>CM024602.1:0-10000000 GCA_014182555.1 Eucalyptus erythrocorys | reverse complement strand
AGGATTAGGTTCATACAATACACGTCATATAGAATTAGGCTCATTTAATTAGAAATTGCCCGTTCTTCGAATTAGGTCATTTTGTTAATTTAAATTTGCATATTTAGTTATTGCATGTTCATTAAGAAAACGCAAAAAATTTATTCATGTCATATAGTTTATAACACATTGTCATGCCATACCATTTCATGTTAGATTAGATGCACTGCATGATTTTCATTAGATAAGTGAAAACAAAAAAAAAAAATTGCGTGTTAATTAGAAATCATATCTAGAACTGTTGATGTGAATTCTGATCTACCAACGCAGATGATTTCGTTGCTAAGAGGTAAGTCATGCACTTTTTTTATTACTTTTTTTTATTCATTACTCTCTTGTGTGTTAAATTGGTGGTTTGTGCACCTGCATGATCACCTAACATGTTAGGGATTTAAATTAAAATCAATTTAAGCTGCTTGCCAAACATTTTTTCAAAAATAAAAGAGAAAGTTATCAAAAGGGCGTTAGAAAAATATAGCGTAATCAAGTCCCCGAACTTACAATCTCTGGTTCGTAGGAGTAATAGGAGTAAAGTAAACCTCCCATTACTTTACTTGGGTTTCTAATCGACCCACCAAAAATAGATTAGTGGCGACTCCCGATTAAAAAATTATTTGCATGTTAAGAATTCGAACCTAAGTCGTGAATTGGTATGGGCTTGGAAGAGCCCGAGCTAAGCCTAGGCTTAGTAATCCATTAGCCAAACCCTAGGTGGTTCACCCTAAAATTTGGTCGCGACATATATATATATATATATATATATATATATATATATTATTTTTATTATTACCCTACTAAAAACCCTAATTACTATTCTCACAAAAGTGAACTCAACCACGCCCCTCCTCCCTAATGAAAGTAATTTGAAGGTAAAACACTCACAACTCACACAAGGAGGAGAAGAAGATAAATAGGCTTGTAGATTTATTTCACCTCAAAAAAAAAAAAAAAAGAACAATAACAAGACTCACTAATTTATAGACTTGTTACATGACCTTTACTCTTTCTAGTAAAAAAAGCTAGCATTCTAGATAAGATCAAAAAACTAACATAACAATCACCACATTATTTCTAAAAACAATCATTATCTTTAAAAACAATCACTATACCTAGAAATAGGAATAGACTCATTAAAGATAACCCTGCAATTATAACTCTTTTTTAATACCGGTATCGAATAGTTATTTGTATCGATGAATTTGGTTTAATTTCTAACACTCCCCCTTAAACCAAATTCTCTTCCATCGATCATTCCAATCAGGCTCTTAAACTTTCGGAAAGGTTTGGTAAAAATGTCTGCTACTTGATCTCCCGTTTTCACATGCAACACTTCAACCTCATTCTCTTTAGGGTTAATACCTTGAAAAACCCTAAACTGGTACACTTATGACAAATTTACCCCAAACTATTTTTTTGACCACCAAAAACCCCAAACTGGTATACCTTTGACAAATTTACCCCAAGCTGGTACACTTGTGACAAATTTACCCTATGTTAGTTTTTATTAAATTTTATCGTTAAATTATTAAGTTAAATGACACGTGAGAGTTGATTAATATACCAATTTAGGATTTTACATTCCGTTTGTTACAGTTTACAATTTTTGTGATTTTTTTTTTGTATTAATCCAATTTAGCGAAGGGTATATTTGTCACAAATTTACTAGTTTGGAGTTTTTTGCGGTCTAATAAATTAGTTTAGAGTAAATTTGTCATAAATGTACCAGTTTAGGTTTTTTTTTTTTGTTAGTCGGGGTAAATTTGTCACAGGTATACCAGATTGGGGTTTTTCATGGTCAAAAAATTAGTTTTGGGTAAATTTGTCACAGGTGTACCAGTTTGGGGTTTTTTAAGGTATTAACCCTTCTCTTTAATCTGTTCTCGAATGTAGTGATATTGAACATCAATATGTTTGCTTCGTTCATGAAAAACTGGATTTTTCGCCAATGCAATAGCAGAAAGATTATCAACAAAAATCTCAATTGCTCTCTTCTGCTCCATAAGAATATCTTTAAGTAGTCTTCTCAACCAAATTGCATGACAAACATATGAGGATGCAGCTACATATTCAGCTTCACATGTCAATGGGGTGACACTGAATTGCTTCTTTGATGACCACATGAAAGTAGTGTGTCACAAGAAAAATACAAAGTTTGTAGTGCTCTTTCGATAATCGATATCTCCACCATAATCACTATCCAAATACACTCTAAGTTGAAAGGATTCAGAGTGATAGTAGTGTAGGCCTTGAGAAGTAGTACCTTTGATGTACCAAAGTATCATCTCTACAACTTTAAGATGAAATGACTTTGGCTTCTCCATATATCGACTTACAATTTCAACATTATACATAATATCACATCTCATGCATGTCAAATATCTCAAACTCCCAATCAAGCTTTTATTTTTCTATTTTTCTACTTTTCTGTTCTTAGGAATAGTTTGGGAATAGAAATTCGTTTAGTAACGTGACTTTATTACTCTATTTATGAAACAAATTTTTACTCGAAAAATAAGTTTGGAATAGAAATGAGAAGTAATTTTTTTTTTTTTTTACTTTTATATTTCTTAAACAAAAATGAGAAATAATTTTTTTTTCATCGCTTGCTCTTGTTACTAGTCAACTGCTCACGTGTCACTACCTGTCATCTGCCCATTGGTCACTATACGCCTAAGAGAGAGAAATTTTATTTTGTTACAAATGAATTTCTATTACTGGAACAAAATTATGCATTGTTTTTAGATATATATATATATATATACATATATATATACATATATATATATATATATATATACATATTTGCTCAGAAACTCGCTCAAGAAATATGGTCAGGAATTAATTTTCGAAATAAGATGGTTATTATTCGCGCCTTTGAAGAAGAAGTGATAGGGAGATTGGGACCTATAACCATTGGAATTCAAACCATTTGCAAGTAAATCATGTATTATTAGATCAACCATCACATTGATGATTTTGTGCTAGATCTTGTTTTTGAATATTTTATGATATTTTTGCGTATGGGACATCACTTAAAAAAAAAAAAAACTTACTCCAGTATCACGGTTCTTAAAAATATGGGTTATTTTGCACTTGACTTTTGTTGGTTTCACCATGATGCTACTTCCCCGGGCCTGTAATTTACAGCCCAAGCATTTTCTTGGACAAATCTAGTCCATCCTCGTAATTTTGGTCTCTCAACTTAGATAAATAAATATCTCTCGATCAAGCATTTAATTTATCTAATCAAATCGCTAAACCTAAACAACTTCTATAGTCAGGTCCTCTCCACTCCAAACACGGTCAGTTGGAGCTCACATGTCCGTTGAAGCCCGTCGAAACCAGACACGGAGAATTTTCGGCATTAAGCCTGCACAAGACCTTTAGACCGAGCAGGGGAATCGGGTTAGGTCCGTGGACGTCCTATGCCGTTGCGCATGAGGGTGGGTTCGCGTCTAGCTCATCAGACACGATAGTAGCAAATCATACGCGAGGTTGGGTGGAGGATGTGTTGCTGCTTCGAGAAAATCGAAATGGACAATTGCCCGTCAAAAGCTTTTGGCTCGATCGGGCATTGGTCAATCGGAAATGACCAGACCCGAACCCCGTCAAAGTCGTCCGATCTTTCCATGTATGGACGTGGAATTAGGGACTCGACCCTGTCAAAGCACGGAGGGTTGGTGCCTAATCGAGAACTTGCGTGACGACAGAGCCTTCTTTCATGAACCGCGATTAGAGATTTCTAGTGCCCTCCACGTTCGGTGTCCGTTGTTTTCCAGAAGCTTGAACAAGGGGCACGATCCATGCTGCCCAATTGGATCAATCATCTCCATTCGAACTAAGACGTGCATTTTTGTATCTTCTTTAGGGTCATAAAATCAATACTCCTTTGAACAATCTATGTAAGAAACACGTTTTGTATATGAAAATGTTGTTTTCAAAATATTATCCCATAAAAAAACCGAATAAATTAGTGTTACTAATCATACTCATCACCATGTTCATTATAGTGCATTTATGCCTTTCGACCAAATCTTTTTGTTAGGATTTTCAGGTATAGTATTAAGTTACTACCCCAGAATCTACCAAGTATTTGACAAATGACCTTTTAAGTTATTTCACATTGTCATACTTACCAAAATACTCACGGCCACTATTAAACTTGACAACTTTTTAAGACTAATTGTAACTAGTTATTCTTTATTTCGGTCATTTTCCTTAAATAAAAAACTTTTGGAAACAACCTTTTAACCATATACGAGATGTATATGTCATTAGGACTTAAACACAATCTTTGCAAATGTATCCTAATTTCGGTATTAAACAAGACATAATTTCAAGCCACTAAGGCTTCAATCATCTTATAGCAGTGCAGTCCGCAGGCAAATCACTTTTCAGGTATTCCAAAATGAGACGCTTCATGAACAATTAGCAAATTCTATCGCTCTTACAGTAAGCAAATTCTATTGCTCTTTTCTCAAGCAACAAATCATATGTCCATAAGTTAAAATTTGAAGCAGTAAAAAACCTCGATTATAGTGGAGTTATTAATTATAGAAAAATGTGACTGAAAAATAAGCAATATATATAATTAGCATCATGTGAACACCGTGTAACTTGACGTACAAGTACACATCCAGAGAGTTATATGCATAATCATATAATCACCTTTGGGCAGAATACATGACATACAGTTGTATACTCCCCACATGATAGCGGTTATGAGAATATATTACAATTTTCATGAATTCATCACATTTGGACATATGAATTACTAGGATCAGTCACTCGTCCACCAAACCATCATGTATCCCTCCATGAACTAATACACAATCATCTCCTTTGGAAGTATGACCATGCATTAGACCAAGAGACATCCCAGTCATCATACGAGATCGAAATTTCTCAAACCCAATCAAGCATGCCACTTTTGCGGTTACTACTCAATTGAATCTTTGAAACTCTCTGATACTAGGGATATAAAATCTACATTTCACATACACCATATACATGTAATTTTAACTTTAGTGATAGGGGCACATATCACTGAAATCATATATCATGCTAATTACATTGCTTTATAAAAAATTAATTTTATATATATATATATATATATATATATATATATATATATAGAACACGAAAGACAGATTCCAATAAGATCACCGATCACAGCAACACAAGAAACTTCTCATAACATATAAGAAAGCATCTCTTGTGCACCCCTATTATATATTACCATAACAACATAAAAAGAATGCTGATCTAGAGGATCTATCACAAGTTAACATCAATAGCAATACATAGTACACCATATCAAGAAGCCTGACAGCTGATCCATTATCGCTCATGAGTTTCATAAGACAAAAAATGACTCCAAGGCCAACAACTGATTTATTAGCCAATTTTAGGTAACAAATATCATTACTTCAACCAGAAGCCTATAATTGAGTCAAACCAAGAACCAAATATCTAAATTATAACGGTAGATACTATTGCTCTGCATTAATGTTGTCATATTCCTTAACCATAAAAAATATTTAACTTGATAGACATTAACTAGTGACCAAATGAGTTTAGGTACAATATACAATAACTTAATTAACATGCATTACCCACATTCAATGATGTGTTAATCAGTTTGGTCATGAGTTCTTAAGACGTCTATCATTCAAAAGTTACCAACATATGAGCAACAAAAGTTTCATAACTTTTACTATTTCTCATCACCTCAATACATAGTTCAATTACTATCTCATAATGATTGTATCTCATTAAGTCATCTTGAATTCACAATAAAATTTAATTTTTATTAATGAATCACACATTTATAATGTTTATGTGATAACATATCTCTAACCCAACACTTGTATTTTCAAAATTACATAAAAATACAAGAAAAATACGCAAAAATACACTAAAAATACACGTAGTTAGGGCTTTTTATGTATTTTCATATCCATAAAATCATCAAACATGTAAAATAAATATACTAACAAATAGGAAATCATCATACGAGTCCAACGGGGCCAGCCACGTGCAAACAGAGCCTCCACGCGCCCGCACGCCCTGCCTGAGTGCGTGGCGCGTGGAGCTCACACGCGCGGTGTAAAGTCGGTCAGGAACCAGTCCAACCGGTGGCACTCTGACTGGTTCTCGGTCTGACCGTCCGGTCCAGCTGTCCGGTCCGATCAACCGTTGACCGAGTCGGGTCGATCAACGGGTCAATGGACCCGGTTGCTGACATCACGATGACGTTAGCATCCATGCATACGATGCACGCGCCGGTCGCTCGTGACCGTGTGTGCAGCGCGTCTTCGACAACCCAGCGACGTGTGGCCGCGCGTGGGGGTGTGTGCGGCCTCCCCCGGCGACGCGCTGCCCATGGTTTCGCTCTTCTCGATGAGCCTAGTCCGAATTCGTGATTTAATTTTATTTTTATTGAAGATAAAAATACGAAAATCACAAATTAGGGCAAAAATCCTTACAAATTAGGGAAAAATCAACTGCATTCAAGTTCTAGGGTTATGGATGCTCTAATACCACATGTTAGACGCAAATTGCGCAACCCCAAGACCTCCATAACTAGAACAAGAACATACATGATTGAGTAAAAAAATTAACGCACTTGTTTTGAAACCATTGTTCTTGAAGCGGAAGCGGAAACACAATGTTCCTTACGCAAATCATTCTCCTCTATTGCCCTCCGTATCACTGGCTCAATGAGGCGGCCTCCCTCACTTTTTAGCGTTAGATTAATGCTCCTTATGTGAGGATACGTGAGAATCATGGTTAGAGAAGAGACTTGAGCACTATTTATAGAGTTTCCAGCCAGTCCCCCTCATTACAGGCCAGGCTCAACTTGGCCCACACTAGCCAGCCCCATATTAGACTAATTAAGAAACCTTCTATTTTACCTTAGACCAAATCCCGTAAAACGATGATCGTTAAACGGTAAATTACAATGTCAATTAATGTAGTCCACATTAGGAAAACTCTTACAAGATGGTCCCATTGTGAGTTAGAGGGAAAAGTCACGAAGTTCCTCTGGCAATTGCACGTGGTCTTCACATCATGGCTTTTCCTCATGCCATTGTGCACCTTTTGCCAGCAAGCTCACCTATTCCAAAGACCCAGCCCTAACGACCAACGAAGCACCAGCACTCACCAATTTCCCTACATGTTAGAGATTGTCCTCGCCATGTCATTGCTTTAGCCCCACTTGAATCTTTCTTGCTGCAAGTTTGCTTAAGTCAAATTGCAGTCCAATCTCGATGCCGCCTTCAATGTTTGTTCAGCAACTTCCGCATTGATTTATTGCCATCCCTAGTGAAATTTTTAGATGATCTCAACGACTAGTTCCTATACCTCAACCATGAACCGCCCACCTTCGACATAGCTGTCATTTTTGTCCGTATCCGAACCGAATCGATTCCACAAAGTTCTTATTTTTGTAGATTCGTTGACCATGAGCCCATAGTCATCCTTTACCGAGGAGCACCACCGTGCCAAGCTTCACCCACGGGCCATTACTAGTCATCCATTGAGCCGATTCCGTTGAGTTCAAATTTGACAATATTACTTGCGAAATTAGGTAATTATCTCATCCAAATTTGATTTAGATACTTTACTGCCTAATATATGTCTATTAATTTCTTACATGCATATCTATGAGTGATAGACATATCTCCCAATTATGATTTATTTCCTAATTCGCAACCGCATATAATCTTTGATTCCATCTATAAGGTTTTAGATGGAATTATTGATTCCGCAGGAATCTTTAAAACTGATATTTTGATCTTTAAGACTTATAATCAACTCATCAATTTTATTCGCAAAATTTCAAGTCAGTTAGATATTATTTCCGTATTCACAATGATTGGATGATATATGATCTTGAGTGATTTGGTACTTATCTTACTTTAGTTGCTTTATTTATAATAAGAATACAAAAAAGATTGCATTTGCGTATCATATAGGTTAGAATTGATTTTCTAGATAGAATTGCATGATATAATAGTTAGATTCCTTTCTAATTATAGTAGAATGCATGTTTAGATGATATCTAGGTTAGATAATATCTTGAAATTAAACTGCATGTCGAGATAAATTTCTAAGTTAAGATAGGATTCAAATTAGTCTATTTCCTAACTTAAAATAGATAATATCTCACTTTAGTTAGATTTGTATTATTAGTCATTTTTAATTACGAATTTTTATAATAAAAAAAATCATGCGCGTGTCATATAGAATTAGGTTCATGAAATGCATATCATTTAATAATTGTTGCTAAGTCCATTTAATTAGAAATTGTCCATCATTAGGATTAGGCTATTTAGTTAAATTGCATGACATATAGCTTGGATTTCATTAAACAAGAGAAAATCTTAAAAAATTGAGTGACTATATGTTAATTAAATGTGAATTATGACCTAACATTGCAGATGCTCTCATACGAGGTATGTCTTGTAATTTATTTATTGCATTCTTAAGTGTTAAATTGGTGGTTTGCGCATCTGTGTAATCACCTCACATGTTAGGAAGGCAAATTAAAATTAATTCAAGCTGCCTACAAAATACATTTTCGGAATAAAAGAGAAAATGTATTGAAATGGTTAGAGAAATCTAGCATAATCAAGTCTTTGAACTCACAATTTCTGGTTCGCAGTAGTAAAGAAAATCTCTCATTACTTTACTTGAGTATCTAATCGACCCACCAAAGAATAGATTGGTGACGACTCTTAGATAATAACATTTTGCATGCTAAATACGTGAACATAAGTCGCGAATTGATATAGGTTTGTGAGAGCCCGTCCTAACTTTAGACTTAGTAATCTATTAGCCAAACCCTAAGTAATTCATTTGAGGTTAGATCGCGACAGCTTAGCGACTTCACTAGGAACTTGAGTTAAAACTCTAAGTGGAGTTAGGCTAATTTTCTCTTTTTTGAAAAATGTTTTTGTTTGGTGGTGAGGATTCTAGGTATGTCCTTAACATTCAAGGTGTTAAATGTTAGTGCAGATGGGGAGGTATAAGGGGAATAGTCTTTACTAACCTATTGTTTTGCAAAAAAGTGTTGGGTTATATGTTTCTATTTTGAACATTGAAGTAATGTTTGCTCATAAACTGCTATGCATGTTTATTGTTTTAGCACTATACTATTACATACACAACCTGCCGTCGGACTTGGGCCACACTAGGATACTTAGGATGGTATTGAGTTGGATACGATTTCAACCGTGAGACCACGTAGTAGTGGTTGTCCAACCCAATCTCAAAAGCTTCTTTTTTGGTATCAAGAATGTTTACCTTTGCCCATGAGGCTGTGCCACATTAGGGTATCATTCTTGATTGAGTCGGAGTTAAGAGGACGTGACTTAGTACGTGAGGCTACGGCTAGTCATCCCACCATTTTAACTCCACTTTACTTAGCCTTTTTAGATAGAATCGAACCCCACATTTCATATGCTTATCTATGTGATTGTCGTCGATTTTTCTTGGTGAAGTAAGTCTTTTATCCCTGTACTATGCAATTTATTTACTTGGTAGAACTTTTGGTCCTTCCATGACAATCTAAGTCAATCTTTGATTTAATTCCTTTGTTGGTTAGAAATGAAATGAGGAAATTGCCATGGAGTGAGTTGTTTGAAAAATAACAAAAAAATTTGAAGAATTTATTTTCAATTCATGTCTTTATTGTTCTTATTAAGGAGTTTCAAATTTTGGCTTCTCCTAGTTCATGTTTAGGAAATTCGGTTCCTGCTAGGGTGTTCTATTTTATTTTTCTAGTTCTTTTTAGGAGATTGCCTTCTTGTACAAACTTGTCAATGAATAAATGAAAAAAAAAACAAATAAAAAATAGATTAGATCACTGTCATGGACTAGGTCTATATTTACTCATGCTTACATATATTCATTCATTTGAATTAGGTAATAACGGATCCTTCACGTTTGTCCATTATTACACGATCAAGAGTTAAAATGGCTGACCAAACTGAAATGTGTGATCGTATTACCAGTGTGGAAGATTAGGTCAAACAGTTGCTCGGCTATGCAACTTATGATGACCCAAATCGAATCACTCCGAGTGAATTCGATCCCTGCACCTGCTCACCCTGAGTTAGTAATCCTGAAGCAGACAAACATAGCTCAAATAATTGATGATAACATGCCTGAACTGGAGGATGACCCACTGCCAATCACCATTGAAAAGGCCAAGTCTGATAGTGCTCCTAAGACGGAGCAAGACAAATGCTTTGCAAAGTTTGATGAAAAAGTGAAACAATTGCAGTAGTCATAAAGCTCACTCCCGTTTGACCTATCCGCTTATGGGAAGGTGAAGACGCCGAGCAAGTTCAAAAGGCCGGAGTTCAAGAATATGATGGTACTTCTTGCTCAAAAGTTCACTTGCACATGTACTATGTGTGAGTGGCTCAACATGTCAAAAATGAGCCCGTCATAATCCAATCATTCTATGCGAGTTTGGTTGGACCTACACTAAACTAGTACATTATGAAGAACGTAAACATCCTTGATACTTGGAATGAAGTGGTCGATGCATTTCTCAAATAGTATAAGTTCAATATGGACGTTGCACCTTCCCGGTAAGATCTCGAGTGAATGGAGAAAAAAAAGAATGAATCATTTAAGTATCAAGGAGTTGATGAAGTTGTTCATCAATACTCTCCCATCTGATTTCCGCAATTGGATGGCTAGCACATATATTGAGAACTTTAATCAATTCATCTCATTGGGTGAGCAAATTGAGATAGGGTTGAGAGATGGATGGTTTAATAAGCGAACCTCTACCCCAAAGAAGGAGAATGACCTTGAAGTTGAGATTAATGTGGCATATTCTCAACCGAATCGTGATACATCCAATCGCGCTCCAACAATTAAGATTTCTACTAAGCAACAAGGTGGAGAACATCAGTTCTCTAATCGACGACGAAATGCTAGAAGACAATTCACACCTCTTCTTAGACCTCTATCCAAAGTCTTGCTTGTTCTCCAAAAGAAGTGATTACTCTCTACTGAGCCGAAGTGACCAAATCCTGAGCATTATCCTACATATAATCCCTCCGAAAAGTATTACTATCACATGAGAGGTTGGTCACTCCACTGATGATTATTATGTTTTGAAGCATAGGGTCCAAAACCTCTTGGATACAAAGGCATTCTCTTTCAGCAGTAATCAGAAGAATCGCCTGCCCAACCATGACGGAGGCACAAATGTTATCACTAAGTGAATAAATTCTTATCTTCACACTCCTCTACGAATAAGTCTTTTTTTTTTTTAATGCTTCTTTTTTTTTAATGCTTTTTAGGATTTCAAGTGTTTTCTAGGATTTCTTACTTTTTGAAGTTTCAATTATGGTTTTCCGGTTTACTTGTTTGTATCTTCCATTCTAATAATGTAATTCATTTGATTCTATTCAATAAAATTATAAGTTTATTTCCAATTTTGAGGGCATGATGAGGTACACTAAACCAATCCAATAATCATATTTAGCAATGAAAAAATATCATCCACGGAGAAACCTTGAGGGCTGGACTTTCTCATACTTCCTCCCAAAAACTTTTTCGAAAACAAGAGCATTTCACTGTTAAAAACATTTTCCTATAGCTTGTAGCAAATTAAACCCATTCGTTTGTCTGACTCATTTACTTCTTGTCTTGTAGCATAATTTTATAACTTGTTATGACAAGGGACATCTAGAAATAGCGTATCAAGTTTCAATGATAATAAATTTGTTGGTTTAACTGATGATCAATTGGCTTAGAACGCACTTTCAATGAAAAAACAGATGTGGGGCAACTCTCATTACTACTTGTGTGAGATATTAACCCCAAAGGAGCAAAAGGAATGCTCAACCTTTCTCAACCGCATGCTTGATACAGTTGTTCTCCTCATGCATTGATGAGATAGTGGGGGCAAGTCAAGAGAGAATCACAAAGATGATGAACTGAGGGGCATGTCAAATTCTAATGGTGATATCCCTCCTAATTGGCTTTTCAAGCCCACTTTGATTTCCCGGATATATATATATATATATTCATTTATTTATTTATTTATTATTACCCTACTAAAAAACCTAGTTACTATTCTCACAAAAGTGAACTCAACCACGCCCCTCCTCCCTAATGAAAGTAATTTGAAGGTATAACACTCACAACTCACACAAGGAAGAGAAGAAGATAAATAGGCTTGTAGATTTATTTCACCTCAAAAAAAAAAAAAGAACAATAACAAGACTCACTAATTTATAGTCTTGTTACATGACCTTTACTCTTTCTAGTTGGAAAAGCTAGCGTTATGGATAAGATCAAAAAACTAACATAACAATCACCACATTATTTCTAAAAACAATCATTATCTTTAAAAACAATCACTATACCTAGAAATAGGAATAGACTCATTAAAGATAACCCTGCAATTATAACTCTTTTTCAATATCGATACCAAACAGTTATTTGTATCAATGAATTTGGTTTAATTTCTAACACTCCCCCTTAAACCAAATTCTCTTCCATCGATCATTCCAATCAGGCTCTTAAACTTTCAGAAAGCATCGATCTTGAGAGGTTTGGTAAAAACGTTTGCTACTTAATCTCCCGTTTTCACATGCAACACTTCAACCTCGTTCTCTTTAATATGTTCTCGAATGTAGTGATATCGAACATCAATATGTTTGCTTCGTTCATGAAAAACTGGATTTTTCGCCAATGTAATAGCAAAAAGATTATCAACAAAAATCTCAATTGCTCTCTTTTGCTCCATAAGAATATTTTTAAGTAGTCTTCTCAACCAAATTGCATGAGAAACATATGAGGATGCAGCTACATATTCAGCTTCACATGTCAATATGGTGACATTGAATTGCTTCTTTGATGACCACATGAAAGTAGTGTGTCACAAGAAAAATACAAAGTTTGTAGTGCTCTTTCGATCATCGATATCTCCACCATAATCTCTATCTGAATAAATTCTAAGTTGAAAGGATTCAGAGCGATAGTAGTGTAGGCCTTGAGAAGCAGTACCTTTGATGTACCAAAGTATCATCTTTACAACTTTAAGATGAAATGACTTCGGCTTCTCCATATATTGACTCACAATTTCAACACTCTACATAATATCCGATCTCATCCATGTCAAATATCTCAAACTCCCAATCAAGCTTCTATGTTTCTATTTTTCTACTTTTCTGTTCTTAGGAACAGTTTGGGAATAGAAATTCGTTTAGTAATGCGATTTTATTACTCTATTTATGAAACAAATTTTTCTCGAAAAATAAATTTGGAATAGAAATGAGAAGTAATTTTTTTTTTTTACTTTTATATTTCTCAAACAAAAATGAGAAATAATTTTTTTTTTTATCGCTTGCTCTCATTTCTAGTCGACTACTCACTCGTCACCACCTGTCATTTGCCCATTGGTCACTGTCCGCCTAAGAGAGAGAGAAATTTTATGTTGCTATCAAATGGATTTCTATTACTGGAACAAAAATTATGTGTTGTTTTTAAATGTATATATTTGCTCAGAAAGTCGCTCAAGAAATATGGTCATAAATTAATTTTCGAAATAAAATGGTTATTATTCGCGCCTTTTTTTTTTTTTTTGGTCAATATTATTCGCGCCTTTGAAAAAGAAGTGATAGGTAGATTGGGACCTATAACCATGGGAATTCAAACCATTTGCAAGTAAATCATGTATTATTAGATCAACCATCACGTTGATGATTTTGTGCTAGATCTTGTTTTTGAATATTTTATGATATTTTTGCGTATGGGACATCACTTAAAAAAAAAAAAACTTATTCCAGTATCACGGTTCTTAAAAATATGGGTTATTTTGCACTTGACTTTTGTTGGTTTGACCATGATGCTACTTCCCCCGGGCCTGTAATTTACAGCCCAAGCATTTTCTTGGACAAATCTAGTCCATCCTCGTAATTTTGGTCTCTCAACTTAGATAAATAAACTCCGACCAAAAAAAAAAACTTAGATAAATAAATATTTCTCAATCAAGCATTTAATTTATCTAATCAAATAGCTAAACCTAAACAACTTTTATAGTCAGGTCCTCTCCACTCCAAACATGGTCAATTGGAGTTCGCATGTCTGTCGGAGCCCGTAGAAACCAGACACGGAGAATTTTCGGCATTAAGCCCGCACAAGACCTTTAGACCGAGCAGGGGAATCGGGTTAGGTCCGTGGACGTCCTATGCCGTTGCGCACGAGGGTGGGTTCGCGTCTAGCTCATCAGACACGATAGTAGCAAATCATACGCGAGGTTGGGTGGAGGATGTGTGTCGCTGCTTCGAGAAAATCGAAATGGACAATTGCCCGTCAAAAGCTTTTGGCTCGATCGGGCATTGGTCAATCGGAAATGACCAGATCTGAACCCCGTCAAAGTCGTCCGATCTTTCCATGTATGGACGTGGAAATAGGGACTCGACCCTGTCAAAGCACGGAGGGTCGGTGCCTAATCGAGAACTTGCGTGACGACAGAGGCCCCGTTTGGTTCGACTTTTGGGGAATGCATTTGCCAAAATGCAAATATTTTTGAGTGAATGGAGTTTTCCGAAATGCAAATATCGTTTGGTAAAATTTGCATTGAGATACAACTTTGGCCAAAATACTTTGTTTGATAAAATTTGCATTTGTAAATTATTTTTATTAAATTAAAAAAAAACATAAAAAAACATTTCTATTATTTTTTTTGAAGTCCGGCCACCGATCGCTGGATCCGGCGACCGGATCACCGGATCGCCGGATCGCCGGATCCGCGACCGGGATGGCGGCGCGACCCGGTGACGGTCGCCCGGGGTCGCATGACCCCGCGACGATCGCCCGGGTCGCGCAACCTCAGGGCGGCCGTCGCCTAAGGTCGCGCGACCTCGGGCGGCCGCCGCCGCCCGGATCGCACGATCGGGCGACCGCCGCCTAGGTCGCGCGATCCAGGCCGACGCCTAGGTCACGCGATCCGGGCGTCGCCTGAGGTCCGGCGACGGTCGCCGAGGTCAGGCGACCCTCAGGCGGCAGTCACCGGCGCGCGCCATCCCTTCGCCGGTGGTCGTCAGCCTCCGATCAGCAGCTTGGAGAGAGATGGAGAAGATGAACAGTAACCCCTTCCCAAGATACAACTTGGGAATGCACCTCTTGAGGTCCATTGCCTAAAGCCCCTTGAAGAGCATTTGAGATGCAATGGCATCTCCACAAAGCCCCCAAAATGCCGAACCAAACACCACCCGCTTTTACCCAAACCCCTTTAGAGGCCAAGAGCCCCTTCTAAATGCCGAACCAAACAGGCCCAGAGCCTTCTTTCGTGAACCGCGATTAGAGATCTCTAGTGCCCTCCACGTTCGGTGTCCATTGTTTTCCAGAAGCTTGAACAAGGGGCACGATCCATGCTGCCCAATTGGATCAATCATCTCCATTCGAACTACGACGTGCATTTGACCAAAAACAAACAAAAGAACCGAGACGTGTCGAGTTCCTACATGCTCGATTATGAAGTGAGTCATTTCATATGGCATTAAATGCAAAGAGTACCAAAAAAAGTAATATATTTGTTGTACTTATGTCAATTTAATTATAAATATTTCAATTGGGTTAATTTAATCATGAACTTTTAATAATTTGCTAATATAATTTAAATGACCAATTATTAATATGAATGCTGGCTATCTTATACGGCACGATCAATGCTGACATATACAAAATTTATAAATTTATAAATAAAAAAAGAGAGATGAAGAATTCATAAAAGAAATTAAAATTTAAAAAAAAAATTGTCCATATTTGTGCCAGTTAGGTCATATATGACGATCAATTTATATGTCAGCAATTTTCAATCAAAATTGATTAGATGGATTATATCGACAAGTTATCAAAAGTTTAGAACACGATTGAAATAATTGAAATGATGCAATAGGTTGACTTTTCCTAATACTAGACAAATCTTCTCTGTCGAAAGTTTAAAATATTAGAGAGTTTGCTTGTAAGATGTATTTGGCGGATCTCTTAACGTACGGAAGCCGATCCCACACGTGTTAGGGGGTAGTTCTGGAAGTCGAATTCGCACGAGATCCCCGCATAGAATTCGTGTCACATCCTAAAAGAAATCAAACCCTCATTGATTGCCCACAATTCAACTAGAACAACGGGGGCCGACGTTGGCACCTGAAGTGGTACCTTTAGATTTTGCAACAGTGCAATCACACCATGGGCCATGAATGATATAAGGCACATTAATCTCTCTATGCAAACCCTCTTGCGCATAAGGTTGTGCAATAAACAATGGACAATATCATTAATGATCTCTAAATTCTTCACAAAATTGAAAATCATTGTTGTACCTCTTCTCTCGATATAATCCCTTTACCTTTTAAATATGTTCATCATCAGTCTTTTGTTAGATTATTTCATTGGAATCTCCGATTAGTCATCAAAATACTCATCATTTATTCTCTTTCTGATTAGCACCTACATTTGAAAAATTTTGGTGGCCATGGTCTAGCTTTATTATAGAACTTGCACGGCGGCCAACTGTCGCCCTTGCAAACTCGAGGCCAACCTCACGCAAACAACAGCAAGTTGCGGGCTTAAGCCAAGCTCATCATGTTGCATCGTCATCACGAGCCACTCTCCCTCGCATATTGTTGGCTTGGGCCTCTCTTATCCCAACGCGGGATGAACCCCAACAACAATTTTTAACTCTCTTCGAGTGAATGTTGAGTTTATATTCGTTGATAACCTGGACACCTACGTCATTATTTGATAATTTTGAATCTTTTTTATCCTAAAAATTAGCTTAAAGTGTGAGACTTGTCCTCAGACTTATAAATCGACCACCGGTTCTTTTCATAAATAATGTGAGACAATCTCAGTAGCTCTCATCGTACATAGGGAGAGAGGCACAAATGATAGGTGAGGGCAAGGGCATCGTCATGGACGTCGGGGTTGAGTGTGGCGTCGAGCGTCGGCCTGATCGAGTGGGTTGGCTCTCGATCATTGACGTGCTACGCTGCTGTGCGTGGGGAGAGAGATGATATGGGAAGAAGGATGGTCGAGGGAATTGGGTAGATTTTGCGTATGCATGAGGGCAAACCGGTCTTTGTCTTTGTTGGGGAGACCTAAAATGTGGGTTTTAAAACGTGATTCTTCCAATCACACCTGATAAAAAAGACCGATTTTCGTTCGAGCTGGTTAGGAACCGGCCCGGCCCAATTAACTTCTCTCGGTGGGCTTGGGCCTCGGCCCTTTTTCGACCCTCTTCATCGTCGTCTCGACCTGATCCAAAACAGTCGCCCGATTCACCCGCCGCGAACGCGAACGCGAACGCTGTGATGCCGACTCGCGTCTAAGCTCGCGAAGATGTCCATCTTCCTGAAGGATCAGCACATCGGAGAACCGGCTGAGTACGTCCACATCAATCAGAACGAGTTCGTCTACCGAAGGTCAGATTTCAGCCTTTTCTCTCCGCAGTTTTTTTTCTCTTTCCTCGCTGCTCTGTTTCGGTGCTTTGCGCCCGGAAAAGGATGATCCGGCGGCAGCGAGGTCGAGCGCGCGCGCGCGCGCGATGTGATGAGGTGATTCGCGCGAAACCAATCGGTAGGTGGCTCTTGGTCGTGTACAATTTCGGATTTGGTCGCGATTTAGTGAGCGGTATGCGACATTGAGTGGAAGAGTTGGGCGGTGGAAGGGGGAGGAGTGAAGGTCCAGGGCAGTTCGTTGATTCGGTCCGTGAATTCGTTAAATTTGGTGCGGAAAGTCGAATGAGTTTCGCTGTTTCTTGCGAGAGAATTAAGTTCCATCCAGTTTAGGCTTAAGAAGAGGAACAGTTCTTCTCATTTCTGAGGCTGGGAATGTTCATTAAAAAAAGTTAGGGTTTTGGTGGAGAAATTACGAGAATGAGGAGCATTGCAGGAGGAATTAGTTGCTACGTGGAGTAGCTATAGTATCGGCATTATAGTTGCTGTGATTTGTCATTTCACGGTGAAGACCTACATGTCATTTTTGCGGTTTTTCAAACGTTATATTGTTGTCTCTTTGTCAAATTCCATCGAAAGTATATCTTCATGGGTTAAAGGTGGCAGAGGTGCCTAACCTATTGCAAAATTTTCAATCAAGTTCCTCATTTTTATTCTTTTTTTTTTTTGGTAGTCGGATCCTAAACTATACACTTTTTGTTCGAGTTGGTCATTGCTGACACATCGGCATTTAACGACATCTTAGATGACACGTCAACCATCTCGGGTTATCTTTTAATGGAAGGACCAACTTGAACAAACAAGTAAATAGTTTAGGGATTCCATTGCACAAAAGAAAAAGTTGAGGGGCCTGATCAAACATCTTGCAATTGTTCAGGGACCTCCAGTGCCTTTATCCTTATTTTCATTTTGGAACTTACTAAAGACCAACCTCCAATTTTTAAGAATATCTGCTAATTGATGACATTGACTATCTATTTGATGATCAAGCGTGGTACTTGTGTATCAGTTTTTTGCTGCATAAATTACTTCACTGTGGTGGTTGTGCAAAGGCTTAGTGACCATGCTACCACATCAATGTTGCTATTAAGCTTTTAAAATGAAATGACTGCTTTTAATTGTCAAACTTGTGAATTAGTCTACAGTATGCCACACTTTCTAGACATGTGGTCCAGCGATTAAATTTTCATTTGGAGTGGTGGTTGCTTACCTCCTGAAAACTGCTGAATTTGAGGCCTTGTATACATATCCTTTTAACTTATAAGCAAGAATAAGGATGTTTGTCTTGATTTTAAAATCATTTCCAAATTTTCATTTGGGTGATTGATCATTGAGGCATAGTTGTTTCTCCTTAACTTGTTTTTGATCATATATATTGGAGCTAAGTGAAGTTGTTAGACTTGGCCTAGAAAAAAAAGAAAAAATGGTTAATATCTTGAAAAACCCCAAACTGGTATATCTGTGACAAATTTATCCCAAACTATTTTTTTGACCATGAAAAATCCCAAATTATTACATCTGTGACAAATTTACCCCGACTGTTCATAAAAAAATCTAAACTGGTACATTTATGACAATTTTACCTCAAACTAATTTATTTGACCACAAAAAACCCCAAACTGATAAATTTGTGACAAATATACTCTCCGCTAAATTGGATTAATACCACAAAAAAATCACAAAAATTGTAAACCATGACAAACGGAACATAAAATCTCAAATTGGTATACCAGTCAATTGTTACGTGTCATTTAACTTAATAATTTGACAATAAAATTTAACAAAAACTAACATAGGATAAATTTATTAGAAGTGTATCAGTTTGGGATAAAGTTATCAAAAGTATACCAGTTTTAGGTTTTTGATAGTCAAAAAAATAGTTTTTGGTAAATTTGTCACAGATGTACCAATTTGGGGTTTTTCAGGGTATTAACCCAAAAAAAAGAGGTTAGTCGGAATTTGAAATCTCAAATTGTAATCCCATGAAGGAATGCTAAAGTTGAAAAACCAACTTATCATTCGAATCCTTGTTTTGGAATCTATAAGTTTGTTGAAGTCTTGTCCCATATCACTTGACAATGTGTCTTAAATGCTTTTCATATTTATGTGGTCTCTTTCCACCAATCGACTTAAGCTTTTGGATTGGACTTTCTAATGTGATATCAAAGCCAGTGCTATCCCTTTCACGAATGTGCGTCCCTCCCCCCCGGGTTGTCAAATTCCACATGCTGTGGTCAAATTTCTACATGCTGCTCGCAATCCAGCTTGCACATAAGAGGGGGTGTTGAAATATTGTCTTATATCGCTGACAACTGGTCCTAAATGTTCTTTATATTCATGTGGTCTTCCTTCATCAATCAGCTTAAGCTTTCTTTCGTTGAATACTAAATAGGCACAAGAAGCAGAAAGAAGAGGACATAGCTATTTGCGAGTGCAAACTCGATCCAAGTGATCCTGATAGTGCCTGTGCAGAGAGATGCTTGAATGTCCTAACCAGCACAGAGTGTACTCCAACGTATTGCCCCTGCAATTTGTATTGTAGGAATCAGGTACGTCCAAGGCATGATGCATTCTCATATCTATATATGTATTTATCATGAAGTACCTCTGCTTGTGTAAATTTAGGCACCATACTTGTACAGTTGGTTGCGGACAGTCTAACATCCTTATCATTCCTTTATTCTTGTCTGTATGTATGATGAGATTGTTCTGTGATGATGCTCAATTTTGTGAATATATATTTCAACTCATGGACATAATGGTGAGATCATTCTGTCACTTAATTTTTCCCAGCTTGATGGTATAGTACATCTATTTTCCCTTTAAACTTAGATATTCATGTTTAAAATATATCAACCAACAATAGTTGACATGAAGTTGCAATTTCTTCAACGGTCTAGACTCTATAGTTTGGTAGGTTTTGCATATGTGGGTGCAATGCACTGTCCACATGAATGTGCATGTTTAGAGGTTGTTTCTTGTTTTGCAAATGTCAAGTTTCTGGTTGCCCCATTCCTGAAGCTAAATTTCTGCTTCTTCAGTTCCGCAAAATATTGGCAATGGCTATTGCTGAAGAATGTGATTTCTAAACTTGTGTATATGAGTAATCAGTTATTGATGTCTTGTGTGATCATTTTTGACAGAGATTTCAAAAATGTCAATATGCTAGAACGAGATTGTTTAAGACAGATGGCCGTGGATGGGGTCTTCTTGCTGATGAGAACATCAAGGTATGAATTTGCATGCTGCTTCTAGAATAAATGTCCTTTCTGGCTGTGTGTACTTCTTTGATTATTAATAAGGTAAAACATTGATCCGGAGCTTTAACATGGGGTATATCAGCATTTTGCATAGCTCACACTTTTAAAATGAAGCCATAGACCATCTAGTGAGCCTCTGTGACTTGATATACGCCAAATTGTTGACTTCATAGTCAGCTTGAATGGATTTAATGGAATCTATGGTTTCTGTGACTAAATTATGGGTCTCCAACTGTACTTTTACATAGTTTGCAATTATTTGATAATGAGATTTGTATTGGCTATTTTTTTTTTTTTTTAAATGCTTGTCTTGAAAGTAATAGCTATTCTATGGCCTCATTCAGGCAGGGCAGTTTATAATTGAATATTGTGGAGAGGTAATATCATGGAAAGAGGCAAAACGAAGGTCTCAAGTTTATGAAACTCAAGGTGATGTATAACAGCTAATTAATATGACATTCGCAATATTTTTGACCCTTCAGAAGCTGTTTACAATTTCTCATTACATGATGCAGGTCTGAAGGATGCATTTATTATATGTCTCAATACCACAGAGTCCATTGATGCAACTAAAAAGGGGAGCCTTGCTAGGTTCATAAATCATTCATGGTTAGCCACATAGGTTTTTCTGTTTTATGGATTGGTAGAACTATACATTGAATAGTGTTAGCCATTAAACTTCCAATTTTTTTACATGCTGTTCGAATAACAACAGATAGCTTCTATGCCCCTGACAAAGTAATCCTTTATCTTTGTTTGATTTTTCTTGTTTTCAAACAGCCAGCCAAATTGTGAGACAAGGAAATGGAATGTATTGGGGGAGATAAGAGTTGGCATATTTGCCAAGCAAGACATTCCTGCTGGATCTGAATTGTCATATGATTATAACTTTGAGTGGTATGGTGGAGCCAAGGTTCGTTGTCTCTGCGGTGCACCTAGCTGTTCTGGTTTCCTGGGTGCAAAATCCCGTCGTTTCCAGGTATTTTTGATGGCTTGTAACAAATCTTTTTCTATTTTTCCTGATGGTTATGCACATGTTATCCTAGCTACTTCTTTTTGGAGTATTGGTATTTGTTGGGTCATTGATCTCCATTCTGCTTGTGTATTCTTCTCATGAATTATGATAAGATTTTATTAGAGGAGTCCACTTTTCTGCTTGACAAGTATTATGGGGTTTCTATGTGTGGTGACTGAGAACCCGTTTGTGTCGTTCTGCTTTTAATGTTCTTTCACCCATCCATAAGAGGGGGCTGTCTTGGTCATTCAAATTAAGATTGTCTTTTCAAAGGTGAAATCCATTTGGAGGTTTCTTCTATATGCTGTCCACATTTGGAATCATCAAATATGGATTATCTTCAAACTTCAAAGGAGAGGCCACGTTGTTGCGTTTTCAAAATTGAACTCCAATTTCGAGGTTTCTTCTATATGCTGTCCATGTTCAAAATTATAAAGTTTGGGTCATCTTCAAAGGAGAGGCCATGTAGTTGCCACTAATATAACAGAGCAGAAAAAAGTTTGTGATACTCTGTTGACTCCGTTGCTTTGCATTTGGACCGAGGAAATATGGGCCCTGATGTGTGCCCAGAGGAGTTTACTGGGTGGAAGCAGCACCTTGTGGAATTGTTATCCAACAGTTCAGATATTCAAATTCTTTATTAGCTTGGCTTCCTGAGATTGTTCATGCTGTCAATAATCTTGAGTTCAGCTCTTGACTGAATAATCTTGAGTTTGACTATCGATCAAGCTAATGCATTGGTGATTTTGTGCCCCTTAGGGATGTTTTTAACTAGGAGTTACTTAACTCACTAGTTGATGTCTTTTGGCACAAGCATGACAACAGCCCAAAAGGCCCTTGGACAAAAGTGGGTTCTCATTGTTATTGAAGCAGTGAAGGAGCGATAATTGTAGGGAATGCCTACTCCCCAAACCCCCAACCACACAAAAAAAAACTGAAGAAATAAAAAATTGTCTTGAAGTCTTATAGATCCTCACTAACATAAGAAGTGTGATGACAATGGCGCTTGATATGGTTATAAAGCAAACAGTGGGTAATATCAGCCAATGCATTCGCTGAAGCAATTGCCAATTTCTGCAGTCGCTGACTTTAGCATCTTGAAACCAGTCAATGATGAGTCTCTAAGAAAAAAATCTGTCAACAATGGAAATCCGCAATGGTTTCTACAAGTTAGGACTCTTTCTGGGCTAAATAGTTGAAAAATTTTACCAAAGTTGCGAACTTGTTTAGTTAGGTATATTTATCACCAACCATCTGAGGTTTTTATTCAGAGTTCTGATGGCTGCCTGTAATATTAAAGATACAAAACTATAACATTCGACTAGTAATGTTTCTCTACTTTATCTCTGTTTCTTGTTTTTCCTTCTCTTTGTCACATGAATGAGCTCTGATGTTTCTCCTCCCCCGTGTCATGCCTTTTTCTACAGGAAGATACTTATCTATGGGAAGATGATGATGACAGGTATTCTTTTCGTTATCTTTCCATGCTAATCATGTCAATCATTTTTGGATGTTCTCTACATTCTCAATCGGTTATCTACATATTAAATCACTTGTCAACTGCTACTCGTCTTCTTATAATCTTTACATGATCATCATGGGGTCCGCCCATTTCATATGGTTTTTCCCCATCTATCCAGCACCATGCATTTTCTGAGTTTTTTTATGCTCCTTTCCATTTTTATTAAGAGAAAATGTTATAGGTCCGCCACGCACTTGGTTGGTGGCAAATTTGCACCAAACAATAAGATGATTGATTTCTGGGGAATGTATTTTGTGGAGATTCCTGTGGAAAGATCAAAAAATGAGTGCAGAGTATTGAACTTAGGGAAGAACTCTTGTAGGACACAATTCGTTTAGGACACAAGGCAGCTTCTTCTTTTTCATCTTTTGATGGTCCTTCAGAGAGTTGATATTTTCTTTGTATGCATTAATCTCTTTTATGTTAGATTGGCATGTTTTTACTTTGAGTACTTCATTGTTCACCTTTTCTTTTCTCTGGCGTTTAATTATGTCTGTATCATTAAATGGATGTCAGTAAATGTTTTTTATAGAAATGCTCAGTCACGTTTCTTTGCAGGTACTCCGTTGAAAACATTCCACTGTATGATTCTGCAGAGGATGAGCCTACCTCTAAGCTCCAAAAGATCCATGATCCAATGGATCTAGAGTATATCTCAAATGGAAAACTTGAACCCTCGGTTCAGTTTAATGATTATCAGCAGGTCAATTCGACTGCTTCTTTTGTGAAACCTGAAGATTTAGTGCCAGTTCAAGATATGGCATCACCTGTTGTGAAAGCTGAAATAAGTGAGGAAGCTGTACTCTATCCTCAAGATTCGGAAAAGATATTCTCACAGAAGAATGCAATGATAGTTCGAATTAAGAGTAATAGTGCATGCCGGAATTATCACATTGGACCTGGGCCTCTTTCAAAGAAAAGGTCACAGATCATATTGAATGGAAGACCTAAGCATCTTCCGCCAAATGGCAATGATGCCAAATTGGTTGCTCAACGCTTACCTTCAAAAGAAGCACAAGAACTTCTCAAATGTGAGGTATAGATTGTCCTTTTTTGTATTATACTGGTCTGTGCAGCATGTCATTATTTCAATCTATTTCTAGGCTGAGGTTCCCTTCTTTTTATTTTTATTTTAAATATATATATCTTATAAGTTGCAGCTGAACCATTATGCAGTCTTTGTCCAGAAGTTTTATGGAGGTGTTGCCGAAATGTAGCATCTGCATGCGCATGTACTTGTACTTTAACATGATTAACTAGTATCTTTCTTCATCACTGCACTACTGAGATAATATAGTTAAAGATACTATCACAGTTTTGTCAAAATTAGTAATAGACAATGACATTATCATCACTTGCTGGAGATATTTCCTGCACTACATTATATGAGAAATGCCTGAAGTCGGTTATTTTTGTTGCCATGAAGTTCCGACTTTGTTTTGTTGCTCTCTTTCATCTCATGTCTTCTCATAGTGAAATTTCACATTTCCTAAGGAAATGCTGTATCTAGCTGCATCAGGGAAGTATTAACATACACTGTTCTGCCTGAGAAAGAAAATTGAAGTCATTGCTGCTCAGATGCATTGATTTTGCCTTTTTACGGTGAAAACATAGTCGTCTACTAAAATTATCATCTAAGTTCCCCTGGGAAACACTGTTGTAGGAAATGAGAGATGAAGCCAATTCTCAGCTCGACTGCTTGTATAATGAAATACGTCCAGCAATTGAAGAACATGAGAGGGACAGCCAAGATAGTGTAGCCACTAGTGTAGCTGAAAAATGGATAGAAGCCTCCTGTGCAAAGCTGAAGGCTGAATTTGACCTCTATTCATCTTTGATTAAACACGTAATCTTCACACCACGGAAAGCTGAACTGTTGGACATTGATGAAAATCATGAACAGAAGACTCTGGAATATGATATACCTCAGAATCTCAGCAGCTAATTCAGAGTTTGTAAATATATAACATCAAGGTGATGGACCAGGACAGTCAGAATACCAAGGGGAAATATCGGAATTCAGTTGGAGCTTTTGAGTTAGCGAAAAGCTGATCCTGTGGCGACTGCAACTGCAACTGCACCTTGAATTGCAGGTTAATATCTGAAAGGTTGACTCGACAAATTCACAAGATAAACTAGTTAATTGCGTGCATCTAATTACTGATGTTCAGTCTGTTGTTCGCTGTATCAAAACCTGATTCTGGACATTACTTGGTCTGATCTGATTATAGCCTCGGAAGCGGGATGTATAGATAGAAATTTTTTTAGCAGTACAGGGTAGGTTCAAGCTCTGCTGTAGAAGTTGTGGTGAGTTTTAATTCTTCATCAATTTGTTGTGAACTAATATATGAAGTTCAAGCCACGAGTGGCTGAGCATCACCATGTTGAGTGGATTTTAAGTGGTGCTAGTCACACCCTGTTTTTAATGTTGATGAAGTGCCATCAGCAATGGAGAAATTGGTTGAGCTTACATTTAATGGTATGCAAAACTTATTCTAGTTACATTAGTGAACTGTGTGTACCCTTACCATGATCAATTGATGAAAGAAACTGAGTGGAGAGAGAGAGACGGATGAATCTGTCATGACTCTCAGGTACAGGCTGTTGTTGGCGACACCAATTGTTTATTTTCAGTCTCATATGTTCATCCTAAAACCAATTTTTGTAATCTTAGTAGTTGTTATCCAGGCTTAGCGAAAAGATGCATCAGTATCGACTATAGACTTAGTCTCACAGGCTAATTCGTGCCCTGTCAATTTGGGCATGTTTTCTGAGAGGAAGCTCACTATTCGCACTGGTTATTCCTTTCCTTCTCTGAAGCGTGCTTGACTGAAATGCACGTAATTAGGAGGGAAATATCGTTTACAAGCAACTGATTGATACGTGACAATGCAATGTTTATCGGGTATTCCGAGATGATATCAAACACTAAATGTCTTAAAATATAGAACGTGTCTCGGGAGTGGACTTGGTAATCAAGCGCCTCTTGACCAAGTCAGGGTCATGGAACTTGAGGAACGAATTGGAAAAGTGAAGCAACCACCATCATTGCAGGTTGAACAAAAGCGAAATAATCGAAAGGTTGCGTCGCCGTAAATGACATCATTGTGTTCCATTGTATTGACTGGACCCGACCTAACCCGCCCACTATCGCCAGTGCCTTGGAAATTTTCTGGCAAAGAGAAGTGAAGTGACTAGATTCCACTCATGCTCTTCCCCATTCACTTTCTGCATGGAGATATCCTTGTCTTTTGCATGTGTTGAAAAGGTGCAACCTTTAGTCGGCACGACGTGAAAGTGATATGATCAGATGCAGGAATGTGATGATCCTTTCATCCTATAATGGATTTGAACCAGTGAATTGGATGACAAGTTGGGTCGATGGATGGTGAAGGTGAAGAAGGAATCTTAGACAAGCTGTATATGGACCAAATGAATTTTGCTTGATTCTCCTGCACAAGATATGATCGATTTTATGTAGTGCAATAGGCTCGATGCGGCACAACTGTGAAATATGATACCGAGAACTCGACATGAATGCTCCGGAATGTTGTCTCCTGTGTATGGTCTACTGAGTTAGACATGAATGCTCGGGGACGGTGTTCTTGTCTTGGCTCTATTGTGCTTGGGAACGAGAATCTGCTTCCTGTGAACATTAAACGACATGTTTGCTGGGTCTTCTTGCCAGGTTGGTCCGAGGCTAAGATCACCTGTCGTTTGCATCAATCTAAACGATTAATCGCAAAACCTCTGGACCAACGACAAGTGTTAAGAACGCATTTTACCCAAAAAGCAAATTGATGCCTACACGCCTCGTCTCTTTGGCGAGGGCCTTGTGTAAACACGCAGCGCCGGTGGACCCAGCTGCTGCTGCTTCCTTTTGGTTTCGTGGGCGGTTCATGAACGTCGGAATGATCACGTACATTAAAAATAATAATAATAATAAAAAAAAAAAAAAAAAAAGCCTCGAGATAAGGCACGAACAGTTGGACACCGGAGGCCCACGGTCCACTAAGCCACCAACAGAAGCATCAAAGTGGAAAGATGAGTACTCCCCATTTCCATCCACTTTCATGACAGGCAAAGTTACTAAACAGTCCAAAAGAAAAAAAGAAAAAAAATCTGTTGACATTGACCTCTCTTTTGGCCCATGTTATGCATGATATCAAGAAGTACATGCTTGCTGCAGTAAAACTAAGGTGCCTCGTCGAGGGCCCGCGTTCAATATATAAAAACGAGAATTTTTATTTGACCACTCGAGTTCACACATCTCTAGATCTTACTCGATGTGTGGATCTCACTCGACGAATTTTATCAGAATTGTTGCAGATTGTGCGCACGACACGCCAAAACCCGGTCCGTTCCCATCTTTCCAAAACCCGATTATCCCTGATCTCGCTGATCGAGTGATGATCACGCTTTTTCATACCACGTAGTCATTGATGCCGATTGAATGCTCAGTCCACTCAATCCCAACTCCTTCTGCACCAACACGCGTGCAACAAAAACGCACCTTATTTTCATTAATTAAAAAAATCTGTTGCCCGGTCCTTGCGCACTCTGTACCGAACTAAAAACTCGATCTTCCTGAAGAGGACTGATGGAGGGCCCTAGTGGAGGACTGACTGATTGATTCAGCCACCTCCCTCGCGGCCGTTGGCAATGGCCCCCACCACCCACCACCCACCACCACCATCCCACCACCACCACCAGTGGCTCTCATGATTCCCTCACCAAGCAAAAGAACCAAAACGAAAATAGGAAGAACACAAGGCATAATCCTCCTCCCCTCAATGTCACCATCTGCACTTCGAGAGCTTGATTCAGTCATAAATGCCATTCCACTTAACTCTTCTACTCTCCCACTCTTCTACACACCCTTATTGTCACCAGAATGCCCCGTATCAATGATTCAATCCCGTCGAAAATTTCTCGCCAATAGTCTTTTTCTTTGTATCGATGGCCGTCGTACAAAACATAGTTGTTTTCGCGAACAAAATTTCTGTAACGACAATATATATGGCCGCTAATGTCCATTCAGAAAAGGGTGGCAGGAGCACGCTGCTTAACGTCCAGGACGAGGACTCTTTGTTCTCAATCATGTCAATCACCGATTCACGTGGAAACGAATTGTTCCCAAATCCGTGATGGAGGGGCAACAGCAATCGAAATTGTTAGGACACCAACCGAGACGTAGTGGGAAAACAAAGGGTCCTCGTCCGTCCATGTCCGTGTAGCAGTAGCTCTTGACAGATATAATATCTGGTTCCTTACGTATTTTCCACTCAGGTCCCAAGTTGGGACTACTTTTCAAAGTTGCCAGGCTTCAGATTTTCCACTTAAAATCATCATTTAATTATTGAATTAATCTCGACAGGCTCCCTATGAAAAGCCGCGCGTACGTTGCATCGGAAGCTTCACGTTTATCATTACCCACCTTTTGGTGCAATATAAATGTGACATTGGAGACATGGAAGGGTACGTGCTCTCTAGCTAGTCATTTTATAGAATTAGAAAGAAGAGCTCTCCTATGAACATATGGAGAAGAACAAGTCCTACCCAGCATACTCGGCTGCATACTTAGGTGAATTTGAGACCGAAGAGAGGTCGAACTCGTACAACTTCAATGGGCCGAAAGGCAGTGGGTTCGCAGCGTCGAGCGATCCGGAGCTGAAGAGGAAGAAGCGGATTGCGGCCTACAACGTGTTCGCCGCAGAGGGCAAGCTCAAGTCCAGCCTCAGGAACAGCTTCAAGTGGATCAAGGGCAAGGTGAACGAGGTTCGCTATGATGTGTGCGAGTGATAGTCGGGCCAAATTCTGGCTACCAAAACTTTTTAATCTAATCAATCTAGAGCTGTTTCAATACTTCCATGTCTAGAACTTGTGTTCTGTTCCTTCTTTCTCATGGGGGGTTTCTATGAAGTGTGATGCGGAGGACTACTTTTTCTCTTGTCGTCAGAAAACACTACTGAGCATGGAGAGCATGAGTATTGGGACAGTATATTAGTTTGTGCATCTTTTCTCTCAAGAGAAAAAACTGGAACTTATAAATATATATGTTCAAGCCTTGCACAGTACTGCCAATCATCAAATGGAATTCTTCCATTTCTGGTTTGATATGTGAAGCACAACACAAGCATTTGATTCTCTTGTCCAAACTAGTCTAAATTAGAGAGAACTCAGATCCGACAATTTTCGTATTGTTTCGCTTGGCTATATGTGTTTGGCTTTCGTTGAAAGCATGTGATAAAGGATCTGCACATAAATGATCGAACCGATCGAATGAATCCCCAATCATGCCGCGAATTCAACCTTTGGTTGTCAATAGAATCACCATATGAAAATCCCGCTGGTTTCCAGAGTCTCAGCACCCCCACGAGAATTTTAACGAATATCGAAAATTTGAGAATCAGGGGTTACTATAGTTTTAGAGCAAGAGGCTGCATATAGCACGCCCTTCATAAAAATGCTTTGCGGTTCTATATAGATGGCCCCAGTTTCTATCTCTCTGAGCCTGTTCTGTAGGACTCAGAAGCAGCTATTTGGTAGCATTGGTAGCTACTGCTGTTTGATCCATTTTTTGGTGGACGTGATCAGGGTCGGAGCTGTGCAGTAGATAGCTTTGTATCCATTCACTCGAACGCTTCATTCTGGGCAAATGCCTTTTTTTGTCTGCCAGTTGAGAACTGCTTCAGCAGCGCTCACCTTTTTTGTTTTCCCCTGCTCTTCCACTCCAGTTGGTTTTGGCACTTTTGATATGGTGCTTGAATCCAGATTGTGTACCCGTAAATTCTTTCTTAGGAAAGGATGAATTATTCTGAGTTTCTCCCGGTGGAGCAAAATCCGAAGATCGGAACATATAGACTCCTTGGCAAGACTGGAGGAGGAGGGGTAGGCGGCGTTTCAATAGCACAATTTTGAAAATGAGGGAATTCAACGGAGGAGTGCTCTTTTACCCATTTAAGAATGGGTTTATGAAAGGGAAAAACTGGTGTAGGAGGAAGTGGTTTGGCTGGTGGGGAAGGTGGCTTGTGTTTTGGTGATAATGGTGGAGAAGGTACTGGGAGAAAGTATAATGTTTGGGTGCTGAGTGAGATACCAGACACTGGTACCTAACCACCATCTTCTCCAAGGGTGTCCAATGGTCGCATAACCATAATTTTATTTCCCAGTCGAGTGCTGTTTCATTTTCTCCCCATCATCTCCTTCTGCGGGGGCTAGAATAAAGTTTGCATGAGCATCTGTCAGAATATTTCAACAGCCTAGACAATTTAAAAAAACCATTGTTTTGTTACGATTTTGATAACAATCTTGATAGCACATTATACTGTAATGGTTATCATCAATTTCATGACTGTCAATTGTTTGGTAACGATTTTGACTGCCGTCAGTTTGAAGGAAAACGACAAACTACAACCCAGTATATATATATGGGAAAATTCTTTGTACTCATTTCATTTTTTTGCTAGGTTTTACATATAATTTTATTGTTCATGTTCCCTTTATTATTCAATGTAGCATAAAGAAGAAGGCCTATTATATCATAAGAAAATGATCGCTAGAACCTATCAAGTTGAGTTTCATATTTTGAGGAACGGAATTATTTTAAGGATCATAATTGCATGCCTCAAACGGTTAGATCTTATTCTCATATTTTCTAATTTTTTTCCAACACAATCTAAGTCCCAAGGGTAATGACCTGTAAGGGGATCCCTGGAATACAAGAGAGGGTGTCTTTTACTGTTGAAAGACTATTTCAAGCCTCTCCTTCACCTTCATTTTGTCGCGCGTATGGTTGCATCAATAAAGTGATGTGAGAAAATGGAAAAGGAATTTCCTTCTTTATCCTGTGAGTGATCAAATTTGATTATCACACTGTTGTCTTTATAGCGAACTTTGACTTCGAAGATTAAATAGGTCAACCTAGTGTAATTTTTCATAATTAGTGACCCCAAATTTCCGGCGAAACTTGACTAATAATGAAAGAGAAATTTGTCAGGGAACATGGACACGAGAACTTGCTTGATTGTTGTCCATGGAGATTAAAAGGGCTTCTTTAGCTCCTGGCACATCAAATCTATGGCATAGTTGTGAATCTTATATGCCATCTGTTAGGGTGATGGAGTCTAGAGTCGGAGGAGCTCTAGTGATATGTAATCAAGCCTTCAAGGTTGTAAGAAGACAAGATTTTAAGGGTGTCATATTGAAGTTAGGAAATAAGTTACAAAAATGTGTTCCTATAGAGAGTGGTTTTAGCTGTTTCAATACAAGCATGTTGGTAATTAAAAAAACCCGATATCAAATGACGCTATGGGGCTGCTATCGGTAAACCTTTTCCACCATGATATGACAAAGCAAGATGTATGGCTCTAAAACATAGGTGTGTAGCCTCCTCGGTGGATTCATTGCCTTGGGAATTCGAGAGGAATTTGGAGAGTAGAGCTGGAATAGGATGCTGATGAAAGCGGATTGATAGGATATACTCTCGACATCTTTTGGGGAATGTCTCTAACTTCACCTCAAGGTTAGGCACTCCTTTGAGAGATATTATGTAGAGATATCTATCTTTTCTTTATCCATGATGTTGACTTGATGAATGGGCCAGACTAGCTCGAAAACAAGTTGATAGGCTCGATGAATCAAGCTGTACACAAGCTACAAATGAGCTTAAAAAAGGATTTATTCTTATACCCATATATTATATATTCGTCCAATAATGAGACGTTCTATACTTAATTTAAATAAATATAAGGAAAAAGCTGAGTAACATTGTTCACATTTTGTTTGATCTCAGCCTCTCAAGTTTTCAAGAGAATTAGTTTATCCAATACTTTGTTTTTTTTTATTTCTCATTTATAATTTCTTTTTCTTCTTAATTAGAATGTGTTTCTTTCACTCAAACTTTCATAGTAAAGGACAAGTATATTATAAGAAAATTATTTTTTTTAAAATGGTTATTTTTCGTTTGTTTTGCGGTTTCCTTTATGCTAGACAAGGGAGATGTGCTGTCCCATTCTAAATTCATTGTCTTTAGTTCATGAAATACTTTTTCCATAGACCAATCAATTTTCCATCATCTAGTTACCAGAAATAGTTTTTCTAAAAGTGAACGGATCCATAATTTTGTTACAAGCTTTAATTTCATCTTTTTTCAATTTTAATGAGATAACTCTGCTTATGATACAATTGGATCTTCTCTCAATTTTTTTTTTGGAAAATTACAAATAAGAACCTGAAATAGAGCTATTTTCTTAGAAAATGATCTGAGATAGACTTTATATCAAATGAGGGTTTGGAAGTCTCAGGCCTAAACTTGACAGTGAGCCAAATGTTTGCCGGAGAACTTTTTTCTGACTATCAAAACAAGGGTAATTTTATCTGAAATTCCAAATTGATTTAAGATCAAGTTGTTTCAATTTTTCACGTTTTCTTCTTCCTCTCTCGCTGCTCCTCGAGTAAATCGTTCTTGCCCCATCCTCAGCCGCTCTGCGCCCAATCTTCGTTTCTCCTCAATCGCTCCTTAGGCGCTCCAGTCAGTTGTTAGTCGTTGTCTCTTCTTTCCTAGGTAGGGTGTTTAAATTTGGGTTCAAGGCAGATTTGTTCTTCACGAACCCCTTGATTCACTTGTTTTTAGCTTTCAAAAGGCCCGGATTGCCCGCTTGGTGTTTGACACTAGGTTTGCTCTAGATTCCCTTTGTTGCGATGCTTCAATGGATGGCTACGTGATGAATGTAGAAGTTGATTTCGTGCATAAAGTGTTTGATGAAATGACTGAGAGGGACGCACTTGGACCTCGATGATAAAGGGTTAAGAGAGGAGATGGAAGAGATGAGATGGATGTTTTATGGGATGCCATTGAAAAGTACTCTACGTAGTGTACTGGACGCTTCTATATTGCAAATGAGTGCAATCTATCTAAACCAAAATTTGACTCGATGAACCAAAATTTTCATTTTCTTTATTTCTCTTGACCATTTGGTGCATTTACGATGCCTGCTTCTTAATGTTATGCAGGATAATGGAAACTTGGCCTTGGCTCAATTGTACCTAAAACAATTATGAGATTGCCAAAGGACTATATGGCATGCTTTAGTTGAGATGGCACCTTCATGGTTAGACATTTTACCCTTACAAAAGAAGAAAGGTTGTTTTTATCATTTTCAATATATGCATTTGATTTTGGGGAGCTTGGTTGCTTGCCTTAATGACCATTACAAATCAACATGGAGAAAAAGCATGTATCCTAAATGAGAGAAATTGTGTGCTATCCTAGAATATCCAAGCACTACATTCTAGTAAAGTGGTTCTAGTATCAAAATACGTGGGTTCAAAGTACATTCATCCATTCATTGATCCTTTATTTAGAGGAGAATGCTCATCCTTTGTTCAAAGTACACAACTTTAATATTTGCGCAAAACACACACTACACGAAAGAGAAGATACAAATGAGTTTACAAAACAATAAACCTCCCACTATCACATGCAATGATCGCCCATCTTACTATAACCAATATAAGCCTAAAAAGACACCTACAACAATCAATTACAGCCATCCCACATCTTCCTAAAAGTAGTACGGTATTATCATGAAATTATCAAGACACCCAATAGAATCTTCTCTCTACTTTTGCTTTGTCAAAGGTCAGTTTTAATTGATCTTGTTCTTTGTAAGAGCTCAAAGAAGATTCACCAAGAGTTCTCATCATCAATGGGAGGATCAATCCCATTGAAGAAGTCACAATGTTCTCGCTACAATGTTAGAGAGGCATTAGAAGATAATGTGTGGATATAGTTGGAAAAAAGAAAAGATAAGGATCAACATATCCAACATACTAAAAACAACATAAATGCCGTGTATGGTAGAAGACCAAGAAGCCAACTACAAATGAAGAGAAAATGTTCATTGGTCGTGGAACTGGTTCACTTCAATTATTCATTTAGCACAAAGTTCTAGTGCAATAGATGTTATAGATGGAACGAGTTTGTTAAAAGCTAAATTATACCAAGGTTCCAAAATTAACTTGCATACTTGCTTGCAACTGTACATAGAAGTTCCAACAAAGTACCAACCATATGCCTGTTGCCAAGTTCCCTAAGGAAGCACAATATAGCAATGCAATTTAGAAGTAGTAAGAGTGAGATAAGTGTTCCATTAAAAAGTTGTCCAATGAATAGGAAAATGGACATTTGGCAAGTCGCACAATTCAAGCGTATTTATCCTGTCAAATGGTTCTCTTGCAAATAGAGATATCGAAGTTTAGGAGATTAGCAAGCTCCTTGGGAATTTCCCCCTTAAAGTTATTTAGTTAAGACATCTGCAGAAACTTCAGCTTGTCAGACGCCCTAGAAGGTAGGAAGGAGCACAACATGAAGTGCCCTTGTACAAACAATCCACTGTCACCTTGTAGAGTATGATGGAACCAGTACAATCATAGCAACAGAGGAGAAAAATAGTGACAAACATATCAATTGATGATATGGTAGTGAACAACCTTATTATTCTATGCAATCAAGACACAAAACTCAATAATTAGAAGCTCCAGAGAAACTCCGATCACCTAGTATGTTGTTTAAAATATAGTTATATATAAGAGGAATTGTCAAACAAATTTATGCACTTGCCCAATATCAACAGGAACTGAGTGATCATAATTCCAGCATTTTTTATCTTAAACTATTACGAGAAGACATTGAATTAAACATTTCAAGAGCTACCCAAAAGAAATAAATCCTTGCATACCCATTAATCATACAATTCCACAAAGGGGTTTCTATGAATGGCATCCCATCAAAAAACCATATAATCTCTTTCCTCTCCCCTCTCCCCTCTCCCATTGAAACTCCCTACTATCGACGTCCAAGTGTGTCCCTCTGTCATTTCATCAGATAGTTCACACGCGGAATCAAGTTTTGCATTCATCATTTAGCCATCCATCGAAGCATTCTAGCAAAAGGAATCTAGAATGAACCTAGTGTCAAACGCCAAGCAGGCACTCCAAGTCTTCTAAAAGCTAAAAGCAAGTAAATCAAAGCGTTGATGAAGAATAAATTTGGCTCAAACCCAAGTTTGAACACCCTACTCGGAAAGAAGAGATGACGACTCACTGGAGCTCACGAGGAGCGAGTGAGGAGCTATGAGGATTGAGTGCGAAGTTGCCGAGGATGGAGTGAGAACGATTTACTTGAGTAGTAGCAAGAGAGGAAGAAGAAAACATGAAAAATTGAAAGAATTTGATCTTAAATCAATTTGGAATTTCAAACAAAATTATCCTTTATTTTGATCATCAAAAAAAGTTCTCTCATAAACATTTGGTCGGCTATCAAATTCGGGCCTTTATTTCATATATCGGTGACAACTTCAAACCTTTATTTAATACAAAATTCCACTTTAGAGTCTCTTTTAAGAAAAAAAAAAAAAAAAAAAAAAAAAAACACTTTGGGCCATAATTAAAATTTTCCCTCCTTTTTTTTTTTTTTTTTTCTATAGTTAACTTCTCTAGTTGACGATTCTGGAAAATTAAACCGATTAACTAAATTTATTTCGGCATAGCGCTAATCAATTACGCGACGCACGTGATTCTTGTGAGAATGGCTGTAGCTCCCTCTCTCTCTCTCTCTCTCTCTAAAACCCTAAACCCTCTCTCTGCGTCTGCGATTCGCCATGGATGCGACCGGGAAGCTCGCCGGACGGTGCTGATCCGTCCATAAAATCCGAATCGCGGCGTCTAGGGTTCGCCATTCAGGAGGTTCCCGAGTAAGCGAAGGGCGACCAGCCGCAGCTCATCGCTTGGAGGCTTGCAGCAGCAAACCCAAAAGCAACGATCTTTTCATCTTTTTCGCTCCTCGCCACACCTGTTGAGCTCCGTCACGCGTCCGGAATCCGCCGAAATGAGCCCCCTTTCGGCGTCCAGGAGATCCGTCAAGGCCCTCTCATGCCTCGCCATTACTGTTCCGAAGCTCGCCTCGATCGGAACCGCCGGAGCCCCGCGCACCCACGATCCCGCTCTGCGGAGATGCGCGGGGCTTCTGCTTCTGCGCTCCTTTCCTTCGTTTTCGACGCAGTCGTCGTCATCGTCGAAGTACCCGGAATACGAAATGCCCTCCGTGACTTGGGGCGTCGTGCAGGGCCGCAGAGAGAAGCTCGTCTCGCGCGTGATAGTATGCGATTACTTGAAGGGGATAGGGATAATCCCCGACGAATTGGAGAATCTGGAGCTGCCCTCGACCGTCGAGGTCATGAGGGAGCGCGTCGAGTTCTTGCAGAAGTTGGGCTTGACGGTTGATGATATAAATGAATACCCTTTGATGCTTGGTTGTAGTGTGCGTAAGAATATGATACCGGTGTTGGGCTATCTCGAAAAGATCGGGTTGCAGAGGTCGAGGCTCGGAGAATTCGTGAAGAATTACCCCCAGGTGTTACATGCCAGTGTGGTGGTTGAGCTAGCTCCGGTTGTGAAGTTCCTCCGAGGGCTTGATGTGGAAAAACAAGATATTGGTTATGTTCTGCAGAAATATCCCGAGCTATTGGGGTTTAAGCTAGAGGGAACCATGAGTACTTCGGTTGCTTATCTTGTCAGCATCGGAGTTTGTCCTAGAGATATCGGTCCAATGGTTACCCAGTACCCGTATTTCTTGGGGATGAGAGTTGGGACAGTGATTAAGCCACTGGTTGATTACCTGGTCTCTTTGGGTTTGCCGAAGAAAATTGTCGCGAGGATGCTGGAGAAGCGAGCATATACACTTGGCTATGATCTTGAAGAGACTGTTAAACCTAATATTGATTGTTTGATTAGCTTTGGTGTAAGGAGGGAATCTCTAGCATCGGTTATTGCTCAATACCCACAAATTCTTGGGCTTCCTTTGAAAGCTAAATTGTCTTCGCAGCAATACTTCTTCACTTTAAAGCTCAAGATTGACCCAGAGGGATTCGCTGAAGTAGTAGAGAAGATGCCACAAATTGTTAGCCTTAACCAGAATGTGATCATGAAACCTGTAGAGTTCCTTTTAGGCCGAGGAATACCCTCTGAGGATATGGCAAAGATGATTGTGAAGTGTCCTCAATTAGTTGCTTTGCGGGTTGAGCTCATGAAGAACAGTTATTATTTCTTCAAGAGCGATATGGGGAGACCTTTGAAAGAGCTCGTAGAGTTTCCTGAATACTTCACCTATAGCTTGGAATCTAGGATCAAGCCTCGGTATCAGAGATTACAAAGCAAGGGAATCAGATCTTCACTGAATTGGTTTCTCAATTGCAGTGACCATAGATTTGAAGAGCGGATGCAGGCTCAATATATTGAAAGAGATTTCGACGGCCCATCTTTCCGTATTGGAGGAAAACTAGAGCTACCAGGGGGTCAGATAGTCTCAGATGAGGAAGTTGAGAGTGATGATGAAGTACTTTACCGGAGAACCGTTTCTCTTTAAAATCTTGTCTATTGTGACTAAAAAGAAAGAATGTCCCTTCTGAGGTAATTTCCTGTTAACTTGAGATATTAGATTATCTCTTGTTCGTCTTTCAGTTGAAATTTGGGTGTATTTATACCGTCCTGCATGTGTCATTGTTTTTAAGATCGGATGATCTGTGCTTAAGCCAGCATTGGGTGCTTTTGCTCTAACAGTCTTATATGCTGGTCTATCTTGGCCAGGTGTGCTGCATTATTGTGTTATGAATTTCATGATTCAAGCGTTTATTGTACTTGATTGGCTATTGAATTTCTAGTTTTTTATGAGATATCAAAGTGTGGCTTGACAAATTGCAACTTCACATGCATGCAGGTCAACCAGGTTACCATTTACAATGAGGTCTTATGTAATTTTTTGGGGTTCCTTGATGCTTCTGTTTCCAAGTATGGCATGACATTCTTCATGGCCTGGTTGTTCATGGTATTGACTCAACTACCAGTGCAACGTTAAGTTTCTTTATGGCAGACATGGAAAGTTAAAAGTCATTTTAGTGTCTATGGCTGGACAGGAAAATACCTGATTAGTGGATTCCCTAAAATTTAATCCTTGTCATGCTTCTCTTCCACCATCAATTATTGGGCACCTCCTTCTACACTTTATTCTGGTTTCTTCCAAATTCACTTGAATAATTCACTTTTGATGCAATCCGCGTTTGAAGCTCTTAAACATACTTATTGATTAGTAGCTGCTGTCATTCAAAATAGTTGGCCATACTCATTTCTGCTTCTGTACTGATACCTTTACAGGGATGATCACGCCCTGAGTAATATTGCTAGAGATGTCACTGGAAGTACGTGCTGATTTATGTCTGCTGGGGGATTTTTTGCTGGAGATTGGTCCCAGGTTGACTCCGATGAGCTTTTAAGTTTGGACGTTAGGCATAATACGCATAGCGTGGTTTGAAAAGATATGGTGGGCAACTGTTATTTTGAAAGGGGATTGGGTCTGGCGGATGCAGCCAGAGTTCATATGGAGGCGACTTTTGTACCATCAATACGAGAAGCAAAGAATGGGCCATGCAACTCGGCCCAAGCACATAAAGGAACTTCTGGATCTACACCTCTGTTTGAAGACAGCGAGCTGCTTTGGTGTGGATTCCTTGCCGGAACCCTGTTGGAAATGCTGGATGGAAGGACTCCGATGTCATGATTTTGGCAGCGGCATGAGTTCATCAAGAGCTTGAAGTAATGATTGTCTTTTCCATTTTTATTGGTGGGGACTGTTGGTAATAATTATCTGTCAATCATTCCGTGGTGTGTTTAACCTAGATCATAAGAACGACGAGGTAAAATGAATCACTGTTTAAGAAAAAGCTCCACGGAATCTCAGAATTTCATTTCCCTTGCTCATAATAGAACTCGTGACTTGCTGTATCTAACGGGGGCAATGTTCAACAGTGCTTCCAAGTACTTGCGTTGTATATGTGAATTTGAGAGTATATGTATCACCTTCAGCAATTCGAACAATTACCGAAAATTTGTGGGGACCATCAGAACCTGCACTTTAGGTCCAGGGCTTTCTATATATTTGCGTCAGTTATTCTGAAGTTACGATGAACGTCTGGCTGATTTCTCCACATGTGCAACATTCTTTTGTTTGCCACGCCGTTGAAAGATTTCACCATGGCTATGTCATAGTAGCATCATCTCAATCCTCTCCTACAAGAAGCTGAGCTTTCTCATAGCTGAAGAGAATACGCATCAGCATTTTGGTGGGCAGGAGCAACCAAAGCATCGCAACCCCACAGGGAGGATCCACGCTCGATTCCCAAAGAGAGACATGAATTTGGCTAAAGTTGCCTGGTCATGGACCCCCTAGAATTACAAAACTGCGAAAAACAAATAAAATTTTCCTTGGCGCGAACATTTCAAAGCTTGAGCAATAAGAAATATGAAAATTCTAACTGACGTTAAACAATCAACCTCATTATGGCCATTGACTTTCTCACTGTACACATCCTTGCACGAAGGACGATGGTCATGAGATGTTTAGGCTACAACTTACAACAGACTGATGCTTCTCTGTCCCAGATCTTCAACCCAAAATAATGACTCCTATGATTAGCTAGTCTCAGCTAGTAAAAAGCATACCGACCGAAAGTAAGATGAGCTTCACAAGCATTTTTCTCCTAATATCAAAAAAAAATGCTAGTTGATGTCATAGGGATATTGTACAGCCTAACTCCTTAGCCGCAATGTCAAGAAACTGGATTGACATTCCACTGGAAAGTCGGCTATGAGCTTCCCATTTTAAGCATTTCTCGATGTCTGCTTGCCACTCGATGACGTCCAAATTAAAGTACTGGTAAGGACCGTGAATTCCATTTCTCTCTCTTACATTTTGTCTAGAATCAACCGAACCAGTCTGCATGATATCACGAAGAACGGACGTGCTCAAAGCACGGACATGCGCACTTGGATGAGAAAGGCATGTGACGGTAGCCGGTAGACGGCACTGCATGGGTAGACCAATTGATTGAGTCAGAAAAGTACAGACCAGAATGGAATGTTTCTCCAATATTTTGAAAAATTTTGGTTTGATTATATGCAGTTGTACATGCAAGACACAAGACAAGGGTGCATGGGGCAATTTCCTGCTGAGTGCGCCTACATGTACACATACGTATCTAGGAAGACACTGGAGTATCATAAAACACATTGCATTTCTTTTTTCATTTACCTTTAGAAGATTGGAAAGGCCATCTGCAACAATCAAGCCAGATTCACCCCACTCCAGAACCGGTCGTACTGCTCTAGCAGTCACCTCAAGTAACTGCTCAATTTGAGGAGATTAGTCATTACATACTAGCATAAAACTGATAATGACTTAGAAGACTCGACCAAAAAATCTTTGAACCTATATGGAGTGAAAAAAATGGACAAGGCCAAAAGTGCAAGCATCACTTAAATATGTAGCTGCTGCACTCCGTCATAGGAATTTCTACATACCACTCAATGACAAAAGCATATGCTTTCCCAGGTATTACCTCAAGTTGTGGTAAGGTACAAGCTTCTCCATCTACAAGCATCCCATCTGTGGCCCGTAGAAGCAAATCTGACGCACTCGCGAGTATCATTAATGATTCTGGTCTCTCATGGTTTCTCATTAGCTCCACTATCAGTTTAATGATACGCTGGTTGATTCTCCACATCTTCTGACCTTGATCGTCATCTTTAGCGATCCACGGTTGCAATTCCCTCTCAGCCTGACAAGCAAACATGACCATGAAGTAACTAAACTGCTGAAATGCATGGCAATACCATACACAAAAATACGCATGCAAGTATGTATTCAGCCTAAGCATATCTAGTGAACTTGTCGAATGGACTCACATTATATTGAAGAAAGGATTTTCTTAAATTGTTAATTCTATCTCACTCTCAAATGTGAAGTGTACCCCAGAAAAGAATTTTACAGCGTAGTTTAGTGCATGAAAATATTATCTTGATATAATCTACCCTGAGATTTGCAGCCATCAATAAAACTAGCTTCTCTGATTAGAAAGTTCACTTAAAAAGTGATTTTTTGATTTCATAATTATTTAAATCAAAGTAGTAAGTATGCTGCACTCCAATTATAATATAGTATAGTCATAAAAAAGGATCTGTTGGATCAATTCACATGTTTCATTTTATCTTAATATAAGTATTCATAATAGTTAATTTCAGTACAGAACTACTTTATATTGGGAGACAATTGAAAATCATAGCCTATTAAAAATTTATGTTAATCATATCAATTAACATCGAACAACTTGCAATAGCAGAAACATCAGATCAAGCAACATCTTCACAAGTTGAACAAAATTTGGACCTGAAGAACAACGGCTGCGGCTGCTTTTGTTGGCGATGCTGATACGACGTTGCACATAGCATCAACTACCTAACATATATTCAGATATGAAAAATATCAGGGCAGTCTCCAGGATAGCCAAGAGTAAAAAGCTGCATAAACTGATCCAGAATTGGTCACTGGAGAATTCCATGGTGTTCTACCATATCGTTGGCAATAATATATATGGCAAGGAGAAAGGAATTTTGAGTTTAAAGCTAAAAGCCAGTTATTAAATTCAACTATATTTTGTGGGTTAAATATCCCTTAAACCCCCACCGGAGAACCCAGTTGTGGGGATCCAACCACGCATCTCCCGGCTTTCCATATACAACCGTGACCACTATGCTACTGGCATAATGGCAACCAACAACAGTGAGTTATTTAGGGAAAGGAGGGAATGGGGGAAGCAACTAATAGGAAAGATGCTTGCTAGCAAACCATACTGGTAATTCAAAAACCATGACAACTCATTTCACTAGAGCAGAGGCATCCTCAAAGAATAAGTAAATCCATGTCTGGAGAATCAGCAAATCTTTTTCAAGTTTCCTTTGACATAAAGAACATCATGTCTGTGATTCAGGAAATCATATGGAGAGCTAAAAGAATAAGTATTGGCACTATGTATTATGGCCAACTAGTTTTCTACAATCTTATGGGATCATCTCAGCCTGACGTGTCTCAGTTTTGCTTACAAATGTAATTCCTACTAGTACTAGTTTCAAAGCCATGTAAGAGAAATTTTCTAACTCTACCAGCCATATCTGAAAAATCTGCAAATGTTATATTAAGTACAAACATTCAGTGAGATTCAAGGACTCACGCCTTCATATATGCTGTCTTAGATTTCCCTACCCCATTTAGCCTTGACTCCAATCATAAATGTGTTTTCTTCCAATTGTGTCAAGAAATTATCTTTCATACGTCAAGGCTAACTCAAAGACTGCTCATCTCAATCATAGTAACACCAAGTTTTCTTAAATATACTCATCCCTAGTCAATATTCACTTTTAAGGGCCTATTCACTTCTCTCACTCACCTTGTATATCTATTCCAATACCCTTCTTCACTTCCTTTGTTCTGCTTAGATTAGAATCTCCTCCAACCTCTCCACCTTGAAAATTAGAGGCAGCATATCAGAACCACTCCACTGCCCCTTGGTGCTTTTTGGTTCCCAATCTTAGAAAGTGTTTTGTTTGAGCATCTTCATTTATCAATGCATATTTCATATATTTCGTTTTTGGACTCGCATAAACTAAAATCTTTAGAGTGCCCGCTAATATGCAACTTATTTTTATGCAGAGAAAAACTACTATAGTCCCCAGGAACCTGTTTCATCATCCTTTGAACACAACTGCCCACGAAGTACCACATCCTACTAGAAGAGCAGTTTCTCATTTAGAGAGCTATGAGCACCCCTTTCGACATGTACTTTGTCAAGCCCCTGCTAGACTTAAAAAATCTCAAGGCCTCTTACGCTGTCTCTATGATTCTCCATCATATTTATAAAATAGTAGCCTCTACAATTGACCATACAATCACAGAATCAAAAATAAGTAGCAAAACATCATAAGTTCATTCCTCAATCAACAATCATCTCCAAGAGCATCAGATGTGACTCGCGATGTCTTAATGCATCAGTGACTTTTGGAAACTAAGATATCAACTTCATCGTTATTAGAAGTTAGACCGCTAAAGCTCCTTTCATTATAGCAAGGCCTCTTTATTATACACCATGTACTCCAGAAGGGTGGTATAAGTGATCCAGTTTTTTTAAATACACAATAATATATATATATAGTGCTTGGTCCAGATATATAATGTCATTGGTATTATCTTAGGCATTAGGAGTAAAATGGAAATCAGTAAGTTCTATCAGACAATTTATCAAGAATTAGAACTAAAGGAATGAAATTTCAGAAACAGGAGATTACCTGTCTCCATCCTTGCTGAGCAGATGTGCTTTCTGCACTTGGTTGTGTTTCAGGAGCAGCAATCAATTTATGCCACAGGAGCGAAACAACAGCAAAACATAACTCCGGTTTTTCTGCAATGATTGCTCTTAAAAGAACTTGGGCACTGCAATTAAATCCTAAATGCCTGTCCTTGGTGAGGAAATTAGCCAAATCAGAAGCATCCAAAGGGAAACCGGCAATGCTTTTACCCAGAGGACTGCCAGAACTATCACTTGAATCCAATGCTTTTCCACAATTCACTAAACTCTTTACATTGACTGATTCTCCATGCATAGGGACGGATGATTGCCCCAGTTCAAAGCAGCTATTACTTGCATGGTTGTTTGTCTTTCTGTCCAAATACAGGAAAGAATCCTTCCAAACAGGGGAATGCAATAAATGTGCCTCAAGAGGCTCAGCCTTGTTAACAATGGATGCAACAGCTTTACCATGGATGTCAATGAGGTTGTAGAGTGATGAAGCCCTGTGGTGAATTTCACTGTCCCACTTGCACCGCATTAAGACAGAGAGAGCGTGCATGCAAGCCTTTGAACGCCTGAACAGTTCAGAGACATGAGCAGCAACCATAGCTGCGGCAACAATTTCATTTGAACTGTAACTCCATGATGTTCCAACAGACGATGGTTTAAGGGAAAAAAGTGCCTCCAAAATTGCTAATATCCTGTGTGTATGGTGAATAGCTGAGTCAAAACTATTCTGAAGTTCAATAGTGGATCCATTTATCTTAGCAGGCTTGACTAGACCATCCATATTTTGACCATTTGAGTGATTCCTCCCCTTAGAGATTAATGGAAACAGCTGCAGCTCACAGGCAAGAGCACATACAGCAGCCAAAACATAAGAATCAAATGCTGCTACAGGCCCTTGTTTTTTCATCTTTCTAACTTTCGTTCCTCTTCTATTTTCTAATGAGACTTGAGAATCCTCAGAGCTTTCATTCCGCTTACTGAAAGCCTCACCCGTTGGTCTCTTGCTTCCACTGGATTGAGCTTCATAACTAACACATACTGTCAATACTACAAAGAGAAGGCGAGAAGCTAGTTCTACTGAGGCACAAGATTCAAGAAAGAGTGAGTGAACCATAGTACGAAGCTCAGCCACAGCCAAATTTTTGGATGCTGACCCAAAGGAAGAAAGATGTCGTGTCCGCACAGTTTCCTCGTGGTATGTGTTAGGTGGAAACGTTCTCTGAAGAATAGCTTCCACCGTAGCAACAAATATCTTCATGAGACATGCTTCTGAAGGACTTCCTCTAGGGAGGTATTCCAGGACCTTGAGGAGAGGTATATAAAGGTTCCATGACAGAATGGGAGGTTGCAAAGGCGTTGCCACTATGATTTCTGGAAGATCAACTGCTGAAGAGCTTAGAGGGATCAGGCCATAAGCAGCTTCCCAAATCGTGCAGATTCTCCATTCAACTTCAGGGCCATGGGCACAGAGCATTGATGCAATCCCTTGGGCAGTAGCTTCTATGGTTGCTTCAGCAGCAGGCACTTCTATCTGCTTGAAGCATATCTCAAGCACAGTCAAATAGATAATTCTCTCAACAAAATTGTAGATCCGCATGGAAGGTAAACAAAACAAATAAACATGATGAGAAAAAAATTGATGTGAACGACAATCACCTGCTTCTTATAGGATGAGACATAACCACCCAAAGGTTCATGTTGGACTTCAACCCCTTCAACTTGCCTCAATGGAGGGAAAAGCAATGCAGGCTGGGAAAGTACGCGAAAAAGAAGGGCAGCTGCAGCATCAGCAGCTACACCTGCTCTCATAGACATCGCAGTTCCAATTGCACGCAGGAAATGCAAATGCATCCAGTTCCTAGGAAGCTACATAAACAAACGCAAATGCATAAATACATGCAAATCAGAAAAACCAAAAAACACATATACAACAGTGTTCTGTAAATGAATGAAATCAGTTAAAACAGAAATCACCTTAGGATGATCCATCCCATGTGGATAATTCAGCTAAAGAACATTTCAAATTAAAAATTTGCATAGAATATTGATAAGAATAATTTAGAGATAAACCACAGATTTCTGTGATAAATTTCCAGTAGATCACATTCATGAAGAGTGAGCTTTCATCATACTCCCACTCAAGCTTTGAGGAAAATAAATCTTTTAGCATCTAAAGAAAAAAGAGGCATGCCAACTAAAAAATGACTGAATAGCAAAGATTCCATGTTTATCACGTTCAACTCCTGTTTCATGAATTAGCTTTATGAATAGCTATTTGTAGAGTATAGAGGGGTAAAATCCTTTTTAATTAACTGAGGGTGTAAGAGGCATACTCAATTGAAAAAAGTCAACAAGATAAATATTGAACTGTGAAACGAATATTTCTAACTACCAATAAACATAAACATCACAACATGATGGGATAATACAGCAATACAAGCTAAAGAACTTTATCCTCCAAAGTAAATAGCAAATTAGAAGAACTATGGGCTTCTACTTATTATCATCAGTTAATTAGGAATCTAAGGATATCTCAAGATGAAATCCATGGTTCTTAGATAGCCACAACAAAGCACTTTCAATGCTGCCTGCTATAACTGTAGACAGATTGACCGGATATTAAACATCCATGCTCTTCTACTAACCTCATGCTCCTCAATAAAAAATCATCTATTCATGGACATGGCCCAGTTAAAGCATTCGAACCACAGATACTGGGATGCATGAGAGATTCCTGCAACTTCTAAATGTCCTAAATTTTCACTTGTATTCCTAATCCAGATTCATATATCAAGCTTGAACTTCACAAGCTCCGACTAAAGCGGCATTGTAGAGGAATGCCAAAGAACGATAAGCTTTAATGGAAAAATCCCATCACATCAAACACATCAATTCCAACTCTATTTCCAACATACCCTCATTCCAGATGCATACTCCTCAGCTGCACGAAGAAGTTCCACAAGTTGAACAGCAGCATCAAGCGCATCAGGTGCCCATGATGGAGGTGCCTCTAGAAGTCCCAAAAGAAGTCTTTGGGTGGCACTTGGTGTAGCAATTGCATAATATCTAACAAATGAAAATTTAAGAAAACACAGAGTCATGAAGAATTCAACAAAACAGGAAAAAGAGAAACCTTAGTAAAGACTTTGGATGCAAAAGCTACCTATGAAATAAACGTGCATATGGCTCAAGGGCCGGTAAGCCAGCAACTAGATGCTCGTCGAGAGCTGTAGTGGGAGGAGGGAGTAATAGTGCAGGAACTGCAACTGCCGTTAAAGTAGCAGTTTCATAGCGAGCAACTTCCTCATCACAAACGCTCAATATCACACCTGCACCATTTGCAACTGCCCACCTGGGTGTCGATGGCATGAGTTGAGGGTGCTTTCCAGATCCTCGAGAAGTAGCTAATGATAGAAACCAAGTCAGATTATCTTCATAATGTTGTGTGCTACACCTGACTAAATAAAAGCAAAATTCCCTCGGGCAAATCTACCATAAGCAAGCTAAAAGTGAACTGATTAGAAACAAGCAGAAGACGTAAGTTCTTAGCACAACCTTAGTGTTACAGTAGGTACTGAAGTTATTGTTTCTGTTACATATATGCATTGCCCCCTGCTCATTCTTTTCCAATTACTTAGGAGCCTCTACATCAAGCAGAAAGGGGTTTGACAGCCATAAAATGGGACCACGCTACACATACTTTGATGTATTCAGCGTCTTTGCTTGTGATCAGCTCAGTGTACCTCATATTATGTGCACACCAGAGAGAGAGAGAGAGAGAGAGAGAGAGAGTTTGGCAAAAGTCTAATTCATATAGCCCACTAAATAGCACACTCAAGATCAAGAAAAGACTTCCTAACCAAGCTTCTTCTCACAAAATGGGGTCGACTATATGAATCCTACTTCACAAACTGATACGATGATAGATCCAAATTTTCTTTTGGTTTCATGCAAATTATCATTCTTAATTTGTTCTTTGGTTGAAATAATACTTATTATTGTTGCGGCATCAACTACTTACTTTTCCTCAGTTATCCCTCTAGTCTACAAATTATCCTGCAAATTAGTACACAATCTAAAAAATGCCAGCACTACACCTCTATCTTCTTTAAAATGTCTTCTGTTCATTCACTTGTATCTGATTCAGATATAAGCTGCAAGTAAAGCTATTTCACTCTTTCAAGCATGTCAAAGTCAAGTTCTTGACATATTTGGTCATGCTAGTCCCCGCCATGACATTTCCACAAAGTCATCATGTATTACAATTTTGGAATGGACAAGACATTGCGCCATGAGAGGCTATGAAATCTTTTTGCAAATTTTGCCCAACACTGTGATTCCTAGTGCCAGCTCTTCCAGGGTAGTAAAAGCTTTATTTTCTCATGCTTATGGAGAGAACCGACTAACTTCAGTCTTCAGCATTAAACCTCAATTTTGGAATGAATAAAAATATTGCTGCATGAGCAGTTATGAAATCTTTTTCCAAAATTTCCCCAAAACTGTGATTCCCAGTGCCAGCTCTTCCAGGGTAGTGATAAGTAGCTTTAAGAGCCCGATTTTCTTGACACTCATGGTGAGAGTAGACTAACTTTAGTCTTCAGCATTAAAACTTAAAATTGGAGAATACGAATGAAAAGTTGGACAGAATTGTAATAAAGCTATAAAGGTATATTTGGAATTTATGGACATACTTGCCTAGTTGCCTATCTGCAAAATGCTAAATATCCAAGAGACAATTGCAGATCTCAAAGGATAGAGAGAGATTAAAAACCAGCAACAGATAAGGGGGGATGGTTTCAAATATTCCCTTACTAACCTTGAATCAGTTTCAAATCTGACTTCCGCTTCATTTATTTTCAGCTTTATTACGAAGTTAACATGAGGGATACAACTTAAATGTTCAGCCGAATCGCTGCCTATCCTTGATAAATATCCTGTGGTAAGCAAACATGATACAAAGGAACATTCGCTAGCAATCTGATTCCAACATAGAAGCACAATAATAGTCAATCAGAGTTCATCCCTTTGGCTAATTTTCATAGGTATTCACTGAATTTTGGGTTTTAATTTTATTCACCTAATACATTGAACTTTGATTTACTTTGAGTTGATGCACTTTGGCTTTCCAGTGAACTGTTGATGGTCTTCCTATGTGGCAAAGAAAAAAAGCCACATTTAGGGATACGTCAAGCTGATATATCTTCAAATTGGTGTCACATCAGCACTAACCACCACAAATGATGTAAAAACAAAAAAAATGCTGATGTAGTATCCAATTGGCATCACATCTGTAACAACCCCTCAACAATTTTGATAAAAAAAACCCCCCCGGGGGGGGGTAAGGAAAACTCAAAAACACCTGGTGGCTCCTCCCTCCTCCCTCTCCCACCTTATCTATTGTTCTTTCCCCGTTTTTTCTTCCATTTTTCTCTTTTTTGACATTTAAGGTTACATTGACGCCACCCTGACTCATCAACTCCATGTGTTTTTTCTTTTGGCAGTATTGTTGCCATATAAGACAACACAACACCTCTTCCCCAGAAAATTAACTGGAAACCAGTCAAAGTGCATCAACTGGAAGTAAATCAAAGTTCAATGTCTCGGGTAAATAAAACTGAGGTTCAGTAACCCAATGAAGGCACACCCAGATTAGTGACGACAAGCAAAATTTACCTAAAAGTAAAAATGTTAAAGCAATGCGGCGTCCAATATCCTAAGGATGAATGCACCTAAACCATTTTTAAGTTTGGATGAGCCCTTTCTCTGTGCAAACTCTCAAAAACTTGGTTCATCAGACCAGCTAAATAGGTTCCCCGGCACTAGGTGATAGAAAACCCAAAAAAAAAAACATATATATATATATATAGGAGGCTCCAAAAAACATACTACCTACAAAATTATGTGCCATCATTTGGTACATCAGAGTGTGTAGTGCCGCACAACCAACTGCAGCAGTATATTGTATAAACCAAAATAAGATTACTCACAAGTTATAGGAGGCTTCAGTTCTCCAGCTGCATACTTTCCCATAACACCACCACACCTGTAATTATATAAAACAAATTATTAGTTCTGTAGAAAGAATGTTCTTGGTACATTACATTTCCGCTACAAGACTTGTTCATTTCTGTGTATGTGCAAGGGTGGGTAGGAAGAAAAGGGTTGGGGTTGAGGGATACACCAAAACAAGATATTATCCACTATAACACCAAATTGGTTCAGGGAACTTTGTCAAAAATTTAATATACGATGCCAAAGAAAGGAGGTGATGAACATGCATGAACTTTCTAACAGTAAAGGCTCGCTGCATAGTGATCCATGATGTGAAAGATGGCTTTAGGAACTGTTCATCACATGACCGATGTATGGAAATTGCACCTAGTCTTGTTAAATCTATTATTTTTTAATTGAATTCCTTCCGTATTCATCTTTGGTGATCTTGCATTTGTATTGTGCCTACCATTGGGGAGGTTCTCTCTCTCTCTCTCTCTCTCTCTCTCTCTCTCTCTCTCTCTCTCCCTCTCCCCACGCGCACACATATTCCCCATTTCCAGAATTTGATTTCCAATCAAAATCCTCTAATCTATGAAAGACAAAGCTACATGTTGTCACAGGGTCTGTAATACGGTATGGGATTGTCTGTGAGAGACAGTGTACACACCATCGGAAGTAGTCACTTCTGATTCCAAGAGGTGCAGCAAGCAATATATCAGTAATCCATGGAGATAGAGGCCTTATAGGTCTCCTTTCCTGCTGAACCAAAGGAACAGAGTCTCCCTCTGTAGATTTGCTCGTTGAGGCACTGCTGCAGCTATTGCTTCTGTCTGGTTCACCATTCTGATGTTCTGTCTTATATATAGGACGATTGTAGAGGGTCAACATTCTCAAAATCTCCCCACATGCCAGAGCCCACTGCTCAGAATACTCATTCTGTGATGAAAAGGTGAAATGTAGCACTCAGAACTACCATAATTTGTAAAATCCAATCTAGAAACTTACAAAGTTTAAGAATCAGACCAATGAAACAACCTAAAGTTTAAGATAGAGTACGATTAATGCTGGCTCATAAAAGAACGAATATGAAGCTTGCAAGAAGTATTTACTATGGCGGCATACCTCACTACTTGGACAGACCAAAGAAATGAAAGATGCAAATGGAGGCTTGTCCCTATCATACACCAGTGTACCATCAATAAGGCAGGAGATTATCGGAAGAACAACAGCATGCCCATGTTCTGGATGGTGAAGAACAAATGTGGCTGGCAATAAATCCAAAGAAAAAACCAACATCAAAATTTCTGTCAAAAAAGTAAATGATAACCACTTAATGCTTAATGGTTGTACTTGTTACTACACAAACAAACTTATATAGCATCAATACCCAATACATCGTCGAACAGGCACTTTTCTTTTGATGGATAACGGCTTCGGATAAGCTGTTGCAACAACACACATCAGTTAGCAAGATTGATTAATTCTAAATAAGAGTAAAATGTGTAAACAACTTAATCAGTACAGTAAGGGATACATCTTATCTCAAAAATTAAGAAGCCTGTTAGTGGTAAAGCGGACAAGGGCATACCTCAGCAATATCATCTGGAAATTGTTCCGAAGTGAACTGACCAAAAAGCTCAACATAAGCATTAACCTGAGCCTGCAAACGAGGATGTACAACAGTTGACTGGGGAGGATAGCCAAGAAGCATAGACAATATGAACAAAATGGTACATTACTTTCAGAGAAGCTAGAAGAAGACCAAGTTTGACAGTGAAGAATTCACGGGCTCGTGTCAAGTATCATTTTAAAATTAATATGCAATACTGCCAGGGATGGATTTACGTATAGAAACAGAGCAGTTGCCTCTGCTGCTATCTACAGTAAGTCATGGTCTAGTGTTATACTTTTAAAGATCTCATGCTTGGTGCCCCACAAAAATTCATAGAAAATACTTCACAAAGCTATTTTTTAACATGTAATTGCATTTTGCCCCACATCCAGTCAACTTAATGCACAATCATATAATCATCACCAGAAAAAGTCACTACATGTTAACTAAATCTCCTTTCTATTTATAATGTCTGAATATATAAGCAAAAAATGTCATATTAATTACTGAAACTTGAATAGACTTCAACAATGCATCTGCTAATCAAATCTGGAGTCTGCCCCCACCAAGACAAGTTTCTAATCCGTCTCTGACCAGCCCTTCTATTAATGTCAAAGAAAGGGCCGTCAAAACCAGGAAGCAATGCTTCCTGGAATTGCAAACTGACTGTGGCAGAAGCACACATGGTTGTGGAACAGTAACCTCTTTAATCAATTTTAAAAAGTCTAAAATGTCCTTACCATTGTTGATCACTGAAACAATCATTAACATGTCAGATTTAGCTAATTGTTTGCCAAATTTCGTTGTAAAAGGGTTAGATAAGATTACTCTTGAGGCATGAATCCAGCAAGACTGAAAACTGGGATTACACCCTCAAAACGTGTCGAGGACATTTCAGGACGGAGCTGATTAGGACTCACTAACACGTAAGAGATTGAGGCCAGGTGCTTCCAGCACATCTATTTTTTGACATGTAACTTCCATTCATGCAAGAGGACCATGCAACCCTAAGCACACATACAGTTGCTCCAAGCTCATGTCAAGTCAGTTATGAAAAGATAAGCTGCCCAGGTCTAAGGGCATAGAAAGATTCTGTTCAACTTGATGCCGTATATATACTATTATATGACGCAGCCCGCCTATCCAGTGCCTTTAAGCATCTCATCCGTTGCCTATAGACCTTACTAGAATGAAACAAGGAAATCTCAAGATATTTTCCGCACCTTCTTTTGCAGTATATCTTGGGGAGGAGGCCAGAATAGCGAAGAATACTGAAGGCCATCGATCCACCTCTCGCACGCAGCCATTAGAAGTTCACAAGCGTTGAAGGAAAACCCAACTCCCCCTCAACCGCAGGAGATAGCACAAAAACGATGAACTAGTGCCTAAACCATCCGTCTTCAATTCGCAGGCGGCCAACCGGGAATCGAGTCAGTCGTAATTCAACATCCCCAGCTGAGGATGGAATGGCAAGCCACGAACAACACCTGCGGACGAGCAATTCGGCGAAGACGTCTTGAATCAATGGCGGAAACCAACTCCAGATTAAATCACTGGTATCCCACGGCGTGCGCAAGCTCCGTCCCCAGCCTCCAAGACTCCAACTTTCGGGTCTTGGTAGGCTAGTGACCGCCGAATTCAATCAAACTCTGAAAGTTCCTGCGGAAAGGACCAGTCAATCATCATCACAAACTTCAGACGGCGAAAGAAATTCAAGCAAGCGCAAGCCGAGAGAAGCCATACTAGATCAACAAGGAGCCAACCCATTTCCATTCCGGCCAGACTACATAATTCTACCACCGCCAGCCCAGAATAAACCTCCAAAATCACCATAAATTTTTTTTTTATATAAATTTTTACATTTTATTTTGCTTACAAATATTTCGTCACACCGAATCAGAGGACATCTCCATCCACAAAATCAGATAACTCCCCAGCTCAACCCCACAAGAAAACTCGAAGCATTTAAACAAGAGCAGCACAGGTCGAGCTCTGGACCACGAGAAAACCCCAAAAAATGGGAAAAAAAAAAAAAAAAAAAAAAAGGAAAGAAGAAGAGGAAGAAGAAGAAGAACAGACAACAGCATGAACTGACCTTGCAATCTCGTGCTTCCTAAAAAGAAGAGAAATTCTCACGAGGCTGTACTTCACCCGGTGATGAGAGCGGAGATTGAAACCTTTATCATTATCGTCAGGAGAGAAAGCAGAAGTGAAGGAAGTTTTCTGGTGGTGAAGAGAAAGACAGAGGAGAGAGAGAGAGAAATAGAGAAAGAGAGAGAGATGGAGAGAGAGACGGAGAGGGGGTGTTATAGAGAGAAGATCTTTTCCGAGCCTGTGAGAGCTCGAGATCGCTGCGAACGTGGCAAGGGATATTTTCCTCTCGCGTGAAAGGCCGAGTGCCACGTCATCCCATCCCATGCCCCCCCCATGACATGACATGACCCCCATGCATGCCCCATGACATGTGCATGCCCTGTGCCCACTCATGATCTCCAACTTGGTTGACCTTTTTCGCTGTCCCCCCCATTCACCACCACAAGGCCGTGAAAATGATATTTAAGCAAGTGGCCTTTGAAATCTCATCTTCTCTTGTTTATAATTAATATTTATTCAAAAAAATACATTTGTTTTTGAAGAAATGATGGCCCATATCATTTACAGAATTATTTAGATATAAATTATTATCAGTAATGAAAATATCTTTCACTGACAATTGTATTTTAAATATAACCAATCATTCTTTTTAAAATATTTTTCATATGTTTTTTTTTTCGTGAAACCAACGGGCCCTGAAATGATCGAGCAGTAATCCATATTGAATGTGGAAGAAGCCCAACTTGCGTAGAATGGAAAATAATTTTATTTTCCTCTTAGAACGAATTATGGCCGTCGACTTATATTCCGATCCCAGTCAGAGGCTCTGACGGCATCGGAACTTCTTAACTCATTGAGACTCTGTCCGTTTTTTTTATAATGTATGCTTTGGTAAGTGGGCTGTTCGGGAGTGGGGAAATTCGTCAAAACGCTAAAAAGGCGGAGAATAAAGTTAAAGAGTGATCTAGACGAGCACTAACTGTTTTAATTATTCGCATATTTAACTTGCGCAATTAAGGAGGGGGTCAATGGTCGGGAACATGATTTCGTCCCATAAATTATTTTAAAAAAAAACGACGAGCAGAAAATAAAATAATGATGATAATTAGGGGAGGCGACGCGGGGCGAGGCGACGCGAGTATAATAATGAGTCTTGTCGAGTACTGTGCTAGATATTTTCGGTTGAAGTTTCGTGGGACGAACGTTGGACTGTATGTCCGCCTCGTGCAGATGTCCTTTTTTTTCCTTTTGTTTTTTTTTTTTTTTTTTCTCTCCTTTATTCGCCTGATTTGAATTAGGGTTTTGACGACTTGGGCAAGCCTCGGTTGCGGCTGGTGCTTTGCTTTTTCTTTGCGGAAATGGATGGTTTGAGTGGACAGCATGCGGCAGGCTATCTGTCGCGGGGTACCAACAGGTCCAACACGGTCGAGATTTTGAGGCACTAAAAAAATGTGGCCGTTCGTACCCATCCGATGGGAGATGTTTTAGGTCGGACGTGACCCTTTGTTTCGACGAAATTTACATGGGCGACGGAATGCAAATCCGCTGGGAATCGTACTTAAAAGAGATGGGTTCCGTGACGAGCTCGAGCAAGACGTCTCGTGGATACACGAGAAGATCAATAGTGATGTTTTGATGAAATTTTAATCGACTTTAATGTACACGAGATAGAAAAAATTAATTGATGATGAAGTATTCAAAAACTATGGTAATGATGCAGGCCAGAATTTAATTGAAGATAAAGTATCAAGAAATTCCAATTAAGCCATATGTCGGAATTTAAACAATAACGATATATCTAAAAATTAAAGCCATCACTTCAATACGAGAAATGAAAAATAATGGAATATGTTTATTTTTGTGCACGGTTGTTACAGTACATAAGCACTACCATTTATAGTGTCTATGACATAACTTCCTATAATCAATTTTTTGGCAATTTTCCTCATGCTTTCATATCTCCCAAGTTTTTGTTTCCATATCTTTGCGTCACGACTTGTCATCTCCAGATGGTTATTAAATTTAAATAAACAACTTCCTCATCCTATTTATGATTATAAAAAGTTCAAGTATCCAAAAATATTGCTATTGGGTAGTTACACATCAATATTGATATTGATGATTTCATCTCGGATAATCAACATTTGCTACCAATAATTTTTTCAATGGTCAATGCTCTCCAAATTGTTGACATTTATCTAAAGGAGCTTAAGTATTTGAAAATCTTGATATTCATCAAGTTCTTAATTCTTTTTATCGATGACTTTTGTCGTTCTCCAAATTCTATTATCATTAATTAAATTTATCACTTGTCCATAATAATCAAAAGTTGATCATTTTTCTTAAACAACCATATAATTTCCTTTTCATAAGACAGGATGGTGACAAATACTCAAATTCCTTTATGACAAGGTTTCGTACATCCATTGGTTAGTAATTGCTATGGTCGGCGAGAGTTACAGTATTATCTGTCTTTCTTTTACATTAACTTAAGCGAAAAACAAACAAACATTATTTTTTTAATATCGGATATGAAACCGAAAACATTCTTTTCCTTTCGTCAGTACGTAGATAACGATTAGACCATATCAAGATGGATGGCTATTATTTTTACTATTATAGACTACTTTATCAATATGAATTCTGGCAACACGGTGAAAACTAATTAAAGTAGGGCGTTGTGGCATCAAAATCAACAGACCCAAAAAAGCATAAACTGCAAAAAAATTAAAAAATAAAAGGGAAGAAGAAGAATTCTAGAGAGAGAGAGATGGGACGAGAGAGAAAGGGCCTAGTTTGCATGGCCGACACATACCCATCGAGATGGGTCGCAACCCTCCTCGAGGAGAAGCGAGGCGCTGCCGAATCATCGCCTAAATAGTACCCAAACTCGAAGAAAGCGATGGAGATATGAGCACGCAACCTATTTTTCTCACAACTCCAAATTCTGCGATTTAGGTTAGCACTGCCATTGGGCACTTGGCAGTGATCGCAAATACGAGTCCTGCAACCTAAAACTACTTTGCTGCCTTTCGACGAAGGTGGCGAGTCTTTGTCGAACAACTAGATCTAAACTGCCAGACGTCGATGGTGACGGACAAGAACCTAATGCTCCATCCTCTTTGATCATATCCATAAGAACTTTTGAACAATCGTCGTTACTTTATTCCTACTCAGGACATTAGGGACGCGATTTAAGGAGAAAAAGGGAGACTCTATTTCTATTTGCAAAAAGTAACATCTCCATATAGTCGATAAAATGGAAAAAAATAATAATAAAAGGGGGTCAATTATGAACTATTCATATTAATTTAAAATTCGATAAGCAAATAAACAAAAAAAAGCAGCTCGTGCTTGGACGCGAAAAACGAGCCAGCCACGGCAAAATTCGGATTCCCCAATCTAAGAGAGACCGGGTATAGGCGGAGGCAACGGGGCAGCGGATGCACTGCCCAAAAAGGACCAGGACCGCCCTGCGACCTCCACGTGGCGTGTTGGGTGGATGGAACGGACGGGCAGATTTCACGGGCAGGGGGGCAACAAATATCTTGTGCCGATCGCGTATCTCTACCCTCCTCCTCCCGCGAGCAATAGATATTTCGCGACCAATGGGAGACGAGCTCTTGATATATTCCCGAGATCTCACCCAACGCACACGTGGCTCGCCCTCGCGCGGGATTTATATCTCGCGCCTCTCGACCGTCCGATCCCCTCCCCGCCCTTCGCTCCTCGCCCTCCACTTGCGCCCCCCGGTGACGCGGCGTGGGCCCCGCAGGCCCCCTAACACCAATCGCGGCCCTGTGCCGTGGGGCCCGCCGCGCGGGGGTGATGATGATGATGGGCAACGCCACGCCATGCCATGCCATGCCATCGCCATGCCGTGCAATGCAAAATGCAAATGCCGTGTCGGAGACGGATTTTACCCCCACCTTTTTTCCTTTTTGGCTTTAATTTCGAGTGCCGCGGGGGACGCAAGTTGGGAAGAACGCGAGCGACAGCCACTGAACCACCACCATCTGGACGCCATCCTTAATGATGGTTTACGTGTTAATGATTATCCGTTTCGATTTGATTTTGATTCTTTCATTTATTTTATTGGACAACAAAAAGTCACGAAAAATTTAAGACTTCATTAAAAATAATACATTTACCCCAATTTTTTTACACTAAAAATAAAAATCGGTGCATGTACGATATATTTATTCAAAACTTTTTGTTCGCAACATCAAAGGTCTAAATTTATACCTATCTAATACATTTACTCCAAACTTTTTCTATGATTATGTCACACTATAAATTCGGATTAAATATGTGACATAGATATAAGTTTTCGGTTTGTTTAAGGTAAAAGTGTTATAGTTGGCAAAGTTTGAAATTTTTTATGACTTTTACCCTTATTTTATTACTTCAATAATTAGGTAGAGTTTCATAATTTTGCTTGTATATATGGCTTCATTTATTTTCAAATGAATTTAAGAAAACATATTATTTTTAAAGTGACAACTCATCTTACTTGAAATAATCAATCGATAAAAATAAATTTTCATTATGAAAATAATTTATATCTAAACATCTCTGTAGATGCCGGAAATAATTTCCATTCATTTATAGATTAAAGCAGTCATTTTTATGGAAATATTTATTAAATTATTCACACTTCGTGAAATAGATAAGACCACTGATCGGATCCATTTTTGGGTATTTTCCAGTCCTCGCTTTACATTCCTATTTCACCCCTAATATATGGCGAAATCAAATTTCCATGGCAACGCATAAGCAAGGAGGACAGCAGACATACAAAGCAATTCCAATTCCACGAATTTCGCCATCGAGCCGAAAGCACAGAAAGAAAAAAGTCAATTTCATATTATAAGGATAATTCGTGTATTTACAAAGGAATCCAATTTAATTTAACTTAATTTACATACAACCTAGTGGATCGTTCCAGCAGAAAATAAGCACGAAAGTGCTCGTGGAAAATCTCGGAACGATTGGCGTATCGATACGAATGACTGCACGACGAATGGGAGGCGTCGTTTTTGGACAAGGCAGCGGAATGTAATCGAAATCCGGGGCAAGGGCTCTCTCGTCAGGTGAAACAATCTAGAACCGAAAGTGGAGCTGACATTGATAAAATAGAATTAAAATTGGAATAAAAAAATAAATCGAAACAGCAGAAAGACACGAGCACTACTTAGTGGGAGGAAAGTCAAAGGGATGTGGTGGAAAGTCGTTTTAGCACTGGAGAAATATAAAATTCGGAAGAAAAGATCAACTGGAACTCTTCATCCCTCGGTGGCGGTGACGATGACGATGGTGATCATCATAGCAGGTGCCCGAATTTTAATTCTCACTAATGATTTCGATGCGAAAGCGACCATTTTCAGAGCACTCCCCAAAAAAGAAAAATTGTGAATTAATTCTCTAAATTTATGATTAATAAATGTACATGCTTGCTTTCGAAGTTAAGAAAAATGAATTGTCACGATGGAAACGGAGAAAATATTTCTTTTTTGTCGTTAAGTTTTTCCCCCTTGAAATATCCATGTGAGTTTTGATAGTCGCTATCTTGTTTGATGATTGAATTCTTTACGAATCGGAATTTATCCACGTGCAATCACCTTACTCGTTATACGGTTATGAGGACGAGAAGGGAAGAAGAGAACTTGATTTTTTTCGAATTATATAAATCGTAAATCGGTACTCTATGACACGAACCGATGCCTCTATCCGACTTGTTCCTCCGTCATCATTCCGCGCCCGATCTCGCGTCATGACAAATTCGTGTCACCACAAGTGGCTAACGACCATAGGACGGATCTATCGTGGACCAGGATGCTTCCTACGTGGAAAGTCCACGTGTCAACACATACATGCATCTCCAAAAGGGCAACAGGTGAAATGCCGGTAAAGGATTACAATCTTTAGTAATAATTTTTCGCGAGACGGAAATTAATCGGAGCGCACGTGTCGCGACCGCATTGGACGCCGAACCGCACCCAACACGCGACACGCGGAAAGCTAAGGGGGGAAATATAAGCGATTTGTAAAGTACTTGGCGAAAGCCGAGGGGCACACGTGGACGGAGGACGGACGGCCATTTTTCAAAGGCGGGCCACCACCGAGCGCCATGATTGAGCGAATTGGCCAATGGCGGGGGTTGGTGTTGCTGTGGTCGGTCGGGAGGTGAGGTACGTGCCCTCCTTCCCTCCTCTTAATTTAATCCTCGACCTCAAATCGCTGTCCTACCTTTGATTTACGCAACAAACGGACGAAATCAAGGAAACAAGAAAGCCACGCACACAATATTCCAACGGAAAACCAACAACGGTAAAAGCGAGGGCATCGACGGTTTAGTCCGGTTCGGACTTTAAGAAAACCATAATTGAATCGAATTATTTGGGCGTGTATATTAATTTCGAACTGAACTGCCCCTGAACTAAAGACTCAGTTTGGTTTTATTTTTTTCAAATATTAAAACAAGATTTAGTGAAAAGGGGGGAGATTGTTGAATTGTAATATTAAAAAAAAGGGTGATTTTAAATTTGATTGAGTTAATTGAATCGAAACTATAATAAAAATAGTTATATTTTTAATTATCCGAGTTGAACCAAAAATACACAAAAAGAATTATCTAGATTAGTTCTAATTCGGTTTTGATACCGCTACATAGAAGTCGAGTCCTCAGATGGAGATCGCCAAATGGGTGCCTAAGTTTGAACCTTCCAACATATCAAATTGGACTTGCCTTCATATAAGACCTTAGGCCAATAAGTTATGTGCTGACTGATATATACTAACCACTCCATTCCACATGAATTCTCCAATGTGGGGATTGTTCCTAACACACCTCATCCCAACGGTCCATGTAATTCGCCTTGTATCTTGTCGACAACGGCGATTAGGCCAAGTCCACTTCCGAGATGCTTAACTACTTAACCATGGAATCAATCCGAGTTTCGTTTCGCGTTGCATTACAGTTTGGCTGGCAGTTGATATCTGCTGCTTAGCCAAGCCACATCGAATTGAGAATTGCAGGAGTTGTTCGGTGGCAGTAATTGCTCTCTTCTCCTTGACAACTTTTGAACCACACCATCCAACTTTCGCACAACTTCAGAGGAACCACCATGAAAAACCTGCCATTAGCTTCGCCTGCTATTCACATAGCGTCCGTTGTTTGCTGAGCGATTATTTCCGGTCGACAATGCGTGAAAATGATAAAATCCTCGGCAAGCCGAAGAGCTATCTCCAAAGCAGCGAAACACGGAATGGAAGAATAGATGGTTTAGACATCTTTTCTCATAATTAATTCGATAATTGCATACGTAGGTCGATACACGTTCGCCGATTACAGCACGGCGGGTCTGCTAGGCAGAAAGTTCCGGCACGGGAAGGGTACATATCGATAGGAAGAGCTTTAGAGCCTATCGTGACTGTCTTAAATGTGTACGAGCTTCGAGCTTTGCTCAATCGGCGATTGGTGCAAGGAATCATCAAAATGTTTCGCCATTTACGTGCGCTTTCGAGAATCAAGAAACCAAATGGATCATGTCTCGTTCAGGTTTCGCACGGGACATTGGCCACGTATTGAGAACCCAAAACTCACCCGTGACCCCTCAGGATAGCCCGAAAACCGAGAGCGAGTCTGGACATCATGGATTCATGGATTCGGATTCATTGCCTGTCCAGATGCTTATACACTGAATATCCTTTCAGAGAACAGTAGAAAGAAATGTCAGAGCAGTGAAGCACAGATAGAGAATTCAGCGGAGACAGCAAAAGATCTAACATGACACCGTGCACAAACCTAACGACGGCAGCGTTTTAGAGCAGCGAGACAGTAAAAGGGCGCTGAGAAAGAGATGAAAGGACTGAAAGTTTCGACACTCTGTCGCAACTCATAAACTCATATCCCGCATCACGAATCGGTGTAGCGGAACGGTACGAGATCATCAATGTCAGCATGGCACGAGAGGGGAGACAATGCGTGTTTTGTATAGGCGATCTCAGAGAAAAAAGCCGCTTTGCTGAGCGCGATCCTGTATAGACAACTCCGGTCATCACGTACAGACAAAATATATCAGACCCCAATTTGCTAAACCTACTTCACAGGCCTCTCTCTTCCTAGGAGTATTTACACAGTAACGGAACTGCGATTTACAGAACGGGCGACAGTAACAAAGACCAATGAATGAATGGAAAAGCGTTGTGGCAAAAGCAACCAGATCCTTGCCTCTTCTTTCCTGATATCTCATCCTCCTTTAGAGCTCCCAACTAGGCGTTTCCCACATCAACCCCCTAAAAAACACAGAATGTGGGAGAAAAGATCCCAGCCCCTTAATGGTAGCTTCACGTTCCACCGCCGGAGTAACTCTAAATGGAAACTGGAGTGTCAAAAAATATGTGACCCGTTCATCTAACTCCACAACGTTCGCCTCTTCGATTACAATCGGTCTTGTTCAAGCATCAAAACCCACATTTGCCCCAAATTCCTCGTTTTCTATTTCTGCATCAGTGAAGGTGAGGGCACGCTGCAACTTCTTAGAAGAAAACACCTCAACCTCTGCCACGTATGTGGCAGTCACAGGTCGATGATCAGAGAAATTTATTTCAGCTCTCCTATAGCAGAGTTGTCTCATTCCTTTGCCGTACGAAAGAATGCGATCACACCTGAAGGGGCAATTCAGGATTTAAATAATTAAGCATATTCAACACCTTAAAACATGTCCAGCTAGATCATGCCATGCTGAACAGTTAAGCTCAAGTGGCGGCGGCAGGAAAAAGAAAAGAATGAAAAATCAACATATATCTGACGGCTGCTTTATGCATTTCAATGTAATCCACAGCAATGCAGAGGTGATCATATGAACAAATAGGTACTCCATAGATCAAGATATATCTTACAGCTACTGTTGCAAATCAGAGAATCTTGATTATGATAAGATCTTGAGTATGACATGCAACTAACACATCATAAAACAAGTTTGGACTTGTGTATGTGAAAAATACATACTTTCATGTATTCAAATGTCCATGCAGTAGAACTTCTGCAGTAAAATCATGCCACTCTGTTATTCAACATCAAAGCCAGACATCTAAGTATCCACAATAATACAATGCCATGATATAAGGAATGCCATATATTCTCAAAGCCACGTTTCCTAGGGAACTTCATTTTGAATGCATATTTGCAATTGGCAGAGTTCTGAAGGATATCAAAGAGTAAAGCACTTCACACCACCAACAACTTGAGATCTCATGGCATTGGAGTCGACATTAGTTTTAGTAAGCTAAACTAAAATTTGCCATGGAAGCAGGGAAAAGCGATAGTTGAAATATATGGGGATGCATCACTCGACTAATATGAAACAAACATTAATCTGATTCGACCACTGAGAAGCATGAGCATACCAGGATGGAGTACGTCTTCCAAACTTGGGATCCTCTCCGAAATACTTCTCTGAATTATTTTCATACTTGTATGTGGGTGGGAAATTCAAAGAACCCTCGGACCACCCATCAAAAGCGCGGCCTTTTCTTAGCTCTCGTATAAGCTGTTGAAAGGTTACGGCACTAGTCAGCTGGGGTCGTATAAAATCGAGTTCGATTTGGCGTTCCATGATAAAGCTGCGATGAGAGAAAAGCAACAGTATCCCACCAAAAAACATGTTGCCCTTCCGTTGCAATTTGCATTCATTTGCAGAAAACCATAGAAAAAGATGCTACTTACCAGGACAATTGGTTCATGTGGAGAATAATTCAAACAAATTGTAGAAAACAATCTCTTAGACTGTAAATCCTAACTTATACAGCATGACACCATCTTGCATACGCAAACTTGCTTAAGCAGCTCAAATGTCCTGAAGTAGACAACTCCTACTAAAAATGATCTTCTTACTAGATTGCCATTATCAATCCTATAAGGTGGGCTCTGTAAACGGGTAAGTTCATGAATACAATGGACATGGATTGACCCTCAAAACCATTGCTAATGCGGAAAATAAAAGATTGTGAGATGTCTACCTGATCTCTCTCAATCAACTTGGACCACTCCTTTTTTGAGATGAGTTCTCTTGTCTTCTCATATGACAAGCTGATCCGGTAGTTCAAGTCACCTAACCAAATAATTTTTCTGCAGGGAACATAAATTAAGGTCAATCTTCATGAAAGTAGAAAAATAAAGATGTTAGAACATTCTGCAAACTAGAACTGAAATTAGCTGTCCTCCTTTTTTCCCCCAAAACAACCCACTCCGTTGAATAGGTCAATGAAGTAGTTTCTTAGATTAAACAGGTCAGGCATGACTCCGACCATGAGAGCATAACCATTATGCATCACTTCATCAGATTTGTTTGATCCTATTTTCCATCTGGCAATTACAAGGTAACTATAGAAAAAGGTCCTTTATGTACTCTACATCCAATTATGATATCAAACAGACAAAATCTAATATGTGCACCTAGGGACTAGGATCTGAATGTTTCATCAGGTAGAGCCAAGATTTCACTAAGACTGCATAACTTGAATTTATTAGATCCTTCCAACTCCTCAATGGCATTAGATGTTCAGCAGCCAAACAATGATCCAAGTTATATCAATTGATACCAAATTATCCACAGCTACCTAAAGCATTACAAGGGTAACATGATAAACAACTATGACTCTAATGTTTGTGTTTTCAATATATAATGAACTAAAAATCACAATCTTATCCATGCTCTCAAGGTAATCACGTATGTTTTTCAGAAAAAACAAATAATAATAATAATAATAATAATAATTCTGCATGATTTAGGATGCAGCAACAAATAGTATATGCCCTTGAAAAGGTGGTGCCAACATTCTACCTGATATAAAACCAAACAATCAAATGTGTCTTCAGTCATATAAACCAGATAAAAGTTGTTCATGGAACGGATGGCAACATAATCCCACAAGAGAAAAGGGAAAACCACAGAGAGCTATACCCAGGCGCAAGCAATGTCAGTAATAGTATTACATAGAACTGAGGTGGTTTTATCTATCAGATGGCAACAATTCATTCTGTCTAAATGAGTATGAGACAACTGATACTTTATTCTGAGGTCAAAGAGAGATGGAAACCAAAAAACATGTTTATGTGCTGAAGTGAAATGGAATGAAAATACTAATGGAAAATATATATGGACTAAGTCTTAGAACTCACTCGTGGTCGAGAATATTTCGGGGAAGTCCAATTCCAGACACTGCACGAAAGTGAGTTCTACGATGTATTTCTTGCACATCAGCATTCCTCTTCAGTTCATCCCCATCCTTTTCTCCCGCGGTAAGATGAGTGCAAATAAAGCAGAAAAAAGTCTGATAAATGGACATGCTGACTGATACTGATCCCTGAAAGAATCAAGTTTTGAACATTTCTGATTATTAAAAGGTATTTGTGCAGCAAAAAGAAAAGGTCAAACAAATGAAATGGTGAACGAGCCCAAAAACGTGGCAAGTAAGTTTCCGAATGCAAAGAGTGAATCTTAAGGCATGAGCATCCTGAACACACTATGTTACCAGGAAGCAGCACGAAATGAAAGTAATGTACTAGAATAATCTTAATCAGAAAAAATAGTACCAGAATTCTCTAATAGAAGATAAAAGAATTGCGAGTACTTCAATGGGAGGACCAACCTTGTTGCCTATGTAGCCCATAACGCCTACACCAACAGTCGACACCTTCAAGTTCTGAATGTGCCTGCGTAAGCTCCTGCGAACCCAAATTGTCAGGAATATCCCAACCATCTGCTTGCTGACTATCCTGACATAAGGTTTTTGTCTTTTCCGTTTTAAAAGGGATTCAATGTCCAGCAAAGACAGATCCAGTGCAGCTTCATTTGTAGATGACTTGAAGGAATTAAATGTTTTGAAAGACTTTGACACTTGAAACGATCTTATTGACTTGAAAGAATTTGGTCTCTCAAGAACACCCTCAGATATCAAATTAAATGGAGGCTCTGGCCAGCTTAAACCAATTCTCTCAGAACCACTCAGCATTCTTGTCAATTTCGTGTTGCGCTGAGCCAATGGAGCTTCTACTTCCTCTTGTGTCCTTAAGCAATTCAATCGATCTAACCTCTTTGGAGAAGAGAATTGCCTCTCCAAGTCTTGGCCATCCAGTTCACTAAACTTGTCAATGTCAGCATTGTGTGCACCCCCGAAAGTCGTCAATGAACTTCTGTCCATGACTGGTCTTTCCTCGCCAAAGCCATCGGGTTCATCATCAATAGGATGAACTTCCTCATCTCCATCACTATCAGTCTCAAGTAGTAACTCCTCTTCTATGTCAGGGATGTCTTCAGATGGTTTAAACCTTGATGGAGATGGAGGATCACTATAGCATTTAACCTTGGCCTTTGTGGGTCGGGCTCTGTTCAGTGTTTCACGTATGATGTTTTCCCATTTTGGTACCGGCCGGTTATCTTCAGCCCCAAATATATTTCCAGCATTTAAGGGCACCATCTCTTGAAGACTGCAATGGATAGCGTAAGTCACTACTTATGAAGCTAATACTACAAAAAAAGTTAACGGCGGTTTTATTGTTTCAGTTACTCAAAATAAGCTCTCCCAGGAAGAACCAATGAAGTACCTCTGCGGAAAATAATTCCACAGAGGTGGCAAGCTTAAAGCCTACAATCGGAACTCAGAAGTACTTTGGAGGACTAAAAGGAAATACATACCCAAGCACATAGATGTCCGCAGGCTCACTGATGTTTAGCCACTCATCAATATCTAGATCATCAGGTGGAAGCTTTCCTCCGACATTCCATGTCCCAACGCGTATTCTACGAACAAGCAAGAATACTTAGATTTGGAGGGAAAGAAGAGAAGGAAGAAAACATTAAGTGGTACAACAGTTAAATCTTGAATACTGAAGTACTGCTATGTGGTTCATCTATCACACACACTCAGATATTGAGATACAGCTGGCTATATGCACGTACTTGATTTCTTTTGTGTTTATATACTGAGCCCGGAAAGTCTCTGACTTCCTTCTTCTCATTCTTGGAATAGTATCTGATTTCAATTCGTTCCAATTAAAGGTTAGTGATAATATGAGAAAAGGATAAAAACCACAGAGTTCCGTATGAGACCATCATTTGTTTTGGATAACAATTACGTGTTTCTGCAGTGGGAACATTACCAAGAGGATCGACTTGAGCATCATTGCTGCAGCAATTCCTAAGCCGAGACCCCTTTCCCGCTTGATCAAATTCTGCAGTTCATCAACTTCAATATTAGAAGGAACTCCTTAAAACCGAAAGACTGCTAAAGACAGAAGCGCAGGTACTCAAAAACCACGGACAATAATCGCATCCTTAAACCTGAATTTCCAGCTAAACGAAAGAAAACCATTAAGGAAAAGAACTTCCAATACAAGCACATCCAATCTTAACAAGAACTCATAAACCTTAGGGACAAAGCAAAGACATAACAGAACCAAAGCTCACATTTTGAAGGACTCTTTTCCTAAATTTGAGAATTTGATGATCTGGGTCAGTCTAACCTTCAATGTCGGAGACGGACTCAACGTCGTCATCTTCGTCATCAGAATCGGCGCTGTAATCCGATTCCTTGGCGCCAATGTTGAGCCATTTGCGCACGACCACCCTCGGCCAGAACAGCTGCAGGGAGCACCAACCCAAACAACACATTTCAGCCCAACTTCTCTGCAAATTCTCTTCCCGATTAAAAACCACAGCCCCATAAACAACACCAAAGAAAAACAAAAACTTTGAAGCAAATTACACCTACATAACACTCTTCTTTGCAGAAGAGCCAGAGGGGGGTTGGGGGGTAGAGAGAGAGAGAGTACCTCCGGTTGATTCTTTGACCGTTGCCTCATATCTCTGAGCAAAAGAATTAGCGATGACTCGAAGGTTAAATGACGAAACAGAGGGCAAAAAACAGAGGATGAAAGAGCGCGAAGTGGCGAGCAAGAATTCAACCCGACGGGAGATCAAAACGAGAGCTTTGAGGGAGGGAATTGAGGAAGGGCGTGTCAAGAACGAAGGGTCGAGTAAATAACCAAAAACCACCAACGGACAGAACCACCGCAACCGGTAAAGAAATCCAAAACATTAATAACTGTTTGTGGAAACCGTGGTGTGGGGTCTCACTTCGTAGCTTTGCGCCAACTAAAGAGTTGACCGCTGTGTACTAAATAAGTTTGATCCCCCGTTGCGGAGAAAAACCCCAGACCGACACTCCCAGGAGAACGCGGATTAGAAAATTGACTTCACTTTCTGGGATTATGGTATCCATTACAGATTAGAAAAAAACATTAAATTTGTGGTTTTTCCTTCTTATGGGACCCGACATGTAGATATCGATCGATTTAAATTAGTGGAAAAGCATGTTTGGTACCGAACATTGGAAGAGAAAAATGGCCGGTGTGGCCGGCCAGTAGAACCACCATAAAGCAGCCGGCCGCCGGCGGACGGACCGTCGCTAGAAGCAAATGCGGTTCCTTTTCTTAATATTAAGACCAAATGGGAAAGACAGAAAAAAAAAAAAAAAAAAAAAAGAATAAGGGTAAAATTGAAAGAAGCCAAAATAGGATAAACTCAAGGAGTTGGTAATTTTTGCTTTGAACCTTTTATCAAAACTGGGTTTTTGATTTTTTTTCACATTAATATATTACAATCTGTCATTTAATGTCATACCATCATAACCAGCATTCGATGGCAAAATCATTTTGAGCTATTTCCCTTTTGCCGGCGAAAAGACGATGTTCTTTTTCCATGGGAGCAAGAAGGTGATTGATGATGTGCGAACAAATCGGGCCTTCACATGGATTAAATGCCCTTCTTTTGTAGTTTCTTATCCACGCTTTGCCCACAATTAAAAATCATTTCATATTTTTATATAAAGTTTAACAAGGCCTGAATAGTTGGACCAAAAAAAAAAAAAAAAAAAACAAGGCCTGGATAGGCCAAGGAGGAAAAGCATCTTACTTGATACGCCCCACCCAATGAACACGGTCAAATCCAAAAAGCCTAGTGCTAAAATCTCATACTAGTAGGTAACTAAATTAGTCGATAACTAACTCTCTCGACACAACTTACGACCCAATTGCTGCTAAACTCGCCCTGGCCCACTTTTGTCCTCGCACCCGAGGAGCAATTAGTATTTTTCTTTAAGGACAAACCTCATCAAAAAGAGAGAGAGAGAGAGAGAGTGCAGGAGCGAGATCATTAAACTCTAAATCAATCAACGGGCAACCCGGTACTTCTGGTCAAAAAAGGTTGCTCTCGACTTTTTTGTTCCACCTCTATTTTAGCTTAAAGAACACTTTTTTCGCTTTGCTAACAAGGGCTAGCTCGAACTACGATGGGATGGGGGAGAAGCTCAATCGACTTTGGAGGCTTTTCTCAGCAGCGACAGCCCCGGGAGTTCTGGCCCAAAACGAGCAAAAGCAAAAGTGAAAATGAAATTCTGTATGGAAAGCAATTGCCCTCTGGAACTCCTCAGTCTCCTCTCCTCCATCGGTCATTATCGATTGCACGATGAATTCTCTCGCTAGGAGACAACTTTGGGAGCATTATTATTATTATACTGTTCATCACCGCTTTGGTCAACGATCCCTCCCCCCCGCACCCACGGATGATGACGATGCATGCAGGACCAAATAGGGAGAGAGGGGAAGAAATTCCTCGAATCGAATTTCGATTCTATGTCATCTCATAAGAGCAATTTAAAAGTAACTTCTCCGAGACGCCCGGGAATAAAAAGAAAAGATAAGGAAGAATATGAGCAGCTGGTAAATTAGGAATCGAATTTCGACTCTTACGTCATATCATAAAAGCAATTTCTCCGGAGCGAAAAGGAAAGAGAGGAAAAAGAAGAATATAAGGAGCTGGTAAATTAGGAATCAATTTGGTCACCGTGACATGTGGCATGAACAGACAGATGCCAGCATGACATTGCTTAGGGACCTAATTTTTTGGGTGTGGTTTCCTTTTTCCTTTTCCCCAAACTTAACCTTTTTATTTTTTATTTTTTTATGCTGGTCAAGGTCAAACCGCGTAATGTATAATATATGGATTTGTTGTTTGGTCCGAAATGTATAATATATGGTTAAATATTTACTAATTAGAAAGGGGAAATGTTTTATGTATGATGCAAGTGGGATGATGGTGTGTGGAGGCATCGCGAGCGACCGTGATGCTGATCGATGATGATGAGTAAAGAATCGGCCAAGCCGGGACCCATCCTGAAGGGTCCCAGAACAGCGACCCTGCTGGGGCGGGTCCCGCGGCGGAGACACCGCCGGCGACGGCCATGTGCGGCGGGCGTCGATAAGGCATTTGGCCGGGGTCTGCTTTCCTCCTTTTTCCCCCCTTTTTAACTTTTCGGGGAGGTGATGAACCGGCATTTTTAGACCATAGGATTATGCCCCTTTTGGCGAGACAAGTCGGGCTCAATTCTTTTTCTCGATTCATAAAATGAAATGAATTTATTAAAACTAACATTTTTTCTCGATAAATGAAATGAATCTATTAAAAATCTACCTCGTTATCAAGTGAAAGTGACGTGAAATAATATTTCGCAGGGTGGACAGAAAAAAAAGCGAGCACGCGACAAACGTTCATAGACGTGAGGTCAAGATTCATGCCACGGCAACCACGCACATCTAAATAATTTCTGCCGTACCACCACCACAACAAAAGACCTGGAAATTTCGTAGAAGATGATTAAGAAAACGAAACCTTGGAAGCGACGAGAAATTTATGGTCTCCTCAAAATGCCAGAGACGAGAAGAAGAAGAAGATCGGGCACTAGGGTTTATTCGTGCCCCAGGGATCAACTCAAAATGCTCAACTACATATTCAACTTGCTAGACGTGAACATGGAAGAGCGCTCATTAACGACGGCCGGTTGGTCCCGGAAAAATCAATCGAGCTTCGGTATAATGATGTGTTTCCGATGCGTGTGAGCTCAAATTACAGACGATTAAATCTTTCAGAAAACCCTAATCGGTATCATGCATCATTAGGTGCCCCCGCCTCGCCATCATCCTTAAAAGAAAAAAAGGCCAACCCTCCATTACTTTTGTCCTCATAATGCTCTAATTTTTTATTTTTTAATTTATTGGTCCAAAAGGAGAAAGACTCTGTCCCTTGGCGATGGAAAAGAGGGAGATCAAAGCACCAAAAAAAGTAAAAGAAAATGGAGGAGGAGGAGAAATAATTAAATTGGCCTATATATATTTTTTAATTATTAGTCCAAAAGGGCAAAAAATCTATCCCTTTGTGACGGGAAAATGAAGGAGATCAAAGTACCCAAAAACGTGAAATGAAATGGACGAGAGCATTGGCCTAAGTTCTTGAGTTACATCTGCCTGGGAAAAATCATCGAGTAGTTCGGAGGAGCCGAGGAGAGCTCTAGATAGGATCACGTCGCGCTCAAACGATCCGATGCACAGCGATCCTCCCGCGAGCTTGAACGAAAGCTAGCTAATACGTAGGCGAGAAGATCTCGATCCGATACGGCGGAGAGGTGCACCATCGCCGGTCGGTCGAGAACATCCTCCCCAATGCAGAAACCAAGTTCTATACGTGCTTAACCTATCGGGCAAAAGGGCAGAAACCAGAGGTAAGACGCGGGCATTGCGAGGCAGATAACTTACCTCGAGTCCAGCGCAAATCCGATCTCAGCTTGGCAAAGGAGGAGAAGCTCTTCTTTCCCAAAAGCCTTACCAGACGACACTCTTCTCCGAGGTTCTTTCCAGATCCCAGATGGGCTTAAAGATGGGGAGGAGTAGGACCGGTTTTTGCACTTGCAGAGAGACTTTCAGGCTCTGCTGCTTATCTCTATATATATAGAGAGAGAGAGAGAGGACTTTCGGGCTCTGCTTGACTCGTCCCTTTCCGAAATTCAACAGCTGCTACTGCCTCGCGCCGCGTGGTTCTTGTCCACCGAAACAAGTGCCAATCCGATAAGAAAAAAAAAAGGAGAGGAAAACTGTCTGCTTAGTTATTGCCGTGAAAAGTAAAGTCTGGAAATGACACTCTTTTGAAGCATACTTCATGAAGAATAATTCCATGATATCATTCATACAAAATGAGTGCATTTGCTCCTTTTTCAATACGAGTTGCTTCCATCATGATTCAATTTGGTTTGGTTGGCATTAGGTTCTGAAAATATAACTATTTTGTGTCAATAGCTGCGGAGGTTGCCTTCTGTAAGGAAAATAAAAAAAGAAGCCAACGTTCGCTATAATCGTACTTCGAGTTCTAGATCGCTAATTTCACCCTAACATAAGAAGATCAGCACATCGAAAGTCGGAAGTTTCTCCTTATTTGGTTACTGAACAGAGGCGTCGAAGCTCGCTAAGAAAATCAAATCATGAAGAACCATCTCCCGCGTATTCGATGAATGCGTCACTTAGCAAGAATCCAACTCGAAATCTCTAGTACATTGGCCCTGGTAAGCAGAAACGTCCACGTCGCTGGCCCAATCCAGGCGCGTACAAGAAAGAGTATGTTTTATTCAGTCACGGAATCTTCATTTGGGGGAGAAATTGTCGGACGGGACCAATTGAGAGGACAGAACATTAAATATTTGGCTGGCGCAGTGCATGCAGACAACAAATTCTACAGGCCCCCAAGCAAATCTATGGTCAGCCTTAATTGAGAAGTACGTCTAGAACACGCGAACCGGCCAGACATGTGTAACTCAGTTCTTCAGACCGGTCTTTGGCCACATGGAACATATAAACAATGTAGAATAAAACAAAATTGGCTGGGTCTACAGGCCATTTTGCTATCGATGGATTAAGGTTGTGAAGAGAGTTTTAGCAAAGGCATGATAGTGTGTGTGTCGGTGAATTCCTCTTTTGACTTCCCGAACCTCGTATCAAACTTTTGCGGGTGTAAAGAGGTAGAAAAAAGAGGAGGCATTGGGCTCAAGATCGTCGCACGAGCACCCCGGAACAAGCGTGCCGAGAAAGCATTTCAACTCCAATGGCACATTAGGTACGACTAATCTTTTATCATCATTAGGAATCTTTACTCTTACCGTGCACCTTCCGAGCAAATGATAGGACTAGAGAGTGGAAATCTAATGCTTGTGAACGAAGCAAATGATATTTTATGGTCAGTAAAGATCAAGTACCTATCCAGATTTTCTAGGATGGTAAAAAGATATAGAATCTCATGTGAAATTAGAAAAATGGGGAATCGAAAGATCCATCAGATTTTACATCTAGCTTTAGGAAAGAGGAGTGAGAAATGATTATTTCGATGAGCTAAGCACACCTTTAATTAGTAATTAACAATATCATTGATGTCACTTATCCGATATCTTATCAATAGACAACTAGCGGCATCGGCTTTATATTATGAAAAACGAGGAAAATGACTAGTTCCAATACAAAATTGAAAAAAAAGGGCGGGGGGGAGAGGGGGAAGTAACTGCACTTGTGGATGATTATGTTAAAAAATCTCGATTTGGAAATTTTATCTTATTCGAAAGTGATTTTAATAGATAATTGACAATCGTTAACATATTCCTTGTATGTCTAACTTGTCGATTTCTCCACATTTATATACGGTTGAGATGTGGACCATAAATTTATTTGACAGCATCGATTGACTCCATTGCATTTCAACATCAAAACAATATCAAATGCTATGTGTTGTTAGACTGTGCTCGAAAATTGTACTATTTCGCTTCTTCTTCTTTTTTGCTTGTTTTTATATTGAAATAGAATCTACTATTATGGTGATGGGCTTCAAAATATTTGATATAATTTACCATTATAAGACTGTGGACAGTAGATAAATGTTAATAAATCAGATTTTATCCTAAGCTTTATTTGCCCAGTAAACCGACGGCTTGTATTTCTCCAGTGAATTTTAATGGGTTAATGCCATAAAGAAATTCCGAGCTAATGGATCGTGTCACATTTAATTCACAATCATGCCATTTGTACTAAACACTCGTTAACTTACTCTTCGCCTTTATCTGGCATCTGAAAATTGAGTATGCTGTAAGGAGAGTTTTGCGAACCCTTGTCCCATCTTATCATGTCAAATCTTAAAACAAGACAATCAAAAGGCTCAGTGTCGTCATGTCATATCAATTTATCACGTAATTATCAATAAAAAACTTAGTGCCTAGATTAGCAAACATAAGAAAGGCTTCCCGCATTTGAACATGGTAAACTTTATTATTCTTTCACCTCGTTTTTGCTAAAGATTATTTCTTTATACCTACATGATCAATACTATTCAGACGCGAATGATAATTATTTTGACTAAAAATTAATTTCTAGAATAGATATAGATTTTTCTATTTCTATTATTGGATGAGTTTTTGAGTAAATATACATGTTTGGTAATAACACGAAATTTTCATTTCCATAATAGAATCTAGTTCGATCATGATACAAATTTTATCTCTCCTAGTTGGTGGTGGTTAGCGTAAGGGGGAAGGGAGGGCGATGGTGACTGGCGACAGTAGACGATGATGGGGTGGCAATAGGGTGATGATTGGAGGCGGCGTTGGCCGGCAGGCCATTGGCAGTAGCCGATGGTGAGCGGCAACCATAGGTGAGAAGTCCACTAGTAGCAAAACGAATAATGAAAATAGTTTTTATTTCTTATTTTTGTTAAAGAAATAGACAAAAAAAAGTTACTTTCATTTCTATTCTAAACCTATTTTTGGATTAAAAATTTGTTCCAGATCTAGAAAAATAAAATTATGTTGCTAGACGGATTTTTATTCCAAAACAAATTTGGAATAGAAATGTAGTTTTGGAACATAAAAATAATTATTATCATGTGTGCCGTTAGGTGTCATCCACCGTTCGTTGTTGCCCATTTGGGAGAGACAAATTTTGCGTCATCATCAATTAAATTTTTGTTTTAAGAATAGAAATTTTGTAACATTATCAAACGCGTATTTTTATTCAAAAATTCGTTAAGGGAATAGAAATTGGAAAATCTATTTTTGGTCAAAAACTGATTTATGGAACAAACTCATTATAATTCATGCCCTCAGAAGACCTTGTAAGGACTTAAAAACTTATGGAAAATTTCATTATTTCCACTATAGTTCTAATCTGACAATAATTTGTTGGTTACCACATGGTCGCTTGGGACTTTGTCTCCTAATAATTGGGTCACGGCCACCTACTGTTTCTCGTCGATGACGAGGCTACAATTATCTACGTTGTCAGCGAAAATCGAGAAAAAAAATAATTATAATTCGAAAAAAATATAAGATCTAAGATAAATAATGTTTAAAACGGGAGTCGCATCATGTATCTCCTTTTGACCTCCAGGAAAGAAGACACCTGGACGAATTATCGAATTCGCCGTTTAAATTTTGACTGTGCAGAGTAATAATTTAATTAGCATATACTGTAGCATTAGTTTTTATTTTTTGACTCTTATTCAAGGTCCGCACATGTCTTCATCGAGGAAAAGGACAAAAATAAATCAGTCGCCCCAGTAAATATATCGACAGCGAATAAACAAATTTTCCAACCTCTTATAGCCGTTCATTAATCAATTTTCTATATTCAACTATTAAACAAAAAGGCACGGAGAAAATAAAAATATTAGCTAATAATGGGCGGAGCGCATCATTGAACCGCGCTGATAAGATAGAAAAGAACCGAGACAGATGACATGATACTAAATCATGATAAATTGATAACGTAATTACGCGGTTAAATTTTTTTAAACGATGGTCAACGGATGACACCCTCAGAAAGATGCAGCTTGTCTTCGTCCTGAATATTCATTTTTTTACTTGTAATTCTTTATATATATATTTGTGTCGCAGTATTTTTTATAAATGCGCACCTAAATCTAATGCCAGGTGACAATGCTTCGTCGATATTGTCATATATAACCAGCCACGCTCACCAGCCAAATGCGTCATGCTTCGTCAACCTACGTACAGAAATTTTTTTATTAGCTCATTTTTTTAAAACAGCTAAAATTAGAATTCTTTTTTAATTTATCATTTTTCGGGAAAACAAATGGAACTGAATTTTCCAAATTCATGTCTCATCACATCTACGCCTTGTCTTTACAGAACCTGAAACGCGCCCATCATAAAGAAAAAGAAAAGAAATTGAAAAAGATGAGAATGGTGTAAACGTGCAATGAAGAAGATGCAATCCGAAGCAAATAGACAATACTTAAACCAAGTGATAAATCTTCCGAAATCCCTTGGAACAATGCCTTGAAACAGTTACAGATGGATCCGGTCTAAAAAGAAGAGGAGGATGTTCTTATTTTCCGTTTCTGCTTGCATTACGCCAGGTTTTATTATCGAAAAAATGCAAATCAACTTAGGGTGCATTTGGGATTAACATTTGGAAGCCACTTTGAACCCCCAAAGCTCCTTGGGCTAATTTGTGGATGTTTGGTAAAAATTTTGAATCCCCGTTTGGGGAATGCCAAGTCTTCCCAAAGCTGAAAGCCCAAGGCAAGTAGGGGGCTACCTTGGGCTTTCAGCCTTCTCGACATGCTAAGAGGTGAGCTTAAATAATTTTTTTTCCCCAAATTGTCCTCGTTGATTTTTTGTTTTTCCCTTTTTACTCACACTATTCATCTTCTTCTTTTTTCTTCTTCGTGAGTGGTTGCCGACGAAGGGCACGCAGTCGCCGGCGACCGTCACGCCCGCCACACCGACCCGTCGTGCCATGACCTTCGCTGCCGCCACGCGACCCTTCGGCGAGGGTCGCGTGACCCCGCTCGAGAGGTCGCCACGGAGGTCGCGACTACGACCCATTTGGTTGCAGATTTGATCGCCGACCGCGACCTTCGTGGAGGTCGCGACGCGGGCCGGTAGCGACCAGATCTGCGTCGTTGGCCATGCTTCAGGCGACCTCCGCGCGACCCATCTGGTCGCAGATCTAGTCGCAACCAGATGTGACCACCGGCCTTCGACCTTCGCGCGCAACCATATGGGTCGCCGGCGACCTCCGTGGCGCAGTGGGTCGCGTGACGGCGCGGCGAGGGTTGCCGCGACCCTCACCGGATCGCCTACCCTTGTTCGGCGATGACCGGTGAAGCCCTTGGCCGGCGGTAACCGGTGAAAGCCTTGGTCGGCCAACGTTCCTTTTTTTTTTAATAATAAAAAGTCTTTTGCAAATTTAATTCACCCAAACACTATTTTGCACAAAGATATTTCGCAATAGACTTTCACAAATAAATTTACTAAACATACTTTGCATTTTGAAAAACACCCTTAACTCAAAGGCATTTACATTTTCTCAAGGACTTTTCCCAAACACACCCTTAGCATTAGTTATCTAGGAAGAGAAGGACACTAAAAGTATTAGAATTTTTGTACGACATTCACTTTAATATCAAAAATTTAATCCGAATCAAATAAGTGCCAAATTTTTGGAAAAATGGTATTTTCAATGACAACTTCGGTTTGTTTGGCTCGAAATTTGACATGGCCTTTTTTAATTAGTTTCTTAAGTCGATGTGGCTTGCATTTAAACCCTAAGACGATGTTGTTTGGTATCTTTCTGCCAAATAAGAAATCTAAATTCCCAAATTGGAAGAGAACCCCCAATTTTAAACCTTAAATTACTAGTGAACTCAAATTCACTCCCGATTTTGATTTGCCCTCAAAATTAATAACTCAATCTTGCAAATAGAGAGCAGAGGCACAACCCCAAATTTTTCCCCTCGTGAGCCCTAATTTTCTCTCATGAACCCTAATTTTTCCCGTACAAGCCCTAGCATTTCCCTTACGAACCTTAATTTTCCCCTCCAATTTATCAACGCAAGGGAAGAAATGCACCTTTACCATGGGGGCGAGCAAGCGACGAAGAGCAGATGGCAAGCAAGGGCGAAAATGTGACGACAAGCAAACGACGGCAAGCAAGCTACAGGGAGAGATGCGAGGAGGCTGGCCTTTTTACTCAAATTCAAACGTTGCTTTTGCCTTGGACGGCTTGCAACATCGTTTTGTTCATTACTTAGCCACGTTAGACTGAACAATGCTGTTTCATATGTCTACGTGGATTGGGTTTTTAAAATATAAGATCTGTCACTTAAAATTTTAATTTACAAATATTACGTAATCAATTTGGTTGGAATTTTTCACTATTAACTATTAAGTAATCATTTTTTTTCTAATTTGGCACTTAAGTGAGTTAGGCGAAAACTTTTGAAATTAAAGTGAATGTTGTAGACAAGTTATGGCACTTCCAATGTCATTCTCCTATTATCTAAGTTTTTTTTTCAAAGTTGTTTGTGATTAAAAGCTTTCTTTGGCTTTCCATACTTATACACATCTACTGTCCTAAAGTGAAAAATGAGATAGGTTACCAGTGTGGAAGTAATAACCACCCGGTAAGATTCTTTGACGATCTCATTTTCTAATTGGGTCCTTAGACAGGGAGAATTACCCAAAAAGTCCTAAACCTATTGTCCTTCTGCCAATTCAGTCCTAAACCTTTTTTTTTTTTTTGTCCAATTTAGTCCTAAATCTTTTATGATTGTGCCAATTTAGTCTATCCGGCCAAAATTAACCGGCTGGCGGCGTGTGGATGCCGGCGGGGACAACCGGCCGGCGAGGCAATTTTTTTAATTTTTTTAAATTTTTTTGAACTTTTTCGAATTTTTTAATATTTTTTAATTCTTTTTTTTTTTTTTTTTTTTGCTGGTTTCCCCTTCCTCTAGCCGGCCGGCGCCGCCGAGGCGATGACCGGCGGGCCGACCTCACCGGCCAATGGCGAGGCCCGCCCCGCCGGCCGGGAGGCGAGGTCGCCTCGCCGGCCACCGGCGAGGTCGGCCCTCGCCGGCCACTGGCGAGGGCGAGGCCCCGCCAGATCCGGCAAGATCGGCCCTCGCCAGATCCGGCAAGGCCTCGCCTAGCCACGACGAGGGTCGGCCTCGCCAGTGGCCGGCGAGGCCGCCGTCACAGCGGCGAGAGCTCGGCCTGCGCTGGGTTGCCACGGCGAGGGTTGGCCTCGCCACCGCAAACGCCGCCGCCCGCACTTGACCCCGCCCTTCCCGGCCGAATTCACCCTCTCGAGGGCCACGATGCCAAGCACCGAGGAGTGGGGGCGGTTCACGGCACGCTTGACGACGGGAGGGAAGTTGCAGATACGGCAGCCTCGCCTATCATCACTTAGTTTTATGGACATTGATACGCGATTCTCAAGGGAAATTTCACGAAGCCATTGTTCACCTTTTATTTTATTTTTTCCTATTCCAAAATAAAGTTGTACTTACATGTTAAATTTAATGAAGAATCTCCCTTTTTTATTTAATGTCACCAGAATTATAAAAGGGAAGAGAAAACTTTCATCATAAGCTGGGAATTAGACTTAAATGGCAACGAATTTTTAGGTAGAATAGAAGAACTAAACAAGTGAAATAAAGTTATTCTTAGACACGCCTATCGTCACTTAATTTTATGGACACTGTTACGTGATTCTCGACAGAAATTTCTCAAAGCCATTGTCCACCCTTTATTTTATTTTTTCCTATTCCAGAATAAAGGTGTACTTACATGGAAAATTTAATGAAGAATCACAAATGAATAAAAAAAAGGGAGGAGAAAACTTTCATTGTAAGCTGGGAAGATTAGACTAAAATGGCAAAGAATTTTTAGGCAAATTAGAAGAACCAAACAATGAAATAAAGTTGTACTTAGACACGTCTATCATCCCTTAATTTTATGGACATTGATAATGATTCTAGAGGAAAATTTTGCGAAGCTATTGTCGACCCTTTTTCTCCCTCTTTCATAATAAAGCTGTACTTACCCGTTAAATTTAATTTAATGAAGAATCTCCCTTTTTTTTTTAATTCAATTTCACCAGAGTTACAAATGAGAGACAAAAGGGAGGAGAAAACTTTTATCTTAGGCTCACAAAATTAGACTAAAATGGCAAAGAAAAACGTCTATTTAGTCAAATCAAAAGAACTAAACAATCTTTTTAAGGATTATTTCAATTAATCTTCTTGGGGTCCTTCCACCGTCCCGTTCATCCAAAACCGGATAGCTCGTGTATAATAAGAACAGAGGGAAAAGTATCAAAAAGTCCTCAACCTATTGCATTGGTACCAATTCGGTCCTAAACTTTCAATTGGACCAATTCAGTCATAAACCTTTTTATATTGGTACCAATTCAGTCCATCCGGCCAATTTTCGCCGGCCGACGCTGACGTGGATGTCGGCTGGTGACCGGACGCCGATGTGGACGTCGGCCGTGACCTGACGCCGACATGGCAATTTTTATGATTTTTTTATTTTTTATTTTTCGATTTTTTTATTGATTTTTATTCTTTATTCTTTTTCTTTTTTTTTCCTTTTAGGTCTTCTTCTTCCGGGGCGAGGGCCGTGAAGCCCTCGCTGCCGCCGGCGAGGGTCGCGGCCCTCGCCCGGCCTCTCCCGGGACGCCGCGCAAGGCGGCTTCGCCGGATCCGGGTGAGCCTCACCGAGGCTCGCCGGCCACCTCGAAGAAGGAGGCGAAAAAAAAAAAAAAAAAAAAGAAAAAGAAAAAATTAATAGAAAATTAATAAAAATTAATAAAAAAATCGAAAAAATAATAAAAAAATCATTAAAATTGACATGTCGGCGTCCGGTCCACTGGCCGACGTCCACGTCGGCGCCGGCCGGCGAAAATTGGCCGGATGGACTGAATTGGTACCAATATAAAAAGGTTTATGACTCGAATTGGTCCAATTGAAAAAAGTTTAGGACTGAATTGGTACAAATACAATAGGTTTATGACTTTTTGGTACTTTTCCCTAAGAACAGAGGGATCGTTGTTTTCACCAATACGTCATTTTCTACCCGAAATCGTCCTAATCTCGACTATATTCATTATTATTAATTTTGTTCATCAATCTCATTGAGTTATCAGCTTTGTTTGACTTACTTGTCAACCGTTTCATATTTATCATATCGTTTTAGAAATTATCAACCTCAATTAGAGTGATTGTCAATTTTTCTCTAATTAAATTATCATTTGATTTCGTATTATCAACTTTAGTTAATGATATTTTTATTTTTTTCAATTACATATTTCTCTAATCACCGACAAAAAAACATTTCTATTATATTTTACTTGCTGTTATGTATCTTAGGTATTATTTGTCTTTTCCAATTATACATCATTTGCACAAGTCTTCTACCTTTGACTTATAATATAATCATTGGCCTCCTACTTTCGTCCTGGATGTCTAATGCAATTTAATTTATTAATTACGATATTAAATTTTTAATCTACTCTTATTTTGGACCACATCAGACAGGCGACAGCCATTGCCACATATTCCTCTTTGGAAATTTATTAATTATTGGTTAGATTTATTAATGCTTGTCAGAATATTATTTGTGAGCATATATTACGACAGCTAATGTGGTGTCAGAATTATACTTGCGCATCGTTAGAGCTCACATGTTGCCTATCAACCTTTCGATGACCTTACTTACAAAGTGCAATATGAATTTTTTTTTTTCAATATGATGGAGAGAGACATATAAGGTTTGATATATTAATGATTATGCGTTAGTATGGTTGTGAAAGTTACATGCTATCGAATTTCAACCTTGGTCATTGTCTTAGCTTTATACATATGTGGATACATGCGTGTGTAACGAGATCATAGAATGATGATTAATTTGATTAGTATTTTTCTATTTGATTAAATTTTTGTACAAGTCCATATATTTAGGATGTGAGGAGCTTAGAAAAAAGAGGGATTAGGCACAGACGATAAAGTTATCTTAGTGTTAGTTATTCGTCTCTTTACTTTTGTCGGAGAATGAAGTCGATATCAAGTAGACCTTGTTAACTAATATTACAATCAAATAACATGAGAAACATATCTATTTTATTAAAAGCGATACCTGCATAGATGTGTGCAAGCCTTCTCCTAGTTTCATATAAAAGCGAGCAAATTTGAAACCTTAATAAGTCATGCAAATAAAAACCGGCAAGTCAGTACAAAAACTGATAATTTGCAAATTATATAAAATACTTAATAATTTCACAAAACTGTTGTTAGGTTACCGACTAGTTATACTTTAAAAAAAAAAAAATTCAACCACTGGCTTTTTTCATCAATAATTTTTTGACGCTTAGAAACACTTGTAGAAATTTATGATAATGGAAAAGAAAATCTATATTTCTTTTGGTAGGGAACAATAGAATTCTGCCACGAGGAGTGGAGAGTTGTAAATATTAGCGTTGTCGCTATTGCAAATAAAAACTAACTCCGTGAAAATCTAGTTTACAGTCAAGGGAGGCCAAAAATACCGAACCAAGTCACAAAATAAATAAAGACGTAATTTATATACTTGGAGAACTCTTGGTATTTCCTCGAATCAGGAAACAAGCAAATAGAGATCACAACTCGGGAAAATCTTATCTTTTTTAGTCAGATAAATCTAATAAGGTGGAGATGAAATCACATAAAATTTTACCGAAGATCCTGATGATCTAAGCAATAGCATAGAATCATAAAAATCTAGCTGATTATTTTTGTCTGTCCAATCAATAGGGACCACGTGTTTGGAAGATTGTGAAGTTTTGGGTCCAACGACTGACGTTAATTGACGAAAATTGAGAAATTTCCGCCAATCACGTGGGACCAAATGTCTTAATCAATCTGCCGTAATCTTTTCTCGTTTCAGAAATAGAAAATAAAACTTTAAAAAAATCAGAGTCTTTCTCCAATCGAAGCAAGGGATTTTGACGGCTCCCTACTCTAGGGTTCATCCGAGATCCTCAAGTGTAAGAAGGACAAAAATGAAGTGTTTAAGATAGACAATGAGCTCGCCGAAATGTGGTCACAGAAAATTTTTTAGTGACGGCTCGTTCGTGATTGGTAGAGCAGGTGATCGAGTGACTATCTACTCGAGTTGCTGAGATATGTGAAAAGAGTGCACACCAAGCGTTTGGTGAAATGTCTAGTACAAAGGTCAATTCATAGATTAGCAGTTGGCTGTCTCTTTATATTAGTTTTTTCGCTTGAGGTATTAGATAGTAGAGGAGTGACTCTTGCCATGTTTAGTAGAAAACTAGAGGCAGGCCAAATTATGTCCCCATTGTAGCCATGAAAATGAGAAGAAGTACACCACAAGTGCTAAAACTTGGTACAAATAGATACTTAAGTATCACTCATTTATCCTGTATAGAACCAATGGCATGTTAACAAAAAGGCTATGGATGTAGATGGGAAAATGACATAAATAATCCTTGAATTTTAACTCAATGTATAATTTGATCCCTAAAGTTTTAATTTGTTAATTGTGATCCTTAAACTTTAGTACAATGAGTAATGCAATTCTTGAACTTTTAATTTGTTCAATATAATTATTATTTCCTTAATTGGATCTATGTTGTGATGGGTGAATAGACTTCAATTTTGTGGAAAATCAAGTGCTAGTTTATTAGTTACTGAAGATTCCAATGGTTCCTTGACAGCATGTTGTTAAGTCGTTGCTCATACTTTATTGCTGAGCCTGAAATACTCTTCTCCCAGATTTTATTCATAAGAAGCCATCTAACTTCCTTCCACACTTGCTCTAACTGGTGGCGGAAATCTTGAGTCATAAGTTAAGAAAGTAATACTTAAATGTCATTTAAAAAAAAAAAATGATATACTTAAGTGCCATATCTAGCGAACCTCACCGAAAATCCTATGTGGTAATTTTTTATTATTTTTATCAGTTACGTGGCTCATCAAGGAGCTGACTCGGCAAAAAAAATGCAAAAACAATATTATTTTTGTGCAAATTCAAATTTTAATATAAAAATTAATTTAATTAAATTATAAAAATTAAATAATAAATTTTATTGAGAGAGAGAGAGAGAGAATGAGGGAGGAAGAAGGTGATTGAGGGTTGAGCCCTGAGCCGCCGCCGCCTCCGCGCCATCGCCAAGAAGGGCCGGCGAAGATAAGGGGTCAACCAGGCGGCGAGGGCTTGCGAGCCCTCGCCCGGATTTGGGGCGAGGGTCCCAACCTCCCCCCCGGTCGACGCTATACCCACTATTGTCGACCCTTCTTGATGATTGCGAGGAGGCGGCGAGGGTCCATGAGCCCTCGCCCAAATTTGGGGCGAAGGTCACGGCCCTCCCCCAAAGTCGGTGAGCAACGCTGCCCCCCACCGTCGCCAACCCTTCTCGGTAATGGCGGGAGACGGCGGCAACGAGGGCTCACCCTCAACCATGTGCATCCTCTATCTCCTTTTTTTTTTAAAAAAATGTTTTAAATTTAATTTAATTAATTTTTATACTAATTATTTACCACGTCAAAGACAAAACGATGTCATGTTTGCATTGTTTTTGCATTTGTTTAGCTACGTTAGTGTGCAAAACAACGTCATTTTGCACTTATCTAGTTAGAAAATTGCCGCACTAGCATTTTGGCCAGATTTTTTCACCGTTGGCACTTAAATAATCCATTTTGCTTCGATTTTGGTATTTAAGTGTCACTTTCCTAACTTTTAGCATTTAAATGCGCGTTTGGTAACACTTCTATTCCGGGGAATAATTTTTTAATAGAAATAGTTTTTTTTTTTTTTGGTTCATAGGAGCAATTTTTGAGTATAAGAACGCGCTTGGTAACTACACAAAATTTATATTCCCGGGGAAAAATGCGTTTGCTAAAATTGTATAATTTTGTTGTTTCTTTTAATATTTTTAATATTTTTCTTTTTTTCTTTTTTTCTTTTCTCTCCTTCTTCCTCTTTGTGGCCGGTCACTGGCGGTCGGTGACCGGCTAGGCAAGGGCCAACGAGCTCGTTGGAGCCTCACCTAACCACTAGCGAGGCTTGGCCTTGCGAGGCCACCGACGAGGCTCAACCTCGCGTAGGCGGCGCGAGGTCAGCCTTGCCGTGGCTCGGCGTCTCCAGGGGCTGGCGACGCTCCAGCGAGGTCGCCGACCCTCGTATGGCCTGTCGCCAGTATCGACCATGGCGAAGGTTGGCGACTGGCCAAAATGAAGAAGAAAAATAAAAGAATAAGAAAAAGAAAAGAAAGACAAGAAAAAAAGAGGAGAGAGAAATTTTTTTATAGAAATTATTAATGAGAACAAGAAGCTATTTTTTTTTTCTACTTCTTGTTTCTGTTTTAAATTTATTTTTTTGTTTCCGGAACAAAAATTTTACCAAACAAGTTTTTTTTTTTTTTTTTTCCTTGGAATGAAAGAACAGAAATTTTTATTCCAGATAACAAAAACACTTTTTAACAAATAGGAGCTAAGTATCCATTCGTGTCAAGTTTTGACACTTCAGGTGTCCGGCAATCCATGAATCTTGATAGATATCAAATGTGGGTAGAAAGATTAACGAGGAGACAAGTTTGACAAAGATTAGCTATATACATTGTTGTAGGAAAAGTACCAAAAAAGTCTTAAATTTATTGCATTGGCACCGATTTAGTCCTAAACTTTTTAATTATATCAATTTAGTCATAAATATTTTCATATCGATATCAATTAAATTCATCCGACCAATTCAAAGCGGAAATTACTGGCATAAATGTCAAGTATTTTATGTAGCACGACTAGCGCTAACAAGAATTGCTGGCATGGACGTCGGGTATCTTACGTGGTATTGTTAGTGCATAATTTCAATTTTTTACTTTTTCTACTTTTTTTTATTTATTTATTTCTTTTTCTTTTATTTTTTGCTTTTCTTTTCCTTTGGATCATGGCCAACCCAATATCAGCCACGGTTAGCGACCAACCATAGGTGATGATCCCCCTCACCGGATTTGGCAAGGGCACAACCTTGCGGCCTAGGTAAGTGTCGCCCTCGTGAGTTTGATGAGGGCTACTCTTGCAACTTTTGGTGAGGGAGTGACGATCTAGCCCTCACCAAATCCGATGAGGGGCATGTGGCCAAGAAGGGTCGTGACGCCTCACCAGCCTTGCCTATGGCTGGTCATCGGCCATGGCTGGTATTGGCCAAAGTCCAAAGGAAAAGAAAAGGACAAAAAGAATAAGAAAAAGATTAAAAAATAGTAAAAAAATCAAAAAAGTATTTAATAATGTCAACGTCAGCGCCAACTGTGCTACATAGAACGGCCGATGTCAACATTTGTAATTTTTGGCCTAAATTGACTAGATGGACTAAATTTGTAATAATGTGAAATGGTTTATAATTAAATTGGTTCAATTAAAAGGTCTGAGAAAAAATTGGTACCAATATGATAGGTCTATGATTTTTTTTTTTATAGTATTTTTTTCTCATTGTTGGAAGAATTTATGGAGAAATGAAAGTCAAGAAAAAAGCATGGAGAAAGAAAATTGACAAGGCGCATCAATAATACGTCTTAAATTAGTGATTTTCAAGAATTAATGTCTAATTTAATGCAGTTATTTTTTTTTTGGAAAATATGTTCCCTAGATATAATGGCCACTTAGTCTCGTAATAAGAGAAGACGAATAAACTGGAACTTTGTTAGTAACTAATGATAATCTCTTCAAAACAAGAGTCAAATATAAGTGATGAAGAGGAATATCCGCGCGACTTCTCGCCAAAATTAATCAATAGTAATAATAATAAATACAGATGAGTAGATAAATAAATAATCGAGCTTGTTATTATACTTATGACGTACCATAACATGTGTAGTCAAATAGTCAAGATTAAACGACCCACTCATCGTGAGGGAATGTCGTATATTTGAGACCATGACTTTGTTTATTTTGTAGAAAATAAATAATCTGATATTACGACTCTATAAGAAAATGAACAATCTCAAAAAATATATTTTTTTAAAGCGATCATTTGTATTGCTTGAATAAAAATTAGTTAATAAAAAATGCAAGAGATCATTTTAAAAAATATATATTTTCTCAATCATTCAATTTTCATGAAAATAAAGTCTATATATAAAATTATCGAAGCTCATCAATATCAAGTGGAAATATGCAAAGCCTAATTAATTTAGTCAAATAACAACACCGACGTGTAACGCCTTCTCTCAAATACTCTAATACCGTTTTCCAAAAATTAACTTTCTATCAAATATCGGTTTTCGTTTGCAGACATTTTTTACTGATTGCATATGAACTACAGGACATATTATGACCCAAAATAGAATACATGCTATTTAACAATTCCAAAAGAAGGATATTAAATATCTAATATGCAAATAATACAGATAGATTGGACTTTGAGTTTTTTCAAAGTGTTTTTATTCAGTAAGAATGCATGCAAACTCTTTTATTTGCACACTAAAGCCCAAGTTAGCCTCCTTTTTCTCAAAAAAGGAAATTTGCTTATCTCTCTTTATTTGGATTTCGACACTAAATAGAAAAGATTAATCAAATCAATAATGTGTCATAGAAAGTAAAATCAGTATAAGTTTTTAATATTAGGGATCACAATTTTTCATATGAATTTGTCGAGAAAACCTAACCTAGTTGAACACGACATAATACAATGCAGTCCATTTGAAATTGACATAATTGATAATTTATCATAAATCCTAGGTAAAAAAAATGTTTCTCGTCGCATCAGAACAGTTTGTAATACAAGGGTTTAAATCAAATATCGTGATTATGTGAAATTTGATAATTAATAATTTTATGTTTCCTTTTTCTCCTTTTTACTGGCAATTTTCATTTTTAATGGGAATCCCGCTCGGTGAGATTATCCCACCGCTCACCGAGCGGGATTTTGATTTCCTTGGCAAAATATGGGGTGTAGATTGCACCGTCGCTCCTGGCACTGGCATTGCAGTCCGCTAAGGCTTTTCATCCCTTAAAAGTTAATGCGAAGTTATCAACCACCAACCGTCGCCATTTACAGCGGCGCCTACGATACTTAACACGTACAGGTGGATCGATTTATTGGAGGCCGACCGGGGCGCCTTGCATGAAAGCCGTGCAAAGCAAACGCGAAGAACCTCCTCCAACATATATATATAGCCCCAACCAAAACCCGAAGCCCTAGCGTGATCTCCTGCAAAGACATGAAACTCATCAAACGCATCTTCCGAATCCTCCAGATCACCTCCGCCGCATGCCTCTTCATCGTCTCCGCTTTCCTCCTCCTTCCCCGCATTCGCTCCCTCTCTCCCTCTCCTCTCTCCTCGTTCGTTCCGTTCGCATGCATCGGCATCGGCATCGGCATCGGCATCGTGGTCCTCCGCCGGTGCTACTCTCGCGCGGCCCCGGTTTTCCTCGTCGACTACTCGTGCTTCAAGCCGGGCGCCGGCCGCAAGTGCACGTATGGAGTCTCGGAGAGCTTCGTGCGCAGGAGCCGGCGCGTCAGCCCCGAGAGCGAGGAGTTCATGCGGAAGATATACCTCAAGTCGGGCCTCGGCGACGAGACGTACGGCCCGCCCTTCATGTTCATGGCCGACTACGAGGAGGCGAGGCTGGAGTCCGCCGTGCAAGAAGCCCGGGAAGGCATCTTCTCGGCCGTCGACTCGCTCCTCGCCAAGACGGCCGTCCACCCTCGTGCCATCGATGTGCTGGTGGTCACGAGCGGCAGCTTCTCGCCGAACCCATCTCTCTCGTCACTTATTGTGAATCGGTACAAGCTCAGGCCCGACGTCAAGGCGTATAACTTGAGCGGCATGGGATGTAGCTCCGGCGTGCTCTCCATTGACCTGGCGGCGAAAATCCTGCGTCAAAGCAGTGATGTCCATTATGCCCTCGTGGTGATAACCGAGAGCATCAGCCTGAACTGGTATTTTGGGGACAACCGGTCGATGCTCGTGACCAACTGCATCTTCCGCGTTGGCTGCGCCGCCGCATTGTTGAACAACGAGGCAGCCCGCCGCCCTGCTGCCAAGTTCGAGCTCGTTCGCTCACTCAGGACTCACCACGGGGCGGACGACCGCGCTTACAGGGCCGCATTCCAGGAAGAGGACGAGGACGGCAACACTGGGATTGCGCTCACCAAGGATTTGATTCGTGCCGCTGCAACTAGCCTCCGGGAGCACATCAAGATACTCGCTCCCCGGGTCCTGCCGCCAAGCCAGCTAGTCTCCTACGCATGCTCGGCGCTCGTCTCGGCATTATCTCGCGGGGATGTGAAACCGGCGGTGCCGGACTTCACGACGTGCTTTGAGCACATTTGCATACACGCGGGGGGGAAGGCAGTGATCGAGCAGGTGGGACGGGTCCTGCGGCTGAGCGACGAGGCCACCGAGCCGGCTCGGATGAGCCTGCATCGGTTCGGCAACACGTCGAGCAGTCTCGTGTTCTATGAGCTGGCGTATTTCGAAGCGAAGAGGAGGATCGAGAGAGGGGACAGGGTGTGGATGCTGGCGTTCGGGACCGGATTTAAGGTGGGAAGTTTGGTGTGGAGGTCGCTGAGGAGTTCACGCGAGCAAGAGGAGGAGGATAATCCGTGGAACGATTGCATTCATAGGTACCCAATAAGTGCTAGCTGAAAGTTTGTCGGTCTCGATTCTAAGTCATAAATTGGGCGATTTTTTTTCTTCATAATTAACTGTCATTTGAATAATAGGGAATTGTGGTTGTAAGTGGATCGAAATCTTCTCGATTTACAAGGTAAATTTGAAGTCGTGGATTGCACTTTTTGAGAAAACAACAAACGGTGGCATTACTCACGAGTGAAATAGGAGGATGCAAATCTATTTCCTATTGTTCTTACCCTGTTCTTTCTCTCTTCTTTTTTTCCACCGTGCATCGTTAGTCACCAAAAAAAAAAAAAAAATAAAGAAAAATAAATTAACACAAATAACTCCTGAATTTTACCACAATTTGTAATTTGGCCTATCAACTTTTAATTTATTTAATATGATCTTTGAACTTTAGTCTAATATGCAATGCAGTTTATGAGTTTTTCAATTTGGTCAATATAGTCCTTGAACTTTTCTTATATGTTGAATACAATCTCTATATGAAAATATTCAATGTAATTCGTCCATAATTCAAAATAAGGGATTACATTAAACATTTTCATATAATTCAAGGATTATATTAAACATGCATCGAAAAGTTCATAAATGACATTGAATAAATTAAAAGTTTATGGACAAAATTGTACAATGGGTCGAAGGTTATGGATTGTTTGTGTTATTATCCAAAAAAGAAGAAGAAAATCATGCCATCCTTCACCGTGCGGTTGCCTTTGTCGAGCTTGACTATGATAACACTTTTGTTGAGAATCAAGCTGTTGCCAATTATAATGAACACTATCTTTTGTTATTGCAAGAACAAATAAATAACTCCACTCACACACTTAACACCCACTGCTTTACGCGGCAGTTGAAAGTTCGGGCACAAACATGTGTGCCGCCTCCAAAGTTCATGAGGCTTTCGGTTCGATTTCTTCATGAATTAACTAAACACTATAGTATAACTAGAGATTTTTCATCTCATTGGGCTTAAGCCCGATTCATCACTCACAAAGAAAGAGATTACTATGTCGCTTCTGTCTCCACTTCTCCCTTTATTACTGTCACCTTCAACCGCCTGGAGACCCAAGATATGCACTTTCTTCCCACTGGAGCCCACTTTGGAAGCCCTTGCGGAGGATCCACTCGTTCTGTAACGCGGCGAGCTCTCCCTTTAATGCGCACTTGTGGAGGACCCTAGTTTGGAAGCCCTTGCGGAGGAACCACTCGTTCTGTAACGCGGCGAGTTGTCCCTTTAATGCGCACTTGTGGAGGACCCTAGTTTGTTTCCTCACCTTGTGGAGCCCTCCCTCTATAGAAGACGAGTGCTTTTCTTCATACCCGCCAGAGATATCCCCGTGTGCGTGGCCTTTCATTTTTCTCCATCTCCCATTTTCGCTTTCCCTGCAGTTGAATAAAAGTTAAGCATGTATCAAATCTAATTTGGGAATGAGAATAGACAAGAGCAATGCTTTATGAGATAATTGCCTAGACTCTTTGCGGTTCAAGTCCGCTTCTCCGGTGGCTTAGACGGAGAAGTTGGTGTCCGTCACCTCCTCTTGAAGGGGAGGGATGATGAGCTCCTCATCAAGTTGGTTGAACCTCAATCCTGGTGGGAAATTCCATCTTACCGTCTGAATTCATCTTATGATCTTTGTCCTGCGATGCTGTTTGTATAGACTCTCTCTCTCTCTCTCTCTCTCTCTTCCCGCGACGTGCGAATAGGTGTTAATGGAGTGATACTGCCATACTCTTTATATGGACTCTCTTTCTGCCTCCCTTTTTCTCTCTCCCTGGGCGCAAATAGATATCAAGAATGTGATTTTGTGCATTAGCCAAAAGCAAAATGAAGTGATTTCATTTTAAGACGAAGAAGACGAAGGTTAACAGAGTTCAATAAGAAAAGCTCGGAACATGCTGTAATTTCCAATAAGAACTGAAAATGTAATAAAATTTAAACTTAGATAAAAACTGGAGAGACAATAAAGTAAAAATGCCATGTCAGCATTTTTTGTTGTCCAAATAAATGAAGTCAATGAAAGGATTTGATTGCACCAATTTGACAAATTTTAGGACTTGATTGTATTTTCTAAAAATTTTAACAAGTTTTAGGACTTTCTGTATACTTATTTTAATGTTAAACTTTGCCTAATAACACACGAGCAACTTGTAAACTAATATCTAAAAGTGCATCTCACAAAAGTGGCAACGTGTTTGCTGGCCGATGAAAATTCTAACACGACTTCCATTATTTAACATTAATATCTATATAGATTTCCCCTATTGCTAGCATTTTAGTTTAATTTATTAATCTCTCGTTTACCATCTGTTTTCATCATTTACTACAATTAAGGACGAAAGATGAATTTCCTTAAAGAATGATCTGAAAATATATATCTATCCTTCCAAAGTTGTGTGCATGGTACGTGCTAACCAAAAAAAAAAATAAAAAAGACAATACAAAGTTAACAATTGTAGCTAAATTAACATTTATTTTGGGGCTTAAGGGTAATTTAGGTCTATTGAGGGGCTATTTTCAAGTTAGGAGTTCTTTGAGTTCAGGGGTTGTTGTATTCGGATTTCTTGGGGGTTGTTCAAAGTCGTATTGGGGATTTACCCAAAGGGTTCGTTCGATTCGAGGGTTATTTGATGCATCGGATCAACAAGGGTTTTTGGGTGGTTATACATGGGGGGGTGAGTTGCAGTTCAGGCGGAGTTGGGTTGTTGCCAACATTCATCTTTCTTCTATTGGGCCCATTGGGCTTGTTCTTGAGGCGATCGATCTTCTTCCCCTTCGAGCCATTGACAACCCAACCCTAGACATACAAGAGACTCGAGAGGAGAAAAAGGCCATTTGACAGGCTCCGGAGAATTCACCTTGAGTTCCTGGAGGAGCTCGCGGGCTCGTCACTTGAGCTTGAGTCAATTCAAGGTTTTAACTTTTAAGGCCCGTTTGGCAACCGATAAAATAGTATTTGATTCTATTATTTTATTTTCGGAAGTAAATTTAAAACAGAAATTCGTTTGGTAAATTTTTTTTTGTTCTCGGAAATTGATTTGGAATAGAATCCAAAAGTAAAAAAAAGTTGATTTTTTGTTTTCGGAAACAATTATAGAATCAAATCAACTGGAATTTTTTCTTTTCTTTTCTCTTCTTCTTCCTTTCTTGTTTTTCCTCCTTTTCTTTTTTTCTTCCACGCCATTGCCGTCGCTGTCGCCAACGATCGGTTGCGTTTGGTGAGCCTCGTTTGAGCCTCCCTCAACTACTAGTGACCCTCATCTAGCTAGGCTAGGTGAGGCTCGACCTTGCTCAAATCTAGTGATGGCAACATCGACCTCGCGGTGCCTTGGTGAAATCTAGCCTTGCCGATGATTGGGCAAGTTCGGCCGCGCCAGATTTGGGCAAGGTCAAGTCTCACTCAATTGTTGGCAAGGCTCGACCAACGAGGCACGATCTTGCCAAGGGCCAATGACCCTTTGGCAAGATCACCGACTCTCGTCTGGCCGGCCGTCGGTCATTCTAAAGTCGCGAACCGGTTGAGGAAGAAGATAAAAGAAAAGAAGAAAAAAAGTAATAAAATTATTAAAAATTAGAAGAAAATGGTTTGGATGAAAAATTTTAGGGATGGTGTCAAACATAATTCTATCTTGAAAATAATTTTTTTTTTTCAGTTATCAAATGCCTTCAAATATTTAAAATTCGTTTTTGGAATAAAATAAAAAAGAATTATTTTAATCAGAAATTGCTCCAGGAAATAAAATAATTACCAAACGTATCTTCAATAGCCGGAAAGTGTGATACTAGAGTCGAATGCATAATGTTTGGCTCCAAAGCCCTTTGCAGATCAAATCAAATTAATCTGCATGTCCTTTTAAGTTGAATAACAATGTCCAAATAGACCATTCAAACAGGTACGTCAAGTTGAGTTTAGATTATATCAAAATTGGTCAAATCTAAATACACTTATTTAATTTGTTTTAATCTATTTTCATCTAATGCAAATCTAATGAACCAAATTCCATCCAATCCGACTCGATTTATATTATTAGAACACTTTCATATTTTACTTTATTGATAAAAATCCATACCCAAATTGAAATTAAGCACAAAATGAAAGATCGAATAAGAGAAATAAAGAATGATGAGAGTGTCTTAAAGATAAGTTGGATAGTGAATTATAAATTCATTCATGATGCATTAAGAAATGGGTTGACGAATCTATCTCTCATTTTGACGGGAGAAGAAAAGAAAGGGAAAGGAATACAGATCAAAAGATGAATTCCCCGACAGGCGGTAATTTCCGTCTCGTTCGGATTCTTGAACGTGCGGAAGGATAAACTGAAGATATTTAGCGAGCCGGGCTCGCTGCCTCGCTCGTTCGCGAGAGAGACGGAGCTTCTTCCGCTCATGAAGCTGCTGGTGTAGGCGAAGATGCAAACCCTCCTTCAACCCCGCCACTCCATATCCTCCCTCGCCTCCCCACCGTCTCCCCTCCTCAACAACTTCCCCGCTCCGCCCCTCTTCGCCATCCAACCTCGGCGCTTCCCTCCCGAGCCCCTCCGCGACTCCTGCCTTATCCCCTTCCCTTCTTCCAACTTCTTCGCGAGCCCTCCTCCTCCTTCTCTTCACAGGACGACCCATGTCGCCCTTCGCTCTCAAAACGACATCTTCGACGGTTTCGCCATCGCCCAATCCCCCGAAAGGGCCGAGAACGAGGAGCTCGAGCTGCGGAACAAGCCCTCCCCGGTGTCCGTGGACGGCGGCTCCGCTCCGGAAACGGACGAACCCGCCGGTGGGTCCGGCGAGGACGAGGCTCTGGCGCCGTTCTTGAAGTTCTTTAAGAATAAGGAGGATCCGTTGGATGACAGCGACGAGGAGGAGGAAAGGAATGAAGAAGAGGTTCTTGATGAGCGGAGCGGAAGCGATGGCGTGGGCGAGAAGGTTAGCGTAGAGTATTACGAGCCGAAGCCGGGGGATTTCGTGGTCGGGGTTGTGGTTTCGGGCAATGAGAACCGGCTCGATGTCAACGTGGGGGCGGATTTGCTGGGCACGATGTTGACGAAGGAGGTGTTGCCTTTGTACGAGAAAGAGATGGATCATTTGCTGTGCGACTTGAAGGATGATTCGGAGGCTTTCATGGCTCGCGGGAAGATGGGAATTGTGAAGTACGATGATGCGATGAGCGCAGGGCCGGGGCCGGGTAGGCCGGTGGTGGAGACGGGGACGGTGTTGTTCGCCGAGGTGCTTGGGCGTACACTTAGTGGACGGCCTTTGCTTTCGACTCGGCGGCTTTTTAGGAGGATTGCTTGGCATCGAGTGAGGCAGGTTCTTTTCTCACTTTCTTTGCTTATTGTGTAGCCGGTAGAATTGGTTTAGGATTCAATATCGATATTATGTGGTTTATTGTACTTGGCTTCGATAGAAAGTTGTAATTTTTTAGCTGTGTATAGTGTGTGAGGTACCATGAATAGCTAGAATTTGACTTGGAATAATTGGCTTATTGAGTGAATTAGAAGTGGCGGTGAATTACCTTCTCCTTTGTATGAAGGAAGACGGGGAACAGAAATCTATTATTCAATTCCTTGGTTTGTTAAGAAGAATGTTTCAGGTGTCATTCATTAGATTCTAGCGTACTAACTCTGTACCTATTTTCTTGGTGGAAAAACTTGAAATGCTTTTTATGAGATTCTACTATTTCTCTGAGCAGATAAAGCAACTGAACGAGCCTCTAGAGGTCAAAATCACAGAGTGGAACACAGGGGGACTTCTCACGAGAATTGAGGTTAGGCCGTTGTTTGGTTGACTGGTGTTGTGCTGATATCTGCATCTATATAAGTTAATCATACATCGGAGGCATATGCCAATCCTGATTAACTCTTGTCACTATCTTCTCTAGATCATTGCTGATAAGTCTTTTGTTTTTTATTGAAGGGGTTGCGAGCTTTCCTTCCAAAAGCAGAGTTACTCAATAGAGTAAACAATTTCACTGAGTTGAAAGAAAATGTAAGTCCAAATTGGCCGCTGAATATGACCTAAGTTCATCCTATTGCCCCTTTATGTTCTCTTTCTATGCGCCTCTTATTTTTACCCCCTAGATTCACTTGATTGTTCTATTGCATGGAACAGCAAAGGGACTTGGTACTTGATGATGATCTTATTGTCCCTTCCAAAGTTTTTTTATGGTTGAGTTTGCATTTATTGTCTTACATAGAACTTTAAGACTTAGGAAATGGATATTCTTGAGAGGAATAAAGTCTATCTAAACCAAATTAGCACCCTTCCGATCTTGCATCTCTGCATGCGCGACAGATAATTTCAAGGACAATATAATTGTATCGAGTGGTCAGGCTTAGGTTAATGATTATGAAATGTCTGTGTAGACTGATTCTTTATAACTAGTCCACATCCTTTTGACTGCCTGCTGGTTGACTTTTTTTTTTAATCTTTTGCTCTTTTATTTGGGATTTTGTTAGAGGGAATGTTCAAGAAATTGTAAATCCAAAACACAAAAAGAACAATATAAAGAAAGGGATAAAAAGAAAGCCCCAGTGAAAATAAGACTTACAGCAGGAATTCCATAAACATTGGAAAGCTCTAAGAACAGCAGAAAAATGAGACTTGATCCTTTATAAGATTTTTCAAAAGTTATAATTTTTCTTGTGAGATGGACATGTTTGATGATTTTATAATTTGGAGACTTATTCAGATCTGATTGCTACCCTTGCTCATATAGAGTTCCTAGTGGTTGGAGTCAGCTTGTGACTTCCTTACTACATGAATAGTATCAGAGGAAGCTTCTGCATGTTGTTCATTGTTCCCACTGGTTAAGTTGTTCAGTCAAAGTGAGCTACCTTCAGGTTGTACTCGATGCATAATTGAAATTTTCGTTACTGCTGCATTTGTTCCTAATTTCTCCAGCAGTGGAAAAGAGTACAGTACAGGGATGTGCCAAATATGTTTTTTTTTTTTGAAGTTTTGGGTCAATGGGATGACTGGCAAGGAAGGGGGTAGCTGACAATCTAGTTGATTTCTCTTTTTCCTTGCTATTCAAGCCCAACTGTGGTCTTTAGGTGAAACAATATTAATTCTACATGGTTAATATGGGACAGCCATGACATTGCCCTTGCCAATGCCAATGCCACTGTTGAGCTAAGTTATAGGGGATGCTCTAAACTTAAGACAGTTGACACATTTATTTTAGCATAATTTCCAAGTGTTGGTTTCTATAGTGAATTTTCACCTGCAGTACCTACCAAGTACGTACTTCTCCGTGTAAATGGTTTCTTGATTTAATAGGTGGGCCGCCAAATACAAGTGCTGATTTCAAGGATGGACGAGGATAAGAATGACTTGATTTTGAGTGAGAAAGACGCATGGGTGAGTTTTGGCCTAGCATTTTCTGCTGCTCTTTCCATGTTTTGACTGAACTTTCCTTCAGATTTATGTGTTACCTGCAGGAGATGCTGCACCTACAAGAGGGGACACTTCTTGATGGAACTGTAAAGAAAATCTTACCTTATGGAGCTCAGATAAGGATTGGTGACACTAATAGAAGGTGAGATGCAATTCCTTAAGTTTGAAAATGATCTCAGAGGGTAATGGAAGCTTTTATTCTTTTCTCAAACATGTTGTTGCTATGTTGGCCTCAAATAGATATAGTGGCAGGAGGCATGGAAATTCATAAAAGGATACCTTTTAAAGTTCTCCATTATCATACTTGGTGGTTTGTTGGAAATATGAACATTATACTTGTCCAGGAAGTTCCACGGAAGTAAAGGATGTAGGACAGCAGATTTGTTGGTCTTTTATGAAATCTGTCTGTATTGTCAGCACAAGCATGAACTGCTTATTGGGAAAACTGCAATTATTGCCTTCAATTATATGTAGCAAATATGGCAAAAGGAAACTGCAATTATTGCCTTCAATTATATGTAGCAAATATGGCAAAAGGAAACTGCAATTATTGCCTTCAATTATATGTAGCAATATGGCAAAAGGAAACTGCAATTATTGCCTTCAATTATATGTAGCAAATATGGCAAAAGGTCAGCGATTTGTCTTGAAGTTTATTGATAAGGGAAAACCAGATTCCTAGTTTACCATCCCTTGCTTAATCCTATATTCCACTCTTCAATCACATGATAATGGTTGAAATTGATGCTGATATTACATGTTGTTTGCACTAAATATATTTAACCTATTACTCTAGTGACAGGATGAACAGGTGTTTCTAGACTGCTGGTGGCCCGAACACATTTTTCTCTTGCTAGTGCGCCATCAAAATACAAATTTTCCTTATGCATTATTGTAATACTTTTCATAGCAAAAAGATATGATAGAAAGGAGGCAAGACTAGTGCTAATTAGACTGTATTGGAAATTTTGTCCTCATTTGTGTAAATCAAAGATCTTTGGGCTCGAACTGTCTAATGTGCTTGTTGGTTGTAGAAGCTTCACACGCCAATCCTAATAGGCTGGCCTTGAGTGGCGTTATTACTTTCTGGTCAGTCTGTGCTGATGTGCTCACATTGCCGATACCTTCTTTGTGTTTTCCAGTGGTTTGCTGCATATCTCAAAAATTACTGCTACCCGGATCACTTCTGTCAGCGATGTCCTCTCAGTTGACGAGAAGGTTAAAGTACTGGTTGTGAAGTCAATAATTCCTGATAAAATCTCTCTCAGGTAACTTTGGAACCAAATGCCATATTATTTTTGTTCATTTGTGCTTGTTTAGTGCTTTGCCACTTAGCCTGAATTCTTGATGATGTATACTGAATAAGAATCATTCACTGATTTATGTACTTCAACATTTAGTTCCAATAATTGGACAAGCTCTGGTCACACTCCTCTCATTTGGGAATAACATCGGCTCTCTTTGGTTGAATGACCTTGTTTTCAAGTTCAACAAATCACATTTTTTTATTGAGTTCTCTCTGATGGAGTTCAAATCGATTAAATTAAATTGCTTTGAGTCGATCTCTTTATAAGCAAAGAAATACCGCTAAAATTTTCCGAGTGATTTTTCCTGAACTCCCTCCCCTTGCTTGCTTATTAGCTCCATATCCTCATGGCACTTCATGATGCTCTCTCAACGCCCTTTTTCTTTCAGGCTAACTCGAACTAACATCATCCAGTCATCGGATATGCCTCTTAACTTCTTGCATTTGTTGATTTCAGCATTGTGGACCTTGAAAGCGAGCCTGGTCTATTTATATCAAACAAAGAGGTAGTGATATTATTGCGGGTGATGTTTCCTTGGCACCGTGTCATAACGGTTGCATAACATAAGCACGAGATGTTAACTAACACGTGTCTCTCCCTTCCTTTTGATACTTGGTCTGTTCAGAAAGTATTTTCCGAAGCAGAAATGATGGTGAAGAAATACAGGCAGAAGCTGCCTACTGTAATTAGAGCTCCCAAGCCAGAGGCCTCTGCGACCGTCCAGGTACCTTTGGATAGCGAAGCTTCACTTTATGCAAATTGGAAGTGGTTCAAATTTGACAGTGAGCAATAGCACGCGTAAGTCAACCTCAATATGTTGCTAAGCAGCCTCACTTGATAGGATTCAAGATTTTCTGTAGCTTCCCTTTCCTGCGAGATGGTGTATTTATTCATTTTGATTATGAAATCAGTAGCCATTTTTTGCTCAAATTTAAATTCACGTGTTATCTTGGGCATAATGTATCTTAATATTCTTCCTCAACGTGATGTATTTTGCTCCCCTCGAAGCAGTACTTTTATTTCTTTGGGTCTTGGATCAGAACGAAGCGTTTTGAGTCTGTGAGCTCAGGGCGAAATCTTTCGTGCTGCATATTTGGGGCTAATGACCGTCTGGAAAACAGGCCCTGAGCTGATTATGGTCGGCTCAGAGCCTTTTGCGGCGCCGCATGAGGCCGAAAGTGTTGGCCTGAGGCCAGTTGAGAATTTACTTTTCCATTGGCGGTATGTGCAACACAAATCGCGGCGGATGATGCAAAATCTTTAATTCACGAAAGGCATATTATATTTATGCCTTTGGTCCTGGACAACTACTTCAGGCATAAGTGATTTCAGTTTTACACCCTTTCGCTGAATCAAAACGAGAACAACCTCCGAGCAGAGCAAAGTCCTTCTCAATACAAATGACTGAATGAGTGTTGACCAGGATGAAGAATCCAGACGAATGCCTTGGCCATGATTGGCCTCACAATTTAAGGATGTAAATGGCGTGGTTTTGTCGCCTTAGTGTCTCCCCTGAAAGAGCTGGGGATTTGTCGACTTGTGTAATTGCAATCCAGGTGAAGCCTAAGCTACATTCACTAGTACTGTGGCTAGGGTTTGGGGCTCCAAAAAATTTTATGATGGGAAAAGGTCAAGAAAGTTGCCCTAAAGTCTGTGTACCAAGGTTTTTAAATCACTAGTATATCACTACCCTTTTCCTTCCGATTCTTGTTTTTTCTTATCTTTTCGTCACTAAACAACCGGGCATTCAAGTAAATTATGTTAATTTAAACCAAAAAGTCCTCTACATCGAAGTACAGTAATAGCACTTGGACTCTACAGCCTACCCCTTCCACATGCCTAATTAAGATATTAGTGTAGAGATTCGAATTTTTTTTAATTCACAGGTGAAAGTGCTTCATCCAACGGTTAAAATCTCGCGGCGATATGACTTTATGTCGAACACCCATCAATTTATCTAATTTTTAATGCGTGTTAAGAAGTTGTAATAAATAAGAATGCATACTCATTTTGAGACACCATGTCGGAATGACGCGTGATTTCACGTTATGGTGAAATTTATTTTCTCTTGTATATAAGGCTGCACTTTGTTAATAAAGCAAGCGATATGTTGAGCAAATTAAACTCTTGAAAGAAAAAGTACGTAAGATATGAATTCAGAAGCAGCTACATCAAACCCGGTGAAAAGAAAGAAAGAAAAAAACGGTGTCTGATTGCAAATCATCTTGGATGCCAAATTGTGGTGGGCCAGTTTATGTTCAGCACATATATATGAAATTAAGGAGAATTGAAATGTTTGGTATCTAAAGAAATTGCTCTATATTACTAAAGTATAGATACTGTAATAATTGAATGTCCCCTTGTGTAGTAGAGCCACTGCAGGGCGCAGACCTATGTCCATTTCTTTTCTGTCTTTTTTTTTTTTTTTTTTTTTGGGGGGGGTTAGACTCGGGGATAGCGATAAAACCCTCCTTTCTTTATATTTTAAATTCATGTTATTTTCACTCTTCTGCGCAGCGCTAACTCCCTCGAAATCTTAGAGGTCCAGCGAACCATATAATACAAAAATCGCCATGTATAGCATAGGCTTTAAAAACATGAAATTCGAATTATTAATCCCGTTTGTGCAGACTCTTTAAACCCCCCTCAAAACATACACGCCGCACTTATGCATTCAAAAAAGCATCGTGCTGCTATCATTTGAAACACTAAATGCATACATGCATATATTTATGTATATTATATACACATATATAAGTGAAGATATAGTATAGAAAAAGAAAATAAATTAGCTGGATGCCAATATTGCAGAAAATGAGGGGCGCATTAACGTAATGCAGGGGACACCACGAGTTTCTTGCACCTTAATCGTCGAAAAGCTCCACCCAGCTTAGGTCGTCTGTCCTACCCTTGTGCGTTGATTAATCTAAACATCCCTTGAAAGGTACCCACAGTATCATAAAAGGAATTTATTATGTGTGATATGATCGTATGTGTATATAATAATGTTAATTTCTTAGAAGTTGATGACCCATTTTTAGGGTACAACTAAAAAAAATGTGGCTGGAAATGCGACCACATTACGTTAGTGCTTCCCAATCCATTTAGTCAAAGGGACGAATTAAATTGGTGCACTTATCATGGTGGTGATCCTGCAACATTGGGGTCTAAATTGGAGCAAACCCTATCATGTCGTTGGCTATTGAGTGAATCAGAAGTTACGTGGTTGGTGCCCAATGCAAAGTGTTAGTAAATACGTTAGCCCTCTTTTGACTGCCAAATAATTTCCTCTCCTATCTATTGTTCTTTTTAAGTGACTAGAAAATTCACTTTAAATAAGTAAACTCCGAATTTATGAGTTCAGTCATCTAAGAATTATATCTATATGAGTATCGATTCTTTTTCATTAAATCAATCTCGTAGGGTCATGTATATAAGCATGCAACTGCTCACCAAATTAGGTGTTTTTGGTTCCTAGCCCCAGGAGGTAGCCATTGATGTGTCAAACATTAGGGGATCAATTACCCCTTGAATCATGATTTTTGAACGGATTAGAATAGTAATTTTGTATGGGTTCTAAGATATATATACGTCCAACTACGTTTCTTTAAGGTGCGACCCAAGCAAAGCATTCTAATTTTGTTTTCTAAAACTATAAACATCTACTTGTAGACCGCATCTTGGGATCTGGCTTTTTGTTTTTTAAGCTGAGATTGCTGATCCAATAGTTGCAATCCTTGTAGAAGCATCATCTCATTTCATCATAGAAAAGTCTTCATCAATTTCTTCTTGGATATAAACTTGAAGTCATTGAAATTTCCTCGAGACTTTAGAAACGAACAGCGTGCAGAAGTTGATCATATCTTATATGACTATATACGCGTCACCTAATTTCTTCACAGCTTATAAGCTGGCTCCCTACATGTCACCATTTACCATATTAAGAATATTTCCAGAGCGAGCTGATGAGAAGACATTTCTTCACAATTTGTCTTCCCAAAAGAAGCGCAACATTGGTAAGTAACTGGTAATATTTGTTAATTAGTTTATAATGGAATCTGGGGTTTGGCCCCGTGAGGGGGACTTTGCCTGCATATTTTTGGGACTCACACACATGTCATAAATATTAGTTTCAAAATAGCCGTACATATGAGACAAAAGAAACTAATATTCCTACTTTAAAAAATAGCTAATGATATTCCCACGACCTGAATTGCGTCTTCTGTGTAACTATTGTAAGAATAGTTTACATATTGAAAGTTGTAAAATGATTGCGGAAGAAGCTACTATTGCTATGGAGTTATGATTATCCAAAAAAATATTCATTAAGATTATTTTTTTATCGAAAAATAGACTAGTTGAATGGACGATATTTATTATGGTGAAACCCTTTCCACAATTCCTCAAAGAATTGAAAACATTTGCTTAAGGGGCATTTATTTCATATTCGTAGGTTAATTCATGTGAATTCAACCTCTGCATATGTACTTTCGATATGGATCTTTACTTAAGTAATAGCATCATAAACTCTCTCTTGCTTGATGTGCAAGATCGGGTTTCTCCATGCAGAGAAAATTTCATTCGCAATGCTAGATTCATGAAGATTTAGCTAAAAAATTAGTTGATTAATATATATTGACAGGGTAGATACCTAATTTACTGTTATAAAATAAATTTAATTTCCAATCCTACTTTGCTGTCAAGAGTTAATTTGATTCTCGGCATTACTCATCTCAACTCATAGGTTCACATGTAAAGCTTCAATGTTTCTTCTCCCGTAAGTGTAATATATGCTTAAAAATTGAAAATACGTGTCTCGTGCGGCTGAAATGTTGGTATGCAGTCAAAAGCGTAAAACCCTAATCAGGACCTGTGCCCTAATATAATCCTTAAAGCCTCTCTCTCATTCTCATGTGACTGTAGAATTTTTTTATTTTTTTCCTCTTTAGCTCCACTCCCAAAACAAACCCACCACCTCCTCCTCGGAAACCAAATCGCAACCCCATCACACTTTAATTTCACCAGCTTACACCCATAAAAAGACAGTGAAAACAGGAAATTTTTTTTAACAGAGCACACAATTTTTACCACGCCCCAATGAGACCTCCCCTCTACATCCACGCCCAGATAATTAAAAAAACCCTAGCTTTAACATTATGAGGCAGGCCACGTTAGTGAGGGAACCCGTTTCTTTATTGCATCAAAACATACATCATTATCTAATACAATTCTATAATGATTTCGTTGGGAAAAAGACATTGAACTGAGGGTTTTGCTACTGGTTTCATTTAACCCTTTATTTTTCACCACCTTTCACGTTCTCCTAAGTTTGCCTCACCCTCTTATTATCACCAGAGTTTTGTTTCTTATTCTTTTTTTGGGCCTTCTCTTCCCTAGGAGCTAGGCTCTGCCATTTTTTCCACGATCTCCCATATGGTGTCTCTGAAATTTTTGATTCTATCCGTACCTGTTTGCTAATGAAAACCTAAAAAATATAATTAACCTCGTCCATCTTATGCTCGATTCTTTGCTTTATTTGAAAACCCTAATTTGCTAATCACTGTGCATGAAATTTCCCCCCATCAATTGTACATGCATAGTACGTTTTATTAATGAGCCATCGTACTTGGTTTGTTACAGAACTCAAGTGAATGCTAAAAGATTTTGTTGAGCCGTGCGCCTTCAAAGGAGTATCAAAAGGATTGTGAACTTTGGTGGAAGAAAAGGATGAGGCAGCCAAAATTGTCCACATATAATGTTAGATGGCGCCCATTGTCTAGTTAATTACCCAATTAGTTTTCTAGATTTTGATACCTAGTCAAATGAGAAAGAGTGCTTTGAAATATGACATTGCTATTTGCTAAAATCGATCATCACTCCTCCACATTTTAGCGAAAGAAAAACTTAGAAAGCTTTTACACTTGTACAAGGCAGCTATTAGAAATAGACTTATAAATTGCCATGCTTCGACACCACCTTAAGTTTCTCCTACTTAAGGCATTCTTCTCAAGAGTTAATAATTTATAAATATTAATCAACAATGTATAAATTGACAAGAAGATAATTACGGGATGAATTACACCTTTATTAACATTTAGATTTTTTACCTATTTGACTTTCTAATTAATTGGAAAGCTTTTTTCTTTTTTTATCATCAATAGTCTTGTCAATTGAATCAATTGAAAAGTTTAGAATTAAATTATACTATTTTAGGTAAAGCTCTATCATACTAATTGAAGGATTCAATATTCAATTGCTTTATGTATATAAAAAAATTAAGAGCTTCGACTCTATATCAAGAATAAGTGCACAAGCTTTCTTTCTCTTAAAAGACAACTGATAAAACTAGATATAGGATCATGTCTTATCTCTATAATGACTTAATGAAGAATAAACTTCGTTTGAATTGTATTGTAAAATCAAATAGTGGTTTAAAAAAAAAAAATCGACGATAAAGCGAGAGAAAACCGAGTAATTAAGAATCCTGGAATACAAAGTTGATTCAAATGGAAGAATTGGCGCAAAAAAGAGGGGCGGCTTCCTCCTTTAAAATAGTGCAAAAGGTGACACTTCTCCCTGAAATATGATATAAATGAGAAGTATAAGGAGCAAGGAAGGGAGAGTCTTCTTGGTATCCGAAATCATCCCGAGTTTCGTTCGTCTCAGCTGCGACTGCAAGCAAAGACGAGAGCGTCTTCTCGAGAGCCCGGAGCTCCCGTTCATTGTCCATTCATATTTGTATATCGTAGCATTGCATGCTCTCTCTCTCTCTCTCTCTCTCTCTCTCTCAAAACAACTCTATTCAATGGCCGTCTCGCATGGAGTACGCTGAAAACAATCTCGTTCTGTATTTTTCATCTGTCTTGAAAAGTGCCAACTCTTGAATCAGACTCGCCCGCTGCTCCGCCGCGCCGGAGAGGAGCTCTTTTCTTTTCCGGTAAGCAGAGTGACAGGGTCTTCTTCTTCTTCACCAACGGCTTGATGGCTGCATTTAATTCCATGTTGTAGCACCCTTCGATGACTCGAAGGGAGTTTGTTTTTTCCTTTTCTTGGGGCTTCTTTCACATGCATGGTTTCGAAAGCTTTGTGTGAAAATTAAGCATCCATATACAACCCCCACAAAATCCTTTCTCACATGCAACTTGTCTTCTAAGAGTGGACTTTCACCGTCATTACTGTGTTGATACTACCGAGAAGAAGAAGAAGAAGAAGAAGAAGAAGAAGAAGAAGAAGCAGCGCAGAGAGAGAGGGAGGAAGAGAACCGTAATCGCCATTTCTTGATCAAACACTCACATTCCCTTAATTTCACCACCACCTCAAAGGCCGCACTTTGATTCTTCCATGGCCAAAAGGAGCCATTTTGATACCAGCCCTTTATTCCTTGGGGCCTTCTTCTTCATTTGGTTCTCTAGCTCCAAAACCCTAGTCACTTCTCTTTCTTCTGATGGGCAAGCCCTTCTCTCTCTCCTCACTGCTTTGGGCTCTTCTTCTTCCTCTTCACCAGTCCTTTCCTCATGGAACCCATCTAGCCAGACTCCATGTTCATGGCAAGGCGTCATTTGCTCTCCTCAGGACAGAGTCATCTCTGTGTCTCTGCCCGATATTTTCCTCAATCTCTCCGCTCTGCCTCAAGATGTATCATCTCTCTCATACCTTCAACTCCTTAATCTCTCCTCGACCAACATTTCAGGAACAATCCCTCCTTCTCTTGGCTTGCTCTCGCACCTTAGGTTTCTTGACCTTTCCTCCAACTCTCTCTCTGGCCCAATACCCCCTGAGCTTGGCAAGCTCTCTTCACTTGAGTTCCTTTACTTAAACTCCAACAAGCTCACTGGCATAATCCCTCCACAGCTCTCTAACCTCACTGCACTGCAAGTGCTCTGTATCCAAGATAATCTCCTCAATGGGTCAATACCATCCCAGTTAGGCTCTTTGGTTTCTCTCCAGCAGTTCAGAATTGGTGGGAACCCATATTTAACAGGGGAGATTCCTGCGCAGTTGGGGCTACTCACCAATTTGACCACCTTTGGTGCTGCTGCTACTGGGCTCTCTGGTGTGATACCTCCCACATTTGGGAACTTGGTAAATCTCCAAATTTTGGCACTTTATGAAACTGATGTGTTTGGTCCGATCCCTCCCGAGCTCGGGTCGTGTTCCAAGCTCACGAATTTGTATCTGTACAAGAACAATCTCACTGGTCCAATCCCTCCTCAATTGGGTAAGTTGCAGAAGCTCACCAGCTTGTATTTGTGGAACAATGGGCTGACTGGGCCTATACCGGCTCAACTTTCAAATTGCTCGTCACTTGTTGTCCTTGATGTCTCGGCCAATGATCTCTCTGGTGAAATCCCCGGTGATTTGGGGAAGTTGATAGTTCTTGAACAGCTTCACTTGTCCGATAATGCGCTCACAGGTTCAATCCCCTGGCAGTTAAGCAACTGCACAAGCCTCACTGCACTTCAGCTTGATAAGAACTATTTGTCAGGCCCCATTCCGTGGCAAGTCGGCAACTTGAAGCTCTTGCAGAGTTTTTTCTTGTGGGGAAATTCTGTTTCTGGAACGATACCATCCGCTTTTGCTAATTGCACCGAACTTTCTACACTCGATCTTTCAGGAAATAATCTCACTGGGTCCATCCCAGAAGAGATTTTCAGTTTGAAGAAGCTGAGCAAGCTTTTACTATTAGGAAATTCGCTAACAGGAGGGTTGCCACCAAACCTAGCGAATTGTCAGTCACTGGTGAGGTTGAGGCTTGGAGAAAACCAGCTTTCAGGTCGCATTCCAAAAGAAATTGGACAGTTGCAGAACCTTGTGTTTCTTGACTTGTACGTGAATCATTTCTCTGGCGGGCTTCCTCCGGAGATAGCCAATATCACAGTTCTTGAGTTGTTGGATGTGCACAGCAATCACATAACTGGAGTAATTCCTCCTCAGTTAGGGGAGCTAGTAAACTTAGAGCAGCTTGATCTCAGCCAGAACAGCTTCACTGGCGAAATTCCTTCAAGCTTCGGAAACTTGAGTTACTTGAATAAGCTCATTGTCAACAATAATTTGCTCACAGGGTCGATCCCAAAATCAATCAGAAATTTGCAGAAGCTGACTCTGCTTGATTTGAGCTTTAATAGCTTCACAGGTACAATCCCACCTGAGATTGGTTACATAACGAGCCTTACTATTGGCTTGGACTTGAGCTCGAATGGGTTGACTGGAGAACTTCCTGAGTCAATGGCTGGGTTGACCCAACTGCAGTCGCTTGATCTGTCACGCAATATGCTGTCTGGTAAAATTGCCGTCTTGAGTTACATGACCAGTCTTACTACCCTAAATATTTCCTATAACAATTTTTCAGGTCCAATACCAATAACCCCATTCTTCAGAACTTGGTCAGGAAGTTCATACCTAGAAAACGCTAACCTTTGCGAATCGACGGATGGGTCGACTTGTTCCACATTCTTTCGCAGAAATGGATTAAAATCGGCTGCAACTGTAGCTTTGATTACTGTCATTCTAGCTATATTGACTGTAGCACTTCTTGCTTCATGGATTTTGGTGGCTCGAAATAATCGATATATGGTTGAAAAATCTTTAGGGATGTTGGCCTCATCATCAGGTGTAGAAGACTTCTCCTTTCCATGGACTTTCATACCATTCCAAAAGCTCAACTTTACTATGGATAATATCTTGGAATGCCTAAGAGAGGAGAACGTTATTGGCAAAGGATGCTCAGGAGTTGTGTATAAGGCAGAAATGCCGAATGGGGAAATAATTGCAGTGAAGAAGCTCTGGAAAACCAAACAAGATGAGGAGCTGGCAGTGGATTCTTTTGCTGCTGAAATTCAAATTCTGGGGCATATACGGCATCGGAACATCGTGAAGCTCCTGGGATACTGTTCTAATAAGAGTGTGAAGCTCTTGCTTTACAACTACATATCCAATGGTAATCTGAGGCAGCTTCTCCAGGGAAATAGGAACTTGGAATGGGAAACTCGTTATAAGATTGCGGTGGGATCTGCACAGGGTCTCGCCTACCTTCATCATGATTGTGCTCCGGCGATACTTCACAGAGATGTCAAGTGCAATAACATACTTCTGGATTCGAAGTTTGAGGCTTATTTGGCAGATTTTGGCCTGGCTAAAATGATGAATTCTCCAAACTACCGTCACGCGATGTCAAGAGTTGCTGGATCTTATGGCTATATTGCCCCAGGTAACTTCAATACTAATCCACACATAGAAGTTCCTCCTCGTATATTGGTCAATCTTCCTGGTGCTTGTACTAACAATGGCATTTGTACACATAAGGTTAGAGACTTCAGCATGTCTCCATCTAAGTTAGGTTCTTTCTTCATCAAACTTTGTTCCAAATTGTAATTTTTTCCTCTGTTATTGGCTCTGGGTCAGTGCTGGGAAGATGTGGAAATCATGCCTCATAGACTCATTTAAAATGTGCATTTAGTTTTTGAGCAGTATCTTATGGATGTTTCATCATTTCTATGCAGAGTATGGATATACAATGAACATAACAGAGAAGAGTGATGTCTATAGTTATGGTGTGGTCTTGCTTGAAATTTTGAGTGGGCGCAGCGCCGTGGAGTCCCAGGCGGGTGATGGGCTCCACATTGTCGAATGGGTGAAGAAGAAGATGGGAAGCTTCGAACCAGCTGTGACGATCCTCGACACGAAGCTCCAAAGCCTTCCGGATCAGATGGTGCAAGAGATGCTTCAGACGCTAGGGATCGCGATGTTCTGTGTGAACTCTTCGCCAGCAGAGCGTCCCACCATGAAGGAGGTGGTGGCACTGCTAATGGAGGTGAAGAGTGTGCCTGAAGAGTGGGGGAAGACCTCTCAACCGCTGATAAAGCCATCTTCAACACAGAGCTAATTTAGACTTCGATTTTTCTTTCTTGTAACTGTCAGAGACATTGGTAATTCGATTCGCCTTTCGACCCCAAGATGCATAAAGCGAGAGTTGTCGAATGAGAAAGGGTAGTATGCTTTAGGCCGTGATTTATTAGATTAGGATGGGGTTAGTCTTGGGTATGTACAGTCTTTAAATGCGGCAATGTCATCGATTTTCTTCATCCTTCACTTTTCTTGCCTATTTCTTCTTTGCTTGAATTTTATATTGTCGGGCTTCATCAATTTGTCAAGGAATGCAGGAGAGCATCCAACAGAATAGAAATACTACCACATGTCTATGAAAAACGAAGAGGACACTACATTCAAATACTGGAAAATATTATACCAAAAGTTCGGGATGATGCTAAACCGGCAATGGGATGAATCAGATCCAATTGCATTAGTCTGCATGTCGACTGGTTCGTTCAGCGAAGTTTGGCGGGGCTTAAAGCTTGAAATGATCAATAGACATGGATGAAGTGCGTGATGGTCCAGTCGCGGCGTGTTAATCTTTGTGGGCCTGGGGCACGTGAAATTGCGTTGCGCACAAATCGAATCTTAGATCTCACACTAGCTCAACTAGCAAAGTCTCGACCATTAACGTTCAGCGGGTCCCTTCGGAGTTGCTAATGCGACAGATATGATCAATTGCCGAGATCATATGTGGGCCTTTTCGTTTCAATATTGCACCTTGTCTTTTTGGTCAAGGGGCATTGTGCAGGGGAGGAATGGCAGACAGGAACGAGGCAAGAAGCCCATGCCTTCCCTCACCTTCGGCACATGCCCTGAAAATACTCTTTGATTTTGTCTCTGCATCACGTCCGGCTCCAGTCGGTCCACGAGATAGCTTTTGAATCTCTTCGGTCAAAAAGAGGATTGCACGAGGTGCCCCAGAATCCGGCGTGTCATCTCGCCAGTCTAGTCTCTTTTCTGCGACCTGAAAATGAACAGAGAGGAAAATGAATCATCTCTGCACAAAACACGTTGCCGATTACTTGGACTTTGCTACATGTCAAGGTGCTTACTTGCTGCTTCAATTTCTTTCCCGATTCATGGATTCAAACACGGTTCATTCAGGCGATCGTCAAACGATGGAAAGTACCGTCATCATTAGATGTCGCTTTCCATGAGGACAGTAAGGACTGGAACGCCACATGAGCGACCGTTGGCGGGCACGTTCACTGAAAACCAGTACTCTTGTCGTAGCACTTCTCGTTGTCAGCCTCTGCACCCGCGACATGGGCTGCTGGTGCCCATCGGCTAAAGCGCGAGAAAGATTCCGAAGGCACGCCATGCGTTGCATGCATGGACATTGCACGGCACTTTCGGACTTGCGTAGACATCACATGAGCTCCTCCCCGCCACGGGAAGCAGCTTTGGCTTTTTGGTCTTATCTGAGCTTGTCCCAGAAAGCCAGGGCCTCCCTCATTTTCCGATGCCTCTTTGCCTTGGAAATTATGCTACCTGAAATTCAGTCCTCAATGAATATAATATGATATGATATGATATTTGGGTCATCTGAAGACTCAAAGTTCCTTCCCAACCATTGCACAGTAGTGTTTCAGGCCTTCTTTATTTCTCTTTTTTTGTCTGATCTACATCCCATCCATTGTTGTGTACACATGTCATAACATAATGTAATGGGTGATTGTGATCTATCTTTTGCATTAATTAATCACTCTACATTCATCTTCTATATACGTTGTCCATAACACAAATCAAAGGCAAAATTTCATTAAAAACAATTAACAATAAGGGGGAAATTTCTCAATTAGTTTTAAATTTATTGTACAACGGTCAATTCAATCTTAAACTTTTTAACTTTGCCCATTTAGTTATAAATCTTTACTGATTTTCAATGTAGTTCTTCAATGAATTTAGGCAGGGATGTGGAGGTTAAGTCAAAATTTTTGTCTGAAGTGGCATGGCCAACCTCTTACATGGAAGAATTTAAGACAAAATTACATCATTTTGCATATTTTTATGAATTTTCTAAACTTTTTTCTGAACTTTCCTTTTTTTTTTTTTTTTCATTATTTGATTACTGTTCATCTTCCTAGGGCGTTGAAGATGAACAACAAGACGAAATCCGCAGCACCTTCTCTAGCCGCGGAAGCCATGTCCGCAGCTTGCTCACACACCAACAATCGACCATCTCAGCCGCGGCAGTAATGTCCACTGCCATCTAGCCGAGGGTGACGAAAGGCAGTTCTTGCCCATGGCCAACAAGTGTGTGCAAGCCCTCACTTGTGGTTGGCCATCACTGAGGCCCAGCAACCCCACTGGCCCTTCCAGGAAGTGAAGAGAGATGAAAAAAGAATAACAAGAATAAAAAGAATAATTAAAAAACAATAGTGAAAATTGTTCATAATAGTGCCAGTCATATACCACTGGCCACCCTATATGATATAGTTGGAGGTGGCATCAATTATTTCTAGCCAATTTTGGCCAAAAAGACTACATTGACATATAATTAAAAAGTTTAAAACTAAATCGACTAAATTGTGTGGTTTAAACTTGTATTGGCTGGATCACAATAGATTTAAGATTTCGTGGATGACTATCTTGATTGCTGGCATATGGATCTTTCAAGATATAATTGATAAAAATACAAAACCCAAGGAAACACAATTTCAAGCCCAGGCGTTCGATCATTTGTGGTCGAACATTCGTTGCTTTACCCATGAATGCTCGACCGAGTTGAATTCCATTTCTACCTAGTTGGACTGAATAACCTGGTACACACTTTCTCCAATGAACTGTTTTTCCTTTTTGGCCAATCCAATAATCATACAGCATCTGGCCTAAAGTCTTCGAAAAGCATCAATTCTGAACAACTTCTTTCATCATCGCAGGACATCATTCATCGGTGCAACCTCAGCAGTCAACCCAGCACTAGGCGATTCATATCCCTTACACTGTCGTGCAATTCCCCGGCCATATTGACTAGCTCAGCGCCTCGAGGTTCGATCGTAATGCGAAACGAAAACAAGCCAGGGAGACTTGGGCTCTTCGTGTCCCCAGAAATTTAGGTGCGATCATCACCGTGCACGAAGTCGAAGAGTTCGACATTGGAAACACATAGATGGAACGCAGTTGCCCCATAGTTCTTTTTTTTTTTGTTTTTTGTTTTTAAGGCACATAGCGTTTATGTCAGCAGATCTATGCCTTCTTGACATTTGACTTGAGGATTAGGATCACCGTTGCCGTCGCCGTCTCAAACAACAAGTTCAAGATATTCTCACTTGAGATGGCGAGTTAAATGGTGGGAGGCAAAACCACCTCCATCCTACTTTTGCATTTGGAAGACTACCAACATCTGAAAGATATGATATCTCCATAGCGAACGTACCAAAGTAATAGATCAGGTGCAAAACTGTGTTTCTCATGGTGGAATAGAGTGGAGATTAGGAAGCTGATGTCAATCGGTAACATCTGAGCGGACAAATAGTGCTTTAATCTTACGGTCACAGATAGAGTGTTATGTTTGTTCCCTGGTGACGTTGGAAACAAATGTCTCATGAAACCTTTAAGTCGTGTCAAAACTAATGGTATTTCATCACCAAAATCAATGCCGCAAAATGCTTTAGGGAAAAAAGAAGGGGGGACATGAGGTTTTCACACCATACACAACTCTCTAACAATCTCTATTTTTTAGCTCATTCTCAGCTCATTCTCACTTCTTCCATATGGGTGTTTTTGAGTTTTCTACTCATTAAATTGAGGAGCATTCAGATTTTTTAAGCCAAATGGGAGATGAAAGTAGCAAAGTGCAGTCGATTGGAGTATTTTCAGTCAAACGAAGACCTTTAGAGCACTTCTGGCTAAGAAGGACTTCGCTTGATCCCTTTTTCCACTTAAAGATGCTGGGCCAGCAGAGCACAATGCCACTCATTCCATATGCATACCATAAGGGGTAAGTTGCTAAACAAACTACATGCCTTCTACTCAACATTATCATTATCTTGACCAGATGATACAGATTCACCGCCGATCCACAAAAAAACTTTGAAAGGAATTAATTGGGGTCGAATCCTTATTAAGACCAGCGGTGAAGTTCGGTTTATCCCTACTTATCAAAGAGCATGAGAACAGTCCGCCGAATAGGAGAGGTAAACTTGAAAACGCAGGAAAGAGTTCAGAGTACACGGGTCTTCAACATCAAAGACCTTGTTAGATGGTTCTTTATCCTGGACCCATTCAAGGGAACAAATCTGAGGGTTTGATTCAAAGCTGAGATGTTACCAAATCCAAAAGGCTTACCAGCAAGCAAGCTATGATAGTACAAAGTGACTTGAGGTTCATGTAATTTGTCCATGCCCAAATAAGGAACTCTAAGGTAATTAATATAGATATCAGGAACATGAACTCCGAGATAAACTGATCCAAGTAATAGACATGAATGAAGCACAAATCTCATAGGAAAGCAACTAATTGACCATTATTCTTGGATTCTAAATCGGAGAACAATGACCAAAAAAGGTAATGACTGCGCATACATAGCAAATTTAACAGCAAAAACCGATGACCTCCACAGATGCTTAATTGTCTCATCATATGCTAATATACAGCAGCCCCCAACTTCTGTTGAAAAGATACAAGGTTAACATATCTACCATCGTGATAGGACTCTGCTCAATTCAGACGCGAACCACCAGAAGTGACATTACTCCCAGAACAAAATCAATAAGCTCAGTCTCGGTTAAAGGCTGTGTTTTGCCCATTCATCGACAATGTCCATTGCCATTTTCACCCAAACAAATCAAGGGTATAGGCAAGATTCAATAGAGTTTCGAACCAACAGTGCAAACCTTATTGGCTAAAACTAGGACAACATCCTCTGTCCAAATGTACTCACAAGCTCTCCTGACAATCTATTGGCTCGGCCAAGTACGAGGGAAAAAAAAAATTCCGAAACCGCCTCAATTGATCAAGAATCCACAAGTAGCAAAATTAGCTAGAGAAATAGGGAAAAGTACACCAACCGGAGCCGGCCAGAGGACCCGACGTTCAATCGTTGAGCTGCTCGAGCTCCGCCTTGAGCTGCTCCATCTTGAGACCCATGGACCGCCGCAGCGCCGCCTTCTCGGCCTCCGACAACCTCCGCAGCAGCCCCTCGAAGCGGTCGACGACCTCCTTCACCGCGGCCCGAGCGCACTCGGCCTCCTCGTCGAAGTACACCGTCTCCTTCGATTCCATGGCCATCTCGATCTCCTCCCTCGCCTCCGCGAACTTCAGGTTTATCGCGTCCACCTCCGCGTCGTACTCCTCCGGCGGCGGCGGCGCCACCGGGCCGGCGCCCGGCTCGGTGCCGAGCCACCTCCGCGCCGGTCCGGCACCGGAGTCGGGCGAGCGCCGGAACGGGGCGGGGCGCCCGATGCCGGGGGCGGGGACCCGGGGGCGTTGAGGGCGAGGGTTGAGGGGATGCCGGGACGGCGAGACCGAAGAGAAGGAAGATGGGGAGGAGGAATTGGGGTCTCGGAGGCGGCGGCGGCGGCGCTCTTCGCAAGCTCCGTCCGAGGAGGGATTTGCAGAGCGAGATTGGGGCCGGTGGAGGCATTTCCGCTATCTCGCCAAGTTTCTGGGAAGAGAGACGGACTCCCTTTGGATGGACCTGAATTGAGAAAATGCCCCAAAACGGTCCTAAATTTTGACCTAAATTAAATTTAATTTGGCGATCTTTGAATTTTTAATTTACTTAATATAATTTTTAAACTTTTATATATTAAATTTAGTCCATTCCCATGATTTAAATTAATGAAAAGATTATATCAAAATTACATTGAATATATACAAAAAATTTAGAAATCATATTAAATAAATTAAAAATTTAGAGATAATATTAAATATTAAATTAAAATTTAGAGATTATATTAAATAAATTAAAAATGGAAGAATCGCATCACATTACAAATTAAAATTCAAGGACGATATTATCCCAATTGAATTCAAGACTCCATCGACGGTAGCCGATGAACGTGACCTAGAGCCTCTTTTGACACTCCTCTTTAGCCCAAAACCAGAAGAGGCTTTCTGAGGAAAAAGCCCTAATTTTGAGGGCCCAAGATGACTGGAAAGAAGACCTCCTTGGAATTCGAAAATCAAACCTCCGCCAGGACTCGAATCCTGATCGACAATCGATTCAAGTCGAAGTCCAACTGATGTGGTGAGTTCATGGAGGTCAAAGATAAGTACTGAACTAAACCCCCTACAATGATGATGTCAATCGCCTTTGACCTAAACCAAACCATCACCAAATCCTCCATTCATCAACCGACCCCATTTGGCACCTGTATATAAGTGCTACTGTCACTCCCGAATTCCATCCACCCCACTCTTCTAGACCCTCCCCTCCCATGGCTCGCCCCCTCCGATCGACGCACCCGGCAATGGGTTCCCCTCAGCTCGGCCTAGTCACAATGACCCTTCTCTTCTGTGCCTTCGCGCTGTTCATGTGTGCTTCCCATTCCAGGAGGCGGCGGCGGCACTGGCAAGAGTGCTACGGTTTCTTCGAGGAGGAGCCCGTCATAGAGCTCCACAACGACACGGTCATCTTGGAGTCGCAAGCAGACTGCAATGGCAGCATATTCATGGATGGCGGAAACAACGAAGAGGAAGAAGCTGCCACCGCCGAAGCCGCTGGTGCCGCCGCCACCTCTGTGTGGCAGAGGAACATTCTCCTGGGCGGCAAGTGTCAGCTACCCGACTTTTCAGGGGTGATAATTTATGATGCCGACGGGAATATAGTCACCCCTCCGAAGACTCCTCGCCCTTTGTTGCTCACATGGAAGTGACATGTAATTTCAATCGGCATGCATTTATCCTACGTTGTACCGAGCAAGCGTCTTTTGATTCTGAATGTATGTTGAACTCTTATGTTATTGGAGCACCAAATGTTGGGAATAGAGTCGAGGTAAAGATTGACATACATGGAAAACAGATTTCAAGAAACAATCCTCTGGCCCGGATTTCTCTTTTCTTTGACTCTAACTCCTTGCCAAGGTCCCTGATTTTAAACCAGATCTCATGTAAAAAAGGGAAAAAAGAGGACAACTTAAATCAATTTACACATCCATTTCTGGGGGTGCCAAGAAGCAGTTAAGCATTGACGGCTCTCTTGCTCAACGAAGAATTCCGACCCCTGAACCCAACCACACTTAATTTGCCAGATTTGCTTTGCGTTTGTTTCCTCCCATTAGACGACGATTTGGTGGACGATTTGGCAGACTTACCGAAACTGGAAGGCCTCGTCACCTTTGAAATTTTAACTGCCCTTGCCGGTTTGGCCGAGGATGATGTTTTCAAAGCTTTTGTTCCAGCGGTTTTCCTTCCAGGAATTTGCGAGGACGCAGCCTTAGTGCGAGAATTAGAAGATTTTGTGACAGCTGGTTTGCCCTTGTTTCTCTGATCTGATACCTTAATCAATTTGGTGTTCTTCCCCTTCTGTTCGCTTATTCGTGCCCTAGCTATGTCCCTGCGGACATTGTCCACAGTAAGAGCTTCCAAGCTCTCATTCTTCCTGATTGCTTCTTCTATTCGAGTGGCCAAAAGAAGGTCCTTTTTTGCAACCAAGCTTGTCACTTTTCCTGTAGAAAGAAGAAAAAGGGTTGTTTAGATGCATATTTGAGCTCTAACAACTTCCAAAGACGATGGGTAGTAGACCCATGCCATCGCTATCAGTATATCAAAGTGGAAAATTAGCTCCTTAATATCATCATTATGACAATAGGATACATGCATAAGCAGACGGCCGTTAGCCAAAAATGACATAACCAGCTCTCCAAGCAAACCTTCTGTCTCAGATGTAATGGAGTGTGAGGTATAAGAGCACGATGTAATTGAAGCAGAGTTTACTATAGGAAAGTGAATAACGTTACTACACTCCACATAAGCAATCGCCACCCACCTTTTGCACCCATTCGAGCAGTTCTTCCAGTGCGGTGAAGGTAGTCAATCTAAAATCAAGAGAAAGCGTTAGTTTCTGTGTGTGTGACTGTGCGCATGAGAGAGAGAGAGAGAGAGAGAGTGCTTACAGAGTTCAGTGGGAAATCAAACATGATGACGTGATCCACATCCAAATCCAGTCCCCTAGCAGCCAAATCTGTGCAGACCAATGTCGGGCAATCTCCATCTTCATTCTTAAATTTCTTCAAATTTTCAACTCTGATATTGGCAGAGAATAAGCATTAAAAGCTAGAGCTTCAAAATGACTCTGGAAAATCAGACGAAGACAGGCAGGCTATAGCGAAGTTGCTACTGATTGAACACATCCGCGGGCACTGAAAGGGATATAAGCAGACAATATAAATCAAATCTCCAGGTGCTCTGAGATCACAGTTCTCGTGCAACAACCTTAAAGTTGATGAAAAAGTGAAAAAGCAATCAATTGTCGTTTGAAGGCTCTAAGTAGAAAAAGGACAAGGGGTACAAAATGTACTTATCATTAACTTACCTCTGCTCGGCCGGCACTTCTCCATGGTAGTTGACAGTAGAGATTTGATTTTCATGGAGAAAGTGATCCACGGCACGACTAGAATTCAGAGTATTACAAAACACCATCACTTTGTTTCCCTTGGCCAAGCTAGGCTCAAGAACCTGCCTCCACATAAGAACAAAATCAAAGTGAGATGTGTCCTCATTCCCACACTGAGGCACTGGTTGAATTTACTCTTCCACATTTAGCAAAATGAGTAGGACGTTTCTAACAAAATGGTTTTTCACGTGCTTCCAGCCAGAAGCTAATTCATAAAAACAATCAGACGGATGATCACAAGGGAAGCTCATTTATACCAAAAAGGCAAATTCAGATGTTCAACCCAACTTTTTTAATCTAGAAAGACCTTTTATCAAACAATAACTGATATGCAAGTACAGAGGTGCATATCTCAACTGCATATCACTGGATTCTTTTCTTGCAGTAACATAACACCGAGGTAAGTTAAATTTGCAGTTTGCGCAATACGTATTTCCAGTCTGATTTCCAGTGTAAGTCTTCCAAAAAAACTTCCATCCTGGTAAAAGGTGAGTCTCGTCTGATGCAATAGCTCGCTTCCACAAAACACACACAAAATAATTTACATGTATCAGGATCAAAGACTTGCACATATTGCCTCTTCTCATATAAGCAGATCCCATTCCCTTTTCATCTCAAAGAGTCAACGAGATTGATAAAGAAAGGAGTCACCAGTAACCCAAATCAAGACAATGCACATAAAAGGCTTATGGAACCAAATTTTAGGATGATAAAGTGAATATGAATATAAGGTCAGATAGTCCATTAGATATACATGAATTTAACAAGGAAATCATGTATACCAGTGATATAGGAACATGTGAAATAAGCTGATTAGCTGTGGCATACCTAAATTAGACCTGACAATCTTAAGAGGAAAAACTGAGAAGTGCAATAGATATGGACCTGTAGCAAGGATTCGAGCTTGTTTTCAGAACCCGAAATTTTAATGAAGTCATGGCGAGCAGATGCAATTTTCTTATGCAGTGTAGATGTACGTAAATGTGCTATTCCTTGAAACTCTTCATCAACCAGCTTCTGCACAGCCTGCAAAACTTACAGCAGTCAGATCTGGCACTTGTTTGGACAGAATCGATCCACCAAAAGAAAGTGAACACTTGTAACAATAGCAGAATTGGAGTCCTATGTCCATAACCATAATTCCATAATGGAAATAAGCCTCCCTATTGAAAATAAATAAATACTGCCAAAGTAATGCTTTTTAGGAACATCTTCAAAGACTAAACCAACTCATCGAGCACATATATGAATTTTCACATACTGAACCACAACACTATATATTTGGGACACCTTGACAGAGCAGACCAATCTCACTGAGCATAAATGGTTACGTTTTCTGAATAAACTGATATGCGAATTGAAGTAGTAATTGAATCAACAGTCTCAAGAATGTTTTTAAAGTTCAGTAGCAACAATGCTATCAAAAGAATGAGGAATAGGAGAAGACGATAGCGACCAGAGGTCATAAAGAATTCATTGCAAACTGCATGATAAGAATACAATTCATTCCATGCACTAAGTATACAACAGACTGAGACCTGTTAAAGTTTTCGATGATTCGACAGAATTTGTACGATTAAACAATTCAATTACACTCTAGATATATAATGACTACACACACACACACACAAACAAAACCTGGAGTTTGACTCTTTTAAACAATATAAAACCGTGTTGCAGTTGGTTCTCCACCCCCGCCCCCCGCCCCCCCAAAAAAATAATAAAAAAAATAAAATTTAAGGTGATCATAAACATGGATGTGTACCTTAGTCATTGTTGCAGTTACCAAAACAGTCTGAAATCCCAGGCCATCAGATTTTAGTGCTCGATTTTTCAGTGGACCAAGGAACTTACGAATGTCAGGACCAAAGCCACGATCAAACATAGTATCTGCTTCATCCAAAACCTGAGAAAAGCTCAATTAATCATGAAACCAACTTTACATTTTCTTTTGAATTCTCAGATGATTAAGGATCCAAATTCTAAATATGATCCTTCAACAAAAATAACAATTATAATGAAGAAACAAATGGCAAAATCCAATACAAAGAAAAACTAACCAAGTACTTAATGTCACCATACACCAAGTTCCCTTCTTCAATGTGCTGGAGAAGCCTGCCAGGAGTCCCCACTACCATGTCAATTGGGTTATTCAATGAATCTTCTTGGGGCCTTATCCGGCCACCACCACTCACCATGGTGGACCTGAATCGTGCATGATGGCTTATAGACTTGGCCACACGGAAGACCTGTCCAACAATTATATTTCAAACCGATTAACAGAAGCAAAAACATGAAGTTAATACAGAGTCACAGCGACGAGTGAAGAACTACCTGCTCACATAGCTCACGAGTGGGGCAAAGAACCACTGCTCGAGGTCGCCGAGGCTTCATCAACCTCCCGTAAAGTTCCTCATCCCTCCTCAGCAACTACAACATAAACCTATGAAATTGATATTTCCTCGATCCAAACAAACAGATCAACATATAGGCAGTATTTACAACTTAGGTGCGCATTTCAAGCACAAACAAAAACCACAAAGAAGCGGAGCCCAATGATAGGGTAAGCCTCAAATCCAGAAAGCAGGTAAAGGCTAAGTCCATTAAATGAAAAAATTGGATCCTTGAAGTGACTTAATGCCAAAAACACTCCTCCAAGTCGAAACAAACGACCCAACTCACATTTCCAAAGAAATTATTCAACGCTAACCACACTGGCAAACAAAACAGCACCAAATTCGACTTAACCATGAAGGAAATCCATAGCTTAGCACAAGCGAGCGAAAATATACCTGAACAAGAGGCAACAAGTAGGCGAGAGTCTTGCCAGAGCCCGTGTGCGAGCCCAAAACCACACTCTTCCCCTCCAAAACGGCAGGAATCCCCAAGCACTGAATCTCAGTGGGGACTTCAATCGCCATCTCTCTCACAGCCCTCATCGCCTCCTCGCTCAGCCCCAGCTCCTCGAAGCTCCCCACCATCGCCGCCTTCTTCTTCCTCTTCTCTCCCTTCACTTCTAAAGCTTCTTCCTTTGGGTTCCTCGCCATTTCACTCCCGCTCTCGCTTTCAGGGGTTCTACTCTGCTGTGGCTTCGGAGCGTCCTTCAAGTGCCTCATCCTCAGCCTCTCGAGAAGCATCGTGTGCTTCATGGGCTGGATCCCCGCGTCCGACTCCGCGGCCTCCGGCGCCGTGGAGGAGGCGGCGGCGGAGCACATGGGCCTGAGCTTGAGCCTTGCCAGCGACGACGCCGTCGTCGGCGCAGGCGGCGACCATCTGATGAGGCGCCTGGCGGAGGAGAGGCGAGCGAAAGGGAGGAGGTTGGAGGAGAGAGAGAGGGATAAGATTGCCCGGCCCGTGCTCCCCATAGCTCGCCGTCGTCTCCGGCGGCGCAACGGAAGTCGCCGTGAGCTTTCTTCTTCTTCTTCTTCTTCGCGACTCTCGGCGGTGGACGACGATCGCGAAATCTCTCGCGTGGATAATGGCCGGGTTCGGGTCTCGCTCCGGTTCATCCTGGGTTTAACTTAAACCCTCGGGTTCCATTTTGGAACAAAAGTTCTCGTGCAAAGTCTAATTGGGTCCTCGACTTTTCTTTCTTTTCGCAATTGACTCCCTATAGTGCTAGTACAGTAGAAGAGGGAAACCCGTATGTATGCATGAATCACGAAGTAAACACCTTTCAAATACATAGATTAAGGAGATCATTTAGTATTTTCGTTTGAATGAATGACGGATGAAAAATGATTAGAATTTATATGTGGTCTACGGATGAGTTATGAAATCATTCGATCATTAGATAATTATCATGAAATTTTCAATTTATTTTGTTCAATATATGAGAATGCATTATTTTCTCAGTTGGTATGCGCAGTTCCTTAAAAATTCCATCACCCTTTAAAAAAAATGCTGGCAAATTTTCCAGTCAGGGCAAGGTATTTCAACTAGATTTCTCCAAAGGATCCATCCCGGCCAAAGTTTGACAGGATAAGTAGGCATGTAATGTCCCAGCCTCTGCATTGCCAAAGAAATGTTTGCACCGACACTGATCTTACTCCTACTTTCGCATTTTTTGACATAAGATGCGATGTTTTTCTCTCATTTCAACCATCAAAATCGAGTTCTAAGTTTTAATTTTAATATTTTATGTTCATATTCCACTCCATCAATTCCACGAAAATTAATATTTGATCTTCCAATTATCATAATGAAGTTAGGAAATCCATTCCATAGAAAACCCATACATATTCTGGATGAACCATGCTTGTTTTGATACCAGATGCACATTTACAACGACCTTCAACTTCTAACAATCATGAATGTCAAACAGTCTGTCATCACGACATAAAACCACATGCAAAGAAAGAATCGCGAGGTAACCTCAGAAAGGACACACCATGTTAGATGAAACGATTCAAATTTCGTCAAAGCACTGATCGCTGAGAGCACAAACCAGTCGCAAACCGAGGCTTACAAAGAACAAGCATGCAAATGCGCCCATCATGAAGGGATGTCTTGAACCCTGCAACAGTACGTTGGCTATGACTATGTACAAACTACAAGGCTAGACCGAATGCGATGATCAAGAAGCCACATGAAGGGACTCTACAGCATCCGCCACTTTCTTCCTCAAGGCATCCTGAGATTCAATCAGATAGAGTACTTCTTTCGGGTCGATTTCCAGCAGCATTGCAGCCACTTTACCAGCTCGATCATGCTCCAGACGCTCCACAGCATGTTTTTCTAGTATCTGGTGTTTGTGATGCATGACAGCATTAAAAAATTGGTCAGAAAAAAAAAAAAAATTGTGGCTCATTGGTACTTGTATGAAACGATTATCAGTTTCTTCTGACCTAATTTCCTAGTCAAATTACATGCATAGATTCTTGATCCTGAAACTTTTCCTCCGGTCACAAGGTACCCTATTTTTGGGACTTTAGTGCAGATTTGATCTGTCAATTAGCTAACTTGTCATCATCAACCAGGGTATACGTGCGGAACACATTAAGAGGGCAATGCCTAGAGGGTGTTTAATTAATTTAACCGAAGAACACTCAAGCCTGAAGTTGGAAGCCTTGCTAACCATAATGGGCAGTTATGTTATCAGAATGGGGTCAACATACCTTTGAGATAGGTGAAATGACTAGAACCACTTGAAAATGCTGAGCATTGGACTCAACAGCAAAGTTCTTCAAGTGGCTCGAAATCTTCTGTATGTTGGGAAACAAGCCAGCATCCAACATGATATCTGCCTCATCCAAAACCTAAGGAAAATTCATCCCATCATTCAGCATAATGGCGAACCGACATGCAATTGAGACTTCACAGCAATACCAGAGAGAGAAACCATCTGTTCTGATTTACAAAGATATGCACATACCAAGTACTTGACTGCAGTGGTCATAACATCACCTTCTTCAATTTGCTGAAGGACCTCTTCAGGGGTTCCAACCAACAAGCCAATGGGGGCATTTGGCGAACCTCCCTTGTCTTCTGATCCATCACCACCGCATTTTTCACTTGATTTTACTTGTGCATGACTGGTGATGAAACTTGCCATACTAAATACCTATATGCCCTATGAGATTAGTTCTAGTACTAGAGCACAATAGGAGGTGAAAAAGAAAATGCAATCAGTGTTAAAAGCTAGAGAAGAAAAAGGAGGACCTTATCACATGATTCGCCTGAAGAACACAACAGGATAGCCCTCGGGGAGTCACGCTCAGTTCCAAACAATGCCGAATCCCGTCTCAGCATCTACTGAATCAATCAAAAAAAAAAAAAAAAAAAAAAAGCCAGGTCTTACATTCTACAATCAAGAAAGCATGATCGCTTTAATCAAAGTCTGTATGCATTCATAAATGGTGCATCCCAATTCCAAAAGACCGCAAACCCAAGATACATCGAAAGGCCTGTAAAGGAGAGTTCTTTTCCGTAACTTCAACTTCATTTCAATGGCCATCATTATAACTCTATATCTAGGAGCCCCAAAATGTGCAGTTCCATAAACTAATTCGGCAAGAGGTGGCAATTCATGACGAGAAATGAGAACATAACATGGCATGAGAAAAACCCACGTATGATACAAACACGACCAACTTGAAACTACTGCCCAGGCTCAGCCTCCGACCATGTCTTTCAATTGAAACCAACGTCTCATCATAGCAGATAAAAAGTTATCTCAGCAAGGACAGCGCAATGGCCATGACGACACATCTCGAATGGTGAAAGAAGAAGAGTACCTGAACGAGAGGCAACAAGTACGCCAGAGTCCTGCCCGACCCGGAAGGCGAGCTCAGAACCACGCTCTGCCCCTTCAAAATCGCGGGGATCCCGACGCACTGAATCTCGCTCGGCACGAAGGCGCCCATCCCCTCGGCCGCCTCCACCACCTCCCCGCTCAGCCCCAGCGGCCCGAAGCCCGAGAGGACCTCCTCGCCGCCGCTTCTCTCACCGGGAGGCGCCGGACGCGTCGGGGGCGGCTCGCTCCGCGGCGGGTCGGGAGAGCCTCTGCGCTGCCTGAGCCTGAACCTCTCGAGAATCATGGAGTCTCTCCTGGAGTTGGACTCGGCTGGTCTCGGCGGAGTCTGCGCATCGTCGGCGGGGACGGTGGTGGTGGTGGTGGTGGTGGTGGTGGAGAGAGGCTTAACGGGTCGCGAGGCCTCGGCGGCGGGAGGCGGTGCGGAGGCGCGAAGTGACGAAGGAAGGAGGTTCGAGCAGAGAGGCCGAACGGCTCTGCCGACGCTTCTGATGGCCATGGCCGCGGCTATGGCTAGTTTTGCATCTGCTGCTGTTCTTTTCTCATGTAAAACCCGCTGCCCGCTGGTCCGAGAGAGGCGCAAACCAGAGCAATGCAACCAAGTCCCACAACTGTCTTGCACGCTTGTCCGAGATGAATCTTCTCGACTAATTTAGGATGCGTTCATTTTCTTAGAAAATGAGTAATTTAAAAAATATTTTTCGAAAAATAATTATTTATACTATTTAAAAAATAAATAATTAAAAATATTTTTCATCGTCCATAAAATAATTAAGTGTAGATTGTCATTGATAATGAAAATATTTTCCATCGACTAATTTTTTTAATGACATAAAAATCATTTTTCGAAAATTATTTTTCAAATTATTCATTTTTTGAAATATAAACACACCCGACATAGTGTTATAAACGTGCGCAATTCCCCTCGATAATTATTTTGCATTTGACTCGCTCTTTTGTGTGCCTTTCTAAAGATTATTAACATCATAGTGTAAACCTTTTTTTTTTTTTTTTTCTATATTTCCCAAAAATAATCATCTTAGGCCTTTTGCATTGGAAGGGTAATTAGACCATCTCATTTTTCAAATCAAGCGAGTTTCAAGTGAAGCCATATGTTTCGATATTTGACATGCCACGGTGTGCTTGTAGGAAAAAACCTAGGTCATAGCAAAATATTTATCAATCCCGAATAGCTTATTCCAACTTTGCGCAAAATTGATTCACACAGGCTTTGTTTATAGTTTCCCCCGCTCACGCTTTATTAATGATTTACTTCCTTCGACATGCATCCGAGAGACGAGCGACATCGAGAAATACCGTTTGAGTTTCGCCAATGGAAAGCAGACCATAGTAATGTCTCTTTGGGACACCTGACTGAAATAATTAAGGTCGAATTATGTGCCAATGGTGACGCTAGAAACGAGTCACAACACGATGATTTCTCCCAGTAGAGAGATTTGAGTTAGAGGACAGAACGGAAGAAGTTGCGAAAACATCACGGACAAATCAACCCAAATTATGTTAGGGAGGAACAAAGTGAAATTAACATAAATTTTCAGTGAGGAAACTCTTTTATTACTTCTTTGTGTGACAACTCCTTGCTATGTCTGCAATCTTAACATGTGAACAGTATAATTTCTTTCTCAACAATAAAAATGGTTCAGTCCATCACGGTAAGAATCAACCATCATGAACCATATTGAATGAGTGTGTTGCTCACCGAAATAGTATACCTTGGTACCTGAATCCAGTTAACCAATTTGAGGATGACATCAGTCAGATCATGTGTAGTACTCTGGCTTCAAGACACCGATGTAGGGCAAGCTCCTGTATAGCTCGGCATAATCCATTCCGTATCCCACCACAAAATCATCCGGACACTGCCCAAAAAAATAGAGGATCACATGAACATTTTAAGTCGTGCTTGATCTGTATGTTGCAAACACAAAAGAGCCCATCGAGAAAAACTAACAAAAAGAATTTCAAACAAAGGGATATTGCCAAGAGTAGCGGCACTAAAATAATTTAGTATTGCAATCTTATGTTCGTTTGGTTCACTTACATAGCTCATCATAAGACTTGGTGAGCGGGAAGTGCACTTGCCCAAAAGAAAAACACTCAAAACAAACTTATTCATGGGAGAATGAATGATCAGGTCACAACTTACAAGGAAGAATCACTCCCCAGTAATCAAACAACCTAAAGCAAATCAACATCATAAGACAAAGCACAAGCAGAAAGCAGGATCCTATCCGGACCACAAACTCAAAATAAACTAATAGTCTAGACCAGATGGTTGATAAAGGAAAATGCAGAAGGCAACCACCAGGCATGGAAAGCTGGTCAAATATATAACTGACATACCGAGCAACACTTATTAAAGGTAAAGAACAATCTGCAACTCTAGGCAACAAGTTCCTCATCCGACAAAACATATATATCATCTCTAGTAACTAAATGACTACCAAAGTAAGTTGCTCATTCTTTTTTTCTCTTAGGGGATTTTAACCTTCCCAGCCAGGATACTTGGGGCAACTCAGAGAGGTGGAGTGAACTATATAATTTGTCTCTTCTTACCTCTTCCAATTCTTGTCATTGTAGTGGTCAGACAACACAAAAATATAACAAGACAGTTACGCAGAGAAAACTTTTTTAGTCTTCAACAAAAGAATCACAAAGCACTTTAGAGAGAGAGAGAGAGAGAGAGAGAGAACCTCAAATCCACAATAGAATTTTCCATCACCCACCAACTGAAAATGAACCTTTCGCCTCACTGGTTTATCAAGAAAAGCACAAACTGAAATAGATGATGCTCCTTTCGACTTTAAGTGGCCAATAAGACAGGACAAGGTGTTCCCCGTATCAACAATGTCCTCAACCTGATACAAATGATTTTAGGAGACATTAGCGAGCTTCATTATCTGCAGTCCAGATCAGAAAACCACCGCTAAAAGTCTGCCAACATGACTATATCTATATGTAAGAACCAGCTGTTGATATAAGAAGAAAGATGCACGAGCATTTCATTTCATCAGGAGGCAACACTTGTGCAAGAAGTTCCATAAATGTCGCATTGTCACTGACATAGATGTATATGAATGAGCTCGTGTTAACCTCATGCCACAAAAGCGTTAGCAAGAGATGTAATTATAAAGGGACCCCATCTTTAATAGGGTGACCGTCTAGCAAGTTGACTGTTTATTCAAAAAAGACTCACTTTTGAAACCTGAAATGATATCTCCACCCAATATTACCCACCCAAAAAAATGAACTAAGCACCTGTCAGAGCTTTCTGACAAATCAACATTAGGCTATCAAAAATGGGTAGCCACAACTCCAAAAGATCGATCTTTACTCGTGTGGATTATGCAATCGTTCTGATCCTTTGCCAAGTCAAGCAGAAGTAGGTTCTGAAACTAGAGGAGTACTAAGTCTATGCCAATGATAAGACTATTCAGACCAGAGCGCTCGGTTAGAAATGAATCTTATTATCCCTTTGAAGCTGGGATAAGTTCAACCCATTGGCACGCACTCAATCCAAACCTGTAGGCTAAAACAAACTCACAAAGTCTCAACTCCAAATCAATCTCCCATACTGGGAAGTTCTTGATGAGACAACAGTAAAAAGTCCCAGACAATACTAGCTCTAGCAGTGCTCCTATAATGACTCCACATCCAAGAAAGAGAAAATAAGTATACTGGAGCATCTCGTGCACAGGCATTCAACAAAGCAGCTTGCGGGTCGACTCTTCGACATCCAGAAGATCAAAACTTGAAAACGTATCCACTTACCAAGACAACGTGCCTGCCTCGAACGTCCACCTTCAAGTCAAGGGACACGGCGGGGGCCCCGCTGGACTCCGTGCCGGAGCCGTAGGAATCGGAGCGGACGAAATCGACGACCAGGGGCAGCTCCACCTTCCTCACCAGGTCGGCCACGAAGAGGAAGGCGCCCGTGGCGACGGCGACGAAGACCGGAGGCGACGCGGCGGCGGCGGCGGCGGCTGCTCTGAAGTCGGAGGTGATCTCGGCGGCGAGCTCGGACACCCGGGCCGAAATCTGGTCCTGGGTCCACAGGACCTTCTCTATGTGAGACTCCATTTTCGAGACGATTGCCGGCGGATATGAAGATGAGCTATTTTGCTTTCCCCTCTTTCCATTCAAATACTTGAAAAATCATATCAATAAATTCTCGATTCGATTCTTTCTCCTTTTGTGCGCAAAATAGTGGTATATATATCTAAAAGGGAAAAAGTCACGAAAAACTTTGAATTTTACCCCGAGTGACACATTTATCCCAAACTTTTTTTTGTAACATGAAAAACCCCAAACTTTCCAAACCGTGACACATTTATCCCTAAACATTTTTTTGTGACACCAAAAACCGTGAACTTTTGTTGTGTAACACATTTATCCCAAAATTAGAGGGCATTTTGGTCTTTTCATTTTTTAAAATTTTTTTCATTTTTTTCCTTCTCTCTTCCCTCCGCCGGCTTCGGCGGAGGAAGCCGGTGTCCAACGGCGGGGGCCCTCGCCGGCATTGGGCGAGGGCCACCCTCGCCGGCATCGGGCATTGGGCAAGGGCGGCCCTCGCCAGATCGGGTGAGGGGTGCCCTCACCGGCGTCAGGCGAGGGGTGCCCTCACCATATCTGGCGAGGGAGGTCCCCGCCCTTGCCCGATGCCCGCTTCCCTCCGCCATGGCCGGTGGAGGGAAGAAGAAGAAAAAAAAAAAAAAAAAAGAAAAAGGAAAAAACAGAAACTTAAAAAACAAAAATGCCCTTATAGGGTAAATGTGTTACGGTTTGGAAAGTTTGGGGTTTTTCACGTCACAAAAAAAGTTTGGGGCAAATGTGTCATTCGGGGCAAAGTTCAGGATTTTTCGTTACTTTTTCCCTATCTAAAAATAAATAGGTAGATTTTTATGGTTAGCCTAAGAATAAAGCTAGGCAATTGCCAATTTGATTAAAACTATCTCTGTAAGGTGACATATCAAACCCTTTTTCGATTAATTGGTCAAATATATATATGTTGGCTGGGTCCACCTTCATGTAGGGCCAGCTAGTATTTTTTTTTTTTTTTTTTTTTTTTTTTGGTTACTTAGGGAACCTCGCATCGCTGGCAGTCGGAGAGTAAACTTTGGGGTGATACGTAAGTTGGAGGATCCATTACTCCCGGCGTCACACTTAAGTCCCCAAGCGACCGTGAGGAGATTCGAATTCCTCCTCTTACGTTAGGAGGAGAGAGCCCAAACCATCGTGGCCACAAAGGCAGTGGTTGGGCCCAGCTAGTATTGATAAAAAAAAAAAAAGAGAGAGAAAAGTTGAAAAGGAAATGATGCCTTCGTGCATTTGTGCGTGTGTCAAAGTGAGGAGAGAGAAAGAGAAAAGAAAAGGGATGTTGCTTTGTGCATACTAGAAGGGAGAGAAAGAAAAAGTAGAAAAAGTGAGACCCATGAGAGAAAGTGCACGAAGGAGAAGAGAGGACCGAATTTTTGTGATCCAAATTTGAAAGCCAAATGTTGATGGAATCGGTTAAGTATGTTGTTTGTGAGACCGAGGGCTACGAGTTAATGGTTTCCATTCGTTGAGAACTGTTTCCGAATTCTCCAATTATGGTTAAGGTTTTCTTACTACGAATTTGCTTATTCATCTATGTTGTGATGAAATATATTATAATATTGATGTTGTGTATCTAGAATGTGACTAGAGAAGAATACTTTGTGCATCCTGCTATTTTTAGTGATTAGTGGATGTTTTGGGCGGTCAATGGTTTTTCTTGTATCGGATTTTCCACATTAAATCATTGGTGTCGTTATTTGCTTTGTCTACTTATCATTTCGGTATTATATTTGCATATTGTGAGGTTATATATTGCTTGTTGTTGCTGGAGGTTAAGAGAATTTAGTTGATTTAGTTTCGGGGAGAAATTGATCTTAGATTGCGTTTGGCTCGTGGTGAATTATTGTACCCGAGTTCTCCCCAACAAAGTGATATCAGAGCTAAAGTTGAAATCTTAGTGTTAATGAAAGAAACTAGCGGCACCATGTTTAAGTTAAATGCCTCAAATTATTCTAGTTGGAAGCCTCGAATGGAAGATGCATTATATTGCAAAGACTTATTTGATCCTATTGAGGGTGATGAAGCCAAATAAGATAAGGAAGACAAAGAATGGGAGAGAATGAATCGGAAAATGGTTGGATTTATCCGACAATGGATTGATGATAGTGTGTTTCATCATGTTGCTCAAGAAATGAAGGCAAACACTTTATGGAAGAAATTACAAGATCTCTATGAGAGAAAAACTCAACAAAATAAAGCTTTTCTAGTTAAGCGACTTGTAAATTTGAGATACAAGGAAGGAAGTAATATGGCAGGGCGGTTGAATGAATTTCAAGATGTCGCAAATCAATTGACAAATCTTGAGATTAATCTTGGTAATGAATTGCAAGCATGCTTATTACTTGGTACTCTTCCCAATAGTTGGGACACCTTGTTGTGGCGTTAAACAACTCGACTCCTTTTAGTGTGCTTTCTATGAGCATGGTTAAAGAAAGTTTGTTCAATGAATAAACAAGAAGAAAATGCTTGAATTATGTTTCCACATCGGATGCTCTTGTTATAGAAAATAGGGCAAGAAGTCATTCAAGAAGGTTTCAAAGAAATGATACTCAAGGCAAGTCAAGAGGAAGTTCGAAATCAAGACCGAGGAGGAGTGTGAAGTGTTATAATTGCGGAAAAATTGGACATTATGCAAAAGAGTGTTGGTTGCCAAAGAGAGATGGATCCCATGATAGAAATGGAGATTGAAAGAAAGAAGAGGAACAAGCTACAACGGCAGTTACATCTGATGGTGATATTGTATTTGTATGTGACGACGGATGTGTGAATCTTACATGCCAAGACTCTACGTGGGTTGTTGATTCCACGATTTCTTTTCATGTCACCTCACGGCATGATTACTTTGCTTCTTATCGCGGTGGCGACTTTTGTTATATTAGGATGGGAAATAGTGGTGTTTCCAAGGTTATTGGCATGAGGGATGTTTATTTGGAAATCGATGTATGATGTAATTTGTTTTTGAAAATTGTGAGATACGTTCCGGATATTTGACTTCACTTGATATCCATAGGTGCCTTAGATGATGATGGTTATTGCAATTCCTTTTTTGATAGCAAATGGAAGTTGACTAAAGGTTCCATAGTAGTGGCAAAGAGTAAGAAGATAGGTTCTCTCCACCATGCAAGATGACTTGATTAAAGAAGAGGTAAATGCAATGAAGGATTCCTCGGTTGATTTATGGCATATGAGACTAGGTTATCTTAATGAGAAAGGACTTGAAATTCTTGGTAGAAAGAACCTTTCACCTTTGAAGGAGAAAAATCTAAAGGAATGTACTCATTGTCTTATAGGTAAACAACATATCTTGATCAAAAGGCATTAGGTGCAATTCGTCTAGGGTTGACAAAAAAGACAGGGTACCACATTGCGAAAGCAAAAACTGTAAAAGAAGCCATGGATATTCTAACAAATATTTATGAGAAGCCGTCCACATCAAATTAAGTATTTTTGCTGAAAAAACTGGTTAATATGAAGTTATCTGATAGAGGTTTTGTGGCATAGCATATTAATAGTTTCACGCAGGTCAAGGGTAAATTGAAATCCGCAGGCATAAATTAAGATAAAAAGCTTCAAGCTTTATTGGTTTTATATTCTCTTCCAAAAAGCTACAATACCGCAGTGTAGGAAATTTTGAGCATCATGAAGGATGATTTAACTCTTGATGATGCCGTGAGTAGTATCATGGATGAAGAGATGCGAAGGAAAGTCTCGGGTGGAGATAATGTTTCTGCATTTGCTTTTACGTACTCTACCTTATTCCCATTCTAGAAAGCTAAAGTTTGATGCAATGAGGAAGGTATACATTGATTGTTGTGTATCCAATCCCTACCAAATAACAAATTGTACGACCGTCGGTGTCCATAATGAAGAAGGTAGTCTTGGTAGTATGCGACCCAATTGTGAGATCAACCATGACCACCCCCTTGCATCACGTATATCTCCCCTAGAATTTGAAAGCATCACACTAGGCGGGATTATCTCTTCCTTATCTTTGTCGAGCTTTCAGAAGTGTTTATAAGACATAAGATTTAGAGTAGCTCCCACATCAACAAGCGTCCTATTAACAGGATGTCCCTCAATCTTGTCTATCACCACAAGAGCCTTAGGAGCTTTGTCTTATTAATTGGAAGTTTCTCGAATTCCACCATTTCCTTATTGGTGAACTAGAATTTTGCCTTCATAGTCTCCACCAATTGGAAAGTTTCTTCCTCCATTGGAACAACTCTCAAAATTGAAGCCTTGAACTCAAGAGGGAGTCTTACTTGCACCATATTTGAGCCAGTTGAAGAACTAGAATTGGACCTCCCCCCGTCAAACTTTCCCCTTATCTTATTAATTTTTTTCTTCAATCCTTTCTTCCTTGAGCTTCCAAGGAGGACTTTTCCTTGTCACGATATCTCCTTTCCGGCGGCTATTATACTCTCCCTTAATCTTGGAAGAATCCTCTTTGTCTCTTACCCATACTAAAGGCTCTTTGGCTTTCCATGCGTCTACCTTTTGGTCTTCCTAAAGTGCTAGATTGTTTATGTAACTCTTGTAGCCTTTTCTTTCGTTGCATTCTTTCATAGTTCCTCTTCACATACGAAATCAAATGTACTTGATTTAATTCACACTGATATTTGTTGTATGGATGCTAGAACTCTTGGAGGTGCATTATACTTGACAACATTTATTGATGACTGTTCTAAAAAAGTGTGGGCTATTATTTTGATATCTAAAGATCAGGTGCTTGTGGCTTTCAAGCAATTTCATGTCACTGTGGAAAGAGAAACCGAGAAGTAGCTGAAATGTGTTTGGGCTGACAACGATGGTGAATATAGATACCCATGATTATGGTATCAAACTTGAGAAGACTGTTCCAAAAATACCACAACGTAATGGAGTAGCAAAGAGAATGAATTGTACAATTAATGATCAGATTCGGTGTATGCTTTCTCATGCGAAATTGCTTAAGTAATTTTGGGGTGAAGCGATGAGAACAGCAGTGGACTTGATAAATATTTCTTCATCAATTCTTCTTAAAGGGGATGTTCCTTAAAGAGTTTGGAGTGGCAAAGATGTTTCCCACACCCATCTAAAAGTGTTTGGTTGTCAAGCATTTGTGCATGTTCCAAGAGATGAAAGATCCTAGCTTGATGATAAGCCTAAACAGTATATCTTCTTAGGTTATGGACATGAAGAGTTTGGCTACAAGTTATGGGATTTAGTTGTAAAGAAAGTCATTAGAAGCCGAGATGTGGTGTTTTGTGAGTAGTAAACTATTGAAGACATTGACAAGGCAGAAAGACTAAAGAATATAGCTCAACGTTCAGTTAGTTTCAGCCAAAATCCTTCTAACGTTAATAGAAATCACGGGGAGAAGTGCATGGAAATCATGAAGATGGTGAATCCTTATATAATGTTGATTCTTCAGTTGAGACAGGTGAAATAGTTGAGCAAAAGCAATCTATCCTACCTAGCATAGGCCTTCTCAAAAATATTTGCCGCATGAGTATATGTTACTCACTGATGCAAGAGAGCCAGAAACTTATGAAGATGCTATATCATGTGAACAAAAGAATGAGTGGCATGAAGCCATGCAAGAGGAGCTTAAATCCTTGCAAATCCTTGCATGAGAACCACACATTTGAATTAGTGAAATTGCCTAAGGGTAATAGAATACTCACAAATAAATGGGTGTACAAGTTGAAGATAGAAGAAAATAGTTTGTAACCACGATACAAGGCTAGATTTGTTATGAAGGGCTTTCGTCAAAAGAAGGGTATAGATTTTGAAGAGATTTTTTCACCGGTTGTAAAGATGTCATCTATTCGAGTTGTTATTGGGTTGATCGCCAGTTTGAATTTAGAAATTAAACAACTTTATGTAAATACGACTTTTCTTCATGAAGATATAGAAGAAGAAATATATATGGAGCAACCAGAGAGTTTTGAAGTTGAAGGCAAGGAACACCTAGTATGTAGATTAAAAAAAAGCTTATATGGTCTCAAGCAAGTGCCAACGCAATGGTATATGAAGTTTGAATCATTCATGGAAGAACAAGGATACGGTAAAACAAACTCCAATTCTTATGTCTTTATGAAAAGATTCTTAGATAATGATTTTCTTATTCTCCTACTTTATGTGTATGATATGTTGATTGTTAGGTATGATGCCAAGGAAATCAAAAGCTTGAAAAATGAGTTAAGTAAAGCTTTTACAATGAAAGACCTAGGCCTGGCTAAGCAAATCTTGGGCATGAATATTACTCGTGACAGGAAGAATAAGAAATTGTGGTTATCTCAAGAGAAGTATATTGAAAATGTGTTTAAAAGATTCATCATAAGCATATGTAAACTAGTGAGTACTCCACTTGCAGGTCATTTCAAGTTGAGTAGTAATGAGTGTCCTTCAAATGAGAAAGAGAATGTAGAGATGATAAAAATTCCTTATGCATCGGCCGTGGGTAGTTTGATGTACGCCATGATTTATACAAGATGTGATATTACTTATGCAGTTGGTGTTGTGAGTAGATTTCTCTCTAATCCAAGTAAGGAGCATTGGATTGCTGCTAAATGGAATTTGAAATATCTTAGAGGCACTTCTACACTTTGCTTGTGTTATTAAAATGCGAAGCCTGAGTTGAGTGGTTACTCAAATGCTGACTATGCTGGTGATGTTGATTCTCGGAAATCTACATTAGGTTATATAATAATCTTTGTAGGGGGAGTTGTTTCATGGCAATTGAGATTACAAAAATGTATTGTTTTGTCTACAACCGAAGCAGAGTATATTACTATTACCAAATGAGATAAAGAACTTTCAGGGATGTGAAAATTCTTACAAGAGTTGGGCATGAAGTAAGAGAAGTTTGTTCTATATTACGATAGCATAAGTGCCATCTATCTTAGTAAGAATCCGGTGTTGCATTCAAGATCGAAACATATTAATGTGAAGTATCATTGGATTCTAGAGAAATTAGAAGAGAAGCTCTTTCTATTTGAGAAAGTCCACACCGAAAACAATAGATTCGACATGATGACCAAAGTGTTGCTCGTGATGAAGCTTCATGCTTGTAGAAGAAAAGCGAGCATGACAAACCTTCCCACGTGAGGTGGAGAGGGAGATTTGTTGGCTGGGTCCACCTTCATGTGGGACCCAGCTAGCATTAAAAAAAGAGAGAGACAGAGACAGAGAGAGAAGTTGAAAAGAAAGTGGTGTCTTCGTGCGTTTGTTCATGTGCCCAAAGTGAGGAGAGAGAGAGAAAAAAAAAGGGGTGTTGCTTTGTGCAAACTAGAAGGGAGAGAAAAGAAAAAGTAGAAAAAGTGAGACCCATAGGGAGAAAGTGCACGAAGGAGAAGAGAGGATCGAAACTTTGTGATCCAATTCAAAGGCCAAAGATTGACTGAATCGGCTCGAATTTGAGTATGTTGTTCGTGAGATCGAGGGCTATGAGTTGATGGTTTTCTTTTGTCGAGAATCGCCTCCGTATTCTCCAGTTACGGTTAGGGTTTTCTTGTTATAAATTTATTTATCCATATATGTGGTGATGAAATGAGATTGTAATATTGATGTTGTGTCTCTAGTATATGACTAGAGAATAACACTTTGTGTATCATACTATTCTTAGTGATTAGTGGATGTTTTGGACAGTCCATTTCCCGTATCGGATTTTCCACGTTAAATCTTTGATGTCGATATTTGCTTTATATACTTATCATTTCGGCATTATATTTGCATATTATGATGTTATATATTACTGGATGTTGCTCAGGGTTAAGAGAATTTCAGTTGATTTAATTTCAGGGGAGAAATTAATCTTGGATTGCGTTTGGCACGTGGTGAATTATTGTACTTGAGTTCTCCCCAACAATATAAATTTGTTGTCATTTGCAGGTCGGATTGTGATCGAGTCTAGCTACTCAAACCTTGTAATTACATGGATTTAGTCAAACTTTTCTCAAAATCAAGCACCTAGTGAAATCGAGGTTGAGTTTGAAAATAATTGATTTGAATAAATAATGAACTCATCAAATAGTAGCTTTTACATATTTTAATTATATTTATGGGCTTAACATTTCTTTAGAAGTATATTACACTTTGAGGATTTGAGTTCCAACTTAATTGGATCCTAGATTGGAATTCACTCATCAATCAAGCAACCTCAAATCAAGTATTTGTATACAGGGAGTCAACGATCAGGTTAGGCCAGGTTTTGGGTGGTTTTTGTGACACCCGATTCGACCCAAAACCCCACTAGGGAGGGGAAAGATGACCTGATCCAACTCATCGGAGACTTGAATTTCATATAAGCCAAGAGATTAGGTTGGGTCGACACCAATAAGTTGTGTTAAAATCTAGAGTTTCATCTTCGTTATGCTCGCATAGAGAGAGAGAGAGAGAGAGAGAGAGAGATGAGATGTGCTTTGGAGGTGTCAAAAAGCCCATGCCAGCTTGACCCAACCCGATCAAGCCCTACCAACATCTAAAAATCCCTACCTGAATAAGAATAAAGCTCCACCCCCAAAATACTCTAAATTTTAGGGTTGGGCCACCGCAAACTTTTTTGACACCCTTAGTGTGTTTACTTGATTAGGTCAAGTCAAGCTTTCAATTACTATATATCTGATTAATATACTCAATTCAATTAGTGCTTTACATTCTTAGACATTCACCAATAAGTTGATCAATATTTATCTAGATGTGCATAATTCATTCTAATTGAATCGATGTAGGACTACACTCATTCAATTCGATTAAATTATGCACTTAACATGAGCTTTCCATTGTGGGGAAATCGATGATTAATTCACTTATATTCAACACTTATCAAGAGATCAAACATTTTTTCCATTTGAAAACTAATCATCTACAAATACACATACACATACATATCTTTCATATATGGTGTGCATTAAAAGTGATTGATTTAAAGATAGGTCAATTCTCGCCTTAATTTCGAAAATCAAATCAAAATGGTCGATTCTCAATTTGTGAAATTGAGGACCAGCCCACCTAGTCCTGAAATCAGACTAATTGGTCCCATCTAGTTCCTAAGTGAATTCAAGAATCGATAATGATATCTTTTTTTTATTTTTCTATTCACTACAAGACTGTGAGAAGGAGGTGACTTAGGTGAGAGGGGGATGCTAGGGAGAGTAGAGTGAAGGCAACTCAAGTGAGAGGAGGGTGTCAATCAGAGCAGGGTGGGAGCGACTTGGGCTTTGAGTTTTTTTGACTTAACTAAGAATTGTTTTGTAATAAAATAATAAGAATTATATATATATATATATATAATATTATAATATTAGAAATAAGGAATTGTCCACTTCAGTTTGGTTCTCGATTTGATCTCTGATTCCAATGCTCATCCTTACTGTACACTAAGTTGATATTATTTTCTTTACAATTTTTTTTTTTGTCAAATTTTGAGGCGCTTACTCATTGGCTTTCTTTAGAAAAATAAAATTGAACTTTTAAAATACACAAACATCGACACGTTAATTAATATATATATATATATATATATATATCTACATGATGTTTTAAATTATAAATTATGGGGGAAAAGTACAAAAAGTTAAAATAGTATTGTTAATTATTGCCAAAAGAAAGGAATTATGAGAGAACTGGTTAAGCCCAAGCCCAGCAAAGTCCGAAAAATGCTTGGCGCCAATCCCTCCCTCAGTTTGAACAGACAGATCCCCAAATCCCCCGGGCAAAATCAATCCGCCGCTCAGGAAGGCTGCGATCCGAGCTATGGCGGCGGCGGCGGCGACGGCGGCGGCGACGGCGGCAGCGACCTTCATCGCTCTCCAGTGTTGCCAGTGCTCCACAATGCAGGTCTCCTTCTCCGTCTTCGCGTCTCCGTCTCTCTCTCTCTCTCTCTCTCTCTCGGAGCTTCAAAGCGTCGTCGTCCCGATGTCGTCGAATCGGCAGGTGAAGCAGCAGAAGAAGAGCAGCAACAAGTGGACGTGCGTCGTCTGCAACCAGAAGCAATCCGTGAGGAAGGTCTTCGCCCGGGGCTTCGTGGCCAAGGACGTCCGCAAGTTCGTCCAGTCCTTCAACATGTCGCGCCTCTCCTCGGATCTCGAAGCCCCAGATCCACCGCTCGAAGGAAGAGGAGGAGCGGTCCACGATCGTGCGGGCGGCAGCGATGGGAGGAAGCTGAAGAGAAGCGACTGGAGCGAGTATCTTGATGTCGAACAAGAAAAGCGCGACGATGAAGAAGGTTCTGGTTTTTTTAGCCGAGAACGTTAGTCCGTTCGCATCCCTTAGATCATATAATCTCGATTTCTGATGTAGAATCAAGAGCGACGCGATTGCTTGAACTGTCGAACTGCTGTGTTTGGACATGTCTCAGTATGATTACTCTGGGACGGAACTGACCGGACGTCGGTAGTATTGTCGCTCGTCTCTCACGTGATGAATTTTCTGAGCAGAGGATGATGGGGAGATGAAGATTGTGACGGAGCTTCCCAAGGAAATTTTCAAGAAGCCCAAACTGAGGGACTCCTCTCATCAATCGGCTGGTTCAAAGGGCGACAAGCTCTTCACACCATTGTTCGCCAAGAGAAGTAACCGAAAACAGACTACTTTTCCAGGTAAGATTTGGGCTTTACATTCATCTTGACATTAGATAGAGGAGTCTTCTCCGTAAGTTAGTTGCAGAGCTTTAATTAGGAAGATGCACTGTTCGCCATGTGAATTTGCAAAGATAATAGAGGAAAAGTTAAGCGTTCTAGCTGTTGTTTCAATCCAGAGTCGGATTCTCTGAGCAGATCTGAGTGACGCCCTGATTTGATGACCAAGGACATGCTGATGGTTGCTTTGTATTGTCGACTGCAAAGTCATTCGGCATCAGCTAACATTTCTTGCTAGCGAATCATCGTCAGCAAACATTTTGCAGTTATTGCTTAAGCCGGATACCTTTTTTCTGACTCGATAAGTTGAGGAGTCTTGAATGCCACTTGCCTGCTTCAATTGCTAGCAGACCGCGAGATTAGGAGACTGCAGCTATTTGCTAATTGCTGTCATCTATGCCTTTAGGATTACGAAAAACGATGAGTTTGACTGCCATATAGCATTCTCAGCTTGTTATATGAACAGCGGTGCATGAAGCTGAAGTAGGCATGTTGACAAGTGATGGCAAATTCCTAACCTAAGCATTTTCTGTACACTATTTGCAGATGAAGAGCCAAAGAAGAACCAAAATGGGTTAGCTTTCATGACTACGAATTGGACAAATTCCAAAAGAGAAAGTGACATCGACCCAGTGATTGCTCCATCAGCTGCAGCCACGAGGAATTCTAAATGGAGCAATTACATGTCACAAGATGAAGTTACCTTACAGTCTCGTGTGTACGAAGATGACGGGGATCGATTTGGTAATGGTTTCTTGGAATCTAAAACTAATGATCAGGAGATAGAGGAAGATATTCACCCAGATTTTATGTGAAACTTCATTATGTAAGTATGATAATTTCCCTGGTGCATCCTGATCGGTTTCTCTCGTTAATCAACCAATCACACTTCGTTGTTAACAACAATCTGAGTATCTTTCTTAAATACATTCAGATATCATGTATATCTGGCAGGAGTACGCTAGTCTTCTGTGTGTGGAATTTCCATGCCTGCCTATGAAGAATCTCAGTTACATGGTGACATGGTCAACTGTAGTGAAGCTTAGTCATGCTGCTTCAGACATTGATGAAACAGGTTACTCAGATTTGAGAGCACCCTTAAGTTGAGGCTGCGTCATTCGGTGAGACTGCCTCAGAGCTCCTAAGGTATTTTGGGTCGCACAAGGTCGGCCTAAAGTATCCTCTGATCAGAGGCCGGCATCTATGCCAACTTTGAAAGTGAAGCTGGCATGGAAACCGGCCTAGAGGTTCTAAAACCAAGGCCACCTTCATCTTTAGGTTGGCAAAGTCGCTGCCAAATTTTGAGCCCCTTCCGACATCCCGCTGGAGAACTCTTATCAGAAGAGTACATCCGGTGAGGCAACCCCACTTTTGATGTTTCTCCTCTACCAGAGGAGATGGCTGGTGAAAAGTAAAGCAATTACTATCTCTGGGCCACACCACTACCTGTTTTAATTTGGACCCCATGAGTAGCAACCTGAGACGTTGCAGCACTCAAGAGTCTCCTTTTCCGGAAGCTAGACGGTGGGGCTAGAGCAAAACGACGGAGAGAGACGGTGGGTGCGCGTGACACCATTAGCTGTACAAAAACCCGGGCAGCCTTTTGGAGCATGCGCGGTTGTGCTGCATCATGTTGCCGAGTACTTGCATTTACTTTCATGTCGTCACGTCATCATGATATCAAGTTTTTCCATGTGTCTCGCTTCTTCGCGATCCCAAGTACGGATTATTTCTGGGGTATACAGACTATCACTAGTTAGATGCCCCATGTTGCGTGATAAAAAATAAATTTCAGTTTATGAAGATTAGCACGTGATAGCTTAAAATCTTAATTTATGGTTAATCCACAATAGTGATATGAAGGTGGGAACTAAATTGTTAAACTTGTAAATCCTTGTAGGACATTTTCTATCTAGCAATTTATAAATTGCCGAAGTAGTCGATTGCATGAGCGATGTTTCTTCCGACTGTTAATATACTTTGCGGAATTAGTCATTTTCATGGACTATCATCTTCCTTTTTCCTCTTCCGTGTTGCAATCTCACCAATGAGAAGGCAAAACCAAGATTGAGTTCAATTGGAGCTCTAGTAGAATGGACTTGGTTTATTAGAGACTAGTTACATGACTTGCGCTTTGCCAAGTTTTTTTTTTTTTTTTTTTCGTAAACATATCTCAACATGTGACATGTGTCTGCATCCAAATGAAATTTATGATTTGAATTTAGTGGTAAATGCATATTAGATTGTGAAAATTCTCTGACTCTTTTTTCTTTCGAAGACTATTAAAAAATGATGGCTTACTCTTATTGCGAATCAGACCCTAATCCTTGATTGCTTGATCTCTATTTGAAGACGGCAGGAACCTTGATGACCTAAAATGGCCGAGGTGTCATTTTAAGAAACTAAAAGTAATTTTCAACTCATTTTCAGATTTTGATCAAGCATTAAAAAAATATTATTATTTTTTCTAAAAAATGACTTTTAGAAAAAATATTTTCTAGAAATATCCGTGAAATAAATGGAGCTTAAGTCCTTATTTGAACAATGAAATGAACAACAATAATTCTCGACGTCTCACTTTAACCACTCCATGCCCAACTGACATATATGGTCCATTCTGATGACATCTTCCACAGGAGTTTCAAATGCAGGACCTAATTTTAGTAACATTGGCTGCTCTCGAACCATCTATAGGTTTTAGGGAGGGAAAGTTAGTTGCTTATTCAAAAGTATGGACTTGCTTCGGGTGACTCTCACCTTTTCTTTGACATGTTTATTTCTAGATATTTTAGCTTATACTTCAAACCAAAAATTTCCAAACAAAAAAGTTTTAGATTAAGAGAGCTAAATAGAAAACTAATGTCATTAATTAATAGGGGGTGAAACCAACTCCTTCCTAATCATGCAGCTTGCTCCAAAACAGTGGTGGTTTATCATCGGCCTCTTAATCTATTGTGCGCCAGTACAATAATTAATTAACGGAAGAAATAAAAGCAGCACCGGTGCCGGTATCTGCCGCGAGCCGGGAGCAAGACACATTTTTAGAAAAATTACAATAATTATAGATAATCTCGTCCGCTTGAAGGTACACATGCTTTATCAGAAAATAATAAAATACAATTGTACGAGGACGGTTTTGGAAAGCGAAAACTCAGCAGTGTTTGTTTTGATTTGAGCTGACACTGCTGATATATATATATATATATATACATATATATATATATATATATATATATATATATATATATATATATATATATTTTTTAGTGTGGCTGGGGGGAGTCGCTCCTTCCATTCAAAGGCGACAGGAGACGACGATGCTCGCCACGTGCGTTCCATCTGCTCTGTCCATTGTCTTGTACAACGTTGATCCCGAGTTAGCGACCAGTCTTCCCCGACATTGATCAAGTATCCAATCCAATCATGGCGGAGTTGCCAGATGGCGATCCTTATAAATTGCTGGATCTTCCGCCAAGCCATTGGATGCACGTTCCGCCCCGACGTGCGAAGCTCCTCACTGGTCGCTTCCCCATCGTTCTCTACCAATCTATGGAGAACGTCCTCTCCACGCGAAATTTCAAATGCTTCCTCGGGAATTTGATATTCCGATATCCATCCGACGATACCATCACATGACGAGTGCCGTTAGTTTTGCTGGGAAGATAAGAGAATCGGTGGTGCTTTGCACGTGACAATTGATAGTAATAGATGAAGGCATCGTGTTGAGCGACTGTTGAGCGACTGTTGAGTACCTAGAACTTTTATCGTTCTTTGTATTACGAGTTATGTTTTTCCACGTTAGGTTGGATGCATATGGGTGTAAGTTTTGTGGATTCCGTATAAAACGGTATAAATAATCTCAAGCGGGTTGCCAAATTACTAATTCGTGTTTGCATGTCATATTTGAGTTTTAGGTTTGTTGTCAAATTTCATGTCATTACAAAACTTTTGTAGAATGTATTGTAAAAAACCCCGTATGTTCTATATTCATGTCAATTTCTAGTTTATCAGTATCTCCTATTATTTATAAGGAAACTCTCTTTAGGTGAATAAATTTTTGCTCATGAATCACTCTCATTATCTCATGAACTACATGAAACCAAGACCATATTAGTGTCCCAAACATGAGATTATTTGCGCCTAACAATCGGTACCATGGGGAATTGAATCTTTATAGTGTGCCTAATCCACACGTCGTTGGTTCTAAGAAAACTTTGAAAAGCAATTCTGGACTCTTAAATCCGTTTTCCCTTTGAGACCAAATCTTGTTATTTAAAGCTCGAAACTCAAACAGTTACCCAACTACTTTCACTCAAAATCTAAAGTCATTTCATAAAGTTTTCCCGAACTCTCCCGAATCGCGTTATGGAATTTTATCAATATCCGCTTCCACAGACGTGTCAAACTTGATTTATTTGGGTAAAAGACCAACACTTCAAGGGAAACTACATTGGAAGCACTGAAATTTAAGAGGCATACCATTGGAAAAACTTCCTAGACCAATCGGTAGATCAAGCTATGTCATAATAGATCGAACGCTCGCCTCAAGTAAATTTTCAACCACGATCGTGTTGTGAACTATAGGGACAGAGAATGAGGAAGAAAAACAAACTCGCTTTTCCGATGGTTGCTGAAGAAGCAAGTTCCATAATAGAGCCAACGAAACCATGTCTCAAATAATGGATCCAACCCCCATGTTACGTTATCACTTAACATCAGAGCTTTTGGAGCAAATGCCTAGATTTTCTAACGGTTCAAACTTGGGAAAGGAGAGTTTTATCGAAAGGTCACGTGAGCCTACAAATTCTCTGCCTCAAATACACGTTTTTCGCAAATTGTTACAACACAGAGTAAAGGGTTTCTCCCTCTTTGCATAAAAACCGTGGCTGATGCGTGAGATTTGAGATTTGAGAGAGGAGATCTCAAATGCAACGAGCGTTCACCAGCTGCTTCAAGAGCTCTGAACATCCCCCACGTTAACAAACGGTGTCCGAACCAACCGATGACTGGAGCCTATATCTTTCCAGCCCGGCCGGGGCGAGATTCGTGGGTAGAAGGGCAGGTTCCGCCGAGGATTGGAAACTTCACGTGGGGGGGAACATTTTCGGGTGGTACGAGGTCCAATCAGAAGAAGAAAGGTCAACACCGGACAGCCCCAGAAGAGTCTCCAGCTTGACCTCGGATGGGGGGGAACATTTGCTTCTGCTGGATAGTGCTTATGCTCCGGATGGAGGGGTTGACTTGTAGCAGCCTAGCAGGTGATGTCCGAGTACTGGTCGGTTCTCTGTTGACAGTGATGTTTTTGTTAGATGGTTTTTGAAGATGAAGTCACCCTTCCATTCAATCCATCAAGGAATATTAGTTATTGAATGAACTACATTTATTTCTTTCACCCTACCTGTCTTGGTTGTTTGGGCGTAGCTAAAATCATTGACCAGCGCTAATTTCGTCTGGTGACGGGTCATGTTTTTCTTTTCCCGTCGTCCATATAATTCCTTGGTATATGTTTCTTTTTTAACCTTTTGTTGGACTGAAATGATGGGGAGAGGTAATCGGGGCGGCTAGTCCTCTCTGGACAGAGGGGAACGTTTGAATTTAGGAGACTGTAAAGAGGTCGTTGCTTGACGTCACTTACGATCTACTAATTTGAATGAGGGGAGCTCTACAGTCATAATGCCTGTTAGATTTTTCATTCATGATCTACTGATCTGAATTAGGGGAGCTCTACTCTCATAACACCTATTAGATTTTTGTAGGACAATTTAAAAGTTTTAAATTAGAGAAGCTCTACCTTCATAACACTTGTTAGATTTTTATGGGGCCATTATTAATTGTTTTAAAAATTTAAGCTACACTTAGTTTAGTCCGAACTCAATATCTCCAATTCTGATGTTATGTTACATTTTTGTAGGATCATTACCAACTATTTTAAAGGAATTAGGGGAGCTCTACTCTCATAACACTTGTCATCGCTCGACATCATTTACGATCTACTGATTTGAATTAGGAGAGCTTTACCCTCATAACACCTGTTAGATTATTGTACGACCATTACCAACTATTTAAAAAGAATTAGGGAAGCTCTACCCTCATAACACCTGTTAGATGCAAATGGAGTCCGAAAAGATTCGAACTCAACACTTTTAGCTAGGGGTGAGCATGGTTCGGGTTGGTCCGGGCCATCCCCTAACCCTAGGACCAACCCGTACAGTGTCGGTCCTCAATTTTTAGGATCGAGGATAGACCCTATTGAGCCTGGGACCAAGGACCGGATCGACCCAATGGGTTCGGTCCGGTTCCAGGGTCAACCCGGGATCAATCGATAATTTTTTTCATCTTATTTTTTATACTCCTTAAAATAGCAAACCTACAAATTCAAATTACACATCCATCGACAATGCGGTATTGTGCAACTAAATTATAAATACCAATATATATTTAGCAAATTTAAGATAACACAATAATATAAATTCCGTGCCTACTAACCGCTTATCGAGATATGGGACAAGATGAAAATTTTTTGTAATCATCTATCTTTAATATTCATAACACCATATGCAAAAGCGTTTTCCTACATTTGATCATGTAGAGTCCTCTCAACTAAAAAATGAGCTTCAGACCACTTAACTAACATTTGATCATATAGAGTCCACTAACCAAAAAATAAGCTTCACACCACTTGACTAGCAAATCATCGTAGTAACTGTAGTACTACTCTACTCTTCAAAAACTTCTACCATTTGACACAAATTGAAAAGCAAAGTGCAACTGAAATTCATTAGTAAAACACAATTAAACCATAAAAAGTTCAAAATATTTAATATAAACCATGAATATATAGCTTCACATCTTGTTAATTCACTTGAACTTCTAAACACCGAAAACAAAACAAACGACACATAATTAATACTCAACAAAAGTTTTAAATTGAAATTACTATTAGTGCTATTGATAGAATATCTCGATATAATATAATATAACAGACATTTTACTTAGGTTTGAATATATAAAAAAATTATAAATAATATAATATAATATACAGGGTTGGTCCAGGGTTGGACCGACCCAAAACTTTTAGGACCGAGAACCAACCCGTACAGTGTTGGTCCTAGAATTTCAGGACCAAGGACCGACCTAGTCCCCTTAAGAACTGGACTATGACTGGCAGGGTTGGGCCGGTCCAGGGCCGGTCCAGGGTCGACACTAGACCGCTGCTCACCCTTGCTTTTAGCTCGATATCATATTAGATTTTTGTGAGACCACCACCAACTATAAACAACTGGCCAAATAAGGAATTAGAACGTAAATCAGGAGAACTTTTTCATAGGAATTGAACAAAGTCGAACACTTTTTCCCTCTCCTCTCTAAGGTTGTCTCATTTTTCTCTCATTTTCACACAATGTTTTTCTTCGTATTCCATAGAAGGGAGGGTTTGAGTTAGATCTCTCCCTCTCCTCCATTTCTTCTTTTTCTTTGGCTGATTTACTTTTCTATTTTTTTTTTCTCACTTTCCTTCTATTTTGAGGAATTTTTCTCTTTTGATCTACTTTAGATTTGAATACTTCTCACTCCTATTTCAAAGAGGATTCAATCCCAATCTAGTCTAGATTTTGGGATTTTTGTGGGATGATTTCAAGGTTTTGTCTTTTTGTTTTTTGTTTTTTTTTTTACTTCAGATTTCGTTAGTGTACAAGTCCAGCTTTGAAGGAGATTGGAGGAGTTTTGTGAAGCTTGTGCTTTCACGGGTGTTAAATATACACTCGTTCAACCTTATTACTCTAACCATTGGGTTTCCGCCACCCTTCTAACATGAAATGGGGAGGTAGGGGGTTCGAATCCCTACCTTCTCAAGTGGAATTGGGGTGATGACTATTTAGTTTCAAATGTGGGTTTTGACTCCTACGCCCTGCAAGGAGGTATGACAAAAGTCTAAGAGTGAGAGTTAGAATAGGAGTAGAATATTATCGATAAAAAAAAAAAAAAACTTTTGTTACTCTGAATGGCAATAGTGTTGGAATGCCAAACTTAGACGTGCACCACTAAGGCCTATTTGGGAACAATCATATTCCTTTGTTTTTCTGTTCTTTTGTTCCTCAGAAAAAAAAAAAAGAACAAAAATCCGTTTAGTAACGTCAACTTATTTTTCCATTCCCCGGAATTAAAAAGTAGCCATGGAATAGATTTAGAATAGAAAAAAAAAAAAAAAAGCAGCTTCTTGTTCTCGAGAACAATTTCTAGAAATAAGCTAATTTTCTTTTTTATTTTTCTATTGTTCTCTCTTGCCGTGGCTACCATAAGCCACCCGGGGCCATCATTGACCGTCACCCCTAACTGGTGTTGTTGTCGTCGCCGACCGCCGATCGGCATCGCTGCCACTGCCATTGTCGGCGACTGCCGCCAGCCACCACCGTCCTCCAACTGATGGCTACCTTCGCCGCTTGCTAACTGTTGCTGATTGCCAACTGTCAGCGCCAACCACCGCTGTCCTCCGATTGCCTGTCACCAACTGCCGCTGCCCGCCGCCCGACCATCACCTACAGCCCACCGGTTGCTGCCCCTTCCTGCGACCACTCATCCACCTCTGGTGGCCAGTGGATTGTGGGCGGCGGTCAGGTAGCGGCGACAGGCGACGGGTGGCAGTCGACTATTGGTGTTTGGCCATTCGTGAGTAAGAAGAAAAACGAAAAAATACAAAAATTTGTTGATCATATCAAACTCATTTCTATTATTTTTTTATTCCAAGAATAGAAATTTTTTATAATTACCAAACGTCTTATTTTATTAAGAAATTGTTCCAGGAGTATAAATAGAAAAGAACTATTTCTCAAAAGAAATTGTTCCCTAGAACAGAAGCGTTACCAAACAGACCCTAAAAAACAAAGCATAATAACATATGGAGATCTAGCTGTGTGTATATTACTTAAAACGGATTTAATGATTAACGGCCAATTTTGGTTTGAATAAGTGAAATAATGATAAAAAAAAAAAAAAAAAAAGGTCATGGATTTACTTCTTGAGTGTGTGAGTCATAATTTATAATTCATCTTGTTATTTGGAACTTATTTTGTCTTGAAGTTATCTAAGATTTGTCCTGATTTGCAATTGGGCTACATGATTTCTCTCTCATAATCCTATAAAAATGAATAAAATGTTTACTTTGACAGCATAAAAGAAATATATATATATTGGAACTACAATTGGTAGGCCCATCCTCTGCCTCTTCAGTTAAAAGTTGCCAATTAGAGAGAAACAGTTTGGAGGAGCAACCACTAAATGAAGAGAAAAAGTTTGAACCGATCATGATGAAACAGTGAACGTTTTGCTCTTCACGCTTAGTCTTTTTTTTTTTTTTTCCTAGTACTAAACATGAAAATTTAATTAGAATGACAAAGAGAGTTTGAAAACTTCTAACTCTAAGATCATGTGAAAATTTATGAGACCACTTCCAACTCCCATCCTAGTAATCTTGTTTTTAATGTGCTTGTTTCCTATCTCATTATCGATAGTTGATTGTTGGGAAAAGTACAAAAAAAGTCTTAAATTTATTGCATTAGTACAATTAAATTATAAACCTTTAAATTGAAATAAGTTAGTTCTAAACATTTTCATATCAATATCAATTAAGTTCATTTAGTCAATTTAGGATGGAAATTACTAACATGAATATCAGTTATCCTACGTAGTATAATTGACGTTGACATTTTTTAACAATTTTTTTGAGTTTTTTTCTTTCTTTCTTTTTTTCCATGGCTTGAGCCAATGATCAATAAAGGTCGCCCTAGTTGCCACAAACCAGGGTCAGCCTCATTGAGTGCCTGTGAGGCCGACCCTTATCTAGGCTAGGGTGGCTTCACTTGACATTGATAAAAAATATCTAGAAGTGTGCTCTATACTGTACTATAAAATTTGTTTCTACAGCAGAAGTACACTTTGTGAAAATACCATCAGTTAAACAAAAAGAAAAAATGATAGAAAATTATAACAAAAGCACCCAACTGCCAATAGCCGATTGAAAAATTTTGGGCGTTGATGAACTGTTCTTGATACCCTGATTTCATCGGTATCGTGATGATTGGTTTACAATGTCCATTAAAAAAAAAAAAAAAAATCTTACTTTTTCGATGATGTCATTTAGTTGTCTGACTTGGGCAATCTTGCGGTACATAGTTTTTGTTATGAATTTCTGTCATAATTTTTGTAAAAAAGTTATTCTTACATCGTGTGTATCTATATATCATTCCGCTTTTTCATAATTAATTTAATTATGGAGGGATAAGAGTCATCTCTAATTATACGTATCCTTGCAGCGTCATCGAGGAACATATACAGCCTTCGAAAAGTCGAACTGATTTTAGAGTTCCCACACCAAGCGTCGAGATAGAATCTTGGATGTTCATCATGTCCACTCTAGTATTGCATTTTTAGGCGTGCATCACTCGAGCCTCCGACCATTTGGCTCGTGATTGTGCTCAAGGCTAAAATGATCAATGATTGCGATGGATTCCCTCGAAAGTTCGATACTTAAAATCGAATTAAATTTCATGATTAAAAATCAATTGACGGCGACTTTAATATGACCTAATTTATTAGGTAGTTATTAGGGACTCTTGCGTGGTTAACCTGCAATCAATAATTTGTATGCCTCAACCTCGTTCATCAACAAGTCATTGCCGTCATCCCACGGTGACCTGGGGATAGAGCGTACCCACAACTCGTAATCGCTCAAAAGTTGTGTAATGAAATCCAAGAGTTGCCGAAACTACCAATAAAATTAACCCATTCAACAATGTCATTTACGTTATTGCAAGCTGTCCCGGACCTCTCAAACTTGACTAATTTGGTTGAGTTGGCCCTACGTGACAACTTTGACATGGGTGGACAAGATAAACCTACTCTGGAAAAAATACGAAGTAGAGCAGAGGAAATACTAGGAATCTAAAATACTAGGAATCTAAAATCGTAAATGTGTTGCTCAGGGACCGAGACGAGAAGCTGGGATGGGGCCACGCGCGGCCCAGGCAGGCTTTCTTCCCAATTGCAGGATCTTTCGGCACAGGAGTGAGGAATCCACTATTTTAAAATGGAAAAGACAGTGACCATTTTCCCGTGGTCGTCATTGCTTTTTCGAACGCCACCTAACTAAATCAAAACCACAGCAGTCGGTCAATCCTCTGACGGTCGAGAAGTGACGATAGTCCCTTGAAATTCTGCATCAACTCCTCTCACCCCCTCCCTCGCTTTCGCTCTCGTCCGCTCCCTTAAACACAAACACAATGGAGTGCATTCATACAAGTCGGAGTTCTCGCGGGGGACCAGAAGTTCTCGGGACAGTACGTTGTGATGCCCTCATGCTCCTCGTCCCCGCCGCCGCCGCCGCCGCCGCCGGGAGCAGGAAACTCCGACGGATGAGGATGGGCAGCAGGTCGTCGCTGCTCTTGGAGTCCGCGGGCCTGATTCTGCTGCTGGGCTGCTGCATTCTCCCTCCTCCCTCCGCTCGCGCCGCGGTCCATTACCATGACTTCATCGTAAGTTCTCGCGTTGTAGACGCGCGTGCGCCCTGGTTTCGCTTCTGCAAAGCGCGGAGCTTCCGTTCGCTTCCGCGAGCTCGAGATGGAAGTGGCGCAGAATATATTAATCATCATTGACTCTTCTCCTTTTCCTTTCGTCCTTTCTTGCTTTCCGGTTCGGTCGTGCAGCTGAAGGAGACCAACTTCACGAGGCTGTGCAGCTCCAAGAGCATGATGACCGTGAACGATAGCTTGCCCGGGCCGGTGATTCGCGTTCACAAAGGCGACACCGTCTTCATCAACGTCCACAACCATGGCGGCTACGGAGTCACCATTCACTGGTACCTCGCTCCTCTCTTGTTCTCGTTTCTCTCGTGCGTTTTTTCGCATCCAGAATGTCTACATCCATTCAAGCTGGGGAGGCCCGAAATCACGGGACCCCCCCCAAAAAAAAAAAATCTAGGTACTATATAAGTGCCCGAAAAGCACGAGCATGCTATACTGGTACAATAAATGAGAGAGTCCGAGTGTTTTGATATCCTGACCAACCGTACAATCACGATTCCCAATGGAGAGAAAATATCCGCAATATTTTTTTTTTTATCAGTCCTATTTTATGCCTACTCTACACTCACTCTCGACTCGCTCGCCTGCGGGGCGTGGGCCAAAATCCACTCCCCGAAATTTGCGCCCCCACCCCATCCCTCCCTGAGAAGATAAGGGTTTGAACCCCTTACCTTCCCCTTCCATGTTAGAAGGGTGGCGAATCATAGTGGTTTCGCAACATTTACTTTAACCGGTGCTTTTTCACCTCGAGGCACCCGTCTACAAATCAAACGAGATTTGGGACACGTGTTACGTACGGAGGGGCGGGGGCCCGGGGAGCGCCCGAGACGTTCGATTCTTAAAACGGGCGAAAGGCCTTGCCCGGGTCATTATCTCAACGGTCAAATTTCTCTTATTTCTCTTCCTCCTTTTGTCTTTTTCCTCACGTTGAAAGTTCGTTGCAATCTAGTCACAAACAATCCGAATGTTCAATCTAGGATGTTTCTTGCACAGGTGCAATTATTCCATGTGGCTTTTTAAAGTAATTTTTTCTCTTATCTTACGCGCGAGGACCCTGATGTGGCGCCAATAAGGAAAAAAAAAAAAAAAAAAACTGAGAATTAAAGGAGAAGAGACTAAAATTCATGAAAAAAGAAAAAAAGAGGCGGGGGGGGGGGACTCGGGGGCCGAGAATAGCGGGCGTGAAAATATCCCGATTTGCAAAAGGAAGAAACAAAAGAATTGCAGGCTTTGAGCTTAATCTTCGACGGACATATTCAAGAACCCTGAGTTTGGAAAATATCTCGATTTGTTGCAAAACTTGCAGGCATGGCGTGAAGCAGCCAAGAAATCCATGGTCAGACGGTCCGGAATACATAACACAATGTCCGATCGAGCCCGGATCAAACTTTACTTATGAGGTCATATTTTCTAGAGAAGAGGGCACGCTTTGGTGGCATGCTCATAGCGATTGGACCCGAGCTGGAGTTCATGGGGCCATCGTCGTATACCCTAAGGAGGGCACAACTTACCCTTTTGAGGAACCAGATGGTGAAGAAGTGGTAGTACTGGGTAAGTAATCATCATGACCTCCTTGTTCGGTCCTTTCTGATCTAAAAAATTTGCTTCTCTTGTCTGTTTTTATCTGTTGCTGTTTCATGAATCCTTAGTTTCAATTTGAAGTTTCAGGGATGGAATGAAAAGAACTAAGTATCTGTTATGGTTTCTGTCATACTGTTAATATGGTTGGGGTCTAGGACAAGGACAGCATGATGTTTCACTGAAAAAAAAGAGAGAAAAAACATTATGAAACAGCCATGGAGTTTCAGGAGTTGCTTGCATCTCTCTTGTAGCTTTTATTTGTTCACGCTTCATGCATCTCTGTTCGGTCTGAACTTGCACACAAGGAAGCTAGGACATGTTTTCTTCTGTCAAACGTGGCAAGATGTGAAATTTCGGGATTACACACTTCCTTTTCTTCTGCCATTGCCTTTTGTTTTCTCTTGCTCCACAGTGATTGCGTATTCATCTTTGTTGGTCTCTCTGTATGATTACCCAAATTCTTTGTTACTTGCCTATCCATAGGGTCTTGGTACAAAGCAGATGTGAACGAGGAAGTTGAAGAGGACTTGAATTCAGGTTCAGACACTCCTCGCTCGGATGCATATGTTATCAACGGCCAACCGGGAGACTTTTGTGATTGTTCTAAAGGTAATCCAGCGCTGCTAATGAAACTCAATAGTGACACCTATTATCTGCAGGAGACTTTTGAGAAACGGAAAACGATTGCGCAATTCGTTTGCAACACTAACCGATGGTCGCAAAGTCAGAGTGCATTCACTTGCTTTGATGTGCATTTGACCAATTCGGGGAATGTAAAAATCAGCGGAATTCGCTCAATTAGAGAAATGAACCTGACTTATATTGTTTACATTGCTATGAAAGCACATGACAAACTGTTTCATTGGCGTTTCATAATGAAAAGGTTCTTTATGTCTTGCCATTTACGAGGCTTTTGATTGCAGATTTCACCTATCGCTGGTCAGTTGATTATGGGAAAAGGTACATCATTCGTCTGGTCAATGCGGTGATGAATGCAGAAATGTTCTTTGCCATTGGACGACATAATTTCACTGTCGTTGGGATGGACGGGGCCTACATAAAACCACTTGTCACGAGTTTTGTGATGATTGCCCCAGGGCAAACCATGGATATACTGGTCACAGCAAACCAATCTCTCGGTCAATACTACATGGCAACTAGACAGTATGACAGTGTTAAGCCGGACGTCACGGATTATGACAAAGTAAATGCCACTGCGATTCTTCAGTACACTGGCAACTACACTGATACATCGGCTCCTTTCTTTCCCGACACACTACCGATCTACTATGACTATAAATCTGCAATATACTTCATGAGCCACATCAGGAGCTTAGCAAATGAAGAATACCCTGCCGACGTCCCCAGAAATATAACTACCTTCATGTATATCACGGCTTCCATGGGTGAAGTTGACTTTGTCAATGGTTCAGACACGAGAACTGGCCTTGCATCAAGCTTAAACAATGTTAGTTGGGTAAACCCATCGACTGATGTACTGATGGCTTACTACAGGTATTCATCAAGCATTCTTTTGCTCATTTTCTTGATGAGCTTGTTCAATTTTGTAGCTACAATTTCAGGACAGGAATGTTAAACCTCTCCCCATGAAAGGAAATTAATCGACGCAGCGCAGAAAAATTTTAATGTACAGTATCAATTTAGCGTGATCATTGTTGAAATCGACTCACTGATGAATGTCCATAACAGGAACATGAGCGGTTATTTCACCACGGATTTTCCAGATTGGCCAGAAAAGTTTTTCGACTTTACAGCAGACGATGTGCCGGATGACTACGAGTTGGCAGTACAAGGGACCAAAGTCAAGATGCTAAACTACAATGAAGAAGTGGAGATAGTTTTCCAGGGAACCAACGTCATGGATGCATCGGAGGATCACCCAATGCATTTGCACGGGTATGCCTTTTATGTCGTCGGAGCCGGTTATGGGAACTTCGACAACGAGACGGACCCCAAGAGTTACAATCTGGTCGATCCCCCCGAAGTGAATACCGTTTCACTGCCTAAAAAAGGATGGGTCGCCATCAGATTCCGAGCCAGTAATCCTGGTACTTGCCTTTGCGCTTCGATTTTGCAGTTATTATTACCTAGTCATTTCGGAGTAAACTCATTTTAACACCACCTTCTGTCTTATATTGCTGCACAAATGTCAGTTGAAATGAATCTGCGTTTTTTTGACTTTGCGTGTCTAATATCTGCTTTCCAATACCAGGAGTATGGTTATGGCACTGTCATCTGGATCGACACTACAGCTGGGGAATGACCACCGTGTTCATTGTGAAGAACGGCGGGACGCCAGAGACTAGCATCAGGGAACCCCCTCCTTACATGCCCCCATGTAAAGATTCTTCGCTTCAGTTGCGAAAATCGGGCCCTGCTTTGATGAAGTATGCTTCAGGAGATTAGAGATTCCTTTGTTAGAGGATATCCCTGTGGATATTATTAAATATTATGGATCTTATTTAATATCTCGCGATTCTCTAATATAGCTAATTTACCTTCATATACATATTGTTCGGATATAAATACCCTCGTCTAATAACTCAAAAAGTCAAGCCAATTGAGTAAATATGTAGTCTTTACTAATTCTTTCTCCCTCTCTCTTAAAGATCCTTAAAACAATCAAGTTGGAGATCCCGAGTTCGAATCTTTATAGACCACATTTGCCTTTTTAGTTAAATTTTCACGTTTAATATTAGGCAAAAAACCAAACTAAATATGATGGAGAGTATCAAAAGATTTAAATAATACACTATGCGTTGATTTAACAGTTTAAGCTTTTAGAACGATTGGTTATAGTTCCACAAAATTTCATATGGTATTAGTGCTGGAAGTTCTAAATTCAAATTTTTCCAAATCTCATTTATCTCTCCAATTAAACATGTCCACGCATAAGCAATTCGTTTCCCCAATTAAATATATCTATGCCTAATACCAAGCAAAAGGACCAAATTAAGTATAGCATCATGGGATGACATCATCGAGTATCTACGTAGCCGTGAGTACCGAAGTCAAGTACACCTTCATCAATTAGCCAAGGATGAGCATTTTGGGTAATGCAATTTCAAGTTAGGTTTCCGTACAATTCTATCGAGGTTATAACCAAGTATTTAGATAGCCATGAGCGCCAAAGTCGAGCACACATTCATCAAGTAGCCAAAAATGAGCACTATGGGGTGATGCGATTTCAAGTCGGGTTTCCACATGATTCTATCAAAGTTGTATGGTTTCAAGTTGGGTTTCCACACAATTATATCAAGGTTATATGAGCACACTAAGTAGCCAAAGATGAGCATTGTGGGATGATGCGGTTTCAAGTTGGGTTTCCATGCTATTCTACCAAGGTGCTATGAGCATGCATTAGCGCTTGTCAAGCCTATCTTGTTTAGTGTAAGATTTGACTTACACGGTGCCTGATCATAGACTTTCGCAGAAAATTGCATCAATCATATGCAAGCTAAATGCCCCAACTTGAGGGGGAGTGATGAAGTATATTTATGGGGATTAGAGATTTTCTATTAGAGAATATCATTAGAGATATTATCAAATATTAGGGATATTATTTAACATTTCGTGATTCTTAAAAAAGCTAATTTCCTCATATTGTTTGGATATAAATACCCTTCTCTAATAACTTGTAAAGTCAAGCCAATTGAGTAAAAGACTACATCTTTACCGATAGTCTCTCTTATGAAGATCCTTTTATATATACATGCTACATCTATTGAATTGGATAAATCAGATGTATGACCGGCTTCCATTTTTTTTATGTTTACACTTTAGATGAGTAAGATTATAGAAGAGTGCATCCGCAATAGTCGTATGGAACTACCTTGAGCTCAAATCGATTTGAATGATGGAAAATATGCATCGCTAGTGCAAACTCTGACTACTCAAAAAAAAAGTCTTGACCTGGAGTTCTCAGGTCTATATTGCCTGCCTAGAAGGCCTTCTCTTTCGCCTGTATTAGAGTAAGACTATCGGTACAATAATGGCAATGGCGATACCTATGATCGATGAAGTCCAAAACGATCCGTTCCTTCAAATCCTTCGTTTTCGAAATCCAGTCGATGCGACACTTCATTCATTTGTTTGATAAAAGCCATTCTCGGTCCATCCCAGTTTCAAAACTCGCCTCATGATTACTTACCAAAACCAGGCCCAGAAAGTGTGGTCAGAACCGACCCGTTTCAGAGCAACTCCGGGGCTGGTTTTCGAGCAGCTTGATGAATCGCTCAGGGTTAAGAATAAGAAGACAATGTACATCCCCATTCGTACAGAAAGCGACCGTGTCTTCCCATGGAGTTCATCTTGGAACAATCCTTGCCGATTGCAAGGTACTTCTACCGCTTCAAACATTTTTGGCAAAAACAGATAACTAGTCGAGCAGGATTTAAGCAATGACAAACACTTGTTAATTGTTGGCAACCGCATTCAATCCATTAGTAGTAGAAATTACCATTCAGAGCAGATTGTGTAAAGAATATTTACACTGTCGGTGTTTTCAAAGTGAATCATTGCTATGCAAATGCTGTAGAATAATACAGCATAAAAACTTTCCAGTAAGAAATGGAAGCTTTTAGCTCTGCCTGTGGCCAACTGTCTTCGACACGAATTCCACAAGTACCTCACTCGTCAGTCACTCATCCGTGCTCCTATTCATGCAAAGCTCTGTCATACCTTTTTTCTGCCCTAGCATTTCCAATTGAATCACCTCAATCCTCAGGAGAAAATAGCAAAAAAGCACTCCCAAATATATTGACCATGCCATGACAGTTAGTTAGCTAAACCTCAACTATGCTGAACTCAGTTATACAAAAGGAGACGGTAAGCATGGATATTCAGTAGTAATGATATTTAAGATAAGCATGTTCTTCCATTTTCCATTGAACAAATATGGTATGACAAAGCTATTGTCAATGATATGCCAGAAACCACAGTTTTCAGCTTTCTGCTGTCAATGCTCAGAGATTATTGGGGGAATAAACCAAGTCTTGTTTGTGTCTGGATGATCTGTGCATCACGATCATCATATTTTGCTTTTAAAGATCAAAACTATGGCGTAGTAGTTGATGGCAAACTACACAAAAGCCGAAGTGACCAGAGAATACATCATGGATGCCTGCATGAGTTGTGTGGAACTTAATTGACAGTATCAATAAAGAGAGAAACCAAGCATGCAGAATTAGGAGTGCCAATGCTGGCAAACCAAAAGGCAATTCCGGTTGTTCACCCCATATAATATGACCAAAGCCCGAGGTAAAGGGATGCCAATATAGTTCAAGTTACGTAAATATTTTTGGTTTTGGCCAAAGTATTTTTCTCATTACTCCTTCCATTATTTCCTTCTTGAAATTCAAAAAGAAGCTGCATTCTCCCAAAATACCAGAGAAAAGTTTCTAGGAAGCCTTTTCCCAAACATTTGGGGATATCAGATAGATAATAATGGCAACTCACTCTGGAGAATCATATCTTTGGACAGAAGGATTGCAATTCTCTACTAGCACTGACAGAACTGAAATCGAAACGCAAAGACAATTTGACATACCTATAACCACTGTTAAACAAGACGAAGTAGAGTGGATCCTGGGAAGAAAGCTGGAAGAGTTCTCGTACTATGTAGGCACATGTACTAATACTGCACAAGAAACACTGAACAAAGTCAGCGGCTTACTGAAAAAAGGTTCGGTTTGACATCTTACAAATTGAAAACACAATAGATACCTAAAGCATTTCAGAAGATATCCAAATTGTCCATTATAAACAATGACCACTAGTATGGTCCGTTTTGCAAGACAACAAGGGACTATGATCATGACGGGTGCCATTTTCAGGTTTTTGGCATATCGGCCAAGGTCTTACTAACTAACAAGGTCCAAGCAGGATGTCCATGCAAGCGCCAAGAGGCTGAATAGCATGTTTAAGTCATCAAAATCCCGCTTCCATTTCAATTTGTCATGTGGAAACATATGGAAAATTTCACACACAGCTCGCATTAGACTAAGCATTGGCCAAGAAGATCACATTGCAAATTAAACAAAGCCTGTGAGAGTTTGTTATATCAAGTAGAGGCTGCCGCTTGCCCTATGTGATGCAAGAGGGAAGGATAAAGTATGACTTTTGAAGCTTAGGTACGGATACAGGATCACTGGGCTACAATAGAAATCTGGAAAATGTAGGTAGGTGGTCTTTGTCATTGATCATCGGCATATAAACGATAAAAAAGGACAATCAAGTACCACTGCATAATATGATCAATAATCATCCAACAACTTTCAAGTTCTCTCTAATGCTTGTTAACCGGTCAATTCGATGTTCCGGAGAATAGTCATAGCAGTAACATAAACTTGGTAAATATGGATATATTACCTGCCAAAGCATATCAAGAGAAGGATCCACAAAAATGCACTAAGCCAACTTGATTCCTTATAAGCAACCCAAACCTGAAAGACCATGAGATTGAAATAGAAATGAGTTATGCAGGGTAAAACAAGACAAATGTCTCATCCCCAAACTATAGCCATCAAACAAGAACTCCTAATTGTGGGCGTCTAAAACCAAAGGTGCAGCTCTCAAATCTAATAGGCATGATTGCAGGCAATAGTTCCATAAGCTTATGAAGCATAAACTCTGAAGTTGATGAAACCATATGATATCGCTTCACAATCATCCTATCCATTTCTACCAGACACAAAAGAGTCCTTTTTATGCATGTCCTCTGTTCTATCAGATGAGTCAAAAAAATTGCATAAACCAAAGTTAGCCAACAGAAGCATTAGAGACATACAGAAAGAGCAACGACGTTGATGTAGAAGTCAATTAGCGTTGCTGTCATCCACCTGCAAATTGATAGCACCATTCATTACATTCATAGGACAGAGACTAATACGCTTACATGTTAAAAAACTGACTCAGATGCAAATGAAAGAAGTAGGCCCCCCTCATATTTATTTATTTTTTTTTAAAAAGTCCAGTCCTGGCATGGGGACCTGCTTAAATTGCATGATCTCATGATTGAAGAATAAAAGTTCAGAAAGAATAGCATAGAAACCTCCATACTTAAAATGTCAATCTAATTTCCCAAGGGAGAGTTTGGTTCTTGCAAGCGAAAGATACTCCTATGACAATTATAATATATGGAATACGCAGGGCACAGCACACCACAAAACAAAAAGAGAAGCAGGCATCGTATTGGTAGGGTCAAAGGTACAGTTTTAAATCAGTATACTCTTCCTACTCACAACTCGCATATCTAATCCAAAACCCAACAATTATTTCCCATGAACAGTGATATTCTTCAAACCAGCATCCAAGACATGTCGCTTCACTCTAGTACAGTTTGAGATGATTTACGCACCGTATATACGAGGGGAAAAGTTGGCGGCTCCTAGCAGCTGAATAAGTAAGAAAATTAATGCAACAAAAGGTATTTAAACCAAAAACTGCCGAGTCCCTAACCAGTTTTTTAGATACATGAATAGGAAAATATGCATGGGCATTTATAATAATCCTATGTGTATTCCTCATAGTACACCATGACCAAGTAAAAAAGAACCTATTTTAATACCTTCTCCAACATAACTCCAAATGTTAGGGAAACAAATGACAAAGGCCCATTGAAGACAGAACAATTAACTTACGGAGTTAAAAGTTCTTTCCGGAAAGGGCTACCATCGGTGAAGATAGTGTAGAGAAGAGTCGCCAGCATCAAACAACCCAAAACAATGAAAGTGATTCTAGCGATAGTAACGGGAAAATGCTGCTTCTTCTGTTCTAAGCCATCCCTGAAGAAAGAAATTGCTCAGATAAAAAGGTCTTCCAGCACACCCAAAATCATAGTCGGAAATGACAGAATTAGCACATGAAAACTTTCCATTTGGTGTTCTCCTCAAGAAAGAGACTGCAGCTCAAAATTGAAAGCATAATTTGGAGTGGTTGGGCACATTAGTAATCCGTTATTAAAACTGAATATGTAGAGCAACCTAAACAATGTCTGAAAGAGACTTAAGATTTATAGCTCCAGAGCAGAAAATTGTTTGTTTACCATAGTCCGCTGAAACCATGAACTCATAATGTCTCCGCAAAGTACTGTACCCAGAATCCAGTAGAAACAACAATGATATAATAAAATGGAGTGCAAACATACTTGCTAGAATGCTGCAGCAGAACATGGTAGATAGGATCTTGTGAAGACTCTTGAGGTGAGAGCTTGACAAATTGCAAAAGAATGTAGAAGCATGTTGTGACACTGAGATAAGAATCATATCATAATGCACATAAATGTCAGCTGAGAAATCAATCAAAAGCATTTTTCCTGTTAAAACAACTTAAAGTGGCTTTTGTGCCACTCACAACTACAAAATAAGAAGCCGAAATCCAATTGAGAGAATTTAAGTCTTACCTGCCTAGGCAGATGAGAAGCACCGTCCAAAGTAAAGCACTAAAAAAGTTCGATTCCTTGTACCAAACCCAAGCCTGAAGACATATTAACTGTAAGCATGCATCGCAAATTCTTCACAGAACTCCTCACAGAACTCCATACAAAAAAAAAAGCTTCAACAATAAATGAAATATATCATCTTGTATTGACATAGAAGTAGATTGAATTCGTGCAATCACGAGTTCCTTATACGGCATTATCAGAGTGTCAGCTTTCAGCTTCATGCAATTTTGAGTCAATTTTCCAACATATATAAAATCAGGGTCCGTTTGATCCCATGAAAACTTGTCAGTGAAAACTGGAAAGTACTACTGGCAAACACATCAGGTACCATGTTTTGGTTTTTCTTATTCCTAGAAGCTGGTCAATGCGACAGGAAACTGCATTACCTGAACATTACTGGGCTTAACTATATGTAGTTATCTAGTTATGTAATAAAACACTCCCAGTTTTTTATATGGTGTTATAGCAAGATGGTTTTCAAACCTATCAATTGATGAGTTGCGTAAAGATGTGTGATTTGTAATAGCTGAGACAAATAATTTGGTCATACCGCAAGCGGAACGACGTTGATGTAGTAGTCAACTAAGGTCGCTGCCATCCACCTGCGATGTAGCGGGAAAAAATTTATCAGTAATCCACGTTTTGCATAGGCATGTTCCAGTAAAGAAAGATTTTGCAAGATCAAGTGATCAATAATTCGAGCTGTGACCAAAATATGCAAGAACTAAATACTAGTCCAACCATCTAGAAGTCATTCTCTCAAGGATTAAAAACCCAAAATATTTGTCTCTCAAGGACCACCTGGGTAGGATCATCTCAAACTACACAATGCTGGGCAAGGCAAAAAAGGGGAATTTGATCATCTCAGACAATTTGTCAGCTGAAGAGTTTCACATCTTCATTTCTCTCTCCCACACGCATCGAGCAGAGACGACAGAAAAATAAGGCTCTTCATCCAATATGCTTTTGGGTTCAGCAGCTCTCCTAGTCCAGGATAAGACATAAGAACAAAATTGTTCTTTTTTTTTTTGGGTCCTCCCTCGTCCTCCAAACTGAAGGACCGGCAAACGAGGTTGGCTTCGACATAGGCGTGCGAGTCCTTTCCACGTTCTAAAACGCATGCATAAAACGCGGTCTTCATGCTGGCATAACTAAGGCACCACAAACACGAGAGAGAGAGAGAGAGAGAGAGAGAGAGAGAGTTACGCAGTGAGGAGGTCAGAGCGGAAGGGGAGGCCATCGACGGCGATGGTGTAGACGAGAGTGGCCACCATGAAGCAACCCAACACCAGGAAGAGACCCTTCAGAACCGTCGCGACCGCCGACCCCGCCATATGCCCAGTTCGTCCTTCTTGCTCCGACGAATCTTCACTTGCAGGCGACATTAACGGGCAGAGAGACGTGAGAGAAAGAGAGAGTTGGCGGCCTTTATCGGGCATGGAAGTCCAGGAGAGAGACCGAAAACATGGGCAGGCTGAGTCCACGTCGCCCACTTTCGCTTTTACCCGATTTGCAAGCTTTCCGGATACCTCCACCTTGCGTGTAGTAAACATCAGTTACACTGTTGCATTTGAGATGGGCTTTAACTCTAGAGCTTAATGTATATAATGTTTGGTTCCTTTTTGCTCGACTTTTGAGGAAATGCATGTAAACCGCTATTAAATCGTTGCTGTGACATGGCATCGATTTCATTTGATTCGGCATTTTAAATAGGCTTTGAGACTTGTAAGTTCAAAATAATTAGTGTTCGGTTCAATTTTTGCTCAATTTTAGGAATTTCCCATGGAATTGAGCAAAAACAAGTTGCATTTCCGAAAGGCTTATAAAAGCCTTTAGGCCAAGGCAGGTTCGAAAATTCTTTGGGAAGTAACATTCTCAAAATGCAAGTTTTACCTCTTGTTAATTGTTCATTTTCTTCGTGGTTTGCATGGAGGAGCTTAATGGAGGCCGGCGACCACCGCTGCTTGAGGAGTCACGTGACCCGAATGACCGCAGCTTAGGGGCCATTACCACTTGGTGACTAGTCACTTGGGTTCGCTTGATCGACGCAATTGTTGACTGGGTTTGTGCGACCCAAGCAACCATCATTTGGGGATAGCAATCACCTCTTACATGCGACCTCCAACAAGGCTGTCTGATGACCAGATTTGGTCCAGTCAATCAACTATTTTGGCTTGCCAATGCTTAAACCCCAAAGCCAAAAATAGTTCGAAACTTTCATTAAAAAAATTAACAAAAGTCATTTGTAAAATGTAGTTTTAATCGAGCCGCATTTAAGCGAAAGTTGTTTCTCAATACATTTTAAAATTATAATCTACCAACCATTATTTGCATTTCAAAAAATCCCTTTAGTCAAAGATATTTGCATTTTGCATTTTCTCAAAGCCGAATAAAAAAGGCTCATATCAATGTGTCGAATGGCCGTACTAGAGATAGTAGAGGATGGATGGTGCACCACGGCGGCGGTGGCGGTGGCGGCACCACCACCAGCAAATAGAATCGAGATTGCCCATGTGTTATTTATAGTCATGATCAAAAGCAGAGAGAGCAGCCACTTCCTATGAATGCCGGAGTTCTCACATAGAGGGTGTATTTTCTGATCTTTAACTAGAAAGAAATTTAAATTGAATATGATTTATTTCGCAAAAACGGATAATTTGAAAAATATAATTTCTAAAATATCTCTATATCACGTAAACTAATTAATCAATAATAGTTTTTTTCATTTTCAATAACAATTATTATTTAATGAAAAGATATTTATTTATTCATGTTTATAAGTAATATAAACAATCATTTTAAGAAAATACTTTTCAAGAAATAATGGGAGCATAAAATCAAATCAAACAACATGCTTCGATTTGACTTTGAAGCCAAAATCACTTTGGTTTGTGTTGGTTTAATGGTTTCAGAGGGCTGTTTCTCATCCTAAATCCTAATTATAAGGAAGGGACGGGTAATCGAGTGTAGTCAAGCTGATGTAGCATTTTGAGCTTGAGACGGAGTTATATACGTATGTCTAAAATAAGATTTTGAGTATGGCTTATTTTTCCCAATTTCAAATTCAATCGAGCTCGAAGTAGACGGATTTGCAATTGAGCGAGGAATGAAATGTGCAATTGACAATCTTAAGAATGATTAAAATCGCAAGAACATCAAGCTTGAATAAATGCGAAATTCTCGAATAATCGAAAGATGTTCAATTTTACTTAGGATTAATATCCCAAAAAAATCTAAATTGATAAAAAATTTATTCAAAATTTATTTTTTTGCTATAAAATTTTTTTAAATAGGTATATCAGATCAATAATAAATTTATTCACAATTAATTTTCGTTAAATTTAATAATCAAATTGTTGGGTTCAGTTTGGAATTTTAGCTTTTGTTATGGATTTTTCTGGTATTAATTTAATTTAACAGAAATCAACCAAGAATAAGAGCGCCGAGCAGATTCATCTCTCGTACTTATATGTATAGTTTTTCAGAATTTTTCGTGGTATCATCTCTCTACATGTATAGTTTTTCCATTCCTCCACCTCCTCATTTTATTTAATTTTTATTGTTTCGTATCGTGTCGGCCGTGGATCTTTCTCCAACCTCCTCAAACCCTTTGAGAGAGCCTCGCCGGAGTAAAAGAGCGCGGAGCAGAACGTCGAGCGGCAGCGAAGCGAAGCGAAGCAGGAGAGAGGCGATGTCTACTACTTCGCCCGATGCAGATTCAGTCGACGCCCTTCGCTCCCAAATCCATTCTCTCCAGACGACCATCAACGTACTCCTCTCTCTCTCTCTCTATAGCGCCTGCGCGCCATTGGAAACGCTTCTTCCTCCTTTCCTTTCTATTTAGAATTCGATTGCGATTTCCTTGAAGCTATAACTCGATCGAGCGGTGCGTACCCCGCACGTGTGTGTGTGGGAGTTTCGATTGCCTGTACGAGCCGCCGCGTGCTAACTCTGTCGGTTTCGCGACTTTGCCTGCCCCCCATTGCATTTCAGGAGCTGGAGAAGCAGAACGCGGAACTCTCTTCTCGACTCTCTGGATGTTGCTGTCAAAAGGTGAGCCATTTCGATTCTCCCTTTTCGCTTTTCGAGAGGATTTCACCGTCTCTACGACTTCTCGATTGAATCTCGATATCTTTAGAGCAGGCCGAAGCCGGTTTCGGTGTCGGGTCGAGCGCGCGTTTGCGTTGGGCATGTGTTGTTTGTTGGTGGTTTGAGTGAATGCGTGCATCTTTTGGTTGGCGCTTCTCTGTTATTGGCCACGCATACAGAGGATAAGCGAAATTCGGTGTTCCCCGCTGAGGATGATGTACTTGACTTGCTGCTTCATTTTGTGCAGATGGAAGACAAGATTGGTTGTGTCGTAGAGGGAGGCGGAGCAGTCGATGGGAATGGCAAATCAATGAAAATGGACAAGAAGACTAGGAAGAAAAAAGGTGCTACTGGTCAAACTTTTTGAGCTCCAATTGCATGTTTAATCTGAACCACCGAGAGATCTTGTATGTTTATTGCTCTTCAAGTTCCAGTCGAGGGTTTTTTCAGTGACTTGTGAGGTCAGTTGGTTTTCAGGAACGGGAGGAACGGTTTAAGTTCAGAAGCTAACTATAATTAAGTGGCCTTCTTGCAATTTTTGAGAGGTTATAGGATACCATAGTGCTGAAGTTTTGTGGAGTTGCGTAACGGTCTGTGTTAGTTGTGGCTCCAAACAATCTGAAAGAAAAACAAGCAACCCTAAGCGCTAAAACTAGACATAGTCAAAGCAGCAATATTGTTGTGCGAATAGTTTTTAATTCTAAGTTTTATAGGGTTCGAGTTAGTTATTTCTAACAACCATGTTTCCATAGACATGTGCATGCTGTTCGGCTGAACTTCTTTCAATGTGCAGCCATATTTAAGTGAATGTTGTGATACCTCCTGCTGCAGATTTCAAAACCGGAATCCTCGAAAACCATCCAAGGAGATACGTTGCTCTAAGATTAATGTATTTTGGGCAAAGGTACAGATTGTGGCTGTTGTACAGTTTGTCATACAATGCAACTGTTGCATCATAAATACAATTTTAATCTGGTGTCGCATATTATCTTTCCCTTGGTCTTGATTTTGTCTGTTCTTAAGAGGCAGCATGGAATATAAAATACTCTGGAAATTGGGAAAGTTTAGCCGTTATTAATAATTTGAAGATATCTCCACTATGGAAGCATTCACATTCTAAAAAAACATGAAATGCTGGGGTGTCACTGCAGAAATCTCTTAAGTTGCAGAATCTGTCACAAGTAAATGTGTAGTGGATGTGATTTGTGAAATATGTGATTAATTTTCTGTTACACCACATGGCAAGTCTGACTAATTCCCTAGACATATGAAATCCTGAATGTGGTGTGCCTTAGGCCATTGAATGTACTGTGGCTTTTCTTTGGCACAATGAAATCGCTTATTTTGCTTTATCTTACAGGTTTTATGGTTTTGCCTCTGAAGCACAATTGGATCCAACTGTCGAGGTCCGGTCCTACGTTCCATCTTCTCCCCAAAATTTTCATTCATTTCAGCATTGGGCCTAATGGAAAATATGTTCTATAAAAGAGGGTTCTACTTCCTTTACCCAAAAAGAAAAAGAGGGTTCTACTTCCTTTACCCAAAAAAAAAAAAAGAGGTTCTACTTCTTCGTAAGATTTAAATTTATGTTTTCACTAAGGACACCTATCTTTCAGTACGCTAGTAGATAAGTTTGTACCGTGCAAGCAAAGTCACTGAGTTTCTGCTTATTATCAAAGATTCATGGAAGAGTTCTTTAATATTGTGCAATGTGAATGTTTAAATCATGGATGCTATCGATTTAAAATCAGCAGATGTTCCATTTTGGCATTTTTGACATTCTTGGCGGACACCTAATTCATTTCAATCCGAATCCCATCATAATGATTTTGGTGTCATGCAGTCTGAAATTTTTAAAGCTCTTGAGAAGACTAAGCTCTTATTTGGTGACAAGAAAAAGTCACAGTACTCAAGATGTGGCAGAACAGACAAAGGAGTTTCATCTTTTGGACAAGTAAGTTCAAAAACTGCTACTCCGCTTCTAAGTTTCTTGATGGATCAGTAGAGTGCTATTTTGTTCTCAGACGCTAGATTGGGTTTTATCTTTGGCTCACTATTCCATGCAATCACTGTTTCCTTGCAGAGAGAATGTGGGTCTTTGTTTCGACCTGTATTAAATGTTGAGCATTTTCTTGCAAAAACACGTGTCAACTTATGTCTAGTAGACGAGCACAATCTCAGTTGTATTTTGCAATTTTTGATTATTTCTTAAACTTGGAAAAACAGATGACAAGGCTACTCAGAAACATGTTTAAGGGCTTCTGGAAAAATGTTGTTAACTGTTGCATGTGTGCTACTTAGTACTTTTAAATACTAAAATGCAATTGTGAAAGTATGGGCACAAGGGGCAATTATCAGAGTTTTTCCTTATAACAACCATATATTTCCATCCTCGTGATAGATGTGATTACTGTGGATATCCATGATGATATTTTTTCATGAGTGCTTTTGTTCATTATAATCTTACTGTATAAGAATCAGTTAGGAGCAATATGTGAAGCTTGATTTTCTCAAGGAATTTGAGATTGGGTGTTAATTAGATCATAGAATATTGTAATTGGAGTGGAAGTTTTGAAGTGAATTTTTATTGGAGAAGCAATGATGTGAATTGGAGATGAGAAAGTACCAAAGAGCAAGTGTTCTGATAGCTGGGAGTCTCTTTGCAAGATGATTGAAATGTTGATAGAGATGCCACCACAAGATACAAGAAGGTTTTATGACATGGACAAGTGTCTAGTATCAATTGTCATTTTACCTAGGATAATTATGTTTGCAGTTGGCTCTTTCTTTTATGATTCATGTTGTTGTTCTATTATTTCCTGTTTGCTTCTTTTCTTAGGTGCATCATGAGTAAGCTATGGTTTGCTTTCTGATGCAGGTCATTTCCCTGTTTCTACGATCAAACCTGCGACCTAAGAACACAGATGATGCAAGCAGTTGGGGACTTTCTATAGATAGAGATGGTATGTTGTTTGAGTGACTGATCTTTAGTTGTTTTGAGCTCTATTTTATTGCTATGAGTCTTTAAATTGCTTTTGAATGATGAAGTTTGAACTTTGCTGGAAATTCGTGACTCAATTCAATTGCTACAGACCCATTAGAGAAAAAAGATTAATGGCTAAAAATTGGTGTATTTTGCGCAAGGCTGATGTCCAAGCTGGAAATAAACTGCTGGTACAGTAATAAAGCATCCATTAGATATACATATTCCTATACATACGTGTACACATCCTGCTTTCCTAATCAAAAGTGGCTTATTTCAGACTAAGTGGTTAGCATTTCTAAGTTAGCAGGGTTATTCTGCAGGAAAGTGCATATATGTTGGGATTATGCAGTCATTACAGTTTCGTACTTTATTTGATTTGCTGCAACGAATTATTTATGATGAAAAATTATCATGTTTAATTTGATGCTTACTTTCACTTATATGTCAGTCTTAGACGCGGAAATTGATTATGTGAGAGTGTTGAATCGAGTCTTACCCAAAGATATCCGAGTAACTGGCTGGTGTCCTATTCCAATTGATTTTAGCGCAAGGTTGTTTTCCTTCTCATGGTGTACTTTATTTTGATTCGATTTGATGGGATTCTGTTGATGAAATGCGTTAGAGGTGCCTCCAATTTGTTGATTTTATAATGTTAATGATTGCGGAAACGTAGGTGGGGTTTGCCTTTTCACATGATTCTGTCTTCCTCAATATCTTGCAGGTTTAGCTGTATGAGCAGGGAGTACAAATATTTCTTTTGGAGAGATAATTTGGACATTAGGGTATCTCTTCATTTTTATAGTTTATGACTATTTCATTTCATAAACAACTTTGTGCTGATTTTGAACCAAAAATTTGCTATATGACTATTTCATTTCATTTGATAGAAGTCCTTTCTCTGTTATAATGCTAGGCAATGGAGAGTGCAGGCCAAAAGTTTGTTGGGGATCATGATTTCAGAAATTTTTGTAAGATGGATGCATTTAATGTCCACAACTACAAGCGTCATATAACATCCTTTGAACTCTCTTCTTGTGATAAGAGGTTGGTTCTGGTAGATGTTTTTTTGAGATCTTTATAAGTTAAGAAAAGATGCAAAGATGCATCTATATTTTTTGTCGGTATGACGAAAGAGAAATCGAAAGGCAAAAGAAGGGCCTTTTCATTTTGGCTAGTTTCTGTCATGTACAAGTTATTATATTAATAAGACCAATCTAGTTTGTAGTGTCTTTTCTGATTTTAATGAACTTCCTTTTATGCAGGTTCGAAACTAATGAACTGTGGTGTTTCAAAATTAAGGGCAGTGCATTTTTGTGGCACCAAGTTCGTTGCATGGTTGCTGTGATGTTTATGGTTGGCCAAGGTCTTGAATCTCCTGATGTATGTAATACTTCGCCATTCTCTGTCTTGGTTACCATAAGTTGAACGTAGGAAATGGGTGAGAGATAGTTTGTTTAATATCTATTAGTTAATGCAACAAAATGCATGGGGCTACCAATATTGGACAAGACTTTACGGAGAAAAGGCTTTATATGAGATGACATTGTGTGATCTGCATAACCATATGGTGACACAAACTAATCCTGTTTTAGTGAGTCAGTTGTTTGGCATGTGGAAAATAAAGATGTAATGTTCAAATGCTTTGCTAACACAAATTGGCATGAGCAAGAAACATGCTATTAAAAATTGAAGGCTCTGGAAAAAGGAATGCAAAATGCATTCCCTTGTATGTCACTTCTCATTATCACTTTGCTGTATCAAGTGCAGCCAAGAGATTTTGGTTGCCATCATCATTCCTCATCACTAATTTCAATTCCCAATGAGCAGCAATGTCAGATCCAAGTTTTTGGCTCTGGAATTACCAGTAAAATACTGACTTAATTGGTAAGCTAGCATTTGAATTTTTTGACCACGAAGTGTCTGAGATGTAATTAGCTTAAGGTAGCTAAAATGCGGTGGATCAGTTGACATTAATTGAAGTCTTTAATTATGGCATTAATTTGTAATGCATGCACATGCTTGCCCATGCACAAGCTGTTAAAGAGACATGGCTTACTAAATATAAGAGCTAGCGTTCAGACCAAGCATACAAGACTCAAAATAGGGTGAAGGCATCATGAGAAAAAAGAGGAGTGTTTTTCGTTTTGACAAATTGATCAGTTGTACTGAAAATTCTCCTATACATCTGAAGGTAATTGCTTTGCATGTGACAAGATCGTAACCTTCCTGGAAACTCTTCAGGTTGGAATCAGAAATTAGGAGCATCGGTTACATTGACAGAGTTGGCTGCAAAGCGAATCACTTCATTGGCTGGTTAGCAGACATAATCTTTTGATTCTTGTGTCTATAGGTAATGGATGCCTTATTGGACACTGATGGGACACCGAGAAAGCCGCAATACACCATGGCTCCAGAAATGCCATTAGTCCTTCAATCTTGTGAATTTGAAGGTGTCAGGTTTATTTGTTCCTCAGGTACTTTCTTCATTAAAGAAAATCTATTCATCTTAGTTAAGTGTTCGTGCTTTTGATAATGTCCTCTGGATACAACTCCTCATAGATTTTCTTTCTCCAAAAAAAAAAAATGGTGATTTGCTTGAACATTTTTCTATCGATTGTGTTCTTTTAAGTCATCTTAGTTTATTTGCTTGCTAGCATCTTCTTATTTCAAAATCGTATTGATGCTGATGATCTCAAAACAGATGCTCGGCAAGCATTACATGTTCACTTGGAGGATGCCTATCAAACATATGAACTTGAAGCTGCAATGGCTTATGAGGCTCTTCTAACTTGCTTGCCTCAGGAACATGGTAGGAGGAAGCAATGCTCTGTTTTAAACCATGTTAATATGATACCTAAATGTCTTTGCTATTTTACATTGATGAAAACATATTCCGGTTTCTCAGATCAGAGCTTATCAAGTGCCAAACAAAAAAAGAAGGCAGCCTCACATATTTCTCTCATGTCGCGCCCAACCGAGCGTAAGTCCTCCTATACTGCCGAAGTTTATGTTCTTTTGCTTTTGAAACTGGGTGTCATGCTCTGACGTGAAAAGTGCTCTTTAATACTTCCTGTGCTCAGCATATTTCTTTCTGCAAAACCTGGCTTGTACCTGTATTTCTTCGCCAGGGGGAGGGGGAAAAATGCTTCATTAGGACTCTTGAATTCAATATAGGACTATTGTAATTGGGATCCTGGCGTGGCTTTTCATATATTTCCTTGCTTTATGGGGCAGCAATATAGTTGGATTATCTTCGTAAATTTAAGCTCATTTTCCCCCATCGACCTTCACTTGCCAGAGGGGTAGAGACGTGTGTATGGTTCCCTTCTGTGCTTTTCTTTTGGGGGTGGGAAAACAATGAGGCATTCTACTGATTCATTACCGTTATTCTGCCACAGCATCTTATGAAGAGCGGCGTGCCAAATTAAACCCAAAACCAGAAGTTCGTGAGCTTTCTGACCAATCTACATAGTCTGTCAAATGGAGATGCTCTCATTTACTATTTGTGCGGTATGTGTAACATTTTCGTGAATCAAAATATTTGCTTTGGTGAAGCAGCTAATTTTTACTGCATTCTCCATCTATTCCTCCAGGCTGGTGTTATGTCGCAAAATGCCTGGTGGTTGGTCATTCTTTGCAAGTGGATCAGTGACTCCCAGTGGTAGAAAGGTGAAGGCTCGCATGGTCCTGATCTTGGAATACCTTACAAGCAAAAGTACCTGGGGATCTATATTTACCAATTTGGTAATCACGCTTTTGAAGTGTCGCACAACACTGCACTCATAAGAGGTTATCTCGGCACGGCACGTTTGTCAAATGCAACATACTGTTAATACTCCTACCGGGCATGCGAGATTCTTTGCTTTCTTCTATTGATTGTCCGGTGCTGCCAAGCCGTGATGTTCGCTTAGAAAAACCTCGCTTTAATATGCATTACAATCTACAAGAATTGCGTACCATGGCGAAAGCTTCATATCGTTGACTCTGCTGGGTACATTACATTTTGGCGTACCCGAATCAATGAGCATGTCCTCAATGCACGATCCCAATCGAAGTAACGTCATCGTTGCGCACTAAATGACATTAGCGCTATCCGAAAGAGTTGGTTTCGGGAAACCATTGGTGATTGCGAAATTTTTTTTTGGGTGCTTATTAATGACTCGATCAGCATAAAAATATCATTTTCTCTCTCTCTCTCTCTCGCTCCCTCACAGTGACTATGATTTCTTCGTCGGGCATTTTTAGCTTTTAAAAGTGGCCCCTCACATCTCACATCATAAGATGATGAAAGGCAGGGAAAGTCCAGCGAGTCACATGGAGGGCAATCAACTGGATCGACAAGAGCCGCGGTCTTGTCAGTCCGTAGGGTCCTGTCGGGCTTCACCTTATCTAAAGCAACTCCCGCGCTGCATGCTTTCCTGCTGTACGTGAAGTGCATTCCACTCTACTCCTTGTCCTTTTCTTAGATTGTTCTAGTTAGGAGATAACAAGCCTTGAAGGGTAATTTGAGGAGACCTCTTACACACTAAATTAAAGCTTATAAAGCCTGGCACACCAATTTCGAAAGAGTAATTCACTTCTAGTTGCGCGAGATCAAAGTTATACAGGTCAAGGCAATTTTGGTCCGAGTCCAATGTCCCCAAGCATTTAGCTTGACAGGGGTTTTCTAGTTTCATAAGTCTAATCTTCGCTCTTTATTCATATTAGTGGATGATAACAATGAATGAATTTAATCGGAGTTTCACGCTAAATTATAACAGGTCATAATCAAGAGTGGCATGGCTTGAATGAAGTGATATAAAGAAGGAGAAGTGGGGCAAAAGAATATATGTGTTGATGCACCAGACCTTTTCAATCCCTTGGAATGTCTCCTTATGGAGAAAGAAGCAAAGGATTTAGAATGAATAAAGAATATATTTTGACCGATCCCTCCTAATTTATCATAATCCATGTTTCTCTGTATGGTTATCTTATGTTACGAAACCGAAAGATTAGAGTTTTTCCGCACCAAACACTTGTCATTACCAGAAAGCTCGCTGCTGTCCTTGTTTTCGTTGCGAATAACCAGAGAATTGGCTAAACAAGGACAGAGAAAAAGGGGTCATTAAACTGAGAAAAGAGGAAAGTACAAGAATCGAATAAAGAGTTCGTAATTAAATCTGGGAACTGTTGGCCTTTTGACTATCTAAAATAATTCCATCTTGATGCTCGATTTGATCTCCCACCCAAATAATTTAAAACCTCATCATCCCCCCCCAACAAAAAAAAAAAACTCAAAATGTAAAAGAATTTCGGACATTGTTTGACAATCCGTCTTCGAAGAGAGAGACAGGTAAGACTGAATCGATCAGATGTTCCCGCGAGGGAAGCTCGGATCGAACGAGTAGTCGTCCCTCCTTCTTCTCTCTCTCTCTCTCTCTTTCTCTCTGCGCCGCACGTTTCGGTTCCTTCGAGTTCGTCGGAGGAGGAGATGGAAGCGGCGTTGGGATTGATGAGGAGGATGCCGCCGAAGCACACGGAGACCGCTCTCTCCGCTCTCCTCAGCCTCTTGCCTCGCCACTCCTCCGATCTCCTCTCCCAAGTCGACCAGCCTCTCCAGGTTCTCTCTCTCTCTCTCTCTGTGTATGCGAGCGAGAGATTGGCAATGCGATTGGGGATTCTAACCCCCTTTGACCCGCTGCGTTTCAGTCGGCCGCGAGCCGACGTTCCCGGTCCCGTCGCGCTAGGGTTTCGCGGTCTCTTTTGGTGGTTCCCTTTTTGGATTTTTTTTTTTTTAGAGCCGAAGCCGTCGCGTTTGTTGAACCTCCGCGTCGATTGATTCCGGAATGTGTCGTCATTAGTCCATCCACATCCTGGAAGTAGGTGTCCAATGGGAGCGGAAGCTAGAAAGTGGCAATGCCGGCGAACGTGGGAATAGGCTGTTTTGGATTTAGATAGAATGAGGTCCCGAGTGAAACGTTGATTTTGGATGTTGGGTAGAGCAAGATGAGTTTGATACCAGATGAGACGAGACGATAGTCGGGCAATGATGCGGAGAAAGAACGGAATGAGGTCGTAGTTGTGGCGTTACTGGGTAGCTTTGCGGTAAATCGCGTGCTGCTGTCGATTGATCCTGTCCTTTCTTCTTGCTTTTCATCTACAAATGTTAGTACTTGTTTCGCACTGGCTCAACTCTAGAGTTGATCTAAATTTCGTGACTTTGGGATGACAAATTTCTCGTGGTCAAATGCAATTCCTGTATATTGGAACTTGCAGCTGGAAAGAGGTGGGCTTTATGCTAGCGTATGATGGTTGCAATATCTACTGTTTAAAATAGCAATAATATCACTACAGATCTCACTCATGGAGCAAATGGCAGGTTTTGTGTGACATAGACTCTGGAAAGGACTTTATTTTGTGTGAATACAACAGAGATGCCGACTCTTACAGGTGCGACTGTTACCTGTCTACTCTTGAATAGTGCGGAACCTCAGAATAATATGATAGCTGCTTATGGTATGCTGGTACTATCATATGGGCTATCTGCGTTGTATTAGAAGTTTGTCAAGGTTTTATGCTCCTGTTTAAATGTTACAGTTTTTGCTTTCAGCTTTGAGAAAAGAAACGTCCATTACTTGCTTATGGGTCAGATGTAGCGTAGTGACTGCATGACAACGATATTATTGATTAATTTTTGCTGTGCTTCTCTGAGTTACCTTCTTGTACATATAACAAAGCAGAATAATCATATTATGGGCACACAACATGCTATAAATCAATAATAACTTGCTGGAGTAAACAAATTGTTGGAAAAGTCTTCAGTTTGGGATCTACTGTCACTATCTATTTTGCTGTTGGGTTTTGGTTGCCAGGTCTGTAATGAATTATCTCTTTTCTTACTGTACGACCTGCTTTGTCCATGCAGGTCACCCTGGTCTAGTAAATACCATCCACCATTGGAAGATGGCACGCAACCGTCTCCAGAATTAAGGAAACTGGAGATCGAGGCAAATGAGATCTTTGCAATATATCGTGACCAGTGAGGTCCTTTGCTTACCTCGTTCTCTATTCTGGTTATGAGAAAATAATGGCATAATTGCCAGCGAAAATATTAAGGAACAATCTAAGCATCTCAGATGTCCTCATCTGAGCTTGTGGATGTTTGTATTTTATAACGAATCCATTTACATTGATGGATATAGCAATTTGATTAACCAGTGGATGCATAGGTACTATGAAGGTGGCATTTCGTCGGTCTATATGTGGGAAGACGATAATGAAGGTTTTGTTGCCTGCTTTTTGATTAAGAAAGGTGAGGTTCTATTTTGCTAGATGGCCCATTTTACAGTGTACCAATTACTAATTTTTTCACGTTCTATTTCCTTATCAAGATGGATCAAAGACAGCTCATGGAAGAAGGGGTTACCTGGAGGAAGGGGCATGGGATGCTATACATGTAATTGAGGTACAATCAGTTTAACCGTTAGTTGTTCTTAGCCTCATCTTTTCCCTGTTTCCTCCATTCTCTCTTTTTTCATCTGCTGTAGCATTCTAGGGTTTTGTCATGTTACCTCTTTGGTTTTGTATATAGGTGGGTCCTGAAGAAGATGGGACAGCTCATTATTGTTTAACCAGCACTGTTATGCTCTCTCTCACTACAGATGATGAATCATCAGGCACATTCAGTTTGTCTGGTTCTATTAGAAGACAGGTAATCTGATTACATTGAACTTAAAGGTTTTTCATTACCTGTTGAGACTACTTTTAGCAGAGCTCCTATAATAACTCAGTCGAAGAGGAAATTTCTTCCTTAATATATTAGGAGATTCAAATATAGTGTTCATAATAATGACAGAAGATGATGTTTGCCTGAAACGTGAGAGTTACCGGGATGGAAGAGCATATGAGTGTCTAAATTTTTAGCAGAAAGCTGGACCCAGACAGGCCTTCCTATTTTTAAATATCAATGTTGCTTGGACTTGGCACTTGAGGCCTAAGTACCAGTTTCAACGCAACATAGATGTGTGCATGAAATTGAATGGGCTCTTTACTTTTATTCTTTAATAAAGTAGTTCTAATGTAGATATACTTTCAGTCAGCTCCACGAAGTTTGCAGTTAGGAAAACTGTGCACATTGGGCCTTATTCTCTCTTTCTCTCTCTCTCTCTCTCTCTCTCTCTCATATATATATATATGCACACATGCGTCTCTGGTAGTTCTTCACCATTGCATGATGGCTGCATAATGTTTAAGAAATGATCTTCGTAATTGTAAGCAGGCTGTCTCTTGAAATATTATTTATGAGTTACTTCTTACTGGTTTGCTATTATTGTTCCTTAAACCAAGGGATAATCTTTTTAGGTTCACTGAGAGGGAAGGTTCTCTTAGTTTTTGGAATATCTAGGGAGCAAGTTCAAATTTAGCATCAATATGTTATTTAAAGCTTTGTTAGTCATGGAATTGTTGAAGATCTAGTTTTGCATCATTATGTCATTTAAGGCTTTGTTAATCATGGAATTAATGAGGATCGCATTTTGAAGCAATTATTTTGGGAGCAATAGATGTGGTTTACATCATGTGCATGTTCACTTCAATTTGCTTTTCTTATGGAACTTTTCATGTTTTCTTGCCTTGTAGATGAATATGGACCTCTCAGTTGCTGAGGGCCATCTTTGTAACATGGGACGGATGATAGAGGAAATGGAGAGCAAGATGAGGAACTCACTTGATCAGGTTTGGTGAATTCCATTGTTGCAATCTTGTTGATCTTTTTTTGTTATAATTATTTTGCCTTAGTGATTTGCATATATTCTCCAGCCACCAGCATACCTAAAATCTCATGCAATTTGTTGGTCTTTCACTTATAAATACAGGTCTATTTTGGAAAGACAAAAGAGATGGTCTGCACCTTGCGACCACCAGCTGAAATAACACAAATGAGAATGCCTGAGATCTGATATAACGCTGTGTTGACATGAATTACATGTTGCCATTCTCCCAATGTCTGATATTTCGTCTAATTATCCGACTTTGGAACTTCAGCCCTGCATGCAGCATGTTGTCAAGAGGAGGATGGTGGTAGATCTGATTCTCTTACTTAGGACTCAGAAACTTTGAAAGGGATGTTGTCCAGCTATTGATGTGCTGATGCTCCAACATGATTTGTACATGCGAAAGGATATGCCTATCGAATTGCTTTTAGTTTAGATGAAACATTTGGAAGGCCGATACTCTATTAAAACAATTTCCAGACTGATGAGTTGCTTGGCAGGTGCATTACCTATGGTTGGATTTGTTGGAAAGTTGCATTTCTTTTTTTCAGGTTATATTTATTCCGAAATTCGCTTGAAATTCTGCTTTCAATTAAACTGTCCATAAGTGAATGTTAAGCAACCTAAGCAAATAGACCTGTGGTAAATCTACGAATCATGCACTGTTAACAATCCATGATTAAACGTGTTTGCAGAGTGAAGAACAGCGATCCCCAGTTAGTGGGTGCTGAGTAGGGAATAAAAACTGAGGACGATATCGAGAAAAGGTTTTATGTGATGGATATTTAACAAGGCTTATAGTAACTTTATGTTGAAAATTCAGATTAGCTTTGATCAAAATTTGTAATCTGATATAGCACTTGAAGCTTGTAGCAAGATATGTTTTTCTTAATTGGTAGCTTAGAGCAGGTTAATTGATTTGTTTGCATCAGATAACATTTTGATATCTCAAAGAGAATTAAAGGGAGGGGAACTACCTCATACGAGGAATTTTGCACTTGCAAAAACAAGTATGCGATAAAGAGCCCTCTAAATCAAGATTAGCACCTCCTATAGTCTCATGTTTAATCTATTACAGACGTAGAGAGAGCCATTCATTCCCACAAGAGTAGGCAATCTGTTCTATTGTCTGTTTGACACGAAGTAACAAGTTTAGTGCAGGTAGACATTAACGCCTAGAAGACATAAAAAACAGCAACGCCACACAAAAATTCTCTTCTCTAAGCAGCCTCATAACAATACAATGCAACAAATGAATCTTCATCATCTTCTTTACATCGGCGTCAATATGCCTGAAAAATCTAGCACATGCGTAAAGGAAATGAACTGAACAGTGAATGACAGGATAGCTACCGAAGACTTAAATACCTTGATGAAATTGGGCCAGTCAACAAAGAAAATAAATACATTCAATCATCTAAAAACAAATTCACAACCTCGAACGATTTCCTGCTAAACCCAGCGCCTCTTGAGAACATTGCTGCCCAACATCCCAAGAATGAAAGTTCTCATCATGAAAATGCTTGAAATGCTGAAAAAAATAAACCGTCGTAGTGTCATTTGTCTTTCACCAGTTGTGCCTCAAAACCCCCTTCTGGTCGCTCTACAAGGTAGTAGGGCATGTGAGTCCCTAAGAGCTTGTCCCAGATGGAGAAGAATGGCTGAGAATAATTGTACTTAGTGCCTTGAAGCTGATGATGGATGTCATGATAAGCAGTGTTGTTCTTGAAGAAAATATGAAAGATATTGCCAGGCAACCACAGCCCACAGTGATCATCGACTGTTTTAATCACAGCAAAGCAAAAGAAATACACAGCAGTTCTCGCGGTCATCCCAGACACAAGGAAAGAGATAGCCCCACCAAAAGTGTCAAGCAGGAGACCCTCGAGTGGATGATTATACAGAGCACCAATTGCATAAGGGACAACCAGCCTATGATGCTGCGAGTGGACATGGCGGTACAAGAATTTGTTCTGATGCATATAGCGGTGCACAAAGTACTGCCACGTGTCCATGACCAGCATTGCAACTAAAAATTGCAGTACTTGGATTGGTATGGAGGGCTGAACTGTCACTCCTGATGGATTAGCTTTTGATGTCAACTGCAATCAGACGGAAACAGAAGGATATTTTAGGCCAGATATCAAACTCCCTCGTGACGACGATAAACATAGGTATGTATAGGTATGCAAAACCATGTCACAAAACTTGCCATTGTTACAACTGCTCAACCATACAGTCAAACAGGGATTTCCCATTGATAATAGAAATGCTGCAAACAAGTACCGAGAATTTTGACAACATTCAGTCATACATCACAACTGCAAAGGAAAGAAGTCAACTGAAATGAGGGTGATGAAAAGTGAAAACTAGGACTTGGGCCCGTCATCGGAAACACTTGATCAATGTCATATCAACCTTATCTTATTCACACTAATGCAACAGGGCAAGGGCATGGATCTTTTGTGCAACTCCACTTAATTTCCAGCTCAGACTTAAATCTAATTCCACAAGATGACAATCAGTATCTATAATTCCAGACATATTATGATGTTAGTTTACATCTCCATTAAAGCTGATAATTTCTAACGAGAGCTGGTGTATTTGCACCCTCCTGAATGGACGAGAAGGAAAGTATTTGTGTATTTGTTTCCTCTAGTCAACTCTTTAACAATTATAACTTCTAATTTAAACCATTAAGCTCTTCTATGTCCAATTAACTCCATGAGATTCATGTCCTAGCACCCTGCCAGGTGATATATATTAATGCTGTATTGTCAATTTTGAGCAACTACACATGATCGAAGTCTCCCTCCTCCTTGCAGGAGAGCCAGACCAACACCTTGCAGTACAGCATGTTGAAATAAACAACACAATTCTATGGTGAAAATAAGAATGGAAGCCACTTTAACTTTCATCTATATCAATCAAAAGAATCCAAAAGGCCGAAAGTTCCCCTGCCCGCCCCCCAATACAAGAAAAACATATAAAATAATAGAAAAGAAAGGGAAAAAAATATATTTAACAGATTAAATCTCCCCTTTTGAAGGAGGCTAAAGTTTGCTAATTAGCACACATGTCACAATTATCTTAACCACCCAAGAAGTAACCTAAACATATCCTTCTTCTCCAGCTATCACGCATTCTCAACAGGGAACTTAAAGCACTAGATTCTCTTATCTGATATGGATTTATTGTAGCTCATTGCTTCAACTGTAGCAGTTAGATTCTCTAAAACCAAAATACAAGCTAATGAACCATTACACGAAGACCATAAAAATAAACCTGTGAAATGAACTCCCAGACTTACACACCGGCTGAAAAATGATTTTCAAATCAAAATACTAACCACAAAGAGCCCCTGGGCAACGGTAGCTTGCACAAGTTGTTGAAGCAATACACCTTTCACAACCATTGTAAAGGGTACCGAATTCTTCTCTTCCTCCTCTTTTCTAGTATGTAACCGGTAATTGTCCAGGGGAGGCAAAAGTTGATAGAATCCTGCGTACACCCAATAGACCAGAATTGGGGCAAATGTGCCCATTGCTTCATCGCTTACATACCCTTCCCAAAGTACCATCTTCTCAACAGAACCAGTCAGGTCAGATAACTTCAGGTCTCTCCAGAAATGCTAACACCAACACAGCTTATTGCAGTCGGCAACCTAGAACTGAACAAAAAATCTGGTGCCCTGCAATTTATTCCATGTTCTGTGAAATCTCCCCCTCATAAAGGAACCGATACAAAAAAAGAAACAGCCAGAGGAAATACAATAAAATACAACAAGAACTGTCCATCAATGTACTTTGCAAAAACAGAAACATTTCAACTGAACAATAGAAAGGAGGTGCCGGACGCTGTACATTTCCCCAAACATCAAGGATCTACATTACACCCATTTCAGCCCAAAGACATCAACTTTGGACCACGCATCTAACAAGAAAGCAGCTAGATTGCCCCCTCTTACAGCTGTTTTTGGACAATTCCGGTTCCCCGCTACCCTAAATCTAACAATGTCTAACAATGTCCCGAGCTCCCACCGAAGCCAAACGCATTCAACACCAGGAGATGATTCCAACCAGATCTACTAAACATTCGCAGGCAATTTCACCACTCCCTCATTATTTTTCAAATTTTCTGGCGAGAGAGAGAAATGGGGTTTGCTCGTTTACCTGTCTTGGCACCGCACATGGCTTCCTTCGACACGATCACGAACCCACGATTGGTTCGTGAAATGTGGCGCGTGAAGAGGAGCGAAATGCGGCTTCCGAGATCGATCTGGGGCTTCGCTCCGTTCCGGGTCTCGACCGCGATACGGAGAAGGGCGTAAAGATTTGATCTTGGTGCGTTTCTCGGTTCAAAAATGCGTCAGCGGAGAGCACGCCATTTTGGAGGAGACCATGGATTTCGGGGGGAAGCCATTGGCTCGGCAGAGCGGTGGGCCGCATGTCGCTCGAAGAATTTCCCAATTTCAGTAAGAAACGAAGACCTGCTTTTTCGACCAAGAAAAAAAAAAAAAAAAAAAAAAAAGATCTGCTTTCCTTGCGATTTGGAATTTGTTAACGAATATTTTCCAACGTTCCTGAAGCCTCTTTTATTTTGCAAAATATTTTTTTTAAAATACATTTTCCTTATTTTTTGACATTTAAATCGCTTAGGAAAATAAATCAACGAAAAAATATTTTTTTATTCAACATAAAATTTTATCCTACCTAAATTTAACTTTAGGATAATAATTTCCTCTTAAAAAAGTCAAAAATCATTTTCCAACATATAATTAGGTCTCGAATGCTAGGATCTAGGGCCTAGTCTCGGTGGAAATGGGCCTAGGCATTGAGGACCTTTGCTCTGCTGCCTCTGCCTCTGTAGACCAAAGTTGGGGTGTTGGGCATCAACTTCTTGGGTTACATTTTTGTTGACTCAAGATCAGTCCTCATGCTAGTGCTCGAGAGTCGACGATCCAAGCTTGAGACCTGAGTGCTCATGGAGGTTTTATTGGTTTCCAGTATGCAAGTTACTAGTGCTTAACCACTAAGGTTTACCCTAATGGCCACCCTTCCAACATGAAAAATGAGAGTGGGGGATTTGAATCTCCATTTTCTTATAGGGTTGGGGTGGAAACGATATAGTTTTAGGAGTGGGTTTCGATTCCCATGCCCTACTCGGTGGGGCAAAAGTCTGAGAATTAGAATAAGTATAGAGTAGAATCAACCAAAAAAAAAACTTATTAGTGCCTAAATAGTGCATGTCTATTTAGGAAAATCAATAACAATGAAAAATATTTTTCCATTCATTTTTAAGATTTAACCAAACACCAAAAAATATTATCATTTTCCTTAAAAATAACTATCCATAAAATATTTTACAAAAAGGTAACGGTTTCCATGAAACAAACGAAGCTTGAATATTCAATTTAAGAAATTTTGATATTTTTTAATGCATTGTCTTGCTGATGTTATATGTTGTTTTTTTTTTTTTTTTTTTTTTTGGGGGTCAAAATGTTATATGGGGTTGGTGTGTAGGAAATATTCACATGCATATCAGTCTCTTGATTTGTTGAGTTGATATGTATAGTTGTTACATGACTTTGTGATTGTCTAAGTTTCATAGTGTTCATCGAGTGCCCTATCATTATCATATGTATGCGTGCTCATGTCACTGTCTGAGTCGACTGACCTTGGTCATGAGATCTTGTGATGCTTAGTGAGTCGACTTATCAGACCAGCCATCTCTTGTAAGGATTGTTCTAATGCTTTGTATTGCAATATACTTTATCACAATGGATTGTATCGAATCTCACTTTAACTTGAACATCTTGTATTTTAAATAAATAATGTGTCTCGATTTAACACAGCAAATGATGTCGCTCTATCATCATGAGTGTAATATCAGCTTCCAATCAATGTGTGCACGAGTGGCTAACTCCGCATTCGAATATCTTCCATGTGAAATTCCTTTTGTTGTAGAACTTTAAAACAAAACTCTCCAATAGAACTCTCACGATCAAGTTGTATCACCGATCTTGCATCCCTCGTGCCTCTCTCCGTGACTTCATGAAATATGGAAATGTTGCAATTCTCCTCCCACCTCTTCCTAAGACTTACATAAACGGTCAATATTTGCCGCACAATACGTGTCAAATCTCTCTATACATTTTGATTTCTAGTTATAATATAATTGGTTAAGATAGTATGCGTAGTCCAAAAATTTTGTTATACCCTATCAAATGTTTACTGATTACAATAATAAAATCAGAAATTCACGTCAGTACATTATTTGATATAGACGGAGAAAATATTAGGTACCCTCAAAGGACCACGTCATCCGTGCTCTGATCCATTCACGGGTCGACACCTGTCCGCTGGCAGGTCCACATCTGCTCTCTCTTTTCTCTTCCACGTCGTTGCCTTCTCTGCTCCTCAACTCTCTCGACTCAACGTTTCTTTCTCTCTCCTCTCTCCCAAATGATTCTCGGCTGATGGCTCGGCTCGGCTCAGCTGGCAGAAGAAAGGATGGATCAATAAATGCGCACCGCTCCCGCTTAAAATTTCTCTCTCCTCACTTGAATTGTTTGGGTTTTGTCTCTCTCTCTCTCCTCGTGGACGCGCAGACAGAGAACGAGCTGCGCTTCCTTTGTTTCCTTCTCAGCGCATCCCACCCCCTCCGCCTCCGCCTCCGCCTCCTCCTCCGCCTCCGCCCTCCAAAAAACCTCGCCGGTCATCTGCCTCTGGCATTAGGCTCCCCGCCGCTGACCAGGCGCTGTCCCTGACGCTGGCCCGCTCGGTCGCAAGGGAGATCTCCGCGGACTTGGCCGGGGTCGACGGCGCGGCGAAGAAAGAGAGGCCTACTGCATTTTCTCTCTTTTTTTTTCAACGGAGCGCGTGCTATTTCTTCTCGCTTCTGCCTCTCTCTTCCTCAAGCACTCCGCTCCTCTCTGTCCCGAGCCCTCTCACTCACCCCTAAGCACCCCCCTCCCCTCTGTCTCGAGCCCTCTCACTCACCCTAAGCGCTTCCCTCCTCGCCTCTGTCCTCGTTGCCGTCATCGACTTTCCAGCCGCGGCTCCAGAAATCGCTGGTTGCCGACTGCCCTCTCAAGGTACGTAGCCAAGGATTAAGGCTCCTTCCCCGGTCGCACACCTTCTTCATCGTCTCCGCCGTGATCGGGAGAGGGAATCCATGCTTGAACCTCCGGAGAAGGAATGGAAGATTTCGAGAAGAAAGTGTCCATAACCGACCCGATGGACTCCGAACCCGAGCCTACCACCGCCCCAGCCTCCGCTGCCGCCCCCAGCACCGCCGCCACCGCCACCCCTCAAGTCCTCGACTTGCTCTGCCGGTTCCTCGCTGTCCAGCAGCGCAGAGCCGAAGCTTATGCCAAACTCAAAAGGTACTCTCTCTCTCTCTCTCTCTCTCTCTCTCTCTCTCTCTCTCCGAGTCTCCCTCTTCTTGCGTTGCCCTTCTCATTTTGGGCGAAGGGGCTGAAAAACGTAGGGCGGTAATACCCCGTTTTGTGATTCCGATTCCACCCGCTGCAGATTCGTGCGTTTATCTGGGATTGAAATGATCGGTTCGATTGATGGAAATGCCGAAACTTAATGCTCACTTTCTCTTTTTCCGGTCGCGCGAGCGATTATATTGTCTCTTTTAAGATGCAGCGGTTTTGCTGAGTACATGGTTTCGGGTGGGGAGGTGGCTTACCATCAGCTCTGCGGCGAGATCACTGCGGAGTTCAATGATTGCTCTAAACAGGTGTCGCGACCAATTTTTCGGGTGTGAACCACCTAGGGTTTGGCTAATGGATTGTTAAGCCTAGACTTAACTCGGGCTCTCCCAAGCCCATACCAATTCGCGACTTAGGTTTGAATTCTTAACATGCAAATGATTTTTATTAAGGAGTCGCCACTAATCGTTTTTGGTGGGTTGATTAGAAACCCAAGTAAAGTAATGGGAGATTACTTTACTCCTACGAACCGAGAGATTATGGGTACGAGGACTTGGTTACACTAGATTTCTCTAATGCCCTTTCGGTACCATTCTTTTATTTTAAAAAATGTTTAGCGGGCGAGCTTGAATCGATTTTAATTTATCTCCCTAACATGTGAGGTGATCATGCGGGTGCGCAATCCACCAATTTAACACCCAATAAAATAATGAATAAGGTTAAAGGACTTACCTTGTAGCAACGAAAGCATCTGCATCGTTAGATTAAATTCCACATCAACAATCCTAGATATGGTCTCTAATTAACATGCAAATTTCTTTTTTTGTTTTCACTTTATTTAATGGAATTTAATCTAAATGCAATGCATGCTAATAGCTTAATATGACATGGTAAAATGATCTAAATTATATGACATGAAATATAATAATTGCAATTTAAATGACCTAATATGCAAATTTAAATTAAGTGGTCCTAGAATGCAAATTGATTAACATGCACCTAATTTTTGGATTTTTTTTATCTGGAATTTTGAATTAATAAAAGCCCTAATTGAACTACCTAAAACGAATAATCTTCTAATTCATGTTTAGGATTAATTTAAATTAACCCTATTTTGACTTAGAAAACCATTTCTTTATTTTTTGGTTTTTTTTTTTAAAAAGTGCCAAGTTTTCTAAGAATGAAATTATCTAAATCTAATCCTTAACCTATTTAAAAAGAGATTTCTAAAAAGTATGATCCTAAAAATGTGATTCTAAAAAAAAATCTAACACTAGCCTAAATGTCTTATTTTCTAAATCTACATTTCTAAATCTACATGCTCATGCAAGATTTTGATTTTTTTCTTTTTGATTTTATGATTTTTTTTTTATTTTTCTAAAAAATTGCAATTTATCCTAAAAAGGTGGAATTAATCTATCCTAAGATATTTGAATGAAATTCCTAACTAAATTAAAATTTTATCATATTTAAACTAGGAATTAGGTTATCCTAATTTAAATTAAGACATTGTTTTAATTTAGTAATTTCTAGCCTAAGATGCAATCTATTTAGAAATGATCTAAGCTTAAAAATTAAACATGCAATTCTATTCTAAAAATTGATGATTTTTTGTTTGCTTTTTGTTTTTTTTTTTTAAATTAAAATTTGACATGCAATTCAACTAGCATCCTAGGTGAATTTTGCTTTTTTGTTTTTTTCATGACTTAATTAAAATCCCTAATCTAAATATGCAAGACAATTAAACCTAGTTAAAGATTTTTTTGATTTTTTTTTATTTTGTTTTGAAATTAACAATTTCATGCAACCTAAATTAACTGATTTTTTTATTGTTTTTTTTTAAAAGATTTACGATAACTAAAATGCTTAGCCTAAATATGCAATAACCCTAAACATGCAATATTCTAACTTAGGCATTTCACAAGATAAATAGAAACAATCAAGTTCATTCAAAATTACCCAAAAAAAGATATCACATATCATTCAAATCAAGGGGTAATATTTCGCTAATAAAATCGATAAATTGATCTTAAGCCTTAAAGATCAAAATATCAATTTTATTCCCGCATAATTAATTATTTCATCTAAAGCCTTATAGACGAAATAAAAAACTCGGCGCGGTTGCGAATTAGGGATAAATTGGAATTTCCAATCACATATCAGGGCCTAATGTTGTTAACAAAAATAAATAACAAGGAAAAATAACAATAAAACAATAAAAATAAAATAAAATAAATAAAAGAAAGGAAATCTACCTAATTGCTTTTTTGCTTTCTTTTCTTTTTTTCGAAAAAAAAAAAAGAAAGAGAAAAAAGGGGGCGCGGGGGAAAACGCCGGCTAGGGTTCCTGGTGGCGGGCGCTTCGACGGGAGTCCGGCGAGGTTCTCCGGGGACGGCGCGACGGTGGCGCGGACCGGGGAGGCGGCGGTGGCAAATCGGCGACGAGGGCGTCTCGGGTCGAGGACGGGCGTGCGCACGGTTGGCCGAGCGGCGCGTCGGGGCGGCGCGCGACCAAGGGGCGTCGGGCGCGCGGATCCGGAGGTGCGAGGGCGGCGACGGCGATAGCTGCTTTTGGGTCGACGGCGACTCGGCAAGGGCGTCGGGGAGCGTCGCGGGGCTGGATCAGGCGGCGGGGGCAAGCGGCACGGCGGGCAACGCTTCGGTCGATGGCGACTCGGCGAGGGCGTCGGGGAGCGTCGCGAGGCTGGATCTCGGGCGGCGGGGGCACTGGTGAGTCGTCGGGGACTCGGGCGGCGCGGGCGCTCGGCGGCGAGGGCGTCGGGGAGAGTCGCGGGGGCGTCGGATCGGAGTTCTGGGCGCGGCGGCGACGGGGGATTGCGGAGGGGGCGACGGGGGCGGTGCGAGCGGGCGGGGGCGGCGGACGGCGTTGGGGCGGCCGGGTTGTCTTGCGAGGGCGTCGACGGAGTTCCTGGGTGCGGCGGCGACGAGGGACGGGCGGTGGCCATGGCGTCGACGGCGAAGACGGCGGCCGGCGATGGGGCCGGCGAGGGTTCCCCCCCCGGGAAGACGAACGGTCGCGGGGGGGGCTTCGGCCTCTTTTTATTTTTTTCTTTTTTTTTTTTTTTCTCCCCCTCGGCTCAACCTCTTCCGACAACTCTCTCTCTCTCTCTCTCTCTCTCTCTCTCTCTCTCTCTCTCTCTCTCTCTCTCTTTTCTCTTGTTTTGACTTTTTTCTTTCTTTCTTTTTTCCCGAAAAGCAGCCCCCCTTAAATTTGACCGTACGCAACCCTTTTATACACCAAAAAAAAATGTATCTCAATGGTATATTTTGTTGCCAATTTCATTCATGCAATATTCCATCGAATATATTATTTCACCCCGCGCAATATTGATCGAAAAAATTTCCCCTCTTGCGCAAAAATGTATATTACCTAAATCTATACTAATCTTAACAAAATAAAACAAAATATAACAAAATCAAAATAAAATATGCCTAAATTATATGCCATGCATTTTTATTTTTTATTTTTTAGCAAAAGTGAACCCCCAAAATTAGGTGTCAACAACAGGTTAGTGTTGGCGATAGATTCTCAGCGAGTAGAGTGAAAAAAAAATGATCTTTGTTCTGGCATGGGCAAGTCATATGGTCATGAGGTTTCTTTTCTGTGATAGTGCAGGTTATCGAAATGGAAAAGAAACCTCATAAGCGTCTACTTGGAACCCGGTTCATGTTTTCGTCATGCACTTGATCAATTTGCTTCTGACCTGATCTTCCCTTTGAGAAAAGAAACCTCATGACCATATGACTTGCCATAAATAAGGACTCCATTTCGATAACCTGCACTATCACAGAAAAGAAACCTCATGACCATATGACTTGCCCATGCCAGAACAAAGATCATTTTTTTTTTTTTTTTCGCTCAACTCGCTGAGAATCTATTGCCAACACTAACCTCGTTTAGAGCAATCATTGAACTCCGCAGTGATCTCGTCGCAGAGCTGATGGTAAGCCACCTCCCCACCCGAAACCATGTACTCAGCAAAACCGCTGCATCTCAAAAGAGACAATATAATCGCTCGCGTGACCGGAAAAAGAGAAAGTGAGCATTAAGTTTTGGCATTCCATCAATCGAACCGATCATTTCAATCCCAGATAAACGCACGAATCCGCAGCGGGTGGAATCGGAATCGCAAAATGGGGTATTACCGCCCTATGTTTTTTAGCCCCTTCGCCCCAAAATGAGAAGGGCAACGCAAGAAGAGGGAGACTCGGAGAGAGAGAGAGAGAGAGAGAGAGAGAGAGAGAGAGAGAGAGAGAGAGAGAGAGAGAGAGAGTACCTTTTGAGTTTGGTGTAAGCTTCGGCTCTGCGCTGCTGGATGGCGAGGAACCGGCAGAGCAAGTCGAGGACTTGAGGGGCGGCGGCGGCGGCGATGCTGGGGGCGCCGGCGGAGGCCGGGGCGGCGACAGGCTCGGGTTCGGAGTCCATCGGGTCGGTTATGGACACTTTCTTCTCGAAATCTTCCATTCGTTTTCTGGAGGTTCCGGCATGGATTCCTCTCCCCGATCACGGCGGAGACAATGAAGAAGGTGCTGCAACCGGGAAGGAGCCTTAATCCTTGGCTACGTACCTCGAGAGGGCGGCGGCGGCGGCCAGCCGACGATTTCGGAGCGGCGGGCTGGAAAGTGTTGGAAGATATGATTAGATAGGAAATTGATCTTGTAATTTATTATAGGAAGTTACATTAGAATAGAAAACAAGATAAAAAGGATAGACAAATATTGTATTTCCTTTATCATTTCATTTCCTTGTAATTATATACATCAATGTGTACGAGAATACGTAATCAATGAAATCGATACAATTTTCTTCCCGTTTACTTCTTCGACATGGTATCAGAGCCCTCACGGTTCTGACCAAATTGCTTCCGCTTCGATTGCCTCAACAACTCAACTTCGAATCTCAAGTGTAGTGTTGCCAAAGGAATCCAATCTTTCATCTTTTGATTGATTACCTGAAGGAACACACCTGCGAAGAAGAGAAAAACAGAGGAATCAACCTTTTCTTGAACATGTCAACACCTCAGGATCTTACCTCCACCCCTAGGGATCAATCTGCAACAGATGCATCGATATCAAATTTGGGAGATCGATCTTCCTCTACGGTAGTCCCTGCATCACAACAGCAAACGCAGATCCAGGGCCAACATCCGCACGTGCCGTGGCAACAGCAGGCTCAGGCATTTACGGGGCAACCATTAACCGGGCTCCGTACCCATGGATGGCGTATCCATGGTTCCCTAGGTCGATGCCCAACTCATCATCGCCTGGCTACCACAGTAACGCGCGGGCCGATGCGGGTTCACTAGCCGGTGTCGGGGCAAACCCTGGCATCGGTCCGGAGCAGACGGGCGGATCGCATATACCGGATCAGGGAACCAATCCCTATTCAGGACATCAAAATGCAGATTACGGATTCGGCTTCGGGGGTTTGGCTCAGGGAACAAATCCCTACCCGAACCCTACATCGGGCTTTTTCCCATATCAAATCCTCGCCACCAACGGCCGACTGAAACCAAGCGATCCGTTATACACAACCAACGAGGACGGTCTAGAACTAAAGATAATAAATCAGCAATTGACAGGAGTAGAAAATTATTCCAGTTGGTCACGCGAGTTCCGTCGAGCACTCGTGACGAAGGATAAGGAAGTTTTCATCGACGGGTCGTTTCCAGTTCCGTCCGACGAGAGAATGGCACGGCTTTGGAGGAGATGCAGCCAACTGGTGAGAACGTGATCGAGAACTGCATCTCTCCCGAAGTCGCGTCCGGGCTTCCCCCGACGGAGGATCCGAAGACGATGTGGGAAAATATAAAAGAAATGTACGGAAAACTTGACCAAGTCAAGATTTTTTATTTAACTCAGCAAATTTCAGATCTGAAACAGGGGAATATGAGCATCGCAACGATTTTCAACAAACTCTCGAGTCTATGGAACGAATTAGAGGCAGCCGAGGAAAAGTTCGATTGGCCCGAACACATTCAACAGCAATACAAGCAGATGCGGGAAAGGGAGAAGGCCATTCGGTTCCTTCTCATACTCAACGAAGCATACCTGGGGTTCAAATCGCACATCCTTACCATGGATCCACTGCCAACTCTTGGCCGTATCTATCAACTGGCCATACAGGAGGAAAGCCAGCAAAGATCGACAGAGAATAGCAAAGGAGGAGACGGAATTGCTCTCGCAGCCAAGAGCAATCTTCGGAGAAACCCAGGGAGGAGAGAGGCGGATCTAGGGTTTCTTTTCGAAGAAAACCCTAGACCCCTTTTAAATGGAGGCACGAACGGTGGAGATCTATCTCTCCATCCATCGAACGGTTCTCGTTCATCCGAGGTGTCGGCAGGATCGGACGGCTCATGCACAATCTTCTCCAGCGCATCCGACGGCTCACACAGGTCCTTTTTTAATCAATCCGACGGCTCACGAGGGGGGTACCTAATTGGATCGGACGGTTCACGAATTTTGGGCTCAAACCACTTTAGTGGCTCGCACAGCCCAATTCCGGGAAGATCCGAGAGCGCATATGGGGCCATTTCGGCCCAAATTTTCCAGCCCAACATCCGGCCCACTTCAAATTTTAAAAATAATGGGCCCAAAGGAAAAAGCAAGATGTACTGTGAATATTGCAGACGCCCACACCATACAATTGAGACTTGTTGGAAACTGCATGGAAGGCCAGGAGAAAAGGAAAAAGGAAAAATTTCCTCAATTTTTCAGGTATCAGGTCAGCCAATGGGAAAATCAATTACCCATGAACAATACCAGGAGCTGATGGAAACCTTGAAGAAATTGGATCCTTTTGAAAAAGGGGGCAGCTTCACGGGTACATCCTATTGTTTGATGAATTCAATTTTGAAAGGTGCATGGATTATTGATTCTAGTGCCAGTGATCACATAGTATGTGATAGAAGTTTACTTTCAGACATTAGAAAATTGAATTTTCCTATGTCAGTGCAACTTCCAAATGGAAACACCACCAGGGTTATAATGACTGGGACTGTAAAACTTAGTCCTCACATCGAGTCTTAAAAACGTACTCTACGTGCCTCGAATTCCAGTTCAATTTAATCTCGGTTGCTAGAGCCTCGTGAAGAAAATTCATGTCACATAATTTTCCATTCGATAGATGTTTCTTTCGGGCCCGTTCGACCGGGACTCGATGGGCTTGGGTAGAGTCAACCAAGGATTATATTTACGGGAGAACTTTCCATTTTCTATTCAATCCAATAAATCTATGTGTAATGCCACTACCAATGGTATCAATTCTCTTAATCATAAACGATTGGGTCACAGTGCATTATTTCCTTATCCAGAATGTTCCATTTGTCCCATGGCTAAACAAACACGAGCAACTTTTCCAAATAGCACTTCTCGAGCAAATGATATTTTCTCCCTCATTCATGTTGATGTTTGGGGACCCTATCATACCTTAAATCATGATGGGTCTAGATTCTTTCTCACGATCTTGGATGACTATTCTCGTGCCACGTGGACTTTCCTCATGCAATCCAAAAGTCAGGTCTTTTCTCATTTAAAGACATTTATTTCCCTGTCCCGAACTCGGTTTAAATCCATCCGTAGGATACGCACCGACAATGGAAAAGAATTTTTAATGCTGAATGTGCTTCCTTATTCACTTGAAATGGAATATTGCATGAAAGTTCCTGCACTTACACACCACAACAGAATGGAGTAGTTGAGAGAAAACATCGGCATCTTCTCGAAGTGACGCGAGCACTTAAATTTCAAGCATCTGTTCCCGAAGAGTTCTGGGGAGATTGCGTGATTACTGCAGCATATCCGATTAATCGAATGCCATCACGCATATTGAAAGGAAAGACACCTTTTGAGATGCTATATGGGAGAAAACCAAATTTGACTCATCTCAAGGTTTTTGGGTGTTTGTGCTATGCCACAACAGTGGGTCCCAAAGATAAGATGGCACCCAGAGCTATTCAATGCATCTTTATGGGCTATCCAACATTGCAGAAGGGATATCGACTTTATGATCCCTCTACAGGAAACTTCTTTGTTAGTAGGGATCTTGTATTTTATGAAGATGTTTTTCCATTTTCATTAACATCTTCATCTAAAGAAGGGCAGATCAATTGGCAATTCTCAACGGAGGAAGATTCTTCGCCAAGGGGAGCACTATTCATTCCCACTCCTCCAAGGGCAGTCGACATCATGCCCCCAAAATCACCAACTGTTGAAGAACCAGTCGAGCAGCCTCATGCCGAAGATCTCCCACATGAAGACTCAATATAGTTGGATGATGCTTTAGCCACAGCAACAAGTGAAGATTTCTCTGCCACGACACCAGTGCCAACAAGGCGTTCTCATCGAATCACTTGACCACCAACTTAGACGAGGGATTATATATGCAATTCTTCGTGATCATCAGGTACTCGTTACCCTGTCTCATCATATGTCTCCTTTGATAGACTGTCGCCAGAGCATCTATGTTGCATAAGTCGAATTTCTGAAGAACACGAACCTTCCAGTTATAATGAAGCGAAGAATGATCCTCATTGGTAAAAGGCCATGGAATCTGAATTGCATGCCCTGATAGATAATCACACTTGGGATGTTGTACCATCACCCAATCATCGCAAGCCCATTGGATGTAAGTGGGTATACAAGATAAAATACAGAGCAAATGGGTCTGTAGAAAGATAGAAAGCTTAGTTGGTGGCAAAGGGCTTCACCCAGCAAGAAGGTTTCGACTATCACGAAACTTTTTCCCCTGTGACAAAAGATGTTACGGTTCGAACCTTCTTGTCAATTGCTGCTTTTCGTGACTGGCCATTACTTCAAATGGACGTTCATAATGCTTTCCTGCATGGTGATTTGAATGAAGAAATTTATATGGAGCTTCCACCAAGATTACGGAGATAGGGGGAGTCGAAGGTATGTCATCTCTGTAAATCCCTGTATGGATTGAAGCAAGCCTCCAGACAGTGGTACGCAAAGTTCACCAATGCACTATTAGCTGCTGGCTTCAATCAATCTAAGTATGATTATGCTTTATTTACTTGGACTAAAGGTATGTCATCCATTTACTTGTTGATCTATGTTGATGACATTCTTATCATGGGAAATGATGACTCTGCCATAAAGAAACTCAAAGAGTATCTGCATTCGACTTTTCACATCAAAGATTTGGGGGCACCAAAGTTTTTTCTTGGCATTGAGATAGCTCACTCGGATCAAGGCATCTCATTGAGCCAACGAAAATTTGTGATGGAGATTATATCAGAAGCAGGATTATCAGGCTGCAAACCATCAGTCATTCCCATTGAGCAAAATGTCAAACTGACTTCTATCAGCTATGACAATGGGACATCCTCTTCTCCAGACGATCCCTTGTTACAAGATCCTTCAGGATATCAAAGGCTTGTAGGAAAATTGATATATCTCACCATGACCAGGCCGGATATTTGCTATGCGGTGCGGAGACCCTTAGTCAATTTATGCACACCCGAAGCGGTCACACATGAATGCAGCCCTGAAGATTGTGAGATATCTAAAGACTTGTCTAGGTCTGGGAATACTCCTTTCTCGAAAATGCAACATGAAAATGACGGCTTATTGCGATGCAGATTATGCCACATGCCCTATGAGCAAGAGATCTATTACTGATTTCTGCATCAAATTTGGGGAATCACTACTCTCATGGAAGACAAAGAAACAGTCCACTGTATCTTTATCTTCGGCTGAAGCTGAATATAGATCCATGGCCAAGACAGTATGTGAAATAGTTTGGTTGAGGGGCCTACTTATGGATTTTGGAGCTCCTGTCAAAGGACCAACTATACTCTTCTGTGATAACGACTCGGCTCTTAAGCTTGCAGCAAATCCTGTATTCTATGAGAGGACAAAGCACATAGAAGTTGATTGTCATTTTACTCGAGAAAAGATACAGGAAGGGGTTATCGAGACAAGAGGAATCAGGACTTCAGAGCAGCCTACAGACATATTCACCAAACCTCTTTGTCAAAGACAACATGCATATCTTCTGAACAAGCTTGGTGTCTTAGACATATACAGACCACCAGCTTGAGAGGGAGTGTTGGAAGATATGATTAGATAGGAAATTGATCTTGTAATTTATTATAGGAAGTTAAATATACATTAGAATAGAAAATAGGATAAAAAGGATAGACAAATATTCTATTTCCTTTATCATTTCATTTCCTTGTAATTATATACATTAATGTGTACAAAATACAGAATCAATGAAATCGATACAATTTTCTTCCCAGTTTTACTTCTTCTGACAGAAAGTCGATGACGGCGACGAGGATAGAGGCGAGGAGGGAAGCGCTTAGGGTGAGTGAGAGGGCTTGAGACAGAGAGGAGGGGGGCGCTTGGGGGTGAGTGAGAGGGCTCGGGACAGAGAGGAGCGGAGTGCTTGAGGAAGAGAGAGGCAGAAGTGAGAAGAAATAGTGCGCGCTCCGTTGAAAAAAAGAGAGAAAATGCAATAGGCCTCTCCTTCTTCGCCGCGCCGTCGACCCCGGCCAAGTCCGCCGAGATCTCCCTCGCAACCAAGCGGGGCAGCGTCAAGGACAGCGCCCGGTCAGCGGCGGGGAGCCCAATGCCAGAGGCAGATGACCGGCGAGGTTTTTTGGAGAGGCGGAGGCGGAGGAGGAGGCGAAGGCAAAGGCGGAGGCGGAGGGGGTGGGATGCGCTGAGAAGGAAACAGAGGAAGTGCAGCTCGTTCTGCATGCTCGCGCGTCCGACGAGGAGAGAGAGAGAGAGAGAGAGAGAGAGAGACAAAAACCTAGAAAATTCAAGTGAGGAGAGAGAAATTTTAAGCGGGAGCGTTGCGTATTTATTGATCCGTCCTTTCTTCTGCTAGTTGAGCCGAGCCGAGCCATCAGCCGAGAATTATTTGGGAGAGAGTGAGAAGAGAGAGGAGAGAGAAAGAAACGTTGAGTCGAGAGAGTTGAGGAGCAGAGAAGGCAACGACGTGGGAGAGAAGAGAGAGAGCGGACGTGGACTGCCCGGCGGGGACAGTGTCGACCCGTGAATGGATCGGCAGCACGGATGACGTGGTCCTTTGAGGGTACCTAATATTTTCTTATATAGACAACTTATCTATATAAATGAATCAAAATTTTTACAAATGAAAATGGTAAAATTCTTTTATGATACTCTCATTTACTTTATTTCTATTTGCTTTAACTTTATTTTCTTCTCTTTTTAATTATATTTTATTTCTTTCTCCCTCTTCCATCATTCAAATAGTAAATTGCACAAATACACCTAAAATAATAAAATAAGTAGAATATGCAATAAATATAAATATATATTTATTTATATGTTTTATTTATATTATAAAATATAATTAAATTCAAATATATAAATAAAATTATATAAATTAAAAATAAATTATTATTTTATGTTATTTTGAATTTCTTAATATAATTTTGATTTAAGAAACTCGTTGTTCAAGAGAAAATAACTTTCTTAATATAAATATTAGAAATCATTTTTATTTATATTCCACGTCCTTCAAGGGATAAATTTATTTGGCCTATATTTCCCTTATATCTGATTTTGTTTTATCTTGAGTAAGTACCAAACACATGATATTTTTATTCTCTCTTGAATTCTTTTCTCGATTGTCAAACGCAGCTTATATGTCAATATATCATAATATTCAGGTTTTGATCACATGAGCTGTGGTTATGCAAATCATTCTAAACGATTTTTCCTTTTTTTTAAAAAAAGGAGCTCGACATTCGATTTTTGTTTGATCAATGCTTTAAAAAAGATTTTGTATACAAAACTTAGCCTTTAAATCTTAAACACATCCTAAGTCTCCTTCCCTAAATTAAAAAAGAAATATATCCTCTTTGCTTTCCTTTGGGCCTGGCCAGGCTGGCCGGTGGGGGAGGAGAGAAGGAGACGAGAAGGAGACACGAACGGAACGAGACCGCCTCTCAGCTCGAGCCCCGTCCACTGTGCAGCGCAAGAAGTAACTCCTCTCCGTTTCCGCCGCCTCCGCCGCCGCCTTCCCCCGATTCCTCAGACAGGCCCTCTCCGCCTCCGCAGCGCACCGCCTCCTCGAATCCGTCGAAAACGGAAGTCGCGCGGACTCGCGGTTCTTCCGTTGACGGATCGCGTTCGGAGCGAAGGACGAACGAAGATACGATCGAGCGAGCGAGCGAGCGAGGGCGACGGAGGAGGGAGAAGCAGCAGCAGCAGCAGCAGCAGCAGGAGGAGGAAGAAGGAGATGGAGCCGAGCTTCACCTTCTCCCGGTCCTCATGTTGTTGATTCATGGCCTCTTCCCAACATCGCTGCGTTTTCGGTACTCTCTCTCTCTCTCTCTCCCCCCTCTCTGCGTGTGCCCGCCTTCCTTGCTCGCTTCGATTTATCGCGAATCGGCAAAAAATCGGGGGAAAATCTCGTCTTGGGGCTTCGCGAACCGCGATTTCCTCTTAAAGATTGGATTTTTCCTTCCGGATGCAATTCTTCTTTACAGTGAATTGAGGCTTCGAGCATGGCGGTGGATTGTGTAAGTAATTGTCTGTTCTTTTTCTTGGTGTTTTTGTTTCAGTTGGAAACATTCCCTATGACGCCACCGAGGAGCAGCTTAAAGAAATCTGTCAGGAGGTCGGCCCTGTTGTGTCTTTCAGGTGTGTATCACTTCGGTGAGATTTCGGTAGTGATGAGCTTGCTCTAGTGTTCATGCTTCACCGGCGAGGTTGCTGAATTATACTGATATTTTTGTGGTGGTGCTTGCGGAGTTCTCGTTGGCTTCTCCTGGAATGTTTTGCTAGTGCCATGTGTGATGTTAAGTATTTTCTTATTGTTCAAGTGATGCTAAGTATTGGTGCATCCCAAATTGGGATGTAAGTATATTTGCTTTACTCGTGATATGTTTTCTTGAAAGGCGAAAGAAGCTACAAGGGGTGCGCACGCACCATTCTTCTCAGAGGATGCTCTGGTTGCATTTATTTTCAAGAACCAAGAAAAAAAAAAAAAATTGGTTTTACCTTGTCAGATATTTGTTGGATTGGCTGAGAGTTCAATAATTGAACAAGTGAAAATTTTGAGGAGTAAAAAAAAGTTAACAGTTAAACTTTGGGAATTCAATGTAAGAATGTGGTTTCTTCAAAGACTGCTAGAGCTACTTCATATAACACTTTTCTGCTATCAGCAGTGTTTTTAAACCTGAACTGTACAGCCGGTTGAACTAGTTGAGCTGAGGACTGGACAGTGGCCCAGTACGGTTTTTATTTGAATTGCAATATGTATAATTGCTTCCCTACATGGGGTGGGTGGCATTCTTCTCAGATGATGCTCTTGCTACATTTATTTTCAAGAACAAAAAAAAAAAAAAATTGTTTTTTATCTTGTCAGATGTTCGTTCAATTGGCTGAGAGATCAATTATTGAAAAAGTGAAGATTTTGAAGAGTGAAAAAATGTCAACAGTTAAACTTTGGGAATTCAATGCAAGAATGTGGTTTCTTCAAAGACTGCTAGAGCTACTTCGTATAACACTTTTCTGCTATCAGCAGTGTTTTCAAACCCAGACTGTAACAGCTGCTTGAACTAGTTGAACCATGAACTGGACCATGGTCCAGTATGGTTTTTATATGAAAACCTGGTTGGTGAAGAACTGGTCAACCCCGGTTTTCACCAGGTTCAACCGGTAAATCTGGCGGACGACTCACTGATTTTGACCGGTTCTTAAGACCTAAAATAATTTTGCAGGGGCAGTAACAAGAGGAACCGAACCTCTGACCCAAAGAATGTATGCCACCTCCCCATTTAACTGAGTTGGGTGCTCATTAATGAATAACCGCCTCTAATTATTTAAATCACTTTATTTAGTTGAAAATCGTGGTAATGATCATTCCAGTGGTTTACTCTTTAGCTCTCCTTCCGACTCATCTTTTTTCAATGCGATTGATTTCTCTATTGATAAGCATTTTCACTCCAATTTGTCTGCATTATTTCTGCTTCCATGTTTCAGGTTGGTAATTGACAGAGAAACTGGAAAGCCAAAAGGTTACGGTTTCTGTGAATACAAGGATGAGGAGACAGCTTTGAGTGCTCGTCGAAACCTTCAGGGTTATGAGATCAATGGGAGGCAACTGCGGGTGGATTTTGCTGAAAATGATAAAGGATCTGATAGAAATCGGGAGCAGGTTACTGTCACTGAACTCTGGAATTTCTATATGGATACTTTCTTTTGTCAATTGTTTCATATCCATGACAGCATATTGGAGGCTTAGCAATGCATTATTTTTTGCTTTGATGTAACCAGTGGATGAGCTATTTGTACAAGTTGTTAGTCCTGAATTGACAAATGTTGTTTATTGTTTATGTTGTGTAGATTAGTCTGATCTTCTATTAGGAATAATGTGTCTGATAATACAGTGCAACCCTAAAAATTGTATGTGCCTTTGAGTTTCACTAGACCGCTTTCTGGTAGTTTGTTTGCAGAAGTTGATTGGTTTCCTTAGTCATACTTGGTGAGGCGAAATATTTCTTAATCACTATTTATAAGCTGACTCAAATATTGTTTCTCCCATCTATTCCTCCTTGATGGTGTCTGAATTGTTTCCTGTTGTTATGAAATTCAGCAATTGAGATTTGGATAATGAAAAGCGAAGTTTCTCCTCTCCTTCATTGAGGATAAGGTGGGAGAGATTCATGTATGGTGGTTTGGATGTGTATATGATGGCTTTATTGTGTCTGAATTGTTTTCTGTAATATGGATGTTGTTATGAGGTGGGAGTTGGAAGGGGTTTCAGCAATTGAGATTTTGGTAATCGAAAAGCAAATATTCTCCTCCTTTTCTTCAAGGTTAAAATGGGGGAAACTCATCAATGGTAGTTTGGATAGGTAAATGATAACTTTACACGATCTTGTAGGAAGATGAAATTTTTCGGCGGTGACGCAGGTTAAAAAGGACTAAGTTCTTCTCTCTTTTATCACTTAGGAGACCATGGGATAAAGTTGAGCATCCACGAGATGTGTAGATGTATAATCAGCCAAAAATGAAATTCTTCTTTGCTATTTCTTACCTTTTTTTGGATTCTTTTCCACATGTTGACTTATCTTTGCTGGCTTCCTTATTTTCTTCAGGACGAGTTTGGGGATGCTTCATCTGTTATGTGTGATAATAGATTAAGACACTGGCATTAAACTGAAAGCATGGTATAGAAAGGAAGTAGGGCCAATCTTTGATCTAAGTTTTAGAAGATACTGATTTTATGCAGGGCAATAACACCTTGATATGAATTTTGAAAAGAAAATGATATGGCATGGTCCTTGAGGTGTCATGGACTTCACCTGGGTTGTAGAACCCTTGCTGGGTTCTCTTTACTGTCATAGTTGGCTGACTTGGTAAATGATGTAAACAAAATATTGATGCAGAAAAAGAGACTAAAAGAGTCATTCCGTTGTATCTCATCTCCATGGCTCTCTCCCCACCCACTCATTGAATTGACCATGTTGGTTAATTTTTTATAAACTTTGGTGGAGTATGGAGATTATTTATTTATGGCTTTTTTTTCAGGGCCGTGGTGGGCCTGGATTCTCTTCAAGTACTGGTCAGTTCCCTCTGTTCTTTGAGCTATTTTTTTCAGTGATCTTAGGCTACCTAAATAGAATTTTGAAATAGATCCCTTTTCATTCCAATGTCTGGATACAGATCCTCCAAGGCAAGTAGGGGGCCCTGCCATTCATGGAGAGTCTGTTAATCAGCCCATTGGTCTCCATATTGCTATAACTGCCGCGGCAGCCATGGCAGGAGCTCTTGGTGGTGCACAGGCCAGCATGCTGCCAAATCAAAATGGTCTTCAGAATCAATCAGCTTTGGCAAATGATCCATTAACCCTTCACCTGGCCAAAATGTCAAGAAGCCAACTTAATGAACTTATATCTGAGCTGAAAGTAAGCACGTTGCAGAAAAGCTGATAATTTTCTCTTTGTTTCAACATAGACTGGCCCATCAGAGACTTCTGTGTTGATTGCAGGTAATGGCTACTCGTAGTAAGGAATCTGCAAGGCAGTTGCTTTTATCAAGACCACAATTGTGTAAAGCTCTTTTTCAGGTACTTGTCAGTATTTTAAAATCTCCTTTCCTGTCATAGTTTATGCCATAGAATCTCTAGAGTAGAGTTCTTATCCTGGTTGTTCTTTTTTATGATGCCTTTATCCACACGTGAAATCTTTTCCAGGCCCTAATTAGAACCTTTGTTATGCCTGGCAGTTCTTTTTCTCACTTTCTTCCTGTTTATGATGAATCTTGCAAGAGTCCTTTGGGGGTTCTCCCAACTTCACTCTTTTATTAAGACTGATTATGCTGTAACTTTATTGACCCCTTTTTGCAATAAACATAGATACCATCGCACCAAAAATTACATTTTTTGTGGAAAAAGAGAAATGAGCTTGGCTGATTTGAAAAGTTTGGTTGACACTTTTATACTCCTATCGGCCTTAGATGCTTTTTTACAATATTGAGAGTTCTAACATGTTCCCACCTGCGGTTATCTTGTTTTTTGGTTTCAATCTTTTTTCGTAGGACAAGTTAAAACTACATATTTTGTTCGTATTTTCCTTTTTTGTGGATGATATGTTGATTGTGTATAAAAGGGATTATTGAAGTTCTAGCATTGCCTTTTGCCTTTGTTCATAACTGGTTTATTATGATGTGCTCTTTTGTCACTTGATTACTGGTCATCCTGAGTTTGCAATATTGATTTACTTTTTTTTTTTTTTTTTTTAGGCAGAAATAATGCTTGGATTGGTGACTCCACAAATGGTTAGTTTCTTACCTGCTTTCTTGTTGGGGGTTAGTTCATGTTATTATATGTCAAATTGAGCATCTTATTTTAAATTTGCAGTTGCATATGCTAAATATTAGGCAGGGTCCTTCTCAACCTTCAGAGCCAGCAGCCAGAGATGGTCATATGATTCAGCAGCAAGCCATTCCAACACTTCCAGGGCTGCCCCCACTTGGACAGAGTATGCAACAACCTGGATTGATGCCCAAAATGCAGCATGGTCAAGTCTCTTCAGTGTCTCACAGTTCTTATGCACAAAACCAAATATCTGGGCCATCACAACTCGCTATCCAACCTCAAATCCAATTTCCACAAGCTAACTACCCACAGGGGATGTTCACAGGCCCATCGGGAGCTTCCACCAGTGTACCTGTCACAGCACGAGGGCCCGTGCCAAATGCTGCTTCTGTTACTCAGCACATGCACTCCTTTTCATCTCAACAACCAAGAGTGGTTGGTGCTGCAGATTTAGCTCGTAACTTTCAGGTGGGTCTTTCAAATGCAGAGCTAGGATTCCTTCTATTTTGCCTCATCCCTCAACATCAGAGGTCAGGGATCAAGTTTTAAAACGTTTGCTGTTTTCCAAAATCACAAATTTAGACAATCTGTTGATGAATACTGTTAGTTGAAACTAAGAAGCTTTACTGTGTTTTGAGGCCGAGGCATTTTCTTCCTCTAGTAGCATCATAGAAGAAATGATGAATGGAATTTGGGCAGTTATAATGGGGATTTGGTGAGCATAGATTACAATTCTGGAGTCTGCAGTGATTTATATTTAAAGAGAGTGGATAATTAAATCTATCAAGCATTATAAAAAATTGGAAGAGACAAGAAATAATGTTGGACTATCTAAATCTATGTGTACAGTAACTTCTCCGTTGATCTACACGTTGCAGTTTAGCAAGTGGCAAAAGTTATTATTGGTTAGGTTCTTGTTTGTTAACATGCCATGCATAGAAACTTTGAAGTGCTTCAAGAATCTTTGCATCATGTCATAAATCAAACCTTGTAAATTCTTTTAATACTTTGCTTTTGCAGAAAAAGAACCACTTTGACATGTTGATAGTTTCTCTTTTATAAGGAGACAAATCTTATTGTTTCTTTGTATAAGAAATTTCTTCTGTCTAATATCCTTTAAAATAACAGCCTGGCCCCTCAATATCATCAGGCATTTCAGGTAGAATTGGTGGTGAGCTTTCAGAAATAAGCAATCGCCCTTCTAAGCTGATGAGATTAGAAGATGTCACGGCCAACTCTCTCTCTTTGGGGGGTCTGAATAATACTGTGGGACCTGGGGCACCTCGCTTCGGTCCAGTTTCTCTTAATCCTGCTCCCCAGATGGAACTGCAGCATCCCGAAAGGCAAGCATCTCAGGTAATTTCTTTTTGGTGATGCTTGCGGAAGTCCAATGGGTTGAGCAATACCACTTTATATTGTTATCTGGCAGCACCTTCCGAGGTTAAATTATCTATTTTGAGATTTTTAACTGAAAACAAATTGTAAATATGCATGGAAGGTTTCTAGCTTCAATTGTGACATGGGATTTTGTTGTTCATATTTTTCCGTGCTCGCCTGATTCTCTGCTCTGAAGCTTAATAGAGGATATTGCACTGAATGAGGTCCTATCCGCCTGATTCTTTTGTTTCTCCAATGACAGGTTTCATCAGATGTGGAGTCTGTTTTGCTTCAGCAAGTCATGAGCTTAACAGCAGAACAGTTGAGTTCTCTGCCGCCAGAACAGAGGGAACAAGTGATTCAGCTTCAACAAATGCTCCGGCGTGATCAGAGCCAGGCTACCTAGTTCGTGCAGGGACAGATAAAATGATCTCGCATTTACACGAGGCTTCTAAATTTTGCTCTGTCGGGAGGTGACAAGCCTGTGAATCCCTACATTCGAGTTCAGGAATCGACATAGGAAAATAACTAGTGAAGAGGTTCAGCCTAGCTGCAGTATGCACCGACCGCAACTGCACCCCTGTAACGTTATGAACACGATTGACACGCTGAATACAAGCAGGAAAATTTTGTAACTTTCATAATTCATAAAACCCTTTTTTACGTCAGGTGCCTCTTATTGCACCTGGCCTGTTTATTGGTGAAACTATGAGCATTGCGGAGTTGCTCAATAAGAAGAATAAGACTTGTGGTCTTTCTCAATACTTGAATCTGCTTGCTAGAGGGCTATTATGATGTCACAGTTCTTCGTTAGCCGGTGCCCTCTGGACGCTCCGAGGAGGAGCTTCCCTAGCGTTCGACGCACTCCTTTCTTGTGTCATGAGTAATTAATGTCCATGACAAGGATGGTCGACAGGGGTATCGAAACCGATGTCGGCAGGATTCTAATGATCCAGGAGCGGTGTAAATCTATTAGCTTCTGTGTTCAGACACACGCTTTTGCATGGAATGTCAGCATCCGCGTTGATCAGTTGCTAAATCTTTAAGAAAGTGACAATTTTGAAGAAAGCCACTTCCCTTAAATCACTTGGAAAATTGCTAGTTACTTCAAGTACTCACTTTTTCGAATATATAAAATGCGTAACTAAAGACGGCGACAAGCAATGTTTCGCAAAATCCAAACTTTCCGCAGCTGCTGCACCGAACCGGCTTCGCTCCCCGCGAGATTCACCATGCGTCCAGTTCGCAAAAGCCATGGTTTTTGAGCAAGCTCGCGCGGGCAAGGCATGCGGTCGCTGGACTCGCTGCTTCAGAAATGCACCTCCCTCTCCCGCATCAAGCAGCTCCAAGCCCATCTACTGGTCACCGGCCAGTTCCAGTCGACCATCGCCCGCACGAGGCTGGTCGAGCTCTGCGCAATCTCGCCTTCCGGCGACCTCTCTTTCGCGACCCGCGTTTTCCACCGCATCCACCGCCCCTCCACGAACGACTTCAACGCCATCCTCAGGGGCATCGCCCAGAGCCCCGAGCCCGCCGGCGCCGTCGCTTGGTACCGCTCCATGCTGCGCGGCTCCCGCAGGGTCGACGCGCTCTCTTGCTCCTTCGCCTTGAAGGCTTGCGCGCGCGCCCTCGCGATCTCCGAGGCGATGCAGCTGCACTCGCAAGTGGTGCGTTTCGGGTTCTGTGCGGACGTGCTGCTGCGGACGACTCTGCTCGACGTGTATGCGAAGGGCGGTGATCTTGATTCTGCCGAGAAGGTGTTCGATGAAATGCCTGTGAGAGATATTGCCTCGTGGAACGCGTTGATTTCCGGGCTGGCTCAGGGCCATCGACCCACTGAGGCTATATCTTTGTATAAGAGGATGAAAGAGGAAGGCTTGAAGCCTAATGAAGTAACGGTTATTGGTGCCCTTTCCGCGTGCTCGCAGCTGGGAGCCACGCGAGAAGGTGGAAGGGTTCATGACTATATAACAGAGGAGAAGCTTGATCAGAATGTCCAAGTTTGCAACGTTGTTATTGACATGTATGCCAAATGCGGGTTTGTCGATAAAGCTTATGAAGTTTTTGATGGTATGAGGTCCAGGAAGTGTCTTGTTACGTGGAATACCATGATCATGGCATTTGCAATGCAGGGTGATGGATATAAAGCCATTGAGCTTTTCAAGCAGATGGATCAAGCTGGGGTTGAACCCGATGCGGTATCATTCCTTGCTGCTTTATGTGCGTGCAACCATGCGGGCTTAGTGGAAGAGGGGGTTAGGTTGTTTGATTCGATGAAGGAATGTGGGGTAGTTCCAAATGTGAAGCATTATGGTACAGTCGTTGATTTGTTGGGCCGAGCTGGACGTATCAAAGAGGCATATGATATTATAACATCTATGCCGATGATGCCGGATGTGGTATTCTGGCAGAGTTTGCTTGGTGCTTGCAAGACTTATGGAAATGTGGAGATGGCTGAGATTGCCTCGCGGCGCCTTCTAGAAATGGGGTCCAATGGTTGTGGTGACTTTGTGCTGTTGTCCAATATCTATGCAGCTCGTGCAAGGTGGGATGATGTTGGTAGGGTGAGAGAAGCTATGAAAAATAGGGACATAAAAAAGGTGCCTGGTTTTAGCTATATTGAAGTGGATGGTAAAATACACAAGTTCAACAATGGAGACCAAGGCCATGAAAGTTGGCAAGAGATATATAGGAAGCTGGAGGAGATTAGGTTCAAGATTATAGAACACGGTTATGTGGCAGGGACTGACTTTGTGTTGCATGACATTGGTGATGAGGAGAAAGAGAATGCCATATGTTATCATAGTGAAAAACTGGCTGTTGCTTTTGGTTTGATTAGTACAGCTGAGAGGACCCCTATTCAAGTAATAAAGAATCTAAGAATATGCGGGGATTGTCATACCATGATAAAGCTTATATCGAAGATATACAATAGGGAAATCATTGTGCGGGATCGTACCAGATTTCACAGATTCAGAGAGGGATCTTGTTCTTGCAGAGACTACTGGTGAAGGAGATGAAGAATCATCTGCTTCCGGAAGAAATCGAAGAATTTCTTGGGATTCCTACAAGATCTGATTGGCAGGAGAAGTCAAAACTTGAATTCGTATTGCCCAGTTATTGCCAAAGCATCCAGTTTAAGATTGAGGGAACAGGTAACAAATTATATACACTCCATCTATTTCTTCCTACTAGTACCCATTGCTGTTTACATGTTATGGGGGAGAAATAATGACATAAAAAAGTTTGAATAAGGGATGACAGTGATGTCATTATGAATCAGTTTGTTTTGTGGGAAGAGTTTCTGGTGGGTAAAATTAAGGTTGACCAAAATCCTAAATGTGAGAAAGCTTGATTAGGCTTTTTTTCAGCATTGGACTGGTAATCGAGCCTCCACCTTTCTCTAGTTTAATTGTTGGCACCCTCTCGAATCTTTACTTGGGCATACTTTAGGTGACAGGCTATGTTTCTAGAATTTCCAATCCAAGCTCAAGTTTCAGCAATTACGGAGGATTAAACCTGATATTGGGCTTGTCATGCAATGGCTGATTTCTTGTGGACATTCAAGCCACAATTCGTGGTGCCTCATTCCCATCACATCTAAATTCTGATACACCTCATCTGGAAGTCATCCAAGAATGACCTATTTTCAGTTCCTCGTGTTTGGATTTCTTTGTGATCAAAGTCATGAAAGATATCATGGCACAAAACTCATTTAATTTCTGACTTCCATTCCAGAACATTGCTTTGTTTCTTGGATGGCTATTCAACAGATTGCCTACTAAAAGGACAGATTGGCTTGATGGGGGCATCTCCATCTCTCTGTCATGATACTTTTTCCTGATAGCAATAAATCGAGGGACCATTTGTCTTTTGACTGTTCAGTTTCCCGGGATATATGGAGCAGGCTTCTACAACCGAGTGGAATTTCGAAACTGGAGTGACTGGCTTCTCGGGCTAGTCAAGATCTTCAAAAAGAAGTCCCTAGAATTTTGAGTTTGAAGATTGCTTGCAATTCATGCATTAATTACATTTGGAGGGCTAGAAATTTGGCTTTGCATCAGAGCAGGTCTTGTTGGCTGATTCCATTTATAGGAGTGTTGTCGTGGATGTTATCACTGGCTAAAGTCTCTTCCCAAAGCTCTGCCATACACAGCTTTACTTGGCCGTTACAGCAATAAAAGTCCCCGTTCGAAAAATTGAGGAATTTTATAGGGCTTTGTGTTGACTCCCATATTCGGTAGCAGGAGTGGCTACCCTGCGTTACGGTTGTGCAAAGAAATGTACTGCAATCATTCAAAAAGTATTTGTTTATTGAGTATTTTTGTAAGGTACTTGCTCACTAATTCAAATGACTATTTATTGTCTGTACATCATTTAGTAAACTTGTTTAGTAAATGAGTCTTAGTATGTCTAGTATTATTCTCTTTTTCTTCTTACGGGTTTTCAGATGTGCGCGGAATACTTATTATGCATGTTATGTATGCCTTCAAATTAATCTCTAAGAAATACATTTCGGAAAATACAATTGCGTGCATTTAGAGCCGTTGCATGTCGATATAAACGTATAAACGTAATAATCGGACGATGACTTTCTAATGATTAGTTTCCTACTATCATATATAAAACATATAATCTTAGATTATGATTACCTGCACCTTAACTTATGTTTATTTTTCGGTTTAACAGTGCATAATAGACACGACCTTTATGAACGGAGCAAGTTTGTCATGACAAAGTGAATAGAGCTTTAAAATCTGCGCGATTTCCGAGTCAGTCCGCTCTTCTTTTTTTTTTTCGCTATGTAATCTCCCTCACCTCATGCGGTCTAAATCTATTTGATTAAGCATCCCTATGAACTATCTCTAATCCTTAAGAACAAGAAGATAGAACGAAGTAGATGTTACCGTGACATAAGAAGACATAACTTATAGAGGGAGGTAAAACCCTCCCCTAATCAAGTGATTCGTTTTGGCAAATGTGTGTTTGCATTTTGCAGTCGTTTTGCAATCCGTGGCTAGTCTTGCTGGCATTGAAAACCCTATCATATAGACGATTAACTTATAGTGGCTTGTGCAAATTCATGTCAATATCAAATTTAACCAATCGTATTGTCATATTCGATAATGAAAAGGTAAAAAGGGAGAACTAACATCAACCCTATTACATTAACGTCGATTCGAAAGTATGATTTGCTCAATAACGATTAGTCATTTAAGCAAGGTGGTTAATAGCGCATCATCGGATGAGAGTTGGGATAAAGCTAGAATTCTTTTTATGCCTAGCACATAACCTGAGTTTACGGTATGGATGAATTGAATTTTCTGATATAATTTTGAACTATAACAATTGAGCTACAAATCACATGGAAGTAAGTGTGCATTGGTATGGTCAACCAAGTTGCCGGTGGATTCTGATCACATTTATTGGACATGCACAAGGACTTCACCCAGAGATATCGGTAAGAGGAAACCCAAATTCAAACTTGTCAACATATCAAGTTGGATCTACATTTACTGAAATTTGAATATATATTAACTGCTTTGTAATACACCAATATTCGATATGAGACTTTCTAACACAACTTACATGTGCACATCAACAATCTTCCCCTCCATGTTGTCATGAGATTTTTCGAGATATTCACCTCATCATGGGAGATCACCAAGAGGAAGTCCAAGTTTAAGCACGTCAATATTTTCAATTAGATTTATCTTCATTCAGAAGTTTAAATTAATAGGTTATAAGCTAACTGACACATATTTACTGTTATATACCACACCAATTTTTGTTATTCGGGTTCATTTTTCCCACTTGCGATGTAAATTGGCCGTGTGTGGCCATCACTCCTGCAGTTGGGTTGGGCCTGGCTTGGACAGCTTATTTGAAGAAACTTCCATGGGAAAATGGGCTTGAAATGTCCATGACTAAAATCTTGCCATGGAGATTTGGTCATTCTTCTCTCCATCTCTTTAACATTGTTCTTGATTATTGGCAGTTTGGCACTCCTCTATTCTAATGTTCTCTGCATCATATATATATTCAGAAAGAACTGGACGCCCATGTCATTGATGCTCATACACTGAGGCTTAGCATTTAATCACTTATGTCTTTACTAAAATGATAGAAGTCTATATCCTTTCTGTCATAAGAAATTGAAATGTAAAACCATAAAGAACAAATCAAAGGGTAATGGGTGTGCAGTTTTTGTAATGTTTACACACACCTGTATGTCCTTGCGACAGACTGGCAATAAAATTCGGAAAATTCCAAGAAAGTTCGTGAGTTCTGCAAAAAGCGAAAGTCAAATTTTTATTAAGTTGTCCAGAATATAAAATCGCCTGTATTTATTTAGTGGCGTGAAAACCAATCATGTCCTCACCAATGCCTATATCACAGATGCAAGCGTTTTCGGAGGACGAATCCAGCCTCCCGGACCGTCCTTAAACCACCGCATCGGCACTGACCTCAATCCCTTTCTTTTCTCAAGACTCTTCGGCGATGCTGTCGAGAGTCACCTGCCTAACCTAACTCGCGACCATTGCCCTTTTTTTTGGAGCTAGCAGTTAATGCACCTCCTGTCTCGATGGGTGTGTGTGTGTGCGCTTGCGTCCGGCGCGGGTGCAGAGAGACGGGGAATGGACGGAGCGTAGGGTAGCTTTCACTTTCGGAGAACTACCCCCGTATCGATGGGTAGGATTGCACGTGACGAGCCCCTCTCTCTCTCTCTCTCTCTCTCTCTCTTTCTCTCTCTATCTCTGCGCCGAAAGAAAAGAGAGAGATCTATGAAGCAAACGGGCGACGTCGGGGTCGCTACGTACGAGAGAGAGATTCGAGGCACTTGTCGAGCCCCTGGGCCTCTCTCTCTACCTACTTCCATTCGGATTAACACGTGACGATTCCCGTTTCTGCTCGCTCCTAAGCCTACCACCACGCCCTCACCTACGCCCGCTGTCGCCTGGCACGGCTCTTCCGAGGCCCGACAGGGACCTCATTCTGGCACGGGAGTGATTAGCCGTTCGTCCGCTGAAAGACGCTGATGTCCAACGTGACGCGAGTACTCGGTTTTTGTTTTTTATTTAAGTTAATACCTTGAAAAATTTCAAATTAGGTACACAAGAAATTTATCTCAAACTATTTATTTGATCATAAAAAATCCCAAATTGATATATTTATAATAAATTTAGCCCGACTAATCATAAAAAATCATAAACTAATATATTTATGATAAATTTACTCCAAACTAATTTATTTAATCACAAAAATTTCCAAACTAGTAAATTTGTGATAAATATACCATCCACTAAATTGGATTAATACCACAAAAAAATCATAAAAATTGTAATTGTGACAAACGGAGCGAAAAATTCCAAATTGGTATATCAATCAACTTCACGTGTCATTTAATTTAATAAAAACTAACAGAGAGTAAATTTGTCACAAGTCTATCAGTTTATGGTAAATTTGTCAAAGATATACTAATTTAGAGTTTTTGGTGGTCAAAAAAATAATTTGGGATAAATTGATCACAGGTGTATTAGTTTGAAGTTTTTCAAGATATTGACCATTTTACGGGCGAGTTGATTAGGGTGCACACTAACCACACGAAAGGCTAGCGTCACGTTGTGCAACTTAAGTGGGGTACCGTGGATGGTGGATCCCCGCACCAGTACTCCTCCAATTTATGTCGCCAGCTGTCGACTGTATGATGATTCTTAGATTGCCAAAAAAAAAAAAAAAAAAAAAACTTTTTGTTTTTGATTACCGATGCAAGTTTTGATGCTTTAGCAAATGAGATTTGGTGTGTCACTGTCAATATGACGTGCGTATTCTGCCATTCGAAATTAAGGAGGCCGCTTTAATCGTTATAAAAAAATTAAATTATTAAATAAATGCATGAGTTAATATTTAAATATTACAAATTGATTGAATTCTTTCTCAACAGATGGCATTCTCATCATTTGTACAAAGTGATCGTCGACATGACCTTCACGGGACTACAAAGCGAAACTCCTGATTAGTGGTGCGAAACTTTGACCAAAAACAATATAAAGGGCGGACCCATCTTTACTTTTGTCTAATGTCGACACGAGGATTAACAGAAAAGAATTAATGAAAGGTCAAATTTTACAATTCATGCGGTTGATCATCGTATTAGGGGATTCTCAATTCATGCATAAGATGTTACTCATTCAAAAGCCACCGACTATATAAAAACTTCTTTGGATCAAGATCACTTTATGCATGGACCAAAACCCTAAATTGTAATCGGCATATGATTTTATCAATGGATGGCTTTCCGTCGAGTCTTGACTTGGCGTTGGTTGGTTGTCCAAGGAAAGGCAAATGCTTGCTTAAAAAATGGCTCCATGTGGAATAGTAGATATGTGCAAAATAGACTATTTGAATTGGGAATCACCCGGACCGGATCGAACTGACCAGTTTGGTTCGGTTCCCAAGAGTGTCAGTCTAATTTCCAAATACTAAAAGTGGAACTTGTGTCTAGATTGTCCAATTCTCAATTACGAGAGGGAATCGAACCGCGGGGAACTAGACCTACATATACTCTTTTTTTCCTTAATTTCTTAGAAAAAAGTGATCACCCCAGTGGACTAGGGTTTGAGCATTGTTTGGATTGGCAAATTCAACCTCAAGAACCAGAAACATTTATTTGCTGTGTAGCATTTCAGGAAGCTCGAAATCTACGTTACAACCTATCGTACTCATTAAGGATCGAATATAGATACCATAGTTTGACTAGAGATGATTGAGTTTAGCCTTTCTTTAATGGGAAATGCGGAGGATTTTCCGTAACTCCCTCCGTGATACTGTAGCTGCATGTGATCTGTTCCATGCTACAATACCTACAAGCCAATTTCGAAAAATGTTTTTCCTTATGATAAAAGGAATAACAAGTCGGAACGACGGAAACTCGGGTATTTTCCAAATCTAAGGAAAATGTCCTAAAACCGAAAGTGCGCATTTTAGAAATAGGTGGCAGTCGAAATCAACTTTTAAGATGAAAATACAGAGCCCCATCTCACGGTCAATCCATCTATAGGGAAATATAAAATCAAAATTACCTAAATAAAAACAATACCTATGAGATTGATAAATTACTGAAAAAGAACACGATAATTATCTTATAAAGCTAACTCAACCTGTAGTCAACCTATAGTAAAGTTTGAATTACTGAGAGTCTAACAAAAAGGTCGAAATTTAGAGAATCTAGAAATTTCAAGCATTCGAGAGAAGTAGAATATTATTATGACAATATTCACTTATTTATTTACAACAATGGTAAAGTTAAATTTGATAGGTGACATCAATTACCACCAAGGTGTTGATTGCAGATAAAAGAAAGTTATGCATTTTTGCAAGGGAACTCCTTGAAAGTGCATGCGACAATAGATTTACATTAAGAGGAGAATTAAGTATTACAATGGAAGGAAAGAGATTCCAAAAAGTGAAGTCCAACTATGTATGCACTGTCAATCGTCATGTATGATTTATTTGTTGTGATATTCATATTAGACTCATATAAAACATTAGAATTATAAGAAATTTGTCTCGTGCACGAGAGTTTCGCCTCTAATATAAGACGTGAGACAAATGATCACGTATGGCACCGACTCCTTTAAATCATTTCCAAATCATGTAAATTTGAAAGTTTCATATCAAATTCCAGAACCGACTCCAAATTGACCTCAACAGCCCACTCACTAAGTTCACTTTGATCAATTAGAGATGATCACTAGACACGCTGAGGGTTGGTGCTGAGATTGGTCTAACTTCTATTCAAGCTCGCCCATCACAAGAAACACACGTATACATTTTAAGGTCAGGCCACCCTCGGCTCAAGCCTAGTCGAGCCTCAGTTCGGCGCAGGGAGACCCATGATCAGCCAGTTTCAAGTTTAGACGTATATGATCATTCTAGAGATCTTGCATTTGAATATCACATTTCCGCAATTCTATCCCATCCTTTCTAGCTTCTTCGAAAGTTCCCGATCCGCATGGGAGCCTCGGCGGGACATGGGATGACTATATCGCGACCGGACCCGGGCTCCCTTTCGCGGTGATCCAATTTCTCCTCCTTCCTCTCTCTTTCTAGTTTCTAAATAAAGAACTCAAAGCATATCCTCTTTCACACCATTTGCTTGTGCCCCCTCTCGCGCCACCAACCCCCGCGGGTAGGTGGCGGGGGTGGGGGTTGGCGTGCGACCAGATCTCTCCCCCTCCCTCCCCCACCAACCACCGCCTCTCTTTCTTCGCATGCAGGGCGTGTCTCATTTCTTTTGTGCCTCAATTGCCCTCCCACCAACCCCACCCCCACCTCCTCTCGATTTTTATATAATGAGGTCAGTTCAAACTCTGGCGACTCGCACGTAATCGTGAGGCTGATATCTAATGTCCTCTCTGAAGTGTTGCCTTTTCCATCACACGGTGAATTTTATGTACATGGGAAGCATCTAACTTGGGCCCGAATTTTCAAAGTTTATTTGGAATATATCGTTTGGAACTTCTATTCTTCTTATTTGCGCATGAGATGTGTGGACATGGAAAGGGGAGCGATGATGGTCAGCATTGGCATGGGGACCATGCAATCCTAGATTGGTTAACCTAGGGAAAATAATAATAATAATAATTTGGTATGATTTGATATCTTATCGACATGATTGGTATAGACTACCGTTAACAAGTATCATCCTCCCATAAACATATATATATATCTAATGGGTTTCTAAATGGATGTCGTGTACACTCAAGATCGTTTCAAGGGTACATATGATTTTCTTTTCTTGATATGTTGACTTTTATTTTTTAAATTCGAGTCATTTTATTGGAACCGGCCAATTAGAAGATCCTCATTCCATATTAAAATGCAGTCGAGAAGCATTTTCATTGGTCAACTGGCCTTTGCTGGTTTTGGCCATAAGAAATTTGAAATAGAGAGGAGAGGAAAAAAAAAGGGGGGGGGGGGGGTGTTGATTTGTGTTGGCGAGTCAGGGAAATAATGAAACTCTTCGTTGGGTCGTTCTGGTTGCTAAGTCATACCTATATTTGAGGTACATGTCCAAACACCCCTCCAAATCGTGCCTCTCCAGGCATCTTTGAGGTGATCCAAGGATAATAAATTCTAAATATCGTGAATTCGAATCCTACTGAGCTGGAGCTTAGTCTTCATTTGATTCATTCGAAACCGTATTTATTACGATCCCACACAATTTTTTAGTTTAAGAGAGTTTGGGGCTAGCTATTTTTCAAGTTTTTTATGTTTGGAATTCACTGTATGTCGAAAATCGATACGAGTTGAACGTATTTGAATAAATCAAGGAAAATTTTAAAATGGGTATAGTTGGAATTTAATCAAAAGAAAGAATATTCTTCTTTCGAGCTCCTAGAAACAGTTGTCATCTGGATCAGAGCCAGCACAGATGGAAGACAGTGACGCTTGTCAGCTGGTGAGCTCTCCCTCTCCTCCTCTTAAGCCATCGCCTCCCCTGGCGCTTGAAAAGGCTGAATACAAACCCATTTGAAATCTGTTTCTTTGAAAGAAAACTATTTTGAAAATAACTAATAAATGGAAAACCATTTAAGATAAAAAAAATTATATTGCGAGAAATTATTTTCTCACATGCTGGTGTTTGGATAATGAAAAATTAGTCGATTTCCAATAAAGCTTTTCATAAATTGAAAACAATAAATTTACATAATGAGAAAATGACTTCCCTTTCATTGAGAAAGAATGTAAAAACTAAGAATGTACTTGTGTGAATGAAATAATTTTTTGCAAATTAATTTTCTGAACTCTCACGCATTTGGTCCGTTGAAAATGATCAGTAAATGGAAAGCTATTTACAGTCAGAGAAATGCATCAAATTGGGAAAATGGATTCCCTAATTTAAAAGGGAGAAACATTTTTTTCAAAAAAAAAAAAATGGAAAGTAGTTTATCTAGAAAAGAATTTCGATAGAAATTATTTTTCTTCTATCACAAAGTTCTCGAACAAGACAAATACATGCTCATTGTAAGTATATTTCCTCCTTGGCGGCTTGACGACTGTTGAACTTAGTCAATTCATATTGCAATTACTAAAGATGGCTAATAAATGTGCAATTAGTCAAGAACCTATCCTGTTTTTCCAATTCTCGCCCGTGTATACCTGAAAATCTATATATATATATATATATATATATATATATATATGAGTTTAATTTTTTTCCAAGATAATTTACGTATACTATCAGATCATCCATGTTTGCTCTTTTGGAGTGTAATTAGATATTGAAAATATAGAGTGGACATATTAAAAGAGTGAAAAATTTTAGATCGATGTGCTATGTGGTTCATTAAATTTTAAGTTGTTCACTGTGGTCATTGAACTTTTAGTGTGCCTTCAATTTAATCCCTACACTTTATGAAGATATTCAAAGTTGTCCCTAAACTTGATTTAACGTAAAGTCGACATATGAGTATTTTTATATAATTGAACAAGTATCAAAAGTCCAAAAATCACATTTGAATAAATTAAAGATCACGAGCCACATTGTGCATTTTGGATAAAGTTTACGTATTATAATGGACAGATTAAAAATTGAGAAGACCAGATTATACATCGTCAACATTGAGTTAAAAGTCGGGGACCATTAGCATTGTCATTCTTTTCGCGGGAGCAGGAAAAATTGATTGGGAAGCGCGCGAGGCCAAGAGAAGGAGAGGCGAATTCCCGGACGCCGATATTCCACGTCAGCGCGCGCGGAGAAATATAAATAGAATTCCTCCCCACCCCACCCCAAAACGCCCCCTCCCCTCCGACCCCTCGAAGAATCTTAAACAGACGAAAAACAAAACGACCCTTCCCCTTCCCCTTCCCCTTCCCCCCTCTCTCTCTCTCTCTCTATAACCGCAGAGTCGCGTATCCCCCATCGAATCCGGCGCCCTCCCTCCTTCACCTGTCTCCCCACTGTCATCATGCGCGCCACCTGCCCCTCCTCCTCCTCGTCCTCGTCTTCCTCCTCGCTCCTCCTCGCGCCACGCTTTCGCTGTCTCTCTCCCTCCTGCCTTCCTACCTCTCTCTCCCTTTCTCTCTCTAGAACTGCGGGATGCTGATGTGATGCTCTCTTCATTCCTTCCATCCGAGCTGTCGCTGGTGCTTATATCTACGGAGGGCCCCCCGCTTCCGTTCGTCCTCCGCCCTGTCTTCTCCGGTGCCGCGGCGAAGAGCGCCACTGAACCAGAGAGCTCCCTTCTTCTTCGGCCGTCGCGAGCAAGGTGAAGCGTCGTTTCGATAATGCCGTCCGTTACGAAGCTGGGCGTCCTCTGTTTTTTTCCTTTTTTTTTTTTTTTTTTTTCTTTTTTTGGGAGTTCAGGTTCGACTGGAAGACGGCCTGTCGCGTGCCGTCCATATGATCGCTTTCGGAGCTGATTTCGACTCGTCGTCTTCTGTTGCAGCATTGACGTTCGTGCGTTCGCGCTTTAGAGGTTGCTTTGCAAGCGGAGGCCAATTCGTCGTGCTCGCTGTTCCTCTGGAGGACGTGCATGTGAGGTTTTTTCTTTTTTTTTCTTTTTAAAAACCTTGTGGTCGATTCCACGGCAATAGAGAATGGAGGCAGCCGCTTGTGGACCGGCTCTGCAATTCCCTCCGCCCGTGCGTTTGAACGGCAACGGAGGAGGCAGGCAGAGAGACCGCCTGCCGTCGCCGCGCCGGAGCAATCTCCGCCTCGTGACCGTCCGTGACTCGCGGAGGAAACCGGAGTTCCTCAGGCAGAGGAAGCCGCCCGTGGGCCTATTACAATCTCGCGAGTGTTCGCAAGGTAGGCGACGACCTTTCTCTTGTGCTGCATTCGTGTGATGCGGTGCGGCGCTGCTGCATGTGCATCTTTGCCATCGCTTGAATTGTGTCGAGTGAAATTTCCCATCTTTTGTTTCGTATGGGAGGAAGAGCGCGTCCTTGTTGCTAATTTGACTGAACTCTCAAGTCATTTTGGATCGTTGCGCGATCGCTGTGATTATGTTTCTATCCGTATCGTGACCGTGTTTAATTACCTTGGATGAATACATATCTTGCAACCTAATCAGGGTCAACCCACCGGAAACACTCTCTCGTAATTCTCTCTCTGGCTCTGAAGATTGACGCGCTCGAACCTTCATTGATCTCTCTTGAAGGTTTCCAGTTCTGTGGATTGTATTTGCTAATCCGACTCGAGAACCATACACGCTGTGCTGGCGATTGTCTAGACCTTTCTGAACCCTTGGTTTTTTATTCCGTCATAGAAAAAGAAACAGAGAAGGACTGCTGGAAGTGGACATCCACGTTCACTTTTCGTTTGGGTGATTTTCATTTTTTCCAACTGCTTCAAGGTGAAAGAATTTGCAAAGGATATCATGTTCTTTAAAACAGTTGATATGGATAAATACATCTCCACATCTGCGATATGTATGGAATGACTTGGTCTATCAGGAAAAGTGATTCTCCTACATTGCTTCATGATAAGACATTAATATATCCGCTTTAGATACTAGTCGAGAAGCAAGTATGTATCAGGCAATGCTGCCTCGAAATAGCTCGAGCCTCTGAGATTGTAAATAATTTTTTTTTTTCCCGTCAGAATTGTATATCTTCAGCTAAGTCTTTTTATTCACCAAGGGGAAGTTACCTCCAATTTAATTTTGACCTTTTTCACTTCAACCTTTTCTAGTGGTCCCGGCTCTGGAAGCAGGATGTTTGCGTGCCTCTTCGAATGGAAATTGGTTGCTCAAGGTATGCATACTTATTTTTTTTATGGGAAACATTATTTGTTGGAAGTACCTTTAATGGTTGATTGAAAATGTTTTAACATGTGTAAGACTGGATTTTAGTTCATATGAAATCCTAGCTTGCAATATGTTTTTCAAGAAGGATGTTCTGGTGTATTTTACAGACGAAAGCCCAAGAAGTGAGCTCATGCTTGGATGGCCGCTCCATTTTCCTTGTCGGTTTGTTCTCTTGCTAAAATTCTCTATAAGATGACATAGCTTTTTATTTTGTGTTAAAAATTGCGTGCAATATTTGACTTAGGGATGATGGGCTCCGGAAAGACAACGGTCGGAAAGATTTTGTCTGAAGCATTAGGCTACACTTTTGTTGACAGGTCAGAACGCTTACTTGATCTTGTGCTTAGGAACATTGATAGATTTGATTAATTTGACAACACTTCTTGGAAAGGGCATTGTTACTATTGATTGCTGGAAGTCTGCTCTTTGTATCATGTTTGTCTCTCTTGTTGGTTATTTTCTAGTCGGAAGTGCATCCTTTTAGATTTTCTCAGTAATTGTTACGAGATAAGGATGTAACTTCCATACGAAGCAAATTATGCCACTCTGATTTTGTAATTAACCTTCGTTTTTCTATCATTCTATGAAATATAATGTCACTTACAAGACATCATATACTGAGACCACAAACTAGTCATGGTGTTGGTACTTGATCTTCGTATAGAGTCATTCTCCAAGTTTTCTCATGCATGTCATTTACCTAGCTCTTGGAAGTGGTCGATACAACTGATTTTACTGTTCAAAATTTATGCTCTTAGATTCTCACTTACAGTTCCTCTCGTTGGTTCATTAATTCTTCTGCTGGTGGCCATGCAGTGACAAATACGTGGAGCAGGCTATTGGCCAAGATTCTGTCACTCAAATCTTTAAACAACGTGGGGAGTGTATCTTCAGAGATTATGAGGTGTGTCAGATTATTTTGTTGCTTATTTCCTAGTTCATAACTTTATGCTCTCAGTCCACCCTTATTGCATTTCCATCGAACTGTTGTCATTGGCTTAAACACATGTGAGATCTTTAGCTTACTCTAACTCCCTTGCTAGCTCAACATCCTTTGCATGGTTATTTCAAAAGTGACACTGTAGGTTTATATTGAAATCCATAATTTAAGATATCTGTCTCCTGTCATCTAATTTAAATATGAATCTCTTGGTTTCCATCTATGTTTTCTGGTTAACATAGTGCCTCATTGACATTCTTTTCTCCATCTTAATTGGGGATCTCACCTTATATTTTGCATGAAGTTGTTTATAGAGTACTTAAGTTGACTTCTATACTTGGTTATTTTTCATTTTGACTAATTCTTAGCTCGATCACAATCTGTTTACCTTGGAAATGCCTAAATGTGGTCATCATGGGGCCCTCTACATGCTTTGCTAATCCGTTAGCATTTTCCCGTTTCACTTGTTTATAGGATCAGCCTATATCAGATGTGGAAAGTGATTCATTACATGCTCTGGCATCATGAACTATGGTTACTTTTTTAAATGGGAGATTTCCCCTTTGCCCCCTAACTATAGGAAGTGGCATTTAGTCTTAATTTTTCAAAAGCATGATGTACAACTGCCATGTTAAGATTTTCTCAAAGGAAAACAGTTGTTATATTATAAAGGAAGAGAAAGAGTGTAGATGCTTTGCTAATCTGTTAGCATTTTCCTGTTTCACTTGTTTATAGTCTATATCAGATGTGGAAAGTAATTCATTACATGCTCCGGCATCACGGACTATGGTTACATTTTTAAACAGGAGATTTCTCCTTTGCCCCCTAACTATGGGAAGTGGCATTTATAGTCTTAGTTTTTCAAAAGCATGATGTACAATTGTCATTTTAAGATTTTCTCACATGAAAAATGTCGTTGTATTATAAAGGAAGAGAAAGAGTGTTATTTAAAATAAAAGGAAAAGGAACAAGTAAAGCAAAATAACAATCAGCAATGGAGAGGAAACTTAAGGAATTGGAAGGTTATGACCGAATATATTTATCTCTGTTTTACTGTCCATAGATAGATCCCTGCCAAATATATTTGTCTCTGTTTTACTGTCCATAGATATATCCCTGCAAATCCTTTAGTGAGATCAGACAATACTGTTCGTTTGGCTGGTATTTACCTCCTCACTGTTCTCCATTTCATATGTATATATGAAATTGTGTAATTGTGGACTGATTTTGCACTGTCTTGTTATGGTGTTAGGTTGAAAACTCCAGCTAAGACACAGTTTTTGCTGGAGAAAATTAGTGGTGAACCTTTCTATTCATGTATTTTTAAGTGGACAGCTCACGGTGTGAAGGAAAGTTTTAGGTTAGATGCTCAAATCTTAAACTTCCGGCAAGACTAGTATGGAATTCTATAGTACAAATTGGAGAGATAGTTGGTGCAGTTAGTGAGCTTTTTTATATAAGTAATTTGAATGTTGTTCTAGCAAGGTTTACTTGATTGCTAGAGGGGCACGTGGTCATACTTCCACAAACTCTGGGAGTACTTTGAGATACTGGTTACAAGTGAGTTAAACTATTATCTCAAATTATGAGAAGCGCAAAAAGAATTTCTGGCTTCTTCGTAGACATTGTAATTGTAAATTTTACTATTGACATACTTGTAGTGGAATGGTCTTCTTTGTTCTCATTCCACAAGCAGGCTGTATAAGAACAGGCAGTGTTTTTCTTGCCTAAATTCCTATATAACTGCTAAGGTGAGGGGAGGATTCAATCCGATGTTATCACAAATTTGCTATATGACTTCATGAGCTCATTGAATTAGCCCCTTTGTTGTTGTCAAAATATCTAAATTACGCTATCTAATAGTTTAAGTCTTTGGAATAGTTGACAATAATCCCACAAAAGTTTACATGGTATGAGGGCAGAATATCCTACATTCAAATCTTGCTAGGCCTTCTATTTGCCTCCCTATGTTTGTATTTTTATGCTTTAGTCTCAGGTCAAAGGCCAACCTGCGTTCTAAAGGGAGTGTTAGAATTTTTAACATCTAACCACTCTTTCATCTCATAGTTGTAACTTTTAGAACAGTTGGCAGTAGTCTTGTAAAATTCCTCAAATATTATCAATCTGATTGCAGTTAGTTACCTTAACAGTCCCTTTGATATTAGTAATGACAGAATGATTATTATCTTGTCATCCAGAGTGATGCATTACGGAAATTGTCTTTCACGCCCCAGCAGGTTGTTGCAACTGGTGGTGGTGCAGTTGTTCGGCCTGTCAACTGGTACTTGTGTCTCTACAATGAGAGTGAAACTAGATTTTTTTCTATCTTGCTTGTTCCATTTGCATTTGCGCAGATCACAACATGAGCTTGTCCACCCTACTGTAGGAAATATATCAGGCAGGGAGTCAGTGTCTTCTTGGATGTGCCTTTGGATTCCCTGGCTAGGAGAATTGCTGCTGTAGGGACTGCTTCCCGCCCTCTTTTGCACTTTGAATCAGGCGATCCATACACACAGGTGGTTATTCATCTTGCTAGTGTTGTCTTCCTTAATCTGAAATTGCTGCATATGCCTGCTTAACTTTTTCCAGCTCTAATATAATTACTATCCACGAATTAATCCTAAGCATTACACTGCACATGTCTTTTCAGGCGTTTGTTGGACTTTTCACTCTCTCAAAAAAGAGAGCTGAATCATATGCCGGTGCTGATGTTAAAGTTTCCGTCCTAGGTACGTCACTGACATTCATATGTTACCTTATAGTGGATATGTCTTGATCAACATATACACACAATATGGCACTCTTTAGAGGAAAATTGGTTTCATCTTTTTGTTTTTGATACCATTTACGATAGTTGCACAATGGGAACTGCACTGAGAATCCCCTTTCTAGATCATCCAAGCAGTAATACTTAATACTTTGTCATTTGGAAATTTTTTTATCATCTCCACACTGATGAAACGCTCCATTTTGCATTTGCTGGTGCCACAACACTCATTAGATTTGTGAATATGCAGTTAAGCCACAAATCTGAAGCTTGTTAAAAGAATCTTCTTTGTTTTCTTAAATTTGCGGGAATGTCTAAGCTGGAGGAAATTCTTGGTAATCTTTTGACCATAAATGATGAATAACTTTGGAGGAGATACTCTTTCTCAGATCTCGCTGCTAACTTGGGTGTTGAAGACGTTCTTGATGTCACACCAACAGCTATAGCGATTGAGGTATGGCCTGGTTATCCTTTGTGCTGTTTTCACACTTGCAAAGATATCCATGCTTTTAGGTACATATAAAGTGTCTGATCTTTCTATGGACCTTTAGTTTACTCTCTGGTGGGTGATTTGAATGGGGAAGGAAACGTGAGACTCAGAAAAGCATTTGTTTCAATGAGCCATAGAAACCCTTGTCATAGAATTGGGGGGTGATTGGTTCCCGGTCCAGTTTCGGTCTAATTCAATGGAACCGGTCACTTTTTTTTTCCCCCACTACTTGATGCCTTATGTCATGAATAAATTTAAAAAAAAAAAAAAAAAAAAAAAAGCTGGTCACTTTTATTTTTTTTAAAGAAATTTTAAGAAAAGAGTACATATAGTCAGTCCAATCCGGTCCATTTCCCCTCGGAACCGGAAACCGGACCGCCCGGACAGTGGTTCGACTTTTAGAAACTGGGAACGGACTGACATTCCCAGGAATTGGACCCAACCAGCCAGCTCAGTTCCGGTCCAGTCTGGGCGATTCCCAGTTTGGGCGGTCTCCAGTTTGGGCGGTCCGTTTTGCACACCCCTACTTAGAATATCTTATTTCTCTTGCTTTTTTGTCTTGGTTTATTCTCTGTATTTTCTCACATGCATTCCAACTAGATTGAGTCTGCATAAAGAAAAATTGCTGAAGGGTTGCTCCCCAAAAATCTATCCAGTTTAACCTTAATGTTGCTGGGTTTTTAAAAAATGTTCTCATTACTGCAGCGCCTGCCAAGTATTTTGAACAACATTCTTCTAAGTGAATACTGTTGGTTGCTTGAAGTCAAATTGTTTCACTCTGGTCACATAGGTGTGGTTACAATGAGAAGCTTTTCAAATATCATTTTGGAAATTGAAATGCATGTTTTTTCAATGTTAACCACCCAGATGAAGTGTTGACTGCCTGATAGTACAATTTGTATGATGTGAGTGAGACAAAACTAGGGAGGCTGTCTTCAATAATCCCAAAGCTGATGGTTCACTAGCCGTAGCAAGGATTTTAGCGGCATAACTGCAGGCTTTCAGAAAATACAAAGTCTACTGATCTGACCATAACAAGCAGAACTTGAAAAGTCAACTGCGCGACTGGATCAGTCATCTTATAAAACCGTCCTCATCTACTTGTCTTCCCATCTATGAAGAGCTGGTTATGCAGAGCGGTTTTTAACGCTGATCTTAACTGTTGGCAGGTACTTGTACAAATGGAGAAATTTCTTCAACGCAACGACGTGTCCAGGCGAATGTTTCCTTAATCGACCATATATGGGGTCGTGTATTTTAGCATGTTATACTTCTTTTCCGTTTTTGAACTCTATCTTGCCACTTTCTGCTCCCTAGTTTGAACCGAAATTAAGAGAAGTTCTGTTTATTAGGGTTGCACGGGATGTATAGGTAAATGATCCATAATAAGCATATAGTGTTTGCTTTAGTGCTTGGACATTTGTCTATTTGATTACGAGCATCAATAGGGCTATAATGGCACACTGTTAATTAATACGAATGGTACTGTCTTGTGGACTAAGCAGAAGGTATGTTCTCTAAGTTCTATTTGTTGCCCGGCTACGACGAGATAACTTTTTCGGATTGAAAACAGAGGTGGAGATCAGAAGATGGGTAATACCACGAAGTTGCATTTTTGTACACCCCGCTAAGGAGATGTGAAAAGGGAAGCTAGCACAAGAAGACCACTGATATCGTACAGCTAATATTGGCTGAAGTTCCGGTTTCGAAATGCAAAGAAATTCTTCCTACATAAAAAAGAAAAAAAAGAAGTCATTGTATAAAAAACTGGTGGTTGAAGCAGGTTTAAGTTCGTTCCAAAAAAAAAAAAAGCAGGTTTAAGTTCGTTCCAAAAAAAAAAAAAGCAGGTTTAAGTAGCCCTCGATCCATTCAAATTAGTAACTCTGACCATGATGAATTGTCTTTTCGGCACAGGATTTAAGGAATTTCTATAGGGTCTGATTGTTAACTAGTAATTGATTATATTCTTTTTTTCTTTTGGAATAAAAAAAATCATTTGGTGACTTTTTTTATTTTAGGAAATAAATTTATTCTCGAGAAAAAAAGCAAGACTATTTTCAAAATCAAGCCATTTTTTTTTTTTTGGGTTGAAAGATATGATTTAGGGTGCGTTTGGGAACCATTTGGGGAAAGGTCCTTAGGGAAATGCAAATACCTTTGAGTTAAAGGTGTTTTTCAAAATGCAAAGTGTGTTTAGTAAAATTGTAGTTTGAAAGCCCCTTTGAAGTATCCTGGAGCAAAATAGTGTTTGGGAGAGTTAAATTTACAAAGGACTTTGGTGATAAAAAAGATTATCAAAAGAAAAGAAAAAAAAAGACCGGCAAGGGCAAATGGCCGGAAAAAACGCGTGGGCCGCCGGATGTCGGGCAACCCCGCGACCCGGATCGCGCGGCGAGGGTCGCCGGACGTCGGGCGACCCAGATCTGGCGCGGCGAGGGTCGCCGGACATCGACCCGGCGACCCGGATCGGCGCGGCGAGGGTCGCCGGACGTCGGGCGACCCCGCCGCGACCTAGATCTGGCGCGACGAGGGTCGCCGGACGTCGGCGACCCCGCCGCGACCCGGATCCGGGTCGCGGCGGCGGGGCTCACGCGACCTCGCCGCGACCAAGATTTGCGGCGGCGAGGTCGCGGGAGGACCTCGCCACCCGGATCTAGGTCGCGGCGGGGTCGCGCGACCTCGCCGCCCTGGCGAGGTCGCGCGACCCGGATCGGGGCGGCAAGGTCCTCCCGTGACCCGCCGCCCCGGATCCGGGTCGCGGTGACCTGACCTCGCCGTGGGTCGCGGCGGTCGCGCCACCCCGGCGTCGGTTGCAGGCTACGGTCGCCGCGGCGATCTCGTGGAAGAAGAAGCTCGCGGATGAAGAACAAGTGCGAGGATGAAGAAGCTCGCGGATGAAGCCGCCCCAGATCTGGGTCTCGGCGACCCAGCCCTCAGTTGCGCCACCTCCGGCGTCGGTCGCGCCACCCCCCGACGATCGCTAGCGTCCCTCTAGCAGTCGTCGGCCGCTCGCAGTCGCCGAGAACGGAAGCCCCCCGAGAAGATGAACAATTGCGACACAAGGGCAAGCACCGGAAAAACGAAAAATTGGTGAGGACAATTTTGGAAAAAAAAAATATGAACAGGGCCCGTGTGGGCATGCCGAAAAAGCCGAAAGCCCAAGGCAGGTCCTCCCCTGCTTTGGGCTTTCGGCTTCACAAAGCCTGCATTTCGGAAATGCGGGCTTGCCAAACGGGCTGGCATTTGGGCAAGGACCTTTAAGCCTCCAAAGGGCTTTGAGAAGTCCTTCCCAAATGCACCCTTAGTGTGCCTTGAAGATGTGATTTGATTCCGCGGATGATCTTATTAATCTTAGATTGATAGGTTAATTGATTCAATTTATTCAAATAGGAAAATAATATCACATATATTATTTTCTATATTGTACACTCTTGTATTACATATACCTCCTGGTATTGTATTACATATACCTCCTGCTACATGAATGAGATATACAAAGAAAATTCCTCAAAACTCTTCCTTTCTATCATGATGTCAGAGCGTCCTTTCCTAGCATAGCTTAAGCATTTCTCAAATTGCCTCCATCTCGTTTCTGGTCTTGTTGTTGCAACTCCTATTTTGCTAAACAAACTAGCACCTGCTAGGAATTCACTTTAGCTACCATGTCGAAGAATCAAAGTCCAAGTGAGGAAATCAATAGCTCACTCAAAAATCAAGATTCAGATCACGTCACTCCAAAAGAAGAAGAAACCTGTTCCACTCAATGTCTTATTGAGTCTGTCCCAACTCCAATTCAAACTTCCAAGCTAGCACAATGGCCACCAATCCGGTGGTTTCCAATTCAGGGCCAGTGGGGCTGCCGGATTGGGTCAGACGTGGGCACAACAAGGCCCATTCGGAGAAGAAGGAAGACCAAGTTGGGTGGGGTTGGACGGTCCGAATCAGAGACCCGAATTCCCTCTATCAGACATTTACCCACGACTAGTATCAAAATATCATGAAGGCCCTTAGTCAGTTAAGTGCTACTGATAGGTTTGTGAGTTTCTCAGGTACCTCTTCGTGCAAGATAAATTTTGTTTCAGTTGATGAATGGATAATTGATTCAAGTGACAATGACCACAGAATTTGCAATGAAAAGTTTTTCTTTCATATTGACAACAAATCCCATGGTCCCATTTTAGTATGCCTTCCGAATGGGAATATCACTCATGTCACCAAAATTGGCATTGTTTACCCTAGTCCCAAAGTTATTCTTAGAAATGTTCTTTGTATTCCTAAATGTGAGTTCAACCTCATAGTTGTTTCTAATGTCTGCAAGGACAATTCTTGTCGTGCCATATTCAGTTCCCAAAAGTGCTTCTTTCATGACCTTTTGACTGGCAAACTGATGGGCTTGGATAGTATTGCACAAGAATTATATTTTTGGACCAATTTTCCAAAGGATTTTCATTTATCTTCCATTTCCTAGAATAAGGGTGTTTTATGTAATGCCACTACTGATAATGGAATTTTCTTTCCTATTAACGCTTGGGTCATAGTGCTTCTTTTTCCTCACCCTAATTGTCCCATGTCCTTTGAAAAAACAATCACAAATGTCATTCCCAATCAATAAATCTCGAGCTACTAGTGTTTTTCCATTACTACATGTTGATATATGGGATCCCTATCATACTTCACATCGTGATAGAGCTTGTTTCTCACTCACCATTGTGGATGACTATACTTGTGCCACATGGGTTTTTCTCATGCAAACAAAGAGCCAAACCTTTTCCCATTTGTCGAATTTTTTTCAGCCTAATCAAAAATCAATTCGACAAATCTATACAGCGCATTCGAACAGATAACGGATGCGAATTCTTCACTACTGAGTGTAAGTTTTTTTTCCTCTTCTCATGGAATTATTCATGAAAGTTTTTGCACTCACACTCCTCAGCAAAATGGATTGTTGAAAGAAAGCACCGTCATCTCTTAGAAGCAGCTCGAGCCCTTAAGTACCATGCATCAATTCTTGAAATTTTTGGGAAGATTGTGTGGTCACAACAGCCTATTTAATCAATCGCATGCCAACTAGAGTACTTGAAGGTCGGACTCCTTTTGAGATGCTGTTTGGAAAACAACTAGATATTGATCATTTAAGAGGTTTTCGTTGTTTATGCTATGCAACTATTGTGGGTTGGGAGAAAATGGGTCCACGTGCCATACAATGCATTTTTATGGGATATTCCACTTTACAAAAAGGTTATAGGGTGATAGAGATGTCTATAGGTCGGTTCTTGATAAGCAGAGATGTTTTCCATGAAGATATATTTCCCTTTTAAGACATAGCATCCATATCACCTGATTTGGTATCAGATCATCGAGCATTCTTGTCAAAGGAAGATTTATATTTGAATCCACGGTATATTTTTGCTACACCAAATCTTGAATATTCTCTACCGGCAACACATAATTCTGAGTCTCCCATGTTGTCATCTGAGGAGAAAATGACACCTACTTCACCTACTTCTTTAGTAGCATCTCCATAGCAAATTTCTGTTGAATCTTCATCACCTGTTCATGGAGAAAAACTTGTTGAGCAACCTCGATGTACTGGCCGTCGCGTCCACCCGCCAACATGGACCAAAGACTCAATATGCCCCACATTGATTTTCCAGGTACACATTATCCAATGTCCTCTTATGTCTCATATAGTTTATTATAACCAAAGCACATGTGTTGTATTATTGTAATAATCACATATAAGAGCAACAGGAACATTCTTCCTATCATGAAGCAGCTCATGATCCACGTTGACAACAAGCTATGGAGGCCGAGCTAAATGCACTCATAGAGAATCACACCCGGGATGTCGTTTCGTTACCTCCACGTCAAAACCAATAGGTTGCAAATGGGTGTAAAAGATTAAATATCGAGGAGATCGTTCTGTGGAGCACTACAAGGCTCGATTGGTAGTTAAAGGCTTCTTTTCGGTCGCCAAAGAGGTAACCGTTCGTTCTATTCTATCCATTGTTGCACTCGTAATTGGCCCCTGCATCAGATGGACGTCCGCAATGCTTTCCTTCATGGGGATCTCGATGAAGAAATCTATATGGATTTCCCACAAGGTTTACGCAGACATGGGGAGTCTTGGGTATGTCGTCCCCACAAATCCTTGTATGGACTAAAATAGGCTTCCCAACAGTGGTATGCCAAATTTACCACGGTACTCATGGATGTAGGTTTTCGACATTCCAAGCATGATTATCTTCTATTTATGTGGACCAGAGGTACATCATCAATCTATTTGTTAATATATGTTGATGATATACTTATCATGGAGAATGAAGAATATGTTGATGATATACTTATCATGGAGAATGATGAATATGTTGTTAGAGAGTTCAAAGAATATCTATATTCCACCTTTCATATTAAGGATTTGAGACCTCCCAAATATTTTCTTGACATTGAGATTGCTCAATCAGACAAAGAAATCTGCCTTAGCTGGCGAAAATTCATTTTGGAGATTATATCAAAAGGAGGATTATCAAGTTGTAAGTTAGCTATTGTTTGGATAGAACAAAACATCAAATTGACAACGCATGAATATGATGTGGGATCATCATCATCACCTTCCGATGATTCATTGCTTAAGGATCCATCAGCCTACCAGAGATCTGTTAGAAAATTGATTTATCTTACAATGACTAGACCTTATATATGTTATGTGATACAAATACTTAGCCAATTTATGCACAACCCAAAACAATCACATATGAATGTAGCATTAAAGGTTGTGAAGTATTTGAAAAGATGTCCAAGTCTTGGAATGCTTTTATCTCGTGATTGTGACATGAAGATGACAGCTTATTGCGAGACGGACTATGCCACTTATCCAATGACTCAAAGATTCGTCACTGGTTTTTGAATTAAATTAGGAAGATCCTTGATTTCATGGAAGACAAAGAAAGAGTCAGCCATTTTGCTATCATTAGGTGAATTAAAATACCGAGCTATGACGAAAACTGTTTGTGAAATAGTTTGGGTTCGAGGATTACTTTCTAATCTTGGAATACAAGTGGATGGACTGACTATATTGTTTTGCGACAATGATGCTGCACTCAAACTTGCAGCAAATCCAGTTTTTCACAAGAGGATAAAGCATAAAGAAGTCGATTGTCATTTAACCCAGGATAAAATCCAAGAAGGAATAGTTGCAACAAGAGGAATTGGAATTGTTGAATAACCTGCAGATATATTCACCAAACCATTGTGTCAAAGACAATACACATATCTTTTGAATAAGCTTGGCGTCTGATATATATAAGCCACCGGCTTGAGGGGGAGTGTTGAAGATGTGATTTGATTCCGCGGATGACTGTGTTAATCTTAGATTGATAGGTTAATTGATTCAATTTATTCAAATAGAAAAATAGTATCACATACATTATTTCCTATGTTGTACACTCTTTTATTACTCATACCTCCTAGTACGTAAATGAAATACACATAGAAAATTCCTCAAAATTCTTCCTTTCTGTCATTTTTATCTTCTTCTTCATTATTGATCGCTGGCCATGGCGATGGTTGGCAATCAACTGGGTGAGGTTCCACGACCTTGTCAGAGCCTCACCAAGCCAAGGCAAGGCTTGGTGAGGTCGAGCCTTGTCACCAGCTATCGTGAGACTTGGCCTCGACCAAATTTGGTGCCCTAGACAGGCGAGGCTCGAGGGAGCTTGTGGGACCTCGCCCAGTCGATCGATGGCCATTGCCGTGGCTAGCGACCGCTAGAGAAGAAGGAGAGAGATAGGAAAAATAAAATAAAATAAAGGAAAAAAATAAAAGTATTGAAAAATTAAAAGAAATTCTAATCTAAAAAAGAATTTGAGAATAGAAATTTTGGACAGTTATTAAATGCTTTTAAATACTTTGAAATTCATCTAGAGAACAAAGTAAAAAAGAGTTATTTTTAAGTAAAAATTATTTTCAATGGCAGAATAGTTACCAAATACACCATAGTGTCTCCATAACACTTCAAACAAATTTATAAGGAAATAGGTGATGTTCAAAGTATTAATTGTGCAAATAACATCGATAGTCAATGTTTTATTTGTATGTTTTCTTACTATATATTATTTAGGGAAAAAACCACCAAAAACCCCAAACTTTGCTCCGAGTGACACATTTACCCCAAACTTTTTTTTGTGCCGTGAAAAACCCCAAACTTTCCAAACCGTGACACATTTACCCCATAAGGGCATTTTTGTCTTTTTAGTTTCTGTTTTTTCTTTTTTTTTTTTTTTTTTTTTTTCTTCTTCTTCCCTCCGCCGGCCATGGAAAGTTCGGGGTTTTTGGTGTCGCAAAAAAAGTTTGGGATAAATGTGTCACGCTTTGAAAAGTTTGGGGTTTTTCACGACACAAAAAAAAAGTTTGGGGTAAATGTGTCACTCGAGGCAAAGTTTGAGGTTTTTGGTGGTTTTTTCCCTATTATTTATATGTTCGATAAGAGCTTTGGGCTAGTTTTTAACAAATTGCATTTCCAAATTTAGTAGAAGCCTAGCATTTCACCAGTTCTAGAACTAAAGTTTCAGGCCCAAATAATCAAATTCGTGCAAGTGTACAGCTTGCGTCTTCTGTTCCTACTTGAGGATTTGAGAATGAATAACCACCGTGAGACTGCGTCGATGGGATGAGCGGCCAGTTGATTTGTCGCAAATTACTCACCGAACATTGTTTTTTTCATTTCGGAGAGTGAACATGATTATTCATATTCGATTACTTAGGGTACATTTGGTTGGACTTTTGGAGAAATTTTTTAGAAAAATGCAAAGGACTTTAAGTTAAAGAGATTTTTTAAAATGCAAATTGTGTTTATTAAATTGTAATTTGAAAGTCCATTGTGAAATACCTTTGAGTAAAATAGCGTTTGGAGAGGTTATATTTACAAAGGAATTTTGTGATTTAAAAAAGAAAAAAATTATCAAAAGAAAAATAAAAAAGTTGGCCAGTGAGGGCCAGCGGCCTCAAGTAAAGACGACTTGTGAGGGCCACCTGGGGTCAAGCGATCTTCGACAACCCCCAGCAGGCCTTCACAGAAGTCACGCGACCTAGATCTGGGTCTGCCGGAGGTCGCACAAACTTGTCACAATCCAGATCTAGGTCATGCCTGAGGTCGTGCAACCTCCCACGATAGATTTGGTCTCGGCGAGGTCGCGCAACCTCAGATGGCCCTTCATGGGGGTTGCGTGACCCAAAGCTGGGTCAAGGAGACGCGACTCGCTGAGGTCATGTGACTGGCCAGTGACGATTGCTAGGGTAGTTGCGACCTTGCCGGCCTCTCTCTAGCACATTGCCGACAAGCCACATGCAACCATGCCACCAGAGAAGAAGATGAACAATAACCCATTGGGGCTTTCGAAAATGCTGAAAGCCCAAGCCAATATAGGACTTTCAGCCTTTCAAAGGCTAGCATTCTTTCAATGTGGATTTTAAAAATTTTACCAAATACCTAATATTTGGCCAAATGGACTTTGGACTCTCAAAGTCCCTTCCCAAAGCAAATTCCAAATACACGTAAGCTGCGTTTGGTTCGGCATTTGCAAGAGGCTTTTAGGCCTGAAAGCCCATTGGGAAAATGCTAGATCATTTGGTTCAACTTTGAAGGCGAGCTTTCGCTTTCAACTTGGCTTCAAAATGCTGAAAGCCCAAAGCTAGTAGGGACTAGCTTTGGGCCTACTAGCTTTGGGCTTTCAGGATTCTGCCAAATGCGAAAATTATTTTTTCCCTTTCAAAACTACTCTCACTAATTCTTCATATTTTTAATTTTGCCCATGATTATTATTTTTTAATTGAATAAAGGAGGCAGCCCTTCGCCGGTCCAGCAAGTTCAATTTTTTTTTTTTAAAGAACAAGATATATATACCCATCAAAGTCCATTGCGAAAGTTTTTTTTTACCAAACGCATATTCAACTCAAAGTTCTATTTGCAAAATTTTTTTATCAAACACAATTGCATTTTCCTAGATAGCTTTAGGCTTTCAGCATTTGCATTGGATTCAAAGCTCCTTACAAATGCTAAACCAAACATAGCTGTACCCTAAGAAGGGAGCAGGGTTGGGTTCTAAAGAAGTATGCTGTTTTGGCTTCCAGGGGAACGCTCAATTAATTGGCAAAGCACCCTACAAGTAGTCCACATGATGCCGGCTGCCCCATTTTGTAGTTGAATGCACTTACCAGATATACAAATTTAGGAGTAATAACATTCTCTGCTGAACCAGACCATGATTTCTCGACCGTTAAACCGTCGTGCATTTTGCCAGAAATTCGCAAAAGACGATTTTAATGCGGAAGACGAATCTAGTCAGCATACTTGCAGTTCATTTTTGATTTGCTAGATTTATGCAGTCCTTGTCATCCTTGCATTTGAATCACAGTCATGCCAAAGGCTTTCTTGGATGTCAATCGAGAAACGTCAATGCGCGAATGTTAAATAACTTTTTCGGGAGATATCGAGAGCCAACAGACTGAAGTGCTTCCAACTCCTCCATGATTGACAATAATAAAATTTACCCACGCTAGCTTAACCCGTACAGCGCATGCTATGGGTTGCCCATCTCCATTGACATAAATTGGAACGGAAATTCCTATTTCCACCTAAAAAGACAAATTAGTGCATGATTTGTCTGGTGATCAAAAGTCAAATAGGCGAAGTTTCATCGACTTCAAGCATCAACGTTCGCACACAGGAAGAAATTTATGATGAGGTTGACAACAGACAGAAAAGTCAGAGAGAGGGGGAGATACACGATACAATGAAATGGTTTAACTGTGATTCTTCAATTGCAAAGGAAGGGTTGTTCTGGCATTCGAATTATTCTGATTGTGCTCAACTTATTGATCCGCCATTCTAAGCGGAAGTGTTACTTTATTGGTCTATTGAAATATCGGTGAACAGAACCAATGGAGATGGGCATTTGAACAGTGGCTACCTCTTTGACAAAATTTTTTTGCTTGTATCATAAGAAGATCCTGCGAATAGTCCTTGCAATACCCCTGGACAACAATCTCCCTGCCAAATCACTTGGTAGATTCAGTAACCGCTGTTGCGCTTCTGGAGGGAGCTGTCAACATTTTTCACATGTAGCAGCAGGTAAGCACATTGACACTCCATATGTTATAAAGATGCATCGGAAGTTTTATAAAACGGTAAAAGAGGAACAGAGACAGTTTGCCCTTCACTTGTTCACGGTCAAAATACTAAAGCTGTTCACCTTGCACCATTTGATAAAGATGTGATTTGTAGGACAAAATTCTGCATTCTCCAAAGAGTATGCATTAAGTAATGCATGAGAGAAATGCATTAACACAAGACAGCCTTGACATCTTATCTTTCAAATTAATTGGCATGTGATACATGCTTACATACTAAACGAACAAGGCACAGAAACTCCCAGTGGACCATGTACTATCATCAACAACCAATACAAAGACCACATAGCTTACCTATCGAAAGAGAACAAAAACAAGAATCTATAGCCGCGATTACCAGATGATGGTGCAAGATCAAATTCGTAATAATTGCAGAAATTTGATCCGACTTTTATGGGCAAATCACCAACTACTGCTGACAGCAAAACATAATAAAACATGAGATGTGTTGGAATATTTAAATAATAAACCATGCCTTCATCTAATAGCTTAAGCTTTTAGAACAGTTGGCAGTGGTCCTACAAAATCTCACATGGTATCAGAGCTAGGAGGTCCTGAGTTCGAATCTTCCAGGCCCCTATTTGCCTCCCCAATTAAATTTCCACGTTTAGTACTAGGCAAAAGACCAGACTAAGCGTGAGGGGGAGTGTTGGAATATTTAAATAATAAACCATGCCTTCATCTAATAGCTTAAGCTTTTAGAACAGTTGGCAGTGGTCCTACAAAATCTCACAAGATGTAAAATAAACGGAAGTTTAAAAAGTTTTCTGTTGCTCTAAAACCCACCGCCATTCTATTCTGCCATTCTATTCTGCACGAAGGTAACCTGTACTTTCATACAACATGCTTTTCCTAAACAAACGGTCTTTCTGTAACTCACTTCTGATGCCTGTACGGATATGATCAGCTATTAGGCAATTAATGCAATGCTTGTCATGAAAAAGCAAACAACTCTCACACTCCCGAAGGGGAAGAGAAGAACCTTTTTGATGTCCAAGAGTATCAAGGTAGAAGCCCAAATCAATGCTTACTATTCCTTAACCCTAATCTGAATGGTTGATTGCGAACTAACAGTAGGTAAATTCAAATAGGGAACCGTATGGTTTCAATGAAGAGAACATGTAGTTACATAAGCATGTCTGCTCCAAATGCCCATTTCTCACCTCAGAAATAACAGAAAGCAGGGGGAGAATTTCTTGCAAAGAAGAAATCTGATCCAGTGCTAATGATGCTTCCTCCAAGTATCTCTTTTCAACCTTGGTTCCGGATTCTCCATTAAGCCCCTACAAGATGAAAACCCTTTAAGAAAGGTTTTATTTTGTTCAACTAAGAAAAGAAAGAGAACAAAAAAACACTGGTAGGAATTCAAATACAAGGTTCAGATAACTTTCTTGTCAACTTTTATGCACATTAAGAATGTTCTGAACCTTTTAACTTCCAACATTACTGCAGCAAAAATTAGATATTATGCCCGACACATGAACTGCTTGTCGATATTTAGTTGCTGACAAAGAGATAAAGTAGTAACATTTGTTAATATTTAGTTCCTGACCAATCAGATAATGGATACTTCTCTGCTCATTAAAAATCATCGAATTTCACTGTCAATTCCAGCAAAGACTGTAGAATGTGTAAGCATTTACCTGACTGAAGTTTTCATTACTTGGAAACCCCAACAACAACAGCAAAAGACGGCGGAATGTTTTCAAATTTGTTATGTCTTCATCAGTCAAAGTGGAGAAGGAAAATGATGTGCCAAATGGTATGTATGATACTGCTGCAGAAGTTAAAGAATCAACGGTAGCTAGACCAAGTGCATCCACGCCCTGTGCTCAACCACTAGTATATTAGGCAGCGTGGCATTGATTTGCTATTATATGCTACCAAATAATTCTATCTAATCACCATCATCATCATCATCATCATCAATAATTAATTAACACCCATTTCTCATTTTCCATAGAGGCATTTCGCTGAAAGGCAACTCCAATTCATCCAGCTGTTTCTAGATATAAACCATCTAGAAGGGGAAAAGCAAAACATGACAATAAAGTGGTCTAAGCCTTTTATGCTCCTCATATCAGGATAAATCTCTTGAAGAACAGAAGATAAAGTCATGAGAGAAGGGAAGCTATAATTTTTGCTGGGCCAGTTAAAGGGCAACATGCCCTATGGCAATTATTCATGTCTCCCCTTTTTTTCTCCTAGAAATCTCCCTTTTTTATATCATAGAAGCAAATCAGTGTACATAATGAATGTGTTTGTTTATGAGGTGTACATGAAAGCAAAATAATGTACCTACACAATGTAAGATAAGGGCAGTTACAAACTTTGTCTCCTTACAATATTTGTCCTTACCTGATACAAGTAAAAAATTTGTGGTAGATTCATAAAAGTTACGTATTCCCACTAATAAATATTGCATAATTTGGTTCAACAAATTTTTCAATGAACTATGTAGAAGTACACCAACAGATGTACTTGACTTTTCATTTTGGGAACAACTTGGTTTTTTAATCAGAACAAAGAGACAGAGCAACGACATTGGCCACATCCATCGAACTTGATAAGCTGAGAATTTATGTGGAAGGTTTAAGCTCTATCCTGATGAATGAGAATGAAAAAAAGTTAAAGAAATTATTTAAGCATGTGAGATAAAGAAAATGCGAGTTAAAAAAAAAAAGAATTATCTAAGATGGTTCACCTTTGGCTGCATAAGGTTCACAAAAAAGTTCGATGAAGAGAACCTGTGCCTAAAGAAAGGAATAAAGAAAGATCTTGAAGGTAGGTTTTAAGAATCTGAAAAGACGAAAACAAGGATGTCTCTCAAAACTAAGCTTGGCCCCTCCCAGCAGCGTTCAATAGGACAAAACATAATCATGCTACTAAAGCATTTCTGTGTTAAAACTGAGCATAAAAACAGCATGCTCTATCTAGAGCCTAATCATATCGCAATTCTCTTTACAACAAAAAAAATACCATTCTGTATCTGAAAAGCTAATCCCAAACTCCAAAAGGATGTCATACTCTAGGCGTTGAGTCTCCAGGCCTCATTTTAACTATGAGACCCAGGATCACCTAAATCTTGTAAGTTTTATACCATAAAAAGTTCAAGCACTGTCTTCCAGCTGTCTGCTCCAAGAAAAGATGTTACAATTTTGATTTAGATGCAGAACCTAGGAATTTTCGATGGGGACCTTAGTATCACTATCAGGTCCATGAACAGTTAAGGTCCATAAATTAAGTTGAACTGAAACATCATCTTGCTTGTCTTTTCAACATAACAGGAAAAAGGGAAATAGATGACTTAGAAACTAACCTTAGAGAACTCTTCAAGTATTATTTCCCTAACAAAACTACCCTGCCAAATTGATCAAATAAACCAGTTGGAGGAGAATAAATGCTCTTCAGGCCAACGACAGAGATATAGGATGGAAAATGCTGGATTATACCTTTTCAGTTAATGTAAAAGAGAGAATTTGCTTGACAACCATTCTAGAATCATTTCCTTCTACCTGCCTTTTCATTAAGGCCTTCTCTGTTCTGGCACGAAGAGACTGTGAAACAAGAACATGCAAGATATAGACATAAATTGTTTAAAGATTGAGAGAAGAACCAGATTCAGAATGAAAAATACCAATTACTGTAATTTCGGCAGTAATCCCAAAATTTTGACTGACTGCCTATTAAATTATCTTACAGTTGCTAGATGTTACACCTCTACAAGTGATAAAGGAAGGCAATGCACAATACTCAGAGAATATAGGCAAAAGACCTCTAATCAAAACAGAAAGGAGCTAAGGAAAGAGAGGGAAAGGTGCTTGCCTCAGTTAGAAGAGATTCCAGGCGATCAACTCGAAAAGAACCATCCTGCAAGAATGAATTGTTGGCATTAGGATTGTCCTCTCACATCACACATACTAGCACCTTCTCATATCCAATTTCCAAGGACAAGTCTTACATAGTTACCTCATAAAGAAGAGCCTGCAAAGAGGACTTCAGCTTGGGTGAGCTGTCAGATAAAACTTTTCTGGCAATCCATGGGTAAGTGCTGCCCAAAACTTTATAATCTGGGTTGAGGCCAACTGCAATTCCCTCCAATACAGCAAGGCTGGAAGAAGCAAATTATGCAGAGAATTCGCACAGTCGTTAATCTTAACAACACAAGTAGTCAAAAGAAGCATCTTCAACTCTTGCAAAAGTCTAAACATGCAGAAAACCAGACAAAAGATTCCACCACCATTGCATGATTACCTTCTGATAACAAGAGAAAAGTATGAAGGTATTTGAAACTTGAATTTGTACCTGTCATGAATGATAAATTGAAGGACATCAGTCTCATTTAGAAACTTTACAACCAAGTATAAAAAATTTACATGCATAAGGTAATAAATTTCCTATCAATTTAACTGCTTCTTAATTCTTGTTGGCATAGATGTGAAAGTTAAAGATAAGCTATGACGATCTTCAAGGGAATTATACAGCACCAGATTATTGATTGTTCCAGCATCTAATTTGTTAAACATGTGAAATGTGCACTAACACCATAACATTTAGATGACAAGGATAAGCAGCTGGTCATGAACAGAAGAATCATTCAAGAAATGGTCTCAGCTTCTAAAGTGTAAAGTACCATGAATAATTGACCTCCTCTACAACTCCTCTGTATATGATGGTAAAGCATGGTATATGACGTCAAATGGTTAATGCTATCCTTGTTTCTCTCACAATTTTTTTTTTCCAACATTCTCCTGAATTGATTCCAGATATGATCCATCCTTCATGATAGTCATCTAAAATGAATAGGACTTGGCATAATCTAAATTTCAAACCCTATCCTTTTTTCTAAGATTCCTCCACCACCGAATTTAGTGGCCCCAAATCTCTGATACACTACTACACCTGTTAACCAGAATGTGTATGTGAGATGAAAATCTCAGTTCTAACTCAAGGTGGTGGGAAGGAGCTTACATGGTGGTTCCTAGGTTCCCCAAGAGGTCACCAAAGCTTATGTTGCGGACTCCCCTAGCAACAGCATTTTGGAAAACACCTAGAAAGAAGTGAATATGAGATTGAATAAAATGGATCTCTCCGAGTGGAAAATCACGATGTCTCACCTGTTAAGGCATTTGTGACAGCTTCCTTGTCTGCAGTAGGTGGAAGAAGCCTGCGAATATTGTAATTGTACATCCCCAGAATTTAAGAAGGTTAGACAAACTACTATATGAGAAATTGAAGAGGAAAGCAATAGTTATTCTTGTCTTGGTAGGGAAAAGGTAATGCTAATCATACCCAAGAGTAACAAAGTCCTTGCTTAGTGCGACAAAATCACGATTTACAAGATGGAGACAGGCTTCAATAAATCCATCACGTAATTCCTGTTCAAATTCACCCATCATACCGAAATCTGGTTGGAAAAAAAATCAAATTCCACTCAGTCAATTGAAAACAAACAATGCACATACATGTTTTGAGACTAACCCACATTTTTCACATTTGGCAGAGATTATTGCATAATTTAGTGACAAACATAATGATGATGTTCCTTACCAAAAAAAACATAATGATGATGTTGTGAATCTCCTGAGAAATAGATCAATCGAAGGCATACATGGTAGCTACCAAAAACAACACAATTAAGTGACGCATGATGATGCCAATGCAAACAAAGCCATTAAAGTTACTCACGAAAAATTAGCCCTGGCATGTTCACAAGAATGACTCATGAAAAATTTGGTAACTACTCATTCTCATATACCTCCTACCATACCTTTTTTTTTTTTTTTTTTTTTTTTTTTGAATAAGCCTAATCCACCAAAATTTATATATAATAACCTCATACATTTCATTTTATAGCCAGGGTAACACGTGCAAGAGATTATTGATTGGCATTATTTATTGTTCAAAGCATATACCTAAATAAGCTAGTTTCCCATCATATGTCCGAAAAAGATTGCCAGGGTGGGGATCAGCATGGTAGAAGCCATATTCCAAAAGTTGATTGAATGAGCAGTAAACTCCAACCTATTAAAAACATGAAAATGTCCCATTAGTATTAAGCCCAAGACCTCAAGTAGTGTAAATCACTCATCGTCAAACAATATCAACACTATTGTAGTTAAAGAAGTGACCTCAACTAAGTAGAGATCCTTAACTTCAGACAACTTTTGTCCCTGCAACAGGCGAAGGATGAAAGCAAAAGCATAAGCAAACTAAATAAGAAAACCTGCCATGTTCAAATGAAAGATCTTATAAAGGACTTCTGCAAAGCTCAAGCAACTCCAGTGACTGTCGATTTTGTTAAGAGTATTTGGCCAATGGGAGAATATTTGTCAACTTCGTCTATTATTTTATATATGGCGGCAATAAGGGTGATATTACAATTGTGGCCTCTGGGCTTTATCATAAATAAATAGCTTGGGGTCACATCTGACCTAACCAAGCCTTCAATTCAGTTTTTTTATCTCTCAACAAATTTCCCACTTATGCTGATCAATAAATAAAAAAGAATGTGCCAGAACAAAATAAATAAATCAAAAGAATGTGAAAGTTCTACTCTTATATTAACCAATGAGACAATATTTGCTGTTTGAGGGAGATGTATGTGCAACATTGTCTGTCGCCCCCTCCAGCTTTTTCACTCTCCATGAGATTAGTAGAGACCAACCACAAACACAATAACCTGAGAGATGACTTTTCTGGAATATCCAGGTTGCATTCAAATTATATATTTGAATGGAATTTGGATAAATCCCTTCATAACAGATAAGCATATTAGCAATGCGTATCTGTTAACAAGATTGGCGGCATGCACTTGTGGAAGTGACATACATTACTTACCAATGATGCAAACCCAAAGTTTTAAGGGTGCAACAAGGCGTCGTCACCACAGGAGAAGTAAACATTCGTCCTACATATGTACCTAACTCAAAAACTTGAATGTGTCCATATCTCATCAATAAAATGTGGCCAAAGTAGAGCTCATCATAATTGAGGATAAAGCAACCAAACTTTTAACATAGCAGTTATATTCTAACAAGAAGAAAGCACGGCATATAAATTCTACCTCTATCCACTCCATTGTCAAGACCCTCTGAGTTGTGTGCTCCACATACATCTCTGGAACTACAACATCCGGCAAACCTCCGTAAAGCTGCCTGCCAGAAAATGTAATGGAAAGTCATTAGGTGCCACATTAATAATCAATAGCAATACATTCAAGAGAGCCACACCAAACCAAGTCTACTGAAAGAATTTTCAATTTTACATAACAACATAATTACACCATCATATCAAAGTAAAATGTATATCAGTTGAATCACTTCATTCACTTAAATTTATATGGTACGCTAATATCTGATAAAATGACTTGTGGAAGTATCATATTAGGGGAAATTTAAACAAAAAAGGAATGATGAGTAGGAGCAAGAGACAGGTATTGTGACATCATTTGGTACAACGATGGTAAATCATAAGATACTTGCCATTAGAAGATATATAATCCCACGAAGAAGAGCTTAAGAAAATTTAGACTACACTAATCCTATACCCATGGCTAGATATCCAAGTTGGTAGGATACATATATAATGGTGGGGAAGCATAATTTCAATGTGGCAGGCCTCTTCGCAACCAGTTACCAACTTAGGCCTATCCATCAAACTCCCTATTGCTGATAAAAAGTCAACTAAGAATATGCCATGCCCAGGGACAAGTGAGATTTAAAGACGTCAACATATGAGTCTTGGACTTGTCAGATATACTATCCGAAATTTCTTTTGCATGTTAAAACATGAATCTGCGAGGTGATATACCCCAAGGTTACTCTTCAGCTCAACAAAGCAAATTGTAAAAACAACTTCTTTGAATAGCAATGAGTGTTGCTCAAACGGAATCTAAGTCACAAACATATGTCACAAACCCTATTACTCAGGCCTTCAGACATTTAAGTCCAAATCATTGCGCAAATCACTTACCTGAATTTGATTCCATTATTGGCTTCTTTCTGGTAGTCCATCTCCTGCATTTAATGGATTACCTGTATTCAATAAGAAGCTCTAAGAATTTCTCTTGTAGAACCAAAAGAGTTGGGAGCTTAACACTGATATATAGACTTCATCATCTACCACAATGAAGGCACCAAAAGCACCATCCAAACGGCCACAGAAAATGGTTCTATTAAAAATTATCACCTCGAGGGAGTTGGTGGGGCTGAGAAAGAGCATCTAACACCTATTTTGGTTCAACAACAAGAGGAACTATTTTCGAGAATGTTGTCTCTATCATTCTGTTTCCAACAGGACAAATTTGTGCAAGTCGATTTATTTTTTTCATTTGGTACATTACAGGTGAAGTTATCAAGACATAAATGCGGATTTAAACTATTCTTGTACTTTTGACATTAATGTCACAACCAGACTGGTAAGAACCAGATTCATGACTGGTCCTACATCAACTGGTTCATCTCTCTGTTTTGTTTCTCTAACTTTCCCTTCTTCTCTTGAAATCTGTGCCTATCACTCCTATAGAACCTAAACAGCTAAGAGACTACAATACAACCCCCAGCAAGTTCAACTATGATGGTTGTGACATGAAGATATAGTGCCAAAACTAGAGGGAAAAACCATTAAAAATAAAAAATACAGCAGAGTGTGATCAAAAGTTTCAAAAGAATCCAAGAAAAGTTTACCAATTCAACGACTTTCATCTTTAACATTTGGTCACAACAAAGCACATTATTATGTATCATGTCATGGGCAACCTTAAACAGCTAATACAATACAACAAATAGAATGAAGCATACCCGAAAAAGACTTGATGCCCACTCATCAACAACTGCCTGCAGGTAACGCATAGTTACTGACCACAAGTATCTTTGTTGGATGCTAAAATGAGTAGTAATGGGATAAATAAATGCTGCTAACCGACATATTCTCTCATTCAATTCAAGATGTAAGAAATAAGCTTTACAGTACTGGACCATTTCCAAACAGCTAAGCTTTTAAGTAAGAAAAATACTTGCATGACCCCTACTAGAGCACCTGTCATAAGTTCGAATCTTACCTAGGTCATGAGGTCATAGTAATATACGTAGATAAGCATTAGAAATGTGCTTGTATACACTATAAGCCAACAAGTTTTTTGGGACAAATGGTTGCCAGACACAGGCCATCCAATCTTATGTCTGACATAGAAATATCTTAAAAGGAAATAAAATTTTGGTACCTTTCTACAGTTCATACAAAAAAGAATTCATCCTAGTTAGAGATAGCTCCTTACTGGAAGATCAGTATTTAACTGGCGAACTTTCCTAAGCAGTCCAGCTAAATATCGTAAGATCAAAATGTCCAGGCCAATAGCAGCTCGTACTCCAGGCCGCTGTACCTTCACAGCGACAACCTTCCCACTGTGTCGAAGCCTTGCCTGATAAACCTATGGAGCACAGAGAGAGAGAGAGAGAGAGAGAGAGAGAGAGAGAGATGAGTATGAACATGATTTTATCCTCACAACTAACCTTGCTCGTGTTTTGATTAAAGAAACTGGATACTCTTAAGAGTACTAGTAATCAGCCACATTGACGTAAGGTAGTCCAAGATAAATAGAGAGGATACACATTAAGGAAAAAAATTCGATGGTTTAAACAATATGCATCCTAAATGACACCAGATATAAGCAACTACGAGGGCAAACCTGTCCTAGGGAAGCTGCTGCTACAGGCTCTGGTGAAATCTCTGAAAATAGCTCATCAATGGGAACCTTAAGCTCTTGTTCTATCATACTGAAAGCAACATTAGTAGAAAATGGAGCTATTTGGTCCTGCAACAGAGATAGTTCATCCAGGTACGAAGGAGGAATCAGATCCTGCAAAGAGGACATCAAGATATGAGCACTAACATTATATATTTTAATGAATAAGAGAGGTAGCTGTGAAGTAGAGAAGCCTCAACCAAAGGTGATCATCATTCAAGTTTAATTTCTCATGAGACATGCACGTGATTCCAAGCTTAAGCAAGAATCATATAGAGAAAGAAATAACTGCACTTTTCTTGACATATTATCTCATTGAACACTACCAACCTGAGCTTACAATTTCCCTTAACTGACTAAATATTTGAAAGTTCAGAAAGATGGGACAGTTAACGTAATTATTCTACCAAGATTTGAGAAAGAGGTTTATTAAAAGCTGCAAGATTTTGTTTCAGCATAACACACATGAAGAAATAGGTACAATATATATCAAAATTAGGTGTCCCAACCTACACAAGCATTTTATTGAAATTAGACTTAAGAGATTTCGCAACTGCTATAAAATCAGTAATGCTGCATCATCATAAAGGATCACACTCTGCGAAACTTTTGGAGCCAGTAACTGCCCATCAAAGTAAAGTATGTGATTCAGTGTATACTTCTTTTCATTAGTACGATGTTATCAAAATGATATCCTCATTCCCTCAAAAGTTACAGTAAAAAAAAAAAAAAATTTCTCTATCATTTCATTCCAGCATTTACTTAATTAAAAGTGGAAGGCATGCCTCCTCTAGAAGCACTTCCTATTCAAATGAAAATATATTTGCCTGGATAAAAGAGTAAATGAAGAAAAGAATGAAGTAGGATTGTTTTACTTACTGGCCGAGAAGATATAGCCTGAGCAACTTTTATATATGCCTGAGTCAATAAGACAAGAAAAATATAGAGGTATCAGATACCTAGACTAAAACTAAGAGAGTAGGCATCCAACGTATATTGCAGACGTGATAACAAGTATTGTTGCATATGATATTATTTTATACAATTCGCCTAGGTCTCAAAAAAAGGTATCCAACATGATCTTAAGACATCAAAGACACGTTTCAAGCACAGTCCAAAGGAGGAAAAGCTGAAAGCCCTAAGCCCTTCTACTGGGATAACCTTCCACCGTATTTTGTTCTGGAGCTACTCTTGGCTAGTTCAACGAAAATGTAATCAGTTAGTTCGAGTATCCAGTTAGCCTCATATGTGATGGCTATTGGTTTAGAGTTCAAATCTAGCATCAATCAATATGATAACCTTTCTTCTGAAACCAATTTAATCAATGGGCTTTCACCTGATGGAAACGATACCTGTTAAGGTGCTTTAAAACAGCTAAGTGCTGATAAGCAAAGGAGACATCTGGAAGACAATGTGCTATAGGAGAGAATCCATGCAATAAATATTAAAATTTTAATATTACCAGAGTGACAGTTTTCTGGAAATTAAAGAAAGTAGTAGTGTTTAAAAGAGAGACAAAATACTAGCAGAAAACTCTGAAAAGCCCACGATTTACATGTATAACGTACCGGACCTAATTCAACCAGTATGTTCCGAAGTTCTTCTGCTCTAACCTGCAAGCAGCAAATGAAAGTAAAACAGAGTCCTTCACCGAAAGCCCACATCTATTCTCATTATTGTGAAGTTTGACAGGAGTGTAATTTTCATTCCCGAAAATATGATCCAACACTTCTCAACAGGGAGAACAAGGACATCCACAGACAAACAAAATTTACAGAGAAAACTCTGGTTATTGTGAAGAAAAGAGGAAGAGACATGTGATAAGTGATCAATAGATTAAATCGTGACTGAAGATAGTAGCAGTCGGTTTCGATTAATACCAAAAGTAGCCTTGTACCTTTTGATGAAACAACTCACAATATTTTCCTCCGGAAACAGACCGATATTCAACCAAGCAGAAAAGCATTTAAGGATAAATAAATAGGAACTCTTCTAGAAGCATTAGTTATCAAGAAGAAAAAGACGACCGAAATGTGAAAGAAAAACAAAAAAGGTAAATTCATAAAATAAAATCAAGTAGAAGAAAAATGAAAACTAATTGAATTATTCTTCAAATCTTGATGAGAAAGTAGCGACAACCATAGAATTAGTTCTAGTTAGCAATCTCAAAGATTAAAGTAGGAAAAATTCAATTCTATCTCTCCTATCAATGAGAAGGGAAGTGACGAGAGATGGAGAAACAAGCTAAAAAATTTTGTCCTTCCTCCAATCCACTGGTAAGTATGTGTCGAATAATGAAACGAAAAGCTAGAGTTAGAGATGAATGCCAACTCCAATGAAGCTCATAGTAGCTATTGTCGGCTACTAGCAGCAAATCTTCAGGAAGGCGAAATCGAAGCTCAAGAGGCGAACCTCAAACATCTGATCGGATCGCTCCATAAGGCCGTCCAGGTAACGCAACGCGAACCACCTGCCGAAGGACGTCGCGGTCTGGAGAAGCCGCCGCAGCAAGACCAGAGGCCTGCGCCTGAAGACGGAGGCGATCTTGGCGACGTCGTAGTCCGTCAGAGAGTCGGCCTCGGTCGTGCTCAGCTCGAACAGGTACCCCGATTTCTCCGTGAAGGCGTCGACGCCGTCGCGGGGCGCCGCCGCCGCGGGGCGGCGATCGGGGCGCCTCGCGCGGGGGAACCGAGCGGGAATGCAGGGCCCGAGCCCGAGCCCGCGGCCGCGGCCGGGACCGGCGGGGAGGACGAGGCGGACGGGCGGCGGCGGCGGGGGCGGGAGGTGGAGCGCCATTCGGTTTCCCGGCCGGTGCCTGCTTCGCGGGCTTTCGGATTCGGAGGTCGCGTTCGGATCGGGATTACAGCGTCTCCGCCATGGGAAGGGGCGCGGAAGGTTGAAGAAGAGCAGCAGAAAGCGAGTGTGAGGAGCAGGAAGGAGGAGGGATCGTGCAAGGTAACGTCTCTCGCGTGGTCCTTTCGTTTCGTCGCGACGTTATCCTTTTTTGAGTAGCGAATAGAGAAAGAATGCACCGCCATCTTCTCTTGCGGGATTTTTGTGAATTTTTCGAAAACAATCGCTCCTCAAGAAATGTGGATCTCGTTACTTTTAATAAATATAGCTAGATCTTTCAATAATGATGCACACAAATAAATCTCGCATGTGAAAAAGCAAAAACACTATACCACATTTGAATTAATTTGATAAATGGGTGCAATCTTATTTCCAAATAAATGAAGCCCTAATATGATATTTTTATAGTAATTATAAAAGAATACGAGAGCCTCGACGGTGTAACTCCGATCAAATAACATGAATTTTGATTCTTTTCCAAGTGCAATTCAAGTACCTCAATGGTTTGATTTTGAGTAAAAACTTCGCACAACTACAATACAAAGCCTTGGTGGCTTGATTATGAATTAGTTAGTGCAATTTTTGATTTATTTTCAAGAATTCAATTTAAGGACTAAACGCCTTGAATATAAGATAGTCAAGGTCTCAATGACCCGAATATTTGATGAAATCTTTATGACTAAAATTTTTATAGGATGTGCAATTATTTGAATTAGATAGCTTGCCATACTTTTCAATTCTTTAATTTTTAAGAATTTCTTAATAGAAATTGCACGAAATTTAAATTATTTATCTATTTGTCATGAAATCAATAAAGAAGCTTTTTATCTATTGAGATAATATAAGGAATATATAATTTATTTTTTCACATATGAATTTTTTTAGTGTTTTTCATGACAATAATCCAATGGAATATAGAAATCGAAAGATGATAGAGTATGAATATAAACGCTTTCTCTAATTTATTTTTGCCAAATTCACATATTCCTATAAATTTCTTCGTTTATTTGTTGAAAAATATAAATGCAACGGGGAGGCGAAGCCAAATGAAACGCGCCTCAAAGCGAAAGTGCCGCGAGCAACGAGCGCGACCGCGAGCAAGAGCATCCCTCCTCACTGCTTCCGGCTATTGACAGCATAAGATGATGGCGGAATCCCCAAATCGCCTCCGGCTTCAATTCCGCTCGCCATCGAATTAGGCCGGCCACGGCGAAGCGCTCCGCGCAGAACCAGCTTCGGGAATCGAGCGTTCCCGGAAAAGACTCGGCGCCCCGAAAATCTCCGTCTCGACCGTCCTTCCCTCCGGCAGATGCGAAAAAATGTCGGACGCGGTAATCAAGTTCGGGGCTCTGGCCAGGAAGGCGAGCCGGGCCGCGAGACGAGCCCCGGCCGCCGCCAAGGGGGCGGAGTTCGATAAGGTTTCGGAGGCTCCGTTTGACAATTGGGGCGTCTTGGGTTTGCACTCGGTTGGGCGGTTTCATGAGGTAACTGCTCCTTTTCAGCCCCATTTTTTCCTCGAACTGTTTATCGGTGCTTGTTTTGGGTGTACTTCAATCTCGTGGCGTCCCGTGAATGGTTGGTTTTGTTGGGCTCTGTTGTTTGTTTGGTTCGAGAGAACAAAGATTAAGGATCTCCAGGGTCACGTATAAGGACCGGTCCTCAATGGGTAACGGGTGACGCCAACATAGTATGCTGGAAAGTTGTGCTGTTTTCGTGGTGTTCCAGATTGAGTTTGTGCTTCCTTTTTCAAGTAGCACCCACATTTTGTGCGACTCCTTCATGTCTGCTGTGGTAAAAAGAAGGTCTATAAAGAACTTGGAGATGGGCAAGTTTCTAATGGAGGATGTAGAAAGAGTGTTATTCTGCAATGCTCTGAGGTGCTTTTTGATCTATGTGACTGAGCCGTCCCTTTTATGTGGAATTCGATTTAAACATGGCAGTACTGGCTGACATTGCCGTTGTTTATGTCACGCTGGGCTCTGTCTCTGTATCCTTGTATCGACAGTTGCAATTGTTCTGCCCGAGTTAGTCTGAGATTTGGGTTTTCATCGGGTATCTGCTGTTTGCATTCACATTTATCTGATTCCTTATGTACATAAGCATCTTGAAATTGCCATTGAAGTGTGTTTCAACGTTCTTTACTCTTTTTTTTCTTTTTCATGTGGTTTACATGACTTGGCTGCCAATGTAAATTGGTGGGTTACCAGGTCACGTTCCTAAGTAGTTTGACTTGCTTATCACCAGGCAAAGTAAGAATTTGCCCTATTCATCAACTACAAGGATACTTGCCATGTCATTTGTCTATGAAATTGAAATAGGTCTTCAATAGAGCACACAGAAGACAGGCACGAAATTCAGTTCGCCAAAACAAAGAGTGCGGTTACTCTTTTTCTTCAATATTCATGCTTTATTTTTTGTGACCACCTTTCACCAGTTAATCGTGCTAGCTTCCTGATTGCTCTTAATGTTGCGTATCAAAATGCAATCATCCTTAAGGGTGTAATTTGCGTTAAACATCAAATTTCATATTTTCACAATATTTTCACAATATTTTCACAATATGAGTTTCATGATAATTTGCACACTAAGTTACATTATTTTTGGTTACCACGCGGGAAATACAAGGGTGAAGTACTTTACCAATATAATGTTTGGACCGATCTGTCAGTGTATTATTTCCTCGAATTTCCTTTGGCTTTTATTTTTAGGAAAAGAACTGCCAATCTACTATGGCAAGTTAATCATACAGCAGCCACTGACTATTTGGGTTTCTGAGTGAAAAATTTCTACTTTAACATGATATTCCTGTGTCTAAGCAGACTCCCACTCATAGGCTCTGGATAATATATGAAATTTTCAAAAGGAAGCAAAGATCTGTCCCTCAAGTGCGAAGAAATAGATTTATAAAAATTGACTGGATGATTTCTTTGCAAGAAAAAATCTGGTGGACGACCAGCATCTGTATTTGATATTTGGTGTGAAACAACATGAGTAGGATAAAGAATAAGAAAGTGGAAGGGTGGTTCTGTTCATATTAATGTGTTCTCCGACTAAGCACAGTGCTAATTTTGCCACCTCAAGCCCTCCTTATATGATAAGAAATATATTTTCCTTCATAAAGCACCCTATAAAGCAAGAATCGTAAAAAGCACTTTTAAAGAGGTTAAATTGTGCTAAAAACAAGTCCCTGAATGCTTGTGAAGACATTTGTCAAGTGTGACCACCAAAGTGCCACCATAATTGGACATGAAAATTACATTCATACTTATTTGTATTTGCCGAAGTCTAGCAACAACATGATTGTCCTTAGTGGGTTATATCGACAAGGGTTACTGTAGGCAAGGTGTCTTTTCATATTAACGAGAAAGTTGAGAACATCTATGTGCCAATTACCTCCTTTATTGCAAAATATCTGTGAGATCTGTGTATGATATATTCCTTAAAACCTTCAGAAGCTGTCTTCTATGTGTAATATAGCGCTCTCTCTTTCAATATTGCCAGGTTTCACATATCAATTGTTACAGGATTTATAGAAGTACAGAGCTGAATCTCCGGATTATGAGACCTCACAAGCTGAATTTGTATAGGTTTTACTCTACATCAAACCTACAGGCGTTGTCAAATGAAGTTTCTGGAAGTCATACCAACTATCAACTGCATGCTACTAGGAAGCAATCACGGCAGATCGTGGAGTTGATTAAAAGTTGCCCAGATGATTTGGAAGTGAAGTTGGATGCGATGAATGTAAGGCCATCTCGCTCTTCGATTAGATGGATATTTCGAACCATAAACAGTAAGAAGGTTTCTGCTTTGCGGTTCTTTCACTGGACTCAGAACTCCTGGCCTGACCTTGGCTGTAATTCTGACATCTGTAGTTTGGTCATTGATAATTGTGGACGACTTGAAGATTATGAAACCATGCTTCTCCTCTTGAAGGAATTTTCTTTGGATGGAGTGTGCCTCACAGAAAAGGCCTTTACATTCCTAACTGTCTTAAAGTCTTCGGTAATGGATCCTGTGAACAAGACAATAGAAGTCCTGAATCAAGTTGGGGGTTCATGTCGTGATTCTGGGATATTTGCTTTGATCGAGACGCTTAGTCGTTTGGGATCCTTTGAGATGGCGAAGTATGTAATGCAAATTACAGAAGTAAAGGTTTCGTACTACAATATTATGGTGAGGGAGAAGTGTCGTAGATGTGATTTTGAGGAAGTGAAAGTTATGATTGATGAGATGAAGCAAGCAGGCCTGGGGCCAACTACCAGTATCTATAATTACTTTATCAGTAGCTTGTGTCGGAATGGAAAACTGAGCGAAGCAATCCATGTGATCGAAGAAATGGAAGGGACAGATTGCCCTCCCAACGCTTTGACTTTTGAGATACTGATTAATCACTACATTAGAGAGGGGAAGATGAATGTCGCAACCCAGTTACTTGATCGAATGGCATTGATTGGGATAGAACCTCGTATCACAACGCATACTGCCTTTATCAAGGGTTATTTCCACCAGGAGCAACACGATGAAGCCTACAAATATGCACTTTCCTCACGTGTTAACCACTCAGGTAATGAGACTAACAGCTTGCTTGCAAGGCTTCATCTAAAGAAAGGAGACACTATCACAGCCCAAAAGATCCTGCTTGAAATGATCGAGAAGGGTCTGAAACCAAACCTCAGAGTTCACTGGGGAGTTGTGAAAACTCTTAAGAAGATGGGTGAGATATGTCTGGCCCAAGATTTGGCAAGCAGCTTTGCCAAGACACGATTGAATTCGGAGGCTGGTTAGTGAGAATGTTTGTTCACTCTTTCTATCGCTTTTCATGTTCTCTCTATTGACACAAGAAATATAGAAGTGCTTTGTCTGGAGAACACCTGACGATTTGCAGTCAAGCCGCAAGACAACAATATCTCGGGAGCAAGCGACCCTGAAAGTAAGATGAGGCAACCGTATGATAAAGTCGCAGCTACAATGGGCAGGTGAAAGCCTAAAAAGATGCGGGCAGCTGCTCTGAAGGACCTCCACCATGCATGGGTCCCTTTGTTCTTTTCCTGCTGGCATCGCCTTGAACGATGCAGTGGTTGGATTAACGACGTAGCTGGCTTCACTTGTTAGGAACTGTTTTCTTGTGGAATTTACCATTGTACGGAATCATGACATTGTATCTGTCATGCCTCTCCCTTTCTTTTTAGCTAGTTTTGCAGTAACTTTTTATTTGTCTGGTCACTGTATTCACGGGGTCTCAGACTGAAACTTCGTGTTTCTTTATCCTGACATGGCTATTATGCACAGGATGGAGAGTTGAAGGTACAGCCTTAAGCAAGCCTAAGTTCTTCTTTCGTGACCTGATAACTATGAAAGTCTCTCGAACTGATCGAACCCGCGCTCTTCCATATCTCTTTATTTGCGTTGGTAGATCCCGCTTATGCATCTAAATCTTGACACTTTGATTGGGATACTTCATACTTCCTAAATTTAATCACTAAAAATCTGTCAAGAGTAGGCTGCGGAAAGCCCACACTTTGGCAAAGGGTGTTGTGTAATGTGCTGTATCTGCTTTCGAAGAAGAATTTTATGCTGTAAACTGTAAAGACATGCAATATCTGTGTATCTCTTTCTTCTTCCTGGTTAGTTATAAAAACAGTGTATGTCATCAGTTTCCTTCTTCAAACAGCAATGATGCAAATGCCAACCCTTTGCGACCTTTCTTTTCTGTGATTTTGATATAATTTTCACGGATAAGTGGATTTACTTAGGCCGAGCTGCATGTGGAAGGAAGCAAGAAACGTTCTTTTTAGTGAAGTAATGTTTTTGTCAACATCTGATATGCGTGAACTTGACTGCATGGACCGTGTGACTGCATTCTAAATTTTCTTACTGTGGAATTTGTGGGCTCGCTATCCCTCTCTTTGAAGAGGAACAGCATTGTTATCCTTTTAGTAAATACTTGAGGATGTTTGTAATTTTCAATGAGAACATATTTCTTTTTTTGATGCATATGTAATCATGTTTATTATAATGAAACTACTATTTCTTTTTGTTAATATATCTTTTTTATATATACATCTCAATGCAAATATATATATATATATATATATATATATATATAAGTCATTGAATTTGTTAATATATCTATATATACCTCTATGTGCAAATATATATATATATATATATAATCATTATTTTTGTTTTCAATTAAAAATAAAAATTAAAAACTTAAATTGGTCGCGCTAAAGGACTTCCCCAAATATGTGTTTACCAAACAGTATTTCCCCAAAGTTGCTTCTCAAGGCATTTTTCAATTATAGTTTACCAAACAGCTTTTGCATTTCAGCAAAGGCCTTTAGACCAAAGGTTTTTGCATTTCCTCAAAAGCTTTTCCCAAAAGCTTTTCCCAAACGCACCTTATATTGGAGACATTCTTCCATAATATAGCTGTTCGCTCGGACCGCGATTTAAAAGACGACTAGCACTTATTCTTGCAGAGCTTTACGAGGGCTGACAGACCATTTCTTTAACTTTCATTATCTTTTTTTAATATATCTCGATCAATTGTTGAGATCCTGACTTGCGTAATAGAGATTTCTAATGTATGGTCTAAGATAAAATAATGAGAAAATTTTAAATCAGGAATTAAAGTGAGATCATCTTTATACACAACACAAAAAAAGAGTGAGTAAATATTTGTCAATCACAAATAAAGGTAATAAAGGTCTGATTTGACCGGCAAGTTGAGGTAATTTCAGGTCTTTATATAAAATAAAGTCCATTTGAATTATCTTTTAAAAAAATTGCTCCGCTTCGAATCTTTAATTAAAATTTTTCCTAAAAGGTGGCGGGTTTTCCTTTCCGGGTTGGCATTATTGTGTCCAAATCTTAAAGAGTCAACGACAACAGTTCTGCCCACGTTGGCAAATTAGGAGAAAAACGGAAAATGATGACGGGTTCCCATTTTTCTATCCCGTAATTTTTAGATGGATTGAATCGAACGAACTCCCAAATTATATATAGTGTCCCTCACTAGTCACTCCCATTCCTCTCTCTCTCTCTCTCTCTCTTCTGGTGGCGGACGCGAAGGAGGAGGAGAATGCCGGAGACGATCATCAAGTTCGGGATCCTGGGCTGCGCCGATATCGCGCGGAAGGTCGGCCGAGCCATAATCCTCGCCCCCAACGCCACCATCGTCGCCGTCGGCAGCCGCTCCGCCGAGAAGGCCGCCCGGTTCGCCGCCGACAACGGCTTCCCCGCGGGCACCCGGACCTACGGCTCCTACGACGCCGTCCTCGACGACCCGGAGGTCGACGCCGTGTACATGCCCCTCCCCACCAGCCTCCACGCCAAGTGGGCCGTCCAGGCCGCCCGGAAGAAGAAGCACCTGCTCATGGAGAAGCCGGTGGCCGTGGACGTCGCGGAGTTCGACGGGATCGTGGAGGCCTGCGTCGCGAGCGGCGTGCAGTTCATGGACGGGACGATGTGGATGCACCACCCCAGGACCGCGCGGATGAAGGAGTTCGTCTCCGACGAGAGGGCTTTTGGGAAGCTCAGAGCGGTAAATTCTTGTCTCTTTTTTATGATTCTTCCGGCCTTTTCGATCTTGACTCTGTGTCTGGCCACGCGTATCTGTTGTCGGATTTGGGGTTTTGGGGGGAGACAACAATGGGTGTTGTCTTCTCCTTCCTGAGGATATGTTTTGGGTAGGGAGCTCGGTGTAATAATTTTAGATGCTCTTTTGGTAATTGTCGGATACGACCTCGCCTGTACACCAGAGATATGCATGTTCTTGATTCGCTGGATACGTGCATTCTTTTGGGCCATCGCTAAAAGATGATGTGATATAGGAAAAAAAAAAAAAAAAAAAAAGAAAACCCTAATTGGCTGGCTATCAATCTTCTTCATCTCCACTCCAAAAACCCATGTATATTTGTAGCTTTGATGGCTAATTTATCCAACATTTTCACAACGATTTGCTATGTCTGTCATGGTTCCTTCTTCTCTGATTTGAAAAAAACTCGACCCTGAGTTTCCTGGTTGAATAATAAGATATAGCGAATTCCTTCCAATCATCGTTAATAATATGAATATGTTGGGACAAAAATAGCAAAAATCAATCACCAACATGAAAAATACTCTCTTCAACTGTCAATTGGCTAGCTTCTCCTCCACATGCTTGCTGATCTTCTTCTGTGACGCTTGTTTATGTCTCATGAAGAAACTCTTAAAGAGAATCCTTTTCATTTTCACTTAAATCTTCAAGGAGTTGCATTTCGCTTAAATCTTCAAGGAGTTGCAATTTATCACCCTCTCCAAGTGAAAAAATTTCGAATTTTTCTTGATCATTATAGTCATCCCGGACAACTATCTGTATGACTTCTTCATTATCCCACTTAACTCTAGTGGTTTAATCATCAAAGTCTTCACTTATAGGATAGCTTTCGTCATTAAGAACTAAGGCATAACACCCTACAGCATTATTTACGGTCCGGCATCATGAATGGTATTTTCTTGAAATCCATTATCACCATCAGCCTTGAGGCCACCTCTGGCATGTCCTGGGGATGCTATCTTTTTTTAGCAGTAGGGTGAGAGAAAGTGGTGGTCACCTTCCGGATTCTCCATATGGGCTTCCAAAGTTTCTTTCCTATCACTGCAAAGCCTGTACAGTCCACCACGAGGCTCCAATCATATGTCGCATCTAAACCATCTCTGTTTGATGGGTTTGGTTGTCCAACCATTGTGCCAAAACAAAATCCTAGTTGCAAGGTAGGACCTTTTGTGCTCTGGTACCAAATTGATGTGTGCAAAAAATCCTAACATGGGGCTTTGATACCAATTGACATAGTTGGAGAAGGAAAGGATAATGAAAAGAACAAAAATAAGGCGAAAATAGAGTTGATTGAAGCTGGACAAAGAAAATATATTCCAGGGTTTATGAAAAACTAGCGATGTTTATGAATGAAGAAAGCTGATGACAAAGAAATGTAAATACCAATTTATAATAAGAAAGCTGATGACAAAGATGAAGGATGATCTCAACCTTTGATCTAAAATAGCAATTTCTGATCTAATCTGTTGGAGCTCAGTAAAAGTCACATGACTGGCACAGAACTGTACAATAACCTAATAATATAATAAAAGACTCAGCAAAAAAGAAGACGCTTAAAAATAGTAACGCTAGAATTATGCTCTTGCTTCAAGATGGTAATTATTGAGGATTGACACATCTAGTGGATTGGTCAGGGTGCACCTTATTCTTAGTAAAAGGGAATTAAAGGAAAGAGTAGAGCTATGTTAAGGGAATAGAACACTTTGGGTGTGCAATCTGGGATCTACCGTTGAAATCTCTGTTTGTCTCTAAAACTTGCAAATTACAGTACATTAGTTTCTAATTCTCAAAGCATGGTCACTAGAGCTGATAGAAGTTGCTATTGCAAGGTGGCGCGATGAAAAATCTGAAGATTGGGGTTGGCAAAATGATCTTTCTATGGTCCTGCGTTATCTTTCTAAACAACTGAGAAGGGATTCTATGATAACACTGCAATACTGTGGTGGTGTGGTTTCTCTTCTCAAGAGTTCTCTTGTAAAGTTGGTTAGGAACAGGATCCTTAAAATTATTTCTAACTTTTTAATTTTTGTAAAGTTGGTAAAGCTGGTTTATTAATATGCTTTGAATAGATTTAATGTATAGTTTTGATATGACGTAATAGACATGATGTTATATAGTCATGATCTCAAATAAAGACACCAATTTGCAAATGTCATTGTTGAATATAGAGAAGAAACAATATTGACATTTTGCGGAGTACTTTCGTCAGTTATTATGAGGCATTTGTTGTTATGTGCACCTTAGACACTATACAGTTCTGTAATAAAAATACTCATGGTGGTTTTGATGGATGCTTGATTATTTGAAAGTTAGCTCCTTGTAGTGGCAATCAGTGGTATTTCATGTACTAGAGTTCTCATTATACACTCAGGAAACTTTATTATGTTTATTTATTGGAATATCTGATGAAGAAAACCTGAAAAGATTCCTGCCAAAGTCTCTTCTATTGTTTGTTCCACCAGACTGTGGGACAATTATGTATTTGGGTATGTGAGACCTCTTGCCTGAAGAATATAGAAATAGTCTGGAAGATAAAATATAGTACCGGCCTTTGGGGTTTTGCTGATAAATTGTGGGGATAATCCAGTAAGATGAATTTCCAAGATGCATTTGGGTATCCTGTAGTGAGTTGCTGTATATGTTGCTTTTCAAAGGCTGTATAGCTTGATGCTCAGAAATCACTTGCCAACTTGACAGTTTTGACATTAAAATTGCATATCAAGGTGAAGTGGACATTCAAGCTTCTAAGCATTATTCAGATGGAGTGAGTTTACCGGCATGCTCTTTACATATGTTAAACTGTGTGCTAGGTGTGATGTGGAAAGAAACCCCATGTTTGTAAATTGAGTTATATGAGCAATCTGTATTTCGTTGGTCTAACACATGGGCTAGCTGGTGACTATGGTTGAAAGTCATTTGCAATTTTTTTTTTTTTTTTTTGGTGGTGCAAAACAGTTAGTTGGAGATTTAGATTGAGATATATTGGTGTGGTAGGATACTTGCTATGGATCTCATGGTCAAATCTGGTAACTTTACCTGGAAGGAGGATATTTTCCGATTTTTTGAGTGAGGTAAGAAGAGTTCCCATAGAATTAAAAGATCAAAAGGAAATGTTGGTGATATGCAGGTGTTCCTTATCTAAATTGTTCAGGCAGTACTGGTATTGGGCTTTTCAGTTATATGTACACATAATTTGTGTATTTGCACATCCACGTGTGCTTATACACATATTGGGCTTATCATGTCTTTTTTTTTCCTTTTTGTCAACTTATCATGTCTATTAAGAGGATGAATATTGAAATCTTTTCTCCCCCGCTGTGAGGTGTTGTAGCTCAGATGCATATCCCAAGATCGGTTGGGAAGTCGTAGGCTAATCCTCTTTATATGATATTCTTTGATCTTTAGCACTTGTCAAGTTTCCTTTTTGAATCTCAATAACAGTAATAGCTCTTCCATGCCAATACCAGCATGTCCTTAAACCATCTTAGGGTGCGTTTGGTAATGATTCTGTTCTCGGGAACTCATTCTGACAAGAATTGATTATTTTTTATTCTGTTCCCGGGAATTGATTCTGAGTAAAAGAATGCATTTGATAACTGTTCAAAATTTCTGATTCTAGAATAGAATTGTGTTTGATAACGTGTTCATTGATTCTTCCAAATTAATTTCTTTTAATTTTTAAATAATTTTTTTTACTTTTTGACCTTTTTCTTCTTTTCTTTTTCCTTTTTCTTTTCTTTTTTTCCTTTTTCTCCTATTCTTCTTCTTTTTGTGGCCGGTTGCCGGACCGGCGACCGGTCGGACGAGGGCCGGCGGCCTCATCGAAGCGTCGCCGACCCTCGGCGAGGTTGGCCCTCGTTGGCCGAGCCTCGCCAGTGGCCAGGCCGGCCTCGCCGGGGCTGGGCGAGGCCTGCCTGGCCGGCGGGGATGGGCGGGCCTTGCTGGTCCAGCCCCGGCGAGGCTCGCCTCCAGCGAGCTCGCTAGACCTCGCCTTGGCCTGGCGAGCCTTCGGCAAGCTCGTCGGACCGGCGGCAGGCGACCGGCGACCGGCGGCGGCGGGCGACCGGCAACCGGCGGGCGGCAGTCGCGGGATGGCGGAAGGGAAGAAGAAGAGTTTCACTGTGTTGATTCTTTTTTTGATTCTCGAACGCAGAGTCATATTTTTTTTTATTCTCAAATTTTGTCCCAAACTGATTCCGGGAATAAATTTGTTCCCAGGAACACAAATTTAAACGCGATTCTCGTCCCAAACTGATTCTGGGAACAAAAAATCAGAATTAGGCACTGTTTGGCACATTACTAAACAGGGCCTTAGTGTCTGATTCATGGGACTGATTCAGCCGGTGAGCCAGAATTGCTTAATTTGTAACCTTGAATTATCTAGTGTGTTTAATGTTTTAATGTATGAATAGTGTGAACTCAGAGACTTTTACAACCTTAATCTTGCCTTTTATAAGATGAAATGGAGATTCAAAGAGTGCAGCAGAATATCTAGTTGCTGACCAAATTGGAAAGCATACTAAATGTCTGAGAAGAACACCTTGGGGGCTCCTGTCCTTTCTTTTGTTTGGTAATTAAGGGGCCACATGTGACTAAATTCTGTGAAATCTCTTCCTTGAAGCAGATCTTAGTGATAGGAGCTTGGCTCAGCTAACCTCTGAGAGAATCGTTGTGAATTGATAATATCTAGCACTAGAAAGCAATGAGACAGATGGATGCAAGTTTGGTTAATCTAGGGGTCTTAGGGAGAGAAGACATCTAGAGCTTTCTGGAATGCAGTAGATACCTACCTGAGAGTTATGTAGGTGATGCATGTCTTTTGCCTTTTCACTTAGCGTCTTAGCATTTTTGTCATGTCCAGAATAAACCTCTGGCAACTCCCTGCCCCCCATATATAAAGGGTGTTTCTCCAGTGAGATCCTTTTTGTCCTTGAAGGTTTGGCAAGGAGATAAAAGAGGGCACGTGTTTGTGTAGATTTTACAGGATTTCAAGGTAGATGCTTGGCTTTCATGGTCAAGGGGAAAGTATCTTGTGTGCACTCTTCTCTTGGATCTTATTCTTCTAATTATTTCATGAGATGGTTTGCAACCTGCTGGATTTTCGCTTTTGAAATTGTTTGAAGCCTCAATTGTCCAGGAGTCTATAATGTGGATTCTGTATCCAATAATAAATGGTATATATAGTTTCCCATATTCTCTTGTGGGCCAGAGGTTTCCCATGCTGAACAACTGATTCATACAAGTTGCTCTAGATGCTCTAGATAATGGGTTTCCTGATATCACGAAGATGGTTGTCCTTGGTCTTGCAGATGCACACCTGTTTCGCTTTTGCTGCAGATCCTGATTTTCTGGAGAACGACATTCGTGTTAAGCCAGATCTCGATGGTCATGGTGCTCTCGGAGATGCTGGCTGGTACTGCATCCGGTCAATTCTGTGGGGCAACGATTATGAGTTGCCAAAGTCCGTGATGGCCTTGCGTGGGCCAGTTTTAAATAAGGCAGGGGTTATCTTATCCTGTGGGGCTTCTCTACACTGGGAAGATGGAAAAGTGGCGACCTTCCATTGCTCGTTCTTATCTCATTTGACAATGGACATAACTGCTATCGGAACAAAGGGAACTTTGCACGTCCACGATTTCATCGTTCCATTTCAAGAGAGCGAAGCGTCTTTCTCTGTAGCTTCGGAATCAGGGTTCAATGAGCTGGTGAGCGAGTGGGTCCCCAAGCCGGCGGAGCATATAGTCAGTACTAGTCTTCCTCAAGAGGCTCTGATGGTGAAAGAGTTTTCCAGCTTGGTTGGTGCCATTAAAGCCGGAGGTTCGCAGCCTGAGATGAAGTGGCCGATCATCAGCAGGAAGACTCAGCTGGTGCTCGATGCCGTCAAGCTGTCAATTCAGAGAGGATTCGAGCCTGTCGAGGTTGTTGGTTGAATATTCTGTCCTTGGGGATTCATTTGTGCTTTGTTCCTAACTCTCTGCCGTTGGCGTGATTCCTTGAATAAGGAGTTTGTTGGCTTCAATGAAACTTCTTGCTTGAAAATTTCCAGAGTTAATAAAAAAAAAAGTAAAAAAAGAAAAGAGAGAGAGAGAGTCGTGCATAATGTTGGGCTTAAGTCTCAATGGACGATGACGATTGAAAAATAATTCTGTGCCTTTTCTATGGTAGAAAATTGCACATGAATTTTTTGTGTGGATTAAACTCATTTTGAGTCGCGTGGCGCTTAATTTACGAGGTTAATTGATTATCTTGTATCATATAGAAAAAAGGTTTAGTAAGTAGAATTAAATATTTTAATCAATATATGCATTTGATTTCATAACTTGGATCTTTCCATGATATTTGATTTAAGGCGTCATAAGTCTCTCTGCCTCCGCATTTTGCCCTCAGAAATTTCTAATACATGTTTGCACGTCATTTGATTAATGAAGAATGCAAAAAGGCATTGGCGTTTTGCTATTGACAGATGCAATGAAAGATACTATTTAATTGATACGTACCATTTGACATTAAATTGAGGGGTATTTTCCAAATTCAGTTCCGAAAGTGTAGAGATGTTATGGGTATATTTTGGTTTTGTATTGATGTAGTCGTATGCATTTTAAAAATTTAATTCAAATTATTGAAGAGAAACTTGGCCCTAAATCAATTTTCTTCGTATTACTTATTTTGCCCTTTAACTTTGCAAAAGTGTATGATAGATAATTTAACTGGACGTTTTTAGTTACTACATGTTAATAAAAACTGATTGTCTTATAGAGCACGGAGAATATGAAATTCATGATATTTATCCTTTTTCAAGTTAAATTAAATTATTAATTTATTAGAAAAATATTAAGTATATCTGTTAACTTTTTATTTCTAAAATTTTCTACTCACTTAGTAAGAAAAATGTATTTAAAATAGGCAATTTCTATGCTATTACTAATCAGGCAACGATATTATGATGCAAGCCTTAGTAATAAACTAATGTATAAGCTTTAATTAATTGATAATTATATATATGTTAGTGAAAGATTTTTTCATTATACTAAAAATATAACCTATTTATATGAATTTCACTTTTTGTCACCTGCGTCTGTCCTGACCTTTTTACAGGTGACTTACAAAGGAAAAGCTAATGGGACTACTAAAAGGAGTGCTTAGCATGGGTTTTCTCAAGCTAATGGACTACTTAAGTAAGGGAAGAAAAAAAGAAAAAATATAAAAGGAAAAATAAAAGAATAAATATAATATTTAAAAATTATTAAAAATTATCTATGTTAGTATTAATAGCATTGTATAGGACAACTGATATTTACATTAACGATTTTCATTTAAAATTTATACAAATACAAAATGTTTAGATTTCATTTACCAAAAAAAAATTTAAGACTGAATCGACATAATTACAACAAGTTTAGAACTTTTTTTGATAGTTTTTCAATTATTATTATTATTTTAAAAAAATATTTTTTATATTCGAAGTATGGGGACTCGGGCTGGGCCCGGTCCGAACATGGGCTATCGTGGACTTCCGGGTCCTGGAAACGAAAACAGGCAAAAGCCAAGAAACGAAGTGGGCTCATTGTTCGGGCCCAATTCAATTCTAGCCAGAGAAGCCCAGATCTACCAAGCCCATTTAACCCAAAACCCTTCAGCCCAAATATAACTAGAGCTAAGCCCAAACCTATCAAGCTAATTCCAAGCCCAAATCTACCAAAAAAACCAAAACATGCTCTGCCTCCCTCACTCACCTAAAACTGGCCTCAAGCCTTTTGTCATTATCTTCTTTCCCGCTCTCTCTCCATCGTCATTTTTTTACCGAAGCAAACCGCGGTAAGGCACACGAAATTTCACAGGGGATCCATTACCGAGTTATTTCTTTCTCCCTGGAAGACCATCGCCGATCGGCCATCAGACGACGCGCAAATTACAGAACATATAGGAAGAAAACGGATTCAGCAATGTTCTTGGTGACGGTGAAATATGGAGACAGTCATCTTGCTTGATAATTATTGAAAGGTGTCTACCAAGTTGAACGCACGGGTATGCGCTCAAAGTAATCCACAGCCGAGGACAAACTGCCACGATTTCGGTTCATGCATTTTATCGAACATAAAGAGTCTCAGACTCACAGCAAAAACTACCCAAACACGGAAGGAAATGAGCGCTTAACGGCGGAGACCCCCACCGGGCTCGAAGATGGTGGACACGGGGTGAGTTCGAGACGAGGCGAACTAGGCCGGCCGCCTCTCATCCTCTCCGATCTGTGATCCTCGGGACGAGCTTGGGCCAAACAACTAATTAGCTGTCCTTACGCCATATTGCACAATCACCAGGAGAGTAAGCTTAAGTGAATAGATCGTGGAGTGCCAAGACTCTAAATGTTTAATCGGTTCCTTAAGTTATAATTTCTTTAATTGGATCCAAGATCACTAAATTTCACCGTACTTAAATCAAATATCTGAAAAAAATTAGAAACTAATAAAATTCTAATTTTTTTGGGGTCAAAAGACAAGTTTCGTCGCAATAAGGGATTTTGAATGTTGAATCTCGAATTTTTCAACTTTAACTGTCGAGAAATTCAGGTGTAAATAATAGTGAAATATTCAATAATCAAAATAGTAAATAAAATACTGAAAAAAGACAAGGATTCTGCATGAGCAAACAGTAAAGGATTTCATATTCGTCACCTGCCGAGAGAAGGGTTCTGCGAGCTTAGACTTAGGTAACATATATGCAATGATGGATGTGACTTTTATCCATGAAAGGTGATGGTAGTGTCACTTATGCATGACCTAAGTAATACGTAATTAACTTGGATCAATATCTAAGATGAAATGACAACTCATTATTTTTGGGTTTTCTTGTTTATGAAATATCGACATGACTCAGTTAATGCTATATCTATTTGCACCAAATCTAATATGCCTTAATAACATAAGATCCCAAATGTAATGCATACTATGCTATAATGAATCAACGATATGTAATGCTATGAAATTAATTCCTAAAGCTAATGACGTGATATGTGAATACTATGACATGAGATAGAATTAACCGTGGATTAATTTTAAGATGCAAGTTATTGTTTTTTTTTTTGGTATCTTCTATTTAACCAAAACTCAACCCAAAAGATGTTGAATTTTGAAATTGAAATCAAATCCTATAATCTATTGGTAATCTAAAAGTATGGATTAATTTTAAGCATGTGATGGTAGAATGAATTGGTATCGATGTGAAAAAATTTAGAATTAAATTGATTTAATTAAATTATTTATGATTGAATTAGTACAAATGCAATTGGTTTAAAACTTTTTTTGGTATTTTTCCTATGTCAATTTAATCATAAACCTTTTAACAATTTGCCGGTTTAGTCATTCTAGCTAGTTTTGGCCTGAAAATAGCTTGTGTAACATTATTGCTAATGTGGATAATTTTTATATATATTTATCTTTTATCTTTTATCTTTTTCCTTTTGCCTTTTTACTTACACTAGCCTCAAGTAAGGGTAGCCCTCGCCAGATCTAGCGAGAACAATCCCACCCTTGCCCGAGGCCGACGAGGGCGGCCCTCGCTCGAAGCTAGCATAGGGTAAAACATAAAAGAAAAAAGAAAAAAGAAAAAAGAAACAAAAAGAAAATTAAAAAGAAAAAAATCATAAATTCAAAAATAGTAAAAATTTTTCACCTAAGCTCTGGTTGTGCTACATAGGATGATTGACTGACCGACTAAACTATTACCTTAGGGATTTCTAGTCAAAATTGGTCGGAAGGAATAAATTGGCAAATCATTAATAGATTTAGAACTAAATTGATAAATCATTAAATTTTTTAGAATTTAATTGGCACAATTGAAATGTTTAGGATTAGATTGGTAAGTTATCAAAAATTTTAGATTAATTTAGCAAAATCGAAAGGTTTATGATTGAAATAGCAGTCTTACAATAATTTTATAACTTTTGTGGATTATTTCTTGTTTCTGGTGCGTGCTTTCTCCATATATCTCATTTCTCAATTCGTTTATTAGGATCTCATTTCTCTCTCTCTCTCTCTCTCTTCGAGAAGACGCGAAGAAGAAGAAGAATGTCGGAGACGGTCATCAAGTTCGGGATCCTGGGCTGTGCCGACATAGCTAGGAAGGTCGGCCGAGCCATAATGCTTGCCCCCAATGCCACCATCGTCGCTGTTGGCAGCCGCTCTGCCGAGAAGGCCGCCAAGTTTGCTGCAGAGCATGGCTTCCCCCTGGGGACACAGGCCTACGGCTCTTATGACGCCATCCTTGACGGCCTGGAGGTCGATGCCGTGTCCTTGCCCCTGGCCCTTCCCACCAGCCTCGATGCCAAGTGGGCCGTCCTGGCTGCCCATAAGAAGAAGCACTTGATCCTGGAGAAGCCGGTGATCGTGGATGTCGCCGAGTTCGACAAGATCGTGGAGGCTTGTGTCGCAAGCTCCGTGCAGCTCATGGACGGGACGATGTGAATGCTTAACCCAAGGACGGCGAGGATGAAGGAGTTCATCTCTGTCGGGAGGGCTTTTGGGAACTCAGAGCGGTAAATTCGTCTCTTGGATGATTCTTCCGCTCTTTTCGATTTTGACTCTGTCTCTGGCCTCATGACTTATGTATCTGCTATGGGGTTTGTGGTTTTTTGGGGTTGGGGGGCATCTCTAAAAGATGCGCTGTAGGGAGAAAACCCTAACCGACTGGCTTTCAGTCTTCTTCATCTCCAATAAAAAAAACCCACGTTTTGTAGCTTTGATAGCTAATTCATCCAACATTTTTCACAACGATTTGCTATGTATTTTATGGTTCCTTCTCATAGGAATGACAAAATCAACCATTGACATGTACAAAAATTTTGTATTTTTCTTGATCATTATAGTCACCCCTAACAATTATTCGTATTCTCTCGTGGTTTCATCTTCAAAGCCTTCACTTGTAGGATAGATTTCTTCATTAAGATCTAAGGCATAACTCAATCACCCTTCCAATCCACCTCCTAAAGATTTTTAAGATATATGCTCGGTTTTCATGGTCAAGGGGAAAGTATCTTGCCTGCACTCTTCTCTTGTATCTAAATCTTCTAATCATTTCTTGAGTTGTTTTGCACCCTGCGGGGTTTTCGCTTTTGATATTGTTTGAAGCCTCGATTTTCTGGGAGTCTATAATGTGGATGTTGAATTGTTTAAGTTGCTGCATCGAATCTGTGATTTGTGATTTTGTATCCAATAATAAATGGTAAATAATAGTTTCCCATCTTCTGTTATGGGCCAGAGATTTCCACGTTGAACAATCGATTCATAAAGTTGCTCTAGATATAGATAAGAGAGGGTTCCCTGATATCTCGAAGATGGCTTTTCCTTGGTCTTGCAGATGCACACCTGTTTCACTTTTGCCACTGATCCTGATTTTCTGGAGAACGACATTCGTGTTAAGCCAGATCTTGATGCTCTCGGCGCTGTGGGCGATGCTGGCTGGTACTGTATCCGGGCAATTCTGTGGGGCAACGACTATGAGCTGCCGAAGACCGTGATGACCTCGCGCCGCCCGATTTCACTAAGGCAGGGGCCTTCTTATCCTGTGGGGCTTCTCTAGACTGGGAAGATGGAAGAGTGGCGACCTTCCGTTGCTCGTTCTTATCTCATTTGACAATGGACATAACTGCTGTCGGAATGAAGGGGACTTTGGACGTCCACGATTTCATCATCCCATTTCAAGAGAGCGAAGCGTCTTTCTCTGTAGCTTCGGAATCAGGGTTCGACGGCAAGCCCGCAGAGCATTTAGTCAGTACTAGTCTTCCTCAGGAGGCTCTGATGGTGAAGGAGGTTTCCAGCTTGGTCGGTGCCATTAAAGCCAAAGGTTGGCACCCTGAGATGAGGTGGCCGATCATCAGCAGGAAGACTCAGCTGGTGTTCGATGCCGTCAAGCTGTCAATTGAGAGAGGATTTGAGTCCGTGGAGATTCTTCGTTGAATATTCTGTCCTTGAGGTGTCATTTATACATTGTTCCCAACTCATTGCCGTTGGGGTGAGTCGTCGAATACGGAGTTGTTCTCTTAATCAGTGAGAACTTGTTTCTTGAAATTTTTCTTAGTTAAAAAAAGAGACTCATGTATAAACACATGGGGCTTAAGTCCAACGGACCATGACGATTGAAAAATATTCCTACTGTTGTTTTATAGTGGATTAAGCTGTAGGCATATGATTAATTCTCCACATCATCATGTGTAGATCATTATTGAGTCGTGTATCGCTTAATTCATGAGGATGATGGATTATTTTCTAACAAATGAGTAGTTAAACAACGAAGAAAAAAAGATTAAGTAAACTAATGCGACCCGATGGCACTTAAGCTTTCTTTGACTAGTTCACCCCTTTTTAGAGTTGCCTAAACTCGGCCTTTCTCTTGCCATTTACTCGCTCATTGGCCACCCCCAATTGTAGAATACCCAATTACTCTTCTTGTGCTGGATTCTGTTGGATGTAACAAATAAGGGAAAATACACGAGCCCCCCATCCCTTGATCTGACGGTGTAAATCCAACTTCCTCATGTACCATCTACCCCATTTGTTAAGTAAATCCTCAAGAACATAATTTCATCTTTGTCATAATCCCCCTACGAAATTTTTAGAGTACCCAAGGAAATCATTAACTCCTGGAAACTTCAAGGCATGTCTGGACATCTTGGTCAACTCCCTCATCCTATTGTGCTTCAAAACTTTCGATCCTTGATTACACACATAGCCCACACGCAGCACACAACGGAGAACAGCACACACACCCGCGCACCTAAATAAACCAAAATGGTAACCGCTCTATAAACGTACCGGTTTTTATTTATGAAGATGTTCTGAGTTAATTGCTTCGGGAAGACTTTCTCCCTTGTCCATGTAATTAGGATTGCATCTGTATGTATTGGAATGTTCAAAATCTTTGCTCGGGGCATGAAGGCATGTCAAAGCTTTATCCTGTTATGATGTTTGAGGATCTTGAATGAGGTAACTCAAAGGCGGTGTTCGTCTCAATTGTTTTTGGCATAGTTGCTTATTCTCAGTTGGATTTATGGGTTCCTGAAACGAACTCTGGGAAGGTCCCTAAGACTGGTTTTGGTTAAGGCATGGAAGCAATTCATTCTTATTGAAGAAAGTGTAAGAGATCTTTGTTGCACAGAATCATTTCACAGGAATACAAAAGAGTTATTATCGCATGCTCATGATCATTGTTTTTCTAATACAATATTCCATCTCACAGAAGTACATTACGCACAATATCATATAATTAAGCACATAGGACATATAGAGAGCTATATGTCCATACACTAAGAAAAGTTTCAGAACATTACAGCATTATGTAATACAGCCTTATGACTTGCACGCCAGGATCCTTCTTTTTCTCTCTTTGGCCAAAGTAAGCCAAGGATCCACTTATTCATTAAGCATAACACCACATACGATACTCGGCTGCAATTAGGTTTATAACAAGAAACACAGTGGTTTTCGAGAATCCCTACTAAGGCCTCCCACTCCTTGGAATGGCTACTGCGCAAAGAGGTTTCTTCATCTCGCATGAAAGCTTGAGGAGCTCAGTGAGATCGACGGGGTGAGACTCATGTGGGACCCAGTTGAAGTGACGCACCAGTTTGGCCACCCAAAGGCCAACCGTCGCCAGACCCAAGTTCTTGCCGGGGCAGGACCGACGGCCCGCCCCAAATGGTGCAAGCCTCAGGTCGGTGCCCCTCACGTCAAAGTTGATGCTGCCATCGTCCAAGGCCGTGCCATCCAAGAACCTCTCGGGCCTAAAAGCTAGAGGGTCTTTCCACACATTGGGGTCGTGGGTGATGGCCCACATGTTGACCATGGCTGTTGTGCCGGTGGGGACCACCATGCCATTGCTGAGGTGGACGTCGGACGTGGACAGCCTGGCCCATGATAGCAAGGGTCCGGGTGGGTGGACTCGTAGGGTTTCCTTCACTATGGCTTGGAGATAAGGCAGCTTGGCCACATCAGCATCGTTGACGCTCTTGTCTCCTAGTACGAGGTCGAGTTCGCTCCGAAGCTTGGCCTGAGCATTAGGGTTCAGTACTAATTCGGCCATGGTCCATTCAGTCAACAAAGCCACCGTGTCAGTGCCACGAAAAATCATTTCCTGCAAGCAAGATGAAGAATGTAGAGATGTTAGCTCTTGCTGATGATAGTTATCAGAGGGAAAAGAGGATTACAAGCAACCAAATCTAACTACTTTTTGGAGTACGTTCCTTAGTCGTTGGGATGAAGCCTATATGAGTTTTAAGAGTATATAAACCAACATAAACATGCGTGGCATGTTATGTACTAGGCAACAGAACAGAGATAGGGTTATCGGAAAGTTGGTCATGATTTGATAAAATAGCACGGCATGAAATAAGTAAATTCATAAAAAAAAAAAGAAAAAAAGAAAAAAAGGACCAAACACAGAAAGTTGTTCTTTTTTAATATTCTTTTTTGAATTAAAACGAATAACGTACTAACAGTTATGGCATGACGTCAATGAAATGACGACAATACCCATCACCGAAACTCTCACTCGGATTGTTCAAGATCAATTAGAAAGTTTTCATTTTGGACGAGACGAGAATTGAAGTATGCTAATGTATGCCTGTTTAATAGTGATCAAGAGTAATTGACAAACCCATAGTATGGCGATTGTGTCATCTTCGCTCAGCTCTTCGCCACTGCTCAATGACAACAAAACATCGACGAAGTCTGAACCATCGGATGGATTCTCGGACTGCCTCACTCTATGTTCTTCAATGATTTTCATGACAAACTTTCGGACTCTAGGAACAAGAGCTGAGCAACGGACATCGATACGGAAGGGGTCGTAAATGTGACTCAGCCATGGAAGATAATCGGACCAGTTAAAAGCTCCCAAGAGCTCGAACCCTTCTTTAACGATGTCCCGAAGTTCATCAACTTCGTTGCCAGAGGTACTCATGTCATACCTCTTGCCAAAAACTGTCCCCATTATGTTATTGAGAGCTGCATCTTGGAGATGCTTTCTCAACACAACAACCCCCTTAAGGAATTGTTCTTTCTGGATGGCTTCAATCATGAAGCCACAGTCCACCTGGCGCCCGGCTTCGTGAGCTGCAATGTGCTTCAGTCCGAAGAGGTGAGCGGAGGCTATCCTCCTCAGGAGTCGCCAGTATGCACCGTCCGGCGCGAACCCAATGGCCCGGCTGAACATGAGGCTCTTCAAGGATTGCTTTAGGGGGCGGTTGGCAAAGTGTGGCGAGGTCAAGATCTCACGGGCTATTTGTGGGTTGGACGTGACGACGGCTGGGGTGGGTCCTAGGCTGAAAGCCATGAGCTGAGTGGCAGCTTGGCGAGTGGCCATGTGAGCCAGGGTGCGATGTGGCAAGCCATAGCTCAAGCTGAACAAGCTCCCAAAGAAGGGCAGGCTGCGAGGTCCAGGGATCGGAACATTGCCTCTCTTGTTCAGGCCATTTTTCCATGCCAGGCCTCCGGGAGTGAAGGCCCAGCTCAGAATCACAGCAGAGGTTGAAAATGCCACCAAAATGGCAATGTAAAGGATAGGATCAAACGCATATTGGGTTTTCAAAATAGCAGGAAATGCAAAGAGAAGCCAGTTTGTATCAAAAGATTGATGCAAATCCATGGCGTTTACTTGGGGTGGTGTGTGTTTTTAGGGTTTGCGAGTGAAAGAGATTGAGACACGGTATTTATAGGTGGGATTACGTGTGTTAGGAGGGACTTGGTTGTGGAAAATCCTGTTATAAAAACGAAGGAACCGCGGATTTACGTGAAACTGAAGTTATATCTACGTGCGGGCGCATGTGCTTATTTATTACTTGGGAGGTTTTTGCATTTTTTCAATTTTAGGGTTTTTATAAGTTTGTAGGGAGGGAGAGTCAACCGGGGTCCGCAAAAATCAAGGTGGATTTCAATTTCTGCGTTCAACTTTGGAACAGTATTATCTCGCTTTTCTTCCCAACGTCTCTTGTTGGGTTGACACTTGTCCAATTTAGGAATTTTGGTCCTCCTCTTTTTGTTGACTAAACCCTCCAAGAGGGACAGCAGTGGATTTCTGCAAAGAAGATTAAAACATTCTTCATCCTTCTCATTTTTTTTTTTTTTTTTTTTGCACGAGAGAAATAAGACCAATGCTCATTATACCAAAAATTAGTCAACCATATAGTTTACAATAGCGATAGGACGTGCCTAATTGATAATAAATTGATTCTATTGAAGCAGTCCAATGCAGACTATCATACTTTATATTACAAAGTTCAATCAATCTCCACGTCTCTAGCATGACTTGATAAACATGTGTCCTTGTACCAGCAGGTGCACTTCTGTCAAATATAGAAACTTCCTTAATTACCTGGCAGATTCATTAATATGTTCATCCAGTCCATATACATCGCATTGTACGGAAAAATATTTTTATTGAACAATCTGTCAACATAACGTGGGATGCAAAGACGTTCTTTTTATGTTGTTTTCTATGTGATAATAAAGAAGGAAGTGATCCAACTTTTATTAGTGATGTACGGGAGTACGTACGATGTATATAAATATAATTTTTTCAATGGGATAAAGCCTATGTACCTGAATATGATTTTTTCAATGGGATAAGACCTGAGGTTAGGCCACCACTTGCAACAACCGCGGCGTTGGAAGTGGCGAAGGGAAAATAGAGCGAGAGAGAAAGCTCGAATGTCAAGGGATTCGAAAGAGATCCAACCTGAAATTTGAAATGATCCAAATATGATAACCGAAGTATACCTAATTGGTAAAAACCGGGAAAATTACCATAAAATTTGTAGATTTGACAAATTTAATCATAAATCTTTAAATAATTTGTCAATTCAGTCATTTCGATCAATTTTAATTAGAAATTATTGACGTGAAAGTCAATTATTCTACATGACATAGCTAGTATCAATGTAAATATTCTCTACAGTTATTTATTTATTTATTTTCTTTTATTTGGCCGGCAACCTTCACCAGTCACTAGGTGAGGGTCGCAGCCCTCGTTGGCCGTGAATGAGATGGCTTCACCAATATTTAGGAGAGGCTTCATGGCCTTATCGGCTGTGGCCCTTGCCTAGATCTAGGCAAGGCCTATGTGGCTAGTGAGGGCCTCGTGCAAATTTGGCGAGGTACGATGAAAAAAAGAAAAAGACAAAAAAAAGAAATGAGACGTGAGAAATAAAAAATTCAAAAACTATATAAAAATTATAAAAATTATCCATATTAATGCTGATTTTTTTGTGTAGGATAACCGGCACCCACATTATCAATATTTGGTCAAAATTAGCCGAAATGACTCAATTGACAAATTGTTAAATTGTTTAGGACTATATTGATAAAATTGAAATATTTAGTATTGAATTTGTACGAATACAATAGGTTTAAAACTTTTTTGATAATTTTACTAGGACTTGATGTAAGTCCTCAGAATCTCCAAACACAATATGCTTGGTCTAATAAGCGTCCATGCGATGTTTACCTCTACTTTTGCTATCTAGACGAGAGGAGATGGCACTCAACACTTCGTGCTGTGCATCCTAATCGCAAGGAAGGATCGTCTAGGGTTCCATTTAGCACACAGTTTTGCACTATTCAGCCGTCCTACCATGACATAATTTCGGACAAGTAGAATCCATAGGATAACTTTCACGATTAAAAAGTCCGCATAGGTTGCACCGACCCCAAGGTCGGGCATTTGTGCCCATGAATGTCGGATCCCGAGCACGCGCAACGAGCCGCCCCCACAAGCCCACGTCCTCGAAATCATATACATATAATTTGAGCGTGTATTGAGGCGGGAGTCCGGTGCGAAATGGCATTAATTTAAGACCGGAACCATGCCACAAGTCCACAACACACGAGGGTTTCACACCGACGAGGTCCTACCCGTGCACGTGCAATGCCCCGTTTTCATCACCAGTCTTTAAGATTTATCTCGAAGTTCGGACGTCCCATATAGTTCAAAAGATTTTTCTGTACCATTTTCGGTCCTCGAAGTACTCCTTGAAGCTTGAGAGAAACCGTGCGTCTTCCTAGTCCCAACAGACACATTGTTAATTAGCATTATGTCTGTATATGGAAATGGTATTCGCATTATGGGTTTTTGGGAAGAGATGATTTTGACAGGTGAACCATTTGCCTTGGTTTTACGTGCTAAATAGAGCTGATGTACTTTCTTCCTTGGCACCGATACATTTCGTGCTCAACTACAAGGCCATTGGGGCGAGTCCATTTACTCTGATTGGATCGAGAAAAACTTTGATCGACGGTAGTTGCTATAAAGTGTGTGGACATTATGTGAAGAAACGCGTTTGCACTAAGTCCTTTGCAAGTTGCATATGACCTCGAAGAGACACAACGATGACTAGCCAATAGTTTTCGTTTATCGAGTTATCCCCACGATGAAGAAACGCGACTGCATGATTCTTTACAGAAAGAGATGTGCATTGAGTTTTGTTGAAGTAAATGGAGTGGTCATAGCAATTAGAGTTTATTGGTTTTGGCGACTCAAGGAGGCTGTGGGGAAGGGTCTACAAGTTTCTTGGACCGCTCTTGCCAAAGCTATGCGTGACCTGCAAATGTGTATGTGAGCGAATGGACTCCATGACATATCGATCCACAGTAGTTTTGCAAACTGACTTTAAGTCAATTAGAAGCAAAGAAAGAAGGGTTCGGCAAGTCAGCTACTCTTTCACTCAACCAAGACATCATGGAAATTAGGAACGAGCAAAACCCTAGGTGTCTCTTGCACCAATGACTCGGTGGGCGTGCCATCCTTGGTTTCTTTATTAGTTAGATAGATCATTCACAAATAAGAAATTTTACTCGACTCTAGAAGAATGTTACTTGGGGCAACCCGTGCTTGTCCTCCCTAGGAGATCCACATTCCCAAACCCAAGTTGTTTGATGAATTCTTGAAAAGAGAAATCTCACTCTTTAATACCAAAGAGTGCAAAGAAGTAATCAAGTAATTAAGCAAAAAATATCATTATGGCGGTGGATCGAGCGATCCAAGAATTGATTTGTAACTTGAACATCACGAGTTCGATTTTCCAGCCTATTATTGATTTTGGGAGACCTTGATTACCCTATAAAGGACGGGTCTTCATTTAGGTGTAGTTTCTGTCTTAGACCCTCCACATGTTTTGTAATTGGGCAAAATTGATGGGCTTGCTAGTGGGGAGTTATGTGCGGACTAAATCCGCGGCCTTAAACCGAACCTTCTCTAGTGGATGGTCAATAGTTTGCCACCGCTGAATGTACCCACCTTTTTTTTTATTATTTATTTAAATAAAGTAACTAAGTAAAAACTATCCTTTTCATATTTGACTTTTTTTTTTTCAATATTAATTCGATAATTTAGAAGACTGAAATTTCTTTGTAATATATATCGAATAGTGCTTTCCAAACACTAGTTCACATTCAATAGCATGACACGATTTGAAAAAAAGAATATGGATTTTTAAAATTCACGAGATATAAGGTGATAAATAGGATTAGAACTCTTGACCTTTTAAAGGTGGAAATATCATATAAGAGTTCATAATTTCAACAAAAGTTGGTCTTTCTGATATGACTTAAATTACTGTTAATAACCTAAAACAAATTGGAAACTTCAAAACATTGGCGAGTAACTCAAATAAAATTTGTATGCCCTTTGATTAAATTTGATAAGTTGTTGGGTTATTTAGTAATTTGGAGTCAATCAAATAAATGTTGATAATTAATTCAAATAAAATTTTTTAACTTAAATCTAGCTGGTAATTTCAGTGAAAAAATTAGTAATTTTTCAAATTAAGGTAAGTAATTTCATTCCAAAATCGGCAGTTTGAGGCGTTGCTAAACTACACCAATAGAACTCAAAATTTTTTGAACTATAGGTAAGTTGCGAACAATGAATTAAATGAATGACAATTTAATATAAAAGTTGGCGACTCACTAATAAGTTATCAAACAAGCAATTCATAGGTAATTTTTTTTTTGCTTTTCTTTTACCAACTGCATTTCAAATTTACCGAGACTTCGAGAAGGCTACGCGGACATGTTTGTTACTTTCTTTTTCCCCAAACGGGATGCTAGAACTCCAACATAATTAGATTTACAATATTTAATGCATTGGGGGTAAAAAGAACCCTAAAGCAAAGAAAAAGACACGCCAATTCAAAAAGAGTCTAATCAGTCCGTTTCTGTTATATTGGATAGATATGTACATCACATCGAGAAAGTAGTAAAAAAAATGAATAAAATCATTCTTAGAATGTAACCGTGATTAACGAATCTCATTTTAGACATTTTCCTTGGTACGGTCATGTTGGATCATATATTTTTCTAGGAAAGTAGGTTAGAATGGCTTAGAAAAGTTTTGGCCCAGTTCAAGTGTGGGTCATAATGGGTTATGATGGATTTGCCAAGCAGGCTCAATTTCAATCTTATCAATTGCAGAGTACATGAACAAACCCGCAGTGCACCTCTTAGGCGAGCCCATTAATTTAGCCATGCCAAAACCTAGGTTGAAGCTGGATTTCCTAGTTTGCAAAATTCAATCTGTTCGAGGTTGTTTTCAGACTCTCTATACCTTCTTATGTGCCATGTGTTTGGGTTTCTTAATTCTAGTATTTTGCTTTCTTTTATAATCAATTAAACCGACTAACTTGTCTTCAAATTCATTCACAAGAATGGTGACCACCTAATGGAGAAAAGTACCAAAAAAAGTACTAACTTGTTAATAATGTATCATCGATAGTTGAGTAACTGATGGTATTGCAATGAACAGATACAGGTGATAAGATTAATCTATAGTACGATAGAATGCACCGAATGAAGTTCTTAGTGCTATGTCACATCTAATTAGCAATTCAAAGATCGGTCATGTAACTTAGGTGACCTTGATTGGGGAAAAAAAATTGATTTAATCACAGAATCGGATGAAATCTCCTTCATCTCATCATCGCCGGGCGTGCTTCTTTGTCTAAGATATTAAATAATCGAGATGAGCTGGTCGAGTTCTCGCACGGCGGCATGTAAGCCGGAGGAGGGCGGAGACTCGTTGCGGTCGTTCCTCCGTCCTTTACTATGAACACCGTGTCCATGCCCCACGACATGTGCCGATCCAAATGACAGTGCATATACCATACACCTATTAATATAGCATTTAAAGCAAGCATCATTAGTGCGTCATGCAAAGCATAGTCCAATGAAGTTTTTAGTACACATATAGATCAGAAAATGTGCATATTCTGAAACGTGATCAGTGCATCTTTACCTGGATTGTCTGCTACAAATCTGATAGCAGCCCATCCGCTTTTCGGCACGGCGACTGTATTTACATATGGAGGGTCGACTAAGTTGTATCCTTGAGGGTCGGTATCGACGTCGAAGTCTCCGATGCCAGTACCTACGACATAAAAAGCGTAGCCGTGCAGGTGCATAGGATGAGCCTCTGCTGCGTCGATGATGTTCGTCCCTTGGAACACTATCTCAATCGTCTCGTTGAAATCGAAAACCTTCACGACCGTTCCTTTTGCCGGCACTGAAATATTCAGCGGCAAATCGTCCCCCGTGAAATTGTATAGAATCCCAGGGAAGTCCGGGAAATTCGTGCTGTAAATATCACTAATGTTCCTGCAAGGTGAACGTGTCCTTAAGTGATGTATCCTTCTGTTAGATTTCTGTATATACCGTGCGTCAAATGGAAATTAAAATTACCTATAATAAGCTTGTAGTATGTCAATCGACGGGTTGACCCAACTGAAATTGTTCAGGCTTGAAGCCAATCTGTCTCCGTAAATTCCTCCGCATGAGCTATTTGGGCAAATCAGCACGCCCATGGATGCTAGCACGAACATGCGCGTCGTCACGTTCTGTGGCACGTTCACGGGGTGTTCCTCGGTCGCCAGGCTCCTGAGGCGGTCCATGAATGCCACGGCCGCGACGTTGTCCTTGTAGGACGGGAGGGTCGATGGGAACGGGATCCTTTCAGGAGCGCTGTAATTGCCTCGGTACTGCAAAATCGCCGTCGCGTTGCTGTGATCGTAATTGGTGACGTCGAGCCTGTCGCTAGAGTACTGCCGCGCGGCCATGTAGTAATAGCTGAGGGACTGGTTCGCGGTGACCAGAACGTCCATCGTTTGTCCGGGCGTTATCATGACATAGGCAGTGTCTATCGGTTTGAGGTAGGCCCCGTCCATGCCGACCACCGTAAGGTTGTGACCGGCAATTGAGATAAAGAGGTCCGCATTGAGAACTGCATTAACCATACGCAGCAGATATGTCTTCCCATAATCGACGAGCATGCGATATGTCGTTTCTGCGACATAGTTACATGTGAAAGTCACGGTCTAACAAAGATTTTGGGGCATAAAAGTTAATACCGGCACAATAGCTTGTTAAAAGTTAATAACTTGGTTAATTCAATCTTTTACCGATGGAACACGGGCACATATCTCCCGCTTCGCCGTTGATGGTATAGGCATCGGATCGAGGCGTGTCCGAGCCAGTTTCGAGTGCTAGCTCCAGCAATTCCCTCATGCTCTCCTTGTACCAACAAGCTGCAACCACCCACAAATTACATCATCACGCACTTGCAAATGCATACCTTGATTCAACGATTAAGAACGAGCAAACAGCGTATCGAGTAACTCGTAATGCATAAGGTAATTACCGAACAGATGGATGCAAGATTCAACAAGTCAAAAAGGGAAAATCAAGTGTAACATTCAGAGGAACGTTCGGAAGTCTTAGGACTTTTTCTTGTCTGTCAGATTTTTCTTCAAGGGTTTTCTTATTCCACAGCTGTTGTTTTCAGACAAGCACGTGTACTCATATACATGACAGTCAACATAAGACTGCTTACTCTTCCGATTTATTCTCTTTATGTCTGGCCTCCTATGCCGCTATATTCATACAAAAAAAAAAAAAAAAAAAAAACAGCCCACTTTAAGGCTCAGTTTGTTTTGCAAAATTAAATGATTGATATATTATTTTTCTTAAAACAATTGCTTGTGTTAGTTATAAAAATAAATCAATGAAAACTTTTTTTTATCGTTTATGAAAATGTTTAGGTATGAATTGTCATTGAAAATGAAATCATTTTTCATTGATTAATTATTTCAAACTATACAAGGGATCCTTTTTATGAAAATATTTTTTAAACATCATTAAACAAATGGAATTGAAGTGACAAATCTTTTGAAATGACTATCACTAGTCCATAATGGGGTCCAAATTAAAAAATACATACCAAACACGAGGACTTCCTCGTCATCGGGCTTCGGATATGGATAAGTGGTTCCTTCACTCGGCAAAATGACTATTGCACCATGGACGGTGGCCCGTGTCCAGTCACTGTGAGCATGCCACCATAGGGTTCCTTCCTCATTCGTGAATTGGACCTCGTAAGTGAAATTTGTTCCCGGGGCGATTGGACATTGCGTAATGTACTCGGGGCCATCCGACCATGGATTTCGGGGCTGCTTTATCCCATGCCTTCATAAACAGCAAGGATTTAGTTAAATTTTAAGTTTGAGTTTGAAAAATATAAGATTAGCATATGACATCGACTATTTATATGGCAATGGAACTTTTCCTCGATAAGTCAATGAATTTCAGCCATTCTTTAGGACCGCCACTATGTTTGTGATTTTCTATGGTTCTCTTAAATAAAGACTAGCATTGTCCATGCGCAAAATTGCGAACACTTGCAAAAAGTATTATTTAATTTCAAAGGAGATCTTATCTGATTTCTAAATGTTGAGTATGTAAATTTATAATGAGATATATAAAATCTATCAAGAGGAAATGAAGGAAATGAAGATAGGAAGATGAAAAGGAAGATGGACGGCACTTATGTAGTTTTTAGAAAGTTTTTAATGTGCGATTTTATCTCTTTTATTATACATATTTAAAATACTTACCAATGATTTCAAGTAAAGAAAAGACGAAAACTATTACCTAAAGAACGGGAACCCTTTTTCCGTTGATCATCATGAACTGCAAATCTTTTCTTTTTTCTAAATTGTATTTATATCCCGGGAGTATATTGCTACTTATTTAAAGGAATAAAAGTTGGCATTTTCTGACTTCATTGCACCTCACGTCCAATATTGGATAACACACAGCGTCTGAATTTCCAGCTCAATTATTTATCAGCACGTGATATTCTCGTCATTGGATTTTTAAACTTTTATTTTGAGATTTCATTCTCTTTAAGGCGTTCGATAACAAGTACTACAGTAGAAAAAGAAAAAATTGCTAATACATCAGCCTCTGAACTCAGAAGTCAAAGCTTCAACGCTCAACTAGACAAAACTAAACGTTTCTTGGCCCCACAATATCTCGATAGAACAATATCGCTTTTCCCGATAGAGGAAAGAGTGCGTAAAACTAACGATTAGTAAATAATGCCTTCCAAGCTAACGTGAGAATGACTTTAAATGTACTCTTTCTTTCTTGAGGAGATGAGGAAAGAGGAATTGGTTATGAGTTTTACCAATGGAGGGTGACGCCATAGTAACCGTGGTTGTGAACGTTGACGAACACCGTGTCTCCTTTACGAACCCTTATCTCCGGCCCTGGGAAGCTGCCGTTCACCGTCAACACGCTCTTCGTCACGCACAGCTTCGTGAAATTTTGTTCCTTCAGCTGCATCGCACCCCGGCATCAGGTTATGCGCAACTTCAGCACAGATATGAAATTGAGAAAGGAAAAAGAAAGAAGGTGCAAGTCTAATTTAGTTTCCTTTTTCTTAGAGCTGTTAGCCAACTGATGATCAATCCACATGGAAATGAAGCGTGAAAGTGAAGCGTGGGTTTAATGACGTGATTCACTTTTAGTTCTTGTTATTTTGCTACTTTTAGAGGAAACTATTGCCCGCTTACGAATTCACGTACTGGGAAAACTGTTCGGGGAGAGCCAAGCTATTTGTTCACATATGAATACGTGTGAAGAGTCAAAACTCACACTCGTAACTTGCCAAATGGGTTGATCAGCCTCTCGCCATGAGCGCACAGTCATCTGCCCCCCGACTTCCCCCAAAAAAAGGAGAAAAAAGAAAAAATTGCATGCAGATTGTCTGTAATATACTCACAACGAAGTCGTAGAAGTGAATGCTGCCATGAGCCAAGGGAAGGAGCACCGCGTTAAGTGCAATAAGACGAAGAAGCACTTGGGTTTGGAGCGCGTCCATGTCCCCAAAACGACAAGAGGTTCTGTACTTTGCCTCTTTTCGAAACACCCTCGATCACTGCATTGAGTAGGCTTTCACTGTAATCAACTCCAACTAGCTTATTTATAGGCAAATCGGGCCGGCCTCGAAGATTCCCATCCACAGTGGACGGGGGTTCTCAGCTAACATTCAAATCATCCGCTACGTGGTAATCGCCAGTGCGTGTGCTCTGCGCTCTTTCGTGCGGACTGACGGTTGTTGTTCGCTAGTTATACAAGGAGAAGCATAACTCGAGGCACCTATTATTCTCCTCATTTTTTGCTCTCCATTGCTCCTCTTTTTTTTTTTTTTTTTTTTTGAATGATCTGTCCATCCACGAGCACATATACAAATTCGGTTCGCTGACATCATACGCGCCCATCGATAGACATCGACGCTTGCGAAGAGCAGAAATTTCTCTTATTTATTCGAACTCTTTCAATTCAACGTACTTATGTATTTAAATATAATATGTCGCGCACCGTCATCAATGCGTCCCCCATCCGCGATAAGTGGACAAACGTCCAATAGCTCGATGCAGAGAGACCCAAGGATCGAGTCCCAAAAACCCTGATGAGCTCATGTCGTCATTAGCATCCGTAGATTTAACTAGTACCGAATGAGAGTGTTGCTTTTCTTGCCGTGGACCTGAAACCTATGCAAAGCTAAATGACGCTAATTAGGAATTTTGTCGTGAACCTCTTGGCAAGATAGGTTTATCTTCCCTCCCTTTGTTTGGCAAACAAGTATGTACGATTCCCCAGCAAAGGACACATGCAAGGGCCTTTGCGCTCTCGCCGGCCAAAGTTTTAAAATGAAAAACAAAGAATAGAAAATAAAATAAAATAAAATAAGGAAAAAAAGAAAACAAATTTAAATTTAAATTTAAAATTTAAAATTTTACAAAAAAATATTAAAATATTACTAAAAATTGTCCACGTTATTGTTGATCATGCCATGTATGAAGGCCGGCGTCCACGTTGGTGATTGTCGCCCAAAATTGGCTAGATAGACTCAATTGGCAAAATATTAAAAAGTCTAGAACTCACTTGACAAAAGTGTAAAAGGTTTAGGGCTTTATGAACGATTTCCTTGGATTTAGACAGCAAAGAAATTCGAACTTATGTCCTTGTCATTGATGAATTATTTAAAAAATTATGACATGGTGAAAGACTAAAGTAGAAACCTTTTCCCTCCTCTTGAATTGTCTTTCCTCAGTATCTTTGGAGGCTAGCTTAGCTTTATCTTTTCAAGGATAAGTGTAGAAAAAGTCCTAAGATTTGTAATAAAATTGTAATTAAGTCATAAAACCTATAAAAAGTGCTATCAAATAATAAAACCTGTTAAATTAGTTTGATCGAGTGTTTTCGTTAGCTTTGTCTAGTTAAACTAATGGAAAATGATGACATGATTTTTCTTAGTATTTTCTCTCTTTTACGTGGCACATTGCCTTACTATTTTTTTTTTCAAATCATTCATTTTCTACAACACAAACATACTTTTTGTAAAAAAACCCACAATTTAATTCCCCAATGTACCTTTTTTTTTTGTAGGAGCATCTACACATGTATATAATTTGTGCTTCTTTGCGTAGTAAAAAGGATGGCAATCCACGCCCCCTAACATTCGCTAGGATTTATATATTTTATGTCTACATCGGACAATTATTTTCCGTGGATAACCTAATCTATTAGGCAAGTCAAGAGCACGAATCATGATATAAAGGAATAAGGAGCAGAGGTGTGCAACCAAATCGGTTCTAACCGGGAACTGGATTGGATCACCCAAAAAGCAAATCTAAGAATTGATTTCAAATTTTTGGAACTTGTTCAGGAACATGTTTCAAGTGAATACCCACTTGGGAATTGGAGGGGATCACCCTATTTTAGAATTAGTATTATAAGCTAAAAAGTCAAAACACTAATATCTTTTTCCCTAAATTCTAATCTCAGCACTCATTTGTCCTTTTTACTTATTGAAACTCCTAGCTTGTCTTTCCTCTTCACCTAAATTTTTATGGATGAATGGGGAATGGAGCTTTATAATTTATGTTTTTTTTTTTTTGATGACCCAGAACCCCGCATGGCCGGCAATGGAGATAAACCACCGGGGGTGACATGTGCTAGCCACCACACACATGCCACCGGGTAAGTCACCAATGTCTCACGCCGCCTCCCCCCCGCAACTTGCGTCGCAGGGTTTCGAACTCCAGACCTCTCAGCGAAAGAAGCCTGAAGCCTATCCAGCGGAGCCACCACGGTGTGTTACATGATTGAACTTTTTGTCGTTCATATTTGTACGTAACTACTTATTCATCTCATGGATTGTTTTGTTTTTTTAATAGATAGGGATTTTTGTTGTTCATTTTTTTTTTTTTTACTTTGAATCATTTTGTTTTTCATAGTCTCATTTGATTTTGTTGTAAACAATAAAAAAAAAAGGAAAAAAAATAAAATAAGTTCTTAAGTAGACCTTGGAATTGAATCGAAAAACATGGTAGGTTTCAGAATTGGTTCCAAGCAAACAAAGTACGATTTTAGCATTCAAATACTGATAACCGATTATAATAGGGTAGGTTTTAGGTTTCAACGCTAGAATCTATTCACTCTAGAATTGATCACCTCTAATAAGGATCATTTGAGATCCAAACATTATGCTAAATATTCGAGAGATGTCATGGTTACACCATGACCATTCCTCATTTATAACAGGTATGTCGATTGAGGAGCTCTTTGAGAAGCATATGACAATGATACTTTGCTCAAAATTTTCAACATAACTAAATAAAGTACAAAAAATTGTAGAAAATTATTCACATAAACAACTAATTAATCAAGAACAATTAGATTTATATATGATTGTGAAACACCAGAATTGATACGCATATCGGAATTAAAACGCATTTGTCTAAGCCATTGATTCACTTGAAGAAAAAAATATATCAATTTACTTAATCAGAGATTTATTGGAATTCCAGATTTTCTTTTCTATTACTTATTTCAGTATAGCAACTTTTTATGGAATTAAACAACCGATAAACATAATCTACATTTTTTATAGGCTAGAGAGGGAATCTAACAAACTTTAATAAATAGTATGTCAATTGAGCAATTCCCAATATGGGTTTCAGTTAAACACAATTGTCTACACTTTACTGCTCAACTAGACCCGTTATTAATAAATGCAAAACCCAATTCAATAAGATCACTTAAAGATTTAACAAATATAACCTGATTATTTAAAGTAGAAAATTAATTAATTAATGTAAGCCATTGGTTGGGAATCGCATCCCTTTATTAATCATATATTTTTGCATTTTGTTCTCCTAATTTTGCGTCTACACCTTTCCTTCAAAATCCGAACTCCGACGGTCGAAATCCATCATTAACGTTCTCATGCATGGGCGAGCTTTATCTGTTCGTCAAAACCACATTTTCTTCACAGGGGAAAAACAAGCCTCATTTTCGTTCGAGCGCATGTCATCATCTAAGAAATTCTTCGAGCCTGATCAAACGACGGACTTTCAAGTTTGAACGGTCGGTGCTATCATCAGTCCAGCCTCTCGAAATTGACCAGATTTTGGCTGCCCACTTTTGACTATTCTAAGCTCGTGCCGGTTTGAATATATGTTCTCTATGGGCCAGTCTTTTTCTACCCAGTCCATGTAAAAATGTAAGAAGTTGGCAGAAGCTGTGTCGACTTCATGACATATCGTGCATAGCTTTCTTTTATCATTTCAGAATACATTTTCATGCATTCAATATGATCTATACATCAAATTTAAGTCCTACTAGGGGCAATTTGCAATGAGTTCATCGTTGGCTTTGAGGGCTTTATTGACGAGTACAACAAGTGGGGTTTTCTTTTGAATGTTTTGATCAGTGGAGGTATTTAATTACGAGTATTTTCTTACTCCGATTTTGACTTTTATTTGTTAGAAGTATATTTTGTGAGTAGGACATTATTCGATATGCTTTTTTTTTTTATTTAAATTGTTATTAATGGAATAGTGGCAGTCCCATGAGCAACTTAAGAAAACTTTATTTATAAATAAATAATTATGTCAATGATTACGATCGTCGTAAATGAAGTTCGTCCTTCTAAACATATCTTGCGATGGACTCCATAGAATATTTAGGCATTTTTCTCTACTATATGGAATTTCTCAATACTTGTCACGCTTTCGAGTTTGAGTTCTCCTGTCATACAATATCGACAATTACTGACATTGCATAATTTCACGGTGAAGTTTGAAAATCGTGTCCTTTTGTCCTTTAGGAATCAGTCCAGTTTGACTCTTTTTTCCCAACCAAATCCACTAATCCATAGGAACTGGTCCATTCAGGCCCTTTCGTCAGCAATTGACCCGCAGGTGTGGCACGTATGCAAGGATTCTTCTTTTAATTATTAAAATAAAACACAGGTAAGAAATAATTTCAATTTATTGTATTAAAACAAAGATACAGGCAATCAAAGAAGAATAGTATGATTTGACCGTTTTAGGAGATTAACTTGAATTTTTTAGAACAGGGAGGAATTAATTTACACCTGGAACATTTCACCAAAAAAAAAAAAAAAAAAAAAAAAAATTTACACCTGGAACCGAGAGACCTGGAACCGAGAGAATTAATCACGTGGCCACATGATTGTTATGCGTACACTTAATTTTTTTAACATTGGCTGCACGGACACGATTGAGATTTCTAGGCCGAAATTCGATGTTGCAAAGTGGTATGCCTTACATCAATAAGTATTTACATTGCTAAAATTTGCATGTTCCATGCGAAACCAATGGATGTCTATTCAATTATAAATTTTTTAATTGAACTAATTTAATTCCAACTCTTTTGATAATTTGCCAATGAAATTCTTCCAACTAATTTTGACTGGAAATCATTGACTCGAATGTTGGTAATTGTACGTGGTATAGTTGGCACCGACTTAGATATTATTTATAATTTTTTTAAAATTAAAAAAGAAAAATTGAAATAATGCAAAGATTATCTATATTGATGTTGGTTGTGTTGTGTAGGAAGCCGGCATCCATATTAGCAAATTTTGGTCTAAATTAGTCAAAATGACTATATTGGCGAATTCTTAATAAGTTTAGAACTAATTGATTAATTGAAAAGTTTAGGATTTAATTAACATTCGTACAATAAGTAAGGGATTTTTTCGATAATTTTTTCTTGAAATCAACTGTTTCGATGATTGGGTGGGTTAAATAAAATCAAAGCACGCACCATATATGTCAAAATGACATGACTCTCTCTTGTAAGTGCAACACTCCTGTTGACCACATATGCTCATACTTTCCTCTGATAATAAAGTTGCTCTTTCGCAAATTATCAGAACAAGAGTCTAAAATGACAAACGATGAGCAGGAGGACAAGAGTCCAGAATCGAAGCCCAGTTTCTTAAAAAAATAGTTTTGTGGACCTATTTTTGGGGCCCGTCCAAGGCACGGCCCTCTCTTTACCGTTTATACTTAGTTAAGACCACGGCACAATTGTTTAGCAATCTTGTAATATGTAAAAAAAAGCATTACAGCTGATCTTTCTTAATACATTATAACACTATACTTTATTATAACCATGTTGTAAAATAAATGCCATGTCACATTTAAGATCTTTTCACAAATCAGTTGGACAAAAAATAAAGCTGTGAAGTGAAGAATCGAGAGAATTAGTTTATTAGTGATTATAAACCCCTGGACATGACCTAAATGAATACTTTCAGTGCACTCAAAATAGTATTTATTATTTTAGAATTAACTTATTTAGGTGAATGGGTTCCCTATTCCAAAGCAAAAACTCATGTATATTTAGCTCTGGTAAACATTGTGTTTTTTTTTTTTTTTTTTTTTTTTGCTGCATGCTGTTGAAATTTAGGGTTTAATTTTTTATTCTTCGATGTCGTTGCTTGGTGTGGCGAAAACTAAGCCCACATCATGATCGAGAGGCAATTCCGAACAAATTTAATTTACACAAGGGCGAAGCTGAAAAAATAAACCCTAACTTGTCGTATTAGCCGAACGAAAAAACCCTCAAGTTTGGTCATTTTTTGGTTTAGTCGATGAGTGCTCGAAAGAAACGCCATATATTCAAGGCTCTTAAATTCATTGGTCGATTGGCTTCGGCCCTATGGGACACGCATGCTTGGGCTGGATTCAAACAGGTTGCTCGAAGCGAAACCAAGAAGCCTCTGAAGCCTATATGTAAGTGAATAACGTACATCGATCGACTCGTCTTGGCGTAATTGGGGTCAGACTATGAATTGGGGGTAGAATGAAAGAGCATACGTATAAAACATGGACAAAACTTTTCCATTTTGTAATGGGAAAGAGTCGCCTGTCGTTTGCCAAAATTGATAGCGACTTTTGCTTCAAGAAATACAACTGAGAAAATCTACACAAAAAGAAGAATGATCTTGGGATGTAATCCTCTTGAAACTTCGATTCCATTTTCTGCGCACTTTATCTTAATTTGCCATAGGTTACTCGAGGTACTTTTGCCCATGTACACTAGAAGAAAAGAGAGGACATGTATTACGTAGGAAAAAAGACAGGAGTTTCAAGCATGTAAAAAGAGAGAATCAATCTTTGACTTGTAATAAATGAAATTCATGATAATGTAGGACGAGGATGATTAGATTGAGATTTAGATTAAGAGATTTTATAACATTTTATCGCATTATTCTTGGCAATTTTAAAGTATAAATATGTCTACAAGGACGCACTTTGGTACAACTTTGAGATTGGAAACAAATTTCATGTTTGCTTTGTCCATAGTGAAAATAGATTGGAGGCTGTTATTATCAACAAGCGGTCGTAGAACACGAATTATATATCTAAAACCTAGCAAGAATGCCTGTGAGTCGGTATAGAAACTAAAAGACGACGCACTAATGATAACAGCCTTTGTCAATTAGAAACTTCTTGAAAGCATATTTCACGAGTCTTGGTTGACAAGTTTACGAGATACGGTACCTAACAATCTCCATATATCAAAGTTCAGGAGCATACCAACTTGGATATTCAATTTAATCCATGTATGCATAAATTCATGGAGAAAATATGGTTTTAGTTTCCTGAGCCTTACACGCATGCTTTTCCAACCTAAATTAGTATCACTAAGAGATTATTACTGGGATCTTGCCGTTGCTTTGAATACCAAACTAAAATATATATATATATATATATATATATATATATATTTTTTTTTTTTTTGGGTATCCATGATGTACACAAAGGTATGGAAATTTACTATACTGTTAATGTTGTTTGGACTAATGTTGTATACGCAGCCTGTGGATATAATATGATCACGGGTTGTTTTATTCTTGATCAACAACTTCTTACAACAAGTATAGATAATGAGAAGAATACATTTCTTCCGCCAGAAAAAGGAAAAAAAACAATTCTACAACTTCTCCTCTTATGACCGGACAAATCAAGCATTATGTGTCTTGATTAGGACAGCACCTGAATTCCGATTCAGATGCCCCCTCAAACTTTCAAATATTGCAAACTAACAAAAATGAAATAAAAAAGATTGACGTCTCAACAAGGACGCTTCAAACCATGGACCGATAACAACCCATATGTTCCATTACATCAGCACGGTGGCATGTCCGGCGGAGGTGGAAGCATCTGCGACTCTGAAGTCGGGCCATCCTTAACGATGAATGCCATCTCCATGCCCCATGACAAGTGTCGCTCGAGATGACAATGCATGAACCAAACTCCTGCAAAAGATGTTTCCCCCCCAAAAAGCCATATCATCATTCCTTCAATTGAACTAAAGAATCGAGTTAACTTTATGAAAAAGTTGTGTAGCGTTGCAATACTTGTACCTGGATTGAAGGCTTGGAATCTCACCGCGGCCCATCCATTCTTGGGCACCGCGATGGTATTCTGCAATGGAGGGTCCACCAAATTATATTTTTTGGGGTCCTTCTTTTTTTCGAAATTGCCAAATCCCCACCCCACAACGTAAAAGCTGGTCCCATGGAGGTGCATGGGATGATCGGTCCCCGCCACCACGTTGGTCCCCTGCAAGACCATCTCCACCGTCGAATTGTACTCGAGCACCTTGACCTCCGTCCCGTTTCGTGGCGTATTCACGGCCACTGGGAGGTAATCTGCAGTATAGTTAAACTCGAGCGGGGGCTTACTCGGGAACCGGGTGCCGAACACGCCCTTGATGCCGTAGTAATAGGCTTGGAGTATGTCGATCGACGGGGACACAAAGCTTATGTTGTTCACGCTTGCAGCGAGGCGGGACCCGTTGGGCCCTGCACACGAGTCGTTCACGCAAGGCATCGTGTTCACTGAGACGGTGAACAGGAACTTGTGGGTCACAGTTTGCGGGACGGTAATAGGGACCGGGTGTTCCCCGCTAGCTAAGCTCCGGAGCCTGCCGGTGAAGTTGACCGATGCAGCCGTATCATTGTAGTATGGAAGGTAAGGTAAAGGAGGAGGCGAGGACGGCGTGTATCGACCTTTGTATTGGATTAGGGCCGTGGTGGTCGTGTTGTCAAACTCAACGCCGGTTGCACTTGAGTAAACCCTAGCAGCCATGTAGTAATGGTCCTTGGGCTGGTTGGCCTCCAAGAGAAGGTCGATGGTTTGGCCTGGGGAGATGGTGATGTAGTCGACCTTCAGGGGCTTCGTGTAGGAAGCATCGGTGCCAACCACCGTGACCTGGTGACCTGCGATCGCGAAGAAGAGGATGTCTTGCATCGCTGCGTTGATGAGCCTGAGGAGGTAGCTTTTGCCGTACTCCACAACCAGCTTGAACGTATCTAGCGGTGAAAGGGAAGGCAGTAAAAAGGGTTTATTCACGTTATAGGCAATGCAATAATTCAAACTGGGATTGAAACTTCTCAGGCTGGGATATTAACAGTTGATAGAAACGTCGGGGACCTACCGGTGTCATTGCAATGCAATGATTCACACTGATTATTAGGAAAGGTTCTGGATTTTGGTACATGGTTGGGGCCATGTTTTCCTCGAAGTTGGCAGGAGCTTTCCTTTCCCAAATTTATGAGATGGGGTGTTTTGGAAAACGATTCGCACCAACGTGACTTTCCCTCACACAATTGAAAACGGACTTTAGAAACCTTGAATCCCCTCTCCTTCCTTCCTTTCTCCCTCAAATCAGCCGCTGCCCCCTAGGACCCCCTTCGGCGTGTCGCCGGTGGGCTCGCCTTCATTGCTATCGACCTTGCAACGATGCCACTGTCAACCTAGCTATGACACTGCCGCCTACCTTATGGGGGTTTTTTTTTTTTTTTTTCAATCAGAGACTGATAGGAGAAAAACACGACCCATTTATGTGTCTATTGGATGGAATAACAACATTATAAGTCTAAATCTTGTCTACGTGGAGATTTATCTGAAATCTGGCAAATAATTTATTAAAGTTCTTTCTACTTGGCAATGAAATGACGATATTAGTAGAAAAGATGATTTTAGAAGAGTTCGTTCTTCATCCGGAATTATCAAGGAAAAAAGAAATTTTATTGTAAGGTAGCTAAGAATATAATTAGAGAAATTCTAATCTTGGACATCTAGTTGGTTTGGAATTCTAAAAGAGCAATAAGGACATTGAGTCTATGTATATGCTAACCTTGTTTTGAGCATGGATACAAATCGCCTGGTTGACCATTAATAAGATAAGCATCTGAAACGTTTGGATCTCCTCCAGATTGAAGAAACTCATCATAGATGTCGACTATATCTTGTTTCCACCATTCTCCTGCATGTTCATATATTTGATTATCGTAAGTTTACACACAAAAAAAAAAGAAGATAAAAATATTTCATCATACAAATAATAGAGGCAATCAATTTTGATTTACAAACCTAATATAATTGGCACTTCTGCATGAGGCTTAGCAAAAGCATAGCTCGTGCTTTTCTTTGGATAAACGATAATGGCACCATGGACGGTGGCACGTGACCAGTCACTGTGAGCATGCCACCAAAGTGTCCCCTCCTCAAGTGAGAATGTTACATTTTGCGTGAATTTCCCTCCAGGTTTGATTGGGCACTGCGTGATGTATTCGGGACCATCATGCCAAGGATTCCTTGGTTGTTTCACACCGTGCCTGTAATTTTTGTTTCATTTTGCTTTCCCATATTAGAGATGTACTCAAAACTAAATTTCCTTGTTGCTTTTTGGGACTAGTGAAGTTGAGAGTGAGAGGGGAGATACCAGTGAATGGTAACGTTATAATTGGCCTTGTTATACACATCCACGATGACCGTATCGCCTTTGTGTGCGTATAAAGTCGGTCCGGGGAATTGGCCGTTGACGGTTAGTATGCTCTTGGTGCTGCATAGCCTCGTATAGTTTGTTTCCTTGATCTGGCGACGAGAGTATATACCATGCACACGAAGAAAGAGCACATCCAATCAATTACACGAACATAGAAGAGTACGAGGACGGACGGTTGTGGGCATGGCTTCAAGTGCTATTGATATTTTGAGAACTGCCACTTGACGACCTCTAATCATTGTCCGGACACGAGAAAAATTATACCCATCACAAAAATTTCACAACTCAGGATTTTCCCTTCCCTGTAAATGATCTTTTTTTCTCTCTCCTCATAAGTCATTTTCAACAAAGACATCCTCTCTCTCTTTCTCTCTTTCTGTGCCATGTCCATCGTTTTCCTCTCCTCCTGTGACGGCCTTAACAGAAGCTTCACTGTTGCTCGGCCACGCATTCGCCATAACTGCTGCGATTAGACGTCAAAGAGACACCGCATGTCGAGGGAGAAAGACAGATTTGAGGGAACAGAGAGACAGAAATAGAGGGAGGTCAGAAGGATGGAGGAGTCGCGAAATGAGTGGCCGAGGCACTGCGGGGACGATGGATACGAAGATGGTGGACGGCAGTGGACGACAGCACTTGACGAGACTACAGGCAGAGAGAGCACGCCTATTGCCATGGACAGATGTTTGTGCGCTTACCTGGCCTTACTCAATGTGGCATCCTCGTCTTTATTGTACAAGCTGCTACCTCCTCTCAAGTAGCTAGATCTATTATTTCTGTTTCTTATGGGGTTTTATTCTGCTGTTTTTTCCACTCCCATTGTTGATGCCATACCACTAAGGTGGCTTGTAAGCAAAGTTTGCCAATCTTTGCCGCACCGACAGTGTCACTTTTGCAATTTGATAGAACATATAAAATGTAACAGGTGATGGAAGGAACTTTTTTGTTAAGTAAAAGGGTAGGATAGAAGACTAATAGCAATCTTCTCTAGATGTATGAGCCTGTCACCACAGCTTACTAATGTGCTGATGTTAGAAGTTAGAAAGTCTTTTCACATGAGGTAGCAAATGCTTACGACACACGTTAACTAGGGATTTTTTCACGACATAACTTGAACTTACGATCTCATGAAGGACAGTGTGACCCATTTACTATTGGGATTCCACTTTCGATGGTGGCGAGAGAAGGATTTGATTGCTCCGAACAAGTTTCGAGGTAAAAGATGAAGTACAAAATCCAAAGAAAACTTTGAAGTAAGGGGCCAAATATGACATATAGAAATGATTTCAAATGATTTTGTTCCTAATTAAAAGTGCTAACCCATGTTCAGATGTCCCCTCTTGGGATTAGGCATAAAATAAGAGTCAAAGTAGTTCAGACAAACAAATTTAGGGGCCAGATCTCTTGCACTTACCACGAACTTATGGCGAAGAACAGCTTCACAATTAGGGGTGCCAAGGACTAGCACAAGCCCTAGAATTTGAAGCACCTGAACTCCCGAGCACCTCATTTCCATAAACAGAGAGGAAAAAAAAAAAAGTATGTGTTCTTCGGTCTTGCCCCCGAGAGTTCAGCGGATTGAAAGAAGTGTATTTATGCACAGACAATGGGCTCCCCTGCCTGTCGGCATCAAATATAACGTGGTAAGCTGAGCCGACAACTTCCTCGGCTCGCATTCTCGCATGCAAGTCGGCTTCTCTAATGTTTTTTCTCGTGTTCATTTAAGGAAATTCAAAGTTAAATCCGATGGATTGGTCGATCGGTTAAGCTTGGTTCAGATGCGACGGTCTGAACCAAACCACGACGTCCCCATTCAATTCTCAGAGGCCACGCTGACAGCTGCCACAAACCTACCTAGTTACGGCTGGCGGAGCCTTACCCTATGCGCGTAAACCGTAGGGTCCGAGTGCATATGCGAGAAACAATCAAATCGAAAGATGGTCGAAAGATGGTCGAAAGATTTCAATACTCCGTACTACCAAAAAAAGGTGGGGAAAGAAGGAAACAAAGGTAACGACAATGGAAAATGATGTTACTTGACCGGATTGCCTCAGAAGAGGCGTGATTCGCTTTGGGACCGCGGTCGACTACTTTCTTCTCGGGAGAAACTAGGTAAATCCTCAAACTTGAGCCTTTAGGAGTTGGGGCCGGGCTTTAAAGGTGCGTGTCCATGTTGCTGTCCCTTCCCTCTTTCGTGCTGGATGGGGACCGGCATTCCTTCCCTGGCATGTTTTCGATGGAAATATCGCGTGACATGTGCCCACACTTCCCAAGTTGCTCGAGTGCGATGACCAATTTACGGAGGAGACCGATATCTTTCATTCACTCTCTTAGTGCATGTCACTTGTCACTCCCTCCAACGGAGATTGAAGGAGACGTTTTCTCCACGAGATTTTCATTTTGTATTTGAGTTTGCTGGTCCTAGTTTAAGCGGCTACCTCGCTCCGAGAACAAATAAAATCTTCGGGAAAAGGTCCAGATACTTTTATGAGTACACCGCCAAGAGGGATGCATATCGGACGCCGACACTTATATTTTGGCCATCATATTTAATCATTTATTACATTAAAAAATTAGGGATTGATCCCGAATCCTAAACAAAAATATCATGAAAATTAATTTGCATTTGCATTTGTATTATAAATATTAGGAACATCTTCATAATATGTCCACATAAATTGCATTTTAATCAGTTTGGTTATAAAAGTGATGAATGGGTTTAATCAGGGGGACTTTGAACTTAATTGAAGTTCCAAGATTGAGTCCACATGGACCAGGCCCCCATGAAAATTCGGCCAGCCAATGATTCTATGATATGGCCGATGATCCTCGGGTGTCATGAGATTGTGTTCTTCCATCAAATTTGGAAGCAAAAAGGCATATTATATCATAAGATTGTGTTCTTTTATCGTTGCAGCCATGCTTATTGTCTCCCTTCAACGGTCACACCCCCTCGCCGCCAGTCCCCATGTGTCTCGGCCACACCTCCTTGCCTTGCTTCGGTTCGCTTTGATACCTTGGGTTAACCTAATCAAGGTAGGTCAAGATTTGTGCAATTTATATGGTAATTTCATTTGATTATATAGTTTTAGATGCATGTCATAAAGTATTTGCATTGATCAAACATGTCATATAATGTTAAAACCTAGGTGAAACCAAAATAAAACCCAACTGTTTTTGTGGGATCCATGACGCACACGCAAGGTATGAAAGTGATCAAATCACTAATTTTTTTGGATTAATGTCGTATGCGCAATCTGTGTACATAACATGACCACATAATTTTTTATGCTTGATCAGGAATTTCTTACGACAAGGATACATTATTACACGAGTACATTTCTTCCGCCAGAAAAAAGGAAAGCAATTCTGCAGCTTCTTCTCTTATGACCGGACGAATCAAGCATTGCGCATCATGATTAGGAAGGCACCCGCATTCCAATTGAAATGCTAAAAGCTAACAAAAATGAAATAAAAAAGAAATTAACAACTCAACAGTGACGCTTGCAAAAATACCCGATCTAATTCTTACCATCGGAGCCTCTCTCGCTGCTGCAAGTGTCCTCTCTACCCTCTGGTAGTGTCTTCTTCCCTGAAACCCTAGATCCCAACCTTACACCTCTCACTCGTCCTCTTCCTTTCCTTTCTTGTCTTTTCTTTGTTTTTTTTTTAGAAAAAACCCATGAAACAACAAAAGTTTCCCGTCTACTCTCTCTCCGTTTCAAGCTCTGCATTCCACTGTTTGATACATGATGATGATGGCTGGCGAAGAAAGCCTCCAGAATGAATTGTGCCACCATTTGGCGTCTTGATCTGAGGTAGTCTACGCCTTCCATGAGCGATTAAGGTAGATCTTTCTTCAAATCACGATGGTTGCCCTAAATCGACTGCGGTGTGCCCAGACCCAGGAGGTTTTCTCTTTCGGCTGACTGATCTATGTTTCATGCAATGGAAACCATGATCGCTCTCAATAGGAGCATCTTTATAACCCTGCGGAAGAAATCGGTTTATTGAGACCTCATCTTTTTGTGTTTGTTTTGACACTAATCATCAGGGTAGTTCTATTATGATATGACAGTTTTTTGAGAAAGCTTACTTTGTAGTATATGGTGCATCCTGGTATGTCTCTACACAGAAATCCCGATCACTCTGGTGCTGTCCATCTGAAATAAGCAATATAAGGGTGAAATCATGGCTAGTAAGGAGGATAATGAACTGCGGGTAGCAGCGTTATGCAGAAAATTAGGCCATCTCTGGTCTGAAGAGGATGTGGTAGAAGTTAGCCCAGAAATTCCCCCACATAAAAGGGATAAATGCAATAGAACTATTCTCGGGAAACTCTTTTCTAGACCAGATGTCAATTTCACAGCATTCTGGACTACTATGAAGAAAGCCTGGAAAACTGAGGTTGTCTCCTGTGTACAGAAGGAACGAGGTCTTTTTACCTTTGTTTTTCAGTCAGCAGAGGAGAGGGAGAGGGTTTTGAGGTCAGCACCTTGGTCCTACTCTAGTAACTTACTAATCCTCAAACCTTGTGATCCAGCAATCCCAGAACACTGCTATGATTTCTCCCGATCATCTTTCTGGGTAAGGATAGGTGGTATTCCCCCTGGGTGGAAAACTGAGCCTGTATATCATGATCTGGGCAGCAAGCTAGGCCAGGTCCAGGAGATCCAACTGGAAGAATCAGGAAATATTCAGAAGAAAGTAGGGAGAGTGAAAGTGGAAGTTGACTTATCAAACCCACTAAAATCTGGAACCATTCTAGATATTGGGGAGGAATGGCTGTGGGTTGAATACAAATATGAGAGATTACCTTTTTACTACTATTCATGTGGCAGGATGGGGCACTATGCACCTGAATGCCCACAAGTTCCATATGTGGATTCCCCTTGGGCGAAGAACCAGATAGGGTCCTTCGGATCCTGGCTGAAAGCAGAAGCAATTGAACACAGTCCCTACTGGGAAACTTTTTATGGTGATATTGAAGAAGAAGATATAGTTCAAGAAACCACACCTGTGGCATCTTCTCCTGCTCCTTTGCTACGTCCCCCAGCTAGAGAGAAGGATCATGAGATGCAACTAGTCGCCTACAGCTAAAAACGAACAGAAAACCCAATGTTACTTGATGCAATGACCACAACCGCAACATCCCAGAGAGCCCCTAGGGATCTTGGGAAGCAGATTATGCATTCTGAAGACCTCACACAGTCTTCTTTGAAGATAGGCAAGAGCAGCAAAAAGAGCATGAAGGTTCAGAAAGCAAAAAAGCAGAAATGCTTAACTAATCCTATTCCTCTCTTCATTGATGACTCAAACCTGCTGGATGCTCCAGTAGAGATACTCCCAGATGATGCAGCATGGGCTTTGGTGGCTGGCCCTAATAAGCCACCTGGAACGAAATGAAACTAATCAGCTGGAATTGTCAGGGGTTGGGCAACCCCCTGACAATCCAGGAACTTAGAGCTTTAAATGCTCAAGAAAAGCCCAGTCTTATATTCCTTATGGAGACGAAGAATAAAGCAACAATGGTAGAAAGTATATGTAGAAAATTACAGTTCAAACATTCATTTCTCGAGAACCCCACCGGCACAGCAGGCGGTTTGGCTTTGATGTGGCATGAATCGGTACTAATATAGGTGACAGATAGTTCCAATCAATATATAAATGTGGAGTGCACTGATACAAGCAGCAAGACTAAGATGCAGATTACTTTTGTACATGCCTCCACAAACATTGCTGAAAGGCAACACTTATGGTAGTTATTAAAGGCAATCAAACCTCAGCAATTAATGCCATGGATATGCATGGGGGACTTTAATGAGGTTTTGTACGTATGGGAGAAGATAGGAAAAAGAGAAGCAGATAATACCCGGATTGCAGCTTTTTGCCAAATGTTAAATGAGACCGCCTTGATGGATATGGACAGCCAGGGTTGTGCTTTTACCTGGACCAATAAGAGAGACGGGGAAGAGTTAGTAAAGAAGCGGTTGGATCGAATGCTCTGTACTCTGGAATGGCACACTGCTTTCCCTTATGCGATTATTCATGCATTGCCTGCAATAGGGTCAGACCATAGCCCTCTAGTCCTGGGTTTATATGCTGAACCTAGACACAGAAAGAAGGAGTTTAAAATTGAGGCTTACTGGACAGAGCATGAGGAGTATCATGAACTAATTCACCTCATATGGACCCAACCACACCCAACTCAGCTTACCTTTTATGAGAAACTCAGGGAGACTACTGAAGAACTAATCAGATAGAGCAAAATGAAGTATGGCCATGCTCTCAGAAGAATTAAAGAGTTAACACAGACTCTTACTGAACTAACAAACCGTCCAGCCCAACACAACAATCAAAGGCAAGTTCAGTCAACCATACAACAAATTGATACACTGAGGAGGTAGGAAGAACAATATTGGGGTATGAGATCTAGAGTAAAATGGTTGCAATAGGGAGACAAAAACACACGTTTCTTTCATGCTACTACATTACAGAGAAGGCGCAGAAACAATATAACCATGCTGCAGGTGGATGACAATAGATGGTGTCGTGATCCAATGGTACTCAAGACACACACTCTTTCTTTCTACAGCAAACTTTACCAATCAGAAGGGAATCGACATTACCTGCCAGTGCTGGAACAATGCCACTCTCCTATTGATGCAACAATAAATACAGACCTGGAGGCAACACCCACAATGGAGGAGGTGTGAGCAGCAGTCTTCCAGCTGAGTGCTTTAAAAGCACCTGGCCCAGACGGTTATAATGGCCTATTTTATCAAAAAGCATGGGAAGTGGTTAAAACAGACTTGCTCCAACTCGTCCAGCACTTTTTTGACACGGGTAAGCTGGATCCTCTCCTCAATCAAACTCATATAGTCCTGATACCAAAAGTCAAAAATCCTGAAACCATTAGCCAGTTCAGACCAATCAGTCTCTGCAATTTCAGCTATAAGATAATCTCAAAAATACTAGCAAACAGATTGAAGAAATGGCTGCCCGAGATAATAGAACCAGAACAGAGTGTTTTTGTACAAGGCAGACAGATCCAGGATAACATTCTACTAGTGCAAGAAGTTCTCCATCATCTTCGCACTACAAACAGAAAGAAAACACACCAGGCAAAGCTCAAGCTCGACATGCAGAAGGTGTATGATAGAATTGAATGGGACTTTGTTCGAGACTGTATGCTTAAAATGGGTTTTTTCAGGCAAATGGGTGAATCTCATAATGCAATGCATAATGATAGTGACTTTCAGTGTCAAATTCAATGGTGTACCCACCCCGTTTTTCACCCCTTCAAGAGGACTTAGACAGGGGGATCCCCTGTCTCCCTACCTATTCATATTAATCTCAAACGTGCTATCATGGATGATGCACAAAGCAGTAGCAGACGATAGCATATAGGGTATACAGATAAACAGAGCATGCCCAAGAATTTCTCACCTGTTGTTTGCAAATGATGCCATCTTTTTCCTTAAAGGAACTATCACTGAGTGCCAAAATCTAACACTTACTTTGAACCAGTATTGTCGTGCCACAGGACAAGCCATCAATTTAAACAAATCAGGGGTTACCTTCAGCAAGCACTGTCCGATCCCCTTACGGAGAAATCTCGCTCAACAACTACAAGTACCTGTTATAGAAAAAGCAGGTAAATATTTAGGGATTCCTACGGAATGGGGACAATCCAAAAAGGATGTTTTTGCTTGGATACTAACTCGAGTCAAGTCAAAACTGGAGGGATGGAAGGAGCAACTTCTTACCAAAGCAGGAAAGGAAGTGCTGATCAAAAGTGTCGTCTAGGCCATTCCGTCCTATGCAATGGCGGTGTTTAAATTGCCGGTCTCCATTTGCAAAGCCATTGAAAACAGAATCGCCTCATTCTGGTGGCAGAAAGGAGATCATAAGAGAGGGGTGCATTGGAAAAATTGAAATGTTCTAAAAAGGAGGAAAGATGAAGGCGGAATGGGGTTTAAAGACTTGATTACTTACAATAATGTGATGCTCGGCAAACAGGTTTGGCGCCTACATCACTCCCCAAATGCTTTATGGGCCAGGATCTTCAAAGGCATCTACTTCCCATCAGGTGATGTCTGGAAGGCACAGGCTGGTCAGCGAGCATCCTGGGGTTGGCGAAGCCTCATGAAGGGTTGGGACACAATTAAAAACAACATTAGATGGGCAGTTGGCGACGGACATTCAATCAATATCAGACAGGACAAATGGCTAACGGGGATGATAGAAGGCTCACCTGTACCGAACGAACCCTTTATGGTTGCAGGTTTAATACATAACACCACTCGCGAGTGGAATCAGCCCCTGATAATGCAACTTTTTGAGGAAACCGTGGCCAATGAAATCTTAGCCCTCCCTTTAAGCTCGACCCCCAGACCAGATAATCTCATCTAGACAGGCAACAGTACAGGTTCTTTTACGGTGAAAAGCGGGTACAATACAACCAATATCTCAGCCATTCCAAAACATTTAGACCAGGCCTCTAGCTCATACCTGCCTCCACGCAATCTCTGGACTCAGATATGGAGTCTTACAGTCCCTTCGAAGGTTAGGACTTTCCTCTGGAGTTTTTGTCAGAACGCCATACCAACACGGGAGAACCTGTTCAGACGAAAAATCACATCAGATCCTTTATGCCCCATTTGTCATACACAAGTCGAAACAGTAGAACATCTTTTCTTTTACTGTCGGTGGACAAAAGGGATTTGGGAGGCTCAGCGGATGCAAACCCTAAATCTCCATAGACAAATCACGCGCGCAGACATGTGGCTGTTCGAGACTTTTCAAGAAAATAGGGACGAACTTGATCGCGCTTTCCTTGGACTGCTTCTTTGGCAGATTTGGAAGGCTTGAAACTCGCGGATCTTCAGGGGACAAGACCCAACGCCTTCAGCCATCCTTGCGCTCACACAAGATCAGAGCTTTAATATGATGCAAGAGAAGAACAACAAGAAGAAACATAGACCAGATCTGCACTTACCCAGGTACTGGAGACCTCCGACGGCTCACGAATTGAAACTGAATGTCGATGCGGCGTGGAATCTCGGAGAATTTCTTGGCTCTGTAGCAGGAATAGTGAGGGATGTCTCTGGATCTGTCGTTGATGGCTTTGTGGCGGAGATTAGGATTTCTTCGGCTGCTCAAGCGGAAGCCGAAGCGATACTTCACGGGCTTCGCTTTCTGAAGGAGTTAAGTTCGAAAAGTGACAAAGAGTTGAAGAGACACACACTTCGGTGGCTCTGTGAGAGTGATAGTTCATCCGTCGTTGATGCTGTGATGGGCCGGGCCGTGCCTTCTTGGAACCTGCGAGAAACTATTACTCGGTGCCAGCAAGAAATCAATCAGCTCAACAATCTCACCGTTGGATCATGCCTCCGCGAAGCTAATCGTGTGGCTAACTGGCTGGCACGCAATCACCGCCACAGGAAGCTGCCATCGAATTGGTTGTCCTCCTTCCCTCTCTCTCTACTGGACATTTTATGTTTGGAATGTACGGTGTCGTTGCGCTCTCCGCATATATAATATAAATCCATATATGTTTCTTGATCAAAAAAAGAAAAAAAGAAAATAGTGACGCTTCAAACTGGCTGATAACAACCCATATGTTCCACTAATCAACGTGGTGACGTGTCTGATAGTGGCGGGAACATCTACAACTCTGGGTTCGGGTTGTTTTTTTACAATGAATGCCATCTCCATGCCCCTTGTCAAGTGTCGTTCTAGATGATGATGATGCATAAACCAAACTCCTGGAAAGGATTTTTTCCCCAAAAAGACCAAGTTATTATTCCTTCGATTAAACTAAAGAATCGAATTGATGGTATGAGAAACTTGTATAGCGTTGCAATAGTTTTACCTGGATTGAAGGGTTGGAATCTCACCGCGGCCCATCCACTCTTGGGCACCGCGATGGTATCTTACAATGGAGGGTCCATCAGGTTATATCTTTTGGGGTCCTTCTTGTGGAAATTGTCAAGAATCGATGTAGAAAAGAAGACATGATGTCGAGAATCAATGTAGAGAGAAGACGTGGGAGAAAATTTTGTATATGCTTTTTCTGTATATTGAATGATGTACAAACCGTTTCTTATATGGTACAAAATGTCTAATAAAAAAGAAAGGTGATATTCTATTGATCTATGTGTATCAGATCTAATCCTAAATCTCCCAAAACAAATTATCTGTATCTCTTTGAGATACAATCAGCATCGTATCTTCCAACACTCTCCCTCAAGCTGGTGGTTTATATATGTCCAAGACACCAAGCTTGCTTAGAAGATTTGAATGCTGTCTCTGACACAAAGGTTTGGTAAACATATTAGCGGGCTGTTCCATCGTTCTAATTCCTTTTGCTTCAATTATTCCTTCTTGAATCTTCTCTCGAGTGAAGTGACAATCGACCTCTGTGTGCTTCGTCCTTTCATGCAATATAGGATTTGTAGCGATCTTAAGTGCCGAATCATTGTCACAAAATAACCGGGTTGGCCCCTTGACTTTTACTCCAAGATCCAGAAGTAAACCTCGCAGCCAAACCACTTCACAAACAGCCTTTGCCATGGATTGATACTCAGCTTCTGCTGATGATAGGGATACAGTAGACTGCTTCTTCGTCTTCCATGAAAGTAAGGATTCGCCAAGTTTGATGTAGAAACCAGTGATGGATCTTCGACTCATAGGACAGGTTGCATAATCGGCATCACAATAGGCAGTCATTTCCATTTTGCAATTGCGAGAAAGAAGGATTCCTAGTCCTGGACATTTCTTCAAATACTTCACTACTTTCAATGTAGCATTCATATGAGACTGTTTTGGGCTATGCATGAATTGACTGAGTGTCTGAACAGCATAACAAATGTCAAGCCTTGTCATAGTGAGATAGATGAGTTTCCCAACTAGCCTCTGATAACTTGATGGGTCTTTCAGCAGTGGATCACTTTCTGTGGACTGAAGGCCGGCATCATATTCTGCAGTGGTTAACTTGACATTTTGCTCAATAGGAATGACTGATGGCTTGCATCCTAATAATCCTGCTTTTGATATATTCTCCAGTACATATTTTCGCTGGCTAAGAGAAATTCCTTGCTCTTAACGAGCTATCTCAATTCCAAGAAAATACTTCGGTGACCCCAAATCTTTGATATGGAAAAAAGAATGGAGATTTTCTTTAAGGTTTTTCACAGCAAGCTCATCGTTACCCATAATAAGTATGTCATCAACATATATCATTAAGTAGACAGATGACGTACCTTTGTTCCAAGAGAAAAGTGCATAATCAAACTTGGATTGTTTAAATCCCATGGCTGTGATTGCACCGGTGAACTTGGCATACCACCTGTCGCGAAGCTCGCTTGAGACCATAAAGGGATTTGCGGAGACGACACACTTTAGACTCCCCCTGTCTCCGTAAACCCAATGGAAGATCCATATAAATTTCTTCATCTAAATCTCCATGAAGAAATGCATTATGAACATCCATTTAATGTAATGACCAATCACGAAAGACAGCAATAGATAAAAAGGTATGGACAGTTACATCCTTTGCCACTGGAGAGAAAGTTTCGTGATAATCAAAACCTTCCTTCTGAGTGAACCCTTTAGCCACTAATCGAGCCTTATATCTTTCAATGGACCCGTCTGCTCTATATTTAATCTTGTATACTCATTTGCAACCAATTGGCTTGTGATTTGGTGGTAATGGGACGATATCCCATGTATGGTTCTCCATCAAGTCACGCAATTCCTTTTCCATGGCTTCTTGCCAACAAGGGTCTTTGACAGCCTCATTGTAATGAGATGGTTCTTGTTCCTTAGATAGTCGACATGCAACACATATGATCGGGCGATAATCTTTGGAAGGATACATATGTGGAGATAGGGTAATGTGTACTTGATGATTTTGAAGTCGTGCAACTATAATCCTTTGTCCACGTAGGTGGGCGAGTACTCCGTCCTGATCTTCTAGGCATCTGGGGTTGTGGACTGGAAGATACTTCCTCATTATTTTGCACTTCTTCGTTGTTGACATTTCCTGGTGATGTCGCATCTATTTCGTTTGTATTTCCAATGGAGGTATCCATGGAATATTCATCAGAAATAGGGTGTGATGCTAGAATGTCCGAGCCCGATGTTCTTTCTGGAGGTGTAAGGATGTATGTTTGCCCAGGAGGTGATTCTTCATCTGATAGAAAGTGGGTATAGCTGGTGTCCCTATTGGAATTTCCGGAAGGTTCCGACTGTTCTCGGAAGGGGAATATTTCCTCATGAAAAACGACATCATTGCTTATAAGAAATTCTCCAGTTGATGGCTCAAATATTCTATATCCCTTTCGTAAGGCTGCATATCCCATGAAGACACACTGACGGGCTCGAGGACTCATCTTGTCTCGAGGTCCTACCGTTGTCACATAATACAGACAACCAAAAACTCTTAAATGATGAGTCTCTGGTTTCCTTTTATAAAGCATTTCATATGGGGTCTTCCCAGCAAGGACCCAACTGGGCATACGATTAATTAAATAAGCAGCTGCGACAACGCAGTCTCCCCAAAAACTGTCAGGGACGGAGGCCTGAAATTTCAGAGCGCGTGATACCTCTAATAAATGCCGGTGTTTACGCTCAACAATGCCATTTTGTTGTGGAGTGTAGATACAAGAGCTTTCTTGCAAAATTCCATTTGAGGGGAAAAACGCCTCACATTCATTGCTGAAGAATTCCCTTCCATTATCAGTGCGAATACGCTGAATAGATCTCCCAAATTGATTCTTGGACAGGGAAAAGAAGGTTTTCAGATAATTAAAAACTTGGCCTTTGGACTGCATCAGGAATACCCATGTTGCTCTTGAAAAGTCATCCACAATTGTTAGGAAGAAACGAGAACCATCACGACTTCGTGTGTGATAAGGTCCCCAAATATCAGCATAAATTAGAGAAAAAGGAATTTTGGCACGAGAAGAGCTATTTGGAAAAGGTGCACGTGTTTGCTTTGCCAATGGACAAATGGGACAATGGGAGCAAGGAATAGAAGCACTATGGCCCAATCTTTGATGATTAATAAAATTTTTATCATTGGTAGCAGAATTACACAATGACAAATTGTTCAACTCAACAATTGATAAATTTGAAATGCTGGGAAATTTAGTCCAGAAATATAGCCCTTGAGAGATGTTACCCAAGCCCATCAGTCTCCTAGTCGAAAGGGTCTGAAATATACATTTATCAGAATCAAATAGGACTTGGCACAAATTTTGTTCACAAACTCGAGGGACCGACATTAGATTAAAATTGAAATCAGAACATATAATACGTTCTTGAGTGTTATGAGTGGGCTAAGGTTTACGGTGCCAATCATCATCAAGAGTGCAGAATTACCATTGGGAAGTTGCACTGAAGATGGTTTGGGCAATTTTTGGAATTTTGAAAATAATTTTTTATCACAGGTAATGTGATCACTGGCCCCAGAATTAATTATCCACTTATCATTGGAAATAGAATTTGCCAAGTAATATGAAGTACCTGTGAAGCTTCTAGCCTTGTCAGATGTGTCCAGTTTTTTGAAGGCCCTCATAAGTTCTTGATACTGCTCTTGGTTAATTGGCTGATTTTGTCCGGTAACCTGAAAAACAGTTGAAAAATCCTTCTTTCCCTTTTCTCCTGGCTTGCCATGTAGTTTCCAGCAATTATCAATTGTGTGATGTGGACGTTTGCAATAATCACAGTATAATTTACCTTTGCCCTTGAGATTTCCCTTTAATGTTGCAGCATATTGTGGTCCAATTGGATTTTTTAAATAGGAAATGGTCCTTGCTTCTTGTGGATCGTCAGATGCAGAGAAAAAACGTGGGCTGTCGGATCCTGACGCGGGCGAGATTGTGTGTGGACCGTCCGATTGTGTTGATAGGAGTCCACGCCCACCGTCGGATCAAATTGGATTTCGGGGGCCTTGTGAGCCGTCAGATCGCCTTGAAAAATCATGGCCATCCGAACCTCTCTTTAAATAGCGAGGGCCTTTGCCAGGAAACCCTAGCCCAGAAAACCCTAGCATTTGCCCTGTTCCTCGCCCCCCTTTCGTTGCTCCTTTCTCACTTCCGTGAATAGCAAGCGCAATCCCATCTGTAGGGTTGTCGAGCGCAGAAGATCGCTGGCTTTCCTCCTGTGTTGCAAGCTGGTAAATCCGAGCAAGGGTTGGCGTCGGATCCATGGTGAGTATCTGTGTCCGAAACGGAAGGTAAGACTCATTTAGGGCGAGGAGAAATCTTGTGATTTTCTCTCGTTCTCGGGTGGCTCGATATTGTTGAATGGTTGATTCTGGTCCTTCCAATTTCTCCTCCACCGCTTCCAATTCATTCCACAACGCCAAGATTTTGTTGTAAATGGTGGCTACACTCATATTCCCCTGTTTCAATTCAGAAAGCTGTTGAGTTAAAGAGAAAACACAAACACGATTTAATTTTCCGTACATCTCTTTTATATTATCCCACATCTTTTTTGGGTCTTCCGTCGACGGTAATCCGGCCGCGACTTTGGATGTAACACAGTTTCCGATCCATGTTCGGACTAACTAGTTACACTTCCTCCATAGTCGTGCCTGCCGCTCGTTGGGTGGAATTGGAATCGTTCCATCGATAAATCCATCCTTTTCTTTGGTTATCAAGGCTCGCCGGAACTCCCGTGACCAGCTTGAGTAGTTTTCGGCGCTGGTCAGTTGCTGGGTGATGAGCTGTAGCTCTGGTCCGTCGGCCGTTGTGGTGTAAAGCGGGTTGCCGGGTTCGGGTCGGCTACTGGTGGCAAGAATCTAGTATGGAAAGAAATTCGGTGCAGGAGTCGGGTGGGATTTGTTCCCTGACCCGAACCGCCCAAGCCAAAATTGTGACCTACATTTTGAAAACCCGGGTAGGGACTCGTTCACATACCCGGTCCAGTTGATCCGCCCGTCTGCTCCGGGTCGATGGCAGGATTTGCCCCCTCTCTGGTTGGTAGACCTCCATCGGCCCGTGCGTTGTTTTGGTAGCCAGGCAATGATGCATTGGGAATTTGCCCAAGGTACCAGGGATTTGGCATCCATTGGTAAGGGTAGCCTACGAAGGCTTGCCCCGGTTTAGCCTGAGCCTGCTATTGCCACTGCACGTAAAAGGGGTGAATCTGGCTCTATTGTTGTCCTGACGCAGGTACCACTGTGGATGAATCTTGTTCACCCGAGTTTTGCAGCGACGCTTCTTCTGCGGATTGATCTACTGGATTGGAGGTAATGTCTTGCGGGTTTGTCATTATAAGAAGGAAATTGGTTTCTCTGATAGATCGTTTCTGCAGATATAGTTGGAGCAAAAAGGGTGGGTTCAGAATACATATGGCTCTGCGGATGAAGAGTAATTTGCTGGGTGTTATTTTGTTCTGCAGAAGTTGCAGCAACGGAAAACAAAGAGAGCAGGGAATTGTTTTGTTTTGCAAGTATGGCAACAACAGAAAACAGAGAAGCAATATAGGTTGATTTCTGTGTGGAAGCTATGCCAGGATCAAGACATGCTCTGTTACCATGTCAAGAATTGATGTAGAAAAGAAGACGTGATGTCGAGAATCAATGTAGAGAGAAGACGTGGGAGAAAATTTTGTATATGCTTTTTCTATATATTGAATGATGTACAAACCGTTTCTTATATGGTACAAAATGTCTAATAAAAAAGAAAGGTTATATTCTATTGATCTATGTGTATCAGATCTAATCCTAAATCTCCCAAAATAAATTATCTGTATCTCTTTGAGATACAATCAGCATCGTATCTTCCAACAGAAATTACCAAATCCCCACCCTACCACGTAAAAGCTGGTCCCATGGAGGTGCATGGGACGATCGGTCCTGGCCACCACGTTGGTCCCCTTCAAGACCATCTACACCGTCGCATTGTACTCGAGCACCTTGACCAACGTCCCGTTTCGTGGCGTCTCCAGGGCCAATGGGAGGTACTTTGCCGTGTAGTTAAACTTGAGTGGGGGCTTGCTTGGGAACGGGTCGCCGTACATGCCCTCACGCTGCCGGCAAGGCGGGACCCATTCTGCCCGGCACACGAGTCATTCGCGCAAGGGAACGTATTCACCGAGATGGTGAAAAGGAACTTGTGGGTCACGGTTTGTGGGACGGTTATAGGAACCGGGTGTTCCCTACTAGCTAAGCTCTGAAGCCTGCCGGTGAAGTCGACCGATGCGGCTGTGTCGTTGTAATATGGAAGGTAAGGTAAATGAGTTTTGAGTTACAAACCTAATATGATGGGCACTTCTGCATGAGGCTTAGCAAAAGCGTAGCTCGTGCCATTCTTTGGATGAATGATAATGGCATCATGGGCAGTGGCACATGACCGGTCACTGTGAGCATGCCACCACAGCATCCCCTCCTCAAGTGAGAACGTTAGATTTTGCTTGAATTTTCCTCTAGGCTTAATTGGGCACTATGTGATGTATTTGGGACCATCATGCCAAGGATTCCTTGGTTGTTTTACACCATGCCCGTTATTTTTGTATGTTTTGCTTTCCCTTATTAGAGATATATTCGAATCTAAATTTTTTTGTTGTTTTTGGCTCTAGGGAAGTTAAGAGTGAGAGGGGATATACCAGTGAATGGTGATTTTATAATTGGCGTTGTTATACACATCCACGGTGATCGTATTGCCTTTGTGTGCATATAAAGTCCAGCCAGGGAATAGACCGTTAACGGTTGATATGCTCTTGGTGCTGTATAGCCTCGTATATGGTATTTCCTTGATCTGGCAACGAAAGTGTATATAATGCACAAAGAAAAAGCACATCCAATCTATTACATGAATATAGAAGAGTACGAGGCCGTATAGTGCTCCTGATATTTTGAGAAATGCAACTTATAACCTCAAACGCAAATGCCCGATGAAAATGGTTAAACCTAGTAAAATTCTCCAAGTTAATGTGGGTCGCCTTACAAGTCGAATGAGAATTTATAAATATATCACCTAAAGTAAAAACAGTCCAAGAGTGGCTGTTTTGACCCTTTGGAGTAACTCCATGAATTTTACAAGATCCTTTTAAAGATGATCTAATGATCGAATTAAACTTATCCAACTCGACATGAGTAAACTCCCCCTACCTCCCCTTCCATGTTGGAAGGGTGGCCAGTGGGGTTCAAATCCCTATATTTTCAGGGGGGATGGGGTGAGGACGCGTAAGTTTCAGAAGTGGGTTTCGACTCACACGCCCTGCAAGATCAGGGCAAAAGTCTGAAAGTGAATGTAGAATAGGAATAGAATATGACCGACCAAAAAAAAAAAAAAAGACATGAGTAGACTCATAATTACGTGAATCATCTTGTTACATAATTGAAGGGATTGATTTTAATTAAGCAGTTGCTTAAAAAACGAGAGAAACTGAATTTAAAAAAAATATAATTTTAAAAATTCATAAAGTTCTCATTTTTTTCCTCCATATCGTAAACAACAGTCCGGAAACCTAAAAAAGATAGACTATTTTTTCGTTTTGTTTGTAGGCGGAATATAAACATTCACCGTTTTCTTTCTCAAAGAGAATTTCCAGATTTATCAAACATGTTTTCAAGAGAAAAGAAAGTTGAAAATTGAAAAAAATTATTTCATTTTCTTTCGTCGAGGAAAACGAAAATTAATTGTTGGTGCTTGTGGCATATCATTAAGTTATTAATTGTCTGATTTCTTTTTTTGTTGTTGTAAAAAATCTATTTTGATCATGTAACATGTATTTCCTCAATTTCGACCTTCAATTGTCTGATGCACTCAAAATCTTATATTCAGTGAATTCTTATGCACTCCTGTATGGCAAACTAGCAAGAGAGAGAGAGAGAGAGAGAGAGAGAGAGAGAGAGAGATATGCATGATTATCGCGCAACCTTATTCAAAATGGCATCATCATCTCCATTATCACCCTTCTTTCCATTATTGCGCAACCACTCCGGCTCAAGTAGCTATCTATTATCTCTTCTCTGGGTCGATTTTTTTTTCCCCACTTCTTTCTTTTGTTTATTCTATTGTTGATACCCATCGACAATGTTTACAAACTTCTGCCAAATGAATAGTGCCATCCCGATAAGTTGGTGGAGTATGTGAAATGCCTCAGGTGGTTGGGGAGGGAAGAGCATACGTGTTCTTCTGTCTTGCCCCTTAGTTGAGCGGATTGGGAGTGTCCATTTATACACCGCGAATTAATAGTGATAGAGATGGGAAAAAGTATCCGAAAAGTCTTAAACTTATCGCATTTGTACCAATTCAGTTTTAAACATTTTAATCGAACTATTTAATTCTAAATCTTTTCACATTGAAGTCGGTTTAGTCCATCCGGCCAATTTAGGTTGAAAATCGGTGACGGCGATGTTGACGATCCTACGTGGACATTTTAAAATAATTTCTCATTTTTTTAAAAACTTTTTCCTTTTTTTCTATCCTTTTCTTTAGACTAAGGTTGGTCCGGCCATAGGCAAGGCTGACAAGGGCATCGTGGCCCTTTCCGGCCACAGGCAAGGGTCGCCATCGCTAGTTGCCTTTGCTAGCACTTGCCAGATCTGGCAAGGGCAAGACCCTCAATCGCACTTGGGCGAGGCCGGCCCTTGTTAAGTCTAGCAAGGGCTCAACCCTTGTTAGATCCGGCGAGGGTCACCCTTGCAACCCCTAGTGAGGGCTTGACCCTTGCCGCCCTCACTGAGTCTAGGGAGGGTCGCCCTTACTCAGGCCCTGAGGGTCTTGCCTTTGCTGGCCCCCACCTGTGGCTAGTTGCTGGCAATGGATGGTACTGGTCACAGTCCAAAGAAAGGAAAAACAAAGGAAAGAAAAACAAGGAAATATAAGAAAAGGGAAAAATTGTGAAAAATAATAAAAAGTTAAAAAATTTAGTAAAATATCATTTTAAAATATCCACGTCGTGTTGATGATACCACATATGATCACAGTTGTCTACGTCATCGATTTTTAGCCTACAATTGCTGGATGGACTGAATTGATACCAATATGAAAATATTTAGGACTAATTGATTCAATCGAAAAGTTTATGACTAAATTAATATTGATATAATAAGTTTAAGAATATATATATTTTTTAAACTTGTCCAGATAGAGATGTGCCCCCATGCTTGTCAGCATCACAATTAATGTGGTTAGCTAAGCCGAACTTTTTTACTCTGCTAACCTTTGATGTCGCGCTCATAAACAAAATTCAGAAACAATTCCACAAAGGGTTTGAACACAGGATTAAATATTGGATTTGGATGCATCAAATCTCGGGATCAAGTCACAAAAGATGCCTCCAATTCAAAGTATTCTTAGAGGGCATGCGTTCCATCCACCGCTGAAGTCTCATATAATGCGCATGAACGTGTCGTTTTTGCATGCATTCATAGCGATTAATCAGAGCCAATAAGGCTCGGAAAAAGAAAACGTCTGAGAAAAAATAGACAAGGAAAACTCAGAGGTGTTTGGTAACGGTGCTATAGTTCCGCAAGCGCACGCAATTTTCAGTGGCGTGATTCGCTTTGAGACCCGACCTTTGACTCTCCATGCAAGAACACAAAAACTTCTCAAGTCTTCTCGGGCTTACTGGACAAGAGCCTTTTGTATGGGGTCCGCCCTATAAAGTCATTTCAGAATACCATTCCAAGTCAAACTCTCTGCCGTTAACGCACTTTATTTCAGAAAATTGTCCAAAAAATTCTTCATCTATTACACGATTACCAATTCACTCTTATATCTTTTAATTTTAATAATTGAGTCATAAATCTTTTATCATTTTGCCAATTGAGTCAATCTAGCTAATTTTGGCTCGAAATTGTTGATGTGAACGTCGATCGTTTTACATAATATGACTAATACTAACGTGAATAATTTAAGTATTTTTTAATAATTTTTTTTTCATTTTCTTTCCTTTTATTTCTTGGTTTTTTTTTTTTTTTTCCCTAAACTTAGGTTGACAAGGGCATTGTTGCCCTTGCCGGCCATAGGCAAGGGCCTTCATGCTGTTGCCCACCATAGGTAAGGGTGTTAGCCTTTGCCTAGATCAAGGCATCAACCGCAATCTTCACTCTCTAATCAATGAGGGCTATGATGCCCTTGCCTGGCCTAGGTGGGGGCCTCCATGCCCTCATTGGCTACAAGCAAAGTTGGTGGGTCCTAGATCACAACTTGGCAAGGGTTGCAACTCTCGCTAGGTGGCTGTGGGGGTGTTGCGGCCCTTGTTGGCCAAAGGGCGAGGGTTGTGGCTCGTATTTGGATTTGGGTGAGGGCTGATGCCCTTGCTTGTGATTGGTGAGGGTAGGTAGGCCCTTGCCCATGGCTGGCGAGGGTGGCTACACCCTCTCTCAGCTTGCCAACTTAGGATTAGCAAAAAAAAAAAAAAAAAAAAAAAAAAAAAGGAAAAGAAAAAAATATATGAATATATATTTACAAATTATTTATGGGCTGTGGTATGTAGGACGATCAGTATCTATGTTGGCAAATTTTGACCAAAATTAGTTGGATGGACTCAATTGGCAAAGCATGAAAAGATTTAGCACTTAATTAATAAAATTGAAAAGTTTAGAATTGAATTGACAAAATTACATATGGTCGCTTTATTTGTTTTCTTTAGTAACTATCATTAATTTTTTTCTGACATAACTGTCTCGCTTCGCATACATGCAAATCTCGTGGGGGCTTCCTCTAGTGATTTGTAACACGAAAAAGGGAATCGGATTCAGGAGTTAATGAAAGATATGAAATAATTGAAACATTATTTGGGGACAGTGATCGAACGCGACCTTGGCCACGCTAAGATCAAGCAACGTCCCTACGTCCGCGAATTTCAGGAAGCGTCTCGGCATCCCCAAATTGGGTCCATTGAATTAGATAGCATTGGCAATGATTTTTCCTAGCCGTGCCCCAACCTATCCGCGCTTTACGAAATGCTAGGCAATGAATAATTTGGCCACGTGTTGAAGCATTGCCATTATCTAATAGAAGTGAAAGATCACATACATCCAAGTACATAATTCCGAATGCAACATCATCTCGAGTTTCCGCCTTCCCATTTAGATTCTTTATTGAAGTCTTAGGATTTTTAAGTTTCGCTAAGAACTTGCTACTGCTTGGAAGATGATTTCCGAGAATTCAATTTCGGGAGAAAGTGGAGCGATTTTCTGGTGCTTGTTTGCGCTGAAAGTAAATTGGTAAAGTTGGTTTTATGATATTTGATAGTGAGCAAAATCTACTAAAAACGGCTTGTATCGTTAAAAATGGCTACCGATTGGAAGCATCTTCCTTTTTTATTCTTTACCCATCAAAATTGCATGAGTGACAAAGAAATCAGGAAAGAAATAATGAAATCATATTTGTGAAATATTATACATGATCGGGTTTTCTTTAGGAATTTAGAAGAATATGAACACGAAGGGAGATGGTAGAAAATTTATGAATAAAAAAACATTAGAGTTATCAGGATAAGAAGTGAAAAAAAAAATAATAATAATGAGAGATTGGAAATAAATGTAGAGGGACGGACCTATTCTTTATAATTTGATGCAAAGCATGAAATCACGAAATTTCTTTTCCTTCTTTCCAGTGTAAACTTGTTGCTTTCGGTCCATAAAAACCTTTTGCTATCAATTGAATAATCTTCCGTCGTTAAAACGTTGGAAAATCTGAAATTAATTTCTCGAAATCGGATTTTCATCGAACAAATTGACGCTTTGACGGATTATCTGATAATTTCTCGAATCCCTCTTCTCAGATGAACTTCGCCATCATCAATTTCGACTCCCCTGTTCATGCATTAATTTCGTCTTAAGCTCCTTTTGTAAATAACAAATTCGATGCTTAGCTATGTACACTTCAGTCTTTGCCTGCTTTGAAAAAATGCAAGGAACAAAGTACTTGGCCAGCCGCAGCATATGATCAATGTTCACGCGTTTCTGTTGAATTTTCAAAGTAAGACCGCACTTAAAATCCTCGCGTGGCTAGGGAAAAATCTCTTCAGGCTATCAAGCTTACATAGAGTACAATCGACCGATAGCTTCTCCTCCACTCCACGTAGAATCATTGACTCTCGCGTCCTATCGATCCTAACTCTTTTGTCATATCCCTTTAGATTGGTCCGCCCGAAGAAAAAAACGTGATGTTATGGAGATGAAAACGTGTACATCTTGACTCGACTATGGCACCACGATATGAAGACGACATCACCTGTAACGATCGACAATTAATGCCCGATGAAGACAAAGTCACACGTACCTTTCAGCATTTAATGCCCCAGTTACAATCGGAATTGGGCACCAGCGATAGGTGAGTGTCAAACTTGTCTTTCAAAGAAGTTGAATTTTCCAAATGGTTTGGGCAAGATCATGCCAAGGTTGGTGGGAGATCCGATGGACCAGAATCAGATGATAGGGAAAGAAATAAAAACGCCAAAGGGGCCAAATACACGTTCAGGTCCATCCATCTTGAAAGTCTAATCCATATCGAAACGACCCAGCCCACTCAATTGGATGGCACGTTGAAATTTCAATACTAGAAGAGAAATGATGCCTGTCTTCTTTCTTTCATCTTTTGAGGCTCACACACCGATAGCTATTGAGAGTGTGTAAAAAAATAAAAAATATCCAGATCACTTGAAATAGGACCGGACTGGCCTACAACCAATAGTTCTCATAGGGACTGCTCCGGTTCCCAATTGCAATTTACCGTAATCAGTGAATAGGATATTAGGGTAATTATGATATTTCTCTCTTCTATACACATCAAATATACAGAAATTTCACAATTCTCTATTCCATTTTTTCACATCTCTTTTGAGATTTTCTAACCAATTTCCTTTTACCAAGGTGAAAAAGTAAAATATGATGCCTGTAGATAAGAACTGCTTTTGCTTTTGCTTTTGCATTTGCATTTTTGTTCTGATGAGTTACAAGAAGCAGAACGGAAGACCCGCTTTAGTATAAGCCTTGGTGCAATTTACTTAGAGAGGGAGATGAGGTATGTACTTTTCAATAGTTAGACTTCGTGGTAATACATAAGCACACGCATGACCGACCCCTATTGGCTGAGGAGAGGAAACTAGGGAGGCGGATGGGTTTGAAATGCAAAATCGGTGGAAGAAATAACCTCGGTTTCATCACAGACTGGCCATCGGGCATCGGTCAAGGTGGCCGCGAGGTTGGAACACGAGAGGCAATAAAATATTGCATCATCTTTAAATCGTGTCGATCAAGCCTACTTGGAATATGAGTCATGCGAGTATTGCTTTGCCAGACGACCCATTTTATTAACGGTGGAGATAGTTTTGGTACACATGATTTACACTTCATATAATAACATCGCGAAAGAGACAGAGAGGTGGGACCGGATCCTAATAAATGGGTAAATAAACGACTATCTTATTGCAAGAAAAGACTAGTCCTACCTCGGGGCGCATTGGCATCCAAATCGATACCATTGCGTGAAGGTTATTGTGACGGTATATTAACGAAACTATATGGAAGCACGAAAAAATCAAATGTGAATCGCCGGCGACGATAAGTGTCTTCATCAGGTCTCCCCCGAAATGGACGAAAAGCGAAGGGAATTTAACAGGGCGGCATGTCTGGTGGTGGCGACAGCAAGTGGGTGTTCAGGGGAACTCCATTCCTCACGATGAACGCCGTGTCCATGCCCCAAGTCAGGTGCCGCTCTATGTGACAGTGCATGAACCACACTCCTGCCCATTTTTGTCACAATCACCATCAGTAATTTTCTATCTACGCAGTATATATCTGTATAAATGACTTTGTATGACATTAAATTTAAGCACAGGTTAAAAGACACAAACGCGGAAAAGAATATAGTGCCAAGATAATACCAATACCAATAGATATTAACACAAATACAGCGTCTAAGTCAAACATTAGTTCAAACTCACCAGGATTGTCCGCCCTAAATCTGATCGCAGCCCATCCGTTCTTCGGCACCGCAATGGTGTTCTGCAAAGGTGGATCCACTAGATTATAGTTTAAAGGATCTTTCTTGATGTCGAAGTTCCCAAGTCCCCAACCAACGACATAAAAGCTATATCCATGCAGATGCATTGGGTGATCGGTCCCGGCCTCCAAGTTCGTCCCCTGGAAAACGAGTTCCACAGTCGAGTTATACTTCAATACCTTCACCTCCGTCCCGCGCTTTGGCGTCTCCAGGTCCAGCGGCAAGTCATCGGCCGTGAAATTGAAGACGTATGGTGGGAAGTTGGGGAGCCGGGTTCCGAACACGCCATTGATGCCGTAATAATAAGCTTGGAGGATGTCAATCGAGGGGTTCACGAAACTTATGTTGTTCACACTTGCGGCGAGACGGGTCCCGTTGGGGCCCGCGCAGGAATTGTTTGGACACGGGAATGCGTTAACGGAAATCGTGAAGATGAAATGGTTGGTTATATTCTTTGGGACATCGATGGGGTGCTCCTCGTTTGCTAAGCTTCGGAGGCTGCCAGTGAAATTGACCGACGAGGAGGTATCATTGTAATAAGGAAGTTGCGGCAAAGGAGGTGGCGAGGTTGGAGTGTACTTTCCAGAGTATTCCACCACGGCCGTGGTGGTTGTGTTATCGTAAGTCACATTGAAAGCGCTAGAGTAAACCCTAGCAGCCATATAATAGTGGTCGGGGTTTTGGTTGGCTTTAAGGAGGACGTCGATGGTTTGACCGGGAGATATTGTGATGATATCTCTCGTTAGGGGCTTAGTGTAGCTCGCATCTGTCGCGACGACGGTGAGGCTGTGGTTGGCAATGGAGAAGAAAAGGAGGTCTTGCATGGCCGCGTTGATTATTCGCAGCAAATATGTTTTGCCTTGCTCAACCCGAAGTTTGAAAGTATCTGAAACAAAATTACCCCGTAACTAATTACAAACATACGGAAGAAAAACTGTAAAGAAGATACCATACTTAATGTCTAAGCCAAAAATAGTTTAAGCACTAAGTCCCACCGTTAGAATATTCCATTTGGGGAACAATCCATCTGAGCATGGTAAACCGACAATGATTGAATTTATGGCACAATTATTATAATTTATTGTTCAACAGTCTTTGGTGGGAGTTGGGTCTGCATCAGAAATGAGACCGACAATTTTCATATTAAAGAACAGAAAATGATAATAAGAGGATAATAACAGCTCCTGGAATGTTATATGGCTTTCGAAAGCAAGTAGATGCAGGGTCAAATCCTTACATGTCGGTGTACGCATGCATTAAAGACTATAGGAATCTCTTACAAAGCAAGCATCTTGAAAATTATATGTGAAAATAAAAACAATAGGTGTATTAGGTGTAGTTAAATTTTACCATTAATTTCTATCGCACTAGGCAACCTTATTGCCTTTACTTGATGATTTGTCAAAAACCATGTGAGGAGTGGAAGAAGAAGAAGAAGAGTTTAGACATGGCGTCTTAGACCTTGAAGAAGAAGAAGAAGAAGAAGAAGAAGAGTTTAGACATGGCATCTTAGACCTTGCATTGAGCATGGGTAAAGATCTCCAGGTTGACCATTGATAGTATAAGCATCTGAAACATTTGGATCTCCTCCGCTTCTGAGCATTTCTTGATAGACCTCCGTTATTGGTTTCTTCCACCATTCTCCTGCACATATATTGTTATGTATGAAAATTTTGAATGATCATAGATCAATTATGTTTGATAGCACTATACTTTTTATGAAAATGTATTAGCCAACAAGCACATGTTAATTACTTAACCAGATTTGTGAATTACCTAATATAATAGGTACTTCAGCATCAGGTTTCGGAAAAGGATAACTTGAATCTTTTTTTGGGTAAATAACGATGGCTCCATGCACAGTGACTCTTGACCAGTCACTGTGAGCATGCCACCATAAGGTCCCTTCTTCTGTGGAGAATATCACCTTCTGACTAAACTTAGCTCCTGGCTGTATTGGGCATTGGGTTATATACTCTGGTCCATCGGACCACGGATACCTTGGTTGTTTCACACCGTGCCTACAGTAAAATCATCCACCATTCAATTAGGACAAATTTTTAAGCAACCATGGGATGACGCTGAGATTTTGTTCTCAGGAATCATATCTATTAGAACAAGGTAACAAAAAGTAGTTGAAAAAAGCTAGTAAAGTATAGAGAAATCTACTAAAAAGGACATGCTCTTCATATGGTTTGAAAAGGGGTGGGCTATGCCCGATGACTTTTGAGTGCCTATATACCCTAAATTCGGGGATTGTCCCGATGACAAGGAAGACACATAAATTACTTTCACATAGAAAAGGTCGCTTTTTATCTAATAACCGCAACTAATATACTCAGATGCTAATTATAGAATTATATTCAAGACAACGCTTCATAATGTAAAAGTTGAGAAACACTATTTATACCAATGAATGGTAATGTTGTATTTAGCCTTGTTATAGACATCAACAATGATGGTATCGCCTTGGTGCACGTATAGAGTCGGCCCAGGAAATTGCCCGTTCACAGTCAAAATGTTCTTCGTGCTGCATAATCTCTTGTACGGCGTTTCTTCGACCTGTAACATCTCACACACTTGAGCAACGCGGTCCAACCATTGTTTGCATGCATATGACAATGTGGAAATGTTGGTAGAGCACTCATTCAAACTTACCACGAAAGTGTACTGGGCCCAAGCTTTACACTGGAGAATGCCGATGAGGAAGAGTAGACACCCTAAGCATAGAGTTTTTGACGCCCTCATGGGGATTAACTTGGAAATGAGACGGTGGGTGCGGCTCGATTACTTGGAGACTAAGCTGCGCATGGTAGGTATTTATAAGGCTTGAGAAAGGCTGGACTGACCGGGGAAGGTGGAAGTTGGGGACGCGGATAAATTGTCAACATTGGACAGGACATCATAACGGCACGCTATGCACATCCAGGAAAATTCTGCAATTTATATTAGATTCTCGAGTCGTGGAAAACCATCAGCAATATGGTTTCGATGTCTATTGTTTTTCCTTTTCTGGATTCCTAATGAGAAGAGAGCTGCTTTCACAATTGTTACCTGTTGATTAGCCCTGGCTATAATACGGTTGACGATTTTCTGAGACAACTAATTATTATTAACTAACGTTTCTCGACAATATACCCTATCATCACTTAAAACCTCGCTCTGTCCTCGTATATTGTCGGGCCATATTTTCCCTCTTCACGCTCTACGCAGCCAGTAGCTTGGTATAGAAGTCAATCAACTTGACTTTTGATTGATGTTAATGACTATATCATTTATTACCATCCTAGCTACCTTCTTAATCAAGCAATGCGACAAACAGAAGCACTTGATCAGTTTAGCGACGTGGAGTGGTAATCTTGCGAATCAGCTATACAGTTCATCTACGGTGTAGATAGTCAAGGTCTTCGTTTTCTGGTCTCTAGTTAAGTAATTTATTTATTTTTTTTTTTAAATACGTGCCTTTGCAAGTCAAATGAGGTGAACAAAAACATGGAATTAGGAACTTCTGCGTGTCGCTGTGGACACGTTTTTCCTGAGACATCATGCGGCAAGTGCAATTTTCCAAGCCTTTTAGATCAGCATACTTTTATGAACTCAACTGCTTCCAAGTTTTAGCGCGTTCATCGACGTGGAAAGTCCAATTAGCTCACCGGTCCAGTTGAACTGAAGGGTTAGCTAGACTATCCTTATCAACACAGATTCGTATAATTAGGATAATTTCATTAATTACGGTCAATTTCAATGTAGATACGATGTAGGTACAGAGCCACTACAGGAGGGAAAAAAAAAAGGTGAGGCGGGCAGCAATCTCTATCTGGAAAATTGACATGCCCTTTTTCTACACCTAACACGCGTCCATGACTTGCCCTTGTATGAGCCAGGTTCATGGAAAACTACATTGGCTAGAATCAAAATGCGCCAAACGCAGCCAACTTTTCGAGGAAGACTCCTTAATGGCTTTTGAGAGCGTAGTAAAATTCAAATCCATGCTGGTTACACGATAGTCAGAAGGAACACATGTTCCATAACCTTTTTCTACGCGGTGATTACCGCTTTTGTTGAAAAAAATCTCACTTCCCTTAACTATGGGTTTACACGCTCTTTATTTTCACGTGATAGTTTTAAACCACGATCTAGCCTACATATAGGGGGGAGTGCTAGAATATTTCAATATTGAATCAATCCTTCGTACAATAATTTTAACAGCTTACTCATTCTAATCTAGCTTGCAAATGAGAGGCAACGTTGAAAAATCCCACATCACTTGACCATGGCCTTTTATAGATGTGGTCTTTCTCCGCCTATTAACTTAAACTTTTGAGTTCGGCTTTCTTATCGGCATCATCCATGAAATAATCTACACCTAAACCTATTAAATTCCAATTATTAGATTTTGGGAGGAAGAAAGATACTTTAGAAATATTTAAATTCAAGATCTCATTCTCTGAAATCATATAAATTTTTGTGGAACAACCACCAATTGTTTTAAGAATTTGAACTGTTAAATGAATGCGTCGTTTAATATTCAAATATCCGAAAAATATGATTAAATTAATCAAACTCTCTAAGATGCTCGAGAGTATAGTTGGTCATTGGTGGCCTCCTCCTTTTAAATTTAATCAGCTCAGTTGCTTGCCTACCAAAGCAATGGATATATAATTAGCACAATTCACTTCCTTAGGATTATATTATAACATATCTTTGAAACATTAATAGGTGATTATGTAAGTATTACAATCTCAATACAATAAATGGAGTCGTCCAATCAATATTAGTCATTAGGGGAAAAAAAAACAGGTAGCCTTCCTCGTAATTCAATTCATTTAATTTTTTTTGCTCGAGCCATGTTCTTTTTGAAGTTTTCTGCTTTATTCACAATGACCTTGGATCTCCACAGCGACCAGCCTCGTTTCTCTTGCTTTACAACGATGTTTTTATGGCAACAACACGTGAGGAAACCCCATAGCTTACTCACTGCACTTTTTGAAAACAGCTAGGTTTTTGGGGTTTCTTGGACATGATCATTGAAATAACGGGCTAAAACAGCGGCCGCCTTAGTAGCAGTCTGCTGTATCACTTAGTGTCGAGACATATGCAAAAACTCAAACGTCCACCCTCTGTTGGTGTTGCCTAATGAGCCGTAGCACGTATCACTGATAGAAAAGTCAAAACGCGTGAAATAAGGCATTTATATCTCTAGATCTTGATTTTGCGTGAGCTCTTCATATGATCTGTCATGTAAAATACACGCTAGTAGCCAGCCCATCTGCTTCTTCTTCTTCAGTATCTTGTATTCACTTTCATAAGCCTCTGCCCAGTGATTTCTCAGCTACAAGACGAGAGAGCAGCGTTGCATCGAAACCTAACAGGAGATTCATATCTGTCGGAGTCCTTACAGATCAAGTACATGAGATTTCGATCCATGAAACAACTTGAAGTGCACGCAAGACGAGTGGAATAGTCGCCTTAGAAAACACAGGACCACCAAATCAACAATTCAACATTGCGGCTTGAAGATTGTCGCAATGTTCTTCAACGTAAAAAAACATGTCAGTTTCGCGGAGGATCGGTCCAACTATCTTTAAGCGAAAACGATGGGCAGAGTTTGCCTTGTTCTCCTTCACACAGGCATCGATCTATGCGACTTCTTCTGTGCATATCCATTAGCGATTCATTGGGCAGATTCCACACGTAAACCAAGCGAAAATGAGACCCCTCATTCCTTGGCGTAGAATGGAAATCTAGAATCTTTATCAGATTAGCTTTTCAATAAAGGATCAGTTTTTTCCACCCAAAAAAATAAAAATAAAGGATGAGTTTTACAGGTTTGTCTGCTATATCTTAATAAAATATTCGATTCCCTTATTTTAGTAGGACTTTTCCTTCAATTAATATAAAAAAATTAGTTTAAACTTCACAGTTGTTAGCTTTTGTCATGATCGATTATTGAACTAGTAATGATTGTCCTTTCCTTAATGGCGTTTCTTTCTACTCTCTTCTATCTACTTTGTTAAACAACTCTTGTGAGTGTGTCAGACGAAAAAATCCTACAATGGTAATATAATGTAACGTGGAGTAGTTAATATTTCTTAGGGAAAAAATCATGAAAAACTCCAAAGTTTGCTCCGTGTGACACATTTACCCCAAACTTTTTTGCGCCGTGAAAAACCCCAAACTTTTCAAACCATAACACATTTACCCAAACTTTTTTGTGACACCAAAAACCCTGAACTTTCAAGTGTGACACATTTACCCCAAAATTGAAGGGTATTTTGGTCTTTTCATTTTTAAAAATTTTTTTTTTTTTTTTCTTCTTCTTCCCTCCGCCGGCCCGCCATGGCCGGCGAGGGAAGCCGGCGTCCGGCGAGGGTCGCCCGACGCCGCGAGGGCGAGGGCAGCCCTCACCGGATCGGGGTCGGGTGGCCCTCGCCGACGTCGGGCAAGGCCGCCCTCGCCGGATCGGCGAGGGAACCCCTCGCCCGACGCAGCCCGACCCTCGCCTGCGTCGGGTGAGGGGTTCCCTCGCCGGATCCGGCGAGGGCGGCCCTCGCCCTCGCCGGCGTCGGGCGACCCTCGCCGGACGCCGGCTTCCCTCCGTCGGAGCCGGCGGAGGGAAGAAGAAGAAAAAAAAAAAGAAAAAGAAAAAAAAAGAAACTAAAAAGACAAAAATGCCTTTATGGGGTAAATGTGTCACGGTTTAGAAAGTTTGGGGTTTTTCACGGAGCAAAAAAAAGTTTGGGGTAAATGTGTCACACGGAGCAAACTTTGGGGTTTTTCGTGGTTTTTTCCCTATTTCTTAATTGGTCAATAACTAATTATTCTAATTTTTGAATAAAGGTGAGTCTAACATGAGTTTAGACTTAGGTTTCGTTTTGGTGAATTTAACGGTAAAGGTTTTGGGCTTTTATTGCATTGGCTTGGTAGGTGACATTAAAGTCAATAGTTAATTGATGGCCTTCTCCCTACATGTATTATTGTTTGGTGAATATCTTCAAGAAAGAAAATGTTGAATGTGACTCCTTAATCGAGGCGGCGGCTAGTACCTCTCTTGCTTCTTGCTAAGCTAGGTTAGGCCAAAGCAATTGAGGTGGAGTTTGAGGTGTAGATGCCATCCTCATCAGGTGGCTACCAAACTCGTGGGCCAAGTTGGAAATTCTCGAGTTAGAATAATATTGGTGCAAAAGGATATTTGTACTAATGGGGAGCATGCCTTACGCAAGTTACTTTTAGATGAGAGGTAGATTTGTTAAGGTGCATATTTAGGAGTGTTAAGGAAAAGTCTCGTTTCGATAATGTGATATTATAAAGAATGGTTGGGATAAATATATCGTAAATTACATTAAAAAAAAAAAAAGCTGATCACTGTCAACCGGCTAGCTTTCCACATCGCAATATATTTTGTATTTGTCGCTTGGAGAATCACATCTACATCGCAAGAAGAAAAGCAATGCCCGGGATTGTTGGCATGTGGGCAGCCTAGGATTTGCGAAATGATGATAAGGCGCCATCAAGTGGGTCGATGCGCAGCCTATAATGGACCCTTTCACCCGTGCAATCAATGTCTTTGTTTTGACGTCATCATTAGAGCACGATTCAAAGTTTACCTTGTATGAGGCATTGGAAGAGAGTTTCCATACGGAAGCGGGGGCCCCTTTCTAAAATGATTCTAGAAAAACGACTAAGAGGCTTAGTAATCCTTGAAAAGGAAACTAGAAGAAAGGAAATTATCATCTCAAACCGGGACAATTTGAAAAGAAAAATTGGCCATTCAATGCTAAACTTATTGTATTGATGTCAATTGAGTTCTAATAGGAAAAGAGTTAGAAAAGTTATAAATCTATTGCATTTGCATCAATTTAATCTTAAGCCTTTTAATAGTGTACCAATTCAACTATAAATATTTTAACCCGAGTCAATTCAGTCATTCTAACTAATTTTCATTAGACATTATTGACGTGGACGTCAACTGATCTACGTGGCACAACCATCACTAACATGAACAACTTTTAATAATATTTTAATAAAATTTCAAATTTATTTATTTATTTTCCTTTTCATTTCCTTTTTATTTTTTTCTTTCTTTTTTTTCTTCCCCTTCCTCTAGCTGGTCATTAGACCTCAACGGCTAAATAGAGGCAAGGGCCCTTAGGCCTCGCCAGCCTAGCGTGGCTTCTTGCGAGGCTTGAGCTTTGCCAGGGGTTGGGTGAGGTATGACCTCTTGACCCTCGCCTTTGGCAGGTCATTGAGGTCTAAAAACTGGCTAGAGAAAGGGAAAGGAAAAAAAAGGAAAGAGAAAAGAAAAAATAAATAGAAAATTCAAAAAAATATTAAAATATTATCAAAAGTTGTTCACGTTAATGACGACAGTACCACATAAGCTGGTCGGCATTCATGTTAATAATATCCGACCAAAATTAGCTGGAATAATTGAATTGACTCTAAGTTAGAAGATTTATGACTAAATTAGTACAAATACAATATGTTTATGACTAATTTGATACTTTTCCCTAATCTTAGATTTTCGAATTTTACCAATTTAGTTCTAAATTTTTATCGAAAATCACTAAAAACTTGGTAAAGAAGATTGTCCTTTCAAATGAAGAGACAATTTGAAAAGTCTCTTGACACCGAACTATGAGTGGCAGCATTGTGTTTGACACGACTTGATAATAGAAATATCAGTTCATGATCCACGGATATAATTTATTTATGGAAGTCCGACAAAAAACAACGTTTGGGACTTGAGTAGAAGATTGAAATGTTTGGAGCAACAGAGAAATCAATGGCAAAGTTAGACGGCAAGGAGAACTCATTATTAAGAAATATCATCCTAGTCAACGGTAAACTCCTTACGAGAATCCACGGGCTCGTAGAAATATGGAGGGTCGTTTGCAAAACTTGTTGCAATTTAGCGATCGACGGCCAAAATCATCGATTGCCAATCCGACCACGTTATCGGCCACTGTCGCCATTCGTTTGCCACCGCGAGCATCGGACCGTACTAGTTTGCTGGTTCCCTATTGAGTATTAGGATAATAAATCAGGGGAAGATGAAATTTGAACTCTTCAAAACATTTTTTGCACAGTAGCCATCAAAAGAAGCACATTGATCTAATAAAATAGAAAGTGGCAACCAATCTTGAAGGATAGAAATAAAGAGCACCTACGAGGGTCTTATAAAATCGACCTAATCAACGAGGACTCCATTGATCCGTTCTCGAAAAAGGGATTGTCCATCCGTGCTGGTAAATTTTTCAAAGAATTGGCAAACATTTAAAAAATAACTTTTGATCGAGAAAAATTGCTAGTCCCTTGATTTTCTAGTAATTTGTCGGTACGGATAATAAATACTTTTATAATTACTACTTCTTTTGCCAATTTGTTGTAATTGCCAACTTTTCTTATTGTTTACCGACTTTTGTTTGCTTTCTAATTATACTTCTTGCATACTCATTCGGATCTTGTTCATCCTCTTAGCAAGGGCGCTTTGCTGTGGTCTAATGGGGAGCTGTTCTTGTTATTCTAGTTCCATTCTATGCACAAAATCCTTGAACTTTATACTATTGTGCGTACCACCATCGGCGGAATTAGATGTTTAATCTTTAGAATGGTCTTGTTATTCACTTCGAATTTTCACTAATTTAAAGTAGCAAACTCATCAATTTTTTTTTTCTTTCAGAAAATAAACTCATCCCTTCCTTGTGAAGTCGTCAATGAGGGTGATGTGGTAGTGTGAGTTTCTAGGCAATGGACGTTGGCTAGGCCCCAAACATTTATATGCGTCCATACTAACTTTCGTTTTCACTTCTTCTTTTTTAAAAAAAAAAAAAAAATTGATACATTTCTATATATCTAGATAATAGTCGTCAATATCTAATCTTCAGATCATGCAATTTCCCTTTGATGCTAACATCTCCATCCCCTCTTTGCTCATGTGTCCAAGCTATGGTGCCACAATTTAGAATCAGCTTTTGGTTTAGCAACTACTGCAATTTTTTTGTATTGCATTCAGTCATGTATAGTATTCCCAATTGTATTCCCTATGCTACAAACATAGCACCTTTACTAATCTTTAACAAGTCATCTATGCTGTCAAACTATCCTATAGAGACCAGATTTCTTTTCAGACTGGAAACATGTTTGATATCATGTAACTTCTATCAAGTTCTGTTGGTGGTCTTAAGTGGATGGGACCCTTCCCTAAAATATCCAAAGCTTCATATAGTAAGATAAACATTTTCAAACTTCCTAGGAACAAAAAGGTGCATTAATTCTCTGCATTAGGTTGAGAGAACAGCACACTCGAGTCTAGATTCAAGACTATATATGCTCAAAATTAAGGCCCCTTGGACAAAAGTCTCTTCAGTGGTGGCATTGCAGATTCATCTTCTTAATTATCATTTTTCTTCTCCTTTGAGGTTTTGCAATTTCGTTTTAGACGCCCTTCCTTTTGCTTTTCCAGCAAAATATTTCATCACGAGGTCAACATTTACTTCTTTCTCAGGCCTTCGATTGCCATGATTCTGGTTTTGGCCTTGCTGATTTCTTCTCCCTTTGCCTTCAGTACTCCGAGGAGCCCCCGACGATTAAGCCGAGCCACTTTTGTGAGTGGGTTGTCAGGCCGAGCCCAATTAATCTGAAGTGGTGGGGTTTAATTAATGGGCTGGAGGATCCTAGGCCGAGCCCAATGAAGCCAAAATTATTGTAATCTGAAAAAACCAGGGGCTACGTTCTTAATCAAGCAATGCGACAAACAGAAGCACTCAATCGGTTTGGCGACGTGGGGTGGTAATTTTGTGAATCAGCTATACTGTTCATCTACGGTGTAGGTGGTCGAGGTCTTCGTTTTCTGGTCTCTAGTTAAGTAATTTATTTATTTTTTAAATTCGGGCCTTTGCAAGTCAAATGAGGTAAACAAAATCATGGAATTAGGAACATCTACGTCTCATTATTGACATATTTTTCCTGAGATCTCACGTGGAAAGTGTGTTTTTTCATGAACTCAACTGCTTCCCAAGTTTTAGCGCGTTCATCAACTTGGAAAAGTGGAATTAGTTCGCCAGTCCGGTTGAACCGAAGGGTTGGCTAGATTATCCTTATCAACAGAGATTCATATGGTCATGATAATACTTACATTCGTTTCGCCTAATTTCATTAGTTACGGTCACTTTCAATGTGGATAGTGGATCCGAGGTAGGTACAGAGCCATTATAGGAGGGGAAAAAAGGTGAGGTGTGCGGCAATGGCTCTCTGGAAAATTGACATGCCATTTCTCTACACCTAACACGCGTCCCTGGCTAGCACTAATATGGGCCAGGTTCATGGAAAACTAGATTGGCTGGAATCAAAATGCGCCAAACGCGGCCAATGCTTCGAGGAAGACTCACTAACGGCATTTGAGAGCGTCGTAAAATTCAAATCCAAGCTGGTTACACGATGGTCAGAAGGAACACATGTTTGGCAACCGTTTTCAACGCCGTGATTATCGCGTCTATTGAAAAAATCTCACGCTGCTTAATAATGGGTCTATATGCTCTTTATTTTTATGCAGTAGTTTTAGATCACAGTCCAATCTACATATAAAGGGGAGTGTTAGAATATTTGAATATTAAATTAATCCTTTGTACAACAATTTAAGCAGCTTAATTATTCTAATCTGAATCGCAAACGAGAGAAAATGTTGAAAAATCCCATGTCACTTGATCATGGTTTTATATAGATGTGGTCTCTCTTAACCTAATAATTTAAACTTTTGAGTTTAACTTTCTTTGATATCATTCATGAAATAATCTACATTCCAATTATTAGATTTTGGAGAGGAAAATGGAGACTTTAGAAAGATTTGAACTTAAGGTCTTATACTCTGAAATCATGTAAATATTGTGGAACAACTGCCAATCATTTTAAGAGTTTCAAATGTTAGATGAATACATGATTTAATATTCAAACATCCTAACAAATATGATTAAATTAATCAAACTCTCTAAGATGCCCGAGAGTGTAGTCGGTCATTGATGACCTCCTCCATTTTGAATTAAATCAGCTCAGATGCTTGCCTCCCAAAACAATGGATATATAATTAGCACAATTCACTTCCTTGGGATTATATTATAACATGTCTTCGTAACATTAATAGGTGACTTATGTAAGTATTACAATCTCAATACAATATACGGAGTCATCTAATCAATATCAGTTATTAGGGGGAAAAAAGCACAGGTAGCCTCCCTCATAGTTCAATTCATTTACTTATCGTGGCTCGGGCCATGTTCTTTTTTAAGTTTTCTGCTTTATTCACAACGACGTTGGATCTCTAGCGAGACCTGGCCTAATTTTTGCGTGTGTTAATACTCAAGTACTAGACATCTCAAGTGTCAAAACTTGGCATTATTGAATACTTAAGTGCCAAAATTAGAGAATAAAAGAACATGTAAGTGCCAATGACGAGAAATTTCGACTAAAATGCTAACATTGCATTTCCAGCAACATTTCTTTTACTGAGGTGACAACTATTTTTTTTTTTTTTCAAAAAAGTATCCACGTGGTGTTGATGTCGCCAACTTTTCTTAAAATGAGGTTGTTTTTCACCTTCATTGTTGAGTAAGCTTTCTAGTGAGCTACAAAGACCACTTATACTATTGAAAATAAGTCACATTGGATTTCTAATTAATCTCACCAAAGTTGATACTTAAGTGTACATTTTAAAAATTTTAGCACTCAAGTGTTCATTCATGCCAAGTTTTGGCACTCCTAGTCTACTTTTGCTGTTAATACTCTTTAGTGGTAGCTCTTTTATTTATTTATTTATTTAAAAATTAGTCTTACTTTATTCCTATTTTAACACTTATTTTTAAATTTTTGTCCTGCCTCCTTATAAAGTGTGGGAGTCGAAATTTATACCTGAAACTAAATCATCTCTACTCCAAACTCCCATGAAAAAGTAGAGATTCAAACTCTCCACCTCCCTCTACTTACGTGGGAAGAGTGGCAACTATTGCTTTACAACAACGACTTTATGGTGACAAACACGTGAGGAAACCCATGGCTTACTTATTCTACTTGTTGAAAACAATTAGGCCTTTTGGGTTGCCTGGACATGATCATTGAATAAATGGGCTAAAACAGCGGCCGCCTTAATAGCAGTCCTCTGTATCACTTAGTATGTATCAAAACATTTGTGAAAACTTAAACGTCCGCCCTCTATTGTGTTGTCTAATGACCCCCGGCACGCCAAGACTTGGTGTCTATCATATCATGCCGATAGACAAATCAAAACACATGAAATAAGGTATCTATATCTCTAGATCTTGATTTTGCATGAGGCCTTCATATCATTTGTCATGGAGAATACACGCTAGTAGCTAGCCCATCTGCTTTTTCTTCATATCATGCACTCACTTCCATAAACCTCTCTGCCCAGTGATTTCTCAGCTACAAGACGAGCGAGCAGCATTGCATCGAAACCTAACAGGAGATTCATCTTTGTCGTAGTCCTCACAGACATGAGATTTCAATCCATGAAACAACTTAAAATGCACGCAAGACAAGTGTAATAGTCGCCTTAGAAAACACAGGCCCACAATGTCAACAATCCGACATAGCGGATTGAATATTGTTGTGATGTTCTTCGACGAATAAGATAGCACATGAGAACGTTTTTGTTCCTCCGGATTTCTGTTCTTTTGTTCCTCGAAACAAAAAAAGAATAGAAATCCGTTTGGTAACGCCAAGTTGTTTTTTTGTTCCTCGAAATAGAAAGTTAGCCTAGGAATAGATTTAGAGTAGAAACGAGAAACAAAAAAAAGTTGCTTCTTATTTTTGGGAACAATTTCTAAGAATAAGCCAATTTTCTTGTTTATTTTTCTTTTGTTCCTCTCTCTTGCCGTAGTCACCTCCAACCGCCCGAACCCACCATCGACCGCTGGCTGCCGCCGATCGCCGACCACCAGCGATCCGTGAGCAAGAATAAAAAATGAATAGATACAAAAAAGAAATTGTTTCGTATCGAACACATTTTTATTCTTTTTCTATTCTTGGAGTTGAAATTTTGTATAGTTACCAAACATCTTATTTTACTAAGAAATTGTTCCTTGAAATAGAAATAGAAAAAAACTATTTATGAAAAAAAACTCTTCCCTAACCAAGAAATGTTGTCATGTGTAGCCTAAATGTTTATAGAGTATCAATCCAACTCTCTTAGAGAGTAATCGACGGGCAGAGTTTGCCTTGTTCTCCTTCTCACAGGCGTCTATCTATCTTACTTCTTCTGTGTAAATCCACAAGTGATTCATGGAGCGGAATTCCACACGCAAACCAAGCGAAAATGAGATCTCGCATTACTTGGCGTGGCGTAGAATGGAAATCCTTCTAGAATCTCTAGCCGATTAGCTTTTGAATGAAGGATGAGCTCTACAGGTGTTTCTCATGTATCTTAATATACTTAATTCCCTTATTTTAGTAGGCCTCTTCCTTTAAATTAATATATAAAAGAAGTTTAGCTTCATGGTTATTAGCTTTTGTCATGATTGATCTTTGAACTAGTAATGATTTTCTTACTTTCTAATGGCGTTTCTTCCTACTTTCTTCCATCTATTTTGTTAAACAATTCTTCTAAGGGTATTGAATGACCCAAAAAAAGAAAAAGAAAAAGAGAAATCCTAAAAGGGGATGTAGTGTAATGTGGAGTAATTAATATATCTTAATTTGCTAATAACCTATTGTTCTAGTTTTTGAATAAATGTGAGTCTAATTATATATATTGATAGATTTAGACTTCAGTTCTGTCTTGGTGAATTTAACAAGGGAAAGTATTGGGCTTCTATTACATTAGCCCAATAAGTGATATTAGAGTCGATGGTTGATTGATGACACACTACTATGTGTATCATGGTTCGGTAAATATCTCAATGAAGGAAAATGTTGGATGTGATTCTAATCGAGGTGGCGAAAGACTATGGGTATCATGGTTCAGTAAATATATCAATGAAGCAAAATGTTGGATCCCCGCTCCTCCTTTCCCTAAGGCAGTTGAGGTGGAGTCTGAGGCTGCCATCCTCATTGGTATTTGCAAAACTCGATGGGCCAAGTCGGAGATTCTTGAGTTTGAGATGATATCAATTCCAAAAGATATTTGTACTAAGGGGGGTAGGCCTTATGCACGTGATTTATACTTAAAAGATAGATTTGTTAAGATGCACGTTTGAGAATGCTAGGTGAAAGTCTTGCATCAGGAATGTAATATAATGCGGAGTAGTCGAGATAAGTACATTACAAATGTCATAAAAGACATAATCAGCTGGCTTTTGGCTCCGTAATATATTTTTTTTTTTATTTGGTGCCTCGATAGACACATCTGCGTCACAAGAAGAAAAGCAATGAATATGGGCATGTGGGCTGCCTATGATTTGTGGGAATAATAATGACGCCATCATGGGGGTCAATGCGCAGCGATGGACTCTCTCTCATCCGTGCAATCAATATCTTTGTTTCGACCTAAACATGGATTTTATTTAGAGCGCGATGCAGGGTTCTTCTTGAATGAGGCTTGAAAGGGAGTTTCCATACGAAAGTGGGGGCTCTTCCTAATGATTCAAGAAAAACGACTAACGGGCTTAGTAATGCTCAAAAAAGAACTAAAAGAAATGAAATTATCATCTCAAATCGGGACAATCAGAAAAGACAAATTACTTGACCATTACTAAATTTATTATAATGATGTCAATTCAGTTCCAAGGGGAAAAATGTTAAGAAAGTTTTAAATCTATCGTATTTGTGCCAATTTCGCTTATAAATAATTTAATATATCAATCTAGTCCTAAATCTTTTAATCTATAGTTGATTTAGTCTTTCCAACTAATTTTGACTACACATTGCTAACATGAACCTTGGCCGACTTATGTGGTATAATCGGTGCTAACGTAAACAACTTTTAATAATATATTAATAATTTTTTGAATTTATTTATTTAATTTTCTTTTCTTTCTCTTTTCTTTTTTCTTCCCCTTCCTTCAGCCGATTGTCAAACCTTGATGATTGGCCAAAGGCAAGGCCGGTGAGGCTCGAGCCTTGCCAACCTAATGTGAGGCGGCCGTTTGTGAAGGTTCAAGCCTCACTAGGGGCTGGACAAGGTACAACCTCCTCAGTCCTTGCCTTTGGCTGGTTGTCGATATGACATCCACAGTTGTAGCCCTTGTCTCGATCATTAGAGATGGCCAAGGGATCGATATGCCAATAATGAGGATTGACCATAGACTAATCCAAGAATCGGTCATGGACCAATCATCTTAATTAAGAAAAGCGACTAAGGATCAACCATGGTCAATCAAAGGATCAGCCATAGGATCAGCAGTGAATCGATTCATCGATCATGCAAATTAATCAGAGTTATTCGACCTTGGATTGGCCGCTCGACCATGAGGGTTGGTTATGGGACAATCATGCACCATCACATATCAATTAGTTGACGGTCATTGATCCCACACGATCATGCACCGGTCGCAAGTGATTCTACACGACTGGTTGCAGACGACCAGGGATCGATTCCGTTTGACCATGTATTAGCCACGGGATTAGTCGATCCCACCCGACCGCACGACAATGGAGAGTCGACCACGGATCGACTATGCTCGAACATGGATAGGTCATGAACCGACCATGGATTGTTTGCGAGAGATCATGACCAATCCATGCCTAGTCAGTTCTGGCCACGATTTCGATCTTGTGTTGGTCAGCTAGGCCATGAGCTTGGCCCTGTGCTAGGCCATGAGCTCGGCCCTGAGCTCATCCAATCTTGGCCACACGTTGGCCAAGATAGGTCACTGACCTAGCCATGCTAGTTAGGTTCGGTTATGTTTGGCCTCAACCGATTGTGAATTAGCCACGAACATCAGTCCATATTGGGTAGTCGATAGTTGATGAATACAAGAAACTCTCATCCAATAATGATGGCACTTATATTGTTTCCTTCTCATGCTGGCAAGTTCTTTTGAAGTTAGTCATTTAATGAGAAGGATGAGTCACACACTTACGCGGCAAGATAGAAATTTGACTTGGAGAACAAGTAGCTTGAGTCATGAGAAACATGTGACCAAATTCAAAATCAATGATAACCCCAAATCTTGAGCATTTAATGAAGGCAAGACTTCTCCACTTCGGTGGCAAGATAAAGATATGGTGATAATGATCAGGGGATTGGCCTTGGAAAGCAAGTATGCTATGAGTCACCGATGCTAAGTCATCATTATATGGTGACTCATAGCATAGGTTGACGAATAAGAAGAATACAACAACGAGCTATGATCATTTCCTAGGAGCTTAGGGGCCACATAGCCAAGATAGCCATGCCATCCCAAGAAAGCCAATTAGACCACTTGTTAGGACATTTAAGGAGGTTAAGCTTATAAATAAGACACCACCCTTCATTTTCGCCACCCTCGGCTCACTTCTTCCTCTCCACTCCTCTTACACACCTCCCTCTCCTTCTCGGCTACACTTATCAGCTGCCTTCTCACTCGGCTTATTTCTTGGCCATTTGCTGCTATCCCGTTAGGTTATAAGTGAGATTACTGACCCTTAACTAGGGCAATATACTACATGCTGAGTTAGAATGTGTGTTCACCCGTGCTTCACCGTGTGTATTATAACGAATGCTTTTGTATGGCTTGCTCTTCTCTTACATGTATACGTGTGAACATGCCCTGAGTCACCGATGAGTCCCGTTCGGTTTTGGGATTGGCATCGAGGTGTGACAGTTCGGGCCTTGCTCGGCCTTTGGTTGGTATTGGGGTATGTTGATTGAAGCTTTGCTTGACTTCGAACCGGCGCCAAAACGTGTCGGCTCAACCACGAGTCCCATATGCGCTTGGCTCATTAGTATAGTTTTGATGCTATAAGTCATGACACACACATTTGCATGAGCATGCCCTTGGGCTTGGTTTGCATCAGCTAAGAAAACAAATATCAGAATTCGGCTTGTGTGATGCTCGTCGTGTGGTCACATAAAGTAAACAGCCATCGTCAATGGATTTTGGTGATGATGCCCGATGAATTTCAAATGTCCCATGGATTCCGGATGAGCCGTATGAATGGTTAAATTAATGAATGAATTTCCGTATGTATGTTTCTATGTTTCGGTTTGATGATTATAGTAGAACTTGCATCATAATTAAGCCGAGTTGTCCTCCTAATTGAGGTTTAGTGATTTTACTTATTGAGTCCTCAACTCACTCTCTTGTTGTTTTGCCAAACTTGTAGGTATCTATACTCCACCCCTTGCTCGTTATGTTTTGCCTATGACCATGGATGTGTCTGTTACTGATATTGTTGATATAGAGCATGAGACCACCTATCATAGATGTTTTACTACTGTATGGGTCAAAGAGGGCCTTGACGATTTGGGCCCCCACCACTATGAAGCCTGCTAAGTTTGAATTGATGGTGATTTTGTGGTGCCATTTAGGGGCTTCAACAGGCCGCTAGGGCCAATCGATTGGTCCGCATCCAGAGGGGATGCAATTGGCTCATTAAGTACCGGCTTGGCGAAGGGGGAAATGCCAATTTTGGAGCTGTAGCCTTGCTAGAGGAGCTAGGGATTTCCCTGGCCTACGTATTTTTGAATGATGTAAATATAGAAGGAAATGGGCTCGTAAAGAAGGGCTTGTAAATATACAAATGTGATATAGTAGTACTGTGCTTTGTATGGTGTTTTCATAGTTGCTTGTTTGTTGTATTGTTTGGATGTTCGTTGTTGTATACGCTTCTGCATGCCCATAATAACAAAATAAAGAAATGAATTGGGATGACAACGTGCGTAGGACATTGCAATATACCTTGTAAGGTGTCACAGACGTGAAAGATGAGGTCCGGCCCAACCCGTTAAACGGGTGGGTCGGGCGGGTTTGGGTCGGGTTATAAATGGTCCGACCCAAATCGACTCATTTAACCCGTTTATGATCTATTTATTGCAATACAAAATTTTTGACCCATATTCGATCCAACCCATACCTAATCCATATCCGACCCATTTAACTAAATTTAAGAAAATTTATTTTATATATATATATACATATATATATAATGATATTGCTAAAATAGTTTTATACAACACGAATTTAATAAACAAATTTGATAATTTTTAAATATTTTAAAAAATCGAATTTTAATTATTTTTTTATTTTTAAATATATTTTTCTTTTTTTCTTTTTGGTTTTCTTCTTCTTTGGCTGGCGGCCTACCACGACGAGGGCCGTTGGTCGGCCACGAGCTCGCCCGGCGAGCCTCGAGCTCGCCGGCGTCGGCAAGCCTAAGTCTCGCCGGATCGGCGAGGCCTTCGCCTCACCGGATGTCGGCGAGGCCTTCGCCTCGCCGTATCCGGCGAGCTCAAGGTCACCCCCTCGGCCGGACGTCGGCGAGGCCTCCGTCTCACCAGATTTGGCCAGCTCGAGGCTCGCCAACGTTGGGCGAGCTCGAGGCTCACCTGGCCAATCGTTGGCCATCACCGTGCCGGTGACCAGAGGAAGAAAAAGAAGAAAAAAATAAAGAAAAAAGAAAATAAAGAAAAAAATAATTGTAATTTCGGTTTTTTATAAAAAAAAATTTTTGTAAAGTTAAAGAGAGAAGAGAGAGTTTGTGAGGTTTTTGGTGAAAATGGGTTCCAAACCTAACCCATTTAAGACCCACTTAAGATCCACCTATCTTAAGTCTTTAGTTGTTAGACCCATTTAATTAATTTCTTTAAAAAACAAGTGACCCATATATGACCCATTTATGATTTAAATGGGTCATATATGGGTCTAAGACCCATTTTAACACCTCTAGCGGCTGGAGGAAGGGGAAGGAAAAAAAAAAAAGAAAGAGAAAGAAAAATAAGTAAATGAATTACTAAATTGATACATTTATGACAAACATAGGGTAAAACTTCAAACAGATACATCTGTCAGCTATTACATGTCATTTAACTTAGTAGTTTAATGGTAAATTTCAACAAAACCTAATATAGGGTAAATTTGTAGGAAAATGTCACAAATGGTTATTATATTTTTACTCAATGTGCAATTTCATCCCTGAACTTTTAATTTGCTCAATTTGGTTCATGAACTATTGATAAATGTTCGATTTGGTCCATGAACTTTCAATCGGCTCAATTTGATCCCTGAACTATTGATAAAATGTCCGATCTGGTCCCCGAACTTTCGATTGGCTCAATTTGGTCCCTGAACTATTGATAAAATGCCCAATCTAGTCCTTTGTTACTGTTTTTCCTTCTTTTTTTTTTTTTTTTTTTTTTTTTTTTCTTCTCTTCCCTTCGCCGGCGTTCGGCGAGGGCAACCCTCGACGCCGGCGAGGGAGCCTCTCGCCGGATCGGCGAGGGAGTGCCTCGCCACTCCCTCATTGATCTGGCGAGGGGCTCCCTCGCAGACGCCAGCAAGGGTTGCCCTCGCTTGCATTTGGCGAGGACGGCCCTCGCCCGACGCCGGCAAGGGTCACTGGCTTCCCAGATAAGAAGCAAAAAAAAAAAAGATAAAAGAGTAGTAACGAAGGACTAGATCGGACATTTTATCAATAGTTCAGGGACTAAATTGAGCGATCGAAAGTTCAGGGACTGAATCGGACATTTTATCAATAGTTTAAGGACCAAATTGAGCCGATTGAAAGTTCAGGGACTAAATCAAACATTTATTAATAGTTCAGGGACCAAATTGAGTAAATTAAAAGTTCAGGGACGAAATTGCACATTGAGTAAAAATATAGGGACCATTTATGACAATTTTACCTAAATTTCTCATAAATATACCAATTTGAGGACTTCTTTTTTATGGTATTGATTATTTTGAAAATAAAGATATGGAATCAAATCCTTCTGAACCAGATTTGGTACTGAATCAGATTCGATATCTCTCTCGTCCTCATCATCCCTCTCAATACCCTCCATTGATCATTCTCCCATTATGCCCGTGACTTGACTTCTCCAATTTTCATGGCTGATCCCCCAGACTATGATATGGAATCAAATCCTTTTGAACCAGAAATCGTCCAGCAAAGTAACTCCTCTTACAATATATCACTTCATCAAAGCAATTTTTCACTATTGATTATATTCCTTATTACAAATGGCCAAAAAGACTTGAAGAATTCCATGCTTGGTTGAATACCCAAGCCATAACCAATCAGGACAAGTATGATGTTCTCTTCATTTTGTCATAAGATTTACAGGTAGTCTTAAACTTTGGTGGGCATCTGTCTTAGAACAAGACCAACTTCACTTTTTGCTCTCACCAAACTTTACGTATGCCGTTACTCTTCCATATCATTTTTTTGTGGGAAAACCTGTTGATCTTATAAAACTCAGAAGAAGAGAATTTTTTGAGAGAAAATACTGCTCTTTTCAAAGAAAAGATCTTGATAAGCATTATCAAGAAATGCTTAAACTATTCTACCAGGTTGGAGCTGATGCAAATCTCAAATATGTCTTTTTGACCTCCATCCCCAAAGAATTATCTCAAATGGTAGAAAAAACCTTTCTAGCCAAGCAAAGAAGGATCCGGGATGTTCCACTAGGAGAACTTCAGTAAGAAATCCATTTGTACTTAAAAGAATTGTGTGTAAAGCGTCAAATAATCCAGGCTTATGTTCATGACAACAGAGGACTTGACACAGCCTGTTCTCGCCAGAAGTTAAAGATCAAATGCTCCAAGCAAGATTATGATGGTTATTGTGGAAAACCTTCTTGAAAAAAGAAGCACTTCAAGATGCTTTGGAAAAAAAAAAAAATTCCAGACATGGATCTAAGCACTTTCGAAGAAAGAAGAAGTGGCGATACCTCTGCAAAAGGAAAAATTGTTCATGCCACAAGAAATCAAATCGATACTTCATTTGCAATCAGAAAGGACACTTGCAAAAATTGTCCACAAGCGAAAAAATGTCAGAATCATTTGATATATCATATAAAGAATGAAACTAGTCTTTTTCTTGAAAATGATGATATCAAATCCTTATTTTCTGCGAATGAAGAACCATCTGAACAAACTCTTTGTGTCATTCCTTATTACCAGACTCCTAGTGACACTGATTCAGATTCAAATCTTGAATATTTTTTCCATTTATCCCCCATTTCTCATAACAAAGCACTGATATATTTTCAAGTCAGACTCATTGTCCCCATTTCCCTGCGAAAATCTTTACTTTCAAATTTGCCAAACCAATCACTGTCATTGCTCTCATAAATATTGGAGCAGCTTCTTTAATTCTTGACACAAAAGTTCTTCCTAAAGAATCTTAGACTCCTTGCGTCCAATATTTTAACTCTGCCTTAGAAGATACATTTTCAACAAATGTGAGAACTACTCCAGTAACCATTCAATTTTTCCTTCAATGCTCCATAACCACAAAGATCTTTGATTTTAGTCTCCCCAACAAAGATTTAATCATTGGTTGAGACATTATGACTCAAATTTCTCAACTTCGCATCATTTTTAGAAAAGGTCTCAAATATAAAGACCAATTCTCTGAATTTGTCAATATATAGAGACTCTTTTCCATTCACATGAATCTGTTAGACCCAATTATGCAAAAGTTGCTGGAATCATGTTCAGAATCTCATTCTGAATTTGCCTAAAAATGTTCTCATCCTTTATGGACAAACCCTGACTTCTTTGTTCGCCTTTCTTTTAAGAAAAATGAACACATTAATTCAACTAAGGCAAGTCACGTAGGGAATGAAACCAGAACACTTGGTTTTTACTCAAAAGGAATGCTCGGAATTATTACAGCAAGGTCTCATTGAAATTTCCAATTCTCAATGGGCTTGTGAAGCTTTCTATGTCAACAAGCGTGCCGAGCAAAATAGAGGAAAAATGAGACTAGTAATTAATTACCAACCTCTTAACATTTTTCTCTAGGATGACAAATTTCATTTACCGTCCAGAGATTCCCTCTTTGCTGGACTAACCAAGGCCCACATCTATTCCAAATTCGATCTGAAAACCGGATTTTGGCAATTGGGTATCCATCTTGAAGACAAACTTAAAACAGGGTTCTGTATCCCGAATTAGCATTTTCAGTGACAAGTTCTTCCTTTTGGCCTAAAGTAGCACCATCTCTATTCTAAAAGGCCATGTGTCGAATTTTCCAACCAATATTGTCAAGTGTGGCAATATATATCGACGACATCCTGCTCTACAGTCCTGATGAGTAGTCACACTGTCAACTTTTTGCATAGTTTGCAAAAATTGTGAACAAACATGAGATCATGCTTTCTCAAAGAAAGATAAACATTGCCCAAACAGAAATTGAATTTCTTGGTATGCATCTCAATAAAGGTACATACTACCTAGGGCCACATATTGCTCAGGTTTTGCTAAAATTCCCCGAGGAAAACTTCACAGCAAAACAAATTTAACAATTTCTTGAGATAATCAATTATTTCAGAGATTTTGTTCCATATATTGCAAAGCTACTCATTCCATTACAGACAATGCTGAAAAAGAATCCCTCACCTTGAGGAAAATCTTAGACTAAAGCAGTCGCAGAGCTTAAGGAGATTATGCAAATCCTTCCTCCACTTCAAATCCCATCAACAAGAAAAAGAATTCTCCAGACCAACGCCAGTGATGAATACTGGGCAGCCATCCTATCCGAAGAAATTGATGGCAAAAGGTATCTATGTGTCTACAAAAGTGGAAAATTTTCTCAAGTTGAGATGCATTATCATTCCACTTTCAAAGAAATCTTGGCGGTAAAAAATGGCATAAAAAAATTCAAATTCCATCTCATTGGCCATCATTTCTTGGTTGAATTAGATATGGCATCATTTCCTCAAATGACCAAGTTCAAACAGAAGCAGATTCTAAACTCTCAACTGCTTCAATGGGCTTAATGGTTTTCAAAATACTATTTTGAAACCAAACACATTGCTGGAAAAAAGAATGTGCTTGCTGACTTCTTGTCAAGACCAAAAGCACTAGCGGAAATCAACATGTACATCATGAGGCATGCTTTTCATACTTCCCATCTCAATAAAAAGTATAAGATCTAAAAGATCAAACATTGGCTAAGTTGAAAATACCCTCAGGAGATTATTGAATATATCCAGAACGACAACCTCACTGAAAATCTAGACAAACTCATGTGGCAATGCCACATAGATTTATTCAGGTTCAATGGAGGTTCGATTATTTATCATTTTGGATTAAATGTGGACTATCCATTCATTCATCCTTTAATTTGGAAGGAAGATGATTTTCCTGACCAACTTCGATGGTTATTATGGTACTTAACCAATAAGTACTTGATAGCTATTGAAATTCCAACTAGGAGGTTCATTGCCAATCTCACCAGGATATTCCAATTAGGCAGAGGAAAAATCAAAAAGGAAAGCGACAAAAATCTTTTAGATTTCCTTAATTAGTTTTATCCTCCTACATATTGGAAATACCTCTTGTAGAAAGAATTGATAACCACACAGCCAAATCCTAAAGTCCATACCATTCTGTTCTTTCGACAACCATGAAATTTTGTCACAAATAATAGCAACATTATCAATGCTCCCCAAACTATAGGAACTACATCCTATAAACCCTGGCCAATTAGTGCAGAAGCCCGAATTCACAAATCTTATCCAGGACTTGTTGGATGTTGTGAACACCAGTACAGGGAACTCTAGAGAATTTTATACCAGGAAAACAAAATCATTCCTCCGGATGCATGAAATTATAATGTACCCATTGAATGGGATCTTTATGACCTAGCACCAGAAGCAAAGGAAGTACTCTAGGACTTTAGACAAGCTACATCATCACAAGAGCACCAAATGGTAGGCACAAGTTACATCGCATAGTCTTCTCAAGACCAGTCCACTCAAGACCCCTATGCTAGATGGGGAGGCCCTCTCTCAAGACCCCTATGATCATGGATCTTTATCTTTATCTCAAGGTGACGCATCTTTCTATGCACAGCCATCAAATTGGCCTCAGCCAAGCAGTCCTGCCGACACTGATGACATTACATATTGGGCACAAGAAGAAGCATTAGCATCCTCATCACACCCACTGAACCAGATCCTCTCGCTAGAAGACCTTGAAGCACTCGAACAAAAATATGATGAATGTTGTCTAGCAACAGTGTACAGCTTAGATGAATCTGATTATGACTACAATGCTCGCGACAGAAGAGACTGCTAATCGTACAAATCACTGTAGCGAGTTACTATAGTAGGTTACTATTCACTTTTACTGTAACACTAGGCTAGGGAAGTTACTATTCATAGCCGTGTGAATAATTCTCTACTGGGAACTTCGGTGTTTGTGTCTTCCCAGGCGCCTTTGTTGGTTCAAGGACCGTGATCTTGGTCCTTACTTGTTTGTTGGTTTGTAACCTCTTTTGCTATATAAGGCAAAGATGATGTATTATGTTGGGCAGAGTTCTTGAAAGTAAAGTGAGTGTTTTGTGAAACTCTCTCATGGCTTTCTAAACTCTCTCTTATTCTCTAGCCTAGTAGGATCCTCTAAGAAATGCAACTCGGATAATTAGAAATGTTACTATTCCCGGTTCCATCTGGGTGTCTCTAGGCTCTAAACTAAAGGTCCGAGTGGTTTTTCTGCTAAAAGGCTGTCCCTGAAGAGCTTGAACAAAAGAGAGGTTCACCCACTGTGAGAAGGTATATCTGCAGGAAAATTGACTCTATCCTCCCTAGTTCTAAGTCTAGGTCCATTCTGCTAATGAGATGCCTATATTTTTTTAGACATAATTAGATATTCTTTTGAATATTTTCCTATTTTAGATATAATTAAAATATTTTTCTAAATTCGCTGTATCTCTCAAGATTATGCATATATTTCTCTTTAAGTGTGCGTTATCTTAGATAGTCATCTAGGTTCATATACTCTTCTTTCTTACACGTTGAAATACACAACAAATTCACAATTGTTTCTTGGGTTTTTATATCTTTGAATCAAAATCATGAAGTGCACCAGGTACAAATCACACACACAAGCGCGCAAACCACGAATATTGTGTCATTTCCTAGGTATCATTTTTGGCTATGTTCAATAGTGTTGTCAGATTCTATGTTAGTCTATTTTCTTATTGCATAGCGTGCACAGTATTCATGGCAGCTTGTCCTGACAACCAATCTATTGCTACAATGATGTCTTCTACCATGACAACAACCTCCTACATGTAGCTTGTATTGTAGGCGTGACAACCTACAATAGGTAAACAACCAAGTCAATGTCAACTAGATCTCTCTTCAGCACACTGAACCGCATTGGTGTTTTGTGAATTTTTTTTTTTTTATCCAAACTCAAGTTGACTTCTATCCACCTTGAGTTTGAGAGGGACATTAAAACTTTTTAAATATCCCATGTTAGAGGTAATTATGATATTTCTCTTGATTTTTCATATATCTATTAGGAATACATGTACATTTCCTTCTTATCATACATTTCTTTGATTGAGATGTCATCCTAGATAATCATCTAATACAGTTTATAGATGGGCTCATTGCTCTTCTTCTATACACATCGAATATATAGGAATTCCATAATCCTTTATTCTGCCTTTTTCATATCTCTTTTGAGATTTTATAAATGTTTTTCTTTTAAGAAGGTGAAATAGTAAAATATGATGCATGCATATAAGAACCGCTTTTTCTTTTGTTTTTTTGTTTTGATGAGTTACAAGAAGAACGGAAGAACTACTTTAGTATAAGCCTTGGTGCAATTCACTTGGAGAAAGAGTTGTTGTTGGTAGTTTGCTTGTAAAATAGACTAAGAGGTGCCTTGTCCTAAACAGAAAAAATGTGAGTTTACACATTGACGAGATTTAACACTAACAACACTCAATATCTTTTATTTATTACAAAATTGGGATTTATATTTATCAAAATTAATTATAGCGTCTCATTGAGACAGCGCGATTGTTCACAAAGGAGTTATGGTTATTTTATATTTACTGTTTATTTAATTTCAACTTTTTTTAATGTCTTTTCAAGATAATCTCTGCGAATGTATCTATTAAATTTGCAACATTTTTCGAAGGATTGCCCGTTTAAAAGACAAAGATAAGTATGTAGTTTTTGGGATCAATCTTGATTAAGTCTTTTCGAACTTTTTTTCTAAAAAATATAGCTATTTTTTTCAATTGTTCCCTTGAGAGACCCTAAAAAACATTAGAATCATTATCTAGTATTCTTATTGAAACTTTGTTGTATGATGAAGAAAATTTGCTAGTGATCACTAAGAACGTTGTGGGGCAAATAATTTCTTAAAAAAAAGTAATATCACGTCTCAAAGTCTGATTTCATTATTCTTTTCAATCGTTCGTCATATTTTTCCAACAGATGTATGTACTTTTCAATAGTTAGACTTCATGGTAATAAATAAGGACATGCATGACCGTCCCTATTGGCTGGGAAGAGGAAACTAGGGCGGCGGATAGGTTTAAAACCCAACAACAGCGGAAAAAATAAGCTCCGTTTCCTCACAACCTGGCCATTCGGCATTGATCACGGCGGCAGCGAGGTTGGAACACGAGAGGCAAGAAAATATTGCATCATCTTTGAATCAAGCCAATCAAGCCTATTTGGAACATGAGTTTATTAATGGTTGAAATAATTTTGGTCCACATGATTTACAATTCATGTAATAATGTCGCGAAAGAGACAGAGAGGTGGGATTCGATCCCTATAAAATAAATAAAAAGACGGCCATCTTATTCCAAGAAAAGACTAGTTCAGCGGCGGGGAGCATTGACATCCAAATCAATACTGTCGCGCGTTAGTTATTGTGATAACATATTAATGAAATTAAACGGAAGCACGAAAAACCAAATGTGAATTGCCGGTGGCGACGATAAGTGTCTTCATAAGGTCTCCCCTAAGATGGACTGAAAACGAAGGGGATTCAACAAGGCGGCATGTTCACTGGCGGCGACAGCAAGTGGGTGTTCGGGGGAACTCCATTCCTCACGATGAACGCCGTGTCCATGCCCCACGTCATGTGCCGCTCTATGTGGCAGTGCATGAACCACACCCCTGCCCATTTTTGTCACAACCAGTATAAGTAATTTCCTATCTACGCAGTAGATATCTGTATAAATGGCTTTGCATATATTGGTGTATTCGTCTACTATCAACTAGTCGGGCAACACTGATTCAATAAGCTGTACGTGTAATGGGACATGTGCGTGCAGGCTATGACAATAATTTAAGCATAGGTTAAAAGACTCAAACACGGAGTAGAGTACAGCGCCAAGATAATACCAATAGCTATCAACAAAAATAACGCGTCTAAGTCAAACGTTACTTCAAACTCACCAGGATTGTCCGCCCTAAATCTGATCGCAGCCCATCCGTTCTTCGGCACCGCAATGGTGTTCTGCAAAGGTGGATCCACTAGATTATAATTTAAAGGATCCTTCTTGATGTCGAAATTCCCAAGTCCCCAACCAACGACATAAAAGCTATATCCATGCAGATGAATTGGGTGATCGGACCCCGCCTCCAAGTTCGTCCCCTGGAAAACAAGCTCCACGGTCGAGTTATACTTCAACACCTTCACCTCCGTCCCGTGCTTTGGCGTCTCCAGGTCCAGCGGCAAGTCATCGGCCGTGGAATTGAAGACGTATGGTGGGAAGTTGGGGAGCCGGGTTCCGAACACGCCATTGATGCCGTAATAATAAGCTTGGAGGATGTCAATCGAGGGGTTCACGAAACTTATGTTGTTCACACTTGCAGCGAGACGGGTCCCGTTGGGGCCCGCGCAGGAATTGTTTGGACACGGGAATGAGTTAACGGAGATCGTGAAGATGAAATGTTTGGTTATATTTTTGGGGACATCGATGGGGTGCTCCTCGTTTGCTAAGCTTCGGAGGCTGCCAGTGAAATTGACCGACGCGGAAGTGTCATTGTAATATGGAAGTTGCGGCAAAGGAGGTGGCGAGGTTGGAGTGTACTTTCCAGAGTATTCCACCACGGCCGTGGTGGTTGTGTTATCGTAAGCCACACCGAGAAAGCTAGAGTAAACCCTAGCAGCCATATAATAGTGGTCGAGGTTTTGGTTGGCTTTAAGGAGGACGTCGATGGTTTGACCGGGAGATATTGTGATGATATCTCTCGTTAGGGGCTTAGTGTAGCTCGCATCTGTCGCGACGACGGTGAGGCTGTGGTTGGCAATGGAGAAGAAAAGGAGGTCTTGCATGGCCGCGTTGATTATTCGCAGCAAATATGTTTTGCCTTGCTCAACCCGAAGTTTGAAAGTATCTGAAACAAAATTACCCCGTAACTAATTACAAACATACGGAAGAAAAACTGTAAAGAAGATACCATACTTAATGTCTATGTCAATAATAGATTAAGCACAAAGTCCCACCGTTTACATATTTCATTTGGGGAACAATCTATCTGAGCCTGGTAAACGAACCTATCTTGTTTTGATGGTTGAATTTATAGCACAATTATTATAATTTATTGTTCAATACTGAATAGCCTCTGGCGGGAGATGGGTCTGCATCAGGAATGAGACCGACATTTTTCATATTAAAGAACAGAAAATGATAATAAGAGGACGGCAACACTCTTGCTAACCCTAAAAACTGACAATTAGGATATTATAAGGTGCATATAATTTCATTTGAGGCCGTCCCTATGGTTCGTCTAGCTTTTGGAATTTTATATGGCATTCAAAAGCAAGGCGATGCAGGGTCACATGCTTATATTTTGGTGTATGCATGCATTCAAAAACATGGGAATCTCTTACAAAGCAATCAAGTATCATGACATTTATATGTGAAAATATAAACCATAGTTGTAGGAGATATAGTTAAATTTTACTATTAATTTCTGTCACTCTAGGCAACCTTAGTGCCTTTACTAGTTGATTTGTCGTAAACCATGTAAGAAGTGGAAGAACAATGACATAAACTTAGGCCAAGAAGAAGAAGACGATGAGTTTAAACAAGTCATCCCTAACCTTGCTTTGAGCATGGGTAAAGATCTCCAGGTTGACCGTTGATAGTATAAGCATCAGAAACATTTGGATCTCCTCCGGTTTTGATCATTTCATGATAGACCTCCACCATTGCTTTCTTCCACCATTCTCCTGCATATATATGGTTAATTTTGAATGATCTAGAACATTTACACTATACTTTTTATAAAAATGTAGTAGCCAACAAGCACATATTAATTACTCAACCAGATTTGTGAATAACCTAATATAATTGGCACTTCAGCATTTGGTTTTGAAAAAGGATAGGTTGAATCCATTTTTGGGTAAATAACAATGGCTCCATGCACGGTGGCTCTTGACCAGTCACTATGAGCGTGCCACCATAAGGTCCCTTCTTCCGTAGAAAATATCACCTTCTGACTAAACTTAGCTCTTGGTTGTATTGGGCATTGGGTTATATATTCTGGTCCATCGGACCATGGAAATCTTGGTTGTTTCACGCCGTGCCTACAGTAAAATCATCCACTATTTAATCAGGACAAATTTTCAAAAATTCATGGGATGATGCTGAGAAATTGTTCTCAAGAACCATATCTATTAGAACAAGGTAACAAAAAAGTTGTTGGAAAAAGCTACTAATGTACATAGAGATCTACTATAAAATGGCATGCTTTTTATAGGGTTTGAAATGGGGTGGGCATGATGATATATGCCTGATGACTTTTGAGTGCCTATGTAACTTTGAATTCGTGAATTGTATGCCATGACAAAGAAGACACATAAATTACTTTCACATATAAAAGATCACTTCCATCTAACAACTGCAGCTAATATACTCATATGCTAATTATAGAATCATAATTCAAGATGACGCTTCATAATGTGAAATCCAAGAAACACTATTTATACCAATGAATGGTAATGTTGTATTTAGCCTTGTTATAGACATCAACAATGATGGTATCGCCTTTGTGCACGTATAGAGTCGGCCCAGGAAATTGCCCATTCACCGTCAGGATGTTCTTCATGTTGCATAATCTCTTGTATGGCGTTTCTTCGACCTGTAATATCTCACACACTTGAGCAAAGCGGTTCCAATCATTGTTTGCACGCATAGGACAATGTGGAAATGTCGGTAGAGCACTCATTCGAACTTACCACGAAAGTGTAACGAGCCCAAGCTTCACATTGAAAAATGCCGATGAGGAAGAGTAGAAACCCTAAGCATTGAGTTTTTGAAGCCCTCATGGAGATTAACTTGGAAATGAGACGGAGGGTGCGGTTCGATTACTTGGAGATTAAGCTGCGCATGAGAGGCATTAATAAGGCTTGAGAGAGGCCGGACTGACCGGGGAGGTAGAAGCTGGGGACGCGGATGAAATTGTCGAGTCTAAATAGTAACGGCAATACGGTTTCGATGTCTTTTTCTTTTTTCCCTTTTGTGGATTCCTAATGAGAAGAGAGCTGCTTCCAGAATTGTTACCTGTTGATTAACCTTCATAGCCACCCTGGCTATAATATGGCTGACGATTTCTGAGACAACTAGCTATTTCCTAACTAACATTTCTCGACAACAATATTATCTCTTAAAACTTTACTCTATTCTCGTATATTGCCGGGCCATATTTCGCCTCTTCATGCTCTACGCAGCCAGTAGCTTAGTATAGAAGTCAATCAACTAGCCTTTTGATGGGAACTGAATATGAAGCAAAATGAATCAATGGCCCAAGTTAGAGATTCTCGAGTTAAGATAATATTGATTCGAAAAGATAACCATACTAGGTGCACATTTGAAAATATTAGGTGAAAGTCTTATATCGAGAATGTAATATAATGCTGAGTAGTTGGACAAGTACATTGCAGGTATCATAAAAGACAAAATCGACTGGCTTTTGACCCACCGATATATATATATATATATATTTGTTGCTGTTTTTTTGGTCGAATATTTTTTGCTTTGAATAATCACATCTGCATCGCAAGAAGAAAAGCAAAGCCCGGCAATATTGGCACGTGGGCTGCCAATTTTTTGTGGGAATGATAATGGCGCCATCATGGGGTCAATGTCGCAGCGGTAATGGACTCCCTCTCATCCGTGCAATCAATATCTTTGTTTTGACCTAATCATGGATTTTATTTAGTAATTCTTTCTAAAATTATTCAAGAAAAAGACTAAGGGCGCGTTTGGTAACGATTCCGTTCCCGAGAACAGATTCTGACAAGAAATGATTATTTTTTATTTTGTTCCTAGGAATTGATTCCGAGTAAAAGAACACGTTTGGTAACTGTCCAAAATTTCTGATTTTGGAATAGAATTGCGTCTGGTACCATACTTATTAAATCTGTTCCAAATCAAATTTTTAAAATTTTTAAGTAATTTTTTTTTTACTTTTTTTACTTTTTTTCTTTTTTTCCTTTTTTTTTCTCTTATTTTTTTTTCTTCTTCTTCTTCGGCGGCGACCTCACCGGAGCATCGCCGCCCTCGGCGAGGCCGACCCTCATCGGCCGAGCCTCGCCGGCAGCTGGGCGAGGCTCGCCCAACCTCGGCGAGGCCTAGCCCCGTTGGTGGCCTGCCCAGCCTCGCTTGGGCTGGGCGAGGCTCGCCTGGCCACTGGCGGGGCTAGGCAAGCCCTACCTGGCCACTGGCGAGGCTGAGCCTCGCCAGATCTGGGGAGGCCGAGCCTCGCCGGTGGCTGTGTTTGCCTTTGGCAAGCTTGTCAAAGCCTACCCTAGCTTGACGAGCCTCCGATGAGCTCGCCGCATCGGCGGGCGGCGATCGGCCGCGGCGGCGCGGCGGATAATAGCGAGCGGCAGCGGGCGGTAGTGGACGACGATCGCGAGATGGTCGAAGGGAAGAAGAAGAAGAGTTGATTTTTGATTCTCAAATTGGTTCCTGGAACAAGAATCAACATTTTTTTTTATTCTTGATTCCACTCGCAATCTGTTCCCAAGAACAAAAATTTTACAAAACGCGATTCTATTCCCAAACTGATCCCGGGAACAAAAAATCGGAATCTGGCACTATTTGGCACGTTGCCAAACAGGGCCTAATATGCTTAGTAATTCTCAATAAAAAAATAAAATAAAGGAAATTATCATCTCAAATCGAGACAATTTGAAAAGAAAAATTACCTAGTCAACATTAAATTTATTGTACTTATATCAAATTAGTCCTACGAGGAAAAGTATCATAAAAGTTCTAAATCTATTGCATTTGTGCCAAAACCTTTTAATGAGATCAATTTAATCATAAATCTTTCAATTTAGAGCCGATTCAATTCTTCCAGCTAATCTTAATTGGATATTGCTAATGTAGACATCAACTGGTTTATATGGCACGACCGATGTTAACATGGACAATTTTTAATAATATTCTAATAATTTTTTAAATTATTTTTTTTCTTTCTCTTCCTTTTTTTTTTTTTCCTTCCCCTTTCTTTAGCCAATCGTTGAACCTTATTGATCACCCAGAGGCGAGGGCCGATGATGCTCGAGCCTCACTAGCCCAAGGCAAGGCAGCCTCTTGTGAGGCTCGAGCCTAACTAGGAGCTAGGTGAGGTACGACCTTCTCGACCCTTGTCTCCGGTTGGTCATCGAGGCCCAGCGATCGATTGGAGGAAGATGAAGAAAAAAATAAAAATAAAAAGTGAAAGAAAAGAAAATAAATAAAATTTAAAATATTATTAAAATATTATTTAAAGTTATTCACATCAGCGTCGGCCGTGTCACGTAGGCTAGTCGACATTTACGTTAGCAATATCTAGGTAAAATTACCTGGAAGGGCTGAATTGACTCTAAGTCAATATTTATAACTAAATTAGCATTATTAAAATGTTTATGATTAAATTGACACAAATATAATATATTTAGGACTAATCTAACACTTCTCCCTACTCCTAAAATTTTCAATTTTGCTAATTTAATTCTAAACCTTTATATAGAAATCCAATATAATCATTTAGACTTATTTTCATTGGAATCACTGATAATTTGGTAAAGAATATTATCCTTTCAATTGAAGAGACAATTTGGAAGGTCTCTTGACACCAAATTATGAGTGACAGCGTTGTGTTTGATACGACTTGATAAAAGAAAAATGAGTCCATGATCCACGGATATCATCTATTCATGGAAGTCAGACCCAAAAAAACAACTTTTGGGTGTTGATTAGAAGATTGAAATGCTTGGTGCGATAGCGAAATCAATGGATCATCATGCGGTAAATGTCGTTCTATCTAATGGCAAAGTTAGACGGCAAGGAAACCGAATTATCAAGAAATATCATCCTAGTCAACGGTAAACTATTTACTAGAACCCGCGGGCTCGTAGAAATATGGAGGGTAGTTTGGAAAACTTGTTGCAATTTAGTGATCGACGGCCAAAATCATCAATCGCCAATCTGACCACGTTGGCGGCCATCATTGCCGTTGGTTGGCCACCGTGACCATCGGACCCTACTAGTTTGCTGGTTCCATACTGAGTACTAAGATAATAAATCAGAGGAAGATGAAATTTGAACTCTTCAAAACATTTTATTTTTCACACTAGTCATAAAAAGGAGCACATCGGTCTAATGAAATTAAAAGTGGCAAACAATCTTGAAGGATAGAAATAAAGAGCATCTATGTAGGGTCTTATAAAATGGACTGAACTGAGGATGATTCCACTGGTCCGTGTTCGAAAAAAGGGATCGTCCGTGCTGGTAAATTTTTCAAAGAGTTGGTAAACATACAAAGAAACATTTTGTTGAGAAAACTGCTACTCACTTGATTTTCTAGTAATTTGTTGGTATGAGTAATAAGTACTTTAATGAAGTCACTGATTCTTTTTGCCAATTTGCTTTAATTTTTCACTTTTCTTATTGTTTACCAATTTTTATTTGTTTTCTCATCATACTTCTTACTCATTGATTCAGGTCTAGTTCATCCTCTTGGGAACCGTGTTTTATTGTAGTCTGTTGGGAGCTGGTCTTCTCATTCTAGTTGCATTATCTGCCCAAAATCCTTGAACTCCATGCTATCATGGACACATCCATTGTTAGAATTAGACGTTTAATTTTTAGACCAGTTTCGTTCTCCGCTACAGATTTCCACCGATAAGTAGCAATCTCATCAAATTTATTTCTCAGAAAATTAACTCATACCTTCCTTATGAAGTCTGCTTTTGCGTAATGGACATTGGCTAGCCCCAAAACGTCTATATGAATCGATACTCGCTAACCTCTTTTGGGTTTTCTTCTATTCTTCAAAAAATTGACACATTTCCAGTTGTCTAAATAACAATCCTCACAAAAGAGTTGCTACAATGCTCTTTGCAAAACCAGCTCTCCCGAAAATGGAGCTCCCTCTCTACCGCTTGAGTAGCGCTTCTCTACCAGCTGGGTAGGTTTGCCCTCCGATCTTGGAGTCTTTATCTCCGCCTCTTTGGAGCCTTCTTCTTCCCTTGATCTCACCTTGATTGGGGTTTCTCGATGGCCTCTTTTGAAGCCCCTTCCGAAATCCTCGCTCTTATGTTCCTCGCTGGTTTTCTTCCATAAAATCCAAAACCCTAGTTTCTTCCACACCCCACTTTCATCATCCTTGAACAAGCTCCTGTTGAAACCCTATTTTCTTCTGTTCCCCGCTAGTTTTCCCCCCCAAATCCGAAACCCTAGCTTTTTTCCTCACCCCACCTTTCCACAGACAGGAGCCCCCTTCGATCCAGATCTCAGAACTCTTCTGCACACAAATGGAGGATCAGTTAACTGAAGAACAACGTCTATCGGCCCTTTGTAAGAGCATGGGCAGTCTATGGAATGCTATTGATATTGTCGATATCCCAGGTGAAATTCCTCTCGAAAAACTTACAGAATGCCTAAAACTTTATTTGGGCGTTTTTATACCAACCCAGACCTATCTTTCCCCGCTTTGGTTAATGCCATGAAAAAAGCTTGGAAAACAGATAGGTTTACCTGTGCCATGCTAGAACCGGGTTTCTTCTCCTTCTCTTTTCAGCTGGAAACCGAGAAACAACGAATACTTGAAACAGGGCCTTGGTGCTTCTCCAGCAATCTTCTTGTACTCAAACAGTGTGATCCAGATATTCCAGAATTTTGTTATGATTTCCACCACTGTGATTTCTGGATAGGTTTCATTGGTCTACCATATGGAAGAGTAACTTACGATGCAGTCCAAGAGCTTGCTGCAAGGCTCGGCGAAATTGTCGAGGTGAGGCTAGAGGAGAAAGGATCTAGCAGCTACAAAGTGGGAAAAGCCCGAGTTACTTTAAATTTAGCTAATCCCCTGAAGACAGGAGTGCTGGTCAATCTAGACAGCAAGCGCATATGGGTCGAATTTAAGTATGAACGCCTACCGTATTATTGCTACTCTTGTGGCAGGATTGGCCACTATGCAAAGGCATGCGCTGAAATACCTTATAAAGATTTAGGGCTCGAAGAAAACAAACCTGCTCGGTGTGGCAATTGGTTGAAAGATGAAGCGCGTGCATTAAGCCCCTATGGCAAAATCTTCTATGGCTAAGTGGAACCTCCCCTTGAAGAAGTGGATGTGGTACCTAAAACCCAACTATCACCTGACCCTGTAAATGAACAGCCCGGTCAAACCCCACCTGTTATTCCAGATTGCAACAATGAAACAGGGGCTATAGACTCTTACCAGCCTCCTATGGATCTTATCCCGGTCGAAGAAAAGAGTCCTCAAAAAAGGGAACGCTGCTGCATAGATGAAGAGACTGCCTTGATTATCCACGAGGAATCCATGAAGGAAGAGTATGCACAGCAGGAGGTGTCCTTTCCTGCAAAACAGAAAGGAAAAAGTGTGAAGGCGACTACCTCCAAAAAAGGTAAAAGATTCTGTCCATATGGAGCACAATCAACCAAACACCACTATGTGGAAAATACTCAGTTAGTGGAAACACCCATAAGGATGATAGAAAAATCTGATCAACGGGCTTTGGTGACTAGTCCTAATAAGCCACCAAATGACCCATGAAGCTCCTAAGCTGGAATTGTCAGGGGCTAGGCAACCCCTGACAATCCAGGCTCTAAGAGCCATTGTGAATCAAGACAGGCCCAATCTAGTTTTTCTCATGGAAACAAAGAACCAAGAACAGAAAGTGCTCAATCTGAAACGAAAGCTGAAATTTACAAATAGCTACATAATTAGCCCATAAGGAATAGCAGGGGGCTTAGCTCTTTTTTGGGATGATAAGTTGCAAATTTTGATCCAGTCTTCTTCTGCTGTTATCATATATGCCCAATGTCTGCTGAAGGAAAACAATCAGTGGATGAATATTATCTTTTTGCATGCCCCTAATGAATTCAGAGAGAGAATTTTACTTTGGGAACAGATTCATTCAACTAGTATGCGTTACAACTTACCCGGGCTCTGCTTGGGCGATTTCAATGAAATTCTCTACCACTAGGAAAAAGTGGGTAGGAAAAGAGCTGAAACATATAGATTAACTGTATTCAGAGAATTTATAGACAGATGTTCCCTGATGGACCTGGAATGTAAAGAAAGTTGCTTCACTTGGTCAAATAATCGTGACGGAGACAACCTGGTTAAAAAACGGCTGGACCGAGCACTATGTTCACTGGAATGGAGACTTACCTACCCTGAAGCCGAATGCACAGCCCTTCCAGCGATCGGGTCGGATCATACCCCTCTGGTAATATCCCTAACAAAGCCTAAACATAAATATCGGAAACAGTTTAAATATGAAATCTACTGGGCTGAGGATGGGGAATGCAAAAATATAGTGAGAGATACCTGGAATGAACCTGTCCTACAGGATTTAGATGTGGCTGGAAAATTAAGCATCTCCAGCATCGGTTGACAGAATGGAGCAGGACAAAATTCGGCCATGCAAAGAAAAGGATCAACTGGTTGAAGGGAGAACTCCACACCCTGATGAACAGCACACATGTCCATGAAGAGGCACAGCAGGTCAAAGAATTGACTCAAGAAATAAATCAATTATGGAATCAAGAGGAAATGTACTGGGGATTGAGATCCAGGATAAGTTGGCTGCAGCGGGGCGACAAAAATACCTGGTTTTTCCATGCCACCACAATCCAGCGAAGATGTCGCAACCAGATTACTATGCTGCAAAATGACACAGGAGCATGGATCATAGAGGAAAAACAGTTAAAAGATATGACTGAAGCATATTTCAAAAAATTATATACCACGGTCGGCTATCGAAATTGGCAACCAATTCTGCATTTCATTCCCAACCTCGTGGACGATCAAATGAACAGCACTCTAGTGGCCCCACTATCAGAGGAGGAGGTGACTCGAGCAATGATGCAGCTAGGTGCTCTAAAGGCTCCTAGCCTAGATGGATTTCATGGCCAATTTTATAGGGATAACTGGGATGCCCTGTCCAAGGATATCTTCAAAGAAATGCAGCTTCTTTTCAGCTCGGGCTAATTAAAACCTGAAATAAACAGCACCCTCATTACCCTGATACCAAAAGTCCCACACCCAGAAAAATTAGAGCAATATCGACCTATAAGTCTATGCAACTTCCTTTATAAAATCACCTCCAAAGTACTGACAAATAGACTCAAACCTCTTCTACCTCATATCATAGCAGAGGAACAGAGTGCATTTGTAGGAGGCAGGCAAATTCAGGATAATATCATGGTGGTTCAGGAGGTTTTACACAAACTTCGAAATAGTAACAGAAAAAGGAAGTTCCGTGTTGTGTTGAAGTTGGACATGCAGAAGGTGTACGATCGTATCGAGTGGGATTTCCTCAAAGCATGCCTAAGTAAATTGGGTTTTGTGATTTATGGGTGCAATGGATTATGCAGTGTGTAACTACAGTCAATTTCAGCGTAAATTTTAATGGGGAGCCCTTACCTCCTTTCAAACCTTCCAGAGGATTACGACTGGGAGACCCCCTCTCTCCTTATCTTTTCATCATTGTAGCCAATGTGCTGTCTACTATGATAAAGAAAGCAACACAGGAAGGTACACTTACTGGTGTTCAACTGAATAGAAGATGCCCCACTCTGTCCCACCTTCTTTTTGCTGATGATTCTATCTTCTTCCTGCATGGTACAATGGTGGAGTGTCAAAACCTGGCTGAAATTCTCAATCAATATTGCTATGCCTCAGGGCAGGCCATAAACCTGAACAAGTCAGGAATATTTTTCAATAAGGGCTATCCTGTGACCCTTAAGAACAATATGGCATCCATTCTCAGAGTACCCGAAATCACAAAGACAGGTAAATACCTGGGTATACCTTCAGACTGGGGCAATTCCAAAAAAGATGTGTTTGTGTGGATTATGGCCCGGGTTGATTCCAAACTGAATAGCTGGAAGGAAAAGTTACTATCAAAAGCCAGAAAAGAAACTCTTATAAAAGCAGTTATATAGGCCATCCCTCAATATGCTATGTCCATTTTTAAAATTCCTCTATCAATATGTAGAGCTATTGAGAAAAAGGTAGCCGCGTTCTGGTGGAAAAACAATGAAAAAAAAGCAGGCGTCCACTAGAAAAAGTGGGAATTGTTGAAAACCAGGAAGTCCAACGGGGGATTGGGTTTCAAAGATTTGCAAGATTTCAACCTAGCAATGTTAGTTAAACAGATGTGGAGAATTGCACAACATCCAGAAACACTGCTATCTAAACTATTGAAGGGATTATATTTCTCACATTGTGATGTCTGGAAAGCTGGAACAGGATATCGTCCGTCCTGGGGCTGGCAAAGTATCATAAAGGCTAGGGACTCCGTCGCTCCTCAGGTCATATACAAGATTGGTAATGGAAAAAAAAAAATATCAATTAGAGGAGATCGGTGGCTGCGAAGTGGCATAATAGGAGGTCAAGCAACAACAAATGAGCCAACAACAGTTGCAGAACTGCTCAACCAAACAGAAGGTACATGGAAAGAAAATGTTATTTCCTCTATGTTTAATGAAAACAAAACTCAGGAAATCCTTACAACTACAACTGGAGGGCCAAAGGAGGAAGACAAACTACTATGGATGCACACTAAATCAGGGGAGTATTCGGTGAAGAGTGGGTACTTCATTTTCAAAGAATCATTGCACACACCACAGAAACCACAAGCTACTTCATCATACACAGTAAATCCCAATCTGTGGAAATATATCTGGCAATCCATAATCCCCCCTAAAATAAAAATTTTCCTCTGGAACGTATGCAACAATGCCCTAGCCACATCAGAAAACCTACATCACAGACACATTTTACCTTCCCCTTTGTGCCCTATCTGCAAACAGGAACCTGAAACAATGGAACACATGCTGTTACTCTGTCCATGGACCAGACAGGTATGGATCTCGGCCCCTTACAACCTTCAAATCTCTCGGCTTGGCCTCTCGCGAATAGAAGAATGGTTCTGCAACATACATGAAGATCCAGTTAAAAGCAGGCTTTTTGAGGACATAGGGGTGTTAATGTGGAGTATTTGGAAGGAAAGAAATCAATTCATCTTCAACCACCAGACTCCTCGGCCGAAACCCACCATCAACAAAGCTGAGGCTCTCGCTCAGAGTTTTCGCGTAGCAAACCAAAAGGATAGAGACCAGCGCAAGAAGAAAGACTCACCCGAGATCTGGCATCCTCCTCCTCCGGGATCGATCCTCTTCAACCTGGATGCATCTTTTCGTCCAGATCTGGAAGAAGACCCTTCATCTGATGCAGCGACAACCCCAGCTACACACCGAGCAGCGATCGCCTACATCGGTCGAGACCACCACAGGAACGTGGTAGATGGCTTCGCAAAAGTTGTCGTCGCCGCCTCGGCTCTTCACGCTGAAGCTCTCGTGATCGAAGAAACCTGTTGACACCTAAATTTTGGCGGTCCGATCATTTATTTATTGCATAAAAATTAAGGGTTAATTTTATCCCTGAAAAAAAATTAGTTGCATAACATATAGGTTTAGGTACATTTATTGGGTCAGTGGTGTAAGGGTTCAAATCTATATTTTTGGGCTTTAGTTCGATAGGTCGGGCTAGGCCCACGGAATGAGCAATTTAGCCCAAGCCTGTTGTTTTTTTGTTATTAATTAATGAGAATTTGAGGCGAGCGGTTTTTAAAAAATTGGATTTGCAATCCAATCTTTAGCAACAGATAAGCCTTATCTTTATAAATAAAATCAGTTGAAAATACTTAACAGATAAGGAGAATAAAATATTTCATGATCAAGAGGTTATCGGCAATCTTAACAAAAAGGATCACGTTTTGTTTCGCTTATAAAAGGATGCGTACGATTTCAAGTTGGGGGGGTTTTCGGGGGTCGAAAAAATTGAAAAGTGAAAAGAAGAGAAAAGTCAGAAAAAGTGAAAAGAAAGGAAGCCGTCTGGGGTTTCGATTCTTGGAGGAGGTGAAAGAAAAAAAAAATTGAGAAAAAGAAGTGAAACAAGGGTTTCACGAGAGTGGCTCTGGGGATTCTCCGGGAATTAAAAAAAGCAAAGAAGAGAAAAAGTCAAAGAAAAGTTGTTGAGCAGCATCTGCAAAAGGAAACAGAGTGAAAGCGACGGGAGAGCAGAGAGACTACAGGGTCGTCTTCCTCGTGGGAAAGCCTCCGGCCGCGCCAGCCTGCGATTCAACCGCACCACCGCCGGCCTTCATCAGTGCCAGCCCGCGACCCAGTCTCACCGCCGCCGCATCAGCGCTAGCCCGCGACCCAGTCTCACCGCCGCCGTAGCCACGCCGCGACCCAGCAGCGCCGCGCAGCCGTAGCCGCAGCCCAACCGCCCCTGCACGCCACGACCCAGCCGCGCCTCCATGTCCCAGCCGCGCCTCCACGACCGTCGTCTGTCCCCGATCCGCCCCTTGCGACCCGCCTGCTCGCGATCTCGATCCAGACGCCAGAGCCCTCGCGCCGCCTCGATCCGCCTCTGCCCGCTCCCGGACCCCGACGCTGAGCTCCTCCGCCGTCCCGACGATCCAGTCGCACTGCCCGTGACGCCGTGCCGCCCCGCCGCCGCTTCAGTCTTGCCCCTGCCCGCGCCGAGAGACGCTCGGAGCTACGACGCCGCTAGCCACCGCCGCCGAGCCCGTCCCGGCGCTGCCTCACCCCCCTCCGATCTCGCCGAGACCCCTGCCGAAACTTTAGTCGCCGGCCCCCCTTTTTCTCTTCCTTTTTTCTTTTTCGAAAAAAGAAAAGAAAACAAAAAGAAAAAGAAAATTACATTAGGTAGCTTTTATTTATTTATTTTATTTTGTTTATAGTTTTTAATTTATTTATTTAAGTTGCAATATTGAATGCTAATATTTGTGAGTTTTGTAGGTATTATCCACATGAGTTTTGCCCAGAATTATCTTAATTATTAATTTGACCCGAGAGACATCGGGTCATTTTTCTAATTATTTTAATTTTGAGGTTTGTTGATAGTATTGCAATCAATATAATTATTAATTTGATCCGTAAGACTTCGGATTAGATTTTTAATTATTTTGAATATCTTTGTCGTGATAATTAGGGTTAGAATAATCGCTAATTTGACCTCGTGAGAAAACAGGTTATTTTTTCGATTATTTTAATCATTTATTTGCTGAATATCCTGATTGTTTAAATTTAATGTTTAGTTGATAATTGTTTGTTTTGGAAAATCATTAAGAAAATCCAAAAAAAAATATCTAAATTAGGATTCAGTTTGTTTTGGAATATTTTTTTGTTATCTTACATATCTAGAATAGGGATTTTATTCAGGGTTGTTAGTTTTTTTATTTGAGTTGTATGTTTAATCACATATAAATTTTAATTTTGAAATTAAATTAAAAAATAACAAAAAATCATCATGCATATTGAATTAGGGCATCATTTGCACGTCATTGCACATTAGAATAAAATTGCATATTTCATTTTAAGTTTAGATTGACTTAGATAGACTGCACCTTAGGTTAGGGATTGCTAAGTTAAGATAATATATTGGTTTAAATTAGGGTTTAGCATAACCTAATCCTTAATATAAATTAAATAGAATCTTAATCTAGCTAGATAATTTTCACATTTTTCTAATTTCAAATTTCATGAAAAAAAATCCAAAAATGTCTTAGGATAAGTTATTTCCATTTTTAGCATAAATTGCAATTTTTAGGAAAAGAAAAAAAAAATAAAAAGTGTCATGAACATGTCATTTAGAAATAGAAACATCAAATGCATGTCATTTGGTTTTTAGGCCCATTTAATTAGAAATTGCCCGTCAATAGAATTAGATAATTTAGATTGCATTTAATTTCTTTATGATTTAATCTATTCATGTCATATAGTTTAGATCATTTTGCCATGTCATGTAACTTAGGTCACGTTGCCATGTCATATTAGATGATTATTAGTACGCATTACATATAGTTAAGTTCCCATTAAACAAAGTGAAAACAAAAATTGCGTGTTAATTAGAAATCATATCTAGGGTTGATGATGTGAATTCTGATTTAACAATGCAGATGCTTTCGTTGCTATGAGGTAAGTCCTGCAATTTATTTACTGCTTTATTTGGATGTTAAAATGGTTTGCACACCCGCATGATCACCTCACATGTTAGGGAGATAAATTAAAATCAATTCAAGCTGCCTACTAAACATTTTTTTCAAAATAAAAGAATGGTACCGAAAGGGCGTTAGAGGAATCTAGCGTAACCAAGTCCCCGTATCTAGAATCTCTCGTTCACGGGAGTAAAGTAAATCTCCCATTACTTTACTTGGGTTTCTAATCGACCCACCAAAAATAGATTAGTGGCGACTCCCAATTGAAAATTATTTGCATGTTAAGAATTCAAACCTAAGTCGCGAATTGGTATGGGCTTGGGAGAGCTCGAGTTAAGTCTAGGCTTAACAATCCATTAGCCAAACCCTAGGTGGTTCACCCGAAAAATTGGTTGCGACAAAACCCTAGCCCGAATTGAAGAAAACCACGTTCTCTCTCCTCACGTGCAAACATATTGTCTTCAACTGGTGAAGCACTTCAAGTCCCCAACTGAACCCCTGTTGGAAGCCGAAGTACTTCCTTGAGAAGTACAAGCACTCGTGGGCCGGGCCAGGACAAGAATTCGACACATTCCGGGCCTTCAAATAGCCCATTGCAACCGAACAGCAAACCAGGTCGCAGACTGGATCTCCAAATCATGCCGAAATGGTGTACTCCCTATAAATTGGCTGTTGCATCCCCCCTGCCCTTTTAGATTTACTAAGCACTGATGTTCTTGGTGTAAACTCTCTTAATCAGCAATAGTGAAGTCTACGCATCTTTTCGATCAAAAAAAAAATAACAATCCTCACTTAGACCAACATCCGGTCTTCAAATCATGCACTTTCCCTTTGACGCTAACATCTTCATCCCCTTGCTCACGTGTCCAAGTCTCTGGTGCTATAATTTGAAATCGGCTTTTGGGTCAGCAATTACTATAATTTTTTTATTGCATTCAGTCATGTACAGTATTCCCAACATTGTTTCTTATGCTACAACCATAGCACCTATGATAATCTTTAACAAGTCACCCTCAATAATGATCCTATATCATATGCCATCTAATGGACCTATAGAGACAAGATTTCTTTTCAAACTAGGAACATATTTGACATCATGCAACTTCTTTTGAGTTTCATTGGCAGTCTTAAGTGAACATAATCCTTCCACACAATATCCAAAGTTTTGTATAGTAAGATAAACATTTTCAAACTTTCTAGGAGCAAAATTGTGCATTAATTCTATGCGTTAAGTTGATTGAAACAACAACGCGAGTCTAGAATTCAAGACTCAATCAGACTATAAACGCTCAAAATTAAGGCCTCTTGGACAAACGTCTCTTTCAATGGTGGCATTTATAAATTTATCTTCTTAATTATGATTTTCTTCTCCTTTGGGGTTTTGTAATTTTGTTTTAGATGGCCCTTCTTTTTGCTATTCCAGCAAAATATTTCACCATGAGATCTCCATTTGCTTCTCCTTCAGGACTTTGATTTACCATGATTATGGTTTTGACCTTGTTGATTACTTCTCCCTTTGACTTCAATCCTTTAGGAGCCCCGATAGAGATGAGCAATATGGCACGACCGAATTGGGAACCTTTCGGAGACATAAATCTAATTCCCGATTTTATAAAAATGAAATTGGTGATTTTCAATCCATTCCCCAATTCCGAGGAAGAACCGGACTACCCGGACCGGATTGAAGATTTTTATTTTAAAAAATAAATTTAAGAAAAGATAATTTGAAGATTCTTTCCCTTTCCTTAATAGTGAATTGCGATTTTATTTTTAATATAAATTTGGAAAGTACAAAATTTTTAAAAATATATAATTTGAAGGATTAGAGATTCAATTAACTTGTCAATCATGATTTTATTTCTCATCATGGTAATCTATCCTCACAATTCATCATGGGTCTTTCACGAAGTTTATCGGGAGAAATTTGAGGTTGAAAGCATTTTTTTGATTTAATTTGCTATAAAAAGAGATAAAAGTAGGTAGGATTTTATTACATCAGATATTTGAACATTTGTTTCTTATGAAAGACATTTTCCTAAATTGCGAGACTTTGTTGTCTACAATTGAGAAAGGAAAGAGATCATATTCCACTCAGATCGTTATTGTGAAGATATTTGCCACTTTCCTTCAAGTATCAAAATTAAATTGGAAACTCACCTAAAAAATCAATTCATCATAACTCGAAGAGAAGATGAAGAAAGAATCAGATTCCAAATATCTTTTTTCTTTCGTCTAACCAAATAGGAGCATGTTTCACACAATTTTATTTTTTGGATTTTTATTTTGATTTCCTAGTTCCATCGAACCACCTGCGAATCGGTCCTGTCCGGTCCTACGTCCAGTCGGTCTGGTTCTTAGTTTCAAGGGGAGCTGGACGGCGTAAGGAACCAATCACCTCTAGCCCCCAACGATTAACCCGGGCCCCTTTTGTTAATGGGTTGTCAGGCCGAGACCAATGAAGCTGAAGTGGTGGGGTTTCATGGATTGGCTGGAGGGTGCTGGGCCGAGCCCAATGAAGATAAAACTATTGTACTCTGAAAAAACCACGGGCGACGATGGATAATTCATGGGTTTATTCGTACTATTATCTATGGGTTATTAGTCTACATAATCCAGCGTTCACGACTGCTACAAATTCTTAGATCAACGACTCCCACAAGAAAAAACTGAGGGGGATGGAACCTATTGCGACGTACAAGGCTGTTCGTTATATGACTTTGAAACCCTGCTCAGCTTCGAGAGGCTGCATGGGGTCTCATATGCGAGAGATTTGACGGGGGAGACGACGGGATTTCATCCTGGCAATGTTGTAGGAATCTTCACAAGGAGGCATGTACGAAGGAGGCCCTCGCATGCTCGTTTCCTCAGTGCCTCCATCTTTAACTATGAAGACCGTGTCCATGCCCCAGCTCATGTGTTTATCTATGTGGCAGTGCCAAAACCATACGCCTGCAGTAGATCACAAGATCGACGCCACATTAACTTCCGCAATTTCAGATGGTGAATTCGGTGATGAAATCGGAAAGCAGCGCGAATTAGAAGCTTGTACCTGGATTATTGGCCACGAATCTGATGGCGGTCCATCCGTCCCTAGGAACAGAGAACGTATTGACTAGGGGTGGGTCGAGCAGATTGTACTCCAGGGGATCCGTCTCATTGTCGAAGTTGCCAAGGCCGTGTCCCACGACATAGAAAGCGTATCCGTGCATATGCATCGGATGACGCTGCGCGCCTTGCAAGATGCCGCTGTCTTGGAACACCACCTCCACGGATTCATTGTACTCCAACATCTTCACTCTGGTCACCTTGTCCGCCGCTCCCCATGCGTCCGGATTATCGACTCCCGTCCAGTTATAGGCAAACGGAGGAAAATCCGGAAAATCCCCCGTATATACTCCACTGATGTTCCTGCATTCGCCCAAGAAAACTCCTATGTCGGGAAATGCCTAGGCACATATTTAACTTATCCAAGGATAGAGAGCTAATAAGTCATTTGGCATAACAAAGTAAATGTAAGAAACAAATCTTACTTGTAATATGCTTGGAGCACATCCGTAGATGGGTTATCCCAACTTTGGTTATTTAGACTTGAACCGAGCGTGGTCGGAGCAACCAAACAATCGTGATGCGGGCACAAAATCTCGTTCATCGAAAGCGTTATGAACATCCTCCTCGTTATGTTGAGAGGCACATCCGAAGGATGTTCTTTACTTGCCAAACCTCGGAGCTTGAATGTGAAGGTATCTGCCCCACTATAGTCATAATATCCCGGGAGAGAGCGATTGGGGAATTTCGGTGATGTGTCGAGACTATAGTTCCCGCTATACTGGAGTATGGCAGTGGCGACCATGTGGTTGAAATTCGATACGTCCGTGTCCTGGCTCGTGTAGCGGCGGACGGCCATGTAATACCTTCCCGGGGTCTGATTGGCAGTGAAAATTACGTCGAGGGTTGACCCAGGGCTCGTCGTCAAGTACGGACTCACTAACGGTCTAGTGTACGATGCATCCATCCCAACGACCGTCAAGTTGTGGTCAGCGATGGCAAAGAAGAGCTCAGCGCCGACGACGGCATTGATTATACGAAGAAGGTAGGTCTTGCCATATTCGACGTACATGTGATAGGTCGAATCTGTCGTATCAAGACCATCATACCAATTATATCACCTAACTATAGTCACACTAATAAGAAAGTAAAAAAACTAGTATACATCTACAATGAATTTTAAAAATGTAAAAGCATAGAAGTCTAGAGAAGAAAAGCACCTTGTGAGCAGGCAACAAAATCTCCGAACTCTCCATTTATCATATAACCAATCGATTCAGGCATAGCCTCACCCGTATCCAGGCTATAGTGTACGCCGGAATTCAGATCATCTCCTTCCGAATACCAAGAACCTACACATAAAAGAAAATGGGAGCGTAACCGATCAAAATGTGTAAATATGACCATGCATAGTTATATTCCAAACGAGTCGACTTTACCCAACTTTTTCCACATTTTCATTTAGTGCTCTTCTTTAATCCCGTTTCGCCGGATGAGCAAGATCCGTATAAGAAAAAAGCAAAACGCAAAATTTCATGAGCTTTAATGCACTTTAATGCAGTTATGTATCCAAGAAGTTTTTCATTAGCTTTTCTAAAGGCTTTATCTTTTCAATTGCGACAAATTTTCATTGGACCTCGAATTTCTCTGAATAAACTTAAAACACATACCAAGCATAATGATTTCTTCACCATCTGGCTTAGGAAAAGGGTAGGTTGTTCCTTCTTCTGGTAGAATGACTATTGCACCATGCACAGTGGCTCTTGTCCAATCATTATGGGCATGCCACCAAAGAGTTCCTTCTTCAGTAGTAAAATTCACCTCATACGTGAAATTTGTGCCAGGTGGGATTGCACATTGAGTAATGTATTCTGGACCATCTGACCATGGATTACGAGGTTGCTTTACGCCATGCCTGCAAGAGCACAAGTTTTTTCGATCGCATAACATTCCTCTTTTGATTTAACAATGCTTATTGGGAAAATTGTGGAAAAAGCCTTAAAACTATTGTACGACGTTTTAATTTAGTATTAAACCTTTCAATAGTGTTAATCCAATCATAAACCTATTATACAATGACCAATTCAATCATAAACATTTAAATTATATCAATTTAATTCTAAATCTTTTAATAATTTGCCAGTATAGTCCTTCAAGCAGTTTTTGATCAAAATTACTCAGAAGGATTATATTAGCAAATCATTAAAATGTTTAGGACTAAATTAGCATAACTAAAAAGTTTAGAACTAAATTGACTGCGTATAATATGTTTAAAACTAAATTGGTATAATTAAAAAGTTTATGATTGAATTAACTGCCGTACAATATATTTATGATTTTTTTGAAAATTATTCCGATGCTTATTTCAAACTAGTACTTCAAAAGTGGTTGCTATCGACAAGCTCCATAAATTCTCAGAAATTAAACTTTCATGATGCTCGTTAGTCGGCTGCCCTATTGCACCCTAGGAAGCTATTTTTGTCGTCCACTCTGTATGCATAAGGGAAAGAACCGAATCTACTTTTGTCAAGGGAGAGAAGGATTGTCAAGTGCCACTTTAAGTAGGAACTCACCTTTTAAACGTCACCACTTCAATACTATTGCGTGTTTACTATAAATATCGCTCGAGAAAAATGTTATTTACCCGGGCAAATACAACATGAAAACTTTCTATCTGCCTAACAAATGGAGTGGCGCAGTTATTATCTGTAAATTTTCATCAACTTAATTTGGTCATTATTATATCAGTACTTTTTTGGCTAGCACGCAGATGCCCTAAACGACCTTATCTCACGAAAAAATAACAGTATCGCCATTGCTGTTTTCTCCGGTTATTTTATTTCTTGCATATGTTTGATAACCTAATTTCATGAGGCCCATGTAGGGAAAAATTATAAAAATATGGAAAAAAAAAAAAAAAAAAAAAAAAAAAAGCTTAGATGACCGCACTGTTACTTTGCCAAGAGTAACGGTGCAGTCTTGACCCCATATTTCCCCAAGGAAACCGGCTGACTTGTTTGTCCAGTTTCCTTGGAAAATCAGGGATTTTGAGTGGGATTCGTCGAATCCCACCGCCTGGGATTCCATAAATTTTTTCTATGGGAAACAAAATTCGTTTTTCAAATTTATTAAGTTGTTTTGAAGTTGTCTCCATCCATATTAAGTTATTAAATTAAACAAAATTGTTCATTTCTCTCCTCCATATGATGCCTGCAATCTTTTACTAATTAAACTGCATTATTGATTAATCAAATGTTTGGTAGCATGTTGTTTTTAAAGTGATACTAAAGGCTCAAAATACACCATTAGTTTGAAGCACTCACGACCATGTTTAATTTGCAACAAAAATGAATTCACATAGCAGAATACAAATTTGCCTTCAGTAAAAAATAAGTCATCTACAAATGGAAAAATAAAAGAAAATCACTTAGATGTAGCCTAATTCTAAATAACTCTAAATAAGACCAAATAAAAAACATGACAAACTTAATCAAGGAAAAAAATCTAGTAAAGTTTCTATTCTTTCCTCAAATGAGTTTAATTTTTAAGTAGTTATTCAAAGTTTAAAAAAGGTTCACCTGCACTGATTAGTTCTTATGTGTTTCATTTCCTTTTTGAAAGAAAGAAGTTGTCTTTCTGTGCCGGTTGCCAATTACAAGTCAATGGCACTTTGTGGTAAAAAAAAAAGGCACCGTTACTCCTTGGGAATAACGGCGCCGTTAGCTCAGCAAGGTTCTAAAAATATAGGGAAAATCCCGGAAAGATTGGCTCTATGGATTGATCAGAACATGTCATTAAGTGGTCCCGAAGTTTATGGAGATAGCATATATAACTTTAATGGATGTACCGGAATAATAAGTGAAGATACATAAACCGATCCTCTCTCTCCTATCAACAAATGAGCATTCCATCTAAATCATGAGATCATAAAGAGGGATTAGAGAGAGAAATTGGTTTTCTTTCAGATTTAACAATGGTGCTATTTTCTACGCACTCAGGTGCGTCCTTTTGCTTTCTATGACGCTTTCATGAAAATATTTCAGCTTTAAATATCTGGCATCTTATGATGAATGATGATATGTCGACAAAATAATTCCAACAGCCTAGAGCTTAGATGCATGGTCAAATGCTTATTCTCTTTTTCTTGAAAGTTCGAAAAAGAGGAGCGATGAAGAGAGAGGAAGATGAATTACCAGTGAATTGTGACTCCGTAATCTCCTTGATTATGAACATTCACGAACACGAGATCACCTTTATGGACCTCAATCGTCGGTCCGGGGAAGCTATCGTTCACTAACAACAGTCTCCAGGAAGAACAGTTCCTCGTGATATTCGTCTCACTCAGCTGGAATAAGACCGACAAAAAATCGTCAAGGGTGAATGTATTATCGGACTCGGAGCGAACGCACCCACATGCATCGCTTAAACAATGAAAAGATACGCATGTCGCCGATCGAATCTTGGCTGCGATAATCACATCGTTTACTCTGGCTCCAGTTCTACCTGCCACATGCGGTAACTTTAACTTTCCCAGAGGTCAGATGCGGAAGAATCAAGGTTTTTCTGTTTGGTCTGTTGGTCTTTCAGCCACTAGTGGGCAGAAAGGACGACAGTTTCCATTGCCGACGTGAGGATCAATTTCTTGCGGACAAGGGTTTACGAGCTACTCCTCAAGCAAAAAAACTACTTAAAACAGCGAAGCGCTCGAGCGCAAGGAAAAAGCAGCAAAAAGGTTAATTACCACGAAGTCGTAGTAATGGACACTGGCTTGAGCCCCGAGAACAGCGTTGCCGAGGAGGAGCGCGAACGCCAGAAGGCGAATGCTGAAGGCGATGGACGAAGACGGCGCCATTCCCGTATGGCTTCTACATTTTTGTGGTTGATAATGACGAGAATTAATAGCTTTGCAGAAGCACCGCAATCCACAATCTTCTCTGCCACCTTAACAATAAGTCAGCTCTCTCGTGTTGCAATGGAGAAAGTCAGGTGGTCAGCCTTTCCGGTAAATGGAAAGTATGCTCGTCAATTTTTCTTAGTTTTGTGTCTTGTATCTATCAAAAAATAAAAAAATAAAAAGGTATATTGTTGATCTCGATGTGCGGACATCAGTTCGAGCAGGAGAAAATATAATATAATTCAAGATGGATTGTGTAGGCTAAGTTAATCTCAACTGTTAATTATGTTTGTTACGCGATTAGATTTTACTTAGTTAATAGTCAAGATACCACCCATAGGATTAATAAAAATAGCGATTTGCAACCATACAAATAACCAGAAAACTTTTTAATAGAAGCATTAAGTTTTGATATCTAATTTCAAGAAATGGGATGAAATGAAATTTCGAGAATTTACTTTTTCATTGTAGTGATGGCAACTCAATAATCAAACCAATATCAAGACTCGTGCATACCCAATTACGGGAAGAATGTTATTTCCGTAAGATCCACTTTCATGTGCCGGCTTATATTCTTTTATGCTGATTAATTGTAGATAGAAATCCACATCTGGGATCACTAGTGATAGTATTACCACTTATCAAAAACCGCAGGAAAGCATTTAGCTTCTATAATTTCAAGTTGCCAAGTTTAATTTGACAGATGGGTGTTTATGGAGAGACTTTAATGCCTCTACAAATGAGCGGCCGAGGAGCGCATAAGGCCATCTTGGATATTCAAACGCACTGACTTTCGGGTCTTCTAGTATATTTGAGGGGACTCCATTTTGTCCATCTTCAAAATCACTTAGGAAATTTCCCCAACAATCTTCCCTTTTTAATAATAACAAAACTGTCAAAGCAGATCTTAAAAGAAAATATTTTGAAAAGATTTAGAAATCAAATAATTCTACTGAAAGCAAAATTTCAAATAAGGCGTAATGTGGATTCCATTAGAATTTAGCTGATTTTGTAAATGCAAGTACAAACCTTTTATAGAAAATTGAGCTAATCAGAGTGAATAAAATTTATAAAGAAATTCTTTAGTCTGATCAATGAAGTCACAATATAAATAAATTGAAAGAGATATTTCCTATTTTCATATAGCTCTCTCTGAGCAAAATCATGAAAGATTCTGAAAAATCTTCATGCTGTCTCTCGATCTCTTGAAAAGTGGCGGTCCCGTTTGCACACCATATATTCAAACCTAGGCAATTGTACCTACAGATGTACAGGTGCAGTGAACCAAACGCCGAGACCGTCGGATTAGCGTCTCCTTATTGCATACGACTGTCACTATCTCAGTGAGAACAGCTGGGTGCGGACCGGGACGAGGGCTCGTTTAACGCATGTGCTGGATCTTAGAACACCTGTCGTTTTCTCATGGGTATTCGCGCATGCATTAATGCAAGGCTCTGCGAGTCGCTTGGTCCCGGTACCACACGTCTTCTTTTTCTTTTTTTTTTTGTCGAAAAAGTTCATTGGATTCAACTAGAAACACCCGAGAGGCCGCCAAAAGAGCGTCGGTATCGACTTGGCCTCTCTAAAACAATGTTGCACTCGGATGTCAATGAGGCGGACTAGAAGATCACATATTTCAGCTGTAAGAGCCCGAACTTCCCATGCAGTCTGACGGGAGAAAATATTGGGTGAGTTCGACCCTCCACGTAGGCGAAATATACCACCAATTAAAAATCGAAACGTGGTAATTTTGGGCCCACCTGTCAGCGCTCCCTCTCCCCCATTAACTCCGTCTCTCTCCCGTTTACCCTCTCTCCTCTCTCCTCCCCTCCGTATCTGCCCACAAGAACCAGCTGTCCTCTCTCCCTCCATCTTTCTCTCTCTTCCCTCTTTCTCTCTCTTCTGCTCCCGATTTTGTATAAGGAAGAAACCAGCGTCCTCTCACGAACGGAGAAGGAATTTCGCCAGTGCCCATCTGCGCGCTCTGCAAGGGTTGATGCTTCACTTCATCCAGTGCCCACATTCTAGAGAGAGAGAGAGGGAGTGCAGTAACGAACAAAAGGGAGCTTTTTTGCGCCGTTCCTAGAGAGAGAAAATGCGTGGTGGCTGAGCTTGGAGCCGCTGGACATGGTGGGCGTCCAGATCCCGCACCACTTCCGGTGCCCCATCTCGCTGGAGCTGATGCTGGACCCGGTGACGGTGTCGACGGGGCAGACCTACGACCGGTCCAGCATCGAGCCCTGGATCGCCGCCGGCAACACTACCTGCTCCGTCACCCGCGCCCCGCTCCTCGACTCCGCCCTCATCCCCAACCACACCCTCCGCCGCCTCATCCAGTCCTGGTGCGTCGCCAACCGCCGCTCCGGCGTGGAGCGCATCCCCACCCCGAACCAGCCCGCCGACCCCTCCCGCGTCCGCGCCCTCCTCTCCCAGGCAGCCTCCACGTCGTCCGCCGCCGCCGCCGCCGCCGCCGCCGCCCCCGGCTCTCTCCCTCCTTCCGTTATAGACTCGCTCCAAGCGCCGCCGCCGGACCCGTCATCTTCCTCAAGCAAGATGATCGTCAAAGTAGTGGCGGCCACTGTGGCCAGCCATGGACAACACTTGCTCGACCTCAAACTCGGAGCTTTGGTTAGCGTTCGAGTTTCGAGCTCGGCCTCAAGCTATCTCACCGCAAACGAAGCTCAACGCAGTCTCCATCCGGCGGCGCGCCGTCCCTCCTTGATCTGAAGCGGCCATGAGCCGACTCGAGCTCGAGCCATGGCAGACGCAAGAAAAAAAGAAAAGAGAAGTAGAGAGAGAAAAGGGGGAGAAACAGTCGTAAACGGAGGGGAGGAGAGAGGGTAAACGGGAGAGAGACGGAGTTAATGGGGGAGAGGGGGCGCTGACAGGTGGGCCCAAAATTGCCACGTTTCGATTCTTGATTGGTGGTACATTTCGCCTACGTGGAGGGTCGAACCCACCCAATATTGGGTAGACATGGGTCTTGGATTTGCTTTGGGTAGACATGGATTGGCGGACTCTATAAGGATAGCTTCGTCCTTTCTCTGCAGCAACAGGTGGAGCGCCTGGATTAAAGCAAGAGCCGCGGATGCTGTGGTTTCTTCAACAGATTGTCAGAGCGATATCATTCTTCTAAAGATATATCGTTAGCCAATGAGATTCTCCAAAAAATGTTGTGACCTTCTCGAGGTGAACCACTAAAATAAAAAACCTAATAAATTGTTAAACTCAAACACTTAGCACAAACCCTTTCAAACTCATATCAAGGGTTTTAACTTAACATGCAAATTGATTCAATTAGGAGCTGTGACTAATTTACTACAGCTTAATTAGTAATTGAAGTAAAGTGTGGGAGAACACTTTATTTCTACGAACCAGAAATTCATGTATACAAAGACTTTCTTAAGTCATTTTGATATCTTTTTTCTTTATTTTCAAAAATATTTTGCAAAAAAAAAAGAAAAGTTATTAATATGCAAGAAGCGATCACGCAATTATGTAATCAATAATGTAACACTCAATAAATCAAACTGATAAATAAACTGCTAGAAATACGACTACCGCACAGTGGCGCTAATCTGCGAGGAGCAGCAAGAGGTGGGAACGGATATGCCAGGGACTGTGAAGATCACAGGGGGATCTCTGGATTATTTATACTCAATTTCCACTTAGAACAAACACATACTCATCGTTTTCGCGAGATCGCGTGCGTTGATCTCTCCAGCCTTGATCCACAAGTCCGACTAGTTCGGTTTTCTCCATGAAAGATATACTTATAGATATTTTCTCATCAATCCCACCAGACAAGATCAAGACTAATGTCTTACCATACTCTCCATAAAATTTGAGTGTGATCTAACGGTTAAAAAACGCATTCTTGTTGATTTCATGAAACTACGCGCTGAGGTTTTTTTGGGGCTGGCGGAAGGGGGAGAGCTTGTGCGTGTGTTTTTTTTACTACAGTTGCCGACCTTAATCGTCTCTCCCCCTTTAGTGAAACCTATTTATTAGAATGAGTTAGGGTTTCTTGATAATACCTATTTCCTTTTTGGAATCAATGGGTATATGTCATATCTAAGAATAAGAAACCTTTCCCATAATCCAATTTTGATTTAATTTTTCGTCACTAATTTTGATTTAATTACTCCCAAGTTTACTTTTCATAAATCAATTTTTAAACTTGGCACACCCTACTGACCAAAAAAAAACTTGGCACACCCTTTTTTTTGTAATTTTTGGCCAGTATAATTCTATGGGCTTGACCATAATTTGTTGCTCTTATGAGCTCAGTACAGGTGACTTAATTTAGTTCCCACCCTAACTACTTAGGTCCATTAGCTCCAATCCAAGCAATTATATGGGTTTAAGAATGAATGAAAAAAAAATATATATATATATATATACACACACACACACACACACAACTAACGTGCAAATGCAATTGCTGATTTTTGTTGTTGTTGGGGATTGGGTCAAATCCTAAAATTTGTTATGCAGTGAATACCAAAATGGGTCATTGAAATTTAAGTGGCATTAAAAAAAAATCATTTAATTGGAGGCTAGAGTAGTGACGCCGTGTCCTCGTTTCCGGTGTGTGATGCTTGAATTTTTAAAAGCGAATCTTCAAAGATGCTTTAAGTTCTCTCCACGGCACTTGACTTTTAGGTACTTCGGAACGAATTCGGAGAACCAAATCTATTTTCCCTGAGCATTTTGATTCTTGCTTCGAAAAAAAATAATATTAACTGAGAAAATGCCAAAAGCACGGAGGTACGGATGCTTAACGCTCGGTTGAAGCCGCTGGACCTCTTGGTGAAGGTGAATGGGATTGCGGCGGAGAGGGCGTGAGAGGAGGGGAGGTGGCTGACTACCGAGGGAGGGGACCCGTTTAGCGGGGAGGATTTCTTTTCTTTAAAATGTTCCGGTTCGGTTCGGGTATATGACCTGAACCGTCAGGTATCCAAAACTTTTTTTTATTATCCAAATCGGAATGACACCCGATCCGAAAATATCTGAAATTTTCGATTATGATTGATTCGGGCTTTTTTTTTTTTTTTTTTTTTTTTTTTTTTTTACACCCGAACCTGTTGGCTGCCCACCCCCATCACTGCCTCACCGACGAACAAAGGAAGGTGAACGATGCGGAGAAGGGAATCCAACAATGGAGAGGACGGGGGGTGGCGGCAGGGCTCAAACATGGTGACGGCAGGATAGGCGCGACAATCAATTGATTTGCATCCGCCGGAGGTACCACATGCCCCCTCCTTTTCCAATTCAAGAACGTTAGTGGCCGCACGTTTGACATATTGTTAGTGGAAAGGAAAGAAGAAACAAATTAAACTATAAAGAAAAAATATACAAATAATCCATGAACTATTAATATGTATTCAATGAAGTCCTTGAATTTGTTCAAATGACAAATCAGATGCATTTTATCATACCAATTATTTTATGCTAAGTGGATTTGTAAGAATGATTTCCATCTTTTTATTAATATACTTTATAAAGTTTTTTTTTTTTTAAAATTAGTGACTTATCTCTCCTGAAAAATATCTCAAATAAATAATCTATCTATAAGTCTTCTTTATTCCACATTCAAACTTAAACGGTTGAAAATCACATCAATAGATTCCGTTAATTTGAATTAATCGAAGAGCGGTATTGAAAATTTTCATATACTTTAAGGACTAAACTGAATTTTACTTATAGTTTGAGGATCATGTTGAATAAACAAAAAATCAATAGATGATTTTACATATTTAAATAAAGTTGAGAGATAATTTGTGTCAATTTTTCAATTGTAAATAATTTTAGTTTAGAATTCTATGTGTCCTTTTTTTTTGGACAAAATTCTATGTGTCCTTTATATGGAACGCCCAACCACACACAGGACCAGTGGCAGTATGCTTGACGTACGGTTGGCTTCATGTCAAAAAAGAGAAAGTCAATCCAAAATTTGGCCATGCAAAAATCAAAAGTTAGGAAGCACGGATACACTGACATTCTCTAGGAATTTTTGTATTATATCGACACTTCAACACGTGTTCAACATTCTCTAACACTTTTCGACACTCGATCACTGGATGTCGGAAAATCGATACCCGATCAATTCTCTCGATACTAATTCAAAGCAATTAATTCCAAGATTGTGAATGTACAACAAGATTTTTGAAGGTATGATAAAATCACCAAGAAGATGCTTTCAGATTCAAACATGCGAGTTTAGAATTTAGACATGCACGGATTAATAAAAAATGAGGAGTCAAAATATATATATGTTAAAAATAAAATTAATAAAATTAATAAATGGGGAAAAAAATCTTGTCTTTTTTTATCTTCTGACTCTTACTTCCTGTGACACACAATTCACATCTCAAGTTTGTTTTTTCTTTCTTCTCTTTCAACACACTGACATGCGAGCCCAAAATATAGATTGCTTTTTTCTTTCTTTTTTTCCAAATTTTATAGATTATTGGAATAAAGTTGAAGTTGTCAAATTAAAATAATGAATGATATTAATAAATAATGGATTGATGTTTTAGAGTTAATTCATTCTAGACTCTTTTTTTTTATTTGTTTATTTGTGAATCTAAATCAAATTAATTTGATTAAAATAATCATATAAATAAATTATAATTATATACATTTAATTTTAATATGTCTCAACATATCAAAATTATCTATGTTTTAATAAATTATGTATTGACGTGTCGTATCATGTAGTGTCATGTGTCATATATTGATATTAATGTTATTGTTACTTATATCAAAACACGTGTGGTTAATGGCATAGATCTCCCTCTTCGAACGTCCTTTTTATGCATCCAAAAAAATCTGACCGTAGAGAGAGAAAATACAGAAAGAAACAGATCGAGGAGCAATAATTGAAGTGTAAAACTCTCGAAATCTCAACATGAAAATGAAATGGGCACGAATTGGACCCTCTAATAAAAATCGGCGCTGGCCTGAAGCGGCCAACGGAAATCGGGAGCCCCTCTGCAAAAAGATGAGTGGCAGAAAAGCCGCTTACTAGTTCCTCCAGAACAGTAGAGAAGGTGGGCACTGCTCATCAGTTGAAAGATGGATGACCATACGCACGGTTAAAACGACGAACATCAAGCTATGAAATCATATACAGTTTTTCTTCATAGCCTTTTTAAAAATTAAAACTATCTTTTAGTTTTTTGCTGAGCTTTACAGGAGTGAGTTCATGATTAAAGTAACATAATCATCTGCTTTAGAAGGTACATCTTTCTGAGTAGCTTCCGTGCGTTCGTTATTAAGGAGTGTCTATTAGAAAGTCCATAATCTAAAACGTCGACTTGTAAGCAATTATGGAAGAATTTTTAGGACATATATTTAAAAGTCCTAATTCCCCTCCCCCCCACCCCCTTAAAAAGAAAAAGAAAAACCAATGTTAGTTCTAGTCCAAATTTTGAGTTGATCTTTTCTGTCTAAAAATCCAAAACTTTATATCTAATCCTAAATTTATCATAAACCATCCCAAAATTTAAATCTAGTACCAAATTTGCCTCGAATTTTATTTCAAATCACCAGCATTCAATTGATTCTTGAATCCACCCTTGTGGTTCACTCCCAACTTAACATGGCATCATGTCAATAACAAATTTGCATCAGAAACATGACATGAAAAATTATCTTAAAATGAAACCATTATAGTTTAAGAAAATTAGGGATGACAAACAGCAATTTTTGATAGAGGAATAATGGGGGTAGATTTTGGACTAGTATAAACATTGAAGATTTTTCTCTTAGACCAAAAAAAATTTCATGTAGATTTAGGACTTAACCTAAAGTTAGGGGGGGGGGACAAGGAAAAGGTTGGGACAAATTCGGACTTAACCTAAAGTTTGACATATGTTTAGATAAAAAAGTTTGGGATTGAATTGGAATTAAAGCTATTCTTGTTCAAGGGGGGTGTTAGACTTTACTAGTATGACAATCCTTGGAATACTATGAGAATAATAATCTATCGTGAATCACAAATTTTTGAAGAAGTGAGTCATACCACAATTTATAATTATTTGTGATTTGATTTTTCATAATCCAGAATGGACTACGATTCTCATAGTACATTAAAAATTGTCATGTAATTATTACTCTAGGGTGTTAGGGTATTAAGCCTACATTAAAACGGCATTTGAGTTTTTCTCACCTCTTGTTAGGCCAGCTTGCTACGAAGCATGGCCCAAAAATTTGAAACGAAAATGGACAACTTCGGACCCCAGGCTCACTAGCATCTGCAGTTATTGTAGTTGATCTTGATGGCCAGATCATTGAGAAACGTCGACTTCCCACAGATCCTTCATTCTGGAGATCTCTGGCGCGCGCCCCACGCACACATGCCCACACCACCGGCACAATGTTGGCTTAATCAATATGCATTGATGGATCATTTTATGCGACTCCTCGCCCACCTTCCTTTCTACGAAACATAAAGAGGAGTCGGATGGAGAGTACCGAGCTCAAGAACTCGAAATCCGAAAAGAGAACAGAATGAGAGCAGAATTTGAAGATGGCATTTTGATGCTGTTGCGGGACAGCGAGAGTTGTTTTGAATGATGGATGAGTGTATGGAGATGGATGTATGCAAAACGCAAGATAGGATGAGTGTATGGAGATGGATGTATGCAAAATGCAAGATAAATTACAATCGGAATCAAGGAATATAGGACACGCCACCAAGCGAGGATCAGGATTGGGATTAACGAACCTCACCACCAAGGCCTACAAAAATTACCGGCTTAGGATACGGGACTTCGAGATTGAATAAGCTTACCACCAAGATCTATAGAAAAACCATCAACCGAAATACAATGCTTCGTTGGCTCACTATCAAGGAAGAATCCACTTTTCAATGATACAAAAATCAAGAGTAATACACTCTTCAAAAATATTTGCTCAAGCAAAGAAAAATCTCAAATATTAATATATTCAAATTTCACTAGCTTATATTTGAGAATTCACCTCATTATATAAAGGGATTATTACATAGGAAATAAACTAAACATTGAAGATAAGAAACTACCTAATTAATTAAGGACATTGGAACTAGAAAAACATAATAAAGTCCTAGGAATTATAAAATGCACTAAAACACCTAGAGCCTTGAACTTTTGACTTTTGAAATCTAGAAAATACTTATGACTTTCGGTCAAAGGAGGGAGCACCATTTGTGGGTAGAGGCAGCTCCCAAGCCTCGATAAAATATAGTGGCTGGGGAGAAATCCCCGTAAGATTCAAAATGAATTTGGCCAGCCTTTCTAATGACACTTGTAATTAAAAAAGACTCTAAATTCGTTGGTCTCCTTGGCATTCCAATACACATCTTCGAAGATTGCCCAACGATAAAGGAAATTGTCTAGAAGAGTCTTCGGTTGTTAGATAATCTATTAGTAGTCTCGGATCACAATAAACTTGTGTATCGATATCTTGGTAGTTCAAAGGGGCTACATTGACGTCAGTGATCTCCACGCACGCCTCAGCTCTTTTCCGGTGCCGTTGCCGTGTTCGTGAAGGAGGCCCAACATCAAATGGTCAGTTGATCCCGTTGCTCTGCGACGCCAGGTGCTCCGCTGCCGTCCCACTGCAACCCAGCTTCAGCCAGCAGTGCCGGTGTGCTTCAAGGTGGCCTGAACAGTGTCACCGGCGCCCATCCATTAGTGCAGATGCGACTGCAGGTTCCTCAGCGTCTGTCCTGTGATCCCTGCACCGAAGATGCAGCCACCAACGCAGCGACGCTGGGCATACCTCCCGTTGCACAGTGAATTTCCCGCAGCCCGAGTCGCGCCCAGCTTAGCCCCAGCCCAACACTGGTGAAACTCGCCGGTCTTGCTGCATCGACGTTATTGCTCATTGTTCAACCCGACGCCACGGCTTGCTTCCTCCTACTCAGCCTCACCATTCTGGCCTCGATACCGTGACCAGTTCTCAGCACCGATGATCACTCAGTGACATTGGCAAGCCTCCCAACGAATTACCTAAGCTTTCGATAGCTTTGCAGGTTTCCTGGTGTCCCGTACAGCAGCCCATCGAACTTGTTGCGGCCTTGTCATGTTCATGGTTCATTGAATTTCCAAAACGGATTTTTCTCTTGACCGAGAGTTCTCCGTTGTTTCCGATCGGTCCAGTGCAAAATCAGTCAAGTTGCTTGATTTTATAGATTAAATTGCTTATTATAGAATAAATTCATGATTTTCCTTAGGTCATTCATATGTGCTAATTTACTTAAGATCGCATGCGACCCTTTTTTTTACCTTAAAACATGTCACCTATGATTTATATTGCATTTTCATGTAGTAACTTAGGTCATACATTTCAATTTAGTTAGCGCACGACTAGAAATAGATACATATTCATTTAACATGTAAACTCTAGGAGGAATATTTAGTTTTTTTTTTTTTTTTTTTAAATTAGCGAACAGAAGAACAAAATTGTTTTAAGGAGTCTCATATAGATAGTATTACTTGGGGAATTAACTTTAGAGAGCACATATCGCATGTCATTTATTAGGCACAGGTCATTTAGAATTAATTTTAATTGATATCACACATGGTTAATACTTAGGATTAGTTCCATAACATGTAACTTGGAACATACAATCATATCACTCATGCCCCTTAATATGTTAATTATGCATGTTTATTTAATGAGGAAATTACTAAAAAATGGGAAAAATGTCACAAAGGTCTCAAATATATTGTTTAGTGTTAATTTAATCATAAACCTTTTAATGGTATGAATTTAGTCATAAATAATTTGACCTAGTGTCAATTTAATCTTAAACTTTTTGATCTAATACTAGTTTAGTCCTAAACTTTTTGACTGGTGTTAGTCCTTCCAATTAATTTTGGCTTAATATTATTGATGTGGATATTGGCTAACTTATGTGGCACCACCGACGTTGATATTGATAATTTTTAATAATATTTTAATTTTTTTCGATTTTTTTTCGATTTTTAATTTTTTAATTTTAATTTTTTTTATATCTTTGTATATTTTCGTTCTTCTCTCCTTCTTTTCTTCTTGCTTTTTCCCATGACCGCCCATGACAAAGAAAAAAATCATAAAATTATTTAAAATTATTAAAAATTGTTCACATTAGCGTTAATGATGCTACCTAAGCTAGCCAGCATCCACGCAACTATATCTACACAACTATATCTGGCAAAAAATAGCTAGAAGGGCTGGCACCAAGTCAAAAGGTTTATGACTAAATTGGCACAAATGCAATAGATTTAGGACATTTTTTAACACTTTGTCCCTTAAAAAAATTAGTTAATTGCATATTATTTAATCATTAATTCATGCATGCAAGATATCTACATATATTTTCGAGCTATAGTTTGCAAAAATCTCATGGTGATGGATAACGATACCCTTTGCTTATGCCTAGTGCATTCGAGTTATTTAAATAATCTACAATTTATTTGCCACTTTAATTATTGGGTGTTACTTTATTGGTTGCGCACCCACTTGATCACCCCTCATGTATGTCAATAGAATATGATAAGAATTGATAAAGGCTACGTGTAAAAAGTTTTCAAAATAAGGAGAAAAAGGTACCACAAGGTTGTTTGGTTAATATAGCATAATTAAGTGTTCGAATCCATTGAATCGCTAGTTTGCCGTAGTAAAATATGCTCTTGGATTTTACTTGGATGTCTAGTTGACCTATAACCAATTAGTGAGACTCTAAAAGGTAAGTAAACTGAATGTTTAATGTAGTACCAAGTTGCGGTTAATATGACTTGAGTAAGTCTATTTGCCTCGTGAGATGAATCTAAAAACACAGATGTAGCAGTACTCTTTGTGCTTAGGTGTGAGATAGTTGTATTTATCTGCTTGGGTACAAGCAACATCAATTTGCAAAAGAAGCGCTTAAGTATAAGTGGTACACACTATTGTAATTACTCAAAGATTGCTAGTGGAATTTAGCTAATAGATTATTAGTTTAGGACAGCGTACATAGGCTTACACCAAACCGAACCAATATAAAGCTCCAAGTACATCATTCTCTATCTCTTTGCTTATTTCTATTATTGTTTGATAGAAGCACACTGCAAAAAGTGATAAAACATGTTCCTATGTACATCAGCTTACTGCTCATATGTTATCCCAAATTAAATTTTGTACCACAAAAACTCCCAAATCGATCACTGATGCCACATTTAACATAAAGTAAGTTTTAGAATAACATAATTCCATCTATATCACAAGATTAAGTAAACGGATTAGAGATCTTCCAAATTCAACAAATGACGTGTTTATTTTCTAGAATGCTTTCATGAAAATAATCAGTTTTCATTGGATTTATCTTCCGAGTTCATCCTAATTTGATGAGATAATTCTAACAACCCACAACTTATTGATAGTTTTAGTGCATGGTAAGATGCTTATTTTCAGTCATTTTATTTTATTTTATTTTTTGTTGAGTTAGAAAAAGAGGATCAATGGAGAGACAGAGAAAGATAAAAGACTAGTGAAGTGTGACTCCATGATCTCCTTGATTATGAACATTCACGAACACGACATCGCCTTTGTGCGTCTGAATTGTCGGCCTGGTAAGCTTTCACTCACTAATAATAGACTGTACGAGGTGCAATTCCTCGTAATGTTCGTCTCCCTCAGCTGTACGAAGAACGAAAGAAAACACATTTTATTTTGACCATAGTTTGCTTCATCACATATGGTTTACTTTCCCAGGATCGGAGATGAAAGAAGTTTTTTTTAAAGTGGTCTGTCATTCTTTCTGCCAAGTATTTATAAACAGATTCAATTCAAACAGCATTAATTGTTGAGCCTCAAAAAAAAAAAAAAAAACAGCATTAATTGTAAGCGAACGGCTCGGAAAGGTTACCGACCACGAATAGGTAAAACGCAGAAGGTGGTCGACGAATATGTCAGTACTAAAATGCTCCCCGCCAGTACTAGCCACTAGCCACTAGCCAGTACTAAAAGGCTACCATCTTTTCTGCCACCCAACTAGAAGTCAACCGGCACTCGCTACCAAGCAGAATGTCAGGTTAGCCTTTCCGGTAATGCAAAGTATAAGGTTGAATTTGACATCACAAAAATTATAACGAAAAAAGTCTTAAATGTATTATATCAATTCGATTTTAAATTTTTTAATTTGATCAATTTAATTAAAACATATTGACGATTTATGAATATAGGGTCATATGGACATCCTTCATAACATGTTAGCTGTTGATGTAATAATTTCTGTAATCTTTTTTCTTTTCCTTTTTTTTACTAAGTCCAGTGAAGATCACCAACTATTGGATGAAGGGCACAAAGCCCTCGTCAGTTGCTAGGGAGGGTTGCAGCCCTTACTCAAAGTCCTCGCTGAATTTAGTTGACAAAAAAAGGCAAAAGAAACAAAAAAAATCAACTTTAAAAAAAAATGTAAAAATTGTCCCTGTGTACCGTGTCTCATAGGATAGTTGATGTTCATTTTCAAGAATCCCAGCCAAAATTGGTCAAAAAGACTAAATTATCAAATTTGGATTGAATTGGCATCGTATTGGCATACATACAATAGATTTAATACTTTTTTTTTTTTTTTGCCATAGTCTTCGACATTCATTCCAATTTGGAGAAAATATATACTATGTAGACTAAGTTCATGTCAACTATTAATTGTGGTTGGGTTGCAATGAGATTTGCATATTTAATGATTGAGATAATTTTGATCCATGTGATCATTTTAATCAATGATTTACAGCCGCATAATCAGAAAACTCTATTGTACTGTGTAAGTGTAACGGGCAAATTTTTTCCGATATCTAACTTTTAACTGTGTTTGGATTAACAAGATTCTGAGAATTCACTTTTCATGGAAGTGATGGTAACTTCATCGTCAAACCAATATGGAGACTAACATATACCCAACTGTGGGGAAAATGTCATTTTGTGTGATCCAACTTCACATGCCAGCGTATTTTCGTGAGCATACCATACATTCTCACGTAGACAAAACCTACAGGTATACAGCTGCGGGGAACCGAAGCCGAGAACGTCCGATGAGCATCCCCTTCGAAAGTGGACGCGACTCCCAAAACACGTGCTCAGTGAAAAAGGCTGTGTGATGACGAGGGCGACACGTCGAACACGTGCGCTAGCTCCCTCGATATCTGGTGTTTTCTCATGGTAATTTAGGAAAAACATTATTGCAAGGCCATGCGAGTCCCTTGCTCCGCTGCCCTGTCCCATGCTGGATTGATAGCGATGTCATTCATCTAATGTCAGATCGTCAGCCGATGAGATTCTTTAGAAACAAAAACCATGCAGATTGTGGTGCCTAGAGGATCCTGATTCGAGGCCACGGTTGGAGACAACAGCTTCGGATCCAGGCTATCCATTGCATGGTGACCTTAATGTGAGACGGTGATAAGGGAGACCAGCTAGAGAGAGACAGAGAGAGGTTGTCGATCCATAGAAAGGTGAGGACAGGCGCCAGCAAGTGATCGACTCCAGTGGGTGGTCCAAACAAAAACGTCAGGAACTGTGCACATCACAAAGGCATCAATGGATCTGTGGTGCTCGATTCCTTTTTCGCGTGACCGCACATTGAATTCTCTAGTAGTTTGATCGGTCTAATTTTATCCTTTAAATAGATATTCTCAAATATTGTTTCATTGCCTTCACTGTACTCCCCGTAAAATCTGAGTTTGATCCGACGGTTAATGAATGCTCATTGATTTCGTGACACTGGATCCCAAGATTTTTCTCGGGGGCGGCGTACAGAGGGCTTGTGTGTGTGTTGCTCTCTTTTGTCTTTTTCTTTTCTATTATATATTGCTACCCACTCTGCAAACAATTGTTTAAAAAGATAACATTGTGCTTCTGTAGGCAAAGATTGGGGCTTTTTTTTTTTTTTTTTTTTTGAGAAATTTCTTTCCTAGATTGAAACAAAGAAATTGTGTAGTATATTCAAGGTAGGAAATAAGATATCCTTTTCATTCCCTATCCAATAATTGAAATTTGGAGCTCAATATACTTTATTGCTCTTTAATTTAATTAAAGAACATAATCTTTTGTAATTTGACTTCTCTCATGTGCATCTCATATGGGAAATTTCGTCTATGATGGGTTTGGCCAAATTTTGTATTCTTGTGGACTTAGTTTAGATAATCCAATTAAACTTAGAGCTTTTTTGCTTAGCTCAGTTTAATTATGATTAAGTTTATGTACACTTATTATTGCTAAATGACAATACTTCTAATTTGCGGATGTAATATAACAGTACTTTTGTTTAAGGGTCAAAGCTGATCCTTAATTTTTCTATGTAATGAATGAGATTACCAAAATTTAGATGTCAATAATCTTATATGGCAAAATTTGCATCCAAAAATTAGTTAAAAGTTGATATAAAATAAAGAAAATCTTCACTGTATTAATTTTAATAAGTGCATCGGGAATTTTTTTTTTTTTTGATGACCCAAGGAACCCCGCATGGCTGGCAGTCGGAGATTAGATCATTGAGTTCCGCTATCCATAAAATTGAATATTAAGCACAATCTGATTGCAAGTGTCAAGTTCATTGTGGGTGCAAAACTAGATCGTGCTAGATTATCAAATGTTAGTTTAATCTGACTATTCACTCACAACAAATTACATAATCGATAAGTTGCAAAACATAAATTTCAAGTGAATGGTGGATACATTAGAAGGAATATAGAGAATTTCAAGTGGCACGTATTGTAACTAGCATATAAAATATAGAAATGATGTATGTGCAAACCTAAATTCGTCCCCTGTTGTCACGCGCATGAAATTATTCTAATGGCAGACGCTCGAGAATTAGAATTAGAAATCGATTACTACAGAATTATCTAGTTGAACAAACTTGTAGAAATAAATCAGTGAGAGAATAAAAGGAAGCATTCAAATTGGACTTAGATCTATCTAGCTCCCTAGTGATTGCAGGATAGTTTTTTTTTTGGGTCGGAAAAATAGAAACTATATTGAGGAACTAAAGTTAGTACAACCCGCAGCATGGCATCAGCACAAACAAGATCAAGAAGGTAAGAAGGTGGAAAAACAGCCCAGTTTTGGTTTGGCAAAGCCCGTCCATGGGCCTTTGCAGCCCAATCAGCGATCACATTTGCTTCACAACGACAGAAGCCCAGGGTGAGATTAGGGAAAAGAGAAAGCAGAAAGGCAGCTTCAAAGAACAGACTCCTCTCCTCCCATGGTGGCTGCTGCTAAGGATTCAATGTCTCGACAAGAAGCATACTGTCCGATTCAATGAGCACAGTGGCGTGAGAGAAGCCTTGACCAAGCAAATACCGGATAGCAAGCGAAAACACCTGGATCTCCACCTGTAGTGCCAAGGTTGCAGCAAAGCTTTCGAAAAAACCACCAGTAAGTCGTCCCTGATGATCTCAACAAACGCAAGCCATGGCCCCTTCATTGCTTCCTGGTTGATGAGAACCATCAATATTTACCTTTAAGACCCCCAGATCTGGTGGTCGCCATAGAGATCCCCTGTTCTGAAGCCATATGCCCTTGTAGGTCAAAGATCGAGCAGACGCTCGAGCTACGTGGGATTGAACGAGCGCTTCCTCGGCCACATGAGTCGGATCGAGAGTCTTAAGGCTGAAAATGAAGGCATTTCGAGCACGCCAGATCTGCCAAAGAATATTGGCAATAGTTGCCAGACCAGGTAAGAGGTCCTGTTTGCTGACTTTCTCCATGATCTAGTCGTCAATATGTTGAATGGCCTGATGTGAAATATGAATATCGATTTGGGGATGAAGCCACACATGCTTAGTCCACGGATAGAACAGGAACAAATGTTCTAGGGTTTATAGGGTCTTCTGATTGCATAATGTACAGCATGGATTGTCGATGATATGTCGATTGTGCAGATTCGCTCTTGTTGCTATGACAAAGTAACCGCAGGAAATTACGAACCTTAGGGGTAGTTTGCATTTTCCATAATTTGTGCCATAGCCAGGTTGGGTGTTGAATAAATTCGATTACACAATTATCTCTAAGCATATGAGTCATGTCGCAATCAAATTTTCGGGTGTGAACCACCTAGGGTTTGGTTAATGGATTGTTAAGCCTAGACTTAACTCAGGCTCTCCCAAGCCCATACCAATTTGTGACTTAGGTTTGAATTCTTAACATGCAAATAATTTTCAATTGGGAGTCGCCACTAATCTATTTTTGGTGAGTCGATTAGAAACCCAAGTAAAGTAATGGGAGATTTACTTTACTCCTATGGACCAAAGATTCTAGATACGGGGACTTGGTTACGCTAGATTCCTCTAACGCCATTTCGGTACCATTCTTTTATTTTGAAAAATATTTGGCAAGCAGCTTGAATCGATTTTAATTTATCTCCCTAACATGTGAGGTGATCATGCGGGTGCGCAATCCACCAATTTAACACCCAATAAAATAATGAATAAGGTTAAGGGACTTACTTTGTAGCCACAAAAGCATCTGCATCGTTAGATTAAAATCCACATCAACAATCCTAGATATGGTCTCTAATTAACACGCATATTTCTTTTTTTTGTTTTCACTTTATTTAATGGAACTTAATTTAAATGTAATGCATGCTAATAGCCTAATATGACATGGCAAAATGATCTAAATTATATGACATGAAATGCAATAATTGCAACTTAAATGACCTAATATGCAAATTTTAATTAAATGACCCTAGAATGCAAATTGATTAACATGCACCTAATTTTTTTGGATTTTTTTATCTGAAATTTTGAATTAATAAAAGCCTTAATTGAACTACCTAAAATGAATAATTTTCTAATTCATGTTTAGGATTAATTTAAATTAACCCTATTTTGACTTAGAAAATCATTTCTTTATTTTTTGTTTTTTTTTTTTTTTTTTTTTTTTAAAAAAGGTGCCAAGTTTTCTAAGAGTAAAATTATCTAAATCTAATCCTAACCTATTTAAAAGGAGATTTCTGAAAAATATGATCCTAAAAATGTGATTATAAAAAAAAAAAACCTAATTTACTAGCCTAAATGTCTTATTTACTAAATCTATATTCCTAATTCTACATGCTCATGCAAGATTTTTGATTTTTTTTCTCTTTTTTTTTTGATTTTATGATTTTTTATTTTTCTAAAAAATGCAATTTACCCTAAAAAAGTGGAGGTAATTTATCCTAAGATATTTGAATGAAATTCCTAACTAAATCAAAATTCTATCCTATTTAAACTAGGAATTAGGTCATCCTAATTTAAATTAAGACATTGTTCTAATTTAGTAATTTCTAGCCTAAGATGCAATCTATCTAAAAAATTGATCTAAGCTTAAAATTAAACATGCAATTCTATTTTAAAAATTGATGACTTTTTGTTTGCTTTTCGCATTTTTAATTAAAATTTAACATGCAATTCAACTAGCATCCTAAGTGAATTTTGTTTTTTTGTTTTTTTTTGTTTTTTTTTATGATCTAAATAAAATCCCTAATCTAAATATGCAAGACAATAAAAAAAACTAATCCTAATCTAAGATTTTTTTGAGTTTTTCACCTTTTTTGTGTTTTGAAATTAACAATTCTTAATAACTAAAAATGCAACATAAACCAGTTAATTTGATTTTTTTATTTTTTGTTTTTTATTTTTTTATTATTTTTTTTGAAAAATGAAATTTCTATCCTAATCATGCAAACCCTAAAACTACATTTTTTGATTTTTGATTTTTAAAATAAAATTAATTAAACAACCCTAACAAATCAAGCAAAATTGATTTCCTAAATCGACGAACCGTATCTTGGCAATTTTTTTTAAGTAATTACGAGTCGGATTTCGGACGCGAAAATCGGACTCCAAGAATTACTAATTTCAAGCAATTTCATATCACGGAATTTCAATTTAACATTAAAGGGAACAATTACACCTAATTTAACAAATAACATGCAATGTTAATAATAAAAATAAAATAGAGAAATAAATAACCTAAAAGAGTGGAAATAAAAATAAAATAAAATGAAATTTACCTAATTTTCTTTTCTTTTTTGCTTTTTTGTTTTTTCTGCTTGCTTTTCTTTTTTTCAGAAAAAGAAAAAAAGGACCAGCCAGCGAGGCAGACGAGATCGCCGGCGAAGGGTTCCGGCGGGGTCCTCCGGGGACGGTTCGAAGACGGTGCAGCACCGGGGAGGCAGGGACGCCGCGGGGAGGTCACGGGCTGGCGGCGGCGCTGGTGCAGAGACGGCGGGGCCTCGGGGCGGCAGGGCGTCGCGGGGGCCTGGATATGAGTTCGGCGGCGGCGGCAGACCTCGGCGAGGGCCTCGCGGCGTCGCGGCGTCTGGATCTGGGCGCGAGGGCGTCGCGGCTCGAGGAGGCACGGCGCGGCAAGAGCGGAGCGGGATGCGAGAGGGGGCTCGGGCCGAGGACCTCGGGGCTCGAGGGCGACACGCAGACGCGGAGGGTGATGGATTGGGGCTCCTGGGCGCGGCGGTGACGAGGGCGGCGCTGGCTCGGCGGCGTGGGCTGCTCACGATTACTGAGGGGGGAGGTACAGCGACCAACTGGCCGTGTCTGCTTCTGGATCTGGAGGAGGAGGGGCGCCGGCTTCGGTTGCGAGGGCGCAGAGGGCGAGCGACGGCGAGGGACGGGTGGCGGCCGCTTCTGGGTCGATCGCAACTGGTGCAGATCTGCAACAGTGGAGGTGGGGCGAGGACGACCGGGTCGCAGATCGGCTCGGGCTGGCGTCGCGGGCAGGGCGGAGGGCTCGGGTCGCGGCTGCTGTGGAGACCGGCGGCTCGGGCGCGCGCAGACAGAGACAGGCGGCGACGGATCTCGGCTGTTGCGGCGAGCGGGACAGTGGCGCGGGAGAAATCGGGTCGCGGCTCGACGACGGGGTGGCGTGGCGGCGATGGCCGAGCGGTGGCCGAACGGCGCCGGCGCTGATGTCGACAGAGAGAACCCCCCCTCCGAGGAAGATGAACAGTCGCGGGGAGGGGGAAATTCCCTCTTTTCTTCTTTTTTACCCTTTCCTTTTCACTCTTTTTTACTTTTTCCTCTATTCTCTTCTTTTTCTTCTCACCCCCACGGACGACTCTCCTCCTTTTCACCTTTTTTTTTTTTTTCGGCTTTTTCTTTTCTCTCCTTTTATAAGCCCGAAAAATTGAATCTTTGGGGTATATTTCATTTCTAATTTTATTCATGCACGATACCCCTGGATATATCATCGAAATATTTTCGCACATTCTATCCAAAATTTCCCTTTTGCGCAAAACCACATCTCCTATTGTATATTACCTAAATCTATAAAAATCTTAACAAATTAAACAAAATATAACAAAATCAAATAAAATCCGCCTAAACTATATGCCATACATTTTTTATTTTTATTTTATTTTTTAGCAAAAATCAACCCCAAAAATTTAGGTGTCAACAAGTCATTAATTCAATAATGAATATGTAAAATTTATTTACATTGATAGTGGACTTAATACGATTTGCTATATTATTCAATATACGTTACTGTAAAAATTTGTATACAAAACAATGTGGTATAATTTTAAATTGTGTCAAAGAAAGTTAGTTGCTTCAAAAAACTTGTGTAATAATTCTCACTTGATTTAAGTGATGGGTTGGTCTAATCATCTTTGACTGTCCTATGTGTCACAACAGCATTATGTAGAAAATTTTAGCGAAATAACGTGATTTTTGCTTAGATAACAATCTGCAAAGAAGTAGGACAAGAATCTGAGAGTAAATTGAGAATTGAAGTAGGATATAAAAAAAGAAAAAGAAACAAGCGTCATTTCTTTGTAATGCCGGAAAATCCCCAAATATGAGAGAGAGAGAGAGAGAGAGAGAGAGAGAGAGAGCACCCAGGCGAGCAACATCGAGAATATGACGGTGGTGGGAAGCGGTGGAGATGGAGGCACGGCGGTAGGCTTGTGGCAATGGGAGAAGCAAATGCAAACGTGACCACATGAATATTACAATATCGATTTAGTTCCAACGTCGGAGAGAGAGAGCGCCCAGGCGAACAACATTGAGACTATGACGGTGGTTGGAAGCGGTGGAAATGGAGGCACGGCGGCAGGCTCGTGGCAATGGGAGAAGCAAATGCAAACTTGAGCATATAAATATTACAATATCGACTTAGTTCCAACGTTAGAAATCAAATTAATCGAGTAAAAGTCGAACATCAGAATTTCAATTTCCAGAGTCAAAGTCGAGTTAGTCTACGAAGCTCGATTATGTTACTGTTATATGGTTGGCCCCAACAAAATACTTTAGGGCCAAATTACTCTTCAGGATCTCATATATATACCTACACTGTCCTATGCCCACCAAGAAGCAGTTGTTGAATTCCATGATAGTAAAAATAAAATTTATTATGCAAAACACCGGGATAAAAGTATTAAAACATATCTAAGATTACTGTAGTCTGAAAAAAAAATCCATATGTTACAATGAAAGATACTGGTAGAATAAGTTGAAGGTGCAAGCACTCACAATTCACTCAACTCGACTCTAATTAAGAAAGACAAATAGGCTTTTTCTTCTTCATTTTTTCCTTAAAAAATGATTATAAGACTGGCATTTATATGACTTATTATATGATCATTACTCTTAAATAACTCATGAATGTATCTATCCTTTCAAGGAGAAATATTCCTTGAATTCACAAAACATTGAACCAGACATAGAAACAACAATCTAAAGATACATGAACATTTTTTTTTTTTTTTTTTGGGTTGTAAAATACATGAACATTTTGTTGAGGAAATTTCCCAAATTGATTTTCAAGATTGACAAAATTAATCGGAAGTATAGACTTTGATTTTAATGATAAGTATTTTTTCAGGTGAAAAGTGTGATGGGATATGATTGGACGATATCTATCAAAACAAGAGACGTGGCTTAATCATTCCTTCCTTATGTGCTTTATCAAACGGCTAGGAAGGAAATAATGTTCTTATACAATGGCTAGTGGCGACTGATTGAATTTCTTACCTTATATATAAGGAGTTCCAAAGGAAAGTTTTCCAAAATATCTCTCGAAGATTTGGATTTCCAAGAACGATATACTTGAGGCGAAATATTCTTCTCAAGTTGAAGCACTTGACTTATGAAAACTTAAACTACACTGTAAGTGGCAAAATCTACGGGAAGCTTTATTCTCAGTGTCCTTGAAGTGATAAGATCTTCTGAGCAAGATCCAGACCAATGGGTAGATTGGCTAAATAATCCTCCAAGAGATATATCCAATGGTTAGCTTGGATATGGAGGAGTATAAAAGGAGTCTTGAAATTGAAAGGAAAATCATAACGCGAGAGAATCAAAGCTTATAATTCTAAAGTCGAAAGAATGTTTTGTGATTAAATACATTCGTCTTTGTAAGCATCATTGTGTAATCATTTACGTATTGAGAGTGTGTGAGAAGCTATACACACAAGTTTGAGTGTTTAGAGCTTAGATCTTGTAACCTCTTATTAATTCTTCATAGTAGAAACTAATTGGCTGTCAACATGAGGGGATAGACGTAGGCTTATCAAAACAATATCACTATAATCTCTTGTGTGTAATTTTTTTCTATCCTTTAATCTTTCATTTATTTTGTTCATTGCACACTGTAAAGTCTAATCATTGCGTAATTCTTCATCAGATGTTGCAAAAGATCTGATCATTGCAAAGTTTTTCATCAAATTTGTTCTTTCGTGATATTGAACTTGATAGTTTTAAATTCCGCTTTAATTGTTAATAATTACCTATTCACCTTGTCTAGGTGATAGCTAGCCCTAACACATTTTAGTTGCATGTAGGACATTCATGAATTTGGTCTAGTTATTAGCACTCCCCTTAAACCAAATTTTCTTCGATCAATCATTTCAAGTAGACTTCTGAAAGACATCAATCTTATGAGGTTCATTAAAAATATTTGCAACTTGATCTCCCATCTTCACATGTGAAACTTCAATTTCCTTCTCTCTCACTTAATCTCGAATGTAATTATATGGAACACCTATATTTTTGCTTTGTTCATGAAAAAGTCAATTTTTTGCCAAAGCAATAGCAGAAATATTATTTAAAAAAGGGTTAATACCCTGAAAAATCCCAAATTGGTACACTTGTGACAAATTTACTCCAAACTATTTTTTTGACCATGAAAAACCCCAAACTGGTATGCTGGTGACAAATTTACCCCGACTGACCATAAAAAACCATAAATTGGTACATTTATGACAAATTTACCCCAAACTAATTTATTCGACCGCAAAAAACCAAAAACTGATAAATTTGTGACAAATATACCCTTCTAAATTGGATTAATACCACAAAAAAATCATAAAAATTGTAAACTCTGACAAACGGATCGTAAAATCCCAAATTGGTATACTAGTTAATTGTCACGTGTCATTTAACTTAATAATTTGATAATAAAATTTATCAAAAACTAACAAAGGGTAAATTTGTCATAAGTGTATCAGTTTGGGGTAAATTTGTCAAAGGTATACAAGTTTGGGGTTTTTGGTGGTCAAAAAAATAGTTTGGGGTAAATTTGTCACAAGTGTACCAGTTTGGGGTTTTTCAGGGTATTAACCCTTTAAAAAAATATATATCTATTGCTTTCTTATGCTCCACATGAATTTCCATATTGCATGACAAATACATGAAGATATTGCCACATATTCAGCTTCACGTGTCAAAAGAGTAAGGCCAGGTTACTTCTTTAATGACTACGTGAAAGCAATGTCACACAAGAAAAAAACAAAGCTTGTTGTACTTTTTTGATCATCAATGTCTCTAGCATAATCATTGTCTGAATAGGCTCCAAGCTGAAAGAACTTAGACTGATAATAACATAAGCCATGAGCCACACTTCCTCTAATATAGCAAAATATCCTTTTGCAACTTTAGGATGAGATGACTTTGATTTCTCTATATTTCGACTCTAAAATTCCAACAATGTACATGATATTTGGTCTAGTACATGTCAAATATCTTAATCTTCCTGTGAAGGTTTTATAGTATATTGAATCAATATCACCATCATCAAACTTTGAAAGCTCCGCTCCACATTCCGTTAGTGTAATGATCAATTTATAGTTCTTCATACTAAATTTTCCAAGTTTGTTTTATGGATATTCCTTTTGGGAAATAAAAATCCCATCTACGCTTATTTTCACTTCTATGCTGAGGAACTCATTCATAAAACTATCGTTAGTCATTATAAATTCCTCCACCATGGATGCCTTAAATGCATCAATCATTGCTAGATTATTTTCATAAAAGGGTCATCAACCTATAAACAAGCCAAATAGAACATCACATTTTTCATGTTTAAAATAAAGTGCATCCTTATATGAACATTGAGAATGGATTTGCCTGGAAATAGGCATCAATTCCGGAATTTCATACTCTTGGTGCTTGCATCATTTCGCGACTAATCAGACCTTATACCTTGTCATCACCCCTTTCTCGTTCTTTTGGCCTTGTGTACCGATTTGACACTAATCACTTTCTGGTCCTTTAGAAGATCGGTTAGCTCCCATGTTTGATTCTTTTCAATAGTTTCAATTTCTTCATTCATGGCTTTCCTCCATTTTTTTCTTTAATAGCATCATTGTAGATAGGCAGCCAAAATTTGCAAGAAGGCACATAAGGTTAAGCCCATTAGGGGCTTCATAAAGCTTAGACAATCTCCTTAATCTTGGTACTATTGGTTCATCAACTCCACTTGAAGAAGTTGTTGGTGATGGATATGAAGAAGATATTGGAGAAGAAGGTGGCAAGTGATCCTTCAACTTCATTTGGTTAGAGTCACCATGAACATTCACATCAACTTTTGGATTATCTTCCAACATAGCTTCTTGATCAAACTTGACAACACTACTTACATAAACTTTCAAAGTGTTCGGACCAAATTATTTATAAACTTTAGGTGAAGAGTCATATTCGATAAAAATGAGATTTTTGCTCGTCTTCCAACTTTGATCTTTTCTAGTTCGAGACGTGAACATAGGCAATGCTTTTGAAAATTCTCAAATGTGAAACATCGAGTGTTCTCTTCCTCCATGCTTCTTGTGGAGTTGTGCTTTAAGTTTATATGTGAGATATCTATTTTGTAGATAGACTGCACACATGATAGCTTCACCTCAAAGCATTTCGGGCAAATTTTTGCTTCTAAACATGCTTCAAATCATGTCAAGAATGGTTCCGTTTTTCACTCAGTCAATCATTTGTTAAGGAGAATATGAAGTTGTCAAAAAACGCCAAACACCATAATCCTTACAAAATATATTGAATGTTCCCAAAGTGAATTATGCTCCACAAACACCTTTTTTATTCTTGTTTCTATTGTCATTTTGAGCAATATCTCCTCAGCTTCAGCCATTGTCTCATCATATGCTTTGTTGACAAGTTCCCATACGCCATAGGCACTTAGTAGGCCTTTCAATCTAGGGTTAATACCTTGGAAAATCCCAAACTAATACACCTGTGACAAATCTACCCCAAACTATTTTTTTGACCACAAAAAACCCCAAACTCGTATACCTTTGACAAATTTACCCTAAACTGGTATACACTTGTGACAAATTTACCCTATGTTAGTTTTAGTTAAATTTTCTTGTTAAATTATAAAGTTAAATGGCACGTGACAATTGACCGGTATACCAATTTGGGATTTTACACTCTATTTGTCACAGTTTACAATTTTTGTGATTTTTTTATGGTATTATTCTAATTTAGCGAGGGTATATTAGTCACAAGTTTACCAGTTTGGGGGTTTTTGTGGTCGAATAAATTAGTTTGGGGTAAATTTGTCATAAATGTACAAGTTTAGGGTTTTTTATAGTTAGTCGGGGTAAATTTGTCATAAGTGTACCAGTTTGGGGTTTTTCATGGTCAAAAAAATAGTTTGGGGTAAATTTATCACAAGTGTACCAGTTTGGGGTTTTTCAAGGTATTAACCCTTCAATCTAATAGCCCAATCATCAAAATTTTCTTCATTAAGACAAGGGTATTGAAGCGGAAGCCAATTGTTTGCTAAGGCCATGATTACAAACCATAGGCTCTGATACCAATTTGATAGAACGATATGAAGGTGAAAACACTCACAATTTACTTAACTCGACTCTAATCAAGAAAGAGAGTGAGATAAATATGCTATTTCTCTTTTTCTTTATCTTAAGAAATAATCACAAGACTCACCTTCCTGTAGGCTTATTAAATGCATCTTAATCTGACACAGTTGATATTTGTATCTTGCCTTTCAAGGCGATACATTCCTATAATTGAGAAAACATTGAAATAGACATAGAAACGTGAATCTAAACATACATGAACATTCTAGATGCATATAGGACATTCATGAATTTGACACTAACAAATACATGGGTTGATCTATACTACAATCTCTCGATTAATGAATTTATTAAATTGAGTGTCCATAATTGGTACAACTTCTATCATCGACAACCCAAGGGAAATCTTGAGGGGGAAAACTCGTTTGACGTACGAGGCCACTAATTATATGGCTACAAATAATTGCCATGCCACCCCTGGTGAGCTCTGAATTGCTGCATGTGTCCTCAGGTGCGAGAGATTTGACGGGGGAGACGGCGATATTTCATCCTGGCAATATTGTAGGAATCTTCACAAGGAGGCATGTACGAAGGAGGTCCTCGCATACTCGTTTCCTCAGTGCCTCCATCTTTTATTATGAAAACTGTCTCCATGCCCCAACTCATGTGTCGATCTATGTGGCAATGCCAAAACCATACACCTGCAATAGATCACATAATCAATGTCATATTTATGTTTGTAAGTTAGATGTTAAATATGTTGATTGAATAGGAAAGTGGTGTGGATTGGAAGAACTTACCTGGATTATTGGCCACGAATCTGATGGCGATCCATCCTTTCCGGGGAACTGCAAACGTATTGACTAGGACCGGGTCGACCAGGTTGTAGTTCAAGGGATCCGTCTCATTGTCGAAGTTGCCAAGGCCATGTCCCACGACATAGAAACTGTATCCATGCATATGCATCGGATGACTCTCCGCACCTCGCAAGATGTCGCTCCCTTGGAAGACAATCTCCACGGATTCGTTGTACTCCAATATCTTCACTCTGGTCACCTTGTCTGACACTCCCGATTCTTCCGGCATATCGTCTGCCGTCCAGTTATAGAAAACCGGAGGCAAATCTGGAAAATCTGGTGTATATACTCCACTGATGTTCCTGCATACACACACGAGACTCTTTATTAAACTTGTCCAAGGATGGAGAACTGATAAATTATTACTTCTTGGCATAACAAAGTAAGCATAAAGAAAAAAAAAAAATCTTACTTGTAATATGCTTGAAGCACATCCGTTGATGGGTTCTCCCAACTTTGATTATTGAGACTAGAACCGATCGTGGTCGGAGCAATGACACAGTCGTGATGTGGACACAATATCTCACTGATCGAAGCTACTATGAACATCCTCTTCGTTATGTTGAGAGGCACATCCGCCGGATGATCTTCACTTGCCAAACCTCGGAGCACGAACAAGAAGCTATCTGCCGCATCATAGTCGAAATAACTCGGAAGAGACCGGTTTGGGAATATTGGCGATGAGTCCAGACTATAGTTTCCGCTGTATTGGATTATGGCAGTGGTGACAGTGTGGTCGAAGTTCGTGACAGTTGTGCTCTCGCTCGAGTAGCGGCGAGCCGCCATGTAATACCTTCCTGGGGTCTGATTGGCAGTGAATAGTACGTCGATGGTTGAACCGGGGCTCAACATTAAGTATGGACTCACTAATGGTTTTGTGTATGCTGCATCCATTCCGACTACCGTCAAGTTGTGGTCGGCAATGGCGAAAAAGAGTTCAGCGCTAACGGCTGCATTTATTATCCGGAGGTGGTAGGTCTTGCCATAATCAACATACATGTGGTATGTTGAATCTGTCATATCAATGTCATTGTGGTAATTATGTTACATAGCCGTATGTGACACTAATATGAAAGAAAAACCAAGTACAGATCTGCGATGAATTAAAATATGTGAAGTCATATAAGTCTAGCGTAAAAATGTACCTTGTGAGCAGGCAATAAAATCTCCAAATTCTCCATTGATCATATAACCAACTGAACGAGGTACATCAGTGCCTTCATCTAGATCCTCGGCTAAGTCGGCATTCAGTTCATCTCCTTGCGAATACCAAGAACCTACGCATTATAAAAGATAAAAGGTCAGGTTAAATTTCATAAGCATCAATGCACTACAGTGCAGTTTTATTTCTATGAAGTTTTTCATGAGCTTATCTAAAAGCTTTTGTCTTTTTAGCTGTGACCCTAAATTTCTCATCCTGTCTCAAAGTTCTTAGAATAATCTTAAAAACACGTACCAAGCACAATAATTTCTTCACCATCTGGCTTAGGAAAAGGGTAGGTATTTCCTTCTTCCGGTAGAATGACTATTGCACCATGCACTGTGGCTCTTGTCCAATCACTATGGGCGTGCCACAAAAGGGTTCCTTCCTCAGTTGTAAAATTTACTTCATATGTGAAATTTGTGCCCGGTGGAATCGGACATTGAGTGATGTATTCCGGACCATCTGACCATGGGTTGCGAGGTTGCTTTACGCCATGCCTGCACAAATACAAATTTTCTCAATCATAAAACATTCCTCTTTTTCGATGTAAACAATGCTTATGTTAAACCTGTACTTCGAAAGCAGTTGCTATGCACAAGCTCCATCAATTGTCAGAAATTAAACTTTCGTGATATTCATCACTCGATAGCCCTATTACATCTTCAAAGTCTATTTTGTCGTTCACCTTGCTCATAAGGGAAAGGGAAGGACCGACTCTACTGTGGTAACTCTCAACTCATATAGTGGGAGAAGGTTAGTTGAGGGGTACTTCAGCAGTGACTCAACTTTTAAATGTCACTACTTCAATACTCTTTTCTGGAGCTTTGGTCCATCGAATTTGAATTATCACAAATAATATCTAACAGTACATCAGCCGACAGTATGAGAAATTTTCCACCGGACGACGTCATATTTCGTGTTTCTACCAAAAATATTGCTCGATGAAAACATTAATTACTCAAGCAAATACAAAAATGAAAATGTTAAATCTGCTGAGCGATGGAATGTGTGCAATTTTCAATTTCATGACGACATTCGGCCCTGCTTGAGGGACAATTCTAGGCAATCATACGACAAGTTGTGCAAACTCGTGGACCGTGCCTACTCGGTTATGCGCTAGTTGAAATGCACCCCACACATTTCTTATGGGGAGGCTTTTCTTTCCCTTTATTGCGCCCTTCCGGTTACAACGGAAATTTTCCCTGGCTTTTCAATGTTGACCGTTTGGTGTGGTTGCACCATCATCAATTGATGGAAGTGAGAAGCCTAAGTTCTAGATGAGTGCGGGCCATGGCAACGTGCATAAATGTTGGAGGGATCTTTCGTACATCGTTAGCTGTTTGATAGTTGAATTCGTCGAAGTGAAAAGGACGACGTCAGGACAGGTAAAAGATAGAAGCCTCCCACACGGACTTTATATAGGGTGGTTGTATTATTGCTAGATGATATTGTGATGGGGTTTCGTCACATGCGAGCCGCCCACCGCCCACAAAATAGAGCGGCTCCGCCTCCCCTGTAGGTCTCCTTTTCTTTATACAATGAAAACTCTTATTTATCATTGAATGAATATAATAATCAAAAGGGAAATGAGAAGGTGACAGCACCGTCACTCCTTGGAGAGTAACGGTACTGCCTCCAACCCCTAGTCTTCTTCTTTTTTTCGGTCAGTTAACCCCTAGTCTTCTCAAGGAAACGATTCCTTAAGAGAACTGTGGATCCAGTTGGTGGGTCCCACCAAGTGGAATTCAATAAATAAATAAAAATAAATCAAATGAAAAAATTAGAAAAACGTACTTATTAAAAACATCATCGACATAAAATATCTTTACTTAGAATTTAGAAAGAATGGTTTAAACATCTTTATTATATGAGAAAAAAAATGTTGGATTTCTATTCATAACAACTCTATTATTAAACATTTTTTACACTTGCAATCTTGAATGAAAATATTCATCAATGAGCAAAACGAATACAATTGTCAAAATAAAGAGTTGAATACCCAATTTACATAAATTAAAGCATTAATAAATCTTGCTTGAGCAATTGTGGTCCAAGTTAACTCAATAATCGAAATTATAATCATCTCATGACTAACTCTAAATAAATTTTATATAAAAAATTTAAGTATATTGAATTTGTTTGATTAAATTTTTTACCTCGATACTTTTTCCTTTAATACAACCCCACTTTATTACTCGTCCCCACCCCATCTCTCCTTGAGAAGGTGCCGATTTGAACCCCTCACCTCCTCCTTCCAACAAGAAAAGATGGCGATTTGAATCCCTCACCTCCCCCCTTCATGTTGGAAGGGTGGCCATTGGAGCGAATCTCAGTAGTTAAAAAAAAATTTAATTTTTCTCTTCGGTAATTATTAGAAATTGCTTTAATTAGGTAAAAGTGCATGTGTGGGTTACTAATTTGACTTGTATTATATTTAGAATTAGTGAAAATGTTTTTGTGAGTAATTCGCTAAAGAATTGAATTTTATATTTAGGTAGTTATGCAAAGTATTAAATGGGGCCAAACAGGAATTTCAATTTTCTTTATGGAAAAAATAATTATTATTCAATATATGATAATTTTCTATCTTGATTTATTTTTCAAATTTGTTTGCCGGTTGCCATTCCCATTGAATGAGAATATGTGGCCCACAAAGCACCGTTATTCTCAGAGAATAACAGTGCCGTTCTCTTAGCAACGCCATAATCAAAATTAATGGTGATCTCTAGGTATTGAGTGTCGGTACCTTAAACTATGCTGGTATAATATTTTTCTTACACCGGGAAATATCTCTCTGTAAACATAGGTTCGGTTTACCTCTTAAGCCTAACGAATTGTTTTCGGCCCTTGGTCCAGCTAATTTCACAAAAATGAAAAGAGGAAAGAGAAGGAAGAGAGAAGGAAGGGGGCAGGACAGAGGAGGCCTTTTAAATGCTGTGTCTTGGATTTTAGTTGAGCATACGCCAGACAGAGCTGAAGACGGGAAAGTAGAAACTTGCGCAGCAGAAACTTGGTACACGTATACCACAAATGACCTTATCTCACACAAAATTAGCGGCGTTGCTATTGTTGTTTTGACCTAATTTCGTTTGACCACTAATTGTTTAGGCGCATCGTAAGATTGTCGTTTTGTTATCGTTTTTCGTGTAAGTTAAAAAAGAAAGGGAGCAAACAGAAAGAGAAGGGGCTTGATAAATACCAGTGAAGTGTGACTCCGTAATCTCCTTGATTATGGACGTTGACGAACACGAGATCGCCTTTGTGAACCTGGATCGTCGGCCCCGGCAAGCTGTCGTTCACTAATAACAGACTCCACGAAGTGCAATTCCTGGTGATGTTCGTCTCCCTCAGCTGTAATAAGAGCGAGAAAAAATGTTGTCACAGGTAAATACAGTGACAGACTCGGAGCGGAGGCAACATTTATTTTCCAAAACAATAAAGAGCTACGTTTATCGCTAATGAAATCTTTGCCTGTAAAAATCACATCTTGTTCTGGCCATAGTTCTCCTCATCTCATGGGGTTTGCCTACGGTTGGGACGAGAGAGACAAAGTACTTGGACTTTGGGGATTTACCTTCCCAAGGTCAGAGATGGAAGGAAAAGTTTTTCCATTTGGTCGGTCATTCTGTCGGCCACTAGTTAGCCCTGAAATAACAGATTATTATTATTATTATTATCCGCTTCTCGCGCTGACCGAAAGATAAAACAGTGACTCCTCGCGTTTTGCGTTCAAAGTTTCGAAAGCAACTTCTAATTTATTCTGCAAAAAGTAAATTTAGTTCATAGCAGCTAGCACGGTGATTGAAAAACTTGGTAAGTTATGAAGTCCTATAAGGCGAGCATAGCAAACGAAACTTGTTAATTGATCAAATTTCTCTAGTCCAGTCTCTTATTAGTGCAAGTGACAGGCGAGCTAGCGAGAATCGCGTGTGGAGAGAACATATTTCGCAGACGAACTGACTCTAATGAAATCCCGCCTTCCATTCGCACGAGACTAACAGGGGTTTCGGGGGTCATCAATTAGCACAAAAGGGTACCAAGGATGCGTTGCAACTTACCACGAAGTCATAGTAGTGGACATTGGTGGCTTCGGCAACGAGGAGAGCGTTTGCGAGAAGGAAAACCAGCGTGGGGAAGAAAGAGACGGACGGCGATCGCATCGCCATCTTCTGCAATTCAAACACGCCGGATGAAGTTTGCCCTTTTCGTGTCTTCTTGACTCGAGGTGACAACAAACACTCCCTCTCTTTATTTTATAGTGAGAGAGCGAATTAGCATAATATCACGGTCACGTGCGCACACCATACATTCAAACCCCCAGGCGATTTTACCTACAGGTACAGGAGACGACAGCGGACGACGCCGAGAACGTCCGATGAGCACTTCCCCCCATTGAAATTCGAGACGACCCGGTAAACTGAGCTCTCGGCGAGAAACGCATGGGGGACACGGGAGCACGTTGAACACATGCCGCTAGCTCCTCGAACATCTGATGTCTTCTCGTGAGGGTTTGGGCGACGCATTATTCAAAGGGCTATGCGCATCTCTAGGGCCGCTGTCACGGGATATCGACGCCACTCATCTGATGACATATCATTACCCTTGAGATCCTTTACCAAATTGAGATACAAATCTACGCTGATGCTCCGGGTTCTAAACGTGTTTTTATTTGTTATTTTTCTGGGTCATTGAAACGGTCGCCCGAGCTTGGAATAGAGAATAGCAAGAGAAAGAATTGGGGACCGATGAAGTCGTCGTCCTGGACATTTGACCCAACGCTGGAGGGATACGTGCGGCGAGCCCAAGCGCCACGTAGAAGCCATGAAATGGCCCGGGACTTTATTCGACCGTCGCGAGGGATTTCTACGCCGCACGAATATGGATTACAGAACGAAGCGATTGCGGCGTTTCGTAAGGCTTGAATTGGTGAACGGAAAATAAGCCGAAGAAGGGAAGAAAACAAGTCAACATTTTCCGCATGGTTCAATTGTTGTCATCCAGTCATGCCGCAAGAATGGCGCAAATGTCTCCCTTCCGAGACATATCGTTAGTGTCATGTCGATACAAAAAAAGATTAAAAAAGATAAGCCTGAAAATCGTGCCTACAGAATATACAGGACGGGTGGAGCACGAGCCGAACGCTTCAGCAGTCGGAAGTTGAATTTCTCGGAAAAGAGGACGTGCACGAAGTTCAGAAAAATATAAAGCGGGGGCTACAGTGAAAAGGCGCAGCTAATTCGGGGGCCCGCTCTGCAAAAAGGGCGATTGGCTGAGAAGCTGCGCACGTAGCGAGGTTGTTCATGGAAGCCACTCCCCACTCCCCCACTTGGAACGGGGTATTCACTGTTCTCACCGACCCCCGGAACAGAAGGTGGGACACTGAAAAGTAGTTGAAAGGGAGAAGAGCACTTGGGTTGGACCTGGCCACATGAACATATTTATTTGGTATCTTTCTCTGAGATGACTGATTATATATGCAAACGTGAAATTCGGCCTTGCTTGATGAGGAAAGAGAGAATCAGTTTGAGCAAATCAAATCGAACTGGCATGACAGGAAAGACTAGAGAAACGAGTAGCCTAGTTGCATTATTTAACGGGTCCTGTGAAGTACCAAATCGTGCGACCCGGCCAAATGAGAGATTACAGTATTGGAGTAGGTGGTATTGTATTGATATTTTATTATAATAGACAACCATCGGCATTTCCATCTTAAAAGAATATTACTGCTGAAGAGAGAGACTCAACAGGCACGGATTCAAAAGAGAGACTGTGCTGAACTAGAAACCGATCGATGCGAGACCCGCGCCCTCATCACCATCCCCCGGAGAACGTGCAGAAAGAGATCTCGTGGCCAGGAAGACTAGCGGACGGGAAGAAGGCAATGGACTTTTATCATGAGGTTCCTTTCGCATATGAGGGGCCAGACCTAAAGGGAGAAAATATTAGGTGCAGCTCTGATTCTAGCCTGAGACGTACTTTTCGGAATTGTGGGAGTTTGTTTATTATGTGAGACAAGGCGGTGGGGCGTTCGGCGGACGAGTCGATGCGACGATGCATCAGGGATTGTGGGGAAACGGTGCCTATCACGTGACGACGTCAGGTATGCAGTTAAATTGGATTAGTTGAACAGAGAGTTTTAGTGTTTTTTTCTTCTTTCAGAAAATAGATAATTGCATTACTGTTGTAGAGTTTGCAATAAGGAAACAGAAGACGCGTAGCAAAGTAAAATTCAAAGCGGCTGCAGATTGGCAAGCCAATCTTGGGCTAAGTGCATGTTACGCCGGGCCTTTGCCAATTAGCATCTCGGGTACGGTGGTCCAGAGACAGATTATCCAAGCCCGGCAACTTGCATTCGGCCTCAGTGATAAGTTGGCGTGGTTTCCATGTGAATTGACTTGCGCCCTTCAATGACCATACCAAGCACATATTATTTGACTCCAGAAATATCCTTTGCCCTTTTCGTGTGAAAATCAAGAGTTTCTTCCATCGCTCTAGCCTCTGCGAGCTTGGCCTAGGTTCACCCTCGTAAATTTGCTGAATCTATTTGTCAAGTAACCGGGATAGTCTTTGCAGATATAGTCAATGGCCCTCTCCGTCTAACCCTCCTTGAACGAGCCATCAATGATTATTGAGGGCCCATCGATGTTTAGCTTGGGAGAAACTTAGTTAGAAAAGGAGGTCAATTTGTATGGAGTAATTCTACTTACCCCATATATCTTTTTAAATTTACTTTGTACTAATGGTGTATGATCTATTTTTCGTATTGTTTGCCTATAATGCTTAAATAGTCCGTTGCCTTATTTGTCATTCCTTCCTATACTACCTCCAATAAAATGATACAATTAAATTCTATATCCACAACCTAAGTAACTTCTTGCTTCGAATATTTACCGCACTCATTTCCTCTACTCCATAAATATAACTGCTCTTTTCTTTTTCGTTTTTTGATCAACTTATATATATATATATATATATATATATATATGTGTGTGTGTGTGTGTGTTAAGAAAACAAAACCAATCACACCGTGCAAAAGAAATCCATAAGGGAAATTATATTTCTACAACTAAGAATTCTTTTTCCCACAACTTCTTTATATTCGTTATTTTTATTGGATTAATTTACCCTTAACTTTCCACCCATAATCTCCACAAACATTCTTAAAATATATATTTAAAAAAAAAAATTCCCTCTGCTTTACATTTTTCTTTCTTTTATGGAAAAAAAATTTTAAGTTCACTTTCCTTTTCATTCGAAGTATCTTTCTTCTCTTGACAAGGTGTTTTCTTTTTTCGTTTTGTGTTTTTGCGTTTTTCACGGTTTATTTGTCATCTCTAAACTTATTCGTCATATTGATTCTACATCCTTGTGAGACTTATCAAAACAAAAGCATCATTTGTTTACCTTCTTTGCTTGGTTTCTAAGCCCTATTGGGACGTTCGTGGGTACCGGGGTTCGAGGTAATTGGCTGAAAGGGCCTGGGACGAGTTTGAGATTTTAAAGATGGGAAACTTGCCCGACATATTTAACTTAAAAAAAAAAAAAAAAAAAGAGAGAGAGAGAGAGACCGTTATTTCATTTAAGATCCTTAATTATTTAGTGGTCTTACATGTGCATGTTTATTTGTACTTTTTAACAGGTAAAATGCATTTCTGCCCAAATTTAAAATACTGTATAATTAAAAAAAGGGAAAATTATTGTATACGAATCTACATGTCAGCATTTGTATATTTTGAAATTCTCAGATGTTCTAAATTAAGAAAAAGTCAAAATTCGTCCTGTGCATTGCGCAAAATATAAAATTTAGGGCTGTTAAGTCCATTTTTGACCTCTGCTGCTAATCATTACCTGCTCGTCAATGCAACCGATTGCCTCTTTACTGTCGTCATTGTGATCTGCTCGTGTATTTGTTCTTCTTCTTTTCGCGATCTTTTCGTGCTATCCGTTTTTCCTTTCTCTTTCGTTTTTAGATTTTGTTGTTGGTATGCACTAGCTCAGATGGAGGTGGAGAGCTATGTTTGATTCAGCTTTTCCTAATTGCCTTCAGCATAATTATAAAGGATTTTAGGTTAGAGGGTTTTCATAAAATGCAAAGTGTAGATAACCATTTGCTTTAGGTTTATATTAAGAATTTTTAATATGATAAAAAAAAATGACAAGGATGAATAATGAAAGGAAGCAAACTAGAAGAAAATCAAAGGGAGAATTACCAAAAAAGTCCTAAACCTATTGCAATTGTACCAATTCAGTCATAAACTTTTTTTTTGGCCAATTTAGTACTAAACCTTTTATAATTGTGTCAATTCAGTCCATCCAGCTAGAATTGGCCGGCTGGCCGGCGAACGATTTTTTTAACATTTTTTTTCAAATTTTTAAATTTCTTTTTGAATTTTTTTTTCCCCAGCTTCTTCTTCCTCCGGCGCGGGCCCGACGGGCGGCGAGGGCGGCGAGGCTCGCCCCCGCCGGCCACTAGCGAAGGCGAGCCTCGCCCGGCGACCGCGAGGCCGCCGTCGCTCGCCCAAGGGGAGGCTCGGCCTCGCCTAGCCATGGCGAGGTCGAGCCTCGCCAAGTCAGGCGACGACGACCTCGCCTTGGCCGGGTGAGGGTCGACCTCGCTAGTGGTCGGCCAGGCCACCGTCGTTGGGCGAGGCTCGCCCTGCCCCCACCGGCGAAGGCGAGCCTCACCCAATGATGGTAAGGCTATCGTTGCCGGATCCGGCGATGCTCGACCTCGCCATCGCTAGGTGAGGCCGAGCCTCGCCTTGGGCGGGCGACGGTGGCCTCGCCGCCGCTGGGCGAGGCTCGCCTTCGCCAGTGGCCGGCGGGAGTGAGCCTCGCTAGTGGCCGGTGCCTCACCGGCCCTCACCTCTAGCTGATCGGCACCGCCGAGGAAGAAGAAGTTGGAAAAAAAAAAAAAGAAAAGAAAAGAAAAGAAAAATATTAAAAAAATGAAAAAATTTGAAAAAATAATTAAAAAATTAAAAAATTGTTCGTTGGCCAACTAATTTTGGTAGAATGGACTAAATTGGCATAATTGTAAAAGAGTTAGGACTAAATTGGCCCAAAAAAAAGTTTAGGACTGAATTGACACAATTGCAATATATTTAGGACTTTTTTGGTAATTCTCCCGAAAATCGAAACTTGTAAACTCAAGGTCATGCTAAGTTGCCGAGCCTCGAGTGGGCCAGGTTAGGTGACATTAAGGGTTGTCTCAACCTAGGGTTGCCCTTGTAAGGCCATACTAAGTCGCATGACCTCAAGGCCTCCTTGAATTAGGATCATTTAGGCATAACAAGCCACATGGAAACGTCAAATCTCTTAATTGGGGAAATTACCAAAAAAATCATATGCCTATTATATTTATGTCAATTCAGTCATAAACCTTTTAATTTAACTAATTTAGTCATGAATATTCTAATAATGTGCCAATTCGTTCTAAAACTTTTGATGATGTGATAACTTAGTATTAGTCTTTTTGACGATATGAGTTTTATTTTAAACCTTTTGACGATTTACCAATTTAATATTTCCAACTAATTTTTACTGGAAACCACAGAAATAGTAGTCTAGTTACCATCGATTGTCTCACATGGTACAATCGATGCAGATGTGAATAATTTTTAAAATTTTAAAATTTTATGTTTTTTTTTTTTTTTATTTGTCTCTTTTTTTCTTTTTTGTTTTACTAATCCTAGGCTAGTGAGGATATCGCAATCCTCACCCATGGCCAGCAAGGACCGCAACGCCCTTGCCTTGACTAGGCAAGGATCAGCTGACGCCTAAGTTAGGGAAAAAATAAAATTTCAGAAATTTTAAAAACAAATAATTACATTTTTTTTATTTGAAATATGGCGGGACCGGGGCATTTGTCATTCTGAACATTCACCCCACGTCTGTGCGGTGAACCTAACGCCACGTAGAAGGCATGAAGTAGCTTGAGACTTAAATTCGACTATCACGAGAGGTTTCTATGTTGCATAAATCTGACTATAAGGGAAAATTTCAAAAAAGGATCCGAAGTCCTATTATTTTTTTTCAAATAAAGACCCAAAGTGTATTTTATTTTAAATAAGGGCTTGAAGTGTCATTGGTTATTTCAAATGAGGATTTAAAGTGGCTTTGGTTGTTTCAAATAAGGACCTGACGTCGCCGGTTGTCGACCAACTAAATTTTCCAATTGGTCAAGGGTATTTTCGTCATTAGTCCTTCCTTTTTTTCTTTTTTCTTTCCTTTCTTTTTTTGGTTCTTCTTCTTCCTCTTCGCCGGTCGTCGACCGGCCATTGGGGCCACCAATAATGCCCACAAAGGGCTGGGGAGGGCCACCCACACTAGCCATAGCCAAAGGACAACCTTGTCTAGGCTAGGTGACTCTCGCCCTAAGGCCATTCGTGAGGTTGGCCCTCGCTGGCTCAAGTGAGGCTGACCCTCTCCAGATCTGGTGAGGGTGGCCTAGCTTGCCATCGACGAGGGCTGCGCGACCTCACTGATTGTTGGTAAAGGTTAGCGAGCATTGTCGAGCCCTCGCTAGATCTAGTGAGGGTGGCCTTTCCCGCGATCAAGTCCTTACTAGCGACCGACGCGAGTCGACCTTGTGGATGGCCCTAGAGGAGGGTCGCCTTGCCCAGAAGAGGCTATCCCTCCTTTGTCGTCGACATGGGCGATGCTCACCCAGCCCTCTGTGGGCATCACTAGTGGCCAGCCACCCACCGACGAAGAGGGAGAAGAAGAATCGAAAAAAGGAAAGAAAAAAGGGAAAATGGCAAATGACGAAAATATCCTTGACCATTGGAAAGTTAGATCCTTATTCGAAATGGACATAATCACTTCTGGCTCTTATCTGAAATAGATATAATTATTTCAGGTTCTAATTTGAAACAATATCCACTTCAGATCTTTATTTGAAAAAATGATGACATTTCAGGTCCTTATTTGAAACAGTGTCCACTTCGGACATTTATTTAAGAAAATAAGGGTATGATCAACGTTCTTATTGATCAACGTTCAAAAAGACATCAACATTTACGTTGGCGGCTAGCGACCAGCCAAAGGTGAGTTCAAGGCTCGCCACGAGCCGAAGAGGCTCGAGCTCACCAAATTCCAACAAGGCCGAGCTCATTGACGTCGTGTGAGCTCGGCCTGTGCTAAGGCTCCAACTCATCGCTGGCCGATCACCGCCTTAGCCGACGTGGCGGGTGACTGGTCAATAAAGAAAAGGAAAAAAAAAGTATAAAAATAATTTTAAAAATTGATTTTTTTAAAAGAACAAAATAAAAGGCAAAGGTATTTGATGAAGGAAGGTGAGGTGAAAAAGGTATGGAAATCTTTTTTCCTTTTTCTCAAAAATTCAAAACATTTTCCCCTATTTTAGAGGAATTTTTTCCCTTCATATAAAATGATTTCCCTAACCAATTCATTTTTCGTGAAATGAATATAAAAAAATCTAAAAAATATATTTCTAGAAGTTATTTTTCGTGTAACGAACGAAGCCTTAATAAAAAATGTCAATGGGATACGAACTAAACACTTTAACAATTATAAGTTGATTCCAAGATCAAAGCCATGTAAGAAGAATAAAGGGGATAAATTACCAATGATCTTAAATCTTTCAATTTAGTCAATTGAGCTCTAAATCTTTTGACAATTTGTCAATATAGTCATTCTGGCCAGTTTCACCTGAAATTCACTAATGTAAATGTTGATATTGTACGTGGTATGATCAACATTCTTATTGATCATTTTTACATTTATACATAATTTTATTTTATTTTATTTTTATTCTTTTTCATTGTGGCTAGATAGGCCTTCGTCACATCTGGGTAAGGGCAAATAGGCCCTAATGAGCCACACTGGAAAAAAAAAAACAAAACAAAACAAAACAAAAGAAAACAAAAATAAAAAAATATATAAAAATTCAAAAAAAATTATCAAAAAAATTTACGACAACACAGCAAGGTCTTTCATGTTAGGTGATCAAAATTGACTAAAAGAATTATATTGACAAATAGTGAAAAAATTTATGATTAAATTGATCAAATTCATCAAATTAAAAGACTTAAAATTGAATTGATATTATACAATAAATCCACGATAATTTTGATCATTTTTTCAAGGATAAAGAAAGGCATAAAGGCTGTATCCTGTCAGTGAAAAGACGATAAACGTGGGGCTCGCCCGTGAAAAGCGTCAACTAAATTCGGGACCCGCTCTCCAAGAAGGGTGATTGATCTGAGAAACCGCACCTGAAGCAGGGGAAAATGGTGAGCGGGCTCGGAGGGAGAATAAGTTCACGAAACCACCCCCACTTCCAGTGGTTATGTGCTATTCTACCAAACCCCACAACAGAAGGTGGGAGACTGAACAGTAGTTAAATGATTGGAGGAGGTTATACACTCGTACCACATTGTCGTGAAGTTCCTAAAATCAGTGGACCATATCAAATCAAACTGAATGACAAGAATGTGCCGAAAGCTTAGAGGCCCACTTTGCTTTATTTAATATTTTAAATTAATCAAATTGAAAGATTCAATTAATATTTGTATAACAAATTTAATGTTTTTTTCAAAATAGGTAATGCTAAACTGTATATAAATCAGATGCGAGACCACAGCCTAATAATCTACTTGAGAATGTGCAAGAAGAGATTTTCTTGCGAGGACTTGCAGACAGGCACCGGCGTTTCAGTACGAGATCCCTTTGCATGTGAGGGTAAAGACCAAAATGCATGCGGACAAATTACCGGACATGCACGTGTTAGAAACGTGGTTAGTTTATTCTTACTGAAAAAAGAAAAAAAGAAAGGTGTGTCCTTTAATGTCGGAAGCGTGGGGTTTCGGAAATGATTCTCTTCATTGTGGTAATCGCGACCAGCCTGCTCAATTGTTCTGCTCCTTTGTGTGATCCGTGTCATGTCATCTGACTCTTTTCTCTTTTCGTTTTAAGGGCTTTCTTGTCGGCCAGGAAATTGAGTTTCCATGTCCATTTCGACAAAGTATTAAGTGATTTTAAAGTGTCAGTTTTTTTTTTTTTTTTTTTTGATAAAGGTGTCACGTTAATTACTGATGTGGCGTATATTTTTTAATAATGTCCTATCATAAAATTATACGTATATGTTGAATTGCAATAAAAAATTAAAAGACAAAATTCTCCCTTATTCCTCCTCCATCCTTCGTTCTCCCCATCCCAACTTGACTACAATGAAAACTCAAACAGCGTCGATGAGAGGTTTGTAGCTCCAGTGAAGCAAAGAAGCTTCCGTTATCAAAACATTCGTCTGTGGATGAGATTTGGAGCTCGCCGTGAAAACTCATGGCCATGGACAATCCATGGTTGAAAGATCTGCGGATGAGGCTCCTCACAAGCCATGAACAAGCAAAGATTGCGGCCTCCTTCCCACGTCGCTTGCGATCGGCTTGAGCCTCCCCTCCAGCTTTGTCTTTTTCTAGCATCGCGTCCCTCGTCCATGGCCATTGTCACCTTCAGCTTCGTTCTCCAAGTCTCTAGATCTAGCCATTCATGACCAAATGCGTTCAAGCATTGTGTTGCTTGTCCATGGCCATCATTGGTGTCGACCAACACTAGAATGGGCGGCTAGATATGGATTTTCGGCCAGATAGAGCCATGGCCCTGAGTGACAACGGTTCGTTCAATCATGGACGAGGGACGCCAACAAAGGTGACGATGGCCATGGTCGTCAAAGTTCACCTTCTTGCTATTGCTAATAATCTCACAAAAGATAGAGGAGGAACAAGGGACAATTTTATCTTTTACTTTTTTATTCAAACTCAACAGACACATGCTATCTTATTATAGGTGATGATTTAAAATTGCACGTAACATCAGCAATTGACATGGCATTTTGAAAGCATCGAGTATCATCTTGCACTAGTTCATGTAGTGTTTACCATATTGAGGTGTAAGTTTTAAGTCAGTTCATATTTTTCCTTTGTCTATTTTAAAAAAGGACAAAATTTAAAATAACATCATTATTCTTCTAATAAAACATGATTTAATCTGATCCCCTAATAACATAAGAAGCAAACCTATTAATGACTTATCTAATACATGATTATTACCCATATTATCAGGATGGATAATCAAATTTGGAGGGCTTTTTGGGTACAATGCTTAATCTCTTGTTAACAAAAATTAATATTTCGCCCTTTCGTAGGGTCTGGCAGGTTTGGGTTCCCCACTGGTTCTAATCAAGATGGGTTCAGGACATTTCTCCCAAAACCTGTATCCCGTATCCCGTATCCCACCTTGCTCCTCGCGCATAGAACGTGCCTATTTGTTTTTTTTTTTTTTTTTTTTTAAAGGAATTCCAAATGCTCACGTTGAATGCACAAAGCACCAGTTGACGAAGGCTGGCGTCGAACCGTGAGAAGCACAGGTAGAACGAAACATACGAACGGAGGATGGGCCAATGCGGACAGAGGAGAAAAGAGTACGAACACCTGACGTGGCCCGGGCTCTCGTATCTCCCAATCATGGGCGCTGCACACCATATATTCTACCGGAAAGTAGATGAAGGAATCATCAGAACCTTAGCACCAAAAATAGATAAAAATAACTAGATGAATAAATAGACCAAAAAAAAAAAAAAAACCAGAATCTCCGATGAGCATGGTCCCAGAGGCATGCATGGAAGTTCACATTAAAAAGCAATTATACTGCTTACGTTGCCGTCGGTATTATTAAGTATTCACGTGTATGGCCGTTATGCACGAAATATATGCAAGGGCATGTAGCCTGGGATGACTTTGGAAATTTATAGATCCTGAGAGCATGCAGCAGAAGCTCGATAGCTTTCGCATGTCCAAATCTATTAATATATTTAGTTGAATTCACCTTCATTCAAAAGTTTGTTAACATATCCGACCTATATTCACTCAAAAGCCTGCTAATATATAGACTGAACCCAAATTCACTAAAAAAACTTATGTTATGAGTTAATTAGAATATATTAACTACTCTATAACACACTAATTCTTCAAACGTGAGATTTTTTTAACACAACTTACACATGCATTCTAACAATAGATGGGAAACTTACTGGACATATCTAAATTAAATAAAATACCATGATATCATTTAAGATCTTGAATCATTTAGTAGTCTTACATGCGCCAATTTGTTTGTGCATTTTTGAAATGTAAAAAAGCTTACCTAACAAAATTTAAAAGTATTATCCAAATTTCGATAAATTACAAAAATTTCACGTAAGGATGTTGCATGCTTCAAAAAATTCGAGTGTTTTGACTCGTCATCGCGATTTGCCCGTTGAATTGTTCAACTCCTTCTGGCGGTTTTTTTCGTGTCATCTTTTTTTTTTTTTTTTTTTTTTTTTCTCTTTCGTTTTGAGGATTTTGTTGTTGGTGCACCGGTTCATTTTCTGTAGAGGATATGGAGGTGTAGGTTTCAAGTCAGCTCATATTTTTCTCCTTTCTTTGTATGATTTTTATGCATGGTGCTTAATTTGTTGTTCACAAAAATAATATTTTTTGCTCGTACTTTAGTTAGGTTTAGGCAGGCTTGGGTACCCACTAATTCTAAACAAGACAGGTTTAGAATATTCCTGTCAAAGCCCATACCCAACTTGGTGCACGTTGATAGAACGCGCTACAATATTTTGAAAAATATGTCTCGAGTTTGAGTCAATGAATGGAGAATCCGAAAAGCTACCTCCAGAGGAATGCAATAGTGTTGAAGGAATAAATCTTAGGGTAAGATTTGTGAATTAATTTATGAGATTGCGAGATTATATCATGAGCAATTGTTGAGTACTACCCATTGGGCAAGTTACATGGTGTATTGGGGGTTGGAAAACAGTGAAAGTATTTAGATGACTTAATTGTCGTTGTAACTTCCGTAAATCCAAAGATTCCCAGAGTAAGAATTGCATTTGATGCATGTCACAATGACCATACTACGTAAATCTCGTGTTCGATTTTTTTCTTTATTTTATTTGCTTCTTTTCTGCACAAATATCGATATTATTGGAAAATTGTCCAAAAAGTCCCAAACTTATTATATTTTTTTCAATTCAGTCCTAAACCTTTTAATTTTGTCAATTTAATCTTATATATTTTCACTTATTGCCAATTGAGTTCATTCGGCCAATTTCAATAGGAAATTGCTTATGTGGTCGACTGGCGATACCGCGTAGGATTGTCGACGCTAACGTGGACAATATATTTTAATATGTTTTTTATTTTTATTTTTATTTTTTTCTCTTTTTTTCTTCTTCTTCCTTTGGCCTGTGGTCGACCTTCGACAATAGGCCATGGCTGGCCACCGACCATGTTCGGCTGACTAGCCTTGCCTACCATAGGCAAGGCACGATTGGGCAAGGGTGAGTCCCAATGAGGGGAGCCCTCACTTGTCGAGGCCCAATGAGGGTTGGCCTCGTTGTCTCGCTTGGCCTAAGCAACGCAAGGCCAACCCTCATTAGGGTTCGCCCTCGCCCGGCCAAGCCTCAACTTTGGTGGGCGAGGCCAAAGGCTGACCACCAAGCAAAGGAAAAATAAGGAAAAAGGAAAAGGAAAAAAAAGAGAAAAATATGGAAAAATATAAAAATATTATTAAAAAATTTTCACGTTAGTGCCAGTAATCTTACTTGACACCGCCAACGTTCACATTAGCAATTTCTAGTTAAAATTGACTGAATGGACTCAATTGACAAAAAGTGAAAAGATTTATAACCAAATTAATAAAATCAAAATTTTAAAACTGAATTGACAAAAATATAATAAATTTAGGACTTTTTAGACAATTTTCTCTCGATATCACAAAAGAGAAACAAATGCAAATGTTTTGTCACAATGATTTGAACACTTTGATGGCACGAAGCAATGAAAATCACTAACGAACTACGTTTTTCATAGCACCATGAGAAGAACGGTTCAAACGAAACAGGCGAATGAAGGATAGCGGCGATTGGCGAAAGCAAGCAAACCAAAAGGAAAAATGATCGAAGGGTGAGGAAAATGAGTGGAAACGAAAGATTCGGCGTCTTCATGCCATGTCATGCGTGCCCACCACGCAGCCCGTAATCGCGTGGTCCCTGAGGATACGTGGATTTTGACGTTTGACTCCCCCTTGTCAGCACCATCTATGTTCGTATGAATTACTTGCTATATGCGCGAAATAATTTGAAGAGTAATTTTAGGGGCCCAAAGATTAGTCCAGCTTATTTATAATTTTTTTTTTGTGATCAAAAAATTATAAATCTTTCAATTTTATTAGTTGATTCTTAAACGTTTTCACATTTTGCCAATTGAGTTCATGTAAACAATTTGGGCAAAAAATCGTTAACATGAATCTTGGTCATTCTACATAATATAACGGCACCTAAGGTATAGATAATTTGGATAATTATGAATTTTTATAAAAAAATCTAGATTTTAATAAAATGTACATTAGTTATTTAGGAATAGAATGTTAGGTTTTTATATTTGATGATTACAATATAGTTTAAACTAAATATTGAAAAAAATAATATAACTTTTATCTAAAGCTTAAACTGGCCCGAATCGAGTCGTGGAATTTCGGTCCCAACATTTTTTGGGGATTGGGCCTATCGATGGGAGAAGAGTCGGACCAATTCTTCTAGGTTTGGCTCGCGCTACACGTTTTCACTAATATTGGAGAAATCATTGAGAAGGAATCTAAATTCTAGTTCAATATGAAATGTGTGTCTCACCTTTAATTAAAATTTTAAATCAATAAGTTATGAAACTATTTTGGACATATCAACTACTAGCCCATATATAGGGAATTCGGGCCCGTTTGGTTCGACTTTTGGGGAATATATTTGCAGAAATGCAAATATTTTTGGGTGAATGGGGTTTTTTCGAAATGCAAATAACATTTGATAAAATTTGCATTGAGAAATAATTTTGCCAAAATACCGTTTGGTAAAATTTACTTTTGTAAATGACTTTTATTAAATTAAAAAAATATTTGTATTTTTTTTTTTTGAAGATCCGACCATCGGATCGCCGGATCTAGCGGTTGGACCGTCGGATCTGGCAACCGAATGGCCAAATATGGCCCCCGGACAGTCGCCGGGGTCGGGCTACCCTAGGCGATGGTCGCCTGGGTCGCGTGATTCAGGCCATCAGTCGCCTGGGTCGCGCAACCCAGGCGTCGCCTGAAGTCCGACGACGGCCGCCGAGGTCGGGCGACCCTTAGGCGGCTGTCGCCGGTGGGTGCGACCCCTTGGTCGACGATCGTCGGCCTACGATCGGCTTCTCTAGATGAACAGTTCTTCGGTGAACAGTGATGAACAATGAATTTGCATTCCGAAAATGCAAATTGCCAATGGACCCCCACCCCTCCATTCCCCTAAAGTCCTTTGAAGCCCCTTAGAGATGCAATTGCATCTTCCCAAAGTCCTCAAAAAATTGAACCAAACACCACTTGTATTTGCCCAAACCCCTTTAGAGCCACAAAGCCCCTTCCCAATGTTGAACCAAATAGGGCCTTCGTCCCCTAGAAAGTGAGCTTTTCAAAATTCAAGCACAAAAAGTTGAGTGAGATGCATATGATGCGAGCAATGGGATTTGTCAATTGCCACTTCAGCCTAATGCGCAATGCATATAAAGTACTTTTTTGTGTACTAAGACTCTATTTATTTTGCAGAAAATATTTTTGGAACATATTTTCCAAGAAATCATTTCCCAAGAAAATAACAATATTCTCCAGTATTTAGTTGAAACCCGATTTTATATGGAAACCTTATTTAATTTTCTTAGGGAATGTTACCAAAAAATTCAAATTTTTAAAAATTTCTTTTGCTTTCTATTTTTCCTTTTTCTTTTTCCTTCTAGCTTGCCCAATTGCCAAACTTAGGCAAGCTTGTCCCTCGCCTATGGCCGGCAATCGCCTAAAGAAGGAAAAATAAAAGGAAAGAAAAGAAAAATACAGTATTTACAAATTAGAATTTTCTATAAAAAAATTTTGTAAGAAAAAATCTTTCATTATTTGCGAAATATATTAAGCCATAAACAAGTAAGAAATCAACCATGAAACTTGAAATGGGTCAATATAAAAAAGTTGAGATGTGCACATTTTGATTTTTCTGATAAAAGTGTGAATTGTAAGTAAATTAACGTTAGTTGTTTGAGATTTGATAATGAATAATATTTTCTATAAAAAAGTCAAGCATGAAGTAAGATTTTGGGCTAAAGCCTGGAACGGCTCGGACCCGACCGTTCACGCAATAGTCAAGCCAAATTCCCTATAGGTTCTGCCCGCATGGCCAGTTTGCACTTTATTGTGGAAATTATTAAGAATGAGCTCAAATTCGAGCTGATTAACCTATCTTGTTTGTCTCACCGTTAATCATAACTTTAGGATAATGTGCAATGCCTTAATACTTTTCTGTGTAGTCTCTACTCCAAAAAGATTATTGCTTTTTGCATATAATTCTCTTTCATATATCTAGTTTGTAATGTCATACTATACTCTAATTGGGCATAAGAACAATAGAAATGCCAAAACTATCGCATGGCGCTCACTTGAATACTATTTTTTTTTTCACTCACTTAAGAGCCACATTAAAGAAAAACTGATCACTGAAGTGCCAGTTTTGATCAAATGTCCTACATGATTTTTTTTTTTTTTTTTTTTTACTTTTTCAAATTTTTTGATTTTTTTTTCCATCTATCTTTTGCTTTTTTTTTCTTTCCTCTTTAGAGCTGATGAGGGTTGCAACCCTCACCCGACAACCTTGCCCAAGGCTTCATGGCGAGAAACAGCTAGATTTGAGCGAGGCCATGAGGGCCCTCATCATCCGCTGGGTGGTCATGAGCAGTGCCACTCAGAGCAAGTGATGGTGGTACGGCCTTGCCAGCGATCGGGGAGACCCCAACGGCCTTGCCCAAGGCCTTTGTGACTAGGGCAGCCAAATATGGTGAGGCAGCAAGGCCCCTCCTTGGCCTCTGAGCGACTGCAAGTGACGTTGCCTATAGCAAGCAAGGGTTGTTGTGGCCTTGCCAGTAGTCAGTAGTGATGTCCTGATGCAATGAGACCTCAATGACCTTGCCCAAGGCCTTCGCGGCGAGAGGAATAGATCTAGACGAGGTCGCGGGTGACACTCCCAAAGTAGGCAAGGGTTGTCACGGCCTCGCCAACAATCGATGAGGCCTTGACAACCTTGCCTAAGGCTTTTGCAGCCAAGGGCAAGGCAGCTGTAGCCAATGAGGGTTGTTGGCATCCTTCACCAACCCTAAAGAAAAAAATAAAAATAAAAGATTCAAAAAATAATAATGCAAAATAGTAAAAATATTAAAATAATATTTTCAAATGGCCATGTCAGCTTTTTCGAGGAGGAAAATATGATGTAACACTCAAATAATTGATTTTTCAAATTTGTGGCACTTAAAATAAGTGAAAAAAGTTTTAACACTTAAGTGAACGCCGTAAAAAAGTATTGGCATTTGTACTGTATTTACCCCGCTCTTGTTTATTTATTTTATTTTATTATTTTTTTTTTGGTCAAACTTGTTTCTTTATTTAGTGATGTCCAAAAAGCCTAGGTGGAGTCGTATCATATTTAGATCACACTTTCAAAGATATTATTATGTCTCTTCCTATTATGTGATCGCATCAGATTCTTCATCCATCTATTTCTCCTTTTCGTATTCTTCCAATTCTTGATTTTGGCTTGACAGATTGATGAATCACGCTGTAGGTGGTGTCAAAATCTAAAACAAAGTCAAGAAATTTCTTCAACGCTATCCAAATGAAATGAACCGTCCTTCATTATGACATGTCCACAAGGGATCCACGATTGTAACGGCGCTGGTACTTATTCAATGCAATTGTTCATGACGACTATTTAATGCGAGGTCATGGAACATGATGATGTTAAAAAAAATTGATGTCGCCTTTGACTTATGACCCGGCACTTAATGGATTTCAATTCTTTGGGGAGTCCTACTAATCTTTGTAACTTAATGTGGTCTCAAATTGGATCTATTTCACCTCCGACTTTGTTATTTTTCCTCAGTGCAATTTTCGATGCGGCTGTGCAAGGAGGCATGTACGAAGGAGGTGGCCTCATGCTCGTCTCTTCAGTGTCCCCATCTTTCATTATGAAAACGGTATTCGTACCCCAGCTCATATGCCAGTTTACGTGGCAGTGCCAATACCATACACCTGTCATATATGCCAAACTTGATTACTAAGGTGGTTTTCGCAATGCTCTTAGCATAGACCCTAATTACCAGCATGAGGAAGGAAAGAAACTAGTACGAGACATACCTGGATTATTTGCTGTGAATCGAAATGCGATCCATCCATCTCTAGGAACTCCGAATGTGTTGACATAAGGAGGATCGATCAGATTGTAGTTTTGAGGATCGGTCTCGTTGTTGAAGTTTCCTAAGCCAAATCCGACCACATAAAAGCTATGTCCGTGCGTATGCATCAGATGCTTTATCTTCCGTCCAGCAATGTCCCTTGAAAAACTATCTCCAGGGTCTCATTATAATGCAGGACTTTCACCTTCATCCCTCGAACCGTCATCGAAAGACTGTCTGACAAGTCGTCACCCGTGAAGTTGTACAGAGTTTTCGGAATATCGGGAAAATCTGTGCTGTATACTCCATTAATGTTTCTGCATATGAATGCAAGGATGTCGTGCAAATGAATATATTTTGTTGGTAGGAAGGTTAGCACAGGACCTTTTCACACTACAGCACAGCCTTGAACTGCAAGGTTAGAAAGGAGAGAGGAACCTGTAATGGGCTTGCAGAAAATCGATGGACGGGTTCGCCCAACTTATGTTGCTCAGACCCGTGACAATTTTGTAATTACCCATTACGCACGAACGGTTGCCGCAATCAGTCTCGTTCATGGAAGTTGTGATGAACATCCTTGTAGTTATGTTGTGAGGGACATCTATGGGTTGTTCTACACTGGCTAAGCTTCTGATCCGAGGTACAAATTTGTCTGCAGCAGTGTAGTTATGATAATAGGGAAGCGTTATGGGTTGGAAAAATTGCGATGATGTCAGACTATAATTTCCTTTGTATTGAATAATTGCAGTAGGAACAACATGGGTATATTTTTCCACGACAGTGTATTCACTTGAGTATCGTCGAGCTAACATGTGGTACCGTCCCGGCGATTGATTTGCAGTAATCGATATGTCCATGGTTTGTCCGGCGCTTATCATTATACATGAAGTAACTATTGGTTTTGTGTACGCTACATCTATTCCAACCGGTGTCATGCTATGTTACGCAATAGAGAAGAAAAGGTCTGCACCGAGCACTATGCATATATGTCTTTCCATTATTAACAAATAAGTGGTGTTATTTATGTAAAATCAATAATAAAGAAAATCGGCAAAAGTACAGCGTAAGCGCCAAAACTTGGTACGGAAAGACTTAAGTACCAATAGTTACGAAAAGTATATTTAAGTGTCATTTTAAAAAAATTAAAAAATTGAGACATCTGAGTGCCAAATCTAGCAACTTTGAACAGAAATTTTATGTGGTAAATTTTTTAATAATATAACTTGCCTACATGGCTTGTTGCGAGTTAGTAAAGAAGAGCCAAAACGACCTTGTTTTATTTCTTTTTTTTTTTTTTTAAATTTTGATATAAATATTGATTAAATTAAATTTAAGACTAAATTTATTTATTTATTTTAAAAGAGAGAGAAGCAGATTGCAGAAAGCGAGGGTTGTGCAAGCCCTTACTATTGCCTCCTCTCCATCATTGGCAAGGGTCGACAACGATGGGAGGAGGGTTAGCTAGGGTCGTTAGGCCTTGACCAAGGACTAGTGACCCTAGCTGACCGGTGGCAACCTCCAACGGGTGATGGCCCTTGGCCCAATTGGGTGAGGGCTAGCGACTAGGTGAGGGCTAGCGACTTTTGTCGAATTTGGAGGAGGGCCGTGACTCTCATCCTAGATCTAGGAGAGCTTCTAGGCCCTCGTCGTTGATCGACTAAGGTTGTTAGCCCCTATCCAAGGCTCGACAACCCCGATCGACCTTCCTCCACCGTCGCCAACCCTTGTTGGTAGCAAGGGTTTGCATGGCCCTTGCCTTTTGTAATTTACTTCTCCTTTTCTTAAAAAAAAAAAAGTTATTGAATTTAGTTATTAAATTTAATTTAATTAATATTCAAATGCAAATTCAAATTCAAATTCGAGGTATATGGCGTCAATCCTTCCTCTTCCATGAAGGCTGCTCGCCATCAATGCCGCGTCCCCACCGCCTGTGTCGTACATCGTCTCCTGCGCGCATCTGCTTCCTCTGCAAATGCTGCAAAGACGGGGAAGAAGACAAGGCGAGGAAGAAGACAAGAAAAAAAAAAAGGGGCTGGGCCTGGGGGAGAAAGGGTCGGGCCCTAAGCCCTTGCGTGGAGGGGGAAAAGAAGAAAAAGTGAGTCAACTAGGCAGCGGACGGCTGCTTCTCCTTTTTTGTTTTTATTATATATATTTTGGGTTCTCATCATCATCATCATCATCATCATCATTAAAAAATTATTAAATTATCCGAAAAAGTGAAAAAAGAAAATAAAGATTAATGGATGAAAAAAAAGAAATTAAGGCCTAATTGATGCAAAATATTTTTGTTAGGGTCAAATTGATTCCTAATTTCCTATGCAAATTAATTTAAAAAACTTAATCAAAATTAAGGTGTTAACAACATTCTCTCGGGGAGATCATTGAGAGGGAGCCCAAGCTTGTCAATATATTCAATTAGACTTATCACTCAAAAGCTTAAGTCAATAAGTTATAAGTTAACTAGAATATATTAATTATTCTACACCACATCAGTTCTCTATTGTAAGATTTTTCTAATACAATTTACTTAAACATGCATCCTAACAAGCTCATCCCAACATTTGTAAATTTCTTTTACTTTTCATCTTCATACCCATAAATCTTCGTATTCATACCATACACAAGCCATGAGAAGCCAATTCTTCCTGCAGATTGTTATAGTTGCTCTTGATTCAATTTGACTATCTACCAAAAGTCACATGTTGCATGCAATTTCACGTTGATATTCAAGGAAAGGTAAATCAAGGGCGTTAAATGTAAGTTTTGAAACTTTCTTGAAATGCAAACTGGACATTCCATTTTTTTTTTTTTTAGGCTTAGGTAAATCTCATTGTGAAGAATATAGGTGGCGAAATTTGAGAATGTAGAAGCGAAGGTAACCAAACCGGTGCAGAGGACAAAGATGTGTGCTTGTGTGTGACGTTGTTTCTATGGACGCATGTCATTTATCTCTTGGACGACCATCGAATGTACGATCGGAAGGTAAATCCATGATGGCTTCAAAAACACCTCTTCATTTGTCAAACTTGGCGTCAGGGTCACGTTGGGCTGTTGCAAGATGGAGAGAGTTTCCAATTTTACTCCAGCAGAAAGGACCAGCTTTCTTTCCAAGTCTCACTTTCTGAAACATCGGAGGATTCTTGCGAGGGTCATGTTCTTGTTACAGTGGAAGGCAAATAAAGCCAAAGAGGACATCCCAACCATTTTTCAGCCTTTACTTAATGAATTCCATGGTGCTGTGCCCGGACGAAATCACACTTCACAATTCGAACCAGTTGGCCAAATGGCAGAGGCAAAACTCATCGGAGAGGTTTCTGGAACCTTCTATCCACTGGTTCGACTGCCTTTCCCGGCCGGAAATTGCGTCTTCGAGGTGAGATCTCGGTCCTTTGTCTCAGTCGCTTTGCAGGCGAAAATAGAGTTTGGGGTTGACTTTGCTGTTCGTGCGTTGGACCTGATTAGGATTAGAGATATTTTCATTGATTTAATTGGTCTGGGCCAAAACGCCGCTTTAACTTTGCATACAGTCTCCTCATCCGAGACCCATTTAACCTGTTCGATAAAATGCTTAAGTGGTGTCAGAATGCATGTTCCTAGGAAAAAGTAAGTTCAACAGTCATTTTGATCAATACTTGATCTCACACGATCAGATTGGTACATTTTTTCAGACGATTATGTACCCCCTTCACGCTTGATCTGAGAGACTCATGGAGTTTTAAATCCAGTTCATCCTGGACATATGTAGGCATCGTTATGGTCGGGTTGTGTTCGAATCAAGTGTGTGAGCTGTGCTATTTGTCGGCCGAACACGTTGTTAAGATTGCATTTCACGTTTCGTGCAAAACCTATTTCAAGTTGCTTTGCCGTTTCTGCTATCTCTCTCTGTTCTTGCACTGAATACGCTGTCTCACACGGCATGTGTAAATTTGACTGCGCAGCATGTGTTTGAGAAATAAGATTTAAATGAATAAGCTCGCGTGGTTTCATTACCTGGATTTCACAATAAGATCTCGCGTATTATTTACCCGACTTGTATTATGTTAAGTTGATGGAAATCATGTCCTAGGGCTTATAAAGATGCCATGTAAAACTCTTTGCCCAATATCATATTGGTCTACTTTCCATAATTGGCATAAAAGCATCTTATATACACCTTAGTGGATCTTATATAGACTTAGTAGATAAGAATTTTATTACTCATAATTTGACAAAAGACCACATGGGATACTTTGTAACAAATAATCAAGTTTGGGTACTGAAATTGTACTAGTTAGTGTAATTGATTCCCTGCACTTAGAATTTATACCTTGTAGGAAGTAGAACGTCCTTTCTCTAGTTGGCTCCTAAATGGCCCTAATAACCTAGTGGTGAAATCGAGCAAACTTTTGATGTGAGGTAATGAACGTTCCCGCTCGACGATCCGCTAAACCCGCTGCCTGCTTTGGCAGGGTCGCAACAAGCTGTCGCGACAAGCTCTACCAATGGGAGGTCAATCAAAATCGAATCCATTTGTCGGGTGATTTTGGACTGGGCCTCATTAAACAATTGGTAGTGATTTTGACCCATGAGACAATGTCACATGGTAAAAACGGACACCAACAATTCAAATGCTAATTATTTAAAAAAAAAAAAAATGTCGCAATCATGGGCTTTGGGAAGAGTAGGTTGATTGCAATAACTCCACTATTATTTATTCTACTTAATTGCCTAAAATACTTGCAGTCGATATAAAGAAATTGGATTTTCTATAAAATTTAGTCGTGCAATATTTTTGATTTGCAGCAACTCTCAAAGATAAGCGCGTTTTTCGTTTCATTTTAGTAAAATGGTTATCGGGGATGCGGATGGACGACTTAGATGCATCCATGGATAAGTTCTCCTTTCTAAACTTCTTAGTTTTCAATGAGACGGTTTTCCTATTTTCCTTTTCTTCTTGCCCATAAAAACATCGGACTTTTTTTTTTTTTTTTTTTTTTTTTTTTTTTTTATCGTACGCAGTTGTTGGTTTTTGAACAAAGAAAACAAAGTCTCTTGATGGAGGGAACAATAGAGTCAGTCGAGTTAGGACCTGTTTGGTAACCATTCTGTTTTTATTTTTTTATTTTTATGTTCTCTTGTTTCCCGAAACGTTAAAAAAAAAAAAAGCAATTTGTTAGCATTAGTTAATTTTTCTACTCTTTGGAATAGAAAAGTGATTATAGAATAAATTTAGAACAAAAATAAGAAGTAAAAAAAGTATACTTCGTTTTTCGTAGGAACAAAAATGAAAAAAAACTATTTATGAACAAAAATTGTTCCATGAAGTAGAAAGATTACCAAATGCACATTTAGCATAACTTTATTAAATACACTTTATAGGTCTTGCTCTATTACGTTTTTCGCCCTTAATTCTCCTGCACTTATTATGCAATTCAATTTAACAAACTCATTCGACACACTTAGCTAATTATGATCATCTAAATCAATTGAGGAATTTCAGAACATTGTTCAATTCGAACTAATTTTGTACATGGAAGATCCACATAAATAGCGCAGTAATATATTCAATTCAATTTACTCAATTTCAGGGCGCCAATGAAAGCAAGAATACATGCGGAGCACGAATATTGACTAATTACCTCGTGCCTAATGACTTCCCATGGCCAAACGATTCTACCTAATCGTAATAATTACATGTCGCTTTTTAAAGTCTGATATATTTCACCATATGTTTTGTCCTTGGAGGCAATGCAAGGAGGCATATAGGAAGGAGGTGGCCTCATACTTGTCTCTTCCGTGTCCCCATTTTTCACTATAAAAGCAGTGTTCATTCCCCAACTCATATGTCGGTCTATATGACAATGCCAATACCATACACCTGCCATATACGATGTTCGAATGTTAGTTGTGGAATTCTTTTTCTGATGCAAAAATGATATTTTGGTCCTAATGCGTTATATTACACACAAAAAAAAAAGGAAGAAAAGGGTATGAGAAATACCTGGATTGCTTGCCCTGAATCTAATAGCCACCCATCCTCTTTTAGGAACTCCAAATGTATTGACTTCAGGCGGATCGACCAAATTGTATTTTTCAGGATCAGTCTCGTTGTTGAAATTTCCTAAACCGACCCCAACGACGTAAAAGCTATATCCATGCATATGCATTGGATGATTTTCTGATCCCTCCAACAGATTAGTTCCTTGAAAAACTATCTCCACAGTTTCGTTGTAGTTCAGAACTTTCACGGATGTCCCTGCAGCAGCCTCAGCAAGACTGGTCGACAAATCATCTCCCGTGAAATTATACATAACCGGAGGAAGATCGGGAAAATCCGTGGTGTATACTCCGCTGATGTTTCTGCATATTAATGGCAAAAGGATGTGCTTCTCATGATCTTCATCTATCATTAAAGTGAAACATATCAAATCAGAAGGGGGAGAGATGAACCTGTAATAAGCTTGTAGCACATCCACGGATGGGTCCTCCCAACTTATGTTATTTAGGGTTGTGGCAATTTTGGTATCGCCGAAATAACACGAATCATCTGGGCATGCCACGTCATTCATGGAAGCTGTGATAAACATCCTTGTCGTCACGTTGTGAGGGACGTCCACGGGATGTTCTTCAGATGCTAAACCTCTCAGTTGTTGTGTGAAACTCGCCGCGGCACTATAGTCATGATAAAATGGCAGCGTGTCATTTGGGTAACTTGGTGGTGACGTCAGACTGAAATTCCCTTCATATTGGATGATAGCCGTAGCAACGACGTGGGCGAATTTGGTGAAATCCATGTCTTCACTTGAAAACCGTTGAGCGGCCATGTAATACCTTCCTGGAGATTGATTTGCTGTAACTAATACATCCATAGTTTGTCCAGGTTCTATCATTAGATACGAAACAACTATTGGTTTCGTGTATGCTCCATCCATTCCAACTAGCGTCATGTTGTGATCAGCGATGGAAACGAACATTTCTGAACCGACCACTGCATTGACTATACGAAAGAGATAGGTCTTGCCATAATCAACAAAAAAATGAGGCGTGGTATCTGTAAAATTAATAGCATGAAAAAACAATATATTAGATATTGTTTGTAACAAATACATGGAAAAACCATATCCATCAATCTAGACAATTCAATGCTTAATTACACATCTATGTAATTCGAATGCAAGTTAGATCTACTACGTACAAGCAGTTCTGGAAGTATTAGTTTTACTTTAAGATACAAAAAAAGTATCAACATTGCAGTATATTTTTGTGAAAGAAAATTATATATCTACAATAACTTGAAATGCAAACATTTCAAAGAAAGTAGCGTTTACCTCATGGTTTGCATTCTTATCCTCACAAGTATAATGTCCAAAACAAAAAGGAAAAAAGAAGAAAAAAGATAATGAGAGTATAAATGTACCATTGGAGCATGGAACAAAATCTCCAAATTGTCCATTGATCATGTAACCAGTTGCACGAGGAACGTTAGGACTGCCTATAGACAATTCCATCTCTAAAGCTTTATTTAGCGAAGTTCCTTCATTATACCAAGAACCTGCAAATCATGAAAGGAAAATGGGAAACTGAATTACATTAACCTTTGCTTTTACCATGAGACCGCAAATGTATATTCCAAAGAAATGCATATTCGGAAAATAGAGATAATAATGGAGGAGTGCCATTGAAGAAAGTTCTGACCATTAAATCACAATCTCCAAATGAAATGTTCAAATAAACTCAATATTCTAGTAAGGGAGTTTGATCTTCACTATAATATGTGCAAGGATTTTAATAGATAACGACCCACGATCATCAGTTACTTTGCATGATTTTGGAAAAAGGCATGCTTTATGAACTCTAATCCACTTCCTACCTTAAGCCTCTACTTTTATGTCTAAAAGAGACCGGTAAGAAATCTTTAGAGCACGTACCGAGCACGATTAAATGTTCTCCTTCTGGCTTAGCGAAGGGAAAGTTGGATCCTTCACGTGGTAGAACAACAATAGCACCATGTACGGTGGATCTAGTCCACTCACTGTGGGCATGCCACCAAACAGTTCCTTCTTCCTCAGTTAAATTCACTTCATAAGTGAAATTTGTTCCTGGTGGAATAGCGCATTGAGTAATATACTCCGGACCATCTGACCATGGATTTCGTGGTTGCTTCACTCCGTGCCTGAAAATCAATGAATTTGATCACATAAAAATGTACTTAATGAGCAAGACAATTTTTGTTTGCATTTGATAATCAAAATTCAAGTCTTTCTTGCACATTTTCAATAAAATAATTTTCCTTCGTTAAGGCTATGTTTGTTTCATGAAAAATTCATATTGGAAAACATTTTCCAAAAAACAATTGCTTGTATAGCTTACGAAAATGAATGAATGAAAAAAATTTAATCATCCACAAAAAATATTTAGATATAAATTGTTGTCAATAATGATAAAATTCTCTATTGACTAATTTTATCAAGCAATAGAAATTATCGTTTTTACAAAAAGGTTTTCCAAAGCATTTATCTTTCACAAAACAAATGGAGCCTAAGTATAGATGTATTCGATTTTTAAATTTACTGTGCACATATGTTAATCAATCTTGTTTTAACTAAGGGAAACTCAAAAACCAAGCATATTTGTTGCACAAAAGACTTCTTGCCGCTGGAAAATGATTTCAAGAAATTCAATTTCAAAAAGTAAATCATTTTTAGTGTATGTGCTGAAATCAAGTTGAAAAAAATTTAGTTTTATGGTATTTGATAATAAGTGAACCTACTAAAGGCGGCTTGCATCATTAAAAATGACATTAATGACTAACAAACTAGAATCATTATTGTTTTGTTTATTTTATAATCTATCAAAATAACAAGATTAAAGAAATTATTTATGAGATAATGAGTAACATTTTTTAAATGTTATGTAGGATCGTGTTTTCCATAAAGTAGAAGAACGTGAGCATCAATGAGTATATTTAGGAGATAGTACAAGAGATTTACAGAAAAAAACAGATGAAAATTATCAAAAAAAGAAAACTATTTGATGAGTGATAGGTACTAGACATAGAGGGATCTATTCTTCTCACTTAGACACAAAGCAAGAAATCAGAGAAGATGATTTTCTTCGCATCAGAAGGAGGAGTCATTTTTCTTGATGTAAACTTGTAATTTTTAGTCTACAAAAAATATTTTGTCAAACAAATCGACCTTAAACCTGCTAACAAGCACCACCAGAGACAACTAGAAGTAATTGAGAATATATTCCGTAGTATAATTTTAGATACAATTTCAGTTTGTTCTAGTTGTCTATTGCATCACAAGCTAACGATAGGAGAGCAACAAAAAGTCAAGAGGAGAAAGGTGGACAGACTAAACTTACCAATGAAGAGTGACCCCATACAGTCCTTGATTGTGAACCTTCACGTAAACAAGATCGCCCTTTCGAGCGCGAATGGTTGGCCCAGGAAGACTATCGTTCACCACTAAAATCGTCGTGGTTGTACAATTTCTCGTGACATTGATTTCTCTCAGCTGCAGAGTGGGGGAAATGAAGGAAACGACATCGTAAGATGCAGGATTGTCCACGTACGTGCAAAATGATTGTGGAACGTTAGCCGAATCGTCGGCTGGTCCCTCTATGCGGTCCCCCCAAATTTCAGATTCTTTTGAACGTGTACATTCACGCTCTACCTAACTAGAACACCTTAGGATCGCGGTTCTTTGTTTGGCAACATAAATGGAAGAAACATGAGCTGGCGCCGATGCATACATGAACCCAACTTACATGCACTGTCAGATCGCATGTGCCTTAAATGGGTCTCACCTCATGGGTGCTGCCTCATTTGACATCCCGTGTGAATTGGATTAACATATATACCGAGAGCACGTAAGATTTGACCCACCAATATCCTAAGCATGCGAGACGACTTTCATCCATGGAAAAAGAGAAAAGATTCGAGAAAAGTTAATTGCTATCATGCAAACTGCATAATCACAGGTTCCATATACTCTGGAAACTGAAAGTTATTTTGTCTATCAGATATTCTAGCCAAAGAATAAAAAAAAAAAAAAAAAATACAAACATATATAAACAACATGAATTGCACACTTAGCACCGCAGACATAAACTTGAGTTACTTACCACGAAGTCGTAGTAATGGACATTACTAGCTTGAGCTCCGAGGACGACAATTCCGAAGAAAAGTAAGACCGCCGGGAGGAAAATGTTGGAGGAATTGGACGATGATTTGGCCATGCTCATGATCGTTCGACGATATCGGTTCTGGAGCTGGTGATGGTCTCTCTTCTTTTATAACGAACGATCAGTGGAGGCACATTCTGAAATTAATCTAACAGTCAACGGTTGAATGCTCCGCACAGGTGGACACCAGCATCGGAATATCGGACGAGCATTTCGATTGGTTCGCACCGCTCAGTTCGAGCACGTGACGATCCGTGGGCACGTGTTCCAAGCATGAAGGGCCCTGCTCGGATGGTGTCAGTACTTCAATGACCATAGATTGAGTTAGATTTTAAAATGAATGGGGACCATCGATTTGATTACGCTGGGCTCCCGTGAGATTCATCGTTTTCATTATTCGAAATGCCGAAATATTTCTCTTGGGAATGCACTTACTTTTCATATCTCACTTCAGCAATATTGTACGCACTGTTGGAGTTTGACTCTTTTTCTTTCCCAAAATACCCCCACAACCACTATAGACCGCCGCTCGCCATTACAACGATCCAAACGCTCGGCCCACCGCAACCGACACCCCATGGAGGAACATGACCCCCATCGCAAATGACCGTGAAGATCCCATCAAGAGAGGTCATCCCTTTTCTGTTTTCAAAAATCGAGATATGTATATAAAATTAAGGATGAGTTTGTTTCGAAAAAAAAATGAATGATTTTAATAATAGTTTTTTAAAAATTATCGTTTGAATTGCTTGTAAAAATGAATGAACAAAAAAATCTCTCACAAAAATGTTTGCACATAAATTATTGTTGATAATGATAATATGTTTCATTAACTAATTATTTTAAGCGATATAAATAATTTTTTGTAGAGAAATATATTTTTTTTAAATTATTCATTTTCCGCTAAACAAACAAAATCAAATGACAGTATTTACCCGCTACTTATTCTCTCACTCTCTGCTATTCAAATTGAAAGCAAAAGATCTAACTATATTGCCTAGTCCGAGATTGGAAAGCTTATATTATTGGTGCTTGATGTGACCATCTTTAAATTTTTAATATTTAGAATCACAGTTTTTACTTTATTTGATATTATCAAATATTTAAAATTATAAAAATAATGGCACCTGAACTTATTATAAAATAAATGCGGAAGTTAAGGAGATCTTACAATTAAAGTATTGCGAGAGAATGACATCACGGAAATTCTCATCCTTACCTACTTCAAGAGAAATTCAGCTACAAATTATCTTCAATTCACAGTGTTTACGTTAAAAAAGGAAGACTAAATTTAGATGTAAAACTCACAACGCAAGTTCTGCCATATTGAGAGCTCTTCAAAAGGTTGTAGAAAAGAAAGAGACCTGCTTGCAACCTTCTTCTATGTGGCTCATCGAAGAAGCATCCCTGTCCAATTTTGTATTTGTGCGGCCTTTAAATTTTTTTAAAGAAAAAGCTATTGTATGATAAATGCAAAAGAGGTTCAAGCTCAATTATTTCATGAGAAATGAATGATTTAGAAAAAAATTCCTAAACATAATCACTTATATTACCTAAAATAAGTAGTTAATTAACATTATTTTTCACTATCGATAATAATTTATGTCTAAATCTTTTCACATACAGTAAAATTATTTTTTGTTTATTTATTTTTGTAAGCAAAAATACAGTCATTCATTTTTAATATAAATATTATTTAAATTATTCATTTTTAGCAAAATAAACGGATGTTTAATGGATGTTTAAGTCCTTTTCATAGTCAAACTTGGACGATTGATTTGCTCCCACAATCAATCTTGATAAGAGGTGTTGAACATCTAGCTCAAGTGGACCAAGTGAGGATGGTGCAGGTCTGCCAATCCCCTTTAACCTGGTGTATGATCAAGTCCGAATCCCCGAATACTAAAAGGTCTTCAATCTTTATGCTCAAGGCCGCCCTTAATCCTAGGATACAAGCTTCATATTTAACCATCTTGTTTGTACATTTAAATCTTTGCCAGATGTGGCAAAGGGTCATCCACATAGCCTAGCAGATTGTTGCACGTTGGAATAGGCTTTAGTCCAAATTCTACAGAAGATAATTGTTTGGATCAAGCTTGATGGCGAGGAGACTCGTTATGTTGGAAGGAACAAAAGGTGGCGGGGTTGAGTGCACTGATGTCACTTGAGCAATAGTAGAAATTGGAGTAGCAGAGAAGAGGGAAAGAGAGGTGAAAGTAGGCACAATGTTGTAGAGAGATGACTGGAAATTGGGATTACTGGAAACGGAAGATGTTGAAGAAAGAGATGGTAGAGAAAAAAGACTAGAAATGCGTCAGATTCTGTTGAGATAGAAATAGGAGCAAAGGAAGTGTTGAGTTGGGGTCAGATGTTGAAGAATTTGATGGGTTTTCTTGCTTTGGTAACAAGTTGATTTTTAGAGTCAAAAGCATAAAATGAGACATGTTCATGGTGGCTCGGGCCTAATTAGAGAGTTGCATAATATGCATTTATAAAAATGACTAACTATATTTAGGATATAGATAGGAACATAATTAAGAAATACCTCCAAATACATATAAATTACATATTAATAATGCGAACATGCACCTGCTACCCGATGCTTACAAATATGCCTAAACTTAGTAATTATATGTCACTTTTTAAATTCTGATCTTGTTCACCAAAGAGTTTGTCCTTCTTCGAGGCAACGCAAGGAGGCATATAGGGAGGAGGCGGCCTCATACTTGTCTCTTCCGTATTCCCATTTTTCACTATGAAAATAGTATCCATTCCCCAGGTCATATGTCGGTCTATATGACAATGCCAAAACCATACACCTGCCACATACGAAGTTAAAATGTTAGCTCGTGGAACTCCTTTCCAAATACAAAATGGTATTTTGCTCCAAATAGCAAAAATGATTTTTGATATTTTTCTCACAACTATTTATGTATACAAAATGGCATTTTGACCTATGGACAAAAACCAATCAAGTAATGTCTCCATGTTTCTTAGACGTTGAATTACACGAAAAGAAGTAAGAGAAGAGTATGAGAAATACCTGGATTATTTGCCCTGAATCTGATTGCAACCCATCCATTTCTAGGAACTCCAAATGTATTGACTTTGGGCGGATCGACCAAATTGTATGCTAGGGGATCGGTCTCGTTGTTGAAATTTCCTGAGCCGAGCCCAACGATGTAAAAGCTGTATCCATGCATATGCATCGGATGATATTCTGCTCCCTCCAACAAATTAGTCCTTTGGAAAACTATCTCTACCGTTTCGTTGTAATTCAAAACTTTTACGGCTGTCCCTACAGAAGCCTCCGCAAGAATGCTTGGCAAATCATCTCCCGTGAAATTAAACATTTCTGGAGGAAAATCGGGAAAATCTGCGGTGTATACTCCGCTGATGTTTCTGCATATTAATGGCAAAGATGTGTTACTCTTAGTTTCCAGGTATTCATAATGTCAAAATAGATGTTCCTAGCCTATAGTGATAAAAAGCCGTAGGAAGAAAAGATCAAGTTACTAGGAGGAGAGATGAACCTGTAATAAGCTTGCAGCACATCGACAGATGGGTCCTTCCAACTTATGTTATTTAGACTTGCGGCGAGTTTGGAATCACCCATATAACAAGAATCGTCTGGGCATGGCAAGCTACTCAGGGAAGCTGTGATAAACATCCTTGTCATCACGTTGTAAGGGACGTCCACGGGATATTCTTCAGTTGCTAAACTTCTCAGTTGATGTGTGAAACTCGCTGCAGCACTATAGTCGTGATAAAATGGGAGGGTATCATTTGGAAAACTTGGTGGTGATGTCAGACTGTAATTCCCTTTGTACTGGATAACCGCAGTAGCAACAACGTGGGAAAATTTAGTGAAAGCCAGGTATTCGGTTGCAAACCGTTGAGCTGCCATGTAATACCTTTCTGGAGATTGATTTGTGGTAACTAATATGTCCATCGTTTGTCCAGGTTCTATCATTAGATATGAGACAACGATCGGTTTTGTGTATGCTCCATCCATTCCAACTACAGTCATGTTGTGATCGGCGATAGAGAAGAACATTTCTGTAGTGACCACTGCGCTAACTATACGGAGGAGATAAGTCTTACCGTAATCAACAAAAAAGTGAGGCGTCGTTTCTGTAAAATTGATAGCATGAAGAAACAATATATCAGAACATTGGATACAATAAAATAGGAGACATCTGAAAAAAGCATAATACCTTCAATCTAAGACAATTCAATGCTTATTCATACACGTCTATGTAATTTGAATTCGAGCTCGATTTACTACAGACACTGTACCGAAAGCACCAACTTTGCAGTATATTTTTGTAAAAGAATATCATATATCTACAATAACTCAGAGTAAACATTTCAAGGAAGTTGCTTTTACGTCTTGGTCTGCATTCCTGTACTCATACTCATAATGTCCAAAGAACAACTTAATAAGAAAGAATAAAATAAACGAGAGTATGAATATACCATTGGAGCATGGAACGAAATCTCCAAATTGTCCATTGATCAGGTAACCAGTTGCACGAGGTATGTTGGGACTGCCGATGGACAATTCCATCTCTAAGGCTTTATTTAGAGAAGTTCCTTCATTATACCAAGAACCTGCAAATTATGAAAGGAAAATGACTTTATACTACCATTTGCTGTTCATTTGCTGTTACCATTCAAACGCAAATGTATATTTCAATGAAGTGCATAGTCGTCTCATAATAATAATAATTATTATTTTATTACTTTTACATAAGTTAAATTTATTTATTCCTTTTCTTTAGGGGAAGATAGATGCACTGGAAAATAGAGATTATGATGGAGGAGTTCCATCGAAGAAGCTCAGGCCATCAAACCACAATCTCCAAATGAAACAGTGGTATGATATCAATATTCTAGTAAGAGAATTTGATCTTCACTATAATATAAACTTTTGCAATGATTTCAAATAGATATGACAACCGATCATCAGTCACTTTACATGCTTCTAGGAAAAGGTACGTTTTGATCTATTGGGCGAGCAGTCCGTCATTGGTTGAAAGGCAAAGTTAGGCGAACGGTTAGAAGCCAAAAGATTAAGTCATTGAGATGGAATAAAATGGACAAATTTTTATTATCAAACGAATAACGGAAATCTATTTTTCTTTCATAACTGAGTTATGGATTTTGAATTTCTAATCCACTTCATATCCCTAGAAGTTCCAAAAGAGTCCCATGAGAAATCTTTAGAGCACATACCAAACACAATTACATGCTCTGCATCTGGCGTAGGGAATGGGAAACTTGATCCTTCACGTGGCAAAACAACAATAGCACCATGCACTGTAGATCTTGTCCACTCATTATGGGCATGCCACCAAACAGTTCCTTCTTCTTCAGTTAAATCCACTTCATAAGTGAAATTTGTTCCCGGTGAAATAGCACATTGTGTAATATACTCCGGACCATCTGACCATGGATTTCGTGGTTGCATCACCCCATGCCTACAAATCAATGAATTTTCATCATACATGGATGGACTCCACAAGCTAGACAATTGCTATTTGCATTTAATAAACTAAATTTAATGTCCTTTTTTTTTTTTTTTTTCACATTTTAACGATGAAATATAGTTTTGTGATGAAATATTGAATTGTTTGATTTTTAGGTTCTTTGGTTAATTTGTACACATATATAAATCAATCTTGTTTTGACTTAAGTAAACTCAGAAAACCAAGCTGCATAAATCACATGAATGAGCACTCCACAAATACCTAGAGGTACATAAGCTCATACCTTGCCGATAAGGTTGTGTTAGCATATAGCTTCTTTTCGTTTGAGTTGTCTACCACATCACAAGCTAACGTAGGAGAGCAATCAACTATTAAAACAAGATGGATAGAATGAAGTACCAATGAAGAGTGACCCCATATAATCCTTGATTATGAACCTTCACGTACACAAGATCACCTTTCTGAACGCGAATGGTTGGCCCAGGAAGGCTATCGTTCACCACCAAGATCGTCGTGGTCGTGCAATTCCTCGTAACGTTGATTTCTCTCAGCTTCGAAACAAAGAAAGGGTGGACTTCATGTAAGGAGGGATCAATACCCCAAATTGAACCGTCCGTATTAAAGAAAATGACTGCATAAGGTCAGATTGTTTCGACCAAAAAAAAAAAAAAAACAAAGAAAAGTATCGGATTGTCGAAGTACGTGCTATTTGGATCTCATCGATGGGAAAGTATTTCTAGCAAAAAAAAGAAAAAAGAAAAAAGAAAAAAGCACACGTTACCATCGATTCTCTGTTTGGCGACAAAAGCGAAGAAAACAGGAGCAGCACGTCAGTCCAGTTTACGTACAGCTTCTGACCGTGCATCCAGGGCTTTGCCCCGAAGTTCCGTGCAACCAGGAAAGACTACCTCGGCTGCGGGGGGTCGGAAGCAGATGACGCCCCGCCAACGAATCGTGTTTTGTTCACAAGATAAGACATACCCCTCTTTGATTACGAGCGCAGGCTTTTCACTGCTTTATTTCCGTACGATAAAGAGTCTCATATCGCCTGTTCATGGAGTTTTTTTTTTTTTTTTTTTTGCTTTTATATGTATAGTCTATATATATATATATATATAGACATACACATGGATACTCTTTTTGACTTATAATATAAGCTTTTGAGTTGTTCTTTATATATATCATTTCCCTCTACTTATTTATTTTTAATTTTTGGTAATCCATGAGTATGGTCCTTATTTGTGTGTTATCTTTCAATGTCTATAAAAAGTAAAGAAGATGTAATGTATTGGGCAGAAAATTGCAAATGAAATTAAATAGATAATTATATGAATAGACTATCCTTATATTTATTCGCATGTTTGTCACATTTATTATCTTTCTTTCTCAATGTGTAATTTCTAAAAGAGTTGAGAACGAAATACTTATCTTTCAAAATATGCGAGACAATTTTTAAACATGAGAAAGGGGGAAAAAGATTCGAAAATAATTAGTCGCTATCATATAAATGTTCGAGCATCCGTAGTTTTGTATGTTCTGAAAAGTGAGAGCTGTATGCAGATAATAAGCTTTGGATTACTTACCACGAAGTCGTAGTAGTGGACGGTTCTAGCTTCAGCTCCGAGGACCCAATTCCCCAGAAACAGTGAGATGGCGACGAAGTAAAAGTACGAGGTAGGCGACGATGAGTTGGCCATGTTCCTGATAATAGTACACTTCTTTTCACTCTCCATTTACTGGTCTTGGGCGGGCATGAGTTCTCTTTTAAGGAACAGGCGGTGGGGGAACATCGTTCGATGTACCTAAGAGTCAACTCGTAAATGCCACTCATAGGTATAAAACGATATCAGAACTTCGGATGAGCGTTTCAGTGGACGGGCTCCATTGACTTCGACATTTTGATTGATTGGTTCCATTGATTTTCAAACACGTTAACAATGTGAGGTTTGGGGGTAGATATACCACATTTTCGAACAACCCTCCTCGAATGGGATTAGGAGCAGTAAGTACAGTATAAATACTAATACTTTCGTACAATGCTCAATTAAATGTCAAAATATTTTTTTTGCTGACTTGAATGCTACAAATTTGAAAAATCGATTATTTGAATGTCACTTTCAATTTGTCCTGTTGGACAAGCTGATATAACCTTCAAAAAATATTATTTTAATATTTTAAATAATAATTATTATTACTATAATTTTAAATTTTTATTTATTTTTATTTTGCTTTTCTTTTTGCTTCTTTTTTTTCTCTAAGGCCAGCGAGGATCACTAGCGACCCTCACTGATCGCAAAATCTTTGCCCAGATTGAGCGAGGGCCACCTTGCCCTTGGCCACGAAGGGCCTTGGGCGAGGCTGTCAAGGCCTTTCCAATAGTGGGCAAGGCCATGAGGACCCTCACCTGCAACCGCCCAAAGCTAGCGAGGGCCCTCATCACCTTGCTCTTGCCATGAAGTCCTTGGGTGACGGCATTGGGGCCTCGCCAGCAACGACTAAGGTCGCGAGGACCCTCGCCTATGGCTACCTAAAGCTGGTGAGGGCCCTTGCTACCTTGCTCTCATTGTGAAGGCCTTAGGAGACAACATTAGGGCCTCACTAGTGGTGGGCAAGGCCGCGGGGTCCCTCACTTGCGGCCGCTTTAAAATTTTTTTTGTCTTTTTTCTTTAGGGTCGGTGAGGGTCACCAATGACCCTCACTGGCCCTAAAGGAAAAGGACACAAAAATCTATGTAGGACGTTTAGCAAGAAATGACACTTAAGTGAGCCAAAAGAAAAAAAAAAATTGACACTTAAGTGAGTATCTTACGAAAGTATTGGCACTTGTACTATATGTTAGAGAAATCCCTTATGATGTTTTGAAGATGACAAAATAAATCAAAGGTTACAAACGTATTTAATGGTTGAGTAACAGACTATGCAGATGATAGAATATGTAAAGGATAATATCAAAGTATATGCTTGGAAGAACCAAAAGAAACTGAACTTATTCAGACTGCGTCCAAACCTCAAAGCTAAATCTATTCAAAAGTAGAAAATGTTTAGACTCAGATTGTAAAGTCTATCGCACTCAGACTCTACTTCAGACGGAAGACTTCCAGACTCAAGTATTAAAGTCTGAAGACCTCAGACTCTGTCATCAAAGTCTAAAGGCTTCCAAACTCTACCATCAAAGTCTGAAGATCGCCAGACTCTAGATTCAGAGTCTGCCCACGCTAATGAATTCCAGACCGAATGCGATGAAAAACGAAGACGAAGACAAATTCAAGTTTATCTTTAATTCTTCAAAGCCTTGGTTTATTACAGGACGTATAACGGCTAGTGATCTGATTTGGATTTTACATCAAGATAGATTTGATTGACTCAATCTAATTGATTGATGATTGGATCATGAAGACAAGAACCTTTTATACGAAGAAGCTTTACTTATGGAAACCAAGATTCTGTTTGTATGGGCGATCGGAATCAATTTGGGATTCTATTTTTGTCACTCAATGGCTATCAAATCTTCTAGATACAGATCTGTCCAATGGGTTGATTGGAAGACGATCCTCAAGATACTATCCAACGGCTAGTTTGGAAGTGGAGGAATATTTAAGGAAATGAAGGACCGATAAGCAAGTAAGAGACGGAGTGTAGAATTTATAATTCCAAAGCTTGAACGACCTTCGATTATACACTTGTCTCTTGTGAGCTTAAACATTTGTGATTATGAGAAAAATACTAAAAGAGTGACTTAGTGAGATAGTGTGATCTACTACTAAGTGTTTGCACTCAAAGTTGTAATCTCTTGTTGATTGCATAGTGGAATCCGAAGAAAGGCTCATTAGCGTGGGAGAGTGGACGTAGGCTTGGATTAAGCCGAACCACTATAAACCTTGTGTTCTTATTCTTTTCTCTTAACTCTTTTATTTTGTTCAAAGTTTATTTTATTCCGCATATATTAGCCAAGGTTTATTTTAAACACCTATTCACCCCCTCTAGGTGTTCTTACTAGCCTTTACCAATTGGTATCAGAGCTTGTGTGCTTAATTGTTGGAAGTGTTTATACTTCTTAAGCTAAAGATCTATGGCTAGTATCTTGGCACCAGGACTTATTGAAGGCCAAAGCAACACCAGACCACCCTATTTTGATGGGAAGGAATACAACGTTTGGAAAAACAAAATGAAGGCATTTCTAAAATCCAAAGATCCCTTGCAATGGGATGTTGTAGAAAAAGGAATCATTCCCACTGCTGCGTCTACATCAAATAAGAATGACAAAGACGAAGAAACCAAACCCCCCGCTCCTATGTCTCAGACAGAGATGAACAAAAGAGAAGCGCTTGATGCAAAAGCCATTTATTCTTTATATTGCGCATTGTCTCCTGTTGAATATAACAGAATTTCTTCATGTGAAATAGCTAAGGAAGTCTGGGATAGACTTCATGTTACATATGAAGGAACTGATCGTGTAAAAGAGACAAAAGTAAACTTTATGCTCGGCAAATATGAATCCTTCAAGATGAAGCAAGGAGAGTTGATTAGAGATACGTTCGATCGTTTTACAGAAATTGTAAATGGTTTGGCATATCATGATCATCCAATTTCTTCTCCAATGAAGGTCAACAAACTCTTGCGAGGTCTCTCAAAAGATTGGAACCATGTCAAGACCTCAATCCGGGAGATTCAGAGGATAATGCCACTCTCTGTTGATGAATTGATTAGCACTCTTCAATCCTACAAAGTGGAACAAATCAACGATGAAGATCCCGAAGGTAAGAAGTCCATTGCTTTTATATCTAATGCTGATTCTGATGATACAGACTCAGAAAATGACATGGACGATGAAGAACTTGCTTTTATGATCAAGAAATTCAAAAATCTGAGTAACAAAAGAAAGAAACTCAGTGGAAGAAGAAAATACAAGCAGAATGGGCAGAAAAGAACAATGAAAGAAAATGATGAGGAAGGAAATATATGCTTGATGGCACATTCAGAATCTGAGTCTGACTCAGACACAGACTCGGAATCTGAGTCCTCGGACACAGACTCGGAATCTGAGTCCTCGGACACAGACTCAGAATCCGATGAAGAAATCAAGGTAAGCCATTTAAAAATTCCTATCAAAGTTTCAAAGTATATAAATGAGCTTTGTTTCAATCTCAAATCTTCTCTTAAAAGGATCTCCGAACTTAAAAAGGAGAATTCTCGGCTTAGGCAAGAGGCTCTTTCTCAAAAAGAAAAGTTTGAAATTTTGCAAAAAGATTTTCTACAAACAAAAGAAAGTCGAGATTTACTTGTCAAAGAAAATGATTCTTTAAAAAAGGACCTTTCAAATATCTCGACAAAATTTTCAAATGGGTCAAAAACATTAGAGCATATTCTTTCCATACAAGTACCTTATTATAATAAGTCGGGACTTGGTTTTAATAAGGAAAGTAATTCTCTAAATGATTTTCCTAAAGTCAAGGAGAGACTTAAACAAAGACCTCCTAGACTTACGTACAAGAAGCATTTTCAAAGAATCTTTACAAAACCTGTTGGTCGAAATGCCCTCAAGTGTTCAATTTGTGGAGACTCGAAACATTTTGAGAAAGAATGTCCTAAAGTCTGGAGACCTGTCAAGAAAGATTGAATAAAAGCACTATACTCTACTAACATTCAAGGACCCAAGAAAAAATGGGTACCAAAGAAAAGATGAGTTGTTTTTGCAGGAAATAAAGGAAGAGAAGAAAGAGAATTTGGTAAGGAATGTATTTTTTTTATTTGGGCACATAATTCTCATTATGCTTGATATTTGATATATCCTTGATTGATTTAGATTTTATTATGACCATATTCAATTATTTGTTTTATTGAAGAAAGAATCGTGTGATTTGTTTTTGTGATTCGAGATTTGATACATGTGATTATTTTTAATATCTTGCTTAGAGACAATTGAGTTTATTTGGTTTGATTTTATACTCTCACATTTTGTCATATTTAGCAAAGTGAAAATTTGTTTTACGTGATATTAATTTATTATGCAAGATATTCTTAGATACTCAAGGATTTTATTCTCTCTGTTTTCATCGTACTTTGGCTAAGCAAGAATTTCTTTTTCAAGATATCATTGTGCATAATATTCTTTCCTTGAATACTTTGTTATGATGAGTTTAGAAAGAATATTTGTTTATCAATGGAGATTTTCTATTTTACTCTAATGGAATGGAAGGATCCAAATTGATGGATACCAAAAAGGAAATGAGTGCATTGTAGGAAATTCAATAAGGCAAGAATGATTGCAAATCTACGCAAATTTTGGTGCAATAAGAAAAGAATCTTAGGCGAAGATTGGTAATGATTTTTATTTTTCAATGGTATATTTCAAACATATACCATGGATAAGAAATTTCTTTTATCATCCCGCCTTATAAATTTCTACAAGCATTTATCATAATTTTGGATGATTGTTTATTATATTGCAAATATTTTTTGGCATAAATATAAGGTATTGTAATATTTTACTTGTTTTGGCACGTGATAGAAATATCTACTTTCTTTTTGCGGAATGCATCAAGGATATATTTTTCAGATTTATGCTTAAGGAAATCCCTTTGATCTTGAAAGATATTATTGCACATTTATGGATACTCTTGCTGTATTCTTAGAAGATGTCTCATATCTAGCAAGTTTGATCCGCAAATCAAAGAAATGTATTATGTGATATTTTGCAAAGATTGTTATCTGTTATACAAGAATCTGCAGGTGGCAATAAAATCTTTCATATGGATTTTGAAAAGCTCAATCTGAAAATCGTGGATATTCTATACTATTCAAAAATGTTATTCCTTGTGCAAAGCTTTTGCAAATTTTTGAGGAAATCCCTTATGTGTCGTACGAAAGGTTGAGTAGCTCTAAATTTAAATATTTGATAATTTTATATATGCTATTCAATTTATTTGAAGAAAGGGCATTATATATTATGTGGATATTATTATTATTACAGCTTATTTGTGCAAAAAGTTTGTTAAGTTTATGCAGGTTAAATTCAAAAAGAGCTTGATTGAAGAAAACAAAATTTTGCCTTGAATTTCAAAATGCAAATGATCGTTGTGGATATTGTTGCTACAAAAGGAATAGTGAAAAATATTCTGCTCAATGTGCACAAGCCACAATTAGTGCTAGTCGCAAATATTGTCATGATGACAGGGGGAGAAAGCGAATCCAAAAGAAAAGGAAAGGAATCGTGATCACCTCAAAAAGGCAACAAATTGAGGGGGAGCTTTGATCAATTATGGAAAATCTTTTTGAATTGATCGTGATCTTGATTATTATGGAATGAAGGAAAAGGTAAATGTGTCAGAATATGTTAAGCTCTACAAAATCCGGCTAGTGCATTTTTTATTACCTTTTGTCATGAACAAATCCCTTATTGATATTATCGTTTTATTATGACGAAAAGGGTAAGTGGATTTTATATTGCATCCGTGATTTTTATTCGATAGTTGTTGATATATATGATCGAAGTGAGCTATATTGCATATCTTTGATTTTCGACTTACTTTATAAAAGCTGATTTTTGGAAATTATGCAAGACACATTTATTATCATTTTATATTCTCTACATGATACTATATCTATTGTTATCGCTTCTTGATTATGACAAAAAGGGGGAGAGAATATAAATATGCATATGTGTTGATTGGTTGATATTATTTATTGCATAATATTGAGTTGCGATTACTTTTCTATATATTGTTATGCTCAATCTATTTGCTATCTTCTGAGATGTGATTACTTTGATTTATCAATATTTTAGAAAGTGTGATTACACATCTGCATATTCAGAGATTGTTTTGTCATCATCAAAAAGGGAGAGATTGTTAGGGAAATCCCTTATGATGTTTTGAAGATGATAAAATAAATCAAAGGCTACTAACGTGTTTAATGGTTGAGTAACAGACTATGCATATGATAGAACATGTAAAGGATATTATCAAAGTATATGCTTGGAAGAACCAAAAGAAATTGAACTTATTCAGATTGCGTCCAGACCTCAAAGCTAAATCTGTTCAGAAGCAGAAAATGTTCAGACTCAGATTGTAAAGTCTATTGCACTCAGACTCTACTTCAGACGGAAGACTTCTAGACTCAAGTATTAAAGTCTGAAGACCTCCAGACTCTGTCGTCAAAGTCTGAAGACTTCCAGACTCTATCATCAAAGTCTGAAGAACACCAGACTCTATATTCAGAGTTTGCCCATGCTGACGAATTCCAGACCGAACGCGATGAAGAACGAAAATGAAGATAGATTCAAGTTTATCTTCAATTCTTCAAAGCCTTGGTTTATTACAGGATGTATAACAGTTAGTGATCTGATTTGGATTCTACATCAAGATTGATTTGATTGACTCAATCTAGTTGATTGACGATTGGATCATGAAGACAAGAACCTTTTATACGAAGAAGCTTTACTTATGGAAACCAAGATTCTGTTTGTATGGGCGATCGGAATCAATTTGGGATTCTACTTTTGTCACTCAACGGCTATCAAATCTTCTAGATACAGATCTGCCCAATGGGTTGATTGGAAGACGATCCTCAAGATACTATCCAATGGCTAGTTTGGAAGTGGAGGAGTATTTAAGGAGATGAAAGAGCGATAAGCAAGTAGGAGATGGAGCGTAGAATTTATAATTCCAAAGCTTGACCGATCTTCGATTATACACTTGTCTCTCGTGAGCTTAAACATTTGTGATCTTGAGAAAAATATCAAAAGAGTGACTTAGTGAGATAGTGTGATCTACTACTAAGTGTTTGTACTCAAAGTTGTAATCTCTTGTTGATTGCATAATGGAATCCAGCAGAAGGCTATTAGCGTGGGAGAGTGGACGTAGGCTTGGATTAAGCCGAACCACTATAAACCTTGTGTTCTTATTCTTTTCCCTTAACTCTTTTATTTTGCTCGAAGTTTATTTTATTCCGCATATATTAGCCAAGGTTTATTTTAAACACCTATTCACCCCCCTCTAGGTGTTCTTACTAGCCTTTATCACTATACTTACCTCGGATTAGGACTTCCGATATCTCTAACTTGGAGGTGGCATTATTCAGTAAATGAAGCAATGATTCAAATGAACGTAAACCATGGGATTCGTCATTTTTATTAGACGAAACGTTGGAATATCTCTCCTAGAGATACACTTAATAAGGTCCACATTTGTCATGTTTATCAAGTTCTAAAATTTAATATGAATTGTTGAGATGCATCGATATGTCGCGTTAGAATTTCTTACATAGAATAATTGGTATACTGTAGAGTATTTACTATATCATAGTTGGTTCATAATTCATTGGCTTAAACTTTTTAGTAAATGTTGGTTTAACTAGTATTATTGATGAACTCAAACTTGGGCTCCCTTATGGTGTCCTCTACAAGCAAAGATATTGGGATTCTCTTATGAGCTCCCAAGAAATAGTATTAGAGCCGATGATTGATCAGTAGCTCATCCCAATGTATAACGGTATTTGGCGAATATCTCAAGGAAGAAACCTCATGAGCAACTCAATTTCCGGGCAATTTTCATTAGTCTGGTGCAAGAGACCGGTTGAAGGTAGGAGTTGTGGTGTAACAATCTGGTCCTAATGGTAGGCTTTATAAGTTCAGTCTAAAGAAAGAGACTAGGGATAGATGTGGGTGTTGTTGTTGTGATCAGCACATGCATACATGCAACAAAGCCAAAGAGATGAGGTGAAGGTGGGTGTTTGGTGTAGCAATGTGGTCACAACGAAGTGGGTATTCTAGTTAAGACATAATTGACGCAGAATGATTCCTGAATTAAGGGGATCTAGACTTAAAATTGAGTTCACATGTGAGGAGGAGATGGTTGGGATGGATGAGTGAATTGTGTTAGAAAATCCCACATTGGAGAATTGGTATAGTATGAAATAGTTAATATATCATAATCGGCCTATAATTCATTGACTAATTCAGACTTAGTCTCCCCCCTAGCAATCTTCCCCAAAGCGAAGGTACTGAGTTTTTACGGTCCTTCCCAACTAAAATGGTGATATTGAGTGCCGCAATAGTAAATAGTCAAACTCAATCTTCAAGGACTTACAGATAATATTTGCAATTTTCACGCTCTCTCGAAGGATGAGGTATTAATCAGTTTCTCGTGAAACAAGATAACATTTGCAATACGACCGTCATTCTCCATACGTTCCTGAGACTTGGACTGCAAGACACTAAGGGCCACGCAAGTCGTACCAATGGAATGGTTTGCGCGCTTGTTGGTGCGTGGTTCAATCTAAGGCATCTCCAGTTCATCATCAAAGACTCATTTTTGGACAACTATGGCTTGAAATGACAATTTACTCCGCTGTGTATTTGTGTTGTGATTGCATTTTTTTTGCCTACACGAGGTACAGGTTGGTATAATAATTGCACCCACGTAATAATTAAGGGTGTGTTTGGCAAAATGTGTTGCTGTTCCCCGGAACACAAATTTTTGTTCTTTGTTCCAGGGAACAAAAAAATAACAGAAACGCGTTTCTTTATACTATTATTTTTTTATTCCTAGAATAGATTTAGAACAGAAACTAGAAGTAAAAAAAAAAAAACTTGTTTCTTGTGCCCGGGAACACTTTCAAAAAACACTTTTTTTTTCCTCTTTTTTCTTCCTTTTGGCCGGTCGCCGACCTCAGCCATGGCCGGCGACCAACTGTTGAGTGCCGGCGATCTTGCCGAAGTGTCGCAAGCCCCCGGTGAGGCTCAGCCTCGCCGGCTAGGCGAGCTCGAGCTCGCATAGATTCGACGAGGCCAAGCCTCGTCGGTGGCCTCGGTAGCCAAGTGAGGTCATCGGCGAGGCTTGACCTCACCCAAGCGGCGCAAGGTCGGCCTCGCCTTAGCTAGGTGAGCTCAAGCTCACCCAGATTTGGCGAGGCCGAGCTCACTTAGCCATCGGCGAGGCTCGGTCTTATCGGGCCATCGGCCGGGCAACGCCGACCTAGTGGTGGCTCGGCGAGGCCAAGCCTCACCGATGGCTAGGTGAGGTCGCCGGCCCTTGTCGGCCGATTGCCGGCCATGGCCCAGGTCGGCGACCGGCCAAAAGAAAGAAAAAGGAAAAAAAAAGAAAAATATAATAAAAATATTGAAAAATATTGAAAAATTAAAAGAAACAAAAAAATTATATAAGTTTACCAAACGTATTTATGTTCCTGGGGTAGAATTTTTTGCAGGTATCAAGCACGTTCTTATACTTAAAAATTGTAACCTGGAATAGAAACAAAAAAAACTATTTCTGTTAAAAAATTGTTTCCCGAAATAGAAACGTTACCAAACGCACCCTAATTAATCCTCTTGTAATAATGCTCGCATATGGGGGAACTCTCTAGTACTATTCCGTGGGGGTTTGAACTATCTCAATTTGTTGATATGTTTTGTTATAAATTTTAGAAGCAAACACACTGTCGCTTGGATCGACGGTTGAAATAATTGGGACACTATATGAACATGCACTTGTCAACCGGTGCCTATAATTCTACCTGATCTTAGTATCTCATATGTCACTTTTTAGATTCTGATATGTTTCATCCAAGAATTTGAGGAAAATTGTCCAAAAAATCATAACCCTATTGCACTTTGTCAAATTTAGTCATAAAACTTTCAATTTTACCAATTTAATCATAAACATTTTCATTTCTTGCCACTTGAACCAATCTCACTAATTTTAGCCGGAAATTGCTAACGTGAATGACCAATATTGACGTGGTACCTTTTTAATAATAATTTGATTTTTTTTTTTTTACTTTTTTGTTTTGCTTTTCTTTTGGGAGGGGGGAAGGGGAGTTTAGATAGGGCCAACAAAGGTTACCAACCAACCCTCACTAACCATAGGCAAGGGCCAGTGACCCTCACGACCCAACGACTCTCACCAGCCACAGGCAAGGGCTTGCACACTCTCACCCAAAGCCAACAAGGGATAGTCGGCCCTCACCTATCATCGGCAATAGTTGGTTGGCCAACCCTTCCCGACCCTAGATTCAAAAAATAAATAAAATAGAAAAAAGAAAAAGAAAAAAAGAAGAAGGAAAAATCATAAAAAAAAATTCAAAAAGTTATTGAAATATTATTTAAAAAGTGTTAGGTTAGAGCCGACCGTTCATATTAACAATTTCTAGTCAAAATTGGTCATATTGACCCAATTGGTAAGAAGTGAAAAGATTTATGACTGAATTGATAAAAGTAAAATGTTTATGACTGAATTGACAAAAGTGTAATAATTTTAGGATTTTTTGAACAATTTTCCCAAGAATTTATCCTCCAATGCAATGCCAGAGGCACATAGGAAGGAGGTGGCCTCATACTTGCATCTTCCGTGTCACCATTTTTCATTATAAAAGCGGCACTCATTCCACAAATCATCTGTCAATAAATATGACAATGTCAATACTATACACCTGCCAGGACGTTCAAAATGTTAGTCATCGAATTCTTTTTTTAATACAAAAATTGTAATTTGGTCCAAATACATTAAATTACACCAAAAATAAGGAAAAAGGCATGGGAAATACCTAGATTATTTGCCCAGAATCTAATTGCAATCCATCCTCTTTTAAGAACTCGAAATGTGCATAGTGTCTAGAAAGAGCCAAGAGGTATTGATTAGATGTACTGGCTCTAGACACTATGCAAAAGGAAGCAAGCTTTCGACTAGGGCTTCCAGCAGTAGTCTAGTAACCCAACACTCAATCTGGATGCATTTCTTATTTTAATATGCTAGTGCCTACACTCCTTATTCCCCCCAATTGGAGAGAAAATTTATCTTTCTTTACTCCTGAGAATACCTTCAAATTTTACGTCCTTAATTCGGATGAAACTGTTTTAGGGCATACTTAGGTTCCTTATTGACATGACTTTAGGTGGACCCACCAAATTGCAGACCTCGGTGTTTTGTCTCGTTGTTGAAATTTCCTATGCCGAGCCCGTAGACACAAAGCTATATCCATGCATATGCATTGAATGATTTGCTGATCCCTCCAACAAATTAGTCCCTTGAAAAACTATCCCTACAGTTTCATTGTAATTCAGCACTTTGACGGCTAACCGTTCGGCAGCCTCGTCAAGACTGCTCGACAAATCTTCTCCCAAGAAATTATTCATAACTGAAGGAAGATCGGGAAAATATATGGTGTATCCTTTACTGATGTTTCTGCATATTTAATGGCAAATATGTGTTCCTCGCAACTTTTCATGTATTATTATCGTGACAAAATCAAATTATAAGGAAGGGACATGAACTTGTAATAAGCTTGTGGCACATTGGTAAATGAAGGGAAAAGTGTTAAAAAAAGTCATAAACCTTTTACATATGTACCAATTTAATCCTAAACCTTTTTATGTTGTGCCAATTCAGTCATTTCCAGCTAATTTTTGGTTGGATTTTATTGACTGGATGCCGGTCAGTTGACGTGACCTCATTGACATTCATGTGAACAACTTTTGATAATATTTTAATATTTTAGAATTTTTTTTTCCTTTTTTTCCCTTCTCCTCCTTCTTCCTCCAACTAGTCGCCGGACCTCGGCGATCGACTAGAGGCAACAGCTGGTGAGGTCGACCTCGACCTCGCCGGCCACCTCACTAGTGGCTGCCCTCGATGCCTAGGCGGCAAGGGTTAAGCCTCACCCATGGCTGGTGAGGGTGAGCCCCGCCAACCCGGCCCAAGTCAAGCAACCTCAAGCTAGCCTCGCGCCGGGCTGGCGAGGCTCACCCTCGCCAGCCAAGGGCGAGGGCAAGCCTCGCCACCCAAGCCTTGAAGGCAGCCTCGCATTGGGCTGGCGAGGCTCATCGTCGCCGGATTTGGCAAGGTCGAGCCTCACCGACCATGGGCGAGGCTCGAGCCTCGCTGCCCAGCACAAGGCCACCCTCACAGCCACTGGCGAGGTGGCCGGCGAGGTCAACCTCGACCTCGCCAGCTGTTGCCTTTGGCCGATCGCCATTGTCCGACAATCGGCTGGAGGAAGAAGGAGGAAAAGGAAAAAAAGAAAAATAAAAATAAAATTTAAAAATAAAAAATATTAAAATATTATTAAAAGTTATCCACGTCAGCGGGCCGGCGTCCAGTCATCAAAATACAGCCAAAATTGGCTGGAAATGATTGAATTGTCACAACATAAAAAGGTTTAAGACTTAATTAGCACCAAAAAAAAAGTTTAGGATTAAATTGGCATAATGCAAAAGGTTCATGACTTTTTTAACACTTTTCCTGATAAATGAGTCCACCCAATTAATGTCATATAGAGTTTTGGCGAATTTCATATTACCGAAGAAACACAAATCATCCGGGCATGACACACCATTGAAGGAAGTTATAATAAACATCCTTGTCGTCACGCTGTGAGGAGCATCACTTGATGTTCTTCAGTTGTTACACTTCTTAGTTAGTGTGTGAAACTCAATGCAGCACTAGAGTCATGATAAACTGGTAGGGTATCATTTGGGTAACTTGGGGGTGACGTCAGACTGTAATTTCCTTTATACCTTTATACTAGAGGATCGCGTGGTAACAAAATGGTAAAATTTCGAAAAATCCATGTCTTCACTCGAAAACCATGGAACTGCCATGTAATACCGTCGTGGAGATTGATTTATGGTAACTAATATATCCAATCGTTTGTTTAGGTTCTATCTTCAGATATGTGATAACTATTGATTTTTTGTATGCTCCGTTCACTCTAACTAGCGCCTTGTTGTGATTAGTTATAGGGAAGAACATATCTAAACTGGCCCTCGCGTTGACCATGTGGGGAAGATAGATTTAACAAAATCAACAAACAAGCGGTGGTCCACATCCGTTTAAGAGAAGAAGGAAGAGAAGAACTCGATTGTATTGCAGATTCTGTGGTTGTCCCTCCTCACCTAACAGTGTATATGAATTGGGTTCACATATTCTGAAGGCATTTAAGATTTTTCTTTTTTTCCCTGTAGTTCTGCGCACAATGGCCCGATCGATTTTCTTTCTCTCATTTCTTATCTCGAGGAAGACAACCTCGGCAGCGGGGGTCCAGAGTAGATGATGCCTCGCCGACGAAATTTCCGTTTTACTTATTTATCCAGGAAATAAGGCGCACCCCCATGTGATTGCGAGTGCAGGATTGTCGTTGCCTTACTTCACGAAAAATAATAAGGGATGGTCATATGGATGGACTCTCTCTTCTCTTCATCTGCATGTTTCGACTATCGTCGGAGTGGTAGACATTTTTAGCACCTTTCCTTAAAAAATGCAGAACCGCGACGACGCATTGGACAATGATTTGACCATTTTCCATGACCCTTTCAACACCCTTTTAGTTCTTCTTTTCCCTTTCTCTTTTCAATTGCCGTTCTTGAGCCGGTATGGGCTCTCCTTTCCAAAGCACAAGCAATGGACGGCACATCCGACGAGTGAGCAGACAGTCATCTCGTGAACACGGCCTACGGTTAGAGAATAACCGTGGAACGTCGGATGAACATTTTCAATTGTTTCACGTGATTAAATTGAAACACGTGATGGTGGATTGGCAATTCTTGGAGGTGGAATCATTCCACGAATTAAGTAATGACTTAAAGTGAACATGGGCTGACATGAAGTTCACCTTCTTCATTAGTCGGAATGTTGAAATATTTCTATTGGCAAATACATTTAATGCGGTGTACTTTGTCGTGTTATCATGTTTTTAAAATGCTTATATCAAAAGGGTGGTATCAAGTTTTTTAATAATAATAATTAGTCTAAGCTAGATCTTCCATAAGTCATAAATGAGATTCGCATTCTTGTGTATCTCTCGATCGAAGAGGCACTGCTGAGGGTCCCGTGAAACAAGGTGACCGGTGCCTAGGCTAGCTAATTATTATAATCATGATACTCCAGCAATTTAATGGCGCCTTTCAAAAGTTCATGAAAAAGAAAAAAAAAAAAGATTAGAAAGACACTGAAGACCACGTAAGCTATATCAATTTGAATGGTTGGTGCCCTTTTAGTGCGCGGTTCAGTCTAGGGCATCTTAAGTACGTCATCAAAGGCTTGTCTTGGACGACCATCGCTGGGAGATTAGAATTTACTCCTCTGTGTGTTTGTGTTGTGATTGTAATTTTTTTTTTTTTCGCCTATAGTAGATTCAATTTAGCATATTTATTACACTCATGGAACAATTAATTGATCACCTTATAATGATGTTTTACATTAGGATGATTCTCCCATTCTACAGTCGCACTGCATATGTTTGATCAATCAAAGTGCGTGTGTACATCCTATTCAATACAAAAATTGATTTAATAGTTACTATGGCATTCATGTAATCAATTTACAAGAAAAGATTGGCTAGTTACACCATTATAAATTTGTATTCACGCATAAAATACTTTTAGGGAAAATACCAAAATCATAACTAAGATTTTAGCATGATACAAAACATATTCCTCTATTTTAAAGCTACATTCATTGTGCAGAAAATGTGCCGTTTCATAGTAAGCCATTTTCCAAATAAATAATCAAATTTCTGATATTCGGTTGAAACTTGAAAATGAACTAGAAAATATTTTCCGCCATTCAATATGGAAAATTCGATTTGTTATTCCTCCATGCATTCCTTTTATTATCTTTTTTAAAAATTGAATTTTTAATTTTCTTTGTACTTCTTCCTTTTTCTATTTTATTTTTTCTTTTCCACCTTCTTCTTCTTCAGCTGGTTGTTGACCACAGCAGCGGCTAAAGGCGAGCTCAAGCTCACCGGCCTTGAAAAGGCTCGCCAATCTAGCAAGGCCGGCAAGCTTGAGTCTCACCAAATTGATGAGGTTCGAGCCTCACTTGAGGCCGCGAGCTCGTCCCTCGCTTGTGGTCGGTTGTCGAGTCATGGCTGTCAATTGATCGAGAATGAAGAAAAAAAGAAAGAAAAAGAAAAATTAAACTTTACCCAAAAAAAAAAAGAAAGAAAAAGGAAAATTAATTAAATTTAGATTTAAAATAAAAATAAAAATTTAGATTTTTTATGAAAACAACAACAAAAATAATTAGAAATTAGAATTTTTGAAAAAATAAAAATAGTTGAAACTTTGATTTTAAAATAAGAAAGAAGAGGAGGCTAACAAAGGTGTGAAATAAAAGAGAGTGAATGAGGAAAATATTTTCCCTTATTTAAAAGGTGAAAGATATTTTCTCCTATTTTAGAAGTTTTTTTCTCTTGCTAAAAATGTTTCCCTAATCAATTCATGTTTCATGAAACAAATCTAGAAAATATAATGATGGAAGAAAGTCGGCTGAAGACGTCTTACCTCTATCCGATGCGCAAACAACAATTAACCTAGGAACAAATGTTGAATTGTGGATGAATCATGAATAGTATTATCTCACGTTGGTCTGAATATAATGTTCTTGTAAAGGAGAAATGGAACGTCCTCTTCTATTTTTTTTTTTATCATTTTTTTTATGGAAAGATGACAAGAAAATAATAACGCTTTCTGAGTGTATGTTCTGGCAAATCCAACCAACAGTTGTCTTCAGGAGTCTTTTATATAACTCCATCATGCTCTTTCAGGAGGTGTCTTTCCATCATAGCATATCAAGACGAAACAGTGCATTTCAATTGCACCCCATCATGGACGTACTAATTAAGTACAACATCTCTCACTCAGACATGATGGACTTGATAGCACTCATAAGGCATTCAATTTTCATCAACTTTACAAAACAATTCATGCTGGCAAGTAAGCCGTGCGATCAGTGAGTACACCTGCACTTGGGAGCTCAAATTATACACCCATTAGGGATGACATAATGGCTACAACCTTGAAAAATAATAAACAATTAATGTCTCATAGTGCTCCAGACATATTTTATTATATCAGTCCAAGTATACCTATCTCTTAAAGGCTATACTTGACTATTCTCAAAACACCATGTATTTACAATTATATCCGCAACCACAAAGGACGATATAATTGTTTGACCAGTAAATACATGTGATGGATGTAAAACAGCAGTAGTCTTCCTTTGCACTTATGTCTCTCTCCATCTCAGAACAACTGCTTTCCTAGTCACATCCCATAAGGCCATATCTATTCATGACCGCCGGTAACATGCTTAAATAGCAACATTGATCTTTCACTTCGAGAACATAGTCAAAAGTAACATAAGGCACAAAATGAGGTAAATTATAAATTACCTCAAGAGCTCATACGATGAGTAAATAGTGATAATTTCACTCACCTTCCCTTGTCGGTCGAACAATCACATGTAGTATAAATTACATGTTATAGTGGATTTCTCTTTCTATAAGAGCGTATGTCATTTATTAAATATATCCACTATACGGATCTTAGCCTAAACATAGTCACATGCTTCTCACATACTCATGTTTAGCTTGAGTGCTATATCAACTCGCTGTCTATAGTGCTCAATTAAGTACTCGCATCCGGCATCCTTCAGGCATGGACTATCATGTTCGGTCTTATTATAAACAAATCGCAGACCTCATCTCCAATCAAGGCAACATATTTTATGTACTAAACTTGCTCTTCAGCATTTATTTGTATATAATGTCTCATCTCTACGTGCTAACTATAGCACTTGAGGTGATTGCTTGTGTGAGTGAGCCAATCATTGCTTGCTGACATACTTTCCAATAATATATGTGTGTTTGTGCTAGTCTCATAATGGATTTGTACTTATTGACAAAACATCAAGTCATCAATAAACAAATAAATACAATACATATGTCCATATATACATAAACCAATGATCCTCTACAATAACACATATTACATTATACGCAATCATAGTGACATCCTATGGGTTAGGAATATGTCTCTATGAATAGCCTTTGTAAATGGATCAACAACCATTCTATTGGTTGAAATGTATTGTAGGATCACTTCTTTCTGCGCTATTATATCTCTTATAAAGTTGTTCTTTATGTCAATGTGTTTCGTCTTTCCATGAACTTGGGATCCTTCACATAGACAATAGCTGCTTGACTATCACAATAAACCATCACCGGTCTTGTAACCTCAGTGAAAATGGCTAAATTTTCCAAGAAATGTTTTAGCCATACTGTTTCTTACACTATGGCAGAACATGCAATAAATTCTACCTCCATTGTAGGCAATGCCGTGCATGTCTATTTTTAGCTATTCCAAGAAATTGCACCTCCATTGAGCAAGAATGCATATCTAGAAGTTGATTTATGCTCATCGAGGTCTTCACCCCAACCAGCATATGAATAGCTTAATAGGCGTAAATCACTCCCTTGGTAACAAAGTCGATAATTCATAATGCCCTTCAAGTATCTCAAAATCTTTTTCATTACTTTCTAGTGAGCTTGACCAGGATTTGATTGATATTGGCTCACCAATCCCACAGCATAACATATGTCGGGTCGAGTACACATCATAGCATACATCAAACTTCTGACCGCACTAGCGTAAGGAACAGTTTCCATCATTTAATTTCTTCTGGAGTTTTAGGACACATCTCAGTACTTAGGCATTCACCTTGCATGATAGGGGTATCAATGGGATTAAAGTGCTACATATTGAAATGTTCAAAAATCTTTAATATATAAGACTCTTGTGATAAAGTAAGGAGTTTTTTTGATCGATCTCTTTCGATCTTAACTCATAATATATAAGCAGCTTCTCCTATGTTCTTCATTTCAAAATTGAAGGATAACCATTCTTTTATGGTGATAACTAAAACTTTGTCATTTCCAGCTAAAAGGTATCGTCCACATAAAGTGATAAAATCACAAATTTATATTCGGATCGCTTAACATATACATAGTGATATTCTTTGATCATTGTGAAATCAAAAGTTGTTATGGCTCAATGAAAACGAAAATACCACTATCTAGATGATTGCTTAAGGCCATATATTAAGCAATGAAGCTTGCAAACTTTATACTCTGACCTTTAGCTATGAAACCTATTGGCTGCTTCATATAGATTTCCTCATCTAATTCTCCATTAAGAAATGTTGTCTTTACATCCATTTGATGTAATTCAAGGTCTAAATGTGCAACAATGGCTAGAATAAGGCGTATTGAGGCAAACATTACAACTAGTGAAAAGGTTTCCTTTTAGTCTATACCCTCTTATTGAGCATAACCTTTCGCCACAAGGCGGGCCTTATATTTTTCAATGGATCCATCCGCCCTTCGCTTAATCTTAAAGACCCATTTTTTCTAATGGCCTTGCAATTGGATGGTAGATCAACCAAGTCCTAAACGTGATTTGCCCTCATTGACTCAATGTCATCTTCCAAAGCTTTTCTCCATTCTTCCTTGTAAGAGGATGAGAGAGCCTCTTGAACAGTCTTTAGCTCAGCATCGTCTTTCTAAGCAATCATAAATGCTTCTCCTTCAACCTCAAAACGACAACGAGGAATATTTTTACGATTACTTTTACACAACTAACTCTTGAATTCAGTTCGCCAAGCGATACAACACTCCCACTAAGTCTTGCATGTTGAGGTACATCTTCATTTTCCTCTATAACATTAGTGGGTGTGTTATTAAGATCTTCCATCTCATATAATTGAAAGTTCTTATCAATCTCACCTCTACTACGAAAATCGTTCTCCAAGAACGTGACATCTCGTGATTCCATTTTGGTCACACTTCCATCAGCTTGTTTACCTATGAACACATACCCTTTGGAGTGTTCAGAATATCTTATAAAGATATATTTCTTCCCTCTATGACCTAATTTGGTATATTTATGGGAAGAATCATGAACATAAGCTGCATATCCCAATGGACGTAGACTACTTTAGTCTAGTTTCCTACCAGTCCATAATTCATAAGAGGTGGAAGTGATCGATTTTGAGGGTACTCGGTTAAGTATATAGGCAGCAGTCAATAACGCATCTCCCCAATATGAGATAGGTGTTAGAGAAAACTCATTTGCTAATTTGAAGTTGACAAAACATCGCCGTCAGTTTGGTCTGAAGACTTCAAGACCTAAATGTTTAAGTCTGAAGATCTCCAGAATCTATCATCAAAGTCTGAAGACAGCTATACTCAAGTTCCAAAGTCTGCCCAAGTTGACAGTTTCCAGACCAAATGATTATGACTCTTGCAGATGGGATTATATCTTTGAAGATTCGTTCTATTTGGTTATGGAAGATCTCCTGGCTGGATATACTTTTAAATTATTCGGTTATTCTCATTGGGATTCGTTTCGATTTGGATATCCTTTTTGAAGTGCAAGCAAACTTGGAAGGTTCTACTTATAGAAACTCAAGACCTTGATTGTATGGGCGAGTAGGATTGATGAGCTATCTTCTACATTTAATCGACAGCTCAAGATCACCTTAATTAATTCATTCCAACGAACATATTGGATGAACTCCTTTGGAAGGTGCCAACGGTTATGAATGCACGAGGGAGTATGTAAAGGTGGACTCTTCGTTGTTTGGTGCGAGTAGCAAATAGGAAAATTTCAAAGTCTAAATCTCTAAAGTTCCTTGTTTTCTCATTCTTTGAGCTATAATTGTGTACAAAAGAGAGAAGCATACGGTGAGGATTTGTGTGAATTATCTAAGACTCTCCACTGAGGAAGTCTAGCTACAAGCTATACCAATCTCTTTTGATTCATAGTGAAATCCAGCCGGTAGGCTGTTAGCGCGGGAGAGTGGATGTAGGATTAGATTAAACCGGATCACTATAAATTTCTGTGTTCAATTTCTCTTACCTTAATCTCCTTATTTTAATTGCTGCTTGATTCAATTGTTTAATTATTTTACTTCAAGTCTTTTACATTCTGAATTATATTTCAAAGTCGATTGAATCTCTTCAAAGTCTTTAAAAGAAAATTTTTATGCACCTATTCACCCCCCTCTAGGTGTGTTTACTAGCCCTTTTCAATTGGTATCAGAGCAAGTTTGCTTGACTATCAAAGACTCTGCTGTTGCGAAAAGGAAAGGGAAGGAGCCCATGGTTGCTCCTGAGAAGAAAAGAATAAGAGTCATCTTGTAGGATGGAGATGAAGATGATGAAGATGCAATGACCCTTGTAGCATTGAGAGACTTGAAGAGTTTTGTCAGTTTTGCTGACAAGAGAGAAGAGCATGAAAGGAGAGAAGAAGAGATAGAGAAAAGAGCTAAAGAAATAAGAGAAGAGGAAGAAAAGGAAGAAGAAGAAGGACAAGAAGGAGAAGAAAAGGAGAGAGTGAGAAGAGAAGAAAGTGAGAAGGAGAAAGAAAGTGAGGCACAAGAGGAACATGAAGATTCCCTTGAGCCATCTTTTGCAGTTCCATCATCAAGAGGAGATGCTGGAAAACATCACTCTGCTTTTGCTGAAGAGGAAGAACATGGCGAAGATTTTACTACTCCACCCACTGGCACACAAACAGGGGGAGTTGCTGAAACTAAAGGTATTTCGTCACCTTTCTTTGCAAGTAATGTTAGTCGGTGAGCTGCAAACCTAGAGGATATATATGCCTCTCATTTTCTAGAAGTTGAGGCATCCTCTTCGAGTGATAATGGAAGGGTTGGTGAAGAACCATCAAGCTTCAAAACTCCACAAACAGAGTCAGCAGGTCCGAGTGCTGGTAATGCTCAGTCAGCAGACTTTTCAAGACTGTTGGATATTTTATTGGATCTCAAGAAGCAAATGTATGGAATGGAGTATGATATGTGGGATGAAGTATGATATGTGGGATCTCAAGAAGGCTCTTTTGGCTACTTCAGTATTGTTGCAGGATTAGATCAACACCCTCAAGGATCAAGTCCAGACAAATGTGAAGGGTGCAGATTTAGAATCGCTAAAGGAATCTTTTGCCAGTCTTGAGAAGACTGTTAACTCCTTAAGAGAGTTTCAGCTTGTCCGCATTCCCAAGCAGCCCTGATTTCGAACTTTCATTCTCTCTCGTCAAGTTCTTTTATTCTCTACCTTTTTGCCGTGACAAAAAGGGAGAGAAGATTGCAGATTTGATTTGTTTTGATGAACTTTAACTTGTGTTTTGGCTTGTTGAACTTTTACTTGGATTGTTCCGATACTGTTTTAGTACTTGCTGGTTGACTGTTTATTGGTGATTTGGACTTTTGGTACTTGCAGGATTATGTCATAATTTTGAGGATAATTATTTTGCAGGACTAACTTGTTTTCTGTGGTTGTAGAAATGATACAACTTATCCTATTTTATTCCTCATATTATGTGTAAGTATTTTTGCAGGTCAAAATTTATCAAATCTGCCGGGAAGTTTTATCACCATAAAAAATGGGGAGAATGTTGGAGAAAACTCATTTGCTATTTTGAAGTTGACAAATATCGCCGTCAGTCTAGTCTAAAGACTTCAAGACCCAAATGTTTAAGTCTGAAGATCTCCAGACTCTATCATCAAAGCTTGAAGACAACTAGATTCATGTTCCAAAGTCTGCCCAAGTTGACAGTTTCTAGACCGAAGGATTATGACTCTTGCGGATGGGATTATATCTTTGAAGATTCATTCTATTTGGTTATGGAAGATCTCCTGGCTAGATATAGTTTTAAATTATTCAGTTATTCTCATTGGGATTCATTCCGATTTGGATATCCTTTTCGAAGTACAAGCAAACTTGGAAGGTTCTACTTATGGAAACTTAAGATCCTGATTGTATGGGCGAGTAGGATTGATGAGCTATCTTTTACATTTCATCGATAGCTCAAGATCACTTTAATTGATTCATTCCAACGGATAGATTAGATGAACTCCTTTGGAAGGTGCCAATGGTTATGAAGGCACTAGGGAGTATTTAAAGGTGGACTCCTCGTTGTTTGGCGTGAGTGACAGATAGAAAAATTTCAAAGTCTGAATCTTTAAAGGTCCTTGTCTTCTCATTCTTTGAGCTATAATTGTGTACAAAAGAGAGAAGCATACAATGAGAATTTGTGTGAATTATCTAAGACTCTCTACTGAGGAAGTATAGACTACAAGCTATACCAATATCTTTTGATTCATAGTGAAATCCAGCTGGTAGGCTATCAGCGCAGGAGAGTGGCCGTAGGCTTAGATTAAGTCGAACCACTATAAACCTCTCTGTTCAATTTCTCTTACCTTAATCTCCTTATTTTAATTGCTGCTTGATTCAATTGTTTAATTGTTTTACTTCAAGTATTTTACATTTTGAATTATATTTCAAAGTCAATTGAATCTCTTCAAAGTCTTTAAAAGAAAATTTTTATACACCTATTCACCCCCTCTAGGTGTATTTACTAGCCTTTTTCAATAGGTATATTTGCTTGCGCCATCATAGACCTAACCATTTTCAATAGGGTTCTATTCCTTCTCTCAGCTACCCCATTTTGTTGTGGAGTACTGGGAATAGTCAATTGTCGTACAATTCCCTTTTCATCACATAGAACCTAGAATTGCTTTGATAAATACTTACGTCTGCGATTGGTTCTTAATATCTTTATTGTTTTGTTCAACTTATTCTCTACTATTGCTATATATCGTCTAAAGCAGTCAAATGCTTCTGACTCAGAAAGACGTAATCGAAACGTGTGAAGTCATCTATGAAAGTGATGAAATATGGGGCTCCATGCCTCGCCCTCACATTTAAAGGACCACAATTGTCAAAATGTATGAGTTGTAATGAAAATTCAGCTCTAGTCCCTTTATCGAATGGTTTTCTAGTTGCTTTTCCTGCTAGACAATGTTCACATATAGGTAGATCAACATTAGTGAGTGACCCTGAAAGGCCTTCTCTAGCTAATTTTTGCATTCTTTGTGACCCAATATGACATAATCTAGCATGCCAAGTACTTGCATCAATCTCAACATTACTAAAAGATGCAATTAAATAAAAACAACCATCGACATTAATATTGTATTGATCATAGTCAATGTCTAACACCATAAAACCACTTGATATATTACCCGAACCATAATAAACTGTTCCAAACAAAATGTCAATACAATCACCATGAAAATTCAATTCATAACCTAGGCTAAGAAGAACAACTATGGAGACCAAGTTCCGTCGAATATCTGGAGCACAGAGGACATCATGTAGGAATAGGTTTCGATCACCACGTAAAATTAGTTTACATGTGCCGATACTCTTCACTTCAATTCTTGAATTATTCCCAACATATATCCATCTTTTTCTAGGTTGGATCCGACGACACTCTCAGATGCTTCTCGTTCTCTAGCTACGTGATCTGTTGCTCCTGAGTTTACAATCCACATTGGACGAGATTCAGCAAGCATCACAGTGCTAGAAATATAAGCATTACTTAAAGTAATGGAGTAATAGGATGCCTCTTTCGGCTCAATGCATTCACGAGCAAAGTGACGTATCTTGCCACAATTGTAGCACTCTATCTTAGCCTTGTCCTTCTTCCCATCACGCTTCTTGCGTCGGAAGGTCTTAGCCTTTTTAGGTGCCTGATCAGTCTTATTCCCTTTGTTGTTGAATTAATGATTCATTTTGCGCTTAAAGCCCGAAACTTTGTGCGAACTCAATTTAGCAACATAAGCATGGGTAGAGGATTTCGTAGCCTCTAGGCGCTCATCCTCTAATACCAAATGACGCGCTATATCATTAAAAGTGATAATATTATCATGATGTGTCATATTGATTTTCATATACTCCCAATTGTCAGGAAGAGACCTTATAATAGCCTGATCTTAGGAAGTAACCTGCTGACTTCAGCTCACTAATCATGTTTAACATCTCCCAAAAATGCTGCCTCATCGTTATATTTGGGCACTTTCGGTATGTGTCAAACTTGATGGTGAGTCTCCTCAACTTAGTGACAGATGTACCCCCCAAACTTATCTTTCAAGGCAACCCACATTGCTTGAACTTTGTCATAACTTTCAAACTTACACATGAGATCATCTTGCATACAGCTTAGCGACGTGATGCGAGCAATGCTATTTTTCTTTTTCCAAGCTTGATAAGCTTCTACATCTCTCCTATGTTAAGCTGAAGTTCCATGCTCAAGTTCATCCATGGCATGGTTGAAGGTTTCCAAAACCTCTTGCTCCTCAAGGATGTATTGAACCTTTCGATGCCAAATATCATAATTGTTATTGTTTAGCTTCTCATCCTTATTGAGGTCAGCCACAATGGTCTTAGATGCCAAAGCCATAATCAACTACTATAGCACATTGACATAATAGACGCAGAATCAATACTAACACATTTTTCAAAGTAACACACATATTCAATTTGCAGAAAGACAAATCAAATTAATGATAATTCAATAAAAGACACAGAATTGAAAGTTCACTATGTTTCCAATCAGCTCCCATGTTCAATTGTTCTATTATCATTAATTAGTTTAATTTGCACAAATTTTAAATTCTAGGTGAGAACTCATTCGAATTTTACCAACCTATGAACTCCCACTAGGAAAAATAATTACATGATCTTATGTAATTTCTACATTTTCCCATTAACACAAAAGCATAGCATGATGTGAACCAATGTACAAAAAACAATCATGCTGCAACTACAATCAAAATCACAATTCAACATGTAACGGAAAAATAAGGATTTCCTACAATTGTTCGAATTTTTTTGGAACTAGAAAATTGCAAGTATATTAAACTATATACATGTTACCATCGAACCATGCTCTACACAGCATATATGACATCATTTTCATATTAGCTAGCTACTATATTTTCAAAAATACAAGAAAATACAAGCTACAAATGAAAAAACTATGCATTTATACCCTAAAAATACAAGTACGTAGGGTTCCCTACACATTTTTATACATTTATCAAACTCAAAAATTAAAAATAAATATATCACAGTGTAGAGTACATCCATACAAACCAAACACCGCTAACCACGCTCCAATTGAAGCTCCCACGCGCCCACACGCGCCGACCTAAGTGTGCGGCACGTGTGGCGCGCATGCCAGCGAGCCAAACGGCTCCTAGCCGGTTCGACCGGTCCAATTGGTGACCGGTTCGACCGGTTTCACTGCCAGTCCGATTGACCATTCAATGGTTGGGTCGGATCTAGGTCAGGTCACAAGTCAGCCACGGGTAGAGTCTCGGGTGGAGTTGGGTCACTAGTCGGGTCGCCGGCCGGTCGTCAGCCGGCCAACTGCCGGTGGCGGTGACGTTATCGATGACGTCATCCAACAATTATTGACCGTTGGATGATGTCACAGTGACGTTAGCATGAGTCGTTTCCCCAATGCGCGCATGATGTGCACGCGCTGGCGTGCCTAGCACATCAGGTGCATGGCACCCACACACAGTGGCTTCTGGCCACACGTGTGGGTGCGTCCGACGTCCTTCAACGGCGCTTAACCCATCATCAAATTTGTCTCAATGAGTACTTTCACCCTGCATACTTAAAAATTGATTTTGGCCAAAAAAATTCCGAAAAATGGCCAAATCCGTATAGGTGTGCACGGCCCCAAACTCGTTCTTCACTTCGGTTCATTTTTTATGATTCAGATTGCAATTCTGAGCAATAAACATCCAAACAGTGTAGATTTCATTCTCTTGATCTCAATATCAATTGGTAAACGAAAAAATTCGATATAAACAAGGAAGAATTCACAACCTGGCTCTAATACCAATGATGGAAGAAAGTTGTGGATGAATCACGACCATTATTATTTCACGTTGGTCTGAATGTAGTCATGAGGAAAACATCTGATTTCCACATTTAAATGCCAATTGTTCTTGTAAAGGAGAAATGGAACACCCTTTTTTTTTTTTTTTTTTTTTTTTTTTTTTTTTTTTTTATGGAAAGGGGACAAGAAAATAATAACGCTTTCTGAGCATACATTCTAGCAAAACCAACCAACGGTTGTCTTTAGAAGTCTTTTATATGACTCAATCACACCATTTCAAGAGGTGTCTTTCCATCGTAGCATATCAAGACGAAACGGTGCGTTTCAATCGCACTCCATCATGGACGTAATGATTAAGAACAACATATTATTTTTCGCTAAACGAATGGAGCTGTATATTTACAATTTTCACACCTCACCAAACATAGAAATCCTTATCGCAAAAATTAAAGGGTCGTCACCTAAGCTCAGCCGCCAAAGATCGCCTTTGATCACCGTGACCACCCAAACGCTCGGCCTACCGCAATTATCGCCACATGGAGGAACACGATCACTATCACGAATGGCTGTGAAAATCCCACCAAGAGAACTCGTCTATGACTCCCCACCCGACTCTCTCTCTCTCTCTCTCTCTCTATCTATCTATCTATATAACAGAAACACTCTACCACCTAAACGGCCTCGCTTCAACTCTGGTTGAGCCGTATGCACCATGGGCGACCTCGTTGAGGCCATCGTAGGCCGCATCAAACTCGAGCTAGGGTCATGGCGACCCCAGTGGTCCTCACAGAGGCTGTTAAGGTCGCAACGGCGACCGTCACACAAAGTAAGAGAGACAAAGAGAGTTTGCTATTGGAAGCAGGGAGGACCGAGAGAGAGTGAGTGAGCAAGCACAACCTTTAGGGGGAGAGAGAGGACAGTGTTGCTGGAGCAATCAGAAGCGGCGAGAGTGGCATCGATGGAGCGATGGGAGGCGATGGGGAACACACGCCGACGGCAAGAATGGACTTAGACTGGTGGATGAATAGGGTTTTTTTGTGAGAGTATTTTGGTCCTTTTAGTGGGACTGACATATGAAATTCACAATTTTCAAAATAGAGGTATGTATTTGGCATTAAGGTGAAATTTACAATTTTATATTTCTCTGTACGAAATTTGCCAGCTTCTTTACATCGGTGCTCGATGTGACCGTCTTTAACTTCGAATATTTAGAATCACTGTTGTACTTTATCTAACAATACCAAATATTTAAATTTATAATGGCAATAAGAATTTAAAATCATCTTTAATGATTTCGCAAACTTATATCGAAAATGCCGGGGTTAAAGAAAAGAAAAACACACTTACTGCAACTCACACGAGATCACTTGTAGGTGGCGGTGTAGAGAATTTATTTAACATCATCAATGTGCTGCTTCACATGCCACACTACCAACTCTGTTAACGAGGGAATTAGTCATTGCACTGCACATGGACAAGATCTAGAAAGTCTCAAACCAGACCTAAAAGTATTTATCCAGAGTCGTGTATAGAAGAAAGTCTTGCTCATTAAGCTTTCAAAGCTAGGCCGGCATGATTGAGACTGAAGGTAGCTACCTAACTTTAGTTTTTTTTTTTTTGGTCTATAGTAGTGTTGTGACCTAATTTTTGGGTGCACCACCTAAAATTAGGCTAATAGATTGCTAAGCCTAGACTTAACTCAGACTCTCCCGAGCTCATACTAATTCGCGACTTAGGTTGAAACATCTAGCATGCAAAATGGAGTCGCCACTAATCAGTTTACGGTAGGTCGATTAGACACCTAAGTAAAATAATGGGAAAATTATTTTACTTTTACGAACCAAAAACTTTGGGTACGGGGATTTCGTTACATTAGATTTTTCTAATGCCCTTTTGGTACTTTTCTCTTTTATTTTGAAAAAAAATATTTTGTAGGCAGCTTGAGTTAATTTTAATTCACTTTCCTAATATGTGAGGTGATCATGTGGGTATGTAAATCACCAATTTAATACTCAAGAAAGCAAATAATAAAAAAATGTAGGACTTACCTTATAGCAACGAAAACATCTGTAATGCTATATCAGAATTTACATTAACAGTCCTAGATATGAATTCTAATTAACACGCAATTTCTTTTTTTGTTTTCACTTTATTAATGAAAATCATGCAGTATGCATTGCATGCCACTAATTTAATATGAAATGATATGACATAGCAGAATAGCTTAAGCTATATGACATGAGTAAAAGAAATGCAATAATTAAATGTGCTATCTAAATTAATCTAATGACTTAATTCTATTGACAAGCAATTTCTAATTAAATAGACCTAGCAATAATCACTAAATGGCGTGCATTTCATGAACCTAATTCTATATGACGTGCATATGATCTTTTATTTTCCTAACAAAAGCATGCAATCTATCTAGGAGAAATTATCTAAACATATAATATGCAATCCTAACATGCAATGACGTGCAATGAATGCCCTAATTCTACATGATAATTTTTACGTTTTTAATAAAATTCAAAATTTACAATTGCTACATAATTAATCATGCATCTTTTTATTTTATTTTTAAAAATTCGAGGTAGAATCCATATTCTAAATATGCAAGATAGCAAGAAATATTCTAAAACCAACCTAATCCTAACTCAAATATTTTTGGATTTTTCTTTTATGAAAATAAAATTGATCCAACTAACATGACGGCAAATCAGATAAGATAGAATTGATGTTCACAAATTGGCGAACTATATCTCGCACATGAGATCGAGTTGGTCGATTTTTAAATAAATCATGAATTGGATCTTCGAGCGTGAGATCGGATTATCGATTTTTGCAAGAAATTGTGAGTTGGATTTCGGACGCGAAAATCGACCGTCAATCCTTGATTTGAGGGACTATTTTATGTCGGGAATTCAATCAAGAATAGTTCTACTAAAAAACAAGATGATGATGATGATGATGATGATGATAATAATAACTATCTAATATGATTTTCCTTTTTTTTTTTTTTTTTTTTTTTTTTTGCTTCGAAATAGAGGCTTAGCAAGGGTGGCTAGTCACCGGAGGTGATGGGTCGCCGGCATTTGAGCTTCGGCGAGGATCAGTGGCAGCAGGTGGATTGGCAGCAATAACAGCTCGCAAGTGGTGAGCTATGGGCGTCGGGTCGCTGGTTGGAGCGGCACGGGCAGGGCAGTAAGGAGTGACCTGCTGTGACTGGTTCGCTCGAAGACGCAATCGGAGCGGCAGTGCGGCGAGGCTGAGGCGGAGGTGTGGCGGGTCGACGATGGTGCTAGCGCTACGGGCTGCTCATAGAGGGGACAGCAGTTCGGAGCTACAAATCGGGCAGTGACAGATTTGGAGGCACAAAGCAGAGCTGGAGGCGCACAAGTGCAGGCGGCGTCGCAACTTTGAGGGCGCGGAGCAGCGTGTTTGAAGACAGTGGTAGGGCGTCATAGCGGAAAGGCAGATTTGGCTCGGGTGGAGCAGAGGTAGCGGTGTCGACGCTCGGGGGCTCGAGTAGAGTAGAGGAATCGAGTCGCAGCACTGCTGCGTCTAGGCGGAAGATTTGGGCAACAGGTGGAGCTGTCGTCGGGTGCCTGGCTGGCAGAGGCGGCGGCGGTAGCATCGCAAGGCGGAACCAAGCAGTGGGAGGAGGTGTCGTGGGCGGACGCACGATCTGCGGGTCAATCGCGGATGAGTGGCGGAGCAGGGCAGGAGCAATTCCAAGCTCTGGTGGCGGAGGCAATTCAGCAGCAGGGGCTAGGTGTCGATGCAGTGGCTTGGATTTGGATCTGGCGTTCGAGTCAACAGCGGCGATCGGCGAGGGAACGGTGGCTTCATGGGGGACGAGCGGCTGAAGGCATCGAGCGAGGCGGCTGGTGCAATCGCGATGGGCTTCGGCTCGGTTGCAACAGACGTCGGCAATCGAGATCAGCAGGTGGTCAGAGGTGTCAGGTTGTTGCAAGCAGATGTGGTTTACAGACGAGGCGAGGCGCGATGGTAGCTGGTGGAGCGACGAGCGGCGGTGGCTGCGCGGCAATGGTGGCGCGGCACCCGTGGACGAACGGCTGTGGAGCGGAGAGTCACAAAGAAGATGAACAATCTCTTTTGTTTTTCTTTGCTTTTTCTTTGTTTTTCTTTTTTTTTTTCTCTGTTCTCACCTGTCACTCTCTCTGCCTCTCTCACTTTCCTTTTAGTCTTTCTCTTTGCTGCAGTCCTTTCCTGCTTACCTCTTGACTTTCTATAACACTTTTAGCAGGAGGAGGAAGTCAGAGCTTTTCTCCTCCCTCAAACCCTAAAAAAACCGAATTCTCTCTTTGGCTTCAATTTTTCTTTTTGAGTTCTTTTTTTTTTCCTGACCCCATACACGCCCTTGCAAAACAAAATGCAATCTTTTTGTGAATATTTCATCCCACGAAGATTGCCTATAATCTCCTGATCATCAAAATCCTTTTATTTTCCTCATCTCCTAATATTCTTCGCTGATTTTATCGCCTATTGCTAAAGATAAGATTGCAATATAATTTTTTAAAATTTCAAAAATCTACTGTAATATTTATTTTTTTTGTCATTAAAAAAAAAAAAAGAGGCTCGGGCCAATTTGCTCTCTTTGTGAGCTTAGTCGAGCCTATTAAGTTAAAGCTCAGAACCACTAATTTGAACCTTTCCGCCATCGCTCCAATAAATAAAATACAAATTAAAAATAAATGCACCTAAATTATATGCTATGCAATTAATATTTTTTTTCAGGGATAAAATTAACCCCTAATTTTCTATGCAATAGATAAATGACTGGATCGCCAAAATTTAGGTGTTAACAAATAGATTAAATTTGCTACTTTTTGCATTTTTGGTTCCCTCTTAAGTGTCCTCTTCATTTCAAAGCTAACCGCCTAACTTCAGCTTTCTCTGATTCTATTAAAATTGATGCTTACGCGTTTTAAAAGTCTTTCTTGATTATGAACGATGACTACATGACTGAAAAGGGGAGGAATATCCTTCCTACGACAAATTAGGCTAAATTCGGGAATCGAAAGTGGGGGTTGTGGATGATATTCTACTATTACATACCTTAAGATCTTACATTGAGATTATTTACAATCAGATGGGAGAGGCCCTGTGTTCTCTGAAGCTCCCCATTAAGTGTCAGCTTACGTGTTGTTGCAGGAGTCTTCGACCAGAAGCTATTCCCCATCTTCGGATTCAGCTCAAAGCCAAGGTTTCTAAAGGAGCTTATGAGCCAGCATTGGTCGTATACTGCGCATTGCTAAAAGAAGTATCCTTTTTTCGCATATTACTTCGGCGAAAATGTGTTATGAAATTATATTGCAAAAAAAAAAAAAAAAAAAAATCACTTTTTGACATGTATCTTTTAGATATCTCTGTTGTATTTATTGTTTAAGATATGTAGTCTCTTGAAATGAATAAGATATATAGTCATCCATCCCCTCAAATATCGGGAATCATAGTCATAAAGAAACTCTCAATGTGAGGAAGATCCAAACAACAATATTATCCAGCTCTTGTAGTCATTACCATCAAACCAATTGTCAAGAAAAGTCCTCTCGTGGAAAGTCTTTTTGTTAGAAGGCATAGTAGAAACCTGATACCTTAAATAATTGACTGTAATCTGCTGTTAAATTTGGTTTAAATCACCAAAGAAACTGGCGGTTTCTTTCAGCACAATCTTCGACGCATCCGTGCAAGGAGGCATGTAGGAAGGGGGCGGTCGCATACTGGTCTCCTCCGTACCACCATTTAGTACTATGAAAGCAGTGTTCATACCCCAACTCATATGTCGATCTATATGGCAATGCCAAAACCATACGCCTGTGATCAATTAATCCACTGGATACATTAGGTAAGGATATCGAATCGTTAGATAATGACATAGGGAAAGAGCATGACAAGGTGTATTTATACCTGGGTTATTTGCTGTGAATCTGATCGTAATCCATCCCTTTTTGGGCACCGAAAACGTATTGACTTTAGGCGGGTCAATCAGGTTGTACCCTTGAGGATCGCTCTCGTTGTCGAAGTTTTTGAAGCCGGATCCAACAACATAGAAACTATGTCCGTGCAAATGCATAGGATGGGTTTCTGAACCTTTCAGCAGATTTGTCCCTTGAAATATTATCTCCACGGTTTCGTTGAAATTCAAAACTTTCACCTTTGTCCCTTCAGCGGCCACCGCAAGACTGGTCGATAACTCATCCCCTATAAAGTTGTACCACATCGGAGGCAAATCCGGAAAGTCTGGGGTGTATACACCGCTGATGTTCCTGCATATGTACCTCTGAGTTGTTATTCATTACTTTTAGGGAGTTTATATTCTTTCGAAATGAAACGAGTACCCGTAAATCGAGCATTAGCAAAACAAAACATCTTAATCTATGACATGGAAATTCCTCAGATGTATAAACTGAAAATATAGCTTCATATCCAGATGCAAATCTGAGAATCAACGGCCCTTGCCACCACCTGATTTGGAATGTAATATCAAGCACAAAGAAATTTAGGTTACCTGTAGTAGGCAAGCAGCACATCGATTGAAGGATTCGCCCAACTTATGTTACTCAAACTCATGGCGATTTCAGACCCAAAAAAAAAAAAAACTCATGGCGATTTTGCTATCGCCCGATGCGCACGAATCGTTTGCGCATAACGGCTCGTTCAAGGAAGCTGTTATGAACATCCTCATACTAATGTTCAGAGGGACACATATGGGATACTCCTCATTTGCTAAACTTTTAAGCTAGGCTAGGAAATTAGCTGCCGCAAAATAGTCATAAAAGCCTGGAAGGGTGTCACTTGGGAAAATTGGTGGCGATGTGAGACTGTAGTTTCCCTTGTATTGGAGAATGGCTGTAACATTGATGTGAGAGAAGGCCATGACTTCTGTGTCTTCGCTTGAATTGTCACGCCCTGAATTCCGAGTGTGTGAACATCTCTCCATGGTCATGCAAATGCGACATTCCCAAGTAGTATTGCCGACCCCATTCATTTCAAATTTGTGCATGCGGAACGTATTATAGAACTCCTAACTAAAAACTCATGGGATAGGAAAGCAGGAAACCACCCAATTATAAACATACTTTCATTATATATATATATATATATATATATATATATATATATATATATATATTAACGTCAGAGTCATATACATCCAAAAATAAGTCAGAGTTTTTGTACATAAAAAAGGGTCAGCTTGCAAAAAGATCGGTCTATCTAAAAAAAATGAACAGTACTTGTTCACCGACCCCACCTTTGACTCTTCAACCTCCGGAGACGACGGGTCCTCCACCCTACCATCGGGAGGGTCATCTATGCCCTCACCCAGGATGGCCTCAATCACAGTAAGGGGGATATCAAAACTATTGAGAGGCCCAATCCTAAAATTATTGGCTCTACAGCAGAACCACGCCTCGTATTGATGAGACACTCTGACAAACATGGCCTCCTTGATCCAGACAGTGGTCCTAATCAGCTCATAGATCCAATGACTTCCAAGATCAGGAGCACTATGCACCTGCTCAATAATCTGCATAGGATGACCATAACGTTCCGGGGATATCGCCATCTACGGTCCTGAAAATATTTGGCCCACAACGGGATGAGACATTGTCTCAGCAAATTTACCCCCTAAACCCCTATTAGAAAGGAAATACGCCCAAGGGTGGCCTAGCCACAACAGCCAGAAGACTTACATTGTCTCAATCCCTTCCTGTAGGTTAGTATAATTCATATAATTCAATCTTATCTAGTAATAAGAACTAAACAATTGGAGCACAATCACATTCATATAATCAACACCACTTAGCAAGCATTCCAATTGTTGTTTATTACTACACATGAGCATAGCCTACTTGTAGTTCGGCTATCTACTGGCACCTAGCCAGGCATCGTCTCTCTACCTTGGAGCACGACTTCGTCATTACGTCAACGACGTTCCCGAAAGAGCATGGGCCTAGAATCAACTGCGACCCGCATCCGTTGTAAGGAGCATCCCATATAGAGGCAAGTTCAGCTCATTGATCCAAGACAATTTCCTTTTAATTATCATACAATAAATTCACCCTCAGCCCAAAACACTTTGCATTTCACTCAATAATTCCAATTAAAATAGTGATCCTGCCTCTTTTCTTCATATTAAAAATATTCGAGAAATTATTCACGTGTGTGGGGATGCATTAATTTCAATGTAGAAAACTCAATTTCTACTTTTTCCAACCCCACTATTTAATATAATAAGGGATATGTTCAACAGAAGTCCTAAAACTTGTTAACAACGTGCAATTGAGTCCTAAAACTTAAAAAAAAGTGCAATCGAGTGCTAAAACTTGTTAAGTTGGTTCAATTCAGTCCTTCCGTTAATACCGTTAGTTTATTCTAACGAAAATTGCTGACATGACATATTTTAATGCTTTCTCTCTCCTACGTGGCAACTAGGGCAAGGGAAATCATCCAGGTCAGCAAAATGATGTCGTTTTGGATATTGCTCATTATCCAAAATGACGTCTCCTCTCCCTGTTTTTACATTTTCCTTCCATCGACGCCACTCGTTTTCCTTCCGTTCCCCTTTGCATTTTCCCTCGATCGATGCTTCGAACCCTAAGCCCTAAATCTCGATGCAGATCACGGTCTGGTGCCTCGCGAGTTTCAGTTCTTCGTCAAATGCTGGTGTGAGTACGCGCGACACTCGTCCCACAAGAGCGTCAGTGGTGGATAGAGCGACGTCGATGATGGAGGCACTCACTATGACCGAGCCACACTTCTCCTCACTCGTTTGAGCTAGGTTTGTATCTTCGCTATCGATTTCACCGTAACTCGTTGATTATGAGATTTTGGATTTTTAGTTTTGGATTACTCTTATTCTCTTGTTTGCTTGCTAATTGGGTTGCGTCTTTGCGAGCGGTTGTTTTTTCAGGGCGATCCGGTAGGTCTTTGCTTGTGTTCCTTTTCTGCATGCCCAGCTGGTATTCGACTGATCCCCTGTTCGTGCACGCACTAGGATTTGATGTGCCCCTCAATTTGTGTCCGTTGATGATGTTGGCGATTCGCTTGTCCTCAATTCACTGTGACTCCCGATTTCTACTTTGCATATTAGCCTTGGCCCACCCTCGGCTCTACTGATTTGGAGCTTCAGTTCTGTCTTTGCTCTTTTTAGTTAGTTGATGAATTGCAATTATTGGATATGCATTCCGTTTTATTTACCTGAATGCTTCTTGATTGTGGATGTCGAGCTCTTGTCAAAGAACAATGGGGAGGTTGAAATAAGGAGGCTGCTCTGATTAATATAAAACCGGAAAGTAGCATAAATAAAATGAAAATGTACCTTTTCTATGACCGGGAGATGAAATCTATTATACATGTCTCTGCTAAGTTGCATTTTAGTCTATCTTTTTGAGTAAAAAAATTGAAAATTGTCGATTGAAATCACGAATTAATGGTAGAATAATAGCCTGAGAGCCATCTAGTATAAAAAGCTAAAATGAAGGAAATCTCTTGGCAATACTTACATCACAAGAGTAAAGTGATGCAGTTTTGTGCTAAACCAATCTGTGAGATGTGTTCCTGCTGTAATGTCACTTACCAAGTGCTTTAGTTAGCTTTGTCTACAAGTGCAGGAAGGATGGTGTGATAGCGTTGGTTCTATTGAACAAATCCAATACAAATTACATTGTACATAGATCATCACATTGTATCCTTATCTGCTTAATTCACTCTTGCAATCCGATTTGGGAAGTGTCTCGTCTATTTGCGGAAATGGTTCAGCATGGACTAAGATGTATAGCTTTTTGTGCATCACATGAACTCTGTGAACTCGTTTTGTCCTATACGTAAGTTACATCAGATAAGCATTATCTATTAGCACTTTTGTGGCCTTATCTAATCCAGCATTTAAGGCTGCTGTAAGAATTTATCATCAAGTCAAAGAACAGTAGACTAACAGGTGCCTGGAATTTTTTTTTCTCATTACCTTTTATCTAATAGGCAAGAGATTCTTCGTGAGACAGCTCCAAATCTGGTTGACTCAATAAGTTCTTATTGATCTGGATATACTGAGGATTCTAATGTGAAGTCGGTCTTCCTACAAACTTCCTAAATGAGCGATATTGCAATAGATTCTAAATAACTTGAATGTTGTTAGTGCTTAATGTATTCAAACAATTTCTCTCATTACTCAAGATACTTTTTAATGAATTAACTTGCCTTTATTCTCCTACGGTGTAGGTTTTGCTAGTTTGCAACTGTGATATGCTTTTTTAATATGGCGACAAGAAGAACGAGGGCAACAACTTCTAAATCAAGTGGTGTAACTCCTAATGAGGTCGAATCAGAGTTAAGCTGCTATTGTGATCTTCAATCACCACTTCTTATTGCAAAAACAAAGAAAAAATGCAGGAAGAAGGTTTTATGGATGTGCTAAGTTTGATGGTCCAGGTTGCTACAATTTCTTCATGTGAGTTGACCCAAAAATACCAGATCAAGCAAAGGACATGATAGTCGAACTGCTTGAAAGAAATCAAGCACTATCGGAGTTAAGTCAATCCAGATGCAACGACGTTTATGTGAGCTCACTGATAGCTAAAATGAAGGTGCAAAAGGCGAAAAATGGACTTTTAAATGAAGAGCTTGCAAGAGTGAAGAAAGGGAAGATGCTATATCAATTGGGATTTTTTCTATGCATGTGTTATATCATTATGGGGATTATATTTAATGTGAAAGCTAGTGAAAAGTTTCTAAGTCTTTCATAGTACCTTGTTTCTAAGTTTGTAATTAATTACTTTATCTCGATTCTCTTTTGCCCTATAAAATTAGGAAACTCATGTTGTGTGGAAATGTAAACAAGCTTAATTTATTTCGTGTGTTCTTTTAGTGAATGCTATTTGGATGATGATTTTTTAAATGTTCCATCAAAGGAAAAAAGACAGAGCACTCTCATATATCTATGGAAATCAAGAATGGGAAGCAGCAACGCAGTAGACAAAAGACAGAGCACACAAGAAGTTGAAAGCAAACCGGGCCTTTTATGACTACATATAGTTGAATGTGGCATACGTGTACTTTGAAAAATAGGAGAGGAGATGGAATTAGATAGGAGCCACATATTCCAGGAGTCTACGTTAATAATGCAGCAACTTATTAATGTCCTTCGAGGTGATATCTACGGTACAAACTTTCTTACGTTCTCCAAGCATATGAGAAGTAAAAAAATGGAAGTACTGTTGTTAAATGCGAGAGAGATTTACAAGTTATTACAACTCCAGCAAAGATCTAAGGTTAGAAGTTGGGAACTTGAAGCAACCCATGATAGCTAGATCTGATTTGTCATTTGTCATGTACAAATAAATTTGTACATTGCACTACTGCAACCAAGAGGCAGAGACACGGATAGGATATTCTCAAATGTATACGGCAAAAGGGACGAATCATTAAACACAATCCCAACACATTCTCTGATAATTACAAAATCACTGAAATTGATTGCTACAAAACACTAAAAACCACAAACCATGTAAGAAATTTGCCAGCAAAACCAGCACCCAAGATAATGTTAATAGAATTTCTTGTTGCAACTTTCAAGTGTCCCACTCCCGCCAACGATGACTTGCTGCTCAGCTGCAACATATTCATTTCCTTCTCTTATCCTCGGATCCGCCACCACCTTTAAAACATTCACATCTCTCTCTCTCTCTCTCTCTCTCTCTCTCTCTCTCTCTCTCTGTGTGGCAAAACATTAACACCCAAGAAAACAAAGTACTCTGTTCCCAAGTTCCAAAGTAAAGCCTCTAAGTGACCAAGCAGCTGCAATCTGGACATTCTTTCCTCGGCTATTATCCTCCTCTCCTCAGCCTGCACTACTTTCTTCTCCTCCTTATCGTAGCCAGACTTCACTTCTTCCGACTCGAACAACAATATCTCCCAATCCGAGAGGAGCTTATCCTTCCAACACTTCACTTTCCCCATCATTCTCTTGAGCTCCCTCTCTTCCTTATAGGCTTTGGGGAGCAATTGAAGTATGAGATGACTGAGGCTGTGAACTCACCGGTGGTAGTGATGGTGGCTTTGGCTTTGGCTTTATAGCAATGTGTTTTTGGGACTGAGGTTGAGAACTTGCCTAGGGGTGTGATGATGGCTTTGCCTTTATACCAATGTGCTTTCGAGGATAAGTTCTTAATGCTTGAAGCTGCAAACTGTCCTGGTGTTGCAATGGTGGCTTTGACTTCACAACAACATGCTTTCGAATAGCACTTTGAGATGATTGAGGCTGTGCACTAGCTTGGGGATGTGCCTTTGCCATTGAAGCTCCTAAAACTACTCCTTTGTCCGATTGTGTCAATAATCTTATATCAGTTGAGCCAAGCTACAAAAGAATGGGTATGTTTTTAGTTCAAGGAGACAATCAATTCCCATTGTAAAGTGTTAAAATATACACACATTGAGAATTTGAAGGTTGTTTTTAGGATTTGTGTAAACACCCAACCCTACCATTTTCTTCTTCTTCGGTTGTGACTGCCCTTGTATCATTTCCATTTCAATGACAGGTCTTTTAAACTGAAAAAGAAAAAAAAATACCGAACGTGAGAATGTAATCACAACATATGAATGCATGGGTGGTGAAGTATTATTACTCACTGGGATTTTTTGAGGTCTGCTGCTAGCTATTGCATTGGCTTGAGCACAAAAAAATACTTGTCGTTGATTAACACTATCTTCAGCAAAAGAATTGGCCTATTCACTATATCCACTTACATTAGCAGTAACCCAACATCCTCTTTCATTTACACTAGACTAAGCAAAAGCATTAGCGGAAGTATCTTGCACTGGTCCACTGAGTTCTGTACAAGCATTGACTAAAGTATCTTGTGCTGGCACATCGACTTGAGCAAAAGCATTGGCTGAAGTATCTTGTAATTATACACTGACTTCTACAAAAGCATTGGCTAAAGTATCATGTATTGGTGCACATCCTTTTGCAAATGCATTGGCTGAAGTATCTTCAATTGGTGCACTAGATTCTGTAAAAGCATTGGCAGAAGTATCTTCTACTTATGCACTAGCTTGAGCAAAAGATTGGCTGAAGAATTTGTCTGCCCACTATTATCTTGTACAAGTGCACTAGCTTCTGCAAAAGCAATGACACGGCCTTTGGATCCTCCTTGAGTTGTACTTGTCGTTGCTGTAGCTTTAGCCTGCATATATATCCATCATTAGTAAATCGAAACCTTCACATTTATAACTTATAATGCATGAATCTATCACAAAGTACTTGTCCTTTTTTGGGCCTTGATCCACTGGAATTAGCTTGAGATTGAGCTTCAGGTGCATTTGCATGGGCTTAAAAAGCACATATTAAGCATTCATGACAAGACAACAAGCTTAGTATTAACAAAATCAATTAGCTAAGAATAAGCTTTTCAGAGGACATCCTTTCAATTATGTCCAACCACATGGCAAGTAGAACAAGTCATTCGCTTATCCTCTTTAGTCATTCTGTTCTGTCCTACAAGCTCAAGTGGTTGCTTTCTTCTACTCCTTTTTGGTCTACCAGGCATCTTTTTGATTGGTGGGGGCTGAGGGGCTTCTTTATTAGTTTTGCCCCAAAATTTCTGTCCTCTCACAGTAGGCATCATGAATTGATAAGTACTTAAGTATTTGTTCTTGTTGAAGCACTCGGCTAGATAGTCACCTGGATCATTTTTCTTGTGGTGTATTGCACATATGGCGTGGCAACATGGAATTCCACTAACTTCCAAAGCTCTACAAGAACAAGTCTTCAAATTCAAATCTACAACATATTTGTCACCATCTTCCATAATCTCATATCCTTGATCTCCATTCCATATCAAATGGCAATATCTACTAGCCACTGTATTCTAATGTAACTTATGCACAATCCTTAGACCATAATTCCTTGTCCACTTATCACATGCATCCCTTTGACTATGCATTCTATTCATAACCATGATTCTAATATCTTTAAGCATACTCACAATGGCCTTGCACCTAGCTTCCACACACCTACCATTGAAAGCTTCACTAAGATTATTATCAACAACATCACATTTTATGTTGGTGTCAAAGAAGGTTTTAGACCAGTGCTTTGGCTCAATCTGGAATAGATTATCATGACCTTGTGGAGTCATTTCCTTCAATCTCTGTCTATGCACCTAAAAATCCGACATACTAATACTCTTAGCACATTTCCAAAATTGTCTCATCAACTGCTTTCCTTTGTATTTTTTACCCCAATTAGAATATATATGCCTCGCACACATTCTATGTTCTGCATTTGGCAAAAGTTCAACTACTGAAGGGATGATGCCCTGATATATAAAAAAAGAAAAGAAAACATTAATATTGGAAATCATTAGATACATTGTTACAAACAAATTCAAGATGAGCAATAGTAGTATTACATACCTTTTGTTGGTCACTTATTAAGGCCCAACCATTACCATTACCCATGTCAAGATCTTCCTTCAACAAGTTGATAAACCAGCTCCATGTGTCCTTATTCTCAATTCTCACAACTGCCCATGCTACTGGATACATTTGATTGTTAGCACCCCTCCTCACAGCACACAACAACTCACCCTTGATCAATCCCCTACGAAAACATCCATCTAATCCAATGATCTTCCGACACCCTACCAAAAATCCTTTCTTACAGGCATCAAAACAAATGTATGCCCTATTAAATAATGGTAAGGAATCTGGTACTGGTATTTCACCTTTCAAATGTGCTCGCCTGACTTGCAATGTAAAGCTCTTCCAAGTAATCATACATCAATGCATACTCCTTCTTATAATTGCCTTATAATTCCTTGAACACTTTTAGCTTTGTTCTCCTACATTGACTCACGGTGACATTCACCCTCAACTATTCTCTAACTAATATCTTCAACTGAGGTGCCTTGATTGTAGGCATTGCAGAAATGAGAATCATGAAGTGTTTAGCTAAAAAAAAACTGGAAACTCTCTTATTCTCGAAAGTGATAGCACATCTATGCTCATCAATGTACTTTTTTCAAATGAAATAATCCAGTTTTGCTATCGAGAGCACCATATATCATCCAGTTACAATTAGCCTGGGCATACCTAGCTCTTACAAATCCAACAGTGTTCTTGGTGTATTTAATTGCTCTTTGCTCAGCCACCAAGTACCTCAAAATTGCATCTTTGAACTCACTTGAATCTTCAAATGTCATGCCAACAACAAATACTGGATTCTTACCATTTCGATCATATGATGGAAACCTACTCTTCCTTCTTAAAATAACATCATCTTCTTCTTTTTCACTCTCATCATTTAAATCTGAATGAAGACTTTCTCTTCATCTGAATCATAGTACTCTGTTTCGTACCCAGAATCATCCACCATTAGAGGATCAACTGATAATGGAGTTTGAGAGTCAATGTCTAATTGAGAAGTTTCTTTAATGTTAGTTCCAATTTTGAGTCTATGTCTCGCTGAAAATTCCTTTAAATTTCTTCTTGCATTAACCAATTCAAAATCATCATCATCACTCGACTGTTCGGCATCCACTAAATTACATGCATCATCATTCTCATCATCCAAATCCCTACTTTCACCCTCAACCTGATTCTCATCACCATCGACATTTCCACTTATATTTGCAAACACATTATCAGCCACATTGTTAACACATTCTATATTCATATCAAACAAACCTCCGGTTTCCATCTCAACTCCCCCTATCTTAGCAAGCGTTTCTTCATCATCACAATGCTCAACATATAATTCAATAGTTTCAGAGTGAAGATGATAATAAAATTGATCTATCACATCGGAGTTATCCCATAAGTACCTAAGAGTTACTCCATCTTCAATAATAGTACTTCCAAGAACTCTATATAAGAGTTTTTCTATTTTACGCCCACATAAAACCTCAACAGCTTCAATTATGTTGGATAAATGAACCCTTACTTGAGTCTACTTTAACAACATCGACCCTTCCATCTACGTATTCTATGGGCGGTCCAACTTGAAATTTACCTCCAAAGAAAACAGTAACATAAACTTTGTTGTTGTCCGTTGGACCTACAAAGGAATAAAAACAAATAGCACTTTCAATTGTAAAATTTCAACTAAAAACTACTAATGACTTCACTTGTAAAGAGAAATGGGTAGGGTAAACATACCCATGTTGATGGATGACCTTGAGAGTAGTCAACCCTCCAATAAACTCATTCCAAAGATAAGCATCACCAAACTAGCATCAGCAAAAAAGGAGCTGAAAGTGACAGTAAACTGAACTAATTTAGAAGAAAGGAAGTTATCAAATCTTCATGTACACATCTCATTATTTAGACACAAAGAATCAAGTATAGTAATCTGTCAAAATGTAAGGTTAATTGGGAATTCCCCCGACCTTTGAGGTATATGGCAAACACCCCTACCCTCTGAATCTTGACAAGCACCCCCAACCGTTTGTTTTCAGTTTTGTAGAAATTACCGATTGATTATACCATTGTTCATTCATTCATATATATTTTATTTTGTCTTAACAAGTAAATTACCTTTTTTTGGCTTGATGAATGCAGAGTTGCCACCCATCTACATTTTGAATACATAAAGCGCATGATTGCGCGCTATTTCTGTTCTAGAAATTGTTTTTCTATTCCAGAAACAATTCTGGAATAGAAATCCGTTTGGTAAAATTATTCCACTTTTCTATTTCTGAAATAGATTCTTGTTCGAGAAATAGATCTAGACTAGAAATCAGAAATAGAAAAAAGCTATTTTTCTATTTCTGGAATAGAAATGAAAAATAAAAAAAAAATTTCATCGTTCATCGACGCCGCCGCCACCGGTCGCCGGCCGCCGCTGTCTCCGCCGCCGCCCGCCGCGCCGCCGGTCGCCGGCCGCAGCCTCCGCCGCCCGCCGGCCGCCGCCGCTGTCCGAAAAAAAAAAAAAAAATTTTATGTCGTTATCAAATGAATTTCTATTTTTAGAATAGAAATTTTGTGTCGTTATCAAACGGTTATTTTTACTTAGAAACTTATCCAGAACTAGAAATAGAATCATGCGCGCCCTAAAAGACTCTCAAATAGACCTAACTGTGAAACTGGGTATTTTGCTTCAAAATTTCAAACTTTCCGAAAATACAGCGTATTAATGCATTACATAATGTAAATAATCCCGTGATTATCAATTCAAGGGCTCAAAACTTGAATGACAGACAACTAAATCGCAAGATTTACAGATATCATTCAAGTTTCGAAATGAAATTTTGGGGATAATCGGCACACAGATCATGCCAAAGAGGGACAAGAGCTCGGCATCCACAATCAAGAAGCATTCAGGTAAAACAGAATGCATATCCAATAATTGCGATTTGTCAACTAACTAAAAAGAGCAAAGACAGAACTGAAGCTCCAAATCAGTAGAGCCAGGGGTGGGCCAAGGATAATATGCAAAGTAGAAATCGGGAGTCACGTTGAATTGAGGACAAGCGAATCGCCAACATCATCAACGGACACAAATTGAGGAGATCATTGATTGGAGCACATCAAATCCTAGTGCGAGCACAAAAAGGGGATCAGTCGAATACCAGTTGGGCATGTAGAAAGGAACACAAGCAAAGACCTACCAGATCGCCCCGAAAAAACAACCGCCCGCAAAGACACGACCCAATCAGCAAGCAAACAAGAGCATAGGAGGAATCCAAAACTAAAAACCCAAAATCTCATAATCAACGAGTTACAATGAAATCGACAGCGAAGATACAAACCTAGCTCAGACTAGTGAGGAGAAGCGTGGCTCGGTCATAGTGAGTGCCTCCATCGTCGACGCCGCTTGATCCACCACCGACGCTCTTGTGGGACAAGTGTCACCCGTACTTACACTAGCGTTGACGAAGAACTGAAACTCGCGAGGCACCAGATTGTGATCTGCGTCAAGATTTAGGGCTTAGGGTTTGAAACGTTGATCGAGGGAAAACGCAAAGGGGAACGGAAGGAAAATGAGTGGCGTCAATGGAAGGAAAATGTAAAAACAAGGAGAGGAGACGTCGTTTTGGACAATGAGCAATATCTAAAATGACGTTGTTTTGCTGACCTTGACGATTTCCCTTGCCCTAGTTGCCACGTAGGAGAGAGAAAGCATTAAAATAAGCCATGTCAGCAATTTCCGTTAGAATAAACTAATGGTGTTAACAAAAGGAATGAATTGAACAACTTGACAAGTTTTAAGACTCGATTACACTTTTTGTAAGTTTTAGGACTCAATTGCACTTTGTTGACAAGTTTTAGGACTTCTGCTAAACATATCCCATAAAATAATTAAAATCCAATTTCGGTGTCAAAACCCGACACGTGGGAATTTATAAATAAAATCCATATTTTTCTAAATTAACACTCAATTGGCAAAATCCAATCATCAATTGCATAATCTGAATATACAAAGCAGCGATCAACGCAAAATTATGAGAAATTAAGGTTCCTAATAAATTTTGGAATTTAATAAATATTAATTTTATTTTCGAAATTAATTTAATAATAATATTTTAACTATTTTTATACTATATAATATATTATTAAATAATTAAATAATTTCGAAATATTTATTAAATCAAAAATAATTCATTAAAGTCAAATCAAGGCTTATTCTAATATATCTTCTACTTAGCCTTAATTAAACATATTTTAAATTAAACACACCCCTTAATCTAAACCACACCTAAACAAACTAAACTAACAACCTAATTACATTTAAGTTAAACTAAACCTCCTTAAAGCATCATTAGCCTTCTAATCCAAGTTTAGAGGTTAAACTCACTAGAATCGCTTTCCAATGAGTTCCCGGTGAAGCTAGCGGCAAGGCGGTCGACAAAGCTACACAGAGCAACACCAAATGAGGACCGAAAGGCGTCCAAAATGGCCTTTGAAGGACCGGATCTAAGTTGGAAATCCAGCCACTGACCTTGGCTGGTTGGGGACGCGCCGATGGCTGGTGGTGCGTGAAACGGGCGGAAGGAGGCAACGGCAGCTCATGCAAGTGGAAGCGATGGCTTCGACGGCCAAGCGAGACCCTTGGTGGTGGCTGGCGACGAGGAGCAGTGGCTAGACGAAGGAAAGACGACGGCTGGAGGCTCGGGCAGAGGCAGCATGCTAACCGGCGAGCAGGTGCGTGGGCAATGCGTGCGAATGGCGGCGACGACGATGGCATCGGTGACAAATGGGTGAATGGCGAAGGGGGCATAGGCTGCTAGTTTTCGTCGAGCCTCTGGTTTTCACGGTTCCCCCTCCCCTCAACCGGTTTCAAACATTGAAGAAGAAGAAGTTGATGGAGAGTGAAGTGAGAGGTGCTTTTTTGGACGCAATTGTGCACCCTACACTTGTCCAAATCTCCTCCACTTTGGCCCCACTATGACATCACTTGAGGTCATCATCCACTAACTCAAAACTCCCACAATAATTCTCTAATGGGTCCAATTTCTTCCTCCACCATGGCATACCAATTTCTAAATTTTGTACAACACATTCTTCAATTCCAATCAATCCTCTTCCGATTGAGCCAAATTGAAGTCCATAAGATTAATCCAATTTCACCACATATCAATTCACATAATCCCTTGACCATAAAACCATCTTAGCTCCCAAAAGTATGACCAAAAGCGGGCCTACCCAATTTTCTTGAACCAACTTAATTATGCTCTGATTTTTCGTCGAAAACTCAGCTTGTAAGAAAATCCTCTGAAGATGAGTCAATGCTCCTAACATGATTTGTGACACCTCAGGACTTTCAATTTTTGAATCCAGTTTCAATTTCACAGTTAATTTCATTCTAGTGCGATCTTAGCGCGTCCTAATCTACCGAGTAGCTTTTATGAAATTTTTCGTGCATCTGACCTGTGGTTGATCACCTCAAGCCACAAAGTACTTCTTCGACACATTGGCGACTCTCGGTTGTTGTGAAAATCTCAATGACTCAAATATAGACACAGGTTATCAAAACGATAGAAAAATTCGGTCCAGTGCTGATCGACAAGAATTGTGCGATTTGGTGGAATCACTCACACTCGATCACACGCTCTCGTTGAGTCGACCTATCTCCGATCTCTAATCGATTTTTTAACTGTTCCATAATGACCCTTGTAGATTGGCTCGATCGAGAAGTCGTTTTCTGGTCGAATTCTCAAGTCTGATGCGTTAAAATTCCTTAACGACGTCACCCGTTAAACTAGTTTTTTCGCGAGTGGCCAATCCAGAAAAAAGAACTATATGCGCATAGATGAAGTGCCCGACTCAATTTATTGAAAACAAATTGGAAAATCAAGATGTCACATGAATACCGCTGAGTGGCCATGTAATATCTTCAAAGGGACTGATCGGTTGTTAGCAAGACGTCCATTGTTTGTCCAGGACCGATTGTTATGTACGAAGTTACCACCCACTTAGTGTATGCTCCATCCATGCCGACGACTGTCATGTTGTGCTTGGCAATGGAGAAAAAGTGCTCTGCGCTGACCTCCGCATTCACTATTCAAAGGAGATAGGTCTTGCCATAGTTGAAGAACAAATGGTATGTTGTTTCTATGAAACCAATACTATCTTAATGAAGATTGTATCCCAATATACTATTGAAATCACGGATCCATGAAGGAACCAGAAATATACTTTTGGAGCACGGAACGAAATCTCCAAACTGTCCATTAATCATATAGCCAGTTGCTCAGGGTACATCGCTGCCTGCCGCTAAATCCTCATTCAATACTTCGTTGAGTTTTTCTTCTTCGTACCAAGAACCTACGAATCATCACAAAGATTGATGGTTCAAGTAATGCAACTTAATGAAATTTAACCCTTTGTAATTAGTGCAATCTCACTTGAAAATGGTGCATCCTAACCGGGTGGATTGTACGTATGGCCCTCTTTTCAGTTTGAACAAATGCGTTTCCAACTAGTGTGCAAGCTTCAATGAACGATTCAAATAAGAAATCAATGCATACAGTAAATTTAAATACGAGTGATTCACGCGGTTAGTTTAGGTAACAATGCTAGTCCTTGAAAAGTTCCATGCAACAAGTTGCGGGCCTATGCCCAATTAAAATTTCCATACCACCTCTTCATCCTAGACAATTCCTCCAGTTCATATGTAGGATGATTCTACTATTTCAGATCTCGAAAGGATTTTTTTTTCCATAGTGGAAGATTTTTTAAAAAGCTCGTTTATATAAAAAAAATTGTGGGTAGAAAATTAATAGTCCATCAATTTCTCAATAACTTATTGATAAAAGTAGGTAAAAAAAAGTCACCAACCTCCAGCGATGGCAAGGGACTTACCGGCTTTGGGCGAGGGCAAATGAGGGGCGGCCTTGTGCAACCCTCGCCAAAGGCTGAGGAGGGCATCCTAACCCTTGCCCTCATCAGTGACTGGTGACTTCCCCAGCCATAGATGGGCGATTGGTGGAGGGAAGAGATAGGCAAGAAAAATAAATGGAAGGGTAAAGAGAGGAAAAACAAAAAGAATATAATTAAACAAATTTTAAAAAATATTTAGAAATTAAGTTAAATATTCATATTATCACAAACTGTGTCACATAGGATGTGGCCGATGCAAGATGTGTGAGTGAGAAAACAGGATTTTAAAAACTGCAAACAATACATAGCACACACAATGGTTTATAAAATAAATATAAGGTTAGACCAAAAAAAAAAAAAAAATTCGAGTTACCCATTTTTCTTTGCCATACTTACAAACTCTATTGAGTTACCAACTAGTTAGGCATTACTAACTCTTAAGTCAATTACCACATTTATTTCATTCTTTTTAAATTATCAATTTTTCTTATCTCAAGGCTTCTCTTATTTTTCAGTTACCTTTCTTACCAACACCTTAAAGTATCAACTATAATAATGGTAAATATTAATATTTATTTGGGTTGACTTACCATTTTTTTTTTCCATTAAGTGACCTAGTCAAGACGTTTGTAAGAAGAACCAAATAGACATTGGTAACTAACTCAATGGTTAGCAATTTCATATATGAGTTGATAAGTTAATGGTATGGTTAAAAAAGGTAAATAAAATGTGGTAAAACATAAGAAGTTGGTAATTAAATTTTCGAAAAAGGCTTGGTAAAATTTAAATGATTGTGGAGAAATGCAAACATAAGTTTGTAAATGATAAGAAAGATCGACAAATTAAAAAAAAATTAAATATTGTTCAGTAACTTATGCAAAAGTTGATATTCCATTCATATGTAGTAATTTGACAGGGGAAGTTCAGCTAATTTAGATTCTTAATCTCTAAGAAAGTATTTGATCATAAACTAACACATTCACTAACCAAAAAGGAGAATGATTCCCCTTTCTATGGTAACCTTTCAACAAATTAGCGGAAAAATATAATTTTCATTAATTATGTTGCACAATCATGTTTACCGTATAGAATAATCCCCCCTTCTATGAAAAGTCTAAGAATGCTATGATCCAAACAAGAATTAATTACAGGAAGAACCTCCCATTCTATCTCTCGGTGCGAGATCATTGCTTTGCTTTTTTTATTTTACATACCTTGATGAGACTCCGAAGCCATACAAAACTGTAAACCCTTGCCTTCCTTTGGAAATTAAAAAAATATCTGTCACACTAAACCACCTTTGCTCTTTTCAAACTTGCACTATCCTTCTCGAAAATAAAATCTAAATATTCAATGTCTCTGACTTTTTTTTATTTTTGTTCGAATGTCTTCGACTATCTTTATTCGATTTATTTGCTTTTCGTCGGCCAAAGAAGGAAACTTCGAAAAGGAATAAAATATGTAAAGAAACCAACAACCCACAAAGTAAACGTTTTATATTATTTCTTTTTCTCCATATCTAGTATATGACAGTTTCGTTCACCTATTGCCTTTTCTATTGGTAGTGAAGATTTCCATCTCTAGTTGAATGCTTTTGAAGTTGGCGTGTCGGGGACAAATCGTTCAAAAAAGTTAGGCTGTTTGATATGGGGACCAAAGTTAGTATATTTTTTAACGAATAAAATTTCTAAAGTACGTACCGAGCATGATGATGTCTTATCCATCCGGCTCAAGAAAAGGGAAGCTCGATCCTTCGCTCGGTAGGATGACTATTGCATCATGACCTGTGGCTCTCGTCCAATCACTGTGAGCATGCCACCAAAAAGTTCCTTCCTTGTCAGTGAAATTCACTTCATATGTGAAATTTGTTTGTGGTTCGATCAGACATTGGGTAATGTATTCAGGTCCATCAGACCATGAATTTCTTGGTTGTTTCACCCCATGCCTAAAATGTAAACCGAGTTCTCCAATTAATCACACCCCTCTTAAGTTAAACATGTTTTGCTTCAGAACTAGATATGTATCTGTAAATGGCTGCTTAGCAGCTCAAAGAAAAAACACCACTTTGAGAGAGAAGTAGCATACCAAGAAATAATGGAAGTAGAATTGGTTGGTATTGTAATAAAGGCTAATGATACGCGTGGTTCTTGAACTTTTCTTTTTTCAATGTTTAATGTGATCCCTCACCTTTTATTATATTTGTTGACACCTAATTTTGGCAAATCTAGGGAAATAAAAAATAAAAAAAACGTATTAAAACAAATAAAAGGAAAAAATGGGGAAAATTAATCTAAATTGTTTATGCATGGAAGTCGGAAATTATTGATTGATTATGCATGGAAATTGAATATCCAAATTTTGTTAAATGCAAAAGCAATAAAAAAAAATCAAGTGAATAAAGGGCAATAATTATGATAAAAGGGAAGAAATCGAAGGAAAATCGAGTTAATTGTGAAATCACGCTCGATTTGTAACCATAAATCAATGCAATGGAAGTCGGAAACTCGGAAATTACCATAGAAAAAGGGTTGTTTGAAACACTATAAAAAGGCTACAATTTTCATGACAAAAAAAAAAAAAAAAAAAAAGAGGGATTTGAAATTTTAGAGGAGGATTGGAAAAAAGTTTGAAGCAAAAAGTGGGAGCATTCTTCGGTTTTAGGAGAGAGAGAGAAAAAGAAAAAAGAAAAGAGAGAGGGGACAGGTGAGTGACGTGAGAGAGAGAGAGAGAAGGACGTGTTGATTGTTCATCTTCCTCGGAGGACCCCTTCCCCCCCGACCACGCCGACCCGTGCCGCGCCGGCCACTGTGCCGACACTGTGACGCCGGACACCACCGCGCCTTGCCATCTTGCTGGCTCGCTCACCTCCTCCACACTGCACCGCTGGACTCACCACGACGTCTGCACCTTAGCCCTCGCTGACCGAGACCTGCTCGCGACCCAGCTCCGACGTCCCCTGATCCAACCAAACCCCGCTTGCCGTCTTTAAGCCGTCCCCCTTCTCTGACGCCGCTGCTGCTCCCCCCGATCTCATGACCCAGTAGGCCGACGCCAGCCCCTGCCGCTCTCTACCTATCCTCGGCGCCTACCAGCCCCTGCTCAATGACCGTCGCTGCTCGGGTGTCCGACACCGGCAGATCTGAGCTCCCTTGCAGCAGTCGCGACCCGACGCCCTTGCTCCGCCTCTACCGTCACCTATCTGTAGCGCCAGGAGCCCCGAAGTCGCGACTCAGCCCCTATAGCTGCTTCGCCCGCCATGCCCCTTTCTCCGCCCTCACCCCGCGACCCACCAGCTGCTCATGACTCCGCCGGCCACCGCCGCGACCCAGCCTGCAACAGCCCGAGAACCTGCGCCGGCTACCTCATCTCAACAACCCCCCCTCGGCCACGAACTCCTTGCCTGCCGGAAGCCGCCGTCTCCCTTTTTCTCTGCCACCACAAGCCCGAGCGACGCCCCTACCATTGTCCCTAACAACCAACAGCTCGCGACGCAATGCCCGATGCCGCTGCCTCGCACTATCCTGGACACCTGCACCCAGAGTAGCTCGCACCCCGCAACGTTCTCTCGTCAGTGCCCTGCTTCGCCGGGTTCTCTCACCGGTGGTAGCCCTCACGGCCCTGTGCCAAATGTGCTCCTCGATACCCTCGTCGGAGACCCTCGCCGGCAACTCCCCTCGCCGGAGCACCGAACCGGCCGCCAAGATTTTCTTTTTTTTTTTTTTTTTAAAGAAAGAGAAATCAAAATCAAATTATGTATATTTTCTTTATTTTATTAGGCAATTCCTTATCTTTTTATTTTATTTCTTGTTTATTTTTTTGAAATATTTCCATATGCATAATTAGAATTCCAATATATTACCTAATTTGCAACCACGTCTGGATTTTTTATTTCATCTAAGGCTTTAGATGAAATAATTAATCAAGCAGGAATAAAATTGATATTTTGATCTTTAAGGTTTAAGATCAATTCATCGATTTTACTAGCAAAATGTTACCCCTTGATCTAAATGATGTGTGATATTTTTTATAATTGTGAATGGTCTGTCTTGTCTTGATTACTTTATTTATCTTGCAATTTGTTTAAGTTAGAATATTGCATGCTTTAGGTTTATTTGCATATTTAGACTAAACATTCTATTTATCATGAATTTTCAAAATTTAAAACAAAAGAACAAAAAATAAATAAATTTAGGATGTTAGATTTTTGTTTCATTGGCTTAAATTGCATGTTTAATTACTTGACATTTTTTGTTCTTTCGAAATTAATTAAAAAAATCGCCATTATGTCATGTAGAATTAGAGCATCCTTTGTATGTCATTCATATCATGATAAAATTGCATATTTCATTTTTAATTTAGATTGATTTAGATAGACTGCATTTTAGGTTAGAGATTGCTAGGTTAAGATAAAATCTTGGTTTAAATTAGGGTTCAACTTAACCTAATCCATAATATTAAGTTGGATAGAATCTTAATTTAGCTAGATAATATTCATTCTTTTTCGAATTTCATAGAAAAAATACAAAAAATGTCTTAAGATAAATTAGTTTCAATCTCTATGATAGATTGCATTTTTTAAGAAAGAAAGAAAATAGAAATATCACGTGCACGTCGTATAGAATTAGGTTCATGAAATGCACGTTATTTAGTGATTTTTGTTAGGTTAATTAGAAATTGCCTGTCATTAGAATTATGTCATTTAGTTATATTGCATTGCATAAAGCATGATTATCATTAATTAAATGAAAACAAAAATAAATTACATGTTAATTAAAAATCATATTTAGGGTTGATGATGTGAATTCTAATTTAACAACATAGGTGCTTTCATTGCTATAAAGTAAGCCTCGTAATTTATTCATTATTTTCTTGGATGTTAAATTGGTGGTTTTGATCACCTCACATGTTAGGAAAATAAATTTAAAATCAATTCAAGCTGCTTGCAAAATATTTTTTTGAAAACAAAAAGAAAGGATACCGAAAGGGCATTAGAGAAGTCTAGTGTAACCAAGTCCTCATACCCTTAATCTGTGATTTGTAGGAGTAAAATAATTCTCCCATTATTTTACTTAGGTATCTAATCGACCTACCGTAAATTGATTAGTGGCGATTCCTAGATAAAATCCATCTACATGTTTAAAAAACTTGAATCCTTAGTCGTGAATTGGTATGAGTCTGGGAGGATCCGAGCTAAGTTTAAAACTGGGTTAATTCCAAAAAAAAGCACCAACTTTAGGTTGATGGACAATTTTGGCCCAAACTTTTTTTTGTCTCGTAAAAAAGCATCAACTTTAGGTCAATGACAAATCTGGCACAAACTTTTTTTTGTCACATAAAAAAGCACCAACTTTATATCAAGTGACAATTCTAGCCCAATTTTTTTTTTCGTTTTGAAAAAAAATCACCAACTTTCACTTAAATCCTAAATTTCGTCCCGCTTAACTTAGATTTATTGATTGTCCTTACCAATAAATCCATATGCACTTACTGGCTAACTCCATCCATTGTTTTCTTGTTTGAGTCACAACTTGAAAAATAACGGTAAAACTGTGTCGTCTCCTATACTTTACTAGCAAGTTAAAAAATCTCCATATTGAATTTTTCTGGCTAGACTTTATCATTTTGTTGTAATATAAAGCTGTAGATCATTGCCTGTCAAGAGAAACCATGGATGAGATCGACCGACCTCATAGCTAGAACATGTTCTCCTGAAATAAGGTTAACTTCAAATAGAAAGTTAATGATAGAGGTTAGATTTTGGATATGAGTGAAAGATTGTGATTTTTTATGAGACAAAAAAAAAAAAAAAAAAATTGGGGCTAGAATTGTCACTGAAACTAAAGTTTGTGCTTTTTTATGAGACAAAAAAAGTTCGGACCAGATTTGTCTGTTGACCTAAAGTTTGTGCTTTTTCAAGAGACAAAAAAAAGTTTTGGCCAGATTTGTCCATCGACCTAAAGTTGATGCTTTTTTTATGGAATTAGCCCATTTAAAACTTAGTAGTTCATTAACCTAAAACCTAGGTGGTGCACCTGCGAATTTTTAGGTCGCGACAGCTTGGCGACTCCGCTGGGGAATTAGGTCTTAAAACTCCTAGTGAACTTAGTCTAATTTTTATTTTCTTTTGAAAAAGTTTTTGTTTGGCAGCAAGGATTCCAGATACGTCCATAACATTTAAAGTGTTAAATGTTTTTGCAGATTAGAAGGTATAAGGGGAAGTCTTTGCTAACCTCTGTTTTGTAGGAAGGTGTAAGAATATATGGTTTACTTTCATATATGAAGTGTTGCTTGATATAAACTATTATGCTTGCCTTGCATTTGACACTACACTCTTGCACACATAACCCGCTGCCGAACCTAGGCTGCACTAAGATACTTATGATGGTATCGAGTTGGATACGACTTCGACCGCGAGACCGCGTAGTAGAGATTGCCCAACTCAATCCCAGAAGTCTTTTCTCAATGTTAAGAATGCTTACCTTTGCCCGCAAGACTGCGTCGCATTGGGGTATCATTCTTGACTAAGCTGGAGTTATGAGGACTTGACTTAGTATGCAAGGTTGCAACTAAAGGTAAGTTTGTTTGTGTTTCTTTTTAAAAATTGTTTCAAGGAATAGAAATAAAAAAATATATATTTCTGCTCTAGCGAACAATTTTTGAACGAAAGAACAAGTTTGGTAAATCTATTCCAAATATAAAAAATAGAAACACGTTTAGTAAACTTGAATAATTTTTTTTTTGTTTCTTTTAATTTTTTTAATATTTTTATTTTATTTTTCCTATTTTCTTTCTCATTTTTCCTATTTCCTATTTTCTTTTTCCTATTTTCTTTTTTTTCCCTTCCTTTTGGCCGATCGCTGGCCTCGGCCATGGCCGGTGACTAGTCAACAAGGGCCGGCGGCCTTGCCTTGGCTAGGTGAGCTCGAGGTTGCCCAGATCTGGCGAGGCTGAGCTCACCCAACCACCAACAAGGCTCGACCTCATCGGGCCACCACTAGGTCGGCGTCGCCTAGCGATGGCTCGGCAACGCCGAGCCTCGCCAGTGGCTAGGCGAGCTCAGTCTTGCTGGGGGCTGGCGACGCTTCGACAAGGTCGCTGGCCCTCGACGGTGTCGCCGGCTCTCTATGGCCAGTCGCCGGCCATGGCCAAGGCTGGCGACCGGCCAAAGAAAAAAGAAAAACAAAAGAAGAAGAAAAAAAAGAGAAGAAAAAGAGAGGAGAGAGAAAATTTGGTCTTAAAAATTGTTCCAGAAATAGGAAACAGGTTTTTCTTATTTCTTGTTTCTATTTCAAATATATTCCTAGGAACAAAAAAATAGATTTGGAACAAAAACGTAAATAAACACGTTTCTGTTCTTTTTTTGTCCCCTAGAACAAAAAAAAAAAAATTGTGTTTATAAACAGAAATTTGGAAGACAAACAAACAAGCCCTAAGTCATCACACCATTTTAACTCCACCTTGCTTAACATTCCTAGTTAGAAATCGAACCTCACAATTCATGCGCTTATCTATGTGGTTGTTTAATCGTTTGGTAAAGTAAGCTCTCTACCCTTTACTCTTGCAATTTATTTTATTAGTAAGCTCTCTACCCTTTACTCTTGCAATTTATTTTATTATGAATTTGGTCGGTCCATGACAATAGCTTGGTCGAGTCTTGGTCTATAAACAATGGGAAGATCCAACATTCGATTCATGCCTGCACCAAAGGTTGAACTCAAATCATGGTGGGATCGTCTAGGCCACGATGGCTAAAGCTATGTGGAAAACAGACTTGGTTGCCTTGTTGCCCTCCTTGACATCAATGTCTAGAGTGGCGTCATGCAAGCACTTGCTCATTTCTAGAGCCTCTGAACGTCAACGTTCATATTTGGTAATAAGCACGAGCTTACTCCGACTCTAGAAGAATACGACATCGCCATAGGAAAACCCCTGGAATTGGAATTGATAAATCCACCCCTTGGATTAGAACCCGAATCAATTTTGTTTGACTTTCTTAGGATGGATAAGAATCTGATAAAAAAAGTGCTGAAAGATAATTGTCTTGCATGTCCTTTTTCCTTCCTAGATCAAAGTTTTGCTGATACAAACACTCTTTCAAAAAGTAAGATCTTCCTTCTAACCTTTTTCGGATTTATTATTTTTCCTCTTTGTAAAGGCGCCATTAATCCTTCTGTTGCATGGGTGGTCAAACAAGTGTGTGCTATGATTAGTTTTGTCAACTCTATTCTAGTCAAAACGTTTTTGTCACTCACCTGATTTAAGGAAAATGAAGATAAGACCTTTCATGTACCAATTGAACTCTTGCAAATGTTGTTCTTTTCTCATATGAGTAAGATCGATATTCATATGAATATTATTAATATCACCGATTCCCATCATCCTATCGAGGTATTTAAAAATCATCAAGAACAAACTCCAAAACTTTCTTACTCAAAATGAGTCAAATTGTTGAAAAATCCAAATACCAAGATTTTCCTTTGGCATACTAAATGGTTCCAAGTCTCCAAGGCATGTCTCTCTCATGGCGATAATGAGCCGATCCCGCTATTGGAGATCACCGGTGCCACTTCCTACTACCCACTCCGGGTGGCCCGTCAATATCAAGTTATGCAGGATCTACCACCCCCTCTCAAGCTAGGTTTGTTCCAAGTCTGATTCATTGCCAAGGAGGGTGATCACAAAAGGGAACTTCGCTATATCGAACAAGCTTGGCTCGCATGTCGCGAACAAAAGTTGAGCTTACCTGAAGATAAGCTTGAAGGGAAGGAAAAGACTTACTATGCCATGGCTCGATACATCTATCAGCACAAGATTCCGACCGAGTATCTTCCAAAAGTGCCAGATGTGACTGAAAAGCCCATAAGCGGAGCTCAATCATCACAAGAGGAAGATTGAAGAACTCAAGAAACAAGCCAAGAAGGACGCTAAGGAGAAGAGGCAATTATGTCGAGCGTTGGCTTCCCATTTGTTTATAGATTAGGCCAAATAAAGTGGCTTGAATCTATTTCGTTATTTTTAGGTTGATGTTTAGGATGTCGAGTCATTTTACTTGATTAGTTTATCTGTCTAGGTTTTTTTAAGTTTCTTTACATTGTCAATGTCAAACAATTTCATTAATGAATAAAAACAATTAGACTTTCGTCATGGATCGGCATGTTTTATATGAGATGCTTATGTGGCTTATTATATTAGGTGACAACGGATCCACCACGCTTGCCCATTGTTACTCGATCAAGAGCTAAAATGGCCGACCAAAATGAAATGCGTGATCATATGTCCACCATGGAGGATCAACTCCGATAGTTAGGTGCCTCTATGCATCTTATAACAGCTCAACTTCAATCCCTCCAGGTGAATCCGAATCCTCCACCCACTCTCCCTGAGATAGTGGTCCCGAGGCAAGCAAATAAGGCCTAAATGAGTGATGATGACATGCCTGAGCTAGAAGATGACCTGCTCCTGACCCTTGTTGGAAAGACCAAGCCTGATAGCATTCCTAAGATAGACCAGGATGAGCGCTTTATGAAATTGGAAGAGAAAGTGAAACAACTGCAAGAGTCGCAGAGCTCACTCTCATTCGACCTCTCGGTTTATGAGAAGGTCAAAATGCCAAGCAAGTTCAAGATGCCAGAATTCGAAAAGTACGATGGTACCTCTTGCCCAAAATCTCATTTGCAGATGTATCACGTACGCATGGCCAAGCACGTCAAAAATGAGCCCCTCATGATCCAATCGTTTCATGCGAGTTTGACCGAGCACGCACTGAACTGGTACGTAATGAAGAATGTGAACCTCCTCAACACTTGGAACGAAGTGGCTGACACGTTCCTCAAGCAGTATAAGTTTAATATGGACATCGCACCTTCCCGAGAAGACCTGGAGCGGATGGAAAAGAAGAGGAGCGAGTCATTTAAGGAATATGTTGTGAGGTGGCGAAATCTGGTGGCTCAAATCACTCCTGAGCCTATTAACAAGGAGTTGATAAAGTTGTTTGTCAAGACTCTCCCATTTGAATTCCGTAACCGAATAGCTAGCACGTATGTCGAGAGCTTCAACCAGCTTAATCCTATGGGAGAATAAATCGAGATGGGGATAAGAGAAGGATGGTTTGCTGAGCCATCAAGTAAAAGATTCTCTGCCAAGAAGGAAAGAGTAGCTGCAATGGATGTGAATGTGACTTATAGCCAGGCTAATCATTCGCCCAAGCAAATTGCTAGCCATCAATCATTCACCCAAGCAAGCAACAGAAGGCAGCTATCTCCTCTCAAGTGTTGGCAGTCCTCTGAAAGAAAAGCTTGCTCACTAGCAAACCAAAGCACCCTAATCGCGAAGGCATTCGTGGTTACGACTCGACGAAGAAGTGTGACTACTATAGCGGTGAATTGAGGCATTCAACTGATGAATGTTTCACCCTCAAGCACCGGATCCAAAACCTCTTGGACACGAAGGCCTTTTTATTTCAGACTGCTCGGCCAAACGTCCAGAAAAATCCGCTACCAAAGCATGAGGGTAGGGTGAATGCTATCTTGAAACCTAAAGTCGGTCGAATCAAGAACTTGAAAGTGCACGTGGTAGATGCCTACAATGGACTGGTTAGAGCTAGGTATTATCCCGATCATGAGGATATTCCCCTGTCATTGATGAGGGAAATAGTTGCCAAAATGGTAGATGACGACATCGTATATGCTAACCACAACTGCATAGTTTCCACTGTTTCCCATATCATTATCGATTGGGAGGAGGAGCAGACTGCGATGCTGACAATGAAGGAATTGATCCTTCACTCGTGGACATGCCCCCACTAGAAGATGCATCCGATGAGGAGATAGTGATTGAGATGCCTTAGCCGTATGCGTATGTCAACAACAAGGCGATGTCTTGGTCTTACGACCTAGATGTTGACATGGTTACAAGGTCCGGTCGAACTTACGCTCAGATTAACGCCTAACCTTCAAAGCCTGTCACCAATGCAGAGGGTAAGGAGTTTCTGGCTATGATCAAAGCAAGTGAGTACAATGTAGTCAACCAGTTACAAAAGATGCCCGCCCAGGTCTCTTTGCTCGAACTCTTGCTTACATGCCCTGTGCATCAAAAGTCTTTTATGAAGGTGCTGGGTGAAATCCGTTGTACCGAAAATGATCGAGGAGGACAAACTAGAGGAGTTTGTGGGATCGGTCCATCTCAAGGACTTGATCGCTTTTTCTGATGAAAAATTCCCTCTTGAAGGTTAGGGGCATAACAAGGCACTCTACGTATCTGTTAAACACAAGACTTCCCATGTGTCCCGAGTGCTTATTGATAATGGGTCCGCTCTAAATATATGTCCACTGGCCATCCTTCATCACCTCAAGATAGACCCATCCAGGATACATGCTGCGAAGACTTCAGTACGAGCTTTTGATGGAACGAAGATGGAGGTGATCGGGGAGATCCATCTTGATGTCCAAATAGGGCCGGTCGTCTTCAACATTCCCTTGCAAGTGTTGGACATCCCTACCGCGTTCGATTTCCTACTGGGTTGTCCTTGGATACACACAGCTGGAGCTGTGCCTTCAAGTCTACATCAAGCTATGAAGTTCGTGATCAAAAGGAAGTTGGTCACTATGTTTGGCAAAGAAGACCATTGAATTTATCAGGAGACGGCTATCCCTTATTTGGAGCCAAATTTCAAGTTCGAGTCAAGTTACCACTCATTTGAGTTGGTATCCACCATACACGCTTCTCGAGGTTCGTCACCACCTACTCCGGAAGTTTCAGACGCTGCCCTCATGGTTGGAAGAGTAATGGTTGGGAATGGCTTTGTTCCTAGCAATGGTCTTGGAAGAAGTGGTCAAGGGATCCAAAACCCCATTGAAGCCCCTCAAAGGTCCCATTCTGCTGGATTACGGTACCATGGAAGAGGTGGAGAAAGTTCTAGAGGACAAAGACAGGGAAAGCGGAACCCGCCACATGAGCAAGGGCGAGGGATGCAAAATTCACTGTCTCCCAAAATTTGCAAGACATTTCCTGGCCCTCCTAGGATGATGCGGGATGAAGAAGAAGCGATAAACACCCTAGGATAGCCGAGTGGCAAGTTTGATTACTATATGAAGTATTCGGCCCCTCTTAGCTTTTACATTAATCCCCGCGACATAGTCCCGGATGGATGGGGCGGTATGGACAACCCAACACCCCCGAAGATAGAGAACCCTAATGATGCCTTAGAAGGAATTACAAGCTTGTTCGATGACCTCCTCATATGAGCCATTGACGAAGGACTCCCAAAAGAAATGAACCCTAGCCCACAAAAGTAACTCTTTTACTACTTTTGCACATTCCCCTGCATGGAAATTTTTATTGCTTTCTAAGAGATGTTTTCAATCTCTTTCCTTTCTTTTAGTGATTGAGTGTTGCATTTTTCCTTTTAATAAATGTAATTGATTGAGGAATTTCAATAAAATTACAAGCTTTATTTTGAGAGCATGATGAGGTACACCAAACCAGCCTGGTGATGATATCCATCCGATAAAATAAAAGAAAAATCCAAAGAGAACTCTGAGACCTAAGCTTCATCATGCTTTCTCGTGTCAAAAATGTTTAAAAATTGCTTTTGCAAATGCTTTTTAAAAATGTTTCAAAAAATAAATAATATAGTTTACCTGTTTGTCTTTTTGATTAATCTATTTCCTGTTTCAGAGACAATCTTATAGCATGCAAAGATGTGGAAATAGTCCAATCCAATGCAACAAGTGTTGATAATGATGATCCCGAGGACTTAAGTGAAGAGTCCATTAAGGTGCGGCGTAGCTGGGAACAATATGAGAAAGCCAAGGCTCTTACATCCGAGCAAACCATCGCTATCAACTTAGGTGACACTGAAGAAGCCAAGGAGGTGAAAATTGGGGCGAATCTCCCCAAAGATGAGGCCGAGCGTCTAATTCAGCTACTAAAGGAGTATCAGGATGTCTTTGCATGGACCTACGCTAACATGCCTGGGTTAGACCCGTCAATTGTGGAGCATTGCTTGCCTACTAATCCGAACGTGCCACCTAAGAAGCAGAGGCTGTGGAAAACCAAACCCAAGCTCTCGAAGAAGATAGAGGAAGAAGTGATGAAGCTTTAAAAGTGAGATTCATTGAAGTCTCACAATACCCTGAATGGGTGGCTAACATTGTTCCGATAATGAAGAAAGACGATCGAGTTCAAGTTTGTGTTGACTATCAGGATCTGAACAAGGCTAGCCCGAATGATGATTTCCCGCTACCTCCATAGACGTCCTTGTAAATAGTACAGCTGGATTTGAACTATTCTCATTTATGGATGGATTTTTCGGATACAATCAGATAATGATGAAGGAGGAAGACAAAGAGAAGACCGCATTTATCACCCCGTGGGGAACCTTCAATTATAATGCAAGGGCAACCTACCAGCGAGCCATGGTAGCATTATTTCATGACATGATGCACCAGGAGATTGAGGTTTATGTTGATGATATGATTGCAAAGACCCGACTCGGAAAAATCCACATTGAAACCTTGAAGAAGTTGTTCGATCGACTTCGTGAGTTCAAACTTCGACTAAATCCCGCAAAATGTGTGTTCAGAGCAACATCTAGCAAATTACTCAAATTTATTGTGAGTAGCAAATGGATTGAGATCGACCCATCTAAGGCTAAGGCCATATGCGACCTACAACCTCCATCAACAGTGAAAGAAGTCCAGAGCCTTTTATGGAAATTGAATTACATCACCCGATTCATTTCCCAACTTTTCAAAACTACCAAGCATTTCTTCAAACTCCTAAGGAAGAATGCTCGAGTTAATTGGGATGATGAGTGTCGAGAAGCGTTCGACAAGTTGAAGCAATACTTGATGAATCCACCGGTTCTTGTCCCGCCATCTCCAGGGCACCCGCTGACTCTCTACCTCACCATTCATAGTAAATCACTGGGTGCAATGTTGGCTTAAGAAAGTCCTCTCGACAGAGAGAGCAAGCCATTTAATACCTGAGCAAAAAGTTCGCTATATCAGAGCAAAAACATTCTGATGCTAAAAGAACTTGTGCGGCATTAGTATGGGTGTTGCATAGATTGCGACAGTACACACTGCATCATCCAAACATCTCTCGTGATTGAGAATAATCCTATCAAGTACTTGCTTGATCGACCAGCTTAGGTAGGTAAGTGGGCGAAGTGGCAAATTTTAATCTCAGAATTTGATGTGCAATTCATGCCACAAAAGTCGGTTAAGGGTCGAGTGATTGCTGATCTACTGGCTGAGAATTCGGGAGTCTCAAATGGCGATGACCATTCCCTAGACGACTGCGTCTTGAGCGTAAATGAGAACTTGTGGACAATGTTCTTCGATGGAGCTATGAACTTGTCCGGTTCTGGCACTGGGGCAGTTTTGATATCCTCGGACGGATAACATCACCTAGTAGCTACAAAATTGATATTCCCATGCACTAACAATGTGACCGAGTATGAAGCTTGCACCCTCAGGCTTCAAACTGCAATCGAGATGGGTGTGACTAAGTTAAAAATGTTTGGAGATTCCACGCTAATCATACTGTAGACCGTAGATGAATGGAAGACCAAGGATGCCAAGTTGCTCTCATACCACGAGTATTTAGAAGATCTGGTAAAGGAGTTCGAGGAAATTTTGTTTGAATACTTGCCAAGGTCTCATAATTAATTTGCAGATGCACTCGCAACTTTGTCTTCTATGCTGCAAGTCACCAACGGATTAGAAGTCAAGCCATTGAAAATAGAGGTTTTGCCAAAGCCGACTTATTGTATGATCGTGACTGAAGAACCTTATGGAAAACCATGGTATTACGATATGATGAATTACATTCAAAAACAGGAATTTCCCGAGGGAAGCACTCCGGCTGAAAGTACATCACAAAAAAGGCCTCAAAATTCTTCGTCAGTGGTGAGAATTTGTACAAAAGATCCTATGATTTAGTCTTACTGTGGTGCGTAGATGCAGCCAAAGTCACTCAAATCATGCAAGAAGTGCATGAAGGAGTATGCGGCCCTCATATGAATGGGCATATGTTAGCTAAGAAGATTATGAGGCTAGGTTACTACTGGCTCACACTAGAAGGTGATTGTATCCAGCATGTTCGAAATTGTCATCCTTGCCAAATCCATGGAAATAAGATAATTGTGCCTCCAACCGAGCTGCGCCAATTTTCCAAGCCATGGCCCTTCTCAATGTGGGGTATTGATGTGATTGGCCCGATAAATCCTAAGGCTTCAAATGGGCATTGTTTTATCTTGGTGCAATAGACTTCTTTTCCAAATGAATTAAAGCTACATCCTTTGTAAATGTCACAGCTCGTAATGTTGTGAAGTTCATCAAACGTGACATGATTGCTCGCTATGGCGTCCCTGAAATAATCATCACTAATAATAGGACAAATTTGAACAACAAACTTGTGGATGAGTTGTTTAGTGAGTTCAAGATCAAGCATCTGAATTCATCTCCTTACCGCCCTCAAATGAACGGGGCTGTTGAAGCAGCCAATAAGAACATCAAGAAGATCTTGGCTAAGACAACCAAGAATTATCGAATTGGCATGACAAGTTATCCTTCGCACTAATGGCGTACCAAACATCGATCCGCACCTCTACTGGAGCAACCCATTTTGCTCTGGTGTACGGCATAAAGGCAATTCTGCCCATGGAAGTGGAGATTCCTTCCCTGAGAGTTTTATCCCAAAGTGGAGTTGTTTGAGGCAGAATGGTCGCAACAAAGATTTGAGCAATTGAACTTAATTGATGAAAAAGGGTTGAAAGCTCTTTGTCATGGCCAAACTTATCAACAGAGAGTAGCAAAATCATTCAACTAGAATGTGCAGCCGAGACATTTCGAGGTAAATGATCTTGTTCTAAGGAAGCCGTTGCTAATTTTTCCAAATCCTAGGGGCAAGTTCGCCCTAAATTACAGTGGCCCATATGTGGTGAAGAAGATGCTTCCTAGAGGTGCCTTAATCCTGGTGAAAATGGATGGTCATAAGTTTTCCAATCCTGTTAACTCTGATGCTGTCAAGAAGTATTACCCATGATAGAATTTGCTGTGTTTGCAAATATTTCATGATGAATAAATTGCCTCAATGAGTAAGATTGTTCGAATTTGTTGCAAATCCTGCATGTTTTCCCTAATGAATTGTGTGAGAGAAAATTGAATGTGTCAAATAGGATATTTTGGGATGATTGAACGGTGAGCCTTATTTCATACAATGTCTCATACACTGATCTCCAGTGAGTTGTGTGGAAAAATTCTATGCCCACAAGGAAGAGGGCTATCTTGCAAAGGGTACATCAACCAAGGTGATGAGAGGCATTCATTTCTCTATCCCAAATACTACAGGTGATCCATCGCTTAACCCCTTTGAGCCCCATACACTTATGGAGATTCTTTTAAAATTATCCCTGCCAAGGATCATCCCACACTGGGACCAAATTTGAAGTGAATGACAGGAATTTTCTTACTCACACTTGCATCAATCTTCGAGTATTGCTTTCGCAGTGTAACTTATACAGTAATTAAAGTGCCTTAGGGTGACGAAGAGCAATTCTTTTTTTATCCTACACACTTTTGACCATTGCATAGCCCACTTGAGCCTATGAATTCAATTCATATTAAAACTAGTTGGTGATCATCCCCTACACAAGGGCAAGACAAAAAAAATTTAAGTGGCATAGTTTAGAATGCTAATAAAGGATGGAGGCTGTGTGAGTCCAAAGAAAAATAAGTGCAAAATAATATGGCATGAAAAAGCAGTGTGTCTGGTAAAAGTAAGGCCAATGCCCAAAAAGAAAAATCAAACATGAGATGAAATCGTATCCCCAACAAAGTGGTACTAAAAACTCAAATGCTGAGATGTTACACTCAATGGAGTTTCGATATGAAAAAATTTCTCGATGGTAAAAAGGAAAATTGGAGATGTCAAGATGATCACCAACTTTCACCCCCCAAACACTTTTTGAGCCTAACGATCCTTTCGTTTCTTACCAATGAACCAAGTCTACATTATGTCTCTTGCAAAGTCTCTTTAGATTATGGCACTTGAATTAACGTAAAAGTTCATATGTTCGAAAGCATCGCTCGAAGAAGCGCGAGTAAGGCAATTTCTACCTCATTTCGCATGTCTCTTGACTTGTAAACCCAAGCAATATCATTCTTCAACAAGCCTCAACTCAAAGAGTCCCCTATGTTAAGCCATTGGCCAAACCCACATTACGGTCCCTTTTAAAGACCTCTTACATTGGTAAGGTCGTACCACTTGTGAGATTGCTTGGACCCCTATTTGGCATGATGATAGAAAGACAAAGTGATTGTCAGATACCTGCATCAAAGGTTCATGAGAATGAGTGAAAAGTCCTTTCAGACCGAAAAATCCCTCATTTGACATATCCATGACACTCATGTGTTCAGATTGGAATATTCTGTTGAAATTATTCCCAATGGAAATTAGGAGATGCAAGATTGATAGAAATCATCACGCATGAACCTCCCTTGAATTAATGCATGTCTGTGACCATAAATGCATGTTATCTCTCCTGCGACTATATTTTACAGGAAACATATCCCCGAGAATCAAAGATGTCACCAGGTAAGTATATCTCTACCCATACTCTAAATACTTGTCGTTGTGCAAGTATTCTCTCTCAAGAGCATTGACACTCAACTCGGTCGAGCTATCCCCTAAAGATTTTTCTCTAAATTCAATTTGATTAAAGCGACCGAAGAAATGTTCAAGTCCTTGTCAAATAATCCGTGCTACAATGCTAGGTGACTAAAGAAAGGTTCGAGTCCTAGTCAAGCAAAATCCCAGTCAGGCGACCGTAGAAAGGTACAGGTCCTGAAAAGCTATTTCCTGTTTAGGCGATGGAAAAAAGGTTCGGGTCCTAGACATTATATTTGTAGCTCAAATAGGCGACCATAGAAAGGTATGAGTCTTGGAAAAGCTATTTCCTCAGTCAAGCGACTGTAGAAAGGTACGGATCCTGAAAAGTTATTCCCCGTTTAGGCGACTATAGGATGGTACGGGTCCTAAACAATACCCATTTCCCACTCAAGCGATCGTAGAAAGGTACAAGTCCTAGAGAAGTGATCTCCCGTTTAGGCGACCGTAAAAAGGTACCGGTCCTATACATTGTTTGTTGCTCTAACAGGCGACCGAAGAAAGGTATGAGTCTCGAAAGAAGCAATTTTTCTATCAAAGGCGATCGAAAAAAGGTTTGGGCCCTAGACAACCAAACACTGCCATACTGGGTGGCCGTAGAAATGTACGAGTCCTAGGAAAGCAACCTTCTCTTAACCCTCTTACTATTCTAGACGACCGTAAGAAGGTACAGGTCTTGGATGTGTAACGCCAACTATCTCGAATTACTCTACCCTCTTTAAAGGTAAATTATTCCAAGTATATCCTCTTATCATCTGCATTATCATTTCCATGAATTATATAAATTACATTTCAAAATGGGATTCATTTTCCAAAAAAAGAAAACAAAAGAAATAATGCAAATTGCATTTTAAAATGGAATTCATTTTCCAATAAAAAAAAATCATTCAATGCATGTGTATGGTCAAAATATAGGTCTCGACTTGTTTTTAAAGGCAACCTCTATGAGCTCACCTTCAAAGAGGGGCAACATTGTTAACACCTAATTTTGGCAAATCTAGGGAAAAAAAATCGCATCAAAACAAATAAAAGGGAAAAATGGGGAAAATTAATCTAAATTGATTATGCATAGAAGTCAGAAATTATTGATTGATTATGCACGGAAATTAAATATCCAAATTTTGTTAAATGCAGAAGCAATAAAAAAATTAGGTGAATAAAGGACAATGATTTTGATAAAAGGGAATGAATCGAAGCAAAATCACAATCAGCTCGATTTGTAGCCATAAATCAATGCAACGAAGTTGGAAACTCGGAAAATACCATAGAAGAATGACTATATGAAAAAAATATAAAAATGCCACAATTTTCGTAAAAAAAAAAAAAAAAAAAAAAAGAGGGGATTTGAAATTTTAGAGGAGGATTGGAAAAAGTTTGAAGCAAAAAGTGAGATCATTCTTCGATTTTAGGAGAGAGAGAGAAAAAGAAAAAGAGAGAGAGAGAGAGAGAGAGAGAGAGAGAGAGATATAGGTGAGTGACGTGAGAAAGAGAGAGAGAGAGAGAGAGAGAGAGAGAGAGAGAGAGAGAAAAGGAGGCGTTGACTGTTTATCTTCCTCAAAGGACCCCCCGGGACCGTGTCGACCCGTGCCGCGCCAGCGAATGCGCCGGCACCACGACGCCAGACACCACTGCGCCTCGCCATCTCATCAGTTCACTCACCTCCACCACACTGCGCCGCTGGACTCACCGCAACGTCTGCACCTTAGCCCTCGCTGACTGAGATCTGCTCACAACCCAACTCCGACGTCTCCTGATCCAGAGATCCAAAGTTTGACTTTGGGCCCCATGCCTGATTCCCTTTTTGGACTCCACGTGCAGACTCCTTCTTTCCTTTTCTTCATCAGCCAAAACAAAAGAGAAAACCATGTTGTGGGATAATGCGAATGTGTGCATGCTGGGCCCCACGAGGATACGAATTTCAGCAAGCTTCCGCAGAAGAAATTCGTATCTTCTTACAACAATTATAGCCCCCATTTTATTTTATCCAAGCGAATCGCTTTTTTTGCAAACGCTCAAAACCGAGATATAATTTAACAATTCTCCACATTGGCTCAATATTTCAAGCTAAGTTATAGTGCTCATCATCCATGCTACTCTCCCAAGGCCCCGACAGGTGCTCACTCTCCACAGACGCCAATATAGTTTAAGTAGAGCTTGAGCTTCGCCAAAGGAATAGACTTAGTCATCATGTTTGCCAAGTTATCTGATGTAGCAATCTTTTTAACAATAACATTACTCTTAGCTAAGACATCTTGGATGAAGTGGTACCTGATGTTAATATGCTTCGTTCGCTCGTGATAAACTGGATTATACGCCAAATATGACGCACCTTGGTTATCACAGTGTATATCCATACTTTTCTGTTCTAACCCAAAGTCCGAGAACAAACTCTGTAACCATATAGCCTCCTTTGCTACAAAGGTTAGTGCCATATACTTTGCCTCAGTCGAAAACAAAGCAATGTGATCTTGTAAGGCACTTTTTAACTAACTGCACTAGCCTGCTAGCGTAAATATGTACCCTGCTAATAACCTGCAATCTTCCAAGTCACCAATGTAATTCGAATCAACAAAACCAGTGGTCTCACTGCCATTGTTATCCCTCCGGTACACTATACCCACGTCTATTGTCCCTTTCAAATATTTAAGAATCCACTTCATAGCTTCCCAATGAGCTTTTCCAAGACGCTTCATATAGCGATTAACCACGCTTACAGCTTGTGAAATATCAGGCTAGTGCACACCATAGCATACATAATACTATCCATAGCACTAGAATAAGGAACACGAGACATATATTCCTCCTCCTCCTCAGTCTTCGGTGATAATTTATTTGAAAGTTTAAAATGCTTCACTAAAGGTGTACTTATAGATTTTGCTGACTGCATATTAAAACATGCCACAATCTTCTCAGTATATTTCTTTTGAGATAGACGTAAAACTTCTATAGTCCTGTCACGCAAAATCTCCATACACAATATTTTCTTTGCAATACCTAAATCTTTCATCTCAAATTTAGTATTTAACCGCTTATTCATCACATCAATATCAAACATATTCTTAGCCGCTATCAGCATATCATCAACATATAAGAGTAGATAAATCAAATAACCGTTCTCCAATCTCCTATAGTAAACAGAGCTATCCATCTGACTTTTCTTATAGTGTCGACTAGCCATGAAAGTATAAAAATGTTTATACCACTGCCTAGGAGACTGTTTCAGCCCATACAAAGATTCCTTTAACAAGTAAACATGATCTTCCTTATCCGGAATAGCAAATCCTTCTTGTTGCCTCATGTAAATCTGCTTCTCCAACTCACCGTGAAGAAGCGCAGTTTTCACATCTAGTTACTCTAACTCGAGATCCTACGAAACAACTAGGGTAAGTAAAACAAGAATAGAATTATGTCTTACCACAAGAGAAAACACCTCATTGTAGTCAATGCCCTCACGTTGTGTATACCCCCTCGCCACAAGTCTCGCCTTATACCTCGCTATCTCGACACCAGGAATGCCCTCTTTCCATTTAAAGACCCATTTACTTTCGACAATCTTTTGGCTCTTAGGTACTTTGATTAGCTCTCATGTCTGATTTCATGGAGTGATTCCATCTCTTCACTCATAGCCCCTAGCCACTGCGATGACTCCAAACTGGCCATTGAAATAGGCTAGTGAATCAACCTAGAGGGGGGTGAATAGGTTGTTACGCAATCCTTTTGGAATCTTTCGCGGTGGAATACTGTTGACACCTAAATTTTGGCGGTTCGATCATTTATTACATAAGAAAATTGAGGGTTAATTTTATCCTTGAAAAAAATATTAATTAGTTGCATAACACATAAGTTTAGGTGCATTCATTTTAGTTTAACTTTTTATATTTTATTGGGCCGGTGGTGGGGTTCAAATTTTCTTGCTTTTGAGCTTTAGTTCGGCGAGGCCGGGCTAAGCCCACGAAAAGGGAAAATTAACCCAAGCCCGTCGTTATTTTATATCTTGTGAAAAATTAAGATTTGATGCGATATTATGATGAATTTTGGAAATTAAGAAAATCGCATGATAATCTTATCTTTATCAATAGATGGTGAAATCGGGGAAGAATATTCATGAGATAAGGACTGTTGTGATCATGAGGTTATAAGCAATATTTGTGAGATGAAAATGAAAATGGGGGAAATTGATTTGATTGAATTATGCAAGGAAATATGCAATTCGATGGATGTCCGGATTTTGTTAAATGCAGCAACAATTTTGAAATCAAGTGAAAAAATGGCAAAGATTTTACAAAGTGGGAGAAATCGAGCAAAATCGAGCGATTGCGAAATCACGCACCGATTTACATCCTTGATTTAATGCAACAGAAACTGGAAATCCGAAAGTTGCTAGAAAAAGTGGCCGTCTAAAAATCACTATAAAAGGGCCATAATTTTTTTAGCACAAGGGGGGGCTTCGATTCGTAAAAATCCAAAGGAAAAGAAATATTCGTGCTTTAGGAGGGGGCTTTTTCTTCTCGGTTCTGTCAAGGTCAAAATCCACAAGAGAATTGAGAGAAAAAGTGAGAGAGGAGGGGGCTCCGTTCGTTCACGAAAAGGAAGGATGGTGAGGCCAAAAGTGGCCTGACACACAAAAAAAAAAAGAGAAAAAAAAAAAAAAAAAACAAAAAAAGAGAAAACAAAAGGGCCTGCACTATTCATCTTCTTCGGGGGCTTCTCGGTCACGTGGCCATTCCTCTGCAACATTGGTCTCCACGCCTGCACCGGTCACTGCATCGCACCACCGAGCCTCCGCCACCACCGCTACGCCGGCAGCCCCGTTTGCAGCCGCCGGAGTTCCTTGCTGCCCCGTCCGCGAGACCCGAAGGCTCTCACGCCGCCCCCGCTCTGCCCCCGAGCCTCCCTTGCCGCAACCGCCGCCTCCGCTCCTCTCGCGCCGCCAATTCACCTTCGCCGGAACCCCCTGCCGGTCCGACGACGTGCTTCTCCCAGTGACCCACCACGTTCGTGCCGCATCGTGGGTGAAAAAGCAAGAAACAAAAAAAAAAAAAAAAAAGGAGGAAAAAATTAGGTAGTTTTTATTTATTTATTTTACTTTGTTTATTTTTTTAGTTTATTTATTAAAATCGCAATATAATGTTGATTTGTAAGTTTTGTAGGCATTATCTGCAGAGATCTTGCCTGGATTTACTATAATTATTAATTTGATCCGAGAGACATCGGATCATTTTTTAATTATATTAATTGTTGTTTTTTAGTAGAATTTTAATTGTCAAATCAATATAATTATTAATTTGATACGTAAGACTTCGGATCAGATTTTTAATTGTTTTGATTATCTTTGTCGTGATCATTAGGGTTAGAATAATCGCTAATTTGACCTGTGAGACAACAGGTTATTTTTTCGATTATTTTAATCCTTTATTTGTTGAATATCTTGATTGTTTAGATTTAATGTTTAGTTGATAATTGCTTGTTTTGGTTAACCACTAAAAAAATCCAAAAAAAATATTTAAATTAGGATTTAGTTTGTTTTCGAATATTTTTTTGTTAACTTGCATATCTAGAATAGGGATTTTATTCAGGTTGTTAGTTTTTTATTTGAGTTGCATGTTTAATCATGTGTTAGTTTTAATTCAAATTTCATAAAGAAAAACACAAAAAAATCATTGTGCATATAAGGTTAGAATTGCATGTTCCATTCTAACTTAGGTCATCTTTTTAGATAAATTGCATTTTAGATTAAGACAATGTTTAGTTTAAGTTAGGATTTAATATGACTTAATCCTTAGCTTAAATTAGATATAATCTTAATCTAGCTAGATCATTTTTGCATTTTTCCTTAAATTTCGAATTTCATGAATAAAAATGAAAAATAAAATCTGTCTCTGCATAAATTAGACTCAATTGTTAGAATAGATTGCATTTTAAAAATAGAGATATCAAATGCATATCATTTAGTTGTTATTAAGTTCATTGAATTAGAAATTGCCCGTCATTAGAATTAGGTCATTTTTGTTAATTTAAATTGCATATTTAATCATTGCATATTCATTAAAAAATGATTAGTTTTTTTTATCATTCATATAGTTTAAGACATTTTGCCATACCATAATATTTCATGTTAGATTAGATGCACTGCATGATTTTCATTAAATAAAGTGAACCCAAAAATTGAGTGATTGCTTGTTAATTAGAAATCAAATCTAGGATTGCTGATGTGAATTCTAATTTAACAATGCAGATAATTTCATTGCTATGAGATAGGTGTTTCATTTTTTTATTTGCTTTCTTGAGTGTTAAATTGGTGGTTTGTGCACCTGCCTGATCACCTCACATGTTAAGAAAGTGAATTAAAATCAATTCAAGCTATCTGCAAAACATTTTTTCAAAATTAAAGAGAAAGGTACCGAAAGGGCGTTAGAGAAATTTAACGTAACCAAGTCCCCGTACCCTTAGTCTCTGGTTCATAGGAGTAAAATAATTCTCCATTTATTTTACTTAGGTATCTAATCGACCTACCGCAAACTGATTAGTGGCGACTCTTTTTTACATGCTAGACATTTGAAATTAAGTCGCGAATTGGTATGGGCTTGGAAGAGCTCGAGTTGAGTCTAAGCTTAGTAATCCATTAACCTAAATTCTAGGTGGTGCACCCCGAAAAATTAGATCGCGACAAATACGTTGATATCAAAGATATATCAATAATAAACAGATTACGTATTCATAAAGTAAATAGAGTAGGGTAAGAGAGAATTGACACAAGGATTATAGTGGTTCGACTTAGACCAAGCCTACGTCCACTCTCCATGCTGGCAGCCAACTGGCTATAATCACTATGTAGCAAAAGAGTGCCGTTACAGTAGACGGATTAGACTTCTTCAATTGACAGTCTCTCCTACAAACCTTCTGCTTTGCTTTCGCACTATATCTCACTCTCTTTGTTACACAATTTGAATATGAAAGATTTTATAGAACAAGTGATTTTGGAGATTCTAACATCAAGATTTTTCTACCGCTCTCCTTGTTTCCAAGCAACGTCGATCCACCTTAAATAGTCTCCGTGCCTTCATACCCGTTGGCACTTACCAAAACATTCATCCAATCAACCCGTTGGACTGAATCAATTTAAGTGATCTCCTTGTCCCGAAAACATAAGTAGACAGCAGCTCAATCCTGTTCGCCCATACAATCAGGATCTTGAGTTCCCAAAATTAGATTCTTCCAAAAATAATCTTGATCTTCAACGGATAAAATCTGAAGAATCAAATCTTCCAAGCTCTTGATCACAGCCAGAGATATTCCATGGTTAAGATTAGGAAGTACGAAATCCAATATCTTACTTTCCTTAGCCATAAGAATAACCTGTGGCCAGCCTGTAAAAATCACGAACTGTCTTCAGACTTAGATTTGGGTCTTGAGGGTCATCAAACTGAAACTGAGTCTTGAAGGTCTTCAGACGGAAACGAGTCTTGACCGACTTCGACGGAAAAACTTCAGACTGAAATTCTGGGTCCGACTGTCTTTGAAAACCTTTAGACCTTGACAACTTCGGACGTAGCCGGCGAGTCTTGGAGTCCTTAGACCGTCTTGTTGAGGCTGTTTTGTCAACTTCAAAACTCCAAGGGATTTTTCTTCAACAATCTCCCCCTTTTTGATGGTGACAAAACCCTCAACAGATTTGTGAATTATAAAACCTGCAAGGAAAACTTATATATATTTTGAGGATTATATCTGCAAAACAGAGTGTTAGTCCAACAACAATTATCCTCACAAAATATAATAATCCTGCAATCAAATTCACAAGTCTAAATCCAAATCATCACATTAGCATAAGGTCATAGAAGTTCAAACAACCCAATCGAAATCCAAAATGAAAACAATCTAAATAAAATAAAATTAAGCTTCAAAATAAATCAAAATAAAAACTCTCAAAACTTCCTCAGCTTCAAAAACTTCAAATCTTCAAAACCTGCAATGAAATCTGCGCAACTCTCCCCATTTTTGTCCCATCAAAGAGGTAGAGTGAAATGAGATAAAGTTTTGAAAATTTCTAGGGGCCTGCAGGGAAACGAACAAGTTGAAACTTGCTAAGCTCCTAGACTGACTTGTCAAGTTTGGCAAGATTTTCCTTCACTGAAACTAATTCTGCACTGGTCTGATTTGACTCCACTTGTGCTCTTAGTGCATTGATATGTTCTTACATGTTCACTGAAGTACTCAGCAGCGCCTTTTTCAAGTCTCTCATTTCAAAATCCATCCCAAAAACCTGCTTTTTCAAGTCCAGCATAATATCCAACAGCTTTGTGAATGCTGTGGAATTAGCATTGCTTCCACTTGGACCAGCAGAATAGGTTTGAAAACTAGGAGCTTCCTTTTCAGCCCTTTCCTTCTTAGCAGGTGAGGATTCTTCATGCTCTGGGAAGTGGGATGCATAGACCTCCTCAGGGTCAGCACCAGACCTACTCACATCACTAAAATGTAGTGGCGATATTGTTCCTTGTTCTGCAATAATTCCCCCTGAATGAATGCCAGTGGGTGGAGTGGAAAATTCATCGCCAACATCCATATCAGCACGAGGATGTTTCTCGGTCTCTTCCCCAGCAAAAGATGGCTCAAATGCAGCAACCATATCCTCCTGCATTTTGCTTTCTTCCTCACCTTCCTTCTTCTTTCTTCTTCTTCAGCTTTCCTCTGTCTCTCTTCTTCTCTTCTCTGTTCTTCTGCTCTTCTTCTCTCCTCTTCTCTTCTTCTTTCTTCTTCTCTTTTTCTCTCCTCTTCTTCTTTTCTTCTTCTTTCCTCTTCTCTTCTCTTCCTTTCCTCTTCTCTTCTCCTTTCTTTTTCTTCCTTCTCTTTCCTCTGTTTCTCTGCTTCCTTCTCCTCTGCTTCTTTTCTCGCTCTCTCCTCAGCCTCTCTTCTCAGGATTACAGGACTCCTCAATCTAGAGAGAGTGGACAAAGTCATGGCATCTTCTTCATCCTCCTCGTCTTATAGGATGATCTTTCTTCTTTTCTTTTTAGCCATGGGCTCTTTGCCCTTCCTTTTCGATGAAGCAGTGGGGATCTCCCTTGAAGGTGTTTCCCTCCTCAACCTTTCCAAAGGTCTTTGCAATCGGTTCTGGAAATTTCATCTTCATCACCATCTTCTCACCAACGAGCATCGAATTCAACTTGGTTAGGCACAAAGATGCAGGAACTTGAATATCAAAATGCCTAAACAGTTTGTTGATGATTGATGAATAAGGCAGCTAACCCTTGTCCTTCACCACAGTCCTATACATATGGAAAAGTATGACATGTGGAAGTGAGAAAGGTCTGCCCGGTTGATGGCAAACATCGCTTTGCCTCTGTTTTGGAAACATCGGTCTTCGAGGTCAATTTTGGCCGGATTCGATTGATGACAACTTTATGCAACAACACATTGGTGGCATTCATCCTAGTGTAGGATATCTTGCCTTCAACAGTTAAATGCCTCGTACAATATCCAATGTTGCATAGGCTGTTGAAACTTTGATTGGCCGGAAACCCCTTCTTTCCACGCCAATAATGTCGATCGACAAGTCAACATCAACAACATAATCTTTGTCCATGAAAGAAAAGGACAAATGATTTGCATCCAAAAAGGATAGATTCGAGTAAAAGTAAGCCGCCAATTCGAGTGGGCCACTATCATATCTGTGCAGAAATTCTCCAATTGCAACCTAGCAAACTTCCCTCTTAGATTAATCCTTATCGAATCTAGGAAGTCAAAATCCACACTCCTTGGATTGACCACACCCCTCTTCAACAGCTTCGTATAAACTCGTTCATGCTCCCTCGACCGAAATAAGCTCCCCGGAGGACAAATAGTATTAGCAGCCACACCAAAACGAGGTTCAAAATGAGAGAAAAGTCTCTCATCATCATCTAAAGTTTCAGCATGAGCATTCTCAAGTGGATCGCTCGAGATATTTTCCAGCGTCCTCTGTGCAGTGCCTTCACCAACAACCTTCAGCTTTTCCATCTCCTTTAAAAACGCATACTCACTCCTAAATCCCCTCTCCTTCAAATACTCCTCGATCGTCTTAAGGCTAACCTTCCCTTCCTTAAGCCTTTTATAGAGATCGTAAGCAACATTTGGCTTAAGAGTTCTTACTGGTTCTGCTTCGATAACAACTTCCTCAGACTATTGACTCTCTGCTTCTCGTTGAGGCAAATCTTCCTCCATTAGGTCCACCCTTGTAGGACCCTCTTGCTGTCTCTGTGGTCCCTTGCTTGCAATTCTGGAGGACTTGCGAGACGACATTCTTGTAGAGCAAGCAAAGTTTCAACTTGAACGTGAGGAAAAATGGAAACTTTGAGGCGAAAAAGGGACGAAACGGAAACGGCAAAAGGAGATTTTTAGGGTTTTGAGAGTGAAAGAGTATGAGGATGAATCGCAAGGGAGTAGCTGAGAGTAAAAGTGACGGTTCGAGTATAAATAGTGAGAGAAAAATCACCGGAATACGAATCTTCGCCGAAAAGTGAAAGAAAAGAACTGCCAAAAATAAACCGTAAAAAAGAAAACTGCCCTTTTTGAAAATATAAACTGCCCATTAATGCATGTCGAAAAGAGCGAAAAGAGATTTTGAAATACTGAAAAGTAATTACCAAAAATATGTTAAAGAGAGAATACGAAAAGAAATTCGTAAAAAGATTAAATAAACGAGTCGACGGATGTTCAAACTTTACCTTTGAGTCTGAACCCTTTTCAGACTTTACCTTTGCGTCTGAGTACAATCAGACTTTACGTAGAGTTTGAAACACTTTTAGACCTTACTTTGAGTCTGAGTCGTCTTCAGACCTAGCGTTAAGTCTGAACCACTTCCAGACTTAGCGATGAGTCTGAACCACCTTCAAACTTTAGCGATGAGTCTGAACCACCTACAGACTTTAATTTTGAGTCTGATTATCTTCAAAATTCACAATTCCCAGTCATGAACAAATTGATTCAAAGTGAGCCTTCTCTAGGGGTTTTGTGAATATATCCGCCAATTGATTCTTTGAATCTACATGCTGAATCACAACATTTCCACTTTGAACATGATCTCGAATGAAATGATACTTGATTTCAATGTGCTTTGCTCTTAAATGAAGTATTGGATTCTTTGTGAGGTTGATTGCGCTGGTATTGTCACATTTGATTTCCGTATGTGTTTCATCAACTCTAAAGTCTCTCAATTGCTGTTGCATCCATAGAATTTGAGAGCAGCAACTTTCAAGAGCAATGTACTCTGCTTCAGTGGTTGAAAGAGCCACGGTACCCTGTTTTCTTGAGAACCAAGACACCATCTTGTTTCCCAATAATTGACATGTACCTGTAGTGCTTTTTCTATCCACTTTCTGTATAGCTTTTGGTCTACACTCTTCCCTTGTTCGTCTTTATCCAGTTTTGATGAGCTTGACATAGAAGTTTATGTTTTCTTGCAATTCTCCATTCCAAACTTCTTGATAAGGTCTTTTGCATACTTCTCTTGATGAATGAAAGTTCCTTCACTTGATTGTTTGACTTGAAGTCCCAAAAAGAAGTTTAGTTCTCCCATCATGCTCATCTCAAATTCGATCTGCATACATTTTGAAAAATTCTTGCAAAGTTTCTCATTAGAAGAACCAAAAATAATGTCATCAACATAAATTTGAACAAGTATGAAATCCTTGCCTTCTCTCTTTATAAATAAAGTAGTATCTACTTTACCTTTAGAGAAGCCATTTTGAATTAAAAAATTGCTTAACCTTTTATACCATGCTCGGGGTGCTTGTTTTAAACCATATAAGGCTTTCTTCAGCTTGAAAACAAGGTTTGGTCTTTTAAGATCTTCAAATCCTGGTGGTTGTTCCACATAGACTTCTTCTTGGATGACTCCATTTAGGAATGCGCTTTTCACATCCATTTGGAATAACCTGAAATTTTTAAAGCAAGCAAAAGCAAGAAGTAATCTTATAGCTTCTAACCTTGCCACAGAAGCATAAGTTTCGTCATAGTCGATGCCTTCTTCTTGTGTGTAGCCTTTTGCTACAAGTCTTGCTTTATTCCTTACCACTTTTCCTTGTTGATCAAGCTTATTCCTAAAAACTCATTTGGTGCCAATGATTGATTTTCCTTTTGGTTTAGGAACTAGCTCCCAAACGTTGTTGATTTTAAATTGGTTTAGTTCTTCTTGCATTGCTTCGATCCAGCTTTCATCTTTCAATGCATCTTCTATATTTTTTGGTTCGATCTCAGAAATTAGTGCAAGAGCACTAGAAGCTTCTCGTCTTTTAGACCTAGTACGAACTCCTTCATCAATATTGCCAATGATGAGGTTTGGGGGATGACTTGACTTTTGCTTCCAATTTGTAGTTGATTTGTCAATTTGGTGAGCTCTTCTTCAGTTGGAATTTCTGAATTTGTTTGAGGCTCAGTGTCTGAGGCTTGATTTTCTTCATGAGAATTTGTAGACACTTGCCCGACTCTAAATCTTCAGGTTGAGTCGATTTTGTAACGAATCTTCGAACTTCACATTCATGGATTCTTCCACGGTTTGAGTACGTTTGTTGAAGACTCTGAAAGCTTTGCTTATCATGGAGTAGCCAAGGAAAATTCCTCCATCTGATTTTTCTTCAAACTTACCAATTCGATCACTGGAATTCTTTAGAATAAAACATTTGCAACCGAATACATGAAAGTATGAAACAATTGGTTTCTTACCTTTGAGCAGTTCATAAGGTGTCTTTTCCAATATAGGTCTTAGAAAAATTCTATTTATAATATAACAAACGGTAGAAGTAACTTCAGCCCAAAAATGAGGTGATATATTACTTTCGATTAAAAGAGTTCTTGCCATTTCTTGCAAAGAACAATTTTTCCTTTCTACAACTCCATTTTGTTGTGGAGTGTATGGGGATGAAAAATTATGTTGAATACCATTGTCATCACAATATTTGGCAAAATCATGATTTTCAAATTCTCCACCATGGTCGGTTTTAATACTCGAAATTGCATATCCTTTTTCAATTTGAATTTTCTTTGCAAACTTAGTAAAATGAATCAATGCATCAGATTTATTTGCAAGAAAGAAAACCCAAGTAAAACGAAAATAATCATCAACTATAACCAAGCAATATCTTTTACCTCCAATACTTTGAACTCTTGTTGACCCAAATAAATCCATGTGTAATAGCTGCAAAACACGATTAATGGATACTTGATTTATAGATTTAAAGGAATTTCTAACCTGTTTACCAAGTACACAGGGAGTGCATAATTCATGCTTTTGATACTTGAGATTAGGAAGTCCTCGAACAAGCTTTTTGGATGATACTTTTGCAATTTGCTTCGATTGACATGTCCAAGCTTCTTATGCCGAGGATGACTTCATCTTGAATTGATATCAAGCATTGAGGACTGTCAAACCTTATATCTAGCAAATAGATATTCCCATGTCTTCGACCGAAAAGGACTATGAAAGATCCTTGCTTGATCCGAACATGTATCTTCTTGAAAATTGATTTTGTATCCCGAATCGCATAATTGACTAATACTCAATAGATTGTAGTTCAATCCTTCAACAAGAGAAACATTGTTGATTGTGAGATTTCCAATCATCACAGTTCCTTGGCCAACAATCTTACCCTTGTTGTTACCACGAAAAGAGACATTTCCTCCTTTTATATGAGAGAATTTTGTAAAACAACTTGAGTCTCCCCGTCATGTGTCTTGAACATCCACTTTGTCCAAATACCATTTGACTTTCTTCTTAAAGGTAACCTGTAATTAAAAAGAAACTCATGTCTTCTTTGGTACCCAGATCTTCTTGGGTCCATCATGGTTAGTAGTATAAACAGTCTTTGCCCAGCTCTTCTTAATAGGTCTCCAAATTTTGGGACATTCCTTTTCAAAATGATCTGCACTCTTACATTTTGAACAAGTAAGAGCATTTCTACCAACGAGGCTTTACAAAAACCTTTTGGAAATGATTTTTATAAAAAGTTTTTGTTAGCCTATTTCTAATTCTTTCCTTTACCTTTGGGAAATCAATCAAAGGAACGGTTTCTTGTGTCATTCCTAGACCGGATTTATTAAAGTAAAGGTCTTTGGATAGAAAGAATCTTATCCAGCTTTTCAGAATCTATTGAAAATTTCTTTGAAACTTTCAATAAGTCTTCTTTCAAGCAAGCATTCTCTTTTGAAAGATCATTCTCATTTTCTTTCGAAACAGCAGAGACTTGTCTAGACTTTCAACTTTTTCATGTAAAATTTTTTCTTGTTGTTTCAGTTTGGAATTCTCCCTTTTTAGTTCAGAAATCCTTTTAAGAGAGTCTTTAAGACTGAGACAAAGTTCATCAATGTATTTTGATACTTTAGTAGGAATTTTTAGATTTCTAACCTTGATACCATTGTTTGAGTCTGAGTCTGAATCTGAGTCTGAGTCTGAGTCTGAGTTTGCCATAAGACATATATTTGTATATTCTTCATCACTCTCCTCACATTCAGTGTCACTCCACGTTTCAGCTTTGAGTGCTTTCTTGAACTTTTCGGGTTTTCCTTTCTTTTTCTTCAATAAGGGACGGTTGGGTCGATGTGTCCCTTTTTCTTGCATTCAAAGCAAACAACTTCTTTACCGGTATCTTCTTCTTCATTTGATCTTCTTTGAAATCTTTGATTGTTTTGTTTCTTTCCGTTGAATCTTACGCCTTTTTATTCAATCTTCGAACTTTCTAATCGAAGTGCTAATTCTTCCATCATCCAAGTCTTTTCTGAATCGTAACATCGAATCATCATTAGATTTTAAAGCAATTGACTTCTTACCTTTTGTGTCAAATTCCTCATTGAATTGCTCGACTTCATAGGATTGAAGTGTGCCGACCAATTCATCTACCGAAAGAGGCATGATCCTCTCGTGTTTCTCTTATAGATGTTTTGACGTGATTCCAATCTTTGGAGAGCCCTCTCAACGGTTTATTGACCTTCATAGGTCCCGAGATTGGCTATCCTTGGTATGCCAAGCCATTTACAATTTCTGTAAATCGACCGAACATATCGTGATGGTTTCTCCCGGCTTCATTTTGAAGGCTTCATATTGACCAAGAAGTATGTTGATCTTGGTTTCTTTGACTCGATCTGTTCCTTCATAGGTGACGTGCAATCTGTCCCAAACTTCTTTGGCTGTTTCACAAGATGAAATTCTATTATACTCGGTAGGAGATAATGCACAATAGAGAGAGTAAATAGCCTTTGCATCAAGAGCATGTCTTTTAGAAATTTCTGCTTGTGGTAATCTGCTCCATCAGCTATTTCTTTTCCTGTGCTTGATGTAGCTTTAGGAATAATTCCGTTCTCCACTACATCCCATTCCATAGGATCTTTAGATCTTAGAAACGCCTTCATCTTGTTTTTCCATACGTTGTAATCCTTGCCATCGAAGTAGGGAGGTCTGGTATTGCTTTGCCCTTCAATTAACCTTGGAGCCAAAACACTAGCCATAGATCTTTAGCTTCAGAAGTAATAACACTTCTAACAAATAAGTAACCTGCTCTGATACCAATTGAAATAGGCTAGTGAATCAACCTAGAGGGGGGTGAATAGGTTGTTACGCAATTCTTTTGGAATCTTTCGCGGTGGAATACGTTGATATCAAATATATATCAATAATAAACAGATTACGTATTCATAAAGTAAATAGAGTAGGGTAAGAGAGAATTGACAGAAGGATTATAGTGGTTCGACTTAGACCAAGCCTACGTCCACTCTCCACGCTGGCAGCCAACTGGCTGTAATCACTATATAGCAAAAGAGTGTCGTTACAGTAGACGGATTAGACTTCTTCAATTGACAGTCTCTCCTACAGCCTTCTGCTATTTTCGCACTATATCTCACTCTCTTTGTTACACAATTTGAATATGAAAGATTTTAGAGAACAAGTGATTTTGGAGATTCTAACATCAAGATTTTTCTACCAGTCTCTCCTTGTTTCCAAGCAACGTCGATCCACCTTAAATAGTCTCCGTGCCTTCATACCCGTTGGCACTTACCAAAACATTCATCCAATCAACCCGTTGGACTGAATCAATTTAAGTGATCTCATTGTCCCGAAAACGTAAGTAGACAGCTCATCAATCCTGTTCGCCCATACAATCAGGATCTTGAGTTCCCAAAATTAGATTCTTCCAAAAATAATCTTTATCTTCAACGGATAAAATCCGAAGAATCAAATCTTCCAAGCTCTTGATCACAGCCAGAGATATTCTATGGTTAATATTAGGAAATACGAAATTCAATATCTTACTTTCCTTAGCCATAAGAATAACCTGTGGCCAGCTGTAAAAATCGCAAACCGTCTTCGGACTTAGATTTGGGTCTTGAGGATCATCGGGCGAAACCGAGTCTTGAAGGTCTTCGAGACGGCGAGTCTTGGCCGACTTCGAGACGGAAAAACTTCAGACCGAAATTCTGGGTCTGACTATCTTTGAAAACCTTTAGACCTTGACAACTTTAGACGTAGCTAACTAAGTCTTGGAGTCCTTAGACCGTACTGTTGAGGCTGTTTTGTCAACTTCAAAACTCCAAGGGATTTTTCTTCAACAGCCATCATCTCAAAGTAAGACGAAGGCTTATCTGTCTCCACCTCATCACCTATAGTCAATGCATAAACAATATCTGTATAACCATAACGTACCAGTGATTTAATTTGCCTTCTCTATCTATCTACAGCTATAGTGTGCTGTGGCTTTGCTGGTTGTTCACTATCACCAACTTTAAGAACTGTGGCTCATCTGCAGTCTCAACATCTGTTACCTTTGAGGTCTCTGGAGTCTCCACCCGAAGCTCCACCTCACTAATGACACCATGATCTGTCTTTTCTACTGGTTGTGTCTCAGAACTCCTCTGTTGAAGCATTGCAGTCTCGTCGAAAATCACATCTCTACTAATTAGAAAATTGAGTGATCTAAAATCGATGCACCACAATTGGTAGCCTTTCACCCCATGTGCATAACCTAGAAATATGCACTTCTTCGCCCTCAGCTCAAGCTTACCATCACTCGCATAAGCATACGCAGGACATCCGAATATATGTAATCCAGAGTAATCAATAGGTTTCCTCAACCATACTTCCTAAGGAGTTTCCAACCCAATAGCAGATAATGGAAATCGATTAACCAGGTAACACGCCATGTTAACTGCTTCGGCCCAAAATTCTTTGCCAAATCCTGCATGCGAAAGCATGCAACGAACTCACTCAAGCAAAGTTTTGTTCTTCCGTTCTGCCACGCCATTCTGCTAGGGTGTCCCAGATACTGTGCGATGTCTCACAATACCTTCTTTCTCGCAGAACTCAGTAAAATATTTACCACAAAACTCCATGCCATTATTGATTCTCAGGCACTTAATTTGTTTATCTGACTGCTTCTCAATCAATGCCTTAAATTTCTTGAACTGATCAAACACTTCATTTTTGTGCTTTAGAAAGTATACCCATACCTTTCTCGAATAGTCGTCGATAAATGTCAACATATATTGAGCACCTTCTTTCGAAGGAACTAAAGACGAGCCCCAGACGTCTGAATGAATATATGCAACTGGTTGTTTGGTCGAATGAATAGCTGTAGTAAACTTAACTCGGTGCTGCTTCCCAAAGATGCAGTGCTCACATAAGTCTAGCTTCCCTGTCTTTTAACCATTTAACAACCCCTTTTTCACTCAGCATCGTCATACCTACCTCGCTTATGTGCCTTAAACGCATATGTCATAATTGAGTCAAGTTAAAGTCTGACTCACTTGATGAAACTGCAGCGGTTTCAATCACAGTCTCTCCCAGTAGATGATAGAGAGCATTTACTTTCTTCCCTTTCATCACTGTCATAGCACCTCGAGAGATCTTCAGTATTCCACCTTCAGTGGTGTACTTACACTCGATGTCATTAAGAAAGAAGAACGCAACTTCTGAACCTTGAATTCACAGTATTTACGTTAAAAAAGAAAAAGAAAAAAGGAAGACTAAATTTAGATGTAAAACTCACAATGCAAGTTCTGCCATATTGAGAGCTCTTCAAAAGGTTGTAGAAAAGAAAGAGACTTGCTTGCATCTTTCTTCTATGTGGCTCATCGAATAAGCATCCTTGTCCAATTTTGTCTTTGTGCGGCCTTTAAATTTTTTTAAAGAAAAAGCTATTGTATGATAAATGCAAAAGAGGTTTAAACTCAATTATTTTGTGAGAAATGAATGATTTAGAAAAAAATTTCCTAAAAATAATCACTTATATTACCTAAAATTAGTAGTTAATTAACATTCTTTTCTCTATTGACAATAATTTATGTCTAAATATTTTCACATACAATAAAAATATTTTTCATTTATTTATTTTTGTAAGCAAAAATACGGTCATTCATTTTTAAAACGAAAATTTTTAAATTATTCATTTTTCGCAAAATAAATGGATGTTTAATGGATGTTTAAGTCCTTTTCATAGTCAAACTTGGACGATTGATTTGCTCCCATAATCAATCTTGATAAGAGGTGTTGAACATCAAGCTCAAGTGGACCAAGTGACGATGGTGCAAGTCTGCCAATCGCCTTTAACTTGTTGTATGATCGGGTCTGAATTTCCGAATACTAAAAGGTCGTCAATCTTTGTGCTCAAGGCTGCCCTTATCCTCAGATACAAGCTTCATATTTAACTATCTTGTTTGTACATTTAAATCTTTGCCAGATGTGGCAAAGGGTCATCCATGATCAAAAAAAAAAAAAAAAAAAAAAAAAACATAGCCTAGCAGATTGTTGCATGTTGGGATAGGCTTTAGTCCAAATTCTACAGAAGATAATTGTTTGGATCAAAGTTTGATGGTGAGGAGACTTGTTATGTTGGAAGGAACAAAAGGTGGCGGGGTTGAGTGCACTGGTGTCACTTGAGCAATAGTAGAAATTGGAGTAGCAGAGAAGAGGGAAAGAGAGGTGAAAGTAGGCACAATGTTGTAGAGAGATGACTGGAAATTGGGATTAATGGAAACGGAAGATGTTGAAGAAAGAGATGGTAGAGAAAAAAGACTAGAAATGCGTCAGATTCTGTTGAGATAGAAATAGGAGCAAAGGAAGTGTTGAGTTGGGGTAAGATGTTGAAGAATTTGATGTGTTTTCTTGCTTTGGTAACAAGTTGATTTTTAGAGTCAAAAGCATATAATGACAAATGTTCATGGTGACTCGGGCCTAATTAGAGTTGCATAATATGCATTTATAAAAATGACTAATTATATTTAGGACATAGATAGGAACATAATTAAGAAATACCTCCAAATACATATAAATTACATATTAATAATGCAACATGCACCTGCTACCCAATGCCTATAAATATGCCTAATCTTAGTAACTATATGTCACTTTTTAAATTATGATCTTGTTCACCAAAGAGTTTGTCCTTCTTCAAGGCAACGCAAGGAGGCATATAGGGAGGAGGCGGCCTCATACTTGTCTCTTCCGTATCCCCATTTTTCACTATGAAAACGGTATCCATTCCCCAAGTCATATGTCGGTCTATATGACAATGCCAATACCATACGCCTGCCGCAAATGAAGTTAAAACGTTAGCTCGCGGAACTCCTTTCCAAATACAAAATGGTATTTTGCTCCAACTAGCAAAAATGATTTTTGATATTTTTCCCACAACTCTTTATGTATACAAATGGCATTTTGACCTATGGACAAAAACCAATCAAGTAATGTCTCCATGTTTCTTAGACGTTGAATTACACGAAAAGATGTAAGGGAAGAGTGAGAAATACCAGGATTATTTGCCCTGAATCTAATTGTAACCCATCCATTTCTAGGAACTCCAAATGTATTGACTTTGGGCGGATCGACCAAATTGTATGCTAGAGGATCGGTCTCGTTGTTGAAATTTCCTGAGCCGAGCCCAACGATGTAAAAGCTGTATCCATGTAGATGCATCGGATGATATTCTGCTCCCTCCAACAAATTAGTCCCTTGGAAAACTATCTCTACCGTTTCGTTGTAATTCAGAACTTTTACGGCTGTCCCTACAGAAGCCTCTGCAAGAATGCTCGGCAAATCATCTCCCGTGAAATTAAACATTTCCGGAGGAAAATCGGGAAAATCTGCGGTGTATACTCCGCTGATGTTTCTGCATATTAATGGCAAAGATGTGTTACTCTTAGTTTCCGGGTATTCATAACGTCAAAATAGATGTTCCTAGCCTATAGTGATAAAAAGCCGTAGGAAGAAAAGATCAAGTTACTAGGAGGAGAGATGAACCTGTAATAAGCTTGCAGCACATCGACAGATGGGTCCTTCCAACTTATGTTATTTAGACTTGCGGCGAGTTTGGAATCACCCATATAACAAGAATCGTCTGGGCATGGCAAGCTATTCAGGGAAGCTGTGATAAACATCCTTGTCGTCACGTTGCAAGGGACGTCCACAGGATATTCTTCAGTTGCTAAACTTCTCAGTTGATGTGTGAAACTCGCTGCGGCACTATAGTCGTGATAAAATGGGAGGGTATCATTTGGAAAACTTGGTGGTGATGTCAGACTGTAATTCCCTTTGTACTGGATAACCGCAGTAGCAACAACGTGGGAAAATTTAGTGAAAGCCAGGTATTCGGTTGCAAACCGTCGAGCTGCCATGTAATACCTTTCTGGAGATTGATTTGTGGTAACTAATATGTCCATCGTTTGTCCAGGTTCTATCATTAGATATGAAACAACGATCGGTTTTGTGTATGCTCCATCCATTCCAACTACAGTCATGTTGTGATTGGCGATAGAGAAGAACATTTCTGTAGCGACCACTGCGCTAACTATACGGAGGAGATAAGTCTTACCATAATCAACAAAAAAGTGAGGCGTCGTTTCTGTGAAATTGATAGCATGAAGAAACAATATATCAGGACATTGGATACAACAAAATAGGAGACATCTGAAAAAAGCATAATACCTTCAATCTAGGACATTCAATGCTTATTCATACACGTCTATGTAATTTGAATTCAAGTTAGATTTACTACGGACACTGTACCGAAAGCACCAACTTTGCAGTATATTTTTGTAAAAGAATATCATATATCTACAATAACTCAGAGTAAACATTTCAAGGAAGTTGCTTTTGCGTCTTGGTCTGCATTCCTGTACTCATACTCATAATGTCCAAAGAACAACTTAATAAGAAAGAATAAAATAAATGAGAGTATGAATATACCATTGGAGCATGGAACAAAATCTCCAAATTGTCCATTGATCAGGTAACCAGTTGCACGAGGTATGTTGGGACTGCCGATGGACAATTCCATCTCTAAGGCTTTATTTAGAGAAGTTCCTTCATTATACCAAGAACCTGCAAATTACAAAGGAAAATGACTTTATACTACCATTTGCTGTTACCATTCAAACGCAAATGTATATTTCAATGAAGTGTATAGTCGTCTCATAATAATAATTATTATTATTTTATTACTTTTACATAAGTTAAATTTATTTATTCCTTTTCTTTAGGGGAAGATAGATGCACTGGAAAATAGAGATCATGATGGAGGAGTTCCATCGAAGAAGCTCAGGCCATCAAACCACAATCTCCAAATGAAACAGTGGTGTGATATCAATATTCTAGTAAGAGAATTTGATCTTCACTATAATATAAACTTTTGCAATGATTTCAAATAGATAACAACAACCGATCATCAGTCACTTTACATGCTTCTAGGAAAAGGTACGTTTTGACCTATTGGGCGAGCAGTCCGCCATTGAGATTAGGTACGTTTTGACCTATTAGGCGAACGGTTAGAAGCCAAAAGATTAAGTCATTGAGATGGAATAAAATGGACAAATTTTTATTATCAAAAGAATAACGGAAATCTATTTTTCTTTCATAACTGAGTTGTGGATTTTGAATTTCTAATCCACTTCATATCCGTAGAAGTTCCAAAAGAGTCCCATAAGAAATCCTTAGAGCACATACCAAGCACAATTACATGCTCTCCATCTGGCTTAGGGAATGGGAAACTTGATCCTTCACGTGGCAAAACAACAATAGCACCATGCACTGTAGATCTTGTCCACTCATTATGGGCATGCCACCAAACAGTTCCTTCTTCTTCGGTTAAATTCACTTCATAAGTGAAATTTGTTCCTGGTGAAATAGCACATTGTGTAATATACTCCGGACCATCTGACCATGGATTTCGCGGTTGCTTCACCCCATGCCTACAAATCAATGAATTTTCATCATACATGGATGGACTCCACAAGCTAGACAATTGCTATTTACCTTTAATAAACTAAATTTAATGTCCTTTTTTTTCACATTTTAAAGATGAAATAAAGTTTTGTGATGAAATATTGAATTGTTTGATTTTCAGGTTCTTCGGTTAATTTGTACACATGTATAAATCAATCTTGTTTTGACTTAAGTAAACTCAGAAAACCAAGCTGCATAAATCACATGAACGAGCACTCCGCAGATACCTAGAGGTACCTAAGCTCATACCTTGCCGATAAGGTTATGTGTTAGCATATAGCTTCTTTTCGTTTGAGTTGTCTATTACATCACAAGCTAACGTAGGAGAGCAATCAAATATTAAAACAAGATGGATAGAATGAAGTACCAATGAAGAGTGACCCCATATAATCCTTGATTATGAACCTTCACGTACACAAGATCACCTTTTTGAACGCGAATGGTTGGCCCAGGAAGACTATCGTTCACCACCAGGATCGTCGTGGTCGTGCAATTCCTCGTAACATTGATTTCTCTCAGCTTCGAAACAAAGGAATGATGGAGTTCATGTAAGGAGGGATCAATACCCCAAATTGAACCGTCCGTATTAAAGAAAATGACTGCATAAGGTCAGATTGTTTCGACCGAAAAAAAAACAAAACAAAACAAAACAAAACAAAAAAACAAAGAAAAGTATCGGATTGTTGATGTACGTGCTATTTGGATCTCATCGATGGGGAAGTATTTCTAGCAAAAAGAAAAAAGCACACGTTACCATCGATTCTCTGTTTGGCGATAAAAGCGAAGAAAACCGGAGCAGCACGTCAGTCCAGTTTACATACAGCTTTTGACCGTGTGGTTGGGCCGCAATTCAAAGTTGCACCTAGGGCTTTGCCCCGAAGTTCCGTGCAACCAGGAAAGACAAACTCGGCTGCGGGGGAGAAAACATTGGGTGGGTTTAACCCTCCACGTAGGCCAAATGTATCATCATACAAAAATCGACACGTGGCAAGTTTGGGCCACCTGTCAGCGCCCACTTCTCCGTTAACTCTCCATTTCCTCCCCTCCGTTTCGCCCACACCTTTCTTTCCCTCTTCTCTCTTACTTCTCTTTTTTCGAGAAAATTTCCCTTGTTAGTCCGACGCACGCAAGGAAAAGACAAGAAAAGCAAAGAGAGAGAAGGGGGGTGGGAAAGAAGCGAGGGAGGAAGTCTTCTTCCTCGGTCATCTTCGACCGAGTATCCCCACTCCCGACGCCGCTGCTTCCCACCGCCTCAACGAGCCGCTCTTGACGCCGTTGTTTTTCCCGGCACGCCGTCGCCACCGCTGCCCCAAGCGCCGGCACCCTCGCTCGCCACTTCGGACGTGACCCGACATTTGCAACTTGTCACTGCCTTCCCTCTTGCAATCAGATCCGCCTCCCTCGACGTTCTTGCCGTTCCATCACCAGTGTCGCTGATTCCGTTCCACCATCGACGACGCTGCTGTTGTTCTGCCACCGACGATGCCAACGACAACCAGGTTGCTGTCTCGTTTGTCCGAGCAGCTACCCATACGTCTTCTGCCCCTGCCCGCGACCCTCTCTCTCCCTCTTCTCTCTCTACTTCTCTTTTCTCCAACCACCACCACCGTCACCGACTCTCCTCCTTTCGTATAGACTCGCTCCAAGGGCCGCCACCGGACTCGTCATCTTCCTCAAGCAAGACGATCGACAAGGCAGTGGCAGCCACTGTGGCCAGCTCGCTGGTCGTCGCGGCGATCGGACTCGGACTCGGAGACGGACACGAAGTCGGAATCGATGCCTCGGAGGAATCCTCCCGGCGGTGGCGACACCAGCGACGGAAGGAGCGGAGCGGTTCTAGGAGGGAGAAGCATAGGAGGAGAGAGAGGAGCGGCAGTGGTAGCAGCAGTAGCGGTAGGAAGAAGGAGAGAGGACGCGTGGATAGAGAGAAGGAGCGGAGGAGGTCGAGGAAGGATGAGAAGAGGAGCGGCAGGAGGAGCGCTCGCAATGGATCTTCTGGTGGTTCCGATTCGGAGACGAAGAGAGTTCGCTTTGATCCGGAATGGGTTCTGAAGCGTGTGAGCCGACTCGAGCTCGAGTCATGGCAGACACAAGAAAAAGGAAAAGAGAAGTGGAGAGAGAAGAGGGGGAGAAACAGAGGGGAGGAGAGAGAGTAAATGGGAGAGAGACGGAGTTAATGGAAAGAGTGGGCGCTGACAGGTGAGCCCAAATTTACCACGTGTCGATTTTTGTATGGTGATACACACTGGCCTATATAGAGGGTTAAACCCACCCAATATTTTTTCGCTGCGCAGGGGGTCGGAAGCAGATGATGCCCCGCCAACGAATCGTGTTTTGTTCACAAGATAAGACGTACCCCTGTTTGATTACGGGCGCAGGCTTTTCACTGCTTTATTTCCGTACGTTAAAGAGTCTCATATCGCCTGTTCATGGAGTTTTTTTGCTTTTATATGTATAGTCTGTATATAAATATAGACATACACGTACATACTCTTTTTTGACTCATAATATAAGCTTTTGGGTTGTTCTTTATATATGTCATTTCCCTCTACTTATTTATTTAATTTTTGGTAACTCATGAGCATGGTCCTTATTTGTGTGTTACCTCTCAATGTCTATAAAAGACAAAAAGGATGTAATATGTTCGGCAGAACACTACAAATAAAACTAAATAGATTATTATATGAAAAGACTGTCCATATCTTTATTCACATGTTTCAATTTGTGTCACATATATTATCTTTCTCTCTCGATGTGTAATTTCTAAAAGAGTTTATGACGAAATACTTATCATCCGATATATGTGAGATAATTTTTAAACATGAGAAAGGGGGAAAAAGATTCGAGAATAATTAGTCACTGTCATACAAATGTGCAAGCATAAGTAGTTCTGTATGTTCTGGAAAGTGAGAGTTGTACTTGTATTTCGATTGGAATATGCCAGCAAAAACAATATGGATTTCAATAACAAGGCAGGAACCGCACTTGGACCACTGCAGATAATATGCTTTGGATTACTTACCACGAAATCGTAGTAGTGGACGGTTCTAGCTTGAGCTCCGAGGGCCCAATTCCCCAGAATCAGTGAGATGGCGACGAAGTAAACGTACGAGGTAGGCGATGATGAGTTGGCCATGTTCCTGATGATCGTACAATTCTTCTTTTCTCTCTATCTTTCCATTTACTGGCCTTGGGCGGGCATGAGTTCTCTTTTAAGGAGCGAGCAGTGGGTAGAACATCGTTTGGTGTATCTAAGAGTCAACTCGTATGAGCGTTTCAAGGAAGTAGATATAAAACGATATTAGAACTTCGGATGAGCGTTTCAATTGACGGGCTCCATCGATTTCAACATTTTGATTGATTGGCTCCATTGATTTTCAAACACGTTAGCAATGAGAGGTCCGGGAGTAGATATACCACATATTAGCACCTTTCCTCAAAGAGGCATTGGACAATGGTTTGACCATTTTCCGTGACCATTTCAACACCCTTTTAGTTCTTCTTCTTTTCCCTTTCTCTTTCCAATTCCCGTTCTTGAGCCGGTATGGGCTCTCCTTTCCAAAGCACAAGCAATGGACGGCACATCCGACGAGTGAGCAGAGAGTAATCTCGTGAACGCCGCCGCGGACGGTTAGACAACGACCGTGGAACGTCGGATGAAAATTTTCAGTTGCTTCAAGCGATTATATTGAAACACATGACGGTAGATTGGCATTTCAATGTCTCCGACTTTTTTTATTTTTGTTCGAATGTCTTCGACTATCTTTATTCGAGTTATTTGCTTCTCGTCTGCTAAATCAGGAAACTTTGAAAAGGAATAAAATATATAAAGAAACCAACAACCCACAAAGTCAAACATTTTATATTATTTTCTTTTTCTCCATATCTAGTATATCACAGTTTCATTCACCAACTGCCTTTTCTATTGGTAGTGAAGATCCCCATCTCTAGTTGAATGCATTTGAAGTTGGCGTGTAGGGGACAAATCGTCAAAAAAGTTAGGTTGTTTGATATGGGGACCATAGTATATTTTTTAACAAATAAAATTTCTGAAGTACATACCGAGCATGATGATGTCTTCTCCATTTGGCTGATTATCACACCGTGAATTGTGGCTCTCGTCCAATCACTGTGAGCATGCCACCAAAGAGTTCCTTCCTCGTCAGTGAAATTCATTTCATATGTGAAATTTGTTTGTGGTTCGATCAGACGTTGGGCAATGTATGTTAGTCCATCTGACTATGGATTTCTTGATTGTTTCACCCCATGCCTGAAATGTAAATTGAGTTCTCCAATTAATCACGCCCCTCTTAAGTTAAACATGTTTTGCTTCAGAACTAGATATGTATCTGTAAATGGCTGCTTAGTAGCTCAAGGAAAAAACACCACTTCAAGAGATAAGCAACATACCAAGAAATAATTGAAATAAAATTGCTTGGTATTGTAACAAGGGCTAATGATACGCGTGGTTCCTGAACTTTTCTTTTTTCAATGAATTCATGAATTTCCTAAAATTTTCTATTTACATATCTATTGAATTCATGAATTTCCTAAAATTTTCTGTTCACAAATCTATTGAATTCATAAATTTCCTAAAATTTTCTGTTCATGTATTTATTGAATTTATGAATTTCCTAGATTCATATATCTTTTAGTTCATGTATTTATTGAGTTCACGAATCTCTTGAATTCACGTGTCTCTGGATTCATGAATCTCTTGGATTCAAGTATCTTGATTCATGAATTTCATGGATACATGCGTCTATTTAATTAATGTATCTCTTTAGTACATAAACTAAAGAGAGGAGCATAGAGCTTCATGACAATTTTTGTTTTTTAGACTCAATTCCAAAAGAGTTTTGATATACTTTTCTACTCTTTTGATTTTTCTAGGTGTGCTGGTTCAATTGAACGGTTCAACTGAGTCCTATTTGTATAGTGTTACTCCAAACAGATTCGAGGTGTTATATATTGGGAGGCATAGTTCGTGAATCTGTTAAGCACCATTGGCAAGAATTAATCACCTTAAAAAGATTCGGATATCTGTACTTCACCTCCATTATATTAATATTATGATTACAATAAACAGTTTGTTTTCTTTGGATTATATTCCAACAAACTTAAGGTGATTAAGTCACTCACTGTTTATTGTTCTTGTCAGATTATTGAGATGGCTAAAAACAATCAAGTGTCCTTCAATGTCCAAAATGTTTCAGGAGACGTTCCTATGGTCGATTCGACCATTGCTATGGAAGATGTTCATCCCTCAAGGTCTGAATTTGTAATAGCTAATGCTACGGGCCCTTGGGCTAACACCAATTTTGGTGGTGCGGGTACAAGTCATATGACTAGTATGCTTGGGATAGTTTTTCATAACAGTACAGGCCAAATGGCTTTTGGCTTTGTTTCTAGAGGGATAGTTCAACGAATTTTGCCTACTGCATTGACAACACCTCTAGTTACAGCTAATGACAAACCGGAGAAATTCACCAAAGTGGACTTTAAACAGTGGCAGCAAAAGATGTTCTTCTATTGGAGCATGCTAAATCTGATGAAGTATTTATCGGAGGTGTGCCCGGTAATTACTCCAAATGAGCACGATGTCATGACGCTTAATGCATTGGAGGCTTGGAAGCATGGGGACTTCTAATACTAAAATTATATTCTTAACTGTTTAGTGAATTCTCTATATAATGTTTATTGTAATATTGAATCTCCTAAACAGTTATGGGAATCCTTAGAGAAGAAATACAAGACTGAGGATGCCGGCACTAAGAAATTTGTGGTTGCCAAATTCTTGGACTACAAGATGGTGGATTCTAAATCTGTCATAAGTCAAGTTCAAGAATTACAATTAATTTTGAGTGACATCTCTACTGAGGGAATGATACTTAGTGAATCATTCCAAGTGGCGGCCATGATTGAGAAACTGCCTCCAGGTTGGTTAGATTTCAAAAATTATTTGAAGCACAAACGGAAAGAGATGAGTCTTGAAGATCTCATTCTGCGTCTCAAAATCAAGGAGGACAATAGAAGGAGTGTGAACCCTTCTTCTGAGCCAAAGGCCAACATTGTGGAATCTTCCAAATCCAAGCAAGATAAAAAAGGAAGATGTCTTTTCTTGAAAAGGCAAGCAGAAGGAACAGTTCCAGAAATTCCAAGGGACATATTTCATATGCAACAAGCTTGGCCATCGTGCTAAGGATTGCAAGAAGCACTTGAAAAAGGGCAAAACGATGGTGCAGCCCAGCAACTGAATTTGACAGAACATTACAATATTGAGAGACTGTCTGATGTGGTAATGTTCGAAGCATCTCTAGTGTCGAACATTAATGGCTGGTGGCTAGACACAGGTACCACAAATCACATCTGTGTAGATAAACAAATGTTATCATCTTATAAGAATGTTGAAGAAGATGAAAAGTTTTATATGGCTAACTCTGCATCGGCAAAAATTGCCAGAAGAGGAAAGGTGATCCACAACGGTTGGATATATACTTCTTTGTCTATATGTCGATGACTTACTAATTCTTGGAGATAACACTGAGGTCATCAGAATCACCAAGAACATTCTCAAGAAGAACTTCGAGATGAAAGATTTAAGCGTAGCGGATGTTATACTTGGTATCAAAATTCTAAGGAATTTTGATGACTTAAGTTTAACACAATCTCATTACATTGAAAAGATAATTGAGAAATTTAAAGGATTTGGCATTAAAGATGCAAATAATCCTTTCTTCCACACCTAACTTTAAGAAAGAATACTTGAAATAGTATCAGACAGCTAGAATACTCTCAAGTAATCGGTAACATCATGCATATCATGAATTGCACTAGACTAGATATTGCGTACTCAGTAAGCAAACTGAGTAAATATACTAGTAACCTAGGTCACGAGCACTGGAATGCTTTGATGAGAGTATTAGGATATTTGAAAAGGACAAAAAACTATGTTCTACAATATGGCAAATATCTAGCTATTTCGGAAGGTTATTGTGGTGCCAACTGGATTTCAGATTCTGATGAATCGAAACCGACTAGCGAATATGTGTTCATGCTAGGAGATGACGCAGTTTCATGGAAATCCTCTAAACAAACTCTAATAACGCGCTCTATGATGCAATCGGAGTTTGTTGCTATGGATAAAGATGCTGAAAAAGCATAATGGCTTCAACATTTTTTAGAAGATGTTACAGTGTGGCCAAAACCTATGGCTGCAATTCGCATACATTGTGACAATCAAGCGGTAATTGCAAGAGCGCATAATGTGATTTATAACAGTAAGTATAGACACATTCGTTGTAAACACAATATCGTAAGGCAGTTGCTCTCAAATAGAATAATTTCTTTAGACTTTGTAAAGTCAAAGGAAAATATTGGGGATCCGCTGACAAAAGATTTGTCAAGAGAGCAGATAAATTGTGCATCAAGGGGAATGGGTTTAAGAGCCTTAACCCAATAAAGAGATTCCAGAGTGGAAACCTAACCTATGCGATTGGAGATCACATGGTCTAGGTTTAATAAGACAACGCAAATTCTGGAAACTCTGGTGTAAGCACTATCTCCGCAACAGTGCCTTCCTACAGCATTATTAAGGGTATGCTATGCGTTTAATAATTCCTATAACTTGGAATGTAACATCCAAGTAAGATATACGTGGAGCTGGCTGACTTTATGAAAATCTTTAAAAGCTAGATTTTCTAAAGCGCGCATGAATCCCGAGAGGTTTAAGGCCCAAAAAACGAACACAACCGAGAACCAATCTTGAATTGGAAATACTCTGTGTGAGATTTATTGTCTAGACTTACACAAACAACCGATGATTCAATACTTAATCCATCAACTAGTTAAATAAATCCGATAGGCTTTCACTAAAAAATGTTCAAAGCGAAAGCTACCTATCTTGATGCGATGTATTTCAACAAGCATGTTTAAATTCCTTCGAGTCAAAAATGTTTTGTTGATCCATTAATGTGGGGGATTGTTATAATTATGGTTAATTGATCAACGAAAATCAATAAATTAAGATACGTCTTTTCTGTTCATGTATCTATTGAATTTATGAATTTCCTAGATCCATGTATCTTTTAATTCATATATTTATTGAGTTCACGAATCTCATAAATTCACGTGTCTCTGAATTCATAAATCTCTCGGATTCAAGTATCTATTGATTCATGAATTTCATGGATACATGCGTCTATTTAATTCATGTATCCTTTTTGCACATGAACTAAAGAGCTCTATAAATATATAGGAGCATAGATTTTGATGACAATCTTTGTTTTTTCAACTCAATTACAAAAGAGCTTTGATATACTTTTCTACTCTTTTGATTTTTCTGGGTGTGCTGGCTCAATTGAACAGTTCATCTGAATTTTGTTTGCATAGTGCTAATTCAAATAGGTTCGAGGTGTTGTATTTTAGGAGAAATAGTTTATGAATCTACGGAGCACTATTGACAGGAACTAATCACTTTAAAGAGATTCAGATATTCGTACATCACCTCCATTACGTTGATATTATGATTACAACAAACAGTTTATTTTCCCTGGATTATATTCCAACGAACAGTCGAGCCCCAGGAACTACGGGTGACTCCAGAACTTCTGGTAGGCATTGGTCTGCGGACGGCGCAGCCCCACGTATTGAAACGTGTGGGTTTTGATTTTTCCCATTAAGATTTTGTTTTCTTTTGCTAATTATCATTTAAATTCGTGTGGGGCGCAACGATAGAGAAAGCATGCGATTGGATCTCCTGCGATCTTCTAACGTCTTTTTTCCAGTCACCGACGCATTTTTCCATGATGGTTAGTTCGACATGACGAGGGAGGTGATCTTGACTGCGGACCAAAACAACAACAAAATCTGCAATCTTGATCTATTAAGGATGGGAACAATTCAGTCGTACGAAGAGATAAAAATTAAATTCGGTGGACCAACATGTGAAATTGTTTTCAGCGGGCCTTTTTTATGGGCCCAAAATGAAAGAAAAAAGGCCGCTCGGAAAGTTTAAAGATAATATATTCGCGTGATAAACAAATTTGGTTAAACAACACGTCAAAATAAAAGAAAAATATAATAGTTTCCTAACTAAAGTTATCAATTCAAAATATTACGAAATTTTTTTCATTTTAAAGAATCCTGTTTTTGTATGAAACTTATGAATTATAAAGGAATTGACCCGTACAAAAATTTGCACCTAAAACTCCCCAAAAGTAACGATTGGTAGTATCTCGAACCATATAGATGTTATTCTCAAATGTCACGAGTACACAGGACAACAATTTAGAGATTCTCGTGGAAGTATCTGTAATAAAATATTTTACATAGAAATTATCATTTTTCTCAATCTAGTTAGTGACCTTACTGTTAGGGTACTAAGAAGTTGGAATTATAACCACCCCAAAAACTCTCGGCTGTGGAGTTATATTCGGCCCATTTACAAGTTGAATATATATAATAATTAAAAGAAAAGTGGGATTAGGACACTCGTAGGTCTCATCGCATCTGAAAGTAACTTTGAAATAATTTTTAGTATTTATTTAGCCTATTCCCAAAAGAGCGAGAACTATACGGAATATTTGACCTCAAAAGTCGTGAAGTAGTGCATTGCATGCGCCCGCATTGCATGCGCCCAAAACATTCACAATGCCATAATCACACTGTGATCCCATTTTCAATCAAAATCAACTTTTAGCCCTGATTCTACCGAATATTTTATTCCACCCCAATTTCACCGGGAATGACACTTTTAACTTTCGAATATTGCCAAAGCTATTGTTTTCACCAGTTCCACGTTTGTTTTTTTTATGGAACCCAAGTCTCACTTGAGAGTTCTATTATTTTTACCGAGTCTTGAACTATTTAAACCCTCGATTCATCACATATCGCATTTTTCCCCGTGATGCCTGATGATTTGTGCACTCTACTTCAAACTAGGGCAAGAAACTTCCTGTTATCCGGCAAGTGAAATATTAACATATTGTGTCTTGTGTTCCTGGCTTGTCTGCTTAGCACTAAGCATATTTAAAGAAACTACTTTATTTCTTTTTTTGCCAAGTTCGATATTTGAAATCTAGAACAACTATGAAAAAAAAAAGATTATAGAATTTATACATTACCATTTATATATTATCAAAGTTTCAGGGGTCTCGAACGAAAAGCCGACCAACATTGTGGGTGCACTGCAAAATTTCAATCAAGATAAGTTAAAAAAGTAATCTGCACAACTTGCTCTTTTGAACTCAAGGATGGCGTGCAACTGCAAATGACTTCACGATAGTCTGGCCCATGCTAACACTTTGAATTATTTGTGTAATAAACTTTTTCACATGTTGAAGGAAAGAGACAAACAAGATGAATTTAATATATTCTTACCTAAACGGTTGTTGGATGTTTCAATCAAGGGGCCACCATGAAGCATCGGTGTGGCAGGTGCGGTTACACAAACGGCCGACCCCACGTCGTAACGCTTGTAATCGCATTGGCGAAAATAATTCCGCATATTCTATATTCAGTTTTCTTAATATAATATCGAGTACTTCTATGTTCATACATTCTCGAGAGGATAAAAACCGTAAAATCTTGACTTAAGAAAAAGTGCAAACGGCTTTTGTAATTTTCTTTTTTTAACCTGTTTGGATTGACTCTACTTTTATTTCTTTTTTTTTTTCCTTAATTAAAATTTAGTCCCGCTCTTCAAATTTGTGCAAACCCCGGGCTTTTCAAACTTTCGCGACATATATTCACGTACAATTTTTCTTATTTTTCTGATGTTTAAATAGTATTTTGAATTTTGATGGGAAAACACAGAAAATACATTTTACTTGGGTATAGTGATAATGACCGGAGGCACCAAGTATGGTAAAAAAAGAAAGAAAAAGAAGCCGCAACGTGCGTACTGCTAAAGTCCTCATTTATAAATAAAAATATTTTTCTATGTTTATATGTTCACCAATAAAGGATTTTCATCTTATTCGTTTGTTTATGTACCATGTCGATGCGGTGGTTTTGAATTTATTTATTTATTTATTTACCAACGTCATGCATTTGTCAAAATCGTTCTATTACTTTTTAAGTAAAAAATTACCAAAAACTCTAAACTTTGCCCAAAATAACAAATTTACTCCAAACTTTTTTTTGTAACATGAAAAATCTCGAACTTTGCCAACCGTGACACATTTATCTCAAACTTTTTTCATGACACAAAAACTCTTAACTTCTATCCGTGTGACATATTTACTCTAAACTATAGGACATTTTTGTCTTTAAAATTCTTTTTTTTTTCTTTTTTTCTTCTTCTTTTTTTCCTCCAGCCATGGCAGAGCCAGCGAAGGGAAGCCGGCGTCTGGCGAGGGTCGCCCTCACTTGGGCTGGCTAGGGCCACCCTCCCCGACGTTGAGCAAAGGCCTCCCTCGCCAAGCCCGCGCCAGCGTTGGGCGAGGGGTGCCCTCGTAGATCTAGCAAGGGCTATCCTCGCCGTCAACAGACGAGTTCCCACAACGATCGAGATTGTCCGTTGTTCGCTGCTTTTTGTTGAATTGCACCCCTACCCTTGATGACAAAGAATTGCATGCTGCCCCTCTGACGCTAGCCCCATCCGAGTCGGTCCAACAGGTCCTTGGAAATGTGAACAACCAATACTGACATTGTACTTTTTTAATAATAATTTGAATTTTTGAATTTTTTTACTTTCTTTTGCTTTTCTTTTGGGGGGAGGGGGGTTTAGATAGGGCTGACAAAGGTTGCCAACCAAGTCTCACTAGTCATAGGCAAGGGCCAGTGACTCTCACGAGCCAACGACTCTTGCCAGCCACAAACAAGGGCTTGCACACCCTCGCCCAAAGCCAATAAGGGACAATATGTGGTCGGCCAACCCTTGTCGGCCAATCCTTCCGACCCTAGATTCAAAAAAAAAAAAAGGAATAATCATTAAAAAAAATCAAAACATTATTAACATATTATTTAAAAAATGTCACGTCAGAGCCAACCATTCATATTAGCAATTTTTAGTCAAAATTGGTCAAATTGACCCAATTGGTAAGGAATGAAAAGATTTATGACTGAATTGATAAAATTAAAAGTTTATAAATGAATTGACAAAAGTGCAATAACTTTAGCACTTTTTGGACAATTTTCCCGAGAATTTATCCTCCAATGCAATGCAAGGAGGCCATAGGAAGGAGGTGGCCTTATACTTGCATCTTCCGTATCCCCATTTTTCATTATAAAGGCGACACTCATTCCACAAATCATCTGTCAGTCTATATGACAATGTCAATACCATACACCTGCCACATACAATGTTCAAATGTTAGTCGTCGAAATCTTTTTTTAATACAAAAATTGTAATTTGGTCCAAATACGTTAAATTACACAAAAAAAGAAGGAAAAAGGCATGGGAAATACCTAGATTATTTGCCCATAATTTAATTGCAATCCATCCTCTTTTAAGAATTCCAAATGTGCATAGTATCTAGAAAGAGCCAGGAGGTACTGATTAGACGTGCTAGCTTTAGATACTGTGCAAAAATCAGCAAGAAGCAAGCTTTCGACTTGGGCTTCCAGCAATGGTCTAATAACCCAGTGCTCAATTTGGATCTGGATGCATTTCTTATTTTAATGTACTAGTGTCTACATTCCTTATCCCCCAATTGAAGAGAAAATTTCTTCCCTTACTCTTAAGAATACCTTTGAATTTTATGTCTCAAAGTTTAGATGAAACTGTTTTAAGACATACTTAGGTTCCTCACTAACTTGACTTTAGGTGGACCAACCAAATTGCAGACCTCAGGGTTTTGTCTCGTTGTTGAAATTTCCTAAGCCGAGCCCGTAGACACGAAGCTATATCTATGCACTGAATGATTTGCTGATCCCTCCAACAAATTAGTCCCTTGAAAAACTATCCCTACAGTTTCATTGTAATTCAGCACTTTGACGGCTGACCGTTCGGCAACCTCGTCAAGACTGCTCGACAAATCTTCTCCCAATAAATTATACATAACTGAAGGAAGATCGGGAAAATAACGGTGTATCCTTTACTGATATTTCTGCATATTAATGGCAAATATGTGTTCCTCGCAACTTTTCATGTATTATTAACGTGACAATATCAAATTATAAGGAAGGGAGATGAACTTGTAATAAGCTTGGGGCACATCGGTAAATGAGTCCACCCAATTAATGTCATATAGAGTTGTGGCGAATTTGATATCACCGAAGAAACACAAATCATCCGGGCATGACACACCATTGAAGGAAGTTATAATAAACATCCTTGTCGTCACGCTGTGAGGGACATCACTGGATGTTCTTCAGTTGTTACAATTCTTAGTTAGTGTGTGAAACTCAATGCAGCACTAGAGTCATGATAAACTGGCAGGGTATCATTTGGGTAACTTGGGGGTGACGTCAGACTGTAAATCCTTTATACTAGAGGATCGCCGTGGTAACAAAATGGTAAAATTTAGAAAAGTCCATGTCTTCACTCAAAAACCATTGAACTGCCATGTAATACCGTCGTGGAGATTGATTTGTAGTAACTAATATATCGATCATTTGTTTAGCTTCTATCTTTAGATATGTGACAACGATTGATTTTTTGTATGCTCCATTCACTCTAACTAGCACCTTGTTGTGATTAGCTATAGGAAAGAACATATCTAAACTGCCCCCCGCATTGACCATGTGGAGAAGATAGATTTTACATAATCCACAAACAAGCAAGGGGTTGTTTTTGTCAAATTAATAGCATGAAGATAAACCAAAAATGAAATATGTAGAAAAGATAGATTCTAGTTTAGTTCTATCTTGCATTTCCAACGTCCTTTTTGAATTAGGCCGCCCACTTATTTCGTTTTATTTGTCTATTGCATCTCAACTAGCAATAAGAGAGCAATAAAGATTTAGAACAAGATGGACATGATAAAATACAAGTGATGAGTGTCTTTGTAAAGTCTCTGATTATGAACCTTCCCATACACAAAATCAACTTTTTGAACGCGAATGATTGGCCCGGGAAGACTGTCAATTCATCACTAAAATGGTCGTGGTAGCGTAAGTCCTTGTGACATTGATTTCTCTTAGCTGCCGGGAAAAAAACGTTGCGTAATATGTTACCGACCACTCAAATTTCTACACGTGGAAAACCGAACAATTATCATGTACTATGTATAGACGAGAGGATGGCAGGTCCCTCTATGTGGTTCCCAAAATCAAATTTTGTTAACATTCACGATTTACCTAGTCGATGGTCCACATCCGAAAAAGAGAAGAAGGAAGGGAAGAACTCGATTGTGCTGCAGATTCTCTGCTTGTCCCTCCTCACCAAACAGTGTATATGTATTGGGTTCACATATTCTGAAGGCATTTAAGATTATTTCTTTTTCCCTGTAGTTCTGCGCACAATGGCCCGATCGATTCTCCTTCTCTCACTTCTTATCTCGAGTAAGACAACCTCGGCAGCGGGGGTCCAGAGTAGATGATGCCTCGCCGACGAAATTTCCGTTTTACTCATTTATCCAGGAAATAAGGCGCACCCCCATGTAATTGCGAGTGCAGGATCGTCGTTGCCTTACTTCACGAAAAATAATAAGTGATGGTCATATGGATGGACTCTCTCTTATCTTCATCTGCATGTTTCGACTATCGTCGGAGTGGTGGACATTATTAGCGCCTTTCCTCAGAAAATGTAGAACCGCGACGAGGCATTGGACAATGATTTGACCATTTTCCATGACCATTTTCCATGACCATTTCAACACCCTTGTAGTTCTTCTTCTTTTCCCTTTCTCTTTCCAATTGCCGTTCTTGAGCCGGTATGGGTTCTCCTTTCCAAAGCACAAGCAATGGACGGCACATCCGACGAGTGAGCAGACAGTCATCTCGTGAACGCCGCCTCCGGTTAGACAACAACCGTGGAACGTCGGATGAACATTTTCAATTGTTTCACGCAATTTAATTGAAACATGTGACGGTAGATTGGCAGTTCTTGGAGGTGGAATCATTCCACGAATTAAGTAATGACTTAAAGTGAGCACGGTTTGATTACGCGAGCTCACATGAAGTCCACCTTCTTCGTTAGTCAGAATGTTGGAATATTTCTATTGGCAAATACAGTTAATGCGGTCTATTTTGTCGTGTTATCATGTTTTTAAAATGCTTATATCAAAAGGGTGATATTAAGTTTTTTAATAATAATAATTAGTCTAAGCTAGATCTTCCATAAGTCATAAATGACATTCGCATTCTCGTGTCTCTCTCGATCGAAGAGGCACTGCTGAGGGTCCCGTGAAACAAGGTGACCGGTGCCTAGGCTAGCTAATTATCATAATCATGATACCCCAGCAATTTAATGGCCTTTCAAAAGTTCATGAAAAAAGAAAAAAAAAAAAAGATTAGAAAGACACTGAAGACCAGGTAAGCTATATCGATTTGAATGGTTGGTGCCCTTTTAGTGCGCGGTTCAGTCTAGGGCGTCTTAAGTACCTCATCAAAGGCTTGTCTTGGACAAACATCGCTGGGAGATTAGAATTTACTCCTCTGTGTGTTTGTGTTGTGATTGTAATTTTTGTTTTCGCCTATAGTAGATTCAATTTAGCATATTTATTACACTCATGAAACAATTCATCGATCACCTTATAATGATGTTTTACATTAGGATGATTCTCCTATTCAACGGTCGCACTGCATATGTGCGATCAATCAAAGTGCATGTGTACATCCTATTCAATATAAAAATTGATTTAATATGATATTCATGTGATCAATTTACAAGAAAAGATTGGCCGGTTACACCATGATAAATTCGTATTCACGCTTAAAATACTTTTAGGGAAAATACCAAAATCATAACTAAGATTTTATCATGATACAAAAAATATTCCTCTATTTTAAAGTCATATTCATTTCGCAGAAAATGTGCTGTTTCATAATAAGCCATTTTCCAAATAAATAATCTTATTTTCTGATATTCGACTGAAACTTGAAAATGAACTAGAAAATATTTTCCGCCATTCAATATGGAAAATTCGATTCGATATTCCTCCATGCATTCCTTTTATTATCTTTTTTTTAAATGAATTTTTAATTTTCTTTGTACTTCTTTCCTCTTTTTTTTCTTTTTTTTTTCCACCTTCTTCTTCTTCAACTAGTTGTTGACCATAGCAATTGGCTAAGGGCGAGCTCAAGCTCACTGGCCTTGAAAAGGCTCGCTAATCTGGCAAGGCTAGCAGGCGAGGTCTCACCGGATCGGTGAGGCTCGAACCTCACTTGAGGCCGGGCAAGCTTGTCTCTCGCTTGTGATTGGTTGTCAATTGTGACTATCAACCGATTGAGAATAAAGAAAAAAAAAAAAAAAAAAGAAAAAATAATTAAATTGGATTTTATAAAAAAATTAAAATTTCGATTTTTTATAAAAACAAAAACAAAATTAATTACTTTACCAAAAAAACAAAATTAATTAAATATTAGAATTTTTTAAAAAATAAAAATAGTTCAAAGTTTGATTTTAAAATAAGAAAGAAGAGGAGGTTGACAAAGGTGTGAAATAAAAGAGAGTGAATGAGGAGAATATTTTTCTTTATTTAAAAGGTGAAAAATATCTTCTTCTATTTTAGAAGTTTTTTCCTCTTGATAGAAATGTTTCCCTAATCAATTCATTTTTCATGAAACGAATCCAGAAAATCTTGAAAATATTATTTTTCGCTCAAGGAATGGAGCTTTATATTTACAATTTTCACACCTCACCAAACATAGAAATCCTTACCACAAAAATTAAAGGGTCGTAACCTAAGCTCGGCCACCAAAGATCGCCTCTGATCACCGTGACCAACCAAACGCTCGGCCTACCGCAATTAAGGAACACGACCACCGTCGCGAATGGCCGTGAAAATCCCACCAAGAGAGTTTGTCCCCTTTCTATGACTCCCCTACCCGACTCTCTCTCTCTCTCTCTCTCTCTCTCTCTCTAACAGCAGCACTCCGCCGCCTAAACGGCCTCGCTCGACTCTGGTTGAGTTGTATGCACCATGGGCGACCTCGTTGAGGCCGTTGTAGGCCGCATCAAACTCGATCTAGGGTCACGGCGACCACGGTGGTCCTCCCAGAGGCTGTCGAGGTCGCAACGGCCGCTGTCACAGAGAGCAAGAGAGACAGAGAAAGTTTGATGTTGGAAGCAGGGAGGACGGAGAGAGAGTGAGTGAGCAAGCATGACCTTTAGGGGGAGAGAGAGGATAGCGTTGCTGGAGCATTCAGACGCGGCGAGAGTGGCGTCGACGGAGCGATGGGAGGCGATGGGGAACGGACGCCGACGGCGAGAATGGACTTAGACGGATGGATGAATAGCTTTTTTTGTGAGAGTATTTTGATCCTTTTAGGCTGCGCATGGCAACCATTCTGGGTTGGGGAACAATTTTTTTTCAGAAATGGTTCTTTTCTATTTCTTGGCTGGGGAACAATTTCTGAGCAAAAAAACCCGTTTGGTAACTGCACAAAATTTCTATTTCTGGAACAAAAAAAGAACAGAAACACGTTTGGTAACTCGCACAAAATTTCTATTCGGAATAAAAAAGAACAGAAACACGTTTGGTAACTGCACAAAATTTCTATTCCAAATTTTATTTTTTTTAAAAAATTAAAATAAGAAAAAGGAATAAATTTAATATTACATAAAATTGACAAGATCAAAATATTATTAGATTAATAATACATTTGCTTAACATAGGTTGTATTGTAATGGAATGTGAGCTATTATTTTATATCTATATGTGAGGATCTTCACTTATGTTTTATAGCGTATTGAATTTATGTAGCGCTTTGTTGGAATCAATATTCACAAACCGATGTTTTAAACTATAATTCTCAATAATATATTTTCTTTTTGCAAATTTTAATGTTTGATATAGTAAATATTGCGAAAATAGCACACGTGATATTGTCAGTCAAATTAATTTATGCTCATTTCCTTGGGACTAAGTTTTTACTCTTTTAAAAAAAAAAAAAAAAAAATTGTAATTCTAGTGCATGTGTGGCTTGGAGATTTTAGTCTCTTTTAATCTTGACATGGATGTTGGGTTAGGGTTGGGAATTTCCAACTGTTGGAATGGTGCATGCATGGCGTGGCTTTGTTGTCATTATACATATAGTTCATAGCATGCTCCTAAAACACTTAGTAAAAACCTTGGTCTCTTGCATTTTGAACCGTCGATGTATCCCATCTTAATGCTACTTTTTACCTTGCTTATTCCGAATTACCTTGATGTCGTTATAAGGTTTTGGCTAATTTTGATAAAAGGAGGTGTTTTTCTTCTCATCTTGAGCTTTTCTTTCTTTCTTGATTAGCATACAACCTTTGAACGGCGGTTTGTAGGTCTTGAAGTGTCAATTATACAATAGCTCACCATTTGCTTCTCTTCTATTTGTCCACATTTATGATACATTAAATGACATTTATGCTCAGGGAGACAGAATTAGATGACCTTAATACTAATAATAGAAATGTATTCATAATAGTTTACAAACACATCGCAAAAGTTTTCACCAAAAAACAAAAAACACGTCGCAAAAGTCGGAAATACAAAGTCATGGAATCTCTTGCATATTGTGATCCCTTGCCATCATATTTGCAATATCTTTCCTAATCATATTTATCTCAGCCGCCTCATCAGGTGATGCATCATCTACAACCTCATCTTCTGTAGATCCAAGTGGATAATCCGGATCTCCATAAAGGGCAAAGTTCATGTCCATCTTGTCTTGGTCACGAATATAATTATGAAGAGTACAACATGCGATTACAATATATGCTTGCTTTCGAATTGAAAATGGAGGCATATGTCTCAAAATTGAGAAGCGATTTTTTAATGCCCCAAATGACCTCTCAATAACATTTCTCAATGAGGAATGCTTATGATTGAACAATTCTTTTGCTGTTCTGGGCCATCTCGTTCTACCCCTGTACTCATTCAAATGATACCGTTCACCTTTAAATGGAGTTAAAAATCCTGGAAGTGATGCATAACCAGAATCTACTACATAGTATTTCCCTACAAGAATATATACATAAATTTGTTATGATAAGCAATAGCTATATAATCATAAAGAAAATCACTTAATATAGACAAAACAAGAACCTGGTGGTGGTCGAGGAAATTGCAATCGAGGAGTCTCAAGTGCCGCCGAGAGAACCCGACAATCATTGGCAGATCCTTCCCACCCAGCATATACGAAAGTGAATCTCATATCAAACGAACAAGCACACAGCACATTTTGAGTGGTAGTCCCTTTCCTGCCTCTAAATGGGATTTGTTTCGATACAGGGACGGATGCATTAATGTGGGTCCCATCAATAGCACCAATGCAACCCTGCGATTTTATGAAATTATAGCATTAGACAATATTATCAACTATATATATTTTTATAACGTGAAAGTTGTGATTATAATATATATATTTTAATAACGTGAAAGTTGCAATTTTATGAAATTATAACGTGTGACAATTTTAATGAACTATTTATATTTTAATAACGTGAAAGTTGTTTTTACCAAAAAAAAAAAAAAATAACGTGAAAGTTGCGATTATAATATATATATTTTAATAACGTGAAAGTTGCAATTTAATGAAATTATAGCGTTAGACAATATTATCAACTATATATATTTTTATAACGTGAAAGTTGCGATTATAATATATATATATTTTAATAACGTGAAAGTTGCAATTTTATGAAATTATAACGTTAGACAATTTTAATGAACTATATATATTTTTAATAACGTGAAAGTTGCGATTATAATATATATATTTTTCAATAACGTGAAAGTTGCGATTTTATGAAATTATAGCATTAGACAATATTATCAACTATATATATTTTAATAACGTAAAAGTGATATTAAAATCATACCTTGAAGTAACGTGCATGGTTAGGATCAATAAGAATCTCCTCTGGAACAATATCAAAAGAAGGCGGCCTGATAATCTCCTTTGCTAATTTAAGAAGCGCTTTTAATACCAGAGTGAAGAACTTACTGATTGTTTGTCCCGAATGTTGAAATCTTTCACATAAATCTCTATTTGAGTTTTTGTGACCAACCATAGATAAGAAAATCCCAACTTGTTCATCCACCCTTACAAATCGAGAATCTTTCAGCCAGCCTCTTGCCTTCATTAGATCACACAGGTTAAGGAAAACATGTCTCTCTAATCTGAATGCTTCATATATCCTATCTAAATGCCCATAAACAATTTCCCTTACCCATTCAGCTCCTGATAATTTACTATCCCTAATAGGCTCTCTCGTATGCAAACACATGTCCAAAGTAACAAGAGATAACCATGCTATTATTATGTCAATATCAAAGTCATCCAAATACCATTCAACTGCTGCTACCTCTTCATTAGACACACTATATGATTCATCTTCCATAGTACCTATGCCATTACACAAATATAAAAAAATCAATATAGATATATGTTAAAATAAAAATAACAAAACAATTGAAACCAATAACGTAAGTAATAGAGTGAAAAGGCAAACCAAATATAAATATTAAGCACAATCCATCATATCCAAACCATAACACGATGCAAAAGTCTCAACATTAATAACTTAAACAACAAAATAACAACCAACACAAAAACATGGTCTAATAAAACTCCATGCAATCCACAACATATTTTCTAACATCCACGTGGCATTAAATCCACAACACTAAAGACGTAGGAGAAGTCCATATCTCCTTTCAGCTGGGGTTTTCATAAAACCCTCCCTCCACGTGGCATTAACACTGGCTCGCTCCACTGCTTTGCTGTACAGATCTTCGTCCAATGTAGGCATGGCAAGTAGGGTATCAATCACCACAGATATGGAGAATGGGTCTGTAGGTGGTGATGTCACTTGTGAGTTGATAGAACCACTCACAAATTGATTAACCCTACTTTTAATCATCTCTTGCAAGGCTTTGCAGGTGCTAGCAACACCAAATGATTGACTCTTCCTTCTCCTCTTAGTATTTGGAGTTTTATCCATCCTATGTTTGTCATGAACTGGAGAAGGAGTGTTGTCAGACATAAAACCTTCCTCATTAGCATGCTGTTCACCAACGTCCTCTAGTCCATTGTCTGCATCATCACCACCAATGTTAACTTCATCCGACATCACAAAATCTTCGGTATGTCCTGCTGCATGGTCCCCAGTAGCATATGTATCGCCAAATACAATACACAAGTCATAATATTGAGGAAACCCATCTTTCTTGAATTTCGCCCACTCACTATTATCCTGCAATTTTCACGATGACGACATATATCAGCAATACAATTAAACATACTGGATATACATCTATAGTGATATGAAAATGATCAAAAGGTTAAATCATACATTGATATGAGATTCCCATATGCTTGGAACATCAACAACAACTTTTTTGTTCACGTTATCCCAGCCAAATCCGGATTGTGAAAGAAGCTTCTTAAAACTAGCATACTGCTTTTTCAATTTGTTCACCTTATTCTTCAATTGTACTGCAGTATATTGAAGTTCTGCTCGGTTGTTGAACTCTACCCGTATGTTATTCCACCCTGCCTTGTTGAAAGTAGAAGAGGTGCGATTTCCTTTTTTGACCTCTTCTACTAACAAACTGACGAACAAGTTGGTTAAAGGCTCAGTCCACTTTGCGGTGAATGCCTCTTTTTGGGATGCCATGTAACCTTCACTAGTTGAATATCATATGAGTTCAAGACAATTAAAAGAAAGTGCAACATGCTCCTGCCTTCCATTATTGTATAAATTTTCAAGAGAATTTGCTCCTCAAAACAAAGAACCAGCAAGATCAATAAACAAATAACCAACAAAATCAGCAAAACAGAACTAGTAATACAGCAAAACAGCAATATCAGTAAACACAAATCACAGAAGAGGAACAAGAACAGGACATTGTCACAAGCACATAACAATTAACGGCGACCCCTTCCAATACTCAAACGCAGGGTGCCGAGATCGATACACCGAGACTGCACGCAGATTAAGGGAGATGCTCCTTCGGATCCCGATGGAACCCCGACAAAGTTGATAAAGGGACGAGAGAGAGAGAGAGAGAGAGAATCTGCATTATCCCATTGTTTCAGTCAGAGTTGCTAGGTGGTGACAAAGAATCATTAAATACACAGAACAGAACTTGATATATTATGCTTACTATCATGCGACATAAAGATTTCAACAAAAAGAGCCAAACATTAGCAAGCGAGCTTACTATTTCCAGACAGGAGGGAGCTTCTTGGTCTTCTTGTAGTAGCACGCGAGCCTATGGATCCTGCTCTCGACGAGAATGAGCCTAAACTTGGAATCTTTGTCCTTCCTATTCCTCTCCAAATGCTTCCTGATGGACACTGCCTTCTTGATGAGGTGATAGAGATCCTCAGGAATCTCAGGCGCAAGGCCTGTTGGAAAAGCAAAACCGAAAATCATCGAAAAGAGGTGACTTTCGCGTGCCAAAAGTGCTGTTTAGTTAGAAGCAGTAGCAACCGATGCTTTCTCCAACAATCCATACCGACTTTTACGCAAGACGAAAACACGCATCGGATTCCAGAAATGACTTCTTTTCAATCCGATCCAATAGTTTTCAGAATGATTTCGGGACCACAACAACATAACAAGCTCAAAAAAAAACTAATTAATCTCCTCTTAAAGCAGTGATTTAACTGGTTTCAGCCGCCAAAGTCATCAAGCTTACAACTTTAAGTACTCCATAGCTAGCATATAGACAACCTCCATATATTAACAGGCAAAATTCACTTCACGAATACAATGAAAATGGAAAAAAAAACATACCGTGTGCCTTGAGGATACGTAAAAGCAATTTAAAGTTCAATGGAAGTACTGTCCCAAGGTGCAGTGTATTCACGAAATTAAAAATTTAATCTCTAATTGACAATATATGATGAGTTCCATGAATAAGGGACAGATACAAACTTATTCATGAGCTACCATAAGTCCTCTCAAAAGACATGTGAAACGGAACAAAATCTGAAGTTAGAAGTAAGTATCATCTTGCATGAGCAATTCCAGGTGCATATAATTTGGGATAGAAGAGAGAGCTAAACAAAACTATACATGCATTTAGCTGAATTGACATTCTGCTTCACAAGAACGTCTCAAAGACATGAACAGGGAAAAAAAAAGAAGAAGAGGAAAACTTGATGGATATATAGTACATCAAGAATAAAACAATCATTTCAATGACAACGTCGGCATGGCATCTCTTATTGCAAAATCACGCGCAAGAATATTCAAATCTACCCGCATGAATTCAAACAGGTGAAGTGGCTAATCCAAATGTCAAATAATCCAATCCCGGCCGATTCGGATCAATAAAAGGCTAGCGATGTCCAGGTCCATTACACATTGCCACATGAAACCAACACCAACGCGACAAACCAACAGATTCACCAATCGCTACGCCTCCCTCGTCGGCTAGTTAACCCACGCCACTCGCCCTCTCTTTCAACCATAAAAAACGAAGGCGTGGATTAGGGCGAGTCTCCACGACTGCCCTGCGGAGCTCCGAACCCAAAGAGTGAGGGGACCGATTTCTCACCTCTGTCTGAACAACCAACATCCACAAAGCAACGACCGCACAAAGAAACGTCATACCGAGTTACAACATGGCATGAAAATTCACAAAGCCATGTCTAATGATCAAAACACGCTAAGGACAGAACGAGAATTAAAGAAGACAATGTGAATCTGATTTGGGCATTTCATCGAACGGGTGGGGTGCATCGACGAAAGCGCAAACGCCAACTCATTTAAAACAGGAGGGTCTAAAACTCGATTTTAGTTATAATCACAATGTGGCGAACAACTACACAGCCGACGCCCGGGTCGCGCAACACCATTGGAACAACCCGATCTGACATGACGTGCCGGACGATTTGATTTCGGCTAAAAACGGGAGGACGAAAACTCGATCTCACTTAAGCATTTCGTCGAATGGGTGAAGGGCGCTCGCGAATCATGAGGTTTTTCGGCTCAACTAGGAACCAAACCCAAACCAAGACTCTTGCCAAACAGACGAAGAAGCACACGACAACCAAAGGAGGAATGGACGAGACCAGAGTTTGCGCGAGCTGGTCGGCTGCGACCCTCCAGCCGAAACTAGCCTACCACCGGCAGCATCGCCGAAGCTACGAAATTTCGCAAGAAAAAACGAAGAACCACCAAAAGAGAAGCCGAACACGAGAGTAACTCCCCCCCAAAAAAAAAAAAAAAAAAAAAAGAGCTTGTCGCAGCAGTAGCAAGAGACGGGAGTCAAACCACCAAACCGAGCTTTGGAAACGCCCGAACGCCGCCGGACCGGTGAATGGGGCCTCGATCGGTGGCGATTGGAGCACGATCGCGAGGGAAAAGAGAGGCGAAGAGAGAGAGAGAGAGAGAGAGAGAGGACCTCGACGACGTGGGTGGCGTGGCCGAAGCCGTGGCCGGCGATGACAGGGCCGGCGGCGACAAAGCCCGTGGCGACAAGATCGGCGGCACGATCGCGAGGGGCGACCGGAGAAATTAGGGCTTCGTGAAGGGCGGCGGTGAAAGCTTCGTGAAATGAAAGGGGTTGGCCGGTTCTATTTCTTCTTTCTCTTCTTGGGAATCTTGGCCAGAAACGAGAAGTAACTTTTTTTTACTTCTCGTTTCTGTTCCAAAACCATTTCTTGGCCAGATTTTTTAGTCCCGGGAACAAAAACAAATTACCCGTAAACAAACAGGTTTCTACTCTTTTTTATTCCCGGGAACCAAAGAATAGAAATTCTTGTTCCCGGGAATGTTATCATGCAGGCCCTTAGTGGGACTGACATGAAATTCGCAATTTTCAAAATAGAGGTATGTATTTGGAATTAAGGTGAAATTTACAATTTTATATTGCTCTGTCCGAAATTTGCCAGCTTATTTACACCGGTGCTCGATGTGACCGGTCTTTAACTTTGAATGTTCAGAATCACAGTTGTTCTTTATCTGACAATACAAAATATTCAAATTTATAATGACAATAAGAATTTAAAATCATCATTAATGATTTCGCAAACTTATATAATAAAATCCCGAGGTTAAAAAAAAGGAAAACACACTTACTGCAACTCACACAACAGATCACTTGTAGGTGGCGGTGTAGAGAATTTATCAAACATCATCAATGTGCTGCTCCACATGCCACACTGACAGCTTTGTTAACAAGGGAATGCGCTCCACAGGGACATGATTGTAGAAAGTCTCAAACCAGGACCTTAAAGTATTTATCCAGAGCCGTCTTAGAAGAAAGTCTTTCTCATTAAGTTTTCAAAGCTAGGCCGGCATGATTGAGACTAAAGGTAGCTACCTAACAATAGTTTTTTTTTTTTTTTTTTTTTCTTTTTTTTGATCTATAGTAGATTCAATTTACTATTTTTTGCATTTTTGGTTCCTCTTAGGTGTCCTTCTCTTCATTTCAAAGCTAACCGCCTGACCTCAGCTTTCTTTGATTCTATTAAAATCGATGCTTATGCATTTTAAAAGTCTATCTTGATTATGAACGATGACTACATGACTGAAAAGGGGAGGAATATCCTTCCTACGACAAATTAGGCTAAATTCGGGAATCGAAAGTGGGGTTTGTCGATGATATTCTACTATTACATACCTTAAGATCTTACATTGGGATTATCTACAATCAGATGAGACAGGCCTTGTGTTCTCTGAAGCTCCCCATTAAGTGTCAGCTTACGTGTTGTTGCAGGAGTCTTAGACCAGAAGCTATTCCCCATCTTCGGATTCAGCTCAAAGCCAAAGGTTCTAAAGGAGCTTATGAGCCAGCATTGGTCGTATACTTGCGCATTGCTAAAAGAAGTATCCTCTTTTCGCATATTACTTCGGCGAAAATGTGTTAAGAAATTATATTGCAAACAAAAAAAAAAAAATCACTTTTTGACATGTATCTTTTAGATATCTCTCTTGTATTTACTGTTTAAGATATGTAATCTTTTGAAATGAAAAGATATATATAGTCATCCGTCCCCATCAAATATCGGTAATCATTGTCATAAAGCTAGTGATGAGCTATAAAACTCTCGATGTGACGAAGATCCAAATAACAATATTATCCAGCTCTTGTAGTCACATAACCATCAAACTAATTGTCAAGAAAAGTCCTCTCGTGAAAGTCTTTTTGTTAGAAGGCATAGTAGAAACCCGATACCTTAATATGGTAAGACCATTAAGAGGGAGCTCAAGTATGAGTAACCATCAAACCAACTTTGTTAATAAGTTAAATTACTAAAATATCACTATGCCTCTATGAACGGTTGATATGTGGAAGTAAATTGGTAAAACAAATGACTGTTAACTCAATCTGTGTCCAGGTGATGGCTCTGGTTTATATCCCCTTCACATTTTCTCAATATGCTGGCTTGATCACCTAATTTGGAACGCAAAGATATTGCAAATGTATGCACTTAACCACGAGCTTACTAGCACATTTAATAATTTCACTGTTGTAATGACTACACAGACTGATCTACTCAATGACTCTCATGGACACAAAAAGCAATCATGTTGGCATTGATTTACTGCATTTTAACGACTAACTTGATGACTTTCCATTACCACGTAAATAATGTACTGCAATCTGCTGTCAAATTTGGTTTACGTCACCAAAGACACTGGCGGTTTCTTTCAGCGCAATCTTCGACGCATCCGTGCAAGGAGGCATGTAGGAAGGGGGCGGTCGCATACTGGTCTCCTCGGTACCACCATTTAGTACTATGAAAGCAGTGTTCATACCCCAACTCATATGTCGATCTATATGGCAATGCCAAAACCATACGCCTGTGATCAATTGATCCACCGGATACATTAGGTAAGTATATCGAATCCTTAGATAATGACATAGGGAAAGAGCACGATAAGTTGTATTTATACCTGGGTTATTTGCTGTGAATCTTATCGTAATCCATCCCTTTTTGGGCACCGAAAACGTATTGACTTTAGGCGGGTCAATCAGGTTGTACCCTTGAGGATCGCTCTCGTTGTCGAAGTCTTTGAAGCCGGATCCAACAACATAGAAACTATGTCCGTGCAAATGCATAGGATGGGTTTCTGAACCTTTCAGCAGATTTGTCCCTTGAAATATTATCTCCACGGTTTCGTTGAAATTCAAAACTTTCACCTTTGTCCCTTCAGCAGCCACCGCAAGACTGGTCGATAAATCATCCCCTGTAAAGTTGTACCACATCGGAGGCAAATCCGGAAAGTCTGGGGTGTATAAACCGCTGATGTTCCTGCATATGTACCTCTGAGTTGTTATTCACTACTTTTGGGGAGTTTATATTCTTTCGAAATGAAACGAGTCCCGTAAATCAAGCATTAGCAAGACAAAACATCTTAATCTAGGACATGGAAATTCCTCAGATGTATAAACTGAAAATATAATGTCATATCCAGATGCAAATCTGAGAATAAACGGCCCTTGCCACCACCTGATTTGGAATGTAATATCAAGCACAAAGAAATTTAGGGTACCTGTAGTAGGCAAGCAGCACATCGATTGAAGGATTCACCCAACTTATGTTACTCAAACTCGTGGCGATTTTGCTATCGCCCGATGCGCACGAATCGTTTGCGCATAACAGCTCGTTCAAGGAAGCTGTTATGAACATCCTCGTACTAATGTTCAGAGGGACACTTATGGGATACTCCTCATTTGCTAAACTTTTAAGCTGGGCTAGGAAATTAGCTGCCGCAAAATAGTCATAAAAGCTTGGAAGGGTGTCGCTTGGGAAAATTGGTGGTGATGTGAGACTGTAGTTTCCCTTGTATTGGAGAATGGCTGTAACATTGATGTGGGAGAAGGCCGTGACTTCTGTGTCTTCGCTTGAATACCGTCGAGCTGCCATGTAATATCTTCCGAGGGACTGATCGGTTGTTAGCAAGACGTCCATTGTTTGTCCAGGACCGATTGTTATGTACGAAGTTACCACCGGCTTAGTGTATGCGCCGTCCATGCCGACGACTGTCATGTTGTGCTTGGCAATGGAGAAAAAGTGCTCTGCGCTGACCGCCGCATTCACTATTCGAAGGAGATAGGTCTTGCCATAGTCGACGAACAAATGGTATGTTGTTTCTATGAAACCAATACTATCTTAATGAAGATTGTATCCCAATATACTACTGAAATCACGAATCCATGAAGGAACCAGAAATATACCTTTGGAGCAAGGAACGAAATCTCCAAACTGTCCATTAATCATATAGCCACTTGCTCGGGGTACGTCGCTGCCTGCCGCTAAATCCTCATTCAATACTTCGTTGAGTTTTTCTTCTTCGTACCAAGAACCTACGAACCATCACAAAGATTGATGGTTCAAATAATGCAACTTAAGTGAAATTTAACCCTTTGTAATTAGTGCAATCTCACTTGAAAATGGTGCATCCTAACCGGGTGGATTGTACGTATGGCTCTCTTTTCAGTTTGAACAAATGCGTTTCCAACTAGTGTGCAAGCTTCAATGAACGATCCCAATAAGAAATCAATCAAACAGCAAATCCAAATACGAATGATTCTTTTTTTTTTTTTTTTTTTGGTCAGTTCTACTCTATCTCTACTCTAACTCTCACTTTCAGACTTTTTGCCCTGCCTTCTGCAGGGCGTGGAGTCGAAACCTACTTCTCAAACTTACTCATCCCCACCCCAACCTCCCTGAAAATGTGAGAATTCGAACCCCTCACTTCCTCCTTCCATGTTGAAAGCCACTGGGACAAACTCCAGTGATTAAATACGAGTGATTCACGTAAAAAAAAATTAAATATTGTTCAATAACTTACGCAAAGGTTGATATTCCATTAATATGTAGTAATTTGACAGGGGAAGTTCAGCTAATTTAAATTAGTAATCTCTAAGAAAGTATTTGATCATAAACTAACACATTCACTAACCACAAAGGAGAATGATTCCCCTTTCTATGGTAACCTTTCAACAGATTAGCGGAAAAACATAAATTTCATTAATTATGTTGCACAATCATGTTTACCGTATAGAATAATTCCCCCTTCTATGAAAAGTCTACGAATGCCATGATCCAAACAAGAATTAATTACAGGAAGAACCTCCCATTCTATCTTTCGGTGCGAGATCATTGCTTTGCTTTTTTTATTTTACATACCTTGATGAGACTCCGAAGCCTTACAAAACTGTAAATCCTTGCCTTCCTTTGGAAATTAAAAAAATATCTGTCACACTAAACCACCTTTGCTCTTTTCAAACTTGTACTATACTTCTCGAAAATAAAATATAAATATTCAATGTCTCCGACTTTTTTTTAATGTTCGAATGTCTTCGACTATCTTTATTCGTTTTATTTGCTTCTCGTCGGCCAAAGCAGGAAACTTCGAAAAGGAATAAAATATATAAAGAAACCAACAACCCACAAAGTCAACGTTTTATATTATTTTCTTTTTCTCCATATCTAGTATATCACAGTTTCGTTCACCTACTGCCTTTTCTACTGGTAGTGAAGATCCCCATCTCTAGTTGAATGCTTTTGAAGTTGGCGTGTAGGGACAAATCGTTAAAAAAAGTTAGGCTGTTTGATATGGGGACCATAGTTAGTATATGTTTTAACAAATAAAATTTCTAAAGTACATACCAAGCACGATGATGTCTTCTCCATCTGGCTCAGGAAAAGGGAAGCTCGATCCTTCACTCGGTAGGATGACTATCGCACCGTGAACTGTGGCTCTTGTCCAATCACTGTGAGCATGCCACCAAAGAGTTCCTTCCTCATCAGTGAAATTCACTTCATATGTGAAATTTGTTTGTGGTTCAATCGCACATTGGGTAATGTATTCAGGTCCATCTGACCATGGATTTCTTGGTTGTTTCACCCCATGCCTGAAATGTAAACCGAGTTCTCCAATTAATCACACCCCTCTTAAGTTAAACATGTTTTACTTCAGAACTAGATATGTATTTGTAAATGGTTGTTTAGCAGCTCAAAGAAAAAACACCACTTCAAGAGAGAAGCTACATACCAAGAAATAATTGAAATAAAATTGATTGGTATTGTTAGGGAAATTCCTTATGATATTTTGAAGATAACAAAATAAATGATTGTTGAGTAACAGACTATGCAGATAATAGAATGTGTAAATGATTTTGTCAAAGCCTATACTTGGAAGAACCAGAAGTCAGACTATATGCTGAAGATGAATTTATTTAGACTGTCTCTAGACCTTAAGGCTAAATCTGTTCAGAAGCAGAATATGTTTAGACTTATGTTCAGATTGTAAAGTGTATTCTGAAGATTTCCAAACTTCTGTGCCAAAGTCTAAAAACTGCTAGACTTTAGTGTCAAAATCTATTCTACATCATAAGTCTACCCTTTTTGACAAATTCCAGACTAAACGCAAGTGAAAAAGGAAAACACTCAAATTCTACTTCAGACTGAACACTCTCAGACTTTACATCCAAAACGAGACACAAGTTCAGAACCAACAAATTCAAAATGAAGCATGTTCAGAATGAAACAACTTGATGGAACGTAACTTAAGCCCCGAATATATAATGGCTAGTGATCTGATTTAGATTCTATATCAAGATAGATTTGATTGACTCAATCTATACGAAGAAACTCTAATTATGGAAACTAAGATTCTGTTTGTATGGGCGATCAGAATCAATTTGGAATTCTACTTCTATCACTCAACAGCTACCAAATCTTCTAGATACAGATCTGTTCAATGGATAGATTTGAAGACGATCCTTAAGATGCTATCCAACGGCTAGTTTGGAAGTGGAGGAGTATTTAAGGAGATTAAGGACCGACGAACAAGTAAGAGACGGAGTGTAGAATTTATAATTCAAAAGTCTAAACGACCTTGGATCATACATTTGTCTTTTGTGAGCTTAAACGTTTGTGATCGTGAGAGAAATACCAAAAGAGTGACTTAGTGAGATAATGTGATCTATCATTACATGTTTGCACTCAAAATTGTAATGTCTTGTTGATTGCATTGTGAAATCCAACAGAAAGCTATTAGCGTGGAAAAGTGGATGTAGGGTTTATCTAAACTGAACCACTATAAATTTCGTGTGCAGCATTCTCTTTCTTTAACTCTTCATATTTAAGTCTACTGCATACTTATAAGTTATTTCAGAAGTCTGTTCTATTGCATAATAGATTCTGAACTGTTACCAAAAGTATGGTGGCTCACTTGTCAAACTCTGATCCTTATTCAGACTTTACTCAAAATTTATTTTATTTAGCGTTTATTTGCCAAGACCTTTTTTAAACACCTATTCACCCCCCTCTAGGTGTTCGTACTAATACTTTCAATTAGTATCAGATTAAACAAAAAAAATTATATTTACTGTTGGCAATTTCAAACTTTTTATATATTTTACTCGTTATGAATTTGAATAGACAAGATTAATTACACTTGAAACAAAAAAAATTAAAGAAATAAATGAGTGCACCAAAATGCAAGTAGAGGGGGAGGGAATAAAATGCAACTTTTTTAAAATTCAGGGTTTAACGTAACCCCAAAAGTAGAGGGGTAGAATGAATTCCTTCGTTTCTTATCCGTCCACACATGAAACCAGATGCACAATATATATTTTAAGCTAAACGACGTCACAAAACGACATTGATGTAATATAATAAAATATAGAATCTCTTTTCTTGATATGCATAAAAAATCTCCCACGCAAGTATACCAAAAAATTGACAAGCATCACGAGGGCTAATTAATAAAATCCCTCTCCATTATTTACCATCTATACAAGATATATAGGAGACGACAATCTGTTTAGGGATTTGCATCGTGTATTGTGTCACGCCATATGATATGGTCTCCGTCCTGCACGACATATTCGGCGGGACGGGAGCAATGAAAGCTGGACCGAGTGATCCTCAGTCTCTTGAAGCTACGAAAACATCGGCGATGATCATTTCTAAACCATCAGAATATCTTCATCTGATATTAGTCAAGATGCTCCCAAAGGAAACGGAGGGACAACCTCCCTGGGGTGGGAGTCCCTGCCGAGCCTTGGGTACAGCCTGGGGGAGGGCTGGAAAAATAAGCTCCCCCCACTGCTGGACCGGCCACAGTCCCTCCTTGGAAAACCAAGAAAGGGGAACGGCCAGCACACCTGAACCCCGCGATTCTGGTATCATAGTTCGAACTAGGCAGGTACAGGGTTATGATGGTGCCAGTGGAAACACTGGGTGGCCGGCCGGCCTAATTGAGCTTTTATGATAATATGTGAACCAAGTTCCACGGGGGTGTGGCCAAGCATGAGGAAAGGTCGGAAGGGTTGGATGTTTTCCTCGTCTAAAAGTCGAAGTTATAAAACGAAAGCGTGACGGTTTAACATATTTTATTATCCTCAACCACTCATCCGAGCCCAAGAAAATCCCGATAGCGAGAGGACATGGCGGGTGGGCCAGGGGACTCTACTTGATTCCTAGGTAGCACGGACACCGCGACACGACACGCGACACGACACGACACAACACGCGACACATCATTTCTCAAAAAAGGAAAATTTCGACACGCGTTCCGATACGTTAAATATTAAATAAATATTTTTATTTTTAATTAATTTGATTCAAATTCACAAATAAATAAATAAATAATTTACAATAAATTTATACTAATAATATTAATAAATCTTATACTTTTTTTTTTATTTCATTATCTCAACTTTACATTTATTTTTCGAAATCCCCCTTTCCCTCAAATTTACTTTTATTTTTCAAAAAACCCCCAAACCTATGCCCAAACTTCCTCATCTCTTTCTCCCCCAAATTTTTCACTTATTTTTCCCTCCCCATCAGCTGACAGCCCAATCTTTTCCCTCCCCCACCACCTGACAACTCGTCGATTCCCCCTACCCCAAAATTAATTTTTTATTCTTTCCCTCCCACCATCATTTATTCCCCCCCACCCCCACCTGTCCATCACTTTCCCTCCCCCAAAATACTAACCCATCAGAGTCCCTTCTTTTCTCAGAAACCCTAGCTCTCTTCCTCGACGCACGCGACCTTTCCTCTTCTCCTCATCCCTCCTCGCCGCACGCACGACCCTCTTCCTCTTCCTCGCCGCTCACCGCTCCTCGCCCGACCCCCTTCCTCGCCCCTCGCCGCTCCTCGCCGCACGCACGACCCCCTTCCTCGTCGCTCGCCGCTCCTCGCCCGACCCACTTCCTCGCCGCTCCTCGCCCGACCCCCTTCCTCGCCTCAGTCTATGCTCGGCCATCTCTCGCCGTCGTTCGCGGTCTGCTCCCTCCCGGACACGCGTGTCGAAACGTGTCGGGCAAAGATTGACCACATGTCGGATTTCCGACGCGCGTTGACCGCGTGTCCGACCGTGTCCGAGCGTGTCGACGTGTCCGACACGCTCCGACACGTGTCGGACACGACACGTAAGCACGGAGAACGTGTCCGTGCTACCTAGCTTGATTCACGACTTGTGAAAGTTGCGAACTTTCTATATTGTCTGCGTCAAGTACTAACACGGGACAGATAGAATCAAATATTAACGAAGACTTGAAAGTAGATAATAAGAATGGTGGACAGAGGCACACGCAGGAAGCAGTACGAGGACATACAGACCGGTAGTTCGCTCCTCATGGGAATCTATATACACATCAAATGACCCTTTTCTCAGTGGCTGATGGGGGAAGGAATCAGGAGGACTGAGAGAAAGTTCATGCTTTGCATTTTACTGGTAGGTGAGACAAGAACGTCTTGACGTTGGGAGAAGAAAGGACTTCCATCGGGATGAAAAAGATTCAGCCATTTCCCCGTAAAACACTCTACAAACCTCATCAATGATTTAAGTTCTAGCCATTGGCCTGCACATGTATTTTTGACCAAATAGCTGACACGCAATTCATCAGTTGGAAACCCACCAAAGCCCAATGAATTTCCACAATCAGGAAGTTAACTTTTATCATTAAAGATTAACGTGACATAATCACGTGATTTGAAAATCGACATCAATTTTATCATTTAGCTATATATCTATGGAGTTTCACATATTTTAGTTTATGAAGATTGGTCTCCTGTGGCCTCATCATTTTTATTTTTACCCGCGGCCCCGGGGAAGGGGGGTTGTATATTTTCCCTTTTTGGGTGTTTTAACTCGGAGAAAGCTCATCATTGATATTTGCCTCGAGGCGATATATTCGCGATATCAATAATTCAATTTAAGTAGGAAATGATGGGCACCTGCGGGGGCACTGCCTATCATTTCATTGGATACTTTCTCTTTTGCGCCTGTCTCGAAGGAAAATCCTTCATCCTTCTGTATCGGATGTCGTACCCCATTCGTGAAGTCCCCTTTTCTAGAACCTTCGCTTTTCATCCTACGTAAATAACTAGGATTTGACCAATTTAGAAGTATTGAGGATCTGCACCGGTTATTCCTTGCAAACATATATGATTCAACCAAGCAGACCTATAGCAGGAGTCCTCCCTGGTTTGTCGTCACGAAAAATAAAAGCTTATTTTACTATTCTAATAAAAAAAAAAATATGGGATCGGAGGACTTGTGCAAAGGGATCCGATCCTATCAGAGGAAAAGCTTCTTTGACGAAGTCTTCTTTTGTGGAAGATTTGTTAGGAAATGCCTCATCACTCGCGTATTTTGAAAAAGATTAAATTTGAAAATAGGAAGTTGACTCTAGTATATAGTAGGGAACGGGGTCCTTGAGACCCGAGCTCCCCAAAAACGATAGAGGAAGAAGCCATAAGATCCCAAGTTGCATAGATTGAGCAGCTCTTGATGGAATACGCACTGCTAGTGCTAGCCTCTTTCCTGTGCTATCAAGAAAGGGAACCCTTCGATATGAAGATTAGCTTCTACCCCACCCCAGATCTTACTCCGAACCCGCCTTTCCAATCTTCGAGCGAGAGTCCTCAGATCTTGCCCAGGAAGTTTTATAGGAAAAGTCTTATGATCATATTGACCATCCGCAAGTTATGCTTTATTTTCTTCTTTTTGTGCTGTTAGGTATCTCACTGATGGCTTAGGTTCGCGAAAAAAGACCTTGCATCAAATCACAAAGATGACAAGTCTTTTTATTTTACTTTTCTTTATTAAGAAGAAAAGACTTTTTCAAAATTATATTTATGATTTATCACTTTAAATTTTCAAGGAGAATCAAATAAAAGATCATATTCTTTTTACCTATCTATATTCTCAAACATTTCTTTTTTCTCCGGGTTCGCTTCCGCTTTCGCATTTATATTATTTCAATGAAAAGATCTGGAAGAGTCAAATCCTAAACCCTAAGCTGAAAAATCTTCTCCGACCTCAATCGGGGCTTAAAATCAAGTGAGGCATTCAACTGATTGAATGTTGTCGTCGATTGATTTAGCCCCTTTAATGGACCAAGACCCAACCACCACAATCGGATTAGTAAACTGTTCTCTATTTCTGGATTACTCTTGCCAGATTATTATGTGTATACGGTTTTTCATTCTCCCCTTCCCAGAATATTCAATTAATCAATATGCACCAGACCAAATTCCGCCTACAACGATCTCCTTACAGTTGCCGTCTGTTGTTGTTTTCTCATTCACGTTGCCATTTCAGTGAAACAAGAAAAGAAAAATATATACCGCCAAGTACGACTAACGAGTGCATACCAAGGGAACACGGAGAGCGAAAAGAGATGAAAAGATATTCGACAAAATGAAATTACCAGTGAAGCGTGATGCCGTAATCTCCTTGATTATGGACGTTCACGAAAACGAGGTCACCTTTATGAACACGAATCACGGGCCCCGGAAAACTGCCATTGACTGTTAAAAGGGACATGGTAGTACAGTTCCTCGTAATGTTTGTTTCCCTCAGCTGCAGCAAAAAAGAGATGATTCAAAAATAGACGTAGTGAGATGAAGAAGTAAAAGAAAACAACCAAGAGCACTATCTGACTTCAGTCGAGAGACCGACAAAAACATTATATTTTCCCGCAATAAAACTGTCCCGGTACATGCATGCATCGCAGTCGAGCATTCCGTAGAAGGTGTTGAACTCTCGATAACGAAAGGTGACTTTCGCAAACGACAGAAGGCAATAATTGCCCAGATACTAATTTCTTTTTTCCTCTTTTCTTACTGAAGCGCAACGACGGACGTCATTTGCAAAAGAAAGAGGCGCAGCGTACCACTCGACCCTACCCATTTCATTAAATATTTGCTCATATAAAACATGTCACTCGCAGTTGCGGCCCCTTTGCTAAAGAAATGACCCCACAAGAATAACGAAACCTCGATCCACAATCAATTATAGGAAACTCTCCTGCATGCATCGATTTTAGGATTGTCGACGCAAAACTTCGCACAAAGAGCACGTTACACCATGCAATGGACGAACAAAAGCACTCACAACAAAGTCATAGTAATGAACGCTGGCTCGAGCCCCGAGAAAGACGTTCGCAAGAAGAAAGAAAATTGCAGCATGGGGAGAAATGGTGGCGGAGAAAGGCGGTCGGATCGCCATCTTCACGCGATTCATCAGCGCGCGCACAAATTTTTCTCTTCTCTCGGTTTTTCTTGCGTTTAGATCGAGCGCGACCGCGGTCGCGTATTAAAAGGGAAGAGGGAAGAGAGAGGCGACCGCGCGGGTACGAGGGAAGTTCACATGCGCACCAGACAGTCGAGCCCCAGGAACTACGGGTGACTACAGAACTTCTGGTAGGCTTCTGGTCTTCGGACAGCGCAGCACCACGTATTGAGACGTGTGGGTTTTGATTTTTCCCATTAAGGTTTTGTTTTCTTTTGCTAATTATCATTTTGAATTCGTGTGGGGCGCAAAGATAGAGAGAGCATGCGATTGGATCTCATGTGATCTTCTAACGTCTATTTTCCGGTCACCCACGCATTTTTCCATGATGGTTCGTTCCACATGACGTGGGAGGTGATCTTGATTGCAGACCAAAACAACAACAAAATCTAAGATCTTGATCTACTAAGGATAGGGACAATTTAGTTGTACGCAGAGATAAAAATTAAATTCGGTGGACCAACATGTGAAGTTGTTCTTAGGAGGCCTTTTTTACGGGCCCAAAATGAAGGGAAAAAAGGCCACTCGAAAAGTTTAAAGATAATATATTCGTGTGATACACGAATTTAGTTAAATACCACATCAAAATAAAAGAAAAATATAACAATTTCATAACTAAAGTTATCAATTCAAGATATTATGAAACTTTTGTCCTTTTAAAGAATCCTGTTTTTGCATGAAACTTATGAATTATAAAGGAATTAACCCATATAAAAATTTGCACCTAAAACTCCCCAAAAGTAAGGATTGGTAGTATCTCAAACCAATGTTATCCTCAAATATCACGAGTACACAGGACAACAATTTAGAGATTCTCATGGAAGATTCTGGAATAAAATATTTTACATAGAAATTATCATTTTTCTCAATCTAGTTAGTGACCTTACTGTTAGGATACTAAGAAGTTGGTGTTATAATCACCCCAAAAACTCTCGGCTGTGAAGTTATATTCGCCCCCTTTACAAGTTGAATATATATATAATAATTAAAAGAAAAGTGGGATTAGGACACTAGGTCTCATCGCATTTGAAAGTAACTTTGAAATAATTTTTAGTATTTATTTAGCCTATTCCCAAAAGAACAAGAACTATATGGAATATTTAATCTCAAAAGTCGTGAAGTAGTGCGTTGCATGCGCCAAAGCACCCACAATCCCATTATCACACTATGACCCCATTTTCAATCAAAATCAACTTCTAACCCTGCCTCTATCGAATATTCTATTCCACCCCAATTTCACCAGGAATCACGCTTTTAACTTTCGAATATTGCCAAAGCTATTGTTTTCACCGGTTCCACGTTTGTTTTTTATTATGGAACACCAATCTCACTTGAGATTTCTATTGTTCTACCGAGTCTTGAACTATTTAAACCCTCGATTCATCACATATTGCGTTTTTCCCTGTGATGCCTAATGATTTGTGCACTCTACTTCAAACTGGGGGGCAAGAAACTTCCCGTGATCCGGCAAGTGAAATAGTAGCATATTGTGTCTCGTGTTCCTGGCTTGTCTGCTTAGCACTAAGCATATTTAAAGAAACTACATTATTTCTTTTTTTGCCGAGTTCAATATTTGAAATTTAGAACAACTATGAAAAAAAGATTATACGAGCATTTATACGTCACCATTTTTATATGATCAAAGTTTCAAGGGTCTCGAATGAAAAGCCGACCAATATTGTCGGTGCAATGCAAAATTTAAATCAAGATAAGTTAACAAAGTAATCTCCACAATTTGCTCTTTTGAACTCATGGATGGCGTGTAACCACTGGGATTTGCCCTAGTGGCCACCCTTCTAACATGGAATGGAGAGGTGAGGATTTTAAATTTCCACTTTCTTAAGGGGGGATAGGGTGAAGACGCATAAGTTTCACGAGTGGATTTTGACTCCCACGCCCTGCAAGAGGCAGAGCAAAAGTTTGAGAGTGAGTGTAAAGTAGGAATAGAGTAGGACTGACCAAAAAAAAAAAAAACTCATGAATAACGTGCAACTGCAAATGACTTCACGATAGTCTAGCCCATGGTAACACTTTGAATTATTTATATAATAAACTTTTTCACATGTTGCAGGAAAGAGACAGATAAGATGAATTTAATATATTCTTACCTAAACGGTTGTTGAACGTTTCAATCAAGGGGGCACCATGAAGCACCGGTGTGGCAGGTACTGTAACACAAACGGCCGACCCCATGTCGTAACGCTTGTAATCTCATTGGCGAAAATAATTCCCTATAGTCTATATTCAGTTTTCTTAATATAATATCGAGTACTTCTATGTTCATACATTCTCGAGAGGATAAAAACCGTAAAATCTTGAATGTAGAGGATGCAAAATGCAACTTAAGAAAAAGTGCAGACGGCTTTTGTAATTTTCTTATCTTAACCTGTTTGGATTGACTTTACTTTTTATTTCTTATTTTTTTTCCTTAATTGAAATTTAGTCCCGCTCTTCAAATTTTTGTAAACCCTAGGCTTTTCAAACTATCGCGACATATATCAATGTACAATTTTTCTTATTTTTCTGATGTTTAAATAGTATTTGAATTCTGATGGGAAAACACAGAAAATACATTTTACTTAGGTATAGTGATAATGACCGGAGGGCATTAAGTATGGTCGAAAAAGAAAGAAAAAGAAGCCGCACCATGCGTACTGCTAAAGTCCTAATTATATAAATATAATTATTTTTATATGTTTATATATTCACCAATGAAGGATTTTCATCTTATTTGTTTGTTTATGTACTGTGCGATGCGGTGGTGTTGAATTTATTTATTTTTTTAGTAAGGTCATGCATTTGTAAAAATCTTTCTATTACTTTTTAAATATAGGCTCGATATTTTACATTTGTCATTTCATATTTTGTCAGTGATGTTATGCAGTGGCTTCTCATAGAAGATTCTCGCTAAAAAGTAATTTCCAAACCTTATCATATGTGGCGAAATTTTTATACCGAATGATATGTCAAAATTTCAATATTTATCAGAATAAGTTAGAACCCTAGAGTACTAGCATAGTCTTTTTAATAAATTACATCCCTAGTAAAACTTCAGAGAACAGCAGGATAAGAAACTTGGCTTTTGACTTAGCTAATGACCAGATCTTATGGAGGGAATGTTCGCTGGATCAAGAGTGTTCCGACAAAATGCAACTTGACATATTAAAATAGTATTGTGTGGTTATATATATGAAACTATATTAATTCATCAGAAATATCTTTTGATAAAATTGGTTAGTTTATGTTGATACCAAAAAGAGTCCAAATCTTTAGTCTGGTGACTCGGTCGGCAAAGACCGAGTTAGATGCAATAGAGGCAAAAGTTGCTTACTATTGAAGGCTTTTAGTGGGCAAACTCAATTGGTCGACAAGGAAATTGATTTTGTCCGACAAAGAATATGAGCGAAAGTAATCAAGCCTTGGAGTGGAATGTCGACAAACGGAGATCGATCTAAGTAACCAAAAAACCACAATAGATGTAACCGTTGACGGAATAAGGCCACAGATTAAAACCTTATAAGTGACAACTCTTGCACGACCGATAATCCAATTTATCCACTCTACATTAGATCCCATTTTAATTATTGTGAATTTTAAGAAATCCCACTCAATATGGTTGTAAAATTTATTTATATCTTAGGATCCGTTCGTTTCACGGAAAATAACTTCCGGGAAAATGTTTTCCGGATTTTCCGGTGTTCGTTTCACGGAAAATGAACTAGTCAAGGAAAATATTTTCCATTATTGGAAAAAACAACCTTTAAAGGGTGGAAAACGTTTTCCACTTTTGAAAAGTGGAAAACATTTTCCATGACTTCTTCCCTCTTACTTCTTTTTATCCATACATTTTCATTTTATTTTCTTGCTTTCTTTTTCTTTTTTTTTTAAATTGAGTTTTTAATTTCTTTTTTTCTTTTTTTCTTTTCTTTCTTTCCTTTTCATCTTATTCTTTGGCGGGGACGCGACCGGCCACGACGGCGTCCGGCGACCGGCCGCAAGCCGACGGCCGGCAAGGCAAAGCTCTCGCCGGCCTAGGCGGAGCTCGCGGCTCACCAGATCCGACGAGCTGGCGGGGCTTGGGCCTCGCCCGAGCTCGTCACAAGCTTCGCCGAGCTCTGGCGAGTTGCAAGCTCGCCGGATCCGGCGGCGGAGCTCGCGGCTCGCTAGATCCGGCGAGCCGGGCGGGGCTCGGCCTCGGCCGAGCTCGCCGCGAGCCACGGCTCGGCGAGTCACGAGCTCGCCGGATCCGGCGGCGGAGCTCGCGGCTCGCCCGATCCGACGAGCCGGACGGGGCTCGGGCCTCACCCGAGCTTCACGCGAGCTCCGCCGAGCTCGCCGCGAGCCTCGAGCTCGGCCGATCCGGCCATGGGGTCTTGGTCGGCGCCAGGCGGCCGCCATCGTCGGGCGGGAAGGAGGCGGCAGCGGCGGAAGGAAGAGGAAGAAGGAGGAGGAAAAGAAAATTAAAGAAAAATAATAAAAATTTCGATTTTTAAAAAATATAAATAATTAAAAATTCATTTTTTAAAAAATATAAAAAAATAAAATTAATTTTTTGGTCAATTAAAAATATTAAAATTCAAATTTTGATAATTTTTCCCAAACAATTAAATGAGCTAACGAACGGTGGAAAATATTTTCCACTCAAATTTTAGGTTTTGGCCGAATACTCTTGGAAAATAGAGTCATTTTTCCGGAAAATGACTTCCAGAAAAATGTTTTCCAAAAACATGATATTTTCCGTGAAACGAACGGACCCTTAATTCAAGAGCAAGTTACTAGGACTAATCAATTCCCGGTCTAGTGTGACAAAGAACCAAACTGGGAGGACCACCGACTGAACCTGGAATCAGAAACCGGACCAACTGACCAATCCAGTCTAGTCCGGTGAAACCAGTAATTTGTTGTTTGTTTGTCATCGTGTTAGATAAGTTGGTGCTCATTGCTTGAGGATGTTCCAAGTGTGCAGTGAAGGATGAGGAGATAAGTGGTTATTTTAGTTAGATCGATCCTTTTGTAGTGACCCAAGTCTGATCGACAGGCTAATAGGAGTCAATCGTTTTGTTGATAGCTTTGTCTTTTTCTGTAAATCATCTAGAAAGAATTTCGTTTGGTGGCTGCATAGCCTTGTTGTCAATTCATAAACCGCAACACAATTGCAAAGGAAGGTGGGGAAAACAGAAAGCAAAACCTAAAAATGGCAGGATGGCTTTTTTAAGCTTTTCTTTTTCTTTTTTTATATCAACCGATCCAGTTTGGTCGGTCCAGTTGATCCGATTCTCACCTTGGCATGGGAAATTGGACTGATGAGCCACCGATTCTAGGAATGAGAACCGGGAATCAGACCACCCTTTTAGGGAACCATCCAAAATCGACTGATCCAGTCTGGTTCGGGCGATTCCCAATTCAGCCAATTTCCATTGTACACCCTTATACGTTACCCCATTTTACTTCTTTCCTTGGTTTCATGTGATGAAACACTTCCTGGGCCACAGTGATATCATGATTAAGCCTACTTTCAAAGAATGCACTTTGATAAGGAGTAGAGATTTGGGGGAGAAAATGATTAAGCCTGTCATCAAGTATTCTGGAGATCTGAAGAATTTAAATAGCATGCGTATCCAGGGAAGATCAAGTCAGGAATCTGATCGGCAAAGTCACTCTATAATTTATTCTCTGTCCCATCCTGATTCCCAACCTGATTGAAACAACTCATCATGAAACTTTTGAAGTCAGACATACCATCATCTTCTCTTTCAACCCATCTGTGCAGATCAATCTTTAGTCTTAGAATTTCATCGCTGGCTCTCCTCTGAAAGCAAGTTCTCTTTCTATGCTGTTAATCTCCTTCCTGCTGCGAGGACCGCTCTTCTTGCACCCACTTGAGAAGAGCTTTACTGCAATGGTCGAGCTTGTTTTGAAGCGCATGCAGGGTCCTTGCTACTACATCAACACCCCAGGCTTTAGTAATGACTTCCCTGCGCTTCTCCTAATCGGTCCATGCATTTTCCGGCCCGAATAGCTTCGGACCTCTTCCTTCACAGAACTCGAAATCCATCACCGGAGAGGTACGGATCCAACTCAGGATCATTCTCCAGGCAGCTTAGGCGTAATGTATTCTTGGGCATTGACTTCTCGTTGAAATTTCAAGTGATGAGCAAATGACCCCACAACCTTCGGATCGGATTCCTTACATGAGGACAGTTCAGATGTGAGACAACTTAGTTTTACAATTTTCGCATGGTGGCGTCGACTCTGCACCTTATTTTGTTTTCTTCTAAAGTAATTTTGTACGGCCGGTGCACATGCACGAATTTCTTGTTTATTTCCAATGAATGACAACATGTGTTCGAATTAAATTAGAAAAGTCAGTATGTGTTCGAATAAAAAGACTTATTGATGTGCTCTGAACATCAAATTGCCATAAAATTATTGCAATTTGATAAATGTATAATTACGTTGACAAATATCAAATATATTGTTGGTGAAAAAATTGATCAATAAACTGCTCATCTGGTAGTTCATTAGTGAGCTACCAACTCTCATAGTAAATTGCTACTTTTTATGGGATTGTTTATAAATAACTTATAAATTATCGTACAAATCGATACTTGTTCTTACTATAATTTACTGATGTGTTAAAGTTACCAAACATGCAAAATTACCACACTTAATTTGAATGAGCTACCAACTTTACTATGATGAAGTCACCAACTCTTACTTGGATAACTTTTAAACATTTAATAAATCCCTTCAAATTTAATAATTTTTATAAAAACTACCAACCTTCCTAATATGTCACAAGCTTTTATTGATATTATCATCCCTTATGAGAAATTGTTAACCTTTATACGAGTGAGATTCAAACTTTTTACGATAAAATTAGCAGCTAATTTTGTGTTTAAAAACTCTAATTTTGGCCATTTACTTATTTAATTGATTCCCGGTTACCAACTTTTCTAATATCTTACAAACTTTTATTGACATCACCATCTCTTATGAGAAATTGCCAACCTTTATTTGAATAAAATACAAAATTGATTAAATTACCAACTAGTTTTAGGTTATAAACTCTTTTTTGAGCTACTTACCAGTTTTTTATTAGATGGATTTCAAGTTACCAAGTTTTCTACTAATTTACCTACATTTCTAATATCTCACAAACTTTCAGTACATCGATTCTGATTTTTCTAATAGCTTCCCGACTTTTTCTAATATGTTACAATCTTTTATGGAGATTACTACATCTTACATGAAATTACCAACCTTTAGGGTGGTGAGCTAAGACTTCTCTATGATAAAGTTACCCACTAGTTTTTGCGTTATGCACTTTCATTTGAGCCATTCACCAAATTTATTCAATCAAATTCCAAATTACCAATCTTTTTAGTAACTAACCAACTTTTTTTCAATAAGTTGAACCGACTCTTATTTATGTCATCGACTCTTATATCTAATCAAAAACTTTATCTAATTTTTGTTTTTAATCGGTCCTAATCTATTCCTATTCTAACTCTCACTCTCAGACTTTTGCCTTGCCTCTCTGTAGGGCGTGAAAGTTGATACCTACACTTAAAACTAAATCATCCCTACCCCAACTCTTGAGAATATGAGATTCAAACCTCCCATCTCTCCCTTTCATGATGGAAAAGTAGCCACTGGGGCAAATCCCAGTGGTTAATAAACAAAAAAACTTTATCTAAATTACTTACCACTTTTTTCCAATGAAATTACCAGTTAATTTTAGGCCATCGACCGCCATTTGAGCCACTAACCGATGCTGGTTTGGTTGTTCCCAAAATTACCAAATATATTTCTAATAACGAATTACCCATTTTTTGGGCCTCGCCCTATCAAAGGCCCAAAACTTAAAGAACTCATCTAACCAAGAGACTAGAACAAACCCATAGCTGAGCCCAGGCCCAAAATTCGAAACAAAAGTGCGTCGGACGAACCTACACGATTGCAAATTCATTAATTCTTGACGACAAATTGATAGGACAAAACTTTAAGGTAAGAAGGTATCGCATCATTATTTAATTTGTTCGAATACATATATTTTCCCAAATTCTGATATGTTCTTTTTTTAGGAATATGTGCATATATAGCGGAGTTTAATTTATCAAATCTGGATCTAAACTTTTCAACAATAAAATTCTCAATATGCCAAATCATTCAATGTTGGGGAAAGTTTCCTACCCTATACAGATATTACCATATAAATATAAGAGCAAAATAATGTGGCTAATTCGATCATAAACTTTTCAATTGTACCAATTCAGTTATAAATCTCTTGACGATTTACCAATGTAGTACTTCTAACCAATTTTGACCCAAAAACACCAACATCACATACCTAACATTGCCAATTCTGTCCTTGCACTCTTAGATTTGATTTAGAAGCACCACTTCGGATTTTTTTGTAAGATCGAAACTAATTTGGGAAAATGCATCATGGGATAAATATATCATGGGTAATCAGTTTGAGATTTTTAATGGCAATAGCCCTCGTTCTTTCTCTAGATGAGCAAGGAAAATCATGATGCTTTCTCAAATCTTTCATTTCGCAATAAATAAATAACAAATGGACTAACCAGAATAATTTTACAAGGACCTAGTTCTTACGCGTTAGAGGGTTGCTTTTTGGAAAAATAACGTGGAAATGTTTGATTTTTCTGTCTTTATAACCCGATGAAGACCATAGATGCTAAGATTCATGGTGCTTCCGACTCTATTCTTTTCCATGAATGATGCACATGTGTATGAATGAGAGAAAATGATGAGAGATTTCAACCGTATTTGGACAAAATATAAAAGTCCCGTGATTAAGATATTTGCTTTTGGAGTGGGCATTGAGAATCAGACATGGTTGTATCTTCTAAGCTAAGACAGACAGCAACTCTCAATGAAATCAAATCAAACCGTTAATTTTGTCCACAAAGTGTTAAGGACGGGAAGATTTCTTGCTCTAGTCTACTTCTGGCTTTTCCCCGTAAACACGGCTTTTACTTGGTAATTTCCTCTACCACTCCCAGCAAGAATTATTTTAATTTTTGACCACGACAACCATTGACATAAAATTAAAATATATAATATATACATTTTAGTTGCGTGTGGAGGTACGGTGTTAGCGTGTTACTTAGATTAGAAGATTAAATCGCACAAATTTTATGTCAAATGACCAAAAGCGGACTTGATGGGAGCTTTGAAATTTCGAAAAATCCCAGAAGGAATGCTATATGTTCTAACAAGTCAACTACACTTTCAATTGGCGCACGATAAAGCAAACTAGCATGTATGAGTATGCTTTTATCTTTTTCTTTTTGTTTATAAATAAATTTTGCAGTGGACGTACTTTGATCTTTTCTTAATTCAGAGAACCCGGAATTTTTCACAATATTACAAATGTTGGCACATATATTCATATGTCAATTTTTAATGAGCTTTGACATTTTGAAAAAAATTCTAAGAGTTGAAAAAGAACGCTCTAAACTAGGGTAGTGTTTATAGCTCTTATCGAAGCAATAGAGAGCAAAGTCATAATGTACTTTAATAGGTTCCAAGCTACAAAAATATAAAAATCCACCGTCAAATGCCAGGATTCAATGCAAGACAGGCGATCGAGACTATTAATTTGGAGTATGGTAGGGGGCAAAGAAATTCCTAGTGAAGCAGTGAAATGCGTAGAGATCAAAGAGCACATCGATTATGAAGACATTAAGCTGGCCGGCGTTGACATTGAGAGCGGATGCTAGAGGACAAACGCGGATTAGGTATGACTCTCTTCATCCTTCGAGGAAAAAATTGCAAACGTTGTTAATGTAAATAGCACAAATTTCTTAAGACTTGCAGTATCATTATAAGTCAGACCTAACACTTTGGAACGCACAATGTGACTACAAGGACTTTGACAAGTTTTTTTCCCTTTTTTGGGTCGATCATTGACAAGTTAATTGAGGGAGGGGAAAACAGGTCGGATAACACGATTACTAGACATGAAAATTTTGGGACTAAAAACTCAAATTGAAGACTTGTTTCACATGTTTGACAAATTGCTTTCTCAACCGAAAAAAAAAAGTCTATAAACAGGCTATACCGCCAAACCTGGATATTATGGACAATTACACTGTTCTACTCTAAAAAAAAAAAAAAAAACGATTTTTTTCTATATTGTTGGTAAAAGAATTATCTACCTCCTTTTTTCGAGTAACTTATTCACATATTTACATTACCAACTCTTTTTGACAATTTATAAATTTCCAACTTTTCTTATATTTTACCAATTTTTGTCTATTTTTCTTATCAACAACTCTTATATGAATTTACCCATCTTTATTAACTTCCTTATTAACTTGTTTTATAATTATTCAGTTGTTGTTTTTTAGAAATTTTATTTATTATTCATACAAGCGCTTCAATTAACTCAACTTTTATATAAATGGGAAAAAGTCACGAAAAACCCCAAACTTTGTTCCGAGTGACACATTTACCCCAAACTTTTTTTTGTGCCGTGAAATACCCCAAACTTTCCAAACCGTGACACATTCACCCCAAACTTTTTTGTAACACCAAAAACCCCGAACTTTCAAGTTGACACATTTACCCCAAAATTGGAGGGCATTTTGGTCTTTTCATTTTTAAAATTTTTTTTTTTTTTTCCTTCTTCTTCCCTCCGCCGGCCATGGCGAAGCCGGCGGAGGGGGAAGCCGGCGCCGCGAGGGTCGCCCTCGCCGACATGGGGCGAGGGCCGCCCTCGCCCGCGTCGGGGCCTGAGGGCACCCCTTGCCGATTTGGCGTCGGGCGGCCCTCGCCAAATCGGCGAGGGTGCCCTCGCCGACATCGGCGTCGGTCGGCCCTCACCCCACGCCGGCGAGGGCAACCCTCACCGGTGCCGACTTCCCTCCACCATGGCCGGTGGAGGGAAGAAGAAGAAAAAAAATAGAAAAAAGAAAAAATAGAAACTAAAAAGACAAAAATGTCCTTATGGGGTAAATGTGTCACGGTTTGAAAGTTTGGAATTTTTCACGGAACAAAAAAAGTTTGGGGTAAATGTGTCACTTGAGTAAAGTTTGGGGTTTTTCGTGGTTTTTTCCCTATATAAATTTACCAATCTTTATTTATGTGACTTATCGGCTTTTCTTCCATTATGTTAACCACAAGTTTAGGTTAATCAACTCTCATTCAAGTTGCTTACAAATTTTTATCTGAATTTTTGTTTTCACACTTATGAATGTTTTCATTCAGTCTTTAACTTTTATGTACCTTACTTAACAACCCATTAAACTTTCTCTTAGAATTTACCGACCTTAATTAAAGTGACTACCAACTATTTTTGCAACATCAACTCTTATTTTAATTAATCACCAACGTTTATTTGAATCTTTAAATAGCCAAGAAATATTAGCAAGTAACTCAAATGAAAGTTGGTAAACCCAAAATGACAAAAGTTAGTAAGTCGCTCTACTTTAAATTGGTTATTTCATGTAATAGTTAGTAAATCTAAAGCATTAGGAAGTTATGCAAATAAAAATAGCTAAGCGAGTACAAAAGTTTATGATTTGCAAACTACTAAAGAAGTTGGTAATTTCATAAAATATTAGTAAGTTACCAACAAGTAATATATATAAATAAAAAAAAGTCACCGGTCTTTTATATTAAAAATTTTCATCATTTATTGATACTTATTTAATTTTACCAACGCGGGAAAAAAAAAAAAAAAAAAAAAAAGCATGTATTTCTTGCATAGAACAATAGCATTATGTTGTTATGACATCTCCTTTGTGGAAGGATTGATTAGCGTACCACTCAGATCAACAATTACTCAAAAGCCTATATAATGATGATTAGTGATTAGGAGATAATACAGGCAAGGCGTTATTAAACATTATTAGGGGATAGGCAAGACATTAGACGCCCACGTGAAAATGAAGCAATAATTCACGTCGCTATCAACCAAATTAGTGCTAGAAGTAACTAGCGACACGACAATATAGTACTTTCACCAATTGGGGATATTCCATTGTACATTAAATAGGGCATCCAACTTTTTGTTGTCTGCTTTTTATAAGCTGAATTCCATTCTAAAAGACGGGGTGAATGTGCAATGTAGATTCGTGATTCATGGTCCCATGAGTACGAATATTAGGTAAAGCCGCATTGCGCGGCTCACGCCTCATGATAGGACCTTTGGAAAAGAACCATTCACTAGGTTCTATGATAGGACTTCACCAAGGTTTTGAAGAAGCTATAATCCGTTTTGATCATCCAAGAAAGAGTAGATCAACAACAATTTCATTACAAAACGAGAAGACCGACAAAGGGTACTTGCGAATTGTTATTTTTACATAAATAGTCATGAAATAGAAATCCTCATTTATGAATAAAATGAATTTTTAAAAAGTATATATATCGACGCTTGAACTTAAATTGTGTGATTTTTTTTTTATGATCGAGAGATCGTCGGAGATCACCCTTCGGAAAGTGTGATATTTTTTTTATTTACCGTTTAGTATAAGAAAATCCAAAAAAGAAAGTTGACTCAAAGCATCTGACGAGCCATCTTTTCAAAATCATTATTATGTGCTCTATGAAAAATCAACATTCGAATTGGGCAGGATTTCCTTCTTGATTGCTGAAGTTGGACTTCAAAGACCATCTTTTTAGGAGATGGTGGTAAGTGCACTAACTTGGGAAAAAAAAACTGATGTATCTCATCACATTATGGTAATCACAAATTTAGGGTTAGTATCGATCACATCACATCAAGCTTTGATGTTCCTTTTGCTTTATTCTTTGAAAATCTAGGTAGTATCGATTAGTACGTGGAAGATCAAGATAAGTTAATCCACAGAAATTTCGCAAATATATCATCTCTTTACTTTTTCACGCAGGGGTATGTGGCATCTTACTCAGAGTTCCTTTCCTCGTGCTTTCTTGAGCGAGAGAGAGAGAGAGAGAGAGAGAGAGAGAGAGAGAGAGAGAATTCGATATATTGCATATACTGCAGTTTTGTAGCCAAAACATTTCCCAATCCTTTTGGTCATGTCGACTTTTTATTCAACATCAAGAACAAGCACGCTTGTCAAGCTCGAAATAAGCTGCTAATTCATCCTTTGCCTTAGGACTTGGCACAAGGAGGCATATAAGCAGGCGGCTCGCGCATTTTGTTCATGTTAGCCGGACCGTCCGTGACGATGAGAACCGTGTCCATGCCCCAGCTAGCATGTCGCTCTAAGTGACAGTGCATAAACCATACTCCTGAAAGGGAAAAAAAAAAAAAAAACCACAATCATGAGCATAATGAAGCCAGCATGCACAGACTTTACTACTAAATTATGTCAGACACGAAGCGTAATGACTCTTTGATTTTGTGAGCTTGACAAGTGAAGTACCTGGATTATCTGCGACGAATCTGATAGTCGTCCAACCGTTCTTGGGAAGTCCGATCGTGTTGACCAAGGGTGGATCGACCAAGTTGTATGTCTTTGGACTAGTCTTGTTGTCGAAATTTCCATTGCCTATTCCCACCACGTAGAAGCTGTAACCGTGCAGATGCATCGGATGGTTCTCCGCAGCGCCGACGTTGGTTCCTTGGAAAATTATTTCGACAGCCGACCCGTATTTGATCATCTTCGCTTTTGTTCCTTGGCTAGGGTATATCGTATTGTTGCCCACGTCGCCGGTGAAGTTGAAAAAATACGGTGGTATGCTCGGAAAAGTACTGTTATACACTCCACGGATATGCCTGTTGAAAATAAGAATCGTCCGATTGGCATTAGTCCATCATGATTTGTCCTCGACTTTAAATCAACATGATTAGTATTTAGAGATTTATTTTGTACCGTGTCATATCATCCATCATATAATGAGATTTATCACTAGAAATCTAGATCACAGTGTCTTCTGGGCATTACCTGTAATATGCTTGTAAAATGTCAATCGTGGGAGTCACGAAACTGATGTTGTTCAAGCTGGCCGATAGCCTATTTCCGTCTGGACCAGCACAAGACTCGTTCGCGCAATATATTTGATTGACGGAAACTGTCATGAAGATCCGCTCCGTGATTTTCAATGGGACGCGAATGGGGTGCTGTTTGCTTGCTAAACTCTTCAAACGGACCGTGAAATTGTCTGCGGCATCCTTGTCATCATAAGCTGGGAGAGATGGAGAGTACGGGGTCGACGGCGGAGTGTAGTTGCCACTATACTGAAAGATCGCTGTCGTGCTAGTGTTGTCGAATGGAGCAGTTGTATCTGCGAAAGGGCTTCCCATAATGTAGTAGTGGCTAGGAGATTGGTTCGCCGTGACCAAAACATCCATGGTTTGTCCGGGAGTTATCATTATGTAATCAGTATTGATGGGTTTTAGATACGCTCCGTCCGTTCCAACCACCGTAAGGTTGTGTTTCGCGATGCCGAAGAAAATTTCTTCGTTCATCACCGCATTGACAATGCGGAGAAGGTAGGTCTTCCCATAATTGACCAATAGGCGGTACGTTGATGCTGCGAGAAGCCAAAAAAAAATTCCTTTATCCGCATAAGAACAAGCAGAAAATGGAAGTGCTTCGAAAAAATCATGCTTTGTCTTGACATCGCCGTCAAAAATAGTGACTCTGAATTTCTTGTCGTCATATAAAAGCATGAAACAAGTTTTACATATCCATGGTTTCTGAATTTGGCGATTACATATATAGGCTATAAAGAAAGATATTAGTGTGGTGGGTAGTAGCTATATAATTTCTATCATATTCTTCGTCAGTCTTGTGAAATATTTATCCTTATACAGGAAAGAGAGTTTGATTAAATTTCTAAAAATAAAATTCGCTTTACCTAGGTTAAAACCGATATGAATGTAAATCTGTGTAAATGTAACCAACAACACTTCAAAGGAATGAAACTATTGAATATAGTACCTTGTCAACCGATAATTCAGTAAAACTAAATATTTAATTTTGCAACAAATCAGAGGAAAGTCATATAAAATTGAATTAGTACCATTAGAGCAGTCATATAGATCTCCCGGTTGACCATTGATGGCGAATGCATCCGAAACGTTCGGATCACCGCCAGTTTCAAGTGCCTCATCGATTATGGCCATCACATCTCCGTTATACCATTCGCCTAGCATAAAGAAAAGCATACAAAGCCCCCGTCGTCATTCTATCCAAGATTAACAAACGCTAACATTTGTAGTCAAGACGGAAAAGAAGCAGCGGCTCATGCGACATTCTTATGGGAGTAGAGTATGAACATACCAAGAACAAGTAGTTCTTCCTTGTACGGCATGGGGTAAGGGTAGGTGGTTCCGGGTCTCGGATATATGATGATGGCACCATGTACCGTGGCACGTGACCAGTCGCTATGGGCATGCCACCAGAGCGTCCCTTCTTCGTCGGAAAAGGAAAGTTCTTGAGTGAAGCTCGTACCGGCCGGGATGGGGCACTGTGTAATGTTCTCAGGACCGTCCGGCCATGGGTTCCTAGGCTGCTTGACTCCGTGCCTGTAGATTAAAAGTACTTTCATCATCAAGCGTCACGCTTGCTCACACAATCTCATGCTCGCAAGTGGATTAACTCATTCTCTAATTATTTAACCTTTTACGCTTTAGCATCTTGTCGCTTGTTTGATGTGGTTACGCTCATTTGATGTGGTTACGCTTGTCATGGCCAATTTCACATGCATCAATCGCAAGGTTAGGGAGTATTGACGATTTGAACTTTTGGGAAGAGGTCGATTTTGATTTATCATGATCAAATGAATAAATTGGTAGGGTGGACGAGAGCGCTAAAGGTGGGAACTAGAGGCCACCAGTTGAATATTGCGGGGAAGGATTGACGATTAGTCCCCTTTGATCATGGGAATATATTCTTTACGCGGATTGGAGCCATTGGAGGAAACAAAAGAATAAAAGCCACAACTAGCTATATGTTTACATTGTGGTGGGGAAAAACATGTGCAGATGACTTTTTCCCTGCTTTTGATGCAGTCATGGGTCCCACATAACGCAAGACCTAGGTCATGTAATGAAGCTGTGGGAATTTTATGGACTTCGGCTAGCAGACATGCGGTACAATTATTTCCGCAAGAAGAGAAAAGTAAGAGGAAAGCTAGGGTAAATTTTTTTCTTTTTGGGTCGGTAAAAGCTATCGTAATTATTTTGCGAATTTATGGAGGGACGTGAGGACTCTGTGCTGCAGAACTGTCTTTTTCAGTGAAGCAGAAAGAGAGCACCAGAATGAGGCTTTAACTCGAAAGAAGAAGGGAAGATGGGAGGGGGTCCTTCTGCTTTTGTCCTCGAGCATCAGTGCACTATGCTCTACAATACATGTCCTCCTTTTGTGGATGAAGATTCGAGTGTTTTGCAAATCAATTATGAAGTACGAGAGACGACAAAAGTGCATACTATCGCCGAGGAGCGTTTTATCGCATTTTGTTTCGATTTGATTATCGCGTAATAACTAGCCGCGGGTTTACCGTGTAGGACATTATGTCCCCGCGAGAGAGAGAGAGAGAGAGAGAGAGAGGGGGGGGGGTTTTTTACCAGTGTACGGTGACGCCGTAGGTGCCGTGGTTGTGGACGGTGACGAAGACTGTATCGCCCTTGTGAACCCGGATCACCGGCCCGGGCCAGCTCTCGTTCACCACCAGCATGCTCTTGGTCGTGCACAACCTCGTGAAGTTGGTTTCCTTCAGCTGCAGCAGCAACAAACAACAGAAGAGAAACCCTCATCGTCCCACGCATTTCTTGTAATGTAAGCATGCGTGAGCAACTCAAAAGTGCCTTGAGACACGGACGCCGTCGGTGTCGGCACGAGCACACTTACCACGAAAACGTAGTGATGGACATTGCCTCGAGCCATGCAGAGAAGAGAGCCGTAGTCCAAGAAGACGAAGCCCAGAAAAACAGCGATCAAGGCCATCTTGTTACCAGTCCCCCCTGTTCTCATCTTCTTCTCTGCTTTTCCAAGGCCGATCTCTTTGTCTGGTGTTTCACCTCTCGTGTCTTGTGATGGAAAGAAGCTGGTTTTGGCCTCCTTATTTATAGTGCCACGTTTCACTCCTTAGCACGAAAGAGGGATGGGGTCCCACGCGGAAAGCCCCTAGCACTTGGACATTGGCGTCCCACAGGGTCTCCTGTATCGCTACTTTTCATCGTTCGCCTGTCCCTCTTCTCCATTAGTTCAAACGAAGCACATTGGAATCGAACCGGTGACAACGCGCCAGTACTCATCTCATCAAACATTACTTTAATTCTGCCAAGGGGAAGGCATTTCATTTCGCTTTATGAATGAGGATCTACAAACGATACTTCAATTAATCTCGTCTTCACAACTAAAGTTCCTAAATGAATGACTAACATCGGTTCATTCATAATCCGAGGAGCATAGATTTCAGGATCGGATTTTCAGATGCCGGAATCATGGGTACGTCCCTTTTTTTAATTTCCTTACGAGGGCCGGAACGATAGGAAGAGTCCTAGTCTCTCTAGTCGTCCGACGGAACACTAACCAAGAAGCATGGCCAAAGAAAGACCAACCTGTCCTGAATAGGAAATCGGAAAACACGCACCGAGGAGGGGCTTGAACACGTGGAGAAAGTGCTTGATTTCCTTGTCCCTTGTATTGGCTATTCGGCAGTGGTCCATGCGACCCCACTGCTCGGGTCGTCAATGCGGTCGCTCGTTATTTTAGGGCACAACACTAGAGAGATTATCTTATGAATTTTGGAGTTGATTTTTTTTTCCCCTTTTGTAGCACGCGCAGGTCTACCTAAATTCTAACTTCAGAGAATCTCCGGAACAAATATCATATCCACAAAACAATTTATAGTATCATCTTCTAAAGAAATTAAAAAAGAACTACAGAAATTGACGTCATAGTCATCTTATTAGATATCTTCAGTTGTGGAGACGGACGCTGAAGGCTACTTTTTCTAGAGTAATCGACACGAGCATAAATCCAGCAAGCAAGCTCTAGACAAGTGCGCTATCCCTGTCTATTTGCTTTGGTGCTCGATCCAGACCAAACGCATTACTGCCATATGATGCAATACCTCGTTCGACAGAGATTCGTTTGTAACTGTAATATCAAGTCAAAAGAATAATTTTGAAAATGTTTTTCTAAAAAAATAAATGAACAAAAAAAAATTTCATTATCTAAGAAAATATATAAACGTAAATTGTTATAGATAATGAACATATTTTAATTGACTAATTATTTCAAATAATACAAATAATTATTTTTTAAATATATATTTTTTAATTATTTATTTTCGTGAAACAAATGACCTTTTCTAACATTTAATAGTTAGAAAGTCCCAGTTGTCCTTTTTTTTTTCCGGCCGAAGTCCCAGTTGCCTTTGGCTACCAAAATTTTCGCTCGGCGAAGACTCGAAGGTTGTACCTGCTAACTTTTTGTCCCAGTTTACGATGTTTTATTTTGTAATTATAATGCAAAATGTTCCATCAAGTACCACCGATTAATTTGAAAATACACCTTTTTAGGGGTTAAAATCATTGTAAAATTCAGGAAAATTCCTTAAATTAGAAATTTAGAAGTGAAATCACGAATCATTTACCCATCATTGTCAATTCATTGATTATATAATTTTTTCCTTCTCAAGCATTAAAATGACAAAACACATTCCCTTGCTTTTAATTGGTCTAGTTGTTTTAAGCACCACCCATTGGCTTTGAGTTATTACTATTATATGCTAAAAAGTCCCAACTAAAAATTTAAGTTAATAAGTGAAAGGAGATTAAATGAATATAAAATACTATGAATCACATGTGAAATCAAAAAAAGTCAAGCATAGGCAGAAACCGACTCTGATGCCATTAAGATGCCAAACCCAAAACTTTAAGTTAATAAATGTAGGGACTTCTTCCATATAAAGCCAATTAAAACACAATAGCCAAACAATATGCGATACATTAACATTATGAATGACCTCCATCTTTTAGTTTTATCTTTTTTTGGGTAGGAAATTACAAAAAGCCCTTGTCCTATTATATGGACACTAATTTGGTCCTAAAGTTCCATTTGTTCAATAAAATTTTAAATCTTTAAACGATTTTTTTGTCTAGTCCATTCGGACAATATAAATTGGAAATCGCTAACATAACAGTCTAATCAACATCAATTTGTCGTACATGACATGATTGGATGACCAACAACTAACATGGAAGAAACAGCGTCATTTTGCAATTTTATTAAAAATGTCTTTGTCAATTTTTTTTTTTTTTTTTTTTTTTTTTTTTTTTTCCACACCGCCACCACAGGCAACAGCCGCAAACCGAGGATGAGCAGGAACAACGGGAATCGGAGTCGCGAATGGAGTCGGAGGAGGAGAGGCTCCGCTAGTGATTTTTGCTTTCAGAATCTCCATTTTTGGTGTTTCCCATTTCTGCGGTGCCTCGTGTTGGTAGTGCGGTTAAGTCGGGAGTTGTGTTGATTATATGGCAAGTTTACATGCGACTCCTGCATCAAGAGAGGAGCTATAGGAAAAATCTCTCAGTGATCGCCTCGCTCGTGGGCAGTGAAGGCGTGCAGCCCATGCCTGTGACCGGCCAAAAAGATGAACTGTGGTGTGGAAAAGAAAAGAACAGAAAACGAAAATGAAAAGATTAGGAGAATTAGCGAGAATTAGCAAAACATCATTTCAATTCATTTCTTCCATGTCAATCATCAGTCGTGCCAACTATGACTATATTGAAAATCATTAAAAAGATGAGGATTACATTAACCAAATTGGAAAGTTTAGAATTTAGAAAACATTCAAACAATTTAAGATTCTTTGATAAATTTCTCCTTATTTACAAAAAAATCATATTGTAAATTAATCCACTTAGAATCCTTACTATGCTTAAATGGACATCCAATATCTACTCCTTTACAAAGAAAAACACGTCTCATTTAGTTTCAATAGTTTGAAAATGCGTGCCGATACCCTTTTTTTTTTTTTTTTTGGGCACCTTTTCTATTTTTTTTTTCCTTATTTTTCCTTTAACCTTGACCTTTGCCAAAAAGCTATAATTCATCTTTGACATTTCAAGTTCCACATCGATTAGAAGAGACCCTGTTAATTAATTCATAAGTCTACACCCATTTCCAAATGATTATTATCTTATGTGGTTATTCAAAATTTTTTTATACAACATGGCTGAAGTAGATTGGGTCAAATTGTCACAAATGGTTAGGGGGGTGTGTGGCTCAAGGTTGGATCTAGGCCTATTCTAGATTCAATTAGTGAGGAGAGCAATTGTTAGGTCAAAAAACACTCAACCAAATGTGTAACTCTCAGCAAGCTTCTAGGCTGGCAATATGGAGCATTACTGACAAGGAAATCAATTCTTAATTTTAAAGTTTGTGACATCTCAAATCCTCTATGAGATGGGCGGGACCATATTGAGTGATTAATAAACAAGCATATCCCTAAATGGTCATCACATTGTACAATTAATTTGATTCTCCTTTTGGCAAGGGTCCAATCTTAGAGTAATTACATAAAATTAAGACGATTTGAGACTCAATATTGACTTATGAAATTTTTTACATGATTCCTTTCACCTAATATGAGACCTAAGATATTACAATATTGCCAAACCCCTCCGCTGAGGGAGAGAGAAGAGACATACGGTTGTAGTGGATATTCTTCCCATAAACGAAAAATATAAATAAAAATTTGTAGTACACTTATGATTTTTTTCTTCTAAGTAAAGTAGCTTCATATTTCCTAAAAGCAAATGTGGGACCACATCCACTACAGTCCTCAGTGCCTCTAGCCATAAGATTACGTGCTCAAGGCATGTTGATGGAATATTCCTCCACCAAAACTAGGTTTCAAACCCCCCACGTCCACTTTATGTAGCTGGCCCGAACTTAATGAATGGAAAGCTTGTTTTATGACCAGAAAAAAAAAAAAAAAAAAAAAAAACAAAAGAAGAAGAAGAAGAAGAAGAAATCTGCTAGATATTTCTCTAACCAAATAATGAGGTAGGGGATGATAGGAGTGCTTCGAGTTCGGGACCTATATAGACGAAGCTGGAAATGGTCCAACATTTTCCCACTATCTACAGTAAACGTATTTTTTCTGCGAAGGATGCACTAGTTCTTCCCAATAATGGCCTAAAATAGCAGGTCTTGATTTTCTCACTTCCTTCTCTTTCATTTCTAGAAGTGGAGTGCATCGAAATCCCCACTTAAGTAGATGGGAAAGATCTTTCTACCCGATGGAGGCCGTCCCTTTGCTCAGATACTCCCCACCCGATGTTGGCTCAATGCAATTGATCCTCCTTACTTCGGATGTTCAATTTTAATTGGAAGCCTAAATCATAAGGTGGGAGAATGGTAAGATTTATGCAATAAATGACAATATTCACGAATAAGCTGCACTCGATAACGCCCCCACACTGTCATGCGAAGCCCATATGAAGAATGAATGACATTATTGATTTCCTTGCAAAGCCGACCGAGCAAGAATGGACATTGAATATTTGTGATGCCGGACATGAAGATTTGGTAAAACGACTCACTTTTCGAAATCTCTTTCGCATAAACTTCGTTTTTATATCCTAAAATTAGGTCGCCGTCACTAAGGTTTTTTTTAAGTATTAGAGAGAATGGGGAAACGTGGAGGCCATGCAACCATTTCTTCTTCATACGAGCAGCGATAGTGTTCGAGGTGCAAGATGGTGCTGCACTGATCACTAGGGCAGTCTTCTACTGGAGCACGATTCTGGCCTTGTTATTTTCAGCGGTGGCAGGTAGAACTCATGAACAACGACGGGCATAGTTGCAGCCAATGGGCAAACCACCAATAGCTGCGTTCATCTTTCGTGTAATGTGGGCACCATGATCGCCCAAGTGGAGCACCAAGTGGAGCACTTCTTCGCCAATTGCACCAATTCGACCTTTTTCTTTTTTAAATTTCTGCGCAAGCGCCAATGGAAGTACGGACTCTTGGCCACTTCAACTTCGTGCGATTGACTGCCGGAACGATTGGCTAAGGTCCGATTGGCTGAATAATCTTGTCGAACTATTATATTGTAACAATATTCCTGAAATGCAAATTAGAACTTTGCAGAATAAATACAATTTTTAAAAAAATTGGAACGATTGCGTATATGAACAGGGTCTTCGCATCATCATATGTAAAACCTTGCTTAGTTGTTCATCATAGTGGCATCTTAATTTTTTTATAATTTTAGGATGTAAAGCCGCCGGACCTAAAAAGTTAGGAGGTGACATGCTCCCTTTTTAAGTTTAGAGAGCTAAACGGAGTATCTCCTAATAAATTCAAATTGTGACAATCACATGGACACCACACTATAAATTTTTTCAATGGAGTGTTCATCTATACTTTTAAAAAGGAGTTTCCCATAAACAATATAACAATTAGAAAAATTTTAAAATACTAAAGGAAAAAAAAAAAATATGTATTATGAACTATCATATACATTTATGTGTATATAGCAATATTTGTATCTTTTAGAATGTTTCAAGTGTTTCCAAATTAAATAAAGTTCAAATCGTAAGTGCCGTAAAACCAAAATGAGTAAGAATCAAATAACAGGTCACTTCAAACATATTTAGATATCTGTTATAGGTTGATGTGAACTTTATTATGATATGATTACAATCCATGGATCATAACGGCAAATTACTCTACACCCAAGTCACTTGAGAGCCAAAGGTCTAAATTTTGCCGGTTCATTGAACTTGCAAGATACTTTTACAGGTTTTTATATAATCGGGGTTTCACGTCCATTTTCATGAATTAATTTAAAAAAAAAAAAAACAACAACAATAACATAGAGCTTGGATGATAATGATTAGTGGGTAGTGATGTGATTCTTGGAATGTAATGACTCCAATTTTTTTAGGCGGCTAATCAAAAGGCATGAACCCTTAATCGTACTTGTCTACCGATCCCTCATTTAACCTGGCGATTGTTGGTACTAATGCATTAGGTGAAGCATAACATTGATAGCATGTAAAATCAAGCTGACCCCTCAAAGCCAGAGAGAAAATAATATGTGATGATGAGGAAAACACAAGGCTCTATCTTCATGTGTCGCCGCCAGTTCTAACTATATTTATATTTGTTGTGATGTTTCCAACATCAAACAGACAAAAGTCATAGGGTTGATTTTAGGGTGGAGTCGTCCTTTTCTTTCCTTCTAATCCCAATTTAATTCCAATTCATTCTATTGCCATGATAATCAAAAAAGAAATTGGAATTGAGATTAGAAGAAACAATATTAGGCTATTCACACATGCCCAACGCATGCCAAATTGCAAATGCATGTTGGCAGTTTTAAGTAAGAAAATAAGAATATCAATTTCGAATGCAAGGTATATACTACATTAAAAGTAAGAGAATTATTAGATACTTTTTGGAGACATCGAAATTTCATTAGCGATATCCAATTGGCTCCATGTTTTTGTTATGTTGAAAACTGAAAAATGATGGCATTTTGATCATTCAAAAAGAGAATACAAAATTTGAAAGTCGACTTTATATATAGTGTAAATGATAGATTCTAAATGAAAGTTGAGGTAAGTGGGATGCATACCTTAAATGACTAAATACTTACTCAAGTCTGGAAATGCAATGATTAGGGAAAATTACCCGAACAGGACGAAATGTTTTTTAATATGCAATCAATTTCTAAGATTTAAAAAAGTGAAATTAAGTTATAAATATTATGAATCGGATGCAATTGTTCATTCAATTCGTTGACATGGCATGCCTGCTTTAAATTTTTATTTTTTTAACATATAACTGATGGGACACTAAAGATGGCACCGATGTGGCACAAAATAAATCCAAAAAGGGCAAAAAAGAAAAAGATTGGGCAGCATTGCCAGCAAGAGTGGTGAGAGAGAGAGAGAGAGAGAGAGAGAGGGGGGGGCCGTTGAAGATTGGGCAGCACTGCTAGCAGGAGTGGCCCACTGCCGCCGGTGGTCGCGTACCGGCAACTTCAAAGGTCCCCCGATTTTTTTAAAATTATTTTCTTTTCAAATTTTCCCCCTTTTTGGTTTTTTTTCCAATTCTTTTAGTTTAAAAATTTTCATCTATATATATATATATATATATATATATATATATATATATTTATTTATTTCAACTTTATCTATTTGGCGTAATGTCAATGCAGCAAAAATTTAGAGAGTTGCATCAAATTTTTAATAGGTCACATTTGCAAAATTAGCTGAGCGACTGCCTAAATGACTTGAATGTATTTATTTTGAAGTGATTAGGACTTGATTACATTCTTTAAAACATTCAGGATGCACTTGCACATTAGTCTAATTGTTCGGGATCCTTAGTATAATTTTCCTAAAAAATCGTTAGTCATGTCATTAGGAAATAGACAAGTACCTAAGTGAAAGATTTTAGCACTCTTATAGTGGAGTCAATTTAGGAAAGAAAATACAAGCAGTCTCTCTTTGAGAATATGCCACTTTGATGCGAATATTAATCATGGCTGTCATGTTAATTGATTAAAAACGTACTTTTTCCCCTTTGGATCCTTTAAGTGACAAAATTCCAAGTGAGCAATTCTCCATCTATCATGACATGTTCGTGTAAGGATCACGCAACCACTCCCAGGGCAATCATCGATAGGTCTGGGGCCTTTATTAGAGATTTTCATTCGAAGTCTCCCTCATAGTATTGACTTAGAACAAGACAACCAGAAACAAAACCAAGTTTCAGAGATTTGTATCACTTGACACTTGTAGGGAAAGAGATTCCAAGAATCGACTTATGCATTTGTACTCCTCTCTTATCTTAGCCATAAAAGAAAAACCCTAGATACAAAAAGATATAACTATATAAGAACAATCTGAATTGACATGTGAAGGTAAAACTTTTGTTTTACGTTGTGTTTTGGTAACATTAGACAATTAAGCATTCTTTGAATCAATATGAGGATATTTGCGAAGATACACCATTTGTGTAAAATGTTCTTTCACACAAATGGCCATGAAATGAATGCTTTCACTTGCTAAAGGAATCAATGTAGTTGCCCGAATTAAAAGGCGTAAATAGATTGTTACCCAAACTCCACCTATATGACGATTTTTTGACATGACAAGCATATAATATGAAATTCCTAAAGAAAATTTGAAAAGAAAATCAAATATATGATGTATATATAATATATACGTAGCTATTGACATCAAATGCCATCTCATAAACCACATGCTCTTCTTTTGAATTTTGCCCAAGGCACGTCCTTCTTCCTTCCTTCCTTCCTCCATCTTTCGTCTTTGTTTTTTAAATATTTAGACTCTTCGGTAGACTTAACAATCCTTGTTTTTTTTCCCTTCATTTTCGTCACTGAGTTAATTAGGTATTCTATGAAACCCATAAGGCATAAACAAAGGCCAAGGAGAGATCAAACGTTGATGGAATGAACAATTTAATAAGATCATCCATGTTAGCACACAAAAAAATTGTGGCAACGCCTTTTTTGCCATGACTTTGCAATCCGACAAAAACATTGTTCGAAGGAATTTAAATTGTTGATTCCATTGATCTTTTCCTCAATTTCGGAAGTTTGACTTCCTCATTCTATATATCCCTATTAATCACTCAATCCAAACTCGGATATCATGGTACTCAAGTTGCAATTATCAAAATAATTAACATTTTAGTTTCATGCGTTGGCGGCATACCCTCCACTCTTGAAGTGTATTAAAGGATTCTTAGATCATACTGAGCATTTAACGCATGCATCAAATATATATTTCAAAACACAATTATAATTTTTAGGGGTTAAAAGACCCTCTTTCTTTCCATTAACAAGCCAAATAATTATTTAGGGTTCAATTACATTTTTAACTTCTAACGGTTGTTATTTGTGCGGTTCGGTTCATTCATTTTTTTCCCTTTTTTAGTGCAATTAAGGTGCTACATGAGAACATTCCCGGCCAAAGAATTTCTATTCTTTGGTTCCCGAACAAAAAAAGAATGCAAACCGTTTGATAACGGCAAGTTGGTTTTTGTTCCCCCTAATAAAAGTTAGCGCAGGAATAGAAATGAGAAGTAAATACTTCTTGTTCCCTAAAACAAGTTTAAGAAATAAGTGAATTTTTTTTTTTTATTCTTCTCTTGCTGACTACCATTGACCGTCGTTGACCGCCGCTCGCCGTCGCCGCCGACGCTGGTCGCCACCGCCAACCGACCGCCGCCGTTCGCCGAAGGCCGATCGACCGTCGCCCCCGCCGTGGTCGACAATCGACGGTCAATGGCGACGATCGACGGCCGGTGGCCGATGATGCCGACCAACCGCCGCCGTCGGCCTCCGGCAAACGAGCAGTCGGCCGGTAGCTAGCGGTGGCCGACGGTCGACGGCGGCCAATGGGCCGTGCGACGGCGATCGGCAACGGCAATCGGCGATCAGCCAATGGCGGCGTCCGGCGGCGATCGGCCCGCAAAATAAAAAACAAATAAATATAAAAAGAAACCGTTTTTTACCATACGCATTTCTATTCTTTTTTTATTTCTAGAGTAAAAATTTTGTATAGTTATCAAACGGGTTTTTTACACCGAAATTGTTCTCCGAATAGAAATAAAAAAGAAGCATTTCGACAAAAAAAAAAAAAAAACCACTCCCTAATCAAAAAGCGTTGTCATGCGCAGCCTAAGTCTCTGCTTAACCTTTTTTATTCAAACTTATTCTCCTCTCTCACCAAAGGTGATGGTGACCAGTGACCCTAGCACTCAGCGGAGGCCTTAAAGTGGCTAGGCTCTGCCTCACCTCTCGTACGATTAGGCATGTCGGAGACATAGGCTAAATAATAATTGAATCATGTATTGAGCATATTATATGTTAGTGGATTATCTCATGCGAGGCGAGGGCGTCTGGATTATTTATCCCGTTTGATGGAATCGAGATTCAATAGTGCTCTCGTTCTTTTTCATCGCCCATCTTTTACGTGATTTCGTATAATTACGAAATTCGAGGAAATTAACGTTGCCCTAGAAGTATGGTTCTGTCCATCTTCTTTATAGGTAATTGACAATTTAGCACTCAACGTCTTAACATAAAACATCACGTAATTACTGGCGTAAGACTGTATTAGGTGAATCGTCGGAGGTCACATTACTAACTTTTGCATTGGCCTCAGTCTATGATAAAATGTCACATCTTGTTCTTTGCAGAATTCTTCTATTTGGTGATTTGGACATGCCAAACTTGATGAAATCCTCGAATTATCAAATAAAAAATTAATAAAACAACACGTGATTATTCAAAAAAAAAAAGTGAGGACAGAATGATCGTTTTTTTTAAAGGTTATTTTAGTGGTCCCAAAAGGCAACTGATGTTTGTTAACAAAACCACTTTGCTAAATTGTATTATAAATAAATGAAAGTAGCATATGCATTACTTTGCCAAATTGTATAGTTAATAAAAAGTAGCAGATGCATGCTATGCGTAGATCTTACATTTTACTATTTTTTTTTTAGTAAATCACTACTTTTGAAAAGTCATAAAGTTTAAATTTTGCAATAACTTGGTTTTCTTTTCTTCTATCCATATTTTAATCATACTTTTCGTGATTTGTTTATACCAATATTTGTTGGCCTAGATTTCGGTCCTTCTCTAAGAGAAAATTGTTTTGTTACTTTCAAGACTCCTCTCATCATTATACTCATCAATCATCACAAGTGACAAAAAATAGAAATCCCTCAAATGTTGCAGACATATAAATATATTCCACAAATGCCACCGAACATTGATTATAGCATATTATGCAAACTTTACTGAAAAAACAGTTAACCATTGCAAACTTTGATGTTTTCTTGATTAGCCACTTAATTATTGTCCCGGAACAATAATTCAAAAATTTTGGAAAAAAAGAATATATATTCTTTGAATTTTTCAACTTCAAGGAAAAATTCTCTCGCTAACAAACATTGTTAGTAAAATGATTCTGACTAAATATCGCAACAAATGAGACACCGAGACTCGTACACTTTCACATCGACTTATCAAATGTTTATCATAATTAGATCACATCCAACTAATCAATTAAAACTCAACGTGGGGCCTTTTTATTAAAAGAAGAATAATTCATTTTGCACGGAAAAAGGGGGGAACAGAAAACCTTTCGAAATAATCGAGACAGATAATGATGCAATGCTCCTTTGAAAGGACAAAGCAGCTCAGCTGTTGTCTACTCATTGACAGGATTTGTCATTGCAATTCTTGAATGCGGTCGGCTTTTGTAGTACCCTAATCCTGTGTCGTGGGTCGGTCAATTCATTTCTCAAATAAAATAGATACTGGTAGATAGATAAATAATCAATTTGTGCATAGCCACAACCTCAATAATTACCGGAACGTACAAGCATGACACACGTGCTGAAATGGATAAACAAAGTACTTTTTTCTTTTGCTATTTCATCATTTAATTTGAAAAGCATAATGATGCATAGGCTAGTTCACCCCACAGCAAACCAAAGGACATTTGCTACTCCATTCTATTCGTTTTTAATTAAATGATAATCAATATTTGCAAAAGAAGAAACCCTACGGTAGATAAATAGCAAAAATGGTGGGTAAGCCATCTAGTTTCGTAGCAAGGTTCCCTTCGATGATGAAAGAAATTCGACGCTAGGTGAAAGTCTCTCAAAATCATGAAAATCGAGACATTTACCAACATCTTGCATTTGGTAAAGTGTCGGTTCAATATATGGATGTACTTTAGACCCTCTAATTTCCATAATTTCTTGGACTCCAAGGTGCAAGGTGTGCGTTTTCTGAAATTTCACGGTACAAAGTGTCGATTTCCGGAAAATGCAAACTGTCTGTACAAAGAAAGTTGATGAGGACGGTTTTTCGTAATTTTTCGACAGAAGGCAAGAGACCCCGTTGGCGAGCAAGTAGAGAATGATGAGTTAAAAGAGGACTACCTGAACCCGATTCAAGTAGCTAAACAATTCCGGTGAATCCTTCGATGAACATTTCATGGGATTTAAAAGAAGGGTTTTGGGAAGAAGGGAAGCTTCAACTTGAGGAGGTATCAAAGCAAGCCCTCATCTTATATCTTATGTTTGTGTGTGTGTTCAAGAGATAGCAGTAGTACAAGAAACAAGGAACTTCTGAAGTACATTGTGTACTTCACTAAGCTTGGATGACATGCACCCACATCATCCATAAGCCCCTTGTGATCTCATTTATTTATTTTTTAATTAAATCAGAATCCAAGAGCAGCATCGTCCGACTTCTACGTTCATCGGCCGTCGGGATCCACAAGATCCTATGTTGACTCTTCTATTCATTGCTGCTTAGTTTATGCCAAGAGTAGGGCTCTCGGTGAAAGCCTTCCATCATGGTCGTTGTTCCGGACATTGAATTATATTAACTCGTGTATGGACCGTGAACCCTTCATTTCGAACGATTTTTTCCAAGTAACGAAACCTATTTGCGTTGTGTCTGATCTTTAGGGGGTGGAAGGGTCCCGGCAGCCAGGATGCATGCCAGTTTCACGTGACCAGGTAGAGCGATGGCTCTTCTGAATGATCCGGCTCTTTAACTTGCTTTTCGGTTTCGCTCGAGAAGAAGGATATATGAGGTTAAGGTTTGTGATTATATACTTCTATAAAACCAGAACCCGAGTAAATTTTTCCTGCACCAGCTATTTGGGTCCATGGATTGGTTATTTATCTTTAAAATGTAGGTTTGAGGAAGCCCAGAGGACAGGGTGAAGAAGATAATTCAATCCCGGTCAAAAGGTGGGTTAATTAGTAAATTGGAAAATGTAAAAAAGTTGCATCAAAGCAGATTGATTAGCCATGAAAAAGGACACGGAACACACGGCGTTCAGTAAGTGTCGGTGTGTGTTAAGTACGAGACACGGAAGATAAGGATGGATTCTCGCAATCTTCACAGGGTCCCGGAGGAACTATTGGCAGATTCTCCAGGACCCAAAATAATTCATTTCGAAAGCTCATGAATTATTGCATCCATTCCGCGCCATTGTAAGTCCAAACAAAAATCGCTTCGGACCATTCTGTGCCTTGCTTTGCCACAACCCTTAAATGTCACGCAATGAAAGGTATTTCCTGCGTACAGAGAAAAATTGATCTGTCAAAAGTAAATGATCGACGTGGGACTTGGAGGGCGAAGGATCAACATAATCTGTCGTCGCCATTAGTAAATTCGTACACTCGTCTGCTTCCTATAACGTAGAAAGCGCTAGAATTTAATTGTTTTCGCGTTGCAATTTTGTCGTCACTGCAGGAAGGCAATAAGAACAAACTGAACGTGGTCCCACGTGACTGTAGTGCGTCGAGCGACTTTAATGTGGGAATTGAATGATATAACCGGAGAACTCTGTTAAAAACGTAATTCGCAAGTTTGGAAAGATCGTAGCGGCTTAGTTACATGCGCGTACTCGCGAAGAAAGTCTTTTCTAGAGAAACCTATTTGAAATTGAGACCGACGGAGAGATGGCTTCTCCCTTTCCCACCGGGATCCTAATCCCTATCTTTGTCCAAAAGAGAAATTACAAAAGCACTTGGAAGGACATGATCTGGAAGGTCGCCATTCGGCACCTCTTCATCTCCTCTTTCGACATCATGCATGGGTCGATTGGGTATTTGAACACGGCTCCCTTTCAAAAGTAACAGACGAACACATCATAGAACAGAGCCTCGTCGATATCACGCGTCCTTCTGAAGTAACCATCGACCGACCGCTGTGACATCAATGTTGCCGACATGTAGATCCTCAGGCTTCGCTCCACTAGGCCATTGCTGTCCTTCAGTTGATGAGATCCTATACTTGGTTAAGGACCTTTTTTTTTTTTTTTTTTTTTTTGATCTTACTTGGTTAAGGACCTTAAGAAGAAGAAAAGGAGTGCCGCCAAAAAGGGAAAGGTTGCCAAAGTTCGATGAATGAGGCAGACCCCTCATAAGGGGAAATTGTCTTGATCGCAACAGTTGAATGCGATGTGCTTTAGTGATTCCTAATTTTCAACGCTAAATAGGCTTAGGTAAGTGTCATTCAATAGCGATCAAGAGTTAGCTCAATCAATCCTTACTATTAGGATCAGCTATTTCCAAGCATTGCTTTCTACCATATCAAATGAAGACGACATCATTGTATTATTATCACGATCCCCAGACTTGTTATCAAGTTATGTCACGCTCATTCTCTTACGGCCAACTCACAAGATTACATACACAAACCTATCCAACTCTCATTAGGGTCACCCAAAATTCGTTCCATGGATGGAACTTGAGGAACTAATTTGGGAACTTCCCTAACCTGGGTTTGCCAATTTGGAAAAATACCAGCATATGACACAGTTATTGATTCAATTTCTAGGTTCATCCGACCATTGAAAGATTTAGGTGAGGTGGCACCTCTCGAGTCTTTTAGTCCATATAAGTCATAGGTCGACGGGGTTAAAATTTATAGTTTTAGGTCCAGAACTCAGAGAGAGAGAGAGAGAGTTATTGGGCCGCATAATGAAGAGAGAGTCATCGGGCCACATAATGAAGAGAGTGTTATCGGGCCGCATAATGAAGACCCACGGGCTGACCCAATCGAAAGAAAAATAGAAACGGAGCTGACTAGATGGGTCGTTGGAATTTTAAGGCCGCTCAGGCCCAAAGTACAAATGGGTAGGCCTAGAAAAATCATCCTGCATCCAAATACCCAACCGACATTAACATGCGATGTGGATCTAGTCTATATTTATAATAAGAATTAACGGGAAATGGTGGAGTAGGCTGGGGCAACAAAGTTAGCTCCAACCGCATAATTCGGCAAGGCGAAATCCAGGAATTTTGCTCACAATCTCATCACCGAGGTCGAAAATTCAAAGCATCTACATGACCAGGTAAAGAAAGAAGCTATAGCATCAAATTCACATTAAGAAACTCATAATTATCAATACAAATCACGTTCCAACGAAGTGATGTTCTGCAGAGTGAAAGCATGTCGACAGGGTCGGTAACTATCTGGTCATGCACACACATTACACACAAGCGAAGCAATAAATTAAGAATTGGCAGTTGGATTTAGATTCAACAGATAGAAAAACAGCTGACTCCGAAAAAAAAAACACTAAAAAGGAGCTTATTCACCCACAGTGGATGGAGTTTAATTAGTTTGAGCGCCCGATCCAGTGTTTATCGGTGGCCTGGAAACCGCGGATTGTGCAAATGTGACCGGACTGTCGCCCTGCGTGCAAAAGCGATCCTCGTCAAGGCTTATGATAAGCAAAGCTGTGTTTGCAATGAAGAAGTTACAGAACCAACAACATATAGCCGGGTCGCCATCATTTGGTTTTTGGCTCGACAAATGACGCGCCAGCATTCCAAAACCAACTACTAAGCAACACGGTACCGACCGGTTTAGGTTTAGCATCGTATAGACCGGTTTTCTCGAATCATCTTCGAGAGAAAAGGGTCACCTGAGTAAGTTTCTCTGCCAAACATGAAGTTGGTTTTCGCTGGGTGGTCAGAGGGGGAAAGAAGCTTATAAAATGATATCCAATTGCAAATGCTAAAAATGCTTGACTTTCGATTATCGAAACTCGTATGAACGGAGGGAAATGAACCATGCGATGTTGGACTAAAGGTTTTATTTTCGTTGGTTATGAGGTACAGGATCCGTGGACATAGTTGACTGTAGACTGTAGTTGAGCACGCGATAACGTAAGATCATTATTAACTGTTGGACTATTTACTCATTAAAAATCAAATAGCGGTAACTCGAAATCGGTTCACGAGCCTGACGATGCCGACGACTTATTTATGATAGTAAGAGAGAGAGAGAGAGAGAGAGAGAGACCACATCTGCCGTAGTTGGCGGATCATCATCTCCGACGGGGTCCGACGGTTTCGATGGTGGATCCAGTTCGGCCGCAGTGGATGATGGCGGATCATCAGCTTCTACGGTGGAAGGAGGAGGAGAAGAGTCTTGTGGCTTTAGTGGAGGAACATCAGGACGATCATGTGTTGTTTCTAGACCTAAGCACCTGAGTATGGCCTTCACAGCTTCTTGAACACGAACCCACGGATGCAACGGAGCGTGTGCGGGTGTTCCTCCACTCTCCATCTCTCTCTTCCTCTCTCTCTCTCTCTCTCTGTATGTTGCAATGCAATGTTTCAGTGATGGGAGGAGTAGGTGAGTTGAATTGAATTGGAAGTGGGATCTTAGGGACGTGTCTTTCCGGTGTAATAAATGGACTGTGGTTCCTTCTGATGTAATTAAAAGCAGGTAGAGCGGTCTTCCTCTATTCCCGTCGACACGAAAAGGAGTCCAAATTGTGCCAGGAGAGATAGAGAGAGAGTTGACCAAGTCACATGGCGTTCTTCGTTGTGAACAGACCGTCATGCCCCCTCCCTTCACGACCAAATCAGTAATTTGATCGCGTCCACCGCCCGTAAAGGGAGGAAAAATACCATTTTTTTCTCTGCCCTCCCGTTGCAGTGTCCATCCCAGTTACCAAATCAGACCAATTGAATTCTAACGCTCTAGTCCTTAACATTTGTGCAAAGTTCCAATCTAATCCTCCTAGCCAATTGGTGCCGGAAATTGCTAATGTGACGATTCATGTGAGACATTATTTCAAATAAAGTCATTCACATCAACGTGCCACATAGAACGATGACTTGACTCAACGTTAGCAAATTTCTAGGGAATGACTAGATTAGAACTCCACATGGAGGTTTAACACTACATTAGAAAAATTGAAAAATTCGTAACTAAAATAATATTTATATAATAGGTTTATGACCAATTCGCTAATTATTCCCATATATGTTATGTGAGAAATATTTAAAATAAGTTTTGTAATTTCTCATATGCTATTTTTCTTGTATTATATATAATCAATGCATTGAAAATCTAAATATTCCCTAGTAAATATATTTAATAAATATTACATATATTCGTTAACCAAGCTCTTCATTTGTACATATGCACGGGCATATTATTTGAGAAAAAAATCACCAAAACCCTAAATTATATTCATCGTGATATATTTATACTAAACTTTTTCCTATGATATATCCCCCTGACACATTTATCTCCTTTTAAGGTTTCATCAAAAAATTTTCCAACCAAAATGACATTATTTTATACTTATGCCACGTTGATACCATTTGACATTTGTCTATGTAGGCAAATTTATAATCGTGCTCCTTGACGGAGGGTAAACGTGTGATATAAGTGTAAATTTGAGAATTTCGATGTCACAAAAAAATCAGAGCAGCTTTTTGTGTGATTTTTTCCCAATTATTTGAATGCCCAAACCATGTGATTTTGGTCACGGGGGGCTCAAGCGTCATTGCGCTTGCCATTGTTTCGGTGATCTGTTTAGGAACCGTTGACTAGTGGTTCAACGTCGTCAGACCATCAGTCGTATGTCATCCTCGACCTTGTCTGCTTGTCCTTATGACACCTAATGCCTTGTTTATATTATCAAGGAGGAAATACGACCCGGAACTGAGATCTGTCGGATCGGTCCTCGTCTTTCGTAGATCCAACTATACTCCAATTAAAAACTCCAGTTGATTGGAGATTCGTCCTCTGCTCATTGCACCATATAGTCCCTAATCGCCTCCCTACCGACCCCTCTCCTTTCCAGCGACGCGACACTGACCTCACGAGCTACTTTTTTTTGGGTGAAAATGAGCCAAAACGTAAATAAAAGCAAAAGCCAATCTAGACTCGATATACAATTTGTACTAGGTGGGTCAACGGCTTAGTTTGAATTTTCAAGAAACCCAAACCCAACCTAAGTGTCTGGGTGTGCATGTGCTTCGAACCAAATATTCAGTTTGATTCAGCTTTCCGATTTTCTTTTATGAAATATTAAAAAGGGATTTAATGAAAAATGAGAGATTGTGTAAAATACAATATTAAGAAAATGAACGATTTTCAGTTCGGCTTGGTGATTAATAAAAGAGGAAAATCAGTTATTTTTCATTACCTGAACCAAACAAAAAATGTACGAAAGTTTGATTTGGTTAAGATCAATTCCAGTTTCAGTTTGATTCTGATGCCCCTAGTTTGTACAACTACGGATGAGGAGGTGGACGTGATGACTTCAGGGTGTCTGAAAACTTTTAGAGGTCTAGAATTTTCTTGCACATAGTAAAATGTTCCGAGGCACATTAAAGGAAATGGAATCCCTATCCCTATCATTAGATCAATAAGAGACCGATGATTGTAATTTGAGGTTCCTGCACGATAACATATCATCAAACACTTGAAACAATGGAAAAAAAGTCTTTTCCTAACCCTCTCAAGGAGCTTAGTGCGATAATCACCATTAGCAAGCATTTCAGTGTGGTTGCTTCCCGTTTGGTTCAACTTTGGGGAAATGCAAAGTCATTTCCCCAAATATCTTTAGAAGAATGGGCATTTGGTGAATGCTGAAGTGTTTGGGTACTCTTATTTTGGTATTTACATTTTGCAAAGGAGCTTTGAGGTGAAAATGAAAAAGGAAAAAAAGAAAAGAAGGAAAAATGAGGAGGAGATGTTGAAGGAGAGGGGAACGGTCGGGAGGTAGCCGGCCGGTGGGGAGGCGGGCTGGTGGCTGTGGTGGGGAGGCGGTGGGTCGCGGCCTCGGACGACGCCGCCCGGGTCGCGCGACCCACGCGACGGCCCGGCAGCGTCGCGACCCGGCGGCGTCGCTTGAGGCCGCGACCCGGCAACGCCGCCTAAGGCCGCGACCCACGCAACGGCAATGCATGGCGACGGCGGTACTTGGGCGACCAGATCTGGTCGGCTGAGCACGGCTCAACCCGTCGCATGTCGCGCGACCCAGGCGACGCCGCCTAAGGCCGCGACCCATGCGACGGCGATGCATGGCGACGGCGGTGCGTCGCGACGGCGGTGCGTTGGCGATGGCGGATCTGGCCGGTTGAGCGCCGAGCTTCACTGTTGAAGCTTCAAGACCAACGAGGAAGACGATGAGTAGTGATTTTTGAGGGTAAAACAGGAAAATGGAATTATCGGTGAGGGTAATATTGAAAGAAAAAAATTCATTAAATCCTCTCCTCAGCATTCCACAAGCATTTGGAATGCTAGCATTTGGCCAAGTATCCCCCAAATGTTGAACCAAACGTTTCAAATTTTTTTCCCAAGGGGCTTTCAACCCCGAAATCCCCTTAGGAATGCTGAACCAAACAGCCAGTGCGATAATCACCACGAAGATTCTGAAGATACTATAATCTATACGAGGGAAGAGAACTAATTTCAGATTGAAAAACATTTCATACGACCATTCAATTATATGATAATTTAAAACTGGATGTGACATTAAATCGATGGCAATCGAAGATGCTTAAGAAGAACGCACGGAAGAAGAAAGAGGAGTAAAAGGAATCTTCATCCAAGCGGACGATATATATTAACTTCACGAAGAAGAAACACCCGCAGAAAGCTTCAAGGGAGCATAAGCTTTCGGCTTTGCGATCAAGTCGTCAAAATACCAAGAATTATGATATAAACTAAGTGATCCAAAATGTTAACGTATTTAATCAACCAACGTGCCAAGAATATAGTTTTATCACGTACGAAGACATGCTCTGATAGCTTCATCTTTCCTATTCCCTAAAAATTTCATGTTTTTGGTGACATTCCTTTCCAAAAATTATGCATAATCAAAAGAAATATTAGTTTAAGGATGCAAGGTGCCATTGCTTTTTCATCATAAGAAAGGCTATAAATAGGGTAAATTATGAAGACTATCTTAAACATATTGTACAATAGCTAATTCAGTCCTAAACTTTCAATTTGGCCACTTACGAAGACATGCTCTAATAGCTTGATCTTTCCCATTTTCTAAAAATTTCTTGTTTTTCTTGCAATTCCATAAAAAAAAATACGGAATCAAAAGAAATATCAATTCTAGGACACGAGGTGCCATTGCTTTTTCGTAATAAAAAAGGGTATCAATGGGACAAATTACCAAAAATGTATTAAACCTATTATATGACTGTCAACTCAGTCATAAAACTTTCAATTTAGTCAAATTTAATCTTAAATCTTTTGATGATTTGTTAACATAGTCCTTTCAGCCAATGTTGATCGAAAATCCCTGATGTGGATCTAGGCCGTCCAATGTGGCATGTAACGTAGATAATTTTTGCAATTTTTGGTTTCCGGATATGAAATTTGATTGTGGAATGATTAAATCCGACCAAGCTTCACTTACATATTATTTCCGAAGAAGGTCAAGGTTGAACCAGAAACCTAAATAGCAAGATATGTTTTTTTGCATGGTTAGGTTGATCCTGACCGGCCAGCTATGCGTGATAATCTGTTTATACATAATAAATTCTACTTCGCTTAAAAAAGACCGATCTTTCCACCCTGGACCGGCCATGGGCTTCATTCCCACCGTGCGCTTTGAAGAAGTCCAACGGCCGAATAAGGCTCAAACTAAAGGTTTCAGTCATCACCGACTCAGACGCTGCAGCATTTGACGAAGTAACGGGTAAATAGTTAACCTCCTAGCTGCTCCAAATAGATGCTTGTCGTTATATCCGTTTCCCAAGTCTTTGACCGTCGACTTGGACTGGAAGAGACCGAGCAAGGTGCGATAGAGGAGAACTGGCTAAGCGTCGAAAGCTCTTAGTCAGCAATTCCGTTAGGAGACAAAAGTACTGGTTTTAACCAACAGGATATAAGTAAAAATGGCCAAGTCTAGGAAGTAGAATGTCGATGAAGGAAGGCCGACTCAAGTGACAAAAGGCCCCGGTTGACATAATTGTCGACACAGTAAGGATGGAGTATCCATCCAGGTGTTGGAGTTTGATAACCTCAGGTGCAATTGTTGGAGAAACTTTCACGAAAGAAAAATTCAACATTACCGTTAAATAGAGGAGTCGAGAAGTTCGTGAGCAGTTGTTAGTAGCGGTTGTCGAGGAGAGAAGGAGGCACGACCGTTGAAGTAGAGGAGATGGCATAACCGTCGAGTAGTGGAATCAATTTATTGTTGCGTAATCGTATCTAAATAGGATTCATTAATGGGTTAATACCCTGAAAAACCCCAAACTGGTACACCCGTGACAGATTTACCCCGAACTATTTTTTTGACCACCAAAAACCCTAAATTGGTAAACCTTTAACAAATTTACCCCAAACTGGTACACTTGTGATAGATTTACCCTCCGCTAGTTTTTATTAAATTTTAATTAAGTTAAATGACACGTGACAATTGACCGGTATACAAATTTGGGATTTTATACTCCATTTGTCACGGTTTATAATTTTTGTGATTTTTTTGTGGTATTAATCTAATTTAGCGGAGGGTATAATTGTCACAAATTTACCAGTTTAGGGTTTTTATGGTCAAATAAATTAGTTTGGGGTAAATTTGTCATAAATGTACAAGTTTAGGGTTTTTTGTGGCTAGTCGGGGTAAATTTGTCATAAATGTACCGGTTTGGGGTTTTTTATGGTCAAAAAAATAGTTTGGGGTAAATTTGTCACAAGTGTACCAGTTTAGGGTTTTCCAGGATATTAACCCTTCATTAAATTAAAGTAGCCGTGTAGAATGCTTATGTTTTCTTTGTAACTATTGTTAATAGTCGATCATGGGTATAAATACTTGAATTGTAGCTAACAAAAAGAGACGCCAATCAATCAAAGAACACTAATCATTCAATTTTATCTCGCTACTCGTCTTTACATTTTAGCACCGTTACATGGCTTGATATGATCGTCTTCAATCTCAATATTATTAATGTTCTCGTTGTTTGAGTTTCCTATCTAAGAATCAACAAAAGAACCCTTTGCATATTTGTTGATTCGCTCATCGTTCCATGCTTCGAAAGGTATTTCGTTAGCATTTTTTAGCAAAATATAACTTCATCTAAATGCGCGGTTAATTGAGTTGGGGAGTTTCCATTTTAGAAATTAGACGACATCCATTTCAATCTCACCAACCGTAGATAAAATATTCTAGGCCAAAGCTATCTGTACAAACCAAAACCCTAAACTTTATCGGTTCATGCGGCGGCAAGGCGTTTTATGAGTCTTCGAGTATCCCTGGAAAGATTGGCACTATCGCTATCCCTCTTAAGAAAACATGAACGCACGTGCATTGGAACATAAAATAGATCACACACGTATATTGAAGTAGTTTGAAAAAAGGAGGGCGACTGTGCATGTCTCGCCAAAAAAGGGCAGGGAAGAAGAGCTTGCAGTTCATTTAAGTCGGAGACTGATGTTCACGTTTGTGACATTGGCTGCTGTTTTTGTCTCCTTCAATTGTTGTTTGACAGATCACGTCTCGTGTCTCGTCCCCCTTTTAACTTTATCCACGTGAACCTCCTCATTCGCATCCCATAATGCCATCATCATATCATAGGTCCCTCCATTTTGCGAAACATAAATAATATTTAAAAATACAAAATAATTACTTTTTTTTTGGTAAAGCAAAATAATTACTTTTACTACTTAAATTAATTGATTAATAGATATATTTTCATCATCAATAATAATTTACATTTAAATATCTTCATGAAGAATGAGAATTTTTTTTATTCATTTATTTTTACATCCAATATAAGCGTCACTTGTTTCAATGGCTCATCCTATATGCATCTTTAGGAGGTTTTTTCCAAATCATTTCAAGATGATATTTTTTAAATCATTCATTTTCTATGAAACAAGTGGACTTTAAAGCATTTTTCGCTTGAAAAAATGAATAAATAAAAAAAATTATAAAACAATTGATTATATCAATTAAAATAATTAGTCAATAGAAATGTTATCATTATCGATAGTAATTCATATTTATATATTTCTCAAATTATTCAATTTTCATGAAACAAGCGGATCCCAAAGCATATTTAGAACACTCCTCACCTCAATCTAGGTTAGCTTCATGCTATACTTACGAAATATCAAAAACTCTTATCCTGTACACATTGAAGAATCCAGTTATCACATTGTCGTAATGTCGGTCATATCACCTTAACTAAAGAGACATGGCATCACAGATGCATAACATTACTTTCTCCCTACTTCTTCGATCCATTGAGAAACTATTCTTAATGGAAACTTGATTCTACGGCTTGAAATATTTTCACGTGTCATCATTTTGCAAATGAATTCTGCTCATGAAATAACATTTTAACCATGCTTTTGAAAATTGGGTTTTTAAGGGTGCGATAGATATAGGGAGAAACTTATAAAGGTTCTCAAGCTACATTATGGTCAATGTGTCCTCTATTCGTTTAGAATGATTCGAGTAGCACAAGTTTGTATAGCTTTCTCTTTCCAAGTAAGGGAGTAATCAAAAAAGAAATTTCGAGATTATTAGTAAATTGAATCAATTGATGTAAGGATATCTCATGAAGAAGTCATTTTATTCCCCTCAACACATATATTCGTCTTCTAAGTCACAAATTACGTCCCCGTCGGCCGAAAGAAAACACGACCGAGCAATACAGGACATCACCCGACTCGATCCTTCTTTAAATCGGTCTACATCTCCCATGAATGCGCGCACCAATTATAAAATGACACGAGAGGAATTTGCACCACCATCTTCGGGCCATCAAGCAAGCAGACTTCACTGAACTCTCTTATTAAATTGGTAAAATTCAAATTTCCAGGGCGACTCACGGACCCAATCTAGATCTTCAGAAGATGGCCGTGGATCATGTGAGTTTCATCAGGTGTGTACGGGTTACCTCTGCTTCCTCATTTATAACCCCCCGACTTCCCTCTCGCTCCCTCCCCGCCCCCCGGTATATAACGTCATCCCCACCTCGTCCTTTGACGCATCACCCCAGCCCGCAATAACCCCCCCTTTTCCTCAGTTTCCTCGATCTCTGTACTGCAGGAAGAACGAGAGCCGGATCGAATGACGAAGATCTTTCCATTCGGCGCCCACGTTGCTTTCACCGTTCTCCTCCTATTGTCGGCGGCGGTGTTGGGTTGCGACGGGCTTCGGATGAATCCTCATCCTTGTGAGTGCATTTATCAATGCTCTCCTTCAGTTCTAGTTTATACCTTCGTGACGTACACGGTTTAGATGAATGAAGCTCGTCCTTTCAGCACGAACCCCACGACCATGTCTCACCCAAGTTTTAGCATGTTGTTCAAGTAACGCTTTCCTAGATTGAAATCGCAACGCGTTTCGTTTTCTGACGACATCGCAATCGCCCCATTTATAAAGCGGTCTCACCATGTCTTTCTTAATTCAATTCGTTGTAGCGAGCTCCCGGGGACAGGCGGACATCAATGGAGACCGTATCGATGACATCTTAAAGGTGCATTATCTACATAAACACCGCGTCTTAATTTGAAATTTCATTAGACAAATGGCGTTTTGGCACGGAATCTTACAGAGCTTCCGATGTTCGACGTCTGTTGTTGCAGGAAAAGAGGAAGGGAGAAACCGGAGCAGAGCTGTTCCCGACAGGGTCGAGCTTGCCGGACTGCTCGCACGCGTGCGGGGCATGCATGCCGTGCAGGAGGGTGATAGTGAGCTACAAGTGCTCGGTCGAGTCGTGCCCGGTGGTCTACCGGTGCATGTGCAAGGGCAAGTATTACCACGTCCCTTCCCATTGATCAAGGGCCAGGGCGGGAGGCATCGAGACAATGGCAGTTCCATGTCCCCTTTCTTTTTTCTCGGGTTCGGATGGTTCCGGCTCCGTTCGATTCGCTAAGAATTGCTCTCGTAATCGACTCAAGAAAACGGTTGCCCATGTAAATTACTTGGAGCGAGCCTTGTACCATCTTTTTTTCCCAACGAGAAAACCCCCATTCTAAATTGCGTTCGGTTTTGGTTTTGATGGGCCTCCATTATCCTAGGCCACCATCTCCTTTTGCCAATGTCGCTTGGGCCTTTTCGCTTGGTGGTTTGGTTTAGTGGCGCACTCTTCCGCTGTTCTTTGCGTGTGCTTTTTGTCTGGCCACTCACTGAGAAGAGAAGGGTCGGCACGTGATTAGAAAAACGGACATAAGGAGCAGTGCGTTAATCTGTTGGTGATGTTTTCTTTTTGGGAAGAATTCTAAGTAAGAAAAATTTCATAAAACCACATCTATCACCATTAATCGGGAGAGTTGTTCGACATGATATATAACGAAAACAGATTGTAGCAGAAGAAAAAAGAAAGACACAAAAGTCATGCCCTATAATATTTACCCTCATGAAATTGCCCTTGCGCATGTATTATTTGCACCTTCATGTGGACACGCAACCCTTTTTCTCTACCGACCATGTTAATCAGGCATGTCAAGCCTGGGATTTTAGTTCCATCAATGGCGAATGATGGACAAAGTCATCAAACTCTCATCCGATGACGAGTCATAAATTCATTGCTTTTTAGACGAATGTCAAAATCAACTAGGTTCATATACACCGAAAGTTGAGGCGAAACCGACTTATATTCGAAATTGAATCGCTTTTGTTGAATTTATCAGTCCTTGGAAACGTGCCTACCTTTATGTATAGGAACTCCTCGATAAAATCGAAACATTTTCCTTGGCCATAAAACCTCTTCATCAGATAATTTTTCCAAATTAAAATGTATAGTTCACAACCGATCTCTTTCCTTCTTTTCGTCTTGAGAAAAAAAGACCAAAACTTTTCAAAAATTACAAAACCCGACGAAAACATGAACAGTCAGGAATATGATTGAAAACGATGTTTGTGGAGCAATTTTTTGAATTTCGATGACACATGATTTCAATCAAAGAGCTTAATCATTGCTTTCCGTTCGATTCACGGCCCCCCGTTCCCGTTCCTCGGAAGACCTTCCTTCCCTCGGAACCAACCACGGCTCGCCACGTCGACAACGGAGCGTGTTTCATCCGGTTCACGCAACGACGCGACGGGCGCCCTCGGCCGCACGATCTCCCACGTGGCGTGCGAACAGCGCGATGGCCTGGCCCCGTCCCTGCATCATTGGGTGTCGGATCGGAGATCTCCACCCCCTCCATTATGGGCGTGAGCGACGCTGGGATTCGCCCACGTGTCGGGCGTCCCTGGCCTTCGACACGCGTCGGTATCGTGGGGGGGGAACTGTGCGACTGATCTAGATGCCGTCGGACAAGCTGGCGCCGGATGAACGGCCGTGGGGGAGGAGGGGAGATCTCCGGCCTCCAATTGGAAAGAGTATAAATTTCTAAGGAGGCCCTCAAAATCAAAGTGGAAAATAATAATAACAAAAAAAAAAAATGGAGAGAGAGAGAGAGAGTCAAAGAGAAAATTATAAAAGCATACGTGATTCTTTTATAAGAAAATCATTCCTCCTAGTGGGTACTAAAAAAAATGAAGATCTTTTTGTAAATTTTTTTAATCTAATAATGACTAGTCAATCTAATTGTGTTTGAATTGAATTTTTTCGCTTTGAACATTTTTGCTCAATTAAAATTTTTGTGATTCACACACTTTTGACTTTATTTTGCTCAAGATATCTTAGATTTTCATGACATAAATGTCAACACGTAGACCAACATTTTATTTCATTTCTTTTTATTTTTGGTAAAATAGGAAAGTGAAAACTCAATAAAATCCTAAACAAGCGGCCTGTCAACGCAACAAAAATGAATTAGATGATAATCTTATATGTATTAAGCTGGACCACTCAATTGACTTGCTTTTCATTCCTTTAAAAAATTTAAGAAAAATAAGGATTAAGTTTTATGGCAAAATTGAAAGGATTCACTTACTCAACGCAAAGAATAACTAACCTCACTTGTTTCACAATAAATGACTATCCTTTTTATCTTTTCAGGTAACTTGAAATCAATATTTTTCTTTTCCTTTTTCTTTTTTTGGACATGTTATCTAACTTTGCAATGTATGCAACGCATGCTTCCTCTGAGAAAAAAAAATAATAATTTGAGGATGTCAACGGATTATGCAATAGTAAAAAGAATATGCCCATTCTCTAGTAATATATAAATTATATTGCTACATATGCCTTACAAATTGCAAAAGACAAAAGGCCGTCTATGTAGGTCTTCTGGAGATATGGACGATGTTTTTGAAACAAGGTAAATTATACGGCTGCAATTTCTTTCTTAATTACAAAGCAGCCCCTCTACTTTGACGTATTGGCGAGTATGATGAAGTCGCACATTCGTTATGCTCGAAAAACTCATCACTTGATTAAATGGGAGCAAAATAATTCTCAATTTGACCCCGGACCAAGTGGAAATTGGCTTCAAAGGGAGGGGCTGGCCCAATCGTCAGAAGTCCTTTGGCATCGAATTCGGTTTTGATTCCAACTTCTCTCCTTTTCCGCCCGCCGTGCCTTCCCACGAAGGTTCTTTATCCAATCCGAATGCTCGAGTTGGGTTGAATTATTATTCTATGTTCCACTTTTCTTCCCATTTCTCTTTGTTTGGTCTGCCTTCGTGATTATTCCAGGCACGCGAAAAATTAGGTCATTCACACCATGTTCAAAGGACTTCCAAATTCAATTTTTTCTCAAACGTGGGTCCTTCTAGGTTGATCTGATCAAACTCTCGATTGAATTTTCCATGATTGTCATACATCAAGCGTCAAAACGGCGTCGCGTCAGCTCACCTATGTATTGCATAATGTCTTTATAGAGGTAGGTCGAGTGATCCAAAAAGTTCAAACTCTCTTTTTACTATAGCCTTACCCAATAGAATTGCACCATGTCGGCACTAAATATCCAACAGATTAAAGACCTATAATCAACGGTGGATAGAGTTGTTGGGGCTGGACATGTCGTTTCGGTTGGTGCAATACACAGTTCATTAAGTTTAATAAATCACGTAGTCATGTGAGGGTCTAATGATGTAATTTATTTTGGCGAATCAGATTCACATGAATCCAATTCTTGTGATGCTAATTTGACCCTCCATTGGAGGGGCGAGGTGAGGAAGGTGGAGAAATTCTCTCCATCCCCATATTTCTAAGTTCCTTATAGCTCCCTCCGACAATTCAAGTGAAAACTTATACTTATGATCATTACTCAAATATTTGAAATCTAATCTTCATCATATGAAATGTCTATTTTAAATTTTATTGTGTAGTTGCTACATCTATCGGACATGTCAATGTTGTTACTAGACTAATTTCTCATGTGATTCTTGTGAATCCTTAAGGAAGAAAAATTAAACCTTCCACAAATATAAATGAAGACTAGCGTTGAGACATATATTGTTTCGATTGTGTTTTGTGAAATATCAATTCGTTTTAGGATTTTTTTTTTTTTTAAATGGTTGGGATAATGGTCGTTCATCACCACCTTCCGGTTCATTCTTATACCGGGGGAATATCCTCTTCCTCGCTTTGGAAACACTGCATGCCTAGATTTTTCCGTAGGAAAACCCAATGGGATGTTACTTTATTGCGAATCAATTCCCTCGCGTCACATACATTCCATTAATGATCGCTGCGTAGACTCCCGGCAGCCAGATAGAACTCGAGCACTGGTGGCCCCTTTCGTAAAGTGATGACCAATGGTGTGAGAGGAGAAAACGACTACTCTACATTTCCAACGTTGTGTCTGGTGTAATCCAAATCGTTATTGGTGGTCCCGACGAAAATTGTTCGTTCGATTATCGACTTAATATATGAGTGTTGATTCAATCCTAAACTCTTTCATTTTGCCAATTCAGTCATAAAAATTTACTCAAAATCCCATTGTAATTTTTACAGTCAAATTTCGTCGAAAACGACTGACGTGGCAGTATGCCATGTAAAACACCCAACAATGATTGGATCACTATACTAGCAATTTCCAATGAAAATTAACTAAAAGAATTGCATTGGAATTTTATAAAAAGATTTAGAACTAAATTTATAAAATTGATAAATTTATTACTTGAATTTGAATCCGTATGATATGTTTAGAATTGAGTGGATAATTTTTCCTTGGTCTTAAGGTCTTCTTTTGCTTAAATCCATCGATACTTGGTTTTACTTTGGTCAAGCATGGACTTGGAGTAAGATTGTGACTCAACCTTTTGATTGATAATGGCTCTTAACTATGTTTTCCCTCCATCACTAACTTTAGATTTTTTAGGAAGAAACAGGAGATTCATTGCTAATCTTTTCTTAAAGTTAGAGATGTGAAGAAATTTGAAATTTTTGGTGGGGCCAAGGTTTATGAACGATCATGTACAACTTTACAAAATGCCGGGATTTCTAAAGGTTAGGGATTGGGCCCCTCCAACTCCCTCTTTATCTCTCCATAAATTGATGAAGTACTTCAATCAACCATAATTAAGTTGATGAGCACATTTTCCTATCATTTGTCGGATTTTGTGTCCTCTTTAGTTATCAATTCTTGATTGCAATTTGCATGGTCTTCACTACCTCAAATTTCAATTCTATTGCCCGTCCTTTTACTCTTATGGTGATTTTTGCAACATCCACATGATTCATGCATGTTGGTCGACATCGTTTGACATTTATACTTGCAATAACGCCCGATCCAAAAGTCAAGTATTAGACTCTTAGGTCGATTATCGCTCACCAAACATGCTCAGCTCGTGACAAGAGCCATGCCCCCCACAAATGGCTTAGGCTGGTGGAGTTTCTCCATGAGTGATACCCTTCCAAACTTGCTCGGCTACTATTCGGGGTCGATGTGGGCTCAGTTAATCATTGGTTTAAGTCGGTAACGAAGGCTACTTTAAATGTCACGGAAGATGAATACATTTCTAGTTTCGGCATTGCAAATATCTTACAAATTAATACGAAAAGCAACCGGCAAGCACATGGGAGAACTAGTTCTCTTTCTAGTAAGCACTCATTAATAAAAGCACACTCATCCAGAGCAGACTCTGGCCGGCAATAAGAAGCAATCTCCAAAGACCATCAATTGAAAGTTGTTAAACTGTACTCGAAAAATCTCGAGAGGGGAAAGCATTTTTTTAAGGCGATCCCGTCTTAAAAAAAAAAATAGGGCGCGGTACGATTCTTGCTATTACTTTATATCTATTTCCTCGCATCCAATGACCGGGGAAGCACTCATTCATTAATAATAATGACCGCAATTTAGTAAGCTCCCGATTCCATTTACGCATAAATTATTGGGGTATTATCATCGTCACATCTGAAGTTTTTAATTTCGGGAGACCGATTCCTTTGTACGCACTCGCATGCATCCATGATCCATGTCTGCACAGAACATGTCGGTCCTTCCGTTTATAAAGCTCTTGATCGACCTCTTCTTCCAGAAAGATTCTCGCATGGTGGAGGTGAAATTCAAAGGGGTAATGGTCGCCTTCCGTGCGTAGATGCGAGCTCGACGTAGGATCTGACGAAAGGCGTACCAAACCTTAAATTAGCGTTATCGTAGAGCGATGTGACCCCTAATAAAACCCTAATCGTGGACTTCGCGAAACCAAAGATAAAGTAAGTAAATAAAAAATATTAAATGTATGGATGGGTTTCTTTGTATTCATGTCTAGAAATTTCTACGCGACTGTATGCAGAGGAATTGGCAAATTTTAATAACCATATCCGTAGTCAATCCGTAATTAATGCATAATATGGTACGGGCACTTTAATGCCGAGAGATGCAATGCTTTACAGCAATGAATTACCTGTTTCGTTTGTCCTCTCTCGGCAAAAGAGACATGCTTTCATCCGGGCGAGGTCTCCGACAATTCATTCGTTCATTTTGAGCCGATGGTAATGGGTGAAGACAAGCCAGCTCGATCATAGGACTCAATACATGAATCTACGGATTTTATTAGGGACGTCATTGGTAGATGAATTTTTTTAATTTCGTGGGCAACGTTGGATTGTATTTGATTTATGACAATTATCGGACTCAATACATGAATCTATATGTTTTTATTAGGAACGTCATTGATAGATGAATTTTTTCAGTTTCGTGGGCAACGTTGGATTGTATTTAATTCACAACAATTATGGAGGAAAATTGAGAGGCTTGATTATAGGACTCGATACATGGATCTGTGGGTTTTTATTAAGAACATCATCAATGGATGAATTTTTCTAATTTCGTAGGCAACGTTGGATTGTATTTAATTTACGGCAATTGTGGAGGAAAATTGATTTGTCTCTTTCTTGGATCTCGTTGGAGTGGAGTTATAGATCTAGCCTTTTTTCTTATGAAAACGAAATTTTAATGTGATTCCATAAATAACTAAAATGGTCACTTGAACTAAATGCTACATTAAAAGGGGAAAAAAAACTTGGCATCTATCTCATTTAGCACCTGATTATCCTTTTTTTGTACACTAGAGGCACATGGATCCTCTAGTCAACACGAAGAGTTCCTGAAACTCTAGACAACAAGAAATTCAACGAATTTAAACAACCGATATTGAATAATCTAGAACACCCAAAAAGTAAAAGTCAAATAAAAGAGGAAAAATTCATTTGTACTTGCAAACTTCCCCCTTTTTTTTTCCCCGAATGAGGGCGCTCGAGGTTCTAGTCAAAAAATGGCTGTGGATATTGTCGGGCTTTTGTGGAAATAATCGAAGCGGGCCAAGAAAAAGTGGGGGAGGAATTGAAGGTCCCGGGCGCGATGAAGGCGACAAAAGCAGGGACGTAAATGGAACAAATCGGCGTTCATCACGGGGCCAAACCGTGAAATCGGAGGAGTTCAGCACCTCCGCGACGCGAACTCCGAGGATACCCGTGGGGGCCGTACAAGGACAGGATCTACTGAAATCTACCGACGCGGGCGGTACTGTACGCTCCGCAACCTGAATTTTTTTACCGCGAAGGTAAGATAAAAATAAAATAGAATGGAATAAAAAAGAACAAACAAAATTAAAATACGAAAAAATAAAATAATAATAATAATAATAATAAACGAATCCATTTGCGGCTAATGCAATGCGGGTGGTCGCTCGCTTTCAAATACCTTTCTTCTCCTCTCGTCTCTCTATCGTCTCTCTCTATGCTTCTTCAAGACTCTCTCTCTCTCTCTCTCTCTCTCTTTCCCCGTGTGTCAAGACTCTTTCTCTCTCTTTCTCGGTCGTCGGAATTCCAAATCCGATTTCCGGTTTCTGATCTTTGCGTCGCGCGCGGCAAAAGCTTCCATTTTCTGCGGCGACGGAGAGCCGCCGTGCCGCGGCGGAGAGGGGGAGAGGTCCTTCGTCACGCTCCGACATGCTCAGGCGCGGAATCGGAGGAGGAGGAGGAGGTGTAGGTGGAGGAGGTGGCCGCGCGACCAAATCTCTGTTCGTCAATCGCTTCGGCAGTACGTCATTCCTTTCCATCCGCTTCCATTTCTTTTTTCCGTTTTCTCTTCCTTGTTTTCGGGATTCTCCATTGCTTGTGAACTCGGCTAGCTTACTGCGTCCAAGGTATTCCTTCTGGTTAAATCTCGGGCTTTTTCTTTTTCTTTTTCTTTTTTGTGTGGAAATTGGGTATCTGGATTTACTGAATAGTGATGCTCCCGGAATTCGTGGATTGATTCAAGATAATATCGGTTGATTCGGTTTGATCAGTTGATCGCAAAAGCCGTAGGAGGCCGCCGTTTTTCCTGGTTCGTGCGTGGACTATTTTCTTGGGTTGTGAATAGAATATTCTGTTTTAATTTTATCCGTTTTTTTTTTTTTTTTTTGACTTTGCTGATGAGTTTCGTCGAAAGAGGTGGATGATCAGTACTTTTGTTCCTTGATTCTTTAATCTTGACGGTTCCAATTCATCGTCTACGAATTACTTTCGGCAATTTCTGTTTTTTTTTTTTTTTTCCTTTTCCTTTTTTTGTGGAAGAATTGAATGTTTTGCGGGCAGTTTGTGCCGGATCAGGTTTGATCCTGATTTCAAATTTGATCTGTTTGGATAAAATATGGGTTCAATTTCTTCGTGGTGGATCTGAGTATTTAGCTGATCAGGTTATGGGCTTCTAGTTTTAGGCGTTAATCCAAACATATGTACTAGGATCGGAAATCTTGTTTTTGGAGGACTTGTAAAGTTTGGCATATGTTTGTTGCACTATAGGTCTGTTCGAGTCGTGCACTTATTATCTTATTGTTGCGCATTTTGTCATGTCGAATTCCATATGTAATGGCTTCAGGATGTATGTGGCTTTTCGTCCTCCCTAATGGATCTTTTGTTAGGATTTTGTGGGGTGTGCTTATAAACAGCAAGTGCGTTCTTTATTTTCTTCAAAATAACATATTAGTTTAGAGATCTGATGTGGTTTCTTTTCCTCCAGTTGTAGTGCTGACTTTTCTTCTATCTTGCCACTGGAGTTTATGCATGATCCCATAATATAAGCCCTAGGCTAATGCATCGTGTAAATTTGTCATCTTTTGTTTGGTTACAGGTGTTATTTTCTTAACCAATATACGTGTTTGGAGTTGCTTATACCCTTTTCAGATACTTTGCTTTGTACTTCTGATACTTGGAATTTCATATCAAACGCCTTAACTTTTAGAAACCATGAATTTGACATTTGAAATCATGTCGAATCCTGATATTTCAATGACTTAGACTAATTTTTTATTTGGGACAATTTTAAGTAAGTAACTTAAATAAGCTATTCCAAACGGACAATAAGACTTGGTTTAGTCGGTAGGACCCACTTTTGTCCAAAATCCATATCCGCTTGAGTTACGTAGTATCCCTCTCCCAAATTTTGTAGCAAAATGATGCATTTGGTTTTAGTGGCAATAAAACATTTGTACTGGCTGGTATATGCGCCTATACTGTTTCCTTAGATGGACAGGCGAGCTTTTATATTTTTTATTGATATTAATCCTTATGGAATATGTATGAGAGATTGTGAATAGCTTTCCTGCTTAAGATTCAGTTAGTAGGTGTAGTATGTGATATATTAAATAGGTATATGTGCTAAAATAAGTAGGATGAACTGTTACGTATGTAATAATTATGGACTTTGTGAATTGACCACATCAGTCAATTATGATGACAGTGATTGCATACTAGGGATTCTATTGACGCTTGATTTAGTTGTACGTTGATGGATTTGCTTATATCAGTTTGTTTGGTATTACTCATAAAATTGATGTTGTATTTCGCTAGTCATTACAGATGCACTATTATTTTCTTCATGTGGAAGGAAATTGGCAATCTTTATAAACCGTTGGATTTGTTTGTTGAAGCTAATAGGTGACTGAAGTTGAAGCAGCAAAGTAAGTGGTTGCTGAGACATACAAGGATCAGATGTGCACTATGTGTCATGTCTGTGGTTCGGAACTATCAAAGGTATCTAATGGGAACAAGAATCACCAAAATGAAATTATCTTGAAATTGAATGTTGGGGCACACTGTAAATTCTGTGATAAGATGAAGGAACGAGATTCTATAAAGAGGGATGTCATGAGCCCTTATGAAACGCCGACAATTAGTCCAACAACTTCGTTGTCAAGCTATGACAGCTCTGTCTCAAGCTGCAGTGAGTTTTCTGTGGTCTCTGTCAAGTTTGCTCCGTGCGTGTTCACTTATTTGAGAAAGCCATTAATTTAGTCTTTTTGGCTAATACATAAGCACTAATTTCAATAATTTTGTTTTAGGTGAATTTTCAGTGGACCTGAACCCCACAGATAGGTATGCCTCTGTCCTTTCTCTTGCATGTAAAAACCTGCTAATGATTTAATTAATTATTGAGGACTTTGAATTTCAGAATCAATCAAGGAGAAGCTAATATGCCCAGTGGTCGAGACGATTCTTTTTATAGAGCAGAGGAGCATAAGGACTCTATTTCAGAAGCAACTAGCAGTGGAGTTGGAGGATCCGATATGGCAATGGAGAACAATTTTAAAGAGTTCAACAGGGGTCATGAACATAATAGCATCAATGTTGAAATTGGGCATGCTAACCATCTTCAGGAAGTAAATAATACTGGTGTTGAAAATGAAAGTAGAATTGTTAATGGAGTAACAGGCAATGGAAATTCTAGTGGTTTTCTTGATGAGATAGAGAGCAAAATTTGGGATCCTCCAGAAGCAGAAGACCCGGAGGATGACATGCAGGGTAGTATGGCTTATAGTGACGACGATGATGAGGAATGTGGTGATGGCACAAGATGGGGCAGTTCAAGTTCTCTGAGTAACTTCAGAGATGAAGGTAGTGGGAGCTACAGATTTAAGGAGGAAAAGCAGAAAGCTCTGGATGAGGTGATTAATGGAAAATTTAAGGCCCTTATCACTCAGCTCCTTAGATCTTTTGGTGTTGCCCCTTCCGTAGAGGGTGGTGAAAGTTGGGCGGACATAATAACTTCATTATCATGGGAAGCTGCGTCCTCTTTGAAGCCTGATGCTGTTGATGGAAAAGGAATTGGTCCAGATGGCTGTGTAAAAATAAAATGCATAGCAACCGGTACGCGCAACCAAAGGTGGGTATGCTCTTCCTGTGGGACAAATGGTGCCTGCATTTTCTATTTGCTTGTTTATTCAAAGCATGTGTGAGTGTTCTGTTACTTTCTAAGTTACATAACGTAGCTTGTTTATTTTTATGATCATCATAAAGTGTTTTCATTCGACCTGCTATGAACATGTTGGATAAACTACAGTTTTGCTGCATGTTTCTTCTGCTTTATAACATATTTCCAAACTGAGACTCTATAGTTGAAAAGAATTAATTCATGCTCAAATATGTTTTCATCTTGCAATTATTTTACCATAGACTGATGTATGTTTGTGTGCTTACTTGCGATTAAAATATCATATGTTTATAATGCCACTTTTGGTTTCGCAGTCAAGTAATTAGAGGTCTTGTTTTCAAAAAGCATGCTGCTCACAAGCACATGCCCACGAGCTATAAGAATCCAAAGTTGCTGTTGATTCGGGGTACGCTTGGACAATCATTGAGTGGTTTGTCATCATTTAATGCAATGCAGCAGGTAAAATGTCGGGATGTCTGTTATGCCCAACAATCTATACATTAGATTTTATAGATATTTTCTATCTTTATTGACATTCAAAGTTTACAGGAGGATTATCTCAAACCCATTGTTGAGATGATTGAAATGTGCCACCCGAATGTAATTCTAGTCGAAAAATCAGTCTCTCGTGATATTCAAGAATCTATTCTCGCAAAAGGAATGACGTTAGTGTTCGATATGAAGCTCCATCGCTTGGAGAGAATAGCTCGTTGCACTGGCTCATCAATTGTCTCAACTGATACTTTGGCAATTCAGAACCTAAAACAATGTGAATCCTTTCGTATTGAAAAGTTTGTGGAGGAGCATGCTGGTTTTGTTGAAGGAGGGAAGAAACCGAGCAAAACTTTGATGTTTCTCGAGGGCTGTCCAACAAGACTTGGTTGTACGGTAAGTCTTTTCTTTTTAGCTTTTATTTATTTATTTCATGCATTCTTTCTTTCTTCTTGTATCTTTGAATTTAGTTGACATAGTAATGATTGGAATCAGTGATCAGAATTTCTCTTACGGTGGAAAAAAACCTGCCTGGGCTCCCTTTTAACTGCAGAGTCGATCCATTCTCTGGACATGCGTACATTTGGAGGTCCATGTACTTTTATTCTGATGATTAGGACATAGAAGTTTCATCTGCAACTTGAAATAAGCCCACATCTTACGCATACATCTTACGCATTTTGTTATATGAAATAAAACACAGCTATGCTATTAGATGCTGCCGGCCTAAATTAGTGGTAACATCTGTCTCCAAGAACAATCTGATAATAAAGAACAAGAGATTTTTCTTGATCGACTTACCCGGTTGAAGTATGAAAAGTGACTTGTGACACCTACAATCTTTAGTTTAAAGTATGTTTCTTGCATTAGGATGATTGACACAAGTTCATTTAGTTGTTGGTTGGCCAGATGTGCTCTTATTCATTAAGTTTCTTTGTCATTATGTTAAGTTGTTTTGATTAGCTTTGAAAATAGGATATCTGAATTATTACACAATTTTTTGAGTTTTGGCACCGTTTATGGATGCAGTTTTAGGGATCATACATTCTCAACATAGGTAAGCTACGTACGCCTTTAAGTGCTGCTTACAGACAGGCCCTGTGCCTTTCTACTCTTGCTACATTGTAAACACTTTATGCCTTTGGATGTGCTTATGTATGCACACTAACATTGACAATCAGAATGGTTTGCAATGGTCCTCGTATCAGGTTTCAGCAATCTTCCAGGCAGTTTACTTTTTGCCGACTTCTTTTGTCATGTTGTGGGAGATAAATTCCTGCTTGACCTTGTACCAATTCTTTGTTGCAGATTTTGCTGAAAGGAAGTCATAGTGACGAGCTGAAAAAGATCAAGTCTATAGTGCAGTGTTCAGTTGGTGTGGCCTATCATCTGATCCTTGAGACTGCTTTCCTCGTTGATCAAAGAGCAATGTTCTCGACCATTCCTTTTACTGGAATAGCAGATCCATCACAAAATGACCAATCATCCCCTACCTCGGTATCCAGTGGTATTCATGATCCCAGTGTTCGGGAGGCTACTCCTGATCATAGCACATGTGCAATTGATGTTCCCATTTCGAATGGATTCCATGATGGGGATTCATGTCATGTGATGTCAGAATTAGGGGCAGGTTCACCATTTTCTTATGAGCCATATAATCCGGTTGTTTTTTCGGGATTCTCAAGCCTGTCAGCATCACTGAAGAAAGTCATAGGGGACAAATTTCCTCTCGCTTCTTCTTATTTTGGATTTACCAGAGAGGAACCAAATGGTCAGAATGGAAGTCCTGCTTCCTTGTCAGTAAGCTCAGATGCAGTGGCCATAAAAGATTGTATTGATGATGCAAAGTCACCTGATGAAGGAGAACCCCAGGCTTTATTAGCTTCCTCTGAGGTCCTTTCAGAATCAGTGGAAGATACTCATGGAAATGACTCAATAGAAAACAAGAGTGCCATGACGACAGTTATTGATACACAGAGTATTTTAGTTCTGATGTCACGTCGTAATGCCCTTAGGGGAGATGTGTGTGAGCAAAGCCATTTTTCTCGTATTACGTTCTACAAGAATTTTGATATTCCCCTTGGGAAGTTTCTCCGAGACAAGATACTCAATCAGGTATATTGTAATTCTGTCTACCTGGATAGTCTTTTAAATGCTCTTTGAATTTCATCATGATCTTCTACTTCTGAGAAATTAATTAGTTTTGATTAAACAAAATATCTATAGCTTCGAATTTGAAGAGGTCATTGCCCCTCTTTTCCTATTTTGTTAAGATTAAATTAAATTTGCCGGGAAAATTGCATTGTTAACATGAGTCGTAAGAAGTCTTCTTTTAAAATTGCACTTACAGAGGCTTCTGGTTGTGCAGGGAAGCCTGTGCAATGCATGTAATGGACTGCCAGAAGCTCATTTCTATTATTATGCACATCATAATGAGCAGTTAACCATCCAAGTGAAGCGGCTTCCAAAGGAAAAGGAATTACCGGGAGAAGGAGAAGGAAAGCTTTGGATGTGGAGTCGATGTGGTAAATGTAAACCTTTCAATGGATCTACAAGATCAACGAAAAGAGTTTTAATTTCTACTGCTGCCCGGTGCCTGTCATTTGGAAAGTTCCTTGAGCTTAGTTTTTCTCACCACTCACCGTTTGCTAGATTGGCAAACTGTGGGCATTCTCTTCAAAGAGACTTCCTCTACTTCTTTGGGTATGCAAAATTGCCTCAGTGGTGATCCTATTCTCTTATCCGGTTGGAAAAGCATTAATTTTATACATTCTAGTATTAGATAGGTGAACAAGCGATGCCCTGGCTGGGGATAGTTAATAAGATTATGTTTTGATTATTCTGTAAAAAGTATATGCTGATGTCCTAGATGGGCTTTACCAAGCAGTTGGCAACTACACTGCAGTCTTAAGCACAATGCTATTTGCATTTGAGAGAGTTATCATTTTGACTGTTTAGTGGGTTAACATGGGAGGCTAGTTCAATTTTAGTTCTGTTGCATCTCTTTTCAATTAATTCATATTATGTTGCTTTTCTTCTTTTAAAGCAAGAGACTGATGGGCTGGTTCATGCTGATGCAGATTAGGCCCAGTTGTTGCGATGTTCAGATACTCCCCGGTCACAACATACACCATATCAATGCCACCCCAGAAATTGGAGTTTAATAGTTCAATCAGATCAGATTGGTTTGAAAAAGAAATTGAGAAAGTACGGTATCTTACTTAACCTGTTATCATGAGTTACTATGGTTACGAAGGTGCACACACTTGCGCATACACAGGGTTTCCAAAGCTAGTGCATGTTCACCCCAACACTGGACACTTCACTTTGGTGGTGCTTGGCCACTCTTTTTGTCCTTATTTCATAGACCGACTCAAAAGTGATAATTTCACTTTCTTTTGCATTAAGGTATCCATGAAAAGGATGCTGCTATTTGCAGAAGTTGAGCGCAACTTGAAGAAGATAGGACCCCAATTTGCAGGATCTGTTTTGCATCTAATGGATTCACCGAAGGTATTCTCTGACATTGAAGAGATGTTTAAGCAGGAAAGCCATGATTTTGAGGTTAGTCTTCTTGCTCTTCTGATATATATGCATGAGGAGCTAAACTCAAAGGTTTTCTAAATATGGCCTTTTCCTGTTATGGAAATGCGTCATAGGAAGTGTTCTAGGTTTTTCTCTTTAATGTCATAAATTTTGTTTTGGCATTTTAGACACGCCCATTTTCAGTCTTCCTATTCTTACTACTCAGCATGTCATTACTTCTGAATGTCATACTTGTTTTGTTCTTGTGGCTTGTCCTAGTTTAGATATGTTTTCTCAATAGGACAACAAATTAGCTCCTCTTAAGCTACAAATGTATGCCTGTGCTGAGTAGGTGCATTACTTCGCCTAGTCTGTCTTGCTGTTTTCTTGGATGTAGATTTATATTTTTAAGATTTGTTCAAGTAGGGTGGTCCTGCATTGGTGTTGCACAGGTTACTTCTGTAGGATCATTAGAAAGAGATGTTGATCTCTTTAGTATGTAGTATGTCTCTGCTTTCTGAGTCTCATTAGACAGTTGACTTTCCTTTTTAATCTTACCCTTTTTTCTCTATACTATGAGAGCTGTTATCTCAGACTGACACTCTTTTTTCTTGGTGGGATCAGTTGAGCATTCAGAATGCTGTCAAGAATGAGAATCCAGGCCAGAACGCTTATAATTTGCTTGTTCTGAACCGGTTGTCGTGGGAGCTTTTACTTGAATCATTCATTTGGGATAGACGTCTCCATCATCTCTCCTCTGCTGATCCTCCAAAGGCGGCTGCTGTTTCTTCTGGAAAAGCAGCTCAACAACCTGAATCAACTATGGACGGTGGTGCAGGTAAAGGAAATGAAGGGACAGATTTGGGAGCAAACGCCTTTTCTGTTAGAGAGATTCCAATAAAGGAACCTCCTGAGGTTGAAAGGGAATTTTCGGTCAAGGATATCCCTATTGAAAATCCCATCAGAGAACATGAGCAGGATGATTCATCCAAAGTAATCACAGCTTCTGAGGATCTTCACGGAGCAACAGCTGACAATTTAAGTTCGAGTATATTATCTGACCAGAATCTCCTTTCAAGATCGGATGTCTTATCTTATGATCACTCTGGCAAAGCAGAGAATCAATTATCTCCTGATCATTCCGATATAGATAGAACCAATCAGAATTCCATGAGTCTCCTGAAACCGGGTTCCTTTGTCAGTGTTAGGGAAAGTCAAGGTCTTACGTTGCAGAGTTCACTCTCCTCCACATGTCAAAGTGTGAATGGATGGTTTTGGAAACCGTTTACAGAGATTAAGGAGTTCTATGTGAATAGACTTCTAAGAGGCTACTCGCCACGATTTGAGTTTGTTAGTAGCCAAATTTCTGAGTACTTGGTCACAACTCATCAGTTAATTTCCGAGGAAGGCTCAAGGCTGCGCATTCCTCTTGCAAATCATAATTATTTTGTGTCAGACTATGAGGGTGAACTCTCGAGCATCATTGCTTGTGCTTTGGCCGTGTTGAATGGTCCGCCTGCAATGACAGAGCTTAGTACTGATGATGGTGACAGTTGGATGCGGAACCTAATACGGGTACCTTCAAGCAGTTCTTATTCGTCTTCAAATGGTTCGTTGGACTCGGATAGCGTTCATTCAACGAGAAGCACTTTCTCAGAAGAGTCACGGTTATCCAGCTTTGATGGGTTGAACTTGTTGGATTCTTTGCTCCCATCGGAAAATTTTAAAGCAGAAGTATCTTTGGGAGCAACAAAGTCACTGATGAAGGGTAAATACTCAGTAGTTTGTTTGTATGCTAATGAGTTCTGTGACCTCAGGAGCTATTGTTGCCCGTCCGAGGTTGATTTTATTGCTTCATTAAGCCGGTGTAGGAACTGGGATGCCAAAGGTGGAAAGAGCAAATCTGTCTTTGCTAAGACTTTGGACAATAGGTTCATTATCAAGGAAATTAAGAAGACTGAATTTGATTCCTTTGAGAAGTTTGCCCCCCATTATTTCAAGCACATGAAACTGTCATTTGAGTCTGGGAACCAGACTTGTCTTGCAAAAGTTCTAGGAATCTACCAGGTTTGTCTCTTGAACCATACCGTTTCCTCTGCGTCATTTACATTGCACATTCTTAGTATTTCCGCTTCTTATGTAGGTGACCTTAAGGCATAAAAGTGGAAAAGAAGCTAGGCATGATCTGATGGTGATGGAGAACCTTACTTTTGGTCGGAATATTACTCGACAGTACGATCTGAAAGGGGCTCTACATGATCGATTCACTTCAGCTACTGATGGAGCAGTAGATGTTCTCTTGGATCAGAATTTTGTCAAAGACATGAACTCATCACCATTGTATGTGAGTAACAAAGCAAAGCATCTTCTGCAACGGGCTGTGTGGAATGATACAAGTTTTCTCAATGTAAGTAGTCAGTTGAAGTATTTTCTGGTCATGTTAATATATATATCGCATCAGGAAGAAATCATTTTACATACTATATTGTGGTGATGCCACTTGCCATGGGTTTGCTGTTGAACATGCACTATTCTTTGATCTGTAGTCATAATTTTAGTACATCTGCATAGAAATGAGATTGTAATGGCAGTTATCTTACTCCACTTTCTTTCTGTGGTACAGTCAATTAATGTGATGGACTATTCGTTGCTTGTGGTAGTCGATCAGCAGAAGCAAGAGCTTGTTTGTGGGATAATTGATTATCTTCGGCAGTATACCTGGGACAAGCAGTTGGAGACGTGGGTTAAGTCCTCGCTCTATGTCCCTAAAAATCAGTTACCAACTGTCATCTCTCCAAAGGATTATAAGAAGAGATTCAGAAAGTTCATGTCCGCACATTTTTTGTGCGTCCCTGACAATTGGTGCTCACGAGGTTCTACTGATACTTGTGAGATTTGCACCATTAATGATGACTCTTCCAAGTCGGAATCCCAATGCGTGGGGACATGAATGGATTCTGCATAGACCATGTCCATTTTGGCTCTCATTTTCTTCTTATTTGCAGTGTAAATATGCTATCTGCAGTGTATATGCTTGACCCCGTCATTGTGCATTTTTTAGCAAATTTCCGGGGAAAGCTTCATTTCCATAGGTTTCAGTATCCAACATGGGATAACATCTTTTTTTGGTCAGTGTTGAGGTAAGTGTAAAGAGTCCAGGTTGTTGAGGCATGCTATTGTTTGGAATCAATGAAAGTCAAAAAGTTGTTTACAAGCAAATTTTTGTCTGGTCGGGTACATTCTGTATCATACCTCCTGTGCTCATTTCAGAGAATAAAAGTCTACTTCATTATGCTTTTACGCATATCGGGTGTCCAATTTGTAGTGCTGGCAAGTTGGTTGTCCTGGTACAGGATGCTATGAACCATCGGTACAGACTACGGTAGCTCATCATTTAATCAATTTTGGCGAATTTTCCCCGTTGCTTTTGGTAACTCGAGCTCGTCGAACCATGTTGCTCCTCCGCCGGGATCAAAGGTAGCCTAGATTGCACTCTAAAGCGCAAAGGACCTCACAACTTGTTCTAAAAAAGCAATGGGATTGCCAAGTACATCTAGCGATCATTACAGACGCACGCTTAGCCTGGGAATTCTGAGATCTTTCGCCAGACGCAAACCAAAATTGGTTTTTTTGGGTCTGCAGACTTAAAACGAATTTTAGTAGATTGAGTAGAAGATAAGGTAGTTCGTACTGGCGCGATTTCTTGATACTTGATCTCAGGAGTCCTTCACGGGAAGAATCAGAAGAAAGCAAATGCCAAAAGTCATTATGGGGGATACAGTTTGCCACAGGAAAGCCTAGAGGACCAGAGTTTTCCTTTATTCTCCCATTTCAGCGGAGAATCTCTCCTCTCGTGTGCCATCCTCTGCCGCTTTAAATCTATGGTCTGGGATGACAGCTTCACATTGTCTTCCCTTCCCTCTTAACGAGAATTTGAAGGTTGAGAGCTGATAATAGATGGATGACTCGCTCAACGAATCGCTCATAGAAATTGATAAGCACGAGAGCGATGAATCCTACCTCAAAGACGACGATACTGATGGATCCCATTGCATACACCTGATGAATTTGATCTTAAGCGGCACTGCTCGGCTCAATGTTCTCTTGCCATCGGCCACCATCCTTGCCTTCACTATTTTCGTGCCGATCTTGACGAATGATGGCAAGTGCACGCCTCTGAATCGCTGGCTGATGGGTTTCTTCTTGGTCCTCTCTGCAGCTTCGTGTCTCTTCTTCACATTCACCGACAGCTTTCGAACAGCTACTGGCAGGCTATATTACGGGATCGCGACATTTAGAGGCATATGGACCTTTAACGGCAGCAGGAAAAGGCCGTGCGTGCCTTCGGATTACAGGCTAAGGTGGATGGATCTCTTCCATGCGTCGCTTTCCCTGTTTGCATTTCTTACTTTTGCCGCATTGCACAGTGATGTCGTGGGGTGCTATTACCCGGGATTGCCTAAGAAGGTGACCAACGTCGTTCCGCTTGTGGTAGGGTTCGTCGTGAGTGTTCTGTTCGTCCTGTTTCCATCTAAAAGAAGAGGGATAGGGTATCCTTTCCTTCTACAGAGAGACGCCTTCTACTCCAGGCGTTGACGGACACCTCGTTCTCATGTATCAAGCTGTTCTTTTTACGATAAATGGTGAGATGGTGACGGACACCTCGTTCTCATGTATCAAGCTGTTCTTTTTACGATGAATGGCAGATTTCACCTCGATCATTGTAACCACTGCCATACTGTGCCCTCAGCACTTCTTTTTAAGTTCTAGTACATGTCATGTATATGCTTCTCCGGCAAAGAAGAAAAGATCGATAATCCTGGCCATATATCCCCCACGAATGTAGCAAATAATTGCAAATGTCTCAATATCTTTAGAAGCAATCAACAAGTGACGAGGTGAAGGAACTCCAATAAATTTTACTTCCTTGATTTTCTATTCCACCGGTAATACAGATCAATCATCCCCAAACTATCTAACTTATCAAAAATGTGTTAAACCCATTTCTCGTGAAATTTAAAACAAGGCAAAAATAAATAAATCAGAAGAGGTCTCACGTACAATGGCACCGAAGGGGGATTGAAATCCCCGGCGGCTTTCTTCTCTCCCGGACGATGGCTTCTTTTATCACGGGCAATTTTTGATGCACCTTTTTCCAAATATAGTTCACCGCACCATCTGGAGGGATCGGCCCAATGCCACCCTGATGGCCACTATCGTACTCAAAGTTTGGCTGAACTTTTGCCATGTTTCGACGAAATCTATCCTTTTGCTCTTCAGAAAAGCTCCTGAGATGGTCTATGAGCCAGTTAGGCCTCAAGGCATCTGCAGTAGCCACAAAAACAGAAAAGTCTGAATAATCCAATATCCCCTCAAATGGGAGTTCGATGTCGTCGCTGACGATGACAGGAATACAAAGACTTTGTATGGCATCAAAAAGTCGGCAGGAAGTGGGTGTGTCCCCAGCAGGATGCAAGCAGAATTCAGAAGTTCTCATCCCTTTAATGGACTGCTCTCTCCCAGTGGCATTAGGGAAGCCTTCTTCCATGATCACACCGGGCACCTCAACCAGCAAGTCCCACAGCTTTTCTCGTACTACACCGCCCTGTTACACAACTTTTAGCAATAAAGCATCATAAAGAGGTTCCAAGTTATGGAAGGAGTTTGTACGTTAGCTGGCAATTTTTCCTCAATGACTTCTTATGAAAAGAAAATCTTGCCCTTATACTGCACACTAATCCATCTGCTTGAAAGACACCATTTCTCAGTAAATGCACATGAAAGTTGATAATTGCCCAAGTATTTATATTGTCTGAGAGAGAGAGAGAGAGAGCGACCATTGCTGACAACTATTACATCTTAATTAAACAAAACGCAAACACAGATGTATCAAAATTACAAAGAGAAAAAAAAGTGTTCGAAACTACAGCCAAATTTGTGAATCCCCCTAGGATGGCACTAACTTCGTTGGAAGCCATAAAAGGAAGTAGATATCAACTTAAGTCACCATTTCTCTAGCAATCAATTAAAGCATGACTTACCCGATGCCTATGCTTCGCCCCTTTAAAGTAAAGAAGGGTTTGACGTTTCTGATTCTCCAATAGATGTAACCTAGGAAGCAGATGGGTGTATGGCACGATGACATCCTTGAGCAGCGAAACTTGCGTGTGATGTACAATGTCAGACGAACTGACGTTCGAAGACTTAGAGTCAAGCCTGTACCATCCACCAAAATCCACCACGAGAAGAATCGCCGGCGCGATCTCATCTCTCACATGCCACATTGCGACCGGGTCTGCGAAACAATGCCTCAACGTTTAACATAACCTGACAATCAGAGATACAGCATAAGTTCCTAGAGACACACATTACCCCTTCAGACTAACATCGCTCTATCTGCACAACCGCTATGCAAAATGTAAACTTTGTCGAATTACTAAATTACTACATTGATTATCTTCAGCAGAGTTCTGCACGCATCCATAGGGATACTCAGAAAAGCAGAATTTTAGCTACAAATCTAACCAAGGGTCACATCATTCAGCATAAATTGCGAAGAATCACCAAAATATAGCATCAAAAATTCAGTTCAACACGGATCGTAAAACAACAAACGATCGGAGCTCGAACCAATACCGGTGAGAACGAAGACGTGATCCCGCCCGCCCGACCGCCTCCACGCCTCGGAACCCTTCACGAGATCCACCACCTCCCTCTGCCTCGCGTAATCCTCGTTCCCCTCCTTCCTCCGGAACTTCCCCTTGTCCCTCCCGAGCTGCATCTCCGCGCTCAGCGTCGCGAAGAAGGGCACGAACACCACGTCCGCCTCCTCCCAGCTCGCGACCCTTTCCGCGAAGGACCCGCCCCTCGACCCGGGGGGCGTCTCGAGGTCGCCCAGGATCCAGTACTCGGCGCTGTACTGCTTGATCAGCGGGTTCTCCGGGTACGGCGGGTGGTCGGCGGGTTTCCGCAGGTGGGTCGGCCCGGACGGGTGGTCGGGGTCGGCGGGGATCCGGGAATCGGGGTGGGGCGAGGACCAGTAACGCTCGAGGAGGCCATAGTTGAGGGATCTGGGGAGCTCGGCGACGTGGACCCTGATGCGGTCGGCGGAGGGCGACGGAGGAATTTCGGAAGAGGAAGAGGAGGAGCGGAGGAGGGGAGGGGCGGAGCGGAGGAAGAAGAGGGAGGAGAGGAGGACGGTGGCGAGCGCGAGGGAGAGGAGGAGCGAAGGGACGGAGCAGAGGGGCTTGAGGGTCGAGGGATGGAGGATGCTGCCGGCGCCGGCGGTGTTCTTGGGAGGCATCTGGTGATCGTTTCGCTCTCGCGGACGAAGCGCCGACGGAGGAGAAGGCGTCTATGCAGAGGCCGGCGGCACTGCTCCAAGTCCAACGTTAATTAAACCGAAATTGTCGTGTCGCCGGATAACAATAGGTTGTGTAGTGAGACACTTCCACTGAGAAATTTTAGTGAAAGTGCAATTATTGTGCAAATTTTATAGGAGTATGATCAAATTTTCAGATTGATCAAATTAAAGTGACTGAATGCTTCAATTGACCCCCTCCATTTCGGATGAATGAGAATTTTAATGAGATCTTTTTGAGTGCTTCCGCCGTCTTATAATTTAGTTTTGAGGACATTAAAATTCTGTTTGTTCCGTGAAAAATGTGGTGTTTTTAAAAAATATTTTTCATATATTCATTTATCAAGGAAATTGATAATATTTTCCGATGTTCGGCCGAAGTTCGAAGAAAATATATTGTTTGATAAAGAAAATTTTCTCCACCATATACTCTCTTCAATAATTTCATTAATTTTTAATTTTTTGTTTTTTTCCTTGGCCGGTCGCCAGATATGGCAACAATCGACAAGGCCACAAGTAAGCTCAAGTCTCACCATAGGTCGGTGAGGCTCCAGCTTGCTAGATGTCAACGAGGATGAGCCTTGCTTGTAATCATAGCCTTACCAACCTTTGGCAAAGGTCGACCCCCACCAAGCTTGCTTGACGGCCTCAAGCAAACTCACTTATGGGTGGCTAGCAACTAGTTGAAGAAGAACAAAATGAAAAAGAAAAATAAAAGAAAAATAATTAAAATAATTGAAAATTTGAATTTTTTAAGTAATAAAATAATAAAAATAAAATCAGTGAAAAAGGTGTTTGGTTTAGAAGTGAAAGAAAGAGGATGCAATCAGTTTATTTTCCATTAAACAAACATTGACAATTAGAAAATTATTTTTTTGAAAATTATTTTTTATCAAACGAACGGAGTGTAAGTTCTGATATGACAATAATTTAGCTCGACATAAGTTACATAGACGAAGGGATAAAAAGGAAAATACCAAAAAAACATTTGAAGGCACATTAAAATGGGAGGAGAGAGGCATAGTCGACCGCAAGTGCCAGCGACCCTTTTTGGGGTCCTGCACGAGGGCGAATGGTTCTCCACACTACCACTAGAGAAGGCCACAGGCCGCCCCCGTGTGCAAACGTGGGGTTACTTGCCCTCACCCCCGTGCGCAAACCTCGCTTAAATGTAAGAGCTAAGTATGGAATTGATCACAATCTCTTCAAGTGACATAACTATGAGGTATGATTTGCACACAAAATACATTCTACTTGATGACACGATAAGTGATCGCGGATTATAAGATATTTAGAACCATCTTTTGGGATTTCATGAGAACCGCACAACTCTTTAGTGAAGCTTTCTTGAGGATCTCGCAATGCTTATGAAGCATTGTTGAGGGTCGCATGACGCCAGCAAGATCTTGCCAAGGGCGGCATGAGTTAGACTACAAGATTGACGCTTGTGAGAAATGTGCCTTCAAGATTTGGCCTAGTTGGGAGCATCCGGGAAAATTGTCCAAAAAATCTTAAATTTATTATACTTTGGTTAATTTAATTTTAAACCTTTTAACTTTACTAATTTATTTTTAAACTTTAATACGTTAGCATTTTTCAGTTAAAATTGGTCGGATGGACTCAATTGATAAAAAGTGAAAATGTTTAGAATTGAATTGGTAAAATTAAAAAGTTTAGAATTGAATTGACAAAAATACAATAAATTTTAGATTTTTTGAATAATTTTCCCATGAAATCTAACTCGTTCCTTTTTGCCGAGGGTTGCCCGACTTTGAAGCGGCTCGTCGAGGGTCGCCTGAGTCAAAGTTGAAGATTAGATGCCAGCGAGTCATGCCTTTAAGATTTGGCCGGATTGGACGCCTAAGAGATCTAGCATCTAGCTTGGCCAACTAAAATTCGTGCCGCGGTGGCGCTGGGCTTGGTTGGGCTGTTTGGGCCCGGCATTGTGTCACCTAAGGTTGGTCACCCGTCTTGGTCCCATTTCCCATCTCTGTTTTGCTCTTCTCCATCTTTATTTAGACAATTGAATTCTCATTTTACAAATTGCTTTGTAACATGTTTGTTCCATTAGCCACGGTTCCCGGCCACTACACGATATCAAATACTACGCACAATGGAAATCGTTGGAGTCGAGGTCCTTTGCCTATAAAAGAAAAGACCTTGGTTAGTAAAGAGACTCCGGCGAGCAAGCACCGCCGGCATAGACTGAGGTGGGCCACCAGGCCCAATGCACGTTCCGGGCGGGCCTAGTAAAAGACGATTCCTTCGAGCTCCGGCTCGCCACTTATATCTAGCCAGGTTCGTGCAAGCCTAATCAATTTTTCCCATCACGAGCAAAGCAAGCTTGTAAGCTTGATGCCGAGCCTCGACCTGCCCATCGATCATGCACGACACCACCTGTGGATTGCCGGGGTGCCTTGGGTCGGTACCAATTCTTGTCTTGCGGTGCATGGAGTTAACGATAGAATTGGCGGGGTACTGATTCGTACGCATGTACTCCCGTGGGGAGAGAACGCGCGGTTCAATTGCGGTGGATTCACGAGTATATGGCCGGAGCACGAGTGCTCAAGCGGTGGAGGGGGCCGGGCCGAGTTATGCCGGATTTACATGGCTGGAAACAGTTGGCCGCACGGCTAGCCCCATCGCAAAAGAAGTACGGACGAGGTAGCATGCTCATTAATACCCCCACAACTGCCTCTATTAAGCTACGTTCGTCGAGCGAAATTCTATCTCGAAGCCTTGAATGTGCGTGGGGCCATCACCTGACCGGAAGCTAGCATTTTAATGGTGTCGGGCCACTTGTTTATAGGTTCCAGGTCCTTCCATGAGCCTTTTTGACGTGGTTAGTTTCCCAACCGAGAACATTTTGGCTCCCCCGGCTTTTGAACAGTCGTACGCAAAGTTGACCTTTCTTGTCGCAGGCCCTAGCATCTATGATGCAACCTTGTGCTACCGATGTTCCGGTTGGGTTGGTGATTCAACAAAGTTTTTGTACTTGATTTTTAGGTACCAAGTACGAGTTTCAATTTTTGAAGAGAATCTATCCAATGAGCTACCCGAACAATTATAAATGTTACTCAAACCCATCAAATGTGTGGGCCGACCCGACCCGACTTAGGTTGATACATTCATTTAAGGTAACCTTTTTCTTGCAACCCATAGCCAACCTAATCTAGAATCTATTTTTAGCATATTTTCTTCTTACATTATTGTTTTTGAAGAATGGGTATTTTCATAGACTGACTTATCGAGTTAGTGAGAGAGGTTGGGGGTCAGGTGGACGGAGGGGCTTGAGAATGGTGGTGAAAGTCCAACCCGGCCCATTTATAAATCATTCGCCTAATATTACAAGAAGGGAAAAAAAAAAAAAGCCTACCTCACCTCCAGGAGTCCCTCGTAGTCGACGATGTTTTGGATTACAATGCTATTCTCGTCACACGTAGTATGAGAACAAGAAGCATGGTGAGCCTGTGTGCCCTACACGAACCTCACGCGTGGCGCTTGAGGCAACGTCGAGCTCCGTATATGCCAAAATGCAACCCTGTCATCGAGCTCGACTTCGAGAGAGAGAGAGAGAGAGCGGGAAGGATGTCTTAGGGTTCAAACCTCTACTTTCTCAGGGAGAGATGGAGTAGGGACGCACAAGTTTTAGGAGTGGATTTCGACTCCCACGTCCTGTAAGAGGCAGGGTAAAAGTATGAGTGAGTGTAGAGTAAGTATAGAGTAGGACTGACCAAAAAAAAAAAAAATTCATACGTTTGGAAACTGGTGTCAATTTTCTAACGACCATTTTCTATGGCTTTAAGTTCACATCGAACATTTTTTAGTTTCGTGAACCAAAGACTTTGTATAGAAGGGGCATTAGGAAACTGAAAACACAAGAGGGACAGCTGACGGTCCCCTTCGAGACCTGATGTCGAGCACCTATAAAGGACATTTTTCCTTATTCCTCTTCATCGTCATTCACTAAACATGGCCAAACCACGCTCTCCCCCACCATCCCACCTCCTCCTCCTCCTCCTCCTACTCCTCGTAACTTGTCCCTCCGCGCCCCATGTCCGCGCAAATTGCAGCTTGCAAGGGAGGAGCGACGACCACCGCCGCCACTCGAAGGTGGAGGGCATGTTCGTGTTCGGGAGCTCACTGGTGGACAACGGCAACAACAACTTCCTCGACAACATGGCTAAAGCCAACTACTCGCCCTACGGCATCGACTTCCCCCTCGGCCCGTCAGGCCGGTTCACCAACGGCAGGAACGTGGTCGACCTCCTCGGGGAGTACCTCGCGCTCCCCTCACTGATCCCGCCCTTCACCGACCCCTCGACCAAGGGGCTTAAGGCAGTCCACGGCGTCGACTTCGCGTCCGGTGGCTCCGGCATACTGGACGACACTGGCTCTATTGTGGTAAGAGACATTATTCCATCACTCCCGACCTCCTCGTGTGATGACTCCTCGTATTGGCTTTGAGATCCACCATCTCCGTGATTTCGTTTCGCAAAAGGAAGCATGCTAAGAGCCTCACGTCGCTTAGATGTAAGAGCAAAGTAGGGCTTTTTTTTTTTTTTTTTTTTTAATTTACGGGGAGCTAAGTAGGGTTTTTTTTTTTTTTTTTATCAGTCCTACTCTATATCTACTCTACACTCATTTTCAGACTTTTGCCCTGCCTCTTGCAGGGCGTGGGAATCGAAACCCACTCCTAAAACTTGCACGTCCCCACCCCATCCCTCCCTGAGAAGGTAGAGGTTTGAACCCCTCACCTCCCCCTTCCATGTTGGAAGGTGGCCACTGGGGCTAAGTAGGGGTTTGATCGCCATCTTTTTCGCACGACACGCTGGATAAGAATGAAGAAAATCGCGTTTCCTTCCGAACGTGCCCATGCAGGTCCAGCCCTAGGCTTAGCTATTAGAACTAACCAGTCGTCTGCCGGCTTAGCTTTCGGTCATCGAGTTCCTAATCTTGTGGTGCAACTGATCAATCAGGGACAAGTGACGAGCCTCAGCCAACAGGTCAGGAACTTCGAGGGAGCGACGTTGCCGGAGCTGGAAGCCCAGACGGGTTGCCGGAACGGCGAGTCGCTGCCGGGCAACTACGTGTTCGTGGTGGGGACCGGAAGCAATGACTACACTTACAACTACTATACGGGCGCCATCCCCAACCTCACTCTTCAGTCCTTCACTGCCAATCTCATCTCCTCTCTGTCCCTGCAGCTCCAGGTGCATTCAAGTCCCATACTCCATCGTAGCCCATTATCGACTCCGTACTATATTCCCCCATTTTTTCCTTGCTTGCATGGAGCTGTAGTTAATGTCGGAGGGCAGAGGGCAGAGGAGTTACACCATATCGTTATCAACGTCACCCGCATACAAACTTAATCAAAATTAAATGGAACTTCTTCCTATTAGGGTTGGAGGAAAACACGTGGCCTTTTTGTATATAGACATGGATATTTAGTCGACATAGGTCAATGGAAAATGATTATTGTGGTAATTTTTCTCCAGCTTTGTTTGGGAAAGTAAGAAGAATCGAATCTAAGAGAGAATTTGGCACGAAAGACAACAGAATTTCACGTCTCAAGCTCAAAAGAAATTCCACTTCAAGGGAAAATGCTAAAAAAGTCCTAAACTATTGTGCTTTTACCAATTTATTCATAAGTTTTTTAATTGTACTAATTGAGTTAAATATTTTCATGCATTACTAATTAAAAGCCATCCGGCCAATTTAGGTGGAAATTATTGATATAAACATTGACCGTCCTATATGGCATGATCAGTTTCTATGTTAGTAATTTCTAGTCAAAATTGGATAGATTAACTCAATTGATAAGATATGAAAATGTTTATAACTCAATTAGCACAATTAAAAGTTTAAGACTGAATTAGTAAAAACATAATAAATTCAAGACTTTTTTTTCGGTAATTTTCCCTTTCACTCGGTAAAGGCTATCTTATCACCTCATTATCGGTACTTGTAGAACTAGAGCAATGGGATGCTCGTGTTGTACAGTGGGGTGAAATATGGGGCGTGGGTGCCATTGGAAAATGCAGCTATGCATTTATTATGCCTGATTAAAATACTCGATGCACATCAATCGGGGCGGTCAACAGTTGACCTCGGTCTATCATTTTAGCTTGCTCGACATGAAATGATTTTTTAATTTTTCGTGAACAATTAAAATAACATTTACTTTTCCTCCGAGTTGAGACGCCAGCGCTAGGACCCCAATCGACGCTGACGGGCTGCATGTAAGAACACGTAGTTGCTCTCCATTGAGACTTGATGACACAAGTTATGTACCGTAGGTGACGATCCAGGGTTTGGAAAATAATGAGGCAAATCACATGGATCCCTAGTCGGCGATTTTGTCTATAGTAATAAATTTGAGATTGCCACATTTTGTCGTCCCCTAGATGGCTGACCTAAGCTTCCTTCCTCTTTTTCTTCTCTTTTTTGGGGGGAGAGCAGAAGCTGCACGGATTAGGAGGGAGGAAATTCGTGTTGATGGCAATAAACCCGATAGGGTGTAGCCCCTCGGCGAAAGCGAGGGTGCCGACGCGCATCGGTTGCGTGCAATTCTTGAACCGGGCGGTTCATCTCTTCAATGTCGAGTTGAAGTTGCTTGTGGATGACCTGAATGCGAAGCTACCCGATTCTCGTTTCGTCTTCGTCAACTCTTACAAAATCGTTAGGGACATCATCAAGGACCCCGCCTCCAAAGGTACGTGCTAATTTCTTATCGCCGTCCTCATCATTTTCATAAAAATCTTATTTTTGCAGTAAAGCAGGTAAATTGCACATATGGGGGTATAAGAAGCACTCGGGACATTAGCGAAATTAAAGGTTTTGGTACATATCATAAAAAACCGTAGTACGAGTGTATCAGCACAGGCATGAGATGCTAGACCAAACTCACATTTAATGCACATATGGAACAACTTCAACATTTGACCTCACTTTTCGGTAAAAGTACACTAAAGTTACCAAAACTTGGCACGATTAAGTGCCAAAAGTTAAGAAAGTAACACTTAAATATCATTTTTCTTGAAAAATGTGATACTTGAGTGTCACCTCGACAAATCCTGCAAATATGTGACAATTTTTTATTAATTCTGTTCGCTTATGTGGCTTGCCATAAAGCTAACTTAATAAAGAAAAGTAAAGAAACGCAAAAAACGATGTCATTTTTGCATGGATTTCAATTTTAATGTAAAAATTAAATTATAAAAATTTAAAAATTTAAAAAGAAAAAGAAAAAGAGGAAGAGGAAGGAAGAAGATGAATAGTTGCAAGTGGCTAAGGGCTCAGCCCTTACCGCCTACAATCTCCATCTCTCTCTCTCTCTTTTTTTGTTTTTTGAATAAATTTAGTTTTAAATTTAATTTGATTAATTTTATATTATTTATTTACCCGGTCCTTGCCACTTGCAATCTCTATCTCTCTCTTTTTATTTTTATTTTAGTTTTTAAATTAATTTAAATTAATTTTTATATTAATTATTTATTCACGTTAGCAATAAAATGACGTCGTTTTTACACTTCTCTAGCCACCTTGCCACGTAAGCATGCAAAACGATGTTGTTTTGCACTTATCTTATCGGAAAATCGCCACATTACCATTTTCGTTGGATTTTCTCGCCGTTACACTTAAGTAATCTATTTTGTTATGATTTTGACATTTTAAATATCACTTTTCTAATTTTTGGCACTTAAATGTCCCTTCCTTAACACTCCAGATCTCCAGCACTCGATTTCTGTCGGATCTTTTGTGAGAGGTTACTTTACGCACACTAGCATGCACAGCGCAAAATCACTCGACCATCAAAGCGCATAATACAACAAATTTTTCTCGTTAATTGGTTTACAAGGTTCATTGCTAGTTGATTATCCAACACTTGCATGATAGTTGGAATTATAGGAGCGATGAGTCTACTGTCTTTCAGGATTCAATGACAGTACTTCGCCGTGTTGCGAAGTGCCATCGTTTGCGGAAGGAGGGAATGGAGTGCTGTGCAAAACAGGGGGACGAGCGTGCGCGAACAGGAGCTCCCACGTCTTCTTCGACGGGCTGCATCCGACGGAGGCCGTGAATATTCAGATAGCAACCAAGGCTTTCCTATCTGCTCGCAAAACCGAAGTTTATCCCATCAACGTCAAACGTCTCACCGAAGCGTAGTTATGTCAGCTTCCTTTTGTCCGCTCTTGTATGACGACTGCAGTCCCCGGATAGTTAGAAATTTCCGGTTAAGACAGGCTGTCTTGATGTTTTCTAGGCTTTCAATTAGGTTTCTTCTCGTTTTCTTGGTCAGTTGCCTTTAAGTTAGTTGACTGGATTGCTGGGGAGAGAACAGTTTGATCAACAATTACCAGGTCTGTTTGTCCTAATTTTATGAGAAAAATCTATGTGACATCTCAACTCCGCAAATCCAAAAGGTACATCAACTGAAGCAATCTTTTTGAGATTGACGTAAGTGCGACACCAGTATATATCGGCATGGTTAATATAGAGGAAAAGCATGCAGTTATCCAGTGATACAGATTCATATGGCATTGGCATAATTTCTTTCAGATGTCAGAGAAACTAGGAGAAGGAGCAGACATATCCATACTCAATAAAAGCTTCTGAACTGCAATTAGCTGAGTTAGAACTTGGCTGAAACTGATTCATACGTCCGGACCAACAATGAGGGCAACCTTGACAAGAATTCCCAAGGACATGTCCAAAGGATAGATTGTTCTTTCCGTCAATTTTTCCCATTCGACACACAAAAGTACTGCACAGATGGGTCGAGCATCAATGAAACTTTGGAAAATCTGGAGCTGCTTGAGACCATAATGATGCCATTTTAGAATCATAAAGAGATGACCATAATACGCTCATCAGAGTATCTCTGCACACAGATAACAAAAAATGGTCCAATCACACAAAACCTCGGAGGACTCAACCTTACCAACAGCTATGCAAGAATGGCCATGATCACAAAGCAAAACACAGACATTCAAAACAAAAACAATGTAGATAATTCTCTAACAGATAAACCAGAACGGACAGGAAACAGAGATCAAATCATCACAAACCTAGATCATAAAAGCTAATCAAGAAACCAACATGCACCTGATCAGGAGAACTTGGAGGAGGATCAGCCAAAAAGTGAGAGAACCCAAACCCACAACCACCACCACGGCTGCTGCCGTCTTTGACCAAAGGCAGCGCAGCCCCGGGGGGAAATTACCAAGATTGGCATTGTTGTGGTGCATTCTGAAATAGGACAGATAGTGATGCGCTCCCAAAGAGCAGCTGTGAACTTTCTTGCAGACATACGATGAGAAGAAGAAGAAGAAGAGAGAGGAAAAAGGCTTAGAGCCAGAGGAGGCGATAATAGCTCCACAAGCAAAGAACTTGAGTCTCATCATGTTGCATTGAATCTCAAAGAACAAAGGTGATCCACGTCTTTAGTTTCCAGATAAATGAAGCTAGAACCAGATAATGACATGTGCCTCCGATGGAAATCCACAATGTTACATGATAACTCCATTTCTCGTCATAACTGTTTCTGTCTTTTACTCTATTTATCATTGTTGAAGCACAACCAATACCTAAACCACAAAACGGCTATGCCTAGATGGGGTATGAGCAAGCATAATCATCCATGGGTGGAACAAACGACAAAGAAATTTGTCTAATAGCTGCAAATTCCTAGTCATATGACAACTTGAGAAGGCAGACTCAAGTGAGAAGGGAACCTGCACATATGTCCTCCTTGTAGAAATTTTGACTGGCTACTGCCTTCAGAAACATTTGACTCTTCCAGGATCTACTGTGGAATCATCTTTAGACGTTCCTTGTAGAAAGTTTGGCCAAAACTCTTTTCTTTTTGTTACTACGTGATTCTCCAGCTGACTTGTCCCCAGGACGACTTCTTCTAGAATTGTACCTTGGAGACAAATTTGACTCCCTAATCCCATTTCCTCTCGGTGAGGCATTTCTATGAGCTCTAGTTCGAGTCCGTCTAACATTGCCATTTTCTACATCACCTTCAAAATCGTCATCTTCATCTTCATCACCATCCTCCACCTCAGAACCTGACATACTTTGAGCATCATCCTCATCCCCATTTTCATCCTCGACTTCTCTTTGATGGTCAGAACCATCAGAGACCTTCTTCGTTTGCTTAGAACCAGAGGTAGCGATCACTTTCTTCTCTTCCTTCACCTTGTTCATCAGGTGAATATATCTATTCCTCATATCCATCAAAGGATGCTGCTCAATTAAGGAACCCCTTTTAAATGCCTCTTTCAAAACCACAGTGTGGGTTCTATTCTTACTCGAAACATAAAATATGCCCGGATGATCAAGCAGTGCTCTCTTAAACCTCGACCGAATCCCCAAATACTCCCCTACACCAAACATATCATCCCTATCTGTCTTCTTGGAAATAAAGAGATTTAGAAGCTCATGTAAGACGGCAACGGCCCATTTATCAGATTCCTCACTACTTTGCGATAAATGCAACCCATTTTCATAAGGGGAAATGTAAGGGAGCCTCTGCCACTCGTCAATCCACTTCTTTAGCTTCTTATCCATCTCAAAACCTTTTGAAAAATGCATAGTGAACTCGATCGGCTTACCTTTCGTATGATTAACCGCTCTCTTTTCCCTGACTGATTTCGCCAAGTCGCTGCTCCAACAAACTAATTCAAGAACTCGAACTCCTTCGCCATCCACTAATCGAAAACAATCAGGGAACTCCGGAACTATGCTCTGGACAAAATCTTGGGGCAAACCCATGTCCCATTTCAGCCGATCAATCACGTCCAACGGCATCTTGAAGGTCTTCGATATCATCAGCAGCTTCAGAACCCTATCCGCAGCCTCCTGCCTGTAGCTCTCCCTCTGATAAACCAGCTGCTCCTCCGCATCCAGCTCCAAGACCTCATCGGTGAGCTTGAAATGGGGGTAGACCCCGACGTTCCCGGGCAAGAACTCCGCGAACACCGAAGGATACCGGCGGACGAAGTCGATGGGCCGAATCGGGATGCGGAGGTCGTCTCTGCCCTCGGCGATGGCGGAAATGGGGAGCGACTTCGAGGGCTCCGACTTGAGGAGGTTCTTGAGGTTGACGACGGGTATCAAGAACTTCTCTCTCTCGACGGCGTGGTCGAGGCCGCGGTCGCGGACGCACACGACGGGGGTTGCTGCGGCGGCGTCGCCGCCGGCGCCGCCGGGAGGGGCTCGGCCAGGGGCCGGCGAGAGGGGGTGGCCGTCGAGAGAGGATCGGCCGATGCGCTTCGGAAGAGCCGATCTCATGGCTAGATTAGGCGGGGAGGGAGATCGGGGTCGCTTCGCGGCAAGAAGATGGTGGGTGTTCTTGAGGAAGAGGCTGAGGTTTATGCAAGAACAGGGGCTTCGAGAGCGTCCAGGGTTTAAGGAGCGGCCGTCGCTTCATCCCCCTGCTATTATAATTATTCCCAAAAAAAAAAAAAAAAAAAACTCATTATGCCAATTTTTTTTACACAAAATAAATGATTGTGCTAATTCGATTCCAAATCTATCTCATAACAATTTTTCATATAAAAAAAACTATCAAAAACTCTAAATTATGTCTACTTTAATACACCGATCCTCAATTTCTTTTTTTTTTGGTAACACGAAAGACATCAAATTTATATTTTTTATAACAGATTTATCTTTCGTCATGTTTTCGTTCAGAAGTAGATGACGTGAAAAACAAAAAGGATTTGGACTATAATGACACTGTTTTCGTCTTATATTTCAATCCTAGTAACATTAAACCCACGTGGGAGAGAAAAATTGATAAATAAATAGGAAGACAAACAACATTAGCGTTTTCCACGTAATCGAATTGATTAGGGTTGATGAAAACACTTAATAGCACAAAATTTACTAATTTTTTTATTTGATTGTATTTTTTAAAAGTTTAGGATTCAATTGCACTACTATGATAAGTTTTTGAACATTTTGTACACTTGTCCCTTTTTTTTAGTCAGGGTTCTAAAATATACTATCCTAAAAAGGATCTTATTAACAAGTAAGGATAATTACATTAATGGTCAATGAACTTTGACCTAGTGCATAATGTGGTTCTTGAACTTTTAATTTGTTTAATATGGTTTAGGAATTATTAGTACATATTCAATTTATTTTTTGAATTATTTGAAAATGTTTAATTTTTTTTGGTAAAGATGAAAATTTTTAATATTGTTCTTCCATTAATTCAATTTCAAGGATAATATTAAACATTTTTATATAATCCAAATACATAAAGTTAAATATGTATAGAAAAGTACAGTGATTACATTTGACAAATTAAAATTTTATGGACAGTATTAAATATAAGACTAAAGTTTATGGATTACATTAAATAAGTTAAAAGTTCGGAAATGATATTATATATGAGGCCAATATTTGGAGATATGTGTATTTTTTTCTTTAAAAGTGTCCTGTAAGAAAAGTTTGTCATTTTTATAGACTGTTTATCTTGAGTTTCCTTGAAAATCAAAACATTCCTCGATGGATATGGTTTAGGCCTAAAAGTTTAACAGGTCGATCATCAATTATGAGTTCACGTCACAGGTGATTGGTATACTTTCGCCCAGGATCAAAACATTATCTCTACTTTAAAAAAAAAAAAAAAAAAAAAAGCTTCTATTTTTGAAAAGCTTCCACTGTTGGTCCTTCCATATTACTTTCTCTACTGTCGGTTTATTTTTGTTGAATAGGATTGTCGGATTGCTGACATGGACCATTGGATTGCAAGTGGTGTATCAAGATATGCTCGGAACTTTTCTTGTGGGCCTACAAAAGGTCTCGGATCATACGAAATTTGAATAATAAATGGTAGGATTAATAACCTGAAAAACTCCAAATTGGTACACTTGTGACAAATTTACCCCAAACTATTTTTTTGACCAAGAAAAACCCCAAACTGGTACACCTGTGACAAATTTACCCCGACTAACCATAAAAAACCCTAAATTGGTACATTTATGACAAATTTACCCCAAACTAATTTATTCGACCGCAAAAAACTCCAAACTGATAAATTTATGACAAATATACCCTTCGCTAAATTGGATTAATATCACAAAAAAATCATAAAAATTGTAAACTCTGACAAACGGATCGTAAAATCCCAAATTGATATACTAGTCAATTGTCACGTGTCATTTAACTTAATAATTTGATAATAAAATTTAACGAAAACTAACAGAGAGTAAATTTGTCACAAGTGCACCAGTTTGGGGTAAATTTGTCAAAGGTATACCAGTTTGGGGTTTTTGGTGGTTAAAAAAATAGTTTGGGGTAAATTTGTCACAAGTGTACCAGTTTGGGGTTTTTCAGGGTATTAACCCTAAATGGTACCCTAATCCTAAATCAACCCCATTCCAAATCCTTCCCAGCATCGGTCACCGCCCTCCTCCCACCATTGGGCACTTGGAGTCTCGGACTACCTCACCGATGTCGAGACCAACATCGACATGCGGACCAGTGGCATCTTGCTTTGAATTGATGCCCTTGGCCTCTAGCTCTTGCTCGAATAATCACCGGGAGAGAGAGAGTTGCACATAGAGTGGTCATTTTTTTTTTTTTATTTAAGAAAATGACATAAATGATTCATAAACTTTAACTCAATATATAATGTGATATATGAACTTTTGATTTGTTCAATGTGATTCTTGAGATTTAATCCAATTTGAATTTGTCATATAATTCTTGAACTTTTAATTTGTCTAATGTAATTTATAAATTTTTGGTATATGTTCATTTTAATCCCTAAACTATATAAAAATGTTTAATATTATCTCTGATATTAAATTAATGGAAGGACCAGTCCAAGAACTACATTAAACATGTATAAAAAGAATTAGGGACCATATTGAATATTAGACTAAAGTTTTGAATAAATTAAAAATTCAGGAACCATATTACACATCGGATCAAAGATCATTGATCATTTGTATCATTATCTCATTTTTCTTTATAAGAAAAAGTTCACATTGGCAAGTACTTAACAGCCTCAAGTCAATGTCGCAAATTCCATCACTGAACCGACTCATGGACGACCAATGACACCTTTAAAAAAGTATACAGATGGTTTGAATTTTGAAAAAGAAGAAGAGTAAAGGGACGGCATTCATTTTTGGGGCGAACAAATATGGATCATCAACGACATTATATTGTCATTTTTTGAAGCTTCAGAGCTAAAACTGTGTTGAAATTTAGGGTGCAAAGTACCCTAATATTTCGACAAAAAAAAAAAAAAAAAGTACCCTAACATAAAGTTTAGGAGTAACAGTCTACAGGAGTCCGGGACATTTGGAGTGCCAAAACTTAGTACGATGAGACACTTAAGTATTAAAAATTTTAAAAAATGATATTTAAGTGTCAAAATCAGAATAAAATAAATTAGTTAAATACCGATGATAAGAAAATTCGACCAAAATACTAATATGACGATTTTCCAGCAAGCCAAGTGCAAACAACATCGTTTTGCACATTAATGTGGCTAGACAAGTGCCAAAACAATGTTGTTTTGCTACTGATGTAGGTAAACAATTAATATAAAAATTAAATTTAAAATCAAATTAAAAGAAAAGAAAGGGAAGGGGGAAGATGAACAATAGTTGGTGGCTAAGGGCTCAGCCCTCACCATTGCCACCGCCGTCGTCGGCCCAGGCGGGCGACGGCTCTTGGCTCGGCCTTGCAAAGGCTTGTAGGCCGTCAACCCCTAGCTAGGGGTCGGCCCACCTTCTCGGTGATGGTGGGGAGGCGACAGTAGCGGCGACGAGGGCCGTCACCATCGCCAGCAGCTATTCATCCTCCCCTCCTTTTTATTTAATTTAATTAATTTTATATTAAAATTCATTATGTGCCAAATTAATGTCATTTTTTTTATTTATTGGCTGAGTCAGCCTTTTGACGAGCCACGTAAGCGATCAAATAAAAAATTGCCACATGAGATTTTCAACGTAGTTCGCCGAACGTAGCACACTCAAGTGTCTCATTTAAAAAAAATAATACTTAAATGTCACTTTCCTAATTTTTAGCATTTAAGTGTCTTGTTATACCAAGTTTTGGTATTTGGGATGTTCCTTTTTCTAGTCCGCGGATAGTGAAGTTAGCCATGAGCAATGAGGAAATTGTGTATGAAAAACAAGATCATGACTTTTATTCCCAACACTATCATTATCGGAGCTCCCTGCCTTGATTGATTGCCGGAAGGAGAGCACTATCACGGCACAAGTTAGAAGATCTGATCATCTAAAGTGATGGTAACTTGGAAGGTTGGCGGAGAGAACAACGCTGTCGCAATTTCATCCACAGCATAGTCTGCCAATGTTTAGTGGGAGCATTTTGTTTTGCCTCCCGACGCATGCCTTCGGCCCATGAAATACCTCACTATCTCCATAGATCGGGCACCACGCGTGTCCGAACCGGAGTAGCCGGCCGAAGCCTAAAAATTATTCGCACTTGATCCCGTGGGAAACTCTTGCCTGAATTGTGCATTTAAGCCACGCGAGCGGACTTGTTTCTTTAATCACTAATCATTTGCTTGATGGAAATGTGATTTGATAGGCCAGAGTTGCTTGCAATGGTGGCCTTTTGGGACCAGTTCCTGGATTTAAGGGGTTTGTGGGCTCGAGGCCTTGTTGTATCATGATGGAGGATTTTTTTTTTTTAGTCCGTCCTATTATATTCTTACTCTATATTCACTCTGAGATTTTTGCTTTATCTTTTACAGTACGTGAGAGTTTCTTACGCGTCCCCACCCTACCCCCTTGAGAAGGTAGGGATTTGAACCCCTCACCTTCCCATTCTATTCCATATTGGAAGGGTGGTCACTGGGACGAATTCCAGTAGTTATGATGGAGGATTAAAAGGTACCTTTTTGTTTGCAAACAAGTTCTTAAGTACACTCCCCAGTCAGCTTTCCATTTTCATTTAAGTCCATTATGGAGAAACAATTAGTCTTTTTTGACATTAATCAAGAATTAAGAAGAATTTTTATTACTTTTGAGTTAATTAAATCGGGTTGCTCTACATGAAAACTTTGCGATTCGCATTAAAGAATTAATGCCAATTAACTTTTCAAGAAAAATGATTCCGGAGGCCCCTATACTCTAAGCGATGAAAGGAATCGGCTTCGTGTGCAAATCATGATTTGCACCACTTTTTAGTGTGAGAGTTGATTTACGCATTTACCATTGGATGATTTGGCATATGAAAGATTGTGACTACATATTTATCTTTTAATACACATGAGGATTCTCTAACGATTAGTGGGCAAGAATTTCATTACATCGGCGGTCGATCTAGACAGGAGCTTGGAATAGGGGTTAATGGGTAAAATGATTAACGATTATCCTAGCTTTATAGCTAACTTTTGTGTAGATCATCATTACTCCTATTGAAGGTGCGGGACCACGCATCCATTTTCCTTAATCTAATCGAACTCGTTCAGGGAAAAAAATACAAGAAGTTGTCTACATTCGATGTAAGATAGTTACTAACCATTGTGGAGGCAAGGGCCTAACTTCTCACTTAATGCATTATAAAGTGATCTGCATCCGATATTTCCGATGAAAATGCATGTGCGGATATACTTTACATGCTTTTGATTAAGGTATAAAGTATGGCCCGTTCAATTAACTATTTTTGCACATGCATTGCGGTAGTGCGATGGCGCTCGTTGTATTGTGGCAATAGCGAAAGGATCTCGACAAGAAGAGGATAAAGTTAATCTTTATATAAAGCTTTCGTGGGCGTTATGATACGCTATTTAATTAGGGTTTTATTTAATAGACGTTGGAAGACTTTACCTAACTGATCATCACCTCCGATGCTGATGATTGAAACCTATCTTCTTTGAATAGTGCATGAATTTGTTCCGTGGGGGCACGTCGATTTCTATGCAAGTGCTTGGCACACTAGCGGTCCCGTTGTTTCCGTACGTCAACTTTGTATTGGGTATCTATTATTTAATGTTGGATTTCTCTTAACTTTCGATATTTGCTAATATATATCTATATCTATCTATCTATCTATCTATCTATATATATATATATATATATATATATATATGTAACGAGCACTCACCCTTAAGTATAAGATACATCAGGATAGATTAGAGATTAAATGTAATGTAAAGGATCTAATGACATTTAATAGAGAAGATCCATTTTGAGATAAATAGATTTATAATTGGGTCGTACAAAACTTTTGCGCTTTACTAATCAAATTCTCATTGGTATGCGTTGAGAGAATGGCCCCCTGTCCTTTGATTTCCATATAAAGGACATGACAAGTATAAATACCATCATTAACTTCTATTTAGATAGGTTGAATATCTTGCGTACGAAATCGTAAGAATGTTCTTTTTTTCTAAGGAAATCCCAACGAAATATATGTATTATTCCTTCTTTTCTTAGGCAATTAAAAGCCAAATCAGCAGCCGCAAAATGCATCAAATAAAGATCAATGAAAAGCCTTATCCCCTTTATTTAGGTAAATTATACCCATAAAGTGCATGGATTAACTTTGGATTATTTAGACTGTTTATCAAATATTCTTGCGTCATATATTCTGCTGCTTATTGTCATTACTACACGACCTAATTATTCTGTAATCGACTAAAGATGAAAGGGTTAATTAATCACGATTAGCTTGTATATTATATTTAGAGGAGCATCTTATTCTTCCTACTTTTCTTTTCAAACGTTGATGGGGGCTCCAGAGATCGCCGCACCTTGATCTCACTGTGCAGAGTTCTTTTGTTGGAAGACTTCATCACGGCAAGAAAAGAAAGAGACAAAACCCCAACTGTCGGATTCCAATTAAAAAGTGGAAACATGCTCCGAATGCTTGATTTACAAGCCAATCCCCTTTCCCAGAAAGGAACTTTGTTCTTTGGGTTCTCAATGTAACTTCTTAGTGTTTCAGCCATGTTGTCTTGTGCTGTGATTTTGGGATTATGAAACGGGTTTGGTCATCAATGCATAAGAAATTGTATGTACATACTTCAGAAAGTGTCCTAATCAGTGTAGTTACTTTTAGCAATGTAAGTGCTTCTATAGTTGAATATTGGAACGTAGTCCCTCTTGAGGTGTCAAGTGCGTTTCAAGACCTCTGCCTGGTTGCTAATGTTGTAGCCGTACTGTAGTTGAAGTGTCTGCATTTGGTAATTTATGTTTTAAAAGCGAAATTACTTGAAGATAAATGGAGAATATTTCTAAAAGCAATCATCAATGTCCGGCAACAAGAGTGTGACATCCCTAAATTAATTCACTTGAAATATTGTCCATTTTGGATTGTCTCATCTTGAATCTCACGGTATTGTATTTTCCCATGACGTTATCGATCTTAACTAGGCTTTAACCTAAGTACACGTAATATTGGAATTTCAATGCTAAATAATGTCGTTGTGTCAAAAGATGACTTTTGTGGGTCAACTCGAGTTTTACATTCCTTTTGCTTGGTGTGTAATTTGGTTCTTCTTGCTTCCCTCCCAATTGCCATTCTAAAGGTTTGCTATGATCCGTTTTTTGTCTAAGCCATCTCACCTTGATGATCACTCTCTACCCTTAGCGAAGGTCGTTATAGCTCACTAGCTTTTGCGTGGTTCATTTCAGACCTATATACCTATTAGAGGGAGTTGAATTTTGATATCATATTGTGACATCACTGGATTGATCTAGATCAATTAAATAGAGATATTATTCATTTTGATCGATCCCAAATCGAGTTTTGCAATTTTGTGATTTGACATGCATGTCAGCACTTTTTCAGAAGGTTATTCATTTTAATAGTGTTTTCACCTAAGTATAGTTAGCATGGGATTTTCAAAGTTAAACAATGCCCTAACTTAAAAAAATGTCTTATGTAAGTCAATTCTAGTTTTATATACAATCTAGAAGCATTTCCCCATGTTTGGTGTCAATTTGGTTCCTTTTTGCCATTCTCAAAGGCTATCAGAAGCTTCTCTTTGTCTAGATCTGCTGCCCCAAAAATCACTTCCCACGCTTGTTCAACCGAGTTGTTATAGGCTCACCAACTTTTGCGTGTTTCATTCTCAAACCACACACCTATTAGAGAGAATCCCACTCTGTTATCTATTGGGACATTCTTGGAGTCATTCACTTGTAGTATTATCCGTTTTGACTTGTTCTATACCGAGTCTCACAATTTTATGGCCTATAGGTAAGAAACTTTGGAGATTACTAATGTAATAATACTCTCACCTAAGCACGCTTAACATGAAAGTTCTAACGCTAAATGATGCTGTTAACATCAAAATGCACATTTTTTGAATAAATTCTAATTTTGCATATAGAATCACAGAATGCTTCTTCGTGTTTCGGTGTGCAATTCAAGTTATTTTTTCGCCATCTTAGATGCTAATAAGAACCCCTCATTATTTGGACCTCCTTGTCTCAACAATCACTCCATATTCTTAATGGACAAGGGGGTCTTGGGAGGGAAAAATTACCAATCAAAATAGTCTTAAACATATTATAATTTTTCTAGTTTAGTCATAGACTTTTTATCTTTTGCCAGTTCAGTTTTAAAATTTTTTATTTATGCTAATTCAATCTATCTGGTCAATATTGATTAGGCGGTGTTGATGTGGATGCTGGCTGGCGCCGATGTGGACATCTAGCTAGCGCCAACCATCTGGCCGATGTTGACATGTCAATCTTTTAACATTTTTATATTTTCCTTTTATTGTTTTCTCTTTTCTTCTTCCTTTGGCCAATCTAGCGATCGGCCCGAGGGGGAGGCTCCCCCATGTTGACATTGGCGAGGGCGAGCCTCGGCCACCTATAGCAAGGACTCGTCGTTGCAAGTGAGGGTTGTAGGGCAAGGTTGACCTCGCCTAGTGCTGTGACAGTGAGGGTTGGGCGAGGGTGAGCCTCGCCATGGCTGGGCAAGCATAACCTTGCCCAACCACGGCAAAGCTCATGGACGATGAGGCTTGCCCTCACCTAGCGCTGCTTGCCCTTGTTGTCGCGGCTCTGGGCAAGCTCAAACTTGCCTAGTAGACCTTGCTTGTGATGGCAAGTCCTCGTCAGAGGTGGCTGAGGCTCACTCTCACCCTTGTTGGATTTGGGCTAGGCAAGCCTCAACCAAAGCTGCTCACCCTTGCTTGTGATGGTGATTCCTTGCCAAGGGTGGCCAAGGCTCACAGGCAATGAGGCTTGTCCTTGCCCTTGCCCTTGCCTTTGCCAAATCTGGGTTGGGTGAGCCTTGGCCAACACAACTTGCTGTCACCCGCAACGATGATTCCTTGCTAGGGGTGGCCAAGGCTCACCTTCGACAATGTCTATAAGGGTGAGCCTCCCTAATGGCCCGTGAAGTTGACCTTACTAACCTTAGCTTTTGGCTTGTTGCTAGATTAGCGAGAGGAAGAAGAAAAAAGGAATTTAAAAAAAAAAATTAACATGTCAATGTTGGTCGGATAATCGGTACTGGCTGACATTCACATCAGTGATGATTAGATAAAATTGATTGAATAGACCGAATTAGTATAAATACAAAAAATCTATAACTGAATTAACAAAAAAAAAGTTTAGGATCGAATTGTAAAAATTGTAATAATTTTATGACTGTTTGGTAATTTTCCCCTTTTGGGAGTGTAGACGGTTGAGTAGAAGGAGAAAAAGAGTCGTCATTGTTGGTCGTAAGTCCTATTTTATGAATGAGATAGCGCATATTCATGGTTTAGGTGCCGTGCGCACGCGTACTCGCTCTCTCTCTCTCTCTCGAAACTCGATATCTACCGATTTCTCTCCACCTATATCTCGAGGGGTGCTTTCCAAGCATAGGACGATCCCTTGCTACGATGCTTGACCCTCTACCGGTCTTTTCTCTTTGCTCTCTCTAAGGTCCCTGGTCGCCAATCTTAACAACCCCCTTCCCAGCTCCATATCGCATCTCTTTTCTTCATCCTCCTCCTCCTCCTCCTCCACAGCCTATGTCGTCATCTTTTATGCCTTCCGCCGCCGAGGCTCCATGACGTCGTCCGCTTCTCTGCTGTTTTAGGCCGCCCTTTCCTCTCGTCAACTGATTGCTTCAACAAGAGATTAGAAGAAGTCGTGCGTCCCTTTTGCAATACATATATAGCGAAACGTTTGAAAGGAGAATTTTCTCATATAAAACTTCGGTGGACTCTCATTGGGCATATTTGGAGGCTTAGTTTAAGTTATCCTTGCTGCCATCGACTTCACATTCCCGTGCTGGTAGACATATGCTCGCGAGGTGATCGATAATGAGCTCTGTGCATGTGTTAGCTTTGCTCTATAGTTCTTTGTTAATTTTTTTTTCCTTTTGCACCTATGTATCCGTGTGATTTTTAAAACTTTCTTATCATCTACAGTACCTAAATAGGTGTCATGTATCACGCCACTCGTTTGATTTTAATTGTATAAACAAGTGATATATCACCATCTTATATAAACAATGCACCGGCGTGACATAAGAAGAGATAGAAGAAGATCTTCATTCCAAAGAGCTTTTAGAAGACATTTGCAAAGCCCGTCACCAAAACCGAAGCATTTCGTCCAAATTGTATGGGACATGGACAGTCTCATCAAGCATTTTCATAGTGGTCGAGGACTTCTCCAAACCAAAGCCTATGAACGGTTTGTCAAGGGCAATATCAGATGCAACTTTAAATTATGTTTCGGCATAATAACGTTCTTTGTTATTATCTTATTCTTGGTGGGATTTAAGTAAAGCAAAATAAAACGTACTTTCTCTTGACATAGAATTGCGTCTTCTCGTTTCTGGACGAGAGCCAGAGCATGGTGCTCCTCCAGATTGCCCTCTCCTGTCTGACCTGCGTCCGACACCCTCCTCTTTTCTCGCAGTCGAGGTACACTTTTCTTCGTCACCATCTTTCAGCCTCCAAAGCTTCTGAACTCCCCTCCATCACTGTTCATCGAAAAGCTAAAAAGGGTCGACTCGGACTTGAAACCCTAGCCTCTCGTTCCATCAAACCGAGAAGAAAACCTCGCGCTTTCGGACAGGCAATGGTGAGCCAATGTCTACTGACCCCCGCAGATCGCAACCCCAAGTTCCCGCAAAGGTAAAATTCCTTTCAAATTTTGGTAAAGCCTGCATTCCCGCCTAATACAAAAAACCCTGACGTGAATTCATGGCTTTGACGTGAAATCTATCTTATCTAAGAGACTAAGAAAAAGTTATGTTTAGAAAGAATTCCAAAAAATAATATTTATTTTAAATAAAGAAGTGCATATTATAATATTTTAAACACTTATTTATAAGGAGGTCGCCATCTAGAAAATAACTGAAATTTAATAAGGAAATAAAAAAAGATATATTGATAAAAAGGAAAGTTATCAAAACATAATTGTAAACTCTGCAAAATGAATCTGAAATTTGTAATATCTTAGAAATAAAGGGAAATACGTTAATCAAATATTGTAACATATTTATAATCTCGAAAATCAGGTAATCCTTTTTTCTTTATGGGACCACTCGCTCTTATGATCTCAAATATTTTCATAAAGGTATTAGCATGTTCTACATCAGCTAGGCTCATACGCACTTGGTGCATTTGAGAATTTGTCGTGGTGTCGGGAAATTGAAGTCCTTTAGTTCGAATGTCAGAAATATTTGTTGGCAGTTCATGTTGTTAAGTAGAAATGCGAAAAAGATAAAAACATCACCGTAAAGGTGAGTGGTCATTAAACACTCGACGGTACGAATTGATTGAGTGATCACATGCTTAATTTTTACGTGATGGATTTTATATTTGATTTTCAATGTTCCTCACTCGTAATAACTCTGGACTTAAGCCTGCCGCATTATGCATGGAGATTTGAAGTTTGATTTGATGCACATGGCCACTGGACAACATTCATCCATGTAGAATAATAAGGAAAGTTCGAATGTTTAGTGTGTTGTTTATAACATCCCAGATATACTTGAAATCAATTGTTGTTTATTGTTCAGGTATTTAAGATGAGCTAACTTTTCAATTTAGTGTCCGCCCTTTAAATGAGCGCAATAGCATTCTTCTTAATGTTAAAAAAATAGAGGGAAAATTGACTTTGATAATATGAAAATTTGGTGCATCCATAGACAGTTGGGGGTGTATGACAACCCCCTATTTCTATTTCATAAACAAATTTTCTATTCTAGATTTGTTTCTGGAATATAAATTCGTTTGATAAAATTATTCCATTTTTCTATTTTTGAAATAAATTTCTATTCCAAAAATAGGTTTTGAATAAAAATTAGAAATAAAAATTTTCTACTTATCTATTTCGGAATGTAATTAAGAAATAAATTTTTTTTTCATTGTTCTTTCTTGCTATGAATTGGTCCTCCATCCATCGCTGTCGACCGTTGGTCGCCGGCCTCCGACCACCAGTAGCCTGGTCATCGGCCGCTAGTCGTCGATCGCTCGGTCATCGGCCTCCGCCGCCGCCGCTCGCCGCCGGGCCGCCACCGGTCGGGTCCGGGTTTGACGCCGTTCGAAAGAAAGAAGTTTAACGTCGTTATCAAACAAATTTTTATTTTTAGAATATAAATTTTGTGTTATTATCAAACGAGTATTTTTGTTTAGAAACTCATGTAGAAATAGAAATATAAAAATTTATTTCTCTCAAAAATCAATTCCTGCCCGAAATGGTTATCATTTGCTTAACTAACAAATTTCTTACTTTCGTATAACACTTACCTTACTTTCAAAATCTATTGCCATTCTATTCCTAAAAAAACCACCAACATCCACTTCCAATTAGGGGTAAAAGGTTCTTAGTCCAATCCAATTCCAAGATAGAACCATAAATCGGACTAGGAGGATCAGTTCCCAAAAATTGAAACCGGGACCAGATCGATTGGTCCTAGGAATGGAAACTAGACCAAACCATTGGTCCATTCCATTTCCAATCTAATCCAATTGAACTAATTACTTATTTTTCCCATTATTTTTTTCCAGTTACTTTTTTTTCCACTACTTGGAACTGGACCAAGATAGTGTTTAGTTCATATTTTACTAATTTTTTTCAAAAAAATAATAAAATAAAAAAGTATATTTAGTTAGTCCGATCTAATTTCCCTTACGGTTCAATCTAGTTCACTCTTGGAACTGAGAATTAGATCACCTAGACATTAATTCCACTTTTAGGAATTGGGAACCAAATCAATAATCTCGGGATCTATACCAAACCAGCTAGTCCAATTTTTTGTCTGGTTTGGGTGTTCCTATTTCAAATAATCTAGTTTGCACACCCCCTACTTCCAACCGAGAATGTATGTGTGAAGCAAACTAGTTCTCATTATAAATCATCTTTTCCTAAGAACATAATAAACTATTGTAGAAAATCATGAAATGTCCAAATTTGTGGGAGAAAAACCAGCAATTTCGTACCATCTTCATCCAGTATGAATGAAAAAGCCAAGTGAAATCATATCTTTTTCATCTTAAAGCAATTATGTATTGATAACTTTAAATTATTATGAGAAAAATAACTTGTAATGAGTTACAAATTTTTGAAAGATTGGCCTTGTAATAATTTATAATTATTTATTATTTGATTTTTAATAATTCAAAACATAATGTTATTTTCATAATATATTAAAGATCGTGATTCAGTCATTTAAAAAAAGAAATAACTATAAGGGTTAATACCTTAAAAACTCCAAACTGGTACACCTGTGACAAATTTACCCCAAACTAATTTTTTGACCATGAAAAACCCCAAACTGGTATATCCGTGACAAATTTACCCCGACTAACAAAAAAAACCTTAAATTGGTACATTTATGACAAATTTACCCTAAACTAATTTATTCGATCGTAAAAAACTTCCAAACTCGGTAAATTTGTGACAAATATACCATTCGCTAAATTGGATTAATACAAAAAAATCACAAAAATTGTAAACTGTAACAAACGGAATGCAAAATCCTAAATTAGTATATTAATCAACTCTCACGTGTCATTTAACTTAATAATTTAATGATAAAATTTAATAAAAACTAACAGAGGGTAAATTTGTCACAAGTGTACCGGTTTGGGGTAAATTTGTCAAAAGTATACCAGTTTGGGGTTTTTGGTGGTCAAAAAAATAGTTTGGGATAAATTTGTCACAGGTGTACCAATTTAGGATTTTTTAAGATATTAACCCTAACTATAAATAGACAAAGTGCCCCCCTGCCGTCAGGGCGTCGCTGACTCGCTGGCGACAGGAATAAAGCCTTACCAGTTTTTTTTATTTTTTTGAGCAGATAAAGCCTCACCAGTTTGCGAGGGCAATTTGGCACTTTTGTCCGTCACGATTATGTTTGTTTAAACTGAAGGGGAAATCCTGAATTAAGATTTACAAGGAAAGAATCAGCTCCCCTGCCTCTCTCTGCCTCTCTGGCCAAACCATATTTATGGCCCCATCGGAAGGATGAGCGGATCGTCCCTCCCTTTCTTCGCACTGAAACCTTTCACCTTCTCCTTTGCTCCGAGCAAAGGAAAGGGAAAAAAAAGAGACAAAAACTTCACTCCCTTCACTCTGCTTCGCCGCCATCAGGATGCTTTGCTCTCTCTCTCCCCCTGCCGGCCGCAAACGTCCACTCGCTGACATACAGCAGCTAGGCTGACCCTGGGAAAGCAGAGTCCACTCGGAACGAAGTCCTTTATCCAGCGGTTTCTCTCTTGCTTTGCTTTCTGCCCGGGTAATGCCTCCTCGCAGCCTCTGTTTGCGCGACCTGTTTCCTTCTTCCGCAAAGTAGTCGAGAGCTAGAGCTTGGTGGGTCTTTTCTCTTCTTCTGCAGTCTCTCTGTGTTACCTGGTTTTCCAATCTCTTGCCTGTTGGTCCATAGTTGTGTCGATTCTTTATGTTACCACCATTACAAAGGACCCGCCTTTTCGAATCCACTTTCCCTGATTTTGTTCTTCTTTGCACTGTTAGATTGATTCAGCTTCCTTTTGTTCTTTTCAACCTCTTGCACAGATTGCATTTGGCTTTCCTCGCGGAGACTTTTGGTTTAATCCGAATCGATGGCAGCGAAAGACGCAGATTTCTCTCCTCACAAGCTCCCATCTCCTTCTCAGGTAAAAGCACCGTCGTTCCACGCTGAAAAAGGTGGTTCCCCTCATTTTTCTCGTTATTTTCTTTTTCATAACAATGAACATGGAGAAGTTGCTCCCTCTTTTATCAGGTGGTTGAAGAGCTAAAAGAACTGTTAGGCATGGTGTTCCCCATCACGGCCATGAACTTACTAGCCTTCGTCCGACAAGTAGTGTCGGTCTTGTTCTTGGGTCGTCTCGGAAGCTTAGAGCTCGCAGGTGAGCTTCGTCGACTTGTGCCCTGCCTCCAATTCATCCCATTCTCAAACGCCATAATTTTGCATTAACGTGCTAAACTTGTACTCATTCGTCGATTCGTGGTAAAAAAAGAAACAAACTTTCTCGCTTGCCGTGCGCAGGAGGAGCACTGTCCATCGGCTTCACCAACATCACGGGCTACTCTGTTCTGGTCGGCCTAGCTTCAGGGCTCGAGCCGGTCTGCGCTCAGGCCTACGGGAGCAAGAACTGGGACCTCCTCGCCCTCTCCCTCCAACGGATGGTGCTGATCCTCCTGATCGCGATCGTGCCCATCGGCCTCCTCTGGGTCAACCTCGAGCCCATCATGGTCTTCATGGGCCAGGACAGGCACATCACTTCCATGGCCGCCACGTACTGCATGTACTCCCTCCCCGACCTTCTCACCAACACCCTCTTGCAGCCCCTGAGGGTCTTCCTCCGGTCCCAGGGCATCGCCAAGCCCATGATGTACTGCTCCCTCGCCGCCGTCGCCCTCCACGTGCCGCTCAACTACGTGCTCGTGGTCGGTGCGGGGATGGGTGTGCCGGGAGTGGCGGTGGCCTCCGTGCTGACGAACGTGAACGTGGTTGTGCTGTTGGCAGCGTACGTGTACGTGTCGGGGCGGCGCGAGATTCGGTGGACGGCCGGGTTGAGGCGGGTCTGCGACGGGCTGGGACCGTTGATGGGGCTAGCGGTGCCAAGCTGCCTGGGGATTTGCCTAGAGTGGTGGTGGTACGAGATTGTGACGGTCCTGTCGGGGTACTTGCCGAACCCCACGGTGGCGGTGGCTGCCACCGGGGTTCTGATCCAAACTACCAGCATGATGTACACTGTGCCCATGGCCCTAGCTGGTTGTGTTTCTGCCAGGGTAAGTTCTTTTCATTATCCTATGGATATATTACCATTTCGGAGTGGCTGGAGTTGGTGCAACGCTTCTTTAGTGCAGAGTCTACTATTTTCTCTCGTGCTTTTGAAGCTTTTGTCTTTGCTTTCGCATTGGATGTGTCATGAGACAGCATCACTCAAATTCAGCTGTTTCATCCACTGCGCACAGCGAGGCTTCGCCATCATTCGAGCATTTGCTTCCTTCTCATTAGAACTTGTTGGAGTCGAGCACAGCATCGGAAACACATGTCGCGTCAGTGTTTTTAGGTTCTCCTGTACTAATCATGATTATTAATCTCTTCACAATGGATTATTAAGAACAATCCTAGAGTGTCGAAATTACTTAGGACGATGGGCTGTGCTATCCTCAATTGCATTCAGCAAGCGGGACAGAAGTAGATAGATGCATCGCACATCAGATCGATGTTTCATCGGCATGATTGCCAAATCCTGCAGGTAGGAAACGAGCTCGGGGCTGGCAAGCCATACAAGGCCAAATTAGCAGCCCTGGTCGCATTGGGATGTGCATTCATTATGGGCGTCATCAACATCACATGGACGATTCTCCTTAGAAAGAAATGGGCGAGCTTCTTTACAAAAGACGAGCTGGTCACGGCGCTGGTTGCTTCCGTCATGCCCATCATGGGCCTCTGCGAGCTCGGCAACTGCCCCCAGACGACTGGGTGCGGCATCCTGCGCGGCACGGCGAGGCCTGCCGTGGGCGCCCGCATCAACCTGGGGTCGTTCTACTTCGTGGGCACCCCTGTGGCCGTGGGGCTGGCCTTCTGGCTCAAGGTGGGGTTCAGCGGGCTGTGGTTCGGGCTGCTCTCGGCCCAGGCGGTGTGCGCCGTGTCCATCCTCTACATGGTGCTGGGTCGCACCGACTGGGAAGGCGAGGCCTTGAAGGCGAAGAAGCTAACCGCCGTTGAGATGGAATCTTCCAATGGAGCCGGAGCGGAGGGTGGCGAGTGTGAAGAGGCCGGACGGTTGTTAATGAAGGGAGATGAGGCGTAAAGCCACCTGAGCGGCTTTCGGAGGAGTGCGGTCGGAAGCAGAGGAGAAAAACAACGTTTTTGTGGGGACGGTAGATTTCTCCGAGGTTGTTTCTTTCCCTCTCATGAGCAACTTTTTGCCCGGGCCGCGACTTGGTCTGTAATTGCATTGCGTATATTTGATCACCCTGAGTTCAGCGAGTCCTTTGACGTGGGAGCACACCAGCCATCAGACTCGATGTGAATTGCTTGTATGGACCTCAATAGAAACGGTGGCGTCATTGCATGGATTGAAGGCAGTTTCATGTCTAGACCTTGCCCGTAATGGATCGGGTGAATCATAATTTGCGTGATCCATGAACTTCAGGCTCGGTAAGAAGTTCTCTAAAGTGATATCAAACTTTAGAGCAGTTGCTTCTCTCATATAATTCACTCCAGATCCATTATCGGTGATAATCGTAATTAAGAATTCAATTTAGTAAATCACTCAAATTTCCTTCGGAGCTCTCTTTGGCTTACTCCGTCCTCCTCACTAAGACATGTTAGTGGGATCTTATTAGAGAATAGAGAGAGGTGGAAATCTTCCCTATATTTTAGAGTAAGAAGGTGTAATTTCGGGCAGGCATCACTAAATTGATGTTGGCGTACTTGCACTGTTGCACGTCATGATCCATTCTTTTCTTTTGCCAATCATTTCACGCAGGTTTATTCCCTTTCCTTTTGTGAGGAAGAGAATAGGAACATATTCATGCTGGCCAAATTCGTTTTGTCACCGAGTGAAGTGAGCGTGGGTGGTCCTGTAGAAAAAGAGACTTTCTAGATTTGAGTGGATGGGGAAGATCACTAGTGGCTTTTTGGTATTGCGATACTTCCATTCGGGGGGCCTACTTCCATTTGGTCATTCGAATTTGGCACAAGTGCCTTAAGCACCCCACTTCGCCGTCGGCCAACAACGCATGGCTTCAAATCCTAAATACTCTCTCTCTCTCTCTCTCTCTCTCTCTCTCTCTCTCACTTACCAATTCCTAAACTTATTAAGCCAAACGGCCATGATTAGTTCAGTAATCAAGTGCTTTGTCTTTCTTTAAAGAGATCGTAAATTTGAGCTGTTGTGCACTTGAGAACTGTAATCTTGTGGAGAGAGTCGCAGTTTGTGAACGTGCAAGGGGAATTGCTATTGGTGGGCTTAGCAACCTTGACTCTCAAGATATGGATAGTGTCAAATAGTTATAGCTTTTGAAAGGGGTGTGCAATTGTACGATGGTTCCTAATGAATCAAACTCTTACATCAGATATGCACGAATAAACTGAGCAACTCATATTGTCATCATCGGTTTATATTCATTTTGTCCCTAACTCAGAGAAAAGAGAGAATTTTTAAAATATATTTCAATGTCAATGAAAGGAGATGTGACACTCATATATATATATATAAGGTTAATGTAGCTATAGATCTTCTTTTGATCTAAATATTAATTAGCACATTTATTATATATGTGTACAGTGCTCCCAAGGATATCTAAGAATATTCGAGAAATCCCTTGACTTTAGGAGATAGGTTGAGAGTTGCCACACGCATCAGTCACTGCCTTTGACATCAGGCCATGACACATATCTTTCCTTCATATTTCGTCTTTATTTATAAGAAAAAGGTGGTGAAGAGCTCGGATGCAAGAGGACAAACGCAAGAGTCAATCCCTCATTCCTTGAGCCTCCACTTTTGTGTCTTTTTTGCGTATGTGGGTGCTGAGTCCCATGCGTCCCACTGTTGGCACCTAATAATGAAAATCAAGATTCAGAGCGCTTATTGGGCACCCAAAGCCATCGCGGACATTTCCAGTCCTGTCCCTCTTTCTCTAATGGCCCGAGCAATTAAAAGCTTTTGCAAAAGCTGAGGACTGGGAAAGGGAAAGAGCAACTGGATGCAGTCATGAGGATGGCCAATCAAAGACCGCGACGACCCTTCTCGGATTAATTCCCGCCGCGAGCCGTCTCGTCATCAGTGTCATCGAGTTCGCGATGCTCAGAGGCAGGTGGAATATGGCGATGACGTGATTCTACTGCCCTTTTCAGTGGACTGACCGGGGGTACCAGTACACATAAAGGTATTGATAAGAAAAAAAAAAAATTGGTATATTTGCTCCGGCAAATTTAGCCCTACATGGTCACCCTAAGAAGAGTTCTTGCACGTGGACGCTAGATTGGTTCTGGACAATAACAGGAGGCTTCGATTGCTTTCGGTACGGTTGATCGCTCCGTATCAACCGTACGATTGCCTCTGGAAATTTCATGCCACGTTTTTCCATTGCTTAGCTATGTCTTTGATGAAAGTAATGCCAAGGACGTGATGTGAACTGTTCATTCTGAGTTTACACAGTGACTTTCGTGAAAACCAATTTTTTTTTTTTTTTTGGTTCCTTCCCGTTTCCACGATCCCCACTAGACTTGGGGCTTGTGACTCAAAAAGTAGGAATTTCACCACGAAGCACGAGCGCACTAAAAAAGGACTAAGGACGATCCATTTGAGATTTTGGAAGCTCGCTATGATGTGGTTTTGAATATGGCGACTCGGCCCGTACCAGGCCGGAAGGACGAGTGGGCGGGCGTGGGCCGGGGCTCGCGATCGGCCCTCGCAAGGCCCCAAACGGCGTCGTGCTTTTATGGGGTAGTGGGCTCCAGTGGCCAATTTGGGCCCGGCCCGGCTCGGCCCAGCCAGCCCAAAGCGCAGCGTCTGAACGGTGAAGATCTCTCGCCGTGGACGCTGGACAGTGGACTTTGACCCGGAAAGGGAGAGAGAGAGAGAGAGTCTGAGAGGGGGGGTGTGGCAGTTCAGTGCTGGTCTTCTTCCCTCTCCTTCGTCCGCCTGTCTCCATTCTCGTCGGTCGTCTCCCGGGCAAACGCTTTTGCTCCTTCCCCCACCCACCACAACTTCCGGGCAATTCTGCGGAGACCCTTCTCGACTTTCTCTCTTTTGGGTCGTCAAAGGTGAATCCTTTTCTCTCCTCCTTTTTTCGTCTCGATTGAAATCTTTTCGTCTTTTCCTTCCTTTCTCTCTCTCTCTCTCTCTCTCTCTCTCTCTCTTCGTCGTCCGCGTTTTCTTTGCGCTCATTGGTCTCCAATGGCGTCCCTCTGACGGCGCCCTTTGACTCGGTCTCGTGAGCTTCTCAATGTCCGTCGCTCTTGGCTTTTTTGGCTTTCGCCGGTCGAGTGTGTTGTCTTGTCGCTCGATCGTTGTCTGGGATTCTCGCTGCCTGAACTCTCATTCCGCTTTCTCTCTGCTTGTTTCTGCATATGGGTTCGTGGCCTGGCGATTTGTTTGTCGACAGCCTGGCGATTCGATCCCAGTGGGCTGAGGCTGAGGCGGGGATCCGCAATCGGTACTGCCCCCGATAAGATCATCTGGGTATAAATGCGGAAAGCGCATTGAACTGGATTTCTGTTTGCTTGATGGTTCGGGAAAGGTCTTGACTTTGGCCTCTTTGATCTTGTAAATACGTCGTTAATTCAAGTTCTAGCTTCGGTGTCGAGAACTGAGGCGGATATAAATTAAGTCGGAGTTAAGTGTTTGCTTTCTCCCAATGGGTGGTTTTTGCTCGAGGAGATCCAGTGTAGATAATGCTCCCAGTGGAAGCCTTACGAATGTAGACGGTACTTCTAGTAATGACTCCAATGTCCATCGGTCTGGTGCAATGCCTAAGAGTGGAAATCACATTCCGCCGTCCTCAGGTGGAGAGGATGGGGATGGGGCATTGCGGGAGCCCTTCTCGTCTTCTGCGGAGAATGCGGTTTCACATAATTTGAGTTTGGAAGATCTTGACGATGGTATTCCGCGCTTGTCGAGGGCATCATCGCAGAAATCTAGATCGACCAGGCCTAAGCAAGTGGCGGTTGCTACGGTGAGTCAATTTCATGTTTTCTGATCGCTGTTATTCTTTCTCTTCCCCCCTTTTCCATGGCATACTGAGACATCATGGGTAAGCATTTACAGGTTTCAGCTTTCCCCCTTTTCACTGGACCAGTGATTGCTTTATTTCCTGCTTGTATGTGTGCATGTATTGGATTGTGGGCTTTCAATCTTATAGCATGTCCTTTAATGAATTGTATTATTTGGATGGTAGGTATCAGAAGTTGGCACACTTTTAGGAAAAGCTGGAGGGAAGGCAGTAGAAGTCTTAGACACGCTTGGAAGTAGCATGACGAACCTGAATATTAATAGCGGTTTTACCTCCGGAGTGACTACAAAAGGAAACAAAATAGCGATCTTGGCTTTTGAGGTTGCAAATACAATTGTAAAGGGTGCTAATCTTATGCTATCCCTCTCGAAGGAAAACATCAAGCATTTGAAAGAAGTGGTGCTTCCCTCAGAAGGTGTGCAAAATCTAATATCAAAAGATATGGATAGACTTCTAAGGATCGCTGCAGCAGACAAAAGGTAGGAGCTGCATCGACAATGCTTGCTTTCTCAAGATCCTGCTGTATATCATGTTTAAGTAGTTTATATGCTAACAGATGTCACAATTGTGATTCTTTTCGTATTATCGAACAGAGAGGAGCTGAAAGTTTTCTCTGGAGAGGTGGTTCGATTTGGCAATCGTTGTAAAGATCCTCAGTGGCACCATTTAGATCGATATTTCGAGAAGTAATCCCTGTGCATCAAGCTATTTTGGCTTGTATAGTATCTTTGCAAATGTGGGACAATGCCTCTTTCTTTGTTGTACTTAGGTTGGATTCAGAGTTTACATCCGAAAAGTTAACGAAGGAGGAGGCGGAGAGGACAATGCAGCAACTGATGGATCTAGTTCAGTACACAGCTGTGAGTATTCCAATATTGAATTTACCTGTCAATGTGCTATTTCAATGGTGAAAAGAAATATGAACAATGCATATTTAGCCGTAAGAATTTTCTCTCTCATCATGATTTTTATGTCACAATGACTTACTGGGATCAAGGAATGCAGCTGGTAGGATGTTTCTTAATGCCGACAGAGTATAGGCGAGGAGATTTTAATGTTTCCTGCCTAAAAGGCTTAGAATAAGTGATGTATTCTCCTTTTAATCATGGAACTGATCTGCCACTCCTCTGAACTAAAATATTTGGCCATGCACGATGTCCTTGGCCGTTGTTGTGTAGTTTTTTCCCCAACCCTGGTGCAATGTTGTAATCAGTGAACTCTTAGATTTCTGTATGATTCAGTTTCTGGTCTTTTTTCATTCATCTGTTAGAATAAAATTTGAGAGGAAGCAATGACAATGGCTGGTCCTTCACATTTGGTGGCAGGAATTGTATCATGAGTTGCATGCCTTAGACAGATTTGAGCAAGATTATCAGCGCAAGCTCCAGGAAGAGGATAACCCGAATGCTACTCAAAAAGGTAAGTCATACTTAGAAATAACATTACCATAAAACTCCCTGACTGATGATCAGAAAAACAGAAAATCGCCTTACTGGAATCACACGATTGTTGGTTTTCACTTATCTGAGAATTTGTAGGCATTACTTTAATCTATCTAAGTTTTACACATTCTAGTTGACTTTTGATGTTGGCAACTTGTAACATGTTGGTTTGGAATCAAATGCCTTTTTTTGTCTAGAGTGGCTGTTGGATGTTCTTTCCGATGTTGCATCTATAATCAATGGGATGTTATTTTGAGTCCTACCTTATTGTTCAGTTATGGTTTTTGAAGTCAATATTTCTATGGATGGGGCAATTGAATGAGATCACATCAATATGACTTTCTTGTCATACATGCATTTTGCTTTCCTAGAAATGCTTTGGCTTGTGTCAATTTGGCCTGTTGAAGATCTGAGCTACTGGAATACAAAATGTCTTATGTAAGATTATTTTTGACTTACTTTTTGTGGTTGACATATAGGAGACAGCCTGACGATATTGAGGACAGAGTTGAAGAGCCAGAGGAAGCATGTAAGGAGTTTGAAGAAAAAATCGCTTTGGTCGAGGATTTTGGAGGAGGTCTGAGTTCGTACTGCTTTAGCTTTTCCTATGTTATGCTGGAGGTTTTCTCATCCCCCTCATGATATCAATCGTCAAGTATGCAAATGGAACGTTAACTTTCTTGGATGACTTTTAAGTACAAAGAGAGTTCTTGGTACTAATGTAATGGTTGATTCACTTTGCTCTACCTATGGGGACATCCAGATTGTGATTGTCGTCATAACTGATGATGATTATGCTATAGTTCTTGAAGCTATGATCAAAAGTTGTCTTTTTAGTTCATGAAGAATCAAAGTCTTGTTTCTGCAGTTGGCAGGAAGTAGTCTTGAAACCAGCTCATACAGTCATGTTTGCTAATTACTTTCAAAGATTTGAACTCCTTGTGCTTGAAATTCTTGCTATGACATTCCAAACGGACATTCTCATCTCATGCAATTATCTATGCATCATATACTGGTATGAGAAGACAAAGTCGTCTTCATTTTGTAGGTAATGGAGAAGCTTGTTGATATAGTTCATTTCCTACATTTGGAGATTCACGAAGCCTTTGGTACTGCTGGTATGCTTTAAAATGATTATTTCTTATGCTCTAAGCAAGGTCATCTTATAGTCAATTTTAGTTATTCTGTGGGAGGGATTGGTCACTCCTGTAATTTCTCTCATATGACGTTGCAGATTCTGATAAATCCTCAAAAGGTTCTGCAAGCAACTCTAAAACGTTGGGTTCTGCTGGTCTTGCTTTACATTATGCGAATATTATTGGTCAAATCGATACTCTTGTGAGTTTACAATTCAATCTGATGCTGAATACTCTGATTGTTCATGTTTCCTATTATTGTGTTTGTGCTCCTTAGCAAGAACTGTGAAAGCAAAAAGGAAAGAGAAAACTAAGTCCTTGCTGAGTATTGCTTTTTCATTTGCCGAAAAAGTTGCATTCTCAATGGAGGTTGCCATCTTCAGCTGTTCCATAAGCCACTAACAGAAACTTCTCTTTATTGTTTGCCCATGGCTAGTGTGGGTTGTCGACATGCATAGACGACCTCCACATAATCAATAAAACTCGTTCAGCCATAGTTGTACCAAAGATTTATATAGGCAAACTGGTGTAAGAGGGTAACCTAGGAAAACCCTTCATGATGTTGCTGTTCGTTTAAAAATTATATAGCAATGGACTATAAATGAAGATGTAAAAACAGTTGATGTAGATGAGCCACCTTGAATCATGATTAATAGAATTAGTTTTAAAAAGAACCATTATTCTGATAAAGAAGCATATTTCTAGCAAATTTTAGGTCCAGTCCCAATTCTGCTCTAAACATTTTTTTGTCTCAAGAAAAACTCAAATCTGCCTTGGACTTTGTTTTGTTTAAAAAAAAGAAAAATCACAAACTTCCAATCTTTTCTAAAATCTACCCCATTGCCCTGTCCTAACTTGACGTGGGAATCCCACATTGATAACACTTCTACATCAGCAAGGTGATAAGGAAAATTATCCCCAAAATGAAAACTTTCTAGGATATGAAAATTAGAGACAACTAACGGCGATTTTTAATTGGAGGGCTGATGGGGGCAAATTCCGGACTAGAATAAAAGTTGATGATTTTCTTTTAGACAAAAAAAGTTAGGGGTAGATGTGGGACTGGACATAAAGTTGGGGATTTGTTTTTTTAGACAAACAAAATTTTGGGGCAGATTTTGACTGACCTGAAGTGTAGGTTTGTTTTCTTTAGACAAAAAAAAATTCAGGGCAAAATTGGGACTAGACTTAAAGTTGGGCTTCATTTAGGGCGTTAGGTTGTAGTATTAGCTGATATGCAGTTTCCCTGTGTTTTTCGATGGAAAGTGTATAATTGAACATCGAATACTGTTTCGCATTTATCAGTAAATAGAAATGGAAAAAAGTGTATTTTCATGTCACCAACTGAAACCTCGCCTAAATCAGGTATCCCGCTCGGGTTCTGTACCTCCTAATTCAAGAGAGGCTTTGTACCAAGGTCTACCTGTTCATGTGAAGACAGCATTTCGCTCAAAGTTACAGTCTTTTCGATCTGTAGAAGAGGTATCGACTTTCTACCCTGTCGTGGGAATGTCCTTTAAAATCCTGAGGACACTGATGAGAGAATCTCTCTTTGTTCATCAACTTGTTATTTTGTCGCTTTCCCGTTCCTTTCATAGTTATTACAAGCTACGTTGATCATTTGCAATGGTTGACTGCAGCTTTCTATACCACAAATTAAAGGAGAAATGGAAAAGACGTTGCAGTGGCTTGCTCCTCTTGCCACTAATACTACAAAGTAAGACTATTGTAGAAAAGTGATCATTTTGTTTTCATGGTTGCTCATCTCATATTCTCCTGAATCTGTCTTATACCGAGGAGGCATGCTTAACATTTTGTAAAGCAGTAGCTTAGGGCCCCCTCAGTATAAAATGTCAAATGTCTACATGCCTTCTCAGTTGTGCTGGAGCTGCTGTTTCTGGAGTACCATCAATCATTATATCTGATACTATATGCTGTCATTTTCTGGTTGTCCTGTTTTAATGGTGTCGAAGTACATACTCTTGGTTCTCCACAACTCACTTTTGTTTGGCAAAGCAATTATTCTCATTTGATTCATTTCTTTATCTTAAACATTGTCGACAGAGCCCATCATGGCTTTGGTTGGGTCGGAGAATGGGCAAACACGGGGTGAGTTTCGACAATTTAAAGCTCTGCCCTTTTCTCTTCCACAATGACTTTATAGTCAATCTTTTAATGTGAGTTTCAGGTCTGACCTGAACAGGAAACCTACTGGCCAGAATGACTTGCTCCGGATTGAGACCCTACACCATGCAGATAAGGAAAAGACTGATGTCTACATTCTTGAGCTGGTGGTGTGGCTTCACCATCTTGTAAGCCAGGCTAGGGCATCTAATGGTGGATTCAGATCTCCTATTAAATCTCCTATCCGGTCTCCCAACCAAGGTACAGTCCAGATGTCTATGCACAATAAGCCCATTTCTCCATCATCTGCTTTGACAGTTGAAGACCAAGAGATGCTTCGCGATGTGAACAAGCGGAAACTGTTGACCCCGGGAATCAGTAAGAGCCAAGAATTCGAGACTGCAAAAGTAAGGCTATCCAAGCACCATAGACTGAGTAAAAGCAGTAGCCAGTCCCCGACCAGGGAAAGCCATAAAGATCCATTTCCCCTTCGGAGGCCGTCTTCTGTTCCTATCATCGATTTCTATATTGACCGGATCAAAGCACTGGATGTGATTGACCGCGTGGACACCATTCGAGGCGGTTGACTCTGCCAAGCGGGGGCCGAGCCGAGGTCTTTTGCCTCATAGGGTGGTAAGTCTGCTGCCTCTCTGTTTTGGGTGCTTTGTCTATGGTGAAGTCTGCATTGCTCAAGCTAGTCTGCAGATGAAGATGGAGCCCAAAGAGTTGCTTTGTTGCTTTTAGCGGTGCGATGAGCGGCTTTTCTGTGTAAAAACCTCGGTGTCAGCTTCATCTCACTTGTCCTTTGGAGGAGGTAGCGTTATAATTTTGTCAATCCCCCTGGATGTACAGAGACAGAGAAGTACTTGGTCATTCCGCAAATGTTTCTCAGCTCATGGTTCCGTTTCTATATATATATTTCCTTGTTCTGCCTCGTTACATCTCTTAAACAAATCCACAACTCCTCGACGTCGGATGCTCGTCGACAATGTCATGGATGACGGAGCTGAGAGTAGCCTGCTCTGCATTCGATCTCGGCAGAATCAAGTGAAAACCAACTGGGCACGACTCGATGGGTGTACCGGTGTGCGCACTTGAACTCGGCCAGGACAGAGAGCGGAGATAGCTCCGGCTCAAAACTCCGAGCTTCAACCGGCTTCTGTCGAAAATGTCGGTTTGAATCCGAGCTGTCGACGGTGGGGGTCTCGCCGGAATCTGCTTTCCGCCCGATGCCGACGTCGACTCGGCCTGCCCATTTTGGCCTATGAAAACTGGGGAACAGCTCTTGACTTTTTTGGGGCGATGATTCCAATGGAATAGCCGAGAGGTCAATTCCCCATTCCCCACTCGATGTCCCTCGCATTCATTCGATGCTGCTGACGTGGCGACCCCCCGTTGCCGAACACAAAGACGCCGCTTCGGCGACCTCCAACAGCCAACCGTCCATCCATCCAACGCCGCCGTTTTCAAGCCTAACCGAAACGAAATGCGCACAAAATCCAAAGCCCAAGAGTTTAGGAAAAAGAAAGAGAGAGCGCGAGAGAGGGAGAGCGAGCGATTCTCACCTTCTTCGTCATTCTCCGTCGTTCTTCGATGATGGATTGCGCGAGCTCGGCGGAGAGCTGCGGCGGCGCGTGCGCGTACGGCCTCCTGCTCAGCGCGGTCTCCCTCGTTCCGATCTGGCACTACGCCCTGGGAGCTTGCCTCGGGTTCGCCGTCCTCCTCTACCGCTTCCTCGAGTGCCACCTCTTCGAGGACCTCGTCTCCCACCTCCGATCCTCCCCTCCTCAGTTCACGTTCAACTCCTCCTCCGACGTTTACGCCGCCGTCGTCTCCAAGTGCCGGATTCTCCACGGAAAGTAATCCACCTCGCTTCTCCCTCCCTCCCTCTCTCTTTCTCTCTCTGTGAGTCGATGGCGATGTTTCGTATTTGGTGACGGAATGCGTGCGTAAAGATTTTTGGATGTCGCGATTCGTTTTTCCGTCTATGGCGGACGAATCGAGGGGGGAGAGAAGCGGGAACGAGCTTGGTTGATCGATCTTAATGTGGATTGTGAACGCGAGCGTTGAGAAACGGAACTCTGTTGCGGAAGATTTGCTGAGCTGCCTTGACTAATTTGGAAAGCACGCAGGTACTTGGCGACTCCATGGCTTGCGAGTCCTCATCTTCAGACCGTGTTTCTCAATTTCTTTGGGAGGCCTCCGTCTTTCAGCTACAGAAGGTGATGCGACTGTGAAATCATATTATTATGTTATCCAGAACGAAGCTGTAAACTAAGCATTTTACTAGGTGAAGCCTCCTTTGTGAAGCAGTCGCTGTCGAATACATCTGTCTTACTCTTTTAGTGTTGTGCTACGCCAGCGAAGCAAGTATCGATGACTAAAAAATAGTTTATTTCTGGAGTCAAGTGATAGAATCAACCGCCTCTGTCTGACAGTCTGCTGGTGTTCTAGAAATTGCAGCAGCCCTGGTATAATGCGCTTGTTTACTGAGAATGGCTGGTGCAAATGTATGAACTTTCAATAACTTGCCTCTGATTTCATCGGCTTTTATGTGCCGATATTTACTACATTTCACATGCTCATAATTCAGTATAAATGTCACAGAGTTGGCTTGGTCTTTTTGAGGACAAATAAAGCTTTAGATAAACTATCAAGAAGAATGATTTTGTGAAAGACGTTCAATTAGGAAGGAGTTTGTTGAAGTCCATGAAAAGAAGAAAAAGAGCTTAATAATAAAGGCCTCTTGAAGACGCTATGGAGGATGTGGTGTTTGATGGAGTGCAATGGCAAGAATAATTCTTGTGGCTGAACTTGCTGAGTGCGAGATTTAGTGGTTGTTGCTGATATGTGACAACAGTCGTTCAATTGTTAGTTTTCAATAATCTTTTTATTTAAGCTTTTACTCAAACTCATCTAGGTAAGATTGATCAGAGATTTTGACTGCAATTTCTGTAATGCTTTTGGTTTTTCGTTGCTGATTGTTTTACTCCTGGTCACTCTTTTAAGTAGGGGAACTTTGCTGATTGTTTACCATGATAGTATCTTAAATCATACCTCTGCTTTTTTTTCTTTCATAGTTCCCTCTGCAATTATTTGATAAACAGAACTCCAGAGACAAGTAAACTGGGCAATTACGTTTATGTTGGTCTGATTTAAAAAATCTACTCCTGCTTTTCCTTGCAGGCAAATATTTCGTACTTCTGATGGGGGGACAATTGCTTTAGATTGGGTATTGAGTTCAGATGGTAAGTCCGAGGATCTTATTGCTGAACATCATGAGTTCCTTACACTTCTGGAATAAGTCCGAGGATCTTATTGTTGAACATCACAAGTTCCTTACACTTCTGGAATAATTTCTTTTTCTTTTTCTTTTGTCATCTCTACTATATTGTTTCAGTTGGATTGGTCAATTGTCTAGCACTTTCAACCCCCAGGTTGTTGCTCTAAACTATATAAGTATCATTCCTTATACGGAAGCAATATGAGGCATATTCAGCTGTTACCTATCCACGGCCAATAAAAATAAACTATTTGCCATTTACCATCTCAAATTGGGGTACAACTTGCAGAAGATTCAATCAACTTTCACTTATTAATTAAATATATGCCTCTCCTTCTAATTTAAATACTTAATTTAAGTCAAGTGCAGACCATGTAATTCTTGCTCATTTACTAAATAACCAACTCAACACTGTGCAGTCACTGCACATGTAGATTACCTTCAGCGAATGACGCTGATGAATCTTTGCAGTGTCTGGAGGTGCCTTTCACAGGGAAAGTTCCATTTCGAAAGATGATACGACTCCCATTGTGGTGGTGGTTCCTGGCTTAACAAGTGATTCTTGTTCTGCTGTAAGTACCTTCCCTAGACGAAACCCAAAATTCTTGACAGTGTTATTGTGCTATCAATCTGTGGTCAGTTGAAGTCTATCTAAGGACTTAAAGTTCTGAACCTCGTCAACTTTTCTAAATGGCAAAAGGATCTCAAAGAATTAAGTTCCAAGAATGTGGATTCTTTTAGTGTTGCTAGAACAATTGTTTACTTTAATTATCAATTGGTAATATCCTTGTTGTTCTGTTATCAGTATAGTGGTTACATAGGATGGGTGATTTCTCTATGATGTGCATGGCTTTCATTTTTCCTTTGATTGATGGATAATACGAGTTCCATTGCTTATCATAGTTTTAGGTTTGCCAATCAGTAGCAGCTTTATTTGGGTAGTGATCACGAGTAGTTCTTGCTCATCTGTTGGCAAATTTTTTATAGCAGTCTGCAATCTGAACCAACTTACACAGAGCCATTCTGATTCTTTTCAATCGACTGAGTGAAATTTGCCTGATTTGTAACTGCAGAATGGTAACCCAAAATAATTATGTAATTTCACAGTAAACTATGTATCAGACGAAAAAAGTTTATGTGACAGCACATGCATAAAGCTTCCAAGTGGCCCTTCTTTCATGCCCTTGGACCATTAATGTTGCCTAACAATTGGGAAGGAAGCTTTTCTAACACAGATTTACTTGTAAAGCTTTTGTTCATTGGCATTAAATGAACAAGTATCTATAATGTCTTTTGATTTCTCTTGCAGTATTTAAAGCATCTTGCTTTTAACACTGCCAAAAGCGGGTGGAATGTTGTTGTGAGCAACCATCGGGGACTAGGTGGTGTGTCAGTTACGGTAAGTTTTAATGAAGCTAGAAGGTTACTGATTCATAGTAGAAGGAAGATTGTACAATTGATGATGTGGCTTCATGATGTCTGACACTTATTAGTTTGATAGCAGTCTAATGTCTGTCTAATTTGCTTGTTTCTGCTTTCTCTTATTTTTCTCTCTTAAATGAAATTCTCTATTCAGCTGCACTAGCATAGTCTCTTTCAAGTCCTATTGTTCCAAAGGTTGGACAGGTAACTATTTGCTATTAAAAAAGTGAAGTCAAGGAATGTCATGTTGTTCAATATCTATATCCTTTTTGCAATGAGACATTCTGTATTCGATCTATCATGTACTTAAACCATAGATTTACCTGAGGTAGTTCTCTGATATAGTGTGGAAAAATTGTTAAACTTTCATGGTTTGCCTGGACATGTCAGTTTAGACAAGTTAGTTTTTGCATGTAAGAAATTTGCTATAATTTTTTTTTTTTTTGGTAACGGTAAGAGATTAAATTTGCTATAAAATTTGCTATACTGTGATCTTGAGTTTTATGGTATTATGCCAGCTTTTGTTTCTCTTTCTCTAAGTGATTCTACTCCCCTATTCTGTTTAGATTTCATTTCTCATTTCCTGACACATTACAGCATATTCCCTGTTAACAACTTTTCATGAACTGCTGATTATAATATGATTCTAAAATCTGCAGTCTGATTGCTTTTACAATGCTGGTTGGACCGAGGATGTCCGCGCTGTCATTGACTATCTGCATAATGAGTACCCAAAAGCTACTTTATTTGTCGTGGGAACTAGCATTGGGGCCAACATTTTGGTAACTTATATTTCTCATTAAATTCCAACTTTTGCATGTTACTTTAAAAATGTTCAACAATTTCCATCACCAAAGGTTTATTTTGGAAGTGTTTTATTGTACATGATCCCCTTGTACTAAGAAGTTGTGGTATTCATTGCTTTTTGTTTATTTTTTCCATTAAAGCTTGCACAATTCTTATGATGAGAATTTTCTTTTCAATCCAAGGATTTCTTTCCTATTCACAGTGGTATCCAGTCGAGTATCTCTAGCTTTTATCCTTGGGAAAAATAATATTTCTCATTTTTAGGGTCTCTCTGAGGATTAAGGTTTATAATATGTACTACAGCAATTTTCAGCAGTATCTTTACACAATAACTGTTTCAGGTAAAATATCTTGGAGAGGAAGGAGAGAATATTCCCGTTGCTGGTGCCGTTGCAGTTTGCTCACCATGGGATCTTTTGGTTAGTGTTTGACTTGACCTAATTCGACTAGAACTTGAACAATTATATATCTTCTGGTATCAAAGTAGGGCATAAGTAGTAGTCTTTTTGGAATGGAGAGAATCTTCCTGTTGGTAATGCTGTTGCAATTGGCTCGCCACGGGATTTTTTGGTTAGTTTTCAACTGGACTTAATTTTACTAAACCTTGAGCAGTTATATTTCTTCTGGTGCCAAAATAGGCAAAAGTAGTACTCTCTTTGGCATGAAGACCTCATAGTTTGCCATCAAAATTGAAAATTGAAAACAGAAAAGAGCACATGAAATGTTATTGGACACTGGTTGACAACATATCATGACACAACATTTGAGAAAATGTACAGCCCTTACATATTTTATGGCTGTACTACTGCAGGAATGTAGAGTTTCCTGTTATGTGTCTCCTGAGACGTATGAAATGGTGGGAGAGTTTTACCTCCATTGTACTTGTGATTTTGTGAGACTGTGGAATGGAATTTTGGAAGATCCACTCTTTCTGCTTTTAGATGCAACAGAAAATACAAGCTGTTCTTACTAGCTATTATCTTTTTACTGACCTCAAATTGTTGGATGCTGGCGGAACATAGATTCAAAAGGTTCATTGACTATTATGTTTCAGCCACAGGACCATATTTTACTATAACGTTTCAATAACTATGCCTTTTATTATCAAGAAATATAGGTATTGCTGGTCTTTCAACTTGTGTGTTTTGAGTGCACTTTTACAGCTAAAGTTATCTTGCTCCTTCACAAGACTTAATGGTCTGAGTTGTCTTGTTGTGTCTCACCCGTTTTCTACTCTTTGCTTTCTCTTCCACTGCCTTAGTATTTTTCATCTTTTCTAAGTCCATTTATACCTTTTGTTTGGAATGTTGTCAATCACTATAAAAGTTATAATCGTTGTCCTTTGACACTGGACTTTCTTATCGGCTTCTCTGCATGCCTAAAGTAAGAAAGCCTTACTATCATTTCTTCTGCCCTACTGCTGATAATTTCCGCCAGGGGAAATGATATGAGAAATGGCATACACAATTCTTTGTTCTCTTCAATTTCAGTTATTTAACAGTGGTATAGATAGTTTCTCGATCATGTGTATACAAGTGGAAGGAGCTGTTTGCTCTTATCTCTTATTGCAGATTGGTTTAGAATTATCAGTAGGTAACAGTGTTTCTGATATTACTGGAAGGAACTGTATGCTCTTCTTTTTTGATGCAGATTGGTGATAGATTTATAAGTCGAGGACTGCGGCAGAAGCTTTACGATAGAGCACTTACCATTGGACTTCAAGGCTATGCACAGTTGTATGTCATCTAAATTGAGTGAATCTTTCTATATAATTGAGCATTATTAATGTCAATGATATTGATCTCTGCATATTCTTGGCTTGACATATTTTAAATGGTTTTGAAGACATCAACCTCGCTATTCTCGCCTTGCTGATTGGGAGGGCATCAGAAAGGTTCCCTTTTCTTACACTTTCTGTATTTGTTCTAAACATAAGAGCAAGAACTTCTGGATGCTGCTTGATTTAAAAGAACTCAGTTTAGTCTCTGTTGTTCTTAATAGTCAACTACTGGGCCCAATCAGTATGACGTCAATTACAAATTGAGCTCAATCAGAACTCCTTTATTCACGGAAAAAGAAATTCGCTTTTTGGGCGACCAAACTTGATTAAAGACTAGTTTATAATATTGGCTTAGTATGGCAGACTATAAATAGGTTAATAGTAATATCCAATTCAATCTCATATTATTTGTTGTGCGAGTGAGAAGACGAGTAAGGGAAGTGTCTTTGTGCATGCTAAGGTATGCATGCTTTATCTGTTGGGCTGATCAATTGATAGATGAAACTAAAGTGTTATTTAGCACCAAGCATAATGAAGGTCAGGACATGCGAGAGATGACATCTTCATTGTTTGTCTGCATGCTGGGTAACAATTTTTCGTGATTCAATGTGCATTTATGGTCATGGTGGTTATGTCTGGCTTCATTATCTGGGTTGTCAAATTTTGTATTGAGGGTTTCATTTTGATCAAATAGTGCTATTTCATTGAGAAAGGGCTTCTTTTTCCTGTGCTGAAGCTGGGGTAATGCCTTTAATTAGATCTGCATATTCTAATGCATTGGGAAACATTTGAGTGCACATAGTTCCAGTTCTTTAGTCCAACAATACTAATAATATTTATTATACCTCTGAAGATGTGTAATATATTCACTCTCTACTTAAGTTTTATTGTTTTCACAAACTCTAGGAGGAACCCTTTCATCAACTTGTGCTTGGACAGTGACAACTAATCTCAATGTCAGCTCACTCTAATATACAACTCTTGCAGTGTGCATGGGCAATAATATACCTACATTTGAGATATTCAATGTCTTCACATGATTAAGAAGGCAAGCTTTGGCTGTGCATTGTACTGCCAGACTTCATAGGACATCAATTTTATTGGCATCTTTTTATGCTTTTTATGATTGCCAAATTCAGCACTAACTAGACTTTTCAAGTTCGCAATTTGTCACCGCGCACAGTACATGAGAGAACGTCTTGCCTCTTTGTGGTTAGTCTGATTTCATCTGGCTAATAGTACTTGATGTTCTTCATGTTCCACTAGTCACGTTCTATTCGAGATTTCGACAATTACGCTACCTGCCTGGTTGGCAAATTCGAGGTACTAATATCGTGCTCTTCATATCCTTGTCATTTTGGTTGTTCTTCTGTGAGTTCAATAATATTGCATCGTTTGTACTCAGACAGCAGATACATACTATCGGCGTTGTAGCAGTGCTAATTATGTAGGAAGTGTTGCAGTTCCATTGCTGTGTATCAGTGCTTTGGATGATCCTGTTTGTACTAGAGAAGCCATTCCATGGGATGAATGCAGGTTGAACTTATGTGGTTCACACTATATTTTAGACTTGTTATTTTAGCACCTGTCCTAAAAACTTCATGTTTGGCAGGGCTAACAAAAATATAGTTATGGTTACTCCAAGACATGGAGGGCACTTGGCATTTTTTGAAGGAATAACTGCAACAAGCCTCTGGTACTTTGTGGTCCAATCTTAATTCTATATTCATATTTTTGACTCTCTGTCATTGAAATGCCAGCCTTCCTCCAAATGCATCAAATCACTTAGCTTCTGGGAAAACTCAAGTTGTTCTGTGCTAGAATATTTAGTTTGTTGTTGTACCAGAACTGAAGTTTTTTGAGTGCATCCTAATTTACTCTCAACATATATTCTTTTGGGAACATTTTGTATTTAAGGCGTCTCTTTAGTTCTTTGGATCTATGCAGTCTAGGCCAATCATTGTTCTTCTGTTTGGCAAACTTTAGCCATTGGTTGTCAGATGCTGGATGAAAGATAGAGAACCTTGATACTGAATATAGATTTCTTCTTCATTAATCGTCTGTTTATCCTTCTCACGTCCCATTAAAATCTTCGTGTTGGTTTGATGGATTCTTGTTTCATTGTTTGTTTCACTTTTTATCAGGTGGGTAAGGGCTGTCAACGAGTTTCTTCACGTTCTACATTCTAGTCCATGCATGCATGTAAAGAAGGTACAAATCACCGATTTGTTGCGCTTACTTTTACCTTGGGAAGATAGAGAGAGTGGCACACTCAATTATTGTCTTCATGTCTCACTGCAGAGTCGAACATCTACTCGGCACTCGGCTCTGGAGTCTTCAATCGATCAGGGTCCTTATGTGAATGTGGCTGATGGAATGGTAGCTGCAATGGGAAATGAGCACACAAAAGATGCTCTGGTCGAAGAAGAAATGGTAATACAAAAGACCCCGAATGCGAAAACCGAGGAAACATCTTTAGATGCGGAAAAGAACGCCCATATAGCAGGAACGAATGGCAGTTCCAAAATCTCTCAGAATCCTGCAGGCATTCAGGACGTCAAGCCAATAGATGTCAATCCCTCGGTCTTGAGGAGTATAAATCAGATCGCACGAGTGAGTAGAAGATCTATTTGGCTGCTTGCATATATTGCTGTAGTTACAAGCTGGCCAGTCGTCGGCTCAGCCCTTGGCTTCGTGTTTAAAGGGAAGCTTAAAAATATGTTACCTGCAGTCCTGCGTGGAAGACACATTGGCCGCAGTGCTCCTGTGTAAAGAGAATTGTATCATGATTTATTCCCTTCTCACTCATTGAGAAGGTTAATCATCGTCAACAGTGAAATTATCTATCAAATGTGTCAGAAGTAAGAAGGGTAAATGAGTTTTTACCATTTTTAGGGTTTATTTTGATGTATATATATTAAACTTTATTGAATAATACGAAGTACGTTTATCTCACATGGTATTAGAGCCTAGGGCTTAACCCTAGACGACGGAGCAGCCACTTGCCGCCGTCGACTTGTCAGAACAGTCGGCCGTCGCTGCCGGTGGCGCTCCTTGTCGCCTTTGATTATCTCTCTCTTTTCTCTTGCATTCTCGTGACTCCTTTCTCGAACTTTCCCTAAGCGTGGCTCTTTTGCGTGGCTCGCTCAACTCGGGCGGCTCGCGCAGCTCCATTGTGTGACTCATGCGACGTGTTGGATTGCTAATTTCGGTTGCACGGCTCCATCGCGTGGCTCACAGGCTTGCTAGGTCGCTGATTTTGGTGGCTGACCCACCCACTAGTTTTGCATGAGGACTGACAACGGCATTTGGTATAACGCAAAGCACAGGCATTGCACCAAGGTTGAGTCCTGAGGTATTTTCATGGGAGAAGATGCGATCTTTAAGTGAATTGGGTTTTGGGATGAACTATTTTGGGGGTACGTATATTTTCCTCTGCAACTAAAAGGAGGAATTCTTTTTTGTCCCTTTACATCGATCTTTTGGAGTTTCTATGGCCTGTGTTGCTTCGTCTTTGATGGCTGGGAAGTTGACTGACCATTTTATGATTATAAATTGTTAATATGAGGGTCTGTAAATTGGTGGCGGTCTCTATTACTTTGTGTGGGTTATGGAGATTTTGTGTGGTAATATTGGATTATTGAGTTACTGAGACTGAGTCGTTTGAAGGAAACTAGGGTTGGAATTTTCTTATTATTTGGAAAATGGGTGATCACTCGAAGATTACAATTGAAGTAAGATCTTGAGAAGAATAATACTATGATGACTGAGGTGATTTCCTTTTCGTCTAATGGAATTACTGATAAGAAGCTCACAGGTAGTGCTAACTTCCACCAATGAAAGAAAATCATGAAGCTTACTTTGACAGACATGAACCAACATAGACACTTAATTGAGTTTAAGCCGAGACATGGTGTAACTTGGGATGGTGTTGATGCACGTATTCTTGGTCAAATGTTGAATTCTATGGAGAGTAATGTAGTTGACATAGTAACTCATATTGATACTGTGAGAGAACTATGAGAGTATTTGAATGCGTTGTATTTTGGCCAAAATAATTTGTCATGGATTTATGAGCTATCACAGGAGTTTTATCGATTTGAAAGGAAGAGACGCTCTATTAGCCAATGCTTTGCAGACTTTAAGAGATTGTATGAGGAGTGGAATGCCGTTTTCCCTATTTTAGCTGATGTTCAACAAATGCAACGTCAGATGGAACAATTGGCTGTAATGGGATTCTTAGGAAGTCTTGGTTCCAAATATGAAACTGTTAGGTCTCAAATTCTTGGAGGAGAGACTATAGCGTCACTCATAGATACGTTTGCTCGAGTTCTTCGAATATCTCGTGAGTCTTCTCAAGATACTACATCTATGGTGGGGAGTTCAGCTTTTGTGTCCTAGACTCGAACTAGTAGTGGTAATAGATGTGATGGAGGAAACCGTGGCGGATATAGTGGGCGTGGTGTCCGAGGAGGAGGCCGAGGCATAGGAATAGGGAGAGGTCAAGGTCATCAGCATCCTTATGGACAATTTCACATATCTACTGATAATTCGGGGACTACACGAGTTTGTCATTACTATGGCAAACCGGGTCATATTAAAATTTTTTGTTATAAGCTACATGGGAGACCAGGGTAGCAGCACTAGTTCGCTAATACGGCATCTAATATTGACTCTACTCTACAGTCATCTGAAGACATGGTAGTGGTTATGGCTGGTGAGGAATATGCTCGGTACAAATAATCTCAAATCCCACAGCCTGTTTTTTCCACTGCTACTTAGGCACAGACAAGTAATGCTACTGCATGCATTTTGGCTACTTCTTGTCCTTGGATCGTTGATTCAGAGGCTTCTGATCACATGTCAAGTCTTTCAGGTATATTTTCCTCTCTTTCTCCGTCTTCTTCCATAGTTACTCCAGCCAATGGATCACCTACACATGTTAAGGGCATTGGCATAACTAACCCAACTCCTTCATTGTCGTATCCTCAATGCTTTATCTTCCACAATTTCCATTTAACCTCATGTCTATTAGTAAATTAACCAAAAACTTTTAGTGTTTAGTAACTTTTTATCCTGATTCTTGTATTTTCCAGGATCTGGCTACGAACAAGACGATTGGTTGAGGACGTGAGCAAGGGGGGCTATTTGTACTTGAAGATGCTTCTTCAATTGCTTGCTCAAGTGTTGCGTCCCCACATCGAATCCATTGTCGTCTTGGTCATCCTTCTCTACGCAGTCTTCAAAAGTTGGATTCTAGTTCTCAATCTCTTTCGTGTTAGTTACACACCTCAAATTATTAAACGAGCAGCATCTCCTGTTTTATTAGTTCATTAAGATATTTGGGGTCCATGTCATGTGGTTTCTAATTCGGGTTCAAGATATTTTGTTACTTTTATCGATGACTATTCCAAAGTTACTTGGTTATATTTAATGAAAAATCGTTCAGAATTATTTTCTATTTTTGTGCATTTATATCTGAAATATATACTCAATTTGGCATGCATGTTAAAGTTCCGCGTTCTGATAATGCTAAAGAGTATTTTTCCACATCTTTTTCTGATTTTATGACTCAACATGGTATGATCCATGAATTTTCCTGTCCTAATACTCCACAACAAAAGGGTGTTGCTGAAAGGAAGAATATGCATTTATTGGAAGTTACTAGATCCATATTATTCGAGATGAAGGTCCCCAAAACCTTTTGGTCTGATGCTGTTTTAATTGCATATTATCTCATTAATCGCATGCCTTCTTCTGTTTTGCAAGGTGGTATTCCTTTTTCCACTTTATTTTCTAATGAACCATTGTTTGTCCTATCACCCCATATCTTTGGTTGTGTCTGTTTTGTTCGTGATCATCGACCTGGAGTATCAAAACTCGATCCCAAGGCAATCAAGTGTATGTTTATGGGTTATTCCCACACTCAAAAGGGATATCGCTCTTATTCTCCATTACTGAGAAAATATTTTATAACAGCTAATGTTTCATTTTTTGAATCCACTCCTTATCATAATGTTCTAATTGATGTGTTTGAATTGGATGAAGACTTGCATGTGACCACCATTCGGTCTACTATTCCAACTGTATCACCAGTATCTATTGAGAAACCACTTCCTCTCCAGGTTTATACTTGACATCCTCGTGTCGCTACTGCTTCCCCCACTCCTCCCGTCATTACTACGTCATCTTCTGCTTTAGATCCGCCATTAGCTGACCCTCCTCTTGTATCTGATCTTGATCTTCCTATTGCTCATCGCATAGGTACACGTTGTACTCAACATTCTATTGCAAATTTTATTTCACTCTTCTGTGTCTCCTACTTTTCGAGCCTTTTTAACTACTGTTGAACAATATCTTGTCCCCAAGTCTGTCGCTAAGGCATTACAAAGTTCTGAGTGGAGGATAGCAATGGAAGAAGAATTAAAGGCTCTCGAGATTAATCAAACTTGGGACTTAGTACCACTTCCTCTAGACAAAACTGTTATTGGTTGTCGATGGGTATATGCTGTAAAAGTCGATCCCGATGGTTCTCTTGCTCGTTTAAAAGCAAGATTTGTTGCCAAAGGGTATCCTTAGGTATATAGGGTTGACTATCTAGACACATTTTCTCCTATTGCCAAGCTTTCTTCTGTTCGTATTTTGATCTCTCTTGCTCCAACAAATAACAAGCCTTTATTTCAGCTTAGTGTTAAGAATACTTTCTTGCATGACACTCTTCATGAAGAAGTTTATATGGAGCAACTTCCGGGTTTGTTGCTCAGGGGGAGTTTGGACTAGTTTTGCAAATTAAAAAAGTCTTTATATGGTTTGAAACAATCTCCACAGGCATGGTTTGGAAGATTTTCTGAGGTTGTACTGTCTTTTGGACTATCAAAATGTGGAAATGATTATTCTTTCTTTTATAAACAATCAGGGGGAGGCAAACTATTCTTGATTGTGTATGTTGATGATATCATCACGGGAGATGACTTGGTTGGTATAGTTGAGTTAAAAACCTATCTTTAGCAATAGTTTCAAACTAAGGACTTAGGAAGATTGAAATATTTCCTAGGAATTGAAGTGGTGCAATAACATAAATGTATTGTTCTGTCATAGCGAAAATATATCTTGGATTTGCTTACTGAGACATGTATGTTGGGATCAAAGCCTCTTGATTCATCCATGGAATAATGGGTTAAATTAGTTGCTGATGGAGGAGAAATTCTTAATAATCCCGAGAGATATAGAAGACTGGTAGGTAAACTGAATTATCTTACAGTTACTCGGCAAGACATCACTTTTCTTATTAGTGTAGTAAGTTTTTTTGTCTTCCTCTCATACATCTCACTAGGATGCAGTTATTCGGATATTGAGGTATTTGAAGAAAGCTCCGGGAAAGGAATTGTCTACCAAAACCATGGTCATATCAGGGTTGAAGGTTTTTCTGATGCTAATTGGGCTGGGTCTTTAGATGATAGAAGATCAACTACTGGGTATTGTGCTTTAGTCAGAGGAAATCTGGTATCATGGAAAAGTATGAAACAAAGTGTTGTCTGCTCCAGTGCTGAGTCAGAATATAGAGCCATGGCACAAATGACATGTGAATTAGTGTGGATTCGACAGTTATTGACTGAGTTAGACTTTAAAGATTTAGTACTTATGACTCTATGGTGTGATAATAAAGCCGCAGTGCATATAGCTTCCAACCCCGTGTTTTATGAGAGAACAAAACACATTGAGGTTGATTGTCATTTTATCCGAGAGAAGTTGCAAAGTGGAGTAATTCTTCCTTAGTCATATTCCAGACATCTTCACTAAATCCTTAAGTAATGGGAGGATAGAACATATTTATAACAAGCTGGGTATGATTAATATTTATGCTCTAGCTTGAAGGGGAGTGTTAGAAGTAAAAATGGTGAATGGGTCTTTATCACTTTTAGGGTTTATTTTGATGTGTATATATATATATATATAAATATATATATATATATATATATAAACTTTATTGAATAATATGAAGTACGTTTCTCTCACAAAATGCAAGATTATTAATAGATTTATGAAACAATGGAACCATCCGACCTGAGGATCATTGGGTGACTTTCTCGATGCCCCTGCGGTTTTAAAATTGGCCATTTAAGCGACTCCGGAAGCACAAGAATGATTCGAAGGGTTGGATCCCCTCTCATGTTTGCATCAAGGGTAAATTCGAGAACAGCTCCGTCTTTGTATAAACCGATTATCAATAATGATCTACCGGACGGTACAATGAGATCTAATAACATGCATCGGCATCTTCTCTCTCTGCTCTCATGGTTTATAAAAAAGCATTTCATAGTTTTCATCTCCCGAAAGTTTTTCACGGTTGCTTCATTCTATGCCTCGGTCCATAGGATATCTGGATGCCTCAGATTATGTGAATGCAACTGCCGGAACAATGAACGCATCGGGAGAGATCAAGACACCATAATTTTGGGAAAACCCGACTTTTTCTCTACTCCCAAAGATGAATATTCGCACGGTAGCTCATTCAGCCGGAAACTGCTGCGTGCCTTTCGTTGACCACGAACGTCGCCAGGCAGAGCGCGTCTCTCCCTCCCGACCACGGGCTTTCGGGAACAAATACACAAGAATGTATGTGAGACTGGCCTTGTAAGGACCCATATGATCCCTCGTTTCCCGTCAGGCGGTCGGACTTCGCTCTGTACCTTTTCATGACCGTGGCCCTAGAGTAGAGTTCGAGTGACGGTCTCATGTACGGCCGAAGGGTTCTTGAACTAGAAGGTGTCCGTCTCGATGAGTGGAGGGGTTGAGACGGGACATCATTGCCTCCGTGCGTGCCAGCTCGGCAACATCTGACCCTGTTCTCATCTCATCTCAAACTCTCTCTCCCTCTCTTTCTCTCTCCTCGGATCGTGAGCTTTAGTCCCACCGATTCAATGCACGGTTGAACTTGAATTGGTCCAAAAAAAAAAAAAAAAAAGGCGGAGGACTTGTCGATTCGTATGAGCAGGTGTCTCCCTTTGACTAGTAGGCCCGACCTTTCCTTACAAAGCTAATGAATACTTCCCCTGAATCTCCCCCCCAAACGGAATCTTCCATTTTCTCTCGCGAATATCACGGTCCTCCCTTTAATCGAATCGCTTTTAATCGCTTGAGATCATGACTCACCGTACATTAGTCAGCCGGTTGTTATTTTGTCCATACTTTTTTGCCCGTTTCCCGATCTCTGATACTAGTATACACAAATTAATCACGGTCATCTCCCACGCAGTAAATTCAGGGGATTTACTTTCAGATTGGTTAAGTATTTTCTTTCCCCAAAAATGTTTATGCCGCACGTATCCTTCGGATTTTCCCTGGTAAGAGTCATGGTGACCGATTGCATACGATAGAAAGGAAGGGTATTTTATAAAAGGGCGGTGAATCTGCCGTCGCTTTTAATTAGGATAAAGATCTTAGGTTGAGAAAGCGACATCATCATTTTTCTTTTTCTTTTCTTTCCGCGTGCAATATCACGGATCGAGCTAAGAACCGAAGAAAAACAGAATCTACCCACTTGCGGGATTTTAGCATCATTTGGCTCCCGAATTCAAGGGTGTGTGTGGGGGGAATCGAACCTTCCTTTACTAAATCAAGAACTGTGCGCACGTCCTTCGTGGAAAACTAATATTCAAAACCCCCCCATTGGCCATGCCCAAACAAAAGGAGAAAGAGATAACAGAAAGGAAAGAAAGGAGAGAAAGAAAGAAAGAAAGGCAGGACAAGGACATGGCAAAATCCAAATCGGCATCGCCTTGCGTTCTCAGCCTTCTTTATACTTAAGCCTTTGGACTCTTGTCGCGAGGAAGCATCTTCATGGCAACCTCCTCTTCTCAACAGGCTGTTCAAGACTTGTCCAAAGCGCTGTTCATATTATAATAAGGTTCCTTGTCTCCTAGCGTTTGAACCGGTCCCCAAAACTTGTTCCCCATTTTTCTACTCGTGGTTTCATCGTGAAGATAGGATCGAACTTGTCTTTCCGAGCCTCTGCAATTGCTTGCGTATCTAAAAAATCGAGAATAGCATCAAACTTCTTTGAGATAATTATAGAAGGAAAAGTAGAAAGAAAGTTAAATCAAAATAGAGGGAGAGGAGGAAAACGGGGGATGCAAAAAGACAAGGTAGCAGATCCGAGGATCTTAGCAGTTGGGATGATACTTGACTTGTAGATTATCTTTTCATTAAATTAACCCAAAGTTGTGGACTATGTATCCGTTTCATCTGTTATGCTTTTTATTTGTACAAAGAAGGGCTCAAATACTTTCCATGCCCATATTTCAGAAAACAGATTTTTCGAAAGTTTATAATTCGACCTTATACAATTCTAGGGTTTTGTCAAAACATCTACGTGTACCTGATAAATTGTTTTCATTTGCAGAAGGAATCGTCAGACGTGATTTCATTTAACTTGGGAATCTTATTTCACGTAGATTCATTTAGCATGCGTTTACTTAGTATTCGCAAAAGCACGTATATCTTCTAGCGGACTTTCAGAAAGTTAACATTGTCGAATGAGAAAGCTGAATCGCCAACGCGGGCTATCATCCTTGGGTAAGAGACTTCCCTCCAACTACACGTTAAATTGGCCGGTTACAACTTACAGGTTACACACAACACGCACATACGAATATAACTTAATAGAAGTATGGTTCACGTATATATCTGCATGGGGACATTACCACAATGTTGCAATCTCTTTGCCAAAAGGAAAAGGACGAGATGCATTGTGTAGGGGTAACGTGTTGTCCGGTCAGAAGGGGAAATCGAGGAAGTAGGCTTCAATTTCCACGTTGATCTAACATCAAAGAATATTAACAATTTATCAATGTTATTGGCGCATACACTAGCAGAAGGGCCGAGACCTATTTGATGCTCTAGCAACAGAATAATATCACCAAGTTCCTCAAATAATTTGCATTTTCTTTCTGTTTCTCTTTTGTACGGTTGAGGCTCATATCATATGCAATCGTAACTTACTTATTTCCCTTGTGGAAATAAGATGCCTGTCTTTGATTGAATCGGGAAAGTGAACTTAACCCAATAGAGGAAGACGTAGGAAATACATCATTCACATAAATAACAAAAAATGCGACTCTATGATATGATTATCTCGAGCGTGTTCAATGTATATGCTCTTTCCAGAAATTTATATATATTAGGTATGGTAATGGTGGTTACATAGGGGAACCTAAACCTGCCATTTGTCGACCTTGGAAGCTCGTATCGACCTTTCCCCCTGCCAAAATTATTAGCAATGTGCGTCAAATGTAATCGAATATTTATATATATATATATATATATATATATATATATATATTTTTTGTTTAGGCGATAACCCTAAAGAAATCGAGCATGGGTTGGGGGGAGGGACGAACATCGTAATGAGTGACGTAATAAAAGTAGACGCACGTCCTCCGTCAAGAAACCTTCAAAAGTCAAATCTCCCGATGCTTCGCTCCGTCCTTTTGTGCGACTTTTTAAGGTCGAGAAAAGAGGAAAAACAATGCACCACCACCCCCTCTCCCTCCTTTTGGAATCGTTCAAACGGCCTTCTCAATGCGGAGGAGGTTTCCTCCCATGACCCTCCTTATCAGAGACATAACAGAGATGGAATAATCCTAGAATTCGACATCATCCCCTCCTTTTTGTTATTCAAAGGACATGCCCGAAACAAGAAGCGGCATCAAAGACGCATCAATTATTGCTTTTTTCTTTTATTATAAACATATATGTTTATTTTATGATCGTTACCAAATTGAAGTGGATATGGGGAAGGTCTTTAAAATTAAAGATCATCGTTTCTTTCATCAATTTGATAATGATTACAATAAGACCTTCTGTAGTTTAATTTGCAAGCATTGGGAACATTTGTAAAGTTCGAATATGCTTCCAGGTAATTGGACTCCTCACCATGATTCTGTCTCCTATAGATACGACCGAAACTGGCATGTGACGTCGTTATAAGTTAATTCTCAATCAATGATTAACAGCATGGGGTCATATTCAATGTATCTAGGATTAGGTTTTACGGATGTGCATGACCCTAATTTTACCTAACTCATTGTGCGGGAGAGATTTGCAATCACATCTAAAGTTTCTAATTTATTTTTTTGCATGGAGCATCAAGTCTTTATTCCATTCTTCTTCTTCTTCTTCTCATTCTATGAAGGATTGGAAAGCTCCAAAGTGACTTTCAAAGCACGGTGAAAGAAGGGGAGATCGGACAGCTGGGGCTAAGATTGAAAAAGAGCGAAAGGAGAGGGATTTGTTCAAGCATCTAGAAAAGAAATGGCGAGTGAGGACGAAAGTCATCGAAGCGGACGGTAGGGTTAGGATTCCCCTTTTTTCCCGCTGGTTTTTGTCGACTGCGTATGGCATCTTCTCACCTTCCTTAACTACCAATGGACCGCCATCCCCCAAAAAATCCCCCGTCGTTGTCCTCATCATGAATCTATACCCCCGATTTATACCTTTTCCCTTAAAGTACATTGGCATCAAAATGTGTCGTCACCTGACGGCATCCCATCCTGCCCGTAATTTAGAAGTAACAAGAAAAGAAAAAAGAAGATGCCATTCTGTCTCTCAATGTCAGTGGAGCAGGTTTAAAGAAAGAACGCAACCCTCTCTCTGTCTCCCTCTTTCTCTCTCTCTTGAATTGAATTGGCTTCACTCTCCCGTGTGAAAACATAAAATGAAACCCTGAATTTCAAAGTCGTGTGCCCCTTCCACACTTCCATAAAAAGGTCTAGCGCGTTCTTGTTCCTCTCACCTACTACATTTATTCTCTCTCTCTCTCTCTCTCTCTCTCTTTCCGTGAACCTCCCAACCGATGGAAGAAACAGAAGATCAGGAACAGCTCTTGAACCTGAGCCTGGCCATTGTTTCATCAGGCTATGGTGATGAGGCCAGGTTGAGGAAGAGGAAGAGATCGATGTCTAGGGATGATAATGATGTTATCTCCAACTCTTCCGATGCGTTCGAAGGATGTGAGGGCAAGATCTTCAAGCTTCTCCAGATGAGAGAAGAAATGCTCCACACCGAACACAAGAGATCCAAGCAGATGAGCCCACACCATGAAGATGGCAAGGGGCTCCACTTGATCCATCTGTTGCTCATCACGGCCACCGCAGTGGATGAGAACAACGCCAGCTTGGCCCTTGACAACCTCGCCGAGCTGTACCAGAGTGTCTCGCTGACCGGCGACTCGGTGCAGCGGGTCGTGGCCTACTTCGCCGACGGACTTGCCGCCAGGCTCCTGACCAGGAAGTCCCCGTTCCATGACATGATCATGAAGAGACCGACCTGCGAAGAGGAGTTCGTGGCGTTCACCTACCTCTACCGGGTCTCGCCGTACTACCAGTTCGCTCATTTCACGGCCAACCAAGCCATTCTCGAGGCCTTCGAGAGAGAGGAACAAGTTAACCACCGTGCTTTGCACGTCATCGATTTCGACGTGTCGTATGGCTTCCAGTGGCCTTCTCTCATCCAATCTCTATCCGAGAAGGCAACCAGCGGGAATAAAATCTCCTTACGGATCACTGGCTTTGGGAGAAGCCCCGAGGAGCTACAAGAAACTGAGCGCAGGCTAGTTAGCTTCTCAAAGGGTTTCAAGAACATAGTCTTTGAGTTCCAAGGCCTGTTACGAGGATCAAAGCTCGTCAACGTGAGGAAAAAGAAACAAGAGACCGTCGCAGTAAACCTAGTTTTCCACTTGAACATGCTGAGCAATTTCGCAAAAATCTCGGAGACTCTCAAGTCAGTGCATTCGCTCAAGCCGTCCATCGTGATGCTCGTGGAGCAAGAGGGTAACCGAAGCCCTCGGAGCTTCCTCTCGAGATTCATGGAGTCCTTGCACTACTTCGCGGCCATGTTCGACTCTCTAGACGACTGCCTTCCATTGGAGAGCTCAGAGAGGCTGAGCATTGAGAAGAACCATCTCGGCAAGGAGATCAAGACCCGGATGAACTACGAGAAGGACGACAGGCACTGCGCACGGTACGAGAGGATGGAGACGTGGAAGGGGAGGATGGAGGCTCATGGTTTCGCGGGGGTCAAGCTGAGCTCCAAGTCCATGTTGCAAGCGAAGCTCCTGCTGAGAATTAGGGCACACCATCGTCCTCTTCAGTTCGAGGGCGAGAACAGCGGGTTTAGAGTGATCGAGAGAGATGAGGGAAGAGCGATCTCTTTAGGGTGGCAAGATAGGTCCTTGACAACAGCCTCTGCATGGCATTGCGTATGGTAGAGAGAGAGAGAGAGATTGATTATATATTCTATAGTATTTCTGACACATTCATCGATTATTTCATTGTCATTGTTGTTTGTAACTGCGATAGCAACCAATGACCAAAGACCGGCAAGATTGTTTTTTAAGGGTTGCTTGATTCGGTCTCTGTATCTACAAGTTACGTACCTTATGTTCTTCAGCTTCAAGATCTCGTCGTATTTGCACTTGCAAGTGCCGATACGTAAACATGTATGTTGGCATTCACCTTACAATTTATGCTTTGTAATACAAGAGGTTTGAGGTGGACATGTCACGAGCATATCACGACTTTCATACGTTGTGAAGCAATAATCATGGTCTTCTCCTTTCAACTCCTACAACATCCTATTGCACCTTCAGTCCATTTTATGTTGAATTTTAACTTCAGCCGCTATACGATTTTTTGTTAGTTTTTCTGAAGAAACAAAATTTCTTTCCTAATTTTATACTTTCTGTTCAAAATAATAATATTTTTTTATTTATTATTTTCTACATACCTTCGAGCTGGTCCATATGCTACTTGAAGCTTCGCATAGCCTGAAAATAATTTCATTTATAAAAGACCGACCAATCTAATTAGGCATGGGAAAACGCGCCCATTCGAGTTTTCAACCTTCTCGTATGTTATGTTCCACCCTTACGGTTTCATGCATTAGGGGTGAGTGAGAATGGTTCATTCGATTGGGTTTCGTTGCCGAAACAAATAGAATCGAACCGAATTAGTTTGGCTTGTGAAAAGAGAACCAAGTAGCTAAGTAAGGGCTTAAAACAGAACTGTCTGAATTCTATTGGTCATATATGTCTGATCTTCCATTCAATCTTCCTATTGAAACCCCCATCTTTTCAGGGAGGGATGGGGTGGGGACGCGCAAGTTTCAGGAGTGGGTTTCGATGCCCACGCTCTGTAAAAGGCAAGGCAAAAGTCTAAGAGTGAGTGTAGAATAGGTATAGAGTAGGACTAACAAAAAAAAAAAAAGTTAGCTATCTAAATCTTCAAATCTGTCAAAATATTCGATTCTTGAACATCAGATATTGGCTTTGAACAGTAACACCATGTGATTAACTAGTAACTATCAAATCTGTGATACGCTGGGCAAACTAGTTAGGCGAAAATTTCACCAAAGAAAAAAAAAATTGGCAGAACTAAGAAGGATATAGCTTTTGAAGCCCAAACGATGTTGAGAGATGGGCCTGTTGAATCGATCTAACCACATTAGGAAACTCTATCATAAGAAGACAATGGAAAGTACAAATAAATTATTAAATTGGATTTTGGAAAGTAATCTGGGCTCTCAATTCGCCAGAAAGTTCAGCTCGATTTGTTTACCATAATTTCAAGATGATTGAGATTCCCTACATTTAGCTACATTTACCCCTTGGCTCCGTTTGGGGATGGTCTTGGAAGGCGCTTTGGGTGTTTAAAGCTCATTTGGCAAAATATTGAGCCAACCCCATTGGGAAAAAGTTGGTCTTCACAAAACTGAAAGCTCATATCCTAAGTTGCTTTGGGTTTTCAACATTCTCGGCATGCTTTCTCTAAGGTTTAGTATAAAAATTGTTCCCAAAATATCCTCACTCAATTTTTGTTTTTTCGTTTTTGCTTCCGTGATATCACTATTCATCTTCTTCTTTGTTGAGTTGGCCAGGTGTGGTTGTGCATGGTTGTGAGGGGTTGGTGACTGGCTGGAGAGAGGCCGGTGTGGTCGTGGCTACCTTGAGAACCATCACTAGTTAGTTGCGTGACCTCAGCAAGTCGCGGCGACCCAGATTTGGATCACCGACCTCTGTGAAGGGTCGCCTGAGGTTGCGCAACCAGGTGGCCGTCGCCCAGGTCGTGCGACCCCTCGCCAATCACGACTACCCAAATATAGGTCGTGTGACCTTCGTGAGAGGTTGCAAGGGTCGTGCAACTAGGCTGCCCTTTCCAAAGTCACCTAGGCCATGCGACCCTCACCGGGGTTCGCTCGACCCTAGGCGGCCATAGCCGATTGTGTCCAACGGCCGCTTGAGGTCTTGCAACCTCAAATGTCAGCAGTCGACAATAGATTTTACTTGTCAGTGACTACCTGCCCTCCCTTTGTCAACCAACTTTTTTTTTTTCTTTTGATTGAATTTTTTTCTCTCTATTTTTTTTAATCACAAAAGTTTTTTGTAAATATAATCTCTCCAAACACTATTTTACTTAATGGTACTTTGCAATGGACTTTCATATTACAATTTAACAAACACAATTTGCATTTTAAAAAACCTCTTTAATTTAAATTTCTTTATATTTTTTCGAAGGTTTTTTTCTAAAAAGTTCAACTAAACGCACACTTAGAATTTAACTAGCTGTAGACCTCGACCACCGACGACAGCACAACCTTTACCACCAAACCCCTTCACCACATAAGGCACTGTCGTTCCCATGGGTTCGTCTCGAGGACTTGACAACATGGCATCTCCCTCTTCCCCCGCCCCTATGAAACTGTGGGTATCGAGTCAAGCTGCGCTCACAAAGCCAAATTAGGTGACGGGAGGCGGAGGAGGCCTCGTTGGTGGGTTGAGCCTGAGTGACGGCGTTGAGGTGGTTGACTGGTGGCGTGGGCATGTGGCGGCGACGTGATTGAGATTCTGGCAGTGTGAGTGCACAATTGTCGTGGTAGTGGTTAAGGGTGAGTATGATCTAGATAGGCGGTTTACACTTTGGAATCGAGAATCATCCATTGAGAATCGGTTTCGAAAAATAGGAACCAAGACCTGCTTGTTGGTTCCATGGATTTACCGAAGAACCGGACCGTTGGTGCGGTTCGGTTCGTGGGTGAGTCCATAGAATCAGTCCTCAATCCCCATAAAGTTTGTTCGGTCTTATATTTTGGATTGAATTACGAGTCATTAGTTTTGATTAAGGATTAAAAATTCTAAAGCAAAATTAATAGACAATATTCATTAGCTAAAAACTTAATTTCTTTGAAGATCATGGTATGGTCCTTTTAAGGTTACTTGACAACAAAAACATGTAGAGAATTAGACTCCACTTTAAAAATTCTAAGCTCCACGAAAATTAAAACATTTATCACTTAATTCATCTTTTTTCAACATCAACTTAATTTAATCATGCGAATGACTAAGGAGAGACTTAATTATACTCTTAAAACAAGCCGTTGGCTCTTATGGACATCTTCAATTGGTTCTCTCATTTCTTTACGTTTGTTTATTTTGTTTTGGTTGAAAAAGCAAGTCAATGGATTATTAAAATGAAAAAAAAGAGAGTAGGGGGTTAATCCTATCTCGCAAAATTAGTCAATAATGTTTAATAACTACAAATATACATACGCATATATATATATATATATATATATATATATATATATATATATATATATATATAGACACACACACACACAAAAGTTTGGTCCTAATGGAAGTTGGAACTAGATCTGATTCCTTGAGAACCGCCAGTTCCAATCTGATCTGCTTTGCTCTGATTCTGTCATATTCTAGGCGATCCGAGCAGTTCATGATTTTTTTACACACTTCTAGTGGGAAAAGGATATTAATGGTGCCATAAATTGTGTACGGCGCTCACTTTAGTGCCAAAAGTTTCCGTCGGATCACTTAAGTGCCAAATCGGAGGAAAAACGATCATTTTGGTGTCATTGGCAAAAGATTCCGGCCACCGGCGAAAGATTCCGGCTAAAATCTAACGTGGCCTCAAACTCCGGCGAGCCACATTAGCGTACGGAACCAATAAAAAAAAGCCACGTGGATTTCCAGCCGATCAAATCGGCATTGGCACCAAAGTGAGCGTTTTTCAAATTTTTTGGCACTTAAGTGATCCGATTGAAACTTTTGACACCAAAGTGAGCGCCGTACACAACTTATGGCACCATTAGTATACTTCTCCCCACTTCTAGTTGTGGTGGAGGAGGAAAAGAGAGGAAGCGAGTGTGTGATAATTTGTGAAAAGGTAATAATGTTATTTAGAGAGTTACCTTAAATTATCTCTAAATATAGATAATCCCAATTCATTTCGACCCTTTTGTGAATCATACTAGACGGTGTGGTTCAAATTCCGCTCAACCCTACTAAGTTTATCTCTAGCGTATAGTCTTAATTCTCTAAAGTTAAAAAAAAACCTAAAGTTTAGGTTCAATCTCAATGTCATCTAAAACTTTATTTTGTTAAAAAAAATTCCCCAATTTTCATTTTAACCCAAAATTTATCCATGCGTTTTCATCAATACCCTTACCTTCATATGAAACAACAATCAATCTCATTGTGTCAATACTCTTGAAGAGAGTAGTACGGACCTTTGAAAACATGGACGGATTTAGGATTAGGATGAAATTGAAATATATATATTTTTTAAAATGAAGGCAGAATATTGGATTTAAAATTTGCGATTTTTAGGGAATTAACACCTATCACGTACAACAAAAATTTGGTCAGAAAGCCGGAGCCGTTAGAATCGAGTGGAAATTCCAAACGGTCGTCTTTCCAAGCATCACGATTCAAAATCAAACCTTTCCCCCCCTCTCCTCCTCCTCTCTCTCTCTCTCTCTCTCTAAAACTCGGCAACAATCAATCTTTCACGAATCCAGAGCACCGCCATCCGTTTCCACTCTCGCGATTCCTCTCTTCCTTCGCCGCAAGAATCGGTCGAGCTCGAGCCCCGGCGGAAGAATGGCCGTTCCCGGAGAACGCGCGACGGTCGACGGAGACGGCGAGCCCCGCATCCCGGTGTTCACCGTCGTCAAGAACGGCGCCGTCGTCAAGAACATCTTCGTCGTCGACAAGCCCCCTCCTCCGTCGCCGCCGCCGCCGCCGGGGGGCCCCGCCCGCCCGCGACGGGCGGACGGCGCGGAGACCGTGGCGGGCGGCCGGGAGGGCCGAGGCGAGATGCTGATCGTCGGTCGGCACCCCGACTGCCACATCATGTTGACGCACCCCAGCATCAGCAGGTTCCACCTCCAGATTCATTCGGATCCGTCGCGGCGGAAGCTCTCCGTCGTGGACTTGTCTTCAGGTATTCATCGATTGCTCTCTCCTTCGTTTTTGGCTGCGGAGGTAGGTGCTGTGCGTAAGGTTTTTGTTCGGCGGAAGATAGTGGCGGATTTCCGGCTGTTAGGGCTAACCGCGGTTGAGTGCACGAGCGCAAATGCGGATTCGGATGTCAAATTTGTTCACTTCGATGATCGTTTTTTTTTTGGATTTAGTGCATGGGACTTGGGTTTCCGAGAAGAAGATTGAGCCTGGAGTCGTAGTGGAGCTCAGCGAGGGCGACACATTGCGTGTTGGCGGGTCGAGCAGAGTTTATAGACTGCACTGGGTACCTCTGAGCCGTGCATATGATTTCGAGAACCCGTTCGTTTCGGCATTGGATGCATCGGGTGCCAATGAAGAGAAAGAAGAGGAAGATTTAGTGATTGACGGAGGAAAAGTAGACGAGGAACGTGAGGTGTGAAATTCTGTTTTGTTCTCTCGACATCCAGAGAAATGCATGCCAATCGTTTGTCATTATTTCTATGTTGTCCACGCACTTTCTCATCCTCTTCCTTTCTTGATATCTGATAGGATGACGATTCTTTGGAGATTGGATGTGAAGATGACGACGACTTGGAAAGCTCATTTGTCCTGGAAGATGAGGAGCATGTACATCAGGTGATAATAATCTATGCTTGAAATGATAATTGCTTTAGAGAAGGGCAGAAAATATTTGATAATCCATTCTCGAAGTCGACTGTTGTGCTTTCCCTCGAAGTCGAATATTCTTCTTACTTGTTATGTTTATGAACAGGACTCCTTCCATGATGAGAATAAGGGGATACACTCACCCGAATCATTATTGAAAGGTGTTGAAGCTCTAGCTCTTGATGATTGTGAAGAATTCCCTGTGAAGAATCAGAGTCCATCGCGATTACCAATTCCTGAGAATCCATATGCTTCCACTTATGGTGAAAAAGAAACTGATGCAGGATTAGGCTCAAAAGCAGTGGACGATTTTTTCATGCTTGCTGAGTATCTGCAAACTGAGCCTATGGATGCTTCTTCGCCTTTTAGAATTTTATTTGACGTAGACAACCAGAAGTTTAATGAAGAAAAATGGAGTACGGAAGTTGGCATTGCCACTAAATTAGTGTCTGCGAACGAAGGAAGCATAAGGTCAGCGCATGATGATCTGGAGAACTGTTTAGTAGCTGAAGCTTTTGAAGACAACCGGAAGTTCAATGAAGAAAAATGGAGTACAGAAGTTGGCATAGCCACTGAATTAGTGTCTGTGAATGAAGGAAGCATAAGATCAGCGCATGATGATCTGGAGAACTGTGTAGTAGCTGAAGCTTTTGAAGACAATCGGAAGTTCAATGAAGAAAAATGGAGTATGGAAGTTGGCATTGCCACTGAATTAGTGTCTGCAGATGAAGGAAGCATGAGATCAGCACATGATAATCTGGAGAACTGTTTAATAGCTGAAGCTTGTGAAGACAACCAGAAGTTCAATGAAGAAAAATGGAGTATGGAAGTTGGCATTGCCACCGAATTACTGTCTGCAGACGAAGGAAGCATAAGATTAGCACATGATGATCTGGAGAACTGTTCAGTAGCTGAAGCTTGTGGAGACAACCAGAAGTTCAATGAAGAAAAATGGAGTACGGATGTTGGCATTGCCACCGAATTAGTGTCTGCAGACGAAGGAAGCATAAGATCAGCACATGATGATATGGAGAACTGTTCAGTAGCTGAAGCTTGTGAAGACAACCAGAAGTTCAGTGAAGAAAAATGGAGTACGGAAGTTGGCATTGCCACCGAATTAGTGTCTGCAGACGAAGGAAGCATAAGATCAGCACATGATAGTCAGGAGAACTGCTCAGTAGCTGAAGCTTGTGAAGACTACCAGAAGTTCAATGAAGAAAAATGGAGTATGAAAGTTGGCATTGCCACCGAATTAGTGTCTGCAGACGAAGGAAGCATTAGATCGGCACATGATGATCTGGAGAACTGTTCAGTAGCTGAAGCTTGTGCAGAAAACCAGAAGTTCAATGAAGAAAAATGGAGTACAGAAGTTGGCATTGCCACTGAATTAGTGTCTGCAGACGAAGGAAGCATAAGATCGGCACATGATAATCTGGAGAACTGCTCAGTAGCTGAAGCTTGTGAAGACTACCAGAAGTTCAATGAAGAAAAATGGAGTACGAAAGTTGGCATTGCCACCGAATTAGTGTCTGCAGACGAAGGAAGCATTAGATCAGCACATGATGATCTGGAGAACTGTTCAGTAGCTGAAGCTTGTGCAGACAACCACAAGTTCAATGAAGAAAAATGGAGTACGGAAGTTGGCATTGCCACTGAATTAGTGTCTGCAGACGAAGGAACCATTAGATCAGCACGTGATGATCTGGAGAACTGTTTAGTAGCTGAAGCTTTTGGAGACAGCCAGAAGTTCAATGAAGAAAGATGGAGTACGGAAGTTGGCATTGCCACCGAATTAGTGTCTGCAGACGAAGGAAGCATTAGATCAGCACATGATGATCTGGAGAACTGTTCAGTAGCTGAAGCTTGTGCAGACAACCACAAGTTCAATGAAGAAAAATGGAGTACGGAAGTTGGCATTGCCACTGAATTAGTGTCTGCAGACGAAGGAACCATTAGATCAGCACATGATGATCTGGAGAACTGTTCAGTAGCTGAAGCTTGTGCAGACAACCACAAGTTCAATGAAGAAAAATGGAGTACGGAAGTTGGCATTGCCACTGAATTAGTGTCCGCAGACGAAGGAACCATTAGATCAGCACATGATGATCTGGAGAACTGTTTAGTAGCTGAAGCTTTTGGAGACAGCCAGAAGTTCAATGAAGAAAGATGGAGTACGGAAGTTGGCATTGCTGCTGAATTAGTGTCTGCAGCCGAAGGAAGCATAAGATCAGCGCATGATGATCTCGAGAACTGTTTAGTAGCTGAAGCTTTTGAAGACAACTGGAAGGTCAATGAAGAAAAGTGGAGTATGGAAGTTGGCATTGCTGCTGAATTAGTGTCTGCAGATGAACGAATTATCAAATCAGCGCATGATGATCTGGAGAACTGTTCAGTAGCTGAAGCTTTTGAAGGCAACCAGAAGTTCAACGAAGAAAAATGGAGTATGGAAGTTGGCATTGCCACTGAATTAGTGTCTGCAGATGAAGGAAGCATAAGATCAGCACATGATGATCGGGAGAACTGTTTAGTAGCTGAAACTTTTGAAGAAAGCAAGTGCACCCTATCAATAGACAGTGAAGGAGGAGACAGCTTGAGCCATCCTTCTGCTCCTTATTATCCCCGTTCATCCTGTCCAGAGATTTTTTCAGAGATAGAAAATCAACAGTTAGGGCAAGAGGATCATGCAGAACAACCATCTAATACATCAGGATCGCGTTCTTCTGGAGGAAAGACTAGGACTCTCAAGAAAGAGCGGAAACCCTTTACATCCATGTTGATAGATGGTGCACGACCTAGAAAAGGCTGCAGTTCTGCAGTTGAAATTCGTGAAGAAGGCCAAAATCAAGTCATACATATAGACAACCAAGAAGATGGAGATACTTTGAGCCGTCATTTTGCAAAGTCTTTAGTGGATACAATAACGTCATATGAGTCTGATAGGGAAATCTTATTGGAGACCACTGGTCAGCATCTTAATGACGAGAACCAGAGGCCACAATATGGATCTGTTACTGGGAGGCTGTCTGAAAGTGGTAAAGAAAGCAGCCTTTTAAGACAGTCTTGCACAAAATCGAAATGCTCGAGCATTTGGTCAAGAAGAGGGAAGCCCAGTACTGTTCTGCAGCTTCAGACAAACAGGAGAAAAGGAATGACCAAAAGTGCTGCTACTGCTTCTAGAAACAAGCAACATAACCAGGATAATAATGAAAACCAATTGAGTGTGGTTCCGTTTTTAAGTTTAGATGGGGAAGAGGAAGAGATATTTACTCCAGACAAGGAGAACTTAACGCCAAATACCCGTCTACTTAAATCCTTGAGGAAGATAGGCAAGATGGAAGTAGCAGAGGCTAGACCTGCGGAATCATTTAGAAGATCCTCTTCAAAGCTCTCTCCTACGGCCAATATCTGCAATGAGGAGGATGTTTTCTACTCGGATAAAGAGAATCAAACCCCTGACGGTCTCAGAGAGAAGAAAATGGCCAGAAGTGCCTCTGGAAGTTCTTCAAGACTAAGAAGAGAGTTGGGCTTGAAGCAGGGAGCAGAAAGGTTGGCATTTAAATCCTTGAATGTCAGGTCCGGCAGTCAATCAACAGCTTCAGGAGGTGCAATGAAAAGCGGTCTTTCTGTTGATGGTGTTCGAGCACTGGGAAGGAAAGTCTCTGCTTTTTCTGCCGTAAGTTGACACAAAATCTTCTTTAGCTTTCGATTCTGTATTTTCTTTCATCTTATCGACCAAAGTTTCCGTGAATAAACAAATAATAAAAGGGTAATTTGCAGAACAAATCTTATGCCGAGCCAAACAAGAGTTGGATCATGGTTGTTGATACTACCTCTTTTCTCAACAAGGAGTCGATGAAGTCATTGCAGCTTCTGCAGGGTCTGAAAGGGACTCAGTTATTCATTCCACGAATTGGTAAAGATTGTATTCCAACCACTCGATACTCAGTTTATTTTTTGAAACCATGTAACCCTAAGTTCATATCTTCGTTAACAAACTGCCACAATTTCCCCTTTATCAGTCATAAGAGAGCTGGACTGTCTGAAGCGACGTGCTAGCATTTTCAGAAGGACGACTGAGGTCTCTTCAGCTTTAGAGTGGATAGAAGATACTATGGTTAATTTGAAATGGTGGATTCACGTGCAAAGGTCCATGGAGGAAGGAATGTCAGTTGCGCCAACACCTCCCGCTACTCCTCACTGTATATTTGGCGATGTGAGCGAGACTTTTTCTGCTGCCACACCCGGGGGGAGTGTAATGGATATCATTTCGCCCACCACAGAAGACCACGTCCTTGAATCTGCACTCTTCTATAGAAAAACCAACCTTAGTGGACAGCTCGTCCTCCTTAGCAATGATATCTCGCTTAAAATTAAAGCCATGGCAGAGGTATTGCTCTTGCATGTGCCCGCATCTCTACTCCTCAAACACATGCACTTGTGCACACATTCATACTCACTCGCTTGCTCCCTCACTCAGACTCCAACTTTAACCGTACTTTGCTGCTTGTTTCAGGGTATACTATGTGAGACTGCTCAAGAATTTCGTGAGAGTTTGGTGAATCCCTTCTCTGACAGGTTCTTGTGGGCAGATAGCTCTCCCAGAGGACAGACTTGGTCGTGCTTGGACGATGTTGTTCTGAAAGAGAAGTACAATTCACGCCCATCAAAGAAATCCGCACGAGGAGAAGGCCTGAGTGGACTGAAGCTCATTCTCCTGCACAATTCTCAGTATGGGCAGCAAATCCGATCGGTTGGTTGAGTATCCCCATCGTTTTTTGAAATCTCAACACCTTGTTTTGCCGAGGATGCACTCAAAGTTGAATCTAGATGTGCTTTTTCGAAACTTGCTAGCTAAAAAAGAATTTCACGTGATATTGTCGGCACAAGATCTGCTACGTCTCTGATGATGGTGAAATGTGGTGAATTACGCACTTGTTGATATGAGATGAATAGTTGTCTCTTGGCTGGCCATTTAGTGTCCCAATCGACATCAAGTACTCTATTTGACAACTAGAAGAATAGAATGAGCAAACTTTAGAGCTGTTGCTATCTAGCGCTTCTAGAGCATTGATGAGAACCTTGAAGTAGATGGAGAGCCCACATCCTTATCCTCGAGCATATCATTTGATCAAATCATTCTCGTCTTGTCTAGATCGAATGTGTGGTGGAACCTGTCACACAACGCTAGATGAACCTCTTGATGTGATTTAGCTTATGGTTACCCTAGTCGTCGGGATTCACTGATGAGGTTCGATTGTAAATATTACCCTAACCATTAGGATGACATTAGCGATGTCGAATGAGATTACCATAGCTTCTAGCATATTATTTTCTTTCAAACGCGTGGATAAAGAACAGATTACAAGATTGAAGACAACTATAAGAAGGTACAAGGAAAAATAAAGGGTACAAATGGATTCACAGGAAATGAAGCACATCTCTGGCTCTCACAACATCCGAAATCAATCCCACAGACCATAGAGTACAGACGAAAGCTATCAGTAAACAGGAGTTTATTAAAGCTCAGTCACTAAAATCAGGCCACCTCGTTCTACAATTGCGAAAGAAAGCTGAAACTCACAAACCCTGGCGCATGCCCTGCCGACACTGTTACTCTAGATTATTAGAACTCGACTGACCTCCATTTTTCTGAGGGTAATTACAAGATGCTTGAAGGAGAAATGAGAACGCGCCTTCCGAATCATCAAAAGCAGATCGCGTGAATTCATTAAACCCACCTAAGTTACTGGCCTCGAAGCTCAAAGGGGAAAAGAAACTCGATGGATCATCAACATTCCCTTTGACATCTTCCATGATGTTCTGAACTCCACCCGAACTAGGAGTGCTGGAGCCGAAACTGAAACTCACATTACCAACTTTGTTTGTGTCTTCATTATGTTCTCCTTGCAAAGATAGCCCGCCCTTGTTCTCGTCAAAGGGAATCGCTGGGGTGTGGCCTTGGAAGAGAGTGATGTGTCCAAAAAGTTTGTCTTTCCTAGAGAATGTAGTGCCGCAGGAACAAAGCCATTTATCTTTCCCACAGTGCTTCTCGTGCGTTTTAAGGTCAGCGATGACTGAAAACTTCTTGGTATTGCAACGACTGCACGTATAGCTCTTGTCACAGTGAGTTCTCTTGTAATGATTTTTGACACACAATATCGTCTTCAGAGGTTGAAACTTTTTATGATCCTTGTTCCGCTTACAACCCGCATATGGACAGGAATACCTCTTAATGAGCATCATTTCAGAACCAGCTTCCTTGTGGGGCTTCGCTAGTGCTGCAGGTGTTTTGTATTCATCCCCATGACCTCTCATGTGCATGCGTAAATTAGCATCCCTCTTAAATCCCTTCCCACATATGGTACAAAAGTGAGTATGTGGTGCGAGGATCTCTTCTTTCTCTAGTTGTAAGATCTCAAAAGATCCCGGAGGAAGATTTTCCCCCTCATCCCCATCATCATCATCTTTTGATTCATGATCCTCCAGATTATCAACAGCGGATTGATCCATTGGATCAACCTGGTTAGACTGATCAGGGACTTTGCTTCCGCCTTGACTTGGGAGCACAAGATTGCTGTTGAGACCAATTCCAGATCCAGAATTATTTAAAATCCCACCAAGCTGACCGAGCTGCCTGATGGGTGGCGTGGATGCTGAAGAGAGGGAGTTCTTCACTGATGGTAGAAGACTACCAGCTGTAGAGATCAGCTGGATGATTATTGAAGTGAGATCGGCAGTTATGAGTTGCTGTTGCTGTGCCGCCAGCTCATCCGGTCGTCCCAAAACTGGCCCTCTCCTTCCAACAATAACGTGCACTAATTCCTGAAGCTGATGAATCTTCTGTTCCAGGAAGGAGAGATTATTCAGCATCGCTTTTGGGTCCCATTCTTGGGTCTTACCGAGTTGGAGTATATCATTCATCTGGACACCTCGATCTTGACTAATGGGGTTGCTGAGAAGAGGTGATTGGCATTCAGAAGGACGATTAAATTCAGAGAATGAAGGTTCGATCCTCATGGCGTAATTTGAGATCGAAGGATCTTGATCTTCCCGCTTTTGCAGATTCTTGTGTGAGGTGAAATTCGGGAATGGTGTCTGCCGGTCCGGAGGAACATGTTGGGGTAAATCATTCACAGAGGAAGGCTTCCCCCAGGTTTCAGCACGTAACCTCTCTTCAAGATCCATCTTTAAGTCCATCACGAATCGAAGATCACTGCCAAATAAAAGCTGACCACCAGAGAATTTCTGTTAAAAATTGCATGCAAAATCGTGTTTGAAAAAGCATCAATACGAACAAAAGAACTAGATCATGTTTTTGCCCCAATAGTAATCCCATTTAAACATATGATCCGGGGTTCATAAAGAATAACATTCTGCCGGAAGGGCGATGCAAGCAAGAATTTGATCCACAATTCATTTCACACATTTGACTATACACAGTCTTCTCCAGGCTCGTTTTCACAAATCAACTAATCATAGCAAAAAACCAGCATCTCCCCATGACAAATCACCAGTCATCTCGAACTTACACAACCCTCTGAAGCACAGGAAGCACCCTCAAATTCAGTGTAGTTTGCACTCGAATCGCCTCCACATCATGCATCCCAGGTTTCTCTCTAATTCATACTCATAATCCCAGATAACAGACTTAAATTAAACTCAAAATTACAAGGAAAATTAGCAATTCCTTCTAATGTCCATGAAGCACTTGGGACACCCCAAATTTCATTTCGAAAACGAAAATAAATCTTAACAAAAATCCGTACGGTGCTGGTGGCGGCGACCAAACCCAGAGAACGACCCAACTCATCACGATAATCAAGATCGATAGACGAACAGCTAAAACACTTCACAGAGCTCAAATACCACAAAAAATCCCACGTTCCACAGAACCTCCGAAGACATACAAAAACAGAGCGCTCTAGCTCCCAGCTAAAGAGGGAAGGAACAATCTCCTCATCATCACATCTGGAACCCAGGAAGAACCCTAACAAGAGATGCGAGCTATGAACGAGAAAAGGGGGACTTACAGGGGATCGAAATCTTTCCCTAGATCCTCTCGGGCGTCTATTCCGATTCGGGTCGCTGTATTTTTAGAGAGAGAGAGATGAGGTGAGAGAGGAAAGGCAAGGGGGGGTCGTAAAAGCCAAATTCAAGAACCGCTTAAAAACCGATAAATAAAAAGGCGGAGCGGAGCACACGCCTTTCGGGCAAAGTGAAGGGACGCAGTACACACCAACTCAACCAAGGTCGCGAGGTCAAAATCGATCCTTGCCGTCCATGGAGAATCGGCGCCCCACCCAAAGCACCGATCTTGACACTCTTGAACCCACCCAACAACGCAAGAGGGTCAGGCTCGGATCGAGACCGGGTTCGGTTCCGGCGGGGCCAAGCTCGAGGGATGACGTCAGATGGGACGTGGAAGTGGGTCCAACCGCTTCGCCACAGGACAACCCGTTCGTTCACAGCCCGTCATCTCTGTCTTTATCGGCAGGCATTTTGACCAGCTTCCCTGTATTTGTTCCCCCGCTCCTTCCTTCGAGTCGCGAGTGTGCGCAATAGAAAATTGCTAATAATTGTGGGGGGACGGGGGGGAACATTATGATGCTTTGGAGCTTTTCTTTAATGGGGAGCTGCGTGGAGTGGAGGACTACCAGGAAGCTACGCCTCTGCGATTTTCAACGACTCTCTCTCAAACTCTCTCTCTCTCACGCTTGACAGCTTGGTTCCATGAAGGAAGGGACGTGCTGCATGGAAGCGAAACCGAGAACATGTGCGCGAGATTCATCTCGATGCGTGGATGGGTCGTTGTAAACTTGTAAAGATTAAAAGATGCCAACTTTGGGGTCAACCTGCTGACTCCGTCCGAGGGGGAGTTTCGATTTCGGCCCCGGGGGCGGGGGCGGGGCGCGCCTCGGGTTGACCCCGTAGGAACTTCACGACGTGTTTCGGTGTAACTGTCGACGCTGGCCAGTGATTTTGGCATCTGGCCATAGAGACTTTTTTAAGGACGCGATAGAAAATTTCGTTTTGACTTTAGGCAGTAGCGTTCACATCTACATCTTTGAAGATTTCACGAAGCGTTACGACATAGAAAATACAATCCTGAATCATGAGGCGTCTTGAACGTCAAAAGAAGCTATGGTTGCGCCCCCCGCAAACCCAAAAAAGAAAATTCGAACCTCGTCCGGCTTGCCGCCGGAAGGATTATGATGGTGATTACGATTGTAATTATTACCAATCCCTGCCTCATTGGAAGGATTCTGTCGTTTTCTAGTAAAGCAAGTTGTCAAGTTGCTTGCTACAGTCAGAAGCAGGATGTGGATGCGATGACTGAGCGAAACCCCGTGCAAAATTAGAGCCGTGGGAGGTTTGTCTTACTTCCCACCGTCGTGGCCATGTCCTTCAACCGAGTGCCGAAGTAGCAGCACATTTGGTGAAGTGTGATGCGCAGATCTTGATGGTGTCAAGACTTCTGCACAATCCTTTATCCTTTAGGATTCAAGTTTCAAGGAGTGCGTGTTTTTGTGTGTTGGGAACCTGCGGCCATTTTAAGATGTGAAAGCCACTCAGAAGGTGTCTGTACACATCATATTTTATCTTCATGTACACAAGATGAAATTGGGAGTTTTGGAACAGTATGGCTTTTGTGGTGGGACTGGTGGCCAAACACTACTTCGCAAAATGAAATGAATTTTGAACTTCCCAAGAAAGATCTCATGAATGGATGGAGGGACGCTAAAAACCCAGAAACCGAGCAACCAATAATAGAATTTGCGAGAGGCCGAATTACACAGCAAGGCCGCGAGGCCACACTTCAGCCCTTCACGCAAGCAGCTTTGTTTCTTCTCCTCGAGGTCAAACTACCGACACACCGATGGCCTTCACTGATTAAGAAAGATGGCATTTTCGCAAGGCTGTTCTGTTGGACGCAGCCGCTTCCAAACAAAACATGTATTTCAAAGAGCTGACACATGCAGTGACGATATGCTATCGACTTCAACCTTCTACAATCGCATTCGTTGAGACTAGAGACTTTCTGGCCAAAGAAGAAAGGGAAATTTGTCAACACTGCCATTCTTACGCACAAAATCTTCAGGATGCAACCCAAACTTTTGACTTTGAAATCATTAAAACAATGAGAGTAGGTCGCCAGAAGCTGCCACCCATTACAAACAATCTGATGAGCTCAGATAAACGCTTAATTTCTGCCCTTCCAATGATTGAAGTCAGGAGTTTTTTAACAGGAGGCTGGTTTTTATCTCTATCATACGCTCACAAATTTATGGTGGCGGCCCTTTTCGTGTCAAGAAATACTCTGTCCCAAAATTGGATGACATCAGATGAATTGAAAAGAAAGATCATACCAACTCATAGAAGAAAAAGCCGACGTTGGTCCCATCGATCACAATCATCTCTCTTTTGATTTCACGGGAACTCCTTTGTACATGGTCACACGTTCTCTTAACGCGTCCCGCCGTGGTCTAGCTACCTTATTGTTAGGGTCAAAAAGCAGCACCTCTTCAAATGCCTTAAGAGCAGACTTCAAGTCTTTCTTCTTTTCATATGCATCACCAAGGTTATTCCAAGCTGTCACATATCCCGGTTGAAGCTTCACTGCAGTTTCAAATTGCGTAATTCCTTTCTCAAGCTTGCCATCTCGAACATAACTAACACCAAGGGCATTGTATACCTGACATGTGGAAACCAAATTACAAACCCAGAAAATGGACGAGAAGATCCCCAGTTTATCGAGATGCCCAAGGAGTTATGATTAATGTCGAGAAAATCTTATTTATTTTCTCATTAGTTTGAAATGCAAACTTCTATTCTTGTCTGTGTGATAGATATCAGCATAACTTGCACAAAGCTCAAATGATATCTAAATAATCAGGAAGAAATGGAGTACATGTGCATTCAGGCCACAACATAAAAGCTTACATGTCAAATTCAGTTGACCGCACAAAGAGTTAACAGAGAGGATCTCTAGCTGTGGAGTGTCTATTTTGGGGAACAGTACAAAGCTCAGGAGTGCTGCTATGAAGGAAGCAAGAAAAATCTATCATAGAATAGGCTTTTAATCTTTTTATGCACCTTTAAAGTTTATCTTTCTACACTAACCTACCTATGCTGCACGAGCTTCTATTCCATTCTATTTTCAAGGGCTATTCAGATGATGGTAACTAGTCAAAGGAAGCTTATACATTATAGAAAACTTCAACAGTAAAGCAAAACCAGAAACTCAAATAGATAGCCTTGTATCTATAGCCTCTTCTAAACATCATTTAACCAAGACTTTGGTAAGTTTCCAATAGGAGCGTACAGAACAGATTGCCCAAACCTGACCAAGCCGGCCGGTTTGGTTCAATTGCCGGAAGTGTCAGTCTGGTTCTCAATTCCTAAAAGTGGAAGTGGTGTCTGGGCAGTCCGGTTCCAGGTTCCAGATTCCAAGGGAAACTGGACCGGACTGACTATATATATCTTTTAATTTCTTCAAAAAAAAAAAAAAAAAAGTGACCAGTTTTTTATTATTATTTTTTAAATATATACTTCTTCATAACATAAGGCATCAAGTAGTGGGAAAAAAAAGAGACCGATTCCATTGGACCAAACCGGACCACCTACCTGGTTCCCAATTGGGAACCAGTCCTCCTGGTTCCACCTCGGAATTGAACCAGATCAGTAACCGAGCACCTCTAGTTTCCAATGTCTCAAAGAATCAACATGAAAAAACACACACTCAGAGAAGGATGGCAAAAGGAAAAAAACTGTAGTTGATTAAGAACCAAGACTTGTCCTTCTAATAAAGTATTACAACAACTTAGTACCTGTGCAAGATCTTGATCATCTCCATCCCATTTTTCAATTGCCTGAAGCAAGTACTTAGTTGCGGCTGGGTAAACTTTCCTTCTTAGCATCACTGCACCCAGTTCAAAGAACTCAGTTGCACTAGCATCACCACTTCTTACTTGCTCCTGTAGTATAAAAAGAGAACATAATAGGATAATCCTCGGCAAATAGCCAAAAAGAAATGAAAAAGGAAAACACAGGATGACATCTGTAACTAAATGCTCAAAGACAATCAAATCCAAGAGTAATATGGCATGCCACAACAGTTTCTAACAAATTGCTACTAAGCAAAACCAATGATACTCAAGACCAGAATAAGAGGTGCAGGGCCTGGTAGTGTGCTGGTGTCTCACTTGTCTAGATGTGACAAGATTGGACAGGGCATAAAAGTATATAAGACTAGAATACTATCTAGCAGAAATGAACAGACATAAACTAAGTGTTCTCAAAAGAAATGCGTTCTATGCCCGACATTATAATTTTCTTATGAATTTATGATGGTTTAGTATTGTTGCAGATTTATAAAAACGTGAACATAGCGTGATTGATGTGAAGTCAAGTGTCACCATACCCATCCCACCCCAATCTCACGTCCTATGGATGAAGTTACCCAACCTCAATAAAGGAGTCATGCAACAGAGGCCTCTATTCTGTGTATAAAACTGTCATGAAACCGTCCAGGAATGAACTCTGAAAAAGAAAAAAAAAATCACCTGCAGCTCTTTAGCAGAAAGGTCAAGTTCTCTGCGGACTAAGACCTGACGGATGACAAAGAAAGAACCCACACCAAGCAAGGCCAAGAGCAAAAGCAAATAGGATAGTTGGATTCCCAATTCAAACAACTCTCCAATCTCATAAACAGCATTTATTCGAGTAGTTTCACTGGCAACTGCAACTTGTGCATAAGCCAACCAAGAGGGAAGTCCAACTGATAGTGCAGATATCCAGACTGATGGCTCCTTCACCTTTAAAATCTTTTCCATAATAAAAGGGTTCTCCAAAGACTCTGAAACAAATGTAAAATTAAATAAAAAATGAGATCATCTCTGTAGCTAACAGGAGAGAAACAATGAAATCAAAACATAGTTGAAGAGAGAAACGAGGTATGTGAAGGTAATGACAGAATGAGACAGTTTATTAAAATTAATCTTCTCAAAGAGATTAACACAAGAACTTGCATCGTATTAGCACCCAACTACCCTAAAGGAACTTAAAAGAGAAAAAATACTAGGGAAAGCATGATAATTAGTGGTACATAATATCACAAGCCCTGAAGTCATTTCTATAGATATAGGAGAATCCAGAGAAGATAAGGGATTAAACCCATTTGCAGCTTAAACAGTTACATCAGTGCGAAGATGAGTGGATCCAGGTAGAGTCCAGATAGGCCCTAAAATAACCAGATGGAAACTTTATGATGTAGAAAGCCTTAATAAATGATAGTTAATGTTTCTGAATTGCAAGTAAATATTGTTGTCTGTCTCTTGACGAATCTGCAGGAACATTGCTGGTTACTAGACCATGGGTTCCATTTTGTCATCCTAAGAGACTACTGCTCCAAAGTCCAAAAACAGGTTCGAACTTGTTTGCACAATAAATGGAATTACACCGATTGTCAAAAAGTATCTCCGTGAAGTATACCCCACTGCATTTGATTTACTATGGCCATTTAAAAGATATTTCAAATGGAATAACCTTGTACATAAAAGTTAGCAAGAGTATGCTACTCTTAAGTACGATATTACACCCATTAGTTCCTAAGCTCTGAAATCATCCCAACTATATTTGAATCAGCAGAACTACAAGCCCCAACTTGTCCCAACATCAGTACTAAGCAAGAGCCCTATATCCTGGGATGAATCATGACACTAAAAGTGGTATTTAGACTGATACTCAAGCAGACTGTTCTGAAAACATAGCAGAGTACAGTTCCAACATCACAAGTTCTTGATTCTTGGCATTAAAGTTGAGAGATAGGAAGAAGCATTACCCTTCAGCCGTGGCAATGACCGTGATTGACTGATTCTGCCGTCAATTCACTTTGACATATCTGCCTTCATCCACAACAGACGGAAAAAAAAAAAAAAATGAAAACTAACAGCTTTCATGCAAAGTGAAATTACTCATAGTTTACCATGAATAGTAAACAAGGGCATATAAGATATAGCGAGACTAGGATGAAGAATTGTGCTCATGCTGTTTAAAATGCAAATTAACATTGCTAATCAAAGATATAGCAACGGTGCCTTCACCGTCACAAGTATTTTCCATAGTCTGATCCAAAACACGAGCTAAAGTAGCCAAGAAATCACAACCACGAAACGACCCATAATGGGTGCGACCAAAATGAGTTGCAGGGGCCTTAATTCGGGAGTCCTTGCGATGCCAAGCTCGTAATTATATAGCAGAAACGGTATTTCGCATTTTCCAAAATTTTGGTGCTAAACTTTATTACCTGATGGTTACCAAAAAAAAAAAAAAACTTTATTACCTGATTGTTCTTCTGAGCCTGGTCTTCAAGATGGACGAGCGCGAGAGGATTGAAGGATGGAAAGGTGGTATCCGGTCGGAGATGGAGGAGAAGGAAGGAGATGGGGAGAGGGATAGGAGAGCGCGGTCCGCCATGGGAGCTTCAGCAACTGGAGGTTGAAGCAGAAGGATACGAGCCAGCGAGCCATTCAATTATCAAGTTCTCAGTATTTTATTTATTTATTGAAATTCCAATTCGACCCCATTCTTTTTATTTATTTTTTTCCTTTCCATATTTATAAGTCTTTTTTTCTTTTTTTTTTTAAATGAACGATTAAAATAATTTTTGATATTACTTAAAACATAAATGAACGAATTTTTTTTTTTTTCATCGTTCACAAAAATTTCTAAACATAAAATATTATTAATAATGAAAACATTTATCCTCGCCAATGAATATTTTAAAGGCTTTTTGGTTATGTTCTTTTTATTTTTATTTTATTTTAATAGTGTATTCAAGGTGCTTTGAGTTCTCGATAAATCACCATCGATTGTGCCTGTCCCTTTCGAACCACACACTAGATAAACTAATTTTACAACATGATACTATGTAAGCTCTAAGTCACCTTTAATTTATAACATAACTAAAACAACAGGTTTCTCTCAAATCAAATACGTTTGATTTGGAGCAGCTCTTTTTTACTTCCAAGTGGATATAATTACTATCAATATTTAGTAAACTTTCATAAGCAAAGAGCTATATTTAGTAAATTTTCATAAGCAAAGAGCTACAAAAAGTTTATATAAAGGAGGGTATATTAGTAGTCTCAGTGATTCTTGAAGTCGGAACGTTAAAGGATTTTCTTTGCGCATATGAAATTTTTTTTATATCTCTATATCAGAAAAGACACCAACATATTTTCTGACCTTAAATTTTAACTATAAAAAATAATTGTAACTACCTAATCTAGCGGGGAGAAAATAGATGCCGAGACAAAAGGAAAAAAAAAAAAAACTCAAATAAAATGCATCTCTTGGCAGACCTTTAAGATAATGAAGTAGGTATAAATGAATCGAGTTACACGTCAAATATGGAGAGAACTTTGATGGATTGTGGAACTGACATTTATTTACAATGACATAATGACATTGTTTAACATTGAAAATCCAATGCTAAGTGTGCTCAACTTGAGGGTTCTATCAAGATAAGTGATCTTCTTAGAAAAGTGATTGTCTATAAGCTAAAGGACAGTGCTCAATATTAGACGGATCAAAACAGATAATATCTGGTGAGTTAAATTAGAGTATCGATTAATTCATATAATGCTAGTATCTAAGAAACAACGCCAATATATTCCTAAGCAATAATTGTATAATGGTTATTCCACACGAGATCTATTTGTTTAGTAAAATATAAATGATCTTGGAAATTTTTTCATAAAAGTAATTGCCTATATACCTTATAAAATCAATTAATAAAAAAAATTTCATTATCAATAACATTTATACCTAAAGATTTTTCATCAATGATAAAAGTACTTAAAATGATATTTTGTAAAACCATTGCTAATTGTTCTAAAAATTTAAGTTATTTGATAAATATACAGTTTATTAATTAAATATTCTAAAACCCCCTCACGCTTAGTTTAGTCTTTTGCCTAGTAGTTTATTATTTAAAAATTCTAACACTTCCCTTTGTGCTTAGTCTAGTCTTTTGTTCGTGGATTTAATTAGAGAGATAGATGGGAATTGGAAAATTTGAACTTAGACCTCCAGTTCTAATATCATATGAGATTTTATGGAACAATAGTTAACTATTCTAAAAACTTAAACTATTAGATGAATGCGTGACTTATTATTTAAATATTCTAACAATGTTGGCGTATTAGGGATGTTAACAATATTAAAATATCTTTTAGAGATATATAGGATATTTTTGCTAATTTTCTATATCTATTTTAATTATGCACATTTGATTTGATTTCCCTTGATTTCCTCTATCTCAACCTATAAATAGGTTATCATTGTACTCGTTTATATATATATATATATATATATATATATATATATATATATATATATATATATAGAAATATACAAAAATATCTCAATTCTCTCTTTTACATTCTTATTTTGAACTTGGTATCAAAGCCTTCACTCTTGTGGAGACCTAAGAGCGTGCACTGAGTGCTCTCACTGCACATTCAAATAGAGTCATCCCCATATCTCAATAGTGTTCACTTCGTGCGCAAAAGTCTTATTTGAGGAAGCACTTAATCAAGTGGATTCCACAATAGTCGGTGTTTTGATGCTATTCACAGCGACTGCGTCGCATGGTCGAGCCTTTTTTAATGGAGGAGGCTTTCTTTCGATCCCAGCCACATAGGCCGCATCGCTTAGTAACTATCTTCCTAAACCAGCCATAGAGGCCACTTGAAGCTATGTTGCTAGCCGTATAGGCGGTATCGCTCAATTACTATTTGGCAAGTTGGCCACATTGGCTGCTTTCTGTTTCCACCCTAATCCTCAACATTTCACGCGTTGTTTCAAGAAGGCAACACCAATACCAAACGACTCGTCACCCTCAAATGATCCAAATCTGGAAGATGCTACCTCACACGTTGCCCTACCACGGATCAACAAGCCCGTCTCGCGGTATCTTTAGAGGAACAAGTTTTTCGTGGCGCTATTTGTGTGACGAACTGACACCAGAACCAATGGAGATGCAATGTCCCAAGTGTGTCGTCAACTCATTTCTTTTTTATCCATCTTGTTCTCACGAGCATGCATAAGCATGTACAAAAGCAATCATCCAGACAACAATCAAGTAGTCAGAAAAACATGTTAGAAAACGCACTACTTCTATTATGCATCAGTATATTTATACAGCCCTTTTCTAGTGGCACTTCCTTATTTACATTATCCTTTTGTCCGAATAGGTCGAGGGATTCCTATCTCCTCTAGTGTGGCCGTGGCTCCAAATTGGTATCTCTCGCCACATAGTGTCTTGTTAGGCACGGGCGCACCAATGAACTTGAGTGGTCCATTGAACCCTTGGAGTGGCCCTACAAGATTGTTGTCGAACCACACGTACCAAGCTACATAGCGATGAGGGACACATTTGTCCAAGCCTTCTTCGACCCATACGATGGAATTGTATTTACAATAGATGACGTCATTTTCTACATTGACCACATTGATGACTGACACATCTAAGGACATCTGTAAGCCATGACGAGAAAGGGGTGAGACATCCATATTTACAAGTCTGAAAACAATAGAAAGAGTTGAAGACTCAGTAAGTAGAATTACTAATCCTCAAATAGGAGAACATCTTGTTGTCAAATCTAGCGTATCAACATCACTCGCATTAATGCATCAATGGCAGATCAATAGCAATACTATTGTTGTAACTTGACTATATGCATATAAACAATTTTGGCTTACCGTCAATGCACAAACTACCTTTGATTTACCGAACAAGCTTATCAAACAACATAGTAATATGTACAAAGAATTTATTTTATAATTCTCATACAGTTCTCCCCACAATTTTAGGGGCTTCCAGCCTTAAGCTGGCATCCAGAATTAACTGGGCATTGCACACTTGGTGACATCTCGAGACTTCCAACTTTGGTTCCTCTTGTTTCCCTTACAAGGCATCACCCACTCTTGGTGGCATCCCTAAACTCTCTCTAGGGCACCCTGTTGATGTGGAGCATCTCATTCTCACCAGCAAGGCATCGTTGCCATCATCAAATGACGATAGCTTTTATTTTTCCTTTATGTGACCACACATCATGCATCACGCAAGCCAGTTCATTAACTTTTTATCTTAGCCGATACAAGCAAGGCCCATGGGCATGCTTTTAAGTGTGTGAGTGACGTGACCTATAACATCATAACCACAGTAATATGCCTAGCACGGCATGTGACTCACGGCTTGAACTAACACATCTCAATGCCAATCCAAAGCCAAGCAAGATTCATCCATGTCCTGGGACATGATTCGACTTATGCATACAAAGACACGAGCAAACCATATAGAGCAATCATTGACATGTACACAATTAAGCCTGAATGAGAACACAGCCAAGCTCGAATATCGTAGCTTATTACCCTAATTGAAAGTTAGGGATTCCACTCACTGTCGTCGAAACGGCAACAAGTGGCCAAGAGGTGGCTGAGCGGTGAGGGGTGAGCAGGCGAGTGAGGGGCCGAGAAAGAAAGAGAGAGACCGAGAGAGAAAGAGAGAGAGGTGAGTAAGAGATGACAGGGTGGGGGAAATGAGAGGTGGTGTTCTATTTATAGACTTATCATCATTTAATGATCCTAACAAGTGGCCCAATTAGCTTTTCCCCTGGCGGGGTGGTGGAAATGATGTTGTGGCACCCTAAAAGTTCTAGGGAATGGATTGAGGACGTGTGGTATTCTTCTCATTGGTTCACTTGTGTCAATGAGTCATTATGTAATCATGCCAAATCTTCTTCTTGCAAACTAGGATGATGAATCATTCCTTCATTAAATGCCTACATTAGTTGCCTAAGAATTTGTCATCATTGGCTTTGGATTATGTCACTTATTTCTTGTCATATGAGTTGATGATTCACCCTCTCATTAAATGCCTACATTAATTGCCTAAGATTGAGCTACGGACATTTGGAGTGCCAAAACTTGACACGGAAGGACACTTAAGTGCCAAAATCGAAGTAAAATGGATCACTTAAGTACCACTCCAGCCAAAATGCCGATGTGGCGATTTTCCGGCGAAGGAAGTGCAAAACGACGCTGTTTTGCACATTGACGTGGCTAGACAATACAAAAACGACGTTGTTTTGGTGCTGATGTGGTAAAAAATAAAATTAATATAACAATTAATTTAATTAAATTTATTTAAAACATTTAAAAATAAAATAAAATATTTAAAAACTACCCAAAAAAAAAAAAAAAGGCAAGCAGCTGAGGGCTGAGCCCTCGCCGTTGGTGGCAGAGGGGGGAGGGTCGGCCGAGGTCGCCAGGCCCCGGCCGGGGCGGGGCCGCTGACCCCGGCCGACTAGTGACGAGGGCCCGCGAGCCCTCGCCCTAGATCCGGGGCGAGGGTTGTGGCCATCACCCGGATCCGGCGGGGTCGGTGGGGAGGCCAAGGGCCACCGCTTGCGGGGACCAGCTTCGGCGAGGGTTGGTGGCCCTTGGCTCGGTCGGGCGAGGGTCGCCGACCCTCGTCAAAGTTGGGCAAGGGCTCGCGGGCCCTCGTCGTTGGTTGGTTGGGGTCACCGGCCAACCCTCTCCCCTCTCGCCGGCCCTTCCGACGGCAAAGGGGGAGGCGGTGGCGAGGAGGCGGCGACAGTGAGGGCTTAGCCCTTAGCCGCATGCCCTTTTATTTTAAATGTTTAAATTAAATTAAATTAAATTAATTTTTATATTAATTTTTTACCATGTCAGTACCAAAACGACGTCGTTTTCGTATTGTTTAGTCACGTCAACATGTAAAATAGCGTCGTTTTGCACTTTCTTCGTCGGAAAATCGCCACGTTGGCATTTTGGCCGGAGTGGCACTTAAGTGATCCATTTTACTCCGATTTTGGCACTTAAATGTCATTTTCCTAACTTTTGGCACTTAAGTATCTCTCCATGCCAAGTTTTGGCACTTGAGGTGTACTTCGTCTGCTTAAGATTTGGTCATCATTGGCTTTGGATTTTTGCCACCTAAGTTGATGATTCACCCACTTCATTTATTCACTAACATCCAAGGAACATTATGTGAGCATGAAAGAGAATTCGATGTAAGCGCCGACATCATCAGATGAGAGTTTCTCGCGTTCATTTACAGTTGATTACACAATTCGGATCGAGATTCATGGTTGGGCTTGTGACTGAGCATGACTAGGAGTGGCCGGGCATGATCGGCATGGCTGGGACTAGCCGGGCACTTGGGTCAGCTAGTTAGGTTGAATGGATTGAGTGATCGGATCATTGAATCAATCCGCGACTGATCCGCGACCAGTCTATGATCCATCGCATATGATACATGATCGATTTGTGACCAATCCATGGTCGAGCATAATTGATCCGTGGCCAACCCTCGGATGACATGTAGTCATGTGGGACCGATCAATTTGCGGCAGATGCACAGTTGCACAGGATCGATCCATCACTCGCAGCTGGTGCATCACTGCTCAGGATTGATCCATGACCATCTATTGATTAATCCATGATGGTGCATGATCGTCCCATGACCAACCCTAGTGGTTGATCCATAGCCGAATAGCTCTGGTCGCCTTGCAAGTATTTGAATGTTTTCGTTCACAAGATTAAAAGATGACATGCTGAATGCATATCGTGTCACTAACAAAGATAATAAGCATTCTTTAGACGATAGATCACTGTAAATAACCAAATATCTTCGAACAAGAACAATTACACACTTGCATATTATTTTCTGCATTTCAGATGTTCATCGAAAGATTGTTCATGACACAACTTTATTAAATTTTATGAATCTTGAAACTACAATATGTGTTGGTATTCCGTCTTCAGCACGGGTCTACCACCGGCATTACATGAAACTACCAGAAAATAACTTTGACAAACCTATTAACACACAGAAAATATTAAGTCTTTTGGCCTCTATGTATAGAAGAACTCTTTCTCTCTCTTCAGAGTTGTCCGCAGTCATATGCCGTGTGAGCGATTCGGTCCTTGAAGAAGACGATCAAGATGAGAACGCAGGCAATCTTCGACCTTTGTTGAGCTTGTTGAATACGGAGGACAGAATGGACAGCCCAAGGAGCCTCATCTCCTTCTCCTCCACGTAATTCGCGAGCGCCTCCTCGTATTTCCTCCTGCAGCTCCCCTCTTCGTCTCCTTCTTTGACCTCTGAGAGTTTCCTCAACAAGCATCTTGCAAGCACGATCGCGTCCTCCAAGCTCGCACTGCCGCCTTGGCTGATGATCGGGCTCATGGCATGCAGTGTGTCGCCCGCCACCTTCATGGTCTCCTTGCGAAATCTGCCATAGAGTAAGTCCCGGGACACACGGTACCGGAACCACATGCCGGACAGGGAGCTCTTGTCGCTTCTCTTTATTATCTCCGTTATCTGTGCCGGGAAATTCTATGTTGACTTCAAGCTTAGCATCCTTATCAGTTCTTGATCCTTTGCGATAGTCGAATTTGTGGCGTCAATTTGGGAATAAGTGCATTATCAATGTCAAAAGTTGTGTATGGCCTCACTTTGATGCCAAAAGCTTCTATCGGATCACTTAACTGCAAAAAAATTTGAAAAACGACCATTTTAGTGCCAACTCTGATCAGATTGACCAGAAATCTGACGTAGCACTTTTTTATTAATTTTTGAAGCTGACGTGGCTTGTTGAAGAGTATAGTCAGCATCTAAACCATAAAACGATGTTGTTTGGCTTCTTTCCCCCAAATGTAAACCTTAAATCCCCAAATTGAAAGAGAGAGAGAGAGAGAGGAGGCATATCGTCTTCTTCCCCAAAGAACAACTCCAGTAGCGAACGACACCAGCAGTGGCACCAGCAGCGCTCTAGTAGCAGCACTAGCAAGGGCACCAGCGGCGGCGGTGACGGTGGTGCACCAGTAGCGGTACCTTCGGCCCCTCTTCTTCCTACTCCTCCTCCGCCCTCGCCTCCTATTCTTCCTGCCACTTCTTGCTTGAGCAATAATCTTATTCTCTCATCGCTCACCTGGTTGAGCAGTTACAATGGTGGCTGAGCGTTGGCGGGCAAACAACGGTGGCCGAGCGGTGAAGAAGAAACCCTAACCCTAATTTCAATCCATGTATGAGCTATACGGCATTGTTTTTGTGAGGATGTCCACGTATAACGGCAAAACGACGTCGTTTCTTGAAGATGATGGAAAACGACGTTGTTTAAAAGCCAAGCAACTTTAAAAAAAAATAAAATAAAAGCCACGTAATTAATCTGGCTAGAATCTCTTACCGGTGACATCAAAGTGATCGTTTTCGATTTGGCACTTAAGTGATCCGACGGAAACTTTTAGCACCAAAGTGAGCGCCGTACACAACTTTTGGTATTAATAGTGTACTTATCCCCATCAATGTGTGACAACGAAGCAGATTAACAAGATCATATTAAGGGTTGACTCCAAATTAACGATAGACCAAGTAAATCACTTCCTAGCAAGATCCCTTGATATCCCTCGTACGTTTTTCTGAATTGAGTGACGCACCACGCAAAAGATGGAGTGCTGCAAGTAATGGCATATTACATGCATACCGGCGACAATTTCATTGTGATTGATTATCATACACTACGTTAGTCGATAACGTGGTATATCAACTTTAATGAACATCATCTAATGGGAGTTCTTCAAAAGTTTCTATGATTCTTTCGTGGTAGTCGCGGGGAGAATTGAACTGCATGGTATTTTTCATCAGTAGGAGTACCTTGGGAGGTCCAAAGACGAGTTATAAACCAGTAGACCAAGCGATCATTGACCAGGACTGATCCTAATATAACACAGTCCGTCTTGGCAATGGCGATCACGTTGTCAAACTTGTGGCCGTTGGGATAACTGGTGAATCCTCTCACCGCAGATGTACAGGAAACCTTGGTAGGATCCATTTCTAGATAATCCAGCACGACTGAGTTTACCCAATCGCATCCTATTTAAACCTGCCAAAGATGCACGATATTTTCTCCATGAGATTACTTCTTAGTATACTTTGCTGAATCTAGCTAATGTAGTGGATTAACGAAATAATATCACCGTTTTTCAATAGCAATTGGAGATGTTTTCATGAATCCCAAGCTCGTATTTTATCGTTGAAGTGAAGATTGATCTACCTTAGCTTTTAATGTGGATCCGTTACTAAGCTGAAGCACAGGAAAAGAAGTAACCGGATCCGTCTCCATATGCAACACGTGATATCCGAAATGAACCATTCTGTCCAGCAGATCGCTGGCCAAAGCTTCAATGAGCTTATTTCTTTTAACCCATCGAACTTCTCCCTTACTGAAAAATTTCAAATATTGCAAAGTCAGTTATTCATGGCATGCAGGAGTTGTTCATCGCGGTGTTATTGAGCACAGTTTGCATTATTCACTGCATCAACTGCATCCGATGGTACTATCACAGCATTACCTGAGCGGGGCCTCGGTCTTGATAAGCATGCCTGATCTGCTGTCAAGCCTTGGTTCCCGAAATCTGTTCATATCATCTAATAGTAATTAGAAAACCTAAGTAATACTTAATTAGCTAAAAGAAAAATGTAGTAATGGTATTATTAGAACATAGTTACAAATTTTAATTTCGTAATAATGATTTTCAGGTTTTATATGCATTTCTCCATGGAGAACTTTTCCTCATTCTTTGATATCTATTCTGCCACAAGAAAACAACAATGGAACTCCCCCAGTTGATGAAAACTTGCTTTCTTATTAATGGCTACTTCGTGTCAATGAGTGCAGATGAAACTTCTCAAAGTGTATGTGCAAACAAAACATCGGTATCAATTTGTCTGTGACAATAATCTTTTAACTTATGTGATTTTACTTCAGTGTTTGAAAGGGGTCGAGCTTGTGAAATTAAAGACTAAATGGCTCCTTTTACATGGATGAAGCATGCTACTTATGAAATACAGCAACCAATCGACAGAGAGGGAGAGTCGTACGCTTGAAGAGGCACTGCATTCTTCCTGATCTCTTTGCCAACGCCAAGATGGTCAAGTGCAAGCCATCTGTTAGTTCGAATGGTAATGGCTGCTCCAGCTGAACGAAGAGACTTCAAGCTCTCCAACACTAGGCTCTCAATGCCCTTCCTGAATTTTCTCTTCTCTCTCAGAAGCTATTGACTATCGAGGTTACTGGAACAAAAAAGCTGAACAAACCTATCGTCTAATAATAAGGATGGCAATGAACGACATGCATCAATTATGAAAATATCCTTCCGAACGAAGTCCGAACACATTACTTAAAGTGCAACCAACAGAAGTTTATGAATCAAAAAACGTCGAGAAAACCCGCAAGCTGAATTTTTAAGTCGATAAAGAGATAAATAATGACGACTGTATTTTCTGACCAAAAATAAATAAATAAATAAATAATGACGACTGGATTATGTTGGAGAGGCCTGTGAAGAGCGAGGGCAGTTGCTAGGCCGCAAATGCCACCGCCAACAATAACGACGTCTCTCTCTTCGACTGCATGCGTTGGTGAAATATTGAATATTTCAGCCACAACTTACGAGCTTCCGTTGATCTCGAATAATGATTGATTGCTAGATATGAGTTTCCGAAGGTTCACGCATATATATTATAATGATAATAAGATCCCAAGGACTCCACTCAATGTAAAGAATAGCTGACCTTCCAAGAGTCGCATGCCATATTGGAATCACGAAGAGATAGCTGACCCGACTTCAATTCTCACCACAAAGTCTTACCGGGGCGACTGCCTGCATTGCTATCCGACTTGCCATTTGACGTCGTAAAGGGTCTCTAATCTCTATCCGATACTTGCGTAATGGTAGGTTTAGGATGAAGATCCTTGAACTGACCACTTTGTCGCGAGTTGTATGACATTTTTAGAATGATACACTACGTACTAAGTGTCAAAATACTATATATCTGATTCGGTTTGGCATATAGTGCCTTTCCGTTTTGCCTAGAGTTAGATTCCAGCTTCTTTGACCAACTCGCAGATGTCAATGTTGTGCGGAAGAACACCCTAACTAAATGAGAAAAGTAAACAAGACTAATCAAGAACATGGAGATTTACGTGGTTCGGCGAAAGAATCCGCCTACGTCCATGGGAGACAGAGAGAGGCGATTTCTTATTTGAGCGTATCGCAAGAGTACAAGGTACAATGCTGAAATAAATATATCTTCAGATCCCAACTTTCCTAAACTAACTGATAAATCTTTAGTGATTATCCCCTATATATTAGAGATATCATGACACATCCCAGTTATATTGAATCAAGACTATTTTCCATGAATGTCTCTTATAGATAGATCCAAATCTAGGAAATATATTTGGAAACAAATAGCATGCAATCTTCAAGCCTTCCTAGATTTCCTGATTGAATTTTGTGGAATTCAAGACAACATCAGCAAATCTCCACCCTTGGCTTGAATAAACCACAAGCCTCCACTTGAACCAAGAAAACGAACATATCTCTCCCTCCACCGTACCTTCGCAAAGGTACGCCCGCACTTGGATTGGTGCGGCCTCCATCAACTTCAATGATGAGTGAGAGAAATCAAGTCCTTGCAGGACTTGAACTTCTCTGTAGTAACCGTCTTCGTGAGCATATTTGTGGTATTATCTTTAGTATGTATTTTCTTCAAAGCAATGTTACCATTCTCCACAAATTCTCGAATTTTGTGATACCGAACTTCAATGTGTTTTGTTTTGGAATGGAACACTTGATTATTCGTGAGACATATTGCGTTCTGGCTATCGCAATATAATGTAGCACTTTCTTGCTTTATACCCAACTTCGTGACCAAACTAGTCAGCAATATTTCCTCCTTCGTAGCCTCAGTCACTGCCATATACTCAGCTTCGGTTGTAGACAATGCTACAGTAGGTTGAAGCATTTCCTTCCATGAAATAGCTCCACCACCAAGAGTAAAGACATATCCCGTGATAGACCTTTACTTGTCCAAATCACTAGCGAAGTCTGAATCAACATAACTTGCTAAATCGATCGATCATTCCTTGGAATTGAACATTAAACCTATTCCGGCAGTTCTAACCAAATAACGAAAGATCTACTTAACAGCTTCCCAATGCTCCTTACCCGGATTGCTCATGTATCGACTGACGAGACTCACCGCATGAGCCAAATCTGGTCTGCTAAAAACCATAGCATACATGAGGCTCCCTACTACGCTGGCATAGGGTACTTGAGACATCTTTACAACTTCCTCATGTGAAACAGGGCATTGTTTCTCAAATAATTTGAAGTGATTTGCTAAGGGTGTACTAACTGGTTTAGCTTTACCCATGTTGAACCGCTCCAAGACCTTCTCAACATACTTCTTTTGATTCACCCAAAGCTTACTTGCATGTCTATCTCGAAAGATTTCCATGCCAAGGATCCTCTTTGCAGCACCATAATCCTTCGTATCAAACTCACTACTTAATTGAGACTTTAGGGAATTAATGTCTCCTATTTTTCTTGCAGCAATTAACATATCATCAACATAGAGCATCCATAGAATAAGCGACTTATCATCCAAAACTCTGTAGTAGACACAAGAATCATGCACACTCCTCATGTAGCCAATACGAAGCATAAAAGAATCAAACCTTTTATTCCATTGCCTCGGAGACTGCTTCAAACCGTAAAGTGATCTCTTGAGCAAACAAACATGATCCTCTTTCCCTTCTACCTTGAAGCCTTTGGCTGCTCCATATAAATTTTCTCCTCCAAGTCACCATGAAGGAATGCCGTCTTCACATCTAGCTGCTCAAGCTCCAAGTCATACATGGCTACCATAGTTAGTAAAACACGAATTGAGGCAGAAGAACGCTTCAAGTGCCAAAAGTTGGCACAAAAGGACACTTAAGTGCCAAAAGTTACGAAAGGTACACTTAAGTGTCACATTCGAAAAAGAAAGGGACACTTAAGTGCCACTCCAACCAAAATCCGACCAAAATGTTGACGTGTACAAATTCCGGCGAAATAAGTGCAAAACGACGCCGTTTTGCACGTTGACGTGGCCAAATAAGTGCAAAACGACGTCGTTTTTGCATTGACGTGGCAATAAATAAATGTAAAAAATAATTTAATTTAATTTAAAACTAAATTTATTTAAAATATTTAAAAATACAAATACAAATATTAAAAAATTCAAAAAATTCAAAAATTCAAAAATTTAAAAAAATTAAAAAAATTTAAAAAAATTATAAAAATTTAAAAAAAAAATTTTAAAAATTTTAAAAATTTTAAAAATTTTAAAAATTTTAAAAATTTTAAAAAACTTTAAAAAAAAAATTTAAAAAATTTAAAAATTTAAAAACTTAAAAACTTTTTATTTTTAATTTTAATTTAGTTAATTTTTATATTATTTTAATTTTTGCATGGACGTGGCAACTTGTTTTTTTTTTTTTTTAATTTTTTTAGTTTTTAATATTAAATTTTGTTATTTTTAAATGTTTTAAATAATTTTAATTTTTGCATGGACGTGGCAACTTTTTTTTTAATTTTTTTTTAGTTTTTAATATTAAAATTTCTTATTTTTAAATGTTTTAAATAATTTTAATTTTAATTTAATTAATTTTTATATTATTTTTTGCCACGTCAACACTAAAACAATGCCGTTTTGCCTTTGTCTCACCGGAAAATCGCCATGTCAGCGTTTTGGCCGGATTGGCACTCATGTGACATCCAGATTTTCGAGTCCTAATTTTGACTGGATAAATATGGCCGTTTTAATCAGATTAGTGCAGAGGGCCATTTTATTGTGAAATTGAGGAGTATGAAGGATTCTTGATAAAGAAAATAATCAATTTGATAAGTGAGACATCAATTGATTTTATGGGAGTCAATTTGAATTGAATTAAGAGAAATTATAAGGTTTGCCTATGGTCGTACTTTTAGGATTTAAATTGGTTCTATGGACAAGCCAAGATGTGAATTAAAGTATGGTGACATTGGATTAATTTTATGGACTTCAATTGGACTTAATTGAAAGGAAAAATTGAAGAAATTAAGCGCGCAAAGTTTTGGACCCCGGAAAATTAATTGGACCTATTGGAAAAGTTGTGGGAGATAGTGGGGTGTGATGTCATGGATGATGTCATGTGGTGGGGCCACCTTGGAGGATTAAAGGATTAAAAGAAAAAGAAAAAAAAAAAGGAAAAGAAAGGGGAGAAGAGAGAGAGAAGTGGGACCCATGTGTCATCCCCTACCTTTGAACAAGAGAGAGGAAAAAGGGGAAAAAGAAAGAGGGAAAGAAAGAAAGAGGGAGGGGCGAGCTCAACGGGGGGGGACCCGCCGCCGTCCGCCACCCCTATCGTCGACGCCGCCGCATCGCCGTCGCCAGCCGTCGCGCCCAGCTGCCATTCGCCGTCCGCTCGCCGTGCCGTCGCGCCACGCCACCGCTCGCCTCCTCGGCCCGGCGCGCTCCGGCCCGCGTCCCGCCCCCGTCCCTCGCCGCCCGCCCGTCGCGCCTCGTCGTCGTCGGAGCCGTTGGCCGAGCCGCCCCTCTCCTCCGTTGTCCCTCCGCCATCCCTCCGCCCGGATCAGCCGCCGTTCAGCCCCTCTCTTGGCCGTGGACAGCAGCAAACAGAAGGTGGAGAAATGGGTATGGCAGCCCCTTTCGGGCCCGTTTTGGCCGCCTTCCCGGCCTCGGATGCGAGCCCGCCTTTGGGGAAAGTCGATGCCGGCGTCGCCCTCATTGTTTTGAGCTAAGCGGCGTCCAAATCCGTGAGTTTATCTCACTAATCCTTGATTAGACGGTTAATTATGCCCTAAGTATGCTTAGTTTAAATTAAGTGTGTTTAGGTGGATAGATTAGATTATTTTATTATAAGTTGGATTAAGGAAATTGGATTAAGCTTAATTGGGTTTAATTAAGTTTAAAAATGGTTAATTAAAGTTAATTGGTGATGTGAGATAATTGGATTTTAATTTAGATTTATTTAAATGTTTCGAATTTCGGTTGATTAAAATAATATTAAATATTCCGAAATTAATTAAATATTATTAAAAAAACGGAAAAATTTATTTTTAGCCCCTTCTTGCTCGAATTTCGTGCCGATCGCTCTTTGTGATGTTAGAATTTAAATTTGACACATGATTGGTGGTGAATTGAGTGTGATTGCATAAGTTAGGGGTTATGTGTAGAAATTCCAATTGTGGAAATTGATGGGGATTTGGCCGTGATTGAACCGCCTATGAGAGGCCGTGCCGAGTGGGGCCGTGATGCCACTAGTTGTTGAACTGCCTATGAGAGGCCGTGCCGAGTGGGGCCGTGATGCCACTAGTTGTTGAACCGCTGAACCGCCTATGAGAGGCCGTGCCGAGTGGGGCCGTGATACCACTAGTTGTTAAACCGCCTATGAGAGGCCGTGCCGAGTGGGGCCGTGATGCCACTAGTTGTTTAACCACCTTTTCGAAGGTCGTGCCACGTGGGGCTGTGATTACCACCGATGATTGAGTTTACCCTTAGGGTCGTGGTTGGGAGCATTGATTGATTTGATAGAATGACATGTAATCGGCCAAGCCGATTGATCGTTGAGACGATCTAAGTGGTTGATTGATTGATGATGTGATTGTGCCGTGCTTTATTTAATTATCACATTTGCACGTGATTGAATGATATGAATTGTACTAACCTGCAGGCGCGGACTGTTGCGAGGTAAGTCTTCTTGATGTGTGGCTAGGTCATGCTGGGGTGTATTTTCTTTCTAATAGGGGCTTAGGAGGGGTGAACTTGCTGAGACAACGTCTCACCCCATTGTGGGAAACACATTTCAAGGCCGTAGATGACGATTCCAGCGGAGTAAGGTGGACTGCCGGTGCAGTTGGGCAAGGAGTCGCAGAGCCAAGAAGATGGAGGATCGACGATCGAATCTTTTTAGTAGTGTTAGGACTGTTCTTTCTTTTTAGTGGTCCGATCCCTAGTGTGTAGACTCCGACCCAGTTTGGCTGCATGTAATCCTTGGTTGATTTGATGTCAACTTGTTGGTTTGTATTAAATTGATTTTTGTTCCTGCTGTTCTATCCCGCTTTAATTTTGTCAGGGGATTCTTAATACGTTCCGCATGCGCTTAATAAATTAATTTGGGTCGGCGACACTACCTGGGAATGTCGCAATTTCACGACCATGGCGAGGTCGAGTTGTTCACGTGTCTTGGGGTTCGGGGCGTGACAACCCCGTTTAAGTGGTATCAGAGCATGGTCAGTAAATGGAGTAATAAGGTGTGATAAGTCATGGGATAGTTAGTAGGAAATGCTTTTAATATTCTGATGCATGTGATTGATAGTTGCTTGGTAGCTAATTTGTGTGGTCGCTGTGTTGGTTTTGGAAGCGGGCGTCTGTGTTGAGCCTGTTGCGTGAGTGACCGTGTGTTGAGGGCCGCCTAGTGAGGGTTGTAGACCCTATGTTTCGGGGCAGGCCGTTGTTGAAAGTTGGTGCCCGTGGTGCTCCGGGTAGTGAGCAAGTTGGGGCCAGTGCGAGTGGTGAAGCATTGTCTCTAGTCAATGCTGGGGTAGTAGCCCCGAAGGTTCAAAGTTTGTTCGGTTTTTGAGGATGCTTGAGAGGTTGGGAGACAGAATGGTCAGTAGGCTGTCGCTTTCGTCTCTGTTGCCACCGTCGCCAAGACCGTAACCGCCGTTGTTGTCGTTGTTTCTATCGCTGCCAGTGTTGAGACCGTTGTTGTGACCATGCCTGTTGAGGCCTGATATGGAAATCTGATCGAGGATCAAGCCATCGTATCTGAGTTGAGGTTCACGGTTTGCCCCGTTATTGAGAATGAATTATTCCTGGCATCTGGTAAAGGTGTAGGTCTTGCAAATGATAATCCTCTAGAAGCAATTGCGGGAAAATGCCACATCATCTACACTTCAAAAGACACAAGGAATCCGCAACCTTCATGTGAAGATCTTCAAAAAGCTGACTTCGTCTTTTCTCGTACATTTGATGTCACGCATCTCAAAATAATGGATAAGGCATTGAAGTTAAGGACATCTTTAATAGAAGAGGTGTTGAAAAGGTTATCTGTCACGACAAAGTGGATGAAGACCCTCACAATAATGCGTTGCTAAGTGAGGCAATAGTTAAACCATCGGACAATCACAATAGGCCATTGAAGAAACAAAAATTGGATGCTTCGGAGATATTCGTGGGGATGAGCTCAAGAATGATGAAGGCAAGTCAATTGATGCTGTCGAGCATCAGGCTCCGCTACAAAGTGGAAGTGCATCTGAGAATAAATTGAATAAAAATCTCAATGAATCTCCGAAAGGAGAGAGAGACCTCTTTTTGAGGCCAGAGGAGAAATGGATGGAACTCTCTCATGAGAAGTTGGATGAAGTGTCCTGTCATCAATCTCCTCAAAAGGATGACAAAAACAACTATGAAGCATTGCAAGCTCCTTTGCCAGCTGATGTTGACAAGAACACATGGCTCAAGAAGCTCTCCGTTAGTTTGAATCGTGACAGTATTATAATTCAGTTTGTTCAGTTAACGTACGGAAGTTTGGAATCATTGAAAGTCAAAGAGGGACTTAAATCCTTGTAAATCGTCATGGAAGATGACCTGGTTCGGTTCGTTAGTTATCGAATCTACGTGGCAACTGTAAGGGATGCGTCAGTTGAGGGATCGAATATGGAGAACACGACTGTGGTACAGAAAGTTTTCTAAAAGTATGTTATGGAGAATTGTCAGGTTTGTTGCCAGGAAGAGAAATAGAGTGGTGGTTGAATAAGTACCCGGAACAGAGCCGGTCCCTAAGGCTCCTTACCGGATGGTGTTACCTGAGTTAGAAAGACTGAAGGTGCAGATGCAGGAATTTTTGGATAGGGGATTCATGTGTTCCAGTGCATCACCTTGGGAAGCACCTGTTCTATTCGTGAAGGAGAAAGTTGGTTCGTTGTGGTTGTACATTGATATTTCTCAAGACCAACTGGAGGTCAAAGTGTCATCAGTTGAGGATCAGGAAGAAAGACATACCGAAGTTGGCATCTTGCATTCAATACAGTAGTCATGAGTCCACTGTAATGTTGTGTGGTTTGACGGATACCTTAACTAATTGTTTGGGTCCTATGAGCAGAAGGTGTAAGGGTACTTAAATCGCCAGTGATCGTGTTCAAGAAGTTATCCCGGTGTGTTCAAAGAGTGCCAAGGGGCACGAGAGACGCTAAGGAGGATACTTCAGACCTTGAGGACTCTTAAATTTCATGCTGAGTTTAATTAGTGCAAGTTTTGGATGACGTATGTATCGCTGGTAAGTCACGAGATTTCAGGCGAAGAAATCTTCGTGGACCCCGTCAAGATTAAAGCAGTGAACAGTTGGCCAAGATTGACTACAGTGGTAGAGATCAGAAGTTTCTGGGTTAGTAGAGTGTTACAGACAGTACATATATGGGTTTTCTTTCCGTGTTAGCACCGCCGTTGACAAGACTACCGAGGAAGGAAGAAAAGTTCGTGTGGATAAATAAGTGAGGGTGTAGTTTTCAAGAGCCTAAGAAGAGGTTGACTACTGCACCTGTGTGGGCCATTCTGTTTGGTCCTGGAGGATGTAAGATCTTCAGTGACGCCTCATTTAAAGAATTTGGTTGCTTAATGAGGCAGCATGATAAGGTTAATGCATATGCGTTCCATCAGTTGAGACCTTATGAATCGAATTACCTGACAGACGACTTAGGACTCACGGCAATAATTTCCGCTCCGAAGATTTAGAGATATCAGTGGTGTGAAGAAAGACTCCAGATCTTTATTGACTGTCAAAGCCTCAAAGTGTTTATTCTCTTAGGAGGAATTGAATGAGATAGCGCTGTGAACCAGATCTTTTGAAAGACTTGGATAGTGGTATCTGGTATCACCTGGAAGGATGAGAGAAGTCACTGATACCTTAAGTCAAGAGCCTCCAATTGTGCATAGACTGGCTAAAGTATAGATTTTACTTTGAAAGGGTTCAAAAATTTGGTTTTCAAATTTGAGGTAGGCTACCCTTTGAATTTTATAGCCGCCCTCAAAATTGAACCAGATGCTCAAGTTTTAATCGGTGCCTAGTCGACAGACAGAGAGGTTCAGAAAGTCTGATAAGAGGATAATAGTAAGAAAGAGATTGACTTTGAGATTTCTGAGGATGGGAAGTTCAGGTTCCATGAGCAATTGAATACACTTGATAGTGTAGCACTCAGGGAAAAGAGTTTATCAGAAGTTCATTATAGTGTGGCGGTTTTGACCAGATGGTGCAAGTAAGTCAGAATCGGCGTCAGTTAAATTGGTAGGCTGATGCAAAGATGAATATCGCCAAGTAGGTTGCAAGTGCCAGAGTTGTCGGTAAGTGGAAGTTCAGTAATACAGACTCAGAGGATTTTAACATCACTAGAGAGTCTAGAGTGGGGATGAAAATATATCACAATGGGACATTGTGATGAGCTTACTAAGGATTCAGAGGATTATTGATACCATTTGAGGATAGTGGCCGAATGACGGATAGAGTTAGTCCGCTTTGGTATGATACGAATGGATCTTGTTTTGGGTGTGCAACATCCAGGTTTATGGATTCTAACTTTGATTACATAAGTTGGGCATTTCCTCGGCGTGACTTTAGTGCTTTTCTCTGAGTTGGCCACTCACGAGATAACTAGACTAGCTAGGTGAGTCATTAAGGGCTTGAAGGCAAATTGACTTGACGATTCGACCAGGAATCGACTTCTCGACCATGTTCATCTTTAGAGATCATTGCGGCACAGTATAAAATCGAATTAAGATCAGAGATAGGTCAGTTCGACTGAGATGAATGACCAATCGTGGGTGACCCCACCGAATTGGAAAACTCTCATCGACCGGCACTACTTTGATTTTTCTCGTCGTTTTGGTACCCTGTGTCCGTATTTGAATCCTCGAGATTTTCACGACAATCGAGAATAGACACTGTGTCGAGTGGGTTCATTGTGGCTCGAAGGAAATCGACCACGGGTCATTTGTCCTAAAAAGTTCTGAAAACTACCTAGTAGCCTAGGTCACACCAAAAGTGCGTCAGAGTGAAATTAACCGCTAATCTAAGTTCGATTTCAGAAATTTGAAGATTTTGTTATGTTATGGACTGGGTATACCGAAGTGTGTGGGCATCGGATAATTCACCGGCATGGAGTGCCGGGGGTGATTTATATTTCGAATCCAGATCAGAGATTACAGGTTTGGCAGAATTTTTCAGAGGGGTTCTTTCAGGGGGTTCTTTCTTAAGCAGTGCTTGACAGAGGGTGCAGAATTCAGTAGTAAAAAGAAAGTGGAGAAAGATCACAGACCAGAGTCGGCTCATAAATCAGTGTTTACAGTGGTCAGATCAGTGTCAGAGTGAATGCTAGACAGAATTGTCAGAAATTTTCAGTCATTGAGCTTCAAGGGTTCATTGGGGAGTTGAGAAAAAGAGATCAGATGTTAGCGACAGAGTGTCATATATGAGAAGTTCAGTTCAGTTGTCGGTTCAGAAAAGGGCAGATTTGGTATACTAAGAAAGTATCCTTGATGAAAATGGTCGGACAACACCATGAAACCAAAGGGTTAGCTTGGAATAGTGAGACTCAGCAGAATGAAAATATCCCCACCTTTTTGTATAAGGATTGGTAAAGGTTTAAATTTCGAGGACGAAATTTTTATAAGGGGGGAAGAGTTGTGACATCCAGATTTTCGAGTCATAATTTTGACTGGATAAATATGGCCGTTTTAATCAGATTAGTGCAGAGGGCCATTTTATTGTGAAATTGAGGAGTATGAAGGATTCTTGGATAAAGAAAATAATCAATTTGATAAGTGAGACATCAATTGATTTTATGGGAGTCAATTTGAATTGAATTAAGAGAAATTATAAGGTTCGCCTATGGTCGTACTTTTAGGATTTAAATTGGTTCTATGGACAAGCTAAGATGTGAATTAAAGTATGGTGACATTAGATTAATTTTATGGACTTCAATTGGACTTAATTGAAAGGAAAAATTGAAGAAATTAAGTGCGCAAAGTTTTGAACCCCGGCGGAAAATTAATTGGACCTATTGGAGAAGTTATGGGAGATAGTGGGGTGTGATGTCATGGATGATGTCGTGTAGTGGGGCCACCTTGGAGGATTAAAGGATTAAAAGAAAAAGAAAAAAAAAAGGAAAAGAAAGGGGGAAGAGAGAGAGAAGTGGGGCGCATGTGTCATCCCCTACCTTTGAACAAGAGAGAGGAAAAAGGGGAAAAAGAAAGAGGGAAAGAAAGAAAGAGGGAGGGGGAGCTTGACGGGGGGGGGGGGGGGGGAGACCCGCTTGCCGTCCGCCACCCCCATCGCCGACGCCGCCGCATCGCCGTCGCCACCGCCACACCTAGCTGCCATTCGCCGTCCGCTCGCCGTGCCGTCGCGCCACGCCACCGCCCGCCTCCTCAGCCCGCGCGCCTCCAGCCCCGCGTCCAGCCCGTCCTCGCCGCCCGCCCGTCGCGCCTCGCCGTCGCCGGAGCTGCCGGCCGAGCCGCCCTCTCCTCCGCCGTCCCTTCGCCCGGATCGGCCGCCGTTTAGCCCCTCTCTTGGCCGTGGACAGCAAAGAAACGAAGGTGGAGAAATGGGTATGGCAACCCCTTTCGGGCCCGTTTTGGCCGCCTTCCCGGCCCCGGATGCGAGCCCGCCTTTGGGGAAAGTCGATCCCGGCGTCGCCCTCGTCGTTTTGAGCTAAGCAGCGTCCAAATCCGTGAGTTTATCTCACTAATCCTTGATTAGACGGTTAATTATGCCCTAAGTATGCTTAGTTTAAATTAAGTGTGTTTAGGTGAATAGATTAGATTATTTTATTATAAGTTGGATTAAGGAAATTGGATTAAGCTTAATTGGGTTTAATTAAGTTTAAAAGTGGTTAATTAAAGTTAATTGGTGATGTGACATAATTGGATTTTAATTTAGATTTATTTAAATGTTTCGAATTTCGGTTGATTAAAATATTATTAAAATATTCCGAAATTAATTAAATATTATTAAAAAAACGAAAAAATTTATTTTTAGCCCTGGTTGCTTAGAATTTCGTGGTGATCGCTGCTGTGATGTTAGAATTTAAATTTGACGCATGATTCGTGGCAAATTAAGTGTGATTGCCTAAATTAGGGGTTATGTGTAGAAATTCTAATTGTGGAAATTGATGGGGATTTGGCCGTGATTGAACCGCCTATGAGAGGCCGTGCGTGGGGCCGTGATGCCACTAGGGAACCGCCGTGATGCCACCACTAGTTGTTGAACCGCCTATGAGAGGCCGCCTGGGGCCGTGAGAGTTGTTTAACCACCTGCGTGCCAGTGGGGCCGTGATTACCACCGATGGTTGAGTTTACCCTTAGGGTCGTGGTTGGGAGCATTGATTGATTTGATAGAATGACATGTAATCGGCCGAGCCGATTGATCGCTAAGACGATCCAAGTGGTTGATTGATTGATGATGTGATTGTGCCGTGCTTTATTTAATTATCACATTTGCACGTGATTGAATGATATGAATTGTACTAACTTGCAGGCGCGGACTGTTGTGAGGTAAGTCTTCTTGATGTGTGGCTAGGTCATGCTGGGGTGTATTTTCTTTCTAATAGGGGCTTAGGAGGGGTGAACTTGCTGAGACAACGTCTCACCTCGTTGTGGGAAACACATTTTAGGGCCGTAGATGACGATTCCAGCGGAGTAAGGTGGACTGCCGGTGCAGTTGGGCAAGGAGTCGCAGAGCCAAGAAGATGGAGGATCGACGATCGAATCTTTTTAGTAGTCCTAGGACTGTTCTTTCTTTTTAGTGGTCCGATCCCTAGTGTGTAAACTCCGACCCACTTTGGCTGCATGTAATCCTTGGTTGATTTGATGTCAGCTTGTTGGTTTGTATTAAATTGATTTTTGTTCCTGCTGTTCTATCCCGCTTTAATTTTGTCAAGGGATTCTTAATACGTTCCGCATGCGCTTAATAAATTAATTTAGGTCGGCGACACTACTTGGGAATGTCGCAATTTCACGGCCATGGCGGGTTGTTCACGTGTCTCGGGGTTCGGGGCGTGACAACTCAAGTGTACCATTTTGCTTCGATTTTGACACTTAAGTGTACCTTTCGTAACTTTTGGCACTTAAGTGTCCCTTTGTGCCAACTTTTGGCACTCCAGGGGTCCGCGTGTCCACGAATTGATGTGTGTTTTACAACCGGGGAAAATATCTCATCGTAATCAACGCCCTCCTTCTATGCATAACCCTTAGCAACAAGTCAGGCCTTGTTTCTCTCTTGCACTTTCTCCGTTGCTGCTTCCTTTCTTCAAAGAACCCATTTGCAACCAATGACATTCCGATCCTTGGGCTTCTTCACAAGTTCCCATGTCTCATTCTTTTGTAACAACTCCATCTCCTCCATCATTGCAGTCATCCACTTTTCTTTGTGATCACTTTTCAAAGCTTCATAATAGGAGCTTGGATCACCAGAGCCTACGGCAAGAACATAAGCAACCATATCCTCAAAACCGTACCTCTCCGGTGCTTTGGGAGTGTGCCTTCCTCAACCCGTCGCAATGGTATGAGGAATTTCTACCGTTTCTTTGACTTCCGGAGCCTCATCGGATGACTAGCCATTCTTTGCAGATTCTTTGGTTTCAAGCTCCACCTTAACGATAGATTTATTACTCTCCTCTTCAGCAATTGCGCGTGGCATGCAGCTTGACTTCAACATTGCAGATTCATCGAATATAACATCCTGCTTGTCAGAACTTTCTTCTCACTTGGATCCCATACTTTGTAGCCTTTCATTCCTTTCTCGTAACCGAGAAATATGCATTGTTTTGATTTTGGATCCAATTTCGAGCGCTTCGAGCTCTGCACATGTACAAAAGCAGGACAACCAAATATTCTTAAATTAGAATAATCGATAATTTTACCAGTCCATACCTTTTCGAGAATTTTGCATTTAATTACAGTTGATGGATACCGATTCACAAGATAACATGCCATGCAGATAGCTTCTGCCCAAAACTCCATGCTCAATCCTGCATGTAACCTCATGCTTCGAGCTCTCTCTAATAAGGTACGGTTCATCCTTTCCGCTACGCCATTCTAGTGGGGCGTATCTGGAACTGTGAAATGACGTTTAATCCCTTCATTCTTGCAAAGCTCCATGAATAGTGTTGATTTGTACTCTCCTCCATTGTCCGATCTCAAGCATTTAACCTTCTTCCCCGTTGAAGTCTCAACTTCAGCTTTCCATTCTTTGAACTTTTTAAAGACTTCACTTTTGTGTCACATGAAGTAGACCCACACTTTGCGAGAGAAATCGTCAATGAATGTCACGAAGTATTCCTTTCCTCCTTTTGACTTTACAGGTTAAGGACCCCATACATCCATGTGTACATACTCAAGCACACCCTTGCTTGTATGAGTTGCAGCATTGAACTGTACTCTGCATTGTTTTCCAAACACACAAAATTTGCAGAAATCTAATTTGCATGTTTTTATACCTTGGAGTGCATTCCTCTTGTGAAGCTCCATCAATCCTCTTTCTCCCATATGCCCGAGACGCATATGTCATAAATAGGTGTTATCTATCTCCGTGCTAGCATCCGTGGACATAGATGCTCCACATTGCACTGTGGTTCCTATAAGTCGATATAGGTTCCCATGCCTTTGTCCGTTAAGAACAACTAGAGCTCCCTTAATCACCTTCAAGACTCCACCTTGAGCCGTGTACTTGCATCCATTGGATTCAAGTACTCCCAATGAGATCAAATTCTTCATTAGACCCGGAACACGATGCACGTCTGCCAAAGTTCTAATCATGCCATCAAACATCTTGATTTTCATAGTTCCAACACCCACAGTCTTGCACAAAGTATCATTCCCCATGAGAATTGAACCACCATCATATGCCTTGTACTCATCGAAGGCTTCTCGATGAGGACACATGTGAAAGGTGCATCCAGAGTCCATGATCCACGAATATTCATAGATGTCATTCCTTGACAATATGGACAAGATGTCCCCATCATTGGTCTCAATACTGTCGGCTATACTTGCCTCTTCCGAGCTCTTCTTCTTTTTCTCGTTCTTATTTGGATAGAATCTCTTGGTATGCCCTTCTTGATTACACCCGTAGCATCTTCCTTTGAACTTACCCTTCGATTTTGATCGACCCCTACTAATCGATCCTTGATCCGTTGATCTTCCTCTTCCTTGATTGCTTTTCTCCTTTGCAAAGAGTCCCTGTTCGGAAGATTTTGAACTACTTGCCCTTTTCCGGGTGTCATTTGAAATTGGGGCAGCAGTCACCTCTCCGATCTCCAGGGTTTCCTTGCCATAAGCTTGTAAGTTCACTAATCATTTGATTGAACACGTTGAAGTGTTCCAACAGATCTCCTCCTTCACTCATCTGAAGTGAATACAATCCCTTCTTCAAGAACAACTTGTTCATAAGAGATTTCGTCATGTAAATGCTTTTCAGTTTGAGCCATACCTCCGGAGCAGATTCGATTTCCGCTACATATTGAAGGGCCTCATCCGATAGGTTCAATCGAATTGCGCTGCACGCCCTCTCCTCCATGTCGAACCAAGCATCATCAGTGATGGTGTCCGGCTTGTTCGAACTTCCTAGAAGAACCTTTGATAAACCTTGTTGAATCAACAGATCTTTCATCCTTCTCCGCCATAGTGTAAAATTATTCTTCCCGGTGAATCGTTCCATATCATATCGAACGGTTGAACCTTTTCCAGCCATCTAGTTAGAAGTCGCAATATAAGAACAGAGAACCTGGATTGCTCTGATACCAATTGTTGTGCGGAAGAACACCCTAACTAAATGAGAAAAGTAAACAAGAATAATCAAGAACACAGAGATTTACGTGGTTCGGCGAAAGAATCCGCCTACGTCCATGGGAGAGAGAGAGAGAGAGAGAGAATTTCTTATTTGAGCGTATCGCAAGAGTACAAGGTACATTGCTAAAATAAATATATCTTCAGATCCTAACTTTCCTAAACTAACTGATAAATCTTCAATGATTATCCCTTATATATTAGAGATATCATGATACATCCCAGTTACATTGAATCAGGACTATTTCCCATGAATGTCTCTTATAGATAGATCCAAATCTAGGAAATATATTTGGAAACAAATAGCTTGCAATCTTCAAGCCTTCCTAGATTTCCCGATTGAATTTTGTGGAATTTAAGACAACATCAGCAGTCAAAAGGGTCCGTAACTGGTGCTCTAAAGAGTCTGTTAAGTTCGGCTTACACCTACAAATCGTCATTTCAATGAGAATACACCACATGGCAATTGAATTGAGGGGCAAGCGAGCTGCAGAGAGAAAGAAAGCGAGCGGGGATGCTTTTTTTTTTTCCATTTTCTTTTGCTAATCTTTTAGCATGTTAAAATTACCTTAAGATTACCATTTCTTTTTTCTTGTAACACATTTTAATTAAAGCTAGTAAGAGGGAGTTCTTCCACTTAAGGATGGAAGAATATGTTGCTTGTAAATCTCAAAATCCAACAAAATTTGAACTCGAAAAATTATTTCAGCTCATACATCCAGTGGCTAGATCATGTTGGTCTACTAATCCCATGTAATATGTTTAGAGGGGATTAAATGTTCAAGTTTTAATCAATTTAATATTAGCTCTAAATGTTGAAGTCTAAATGGCAAAAGCGTGGACAGTGTTGCCCTCACAGGCTACTAGTCCCGAATTTTTACTTTAAATTTGGTGGAATTCAGAATTTGTATAGCTCTCAAAATAAGCCTACTTGGGGTTCCATTGGAGACACGACACTTGGAGTTTTAGTCCAACATAGGAAAAAGCTATTCAAGTTTGGAATTGTCAGAAGTTGAATCAAGGAACGGACAAGGAAGAAATGAGAACGAAAGAACAGATTTAGGGAGAAGTTTTTCTTTTCTGTGTATTTCTCTAGATGTTGTCAATGTACAAGACTTCAATAATTATATTACAAGATGTACACATAAAAGGCAATGTAATATCATACAAATCAATCTAATATTTAGATTGATTCTCTATAATCAAAATTGGATTAATTAATTTCCCGAGATCTTCTGCATATCTTTCAACACTCTCCCTCAAGCCGGTGGCTTGTAAATGTCCAAGACACCTAGCTTGCTTAATAGATATGCATGCTGTCCTTGACATAGGGTTTTGGTGAACACATCTGTAGGTTGTTCAGCACTTTCAATCCCTCTTGTCTCAATTGTTCCTTCTTGAATCTTTTCCCGAGTGAAATGACAATCTACTTCTATGTGCTTGGTTCTCTCATGCATTACAAGGCTTGCCGCAAGCTTCAGAGCCAATTCGTTGTCACAGTATAACTTCGTCGGACCTTTCAGCCGTACTTCGAGGTCACTAAGCAAACCTCGTATCCACACAACCTCACATGTGGTTTTTGCCATGGCCCGATACTCTGCTTCAGTTGATGATAGAGAAACTGTTGCTTGCTTCTTGGTTTTCCACGAAAGAATAGAATCTCCAAGCTTAATACAAGAGCTAGTTATGGATCTTCGACTCATAGGACATGTTGCATAGTCCGCATCGCAGTATGCTGTCAATTCCATGTTGCATTCTCTAGATAGAAGTATCTCGAGTCCTAGACATCCCTTCAAATACTTGACGACCTTTAGAGCGGCATTCATGTGGGATTCCTTCGGTTTGTGCATGAATTAACTCAGATTCTGTACTGCATATGATATATCAGGTCTGGTCATAGTCAGATATATAAGCTTTCCAATGAGCTTCTGGTAACTCGTCGGATCCTGTAGTGCAGGATCATCTTGAGATGTTCCTCCAGCATGATCTACTGTAGTCAACCTAGTATTCTGCTCGATTGGAATGACAGTTGGCTTGCATCCTAAGAAAGCGATCTCTGATATAATCTCCAATACAAATTTCCTCTAACCGAGAGAACTTCCTTGGTGAGATCGAGCGATCTCAATCCTAGGAAAATATTTTGGTGCTCCTAGATCTTTTATATGAAAAGTGGTATGCAAATATCTTTTAAGGCTCTCTATTGCAGCTTTATCGTTTCCCATGATAAGAATGTCATCTACATAAATCATCAAGTAAATAGACAACATACCCTTGGTCCATGTAAACAAGGCATAATCATACTTCGATTGTTTGAAGTTTGCACTGGTGAGAGCGTTGGCAAATTTAGCATACCATTGTTTGGAAGTTTGTTTCAACCCATAAAGAGATTTGCGAAGACGACATACTTTATCCTCCCCCTGTCTCCGTAAGCCCTAAGGCATATCTATATAAATTTCTTCATCCAAATCACCATAAAGAAAAGCGTTGTGAATGTCCATTTGGTGTAACGCCCAATCATGGATTACTGTAATTGATAAGAATGATCGAACAGTGACATCTTTGGCAACTGGAGAAAAAGTGTCGTTATAGTCGAAACCTTCTCGTTGTGTATACCCCTTCACCACGAATCGAGCTTTGTATCGTTCAATGGATCCATCAGCTCTATATTTTATTTTATAGACCCATTTGCATCTTATGGATTTCCTATTCCAAGGGAGGTCAACTATCTCCCATGTGTGATTATCAGCCAATACCCGTAATTCTGCTTCCATCGCCTTTTGCCACCGTGGATCTTTGGATGCCTCATCATAACTAGACAATTCTTTTTCATTGGATATATGACTAATGCAACATCTATGTTCCGACGAAAGTCTTTCAAAGGAAACATAAGAAGATGTCGGATAGTTAATACCTGGTTCGTTAAGTGAGGCACAGACATAGTCTTTGGTCCACATTGGTGGTCTCGTAGCTCTCTTCAAGTGTCATGGATGATCCATTGGTGGTGGTGGAGGAGGAGATATCTCCGCAGCATTGTTTTCTGTTTGATCACCAGAATCATTCTCAATATTGGATGGAACAGTAGGTACACTTTCCAATATATCTGTCTGGGATGGCTGATCAAATGATGAAGATGGAATGACTTGTCCCGATGATGCTGCGAGAAAATATTCAAGAGATATATTGTCCTCAATCAAGGAGCAATGGGAATTGTTTGAGATATCCAAATCCCCTGTAGACTCACAAAATGGAAAAACAGTTTCATGAAATATGACATCCCTGCTCACGAAAAATTCTTCTGTTGATGGATCCAGAACATAATATTCCTTCTGTAAGTTGGGGTAACCCATGAAAATGCACCTCCTTGCACATGGACCCATTTTATCGCGAGGTCCCATAGTTGTAGCATAACATAAACAACTGAAAACTCGTAGATGATCTACTGCTGGTTTTTTTTTTTTTTTTTCCATAAAGTAACTCAAAGGGTGATTTACCAGCTAATATCCGAGTAGGCATGCGGTTGATGAGGTAGGCTGCAGTAAGGACACAATCCCCCAAATATGTCGCTGGAACGGATCCCTGAAACTTCAAGGCGCGTGCGACTTCCAGCAAGTGACAATGCGTACGTTCCACTACCCCATTCTGTTGTGGAGTATAAACACAGGAGCTTTCATGTAGAATGCCATGAACCAAGAAAAGTGATCTGCATTCATGACTAAAAAATTCCTTCCCATTGTCAGTTCGTATTCGTTGGATTGATTTCCCAAACTGATTTTTAGTCAAGGTAATGAATGTCTTTAAATGAGATGGAACTTGAGCTTTTGATTGCATCAAGAATACTCATGTAGCCCGAGAGTGATCATCCACAATTGTGAGGAAATATCGTGAAACATCACGATGTGCTGTGTGATATTGTCCCCAGACATCCACATGAATTAAGGAAAGGACATCATTGGAACGTCTTGCATTGGAAGGGAAAGGTGCACGAGACTGTTTTGCTAGAGGACAAATATGACATTTAGAGTATGGAAAGAAGGCACTATGTCCCATTCTTGAATGCAAAAGAAAATCTTTATCATTGGTAATGACATTACACAATGACAATTTATCGAAAGGAATTGAATTCAAATCAAAATGACTTGGAATGCTGGTCCAGAAATATAAACCTTTAGAAATTACCCAAGCCCATCAGTTTCCCAGTCGAAAGGACCTGAAAAAAAAACATGTGTTAGTATCAAAGAGTATTTGACAGGAGTTTTCTTTACAGACTTTGGACACAGAAATGAGGTTGAACTGAAATTGTGGGACATAAAGGACATTTTTGCAAGACAATTTGAGGACTTAATTGAACAGTCCCTATCAATGTGACATGAGTAATGTTTCCATTTGGAAGTTGCACAGAAATAAATATCTTCAATTTCCTATGCTTTTTTTGAAAAACACTTATATCACAAATGATATGATCACTTGCTCCAGTAGGTCCAATCACCTAGTAAGCTGCAGAGTGCTCTTTCTTTTTTTTTTTTTTTCCTTTTTCTCCTAGTTTTCCATGTAATTTCCAGCAATTATCTATGGTATGATACGAACGTTTGCAATGTTCACAATATAATTTACCTTTCCCCCTTGAATTTTGGCTGAAATTCCTTAGCGGAAAAAATCTGGTCGTCGGATGCTTTAATTGTGGAATTATCTCCACTGTCTAATGCAACGGATAGATCGACTCCCTGCGGACCGTCAGATCTTCAGGGAAAATCGGAACCGTCAGATCTTCGTGAGAAATCCAAGCCGTCGGATTGCCGGATTAAATCCTGGCCGTAGCCTCCATCCCTTTTAAGGGACCTGTCTCCCGTTCCAAACCCTAGCCCCTTGCGAGTCTCTCTCTCTCTCTCCCGAGCTAGGGTTTTTGCCCCCAATTCTCTCCCGCGGCGTTCTCCATGAAGGGCGAGGGCTACGGCGTCGCCTCCTCGGGTCTGCTCCGAAGTTGTGAGCCGTTGGCTCTCTTCTTGGACGGCCAGCTGGAAAATTCAGCCAAGGTGCGGCACGGGATCCATCGCCAGAATCGGCGAACGAAATGTTAGGTATGTTTCATTCAAAATTAAAAGAAATCGAGTGGATTTCTCCCTCTCCTTCATGGATCTGTACTGCCTGAGAGTTTTTGGAGGTCCCTCGAGTTTTTCTTCTGCGGCCTCGAGCTCGTTTCAGAGCGATGAGAGTTTATTGTAAACCGTTGTGACTGACATGTTTCCCTGCTTGAGATCTATGAGTTCTTGCATGAGATAGAAAATTTTTGCTCGATCTAATTTCCCATACATTTCTTTGATGTTGTCCCACATGGTTTTCGAGTCTTCCGTCAATGGGAGGCCTGCTGCAACGTCTGGGGAGACACAGTTGCCAATCCAGGTGTGGATCAGGTGGTTGCACTTTCTCAAGTGCCTTGCCAGCCTTTCGTCCGATGGGATTGGTACGGTTCCGTTGAAGAAACCATCCTTATCCTTTGTTACGAGAGCCCGCCGGAAGTCTTGTGACTGTCGCGACCAAATTTTTTGGGGTGTGAGCCACCTAGGGTTTGGCTAATGGATTGTTAAGCCTAAACTTAACTCAGACTCTCCCAAGCCCATACCAATTCGCAACTTAGGTTTGAATTCTTAGCATGCAAATAATTTTCAATTGGGAGTCGCCACTAATCTGTTTTTGGTGGGTCGATTAGAAACCCAAGTAAAGTAATGGGAGATTTACTTTACTCCTGCGAACTAGAGATTCTAGATACGGGGACTTGGTTACGCTAGATTCCTCTAACGCCCTTTCGGTACCGTTCTTTTATTTTGAAAAATGTTTGGCATGCAGCTTAAATTGATTTTAATTTATCTCCCTAACATGTGAGGTGATCATGCGGGTACGCAAACCACCAATTTAACATCCAAATAAAGCAGTAAATAAATTGCAGGACTTACCTCATAGCAACGAAAGCATCTGCATTATTAGATCAGAATTCACATCATCAACCCTAGATATGATTTCTAATTAACACGCAATTTCTCTTTTTTTGTTTTCACTTTATTTAATGGAATTTAATCTAAATGCAATGCATGCTAGCGATCTAATATGTCATGGTAACATGACCTAAATTACATGACATGGCAAAATGATCTAAGCTATATGACATGAATAGATTAAATCATAAAGAAATGCAATCTAAATGATCTAATTCTATTGATGGGCAATTTCTAATTAAATGAACCTAACAAAAAAAATCACTAAATGACGTGCATTGTATGAACCTAATTCTATATGACATGCACATGATTTTTTGTATTTTTTTATGAAAATTTGTAATTAAAATTGCTAAAAATCAAAATCTAACTAAAGTGAGATATTATCTATTTTAAGTTAGGAAATAGACTCGATCTGAATCCTATCTTAACTTAGAAATTTATCTCGACATGCAATTTAATTCAAAGATATTATCTAACCTATATACTATCTAAACATGCATTTTAATATAATTAAAGAAAAAAAAATCTGACTATTCTATCATGCAATTCTATCTAGGAAATCAATTCTAATCTACATGATATGCAAATGCGGTTATTTTATTTTATTTTTTGGAATAAATAAAACAATTAAAAGATAAGCACCAAATCATTCACGGTCATCAAAGATATTATCCATCATTCAAATTTGGAAGCGATATCTAATCAAACCTGATCATTTCGCTAATAAAATCAATAAATTGACCTTAAGCCTTAAAGATTAAGATATTAATTTTATTCCCGCGTGATTAATTATTCCGTCTAAAGCCTTATAGATGGAATAAAAAATTGTGTGCGGTTGCGAATTAGGTAATAAACCATAATTGGGAATACACCGATAATTCAAATATGCACGTAAGATATCGAAAAGTATGCTTTAGGTAATAGAATATCTAAATCAAATTTAGATACAATAATTACCTGATTCTGCTAATGATATTACCAAATTTGGACCGAGTGGAATCCGCTCAACGGGTGACCGGCGGTGCGTGGTGGTGCTCGACGGTGTGGTGTGCGCGGTCCAGGAGTGCAGCATGGTGGTAGTTCGGTCAGTTGCTAGAGGCGCCGAAGGACAACTATTGCTCGAAGATCCGCTGGGATTGCCGGGGTGGTGACTGGATTCGATCAAGGAAGACCTGCACTGATAAAAATTCAAACGAAAGCAAAATTAACTGGATCGGTGGAGGTCTCGGGCACGTCAAGGACGCCTGGAAAATCTGCAAGAAAGTCGTCAAGCGCGGCCATTGAACTTTGATTTTACCGATGAGTCACCAAACCAGGTGAGAACTCTCGATATACAAATCTCTCCGTGAGTCTGAGCCTCCAGTGAAGACTTTGACCAAACTCTTAGGCCACTTCTATGTCTCAAAAGGAATAAAAAAAAAAAAAAAAAAATGTGACGTCTTATGTGCATGCAATGAGTGATGAAACCGTGGGATAACACGCCAAAAAGCAATAAAAATCAAGACTTCACAGGATCGGTCTCCATTGTATGGAACCAAACACGTTGCTGCAACTTGATATGACCCGACCAAAATTGCTCGTTGCAAGAGACACGCTGGAAAGACCCGCAAGAGACACCTTCACACAAATCTGAAATTTTTAGATGGCTTGGTGGTGTCATCAGCGACGGATGAGCGGTGGCGGCACATCGGAGCAGCAAGCTCAGTCGTCGTCGGCTCCGGATGTGGATCACAAACAGCAGCGACTTGGGTTTGCAGCAGGGGTGCGAGTGGTAAATCAGCAACAAGATCCCGCAGCGTTGCGTTGGTGTGAAGCTTATGGCAAAAGAAATCGTCGAGTCGCAGAGATGTAAGGGTTCGGTAATAGTCGTCTAAGGAAGAAGACAACCCACACCCTCTCTCTCCATCTCGTGTGTTCTCTCTGAAATTATCAATTTGTCGGCCACCATGATTTCTCCTTTTGACTTTTTCTCTCTAAAGCTCTCTCTGTGCACCGTGTATTCGAAGTCTTCTTTTTTCAGAATTGTGGCCGAATGTATCAATTGTGTGGCCTCGTCAATAGATCAAAAACCGGGAAGCAATAGTCGTCTTGGAGGGGCAGGCGTAGGCGAGGAGCAGCATTGGCATCAAAATTGTGACAAGTAACGAGGAACCCGCAAGATGTGGGCTTCGCATGAGCAATATAGCGGCGTCGTGGGACGAAATCACGAGGGAGGTAGCAGCTATGGTGGTGCTCAACAGTAGGCGAAATAGCGAGGTAGGGTCATGAGGGACCTCAGCCTCGACTCTCTATCTCCCAAGGCACTTTCCTCCGTTCTCTCCTTTCCTTTTCAGCCGTGTCACTCGCAAGCACTCTGCAAATTCGCCACCTCTTTCTTATTTTCTTTCAAAGAAACCTCCCCATGAAACCTCACAAACACTTTTTTCAATGAAACCAGACGAACACTTCTTTTGTGTTCTTTTTTTTTCGAAAAGAAAGAGCCCCCCTCACGTTTTCTCTCCCTCCCGTGTGTAGCTCTGAAATTTTTTTGGGGACCCCACCAACATCTCAAAGTTTACTGCTCTATTTATAATACGGTGGATCCAAGTCGGTCGAATACGTGCTGAATATTCTCTTTTGATTTTATTTCTTCAAATTGAACATCGGCTCGCAAGTTTGTTGATTTCTTCCCTTTCTTGCCGTGAACAAAGCCAAGAGTATATTTAATGATATTTCTTTCTTTGTCCTTGAGCTGTGCAGAGAATTCATTTCCTTTTTGCTCAAGCTCATGGATGTGTGCGATTTTTGATGGGGCAGTCTTTCTTGTTTTAAAACAAGAAATAATGTAGCATAAACACCAATACACTGATTCTTTCATTGCCCGTATCCCTTTTCTTTCCTATTCTCTACCAGCTTTCGTTTCCTCAAAAGCATCCCCAACGCATCCTTTCTTTCCTTTTGATCATGTATGCTGAATAATCTTTATCGATTTTATTTCTTTCAACTAAATATCAGCTCACGAGTTGATTGATTCCATATATTATGCTAAGGATAATTGCTTTGTTCATAGAAAGGGAAGATTCATATTTTCAATCGCCAAAAGTTCAAGATTATGTAGACGCAACCACAAAGAAATCGATGAAGTATATTCCACGACCTTGTAAGGAAATATTTAGAGTCTCATTCTCCTAAGTCCATCCACCACGTCAATCCAATGCGAATGCAATAAAAAATAAAAATGCTCCTAAAACTATATGATATGTGACTTAATTCTAATTTTTTCTTAGGGGTTAAAAATTAATCCCTAATCTTTTAATGTGATAAATGACTAAACGGGTTGCCAAAATTTAGGTGTCAACAGTGACCATTTGCTGTAATTTTCCGGCCCGGTCAGTTGCAGATTGATGAGTCGCAATTCTAGACCGTCGACGATAGATACATGCAAGGCGTTGCTTGGCTCTGGTCGGCCGGTGATAGCCGCAATCGGAAACGGAAAAAATCCGGGTGGAAAATTTGGGTTTGGGTAGGGATTCGTCCTTGTACCCGACCCATTAAATCCGGATCCATGCCCTGCATTGAAGAGACCTGGGTGAGGGTTTGTTCCCGAACCCGCTTCTCCAGACCCGCTTCCTGGTTCTGTCTCGATGGCTGAGTTTGCCCCGCTTGCGGCTGGTGGACTCCCATCGAGCTGAACATTGCTCTGGTAATTCATTACCCTCGACAATGATGGATTTGAGCCTTGCCCAACGTACCATGGATAGGGTACCCATTGGTAAGGTTGGCATGGAATGGGCTACCCCATATTCGCCTGAGTCGGGAATATCTGCCATTGAGTCTGGATTTGTTGCTGGGTTGTGGGATTTGTAGGTATCATCCCGATTTTGTGGCCCTGTGTCTCTACCTCTGTGTGGCATCGCCTGTGGAAGGAACTCCAGTACTGACGGGAGGCAAATTCTCTGGATTCATGGTAAAACAATCCTCTCCGCTTCTTCTTCCTTCTTACAGAAATTGATTCTTTCGTAACAAGAAGTAGATCTGTCTTGCAGCCTCAATAACAAACGAAAGCAATTAGGTGCGGAAGTTGGAGCTTAGAGCCTTGGCTCTAATACCATGTCAGAAGTCGAAGCAAGGAACGGACGAGGAAGAAATGAGAATGAAAGAATAGATTTAGGGAGAAGTTTTTCTTTTTTGTGTATTTCTCTATATGTCGTCAATGGACAAGACTTCAATAATTATATTACAAGATGTACACATAAAAGACAATGTAATATCATACAAATCAATCTAATATTTAGATTGATTCTCTATAATCAAAATCGGATCAATTAATTTCTCGAGATCTTCTGCATATCTTCCAACATGAATAATATGCACACTTACATGCACATGAATTTATTGCGTAATTGTTACTCTTTTTTTTTTTTTTTGCACAAATCCGGTGTAAAAGTTAAGTATTTATCTGTTATAGACGTGTTACTGTGTAAATGAAACTTTTTTCTATCTTATTTTCTGGTAATTAAGACATGCAGGTTCTAATTTTTCTTTTTTGGTTGAATATTTTCTATAAATTAAATGTTATGCATAAGTTATTAGATAACCGTTGTAATGCGGTCGTCCCCGTTAGGGAGAAGAAGAGATAACTTAAAGTCGAGGGTTGACGTGCTTTACTACTACTCCCTCTCTTGTCGTCCAAAACCTATCGCGTGGTTGCGTGATGGTGCATGGCATTCTTTTTTCACGGGTCCAATTTGACGTTTGGGGATGGTCTAGTAGTGCATCCTAGTCGGTTTGCTAGGGCTGCTTTTGAAGATCACGCCATGAAGCAGAGGAATCAATAGTCCCAAAGGTCGAATCCAAGTTGCATTTACAATCCCTATTCAAATCCCTCAAAATTTTTAGGCTTAGACGAATTGGGCTTTCCGATCGAATTTTCTCTCAAAAAATTATGTCGAGCTTAAGTCCATGATCACTCAAATACTCAATAACTTGAGATGATCAATTTCAAAATGGGTTGGTGTCTACCTAGAACCCGAAACAGAATCAGGTTAGGTTACTTTCATATTTGTGGAATCGGGAATGGGCCCACCTAATCTTGGAATCATTTTATTCCAGCTCTCGAGTGGGTCTAAGATGTGGCGGATAATTTTTTTCCCTTCTACTTCTTCCACTTCTTCCAAGGCCATAGGTGTGTCTCGCTCTATGCAAGTTGTCATCCTTGGAGTAGTTGTCCTACCTATGTAATTATCATGTTTCACACTTGTTTGGAAGTAAACTTCAGCAAAACGATTGTTAAAACAAAACATATGACTTGAAGTAAGTCTGAAAAAAAGAATTAGTTGCTCAAGCATATCGGGGTCTCAAGTTCATCTCCTATAAACTCATGCATATCCAAATGAACGTTGTTTTTGTTGGAGTGCTCCTAAACACATTTGTACCCACTTATCTTTTGAGAATTGTAAGAAAATAATAATAAAACTATTGGGTTTCTCTGGGTGGTTGGAGGAGTTTGGTTCGTACTTAGGTTGGAAATTGCTAATGTAGCACAATTAGCATTGACATTGACAATTTTAATAATATTTTAATAATATATTTGAGTTTTTTTCCTTCTATTTTCCTATGTTGGGCCATGTAGAATAGCTGATATCCATGTTGGCAATTTTCTTAACAAAATTGGTCGAATGAACTTAATTGGCAAAACATAAAATAAAAAAAATGTTTAGAACTTAATTAGCACAATTAAAATATTTATGACTCTTTTCTTTTTTTTTGTAGAAGTCTAAAATTGAATTGATAAAAGTGGAATAAATTTAAGATTTTTTTGAATGATTTTCCAATTTATCACGCAAACAAATGGACGTGATCAATGGGTTTCAATCAATTAAAGAAATGGGCCAACAAAAACCATTTAATTGCACACATAGTTGTTGGGTTCAATGAATGGGCCTTTGAACTCATTGGGCTTTTTTTATTTTTAGTTTTTTTACCTTTCCAATTTTAAGCCGTGGGACTCATTGTGTATGTTTTTCCTGGTTAACCTTCGGATGTAGCTTTTACCTTTATAGTTTAAGAATTAATCTCATTTAATTCCAATCATCTCAAATCTTTCTGTTGAAAAATTCATATTGCTTGATAATGACATTTTTATAAGGATCAATACTACAAAAAATCTCAAACTAGTATACAAATGCTGCATTTACCTATACTAATTTTTGTGTCGCAAAAACTTCCGAATTGGTACACTAGTCTTATCCCAAATTGGTGCATTTATGTCATATTTATTCATAAAAAGATTCGTAGATTTATCGCAATTTAACAATAGCAGTCCTACTTGGCATGGTCAATATCTGATGTGGAAAAATTGCATCGAAATGATGTCGTTTTGTTAAGCGAATATGTTCTTCTCATTTAGTTCATCTTGTAGCCCAATTGATCTTCATTCGCTTTCTCTGCTTGTTGTTCTGCTGTTTCCCAATTGTTTTTTCATGGTTCCTAAAACATCATATTGGGCTGGATTCTCTTTCCAATTACTTAAAGTTTCTTTTTACGATTCTGTAAACTCTTTTTCTTTTACTCTTTTTTTTTTTTTTTTTTTGAATTGCTTTGAGGCAATTGTTCGAAGATGGCACGGTTAAACGGGAGGATTTGTTCATTACCTTCAAGCTCTAGTAAGCTGCCTACTAGATTATTATGCATTCCCAAGGATTCGACGAAGTTGGATGGAGATGAATAGTCCCTCAAAAAAAAAAAAAAAAAAAAAAAAGCTACAAAATGGCATTGATTAAATTGAAAAATTTAGGATTGAATCTGCTGTACAATAGATTTAGGACATTTTGGATAATTTTGCCCTAGTAATTTGCTTCCTAAATGTATATTTTAATAAATAAAAATACCTTTTTTAATAGATTAATGGGAAAGCAATTCAAAGTATTCAATACAAAGAACTTTGGTAATACTCTTTCATACACTTGGAATGACCACATGAGTACATGCAAAGTATGTTTTTAATTAGATCAGGCGACGAAATACTCTTAACGCAATAGAGTGACTAGGTAACTTGCGTTGCATGTGATCTCAGCAATTCAATTCACTTATGATAAAACCACCCATACCTGTGAATCAAAACTCTGGATTATCATGCAATCTCAGTAGTTCAATTCACTTATGATGAAACCATCCATACCCATGAATCAAAACTAAAGATTATCTTGCGATCTCAGCAATTCAATTTACTTAATATATCCACGAAAAGACAGTATTTCGCTTTTTTCGAAAGCAAACTCTCGAGATACTGGGTACGCAAAGAGTCTCTCACTTGTAGAACTCCATGACCGCCCACAGATTACTAGCGACACAAGCGACCTTGAACTCGGAGAAACCGGCTGCCTCCGACAGGGACCGAAATTCTCTGTCTGTCCTCTCTTGACCTCCCGGCTGCATCAACATGGTATTATCGAGTCTCGAAGCATACATCGATGCCGCGCTTGCTTCTGGCGCCTTCGGCAACACCAAGTCTATCACTATTGCTTTACCTTTACTTGGCAGTGCCTCATAGCAATTCTTCAATATTTTGATGCAGTTCTTGTCATTCCAATTATGCAAGGTATCCTGTAAATTCGTTATGTCATATTGACGATCATGAAATAATACTATTTGGCATGACTTTGAAAATAATTGAGTTATCTTTTCGTGAGGTGTTACTCTTTATTCACCTTGATCATGATTGCATCCGCCCTTGGTATTGCGGTGAACATACTCCCGCCGACATGCTGGATTCCTACACATCGTCGAAAAATTTGTCACCGGCATTTAGTTCAACCATATGTCCCCTATTAACTAAAACACGAAATTTAATGAGTTTAAAAGCTCATTATTAGTGAAAACAGGATCAAATAACGACATGAGAATAGTCCAACTTTAGGCAAGTGTTCCTCTAGAATAACTTTTTAACATTTCCTACACGCCTGATTTTTTAATAAGGATTGCTACAGGCAAATTAATTTTTTTTAAAGTACCATATCAAAAATAAATGCGAGTAATATCCACATTTGCGACCCATTAATCATATAATTAGTTGGAGGAAACTTTTCTAATCAGGGTTGGAGAAACACTTGACCCACTCCTAGAAGCGCCACCAATAGTTCAAAACATATTGTTAAAGGCTGTATAAGTAGAGAGAGAGAGAGAGTTACCGGAATAAGAAGGTGCACTTTCTATTACATGAGGCAAATCAAAGTTGATGCCCTTGATGGAAGGGTACTTGGAGATGATTATATTGAGGCACTTGCCTGTTCTACCAGCTATGTCAACTAACATCGTCAGTTCCTCAAAACCTTGATAAATCTCAATGATTTTTTTCATTACTATTGTCGTTAGAGCGGCCATCGCCTTATTAAACGTATTGTTAAATGCTGGATCAATATCCATGAACTCAAAAATTGAGATTCCATGAACTTTCTTGAATTGGTTCCCCCCTTCAATTATGTGATCGTCCAATTGCAACCTGCGCACATATTATGGAGGCAAAACCGTCACACAAAAGAAGCATTAAGAATGCAAAGTGATGGATGCATTAGATAGATGAGGTTTATGATGTTTTGATTAATAAATCCTAATTATTTGCCTGAATATGGAGAACTTGTTACTTTAGAATATTTAATGCTAGATATATGGTGGTATGATGTGTCCAGAAGACTAATCCTATCAAAGTCCTGCCATGAATTGCTGCATAAAATTCTAAAAACTCAACCCAGTCAATCGCAAGCCTATCAGCGAAGTAGATTGATGTTGCTTTTAAGCCCATCAATAAGGACTTCCGCTCTCATTTATTGTTTCCGGGTTCCATCAATTAATTGATTGTGTCACGTGCTTCCACTTATTAATTACACGGCTCTCTCTCTCTCTCTCTCTCTCTCTCTCTCTCTCTCTCTCTAGTCAAAGCATGCGTTCACAAGGCAAAAGTTAGGCTGCAATCCTCTCTAATATTCCACTCAATTTATATCTTCCGACACATTACCTTAAAAAAAAAAAAAAGGGTTTGGTCCGCCTAGATGAGTTGGATACGATGATTATAACATGGATGAGGGTTAATTCGTAGTTGACATATCAATTTGTTTCTAGTGAATCAAGATCTCAATTGAGAGAGTTGATCATGTACTCTGAATATTTACAGAAAACCCTATATTAAGAAGAACAGTATTTGTTAAAAACACTAATAACGAAAAAGAAAACTTCCATAGGCAGATCTTTTAATGATGCATACACATTTAAGCTGTATTTTCGAGATGTATCAATGGATAGTTATTTTTTTTCACTGATAATGCTCCTAACGGAATCTATTCCACGAAATACAAATACCGACGCCATGCGTTTCGCATAGATCTTACTTACAGCGTCCTGCTAGTTTTACTTTATAAGGGCAACAACCATGGAAAATGCAAGCAGGTTTTTGCAGGTGACATTTGTACTAAGCAGTTTTCAACAATCTAACTTCGCTTATGAGAAATTTTCTTTTCTTAGTAGTGTTTTTAACAAGATTCTACACAGGAAAAAAGAGAAGAAGATCGAATTCCATGTCTTTTCTTGCATTTTGATTGGTTTTATGGCCAGAAATATAGTGAGCGTATGTAATGTTTTTCACTCGTATTCGGCGTACCAAACTTGCTGTGGAGCAGGATGGAAGGAAAGCTCCAACAATGAAGCCAACGAGCCCTCTTCCTCATCCCTCAGAAAGTAGCGAGCTGCCGGCGTGAGGCCATATAGCCTCTCGACGGCCCGGCCATCATCCTGCTCGTGCACCTCGCAGCTCAGGAGCGAGTGGCTTGCAAGGAGCCTCAGCATTCGGTCGAGCTTTGGAGCAGCTTCCGAGCTCCGTGTGGCAAGCTGAGAGGCAACCTCAGAAGCCGACAACCGAGCCCCCGGGCCGGCTCGGGACAGGATGTCGAACACGCCAAGCCGAGTGGCTGCGTTGAGGACCATTGGGAAGACATGGGAGCTCGCGAAGAGCATCGCATGGACCCATGTGTTGTCGACAACCGCCTCTTGACTGTCGGCACTGGAAGGTGTGGTAGTGTCTAGGACAAGAGCCATGTTTTTATTTCTATACCTAGATTTGTGGAATTGATTGGGGTTGTGGAATTAAGCTCAGAGCATGCATGTTACTCTCGCTGCATGCATGCTTTTATGATATTGGAGAGGTGCTCAAAGCTTTTCTAACTCTCCCAACGATCAGTCAACTTTCACCCTGGTTTGCTTGCTTCGGAAGCACCACTATTCAACGGGGAGTCATCCTGGGGTGGAATCGCAATGATCGTCGATGAAATTATCTATTTAAAAAATCATGCAATGCTTATGATGATGATGATGATGATGATGATAATGATAATTAATAATAATATCTTGATGCCATGAGAATCGCGTTCAAATTATAATCTCATCGCAATGATTGTCGATGTTATGGTCCACGTCAAAGTCGGTACTGCAGATCTCGCACGCGGAGCAAGCTTCGAGCACTTGTTTTGCAGAACCATGTCTTTGAGCAACGATCTTGCACGCAGGGCAAGCTTGAGCAATTATTCAGGATTTCGGGCAGCAATTTCTCCAGCTTAGTCACTAAATCTTTCGTACCCTCTCTCCATCACTAACACAAGCAATCATTCACCTTGAACTCATTTAAAAGCTAGTGTAATGGGAGGCTGCATGAGCTAAAGCTTGAGTCTGGACGGGAAAACCTCAGTCTTCACAGCGGTCCCTTTGATGGGCAGCGGCCGCGCGAGGTCCCCAGAGGTCGGCAAGGGCCTACTCGCCGGTGCCTAGGCGGCGGCTGTGCCATCCCTTTCACCTTGCCCCCCCTCTCTCCAAGTATTTTGGTCCTAGTTATCATCATGACTAAAAAGGAAATCCATATTGCCGTTAATTAGTTTCTAAGATCGTGCTACTGTAGCAGTGCACGTCAATAACTCCACTTGTGTATTTACTAAAAAGAGGTCAGGTTTTTGATTGGTAAAAAATACTTTAAGGACCTGATTGAAGAAACTGAATAAATTCAGGGACCATCATCGTATTTATTTTATACACGAGCTTTTTGCGTATTTTCTTAATGCATCTAAGACTGTTCTTTTGTCAACTAGCAAGAAGGTGATTCTCAAACGAAAATAGTGGTGGGATAGGAATTCTAATCCATTTTGCCCAGTGGAGATCATAGGCGAACAATGCGCGTCCAAATATGGAAAAAATCGACAAAGGAGATCATAATCTGAACAATGTGGGTCCATAAATGGACAAAATCTACAAAACTATGTCAACAGGGGTGTGCTCACTGACTAGACTTTGGACAAAATCTACAAAACTATGTCAACATGTGTGTGCTCACTGACTAGACTTAGGTGTTTCACAATTGCACCCGAAGACCAGAGAGTATTCGAGTTGTGTTGAATAATGAGCCGGCGATTATTGAACCGTCAACATCATCGATTTTCGACAAAAATTGACCCGAATGACTTTTGAAATATCATGCAAAAATTTAACATAAAAGTGAAAAATTTAAGACTAAATTGACATCCATATAATAAATTTACAACTGATTGGATAATTTTCCCTCACATAAATTATACATGTTATCCAATTGGTGAACCTCCATGCGATTCATGTCACAAAAAGGGTCTCTTTGCGTTCGACGGGGCTAACAGAGTCGGATGATCTAATATCCACGATATCCAAAAGAAAAGATAAATGGGTGATGGCATATAATGACCTCGTATATATAATTTAACTAATGAGATTATCAGAATTGATAGTAGAATTGTCTTCATGTTTATTATAGTGTAAAATATATAGCCTTGATGTTGAATGTACCATGAGACATCCAAAATAATCCACTTAGTTTTTTGTTGCGCACCTTTTGTCCTAGGATCTCGATTTCCTAATCTTCCCAATCTAGACCAGCCCCTAACAACTGTAGGTCAATTAACCCCAACATTGAGTGGACACATCGCTGATTGACCGAGTAATTTACCTCACTAGAGAGCTCAAGTCTGAAAATGTCCTACCAACATATCTACTTAGACTGACTTTCACTGAGAAGCTTAAAATAATAAATTACGAGTCGATTAAGATATAACTACTTTATATTGCGTCGAATATCTCTAATGTGGGATTTCTTTTGCCTAATGCCCGCCCTTGTGTACCCTAACAAATATAAATAGGACATATGATATTGGATGACGAGCCACATGTATAATCCTACTGATGTACAAAAGGTCGCACTAATACAATTTCTAGAGACGGCTCTCACTGCATGACATTTTTTGCTAACAAGGTCCAAAAGTGGCTCTCTCGAACACTTTTCCCTAACGCTTATCCACCACGCCTCCTCCTTTTTTTTTTTTTTTTTTTTTTTTTTTATCAATTTGTCCTCCGTATTCAACTCTACCCTGACAAGACGACAAGCAATTATCTATATTCTCTTTGGCAGTCAAATCATCAAGAGTAGATTAGTCATTGTACCACATGTCTATTATGAGAATCAAATTAAGCTAAGTGTCAAAAATACTATGTGACTAATGCATTTTGGTTTATTTTCTTTCATATAAAAAATCCTTTATCTTTCCCTTTTTCCGTGCCAACCCACATGCAGATTGGATTGCCAAGTCACGAAATAATAAACAAATTTGGATAAACTATATAAATCTTCATCAGTTACAAAAATTCCAAGTTGTCACATTGAAAATTAAATGGGGTCCAAACACGTTTGCGATTAGTTTATTTATCACGTTATACTCGATCCTCATTATTGTTTTTAATCAGATTTTTTTTTCCATGTGCGGAACGTTAGGGTTATATTTTTCAATGTATCTAGATTAAATAAATAAAACTCCAACATATTTCATAATCATCATGAGCCATTTGATATTGATCCTGTATTATATTTCTTAAACAAGTATATTATTTCAATGTAAAATTTAGCTTTTCCACATCAAGAACGGCACTTAAGGTTCATCTTATATTAAATCCACGAAAGCCGAATCCTATGCTAGGGGTAGTTAAAAGTATCGAGGAAAGTTGGAGGAATAGAAAATGAAATAAATATGATTTGAGATTTGTTAGGAATAGTTATATCTTCCCACCAATAAAAAATTTTCTCTGGTAATATTTATGATAGATAGGTTATTAGCTTAATATATTTTTGTAATCTATCAATCAAAAGGCTTTTTGGAAGAATACAAAATTGATTTGAGATAGGGGTAGTAATATCTTCCCACCGATCAAAGGTTTTCTCTGGTAATATTTATGATAGATAGATTACAAATTATGGACTTTATTAATATAAAATTTAGCTTAATACATATTTGTGTGATATCCATATTTGTAATCTATCAATCAGATGACCTTTCAGAAGAATAGAAAATGGAATAAATATGATTAGGGATAGGGATAGTTATATCTTCCCACCAATCCAAGATTTCCTCTGGTAATATTTATGAAAAATAGATTACACGTTATGAACATTACTAACATAAAAATTAGCTTAATACATATTTGTGCGACATCCATATTTGTAATCTATCAAGTGGAAGGCTTTTTGGAGGAAATCTTTTCATATCCAGATAAAAGGGAAACGGGACCTAAAAGAAAAGCCTCAATTGGTTATTATTTCTAATTACACCATAAAAATTTCTTTTTCAGTTTATGCCTCGAAACTCGATTCGCATAGAGTCTTACTTCAGGGAAGTGAAATTCGATTTTTGTGTCTGTCTTGAGCGCAAATCATAAAGTACTTCGTTTGCTAGGAAATAGGGGAGGACCGACAGGTGAGAGTAAACTTTTAGCACTTGGTGCAGCCAACTTCAAGATTAGTGGGGGAGTTCTTGGAGAGATGACTTTCAAAAAATTCAGTTGGATTTCACGAGTGTTCAGTGAATTTTGGTGAAAATAATATACCATATATTGATCGATCCTACATGGAAACTTCATGTAATTCCCCCTTTTTTTCCTGGTAATTTTAAACAAATTCATTTTATGCTCTTCATGTGTGCATTTGATGACTCTTATCCTCTAGCCTAATGCAATGAGACCCTCGTGAAGTTTGATCATAGTTTTAGAAAATTCAATGTGGATAGAGTAAGCACTGGACTTATTTCGTGACAACTTGAGTTTTTACATCAGAAACCTTATAACATAGTATTGAAGATTCCATCTTGATTTCGAATTTGGATTGCTCTTCTCAATATGATTTTGTATATTTTGTCTTATTTGTACCTCCATTGCATTGTTTGTTTAGAGTTGAATATAATGTACTTATTATAATACTTTTGTGGAGCAATATTCTAAAAAGAGAGGTAATTCGATTTCAGGACTCTTATGTCATATTAGATTTTATAAGATCAATATTAATTATTTTAAAATTTTAGATTGTTAGATAAATACGTAATTTAATAATTTAATATTTGTCATGTCAAGGCTTTTTTTTTTTTCTAATATTGATTGGAAAGTTAAAATTGTGGGACCGAGATCATCTGGCCATATCATCATGAGCTGCAAAAGTCATTTTCTTTCCCATAGTCTTGATCCACCTTCTTTTCATGTCATGTCATCAATTATCTTTCCTTCGCGGCAAAGTCATTTTCTTTCCCATAGTCTTGATCCACCTTATCTTCAATAATGCCATCATTTTTCTTTCTCCTTCCTACTCTTCCAAACTTTTTTTGTAAGAAAATTGCAAGGTCTCCAACTCATTCCACTTGCCCAAAATAATATCATAGGCTATTGTATACTTCAAAAAAAAAAAAAAAAAAAAAAGAAGAAGAAGAAGCAATAATGCTTCATCACAAGGATCGTAAGCAAAGGCAACGGTTTAAGGCATATTGTTTTGCATTTTTATGAAGACATTTAATTTTTTTAAAAAAGAAATGGACACTTCTCTACCCGTAGCTCATACAACAAGTCCAAAACCTACGATTCTTCCCCTGAAATTAGTGGACAACGAAATTCTGGTGAAATGAAAAAGCCGAGACATTGGAACGTTATTGGTGCCCTCAAAGATTTCGCACAACAATTAATGATGTATAAGTTGCCACTTTCCTATCCCGAATTAATTGACTTTTTATTATTTCTCGAACCTTACTTGAAAAGAACCGTTTACTATTTCCACCATAAAAGCAAAAACGTAATCTGAAAATATACAGCTAGAGACTCGACTGAGGGTTTTAATTCATTTTTTTTTTCGTATAAATTTTGGTACTCTTCTAATTATCTACAACAATACTTATAATATTTTTATAAAACTTCGACAAAAGATAACTAAATTTTGACTGCAAATAAAAAATCCATCTAACGTCCAACTTACGCTGTTTTTGCGCCTACGGAAACCTCCTTAGTTGAACTTTCGATATCTAGGTGATACGGGTAATAATTGCACATGCATTGCACGTGAATAAAAATTATTGTAATAAAATTTTCATTATAAACGTAACTTGACTACACTCAAATTTTAATATGGTCGTACAATATATATAATTGAAGGACGAAAAGGTATTTTAGTTTGGAGAAACACATATATGACCCTATTTCCATATATATATATATATATTTATTTAACTGACCAGATCAGCACTCATGGGTAAAAGGTTTTAATTAAGGAAGTGCAAGTTGGCATGGAGAATATTCAAATGATGGAGTGTGCTGGAACCATGAGCCGTCGTTTGTACTTTTTTGTATGATTCTTTCTTAAGACTCGTGGATTCTCTTGCATCCTTACTGTCCCTTAATTATAAGAGCTCAATGACTTATTTTAAGATCAGCTCTGTAAACCTCGCGGTTTGCGTTTTGTTTTTTGAAACCCCGAGACATTCCACCCTAATCTCCATACAGTCTCAATCTTCCAGATTCACCTGTAATCACGTGGGGAAGATGTCGATTAATGTCAACTTCATAACAGGCTTTGGCATAGGGTAATCACGTACACAAAGCAGCTTTATCGGGATAAATCGGAGTCCCAAGAGCACTAGGAATATTACTCAATCCCTCCGACGTAGGACAAATAACATAAATGATATCTCAATTTTAACCTAATGTATAATATTATTTTTAAATTTTTATTTTGTCTAACATGATTCATAAATATACATATTCAATTTAGTCCTTGAATTAAATGAAAATATCCAATATAAAGGGATAATAATTATATATTTTTATATAGTTCATGAACCTGAGTGAATATGGATAAAAAAGTTCAGGGACTATATTGAATAAAATAAAAGTTTAGGAATAGTATTATATATTAAATCAAAATTTAGAGACCACATTAAATACATTAACTATTTTATAAATGAATTAGCAAAAGTGTAATAATTTTATGACTTTTTTTATATAATTTTTCCAATTGAGAAATCCATACAATAAATTTAGGATTGATTAGATATATTTCCTTCTCGATGCTCATTAGTAGGGTATGTGATCAATAGATGTATACTTAAGCGTTGTTCTCAATCAGCAAAGTTATTTCCCATCCCTTGGTCTCGATTCTCCTCCTTTTTTTTTTTGGGTTAATACCCTGAAAAACCCCAAACCCCAGTACACACTTGTGACAAATCTACCCCAAACTATTTTTTTGACCACCAAAAACCCCAAACTTATATACCTTTGACAAATTTATCCTAAACTGGTACACTTGTGACAAATTTACCCTTTGTTAGTTTTAGTTAAATTTTCTTGTTAAATTATAGAGTTAAATGACATGTGACAATTGACCAGTATACCAATTTGGGATTTTACATTCTATTTGTCACAGTTTACAATTTTTGTGATTTTTTTATGGTATTAATTTAATTTAGTGGGGGTATATTAGTCACAAATTTACTAGTTTGGGGTTTTTTTTAGTCGAATAAATTAGTTTGTGGTAAATTTGTCATAAATGTACAAGTTTAGGGTTTTTTATAGTTAGTCGGGGTAAATTTGTCACAGGTGTACCAATTTGAGGTTTTTCATGGTCAAAAAAATAGTTTAGGGTAAATTTATCACAAATGTACCAGTTTGGATTTTTCAAGATATTAACCCTTTTTTTTTTTTTTTTATCATCACCGATTATTTCTTTCTCCTTCCTATTCTTCCAAACTTTTCCCAAAAGACTTGCAAGGTCTTTCAACTCATTCCAAACGCCCGCCAAGATGTCTCAGTCCGACTTTGCAGGCTGTCGTAACTCCTCTTCCGCTAGCTCGTGTAACCAAAGTCCACAACCTAACATTCTACTCAGACTAGTCGACGGCAAAATTCTGGTGAAATGGAAAAAAGTAAAGGAGCGTCACAGCCGAGGAACTGCCGTATCATCGGGGCACTCCCCGTGTTGTTTCTCACCTTGGTAGCTGAACTGTCGAGTCAAACTTCGGGAGCTCAGTTTCAAGTTTCAACGCTTCCATGAACTCCGAGTGAGTGAGACATAATCGTACAAGACGGCTCAGCGCAAGATTTGCCACAAGTTGCTCTTCTCGATGCGGGCAAAATTACTTACGTATGAATTCGGCATAAATAAATATCGAAGCCTCTGATCCTGGGAGCTTTATTAAAAAGATATTCATGTCGGATATGTTACCTCCTGGGCATGAGGTACAACTGCCGAGTCAAATCTTGCGAGTATTCCTGCTCCCAGGCGCGATTTAAAAACTGGGCGAAATAGCTCAAAAAAGGAGAGACAAATGGGGAATTCTCAGGTTACCCCATGTGTCTATAAAACTGATCATGAGTAAAGATAGCTCTCACACCTTGAAAAATATAGTGGTTGGGATTTATTCTCGTAAGTCTCGTCCAAAACAAGATATTCATGTCGGATATGTCGGGATGTTGACAAGGACAGAGTAGGGGAGGGGACTGTACGGTGGCGCGCTGCGGCGGCCAGATCATGAAAGTAAAACAAGTTGTGAGATTTAACGAAAAGAAAGGTACTTTGGGAATGAATTTTATCCCCGTAGCAAATCAGTTCCATAAAAAATACTCTGCAGTAACTCTAGCTCGCTTTTTAAAGTATATCCCCATCACAAAATTATGAAATTTGACAAGATCTTATATGCACCACAGCCTCTCTCGTTTTAATATTTCATGTTAGACATTCTAACTCTTTTATTTTTTTCCTCCTAAAAAGGGAAAGTTTACCATTCATGATCTAAAAACCGAGTGAAAAGGTTGAACCTAATTATTAAACTATTAACTGGAGCAAAATGACTTGCATATAACAAGGCACCATGAAATTCAATAATTGGACAATGGGAAAAATTATCAAAATAGTTCAAAACCTATTATAATTGTGTCAATTTAATCATAAACTAATTTTTTTGACTAATTGAGTTATAAATCTTTTATAATTATTCTCGATTAGTCCATCTGTCCAAAATTAGTTGGCCGACGCTAGCGACCTTTTTTTTAATAATATTTTATTTTTTGAAATATTTTATTATAAAAGATTTAGGTCTCAATTAATCAAAAAAATAAATTTATGATTAAATTGGGACAATTATAATAAATTTATGATTTTTTTGGTAATGCGTCATCAGATATTGTGCTTCAACAAATGTAATGGATCCCATATATGTGGAACCAGAGGCTATCGATAATTTGTAAAGCCACGTCCCGTGGAAGCGTCGCCATTGTAGACCGTAGAGCAAGACTACTCCGATACGTTGTTTAGTCTTTCTTTCTCGGCCACTAGGTCAGGCCTGCATGCTCACCTTTTGATTATAATTTATAAGTGCCCATCGCCATCTGCGATCCCACCCAGATCGTGTGAATCACTTCCTTCGTCGATTCCTATCACCTCAAGGAAGCGACCGATCACCCATCCAAAACGCTGTCCAACGCAAAAGCATAGGAAGCGAAAAATGAGCTCCGCTCAAAACCAAGTACTACCCTGCCCCGAAGAAGAAGACCCCTGCCTCAAAGCCCTCCTGTACTCTAGCTATCACGTCTTCCCAGTGATCCTGCACGCCGCCGTCGAGCTCGACCTCTTCGGGATCATAGCCCGGGCCGGCCCCGGGGCCTACGTGTCGCCTGCCGAGGTGGTCGCCCACCTCCCGGCCCAGACTCTCGAGTCGCCCGAGATCATCGACCGGGTCCTCCGTTGCCTCGCCAGCCACTCGCTCCTCACGTACAAGTCCGAGACGTTTGACGACGGGAGGACCGTGGAGAGGCGGTACGCCATATCACCAGTCGGGAAGTACTACGTCAAGGATGAGGATGGCGGCTCCATCGGCTCGCTCTCTCTCTTCGCCTTCCACCGAGCCACCATCGACGTCTGGTGAGCGGAAATTCCCGTCCGCGACTTTGGCCAGATATCCGAACGTTACTTGGTTTCTTTAGTTGTTTAATCAAAGAGCGAATCGAGTCTTAATTCCTTAACCTTTGAATACATGACCTACCTACGATTTGAAAGAAAAGATGCGGGACAGGCTCAAGATAACACTATCATCGTGACACCCAAAAAGAGGAAATTAGTTTGAGCAATCAATTGAATCAAACGAATCCTTTTTCACCCCCGCTTTTTTTTTTTTATTTTTTTTATTTGGCAATTATAGGCTCCAAGTCAAGGAAGCAATGGTTGGAGGAGGCAACTTGTTCCAGAAGGTCCATGGCAAGACCATATTCCAGTACATGAAGGAGGACTCAACCCTCAACATGTACTTCAACAACGCGATGGCCGATCTCTCCGCGACGCAGACAAGGAAGATCCTCGAGGTCTACCATGGGTTTGATGGGATCTCGACTCTCGTTGACGTTGGCGGTGGAAAAGGCGCGACCCTTAACATGATCGTGTCGAAGTACCCCTCGATCAAGGGCATCAACTTCGATTTGCCCCAAGTCATCGAACACGCTCCTCCTTATCCCGGTACATTAGTTATCACATACATCCCTGGCTTAGCCGCATTTATTTTGGTTCATAATACTTAGCACGAAGTCATGTTCGCAAAAATTAGAGCCATGATTGCACCCAAATTAGGCCTCTAATAAATTTGGTAAAAAAATGGCGTGCAGGCGTGCAGCATGTCGGAGGGGATATGTTCGCGAGCGTCCCGGAGGGCGACGCGATCATGATTAAGGCAAGCTAATTGAATCCTTCTCGTTAGTTACACTACTCAAATCGAAGTCGATTTTGTGAGCTGTGTCCTAACTTTATATGGCTCCGCCAAATTGGGCAGGGCACGTGCCACAATTGGAGCGACGAGTCGTGCATAAAGTTTTTGAAGAACTGTTACAAGGCTCTGCCGGCGAACGGGAAGGTGATCGTGATGGACTTCATCATGCCGGACGAGCCGGAGGAAACGATGGCGTCTAAGTACGTGTCGATGCTCGACAACGCCATGCTGATTCAGCCGGGAGGGAAGGAGAGGACCGAGAAGCAATTCGAGTACTTGTGCAAAGAAGCTGGATTCACGGGCTTTAAGGTCGCTGCCCGAGCTGTGTCTGCACTAGGAGTGATTGAGTTCACCAAGTGATTGGATGAAACTCGATCTGTCTCTGTTTTCTTTTTCCAGGCGGTCTTATGTACGAGCAGCAAATAAGATATTGTGGAATTCAATGTCTGCAATTAAGAATTTCCTCTTCTGGTTTAGCCTTAACCCTTTTTCTTAACAAGTAATAAAACCGTGTTTGCCAATTGAATGCAAAAAAATCTCAACATAACTGCATTACCCGCAAATAATTTCATGCACCCGGTGATGAATATTTGAATTACCAAAAAGTCCACATAAAAATAATTCAATTGCTTGATTGGGATGGCAACCTGCTCGAGTAAACTTTATTCACATTGGAGCTCGACTCAGTTGAGTAGTCGAGCTACCTAGTCCAATCTGACTTTAAAATCTAAGTAAAATCTGAGCAATCTACCATTGAGATCGAGAAGCTTACTAGCATATCCACTTGCTTCTATCATTTAAGCATAATTTACCTTAGCCCCTTAAAAAGCATGTTTCGGGTTCAAAGACATGATTCAGATGCAACGGAACGTTCCAGTCAAATCATAGCGGTCATGTACATAATATCATATATCACCATCACATGCCAGACACTTCGAGATAAGCTGTTGCAAAATGGAATGTGCAGGGTCCTCCTCCATAACTAGTTTCGATGCATAATAGCTTTTCCTCAAAAACCATTCCTGATGGCATCATCGGAAGATACCATATTCGACTTATTGCCTGATTGTACTACAAATAATCACTGTGCCATAACACGGACGTACCACCTTCTTGCCCAGGTAAAGACAACCCTCTGTCTTGGGGCGTGACGTTGTGTGGTCCAAAGTGCTCACTCGTAGAAAATCATATCCTAACACGGACTTCAGGGCACCTTTTGTCGTCCTTTTCAGTTCTTTAATAGAAAGGCAAAGTCATTGTACATCCACCTTATGATGTTAACTTTGTTTTTTCCTCTTTGTCCCGGTATCTGGTTCGGTCTGACCAAGGAAGAGTAGGGAGTGAGAGAATGGTAGCTTTCGATTTCCCGTCAGGATTGCCGGAAGATGGAACATTCTTTCTTTCAAAATCTCTGTCCTCGAGCAATATCACATCCTTGTACTTCGAATCAATAATAACAAAGGATACGTCGCCACATGGCGTGCAACACGGCGTTGCCGGAACATTGAATGTTGATTCGGGGGGAACAATGAGAAATAATCTGAACTATGGGGGCCAATAGACACTCACGTCCATCCAGAGCTTGGAGCAACATCAGATGACGGTGGTCTTGCATTGATTTCAAACAATATCTGATTGAGAAAATTTTGTCACTCCGTACTCACCGCAACTTCTTACGGGTCAAGTGTCTTTAAGAGATTGAACTTCTAGAGGGAGTTTTTGTCATCTTTGGCGGGGGAGAAAGTTCTGGCTCTGCTACTTATTCTCCCTTTGGTCACCGCCACGTGCGTTGAGATTGGATTACTGAATTGAAATGTCAAAATAGCGATTTGTAGGTATCGGTCGATTAATATGATAAATTCGTCAATCGAGTTTAAATACGATTGTTCCTCTCACCTTCGGTTCTAGATAGACAAAAGCAAGTCCGGATAAATTTGTTCCAAAATGTCGCTGCCATTATCCTTGCTCGGCCACCAACCAAGCTTGGACTGATAGCTTGCCGGAAAAGGACGAAATACCTTGTGTGACTATGCGAAGACTATTTTGCACGATGCGACTTTGGGATCGATCCTACTTTTCAAAGAACGAATCAGGATACACGATTTCACTTTTAGACATCATCTTTTAGGGTAGTTCTCACTAGCGTTTCTATTAAACGAAGAAAGATTCTCGACTCAACACCAGTTATAAGCAAGCTAGTAGCCATTCACTTGGGGGAGATGCACTCGCTGGCAAAGAGAAATTGGAGTCTTCCTCATGCTAACGATGACAACTTTTGGGTTCACTCCATCAGGTGCTGTTTCCATCGATCTAAGAAGTGGGGCAAGATAACCCCGTTTAATTCTACCCATTCTTTCGGGTTCCTCCCATTAAGTGTTTTCCTTTCATTTCGACCAACTACTCCACTACTTAGTTCCTAAATGTGTAAATAAATCAATGGGATTTACTTTAGTAGTTCACGCTTTTCATATGGGAATGGGGAGGTGAAATGTTCAAATTGCTACATTTTAAGGGAAGTTAGGGTGTAGACAATTTAATTTCACGAGTGGGTTTTAACTTTTATGTTTTATAAGAAGACATTGTAAAAGTTTGAGAGTGAGAGTTAAAGTAGAAGTATAATGAGACTAACAAAAAAAAAATGTATAGATGAAATTTTATAAACTTAAATACTTTATTTAATAGATTAGTAGGGAAGTAATTTGGTGTATTAAATGCAAAGAACTTGGGTGATATCCTTATGGGTGGTGCTTTTTCCACTCCCACCGAAAAAGACTCCCTATTATAGTGTTGCGATAATATTAATCTTTGTAGGTCCACCTTTTTTTAAGCATCCTTTTTCTTTCGGTGGTAGTGGCGCATTAGTTTTCTTCTTTGCCTTTTTTCGTGGGTCCATTTTTCTTCTCCTCCCGTACTTCTCTCCGTTCCCTCTTAATTCCAATCATGGCTCAAGCCCTGGTAATATCAATCGAAAAAACAAAGAAGGCTGCCACAACAGACAGCTAAAGGATCTTGCATTGAACTTCCTTATTATGATTAAAACATGGGGATTCAAACAATTGACGGGCTCAGACTTGAGGATCGAGTTTTCAATCACCTCTGCGGCCCTCTTAATCATCGGCTATGGCTGCTTGGCGACCGAGATCGGCGTGGAATTTAGAGAGACGATGAGGGAGAAGAGGGGCAAATCCCGCACCAATCTTAAGGATGGGATTGTCGTTCTTGAAGGGGATATTTTCAGTTTGCGTAAACAACTCAACGAGAGCAGGGACGAATTCAAACTATGGATCTGGAGGTTGGTAAATGATGGCCAATCAGTGATGATAGTGATGATTAGGACCATGAAGACGAAAATGGAGAAACATACATTACTGATGATATTCATGAGGATTTTGGTGAGGACTTCAACTCCTGGAGATGAATCTTTTCACGGGAGTTTTTCTCGTCTTCGTGATCAATTAATCGAAGAGTTTGACGCGGAATGGGACAACAAATAACACAAAGCGGAAAGGACGAAATGGGGGTGAAGAGTGAAGAGATTTGAGATGGGTTTTTTACTTACAGTTGAGCTTTGAGTTAAAGAAATGAAGATGGAAGAGGTTTAATTGGGTGAGGAGGAGGTTTATGCAAATCTCGACTTCAACTTTGAGAGTTGCTTGTGTTGGCGACGAAGTCTTTCATTTTTAATTTTTTTGTGTGCTAATGACGGCCACTGTGATGTCAAAAACTTGTCTATTATTGGTGTGAGGGGTGTTTTATTGAGAGAATAGAGAAAAATAAATGATTAAAAGGAAAGTGGCGCGGCAAGAAAAGAGAAAGCAGCTGAAGGATGCTTCCAAAAAGGTAGGACCCACAATTGTTAATATTGTCAAACCATTATGATGGGGAGTACTTTAGTCATTGGAAGAGTGGAAAAAGCAAGACCCCATTCTTTTCTACATCTGGAATGATTGTATGGGTACATACAAAGTATGTTTACTAGCTACTCATTTGAATAACAAGAAAAGTTGGGCAACTTCATGTAGCTTACCTATAATTATTCCTCACATTATTTAACCAATAAGAGTTTAAGATAGTCTCTCACTTGTATAACTCCATGACCGTCCAAAGATTACTAGCGGCACAAGCAACTTTCAACTCGGAGAAACCGGCAGCTTTGGACAAGGCCCGGAATTCTCTCTCCGTTCTCTCTTGGCCTCCTGGTTGCATCAACATGGTGTTATCTAGTGTCGAGGCGTACAGCGACGCCGCACTTGTTTCCGGTTCCTCCGACAGCACCAGACCTATCACTATCGCTTTACCTTTACTCGGCAATGCCTCGTAGCAGTTCTTCAATATTTTGATGCAGTTCTCATCGGTCCAATTATGCAAGGTATCCTGTAAATTCGTAATATTTTTACACAGTTATCACTGATGATGATGAGATACTATTTCGGTATGAATTTCAAAATTTGTAAAATCATATTTTCTTCGGATAGTACTCTATATTCACCTTGATCATGATGGCGTCTGCCTTTGGAATGGTGGAGAACATACTCCCACCGACATGCTGGATCCCTACGCATCATGGAAAAAATTTGTGACCAGCACTTCAGTTCAATTATATGTCCCTATTAACTAAAGCATGAAATTAATGAAGAGAATTTCTCTAATCAGGATTGGAGAAAAAACATGATCCACTTATAAAAGCACCACCAGCTTGTATGAGGGGAGGGAGAGAGAGAGAGAGAGAGGGTTACCGGAATAAGAAGGTGCACTTTCTATTACATGAGGCAAATCGAAATTGATGCCCTTGATAGAAGGGTACTTGGAGATGACCATATTGAGGCACTTGCCGGTTCCTCCAGCCACATCGACTAATGTTGTCAAACCTTCAAAACCTTGATAAATTTCGAGAATTTTTCTCATGACTATTGCCGTCACATCGGCCATCGCCTTGTTGAACGTATTGTTAAATGCCGGATCAATATCCATGAACTCAAAAATCGAAATTCCATGAAATTTCTTGAATTGGTTGCCCCCTTCAAGTACGTGATCGTCCAATTGCAACCTGCACAAGTAATGCGGGGGCAAGAAACATTACATGAAAGAAGCATTGAGAACGGAAAATATGATATGCGTTACATAAAGGAAGTTTTGATGCTCTGATCTACGGACTTTTAATCATTTCCCTGAACATAGAGAAATTGTAACGTAAGGATGTCTAACGTTAGATAAATGACATGATGTGTCCAAAAGAGTGATCATATCAAAGTTTTGTCATGAATCACTGCATAAAAGTCTAAAACTCAACTTAGCACAGTCAAATCGCACGCTTATCGCCGAAGTAGATCAATGGTGCGTTTGGGCCCATAAATATGGACCTCAGCACTTATTCGTTATTTCACGCTTCCATTAGCATGTGAATATATATAATTAAAACAAAATGGACAGCTCAAGCCAAGCCAAGAACTGCCCGGACAGACTGAAGTGGCCGATCCATTCTGGTTTTCATTTCCTAAAAGTGGAACCAATAACCGAGTGATCTGCGTCTTAATCCCAAGGAAGAAACAAACCGGATCAACTATATATCTATATATAATTTTTTTTTTATTCCTTCAAAAAAATAAAAGTAATCAGTTTTTTTTATCTATTTCTTCGTTACATATAGTATCAAGTAGTGAGGAAAAAAAAAAAGTGATAGATTCTACCGGTTCGATTCCCGGTCCTACGACTAATTGGTCCGGTCTCTTGTTCCCAATTTTAAGAATGAGGATCCGTATCACTCCTAAGCAAAACCTAGATTGCAATCCTTTCTAATCTTTAATATTTCACTCGATATTGCAATACAAAACTAAAATACGATCGAGCACTGGGTTTTTGACGAGACATAAAATTAGTCTATGTAATATTTTTCACTTGGGTAGGACATACCAAACTGGCTGCGCAGCCGGATGGAAGGAAAGCTCCAATAACGAAGCCAACGAGCCCTCTTCCCCTTCCTTCACAAAGAAGCGAGCTGCCGGCGTGAGGCTGTACAGCCTCTCGACGGCCCGGCCGTCGTCCCTTTCGCGCACCTCGCAGCTCAGGAGCGAGCGGCTCGCGAGGAGCCGCAGCATCCGGTCGAGCTTTGGAGCGGCTTCTGAGTTCTGCGTGGCGAGCTGAGAGGCGACCTCGGAGGCCGACACCCGAGCCCCCGGGCCGGCTCGGGCCAGGATGTCGAACACGCCGAGCCGGGTGGCCGCGTTGAGGACCATTGGGAAGACATGGGAGCTGGCGAAGAGCAACGCGTGGACCCATGTGTTGTCGGCCGCCTCTGGCTCGCCAGCGATGGAGGGTGTCATGGTGTTCTGGGCAGGAGCCATTTTTGTGCTGTTGGAGGAGTTATATGATGCGTATGTTTTTCTCCTTTCGTCTGATTGTGGAGGTGAAGAAGCTCAGTTTATGTATGTTTTTTTTTTACTGCATCGCATGCTTTTATGACGTTGGATGTTGCTCGATGTAATTTTCAACTGTGCAACATTCAGTCAATAGTCCACACTGGCCGGCTCTCTCTAGAAGGACCATTATTTAACAAGAGTTTGTGCGTATTGTCAATCAGAATGACTCGATTCCATGGTTAGGGGATCAACAATTTGACGATTGTCGCATTCACATTGTAATAATATATTATCTAGATTAATATAAGGGCGACATCTTATTATACATACATATTTATATATGGGTCCATTTGGAGGAAACGATTCATTTCATTTTTTTTTTAGAATTCTATTAAATATTGTAAAATAATACATCCAGCACTTATGTTAGACAATACTACGTTTGACTTAGTAGATTAAATTTAGCACGAAATATTCACTAAAAAATAGAGAAATGCGGAGCCCATATAATTTTGCTCGACTGAGAAAATTGAAGTTTAGAAAACCGTAAGTTGTGTTGTTGAAGTATATAAATTTTCACAATTTCTAGTATAGTTAAGAATTAGTCTCATTCGAAATACAATTTAGAGCTTTCGCAAAACAAAAATACCTTTCTATTTCTTCCATCTTAAGCAATTAAAGTTATTAACACTTTAATTCGGAAAAATTACCAAAAAAGTTAAAAATCTATTGCAATTGTGCCAATTCAGTCAAAATTTTATTTTTTTTACCAATTGAGTCCTAAATCTTTTATAATTATTCTTAATCAGTCCATCAATCTAAAATTAGCCGGCCAATACTGACATGACAACCGGCCAATGCCGGTGACCCTTTTTTAATAATATTTTATTATTTTTTTTTTTTCCTTTTTTCTCTTTAATTTTTTTTTTCCTTTCTCCCTATTCCTTCTTCCTCCCTCCTCCTTCCTTTGGTTTTGGCGATCCGACAGGCTCGCCTCACTAGCCGGCAAGCTCACGCCCGAAATGGCGGGGCAAGCCCCGCCGAATATGGTGAGGAGGGCCTTGCCATACACGACGGTGAGTCCCCCTTGCCGAATCCGGTGAGGGCTTGCCTCACCTAGCAATCGCGAGGCGTGCCCTCGCCAAATTCGGCAGGGGCTCGCCTTGTTGTCATTGGGCATGAGCTCACCACTAGCGAGGCGAGCCCACCGTATCGCCTTGTTGGATTTGGCAAGGTTTTGCCCTCGCCATCGCTAGGCGCGAGCTCGCCGACTAGTGAGGCGAGCCCTCACCTAGTGACGGTGAGGCGAGCTAGCCTAGCCGCCTTAGTCCGACGACTGGCCAGCCCTCCCCTCTGGCCGATCATCGAAGCCAAAGGAAGAAGGAGGGAGGAGGGGAGAGGGAGAAAGAAAAAAAAAAAAAAGGAAAAAATATTAAAAAATATTAAAAAATATTTCAAAAAATGAAATATTATTAAAAAAGGCCGTTGACATTAGTTGCCAGCACCGGCCGGCCAATTTTGGTTAGATGGACTAATCGTAAATAATTGTAAAATGTTTAAGACTCGATTGGTTAAAAAAATAAGTTTAGAATTGAATTAGCACAATTGCAATAGGTTTAAGATTTTTTTAGTAATTTTCCCTTTTAATTCTAGTGTTTATTTTTTATATATTTATTATTCACAATTATCAAATAAACTACGCCATTATTGAATAAAACTGAGGTATTACTATTTTCTCAATGCTATGAAATTTCAGAATTAGTTTTTTTAACTCATGCGGCAAAAACATGCCCATGTATTTTAGAACGGTGGATCTTAAATCGATTGTATGAACTTGTCTCTATCACTTCATCTCCCATCAACTACTGGTGTACCCACTCATTTGCTTTGTCCAACTACGAATTGTTTTTTGTTTTTTGTTTTTTTTTGGTAAATTTGTCCAACTACGAATTGTTGGTGAACATATATTTCAAAAAGCACACAATTTATAAAATATTCGTGTGGCCCGATTGTATAATCAATGACAATGTCGATATATATTAAGATTGATTTACAAAATTACAAGACCCGTCTCCCTATTAGATATTGAACTGATTTTTTATCAATTGCTTTACGTTGGATATGTCATATCCTAAGATATTTTAACTTGACAAGTTCATTCGATCTTCTCCTCACATATCACCATCTGTCTTGCAATTCTTTTTCCATGTCTCGCCTTTATGCTAATAGTCATCGATGGGTCTCACCTGAACAGGGTAAAGCTTAGTGAAGGCCAATCATAAAGCGGAGAGGTGTCGTCATTTGATTATTCTAGTTCAACTATGGTGGGCTTCACAATTCATTTGAACAATGTGACAGCTCAATTATATATATATATATATATATATATATATATATATATATATATATATATAAAGAGTTAGGTATAACAATACCGACAATTTCTTACCCTGCTGGTCTGTGAATTTTTTATTTTGTTTATTTGAGTCTTTGAGCTATGTGATTTTTTTTCCCTTAATAGTAGTCTTTTTTTTTTTTTGGTAAAGAATATGATTCCCTTAATAATAGTCCATCCATTAAAAATTCAACAAAAGTGAGGACGTCGCAATTTGCCGTTAAAATGCGATGCGACGTTCGCATTCTTATATGGCAAGCGACCCAAATCAATATAATTCCAAAATACAAAACAAAACCATTTCAAAAAAAGAAAGACAGAGAAGAATTCAAGAAAACAACAAATTTGACAAACTAGGAAAGAAGAAGATTAGGGAAAGCGAGGAGCGGCAGTGAAATGGAAAACATCTTTTGACCACAAGTAAGACGCAGACAAAATCCAAAACTCCAACCCAAAACATTGAACAGAATCAGATTCCAAAGTCGGGACGGTGACAAACAAGTCAAATTTCGACCGTTGATGACGGAAATGGGCGTGCGTAGACTGCGAGGAAAAGGCCACACGCGGCACTCAGGCGGTGGGCACGCACTCAATATTCACCGCAACTTGCAGGCCGAAGCGCGATAGGATTGAACTTTCAAAGGACGGACGTCGAGTTTGGTGGGAAGAAAGTTGTGGCCCTACAACTTGACTTTGACCCCTGCCCTGGGCCCACATCCGTGATGAATGGAGAAAATATTTCTCTGATGGAGGTCGTTAAGTGCCGTGTACTGCAGAATAGCATTCTGTCGTATTCCTGGAAGGGCCGGTTGAACTTGAACCTAGCTTGTCCCCCCACAAGAGCGTTCAGTCATACAAAATTTAATCTAGATAAGTGAGAATTAATAGTAATTTGGAAATCGAAATACCATTCATACTTGGCTCGAAATAGCTAAATGCCTGTCCGAATAAATTTTAGCGTTGAAATGTGGCCCACCATTATGCTCACTCGACCACTAGCCAAGCTCGACAAAAAAAAAAAAAAAAAAAAAAAAAAAAAAAAAAAAAAAAGCTCAAACGAATAGACTGCTTAAAGACGTCATCCAAGGGGCTGTTTGGTAATCATTCAAACGATATCTGATTCTAATTTTTTGTTCCCGAGACTAATTTTGGAACAGAATCACGTTTAATAAAATTTTTGTTCCTGGAAATAGATTTGGAGTAGAATCAAAAATAAAAAAAGAAAAAAATTGATTATTTATTCCCGAAAACAATTCTAGAATACCACCCACCCTGGCGCGGTTGGCTTTGGGTTTCCTCCCCTCACGAAGGGGAGGGGTTCAAAACCCCAAAGGTCGTAGGGTGATTTACCCGTGGCACGTGTGTGGTGATTAACACGTGTCGCCCCGTGAGTGGTTTACTCCATCATCCGTGCGGGGCCCCTTGGTCACCAAAAAAAAAAAAAATAACAATTCTAGAATCAAATCTACCTAATTTTTTTTTTTTTTTTTTTTTTTTCCTTTTTCCTCTCTTGTTCTTCAAGTGTCACCGCCACCGCCGCCGCGCCCTCGCTAAAAGCCGTTGTTCGCCGTCCATCGTCGCCAGTCACTGGTGAGGCCCAAGCTCGCCTCACCTAGTCATCGGCAAGGCCTAGCAAGCTCACCGAAAGCTCGCCCAACTGCTAATGAGGCTCGGCCTCGCTAGTGGCTAAGCGGGCCTCCCTTGGTCACCGGTGAGCCTCGCTTGGCCGAGTGAGGCTCGACCTAGCCATGGCTAGGCAAGGCTTGACCTCGCTTAGATCTAGCGAGGCCGAGCTCACCCAGCCATTGGCGGGGCTTGAAATTGTCAAATTTGGGCGAGGTCGCTCGCTCAACTACCAGTGAGGCTTGGCCGACGAGGCACGGCCTCGCCGAGGGTTGACGATGCTCTAGTGAGGTTGCCGACCCTTGTCTAGCCAGTCACCAGTCATCCTAAGGCTAGCGACCGGCCACCTTGAAGAAGAAGAAGGAATAAGAAGAAGAAGGGGAGGAAAAAGGAAAAGAAAAGGAAAAAATTAATAAAATTATTTAAAAAATAAAAAAATGATTTGAAGTATGAATGGAAATTTTGCTATATATAGAATACATATTTAATTTTGAAATTTTAATTTATTATTTAGTATTTATATTTATAGTTTATACTATAGTTTATTATTTACTATATAATAAAAATTTGATTAGTTAATATGTTTGTTACTTAGTATAAATATAATTAATCAATAGAATTTCTATAATTTGATAAAATTTTAGAATTGGAATAGAAATTTTATGTAGCTACGAAACACATTTTTCTTCTTTTTCTATTCTAGAATCAAAAATTTTATATAGTTATTAAACGCGATCTTTTCTTCGAAAAATTATTTTCGAGAACAAATAAAAAAGAATCATTTTTTATCAGAGTATGTTCCCGAAAATAAAATCGTTACCAAACACGCTCAAATATCCCTATGTAGTGTTGAAATGCAACACATTAGCCTAAAGCATAGCTTAAAAAGATAGGCAGTGATGTCGCACTCGAAAATTCATTCTTCTTTGAATAGTAGCCCGCAATTCATCCACAGCTCGAATCATTTGCGTTAAATTAAGTTTCGTAGGTTAGCCGCAGAAGAACCATCTTCTTGTGCTTTCTCGGTTTTGAACAAAACTGAAAGAAAAGAAATGACGAAGACGGTCCCAATCAAACAAAAACGATGACTCAACCTTCCTGAGAAGCTTGAGAAAGATGCCGAGGGAATGGATTTGTTTAGAGCTTTGAGCAACGAATAAAAAAATATTACTTTGAGATGATGCCATTGTCCGCTCACATAAAGATTGAATTATAGTTTCTTACAGATAAAGAACATGATGAGTCATTGACGGGGCAAAAAGAACCAAGAAAATTGACAGCCGTAGTGTAACCAAACCTCGTGAAGTATTGGGTGCCTCACAGCCTTGTGATGAAGCAAAGAATGGTAATAAATTGGATGAATGATTGAGGGGCCGTAGCTTTCTATTCTACATAGAATTACACAATCAATGGCATATTTTTCGGGCTTACTTCATCAGGTCCACAGGCACTGGGGCCAGCAACCGTTGCAGACCTTTTCTTGTGTCCGAATTGCAAAGCAGTGTCTCCTGACGACAAACACCGCTTTCCAAAGTGTGGCATTTAGCAGTTTTATCCTCATATCCATCAAAAGAGAAGGCCACCATGAATTAAGCCAAGAAACCGGGTGGAGAGGGTCTTACCATGTTGCTATTCAGTCAATCTCTACTTGATGGGTATTCCGCCGCTCATCTGACCGATGACGAAACAGCTTAGCTACACGTCTCCTTTCGCAATCCTGTAAAAGGCATAAGTAATTGGACAATTAGAAGCAGGGACATCTCCATCACAATTTCGACACGCTTGTAGGATTTCATTTAATTTCATGCCTCGATACAATCTTAATACAGATTTATATAGAATAAGCTACTTACCTTGAACATATTAAGATGAAATGGTTTCTCTGGGTTCATCAGCTTCTTAACTTCTGGTATGTGTAAGCAAAACTAAGCTGATCACGAGGAGTAAACCGATCAATCTCATTGAACCATAGACAGGAAAACAGATTTGACATTGGTGTGTGTGCCCTGACAATAAAAGATCCTTCCGGCACATCTACAAGTAATACATTAAAAAATAGTGAGAGCAAATCCAAATTAATGAATTTTGCAGCAACTTAGACCCACATAAGAATTGAAGATACAAATGATCATTGGGAGAAAAAAATCGTACTGCTAGGGAGAAGTTTCATTGGATCCAATGGATTGAATCTCTTGAGGCCATCAGACCGGTAGAATGTGAACTGCTGGTCTATGACACTGTGGTTGTACTTGTTCAACCTCTTATTTTGAGCTACTTCTTCCCAAACACAATGCCGATCATAGTGGTTAGATATTGAATATTCATAACCTTTCCGCCACAAGAAGTACTCCAAAATGAGCAAAGGGTCCAATTGGAGTCGGAGCTTGCTGTCCAACCAAATTGAATACCTGCGAATTGAAACACACACAACATATGGATTGCTGAACGTTCCATTAAAAAGCAAACATTCAACACCCCTCCCTCCAGTCCACCATGTTGATTCTATGATCATCGTCATATGCACAGACAACAGAACCCAAAATAAGTCTTAGCTCTATTTACTGTTTTCGACTTTGACAGCAGCAATTCTATCTCTTTCCTTTAAAATTTGCATAAAATGCATTAACATTTTCTCATGGACAAACCAACACCAAGCAAAATACTGTCATGAATAATCTCATTGAGATGCTCAATTATGTTTGCACCTCTTTTATTGTGCACTGAGGGTAAGATTCACTAAGAAACTATTCAAGTACAGTTCCTTTGAAAGGAACTTGCGAGAGTAAATAGGCTACTTCTTTGAAACTTATAGCGAAATCATCTTTAGCTAAAACATGTTCACGTCTGCTTCCAAGGAAAGAACACTTAATATATATATAGGAAATAGAAAGTCAACAGATGCTGCCTAGTAATATGCAGCTGAATCTGTTGGCCACATTTTGCTCAACTGCAATTGTCAAGACAGTAAAAATTATGGCCTAAATCCCTGTCCAAGCATGCTGTGGATGAGTCAAGGGCCCAAATATTTTATAATAGTCACTATAGACTATCTGTTTTATGGGGTATGGAAACTGTTCAAAGTTGCAAAGGACATCAAACAAGAACCACTGTGATGAAACCAGGGGATTGCAACAGGACCAGTTCTACCAGGAACCGGACCTGACTGCCCTGAAAACAGGTCTGGTTCCCGGTTCCAAGTGAAAACCCACCCAGGATTCGGACTGACTGGACTAGTTTCAGAACAGGTTTCTAGGCTGAGGTTTTATAAATATTTATTGCAAATTTAACTATGTCGTTTGTTTTGTTTTCAGGAAGTTATAATTTGGAGCAATATTTTTATGGATGAATGAGGGATTAGCTATATAATTTATGTTTTATGTTACGTGTCTGAACTTTTTATCATTTATAATTGTACATGACTATGTGTTCATTTTATGACTTGCTCTTTTTGGCAGATAGGAATTTTTGTTGTTCATCTTTTACTTTAAATCATTTTATTGCTCAAATTATTTTGCCGTAAAAAAATGAAACCAGAAAAAGAACAAAAAGAAAATAGGTTATCGAGTAGACCCTAGAACCAGACCAGAAAAACAGGTTACGTTCCAGAACCAGTTCCAGAGCAAACAGAATAGGTTCCAAGTTCCTAAGAACCTGTTCTAACTGCGAAGGTGCCAGGAAACCCATCCACCCAGGAATCAATCACCCCTAGGTGAAACTACCCGATCACTTTACTTCACATTACATAAACCATTTTAGCTTACCTTGCAGATGGAAAAAGCCGATGTGACAAAAACTTCGGTATCTTGCCAACTCTCCGCATATCATCATATGGTAGATTTTTTACCACCACAATTTTCCAAAGACCAATGAAACCCATTGTGTCCACCATATGGCCCTCAGAAATAAGCGTCTGCACAGTAACTTCATCCACGAACATAACAAAACAGACGTTTTTCCTAGACAAACGAGTGATCTGCAACAGATAGTGCTGGTAGAATCAGCCATGAGAAGTACAAAACATTTTTGAAATTCCCATACATATATCAAGTAACTAGAGCAATTCTGGTCATATTGCATTCATAACATGTTGATAATATAAATGACCTACAAAATAGTTCTTAAAAGTTCGACAAGTAAAGAAGTTGGTATACATAGGCATTTGGTGAAAGCGAATGCCTGTATTTTGTCTTACTAAGAACATTCGTCCGAAACAGCATTAAGTACTAATCCCCATTGGCATGTTATCGTGCATTTCCAGGTAACTTAAACAAGATCCATGCATTACAAGAAAGGATTTACCTAAATCTAACACCTTAGTTGGCCATCAGATTTCAACTGAAGTGGGGGATGATGCACCAAAGGAATCATAACAAAAGCACATCACCTTCCTCATTAGATTCCCTGTCGAGGAGTATGATTTAACTATTGAATGGTATGAACACTTAATAATCCAGACACACATGCTCTTCATTTTCATGAAAGATCAATCTTCTGCTCATCTTTCCTTTCAGGCTTAAAGCATGCTCTTGTTGATGTAGCCAGCTTGCAGAACATTCCCTTTTCCCTTTAGTTTCTAAGGTAAACATGCAGTATATTTCAACCTTAATGCCAAAGTAGATGCAAGGGTAACAGTTAAGTCTAGTCTAGATGGGAGAACCATGGTACGGAAGATTTAATTCCTCTTAGGGACTTTTCCTTCAATATATATGTGAGCCACATGTCCTAGGAAGGTAATGGAGGTGCTGCAAAATTGGCCAATGAAGAAGGAAGCAAAGAGAACAGTATCTTCTACTTATCAACTCCAACATTCGCTAGGCTTTTTGTATCCTGAGATGAAGTGGAATGTGGAACCCAGGAATTACCCCTGGATAGTCTCTTCTGCTCAGAATTGCCTTCTTTTGTTGCAAGATGTATAATTTTGTCTGTTGTTCGCCGTTGTTTCCTATGTGGGCTGTGCCTGTGATGTTAGTCTGTTTTGAATATTCTCAGGTCTGCGCTTTATTTTTGTAAATACTGTTTATCTGGTTTAGTTATATATTCCTTCAGTCTTACCAGAAATTCCGACAGCTTCAGGCTGTTTCAAAGTTCAGCACAGACAAAACTGAACAGTATCACTGACTGATGAACTGATGATGGAGGTTGAATGCCTCAAACAGAGGGATTAAAGGCATCCAATTGAGCAAAATAGCCTTCCTTTAAGATAAACATTGAGGAGAAAGAAACAGGGAGCCTATCCTAGAGGATCATAAAAATTGCCAATTGGAGGAAGCTTTGGATTAATGTAGGAAAACTTGCCCATCAAAATGGACCAGTAAAACCTTCTATGCATTCTATACCCACACACAAATTCAGTGAAAAAGTTGGCAGATAATCTCAGGACAACCTCTGTCAATAGTGGTAAAACAGTCTTTATACTATAAGGGATACTATCAAGAAAGTGGAAGAACACATACATCATACAACTTCATTCTCCATCCTACTTCATCAAGCCTGTCTCTTGTTTCTCTTGACCTTCTACTTAGCTTTGGTCCTTCAAATGATGCATAAGAATATGTTTTGGTAAATGGCAAGTAACTATTCTATCTCTTGTTATATCATCGAAAGCACTTAGCCATTTAATGTTTCATATAACAATCTATTTTAAATTTGAACATTACCTCTTATTTACACAATTTTCCCTAGGCAACCCATCCAATTTCTAATAGCAGTCGTCCGAAGAAGATCACATTTCTCCACATATATACATATGTACATATGTATGTACGTACACAAAGTCCAAATTATTTCTGTAACGTTGCATTTCTCCCCTGATACTACTTAAGGGGTGTTTAAGATGATTCTTGCTTTTAGATTTTGGACTCTACTGCTCGTTCCTTTTAGCTGTGGACTTTTGCTTAAAATTTTATAGCTTAAAATCATTCTTGAAGTATAATGGGGTACCTTAAGTCTTTAGGAACATATAAAGAGTAACATTTCAAGCTTTTATCTGAAATTTTTTATGTTATCTGCTTAAAAATATAACGTTTTTATATTGGCCCAAAAGGGCCTTTTGATAATACTTTATATACAATAATATTAATCTTTTCAAGACCATCATAAAACCAAAATGTAAACTAAAGCAACCACTAAAATGCATGTAATGTACTTCGATAAGGAAATCAAAGCCAATGTCAGAAAATATTAAACGGGACATAACTTGATGGGATGACAAGGAACAGACAAATGCAACATATATACTTCTTTCTTTTGCATCATCCCCCAACCATATTCTTACACAAGTGGAAGGGAATACAAAAAAGCAGTGTTACTGAGAATATGTTTCATCTATAACCATATGAGAGAACCAGCAAGAATATATTCATACAGGCCTTTAACAGAAAGGTAACATAAAAACTAAAACATCAAGTTTCTGAACTATGATGGGTGGTGAGTGCTACCTCAAGTAGAAGTACAGAAGAAAATCACTTTGGATTCTCTTTCTAAGGAAAAGATGCAGAAACACACCCCCCTCTGGTTGAGAAAACTTCCAAACAAACAGGCTAAGCAGCAAACTTTCAGATTCTGATAGGAAAATAATAAGGAGAAAAACGCACCATCTTATTAGCAGGTATCCTCAAACGGTCAGAATTCCCAAAGATGCAAGAGCTTACAGCAATGTGGCATCTACTAATGTAACTTGTGTCGTCCTCTGATAAGTCAAATCCTGTACTTGGGAATCCATCAGGACTTCTAACAAAGCCACAGTACATTTTCTGATCACGAGCCAAGAATGAGTCCTCTCGTTGTTGTAGAGTTTGATGCCCAGCAAACCTGGGCTCCCATTCTGGTTGCCAATCAGGCTTTTCCTCTATCTCTACATACTGCAGCGCAAATCTCGCAAATTTTCGACTCTCTAATGGCTCAACAAGCTGTGCAGTAGAATTCAATAGCTTCATCTCACAAGAACCTGATCATTTCTTTATGACATCAGGCAAAAGATACCACAGCACTCAAAACAACAGATGGCAAATTCACCAATGACTAAAGAACAACTCTCTGTTTCCAAATGTAGATAACCTTGGTTTTGAGCCCAACTGTTCTATTCCCTAATAATAAACTGAAGTTCCATCAAACCTCAAATTTCACAGTGCATATGAATTCACTTATCTTATTAAATACAGGCAGCATGAAACATCCTGTCTATAATCACTTCATCATTGAATTACTTCTCAATGCTGTAGTGGAAGGTGTAATGAATCACAAATTTGATGGCTTTTTGAACATGCAACATCTATGCTACAAATTAAAATTTAGATTTGCATTATTTCCACAAAGAAGTAGTCTATATATCTTGATTAAAATGGGTCAAAGTACTCAATACAATGCAGCAAGCACACACTCAACTTCTTAACATGTATTGGTGATGAAAAACCAGAAGGCTCACATGAAAAGACAAAAACTTGAAAAAGAGGAAGGTAGACAAGCAAGACTTACGGCGTTTTGATTTTCTTTTAGTTGACTTTTTAGTTGCACGACCATCACTGACACTTTTACGTCTGGAATTTGTTGCAAGACTATCCAAACTATTGTCAGATTCCTTCTTAGATGATTTCTTTGATACTTCATCAGCTACCTCAGCAACATTTCGACCCTTGGTACCAATTTCAAACTTATTTGAGGATTCTCGACCATTTCCTTGGTGAGACTTCTTATTTACTTCACGAGATATGGTCAAATCAGAATCGTCTCCATCATCACTCAAGACATTATCATGTGCATCATGGAGATCAATACCATCATATTCATCCTCAGCATCAAACTCTTCATTTTCATCCCCAGTATCAGATAACTCATTCTTATTGCCAGTCTGCTTTATTGATTGGCCAGAACTTTTCAGCGATGCCTCATATTCCGCTTCATACATTTTCAGTTCATTGCGCCCAGCCTCATTATATAGTCCAACTCCTCTTCGATCGACACCTTGAGAATCGTCAACAGAGGACTTCTTGCTACCATTTTTCCCTTTCGTGGACATGCGGCTCTTATCAGAAGATGCATTGTTAGAAGTCACTTCAGTGTTCTCCACCGCTTCTTCACTGTAATCCCCATCCCTTCTCCTATCGTCCCGGTCCCAATACCTCGAATCCCGCCCATGCGCCACCGAACCCCGTCCAAATCCAAGGACTTTGACATTCTCAGTTCGTGTTACATTTGCAAGGAAGTCAAGGTCGCTTTTTGAGTCATCTTCTTCGCCACGGAAACCATTTCTATCTGCCCAAAAATTAAAAGGAAACAAATGCTTAAACGCACAATTTGAGTAACCAATATGGTCAAACTAAACTACCTAAATAGTGCATTCACAGTATTACTATAAATGATGTCATAGCTAGTATGCTGATAAAAAAAAGAAAGATTGCTGATCGTCTATATAGAGCCCAACATCGAAGCAAACCAACATTACCCTTGTCTCTATCTTTGCTACCAAGGGCAAAAATCGACCTGATTTTGAGCCAGATAATGCTGTTGGAATGACAGCTTGAGATAAATTTTTCAGTTCCGGAGGAAACATAAACTCTTTCGAATGCCTATCAACTCGATAGGGTCGTCAGGCATTCAATTGCACGACCTCAAATCGAATCAATCAAAAAAAGGAAACACCTAATGCGACCTCCGCAACCAAAGAGAGCAACGCTCGATGAAGCGAAGCCACTACTAGATCACTAAATGCCAACGAACTGAAGCCGCAAACAGATATTCCGCTTCGAGCGCCTCAATTTCACAACAAACCAACAACCCCCAGCGACTACAAATCATCAAAGACCAACCACATCGAAGGAAGAAGAAACAGAGAGTTGCAAGCCCCGGGAACCAGAACCGACCTCTGCCCTCCCTGGAGAGGCAATAGTAAGCCAACGCCGTCACGGCCAGGCCCAGGAAGAGGACGACCGCGACGGCGCCGATCGAGCACCGCCGGGCCTTCTCAGATCGGGCGAACCGGCGGTGGCGGCCGGGCTTGTGGTGGTGGTGGTGGTGGTGGTGGGCGGCGGCGGCGGGGGGGCGGGGGCGGCGGGGGGCCGCGAATCCCGATCGGGTGGTGATCCGGCGCGCCGTTGGGGTGGTGGAGGTCGTGATCCCGGTACCCGAACTGCCTGTACTGCGCCATGCGGGTCTCATTCCGCCATTCCCGATTCGGCCCGCGGGGCTCCCGTCGACAACAATCTGCGCCCGCGCCTGCGCGTGTGCACGGACTACGCCCGCGAGCGAGCGAGTGCGGGAGTCGGCGAGGATCTGTGGAGGAATTTCGCACTCTAGCAGCTTTCGGTAAATCGAAGAGAGAGAAAGAGAGAGAGAGAATCTGAGTGTTCGCAAGCGAGCGAGCGAGCGAGCGTGTGCGATTTTTAATTCCGAGTCCGGAACGGATCGATGGTGACGATATGGGGGTTGGGGTGGGGGTGGTGGAGGCTCGTCATTAAAGAGAGGATGGAGGCAGAATTACGGAAGCGCCCCTCGTTTTGATGGGCCAAAACCGCACTCGCTTTTCCGCTAAACCGAGTCACCCGTGGTCCGGAAAGGTGAACCGCTGGGGGAGACGATGAGATCTAGTGGAGCGATCTACCAACTTCCCTTTGCTTAGAAGCAAATTGGGGTGTTTTATTTTATTTTAATTTAATTTTATCTTTTCATTTTGGATAAATGCATATTTAACCCTTTTAAGTTTGGGCGTTTGTACGATTTGATTCTTTTAAAATTTATTTTAAGAGATCGAGTTCTCTAACTTTTCGGATTTAGTCATTTTTATCTATAAGTTTTATTACGCGCAATCAAATCCTCTAACTTTTCGAATTTATTTGCATAAATCCTTTTATCAACCACCCCTAACTAAGCTATCGAATCAATTAACAACACGGCATTATCCATAGAACAGAAATTGACACGTGATACTAATTCACCGCCGATTGAGCATCAAACAAACAAGAAAAGCAAATAATAAAAGAAATCCTAATTAACGGTATTTATCACAATGTGTAAACAGAATGTTTGATTGCATAAATCCAGCAAGTCAAGGGATTATTGTGCAAAAAAATAAAACTTAGAGGATAAAATTTTATAAACTCAAAAAGTTAGAGGATCAAATTGGACAATTGCTCAAGCTGAGAGACTAAATCTGTTCTTAACCCTTTTGTTTTGCCTTTTTTTTTTTTTTTTTGCTATATAAACTTCTATTGACATGATATAATCAAAGTTATTCACCAGTTGAAGTTAAGAGAAAATCACCGGCCAAACTACGGGGTTTCGATATTTGTGACATATTCAAAAGAATAAGAATAGTTTAATGAAGCAAGTGGTCCAAGTCCATCTCGTATCATAGCTAGGCATCTCCATTTGGATTAGAAAATATAAATAATTTGGAAAATAAAAAAATGACCGTCCATGAAAATATTTAGATGTAAATTGTTATTGATAATGATGATATTTTAAATTATTTAATTATTTAATTATTTTAATCAATATAAGTGATTGTTTTTAGGAAAATAGTTTCCTCAATATTAATTTTCCGCATCCAAACTCTAGCTCAGGATTTGATTTAGAAAAATTAACTTTGAAACGTGAAGGAAAGAAAATGAATTCGGTGAATTTAAACCAATATTCCCCTGTCTAAACATTCGAATCATGAGATCGTTCTTTTTATTAGATCACAAGCCTAGGATGAAAATAATAATGATAATGGGGGAAGACATATAATCTAAGACGATTCTGACTTTGAAAAGACATGGAAATATCATGAACCTTTCGAAGTTGTTTGACCGACGGTAGGAATTACAGACGAACTATGGAAAGTGAAAATGGAGAGGATGGATGATGGCATTAACTTGGGGATCAACTTTTTATTTCTCTAAACAACATAATACAAGCACCGGAATGAAAATGGTCGAACTAGAAATTGATTTCCCCCGTCGTATGTCTGCCCAAATTGCCACCCAGCAGGCGCCGCATTATCGAATTCTACCGTCTTCCCGTCACTCACGGTGACTTGGAACGACAGGCTTTGCCCCGTCAAGACAGTTCCGGTCTGCCAATTTTGCCCCCAGTTACGAGTCATTGCGATCCATTGCGTGTTCGAGCCCTTGATGCTCACGGCGTTCACGTCCCCGGCGCCGCCCACGTTGTAAATTAGCACGAGGGTAAAGTACGGGTTCCCGTTGATCTCGAACTTGACTCCTCCTTGCTTGGAACATAGGACGCGGCGATAGCGGACGGGAATGATCCCGGCCTTATAGTCCGCAAGGGTCGTGAACATTTTCATGGACAGGTCGAAATGCTTTTGCGGAGGGTTGCACCAGGCGTCCGGTTTATTTGGAGTGTAGTTTGGTGGGCAGAAGTTTGTCGCGGTGATTCTAATTGAACCGGCATTCGGGATGCACCACTGCGGGTCGTCCTTACAATAGATCTCGAAACAAGCGCCACAGGTAAGTCCATCATTGAAAAGGGCCGTGCTCAACGCTGCAGTCTCCAGTCCATATCCTTGTTGGAAAAGATCTCCATATCCACAAGCTCCCTCTGCATGCGATGACCACAAAAGAGAAAATAATCAACAAACATTAGCGACGTGAAATAGTCTCATTATCCATCTATACATATGTGCTTGCAAAGTAGCACAAGAAAGGATAATATGATTAGGGCAAGGCTCTTCCTGCTTTCTCTTTGCCTAGAGATTTTTACTTACGCATGGTTTCTCTACCGCTCATGTTGCCATAAAAAGTTGCATGCGCATCGTACCAATTACTGTCTATGGCAGAAGCTACCATAGCCATAGCCAATACGAGAAAAACCTTGTAAACAGACATGGCAAAGAGAGATAAAGAGTGCCAAACGTTGAAATATAAGCTAGAGAAGAAGTGCATCGAACAATGGAGAGATGGCTAGTGGTTTATACTCGTCGCATTCGCCCAATTTTGGACTGTGGACTTCAAAAGGAAACAGATCGCACCGAAGGATACGGCCAGGATATAGCTGGACAAAAAATTATATTTGGCTAAGCCACAGTGATATAAAATGGCAATGCATACAATGCTCTCATACCGGCCGCTCGCTGAGTTTTATAAATACAGGAAAAATCATGCAATACTCCCGCAAAGATAGGGCCAATTCCATAAAAAAGCACGAACTTTAGGATTTGGGACAAATCTGGCCCGAACTTTATTTTGTCTAAAAAAAAGCATCAACTTTCACTCGTGTGCTAAATCTGGCCCGCCGTTAACTCTCCTTCACGGTGACATTTCCACGTCAGATATCTAACACGGCAAAATTGTTTTGGCTTTCTCTTCTTCTCTAAACGCACGACTCATGAATTTGGGGAGAATTCTTTCTAGGGTTCCATTTCGCCGGTGAGTTCGCGCGCGGGAGTCTTCGATCCGTTGGAAGATCTCACGCACTAGCTTGCTCGCTCATTCTCTCACACGGAGACGCTCGCTCTACAAGTTCAATCGCTCGGAGACGTCCTTTCCATCGGAAATTTTGGCCTCAAAGGATTTATGCTTGCTGAAGGTCAAAGGACAGAGCATCTAAAGGTATTCTCCTCCTCCTCCTCCTCCTTCTTCTGTCCACAGTTTCCTTTCTTCAGTGAATAAGTGCGCGGTAGTCTTCAATCCGTTGGAAGATCTCGCGCGCTAACTTGCTCGCTCATTCTCTCACACGGAAACTGTCACTCTCGCACATACTCACACTCGTTCGCTCGGAGACATCGTTTCTCTCGAAAATTTTAGGCTCGAAAAATCTATGCTTGCTTAAGGGTCGAAGTCGATAGAGCGTTGAAGGCATTCAACTCTTTGCTATTGGACATATTAAATTACGGTCACCATGTGCTCGATGGTTTGTCTAGAAGTGATCTACCATGTGAAGTCTCTCCACTTTTCTTGTGCAAAAGCAAAACTATCTAGCATCATCTCGAAACAGCAACATCAAGTATAGACCATTTCTTCTTTGACAATCTGACATCTCGGAAAGATTGAATTGGTTATCTAGGTTGCAAAAGGAAAACTGTATCCATATCTATATTCATCCTGAAAATAAGCCTGTTCTCAATATCCCCTGTTTGGTACCAAATACCAAAGTTTTTAACATTTACTTGGTTGCATTTCTCTTTTTTCCGTGCACAAAAATTGATAAAGTATTCCTGCATAAGATACTGTCATCGCAAGCTGCCACTGCTTTGCGACCTAATGAACAGAAGGTTTTAGTGTCATGCACAATACCTTAATCATCTAGAGCTTACAAGACACATTACTTGAGGATGGACAGTACAATTCATTTACTTTCTTGTACTGGTGAATCTTGCAACTTGCTGAATTCTCTGGGGATCTGATGCTTCAGGAAGGTCATGAGTTTTCTGTTAAGAAATAACAAAGAACCATGTTAATCCTCCCCCGGATCACCAAATTTCATTTCTTGCTTTTAACTTTAAAGTTCTTGATAAAGTATAGATCGGGACTCAACGAGGATGAACAACGAAATCTTTTACGCGGATCGGGATGATTCGACGAAGAAATGGCAAATTAACAGACACCACTATTGCAGTTATTGGGAGCCAGAACTTATCATTTTGGATTAGTTCAAATGGTTATGTATTTCAAATGGGTTGTCATGTGTTTAGATATTGGGAGCCAGAACTTATTCTTTTCTTTAGAGCTTTTGATCAATAAGCTATTGTTGTGTGAAATGCTTCTTTACAATGTGAAGTGTGTCGTCACTTTTTATTATGCCTTACAAATAGTAGAGTTATTGCCATCTTACTAGGAATTTGATTAGCATGATAAGTCCGACATTGAACTCTAAATGTCTAATTTTTTGCTCTACCTCTGTTTCATAGGATTGGACTGGTTGGGATTCTAGGTCGATTGTTGTTTTACTTGTGGAGAATTGAAGTGTTGCAGGTTGAATAAGAAGTAATGATGAGTTCATTCAATTGTTCACCCTTTACGTTTGAATATTGTTTTTAGTTTCCAGCGTATGACTTTGTGTTTTTTACACAGAATGAGAGTGACAGTGACGATGGTTCATTAGACTTATGTGATAATGAAATATATATATTTATCCAATGATGAAGAGATCAATACAAGGGAGATGAAGAAAGAATATAGGGAAGCAATAATAGAGGAGGTGGATGATAGTGGAGACTTACCTAAAGGTTCCATCAATATAAGAATGGAGGAGGAGGTTGGCACTGTTCCACACGATAGGGGGGTGATGATGAAGATGCAATATTGGATGATGAACTTCTAAGTGGTCCCGATATTGATGATTCTGAAGAAACTAATAGCACAATTGGATGAATGGTTAATAGGTATGATCCTATGTGTGACCATAACGAGAATATGTTTAGTCTAGGCATGAGATTTGAATCTCATGAACAGTTCAAGAATGCTGTGCAAAAATATGCTGTGATTAATGGATTTGACATTTTTTGGCCAAGGAGTCAAAAGAAAAGAATGGAAGCAAAGTGTGCAAGTGGTTGTGGTTGGAGGTTGTATGGTAGTTGGGTTCAAGCTAAGAAAACTTTCGTAATAAAGAGAGTTGGAAGTTTGCACAGTTGCAATAGAAGCCTCACAAACAGGTAAGCCACTTCTACATGGCTTGCTCGGGAGTACATGCCTAAGATTAGAGCCGGACTCACTTATTCAGCCACTGAAATGCAAACATATGCAAGAGAAAGGTTTGCCCTGATCCTTAATAAAAGAAAATGCTATAGAGCCATATGGATAGCCCTTAGTCATATAAGAGGGCCTATAGGAAAGCAATATGATATGCTAAGATCTTATTTGGAGGAGCTCAAGAGAGTTAGCAAAAATGGAACATTCATGATGGAGGTCAACCCAGCAACCAAAGTATTTGAGAGGTTTTATGTAGGCTTTGATGAGTTGAAAAAGGGGTTTTTAGCAGGATGTAGGCGTGTCATAGGCTTGGATGGGTGCTTCCTTAAGACTGGATTGAAAGGTATGTTGTTATGTGCTATTGGATGAGATGGAAACAATCAAATGTTTCCAATAGCTTGGGCAGTTGTGGAAGTTGAGTCCGAGGCATCATGGACTTGGTTTCTCACTCAGTTATTTATTGACTTGAATGTGGGCACAGGTGAAGGTTAGACTTTTATCAGTGATAAGCAAAAGGTAATATCTCACTTTTTTTATTATTATTATTATCATTACACTACACTAGTACAATCATTGCTGTGACATATTTCTCTTTCATTGGTTAATTTTGGTTGCAGGGATTAATGAATGCAGTTTCATGGCTATCTCCACAAGCAGAACATCGAAATTGTGCAAGACATATATATGCTAATTGGAAAAAATAGCATAAAGGGGATGCTTTGAAGAATCTCTTCTGGAGAGCTGTGAGGTGTACTTTTGAAACTGATTTTGACATAGTAATGGCAGATTTGAAGATGGAGTGCCCTAAAGGTTATGAAGACTTCATGAGACAAGACCCTAAGCACTTATGCAGGGCTTTCATTAGGACAGGTACTAAGTGTGATGCAGTTGAAAATAATTTGAGTGAAACTTTTAACGGATACATTTGCATACCGAGAGCAAAACCCATTCTTGAGATGCTTGAAGAAATACGAGCCATGTTGATGGGAAGGATGACAGAGAGAAGCCAATTAATGGTTGATTGAATGGATCCAATTTGCCCAAGAATTAGAATGCAATTGGAGAAAACTAAACTGGAGTCCAGGTATTGTTTTGCTAGAGCATCTTTGGGGAATAAATTTGAGGTTGCAGGGGATGGCAATAGATTTGTGGTTGACTTGTCTAGAAAGACTTGTGCTTGTAGGGAATGGGATATCTCTAGAATACCATGTAGACATGCCATATGTTGCATTGCTTTTATGAAGTTAGAGATCAATGATTATGTTGATGATTGCTTTAAGAAAGATGCTTATGAAAATTGTTATTAAGTTCCCTTCCCGGTCATGAATGGGGAAAAAATGTGGCCCAAAGTTAGTGGTGAGCCAATCAAACCCCCACCTTACAGAAGGAAAAGGGGTAGAGAGAAGAAAAATAGAATCAAGGATAAGGATGAGCGAAGTAGTGATGGAAAGAAGTTGACGAAAGTTGGAATTCAAATGCAATGTTCAAATTGCCTTCAATATGGGCATAAGAAGAAGACATGCAAGAATCCTATGATATCAAGGCCACCCAAAGTATGTCTTATTGGACAATTTTGTAATTGTTAATTAAGATTTTTGTTGGGTTGTTATAAATGATAACATTGCTATTTCTTGTGTTTTTCCACGTGTAGGGAAAAAGAGGAAGACCAAAGAAAGTTGATGAAGCTAGTGGTGCACAGGCTAGTTCACAGGCTAGTAGACCATCTAATAGGGACTCCACTATCATCAGGAAGGATAAAGCATAGGCTAGTGCTTTATCAAGCATAATTTTACTTTCATATCAGTGTATATTGTCATTCATGTTTTATGCTCATTTTGTTTCTTTAGGCTCGACAAGGATATGGACTTTCATATCCAAAGCTACTGGGAATTCCTATTTAAGGGTAATCTCTATCTAATGTTATATATATATATCGAAAAAAAAAAAAGCGAGTTCATTTGTTTTTTTTTTTTTTTTCTTGTAGATGCCTGGTAGTGAGTTATTGACATTGGAGGTCCATCCATTTTCAAGAGGCAGACAAGAGTAAGGAATGTCGTTGAAGTTTTACTAGGCCAATCTTCCATTAATGTCTCGAAACCTCCATGCACTCAAGAATCTAGAATTGGTGGTTAAAGATGCAATTGTGGACCTTAAAATGCTTGTGTAGTGCCTACTACTTGATGTTGAGTTGTAGACTAAAAATGCTAGTTTGATGTTGTCTATAGGTTAATTTGGCTATGCATTGTGTTTGGGGATTTGGCAATGTCCTTTTATATTTGCGATATTTTTGCTATGCACTATGTGTTTCAGCTGGTTCAGAAAGCTTGACAAAATTGAGTTTGGAATAGACAACTATCTTTCTATTCTTTTTTCATCACATAATTTTCTGAACTCATCAGATAAATATTATCGACCTCGATCGGATCTCAATGCTTTTATTTGCCTGTCTAATTGATTCTCTACCAAGTTCATAAACCTTTTGAAACAATTTAATGCTTCAGATTTATGAGAAATCAAATAGACATATCCGAATCGAGTATAATCATCTATAAATGTGATGAAATAAACAGCCCCATGCCTTCCTCTCACATTCATTGGACCATAGACGTTAGAATGGATTAAATGCAGAGGAAATTCAGCTCTTTTACCTTTTTCCAAATGGTTTCCTTATCGTTTTCCCTACTAGGCAATGCTAGCATATAGGCAAATCGACTTTTTCAATGTTGCCCAACAAGCCCTCTTTGGCTAGTCAATTCATACGTTGTTGGCCAATATGACTAAGTTTAGCATTCCACTCATTCACATCATTATTATATGAATTAGGAGACGTGAGAAGGGAATAACAAATATTTGCATTAACATAGTCCATATCTAACACAATGAAACCATCCAGAAAGTAACCACAACCATAGCAATTCATATTCATATACAAATCCACGCTACTTATTATGGAAGTTCATATTAAAACCTAGCTTAACCAATACTAAAACAGACACTAAATTCCGACGAATCTCCGAAGCATACAATACATCATGTAGGAATAAAGTGCGTCCACCACGCACGTTCAGTTGGCAGGTGCCAATTCCTTTTACTTCAGCTTTGGAGTTGTTTCCCACATAGATCCACTTAGTTCTAGTTGGTACTCGTCGGAATTCCATGAAAGATTCTCTATCCTTTGCTATATGGTCTATTGTGCCCGAATCTACAGTCCACAAAGGATTGGATTCAGTCAATAATATAAAACTTGACACATAAGCAAAGTTCTCAAATGTACAAGAGGTGTTTACCTTTTTTGGCTCATGACAGTTGCGAGCATAGTGACCCTTCTTGTCACAATTGTAACATCTCACCCTTGACATTTTCTTCACTTGAGAAAGTTTTCCTATCTTGTGTTGGTTAACTCTTGGTTTCTTGTAAGAAGGACTTGATTCTTTGTATTCCCACTTATTGAACGAATCAATACATTTGCGCTTAGAGCTCGAAGAATTTTTGAGCTAGAACCAGCATAGCAAATATCTATTTTCGGCTCAAATGCTGTGGTCCTCTAGTAGTTCAATGTGGCGCACGGCATTCTCAAGATCTTCCATAACATGGTTAAGAGCTTTTAGTGCTTCCTGCTTTTCCATCACATATTGAATCTTCATATTCAATATTTCATAATTGTTGCCGTTCAAATAAACAATTACGTTCTTAGTTGTTGAAACCATCGATCTGAATACATCAGACACATATGCACGAATTATTAATGCCTATCATTTATGCATCAATTTTGCACAGACCCATCATATTAATGAATAATTTCAAGTAAGGCTTCAGAATTAAAAGGTCACTATGTTTCCAATCATCCTCCAAAAAATTCTAATTCAAAACTATCATTAATTTAATTGCCTATGCAAAATAAGTTCAACAAAGTCACTAAAACTTTCTTGAACTTCCCACAATGAATTGTAAATTAACATATTAATTTACAGCAATAAATAACTTTGAGCTTTCAATAATTAAATATATCCACTACACTAAGTAATATATATATAGAGGAAAATATCAACATAAAAATAGATATTTACATCCAAAATATCTCAAACTAATCTAAGAAATAAATAGGTAAAGTCTCTGCTAATCTATCAGTCAAAACCTCTAAGAAAACTGAAGGCACATTTGCTAACCATGGAAAAACTTTTATAGAGCTCTCATGTCGCCTCCAAGGTGCATTGACTCTGCGCCATGTGGCACTCAATCTAAGGGTTGAAGTTTTGGTTAACTCAATCCTATAGTACTCTCTTACAAAAGCTACTGCTAGCCTCCTATAATCCGGGACCACGTTGATCTCCCATAGGCGATCTAGCACTGCTTGCCATTCAGGTGGAAGAATATTCTTCAAGGCCGGCACCTTCTCAAAATCCGGCGTAAGATAACCATTCCAGATGATTTCCTGTATCATCTTATTGACCCTGATCACATGTGATACTAAATCACTGTTATGTCACCGATAATTAGCTAACTCTATCATTAGCCTTTTAAGTCTTGCACTTCCTTCGTCCGTTCTCGGGAATGCAAGTATCCGTGCATAACGCATCATAGTTCCTGCAACAAATGCAGCAACAAAAAATGGATTATTTATAATCCACAATGAATATGAGGGAAAATACATAATTTTCCATGATTCATGCAACAAATGCAGAACAAAAATGGATTACTTATAATCCACAAAGAACAAATTGGAAAATAAATAATTTTTTTTCGACCAGTCAACGTCCAAGTCAACAGTTAACAACGGTCAACGGTCAAATGTGGTCAACGTCCAAGTCAACGGTCAATGGTGGTCAACGGTCAATGGTCAAATCAACGTGTCGGGTCAAACCGATCGAACTGGGTCTGGCCGGTCAGGCCGGGCGACCTGGTCGAACGAATCGACCGGCATATGCCCCGCGTGTGCGTGGGCAATCGCCGGCCGACGTCATGGTGACGTTAGCCGGCGCGTGCCTTGCACGTGCGGGCGCGTGGCGGTGCGTCCGGTGGCGTTTACTGACGTGCGACCATTCGAAATTTGCGTATCGATAAGTACTTCAACCCTAAGTAATCAGAAACGCAATTTGATCTACGAAAAATCAAAAAAATAGGGAAAACAGTACTATGTCGGGATTTTACGTCTCTTAATCGATCAATAATGGCGTTTAACAAAAAACAATCAATCAAAACTTGTTTATAAATGTAAATAAGAAAGGGAAACATGATCGAGATGGCTCTGATACCAATGAAGGTTAAAGTCGGGGAAACGAGATTCCCAAAACATGGTTTCGACATAAAATCGAACCCAAAAGAGAAACAATGTAGCGGAAGCAAGCCCAGAAAAAATCATGAATCACCGATCTTAAGGCACATCACATGAACGAACGCATCTTGTTTCCACAGACTAAAAACCCGGTGTTGCTATTCGAAGAGGAGGCCGTACACTGTTCTTCAGAGGAGAGAAAGCGGCGTTACGTAAAATAGAGAGAGCGTAATCTTTCTTCTCAATATACGTAACTTTTCACTTAACTTAACCGCCACTCTGATTTTCCCTTATTTATAATAACTTCCTCCATGGGCCCTGAACTCATGGGCCGAGCCTTTGGGCCCATCGGGCCAACTTAGGCCCATCATAAAAGGAAAAATCCATCACTTGGTTTGTCGAATAGATAGAGTTTAGTCCTAAGTTTTCTAATAATTTGCAAATTTGAACGTAAATATTTCAATTGGGCAACTTTAGTCCTCATGATTTGCTAATTTAGTCATAAATTTTTTGACATATTATCAATTTAGTCATTTTAGCCAATTTTAACTAGAATTTGCCGATATGACAATCCACTCGACATTATGTCATGCACCGATATGGATAATTTTTACAATTTTTTAGATTTTTTAAAAATTTTCTGAATTTTTATTATTTCAATTTTTTTTCTTTTTGTTTTTTCCAACCCCCAAGGTTTGGAAAAAAATAATAATAAATTCGAAAAAATTGATTATTGCAAAAATTATTTAAGTCAATGTTTGTCATGTCACGTAGGACAATTGACCCAATTAAACTGCCATGTCAGTGATTTCCAACCAAAATTGGTTGAGAAAATTAAATTAATAAATTGTCAAAAGATTTAAGACTAAATTGACAAATTGTCAAAATATTTAGGACTAAATCGATACAATTAAAACGTTTAAGACTAAATTGGCATAAATACACTAGATTTATGACTTTTTTAGTAATTTCCCCATGTTGCCACCTAATCAGTTAAACTTTCTAAAAAATTGAGGAACCATTCCATGTGTGAATAATTTTCCATAAGAGAATATCCTAACAATTATATACAAGTATATTGCTAATTTGTTAAATTGGGAAGAGAGATATAGAACAAGGGTCTGGATTCAGCAAACATTAGAAACTCTTATTTCACAATGGTTAATAGAGAAGATATTTTCTGAACAAAAAAACAAGAGAGGAAATTTTCCTTTCAAGTGAACATATTTCCTCAGCTCCTCTTTCCTTCCTAACAATAGGCGTCGGCTCGCATGCTTGGTTTATAATATCATCAAGCAGATGAAAACGTGATCATGTGGAGGATTGGGCACTTAGTACATGAGATTCCTCACGTTATCAAGCGCAAAATATTTTATATTTGAATCTCCCAACTGAGTTTTGGTTCGCATCTTTCGAATACGCTAAAATGAGTAGACGGGCTCGGAATTCGAGAAAATTACTAAAAAACTCATAAACTTGTTACAATTGTGTCCAAAAAAAATTTATACTTTTTTTTGTTAATTTAGTCTTAAACTTTTTGCAATTATGTCAATCTAATTCATCCAACTAATTTGAACCGGAAATTGTTTACATGGATGCCAATCCATCCTATATTAACACTAATGTGAATAATTTTTTTTATTTTCTTCTCTTTTTTTTTTCCTTCTTCCTCCAAGGTTGTTGACTATCAAGGTTTGCAACTGGGCCATAAACGAGAACCGGGGAGGGTCAACCTAACGCTCACCTAATGCAGCACTCAAGGCCCTTAGCAATATTCAAATTTCGTTCGTTGTATACTGGAGGGTTGGCCTCACCCTCACCTGTTGCTTAGGGCATGGGGTTGAAGTTGGGGAAAAGTGTTAAAAAAGTCTTAAACATTTTGTATTTGTGCTAATTTAGTCATAAATCTTTTTTTTGGTGTTAATTAAGTCATAAACATTTTTTACGTTGTGTCAATTCAGTCAATTTTGGCCAAATTTTGTTAACTGGACGCTGGTCAGCTAATGTAGCCTCATCGACGCTAACGTGGACAACTTTTAATATATTTTAATATTTTTGAATATTTTTTCATTTATTTTTATTTTTTTCTTCTCCTCTTTTTTCCTCTAGCCGGTCGCCGGACCTCGATGACTGGCTTGAGGTGATGGCCGGTGAGGTTGACCTTGACCTCACCGGCCACCTCACTAGTGGTTACAAGGGAAGTCTTGTGCTAGCCGGCAAGGCTCGACCTCGCCAGATTCGGCGAAGGCGAGCCTCGCCCATGGCCGGTGAGGGCGAGCCCTGCCATCTAGGCCTCGAGGGCGGCCTTGCGCCAGGCGGGCAAGGCTCACCCTCGCCGGATCCGGCGAGGGTCGAGCCTCTCCCATGGCCCGGCGCGAGGCCACCCTCGCGGCCACTAGCGAGGTGGCCGGCCAGGTCGACCTCGACCTTGCCGGTTGTTGCCTTTGGCCAGTAGCCAAGGTCCAGTGACTGGTTGGAGGAAAAAAAGGAGAAGAAAAATAAAAATAAAAATATAATAAAAAAATATAATGAAAAAATATAAAAATATTATTAAAAGTTGTTAACGTCGCACCGATCGTCACGTCAACCAGCCGGTGTCTAGTCAGCAAAATCCAGCCAAAATTGGCCGGAAAGGATTTAATTGGCACAACGTAAAAATAGTTAGGACTTAATTGACACCAAAAAAAGGTTTATGACTAAATTGGCACAAATGTAAAAGGTTTAGGACTTTTTTTTAACACTTTTCCCGTTGAAGTTGCCTTCGTCGTCCTTTGGTTCAATAGAATTGAGATATGAGGAAGATGCCAAAGAGGATCTTTGCCGAGCCTTGCCAGATATCGATGAGGTGACCTCACCCCTATGAAGCAAGCCTCATTTAGCAGGCAAGGTTAGCCCTTCCCAATGACCACGGGAAAGAAGGAAAAAAGATGACAAAGAAAAGAGAGAAGAAAAAAAAAATCACAAAAAATTACAAAAATTGATAATGGCAGCATTGTCGGTACCACGTAGGATGGCTAAGCTGCATCCACATCCACTATTTCTAGCTAAGCACAATAACAAATAAATTATGACTAATTAACAAGAAAAAAATGTTAATGACTTTATTAGCACAATTGTAATAAATTTAGGATTTTTTAGCAATTTCTATATTGGAATTGATCAAGGAATTGATCAAATTTTATCAAGCAATCCATTAGGTAGCAACCTGATTGATTTTCAATAATGTCATCATGTGTTTCGATAAAGAAGTACACTTGTTTTGAGAGAGAGAGAGAGAGAGAGAGAGAGAGAGAGAGAGTTAGTTGTGTACTTCTTGTATAGTTAATAATGAAGAGTAGTTGAGATATTATGGCCGTGACAAGATAGAGATATTGTAGTATTAATTATAAACAATCATAACAGAAGAAAAATGTTATCTCAGACAAATGTTTTCACTAACGCGTGACGTAGAAACAATATGGATATGTCATGAACTTTTCCGATGATAAACTAATCAAAATCGAAATAAAGCGTTTGAAAGCCAGTAGAAATTAAAAACAGACAATGGGAATTGAGAGGAGACGATGGATGGCATTAACTGGGAATCAACTTATCGAACGACTCTTTAACGAATGGAAAAATGAAACTGAAATCAACGCATCCCATGGGCAACCTAATACGAGCACTGGAATGAAAATGGTCGAGCTAGAAGTTCTTTCCACCGTCATAACGGTGCCCAAATTGCCAACGAGCAGGCGCCACATTATCAAATTCGACAGTCCTCCCGTCACTCAAGGTAACTTGGAATGACAAGCTTTGCCCCGTCAAAACAGTTCCAGTCTGCCATTTTTTGCCCCCAGTTACGAGTCATAGTAATCCACTGGGTGTTCGAGCCCTTGGTCTTCATGGCATTCACGTCGCCGGCGCCGCCGACGTTATAGACTAACACAAGGGTAAAGAGCCGATTTCCTTTAATCTCGAACTTTACTACTCGCTTGGAACCCGAGACACGGTGATAGTGAACGGGGATGACTCCGGCCTTATAGCACGCGATCTTCGTGAACATGGGCATATAAAGGTCGAAATGCTTTTGCGGAGGGTTGCACCGTATGTCCTGCTTCTTAGACAAGTCAGGAGGGCAAAAAATTTGTTACTGTGACTATGATGGAACTGGCCTTCGGAATGCACCATCGTGAGTCATTGGTACAATAGATCTCAAATCAAGTATCGCAACCAAGTCTATTATTGAAAAGGACTGTGCTTAGCGCCGTCGTCACTAGACTATATCCTTGTTTGAAAAGATCTTCATATCCACAAGCTCCCTCTGCAAGTAATGACCAAGAACTAGAAGCAAATAAATAAACATCAGTGATATGAAATAGCCTAATCATCCATCTGTTATAGGTCCTCACGAGGGTTTACAGGAAAGGATAATAAGATTAGGGCAAGGCTCTTCTCCTTGCCAAGGAGATTTTTACTTACGCATGGTTTCTTGAGACCCTATGGAACCGTAAAAAATAGCGCGTGCATCTTACTAATTACTGTCTATAGCAGAAACTACCATGGCCGTAGCCAATATGAGAAAGACCTCATAATCAGCCATGGCAAAGAGAGATAAAGAGTGTGAAACGTTGAAACAAGCAGAAGCATATGAAACAGTGGAGAGATTGCCAGTGATTTATACTCATCATATTTACCCAAATTTCATTAAGTCGAAATATTGAAAGCTCTTGTTTTTGTAACAACCGTCATCAATTTAAAATAGTTTTTGTCCGCCATTAATCTACAACGGTTTTATAACATTTTGATGATTTTGTTCCAACCACCATGTAAAAGCCCCATACAGAGGATAGGCTAGTTTGTTTGAAAAGAATATACTCTATGATCTATGATCAGATCCAATCATATCGTACATGAAGAGGCCGCATAAGACTAATAAATGTGACTTAAAACAATTTTTTTTAAAACAATTTTACTTACTTAATAGTATAGAAATGCAGCCATTTTCTCTGCACCTACTCGATTTATTATACTATCAAAGTAAACCGAGGGATCTAAAGAAAGAAGAGCATAGGCTAGATTATCACATCGAGTTTCAAACTCTAAGAGACAGAATTATCCTTAAGGACAGTACTTGCACACCTAAGATATTTTGATCTTATTTTTCATCTTTATCAACAGATTTTGATAAATTTCTTATCTTTCATATTATATAATATTTTTCCAATTATTGACTTCAAAGGGTAACTAGGACAAAACTTGCCATAGAAGGATTATAAGGGAAAATACAACCAGGATGAAGCTGACTTGCAGCCGCACAAATGGAAATACCGAAAGAATATCAGTAGATGATATTGAAATCTCGTGCTGGCTTTTCACAAATTAGTACAGGAAAGATCATGCGAGACTCCTGCAAATATTTGTTTTGTCGAAACCCTAGATGAAGTTTACAGCTTTCATAATTAAAGATGTGTTTTGGTAGCACCGCATCAAGATGAGAATGTTGCCAGCTAATTAGTTATATTATATATATATATATATATATATATATATATATATATATATATATATATATATATATATATATATTGTAAAGGCCACCGAATTAGTTAAACCTTCTGGAAAATTTTGATGTCTAAATAATTTTCTATTAGAACATCCTTACAATTATTTATAAGTATCTCGCAAATTTGTTAAAATGGCAATGGGTGTCGGCTCGCATGCTCGGTTTATAATATCATCAAGAAGGTGAAAACGTTATTAAATACGTGACTGGATTAGGCGCATAGTACATACATGTGATTCCTCACGTTATCATATGCAAACTATTTTATGATTAAATCTCCCATCCAAATTTTCGTTTGCTTCTTTACAAGTAGCTGAGATTAGTAAACGGGCTCAGAATAATCTCCCACATTTGCTTTTCTCATAATACTCAAATTTTATCATGTAGCCCATTCAGTAGCAACCTGATTGATTTCTATAATAGCATCATGCTTTTTGATAAAGTATTAAATTTGTTCATAGGAGAGTATGTAGAAGAGAGAATTGTGTAATTTTTGCACATTACGTAATACATAAATTTATCTGTAGTCTAGACAAGGGTAACAAGACATTATAATATCAAACACAATCAATTTAGTATATGCACAATTGAAGAATATATACACACAACATGATAAATATGGATAATCAAGGAAAAATTTAAAGAATCTGTATATTTTCCTCAAACTCAGGGTGAGGTAGACGATTTAAAAAACGTTCGAGTACATGTGTCTTGGTGAAGGCATCTCTAGTAGGATTAACCGATATAGAGAACCAGTTCGTTTTGTTGAAGAGAGAACTGATTGAAGTGTGACAACAGGTTGACGTGGCTATGGGGCAAGCTAATGGACAATAGGTTGATGTGGCTACAGATCATGCTATGAGACAATAGGTTAACATGGCTGTGTGGCAAGCTACTGGACAATAGGGGCGCGAATGATAATCATTTTAGCTAGAAATTTATTTCTGAAAAAGAAATAATTTTTTTATTTCTATTATCGGATGAGTTTTTAAGCAAAAATATGCGTTTGATAACGATACAAAATTTATATTCTTGTAATAGAAATTTGTCTGATAACAACAAAAAATTCATCCCTTCCAACAACCAACGGCGGTGGCCAACGACCAACTGCAACAATCGATGACCAACGGCAAGGGCCAAAAATCAACAGCGGCTAACGATTAGCAATTGGGGGCAGCGATGGGGCAATGGGTGACCGGTGGCAAATCGGTGGGCAACGACCAACGATTGCAAACCGGCAACCAACAACCAATGGCGACAGTGTGGCAATTGGTGGTGGTGACAGCTGGCAACTGATAGTGGCGGTGGCCAGCAACGGGACGTGGTAGCAATGGGTGGCAAACAACGGCCAGCAACATCGAATAAGCAATCGATTAATAGCGAGGACAAACAATAAGAAGAGTTTTTATTTCTCATTTACATTCTAGAAATAGAGAAGTAACAGTTTTTTACTTTTGATTTATGTTCTAAACATATTTCCGAGTATAAATCTATTCTAAAAATAGAAAAATGAAATAATTTTATCGAGCGGATTTCTGTTTCAGAGACAAATCTATAATAGAAAAATAGTTCTGGAATAGAAATAGAATATTTATCACGTGCGCCCTAAGCAAACTACTTGACAACTAAGGGTGTCAACGATTCGGGCGACGGCTGGTGAAGAAGAAGAAAAAGGAAAGAGAAAAGAGAAAAAGAAAAATTATATTCTTAAAAAATAAAATAATTTAAAATACAATTTTTATTTTAAAGTTATAAAAAATTTCCATTAAATTTATATTTGCATAAAAGTATTTTAGCAATACCATTTATTTAAAAAATCATAAAAAATAAGTTTTTTTAGGTTTAGTTAAATGAATTGAGTATAGGTCGGGTTGGGTATAAGTAAATAATTTTGCACTACGATAAATAGGTCATAAAGAGTAAAATGGGTTGATTTGGGTTGGACCATTTATGACTCAATCCAAACCTGACCCGACCCAACCCACATGTTTAACTGGTGTAATCAAGATACGGATGACAATGGAGAGGGACGGCTCTTGGAGAGATTCAAGATATTTGAGAGTATGATTTCAACTTTGACGCCTTTGGTTCGAGTAGGGGGATTCACCATTTGTGAGAGCGTGGTTTGAACTTTGATATGTTTTGGTTCGATTAAGTACCCAATCCAAATCAAAACTTTTAAAATGCATGTTTTAAACCTATTATTCAAACTGGAGAAATCGAACCGAAAATTTTCTGTTGAGGTCGCTTTGGTTATTTTTTTGACACCCCTACCTGCGTCGTAGTTTGCATAATGTGGTTGCTGACCTCATAATTGGACGAGACTAACAATTTTGAGGATCGATGTCGAGAAAGCAATATTAGTAGGAATTGAAAAAGATAGTGATGCGATATGTGAGGAGTAGACCTGGTGCGACACTCAAAATTTAATTAGGATTACCTAACTTGGATACTAAAATGAGAAAATTGTGCCAAAAAAAAAAAAAAAAAAAAAAACACACACACACCCACACGCACATTGAGATAAGTCTTAGCTGACCGTCCTCAGTCAAGTGACGGAACGGTCAGCTAAGGACCTCACGTCTTCAAGGGGTCAACCGGTTTCCATCCTTTGCCTTCTTCTTTTTTTAAATCTTGTTTATTATCTTTTCCAAAAAAAGAATTAGTGTGAATCCTACTAATAAAAAGTTACAAGTAAAGGATGAATGATCAAAGTGATAATTTCTTATGTTTGTGCAGTAAGAAATTTTTCACTAATAATTCTAGTTAACACAATGTAATTTTCTCATATATTTGTTGTCAGCTTGATAGTACTTTGCTAAATTAATGCACATGAACTCTCTTGTAGAAAAAAAAAATCATTGATTGCTTGATGCACATTAACTCTCTTGTGAATTTAGATCGCACGGTGTGATGTTTCCAAAATTTTATTTCAATAATTATGTAGAATTATTTGGAAATTTGCATCATAGCGTTTGCTAGTTGAATTAACGTACACAATCTACCAGGATGAGGGACAAGGAATTTCATTAATTTTCACATAATTGGTAATTCCGATGAGAGAAGTCACCATAGCTATTTTCGAAATTTGATTTGCAATCAGGAAAGATTGGGGGTTTTCAATCTTTGCCAGTACGTGTCATTATTTTATTTTGAATTAAAATACCTTACTATATAAAATGATAGGGGGTCAAATATCTTGTGGTCATATGAATCTTCTCAATGAACCAAATGTTGAAGCTATATTAGGTAAAATAGCATACAAATTGATCAAAAATCAATTTTTGCCTTAGTTTTGACTCATGTGATCTTAACATTTGATTTTTATAATGTTTTAGGTCCCAACATGTCTTCATCCACGAGATTTGGGTCAATAGGGTAAATTTTCCTCTCTTCTAATTCATTATTCTTATTTTGTTCTTTTCTTTACTTCATTTATGCATAATCGACATCACTCATCTTAATTTTAGGTTACTAGAGAATCCTGCAATTTGATTTTGCCGAAAAGACTGAGAAGCCAATTCATTGCACAATAATTTTGTTATTAATTGCAAAATCAATATTTCAAGTGTTTTTCATCTTTTAAATTTAATACATCTATATAATAACATTAACTATTTATTTTAAATATGTGTTAATATCTTTTACTTATAATTAATGATGTCTAGGTTTTATTGGAATTTGGGAGGGTTTTAGGAGGATGGCCTTAAGTCTCATGCGCACAAACATAAGAAATTATCACTTTCGTCGTTCATTTTTTACTTGTAATTTTTTATTAGTAGGATTCTTATTAATTCTTTTTCGGAATATATATATTTTTTTTTTAAAGTAAAGGATGATGCGGTCCTCAGCTGACCGTTCCTCTGTCACACGGTCAACTAAGCCGCACCCATTCCCCTGATCTCCCTTGATCCTCCTTATCTGTTATGAAAGTGCAAATATCTCGTTCGAATTGTGTATATCTTTAACCGATTATAGTTGATGCTATAATATCTTGGTATCTCAAATAGCCATCCTATGAAGATTGTAAATAGCCTCTTATTCTCCATATCGGTCGTGAAAGTCCAAATATCTTATTCAAATTGTGCATATCTTTAATTGATTATAGTTGATACCATAACACTTTTACGACCGGAGGATCAAGGGAGATCAGGGGAATTTCTTGAATATATCTTTAGCATGTTTTGAAACCTAGAGGAGCATTAGTGGTCTATGGAGTACAGCACAAGAACTTATAAGACTGTCAAATTTTAATTGACTGAGTAATGAATCAAGGAGGTGATAATTCAGACTCAAACAAAAGCACTCCCGCCTCAGCGCGAACTCAACTCACCATTATTACCTATTCACGTATATTAATCTGGGCATTCGACCAAAAACAAAACTGGGTAGAACCAAGAACAAAGACGTCGGGAGCTGCTATTTCAAGGGCACCTGGGTCTGTTTCCGTGGGTCCCTGAGCTTGGCATAGCACGGGCGCGCGCTCCTGTTGCCGTAGGTTCCCAGCGGCACGCAGTGGCACCTCACACAGCACGTCTTGCATGCTCTGTGGCGCACGTTCTTCCGCGACGGCTTGCCGCATCTCCTCACGCACGTGTAAGCTACAATCTGTGTTAAGACATCACGAAACCGGCAATCAAATCGTGCAAGTGCTAATGATTGTGCAAGTGATAATGTACGTACGGCACACGTAAGACTTATAAGACGGTTCATTGCGGCTCAATCACGGTCGGAAATTTCCCCTTATGGCGGTATCAATCGACAATTGTGTACTGCGCATGTTGCCGTAGTTATTAGAGTTAATACCCTGAAAAATCCCAAACTGATATATTTGTAATAAATTTACCCCAAACTATTTTTTGGACAACAAAAAACCCCCAACCGATATACCTTTAATAAATTTACCCCAAATTGGTACACTTGTGACAAATTTTCCATTTATTAGTTTTCGTTAAATTTTACTTGTCGAATTATTAAGTTAAATGACACGTGATAGTTGATCGGTATACCAATTTGAGATTTTACACTTCGTTTGTTACAGTTTACAATTTTTTTTATTTTTTTGTGGTATTAATCCAATTTAGTGGAGGGTATATTTGTCACAAATTTATCAATTTAAGGTTTTTTGTGGTTGAATAAATTAGTTTGAGGTATATTTGTCATAAATGTATTAGTTTATGATTTTTTATGGTCAGTCTTTTATGGTCAATACGGGTAAATTTGTCACGGTATACCAATTTAAGATTTTTTATGGTCAAAAAAATAGTTTGGGGTAAATTTGTCACAAGTGTATCAATTTGAGGTTTTTCAAGGTATTAACCCTAGTTATTAATCAAATGTACACATGTTATGATCTCGAGGCTGCTTGTGGAAACAAAACTTGGATTTATGCAATCAAGTTTTCTAATTTTTATAATTTGTGCAAGTAGATCTTCAAAATTTTATCATGTGCAATCAAATTCTCTAACCCTTTGAATTTGCGTAATCAAATCCTTCAATCAACCAGTCTAAGCAAGGCATGTTTATGAAATAGAAAATGACACGAGATGCTAATTTGTCGCCAAATAGGCAAGAACCAAAACGGGAAAAGCAAGAAAAAAAGAAATCTTGAGTTGACATTGTTAATCACCGTGCGCAAACAAGACGCTAGAGTGCGTATATCAAGGGAGTTACAGAATTTGATCGCGCAAAGTAAAACTTAAAGAGGACAAAGTTGCATATACCCAAGAAGTTAGAAAACTTGATTACACAAAGAAAAGTCGGAGGACCAAATTGCATAAATATGAAACGAAGAGGATAGTCGGTACTAAACCCTTTCCCTTTTTCCTTTTATTTTCCTTTTCTCGGCTATATAAACCTCTATGGACATGAAATAATCACAATTATCTGCATATGAATGTCTACCTAAACCGCTACATCTCCTACAAGCAATAATTCACGGGTGAAACTAGGAGAAATCACCGGCCAAACTGTGGGTTGTTCATACTTTGTAACATATTCAAGAGAACGAGTACAATTTAACGATGCTGGCCGTCTGAGCCCATCTCATATCACGGTGGGGCATCTCCACTTAAAAAAAATTAGCTTTACCAGCTAAAGGGTAAAAATTGAGCACGTGTAGATTTTCCTTGTCCAGTCATACTAATCATGAGATCGTTCTTTTTTCAATCATAAGCCTCGTATGATGATAATAATGATAATGATGGAAAACATATAATCTCGGACAATTTTTTTCATTAATGCATGACTTTGGAAAAACATGGAAACTTCATGAACTTTTGGATAATAGATTAATCGAAATCGAACGGAACTTGTTTGAATGCCAGTAGGAATTACAAACAGACAATGGAAAGTGAAAATGGAGACGATGGATGGCACAAATCTCTTACAAATGGAAAATTAAACTCGGAATGAATGCATCGATTCATTTAAATACCGTAGTGCAAGCACTATAATGAAAATGGCCGAACTAGAAATTCTTTTCCCCGTCGTATGTCTGCCCAAATTGCCACCCAGCAGGCGCCGCACGGAATTTTACTGTCTTCCCGTCACTCAAGGTCACTTGAAACGACAAGCTTTGCCCCGTCAAGACAGTTCCGGTCTGCCAATTTTGCCCCCATACACGACTCATTGCGATCCATCGAGTGTCCGAGCCCTTGATCTTCACGGCGTTCACGTCCCCGGCGCCGCCCACGTTGTAAATTAGCACGAGGGTAAAGTACGGGTTCCCGTTGATCTCGAACTTGACTCCTCCATGCTTGGAACACGAGATGCGGCGATAGCGGATGGGGATGATTCCGGCCTTGTAGTCCGCGAGCTTCGTGAACATTTTCATGGAAAGGTCGAAGTGCTTCTGCGGAGGATTGCACCAGGCGTCCGGTTTATTTGGAGTGTAATTCGGAGGGCAGAAGTTTGTTGCGGTGATTGTGATTGAATCGGCATTCGGAATGCACCACTGCGGGTCGTCCTTACAATAGATCTCGAAACAAGCGCCACAGGTAAGTCCATCGTTGAAAAGGGCCGTGCTCAGTGCTGTAGTCTCTAGTCCATATCCCTGTTTGAAAAGATCTCCATATCCGCAAGCTCCCTCTGCATGTGATAACCACGAACGAGAAACAAATCAACAAACATTAGCGACATGAAGTAGCCTCGTTATCCATCTGTACATATGTCCCCACGCAAAGTAGCACAAGAAAGTATGATAAGGTTAGGGCAAGGCTCTTCCTACTTTCTCCTTGCCAAGAGATTTCTACTTACGCATGGTTTCTCCACCGCCCATGTCGCCGTAAAAAGTGGCACGCGCATCGTGCCAATTACTGTCTATGGCAGACACTACCATGGCCATAGCCAATGCGAGAAAAACCTCGTAAACAGCCATGGCAGAGAGAGATAAGATGTGCCAAACGTTGAAATATAAGCTAGAGCAGAAGTGCATCAGACAACGGAGAGATGGCCAGTGATTTGTATTCGTCGCATTCGCCTAATTTTGGATTGTGGACTTCAAAAGGAAACAGAGACAAAACTTGCCAAAGATGGATTATTAGTGAAGATATAGCCCGACAAATCTGAACATAAATTATATTTAGTTCACTTGCTTCGATGCATGGAAATTCAAAAGAATATCGGTACGATGATATTCAAATCTCATACTGGCTTTTGACAAATTTTGGTTAGTACAGGAAAGATCATGCGATAATCGTACAGATATTTGGTTTGTCGAAACCCTTGATGGAGTTTGCAGCTTTCGTAAATATACGTTTGTTTTGGTAGTGCAAAAGGCCGTTGTTTTAGAACGAGACGACCTGTGTATTGATAGAAAACGGCATGCGTGTTGGTTAACCGCGTCACCGTGTTTGAAAAGGGCAAACCGATAGAAGATCAGATCTAAAGTGAAGACAAAGTTTCTCTCTCTCTCTCTCTTTGGTTATTTGTATATTTAATCCTTTTAAGTTTCAAATTTAATTTATGTGATAAGTCTTCTAATTTTTCAGATTTGTGCAATTCGGTCTATTAAGTTCTGTTACGTGCGATTAAATTCTCTAACTTTCTGAATTTGTGTACTTGAATCCTTCAATCAACCAGTCTTACTAAGCCATCAAACTAATATAGAACAAGGCATGTTTATTAAACAGAAAATGCAACGTGATGCTAATTTGTCACCAAATAAGCAAAAAACAAATGAGAAAAGCAAGAAAAATTAACTCTTGAATTAATAGTGTAAATCACAGTCTGTAAACAGAACACTTGATTGCATAAATCAATGAAGTTACAGAATTCGATTGCATAAAATAAACCTTAGAGGACAAAGTTGCAAATATCCAAAATGTCAGTGAACTTGATTACACAAAGAAAAGTCGGAGGATCAAATTGCATAAACAAGGGAACTGAGAGGACCTAATCATTACTTAACCATTTCGCTTTTCCTTTTGTCTTGCTTTTCTTGGCTATATAAACCTCTATCGACATGAAATAATCGCGGTGATTTGCATACGAATGTCCACCTAAACCGCAACATCTCCTACAAGAAAGGTGTTGTTTGGTAACGCTCCGAAGAATACTTATTTCTATTCTTTTGTTTCCCGGAACAATAATATGACAGAAACGCATTTGATAATTTTATTATTCCCAAGAATAGGTTTGGAAAAAAAAAGAAATAAAAACAAAATTGTTTCCTGAAAACAACTCAAGAAACAAAATTTTCTTTTCTCTTCATTTCATTCTTTTCTTTTCTTTCTTTTTCTCTTCCTTTCTTCTTCCCCCAGTTGGTCACTAGCCTCGGTGATGGCCGACAACCAGCCAAACGAGGCCCGGTGATCTCACCGGCCCCTAGTGAGGTTGCCCCAAACTCACTAGCCACAACGAGGCCCCCCAAAGCCTTGTTGTGGCTGAGTGAGGTGCCCATGCGCCTTGCCGTGGCCAAGTCTCACTTGACCATGGCGAGGCCCGACCTTGCTCGACCACCGCGAGGTTGGCGTTGCCTAGGTTGGCGAGGCTGACATCGCAGTGGCTAGGCAAGGTCGAGCCTCACCGATGGCTAGGGAATGTTGCCTCACCGAGCCAAGGCGAGGCTTGGAGGGACCTTGCCAGCCCTCATCTAGCTAGTTGTCGACCGGCCATGGCTAAAGCCGGCGACTAGTTAGAGGAAGGAGAAGAAAAAGAAAAATGTAATAAAGTTATTAATAAATTAAAAGAAACTCTAAGTCACAAAAATATTTGAGGTCGTATCAAACATATTTTTGTTCCGAATATAAATTTTATATAGTTATCAAACATCTTAAAATACTCGAAATCGTTCTCGGAAACATTAAAAAAAAAAAAAAAAAGGAGTGTTTTTGAAAAGAAACTGTTCATAGGAACAAAAACGTTACCAAACGCGCCCTAATTAAATGTTAAAATTAAAGCTCCATTTGTTTCATGGAAAACAAATGACCGATAGACAGTTTTATTGCTGCTTATTTAAATTGGCTACAACCGGCTGAAGAAGAAGGGGAGAAAAAAGAAAGAAAATTATTTTAAAAATTCAAATATTATGGTAATTTTTTAAGGAAAATCAAATTAGATTATCCATACAAAAAAAGGGGAAAATATTTTCTAGTTCATTTTCAAATTTTAACCAAAAATGGAAAAATATTGTTGTTTTACAAAAATGTTTCATTTTTTGCAAAACAAACTTAGCCTAAGATAAATCACTAGTCAAACTATACGGTTTTCATACTTTGTAACAAATTCAAAAAAAAATTAGTACACTTGTAAGGATGCAAGTAGTTTGAGACCATCGGTTTTCATACTTTGTGACACATTCAACAAAATGAGTACACTTTTAAGGATGCAAGTAGTTTGAGCCCATCTCATATCATGGTCGAGCATCTCCATCTGGACACACTCTTAATCTAAGACTCCATTTATTTTTGAAAAAGTTACACGTCTGAAAATTGTTTTCTAAGAAAATATTTTCTAGGAAAAGTACTTGGCTAAAATCTGAAAAAGAATTGTAAAATATTTTCTATAGTTTAGCAATGAAATCTGATTTGATTTTCCAAAATACACATATAATTAATATAAGCACTAGTGACCTACGCACTAGGAATCGGGGACTAGGCACAGGCATTGAAATCTTGGATCCAACCTTGATGATCTCGACCGTGGCACTCAAGAAAGTGCACTTAGGTCTCAAGCAAAAGCTCAAGCACCAATCCAATGTCCATAGAAGCCAAAACTAAGAACTCGATGCTTGTGCACAGCTTCTTTTGCCTCGGCCTTAGTGCCCGTGCTAGGCTCCTTGGCACATGGACCTAGGTCCACAAAAGTCGAGCTTGAGACCCATTGACCTAGGTTCCTAGTGATTGAGCTTGGGTGCCCAACACTTTATCCTTTGTCCAACGAGGTTGACTTGGGAACTACTTGTGCCCAGGTCTCCAACGACTAGGCTCGTGTCCATAGCATTCGGGATCAAATCCATTAAGGCCAAACCCAGGATTACTAATCATTAGAACTAAGGGCACGCATTGATTAGCATGAGCCCTTACACAAGCCCTGCCAAGGCCTTGGGCACCAAAGACCTGACCATAGGCTTGGCTTTAATGGACCTAGGCCTCAAGCTTGGGCATGAGGAATCCAAGCATAGGCATGAGGATCCTAGGCCATGTCTTTTTGGACCTAAGCCTGGGGATCGAGGACCTATGTATGAGCACCAAGGTCCCGAGTTTGATCTTGATGGACTCGAGTATGAGCACTGAGATCTCAAGCCATGGCCTCGTTGAACTAGGGCTTGGGTGTGGGGGATCCAAGTACGAGCATTGGGGTCCTAGGCCTGGCCTCTATCGACCTAGGCATGGGTGTTAAGAACTCGAGCATGGGTATCGGACACTTAGGCTCAGCCATGGGGGTTTGATGTTGAGCCTCAATGATTCAAGCCCAAGTGCGGGGGATTCAAGCACGGGCATCAAGGACCTAAGCGCGTTTTTTGTGTTCCAAGGCATGAGGAATTCGGGCATGAGCATCAAGGTCTTTTGCTTGGCCTTTGTGGAACTGGGCTTAGGCAGACATTGATCATGGGCATTGGGGCCTCAAGCTCGGGCTTGATGGACTTGGGCTTGGGCATTGGATACCCAAGTATTGATATTGTGGTCTCGAGCCGGACGAAGATGGAGATAGGTATGGGTGCTAGAGACCTAAGCACAAGCATTTGGGTCATGGGCCCAATCTTAATGGACTTGAGCCAAGGTGCGAAGAAACCAGTCATGAATGCTAGAGACCTAGGAATGAGCATTGGGATATTTATGTCAAAGTGTGGAGTTTTTGATGTAAGATCCAATATCTAGTCATATTTTGAAAATGATTTACAATTTGAAGAAAAAAATAATTTTCTAAACTGTACATATGTTTTCTTTTGACTAGGAAAATCCAAACGGCAAAAAAATGAGGAAAATATTTTTAGAAGAGTATTTTTCTTGAAATAAACAGAGCTTAAGAGTCATAATTTTTCCTAAACTCTAGCCAAGGATTTGACTTAGAAAAATTAGCTTTACAAGCTAAGGGGAAAAAAATGAGTCCGGTGCATTCTAAACCAATTTTCCCTGGTCCAATCATATTAATCACGAGATCAGTCTTTTTTTATCATAGTTGTCGTGCGATCATAATAATGATAATGGTAGATGTCGCGACCCCTTTTTTCGGGGGCGCCCGGCCGGATCGGGTACGAGCACCTAAGGAGGCTAATGGGTCGGCTAGATTTAATTAAAACCTAGACTCTCCCAAGTCCGCCAATTCACGACTTTAAAATATTTGGTTTGTAAATTGATTTTTAAAACGGAGTCGCCACTAATCAATTTGGGGTAGGTTGATTAGAAACCTAAGCAAAGTATCGGCGAAATACTTGCTCTGCGCAACCCGAGAGAAATTAGGATCGGGGACTTGATTACACTAGTTAATCACTAATACCCTTTCGGTACCTAATCTTGTTTAAACTCTAAGGTTTTTGGATGTTTGGGGATTTTTCATGCATTTCGGAAAAATCACATTTTTTGGGTATTTTCCTCATTTTTGGACATAAAAGGGATTTTTGGATTTTTAGGGTATTTTCTGGGAAAATACAAGTCTTTCTGGCATTTTATGAAAATTTTGGGCTTTTTATGAATTTTGGCATTTTTTTTGGAATTTTTGACATTTTTTGATTTTTGGAAAATATTAAAATATTTTAATATTTTTAATATTTTGGATATTTTGGAAAATAATAATATTTTTGATTTTTCTGAATATTTTCGAAAATAAATTATTTTTGTTTTGATTTTTGATTTTTGGGAAAATAGGACATTTTTAAAACATTTCTCTGATTTTTCTGAAATTAAAATGATTTTTTTTTGAAATAAAAATATTTAAAAACCGACCCGGGTCGGATCCATGGGTCGGATCCGCCCTGGGCCGACCCGAAACGCGGCCGAGATCCGCGTTTTGGGGCGGGGGTACCAAACGGCATCGTGGCCGGGTTTGGATGCCCGACCCGGCCCGACAACCCGCTTCGGCAACTCAACTATCTCTTTACACGAAACGACGTCGTTCTTGCTTCCCCGCGAAACGGCGTCGTGGCCGTCCGAACCGAGCGAAACCCTACCCGGATCCGGCCCAACTCTCGACCCGGCTTCCGTGGAGTGCGAAACGACGTCGTGGCGGCGTACAAAATGGTGTCGTTTCGCTTCTTATGAAACGGCGCCATGGAGGGGTCGGGCCGTGCACAACCCGCGGGTCAGGCGTCCGACCCGCTCCGCGACCCGTCCAACCTTCTGTGAAACGGTGCCGTCCCCTTGGTGGTTCTTCTCGGCTGACCCGACCCGACCTGACAGCCTATACCCGCGACCCGGTGACCTGGACCAGCATAAACGATGCCACTTTTACCAATGCCCGGCCCAGATCCGACCCACTCACGACCCGACTCCAAGCCGCCCCTAGAAACATGAAACCCTACCCGGTTCCTGATCCGGGTCCAACCCGGTGACCCGGAATCGCGACCCGGAATCAGGAACCCTAGGGTTTCTGATTTGGGGGCAGGTCGGAGACGATTCGTGGCGGCGACGGCGGGCGAGACGGCGAGAATGGAGGTGATCTTTGGGGGGGGGGAGGGCGGCGTCACCGCGGAGACTACTCCGCTCACGGCGGTGGGGCCGAGTCACGACGGTGCCTCCGCCTTTCTCCTCCTTCTCTCTCTCTCTCTCTCTCTCTCTCTCTCTCTCGGCTCCAGCGAGGTCGAGATTGGAGCTCGAGACCTCGGCCCCCCCTCTGAAGTCTCTCAGCAGGGTTCCTAAGGCTCGCGAGCTTCCTTCTCTTCCCTTGCCGTCGCTCTGTGTGTGTGTGAAACCGAAGGGGGAGGAGGCCTATTTATAGGCGACGGGCGGCCGATCGGCGAGGGCTCGACCGGTGGCCGCCGTGGCCGAACCGGCGTCCCATCACCCCTGCATCCTATCGGTGACTGTTCCGCCTGCTCCACGTGCTCCGATCACTATTCCTCCCGCTGCCGTGCACGCCATCGTCTTCTTCGCTTTTCTCCGGCCGTCGCGGCTTAGGCGCGTGTAGCGCACCGAACCGGGCTAAGGAGGAGGTACCCGCGGGTCGAGCGCTGGGTCAGGCCGACCCGCAAGTTTTGGGCCGCGAAGGCCCCCCCTTGGGCCGTTTTTTTCTGTTTTGTTTTTCTTTCGGTTTTTTTGCCTTTTTTTTTTTTTCTAATTTTTCTGTTTTTTTTTTGGTTTTAATAAAATAAAATAAAATAAAATAAAATAAGAAGAAAAACATAAAAATTAATTAACAACTCAAAAATAAAAAATCAAAAAATTAGGCGTCAACAGCTGCCCCTCTTTGAAGGTGAGCTCGCAGAGGTAGCATTCAAAGACAAACTGATGCCTAATTTTTACCTAGCATGGGCAGCAGATTATATCTTATTTAGGACATACTACCCTATGCCAAAAGAGTGCGATATAACTTTACATATACTAAGGCAGATAAGAAGATACTTAGAGTTACTTACCGGGAGAGAGTGAGATAGGGTGTGAACCCCGGGTTTTTGGCAAGTATCAAGGTGTCGTCTTACCTGGTGATATGAGGAGGCTGCTTCTCCAAGACTCGAACCATTCTTCGGTCGCCTGTTAAAACAGTAGGTAATTTGTCTAGGACCCGAACCTTTCTTCGATCGCCTTGACGGAAATTACTTCTCCAGGACTCGAACCATTCTTCGGTCGCTTGTCGGAGCAATCGGGGTTGTCTCGGACCCGAACCATTGTCTCGGACCAATCGAACCATTCCATTCTTCGGTCGCCGTGACGGAAATTACTTCTCCAGACCCAAACCATTCTTCGGTCGCCCGTTGGAGCAATCAAAGGGGCGTCTTGGACCCAAACCATTCTTCGGTCGCCGTGACGGGAAATTACTTCTCCAGGACCCAAACCATTCTTCAGTCGCCTGTTAGAGCAATTAGAGGGGCGTCTTGGACCCAAACCATTCTTCGGTCACCTTCGGAGCAATCGGGGGTTACTTCTTCGGGACCCGAACCATTCTTCGGTCGCCGTTGGAGTAATCGAAAGGGTGTCTCGGACCCGAACCATTCTTCGGTCGCCCGTCGGAGCAATCGGGGGCGTCACTTGGACCCGAACCATTCTTCGGTCGCCTTGACGGGGGATTACTTCTTCGGGACCCGAACCATTCTTCGGTCGCCCGTTGGAGCAATCGAGGGGGGTGTCTCGGACCCGAACCATTCTTCGGTCGCCGTGACGGGAAATTACTTCTCCAGACCCGAACCATTCTTCGGTCGCCCGTCGGAGCAATCGGGGGTGTCTCGGACCCGAACCATTCTTCGGTCGCCGTGACGAGAAATTACTTCTCCAGGGACCCGAACCATTCTTCTGGTCGCCTTGACAGGGATTACTTCTTCAGGACCCGAATCATTCTTCGGTCGCTTGTTGGAGCAATCGAGGGGTGTCTCGGACCGAACCATTCTTTACGGGAGATGCGCCGACCTTTCTCGGGGCATCTCATTTGGGGGCGTCTCGATTTGTATCGAGAACATCAATTGGTACCGACCATTCTCAAGAGATGCGCCGACCTTTCTCAGGGCATCTGTTTTTTGGGGGGTGTTTGACTTCTGTCAGGGACACCTGGTGATACCTGACCATTCTCAGGAGATGCACCGACCTTTCTCAGGGCATCTATTTTGGAGGGGTGTTTGACTTCTATCAGGGACACCAGTTGATACCTGACCATTCTCAGGAGATGCGCCGACCTTTCTCAGGGCATCTGTTTTGGGGGGTGTTTGACTTCTATCAGGGATACCAGTTGATACCTGACCATTCTCAAGAGATGCGCCAACCTTTCTCAAGGCATCTCATTTGGGGGGTGTTTGACTTTTGTCAAGGACACCAGTTGATACTTGACCATTCTTAGGAGATCTGCTCTGGAGGATACCTGGACATTCACAGAGATATTAAAGAGTACATGGATATTCACAAGTACTAACCTGACGGACATTTGAGCTTTGGTAGGCGTCATAAGCATTAAAGGGGTACTTGGATGATCACAAGTACGAGTTTTTAGGGATACTCGGACATTCGAAAGTATCAAAAGGGGTATTTGATAATTGAAAACATGGAGAGCATATCTTAGGTATTTGTGAAGGTCTCTTACCTTGTGGGGATTTGGGAATATCGAGGGCGCACCTGTGATACTCGTGGAAGATTCTTTACCTCTTGGGGATTGGGAGTATTGAGGACGTACCTCGCATATCCGTGAAGATTTCTCACCTCCTGGTAATTGGGAATATTGAGGACATGCCTCTCATATTCATGAAGGTCTCTCACCTCCTGATAATGGGAATACCGAGGACATGCCTCACATATTCATGAAGGTCTCTCACCTCCTGGTAAAGGGAATATCGGGGACGTACCTTGGATATTCATGAAGGTCTCTCACCTCCTGGTAATGGGAATATTGAGGACATGCCTCGCATATTCATGAAGGTCTCTCACCTCCTGGTAAAGGGAATATTGGGGACGTACCTTGGATATTCATGAAGGTCTCTCACCTCCTGGTAATGGGAATGTTGAGGACATGCCTCGCATATTCACGAAGGTCTCTCACCTCCTGGTAAAGGGAATATCGGGGACGTACCTTGGATATTCATGAAGGTCTCTCACCTCCTGGAAAAGTGGAATATCAAGGACGTACCTTGGATATTCATGAAGGTCTCTCACCTCTTGGTAAAGGGGAAAATCGAGGACGTACCTTGGATATTCATGAAGGTCTCTCACCTCCTTGGTAATTCATGAAGGTCTCTCACCTCCTGGTAATTGGGAATACCAAGGACATGCCTCGCGTATTCATGAAGGTCTCTCACCTCCTGGTAAAGGGAAATATCGAGGACGTACCTTGGATATTCATGAAGGTCTCTCACCTCCTGGTAATTGGGAATACCGAGGACATGCCTCACGTATTCATGAAGGTCTCTCACCTCCTGGTAAAGGGGAATATCGAGGACGTACCTTGGATATTCATGAAGGTCTCTCACCTCCTGGTAATTAGGAATACCGAGGACATGGCTCGCATATTCATGAAGGTCTCTCACCTCCTGGTAATTGGGAATACCGAGGACATGCCTCGCGTATTCATGAAGGTCCCTCACCTCCTGGTAAAGGGGAATATCGAGGACGTACCTTGGATATTCATGAAGGTCTCTCACCTCCTGGTAATGGGAATATTGAGGACATGCCTCGCATATTCATGAAGGTCTCTCACCTCCTGGTAATGGGAATATCGAGGACGTACCGTGGATATTCATGAAGGTCTCTCACCTCCTAGTAATTGGGAATATTGAGGACATGCCTCGCATATTCCTGAAGGTCTCTCACCTCCTAGTAAAGGGAATATCGGGGACGTACCTTGGATATTCATGAAGGTCTCTCACCTCCTGATAATGGGAATATTGAGGACATGCCTCGCATATTCATGAAGGTCTCTCACCTCCTGGTAAAGGGAATATTGAGGACATGCCTCGAATATTCATGAAGGTCTCTCACCTCCTGGTAATGGGAATATCGAGGACGTACCTTGGATATTCATGAAGGCCTCCCGCCTCCTGGAGTTTGGCGCCGACCTTTATCAGGTGGCAGATTAGAGCTTGAGTGGCATTACGGCCCCACTCGGTACGACTTATTCCAAATTCGGCGGGTAGTCTCAGCCCGAAGGCATAGCCATACTTTGGCGGCTTTCTAGATACACTCACAACCTCGGATATTGGTGAAGGCCTCCCGCCTTCTAGAAATTGGGAACACCGAGGTGTACCTGAGATGTTCCTGAAGGCCTCCCGCCTCTTGGAATTTTAGAATGCCGAGGACGTACCTCGGATATTGGCGAAGGCCTCCCGCCTTCGGAAATGCTGGGAACACCCTCCCGAGGGAACGGGCGTACCGAGGTGTTCATGAAGGCCTCCCGCCTTCGGAATTTTAGAATGCCGAGGACGTACCTCGGATATTGGCGAAGGCCTCCCGCCTTCGGAAATTGGGAACACCGAGGGCGTACCGAGATGTTTATGAAGGCCTCCCGCCTCCTGGAATTTGAGAGTGCCGAGGACGTACCTCGGATATTGGCGAAGGCCTCCCGCCTTCTGGAAATTGGGAACACCGAGGGCGTACCTGAGGTGTTCATGAAGGCCTCCCGCCTCCTGGAATTTGAGAGTGCTGAGGACGTACCTCGGATATTGGTGAAGGCCTCTCGCCTTCTGGAAATTGGGAACACCGAGGGCGTACCTAAGGTGTTCATGAAGGTTGCTACCTTCTGGCAACTTTAGAATGCCGACATGAGGCTTACCTGGATGGTCGTGGGTGCACAGGTGTACATAGTAGAGGAATATTTGGATGAACACAAATATTTAATGATGTGATCAAGGGCCATTCAACTGGTCCAAGTGTAAGAACGCATACCTGGGTAATTGCAGGAGCATGATGTGGTGGAATGCTTAAGGAGCTTGCTAGCATCCAATGTCATGATTTTGAGGACAACTCTAACAGGTCGAGTGTCATAAAAAGGGGTACTCGAACAAAGGGTCGGTACTTAAAGATGAGAGGATACTTGGACAGTCACAAGCACCTAAACTTTAATGACAACATGAATAGGTCGAGTGTCAACACCGGGAGCACTTAAGTAGTGGCAAACACTCGAAAACAGGGGGATGCTTGGGTAATTGCAGATGTCGATATTTGAGGGATAAATCAAGCAAGCTGAGCATCGGTACCTAGACAGTGGTAGGTACTTAAAGATAAATGGATACTTGGTCAGTCACAAGTATCAATACTTTGGGAACAACTAGCATGAGCTGAGTGTCGATAAGAGGGGGGTACCTAGACAAAGTAGTAGGTACTCAAACACAAAGTTCCGAAATAGGAACGGGAAATGCTTTCCGGTGACATTTCTAATCTTTATGAGTATGCTTGCTATTTATACAATATGCAGACATGTATGCAATGATTGTATGTGCTTGTAAAGATGTGATTTATGCATGATGACCTTGTCAGTTTTGCATCATTTGAATTCCACTGGGGAAGATTTTGAAAGACAACCTTTGTTTAGAATGAAGATGTCTTGAGCATGCCGGATGAGGGATTTTCAGTCCGAAAGGACTTTCCACTCACTCTCATGGGAAAGGCTGTTTTATCCCGACCATTGATGCGGGGTTTATAAGGACCACACTATCTCACCGTCATCATGTCGCGGGGGTCCGAGTATTCTCGCAAATGATACGACTTTACCAATGTGAGAGGTCTTTTTGGAGTTGTGATGAAGGCTCGGATAATGGCTTTTCAAAGGGGACCAATAAGGTCAAGGCTTTGTAGGGAGGATGTTGCATGGTTATCTCCGGTGTTTGCAAGTCGAGGATCCTGCGAAAAGAGATAGAATAGTCTTGCTTATACTTCATCGAGTGATATTTATGTACATATGAAATCCTACGTTAATTGAAGTGCCCCTAGTTTGAAGAGACTTTTTACAATAGGAAGCTGTGTAGGCTTGACTCTTGTGACAGCTGGTGATCGTCTCGGCGTCTGTCACCGATCTCTCTTCTTACAGTCTAGCAAAGGTTCCATGGGTCTCAATGGTAACTCCTCTTGGGGATACAAATGACTGCCTTTTTGTTTGGGGCATCGGTCTTGCTTTTACCAGGCACACTGCTTTTTTATGCCCTCATTCTTTTTTTCAATTTTTTATTCACGGGCATTGACCTTGCTTTTACCGGTACACTGCTTGCTTTTTATGCCCCGTGTTTTTGTCTTTGTTGCTTGAGGAACTGGTCTTGACGAGTTCGAGTGCATGCCTTCACTAGACTTTGTTGAGTCTTCATCTTTTGTTGGCTCTTCTGATTATGCTGCTTGGATGACAGCTTCCGCTTTGCCTCTTTGTGAGGGTGATTTTACAGACTCAATTGAGTTGTACAATGGTTACAAGTGCGTAAAGAAAGAATTGCTCTTCATGACTCTAGGGCACTTAAATTAACGCGAGTGTTCATATACAAATAAAGTTACTCAAAGACTGATGCAAGTGTAAGCAAGAGAATCTCTATCCCTTTCCTCACCTCGTGATGCTGACTTGCCTTTGGCTTGTCCCAGTGTGGGGTGGTTCTTCTTTGACGGGGGGTAGGATGGAAATTTGGCCAGTGTATGGGGCTCAAGGTGGGTGAAGGAATGTCTCCTACTGTTTTGGTCATCGTACCATTCGCGAGAAAACTCTTTACCCTGCAGTCATGGAATTTTCTGCACTCATCTCACAAGTATATAGATGGGGGACTGTGTATGGGATACGGCTTGCCTGTCATCATTCTGACATGCCTCATCCAGCATGCTCAATTAGTCTTGTATTCTTTACTTGGATGTCTGTTCTAATAATCCTTCGATAGAATCAAAGATTTAGACAGACGAAATCATCATGGACAATTTACAAAAAAGAGGCATGCAAGATATGATGTGAAAGAGTTTATGTTTTCCAAAAATAAATGAATGGCTTTTTACTCAAGAAACAACTTCAAGAGAGTTTACTTGGTGAAAGGGTATTTACAAATGTGTTGAAAATTTGAACATCAGAGAGGTTATTTACAAAAGGTTATTTATAGGTGGGTGTCAATAAAATGCTCCTATTGGCATGACACATGCATGATTAGCCGGGGATCAGGGATTTGATCAGGAATTCCTATTCTTGCTTTTTGTAGGAGAGAAGCTGTGGAAGTTGCTCAAATAATAGGGCCCAGATTGTAAGCGGCTTGAAGCCTGAGGGATCTCCTCCATTTGCTTTAGTGATATTTGAGATGTCATTCTGCTTGGAAAGTTTATCAAAGACAAGACTTTCATTGATTTATTTTCTGCATCTTTGGCGGTTCATGTGATCCTGTAAAAGACAAGAAGGGGCATGTTAGTCACGAACCTTTTCAAAGGTCAAACAATTGGAAGTGATACAACGTTACTCTTCACCGGTTGGCGAGATGATTGGGTGGATGAAGCTTCGCGCTTCCCACCTCGTCGGTCGATTACTCTCCTTAGTTGGCTTGTGGATGACACATCCCCTTACTTGAGGTTTAGTGTATCGATGCAAGTCATTTCCGTACATTAGCTTAGCTAGTCTTGATTTATCTAACCTTTGAGTTTGGTTCTTGAGTTGTGAAGTTTCCTGTCAAATAAGGAAAACATGTCAAAACGGGATTCAAATAGTAGGGGTATTGGAAACGATACCAGATTACCCTTCACCAGAGCTTGTCCATGCTAGCTCTTGAATGTTGATGCCGGCCTATTTATCTCGGCACAGTTCAATGTTTCCTCACGTTGGCCTCCCTCACTTGTGGTCATGTATGCATGGTTGCTGGTCATTAATTTGTCTTCAACGCATTCCTTCTGTGGAATTTCTCCCTTTGTCCTTGGCTACAGCATTATTGAGCAAAAGTCATGTACCTCAAGCTTCTATGGAATTTGAGATGGACAATCAAAAACCTCTGTTTGTCCGGTGCCAATTGCTCCTTGGAAGAATATGTGTTTTGAGTGAAGCTTCTTGATTCTAAAGTCATTGTCCAAGGTGTGGGGCTATAGATCGCCTTGACTGTCCGGATTTTCTCCTCGTTGATAGTAATCACTTTTAAAGGTAGAGAAGGAATTTCTTCCTCATGCTCCCGAGTCTGTCGAAGCCGTGGCACCTGGCTGTGTCACGTGACGAGATAGTCCTTTCGCTTAGGGGGAGTGAGGCACGTCATGGATGCTTTGATTTCAACTCTATGCCTGTACCTATTACGTATCTTGTGGCTGAGGATTCTTTTCATTGTTTCCCTTTTGAAAACTTTTCCTTCTGTCTTTGATTGTAACAGCAATTGGGCAAAGCCATGCTCCTCAAGCTTTTATGGAACTTGAGATGAGTAATCAAAAATCTCAAGTTATCTTATGGCATGGGCATGCATCTAAGGTGTGGCTTCTTATTTTGAAGTCATTGTCCAGGGCATGGATTTTTTCTCCCTGTTGACAGTAATTGCTTTAAAGGAGTTTCTTCCCCATACTCCTGGGTTTGTCAAAGTTGCGACGCCTAGCTGGCCGGGCATGTCGTGTGACAAGATAGTCTTTTGGCTCAAGAGGGAGCTGGGCAGGAGCGAGACATGTCATGGATTTCTGGATTTCAATTCTATGCCTGTACCTATTATGCTTCATCTTTTGCATCCTGTCAATAGAAGGGAGAGTTTGTTATTTTCAATGTCATGTTAGGGGGATAAGACTTACTCTTTTTGAAACAGGATGATCCTTTCTTGTTTGCCCCCATTTTCTTGGAACAATGTCTTCGTGTTTTGACCTGTCCACATGATGTGCTTATTTTAGATGCTTTCTATCACATGATATTTTGAGACATAAAGTGGGAGACAAACATGCTTTCATTTGTTATCTCATTTTGACAAAAGCTTTTGGTAATGAAATACTTTTTATTTTCAAAACATTTTTTTGGGGAGAAAAAAGCATGAGGAAGCCCAGCCCTCAGTATTCTCCTTGGATGAAGTTTTCTTTTCATTGTTGGATAATATCGCTGGACAAGTTTGGAATACTTCCTCATGTTTTTCAAAACAAAGTACTAGAACTTATACATCATAGTTCTTGGAATGAGAAAATACAACGCTAGTACACTAGACATAATAAGAAACATGACATAAAAACAAGTAAAACCCATGACAACTCCTGTGTAAGGGAATGCTTTGGTATGGCTGGTCTTGGAGCTAAGCATCCTTGGATTCCTCGTCTTCAGCAGATTCGAAGTACTCGCATGCGATGAGTACTTCGTCGAAGCTGCGGAAGTGCAACCCGTGCAGCCAGCAGCGACAATCGCAGGGCAGGGCTTCTATAAACTGTTTTATCAACTCTTCTTTGGCCAGTTCAGGGTGAATTTGCATTATGGGAGCCCTCCATCTCTCGGCATATGTTCGGAAATCCTCCATCGGCCTTCTCTCGAAGTGGGCCAAATCCTCGCATGGCGACTCAGTCCCAATATGGCTTTGGTACTGATGTAGGAATGTGGAAGTTAGCTCGCTCCAATCCTCTATGAAATGAATATTTGCTGTGAAGAACCATTGCAACGCAGACCCCGTAAGGGTTTCTTGAAATGCCTGAGTTGTGAGGATTGCTGGGCCATAATACTGATTCATTTCTTCATAGAGATATTGCAAGTGAGCCACGGGGCAAGTCGTGCCATTATACTTGTGGAGGTTGGGTATCCACATCTCTATGGGGGTCAGGATTCTATGAGACGAGCCTGATAGGTCTTGGTTAGGCCACTAGTTTTCCCATTGCATATCCATTGGGGTGTTGAATTCTTCTTCTTCTGAGATGTTGGACTCTACCGAAATTACTCCATTGCTTTCTTCAGAGCCAAAATTACTAGATGAGGCATTTAAGCTATTCTCATGGTCGGGTGATGAGCCTAGCACTTCGTCGGGATCGTAGCGGATAAAGATGTATTCCTCTTCTTCTGACGGGGCTTCATCTTCGGATGAGAGCAGAAAACAGTTATAGGATGAACTGTCGGTCTCGCTGTTTGTTGCATAACGCTGGAAGTTCTTGGGATGATATTCTAAGGGTGGGAAGTCTTCAGGGTTATACTCTAGGGGATGGTTGCCTTCCAAGCTGTATTCTTGGGAATGTTCGGAGCTTTGGTGCTGTAGCTCATCGTCGGATGACGCATTAGTCTGGCTAGGCTTTCTTTTATTGGTCCCCGGTCCGGACTTCTTAAGTAAGGCCCTATGTTTGATTATCTCAGTTTTGTTAAGGGAAGTGAGAGATACTAAGGTTTCATTATCTGAGTCACTTTCCAGATTGATAGGGGTTGGTATTTTTTGGACCCTGGCTCTTGGGGTAAGTCTAGGGAGCTGTTTTGTCACGTCCCGCCTCTCGAACAGCTCGAATCGTGATCTCGTACAAAGGTTCCTTGCCTTTCCTAGTGGGAAACTTTTTGGTAGCTGGATGTTGTTCAACTGTCCATTCATTATGCAAGGTTTTATCACTACACTTCTCTTCTGTCTCGGCAACTAGTGGCATTTCTTGTTCCACGGTCATTAGCTCTTTGTAGGGCAGGGTTATGTTAGGGCTGACGTTGTATTCTTGGTAGAAAAGACGGATTAACTCTTTCCAGGTTTTAAGGAGCCTGATCTTTCTAACAATGAACCATCGTAGGGCAGGGCCGGTCAAGTCCGACTGATATGATTGAATCATTCTTTGCACTAGGTAGGCCTGTAGGTAATCTTCTGGGTGGGAGGTATCAGCATACTTTTCACATTCAGGTGTTTTGAATTCTTCAGGGATCTCGAAATAGGAATAGTCGATAAGTCGACGGGATTACGCGCCCCCGTAGCTGGCCTAACTTTTTCATGATCTTTTCGAATTGATCATAGTATTGGCTAGTTCTTAGCACATTTGCAGGGGTTACGACGGTGCTAATTACAGAGTTGGGTTCATCTTGAGTGGACTTCATCTGTCTCGAGAGCTATTGAAGGGCGATGGACATTTGCCCTACGCCATCTTCAACATGGGCGAGGCGATTTTGCACTTCATCTTGATCTGATCCTATTATGAGGGGCTAATCGCGAGCGGCCGATGGCTGATGATTCATGATCACCTAGTGTGCGAAAACAATGAATAAACATGGAGTAAATAAAGATTGACCCATGGCAATGGTCTATCTACTTTCATTCATCAAAAGGGGATTTTTACAGACTCCTAACGTCTAGGAATTGAAATGATAGAACGAAGTGCTAGACACTTAAAGACAAGTCCCTAGACAATGGGACTAAGTTTTTAAAGCAAACTAGGGAAACACAACTACATATGCGACAGGGGGTCTCGTGACGACTGCTCGCTTTCTTGGACTGTCTCTGAGCCAGGTGACCGGCCTACTTCTTGTATCATTCGTATAAGGTCTGCTGGTTCGAGTAGGCCATTCTCTCTGATGGACCGAGGGACCGATGGCTTGTGCTTCTTTGAGATGTGATAATGATGGATATAGGCCGCAGAAGCGTGGTGAGCTTTTTCTTCTCCTTTGAGTCCTTCAGGTATCACAATCCTTTTGCGATGGCACCTATCCCATATTTCTTCACAAGTAGAGATTTCATACGTGTAATCATTGCTTGTATTGAAGAGGAACGGAGGAATCTTCTTCCTAGAAGGTGGCGGGATTTCATGGAGGGCTCCGAACTGTCGCGCCACTTGAAATGGATAGTAGGGGATGGCGCCAGTCCAGCCAAGCAAGGGAATTGGATGGGTGCGCCTGTAGGCAAAGTGAGCCCTCTTTTCATGGAACCAACCAGCACACCATTGGAATGTCTCGAGCTGGATCTCTCGAAATCGACCCAATGTAAACTGGTTTGATTAGGAATATAAGGCCCTAAGACCATGAACTTTTGTAATGGATGCTCAGAAGTGTTTGTCTCAAACGATCGCATGATGCCCCGGTACTCACTCAAGTGAGAAAAGAACCAGACTTGTAAAATTTCTGGAGAGGCCCGTGTGATTTTTTCTGTGTTATCTTTAAAACGGTTAAAGGATAGGAAAGTTTCAGCTAAAATCATGTTGACATAATTGGCTCCCCCTAAGATTTGATTGACGATCCAAACCATTTTAGGACTTATGGCATTTCTGTGGTGAGGGAAAATGATGAGCCCGAAAAATGCTAGGAGAAAAATGTCGCTTTTTTTAGCCATGGGCTGATTTTGAAAACATTCATTCAAGAATTTGAAAGGGCAGTTATTATTGTTGTTCTCGAGAATTTGTCTCATAACATGAATTTCGGCTCCTAAAAATCGTGCTAGCCCGCACCATGGGAGGGGGCCTGTTGATGGTCTAACCAGCTCTTTCCCAAGGGGCATTCCAGTGATGATGCTGTATTCTTCCAGGGTCGGAGTTAGCTCAAACCTACCGAACATGAAGGTAAGTGTCCTAGGGCACCAGAAATGTGCAATGGCTTGTATGACTTCAGGGCGGACAGTGATTTGGATCAACGAAAGGAGATGGCCGAGCTTGTCTTTTACACGCTCCGGGTAGGCTGATCCAATTGACCCCACCATCTGAAGAGTTCCGCCTTGGGAGTAGAAATAAATTGGATGTCGTCTTCCCCCATCGCATATGAACCGGGATTTCGAAAAGTTTATCCTAAATTGCCATGGGCCAAAAGACTAAGTGAAAAGTAAATAAATTACTTTGCTTTTTGGTAAAATGACAAGCACAAAGACATACACATGAGACGTGCGGCTCGATTTCTAATTCAGAAGGTTTGTTGAAATTAAAAGGGCATCTGCCGGTCGCAGTCTCGCGTTAGCGCGTACCCTCTTAACCTCGGCTAAGAAATTCGGGAAAAGAATGGCAACCTTTACATGGCGCTCTCGCTTTCGAGGCCGTATCCTTCTTAACACCATCCTAAAAATCCTATGGCGGCCCAGGTCCGGCGGCCGGGTTGTGTGTGCCATGTGTAGTGTTTTAAAACAGTAAAGCATGCATAGCAATTTATAATTACGAGACAATTTAATTTAAGCAAGCTTAAAATAAACTTATAAGCGATTGACCTGTAAAAAGAAAAAAAACCTAAGTTAGTAAAGAATTTAAACAACATAAACATGGCCTAAGTCCTCAAAAGTCCCCAGCGGAGTCGCCAAGCTGTCGCGACCCCTTTTTTCGGGGGCGCCCGGCCGGATCGAGTACGAGCACCTAAGGAGGCTAATGGCTCGGCTGGATTTAATTAAAGCCTGGACTCTCCCAAATCCGCCAATTCACGACTTTAAAATATTTGGTTTGTAAATTGATTTTTAAAACGGAGTCGCCACTAATCAATTTGGGGTAGGTTGATTAGAAACCTAAGCAAAGTATCGGGAGAAATACTTGCTCCCGCGCAACCGCAGAGAAATTAGGATCGGGGACTTGATTACACTAGTTAATCACTAATGCCCTTTCGGTATCTAATCTTGTTTAAACTCTAAGGTTTTTTGGATGTTTGGGGATTTTTCATGCATTTCAGAAAAATCACATTTTTTGGGTATTTTCCTCATTTTTGGACATAAAAGGGAATTTTTGGATTTTTAGGGTATTTTCTGGGAAAATACAAGTCTTTCTGGCATTTTATGAAAATTTTGGGCTTTTTATGAATTTTGGCATTTTTTTTTTGGAATTTTTGACATTTTTTGGATTTTTTTGGAAAATATTAAAATATTTTAATATTTTTGGATATTTTGGAAAATAATAATATTTTTGATTTTTCTGAATATTTTCGAAAATAAATTATTTTTGTTTTGATTTTTGATTTTTGGGAAAATAGGACATTTTTAAAACATTTCTCTGATTTTTCTGAAATTAAAATGATTTTTTTTTTTAAATAAAAATATTTAAAAACCGACTCGGGTCGGATCCATGGGTCGGATCCGCCCTAGGCCGACCCGAAACGCGGCCGAGATCCGCGTTTTGGGGCGGGGTACCAAACGGCGTTGTGGCCGGGTTTGGATGCCCGACCCGGCCTGACGACCCGCTTCGGCGACCCGACTATCTCTTTACGCGAAACGACGTCGTTCTTGCTTGCCCGCGAAACGGCGTCGTGGCCGTCCGAACCGAGCGAAACCCTACCCGGATCCGGCCCGACTCTCGACCCGGCTTCCCGTGGAGTGCGAAACGACGTCGTGGCGGTGTACAAAACGGTGCCGTTTTGCTTCTTATGAAACGGCGCCGTGGAGGGGTCGGGCCGTGCGCAACCCGCGGGTCACACGTCTGACCCGCTCCGCGACCCGTCCAACCTTCTGCGAAACGGTGCCGTCCCCTCGGTGGTTCTTCCCGGCTGACCCGACCCGGCCCGACAGCCTATACCCACGACCCGATGACCTGGACCAGCAAAAACGACGCCGCTTTTACCGATGCCCGGCCCAGATCCGACCCACTCACAACCCGACTCCAAGCCGCCCCTAGAAACATGAAACCCTACCCGGTTCCTGATCCGGGTCCGACCCGGTGACCCGGAATCGCGACCCGGAATCAGGAACCCTAGGGTTTCTGATTTGGGGGCAGGCCGGAGATGATTCGTGGCGGCGATGGCGGCTGAGACGGCAGTAATGGAGGTGATGCTGGGCTGGGGGGAGGCGGCGTCACCGCGGGACTACCTACTCACGGCGGTGGGGCTAAGTCACGACGGTGCCTTCGCCTTTCTCCTCCTTCTCTCTCTCTCTCTCTCTCTCTCTCTCTCTCTCTTTCTCTCTCTCTCTCTCGGCTTCGGCGAGGTCGAGATTGGAGCTCGAGACCTCGGCCCCCCCTCTGAAGTCTCTCAGCGGGGTTCCTAAGGCTCGCGAGCTTCCTTCTCTTCCCTTGCCGTCGCTCTGTGTGTGTGTTGAAACCGAAGGGGGGAGGAGGCCTATTTATAGGCGACGGGCGGCCGGTCGGCGAGGGCTCGACCGGTGGCCGCCGTGGCCGAACCGGCGTCCCATCACCCCTGCGTCCCATCAGTGACTGTTCCGCCTATTCCACGTGCTCCGATCACTGTTCCTCCCGCTGCCGTGCACGCCATCGTCTTCTTCGCTTTTCTCAGGCGCGTGTAGCGCACCGAACCGGGCGAAGGAGGAGGTACCCGCGGGTCGGGCGCTGGGTCGGGCCGACCCGCAGGTTTTGGGCCGCAAAGGCCCCCCCTTGGGCCGTTTTTTTTTTTTTTTTTTTTTCTTTCGGTTTTTTTGCCGTTTTTTTTTTCGCTTTTTCTAATTTTTCTGTTTTTTCGGTTTTAATAAAAAAATAAAAAAATAAAATAAAATAAGAAGAAAAACATAAAAATTAATTAACAACTCAAAAATAAAAAACCAAAAAATTAGGCGTCAACGGTAGAAAACATATGTCTCAAACAATTTTTTCATTGATGCACGACTTTGAAAAAACATGGGTATACCGTGAACTTTCCGATAATAGATCAATCAAAATAAAAATGAAGGTGTTTAAATGCCAGTAGGATTTACAGATTGACTATGGAAAGTGAAAATGGTGAGGATGGATTGCACAACTTTCTTACAACTGCAAAAATGAACTTGAAATTAACTCTCTGATCCCTATAAACAACAAAATACAAGCACGTGAATGAAACATGGTACAAACTAGAAATTCCTTCCCCCATCATATGTCTGCCCAAATTGCCACCCGGCAGGTGCCACATTATCAAATTCTAACATGGTCCCGTCACTTAAAGTGACTTGGAATGACAAGCTTTGGCCCGTTAAAACAGTATCAGTCTGCCAATTTTGCCCCCAGTTACGAGTCATTGCAATCCATGGTGTCTTTGAGCCCTTGATCTTCATGGCATGCACGTCGCCGGCACCACCGACGTTGTAGACCAACACAAGGGTAAAGTTCGGATTTCCTTTGATCATGAACTTGACTCCTCCTTGCTTGGGACACAAGATACGGTGATAGCGAACGGGGATGACTCCGGCCTTATAGTATGCGATCTTCGTGAACATGGACATAGCAAGGTCGAAATGCTTTTGCGGCGGGTTGCACCATGTGTCTTGCGTCTTAGTGTAGTTCGGAGGGCAAAAGTTTGTTCCGGTGACTAAGATTGGACCGGCGTTCGGTGTGCACCATTTCGAGTCATGACAATAGATCTCGAAACAAGCGCCGCAACTAAGTCCGTCATTGAAAAGGGCTGTGCTCAGTGCTGCGCTATGTAGCCCATATCCTTGTCTGTGAAGATCTCCATATCCACAAGCTCCCTCTGCAAGTAATGACCATGAAGGAGAAACAAAACAATAGACATCATGAAATAGCCTAATTGTACATCCGTATATAGATCCCCGGGCGGGAGTGCGAGAAAGGATAATAAGATTAGGGCAAGGCTCTTCTCCTTGCTAAGAGATTTTACTTACCCATGGTTTCTTGACCCCCCATGTCACCGTAAAAAGTTGCACGTGCATCGTACCAATTGCCGTCTATGGCAGAAACTACCCCGGCCATAGCCAATACGAGAAAGACCTTGTAAATAGCCATGGCGAAGAGAGACCAAGAGCCTAAAACGTTGAAGTAAGCTAAAGGAGAAGTACATGAAACAATGAAGAGATGCCCAGTGATTTATACTCATCGCATTCGCCCAATTTTGGTAGTATGAACTGCGATCAGAGATTAAATTAGCCAAAGATAGATTAGAGGGAAAGATATAGCCAGGATAAAGATGGACACAAATCTTATCCAGAAGTGTGTGAGTGGCAACGAAATAAATGGAAATAAAAGGAAAAATTTGTAAGGTGTTTTTTTTGTCTTTTCTTTTTTATTAAGGCTCGCCCAATTCCGGCCCCTAGCTCTTAACACCCCCTGTTACATTAAATTGACTATATTATCCCTGGTGCCCATTCTTAATTTCACTTAAAGATTATCCTCCTCTCACTTGTGCTTAAGTTATATTTTTAATAATATCTTCCCAATAAAAAAAAAGAAATATACAAATATCAATTAACTATCCGCCAAATAAACTATTTTTCAGAGAAGTAAACAAATTTCGTTTCAAATGAGAAAGAAAGGAAAAAAAAAAAAGAGAGAGACAGAGAGAGAGAGAGAGAGAAAAGGCAAGCACTAGCCTTAAATCAAGAGGGACCTCATATTTAATTTTAATAATTATTCTTTATCAAGAGCATGGTAATTTCATCTCTAGTAAATTTTTGAATGTGGTTGAAGATATGGCTTTTGACCTATTTATGAATTTATGCTATGATGCATGCTCATTTAAGATGAAATGTTTAATATGTTATATTTGGATTGATTACAAGTACTTAAATCATGTATGATACATCTAGGACTTCTCGTGTATTGAAACATTCCATTATGAATACAAAATTGATCAAAGAATAAGTTTGATATATATTGTACTATAGCCAAATGATGAATGACATTTCTTAAATTACAATAATTTCTATGAGTGATATGTAATAACTTGTTGGTTGTTATTGCGGTATTGTGCTCTTGGGTCAGGTTGTGAAACGATCCCCTACTTAAACTCAAAGAGTTCATTTACCGAGCTCAGATTTACCCTAAAATATTTTACACATTGGTCGAGTTTAGAATTCTACAGCCTTCTAATTAACATTTCCGAAGATCTCTTTGATGATGGGATCAAAGTGCGCAATGAAAGTAGAGGTGCATATTTTGTACTACGAAATTGAATTATATATAATTGTGTACATAATTTGAGGTTAAACTATTTTTCAGTTGAGGTTCAAATTGTATGGAAATTCCAATTCGCGACAGAAACGGCTGATATGTGTAAGCTACGAGACAATAAGTTGACATATCCGCGTGGTGGCCTGCTAGATAATAGGTTGACATGGCTGTGGTACAGATTATGCGACAACACGTCGGCGTGGCTGCATGATGAGGCTGCCGATGTCATCATCAGCAAATGATGTTGAGAAACGATGTCGAGAGAAGGATATTAATAGTGACTGAAAATGAGAATGACATGCTACAATCAAATGAGGTACACACGCTATCACGATAACTATGAAAAATTGAGGGAAATCTGAGTAATCTCATCAATATATATATAACATGTTTCTAAACCGGGGGAAGCATCCATGGGCCATATGGTACAGCACTAAGGAATAAAAAGAAGGTCGATTTTGATTATTGATGGCATCATCAATCAAATAGAAGACAATTCACAGCAAAACAAGAGCACTCTACAAATCAGGGAGAGCTCAACTCACATTATTACACAGCACGTATATTAAATTGGCTAGAACCAAGAACAAACTGTAAGAGTTTTCCTTATGTGGGCTACATTAATTGAGATTGTAATTACCGTTTTTACGGGGTTGGTCTAATAAGGTAAGGCATAAGGTTTTCTTAATGGTCGAATATGGGCCCGGCTTGTGTGGGCCGAGTTGGGCCGGCCCGTGATGAGAGGGCCACCCAAAACTCTATAAATAAATAAGGTCCCTCCTCTAGCCCTTAACTTTTCCAAAATTTCTCTCTCGAACTCACATAAGGCAAGTCGTGAGTGGCGGTCTCATCGAGCCAGAATCGAGGGTCATAGAGGAGAAGATCTTTAGCATTGAAGGCCGGGATTGCTGTCGTTTTGCTCCAAGAACAATGAATTCAAAATCAGGTACACAAATCCTTGTCAAACCTCATGGATGTTTGAGTTTCTAGCTATGTAGATCTTGGGAAGCCGTATTAAACGGCCTACATTTGGTATCGTGCCCGCATAGACTAGAAATGAGTCCTTTTATGCCTTGAGCCCGTCGCCGAGCTAAATTGGCTGCCTACGGCCTGTTTTCGATTTTCTCCCTAGCTCCGAATCTTTGCCTTGCTTTTTCGTGATTTTTGGTCCAATAAAAGTGAAATTTTATTGCATAAACGGATTCTACTCGTCCATACGAGCAAAATGGTGGGTCGAACGTCGCCGGAGGAGGTCGAAATAGGCGGCACGCGCCGCCACGCGCCCGTGCGGTCTTTGGCGCCGACGGCACGCGCCGCCGCGCGCCCCATGCGCGCGCACGCGCGCCACGCGCGCCGGCGCGTGGACCACCACGCGGCCTCACGCGCGCGCCTAGCGCATGCGCGCCGACGCGTGGCGGCCACGTGGCTCGCGCGCGCACGCGCGCATGCGCGCGGACACGTGGTGCCACGCGCCCGATGACGTCACGATGACGTCATCTCCACCGCCTCACGCGTGACCGCCACGTGGCGGTGACGTCATCGATGACGCCACGTGACCCGACCCGTTAACCGGTTCGACCCGACCGGTTGGCCGGGTTGACCCGACCGGCTGACCGGGTTGACCCGACCCGCTGACCGTGTTGACCCGACCCGTTGACCGGGTTGACCCGACCCGGTTGACCATTGACCCGACCCGGTTGACTGGGTTGACCCGACCCGGTGACCGTTGACCCGACCGGTCCGACCGTTGACCGGTCCGACCGTTGACCGGTTCGGTCCGTTGACCGGCCGGACCGGCCGGACCGGTTTTGTACGTCGGCGCGTGGGGCTCACGCGCCTCGCACTCAAGCGGCGCGTGAGGGCGCGTGCAGTGGGCTTTTGGCGCGTGACTTGTACCGCCGTGCTCGTATGTGAATTTCCTACCTTGTGGTGTGCTTATTTGCATTTTTGATGCCTTTAAGGATGTGAAAATGCATGTGAAAGCCTTAAAGTATGTGATTTTGGGTTAATTTTGGAATATTCTCATGTATTTCTCTATGTTTTTGAAATGCAATTGCATACTTACAATTATATCATCACTTGAGGAATATATATGGTGTTGATTTATTATCGCTTGTATTAATGGATGGAGCAATGCAATTAGCATGTTTTGTGATTTTAGTGACAAAAGACCCCGTCATCAAGTCGTATGTGAGTTATAAAGTTATATCCTTGATATGAGAGAAATTTTGATGATTCATTTGGGTTGTGACCGCCAAAGTGGCACACTTGATTGGATTTGAGAAATATCTGTCTCATATTTAAATGGGATGTCTCCGATCTTATGTATAATTATACTCCCAAAGGAGGTAATTGTGCATTAGTTGATGGAGGGATACATGTACAGCATATGGTTGAAAAGTAGCTAGCCCTAGTGATTTATACACCCAAAGGTGATGAATTCGCGAAAAGTTAGAGCATATTTTTCATGGAACCGCTGTCATGTAAAGGGTATACAATTGTATGTCATGTATTCTCGCCCAAAGGTGTTTATATGATGATACGTGTAGCTCTTGTATATTTAATACTCACATGATGCTAATTACATGTATTGCTCGCAAAACCAGTTACATTCTCTGTGAATGGCAATTCTATAGCTATTGAGGTTCTTACTAGGTCAAACTTCAAGAAATGGAAAGAGGATTTTCTGTTTGGAATGGAGCTTGCAGATGTTCATATTGCTCTTACCGAGGATAGACCGGCGGACCTTCGATGCAAGTACGAAACCCGAAAGTACGTTTTTGCTGCATGGGAAAAGAGTAATAGAATTTGCTTGCTCATTATGAAACGGTCAATTCAGAACATTTGATGAGTGGCTTGCCAACCGATTGTACTGTTAAGGAAATGATGGAAGCTTTGGAGGCTAGGTATCGTGTTTCTACCAATGCCGAGATAGGTACACTCATGCAATCACTCTTTAATATGAAGTATGATGGTTCAACCGGAGTTAGAGATTATGTGCTTAGGATGGTAGATCTTCGACAAAACTCCGAATCCTTCAAGTTGATATACCCGAAGCTTGCATTGTGCATCAAGCATTAAATACTCTTCCTCCCGATTTTGGAATTATCAAGACAAACTATAGTTCGCAGAATGAATCTTGGTCCATTAATGATCTTATAGTTAGAATTGTGGCGAGAGGAAGAGAAATTAAAGAAGGAGAGAGGGCATCTTGCCTTGTATGCCTCTAGTTCCCCGCAGAAAAGGCAAATGGGTTGCACATCGAGAGGAAATCCTAAAGCCATAAGAACTTTTAATAATACAGCTCCCAAGAGAGGGGATCCCGAAGCCGTAGGTCCCTCCAACTCTATGGCTCTTAGAAAGGCACCCTTTGCTGGTCCCTCCACTTCTATGGTTCCCAAAAGGATACCTTTTAAAAGGGAAGGTGTCATTTGCTACTTTTGTGGAAAGAGGGGACACATAAAGAAATACCGTGAGAGATATAAAGCTTGGTTGTCTAAAAATGAGCATAAAGGTAATGATTCTTTGGTACTTGTCTCATGAATCCAACCTATTCGAAGCCCCATCCAGTTCGGTGGCTAGATAGTGGTGCAACTAATCATGTTGCGTTTACCATACAGGGGATTCACAAACGAAGGATGCCAAATCGGGATGAATCATCGCTCACCGTGGGAAACAACGATAAGATCGATGTTGAGTTCGTGGGAGATGTCATTTTGAATCTAGACTCGGTTTTAATATGATATTAAGAAACACTTTCTATGTACCTTCCTTTAGACGGAACTTAGTTTCCGCATCATGTTTGGATATGTGTGGTTACTCTTTTGAAATAAAGAACAGATCGTTTCTATGTTCTTTAACTCAAATAAGGTTGGGTGCTGCAACATGTTCAATGGATTGTACAGATTGTGTTTATCTCCCAATGATATATACGTCGCTAATACAGTTGAAAATGTTGTTTCCAAAAGACCTCTACCTAAGGAACAATCTTATGTGTTGTGGCATAAACGGCTAGGTCACATATCCAAAGAAAGAGTAGAAAGGCTGATAAAGACACACATCCTGCCTAATCTTAAAGGTGACCTAGAGACTTGCATAGACTCGCCGTAGAGGAAAGATGACTAAGATAAAGAAGAAAACCGCAGCTCGAAGTTCTCGTTTATCGGAGGTCATTCACACCGATATCGGTGGACCCTATACTTGCAACCTTGTGTAGAAATTTTTATTTCATCACGTTTATTGATGATTATTCTCGGTATGGTTACCTTTTCCTGATTAAGGAGAAATCCGAATCTCTTGACAAATTCAAGATCTATCGGACTGAAGTTGAGAAACAGTTAGGAAAGGTAATAAAGGTGGTCAGATCTGATCGAGGTGGAGAATATTATGGTAGACATGGTAATGCTGGGCAAATTAAAGGACCATTTGCCAAATACTTAGAGGATTCTGGGATAGTGGCTCGCCCACTATGCCTCGGAAGTCCTGAATGAATGGTGTGGCTGAAAGGCGCAATCGTACTCTCATGGATATGGTAAGATCTATGATGAGTAGAACTAATTTACCTGATTTTTATGGGGTGAGGCATTAAAAACAGCCGTTTGTATATTGAATCGTGTTCCTACTAAAGCTGTTGCATCAACTCCTTTTGAGTTATGGACTGGGCGCAAACCAAGTTTGAATCATTTCAAGGTCTGGGGATGTCCTGCAGAAGTAAGATTGTATAATCCAACATTGGGTAAGTTGGAGGCTAAAACCACTCGATGTTACTTTGTATCTTACTCAGAACATTCAAAGGGATATCGGTTTTATAATCCAAGTGGAGGAACAAGGATTGTGGAATCACAAACGGCCAAGTTTTTGGAATTTGATGTAGCTGAAAAGCATGATTGTTCACAAATTAGTGAACATGACAACATCATGAGACCTGCTATATCTTTCTCCTTACCTATGCAAACAATGATAGAGCCTACTATGCCACAAACCGAACCTCGTTAACGCCGAGAATCCTATTGATGAAATGACTACGAGATGAAGTCCTTGAAGTTCCTCGACTCAAAATGAGCCTACGGTGGCTCCACTTAGGAGGTCTACTAGGGAAAGGCGTTCAGCTATACCACCGGACTATATGGTCTATTTAGGAGAACATGATTATGATATAGGATGCATTAAAGATCCAAAGGACTTATACGTACGCCATTTCCTGTCCTCAATCTAGTTTATGGCTGGATGCAATGAGAGATGAGATGCAGTCTATGAAATATAATGGCGTTTGGGAACTTGTTGAATTACCGAAAGGTTGTAAACCCATAGGTTGCAAGTGGGTTTACAAGACTAAAAGAGATTCAAAAGGAAAGATTGAGAAATTTAAAGCCGACTTGTAGCCAAAGGTTTCACTCGGAGGGAAGGGATAGACTATGAAGCAACTTTTTCTCCAGCTTCCTCTAAAGACTCTTTTAGAGTGATCATGGCATTAGTAGCTCATTTTGACATGGAATTACATCGATGGACGTTAAGACTGCTTCTAAATGGAGACCTTGATGAGGAGGTTTATATGATGCAACCTGAAGGTTTTGCAACAAATGACTTAGGTGTGTGTAAATTAAAGAAAGCTATTTATGGTCTCAAACAAGCTTCCGACAATGGTACATGAAGTTTCACCATGTTGTTACTTCTTTTGGTTTTGTTGAGAACAAAGTAGATCGATGCATATACCGCAAGGTCATGGGAGGAAATTTATTTTTCTCATACTCTATGTGGATGACATTTTGCTTGCAAGTAGTGATTTTGGATTACCGCATGAAACAAAAACAAATGTTGTCAAAGAATTTTGACATGAAAGACTTGGGTGAGGCATCTTTTGTTCTAGGCATTGAAATCCATAGAAATCGTTCTTGTCGTATGTTAGGTTTATCTCAAAAGGCATATGTTAATCGTATTTTGGAGAGATTCAACATGCAAGATTGCAAACCAGAAGTGTTCCCGTCGTTAAGGGTGACAAGTTGAGTCTCTCACAATGTCCTCAATCAGATTTTGAAAAAGACCAAATGAAGGACATACCTTATGCTAATGCACTTGGAAGTATTATGTATGCTCAAGTTTGCACTAGACCGTACATTGCCTTTGTAACAGACTTTTAGGCGATATCGGTCGAATCCAGACATGATCATTGGGTTGCTTCCAAAAAAGGTCTTGAGATACTTAAAAAGAACAAGAGATTATATGTTGGTGTATAGATATGTCCATGATTTGCAATTGGTAGCATATTCGGATGCAGACTTTGCTAGTTGTGAAGATGATAGGAAGTCGACAACAGGATATATCTTCATGTTAGCAGGAGGTGCAGATCATGGAAAAGTGAGAAAATCTAAATCTATATCTTCCTACCATGCAAGCAGAATTTATAGCATGTTTTTCAGCTGCTACTCAAGCCGTTTGGCTCGGAACCTCATTAAGGAATTGACCGTATTTGATTTTGTGAATAGACCCATACAAATTGTATTGTGATAACAATTCTCGCTGTGTTGTTTGTCAATAACAATGTAAGTCTCAAAGGGTCTAAGCATATGGAGGTCAAATTTTTACCATAAAGGAAATGGTACGTAAATGGTGACATTATAGTAGAGCATGTTTCTACGCAGACGATATGTTGGCAGATCCACCGACTAAAGGCCTACGCCCTTGTGTATTTGAGCGACATATCATGAACATGGGCTTGGGAGAATCGGTGGATAATATCGTTTAGTAGGAAGTATTTCGATTTGCTCTAATAAAGTTTATGTCTGTACCTTGTTACTTTTTGTAACATTTCGATATATGTCAACTCTTTTCTTTGTATAAGTTGTTATTGAGTTGTGCACATATATCTAAGGAAAATCTCAAGATACTTGTGTAAATCTTGAGTAAAGGCTAGGGGCATCCAGCTTATTAGCCTTGTACATATGTCTTGATTACACATAAAGAAAGGTTAACCATAAAGATAAGACATATGTGGGTTCGTTAGAACCATAAAGATATTCTCTAGTGCCAATTAATATAGCCCAAGTGGGAGAATGTAAGAGTTTTCCTTATGTGGGCTACATTAATTGAGATTGTAATTACCGTTTTTACGGGGTTGGTCTAATAAGGTAAGGCATAAGGTTTTCTTTAATGGTCGAATATGGCCCTGGCCATGTGGGCCGAGCGCCCGGCCCCCGTGATGAGAGGCGGCTAAAAACTCTATAAATAATAAGGTCCCTCCTCTAGCCTTAACTTTTCCAAAAATTCTCTCCGAACTCACATAAGGCAAGTCGTGAGGCGGGCACGAGGGTCATAGAGGAGAAGATCTTTAGCATTGAAGGCCGGGATTGCTGTCGTTTTGCTCTAAGAACAATGAATTCAAAATCAGATGTTTGAGTTTCTAGCTATGTAGATCTTGGGAAGCCGTATTAAACTGCTATCTCAAGGGCATTTGGGTCTGTTTCCGTGGGTCTTGAGCCTGGCATAGCACGGGCAGGCGTTCTTGTTGCCATAGGTCCCGGGCGGCACGCAGTGGCACCTCGCGCAGCATGTCTTGCACGCTCTGTGGCACACATTCTTGCGTGACGACTTGCTGCATCTCCTTGCGCACGCGTAGCTGCAGTCTGTGTGAAGACATCATGAAACCGGCAATCAAATTGCGCAAGTGCTGATGTACGTATTACACATGAAGGACCAAGCTGACTCTGACTATTGACGGTGAAAGAGATTTGCGGCTTACTAACATTTGGAAAGTCTTACTTCCCAAGATGGCGGTCTCAGTTATGACTTGTGTACCGTGCACGTTATCATGGTTATGAATTAAGTATAAACATGCTATGATCTTAAGGCTGCTTGCAAAAACAAAACCTTCCATTGACGGTGTTCCTTATAGAAACACTGCGTATGAAATGCTCCTAATTTTTATAGCTATGTACATGCTGTTAATGCAGCATATACAAGCATATGCAGTTGCTCTATCGTTTTCTCTGGTTATGCATCATCATCTGTACACAGCATCTTCCAACTAATGGTGTTGGGTTTGTTGGTGCCATCAAACTTACTGATCTTGCGAGGATGATGTTGATGTCGTTTGTCGATGTTGGTACTTTCACTCCCTCCTCCGTTCATCTGCAAAAGGGCGGTCGAAGCAAAAGGCACACCGTCAAGCCATTTTGTCTTTTCCTTTTTTCATCTTTCGTGAAAGAGAATAAGATGAGCGCACGTACAAAATTGTCTAAGAAAACCATTGTTAAATTCGGATTTCGTTCAGTGACTAAGTATCTACGTTCTAGCTAATCATGCCAAGGAAAGAATATTTAGATTTGCGTTGGAAGTACTTGACACTAAAATTAGAGATGGTATATTTGGAATGAGCTTCATCTGAGTTTTTAATCCTCTGTTCTTTCTGGCCTTCCTTTATATTTTGATCTTCAATTATCAAAAAAGATTTGATTTATACGAAAATATACAGGAGAAAGCCCGGAACAAGTATATTGTATGGTTGCTGCAGAACAACGAAAACAAAATCTCTTCTTAATAATTGGAAAGGATGAGAATAAACATATACGAATGGAGTAAGAAGCAGTGATTTGAACTCACACTAGCGACAGCACGGCTGGCATCAGTTGCCGACGAAGCCTCCGCAAAAGCCTAGAAGAAGTACATAACGCAGACACCAAAATATCAGAGTCGATAAATTGGGGACATGTTGAAGTCTTGATGAAACCAGCAAGATCATCAAAATAACAGAGACGTTGGTCAATTACAGACTAATGATTGCACGTTCTTCATCGGAGAACAATCCCTGGGAACGTCAGAACCAGGTGCGAGAGCCGCAGTGACAACGTACCTGGAACAAAAGGATGGCGGCGACAAAAAGAAGAAAGAGCTTCATCTTCATCTCGTAAACCAAAAGGAGAGGATCTGCGGTGTGGAGAGACGCCTCAACGCCAAGTCGCGACGGGGGCGGTTTTATATGGGAGCTCCGAGTCCTTGTCCTCGGCAGAGAATCACATGCGAACGCACGACGTATGTCGCAAGGGAAAAATCGCAAAAGCTGAGGAGGATGAGTGCACGGAGAGAAAGAGGACAAAGCATTTTTGGAAACTTCTCGCTTTTATTTTTCACTCGTCTCCGTTGTCGTTTCGCTTTAGCGTGAGCTAGACCAGCTGTGATGATTCTTTGGATTGGCAAGTGGGTGTCTGCATGCGTGACTGGTCCCTCCCCTAGAACACAGCTCGTGAACTTGTCTCAAAGTCATACGCCCCCGTGCTTTTCGCTTAGCTGGTTCACCAAATCACCAACTGGGACAAGCTTCAATGGCGATCGTGAATGTCTCTCTCGCCCGTCCATTTTCGGAACCCTATCCGGCTGAGTGCGGCACGCCGCTCGCACGGGTCGGGCCTAGAAAAGCTTCGCACTGTCATGCGGAGACCGCACACGCTGCGGACAGCGATGGACGTTTTCGCCCGCATCTGGTCTCGCTCGGTTTGTTCGATGACGACCGAGACACGACGTGCATGGGAAGGTCCAAACTCCGCACCGAAGCCCGAGAGCCCGGAATTGTCGGCCCGGACCAAACTGATTTTCTGGGGCCCGTGTTTTCACCAAATATACCCACCCAATACAGACCTCCACGTAAGCCCAAAACCATATCCCTTTTCAAAAGCCCAAAGAGGATAACTCTCCTTCCCTCAACCCCTGAAACAAACCGCATGGAATCTCCGATAGGGATTGAGAGTTTAAGATCTTCTAAGATGAAGGGATGCGATGACGTCTAAAAGACGAAAACGGCCTTAGATTTGGAGAGAATTCACTCAGTAAACCACAGCCCAAACCCAAATTTAAGATTCCGTTTGTTTTGTAGGAAACAAATATTTGGCATAATTGACTTTCCCTCGATGCAATTATATCACCCTTAAAAAAGATTTTCCACATTTTCTTGCGTTTAGATTGGTTAGGAAAATAAGTTGACGAAAATGATTTTTCTAGTCAATAGATATTCTACAATTAAATTTAGGAAAACAATTTCCTCTTTAAAAAATTAGAAATTATTTTACAAAATATGACTAAATATTGGCACACTTGAGCCACAAACTCTATTTATGGGCACACGAACCCCAATGCTTGTTCTCGAGCCCTAAATAACAACCCTAGGTCGGGGCCAAGTTTGCTTGGGTCCATTGAGGCCAAGCCTAAGTCCGAAGATGTCGGATATAGGTCCATAGAGGTTATTCCCCTGCCTTCATGTTGTCACATCTCCATTCTTTTTGGAGGGGATGATGAATGGTGGCACTAGTCGCGACGGGCGGTGGGTCACATGGTTCAAAAAGGTGAGATAGACGTAGCGGAAAAAGTGGAGATTGGTGAAAAAAAAAAAACAAACAAAAGAAAAATCAAAACAAAAGTGAGTCAGTCAATTCTAATTGTGGTAACATATTGATTCTTCAGCAACATAAATTAGGATGTAATATACTCATCCCTTAACTTTAGAGGATTCCAGTCCATTAAAAAAAACATGCTTATATGATGTGACAAGGAAAGCTGCACAAGAGTTTTGCTATATAATTCAGGAGGTACCAAAAATGGTAATTTACTCCTTGCTGTTTTATCTTGAGATACTTTAGATACACGTAATGGCTGTTTAGGCAAAGCCAAAAGAGGACAAAGATAACGGGGACATCCCATGTTATCCGAGGGCAAACCACCCAAAAAGACAGATTGTCTTCTCGCTAATAACTCCTAAACCAGGATAAGCGAAGACAGAAACCGAAGAAGGCCCCGAGGGCAATGATTGATCCCTCCATGCGATGTGCAAGGAGAAAAAATGGAGACGAGAGAGGGGGAGAGACAGGTCGAGGCGTGTGAGGAGACGAGTCATTATCAAAGCCTCTTGTTTGTAAGCCTCCCCAATCTTTTCCTTCCTCTCTAGAAGGTTTCTGAAGTCTCTATCAAGTTAAGTTAGAACACAATCCCTCTCTCTCTCTCTCTCTCTCTCTCAAGGCAGTCCCACAAACCGCCCCAGATAACCCCCACTTACGTGATCCACACTGTCCCTCTCTTGGATTTGTCTATTTGCTAATTAAAGCAACCTTAACGCTTTCTTCCTCTTTTTTGGTTTTTTATTCATTATGATGAGGGCGATCTATGGTGTCGCCGAGGCATACCCTACCTCTCTTCCCTCCACCACCGTTTTTATGGGATGTTCCTTTGGTGGGGGGTTTGATATCTGAATGGCAAATGACCAAGGACCATGTTCACACCATAGGGTAAGCTTGATTCGATTTGATCAGGTTCGGTTTGGTAGATCAGAGCGAACCAAATCGAGCGGTCCTTTGGTTTGATCCCATACCAAACTCATGATATTCTATAGTCATGGTGAGAAGAATTTCGACATCGATTAATCAACAGGAATACAATAGTTTAATCCTATTTTTGGTATTTAATCAAGTTGAATCCATGTGGAGAGTTCCTTGTCAACGTGAGAGAATGTGGTTTTGGTCCGCAGCATGAGTTTCCGTGAGAGATTAGTGGCTCACATGCGGGATGGGGAGGCAATTATCACGGCAATGATGGCTGTGAAAGGAGAAGAGAATTCAGCAACATATTCATTTCGGAGCCATATCAAATCCATGGTACCGTCCAGCCATTACATGAACATGTCACTAACCGGCCATTAGGTCCACGATGGTGACCTTATAGGCTCTTATTTTGACGGTCCATAGAAAATTCTATATGTTGCCCTCCCACCCTTCTTTCGGTAATCACAAAAAGCTGAAACGAAGAAGTAAAACGAAGATAAGGATGAAATAATTGAGGGATGTTATCATTGGAGGAAGCAATGAATTTGAAAAAGGAATTTCATATCGCATACATATATATACTTTTATCCTGATCGTACGAGAAAATATTTAAGTTTATCGATTGGCATGAGCTGACGTAAGGCAAGAGATCATTTGCTCGATTGATATGTGCTCTGGCTAACTTTACATGTGAATTGAAAAACCTTTCATTTGAATAATAATCAAGCTTTATGCATCTTTACATTCCTCACCCTTATGCGATGGACATGGACAGATCCAAACTTGACTGTTCTCACAACAATTTGACAGCCATAACCAAGCACCTGGTCTCGCCGAGAGAAGCAACAGATTCATCAAGGGGAAGAAATCGAAAGAAGAGCCGGAAACCTCAACCCGTCAAATGTGAATAGGGAAGCGAGGCAGTGCGGCTGCCAACATTTGAGTGGATTCGATTCTATGTCCCATTAATCATGCTTTGTCCCAAAAGAACATGGTCGGGGCAACTCTCTATCTCTCTACTGAATCCAATCCTTTGGAGAGGGTCCCGGTCGGTGTACAAAGAAGCTCTCGAGTCTCAACGCAATGTCGTCCATTTAACAAGTATCAAGTAAACTCGAGCATATTTAACACACATCATCTAGTTAATGCGGCAACCGCGATCCTCCCAAGTTCGAGAGTCTGTCTTTTCTTACCGGGCATAACTTGGCAATTACAGTGAGAAGTGGAATTAGTACATAATCATAGGTACGTAAAACATAAGTCAAAAGCAGAATACTGTAATAAATAGCCCTAGATTTGGATGATTGCCCGAGGAGAAAGTGCACTAGGGGTCGGGTCAGGTCGGGACAGGAGATGGGTAACATCATTTGTGTCCTCCATCTGAAGAGAATGTCCCAAACGGAAAGGGGTGAGGAATAAACAAATCGCACTTTTCAGCTTTCAAGGAAGGAAGAAGAAGCAGAATGCGGAAGAGAAGAGAACAGCACGGGGTCGCTTTCAAACTTCAGTTTGATGGCAGAATCTCCGCACAAGATCCTAGGCAACCTCTTTTTACACGCGACCCACCCTTGCTTTACCCACAAACCTCTCCCTCCTCTCTCTTTCTCTCTCTCTCTCTCTCTCTATACCTTTACTTTTTGGCTTATGTAGTCTCCAATCCATTACATGGTATTGTTCTATGTTGTTCTTGGGTTTGTTGTTTCGTTAGTGAACTATATAAAAAGGTCATGGTGACCCCAAAGCGCACCTCTGTAAGGGAGCTTTTTTTCGACCAGGAAGCCAGCTCCAACGTCCAATTCTATGTTCGATGAGTGGTCTAGAAACCTAGATGGGTCATCAAGGACGCAATAAGATATTGTAAGAAAAGGGGAAGTCGGTAGATTTGGCATGAGATCGTGATGATTTCCTCAATTTCCGCTATTATCAATTAATTATCCAATGTCATTGATGAGGTGGGACTGGGACCCCTTGAGATCGTCCGCCTTGTGGCTGCATCGGTGCATTGCAGTCTCCTTACATTGAATTACCTGCAAGATGGACCATGGCGTAAAGTAAATAAGTTCTGGTAGGGGAACAAAGATATTTCTCTCAGACTTTCCAAGCATTGTTTTCGTCGTCTAGCAATTAGTGATGAATCTTTTCGATTTGATGAAAGATCGTCTTGAACTATAAAGCACTAAAGCAGCGATGGGGGTTGGGGATCGCATTTTTCCCAGGGTCAAAAAAGCTAACTACCGACCGCATGCACATATCTATGACATAGCCCCGGAAACAGCGAAAGACATGTCCTAGGTCAAAAAAGCCTTTGGCATCGCTAGGTTGTAGTTTCTCTGTTGAAATAATTAACCCTCTTTTTATTCTTTCTCTTTTGGTAAATGATCGAGTCAAAAGTTCAAAGACTATGGTTGGATGAATTGTACAATTTCAGGGACCAAAATTAGGCTCTTACGCAACCGAACCTTTTCTATATTCAAAGCTTTTGAAGAAAATTTTTTAGTGCGAATTATGGACTGCAATAGACAAGCCCCGATCACTAGCCTGTGCTGTAAAATCACATGCACTTTAAGCACATGTAAATAGACTTACAAGAACAATTCTCTTTGCGAGCGTGCATTTAAGCCCATCATTTTTTTAATGGCCGGTCGATGTCTCACATGCCTGGACGCGATAGATATGGATTTACATCCTCCGCTCTCCTCCCTAGCAGTGGATGTTGGACATCGGGCAGGGTCGGGTTACGGATCGCATTCTCACCCTTGCTGTGAGGGAGAAGCACTAGAGCTCCCTCACGTCCATCCCACGTCTCACTTGGAGAAGCGCAAGGCAACCTATTCATTCCTGAACACTTTTCACGAGTCAAAAAGTCACTCATTCACGTGAATCTTACATGATCAACGGCTTTGATTGTATTATGCTAAATTCAAGTAGAGTTTCTGTGTGGCGAGGCCGAAGGTTGGGCTGTTCTTTTATTAGAGAAAAAAAAAAGCAAAGAACCCAACGCCTGCGGTTGTCGAATTTTCATGTTGGGCGAAGACAAAGTGTATCATTCAATCCGTACCATGTTGAGTTATCTGTACTCCTTAATAGACAATACAAAGAGACAGGACGGGAGATCAACCTCGAAGCCGATGTGAGGTGATTGGCTTTCTTGTCTCTACCTGGACGCCTCGAGATCTTTCGTTCCGATGCGGCTAGCGAGGGAAACGTCCGACTCACCGAGACGTTTCTCTTTTACAGCGCACGACGGAAGCACAACCTGCGAACTCGGACCTGGAATCCACGTGGCAGCCGATCTGTGGTCTGGAATGCCAAAGGGCGGCGCACCAGACAGACAGAGAGAGAAGAAAGAGAGAAGGGGGGGCGCTGGATTGTTGGGTGCTAGATCCAGCATTTACAATGTGTCTTGCGTTCCTGTAATAATCCACAAAGGCCAAAGCAAAGCCAACAAACTTGTCTTTTTTTTCCCTTCTTTGTTTTCTTAAAGGGGCAGTGATGCAGTGGAAAATAAAATCTTAGAACACACTATAACGGTGGGAAGGTGGCGTGAAAAACTCGGTGTCCCGCCGTCCAAACAAACACCTTTCGATTGCAATGTTTTGATCAGCCAACCCCACGCGCAATCAATTCCCCCTCTCCATCTCTCCTATCACCCTTCCCTTTACACACACACACATATATATATATATACGCATCCGCTCCCTCGTCCTATTGTGCCAACAACATATTATCCGAAAGCACAAAAGCCTTCTCTCTCCCAGAGTTCTTCGACTCCCCAAGGACGAAAGAACACAAACGGCAACGACCACATCCCACTGTGAGTCCCAAAAAATTTTTGCTGCATTTGCATTGGTTGCTGGCCGCACATGTTTCCATTCTTTTTATTTTTCCAGAAAGAAACAACAGAGTTTCGAGATCCGTCAAGAGTTCAACACCGGTCCTGAAGTGGGGGTGTTGCTGTTGCACCATAATTCCTTAGATGTTTCATTTCGTTTGTTTTTGGTGCTCGATCCGTTTGTGCAATGAAATGGCTGAATTCGACTCTTCTGGAAAACGTTTATTCATGCAAACCCTAGATTATACCCTGTTTAAGTCTCCTGAATACATATGCATGCGCCACATCATAATAGCAATGGTTTTATGTTATGATTGTTCATTGTTGAGCTCCACCGAGCTTCCTTCAACCCATTCCAGCGATTCAAACGGAAGGGTTCATTGTTGCTGTTTTATCAAAAAGATTCTAAAAAGTTAATGAATTTACAAGCAAAGGAGAGGATCCGCGTAGGTTTTAGGTGCTTGAGTAATTTAATACTACATATGGAGTAATGAAAAGGTGTATAAGGATCTATGTATATGGTAGGTGAGGAAAAGTACGTCTCTAGGCTCCAAGCACTCGGAGTGCACTGCACTCAAAGAAAACACACGACATCAACTACAGCACACATGCCCTTTTGTGGCAGAAAAAGGTCAACCTTTGCGGCCACTTTTTTTTTTTTTTGGTTGCCCAACATTAGATGTAATAGAAATCACACGCTTACACAGTTTGCAAAAGGTTCATGCACCCAGAGGCTGTTAGACAACAGTTTCTCTGGCTTTTAGGATAAGGTCTTGTCATGCCTTCTGGTGGATCCCAGTCCTGGTCTGCCATTCATTCATATATGCCATATTATACTTGCCCGATATTTATCTGTCGTACAGGACCACAAATAAACGTGCCTCCATCATTGTTTTGTCTTCACCAATTTCCTAATGCCTATGCTCAGCTTCCAACTGAAGCTGAGAACGAGAATCCCCGGAAACCAGTCTCGTTTTCTGATGATAATTTGATGAGAACTTGGAACGGAAAGAACATCAACGGGGAGGGGGAGGGGGAGAGAGAGAGAGAGAGAGAGAGAGAGAGAGCTTAGTCCAAAAGACCCTTTGAGTTGACTCTTGAATTGATGATTTTTCAGTATTGTTGCTCAATTCTCTAGAGATCTAGAGCAAATTCAGTGAGTGACAACAGCCAGCTTTAATTTTACAAGGTCCGTGGCATCACATCTAGTTTCTCCATCTTGTTTAGTGGTTTTCCCATGTATTAATGTCTCTCAATGCATTTCATTTAATATGAGACGATAATTCACTGATATCATGTATAGACTCATTTTATAAACGATGTGATAAATAGAATCAATTACAATATAAGAATAATATATGAACTTGTGTTCTTTTTATAGGATCGAGTGTAAATCATACAAGTTCTTGACATGTAATTGGCCAATAGACAAGGAGATCATATTTTTCAATTTTTATGTAGCAATTCATAAGAGAAAATCATGTTGTACGTTCTTTAGTTTCAAAAGAATTTTATCCTTTAGAAGGCTTTCTCCTTTATGTAAGAACTATGAAAATTTCCATGTGACCTTTTGATGTCATTAGCTCCATCTATCATATATATTTTGAGTGAATAATCCTATACAAAATTGTCAATTTCATCTCTCATCAAGCGAAAAATATGGCTTTTAAATGCAGGCTAATATCGTCAATGGAGTTGGAATCGTGTGTACCGCCTGGATTTAGGTTCCATCCAACAGAGGAAGAACTTGTAGGCTACTACCTCAGCAGAAAGATCAACTCCATCAAGATGGATATAGATGTCATAGCTGAGCTTGATCTCTACAAGATGGAACCTTGGGACATCGAAGGTATCGTAAAACGCACTTCAATTTTCATCCTACTTTTCAACAAGGTGATTGAAAGTAGAACCTAAGAGCAGTGAGACATATGACTTTCAATAACATATCGCATGATATAACTATCACATGAAAAACTTTCTTGTAAGAAAGTGTTGTGCAATTATATGTCCTCTAGTCAAATTGGCGCATGCTATTCTAGCGATAATCATCATGCCTCATGCAATTCCACTTAGAAGTTGTGGAGTGTCATCTTTTTGCCGCTGACATTTTACGAAAGATCAATCATGTTCCGCATAACAGAACAAAAAGATGTGGTAGGAAAACGATTCAGATAGGTTCTAGCACAACGAAAGCACGAGACAAATTGCATCAAAAAGCCACCGCCAACAACCAAGAAAAATAGAACCTCCCATAAAGCTAATGCGATTCCTGATGCTTCTCCTTTATAATGAGCATGAGTGGAGTGATCATGTTTATCAACGCCTCTGTACAGGTAGGTGCAAGCTAGGGTATGAGGAACAGAGCGAATGGTACTTCTTCAGTCATAAGGACAAGAAGTACCCGACCGGAACCCGGACAAACCGGGCCACCACGGCGGGGTTCTGGAAGGCCACGGGGAGGGACAAGGCCGTGCTCTCAAAGAACAAGATAATAGGGATGAGGAAGACCCTGGTTTTCTACCGGGGTCGCGCTCCTAATGGAAGGAAGAGCGATTGGATCATGCATGAGTATCGCCTCCAGACCTCTGAACATGCACCACCTCAGGCAAGTTATCAGTTCTTTCATTAAGAAGAGCAGTTTCTATTACTTAGCCATTGACATTATCAAAACTACTTAAGAAGTATCCGAAATGGGTTTAATTGTAGGCGCCTATCATGTCCATTAAAATAGTGTAGAAAATTATTTATATATAGAATTCAATACTTCCACCTGAAGTTCTTTAACTATACATTCATCAGCCATCTTACGCCGTTCACGAAAGTACCTTTCTGTGCCACTTATAAATTCTAACGGTGAGTACGCACATGGCATATGTGCAACTTCAGATTAGAAACTTACCTATCTAATTTTATTCTGCCGGACTCGATATAATTCATGATCCATAACCTTACTTAATGTACTGCAGGATGAAGGATGGGTCGTGTGCCGAGCATTCAAGAAGCCCAGCCCCAGCCAAAGACAAGGGTTCGAAGCGTGGAATCATGCGTACTACGTACGAGACTACATGAATCCTCGGCCTCCCCCTTCGCTCCTCCCCGACACAAGCCAAGCCGTCTCTTTGAGCCGGCACCAATTCGCTCCCTGTCAAGAGCCCATCTCGAATCATCAATCTCTCTGGGACAGTCAGCTCAGTGAGCTTCCGCAGCTTGATAGCCCGACTCTCTCAACGAGCTTAACAACGACTAACAACTACGTGTCGACCCACGAAGAGTATGACGACGGGAGGAGCAAGAACATCAACAATGACGGCGTCCAGTTCATCAATGAGTGGACAAGCTTGGATAGCTTGCTCACATCGCACGTGAACAACAGTGGCAACGACTACACCGCGAGGCTAACCGAGCCGAGCATGCACATGCAGTCGAGCTCCCTCGGTTTCGATCGTGAAACCGAGAGCCAGGTCGGCCATTTCCTAGGGTGCTTTCCAGACTCCTAGCAAGAACTCATCTCCTTACTTCCCGCACTCTATTAATCCGATACTAAGGTAGCCATGCTTTACAAATAATTTGCTTTTGAACGGAACGTCGAATGTCGTCTGTCATATAAAAAGGTTTCTGCAAGATCCGCGAAGCCGAGTCTTGTGATATGAAGAAATGGGAGATAGTTCTCCACCCAGTTTATCATGCTGATTATAGGTTAAGTTCTACTTGTTTGACAGCTTCTCAAACTCTTAGTCGTTGTAAACTGGCTTTGAATGATAATAGCCATCTTTGATTACATTTAACGGTCGAGGGTTTGTTACTACATTGTTTCGCATTCGTTGTTGTCGGCTCCATATCGTTCTTCTTCATGGTGTCCTGACGCATTCCGTTGACAACCGGGCTTGTAACAGGAATTGGCCCTCCTGTCATTTGCCATTTGGTCAGTGATGACTTTTGCTACTTTTTAGAAAGATAAAAAAAAAGAAAAAGAAAATATTCCCACTTTGCTCATCGAAAGAAAAATGAAAATACAAATATGTTACGGGAAAATGACGAATATTGGATGCATAACACGGATAATAACTGATTTCTTTGGTCAGAGTAGTAGTGGGATTTACCTTGTACAAAGCATGGAGTTCTCATGAGATCTATCGACGACAGTTTCGGTAGATTTGTTTTGTAGAGTATTCCCATAGAGAGATCGATTTAAAAGAATGATTTTAGCTATTTAGTGAAAGTATATAAATCTGCTAGTTACTATTTTTTTTTTTCAAATTCAACCAATAAGGACGCTTCATTTCACACGGACAAAGCATTAGAATTGGCCTATACAAGTACATGCTTATAGTTATAGCTCAGTTTGATGATTTTAGGTAATAAGTTATTGGTCTAACGACAAGCATCTATTGTTAATATTGGTTAATTCTCGTGCCTTCATCAACTTAGATTCTATGGTGTGAAAAGTTTTAAATCTTAGGGGAGATGACGTGATATATGCAATGAGCCTAAATAGCGACGAAAGTTAATTGACCAGCACCTGTAATTGGGGGCATCGCTGCCACCGCCTCAATCTTGATTAATTCCACTCATCCATGAGTACTGCACTTTTGTCGTCTCTTAGGTTTAATTTATTTTATTTTCTTTTTTTAACCATTGGGATTCGCCCCAGTGGTCACTCTTCCAACATGGAAGAGGGAGGTGAGGTTCAAACCCCCACCTTCTCGAGGGAGGATGGGGTAGGGACGCCCACGTTTAAGGAGTGGGTTTCGACTCCCACGCCCGCAAGAGCGAGGCAAAAGTCCGAGAGTGAGTGTAGAATAGATATAGAATAGGACTGACAAAAAAAAAAAAAAAGGTTTAATTTATTTTTGTGTTTTTTATTTAATTTTTCAATTATTCAACGTGGACAATGAATTGAAAGAAATTGCTAATGTCATACCGACATAGCATTGCACTTTTATCATCTCTTAGGTTTAATTTCCTTTTGTGTTTTTCTATTTAATTTTTCAATTATTTAATGTTGATGATGAATCGAAAGAAATCACTAATGTCATGTCGACAGAGCGCTACACTTTTATTGTCTCTTAGGTTTAATTTCTTTTTGTATTTTTTATTTAATTTTCGGTTATTCAATGTCGAAATGAATAGAAAGAAATTGCCAATGTCACGTCAACATGAATATCTATGCATTAATGTAACACTAATGTGGTTTGTCAGATCAGTATTTTTTAAGAATGATTGACATGGACCAAAAACATACAATATGAGAACCCAATTCACTAAAAGAAAGGTGAAGACCAAATTAAACAAGTCGGAAAGGGTTAGAAACTATCCACGCCTTTATACCTGTTAATATTTCAAATCTCCACTGCAACCCTTCTCTCCTCCAAATCGGTAGGAGTATGGCATGCATACATACATACATATACATACATACATACATACATATATATATATATATATATATATATACCTACATATTGCTTAAAAATAGGTTGACATCATTTCCCTATCAATAGTATTGCAATGATGAGCTCCCCAGGTACATGATGAGACCTCACAACTTGTGTTTTGGATTATTGTGATTAAGGGTGAGTATGGCTCAAATTGGGTTGATCGAGCACCTAAGTAAGGATCATCCCTAATCTTTGGGATCAAGAATTGACCATATTGAGCTTGAGATCAAGGGCTAGACCAATCCTATGGGTTCAATCCGATTTTAAGGTCAACTAGAGATTAATCATTTTGTTTTATTTCATTTTTTACATTCCTTAAAATGACAAACATAATATTTCAAATTATATGTTTATCAACAATACAATATTAAGTAATCAAACTATGAACATAATACATATTAAACATAAATATAAAATAAGATAACAATAGAAATTTATACCTCCTAAAAGCAACAGACCAGAAAAACAAGCACACAAGACAATGGAGCAGAGGTGGGAGGCGAGAGCAAGGTAAGTGAAGAGAGGTAAGTTGCAAGGTGAGTGGTGAATAAGGTGATTGAGGCAAGCAAGGCCGAGGCGAGTGAAGGGGGTTTTTTTGGTTGAATTAGGGCTGGATTTCTTTCTTTTTTTCAATTCACATGACAAACTCAACTGTGAAGATAATAAAGGAGGAAGCACTAGAATTTAGAGTAGACAAAAGCATTTAATATATAATATTTATTACGTACAAGGTTGGTCCGAGTTGGATAAATCCTAAACTCTCGAGATCAAGAATTAATATGTACTGTGTATAGTTTAGGGGTTTTAGGACTAAAGATCAATCTAGTCCTCGAAGAACTGAATCAGAATCGGTTAGGTTGAGCCAGTCTAAGGTGAATCCTGAACTGATGCTCACCTCTATTTATGACTATCCATTTTGTGATTCTATTTCAAAATGTTTGTGTTTATTTTACCTGAGCTGTCATATTTAGAGTTAAGAAGAGCGAAAATGAAAGGCAAATCGGCGTGCACCTCTGATGTTTACTTAGAACCCCATCTAGGAAAATGCTCCATTCAAGCTCCTCACCACGCCAAAATAAAAAGTTAAAAAAAAAAAAAAAAAAAAAAGCTCCTCATCATTAATGCAAAAAAGGTTAATGCGATGCTTTCATCAATTGGAAACCTACAAAAAGCGAGAAAGATCATCACAAGTCACATCCCACATGATGTGTAATCCTCACGGACCAAAGTGCAACAAAATCGAAACTTCAGGGTGTAGTAAATTTTCGCCCAAAAAAACAAAGAAAAAAAAGGGTGTAGTAAATTCCATTGATCACTAGAATAAGAAGAAAGGAAGGTCTTCAGCGACCAAAAAGCATGGCCACAAAATGTTCACATTTGGTCGCTAGAAATGATTGTTAATTGCTAATTTTAATGACCTTCATGTGATCAATGGACATTCATAAAACAATCCAATAATATAGATTTTTGATTCTTTGTAATTAATACACTTAAATGAAGAAGTCAATCAATAGATGCCAGTGCGTTGGCTACCTGGTGACGAAGTCTTTTCTTTAAGAAATTAGCCACGTGTTTATCATTTTAACAATCTCTAAAAAGTCCGTTAAATTCTACTTAAAAATTAATCAATTATAATAAATCAAAAAAATCGATGCATCGATAATCAGGAATCGAAATTCCGCGAGCATGATCACGGATATGACTAAATTTCAATCAGCACGTGAATAAATCATCCCTTAACATCTCGAACTTCTAGGATCTAATGACAACATCGAGCCCTCTTCAATAGTCCCCCAAAAAAATTGCCCGCGAAAGCCTCCGCACGTGCGGCTCACGTGAAGGAAGGGGGGGCCCGAAATGCAACGAATTGCGGAAAAAGTGCAAAATCGTGTAAATCCAGGGCCGCGAGCTGTAAATTTGCCGTTTTCTCAATTCCGAACCGCAAAAAACCCGTTTCACAAATTTCACGCCCGCGACGCACGACACGAGCTCCGAAAGTCAAAATCGCTCCCCTCCTCCCGAGTTCGAGCTCCGTCGACGGGAACTCCCATCCCCTTCCATCCGCCATTCAAAACATTTCCCCGAAAAAAATCACGATTCAACCCTCATTTCCCCCTCTCTCCCTCGATCTCGATCTGACGATGGCGGCGATCGCGAATCCGATCGGCCTCCGGGTTCCTCCTTCATGAGCCTCCCGCGACGCGTGCTGCCCGCCCCCCGATTCGGAAGCGTTCTCCCATGGCGGCGCCGCGGAGCGTGGCCGTGGACATGACGAGGCTGCTGCGGGACGAGGAGGCCGCCGCCGCCGCCTCCGCCGCCAAGGCGAAGGGTGGGGGGGAGGACGACTCCCCCAGCGGCAAGAGGCCCAAGGCCGAGAGGTTCCCGCTGTCGCGCGGGGAGCTCGCGGTGTTCGTTGGCGTCTTCTTCTTCTTCGTCGCGGGGCTGTTCTGCATTTACAAGACGATGCCCGCCGCCGAGTACGGCAGGATCAAGCTCCCCCGCACGATTTCGGATCTCCGCGTGCTCAAGTAGGCTCGGTTGTCTCGTGCTCCGCGTTTTCTTGTGTCGGTGTTGTTTTATGCGCTTTTTTTTTTTTTTTTTTTTTTTTTTTGGGCTTTGTGCTTCGATTTGTGGATGGAGTTGGAATCGATGGGTCAATGTGCGCGTTGCTCGACGACCGAATGACTAATGTGACGAGAGATCATGATACGAGCGTGGCCGAACGCTGTTCGTGCTTAATTTTATTGCCCGTGGTGCGCCGTGAACGAGCATCTGCTGAAATTTGGGGCTTGAATTTAAACTCTCGTGGTTTGATGTGTATATATGGTTTGGCGAGGGAACAAGTGATGGGAGAGTGAAAAGGCATAATGTAGAAACGAGAAGACGACTTCCCCATAATTAGGTTTTGCTTGGTTGTGTTAATGAGAAAATAGGGGTGTCTACTGAGTTTTGCTCCTTTCACGCTCTAGTTTGAGCTCTAGGTTAGAGTCTGGAGCATTTGTTGGAAGGAGCTTTAGCGCCGGCATTGCTTGCATGTTCACTAGTCTTGAGTTAATAGAGATGACTGCATTGTCTTGGATGGATGATCGTTCTTGAAAATCTGGAAGTTTTGTGTGTTCTGGCTTCTTGTCTGCATACTACATGTTCGTTATAGTTGTGGCCATGTTGTAGTTCTATATTGTCGTGACTATGCTCTGACAGATATGTTATAAAGCTGCAAACACATCGCAAAAGTTATAGCACCCATTTTACAGCTGTAGGTGCCTTTGAATAGCTTACTAAACATTAGTTCTTTAATGCATGTATGCTTCAGTTACTGTTCTTTAATCTGTATTAATGTATTCCAAGAACAGAATGATCCATTCAGATGAGTTCTCAAATACTGCTTATCTGATTCAGCTTCTCTAACTAATGCTCATGTTGATCCAGAGATGATCTCTCAAAGTATGCTAAAGAGTACCCAGCAAAGTTCATTCTTGGTTACTGCTCGACTTACATCTTCATGCAAACTTTCATGATTCCTGGAACAATCTTCATGTCCTTGCTTGCTGGAGCTCTTTTTGGTGTCATAAGAGGCCTTTTCCTAGTTGTCTTCAATGCCACAGCTGGAGCATCTTCCTGTTTTTTTTTGTCCAAATTGATAGGCAAGCCCTTAGTGAGTTGGTTGTGGCCTGAGAAGTTGAGATTTTTCCAAGGAGAGGTATGTTTCAATTTATCATGAAGTTGTAGGATTGTTTGTTCTGTCTAGATTTTGTTTCAGACAATAGCTTCAGGTTGGCACTAATGCACATTCTGTTGATGCAGATAGCAAAGCGTCGGGAAAAGTTGTTGAATTATATGTTATTTCTGAGGATAACACCAACACTGCCCAACCTTTTTATCAATTTGGCTTCTCCAATTGTCGATATACCCTTTCACGTTTTCTTTTTGGCAACAGTAATCGGTCTTCTTCCAGCCTCTTTGATAACTGTCAGGGTAAGTTTCAACATTGGACTTTCCTTAATTAGGCAGCTAGAATTGTGAGGCTTAATAGTGAGGCTGTTCTACTCTCTTTGATTTAGTACAGGAGCAAGATGATATGTGCTCCAAACCTGTTCTGTTTGGGTTAATGGTTAATTTCTTGAGATTGTTGGATGGTGACTAACTCTTTAAGTAGCTTTGAACCTTCTTTATTCATTGTTGTATTCCACTGTAAATCTTCAGATGTTCCTTCTGTGGATGAACAAAAAATTTGATCATGTTGGTGGCTGTCTTCTATTTTGAATTATTTTTCTCTGCCTGATGGGGCGTTAGTTTGATAGACCATTGCTGGCTTATCCATCTTTATATCTAGTAAAATATATTGTCAAAATTTCATGAAATTGTTTTCCAAACATCTAGTTTGGGAAAAATGATGGGTGCCGACTCTGTTGATCATATCAGCAACCATACAGAACTTTCAACAAAATTACTTCTGATACTCAGAAAAGTTTCTGTGCCTTAATATTGTTTGTCAATCCATGACTTTTTTGGAGTCATAAAGATGGTGAATTGGTCGGTCAGTGCCAGAAATGATGCATTTTCTCTTCTGAGTTCCAAAAGAAAAGTACACCATGGTGTAAAGCTTATGTACTCTTTTTGTCAATGAAGCTAGTAATAGATTAATTAAGTCTATTCTATGCACATAGGGAAAATCTTATCTTTTTATTTTGTGGGTAATCCCCAGGTGTCAAGTTACTTCCATAAATTAGAGATCTTCTCACTAGGAAGACTTTATCCTCGTATTGTTATTATGTTTCTCCAACTCAGCAGAATAATATCTAAAAGATTTATTTGCTGCCCATTGACTCACTATATCTTACTGAAAATATAAAATGTTCACATAGGAAGTTGTATCGAGATGGATCCTTATAGAGTGGCACACTGGGCAGTGTCAATATATATATATATTGATTCTGCATTGCACATTTGATGGATATATATGTCACATCCAAGCCTGCTTCCCCTTGCTTTTCTTGCTTCCTGAACATATTAAGGGTAGAGCATATGAAGAAATCTTATCAATTGGTCTTATGTCTTTGGCTAGATCTTTATATTGCTGTTATGTCTTGTTGGTCTTAATGAGATTCCTGTTTTCATGATTATTTACTGCTGCTGTTGCTTTTTTCATCATCAGGCAGGCCTCGCTCTTGGAGATCTTAAGTCAGTTAAAGACCTATATGATGCGAAGACTCTGTTGGTGCTGTTCCTGATTGGGTTGCTTATTATAATCCCCACCCTCTTCAAGAGAAAACGAACTTATGAATGAGTCCTAAGTGATAAGCCCCCTGGAAAATGCTGTTGGGAACTGCCAATCTACTGGGGATTTCTGAAAATGGGTTGAACTGAAGATCCAGTGGCTTAAGTCAATCATCTCTGTTGGAGTTCAAGCTAGAAAGGCAGCTCCTCATCTTTGATCCACAAGTTGACTACGGTCCCCCACACTTATAGCAATACAAATTAAACCCAGACGTAAAATTGTAATTTGTAGTGCTTCTTTTATGTCAGTCCAACAATATATGATTACAAGGTGTATCGAGGCAATTGGAGCCCTCACATTTTAACAGAGGTTCATTGTTTTACTCCTATTAGGTCTGGAGTGATGCTAAGGATTCTAGTTTATCCGCTGCTTTGGTAGTGAATTATAATGTAATAGCATCATGATCTCCATGACAAAGGTGGACATGCAACAGGGACTCCTTCATTAATTTATTTCACCATTCTTTTCCCTTATGAAATGACCCGCATGATTTTCCTAGATGCTCAACAATGCCATTAAGTGCAGAATGCTGTTATTGAATTTATCCAGACTTGGGTAGAGCTGCGGAAACCCACATTTCAAAGGAAGGGTCGAGTATACAAGTAAGGCACATCTTAAGAACAAAAGAGAAAGCATTGTGTAGCTTTCTTTGAGTAATCCGCAACCCCAGATCGTTTTTATAACAGGATACTCTCGGCACCATTTTCCTCCCTTGAACGTCTCCGGAGTGACTAGTTCTTACTGTTGCCATCACGGGAAATGTAAAGTGGTAGAGGGTTCAAAGAGCTAAGAAGGCTCAACCATAAGCCATTGGGATGCATAATTTAGTTGGGTCTCTCAGAGGTGAGTAATTTAAGTCTGCAAAATGATAATAAGGTGATAGAGGTTGGAGTTCTCTCACGAGTTCCTATTTGGATCGGGTGAGAAAAACACATCAGCGAATCCTTAATTCCTGGCTAAGTTGAAATAAGGATCATCTTCAGGATATCAAAAGCAAAATACTCAAGTAAATGCTGTACCAAAAACAACTGAAAAAAATGGTTGAGCAACAGCAGTAACGACTTTGTTTCAAGGAACCAAATGGATAAGAATGGTGATCGAGAAATAACTATATTCAGTTCCTTGTTGCGGAAAGCACAAATACAACAAGAAGCCTTACTCCATTATGCGGAGTACATAGATTATAACTTCCTAAAGTTGGCTTGAGACACCTTGGGCCCTCCTGTAGGAGCTCATGAATCAAGGGTGACTGCTGGAGAGTCTTGATAGCCAGTGATGCCCGTTATCCTGATCCTGGTGTTTGGCTGAACAGTTGAACCAAAAGGAAATCAGAACATGATGATCTTTTTTTTTTTTTCGGTCAAAAGAACATGATGATCTAAGTAAGTACAAATATGGCTGTTTAGATAGCCTTCTTGCTTTAAACGCGATTCTGTATCATACCTGGCGATGACCAATATTTCTTCTGTACTTCTTTTTCTTCTTGTACTTGAAGACGATCACTTTTGGATCTAGACCCTGTATTAGAAGGTGCACTCCATCAATTGAAAGAAATTTCTTTTCATTTTTTTGGTAAATATTGGGAGAAAAAATTGATTCATGAATGCAGTACTAATTAAAATTCCAGATTAACTTTAGGATCTACAACCTGCTCTTCGACAACAGCATGCACTGCCGCATTAGGCACCACTGGCTTTCCAATATAGGTACTTGTTCTAGTCCCCACAAGCAATACCTTATTTAAAATTATCTGAAGAAAATACAAGAATCAGAAACTTGATCAAAAAATAATGACAAATATTGCTCCAAGAGGACCCTTGGAGCATGGGTCTCTCAGGAGATGATAATATTGACATTAAGAAATGTTAGCAATTTTTCTAAACGTGGAAGGCCATCATGATCATAATACATAATAGAGTAAACAGGTTCTGAAAACTTGACAAATATCCACGCATTCTAAGCACTTGTAGGCATGGATATTCACTCATATCATATACATATAGAGACCACACACACAGAATCCCAAAAAATTAGATAAAATGAAACTTTTCTTGAGCTCTTGGAGGTCTTTTTTTTTTTTTTTTTTTAAACACCCATTTTGGAAAGACCTCAGGCAATACTTACTACAGGTTCCATATGTTTCTGAAACTTCATATAGAGGCAACCATATTATGCTGCATGCTTTATATACTAAAAAATATTAATACAGCATGGCCTTGAGATTCTGGTACCCCAAACCAGATGGAAGTCCTGATCCAATTCCTAATTAATTTATGTTCTCATCTTCTCTTGAACTATATTAACACTTCAATCTTATTTCAGCAGCACCCATGCGCAGATGCATATACATATACAAATTGCACCCATTTATCTTGAACAAACAATCCAGATTAAGTAAAGGACATTAGAAACAAATTAGATGGAAGCATTCATGTCTGACTGAGCTATTTAATTGAATATTCTTTTTAATATCTCCATCCTCAATCAAATGAAGAAACACAAATGACATGCAAGTAGTCATGCCCTATTTGCCAAAACAGAGAATGTCTGAACTCTGAAAAAACTAAGAAATCATCTGAGCAAGAAATTTAAACATGAACAAGTAAAGGCCAAGATCTAATGTCCATATGTATTGGACAACCTCTCATCCTTGGCACAGATATGCATGAATGCATCTACAAATGCATCGGGGATGTAAATATTGGTGCATCTCTCTATTTTAGTTTGGCGTCCCTAAAACCCACAAGTGGGAAGAAATAATCAGAAGAAAAACTAAGATTTGTACTTTCCACATGAACAAACACAATTTTTTCAGTCCACGGAAAATGTAATTTCAAAGAGTCTTCAATATGTCCAAAGCTAAAGACATCTGCAGGCAGTGAGGCGCTTATCAGCACATGATCTCTTCCAGATGTAAGGATGCATACATGGTCTCCAACATAGGAGGCAACCATAAGGACGTGGGAAGAACTAGACATGTAGGTGAGCCCTCAGACTAGAATATACTGGGGTCATATGACAAGGTATCGAGTTCTAAGAGATTTTGTCCCAATATAACCATTCAGACTCCATGTCTCACAAACAATCTATCATTCAACAGCTGATGAGCAAGATGAAGGACATAATCCTACTATAGGCACCATCGAACCCGATAAACAATTACTCTAAGCAAATGAGCCAAGCAAGTTGACATTCATTATCAAGCCTAAGAAAGATCAACAGGAAAGTGATGCCACCCTGCATTCCCACAACCAGCAACACTAACATTTCAAAAAACTCCTTATTCTGGGATGTGTCATTCCCCCAAACACATTTAATTTCCACTACACAGTACAATCACACTTCTAATGTTCAGCTGCATTGCATATGAGCAGATCTTTCCTGGCTCCTTATATGAGAGAGGATTTGATCTCAAGTATCGCTAGTTAGACCTCAGGATGCTGCCACAGAAGATTTGTCCTACTAGCACAATACAATTTAAATTCATCCAATGCAAACCCAATTCCCAGAAACGCACAATGTCCTATTTTACCCAAACAAAGTTCCAAAGAATGCTTCCTTACAAATATAAATGGATGATTCGAATAATTCAACAACGCTAAGTCTTGTGCTCATAAACGGGAGAGAGAAAGTCCTCACCTTGTCGTCCACATTCGCATCTTTAAGCCTCTGCGTGTAGATATACCGCCCAGGGAACACAATGTACTGGCGAGACCCAACCTAGCCAAATTCCAGAACACGCCCACCAGGCGGTAAGAATGAGCATTAAAACAACAATAACGACTACCCTCTTGCTTGTCCGGACAACAGAGACCGTATTAAGCTACAGACTCGAAAACCCACGTCGCCAACAACCAAGAAACGGCGGACGAGTAAGCCGCCACTCACCATGACCACCGCGAACACCTCCTCGCGCTTGGGCGCGTCGCTGGGGACCGGAGCAGCCGGGGCCGGCTCGGGCTCGGCGGGTTCGGCGGGTTCGGCGGGTTCGGGGGCGAATTCGATCACGGTAGCATCGGATTCCGAGGAGGACCTGGGCGGAAAAGAGAGCGGGGAGGGCCTAAAGGGAGCGAGCTTGAGGGAGGGGAGAGGAGCGGCGCCAGCCTTGGAGGGAGGAGAGAAAGAGACGGAGGAGGAGGACGAAGGGTGGTGGTGGTGGGGATTGTGCGAGATCCTGCATCGAGACGCGAGGGAAGAACAGAGGGTGAGGGCGGAGGAGGAAGCCATGGATTTTCTCCACTGCTCTGCTCTGCACCCCCCTGCGCTGCTCCTAAAAAACGTCGAGATAAATATTGCACAAGGCTTATCCAGATATCCTCGACTCGTCGAATTTGACCCATTTGGCCAAGGGGAAGGTTTCAGCCCATAATATTTTTCTTGCTTCTCTGTTTTTTCTCCCCTTTCTTTTTGAACTTTTTTTTTTGGTTTTCATCCCCAACCTGATTAAAAAAATTTTGAAAGGAAAAAAAGAGTCATTTCATTCATCTACAGTTATTATCGTGGTTAAAAATTGATGTGCTGCGGCAGTATCCTTCCTAAATATTTTGGGGAAATGAAAATGTTCGATCCTCTAATTCGGTTGTTTCATTGGTCATTACTACTTTCTTGGTCACATTATTGGCCAGGCTGGGCTTCGTTTTGGTTCAGTTCTTCCAAAGAGTTAGAGGAAAATATAAGGTGTTTGGCAAATATTTTTGAGATCTTAATGTTAATATTGGGAAAGCTAAAGCTCAAAATAAATCTCTACTTATTTTGAGCTTTCAGTATTTTAAAAATGCAAGTCAACGTTCACTGCTTATATTCCTTGAGTTGCATCGAGGAGTTGTTGGAGGTCGACAACCATCGCCGAAGGGGTCACATGTCCCTAGCAACCGTTGCTGATGGGTTGCGCATTCCCAGCAACCGTTACCTTGGGTTGCGCGACCTTAGGTGAAGCAGTCTAATGGCCAAATGTGGCTAGCAGTAGCTGAGTTTCATTGAATTAAATTTTGACTTTTTTCTAAAAAGAATTAGCAGGAGTCTTTTGCAAATGTAGGTTTTACCAAATGACTCTTAAGCTAATGTTATTTATCAATGTATTTTAAACTTGCAATTCGCCAAACACTATAACATTGAAAAACCCCTTTAACCCAAAGTATTTGCATATTCCCAAAGTCATTTCTCTAAAGCTAAACTGAATAGGGCCTCATTACCGTTTGCTGTCCATTGGTAAAAGAAATCTCTTTTCCACCTCCTTCAATATATTTCCTTTGCCAATCCAAAAAATCGGAAAGTTTCTCCCAAACTTGCGTTCGTTCGAAAGCATTCTTGTAGATCATTCTGACCTAATAACTTTCGAAGTCGTTGTCGTTTCTCAAAGTTTACCATAACTTAATTAGTTTGACCCAAAAATTCCTTTGAGCTCATCGGCTTTGAAACTAATGACAGTTACGCGTACTCAGCCCCCTTTTCCACGGTGCATTTTAGTCCTAGAAAAAACCTTTCTCCCAAGCCATTCATGTGCACATCGTAACACTAAAAAGCCGTAAATTTGAACTAACTTTACCGGTGAAAAGGAAAGAATTAGGATTTCTCGAGCATCTAATGGAAAAACTGAAGATGAAGAACCATTATGGAGGTGGGAAGACAACTATAATGAGAACGTAGTGGACCAAAGTGAACGAATCAACGCACTTTCCTGCATGCGAGCATTATGGGGGTAAGGTCTTTAAACTTTGTTTTAAATCAAGGTTTCAGGGCAATAGTGGTTTTTGACCAAAATGACTCTGGGAAAGATGCAATATGCACATGTTCGTTCGCCGATCATTATTTCCGAACGACGATGAGTAGGAGAGCTATTTGGTTAGAGCGATCAAACTCAAAGATATCTTGAAACAAAGTCAAATATGGGTGGAACTTCAAAGAGATGGACGCCACTTCGAGAGGTAATTCAGTCAAAGTGATCATCTTTCGTAATGAAAAATAGACACTGCAATGGGTGGAAAAGCAAAAGCAAGACCGACTCAGGAGAAAAAGAATCACGTATTACGTAGGGCTGGATATCTCACGGTTTAAGCTCAAAATAGGATCAATCCGAAATCTTCGAAACAATGCTCCGTCAGAGCTAGAGCTACCATTGGTCCTGAATTCTATCGGTGTCAAACAATTATTTGAGAAGGGCTTGATCTCTAAGTTTCTCTTGGTGATCAAACACTTGGATGTTCAGAGCTAAGTAGGGCTATCATAACTGAACCAAAAAATTGAAATCCAAACCAAACAGAACCGAAATTTCGTGTATTTTCATTTTGGTCTGGTTTTTGGATTTGGATAACTGAAACGTAACTGTTCTTTTTTCCAGTTCGGTTCATTTCGATTAATGAGTCAAACCAAAATTCTCAACAAAACTTACACGCTCAACTTAAATCCTCTCTTCTTTCTCACCATTTATTCAATTCGGTTCCAATAAGCAAGGCAAAAATAGGAAAATCGAATCGAACCGACCCGATAGGTTTTCGGTTGGATTCGGTTAGGATTTGGATTTGCACCTTATCGGTTTAGTTCGGGTTTTCAAGAGAATCAAATCGAACCGTTGATGCCCCTAGTTCCAAGGATCCGTCCCTACTTGATTGTCATTTTGATCGGTCAGAAGCAAACCTTAAAGTTACTATAGAGCGATAGACTATCAAACCTGCACAGTTTGCAACTTAAACTTAATGTACGAATCTTACAACTTACCTGAAAGTTACAGAAACATTGTTTAATGTACATCCAATTTTCAAATAATAGATGAGACCTGCTTCAGACAAGAGATATGTTTGGGGCAATTCCATCATCGATGATTCACGTGTGACCTGAAATAAAACAAAATGTTGTTACTACCACATGAAAAAGGAGTTGCAACCAAAGAGGACATTGATTAGAGAGGAGAGAGAGAGAGAGAGAGAGAGAGAGAGAGAGAGAGAGTCCCATAATTATGGGACTTGATTTACTAGGAGCGAGAGGTATCTCGAGGGTAACTCCGTCCTCAACAATTCACGGGTAACCTGACATAAAACTGAATGTTGTCATTACCAAAGTAGGAGTCGCAACCACAGAGTACATTGATTAAGGAACAAGGAGAGAGAGAGAGAGAGAGAGAGAGAGAGAGAGAGAGAGAGAGAGAGCTCCCATAATTATGGGAGTTGATTTACTGGGAATGAGAGGTATGTCGGGGATAACTCCGGTGTCAACAATCCACGGGTGACCTGACATAAAACTCAATGTTGTTATTACCGCACGGAGCAAGAGTTACAACCAAAAAGGACATCGATCAAAACGAAAAAGGTCAGAGAGAGAGAGAGAGAGAGAGATCCCATTAAGAAGACCATGGACTTAGCAACCCAAACCAAATGCTAGAAGGCTTGCAAAAGGAAAAAGGGGCAAAGCAGAACAAGTTTGTGGCTCCATGCAGATGCGACAACTTACACAGAACTTGCTTAGCAGAGAATCTTTTCCTAGGGTCTCTTTCAAGCATCTTCTTTACCAGATCCTTCGCACTGTCTGAGATGCTAGTCCAAGGGTCAGACTCTACATCTAATTTTCCTTCCAATACCTCTTTGAGGATCCCAGATTCAGTTGCTGCATATGTTTTGTTACGATCAGCAGTACAGGGAGTAGATGAAATAATAGAAACGAGAAATAGCAATATCTGCAACCCTTTGCAACATATTCTACCTGCCGAAAAGGGCGGAAATCCACTCAGTAGAATGTAAAGGATTACACCAGCACTCCATATATCTACTTCAGGTCCATAATGCTTCAGCAGAACCTCTGGCGCAACATAATATGGACTTCCAACAACATCAGAAAAAACTTCTCCTGCAAAGGAAAAGACTACAATTGGTGAGCAGTACATATCTAAGAAGAGCTAATAGTTCCTCCACTATAAAGCAAAATTGACACATTGGCGAGATGTGAGAAAGTGCTAATACTTAAGCAGATCTCAAGATCTCATCAGCAGGTTGTCATGCTAAAAGAGCAAATTGGAAGATTGACTCCTATTTTAGAACTAGAGGATAACTCAATCACTTGTAGAAAACTACATCCTATAAATTTTTCTTTACACCATGAATCACTAGCTATGACGGTATGTCTTGTCCGTATTTTTCATGTAAGATACATCAGTGAAAGATAGTTATAAAATTCAAATAAAGATGATACAACTAGTATTTGCCCCCTTGATAGATGAATCGGTACATTGAGGTACTAAAACCAGCATCCAGCTTGTCACCACATTGATCCACATAAACAATCAAAAGTAATTGATAATTGCCACCGGCTTACAATGCCTCTACTTCTTTCAACGCTTTAATATATACTCAGCCTTCTTCTCCAATCATAAACTCACCCTCCAAGAGCCAAAACCATATTCAACATATGACAGCCTCCAAGAAAACATATGCAAAACAGTATATATAAGAACTTTACAAGACTAAAAGATTAGCATGATTCACCTTGTATAAATAACGACTATAGTGTGAAGTTCCTTGTAAAATATATATAGGCTCTTGAAAAGGCTGAAATCACGTGTAAAATACCACATAAATATTACTAAATGCACCATTTCGAGCAGGCATTCAGTCATCATGATCATACTCCTACCAATTATTTATAGGCACAAAAGAGTATGTTGTAACTATACATTGATAACTTAAAAGTTCAATAGGAATGCCATAAGATGCAAAACATATATAGTCACAGAAGTCTATTCCATTATGTTTAGTCTTTCTTCTGTTGGCATGGCATAATAAGCATCATCGTCTTCCATGATCAAGATGACCAAGGCACAGGAATGGTGTCAATATCAATTTATCCTGTGCACAGACAAGTTCACCACACCGAGGAGAGCTAGGGAGGGGGAGAATGGGGGCCCACTCTCCCTCCTCTCTCTCTCTCTCTCTCTCTCTCTCTCTCTCTCTCTCCACGCCATCATCTTCGCCGACCCCACACAATGCAAACCCCATCTCACCCTGCCTGTCAACATTTAAGAGGACCCCACACGTGTGGCATTTCTAAGGTTCGACACTGAAAGATAAAAAACACACCCACAGGATTTTATTTTTTTTGAACAGAAAAACGGAAATGCATTACTAGGAAATGTTTAAAGCAGTTACAGCAGTACTGATTTTTTTGGATGGTCTTTCTCATAAAAGAAAACCTTTTTGCATGCATGCGCATGCATCGGAGTTGTGTTAAAAGCCGTTTGGAATATACAAGATTGGGAAAAACCGTGCACTCTCGCGCGGGTCTATCTTCAAATTGTTCTCATTGAAGTCAATCTTTACCATTACAGAACTGCATCCACGATCTTCATGACAGACGCTACAAGCAGAATCACTACGCAATCTCCCTAAAGTACTAATCTCTTTTGATCAATCCTTATGAAAAATAGAATCATCTCGTCGAATTTCGACATCAAGAAACAATTAGCAACGGGCCGATAGATAATCAATTACCTATATCTGTCAATCTGGCATTTCCAATTCAACCACAATAACACTGAGAAAGGAAATTGCAAAAATCCCAATTAACCCACCTGGCTTAAAGAAGACGGACAACCCAAAATCGATGACCTTGAGCTCCGCATCATCGTCCGGATTAACGAACAAGAAATTCTCCGGCTTGAGGTCTCTATGCATGACCCCAGCAGAGTGGCAGGCCTCCACAGCACGCACAATCATCTTGATCTGCTTCGCGGCCTCATGCTCGCTGAAACGCCCCTTCTCGATGATCCTATCGAAGAGCTCACCCCCTCCACAAAGCTCCATCACTATGTGCACGGACGCGCTGTCCTCGTACGTGCCCTTGATTTGGACCACGTTTGGATGTTTGGAGAGGTGGTGCATGATCTGAATCTCCCTCCGCACCTCCTCGATGTTCTCCTGACAGAGGAGCTTCCTCTTAGAGATCGATTTGCAGGCGTAAATCTTCTGGGTGGCCTTGTCGGCGCAGAGATAGGCCGTGCCGAACTGGCCCTCGCCGAGCTTCTGGCCGAGAGAAAAGTGATCTTCGAGCCTCGCCATTGGAAAGAACTAGAACAAGAACAAGAAGATGGTGAAATGGGAAGCGATGGACCTCGCGGTTGTCTGCAAATGAATGATTGGAGCGCTCTCTCTTTCTCTTTCTCTATCTGGATATTGCAATTGCAGAAAAAGAAAAAACATTCTGCGTGAATGTTACGCTAAGCTCCATCTGCTCTTTCGTTGGACGGGAAGATCACTCCCCCAGTCACCGCCGCCGCGAACTTTTTTAGTGAAAATTGGAGAAGGGCACGGGGAAGTTAGAGCTTGACCCCGTCAACGAAATGGGCGAATAATTTCCCCAGATTCCTTACGAACTTTCGGGCCAGAAAGAAACCTTTTCACGTGTTTCCCACTGCATTGGAATTCGAGCCTCTCAGGTAAATTTCTGATCAAAGACCGTTTGACTACAGTAAGATGACCATCGGAGTTACCAGGACGAAGGCGTGCACATATCTCCTCGGACCGAATGGATATAAATCCTCTTGGTAACACTTTCTATTTCGTGACCAAAAAAGCCTTGCCCTAGTTAAAGATACTTTCAAAATGAGATGAGTCGATATTATGTTCTCCACCTCCAATGATTTTCTATGGTTTGTGCAAGCAAATTCCCCCCCAATGATTTATAACATCATTAAGTTGTTTTACTAACATCATTAAAGCACATATTAGTTGAACTAGAAAGTGGGCGCTTATTGTGAGAGGGCGAGATATGTTATTGCCCTTCTTCTCTTAAACTGGTCCATTGTAGCAGAGAATCCAATAAAGTAGTGGACTGGGTCGCCAAGAGAAGGGGGAAGGGCAGCAAGCCAGCAGCCAGGATCTGCTCGAGGTGCGGCCTGCGGCCAGCGTCACCGACATGAAAACTGCCCCTCGATTGGTAGCCCTGGAGAGCCATATCCTGCGCCTTCTGTGGAGCCAATCTTCGTTCTTACGTATAAAGTTGAGAGAAAAACCATACAATTTGTTCAGAGTGATGGATCTGCTTCGCTTGGCTAGTCCAACACGTTAAATTCTGTAGTTATTAGATTTCTATAGGTCTGGATTCTTCACATCTTTTCAGTTCATATTCTTTTGCGAGATGATGATCGATGATTTTGGTTAGGGAAGACATTGTTTTGTTAGTGATATGCGTCTTTATGCTCTCTCGATTTTCTTCAAGAGAGGTGAATTGCCTTTTAAGCGATAGGGGCTGAGGGGTGACCGATTAGCAAGAACGCCAACATCGCGACTCTGACCATACTTGAGGCCTTGCTCGGTATCCATTGTGGCCGCGCCTAGCCTGAGGCTGAGCCTCTGAGATTCGAGGACGTGACTGAGCAGGACCAACAGTGTCGAAACAAATGCACTGAACTCAGGTTTCAGTCCAGACATCCAGCAACTCATGGAGAGGAAGATGATGGGCAGTATGAGCTCCATGGGACCGACGATTCGTGCCATTAAGCAGGAGGGGAGACTGTACGTTCCTGGAGACCGTTCCTCCATGAAGATGGCGCGCTCCGGGGGGAAACGCAAGCATGGAGTTGAAAGACTGGGAACACTCCCTAGAGGATCGAGATGAAGAAGAGGAGGCCGCGCCGGCCTTGAATATTCCGGAAGTTGGAGTGACACCGCATTAAGACCACCAATAGCTAGGTCACGAGGAGTTGGAAGACCCCGAGGCGATTGAAGAACTCGTGCTTGCGTTCCTTGAGGCCTCTCTCGAGAAGAATACTGAATTGGTTGGACCTTTTTCAAGCTACAGGTGCTGAAGTTACTGTTAGAGATTCGGGAAAAAAAATTTGGTTAGTGTCAGAGAGATATTAGGACTTGTCCTAAAATTATTCCTATAAACTTTAGGACGTGAAACATCGGGGGTATTCCCCCCTGGGTGGGGAAGAAAAAACTACACTCAGGAATCAAGGGGCCATCCAGGTGAGAAGGGTAAACTCCACCGCACTCATAAGAAGTGTTTGAGGAACTCGTAGGCCGATATAATAGCCGTCCACACCAGTGAAAGTGGAGGGCTGAGTGAAACATCCACCACAAGGTCAACTTGTGCTTCTCATGGTATCTCTCAATCAAATTGGTTAAACCTTTTTTCAAACTGCAGCTGCTGAAGTTATTATTATAGATTTAGAAAAGAAAAAAATAGCGTTAAAGGGATATTAAGGATTTTATGAATGATACTTTTTAATATTACTTGTATCTCTTAATATTGTCACAAATATCTCTATTTGATTGTGGATATTTTGATTTAACTATCTTAAGTAGTCGCATAATAAAACCTATAGGATTAATACTTTAAAAAACCTAAACTGGTATACCTGTGATAAATTTATCCTAAACTATTTTTTTAACCATGGAAAACTCTAAACTGGTATACTTGTGACAAATTTACCCCAACTAATCATAAAAAACTATAAATTGGTACGTTTATGACAAATTTATCACAAACTAATTTATTCAACCACAAAAAACTCGAAACTGATAAATTTGTGACAAATATACCATATGCTAAATTGGATTAATACAAAAAAAAAATCAAAAAAATTATAAACTATGACAAACGGAGCGTAAAATCATAAATTGGTATATCAATTAACTGTCATGTATCATTTAACTTAATAATTTAACAATAAAATTTAATAAAAACTAACGAGGGTAAATTTGTCACGGGTGTACTAGTTTGGGGTAAATTTGTCAAAAGTATACCAGTTTGGGATTTTCGGTGGCCAAAAAAATAGTTTGGGATAAATTTGTCACAGATGTACCAGTTTGAGGTTTTTCAGGATATTAACCCAAACCTATAAATAAGCTCGTGTATAAATATATCGAAATATACACCCAAGTGTGCATCCACTTCTCATTATATTTTTATCAATAAATCCTAATTTGCTCCAATCAATATCGATTTCAACATTGTTCGTATCTCTAAGATGACGTCAGCTTCCATGTCAATCTGCCATATAACTTGCACAACAGCCACTGCAACCCACAATAGTCATTGGATTTTTTTAATCCAAATTTGAGTTGAATTTTACATATTTTGAGTTTGAGAGGTTGTTGGAGATATATAAAATTTTCTATAGAATATTTTCTTACTGCGGATTTGGTAGCATTGGGAAAACGGCCGCCGTTGGCGACATTTTTAGTGCTTGAACGGGCAAATTGTCCATAGAGGCCGCTTTTACCATGGGAGCTAACACGGTGTTGCAAGACGAGATGGGAGGTCGCTTGGTGTTGATGTTCCCTCCTTCGATCATTTGATCGAGTTGGAAAACCTTTGCATCAATGTCAATATTCCAAATAACTATGAAATAATTAGAAAAGAAAACATAATCCCCTATGCACCTAAATTCAAGTCTCAAATAATGTTGCGGAAACTATCAAAATAAGTCTTAAGATTGTTGCATTTGTGCTAACTTACTTTTTAATTTTGCTAATTTAATCATAAACCTTTTGATGTTTTGCCAATTTAGTCAATGTAGTCAATTTTGGCCAAAAATCGTTAACATGTACATCAAAGAATGTCCTACACGATACCGCCGACATTGATATGAATAATTCTTTTGAATTTTTATTTAGTTTTTCTTTATTCTATTTTCCTTCTTTTCTTTTGCTTTTATTGAGTTCCACGATGAGGGGTAGCATATTAAAGAAAAGAAAAGAAAAAAAGAAAAAAAATATCAAAATAGTATTTAAAAAATCAACATTGGCTCCAATCATCCAAAATTGGGCAGGTGGAATGAAAAGGCACGGATACAAAAGATTTAAAATTGAATTGATAAAAAAATAATTTAAAATTAAATTGACACAATTGTAATAAGTAAATTATAATTAACTTATTTTAAAAGCCATGAGAAACCATTATTAGGTATTCAACAGAATCCATTTGATTTACTGTCTACTTATAATCCACTAGATATTAGCATATCAATTGTACAATCCAATTGTAACGCACCTCACATTGTTGATTTAAAATGCACCAAACTTGCGAAATGGCCGTCATTTAATGAAGTTGAGTGTGTACCATATACTATCAATACAATAACTTCTTGACAAAATTTCAATTTAGGGTTCTAGGGTGAAAGGTGGTTTTTGGACCAATATGCTCCTGGGAAAGATGCGAAATGTCCACACAAGCACATGATCATTCTTTTCCACGATGAAAAGTTGAAGAGTTGGAGAGTTAATAACCATTTTATTTTTTAGAACAATCTTTGCTCATAAATTATTTTTTCTAATTTTGTTCTTCAGAAAAATTTCTAAATATTCGAAAACATTTGATAACTGTCTAAAATTTCTATTTTTGAAATAAAAATGTATTTGGTAAGATCCTCAAAAAAAAAAAAATTTTTGTAACTTAGAATTTTTTAAATTTTTTAGTAATTTTATTACATTTTTTTTTTTTTTTTTCTATTTTTCCTTCTCTTCTTCTTCCCTATAGTCGGTCACAGCAAGGGTCGCAGATAGTCGATGACCAACCAGATGAGAGCCAGCGAGGTTGGCCCCGCCAGGCTAGGGCGAGGGTCTGGCGAAGTCATCGAACCTCGTATGGCCGATCGCTAGTCATTGTTGTAGCCAACAACCAACTTGGGGAAGAAGAAAAGGAAAAGAGAAAAAGATTTGAGTTTGATTTTGGAGTTGTTTCCGGGAATAAAGAAGTAATTTTTTTTAATATTTCTTAATTCTGTTATAAATCTATTCCTGATGTTGTTGTTGTTGTTGTTTTTTTTTTTTTTTTTGATAAATAAAATCATAGAAACAAATACTTTTTGACACGTTACCAAACATACCTTATTGGGTCAAAGTGATAAAATTAAGATAATTAAGAATGAGTAGAACTACGAGATATGGGCATCACTTCAAGAAGTTATTGAGTTGATCAAGTTTCATGTGTGAGAAATTTTCAAGATGCGGGCCCCACTTCAAAGGGAATTTTGGAATTCTCCCTTCGAAAAACAATAGATTTCATGCTTCATAATGTTTCCTTGTGCAGCAAAGCTAAACACATGCACATTTGATTATGGTTTTATATCAAAGAAAACTAGATACAGGATTTGGGTTGGTTGGGACCTCTTAAGGATTAAGTTTGAAGCCTTCTCAGTTACCAAGCAAGCGATTCATGGAAATTTTGAGAGCCTGGATTCTGGGGTGGCTTGCTATATCTCTTTTGTTTATGGGGATTACTCCTTTTCGCTGTGGAGACCTCTTTGGGAGGATATCATCTTCATAAGCATCAATCTCTGGGACACTTTTTGGCTTGTCTTGGGGGATTTCAATGCTATTAAGGATCCACCGAACCGTGTCGGTGGCTTTGAAGATTGAATCCCTTGTTTTGATGAGTTTGGATAGTGCTTGGAGCAAGCTGAGCTGAAAGACCCGAGATTCGTTGGTTTTAGATACACTTGGACTACGTCCTCGGGGCCTTCTAGGAAGGCAAGAAAGATCAATAGGGTTTTGGTGAACACCAAGTGGAGTTCGGATCTCTCTTACTCAGAAGCCTTTTTCTTGGCGCCAAGAATCTTGGATCACTCACCAAAGTGGTGAAGGTGCTTAGTCCGACTCCTTGGAGAAAGCCCTTCAAGTTTTTCGACTTCTGGATAAAGCACCTGGAGTTCAACGAGATTGTCTCGCAAGTTTGGGAGGCCTCGGGGGTTGGAGTCCCTATGTATAGGCTTGTTTGTAAACTCAAGGCTCTTAAATATCGGCTCAAGCAGCTCAATAGAAATTCTTTCTCTAATATATTCGCCAGAACTCTTGATGCGAGGAAGACATTGGGGACCACTCAGGCAGGCTTGTAGCAAAATCCCTTTTCTGTTGACCTTGCTGAGGTGGAAAAGAACCAAAGGCATATCTTTGCAAAGTTGCGTGCCTTGGAGGAGTCTTTCTTCAGGCAGAAGTCCAAGGTTAGATGGCTCTGGGAGGAAGACCGCAATACCAAGTTTTTCCACCGGTATGTCAACAAAAGACATTTGAGAAATAGAGTCCTTTCCGTCCTTGACTCTTTGGGGAACCAGGTGACCGAGCCATGGCTGGTGTAGGCTGTAGCGTCGCTTTGTAGAGTTCTTTTAGGACCTCTTGGCGCTGCAAGGGGAGCTGGTTAGACCTTTGCTAGAGGACTTGGGGAAGGTTATCCAGCATCTGCTCTCGAATGATCAGACCGCGTTCCTTGCTCGGCCGGTTACAAAGTTGGAGATTTGGGACACTATTTTCTCCTTGCCTAGGGGAAAGGCATTTGGACCGGATGGTTTGATAGCAGCGTTCTTTAAAGAAAACTGGGAGACGATTGGTCCCTTAGTCATGGCTACAGTGATAGATTTCATCACCTCTAGAAACTTTTAAGGGAGATTAACAATACCATCTTGGTGATGGTTCCTAAAGTGCTCAACGCCACTTCTGTGGAGGATTATAGGCCTATCGCCTGCTGCAACACTATTTACAAGTGTATTACAAAGGTGCTAGCTAATCGGCTGGCCCTAGCTTTGAAGAGCATGATGAGCCATTTTCAAACTGCTTTTGTAAAAGGCAGGCGGATCAAGGATAACATCTTGCTAGCCCAGGAGTTGTTCGCTAGCTTCCACCTCAAGCCTTATCTCCCTGAATGTGTGATAAATGAGGACTTAAGGAAAGCCTATAATACTGTGGATTGGGACTTTCTCGAAGGTGAGTTGCTGGCCTTTGGCTTCCCTCATGCTGTGACGCAACTTATTATGACTTGTGTGTGCATACCCAAATTTTCAATTGCTCTGAATGGAGAGCTCCACGGGTTCTTTGCGAGTGGCTAAGGTCTCCGCCAAGGTGATCCCATCTCTCTTTACCTTTTCACTATGGTTGTGGAGGTGCTTTCAGGGATCATTCTTAGGTACTCTTTGAGGCTTGATTTCAAGTTCTTCTGAAGGTGTAAGGCAACGAATCTTTCACATCTCTTTTTTGCTGATGATATCTTCCTTTTTTGTGAGGCTGATGTTCCTACAGTGGCTCTCCTCAAGGAAGGTCTTCATATCTTTTCCTCTTGGAGTGGCCTTTGTCCTAACCCATGTAAGCGTGAAATTTTTTCGGTGGGTGGTGCACCCTCCTTAAGGAATAGTAGGAGTTGGGCTTTAGAGAAGGGAACTTGCCAGTTCGGTATCTGAGGGTTCCCATACTCACTTCGAGAATTAGCAAAGCAGACTATTGTGCCCTTGTCCATATCACTGCAAGGGTTTAGTCTTGGACTCACCAATTCCTCTCTCTTGCTGGACGACTTTAGCTTACCAGGTCAGTTATGCACGCTATACAAACCTATTGGGCTAGTGTATTTGTTTTACCTGTAGCTATGGTGGACCGAATAGAGAAAATCGTTAGACAATTCTTGTGGAAAGGTCCGGACCTCGGTAGGGGTGGTGCTAAAGTAGCTTGGGATGAAGTTTATCTTCCAAAGGATGAATGAGGGCTAGGTATCAGGAGACTCCGAGATTGCAATAAAGCCATGATGCTGAAGCATATCCGACTCTTGTTCTCTAAGAAGGAAGCGTTGTGATGTAGGTGGGTCCATTCTACTTTCTTAAAGAACAAGAATTTTTGGGTTGCTAGGAAGCCAACCTTTGGCTCCTGGGCCTGGAAGAGCTTGTTGAACCTAAGGAGTGATTTTCGAATGCCCTTCTACTAGAAAATTGGCGATGGCCAAACAACCTCTCTTTGGTTTGATAATTGGCACCCTAGGGGGCTCTTGAACCTGCTCTTCTCAGATTCACTTATCTATAGCTGAGGGCTCTCTAAGCAGGCCTGTGTTGCTGACCTCTTCTTAGATGCTAGCCAAGCTATTAGGACGGTGCTTGAATCATGGGGTCATCCTCTCTCGGTCCTGTCGGGTGACCCAGATCGTTGTTGCTGACGAGAAAGCTCTTCCAGGCCAATTCACAGTGGCAACGGCGTGGAACTCCATCAAGAAGAAGAGAACGCAAGTCCATTGGCACTCCTTCGTGTGGGACAACGCCATAGTGCCTCTCACTATCAGCTTAATCTTTGGCTCATTGCCAAGTGCAGATTTCCAACCCAAGCTCTCCTTTTATCTTATGGTAGAATTTGAAATGCTGCCTGTGCGTTTGGCAAAAGTATGCCCGACTCTGTTGATCACCTATTTTTTTATTGCTGTGTCACGACTGGCGTTGCTTTCTTTTGGGCTTCTAGATGCAATTTGCCTTGGCGCAACAAAACTTGCCGGGAGAACCTCCGCTTGGCTGCTACCTATTTGATGGATAAAGATTTCTACAAGTGTATTTTCTGTTTTTCCTTTGGCACGTTTTGTCATATCATTTGGAAAAACAAGATTAGCATCATCTTTAAAGCCCCTAACAAACTCGGCCATGAGGAACCGCCTCTTCAAAGTGGTTCGAGACAAGACTATCACCTTAAAGAACGTTAAAGATAATTTCAGAAACAGAAGGTTGCAGAAAAGTTGGGGCCTAGACCCGATTATTTTCACTGGGGATCCGTAGGTAGTTCGATCCCACGGTGACCTCTTCCTCACATGTGGTATGTTTGGTAGCCGGTTGTCCATGCCGTGCTTCTTTTTTGGTTTTGGTGGTGTAGTGTGTATGCCGTGCTTTGCAGCTTTTACATTACGTCACCCTTCCACTCCTTTTGTTCCTGCATTTGGAGTATAAGTTTCTAGTGATGAGATCTTTCGTACATTTGGCTTTCCTCAATATATTTCTTACATTTTACCAAAAAAAAAAAAAAAAAAAACCTAGATACAGGAGACATGAACATACAAAACTAATTATGATTATGATGCAAGAGATATTCTCGTGCCTTTATCCTGAACAGCGACGGACAAAGTACACGAGAATAGGCTGTGTTGTGCAACGACTCCTCAAATAAACTTGACCATACAAAATCCCAGATTGAGGGCATGGAAAGTTCGGCTAAATAGCAGAACTCAGTTGCTATAAAAGAGCCAAGCGAACTGATATTGCGAGATGATAAAGATGCAAGATTTCACGCCTGACTAGACTCCTTCATTTTTCTTCAACAGAAACTTCACAAGATGGAGAGCACCGCTTCCATAGCTCCAAAATGCTGGCTATCACAAACCGGCAAATCAGCTAATGTGGAAACTGACTTTTGTTTCCACCCCTAGGATCGCGAAAGATGGGAATGTTCCTCTGTTTTGGTGAGACCCTGATGCTTGATTTCGTCTATTTTCCCACTTCATAGAGGGGAAGCAATCGGTTCATTCATTGAGAAGAACTGACAACACAATTAAGCGAAGGGACCCAAATCATTGATAAGTGTAGATAGAAGGCATTATAGCCACTTTTAGGATGCAGAACGGAAAAATGAAGGCATTTTTTTTGTAAATAGGAGAGCGGCATGGATAATGCTTCGCATTTCAAAATTGACAAATTTTTTTGAAGGGAGAAAAGATACATGAGATCTGTTTTAGCCAATGTTACAATTCATGAAAGAGCATAGAAACTCTTCATCACTTGTTGGGACGTCATATGTGATTCTCAAAAAAATTTCAGAAACCATCCACCTTTTGAGAAAGCTTGATCATGACCGGTACGTCCTAACATCACATCATCCTCGATTATATAATAGATGGTTATGTCAGTGCCTTAGGCCGAGTCCTTTACTCCAAAAGCATCTGCGAGATTGAAGTTCAAGTTGCCTCTCATGGTTTTGCTCCTGCCCATTCCACTATCACCCTGTCTCATCATAGCAGCGAACTCCCCATAATCTATTCTGCCATCCTGCCAAACACCATTGTGTGTAGATCAGTTGAGGCAAGTCCAGGAAAATCACCATAGAAGCTAGCATAGGGTGCGGTCACAATATGCCTTGGATAGTCAAGCATCAAAAAGTCTATTAAGTCATGAAAATGAAAGGAAACTAACAAAAGGAGCCATTAGCAATGCATCAAATCTCCAAACAGAGTAAAGGTACAGAGTTTAAAAGAAAGATCAGTCATACAATATGGCATAATCAACATAAATGCTCCCCTGAGAAGATTTTTAACTACAGGAAAAGGTACACACCAATCACATAAAAGTTCAATTATGCACCGCTCAGGTTAAAGTTTCCTTCTTAAGGTACATCTCCCTCACACTGCTACACTGGATCACTACCCACAGTTAAGATTTCCACCACAAAAGCAATAAAACATTTTCATCCCTATTCCCTGTCCTTAAGATCATTTATTCTTGAAGTCATAAATTACTTAACAACTGCTCAATACAAACTCCCATCTAGAAACATCATTTGATGTGAATGGTCCCTGTCTTTATGGCCTGAAGATTGGATCCCCATCACTGGCCTTGAAAAGTAGATGGAGTTGCCGTCAATCTGCCTTAAAGATGCATGAGGTGACCATTTAATGTCTATGTAACTAACAAAGTGTAAGCTTTTCTATCATGTGCAAGTCAGTTTCATTCAAGCTTGAAATTGCTAATGATGCTTCTCTGATATTTATGGTTAATATAGATTAATAAAGTTGCGCCCTAATGATTACTTCATCAAAAACTTGAGGGAAAATCTTATATTTGAGTTTTGGATTTTTTTTCTTGGGTTGGGGTGTGAAGGGTAAGAGGGATTTTTTAATAAAAGGTCCACCGCTCTCCCCTTATATTTATATGTGGCGACAGTGAATATTTAGCAAGAAGCCAACGAAGATGGATCATTGGATTTAAGGCAATAAAAAAGTATCCGAGTGAAACACTATCACCATAGCAATCTAGCATGTCAAGTGGAACCCAGTGCCTTCCTCTCTTGGAAGGTCTGTAAACAAGGTCACCTCAAACGATCTCTTTCTTCTCCATATTATAGTAAAAAATCAAACCAGAATCTTTTGGAGATCATTTCAACAGAACAAATTGATAAACCATAAGTTCAACATTTTATTAAGTGATCCAGAGCTTCTGCTTACAAAGGAGAGCTTGGATAACATAGGCTTCACCTTTTCTTCACTAGAGATGAAATGATTTTTCCAGTATCATAATTGACACCAGTGCAAGCTTCATATCAAAGAGAAATATCGCAAATATTCTCGAATGTGGGATTGCAGCAGACATTTGGTGCCTTTTCAATAGTAATTAAAACAAGCAGACAAATCTAGAAGAGAATGACTATACTACCTATCAGGGAAAGGTAAAGCTTGAAAATAGAATCATGAGTAACTAGAGATACTCACATTGTCTTGGTCAATTTCTTTGATTATCTCATCAAGATGAACGTCGCCAAGACCGAAATCTTTACAAGCTTGCTGAAGCTCATCAGTGGTGATATAACCACTACCATCTTTGTCAAAGTAAGAAAAAGCTGCTACAAGATTCTCCTCTCTCTCCATCTTATTTAGATGCAATGTGGCAGCGAGAAATTCGCCATAGTCTATTGTTCCGCTGTTGTCAATATCAGCCTGCCAATCAGCAAGCAATGGGTCTTAATCAAATCATATTTGAGGTAACCAACCATAACTGCCAACTGGCTTACCGCATCCATAAGATCCCTGATCTCGGACTCCATAAGATTAGAGCCTACTCTCTTCAACCCGTCCTTTAGTTCCTCGAATGTTATGCTGCCACTGCTGTCTGTATCTATCATTTTAAAGAGCTCTTTCAAGCCCCCAATTTCTTCCTCTGAAAGTCTTTCTGCTATTACCTGCAAAGAGGAGTCGATAGAACAAATATCAGTATGCAACAATAACTCTGATCACGGTAATAATACCCAAAAATTGAAATGATACAGAACAGGAGATGTCAAGACATGACTTCTACCATGAAGATCAAAACCATATTAAGTTTTGATTACTTCACCACTTCCCAAGAAAGTGGATATTATTCACCTGTGGAACGTCAGATGATGACGAGAAAATCTCATCTACTGACAGCAGATGATGGCACTTTCTTGTATATGGAAAATATTTGAGAGAAGTGTCAAAGGGGATAAAATGTCCATCCTCCCAATACATTAGAACAGTAGCAATAGACAGTAGATTTCTTCATAAATCGCTATCAGTTATCATATTCCAGTAGTAGTCGATTGTATGTGAGTTTAAAGCATTCTCTGCACATCTACATCAAGAATGACGCACTTTCTGCTATTAACAAAATGCACCATTTGTTAGAGTAGATATTACCATGCAAGGAAATACCAAAGCAATATGATACACCACAAGATTTGATAGACTAAAACTAAACAATTGCAATTCAACAACAAAAACGACAGCTAGCACCATTGAATCTCCTTGCGCTTATTGAAATCAGCCATCTGGATCCCCCTGTTTACTTCACTCTATTTCGTGTACAGTCTATATAAGTCCAAGAATTCAAAATCTTGTCAGCCATGTCCTTTCAAGCTTTCTTATCCTGTCAATATACATATGTTTTTTGGTGTAATGTTGAATGTATATTATAGTATTTAAAAGGTGCTATTACGCATGCCCAGACCATCTCAACTAGCTTCTTTTCTATCATCTTACCTACATTGAACATAGATCAATTTTTCCTCAAAACCAATCATAATGAAAACACATATTGCAAGGGTCGAAACACAAAAGCAAGACCACTCAGGAGTAGAAAGAGTCGCAGATTAGGTAGAGTCAGATATCTTGCAGTTGCCAAAGGTTAAGCTCAGAAAACATCATTGGGGAGATTGAAATCTATGAGAGGAGAAATAGGATAAATCTGAAAATTGCAATAAAATTTAAAAGCAATATTCTGTCAGAACTACCATCAGTCATGAATTCTATCAGTATCAAATGCTTGATTGTCAGATCTAACAATATTTCCCTACTTGATTGTCATTTTCATCAGTTGAACACAAACTCTAACTTATTATATGGCAATAGACTACCAAACATTCAAAGTTTGAAACTTAAACTTGATTTATGAAACTCATAACTTCCATAGAAGTTAAATAGCAAAACATATTGAAGAGTGAGTACTTATCATCCACAACATACACGCAATGCCATCTTTTTAAGTTTGTTCATGGCTGAGAACTGCTTCAGACGTGACAAAACAGCTGAATCGAGAGGTTTGTCAGGGGCAACTCTGTCATCAACAATCCATGGGTGACCTGACATAAAATATAATGCTGTTATTACCAAATGGAGCAGAAGTTGATTAAACACACTTTCTGCCCTAGAGGAACAAAATAGAGGTCCTATAGAGAGAGAGAGAGAGAGAGAGAGAGAGAGAGAATTCTGGGGATTGATTTACTAGGTAACAAGCGCCAAATTGCCATTTAAGTGGAACATGGATTTTGCAAACTGAACCGGATTCTTGAAAGCATACAAAAGAAAAAGGGACAATGCAGAAACAAGTCCATGGCTCCATGTAAATGAAACAACTTACACAGAACTTCATGGGCGGTTAATCTCTTCCTAGGGTCTCTTTCAAGCATCTTCTTTATCAGATCCTTCGCACTGTCTGAGATGCTAGGCCAAGGTTCAGAGACAAAATCTAATTTTCCTTGCAATATCTGTCTGAAGATCCCAGATTCAGTTTCTGCATATGTATCAAGTTCAACAGTGGAGTAAGCAGATGATATAATAGAAATTAGAAGGAGCATATCTGCAACATTTTGCATTGTATTATACCTGCCCAAAAGGGTGGAACTCCACTCAGTAGAATGTAAAGGATTACACCAGCACTCCATACATCTACTTCTGGTCCATAATGCTTACGCAGAACCTCTGGCGCAACATAATAGGGACTTCCAACAACATCAGAAAAAGCTTCTCCTGCAAAGAGAAAAGACCACAATTGGTGAGCATGTGTATATCTAAGAAAAGCTAATAGTTCTTTGACGGTATAGCCAAAAGGCCAATCAACACACTAGTGAGAAGTGAGAAAGTGCTAAGGGCTAAGCAGATCTCAACATCTCAACAGAAGGTTGGCATGCTAAAAGGCAAAATTAAAGATGACTCATTTAAGAAAAAGAGCATAACTCAATATTTGGAGAAAACAACAGACAACATATAAAGTTTTCTTCACAGCATCAATCACTGGCTGAGACAGTATGTCTAGTCATATCTTTCACGCTGCCATTTTTATGGTACGTCATTTCAAGATAGTTACAGAAGTCAAATAAAGATAAAGGGACCAGTATTCAGCTTCTTTCCACTATGATAGAAGAATTGGTACACTACGGTACTCAAAACCAGTATCCGGCCTCTCACTAATTTGATCCACATAAACAGTTTAAAAAGTAATTGGGAACTACAATGCCTCTACTTCTTTTATCTCTTTGCTATATATTCAGCCTTCTTCTCCCACCATAAACTCACCCTCAGAAAGCCAAAACCATATCTAGCATATTATGCAAAATTCATAAAGCATGATACAGTTACAAATATCTAAGAACAAGGCAGTAGCACATTTCGAGCTAATAGCATCTCCAACATAGGATTTGTGCCATTTATGGAACATCCAGAGAGTTTCAGAATCCATGAGAATTAATGTAGTCATTTTGAACTTGGATATGGTGACTCCAAAAAACAATAAAAGCATGCAAGAGCCTCCAAGAAAAAAATATGCGATTTGGAGTATATATGTGAACTCTAAAAGACTAAAAAAATGGCATGATTCCAATTGTATCAATAACAGCTACAATGTGAAGCTCCCTGCAAAATATAGGTTTTTATAAGGCAAAATCACACACAAAGTACCACATAAATACAACTAAATGTGCCATTTCAAGCACACATCCAGCCTTCACATTCATGCGTGCCAAATGGTAGGTTGTAACTGCGTATTGTAAGTTATAAATTCAGTACGGATGCCATCAGATGCAAAATAGATTAAGTCACAGATGCCTACAGCATTGTGGTCAGTCTTTCTACAGTTGGCAAGTGCACATATCATCCTATAAGATCGAGATGAGCAAAGCACAAAATGGTGTCAATTCATTCGGTGCACATCAGGCAAATATGGAGCCTCACACTACATCCATATTCTCTTTCCACAACCAAATCGGAAGCTTTCTCTCCCCAAAAAATAAACAACCTATCTTCCTATCAGCATCATCATCATCAAGCAAGAGGCTACCTTTGGAGATTTGATCATTGGAAGTATAGCCAAAATTTAGAAAATGTCAGACAAAAAGGCAACAGAAGAAAACCCAAACTCCTTCTCATAGAACAAATCCATCAATCTTTACCATGACAGAACTGTATCCCCAATCTTTCACGACAGACCCTACAAGCAGCACTACTATAAGCAGGCAATCTGCCCAAGAAGTGCTTATCTATCTTGATCAATCTTCCCCAAAAAAAAAAAAAAAAAAACACCAAGAAACAATTAGCAATGGGCCGATAACCCAGTACCCAAAATCAGTCAATCCAGCATTTTCTAATTCGATCGCAACGACACTAAGAAAGCAAACAGCCAAAAACCCCAAACCCCCAACCCCATTTTAACCCACCTGGCTTATAGAAGACGGACAACCCGAAATCGGTGGCCTTGAGCTTAGCATCGTCGTCGGGCGTGTCGAACAAGAAATTCTCGGGCTTGAGGTCCCGGTGCATGACCCCGAGCGAGTGGCACGCCTCGACGACGCCCACGATGGTCTTGATCAGCTTGGCGGCCTCGCGCTCGCTGAAATGCCCCTTCTGGATGATCCGGTCGAAGAGCTCGCCCCCGGCGCAGAGCTCCATGACTATGTGGACGAACATGCCGTCCTCGTAGGTGCCCTTGATCTGGACCACGTTGGGGTGCTCGGAGAGGTGGTGCATGATCTGAATCTCCCTCCACACGTCCTCGTAGTCCTCCCGGCAGAGCAGCTTCCGCTTGGGGATCGACTTGCAGGCGTACAGGTTCTGGGTGGCCTTGTGGGTGCACAGGTACGTGGTGCCGAACTGCCCCTGCCCCAGCTTCTTCCCCAGCGAATAGTGGTCCCTCAGCCGCGGCGTCTGGTACGGCAGCACAGCGCTCGCCGGCTTCGTCGGCGGCGGCGGCGCCGATTGCGACGGCGGGTCCTCCTTCTTCTTCATTGCCCAAGAAAGACCGGACCTTGGCGGGGGTTTGTATGGGAAACCGCAAGAAACTTTAACTCCTCCCTCTCTCTCTCTATCTCTCTCTCTCCTGGATCTCTCTCTCTCTCTAAAATGCGAATCGCAAATAAGAAAAGATCCCGCTTTGCTACTTCTCTCAGTCTTCCGTCGGACGCCCGTCTCCCTGATTGGCCGCCGTCGTCTTCACCGGTTCGCTTTTTCTTTTCTTGAAGAGCTCTCTCCCCTGTTTCGCTCAGCAGATTAGATGGCGAGATCGACAGGTCGTCCGCCCCCGCTCGCAGCCGCTGCGGCTTTTTGTTGAGAATTCGGGTGTGGAGAATTTCTCCGTCTTTTCATTATCATTTCCCGGGAGGGAAAAAGAAGGAAAATTTTTCTTTATTTGTGTGAATATCATCAGAGCAGAGCAGGAGGCAAAAGTCCTCGAGATGACCCCAAAGGAAACCCGCCTTTCAGCATTATTTGAGCCTTTTTTGACGTTATTAGGATGTACAGTGGGAATGGCTGTTCGCTTAAATAGTTCTTTGTCTTTTGCGGGTGTAGTAGGAATCGAATTGAGAAATCGCATCATCTTTCGAGCGTAGGTATTGGTGGAAAATTGGCATATGAAGAACGAGAAACTTGAATAAAATTTGAATCGAGAAAAAAAAAGGGCATCTAGCACGCACTCGCTTCACCCACTTCCCGTCCCGTTAAAGCGCGTACTCATTAATGACCAGCTTGACTTTACCATCAAAAAGTCTTGCTTTAGGCTCCTGTTGGAGTCAATGTGGAGGCAAATTTGGAAAATCTGCTCATCTCCAGAAGACAGTGGTTCGTCTCGATTGTCATGGCGGGGACGGCCAACTTAAAGACATGACTGAAATGGGTAGAGTTCAATTGTTTTTGACCAATCCAAACGCTTCTTGCTTCGCATATTGCGCTATCAGCTTTGAACACGCAACCACCGATTGTAGATTTTGCGTGCCTTCTTTTGCCTTTGCATAATTTTCCTTAGGGAGGGGAGAGTGAGAGAAAGAGAAAAATAGAAAAGCTCGTGCGAAATAGGAATTTTCATAACCAAAATGTAAGAGAAGATAAGGTCTTCAATTGAATTCGACCTTTTTAATTTAGACAAGCTCATTGACCTAATGTGAGTAGTCCACCACAACCATATTCCCGATGGTATCGCATTTCTAGGCACAAGAAAGAACCGATGAGAATTTGCCTGATTGAACTGAAAGTAGAGGCAGCCACATTGCAGGCGAGAATGTATTCAAACAGTCATGACTCATTGACTAGGGCTTCACTGTTAATTTAACACAGCTAATCCTGATTTGACAAAAATAATTTACCCTCCTTTAGCTAAGGAGACAACGCCAGGCGTGCTCCTTTCAAAATCATCCTGTTAAAAAGTTCCACACCTTTGGCCAACAACAGTACGGCACATTATTTTTCGTTTCTTTGTCTCGAATCGTATCACCAAAAGTTTGACAGATTCCATCAGAGGGACAAGGCATGTGCACCGCCTGGATCGCCCATGCGCATAGATCCTTGGTTCTTTTGTCCTCAAACTAGGAGAACAAGCTTAGTTTATGCGATACTCTGTTTTTCGTCTTTTCTTCCAAAAAAGCCGTTTAGTGTAAATCTCATCGCTGATGGCTTCGCTTTAAGTCCATCATCACTTTAAGCGTGACCTAAAATAATCCTGAAATCCGGAATCCGACGCCAAAAATTCCTCGTCAAGGTCGGTCACATGGCACTGGGAAGAGAGAGAAGAGTACACGCTGAGTCCTAGACAAGCATTCTTTAAAGAAGAAAACAAAGAAATCTTGTACCCGGCAAAATGGAAAAGGGAACCGGTGCGCACTACAAAGCGTGCCAGAAAACTTCATAGGTGACTAACCTCACGTGATCAAACACCATTAAACCAATTTCAAATTGCTTTAGTGGGACATTACTGAGTGCGAGCATGAGTACATGTGTTTACAGCATCATGCTCATCGTCTCGAAGTCATCCCTTCAACTGTGATGCAAAGCAAAACCCGGTAGGCCAAGCACAAAAGCAACCAGGTCATCTAGTTAAGGAACCGACCAAGCAGACTACATCATAAACAGCAAGACTACGCAAAGAGAGAGAGAGAGAGAGAGAGAGAGAGAGAGAGAGAGAGAGAGGGAGCAAGTAATATGTCCAAAGATTATTGGTAGTATAGAGCATGACCTGTATCACACTTATTTACATAAAACAGAACGGCCAGGCAATTTAGCATTGTCTGGCTTTACATAGAAAGGTCATCCGCTCTGCTCTAGTGGAGCCTCCCAGGTCCCGAGTGCAGCTGGAGTTTCATGTTTGGAACCACCTGAAGAACACCTGGCTGGTCTGCAGAACACAAAGAAAGCATAGTAGTGTAAGCACAGCTTTGTAAACAAGCACGATAATCATCAGCAAGGATGGGAAAATGGAGCTCTGCTACCCTAGTCCAATAATAACAAAATGAAGGGCAGTCTTTGTATATTGACCGCAAGAAGCTTAGCAGTCACACAATACTAATCAAGACTTGCTGTACCGCCTTGCCATAAAAATGAAACCACATATCCAACAAGACAAACAAAGAATTGATAATAAATTAAAAAGCAACATTAACAAGTTTTCCCCCTTAGACCTGCCAAACACATTATTTCCTCAGCAATTGTCAGCAACAGAATCGTACTAGGGACTCCAGCAAGTATCCTGCCTTACCTTCTTACCTTGTAAATTTCATTAAATGCATGAAGCAGCTATTTCCTATAGCACAAAATTGGGAGATTTTATAATCACTTACACCAACAAAATCCCACCAAATACCCAAAAAACATCTCATTAAATTGTTAATAAACCAGTTGCTCTGTTTCTCAAGCACAAAATTCAAACAAAAGGCAGAAGTCAAATCGATGCTTTGTTCTACCTCTTAAAGCATTTCTACCAGGACTCCTAGTGAAGGCTACTACAGTGGGTGTGCAAACACCCTGAGTTTACCAACTCAAAAATCATACAAGATTAAAATATAAGAATTTCTCAGGTGCTGAGACCAAAAAAACAGTATTCTTATTTGAGACAGAGCAGGGGGAGAAAGAGCTTCCAAAGGCTACTTCAGAACTAACAATGTCATGGGCAAAGCTTTTGCTAGGAGAAGCAAAACTGAAATTTCCACAAGTGAAACCACATATAAAACCAAGGGCTGCAATCAGCATTATGCTTTTTAACAGCATGACGCCAAAATAATCCACAACGCAAACTCTACAGCCGATGGTATCAATTATCATCTCACATACAGGGCAAGCAAAGACATATCTATATATGATGTTCTAAACACTGCCATTAGAGCAATATCAATCTAACATCAGCAGAATGAAGTTCTTGTCGTCAACATAAACAATGAATAGCAGCCATTCTGCGGCATCTTGTTTAATCAAAGGGCACCAAAATAAAGCATAAAAAATATCATGCCAAATAGAGCAGGCTCATGTGTTACATAATTCCAAACTAGGATATTAATGGCACAAAGACTTCAGATGATATAGTAATCATAAGAACTACCAGATAAACATCTATTCTCTCATTGGAATGAATCAAATCAAGTCTTTCGGGCACATTATCTACCTGTGGCATGACATTTTCAATCATGTAGCCAATACACTGCACAACAGGTTCAGTAGGTACAGTATCTACATCTAAAGTTCACATGATGGATAATTTGATACATCTAATAACAAGGTCTCCTCCAAAGGAACCCACCGCAAAACCAGAGATATAACTCGCTAGTTCAGGTTTATAGTATTCAAAGCTTACTCAATTGAGACATGCATGGGCAACTACTACAATATAGATAAATTCAATGGGAAATTGAATTGTATAATCAACGCAAAAATCAATTTGCAGAGCAGTGCGATGAGGACATATGATGTTTCTCTTCCTCGACAGCAATTAGGGAATCTTGACATCCACAATAGTCTATGGTCATGAATAATTACTACATAACAACGGTGTTGACATTGTGAGGCCACTGCTCTCCATCATTATCTCAAGGGGAAAAGAAAGAGGGAACCTTTAGTGACTTTTTACAATCTAATTAGTAATCAAGTCACTCAAGATGACATCTACAACAATAACAAATTCACTAGGCCACCTCGGCTATTATAAGAACTTAGTTTCCACCAAATTGGCAAAGGTAAAGCAGCAAACAACTCCCAAAAGAAATGATTCTGCTCCCCAAATAACAAACTAGAAAAAAAGAGACAGAACAAATTGTGATATTGCCAACATTTACATCCCAGAACTTATCTAAAGCAAAGGAAGTCCCAAGAAACCACAATCCCAAATTTTTACAGCTCCTCCATATCCTTGCCAATCACGACTAGAAAGAGAAATTAAGCATTGACTCAAGAGAGGCAAAAGACCAATGCAGCTCATTCTTCCACAAATAAACTATACAAATCCAATTAATTAAGAGACAAAAGAAGCTAAGAGAATGGATTTGTGGTTTGGGGGGGCGCGGTTTGTGGACGACAAACGATGGCAAAGTAAACTTACTGGAGAGATCAGCAACCTGCTCCGGGGTGAGCTTAGCAGAGAACCCGGTGGCGGCATTCTTATACACATACAAAAGCGACTCCTTGGCAGCCTCTTCACTGAATTCACATGCAGACCAACGTTAATCCCAGGAAGGAAAGACGAATTTTAGGAGAAAGACCTAAACCCTAAGAACAACATCATAACTAGGCTCCGAATCGACGTTCCGTGCCTCAAACCAAATCGGGGGAACAGCAAAACAACCAATCCACCACAATACGATACAATATCGCGCGAACCCATCATCATCCCCTCAAATTCAACCTCGGTCATTTGCAAAAACACAATCGATCACGCGATCTCAGAGAGAGAGAGAGAGAGAGAGAGAGAGGATATGGACCTGCCGAGGACGGTGGCGAGGGTGCGGAGGTGGAAGGCCTCGGGCTCGTCGCCCTCGGGCTTCTCGGTGTAGACGATGTGGACCTCCGCCTTGGACGGCTCCCCGCCTTCGACGGCCACCTCCCGATCAGCCATGGAAACCGCGAGCGACGAGGAGAAGATCGAGATCGAGATCGAGATCGATAGCAAGAGAATGGGGAGCGGCAAGACCTTGATGATTCTCGGCATGTTAGGGGCTTCGATCCCCTCCGCGTCGCCCTTTATATTGAGACGGAAACACAGGATCGTCACGATTTCCTGCGTGAATTCTTAGGAACGAAGCTATCAGGAATTCATCGGATGTCCCGAAACCGGGAAAACTCGCGCGTGTGCCGTTGCCGTCCGAGCTTCGTCGAGGGCGAACTGTACGCGTGGCCGCAGGCGTGAAGGACACGTCAAAGTAATGCATGGGTTTTTTAATACTATTTTTTAAGTCGGAAAGGCCTTCTTGTTTCGCAACCAGGCTTTTGAAATTAAGTTTGATGGGTTTCTGAGCATAAAATATGTTGAAGAGGCTTGCAAGAAAGAGGGTTAGACAACTAATTAGAAGAAAGGGCGGGCTTGGGATGGGCTTTGACAATTCAGTGAACCAGTTGATTGGCCTCGCAAGAGCAATGGGCCGCTTGGACATAACTGAGCTAGGCCGAACATCTTTTACAATTCTCAATCTAGGCCAGCAAATTAGGTCTCTTCCCCAAATACGACAGAGTATCAATTACGGTTTCGTCATTGATCTAAGAAAATCTTGCATACAGCTTTGATTTCAGCATGGACTAATCAAAATCCACTCATCGGGCAACACGTGTCGGCCGGTATCATGCTGAAATTAAAGCTGATCTTGCAAAATTGAGAAGTTTGATTCTCTCTCCTACCGGGGCCACTAGAGATCCATGTCTATTTTTCAAACCACGCCGCTGCCACTTCCGCATCTGCTTCAGACACACTTCCTCTGCATCCGCCAACGCCACTTCCTTCCCGGGAATCTCTCCCGGTCGCTTTGCCCTTTACTCTTTCTTGGACGGACAACGAACGTCACCACCACATCCACCTCATCTGTTGCCTCCGCATCCACATCCACTCATCTCTCTCAACTTGCTCTCACCCTTTGCGTTGCTGCCCGACAAACCACTCCGCCTTGCCTCGACCTTCGATATTTTTTTGTCTTATATTCTTGCCCTCGCCATGGTGACTCTTGCTAATCTGGTTTTGCTTTTCTGGATTTGATCTTTTGGTTGCATCTAAGCCATCTTATTGACGCGAGAAACCACTGCCCAGAAGTTTATCACTTTTCACTTAGAAACTCAAGGGGCGGCTCGTTGAACCACGCTGCCGTAGGCCAATGAACCATTCCACCTCAACCTCCGCCTAGGTACTGATTTTCTTGCATTTTCTCCAACCGTCAATTTGTAAATTTAGTGTTTTCTTTCGATTCAAGGGTTTTTTTTTTTTTTTTTTTTGCCCACGTCACCCAACGAATGTGTCCACGTCCACCTCATCCTGTTATTCAACAAAACCATGCCGAATGGCATTCACTCTGCCTCGCATCGCCCTTGCTTTCTGCCTCTACTAGGTATTGAACGCTTTATCTTTCCCGTCTTATGATTAATTAAGGATGAAAAAATGCCTTGTATCATGAATTTATATACCTTAGGTCTCTTAAATGGTGTAATCTACCTCCCAATGAATTGGTGTTTATGTTCTTGTGGTTAGAACAATGTGTGCAAGGCGCATGATAACGTCCTTACCTGAAGTATAATCAAAACCCAAGGAGTGATATTGCAAATGTCTTCAATCAATACCATATTTGCGGATGAGAAGCATCCTAACGCTACTTTCACTCCCAACCCCTCACCAAAAACTAAAAAAAAAAAAAAAAAAAATTCCAAAAAGGTCGATGTGGCCTTCTAAATAGTTTCATAGTCGTCAATGTATTTGAACTTGTATTTTTATCTTAAAAATCAGACAAGAAATAAAATGGTTATATTACAGCTATATGATGTCGTCTTCAAATGTGAATGAGAGTATTTCAAGCAGATTGACCTTTCAAAAAAAAATCATATACCTATGGTACTCCAACATTTATTCAGAAGAAACCATTGACAACATTACAACAGTAACAAAAAGATGAAAAAAAAAACACTAGAATTAAAAATGATTTCATAATAAACTTCTTATTACTAAATAGTGAAAATTTATGTATAATCCCTAGCGGCATGATGTACGGTAATTGCATCTATATATAATAAATGACTCCATAGGTTAATTTTTACATAAATGTAACACCCACCATATATCATGTTATTAGCGATTATGAGTGGATTTTGCCCATTTCCTAATCGGGTACTTAATAGTTTGGTGTATTAATTTAGTGATGATAGATTATACCCTTCTACAACCATAGAAAACTTATCTTTTGCAGATGTAAATACAAATGGAGGACTGAGAGTAACATACATGCTTATGAACAATTAGATTTACCTCTGGACCACCAATGTTGATAGGATAAAAGACATGTAAAAATTGATTTGACTACATTACAGATATCATCACAAAAATGCTAAACTATCATAGCTTGGTGGCGTTAAACCCATCAAGCTATTCACAAAGTTATCTCTTAATTCGTTATCTAATAAACGTGACTTTTAACAAAAATAAGCAAGCAATAATCCAAGCAATGCTTCATTTATATATATAGGGATAAGTGTAATAGAAGTCCTAAAATTTATTACGAAAATACATTGAGTCCTAAAACTTATCCTAAAATTTGTTAAATTGGTTCAATTGAGTCTTAAAATTATCATCGTCGGACTTACTAACGGAAAATGCTGACATGACACGAGACGTGGCATTTTAAATGATTTTTTTATTTTCCACATGACTTTTTAAAATTATTTTTTATTCAATTTTTTAAAATTATATTTAAAAACTAAAATTTATTTTTTAAAAACTATTTAAAAAGAGAAAATGGCAGCTCCTTCGCGAGCCCATCGCCGGAGGGGCCAGCTCCGCCCAAGGCCGGCGACGTCGCCGGCCCCTCCGGCAATGGGTGACAGCGAAGGAGCTACCATTTTCTCTCTCTTTTTTGACAATTTTTAAAATAAATTTTATCTTTTTTTTTTTAGTTTCTAAATCTGATTTTGAATAAAAAAATTTAAAAAGCCACGTGAAAAATAAAAAACCATTTAAAATGCCACGTCAACATTTTTTGGTAGTAAGTCGACGATGTTAACTTTAAGATTCAATTGAATCAATTTAACAATTTTTAGAATTTGATTGCAATTTTTGCGAGTTTTATGACTCAATTGCATTTTCGTAATAAGTTTTGGAACTTTTATAGCACTCATCCAAGAAAATATTAACAAGGGGTACTCTGAAGATATAAACTTTGCCCGTCCAGATTCAAGAGTAGCTCCATCGGGTAACATATAATTAGGAAGAAAAACTAACAAGTAGTCAGAATCCCAAAGTGGCCTATCTTAAACTTTGTTGATAATGATCCTGCATCTCACTTCCATCATGGCATTGAGGAGTCCTGCATAATTATCCTAATTTTATTGGAAAACTTTGCCTCTTTCTTCTTGGTGTTTGGAGGAGCTTGCATCGATAATGTCAATCTTGCACACATTAAAGGACACCAAATTTCCATAAAAAAGTATCAGTAAGATCTGTGGGAATCCTTGCCTTACCACATCTTTTGAAAAAGGCTCCTATGCAAAAGCCAATAGTCATGAAAAATAAGTAAGAAGTTTAATGCAGGTAAGATAAGACTTTCATATATATTATATATGCAAGCTAAGTACTATCAAGATAACTACACAATAGTATATTAGGCGAAGAAAATAAAAGGAAAGCGAGCCATTCAATTAGAGTTAGTAATCATATTATAGAAGTAAATATGGAAGAAATGGAAGAGTGAGGGACTTTTCATTGAAGAGCTTCACCTAGATCACCATCTCCATTGACCGTGAGAGAATATTCAGCTCCCATTTCCTTTTTGCTCCGGTAATTGCAATTCATTAGGGAGAAATCGTGCCAAGAGGGAAATCCAATCATCGAGAAAATTTAAGTTAGTGAAAAAAAAAAAAAAAATGAGTCCATGGCCCTTGAATATATCGAGATTTTATTTGAAGTATCAGGTCATGGGCTTTTTGTAGGTACAAAAATCGAGTGTATATAAAAGTTATCATTTTTTAGAAATTTTCTGCTCGACGTACCATTGACTCGATTTTTGCACTTATTAAATGCATGATTCAATGTTTTAAAATTATCCTATTGGGAGACCTTTTGAAAATTCATATTCATGTGTTTGCTAAGGAGAGGTGTTGTGGCTTGATCCTCCTTTTTCTCCTTCTCGTTCGTCGCTCTCGCTTTCTCGTCGCTCTCCTGTCGCCCTCTCGCTTTCTCGTTGCTAGCCGCCTTCTTCGGTGGTCAATTTTATTTTTCGTTTGACTCGAGTCACCTATATGTGCCGCTCTATTATGGGCCTGCGTCAACCGTTGTTTATGATGATCATATTGCCTCTGGCCTCCCAAATATACAAGATTTTTTCTCTTCAAAATATCTTGCCGACTTCTGTCATCTCATCACTTGTACATATCGTCTATCGATTTCGACATTGTTTCACTTCGCCGGTGTCATCCGCATCAGCCTAGTTCATAGACTTTGAAGAGATATTTATTGTGGAGGGGTTGCTAATCCCTCCTCGGAATGGACGGATTATCTACAGCAACTTCTGTTCAGCCCCGCGGCAAGAGTCGTTACTATATCTGATGCTGCTACCAGTGCAAGAGCTAGCCGAATTATACCCAAACCCATTCCCACAGCCATTCCCTCACGAGGGCGTGCAACTGGGCATAAATTTTCCATTTGACATTCCATTAATTGGATTTCCCCCCCCCAACGAAGAGCTGTGAATCAATGTTTACAATTCATAAATTTTTTGAAAACATTTAATTGAGCATAAATTTTCTTGTTGCATATTCCATTAACTCCATGTTTGCACTTACTAGGCCTGTGATTCAATGTTTTCAATTCAATAAATTGAAAAAAAAATTGCCATAAATTTAATCAAACTTTGACCAACTATAACTCTCTTTTTCAATATTTCATTGACTCGATTTTTGTGCCTACAGAAAAATGTGACAAGTATATCTAACCAAAAAATTGAGTTGATTTTGAGCATTCATACAAATGGTGCGTTTGGAAAGACTTTTGGGGAAAGTTTTTAGGAAAATGCAAAGACCTTTGAGTTAAAAGTGTTTTCCAAAATGCAAACTGCGTTTGGTAAATTATAGTCTGAAAGCCCTTTGTGAAGTATCCTTGAGCAAAATGATGTTTGGGAGGACAAATGACTTTTGTGGGAAAAAAAAAAATTATGAAAAGAAAAATAAAAAAATTTGAGTGGCAAGGGCGGACGGCCGCCGGCGACCTCCGGCGGCCTCGGATCCGGCGGCGGATCGGCGAGGTCGCGCGACGTCTCGACCTCAGCGGAGGTCGCCTGAAGGTCGCGGCCGGCGCCTCTGGTTGTAGCGCGAAGGTCGCGCGCAAGTTGCGACCTCCGCGAAGGTCGCGGCCGGCGACCAAATGGGTCGCGGTCGCGACCTCCGCGAGGTCGCCTGAAAGTCGCGACCGGCGACCACATCTGGTCGCCCGACCCTCGCCGAAAGGGTCGCGCGGCCACGGCGGAGGTCGTGGCGCGGCGGGTCGGCGTGGCGGTCGCGACGGTCGCCGGTCCCTTCGTCGGCAGTCGCTCAAGAAGAAGAAGATCGAAGAAGATGAACAGTGAGGGCAAGGTCGAAAAAACGAAAAATCAACAGGGACAATTTGGGAAGAAAACTTTTTTTTTTAAAGGAGGCCTCAGCATGCCAAGAAGGTTGAAAGCCCAAGGCAGGTGGGGCCCCCCACCTGCCTTGGGCTTTCAGCCTTGGGAATGCTTGGCCTTCCCCAAATGGGGTTTTAAAATTTTTACCAAACACTCAACACTTGGGCTAAGGGGCTTTGGGGGGTGAAAGTGGCTTCCAAATGCCACTCCCAAACGCAGCCAAAGGCAAATAGGGGAAAATCAAGATAACGTTAGAATAAAAATACTGGGTTGATTTTGAGCATTCATACAAAGGTGAATAGATCTAACCCCATGCTTTTTAAAGCCCACAACGATAGGCTTCCCCACCAACCGTCTAATTGGATCATCAATCCTACAAAGAACACCGAATTTCCATAAAGAAGCATCTATAGGATCCGCCGAAGTCCTTGTCTTGCAACATTTTTTGCAAAAAGCTCCCATGCAAAAGCCAATAATTAGTTATGAAAAATAAGTAAGAAGTTTAATGTAGGGAAAAAGGATGTGAAAGATATCAATATTTTCTTATGAATTCTATTTATATATATATAGAAAGCTAGTAAATTGATGCTTAAAATCATATCTCGTTATATTTAAGAAAAATTCATTTCCTCATTAACTCAATTTTTGCAACTATAGAATTTCCATAAGTGCGACGGTAGGTGCAAATATAGTAGGTGCAAAAATTGAGTCAATATCATATGGAAAACTTATGTCCAATCAAAGTTTGACCAAATTTGTTTAAAGAATACATTTAAATGATTTTAAAAAAAAAAAAATCCCAATTTGATGAATTCAAAACATCATATCTCGATTTTATACAACCATGTCCCCCATATCTTTGGAGGTTCAAAGCCCATTTGCTCAAATATTGGGTGTTCGGAAACATTTTTGAAACCCACCTTGAAGGAATGCCGGCCTTCCAAAGTTTCAGCATTTTTGGAATGCCCCGGGCATTGTCCATCTTCTTCTTCATCAGATTCTTAGATGTCAACCGGCAAGGTAGCGATGGTTGAATGCATAATAGAACATAAGACAACTGCACAAACACAAGATCTGTCATGGTTTCATCAGACTCCAAAAAAATCTTCTTTTTGAATGCCAATTTGCAGCACAAAGTACCTCATTTACTCCAATCTTTTGTTGCTTTAAATTCAGCTAGAATGTCTTTGATGTATTTGTTGCCATCTAACTCGATATATTTCTTTAAATAACCAAAAATAAACATCTAACAACTTTAGGTAATCATGCTTGAAAAACAATAGTTGACTAAGGAGATTTGGAACTGGTAACTACTCTGTGGCACTCAAAATGATTGAAGCTAGAGTATGCTGAAAGTTTGATAATTCCCCTAAGTTCCTGAAGTAGTTATAAAATTATATCATTGTAGTGCTTACAAGCTCAGACAAGGAAAAAGATGAGTGAGAACAGAAAATAAAATTCACTTCCATCAATAACACTAATGATTAACTTAAATTTACAATGATGAAATGAGAATGTGGCCAAGTTGGTGGTTAATTATTGTAGGCAGGATGTTTAGTTATTTATCTTATCAACAACATTCTAAGGATCTTCTAAAGTTTTAAATAAATGTTGCACACATTCTTCGTGAACTTCCATATTAGGTGATTTTAAATTGTCAGAAGCATCTACATTTATAAAACCACTAGTTATGAATGTAGGCCCAAAAAGTTATAGCCTCGTAAAATCTCTAGCTTATGAATGAAAAATAGTACAAATTTCTTTATACTACATGAAAATGAAATACAAAAATTTAGCAGTCTACCTCTAAAACAACGGATTCAATAGAAACTCGAATATATGTAATTCATTGGAAAAAATAAATACATAAAAGAAGTCATTAGAACCCGTTTCGTTTTAAAATCGAATGGTTGAAAATCTTGTCCATCTTTCATTGGGAAAGACACGGAAGTATCGGTGTAGTTAAACTCATATATACATTTTAATTCATAAGAATGCAAGTATCCTTTTGAAACTAGGCGAAAATAATGAACCTATGTACAAGTAGAGGAAAATCAAGAGAACATTATAACCAAAAAAAGAAGAGTTGATTTTGAGCATTAATATAATATAAATGCAAATAGATCTAACCCCACGCTTATTGATGATTAAAACGATACACTCTACAGCCAAGCGTAATTGAATAATCGATCTTGCACACGTTAAAGAGCACCGAATTTCCATAAGAAAAAGTGTCCGCAAGATCCACAGGAATCCTAACCTTGCGTTATTTTTTTAAAAATGCTCATATGCAAAGGACAATAGTCATGAAAAATAATTAGGAAGGTAAGACAAGATTTTCATGTATATTATATGTGTAAGCTAAGTACTCTCAAGATAACCAAACTATGATCTATTAGGCGAAGAAAAGAAAAGGAAAGTGAGCTATTCAATTTGAGTTAGTAATCAAGTCATAGAAGTAACTATCACCATCTCACCATTGACCGATATTGCAAGAGAATATCCAATTCTCATTGTCTCTTTGCTCTGGTAATTGCAATTTGTTGAGGGAGAAATCGTGCCTCAAGGGAACTCCAATCACCGAGAAGATTTAAGTCCCAAAGTGAAGACTCATCAAGTGGGTAAAAAACTCAAGACACAGAAAATCCATTTAAAGTTCCAGTTAGCTTATTGATTCAAAAATATGTAGATTAACTAGAAAATGAAATGTCAGCAATACCTACGTATATAATGTGCACTAGGGATTTAGTGAGAAAGGATATAGAAAAATTATTACTCAAGAAAAATTGAGTTAATGGGAAGGACTTTTCCTTAATATATCGGAATGTTATTTGAAGTGTTAGGTCATGAGGTTTCTGTAAATACAAAAATTGAGTCAATAAGAAAAAGGATGTAAAAATCATCAGTTTTTAGAATTTTTACAATGCTGTGTTGGAAGTTAAATGTAACATTGTTCCTGAACACTGTTGCACCGATTTGGAGATGAGAGGCCAAGTGAGGCCGAATATTAGTGCATATTTCATTTATTAATTAATTTTGGTATACGAACCCCGAAAAAGGGTTGCCCTCCTCCGTGGGCATTGCGCACCGGGAGTTCCTTGGGGGGCCTCACAAAATTGTTGTGTTTTCTATTTTTCCCGCTTCCCGCCTAAAATTCACAGCATTCTTCTTCTTGTTCCTCTTCTTCGTCGCACCTCTCCTCTATCGCCTCGCCTCTCCTCCGCACCACCTCTCCTCCAATTGATCGCCGCACCTCTCCTCCCATTGATCCCCATTGATCGCCATTGATCGCCAGCCGCACCTCTCCTCCGCGCACCTCTCCTCCGTTTGCCTGCTCGAGTCTGCGCTTGTCACATCCAAGTTCCTCCTCCCCACTTGCAATCCACAGTCAGTGACTTGTTCTTCTTCCGTTCATTTCTTATTCTTCTGTTGTGTGCACATCCAAGTCGAGGTAAATCTATTGATGAGCTTGTTCGCTCGGGAAGTCTCTCGTGTGCGCTCGTCTCTCATGTGATTGGTGAGCTTGTTCGGGCATGCTCATTTCCCCGTCTCTCGTGTGCGCTCGTGTGATTTCATAGCCATTAATCTCCCTATTCTCCGCCGAATCAAGCAAAATGAGGTAAATACAGTCGAAGATCGTCGTGATTTAGGATTTAGGAGAAGATCGTTGGGATTTAGGATTTAGGATTTAGGAATTGCTTGTCACCCAGCCATGATTTTAGAAAAGTGTTTGTTTCTGACCTGGTCGGTCGGCTTTATGGAATGGGATTATAGTATTAGGGAGGAGGATTAGTGTGTTTAAGTGGTTTTTGTCTCCCTGTTTTGCGCGCATCATCAGTTCAGGATTGATTTAACAACTCCTATTAGGCTTCTGTGAATTCAACGCCTAATAAAGCCCCATACTATGCATTAGCATTTTACTTTTACTTTTGGATATTTTTTTTTTACTGTAATTCGGTATTGTGCTGGAATTAGCACTATCTTTGAGAAGTTATATTACTCATTTTTATTTTCAAGAATGATTATGGTATCTAATTTTGGGCTGTTGTGCTTAGGTGCTGGGTACACGAGTAGATCATAAGATACATTCCTTGCTTGCATATGCAGGGAGTATCAACGGGACATACATTCCTTGCTTGCATATGCAGGGAGTATCAACGGGACTATGAAAGGTGTATCGAAGCTATGTAGCTTATCGAAGCCGAGTGCCACTTTGAAGGAGTTTGCTGAAACTCTAGGTGATTTTAATTCTTAAATTTAATGGTTAAAGTTTTTTTTTTTGTTAGAATTTAAGAATATTTGTCTTCCACATAGGAAGTTTATGCATCACATCCCCGACCCTATACAACTCATCCCCCACCCCTACCCCCACCCCCACTCTTTCGAGTACCACTCTATACACAAAACGCACTTTCGTACTTAAGTGCCCATCCTCAGCAGATGGTGGCATCTGCCACCTTTACATGGTGGGTGTCACCCATAATAAGAAGGTTAGTGTCTCAAATTTGTGTCTAACTTTGTTAAATATATAATATCTATCTGGTCCCATAATGCCATAAAAACTGTTTGGTTGCATTTGGTTGCAGAAATCACAGCTAAAAGTTCAAGCAGAGATTAAGTGGCATAAACCACAGATTATATTTTTGGAGTTATGCAAATCTCGGAGGAATGTGCTTAAAGATGACAAGAATAGTGAATTTTATACGGCATGGAAAGAGGCCAAGAAGAATAACCTCCGAGTAGTGTTAGGGGATTTGCCCATTGAGGTATTTGCCTTGCCTTTGCCTTTCGTTTGTTTCCGTCTAATGCTAATACTTATTATATCTCTTCACGTAGAAAACGACAACACGATGCCTAAAACATTTAGATGATTTTGAGCATTCATACAAAATCAAGTAGATCTAACCCTATGCCTATTGGTGCCCATAACCAATAGTCCAATTAGATTATCAATTTTGCACACATTAAAGAAGACCATTTTCCATAAAAGAACGTCTACAAGATCCGCAGGAATCCTTGCTTATGACATCTTTTGAAAAATGCTACTGTGCAAAAGCCATTAGTCATAAAAAAAAAGAAAAAAGTAAGAAACTCAATGTAGGTAAGACGAGACACAAGCTAACTAGTACAAGAAAACTAAACAATGGTATATTAGGCGAAGAAAAGAAAAGGAAAATGAGCCATTCAATTCGAGTTAGTAATCAAGTTATATAAGTAACATATGGCAAGGGATGGAAGAGTGAGGGAGTTTTCATTGAATAGCTTCATCTAGATCATTATCTCACCACTGACCGATATTGTGAGAGAATGTCTAGCTCCCATTGCCTCTTTCCTCTGAAAATTGAAGTTTGTTAAGGGAGAAATTGTGTCAAGAAGAAGTCCAATTACTGAGAAAATTTAAGTCACTAAGAAAAATTGAGTCAATGGGAAGGACTTTTCCTTAATATTTTGGGATGTTATTTGAAGTGTTAGGTCATGAGATTTCTGTAGATACAAAAATTGAGTCAATGAGAAGAAAGATGTAAAAGTCAACATTTTTTAGAATTTTTACAATGCTGCGCTGGAAGTCAAATGTAAGATTGTTCCTAAACACTGTTGCACCGATTTGGAGATGAGAGGCCAAGTGAGGCCGAATATCAATGCATGTTTCATTTATTAATTAATTTTGGTATACGAACCCTAAAGAAGGGTTGCCCTCCTCCGTGGGCATTGCGCACCGGGAGTTCCTTGGGGGGCCTCACAAAATTGTTGTGTTTTCTGTTTTTCCCGCTTCCCACCTAAAATTCACAGCATTCTTCTTCTTGTTCCTCTTCTTTGTCACACCTCTCCTCCAATCGCCTCGCCTCTCCTCCACACCACCTCTCCTCCAATTGATCGCCGCACCTCTCCTCCCATTGATCCCCATTGATCGCTATTGATCGCCAGCCACACCTCTCCATCGTGCACCTCTCCTCTGATTGCCTGCCTGAGTCTGCGCTTGCCGCATCCGAGTTCCTTCTCCCCGCTCGCAATCCACAGTTAGTGACTTGTTCTTCTGTTGTGCGCACATCCAAGTCGAGGTAAATCTATTGGTGAGCTTGTTCGCTCGGGACGTCTCTCGTGTGCGCTCGTCTCTCGTGTGATTGGTGAGCTTTTTCGAGCATCCTCATTTCCCTGTCTCTCGTGTGCGCTCGTGTGATTCGTAGCCATTAATCTCCCTATTCTCCGCTGAATCAGGCAAAATGAGGTAAATACAGTCGAAGATCGTCGTGATTTAGGATTTAGGAGAAGATCGTCGGGATTTATGATTTAGCATTTAGGAATTGCTTGTCACCTAGCCATGATTTTAGAGAAGTGTTTGTTTCTGACCTGGTCGGTCGGCTTTGTGGAATGGGATTATGGTATTAGGGAGGAGGATTAGTGTGTTTAAGTGGTTTTTGTCTCCTTGTCTCCCTGTTTTGCACGCATCATCAGTTCAGGATTGATTTAGCAACTCCTATTAGGCTTTTGTGAATTCAACGCCTAATAGAGCCCCATACTATGCATTAGCATTTTACTTTTACTTCTGGAAATATCTTTTTACTGTAATCCCATATTGTGCTGGAACTAGCAATATCTTTGAGAAGCTACATTTCTCATTTTTATTTATAAGAATGATTATGGTATCTAATTTTGAGCTGTTGTGCTTGGGTGCTGGGTACATGAGCAGATCATAAGATACATTCCTTGCTTGCATATGCAGGGAGTATCAAAGGGACTATAAAAGGTGTATCGAAGCTATGTAGCTTATCGAAGCCGAGTGCCACTTTGAAGGAGTTTACTGAAACTCTAGGTGATTTTAATTCTTAAATTTAATGGTTAAAGTTTTTTTTTTGTTAGAATTTAAGAATATTTGTCTTCCGCACCACATCTCCGACCCTATACAACTCACCCCCCACCCCCACCCCGCCCTTTCGAGTACCACTCTATATACAAAATGCACTTTTGTACTTAAGTGCCCATCCTCGGCAGATGGTGGCATCTGCCACCTTTACATAGTGGGCGTCACCCATAATAAGAAGGTTAGCGTCTCAAATTTGTGTCTAAATTTGTTAAATATATAATATCTATCTGGCCCCATAATGCCATAAAAACTATTTGGTTGCATTTGGTTATAGGAATCAAAGCTAAAAGTTCAAGCAGAGATTAAGTGGTGCAAACCACAAGTTATATTTTTGGAGTTATGCAAATCCCAGAGGAATGTGCTTAAAGATGACACGAATAGTGAATTTTATACGGCATGGAAAGAGGCCAAGAAGAATAATATCCGAGTAGTGTTAGGGGATTTACCCATTGAGGTATTTGCCTTGCCTTTGCCTTTTGTTTGTTTCCGTCTAATGCTAATACTTATTATATCTCTTCACGTAGAAAACGACGACACGATGCCTAAAACATTTAGATGATTTTGAGCATTCATACAAAAGCAAGTAGATCTAACCCTATGCCTATTGGTGCCCATAACCAATAGTCCAATTAGATTATCAATTTTGCACACATTAAAGAAGACCATTTTCCATAAAAGAACGTCTGCAAGATCCTCAGGAATCCTTGCTTATGACATCTTTTGAAAAATGCTCCTATGCAAAAGCCACTAATCATAAAAAATAAGTAAGAAGCTCAATGTAAGTAAGACGCGACATGTATATTATATACACAAGCTAAGTACTACAAGAAAACTAAACAATGGTATATTAGGCGAAGAAAAGAAAAGGAAAGTGAGCCATTCAATTTGAGTTAGTAATCCAGTTATAAAAGTAACATATGGCAAGGGATGGAAGACTGAGGGAGTTTTCAGTGAATAGCTTTATCTATCTCACCATTGACCAATATTGTAAGAGAATGTCCAGCTCCCATTGCCTCTTTGCTCTGAGAATCGAAGTTTGTTAAGGGAGAAATTGTGTCAAGAGGAAGTCCAATCACTAAGAAAATTTATGTCACTGAGAAAAATTGAGTCAATGGAAAGGACTTTTCCTTAATATATCGGGATGTTATTTGAAGTGTTAGGTCATGAGCTTTTCGTAGATATAAAAACCGAGTCAATGAGAAGAAGGATGTAAAAGTCTATCATTTTTTAGAATTTTTACAATGATGTGCTGGAAGTTAAATGTAAGATTGTTCTTGAACACTGTTGTACCGATGATTTGGAGATGAGAGACCAAGTGAGACTGAATATCAGCGCATGTCTCATTTGTAAATTAATTTTGATATACGAACTCTAAAGAAGGGTTGCCCTCCTCAATGGGGAATTGAGGAGGTCAACTCTTGCGCTTCCATAGTCCAATCACAACTTAATTTGCCTTTGAGCTCGGTGAAGCGAGATGGATTTCCGTCAATTAGAAAGGAAAAAGGTTTGTAATACTGTGAAGAAAGATTCAAACACAACTTCCTAATTATCCTAAACAGTTTTATTTATATCTATTTTACTGGAGTATATCAATTGCAATTGTGGTTGACTTTACTTATTGAAGTGAATGTTAAAAATAGCTACGTACTATATGTTCTCTATTACTATATCAGGAATAATATTGAGTAATTTTTTTTCCGTATTAGCTAAATTAGGTTGTACATTTCTAAGCTAAATCTTTATGGTAATCTGTTCTTTTTTATTGCATGCAACACTTAGGGTTGCAAATGTCTAAGCTTCTAGTAATTATATCCACAGAAAATTCTTAAATCTGAAATTCTTAAACTCTATGGAAGAAGAACAACAAGATGGATGCCATTTTCCTAACTTTCAAATTGTTTTCGCATAAATCAGATTAACATTGTTATACTCATTAATTTGGAGAACATTGCACTCTGCCAGTCAGTAGACTTTTAGTAAACCACACAATGCCAACACTATGCAGCTCTTGCTTAATTACTTAAGATCTTGCCATTCCTCAAGCAGCTACTTCGCCAAATGTAAGTATAGTTGTGTTACTGCATGGCCAAGTATCACTAGCGAAATAATTATAAAATAATCATTACAATGCTCGCATAAATAAAACTCATTACAAAGAACAGCCAAAAACCAGCATTATTGTGCCGAAGTATATACATGGGTTTTGCTTAGATAACCAATTCTACATTTCATAATAATGCATATGTTAATTGGCATGATGCAATAGTTACACATTTTATTTTGAAAGGTCAATCTGCTCGAACTACCTTTATTCACACTGTATGACGCATCATATATCTATAAGATAACTATTTATTTCTTGTTCAATTGTTAAGATGAAAATGCAAGTGTAAATACAAGTACGATTGTGAAACTATTCAAAAGGCCATATCAGCCTTTGTGGAGGTTTTTTTTTTTTTTTTGGTGGGGGGTGGGAGTAGCGTTGGGATGCTTCTCATCCAAGAATATGGCATTGTTTCAAGACATTTGCAATATCACTCTTTAGGTTTTGATTATACTCTAAGTAAAGACGCTATCACATGCCTCACACACATTATTCTAACCACGAGAACATAAATAACACTTCGCTAAGAGACATATTACACCATTCTAGGGATCTAAGGTATGTAAATTCATGACACAAGACATTTTTTTTTTTATCCTTAATTAATGATAAGGCCGGAAAGATAGAGTGTTTAGTACTTAATAGAGATAGAAAGTTAGGGCGGTGTAAGACGAAGCAAAGCATCGTTTGGCATGGTTTTGTCAAAGAGCAAGATGAGGCAGATGCGTACATGTTCCTCAGGCGGCGAGGTTGAGGAAAAAAAACCCTTGAATCTAAAGAAAACACTAAATTTACAAATCAATGGAAAAAACACACATTGTTGGAGAAAATGCAAGAAAACCAATACCTAGGCAAAGGTGGAATCAGAGTGGTTCGTTAGTTGACGGCGGCGTGGTTCATCGAATATCCCCTTGAGTTTCCAAGTGGAAAGTGGCAAACTCCTAGGTAGTGGTTTGTTGCATCAATGAGCTGGCCTATATGTAACCAAAAATCAAATCCAGAAAAGCAAAACCAGATCAACAAGAGTCACCATAGCGAGGGCAAGAACATGAGACCAAAAAAAAAAAAAAAAGAAAAAAAACCTAAGGTCAAGGTGGAGGTGGAGTGGTTCGTCAGGCAATGGCGGTAAGGGCAAGAACAGCTCAAGAGAAACGAGCAGATGTGGATGCGGAGGCGGCGGATGAGGCAAAAGTGGAGGCGGCGACCGTAACAGTGGCGATGTCCGTCATATGTTGAAGAAAGAGCGACTAGGAGAGATTCTAGGGAATGAAGCAATGTTGGCAGATGCAGAGGAAGTGTATTAGAAGCAAATGTAGAAGTGGTGACAGCATGGTTCATCCAGTGATGAGCTCTGTCGTTCGTCGGAGAAAGAGCAAAGGGCAATTGTTTAGGAGAGACTCTTGGGAAGGAAGTGGCGTTAGCAAATGTAGAGGAAGTGTGCTAGAAGCGGATGTGGAAGTGGCGATGGCGGTGTGGTTCGTCGTACGACAAGCTCCGTTGTCCATTGGAGAAAGAGCGAAAAGCATAGCGACCAAGTAAGAGTGAAGCGAAAAAATGGAGAGAGAGAGAGAGAGAGAGAGAGAGAGAGAGAGAGAGAGAGAGAGATACCCTTACTTCCATTCAAATTAATTATGGGAGGAAGGATCTTGTGGGGCCCAAATGATATTTTCTTGTGTATAGAGAGCTTCGCTTTTTCAAATTGACCAAGAGAGACATGGGTCCCTAATGGGCCCAGTAAGATAGAGAACTGAATTTCTCTATTTTTCAAAATTAGCTCTGATTCTAGTATAGCACCAGGCAACACATGTCATCCGATGAGTGGATTTTGATTAATCTATGCTGGAATCCAAGCTGTAGGCAATATTTTCTCAATCAATCTTAGAAAGAACTTTGACCTTGACTTTGCGAACCTACCATGGCATACACTTGCAACCACACCCCTCAAAAATCCTTAAATCACTTATCCATCTATACTTTGTTAGAAAACCTTTTAACGGTGGAATTCACTCCACGAGTTGGGCTTTTCACATTCTATTTTGTATTGTAGCTCTTGGGTTCCATCTTACAGAAATTCTTATTCAATGCAAGAGTAACATCAACAATCAAGCTCAGATTGGTGCCAAGGACACTAAGTAGCTTGAGAACTTTTCTATTCGACTATGAGTAATATGTTGGAGGCATCATCTGCACTCGGAGCAGACCAAGGTAGTGATGGCTTTCATGTATTTCTTGGGTGATTTGAAGTTATAATGGCTAGCCAAGTATAGCGAGATCCAATAGAGCCTCAATATATGGGATAAATTGAAAAGTAATAGTTAAGGCATAAGATGTTTCTTGAGAACACGTTGTACATGTAAAAATAAAACAATAAAGATCAGAATGAGCGGCAATTGCCAATAAGTGTTTTTGTGTTTCAATTATAGAACTTTTGTTACATACTTCGGCTATGCAGAGTGGTGTCTTTAAAATAATGCAAGCTAAGGTTATAGAATCAATGAAGGACACTATCATGAACTCTTCTCTTTGGAAAGAATTGATCTGACTTGATGAGCAAGCGGTGGAGAGATTGTAGCTGAATCAAAACACTTGCCAATAAGTGTTTTTGTGTTTCAATTATAGAACTTTTGTTACATACTTCGGCTATGCAGAGTGGTGTCTTTAAAATAATGCAAGCTAAGGTTATAGAATCAATGAAGGACACTATCATGAACTCTTCTCTTTGGAAAGAATTGATCTGACTTGATGAGTAAGGGGTGGAGAGATTGTAGCTGAATCAAAACACGTCATTGTAATCTCTTCTCTTTGAAAAGAATTGATCTTGCTTGATGAGCAAGTGATAAAGAGATTGTAACTGAATTAGGATACGTCATCATTTCCTTTAACAGCCCCCTCCACAAACTAATTAGCAGCACACACAGTAAACTTGGATTGTAGAAGTTGAAAGCAAGCCGTGGAAAGCCCTTTGGTGAAGACATCGGCAGGTTGATTGGTAGTGGAGATGTATTGAACATGCAATTGATTTTTCGCAATTCGTTCTCACATAAAATGGTAATCAATTTTCACGTGCTTTGTCTCAGCATGAAAGATGGGATTGGCTGAGATGTTGTGTCACCAAAGAATTGGAGGGCCTTGCTAAGAGACATTAAGATCGCGTAAGAGAACCTTAATCCAAATGAGTTCAATAGTTATGTTAGCTAAGCTTTTGAATTCGGCCTCTATGCTCGATCGGGCGCCGCCCATTGCTAACGAGAACTCCGTGGGATGAGAATTAAGTCAAGGAATATGCTTAAGCCGCCAATTGACCATCTAGTATCATGGTGCCTAGCCTAAACTACATGAGAAAAAGCATGGAGATGGAAATTATGGCTATGGGTAAAGAGTACGCCATGGTGCTGCATGCCGTGAACAAAGCGCAATGTGTGTTTGACAAACTGCTAATGGACCTTTATGGATGCATGCACGAATTGATAGGCAGTGTTTGTGAAGGCAATGTCGGGCTGAGCGAGGGTAAGATACTACAATGTGCTCACGGTACTATGATAAAGTGGTGGGTTTGAGAAAAGCTCACCAAAATGAGTAGATGGAATAGCAGAGCTTGCTACATATTAGGTGGTGATAGGCTACAAATCTTGCATTTTTGCTTGAGCAAGAAAATCCTTTGCATATTTTGTTTCGTGAAAAAGAATACCATCCGAAGTGCATTGTAGTTCTATCCCAAGAAAATAATGCAGTTCACCTAAATCTTTGAAAGCAAATTCCTTTTGTAGAGATTCCGAGAGAGCGGATAATGGTGCTATAAGAGATGAGCAAATTCCTTTTGTAATAATGATGTCATCGACATAGACGAGCAGGAAAATACTGTATTGGGTTGTATATAACATAAATAGTGAAGAGTCAGTAGTAGAAGCTGCAAAATCAAAGGAGATGAGAAAATTACCGAAACATTGGTGCTAGGCATGGGAAGCTTGTTTCAAGCTATAAAGAGATCATTTTAAGCAACAAACATAATGAGAATGATAGGTATCAACAAAACCTAGCGGTTGATCCATGAATATTTCTTCAATGAGATTGCCATGGAGAAAGGCATTCTTAACATCTAGCTGTCGAAGTTGCCAATCTTGAGAAAATGTAACCGTAAGGACTGTACGCACCTGACATGTTTCACCGTCAAACTGGATGTTTCATTATAGTCAATTCCGTACCATTGATGAAAGCCATTTGCGACTAATTTGGTCTTGTACCGTTCAATAAAGCCATCTGCATGAAGCTTAACCCGAAAGACCCATTTGCAGCCAATGGGCTTACGATGTTGAAGAAACGATATGAGCTTTCATGTTTGATTTTTCGGCAGTGTGGTGTACTTATGATACCTTGAAATTCGACCCTATCTTGAATATATGAAATGGTTGTTTCATCGACGCACCTATGATCATTTTACTCAAAGTTGTCCCCTCTCGAATTAATTAATTTATTAGGTGAGACCGTTAAGGGATATAAACGCGGCAAACTAGAGAATTCGATTGAAATTCAATCGTTCGACCGTAATAAACAGCTATGGTCAATACGACACTATTATAATCGATTAGCAAACAGATATAAGTCGATTCGACAAAAACACGTAATTGAATTGCGGGTGATTCCGCATGATTGCGAAATTCGCGTTGAACGACATTAACCCAATTTTCTATCGATTATATACTCGGGACACGTAATTGAAACCTTGCGATTTTTATGACAACCGAGAGTCATCTACGAGTCGGAGATGCACAAATGTGGATTGAAAATTATCGACTACGGGTCAAACGCATTAAAATTCCTAAAAGCTACCAAGTAGGTTAGATCGTACTAAAATCGCGTTTGGTCAATTTTAACCAAGAAAATGAATTCGGTTTCGGGAATCGAACGTGCAAGCATGTCACAATTCATTTTTAGGATGTCATCTCATCTTTCAAAGAAATTTCATCGAGTCTAAAATTTTGCAGAAAAATCAATTTCGGATAAAACGGAAAAGAAATGGAAATTCGGATGGCCGAAGAATGGCATATTTTTCTACACCAAAATGGCTTAATTGAGTGAAATGAGAGTAATTTTCCCATTGGGTGGCCTCTTGACTAAGTTGGCATGAAGACTTTGAGGCCAAATGTAATGAGTGGCTTGATATTTTGCTAAGGCTTCTTATTGGCCCTTGCTTTGACTTCTTTCATTTCCTCCATTCTCTCCAATTTTCCCTTATTCTCCATGTGTGCAGCTCTCCCAGCCGAACCCTCCTTGCTACTTCTCCTTCTTCTTCATTTCTTCATTCTCCGTTTCCCTTCTATTTTGCCACAGCCTCCATTTTCTTTTTACTGCTTGACCATCACCCCTCTTCACCATAGTAACATATTCGTCCACACTTCTTCCACCGCCTAGCCCACCTTGCCGCCAACACCACCATCGCAACTCCTCACCGCCTCCGCCCAGCTTCATCCAATACCAACAGCTTCCACCAAGCTGCTATCCAGCCATCTCCATCCACCGCCCAGCCCATCGGTCTAGCCAAGTCCAGCCACCCAACTCCAGTTCAGCCCAGCTGCGTCCAACCACCGCATCTCCATCCGACCAGCTTCACAGAATCAAGTCCCTCACTTGGTCATGAGCCTTGTAGGGCTTTTCAGCCGCCATTAGACCTTCGTTAGAGACATGGTTGTCTCAGGTTTTCACCACTGTCGCCGTGAACCCGCCACTGTCCTAATCCGGTGAGTTAACTCCATAATCCTTGATTAGGTTGTTAATTGCGCTTAAAGGTTAGATTAGTGCTAAGTGGATTAGTGTTAATTAGTTAGTTAGTGTAACTAGTTTAGTTTTGGTTGGTGTAATTAGATTGGTTAGGTGGTTGGTTAGTTAGGTTAGCTTACCTTATGTTAGATTAGTTAACTTAGGTTAGATTAGTTAACCATGATTAAGTTAGTTAACCTTGATTAGGTTAATTAACGATGGTTAGGTTAATTAAGTTGGATTTATTTATTTATTTATAATTTATTTAATTAATCATAATTAGTGTAATTAGTGACGAATTAGCCGTTTCGTGAAATTTTGCGCTCATTCTCATGGATGAATTTTATGTGAATTTGATGGCTTTTATATGCTATGATATGCAATTGGTTGCTGGATAGTAATTATTGAATTTTAGTAGAAAACTCAGTTTATGGGTTTTTAAATAGAAAAATTATATGTGTCGGTTTTTGAACGCCGATTTTTATGTACTATATAAAATCGTTGAGTTTTTAAAGGAGAGTGTACTCAGTTTGATTATTCAATTTAAATACGTGATCATGCACGATTATTTCACTGAGATGATTTTTAATACAAAGAAAAGTAGTCAAGTTCAGTATTTGAAAATGAGGTATTTGAATGCAAAGTAAGGTGTTCTTGGCCAAATACATGCTCGTGTGGTCACTGTCGGAAGCTGTCATCCAACGAGAGTTGGGGAGGCAATGCTTGATTAAGTTCGGATACCCCACGTCAACGGATGCCGGTCGCAGTAGAGGCTAAGCTAATACTCATTTATGGAATGCTGTCTAGGCGTGTAGTACTAGACGTTGCCGTGCTTGATGGAGCGGGACGATACCCGGTTATGCCGAATGACCGTTGACTGTTGAGTTGGCTGTGGCCGATGGGTCGTAATAATCAAAACAAGCTTGAATAGTTGTAATAATTACACCTGATTATGGGTCAAAATTGTGTGGCACGATATGGGACATGTCATAACGGTTTTACTTTATAATCGGGACTCGTGTGATTGTTTGAAAGATGAAATGATGTATTCTGATTATTAATTGCGCTTGTGGTATTTATAATGCATATGTGACGTACTAATGTACAGAGATGTGTTGAGGTGAGGTAAGTTTTGTATGGTGCTTGTTTAAGTTGCATTTGGGTAAATTTGTGTCTTAACTGGGATTTAGGGTTTTGACTCACTGAGATTTATCTCACCCTGTCATGGTTAACCCTTTTTCAAGTCCTTAGTATGGAGCACCATCCCGTCCGGTTCGGGGTTCCGTGGGAAATGGACCACAAGTCCACTTTTTTCCCTATCCCTAGGACCACCCAGACTCATAAGCTAGTTGTAACCACAATTTGGGTCGATAAGGGCTTCCTTCATTTGGTGCCTTATCATTTCAATGCGTGGTTCATTAACGAGCGTAACGTAACTCGAGAGGGTCCTTTGCAGGGTTTTGACGGACCACCCGCCGGGACGGAGGATGGGGAGGTAAGACACCTCATGGATATTGATATCCTAGATGATGTCGTGGAGGATCCCCAACCCAAGGCGAAGATGTCCGGGGTGTAAATTGTCTGATATTTTTTTTTTTAGACACACTTGTATATAAACTCTTAGGGTTAACTTGGTATGTTTATACTGACCAAAAAAAAAACTTGATATGTTTATAAAGTGTGATTTATGAAAATTTGTTGTCTTGCTTTTACTATCCCTTTGTTTGCTTGTTGTCCGGGTTTTATTTAATTCGCTTCTGCATATGTTTAATTGAGAGATAAAACGAATGGGTCGGCGCCACGTCTTAGACATCTAATTTTTAATCGACCACTAAGGAATGTGCGCGTACTTGGGGTTTAGGGCGTGACATCAACCCTCGGTCGCCTCCCTTTTTTTTAATAATTTTTTAAAATTTTTTAATATTTGTATTTTTATTTTAAAATGTTTTAAATAAATTTAGTTTTAAATTTAATTTAATTAATTTTTATATTAATTTTTTATCATGTCAGCACCAAAACGACGTCATTTTTGCATTGTCTAGCCACGTTAGCATGCAAAACGGTGTTGTTTTGCACTTACTTCGTCGGAAATTGCGCACATCAGTATTTTGGCCAGATTTTGGCCGGATTGACACTTAAATGATCTATTTTACTCCGATTTTGGCACTTAAGTGTTACTTTCGTAACTTTTGACACTTTGAGTATTACTTTGTGCCAATTTTTGACACTTGAAGCGTACTTTTGTCTACTCTTTTCCATCAAAGTAGGACGGTCTGGTATTGCTCCGTCTTTCAACCAATTCTAAAGCCTAGATACTAGTTATATAATATCTTTAGCTTAGAAGTAGAAACACTTCAATAAGATAAGCACCACAGTCTGATACCAATTGAAAGTGTTAGTATAACCTCCTAGAAGGAGGTGAATAGGTGTAAAAACAAATTAAGCAATAAAAGCAGTAAAAGTTATTTTTTTCAAACAAAGTCTAACTAACACCAACTCAAATAAGATGTTTTAGAAATTAGCAGAATTCAGAAAAACATTACAGCAAACAAATCAAAAGAGTTAAGGGAAGAGAAAATTGGACACAAGATTTATAGTAGTTCGGCTTAGATCAAGCTTACGTCTAGTCTCCCACGCTGACAGCCTTCAAGCTGAATTTTACTAAGAAATCAATAGAGAAATACAATAATTTGAGTACGATCACTCAGTGAAGAGATTCTTTTTCTCTCACTAAGTCACTCTTTTTGTGTTTTTCTTTCTTGAGTACAATTGTAAGCACTATCGATGAAAAACAAGTGATTGAAAAGCCTCAAACTTTCAAATTTTTATTCTCACGCACTCTCCCAAATGGACCAAATGACCTCCTTAAATACTCCTCTACGCCTTTCTAACTGTTGGCACTTTTCAGAGGAATTTCTTCCAATCAACCCATTGGATAGAATCAATTAATGAAATCTTGTAGCCGTTTGAAGATTGATGTGAAAATCCGATGATTCTGGTCGCCTATACAATTAGAATTTGAGTTTCCATAAGTAGATGCTTCCCAAAAAGGAACTTGTTTTCGAAATTGATTTTATCAATGCATGATTGATTTCATCAAATATTTAGAAAATGTGAGTGAAATTCTCCGTTAGAAAGCCAGATATTAAGGATAAATCTTGCACGTACTAAATCCTTGTTGAAATAGCAATAATTCTGAGTCTAATTATATCTCCGTTCTTGTCATGAGTTCAGTCTGTATCTTCGTTAGAGTGGGAAAGACTTCTGATGTAAAATAAACTTCGATAGCATTCCACAGAAGTTGATTATTCTTCAGAGTAAGAATAAGAATAAGAGAATTAAAGTTTTATCAACTTCAAAACCTGATATGAGTTTTCTCAACACAGGAGAAGGCTGAGTTTAAGTGATTCATGTAACTGGAAAGGGGAGAACAAGTGAAAAGGGAATCAAGTGTCTTAGGTCACGAACACAGGGTCGACCAGTCGTACGCGGGTGGCTACATGACGTAAAATGCATAGTGAATGAAAAGTAACGGCAATGAACTTATGCAAACAAGCCGAGGACAACGTACTTGGGCACGGGGAAGTAGTCTGAAAACTGAAAAGCAATGCGATGGACTTCCTACTGATCGGTGCTTGGACTCTTCCGCAAGAGAGTGGATCGGATATGAAGACTTGATTAGGCGGAAGCAAGCCAAGTCCCGTGATGCGGAGCACTCGACTTCAGGAAGGAGAAAATCAAAGTTACTTGAGACTTTAAGTTCAAAAAACTTTAGATTGTATTCGCTTTTCTGATACTGATAAAAACTTGGCACCAATTTTCTCGTCTGAATTTTCGACTCAGCAATTTGTTTGTGCATAGGATCTTCTTGTAGGACCACTCGAGAAGAACGAAAGAGGATGCTATAAAGATTAATGAATCATTTGTTTACGCAATCCCTCAAATTGCCTAATGACATTTGAGTTGTTCCTGATGCTTTACAATTGCTTGGACATTAGAGCAGTTCTCATACCGCCTCTTATCTCTGTCAGCTCGAATCCAAATCCTAATTAAAACCAAAAGAAAACCAAGAGGCCGAAGAGAACAAGAAAAAGAGGAACTGCAAGCGGTTAAAGCTTTGCCCAGTAGCAATCAGCCTTCTAATTCAGGAGAAGCTAGGAACTAAGATGTCCTCCGGACCCTTCGAAATGCTTTTAGACCCGTCTTTGCAGTAATTCATGTCCTTTCAAGCCTTAATGCGTCGCAAAGCGAGATACGCCAATAACCTGTATCCGAAAAACATCAACAACAAAACACCGACGGACACCCCGGGCGGAATCTGCCCTCTGACATCCTCCTCGACAAACTTGCAGCTTGGGTTGTATGAAATCATATTTCGACCACAACCCAGCATCGAAGAAATTCCTCTTCCATCCCCGTACTGGATACTGATCAGAAGCCTGTAACTGTAAAATGTCGTCGATACGTACTTGATCCAGACCAAGCAGGACGGTATTTTGTGCACATAAAATCCTCCAGTCAGCACGAAGGCCAACATTGTGACTGTTACTATCGTCGAGGCCTGCTTGGCATCCATTATGACTGCGCCTAGCATGAGCCCAAGGCCCTGAGATACGAGGACATAGCCGAGCATGACCAACAGCGTCAAAATAAATGCACCAAACTCGGGTTTTAGTCCAGACATCCAGTAAGTTACGGTGAGGAAGATGGTAGGCAGTATGAGCTCCATGGGCATGTCCCCAACGATTCTTGCCATGAAGTAGCAGGAGAGACTGTACATTCCTGAAGACCGTTCCTTCATGAAGATGGTGCGCTCCTGGGGGAATGCAAACACGGAGTTGAAGGATGGGAACACCCCCCAGAAGATCGAGATGAAGAAGAGCAGACCAAGTCGATCTTGAATATTCTGGGAGTCCGAATGCCACCACATTAGGCCCGCTAACAGCGCAGCTACGATGACTTGGAAGACTCTGAGGCGATTGAAAGCCTCATGCTTGCGTTCCTTGAGGCCTCTCTGGAGAAGAATGCTGAATTGGTTGAACCAATTGGAAATGCCAGTGCTGAAGCTACTGCCTGTTCGGTAGTGTGGCGGAAAATGGCCGCTGTCAGCAATGTTTCCCTTTGCTTGAAAGGCCGAATTGTCCAAGCAGGCCGCTTTTACTACGGGAGCTAACACGGTGTTGTAAGAAGAGATGAGAGATTGCTTGATGTTTGGGTTCTCTCTCTCAATCGATCGATCAAGTTGGTAGACCCCTGCATCAATATCAACTAAAACGATCAGCACCACGGCAAATGTTTTCACTACATCACTCTGAATGAATTAGCATCCGATGCACATGCTGAAAATTCCACATCACTCGGTCAACATCGTGCCAGTGCCTAATGTGACATGTGATAGCTATGAACATCGAATATGATGACAGGTCACTCCTTCCAAACTTCTAAACACGTGTTTTAGTCTTTGGAGTTTTTCTTTCTTTCTTTCTTTTAAGGTAAGGGAGCACAACCAGTGATTTGCTTATTAGGCAAAAGGGATGAAACATCCCTCCTTGTTCCAAAGCAAACGCGGGTAGGATTGCCTGGGTCGATGGGTCTGGCCCGCTACTTTGAAACCCCATCCCATCGACCCAGATCATCTGGGCAACAAAAACATTTCGCGACCCGACCAGCTCTTGCAGTGCATTAGGAATGGCATACAACATTGCCGAGTGGTCTCCCATCACAAGCAACGTAAGACAGCACATAACCAAGGACTTGGAATCCACACGATCATCTTCCGTTCCCGACCATCTAAGCCACTACTGCAAGCCAGGACAATCAGAAAAGGACGAGGGGGCGGAAATAACATCATCACCTCCACACCTAAATCCAAGGAGACTCGCCACAGTGATTCAGGCACACACAAGAGGCACACGCACGCAACCCCACAATGGTAGGCAGATCTTTATCTCTACCGGCACTAGCTCTTGCTTGCGTCTCTTTTATTAAAGAAAAACCGCGCACTCTGGAATTGTTAACAATATTGACACCACCCATTATAATAATCGGGCTAATCAGAAAGGCTTTTTCAGCGACCATCATGTTCCGTCGTACTAAGAACGTGATTGGGCATCACCTTTAGGAGGCGATTGCTTGAGCGGCTGAAAGCTGACCGATGTTGGTGGCCTCAGGTGGGAGGCCACTTCCCGTTGGTGCTGCCACTTGTGGCCAATGCTTGGGCCACCACTCAGAAACTCAGCAGCATTAATAATCCAGTAATCATGTCATTAAGGCCGATAAAGCAAACGTCCAAAGGTGCAGACCGGGGCAACAGGAAGAATGGATCCCCATTGGAAAATGCTCGACCACGATCATTTTCTGATGCATGGCGTGACGCATGAGATGAGATTGACATCTGCATCTCTCTCTCCCTCTCTCTCTCTCTCTCTCTCTCTCTCTGCCCCTCAAAAGATGAGGATGAAGAGACGTGGTCGCCTACACGTGTCCCTCTTCGACTTTTTCCCCCGGTTTTTAGTGCAGCGAAAGGAGCATCGGAAGAGTCTTTTGGGAGGGGAGCAAGCAAGTTGGAAAGAAGGCGCTTTCTCTTGATTGGGAACCCACCCTTGCTACATTAGTTTAGCTCGTTTCTAGGGTCAAAACTTCGACAACTGGAATCCGGTTTCTCTAAAGCAAAAACTTTATTGGTAAAATATAATATTTCCTTTCTTTGACGGCGAGAAGATGATGAAAGACGATGGCAAATGTTGAAAAGTCAAAAAAGAATTTGCTGCTGCTGCTGCTGCTTACTTGGACGCGTGACTTAGCCACTGAAGAGCGCCGAGGAATGAAAGGAAAAGGAAATATGAGACCCAGTAAAAGGTGGATATAAAATTTCCAAGTTAAATTACGTGAAAAACTACATCTAAGCCACGATCAATGCTAATAAGATCTCTGGTATCTGCTAAAATGTCTCTTATTTGAAAATTTTTAATTAAACACCGTCCTTGATGACCAAAATTTTCTCGGAAAGGAATCAGATTAAATTCTTTTTGGAAAACGTAATGATTTTCATGAGACCGTTGTCTTTCTTAAGTGCCTTCTCTTCCATCCACAAGATCATCATTATGTCAATGACTTTTAAAGAGAGGTTAGGAAATGGTTGTTTACTCGATAGAACTTTAGAGTTTTGACCATATAAAAGAAAGAACGACGGCTCTAAAGAAGCGCGAGGGGCATCATGCTTTATCCTATATAAGGGACAAATAATAATGTCGACAGGAAGAGGCACACATTGCACATCATATCCACATTTAACATGACAAATAGTAAGATTGACTTGTATTAAAATTTGTGACAAATCATTATTTCAAATGCTTATAATAACTTGCTCCTATTTACTTATAGTCTACTTGATATTAGTGTGGCAATTTGTATAGCATAGACTCAGTTTTGAAGTGCCCAATATAGTTCATTTAAAACACACCATGCATGCGAAATGCCCATCACCCACATAGCGAATTGAGTAGGCACAACTTCCTATCAAGACAATACCTCCTTAATAAGACACTCAAGGCATTGTCCTTGCTAAGAAATTTGATCAAGAAGAGATTCTATCTAAATGAAAAATAGAATGTGTGAGCGCCTTGAAAGTTAGATAACTACATAACATCAAGGGCATCTTTTATGAAAAGGGGGTCGACGACTTATTTGTACAACCCCTTTCTAAGAGAGAAAATTTCAGTTGAACTACATGCACATACATCCGATCGAAAAACAAAAGCACCTTCAATTATCATTTCAAAAAGTTTCCGGGAAAAAGCTAATTGAAGAGATCAGTTCATGTTGGCCACAGCACGTACTTACTTTTCATGAAATGAAAAAGGACATTGACTTTAAGGGTCCAAGATCCATCGCCATCCATCATCTCCAATTTTTAAGAATCGTCTGGCTCATGTTCTATTTCTCCAATGGAACCTTAACGAGTCATTTGAGTCCTCGACAATCAATTACTCTAAATCAGTTGTTAATCAAACTTTTCTGAATAAATTTAAAAGTCGAAAAGAAAAAGGGAAAAAAAGTATTGGGGGGCTTCTACTTGGAACGAATAGGACACGTGCAAGGGTAACATAAGTTGAACGCCCCCACTAACCCGACCTCTCAACCGCACTTGGATTAATAAAGTTTTCGACTCATTCTGAGTTATTTCAAAACTTTGAACAAGCTAACCACATTTGGCAACTTTGAATCGACCACCATTAAAGGAAATTAATGCTAACTTTTGAATTTCCTTGCCCATCTGGTTGAAGAAGAAGGGTCGCTGATTTCGACCCAAATAGGACATGACCACACCAACCATAGAGGGTAACACCTGTCTTGCAGGAAGTACACGACACGAATTCTCTTCGATATGATCATGACCCACCCCCCCCCCATATCACTCTCATGAATGCTCCCAGACCTTCCTAATCATCACCATACCCAGACCCATTTTGCCACAGATCATGAACAATTACTTGACTACAATATGTGGACAAGAGTCCTGGCTAAGTTTATAGATCTCGCCAAGACACGAATCCGAACAGTTGCCACCATTCATGCGATCTCGAGAACTTGGATGTGTACTAATTATTCATGCAACGGAAATCATCGATTGACGAAAAGGAAAATCGGAATTACCTGCGCCAGCAAACCCACTGACCTTTCTAAAGAAGCAAACTGGTACGACGCGAAAACAACACATGGACAATCATTGACTGGAAATCAACATTCACGAAAGCAGCATAGCAAGAACAAGAATAGTCAAAAGAGTCGAAGTTTCTCGCGTACGTACCGTTGGCGAGATCGAGCAGGAAGTCCGCAGGATTCATCGGAAAGGCCGGCGCGAAGCCGACCGACTCGAAGTAGCTCATCGCATCGCGCCCTTTCCCGAAGTACAAGCACCTGCCCTCGCTCAGGACCAGCACTGAGTCGAACATCTGGTACACCCGGCTCGATGGTTGGTGTACCGATGTGACCACTGTCTTGCCCTTCTGAGCCAGCGAACCCAGTGTGGCCATCAGCCGGTGCGCTGCCGTCGAGTCGAGCCCCGACGTCGGTTCGTCGAGGACCAGCAAGCTAGGGTTCACCAGCATCTCGTGGGCGATGCTCACGCGCTTCCGCTCGCCACCCGACACCCCCCGCACAAAGCTGTTCCCGATGATGGTGTTCTCGCACTTGGCCAGCCCCAGCTCCGCTATCACCGCCTCCGCTGCCGCCACCTTCTCCTGCCTCCCCAGCGACCGCGGCAGCCGGAGCAGCGAGCAGAACACGAGCGTCTCCCGCACGGTCAGGTGTGGGTACAGCACATCGTCCTGGGCCACAAATCCGGTCCGCCGCAGCATCGACCGCCCAAGCCTTCGGTCGTTCGCAGTGATCGTCCCAGAGAGGCCACCTCGGAGCCGACCCGCTAGGGCGTTGAGGAGCGTCGACTTGCCGCTCCCGGACGGACCGAGGATAGCCAGGATCTCCCCCGGCGACGCTGTGCCGGTGATCCTCTTCAGTATCGTTCGCTCGCGCGGCGGCGCGGTAGTTCTGCCGTCAGGCGGCGGGGTTGACTGGCCCAAGATACGTTTGATGTTGCCCCCTCGGTGGTCATCTATCTTGACCCTATAGCTCACGTCCACGAACTGCATGACACGAAAAACAGAGACAGGGTCAGAAATTTTTTACTTTGGAGGGTAAAGTGAGATGGGAACGACTCGAGAGAGTTTGACCGAGCTTTGCAGTTTCGAACCTGCGAAGTATTACCTTGAGAGAAATGGGGTGACAAGAAGACATTAAAGCGGGCAAGGCACGTGAATCCCGAGGAGGTTGCGTGGAGGCGTCCTCGGTCGGTGCTTCTTCACCACCGAACAGTGGCATCTTTTATTGTCTTTGTCTCGCAAGAACACAAGCAACACTTTGCAGAAAACGTGAAGACGCAGAGCTAATAACAAAACCCACCGAGAAAAAGAAAGAAACCAAGACGGCGAGAGAGAGAGAGAGAGAGAGAGAGGGAGAGAGTGGAGGAGGAGGAGATGAAGAGAGACCCGAGGGTCGTAGAGCGAGGGGCTATTTATTGAGGATAGGAGGTGGCCAAGATAGTGCCGCGCCACGTCACGGGGGGCAACCCACTGGAGGAGTGAAACGTGGAGCGGGATCGCGCCAGGTGGCGACTCTTGAAGGTGGGAGGATTCATGGAAAGGGAGTCAAATGAATTACGAGTGAGCGAAGCGGAGCCCGTGGCGTCTCGGTCTCCAAGTTCATGCATATGGTTCTGTTGTTTCCCCATGATTTCCTGCGTCTTAAGTCAGTGAGAGAGAGACAAAGAGAGAGAGAGAGAGAGAGAGAGAGAGAGAGAGGGAAAAAGGGAGGAGCAGTTACTGCTCACACACAGAGAGAGAGAGAGAGAGAGAGAGAGAGAGAGATAGAGAGAGAGAGAAGGAAATCTTTTCTACACGCAGGAGAAGCGTGTCGAGATATTCAAGGTCGGCCGAAGAAGGGATCAGAATATATGATGTTCCTTGAAATTTTAACGCCTACAAATACGGCTGCAAGTTGTTTTCTGCTGCAGAACTTCGCCGTGCCGAAGTCCGTAACCTATCAGTCAAGCCCCTAGAAAAAGAAACGGGTGTTTGTAAACTTGGATTTCCGAGACGGGCGAGTTGCACCTAAGTTTCAGAACCGACCCCTTTCGATAAATTAGTGATGGGAATAATTCAGGTACCGAACGGGAGCGTAATCAAAGTGTAGAGGATCTCCATCCTGTCAACGTACCGGCATCTATATTATCTCAACCTATTATATGGTTTAGATATATTGTCACAAAGGATGCTCCCTGCCATGGCCTCTGCATTGCAATCTCTCTCTCCCTCTCAACACCCCTATTTGCCGCCTTCAAGGAGACTGCGACAATGACTAGAAGAAGAGTTTTGAGGTCTTTAGGTATTGGTTTTGATCCAAGAATTGTCTCGGTTAAAGAAACCCTAATCAAATTCTTAACTCGACAAATCAAATGAGTAGGTTAAGTGAGAAATAGTCCAACCCAAAGATACTCATTAAACACATTTTGACAAGTTTCAACGCAATGCAAATCTAGTGACCCTAACCTAACTGGACTTATACATAATTCATATCTCACTCGATCTATATTACTAAAATACTTTCATACTTAACTCGATTTAAGAAAATTCATATCCAAGCTGAGATGAAAATATGGAGTAAATAAGTGCGATATTGAGTGAGGACGAAAGCGAATGAAGAGAGAATAGTAAAGGTAAATTGGATCTAAATAAATTATATACCATTACAACCCATTTAATACTCATATTATGTGTGAACTCATTTATGCAACTCAGCTCATCATTAAATCTTTTGTGGAACCTCATAACAAAAAGATTTGTAGGAGTCATGAATACTCAAACCTACTCCCAAGGACAAAAGCCCAACTCCAAACTTTGCCAGCCTCCCACAAGGTGCTAGGGATCTAGAGCTTATGCATTTAGAGTATGATACACTATCCATTAAAGGGTCTCAAATAAAATGCTATCATTGCTATCTCTTAAATACCAACTCATAATCGAGTTCAATATCAGATGATCTCTATTCGTACGAGTCCAATTCGAGAGAACCTTCCAACTGCGTCCGATCTTTCCGGAGGTGCATTTGATTCAACTACACATATGGATAATTTTTAATTCGGGGTCGCGTGGATGGATTGGTGCGATCGGATAAGTCACACTTCGCAGACGTCGCGTTCTGCAAAATTTTGCCAGGCTCTTCCCGAAACGACGGTGCCTATCCATTAAACCGGAGCTCCATTGGTCAAACTTAGAATAAGCATTTGACTCTCACGTCCCTCAAATTTACACGTATAAATAAATTTGCCGTGGTGGTCCCTCCCACTAAGGAGACCGCTCTCCTTTTGCGCTATAAACAATTCCTTTTCCTTTTCTTTTGTTCTTCTTCTTACAAGTAATGTTAACAGCCCTCATGGACCCCTTAAATCTCTATAATAATAATAAAAATCCATATATTCAGGTCATTTTGGGTCGTCAAGATAAGTTCATGACTTTTCAAAGACTAAGTAAATCAATAAACTATCATATGAAAGAGACCTCATATACATAAAGAGGACATAAATTTCACGTGCTAACTGAATTTGCGAATGACAAATGGATAATTTGACTTTATGCCGAAGTTAATAGGTGGAAGGAGATTGATTCATGTAAATTTAAGGGTTTTGCTAGAGTAACAAGTTTTAGACTATTGTACAATAACAGTATTTTGTGAGTAATAAATTCTTGAAAAAGTGGATTTCATAATAATTTATAATTATATGTGGTTTAGTTTTTGTGATGCAAAATAAAATTTTATATTCATAATAAATGAAAGAACTGTCATGCAGTTATTTTTCATTAAACAAGAGATGTGAGGTGTTTCAATGCATTTCGTTATCACAAAAAGAGTAAATAAATCACGGAAAGTAATTGAAAAAATCCCAATAAAATCAAGAAATTCGTTTGGCCTTTCCTTTCAACATCCCTTCTTCTTTTTTACTTTTTGAGGGCCCGGGAGAAAAGAGGGGGGACGCGTGTCTTCAAAGCGGGGCATAGAACGTGATGCCCACTCAGTTTTGCCCTAAATATTTAGGGACCCCACTCAATCCCTCTCGCCTCCCAGGCCTCTTCTTTTCACCCCCCCAGAGAACACATTTATGTCATCACGACCCCACTTTTGGCACTTTCCGAAATTTCTAATTTACTCATCGGGTCAAATGGGGGCCAAAAGAAAAAAAAATGGAATTTTCCCAAATTAACTTTTCTCCTCGTTTACACCTTTTTTCTGTGGAACAGTTTGTTGTCCGTATTGGAGCGTCGACGATGGTCGGAGCTGGCGAGCGAATTATTTTGCCCAAAGGCCCCCAGAGTCGAAATTCGTCAGCTACTTATTCGACCACGTAGTCCACTCAAAGCTTTTTTTTTGCCTTTGCTGGGCCACCCTTACAAAAAGTCCTTTTGCATCTCCTCCCGTTTATTTTGACCCTTTTCACTCCTGTTTCCGTATCCAAAGCATTTTCCTTTTTTCGGGAGTTGGCTCGCCAAAGAGTTCCCTCTTTACATCGCCGCGAAATTTACTATTTTTTTTTTCTCGGAATTCTCGGGACTATTGTGCACGTTTCGAATCGAAAATGGAAGTGCTCGACATCGGGTGAAGGTCCCTATCGAAAGCTAGAACCGAAAAATCGACGGTGGGGAATTTTTTTCTCGCCAATTTGTTTGTGGAGTTGATATATTTTCTACAATATCCATGTTGTTTTGCATGGTAGACAGCGCAAAGTGACGCATCAGATGATCTCGTGTTCGGATTGTGCGCATCTTATCGCACCTTCGGGTCGAGGTCATACGTCAGATTAGCATTTCCGATCATCAGGAAGAAGGAGAGAAACAGGGGGGAACATTCCGTTCGTTCTGGAGATGATGTGCTCCTGATAATGGAGCCCGTGCGACACCTCATGTCCAGTTCTCTCCCCACCACCCTCTCATGCAAAAGAAAGAGAAAGGAGAAAGGGGGTTCGACATTTGTCGCGATGTCCTTCTCGTGCTCGACAAGGTATTTTTCCCGCCTTGGCACCTAATGTACGTCCACATGACGACGACGATTGGTGGAGAGATCAGTGAAGAAGAGACGGACGGATGTATGGTTCGATTAGTGATCTGCTGCTGCGTGTGGGATTGAAAATGCAAAAATGCAGGGAAAAGGTGCAGCGAGATGGAGGAAAAGGAGTGGTGTTGTCTAGTCAGATTGATCTCCACTTTTCCCATATCGACCCTTTTCTTTATGAACTCTTGTTGTGGACCTACAAGATGAACTGAGATCACGTATCATCGTGGAAGATCTGAGCAGGATATTATGGGACACGCAAGTCTAATCCAAAGTCCAAAGCATGTGAGATCTCTTAATTAATCTGCAAAGCCCTATCGTTCTACGTGTCGAGGAATCGAATGAGACACGAGTTTGAAGTTCAGTCTTCAAACAGGGATAATAAGAGATGAGTTAAAAGATGTTACCCGTTTGGAACGACCTTCGATTTGTAAGTTTTGTGTTTGTATTTTGTTTCTGATTTACTCAATTCGAATTTAACAAGTCACGTTTCTACCATAGATTACCTAGGAGGCAGTTGCTAAGGATGGGACTGAATATCATTTCTCAAGCTGAGGGTCTATGTTAAAAATAGTAGAAAACTATCTGTCGGCGAAAATGAAAGAGATTCTAGAACTTCATCCTCAGGAGCTCCAGCTAAGAATGCTGATGCTAGAGACAGTAAGATCGATTTACGAGATTGATTTACAAAGCGATACGATGTCTCTTATCGTACAATCAAAATGGCCCGCTTGGAATATTAATATATGATAAAGTTAATTCGTGAAAGGAGTTTCAGCATATATACCTAGCATAAAGATATATAACCAGGACTTCCCCTTTGACTGAAAAAGCATCCTCCCACAAATAAATTATTGCACACAAGACTTGTTAAATCCTCTGTACTGGGAGATCTCTCTTTCTTGCATCCCAATGCAGAGTTTGAAAAATCTGTGTATTTGTATTTATAATGCCTGAAAAGGTGACAGCCATGACATGGAAAGCCCATACAGGAGCAGAAGAAGGTGGGCATGAGAAGGGTTTGTTCGCTTGTCTCTTCAAGACCCAATGCATGTAGACAGAAGCTTTTCCTCTCCCTCTTCGTTCTTTTCCTTTGGACTGTATCACGACAGGTAGCCGGACTGTCCCTATAAAAATCGAAACGTGATGATCACCAGCTGGAATATTAATAAATGATGCCGTGTTTCCAGAGGAATCTGAATCGAACTTGACTAGCGCGCGCTCTCTCTCTCTCTCTCCCCGCCTCCACTTATCAGTGCGTGCATGAAAGTCGCCAGGGCCTGCTCGGTACTGCATCACTGTTACGGAGAACGGTAGCTTTAGACATGTTGTCCCATAACTTGTAAACTCTCTGCATTCACTTCCAGGAGTTTGCTTTCTCCTTCAGCTACATAATCATTTCATCCTCTGTCGTCATGAAGTGCAAGATGTCGATGTCCACGTACTCCCCGGCTTACTTCTTAAGCGACTTCCTCTCGCTTGAGTCGTTCCATGCTACTTTTCTTTAAGGTAGTTGGACAATAAGATGTTCCATGAAGCCTGCAAATCTATGGTTTTCGTTTCTAAACCTTAAGCATAGTTGAATGCATGCAGATTATATATTTTCATATGAATGAAAAAGTTCTAAAAAGCAGATATCCGAGCAATTTCTGCGCGCTCTGCGCGACGCCCTTAAAAGGGTGCTTATCGGGAAAATGATTCCTACTTGAATTTTCAAATCTTGCTTAAACGTGCTTGCTGGCCAACGCTGAAGCTACAGCTAGAGGATGGAGAAAACTGCAGATGTGGATCTCATTAGCTTAATAAGGGCTTTGGACATTAAAGAGAAGAAGTACTTGGTCCTAGAGGTCACCTTTCAATTTTTCTTTTTCATTTTCTTTTGTTTCCTCAATACATAAAAATGAAAAGGAATGAGAAGTGGGAACATTTGGATGGAGGTAACTTAGCTTAACACGTTAGCAAATCGCTTTGTTACGAAATATTTAAATCAACGAATAACAAAAGGAAATTTACCAATAAAATTATGTAAAGAAATCGTATCGACACACGCGGAAAGGAAAGAGCATTACAAGATCCGATATCTTTCCAAGGAAGGTTGTTGCGTGATAGAAAAATCTATGTATCTTGATATGAAACATTGAAAGGATTAAATAAATATACAAATTCACACATTTGTCCATGTATGGAATACACGTAAGGAAGTCATTATAGGTTTTTGAAAGATGAAAGAATGATTAAGATCCTTAAAGGTAAATTGATCAAAATGGATCATAAATCCATTTCTTAGCCTCTATGGGTGATCTGACATAAAGAAAACCCATATGGGTATTGAAAGGATTTGTTATATTTAGTAAATAGGTCATAAATGAGTTTAAACACAATATATGTGTTAAATGGACCATAAATAGATTTACAACTTACTTAAACCTAATATATATCTATGACTCTCTTTTTAGTCTCTCTCATCTTCACTCGATCTCCCGCTCGCTCACTCTCTGCTCTTACCTTAGTTTGGCTATGAGTTTTTTAAATTTGGTTAAATATGGAGGTGTATTAGTAATATATGTTGGATTAAGTATACATTGGGATGAGAATGGGTCATTAGTTTTGCATTATGTAGAAATGGGTTTATTTGGTTTGAACCATTTATGATTCAATCCGACCTATTTGTTTGACAGGTCTACTGGAAAGTAAGAGATTCTATCTTGCTTTATACAACAAAGTATAAATAGCATAGACTACGCATGGCTAATGAGTTAGGCCTGGCGGCATATTATCTGCGAACAATGTGAAAAAAGAGGCTACAAACACTTCGTGGTGCGCTTGATCTCGTTGGGCTTGCTTAATAATTGGGCATTGGCATACAAGCCCACGAAGTAAAGCATTGTCCAGAACTCTTCAGGGCTGGCTTCACGGAAGTCCATAAGAGACGGGAGCGCAACATCTTGACCTCTTCGAGAACGAGATATTAAACCTATGTATGATGGTGTTCGGGTAATTTCCAGAATCCGATGGAGAAATTTTCTTCGCCAATTACTGTACATGTTCAAGGTGTCTCTCCTGCCGTTAAAAGGATTTGCTGCCCTCCCAACCATTTGACACAACGAGAGCTCGTTAGCGGTGGTCGCGTTTTCCTAGATCTTTCGATCCAATTTCTCCTCTTCCTCTTATTTATATCATCTCTAAAAACATCACCGAAATCCAATTCATTGGTCTCATAAGATTATGAATGTAGCTCACTTGATCGAGAGCCCAGAAAGTGTCGAATTAACATGTGCTGTACATATTATATCTCGAAACCTCTCCGAAGCATAGTCAACTTGTATCTTTTCATAACATTATGATGAAGAGGTAAAGGAGGAATAATTTGACTTTAATGGAAAATGGATTTGGTAATGGCCTTGAGATGAAAGGGTGATAGACCACATGATTGGAAGGTAGGCAACTGACCAAATTCTTGCTCTAGTCTCTATCGGCATCTTTCTTTTGGAAATCGATTACTGATATATTTTGGTAAATTGAAACGAAATGAAGTAGAAAAGAGATTGCTTTCATGGGCAAATCAAGAGATGTCGCTATCCTATGTTTGAGTACTTCCATTTGCTGTTATGGGTATTGGAAATGGCATCATGCATTGGGTAAATATCAATGGTTTAAGGTTAATTGGGAGACAGCATAATGATTTCGGAAGGAAACGCCTCTTTTTCTGCAGGAGAAGACACGGAGGGGTTCTTCATCTAATCATTAAAACGTGAGCCTAGGCCATGAGTGCCCATGCCATAAAGTTGAAAAATTATCATCATAGCTAAAGATGGATATGTGACCTAATTATGACATCACCTAATTAATTTTTCCATCCATGAGATGGAGTAAAATCTCATCATACACATGATTAGGGACACCCAAACTCCTGGAGTGTCAAAAGTTAGAACAAATGGACACTTAAATACAAAAGTTACGAAAGTGATACTTAAGTATCAAAGATTACGAAAGTGATACTTAAGTGTCAAAATCAGAACAAAATGAATCACTTAAATATTAATCCGGCCAAAATCCGAAATCATTATGCTAAACAGTGTTGAAACGACGTGGCTAAATCTCATTACACACGCGAGATCATTAATTGGGAGGCAGCATAATGATCACTTAAATGTCAATTCGGCCATTTTGCAAAACGGCGTCATTTTGCATGTTAATGTGGCTAAACAACCCCCTCATGAAGGGGAGGGGTTCGAATTTCCAACGCGTCATTTTAGTGGTGACGTGGTAAGTGGTTTACTCCCGATCCGTGGTTCCCTCGGTCATTAAAACGATATCATTTTATGGTAACGTTAAATAGTTATTATAATAATTAATTTAATTTAATTTAAAGCTAAATTTATTTTAAAATACAAATATTAAAAAAAAAAAAAAAAAAAAAAGAGAGGCGGCCGAGGGCCGAGCCCTCGCCGCCGCCGCCCTCCTCGCCGCCATCAAGAAGGGCCAGTCGACGGAAGGAGGAGGGTTGGCTGGAGTTGCCGAGCCTTGGCTAGGGCTCGCAAGCCCTCGCCTTGATTTGGGGCAAAGGTCACAACCCCTACCAAATTTGGGCGAGGGCTCGCAGGCTGAGCCAAGGGTTGTTGTCCACTGAGGCCCCCAACGGACGGCGGCCCTTGGCTCGGTCGGGCGAGGGCCGTCGACCCTTGCCGGATCTAAGCAAGGGCATGCAGACCCTCACCACCGGTCGGCTTGGGTCGCGGGCCCCGGCCAACCCTCCCCCACCTTTTGGCAACAACGGGAAGGCGGCGACAGCGACAAGGGCTAAGCCCTCAGCTAAGCCCTCAGCCGCCAATTGCCTTCATCCTCTTCCTCCTCCTCCACTTTTTTTTTTTTTTTTTTTTTAAATAAAATTATTATTTATTTTAAAATTAATTTAATTAATTTTTATATTAAAATTCAAATTATACCAAAATAATGTCATTTTTGTGTGTGTTTTGCTGAGTCAGCTTGCCGGTGAGCCATATAAGCGAGAAAATTAATATAAAAAAAATGCCATGTAGGATTTCCGACGAGATTCGTTGGATGTGACACTTAATTGTCCCATTTTCATAAAAAGTGACACTTAAGTGTCATTTTCGTAGTTTTAGCACTTAAGTGTCTATTTGTGTCAACTTTTGGCACTTGAAGTGTTTTTCGCCCATGATCGGGGAAATCATGACGTTCATGGGCACAGTTGTGATCTTTCCTCTTATCTTGACTTGGGATTTTGACAAATAATGAATTTCATGAGCAGCATAAAGAATGGGTCGTCTTTGATGGGGTGAATTTGGGGGGGTAATTCCTTCTTCTTTTTGTCATTTTCTTCATCATATATTAACTTTGGACTGACTTGTGCCGTGTTGACTCGGCGAAGTCTAGTATATTAGATAGCTATCGATTAGGATAATGAACTGGAAAGATGATTTTAGCTAGGTCACTCCGTCGACCATCGATTGGGAAAGCGATTGATGATATTGTGGTGCCATGTTCTTCATCATATGTTAACTTTGGACTGACTTGTGCCATGTTGACCCGGGGAAGTCTAGTATATTAGATGACTATCGATAAGGATAATGAACTAGAAAGATGATTTTAGTTAGGTCACTCCATGGACCCATCGATCGGGAAAGCGATTGGATGTTCTTGTGGTGTGCGCACACCCTGTGGTACGTACAGGTGAAGTTTTGCATCGTTCTTCATTAATTGTTGAATTCACAATACGTGGATGAGATTGTTTGTAGGAGAGACGATTTCCAACGAGCTTTGTTGGATAGACATCTCTACTTTTCTCGAGAGCAAGGCCTAGGGTTTAGAGCTAGGACACCCACGAAATGCCCTCTAGTTTGCCGACGCTACGCATTAGAAATTTGCTTCGAAATTTAGTAGATTGGACCAGCATCAACTGGGCGAAAACTACATCGTTCACCTTATCGATTATATAATATGGTAAACCTAGCTGTACGATCTGCTCAGTCTACTCACTATATGCTGCTTTTTTTTAATGCAAATTTGATGAACGATGTTCGCTCATTCTCGTGTTGATTGCGGGAAATGATCTTATCAACCAATGCATGCAAATTCAAGGTATGTAGCTTCTTCTTCAGATAGGTGTCCTGAGGTCGAGTGAAATCAGACAAAATATATAATAAGAGACCTACATTTTCGTGATTCGGTCACATTGCATCCACAAGGAAATATTTTATCAAATTCGACTAAGAGAGCCCTCTAGACCATTTGTAGTAGTTATATTCTATGGTCCAGAATTTCCTTCTTGTTATCGCCTCGACTGTTCGTGTAAAGGAGAACAAAGCAAGCAACAAACCTCTTCAAAGAATGGTTTTGTAGTTTCCAATTTCAAAAGCTAGCGGATATATCTCTAGTACCAAATATGCCTTCAAGCATTCGGAGTTTTAGTAGTTTCAGACTTAAAAAGTTTTGAGCTCAATTCTTTTTATCCTCTCATTTGCCTTGCCCAAGTAACTTACCGTAAGTAATCAGTGACTAGGGCCACATCTCCTAATCTCAGTCATACTGGATGGAAGTCAAGGAGTCAACAGTTAAACGAAAATACACAACAATTTGTGGTGCGTGGGATTTTGAAGCTCTAAAGGCGAAGGCCCATCCTTGAAAAGAAAAAAGCATCTTTATAAAGAAACCAAAATAGATTTTAATAAGTATGCTTAACAAATATGCAGGACACTCACGGAGGATGTTTCTAACATACTTAATAAGCATGTTCAAGATTTTCAAAACATCGATAACATATATATCACGAGAAAAACTTGTGTATTGAAGAATGTAAAGTCTTCTCGATACTTAACATATGTAACTCAATTCAATTCAAGGGCACTCATTGCTGAAACCCTTAAGTTTATTGGCGAAGAAAGATTAGGTCGTGCGTATTTTACGCCATAACCACCATCTTGCATGCTTTTGGTAAAGAAAACGAATCGTGTGCTGTTGGAACAGCCTCACGTCCACCTCCCCTTGCCCCCCTCCTCTCTCGCCTTCTCTCCTCTGACTTCTCTTGCGAAAATAATACAATTAGCACCAATCATGCTCTATCGTAGCAGCACACAAGCAGACAGATATTAGTTTTTTCTCCCTGCCACGCTTAGGTCCAGCTAAATTATTATCTTCTCGAAAGTGGTGGTGAGTTGCTGTCGGAACAGAGAAAGCCGAAAAGAAAATGACTATTCCGAGAACCTCCATGGAAGCAAAGAGACAGAACATGAGGACCAGTCACGAGGCACGTAGGTTGTGCTGTGGAGAAGTACAGGACATTGACCTAATTCTCTACCGTGGGTGTCTCGGAGTTCTTCAATTTAATGCAGCGGAAGCAATGAACGCGAATCGGGGAGGACGGTGAAGGTATCTAACCGCATCCGCCAGATTTTTCCACAGGTTCCTCTGATGTTTTTCTTCACTCTCCTCCCTTTGAGAAATGCCTGATCAGCGCGTCGGAGGGAATGGATGTCGGACTTATCAGATCTTGAAACAATCTAACTCATTGATGTCTGGATGTAAACATTGCTTCTATAATTTATCTATTGAATCAAGCCAATTCCAAAGAATTGTAAAGCTTCAGGGTTTTTTTCTGCCCAAGTACAGGGATGGCGATAAATAAAAAGATCCGAACCTATTTAGTCATATTTCAACTTTCTATGAAGTTCCATTGACGAGGAGAGCGAGCATCTCTACTGGTTAAAGCATATTGAAAAGCCATATTCCACGAAAGTTGGTTGTACGACTTGGAAGTGGAAGGACATTCTATATGTTCACATCTATTTGTACGTCAGTGTCCAGAGGCCGTATGAAATAAATTTAGTTTTTATTCAACCCTACGCCATAGGATGTATTGAGATTTTCCTTTCAAAGCACTGGCACTTTCCATCCATTCTGGTCCATCCACATGTACATTGGTACCATTCTGGTCTATGCACATGTACATGGCATATCATGAATTGAACTTAAAGTTAGGCACGGTACGATTAACTCTTGTTCTTCTTGAACGATGTACAGAAACATTTGCTCATTCAATTCACATTGGCGTACTAGCTTCATCAATGACCCTACAAAAATTTAAAATTTATATCATCAACCAGGTCACATTACATACCCTCCCATTCCGACGCAGACCATGTAATGCTCTCACCCACCCCCAATATGCATAACACCACTTAGCCGAAGAATACATTAACATATAAATTAAAGAAAATTGAACCTTAGTATGTCTTTAAACTCCTATGTTCACACTTAATGCAAAATTCAAAGATATTCCCAAAAAGGGAGAAGAAAAACATCATCCTCAATTTGGTGATTGGGGTATGCAGATACCAACGTGTTAAAATAAGCCCTATTTGCATAATGCCACTTAGCCCAAGAGTACATCAACATATACGTTAAAGAAAATAAAATGTGGCTTTAGCAGCAGCAGCACACCACCACCATTTATTTCCCATTCCATTCTCCAATTCCTTCTGTATTCCCTTCTCTGTACCACGGGTGACATAGGGCCCTCCCCTATTCAATAGTCGGAAAATACCATATTACGCCCACACATTTCTTTTCCCTCTTTCAAAGCCCTCAATCACATTACTCTCTCTCTCTCTCTCTCTCTCTCTCGCTCGCTCGCCCTCGCCCACGCATTTCTTTTCCCTCTTTCAAAGCCCTCAGATCATATTACTCTCTCTCTCTCTACCTATATATGGCACATGCATGAAGGGTTTGAGGAAGAAAACGAAACTCCACACAACCACACTGGGTCTCCTCTCTCTGGCTCAGAACCGAAGCCTTAATGGATTCCTCACACTCCGTCCCTAAAGAATGCGACCCCGGCAACACCAGCACCAACTCATCGCATCTATCGAAGTCACCACCGTCTTCCTCGTCTTCTTGCCGAAGAAACCCTCGCAGGAGAAGCCCGTCCTCCTCCTCCTCCTCCTCCTCCTCCTCCTCTTCCTCCCTTTCCTCGTCTTCCTCTCTCGGATCTTCCCAGTTCCCCGAGGAGCTCCCGTTCAGGCCCGCCACGCCGCTCCGCTTCTCCGGAGTCCCGTTTTCCTGGGAGAAGATCCCGGGGATTCCCAAGAAGCAGAGCTCCAGGAGATCGAGAGATTGTCCCTCTTCCCTGAGCAGCAATCTCCTCCCGTTGCCGCCTTCCGCTACCCCACCGTCGTCGAAGCGATACACCAACGAAGAAGCTGGGCTGAAGAAGAAGGTCTACGGCGCCACGGCGGTGGCGGAGTGGTACCAGTGGGACCCGTTCGTGGCGGCATTAGTCGAGTGCTCGAAGGACCATGATCAAGCTCAAGATGCGACCACCAACGATGGAAATCATAATCTCTGGACGGGCGCTAAGGTCTCCCGGAGCATAAGCGACCGGTTCGGACTCATCGGCCTCTACGCATCTTGCAAGAGGGCATGCCCCGTCTCGGAGTCAGTCATCTACCTCCCGAGATCGAACCACGCCTCCTATGACCTGATCAATCGCCGATCACGTTGAATTCGACAGCGCCTGCACCAACGGCCTGGGCCATTGCCCTTAGATAAGTGCTACACGATGTTGAAATTTCCAGAATCGAACTGTTCTGTCGTTGCTCTTGTATGGTTCAACCACCTCTTTTGTTACCTCCATTTTCTATGTCATTGTGAGAGTACCAATTGCAATGTTTATATTAAGTTACATATTATGTCATATAAACTATTGACTTGAGACAAGCATCGGTGTGCTAGTCTGAATGAAGTGGAGGTGCACTGTTTTCCCTTTCTTTCTTTTTGCAAACCTTACTCCATGGATCACGTTTTGACTAAAGTCCATGACGTTTTTGAATGTTTATTTGCTGTACATCATGTGGGTGAATTTCATCTTTTATTCCAAGGACAAGCAGATTTGAGTGAGGCTCGCTGGAGAGCCTCCTCCATGTGGGAAGCACGCAGAGACCAGTGTAGTAGAAGACAAGCATCAATTTGCTGTTTCTGAGGAATATAATTTTTAACATCTGTTCAGAGCCTGACCATTTTTTATAAGAACTGCATTGGGTTTAGGCTGACAGGTTGTTGACCAACCCTGCTCGCTCTCTCCCTCATCTGTCTAGCTCTTCTTTTAAGATCTGAGAACTGAAGAACATTAACATTAAATTTTGTCTTGAGGGGGCACCTGCTAATATTTATTTCTTTCTTGTACATATAAATCACTCTTTTTTATCTAACTCTTAAATAATTTTTTTTGGAACCCCATTATAAATATTCATTTGGCAGGTCTAAATGGAAATTTAAGAAAAAAAAGAAGAGTTTAGTTCACTTATTTTTGGCTTTGTCACTCTGGTTGGACTGTCACTATAGTTCGACTAAGCGGACTTGATGATGCTTGTCGGTGGATGTTCCTAAGCGCGATGATGCTCAGCTCTTGAATTAGAAGATCTTAAGATTTAAGTGCCAGGATTTGTACTATTGGGCTGCTTTAAAAATTGAACCCTTAGCAATTTGGAAGGTCGAACGGGGCCCAAATCATTTAATAGACATTATGTAAGGAAGTCTCTGACAAGAACTGCCAGGATTTCAGCTGAAAATCCACGATCCATTCTCCACCTTAACTTTTTTACATATAGAGAACTGTACCGAAAGCGCCCGGAAAAGAACATATTTGGAAATGATGATGACATGTTCTTAACGAGCATCAAAAGGTATCCTCATAATTAGGCTAGACAATCTTGTAGAAGAAGCAATGAAATCATCATGGCCCCCTCTTTGCCTTCTTTTCAATTCTCTTATGCTATTTAGTTACAAAATTTCCGTTCATTCAAATCAATTTCGTTATGATATTTATTAGTAACAACATAATAGAGAGAATAAATCAATTTAGATGTCTAATAAAAAAAAAATCAATATAAATGAATCTCTTATATGATTTTGTGATATTTTGATTTTTATACTTTGATTAGAATGAGAATTCGGGATTGTAGGGTGTCGATGGCAAAAAAAAAAAAAAAAAAAGGAATTTATAGGGCCTTGGATTGAATAATTCCAATTTCTTGAAAGCTTGTAAAAGGTGACCAGTGGATCTATATTGCAGGTCTTTGTCTTAGAGACAAAGTTTGTGTTTTTCCACTTTTTTAAGAGCCTTTTGTGGGCATTTTCCTTTTGTCAATTCCATAGGAGAAATCAGTACACAAAAAAAGCAAAGTCCCACTCACCCACTTCTCCATCTTCATCATTCGATTATGTGGCACGCCGTGGGATTAGAGCCACACTACTCATCATCACAATGTCAAGTCAAGCCACGCACCCATACACACGCATGTATCTTAACGGGGAAAAAAAAGCCTAATTCTCTGAAAAAATTACAACTTCTAAGTCGAGCTTCAATTTTACTCGGAACTTTTTTATTTATAAAAATCACCGTCCTTTAACTCTAATATCAAATTTGCTTTGATTTTTTATCTAGAAAAAATACAAACTTTCAATCTAACATTGAATCTAGCTCTGTTAACCTTTCATCCAAAAATCACCACTAACTATTTGACATGCTGTTTATATGTTAGTAATAAATCCACATTAGCAAGATGATTTGAACAATTATCTCTAAAACGAAACTGTTCTTTGATAAGAAAATTAGGAAAAATAGGGGGCAAATTTTAGAGTATAGTCAAAGTTGGTGATTTTATTAGATGAAAAAAAAGTTCAAGACAGACTTAGGACTACACAGAAAGTTAAATTTTTTTTAATTGATAAAAAAAAGTTCAAGATAAGATTGAAACTAGACATAAAATTGGATTTTTTAAACAAAAAAAAATGTTTGATGTAAAACTGGGATTTGACCTAAATTTGGGGCTTTTTAGGGAAGTAGGCTAGGGAAGAACTAAATACAGCGATTGAAAAATCAAATATTAATATGATGGAGTAATGTCGGTGACAAATGATTTATTGAGTTGTGCGACAAATTGTGAATGCATTCAAACAATTGAAATTACAATACTTTATGCTTCTGTTTTTTTTTTTTTAATAAATCTGAAATAAAGAAGAAAATGAAAGTCATGTACCCACTATACGTTGTTGATAAGCTCCCGATCTCAATTGAGCTCGTTGAGTGGTGTGATATCAGATTGGGCGGGCACTTCATGGTCGACATAACCTTTAGTGAGACAAAATAATTAACATTTCCACCATTCATTTGGTTAATCTGAAATGATTATGTACCGTACCCTCCCTTTATTTCTCAATATCTACGCGAGTGTACATTAATCATTGGCGACGTGCATAAGTTAGGCCGCAAAAAAGTTATGATGCCAATGCCTAGAGAATCTCTAACTTAAAATAATGGATCGTGCATCTCAGTAGCAATAGCAGGGCACTATCGTATCATAGTCATCATGATCTTCACTAGAGTGCTAGAAATTAGAAATTGATTAGATAATATAGTCAGCTATATCAAATGCAAGTATGGAAATTTCTTTGCGGACGACCAAAATTGAGGAGTCCCCGTGAAATATCTTATATGTCTAGTGGGACCTAATTGAATAAATAAAATATAGTGTGTATAGGAAGGCTAAATATACTACTCGCGTCACTCTTAATTCAAGGGGTGGCCAAAATGGAGGAGGGGACCGAACTTGAGCTTGAAAAAGATGGTGAGGTAATTCCGGATTTCCGTAAAACCCAATTTTCTAGGTAGTCTAGGGTTTGACTTTCTATGTGAATATGTATAGGATTTGCGCAATAGGCGGATCTTTTAAGCGCAAAGTTGACTGATTTGCTTGGTTCTTGTTAGTGAATTGGCGCAAAAAAAAGTTTGAGGTGGTACGTAGGGCAAACCATTCAAAGTCAATTAATGTGGACAAATTGAACTTTATCTTTTTTTAGATAAAATTAAATAAAGTGCTTCTTTTAAGGCATTCACACGGTTGACTAACTTTTCTTTCTTTTGGTCAAAATCGAAAAAGGAAAAGTCATTTCTACTGAAAAACGGGGCGGTAAATGGCTGGTGTCATCAGGTCAAAAAACTCATCTTGTGAATTAATTACAGTTTCACATATACAATTTGAGTACGCTCTCTTTCAATTCAGTGCACAATTCCGAGATAAAATTATATAAAGTGCTTTAAGGCATTCAAGGTTGACTAACTTTTCTTTTCTTTTGGTCAAAATAGAAAAAAGAAATGTCAGTTTCTACTAAAAAGTGGGGTGATAAATGTCTTAGTATTAGACTTTGTCATCACGTCGAAAAACTTATATTGTAAGTTAATTACGGATTCACATATATAATTCGAGTATGGTCTTAATCTAGTTCAGTGCCCAATTCGATCCATTCCCGCCCTTCGCCATCTTGGAAGTCCGCTGAGAGACACTCATTATTTGACCCTCTTGCCTCAAGAATCACTTCCCGCCGTCGTAGGACCTGCTTTTTATAGTAAAGACACTGACTAGTAATAATCAAATCATGCTCGAAGACATAGCAGTATAGCTCATTTTGCTTCCTATGAATTACGGTAAGTATTATTGGAGTAGCTTTGTCAATTTACCAAATACTTAGACGAGGCTAGTCTATTAGTTATAGTTAAGAGTAGAGAGAATACTTGTTTCGGTACTCTCCATTTCAATATTATCGATCAAGCACTTAAGTTTGCCTCCATGTTTGGCATGTGGCATGACATGTGGGACAATTTTGGGACGTGGCGCACATGTGACCAATAAACTTATAACTTAATGATTTGCCATCTGCCAACTTCTTATCTCGCTTGATTTAAATTTCGAAAGATAAATAAAGAGAAATGACACGAAAATTATGTTCCTTATCTAGTTTAAACTTGGGAAAAATGGACAAATTAAAGAAAGTATTTCCGATTAGACTCTATCATCTCCCTATTTCTATATTCTACTTATTTTAAAATGTTAGAAATGGATAAATTTTTTTTCCAAGATTCGACATTTTATTCAGTTTAAACTTTAAAAAGGATAAGTTACAGAAACTACTTTAAATTTTACTCTTCACTAATATGACTTATGGTCAAATTAGTTTCTTAAATGTCTTTATAAACAGAAAATTTTTGAGCCAGATATAAAATTTCACTTACATATTTCAATGATCAACTATTCTTATTGGCAAGCGTAATTTTCCAATAAAATTGGGAAATGTATTCATGGTAGAAGAATTAGATATGAACAACGATATTGGTCAATTAGATGAGCTAAGTGAAATCAACTTTAATAAATTTCATATAACTCCCGCTACTTTAATATTACAAATATGAATATTTATTTCAAACTAACAATAAAGTATCCAAACAAAGAAAAATTACATTGCAACTTACTTAAAAAGATCGTTATATCTTGCTTACATTGCAACAACGAAAAAATATTTATTTCAATCCGGCTACTTCAAATATCGCTTTTCTTATTGTGCACTAAAAAGTCATTTGTATTTATATGATGTGTGTTTGGAAAACTTTACATTGCAGTGGCTTTCTATGCCACGTAATAATCTTAGTTTTTCATAAAGCATGATGCGCTTCTGCGAAATTATAATATAAATTATACGAAATCTCAACATTTTTTTCTTACATCACATCTCATAAGCCTTTCATATCTCTTGCACCCTAAAAGAAAGAGAGAGAAGAAAGAGGCTTTCCGAGACACATTTCTTAAGATCATTGTAGGTCATATGCCTATTTTTCTTTGGGTATAATAGATCATATATATTTTGCTTTTAACCTGTTCATGAAATCTTAGTTTTCATTTTTACTTCCCTTTTTTTCTTAATGAAGATGAGATGAACAATAACAATGAAAAGAAAACAAATTAATATTTGTAAATTCTAGAAAGGCTTTAGTTATTTGCGTATTAATGTGGCTTAGCATAACTCGGTTTAGTTTTCAGAAAACATAGATTCAAAACTGAAGATCGGGTGGGCCTTCGGCTTTTATATGCAATTGCGCTGTGGCGGGGCTGTCGGCGTTTAGATTAGAGCTCGCAGTTAGTGGAAGTACGATGCTCGTTAGTTTCATGCAATAAAGCTAGCGAAGGTAAAACGAGAATTTAGATAGTTTGGCGAGGGCAAGACGGAAAGAAATAAAGGTCATTCAGCTTAAAAAGCAGCATTCTGGAAACGGCAAATGCCAGTATTGAGTAGAGCTCGCATTGAATTAAGAGCCTTTGGAAATACTAGCTTTAGTATTTGCATTTTTATTGCCAAACATCTTAGCATTTGGCCAAAAGCCTTCATGGTAATGCCGAACGCAGCCTACTCAGTACTTTATATAATTCGGTTACAAAGGTTTATTTGGTAATTACAAATTAGTGTGGTACTTTGCCAAATCCTCCATTTCGCTGTGCGGCTACAACTCTGAAAGAACCCCGCTCACTCACGGTGCGGCTACTACTCACTTCTCGTTGAAGGAGCTCATTTTCAACCTTCACAAAAATATAAAATTAGACAAGTATGTGTGTGCCCCTTTGGTTCGGCCAATCTATAGTACTTCGAGGTCCAACTCATGGTCTTGGTTAGGCTTGCATATGTATCCAACCAAGTGGGGTTTCATCATGTAAGAAGGTGTCTTGAATAATGGAAAAGCATATGCTTTCGAAGGTCTTCATTTCTTATATAGTTCAATGTGGAATAGACTTTCGCAGCTTGGTAGAATACAGAACCCTGTAACAATGGAAAAGCATATGGCAATTGTGTTCCCGATTTACTATCTCCAGCTCCCATTATGTATTTTTAATACTTCACTTCAGTTTTTAAAGTTTACCTAGAAATTAAAAGGTTCAAAGAGGAACATAGTTAGGCCTTGTTTGATTAGGATGAAGTAAAAAGTAAAAAATACATTTTTTTTTATATTTCCATCAATATTTAAAATATTATCTGATTTAAAATATATATAACGAATTATATATGAATTTATGTGATAATATATCACCTCTTGCGAAAGTTTTGATGTTTCTAGATAAAACATTTGAAATGCGTTAGTCACAAAATTTAGTTGCATGCATCTAGTTGTTACTGCCTTGTCAATAGACAATACTTGCATGCGTCTTGTTGTTATAAATATGATATGATAGTACAAATGGTCCCTAAACTTTAATTAAATGTGTAATGCCGTCAATGAATTTTTAATTTGTGCAATGTGATTTGTGAACTTTGACCCAATATGTTAAATTGTCCTTAAATTTTTAATTTGTTGGTACATACATCTACAAGGAGTGCCGGCAGCAAAAATCTACTATAATCTAAGAATCGGAATTACAATAACTCAATACGATCGAATGTTTCCCATGTCTAAATGAAACCCAAACCCAAGATAATAACAAATAAACAACTCATTTTGGATGTGAAAAACTGATAGCACAAATTACACACTTTGCTCGAGGCCAAATAGAAGCTCTCTTTGTATGTGAAGCTAGATTGGACTTGTCTCCGATCGGTTGTTGCCAATCTTGTTTTGTCATTTTCGAGTTAGGTCTATCCTTTTGGCTCGCTTGGAACTCATATGATCGAGGATTGGAGAGGAAAGGTGGATGAAAAGGCTTGGGATGGATTTAGGCGTCTTCATGCAAGCCGTGTACAGTATGTGGTGAGAGTTGCACGGATGGTAAAGAGGTGGGGTTTGTGCCCGTGCAGAGATGCATTGGGTTCTCCTCAAAGGGTCGTACAATCATATCATGTGCATTTACTTTTATAGGTTGATGATATGAAACAATTGAGAGGATTTCACATTTTATTGGGCCCATGTTTTCCAATAAGCAGTGATCTTCATTTGGGTTTACAACCGACCTTTCGTCGCAGAGCAATTTATAGGAGACAAAAGACCAGCGGTAGGCATACACCTTTCTTTCTTCGTCTCTTCTCTTCTTTTTCCAAAGCAAGGTCTGTCTCTCCTCCTTTTTCTAAAGCAAGATCCATCTTTCTCTTCTTTATCTAAAGTAAGATCCAGTTTGCCATTTGTCAAATAGCTACATTGATAGCTTCTCCCTTTCCCGAGCAGTTTCTTTGGGTTCACAACTGATCCTTTCTCAAAGGGTAACTCACCTATAACGTTGAAAATAGATGGTGTAGGACCCACAAAGTGACAATATATCATATGAGAAGTAAACCTTTGTTGTAAAATTAACGAACACGGAAGCTAATGAGGATCTTACAATTAAGTCAATGCAAAATCACCAAAGAAATAAATAAGGAATAATGAAGGGTCCTAATGATTTGTGTAATTCAATTTAAGTGTCGGTACCTTCATCTACGAAGAGTGTTGATAGTAAAAATATATTATAATCGAAGAATCAGAGTAACAATTTGCTCACCATGCTCGAGTTTTTCCCACGTCTAAATTTAACTCAAATCGAAGGTATTAATACATAAACAACTTAGTTGGGATGTAAAATACTAGGAGCTCTCTTTGAAACGGTCAAAAATCAAGGACCTCGTTTGCTCTTGATTTCCTTTCTTCACGGCATGGTTTTCCAGTTGCTGTGAATATAAAATTAGACAAGTACATGTATGCCCCTTTCTTTGGTTTGGCCAATCTACAATACTTTTAAAGTCCAACTCTTGGTCTTTGTCCTTGTTGAACTTGCCTAATTATCCAACTGGGTGAGGTTTCACTGTGTAAAAAGGTGTCTTGATCAATGGAAACACATATGCTTTTGGAGGTCTTCATTTCTTATATAGTTCAATTTGAAAGAGACTCCGCTTGTCACTTGTTTAGACACAAAACCCACTCACAATGGAAAAGCATATGGCTATTATATTCCTATTTTTTTATGCCCAACTCCCATTATGGACGAGTCCAACGATGCAAACCAATCAGATGGATCGGTTCGCTTTAATCTCCTTCAAACGCAATGTGAATGAGGATCCGCTTGGAGTCCTAAGCTCATGGAATGACTCTTCTCATCATTGTGAGTGACAAGGTGTTACATGTAGTGGACGGCATCCCGAAAGGGTCATCTCCCTTGACCTGATGTCAAAAGGCTTGGGCAGTCTTCTATCACCACATGTTGGAAATCTCTCCTTTTTGAGAAGTCTCATTCTATAGAACAACAGCTTTCATGGTGAAATTCCACAAAGCATTGGCAACTTGTTTCGCCTTTGCTATCTCGTTCTTAGTAACAACCCTTTTGGCAGACAAATGCCCACCAATTTTTCTCAATGCTCAAACCTTAAGATTTTGAATCTCGTCAATAACCAACTTGTAGGAAAAATTGTTGATAATCTCGGCTCTTTGTCAAAGCTTCAAGTTTTAGCTTTGGCTAAAAATAGTCTTATAGGAGTTGTTCCCCATTCTATTGGAAATCTCTCCCAACTTCGTGCTTTTATCGTTGCAATTAATGGATTGCAAGGAGAGATTCTTGAGACATTATCCAAGCTTTGCGGTTTGATGTTTGTTCAATTGTCGTTTAATCAACTCACCGGTGAGATCCCTCCGACAATCTTCAACATCTCTAGCATTTTCATTTTTGACACTGGTAGCAATAGATTCGGGGAGCATTCCCCCTTCTATCGGTGATGCTCTTCTCTCACTCATCTTGATTTAAGGAGCAATTTGTTTATTGGCATTATACCTCCGTCTTATCAAATGCCACAGGCCTTTAGTACATCTACTTTAGCAATAATAGTTTTCATGGACCAATGCCTACAAATCTTGGAAGGCTCTTATAGTAATGTTTATTACTAAAAACCAGTTGCGAGATGACTTCAGTTTCATTACTTCATTGACTAATTGTTCAAGGCTGGAAGCTATTGTGGTGGGCCTCAATTTTCTTGAAGAATGGTTGTTGTATTTCATTGGCAATCTTTCCAATAGACTGATTGCTATGTCACACAGCCTAATGTATGGAACCATTCCTTCAGGTATTGGTAATCTCTTCAACCTATCTATTCTTGATTTAACAAACAATTCGCTTGATGGCTATATTCCTTCTTCTATTGGAGCACTCCATAACTTGCACGCATTGTATTTAAGCATGAACATGTTAATGGGAGAGATCCCATCATCGATTGGCAATTTGACATTATTGAATGGCCTTTGCCTACCATTCAACGACTTCTACGAAGAAATACCATAGAGTCTTGGCAATTGCGGGCAACTAGTCGAGCTTAAGCTTTCGAACAATAATCTAAGTGGTTCAATCCTAGGGGAGGTTCTTAGTCTTTTTACCATTTTGATGGTGTTTAGCTTGGTGCATAACCAGTTGAGTGGATCTCTTCCATCACAAGTTGGGTCATTGGCCAATCTTGCGGAATTAGATTTGTCTTACAATAAGCTAATAGGACCAATTCCTAGCTTTATCAGCAAGTGCTTGCTATTGCAGCGACTTAGCTTAGCAGTCAATTCCTTTCATGGCGAAATTCCTCTAGCCTTTGGCGCATCACAGGACCTTCAAGAGTGGGATGTTTCCCATAACGACTTCTTTGGTAAAATCCCAAGCTTTTTCACTCAACTTGCGAATCTAAAGTACTTGAATATATCTTCAAACAAGCTTGAAGGAGAAGTTCTAAAGTAAGGAGTATTTCTCAATGCTAGTGCAGTGTCTGTCTTTGAGAATAGGAATCTCTGTGGAGGTATTGCAGAGCTAAGCCTTCCTTCTTGCAAATCGAGTACCTCTAAACCATTTTGGGCCAAAAAAGTTACAGCAATCACCATAGTGGTCGCCATCTTGTCGAGCTTCATTTTGTGTTCTTGCCTGTTTATTATTTGGTATCAGAGAAAGAAGTCGAAAGAAAATATCTCTTCAACTGGGTTGCCGTTTGAACACCAATTTTCAAGGGTCTCTTATGGGGAACTCTTTAGAGCCATAGGTGGATTCTCTGAGAACAATGTGATCAGCAAAGGGAAATATGGTACTGTTTATAAAGGAACTACATAAGAAGGCGGCTGGATGGCGATTAAGGTGCTCAACTTGGGCCATAGAGGTGATTGGAAGAGTTTCGCACCAGAATGTCGAACCTCAGGGGCAATAAGACATCAAAATCTTGTGAAGATATTGAATGTGTGCTCAAGTGTGGACTATCATGGCAATTATTTCAAAGCTCTATTATATGATTACATGGTTATTGGGAGCTTAGAGAATTGGATACATCAAGGAGATGAAGAAGATGTTGACCATGAACATGACCATGGAAATCCAAGACATTTGGGACTAATACAGAGATTAGATATTGCCATCGACGTAGCTTTCGCGATCGAATATCTTCATGAGGATTATAGCCCAAAGGTTATACATTGAGGTTTGAAGCCGAGTAATGTCCTTCTGAACAATGAGATGATGGGCCGAGTTGGGGATTTTGGGCTGGCGAAGATTGGCTTCGCCGTGACAATAGAGGCCATGGACATTGACAACTGCAGTAGCTCAATGGCAGTGAGGGGTTCTGTAGGCTATGTCTCTCTTGGTAAGAAAATTTTCTCACTAATTGTCTAAGTTTTATTTGCGTTGGCCTTGAGATGAATCTTGGGTTTTCATGCATATTGCTTGATGTACACTATTTTAGAATATGGCACAGGGGAGTCGACACAAGGCGATTTGTACAGCTATGGCATTCTTTTATTGGAAATGTTCAATGGTAGGAGACCCACAAAAGAGGCTTTCAAGGACCATTTGAATCTCCATGCCTTTGTAAAAGTGGCTTTGTCAGACCAAGCGATGGAGATCGTGGACTCGGCCATTTTAATAGAAAAAGCAAGAATGACATCGAGAGGATGAGAGGCTGCGTCATCTCTATCCTAAGGATTGGAGTTGCGTGTTCGATGGAGTCGCCGTGGGATCGGATGGACATGGTCGAAGCACTCAAGGAGTTGCATAATATCAGGGCTAGTTATGGAGCCGAACAGAAGCTTAGTTGAAGCGATTTCTACACACAGACACTTGGACTAGGCTATTCTTAGGATTAGTTTGGCTTTGGATAAGAAAAATTCGGACGGTTCCGTATAAGTACTCTATCTCCATCCATCCCCGACGGCACCCCCCCCCCCGGGGGCCCCTTTTCTTTTCTCTACGACCGCACTATTTTCTTTATTTGAATTTTCCGTTACTAATTTTTCCTCTAGAAGTCCATCTTTACTAAATTTTACGTAATTTCTATTAATTTTTTAACATTAGATAATGTGAGTGCTGCGTTCCCTTCGTCGTAAAAAGACAATTTTATGTGACGATTGACAAGGATGATCTCATAACATCATTATCATAATATTGTCAAATTATTTCGAGATTCCATCACATTTGATGAAATCAAAATTAACTAAGTAATTTTGCTTATTGCCTAGATAAATAGTTTTCTCATCAAATTACATCCTTTCCTTCCCATATTGTCCAAATACCTTTTAATTGTAATACATTATTGCGTCCATCCAATAAAAAGTTCCAAATATTATGACAATATCATAATATCTCCCCTCAAACTCAAGGTTGCTCAGGGGAAAAGAGCAGAAGTTTGGAAACTAGAAAATCAGGCAAGAAAAGGAGCCATTTTAAGACCATCCACGGTTTGAGATCAACGATTCCTTGAGAAATATGTTGTCGAGTGAAGTGACCGTTGTTCTTTATATTTGAATCCACAGATGAGGGAGACTTGACCCAAAGGCGTGGCAGTAAGTCTGTTACTCGAGCCCTGAAGAACCTGGAGTTAGGTTATCCTAGAAGGAACTCGATATCGAGATTAATAAAATAAGATATGGAAGTTGAAGAAAGTGATGAAAACTTTGCGTGTTCTCATATTAGAACAGATCGAGAGACTTTGAAGATGATTAGAAGGAGGATTCCGACATCTATATCCCTTATATCCGATACATGGTACAAGGAAACAACAAAGTCGTGCATGTCGGCTCAAGTTCAGTGCGTTCCCGAGGTCGAAGAAGGGCTAAGCACGCACAACGAATAAGTTCGAGAAGAGTATAACTAGGGGGAGTGTCGTGCAAGAGTTCGAGAGGAGAATTGTTCTGCATGACCGGCGAAGGAAGACGGTTGATAGTGTACACGGCAGCGAAGTCAGCTTCACCCCCAAAATTGTTTATGACAAGATGCCAACGCATGCATAACACGATCAGAATCTAACCTGTCTATTTTTGTACAAAATAATGTGTACTTATTTCGAGCCAATAGTATGGTCCATGTCAACATGCTTCATCAAGATCAATGCAAATTCATTAACTGAGTTAATACGACCTTCATTGAATTAAACAATATGGAGACCTGGGCGTTGTCCAGAATTCATAAGCTTATAAAAAAGATATTATCACTGAAAATTTTTGACAAATTATATAGACAAGAGTGTAAAAAAATTAGTAGCTTTGAATATTTTTAATCATCGAACGGTGCGTGGAACTACATATAGAGACACAAACATGTGTCAGTAATAACTTTCTAACGAATAACTTTTCATTGGACCTCGAAGAATGTTGAAATATTTTTAAAAAGAATAGCTTATAAAACTAGCTATCAAATTTATCTTTTCTAAGTCAAATTTATCTTTTCTAACATTCTAAAAAGTTAAATCAAATTAGAAAAGGAAAACCATTGAGAATTTGTATAATTTCTGTAATGCGAAAAATACCTGTAGATATGAAATAAGAAATTACTATGAGAATTAACCAATTTAGCAATGCCATTCTAACTCCACAATCTTCTAATAATATCATTAAATTGAAATAAATGACTCTTTAGAAGTTACAAGTACATGCATACATACTATACAAAAATCTTATGCGACACTTTTCTCTATTTGTTCTCAAATGATTGAGAGATGAATGGATTGCATTATTTTAATATAATATTTATAGATTTATAAATGTAGAAAAATATAGAGTAGAGGTGTAACAGTATAAAAGGTAATAAATTATGTCTATACCAATTAATTTTTAAATGATAATTAATATTATGGATTAATAGGATAGTAAAAGCAAAGTCCATAAGGTTATTAAGATTCGCCAATGTTGATTTTTGGTGCGGCTAATTTTGTTTTTTTGTTTTGGCAATGGGACGATTGTAATTTTAACATTATAAATTCTTAGGTGATACACTTAGTTGTTAAAACTTTGAAAATTTAATTGAACAATTTAAATATTTTGAAGAACTAAAACTGAGATTATTAATTTGGATTAATATTACGAAAAATCTCAATTTGGTACACATGCAACAAATTTACTATAAACTAATTTATTTACCACCAAGAACCCCAGATTGATACATCTGTTATAAATTTATCCTCATTTAGTTTCTATTAAATTTTGCCATCAAATTATTAAGTTAGATGACACATGATAGTTGATGGGTGTATTAATTTGGGGCTTTGCCCTCCATTTGTCACATGTGTACCAATTTGTTATTTTCATGATATTAATCTAATTTAATATAAATTAACAAAAAGTGAATTTGTTATAAATGTATTACTTTGAGTTATGATTGTTTTTTTTATTTTTGATGACCCAGAAAACCCTGCACGGCCGGATGCTGGGAGTAAACCACTAGGGGCAACATGTGCTAGCCACCACACACGTGCCACCAGGTAAGTCATCTTACGACGCGCTGGGGTTTCGAACCCCTCCCCTACGTGAGGGGGAGGAGGCTCAAAGCCAACCGCGCCACCCAGGTGGGTGATTTTGAGTTATGATTGTTAAAAATTAGTTTTGAATACATTTATCGCAAGCATACCAATTTGGGATTTTTTGTAGCATTAACTCGAATTAATAATCTCATTTTTAGTTTAGGGTTTTTGGAGAAAAAAAAACATACTTTAATTAGAGGTTGATTTTAAGGTAAAGTCTCATGACGATCAAAGTAGAATTCAATGCGGTAGTTATTTTCTCAACATGAATTAGGGCATGTTTAGTAATCGGCCAAATAATGCTAATTTCTATTCTTTTGTTCTCGGGAGTAGATTTGTAATAAAATCACGTTTGGTAAAATTTTTGTTCCTGGGAACAAAAGAAATTTGTTCCTGAAAGTAGATTTGGAACATAATCAAGAATTAAAAAAAAAAAAAAAGTAGATTATTGTTCCCGGGAACAATTTTAGAATCAAGAACCTATTTTCTCTTTTTCTTTTATTTTTTCTCGTTCTTCTTCCCTTTTCTTCTTCTTCATCTGCTGCCACCGCCGTGATTGCCGTTCGCCGTCGTCTATTGTCCACCACCCATCGCCACCGGTCGCCGACAACTGGTCCGGCAAGCTCATTGGTGGCCAAGCGAGCCTCGCCCGAGCCTCCCTCGACCATCAACGAGGCTCGCCTGACCGAGCGAGGCTCGACCAGCTACTGGCAAGGCTCGATTGACGAGAGTTGGCCTCGCCGAAGGCTAGCGACGATCCGATGAGATCGTCGGCCGGCCTGCCAATGATTGGCCACTTGAAGAAGAAGAATAGGAGAAAGAAAGGGAAAAAGAAAAAAAGAAAAAAGCAAAAAAAGTAATAAAATTATTCAAAATCTAAAGGAAAATGATTTGGAATAAAAATTTTGAATATGATACCAAACGTAATTCTATTCCAGAAATTGAAATTTTGAACAACTACCAACGACTCAAAATGCTTATAAATTGTTCTTGTTAATAAAAGGGAAAATACCACCAAAAACCCTAAACTATGTACAAAGTGACAAAAATACCTCAAACTTTTTTTTGCACCACCAAAAACCCCAAAATTTGCCATCCGTGACACATTTACCCCATTGAGGGTATTTTCGTCTTTTTATTTTTTTCCTTTTTTTTTCTATTTTTTTTTTTCTTTTCTCTTCCCTCCGCGGGCTTCGGCGGAGGGAAGCCGCGTCCGGCGAGGGCTGCCCCCTCGCCGGTGTCGGCCCCAGCGAGGGCCGCCCTCGCCCGACGCCGGCGAGGGCCTCCCTTGCCGGATCTGGGAGGGCGGCCCTCGCCCGACGCAGCGAGGGCGGCCCTCTCTGCGCGCTCGGGCGAGGGCACCCTCGCGGGCGTCGGCGAGGGTGCCCTCGCACAGGCCAACGCCGGCGAGGGCGTGCTCGCCGGACCGACTTCCCTCCACCGGAGCCGGCGGAGGGAAGAGAAAAGAAAAAAAAAAAAAAAAAAAAAAAAAAAAAGGAAAAAAAGAGAAAATATTTTTAAAAGCAAAATGACCAAAATACCCCTAAGATTTAGGGTAAATATGTCACGAAATGAAAGTTCGGGGTTTTTTGTGTCACAAAAAATAGTTTGAAGTAAATGTGTCACGGATGGCAAAGTTTGGGGTTTTTGGTGGTGCAAAAAAAAGTTTGGGGTATTTTTGTCACTTTGTGTATAATTTAGGGTTTTTGGTGGCATTTTTCCTTAATAAAATAAAAAAGAATCATTTCTGATCAGAAATTATTTTCGGGAAACATTACTAAAAGCACCCTTAGTAACTCAATGCTATTGCCTTTTTATTATCGAGTCAATAAACTTTCCCATTTTATCAAGCGACGGCCCTTGAGAATTATATCCCAAAACAAAAAATCGATCATTCGAATTATCAAACCATCATGTGAATATCATACGGGTCACTGTTTGAATTGTTCCCGAGGGCATTCAGTTTTCAGATTTCTTCCCCACTTTGCCGGTGCTCAAAGATGTTGTTATGAGAAAAACTCATTATGGATCATATATAAAATATAAAAATACGACGAGGGTCTTCATTTAAATCTAGATCATATGAACACGATGATGTGTAGTTTCGTATTGTCTCCGTATATTATGATGATCATGATAAAATAGCCACTTCTTGGCCGTGTGGAAGTGGATAATCATCCACTTATCAAAGCCTATCGACACACTCTTATGCACAAATTAGTGGCCAAAATTATCAGATTAGTCCCAAAAATTCAGATTTAAACCACATACCTTCACGATCCCAATATTAATATGGCTACCGCAGAAAAGTCCTGTAAACGCCCATTTTCGACTACCATCATTTGAATCGATGATGATCATCTTCCACTTGTGAAAGAACAACCCTCGGAATTTCAAGTCATGTATATATAAATATTTGAGCATTATTAAATGGATCGATCTCGAAATGTATTGAAGATTCGAATATGTAAATATCAATCTTCTTTATCCAGTAGCTGCACCGTCATTTTATACGCATGTCGTCCGTCATAGTCTTTCAATGTAATCCGAGATTAAATTCACCACTCTTTACTATATAAATAGTTTCACGAACGGATGAGGTCAAAAAGCCAAACAGCCACCCCCTCATTAGTTACAGCAAAGCACTCTGTAAATGATTCAGGTCTTTCAAATATTTATGTTTTTTCCCCCACAATGAAATTGCATTGTTCATACCCAAAATAGAACAAGAAGATAGACATGAAATCCCAATTTCCATATATTGAAAGAGAAATTCTTTCCTTTTCCCTCCGGTGCCATGAAATGAAGCTGGCAACGTCTTCAATCTCGGAAGAAGTGTAATTCTTTTTCCCGATTTGGGAGCAATTCGAGAGAGAAAGATTCACTTTTTCCCCTTTTCTCCTGAACTCGCATGGAAGCTGACGGGATCGCCCCAACCTCCGTCCGCCGCCTGCCTCCTCCTGGAAAACCAGGGTTTTTGCAGCTCCAGGGGTTCTCTCCTTTGCGAGTCTCGATTGATGATAACCCATGGGATCCGGAACCGCCTCATCGCGCTGGGCGCGCTCCTGTGGATGGCTTCGTTGGGACTTAGCTGTGCGATGTCGGCGAGCGTAGTTCTGACCTGCAAAAACGCCAACCTGTCCTTCGCCGCCGTCGAGGCCAATTTCGGTGAGTTCTTCTCTTGTTTGGCGGGCTTTCGTGTTGGCTGGCTACGTCCTTGTTCTGTAAGTTGGTTCTTGCGTTTTGGTTGCTGAGGAAAGGCGAGGAACTCGTAGCATCGTGTGGCCGTTGTGTTAGTTCAGTCTTTTTTCCTTAGCACTACACTCGATTGTCTCTGTTTCTTCTCGACGACTGGATCAGCGGAGCGAGCTTTTTTCCATCCATAATATTGCAAAAAGCTAGTGAGAATAACTGAGATGATACCCAATCTGTGATAAATTTATCAAAACTATTTTTTTGACTATCAAAGACCCCAACTAATTTAACCGAAACTAGTATACTCAAATTTATCATATCTTAGTTTTCGTTAAATTTCACAGTTAAATTATTGAGTTAAATAACATATGACAGTTGATTAATATACTAATTTGGATTTTACGCTCCGTTTGTCATAATTTATAATTTTTGTGATTTTTTTGTGGTATTAATCCAATTTAGCGAATAGTATATTTATCATAAATTTATTAGTTTTGAGTTTTTGTGGTTGAAAAAATTAGTTTTTGGTAAATTTTTCATAAACGTATCAGTTTAGGGGTTGTCACAATTATATCGGTTTGGGGTTTTTCATGGTCAAAAAAATGATTTAGGGTAAATTTGTTAGTACCAGTTTGGAGTTTTCCAGGTATCAACATTGTATATATCTATTTTGTTTTACTACTTGAGTTAGGTGAGCTTTTCATATTTCATTTATTTTTTTTTTATAGCTACATTATAAATCTAAAAACTTATGATGAAAGTGTAATTTAATCCCAAAACCTTCATAAAAATGAAATGAAATTTTAAAACTTATCAAGAAATTGTAATCGAGTCATAAAACTTTTGAAAAGTATAATTAAGTCTGAAAATTTATAACAAAAGTACAATCAAATTCTAAAATTTTAGAAAAGTACAGATGGAACAACTTGATTGAATTAATTTAACGAATTTTACAATTTGTTTGTACTTTTTGAAAATTTTAGAACTAAAAACTCGTTAAATTAGTTCAATCAACTTTACCAAAAAAAAAAAAAAATAGTTCAATCAAGTCATTTGACCGATTGTACATTTTGAAAGTTTTAAGACTCAATTGCACTTGATATGAAAATTTTGCGCTATTGTGACAAGTTTTAGGATTTTCAATGCATTTATTCTAATTTTTTATTTCCTTTTGATTGATGATTTTTCGTTCTTGGTCATCTCAGCTCTGCCGGTTAAAGGTTCTGGGGTTTGTGGCGTGCTGTATCTTGCGGATCCAATTGATGCGTGCTCTCAATTGGTGAATGAGGTCACCCAGTTGCCAAATGCTAGCTCCCCTTTTGCCCTAATTGTTAGGGGAGGATGTGGTTTTGAAGATAAAGTTAGGACAGCTCAAAAGGCCGGATTCAAAGCAGCTATTATCTATGACAACAAAGCTGATGGCGGCTTGGTGCCAAGTAGTGAGCTTTTCTATGCTGGCTGATTTAATTAACTTGCTACTGGATTAATAAACTCAAGTGGAAAAGCAAAATATATAGTTGCTGGATGATTCTTAATCATTTATCACTCTGATTTTAAGATGCTTTCTAGAGACCTGTGACTGTAAGTTAGATGCTTAGGATGTCAAGCAGCTTTCACTATGGTTTTGATTTATTATTTCTTGACCGTTAAAAAAACTTCTCTTTCGTACCTTAAATGACAAGAAACCTAGAAATTTTGCTCCTGCATAGATGTCTTTCAGAGACTTAAGGAGTTTACTTGGTCAGTTTTGATCTGGACTTACTGAGAGAAAGATGTGTTCCTGACATGGTTACTTGGTCAGTTGTATGAACTTCCTCTGGCTTGGAAGCCAGAGGTGGCTCACATATGACTCAGCCTAAACCCAATATGGATCCTGAAACAACACAACCTGTCCAGAATCTGGCATAGGAAAGGGGATTTCTCACTCTTTCATTTTGTACCTACTGGTAGCTCCTTGGCCAACTTGTATTGGTGATGGATGGATGACTAAACGATAATCTTAAGATAATTGTGTCAAGTCGCTAGGGAGGTGGCATTGCACTATTTTATTATGTATCTAAAGCTGTCAGTCATTTTGTTAAGAGTAAGAAATTCGACTACATCAGAAATGTACAAGGAAAAGAAAAGTCAAAAGATAAAGGAAAACATTAAAAGACTATGAGAAGTCAAAACAAGATGTCTAAAGCCGAATAAAAGAGTACAAGACATGCAACCAAAGATTCTAAGATCTAAAAAATCTTTTAAGGGATATTGGGTTGTGTTGGTGAATACGGTGCATGCTTCTATGCTGGCGCTTCTAGCAATGTTCACCTAGCCTAGGTGGAAACTTGTTGGATGAAAAAGATTGGTTGATTTGTTGGGTTATTCAGCTTGTTATCCTTTCGATAGAGCTGATTTGGGAGACTTAGTGCTTCAATGTGAACCATGCTGGCATCAAGAGCAACATCAGTTGAGTTCTGAAGACATATGGATAATTTATTTGGATATTAGATATGTTGTCTATTCATGACAATTCATTTGATGCCATTTACACCTTTGCCTGTGAGTGATTCTTGTAGCTCGTGTTTTATGCCCAGTGTTCTATTTTCTCCAATAGTGTGCTTTGATGTCATCAAATATTCACATTCCCCTGTTTTTTCTAGTGTTGAATATGGTTCATTGTTGAGGTACATTTCTAATGTAAGTTGGCCCGCTACATGCAGTGGCTGGAAATCCTGCTGGGATAAAAATCCATGCTGTGTTTGTTTCTGAAGTTTCGGGGAAATTACTTCAAATTTATGCTGGTTCAACTAATGTGGAGCTGTGGATAATTCCAAGCTTTGAAGACTTATCTTGGTCGATCTTGGCTATTTCTTTTATTTCCCTGCTTGCCATAGTTCTTGCCGTGTGCTTCTTTGTACGTAGGCATCACATAAGACGAGAAAGGCTTCGAGCTCCTCGTGTCTGGGAGTTCCATGGAATGAGCAGTCGCCTGGTGAAAGCAATGCCAAGTCTCATATTTACTGCTGATTTAGAGGATAACTGCACGTCGAGGACATGTGTGATATGCCTTGAAGACTACAATGTTGGGGAGAAGCTCAGAATTTTGCCATGTCATCACAGTAGGTGTTTCCTTGCCGATACGATAGTCAATCAAGTGTTATGTCAGCTAATCACTGGGAATTATCATAGTTCTCTAGCAAGCATCATGAGCACTATCAATTTCAATCTTGACTGTAGTAAATATTTGGGCATCAGTTGCATGATTTTTGCCTGAAATTTTTTTTCGGTGTAATGCTTAGACTTTTGTAATGGATGGCTAGCTCCTGTTCTGGAACGTGCAGAAAAAAATAGCCTCTGTATCTTCCTCCAGTTTGCTGGTCATGGCAAAGGACTCTGAAAGGTGGTAACTTGGTTAATCCCAGAAAAGAGAGCGCGAATGATGTGTCTTTTCTTTGGGCTATAGTGTAGGCTCCATTTCTAGAGTGCTTAGGAGTTCTATTGCCTATGTTTCAACAGCAATTTCTTTAATTCACACGAGTGGCACACAAGATTTCTCTCTATGATTCTCATTCTCATTTTCCTGTCTCTGCAAGGTACTGATGGAACTTAGGGAGTTTTTATTTGGTAGTATTGTTATTGTCCTTCAGATGCTGCACTGCTGCTCAATATCTTTATATCAATTTAAGCTGTCTATTTCAGTTGAGCTGCTATTGGGTCTATAGTGATATTTTCACTCGCACACAATCTCATATGGTATCTTCTTCTGTGGACAGAATTTCATGCAAAATGCGTTGACTCTTGGCTTACACGGTGGAGAACTTTCTGCCCAGTTTGCAAGCATGATGCAAGAACTAGCACAGGTGAACCCCCGGCATCTGAGAGCACGCCACTGGTTTCATCAAGCCCTGCGTCTGCGGCTTCCTCCTCTGCTTTGTCTTCTGCTAGATCATCGGTGGCTTCCTCGTCAGCCATCCAAATAGCCGGAGCATCACATCCTCCTTCTGCTTCTCGGACTCCATCTCTCTCAAGCACTTCTTTGCAGCAGTCTCATAGGTTCTATGGACAATCTCCTCTGAGCAGTAGCCGTAGTTCAGAATCTTTAGATAACCTCTCGAGGATCCTACTTGGTTTCTTCCTTCTTGCTGGGTTATCCCTCTATATCACCCGTCTATTCAACATTTGGGACTGGATGTAAATTTGTAGGTATTTTTTAGATAAAATAAAGTTCAGCACACGATTAGAACTGGATCTGAAGTTGAGGTTTTTCTTTTAAGACAAAAAAAAAAGTTTATGATATAAAATAAATTTTGGGATCAGATTGGAATTTGATCTAAAGTTGAGGTTTGTTTTTTAGATAAAAGAAGTTACAGGGCAAATGTGCGTTGCTCAACAACCTCTTTAGACAAATGGGAACTAGACCTAAGATAATGGGTCGGTGGAAAATAGATTGGAATTGGACCTAAAATAAAGGGCCGTGTATTTCAATAGCAATGGAAAGCATTATCATAGCCTAGTCATCATGATCTTCTCTGAATGCTAAAAATTAGAAATTAATTAAATAATATAGTCACTTTATCAACGGTAGGTATGATATTTCTTTGCCGACAATAACAATTGGGAAATAATACGAAATATCTTATATATTTAGTGGGACCTAATATAATGATTAGAATATATATTTACTATGTGAATTATTGAATGCGAAGGACTGCTTGACAGGTATATATAGGATTTGCATAATTTGCGGATTTTTTAAGGCCAATGTCGACTGATTGCTTGATTTTTATTAGTGAATTAGTGCAAAAAGATTGGAGGGGGTACGTAGGGTAACTACTCAAAGTCAATTAATGTGGGCAAATCCAACTTCATCTCCTTTTGAGGTTACAGCGTGTGAAGTGCTTCATTAAGGCATGCACATGGTTGCCTAACCATTCTTTTCTTTTCTTTTGTCAAAATCAAAAGAAAAAGAGTGCTTCTACTAAAAGGCGAGACAGTGAATATTTGAGTATTGGAACTTCCAATGCTTAACATTATTATTTTGTTAAAAGAAACATCTTGTGAGTCGATTCTAGTTCACACATATAATCTAAAACGCTTTTTCTCCAGTTGAGTGTGTAATTTAATTCATTTTTACCCTCCACCATACTAGAAGTTTGTCGAGAACCACTCCTTAACAAGCTCTTGTGCCTCGGCAATCACTCTCTACGCTTGTTGCAATGAAGGTATTGATTAGCAATAGTCAACCTTTGCTTAAGGACAGAGTGATATATAGCCTCATTTAAGTGATCTCTTTTCTTTTTTTTTTTTTTTTTTTTTTTTTTTTTGATGTAGTACTGAAATGATATGATGAAAAGTTTTGGCTTTGAAGAACGTTATAGCATTTTTATTGTCCTTTCGAGTCAATTAAACTTCCCAGTTTGTCAAGTGACGGCTTCGATAGTTCATTCATCATTTTGAAATTGCTCCTCCGAGCATTCATTCTCATCTTTTTCCCTTACTTTGTCAATACTCAATATGTTAGTACAAGAGAGACTCGTTGTGGATCATGTAAATCTATATGGATAAAGACACTATAAATGCTATAACTTTTGCATGATGCTATTATAACTTTTATTCGATCACTTAATTATCAAATTGATGAAAATTTGTTTACTTTAGGGCCTGTTAAGCGTGGATTTTTAAATTAAAATTTGATTTGGACGCAACCTTTTAAAACAAAATTGAAGTCCAACATGGCTGACATGGCATAACACACGCAGTACGCACACACTCTCTCTCTCTCAACTTCTTCAATCTTCGACCATGGGGTGTGTCGTGTCATCCATTACTGAACTTTCCATGGTAGTTACTGAAACCCTCGAATCAAACAACTTCGGCTTTTTTGCGACATATGACAGAACACGAATGCTCGTGCTGCTCCACCTCCACCCCGACTTCTTCGCATTTTTTCATCGTTTATTCTCGAAACTTATCGCACATCGGAAAAATTAGAGCCGCTGAAACGATGAGCCTTTCGAAAGAAAAACAGGTGGTGGTGCGGGTTGGTTTTTATGGGTCACCAGCGCCGGAAGAGGCGATGAACTTCTTCGCGGCCCTTTTGACGACGGTCACAAGCCGTTCGCGGCGGCGAGGAATCCAAAGCCCTCATAATCGAACGAGAGTGCTTCGAGTGGAGAATCCAACACATAAATTGCGGGTTAGTGCTTCGATTGAAGCTAATTAGCCCCAGTTCGTCAATTCGAAGCAAGAATAAATCGCCAACCGTGTCGTTTTTGCACTATTCAGCTCTTTGGGTTTCTCCGGCAGGCCACGCAGCTTGATTACGGGTAAATTAATGTCATGTTATTGATGGCACTCGCATCATAATCATATGAGGAGGGCCCCGATTTTAAATCTGAAGCATATGATGAATACGGCACGGCCTCGCGTTGTCTTTTCATGTGCGGATTCGTGTGGCGGTTTTGGATGGAAACCGCTGGCCAGGTGCAACGCAGGTGGAATCAAACGACAACAACGATGAACGCTAAATTAAACTAAAGAATAATGTCCGGTGATGAACCCACAAATGATCGGACGCCAAGTGCGCCCAATTGGTCTCGTTCCACATCATGAACGAACCACCTCCACCACCCCATTCCAAAATAATCGAATAGCGACTTCTTGCGGCGGGTGGGCGGGCGTGGCTCTGGATAAATATCATCCCCACTAATCCATGCCTATCGACACCCCCTCCTTAATGCACTAACTCGTGGCCAGCAATCATCGGATTACATTCCCCTAAAAATAACAATAATAACAGTCGGATTCGAAGCGACATCATCATCGACGGTTCCGACATCACCGATGTTTAACGCCGCATAAAATTTTTGTATACACCTGTAATCGACAATTGTTTTTGCTTGTATTTAAACGGCCTTTCAAGTATACTTTCATATCTATGAAAAATAAGTGGGTTGGATTACTCGAAATGTATTAATAATTCGAATGCGTAAATATTAATCCTTCTTGACACCATCACCTTATACTCGTGTTGTCGGTTACGGTGTTTGGATTTATCACGAATTATGTTTATTATCATTATACATATATATAATTTTCAGGAGGTTGGGATGGATGGTACGGAGGGCGGAAGAGCCGAAAAAGAAAACCACCTCCTCACTAATTGCTGGTAAGCACTCTCTAGATGGTACGAGCTTGTCAAAACATTTATCCTTTATCCCCACCAACAAATAGCATTGTCATGCCCGAAAAAGTAAGAGATAAAATCCCATTTCCACATATTTTTTTTTTTAGAATAAGTGCATTGAAAATCCAAATATAATTAAGTCCTAAAACTTTCAAAAAGTGTAATTAAGTCCTAAAACTTGTCACAAAGTGCAACTAAGTCCTAAAATTTTCAAAAAGTGTAATCAAGTTAAAAACTTATCAAAATGGTTTAATCAAAGTCTTTTAATGGAATGCACTTTTTGAAAATCTTGGACTTTCGGTTGCACTTTCAAGACAAGTTTTATGATTTTATTGAACCTTTTGAAAGTTTTAGGACTTGATTGAACTTTCATGATAAATTTTAACTTAATTGCACTTTTTGAATGTTTTAAGTCTTCAATTACATTTTCATGATAAGTTTTAGGACTTCTAATGTACATATCTTTTTTTTTTTTTTTAAAGGCACTATTTCTTTCCGTTTCCGTGCCATGAAATGACGCTTCTGTCTCCAATCTCATAAATAATTTAAGAATTTCCTTTCCAAATAGGAAGCAATTAGAGAGACAGAGACAGAGATAGAATCAAAAATTAGATTCAATTATTCCCCCTTTTTCTCTCCGAACTCGCAAATCCCATGGAAGCTGATGTGATTATCCCACCCCCCATCCCCTCCGCCTGAATCCTCCCGGGGAAAATTAGGGTTTCTGCAAGCTCCGGATTTTCGCTCCCCTTTTGGGGGTCCTCGATTGATGATAAGCCATGGATGCCGCGAGTCGTGCTAGTGTGCTGGGCGCGCTCCTGTGGCTCGCCTTGCTGTGGGTTGGCCGCACGGCGTCGGCGAGCGTCGTCCTGATCGGCGGCAACGTCACCCTCTCCTTCGCCGCCGTCGAGGCTCAATTCGGTGAGTTCCCGCTCTTCTCTAGTTCGGCGGGGTTTTTGATCGCGGAGGAAAGGCGAGGAATTTGTGGCGGGGTGCGGGGGTTGCGTTTGGTTTAGTCCTTTGTTTAGCGCTAGAGGACTCTCGGTTGTCTCTGTTTCTTCTCGGCGACTGTACCGGCGGAAAGAGTCTTTTTTTCATCCATGATATTGCGAAAAGTATGTGCTTTGTTGTGATGCTAACTGTTTTACTACTTGGGTTTAGGTGAGCTTGCAAATTTTAGTTTTTTGGCCCCCTTTGATTGACAAATATGTCTTTTTTTTTTTTTGCCCTTCTTGGTCATCTTAGCTCCGGCGATTAAGGGTTCTGGGGTTTGCGGCGTGCTGTATCTTGCGGACCCGATCGATGCGTGCTCTCAATTGGTGAATGAGGTCAACCGGTTGCCGAATGCTAGCTCCCCTTTCGCTCTAATTGTTAGGGGAGGAGGATGTAGTTTCGAAGATAAAGTTAGGAGAGCTCAAAAGGCCGGATTCAAAGCGGCTATTGTCTATGACAACGAAGCTGATGGCAACTTGGTGCCAAGTAGTGACCTTTTCTATGCTGATTGATTTTATTAGCTTGCTACTGGATTAATACACTTAAGTTGGAAAGGAAAATTATATAGTCGCTGGATAATTTTTAATTGTTTATCACTCTGCTTTTATGATGCTTTCTAGAGACCTGTGACTGCAAGTTAGATACTTAGGATGTCAAGCAGCTTTCACTATGGTTTTGATTTTTTATTTCTTGACCGTTGAATGACTCCTCTTTTGTACTTTAAAGAACAAGAAACCTAGAAATTTTGCTCCTGCATAGATGTCTTTTTTCAGAGACTCAAGTAGTTTACTTGGTCAGGTTCAATCTCGACTTACTGAGAGAAAGATGTGTTCCTGACATGGTTACTTGGTCAGTTGCATGAACTTCCTCTGGCTAAGCCAGAGGTAGTTCATATATGACTGAGCCTAAACCCAATATGGATCCTGAAATAACACAACCTCTTCAGAATCTGGAATAGGATAGGGGATTTCACACCCTTTCATTTTCTGCCTACTGGTAGCTCCTTGGGCCAACTGTTATTGGTGATTGATGGATGACTAAACGTTAATTTGAAGATAATTGTGCCAAGTTGCTAGGCAGGTAGCATTGCACTATTTTACTATGTATCCCGAGCTGTCAATCACCTTATCATGTAAATGAGAAATGTTATCTATTACAACGAGATCTACATAATAGACTTTCTTTGGTTTTGTAAATTATAACTTTAATACTTGTAAAACCTTTGTTACTCCAAGAAGAACATGATAAATGTGGGGCCGGGATAGAGAATAAGATAGCCTTTCCACTAGGCTAAAGTGGTAAGTGATGTACCGGGAGTTGTTTATGCAATTATGGTTTAGGAGTAACAGAAATTCCTTTTACTGAAGTAGAGACGACTCCTGGCCAAAAAAACCTTAAGATGACTTTATCTTAATCTAAGGGTTCCTGCTAGTTGATGTGGCTAGTCACATGCTTGGAGAGAAGTTGTCTTACGCTGATTTGTAGGCAGTGTTGGTGCTTAAGGCTTGTAGTTTGGTTGGAAACTAATTGGACAAAAGAGATTGGCTAAGGTGTTGTTGAGTTCTGTTTATTATACTTTCGGTACTGCTGATTTGGGAAATTTAGTTTTCCAGTGCAAACTGGAATGATGCCAGACATCTAAAGCAACTTGAGTAGGGTTGAAGTCGTGTGGAATTGGTTCTGGACTCGCTTAGAACGAGTGCAATAAGATTTATCCTAGCCAGAGGTTCCATAAGGACTCAGTCTAAACCCAACAGGGTCCTGGGATTGAAAAAAAAAAAAAGAACTGTTGAATATTGAGAAGAGGAAGTAGGATTTCATGCCCTTTCATTTTGTCTTTACTTGTAGAGCCATCGGTCAGCTCATTGAGATGGAGGGATAACTACTGATAATGGTATAATAATCATGTAAGTGAGAAATATACTTCATCACAACCATCTGAATTTGCCCAAATAGAGTTTGTTTGGTTTAGCTTGATACACATAGATTTATATCACTCCTACAGGAAACTGATAATTGTAGATATCACAATTTTCTACCATTAAAAAACTTAAGTTGAGACATCACTCAGGATGCGACTTCTTAACTTCCTGCTGCTTGCTAATGTTGGTGCATCATATACTTGGAGGAAAGCTGTCTTGCACTTTTTTTTGGGTTCTTTGATGGGTGCTAGGGGATGTTATTAGAGTAAGAAATATGAGTACATCAGATATGCACAAGGAAAGAAAGAAGGAAAGATAAGGCAAAAAATAAAGGAAAACATCGAAAGATTATGAGAAGTCAAAACAAGATGTCCAAAGCTGTATAAAAGAGTACATGACAGATGCAACCAAAGATTCTAAACCCTCAAGCAACTATTTTAGGTTTTTAGGTTGTGTTGGTGAATACGGCGTGTTGTTTCTATGCTAGGGCACCTAGCAATGTTCACCTAGCCTGGTTGGAAAATACTTGTATAATATGATTGGTTGATGTGTTGGGTTATTCGGTTTGTTATCCTTTCTATAGAGCTGATTTGGGGGATTTAGTACTTCCATGTGAACCATGCCTAGCATCAACAGCAACCTCAGTCGAGGTCTGAAGTCATGTGGATAATTTATTTGGATATTAAAAATGTTGTTAAATTGTGACAATTAATTTGATGCCATTTGCACCTTTGCCAGAGTGATTCTTGTTTGTGTTGTATGCCTTGTGTTCTATTTTCTCCAAAGTTTGCTGTGATGTTATCAAATATTCACATTCCTTTGTTTTTTCTAGTGTTGAATATGGTTCACTATCGAGATACATTTTAATGTAAGGTGGCCTGCTACATGCAGTGGCTGGAAATTCAGCTGGGATAAAGATCCATGCTGTGTTTGTTTCTAAAGTTTCGGGGGAATTACTTCAAAACTATGCTGGTTCAACTAATGTGGAGCTGTGGATAATCCCAAGCTTTGAAGACTCAGCTTGGTCAATCATGGCTATTTCTTTTATTTCCCTGCTTGCCATGTCAGCAGTTCTTGCCACATGCTTCTTTGTCCGTAGGCATCGCATAAGACGAGAAAGGCCTCGAGCTCCACGTGTTAGGGAGTTCCATGGAATGAGCAGTCGTTTGGTTAAAGCAATGCCAAGTCTCATATTTACTGCTGTTTTAGAGGATAACTGCACATCAAGGACATGTGCCATATGCCTTGAAGACTACAATGTTGGGGAGAAGCTCAGAATTTTGCCGTGTTGTCACAGTAGGTTTTCCTTGCCAATACAATAGTCAATCGAGTTTTATGTCAGCTGATCATTGGGAATTATCTTAGTTCTCTAGCAAGCATCAGAAGCACTTTCAATTTCATGCTTGACATAGTAAATCTTCGGGCATCAGTTGCATGATTTTTACCTGAAATATTTTTGCTGTGTAAAGCTTAGTCATTAGTAATGGATGGCTCTGCCGGAATGTGCCGAAAAAGACATAGCCTGTCTCTTCCTCCAGTGTGCTAGTCATGGCAAAGGACCCTAAAAGGTGGTCAACTTGGTTAATCATAGCAAAGAGAGAATGTGGATGAGGTGTCTTTTCATTGGGCTATAGTGTAGGCTCCATTTCTAGTGTGCTTGGGAGTCTGATTGCGTATGTTTCAACAGCAATTTGTTTAAATCACACGAGTGGCATACAAAATTTTTCTTTGTATGATTCTCATTCTCAGTTTCCTGTCTCTGCATGGTACTCATAGAACTTAGGGAGTTTCTATTTGGTAGTATTCTTATTGTCTGCAGATGCTGCATTGCTGCTCAATAACTTTATATCAATTTAAGCTGTCTTTTTCAGGCCTATCTTTGTTTAGATTGAGCTGCTATTCACTCACACAATCTTATATGGTATCTTCAACTGTGGACAGAGTTTCATGCATCATGTGTTGACTCATGGCTTACATCGTGGAGAACTTTCTGCCCAGTTTGCAAGCGTGATGCAAGAACTTGCACAGGTGAACCCCCAGCATCTGAGAGTACACCATTGCTTTCATCGAGCCCTGTGTCTGTGGCTTCCTCTGCTTTGTCTTCTGCTAGATTATCGGTGGCATCATCATCAGCCATCCAAATAGCCAGAGCGTCACGTCCTCCATCCGCATCTCGTACTCCATCTTTCTCAAGCACTTACATGCAGCAGTCTTTTAGGTCCTATAGACAATCTCCTCCTCTGAGCATTAGCCGTAGCTCAGCTGACCTCAGGAATGCATCGTCTTACCGGTCTCAAGGATCGTACTTGGTTTCTCCCCACTCGATGGGTTATCCCTCTATATCACCTGTCAATTCAAGATACAACTCACGTTACATTCCAAGCCCGAGCAACGCCTCTGCAAATTTCATCAGTTCTAGTCACCAGCATCACCCGTTACACCACAGTGAATCAGCTGCAAGTATCTCACCTTTTGTGTCCGCTCAGTCCCTTCCAGGGTGTTGATTGATATTTGGTTCATGACAGATTGCCTTTGCTGCTTGCTATCCAATCCAATCTCCAAGTCTCTAGCAATAACGCAACGGTATTGCTAAATTATACTGGATTCAGTTCATACATCAGTACATGTCTTGATTAGGTTTGAACCTGAATGTCACCAGCTTCCTTCCCATTGTAAATTGTACCATGAGTTTTGAGTTTTTGTTATCTGTTGGAAGTGACCGACGTGGTCCATGCACAATGAGGCTCGTTGAATTTTGATACGAAGTGTGTGCGTGTGATGGCTGTGCAGATTTAGTTTTCTAGTCTCTTTCTGTATAGAATAACTGCTAATTTCACAGGTCTTATAACCTACTGGAGTCTTCTACTCAGAGAGATGCACTTAATATTAAATCAGCACTGAGCTTTTTTTCCCCCTGATAACCTTCTTTGCTTTGTTCATGAATCTCACTACCTGTTTTATTGTTGTTTTTTTTTCCTGATTTTGTCTTGTGAAGCGGTACTCACAGATCTACGAAATTACCCATCTGGTGCTTCTCTGCTTCTTTCTTCCATTTTTTTTGGTTGCAATACCCGCACTGTGAAAGTCAGGAGAGAGTCTGATGTTTGGTACCGTTCAAGGCGTGCTCAGCCCCCAAAAAACACGGACTTCTTGATGCTATAGAAGCAAGCTTAGTACGTCTAGCAGATTTGAGTATGTTAGCAAATATTTCTTTAGTGATGGCACTACTTTAAGTTGGAAACGTTTGCAATATGGTAGCTTGTAATACTTCCTGTACTACATACGACAATTAACCCTTCCTGTACTACATATGACAATTACCTGTGAAAATCGACGATGGTAAATGTCTAGTATATTTTGTAAATTATTGAAGGTGCGGTAAATTCAGTATATTGTTAAATGCATCAGTTGTTAGCAGTAAAAATTTTCTACAGATCGGCAGTACGTTTGAGGGCACAAAGCTATAATTGATAAATGTTAGCATGGATTGGTTGCCGCTTGTTTCCTGACAGTGATAAATCCTCTTTCCGGTCAATTGAGGTTGACTTTGGTCAATAGATCACAACCAAACCCAAACCACCCCCCTTAAAAGATGCCAAAAACTAGCTGCAAGTGTCTACACGAGTAATGGTGACATTTCTCATACTGACAATAACATTGTTCAAAAATGTACGAAAAGTCAGCGTACTTGGAATGAGGTTTATTGTGTTCGTTCAATTTCATCTTGACCTACAAGAGACTAATTATAGATCGCGTTTGTGACAATCTGTGACATACAAAATTAGTTTGTTATAATCAATTAACCAGTAAGTGTTATTATGGCCTATACGTGGTCAAATTAAACATGATTAATCAAATAATTCTCAATATGCCCTTATAATCGATACAAATGCAACCTGCAAACACGTATAGCCGACCTGATCATTAGCACGTAAGGCTGACATCTTGTATCATAGTAGTTCTCAGATCTCCACCATCGGTCTTTAGAAACTACGAGTTAGAATGGAGCGAACCACATAAGCCGCACACTGGAGATGTGCATATGCTAGAAAATTTACTTTCTGATATTATTAAGCACAAGGGAATGGATCGTGTAAATTATTTGATCAAGCTGAAGACTCCGATGGACGGTCGTCAGAATAACAAGCTAAAAGCCATTACACAATCATTTTGTTCTGCCATTTTCAATTTCACCACTGCTCATACAATGCAGTTATGCAAGCATAATTTTTCGTGTACCACAAAATCCATGCTCGCGCAGGAGGAGACGGTGTGCTCTTTGGTATTAACTGGAGATGATGTATCTATAACCATAACAGACGCATAATCTTTACCCTGTAAAACCGGATATTGGTAGTCAAAATTTCAATGTAGACAATTCCACCAACAGCCTTTGAATTTACATCCTAAACCGGCCAGTCATCAACGTAATTTCGAAACTAGTCTTCTGATGTCGTATGCTGTAAAGGTTCCACGCATTTCAGGACAAACCATGGTGAGTTCTAGACCTTGCGAAACATGTTTGAACTACAAAAAAATGCCATAGCTTGCGCAGACCTTTCCCTCAATTCACTCCATTTTTATTCGCTTTAAATGAGTTTGCCTCATCCATTCAAGGCACTCATCTGCAGTTCCAGCCAGGTTTGCTAGCTGCCATGCAAGTAGCTTTTGTTGCTGAAAAAGAAATAACAAGTCAGCTTCAATTTCATAGTTCAGTAGATTGGTGCGGAAAAGTATCGCTTACCCATTCTTTAACCAATGGACCTCCACATTTGAGCTGGAGAATATTAATAATGTCCTTTCCAGTGACTAAAGGCTTCACTTCCCATATTTTTTCTAGGCCTGCATATCATGCAAATGGAGTGTATATCGGAACAATGCTCAAAACAAATCCCAAGACTACACTCCCAAAAGATTCCACAGAAACTCTTTTAAAGTTGAATTCATGCAGAAAGTACACATGCAAACTCAAATTCTCTGGGTGTCTTTTCTCATAAATACCAATGGTACAGGGAGGGGTCAGAGCATAAATCCTTGAGCAATCCACAACGCATGGATGAACTTTTGTAAGACAAAGGAAGCAAAGGACCTCTAGACATACCTAATTTGAGAATAGCATTCTCAACTGCCTGGAACACCTCTTTTCTCTTGTCTAATTCGTTGTGCTTTAACATGGCATCTTCAGAGCAGCCAATAGGAGAGGGATAAGCCAGCACAGAAATCAATAATGCTACTCGCCAGAAATCCTTTACTTCTCGCAGGAGAAATCCTACATAGATGAGAAACAATACTGCATAAGTATTCCATAAAATGACGCCAAAAAATAATGCAGAGATTGACAAAATATGACAAACCAAAAAGAAGGTGAACCAAGTAGATACGGTCCTCTTAAACTACTTCAACACCAAAAGTAACATGCTCGACCTTTTCTGTGGACAATCCATGTGGTTCACTCATATGAGGAGGTAACAGTCTAGTAACAATCTCGAGGTTAAAAAGGCAAAGAAAAAAAAAAAAAACGAAAAGGTAAGGAAGCCTAGGTCCAATTTGATGTCATAAGCACAATGGGTTCCCAATAGATACAGTGTAAGTATTGGTAGAACAGTATAAAGATATTGATATACAAAATACCATTTCAGTTTTGATGGGAATGTGATGATCTCAGCCAAGATTTTACATACAGATGACGATTCCAATTCCCAAATACTGTTGCACATCTCATTTCCAAGGACATATCCATGATTCCCCATTACCCTCAACTGGAACTTTCCCCCTTCTGTTACAGAATTTCAAATAATACATGATGAAACACTGTGCATATCATCATTTCGATTGCTGATGCCTAGGAAATACTGTATAAGTCAATTAATAATTGCCCTGCATCTCTTGTGCTTTCACTTGAAGAAATTTCAGATCTAGAATCCTGATGGCTTAGTTCATTACTCTTGTTCTTTCATTGAGTGAAAAGATAGCAGACCAAAAAAATTTCAAAGTAACCAGAGAAAAATTGCTCTTACATATTCTTACCAGTTAATACCCGCAGCTTTGACGAAGCAGGGATATCGACAAGTTCAGTGCCCATAACATCTTCATTCAGCTCTCCATCAACATTTGATTCAAGAAAAGGAATCAAGCTAAGCAGTCTTGCCACAGCAGAGTGTACACTGACGACCTTAAAAGGAGAAAGACTTTAACTACTATTAGTTCACAGCTGCATAAAAGATAAACAGCTCATCAAGTACAAAATTCGCCAGGCGTCTATGAACTAACTGTCTCAGCATCGCTAGCCTTTCGCTTGAGAGAGTTCCGAAAAATGTAGTTGACAATTGGAATCTGCAAAAAGACATTAAATAACTGTGATTGCAATAGAAAGGGAACAATATCTGAAAACTGGGATAACTTTATGTTCCCAATTTAAGACCAATCCAAAAGCTGAAGCTCTTAGGTAAAAGGAGAAGACCCATTAATCCAATTCAAAGAGATGTGCACATGCAAATTAAGAAAGGAAAGACGAAGGTACCTTCTTTCCTTTGTTATCTTTGTATGTGATGGTTCTGAATGGGAAAAACAGAGCTGCATACAAGGACAATCTTCTTTGTTCATCCTGAAATAGGTATACATATTGAGTAATCAAAAGCATATTACTCCAAGGAAAGTTCAAGAAGAATATGCAACAATAGGTAGCATAAGCAATGACTACAGAAAGTACATGGTTTCCTTAAGCATAAGACAAGAACTTAACTATATCAACTAGACCATGAAAAAAAGAACAAATCTAGTCAACCAATCACGATGAGAATGCCCGTCGCTGGTAAGAAGTAATGACATCTAAACAAGAGAAACGTGGCCAAATATAATAGAGTAATCATATTATAATACAGGACAGAACTTATAAGATTCAAGCAGCTAGGGCATGCAGAAAGAGATCAGCATGCCTAAAATAATTCTTTGAATGTTTCTACAATTTTCTTTTCTCAAAGAAACATTGATTGCAGTAAACCTGCAACATAATGCAATAGTCAATCAAGTGCAGTTTCAGAAAGAAATAAATGAGAACTACAAGGAAGCAAAATAATTGAGCAAATAATAAATTCTGAAAAATTTAATTTGGTTCAGACAGGATGAATGGAGCTAATTAAAATTAGTAAACTAATCTCCTGCTAACAAATATAGCCAATTTTGAATCACCACTCCGTAAGTTGCCTATTTTTGCTAAAGTAAAAGATCATTATGATAATCAAGCAAGCAAATGCTTCAAATAGATCCTTATCAAGTCAAAACTTCTAAAGCCATATTATGACATCTTCCATCCAAAATATAATGAAAATCACACAACTCTCCTAAAGATTAAGCGTAGAGTGTTTCATGAATAGCTGATCTCATCTGTCACTGGGAAACCAAAAGCAAGCGTCCCATCATGAGTCTATAAGTCAAAGAGTAGTTTAAATACCATAAAGCCACTTAACTGCATATAAATTTTTGGATGAAAAACACAAAAATCAAGCATGAACCAACATGAAATAACATAAATTCAAGGATCATCACGCACAGTAAGAGACAACGATCCAATTAGCTGCAGAAGGCTCCATGCAGCATCCATATAAGCCAAGCAAAGCCTAGAAACATACCAACAGATGCAATCTGTAAGCAACAATGCACTGACACAATAATGAGAATAAGAGAAACTGCAAATTTCTACAGTCAAAGACTAAAAGCAGTAGAAGCTTGGGGAAATTTGTGCAGAAATGAAATTGCTAACTCAACTTGGAAAAGGGGCAGAACAACCTTAATTGAAATTATCATGGAAAGAAACATGAGAAAAGTGGAGAGACTACAATGCCTTCGAACAACTTGAAAGATATTGTCAACAAAACCAAGAAGAGTTCTAGGAGGTGAATAGCACTTTGAATGTTAGCCTTCCTTGATGCTTTTCACATGACCCTTTTGGATTTAATTCATATCGTTTTAGCTTGCTTCCTTATCTCAATGTCATCAATTTGTCTTTCCATTTAACAGTATATTTAGTTTGCTTTAGTAGCATGCCTTCTTCTCTTAATAATGTTTCTATACTTACATCAAAAGAGACATTAGTGCATTTGAATTGTTCGTCCTATAGAAAATAACAAGGCTCTAGTCTCTAGACCCAGTTGGGTAGATTTTAGGACATAGAAGCTTTTGAAGACGCCACCATAAAAAGATAGGAATTGTGTACACTCACCAGTCCCTTGGGGCCAAAAGAAGGATGGATAAAACAGTCATCTTTCACATGGAAAAGCATCAGAAATTCTTACGCCCATTAAATGGTCCCTCTATAAGTTGCAGTAATATTTATTATTTTTTCTCGTCACAAAAAGTTTCCACTGTGTCTCCTTCTCCCCAAACCAGTTTTGTCAAAATTGTGACATATTCCCCAATACATTAATAAGCACAAATCTCATTTTCTTCTTCCTAATAACTAAAGACTAGATACAATTCACATAAGTGGAATAAATTAGATTGCCACAGCCGATATCCTAGGCCAATGTTGCTGAATGCTCAGTTATTATTAACAGTGCGTCAAATATGTAGATATCAATCATGTCTAGCTAGATGATCATAAGAAACAATCTACAAAACCAACCTATCGCACTCTTGTGGCAATGTCAGTTCATGTTCATGAGGTAGACTGAAGACAACCCAAAATAATTGCAACTCATATATGTAAGCAATAGCTTTAACTGGTTCATTGCCCGATACCATCAGATCAACCTGCCATACCAAAGAAAGGGAAAAACATTGATCCCATCTCATCAATGATAAGTAACAACAAACAGGAGATACAAATCATACAGAGAAGTTGAGAGAAAAGATAAAGAACACATGTACAAGAAGAACTCCCACCAAAAAACATTTATTGAGATAAAGCAGCCAATAGAGGAATGTTCTAGACACATACTTCTGTTCCAATGCGCTCTCTACTGATTTTAGCTGCAAGTGCATCTTTGACATCATTGGCTGCAGCAGCTCTCTTCAGCTCTTCATTCAATGTAAAACTGAACCTTGCACCTGAAATGAACACAAGATGATGAACATGGAGGCACAAAGATGACTAGACCATAGATAAAGTAGCAGAAAGCTCCTTTTTAATCTCGCAAAACTCTTGTACAAAATCAAAGAAATTGAGCATCTGCATTGCATGGCAAAAGAATGAAAGAAAGAAAGCTTCTTTGTAAGATGAGCTGCCAAAAAGCAAGGTTTATGAAGCTCATCTAAGAATAAGGCATTAAGCTCTCTCAATTCAGGGATTGTGGGGATGCAAGAGGATCCAAGAGACTTTGAAAGAAAAGAATCATAATTAAAGTACAAACGGTCGGCTCATGGTTCTAGCACTCTATTGTAGATATGTATTTCATGTAGTCATTACTTCCTTGATTAGAACCTTTTCCCTACTTATGCAGTCACATGTTTACACACATAATACATCCATTTATACATAAAAAAAGGATGTGAATAGAAGGAAGACTGCATTAGGCGTACGCAAGTGTACTCAAACAGTGACATGCAGCAGTTAATTTCATGCAACTACTCCAAAGGCAACAAGCTATGGAATTGACAAAGGTCACATAATAAATAGTCTCAGGCATGCTGAATAAGAATATCCAGAACTAAATAAATGCAAGAAACAAAAGCTTAACAAAATTTGAATAAAACAGCACCAAAGCGAACAGCACGAAGAACTCGCAGAGGATCATCCAGAAACGTTTCCTTTGGGGCTAGAGGTGTCACGATTTTTCCTGATCTAAGATCGTCAATATCTGTACAGTGAACAAAAATTCGAAAAGTAGAAGAATTTAGGGTCCGTTCGTTTCACGGAAAACAACTTCCGGGAAAATATTTTCCGGAATTTCCGGTGTTCGGATGGGCGGAAAATAGATAGTCAAAGAAAACGTTTTCCGGTCAATAGAAAATCTCTTCACATATTTGTGGAAAATGATTTCCTCTTTTCAAAAGAGGAAATCATTTTCCCTTACACACGGCTCTCACACGAAGGAAATCATTTTCCTTACGCACGAGTTCTCGCTTCCTCCTCCTTCGACGCCGCTGTGATGGACTTCTTTCCCTAGGGTTCCTCCTCCTCCTCCTTTGACGCCGGAGCGGTGGAGCAGCGACGCCGGAGCGGTCGGTGGAGCAGCGACGCCGGAGCGGTGGTCCCTAGGGTTCCTCCATCTTCGACACCGGAGCGGTGGAGCAGCGACGCCGGACCAGTGGTCCCTAGGGTTCCTCCTCCTTTGACGCCGCAGTGGTGGAGCATCCCTCATCACGCAATCAACGGACTCTGCTAAGTCGCACACTCGCCTTGGACGGTTTCCCCTCGCTCGAAGCAAAGAATATCCGCGATCCAGGTACGCGCCTCTCGCTTTGGTCATTGGATGGTTTTCCCTCGGTCGGCCGTGTGAGTCGACCATCGCGCTTAGACTTGAAGTGCATGCCGGCGTGAATTACCGGCGTTTGACTTCGTGTCTCTGCTCTGTTTTCACTTCTTTCCTTCGCCCGGATGTTTTGGATTCTCGATTTACTCATGTTGCGTAAATTGTTTGCGGATGTGATTTTGCTGTTGTGCTGTTCTTTCATCTCGGTGGCGATTGTGGTCTGGAGCCGCGCCCGCCGAGGCGTTTCCTAAATGCGCAGAACAATTTGTTTTGCCTTGTCTAAGCATAATTTGTAATGTTTTGCTAGTTCTTTTCGGTGGTTGGGTGTGGTGAAGAGCTGGGAAATGGTTTTATTCGGCTTACCCGTGTTCATCTTGTCTGCATTGCAGGGGAGGTCCTTGTTTTTAGTTGTCTTCTAAATCAGCTCATTTACCAGCCTCATTTGTTTCCATATGGATTTGGAGACCTTGGGCCAATGCAGAAGCGATAGAGAATTTTCTAAGTAAGTGCATGCCGGCGTGAATTACCGGCGTTTGACTTCGTGTCTCTGCTCTGTTTTCACTTCTTTCCTTCGCCCAGATGTTTTGGATTCTCGATTTACTCATGTTGCGTAAATTGTTTGCGGATGTGATTTTGCTGTTGTGCTGTTCTTTCATCTCGGTGGCGATTGTGGTCTGAGCCGTGCCCGCCAAGGTGTTTCCGAAATGTGCAGAACAATTTGCTCGCCGTTGGTGTCTATGACTGAGTGCCATCCCTTTCTTCATTTTTACTGTTTGTCATTACTCAGGGAGTTCAAGCTATAACTTGTTTTTCATTTACTGAATTCATGTAAAAAGAGGATTGTGAATTTGGTGGCGAAGTACATGAAAGGAGGAACTCTTTTTGTTGCCCTTCAGGGATGTACCTTCCTTCTTCATACTTGCTTGTGAAGTATTCTATGTCTACCCTTTTTCTATACTCTACATTTGCCCCGTCAAGTTCCTTCGTTTCTTCGGCGGCTCCATCGTTCCCGGTCTCTCGTGGTCCGGTGCTGTTCCTTGTCGTAAGGAGCAATGCTTAGCAAGTGCTAGATCATTATTTATGCTTGATGAGCATGAGACCATTAGTTTGGTGCAGTATCTTAATCAATCAAACGTCTCTGATGTTACTTGGAAAATTTAGTGGCAGCAATAGGAATGTGTGAAATTCTCTTTCAAGAGAGTAATTTCTTCTCCTTTGCGAGCACAACCAAAACAACTTGGTCTCTTCACCATAAGACATTCTATGTAGTGACATGATACAAATAGAATGGCCAAGAAAATTCCCTTTTAGCATCGGATAGAAGTTCGTATTAACATCACTTTGCACGCGGTTGTATATTACATGAGAAAAGATGCCCGAACAAAGCCTTAATAGTCGGTGCGGTAAGAAGAACCCGAAGCCTGCATATATATAGGCTTGAATAAACTGTTTTATGGACAGTCTACTCCATCAACGTAAAGATGGAGTAGAATCAGTAATCTCTCTCTCTCTCTCTCTCTCTCTCTAAGTGACATTTGTCTCTGGGAATATAATTTAGTCAGCTAGTCTCTAAACATCATTGAGACAATGGAGCTAGTACAATGGGCTACGTATACTCTTGTCGTGCCCCATTGTCTTGCAACTATTTGATTAAGTCCCGAACTTTTATTTCAATCCATTGTTTAGCTCTCCGACGTGTTTTCTCTTTGAATTGAGGAGATTTTTGAGCGGCAATTTGAGTGCTTAACCCACATCAGGATGACTAGGAGGACTTCATTTCGTTCACGCCCACGTTAATATAGAACCGCCTTTTCTAAAATAAGTAAAACCTAAACTTTTTGGCATCTAGACTTCATTTACATTTCTCATGGTATGCCCACTAATTTATACATCTATACCGTGCTTGTGGTTAGTTCTGAACTCTGATTCTATTTGTCTCGTAAAATATTCGAAATTTTTGTTGATAGTATTTGGAGATTCCTAGAAACAATAGAAAGAAAAGAGATCTTTGGATACTAGTATTGAGATTCTTGAGCTCTTGAGATACTTCATGCCCGTGTTTGTTCTTGCACTGTAGTTTCAGAATTTTGCATGGCCCAGTTTCATCCCCTCAACTCTTGGCTGGAACATTTGAAAACAGAGGGAAAATGACAATCTTTTTTCTGTTTTGGTTATCTGTGGTTATGTTTATTTTTTATATGTGCAAGTATGGTGAGATCCACGTGTTAATGTTTGGGTTCCTCAGTCTGTGATGCCATTGCCTTTGAGAATATGTGGTGAATGCGCATGCAAAACAGAGCTTAAGTGACTTTTTTAGCCTCTAAAGGGGATCCCGAATTAGGTGTTTTGGTTATTTGTATTGCAGCAAGACCAATCGAGGCCATTTATATTGTCCACCGAGAACTTTTGCTGCGGTCAAGTCGCCAAAGTTTCAACCACAGAAGAAGTAAGCTTTCTATTTCCTAATCCAAACTAGCGTGTCAAATGAAGTCCTTGACAGTGGGATTCAAATGCTGGGCCAATGATCCGTCTTTTCACTTTAACATTACAAGAATTGGTGGATATTTCAGCAACTATACTCGTTTGCATGATTAATACATAAGTTCTATCAATTTAATGTCTTGGTATGTTGGTAGCAGCCCATCTAGAGAGGCTTCCACCATATCATAGATGGTAGTATCTTTTTGTTGTTTTCAGGATACTTTTATCTCTTGGACTTCTGAGTTTAGTTAATGGTAGAATGTAAATGTTGGTTGTGCACCTAATTTCAGTGATTGGCCAGCAACTCAAAACTCTATATATTGCAAGCTCCTTATGTAATAATTAGAAAATATCAGTACAAATATTTCTTCTCTCGATTGTGTTACTATTGAATCCAGGCTAAGCTTCCAACGTAAAAGGGTTTTTTCGTATTGCTTCTGCTGTGGATCTTAAAGGCCTTGGGCCAGACTGCTTGTTTAATGGCTAATCGGGTCTATTTAGCACATGAGAGTATAGGTTCTAAAGAGTATTGCCCTTCTTGTATTTCACATGCATTTTGTGTTTAATGATTAATGTGTTCCAATATAGATGGATAACAAAATTCAAGCGGTGGTAACGGGTGCAGCTGCAGCGGTTATGACAGTTATCACATTAGTTATGGATGATTATGATCATTTGGAGAATCGCATACCAAGAGAGCCTCATGTGAATCGAGATTATGAAAGAGAGTTATATATGAATCGTGTGTTATATAGTGGTGATACTCATTGTGTAGATCAAATACGGATGACGCCAAATGCTTTTTTAGACCTTTGTAAGGTACTTGGTGCAAGTAACTTGTTGCGTTCTACTGTAAATGTTTCTATTATGGAGCAAGTTATGGTATTTTGTCATATCATTGGACATAATGTAAGGTTTAGAGTCATTGGGGGAAGATTTCATAGATCAATAGACACCGTCCATAAATATTTCAATTGGGGCAAGACTTGAGCTTCTCTAGATATTGGTTGACCGAATGCTGCAGAAGCAAGAGTCATTTCGCAAGTGTTTATTTGCCAAAAAACTCTATTTTAATGGTAGTAGATGCGATATATGAATTCAAGTTTAGTTGTTTGGTTTCTCGAAATAATTTTGCCAAGTGGGTTCATTCGAGTTGAATCAATGTCTTCAATTGATCAAGAAAACACCCAAAGGAAAAAAGGAAACAACTTCCAAGCAAAAAGGTTAGAAAATATTTTTTTTACCGAACACCGGAAAACATTTTCCGAAACATTTTCAGGTTTTAGCTGAACACCGGAAAACATTTTCCGAAACATTTTCAGGTTTTAGCCGAACACCGGAAAATATAGTCATTTTCCAGGAAAATGACTTCTGGAAAAATGTTTTCCAGAAATGGCCTATTTTCCGCGAAACGAACGGACCCTTAGACTAGAATTTGTCTTAGGATTAATTTTGCTTTGTTCAAGAAAAATTCCGATGGTTCTATTTTTTGTCTTGGTTGTAACCCTTTTCCACTAGGCCCAAAGCCAAACTCATATAGTAGTTCAACGTATGTAATCTATGTCCATCTCTATTCTCCCTTCCCTCCTTACGATCTCACTATTTTTTTTTTTATATCAATTTCTTGTTTCTAATTTTTCCTCTTAAAAGCTATTTCTAATAATTGTCTTCAGATGCGTAATTTTTATGTATATTTATAAATTTATAAACGTAGGAAAATTTAAAGTAGAGGTGTATCGTATAAAAGGCAATAAATTATGCCAATGCCAATTAATTTCTAAATGATAATTCGTATTTTGGATTAATAGGAGAAGTTAAAGTAAAATCAATAAGATTACTAAATTTTGCCAAGGTTGATTTTAGGTGAAGGCTTTTATTTATTTATTTATTTTGACAATGAGAAGATGGTCATTTTAACAATATAAAATCTTAGGTCATACACGCAAATGTTAAAAATATGAGAATTCAATTGTGTAATTTAAATAAGTTGAAGAATTACAAATGAGATTATTAATTGATTTAATATCATGAAAAATCACAAACTAGTTTACCTACGACAAATTATCCAAAATAATTTTTTGACCATAAAAAGTCCCAAACTATAAACTTGTAACAAATTTATTCTCCATCGATATTCATGTTAAATTGTTGAATCGAATGATACGTGATACCAATTTGGAGTTTTATTATCCGTTTATCACATGTGTACTAGTTTATAATTTTTTTTGATATTAATCCAATTAAATATAAAGTAACTGAGGGTAGATTTATCATAAATATATTATTTTGAGATTTTTGAAGATTTATTGTAAATATATTCAAAAAAATTTCGTGGGATTTAACCCAAAATTTTATTATCTCCTTCTTATAACGCGTCATCGTCTCGAAGAGCTTTTCAGTTTCTCTTCGTCCCTTCGCGTCTCTGTTTTGTCTCTCTTGCCTTCGCCTCCGAAGTAGCAGCCATATTTATGCTGAGTGAATTGAAGCGGGGACGTTTCCACCATGAGCAGGGGGGGAAATGAGAGCGTCGTTATTGAACGGCAACAGTTCAGGTCTTTTTCTTAGAAGCATCGTCGGCAGTGGCCATTCCCTTGTTTCAGGAGGCGTTTGAAGTCCTCTTGAGTTGCAAATCGATGTCGACGAATTCGCCGGTGGTGCGAGCGAAGGAAAAGATCCATTTGACAGAGAAGGAGAAGAAGATCTTCGATAGGCTTCCCGCCACCGTTCGCCATTTTGATCTCCCTACCCAGCTGCAGGTCGCTGGTGGCTGGGTTCGTGATAAGATTGGTGTTTTTAAGTTCTTTTGCAGTGCTAATCGTGTAAAAGCATGTTGTTTTGTGTTTCTTTTGAAGTATATTCTCCAATGACATGCTTAGTTATATCCAGTTCAATTTCTTACTTTTCCCTTCCCATCGAGCGCTTTTTTTCTTTGATTAATTGGGGGTCTCTGTTTTTCTGGAGTGCGAATTTTAGAAAATGGAGTACTTCTGTTATTGTTTATGAAGTTTTGTTTCTACAATCAGTAGGAACATCGACTAATGGAGGTCTTTATTGTTGTGGTTCTATTGTTTGTTCAGGTACTGGGATTGAGACTGCATTTTCTTGATTTTTTTAGTCATTGGGCGTTATTGTTTGCAGGGGATAACCCTATGCTGACGTACGTAATAAATCTTCCAGTTTAGGAATGCAAATGGTTGATTTGATATTCTTTTTTAAATAGGTTTAGTGTTACAAGTTGCAACAACAATGTGAACTTCATAATTTCAAATGCCACCTTTTGGGAATAATAGGTATCTGCTAGTCTTTTTGGCAATTGCCAGTGAAGTAAGATTTTTTTGTAATCCACATTAAACATACCTAAATACAAAAGAAAAACAAGAAGTTGTACTCTTTCAAAAAGTCTACAATAGCCTATTTTCCATGGTTACTCCCCGCTTTCAGTGGTTTGTTACTCTCAGCTGCTGCCATCTCGAGCCAGTTTGGTGGCCTTAGGTTTCACGTAATATTAGAGATGACGCGGGACTCTTGATTCTTCATGATTAACCGTTTCTTTTACTTTATGAAATTTGAAGTGCTAGACATTTATATACAGTGGATTCTACATCTTGAATGTGATCTATGTGTTGGGTTTGACACGCATGTTGTTTAGGTTGTGCCAGACCCTTGTAGCTTTTGGCAAGTTTCACTGGAAACAATCCATTTCTATCTGTGTGGTCACATTGCTTTTCACTGACCTCAAAACACAACCCAAAAACTATTAAGTCAATCAAATAAGTCAAAGAAGGGTTGCAATTGCCTATCTTGTGCATATCTTTTGAACTCTATATCCCTCCTAAGAAAGACTGTTGTCAGAAGTTCATCAGCTCATGATTAGTAAAGCAGTCTCCCAAGAGATAAAGCCAATCTAGAGGGTATCGACACTCGCAAAATCTTTTTCATATTGAGATTAATTGACCCTCTTACGATTATTTATCCAAGGGCTTCGAAATATGATTAAGTGAAGAACAAATGGTTCACTTTAAGTGGAATAAGGAGCGTGTGCAGGATGAAGTATGTGCTTTTGATAATACCCTTTTCTGCTCCATATTTTGGCCCTTGATTTTTTTGTTTTTGTTTTTTGGTCTCATTATCTGGCAGGTCTACTGTCTTCATGAGCTCTGTAGAAGGGCTTTTCTTTTTCGTCTCCTGCAATTTTCTCTTAATTTGTTTTTGTATGTTAGTCATGAAATATGGTTTTTTTTGGCATGGTTAAATTTGGAACTTCTTATACATGAATATTTTCCCATATTGTCTGATTGAGTTAGGTTGTGGTATATTATTGTGGCAGATGCTGTCTCCATTCTGATTGGGTATTTGAAGACTTTTTTTATATAAATTTAGTTGTGCGGCGACCCAGACCAGCTGAAATATCTGGAAACGGCGAGGAGGCACCTCTATGACATATGGATAGATTTTGTGAACTTGAGGTCTGAAAAGTACGGTGAGAATAGCTGCATTCCCGCCTAGTTGGTATGCAGTAGTACAGCTATTAATTCATCTGTCGTATGTTTTCTTTCCACCTGTATCTTATTATCTCATTTAGTCAGGGCTTACTAGATGGTATCATTACCGATAAATAGCAAAAATAGTTTTTAGCTCTTTCGGGAAGTTTCCTTTCTAGGGAAAGAAAGACAAGCAAATTGGTTAGGTGGTATCAATAAGGCAGCCGCTTGCGTGCTCTATGGTGTACCCGTACTTTAGGAATGCAAGTGTACAGTGACAAGAATGTGGCTCTTGATCAACAGTAAAGTGACTTGAATTCTGACAATCAAATGTCTATTCTTGAACAGTCTTGATCCGGGAACTTTCTTCTGAACTATTTTTCTTTCTTTTGCTAATTCACTCAAGAGACTTGTTGAATAAACGTTGTTTTCTTGAAAGTGGCGAGTATATCACCAAAGATAAGAGGGCCTAAAACTCATCATGAAAGCTAAATGCAACGAGCTCAAGGACTTTCACATTTTGTGTCCATGGCCATTCACTTGTGACATTAGCAGAGTGTTTTCTCTTAGATTGTTACCGCTTGGAGCATTTTTTTTTTTTTTTAATTTATGGCTTTGTCCTCTCTCCATGTACTGCTGCTTCCAATGAGATTGCGCTTTTGTTCAACTATTTATGACCCGAAAATCTTGCCAGTTCCTTGGTTTTTACTTTTGTGAATGGTCATCAAATTTGACTTATCTTATAGGATTTTGGCACTGCTGTAGAGGATGCTTACAGAAGGGATTTAACTATAGACAGGTGTCTCTTCTGCTTTATGTAACTGATAAATTGCTCTTGAATCAAAATTTTGTTGATTGCATCAGATTCTGTTTATCTCAAAACAATTCATTGCTTAGTTTTAAGTGCTATTTGATCTAACACCTGTCAGTTAAACATATTTTGAATGCATCAAATCATTCTATTACTCTATAATTGAAACTTACTGCCTGTTGATCATTTAATTCCAATTAACTAGATGACGATTACAGCGGAATTGCTGGTTGTTTTGATTTTCTGGTCAGCTGGCAAGAAGTCGTGGAATGTGGAGTCTTTCAGATCTCTCTCTCTTTTCTTTAGCTAATAAAGTGGTTTAGCACCACATGCCTTTCATTGGTTTGTGTTATGTTAATGAAGTTGGATTCTGCAGACTATAATACACTCTCTATTTTAAACATGACTGGACATTTAGATAACGGTTGCTTCTTTATATGTTTAAGATATGAAGTTTGTTTCCTTCAATCTGCTTCCGTACTTCAAACAGCTTGCTACTCTTGTTGTATTATTCCTCTCTATATTGGTCCAGTCGTTCGATGACCTAAAGTTTTATCTGACAGCATGTTTTACAATATCAAGACCAGCTCAGTTGAAGACTTAACTGAGAGGATAGAATAGATTTTTTGACTTGATTTTCTTTTTGTGAGACCTTTTTGTGGAATTATACTATATCGATTCTTCTGCTTTTTGAATTTTTGTTCACTGCACAGGGATTGATGATCTTAAATCAGGAAAATTTTTGACACTTCTAGCCCCAAAGGCAATGTTTCTGGATGATCCCCTACGTGTTCTTCGTGCTATTTGCTTTGGTGCTATTTTGTTTAAATTTTGTTGAGCTTCAGTTTTTTTTTTTTTGCTTTTATCTAGTTCTGGATATTCTTATTCAGTGTGCCTGAGACCATTTATAATGCGACCCACTGCTATTTGTTTGTTAGTAGAACAAATGGATGTATAACGTATATAAACATGGGAAGTCTTATTGTATCTTCATCAATACCATAGCTTGTTGCCTTAGAACTAGTTCCGTGAAATTGTGTTGAGAGTTGCATGTGACAGTCTAATACACATGCATAAAACAAACATCATCCTCCTTCTATTCACTTCCTTTTTGTGTACAAATGGATGTATTACCTGGGTAAACATGTGACTGCATATGTAGGTAAAAGGTTTTAATCAAGAAACTAATGATCGCACGAAAGATATACCTGCAATACAGTGTGCGAGAACGATGAGCCTACCATTTGTACTTTATGTATGATTCTTCTCTTTCGAAGACTCTTGGATCCTCTTGCATCCTCACAATCCCTGAATTGGGAATGTGTAATGATTTCATTATTAGATGAGCTTTGTAAACCTTGTGTTTTCGCAGCTCATCCTACAAAGAAGCTCTCTCTCTCTCTCTCTCTCTCTCTTTTTTTTTTTTTTTTTTTTTTTTTTTTCATTCTTCTGCCATGTAATGTGGATTTTCACTTTTCTTTAATTTGTACAAGAGTTTTGCTAGATCATAACGGAGCTTTCTGCTATTTTATCTATTGTCTGGTCATATTTGTGCCTCCATGTTCATAATCTTATGTTTATTTCAGGCGCAAGGATGAGATTTACGTTGGATGAAGAGCTGAAGAGAGTTGCTGCATCCAATGATGTCAAAGATGCACTTGGAGCTAATCAGTAGAGAGCGCATTGGAATAGAAGCATGTGTCTATACGTTCCTCCATTGGCTGTTTGATCCCATATAAATGTTTTTTTGGTTGAAGTTCTTCTTGTACATGTGGCCTTTACCTTTTCTCTCAATATTTTAATAAGATTTGTATTTTCCGTTTGAATATTACTTCTTGTCACGCCCCGACCCTCAGGCACGCGCAAATCCCTTACTTTTGGTCGATTTTAAAATGCGATATCCCAGGACTGTGTATCGCCGATCATTTTTTTTTTTTTTATATATGCACATGCGGAAGTATTTAAAAATCCCCAGACAATAAAACAATGGGGTAGAAAAGCAGGCCACAATTTTATTTATTGAAATTCACAACTTCACAAATACATGGTTCACAAAGAGGATAGAACTATGCTCGGGATCATCATCCCAGTCCTCCTCAGATCTTTCACCACTAAGCTCATTTTCTTCAAACTCTTCATCTCCTTCTTCTCGCTCATCCTCAACTTCAAATGCCGGCCAACCTTCGGGAAATCTAGGGGCTCCGAAATATAATCCCACAACCGGGATGAGACTTATGTCTCGGCGAGTTCTACCCCCTAAGACTCGATTAGTAAACTAATACACCTTTAGGGTGCCTATGCACAACATGAGTCAGAGGACTTACCTTGGCCTCAAATTCCACCTGCATGTTAGCTCAGATCAAACAGGCACCCAAGCAATCATATCACAGGTCGAAGCATCGATCAAATCGACTTAGTCGATCACACGCCAACAAGACCACTCACGGTCATTCTCAATCAATCACTTAATCAAATCACGACAATCAAATCAAATCATTGATCAATCGAACTAGTCGATTTCATAACCAACAGACTAAGCAATTCCCACAATGCATATCAAGATGTCGAGCACACGTGCATTCTCTTAGGCACTAGATCACCAAAGTGATGCATCAAATCACCGAGCCCACGTGTCTCTTTTATGATGCCATACTTAAGTCTCTAGGCCCACGTGCCTTCTCCAAAATGATGCATCAAGTCACCGAGCCCACGTGCCCTTTTTACGATGCCATACCCTGTCACCGAGATTCAATGGCTTTATGGTCCCACCCGACCTTTTCCGAGATTCAATGGCTTTAAGGTCCCACCCGACCTTTTCAAGATTTAATGGCTTTAAGGTCCCACCCGACCTTTTTCGGATTTAATGGCTCTAAGGTCCCACCCGACCTTTCTCAGATTCAATGGCTCTATGGTCCCACCCAACCAATTTCAACACTTAGTGGCTTTCCTGGTCCCCACCCGACCCTTTCAATACTCAAAACTCGTCACCGAGCCACGTGTCCTTCCCAGGTGACACTCCAATTCACCAGGCCACATGCATCCTCTCGGTGATTTACCAACTCACTTTCGATACTGACAACTGATATTCGATGATTTCTCAATCAAATAATTAACCATCAACTCAATAGGAATAAATCCTAAAATTTCATAATTAAATCAATTCCACACAAATTGAAGCTCAATTAAATAAACGGGCTGCGCCACGATAATCAGCACGAAATTCCGGTCACCGGCCATCCCGGTTGAATTTCCGGAAAATAAATAATTAAATAATTGATTTCGAAATTTAAATAAATAAATGCAATAAATTCAAATTAGCACAATATAAAACTCAATTAAATAAACGGTCTGCACCACGATTATCAGCATAAAATCCCGGTCGCTGGCCATCCAAGTTGAATTTCCGGAAAATAATTAATTAATTAAATTAATTTCGAAAATTAATACTAAATTCCTAAAAATTCATTTTAGGCCGAATTATTAAATTGACACCCGATAAGGGACGGGAAAAATCCCTAGAAGCATCCAATAATTAATAGGACAAGTCTACTTGCTAAATGCACATCCAATTTGACTAACATGTATCAATAAGTCTTTAATTTAATTATCTTAATTTAATCTATCCACCTAATTGCAATTAAATAAATCTAATCAATCCTTAGGCATCATTAGCAAACTAAGAAGGCATCAGTGAGTAAAACTCACTTGGCAAAGCGGAGGTCAAAACACCGCGATGGCGACCGAACTTGGGCCGGCTAGCTTCGCGGCTGAGCTACTGAAACTTCTTGGTTTTCAAGATGGGCTGAACCTGCTGGGCTTCTCTGAAATACAATTGATGCTGGGCTTGAAAAACAACTTCAACAAGCTGAGCAATTAAACCGAGAATGGATTGCCGAGCTCGGGCCGAACTCCACGTGGGCTTCAATTAAATAAAACCCCCATGGACTGAATTGTTGCAACTCATGTGGGCTTTAAGATGGGCTTACGCTTGAGCTGCTAAGTTCTTGGGCTGATTTACCATAGACCTCTTGTTCACGGGCTGGACTTCAAATGCTTTGTTGAGAATTGGGCTTGGCCAATTAACTCAGGTGGGCTAGACTTCAATTGGGCTTGAGGGCTAAAATTGGAGTTGGGCTTGTTGAGTTGATTTAGCACTCAACTTGGGCTGGAATTGGGCTTTTGATGGACTTCAAATTGCTGGAAAGAAGATGAGCTGCTGCACTTTAAATTTTTGTTGAGCTGGACTAAGCTGAGTTGAATTGCTGGGCTTGAGATGGCCCATAATTGGACTGAAGAATCCCTGGAAGCTGCTGAAGACGCCCACGCAGGAGATGAAGTTGCTTCGGCTTCAATGGGCGCCAAGGCTGAAGACGCACGAAGCAACGAAGATGAAGCCGAAAGATGGAGCTCGGTGGTTGTTGAACTTCTCGGCGGATCGTGGCTTGCTAGGTCTTCGATCGTGGTGTGCGGACACGGAGATGCTGGCGGCCAGGGAGCGACAGGGAGGAGACACGAGGGATTGAGGCCGAGTGAGAGAGGAAAGGAGAAGTAGGTGGGGCGGAGGTGAGCAGATGGCAGCACGGCGACGACGAGGGGCGGTGCGCTTAGCGGTTGCTGCTCCTGCTTCCGTTTCTATGTTTCTGTTTTGCTGGCTGGTTCTGTTCAAACCAGGGGAAGGACAGGGGCGGAGAGGCGCAGAGGGAAGCACGGCGGTGGGCTTGGGTGCGCGAGCAGCTCCTACTTCGCTGGGACAGAGGTGGAAGGACTCGCTGGGGCTGTTGATGGCGTGCGGACAGCAGCTGCTGCTCCTGCATCTTCTGTCTTCGAACGGCCAAGAGGGAGAGGAGAGAGAGGGCAGAGGGCGAGCGGGGAGGCAAGGGACGGTGACGAACGGAGGCCGCACGGGTGGCGGTGTGTGTGCGGCGACGATGCTCCTCGGCGGCGTGAAACCAGCGACGGGAGAGAGAAGGGGGAAAGAAAAACCTAATTTTTCCCCCTTTCCCTTCTCACTCTCTCTCTCTCTTATGTCATCAAACGTGGCCCACCACCAGCTGCCTTCCACCCTTCAATTTTTGACAATAAAGCCCCCTTCTAGAAGCATTTTAGTAGGCCAAAGAGTGGGGTATAAAAGGCATCCGAATTTGTCATTTTTCCCTCTTCAATCTTACTCAATTTTGTTCACTTCTCAACCAACAATTTTAATTGAAGCCTAATTAAATCCATCAAGGTATCCTTGTCCATCTCAATTTTAAATTCAATTTTTAATCTCCGGCTCCAATTGCATAGAATCGGCCCGATCAATTCGATTGAAATAATTACCGAAAATTCTGGATGTCACACTTCTCATTGATGAAATGGGATCAATGTTTTTCCCCTTCTTCGGTACGGCAGGTTGATGTTATAATATCAGGCAATGAACCAGTTAAAGCTACTGCTGACATCTATGAGTTGCAATTGTTTTGAATTGTCTTCAGTCTACCTCATGGACATGAATCGACATTGCCAGAAGAGTGCTATAGGTTGGTTTGTTGGATTGGGTCCACAAATGACCATTTCTCTAAGAGTAATTCACGCCAATAATGTTAAAAACCGATGGTTTCGAACTCATGGAGTGACAAATATATCGGGTGAGAAGTAAACTTTCTTATGAAAAATATGATTTTGTAATTAAGTGAATGTGAAATCATTGAAAAAATAAATGAGGAATAATAGAAGACCCAAAGGTTTACGTAATTTAGTTCGAGGGTCAATTGTTACACCAAAGGGAAGAGCCAACGGCAAAAATTTGCTATAATCAAAGAATCAAAGTAAAGATTGCTCAACATCCTCACATGTTTACCATGCCTAAAATAAAGCTAAACCATAAATAATTCATTTTGGATGTGAAAAATTTACAGCACAAATTATACGCTTTGTACGCAATCAATTAGGAGCTTTCTTTAAAACGGCCAAAAATCAAGGAACTTGTTCGTTCTTGATTTCCTTCCTTTGCGGCACGGCTTTCCAAGATGTCATTGGGTAGCCATCAAATCCTTCCTTTTGATGTAAGTGTGTGCCCCCTTCTTTGGGGCGGCCAATCTGCGGTACTTTTGAAGTCCAACTCTTGGTATGGGTTAAACTTGCATATTGGGTCGGATTTCACCATGTAAAAAGGTGTACTTTGACTAATGGAAACGCATACATGGACGAGTCCAGTGATGGAAATGAACCAAACGGACCGGCTCGCTTTAATCTACTTCAAAGACAGTGTGAATGAGGAACTCATTCGTTCTTGATTTCCTTCCTTTGCGGCACGGCTTTCCAAGATGTCATTGGGTAGCCATCAAATCCTTCCTTTTGACGTAAGTGTGTGCCCCCTTCTTTGGGGCGGCCAATCAGCGGTACTTTTAGAGTCCAACTCTTGGTATGGGTTAAGCTTGCATATTGGGTCGGATTTCGCCATGTAAAAAGGTGTACTTTGACTAATGGAAACGCATATGCTTTTGAAGGTCTTCATTTCTTATTTAGTTCAATCTGGAAGAGACTTTGCTTGCAGCTCGTTAGGACATAGAACCCACTCACAATGGAAAAACATATGGCAATTATGTTCCTATTTTTTTGCGTCCAGCTCCCATCATGGACGAGTCCAATGATGGAAACAAACCAGACGGACCGGCTCGCTTTAATCTACTTCAAAGACAGTGTGAATGAGGATCCGCTCGGAGTCTTGAGCTCGTGGAATGACTCTTCTAATCACTGTGAGTGGCAAGGTGTTGTATGTGGTCGACGGTATCCTAAAAAGGTTGTGTCCCTCGACGTGAGCTCGAAAGGCTTGGGTGGTCTTCTATCGCCTCATGTCGGAAACCTCTCTTTCCTAAGAAGCCTCTTTCTACAGAACAACAGCTTTCGTGGGGAAATTCCACAAAGCATTGGCCACTTGTTTCGCCTTCGCCTTCTCACTCTTAGTAACAACTCTTTTGGTGGACCAATGCCCACCAATCTTTCTCAGTGCTCAAACCTTCTGGCTTTAAATCTCATCGATAACCGACTTGTGGGCAAAATTCCTAATGAACTTGGCTATTTGTTGAAGCTTCAAGCTTTAGGTTTGGCTAAAAACAATCTTGTAGAATCTATTCCTCATTCTATTGGAAATCTCTCTCAACTTTACATTCTTTCCGTCGCATTCAATGGGTTGCAAGGAGAGATTCCCAAGACATTGTCCAAGCTTCGTGGTTTGGGGTTTGTTCAATTGGCATATAATCAACTCACTGGCGAGATCCCTCCAACAATCTTCAACATATCCAACATTATCCATTTCCGCGCCGGTGACAATCAATTGAGAGGGACCATTCCCCCTTATATCGGCAATACTCTTCCTTCTCTCTATTTTCTTGATTTTCATAGTAATTTGTTTACTGGCATCATACCTCCGTCCTTATCGAATGCCTCAGGCCTTCAGTACATCTACTTTTCCCATAACAATTTTCACGAACCGATGCCAAGAAATCTTGGAAAGCTAAAAGCTCTTAAAGCAACGCTTCTTACGTCTAGCCAGTTGCAAGATGACTTCAGTTTTATTACCTCATTGACTAATTGCTCAAGGTTGGTAAATATCGTGGTGGACAACAATTTTCTTGAAGGTCAATTGCCGAATTCCATTAGCAATCTTTCCAATAGCGTTAAAGAAATTGCTATGTCGTCCAACACAATGTATGGAACCATTCGTCCAAGTATTGGCAATCTCTTCAACCTGTCCTATCTTGACTTATCAAACAATTCACTCAGCGGTCATATTCCTTCTTGTATCGGAGCACTTTTTAACTTGCACCTATTGTACTTATTCAATAACACGCTAATGGGAGAGATCCCGTCATCGCTTGGCAACTTGACGTTATTGAATTACCTTTCCCTATCGTTCAACGACTTCTACAGGGAAATACCGCAGAGTCTTGGTAACTACAGGCAGCTAATTGAGCTTGATCTTTCCAATAATAATCTAAGTGGTTCAATCCCAGGGGAGGTTCTTGGCCTTTCTACCATTTCGATTATCTTCAACTTGGCGCATAACCAGTTGAGCGGATCTCTTCCGTCTCAAGTTGGGTCCTTGGCCAATCTTGTCGAACTAGATCTCTCTTACAATAAGCTGATAGGACCAATTCCTCACTCCATTAGAAAGTACTTGCTATTGCAATGGCTCAACTTAGCAGTCAATTCCTTTCATGGAGCAATACCTCCAGCTTTAGGCACATTACGAGGCTTACAAGAGTTGGATGTTTCCCATAATGACTTATCTGGTGAAATCCCGAGCTTTCTCACTCAACTTACGGATCTAAAGTACTTGAATTTATCTTTAAACAAGCTTGAAGGAGAAGTTCCGAAGCAAGGAGTATTTCTCAATGCTAGTGCAGTGTTTGTCTTTGAGAATAGGAATCTTTGTGGAGGTATTGCAGAACTAAACCTTCCTTCTTGCAAATCGAATACCTCTAAACCAATATGTACCAAAAAAGTTAGAGTAATAGCCATAGTGGCAACCATCTTGTCATTTTTCATTTTGTGTCTTTGCCTATTTATCTTTTGGTACCAGAGAAAGAAGTCAAAAAAGATTACATCTTCGATTGATTTGCCATTTGAACACAAATTTTCGATGGTCTCTTATAAGGAGCTCTTTAAAGCCTCAGATGGATTCTCCAAGATCAATGTGATAGGTAAAGGGAGATATGGTACCATCTATAAAGCAACCACACCGGATGGCGGTTGGGTGGCGATTAAAGTGCTCAACTTGGGCCATAGAGGTGCTTCGAAGAGCTTCATCTCGGAATGTCGAACCTTAGGGGCCATAAGACACCGAAATCTTGTGAAGATATTGAACGTGTGCTCAAGTGTGGATTATCATGGCAACGATTTCAAAGCTCTATTGTATGAATACATGGGTAATGGGAGCTTAGAAAATTGGATACACCAAGGAAACGAAGAGGACGTTGTGCATGAACATGGACATGGAAAGCCAGGACACTTGGGACTAATGCAGAGGTTAGACATTGCCATTGACATAGCTTACGCGATCGAATATCTTCACAAGAATTGCAACCCAAAGATTGTACACGGGGATCTGAAGCCGAGTAACATCCTTCTGGACAACGAGATGGTGGGACGAGTTGGGGATTTTGGGATGGCAACGATCGCCTTTGCCGCGACAACAGAGGCCATGGACATTGACAACTGCAGTAGCTCAGTGGCGGTGAGGGGTTCAATAGGTTATGTCCCTCCTGGTAAGAAAATTTTCTCATTAATATATATAAGTTTATTTGTGTTGGCCTTTAGATGAGATATTTATTTTCATCATCTATTGCTTGACGTACACTATTTTAGAGTATGGCATGGGGGATACGGTATCCACACAAGGTGATATGTACAGTTACGGTATTGTTTTATTGGAAATGTTAACTGGGAGGAGACCCACGGAAGAGGCTTTCAAGGACCATTTAAATCTCCACAACTTTGTCAAGGTGGCTCTTCCAAATCGAGTAATGGAGATCGTGGACTCGGCCATTTTTAATGGAGAAAGTGAGAATGATATTGAGAGGATGAGAGACTGTGTTGCCTCCGTCTTAAGGATTGGAGTTGCGTGTTCGATGGAGTTGCCGCAGGATCGCATGGACGTGGCGGATGCCCTCAAAGAACTGCATAAGACCCAGGCTAGGTATGGATTCAAGTAGAGGCTTGGTTGAAGCAAGTTTAGCTCTCAAATGCCTGCACTAGACTTTGTCTTAGGATTAATTTTGCTTTTTGAACAAGAAAGTTGGGAGAGTTCTATTTTTCGTCTTGGTTTTAACTCTTTTCCATTAGGCCTAAAGCCAAACTCATACACTGGTTAAATGTATGTAATCTATCTCCATCTCTATTCCCCCTTCCCTCTTTATGAACTCACTATTCTCTTTATATGAATTTTCTGTTTCTAATTTTTCCTCTTAAAGTCCATCTCTAATAATTTTCTTTAGATGCATAATTTTAATATATATTTATAGATTTATAAAAGTAGAAGAATATCGAGTAAAGGTGTATCTTATAAAAGGCAATAAATTATGTCAATGCCAATTAATTTTTTAAATGATAATTGATATTGAGGATTAATAGGAGAAGTAAAAGTAAAGTCAATAAGATTATGAAATTTCAACAAGGTTGATTTTAGGTGGCGGCCTCTTTTTTTTTTTTTTTTTTGGGTAATGGGAAGATGGTCATTTGAACAATATAAAATCTTAGGTCATACACTTTGATGTTAAAAATCTGAGAATTCAATTGTATAATTTAAATAAGTTGAAGAACTACAAATGAGATTATTAATTAATTTAATATCATGAAAAATCTCAAATTGATTTACTTATGATAAATTTATCAAAACCAATTTTTGACCACTAAAAACCCCAAATTATACATATACTAAATTTATTCTCCATTTGTATCAATATCAAATTATTGATTTGAATGGCATGTGATAATAAACACTTGTATAATTTTGGTGTTTTACTTTTTATTTATCACGTGTACCGGTTTATAACTTTTGATGATATTAATTTAATTTAACGAAAATGAATCAAAAACAAATTTGTCATAAATATACGAATTTAAGATTTTTGGTAATTTATCATAATTGTACTTCGAAATTTTTCGTCGTATTTAACCCTAAATTTTATCATCGCTTTCTTATGACGCACCACCGTCTAGAAGAGCTTTGCAGTTTCTCTTCATCTCTGAGAGCGTCTGTCCATCTCTCACGCTCTCGCCGTTGCGCTTCTGCTCAGCCTGTCGTCGCCGTGTGGCCTCCACTCGTCGCCGTCTAACCGTCTGAGTGCCGAATTCTCCTCGCAACGGAGGGGAAAAACTGAGTGAATTGAAGCAATGACGTTTCCAGCATGAGTAAGCGGGGGAAAATGAGAGCGTCCTTATTGAAAGGCAACAGTTCAAGTCTTTTTCTTAGAAGCATCGTCCGTAGTTGCAATTCTCTTGCTTCAGGAAGCGTTTGGAGTCCTCTTAAGGCGTGAGACCTGACTAAAACGGCAGGGCTCGTGAGTTGCAAATCGATGTCAATGAATTCGCCAGAGGTGCGAGTGAAGGAAAATATCGATTTGACAGAGAAGGAGGAGATGATCTCTGAGAGGCTTCTCGCCACCGTTCGCCAATTTCGATCTCCCTGCCCAGCTGCGGGTGGCTGGTTGCTGGGTTCGCTTCGATGTGCCGTTAAGTTCTTTTGCAGTACCAATCGTGTAAAAGCATTTCGTTCTCCCTACCCAGAATCGTTTATCACATTCAAGTTTGAAGAGAAACGATACGATTATTATACTTGAATCGTTGTGAATGACATTGTGAACAATGGTGGATTTATTTTGTTAAACCTATTCTTTGAAGAAGTTGCTGAACAAGCTCCCGTTATCTCATCTTTACAGCTTCTAGGGAAAGAGCGTTATGATATTGATATTGCACTTGATGACATGTTGGGTAGTACATTCGTGGATAGGGTTACCCAATATTTGGCGTCAACAGGGGAAGAGGCACGAGGTCTAGCTGTTATCCCAAGGCGCATTGAGTTTTGAACTTGCCTTTTGCCTTCAAATATTGGCCTTCCATATTTTAATGTGTGAATGTATGATTTGCCTTGAAGTTTATGTGCGAGTGTTGGTCATTTGTTTATTCTGCACCGGAAGTTTATAATGTGAGCAGTGGTTTTTTGTTTATTGTGCACTCCATTTCTTGGATTGTGATTTCCTTGTCACTGAAAAAAAAAAGAAAGACTGGAAAGGAGCGTTCACTGGAGTACAATATAAAGAGTAATAGGTCCACAGGACCTAGTCAAATAACTAAGACCTCGGGATCAATCAATGCTAGCTAAGTGCGATGGAAGAGGATTAAAAGAGTGTTTTTAGGGCGTAGAGATTGCTGTTTTGAAGATGCAAGACGATTCTTCATGATTAACTGTTTCTTTTACTTAACAAAGTTTGAAGTGCAAGACATTTAATATATAGTGGATTTTATATCCTGAATGTGATCGATGTGCTAGGGTTGGCATGCATGTGGTTTGGGTTGTGCCAGACCCTTGTAGCTTTTAGAAAGTTTCACTGGAAACAATCCATTTCTATCCCTGTGGTCACACTGCTTTTCACTGAAGCACAACCCAAAAACTATGAAGTAAATCAAATAAGTTAAAGAAGGGCTCCAATTGCATATCCCATCCATATTTTACGATCTCCATATCCCTCCAAAGAAAGATTGTCATCAGAAATTCATCATCTCATGATTATCTATGCAGCCTTGCAAGAGATAAAGCCACTCTGGAGGGAATCGACACTTGCAAAATCTTTTTCATACTGAGATTAATTGGCCCTCTTACGTTTATTTCTCCAAGGGCTTTGAAATATGATTAAGTGAAGAACAAATGGTTCACTTTAAGTGGAATAATGCAGGGTAAGTACGTGCTTTTGAGAATACCCCTTATCTGCTCCATCTTTTGCCCATTGATATTTCTTTCTTGGGTCTTATTATCTGGTAGGTCTATTGTCTTCATGAGCTCTGTAGAAGGGCTTTTCTTTTTTGTCTCCCGCAATTCTCTCTTAACTAGTTTTTGTACGTTAGTCATGAAATATGGTCTCGTCGGCATAGTTGAATTTAAAACTTCTTATTACATGATTGAATTAGGTTGTGGTACGTTATTTTGGCAGATGCTGTCTCCATTCTGATTGGATATTTGAAGACATTTTTACATAAATTTAGTTTTGCAGCAACCCAGACCAGTCAAAACATATGGATACAGCGAGGATGCGTCTCTATGATATATGAATAGATTTTGTGAACGGTCTGAAAAGTACAGTGACAATAGCCGCATTCCCACACAGATGCTATGCAGTAGTACAGCTGTTAATTGATCTGTCATATGTTTTCTTTCCACCTGTATCTTATTATCTTGTTTAGGTGGGGCTTACAAGATTGTATAATTTCCAGTAAATAGCAAAAATAGTTTTTAGCTCTTTCGTGAATTTTCTTTTTTAGTGAAAGAAAGACAAGCAAATTAGTTAGGTGGTATCAATGGGGCAGCCGCTTGCATGCTCTATGGTGGTACTCGTACTTAAGGAATGCAAGTGTACAAATGACAATTATGTGACTCATAATCAACAGTAAAGTGACTTGAATCCTAACAATTAGGGGTGTGTAAAATAGCTGGGACCGCCCGGACCGCCCGAAACCGGACCAAAACCGCCCGGAACCGGCGGTTCTTGAGGGAACCGGTCCAGTTCCCGATTCCTATTTATGGGAACCGGTGGGTACTGGTCCGGTTCCTGGTTCCGTGGGTAGATCCATCCGCCCGCCCACCCGAACCAGGCCGAAACCTTTTTAATATTAAAAAAAAAAAATTACTAAAAGAAACCCTACGTCTCGCGTCTCATCTCTTCGTCTTCGGTCCTTTCGTCTTCGGTTCTCTCTCTCTCTCTCTCTCTCTCTCTCTCTCTCTCTCTCTCTCTCTCTCTATCTCTTCCTCCCCGAGCTCTTCGTCTTCGATTCCTCCCCGGCGCTCGACTCCTCCGCCACCATCCGCCCCCTCGCGCCGGTCGCCACTCGCCACGCCCGCTGCTCCTCTCGCCTCTGCTATCCACCCCCTCGCTGCTGTCCGCCCTCTCGCTCAGTCTCTTCGTCTTCAATTCCTCCCTGAGCGTTGATGCCACTGCCACTGCCACTACTCCTTCGCTATTGCTGTCCGCCCCCTCACGCCGGTCACCACCCGTCATAGCCGCTGCTCCTCCACCTCTGCTATCACGCACAGATCCTTCCACTTAGTCGATTTTAGAATGCGATATCCCAGAACTATGTATCGCCGACCCATTCATTAATTAAGCAAAAACGAAAGCAGTTATAAATCCCGAGACAATAAAACAATGGGATAGAAAAGCAATGCCATATTTTCATATTGAAAACGCATAACCAAACTTTTATACATAACTAAAGCCAAGTATTTCACAACTATTTACATCCTCAAAGTCTCATTTTATCTACACTTAGGTAGAGTTCACAAAAAGGGAGGATAAACCCTCAATCCTCATCAGGGTCATAATTAGGATCATTCCGATTCTCCTCAGGCTCCTCTTTGCTTGGCTCCTCATCTTCGAACTCTTCATCTACAGGCTCATCTTCTTCTGGTTCCTCCTCGATGGGCATCTCCTCGTCCACTCTCCACTCCTCATCCTCCTCAGGTCCTTCTACCTCCTGCTCTAAAAGTCCAAGGTCTTCTTCACTCCAGTTGGCATCACCCACAGAGTACACAGGAGAGGTAGGCTCACTCGCCAAAATAGGATCACTAGCATCAACCACACCACCGCCATCGGGATTAGCAGTCCTTGCCCCAAAGGCTTCCTCTAGGACGATGAATGGTACTTCCTCTTCTAGTATGGAACCTACCTGTCTCCCGTCAAAATAGTAGCGATACCAGGATCGATACTCATAAGGCACCAGATCGTCTCTGCCCACATCAACCCAAAAAGTCGATTCAATCAACACATACTCTAATCCTTCGGGATCAGGGTGGATGTGGAAATGAGTGGCCTTCTCGGAGATGTTTTGTGGAATGCCGGACTCTTCAGGAGGAGGGGGAGGTGGAGGTCCTGGTGCTGCCATCTAAGAGCCTGAAATTAGTTTTATAACAACTAATGAGATTATGTCTCAGCGAGTTCTACCCCCTAAGACTCGATTAGGAAACCAATACACCTCCAAGTTGTCTAAGAGCATAGCACGAGTCAAAAGGACGTACCTGAGCATCAGTTCCAACCTGCAACTTAAGGTTACACATACACGCCTCATACATTGCAGCAAACAGCAATCAATTCACAATTATGAATCACGGTCCTTAGGACACAACTTATAACAGGTGGTAATCACAGCTCCAACAAGCATATTTCAATATTCAATGGTTTTATGGTCCCACTCGATCATTTCAATATTTAAATAACTTTACGGTCCCACTCGACCCTTTTCAATATTTAAATGACTTTATGATTCCACTCGACCCTTTCTCAATGATTAAATCAGCATGAAATAAAGATCAATTAAATAAACGGATTGCACCACTACAATCAGCATGAAATTCTAGTCACTGGCCATCCTAGTTGAATTTTTGGAAAATAATTAATTAAATTAATTAATTTAAAAAAATAGTATTTTATTACGAAAAATTCCACTTAGGCCCGAATTGCCAAATTGAAGCCCGATAAGGGTCGGGAAAAATCCCAAGAAGCATCCAATAAATAATTGGACATGTCTACTTGCTAAATGCACATTCAATTTAACTAACATGCATTAATAAGTCTCTAATTTAATTATTTTAATCTAATCTATCCACCTAATTACAATTAATTAAATCTAATCAACCGTTAGGCATATTAGTCTACTAAGAAAGCATTAGTGAGTAAAACTCACTTGCACAAAACGAAAACCAGAACACTGCGACGATGATGCAACGGAGGCCGAACTTGGGCCGAGCCAAGAAACCACGCAAGCCCGAAGAAACTTTGGGCTGAAAACAACTTGAACTTGGGCCTGACTTTGCTGAAATGGGCTGACTTGAAGAGCTGCTGGACTAGGCTTGGCTAACTAATTAAGTGGGCTGGACTGGCTGGGCTTCAAGCTTCAAATAGGCTACACGTTGGACTGAAGAATTGCTGGACTGAAATGTCAATTGTTGGGCTGAAAACTGGGCTGGATTGGGACTTCAAATTCAAGTGGGCTGGAACTTGCAAGCTGATGGGCCAAAATTTCGTTGGACCGCTGAAGATGGAGATGCGTTCCACGGAGCCGAAGACGAAAGGCGCTGGAAAATTTCGTTGGCTGAGGAGACCAAAGACGCTGGCAGCAGTGGAGAGCAAGCGTGAGCTGGCTTCGGTCTTCAGTTACTTCAGTGGATTTCGCACGGCCACAGGATTGAACCGAAGAAATGATGAAGACTGATGTGTGGCGCGGTTGCTACTTCTGTCTTCGTGTGCTGGGAAGTTCACGCAAGAGAGTGGTAGAGACGGAGGGAGCAGCTGAAGACTACGTGGACGCGTGGAGGCTGAGGGACTTCGGTCTTCAGAGATGGGCTGGTTTGTTGACCGGCAGATGAAGACACGAAGATGAGTGGTCTTCAACGCTGGTTTGTTGACCAAACATCCAGCAAACACGGCCAAGTGGCAGCGTGGAGAGGAGAGAACTTCGGTGGGACGTGGGCAACTTCTGATTTCTGGCTTCTTTGCTGCTGTGCATGAGAACACGAGTGAATGGAGAGAGAGAGGTTTTGGGGCGGCTTCATGCTTCTCCGAAAGTAAAAGTAGAACCGAAGCCAATGAAGAAGGGAATTTTTCACGCGTGAGGTAGGAATGGCTGAACTTGTGGGAGAAGCTAGCTAAGATGAAGAGAAAAGTCAGCAATCCTTAACGAACAAATTTAATGCTTGGTCCCCTTAAAGGCTACACAAAATATCTAATGTTTCCCCATTACTTTTTAGCACCAATATCCACTCAATTTTCCAAATTGAAGCCTCAATTTCTGCCCCTTTTCCAATTTCGAATTTCACTCAAATAAACTAAATTTTCTTGCTCAATTTCCCAAATTGAGGTCCAATTTCAATGTAGAAAAATCCCAAGTGATTTTCTATAAATCCTCGACACACAAAGGCTCGGCCTAAAAGCCCAATTTTCCATCAATTTAGCCAATCTGAATTTCCACCAAATTTTTGCGACGTCCAAACCCATTTTCCGTAAAAATCTCGGGACCTCCGAAAAATCTTCTGAGACTGAGTTGACATTCCAAAATTAGCTCGTGACACCACAGAACTTTCAATTTCTAAAATCAGACTCAAATTGGCGGTTAATTTCGCTCCAACGCACTTTTTACGTGACCTAGACTACCAGGTAGTTTTCAAAACTTTTTGAGGCAATTGACCCATGGTTGATTTTCTTCAAGCCACAATGAATCCACTCGACACATTCGCGACTCTCGATTGTCCTGAAAATCTCGAGGACTCAATTACAGACATAGGGTACCAAAACGACAGAAAAATCAAATTAGTGCTGGTCGACGAGAATTTTCCAATTTAGTGGAGTTACCCACGATTGGCCACATATCTCAGTTGAACCAACCTATCTCTAATCTCAATTCGATTTTTAACTGTGCCATAATGACCTCTAGTTAAAGCAATTGCTTACTTCTGTGAGTTGCAAATTATTTGGGTTAGTCTTCAGTCTACCTCATGAACATGAACCGACATTGCCAGAAGAGTGCCGTAGGTTGTTATTGTGGATTGGGCTCAGAACTAACCATTTCTCTAAAAGCAATTCACATGACACGAAAGATCCGCGGTAGGCATCCACCTGTTCTTTGTTCGTCTCCTCTTCTTTTTTCTAAAGCAAGATCCGATCTGCCATCTATTCATCCGCCAAATTGATAGGTCTTCCCTTTCCTCAACAGTTCCTTTGGGTTCACAACTAACGCTTTTTTCAAAGAGCAATTCGCACCTATAACGTTGAAAACCAATGGTTTAAGACTCACGAAGTGACAATATATCAGGTGAGAAGCGAACATTGTTGTAAAAATAACGCTTGTGGAAGCTAATATGGATTTTATGATTAAGTCAATGTGAATTCACGAAAAAAATAATCAAGGAACAACAAAGACCAAAGATTTATGTGATTCAATTCAAGTGTCGGCACCCATATCTAGGAGGATAGCCACTAATAAAAATCTACTATAATCGGAGAATCGGAATTACAATCACTTAACATGCTCAAGTGTTTTGCAAGCCTAAAGTAAACCCAAATCCAAGGTATTAACAGATGAGCAAATCATTTTGGATGTAGAAAAACTCACAACACAAATTGCACGCTTTGTTCACGACCAAGTAGGAGCTCTCTTTGAAATGGCCGGCAATCAAGGACCTCGTCCATTCTTGATTTCCTTTCTTGGCGGCATAGCTTTCCAAGAAGTCGCTGCGCAGCCATCAAATACTCCATTTTGCTGTGCGGCTGCAACTCGAACGTAAGTACGTGTTTTGAGGTGTCTCCCCCTATGTGTGTCCCTTTATTTGGTTCTGCCAATCCGCTTTATTTGGTTCTCCCCTTTATTTGGTTCGCTTAATCCGCTGTATGTGCGTGCCCCTTTATTTGGTTCACTAAATCTGCAGTACTTTTACAGTCCAACTCTTGGTTTGGCATATTTATCCAATCGGCTTAGGTTTCGCCATTTAAAAAGGTGTCTTGATCAATAGAAACACATATGCTTTTGAAGGTCTTTATTTCTTATACAGTTCAATTTGGAAAGAGACTTCGCTTGCAGCTTATTAGGACACAGAAATCAGTCATAATGAAAAAACATATGGCGAGTATGTTCTGTTTTTCTATGCCTAGCTCCCATTATGGACGAGTTCAGCAATGCAAAACAACTAGACTGTTTGTCTCACTTTAATCTACTTCAAAGACAATGTGGATGAGGATCTGCTCAAAGTGCTAAGCTTGTGGAATTACTCTTCTCATCACTATGAGTAGCAAGATTCGATTTGCCATCTATTGATCCACCAAATCAAGAGCTCTTCGCTTTTCGGAGTAGTTCCTTTAGGTTCACAACTGACCCTTTCTAAAAGAGTAATTCATACCTAAAATGTTGATAACCAATGGTTCATGACCCACGAAATGACAATATATCATGCGAGAGGTAAACCTTTGTTGTAGAATTAATGAATGCAGAGGCTAATGAAGATCTTACAATTAAGTCAATTTGAAATCACCGAAAAAATAAATGAGGAGCAATAAGGGCCAAAGATTTATGTAATTCAATACGAGTGTTGGTACCAACATCCACGAGGAGTGCCGACTGCAAAAATTTACTATAATTAGATAATCAGAGTTACAATTGTTCAACATGCTCGAGTGTTTCCATACCTAAATTAAATCCAAACTAAACGTATTAATAAATAAACAACTCATTTTGGATGTAAAAAATTCGCAGCACAAATTACATGCTTTACATGTGACCAAATAGTAGGTCTCTTTGAAACGGCTGAAAACCAAGGACCTCATCTGTTCTTAATTTCCTTTCTTTGCGACATACGCGGCTTTCCAATTGCTACAAATATAAAATTAGACAAGCATGTGTATGCCCCTTTCCTTGGTTTGGCCAATCTGCATTACTTTTAAAGTCCACCTCTCAGACTTGGTCTTGGCCTTGGTTAAACTTGCATATTTTTCCAATTGGATGGAGTTTCACCGTGAGAGAAGGTGTCTTGATCAATGGAAAAGCATATGCTTTTCAAGGTCTTCATTTCTTATTTAGTTCAATCTGGAAGAGACTTCACTTGCAGCATCTTAAAACATAGAACTCACTCACAATGAAAAAGCATATGGCGATTATATTCCTCTTTTTCCATGCCCAACTCACATTATGGACGAGTTCAACATTGCAAACCAACCATACGGATCGGCTTGCTTTAATCTACTTCAAAGACAGTGTGGATAAGGATTCGCTTGGAGTCCTGAGCTCATGAAATGACTCTTCTCATCACTGTAAGTGGCCAAGTATTGTATGCAGTGGACAGCATCCCGAAAGGGTCGTGTCCCTCAACCTGATGTCAAAAGGCTTGGGCAGTCTTCTATCGCCTCATGTTGGAAACCTCTCTTTCCTTAGTAGCCTTATTCTACAGAACAACAGCTTTCGTGGCAAAATTCCACAAAGCATTGGCCACTTGTTTCGCCTACGCCATCTCATTCTTAGTTTCAACTCTTTTGGCGGACAAATGCCCACAAATCTTTCTCAGTGCTCAAACCTTGAGGTTTTGAATCTCATTGAAAACCAACTTGTGGGTAAAATTCCTAATGAGCTCGGCTCTTTGTCAAAGCTTCAAACTTTATTTTTGGCTAAAAACAGTCTTACAAAATCTATTCATCATTCTATTGGAAATCTCTCCCGACTTTTCTCTCTTTCCGTCGGACGTAATGGGTTGCAAGGAGAGATTCCCAAGACATTATCCAAGCTTCATGGTTTGAGGAATGTTCAACTGGCATTTAACCAACTCACTGGCAAGATCCCATCAGCAATTTTCAACATGTCCAGCATTATCTATTTTAGCATCTATGACAATCAATTGAGAGGCAGCATTCCCCCTTATATCGGCGATACTCTTCCTTCTCTCAATTATCTTGATTTTTCTAGAAATTTATTTACTGGTGTTATACCTCCATCCTTATCAAATGCCTCCAACCTTCAGTACATCTGCTTTGACCAAAACATTTTTCATGGACCGATGCCCGCAAATCTTGGAAGGCTAAAAGCTCTTGAAGGAATGTTTCTTATGTCTAACCAGTTGCGAGATGACTTCAGCTTTATTGCCTCATTGACTAATTGTTCAAGGCTGGAAATTTTTGGGGTAAATCATAATTTGCTTGAGGGTCTCTTGCCGGATTCCACCGGCAATCTTTCCAAGAGCATTAGAGTAATTGGCATGTCATCCAATGCAATGTATGGAACCATTCCTCCAAGTATTGGCAATCTCTTCAACCTGTCTTTTCTTGACTTATCAAACAATTCGCTTAGGGGCCATGTTTCTTCTTGTATTGGAGCACTCTATAACTTGCGCAATTTGTATTTAAGCATTAACATGCTAATAGGAGAGATCCCGTCGTTGATCGGCAATTTGACGTTATTGAGTCTCCTTTACCTATCGTTCAACAACTTCTACGGGGAAATACCACAAAGCCTTGGTAATTGCAGGCAGCTAATCAAGCTTGAGCTTTCGAACAATAATCTGAGTGGTCCAATCTCGAGAAAGGTTCTTAGTCTTTCTACCATTTTGACTATCTTCAGCTTGGCACATAACCAGTTGAGTGGATCTCTTCTATCTCAAGTTGGGTCCTTAGCCAATCTTGTCGAACTAGATTTGTCTTACAATAAGCTGGTAGGACCAATTCCTCACTCCATTGGAATGTGCTCGCTATTGCAACGGCTCAACTTAGCAATCAATTCCTTTCATGGTGTAATTCCTTTGGCTTTAGGCGCATTACAAGGCTTACAAGAGTTGGATGTTTCCCATAACGACTTATCTGGTGAAATCCTGAGCTTTCTCTCTCAACTTACGGATCTAAAGTACTTGAATCTATCTTTAAACAAGCTTGAAGTAGAAGTTCCAAAGCAAGGAGCATTTCTCAATGCTAGTGCAGTGTTTATCTTTGAGAATAGGAATCTTTGTGGAGGTATTGTAGAACTAAACCTTCCTTCTTGCAAATCAAGTACCTCTAAACCATTACTAACCAAAAAAGTTATAGTAATCGCCATAGTGACGACCATCTTGTTAAGCTTCATTCAGTGTCTTTGCCTGTTTATCATTTGGTATCGGAGAAAGAAGTCAATAGAAAATATCTCTTCAACTAAATTGCCGTTCGAATACCAATTTCCTAGGGTCTCTTATGCAGAGCTCTCTAGAGCCATAGATAGATTCTCTAAGAACAATGTGATCAGTAAAGGAAGATATGGTACTGTCTATAAAGGAATTACACAGGAAGGTAGCTGGGTGGTGGTTAAAGTGCTCAACTTGGGCCATAGAGGTGCTTTGAAGAGCTTTATCTCGGAATGTCAAACCTTAGAGGCCATAAGACACTGAAATCTCGTGAAGATCTTCAACGTGTGCTCAAGCTTAGACTATCAAGGCAACGATTTCAAAGCTCTCTTATACGAATACATGGTTAATGGGAGCTTAGACAATTGGATACACCAAGGAAACAAAGAGGATGTTGAGCATGAACATGAACATGAAAAACCAGGATATTTGGGACTAATGCAAAGGTTAGACATTGCCATCGACATAGCTTCTGCAATCAAATATCTTCAAGAGGATTGCAACCCATAGATTGTACATGGAGATTTGAAGCCGAGTAACATCCTTCTGGACGATGAGATGATGGGACGAGTTGGGGATTTTGGGCTGGCGACAATCATCTTCACTGTGACAACAGAGGCCATGGACATTGACGACACAACAGCTTAGTGGCGGTGAGGGGTTCCATAGGCTATGTCCCTCCTGGTAAGAAAATTTTCTCATTAATTGTCTAAGTTTTATTTGTGTTGGCCTTTAAATGAAATATTTATTTTCATTGTATATTGCTTGGTGTACACTATTTTAGAGTATGGCATGGGGGACATGGTATCTACACAAGGCAATGTGTACAGCTACGGTATTCTTTTATTGGAAATGTTAATCAGCAGGAGACCCATAGAAGAGGCTTTCAAGGACCATTTAAATCTCCACAACTTTGTCAAGATGGCTCTACCAAACCAAGTGATGGAGATCGTGGACTCGGCCATTTTTAACATAAAAAGTGACAATGACATTGAGAGGAAAAGAGATTGCATCGCCTCCGTCCTAAGGATTGGAGTTGCATGTTCAACAGAGTCACCGCAGGATCAAATGGATATTGCTGAAGCACTCAAGGAACTACATAAGATCCGAGCTAGGTATGGATCCAAGTAGAGGCTAGGTTGAAGCAAGTTTAGCTCCCAGACACTTAGGCGCATGATAAAATTTATATTTCTCTATTTCTCCGTCCCCCGGAACAGGTTTGGAATAAAAATCCGTTTAGTAACGTAATTTCAATTTTCTATTTCTGGAACAGATTTCTATTCCAGAAATAGATTTGGAGCAAAAATTAGAAGTTAGAATTTTTAGCTTTTCAATTTTTGGAATAAAAGTGAGAAATCAAAACTATTTTCATTGTTCACTCTCGTCATTGCCCATCGCCCATTCATTACTCATGAGACGTCGGACGCCCACTACTTGTCACCTGCCACTGGTCACCGAACCCACCACCAGCTATCAAACGCTAGCCACCCATTGTTGATCGATCACCCATCGCTGGACGCCAGACTTCGGCCACCCATTGCCAGTCTTCGGCCACGAACCGCCAACCACTAGTCGCTAGTCATTGGCCACTCGCCACTAGAAGCCAGCCGCTAACCAACGGACAATCACCGCCGAATGTTGAACATCGCCGACTAGTCGCCCATCGCCAGACGTCAGACTTTGGCTGCCCATCGCCAATTGTTGGTCGCCAAATGCCCGCTACCGATTATCAACCACTCGCCACCAGACGCCAGTCGCCAACCGCTAGACACTCGCCATCAAACACCTTACGTCAACCGTCGAACCCTCATCACCGGACGCACTGCCCTTAGAAATAGAAATTTTATTATGTTATTAAACGAATTTCTATTCCAAAAATAAAAATTTTGAATCGTTATCAAATGCGTTTATTTGCTCAAAAACTCGTCCAGGGAATAAAAATTAATTTTTGTTCCAGAAATGTTATCATGCACGCCCACTTTATCTTAGGATTAATCTTGCTTTGAACAAGAATCCTGATGGTTCTATTCTTTGTCTTGGATGTTACTATTTTCCACTAGGCTCAAAGATGAACTCATATACTAGTTCAATGTATGTAATCTATCTCTATCCCTATTCCCCCTCCCCTCCTTACGTCTCATTATTTTCTTTATATGAATTTTCTGTTTCTAATTTTTCCTCTTAAAGTCCATCTCTAATAATTGTCTTTAGATAGTTTATAAATAAATAAATATTTATTTATAGATTTATAAATGTAGAGAAATATAAAGTATAGGCGTATCTTACAAAAGGTAATAAATTATGTCAATGCCAATTAATTTTTAAATGATAATTCATATTGTGGATTAATAAAAGAAGCAAAAGTAAAGTCAATGAGATTATTAAATTTCACCAAGGTTGATTTTAGGTGGTGGCTTTTTTTTTTTTTTTTTTTTTGGTAATGGGAAGGTGGTCATTTTAACAATATAAAATCTTAGAGCACGCACGTAGATGTTAAAAATCTAAGAATTCAATTGTATAATTTAAATTAAGTTGAAGAACTACAAATGAGATTATTGATTAATTTAATATTATGAAAAAGCTCAAGTTGGTTCACTTGAAAATCCCAAATTATATATTTGAATAATTTTATTATCCGTCAATATCCTTATTAAATCGTTGATTTGAATGACTTATGATAATAAACATCCGCACCAATTTGGAGTTTTATTCTCCATTTATCACATGTAATCAGTTTGTAATTTTGTTGATATTAATTTAAGATTTTTAATAATTTGTCATAAATGTATTTTGAAATTTTTCGTGATATCAAATGCTTTCTTATCACGCACCGCCGTCCAGAAGAGCTTTTCAGTTTCTCTTCATCTCTGAGAGCGTCCGTCTAACTGCTGCCTTCGCCTCCGAAGCAGCTGCCATTTTCATTCCGAGTGCCGAATTCTCCTCGCAACGGAAGGGAAAAACTGAGTGAATTGAAGCAATGACGTTTCCAGCATGAGTAAGTGGGGGAAAATGAGAGCGTCCTCATTGAACGGCAACAGTTCATGTCTTTTTCTTGGAAGCATCGTCCGTAGTTGCAATTCTCTTGCTTTAGGAAGCGTTTGGAGTCCTCTTAAGGCGCCAAACCCGACTAAAACAGCGGGGCTCTTGAGTTGCAAATCGATGACGACGAATTCGCCGGTGGTGCGAGTGAAGGAAAAGATCGATTTGACAGAGAAGGAGAAGATGATCTTTGATAGGCTTCTCGCCACCGTTCGCCATTTCGATCTCTCGACCCAGCTGCGGGTGGCTGGTGGCTGGGTCCGTGATAAGGTTGGTGCATTTGGTAGTGCTGTTCGCTTCGATGTGCCTTTAAGTTCTTTTGCAGTAACAATCGTGTAAAAGCGTGTTGTTTTGTGTTTCTTCTGAGATATTTTGTCTAATTACATGTTTAGTTATAATTAGTTCAAGTTCTTACTTTTCCCTTCCCATGAAGCACAGTTTTTTCTTTGTTTGACTGGGGGTTCTTGTTTCTTTGGAGTGCAAATTGTAGAAAATGCCGTGCTTTTGTTGTTACTTATGAAGTTTTGTTTCTACAATCAGTAGGAACATCAACTAATCGAGGTCTTTATCGTTGTGGTTCCATTGTTTGTTAAAGTACTGGGATTGAGACTGCATTCTTTTGATTATTTGGTCATTGAGCGTTATTGTTGCCCCGATCATAAATAGATAAAGTGACGAGTGGGATAGGAACCTGATTCTTCACTGATGGAATATGACCAAAAACCACTGGGGGGGGTGTGGTTTAACTCTATGGCGATGCAAGTAACAAATCTTTAAGTTTAAGAATGCTAATGGTTGAATTGACAGAATTGCCTCGGCAGTGAACACTATTAGCCAGTGAAGTAAGATGTTTTCCTAATCCACGTGAAATTTACCTAAATACAAAGCAAAACCAAGAAGATGTACTCCTTTAATAAGTCTATAATAGCCTATTTTCCATGATCATATGTTCCTGGAAAGCCCGAAGATGCTTTCAAACTGTTATAAATGATTTATTGTCTGTCATTTATAGCAAATTTTTTGCTCAGAATCATTTATCATGTTAAAGCTGGAATTGATTTGTAGAGAATGGGTACAATTATTGCACTTGAATCAATGTGAATGACATTGTGAAATTGGTGGATTTATTGTGTTAAACCTATTCTTTGAAGAAGATGATGGACAAACTCATGTTTTCTCATCTTTACAGCTTCTAGGGAAAGAGTGTTATGATATCGATATTGCTCTTGATGACATGTTGGGTAGTACATTCGTTGATAAGGTTACCCAATATTTGGCGTCAACAGGGGAAGAGGCACAAGGTCTGGCTGTTATCCCGAGGTACATTGAGCTCTGTGCTTGCCTTTTGCCTTCAAATATTAGCTTTTCATATTTTAATGTATAACTCTGAGATTTGACATGAATTTTATGTGTGAGTGTTGGTCATTGTTTATTCTGCACCAGAAGTTTGTAATGTGAGCAGTGGTTATTTGTTCATTGTGCACTCCATGTCTTACATAGTGATTTCTTCATCACTGGAAAGGAAAGAAATGTTGTGTTCACTAGAGTATAAATTAAAGAGAAATAGGTCCACAATTCTTAGTCAAATAACTAAGACCTTGGGATCAAGCAATGCCAGCTGAAAGTGCAAAGGAAGAGATTAAAAGAGTGTTTTGAAGGCTTAGAGATTGCTGTTTTGAAGATAAAAGACTCTTGATTCTTCATGATAAAACTGTTTCTTTTACTAAATGAAATTTAAAATGCTAGACATTTTATAGACAGTGTATTCTATATCTTGAATGTGATCAATATGTTAGGGTTGGCATGCAGGTGGTTTAGGTTGTGCAAGACCCTCGTGGTTTATCAATTTTCATTGGAAACAATCCATTTCTATCTGTGCGGTCACACTGCTTTTCACTGACCTCAAAGCACAACCCAAAAAACTATTAAATCAAATAAGTCAAAGAAGAGTTCCAATTGCCAATCTCGTGCGCATCTTACAAACTCTAAATTCCTCCAAAGAAAGACTGTTGTTAGAAGTTGATCACCTCATGATTTGTAAAGCAGTCTACCAAGAGATAAAGTCACTCTTGGAGGGAATCGACACTTACAAATCGACATTAATTGGCCCTCTTAAATATTTCACTTGGGGATTTGAAATATGGTTAAGTGTAGAACAAACGGTTCACTCTAAGTGGAATAAGGAGTGTTTGCAGGGTGATGACATCTTTCGAGAATACCCCTTTTCTGCTACATTTTTTACCACTTGATTTTTATTCTTTGGTCTCATTATCTGGTAAGGTCTATGGTCTTAGGAGCTCTGTAGAAGGGATTCTCTTTTTCGTCTCCTATAATCTCTTAATTGGTTTTTGTATGTTAGTCATGAAATATGGTTTCGTTGGCATAGTTGAATTTGGAACTTCTTATTACCTGAATATTTTCTCATATCTTCTGATTGAATTAGGTTGTGGTATATTATTGTGGCAGATGCTGTCTCCATTCTAATTGGGTATCTGAAGACATTTTTACATGAATTTAGTTTTGCAGCAACCCAGACCAGTCGAAACATCTGGAAACAGCAAGGATGCGCCTTTATGATATATGGATAGATTTTGTGAACTTAAGGTCTGAAAAGTACAGTGAGAATAGCCGAATTCCCACCCAGATGGTATGCAGTAGTACAGCTTTTAATTCATCTGTTGTATATTTTCTTTCCACCTGTATCTTATTATCTTGTTTACTCATGGCTAACTAAACAGTATCATTTCCAGTATATAGGAAAAATAGCTTTAAGTGCTTTCATGAACTCTTTCTTTTTTAAGGAAAGAAAGACAAGCAAACTAGGGAGGTATTATCAATAGGGCAAGGGCTTGCTCACTCCACTGTGGTACTTGTACTTAAGGAGTGCAAGCCTACGAATGACTAGTACATAGCTCATAACAACAGTAAAATGACTTGAATTCTGACAATCATATGTCTATTCTTGAGCAGTCTTGATCGAGGAACTTTCTTCTAAATTATTTTTCTTTCTTTTGCTAATTCACTTGAGAGACTTGTTGAACAGACAATAGTTTTATATAAGTGTCGAGTATATCATCATAAGATAAGAGGGCCTAAGAATCATCATGAAAGCTAAAAGGAATGAGCTCAAGGCCTTTTATATGTTGTGTCGATGGCCAGTCATTGTTGACATTAGCTTAGTGTTTTCTCTTAGATTGTCAATGCTTGGAGTAAACTTTTGTTTATTTATCGCTCTCTCTCTCTCTCTCTCTCTCTCTCTCTCTCCCATGCACTGGTGCCCTCAATGTGATTGCGCTTTGTTCAACTATTTATGACCTGAAAATCATGCTAGTTTCTCCATTGTTGCTTTTGTGAATGGTTGTTCAATTTGACTTCTCTCACAGGATTTTGGCACTGCAGAAGAGGATGCTTATAGAAGGGATTTAACTATAAACAGGTGTCTCTTCTGCTTTATGTAACTGATAAATTGCTCTTGGATCAAAATGTTAATTGCATCAGATTCTGTTTATCGCAAAACAATTTTTTTTGCTTAGTTTTAGATGGTATTTAATCTGACACCTGTTGGTTAAATCCATTTTGAACGTATCGTCATTCTATGACTATAATTGGCACATAACAAATCATTCTATTACTCTATCCAACCTTATTTCCGGTTATTGAGGTGATTGAAATGGTTATCAACTGTAGCAGATAGTGGACATGGTCTGCTCTTCAGTGAAGTATATGTAGTTCCAAATTTACTGTCCGTTGATCATTTAATGCCAATTAACTAGATGACAATTAAAAAGGAATGGCTGGTCATTTTGGTTTTCTGGTCAGCTGGCAAGAGTCATAGAATGTGCAGTCTTTCATATCTTTTTTCAGATATCTCCTTTTTTATAGCTTATAAAGTGGTTTAGCACCGCTTGCCGTTCATTAAATTGGGAAATTTGTATGTTAATCAAATTGAATTCTGAAGACTATAATCCTCTTTCCGTTTTAGACATGACTGGGCATCCAGATAGTTGTTGCTTCTTTATATGTTTAAGAAACGAAGTTTGTTTACTTTATTCTGGTTCTCTACTTCAAACAGCATGGCTTCTCTTATCATACCATTCCACTCTATATTGGTAAAGTTTTTTGATGACCTAAATTTTTATCTGACAGTATGTTTTACAATATCAACACCAGCTCAGTTGAAGATTTAACTGGGAGAGGTTAGACTAGATTTTTTGACTTGGTTTTCTTTTCAAAAAAATGAGAACTTTTTGGGGAATTAAACTACATTAAGGGTCCGTTCGTTTCGCGGAAAATAGGCCATTTCCGGAAAACATTTTCCCGGAAGTCATTTTCCTGGAAAATGACTATTTTCCGGTGTTCGGCTAAAACCTGAAAATGTTTCGGAAAATGTTTTCCGGTGTTCGGTAAAAAAAATATTTTCTAACCTTTTTGCTTGGAAGTTGTTTCCTTTTTTCCTTTGGGTGTTTTCTTGATCAATTGAAGACATTGATTCAACTCAGAATGAACCCACTTGGCAAAATTATTCTGAGAAACCAAACAACTGAACTTGAATTTATATATCGCATCTACTACCATTAAAATAGAGTTTTTTTGGCAAATAAACACTTGCGAAATGACTCTTGCTTCTGCAGCATTCGGTCAACCAATATCTAGAGAAGCTCAAGTCTTGCCCCAATTGAAATATTTATGGACGGTGTCTATTGATCTATGAAATCTTCCCCCAATGACTCTAAACCTCACATTATGTCCAATGATATGACAAAATACCATAACTTGCTCCATAATAGAAACATTTACAGTAGAACGCAACAAGTTACTTGCACCAAGTACCTTACAAAGGTCTAAAAAAGCATTTGGCGTCATCCGTATTTGATCTACACAATGAGTATCACCACTATATAACACACGATTCATATATAACTCTCTTTCATAATCTCGATTCACATGAGGCTCTCTTGGTATGCGATTCTCCGAATGATCATAATCATCCATAACTAATGTGATAACTGTCATAACCGTTGCAGCTGCACCCGTTACCACCGCTTGAATTTTGTTATCCATCTATATTGGAACACATTAATCATTAAACACAAAATGCATGTGAAATACAAGAAGGGCAATACTCTTTAGAACCTATACTCTCGTGTGCTAAATAGACCCGATTAGCCATTAAACATGCAGTCTGGCCCAAGGCCTTAAGATCCACAGCAGAAGCAATACGAAAAAACCCTTTTACGTTGGAAGCTTAGCCTGGATTCAATAGTAACACAATCGAGAGAAGAAATATTTGTACTGATATTTTCTAATTATTACATAAGGAGCTTGCAATATATAGAGTTTTGAGTTGTTGGCCAATCACTGAAATTAGGTGCACAACCAACATTTACATTCTACCATTAACTAAACTCAGAAGTCCAAGAGATAAAAGTATCCTAAAAACAACAAAAAGATACTACCATCTATGATATGGTGGAAGCCTCCCTAGATGGGCTGCTACCAACATACCAAGACATTAAATTGATAGAACTTATGTATTAATCATGCAAACGAGTATAGTTGCTGAAATATCCACCAATTCTTGTAATGTTAAAGTGAAAAGACGGATCATTGGCCCAACATTTGAATCCCACTTGTCAAGGACTTCATTTGACACGCTAGTTTGGATTAGGAAATAGAAAGCTTACTTCTTCGTGGCTGAAACTTTGGCGACTTGACCGCAGCAAAAGTTCTCGGTGGACAATATAAATGGCCTCTGATTGGTCTTGCTGCAATACAAATAACCAAAACACCTAATTCAGGATCCCCTTTAGAGGCTAAAAAAAGTCACTCAAGCTCTCTGTTTTGCATGCGCATTCACCACATATTCTCAAAGGCAATGGCATCACAGACTGAGGAACCCAAACATTAACACGTGGATCTCACCGTACTTGCACATATAAAAAATAAACATAACCACGAGATAACCAAAACAGAAAAAAAGATTGTCATTTTCCCTCTCGTTTTCAAATGTTCCAGCCAAGAGTTGAGGGGATGAAACCGAGCCATGCAAAATTCTGAAACTACAAAGTGCAAGAACAAACACGGGCATGAAGTATCTCAAGAGCTCAAGAATCTCAATACCAGTATCCGAAGATCTCTTTTCTTTCTATTGTTTCTAGGAATCTCCCAATACTATCAACAAAAATTTCGAATATTTTACGAGACAAATAGAATCAGAGTTCAGAACTAACCACAAGCACGGTACAGATGTATAAATTAGTGGGCATACCATGAGAAATGTAAATGAAGTCTAGATGCCAAAAAGTTTAGGTTTTACTTATTTCAGAAAAGGCAGTTCTATATTAACGTGGGCGTGAACGAAATGAAGTCCTCCTAGTCATCTTGATGTGGGTTAAGCACTCAAATTGCCGCTCAAAAATCTCCTCAATTCAAAGAGAAAACACGTCGGAGAGCTAAACAATGGATTGAAATAAAAGTTCGGGACTTAATCAAATAGTTGCAAGACAATGGGGCACGACAAGAGTATACGTAGCCCATTGTACTAGCTCCATTGTCTCAATGATGTTTAGAGACTAGCTGACTAAATTATATTCCCAGAGACAAATGTCACTTAGAGAGAGAGAGAGAGAGAGAGAGAGAGAGAGAGAGAGAGAGAGAGAGAGAGAGAGAGAGATTACTGATTCTACTCCATCTTTACAGTTGATGGAGTAGACTGTCCATAAAACAGTTTATTCAAGCCTATATATATGCGGGCTTCGGGTTCTTACCGCACCGACTATTAAGGCTTTGTTCGGGCATCTTTTCTCATGTAATATACAACGACGTGCAGTGATGTTAATACGAACTTCTATCGATGCTAAAAGGGAATTTTCTTGGCCATTCTATTTGTATCGCCATTCTATTTGTATCCTGTCACTACATAGAATGTCTTATGGTGAAGAGACCAAGTTGTTTTGGTTGTGCTCGCAAAGGAGAAGAAATTACTCTCTTGAAAGATTTTCACACATTCCTATTGCTGCCACTAAATTTTCCAAGTAACATCAGAGACGTTTGATTGATTAAGATACTGCACCAAACTAATGGTCTCATGCTCATCAAGCATAAATAATGATCTAGCACTTGCTAAGCATTGCTCCTTACGACAAGGAACAGCACCAGACCACGAGAGACTGGGAACGATGGAGCCGCTGAAGAAACGAATGAACTTGACGGGGCAAATGTAGAGTATAGAAAAAGGGTAGACATAGAATACTTCACAAGCAGTATGAAGAAGGAAGGTACATCCCGAAGGGCAACAAAAAGTTCCTCCTTTCATGTACTTCGCCACCAAATTCACAATCCTCTTTTTACATGAATTCGGTACATGAAAAACAAGTTATAGCTTGAACTCCCTGAGTAATGACAAACAGTAAAAATGAAGAAAGGGATGGCACTCAGTCATAGACACCAACGGCGAGCAAATTGTTCTGCACATTTCGAAAACACCTTGGCGGGCGCGGCTCAGACCACAATCGCCAACGAGATCAAAGAACAGCACAACAGCAAAATCACATCCGCAAACAATTTACGCAACATGAGTAAATCGAGAATCCAAAACATCTGGGCGAAGGAAAGAAGTGAAAACGGAGCGAGACACGAAGTCAAACGCCGGTAATTCACGCCGGCATGCACTTACTCAGAAAGTTCTCTATCGCTTTTGCATTGGCCCAAGGTCTCCAAATCCAGATGGAAACAAATGAGGCTGGTAGATGAGCTGATTTAGAAGACAACTAAAAACAAGGACCTCCCCTGTAATGCAGACAAGATGAACACGGGTAAGCCGAATAAAACCATTTCCCCAGCTCTTCACCACACCCAACCACCGAAAAGAACTAGCAAAACATTACAAATTATGCTTAGACAAGGCAAAACAAATTGTTCTGCGCATTTAGGAAACGCCTCGGCGGGCGCGGCCCAGACCACAATCGCCACCGAGATGAAAGAACAGACAACAAAAAATCACATCCGCAAACAATTTACGCAACATGAGTAAATCGAGAATCCAAAACATCCGGGCGAAGGAAAGAAGTGAAAACGAGCGAGAGACACGAAGTCAAACGCCGGTAATTCACGCCGGCATGCACTTCAAGTCTAAGCGCGATGGTCAACTCACACGGCCGACCGAGGGAAAACCATCCAATGACCGAAGCGAGAGGCGCGTACCTGGATCGTGGATATTCTTTGCTTCGAGCGAGGGGAAACCGTCCAAGGCGAGTGTGCGACTTAGCAGAGTTCGTTGATTGCGTGATGAGGGATGCTCCACCGCTGCGGCGTCGAAGGAGGAGGAACCCTAGGGATCACTGCTCCGGCGTCGCTGCTCCACCGCTCCGGTGTCGAAGATGGAGGAACCCTAGGGACCACCGCTCCGGCGTCGCTGCTCCACCGACCGCTCCGGCGTCGCTGCTCCACCGCTCCGGCGTCGAAGGAGGAGGAACCCTAGGGACCACCACTCCGGCGTCGCTGTTCCACCGCTCCGACGTCAAAGGAGGAGGAGGAGGAACCCTAGGGAAAGAAGTCCATCGCAGCGGCGTCGAAGGAGGAGGAAGCGAGAACTCGTGCGTAAGGAAAATGATTTCCTTCGTGTGAGAGCCGTGTGTAAGGGAAAATGATTTCCTCTTTTGAAAAGAGGAAATCATTTTCCACAAATATGTGAAGAGATTTTCCATTGACTGGAAAACGTTTTCTTTGACTATCTATTTTCCGCCCATCCGAACACCGGAAATTCCGGAAAATATTTTCCCGAAAGTTGTTTTCTGTGAAACGAACGGACCCTAAGTGTCCAAGACCTAAACTTGCTTCAACCAAGCCTCTACTTAGATCCATACCTAACTCGGATCTTTTCCAGTTCCTTGAGTGCTTCAGCCACGTCCATCTGATCCCGTGGTGACTCCATCGAACACGCAATTCCAATCCTTAGGACGGAGGCGACGCAATCTCTCATCCTTTCAATGTCATTCTCACTTTCTCCATTAAAAATGCCCAAGTCCATGATCTCCATCACTCGGTCTGGCAGAGCCACCTCAACAAAGTTATGGAGATTTAAATGGTCCTTAAAAGCCTCTTCCGTGGGTCTCCTCCCAGTTAACATTTCCAATAAAACAATACCGTAGCTGTACACATCGCCTTTTGTGGATACCATGTCCCCCATGCCATACTCTAAAATAGTGTGCATCAAGCAATACACAATGAAAATAAATATTTCATCTAAAGGCCAACACAGATAAAACTTAGACAATTAATGAGAAAATTTTCTTACCAGAAGGGACATAGCCTACGGAACCCCTCACTGCCATTGAGCTATTGCGGTCGTCAGTGTCCATGGCCTTTGTTGTCGTGGCAAAGCTAATCTTCGCTAGCCCGAAATCCCCAACTCGCCCCATCATCTCGTCGTCGAGAAGGACGTTACTTGGCTTTATATCTCTGTGTACAATTTTTGGGCTGCAATCCTTGTGAAGATATTCGATTGCGGAAGCTATGTCGATGGCAATGTCTAACCTCTGCATTAGTCTCAAATGTCCTGGCTTTCTATGTTCATGTTCGTGCTTAATGTCCTCTTGGTTTCCTTGGTGTATCCAATTCTCTAAGCTCCCATTAGCCATGTATTCATACACTAAAGCCTTGAAATCGTTGCCGTGATGGTCCACGCTTGAGCACACGTTCAATATTTTCATGAGATTTCTATGTCGTATGGCCCCCAAGGTTCGACATTCCGAAACGAAGCTCTTCGAAGCACCTCTGTGGCCCAAGTTGAGCACTTTAACCGCCATCCAACTGCCTTCCTGTGTAGTTGCTTTATAGACAGTGCCATATTTCCCTTTACCGATCACATTGTACTTAGAAAAGCTATATGTGGCTTTAAAGAGCTCTGCATAAGAGACCCTAGAAAATTGGTGTTCAAATAGCAATGCAGTTGAAGAAGCATTCTTCTTCGACTTCTTTCTCTAGTACCGAAAGATAATTAAGCAAATATACACAAGAAATCCAGACAAGATGGCCGCCACTACAGCGATTACTTTGACTTTTTGTTCCATAATGATTTGCAAGAAGGAAGGTTTAGTTCTGCAATACCTCCACAAAGATTCTTATTCTTAAAGACAAACACTACACTAGCATTGAGAAATACTCATTGCTTTGGAACTTCTCCTTCAAGCTTGTTTGAAGATAGATTCAAGTAATTTAGATCAGTAAGTTGAGCAAGAAAGCTCGGGATTTCACCAGATAAGTTGTTATGGGAAATATCCAACTCTTGTAAGCCCTGTAATGTACCTAAAGCAGGAGGAATTTCTCCATGAAAGGAATTGACTGCAAAGCTGAGTCGTCCCAATAGCAAGCACTTGCTGATGGAGCTAGGAATTGGTCCCGTCAGCTTATTGTAAGACAGATTTAGTTCCACGAGATTGATCAATGACCTAACTTGAGACAGAAGAGATCCACTCAACTGGTTATGTGCCAAGTTAAAGATAATCGAAATGGTGGAAAGACTAAGAACCTCCCTCAAGATTGGACCACTTAGATTATTGTTTGAAAGCCCAAGCTCGAAAAGCTACCTGCAGTTACCAAGGCTTTGCGGTATTTCCCCATAGAAGTTGTTAGACGATAGGTAAAGGAGACTCAATAACGTCAAATTGCCAATTGACGACGGGATCTCTCCCGTCAGTATGTTAATGCTTAAGTACAGATTGCGCAAGTTATGGAGTGCTCCGATACAAGAAGGAACATGGCCGCTAAGCGAGTTGTTTGATAAGTCAAGAAAATACAGGTTGAAGAGATTGCCAATACCTGGAGGAATGATTCCATACATTGCATTGGACGGCATAGAAATTAGTCTAACGCTATTGGAAAGATTGCCAATGGAATCCGGCAAGAGACCCTTAAGAAAATTATAGCCTACCCCAATATTTTCCAGCCTTGAACAATTAGTCAATGAGGCAATAAAACCGAAGTCATCTCGCAACTAGTTAGACATAAGAAACATTCCTTTAAGAGCTTTTAGCCTTCCAAGATTTGTGGGCATCGGTCCATGAAAATTGTTATGGTCAAAGTAGATGTACTAAAGGTTGGAGGCATTCAATAAGGATAGAGGTGTAACGCCAATAAACAAATTACTATAAAAATCAAGATAACTAAGAGAAGGAAGAGTATCACCAATATCAGGGGGAATGCTCCCTCTCAATTGATTGTCATCGGCATTGAAATAGATGATGCCAGACATGTTGAAGATAGCTGGAGGGATCTTGCTGGTGAGTTGGTTAAATGCCAATTGAACATACCTCAAACCACGAAGCTTGGACAATGTCTTGGGAATTTCTCCTTGCAACCAATTAAGTCCAACAGAAAGAGAGAAAAGTTGGGAGAGATTTCCAATAGAATGGAGGAATTGATCTTGTAAGACTATTTTTAGCCAAAAATAAAGCTTGAAGCTTTGACAAAGAGCCAAGCTCAAGAGGAATTGTACCCACAATTTGGTTATTAATTAGATTCAAAACCTCAAGGTTTGAGCACTGAGAAAGATTTGTGGGCATTTGTCCGCTAAAAGAGTTGTTACTAAGAACAGGATGGCGCAAGCGAAACAAGTGGCCAATGCTTTGCAGAATTTTGCCACGAAAGCTGTTGTTCTGTAGAACAAGGCTTCTAAGGAAAGAGAGGTTTTCGACATGAGGCGATAGAGGACCGCCCAAGCCTTTCGACAATAGGTTGAGGGACACGACCCTTTTGGGATATTGTCCACCGCATGCAATACCTGGCCACTCACAGTGATGAGAAGAGTCATTCCATGAGCTCAGGACTCCGAGCGAATCCTCATCCACACTGTCTTTGAAGTAGATTAAAGCGAGCCAATCTGTCTGGTTGGTTTGCATCGCTGAACTTGTCCATAATATGAGTTGGGCATGGAAAAACAGGAATATAATCGCCATATGCTTTTCCATTGTGAGTGGTTTCTGTGTTCTAAGATGCTGCAAGTGAAGTCTTCCAGATTGAACTAAATCAAAAATGATGACTTTGAAAAGCATATGCTTTTCCATTGATCAAGACACCTTCTCACACGGCGAAACCCCACCCATTTGGAAAAATATGCAAGTTTAACCAAGACTAAGACCTAGATTGAGAGTTGGACTTTAAAAGTAATGCAAATCGGCCTAACCAAAGAAAGGGGCATACACATGCTTGTCTAATTTTATGCAAGTGAAGTCTCTTCTAGATTGAACTAAATAAGAAATGATGACTTTGAAAAGCATATGCTTTTCCATTGATCAAGACACCTTCTCACACGGCGAAACCCCACCCATTTGGAAAAATATGCAAGTTTAACCAAGACTAAGACCTAGACCGAGAGTTGGACTTTAAAAGTAATGCACATTGGCCGAACCAAAGAAAGGGGCATACACATGCTTGTCTAACTTTATATTTGTAGCAATTTAAAAGCCACGTGTGCCACAAAGAAAGGAAATCAAGAACAGACAAGGTCCTTGATTTTTGGCTGTTCCAAAGAGAGCTACTATTTAGTCACAAGCAAAGCATGTAATTTGTGCTGTGAGTTTTTTACATCCAAAATGAGTTGTTTATTTATTAATACCTTAGTTTTGGGTTTAATTTAGGCATGGGAAACACTCAACCATGCCGAGCAATTGTAACTCTAATTATCTAATTATAGTAAATTTTTGTTGCCGGCACTCCTTGTGGATGTAAGTACTAACACTCGTATTAAATTACGTAAATCTTTGGCCCTTATTTTTCCTCATTTATTTCTTCAGTGATTTCAAATTGAGTTAATTGTAAGATCTGTTAAATTAGGGTGTGTTTAGTAACGTTTCTGTTTAAAAATTGCTTCTGAGAACAGAAATAGAAAAAAGTATTTCTGCTTCAGAGAACAATTTTTGAACAAAAGAACGCGCTTGGTAAATTTATTCCGGAAATAGAAAAAGAACAGAAACATGTTTGGTAAAGTTGTATAATTTTTTATTTCTTTAATTTTTTAATATTTTTATTTTATTTTTCCTATTTTCTTTCTTATTTTCTTATTTGTTTTTCCTTTTACCTTTTTCATTTTTCTTTTTCTTCTTTTGGCTGGTCGCCGGCCTCGGCCATGGTCGGCGATCGGCCGACGAGGGCCGGCGGCCTCGCCTAGCCACTACAAGGCTCGCCGGCCCTCGACGAGGCCGAGCCTCACCGTAGTTGGGCGAGGCTGGGCCTCGCCTTGGCTGGGCGAGCTCGAGCTTGCCTAGATCCGGTGAGGCCGAGATCGCCCAGTGGCCGACGAAGCTTGGCGTCGCCTAGCGGTGGGCAAGGTCGAGATCGCCCGGTGACCGGCGAGGCTCGGCGTTGCCGGGCCACCGCCCGGCGACGTCGACCTAACGGTGGCCCGGCAAGGCCGAGTCTCGCCGGCCGGGCGAGCTCGACCTTGCCGGATTTGGGCGAGATCGAGCTCACCCAGGCCAGCGCAAGACCGAGCTCGCACAGCGGTCGATGAGGCTCGGCGTTGCCGGGCCATTGCTAGGCGACGCCAAGGCAAGGTTGAGCCTCGCCAGGGGCCGGCAACGCTTGGCCTTGCCAAGGGCCGGCGACGCTCTGGCGAGGTCGCCGGCCATGGCCGAGGCGGGCGACCGGCCAAAGAAAAAGAAAGAAAAAAAGAAGAAGAAAAGAAGAAGAAAAAAGAGAGAAGAAAATAGAGGATAGAGAAAATTTGTTTTTAGATTTTATTCTAGAAACAAGAAACGAGATTTTTTTGTTTCTTGTTTATGATCCAAATGTTTTTTGGGAACAAAAAAAATAAATTTGGAACAAAAACGCAAACAAACACGTTTCTGTTCCTTTTTTTTTTCCCTAGAACAAAAAACAAAAAATTTGTTTAAAAACAGAAATAAGAAACATTAACAAACAGCCCCTTATCTTTACCAAAAAAAAGAAAAAAACAAACAGCCCTTTATTGTCTCGAGTTTGAATTCGGATAACGATTTGTAAAAACCGAATTTTGTTGAGAAAGATTTTTCAAGCGAATTACAAATCGGATGAAGTAGTCTTTCTTCTTATTGAACTTTCTTTCGGATGTGCAAAATAAGCAAGGAAATAAAAGAAGGAAGTTAACCTATCACTACAAGACAAATGAAGAAATAAAATAAAAGATAAAGTAAGGATTTCTTTCTTTTGCAAAAGCCTTGTTCACATTGAAGACTAAAGTAGGTGGGCCCAGGTCAAATTGTTGACCTTGGGCACACACACATATAAAAGCCGGAAAAGAAGAGGAGCCGTAGAAGCCCTACAAGAGAAAAAATAAAAAAAGAAGGAGCTACACATCCACACATCTAAACGCCGCACAAGCCTTGAAGAGGTAGAGAACACAAAGCTATACGTACGTGGAGAAGAGACAGACGTCCATTTCTTGTTTTGGCGTACATAGAGCGTTTTACTTTGAGCTTGAATACATGGTAATTTTGTGCCGTAAGTTTATGTCCAAATAAGTTATTTCTTTATAAACAGTTTGGGTTTGAGATTAAATTATGTGTGGGAAACACTAGAGTGTGTGAGCGATTATAAACTCTAATTCTCCGATTATAGTGAATTATTTGCTGTTGGCTCTCCCCGTGGATGTAGGTATCAATACTCGAATCGAACCACGTAAATTATGAAAAAGCAAAGAAGAATTTGCCAACATATGTCTGATGGCTCATTCAGAGTCGGACTCAGAATTAGAGACAGACACTGATTTAGATTCTGACAAAGAAATTGAGGTAAATAACTCAAAAATTCCTGTTAAAGTCTCTAAGTATATAAATGAATTTTGCCTCAGTCTTAAATCCTCTCTTAAAAGGATCTCCGAACTAAAAAGAAAGAATTCTAAGCTCAAGCAACAGAAAAGTTCTTGGAAAGAAAATTTTGAAAGTGTGAAAATGAATTTTAATAATTTGAAAGACAATTCTGCTTCTCTTTCAAAAGAAAATGCTACTTTAAAAAGAGATATTTCAAGTATAACAAAAGGATTTTCAAAAGGATCTGAAAAATTGGATAAATTTCTTTCGGCTCAAATACCCTATTTTAACAAGTCTGGTTTGGGCATGACTTCAGAAACTATTCCATTAATTGATTTTCCTAAAGTAAAAGAGAGACTTAAACAAAGACATGCAAAGGCATTTTACAAAAATCACTTTCAAAAAGATGTTCGAAGTGTAACAGCTCAGAACATTTTGAGAAAGAATGTCTCAAGGTTTGGAGACCAGTTAAGAAGGACTAGGCAAAGACTGTTTTTAATACTAACTCTCTTGGATCCAAGAAAATCTGGATACCAAAGAAAGTTTGAGTTTTTCTTTTGATCACTGGTCACTATTAAAAGAAAGATTAAATGGTATTTGGATAGTGGCTGTTCGAAGCTTATGACAAGAGACTCAACTTGCTTCATAAAGCTTGTTAGACAAAATGGAGGAAAAGTTTCTTTCGGAGGAAACAGCAAAAGAAAAATTATAGGATGTGGAACTGTGGAGATTGGAAGTCTAACTATCAACAATGTTTCCCTAGTGAAAGGTTTAAACTACAATCTTCTGAGTATAAGTCAGCTTTGTGATACTGGTTTCTAAATAAACTTCCAAGAAGGGATTTGTTCTAGAACAAGTCAAGACTTCTCTCAATCTTTTATTGGGCGAAGGCATGGCAACATATACCTTCTGGACGTAAATTCAGAAAATTCTCAGTGCCTTATTTCTATTCAAGAAGAAGTAAGTATCTGGCATCGGATGCTTGACCATGTTAATATGAAGCAAATTGCTAAAGTTTCTTCTAAGAAGCTAGTTTGAGGGCTTCCTAATTTGAGTCATCAGAAGACTGATTAATGCACTCCCTGTGTCTTGGGAAAACAAGTCAAAAGTTCTTTTAAACCAGTAAATCAAGTTTCTACCAGTCGAGTTTTGCAGCTTCTCCATATAGATCTTTTTGGACCGACCATTCAGAGTATTGGTGGAAAGAAATATTGCCTAATAATCGTGGATGATTACTCTCGTTTCACTTGGGTATACTTTCTAGCAAGTAAGTCTGAAACCTTCTCTTATTTCTCAAAATTTACCAAGAAAGTTCGGAATGAAAAGAGTTATGTTATTTCAAGCAAACGGACTGATCATGGAGGTGAATTTGAAAATTAGGACTGTGCGAAGTTCTGTAATAAATATGGTTTTCAGCATGTTTTCTTATCTCCATATACTCTAGAACAAAATGGGGTCGTGGAAAGAAAAAAAAAATCTCTACAAGAGATGGCCATAACTCTCTTGATAGAGAGCAATATATCCTCTCAATTTTGAGCAGAAGCAGTTTCTACCGCCTATTATATTATCAATAGAGTATTCTTGAGGCTTATCCTAGAGAAAACTCCTTATAAAATATATAAAGGAAAAAAGCCGAACGTATCCTACTTTCATGTCTTTGGCTGTAAATGTTTTATTTTGAATAATGCTAAATATCGATATGGAAAGTTCGAAGAAAAATCATACGAATGAATCTTCCTTGGTTATTCAACATCAAGCAAAGCTTACATGGTCTTTAACAAGAAGACTCAATCTGTGGAAGAATCTATGAACGTCATGCTTCAGGATTATATGCAAATTCGACCAAATTAGATTTAGCTTGAAGAGTTTGAACCAGTTCCAAACTTAACAAAGTCTATTTTCCCCAAAGAAGTTCAGACTTCTAGAAAACAGCAACAAGCAGATCGAGAAGATTCAAACAAAACAGAGGATCAACAGACTCTCAAACCAAACAACAACTGGAAGCACAAGTCAAGTTATCCCGAAGAACTCATCATTGTTAACATTGATGAAGGAATTCGCATCAGATCCAAAGGAAGAGAAGATTCCAATACTCTAGCACTTGTTTCTGGAATAGAACCAAAAGGAGTAGATGAAGCCCTTTTTGATGAAAGCGGGATGGAAGCTATGCAAGAAGAATTCAGACAATTCAGCATCGACGATGTATGGGAATTGATTCCAAAACCCAAAGGTAAATTTGTTATTGGAACGAAATGGGTTTTCAGAAACAAGATGGATGAGAAAGGAAAAGTGGTCAGAAACAAGGCAAGACTCGTGGCGAAAAGATATACACGGAAAGAAGGGATAGACTATGACGAGACCTATGCACTAGTAGCAATGTTAGAAGCAATTAGATTATTACTTGCTTTTGCTTCTTATAAAAATTTCAGGTTATTCCAAATGGATGTCAAAAGTGCCTTCCTCAATGGATTCATTTAAGAAGAAGTTTATGTAGAACAACCACCAGGATTTGAAGATCCAAGAAAACAAAACTCAGTCTACAGACTGAAAAAGGCTTTGTATGGACTGAAGCAAACACCTCGAGTTTGGTATGAAAGGTAGAGTAAGTTTCTAACTCAGAATGATTTTGAAAAAGGAAATGTTGATACTACTCTGTTTATAAAGAGAGAAGGAAAGGATTTTCTACTTGTACAAATTTATGTAGATGATATAATCTTTGGTTTTCCTAACGAAAGCCTTTGCAAGAAATTTCAAGATCTATGCAGAATGAATTCGAAATGAGCATAATGGGTGAATTGACCTTCTTTCTAGGATTGCAAGTTAGACAATCAAAGAAAGGTATTTATGTTCACTAGGAGAAATATGCCAAAAATCTCATCAAGAAATTTGGATTGGAGAATTGCAAGAGGACAAAAACTCTTATGTCGAGTTCATTAAAACTGGACAAGGATGAAGGAGGGAAGAAAGTAGATCATAAACTATACAGAAGCATGATCGGTTCTCTTATCTACCTTACTGTCTCTAGACCTGATATTTTATTCAGTGTTTGCATCTATGCTATATTTCAGTCTGATCCAAGAGAATCTCATCTAAGTGTTGTAAAACGCATCATTAAATATGTTGCGACTTCTCCAAAGCTGGGTCTATGGTATCCAAAAAAATGAGATTTTACTCTACTTGGATATTCTGACGCTGATTTAGTCGGTTGTAAAGTTGACGGAAAGAATACATCTAACACTTGTCAACTGTTAGGAAATATGCTGGTATATTGGTTCTCAAGGAAGCAAAGTACTGTAGCATTATTAATAGCAGAAGTAGAATATGTTGCTATTGGAAGTTGTTGTTCTCAAATTCTCTGAATAAGCTAACAACTAAGAGACTGTTGGATGGAAGAATCCTGCACATAGATCAAATGTGACAACATAAGTGCTTTCAATCTCACCAAAAATTCAATTCTTCATTCAAGGGCGAAGCATATAGAGATTCGACATCATTTTATAAGGGATCATGTCCAGAATGGCAAGATTATGGTTTAATTCATTGATTCAAAGAATCAGTTGGTAGACATCTTCACAAAACCGTTAGAGAAAAACTTCTTTGATTCTATTTGCAACAAGCTGAATATTATCTCTCCTATCAATTAAAGTCTGAAGTTGGTCAGAATCAGAACTTCAAGAAGCTACTTCAGTATGAGAATCTCTCGAATTCAGGTATTTTAATTTTTGGTATGAAAATGTATGATTATTTGAATCGTCGCTTGCCTAATTTATTTTAAAAAATTACTATTTTATTGATAATTTTCAGATTTCAAATTTTTTAGTAGTTACCTTTATAAAATTTATTTTGAAAAGGCATTTTTCCTTGTGACGTTTCAAATACCCCATTTCAATTTCTTTAAATACCTCTTGGTATTTCCTTGAGCACATCGTTTCAAAACCCTAAAATACCGATTCTCTTCTCCCTCGACTTTTACTCTCAAGATTTCTCTACAAGTTTCCATCTTTTCTTCACTCGAACATGTCTACAAAATCTTCCAAGACTGCATCCATGTCACACCAAAGGAAATCTTCTCAGATCGCAAGGGGCCTCGGAACGTGCTAGAAGGATAGACTCACTTCCTTCTCACAGGTGTATAATCTCCGCATAACTCTCCACAGAACTCCTCGCGCCAACCATTAGATGAGGAAGTTGATTAAGATGCAGTTCCTCTTAGAGTCTTTGACACCCCAGGTTCTTTACAAGCATTATAGTTATCTGAAATAGGGTGCTTCTCTAATGTCCTTTATCACTAGTTTTCTAAAAGGACATGGACATGGGAATGAAAAGGCTTTTCTTAATTTTCCTTCTGATCCTAGATTAGGTGTAGTGCCGAAAGGTTTGGTAGAAAAGGCTTTTCTTAATTTTCCTTCTGATCCTAGATTTAGTTCTAAGAATCAGCATGAAAATAAGGATTATGATGAGCGGATCTTTTCGAATTTTCAACCTAGGATGGGTGTGGCTGCTGATGTCCCTGGTGAAAGAACGAAACTGTTTCGTTCTAAGGAGCATAAAAGGATTTATACCCAAATGCTGAACAGAAGGGTGATAAACCCTCGAACAGTAGATTTTGATTTCTTGGACTCGATCAAGGTTTACTTGAGGGAAAAGTTGGCATTCCTTCAACTTGAGAAGTTTTGTGCTGAGACGGCTGTGGCTTATCCGGAATTGACAGCATACTTTTACTCAAATCTGTCTTTCCTTAGTTAGAATCGCATTCAGTTTACTATGTGTGATAAAGCCTATGTTGTGGATGTTGACATTTTGGCAGATATTCTAAGAGTGGAAAGAAGTGGTTTTCAACCAATCAATATCTCCATAGGTCAAGCCACTAGATTTCTAGTAAAAGACAGACTACCAAGTGGAGGCATCACATACTTCGATTGCCAACCTCCAACATTTTGTTGCACAAAATTGTTATTAAATGCATCAGACCAAAGGCAGCCTCCAAAATTGATGTTTCCAGATTTGAGGCAAGAATCATGTGGGCAATCTGCAATAGGATGCATTTCTCACTTCCTCATACTATCTTGCTGCATATGTATAGGACAGTCATGAAAGAAAAAGGCCAATTGCCCTACTCTGCATTGGTTACAAAGCTATTCCGCCATTTTTAGATTTAGTTTCCCGTTTCAATTTGTTTACGAACTGTTGAGCCTATGGAAATAGGAATAAAGATGATATCAAAAATGAGACTGAAGGGTTTGACTAAGGCCATTGAGCATTTGAAGAAAGAATCTTCGAGCAAAACCAAGGAAGACTCTGCTGCTACAAGAAAGCGCAAAGGCAAGGAAGTTGTGCAAGAAACTGGAAAGAAAAGGAGATCACTTATCCTGCATGATGAAGAGGATGAAGATGATCTGACTATTTCTGCCATTACCTTAAGAAATCTTCAAAGTTTTGTTCATTTTGAGAAATCAAAGGAAAGAGAAAGAGGAGATAGAGAAGAAGAAGAAGAACAAGAAGAAGCAAAGCAAGAAGAAGCTGAAGATAAAGAAGAACAAAAAGGTGATTTTGAAAAGAAGGGTGAGGATGACTCTGATGAAGAGATTGTTGCAATAACATTATCAGAGGACTTTGAAGCAATTAGGAATGACCCTGAAGGAGTACGAACTGAGACAGAACATCTGTGACATCCGGATTTTTGGGTTCAAATTTTGACTGGATAAATAGAGTCGTTTTCGTTTAGTTGAAGCCGAGAATTGAAATTGAATGCAAAATTGAGGTGCAAGGTGGGTTATTGGATGAGGAAAAATAGCAATTGAGGCATTGGAGCATCTATTGATTTTATGAGATCCGATTGAGAATAAATTAAGGGAGAATTGATGTGCAATTGAAGACTGGAAGATTTGCAAAAAAAAAGAGAAAAGGAATTGGATTAGTTTTTATTTCCTTTCTCTCCCTTTCTTTTTCTCTCTCTCTTTTCTCTCTCTCCTCCTCTCCCCTCCCTTTTCGTGCGCATCCCTCCTCCACGTGACCGAATGCCTTTGCCAATTTCAAATTGGCTTCTCTTCTCTCTCTCTACCTTTTCTTTTGACTAGTCAAAGTCTTATCCATTCTTTCTTCCTTTCTTTTTCTCTCTCCTCTCCCTTCTCCCCTTTTTTCCCCCACGTGACCGACTCCTTCTCCCTCTTTTCTCTCTGATTCGTGCGAACCAGGAGCCGAAGGAGACAGAAACTGAAGCAGTCGCGGACGTTGCCTGAAGACCAACCCCCGTCGCCGCCTATCCCGCCGCACCGGAGCTGGACGCCTGCCCGCGCGACCACCGCTCGCCGCCGTCCCTGCCATGCGCCGTCCAGCCTCCAGCCGCCCCTGTTTGACCTCGTTCTAGCCATTGTGAGCGGCTGAGCAGGTCGCCGGAGTCGCCGTGCAGCCTTGCCGGACCGCCACTTGCCTTCCTCACCCTTCTCCGCCCCCAACCATCTCTGTTTCCCCCTGTTTTGCAGCCAAACCAGCAACCCACGGAGTGGGTTTCCAGCGGCTTCGGGCCCGCTTTTGGGCCGCTTCCGGGCCCCGAACCCGAGCCGTGCTTTGGGAAGAATCGTTCCTCGCGTCGTCCCCGTCGGATTGATACATTTTGCGCGCGATTCCGGTGAGTAATCTCACTAATCCCTGCTTAGTTTGCTAATTACACTTATTGGTTGATTAGTTTTAATTAATTAGGTTTAGGTTGTTAGATTAGTATGGATTAGTGCTTATTAATCAATTGTGATGCGAATTAGGTAATTTGATGGTGCAATTAGCACGTAGATGTGATTTACTATTTATTGAAAGCATCTCTGGATTTTTCCCGACCCTTAGCGGGCTTCAATTATTTTTTCGGGCCTAAATTGGATTTTTAGTAATTAATTATTAATTTTCGAAATTAATTAATTAATTAATTAATTAATATTTCCCGGAAATTCAATTTGGATGGCTAACGATCGGGATTTTATGCTGATAATTGTGGCGCAGACCGTTTATTTAATCGAGCTTTATATTGTGCTAAATCGAATTTATTGTGTTTATTTATTTAATTTCCGAAATTAATTAATTAATTAATTATTTCCCGGAAATTCAATTTGGATGGCTAACGATCAGAATATTATGCTGATGACCGTGGTGAAGTCCGTTTATTTAATCGGGCTTTATTTTGGGTTAAATTGAATTTTAATATTAATTATTTAATTTTCGAAATTAATTAATTATTTATTTATTTTGCAGAAATTAAGGTTGAGATGGCCGTCGACCGAAATCTCGTGCTGATCGTCGTGGCGCAGTCCGTTTATTTATTTGAGCTTTAATTCGTGCTGAATTGATTTAATTATGTATTTTTAGGATTTATTCCTAAATGATTTGAATTGTGGTAATTGATTGGTAATTACCGGGCGTCGGTTCACAGAGCCAAAAATATGTTTTATGGGCTGTTGAAAATGGTGGGAAGTTCCAAAAGCAAAATATGATATTTTGGCTAAGGCCGGTGTACCCACGCACGATATTTATTGGGTATCTCTATTTCCAAGGAATTGGGCCAAGATATTATGAAATTGAGAAATTTATTTATGAAGTGCAATATCGTTAACTGCAGTTGACATTGGTCGAGTGGGACCATAAAGCCATTGAATCTGAGAAAGGTCGAGTGGGACCATAAAGCCATTGAATTTGAAAAGGTCGAGTGGGACCATAAAGCCATTGAATCTGAGAAAGGTCGAGTGGGATCATAAAGCCATTGAATTTGAAAAGGTCAAGTGGGACCATAAGCCATTGAATCTGAGAAAGGTCGAGTGGGACCATAAAGCCATTGAATCTGAGAAAGGTCGAGTGGGACTATAAAGCCATTAAATCTGAGAAAGGTCGAGTGGGACCATAAAGTCATTGAATCTTGAAAGGGTCGAGTGGGACCGTAAAGCCATTTAATCTCGATGACAGAGTATGGCATCGTAAAAAGGGCACGTGGGCTCGGTGACTTGATGCATCACTTTGGAGAAGGCACGTGGGCCCAGAGACTTAAGTATGGCATTATAAAAGAGACACGTGGGCTCGGTGATTTGATGCATCACTTTGGCGAACTAGTGCCTAAGAGAATGCACGTGTGCTCGACATCTTGATATGCATTGTGGGAATTGCTTAGTCTGTTGGATATGAAATCGACTAGGTCGATTGATCATTGTTTTGATATGATGTTGCGGTGAATTGATTGATTGATTGGGAATGACCATGAGTGGTCTTATTGGCATGCAATCAATTAAGTTAATTGATCATTGTTTTGATATGATATTTATGAATTGATTGATTGATTGGGAATGACCGTTGAAATGGGCTAGTGAATCAACCTAGAGGGGGGTAAATAGGTTGTTGCGGAATTCTTTTGGAATCTTTTGCGATGCAATACGTTGATATCAAAGATATATCAATAATAAACAGATTTCGTATTCGCAAAGTAAATAGAGTAGGGTAAGAGAGAATTGACACAAGGATTATAGTGGTTCGGCTTAGACCAAGCCTACGTCCACTCTCCACGCTAGCAGCCAACTGGCTGTAATCACTATGTAGCAAAAGAGTGCCTTTACAGTAGACGGATTAGACTTCTTCAATTGACAGTATCTCCTATAGCCTTCTGCTGCTTTCGCACTATATCTCACTCTCTTCGATACACAATTTGAATATGAAAGACTTTAGAGAACAAGTGATTTTGGAGATTCTAACATCAAGATATTTCTACCAGTCTCTCCTTATTTCCAAGCAACGTCGATCCACCTTAAATAGTCTCCGTGCCATCATACCCGTTGGCACTTACCAAAACATTCATCCAATCAACCCGTTGGACTGAATCAATTTAAGTGATCTCCTTTGTCTCGAAAACGTAAGTAGACAGCAGCTCATCAATCCCGTTCGCCCATACAATCAGGATCTTGAGTTCCCAAAATTAGATTCTTCCAAAAATAATCTTGATCTTCAACGGATAAAATCCGAAGAATCAAATCTTCCAAGCTCTTGATCATAGCCAGAGATATTCCATGGTTAAAATTAGGAAATACGAAATCCAATATCTATCTTTCCGTAGTCATAGGAATAATCTGTCGCCAGCTGTAAAAATCGCGAACCTCTTCGACTTAGATTTGGGTCTTGAGGGTCATCGATTGAAACCGAGTCTTGAAGGTCTTCGACGGAAACGAGTCTTGACTAACTTCGGACGGAAAAACTTCGACTAAAATTTTGGGTCCGACTGTCTTTGAAAACCTTTAGACCTTGAAAACTTCGACGTAGCCGACTGAGTCTTGGAGTCCTTAGACCACATTGTTGAGGCTGGTTTGTCAACTTCAAAACTCCAAGGGATTTTTCTTCAACAATCTCCCCCTTTTTGATGGTGACAAAACCTTGACAGATTTGTGAATTAAAAACCTGCAAGAAAAAAACTTATATATATTCTGAGGATTATATCTGCACAACAGAGTGTTAGTCCAATAACAATTATCCTCACAAAATATAGTAATCCTGCAATCAAATTAACAAGTCTAAATCCAAATCATCACATCAGCATAAGGTCATAGAAGTTCAAACAATCCAATCAAAATCCGAAATAAAACAGTCTAAATAAAATCAAACTTCAAAATAAAATCAAACTTCAAAATAAATAAAAATCTCCAAGCTTCCTCAGCTTCAAAAACTTAAAAAATCTCCAAGCTTCCTCAGCTTCAAAAACTTCAATAATCTTCAAAACCTGCAATCAAATTTGCGCAACTCTCCCCCTTTTTGTCCCATCAAAGAGGTAGAGTGAAATGGAGATAAAGTTTTGAAAATTTTTAGGGGCCTGCAGGGAAACGAACAAGCTGAAACTTGCTGAGCTCCCGAACCGACTTGTCAAGTTTGGCAAGATTTTCCTTCATCAAGCCAATTATGCACTGGTCGATTTGACTCCACTTGTGCTCTCGGTGCATTGATCTGTTCTTGCATGTTCATCAAGTACTCGCAGTGCCTTCTTCAAGTCTCTCATTTCAAAATCCATCCCAAAACCTGCCTTTTTAAGTCCAAAGATAACATCCAACAGCTGTGAAAATGCTGTGGAATTGGCATTGCTTCCACTTGGACCAAAGCGAATGGGTTTGAAAACTCGGAGCTTCCCTTTCAGCCCTTTCCTTCTCAACAGTGAGGATTCTTCATGCTCTGGGAAGTGTGATGCAAAGACCTCCTCAGGGTCAGCATCAGACCTACTCATATCACTAAAATGTAGTGGCGATATTGTTCCTTGTTCTACAGCAACTCCCCTTGAATGAATGCCAGTGGGTGGAGTGGAAAATTAATCGCCAACATCCACATCAGCATGAGGGTGTTTCTCGGTCTCTTCCCCAGCAAAAGATGGCTCAAATGCAGCAGCCATATCCTCCTACATTTTGCTTTCTTCCTCGGCCTTCCTTCTTCTTTCTTCTTCTTCAACTTTCCTCTGCGTCTCTCTTCTTCTCTTCTTCTCTCTTCTTCTCTTTTTCTCTCCTCTTCTTCTCTTCTTCTTCTTTCCTCTTCTCTTCTCTGCCTTTCCTCTTCCTTTCTTTTCCTTTCCTCTTCTTTTCTCTTTCTCTCCTCTTCTCTTCTCCTTTCTTTCTCTTCCTTCTCTTTCCTCTCGTTTCTCTCGCTTCCTTCTCCTCTCGCTTCGTTCTCGCTCTCTCTTCAGCCTCTATTCTCGGGATTACGGGGCTCCTCATCCTAGAGAGAGTGGACAAAGTCATGGCATCTTCTTCATCCTCCTCGTCTTGCAGGATGATATTTCTTCTTTTCTTTTCAGCCATGGGCTCTTTGCCCTTCCTTTTTGATGAAGCAATGGGGATCTCTCTTGAAGGTGTTTCCCTCCTCAACCTTTCCAAAGTCTTTGCGCTCGGTTCTGAAATTTCATCTTCATCACCATCTTCTCACCAACGAGCATCGAATTCAACTTTGTTAGGCACAAAGATGCAGGGACTTGAATATCAAAATGCCTAAACAATTTGGTGATGATTGATGAATAAGGCAGCTGACCTTTATCCTTCACCACTGTCCTATACATATGGAAAAGTATGACATGTGGAAGTGAGAAAGGTTTGCCCTGCTTGATGGCAAACATCAGCTTTGCCTCTGTTTTGGAAACATCGGTCTTCGAGGTCGATTTTGGCCGGATGCAGTTGATGACCACTTTATGCAACAAAACATTGGTGGCATTCATCCTAGTGTAGGATATCTTGCCTTCAACAGATCTGTCTTGTATTAGGCTGTTGAGACTTTGATTGGTTGGAAACTCCTTCTTTCCACACCAATGATGTCAGCCAGCAAGTCAACATCAATAATATAATCTTTGTCCATGAAAGAAAAGGACAAATGATTTGCATTCAAAAAGGATAGATTCGAGTAAAAGTAAGCTGTCAATTCAAAGTGGGCCACAGTCATATCCATGCAGAAATTTTCCAATTGCAACCTAGCAAACTTCCCTCTCAAATTAATCCTTATTGAATCTAAGAAGTCAAAATCCACACTCCTTGGATTGACCACTCCCCTTTTTAACAGCTTTGCATAAACTCGTTCATGTTCCTTCGACCGAAATAAACTCCCCGGAGGACAAACAGTGTTGGCAACCACACCAAAACGAGGCTCAAAATGAGAGAAAAGTCTCTCATCATCATCTAAAGTTTCAGCAGGAGCATTCTCAAATGGATCGCTTGAGATATTTTCCAGCGTCCTCTGTGCAGTGCCTTCACCAACAACCTTTAGCTTTTCCATCTCCTTCAGAAACGCATACTCACTCCTATATCCCTTCTCCTTCAAATACTCCTCGATCGTCTTAAGGCTAACCTTCCCTTCTTTGAGCCTTTTATAGAGATCAAAAGCAACGTTTGGCTTAAGAGTTCTTATCGGTTCTGCTTCGGTAACAATTTCCTCAGAATGTTGACTCTCCGCTTCTCGTTGAGGCGAATCTTCCTCCGTTAGGTCCACCCTTGTAGGACCCTTTTGCTGTCTCTGTGGTCCCCTGCTTGCAATTCTGGAGAACTTGCGAGACGACATTCTTGTAGAGCAAACAAAGTTTCAACTTGTACGTGAGGAAAAATGGAAACTTTGAGGCGAAAAAAGGACGAAATGGAAATGGTAAAAGGAGATTTTTAGGGTTTTGAGAGTGAAAAAATATGAAGTTGAATCGCAATGGAGTAGCTGAGAGTAAAAGTGACGGTTCGAGAGTATAAATAGTGGGAGAAAAATCACCGGAATACGAATCGTCGCCAAAAAGTGAAAGAAAAGAACTACCAAAAATAAACCGTAAAAAGAAAACTGCCCTTTTTGAAAATGTAAACTGCCATTAATGCATGTTAGAAAAAGAGCGAAAAGAGATTTTCAAATACTGAAAAATAATTACCAAAAATATGTTAAAGAGAGAATACAAAAAAAAAAAATTCGTAAAGAGATAAAATAGTACAAAGTTTGACGGATGTTTAGACTTTACCTTTGAGTCTGAACTCTTTTCAGACCTTACCTTTGCGTCTGAGCACAATCAGACTTTACGTAGAGTCTGAAACGCTTTCAGACCTTGCTTTGAGTTTGAACGTCTTCAGACCTAGCGTTGAGTCTGAACCACCTTCAGACTTTAGCGATGAGTTTGAACCATCTTTAAACTTTAGCGATGAGTCTAAATATCTTCAAAATTCACAATTCCCAGTCTTGAACAAATTGATTCAAAGTGAGCCTTCTCTAGGGGTTTTGTGAATATATCCGCCAATTGATTCTTTGAATCTACATGCTGAATTACAACATCTCCACTTTGAACATGATCTCGAATGAAATTATGCTTGATTTCAATGTGCTTTGCTCTTGAATGAAGTATTGGATTCTTTGTGAGGTTGATTGCACTTTGGTATTGTCACATTTGATCTCCGTATGTGTTTCATCAACTCCAAAGTCTCTCAATTGCTGTTGCATCCATAGAATTTGAGAGCAGCAACTTCCAAGAGCAATGTATTCTGCTTCAGCGGTTGAAAGAGCCACAGTACCCTATTTTCTTGATAACCAAGACACCATCTTGTTTCCCAATAATTGACATGTACCTGTAGTGTTTTTTCTATCCACTCTACAACCAGCAAGGTCGGCATCAGAATATCCAAGAAGAGTAAAATCTCCTCTCTTAGAATACCATAGTCCTAGCTTAGATGTAGTTGCAACATATTTAATGATACGCTTAACAGCAGACATATGAGATTCTTTAGGATCAGATTGAAATCTAGCACAAATGCAGACACTAAACAAAATATCAGGTTTAGAAGCTGTAAGGTAAAGAAGTGACCCGATTATACTTCTGTATAGCTTTTGGTCTACACTCTTCCCTTGTTCGTCTTTATCCAGCTTTGATGAGCTTGACATAAGAGTTTCTGTTCTCTTGCAATTCTCCATTCCAAACTTCTTGATAAGATCTTTTGCATACTTCTCTTGATGGATGAAAGTTCCTTCACTTGATTGATTGACTTGAAGTCCCAAAAAGAAGTTTAGTTCTCCCATCATGCTCATCTCAAATTCGTTCGCATACACTTTGAAAAATTCTTGCAAAGTTTCTCATTAGACGAACCAAAGATGATGTCATCAACATAAATTTGAACAAGTATGAAATCCTTACCTTCTCTCTTTATAAATAGGGTAGTATCTACTTTACCTTTAGAGAAGCCATTTTGGATTAAAAAATTGCTTAACCTTTCATACCATGCTCGAGGTGCTTGTTTTAAACCATATAAGGCTTTCTTCAGCTTGAAAACAAGGTTTGGTCTTTTAGGATCTTCAAATCTTGGTGGTTGTTCCACATAGACTTCTTCTTGAATGACTCCATTTAGGAATGCGCTTTTCACGTCCATTTGGAATAACCTGAAATTTTTAAAGCAAGCAAAAGAAAGAAGTAATCTTATAGCTTCTAACCTTGCCACAGGAGCATAGGTTTCGTCATAGTCGATGCCTTCTTCTTGTGTGTAGCCTTTTGCTACAAGTCTTGCTTTATTCCTTACCACTTTTCCTTGTTGATCAAGCTTATTCCTGAAAACCCATTTGGTACCAATGATTGATTTTCCTTTTGGTTTAGGAACTAGCTCCCAAACGTTGTTGATTTTGAATTGGTTTAGTTCTTCTTGCATTGCTTCGATCCAGCTTTCATCTTTTAATGCATCTTCTATATTTTTGGTTCAATCTCAGAAATTAGTGCAAGAGCGCTGGAAGCTTCTCGTCTTTTAGATCTAGTACGAACTCCTTCATCAATATTGCCAATGATGAGGTCTCGGGGATGACTTGACTTTTGCTTTCAATTTGTAGTTGATTTGTCAATTTGGTGAAGCTCTTCTACAGTTGGAATTTCTGAATTTGTTTGAGGCTCTGCGACTGAGGCTTGATTTTCTTCATGAGAATTTGTAGACACTTGCCCAGACTCTAAATTTTTAGATTGAGTTTGATTTTGTAATGAATCTTTAAACTTCACATTCATGGATTCTTCCACAGTTTGAGTGCGTTTGTTGAAGACTCAAAGGCTTTGCTTGTCATGGAGTAGCCAAGGAAAATTCCTTCATCTGATTTTTCTTCAAACTTACCAATTCGATCACTTGAATTCTTTAGGATAAAACATTTACAACCGAATACATGAAAGTATGAAACAATTGGTTTCTTACCTTTGAGCAGTTCATAAGGTGTCTTTTCTAATATAGGTCTTAGGAAAATTCTATTTATAATATAACAAGCGGTAGAAGTGGCTTCAGCCCAAAAATGAGGTGATATATTACTTTCAAGGGTTAATACCCTGAAAAACCCCAAACTGATACACTTGTGACAAATTTACCCCAAACTATTTTTTTTACCATCAAAAATCCCAAACTGGTATACTTTTTACAAATTTACCCCAAACTGGTATACTTGTAACAAATTTACCCTCTGTTAGTTTTAGTTAAATTTTATTATCAAATTATTAAGTTAAATGACACGTGACAATTGACTAGTATACCAATTTGGGATTTTACGATCCGTTTGTCAGAGTTTACAATTTTTATGATTTTTTTGTGGTATTAATCCAATTTAGCGAAGGGTATATTTGTCACAAATTTATCAGTTTGGGGTTTTTTTGCGGTCGAATAAATTAGTTTGGGGTAAATTTTTCATAAATGTACCAATTTAGGGTTTTTTATGGTCAGTCGGGGTAAATTTGTCACAGGTGTATCAGTTTGGGGTTTTTCATGGTCAAAAAAATAGTTTGGGGTAAATTTATCACAAGTGTACCGGTTTGGGGTTTTTCAGGGTATTAACCCTACTTTCAATTAATAGAGTTTTTGCCATTTCTTGCAAAGAACGATTTTTCCTTTCTACAACTCCATTTTGTTGTGGAGTGTATGGGGATGAAAAATTATGTTGAATACCATTGTCATCACAATATTTGGCAAAATCATGATTTTCAAATTCTCCACCATGGTCGGTTTTAATACTCGAAATTGCATATCCTTTTTCAATCTGAATCTTCTTTGCAAACTTAGTGAAATGAATTAATGCATCAGATTTATTTGCAAGAAAGAAAACCCAAGTAAAACGAGAATAATCATCAACTATAACCAAGCAATATCTTTTACCTCCAATACTTTGTACTCTTGTTGGCCCGAATAAATCCATGTGTAATAGCTGCAAAACACGATTAGTGGATACTTGATTTATCGATTTAAAGGAGTTTCTAACCTGTTTACCAAGTACACAGGGAGTGCATAATTCATGCTTTTGATACTTGAGGTTAGGAAGTCCCCGAACAAGCTTCTTGGATGATACTTTTGCAATTTGCTTCAGATTGACATGTCCAAGCTTCCTATGCCAGAGGATGACTTCATCTTGAATTGATATCAAGCATTGAGGACTGTCAAACCTTATATCTAGCAAATAGATATTCCCATGTCTTCGACCGAAAGGACTGTGAAAGATCTTTGCTTGTTCCAAACATGTATCCTCTTGAAAATTGATTTTATATCCGAGAATCGCATAATTGACTAATACTCGGTAGATTGTAGTTCAATCCTTCAACAAAAGAGACATTGTTGATTGTGAGATTTCCAATCATCACAGTTCCTTGACCAACAATCTTACCCTTGTTGTTACCACCAAAAGAGACATTTCCTCCTTTTATATGAAAGAATTTTGTAAAAAAACTTGAGTCTCCTGTCATGTGTCTTGAACATCCACTGTCCAAATACCACTTGACTTTCTTCTTGAAGGTAACCTTGATACCATTATTTGAGTCTGAGTCTGAGTCTGAATCTGCGTCTGAGTCAGAATCTGAGTCTGAGTCTGCCATAAGACATATATTTGCATATTCTTCATCACTCTTCTCACATTCAGTGTCACTCCACGTTTCAGCTTTGAGTGCTTTCTTGAACTTTTCAGGTTTTCATTTCTTTTTCTTCAATAAGGGACAGTTGGGTCTAATGTGCCCCTTTTTCTTGCATTCAAAGCAAATAACTTCTTTGCTGGTATCTTCTTATTCATTTGATCTCCTTTGAAATCTTTGATTGTTTTGTTTCTTACCATTGAATCTTCTACCTTTTCTATTCAACCTTCTGAACTTTCTAATCAGAAGTGCCAATTCTTCATCATCCAAATCTTCTTCTGAATCTGTAACATCAGAGTCATCATTAGATTTTAAAGCAATTGACTTCTTACCTTTTGTGTCAAATTCCTCATTGAATTGCTCGACTTCATAGGATTGAAGTGTGCCGACCAATTCATCCACTGAAAGAGGCATGATCCTCCGTGTTTCTCTTATAGATGTTTTGACATGATTCCAATCTTTGGAGAGCCCTCTCAACAATTTATTGACCTTCATAGGTCCCGAGATTGGCTGTCCTTGGTATGCCAAGCCGTTTACAATTTCTGTAAATCGACCGAACATATCCGTGATGGTTTCTCCCGGCTTCATTTTGAAGGCTTCATATTGACCAAGAAGGATGTTGATCTTGATTTCTTTGACTCGATCTGTTCCTTCATAAGTAACATGTAGTCTGTCCCAAACATCTTTGGCTGTATCACAAGATGAAATTCTATTATACTCAGTAGGAGATAATGCACAATAGAGAGAGTAAATAGCCTTTGCATCAAGAGCATGTCTCTTAGAGATTTATGCTTGTGGTAACCCTGCTCCATCAGCTATTTCTTTTCCTGTGCTTGATGTAGCTTTAGGAATAATCTCGTTCTCCACTACATCCCATTCCATAGGATCTTTATATCTTAGGAACGCCTTCATCTTGTTTTTCCATACGTTGTAATCCTTGCCATCGAAGTAGGGAGGTCTGGTATTGCTCTGACCTTCAGTTAACCCTGGAGCCAAAACACTAGCCATAGATCTTTAGCTTCAGAAGTAATAACACTTCTAATAAATAAGCAACCTGCTCTGATACCAATTGAAATGGGCTAGTGAATCAACCTAGAGGGGGTGAATAGGTTGTTGCGGAATTCTTTTGGAATCTTTTGCGATGCAATACGTTGATATCAAAGATATATCAATAATAAACAGATTTCGTATTCGCAAAGTAAATAGAGTAGAGTAAGAGAGAATTTACACAAGGATTATAGTGGTTCGGCTTAGACCAAGCCTACGTCCACTCTCCATGCTGGCAACCAACTGGTTGTAATCACTATGTAGCAAAAGAGTGCCTTTACAGTAGACGGATTAGACTTCTTCAATTGACAGTCTCTCCTACAGCCTTTTGCTGCTTTCGCACTACATCTCACTCTTTTGATACACAATTTGAATATGAAAGACTTTAGAGAACAAGTGATTTTGGAGATTCTAACATCAAGATATTTCTACCGGAGTCTCTCCTTATTTCCAAGCAACGTCGATCCACCTTAAATAGTCTCCGTGCCATCATACCCGTTGGCACTTACCAAAACATTCATCCAATCAACCCGTTGGACTGAATCAATTTAAGTGATCTCCTTTGTCTCGAAAACGTAAGTAGACAGCAGCTCATCAATCCTGTTCGCCCATACAATCAGGATCTTGAGTTCCCAAAATTAGATTCTTCCAAAAATAATCTTGATCTTCAACGGATAAAATCTAAAGAATCAAATCTTCCAAGCTCTTGATCATAGCCAGAGATATTCCATGGTTAAAATTAGAAAATACGAAATCCAATATCTATCTTTCCGTAGTCATAGGAATAATCTGTCGCCAGCCTGTAAAAATCGCGAACTGTCTTCAGACTTAGATTTGGGTCTTGAGGGTCATCAGACTGAAACTGAGTCTTGAAGGTCTTCGGATGGAAACTGAGTCTTGACTAACTTCAGACGGAAAAACTTCAGATCGAAATTTTGGGTCTGGCTGTCTTTGAAAACCTTTAGACCTTGAAAACTTCAGACGTAGCCGACTGAGTCTTGGAGTCCTTAGACCACACTGTTGAGGCTGTTTTGTCAACTTCAAAACTCCAAAGGATTTTTCTTCAACAACCGTGAGTGGTCTTGTTGGTGTATGATCGATTAAGTCGATTTGATCGATGCTTCGATCCGTGATGTGATTTTTGGGTGCCTATTTGATATGTGCTAACATGCAGGTGGAATCTGAGGCCCAGGTAAGTCCTCTGACTCATGTTGTACTTAGGCAGCCCTAAGGTGTATTAGTTTATTAATCGGGTCTTAGGGAGGTAGAACTCGCTGAGACATAGTCTCATCCTGGTTGTGGGATTATATTTCAGGCCCCTAGATTTCCCGAAGGTTGGCCAGCATTTGAAGTTGAGGATGAGCGAGAAGAAGGAGATAAAGAGTTCGAAGAAAATGAGTCTAGTGGTGAAAGACTTGAGGAGGACTGGGATGATGATCCCGAGCTTGGTCCTATCCTCTTTGTGAACCCTGTACATGTGTAATTATGAATTTCAATAAATAAAATTGTGGCCTGCTTTTCTATCCCATTATTTTATTGTCTGGGGATTTTTAAATACTTCTGCATGTGCATATAAAAAAAGAGAGGGTCGGCGATACATAGTCCTGGGATATCACATTTTAAAATCGACCAAAGGTAAGGGATGTGCGCGTGCCTGAGGATAGGGGCGTGACAACATCACTCTTGTTCTAAAAAGGCACAAGAAGAAGAAATTTCTTCTCCGCCTGTAGGCACAAAATCAAGGGGAGCTCATGAAAAAATAGGGACTTCTTTTTCACCTAATGCGAGTGATGGTATAAGTGGATCTCCTGCAAACCTTGAAGATGTTTACGCATCTCAAGGTGCCAGACAAATTGCCCTTGATCAAGTTGATGTTCCCTCATCTCTCAATTCTCCACGAATTCAATTCGCTGAGGCTAGTGCTCAGATTGAACCTAATGCATACTATCCAAGGATATTTGGAGGTTAAAGCTCCAGCAATATGCGATAGAGGTTGAGATCCAGAAGCTTCACACTGCCTTGAGATCTACTTCAGATTTTCTCACTAGCAAGGTACAGTCTTTAAACACTCAAGTTCAGACCTTAAATTAACAAGTTTCACAGACTATAGCCAAGGTCGAGAATGTTCACACTCAAGTCAAGAATGTTCATCATCAGTGCCAGAAACTTGAGGAGGCAGTACAGTTAATGGGGGATTTCCAACTCGTTCGAGTTCTTAGACAACCATGATTGCATTTATCTTTCTATTTTGACTTTCTCTTTCTTTTTGCTGTTGACAAAAAGGGGGAGAATGAGTGCAGATTTGAATTGTTTGTTTGTAGATTTGATTTGTTTGAACCTTTTGTGTTGAACTTTTATATTCTGCAGTAGCCTTTTTTAGTTATGATTATGGACTTGGATTGAATCTTTATCTAAATTGTCAAGATTAACGTGTTTTCTATGGTTGCAAAATCTATGTTATCCGAATTTATAATAATATGTTTTTAGAAGTTATCATGTACTGCTAAAGCGTTGTTTTGTAGGATATAATTTGTAGATCTGCAAGAAAGTTTCGTCACCATCAAAAAATGCGAAATTGTTGGAAAAAACTCCTATGATGTTTTGAAGTCGACAAAACTTATCTAAATTCTATTTTGAAGATTGCCGGACTTCGTGTCAAAGTCTATCTTACATAGAAGTCTCCCCACTCTAACAAATTCTAGACTTAACGCAAGTGAAGAATGAAGACGGAATCAGACTCGAGATTATCTTTCTTTCTTCAAGACTTCAATTTGTACGAGATACATCAGGCTTTCTGGATGGCAATATCACCTACCATATTGGTTATCTTATTTGGAATCAATTTGGAAACGACAAATCGTCGCGGATAGCAAGCTTATTTGGAAAGAATCTACTTATGGAAACCAAGATCCTGATTATATGGGTGAACAGGATTGACGGACTTTCATCACAATCTTCAAATGGCTTGAGATCTCCTTGACTGGTCTGTCCAACGGGTTGATTGGAAGAATTCCTTTGGAAAGTGCCAACAGTAGAAAAGGCATGAAGGAGTATTTAAGAAGGTCTCTCTAGTCATTCGAGAGCATGCGTGAAAGAAGAATTCTAAAGTTTGAAGCTTCCCATTTACTTGTTATTCCATATACTGTGCTCAAATTTGTATTCAAAAGAGAGAAAAACTCATAGTGTGACTTCATGAGAGTAGTAGAGACTCTTCACTGAGAAGTCAATATCGCAAAACTATAAATTCTCTTTTGATTCATACTGGAAAGTAGCCAGAAGGCTGTTAGCGTGGAAGAGTGGACGTAGGCTTGATCTAAGCCGAACCATTATAAATTCTGTGTTCCTTTTCTCTTCCCTAAACTCATTTACTTTAATCGCTATGATATACTTTTGTGTTTTGAGATAGTTGTTAAAGTCTGAATCCTTCTGCAGAGTTTGTAGTCAATCAGACTTGGTTTAAAAGTAAAGCATTTTTTACTGTATTTCATAAAAATCTGTTTTCACACCTATGCACTCCTCTCTTGGTGTTCATACTAGCACTTTCAGTTTTGAATCTCATTGATAACCAACTTGTGGGTAAAATTCCTCATGAGCTTGGCTCTTTGTCAAAGCTTCAAGCTTTATTTTTTGGCTAAAAATAGTCATACAGGATCTATTCCCCATTCTATAGGATGTAATGGGTTGCAATGAGAGATTCCCAAGACATTGTCCAAGCTTTGTGGTTTGAGGAATGTTCAACTGGCATTTAACCAACTCACAGGCAAGATCCCACCAGCAATCTTCAACATGTCTAGCATTATCTATTTTAGCGCCGGTGACAATCAATTGAGAGGGAGCATTCCCCGTAATATCGACGATACTCTTCCTTCTCTCAGTTATATTGATTTTCCTAAGAATTTGTTTACTGGCGTTATGCCTCCATCCTTATCAAATGCCTCCGGCCTTTAGTACATTTGCTTTGACCATAACAATTTTCATGGACCAATGCCTACAAATCTTGGAAGGCTAAAAGCTCTTGAAGGAATGTTTCTTATGTCTAACCAATTGCGAGATGACTTCAGTTTTATTACCTCATTGACTAATTGTTGAATGCTGGAAATTATTGGGGTAGACCATAATTTTCTTGAGGGTCTCTTGCCTGATTCCATCGACAATCTTTCCAACAGCATTAGACTAATTGATATGTCATCCAACGCAATGTATGGAACCATTCCTCCAAGTATTGGCAATCTTTTCAACCTGTCTTTTCTTGACTTGTCAAACAATTCGCTAAGCAGCCATGTTCCTTCTTGTATTGGCAATATCTTCAAACTTCATCAATGTTGCTTTTCCATTGTGAGTGGGTTTTGTGTCCTAACAAGTTGCAAGCAAAGTCTCTTTTAGATTGAACTAAATAAGAATTGAAGATCTTCAAAAGCATATGCATTTCCATTGAGCAAAAAAAACCTTTTTACATGGCGAAACCCGACCCAATATGCAAGTTTAACCCAAACCAAGAGTTGGACTTTAAAAGTACTACAGATTGGCCGAACCAAAGAAAGGGGCACATACACTTACATCAAAATGGAGGATTTGATGGCTGCGCAGTGACGTGTGGGAAAGTCGTGCCATGAAGAAAGGAAATCAAGAACAGATAGAGTCCTTGATTTTCGGCCGTTTCAAAGAGAGCTCCTACTTGGTCGCGGGCAAAGCGTGCAATTTGTCTTGTGAACTGTCCACATCCAAAACAAGTTATTTATGTGTAAAACACTTGAGCGGGTTGAGCAATTGTAACTTCGTTTCTTCGATTATTCGATTATAGCATATTTATGCTACTGGCTCTCCCCGTATATGTAAATGCCAACACTCAGATTGAATCGCGTAAACCTTTGGATCTTTTGTTATTCCTCATTTATTTTTTTCAGTAATTTCACATTGACTTAATTACAAAATCCTATTTTTCCACCGTGAGTAGGTTCTGTGTTCTCACAAGCTGCAAGGGAATCTCTTCTAGATTGAACTAAATAAGAAATGAAGACCTTCAAAAGCATATGCCTTTCCATTGATCAAGACACCTTCTTACATGGCAAAACCCCACCTGATTGGATGAATATGCAAGTTTAACCAAGACCAAGACCAAGAGCTGGACTTTCAAAGTAATGCAAATTGGCCGATCCAAAGAAAGGGGCAAAAACATGTCTAATTTTATATTCACAGCAATTGAAAAGCAGCGTGTGCCACAAACAACGGAAATCAAGAACTATGAGGTCCTTGATTTTCAGCCGTTTCAAAGAGAGCTACTATTTGGTTGCGGACAAAGCATATAATTTGTGCTGTGAGTTTTTTACATCCAAAAATGAGTTGTTTATTATTAATATCTTGGGTTTGGGTTTAATTTAGGCATGGGAAACACTCGAGTGTGCTGAGCGATTGTAACTCCGATTTTCTGATTATAGTAAAATTTTGCTACCGGCACTCCTTGTGGATGTAGGTACCAACACTTGTATTGAATTACATAAATCTTTCGCTCTTATTGTTCCTCATTTATTTCTTCAGTGATTTCACATTAACTTAATTGTAAGATCTTCATTAGCTTCCATGTTCATTAACTTTACAACAAAGGTTTACTTCTTGTGTGATATATTGTCACTTCGTGACCATCAATTTTCAACATTTTAGGTATGAATCGCTCTTTGAGAAAGGGTTAGTTGTGAACCCAAAGGAACTACTCATAAAAGGGAAGAGCTATTGATTTGGCGGATTAACATATGGCAAATCAGGTTTTGCTTTAGAAAAGAAGATAAGAGACGAAGAAAAAATGGGTGGATGCTTACCGCGGATCTCTTGTCTAATGTGAATTGCTCTTTGAGAAAGGGTCAGTTGTGGACCCAAAGGAAGACCACTTTTAGCGGGAAACATGGGCCTAGTAAAAAGCGAAATCTTCCCAATTGTTTTGCATCCTCAACCCATAAAAGTAGATGTCATGATATGATTGTACAACCCTTTGAGAAGAAGACAATGCATCTCAGCATAGACGTGGATCTCTCACCACAAATCACACATGGCTCACACAAAAACTCCTAAATTCATCCTAAGCCTTTTCTTTCGCCTCTCTCCAACCCTCAATCATTTGAGTTCCAAGCGACTCAGAAAGAGTGTGAACTAAAAAATGACATAACAAGTACGGCAACAACCGACCGGAGAGAAGTCCAATCTGATTTCGCTTCACAAAATCGGAGAGAAGTCCAAACACTAAGTTCATGATGACTTGGTATTCATTAATAGGATGATTTTGTTAGTGGCCTGTTTACGTCGACGTATAATCTACCATCTCCTCATGTATCCATCTCTCCCTTTATATGCGTTAATGTCCACGGATTAAACTTATAGAACACTGCGCATCAATGGAATGATAAGGAAACAACACTAATGTTCAAAAAGAGTCAACTCTCCATAAAAGCTCTCGCGTTCCCGTCACCTTTTCGGCTAATGAACACACATAACTGGCACGGCTAGGCGTCGAGGCTCACCACACGTGTTTCCATAATTACCTCATACACCACATCTTCTCCACGCATGGTATTCGGTGTACGCCACCGGATCATTCGCAAGGGACTTCAGGAAAGTTGCCAATTCCTCCATGGACCTAAACTTGTTCCCGTCTGTGATCAAATGCAGAGGGACAAAGCCCATGACGTTGGGGGCACCGAAATAGATGGGACCGCCCCGGAATCCAGACCATAAAATGGCTTCTCCGTCAGGTAACTTTCCGTCCAACTGTTCTTGATTGCGAGAACACTTATAATGAGACATGGCGCAGTGCAAATGGTCAAGACAAACAGAAGAAATCGATTCATATCTAAGCATTTTAAGTTGATTGTGGGCTGTGCCAGTGAAATAATTTAAGTGGAGTGATTATTACCAAAAAGCAAAAACGATCAAGACAAACAACAGAAAGAAAGGGACATGAAGAATCTATGAATGTAGGAAGCACGAACCATCCATCTGACCAGGAATAGAAACAATCCGTCATAGAAATTGATGCAGTTAAACATGAGGATTTCACAAATAACTGTTTCCCGTTCCATAGCAAATGTCTAGACAGTAGGGCAATTTCTTCTCATCATTTATTGGGAGACCTAAATATGACAACAACATGGTAAGTGATTAAAAAAGTCGAAGATTTCAAGAGAAAAGAGCTGAAAGCAATAGGGAAAAACAATTTGCAATAGCTAGAACCGCCTACTCTCTGTTTCCGGGGTCACATATCAGCATTTCAATCATATATTTGCACATGCACATATAGATGAATGGGACCAAAAAAGAGTTTGGCAGGCACAAAGAGGAGGCTCTACAGTTTTTATGGACAAAAGCAAATTAAAAAGAGATAGAAAATCCACCGTGTGACATGAAAATAGGATATGAATGAGGATTTCCAAGAAAATTTTGAAGCTGCAATTGTGCAAAATTGGAGCTGAACCGAAAAAACAAGCTTCAAGGGATAGCTTCCATGGGCTTATTTTTCATGCTTCATTGCAATGTCCACGTGCCACGCTCTAGTAAAAGAGCCTAACCAATAGCATTCTTATTGGGAAGGACCAGGTCGATGAACATTGCTTACTTCCCACGTTTATATACGTCATACATTCATTTGTTCTACTAACAAACAAATAGCAGTGGGTCGCATTATAAATGGTCTCAGGTACACTGAATAAACATATCCAGAATTAAAAACGCGAGAAACAGAAGCTCAACAAAATTTAAACAAAACAGCACCAAAGCGAACAGCACAAAGAACACGCAGAGGATCATCCAGAAACATTGCCTTTGGGGCTAAAAGTGTCAAAATTTTTCCTGATTTAAGATCATCGATCTCTGTGCTGTGAACAAAAATTCAAAAAGCAGAAGAATTGATATGGTATAATTCCACAAAAAGGTCTCACAAAAAGAATATCAAGTCAAAAAATCTATCCTATCCTCTCCCAGTTAAGTCTTCAACTGAGCTGGTCTTGACATTGTAAAACATGCTGTCAGATAAAACTTTAGGTCATCAAACGACTAGACCAATATAGAGAGGAATGATACAAATAAGAGTAGCAAGCTGTTTGAAGTACAGAAGCAGATTGAAGAAAACAAACTTCATATCTTAAACATTTAAAGAAGCAACTGTTATCTACATGTCCAGTCATGTTTAAAATAGAGAGTGGATTATAGTCTGCAGAATCCAACTTCATTAACATACAAATTTCACAAACCAATGAAAGGCATGTGGTGCTAAACCACTTTATTAGCTAAAGAAAAGAGAGAGAGAGAGAGAGAGATCCAAATAAAGATATGAAAGACTGTATATTCCATGACTTCTTGCCAGCTGACCAGAAAATCAAAACAACCAGCAATTCCTCTGTAATCGTCATCTAGTTAATTGGAATTAAATGATCAACAGGCAGTAAGTTTCAAGCTACATATACTTCGCAGAAGAGCAGACTATGTCCACTATTAGTAACCAGAAATACGGTTGGATAGGGTAACAGAAAATTTTGTGGTGCTAAACCACTCTTTTAATTGTCTTCCATCGCACTTAGCTCGCATTGATTGATCCCAAGGTCTTACTTATTTGACCAGGTACTGTGGACCTATTCCTCTTTATATTATACTCTAGTGAACACTCCTTTCCAGTCTTTCTTTTTTTTTTTTTTCAGTGACAAGGATATCACAATCCAAGAAATGGAGTGCACAATAAACAAATAACCACCACTCACATTATAAACTTCCGGTGCAGAATAAACAAATGACCAACACTCGCACATAAACTTCAAGTCAAATCATACATTGACACATTAAAATATGGAAAGCCAATATTTGAAGGCAAAAGGCGAGTAAAAAACTCAATGCACCTTGGGATCACAGCTAGACCTCGTGCCTCTTCCCCTGTTGCACGAATGTACTACCCAACATGTGATCAAGTGCAATATCAATATCATAACACTCTTTCCCTAGAAGCTGTAAAGATGAGATAACGGGAGCTTGTTCAGCAACTTCTTCAAAGAATAGGTTTAACACAATAAATCCACCATTGTTCACAACGTCGTTCACAACGATTCAAGTATAATAATCGTATCCTTTCTCTTCAAAACATTCCAGCTTGAATGTGATAAACAATTCTGGGTAGGGAGATCGAAATGCTTTTACGCGATTGGTACTGCAAAAGAACTTAAAGGCACATCGAAGCGAACCCAGCAACCAGCCACCCGCAGCTGGGTAGGGAGATCGAAATGGCGAACGGTGGCGAGAAGCCTCGCAGAGATCATCTTCTCCTTCTCTGTCAAATCGATCTTTTCCTTCACTCGCACCACCGGCGAATTCGTCGACATCGATTTGCGACAAAAGAGCCCCGCCCTTTTAGTCAGGTCTCGCGCCTTAAGAGGACTCCAAACGCTTCCTAAAGCAAGAGAATTGCAACTACGGACGATGCTTCTAAGAAAAAGACCGGAACTGTTGCCGTTCAATAAGGACGCTCTCATTTTCCCCCCTTACTCATGCTGGACACGTCCTGGCTTCAATTTACTCAGTTCTTCCCTTCCGTTGCGAGGAGAATTCGGCACTCAGACGGTTAGACGGCGACGAGTGGAGGCGACACGGCGACGACAGGCTGAGCAGAAGCGCAACGGCGAGAGCGGGAGAGATGGACAGACGCTCTCAGATATGAAGAGAAACTGAAAAGCTCTTCTAGACGGTTGCGCGTGACAAGGAAGAGATAATAAAATTTAGGGTTAAATATCACGAAAAAATTCGAAGTATAATTATGATAAATTACCAAAAATCTTAAATTAGTATATTTATGATAAATTTATTTTTGGTTAATTTTCGTTAAATTAAATTAATATTATCAAAAGTTACAAATTGATATACATGTAGTAAATAAAAAGTAAAACCCCAAATTAGTACAAGTGTCCATTCTCACATTTCATTCAAATCAATAATTTGACATTGATACTAATGAAGAATAAATTTAATATATGTATAATTTGGGGTTTTAAGTGGTCAAAAAATTGGTTTGGATAAGTTTATCATAAGTAAATCAATTTGAGATTTTTCATGATATTAAATTAATTAATAATCTCATTTGTAGTTCTTCAACTTATTTAAATTATACAATTGAATTCTCATATTTTTAACGTCTAAGTGTATGAACTAAGATTTTATATTGTTAAAATGACCATCTTCCCATTACCAAAAAATAAAAAGAAAGAGGCCGTCACCTAAAATCAAACTTGGTGAAATTTAATAATCTTATTGACTTTACTTTTACTTCTCCTATTAATCCACAATATCAATTATCATTTAAAAATCAATTGGCATTGACATAATTTATTACCTTTTATAAGATACACATTTACTCTACATTCTTCTACCTTTATAAATCTATAAATATATATTAAAATTATGCATCTAAAGAAAATTATTAGAGATGGACTTTAAGAGGAAAAATTAGAAATAGAAAATTCATATAAAGAGAATAGTGAGTTCATAAAGAGGAGAAGGGGAATAGAGATGGAGATAGATTACATACATTTATCTAGTATATGAGTTTGGCTTTAGGCCTAATGGAAAAGAGTTGAAACCAAGACGAATAATAGAACCCTCTAAATTTTCTTGTTCAAAAAGAAAAATTAATCCTAAGACAAAGTTTAGTGCTGGCGTTTGGGAGCTAAACTTGCTTCAACCAAGCCTCTACTTGAATCCATACCTAGCCTGGGTCTTACGCAGTTCTTTGAGGGCATCCGCCACGTCCATCCGATCCCGCGGCAACTCCATCGAACACGCAACTCCAATCCTTAAGACAGAGGCGGCACAGTCTCTCAACCTCTCAATATCATTCTCACATTCTCCATTAAAAATGGCCGAGTCCACGATCTCCATCACTCGATTTGGCAGAGCTACCTTAACAAAGTTGTGGAGATTTAAATGGTCCTTCAAAGCCTCTTCCGTGGGTCTCCTCCCAGTTAACATTTCCAATAAAACAATACCATAGCTGTACATATCACCTCGTGTGGATACCGTATCCCCCATGCCATACTCTAAAATAGTGTACACCAAACAATAGACGATGAAAATAAATATCTCATCTAAAGGCCAACACAAATAAACTTAGATAAATTAATGAGAAAATTTTCTTACCAGGAGGGACATAACCTATTGAACCCCTCACTACCACTGAGCTACTGCGGTTGTCAATGTCCATGGCCTCTGTTGTCGTAGCAAAGCAGATCATCGCCATCCCAAAATCCCCTACTCGTCCCACCATCTTGTTGTCTAGAAGGATGTTACTCGGCTTCAGATCTCCGTGTACAATCTTTGGGCTGCAATTCTTGTGAAGATATTCGATTGCATAAGCTATGTCAATGGCAATGTCTAACCTCCGCATTAGTCCCAAGTGTCCTGGCTTTCCATGTCCATGTTCATGTACCACGTCCTCTTCGTTTCCTTGGTGTATCCAATTCTCTAAGCTCCCATTACCCATGTATTCATACAATAGAGCTTTGAAATCGTTGCCGTGATAATCCACACTTGAGCACACATCCAATATTTTCACGAGATTTCGGTGTCTTATGGCCCCTAAGGTTCGACATTCTGAGATGAAGCTCTTCGAAGCACCTCTATGGCCCAAGTTGAGCACTTTTATCGCCACCCAGCCGCCTTCTTGTGTGGTTGCTTTATAGACGGTACCATATCTCCCTTTACCTATCACATTGACCTCAGAGAATCCATCCGAGGCTTTAAAGAGCTCCTCATAAGAGACCATTGAAAATTTGTGTTCAAATGGCAATTCAGTCGAAGATGTAATCTTTTTCGACTTCTTTCTCCGATACCAAAAAATAAATAGGCAAAGACACAAAATGGAATATGACAAGACGGCCGCCACTGTGGCAATTACTCTAACTTTTTCATTCTGTAATGGTTTGGAGGTATTCGATTTGCAAGAAGGAAGGTTTAGTTCTGCAATACCTCCACAGAGATTCTTATTCTCAAAAAGAGACACTGCACTAGCATTGAGAAATATTCCTTGCTTCGGAACTTCTCCTTCAAGCTCGTTTGAAGATAGATTCAAGTACTTTAAACCAGTAAGTTGAGCAAGAAAGCTCGGGATTTCACCAGATAAGTCGTTATGGGAAATATCCAACTCTTGTAAGCCCCGTAATGTACCTAAAGCTAGAGGAATTTCACTATGAAAGGAATTGACTGCTAAGCTAAGCCGCCTCAATAGCAAGCATTCACTCATGGAGCTAGGAATTCGCCCTGTCAGCTTATTGTAAGATAGATCTAGTTCGACAAGATTGGCCAAGGACCCAACTTGAGACGGAAGAGATCCAGTCAATTGGTTATGTGCCAAGCTAAAGACAATCGAAATGGTAAAAACACTAAGAACCTCCCCTGGGATTAAACCACTCAGATTATTGTTCGAAAGCTCGAGCTCATTTAGCTGCATGCAATTACCAAGACTATGTGGTATTTCCCCATAGAAGTCATTGAATTCCAAGTTAAGGCGACTCAACATCGTCAAATTGCCGATCGATGACGGGATCTCTCCCGTTAGCATGTTATGGCTTAATCTCAATTCGTTTAAGTTATGTAGTGCTCCAATACAAGAAGGAACACGACCGCCAAGCGAATTGTTTGATAAACGGAGAGAGGACAGGTTGAAGAGATTGCCAATACCTGGAGGAATGGTTCCGTACATTGGGTTGTACGACATATCAATTCTTCCAACGCTGTTCGAAAGATTGCCAATGGAATCCGGCAACTGACCTCCAAGAAAATTGAATGCCACCCCAAAATATTTCAGCCTTGAACAATTAGTCAATGAGGTAATGAAACTGAAGTCATCTCGCAACTGGTTAGAAGAAAGGTAGATATATTCAAGAGCTTTTAGCCTTCCAAGATTTGCAGGCATTGGTCCGTGAAAACTGTTCTCGCCGATATAGATCCTCTGAAGGTTGGAGGCATTTGATAAGGATGAAGGTATAACCCCAGTAAAGAAATTGCTCCACAAATGAAGATCTGTGAGAGAAGGAAGAGTATTGGCAAAATAACGTGGAATGCTCCCCCTCAATTGATTCATACCGATATCGAAATAGAAAATGCTGGATATGTTGAAGAGTTTTGGAGGGATCTCGCCTATGAGTTGGTTATATGCCAATTGAAGAAACATCAAACCACGAAGCTTGGACAGTGTCTCGGGAATCTCTCCTTGCAACCCATTAAGTGCGACAGAAAGAGAGTAAAGTTGGGAGAGATTTCCAATAGAATGAGGAATAGATCCTATAAGCCTGTTTTGACCCAAACCTAAAGCTCGGAGCTTTGACAAAGATCCAAGATCATTAGGAATTTTGCCCACAAGTTGGTTATCCATAAGATCTAATAACTTAAGGTTTGAGCACTGAGAAAGATTGGAGGGCATTTCTCCACCAAAAGAGTTGTTACTAAGAACAAGATTGCGAAGGCGAAACAAGTGGCCGATGCCTTGTGGAATTTCGCCGCGAAAGCTGTTGTTATGCAGGATGAGGCATCTCAAGAAAGAGAGGTTTCCAATATGAGGCGATAGAAGACCGCCCAAGCCTTTCGACGTTAGGTTGAGGGACACAACCCTTTCGGGATGCCGTCCACCACATACGACACCTTGCCACTCACAATGATGAAAAGAGTCATTCCATGAGCTTAGAACTCCAAGCGAATCCTCATCCACACTGTCTTTGAAGTAGATTAAAGCGAGCCAATCCGTCTGGTTAGTTTGCATTGCTGAACTCATCCATAATGTGAGCTGGGCATGGAAAAATAGGAACATAATTGCCATATGCTTTTCCATTGTGAGTGGGTTCTGTGTTCTAAGATGCCGCAAGAGAAGTCACTTCCAAATCGAACTAAATAAGAAATGAAGACCTTGAAAAGCATATGCTTTTCCATTGATCAAGACACCTTCTCACACGGCAAAACCTCACTCAATTGGATGAATATGCAAGTTTAACAAAGACCAAGACCAAGACTGAGAGTTGGACTTTAAAAGTAATGCAAATTGGCCGAACCAAAGAAAGGGACATGCGCATGCTTGTCTAATTTTATATTTGCAGCAATTGGAAAGCCACGTGTGCCGCAAAGAAAGGAAATCAAGAGTAGACGACGTCCTTGATTTTCGGCCGTTTCAAAAGGAGCTGCTATTTGATCATAGGCAAAGCATGTAATTTGTGTTGTGAGTTTTCTACATCCAAAATGAGTTGTTTATTTATTAATATCTTGAGTTTAGGTTTAATTTAGGCATGGGAAATACTCGACCATGCTGAGCAATTGTAACTCTAATTATCTAATTATAGTAAATTTTTGCTGCCGGCACTCTCGTGGATGTAGGTACCAACACTCGTATTGAATTACGTAAATCTTTGACCCTTATTGTTCCTCGTTTATTTCTTTGATGATTTCAAATTGAGTTAATTATAAGATCTGTTAAATTATTGTCTCGAATTTGAATTCGAATAACGATTTGTTAAATCGAATTTTGTTGAGGAAGATTTTTCAAGTGTATTACAAATCGGATGAAGAAGTCTTTCTTCTTATTGGACTTTTTTTTGGACGTGCAAAATAAGCAAGGAAATGAAGGAATGAAGTTAACCTATCGCTACAAGACAAATGAGGAAATAAAATAAAAGATAAAGTAAGGATTTCTTTCTTTGGAAAAGCCTTGTTCACATTGAAGACTAAAGTAGGTGGGCCTAGGTCAAATTGTTGAAAAGAAGAGGAGCCGTAGAAGCCCGACGAGAGAGAATAAAAAAGTTAAAAAAAAAAAAAAAAAAAGGAGCCGCACGTCCACACATTCAGATGCCGCACAAGCCTTGCAGAGGTAGATAACACGAAGCTATACGTACGTGGAGAAGAGACGGACATCCGGTTTTTGTTTTGGCATACGTAGAGTATTTTACTTTGAGTTTGAATGCACGGTAATTTTTTACCATGAGTTTATGTCCAAATGAGTTATTCATCAATAAACAGTATAGATTTGGGATTAAATTTAGGTGTGGAAAACATTCGAGCGTGTGAACGATTGTAATCTATGATTCTCCAATTATAGTGAATTATTTGCTACCAGCTCTCCCCATGGACATAAGTACCGATACTCAAGACCGAATCTCGTAAATTTTTAGCGTCCTTATTATTTCTCATTTACTTCTCTAGTGATTTGGCGTTAACGTAAATTGCAAGATCTTATCGTTTCCGCGTATTATATTCTAACAAGATCTTCATTAGCTTCCGCATTCATTAATTCTACAACAAAGGTTTACCTCTCGTATGATATATTGTCAATTCATGGATCATGAACCATCGGTTTTCAACATTTTAGGTATGAATTGCTCTTTGAGAAAGGGTCAGTTGTGAACCCAAAGGAACTACTTGGGAAGGCGAAAGGCTATTGATTTGGTGGGTCAACAAATGGCAAATCGAATCTTGCTTTATAAAAAAGAACAGAAGAAACTAGGAAAGAAGGGGTGGATGCTTACCATGAATTTCTTGTCCCGTGTGAATCGTTCTCTTAAAAAGGGTCAGTCATGCACCCAAAGGAAGACCACTTCTTAGTGGAAAACATGGGCCTAGCGAAAAATGAAATCTTCTCAATCGTTTCACACCATCAACCCATAAAAGTAGGCGTACATGATATGATTGTATAACACTTTGAGGAGAAGACGATGTACCTCAGCATAGACGCGGACCACCCTCGTTACCTTTTGTGCAACTCTCATCACACATTGCTCGCGCAAAAACTCCTAAATTCATTTCAATCCTTTTCTTCCACCTCTCCTTTCCAATCCTCGATCATATGAGTTGCAAGTGACCCAGAAAGACAGTGTGAACTCAAAAATGACAAAACAAGTGCGCCAACAACCAATCGGAGAGAAGTCCAAACACTTTAAGTTCATAATGACTTTGTATTCATTAACATGATGACCTTTTTACTGGCCTGTTTACATCAACGTCTAATTTACCATCTCCTAATATATCCAACTCTTTCTTTATATAAATCAATGTCCATGGATTAAACTTATAAAAAACCGTGCATTAAAACTTATAAAAAACCGCGCATCAATGGGATGATTAGGAAACAAAACAGGTGTTAAAAAAGAATCAACTCTTCGGGTCCGTTCGTTTCATGGAAAACAACTTCCGGAAAAATATTTTCCAGAATTTCCGGTGTTCGGATGGGCGGAAAATAGATGGTCAAAGAAAACGTTTTCCGGTCAACGGAAAATCTCTTCACATATTTGTGGAAAATGATTTCCTCTTTTAAAAGAGGAAATCATTTTCCCTTACACACGGCTCTCACACGAAGGAAATCATTTTCCTTACGCACGAGTTCTCGTTTCCTCCTCCTTTGACGCCGCTGCGATGGACTTCTTTCCCTAGGGTTCCTCCTCCTCCTCCTTTGACGCCAGAGCAGTGGAGCAGCGACGCCGGAAAGGTGGTCCCTAGGGTTCCTCCATCTTCGACGCCGGAGCAGTGGAGCAGCGACGCCGGAGCAGTGGTCCCTAGGGTTCCTCCTCCTTCGACGCCACAACGGTGGAGCATCCCTCATCGCGCAATCAACGGACTCTGCTAAGTCGCACACTCGCCTTGGACAGTTTCCCCTCGCTCAAAGCAAAGAATATCCGCGATCCAGGTACGCGCCTCTCACTTCGGTGATCGGATGGTTTTCCCTCGGTCGGCCGTGTGAGTCGACCGTCGCGCTTAGACTTGAAGTGCATGCCGGCGTGAATTACTGGCGTTTGACTTCGTGTCTCTGCTCTGTTTTCACTTCTTTCCTTCGCCCGGATGTTTTGGATTCTCGATTTACTCATGTTGCGTAAATTGTTTGCAGATGTGATTTTGCTGTGGTGCTGTTCTTTGATCTCGGTGGCGATTGTGGTCTGAGCCGCGCCCGCCAAGGTGTTTCCTAAATGCGCAGAACAATTTTGTTTTGCCTTGTCTAAGCATAATTTGTAATGTTTTGCACTGTTCTGTAGTTCTTTTCGGTGGTTGGGTGTGGTGAAGAGCTGGGGAAATGGTTTTATTCGGCTTACCTGTGTTCATCTTGTCTGCATTGCAGGGGAGGTCCTTGTTTTTAGTTGTCTTCTAAATCAGCTCATCTACCAGCCTCATTTGTTTCCATCTGGATTTGGAGACCGTGGGCCAATGCAGAAGTGATAGAGAACTTTCTGAGTAAGTGCATGCCGGCGTGAATTACCGGCGTTTGACTTCGTGTCTCTGCTCTGTTTTCACTTCTTTCCTTCGCCCGGATGTTTTGGATTCTCGATTTACTCATGTTGCGTAAATTGTTTGCGGATGTGATTTTGCTGTTGTGCTGTTCTTTGATCTTGGTGGCGATTGTGGTCTGAGCCGCGCCCGCCGAGGTGTTTCCTAAATGTGCAGAACAATTTGCTTGCCGTTGGTGTCTATGACTAAGTGCCATCCCTTTCTTCATTTTTACTGTTTGTCATTACTCAGGGAGTTCAAGCTATAACTTGTTTTTCATGTACTTGAATTCATGTAAAAAGAGGATTGTGAATTTGGTGGCGAAGTACATGAAAGGAGGAACTCTTTTTGTTGCCCTTCGGGATGTACCTTCCTTCTTCATACTTTTGCTTGTGAAGTCTTCTATGTCTACCCTTTTTCTATACTCTGCATTTGCCCCGTCAAGTTCCTTCGTTTCTTCAGCGGCTCCATCGTTCCCGCCTCTCTGGTCTGGTGCTGTTCCTTGTCGTAAGGAGCAATGCTTAGCAAGTGCTAGATCATTATTTATGCCCGATGAGCATGAGACCATTAGTTTGGTGCAGTATCTTAATCAATCAAACGTCTCTGATGTTACTTGGAAAATTTAGTGGCAGCAATAGGAATGTGTGAAATTCTCTTTCAAGAGAGTAATTTCTTCTCCTTTGCGAGCACAACCAAAACAACTTGGTCTCTTCACCATAAGACATTCTATGTAGTGACAGGATACAAATAGAATGGCGATACAAATAGAATGGCCAAGAAAATTCCCTTTTAGCATCGAGATAGAAGTTCGTATTAACATCACTGCACGTCGGTTGTATATTACATGAGAAAAGATGCCCGAACGAGCCTTAATAGTCGGTGTAGTAAGAACCCGAAGCCTGCATATATATAGGCTTGAATAAACTGTTTTATGGACAGTCTACTCCATCAACGTAAAGATGGAGTAGAATCGATAATCTCTCTCTCTCTCTCTCTCTCTCTCTCTCTCTCTCTCTCTCTCTAAGTGACATTTGTCTCTGGGAATATAATTTAGTCAGCTAGTCTCTAAACATCATTGAGACAATGGAGCTAGTACAACGGGCTACATATACTCTTGTCGTGCCCCATTGTCTTGCAACTATTTGATTAAGTCCCGAACTTTTATTTCAATCCATTGTTTAGCTCTCCGACGTGTTTTCTCTTTGAATTGAGGAGATTTTTGAGCGGCAATTTGAGTGCTTAACCCACATCAGGATGACTAGGAGGACTTCATTTTGTTCATGCCCACGTTAATATAGAACTGCCTTTTCTGGAATAAGCAAAACCTGAACTTTTTGGCGTCTAGACTTCATTTACATTTCTCATGGTATGCCCACTAATTTATACATCTGTACCGTGCTTGTGGTTAGTTCTGAACTCTGATTCTATTTGTCTCGTAAATTATTCGAAATTTTTGTTGATAGTATTGGGAGATTCCTAGAAACAATAGAAAGAAAAGAGATCTTCGGATACTGGTATTGAGATTCTTGAGCTCTTGAGATACTTCATGCCTGTGTTTGTTCTTGCACTGTAGTTTCAGAATTTTGCATGGCTCAGTTTCATCCCCTCAACTCTTGGCAGGAACATTTGAAAACAGAGGGAAAATGACAATCTTTTTTCTGTTTTGGTTATCTGTGGTTATGTTTATTTTTTATATGTGTAAGTATGGTGAGATCCACATGGTAATGTTCGGGTTCCTCAGTCTGTGATGCCATTGCCTTTGAGAATATGTGGTGAATGCACATGCAAAATAGAGAGCTTGAGTGACTTTTTTTAGCCTCTAAAGGGGATTCTGAATTAGGTGTTTTGGTTATTTGTATTGCAGCAAGACCAATCAGAGGCCATTTATATTGTCCACTGAGAACTTTTGCTGCGGTCAAGTCGCCAAAGTTTCAGCCACGAAGAAGTAAGCTTTCTATTTCCTAATCCAAACTAGCGTGTCAAATGAAGTCCTTGACAGTGGGATTCAAATGTTGGGCCAATGATCTGTCTTTTCACTTTAACATTACAAGAATTGGTGGATATTTCAGCAACTATACTCGTTTGCATGATTAATATATAAGTTCTATCAATTTAATGTCTTGGTATGTTGGTAGCAGCCCATCTAGGGAGGCTTCCACCATATCACAGATGGAAGTATCTTTTTGTTGTTTTCAGGATACTTTTATCTCTTGGACTTCTGAGTTTAGTTAATGGTAGAATGTAAATGTTGGTTGTGCACCTAATTTCAGTGATTGGCCAGCAACTCAAAACTCTATATATTGCAAGCTCCTTATGTAATAATTAGAAAATATCAGTACAAATATTTCTTCTCTCGATTGTGTTACTATTGAATCCAGGCTAAGCTTCCAACGTAAAAGGGTTTTTTCGTATTGCTTCGCTGTGGATCTTAAGGCCTTGGGCCGACTGCTTGTTTAATGGCTAATCGGGTCTATTTAGCACACGAGAGTATAGGCTCTAAAGAGTATTGCCCTTCTTGTATTTCACATGCATTTTGTGTTTAATGATTAATGTGTTCCAATATAGATGGATAACAAAATTCAAGCGGTGGTAATAGGTGCAACTGCAGCGGTTATGACAGTTATCACATTAGTTATGGATGATTATAATCATTCGGAGAATCGCATACCAAGAGAGCCTCATGTGAATCGAGATTATGAAAGAGAGTTATATATGAATATGTGTTATATAGTGGTGATACTCATTGTGTAGATCAAATATGGATGACGCCAAATGCTTTTTTAGACCTTTGTAAGGTACTTGGTGCAAGTAACTTGTTGCGTTCTACTGTAAATGTTTCTATTATGGAGCAAGTTATGGTATTTTGTCATATCATTGGATATAATGTGAGGCTTAGAGTCATTGGGGGAAGATTTCATAGATCAATAGACACCGTCCATAAATATTTCAATTGGGGCAAAACTTGAGCTTCTCTAGATATAGGTTGACCGAATGCTGCAGAAGCAAGAGTCATTTCGCAAGTGTTTATTTGCCAAAAAACTCTATTTTAATGGTAGTAGATGCGATATATGAATTCAAGTTCAGTTGTTTGGTTTCTCAGAATAATTTTGCAGAGTGGGTTCATTCTAAGTTGAATCCATGTCTTCAATTGATCAAGAAAACACCCAAAGGAAAAAAGGAAACAACTTCCAAGCAAAAAGGTTAGAAAATATTTTTTTTACCGAACACCGGAAAACATTTTCCGAAACATTTTCAGGTTTTAGCCGAACACCGGAAAATATAGTCATTTTCCAAACATTTTCGGTTTTAGAAAATGTCATTTTCCAAGAAAATGACTTCTGGGAAAATGTTTTCCGGAAATGGCCCATTTTCCGCGAAACGAACGGACCCTTCATAAAGCTCTAGCATTCCCGCCACATTTTTTGCCAATGAACTCCCATGACCGACACGGCAAGCTGTCGAGGCTTGCCACTCGTGAGTTTCCATAATTACCTATTATACCACATCTTCTCCACGCATGGTATTCGGCATACGCCACCGGATCGTTTGCTAAGGACTTCACGAAAGTTGCCAATTCCTTTATGGAGCTAAACTTGTTCCCGTCTATAATCGAACGTGGAGAGACAAAGTCCATGACGTTGGGGGCACTGAAATAGATGGTGACCGCCCCGGAATTCAGAGCATAAAATAGCTTCTCCGTCACATAACTTTCTGTTTAGGTGTTCTCGATTGCGAGAACAAACTTATAATGAGACATGGTGCGGTGCAAATTGTCCCACCATTTTGGAGTGGCAATGGCATCGTTGGCACACTCGGGATAGAAAGAAAGTGCCTTATTGAGACCGCCAACATTATTTAAGCACTTGACAAATGAATGGTGAGGCAGCAACTTGAGGAGCTTTTCTGCAAGTTCGTTCTTTCGAGGAAGGCAACGAGAGGAAGACCAATGACCCAGCGTCCCTTGGGGTGCAAAAACAAGATTTAATGCATTTAGGGGATCATAAGTTAATAGGGAGAGAATCAAGATGAGACTTGTAACATCCAGAATTTCCAGTACTATTTTCTATTGAATTAATCGGGCATTTCATTGACGCGTCTATAGGGTTATTCTCATAACTAATCACTTTTGAGATAACTTGACTAACTGGGTAAGCCATTAAAGACTTTTAAGGCAATAGATTTGAGAATTCGACCAAGAATCAGCTTCTCGACCGTGTTCATTGTTAGAGGTCATTACGGCACATTTAAAAATCGAATTGAGATCAGAGATAGGTTCGTTCGACTGAGATGTGTGGCCGATCGTGGGTGACCCCACTAAATTGAAAAAATCTCATCAACTAGCATTAATTTGATTTTTCGTCGTTTTGGTAGCTCGTGTTTGTAATTGAGCCCTCGAGATTTTCACGACAATCGAGAGTCACCAATGTGTCGAGTGGGTTCAATGTGGCTCGAAAAAAATCGACCACGAGTCAATTGCCTTGAAAAGTTCTGAAAACTATCCGATAGTCTAGGTCACGCTAAAAGCGCACCTAATGAAATTAACCGCCAATTTGAGTCAGATTTCAGAAATTGAAAGTTCTGTGGTGTCAAGAGCTATTTTAGGAACGTTGATTCAGTCTCAGAAGATTTTTCAGAGGTCCCGAGATTTTTACGGAAATTGGGTTCGGACGTCACGGAATTTTGGTAGAAATTCAGATTGGCTAGATTGATGGAAAATTGGACTTCCAGGCCGAGCCTTTGTGTGTCGAGGATTCATAGAAAATTTCTTGGGATTTTTCTACATCAAAATTGGACCTCAATTTGGGAATTTATTGGAGAAATTGAAGTTCAAATGGTGAAATTCGTATGATTGGATGAGGCAGCAATTTTGGGACTTTAAAATTGTTTATTTGTGAGTTGATAAGCTTGAAATTGATTGGGGGGACAAAGAGGAGTGAATGGTGGTCTTGTGGGGCCAAAACATTAAATGTGTTGGCTAAGATTTCTGATTTTTTGTTTCCTCTTAGCTGGCTCCCCTCATCCGCACGCCATTCTCCCCACGTTTTCTTTTTCCTCGGCCAGAAAATTCTCCACAGCAGTCCTTCCTCTCAGCCAACGACTTCTCCTCTTCTGTGGACTGAAACAGCCCCAAAATCCCACCGAGGAAGCCCATTGTCTCGCCTGCAGCTCCATTTCTCCTTCACCGAAGCCAGCTCACGCGTGCCTTTCAACCATTTCGGCTAACCTCTCCACGCGGGTCTTCAGTCAACAGCTGCACGCATCCAAGACCCCTCACGAAGCTGATGAAGACCGAAGCTCCACTTTCATTCGGTCCACAGCAGTGACGTCCCTTGAAGATTCCACGTGGCCGCGCACAGCTGCTTCCCTTCAATTTCTTGCCGTCCAGCAGCCCACACGGATTGATTGAAGCAGCCCCAAAAGTCCACTGAAGTTCCCCCAGCTTCCACGCTTTCAAGCCACCAAGATTTGTCTTCCACCGACCCTGCTTCCCACAAATTTGAAGGCAGCGTGTGCTCCCTCTAGTTCGACAACCCAGCAGACTTGTTGGCCGCATCTTCAACACCAGAATTTCTTCGCATCCGTGGCTGCCTCCATCGAAGACTTCTCGCAAATTCAGCGCGCCTCCATCTCAGCGAATCGGCTCATCAGAAAGTTGTCTTCGGCCCAGCATTTTTCACACTCAGCCCAAGACAATCCACACTTGTTCAGCCCAAGGAAACTCAGCCACTTGAAGCCCAGTCCAGTTTAGTTCCAAGCCCAACGAAGTCAGCCCATCTTCAAAACAGAAAAGCCCAAGAGTGAGCCCAGTTTAGCCCAAGATTAAATCTCAGTTGGGCTGAGATTTGTTAGGCTAAGGTTGAGGCCCGGTCCAAGCCCGTGGGTGTCGTCGCAAGCCCGTTTTCGGCCACCATTACGTCGTCGTCGTGGTGTCCCGGTCGTCGTTTAGTGCAAGTGAGTTTTAGTCACTAATGCTTTCTTAGTGATCTAATTATGCCTAAGGGTTGATTAGATTTATTTAATTGCAATTAGGTGGATAGATTAGATTACAATAATTAAATTAGAGACTTATTAGTGTACGTTAGTTAAATTGAATGTGCACTTAGCTAGTAAACATGTCCTATTATTTATTGAATGCTTCTTGGGATTTTTCCCATCCCTTATTGGGTGTTAATTTAATAATTCAGGCCTAAAATGAATTTTTAGGAATTAAATATTAATTTTCGAAATTAATTTAATTAATTAATTATTTCTCGGAAATTCAACTGGGATGGCCAGTGACCGGGATTTTATGCTGATGATCATAGTGCAGCCCGTTTATTTAATTGAGCTCTATATTGTGCTAAATTGAATTTATTGTATTTATTTATTTAATTTTCGAAATTAATTATTTAATTAATTATTTTTCCAGAAATTCACCCGAGATGGCCGGTGACTGGAATTTCGTGTTGATCGTCGTGGTGCAATCCGTTTATTTAATTGAGCTTTATTTCATGCTGATTTGATTACTGAGGAAAAAAGTCGAGTGGGATCATAAAGCCATTTGAGTATTGAAAAGGTCAAGTGGAACCATAAAGCCATTTGAGTATTGAAAAGGTCGAGTGGGACCATAAAGCCATTTGAGTATTGCAAAGGTCGAGTGGGACCATAAAGCCATTAAATCTTGGAAAGGTTAGGTGGGACCGTAAAGCCATCGAATAACGAGATATGCTTGGTGGAGTTGTGATTCCCACCTGTTATAAGCTGTGTCCTAAGGACCGTGATTTGTATCTATGAATTTATTGCTGTTTGTTGCAATATATGAGGCATATGTGCTTAACCTTGAGTTGCAGGTTGGGACTGATGGCCAGGTACGTCTTTTGACTCATGTTGTGCTCTTAGGCAACCTTGTGGCATGTTGGTTCCCTAATCGAGTCTTAGGGGGTAGAACTCGCTGAGACATAGTCTCATTACTTGTTATAAAATCATTTCAGGCCCGTAGAGGAAAGATCTTCAAGAGGAGGATTCCAAGAAAAGCCTGACGAGGAATCAGAGGAGGGTAAAGAGGATGATTTTGAGTACGACCAGCAAAAGGCTTGAGACCTCCCTCATTTTGAAAACCTTGTGAATATTTGTAGACTTGTTAAATTAGACCTTGGTGAACAGTACTGTGAAGTTTAACAAAAGCCTGTTATGCTATGTATAAAAGTATGGTTATGAGTTTTCAATATGAGAATGTAGCCTTGTTTTTCTATCCCATTGTTTTATTGTCTGGGGATTTATAACTGCTTCCACATGTGCTTAATTAATGAATGGGTCGGCGATACTTAGTCCTAGGATATCGCATTCTAAAATCGACCAAGTGGAAGGAAGTGTGCGTGCCCGAGGATCGGGCGTGACATCCCCTTTTTGTGGTATCAGAGCGAAGTTTAGAGATTGAAGTGATAAGGAGCGTTGACCATGGGATAGTTGGTAGGAAAGGCCTTTAAATTCACAGCTGATGCATGTCTATGGTAGCTGAGTGCTAGAATTGCTTGTTGTTTGGGTCACTCAGTTTCTAATTCATTGTGAATTGGGAGCAGGTCAGTTGTAAGCTGAGCCATGAGTGACCAGGAGCCGAGAACTCTTGTAAAGAGGACCAATAGGGCCGTTATTTGGGGTAGAGCTCTGACTCGTGTCGGGACCCGAGGCGGACGTGGTCGAGCGCCGGCACAGGCTAGCGCGAGTGGAGTGAATCCACCTGTCATAAATGTCGAGGTAGCAGCCCCTAATGATCCCAGAGTGGATGGGATCTTGCGTGTCTTGGAAGTTATGGGGGCCAGAATGGATCAGCAAGTTCAGGATCAGGTTGCTTCAGTTCAAGCCGCCGCTCAGGCTGCCGCTACTACCGTAGTTGCCGCCGTTGCCCAAGTCGCACCTGCTGTTGCACCTGCTGGGGCTGCACCTGCCGTGGGTCCAGCCACCGCAGTGAATGTTGAAGGACCACCAGGGATTGTGGTCATTGAAAGACCAATGCATAAACTAGTAGAGCAATTCCTGAAGTTAAACCCATCGTTGTTCACCGGGACAGGAGATCCTGAAGCAACATCTTCATGGGTTCAGAAACTCGAGAAAGCCTTTGCACTGCTGATGTGCAACAAGACTGAGAAGGTAGTGTTAGCAACTTACCAGTTGGAAGGAGTTGCAAACACTTGGTGGATGACCACCCGAGAGACGATCTTCCCAGAAGGCATTGTTCAAAATTGGAATATGATAACTCTATAAAAATAGAGTTATTTTACCTATTTTAAGCAACAATTAATGCAATATCTTAGAGAAAATATTTGGATTTCCTTCTGATTATTTGAATTTTCTTTGTTTATGCAGAATAATGAGATATGGAGAAGATAAGGAAAAGAATGGCAAATATCAGGAATTCAAATAAAAGCAGCAAGTTGAAGATGGATATCAAATCAGGAAATTCTTGATTTTGTTCCCTAATGTTATCTGCAAGCGTTGGGAGATAGATATTTTGGATCTCCTATAAATAGGAAAGAGAGAGAGCAGCTAGGTTTTTAGAGAGGGGTTAGGTCGTTTTTCATTCTTCGAGGAGAGTTTTTCAAGTATTTTGAAGAGAAGACAAAAGTGGTGACAGAATTCTTGTTCTTTGATTCAAGATGCTGGGTTTGATTTATATTTTTATTTATTCTTCTACTATGTTCTAATTTTCTTTTGTTAGGGCTACGATGTAGCCTAACCATGATGATGTGAATTTCATGATTTTTATGTTTTACAATTGATTTCATTCATGTGAGTTATATATTATTGTGTTTAATGCTTTTGAGTGACTAGCCACCACTTGAATGATCTGATGTGCATGTTTGAGACTGAGAAGTGATAATATGCAATTGCTCATTATAATGTATAACCATGAATTAAACGTGGATAGAAATATACCGCATTATTTGTGTAGCTTTCGGTGATAAAGTGATCCAAAAGACTCATTATAAGCCGGGAATATTCATAGTTTTTAATGCACTCATGTTTATTTTAATTCACATAGAAATATAGTGGATTAATACGCTGAGTAGATTTGCTATACCTAGAGATAGGATAGTAAATAGGTTAGGAAATTCCGCTATCACATGTTTGATATCGTTCTTGTATTCATAATAATCTGAAATTCATATCTAGTAGTTATGGTGAAATCGGATGCTCTAACATATTTATCTAATCGATTTACTATATTTAGTCTACAATTTTCGTTTTTAATTTATTCTTAATTATATTTTGATTTGTTAGATAAATTTTAGAATTAGTCTATTTTAGTATTTAATTGGTTTATTAATCATCGATCTCCGTGGGACGATACTTTTTCTCATCATTATATTACTTGTTCGACACGTACACTTGCGTTTAGAATTTCACGAACAAGTTTTTGGCGCCGTTGCCGGGGATCGTTTGTTTAATACTAATTAATATTGATACCAGATAATTCTAAGTTTAATCTAGCTTTCGTTTTGTTTTATTTTTCAGGGTGTACATCGGTTTATGACACGTAGCCAACAAGGGAAACTTGTTGAGCTTGATCCAGAAATCGAGCGTACATTCAAAAGGCGACTGAGAGAACAGAGAAATCACGCTAAGAAGATGGCAGACGGTGAGAATGAAAATCCACGTAGACTCTTAAGAGATTATGCTGCGCCAACAATTCAAGGAACCACATCGAGTATCAGAAGACCTGCAATTCAAGCAAACAACTTTGAGATCAAGCCATCACTCATTCAAATACTTCAACAATCAGTGCAATTTAGTGGGCTACCAAGCGATGATCCAAATGCTCACATCGATGCTTTTCTTGAAATCTGTGACACTATTAAATATAATGGAGTTACAGATGATGCTATTAGATTGAGATTATTTCCATTCTCTCTTAGAGACAAAGCTAAGAGTTGGCTTTCTTCTCTTCTGCAGGGATCAATCACTACATGGAATGATATGGCTCAAAAATTTCTTAGTAAGTTCTTTCCACCTGCAAAGTCTGCGAAGATGCGTAACGATATTACTAATTTTATGCAGATGGATAATGAATCATTATATGAAGCATGGGAAAGATTCAAAGAATTTCTTAGGAGATGCCCACATCATGGACTACCCGTATGGATGCAGGTACAAACTTTTTATAATGGCTCTAGTGCAAATCTTCGTTCTATGATTGATGCAGCTGCAGGGGAACTCTAAATAATAAAACACCAGAAGAAGCCTACAACTTATTAGAGGAGATGGCGTCCAATAGTTATCAGTGGCCTACTGAGAGATTACCAATGCGAAAAGTTAATGGAGTTCATGAAGTGGATGCTTTTGCTGCAATTGCTGCACAATTTGAAGCACTCAACAAAAAGCTAGATAATATGAGTGTTTCAGCCATGAAAATTCAGACTTTGACATGTGATTTTTGTGGTGGAAGACATGCTAGCACAGAATGTCAGGTAGGTAATACTTTTAAACAATCTAGTGAAAATTCTAACTTTGTTGGAAATTTTAACAGGTCACAAAATAATCCCTATTCCAACACGTACAATCCGGGATGGCGCAATCATCCAAATTTTTCATGGAATAATCAGAATGTGACAAGACCACCGGATTCAAACAATTAGAGGAGACAAAGTCAAATTTGGAAGATATAGTCACCAAACTTGCTAATACGACTCATGACTTCATCAAAAGCACGGATGTGAGATTTCAAAACCAAGAGGCTTCAATCAGAAATCTGGAGATGCAAGTTGGTCAGTTAGCAAGCATGATGTCGGGAGACAACATGGTTCTTTGCCGAGCAACACCAAGAAAAATCCAATTGAAAACATAAAGGCTATTACCCCGAGAAGTGGTAAACAAGTTGGAGAAGAAGAGATTGTCAAAGACAAGGAAGATGTGATCAATAAACAATCAAAGGAGACAAGCAAGAGTAAACTTTTTCCAAATAATCCCAAGCCATATGTGCCGCCAATTCCATTCCCTCGCGACTCCAAAGCAGCACAAAATAGATAAGCAATTTTCTAAATTTCTTGATGTATTTAAAAATTGCACATTAACATTCCTTTTGCAGATGCTTTAGCGCAAATGCCTAGTTATGCAAAATTTTTGAAGGAAATTTTGGCAAACAAAAGGAAACTGGAGGATTATGAAACCGTGAAGTTAAATGAGGAGTGTTCAGCCATCCTACAAAACAAATTGCCTCCGAAATTAAAAGATCCAGGGAGTTTTACTATTCCTTGCACTATTGGAGATTCTTACTTTGAAAAAGCATTATGTGATTTAGGTGCAAGTATTAATCTGATGCCTTATTCTGTTTTCAAGAAATTAGGATTGGGCGAGGTAAAAGAAACCACAATGTCACTTCAACTAGCCGATCGATCAATTAAATATCCAGAGGTATTGTGGAAGATGTTTTGGTAAAAGTTGACAAATTCATCTTTCCTGCAGATTTCATAGTTCTTGACATGGAGGAAGATTTTGAGGTACCACTTATCTTAGGTCGACCTTTTCTAGCAACAGAAGAGCTCTTATTGATGTACAACAAGGGAAGTTGATTCTTAGAGTTCAAGATGATCTTGTTTCATTTAATGTTTTTAAAGCAATGAAATATCCATCTGATGATAATTCTTGTTTTAGAGTTGAGACAGTTGACAAGTTGGTGAATAAGGTTTTTCAAGAAAATATTTTTAAAGATCCACTTGAAGCATGTCTGATTCAACCAATGGACAAAGATATTCAGAATGAGGAGATAAAGGAGTATGCAAATTTCATGGAGGCAATTCCACCATATTCAAGGCAAAAGGCAATTAAATTTGAAGAGTTGGGACAACACATTACAAAGCCTAAACCATCAATTGAAGAGCCTCCAATTCTTGAACTCAAACCCTTACCTTCTCATTTGAAATATGCTTATTTAGATGGAGTTTCTTCTTTACCGGTAATTATATCTTCTTCTTTGACAGATTTGATGGAGGAGAAATTGCTCGAGTATTAAGAGAGCATAAAGGTGCAATTGGATGGAAAATAGCTGATATCAAGGGAATTAGTCCTTCAATTTGCATGCACAAAATTTTGATGGAGGAACAATATAAACCCGCTATCCAACCTCGGGCGTTTGAACCCGAAGATGCAAGAAGTAGTAAAAGCTGAGGTAATTAAGCTACTTGATGCAGGTATCATCTATCCTATCTCGATAGTTCTTGGGTAAGTCCTGTACAAGTTGTGCCAAAGAAAGGTGGTATGACTGTTCGAAAAAACGATAACAATGAATTGATTCCAACTAGAACATTCTTGGGTGGCGTGTATGTATGGATTATAGAAAATTGAATGATGCCACTAGAAAAGATCACTTTCCTTTACCATTTATTGATCAAATGTTAGAAAGACTTGCAGGACATGAGTTTTATTGCTTTCTTGATGGATATTCGGGGTATAATCAGATTCCTATTGCACCGAAGATCAAGAGAAAACTACTTTCACTTGTCCCTATGGTACTTTTGCTTTTAGAAGAATGCCCTTTGGTCTTTATAATGCACCAGCTACTTTTCGAGATGCATGATGGCTATTTTTTCTGATATGGTTGAAAAATATATTGAGATTTTCATGGATGATTTTTCCGTTTTTGGCTTATCATTTGATTCTTGTTTAAATAATTTGGCTTTGGTCTTACAAAGATGTGAGGAGACTAACCTTGTTTTGAATTGGGAGAAGTGTCACTTTATGGTGCAAGAAGGAATAGTGCTCGGGCATAAAATTTCTCAAAACGGAATAGAAGTTGATCGAGCTAAAGTGGAGGTCATTGCAAAATTGCCTCCGCCAACATCTCGTGAAACTTGTCAGAGGATTTTTGGGACATGCAGGATTTTACAGGCGATTTATAAAAGATTTTTCAAAAATTGCTAAACCTCTTTCTAATCTTTTGGAAAAAGATGCTCCTTTTAATTTTTCTGTTGAATGCATGCAGGCTTTTAAAACTTTAAAGGAGAAGTTAATATCAGCACCAATTATGGCGGCACCAAATTGGGATTTACCTTTTGAGCTGATGTGTGATGCTAGCGATTCTGCGGTAGGAGCTGTTTTGGGACAAAGGAAGAATAAAATTTTCCAAACCATATACTATGCCAGTCGAACCTTGTCGGTGCACAATTGAATTATTCAACAACAGAAAAGGAACTTTTGGCGGTAGTATTTGCTTTTGATAAATTTCGTTCTTATTTAATTGGCTCAAAAGTTATAGTTTATTCTAACCACTCTACTCTTAAGTATCTACTAGAAAAGAAAGAATCAAAACCCGGGTTGATCAAGTGGATTCTTTTTATCAAAGAATTTGATTTGGAAATCAAAGATAAGAAGGGGACTGAAAATCTAATTGCAGACCACTTATCAAGAATTCCAAATTCAAAGGAAGAGGTAAGACCAATTTTGGAAGAGTTCCCGATGAGAAAATATTTTCCATTAAGTCCACAAAAATTCCCTGGTACGCAGACTTTGTAAATTATTTGGTAAGTAATGTTCTTCCTCCCGAATTATCATATCAACAAAGAAAAAAATTCTTTTCTGATGTTAAAAATTATTTTTGGGAAGAACCTTTCTTGTTTAAAGTATGTGCAGACCAAGTCATAAGGAGATGTGTTCCAGACGAAGAGAAGGTAAACATTTTACATCATTGTCATGATGGAGAGATAGGTGGCCATTTTGGTGCCACCAAAACTGCAGCTAAGATTTTGCAATCTGGATTTTATTGGCCTACACTTTTTAAAGATGCATACTCCTATGTAGCTTCATGTGATAGATGTCGAGAACTGGAAATATTTCAAGAAAAATGAGATGCCTTTAAACAACATTATTGTGTGTGAATTATTTGATGTTTGGGGTATTGATTTCATGGGACCTTTTACACCTTCTTATGGAAATTTATACATTTTAGTGGCTGTGGAGTATGTGTCTAAGTGGGTAGAAGCTGTAGCATTGCCAACTAATAATGCTAAGGTTGTGGTCAAATTTTTGAAGAAAAATATTTTTACCCGATTCGGCACTCCTAAGGCAATCATAAGTGATAGGGGGACACATTTTTACAACAAACAATTTGAAGCACTTTTGAGTAAGTATGGAGTCACACATAAGGTTGCAACCCCTTATCATCCTCAAACTAGTGGTCAAGTAGAGATTTCAAATAGGGAAATCAAGAGAATTTTAGAAAAAAAGTGAATGCCTCTAGGAAAGATTGGTCAATAAAACTTGATGATGCACTTTGGGCCTATAGGACAGCATTCAAAACTCCAATTGGGATGTCTCCTTTTAGGCTAGTGTTTGGAAAAGCTTGTCACTTACCAGTGGAATTAGAGCATAAAGCATATTGGGCATTGAAATTTCTGAATTTTGACATGCAATCTGCAGGTGAAGAAAGATTATTGCAATTGAATGAATTGGAGGAATTTCGCAATGAGGCCTATGAAAATTCTAAGTTGTACAAGGAGCGTACAAAAAGATGGCATGACAAGCACATATTCAGAAGAGAGTTTCAAATTGGTCAAAAAGTCTTACTTTATAACTCTCGTCTTAAACTTTTTCCAGGAAAGTTGCGGTCTCGATGGTCTGGTCCTTTTACGGTTACACATGTATTCCCATATGGAACAATTGAAGTTGCGCATGACACCGAGGGCACATTCAAAGTGAACGGTCAACGTTTGAAGCCCTACTTCAAGGTGGTTACAACAAGGAGAAGACCACCATTGAACTTCATCCTCCAAAATAGTGACATCCGAGATAGTTTGGCTGAAAACTATAAAGCAAGCGCTTCTTGGGAGGCAACCCAAGCATTTTAATTATGTTTTTTTATTTATTTTTTTTAAGTTTATGTTTTGCAAAAAAAAAAAAAAAAAATTAATTTTTCTCTGTTTTATCCAGGTTAACTTTTTAGGGAGCACCTTTCAAGAGTTTAATCATCACAATCATCTATGGACTTATCCTACAACCGAGGAAGTTTTCTTCTTCCTATTCTATTTTTCGCATTGAGGACACTACTTCATTCAAGTTTGGGGGGGAGATAAAAATTTTGGCTAAATTTATTTTTTATCATGATTGCTGTCCTAATTGTGAATTTTTACGATTCTTAGGAAAACTTAAATTTTATTTAAACTTGCAATTGATGTGTGAGTTAATCTTAATTCTGATTATGTTGATCCACTTACTGAGCACTAAAAGTCCTTAATTTTTTAATTGTGTGTAAATTTAGAGAACATTCATGTGAAGTATGTGATTTTCTTAAATTTCACCCAAATCTTAGAATTTGTTTGATTTTCTCTTGAGGCGAAATCCTAAGCTAAATCTAACTGAGAAAATGATTTAGGCAATTTTTGGATCGATTGAGCCTTTCAAGCTAACCCTGTTTATTTATCCCTAGTCACCCCGTTGAGCCTTAATTATTACCCAATTTTTCATTGGCACCCATATATATTTAGCCTAGCCATTATCAAATTATATCCTTATCCCATGCCCTATGAACACGTTGATTTTCTTTTGGGATAAAAAAAAAATTATTTGAGCTTGATAGAAATTTGGGAGGAATGATGGAGTATGAAAAAAAAAAAAAAAAAAAGTGATTGCTATGGTTGTTTGGGGTGTATAAAAAAAAAAAATTGCTTTTATGGTTCCCTATCCAACTTTCAATTGAGTGAGCCTTTTGGATACTCAATGGGTTGGAAATTTTCATGTTATATTAGGAGGGACTTTGGGAGAAACTCCACCATAAAGCAATTCAAAAAAAAAAAAAAAAAAAAAAAAAAAAAGAAAAAAAAAAAAAAGAAAAAAAAAAAAAAAAAAAACGGAATGGTGATATATGGTGGCAGAAAAATTATTTGAAGGAGTGAAATTGGATAGTGACATTGGCTCTAATTGATCCTAGAAATCAACGTGTTGATGGGTGATTTGAGCTTAAAATTCCCGTTATCTCACCTTTAGCCCAGCCTTACATTACAACCCGAGAAAAGTCCTATTGATTTTTGGTTGGATGATTAGCTTACATTAGTGGAGAGAGGAATGAAAAGCAAACCTATGAGATTTGGTCATAATTATTGAGAATTTTTGAGAGGTTACATGTTAATGTGAATTTATCTGGATTGCATATAATTCGAAAAAGATGAGGACTTTCACACACACACTTGGATCATATAGTTAGAATTGGTCTTAACTTATAAATCGATTTCAATGTTTGGATGAAATTTGTGTTTTTCTTTGAATTGTGAATTTGAGCAATTATGGAAAGATGTCATGGAGGAGGTTGCTAGCTTGATTATGTGTTATGTCTTACTTTTGCTCGAGGACTAGCAAAATGTTAAGTTTGGGGGTTTGATAACTCTATAAAAATAGAGTTATTTTACCTATTTTAAGCAACAATTAATGCAATATCTTAGAGAAAATATTTGGATTTCCTTCTGATTATTTGAATTTTCTTTGTTTATGCAGAATAATGAGATATGGAGAAGATAAGGAAAAGAATGGCAAATATCAGGAATTCAAATAAAAGCAGCAAGTGGAAGATGGATATCAAATCAGGAAATTCTTGATTTTGTTCCCTAATGTTATCTGCAAGCGTTGGGAGATAGATATTTTGGATCTCCTATAAATAGGAAAGAGAGAGAGCAGCTAGGTTTTTAGAGAGGGGTTAGATCGTTTTTCATTCTTCGAGGAGAGTTTTTCAAGTATTTTGAAGAGAAGACAAAAGTGGTGACAGAATTCTTGTTCTTTGATTCAAGATGCTGGGTTTGATTTATATTTTTATTTATTCTTCTACTATGTTCTAATTTTCTTTTGTTAGGGCTACGATGTAGCCTAACCATGATGATGTGAATTTCATGATTTTTATGTTTTACAATTGATTTCATTCATGTGAGTTATATATTATTGTGTTTAATGCTTTTAAGTGACTGGCCACCACTTAGATGATCTGATGTGCATGTTTGAGACTGAGAAGTGATAATATGCAATTGCTCATTATAATGTATAACCATGAATTAAACGTGGATAGAAATATACCGCGTTATTTGTGTAGCTTTTGGTGATAAAGTGATCCAAAAGACTCATTGTAAGCCGGGAATATTCATAGTTTTTAATGCACTCATGTTTATTTTAATTCACATAGAGATATAATGGATTAATAAGCTGAGTAGATTTGCTATACCTAGAGATAGGATAGTAAATAGGTTAGGAAATTCCGCTATCACATGTTTGATATCGTTCTTGTATTCATAATAATTTGAAATTCATATCTAGTAGTTATGGTGAAATCGGATGCTCTAACATATTTATCTGATCGATTTACTATATTTAGTCTACAATTTTCGTTTTTAATTTATTCTTAATTATATTTTGATTTGTTAGATAAATTTTAGAATTAGTCTATTTTAGTATTTAATTGGTTTATTAATCATCGATCTCCGTGGGACGATACTTTTTATTACTCATCATTATATTACTTGTTCGACACTTGAGCATATGTTCACACTTCACAAGCTTATGTTTAGAATTTCACCTCTGAACACTTTACTAGGAATTGGTCCTGTCGGCTTATTGTAAGACAAATCCAATTCGACAAGGTTGGCCAAGGACCCAACTTGAGACGAAAAAGATCCACTCAATTGGTTATGCGCCAAGCTGAAGAAAATCGAAAGGCCAAGAACCTCCCCTAGGATTGAACCACTCATATTATTGTTGGAAAGGTCGAGCTCGATTAGCTGCCTACAGTTGCTAAGGCTCTGCGGTATTTCCCCATAAAAGTTGTTGAACGATAGGTAAAGGGAACTCAATAATGTCAAATTACCGATCGATGATGGGATCTCTCCCGTTATCATGTTAATGCTTAAGCACAAATACTGGAAGTTATGGAGTTCTCCGATACAAGAAGGAATACAACCGCCAAGCAAATTGCTTGATAACTCAAGAATGGACAAGTTGGAGAGATTGCCAATACCTAGAGGAATGGTTTCGTACATCATGTTGGATGACATAGCATTTAGTCTAATGCTATTGTAAAGATTGCCAATGAAATCTGGCAATTCACCTTCAAGAAATTTTGGCTCACTTCAATACTTACCAGCCTTGAACAATTAGTCAATGAGGTAATGAAATTGAAGTCATCTCGCAACTGGTTAAAAGCAAATAACATTGCTTCTAGAGCTTTTAGCCTCCCAAGATTTGTGGGCATTTGTCCATGAAAACTATTGTTGGGATATAATACGCGGAAACGACAGGATCTTGCAATTTACGTCAACGAGAAATCCCCAGAAAAAATAAACTAGAAAAATAAAGACACCAGGAATTTACGTGGTTCGGTCCAAGTATCGGTACCTACGTCCACGGAAGAGGCCCAGCAGCAAATAATCCACTATAATCGGAGTATCAGAGTTTACAATCGCTCAATCACTCAAGTGTTTCCCACACCTAGATTTAACCCCAAACCCAAAGTGTCTATAAATAAACAACTCATTTGGGATATAAACTCACGGCGCAAAATTAACACGCGTTCAAGCTCCGGTACAATACGCGCTACGTATGGCTTCGCGTATCTCTTCAGGCTTCGCGTGACTTGCGACTTCAAGGATCACGTACGGCTTGAAGGGTTTCTTTCGTTCTGGCTTTGGCGGCTTCTTTCTTCATAGGTCTTCAGCGTGCAACTTCAAAAGAAAACCCTCTGCTTCTTTTATATATGTGGGTGTGCACCACTTTCCTATTTTAGTTCTACAAAGCCAACTAGAACTCTGCTTCTTTTACTATTCGGATTCCACAACAGCAAAGAAGAAAATTTCCCTTCAAATATTTTATTATTTCTATTTTCAAATTTCTTCTTTTGTAATCCTTCGCGAGTCCAGCGAATCGCGTAATTGTAAATACTCAAAACTCGAGTCATAATTTAACAACTATTATGGTCAAAGTAGATGTACTAAAGGCCGGAGGCATTCGATAAGGATGGAGGTATAACGCCAGTAAACAAGTTACTATGAAAATCAAGATAAAGGAGAGAAGGAAGAGTATTGCCGATATAAGGGGGAATGCTCCCTCTCAATTGATTGCTACTAGCACCAAAATAGATAATGCTGGACATGTTGAAGATTGCTGGAGGGGTCTTGCCGGTGAGTTGGTTAAACCCCAATTGAACAAGTCTCAAACCACGAAGCTTGGACAATGTCTTGGGAATCTCTCCTTGCAACCCATTTGCCCCGATGGAAAGATCGAAAAGTTGGGAGAGATTTCCAATAGAATGAGGAATAAATCCTGTAAGGCTATTTTCAGACAAACCTAAAAGTTGAAGCTTTGACAAAGAGCCAAGATCATCAGGAATCATGCCCACAAGTTGGTTATCAATGAGATTTAAAATTTCAAGGTTTGAGCACTGAGAAAGATTAGTGGGAATTTGTACGCTAAAAGAGTTGTTACTAAGAATGAGACGGCAAAAGCGAAACAAGTGGCCAACGCTTTGTGGAATTTCCCCACGAAAGCTATTGTTATGTAGAAAGAGGCCTCCTAGGAAAGAGAGGTTTCCGACATGTGGGGACAGAAGACCACCCAAGCCTTTCAAACTCAAGTCGAGGGACATGACCTTTTCAGGATGTCGTCCACCACATATAACACCTTGCCAGTCACAGTGATGAGAAGAGTCATTCCACGAGCTCAGGACTCCAAATGGATCTTCATCCACACTGTCTCTGAAGTAGATTAAAGCAAGCCGATCTGTCTAGTTGGTTTGCATTGTTGAACTCGTCCATAATAGGAGTTGGGCATAGAAAAAGAGGAACATAATCGCCGAGTTTGGGACACCTGGAGTGCCATAACTTGGCACGAGGGGACACTTAAGTGCCATAACTTTTTTTCGGTACACTTAAGTGCCACTTTTTTTTTTTCAAATGGAACACTTAAGTGCCACATCCGGCGATCTTGCCGGAAATCTTACGTGGCACGTGTTTATTATTTTTTAATGCTTGCGTGGCTCGCCGGAGAGCTGAGTTGGCGCCGACTCAGCTGAAACGACGCCGTTTACATAATAAAAAATTAATTAAATTAAATTAAAACTTAATTTTAATTAAAAATACTCTAAAATTAAAAAAAAAAAAAAAAAAAAAAAAAAAAGGGAGACGAAGGGGCTGGCGGGCGGGGGTGAGCCCTCGCCGCCGCCGCCTCCCCGCCGTCACCGGGAAGGGCCGGCGATGGAGGGGGAGGGTCGGCCGGGGTCGTCGGCCCCGGCCGACCCTCCTCCCTCCATCGTCGGCCCTTCCCGGCGACGGCGGGGGAGGCGGCGACGGCCCGCAGCCCTCGCCGATCGCGGCGAGGGCTCGCGGCCCTCGCCGGATCTAGGCGAGGGCTCGCGGGCCCTCGCCGCGATCCGGCGAGGCTCGCGACCCTCGCCGCCTGTCGACCGGGGCCGGCGACCCCGGCCGACCCTCCCCCTCCTTCGCCGGCCCTTCCCGGCGACGGCGGGAGGCGGCGGCGGCGAGGGCTCGGCCCTCGGCCCGCCCGCCCCTTCCTCCCCCACCTTTTTTTTAATTTTTAATTTTTATAGTATTTTTAATTAAAATTAAGTTTTAATTTAATTTAATTAATTTTTTATTTTTTTACACGTCGGACGCGAAACGGCGTCGTTTTTGCATTTTTTTGCCATGTCGGCATGCAAAAACGACGCCGTTTTGGACCTCCATCGCCGAAAAATTGCCACGTCAGCCGTTTGGCCGGATTTTCGCCGGAGTGGCACTTAAGTGTTCCATTTGAAAAAAAAGTGGCACTTAAGTGTACCGAAAAAAAGTTATGGCACTTAAGTGTCCCTCTGTGCCAAGTTATGGCACTCCAGGTGTTCTTTACTCCATAATCGCCATATGCTTTTTCATTGTGAGTGGGTTCTATGTCCTAACAAGCTACTAGCAAAGTCTCTTCCACGTTGAACTAAATAAGAAATGAAGACCTCCAAAAGCATATGCATTTCCATTGATCAAAAGACACCATTTTACATGGCAAAACCCAACCCAATATGCAAGTTTAACCCAAACCAAGAGTTGGACTTTAAAAGTAGTGCAAATTGGCCGAACCAAAGAAAGGGACACACTTACGTCAAAATGGAGGATTTGACGGCCGCCTAATGACATTCCAAAAAGCCATGTTGGGAAGAAAAGAAATCAAGAACGGACGAGGTCCTTGATTTTCGGCCGTTTCAAAGAGAGCTCTTACATGGTCATAGGCAAAGCATGTAATTTGTGCCATTTTTCACATCCAAGATGAATTATTTATTTGATAATACCTTCGTTTAGGTTTATTTTAGGGAAGGGAAATACTTGAGCGCGTTGGGCGATTGTAACTCCGATTCTTCAATTATAGCAAATTTTTGCTACTGCCTCTTCCCATAGATGTAAGTGCGAACACTTGGACTAAATCACGTAAACCTTCAGATCTTTTATTATTCCTCATTTATTTATTCAGTGATTTCATATTAACTTATCTACAAAATCCTAATTTTACAAGAAGGTTTATTTATCACCTTATATATTGTCACTCCGTGAGTTCTAAACCATCGGTTTTTAACATTATAGGCGTGAATTACTCTTTTAAGATATTGTCAGTTGTGAACCCAATCCAACAAACCAACTGATTGCACTCTTCTGACAATGTCGGTTCATGTTCATGAGGTAGACTGAAGACAACCCAAAACAATTGCAACTCATAGATGTAAGCAATAGCTTCAACTGGTTCATTGCCTGAAATCATCATATTAACCTGCCATACCGAAGAAGGGGAAGAACATTGATCGCATCTCATCAATGAGAAGTAACGTTCAAAAGGAAAATACAAATCACATACCGATGTTGAAAGAAAAGATAAAGGCCACATGTACAAGAACTTCCACCAAAAAACAATTGTATGAGATAAAGCAGCCAATAGAGGAATGTTAGAGACACATGCTTTTGTTCTAATGTGCTCGTTACCGATTTTAGCTGCAATTGCATATTTGACATCATTGGATGTGGCAGCTCTCTTCAACTCTTCATCCAACGTATATCTGAACCTTGCGCCTGAAATGAACACAACATTATGAACATGGAGGCACAAAGATGACCAGACAATAGATAAAGTAGCAGAAAGCCCTTTTTTGATCCCACAAAACTCGTATACAAATTAAATTAAATTGAGCATCCACATTACATGACGGAAGAATGAAAAAAAAAAAAAAAAAGTTCTTTGTAGGATGAGCTGCGAGAACACAAGGTTTACAAAGCTCATCTAAGAATAAAATCATTCAGGGATTGTGAGGATGCAAGGGATCCAAGAGTCTTCCAAAAAAAAAAAAAAAAAAAAAAAAAAAAGCATAATACATAAAGTACAAATGGTAGGCTCGTCATTCTAGTACTGTTACGCCCCAAACCCCCAAGCGCGCAAACATCCCACAAACGGTCGATAAATTTGCGACGTCCCAGGACGCGTCACTAACCCATTCTTTTTATCTTTTGATTAAATGCAAGCAGAACGTGCATAACACTCCCAACAAAACCAAAATATAACAGGGATATCACGGAAAACACCACGATATCAAACCAAATACTTCCTTTACAAATTTACTGTTAACCCTAGGAAGTTTAGTGATTACGCGCCTTTACAGCGGCAACTTCCAACCAACCAACAAGACTAACAGTGGGTCAGGGTTAACTTAAACCTCACTAACACCAAGCTAATCTCTCGTCTCCAAAGGGATCCCGAACCGAGCATGACGGCTCTCCATGCTACGGGCCTGAAAAATATTAAACAACAACGGGGTGAGAGATAAATATCTCAGCGAGTTAACAACCTATGCCTCATCTAGGATGTCAATTCATCTCGAAGGTAACCTAAACATGCAACATTATATCGACGGTAGATCAATAGCAAAGCAACCCTTGCTTTGCCTTAACTATAAACATGGTCTAGCAATCGACCCCAAAGACAAATATTAAAGTCGTCGAATAACTTGTAGGCATCCTTACCTCGCCTTGGCACATCCCTACTTATAACAATTCATATATGCCTCATGCGACTCATATATATATATCCATGCCATACAGGTGCAAGCCATACATCACTCTCATATTATAGTCTAAATGACCAGTCATGTTTAACATAGAGAGTGGATTATATTCTTCAGAATCCTACTTCATTAACATACAAATTTCACAAATCAATGAAAGACGTGGTGCTAAACCACTCTATTAGCTAAAAAAAAAAGAGAGAGATCCAAATAAAGATATGAAAGACTGTACATTCCGTGACTTCTCACCAGCTGACCAGAAAATCAAAACAACCAGCAATTCCTCTGTACGTCATCTAGTTAATTGGCATTAAATGATCAACAGGCAGAAAATTTCAAGCTACATATACTTCACGGAAGAGCTGACTGTGTCCACTATGAGTAACCGGAAATAAGGTTGGATAGGGTAACAGAAAAATTGGTTATATATCAATTATAGAGTAATAGAATGATTTGATGCATTCAAAATATGTTTAACTAACAGGTGTTAGATCAAATACCACCTAAAACTAAGCAATTGTTTTGAGATAAACAGAATCTGATGCAATCAACGTTTTGATTCAAGAGCAATTCATCACTTACATGAAGCAGAAGAGACACCTGTCTATACTTAAATCCCTTCTGTAAGCATCCTCTTCAGCAGTGCCAAAATCCTACAAGACAAGTCAAATTTGACGACCATTCACAAAAGTTAAAACCAAGAAACTGGCAAGATTTCGGGTCATAAACAGTTGAACAAAAGCGCAACAACATTGGAAACACCAGTGCATGGAGAGAAAGGACAGAGTGATAAATAAAGAAAAATTTGCTCCTAGCAGTAACAATCTAAGAGAAAACACTCTGCTAATGTCACAAATGAATGGCCATGGACACAAAATGTAAAAGGCATTGAGCTTGTTGCATTTAGCTTTCATGATGATTCTTAGGCCCTCTTATCTTCAATGATATACTCGACACTTCCAAGAAAACAACATTTGTTCAACAAGTCTCTCGAGTGAATTAGCAAAAGAAAGAAAAATAGTTTAGAAGAAAGTTCCTGGACCAAGACTGTTCAAGAATAGACATTTGATTGTCAGATTCAAGTCACTTTACTGTTGATTATGAGCCTTGTCATTTGTACACTTGCATTCCTTAAGCACGAGTACCACCATAGAGCATGCAAGTGGCTTCCCTATTGATACCACCTGACGATTTTGCTTGTCTTTCTTTCCCTCCAAAAGAAACTTCCTGAAAGAGCTAAAAACTATTTTTGCTATTTATCGGTAACGATACCATCTAGTAAGCCCTGACCAAACAAGATAATAAGATACAGGTGGAAAGAAAACAGATGAAGTAACAGCTGTACTACTGCATACCAACTAGGTGGGAATGCGGCTATTCTCACCGTACTTTTCAGAACTTGAGTTCACAAAATCTATCCATCTATCATAGAGGCGCCTCCTCACTGTTTCCAGATGTTTCAACTGGCCTCGGTCGCTGCACAACTAAATTTATATATAAAAAAAAAAAAAGGCTTCAAATAGCCAATCAGAATGGAGACAGCATCTGCCACAATAGTATACCACGACCTAATTCAATCAGACAATATGGGCAAATATTCGTGTATAAGAAGTTCCAAATTCAACTATGCCAACAAAACCATATTTCATGACTAACATACAAAAAGAAGTTAAGGGAGAATTGCAGGAGACGAAAAAGAAAAGCTCTTCTACAGAGCTTATGAAGACAATAGACCTGCCAGATAATGAGACCAAAAAAAAAAAAAAAATCAAGGGCCAAAAAATGGAGCAGAAAAGGGTATTATGAAAAGCACATACTTCATCCTGCACATGCTCCTTATTCCACTTAAAGTGAAGCATTTTTTCTTCACTTAATCATATTTCGAAGCCCTTGGAGAAATAAACATAAGAGCATCAATTGATCTCAATATGAAAAAGATTTTGCAAGTGTCGATACCCTCGAGAGTGGCTTTATCTCTTGGGAGACTGCTTTACTAATCATGAGGTGATGAATTTCTGACGACAGTCTTTCTTTGGAGGGATATAGAGTTCGTAAGATATGCACGACATAGGCAATTGCAACATTCTTTGACTTATTTGATTGACTTAGTAGTTTTTGGGTTGTGTTTTGAGGTCAGTGAAAAGCAGTGTGACCACACAGATAGATATGGATTGTTTCCAATAAAACTTGCTAAAAGCTACAAGGGTCTGGCACAACCTAAACCACATGCGTGCCAAACCCAACACATAGATCACATTCAAGATGTAGAATCCACTGTGTATAAATGTGTAGCACTTCAAATTTCGTGAAGTAAAAGAAACAGTTAATCATGAAGAATCAAGAGTCCTGCATCTCTAAATGTCCATTTCCAATATTACGTGAGACCTAAGGTCACCCAACTGGCGTGAGATGGCAGCGGCTGAGAGTAACGAAACACTGAAAGCGGCGAGCAACCATGGAAAATAGGCTATTGTAGACTTTTTGAAAGAGTAATATTCTTGTTTTTCTTTGGTATTTTAGGCATGTTTCATGTGGATTACGAAAAACATCTTTCTTTGCTGGCTAATAGTACTGACTGCTGAGGCAATTGCCAAAAACACTAGCAGATACCTATTATTCCCAAAATGCAGACTTTGAAATTATGAAGTTCACACATTATTATTGCAATTTGTGATACCAAAACTATTTTAAAAAAAAAAAAACTGTCAAGTCAACCATTCGCATTCATAAACTTGAAGTCTTGTTACTTACATCACCATATAGTTATCCCCCCTGCATATAATAACGCCGAGTTTGGGACACCTATAGTGCCATAACTTGGCACGGGGGACACTTAAGTGCCATAACTTCAAAATGATACACTTAAGTGCCAATATCGGAGTTAAATGAAACACTTAAGTGCCACTCCGGCGAAAATCCGGCCAAACGGCTGACGTGGCAATTTTCTGGCGATGGAGGTCCAAAACGGCGTCGTTTTGCACGCCGACGTGGCGAAAAATGCAAAAACAACGCCGTTTCGCGTCTGAAGTGTAAAAATAATAAAAAAATTAATTAAATTAAATTAAAACTTAATTTTAATTAAAATATTCTTAAAAAAAAAAAGGAGGCCGAAAGGGGCGTGCGGCTGAGGGCTGAGCCCTCGCCGCCGTCGCCTCCCCCACCGTCGCCGGGAAGGGCTGGCGACGGAGGGGGCGAGCGTCGGCCGGGTCGCCGCCCCCGACCGGCGGCGAGGGCCGTGAGCCCTCGCCGGATCGCAGCGAGGGCCCGCGAGCCCTCGCCGGATCGCAGCGAGGGCCCGCGAGCCCTCGCCCAAATCTGGGGCGAAGGTCGCGGCCCTCGCCCGGATCCGGTGGGGCTGCGAGCCCTCGCCGCCTCCTCGCCGTCACCGGAAGGGCCAGCGACGGAGGGGGAAGGGTCGGCCGGGTCGCCGGCCCCCGGCCAACCGGCGGCGAGGGCCGCGAGCCTCGCCGGATCCGGCCGACCCTTCCCCCTCCATCGCCAGCCCTTCCTGGCGACGGCGGGGAGGCGGCGATGGCGAGGGCTCAGCCCTCGCCCGCCCGCCCCCTTCGGCCTCCTTTGTTTTTAATTTTTTAATTTTTTTAATTTTTAGAATATTTTAATTAAAATTAAGTTTTAATTTAATTTAATTAATTTTTTTATTATGCGACGACGTCGTTTCTAGTGAGTTAGAGCCGACTCAGCTCTCCGGCGAGCCATGCAAGCAATAAAAATAATAAAATAGTGCCACGTAGTATTTCTAGCAAGGGTCGCCGGAGGTGGCACTTAAGTGTCCCATTAAAAAAAAAAAGTGGCATTTAAGTGTACCATTTTGAAGTTATGACACTTAAGTATCCTCCCGTGCCAAGTTATGACACTCCAGGTGTTCTTTCCTCTAATAACGCCCAATGACTAAATAATCAAAAGAATGCAGTCTCAATCCCAGCACCTTAACAAACAATAGAACAACATCGATAAAGACCTCGACTGGTCGATGTTCCTAGTGATTGTAGAGAAAAGTACTGCATTTTCTAAAATTCGCACTCCAAAGAAAGGAAAACCCCCAATCAAACAAAGAGAAAGCGCGTCTATGGGAACCGAAAAATAAGAACTTGAACTAATTATACCTAAACATGTGACTAGAAAAAATATCTCAAGAGAAGCACAAAATGACAAGCTTTTAGGCTGGGGGGTTCGGATCTATGGTTGCCATGTTTCGATGAATTTGGCTAGTGTCTTGATCAGGCTGAGCTGGAGGACCTTCGCTATGTGGGTCTTCGATACAGTTGGTCTACTTCTTTAGGCCCCTCGCGCAAGGTGAGGAAGATCAACAGGTTCCTGATTAATCTGTGTTGGAGTTGGGTTTTTTCCTATTCGGAGGCTTCTTTCCTAGTGCCTGGGATATCTGACCATTCACCTATGGTGGTGAAGGTAGAGAACCCGGTTTTCCGGACGATACCGTTTAAGTTCTTCGACTTTTGGATGCAACACCCGGACTTTGATTTAATTGTAAAGCAAGTTTGGGAGGCTCCATCTTCAGGTGTGCTTATGTTTAGGCTAGTTTCTAAGCTGAAGGCTTTGAAAGGGCGGCTCAAGCAACTGAATAGGAATTCGTTTGCCAATATATCCGATAGGACTTCTGAAGCGAGGGAAGCCTTGAAGCAGACCCAAGTCGACCTCTTCCTTGATCCCACCAGCAAGGTACTTGCGGACTTGGAGAGGGAACGGCATAGGCCCTTCCTAGAGCTCCAGTCTCAAGAGGAGTCATTTTTTAGACAAAAAGCCAGAATCATATGGCTTAAGGAAGGTGATCGAAACACGAAGTTCTTTCACCAGTTTGTTAATAGGCGACATTTGAGGAATAGAATCCTCTCAGTGGTGGACTCTTCAGGTAGCCAAATTACTGAGCCTCAGCTGGTCCAGCAGCATTTTGTGGATCATTTCTGGGAGCTTTTCTTGCCGCGACTAGAGCTGGATACTCCCTCAATTTCAGAGATTCAGGAAGTTATCCATTCACAACTTAATGAGGACCACATTACGTTTCTTGCTAGGCCCGTCTCTGAGCTTGAGATACGTGGCACTCTTTTTTCCCAAGCTCGGGGGAAGGCTTTGGGGCCAGATGGTTTTACGGTGGAGTTCTTCAAGGAGAATTAGGACAAGGTGGGTCAGCTGGTTACGGATGCCGTTAGAGATTTCTTTAGCTCAGGGAGACTCCTTAAAGAAGTGAACAATACCATTTTGGTGTTGGTTCCTAAAGTTCACAATGCGACTACGGTTGACAATTTCAGGCCTATTGCAACACGGTGTACAAGATTATCACCAAGGTGTTGGCTAATAGGGTTGCTGCCGTGCTTAGGGATCTTGTCAGCCCGACTCAAAGTGCTTTCGTCAAAGGGCAAAGAATCAGGGACAACATTCTTTTGACGCAGGAACTCTTTTCTGGCTTGCATGTCGAATCTTACACTCCAAAGTGTGCTATCAAAGTCGACTTCAGGAAGGCATATAACACCGTGGATTGGCAGTTTCTTGAGAACGTGCTCCTTGCCTTTAGGTTCCCTGATTAGATGGTTCATCTTATCATGACCTGCGTGCAAACTCTTCGATTCTCCATTGCGTTAAATGGGGAGCTACACAGGTTTTTCCCTAGTGGGTGTGGCTCGCAACAGGGAGATCCCATCTCTCCCTACTTATTCACGTTGGCCATGGAGGTGCTCTCTGGGATTATTGGGAGGTGCTCGCATCAGCTGGACTTCAGATTCTTATGGAGGTGCAGACCTACTTGCCTCTCGCACTTGTTCTTTGCAGATGATGTTTTCCTTTTTTGCAAGGTTCACTTGCCATCTGTGAAGCTTCTGAACAAGAGTCTCCAGTTGTTTTCCTCTTGGAGTGGCCTTCTTCCGAATCCAAGGAAAAGTGAGGTGTTCCTTCGGGAGGCCCGCCACCCTTAAGGAATCAAATCCTTCTGGAACTTGGGTTTGGTGAGGGTACCCTCCCAGTGCATTACCTGGGTGTTCCAATCATCACGAAGAGGCTTGGAAAAGCGGATTGTGCTGAACTCATTAGGCGCATCACCTCCCGGGTGCAGTCCTGTACTCATCGTTTCCTCTCCTTAGCCGGCCGTCTTCAGCTGATCAGGGCAGTTCTTCATGCCATTTAGGCCTTTTGGGCAAGTTTCTTTATTATCCCTGCTACAGTTCTCGACCAGGTTGAGCGTATCCTTAGACAGTTCCTTTGGAATGGACCTACTTTGGGCAGAGGAGGTGCCAAATTTTCCTGGGAGGAGGTCTGCCTTCCTAAAGTGGAAGAGGGGCTTGGTATCCAGAGGTTGCGAGAATGCAATAAGGTGGCTATGCTCAAGCATATCTGGAACTTGTATTCAGATAAGGAATTGCTATGGTGTAAGTGGGTCCATTCGACCTTCTTAAAAAATAGGAACTTCTAGGTTGTGAAGCAGCCGACCTATTGCTCTTGGGCTTGGAAGAAGCTTCTTCAACTTAGGACCGAATGTCGGCTTTTCTTCCACTAGAGGATAGGTGATGGTTTAACTGCGTCGCTCCGGTTCGATAATTGGCATCCAAGGGGTCCGTTGAATTTATTTTTCACAGTTTCCTTCATATATAGTTCAAGCCTCTCTAGGCAGGCTTTGGTTGCTAACCTCTTCTCTAAGGATGGACGAGCTATCAGATCAAAGATTGAGTCTTGGGGTTCGCCTCTTCTCGCCTTGACTAATAGGCAAGATCGGTTTTGTTGGAGGGAGGAGTCGTCGAGCATGTTTTCGGTGGCATCAGCTTGGGAGACCATAAGGCGGAAGAAGGAGAGAGTTAGTTGGCATTGACTCATCTGGAACAATGCCATCCTACCTTGATACCAACTGAACCTATGGATCATTACCAAGTGGAGGCTGCCTACTCAAGCTTTTCTCATGTCTCATGGCAGAATTGATGCTACGGCCTGCCCCTTTTGCAACTAGGTGCCTGACTCTATCGAGCATCTCTTTTTTAGTTGTCACATTACTTCGAGTATTGCTTTTTTTTTTTGGGCTACCAAGTGCAATCTTCCTTGGACCAATAGAACATGGGAGGAGACCCTCAGCTGGGCCAATACCATCCTTTTGGGAAGGGAGTTTTATAAATGTCTGGCCCATTATTCCTTTGGTGCACTATGCCATTTCATATGGAAGAATAGGAAAAATATTCTATTTAGGGGAGAGCCGCTTTCTATTCCGGCCATGAAGAATCATTTCATCAAGGTCGTGAAGGATAAGGCTATTACCTACAAGAATGTTGAGGACTCCGCTAGAAACAGGAGGATACGCACTCGTGGGAGTTGGATCCTAGTATCTTTTCTTCCCCTGTTTCTAGTCCGCTTGGCTAGGTGTCTCGTTGGTTGCTAGGTCGTTTTGCCTGGCGATTGCCGCTTGGCTCCTGGCTCTCATTTGGTTTGTTGCCTTTTGGCTTTTTTTTACTCGGCTCCCTTCCACTCAGAATGAGCATGTTCATTTTGAGTGTAAGTTTTTGGAGCCATTTGGTTGTACAGTTTGACCTTTCCCCTTTATATTATTACTTACTTTCACCAAAAAAAAAAAAAAAAAACTTAAAGGCACATCGAAGCGAACATCCTACTGCACTACCAAATACACCAACCTTATCATGGACCCAGCAACCAGTCACCCGCAGCTGGGTAGGGAGATCGAAATGGCAAACTGTGGTGAGAAGCCTCTCAGAGATCATCTTCTCCTTCTCTGTCAAATCAATCATTTCCTTCACTTGCACCACCGGCAAATTCGTCGACATCGATTCGCAACTCGAGAGCCCTGCCATTTTAGTCAGGTCTCGCGCCTTAAGAGGACTCCAAACACTTCCTAAAGCAAGAGAATTGCAACTACGGACGATGCTTCTAAGAATAAAACCCTAACTGTTTAGTCATGCTGGAAACGTCCTCGCTTCAATTCGCACAGCTTTTCACTTCCGTTGCGAGGAGAATTCGACACTCAGCGTAAATATGGAAGCTGCTTTGGAGGCGAAGGCGGGAGTTATAAGAACCGCAATGGCGAAGGCGGAAGAGACAGACAGAGACGCGCAGGAACGAAGCTAAAAGGCTCTTCTAGACGTTGACACACAATAAGAAAGCGATAATGAAATTTGGGGTTAAATACCATGAAAAAATTTAAAATACAATTATAATAAATCAACTAAAACCTCAAATTATTACATTTATAAAAAATTTACCTTCATTAATTTCTGTTAAACTGAATTAATATCACAAAAGGTCATAAACTGATACACATGTGACGAATGGTGGATAAGATCCCAAATTGGTATAAGTGTCTATTGTCACGTGTCATTAACACGGATATTAACGGAGAATAAATTTGTTACAAATGTGTAGTTTGGGATTTTATTATGGTCAAAAAATTAGTTTGGATAATTTATCACAGGTGAACTAATTTGTGATTTTTCATGATATTAAATCAATTAAATAATCTCCTTTGCAATTCTTCAATTTATTTAAATTATACAATTGAATTCTTAGATTTTTAATGTCTACTTGTATGACCTAAGATTTTATATTGTTAAAATGACCATCTTCTCATTGTAAAAAAAAAAAAAAAAGCTGCCACTTAAAAACCTTGGCGAAATTTAATAATCTTATTGATTTTACTTTTACTTCTTCTATTAATCCACAATATGAATTATCATTTAAAAATTAATTGGCATTGACATAATTTATTACCTTTTATAAGATACACCTCTACTTTATATTTTTCAACATTTATAAATATATAAATATACATAAAAATTATTCATCTAAAGAAAATAATTAGAAATGGACTATAAGAGAAAAATTTAGAAACAGAAAAATTAACAGGAAGTAAATAGTGAGATCGTGGGAGGAGGGGGGGGAGAAGAAGATAGATTACATACATTGAACTAGTATATGAGTTCGACTTTGGGCCTAGTGGAAAAGAGTTACAACCGGGACGAAAAATAGAACCATTAGAATTTTTCTGTTCAAAGCAAAATTAATCCTAAGACAAAGTCTACTCTAAGTGTCTAGGAGCTGAACTTGCTTCAACCAAGCCTTTACTTGGATCCATACTTAGCCCGGATCTTATGCAGTTCCTTGAGTACTTCGGCCACATCCATTCGATCCCGCGGCAACTCCATCGAACACGCAATTCCAATCCTTAGGATGGAGGTGACGCAGGCTCTCATCCTTTCAATGTCATCCTCACTTTCTCCGGTAAAAGTGTCCAAATCCACAATCTCCATCACTCGGTCTGGCAAAGCCACCTTGACAAAGTTGTGGAGACTTAAATGGTCCTTGAAAGCCTCTTCCGTGGGTCTCCTCCCAGTTAACATTTCCAATAAAAGAATACCATAGCTGTACATATCACCTTGTGTGGATATCATATCCCCCATGCCATACTCTAAAATGGTGCACATCAAGCAATATACAATGAAAATAAATATTTCATCTTAAGGCTAACAAATTAAAACTTAGACAATAAATGAAAAAAAAAAAAATTTACCTGGAGGGACATAGCCTATGGAACCCTTCACTGCCACGGAGCTACTATAGTCATCAATGTCCATGGCGTCTATTGTCGTAGCGGAGCTAATCGTCGCTAGCCCAAAATCCCCAACTCGTCCCATCATCTCATCGTCCAAAAGGACATTACTCGGCTTCAAATCTCCATGTACAATCTTTGGGCTGCAAACCTCATGAAGATATTTGATAGCAGAAGCTACGTCAATGGCAATATCTAACCATTGCATTAGTTCCAAATGTCCTGGCTTTCCATGTTCATGTTCATACTCAACATCCTTTTTGTTTCCTTGATGTATCCAATTCTCTAAGCTCCCATTAGCCATGTATTCATACAATAGAGCTTTGAAATCGTTGCCGTGATAGTCCACACTTGAGCACACGTTTAATATTTTCACAAGATTTCGATGTCGAATGGCCCCTAATGTTCGACATTCCAAGACGAAGCTCTTCGAAGCACCTCTATAGCCCAAGTTGAGCACTTTAACCGCCACCCAGTTGCCTTCCTGTGTGGTTGCTTCATAGACAATACCATATCTCCCTTTACCGATCACATTGACCTCAGAGAATCCATCAGAGGCTCTAAAGAGCTCCTCATAAGAGACCATCGAAAATTTATGTCCAAATGGAAATTCAATTGAAGAGGAATTCTTTTTCGGCATCGTTATCTGATACCATAAGATAAACAGGTAAAGACACAGAATGAAATATGACAAGATGGCCACCACTGTGGCGATTACTCTAACTTTTTTTGTCCATAATGGTTTAGAGGTATTCAATTTGCAAGAAGGAAGGTTTAGTTCTGCAATACCTCCACAAAGATTCCTATTCTCAAAGACAAATACTGCACTAGCATTGAGAAATACTCCTTGCTTTGGAACTTCTCCTTCAAGCCTATTTGAAGATAGATTCAAGTACACTAGATCCGTAAGTTGAGCGAGAAAATTTGGGATTTCACCAGATAAGTCATTATGGGAAACATCCAACTTTTGTAAGCCTCTTAATGTGCCTAAAGCCGAAGGAATTTTTCCATGAAAGGAAATGGCAGCTAAGCTGAGCCGCCCCAATAGCAAGCACTTGCTGACGGAGCTAGGAATTAGTCCCGTCAGCTTATTGTTAGACAAATCCAATTCGACAAGATTGGTCAAGGACCCAACTTGAGACGGAAGAGATCCACTCAACTGGTTATGTGCCAAGCTGAAGATAATTGAAATGGTAGAAAGGCCAAGAACCTCCCCCGGGATTGAACCGCTCAGATTATTATTGGAAAGCTCAAGCTCAATTAGCTGCTTGCAGTTACCAAGACTCTGTGGTATTTTCCCATAAAAGTCGTTGAATGGCAAGTAAAGGCGATTCAGTAACGTCAAGTTGCCAATTGATGACGGAATCTCTCCCATTAGCATGTTCTCACTTAAGTACAATTCGTGCAAGTTATGGAGTGCTCCAATAGAAGAAGGAACACGACCACTAAGGGAATTGTTTAATAAGCCAAGAAAGGACAGGTTGAGGAGATTGCCAATTCCTGGAGGAGTGGATCCATAAATCAGGTTGTGTGACATAGAAATTACTCTAACACTATTGGAAAGATTACCGATGGATTCCGGCAGTGGACCTTCAAGAAAATTGAGTTCCACCTGAATAATTTCCAGCTTTGAACAATTAGTCAATGAGATAATGAAACTGAAATCATCTCGCAACTGGTTAGAAGCAAGGAGCAATACTTCCAGAGCTTTTAGCCTTCCAAGATTTGTGGGCATCGATTCATGAAAATTGTTATTTTGAAAGTTGATGTGCTGAAGGCTGGAGGCATTCGATAAGGATGGAGGTATAACACCCGTAAACAAATTACTCTTAAAATTAAGAAGAGTGAGAGAAGGAAGAGTATCACCAATATAAGGGGAGATGCTCCCTCTCAATTGATTGTCACCGGCACTGAAATAGATAATGCTGGTGATGTTGAAGATTCTTGGAGGGATCTCATCAGTGAGTTGGTTAAACGCCACTTGAAAATACATCAAACCATGAAGCTTGGACAATGTCTCAGGAATCTCTTCTTGCAACCCATTAAATGCGATGGAAAGAGTGGAAAGTTGGGAGAGATTTCCAATAGAACGAGGAATAGATCCTTTAAGATTGTTTTTAGACAAACTGAAAGCTCGAAGCTTTGACAAAGAGCCGAGCTCATCAAGAATTTTGCCTACAAGTTGGTTATCAATGAGATTCAAAATCTCAAGGTTTGAGCACTGAGAAAGATTGGTGGGCACCAGTCCACCAAAAGAGTTGTTACTAAGAATGAGATGGCGAAGACGAAACAAATGGCCAATGCTTTGTGGAATTTCCCCACGAAAGCTATTGTTCAGTAGAACGAGGCTTCTTAGGAAAGAGAGGTTTCCGACATGAGGCGATAGAAGACCGCCCAAGCCTTTCGACCTCAGGTTAAGGGACACGACCCTTTCAGGATGTCGTCCACCGCATACAACACCTTGCCACTCACAATGATGAGAAGAGTCATTCCATGAGCTTAGGACTCCAAGCGGATCCTCATCCACACTGTCTCTGAAGTAGATTAAAGCAAGCCGATCCGTCTTATTGGTTTGCATTGCTAAACTCATCCGTAATGGGAGATGGTAATAGAAAAACAAGAACATAATCACCATAAGCTTTTCCATTATGAGTGGATTCTATATCCTAACAAGTCGCAATTGAATCCAGATTGAACTAAATAAGAAATGAAGACCATCAAAAACATATACTTTTCCATTGATCAAGACACCTTCTTCCACGGCGAAACCCAACCCGGTTGGATAAGTATGCAAGTTTGAACTGGACCAAGAGTTGGACTTTAAAAGCGAGGCAGATTTGTTGAACCAAAGAAAGGGGCATGCACATTTGGTTGCGGGCAAAGCGTGTAATTTGTGTCTTGAGTTTTTTACGTCCAAAATGAGTTGTTTATTTTTTAATACCTTGGGTTTGGGTTTAATTTAGGCATGGGAAACACCCGAGTGTGTTGAGCGATTGTAACTTTGACTCGCCGATTATAATAGATTTTTTATATTGGCTCTTCCCATGGACTTGGATACCGACACTTGGTTTCAAAATCACATAAATCTTTAGGGTTTTATTGTCCCCCATCTATTTATTAGTGATTTCACATGAAATTTACATAAATCTTTGAAGTCCTTTATTAGTCCTTATTTGTTTCTTCACTGATCTCACATTGATATAATGACAATGCAAGTTTTTCCATCAGTATAGCTTTTTTCGGAATATTTATAGCGTCTATTCCTCAGTAGCTCAGTTCTTGATTAGCTTCTGTGTTCATTAATTTTACAAAAATGTTTACTTCTCATCTGATATATTATCACTTAGTGGGTCCTAAACCATAGGCTTTCGACATTATAGGTGTGAATTGCTTTTTGAGAAAGGGTCAATCAAGAACCCAAAGGAAGTGCTCATGAAATGGAAGAGCTATCGATTTGGGTGATTAAAAGATGGCAAATCAAATGAAATGGTGGATGCCTATTGCAGGTCTTTCGTCTCATGTGGTTTGCTCTTTAAGAAAGGGTGAGTGGCGAACTCATCGGAAGACCATTGCTTAGCTTTCAATTCCCTCTCACCATCAAATGAAATGTGAATAACGCGTCTTAAAAGGGCTTCTACTCAAGAAAGGGAAGAGTTGTCGATAATAGATGGCAAATCGGATCTTGCTTTAGAAAAAGAAGAGGAGATGATGAAATAACAAGTGGATATCTACCGCAGATCTTTTGTCTCGTGTGAATTGTTATTTGAGAAAGGGTTCGTTGCGAAGCCAAAGGAAGACTACTGCCAGTGAAATAATTTAAGTAGAGTGATTATTACCAGCAACCAAAAACGATCAAAACAAACAGTGACACAAATGGACATGAAGAATCTATAAATGTAAAAGCATGAACCATCCGACTACGAATAAAAACAATCTGCCGCAGAAATTGATGCAGTTAAACTTGAGGATTTCTCGAATAACTGTTTCCTATTCCACAACAAATGTCTAGACGGCAGGGCAATTTCTTCTCGCCTTTTAGGGGACCTAAATATGACAACATGGCAAAGTGATTTTAAAAAAAAGTTCAAAGATTTCATGAGAAAAAAGTCAAAAGCAATAGGGAAAAACAATTTGCAATAGCTAGAACCGCCTATTCTCTTTGTCTGGGGTCACATATCGGCATTTCAATCATATATGCACATATAGATGGATGGGATCAAAAAAGAGTTTAGCAGGCACAAAGATGAGGCTCGATGGTTTTTAAGGACCGAAGCAAAGTAAAAAGAGCTAGAATGGCCACCGCACTACATGAAAATAGGATAGGATTGAGTATTTCCAAGAAAATTGGTAAGCTCCAATTGTGCAAAATTGGAGCTGAACCGAACGAAAACAAGCTTCAAGGGACGGCTTCTATGTGCTTACTTGGCTTATTTCAAGCTTCATTGCGATGTCCATGTGTCACACCTTAGTGAAAGAGCCTAGCCAGCAGCATTCTTATTGGAAAGCACCAATAATAATAATAATTTTTAAAAAAAAATCCATGCTGATGAAAAAGTCTGTCCGCTGGACTGCTATGGTTCACGAGTAGCACTCGACAAACAAACCAAAAAAAAGAAGAAGATAAATCTTCATTTTGAACCAGTGCATACTGGGAGTTGGGCATAGAAAAACAGCAACATATTCGCCATATGCTTTTCTAATTGTGACTGGATTCTGTGTCCTAACAAGTTGAAAGCAAAGTCTCTTCCAAATTGCATTGAATAAGAAATGAAGACCTTAAAAAGCATATGCGTTTCCATTGATCAAAAGACACCTTATACGGCAAAACCCAACCCAATTGGATAAATTTGCAACTTTAACCAAGACCAAGACCAAGACCAAGATTTGGACTCTAAAAGACACCTTCTTTACGCTGGATTGCTATGATTCACGAGAAGCACTCGACAAAAAAAAAAATAGAAAAAGATAAATCTTTATTTTGAACTCATCCATACTGGGAGTTGTGCATAGAAAATAGGAACATAATTGCCATGTGCTTTTCCAGTCGTGACTGGGTTCTATGTCCTAACAAGTTGCAAGCTAAGTCTCTTCCAAATTGAATTGATTAAGAAATGAAGACCCTCAAAAGTATATGCGTTTCCATTGATCAAAAGACACCCTCTTACACGGCAAAACCCAACCGGATTGGATATATTTGCAAGTTTAACCAAGACCAAGACCAAGAGTCGGACTCTAAAAGTACTGCAAATTGGCCAAACCAAAGAAAGGGGCATTCACATACTTGTCTAATTTTATATTCACAACAACTGGAAAGCCCTACCACGAAGAAAGGAAATCAAGAGGAAATGAGGTCCTTGATTTTCGGCCGCTTCAAAGAGAGCTCCTATTTGGTCACGATCAAAGCATGTAATTTGTGCTTTGAGTTATTTACATCTAAAATGAGTTGTTTATTTGTTAATACCCCGGGTTTGGGTTTAATTTAGACATGCGAACCCCTCGAGCAAGTTAAGCAATTGTAACTTCAATTCTCCGATTATAGTAAAGTTTTGCTATTGGCTCTCCTTGGGAATGTAGCTACCAACACAAAGAATAAACCAAGTAAATTTTGGGGTTCTTTATTGTTCCTCATTTATTTCTTTGTTGATTTCGCATTCAATCCACGTAAATCTTTGGGGTCCTCTATTGTTCCTCATTTATTTCTTCATTGATTTCGCTTTCAATTAAATCTTTGGGGTCCTTTTTTATTCCTCATATATTTCTCCGGTGATTGCGCAATTCTTAACAGCAAGATCTTGATTAGCTTCCACATTCATTAATTTTACAACAAGGTTTACTTCTCATATGATATATAGTCACTTCATGGGTCCTAAACAATTGGTTTTCAACATTATAGGTGTGAATTGCTTTTTGAAAAAGAGTCAATTTTGAACCCAAAGGAATTGCTTAGGAAAAGAAAGAGCCATCGATTTCGGGGATTAACAGATGGCAAACCATATCTTGCTTTAGAAAAAGAAGAGAAGAGACGAAGAAAGAACGAGCGGATGCTTACCGTGGGTCTTTTGACTCAGGTCAATTGTGCTTCAAGAAATGGTCAGTTGTGAACTCAAAGGAAGACCATTGCTTAGCTTTCAATTCCCTCTTGCCATCAAATGAAACGTGAATAACCCATCTTGAAAGGTCTTCTGCTCAAGAAAGGGAAGAGCTATAAATTTAGTGGATTAATAGATGACGAATCAGATCTTGCTTTAGAAAAATGAGAGAAAAGACAAAGAAATAACATGTGGATGCCTATTGCACGTCTTTTGTCACGTGTGAATTGCTCTTTGAAAAAGGGTCATTTGTGAATCCAAAGGAAGACCACTACTTAACTTTCAATTCCCTCTTACCATCAAATGAAATGTGAATAAGCTGTCTTGAAAGATGTTCCACTTAAGAAAGGGAAGAGCTATCGATTTGGCGAATTAACATATGGCAAATCGGATCTTGCTTAGAAAACAAAAAGAATAAAAAAGAACAAGTAGATGCCTACTGAGTCGTTTCATCTTGTTCCCAAAAAAAGGGGATGATCTCTCGTGATAGTAACCATGTAATAAGAATTTACAATATTCATAAAAGAAAATGACACAAATTTCCAATCAATGAGAGCGCTTATAAGAAAGACCTCGCATAAGGCCGTGTCTAAATAGACCTTTCACCTTTTTTTACCTTTTGCATAATTTAAATTTTGCGGTAAACGTGTTTTAAATATTTTTATCTCCAAACATGTAAAACTTTTACCACAAGTAATATATTATCACCTAGATTCATATACAATTTGTTTCACAGTTTTTTTAAAAAGAATTGGATAATATTTTAAATTTGATGGAAATATTAAAAAAAAAAGTTATTTATTACTCTTTACTTGATCCTAAACAAATAAGTCCTAAGTCAACAAGAAAGAAATAGCACTGACCAAAAAAAAAAAAAAACAAGAAAGAAATAGCAATAAGCTTCGGTAGTGTAATATAAACTACGTTCCTCTTTGGACCTTTTAATTTCTAGCTAAGATTTAAAAACTTAAGTGGAGTACTAAAAATGCACTAAATGTTCTCAAAATAGTTATTAATATCTGGTTAGTGGAAAAATGGGCCCAGTAAAAGATGGAATTCTCTCAATTGTTTAGCACCATCAACCCATAAATGTAGATGTACATGATATGAATGTACAACCCATTGAGAGAACATAATACATCTCCACATAAACGTGAACTCCCCTCATTACCGTCCGGGCAACTCTCACCACATACGGCTAGAACCCCCTCAGTGCGACCGTCGCTACATACGGCTCAAACCCTTCTTATTATCATCCGTGCGACTCTCACCACATACGGGTCACATGAAGACTCCTAAATCCATCCTAGGCCTTTACACAAGATTGGAGAGAAGTTCAAACACAAAGATCATGACGACTTTGTATTCATTAATATGACTTTGTTAGTGGCCTGTTTACATCAATGTCTAATCTACCGTCTCCTCATATATCCATCTCTCTTTATATATGTCAATGTCCATGGACTAAACTTATAAAACACCGCACATCAATGGGATGATAAGGCAAAAAAAACGGATGTTCAAAAAGAATCAGCTCTTCATAAAGCTCTCGCGTTCCTGCCACCTTTTTTGCTAATGAACTCACATAACCGGCACGGCAAGGTGTCGAGGCTTGCCGCACGTGTGTTTCCATAATTACCTAATACACCACATCTTCTCCATGCGTGGTATTCGGCGTATGCCACCGGATCATTCGCGAGGGACTTCACGAAAGTTGCCAATTCCTCCATGGACCTAAACTTGTTCCCGTCTATGATCGAATGCGGAGGGACAAAGTCCATGACGTTGGGGGCACCGAAATAGATGGGGACTGCCCCGGCATCCAGAGCATAAAATAGCTTCTCCGTCACGTAACCTTCCGTCCAGGTGTTCTCGATTGCGAGAACAAACTTATAATGAGACATGGCACAATGCAAATGGTCCCACCATTTTGGAGTGACACTGACATCGTTGGCACACTCGGGATAGAAAGAAAGTGCCCTGTCGAGACCGCCGACATTATTTAAGCACTTGCCAAATGAATGGTGAGGCAGCAACTTGAGGAGCTTTTTTGCAAGTTCGTTCCTTTGAGGAAGGCAACAAGAGGAAGACCAATAAACCAGCGTCCCCTGGGGTGCAAAAAGCGAAGTCTCTTTTAGATTGAGATAAATAAGAAATGAAGACCTTCAAAAGCATATGTGTTTCCATTAGTCAAAATACATCTTTCTACACGGCGAAATCTGACCCAATATGCAAGTTTAACCCATACCAAGAGTTGGACTTCAAAAGTACTATAGATTGACCGCACCAAAGAATGGGGCACACACTTACATCAAAAGGGAGGATTTGATGGCTACCTAGTGGCATCTTGGAAAGCCGTGCCGCAAAGAAAGGAAATCAAGGAGGAAATCAAGAACGAACGAGGTCCTTGATTTTCGGCTGTTTTAAAGAAAGCTCCAAATTGGTCGCGAACAAAGCATATAATTTATGCTATAAATTTTTCACATACAAAATGAATTATTTATATGTTAATACCATGGTTTAGGTTTATTTTAGGCATGGTAAACACGTGAGCATGTTAAGTGATTGTAACTCTGATTTTTCAATTATAGCAGATTATTACTACTAGCTCTCCCCGTTGGTATAAGAACTGACACTCGAACTGAATCACGTAAATCTTTGGGTCTTTTATTATTCCTCATTTATTTTTTTGATGATTTCACATTCACTTAATTACAAAATCGTATTTTTACAAGAAAGTTTACTTCTCACCCGATATATTGTCACTCCATGAGTCTGAAACCATCAGTTTTTAACATTATAGGCGTGAATTACTCTTCGAGAAATGGTCGGTTGTGGACCCAATCCAACAAACCAACCTATAGCACTCTTGTGGCAATGTCGATTCATGTCCATGAGGTAGACTGAAGACAATTCAAAACAATTGCAACTCATAGATGTAAGCAATAGCTTTAACTGGTTCATTGCTAGATATCATCAGATCAACCTGCCATACCGAGGAAGGGGAAAAACATTGATCCCATCTCATCAATGAGAAGTAAAATTCAAACGGAAGATACAAATCATATACAGATGTTAGAGAGAAAAGATAGAGGCCACATATACAAGACTTCCACCGAAAAGACATTTATATGAGATAAAGCAGCCAATAGAGGAATGTTATAGACGCATACTTCTGTCTCAATGCGCTCTCTACTAATTTTAGCTGCAAGTGCATCTTTCACATCATTGAATGCGGCAGCTCTCTTCTGCTCTTCATCCAAATAAAATGTGAACCTTGCACCTGAACTGAACATGGAGGCACAAGAATGACCAAACAACAGTAAAATAGCAGAAAGCTCCTTTTTCATCTAGCAAAACTCTTGTACAAATTTAAAAAAAAAAAAAAAAAAAAAAAAATCTTCTTTGCAGGATGAGCTGAGAAAACGCAAGGTTTACAAAGATCATCTAAGAGTAAAATCATTAAGCATTCCCAATTCAGGGATTGCGAGGATGCAAGAGGATCCAAGAGTCTCCAAAGGAAAAGAATCATACATTAAGTACAAACGGTAGGCTCATGGTTCAAGTTCACTCCATTGTAGGTATGTCTTTCAGGCAATCATTACTTTCTTGATTTAAACCTTTTACCTACCTATGCAGTCACATGTTTACCCACGTAATCCATCTTTACAGGAAAAGGATCTGACTAGAAGGAAGACAGCATATGGTGCATGCATGTGTATTTAAACTGTCGCGTGCAACTCTTAACTCAATTTCATGCAACTATTCCAAAGGCAACAAGCTATGGCATTGACGAGACTTGAAGGAAGACTGCATTTGGTGCACGCGTGTGTACTCAAAGACTGTCAAATGCAACTCTTACACAATTTCAGCCGCTTAGTCCAAAGGCAACAAGCTATGGCATTGACAAATAGATAATAAAACTTCCCATGTTTATATACAAGATACATCCATTTGTTCTACTGAAAAACAAACAGCAATGGGTCGTATTATAAATGGTCTCAGGCACACCGAATAAGAATATCCAGAACTAAATAAACATACGAAACAAAAGCTCAACAAAATTTAAATGAAACAGCACCAAAGCAAACAGCACGAAGAACACGCAAAGGATCATCCAGAAGCGTTTCCGTTGGGGCTAGAGGTGTCACAATTTTTCCTGATTTAAGATCATCAGTCCCTGTAGAGTGAACAAAAATTCAAAAAGCAGAAATATTAATATAGTATAATTCCCCAAGAAGGTCTTACAAAAAGAAAATCAAGTCAAAAATCTATTCTAACCTCTCCCAGTTAAATCTTCAACTGAACTGGTGTTGATATTGTTAAACATGCTGTCAGATAAAAATTTAGGTCATCAAACAACTGGACCAACATAGAGAGGAATCATACAAATAAGAGTAGCAAGCCATTTAAGGTACAGAAGCAGATTGAAATAAACAAACTTCATATTCTAAACATACAAAGAGGCAACTGTTGTCTGGATGACCGGTAATGTCTAAAATAGAGATTGGATTATAGTCTTCAGAATCCAACTTCATTAACATACAAATTTCACAAATTAACGAAAGGCGTGTGGTGCTAAACCACTTTAAAAAAAAAAAAAGTATCCAAATAAAGATTTGAAAGACTGTACATTCCATGACTTCTTGCCAGCTGACCAAAAAATCAAAACGATCAGCAAGTCCTCTTTCATTGTCATCTAGCTAATTGGCATTAGATGATCAACAGGCAGTAAGTTTTGAGCTACATATACTTCGCGGAAGAGCAGACTATGTCCACTATTAGTAACCGAAAATAAGGTTGGATAGGGTAACAGAAAAAATTGTTATGTATCAATTATAGAGTAATAGAATGATTTGATACATTCAAAATATATTTAACTAACAGGTGTAAGATCAAATACCGCCTAAAAGTAATCAATGAATTGTTTTGAGATAAACAGAATCTGATGCAATTAACATTTTGATTCAAGAGCAATTTATCAGTTACATAAAGCAGAAGAGACACCTCTCTATAGTTAAATCCCTTCTGTAAGCATCCTCTTCTGCAGTGCCAAAATCCTGTAAGAGAAGTCAAATTGAACGACCATTCATGAAAGTAACAACCAAGAAACTAGCAAGATTTTTGGGTCATAAATAGTTGAACAAAAGCGCGATCACATCGGAAGCACCAGTGCATGGAGAGAGAGGACAAAGCAATAAATAGACAAAAATTTGCTCCAAGCATTGACAATCTAAATGAAAACACTGTGCTAATGTCACAAATGAATGGCCATGGACACAAAATGTAAAAGGCCGTGAGCTCATTGCATTTAGCTTTCATGATGATTTTTAGGCCCTCTTATCTATGATGATATACTCGACACTTACAAGAAAACAATGTTTGTTCAACAAGTCTCTCAAGTGAATTAGCAGAAGAAAGAAAATTAGTTTAGAAGAAAATTCCTGGACCAAGACTGTTCAAGAATAGACATGTGATCGTCAGAGTTCAAGTCACTTTACTGTTGATTATGAGCAACATTCTTGTCATTTGTACACTTGCATTCCTTAAGTAGGAGTACCACCATGAAGCATGCAAGCGGCTGCCCTGTTGATACAACCTAAATAATTTGCTCATCTTTCTTCCCCTAAAAAAGAAAGTTCACAAAAGAGCTAAAAACTATTTTTGCTATTTACTGGCAATGATGCCATCTAGTAAGCCCTGACTAAACAAAAAAATAAGATACAGGTGGAAAGAAAACGTATGACAGATGAATCGACAGCTGTACTACTGCATAACATCTGGGTGGGAAAGTGGATATTCTCACTGTACTTTTCAGACCTTAAGTTCACAAAATCTATGCATACATCATAGAGGCGCATCCTCGCTGTTTCCAGATGTTTCGACTGGTCTGATTTGTGGCAAAATACCCATTCAGAATGGAGACAGCATCTGCCACAATAATATACCACAACCTAATTCAATCAAACAATATGAGCAAATATTAATGTATAAGAAGTTCCGAATTCAACTACGCCGACAAAACCATATTTCATGACTAACATACAAAAACAAGTTAGGAGAGTATTACAGGAGACCAAAAAGAAAAGCCCTTCCACAGAGCTCATGAAGACAGTGGACCTACCAGATAATAAGACCAAAAAAAGAAGAAGTCAAGGGGCAAAAAATGGAGCAGAAAAGGGGTATTCTCAAAAGTACATACTTCATCCTGCATACACTCCATATTCCACTTAAAGTGAACCATTGGTTCTTCACTTAATCATATTTTGAAGCCCATGGAGAGATAAACATAAGAGGACCAATTAATCTCGATATGAAAAAGATTTTGCAAAGTTTCGATTCCCTCCAGAAAGGCTTTATCTCTAGGGAAACTGCTTTACTAATCATGAGGTAACGACAGTCTTTCTTTGGAGGGATATAGAGTTTGTAAGATATGCATGACATAGGCAATTGGAACCCTTCTTTGACTTATTTGATTTACTTAATAGATTTTGGATTGAGTTTTGAGGTCAGTGAAAAGCAGTGTGACCACACGGATAGAAATAGATTCTTTCCAGTGAAACTTGCTAAAAGCGACAAAGGTCTCGCACGACCTAAACCACATGCGTGCCAACCCTAACACATAGATTGTATTCAAGATGTAGAATCCACTGAATATAAATGTCTAACACTTCAAATTTTGTGAAGTAAAAGAAACAGCTAATCGTGAAGAATCAAGAGTCTCGCATCTTCAAAAGAGCAATCTCTATGACTTCAAAACTCTCTTTTAATCCTCTTCCTTCACACTTCAAGTCATAAACTTCAAGTCAAATCATACATTCACAAATTAAAATATGGAAAGCTAATATTTGAAGGCAAAAGTCGAGTACAAAACTCAATGTACCTTGGGATAACAACCAGACCTTGTGCCTCTTCCCCTGTTGACGCCAGATATTGGGTAATCTTATCCACGAATGTACTATTGAACATGTCATCAAGTGCAATATCGATATCATAACACTCTTTCCCTAGAAGCTGTAAAGACGAGATGACGTGAGTTTGCTCATCATCTTCTTCAAAGAATAAGTTTAACACAATAAATTCACCATTTTTCACAATGTCATTCACATCGATTTAAGTATAATAATTGTATCCTTTCTCTTCAAATCATTCCAGCTTGAATGTGATAACTGATTCTGAGCAAAAAAATATGCTGAAAATGACAGACATTAAATCATTCATAACAGTTTGAAAGCATCCTGGGGGCTTTCTAGGAACATATAATCGTTCTCTACTCAAGTAATTACCCTGGCACCTTTTTGAAGGTTGGGAAAGGTCCTATTTATGGAGGGTTGTAGCAAAGGGGCATCACTACCCAATAACAGGTTATAGGGATAATATGGGGATGCAAATTTAGTAATCAGTAGCATATATAATGTGAATGTGTGCATATACATAAGAGAGTAACTCATACATGCGGTGCCAAGGAAACGCTCACTCTTCATAGAAGTAAATTCACCTGTCTAAATGTCAGTCACTAATATTACGTGACATGTGAGGGAACCCAACTGGCTCAAGATGGCAGCGGCTGAGAGTAATAAACCACCAAAAGCGGCAAGTAATCATGGAAAATAGGCTATCGTAGACTTTTTGGGAGAGTGCATCTTCTTGTTTTTCTTTTGTAGTTGGTATCTTTCAAGTGGATTAGGAAAAATCTTACTTCACTGGCTAGTAGTGCCGACTGCCAAGGCAATTGCCGGAAAAACTAGCAGATGCCTATTATTCCCAAAAACAGCCTTCACATTGCTGTTGTAACTTGTAATACTAAATCTATTCAAAAAAGACAAGTCAGATCAACCATTCGCACTCTTAAACTTAAAGATTTATTACTTACGTCGCCATAAAGTTAAACCCCCCTGCAAATAATAACGCCCAATGACTAAATAGTCAAAAGAATGCAGTCTCAATCCCAGCACCTTCACAAACAATAGAACCGCAACGATAAAGACCTCGATGAGTTGATGTTCCTACACTGCAATTTTCAAAATTCACACACCGAAGGAACAAAAGCCCCAGTCAAACAAAGACAATACACGTCTTTTAGGGAGGGAAAAGCAAGAACTTGAACTGGATATAACTAAACATGTAATCGGAGAAAAATATCTCAAAAGAAGCACAAAACAACATGCTCATGCACAATTAGTACTGCAAAAGAACTTAAACGCACATCGAAGCGAACGCTCTACTGCGCTAGCAAATTCACCAACCTTATCACGAACCTAGCCACCAGTGCGACCCGCAGCCGGGTAGAGAGACCAAATTGGCGGACGGTGGCAAGAAGCCAATCAAAGATCATCTTCTCCTTCCCAGTCAAACCGCTCATCGCCTTCGCTCGCACCACCGGCGAATTCTTCGACATCGATTCGCGACACAAGAGCCCCGCTGTTTTAGTCAGGTTTCGCGCCTCAAACGCCTCTTAAAGCGAGGCAATTCGCCACTACCGTTGTTAGACGAATTCGGCACTCGCGGGGGGCTTGCTTCTGCAGGGTAAAGCCGAATTCCTTTTCCCTTCACAGTCGAGTATCGTCGCAACTCTAATAAGCCCAGTCAAAGTTTCAATTTTTCACGAGTGCACTGCATGATGCTAAGGATCAATTTTATATATTTAACGACCACTGAGCCCCCTACTTACCGATCCAGACATGAAAAAATTGAAAGAAAATACAGCGACAGGCTCTTTTTCGTGTTAGTAACGCTAAAATTAATACTCTCATTTTTAGTTCTTCAACTTATTTAAATTGTACAAGTGACTTCTCCCTTTTTTAACATCTAAGTGTATCGCCTGAGATTTTATATTGCTAAAATAAAAAATAAAAATAGCCTACCCACTAAAATCAACCTTGCTGAAATTTAATAATCTCATTGACTTTACTTTTACTTCTCCTATTAACCTACAATATGAATTATCATTTAAAAATTAATTTACATTGACATAATTTATTGCCTTTTATAAGATTACACCTCCACTTTATATTTTTCTGCATTTATAAATCTATAAATATACATTGAAATAATGCATCTATCCATCTCCGAATCATTTGAGAATAAATAGTGAAAAATGTCGCATATTTTTGTTTATTATGCATGCATGTACTTGTAACTTCTAAAGAGTCATTTAATTCAATTTAATGCCAGTATTAGAGGATTGTGGAGTTAAAATGGCATAGCTCAATTTTGTTAATTCTGATGGTAATTTCTTATTTGATTTCTACGGGATATTTTCCCCATTACAAAAATTTTATAAAATATCAACGGTTTTCCTTTTTTAATTTGATCTAACTTTTTACAGTGTTAAAAAAGATAAATTGATTGCTAGTTTTCTAACTTATTCTTTTTAATTTTCCTTTTTAACTTTTCTTTTAACCTTCTACAAGGTCCGATGAAAAGTTATTCATTAGAAAGTTATTATTGTAGCATGTTTTTGTCTCTATACATAGTTCCATGTATTGTTCGATGACTATAAAGATTCAAAGTTACCAATTTTTGTAAACACCCTTATCTATATAATTTGCCAAAGTTTTTTCTGAATTAACATAGTTGATTATTTATCAGCCTATTAATTCTGCACAATTACCCGAGTCTCCATTTAGTTTAATTTAACGAGGGTCTTATTATGTCAACTCGGTTTATAAATTTATGTTGATCTTGATAAAGCATGCTGACATGGTAATTTTAATTTATACTATGCTACTGGCCTGAAATAAGCATACACTATTTTGTACAAAAGTAGACAAGTTAGATTCTCGTGGTGTTATGCATGCGTCGGTATCTTGTCATAAACAATTTTGGGCGAGAAGCTGCCCTCACTGCCGTGTACGCTATCAACCATCTTCCTTCACCGGTTTTGTAGAACATATCTCCTTTCAAACTCTTGCACAACACTCCCCCTAGTTATACTCCTCTCGAACTTATTCGTTACGTGTGCTTTTCCCTTCTTCGACCTCGGGGATGCGCCGAACTTGAGCCGGCGTGCACGACTTTGTTGTTTCCTTAGACCTAGTATTGAACATGAGGGAATAGATGTTGGAATCCTCTCTCTAATCACCTTCAAGTCTCTGGTCATGTTCTTTTTTAAGAACACGCCCTTTCTTCAACTTCCATATCCTATTTTACTAATCTCGATATTGAGTTCCTTTTAGGATAACCCAACTCAGGTTCTTCAGGGCTCAAGTAAGTTCCCACAGACTTACTGCCACGCCTTTGGCTCGAGTCTCCCTTATTTGTGGATTCGAATGTTGAGAACAACCGTTACTTTACTCGGTAACATATTCCTCGAGGAACTGCTGAACTTGTTCGTGTTCATTCTGATGTTCAGACAGGGTATATGATTTACAAAGGCTCCTTTTTTTGCTTGATTTTCAAGTTTCCAAACTGCAGCTGATTTTCTTAGAACAACCTTGAGTTTGAGGGGTAATATTACGATGTTATCATACTATTCAGAGATTTCACCGGAATGACAGAGTATTGTATTGCAATTAAAAGGCATTAGAACAATATCTTACGGAAAGGAAGTAATCTAATCAGAAAACTATTTACCTAGGCTTATAAGATTGTCGCGACTAAATTTTCACAAGTGAACCACCTAGGGTTTGGCTAATGGTTTGTTAAGCCTAGACTTAACTCAAGCTCTCCAAGCTTATACTAATTCGCGACTTTAAGTTCAAGTTCTATACATGCGATTGATTTTTTCAATTAGGAGTCACCACTAATCTATTTTTGGTGGGTCAATTAGGAACCAAAGTAAAGCAACGGGAAATTTACTTTACTCCTACGAACCAGAGACTTTGGATACGGGGACTTAGTTACACTAGACTTCTCTAATGCCCTTTCGATACCATTTCTTTTTATTTTCAGAAAACGTTTTTGCAAGTAGCTTAAATTGATTTTAAATCTATTTCTCTAACATGTGAGGCGATCATGCGGGTGCACAATCCACCAATTTAACACTCAAGAAAGCAAATAATAAAAAAATGCATGACTTACATTTTAGCAATGAAAGCATCTGCGCTGTTAGATCAAAATTCACATCAACAGTTTTAGATATGATTTCTAATTAACACGCAATTTCTTTTTTTTTTTTCACTTATTTAATGAAAATCATGCAATATGCAATGCAATATAACTAAATAACCTAATTCTAATGTCATGCAATTTCTAATTAAATTGACTTAATAACAATCTCTAAATGACGTCTTTACCAAAAAAAACAATCTCTAAATGACGTATATTTCATGAATCTAATCCTATATGACATTTACATGACATTTTTTTCTTCTTTTCTTAAAAATGCAATTTATCCTAGAAAATAAACTAATTCATTCTAAGACCTTCTTTTTTTTTTTTTTTTTTTTTTTTTGTATTTTTGATGAGATTCGAATTTTTAAAAAATGTGAAAATTATCTAGCTAAATTAAGATTCTATCCAATTTATACTACTAGGTCAGGCTAAACCCTAATTTAAACTAAGATATTATCTTAACTTAGCAATTTCTAACCTAAAATTCGATCTATCTAAAAAAAGGAAATCAATTTATTCTAAGGCATTTTTTTTGGTATTTTCTCTGAAACTCTAAATTATAAAAATGCGAAAATTATCTACCTAAATTAAAATGTCATATAATTTGTATTAGGAATGAAGCTAAGTCAAATCCTAATATTTTACCCTAACATAGAAATCCCTAACTAAAATGCAATCTATCTAAAATTATCTAAACTTATAATAAATTAAAAACTATTATCTAGAATTAAACTATATGCAATTTTACCCTAAAATGCAATGACGTGCAAAGAATGCCCTAATTCTAGGTTTTTTTTTTTTGTTTTTTATAAAATTTGAAATTCAAATTGCCAAATAATTAAACGTGCAATTTAAATTAATGAGAAGAAAATATGACATCCTAAATTAATGTTGTTGGTCTTTTTATTTAAGAAATTCAAAATAAATTTCCTATCCTAAACATGCAAAATAACCTCAAAACAAGTGATATCCTAACATGCATCTAATCTAACTCAAATATATATATTTTTTTGGGTTTTTCCTTTACGGGAGCAATTAAATAAAGGCATCAAGAATAGCACAGCAATAAATTAAGCAACATATCATCTATGTCCATTTACTTTTAGAAATAAATTGATGAATCGTATCTCGCGCATGAGATCAAATTAGCCAATTTTAAAACAAAATCACGTATCGTATGTCGAGCGTGAGATCGGATTGGTGAATTCTTCGTGCGATTGCAAGTCGTATTTCAAGCGTGAAATCGGACTGTCAATTGAATGCACGTTGCGAAATTAGGAAGATTTTCCTAATTCATGAGAGATCAAGAGATCTCTTGGATATGGCAATATCAATCAAACATTTAAAGAAATGTTGCGATATTACGAATTAGGCAGCGACATATATGAAAATTAGATTGATCGAGAGTCTTAGCTAATTCACAATGTCACACGGGTGACGTTTCCAAATTCGGACGGATGATGGTAGCATCGGCAATGGCTTATTGCTCCATGGTCTCAATGGAAACGGGTTAGAACGTCAATGGCGGTGGTTCACGTGGTGGTTCATAGTGATGCTGGCCGATGGGCCTCTCGGTGGTGCTTACAATCAACAAACCTACAAAACAGAAACTTCACGGGATGCTTGGTTCGGGGATGAGCTCAACGGGACGGCATCTTGTCTTGACGTCGGGCCAAAGGATGGTATCCAAGCAGCTCACGTTGAGGCTTCACGGCTCAGCATGGCAGGGCAACAGCGAGTTGATGAACTCCCCAGGGACTCCACGACTAATGATATTAAAGGAACGCCGGCATGAAATATGATAAAGAATGCCTTGGTTAATTCCTGCGTTTCGTCTGTTCCCAAAAGAAGGTCAATGTGGGATTTTTCGTTTCTCGTTCTTTGCTGAATGCCTCCACCAAAGACTTTGACCGAGCAACCGTCTTAGGCCACTTCTATACATCAAAAGAAATAAGAAAGTGGCATCTTCTACGTGTAATGGGTGATGAAACCGTGCCCAAAATAATAATAATAATAATAATAATAATAATAATAATAATAATAATAATAATAATAATAGTAATAATAAATCTGCAGTAAAAATAAAGGATAGAACTTTGCAAGATCGGTCTCGGTTGTGGGGAAGCAGACACGTTGTTGCAGCTTGATGTGGCCTAACCAAGTTTGCTCGTCGTGGGAAACTCGCTGGATGCCTCACGGTACATCAACTCCATGGGTTAGTGTGATTTTTGTTTGGACACCATAATTTCTGAAATTCACTCATAAGCAATTCACCATAAGTCCTGCAAGAGAAAATTCACACTTGGCGAAATTGTTTATCGGCTGTGATGATGTGGCGTGCTGCAAGCGCAAGAAATAATCCGGATTCGCCGATGGGGCTTGCTGGACTCAACAACAAAAGCCGCTTCGATGTGGGTGCAAGAGAGACCGTCGCGTGCATTCAAGAGCGACTCAAGGGCAGTTTAGTGCGATGCTGCTCTGAGGGCTGGAGTTGCGGGTGCAGCCGACGTCATGGTGGTAAAAATCAGGATGGCGGCTCGTCATCTCAGTCCAACACGAGGTGCGGCATTGCGGCTTAAACGAGGGGAGCGTTGTAACAAGCGGGAGCGCAACGCGACAGTGGGAGGAATCACGAAGCCGAGACTACGACGAAAAGACCTCGCTCTCCTTCTATTCTCTCTCCAGATTCTTTTGGGTACCCAGTGTTGGCCGAGAGAGATATTCGCCCCCCCTCCTATTTGACGAAGCAAAGACCTATCTTTATGTCTTCTTCTCCCTTTTCTTACTCTTTTGTGTTCTGATTATGTGGACTTTCAAAACCTGCGGGAAGAACAAAAAAACCTTTTCTCTCCCTCTCACAATGGTGGCCGTGTATTCTCTATTGTGTGGCCGGGTGTTCTCACATCTCCCTTCAGCTTCCTTTTCACTTTCTGCAGAAGCTTTTGCTGTTGTTTTTTCGACTTTTCCTCTTCCACTTTTCCTCTCTTTTTTATTGTCTCTTCTTCGAAAACCCCCCCTTCGCCGAGAACCCCAGACTAGTCTCCCCCTTTATGTGGCCGTATTTTCAATTTTTTGTGGCCCTCCTAAATCATACGCATTTTAACTTATTTTTAAGTCACGGATTAGAGTTTTAATTTTTTTTCCAAATCCATATCTATGAAGATTTCTTTTCCCAAACACTATTTGTTTTTCCCAACGCAATATTTTTTTTGAATTGAAATCTCATAAAGATAAATCTGTAAAATCTCTCCAAAAATATGGGCTTGAGCCGATTTACTCTCTTTGTGAGCTTAGCCCAACTCATCAAATTAAAGTTCTAAACCATCAATTCGAACCTATTTATCACCAGCCCACCGTAAATACAAATTAAAAATAAATGTACCTAAAACTATATGCTATGCAATTAAATTCTTTTTTTTTTTAGGAATAAAATTAACCTCTAATGCAATGAATGATTAAACGGGTCGCCAAAATTTAAGTATCAACAATAATTACATAGTCAACTTTAATTTCATCAATTCTAACGGAATCTCAAAATAATTTGATAATATTCTGATAATGATGGTATGAGATCATCCGCATCAATCATCAATTAAAACTCTCTTTTTGTGACGAAAGGCACACGAGTACTCACATTATCTAATGTTAAAATACCTAAGATTAATAGGAATTATTAAAAATTTATTAGAGAACTTCTAGAGAGGAAAAATTAGAAATAGAAAATCCAGATAAAGAAAATAGTGAGATCGTAGAGAAGTGGGGAGAAAGATATGAGAGATGGAGTACTTAAATTGAACCGTCCGAATTTTTCTCGTTCAAAGCTAAATAAATCCTAAGGCATTGAAGTAGCATAAGTGCTTGCATGCTGAACTTGCTTCAACCAAACCTCTTCTTGGCCCTATAACTAGCCCTGATCTTATCCAGTTCCTTGAGTGCTTCGGCCATGTCCTCCGATCCCATGGCGACTTTATTGAACATGCAACTCCAATCCTTAGGACGGAAGCAATGCAGTCTCTGATCCTCTCAATGTCGTTCTTGTTTTCTCCGTTAAAAATGGCCTAGTCCATGATCTCCATCACTCGGTCTAGCAAATTCACCTTGACAATAGTGTGGAGATTCAAATGGTCCTTGAAAGCCTCTTCCGTGGGTCTCCTTCCAGTGAACATTTCCAATAAAAGAATGCCAAAACTTTGCACATCACCTTGTGTTGATACCATGTCCCCCATGCCATACTCTAAAATAGTGCACATCAAGCAATATGCAATGAAAATCCAAATTTCATCTCAAGGCCAACGCAGATAAAACTTAAGACAATTAATGAGAAAATTTACGTACCCAGAGGGACATAGCCAACGGAACCCCTCACTGCCACCGAGCTACTGCGGTTGTCAATGTCCATGGCCTCTGTTGTCACGGCAGAATTGATCTTCGCCAGCCCGAAATCCCCAAGTCGCCCCATCATCTCGTTGTCCAGAAGGACATTACTGGGCTTCAAATCTCCGTGTACAATCTTTGGGCTGCAATCCTCGTGAAGATATTCGATCGCAAAAGCTATGTCAATGGCAATGTCCAACCTCTGCATTAGTCCCAAATGTCTTGGTTTTCCATGTCCATGTTCATGCTCAACATCTTCTTTGTTTCCCTAGTGTATCCAATTCTCTAAGCTCCCATTAACCATGTATTTGTATAATAGAGCTTTGAAATCGTTGCCGTGATAGTCCACACTTGAGCACACGTTCAATATATTCACGAGATTTCGGTGTCATATGGCCCCTAAGGTTCGACATTCCGAGACGAAGCTCTTCGAAGCAATTTTGTGGCCCAAGTTGAGCACTTTAACCGTCACCTAGCCACCTTCCTATGTAGTTCCTTTATAGACAGTACCATATCTCCCTTCACCGATCACATTGTTCTTAGAGAATCTGTCCGTGGCTTTAAAGAGTTCCCCATAACAGACCCTCAAAAATTGGTGTTCAAATGGCAATTCAGGTGAAGAGATATTTTCTTTTGACTTCTTTCTCCAGTATTGAATTATAGAGAAGCAAAGACACGGAATGAAGCCTGACAAGATGGTCGTCATTGTGGCGATTACTATAACCTTTTCGATCCAAAATGGTTTAGAGTTATTCGATTTGCAAGAAGGAAGGTTTAGTTCTGCAATACCTCCACAGAGATTCCTATTCTCAAAGACAGAACACTTCACTAGCATTGAGAAATACTCCTTGCTTCGGAACTTTTCCTTCGAGCTTGTTTGAAGATAGATTCAAGTACTTTAGATCCGTAAGTTGAGCGAGAAAGCTCAGGATTTCACCAGAGAAGTCATTATGGGAAACATCCAACACTTGCAAGCCCCGTAACATGCCTAAACCCGAAGGAATTTTACCATGAAAGGAATTGACTGCTAAGCTAAGCTGCTCCAATAGCAAGCACTTGCTGATAGAGTTAGGAATCCGTCCTGTCAGCTTATTGTAAGATAGATCTAGTTCGACAAGATTGGCCAAGGACCCAACTTGAGATGGAAGAAATCCACTCAACTGGTTATGCGCCAAGCTAAAGACAATCGAAATGGTAAAAAGACTAAGAATCTCCCCTGGGATTGAACCACTCAGATTATTATTCGAAAGCCCCAGCTCATTTAGCTGCATGCAATTACCAAGACTATGTGGTATTTCCCCATAGAAGTCATTGAATTCCAGGTAAAGGCGATTCAACATCGTCAAATTGCCAGTCAATGACGGGATCTCTCCCGTTAGCATGTTATGGCTTAAGTGCGATTCATTTAAGTTATGTAGCGCTCCAATACAAGAAGTGTCATGCCCCGATCCTCGGGGACGCACAATCCTTCCACTTGGTCGATTTTAGAATGCGATATCCCAGGACTAAGTATCGCCGACCCATTCATTAATTAAGTACATGCGGAAGCAGTTATGAAATCCCCAGACAATAAAACAATGGGATAGAAAAGTAAGGCCATATTTTCATATTGAAAACTCATAACCAAACTTTTATACATGGCAAAAGCTAAGTACTTCACAATTATTCACAATCTCAAAATCTCACTTTATCCACACATAGGCAGGGATTCACAAAAAGAGAATAAACTCTCAATTCTCGTCAGACTCTTCAGCTTCTTCCAACTCTTTAATAGGTTCATCCAACAGGTAATCATCCTCTTCGGGATCTTCCATCTAGGAGCCTGAAATTGGTTTTTACAACAACCAATGAGACTATGTCTCAGCGAGTTCTATCCCCTAAGACTCGATTAAGAGACCAATACACCTTAGGACTGCCTATGTACAACATGAGTCAGAGGACTTACCTTGGCCTCAGATTCCACCTGCGTGTTAGCACATATCAAACAGGCACCCAAACAGTCACATCACAGATCGAAGTATCGATCAAATCGACTTAGTCGATCACACGCCAACAAGACCACTCACAGTCATTCCCAATCAATCAATCAAATCACGACAATCTAATCAAATCAAAGATTAATCGACCTAGTCGATTACATATCATCTCGACCCTTTATTGGTCGGCTCATCATATACTGTCTATAAGTCCATTCATAGTCCAGGACTGCTCACTCCAAGCTGATAAAGTGTACTGCTCTCGCTAAGCTGACATATCGCCCGTAGGCCGATATAGTACACCAGTATACTGCTCTCGCTAAGCTGACATATTAGAGCCCGTAGGATGATATAGTATACTATCCTGATCATTCGATCAACCACCAAGCAGCTTTCAAATATACAATGGCTTTACGGTCCCACTCGACCACTTCTAAAATTCAATGGCTTTATGGTCTCACCCGACCTTTCCGAGATTCAATGACTTTATGGTCCCACCCGACCTTTCTCAGATTCAATGGCTTTATGGTCCCACTCGACCTTTCTCAAATTCAATGGCTTTATGATCCCACCTGACCTTTCTCAGATTCAATGGCTTTATGGTCCCACCCGACCACTTTCAATACTGACAACCGATAACCGATCAATTCTCAATCACATAACCAAAATTCCTTTATTTAAGATTATAACTTCAAAATGCACCATTAAATCAATTCAACACGAATTAAAGCTCAAATAAATAAACGGACTGCTCCACGATGATCAACACGAAATTCCAGTCACCGGTCATCCCGGTTGAATTTCCGAAAAATAAATAATTAAATAATTAATTTCAAGAATTAAATAAATAAATAAATACAATAAATTCAATTCAGCACAATATAAAACTCAATTAAATAAACAGTCTGCGCCACAATCATCAGCATAAAATCCCGGTCCCTGGCCATCCCAGTTGAAATTCCGGGAAATAAATAATTAATTAAATTAATTTCGAAAATTATTATTTAATTCCTAAAAATTCATTTTAGGCCCGAATTATTAAATTGACACCTGATAAGGGACGAGAAAAATCCCAAGAAGCATCCAATAATTACTAGGACATGTCTACTAACTAAATGCACCTTCAATTTAACTAACATGCACTAACGAGTCTCTAATTTAATTATTGTAATCTAATCTAACCACCTAATTGCAATTAAGTAAATCTAATCAACCCTAGGTATCATTAGTCTACTAAGAAAGCATTAGTGAGTAAAATTCACTTGCACAACATGACGACCGGAGCACTGCGACGACGACGCAATGGCGGCCGAACTTGGACCGGGCCAAGAGCTTCGCAAGCCCGAAGGAACTTTGGGCTTCTAGATTGGGCCAATTTCTTTATTCACTTGGGCTTGAAAATACTGAGTTGTGGGCTGATTGCTGGACCAGAATTAAACTGAAAATGGGCTCTCTCTTTGGGCTGAAATAAGCCAAATTGCTAGCTTTGTTGGGCTTAGAAGCTGCTGGACTTCATGGCCTGCGATCTGGATTTTCTTTTTGCTACCCACTAGACTGGACCGAATGGAGAGGGAAACGCAGCTTCGGTGATGATTTTTCTGGACGCACCAAGGAACTGCTTGGGATTTCCGTGAGTGGAGGCCTCACGGTCCAACACCGCCTTCGCCGGTTGGTTGACTCGAGCCAAACGTAATTTCGGTGGGTGAAGCCGCCGCGTGGAGACAAGCTGCAGGGTCTTCAACGTGGAGAGGAACGCCTAGCCGCAAGGGGCTGAAGAAAACGAGCAGCTTCGTCACGTGGATGTAGGAGGCAACAGGTGGCGTTGGTCAACCAAAGACTTCATGCGGTGGGGAAATTGACCAAGACGTGGACTGATGAAGACACAACACGGAGCAGCTCCAGTGAAGATCCCGTGGCTGGCTTCTTGGTGGATCGTAGGCTTCAAGGGGTTTCGGTTTCGTGGGGTCTTCGGTGGCAGCAATTGGGGCAGAAGATGAAGACACGACATTGAAGCTGAAGCTGGACGAGTGGGGGCTTCTTCGGTCAACTACAGAATTCATTTGTTGACTGAAGCTTCGGTGGGTGCAAAGGCGTGAGATGAGCTGCAACAAACGGTGGAGTTAAGCGGTCCATGATGGCTTTGTGGGGATGTGGGCTTCAAACGGTGTTGCTCAGTCAACAGAAGGCTTCGGTGCTTGCTGGTGTTGACCGAACCTTGAGGAAACTCCGCCAAGTGGCAGCAAGGCTAAGCTGCTCAATTAAATAAAGAGTCTCGGTGGTCTTCGGCTTGGGTGTTTTCGCAACGAGGAGAGGTCGAGCAGAGAGAGATGTTCCGTGAGTTGTAGCTTTCAAGACTCAATGAAATTGAAGAAAAGTTACCGAGATGGATAGGAACGAAGGGGTGCACGTGAGAAATCAGTCCAAGGGCCCCATCTCTTCAATTCTTATCCCCTCCATTTAATAGCTTGTCTCCCCATTACTTTCCAACAAATTATACCAATATAGTTTAATTTGTGATGTCAAAATTGCTGTAAAATTCTAAATCCGAATTTCACCAATTTAGATTCAATTCCCATCCAAAATTCTTCAATTTAATGTCCAAGTTTGATGTAGAAAAATTCCAAATGATTTTTTATAAATCCACGACACACAAAGGCTTGGCCTGAAAGTCCAATTTTCCATTAATTTAGTCAATCTGAATTTCCATCCAAAATCCGTGACGTCCGAACCCATTTTCCGTAAAAATTCTCGGGACCTCCGAAAAATCTTCTGAGATTGAGTCGATGTTCCAAAAATAGCTCGTGACACCACAGAACTTTCAATTTCTGAAATATGACTCAAATTGGCGATTAATTTCATTCCGGCGCGCTTTAGCGTGACCTATACTACCGGGTAGTTTTCAGAACTTTTCAGAGCAATTGACTCGTGGTCCATTTTCTTCGAGCCACAATGAACCCACTCGATACATTGACGACTCTAGATTGTCGTGAAAATCTTGAGGGCTCAATTACAAACACAGGGCACCAAAACGACAGAAAAATCAAATTAATGCCGGTCGACGAGAATTTTCCAATTTAGTGGAATCACCCACGATCGGCCACACATCTCAGTCGAACCAACCTATCTTTGACCTCAATTCGATTTTTAACTATGCCGCAATGACCTCTAAGGATGAACACGGTCGAGAAGCCGATTCCTGGTCGAATTCTCAAGTCTATTACCTTAAAGTTCTTTAATGGCTTACCCAGCTAGTTTAGTTATCTCAAGAATGATCAATTCTGAAAACAACCCTATAGACGCGTCAATGAAATGCCCGATTAATTTAATAGAAAACAGTATTGAAAATTCTGGATGTCACAAGAAGGAACACAACCGCTGAGCGCATTGTTTGATAAACCAAGAGAGGACATGTTGTACATTGGGTTGTACGACATATCAATTACTTTAACACAGTTTGAAAGATTGTCAATGGAATCCGGCAATTGACCTTCAAGAAAATTGAAGTCCACCCCAAATTTTTGCAGCCTTGAAGAATTAGTCAATGAGGTAAAGAAATTGAAGTCATCTCACAATTGGTTAGAATCAAGGTAGATAACTTCAAGAGCTTTTAGCCTTCCAAGATTTGCAGGCATCGGTCCGTGAAAACTGTTATAGCTAAAGTAGATCATATGAAGGTTGGAGGCATTTGATAAGGATGGAGGTATAACCCCAGTAAAGAAATTGCGCACCAAATTAAGATACGTGAGAGAAGGAAGAGTATTGATGAAATAAGGTGGAATGCTCCCTCTCAATTGATTTGTACCAACATAGAAATAGAAAATGCTGGAGATGTTGAAGAGTGCTGGAGGGATCTCGCCAGTGAGTTGGTTATATGCCAATCGAAGAAACATCAAACCACGAAGCTTGGACAATGTCTCGGGAATCTCTCCTTGCAACCCATTTTGCATGACGGAAAGAGAGTAAAGTTAGGAGAGATTTCCAATAAAATGAGGAATAGATCCTATAAGCCCGTTTTCAGCCAAACCTAAAACTTGAAGCTTTGACAAAGATTCAAGATCATTAGGAATTTTGCCCACAAGTTGGTTATTGACAAGATTCAATATCTCAAGGTTTGAGCACTGAGAAAAATTGGTGGGCATTCCTCCACCGAAAGAGTTGTTACTAAGAAAAAGATGACGAAGGCGAAACATGTGACATCCTAGATTTTTAGTTCTACTTTCAATTAAATAAATTGGGTCTTTCATCGACGCGTCTATAGTGCTATTCTTAGAGCTGATCACTCGTGAGATAACTAGACTATCTGGAGAAGTCAATAAGAGATTTTAAGGCAAATAGACTAGGCAAATAGACTTAAGGATTTGACCATGAAACGTTTGCTCGACTGTGCTTATCTACAGAGATTATTACGGTACAGATATAAATCGATTAAAGATCAAAAATAGGTCGGTTCGATCGAGATATGTGGTAAAACGTGAGTGATTCCACTAAATTGTAAAATTCTCTTCGATCGAGACTAGATTGATTTTTCTATCGTTTTGATACCCTATGTCCGTATTTAAATGCTCGAAATTTTTACGACGATTAAGAGTCATCAATATGTCGAAGAGGTTCATTGTGGCTCGAAAAATGTACATGATATGAATGTACAACCCATTGAGAGAACATAATACATCTCCACATAAACGTGAACTCCCCTCATTACTATCCGTGCAACTCTCACCGCATACAGTTAGAACCCCCCTTAGTGCGACCGTCACTACATACGGCTCAAACCCCTCTTATTACCATCCGTGCGACTCTCACCACATACGGGTCACATGAAGACTCCTAAATCCATCCTAAGCCTTTTCACAAGATTGGAGAGAAGTCCAAACACAAAGATCATGACAACTTTGTATTCATTAATATGACTTTGTTAGTGGCCTGTTTACATCAATGTCTAATCTACCGTCTCCTCATATATCCATCTCTCTTTATATATGTCAATGTCCATGGACTAAACTTATAAAACACCGCACATCAATGGGATGATAAGGGAAAAAAAAATGGGTGTTCAAAAAGAATCAGCTCTTCATAAAGCTCTCGTGTTGCTGCCACCTTTTTGGCTAATGAACTCACATAACTGGCACGGCAAGGTGTCGAGGCTTGCCGCACGTGTGTTTCCATAATTACCTAATACACCACATCTGCTCCATGCATGGTATTCGGCGTATGCCACCGGATCATTCGCGAGGGACTTCACGAAAGTTGCCAATTCCTCCATGGACCTAAACTTGTTCCCGTCTATGATCGAATGCGGAGGGACAAAGTCCATGACGTGGGGGGCACCGAAATAGATGGGGACTGCCCCGGCATCCAGAGCATAAAATAGCTTCTCTGTCACGTAACTTTCCGTCCAAGTGTTCTCGATTGCGAGAACAAACTTTTAATGAGACATGGCGCAATGCAAATGGTCCCACCATTTTGGAGTGACACTGACATCATTTGCACACTCGGGATAGAAAGAAAGTGTCCTGTCGAGACTGCCGACATTATTTAAGCACTTGCCAAATGAATGGTGAGGCAGCAACTTGAGGAGCTTTTTTGCAAGTTCGTTCCTTTGAGGAAGGCAACGAGAGGAAGACCAATAAACCAGCGTCTCCTGAGGGCCAAAAGCAAAATCTAATATATTCAAGGGATCATAAGTTAATAAGAAGAGAATCAAGATGAGACTCGAGGGACTGACAAGATGATCACTCACATTGTCCTTATAAGAAGACACGTGGTAATTTCGACCATTGTGGAAAAGTGATCCAGCATAGGTTGACTGGACATCATTTTTTGCATGGTAACTGATGAAGATATCTTCTCGGCCTGATCTCCTTCGTCCAGCCTCCAGATCCATGTATATGCGTAGTGGATCTCCATTGCACCTCTGATATTACATTTTCAGTGAGAGAAGATGCTCTCGATTAGAGCAGCAGCATGTAAAACAAATTTCAGGGAAGCAGATTTCAATTGGGAAAATTATAGAAATCCATTCTGTCTGAGCATTTAAGCTGATTTTGGGCTGTGCCAGTGAAATAATTTAAGTAGAGTGATTATTACCAAAAAGCAAAAACAATCAAGAAAAACAGCAACAAGAAAGGGACATGAAGAATCTGTAAGTGTAGAAGCATGAACCACCCATCAGACTAGGAATAAAACCATCTGCCATAGAAATTGATGCAGTATAAGATAAGGATTTCACAAATAAATGTTTTCTATTCCATAACAAATGTCTAGACAGCAGGGCAATTTCTTCTCGCATTCTATTGGGGGACCTAAACATGACAACAACATGGCAAAGTGGGGAAAAAAAAGATCAAAGATTTCATGAGAAAAGAGTCAAGAACAATAGGAAAAAACAATTTGCAATGGCTAGAACCACCTAGTCTCTATTTCCAGGGTCACATATCAGCATTTTAATCATATATTTGCACATGCACATATTGGCAAGCTCCAATAGTGCAAAATTGGAGCTGAACCAAACAAGAACAAGCTTCAATGGACAGCTTCCATTTGCTTATTTTTCAAGCTTCATTGCAACGTCCATGTGTCACATTTTAGCAAAAGAGCCTACCCAGTTGCATTCTTATTGGAGAGCACCAATTAAATAAATAAAAAAACCAAGTCGACGAAAAAATCTTAATGTTGGACTGCTATGGTTCACAAGTAGCAATCGACCAAAGATAAAATAGCAACTCAATTGGAAACTGAACCAAAGAATAGCTCACAATTAAGGCAACCTAAACCACTAGGACCTCTATCTACAAGATTGACCAAAGGTGATTTCAAGATCACATACGTGGCTATTTTAACTTGACCACAGGCACATTGCAATCTCAGACCAAGTTCATATGACATTATTTTGACAAAACAAAAAGCCGGTAGTACAAATCCTTTGGTCTAAATTATTCAAGATTTTATAAGTTCAGTGGGTTGGCTCAAGAGCCTTGTGCCACTGTGCCATACAATTCAAGACCATTCAATGATCCAACCTTTTAAAGCTTTTGGTAGTATAAGAATTCCAGACAGTTTCTCAGCAACATCTCAAATTTTGGAACCATTACCAAAAGCAAGAATGTCTAGTGTACTAACTAGTTAGAAGTGGTTGGGACCAAGGACTGCGTAACTGGTTCAGCATCATTATAATTCTTCACAAGAAGCATACAGGGTTGTTGCTCAACCTAAGAAGCAATCTTCTTCACTTCAAGATGAATATTAACCAGCGAATAATCATGTTAATTGAGAAGATGCAACTTCATGATGATTCAAACTGGGTTTCGCACTCGGTTACTTTCCAAAAATTCTTTGCCAGTAGACAAGACAACAAAAACTAACAACTTTCCTGTTGTTAGGACATGTTTTGTATTGGATGACATGAATAATGGGCCTTCCTTAGGTGCTGAAATGATAGGTTTTACCAAAAGGATAGCATGGGAGAGAGTCTTCTATTTATCTAAAGGAAGGGAGGTTGCACTTTGACAAGTGCTCTCCACAATGTTCAATTTATTATATACTTATCTTCTAATCCAATACCATTGTCAAATGACTAAAATCCCAGATGGAATTCTGCGAAATCACACCAAAGTGTGAAGTATGTGAACAGCAGCTTGGCGAGGTTTCCAGGTTAAAATTACTTCAGCTCGTAGACTTTTTCCCCCCACTCAAAACAAAGCGGGATTACCATGCCTGCTAGAAATGACACTATGCTTGCAGGATTCACATTTCAGCCATCTAATACTCTTGTAATATATTGCTAACTGTCCCAGAAGGAGATGTTCGTGCCCAGCAATGGACATTTTTTCAGATGTAGAATGATGATAATCCTTCCCTGAAAAGATATGGCACTCTGATTTGATTCTAATTCTTCAGAACTTACAGATTTGGTTAGAACAAAACATGATGCCTTCGTAATTTAGACTTGATCTGGAATATGGATACATTAAACAGAAACAAGATAATGAATCCCAATACAAATATTGGGTAACCTTATCAACGAATGTACTACCTAACATGTCATCAAGTGCAATATCGATATCATAACACTCTTTCCCTAGAAGCTGTAAAGATGAGAAAATGTGAGTTTGTTCATCATCTTCTTCAAAGAATAGGTTTAACACGATAAATCCACCAATTTCACAATGTCATTCACATTGATTCAAGTGCAATAATTGTACCCATTCTCCACAAATCAATTCCAGCTTTAACATGATAAATGATTCTGAGCAAAAAATTTGCTATAAATGACAGACAATAAATCATTTATAACAGTTTGAAAGCATCTAGGAGGCTTTCCAGGAACATATGATCATTCTCTACTCAAATTATTACTCTGGCACCTCGTCGAAGATTGGGAAAGGTCCTATTTATTGAGGGTTGTAGCAAAGGGGCATCATCACCCAATAACAGAATATAATGATGGTATGGGGATGCAAATTTAGTAATCAATAGCATATATAATGTGAATGAGTGCATATACACAAGAGAGTAACTCATAAATGTGGTGCCAAGGGAATCCTGACTCTTCATAGGAGTAATTCACCTGTCTAAATGTCACTCACTAATATTACGTGACATGTAAGGACACCCAACTGGCTCAAGATGGCAGTGGCTGAGAGTAATAAACCACCAAAAGCTGCGAGTAATCATATAAAATAGGCTATTATAGACTTGTTAAAAGAGTACATCTTCTTGGTTTTGTTTTGTATTTAGGTGAATTTCACGTGGATTAGGAAAACATCTTACTTCACTGGCTATTAGTGTTGACTGCCGAGGCAATTGCTGGAAAAATTAGCAGATGCCTATTTTTCCCCAAAACAGCCTTCGAAATTATGAAGTTCACATTACTGTTGTAACTTGTAACACTAAATCTATTAAAAAAAGAATGTCAAATCAACCATTAGCATTCTTAAACTTAAAGATTTGTTACTTGCATCGCCATAGAGTTAAACCCCCCCCCCGGCCATTGGTTTTTGGTCATATTCCATCGGTGAAGAATCAGGTTCCCATCCCACTTGTCGCTTTATCTATTTATGATTGGGGCAACAATAACGCCCAATGACTAAATAATCAAAAGAATGCAGTCTCAATCCCAGTACTTTAACAAACAATGGAACCGCAACAATAAAGACCTCGATTAGTTGATGCTCCTACTGATTGTAGAAACAAAACTTCATAAGTAATAACAAAAGCACGGCATTTTCTACAATTTGCACTCCAAAGAAACAAGAACCCCCAGTCAAAAAAAAGAAAAAACTGTGCTTTATGGGAAGGGAAAAGTAAGAACTTGAACTAATTATAACTAAACACGAAATTAGACAAAATATCTCAGAAGAAACACAAAACAACATGCTTTTACACGATTGGTACTGCAAAAGAACTTAAAGGCACATCGAAGCGAACAGCACTACCAAATACACCAACCTTATCACGGACCCGGCCACCAGCCACCCGCAGCTGGGTAGAGAGATCGAAATGGCGAACGGTGGCGAGAAGCCTATCAAAGATCATCTTCTCCTTCTCCGTTAAATCGATCTTTTCCTTCACTCGCACCACCGGCGAATTCGTCGACATCGATTTGCAACTCAAGAGCCCTGCTGTTTTAGCCGGGTTTCGCGCCTTAAGAGGACTCCAAACGCTTCCTAAAGCAAGAGAATTGCAACTACGGACGATGCTTCCAAGAAAAAGACAGGAACTGTTGCCGTTCAATGAGGACGCTCTCATTTTCCCCACTTACTCATGCTGGAAACGTCCTCGCTTCAATTCACTCAGTTTTTCCCTTCCGTTGCGAGAAGCATTCGGCGCTCATCATGAATATGGCAGCTGCGTCGGAGGCGAAGGCAGGAGATAGACGGCGACGAGTGGAGGCGACGGCGGGCTGAGCAGAAGCGCAACCGGCGAGGGCGGGAGGGAGAGACAGACGCTCTCAGAGATGAAGAGAAACTGAAAAGCTCTTCTAGGCGGTGGTGCGTGATAACAAAGCGATAACAAAATTTAAGGTTAAATACCACCAGATATTTCATTAAATTAAATTAATAACAACAAAAGTTACAAACTGATAAGCATGTGATAAATAGAGAGAAAAACTTCAAATTAGTATAAGTGTCACTGACCAAAAAAAAAAAAAAAGTATAAGTGTCTATTGTCATATGTCATTCAAATTAGCAATTTGATAAGAATACCAACGGAAAATAAATTTATTCGAATATATAATTTGGGGTTTCCAAGTGAACCAAATTGAGATTTTTCATAATATTAAATTAATTAATAATTTCATTTGTAGTTCTTCAACTTATTTAAACTATACAACTGAATTCTCAGATTTTTAACATCTACGTGTATGATCTAAGATTTTATATTGTTAAAATGACCACCTTCCCATTACCAAAAAAAAAAAAAAAAAGCCACCACCTAAAATCAACCTTGGTGAAATTTAATAATCTTATCGACTTTATTTTTGCTTCTCTTATTAATCCACAATATGAATTATCATTTACAAATTAATTGGCATTGACATAATTTATTACCTTTTATATGATACGCCTATACTTTATATTTCTTTACATTTATAAATCTATAAATATATATAAAAACTATGCATCTAAAGACAATTATTAGAGATGGGCTTTAAGAGGAAAAATTAGAAACAGAAAATTGATATAAAGAAAATAATGCGATCATAAGGAGGGGAGGGGAAATAGAGATGGAGATAGATTACGTACATTGAACTAGTATATGAGTTCATCTTTGAGCCTAATGGAAAATAGTAACAACCAAGACAAAGAATAGAACCATCAAGATCTTTCTTGTTCAAAGCAAAATTAATCCTAAGACAAAGTCTAGTCTAAGGATGCGCATGATAAAACTTCTAGAATAAAAATTAATTTTTATTCCCCATATGAGTTTCTGAACAAAGAAATGTGCTTGATAACGATTTAAAATTTTTGTTTTTGGAATAGAAATTCATTTGATAACGTAATAAAATTTTATTTCTAGGGGTGGTGACGGCCAACGTTCGGCGACGAGCGTGCAAAGGGTTCAACGGTTGGCGTCCAGTGTTCGACGGCGAATGTCTAGCGGTTGGCGACCGATGTCTAGTGGCGAGTGATCAATAATCAGCAGCGGGCATCCGGCGACCAACAACCGGCGATGGGCGGCCAAAGTTTGACGTCTGGTGATTGGCGACCGATGTCTAGTGGCGAGTGGTCGGTAATCAGTAGCGGGCGTCTAGTGACCGACAACCGGCGATGGGCGGCCTAAGTCCGACGTCTGGCGATGGGCGCCCGGTCGGCGATGTTCAACATTTGGCTATGATTGTACGGTGGTCAGCGGCCGGCTTCTAGTGGCGAGTGGCCAATGACTAGTGACTGGTGGTTGGCAGTTGGTGGCCGAAGACCGGCAATGGGTGGCCGAAGTCCGGCATCCAGTGGTAGGTGACCAATCGGCAATGGGTGGCCAGCGTTTGATGGCTAGTGGTGGGTCTGGCGACCAGTGGTAGGCGACGGGCAGTGGGCGTCCGGCGTCCCATGGGCGGTGAATGGGTGACGGGCAATGACGAGTGTGAATGATGAAAAAAGTTTTAATTTCTCACTTTTATTCCAAAAATTGAAAAGCTAAAAATTCTAGCTTCTAATTTTTGTTCCAAATCTATTTCTCGAATAGAAATCTGTTCCAGAAATAGAAAATTGAAATTACGTTACTAAACGGATTTATATTCCAAACTTGTTCCTGGGATAGAGAAATAGAGAAATAGAGAAATATAAATTTTATCATGCACCTAAGTGTCTAGGAGCTAAACTTGCTTCAACCTAGCCTCTACTTGGATCCATACCTAGCCCGGATCTTATGTAGTTCATTGAGTGCTTCAACGATATCCATTCGATCCCGTGGTGACTTTGTTGAACATGCAACTCCAATCCTTAGGACGGAGGCGATGCAATCTCTTTTCCTCTCAATGTCATTCTCACTTTTTATGTTAAAAATGGCCGAGTCCACGATCTCCATCACTCGGTTTGGTAGAGCCATCTTGACAAAGTTGTGGAGATTTAAATGGTCCTTGAAAGCCTCTTCTGTGGGTCTCCTTCCGGTTAACATTTCCAATAAAAGAATACCGTAGCTGTAGACATCACCTTGTGTGGATACCATGTCCCCCATGCCATACTCTAAAATAGTGTACATCAACCAATATACAATGAAAATAAATATTTCATTTAAAGGCCAACACAAATAAAAATTAGACAACTAATGAGAAAATTTTCTTACCAGGAGGGACATAGCCTATGGAACCCCTCACCGCCATTGAGCTGCTGTGGTCATCAATGTCCATGGCCTCTGTTGTCACGGCGAAGATGATTGTCGCCAGCCCAAAATCCCCAACTCATCCCATCATCTCATCATCCAGAAGGATGTTACTCGGCTTCAGATCTCCATGTACAATCTTTGGGTTGCAATCCTCATGAAGATATTTGATTGCAGAAGCTATGTCAATGGCAATGTCTAACCTTTGCATTAGTCCCAAATATCTTGGCTTTCCATGTTCATGTTCATGGTCAACATCCTCTTTGTTTCCTTGGTGTATCCAATTGTCTAAGCTCCCATTAACCATGTATTCGTATAAGAGAGCTTTGAAATCGTTGCCGTGATAGTCTACGCTTGAGCACACATTCAAGATCTTCACAAGATTACGGTGTCTTATGGCCCCTAAGGTTTGACATTCTGAGATAAAGCTCTTCAAAGCACCTCTATGGCCCAAGTTGAGCACTTTAACCGCCACCCAGCTACCTTCCTATGTAGTTCCTTTATATACAGTACCGTATCTTCCTTTACCGATCACATTGTTCTTAGAGAATCCATCTATGGCTCTAGAGAGCTCTGCATAAGAGACCCTAGGAAATTGGTATTCAAACGGCAACTTAGTCGAAGAGATATTTTCTTTTGACTTCTTTCTCCAATACCAAATGATAAATAGGCAAAGACATAGAATGAAGCTTGACAAGATGGTCGTCACTATGGCGATTACTATAACTTTTTTGGTTAGTAATGGTTTAGAGGTACTTGATTTGCAAGAAGGAAGGTTTAGTTCTGCAATACCTCCACAGAGATTCCTATTTTCAAAGACGAACACTGCACTAGCATTGAGAAATGCTCCTTACTTTGGAACTTCTCCTTCAAGCTTGTTTAAAGATAGATTCAAGTACTTTAGATTCGTAAGTTGAGAGAGAAAGCTCGGGATTTCACCAGATAAGTCGTTATGGGAAACGTCCAACTCTTGTAAGCCTTGTAATGTGCCTAAAGTCAGAGGAATTACACCATGAAAGGAATTGACTGCTAAGCTGACCCATTGCAATAGCAAGCACATTCCAATGGAGTGAGGAATTGGTCCCGTTAGCTTATTGTAAGACAGATCTAGTTCCACAAGATTAGTCAAGGACCCAACTTGAGACGGAAGAGATCCACTTAATTGGTTATGTGCCAAATTGAAGATAATCGAAATGGTGGAAAGACTAAGAACCTCCCTCGAGATTGGACCACTCAGATTATTGTTTGAAAGCTCAAGCTCGATTAGTTGCCTGCACTTACCAAGGCTTTGCGGTATTTCCCCGTAGAAGTTGTTGAACGATATGTGACATCCGGAATTTTTAGTAATGTTTTCTATTAAATTAAGCGGGCATTTCATTGACGCGTCTATAGGGTTGTTCTCAGAACTGATCACTCTTGAGATAACTAGACTAGCTGGGTAAGCCATTAAAGAACTTTAAAGCAATAGACTTGAGAATTCGACCAGAAATCGGCTTCTTGACCGTGTCCATCTTTAGAGGTCATTGCAGCATAGTTAAAAATCGAATTGAGGTCAAAGATAGATTGGTTCGACTGAGATGTATGGCCGATCGTGGGTGACTCCACTAAATTGGAAAATTCTCGTCGACCGGCACTAATTTGATTTTTCTATCATTTTGGTACTCTGTGTCTATAATTGAACCCTCGAGATTTTCACGACAATCAACAGTCGCCAATGTGTCGAGTGGGTTCATTGTGGCTCGAAGAAAATCGACCACGAGTCAATTGCTTTGAAAAGTTCTGAAAACTACCCAGTAGTCTAGGTCATGCTAAAAGCGCGCCGGAATGAAATTAACCGCCAATTTGAGTCAGATTTAAGAAATTGAAAGTTCTGTGATGTCACGAGCTATTTTTGGAACGTCGACTCAGTCTCAGAAGATTTTTCAGAGGTCTCGAGATTTTTTCGGAAAACCGGGTTGGACAATGCGGAAAATGAACGGAAACTCAGATTGGCCATTTTGAAGAGACTTTTGACATCTGGTGTATGCGATTCGGCGAATGAAAATTGTTTGGGCTTTTTCTGACTTCAATTTGGGCCCCAACCGAATTTATTTGTTCGGAAAATCGGATGCTGAAGAAAATTAAATGAAATTCGGAGCTTGGATGGGGGTGCATTATTTGCATCAAAATTGAGTTTATCGTGGATTATTCTTGGTGGAAAGTATTATGAGTCAAAGGATCAAGGCTTGGAAACAAAGGGGGGACCAAGCATTCAATGGAAGGGCTAATCATGTGGACTTTTATCCTAAGCTATGATGGAAATTTGGATTTTTCTACTTAACTCACCCCCCTGCATCCACGGCAACCGATGGCTCACGCCTCCTTTGCCCTTGTCTCCTTCATGTTTCTCTTATTCCACTTTCCTTCGGTTTTCATTTTTCTTCTGCAACCGAAGCTGCCCATCCTCTCGCCTTCGTCCCCTATTGAAATTCCTCCACCGAGCTGCCCATTTGTCCATGTTTCAGCCTTCCTCGATCAACAACTGAAGACAGTGTTAACTCTTGGCCTAATCTCCCACCCAGCAGCGACAGAACACTGCAGCTCCACTACCGTCGGTCTCCAATCACGCTAGCCGAAGCTGCTCTTTGTCTTGAGGTCTCTGCCGTGAAAACCCCAAAAATCCCTCTCTTTCACTCGGCCAGCCCACATTTCCATCAAGTCTTCGACGGTGGCTCTCTCGGTCAAAGAAACCTTCCTCAAGAGTTGGTTTGTTGACTCAAAAATCCTGCCGCCCACGTCCATACCCACTCAAGATTGTCGGCCACCCACGCCTCACCATCAGAGGAGTCACGAAATTGAAGACAGCCGTTTGCCATCTTCACGAGCAGCTCAACTCCACGCCAACGTCTACAACAGCCCACGTTTCAGCAAGAACCGAAGCTGCCCAACTCCACGTCAACATCCGCAACTCCACGCGTCCAAGAACCGTCCACCATGGGTCAACAAAACTAGCAATTTCCCCCATTTTGTTGACCGAATTCATCAAAGCCAAAGTCTTGAGTGATCTTCAGCCCCTTCACCCTCTCCACGTGGCAGTGAGTTCAACCGCCTCACCCTCCAGCGAAGACCGAAGCAGCCCACGAAATTTTCTTCTTGTGGAATTGCAGCTCAACGGCGCCCTAGCTGTTTCTCTTGCCGGTCCAGCTCACTCAACTCAATTGAGGGCCAACAGTCCTTAAGCCCAACAATTTGGCTTTTTTTAGCCAAGAATCCAGCCCATTAAGTTAGTTCTTGGAGCCCAATCAGTGAAGTCCAGCAGCAATTTTAACTAAGCCCAATCCAGCAGCACTTCAAGACAGCCCATTTCAGGAAAGTCAGGCCCAAGCTCAGTTGGTTTTAGCTCAAGGTTCCTTCGGGCTTGCGAAGCTCTTGGCCCGGCCCAAGTTCGGCCGCCGTTGCGTCGTCGTCGCGGTGTCCCGGTCGTCGTGTTGTGCAAGTGAGTTTTACTCACTGATGCCTTCTTAGTTTGCTAATGATGCCTAAGGGTTGATTAGATTTATTTAATTGCAATTAGGTGGTTAGATTAGATTACAATAATTAAATTAGAGACTTGTTGATGCATGTTAGTTAAATTGAAGGTGCATTTAGCAAGTAGACTTGTCCTATTAATTATTGGATGCTTCTTGGGATTTTTCTCGTCCCTTATCGGGTTTCAATTTAATAAATCGGGCCTAGGTGAATTTTTAGGAATTTATTATTAATTTTCGAAATTAATTTAATTAATTAATTATTTTCCGGAAATTCATCCGGGATGGTCGGTGATCGGAATTTCGTGTTGATTGTCGTGGTGCAGTCCGTTTATTTAATTGAGCTTTATTTCATACTGATTTAATTACTGAGAAAAGATCGAGTGGGATCGTAAAGCCATTGAATCTTGAAAGAGTCGAGTGGGACCATAAAGCCATTGAATCTTGAAAGGGTCGAGTGGGACCGTAAAACCATTGAATCTCGGTGATAGAGTATGGCATCGTAAAAAGGGCACGTGAGCTCGGTGACTTGATGCATCACTTTGGAGAAGGCACGTGGGCCGGGCATCGTAAAAAGGGCACGTGGGCTCGGTGACTTGATGCATCACTTTGGAGAAGGCACGTGAGCCTAGAGATTTAAGTATGGCATCATAAAAGAGACACGTGGGCTCGGTGATTTGATGCATCACTTTGGCGAACTAGTGCCTAAGAGAATGCACGTGTGCTCGACATCTTGATATGCATTGTGGGAATTACTTAGTCTGTTGGTTATGTAATCGACTAGGTCGATTGATCATTACTTTGATATGATGTTATGAATTGATTGATTGAATGGAATTGACCATGACTGGTCTTGTTGGCGTGTGATCAACTAAGTCGATTTGATCGATGTTTCGATCTGTGATGTGATTACTTGGGTGCCTATTTGATATGTGCTAACATGCATGTGGAATCTGAGGCCAAGATAAGTCCTCTGACTCATGTTGTGCCTAGGCAGCCCTAAGGTGTATTAGTTTATTAATCGGGTCTTAGGAGGTAGAACTTGCTGAGACATAGTCTCATCCCAGTTATGGGATTATATTTCAGGCCTCTAGATTTCCCGAAGACGAGCCGGCATTTGAAGTCGAGGATGAGCGAGAGGAAAGTGATAAAGAGTTTGAAGAAAGTGAGCCTAGTGGTGAAAGACTTGAGGAGGACTGGGATAATGATCCCAAGCATGGTCCTATCCTCTTTTGTAACCCTGTTCATGTGTAATTGTGAATTTCAATAAATAAAATTATGGCCTGGTTTTATATCCCATTGTTTTATTGTTTGGGGATTTTTACCTACTTCCGCATGTGCATATATAAATGAAAAGGGTCGGCGATACATAGTCCTGGGATATCACATTTTAAAATCGACTAAAGCTAAGGGATGTGCGCGTGCCTGAGGATCGGGGCGTGACACGATAGGTAAAGGAGACTCAATAACGTCAAATTGCCGATCGACGATGGGATCTCTCCTGTTAGCATGTTAATGCTTAAGTACAAATCGTACAAGTTATAGAGGGCTCCAATACAAGAAGGAACATGGCCCCTAAGTGAATTGTTTGACAAGTCAAGAAAAGACAAGTTGAAGAGATTGCCAATACTTAGAGGAATGCTTCCATACATTGCATTGGATGACATACCAATTAGTCTAACACTGTTGGAAAGATTGCCAATACTTAGAGGAATGCTTCCATACATTGCATTGGATGACATACCAATTAGTCTAACACTGTTGGAAAGATTGCCAATGGAATCCGGCAAGAGACCCTCAAGAAAATTATGGTTTACCCCAATAACTTCCAGCATTGAACAATTAGTCAATGAGGTAATAAAATTGAAATCATCTCACAACTGGTTAGACATAAGAAGCATTCCTTCAAGAGCTTTTAGCCTTCCAAGATTTGTAGGCATCAGTCCATGAAAACCGTTATTGTCAAAGTAGATGTACTGAAGGTTGGAGGCATTCGATAAGGACGAAGGTATAACGCCAGTGATTAAATTTCTAGAAAAATCAAGATAGATGAGAGAAGGAAGAGTATCACCGATATAAGGGGGAATGCTCCCTCCCAATTGATTGTCACCGGCGCTAAAATAGGTAATGCTGGACATGTTGAAGATTGCTGGTGGGATCTTGCCAGTGAGTTGGTTAAATGCTAGTTGAACATTCCTCAAACCACGAAAGCTTGGACAATGTCTTGGGAATCTCTCCTTGCAACCCATTATGTCCGACGAAAAGAGAGAAAAGTCGGGAGAGATTTCCAATAGAATGATGAATGGATCCTGTAAGATTGTTTTTAGCCAAAAATAAAGCTCGCAGCTTTGACAAAGAGCCGAGCTCGTCAGGAATTTTACCCACAAGTTGGTTATCAATGAGATTCAAAACCTCAATGTTTGAGCACTGAGAAAGATTTGTGGGCACTTGTCCGCCGAAAGAGTTGTTACTAAGAACGAGACGGCGCAAGCGAAACAAGTGGCCAATACTTTGTGGAATTTTGCCACGAAAGCTGTTGTTCTGTAGAACAAGGCTTCTAAGGAAAGAGAGGTTTCCGACATGAGGCGATAGAAGACCGCCCAAGCCTTTCGACATCAGGTTGAGGGACACGACCCTTTCGGGATGTCGTCCACCGCATACAACACCTGGCCACTCACAGTGATGAGAAGAGTCATTCCATGAGCTTAGAATTCCGAGCGAATCCTCATCCACACTGTCTTTGAAGTAGATTAAAGCGAGCCAATCCATCTGGTTAGTTTGCATCGCTAAACTCGTCCATAATGTGAGCTAGGCATGGAAAAATAGGAATATAATTGCCATATGCTTTTCCATTGTGAGTGGGTTCTGTGTTCTAAGATGCTGCAAGAGAAGTCACTTCCAGATTGAACTAAATAAGAAATGAAGACCTTGAAAAGCATATGCTTTTCCATTGATCAAGACACCTTCTCACACGGCAAAACTCCATCCATTTGGAAAAATATGCAAGTTTAACCAAGGTCAAGACCAAGTCTGAGAGGTGGACTTTAAAAGTAATGCAGATTGCCAATACTTTGTGGAATTTTGCCACGAAAGTTGTTGTTCCGTAGAACAAGGCTACTAAGGAAAGAGAGGTTTCTGACATGAGGGGATAGAAGACTGCCCAAGCCTTTTGACATCAGGTTGAGGGACACGACCCTTTTGGGATGCCGTCCACTGCATACAATACCTGGCCACTTACAGTGATGAGAAGAGTCATTCCATGAACTTAGGACTCCGAGCAAATCCTTATCCACACCGTCTTTGAAGTAGATTAAAGCGAGCCGATCCGTCTGATTGGTTTGCAATGCTGAACTTGTCCATAATGTGAGCTAGGCATGGAAAAAGAGGAATATAATTGCCATATGATTTTTCATTGTGAGTGAGTTCAATGTTCTAAGATGCTGCAAGTGAAGTCTCTTCTAGATTGAACTAAATAAGAAATGAAGACCTTGAAAAGCATATGCTTTTCCATTGATCAAGACACCTTCTCACACGGCAAAACTCCACCCAATTTGAAAAATATGCAAGTTTAACCAAGGTCAAGACCAAGTCTGAGAGGTGGACTTTAAAAGTAATGCAGATTGCCAAACCAAGGAAAGGGGCATACTGTAACACCTCTCAACCACCTGAGGCTGCCACAGTCACCTATTTCTATTTTGAAGTTTAGTTAAGCCATAAATTTTTAGGCATTTTATATATATATATATATATATATATATATATATATATATATATATATATATCGGTCCCAGTCGAAGTCTCACAAATAAAGTAAAATTAAACATCTTCATTTCCTTCCCCATCAGCTTACATCACAATGCACACCTACTAGCCCATCAGAGTAAAAACATAAGGCCTGAACACGCTACATAGCAAGAGATGGACATCGGGTGAGTCGATACAACAAAAAGCCCAAGCTACTAGTAAGCTCGGCTAGAAACAAAAGTACTAGACTCTGAGGCCTTCGATCAACTGGTCCATCATCTCGTGTTGGCCTTCCAAAAAGTGTCAGCCTACACCAGTCACACGCTTTCTTCACACCCCGCCGGGTGCATCGACCGGCGGCGGCGGTAACATCCCCCTCATCGTCCCATCACGGCAAACATGAACAGACAGAAATTCTTGAATCACTGGGTCACCAGGGAGGCCCGCATCAAAGAAAATCACAACGCGCACTCGAAAGAAAATCAATCCAGGGATCTCTAAGCAAGGATGCTCCATGCACTCGACCTCTACATCCATAGGGATACCATAGAACGTACCACGTGCGACAAGTGCTAGCGGCATCTTGCTAAGCTGAAATGTTAGTCCCCAAAAGGGGTGAGTACAACCACTCAGCAGATAATTAATTCCCTATGGCTACTCAAGCATCATACAAAACAATCAAGATATCGCATCGAAGCACATATCATTACATGCATACAGTACAACACTTACCTTGCAGCCATTTACATGTAGTTGTACCATATATGAGCACATCATCACATGTCGATGCATATACCATGCACATATATCTTTCAAAGCACAAGCACGTATGTTATTCAATACATGTCACCATATGCACATGTATCTTCCCATGCCCATGTATACATATCATCATTTGTGTATATATATATATCAATCAAAGCCCATGCATATATGTCACCATATACATATCTATCATTCAATGCCCATGCATATATGTCACCATAAGCATATCTATACATCCTTCAATTTTTCACAATTTTAATTGGCTTTTAATGCACCGCCGGCACACACCATCCGAGCTTCCGGCCCCCCACATTCCGGGCATCTCGCACCCCAACTGGCATCACGAGGAATTCATGGCACACACCATCCGTGCTTCCGGCATTTACACTCCTTGGCCGGGCATCTCGCACCCCAATTGGCATCACGAGGAATTCACGGCACACACCATCCGTGCTTCCGGCACCCCCAACGCTCCGGGCATCTCAACTCCGAGGCCATCCAGATTTACGCTCACACGGCTACTGGGCATCCGGCATTTAAGCTCCCTGGTCGGGCATCCCGATACTCCCGGGGCATCGTCGGCTCATACCATTCGACAGCCTTCTCATTTATCATGAGTTAAATGCACATGCATGGTCCAATTTCATAGGGCATATGGCATGATGTACACTTTTATTATCCACATGATATGTCAAATATCATCATGCTTGCAACATGATAAGACTCTTAGAATAATGCTAAACATTTAGTTCATGCAATCGAAAATAGTTTTTTTATACCTTCTTCTTTGAAAATTTGTGCAAATTCCAGCATGTATAGTTTATGAAAATATCTAAATTGAATGCCTAAATGACCTTAAAAAATTATGGGATTTTCACACATACTAGTCAAGATATAATGGCACATTTTTCATGAAGAAAGCAAGTTCTAACAATTAACACATAAAAAGATATAAATTCAGCATCACAACAAACCATATTCGAGTTCCACAGCTTACACAGTTTCAGCATTTTCCTCAATTAAATATTCAAATGTCCTCTAAAAATCACGAAATTTCACCAAAAAACAGACAAGACATAAAGGTACAACTTTCATGAAGAACTCAACTCTAAAAAATCTCTACACAAAAAGATATAATTTACGTAATACGGCTAACACATTTCGAACACACAGTATGCACAGTTTTATGATCTTTTTAATTTAAATATCTAAACAATTTTCAAAAATTATGAAATTTCACCACGTGATAGCCCAGATGCTAAGGTATATTTTCTATGAAGACATATAGGTAAAATTAGTTATAAATAATTTATTTCAGTGGTCATAAGCTTCTGTTCATGGCACTGCTACATCCAGATCAACGCCTAATGTCAATACTCGTCATTTTTCAGAATTAAATACTCAAACGGTCTTCAAAAATTATGAAATCTTTACCAAATGATAAACAAGACTCTAAGATAGGATTTTCATGAAGACACCTAGACCAAATTCGTTATAGGTAATTTATTAAAATTAAGAAAACTCTCTGTTTACTGTACCGCAACTTCCAGAACCTTCTATTACCGAAAAATCTCCATATGACCTACTTAATCTCCTTCTTTTCTTCTAGATTTTGGATATGTTCTAGCTTAGAGTGTTCTCTCCAACTTTCATTTAGATATCAAGGTGAAATACCCAAAGAAAAATCATCTTATGGTTCCCCCGAAGTTACTGGCGTCAAGCACTGTTCATCCAGTTTTCACATCTTCAAGAAAAACGACATTTCACTAGGCTATTCATGTTAGTTTGGTCTCAAATATGTTGTTCCTCTTGATGTTCTCCACCATTCTTATGAAGAAATCGAAGCAAGATTCTCGGTAGAAAGTCGAATACAGCAGCCAAATTCATGAAAACTCCACATGCATCACCAGATCTGAACGTCTTTTTAGAAAATAAGTTTCACCCCTCAAATCTCGTCCTTTTCATCTCAATTTTTAGTATGTTGTAGTTCAAGATGTAATCTACAAGTCTTATGAAGGAGTCGAAGTCAGATTCTCGCTCTAAAGTTACATGCAAGACCTCACAAGTTACTGGCGCGCATGGATCTTCTCGAGACAGAAAACAGCATCAAGCAAAATCACTTCAAAGCCTTACCTTCTACCCTTACAATCCACGAATTTCACCACTATACAGCACTACACTCACAATACAACATGCAAGAGTAGATAAGGGAATCAAATCTTGCCTTAATCTCAAGAAAACACACGCGGGAATCGGGCGGACACGGGCGAGCACGACCGGCAGCTCTCTTTCCTTTCTCTCCTCCTTCTTCTTTCTCTTCTTTCTTTCTCTCCTTCTCTCTCTCACCGTCGACTAAACCCCCTCTAACCGGTCACTCCTCACCTTTTATACCCCCCTTAATCTCATCATTAGCTTGTAATCATTTCATTTCATGCAATTGGACACTTGTTTTGCATGCAAAATTTGCATGCAAAACCGGCCAACTTCTCCCCCTCTCTCCTTGCTCGACAGCCCACGGTTTTGTGGGTTTGTGGGCTTGTGGCCGGCCCACTTGGCCCGCCATAGGCCCACTCAATTTTGGCCCAAAGCCCTTTCAAAGCCCAATTAAATTAAATAAATTTCCAACTCTTAAAAATAAATTCTTAATTAGGTTAATTAAAAATTTAATCAACCCATGCTTGAGTCTAGAAATGTACAAATTCTAATCCCTATACCTCACATGGCCAAAGTCTCTTCCCGTCAAAATATACCCCTTACAAGCTCATGGCCAAGCCTCGCCACGAGTCATGGGCAAATGATCACTAATTACGGTCACAAATTTTTATAAAATTCCGGGATGCCACACATACACATGCTTGTCTAATTTTATATTTGCAACAATTGGAAAGCCGCGTATGCCGCAAAGAAAGGAAATCAAGAACAGACGAGATCCTTGATTTTCAACCATTTCAAAGAGAGCTACTATTTGGTCACATGTAAAGCATGTAATTTGTGCTATGAATTTTTTACATCCAAAATGAGTTGTTTATTTATTAATACCTTGGGTTTGGGTTTAATTTAAGTATGTGAAACACTCGAGCATGTTGAACGATTGTAACTCCGATTATCTAATTATAGTAAATTTTTGCAGTCGGCACTCCTCGTGGATGTTGGTACCAACACTCGTATTGAATTACGTTAATCTTTGGCCTTTATTGTTCCTCATTTATTTCTTCGGTGATTTCAAATTGACTTAGTTGTAAGATCTTCATTAGCCTCCGCGTTCATTAATTCTACAACAAAGGTTTACCTCTCGTATGATATATTGTCATTTTGTGGGTCCTGAACCATCAGTTTTCAACATTTTAGGTATGAATTACTCTTTAAGAAAGGGTTATGTTGCGACCAATTTTTCGGGTGTGAACCACCTAGGGTTTGGCTAATGGATTGTTAAGCTTGGACTTAACTCGGGCTCTCCCAAGCCCATACCAATTCGTGACTTAGGTTCAAATTCTTAGCATGCAATTGATTTTCAATTAGGAGTCGCTACTAATCTATTTTTGGTGGGTCGATTAGAAACCCAAATAAAGTAATGGGAGATTTACTTTACTCCTGCAAACTAGAGATTCTAGATACGGGGACTTGATTACGTTAAATTTCTCTAACGCCCTTTCGGTATCACTCTTTTATTTTTGAAAAATGTTTAGCAGGCAGCTTGAATTGATTTTAGTTTATCTCCCTGACATGTGAGGTGATCACGCGGGTGCGCAATCCACCAATTTAACACCCAAGAAAAACAGTGAATAGATTGCAAAACTTACCTTGAAGAAATGAAAACATTTGCAATGTTAAATTAAAATCCACATTAACGATCCTAGATATGGTTTCTAATTAACACGCGATTTTCTCTTCTTCTTTTTTCACTTTATTTAATAAGAACTTAATCTATATGTAATGCATGCTAATAATCTAATATGACATGGCAACATGACCTAAATTACATGACATGGTAGTATGATCTAAGCTACATGACATGAATAGGCATGCAGTATATCCTAAGCATGAGATGGATTTATTCTAAAAAATAATTTTTTGTATTTTCCATGAGATTCGAAATTAAAGAAATGCAACACTTAAATATGCAATCTAAATTAATCTAATGACCTAATTCTAATGATTGAGAATTTCTAATTAAATGAACCTAACAAAAATCACTAAATGACGTGTATTGTATGAACCTAATTCTATATGACGTGCACATGGTTTTTATTTTCCTAATAAGCATGCGATCTATGCAATGACGTGCAAAAAATGCCCTAATTCTACATGACATATGCATGATGATTTTTGTGTTTTTTTTAAAATTCGAAATTAAAATTGTCAAATAATTAAACGTGCAATTTAAACTAGTGAAACAAAAATCTAACATCCTAAAATTATTTTTTTGGCATTTTTATTTAAGAAATTCGAAATAAATAAATTTCCTATTCTATACATGCAAAATAACCTAAAACAAGTAATATCCTAACATGCATCTAATCTAACACAAACATTTTTTCTTTTAGGGGAGCAAACAAATAAGGCATCAAGAACAACATGGCATCAAATCAAGCAAGACATCATCCACGTCCATTTAATTTTAGGAAATAAATTGACGAATTGTATCTCGCGCATGAGATCGGATTGACCAATTTTAAATAAAATCACGAATCGTCTCTCGAGCGTAAAAGCGGATTGATGATTTTTCCGTACAATTGCGGGTCATATTTCGAGCGTGAAATCGGACCGTCAATCATGTGTACGTTACGAAATTAGGAAGATTTCCCAATTTAAAAGGCTAATTGATATTTTATGGATATGATGGTATCATTCAAATATTCATACGAGATAATCCCATAAATTAGACAATAAGGATATATGAAAATCAAATTAAACAAGATTCTTACCTAATATTTGGTGTCACGTGGACCACGTTGTCAAGTTTGGTCGAACGACGGACGGCGGGATGACTCACGGATGGCGGTTCAACGTAACGTGCTGCTCAATGACGATACCTCGCTCAATAAGTAATAGCGAATTTTGAATGGTGGCTAATACTTCACTGATCTGGCCTGACAAGGTCACAAAGTTGACCAACACAACAAGGGGACGTCTACCATAAGACTTGAACAGCAAAAACGAGGAGGATTGTTGGCGTGAAGATTTGAACGTCCACGGCTGGTCACCAATGTAACTCAGGTGTACGCAAGTGACACTGGGACTCGCGGGAACGAGAGGCAACAATCGTGAGCTTGAGGAGACACCGGCAACAGGACGTGAGTGAGATGGTCACGGTGGTGAGGAGCTGCGATGGCCGTAAGAACATGCAAGGCTTCCCCGATGGATTGAACCGGAGCATTTGGAAAAACCTGCAAAAGATATTCAGCAAGCGCAGCAAGGCAATTGATACGGCTCGGGGTTGCCGTTATTGGCCAATCGTGGACAAAACGGATGATGGCGGAGCAATCGAGTCGGAATATCGATAGCGCTCGAGTGCAGGACAGCCAAACTTTGCTAGAAGTGACGCCAGACTTGCTGAAGCCAAGTTACGGGAGCAGGAACGATGGTGGTGCTCGGGAACCAGCTGAGGACGTTGCCGGTAATCTCGTGCTCGCGGCCTGGAATTGCTGGAGATTCTGGTTTCGCTGCAAGGACTGACGAACCAAGCCAAAAATCACCGCTCTGCTTCGTCTCTCAGGATATCGAGTTCCCTTGTATTGATCTTCCGTTGACCTACAAAGAGAAAAAGACGCAAGAAATTTTTTCCTTTTTTACCTCTCCTCCCAATTGTGGCTGTCGTTTTTTTCATATCAAGAAATTCAACCAACATTAGAATATTTCAAGGAATGGCAACAGAATATATGGAAACCAAATTAACCAAAATTCTTAGCTAGCTCTTGATGTCACTCGGATGTGTTTCCAAATTTGGGCTTATCGGACGGCAGGAGTGGGGATGGTCACCGTGGCTTGCAAATCACACTCGGGATCGTCGAGAGCGGAGTCAATTCATGTGCGGTGGAATCCTTTCTTCAGACGTTGGGATGTGTTCTCTGCTTCTTTGATCAGCACACATCTTTATAAATTTTTCAATGTACTCACCGCCACATGTTGCTTGGATGAGCGTCAAGGTGGAGCAAATTGTAGGATTGAACTGCTGGGACTCGTGGCTCGCGGATGCTTCATCAGAGGGGATCACGACGCAGCTGAAGATGCTAGTGCAGTAGCTCGTCCTGGTGGTGGCCTCGCAGTGTGGGGCAGCGCTGCGAGCATGAGAGCGCGACGATGTGGCCGGCAGGATTCACATGGCAAAGGAATCTCGACCAAGCTTGGTGGAGCACTCTATCTCTCTCTTATCTCACGTGTGTGTTTCTGTGTATTCAGAATTGCTCCCCCTCAATGTGGCCGTATGCATCAATGTGTCTCTCTTCCTCTCGGCTTCTTTGCTCTCGGTGTATGTTGCCCCTCTTTCCATGTGGCCGTCTATTCTCAATTGTGTGGCCTCCTTTTATATGCGTACGCGAAGGCCCCCCACCAAGGAAAGGAAATGTGGTAAAATATTATAAAATTTTTGCTTTTGTTTTTCTTTCCTCTCTAGGGTGCGCTCAAGATCTGTGACTTTCACGTTTTCAAACGAAGAATATACCACGCCATGTACGCTCCTTGCTAATATATCGCGTGAATATATAAAACGTCGACTACCACATCATCCTTTCTTTTTATCCCTTTTTCATTGGTCAAATTTTCCTTTTTTGCACAAAACCGCATCTCCCATTGTATATTACCTAAATCTATAAAAATCAAAATAAAATCTGCCTAAACTATATGCCATGCATTTTTATTATTATTATTTTTTTATTTTTTAGCAAAAATCAACCCCAAAAATTTAGATGTCAACAGGTTAGTTGTGAACCCAAAGGAACTACTCGGGAAAGCGAAGAGCTATTGATTTGGTGGATCAATAGATGGCAAATCGAATCTTGCCACTCATAGTGATGAGAAGAGTAATTCCACAAACTTAGCACTTTGAGCAAATCCTCATCCACATTGTCTCTGAAGTAGATTAAAGCATGACTATCGGTCTAGTTGGTTTGCATTGCTGAACTCATCCATAATGGGAGCTAGGCATAGAAAAACAGAACATACTCGCCATATGTTTTTTCATTATGACTAATTTCTGTGTCTTAATAAGTTGCAAGCGAAGTCTCTTTCCAAATTGAACTGTATAAGAAATGAAGACCTTCAAAAGCATATGTGTTTCTATTGATCAAGACACCTTTTTAAACTGCGAAACATAAGCCGATCGGATAAATATGCAAGTTTAACTCAAACCAAGAGTTGGACTTTAAAAGTACTGCAGATTTGGTAAACCAAATAAAGGGGAACACAGACAGCGGATTAAGCGAACCAAATAAAGGGGAGAACCAAATAAAGCGGATTGGCAGAACCAAATAAAGGGACACATAGGGGGAGACACCTCAAAACACGTACTCACGTTCGAGTTGTAGCCGTACAGCAAAATGGAGTATTTGATGGCTGCGCAGCGACTTCTTGGAAAGCCATGCCGCGAAGAAAGGAAATCAAGAATGGATGAGGTCCTTGATTGCCGGCCGTTTCAAAGAGAGCTCCTACTTGGTCGCGGACAAAGCATGCAATTTGTGTTGTGAGTTTTTTTACATCCAAAATGAGTTGTTTACCTGTTAATACCTTGGATTTGGGTTTACTTTAGGCATGCAAAACACTTGAGCATGTTAAGTGATTGTAATTCCAATTCTCCGATTATAGTAGATTTTTATTAGTGGCTATCCTCCTAGATATAGGTGCCGACACTTGAATTGAATCACATAAATCTTTAGTCTTTGTTGTTCCTCGATTATTATTATTTTTCTTGAATTCACATTGACTTAATCATAAAATCCATGTTAGCTTCCACAAGCGTTATTTTTACGGCAATTTTCGCTTCTCACTTGATATATTGTCATTTCGTGAGTCTTAAACCATCGGTTTTCAACATTATAGGTGTGAATTGCTCTTTGAAAGAGGGTTAGTTGTGAACCCAAAGGAACTGTTGAGGAAAGGGAAGACCTATCAATTTGGCGGATTAATAGATGGCAGATCGGATCTTGCTTTAGAAAAAGAAGAGAAGAGACGAACAAAGAACAGGTGGATGCCTACCGCGGATCTTTCGTGTCATGTGAATTGCTTTTAGAGAAATGGTCAGTTCTGAGCCCAATTTACAATAACAACCTACGGCACTCTTCTGGCAATGTCGGTTCATAGACTGAAGACTAACCCAAATAATTTGCAACTCACAGATGTAAGCAATTGCTTTAACTAGTTCATTGCCTGGTATCATCAGATCAACCTGCCGTACCGAAGAAGGGGAAAAACTTTGATCACATCTCATCAATGAGAAGTAATATTCAAACGGAAGATACAAAACATATACAGATGTTGAGCGAAAAATAAAGGCCACATGTACTCGAATTTCCACCAAAAAACATATATATGAGATAAAGCAGCCAATAGAGGAATGTTATAAACACATCCTTGTGTTCTAATGTGCTCGTTATTGATTTAAGCTACAAGTGCATCTTTGACATCGTTGGATGTGGCAGCTCTCTTCAGCTCTTCATCCAACGCAAATCTGAACCTTGCGCCTAAAATGAACACAAGATTATAAACATGGAGGCAGTAAGATGACCAGTCAATAAATAAAGTAGCAGAAATCTCCTTTTTGATTGCGCAAACTCTTGTACAAATTAAACGAAAATGAGCATCCATATCACGTGGCAGAAGAATGGAAACAAAGAAAGCTTCTTTGTAGGATCAACTACGAAATGCAAGGTTTACAAAGCTCATCTAAGAATAAAATCATTCAGCATTCCCAATTCAGGGATTGTGAGGATGCAAGAGGATCCAAAAGTCTTACAAAGAAACGAATCATACATAAAATACAAACAGTAGGCTCATGGTTCTAGCACACTCTATTCTAGGTATTTCTTTCATGCGATCATTACCTTCTTGATTAAAACCTTTTACCTACCTATGCAGTCCTGTGTTTACCCACGTAATACATCCATTTGTACAGAAAAAAGATGCTAATAGAAGAAAGACAGAATTTGTTGCATGCATGCGTATTTAGACTGTCACATGCAACCCGTAACACAATTTCATGCAACTAGCCCGAAGGCAACAAGCTATGGCATTGACGAGAATGGAAGGAAGACAGCATTTGGTGCATGCATGTGTAATCGGACTGTCACATGCTACTCTTAGCACAATTTTATGCAACTAGTCCCCAGGCAACAAGCCGTGGCATTGACAATAATACAATAGAACTTCCCATGTTTACATACATAATTCATCCATTTGTTCTACTAAAAAACAAATAGCAATGGTCACATTATAAATGGTCTCAGGCACACTGAATAAGAATATCCAGAACTAACTATACACTAGAAACAAAAGCTCAACAGAAAATTCAATAAAACAGCACCAAAGAAAAAAGCGCGAAGAGCGCGCACAGGATCATCCCGAAACGTTTCCTTTGGGGCTAAAGGTGTCACAATTTTTCCTGATTTAAGATCATCAATCCCTGTACAGTGAACAAAATTCAAAAAGCAGAAGAATTAACATAGTGTAATTAAAGTCTCATGAAAAGAAAATCAAGTCAAAAGATCTATTCTAACCTCTCCCAGTTAAATCTTCAACTGAGCTGGTGTTGATATTGTATAACATTCTTTCAGATAAAAATTTAGGTCATCAAACATCTGGACCAATGTAGAGAGGAACGATACAAATAAGAGTAGCAAGCTGTTTGAAGTAAGGGATTGAAGTAAACAAACTTCATAATTTAAACATATAAAGAAGCAACCGTTATGTGGACGTCCAGTCATGTCTAGAGAGTGGACTATAGTCTTCAGAATCCTACCTCAATTAACATACAAATTTCACAAATTAATGAAAGGCATGTGGTGCTAAACCACTTCATTAGCTGAGAGAGAGAGAGAGAGAGAGAGAGAGAGAGAGAGAGAGAGAGAGAGGAGAGAGAGAGCAACATTAGCATGGGCCTAGGAGCATCTTGGGATAAGAGAAGCAAGGTGTTTGAAGTAACAGATTGAAGTAAACGAACTTCATAATTTAAACATATAAAGAAGCAACCGTTATGTGGACGTCCAGTCATGTCTAAAATAGAGAGTGGACTATAGTCTTCAGAATCCTACCTCAATTAACATACAAATTTCACAAATTAATGAGAGGCATGTGGTGCTAAACCACTTCATTAGCTGAGAGAGAGAGAGAGAGAGAGAGAGAGAGAGAGAGAGAGAGAGAGAGAGAGAGAGAGCAATATCCAAATAAATATATGAAAGACTGTACATTCCATGACTTCTTGCCAGCTGACCAGAAAATCAAAACGACCAGCAATTCCTCTTTAATTGTCATCTAGTTAATTGGCATTAAATTATCAACAGGCAGTAAGTTTCGAGCTACATATGCTTCACAGAAGGCAGACTATGTCCACTATTAGTAACTGGAAATAAGGTTGGATAGGGTAACAAAAGAATTTGTTATGTATCAATTATAGAGTAATAGAATGATTTGATTCATTAAAAATATATTTAACTAATGGGTGTTAGATCAAATACCACCTAAAACAAAGCAATGAATTGTTTGAGAACAATTTATCAGATACATCAAGCAGAAGAGATACCTGTTTATAGTTAAATTCCTTCAGTAAGCATCCTCTTCTGCAGTGCCAAAATCCTGTAAGAGAAGTCAAATTGGACGACCATTCACAAAAGTAACTACCAAAAAATAGCAAGATTTTTGGGTGATAAATAGTTGAACAACAGCGCAATCACATCGGACGCACCAGTGCATGGAGAGAGGGGACAAAGCAATAAGTAAACAAAAATTTGCTCCAAGCATTGACAATCTAAGAGAAAATACTGTGCTATTGTCGCAATTGAATGGCCATGGACACAAAATGTAAAAGGCCTTGAGCTCATTGCATTTAGCCCTCATGATGATTCTTAGGCCCTCTTATCTATGATGATATACTCGACACTTATAAGAAAATAATGTTTGTTCAACAAGAACAAGTGTCTCAATTAGCAAAAGAAAGAAAAATAGTTTAGAAGAAAGTCCCTGGACCGAGACTGTTCAATAAGAGACATGTGATTGTCAGAATTCAAGTCACTTTACTGTTGATTATGAGCTACATAATTGTCATTTGTACACTTGCATTCCTTAAGTACGAGTACCACCACAGAGCATGCAAGCAGCTGCCCCATTGATACCACCTAACTAATTTGCTTGTCTTTCTTTCCCTAAAAAAGAAAATTCATGAAAGAGCTAAAAACTATTTTTGCTATTTACTGGAAATGATACAGTCTAGTAAGCCCCACCTAAACAAGATAATAAGATACAGGTGGAAAGAAAACATATTACAAATCAATTAACAGCTGTACTACTGCATACCATCTGCGTGGGAATGTGGCTATCGTCACTGTACTTTTCAGACCGTTCACAAAATCTATTCATCTTTATTGAGACACATCCTCGCTGTTTCCAGATGTTTTGGCTGATCTGGGTTGCTGCAAAACTAAATTTATGTAAAAATGTCTTCAAATACCCTATCAGAATGGAGACAGCATCTGCCAAAATAACGTACCACAACCTAATTCAATCAGAAAAATATGGGCACATATTCATGTAATAAGAAGTTCCAAATTCAACCATGCTGACGAGACCATATTTCATGACTAACGTACAAAAAGAAGTTAAGAGAGAATCGCGGGAGACGAAAAAGAAAAGCCCTTCTACAGAGCTCATGAAGACAATAGACCTCCCAGATAATAAGACCCAAGAAAGAAATACCAAGGGGCAAAAGATGGAGCAGCAAAGGGGTATTCTCAAAAGCACGTACTTACCCTGCACACACTCCTTATTCCCCTTAAAATGAACCATTTGTTCTTCACTTAAATCATATTTCAAAGCCCTTGGAGAAATAAACGTAAGAGGACCAATTAATCTCAGTATGAAAAAGATTTTGCAAGTGTCAATTCCGTCCAGAGTGGCTTTATCTCTTGGAAGGCTGCTTAGATAATCATGAGATGATGAATTTCTGATGACAATCTTTCTTTGGAGGGATATAGAGATCGTAAAATATGGATCGGATATGCAATTGGAGCCCTTCTTTAACTTATTTGATTTACTTCATAGTTTTTGGGTTGTGCTTTGAGGTCAGTGAAAAGCAGTGTTACCACAGGGATAGAAATGGATTGTTTCCAGTGAAACTTTCTAAAAGCTACAAGGGTCTGGCACAACCCAAACCACATGCATGCCAACCCCAGCACATAGATCACATTCAAGATATAAAATCCACTGTATATTAAATGTCTTGCACTTCAAATTTTGTTAAGTAAAAGAAAAAGTTAATCATGAAGAATCAAGAATCTTGCATCTTCAAAACAGCAGTCTCTATGCCTTAAAAACACTCTTTTAATCCTCTTCCATCGCACCTAGCTAGCATTGATTGATCCCGAGGTCTTAGTTATTTGACTTGGAACTGTGGACCTATTACTCTTTATATTATACTCTAGTGAACGCTCCTTTCCAGTCTCTCTCTTTTTTCAGTGACAAGCAAAAAACAATCCAAGAAATGGAGTGCACAATAAACAAATAACCACTGCTCACATTATAAACTTCCTCTGCGGAATAAACAAATGACCAACACTCGCACATAAACTTCAAGTCAAATCATACATTCACACATTAAAATATGGAAAGCCAATATTTGAAGGCAAAAGGCAAGTACAAAACTCATTGCACCTTGGGAACAGCTAGACCTTGTGCCTCTTCCCCTGTTGACGCCAAATATTGGGTAACCCTATCCACGAATGTACTACCCAACACGTCATCAAGTGCAATATCAATATCATAACACTCTTTCCCTAGAAGCTGTAAAGATGAGATAACGGGAGCTTGTTCAGCAACTTCTTCAAAGAATAGGTTTAACACAATAAATCCACCATTGTTCACAACGTCGTTCACAACGATTCAAGTATAATGATTGTCATCCTTTCTCTTCAAAACGTTCCAGCTTGAATGTGATAAACGATTCTAGGTAGGGAGATCGAAATACTTTTACACGATTGGTACTGCAAAAGAACTTAAAGGCACATCGAAGCGAACCCAGCAACCAACCACCCGCAGCTGGGTAGGGAGATCGAAATGGCGAACAGTGGCGAGAAGCCTCTCAAAGATCATCTTCTCCTTCTCTGTCAGATCGATATTTTCCTTCACTCGCACCACCGGCGAATTCGTCGACATCGATTTGCGACTCAAGAGCCCTGCCCTTTTAGTCAGGTCTCGCGCCTTAAGAGGACTCCAAACGCTTCCTAAAGCAAGAGAATTGCAACTACGGACGATGCTTCTAAGAAAAAGACCTGAACTGTTGCCGTTCAATAAAGACGCTCTCATTTTCCCCCCTTACTCATGCTGGAAACGTCCTCGCTTCAATTCACTCAGTTCTTCCCTTCCGTTGTGAAGAGAATTCGGCACTCAGACGGTTAGACGGCGACGATGGAGGCGACACGGCGACGACAGGCTCAGCAGAAGCGCGACGGCGAGGGCGGGAGAGACAGACAGACGCTCTCAGATATGAAGAGAAACTGAAAAGCTCTTCTAAACGGTTGTGCGTGACAAGGAAGCGATGATAAAATTGGGTGAAATACCACGAAAAATTTTAAAGTGCGTTTACAATAAATTACCAAAAATATTAAATTAATATATTTATGACAAATTTATCTTCGATTAATTTCCATTAAATTTAATTAATATCATCAAAAGTTATAAATTGGTACACATGTGATAAATGGAAAGTAAAACCCAAAATTAATATAGGTGTCTATTGTCATATGTCATTCAAATCAACAATTTGACATGGATATTAATGGAGAATAAATTTATTATAGGTGTATAATTTGGAGTTTTTGATGATCAAAAAATTGGTTTATGTAAATTTATCACAAGTAAATCAATTTGGGATTTTTCGTGATATTAAATTAATCAATAATCTCATTTGTAGTTCTTTTTTTTTTTTTTTTTTTTTTATGACCCGGGAACCCCGCACGGCCGGCAGGAGATAAACCACCGGGGCGACACGTGCTAGCCACCACACACATGCCACCGGGTAAGTCACCAATGTCTCACGCCAACCTCCCTGCAACTTGCGTCGCAGGGGTTTCGAACTCCAGACCTCTTAGCGAAAGGAAGCCTGAACTGTTGCGATTATCAATGTCCATGGCCTCTGTTGTCGTGACAAAGCAGATCGTCGCCATCCCAAAATCCCCAACTCGTCCCACCATCTTGTTGTCTAGAAGTATGTTACTCGGCTTCAAATCTCCGTGTACAATCTTTGGGCTGCAACCCTTGTGAAGATATTCGAATGCGGAAGCTACATCAATGGCAATGTCTAACCTCTGCATTAGGCCCAAGTGTCCTGGCTTTCCATGTCCATGTTCATGCACAACGTCCTCTTCGTTTCCTTGGTGTACCCAATTTTCTAAGCTCCCATTACCCATGTATTCATACAATAGAGCTTTGAAATCATTGCCATGATAGTCCACACTTGAGCACACATCCAATATCTTCACGAGATTTCGGTGTCTTATGGCCCCTAAGGTTCGACATTCCGAGATGAAGCTCTTCGAAGCACCTCTATAGCCCAGGTCAAGCACTTTAACTGCCACCCAGCCACCTTCTTGTGTAGTTGTTTTATAAACGGTAATATATCTCCCTTTACCTATCACATTGATCTCGAAGAATCCATCTGAGGCTTTAAAGAGCTCCTCATAAGAGACCATCGAAAATTTGTGTTCAAATGGCAATTCAGTTGAAGATGTAATCTTTTTTGACTTCTTTCTCTGGTACCAAAAAATAAATAGGCAAAGACATGAAATGAAATATGACAAGACGGCCGCCACTGTGGCAATTACTCTAACTTTTTTGGTTCGTAATGGTTTAGAGGTATTCGATTTGCAAGAAGGAAGGTTTAGTTCTATAATACCTCCACAAAGATTCCTATTCTCAAAGATGAACACTGCACTAACATTGAGAAATACTCCTTGCTTCGGAACTTCTCCTTCAAGCTTGTTTGAAGATAGATTCAAGTACTTTAGATTTGTAAATTGAGTGAGAAAACTTGGGATTTCCCCAGATAAGTCATTATGGGAAGCATCCAACTCTTGTAAGCCTCGTAATGTGCCTAAAGCCGGAGGTATTTCACCATGAAAGGAATTGACTGCTAAGTTGAGCCGTCCCAATAGCGAGCACTTGTTGATGGAGCTAGGAATTGGTCCTGTCAGCTTATTGTAAGACAGATCTAGTTCCACGAGATTGGTCAAGGACCCAACTTGAGACAAAAGAGATCCACTCAACAGGTTATGTGCCAAGTTGAAGATAATTGAAACGGTAGAAAGACTAAGAAGCTCCCTCAAGATTGGACCACTCAGATTATTGTTTGAAAGCCCAAGCTCGATTAGCTGCCTGCAGTTACCAAGGCTTTGCGGTATTTCCCCGTAGAAGTTGTTGAACGATAGGTAAAGGAGACTCAATAATGTCAAATTGCCAATCGACGACGGGATCTCTCCCGTTAGTACGTTAATGCTTAAGTACAAATTGTGCAAGTTACGAGTGCTCCAATACAAGAAGGAACATGGCCGCTAAGCAAATTGTTTGATAAGTCAAGAAAATACAAGTTGAAGAGATTGCCAATACCTGGAGGAATGGTTCCATACATTGCGTTGGATGGCATAGAAATTAGTCTAACGCTGTTGGAAAGATTGCCAATGGAATCCGGCAAGAGACCCTTAAGAAAATTATGGCCTACCCCAATATTTTCCAGCCTTGAACAATTAGTCAATGAGGTAATAAAACTGAAGTCATCTCGCAACTGGTTAGACATAAGAAACATTCCTTCAAGAGCTTTTAGCCTTCCAAGATTTGCGGGCATCAGTCCATGAAAACCGTTATTGTCAAAGTAGATGTATTGAAGGTTGGAGGCATTCGATAAGGACGGAGGTATAATGCCAGTAAACAAATTTCTATGAAAATCAAGATAACCGAGAGAAGGAAGAATATCACCAATATAAGGGGGAATGCTCCCTCCCAATTGATTGTCACCGGCGCTAAAATAGATAATGCTGGACATGTTGAAGATTGCTAGTGGGATCTTGCTAGTGAGTTGGTTAAATGCTAGTTGAACACCCCTCAAACCACGAAGCTTGGACAATGTCTTGGGAATCTCTCCTTGCAACCCATTAAACCCGATGGAAAGACGGAAAAGTTGGGAGAGATTTCCAATAGAATGAGGAATAGATTCTGTAAGATCGTTTTTAGCCAAAAATAAAGCTCGAAGCTTTGACAAAGAGCCGAGCTCATCAGGAATTTTACCCACAAGTTGGTTATCAATGAGATTCAAAACCTCAAGGTTTGAGCATAGAGAAAGATTTGTAGGCATGCGTCCACCGAAAGAGTTGTTACTAAGAACAAGACGGTGCAAGCGAAACAAGTGGCCAATGCTTTGCGGAATTTTGCCACGGAAGCTGTTCTGTAGAACAAGGCTTCTAAGTAAAGAGAGGTTTCCAACATGAGGTGATAGAAGACCACCCAAGCCTTTCGACATCAGGTTGAGGGGCACGACCCTTTCGGGATGCTGTCCACCGCATACAACACCTGACCACTCACAGTGATGAGAAGAGTCATTCCATGAGCTCAGAACTCCGAGCGAATCCTCATCCACACTGTCTTTGAAGTAGATTAAAGCGAGCCAATCCGTCTGGTTAGTTTGCATCGATGAACTTGTCCATAGTGTGAGCTGGGCATGGAAAAATAGGAGTATAATTGCCATATGCTTTTCCATTGTGAGTGGGTTCTGTGTTCTAAGATGCTGCAAGAGAAGTCCCTTCCATATTGAACTAAATGAGAAATGAAGACCTTGAAAAGCATATGCTTTTCCATTGATCAAGACACCTCACACGACAAAACCTGTTGAATATGCAAGTTTAACCAAGACCAAGACCAAGACTGAGAATTGGACTTTAAAAGTAATGCAGATTGGCCGAACCAAAGAAAGGGGCATACACATACTTGTCTAATTTCATATTTGCAACAATTGGAAAGCCACGGGTGCCGCAAAGAAAGGAAATCAAGAGTAGATGAGGTCCTTGATTTTCGACTGTTTCAAAGAGAACTGCTATTTTGGTCACAGGCAAAGCATGTAATTTGTGCTGTGAGTTTTTTACATCCAAAATGAGTTATTTATTTATTATTACCTTGAGTTTGGGTTTAATTTAGGCATGGGAAATACTGGACCATGCTGAGCACTTGTAACTCTAATTATCTAATTATAGTAAATTTTTGCTGTCAGTACTCCTCGTGGATATAGGTAGCAATGCTCATATTGAATTACGTAAATCTTTGACCCTTATTATTCCTCATTTATTTCTTTGATGATTTCAAATTGAGTTCTTGTAAGATCTATTAAATTATTGTCTCGAGTTTGAATTCGAATAACGATTTGTTAAATCGAATTTTGTTGAGAAAGATTTTTTAAGTGGATTACAAATCGGATGAAGAAGTCTTTCTTCTTATTGGACTTTCTTTTGGACGTGCAAAATAAGCAAGGAAATAAAAGAATGAAGTTAACCTATCACTATAAGACAAATGAGGAAATAAAATAAAAGATAAAAGTAAGGATTTCTTTCTTTGAAAAAGTCTTGTTCATATTGAAGACTAAAGTCGGTGGGCCCAGGTCAAATTGTTGACCTTGGCACACACACATATAAAAAGCGGAAAAGAAGAGGAGCCGTAGAAGCCCGACGAGAGAAAATAAAGATAAAGTAAGGATTTCTTTCTTTGGAAAAGCCTTGTTCACATTGAAGACTAAAGTCGGTGGGCCCAGGTCAAATTGTTGACCTTGGCACACACATACAAAAAGCGAAAAAGAAGAGGAGCCGTAGAAGCCCGACGAGAAAAAAATAAAAATAAAAATAAAAAAGGAGCCATACGTCCACACATCTAGACGCCGCACAAGCCTTGAAGAGGTAGAGAACATGAAGCTATACGAACGTGGAGAAGAGACGAACGTCTAGTATTTGTTTTGGCGTACATAAAACGTTTTACTTTGAGCTTTGAATGCACAGTAATTTTTTGCCATGAATTTATATCCAAATGAGTTATTCATTTATAAATAGTTTAGATTTTGGATAAATTTAATATAGAAAATATTCTAGCATAGGAGCGATTATAAATTATGATTCTCTAATTATAGTGAATTATTTGTTACTGGCTCTTCAGTGGACATAGCTACCGATACTCAGACTAAACTTCGTAAGTTTCCGGTGTCATTATTATTTCTCGTTTATTTCTTTTGTGATTTGGCGTTAACATAAATTGCAAAATCATATCGTTTCCGCGTATTATATTCTAACAAGATCTTCATTAGCTCCCACGTTCATTAATTCTACAACAAAGGTTTACCTCTCATATGACATATTGTCAATTCATGGGTCTTGAACCATCTGTTTTCAACATTTTAGGTACGAATTGCTCTTTGAGAAAGGGTCAGTTGTGAACCCAAAGAAACTACTCAGGAAGGCGAAGAGCTATCGATTTTGGGTCAACAAATGGCAAATCAAATCTTGCTTTAGAAAAAAGGAGAAGAGACTAAGAAAGAAGGGGTGGATGCTTACCATGAATTTCTTGTCCCGTGTGAATTGCTCTTTTAAAAAGGGTCAGTCATGTACCCAAAGGAAGACCACTGCTTAGTGGAAAACATGGGCCTAGCGAAAAATGAAATCTTCTCAATCGTTTCACACCATCAACCCATAAAAGTAGGCGTACATGATATGATTGTACAACACTTTGAGGAGAAGACGATGTACCTCAGCATAGACGCGGACCACCCTCGTTACCTTTTGTGCAACTCTCATCACACACTGCACACAGCTCGCGCAAAAACTCCTAAATTCATTTCAAGCCTTTTCTTCCACCTCTCCTCTCCAATCCTCGATCATCATATGAGTTGCAAGCGACCCAGAAAGACAGTGTGAACTCAAAAATGACAAAACAAGTGCGCCAACAACCAATCGGAGAGAAGTCCAAACACTTTAAGTTCATAATGACTTAGTATTCATTAACATGATGACTTTTTTAGTGGCCTGTTTACATCAACGTCTAATTTACCATCTCCTAATATATCCAACTCTTTCTTTATATACGTCAATGTCCATGGATTAAACTTATAAAAAACCGTGCATTAAAACTTATAAAAAACCGCGCATCAATGGGATGATTAGGAAACAAAACAGGTGTTCAAAAAGAATCAACTCTTCATAAAGCTCTAGCATTCCCGCCACATTTTTTGCCAATGAACTCCCATGACCGACACGGCAAGCTGTCGAGGCTTGCCACTCGTGAGTTTCCATAATTACCTATCATACCACATCTTCTCCACGCATGGTATTCGGCATACGCCACCGGATCGTTTGCTAAGGACTTCACGAAAGTTGCCAATTCCTTTATGGAGCTAAACTTGTTCCCGTCTATGATCGAACGTGGAGAGACAAAGTCCATGACGTTGGGGGCACTGAAATAGATGGTGACCGCCCCGGAATTCAGAGCATAAAATAGCTTCTCCGTCACGTAACTTTCTGTTTAGGTGTTCTCGATTGCGAGAACAAACTTATAATGAGACATGGTGCAGTACAAATTGTCCCACCATTTTGGAGTGACACTGGCATCGTTGGCACACTCGGGATAGAAAGACAGTGCCTTATTGAGACTGCCAACATTATTTAAGCACTTGACAAATGAATGGTGAGGCAGCAACTTGAGGAGCTTTTCTGCAAGTTCGTTCTTTCGAGGAAGGCAACGAGAGGAAGACCAATGACCCAGCGTCTCCTGGGGTGCAAAAACAAGATTTAATGCATTTAGGGGATCATAAGTTAATAGGGAGAGAATCGAGATGAGACTCGAGAAGGATCGACGAGATGATAGCTCACATTGTCCTTACAAGAAGACGCGTGGTAATTTCAACCATTGCGAAAAAGGGATCCAGCATAGGTTGACTGGATATCTTCTTTTGCATGGTAAGTGATGAAGGTATCTTCTCGGTCTGATCTCCTTCGTCCAGCATCCAGATCCATGTGTACACGTAGTGGATCCCCATTGCGCCTCTGATGTTAGCATGTCCAGTGAGAGAAGATGCTCTCAATTAAAGCAGCAGCATGTAAAACAAATTTCATGGAAGCTGGCACCAATTAGGAAAAAGGAAAATTCCAAAAAGAGACCAAAGTATCTTTTTTTTCTCAAATAAGATCTCGAAGTGAACTTTATTTTATATAAAGACTTAAAGTGCCATCACTTTATCAAATAAAGGTCTGAAGTAGATCTTGTTTCAAATGAAGACCTGAAGTAACTATATCAGTTTCAAATAAAGACCTGAAAGTAATTATGTCCGTTTCAAATAATGACGTGACTTTCCAACAATTAAGAGTATTTTCATCATTTGTCAGTTTTCCCAATTTTTCTTCCTTTTTTTTTTTTTTCTTTCCCCCCCCCTTTTTTTAGTTCTTCTTCCTCTTCACCGGTGGCTGGCCAGTGGGCCACCGATGATGCCCACAAAGAGCTAGGCAAGGGTCGCCCTCGCCGATGAGGGCCATCCACGCCGACCACAAGCAAGGGATGGCCTTACCTGGCCTTGGCAACCCTCGCCTACGGGCCATTTGCGAGGTCAGCCCCCGTCGGCCCCAAGGGAGGCCAACCCTTGCCAGATATAGCGAGGGTGGCCTCGCCGGCAGCCAGTGAGTGCTTGTAGGCCCTCGCCTGCCCTTACCAACGGCTAGCAAGGTCGCCCAACCCTTGTTTGAACTTCTGACGACAGTCTTTCTTTGAAGGGATATAGAGTTCGTAAGATATGCATGAGTTAGACAATTGGGACCCTTCTTTGTCTTATTTGATTTATTTAATAGTTTTTGAATTGGATTTTGAGGTCCATGAAAAGCAGTGTTACCACACAGATAGAAATGGACAGTGAAACTTACTAAAAGCTACAAGGGTCTGGCACGACCTAAAACACATGCGCGTCAACCCTAACACATAGATGACATTCAAGATGTAGAATCCACTGTATATAAATATCTAGTACGTCAAATTTCATGAAGTAAAAGAAACGGTTAATCATGAAGAATCAAGAGTCTTGCATCTTCATAACAGCAATGTCTTTGCCTTCAAAACACTCTTTTAATCCTCTTCCTTCGCACTTAGCTAGTATTGCTTGATCCGGAGGTCTTAGTTATTTGTCTAGGTATTGTGGACCTGTTCCTCTTTATTTTATACTCTAGTGAACACTCCTTTCCAGCCTTTCCTTTTTTCAGTGACGAAGAAGTGCACAATAAACAAATAACCACTGCTCACATTATATACTTCGGGTGCAGAATAAACATATGACCGACACTCCCACATAAACTTCAAGTCAAATCATACATTCACGCATTAAAATATGGAAAGCTAATATTTGAAGGCAAAAGGCAAGTACAAAGCTTAATGAACCTTGGGATATCAGCCAGCCCTCGTGCCTCTTCCCCTGTTAATGCCAAATATTGGGTAACCTTATCCACGAATGTACGGCCCAACATGTCATCAAGTGCAATATCAATGTCATAACACTCTTTCCCTAGAAGCTGTAAAGAAGAGATAACTTGAGTTTGTTCATCATCTTTTTCAAAGAATAGGTTTAACATAATAAATCCACCATTTTTCACCATGTCATTTACTTCGATTCAAGTACAATAATTGTATCGTTTCTCTTCAAACCATTTAGCTTGAAAGCAATAAATAATTCTGAGCAAAAAAGTTTGCTTAAAATGACAGACATTAAATCATTTATAACAGTTTGAAAGCATCATGGGGCCTTTCTAGGCACACATAATCATTCTTTACTCAAATAATTACCCTGGCACCTTGTCGAAGGCTGGGAAAGGTCCTATTTGTTAAGGGTTGTGGCAAAGGGGCGTCACCATGCAATAACAGGTTATAGTGATGATATGGGATGCAAAGTTAGTAATCAGTAGCATATATTGTAGGAAAAAATTGATGAGAATAAATAAATCTGTCTGAGGCGTGCAAGCGTAAGCACTGTCCTTAAGGATAATTCCGCCCCTCGGAGTGCGAAACTCGGTGCGATAGGCTTCTGACGGCTATCCTCCCAAGATACAACAGACCTTCTTCTATATTCCGCACTGAATATTAGAAGGAACAGAAACAACGTTTGTGTATAACCCAACAAAGAAAAGGAAAGGAAAGATTTGTGAAAAGAAAGAAGATTCGCTGTTTCATTCGGTGTATCTCTATTTTAAAGATTGTCATATGAGATTTTATATGCATACAAAATAGAGCCGTTAAAAGAGCCGTTGTAAAATAATGAAGGATTTATTTGAGAAATAAATTAAACGTTACAAAACGATTGAAAAGCCGTTATATGACCGTTAAGAAACCGTTATGTGACCGTTAAAAATGATAATGGTCTTCAATGCGATGTGGTCATAACTTTTATCAAAGTAAATATTTCAAAATATTATTGAAATATCCAACAATCCCCCACATATTTCAAAAGATTTTGAAAACAAAAGATTAATATGATGCTAGGTTATTGGAGTATAATGCATTGAAACTGGTGCTTGTTAGGCTATGAACCAGCCCTAAAAAAAATGAAATATAATTCACGAAATTATTGGTGAAGTTTGAAACTTCTATGAACCAAAAAATTTCTTTTGTGAATTATAATTTTCATCAATCACATTGCACTCCCACAAACTTTGTTGTTCAACGCGGTTTTGCGCTAATAGGCCATGCGCGTGCTTGGTTTATTCATAAGTGCTTTAAGATTTTGCCAAAAATTCTCATAGGAGCGGCCCCACTCCACACTTATATAGGTGATTCCATCAAGTGTATTCTGCAGCTTAATACACCACCAATAATGACTATGGAATTTCATTAAGAGCTTAGCTCAACCTCCTTTTTTCCTTGCAGTTTTGCACCATTCTCATCTTAGGATGGACAATAATTTTTTAATAGTGCATCACTAGAACAACAAGTGACTTGTTATTACCCATATGAACCTAATTCATGGGATCGCCAATCACATAGGTTGGGTTACCATCACTGTTGTTTTTCCTCAATTGGCTTCAGTCCCATTCCCCTCGATGTGTCGTAAATTAATTTTCTTCCCACAAGTTTAGTCAGAGGATCGGCCAAATTCACTTCTGACTTTACATAATCGATGGATATAATTCCATCTTTAAGCAGCTGTTTTATTACATCATGTCTCAATCGGATGTGTCTATTTTTGCCATTGAAGGTTTTATTCTTTGCAATGGCTATTGCCGCTTGGCAATCACAAGGTGCATAGACACGAAGGTGTTGGTTTCATTCCCAAAGGAATATCTCGCTAAGAGATTTCTTAACCACTCAGCCTCATTGCCAGCCAATTCTAGAGCCACAAACTCGACTCCATGGTGGATTTAGCAATTATTGTTTGTTTGGCTGACTTCCAAGTTACAGCACCTCCACCAAGGGTGAACACATATCCACTAGTGGATTTTGTCTCATCTGAATCCAAAATCCAGTTAGCATCACTGTATCCTTATTTCCCGATATAAAATACCATAATTCATGCTTCCTCTCAAATATTTCATTAGTCTGCTCAAAGCAGTCCAATGGTCATCATTGGGATTTTATGTATATCTACTCAATCTACATACAGCATAAGCTATATCGGGTCGAGTATAATTCATCAAATGCATCAAACTCCCAATAATTTGAGCATACTTAGACTGAGCCACACCATCTCCTTTATTTTTCACTAATTGAATATTAGAATCATAAGGAGTATTCACAGGTTTGACATCAAAGTGATCATAATTTTTAAGTAGCCTCTCCACATAATGCGCTTGAGTAAACATTAGGCCACTATCACTCTTTATGATTCTAACACCCAAAATAATATTAGCTTCCCCCATGTCTTTCATATCGAATTTAGAAGTCAAAAAACATTTTGTTTCATTCACTACATCAATACACGTACCAAAAATAAGCATGTCATCAACATATAAGCTAATAATTATAGATTCACCATCAACAGTTTTTGTGTATACACATTTATCTACTCCAATAGAGAAAAAACCATTATTAACCAGAACATCATCAAATTTCTCAAACCACTGCTTTGGTGCTTGTTTTAAGCCGTATAAAGATTTGATAAGTTTACAAACTTTGTTTTCTTGGCCAGGAAAAATACAGCCCTCATGTTGCACCATGTAAATTTCCTCTTCCAAATCACCATTTAAAAAAGCTGTTTTAACATCCATTTGATGAACAATAAGTTTGTAAATAGAAGCCAAAGCAATTAAAACACGAATTGATGAAATTCTTGTAACTGGAGCAAAAGTGTCAAAATAATCAACATTTTGTTTTTGAGTAAAACCTTTTGCAACTAATCTTGCTTTATATTTATCAATAGAACCATCAGGATTATATTTTCTTTTAAAAATCCATTTACAACCAATCGGTTTTGCACCGGGTGGTAAATCAACTAATTTCCAAGTTTGATTTTGTAAGATAGAATCAATCTCGATTTTTATAGCTTCTTTCCAAAAATTGCTTTCTGAGGAAGATATTGCTTCAGAATAAGTCAAAGGATCATTATCAATAAGATAAGTATAAAAATCATTCCCAAAAGAAGTTTCTTTCCTTATTCTTTTGCTCCTTCTCAATTCTTCATTTGAAGTTTCGAGAACATTTTTATAAAGAGGTGCAGGAGAAATAGTATCAACACTTAATGGAAAAATATGCTCAAAAAATTCTGCATTTTTTGTCTCAACTATAGTATTATTATCAAGCACGTCACTTTTTAATACAAGAAATCTATATGCAGCACTATGTTCAGCATAACCAATAAACATGCAGTCAGATGATTTAGAGCCTATTTTCCTTTTCTTAGAATTAGGAAGCATAATCTTAGCAAGACACCCCCACACTTTCAAATATTTTAAATTAGGACGATAACCTTTCCAAAATTCATAGGGTGTTTTACCTATTTTCTTATGAGGTATTCTATTTTGGATGTGACATGCAGATAAAATAGCTTCACCCCATAAATTATTTGGAGCATTAGAACCAACAAGCATAGAATTCATCATCTCTTTCAAAGTCCTATTTTTTCTTTCAGCTATGCCATTAGATTCAGGGGAATAAGGAGACGTAGTTTCATTAATTATTCCTTCCTTTTCACAAAATTCGTTAAGCAATACATATTCTCCACCTCTATCCGATCTAATTCTTTTTATCCTTTTATTCAATTGATTTTCTACCTCAGCTTTATATAAAAGAAACATATCAAAAGCTTCATCTTTATGCCTAAGCAAATAAACTTTAGTAAATCTAGAATAATCATCAATGAAGGTCACGTAATATTTTTTACCTCCTCTAGTCACAGTTTGTTTTAAATCTCCTAGATCAGTATGAATTAAACTCAACAAATCAGATTCTCTATTTACGAAATACAAGGCTTTTTTGTTAATTTTGTTTCGGCACATATTATACATTTATTAAAACATGAGTTTTTAATTCCAAAAATTAAACCTTGTTTTTGCATTTTCTCAATATAAGAAATACTAACATGACATAATCTACCATGCCATAAATCAACAGATTCAGCCAAGTAAGCGAAAGTAGTAACATTTTCATTGATAACATTGGAAACGTTAAGAACAAAAAGTCCTTGATTACAATAACCCTTTCCCACAAAGACGTTATTTTTTGTCATTACAATCTTGTCAGATTCAAATGACACCTTCACCCCAACCTTTCCTAAAAGTGCTACTGAGACCAGGTTTGCCCTTATATTAGGGACATGTAATACATCATTCAGTGCCAAGGTCTTGCCAGGTGTGAGCTTGAGAAGAACTTTTCCTTTCCCAAGAACTTGAGCTGTTCTTGAATCACCAAGATAAATTATTTCTTCTCCTTCCCCTACTGACGTGTAGGAGGAAAAGGCATTTTTGTTTGCACAAATATGCCTGGTAGCACCTGAGTCTACCACCCACTCTTTCACATTGGCCACAATGTTGGCTTGGGAAATAACCGCAGCAATTATCTCATTAGAGTCATCTGCTTTAACCAAATTGACTTTTGGTTTAGCAGATTGTCATTTCCCATTATTCTCTTTCTGCGGTGCGCTGCATGATGACCTGGTTTTCCACAAACAAAGCAAGAGCCTTTCTTTTTGAAGGTGGGGTGAGCAACCTTGGGTTTGTAATCAAGTTTTTTGTTATAATACCTGTTTTGGCGATGTTGAAATTTGCCTTACACCAAATTTGCCCTGGTAGCAATTTCCTTAGCTTTGGCAGCTTTGATCTCCTTACGAGTTGTATCCTCAATGATAATGTGCACGATCAGATCGGCTAGTGACAATTGCTTGTCCTTGTGCTTGAGTTGTTGCTTGTAGTTATTCCAAGACTCAGGCAACTTTTCAATCAGCAGGCCCGCAAGAAATTCTTCTTGTAAATTGATGTTTTCTGCCTTCAAGTCCTCCACTAGCTTGTGATATTCATTGATTTGTGTCTTGATCTCCTTATCATTGGACATTTCCCATCGATAATAATTTCCGATTACAAACTTTTGTTTGCCCACATCTTCGGCAAAGTGTACTTTGCGCTCATGGAGTCCCATATTTGTTTCGCTTCCTTGTACGGACAGTAGACATCAAACAATTCATTAGAAAGAGTACTAATAATTGTGTGCCTACATAACTTATTAGCGTGTATCCATTGATCTTGAAGCTTGTTATCAGTTGGTTTGGCCTTTGTAAGTGCGAAAGCCACGCCGTGCACATCTAGGATAGAGAAAACCCTTTCTTGCCACTTTCTGAAATTGTTGCCATTAAACACTTCGATCTTCGATATGTTGGGGAATGGTTTGGCATAAGACATATGTGGTAGTGGTGGTAGTGCAACTGGACTGATGGAGATTGAGGCATCAGCAGCAGTATCAACTTGATGCTCCATGGGAATTATCCTTAAGATTGTAGGAAAAAATTGATGAGAATAAATAAATCTGTCTGAGGCGTGCAAGCGTAAGCACTGTCCTTAAGGATAATTTCGCCCCTCGAAGTGCGAAACTCGGTGCGATAGGCTTCTGACGGCTATCCTCCCAAGATACAACAGACCTTCTTCTATATTCCGCACTGAATATTAGAAGGAACAGAAACAACGTTTGTGTATAACCCAGCAAAGAAAAGGAAAGGAAAGATTTGTGAAAAGAAAGAAGATTCGCTGTTTCATTCGGTGTATTTCTATTTTAAAGATTGTCATATGAAATTTTATATGCATACAAAATAGAGCCGTTAAAAGAGCCGTTGTAAAATAATGAAGGATTTATTTGAGAAATAAATTAAACGTTACAAAACGATTGAAAAGCCGTTATATGACCGTTAAGAAACCGTTATGTGACCGTTAAAAATGATAATGGTCTTCAATGCGATGTGGTCATAACTTTTATCGAAGTAAATATTTCAAAATATTATTGAAATATCCAACATATATAATGTGAATGTGTGCATATACATAAGAGAGTAACTCATAAATGTGGCGCCAAGGTAATCCTAACTCTTCATAGAAGTAAATTCACCAGTCTAAATGTCCATCACAAATATTACGTGACACCTAAGGGCACCAAACTGGCTCGAAATGGCAGAGGCTGAGAGTAATGAACCTCTGAAAATGGCAAGTACTCATGAAAAATAGGCTATTGAAGACTTTTTAAAAGAGAACATCTTCTTGTTTTTCTTTTGTATTTAGGTGTTTTTCATGTGGATTAGGAAAACATCTTACTTCACTGGCTAATAGTGCTGACTGCCGAGGAAATTGCCGGAAAAACTAGCAGATGCCTATATTTCCCGAAAACAGCCTTCAAAATTATGAGGTTCACATTACAGTTGTAACTTGTAATGCTAAATCTATTCAAAAAAGACTGTCAAATCAACCATTTGCATTCTTAAACTTGAAGATTTATTGCGTAAATCAGTATAGAGTTATCACCTGCAAATAATAACGCCCATTGACTAAATAACCAAAAAAATGCAGTCTCATCCCAGTACCTTAATAAACAATAGAACGACAATTAAAAGACCTCAATTAGTCGATCTTCCAACTGATTAGAAACAAAACTTCATAAGTGATAACAAAAGTATTGCATTTTCTAAAATTTGCACTCCGAAGAAACAAAAACCCCCAATCAACAAATTAAAAACGCGTTTGATGGGAAAAGAAAGTAAGAACTTGAACTGGATATAACTAAACATATAATTGGAGAAAATATCTCGAAAGAAACACAGAAACGACATGCTTTTACACGATTAGTACTGTAAAAGAACTTAAGGCACATCAAAGTGAAAACCCTACTGCACTAGCAAATACACCAACTTATCACGGACCCAGCCACCAGCGACCCGCAGCTGGGTAGAGAGATCAAAATGGCGAACGGTGGCAAGAAGCCTATCAAAGATCATCTTCTCCTTCTCTGTCAAATCGATCTTCTCCTTCACTCGCACCACCGGCGAATTCGTCGACATCGATTTGCAACTCAAGAGCCCTGCTGTTATAGTCGGGTTTTGCGCCTTGAGAGGGCTCCAAACGCCTCCTAAAGCAAGAGAATTGCCACTACGGACGAGGCTTCTAAGAAAAAGACCGGAACTGTTGCCGTTCAATAAGACCGGAACTCATGCTGGAAACGTCCTCGCTTCAATTCACTCGATTTTTCCCTTCCGTCGCTAGGAGAATTCGGCGCTGCGCGAGGGGAGGGGTAAAAAACCGAATTTCTTTTCCCTTCACAATCGAGTATCGCAACTTTAATAAGCCGAAACAAAGTTTCAATTTTCACGAGTGCGCTGTATAATGCTAAGGATCAATTTTATATATTTAACGACCACCGAGCCTACTCCGCAGGCGAAAAGCCTACGGAGCATGTCCGAGTAGAGAGAGAGAGAGAGAGAGAGAGAGAGAGGAGGCGATGAGGAGTTCCTGGAGGCGTTGAAGGCATAAATATGGCGGCTGCTTCGGAGGCGAAGGCAGGAATTAGACAGTGACGAATGGAGGCGACACGGCGACGATGGGCTGAGCAGAAGCGCATCGGCGAGGGCGGGAGAGAAAAACGACGCCCAGAGATGAAGACTTCCAGACGATGACGCGTGATAAGAAAGCCACAATAAAATTTTGGATTCATCACACGAAAAATCTCAAATTGTTAACATTAATACAAATTAATTTTTTGATTCATTAAAAATTTCAACATGATGTACCTATAATAAATTTATTTCAAGTTAATTTTGTATTCATCAAAAATTCCAAATCAATAAATTTATAACGAATTTATCTTTCATTAATTTTCATTAAATTTGATTAATATCATGAAAAATTACAAATCGGCACACACATAATAAATGGATGCTAAAAACCCAAATCGGTCAAATCATCTAAGTAAGCAATTTAACAACAAAATTTAACAAAACGGAAGGTAAATTTGTTATAAGTATACGATTTGGAGTTTTTTATGGTCAATAAATCAAGTTGGGTAAATTTATCACATATATATTAATTCGTGATTTTTCGTAATATTAACCCTAAAATTAATAATGTTGTTGTTAGTTTTTTAACTTAAGATTTTATATTGTTAAAAAGATCATCTTCCCATTGCAACTAAAAATACAAAAGTACAAAAAAAGCCGCCACCTAAAATCAACCTTGACGAAATAAAACAATCTTATTGACTTTACTTTTACTTCTCCTATTAATCCACAACATGAATTATCATTTAAAAATTAATAGGCGTTGATATAATTTATTACCTTTTATAAGATACATCTGTACTTTATATTTCTCTACATTTATAAATCTATAAATATTTATTGAAATTATGCATCTAAAGAAAATTATTTGGGATGGCCTTTACGGGGAAAACTTAAAAAGACAAAATTCATATAAAGCGAAGTGAGTTCGTAAAGAGGGGAGGGGGAATAGAGATGGAGATAGATTGCATAAATTTAACTAGCATATGAGTTTGGCTCTCGGCCAAGTCGAAAAGAGTAAAAACCAAGATAAAGAATAGTACCATCCAAATTTTTCTTGTTCAAAAAGCAAAATTAATCTTAAGATAAAGATTAGTCCAAAGTGTCAAGGAGCTAAACTTGCTTCAACCAAGCCTCTACTTGGATCCATACCTAGCACGGATCTTATGCAATTCCTTGAGGGCTTCGGCAACGTCCATCCGATCTAGCGGTGACTCCATTGAACACGCAACTCCAATCCTTAAGATGGAGGCAACACAATCTCTCATCCTCTCAACATCATTCTCACTTTCTCCATTAAAAATGGTCGAGTCCACAATCTCCATCACTCGATCTGGCAAAGCCATCTTGACAAAGTTGTGGAGATTTAAATGGTCCTTGAAAGCCTCTTCCGTGGGTCTCCTTCCAGTTAACATTTCCAATAAAACAATACCATAGCTATACGCATCACCTTGTGTGGATACCATGCCCCCCATGCCGTACTCTAAAATAGTGTGCATCAAGCAATATTCAATGAAAATAAATATTTCATCTAAAGGCCAACACAAATAAAACTTAGATAATTGATGAGAAAATTTTCTTACCTGGAGGGACATAGCCTACAGAACCCCTCACTGCCACTGAGCTGCTATGGTCGTCAATGTCCATGGCCTCTATTGTCACAGCAGAGCTAATCGTTGCTAGGCCGAAATCCCCAACTCGTCCCATCATCTCATTGTCCAGAAGGATGTTACTCAGCTTCAAATCTCCGTGTACAATCTTTGGGCTGCAATCCCTATGAAGATATTTGATTGCGGAAGCTATGTCAATAGCAATGTCTATCCTATGCATCAGTCCCAAATGTCCGGGCTTTCCATGGTCATGTTTATGATCAACGTCCTCTTCATTTCCTTGGTGTATCCAATTCTCTAAGCTCCCATTAGCCATGTATTCGTACAATAGAGCTTTGAAATCGTTGCCGTGATAGTCCACGCTTGAGCACACGTTCAATATCTTCACAAGATTTCGGTGTCTTATGGCCCCTAAGTTTTGACATTCCGAGATGATGCTCTTCAAAGCACCTCTATGGCCCAAGTTAAGCACTTTAGCCGCCACCCAACCACCCTCTTGTGTGGTTGCTTTATAGACGATACCATATCTCCCTTTACCAACCACATTGTTCTTAGAGAATCCATTTGTGGCTCTAAAGAGCTCCTCATAAGAGACCTTTGAAAATTTGTGTTCAAATGGCAATTCAGTCGAAGAGGTATTTTTTTTCGACTTCTTTCTCTGGTACCAAAAGATAAATAGGCAAAGACACAAAATGAAATATGACAAGACAGCCGCCACCGTGGCAATTGCTCTAACTTTTTCGGTTTGTAATGGTTTGGAGGTATTCGATTTGCAAGAAGGAAGGTTTAGTTCTACAATACCTCCACAAAGATTCTTATTCTCAAAAAGAGACACAGCACTAGCATTGAGAAATATTCCTTGCTTTGGAACTTCTCCTTCAAGCTTGTTTGAAGATAGATTCAAGTACTTTAGATCAGTAAGTTGACCAAGAAAGCTCGGGATTTCACCAGATAAGTCATTATGGGAAATATCCAACTCTTGTAAGCCCTGTAATGTACCTAAAGCTAGAGGAATTTCACCATGAAAGGAATTGACTGCTAAGCTGAGCCGCCCCAATAGCAAGCACTTGCTCATGGAGCTAGGAATTCGTCCTGTCAGCTTATTGTAAGATAGATCTAGTTCGACAAGATTGGCCAAGGACCCAACTTGAGATGGAAGAGATCCACTCAACTGGTTATGCGCCAAGCTAAAGACAATCGAAATGGTAAAAAGACTAAGAGCCTCCCCTGGGATTGAACCACTCAGATTATTGTTCGAAAGCTCCAGCTCATTTAGCCGTATGCAATTACCAAGACTATGTGGTATTTCCCCATAGAAGTCATTGAATTCCAGGTTAAGGCGACTCAACATCGTCAAATTGCCGATCGATGACGGGATCTCTCCGGTTAGCATGTTATGGCTTAATCTCAATTCGTTTAAGTTATGTAGCGCTCCAATACAAGAAGGAACACGACCGCCGAGTGAATTGTTTGATAAACTAAGAGAGGATAGGTTGAAGAGATTGCCGATACCTGGAGGAATGGTTCCGTACATTGGGTTGTACGACATATCAATTCCTTCAACGCTATTCGAAAGATTGCCAATGGAATCCGGCAACTAACCTTCAAGAAAATTGAAGTCCACCCCAAAATATTTCAGCCTTGAACAATTAGTTAATGAGGTAATGAAACTGAAGTCATCTCGCAACTGGTTAGAAGAAAGTTCGATAACTTCAAGAGCTTTTAGCCTTCCAAGATTTGCAGGCATTGGTCCGTGAAAAATGTTGTTGCCAAAGGAGACCTCATGAAGGTTGGAGGCATTTGATAGGGATGGAGGTATAACCCCAGTAAAGAAATTGCTCAACAAATGAAGATTTGTGAGAGAAGGAAGAGTATTGGCGAAATAAGGTGGAATGTTGCCTCTCAATTGATTCATACCGACACTGAAATAGAAAATGCTGGAGATGTTGAAGAGTTCTGGAGGGATCTCGCCGATGAGTTGGTTATATGTCAATTGAAGAGACACCAAACCACAAAGCTTGGACAATGTCTCGGGAATCTCTCCTTGCAACCCATTAACTGCGACGGAAAGAGAGTAAAGTTGGGAGAGATTTCCAATAGAACGAGGAATAGATCCTATAAGATTGTTTTTAGCCAAAAATAAAGCTCGAAGCTTTGACAAAGAGCCAAGCTCATCAGGAATTTTACCCACAAGTTGGTTATCAATGAGATTCAAAACCTCAAGGTTTGAGCACTGAGAAAGATTTGTGGGCATTTGTCCGCCGAAAGAGTTGTTACTAAGAACAAGACGGCGCAAGCGAAACAAGTGGCCAATGCTTTGCGGAATTTTGCCACGAAAGCTATTGTTTTGTAAAACAAGGCTTCTAAGGAATGAGAGGTTTCCGACATGAGGCGATAGAAGACCGCCCAAGCCTTTTGACATCAGGTTGAGGGACACGACCCTTTCAGGATGCCGTCCACCACATACAACACCTGGCCACTCACAGTGATGAGAAGAGTCATTCCATGAGCTTAGAACTCTGAGCGAATCCTCATCCACACTGTCTTTGAAGTAGATTAAAGCGAGCCAATCCGTCTGGTTAGTTTGCATTGCTGAACTCATCCATAATGTGAGCTGGGCATGGAAAAATAGGAATATAATTGCCATATGCTTTTCCATTGTGAGTGGGTTCTGTGTTCTAAGATGCTGCAATAGGAGTCACTTCCAAATCGAACTAAATAAGAAATGAAGACCTTGAAAAGCATATGCTTTTCCATTGATCAAGACACCTTCTCACACGGCAAAACCTCACTCAATTGGATGAATATGCAAGTTTAACCAAGACCAAGACTGAGAGTTGGACTTTAAAAGTAATGCAAATTGGCCGAACCAAAGAAAGGGGCATACACATGCTTGTCTAATTTTATATTTGCAGCAATTGGAACGCCACGTGTGCCGCAAAGAAAGGAAATCAAGAGTAGACGACGTCCTCGATTTTCGGCCGTTTCGAAAGGAGCTGCTATTTGGTCATAGGCAAAGCATGTAATTTGTGCTGTGAGTTTTTTACATCCAAAATGAGTTGTTTATTTATTAATACCTTGAGTTTGGGTTTAATTTAGGCATGAGAAATACTCGACCATGCTGAGCAATTGTAACTCTAATTATCTAATTATAGTAAATTTTTGCTGCCGGCACTCTCGTGGAGGTAGGTACCAACACTCGTATTGAATTACGTAAATCTTTGACTCTTATTGTTCCTCATTTATTTCTTTGATGATTTCAAATTGAGTTAATTGTAAGATCTGTTAAATTATTGTCTCGAATTAGAATTCGAATAACGATTTGTTAAATCGAATTTTGTTGAGGAAGATTTTTCAAGTGTATTACAAATCAGATGACGAAGTCTTTCTTCTTATTGGACTTTCTTTTGGACGTGCAAAATAAGCAAGGAAACGAAAGAATGAAGTTAACCTATCACTACAAGACAAATGAGGAAATAAAATAAAAGATAAAGTAAGGATTTCTTTCTTTGGAAAAGCCTTGTTCAACTAAAGTAGGTGGGCCTAGGTCAAATTGTTGAAAAGAAGAGGAGCCGTAGAAGCCCGACAAGAGAAAATAAATAAATAAATAAAAAGAAATGAGCCGCACGTCCACACATTCAGACGCCGCACAAGCCTTGAAGAGGTAGATAACACGAAGCTATATGTACGTGGAGAAGAGACGGACATCCAGATTTTGTTTTGGCATACGTAGAGCGTTTTACTTTAAGCTTGAATGCACGGTAATTTTTTGCCGTGAGTTTATGTCCAAGTAAGTTATTCATTTATAAACAGTATAGATTTGGGATTAAATCTAGATGTGGAAAACATTCGAGCGTGTGAGTGATTGTAATCTATGATTCTCCAATTATAGTGAATTTTTTACTGCTGGTTCTCTCCGTGGACATAAGTACCGATATTCAGATCGAATCTCGTAAATTTCTAGTGTCCTTATTATTTCTCATTTACTTCTCTAGTGATTTGGCGTTAACGTAAATTGCAAAATCTTATCATTTCCACGTATTATATTCTAACAAGATCTTCATTAGCTTCCGCATTCATTAATTCTACAACAAAGGTTTACCTCTCGTATGATATATTGTTAATTCATGGGTCATGAACCATCTGTTTTCAACATTTTAGGTATGAATTGCTCTTCGAGAAAGGGTCAGTTGTGAACCCAAAGGAACTACTCGGGAAGGCGAAAGGCTGTCTATTTGGTGGGTCAACAAATGGCAAATCGAATCTTGCTTTAGAAAAAAGAAGAGAAGAGACTAAGAAAGAAGGGGTGGATGCTTACCATGAATTTCTTGTCCCGTGTGAATTGCTCTTTTAAAAAGGGTCAGTCATGCACCCAAAGGAAGACCACTTCTTAGTGGAAAACATGGGCCTAGCGAAAAATGAAATCTTCTCGATCGTTTCACACCATCAACCCATAAAAGTAGGCGTACATGATATGATTGTGCAACACTTTGAGGAGAAGACGATGTACCTCAGCATAGACGGGGACCACCCTCGTTACCTTTGTGCAACTCTCATCACACACTGCACACAGCTCGCGCAAAAACTCCTAAATTCGTTTCAAGCCTTTTCTTCCACCTCTCCTCGCCAATCCTCGATCATATGAGTTGCAAGCGACCCAAAAAGACAGTGTGAACTAAAAAATGACAAAACAAGGGCGCCAACAACCAATCGGAGAGAAGTCCAAACACTTTAAGTTCATAATGACTTTGTATTCATTAACATGATGACTTTTTTAGTGGCCTGTTTACATCAACGTCTAATTTACCATCTCCTAATATATCCAACTCTTTCTTTATATACGTCAATGTCCATGGATTAAACTTATAAAAAACCGTGCATTAAAACTTATAAAAAACCGCGCATCAATGGGATGATTAGGAAACAAAACAGGTGTTCAAAAAGAATCAACTCTTCATAAAGCTCTAGCATTCCCGCCACAATTTTTTGCCAATAAACTCCCATGACCGACACGGCAAGCTGTCGAGGCTTGCCACTCGCGAGTTTCCGTAATTACCTATCATACCACATCTTCTCCACGCATGGTATTCGGCATACGCCACCGGATCGTTTGCTAAGGACTTCACGAAAGTTGCCAATTCCTTTATGGAGCTAAACTTGTTCCCATCTATGATCGAACGTGGAAAGACAAAGTCCATGACGTTGGGGGCACTGAAATAGATGGTGACCGCCCCGGAATTCAGAGCATAAAATAGCTTCTCCGTCACATAACTTTCTGTTTAGGTGTTCTCGATAATGAGACATGGTGCGGTGCAAATTGTCCCACCATTTTGGAGTGACACTGGCATCGTTGGCACACTCGGGATAGAAAGAAAGTGCCTTATTGAGACCGCCAACATTATTTAAGCACTTGACAAATGAATGGTGAGGCAGCAACTTGAGGAGCTTTTCTGCAAGTTCGTTCTTTCGAGGAAGGCAACGAGAGGAAGACCAATGACCCAGCGTCTCCTGGGGTGCAAAAACAAGATTTAATGCATTTAGGGGATCATAAGTTAATAGGGAGAGAATCGAGATGAGACTCGAGAAGGATCGACGAGATGATAGCTCACATTGTCCTTACAAGAAGACGCGTGGTAATTTCAACCATTGCGAAAAAGGGATCCAGCATAGGTTGACTGGATATCTTCTTTTGCATGGTAAGTGATGAAGGTATCTTCTCGGTCTGATCTCCTTCGTCCAGCATCCAGATCCATGTGTACACGTAGTGGATCCCCATTGCGCCTCTGATGTTAGCATGTCCAGTGAGAGAAGATGCTCTCAATTAAAGCAGCAGCATGTAAAACAAATTTCATGGAAGCCCCAATCAGGAGAAAGGAAAATTCCAAAAAGGGACCTAAAGTGTCCTCTTTTTCTCAAATAAGATCTCGAAATGGACTTTATTTTATATAAAGACCTAAAGTGCCAACACTTTATCAAATAAAGGTTTGAAGTAGATGTTGTTTCAAATGAAGACCTGAAGTAACTATGTCAGTTTCAAATAAAGACCTGAAAGTAACTATGTCCGTCTTAAATAATGACGCGACTTTCCGACGATCAAGAGTATTTTCGTCATTTGTCATTTTTCCCATTTTTTCTTCCTTTTTCCTTTTTCCTTTCCCCCCTTTTATTTTCTAGTTCTTCTTCCTCTTCACCGGTGGCCGACTGGCGGGCCACCGATGATGCCCACAAAGGGCTAGGCAAGGGTCGCCCTCGCCAGTGAGGGCCATCCACGCCGGCCACAAGCAAGGGATGGCCTTGCCTGGCCTTGGCAACCCTCGCCTACGGGCCATTTGCAAAGTCAGCCCTCGTCGGCCCCATGGGAGGCTGACCCTTGCCAAATATAGCGATGGTGGCCTCACCGGCAGCCAGTGAGGGCTTGTAGGCCCTCACCTACCCTTACCAACGGCTGGCAAGGTCGCCCAGCCCTTGTTTGAATCTCTGACGACAGTCTTTCTTTGAAGGGATATAGAGTTCGTAAGATATGCATGAGTTAGACAATTGGGACCCTTCTTTGACTTATTTGATTTACTTAATAGTTTTTGAATTGGGTTTTGAGGTCCGTGAAAAGCAGTGTGACCACACAGATAGAAATAGACAGTGAAACTTACCAAAAGCTACAAGGGTTTGGCACGACCTAAAACACATGCGCGCCAACCCTAACACATAGATCACATTCAAGATATAGAATCCATTGTATATAAATGTCTAGTACGTCAAATTTCATGAAGTAAAAGAAACGGTTAATCATGAAGAATCAAGAGTCTTGCATCTTCATAACAGCAATGTCCATGCCTTCAAAACACTCTTTTAATCCTCTTCCTTCGCACTTAGCTAGCATTGCTTGATCCCGAGGTCTTAGTTTTTTTTTTTTTTTTTTTTTTTTTTTTTTTTTTGGGCAAGAGGTCTTAGTTATTTGTCTAGGTATTGTGGACCTGTTCCTCTTTATTTTATACTCTAGTGAACACTCCTTTCCAGCCTTTCCTTTTTTCAGTGACGAAGAAGTGCACAATAAACAAATAACCACTGCTCACATTATATACTTCCGGTGCAGAATAAACAGATGACCGACACTCCCACATAAACTTCAAGTCAAATCATACATTCACACATTAAAATATGGAAAGCTAATATTTGAAGGCAAAAGGCAAGTACAAAGCTTAATGAACCTTGGGATATCAGCCAGCCCTCGTGCCTCTTCCCCTGTTAATGCCAAATATTGGGTAACCTAATCCACGAATGTTCGGCCCAACATGTCATCAAGTGCAATATCAATATCATAACACTCTTTCCCTAGAAGCTGTGAAGAAGAGATAACTTGAGTTTGTTCAATCATCTTTTTCAAAGAATAGGTTTAATGTCATTTACTTCGATTCAAGTACAATAATTGTATCATTTCTCTTCAAATCATTTAGCTTGAATGCGATATCTGAGCAAAAAATTTTGCTTAAAATGACAGACATTAAATCATTTATAACAGTTTGAAAGCATCCTGGGGCCTTTCTAGGAAAATATAATCATTCTCTACTCAAATAATCACCCTGGCACCTTGTCGAAGGTTGGGAAAGGTCCTATTTATTGAGGGTTGTGGCAAAGGGGCGTCACCACGCAATAACAGGCTATAGCGATGATATGGGGATGCAAATTTAGTAATCAGTAGCATATATAAGATGAATATGTGCAAATACATAAGAGAGTAACTTATAAATGTGGTGCCAAGGCAATCCTAACTCTTCATAGAAGCAAATTCACCAGTCTCAATGTCCACCACAAATATTAGGTGACACCTAGGCACCCAGCTGGCTAGAAATGGCAGAGGCTGAGAATAATAAACCTCTGAAAATGGCGAGTACTCATGGAAAATAGGCTATTGTAGACTTTCTAAAAGAGAACATCTTCTTGTTTTTCTTTTGTATTTAGGTGTTTTTCATGTGGATTAGGAAAACATCTTACTTCACTGGCTAATAGTGCTGACTGCCGAGGCAATTGCCGGAAAAACTAGCAGATGCCTATATTTCCCAAAAACAGCCTTCAAAATTATGAAGTTCACATTACTGTTGTAACTTGTAATGCTACATCTATACAAAAAAGACTGTCAAATCAACCATTCGCATTCTTAAACTTAGAAGATTTATTACATAAATCACGACCGGCAAATAACAACGCTCATTGACTAAATAATCAAAAAAAAAAAAAAAAAAATGCAGTCTCAATCCCAGTACCTTAATAAACGATAGAAGAAACCCCCATTCAAACAAATTGAAAACGTGTTTGATGGGAAGGGAAAGTAAGAACTTGAACAGAATATAACTAAACATGTAATTGGGCAAAATATCTAAAAGAAACACAAAACAACCTACTGCACTAGCAAATACACCGACCTTATCATGGACCCAGCCACCAGCGGGCCCGCAGCTGGGTAGGGAGATCAAAATGGCGAACAGTGGCGAGGAGCCTATCAAAGATCATCTTCTCCTTCTCCATCAAATCGATCTTCTCCTTCACTCGCACCACCGGCGAATTCGTCGACATTGATTTGCAACTCAAGAGCCCTGCTGTTTTAGTCGGGTTTCGCGCCTTGAGAGGACTCCAAACGCCTCCTAAAGCAAGAGAATTGCCACTACGGACGAGGCTTCTAAGAAAAAGACCGGCACTGTCGCCGTTCAACAAGACCGGAACTCATGCTGGAAACGTCCTCGCTTCAATTCACTCGATTTTCCCCTTCCGTTGCTAGGAGAATTCGGCGCTGCGCGAGGGGAGGGTAAAAAACCGAATTCATTTTCCCTTCACAATCGAGGGTCACAATTCTAATAAGCCGAATCAAAGTTTCAATTTTTCACGAGTACACTGTATGAAAGTAAGGATCAATTTTATATATTAAACGACCACCGAGCCTACTCACAGTTCCAGATGAGGCGTCACTCGGCTCGGCTCGGCGGCTGTGAGGTGGCCGGGGCGACGAGCGATGTTAACAGCATAAAGATGGCAGCTGCTTCGGAGGCGAAGGCAGGAATTAGACAGCGACGAGCGGAGGCGACACGGCGACGATGGGCTGAGCAGAAGCGCAACGGCGTGGGCGGGAGAGACAGACCGACGCCCAGAGATGAAGACTTCCAGACGATGACGCGTGATAAGAAAGCCATAATAAAAATTTTGAATTAACAATACCAAAAATCTCAAATTGATACCTCTCTTATAACATTACTTCAAATTAATTTTTTGATACATTAAAAATTTCAATATGGTATCCCTATAATAAATTTATTCTAAATTAATTTTTTAACCACTAAAAACTCCAAATTAATATACTTATGACTAATTTACCTTTCATTAATTTTCATTAAATTTGATTGATATCATAAAAAATACAAATCCATACACATATAATAAATGGATGGCAAAACCCAAAATCGGTTAAGTTATCCAATTAAGTAATTTGACGATAAAATTTAATAGATCATAAGATAAATTTGTCACGAGTGTACAATTTAAAATTTTTTATGATCAAAAATCAAGTTGGGTTGTTTTATCACCGATATAATAATTTGGGATTTTTTCGTGATATTAACCTTAAAATTAATAATCTTATTGTTAGTTTTTCAACTCAATTAAATTGTACAGTTGAACTCTCAAATGTTTAACATCTAAGTGTACCTTCTAAAATTTTATATCGTTAAAACGACCTTCTTCCCATTGCAACAAAAAATACAAAACTAGCCGCCACCTAAAATCAACTTGGTGAAATTTAATAATCTTATTGACTTTACTTTTACTTCTCCTATTAATCCACAATATGAATTATCATTTAAAAATTAAATTGTATTGACATAATTTATTACCATTTATAAGATACACCTCTACTTTATATTTTTCTGTATTTATAAATCTATAAATATATATTAAAATTATGCATCTAAAGAAAATATTTGAGATGGACTTTCAAAGGAAAAATTAGAAACAAAAATTCATATAAAGAAAATAGTGAGATCGTAAAGAGGGGAGGGGCAATAGAGATGGAGATAGATTACATACATTCAACTAGAGTTAAAACCAAGATGAAAAGTATAACCATCCGAATTTTTCTCATTCAAAAAGCAAAATTGATCCTAAGACAAAGTCTCGTCCAAGTGTTTGGGAGCTAAACTTGCTTTGACCAAGCCTCTACTTGGATCCATACCTAGCCCGAATCTTATGCAGTTCCTTGAAAGTTTCAGCCATGTCCATCCGATCCCGCGGCGACTCCATCAAACATGTAAGTCCAATCCTTAGGATGGAGGCAACGCATCCTTTCATCCTATCAATGTCATTCTCACTTTCTGCATTAAAAATGGACAAGTCCACAGTCTCCATCACTCGGTTTGGTAGAGCCACCTTGACAAAGTTGTGGAGATTTAAATGGTCCTTAAAAGCCTCTTCTGTGGGGTCTCCTCCCAATTAACATGTCCAATAAAAGAATACCATAGTTGTACACATCACCTTGTGTGGATACCATGTCTTCCATGCCATACTCTAAAATAGTGTGCATCAAGCAATATACAAAGAAAATAAATATTTCATCCAAAGGCCAAACACAAATAAAAAATAGACAATTAATGAGAAAATTTTCTTACCAGAAGGGATATAGCCTATAGAACCCCTCATTGCCATGGAGGTATTGCAATTGTCAATGTCCATGGGCTCTGTTGTCACGATAGAGTTGATCATCGCTAGCCCGAAATCCCCAACTCGTCCCATCATCTCATTGTCCAAAAGAACGTTACTTGGCTTCAGATCTCCGTGTACAATCTTTGGGCTACAATCCTTGTGAAGATATTCGATTGCGGAAGCTATGTCAATGGCAATGTCTAACCTCTGCGTTAGTCCCAAATGTCCTAGCTTTCCATGTTCATGCTCATGCTCAACATCCTCTTCGTTTCCTTGGTGTATCCAATTTTCTAAGCTCCAATTAGCCATGTCTTCGTACAATAAAGCTTTGAAATCATTGCCGTGATAGTCCATACTTGAGCACACCTTCCCTATCTTCACAAGATTTCGGTGTCTTATGGCTCCTAAGGTTCGACATTCTGAGACGAAGCTCTTGGAAGCACCTCTGTGGCCCAAGTTGAGCACTTTAATCGCCACACAGCCGCCTTCCTGTGTGGTTGCTTTATAGACGGTACCATATCTCCCTTTACCAATCACATTGATCTCAGAGAATCCATTTGTGGCTCTAAAGAGCTCCTCATAAGAGACGATTGAAAAATTGCGTTCAAATGGCAATTTAGTCGAGGAGGTATTCTTTTTTGACTTCTTTCTTTGATACCAAAAGATAAACAAGCAAAGACACATAATGAAATATGACAAGATGGCTGCCACTGTGGCGATTACTCTTAACTTTTTTGGTCCGTAATGATTTAGAGGTATTCAATTTGCAAGAAGGAAGGTTTAGTTCTACAACACCTCCACAGAGATTCCAATTCTCATATATAGACACTGCACTTGCATTGAGAAATACTCCTTGCTTCGGAACTTCTCTTTCTAGCTTCTTGAAAGATAGATTCAAGTACATTAGATCCATAAGTCGAGTGAGAAAGCTCGGGATTTCACTAGAGAAGTTGTTGCGGGAAACATCCAACTCTTATAAGCCTCGTAATGTGCCTAAAGTCCGAGGAATTTCACCATGAAAGGAATTAACTACTAAGCTAAGCCACTTCAGTTGAAAGCACTTGCCAATGGAACTAGGAATTGGTCCTATCAGCTTATTGTAAGACAAATCCAATTCGACAAGGTTGGCCAAGGACCCAACTTGAGACGAAAAAGATCCACTCAACTGGTTATGTGCCAAGCTGAAGAAAATCGAAAGGCCAAGAACCTCCCCTGGGATTGAACCACTCATATTATTGTTGGAAAGGTCGAGCTCAATTAGCTGCCTACAGTTACTAAGGCTATGCGGAATTTCCCCATAGCAGTTGTTGAACGATAGGTAAAGGGAACTCAATAATGTCAAATTGCCGATCGATGATGGGATCTCTCCCGTTATCATGTTAATGCTTAAGTACAAATACTACAAGTTATGGAGTGCTCCGATACAAGAAGGAATACGACTGCCAAGTGAATTGCTTGATAACTAAAGAAAGGACAAGTTGAAGAGATTGCCAATACCTAGAGGAATGATTCCGTACATCATGTTGGATGACATAGCAATTAGTCTAATGCTATTGGAAAGATTGCCAATGAAATCTGGCAATTCACCTTCAAGAAAATTTTGGCTCACTTCAATACTTACCAACCTTGAACAATTAGTCAATGAGGTAATGAAATTGAAATCATCTCGCAACTGGTTAAAAGCAAATAACATTGCTTCTAGAGCTTTTAGCCTCCCAAGATTTGCAGGCATTTGTCCATGAAAACTATTATGGTCAAAGTAGATGTACTGAAGGCCGAAGGCATTCGATAAGGATGGAGGTATAACGCTAGTAAACAAGTTACTATGAAAATCAAGATAAAGGAGAGAAGGAAGAGTATTGCTGATATAAGGGGGATTGCTCCCTCTCAATTGATTGCTACCAGTGCCAAAATAGATAATGCTGGATGTGTTGAAGATTGCTGGAGGCATCTTGCCGGTGAGTTGGTTAAACCCCAATTGAACAAGTCTCAAACCACAAAGCTTGGACAATGTCTTGGGAATCTCTCCTTGCAACCCATTTGCCCCAATGAAAAGATCGGAAAGTTGGGAGAGAATTCCAATAGAATGAGGAATAAATCTTGTAAGGCTATTGTTAGACAAACCTAAAAGTTGAAGCTTTGACAAAGAGCCAAGATCATCAGGAATCATGCCCACAAGTTGGTTATCAATGAGATTTAAAATTTCAAGGTTTGAGCACTGAGAAAGATTAGTGGGAATTTGTCCGCTGAAAGAGTTGTTACTAAGAATGAGATGGCGAAAGCGGAACAAGTGGCCAATGCTTTGTGGAATTTCCCCACAAAAGCTGTTGTTATGTAGAAAGAGGCCTCTTAGGAAAGAGAGGTTTCCGACATAAGGGGACAGAGGACCACCCAAGTCTTTCGAACTCAAGTCGAGGGACATGACCTTTTCAGGATGTCGTCCACCACATATAACACATTGCCACTCACAGTGATGAGAAGAATCATTCCACGAGCTCAGGACTCCAAATGGATCCTCATCCACACTATCTCTGAAGTAGATTAAAGGATCCTCATCCACACTATCTCTGAAGTAGATTAAAGCGAGCCGATCTGTCTGGTTGGTTTGCATTGCTGGACTCGTCCATAATGGGAGTTGGGTATAGAAAAATAGGAACATAATCGCCATATGCTTTTTCATTGTGAGTGGGTTCTATGTCCGAACAAGCTACTGGCAAAGTCTCTTCCACGTTGAACTAAATAAGAAATGAAAACCTCCAAAAGCATATGCATATCCATTGATCAAAAGACACCATTTTACATGGCAAAACCCAACCCAATATGCAAGTTTAACCCAAACCAAGAGTTGGACTTTAAAAGTAGTGCAAATTGGCCGAACCAAAGAAAGGGACACACACACTTACGTCAAAATGGAGGATTTGACGGCTGCCTAATGACATTCCAGAAAGCCATGTTGCGAAGAAAAGATACCAAGAATGGACGAGGTCCTTGATTTTCAGCCGTTTCAAAGAGAGCTCTTACATGGTCACGGGCAAAGCATGTAATTTGTGCCATTTTTCACATCCAAGATGAATTATTTATATGATGATACCTTGGTTTAGGTTTATTTTAGGGAAGGGAAATACTTGAGCGTGTTGGTGATTGTAACTCCGATTTTTCGATTATAGCAAATTTTTGCTACTGCCTCTTCCCATGAATGTAAACGCCAACACTCGGACTGAATCACGTAAACCATTGGGTCTTTTATTATTCCTCATTTATTTATTCGGTGATTTCATATTAACTTAATTACAAAATCCTAATTTTACAAGAACGTTTATTTCTCACCTTATATATTCTCACTCCGTGAGTTCTAAACCATCGGTTTTTAACATTATAGGCGTGAATTACTCTTTAAAAAATTGTCAGTTGTGAACCCAATCCAACAAACCAACTGATTGCACTCTTCTGACAATGTCGGTTCATGTTCATGAGGTAGACTGAAGACAACCCAAAACAATTGCAACTCATAGATGTGAACAATAGCTTCAACTGGTTCATTGCCTGAAATCATCATATCAACCTGCCATACCGAAGAAGGGGAAAAACATTGATCCCATCTCATCAATGAGAAGTAACATTCAAAAGGAAAATACAAATCACATACAGATGTTGAAAGAAAAGATAAAGGCCACATGTACAAGAACTTCCACCAAAAAACAATCGCATGAGATCAAGCAGCCAATAGAGGAATGTTAGAGACACATGCTTTTGTTCTAATGTGCTCGTTACTGATTTTAGCTGCAAGTGCATCTTTGATATCATTGGATGTGGCAGCTCTCTTCAACTCTTCATCCAACGTATATCTGAACCTTGCGCCTGAAATGAACACAACATTATGAACATGGAGGCACAAAGATGACCAGACAATAGATAAAGTAGCAGAAAGCCCTCTTTTGATCCCACAAAAGTCTTATACAAATTAAATTAAATTGAGCATCCACATTACATGGCAGAAGAATTGGAAAAAGAAAAAAGGAAAGCTTCTTTGTAGGATGAGCTGCGAGAACACAAGGTTTACAAAGCTCATCTAAGAATAAGATCATTAAGCATTCCCAATTCAGGGATTGTGAGGATGCAAGAGGATCCAAGAGTCTTCGAAAAAAAAAAAAAGCATGATACATAAAGTACGGTAGGCTCGTCATTCTAGCACTGTCATGCCCCAAACCCCCGAGAGCGCAAACATCATACAAACGGTCGACAAATTTGCAACGTCCCAGGATGCGTCGCCAACCCATTTTTTTATCTTTTGATTAAATGCAAGCCGAACGTGCATAACACTCCCAACAAACCAAAATATACCAGGGATATCACGGAAAACACCACAACATCAAACCAAATACTTCCTTTACATATTTAATGTTAACCCTAGGAAGTTTAGTGATTACACGCCTTTACACTAGCAAATTCCAACCAACCAACAAGACCAACAGTGAATCAGGGTTAACCTAAACTTCACTAATGCCAAGCTAATCTCTCGTCTCCAAAGGGATCCCGAACCAAGCATGATGGCTTGCCATGCTACGGGCCTGAAAAATATTAAACAACAACGAGATGAGATATAAATATCTCAGCGAGTTAATGACCTATGCCTCAACTAGGATGCTAATTCATCTCGAAGGCAGCCTAAACATGCAACATTATATCGACAACAGATCAATAGCAAAGCAACCTTTGCTTTGCCTTAACTATAAACATGGTCCAGCAATCGACCCCAAAGACAAATATTATAGCCGTCAAATAACTCGCAGGCATCCTTACCTCACCTTGGCACATCCCTGCTTATAACAATTCACATATGCCTCATGCGACTCTATATATATATATCCATGTCATACAGGTGCAAGCCATACATCACTCTCATATTATAGTCTAAATGCCCAGTCATATTTAAGATAGAGAGTGGATTAGAGTCTTCAGAATCCTACTTCATTAACATACAAATTTCACAAAACAATGAAAGGCATGTGGTGCTAAACCACTCTATTAGCTAAAAAAAAGAGAGAGATCCAAATAAAGATATGAAAGACTGTACACTCCGTGACTTCTCACCAGCTGACCAGAAAATCAAAACAACCAGCAATTCCTCTGTAATCGTCATCTAGTTAATTGGCATTAAATGATCAACAGGCAGAAAGTTTCAAGCTACATATGAGCTGACTATGTCCACTATGAGTAACCGGAAATAAGGTTGGATAGGGTAACAGAAAATTGGTTATATATCAATTATAGAGTAATAGAATGATTTGATGCATTCAAAATATGTTTAACTAACAGGTGTTAGATCAAATACCACCTAAAACTAAGCAATTGTTTTGATAAACAGAATCTGATGCAATCAACGTTTTGATTCAAGAGCAATTCATTACTTACATGAAGCAGAAGAGACACCTGTCTCCCTTCTGTAAGCATCCTCTTCAGCAGTGCCAAAATCCTACAAGATAAGTCAAATTTGACGACCATTCACAAAAGTTAAACCCAAGAAACTGGCAAGATTTTCGGGTCATAAAAAGTTGAACAAAAGCACAACAACATTGGAAGCACCAGCGCATGGAGAGAAAGGACAAAGCGATAAATAAAGAAAAATTTGCTCCTAGCAGTAACAATCTAAGAGAAAACACTCTGCTAATGTCACAAATGAATGGCCATGGACACAAAATGTAAAAGGCCTTGAGTTCGTTGCATTTAGTTTTCATGATGATTCTTAGGCACTCTTATCTTTGATGATATACTTGACACCTCCAAGAAAACAACGTTTGTTCAACAAGTCTCTCGAGTGAATTAGCAACAGAAAGAAAAATAATTTAGAAGAAAGTTCCTGGACCAAGACTATTCAAGAATAGACATTTGATTGTCAGATTCAAGTCACTTTACTGCTGATTATGAGCCTTGTCATTTGTACACTTGCATTCCTTAAGTACGAGTACCACCATAGAGCATGCAAGTGGCTGCCCATTGATACCACCTGACTAATTTGCTTGTCTTTCTTTCCCTACAAAAGAAACTTCCTGAAAGAGCTAAAAACTATTTTTGCTATTTATCGGTAACGATACCATCTAGTAAGCCCTGACCAAACAAGATAATAAGATACAGGTGGAAAGAAAACAGATGAAGTAACAGCTGTACTACTGCATACCAACTAGGTGGGAATGAGGCTATTCTCACCATACTTTTCAGACCTTGAGTTCACAAAATCTATCCATATATCATAGAGGCGCCTCCTCACTGTTTCCAGATGTTTCGATTGGTCTCAGTTGCTGCACAACTAAATTTATATAAAAAAAGTCTTCAAATAGCCAATCAGAATGGAGACAGCATCTGCCACAATAGTATACCACAACCTAATTCAATCAGACAATATGGGCAGATATTCATGTCTAAGAAGTTCCAAATTCAACTACGCCAACAAAACCATATTTCACGACTAACATACAAAAACAAGTTAAGGGAGAATTGCAGAAGAGGAAAAGGAAAAGCCCTTATACAGAGCTCATGAAGACAGTAGACCTGCCAGATGATGAGACCAAAAAAATAAAAAATCAAGGGCCAAAAATGGAGCAGAAAGGGTATTATCAAAAGCACATACTTCATCCTGCACACGCTCGTTATTCCACTTAAAGTGAACCATTTGTTCTTCACTTAATCATATTTCAAAGCCCTTGGAGAAATAAACATAAGAGGTCAATTGATCTCAATATGAAAATGATTTTGCAAGTGTCGATACCCTCGAGAGTGGCTTTATCTCTTGGGAGACTGCTTTACTAATCATGAGGTGATCAATTTCTGACGACAGTCTTTCTTTGGAGAGATAGAGAGTTCGTAAGATATGCACAAGATAGGCAATTACAACCTTCTTTGACTTATTTGATTGACTTAATAGTTTTTGGGTTGTGTTTTGAGGTCAGTGAAAAGCAGTGTGACCACACAGATAGATATTGATTGTTTCCAGTAAAACTTGCTAAAAGCTACAAGGGTCTGGCACAAGCTAAACCACATGCGGGCCAAACCCAACACATAGATCACATTCAAGATGTAGAATCCACTGTGTATAAATGTGTAGCACTTCAAATTTCGTGAAGTAAAAGAAACAGTTAATCATGAAGAATCAAGAGTCCTGCATCTCTAAATGTCCATTTCCAATATTACGTGACACCTAAGGTCACCCAACTGGTGTGAGATGGCAGCGGCTGAGAGTAACAAACCACTGAAAGTGGCGAATAACCATGGAAAATAGGCTATTGTAGACTTTTTGAAAGAGTAATTTTCTTGTTTTTCTTTGGTATTTTAGGTATGTTTCATGTGGATTACAAAAAACATCTTTCTTTGCTGGCTAATAGTACTGACTGCTGAGGCAATTGCCAAAAACACTAGCAGATACCTATTATTCCCAAAATGCAGACTTTGAAATTATGAAGTTCACACATTATTGTTGCAATCTCAATCACAGCACCTTAACAAACAATAGAACAACATCGATAAAGACCTCGATTGGTCGATGTTCCTAGTGATTGTAGAGAAAAGTACTGCATTTTCTAAAATTCGCACTCCAAAGAAAGGAAAACCCCCAATCAAACAAAGAGAAAGCGCGTCTATGGGAACGGAAAAATAAGAACTTTAACTAATTATAACTAAACATGTGATTAGACAAAATATCTCAAGAGAATCACAAAACGACATGCTTTTACACGATTGGTACTGCAAAGAACTTAAAGGCACATCGAAGCGAACATCCTACTGCACTACCAAATGCACCAACCTTATCACGGACCCAGCCACCAGCGACCCGCAGCTGGGTAGGGAGATCAAAATAGCGAACGGTGGGGAGAAGCCTATCAAAAATCATCTTCTCCTTCTCTGTCAAATCGATCTTTTCCTTCACTCGCACCTCCGGCGAATTCGTCGACGTCGATTTGCAACTCAAGAGCCCAGCTGTTTTAGTCGGGTTTCGCGCCTTAAGAGGACTCCAAACGCCTCCTAAAGCAAGAGAATTGCAACTACGGACGATGCTTCTAAGAATAAGATTTGAACTGTTTTATTCATGCTGGAAACGTCCTCGCTTCAATTCACTCAGTTTTTCACTTCTGTTGCAAGGAGAGTTCGGCACCCAGCATAAATATGGCAGCTGCTTCCGAGGCGAAGGCAGGGGTTAGACGGCGATGAGTGGAGGCGACACGGTGACGACGGGCTGAGCAGAAGCGCAACAGCGAGGGCGGGAGAGACAGACAGGCGCAGAGACGAACAGAAACTGAAAAGCTCTTCTAGACGGTGGCCTGTGATAAGAAAGGGATAATAAAATTTTGGGTTAAATACCACGAAAAACTTTAAAATACACTTATGATAAATCACAAAAATTTTAAATTAATATATTTATGACAAAATTACCTTCCATAAATTTCGTTAAATTAGATTAATATCACAAAATGCCACAAACCGATTAACAAATCGAGGGTAAAATCCAAAATCGATACATATGTCATTTAACTTGGTAATTAGACATTAATACTAACGGAGGGTAAATTTATCACAAGAATATAGTTAGTATTTTTTTATAGTCAAAAAATCAAGTTGGGTAAATTTAAAAATAAGTGAACCAATTTGGGATTTTTTTTATAGTATAAAATTAATTAATAATCCCATTTGTAGTTCTTCAACTTATTTAAATTATACAATTGACTTGTCGATTTTAAAAATCTAAGTGTATGATCTAAGATTTCATATTGTAAAAATGGCCTAAAATCAACCTTGGCGAAATTTAATAATCTTATTGACTTTACTTTTACTCCTTCTATTAATCCACTACATGAATTATCATTTAAAAACTAATTGGCATTGACATTATTTATTACCTTTTATAAGATTACCTCTACTTTATATTTTTCTACATCAATAAATATGTAAATACAGATTAAAATTATGCATCTAAAGAAAATTATCAGAGATGGACAGTAAGAGGAAAAATTAGAAACAAAACATTCATATAAAGAGAATAGTGAGATCGTAAAGAGGGGAGGGGGAATAGAGATAGAGATAGATTAAACACCTTTAAGTGGTATATGAGTTCGGCTTTGGGTCCAATGGAATAGAGGTAAAACCAAGATGAAGAATAGAACCATCCGAATTTTTCTTGTTTAAAAAGCAAAATTAATCCTAAGACAAAGTCTAGTCCAAGTGTCTGGGAGCTAAACTTGCTTCAAACAAGCCTCTACTTGGATCCATACCTGGCTCGGATCTTATGCAATTCCTTGAGTGCTTTGGCCACGTCCATTCGATCCCGCGCCAACTCCATTCCTTAGGACAGAGGCGGCGCAATCTCTCATCATCTCAATGTCATTCTCACTTTCTCCTTTAAAAATGGCCAAGTCCACGATCTCCATCACTTGGTCTGGCAAAGCCATCTTGACATAGTTGTGGAGATTTAAATGGTCCTTGAAAGCCTCTTCCGTGGGTCTTCTCCCAGTTAACATTTCCAATAAAACAATACTGTAGCTATACACATCGCCTTGTGTGGATACCATGTCCCTCATGCCATACTCTAAAATAGTGTACATCATACAATATAGAATGAAAATAAATATTTCATCTAAAGGCCAACACAAATAAAACTTAGACAATTAATGAGAAAATTTTCTTACCGGGCGGGACATAGCCTATGGAACCCCTCACTGCCACTGAGCTGCTGCAGTTGTCAATCTCCATGGCCACTGTTATCGCAGCGGAGATGATCGTTGCTAGCCCGAAATCCCCAGCTCGTCCCATCATCTTGTTGTCTAGAAGGACGTTACTTGGCTTCAAATCTTCGTGTACGATCTGTAGGCTGCAATCCTCGTGAAGATATTCAATTGCGGAAGCTATGTCAATGGCAATGTCTAACCTCTGCATTAGTCCCAAATGACCTGGCTTTCCATGTTCATGTTCATGCTCAACGTCCTCTTCGTTTCCTTGGTGTATCCAATTCTCTAAGCTCCCATTAACCATGTATTCATATAAGAGAGCTTTGAAACCATTGCTGTGATAGTCCATGCTTAAGCACACATTCAATATCTTCATGACATTTTGGTGTCTTATGGCCCCTAAGGTTTGACAATCCAAGATAAAGCTCTTCAAAGCACCTCTATGACCCAAGCTGAGCACTTTAATCGCTACCAGCTTCCTTCCTCTATATTTCCTTTATAGACAGTACCGTATCTTCCTTTACCAATCACATTGTTCTTAGAGAATCCATACATGGCTCTAGAGAGCTCTACATAAGAGACCCTAATAAGTCGGTATTCAAAGGCAATTTAGTTGAAGAGATATTTTCTTTTGACTTCTTTCTCCAGTACTAAATGATAAACAAGCAAAGACACAGAATGATGCCTAACAAGATGGTTGTCACTGTGGCGAATACTATAACTATTTTGGTTAGCAATGGTTTAGAGGTACTCGATTTGCAAGAAGGAAGGTTTAGTTCTGCAATACCTCCACAGAGATTTTTATTCCCAAATACGGACACTACACTAGCATTTAGAATTACTCCTTGCTTCGGAACTTCTCCTTCAAGCTTGTTTGAAGATAGATTCAAGTACTTTAAATCTGTAAGTTGAGTGAGAAAGCTCGGGATTTCTCCAGATAAGTCGTTATGGGAAACATTCAACTCTTGTAAGCCTCGTAATGTGCCTAAAGCCGAAGGTATTTCACCATGAAAGGAATTGTTTGCTAAGCTAAGCCGCCCCAATAGCAAACACTTATTGATGGAGTTAGGAATTGGTCCCGTCAGCTTATTGTAAGATAGATCTAGTTCGATAAGATTGATCAAGGACCCAACTTGAGACGAAAGAGATCCACTCAACTGGTTTTGTGCTTAGCTAAATATAATCGAAATGGTAGAAAGGCCAAGAACCTCCCATGGGATTGAACCACTTAGATTATTGTTGGAAAGCTCAAGCTCAATTAGTTGCCTACAGTTACCAAGGCTCTGTGGCACTTCCCCATAGAAGTCGTTGAATAGCAAGTGAAGGCGATTCAATAACATCAAATTGCCGATCGATGACGGAATCTCTCCTGTTAGCATGTTTCTGCTTAAGTACAATTCATGCAAGTTATGGAGTGCTCCAAGACAAGAGGGAACACGACCACCTAACAAATTGTTTGATAAGTCAAGATAGGATAGGTTGAATAGAGTGCCAATACATGGAGGAATGGTTCCATACATTGTGTTGGACGACATAGCAATTACTCTAATGCTATTGGAAAGATTGCCAATGGAATCCGGCAATCGACCTTCAAGAAAATTGTGGTCCACCATAAAATTTACCAGCCTTGAACAATTAGTCAATGAGGTAATGAAACTGAAGTCATCTCGCAACTGGTTAAAAGCAAGAAAAATTGCTTCAAGAGCTTTTAGCTTTCCAAGATTTGTGGGCATCAGTCCATGAAAACTATTATGGTCAAAGTAAATGTACCGAAGGTTGGAGGCATTCGATAAGGACAGAGGAATAATGCCAATAAACAGATTATTATGAAAATCAAGATAATCGAGAGAAGGAAGAGTATCGCCGATACAAGGGGGAATGCTCCCTCTCAATTGATTGTCACTGGCACCAAAATAGATAATGCTGGACATGTTGAAGATTGCTGGAGGGATCTCACCGGTGAGTTGGTTAAACGCCAATTGAACAAACCACAAACCACGAAGCGTGGACAATGTCTTGGGAATCTCTCCTTGCAACCCATTTGACCCAATGGAAAGTTCGAAAAGTTGGGAGAAATTTCCAATAGAATGAGGAATAAATCCTGTAAGACTATTTTCAGACACATAGAAATATTGAAGCTTTGACAAAGAGCCAAGCTCATAAGGAATTTTGCCCACAAGTTGGTTATCGACGAAATTCAAAATCTCAAGGTTTGAGCACTGAGAAAGATTAGTAGGCATTGGTCCGCCAAATGAGTTGTTACTAAGAATGAGATGGTGAAGGCGAAACAAGTGGCCAATGCTTTGTGGAATTTCGCCATGAAAGCTGTTGTTTAGTAGAACGAGGCTTCTCAAGAAAGAGAGGTTTCCGACATAAGGTGATAGAAGACCACCCAAGCCTTTCGAACTTAGGTTAAGAGACACAACCCTTTTAGGATGTCGTCTACCACATAAAACACCTTGCCACTCACAATGATGAGAAGAAGCATTCCACAAGCTCAAGACTCCAAGTGGATCCTCATCCACACTGTCTCTAAAGTAGATTAAAGCGAGTCGATTTGTATGGTTAGTTTCCATCGCTGGGCTCATCCATAATGGGAGATGGGCACAAAAAAGTAGGATCATAATAACAATATGCTTTTCCATTGTGACTTGGTTCTATGTCCTAGAAGTTGCAAGCAAAGTCTCCTTCAGATTGAACTAAATAAGAAATCAAGACGTTCAAAAGCATATGCATTTTCATTGATCAAAATAAACCTTTTTACATGGCGAAACCCGACCCAATATGCAAGTTTAACCCAAACCAAGTTGGACTTTAAAAGCATTGCAGATTGGCCAAACCAAAGAAAGTTATGACAAAATGGAGGATTTGACAACTAGCTACGCAGTGACATGCGGAAATGCCGTGCCGTGAAGAAAGGAAATCAAGAACGGATGTAGTCCTTGATTTTCGGCCATTTCAAAGAGACCTCCTACTTGGTCACGGGCAAAGCATGCAATTTGTGCTATGAATTTTTCACATCCAAAATTAGTTATTTATTTGTTAATACCTTGGTTTAGTTTAACTTTAGGCATGAGAAATACGTGAGCATGTTGAGCAATTGTAACTCCATTTCTTCGATTATAGCAAATTTTTGCTACTGGCTCTCCCCATAGACATAAATGCCAACACTCGGATTGAATCACGTAAACCTTTGGGTCTTTTATTATTCCTCATTTATTTTTTTCAATAATTTCACATTGACTTAATTACAAAATCCTATTTTTACGAGAAGGTTTACTTCTCACCTGATATATTGTCACTCCGTGAGTCCAAAACCATCGGTTTTTAACATTATAGGCGTGAATTACTCTTTGAGAAATGGTCAGTTGTGAACCCAATCTAACAAACCAACCCATCGCACTCTTCTGGCAATGTCGGTTCATGTTCATGAGGTAGACTGAAGACAACCCAAAACACTTGTAACTCATAGATGTACGCAATAGCTTTAATTGGTTCATTGCGTGACATCATCAGATCAACCTGCCATACCAAAGAAGGGGACAAACATTGATCCTATCTCATCAATGAGAAGTAACGTTCAAACGGAAAATACAAATCTTATACAAATGTTGAGAGAAAAAATAAAGACCACATGCACAAGAACTTCCCCATAATACATTTTTATGAGATAAAGCAGCCAATAAAGGAATGTTATAGACGCATGCTTCTGTTGCAATGCGCTCTCTACTGATTTTAGCTGCAAGTGCATCTTTGACATCCAACGTAAATGTGAACCTTGCGCCTGGAATAAACACCAGATTATGAACATGGAGGCACAAAGACGACCGGACAATAGATAATAGAACAAAAAGCTCCTTTTTGATCTTGCAAAACTCTAGTACAAATCAAAGAAAAATGAGCATCCACATCACATGGCAAAGAATGGAAAAAAAAGAAAAAAAAAAGAAAAAAAAGAAAAAGAAAGAAAGCTTCTTTGTAGGATGAGTTGCGAAAATGCAAGGTTTACAAAGCGAATCTAATAATGAAATCATTAAGCATTCCCAATTCAGGGATTGGGAGGATGCAAGAGGATCCAAGAGTCTTTGAAAGAAAAGAATCATACATAAAGAACAAACGGTAGGCTCATGGTTCCAGCACACTCTATTGTAGGTATATCTTTCATGCGATTGTTACTTTCTTGATTAAATCTTTACTTACCTATGCAGTCACATGTTTACCCACGTAATACATCCATTTGTACAGAAAAAAGGAAGTGAACAGAAGGAGGGCGGCATTTGTTTTATGCATGTGTATTAGACTGTCACATGCAACTCCTAACACAATTTCATGCAACTAGTCCAAAGGCAACAAGCTATGGCATTGACCAAGATACAATAGAACTTCCCATGTCTATATACATTATACAACCATTTGTTCTACTAACAAACAAATAGCAATGGGTCGCATTATAAATGGTCTTGGGCACACTGAATAAGAATATCCAGAACTAAATAAACACAACAAACAGAAGCTCAACAAAATTTAAATAAAACAGCACCAAAGCGAACAGCACGAAGAACATGCAGGGGATCCAGAAACGTTTCCTTGGGCCTAGAGGTGTCACAATTTTTCATGATTTAGGATCATCAATCCCTGTACAGTGAACAAAATTTCAAAAAGAAGAAGAATTAATATAGTATAATTCCACAAAATGGTCTCACAAAAAGAAAATCAAGTCAAAAAATCTATTCTATCCTCTCCCAGTTAAATCTTCAACTGAGCTGGTGTTGATATTGTAAAACATGCTGTCAGATAAAAATTTAAGTCATCAAACGACTGGACCAATATAGAGAGGAATGATGCAAATAAGAGTAGCAAGCTGTTTGAAGTACAGAAGTAGATTGAAGAAAACAAACTTCATACCTTAAACATATAAAGAAGCAACTGTTATCTGGATGTCCAGTCATGTTTAAAATAGAGAGTGGATTATAGTCTTCAGAATCCAACTTCATTAACATACAAATTTCACAAACTAATGAAAGGCATGTGCTGCTAAACCACTTTATTAGCTTGAGAGAGAGAGAGAGAGAGAGAGAGAGAGAGAGAGAGAGAGAGAGAGATCCAAATAAAGATATGAAAGACTGTAAATCCCATGACTCCTTGCCCGCTGACTAGAAAATCAAAACAACCAGCAATTCCTCTGTAATCGTCATCTACTTAATTGGCATTAAATTATCAACTGGCAGTAAGTTTCAAGCTACATATACTTCGCAGAAGAGCAGACTATGTCCGCTATCAGTAACCGGAAATAAGGTTGGACAGGGTGACAGAAACATTTGTTATGTACCATTTATAGAGTATGGCTGCGTTTGGTCGTCCGGATTTCTAAATGGGATAGGACTGGATAGGATAGGATAGGAAATCCATTGATTTATTCATATCCCATCAACTGTTTGGTGAACTATGGATTTAAAGTCGGATATCCTCATATTCTATCCAATCTACTGTTTGGTGAACTAGAGATTTAAAGTCGGATATCCTCATATCTTATCCAATATATCGTTTTGTGAACTATGGATTTAAATTCGGATATTTTAAAAACAATAACATTAAGCAAGTACAAATTTGCAGGTTTAATATTCACAAAATCATCCAAAACAATATATATTTTTCAAATTAACAGATTCTCATCGAATTTCATGAGTACGCATCGTAATAATCTTTTTCGTTCCTTTGAAATAATCTTTTTGGATACCCCTTCAAAATAGTTATTAGTCAAAGAATAGTAGATAGCTATAAAAGCGTTGAAAAGCAATTTACATGTGACTAAACCTCTGAAGCTGCCTCAGGAAAGAAATCGGTCCTAATTCTAGACTTCATTAAGATTTCTGCAGCTTCTGCATCAGTTTGTCCATTGACATAGTGCTGACGGCAAACTGGCATGTAGATGTCCGCCCCACCAATCAGTTCAGTCCGTGTCTCCTGTGTCTTCCTCAATGTAAAGAAGGCCTTCCCACCACAAAGTTCACATCGAGTTGTCAACTTGGTCATGGTATCAGCAAGCGGTATTACATCAAGAACAGAGCCAAAGCTCCTTCTGCAATTAAGAATTTGCATTTCAGTCCAAGTTAGTACATGGTTGATCAGCAACAAAAGAACTGAAAGCAACATGATGGAGAAATTTTGCAAGATCCAAAAGCACGGAGATGATTTGGTTATGATTGAGAAGCACCTTAAGTAATCACCATCGAGGCCTGCAACAATGACAATTTTCCTGTCCCGATCAGCAATTGTGTTGCAGAAATCATAAAGGTCTTCGAAGAACTGAGCTTCATCAATGGCAATCACATCAAGCTACCGGCACAGAGCAGAAAACGATGACAGATCCAACAAAACCCAGCAGGGGAACTTCATTCCATCATGGGTCACCACCGAATCGGTCGCATATCTCATGTCCTTGCTCGACTTTATTATAGCCACATTCCTACATGCAAACGGCATAAAAATTCAGTTGAACGATGCTCACGGCACATAAGATAGATCAACAAAGACAACCAAGACCAGATCAGGACAGCGCGAACCCAACTCGAGCTCCAGCTTGGTCGCGCGATGCCCAGGCCGACGAATCGGGGAGTACCTACCGCTGGTGAGCTCGGACTTGACACGGCGGAGGAGGGCGGTGGTCTTGCCGGCGAACATGGGCCCCACGATGATGTGGATCTCACCGTCAGCGCGGTGGGGCGCGGACCTAGGTATGAGGGAGGGGCGAGGGGTCGAGGGGCGGAAGCGGCTAAAACATCGCGGCGGGGGGAATCGATTGGGAGGGCGACTAGCAGGCGATCGTCGGCGGACGGGGGGTCTTACCTTGGTGGAGGAAGAGTTTTCGTAAAATTTTGATGAGAATCGAAGAGCTGTTAAGGAGAAGGCTTCAACGTCAATACTTTGGAAACAGAGAGTCGTCTGTGGGTGAATGACGGAGAAAGAAAAAAAAAAAACGTAGGTTTTATGTCTCGGATAAAAGAAATCCTATCCGACCTTATCCCACCCTCCCCCTCGGATTTTTTTATCCGATCTATATCCGGTCTATATCCGACCTTATCCTATCCTAGACAGCTACCAAACACGGGATAGGATAAAACATATCCTATCCTAGTTTTTATCCGGTCGACCAAACGCAGCCTAATAGAATAATTTGATGCATTCAAAATATGTTTAACTAACAGTTGTTAGATCAAACACCACTTAAAACTAAGCAATGAATTGTTTTGAGATAAACAGAATCTGCTACAATCAACATTTTGATTCAAGAGAAATTTATCAGTTACATAAAGCAGAAGAGACACCTGTCTATAGCTAAATCCCTTCTGTAAGCATCCTCTTCAGCAGTGCCAAAATCCTGTAAGATAAGTCAAATTTGACAACCATTCACAAAAGTAACAACCAAGAAACCAGCATGATTTTTGGGTCAGAAATAGTTGAACAAAAGCGCAATCACATTGGAAGCACCAGTGCATGGAGAGAGAGGACAAAGCGATAAATAAACAAAAATTTGCTCAAAGCATTAACAAGCTAAGAGAAAACACTGTTAATGTCACAAATGAATGGCCATGGACACAAAATGTAAAAGGCCTTGAGCTCATTGCATTTAGCTTTCATGATGATTCTTAAGCCCTCTTATCTTTGATGATATACGCGACACTTCCAAGAAAACAACATTTGTTCAACAAGTCTCTTGAGTGAATTAGCAACAGAAAGAAAAATAGTTTAGAAGAAAGCTCCTGGACCAAAGACTATTCGAGAATAGACATGTGATTGTCAGAAATCAAGTCACTTTACTATTGATTATGAGCCACATAATTGTCATTTGTACGCTTGCATTCCTTAAGTATGAGTACCACCATGGAGCATGCAAGCAGCTGCCCTATTGATACCACCTAACTAATTTGCTTGTCTTTCTTTCCCTTAAAAAAGAAACATCCCGAAGGAGCTGAAATCTATTTTTGCTATTTACTGGTAATGATACTATTTTCGCAAAACTCTTGTACAAATTAAATAAAAATGAGGATCCTCATTACAAGGCAGGAGATTGGAAAAAAGAAAGCTTCTTTGTAGGACGAGCTGCAAAAATGCAAGGTTTACAAAGCTCATCTAAGAATAAAATCATTAAGCATTCCCAATTCAGGGATTGTGAGGATGCAAGAGGATCCAAGAGTCTTTGAAAGAAAATAATCATACATAAAGTACAAATGGTAGGCTCATGGTTCTAGCTCGCTCTATTGTAGGTTTGTCTTTCATGCAATCATTACTTTCCTGATTAAAACCTTTTACCTACCTATGCAGCCACAAGTTTACCCATGTAATACATCCATATGTACAGAAAAGGGATGTGAAAAGAAGGAAGACAGCATTTGGTGCATGCATGTGTATTTAGACTGTCATGTGCAACTCTTAACACAATTTAATGCAACTAGTCCAAAGGCAACAAGCTATGGCATTAACAAGAATGGAAGAAAGTCAGCATTTGGTGCATGCATGTGTATTCAGACTGTCACATGCAACTCTTAACACAATTTCCTGCAACTAGTCCAAAGGCAACAAGCTATGACATTGATGAAGATACGGTAAAACTTCCCATGTTTATATACATATTAAATCCATTTGTTCTACTGACAAACAAATAGCAATGGGTTGCATTATAAATGGTCTCAAGCACACTGAATAAGAATATCCAGAACTAAATATACACATGAAACAAAAGCTCGACAAAATTCAAATAAAACAGCACCAAGGTGAAAAGCACGAAGAACACACACAGGATCATCCAGAACCATTTCCTTTGGGGCTAGAGGTGTCACAATTTTTCCTGATTTAAGATCATCAATCCCTGTACAGTGAACAAAAATTCAAAAAGCAAAAGAATTGGTATAGTGTGGTTCCCCAAAAAGGTCTCACGAAAAGAAAATCAAGTCAAAAGATCTATTCTAACCTCTCCCAGTTAAATCTTCAACTAAGCTGGTGTTGCTATTGTAAAACATGACGTCAGATAAAATTTAGGTCATCAAACAACTGGACCAATGTAGACAAGAACGATACAAATAAGAGTAGCAAGCTGAAGCAGAATGAAGTAAACAAACTTCATATTTTAAACATATAAAGAAGTAAGTGTTATCTGGATGTCCAGTCATGTCTAAAATAGAGAGTGGATTATAGTCTTCAGAATCCTACTTCATTAACATACAAATTTCATAAAAAATGAAAGGTATGTGGTGCTAAACCACTTTATTAGCTAAAAAAGGGAGAGTGATATCCAAATAAAGATACGAAAGACTGTACATTCCATGACTTCTTGCCAGCTGACCAGAAAATCATAACGACCAGCAATTCCTCTTTAATTGTCATCTAGGTAATTGGCATTAAATGATCAACAGGCAGTAAGTTTCGAGCAACAAATGCTTCGCGGAAGAGCAGACTATGTCCACTATTAGTAACTGGAAATAAGGTTGGATAGGGTGACAGAAAAATTTGTAATGTATCAATGATAGAGTAATAGAATGATTTGATACATTCAAAATATATTTAACTAACGGGTGTTAGATCAAATACCACCTAAAGCAAAGCAATGAATTGTTTTGAGATAAACAGAATCTGATGCAATTAACATTTTGATTCGAGAGCAATTTATCTGTTACATAAAGCAGAAGAGATACCTGGGATAACAGCCAGACCTTGTGCCTCTTCCCCTGTTGACGCCAAATATTGGGTAACCTTCTCCACCAATGTACAACCCAACATGTCATTGAGTGCAGCATCAATATCATAACACTCTTTCCCTAGAAGCTGTAAAGATGAGATAATGTGAATTTGTTTATCATCTTTTTCAAAGAATAGTTTTAAAACGACAAATCCACCATTTTTCATAATGTCATTCACATCGACTCAAGTACAATAATTGTATCGTTTCTCTCTAAATCATTCCAGCTTGAATGTGATAGATGATTCTGAGAAAAAAAAAATTGCTAAAAATGACAGACATTAAATCATTTACAACAGTTTGAAAGCATCCTGTGGGCTTTCTAGGCACACACAATCATTCTCTACTCAAATAATTACCCTGGCACCTTGTCGAAGGCTGGAAAACGTCCTATTTGTTAAGGGTTGGGAGAAAGGAGCATCACCACCCAATAACAGGTTATAATGATGATATGGGAATGCAAAGTTAGTAATCAGTAGCATATATAATGCGAATGTGTGCATATACATAAGAGAGTGACTCATAAATGCAGCGCCAAGGTAATCCTAACTGTTCATAGAAGTAAATTCACCAGTCTGAATGTCCATCACAAATATTACGTGACGCCTAAGGGCACCAAACTGGCTCGAAATGGCAGAGGCTGAGAGTAATAAACCTCTGCAAACGGCAAGTACTCATGGAAAATAGGCCATAGTAGGCTTTTTAAAAGAGAACATCTTCTTGTTTTTCTTTTGTATTTAGGTACATTTCATGTGGATTAGGAAAACATCTTACTTCACTGGCTAATAATGCTGACTGCCAAGGCAATTGCCAGAAAAACTAGCAGATGCTTATTTTTCCCAAAAACAGCCTTCGAAATTATGAAGTTCTCATTACTGTTGTAAGTTGTAATACTAAATCTATTCAAAAAAGACTGTCAAATCAATCATTAGCATTCTTAATCTTGAAGATTTATTATGTAAATCAGTATAGAGTTATCACCTGCAAATAATAACGCCCATTGACTAAATAATCAAAAAAATGCAGTCTCATCTCAGTACCTTAATAAACAATAGAACAACAATTAAAAGACCTCAATTAGTCGATCTTCCAACTGATTAGAAATGAAACTTCATAAGTGATAACAAAAGTGTTGCAATTTCTAAAATTTGCACTCCGACGAGACAAAAACTCCCAATCAAACAAATTAAAAACGCGTTTGATGGGAAAGGAAAGTAAGAACTTGAACTGGATATAACTAAACATGTAATTGGACAAAATATCTCGAAAAAAACACAGAAACGACATGCTTTTACACGATTAGTACAATAAAAGAACTTAAAGGCACATCAAAGTGAACACCCTACTGCACTAGCAGATACACCAACCTTATCACGGACCCAGCCACCAGCGACCCGCAGCTGGGTAGAGAGATCAAAATGGCGAACGGTGGCGAGAAGCCTATCAAAGATCATCTTCTCCTTCTCTGTCAAATCGATCTTCTCCTTCACTCGCACCACCGGCGAATTCGTCGACATCGATTTGCAACTCAAGAGCCCTGCTGTTTTAGTCAGGTTTCGCGCCTCGAGAGGACTCCAAACGCCTCATAAAGCAAGAGAATCGCCACTACGGGCGATGCTCTAAAGAAAAAGACCGGAACTGTTGCCGTTCAATACGACCGGGACTCATGCTGGAAACGTCATCGCTTCAATTCACTCGATTTTTCCCTTCCGTCGCTAGGAGAATTCGGCGCTGCGCGAGGGGAGGGTTAAAAAAACCGAATTTCTTTTCCCTTCACAACCGAGTATCGCAACTCTAATAAGCCGAATCAAAGTTTCAATTTTTCACGAGTGCACTGTATGATGCTAAGGATCAATTTTATACATTTAACGACCGCCGAGCCTACTCCGCACGCGAAAAGCCTCGGGAGCATGTCCGAGTAGAGAGAGAGAGAGAGAGAGAGGAGGCGATGAGGAGTTCTTGGAGGCGTTGAAGGCATAAATATGGCGGCTGCTTCGGAGGCGAAGGCAGGAATTAGACAGTGACGAATGGAGGCGACACGGCGACGATGGGCTGAGCAGAAGCGCATCGGCGAGGGCGGGAGAGAAAAACGACGCCCAGAGATGAAGATTGAAGACTTCCAGACGATGACGCGTGCTAAGAAAGCCACAGTAAAATTTTGGATTCACGACACGAATAATCTCAAATTGTTAACATTAATACAAATTAATTTTTTGATTCATTAAAAATTTCAACGTGATATATCTATATAATAAATTTATTTCAAGTTAATTTTGTATTCATCAAAAATTTCAAATCAATACATTTATGATGAATTTATTTTTCATTGATTTCCATTAAAATTTGATTAATATCATGAAAAATTACAAATCGACACACATGTAATAAATAGATGCTAAAAACTCAAATCAGTCAAATCATCTAATTAAGCAATTTAACAACAAAATTTAACAAAACGGAAAGTAAATTTGTCATAAGTATACGATTTGGAGTTTTTTATAGTCAATAAATCAAGTTGGGTAAATTTATCACATATATATTAACTTGTGATTTTTCGTGATATTAACCCTAAAATTAATAATGTTATTGTTAGTTTTTTAACTTATTTAAATTGTACAATTGAATTCTCAAATTTTTAACATCTAAGTATATCACCTAAGATTTTATATTGTTAAAAAGATCATCTTCTCATTGCAACTAAAAATACAAAAGTACAAAAAAGCCGCCACCTAAAATCAACCTTGGCAAAATAAAATAATCTCATTGACTTTACTTTTACTTCTCCTATTAATCCACAATATGAATTATCATTTAAAAATTAATAGGCATTGATATAATTTATTACCTTTTATAAGATACATCTGTACTTTATATTTCTCTACATTTATAAATCTATAAATATATATTAAAATTATGCATCTAAAGAAAATTATTAGGGATGGACTTTAAGGGGAAAAAATAAAAAGACAAAATTCATATAAAGAGAAGTGAGTTCGTAAAGAGGGGAGGGAGAATAGAGAAGGACATAGATTGCATAAATTTAACTAGCACATGAGTTTGGCTTTCGGCCAAGTGGAAAAGAGTTAAAACCAAGATAAAGAATAGTACCATCCAAATTTTTCTTGTTCAAAAAGCAAAATTAATCTTAAGATAAAGATTAGTCCAAAGTGTCAAGGAGCTAAACTTGCTTCAGCCAAGCCTCTACTTGGATCCATACCTAGCCCGGATCTTATGCAATTCCTTGAGGGCTTCGGCCACATCCATCTGATCTTGCAGTGACTCCATCGAACACGCAACTCCAATCCTTAAGACGGAGGCAACACAATCTCTCATCCTTTCAATGTCACTCTCACTTTCTCTATTAAAAATGGCCGAGTCCACAATCTCCATCACTCGATCTGGCAAAGCCACCTTGACAAAGTTGTGGAGATTTAAATGGTCCTTGAAAGCCTTTTCCGTGGGTCTCCTCCCAGTTAACATTTCCAATAAAACAATACCATAGCTATACACATCACCTTGTGTGGATACCATGCCCCCCATGCCATACTCTAAGATAGTGTGCATCAAGCAATATAAAATGAAAATAAATATTTCATCTAAAGGCCAACACAAATAAAATTTAGACAATTGATGAGAAAATTTTCTTACCTGGAGGGACATAGCCTACGAAACCCCTCACTGCCACTGAGCTGCTATGATCGTCAATGTCCATGGCCTCTGTTGTCACAGCAGAGCTAATCGTTGCTAGGCCGAAATCCCCAACTCGTCCCATCATCTCATTGTCCAGAAGGATGTTACTCGGCTTCAAATCTCTATGTACAATCTTTGAGCTGCAATCCCTATGAAGATATTTGATTGCGGAAGCAATGTCAATGGCAATGTCTATCCTTTGCATCAGTCCCAAATGTCCTGGCTTTCCATGTTCATGTTTATGATCAACATCCTCTTCGTTTCCTTGGTGTATCCAATTCTCTAAGCTCCCATTAGCCATGTATTCATACAATAGAGCTTTGAAATCATTGCCGTGATAGTCCACGCTTGAGCACACGTTCAATATCTTCACGAGATTTCGGTGTCTTATGGCCCCTAAGGTTCGACATTCCGAGATGATGCTCTTCAAAGCACCTCTATGGCCCAAGTTAAGCACTTTAGCCGCCACCCAACCACCTTCTTGTGTGGTTGCTTTATAGACGATACCATATCTCCCTTTACCAATCACATTGTTCTTAGAGAATCCGTATGTGGCTCTAAAGAGCTCCTCATAAGAGACCATCGAAAATTTGTGTTCAAATGGCAATTCAGTCGAAGAAGTATTTTTTTTCAACTTCTTTCTCTGGTACCAAAAGATAAATAGGCAAAGACACAAAATGAAATATGACAAGACAGCCGCTACTGTGGCAATTATTCTAACTTTTTCGGTCTGTAATGGTTTAAAGGTATTTGATTTGCAAGAAGGAAGGTTTAATTCTGCAATACCTCCACAGAGATGCTTATTCTCAAAAAGAGACACGGCACTAGCATTGAGAAATATTCCTTGCTTCGGAACTTCTCCTTCAAGCTTGTTTGAAGATAGATTCAAGTACTTTAGATCAGTAAGTTGAGCAAGAAAGCTCGGGATTTCACCATATAAGTCGTTATGGGAAATATCCAACTCTTGTAAGCCCCGTAATGTACCTAAAGCTAGAGGAATTTCACCATAAAAGGAATTGACTGCTAAGCTGAGCTGCCCCAATAGCAAGCACTTTCTGATAGAGCTAGGAATTGGTCCTGTCAGCTTATTGTAAGATAGATCTAGTTTGACAAGATTGGCCAAGGACCCAACTTGAGACGGAAGAGATCCACTCAACTGGTTATGCGCTAAACTAAATATAATCGAAATGGTAAAAAGGCCAAGAACCTCCCATGGGATTGAACCACTTAGATTATTATTGGAAAGCTCAAGCTCGATTAGTTGCCTACAGTTACCAAGGCTTTGTGGCACTTCCCCATATAAGTCATTGAACAGCAAATAAAGGCGATTCAATAACGTCAAATTGCCGATCGATGACGAAATCTCTCCTGTTAGCATGTTTCTGCTTAAGTACAATTCATGCAAGTTATGGAGTGCTCCAATACAAGAGGGAACACGACCACCTACCAAATTGTTTGATAAGTCAAGATAGGACAGGTTGAATAGATTGCCAATACCTGGAGGAATGGTTCCATACATTGTGTTGGACGACATAGCAATTACTCTAATGCTATTGGAAAGATTGCCAATGGAATCCGGCAATCGACCTTCAAGAAAATTGTGGTCCACCATAAAATTTACCAGCCTTGAACAATTAGTCAATGAGGTAATGAAACTGAAGTCATCTCGCAACTGGTTAAAAGCAAGAAAAATTGCTTCAAGAGCTTTTAGCTTTCCAAGATTTGTGGGCATCACCATGAAAACTATTATGGTCAAAGTAAATGTACCGAAGGTTGGAGGCATTCGATAAGGACAGAGGAATAATGCCGAAACAGATTATTATGAAAATCAAGATAATCGAGAGAAGGAAGAGTATCGCCGATACAAGGGGGAATGCTCCCTCTCAATTGATTGTAACTGGCACCAAAATAGATAATGCTGGACATGTTGAAGATTGCTGGAGGGATCTCACCGGTGAGTTGGTTAAACGCCAATTGAACAAACTTCAAACCACGAAGCTTGGATAATGTCTTGGGAATCTCTCCTTGCAACCCATTTGCCCCAATGGAAAGTTCTAAAAGTTGGGAGAAATTTCCAATAGAATGAGGAATAGATCCTGTAGGACTATTTTCAGACACAGAGAAATATTGAAGCTTTGACAAAAAGCCAAGCTCATCAGGAATTTTGCCCACAAGTCGGTTATCGACGAAATTCAAAATCTCAAGGTTTGAGCACTGAGAAAGATTAGTAGGCATTGGTCCGCCAAATGAGTTGTTACTAAGAATGAGATGGCGAAGGCGAAACAAGTGGCCAATGCTTTGTGGAATTTCGCCGTGAAAGCTGTTATTTAGTAGAACGAGGCTTCTCAAGAAAGAGAGGTTTCCGACATGAGGTGATAGAAGACCACCCAAGCCTTTCGACCTCAGGTTAAGGAACACGACCCTTTTAGGATGTCGTCTACTGCATACAACCCCTTGCCACTCACAGTGATGAGAAGAAACATTCCACGAGCTCAAGACTCCAAGTGGATCCTCATCCACACTGTCTCTGAAGTAGATTAAAGCAAGTCGATCCATATGGTTAGTTTCCATCGCTGGGCTCGTCCATAATGGCAGATGGGCACAGAAAAATAGGATCATAATAACAATATGCTTTTCCATTGTGACTTGGTTCTATGTCCTAGAAGTTGCAAGCAAAGTCTCCTTCAGATTGAACTAAATAAGAAAATCAAGACCTTCAAAAGCATATGCATTTGCATTGATCAAAATAAACCTTTTTACGGGGCGAAACCCGACCCAATATGCAAGTTTAACCCAAACCAAGAGTTGGGCTTTAAAAGTACTGCAAATTGGCCAAACCAAAGAAAGGTATGTCAAAATGAAGGATTTGACAGCTGCACAGCGACATGCAAGAAAGCCGTGCCGCGAAGAAAGGAAATCAAGAACGGATGTAGTCCTTGATTTTAAGCCATTTCAAAGAGACCTCCTACTTGATCACGGGCAAAGCGTGCAATTTGTGATGTGAATTTTCACATCCAAAATGAGTTATTTATTTGTTAATACCTTGATTTAGTTTAATTTTAGGCATGAGAAACACTTGAGCGTGTTGAGCAATTGTAACTCCGTTTCTTCGATTATAGCAAATTTATGCTACTAGCTCTCCCCGTAGATGTAAGTGCCGACACTCGGATTGAATAAAGTAAACCTTTGGGTCTTTTATTATTCCTCATTTATTTTTTCAGTAATTCAACTTTGACTTAATTACAAAATCCTATTTTTACAGGGAGGTTTACTTCTCACTTGATATATTGTCACTCCGTGAGTCCAAAACCATCGGTTTTTAACATTATAGGCATGAAATACTCTTTGAGAAATGGTCAGTTGTGAATCCAATCCAACAAACCAACCCATCGCACTCTTCTGGCAATGTCGGTTCATGTTCATGAGGTAGACTGAAGACAACCCAACCTCTACTCGACTCCATACCTAGCCCTAATCCTATGCAGTTCCTTGAGTGCTTCGGCCATGTCCATCCGATTTTGGGGTGACCCCATCAAACATGCAACTCCAATTCCTAAAACGGAGGCGATGCAATCTCTCATCCTCTCAATGTCATTCTCGCTTTCTCCATTAAAATGGCCTAGTCCACGATTTCCATCACTCAATCTGGCAAAGTCACGTTTACAAAGGTGTGGAGATTCAAATGGTCGAAAGCCTCTTCCGTGGGTCTTCTCCCAATGAAAATTTCCAATAAAAGAATGACGTAATTGTACACATCGCCTTTTGTCGATACCATATTCTCCAATCCATACTCTAAATCTATTCTAACCTCTCCCCAATTAAATCTTCAACTGAGTTGGTGTTGATATTTTTTTAGATGTAGAATTGTGGTGATGATAGTCCTTCCTCAAAAAGATATTGCACTCTGCTTTAATTCTAATTATGTTCTTCCCAAAGCTTATAGATTCGGTTAGAAGAAAACTTGATGCCTCTGTAATTTAGAGTTGATCTGGAAAATAGATACATTAAATAAATGCAACATTATGAATTCCATCCCTCCAAAAACATCAATGCCATCTCCTCTAATTGATAAAAGAATTAAAATGCGGATAATTTTGCAGCACAAGCCGCTCAAAAAATTGCTAATATGCAGCTAAAATTCGCTCAAGTGAGTTTCCTATAGACTACTACCACAACCTTGGGTCGAGTCTCGCTTATCTGTGGATTTGAATGTTGAGAACAACCATTACTCTACTCGACAACATATTTTTCGAGGCCTGACCAAAAAAAAAAAAAACATATTTTCCGAGGAACTATTGATCTTGTTTGTGTCCCTTATGATGTTCAAACTGCAGATGGTCTTACAAAAGGCTGCTTTCTTGCTTGGTTTTCTACTTTCCAAACTTCAGTTGATTTCCTTAGAAAAACCTTGAGTTTGAGTAGAGGTGGCAAATGGGTGGGTCGGGTCGGGTATGAGTCGGTCAAAAATGGGTCGACCCATATTTGACTCATTTAACCCGTTTTAACCCATATTCTTGTAGTGTAAATCTAGTGACCCATACCCGACCCGACCCGTATGCGACCCATACCCGACCCGACCCGTATTGCTAAAACCTATTTATTTTTAAAACATTTTTATGTAATATAATTTTTTTAACAATTTTTATGCAATACAAATTTAATGGAAAATTTTTATAATTCTTTTTAAAATATTTTTAAAAAATAGAATTTTTAATTTTTTAAAATATAATTTTTATTTTTATATCTTTTTTCTTTTCTCTTTTTTTTTTTTTTCTCCTTTGGCCTACCGCCAACCACGACGACGGCTGGCGATCGGCCACAGGCGAGATCGAGCTCGCCAGTATCGGGTAGGGCTCAATCTTGCCGATTCGGCAAGGCCAAAAGGCAATTGAAAGCAACAAATTTTTATTTTAGAAAAGGAGTCAGAGCAATTACAGGCATTCCAAAGACGTCGGCTAGTTTGATCACACACCGAGATCAACATCAATCACCTCATCGCATTGACTTGCCAAAATCGGAAGAACAAGGCATGCACTGATTGCTAGCTCACAAGATAAATTATTTATCTCGGTAGAGTATTGTTCGCGCACTTAAACAATCAAATCCTACTAATTAGGATTGTCCTATCAGGAGGTAAGTGCGTGGGTTTGGGAGCATGATTTGTTGTTCTCCTCCACATAAGCCTATTACAAAAGCTCACACAAGCAAGCGAAGGACCCAAAAACGGAAGACAAACCACAATCAAAATACACGGATAAACGCAACTCAACAAGAGATACAACAAACAAAGATTGAAAAGAATCAGACAACTCCGTGAACTTGTACATGCAAATCCCCCAGAGATTGAAAAGAATTAGGGGGAAAGGGATTGCACGGGGGAAAGAATTAGCTGGATCTGGCGAGGCTCGAGCTCGCCGGCGTCGGGCAGGGCCTTAGCCGCGCCGATCTGGCGAGGCCTATCGTCGGCCAACGGTCGGCCGCTGGTAAGGAATAAAGAAAAGGAAAAAAAAAAAGAAAAAGAAAAAAATTGAAATATGAAAAATAATTATAATTTCGATTTTTTATTAAAAAACAATTTTTATAAATTTAAAAAAGACCAAGGGTTTAAACTTTAAAATGGGTTTCCTTATAACCCATTTAGACTATTTCTTTTTATATTTTACATTCACTGACCCATTTCTGACCCGTATCTAACTTTCACTCGACCCATTTCTGATCCGTATCTAATTTTCACTTGACCCATATCTAACCTTTACTTGACCCATATATGACCCATTTAACTAAAAATGAGTCATAATATGGGTCTTTGACCCATATTGCCAGCTCTAAGTTTGAGGAGGGATATTATGGCATTATCATAATATTTGGAGAATTTATCGGACTGACACGATGATGTATTGTAATTCAAAACTATTAGAGCAATATGTGAAGGAAAGGAAGTAATCTAATGAGAAAACTATTTACCTAAGCATATAAGCAAAATTACATAGTCAATTTTAATTTCATCAAATCTAATGGAATCTCGAAATAATTTGACAATATTCTAATAATGATAGGATGAGATCATCCGCGTCAATTGACAAATAAAACCCTCTTTTTGCGACAAAAGGTAGCACTCACATTATCTAATGTTGAAAAACTTAAGATTAATAGGAATTACATAACATTTTTTAGAGACCTTCTAGAGGAAAAATTACAAACAGAACATCCAGATAAAGAAAATAGTAATGCAGAGAAATAAGAGGGAGAGGGGGGAGGAGAAAGAAATGGAGATAGAAAACTTGTATTGAGCTATCCGAATTTTTCTTATTCAAAGCAAAATAAATCCTAAGAAGAAGTCTAGTCTAAGTGTTTGTGAGCTGAACTTGCTTCAACGAAACTTCTACTCGACTCCATATCTAAATAAGAAATGAAGACCTTCAAAAGCATAAGCGTTTCCATTGATCAAAAGGAACTTTTTACACAGTAAAACCTGACCCGATCAGACAAATATACAAGTTTAACCCAAATCAAGAGTTGGACTTTAAAAGTACGGCAGATTGGCCGAACCAAATAAAGGGGCACACACATATTGCAAATTAGCCAAACCAAAGAAAGGGGCGCACACACACTTTACGTCAAAAAACATACTCGTAATCCTTCAGAGTTGTAGCAGCACAGGAAAATGGAGGATTTGACGGATGCGCGGTGACTTCCTAGAAAACCGTGCCGCAAAGAAAGGAAATCAAGACCGAGGTCCTTGATTTTCGGTCGTTTTAAAGTGAGCTTTTCCCTGCGGTAAGTGAGCTTGTACTTGACCGCAGGGAAAACGGGTAATTTGTGCCGTAAATTTATTTATATCCAAAATGACTCATTTATTTGTTAAAACCTCAGGTTTGAGTTTCATTTAACCATGGGAAATATTGAGTAGGTTGAACGATTATAATTCTGATTTTTCAATTATAATAGATTTTTGCTATTGACTCACCTCGAATATTTAAGTACAGACACTCAAACTGAATCACGTAAACCTTTGGATTCTTTATTGTTTCTCGTACTTTTTTTTAGTAATTTCACAATGACCTAATTACAAAATCCTGATTAACTTCCGCGTCCGCTATTTTAACAACAAGGTTTACTTCTCACCTGATATAGTCATTTTGTGGGCCATACACCATCGGTTTTCAACATTATACTCTTTCAGAAATGGTCAGTTGTAAACATAATCCAACAAACCAAGCTACCGCACTCTTCTGGCAATGTCGATTCATGTTCATGAAGTAGACTGAAGACAACCCAAAACAGATGCAACTCAGATGTAAGCAATAGCTTTAACTGCTTCATTGCCTGATATCATCAAATCAACCTGCCATACTGAAGAAGGGGAAAAACATTGATCCCATCTCATCAATGAGAAGTAACATTCAAACGAAAGATTCCAATCATATACAGATGTTGAGAGAAAAGGCAAAGCCCACATATACAAGACTATCACGAGAAAACATTTATATTTGATAAAGCAGCCAAAAGAGGAATGTTATAGGCACATGCTTCTGTTTCGATGTGCTCCCTACTGATTTTAGCTGCAAGTGCATCTTTGACATCATTGAATGCAGCAGCTCTCGTCAGCTCTTCATCCAACGTAAAATGTGAACAGGGCGCCTGAAATGAACACGATATTATGAGCATGGAGGCACAAAAATGACCAGACAATAGATAAAATAGCAGAAAGCTCCTTCTTGATCTCTCAAAACTCTTGTACAAATTAAATTAAAATGAGCATCCACATTACGAGGCAGGAGATTTTGAAAAAAGAAAGCTTCTTTGTAGGATGAGCTGCAAAAACGCAAGGTTTACAAAGCTCATCTAAGAATAAAATCATTAAGCATTCCCAATTCAGGGATTGTGAGGATGCAAGAGCATCCAAGAGTCTCCGAAAGAAAAGAATCATACATAAAGTACAAATGGTAGGTTCACTCTATTGTAAGTATGTCTTTCATGTGATCATTACTTTCTTGATTAAAACCTTTTACCTACCTATGCAGTCACCCATTTACCCACGTAATACATCCATTTGTACAGAAAAAGGATGCGAATAGAAGAAGGACCGCATTTGATGCATGCATGTGTATTTAGACTGTCACATGCAATTCTTAACACAATTTCATGCAACTAGTCCAAAGGCAACAAGCTATGGCATTGACGAGAATGGAAGGAAGACAGTATTTGGTGCATGCATGTGTATTCAAACTGTCACACGCAACTCTTAACACAATTTCATGCAACTAGTCCAAAGGCAAAAAGCTATGGCATTGATGGAGATACAATAAAACTTCCCATGTTTCCATACATAACACATCCATTCATTCTACTAACAACGAATAGCAATGGGTCGCATTATAAATGGTCTCAGGCACACTGAATAAGAATATCCAGAACTAAATATACATAAGAAACAAAAGCTTAGCAAAAAATCCAATAAAACAGTACCAAAGCAAACAGTGCAAAGAGCACGAACAGGATCATCCCAAAACATTTCCTTTGGGGCTGAAGGTGTCACAATGTTTTCTGATTTAAGATCATCAATCCCTGTACAGTGAACAAAATTCAAAAAGCAGAAGAATTAATATAGTGTAATTCCCCAAAAAGTCTCACGAAAAGAAAATCAAGTCAAAAGATCTATTCTAACCTCTCCCAGTTAAATCTTCAACTGAGCTGGTGTTGATATTGTAAAACATGCTTTCAGATAAAAATTTAGGTCATCAAACAACTGGACCAATGTAGAGAGGAACAATACAAATAAGAGTAGCAAGCTGTTTGAAGTAACGGATTGAAGTAAACAAACTTCATATTTTAAACATATAAAGAAGCAACTATTATGTGGATGTCCAGTCATGTCTAAAATAGAGAGTGGACTATAGTCTTCAGAATCCTACCTCGATTAACATACAAATTTCACAAATTAATGAAAGGCATGTGGTGCTAAACCACTTCAGTAGAGAGAGAGAGAGAGAGGGAGAGAGAGCAATATCCAAATAAAGATTTCTAAGACTATACATTCCATGACTTCTTGCCAGCTGACCGAAAATCAAAACGACCACCAATTCCTCTTTAATTGTCATCTAGTTAATTGGCATTAAATGATCAACAGGCAGTAAGTTTCGAGCTACATATGCTTCGCAGAAGAGCAGATAATGTCCACTGTTAGTAACTGGAAATATGGTTGGATTGGGTTACAGAAAAATTTGTTATGTATCAATTATAGAGTAATAGAATGATTTGATTCATTTAAAATATATTTAACTAATGGGTGTTAGATCAAATACCACCCAAAACAAAGCAATGAATTGTTTGAGAACAATTTATCAGATACATAAAGCAGAAGAGATACCTGTTTATAGTTAAATCCCTTCAGTAAGCATCCTCTTCTGTAGTGCCAAAATCCTGTAAGAGAAGTCAAATTGGAAGACCATTCACAAAAGTAACTACCAAAAAATAGCAAGATTTTCAGGTGATAAATAGTTGAACAACAGCGCAATCACATCGGACGCACCAGTGCATGGAGAGAGAGAGGACAAAACAATAAATAAACAAAAATTTGCTCCAAGCATTGACAATCTAGGAGAAAACTGTGCTAATCTTGCAAATGAATAGCCATGGACATAAAACGTAAAAGGCCTTGAGCTCATTGCATTTACCTCTCATGATGATTCTTAGGCCCTCTTATCTATGATGATATACTCCACATATAAGAAAATAATGTTTGTTCAACAAGTCTCTCAATTAGCAAAAGAAAGAAAAATAGTTTAAAAGAAAGTCCCTGGACCAAGACCGTTCAAAAAGAGACGTGATTGTCAGAATTCAAGTCACTTTACTGTTGATTGTGAGCTACATAATTGTCATTTGTACACTTGCATTCCTTAAGTACAAGGACCACCACAGAGCATGCAACCGGCTGCCCCATTGATACCACCTAACTAATTTGCTTGTCTTTCCTTCCCCAGAAAAGAAAGTTCACGAAAGAGCTAAAAACTATTTTTGCTATTTACTGGAAATGATACTGTCGAGTAAGCCCCACCTAAACAAGATAATAAGATACAGGTGGAAAGAAAACATATGACAGATCAATTAACAGCTGTACTACTGCATACCATCTGCGTGGGAATGCGGCTATTGTCACTGTGCTTTTCATACCTTGAGTTCACAAAATCTATTCATATATCATAGAGACACATCCTCGCCGTTTCCAGATGTTCTGACTGGTCTGGGTTGCAGCAAAACTAAATTTATGTAAAAATGTCTTCAAATACCCAATCAGAATGGAGACAGCATCTGCCACAATAACATACCCACAACCTAATTCAATCAGAAAATATGGGCAAATATTCATGTAATAAGAAGTTTCAAATTCAACTATGCCGACGAGACCATATTTCATGACTAACGTACAAAAACAAGTTAAGAGAGAAATGCGGGAGACGAAAAAGAAAAGCCCTTCTACAGAGCTCATGAAGACAATAGACCTACCAGATAATAAGACCCAAGAAAGAAATATCAAGGGGCAAAAGGTGGAGCAGAAAAAGGGTATTCTCAAAAGCACGCACTTACCCTGCACGCACTCCTTATTCCACTTAAAGTGAACCATTTGTTCTTCACTTAATCATATTTCGAAGCCCTTGGAGAAACAAACATAAGAGGGCCAATTAATCTCAGTATGAAAAAGATTTTGCAAGTGTCGATTCCCTCCAGAGTGGCTTTATCTCTTGGAAGGCTGCTTAGATAATCATGAGATGATGAATTTCTGATGACAATCTTTCTTTGGAGGGATATAGAGATTGTAAAATATGGAAAGGATATGCAATTGGAACCCTTCTTTAACTTATTTGATTTACTTCATAGTTTTTGGGTTGCGCTTTGAGGTCAGTGAAAAGCAGTGTGACCACAGGGATAGAAATGGATTGTTTCCAGTGAAACTTTCTAAAAGCTACAAGGGTCTGGCAGAGCCCATACCACATGCATGCCAACCCTAACACATAGATCACATTCAAGATATAGAATCCACTGTATATTAAATGTCTAGCACTTCAAATTTTGTTAAGTAAAAGAAACGGTTAATCGTGAAGAATCAAGAGTCTTGCATCTTCAAAACAGCAATCTCTATGCTTTAAAAACACTCTTTTAATCCTCTTCCATCGCACTTAGCTAGCACTGATTGATCCCGAGGTCTTAGTTATTTGACTAGGTACTGTGGACCTATTATTCTTTATAGTATACTCTAGTGAACGCTCCTTTCCAGTCTTTCTTTTTTTTCCAGTGACAAGGAAATCACAATCCAAGAAATTGAGTGCACAATAAACAAATAACCACTGCTCACATTATAAACTTCCGGTGCAGAATAAACAAATGACCAACGCTCGCACATAAACTTCAAGTCAAATCATACATTCACACATTAAAATATGGAAAGCCAATACTTGAAGGCAAAAGGCAAGTACAAAACTCAATTCACCTTAAGATAACAGCTAGACCTCGTGCCTCTTCCCCTGTTCACGCCAAATATTGGGTAACCCTATCCACGAATGTACCACCCAACATGTCATCAAGTGCAATATCAATATCATAACACTTTTTCCCTAGAAGCTGTAAAGATGAGATAACGGGAGCTTGTTCAGCAACTTCTTCAAAGAATAGGTTTAACACAATAAATCCACCATTGTTCACAATGTCATTCACAACCATTCAAGTATAATAATTGTCATCCTTTCTCTTCAAAACGTTCCAGCTTGAATGTGATAAACGATTCTGGGTAGGGAGATCGAAATGCTTTTACACGATTGGTACTGCAAAAGAACTTAAAGGCACATCGAAGCGAACCCAGCAACCAGCCACCCGCGGCTAGGTAGGGAGATCGAAATGGCGAACGGTGGCGAGAAGCCTCTCAGAGATCATCTTCTCCTTCTCTGTCAAATCGATCTTTTCCTTCACTCGCACCACCGGCGAATTCGTCGACATCGATTTGCGACACAAGAGCCCTGCCCTTTTAGTCAGTCTCGCGCCTTAAGAGGACTCCAAACGCTTCCTAAAGCAAGAGAATTGCAACTACAGACGATGCTTCTAAGAAAAAGACCTGAACTGTTGCCGTTCAATAAGGACGCTCTCATTTCCCCCCCTTACTCATGCTGGAAAAGTCCTTGCTTCAATTTGTGACATCCCGATTTTTTCAATTCTATTTTTAGCTAATTGAGTCGGGCATTTCATCTGTGTAATTAGTTCGACTCTTTGAGTTGGCCACTCATGAGGGAACTAGCCTATTGGGCCAAGTAATTAAGGGATTTTAACGCGTCAGACTTGGGAACTGATCACCCTTAGGTCGGATGCAAGAAAATTTCCCTGAAAGCTACTCGGTAGGTTAGGACGTGCTGGAATTGCACCAGATCGAAATTAACCGTGAAAATTTAGATTGAATCCAGAAATTGGAAGTCATGGTATGTCACAAATCATTTTAGGATCATTAACTCATCTTCGGAAGATTTCTCATGCAAGCCGAGTTTTTCAGCAAAGTAATCAGAGAATGGCTAATTTGGCTCGAGAAATTAGTAGGCCGCCTTCGATTGCGCTTTTGAGACTCAAGAAGGTTCTAAGGACAAGTGAGAGTGTGAATTAAAGTGTGGTGGCATTGGATTAATTTTATGGGTTTCAATTTAATACAATTGGAAGAGAATTGAGTTAAATTGAAGAAATTGGGATATACAAGATTTGGACCCCGACGGAAAAATAAAATGGACCTATTGAAGATAGTTGTGGAGGATTTGAATTAGTGGAGTATGACATCATGTGATGTCATGTGGTGGGCCACCTTGATTGGATGAAAGAAAAAGAAAAAGAAAAGAAAAGAAGACCCTTCTCTCTCCTCTCTCCTCCCTCTCACGTGGGTGCATCTTCTTCTTCTTCTTCTTCTTCTTCTTCATGGCTGAACCATGCAAGTGGGGAGGAGGGCGTTCAACGTGCGACGCGGGGAGGTGCTCGGCCAGCAGCTCGCACGCCGTTTGTCGCCGTCCGCCCGTCGCCGAAGCCCACCACCATCGCCGTTGTCTGCGCGCCCGCACACCACTCCGCCCAGCTCACCGTTTCAGCTCACTGTTCAGCTCGTTTAGCCCACCTCCAGCCGCCGTGAGACCCCGCCGTCGGCCGCACGGCACCGCCGTAGCTCCTCCGTCCATTTCCAACCCAAACCAACTCCGGATATACCATTTCTCGGCCTCAAATCGCAGCAACCAGCAGCAAACCAGAAGCTGGAAAAATGGGTATGGCAGCCCCTTCGTGGGCCATTTTGGCCGGCTTCCCAACCCCGGATGCTAGGCCCGCTTTGGAGAAAGTCGATCCCCTCGTCGTCCTTGTCATTTTGGTCCGTTCGGTTCATTAATCGGGTGAATTTAACTCACTAAACTTTGATTAGAGAGTTAATTATGCTTTAAGTGTGTTTAGTTTGAATTAATCATGTTTAGGTGGATATATTAGTATATTTTATTATAAATTTGATTAAGGGATTTGTTTAAGTTAAATTGTGATTAATTAAGGTTAAGAAAGGGAGGTAATTAATATTAAACCTTGATGGGACTTAATGGATTTTAATTTTAAATTATTTAATTATTTCGAAATTCGGAGGATTAAAATATTATATTATATTCGAATTAAATAAATAAATAAATAAATTTAAAAAAAAAAATGGAAAATTTTATTTTTCACCCCAGTTGCTCGAATTTCATGCCAATCGTTCTTTGTGTTGTTAGAATTTAAATTTGATGCTTGGTTGTGGCGAATTGAGTGTGATTGCGATAAATGGGGGTTATGTGTAAAAATTCTAAGTGTGAAAATTGATGGGGATTTGGCCGTAATTGAACCACCTATTAGAGGTCGTGCCGAGTGGGGCCGTGATGCCACTAGTTGATTGACCACCTATTAGAGGTCGTACCGAGTGGGGCCGTGATGCCACTAGTTGATTGACCACCTTTTTGAAGGTCGTGCCGAGTGGGGCCGTGATGCCACTAGTTGATTGACCACCTTTTTGAAGGTCGTGCCGAGTGGGGACGTGATGCCACTAGTTGATTAACCACCTTATTAAAGGTCGTGCCGAGTGGGGCTGTGATTACCACCGATGGTTAAGCCTACCCTTAGGGTCGTGGTTGGGAGCATTGATTGATTTGATAGAATGACATGTAATCGATCAAGCCGATTAATCGCTGAGACGATCCAAGTGGTTGAATGGTTGATGATGTGATTGTGCCTTGATTATTTAATTGTCACATTTGCACGTGATTGAATGATATGAACTGTACTAACCTGTAGGCACGGACTAATGCGAGGTAAGTCTCTTTGATTTTGTGGCTAGGTCACTTTGGGGTGTATTTTCTTTCTAATAGGGGTTTAGGGGGTTGAACTTGCTGAGACAATGTCTCACCCCGTTGTGGGCCAACATTTTCAGGTCCCGTGTGAACAGAGCGGCCAATTCGCCTGGTTGGCTTAGTGGAGTTGCAAAGGTGAAGTGGAAGGATTGGAATTTGCGTTCGACTCGTAGGTCGTAGGATGGTTCCTATTTAAGGGCTGGTCTTTTGTAGACTTTTGATCGTAGACCTTTGTTGTAAATTTCATTGTTTTATGGAAATGTAATGATGTGAATTTACTTCCTGCTGCGCTATCCCGTATTTTATGGTCAGGGATTTTATAATATGCTTCCGCATGTGCATTAAAGAACTGAATGGGTCGGCGACTTAACCTGGGAATGTCGCATTTGAATGACCATGGTGGGATGTTGGCGTGCTCGAGGTTCGGGGCGTGACACAATTCACTCAATTTTTCCCTTCCGTTGTCAGGAGAATTCGGCACTCAGACGGTTAGACGACGACGAGCGGAGGCGACACGGCGACGACAGGCTGAGAAGAAGCGCAACGGCGAGAGCAGGAGAGATGGACAGACGCCCTCAGATATGAAGAGAAACTGAAAAGCTCTTCTAGGCGGTTGTGTGTAACAAGGAAGCGATAATAAAATTGGGTGAAATACCACAAAAAATTTCAAAGTGCGTTTACAATAAATTACCAAAAATATTAAATTAATATATTTATGATAAATTTATCTTCGATTAATTTTCATTAAATTTAATTAATATCATCAAAAGTTACAAACCAGTACACGTGATAAATAGAAAGTAAAACCTCAAATTGATATAAATGTCTATTATCATATGTCATTCAAATCAACAATTTGATATCGATACTGATGGAGAATAAATTTACTATAGGTGTATAGTTTGGGGTTCTTGATGGTCAAAAAATTGGTTTGTATAAATTTATCACAAGTAAATCAATTTGGGATTTTTCATGATATTAAATTAATTAATAATCTCATTTGTAGTTCTTCAACTTATTTAAATTATACAATTGAATTCTCATATCTTTAACATCTAAGTGTATGACCTAAGATTTTATATTGTTAAAATGACCATCTTCCCATTACCAACCAAAAAAAAAAAAAAAAAAAAAAGAGGCCGCCCCCTAAAATCAGCCCTAGTGAAATTTGATAATCTTATTGACTTTACTTTTACTTCTCCTATTAATCCACAATATCAATTATCATTTAAAAATGAATCGGCATTGACATAATTTATTACCGTTTATAAGATACACCTCTACTCTATATTCTTCTATTTTTATAAATCTATAAATATATAGATTAAAATTATGCATCTAAAGAAAAATATTAGAGATGGACTTTCAGAGGAAAAATTAGAAATGAAAGATTCACATATAAAAAAAAATAGTGAGATCATGAAGAGAGGAGGGGGAATAGAGATGGAGATAGACTACATACATTTAACCAGTATATGAGTTTGGCTTTAGGCCTAGTGGAAAAGAGTTAAAACCAAGACAAAGAATAGAATCATCCGAACTTTTCTTGTTCAAAAAGCAAAATTAATCCTCAGACAAAGTCTAGTGTAGGTGTCTAGGAGCTGAACTTGCTTCATCCATACCAAGCCTGGATCTTACACAATTCTTTGAGGGCATCAGCCATGTCCATCCGATCCCGCGGCGACTCCATCGAACACGCAACTCCAATCCTCAGGATGGAGGTGACACAGTCTCTCAACCTCTCAATATCATTCTCACTTTCTCCATTAAAAATGGCCAAGTCCACAATCTCCATCACTCGATTTGGCAGAGCCACCTTGACAAAGTTGTGGAGATTTAAATGGTTCTTGAAAGCCTCTTCCGTGGGTCTCCTCCCAGTTAACATTTCCAATAAAACAATACTGTAGCTGTACATATCACCTTGTGTGGATACCGCAATATACGATGAAAATAAATATCTCATCTAAGGACCAACATAAATAAACTTAGATAAATTAATGAGAAAATTTTCTTACCAGAAGGGACATAGCCTACAGAACCCCTCACTGCCACTGAACTGTTGCAATTATCAATGTCCATGGCCTCTGTTGTCGCAGTAGAGCAGATTGTTGCCATCCCAAAATCCCCAACTCGTCCCTCCATCTCGTTGTCCATAAGGATGTTACTTGGCTTCAGATCTCCGTGTACAATCTTTGGGCTGCAATCCTTGTGAAGATATTCGAATGCGGAAGCTACATCAATGGCAATATCTAACCTCCGCACGAGGCCCAAGTGTCCTGGCTTTCCATGTCCATGTTCATGCACAACGTCCTCTTCATTTCCTTGGTGTATCCAATTTTCTAAGCTCCCATTACCCATGTATTCATACAATAGAGCTTTGAAATCGTTGCCGTGATAGTCCAAACTTGAGCACACATCCAATATCTTCACGAGATTTCGGTGTCTTATGGCCCCTAAGGTTCGACATTCCGAGATAAAGCTCTTCGAAGCACCTCTATAGCCCAAGTCGAGCACTTTAACTGCCACCCAGCCACCTTCGTGTGTGGTTGGTTTATAAACGGTACCATATCTCCCTTTCCCTATCACATTGATCTCAGAGAATCTATCTGAGGCTTTAAAGAGCTCCTCATAAGAGACCATCGAAAATTTGTGTTCAAATGGCAATTCAGTTGAAGATGTAATCTTTTTTGACTTCTTTCTCTGGTACCAAAAAATAAATAGGCAAAGACATGGAATGAAATATGACAAGAAGGCCGCCACTGTGGCGATTACTCTAACTTTTTTGGTTCGTAATGGTTTAGAGTTATTCGATTTGCAAGAAGGAAGGTTTAGTTCTGCAATACCTCCACAAAGATTCCTATTCTCAAAGACGAACATTGCACTAGCATTGAGAAATACTCCTTGCTTTGGAACTTCTCCTTCAAGCTTGTTTGAAGATAGATTCAAGTACTTTAGATCCGTAAGTTGAGTGAGAAAGCGCGGGATTTCCCCAGATAAGTCATTATGGGAAACATCCAACTCTTGTAAGCCTCGTAATGTGCCTAAAGCCGGAGGTATTTCACCATGAAAGGAATTCACTGCTAAGTTGAGCCGCCCCAATAGCAAGCACTTGTTGATGGAGCTAGGAATTGGTCCTATTAGCTTATTGTAAGACAAATCTAGTTCCACAAGATTGGTCAAGGAACCAACTTGAGACGGAAGAGATCCACTTAACTGGTTATGTGCCAAGTTGAAGATAATCGAAATGGTGGAAAGACTAAGAACCTCCCTTGAGATTGGACCCCTCAGGTTATTGTTTGAAAGCTCAAGCTCGATTAGTTTCCTGCACTTACCAAGGCTTTGCAGTATTTCCCCGTAGAAGTTGTTGAACGATAGGTAAAGGAGACTCACTAACGTCAAATTGCCGATCAACGACGGGATCTCTCCTGTTAGCATGTTAATGCTTAAGCACAAATTGTGCAAGTTATAGAGTGCTCCAATACAAGAAGGAACATGGCCTCTAAGCGAATTGTTTGATAAGTCAAGAAAAGACAGGTTGAAGAGATTCCCAATACTTGGAGGAATGGTTTCATACATTGCATTGGATGACATACCAATTAGTCTAACGCTGTTGGAAAGATTGCCGATGGAATCCGGCAAGAGACCCTCAAGAAAATTATTGTTTACCCCAATAACTTCCAGCTTTGAACAATTAGTCAACGAGGTAATAAAACTGAAGTCATCTGGCAACTGGCTAGACATAAGAAGCAGTCCTTCAAGAGCTTTTAGCCTTCCAAGATTTGCAGGCATCGGTCCATGAAAACTGTTATGGTCAAAGTAGATATACTGAAGGTCGGAGGCATTCGATAAGGATGGAGGTATAACGCCAATAAACAAATTTCTATGAAAATCAAGATAACCGAGAGAAGGAAGAGTATCGCCGATATAAGGGGGGATGCTCCCTCCCAATTGATTGTCCCTGACGCTAAAATAGATAATGCTGGACATGTTGAAGATTGCTAATGGGATCTTGCCAGTGAGTTGGTTAAATGCTAGTTGAACACCCCTCAAACCACGAAGCTTGGACAATGTCTTGGGAATCTCTCCTTGCAACCCATTAAACCCGATGGAAAGAGAGAAAAGTTGGGAGAGATTTCCAATAGAATAAGGAATAGATCTTGCAAGACTGTTTTTAGCCAAAAATAAAGCTTGAAGCTTTGACAAAGAGCCGAGCTCGTCAGGAATTTTACCCACAAGTTGGTTATCAATGAGATTCAAAACCTCAAGGTTTGAGCACTGAGAAAGATTTGTGGGCATTTGTCCGCCAAAAGAGTTGTTACTAAGAATGAGATGGCGCAAGCAAAACAAGTGGCCAATACTTTGTGGAATTTTGCCATGAAAGCTGTTGTTATGTAGAACAAGGCTTCTAAGGAAAGAGAGGTTTCCGACATGAGGCGATAGAAGACCACCCAAGCCTTTCGACATCAGGTTGAGGGACACGACCCTTTTGGGATGCCGTCCACCGCATACAACACCTGGCCACTCATAGTGATGAGAAGAGTCATTCCATGAGCTCAGAACTCCGAGCGAATCCTCATCCACACTGTCTTTGAAGTAGATTAAAGCGAGCCAATCCGTCTGGTAAGTTTGCATTGCTGAACTCGTCCATAATGTGAGCTGGGCATGGAAAAATAGAAATATAATTACCATATGTTTTTCCATTGTGAGTGGGTTCTGTGTTCTAAGATGCTGCAAGAGAAGTCACTTCCAGATCGAACTAAATAAGAAATGAAGACCTTGAAAAGCATATGCTTTTCCATTGTTCAAGACACCTTCTCACACGACAAAACCTCACTCAATTGGATGAATATGCAAGTTTAACCAAGACCAAGACCAAGACTGAGAGTTGGACTTTAAAAGTAATGCAGATTGGCCGAACCAAAGAAAGGGGCATACACATGCTTGTCTAATTTTATAGTTGTAGCAATTGGAAAGCCACGTGTGCTGCAAAGAAATGAAATCAAGAGTAGACGAGGTCCTTGATTTTCGGCCGTTTCAAAGAGAGCTGCTATTTGGTCATAGGCAAAGTATGTAATTTGTGCTATGAGTTTTTTATATCCAAAATGAGTTGTTTATTTATTAATATCTTGGGTTTGGGTTTAATTTAGGCATGGGAAACACTCGACCATGCTGAGCAATTGTAACTCTAATTATCTAATTATAGTAAATTTTTGCTGCCGGCACTCCTAGGGGATGTAGGTACCGACACTCGTATTGAATTACGTAAATCTTTGGCCCTTATTGTTCCTCATTTATTTCTTTGGTGATTTCAAATTGAGTTAATTATAAGATTTGTTAAATTATTGTCTCGAGTTTGAATTCGGATAACGATTTGTTAAATCGAATTTTATTTAGAAAATTTTTTTAAGTGGATTACAAATCGGATGAAGAAGTCTTTCTTCTTATTGGACTTTCTTTTGGATGTGCAAAATAAGCAAGGAAACTAAAGAATGAAGTTAACCTATCACTACAAGACAAATGAGGAATAAAATAAAAGAAAAAATAAGGATTTCTTTCCTCCATAAGCCTTGTTCACATTGAAGACTAAAGTAGGTGGGCCCAGGTCAAATTGTTGACCTTGGACACACACACATAAAAAGCGGAAAAGAAGAGGAGCCGTAGAAGGCCTACGAAAAAAAAAAAAAAAAAAAAAAAAAAAAAAAAAAAAAAAAAAAAAAAAAAAAGCCACCACACGTCTACACATCCAGATGCCGCACAAGCCTTGAAGAGCCTTGAAGAGGTAGAGCACGCAAAGCTATACGTACGAGGAGAAGAGATGGACGTCCAGTCCTTGTTTTGATGTACATAGAGCGTTTTATTTTGAGCTTAAATATACGGTAATTTTATATCGTGAATTTATGTTCAAATAAGTTATTTATTTATAAACAGTTTGGGTTCGGGATTAAATCTAGATGTGAGAAACATTTAAGCGTATGAGTGATTGTAAATTCTGATTATCCAATTATAGTGAATTATTTGCTGCTGACTCTCCCCGTGAACGTATGTACTGATACTTGAATCGAACCTCGTTAATTTCTGGTGTTCTTATTATTTCTTGTTTATTTCTCTGGTGATTTTGCGTTAACATAAATTGCAAAATCTTATCGTTTCCGTGTATTATATTCTAACAAGATCTTCATTAGCTTCCGCGTTCATTAATTCTACAACAAAGGTTTACCTCTCATATGATATATTGTCAATTCGTAGGTGCTGAACTGTGGTTTTCAACATTTTAGGTATGAATTGCTCCTTGAGAAAGGGTCAGTTGTGAACCCAAAGGAACTACTCGGGAAGGCGAAGAGCTACCGATTTGGTGGGTCAACAAATGGCAAATCGAATCTTGCTTTAGAAAAAAGAAGAGAAGAGACTAAGAAAGAATGGGTGGATGCTTACCATGAATTTCTTGTCTCGTGTGAATTGCTTTTAAAAAGGGTCAGTCGTGCACCCAAAGGAAGACCACTTCTTAGTGGAAAACATGGGCCTAGCGAAAAATGAAATCTTCTCAATTGTTTCGCACCATCAACGCATAAAAGTAGGCGTACGTGATATGATTGTACGACACTTTGAGGAGAAGACGATGTATCTCAGCATAGACGCGGACCCCCCTTCGTTACCTTTTGTGCAACCCTCATCACACGTTGCACACAGCTGGCGCAAAAACTCCTAAATTCATCCCAAGCCTTTTCTTTCACCTCTCCTCTCCAATCCTTGATCATATGAGTTGCAAGCGACCCAAAGAGACAGTGTGAACTCAAAAATGACAAAACAAGTGCACCAACAACCGATCGGAGAGAAGTCCAGTCTGGTTTCGATTCACGAAATCGGAAAGAAGTCCAAACACTTTAAGTCCATAATGACTTTGTATTCATTAACATGATGACATTTTTAGTGGCCTGTTTACATCAATGTCTAATTTACCATCTCCTAATATATCCAACTCTTTCTTTATATACGTCAATGTCCATGGATTAAACTTATAAAAAACCGCGCATCAATGGGATGATTAGGAAACAAAACAGGTGTTAAAAAAGAATCCACTCTTCATAAAGCTCTAGCATTCCTGCCACATTTTTTGCCAATGAACTCCCATGACCGACACGGCAAGCTGTCGAGGCTTGCCACTTGTGAGTTTCCATAATTACCTAATACACCACATCTTCTCCACGCATGGTAAACGGCATACGCCACCGGATCGTTGGCTAGGGACTTCACGAAAGTTGCCAATTCCTTTATGGAGCTAAACTTGTTCCCGTCTATGATCAGACGTGGAGAGACAAAGTCCATGACGTTGGGGGCACTGAAATAGATGGAGACCGCCCCGGAATTCAGAGCATAAAATAGCTTCTCCATCACGTAACTTTCTGTTCAAGTGTTCTCGATTGCGAGAACAAACTTATAGTGAGACATGGCGCAGTGCAAATTGTCCCACCATTTTGGAGTGACACTGGCATCGTTGGCACACTCGGGATAGAAAGAAAGTGCCTTATCGAGACCGCCGACATCATTTAAGCACTTGACAAATGAATGGTGAGGCAGCAACTTGAGGAGCTTTTCTGCAAATTTGTTCTTTTGAGGAAGGCAACCAGAGGAAGACCAATGACCCAGCGTCTCCTGGGGTGCAAAAACAAGATTTAATGCATCTAGGGGATCATAAGTTAATAGGGAGAGAATCAAGATGAGACTCGAGAAGGATTGACGAGATGATAGCTCACATTGTCCTTACAAGAAGACGCGTGGTAATTTCAACCATTGTGGAAAAGTGATCCAGCATAGGTTGACTGGATATCTTCTTTTGCATGGTAAGTGATGAAGGTATCTTCTCGGTCTGATCTCCTTCGTCCAGCATCCAGATCCATGTTTACACGTAGTGGATCCCCATTGCGCCTCTGATGTTAGCATGTCCAGTGAGAGAAGATGCTCTCAATTAAAGCAGCAACATGTAAAACAAATTTCATGGAAGCCAGCACTAGTCGGGAAAAGGAAAAATTCCAAAAAGGGACCCAAAGTGTCCTCTTTTTTTTTTTCTCAAATAAGGGCTCAAAGTGGACTTTATTTTATATAAAGACCTAAAGTGCCATCACTTTATCAAATAAAGGTCTGAAGTGGATGTTGTTTCAAATGAAGACCCGAAGTAACTATGTCAGTTTCAAATAAAGACCTAAAGTAAATATATCCGTTTCAAATAAGGACCTGACTTTCCGACGATCAAGAGTATTTTCGTCATTCGTCATTTTTCCCATTTTTTCTTCCTTTTTTTCTTTTTTCTATCAGTTTTTTCTTTTCTTTCTAGTTCTTCTTCCTCTTCATCGATGGCCGGCCGGCTGGCCACCAATGATGCCCACAAAGGGCTAGGCAAGGGTCGCCCTCACTGGTGAGGGCCATCCACGCCGGCCACAAGCAAGGGACGGCCTTGCCTAGGCTTGGCAACCCTCGCCTACGGGCCATTTGCGAGGTCGGCCCTCATCGGCCCCAAGGGAGGCCAAACCTTGCCAGATCTAGCGAGGGTGGCCTCGCCGGCAGCCAGTGAGGACTTGCAGGCCCTCGCACACCCTTACCAATGCCTGGCGAGGTCGCCTAGCCCTTGTTTGAACTTCGACGATAGTCTTTCTTTGAAGGGATATAGAGTTCGTAAGATATGCATGAGTTAGGCAATTGGGACCCTTCTTTGACTTATTTGATTTACTTAATAGTTTTTGGATTGGGTTTTGAAGTCCGTGAAAAGCAGTGTGACCACACAGATAGAAATGGACAGTGAAACTTACTAAAAGCTACAAGGGTCTGGCACGATCTAAATCACATGCGTGCCAACCCTAACACATAGATCACATTCAAGATGTAGAATCCACTATATATAAATGTCTAGTACGTCAAATTTCATGAAGTAAAAGAAACAGTTAATCATGAAAAATCAAGAGTCTTGCATCTTCATAACAGCAATGTCTATGCCTTCAAAACACTCTTTTAATCCTCTTCCTTCGCACTTAGCTAGCATTGCTTGATCCCGAGGTCTTAGTTATTCGTCTAGGTATCGTGGACCTGTTCCTCTTTATTTTATACTCTAGTGAACACTCCTTTCCAGCCTTTCCTTTTTTCAGTGACGAAGAAGTGCACAATAAACAAATAACCACTGCTCACATTATAAACTTCCGGTGCAGAATAAACAAATGACCGACACTCCCACATAAACTTCGAGTCAAATCATACATTCACACATTAAAATATGGAAAGCTAATATTTGAAGGCAAAAGGCAAGTACAAAGCTTAATGAACCTTGGGATATCAGCCAGCAATCGTGCCTTCTCCCCTGTTAATGCCAAATATTGGGTAACCTAATCCACGGATGTACGGCCCAACATGTCATCAAGTGCAATATCAATATCATAACACTCTTTCCCTAGAAGCTGTGAAGAAGAGATAACTTGAGTTTGTTCATCATCTTTTTCAAAGAATAGGTTTAACATAATAAATCCACCATTTTTCACAATGTCATTTACTTCGATTCAAGTACAATAATTGTATCGTTTCTCTTCAAATCATTTAGCTTGAATGCGATAAATGATTCTGAGCAAAAAATTTTGCTTAAAATGACAGACATTAAATCATTTATGACAGTTTGAAAGCATCCTGGGGCCTTTCTAGGAAAACATAATCATTCTCTACTCAAATAATCACCCTGGCACCTTGTCGAAGGTTGGGAAAGGTCCTATTTATTGAGGGTTGTGGCAAAGGGCATCACCACACAATAACAGGCTATAGCTTTGATATGTGGATGCAAATTTAGTAATCAGTAGCATGTATAAGATGAATGTGTGCAAATACATAAGAGAGTAACTCATAAATGTGGTGCCAAGGCAATCCTAACTCTTCATAGAAGTAAATTCACCAGTCTAAATGTCCATCACAAATATTACGTGACACCTAGGCACCCAGCTGGCTAGAAATGGCAGAGGCTGAGAATAATAAACCTCTGAAAACGGCAAGTACTCATGGAAAATAGGCTATTGTAGACTTTCTGAAAGAGAATATCTTTTTTTTTTCTTTTGCAATTAGGTGTTTTTCATGTGGATTAGGAAAACATCTTACTTCACTGGCTAATAGTGCTGACTGCCGAGGCAATTGCCCGAAAAACTAGCAGATGCCTATATTTCCCAAAAACAGCCTTCAAAATTATGAAGTTCACATTACTGTTGTAACTTGTAATGGTAAATCTATTCAAAAAAAACTCTGAAATCAACCATTCGCATTCTTAAACTTGAAGATTTATTACGTAAATCACTAGAGTTATCACCGGCAAATAACAACGCCCATCGACTAAATAATCAAAAAAATGCAGTCTCAATCCCAGTACCTTAATAAACGATAGAACAAACCCCCATTCAAACAAATTGAAAACGTGTTTGATGGGAAGGGAAAGTAAGAACTTGAACAGAATATAACTAAACATGTAATTGGACAAAATATCTAAAAGAAACACAAAACAACCTACTGCACTGGCAAATACACCGACCTTATCATGGACCCAGCCACCAGCGGGCCCGCAGCTGGGTAGGGAGATCAAAATGGCGAACAGATGCGAGGAGCCTATCAAAGATCATCTTCTCCTTCTCCATCAAATCGATCTTCTCCTTCACTCACACCACCGGCGAATTCGTCGACATCGATTTGCAACTCAAGAGCCCTGCTGTTTTAGTCGGGTTTCGCGCCTCGAGAGGACTCCAAACGCCTCCTAAAGCAAGAGAATTGCCACTATGGACGAGGCTTCTAAGAAAAAGACCGAAACTGTCGCCGTTCAACAAGACCGAAATTCATGCTGGAAACGTCCTCGCTTCAATTCACTCGATTTTTCCCTTCCGTTGCTAGGAGAATTCGGCGCTGCGCGAGGGGAGGGTAAAAAACCAAATTCCTTTTCCCTTCACAATCGAGTATCGCAATTCTAATATGCCGAATCAAAGTTTCAATTTTTCACGAGTACACTGTATGAAAGTAAGGATCGATTTTATATATTAAACGACCACCGAGCCTACTCACAGTTCCAGATGAGAAAAAATTGAAATGAGGAGTACCTGGAGGCGTCACTCGGCTCGGCTCGGCGGCTGTGAGGTGGCTGGGGCGACGAGCGACGTTAACAGCATAAAGATGGTGACTGCTTCGGAGGCGAAGGCAGGAATAAGACAGCGACAAGCGGAGGCGACATGGCGACGATGGGCTGAGCAGAAGCGCAACGGCGAGGGCGGGAGAGATGTATTCGATTTGCAAGAAGGAAGGTTTAGTTCTACAATACCTCCACAGAGATTCCAATTCTCAAATACAGACACTGCACTTGCATTGAGAAATACTCCTTGCTTTGGAACTTCTCCTTCTAGCTTGTTGAAAGATAGATTCAAGTACATTAGATCCATAAGTTGAGTGAGAAAGCTCGGGATTTCACCAGAGAAGTCGTTGCGGAAACATCCAACTCTTGTAAGCCTCTTAATGTGCCTAAAGTCGGAGGAATTTCGCCATGAAAGGAATTAACTGCTAAGCTAAGCCACTTCAGTTGAAAGCACTTGCCAATGAAGCTAGGAATTGGTCCTGTCAACTTATTGTAAGACAAATCCAATTCGACAAGGTTGGCCAAGGACCCAACTTGAGACGAAAAAGATCCGCTCAACTGGTTATGCGCCAAGCTGAAGAAAATCGAAAGGCCAAGAACCTCCCCTGGTATTGAACCACTCATATTATTGTTGGAAAGGTCGAGCTCGATTAACTGCCTACAGTTACTAAGGCTCTGCGGTATTTCCCCATAGAAGTTGTTAAAAGATAGGTAAAGGGAACTCAATAATGTCAAATTGCCGATCGATGATGGGATCTCTCCCGTTATCATGTTAATGCTTAAGTACAAATACTGCAAGTTATGGAGTGCTCCGATACAAGTAGGAATACGACCGCCAAGAGAATTGCTTGATAACTCAAGAAAGGACAAGTTGAAGAGATTGCCAATACCTAGAGGAATGGTTCCGTACATCATGTTGGATGACATAGCAATTAGTCTAATGCTATTGGAAAGATTGCCAATGAAATTTGGCAATTCACCTTCAAGAAAATTTTGGCTCACTTCAATACTTACCAACCTTGAACAATTAGTCAATGAGGTAATGAAATTGAAGTCATCTCGCAACTAGTTAAAAGCAAATAACATTGCTTCTAGAGCTTTTAGCCTCCCAAGATTTGCTGGCATTTGTCCATGAAAACTATTATGGTCAAAGTAGATGTACTGAAGACCGGAGGCATTCGATAAGGATGGAGGTATAACGCCAGTAAACAAGTTACTATGAAAATCAAGATAAAGGAGAGAAGGAAGAGTATTGCCTATATAAGGGGGAATGCTCCCTCTCAATTGATTGCTACCAGCACCGAAATAGATAATGCTAGACATGTTGAAGATTGCTGGAGGGATCTTGCCAGTGAGTTGGTTAAACCCCAATTGAACAAGTCTCAAACCATGAAGCTTGGACAATGTCTTGGGAATCTCTCCTTGCAACCCATTTGCCCCAATGGAAAGATCGAAAAGTTGGGAGAGATTTCCAATAGAATGAGGAATAAATCCTGTAAGGCTATTTTCAAACAAACCTAAAAGTTGAAGCTTTGACAAAGAGCCAAGATCATCAGGAATCATGCCCACAAGTTGGTTATCAATGAGATTTAAAATTTCAAGGTTTGAGCACTGAGAAAGATTAGTGGGAATTTGTCCGCTAAAAGAGTTGTTACTAAGAATGAGACGGCGAAAGCAAAACAAGTGGCCAATGCTCTGTGGAATTTCCCCACAAAAGCTGTTGTTATGTAGAAAGAGGCCTCTTAGGAAAGAGAGGTTTCCGACATGAGGGGACAGAAGACCACCCAAGCCTTTCGAACTCAAGTCAAGGGACATGACCTTTTCAGGATGTTGTCCACCACATATAACACCTTGCCACTCACAGTAATGAGAAGAGTCATTCCACAAGGTCAGAACTCCAAATGGATCCTCATCCACACTGTCTTTGAAGTAGATTAAAGTGAGTCGATCTGTCTGGTTGGTTTGCATTGCTGGACTCGTCCATAATAGGAGTTGGGCATAGAAAAATAGGAACATAATTGCCATATGCTTTTTCATTGTGAGTGGGTTCTATGTCCTAACAAGCTACTAGCAAAGTCTCTTCCACGTTGAACTAAATAAGAAATGAAGATCTCCAAAAGCATATGCATTTCCATTGATCAAAAGACACCATTTTACATGGCAAAACCCAACCCAATATGCAAGTTTAACCCAAACCAAGAGTTGGACTTTAAAAGTAGTGCAAATTGGCCGAACCAAAGAAAGGGACACACACACTTACGTCAAAATGGAGGATTTGACGGCCGCCTAATGACATTCCAGAAAGCCATGTTGCGAAGAAAAGAAATCAAGAACGAACGTGGTCCTTGATTTTCGGCCGTTTCAAAGAGAGCTCTTACATGGTCACGGGCAAAGCATGTAATTTGTGCCATTTTTCACTTCCAAGATGAATTATTTATTTGATAATACCTTGGTTTAGGTTTATTTTAGGGATGGGAAATACTTGAGCGTGTTGGGCGATTGTAACTCCGATATTTCAATTATAGCAAATTTTTGCTACTGCCTCTTCCCATGAATATAAGTACCGACACTTGGATTGAATCACGTAAACCTTTGGGTCTTTTATTATTCCTCATTTATTTAAACGGTGATTTCATATTAACTTAATTACAAAATCCTAATTTTACAAGAAGGTTTATTTCTCACCTTATGTATTGCCACTCCGTGAGTTCTAAACCATCGGTTTTTAACATTATAGGCGTGAATTACTCTTTAAGAAATTGTCAGTTGTGAACCCACTCCCAAAAAACCAACTGATTGCACTCTTCTGACAATGTCGGTTCATGTTCATGAGGTAGACTGAAGACAACCTAAAACATTTGCAACTCATAGATGTAAGCAATAACTTCAACTGGTTCATTGCCTGAAATCATCATATCAACCTGCCATACCGAAGAAGGGGAAAAACATTGATCCCATCTCATCAATGAGAAGTAACATTCAAAAGGAAAATACAAATCACATACAGATATTGAAAGAAAAGATAAAGGCCACATGTACAAGAACTTCCACCAAAAAACAATCGTATGAGAAAAAGCAGCCAATAGAGGAATGTTAGAGACACATGCTTTTGTTCTAATGTGCTCGTTACTGATTTTAGCTGCAAGTGCATCTTTGACATCATTGGATGTGGCAGCTCTCTTCAACTCTTCATCCAACGTATATCTGAACCTTGCGCCTGAAATGAACACAACATGATGAGCATGGAGGCACAAAGATGACCAGACAATAGATAAAGTAGCAGAAAGCCCTTTTTTGATCCCACAAAACTCTTATACAGATTAAATTAAATTGAGCATCCACATTACATGGCAGAAGAATGAAAAAAAAAAAAAAAAAAAAAAAAAAAAAAAGCTTCTTTGTAGGATGAGCTGCAAGAACACAATGTTTACAAAGCTCATTTAAGAATAAAATCATTAAGCATTCCCAATTCAGGGATTGTGAGGATGCAAGAGGATCCAAGGGTCTTCGAAAAAAAAAGCATAATACATAAAGTACAAACGGTAGGCTCGTCGTTCTAGCACTGTCACGCCCCAAACCCCCAAGCATGCGAACATCATACAAACGGTTGATAAATTTACAACATCCCAGGACGCATCACCAACCCATTCTTTTTATCTTTTGATTAAATGCAAGCCGAACGTGCATAACACTTCCAACAAACCAAAATATAACAGGGATATCACGGAAAACACCACAACATCAAACCAAATACTTCCTTTACAAATTTACTGTTAACCCTAGGAAGTTTAGTGATTACATGCCTTTACACTGGCAAATTCCAACCAGCCAACAAGACCAACAGTGAATCAGGGTTAACCTAAACTTCACTAATGCCAAGCTAATCTCTCGTCTCCAAAAGGATCCCGAACCAAGCATGACGGCTCTCCATGCTACGGGCCTGAAAAATATTAAACAACAACGAGATGAGATATAAATATCTCAGCGAGTTAACGACCTATGCCTCAACTAGGATGCTAATTCATCTCAAAGGCAGCCTAAACATGCAACATTATATCGACAACAGATCAATAGCAAAGCAACCCTTGCTTTGCCTTAACTATAAACATGGTCCAGCAATCGACCCCAAAGACAAATATTATAGCCGTCAAATAACTCGCAGGCATCCTTACCTCACCTTGGCACATCCCTACTTATAACAATTCACATATGCCTCATGCGACTAATATATATATATCCATGTCATACAGGTGCAAGCCATACATCACTCTCATATTATAGTCTAAATGCCCAGTCATGTTTAAAATAGAGAGTGGATTATAGTCTTCAGATTAACATACAAATTTCACAAACCAATGAAAGGCATGTGGTGCTAAACCACTCTATTAGCTAAAAAAAAGAGAGAGGTCCAAAATCAAAACAACCGGCAATTCCTCTGTAATCGTCATCTAGTTAATTGGCATTAAATGATCAACAGGCAGAAAGTTTCAAGCTACATATACTTCGCGGAAGAGCTGACTATGTCCACTATGAGTAACCGGAAATAAGGTTGGATAGGGTAACAGAAAATTGGTTATATATCAATTATAGAGTAATAGAATGATTTGATGCATTCAAAATATGTTTAACTAACAGGTGTTAGATCAAATACCACCTAAAACTAAGCAATTGCTTTGAGATAAACAGAATCTGATGCAATCAACGTTTTGATTCAAGAGCAATTCATCACTTACATGAAGCAGAAGAGACACCTGTCTATACTTAAATCCATTCTGTAAGCATCCTCTTCAGCAGTGCCAAAATCCTACAAGATAAGTCAAATTTGATGACCATTCACAAAAGTTAAACCCAAGAAACTGGCAAGATTTTCGGGTCATAAAAAGTTGAACAAAAGCACAACAACATAGGAAGCACCAGTGCATGGAGAGAAAGGACAAAGCGATAAATAAAGAAAATTTGCTCCTAGCAGTAACAATCTAAGAGAAAACACTGCTAATGTCACAAATGAATGGCCATGGACACAAAATGTAAAAGGCCTTGAGTTTGTTGCATTTAGCTTTCATGATGATTCTTAGGCCCTCTTATCTTTGATGATATACTCGACACTTCCAAGAAAACAATGTTTGTTCAACAAGTCTCTCGAGTGAACTAGCAAAAGAAAGAAAAATAGTTTAGAAGAAAGTTCCTGGACCAAGACTGTTCAAGAATAGACATTTGATTGTCAGATTCAAGTCACTTTACTGTTGATTATGAGCCTTGTCATTTGTACACTTGCATTCCTTAAGTACGAGTACCACCATAGAGCATGCAAGTGGCTGCCCATTGATACCACCTGACTAATTTGCTTGTCTTTCTTTCCCTACAAAAGAAACTTCCTGAAAGAGCTAAAAACTATTTTTGCTATTTATCGGTAACAATACCGTCTAGTAAGCCCTGACCAAACAAGATAATAAGATACAGGTGGAAAGAAAACAGAAGTAACAGCTGTACTACTGCATACCAACTAGGTGGGAATGCCATTCTCACCATACTTTTCAGACCTTGAGTTCACAAAATCTATCCATATATCACAGAGGAGCCTCCTCACTGTTTCCAGATGTTTCGACTGGTCTCGGTCGCTGCACAACTAAATTTATATAAAAAAGTCTTCAAATAGCCAATCAGAATGGAGACAGCATCTGCCACAATAGTATACCACAACCTAATTCAATCAGACAATATGGGCAAATATTCATGTATAAGAAGTTCCAAATTCAACTATGCCAACAAAACAATATTTCACGACTAACATACAAAAACAAGTTAAGGGAGAATTGCAGGAGAGGAAAAAGAAAAGCCCTTCTACAGAGCTCACGAAGACAGTAGACCTGCCAGATAATGAGACCAAAAAACAAAAAAAATCAAGGGCCAAAAAATGGAGCAGAAAAGGGTATTATCAAAAGCACATACTTCATCCTGCACACGCTCCTTATTCCACTTAAAGTGAACCATTTGTTCTTCACTTAATCATATTTCAAAGCCCTTGCAGAAATAAACATAAGAGGGTCAATTGATCTCAATATGAAAACGATTTTGCAAGTGTCGATACCCTCGAGAGTGGCTCTATCTCCTGGGAGACTGCTTTACTAATCATGAGGTGATCAATTTCTGACGACAGTCTTTCTTTGGAGAGATATAGAGATCGTAAGATATGCACAAGATAGGCAATTACAACCTTCTTTGACTTATTTGATTGACTTAATAGTTTTTGGGTTGTATTTTGAGGTCAGTGAAAAGCAGTGTGACCACACAGATAGATATGGATTGTTTCCAGTAAAACTTGCTAAAAGCTACAAGGGTCTGGCACAAGCTAAACCACACGCGGGCCAAACCCAACACATAGATCACATTCAAGATGTAGAATCCACTGTGTATAAATGTGTAGCACTTCAAATTTCGTGAAGTAAAAGAAACAGTTAATTATGAAGAATGAAGAGTCCTGCATCTCTAAATGTCCATTTCCAATATTACGTGACACCTAAGGTCACCCAACTGGTGTGAGATGGCAGCGGCTGAGAGTAACAAACCACTGAAAGTGGCGAGTAGCCATGGAAAATAGGCTATTGTAGACTTTTTGAAAGAGTAATCTTCTTGTTTTTCTTTGGTATTTTAGGTATGTTTCATGTGGATTACGAAAAACATCTTTCTTTGCTGGCTAATGGTACTGACTGCTAAGGCAATTGCCAAAAACACTAGCAGATACCTATTATTCCCAATATGCAGACTTTGAAATTATGAAGTTCACACATTATTGTTGCAATTTGTGATACCAAAACTATTTAAAAAAAAAAAAAAAAAAAACTGTAAAGTCAACCATTTGCATTCATAAACTTGAAGTCATATTACCTACATCACCATACAGTTATCCCCCTGCATATAATAACGCCCAATAATCAAAAGAATGCAGTCTCAATCACAGCACCTTAACAAACAATAGAACAACATCGATAAAGACCTTGATTGGTCGATGTTCCTAGTGATTGAAGAGAAAAGTACTGCATTTTCTAAAATTCGCACTCCAAAGAAAGGAAAACCCCCAATCAAACAAAGAGAAAGCGCGTCTATGGGAACGGAAAAATAAGAACTTTAACTAATTATAACTAAACATGTGACTAGACAAAATATCTCAAGAGAAGCACAAAACGACATGCTTTTACACGATTGGTACTGCAAAGAACTTAAAGGCACATCGAAGCGAACATCCTACTGCACTACCAAATGCACCAACCTTATCACGGACCCAGCCACCAGCGACCCGCAGCTGGGTAAGGAGATCAAAATGGCGAACGGTGGCGAGAAGCCTATCAAAGATCATCTTCTCCTTCTCTGTCAAATCGATATTTTCCTTCACTCGCAGATCCGGCGAATTCGTCGACATCGATTTGCAACTCAAGAGCCCTGCTGTTTTAATCGTGTGTTGGGCCATAAGGGGACTCCAAAGGCCTCCTAAAGCAAGAGAATTGCAACTACGGACGATGCTTCTAAGAATAAGACCTGAACTGTTGCCGTTCAATAAGGACGCCCTCATTTTCCCGACTCACTCATGGTGGAAACGTCCTCGCTTCAATTCACTCAGTTTTTCACTTCCGTTGCGAGAAGAATTCGGCACTCAGCATAAATATGGCTGCTGCTTCGGAGGCGAAGGCAGGGGTTAGACGGCGACGAGTGGAGGCGACACGGCGACGACGGGCTGAGCAGAAGCGCAACAGCGAGGGCGGGAGAGACAGAGGCGCAGAGACGAACAGAAACTGAAAAGCTCTTCTAGACGGTGGCCCGTGATAAGAGAGGGATAGTAAAATTTTTGGTTAAATACCACGAAAAATTTTAAAATACAGTTATGATAAATCACAAAAACTTTAAATTAGTATGTTTATGAAAAAATAACCCTCCGTTAATTTTCGTTAAATTATATTAATATCACAAAACGCCACAAATTGATACACAAATAGAGGGTAAAATCCCAAATCGATACAAGTGTCTATTGTCATATGTTATTTAATTCAGTAATTTGACACTAATATTAGTAGAGGGTAAATTTGTTACAAGTATATAATTAGTATTTTTTTTTTTTTTGGTCAAAAAATCAAGTTGGGTAAATTTAAAAACAAGTGAACTAGTTTGGGATTTTTCATAATATAAAATTAATTAATAATTCCATTTGTAGTTCTTCAGCTTATTAAAATTATACAATTAAATTCTCATATTTTTAAAATCTAAGTGTATGATCTAAGATTTTATATTGTTAAAATGGCCTAAAATCAACATTGGCAAAATTTAAAAATCTTATTGACTTTACTTGTACTTCTTCAATTAATCCATGATATGAATTATCATTTAAAAATTAATTGACATTGACATTATTTATTACCTTTTATAAGATAACCTCTACTTTATATTTTTCTACATCTATAAATATGTAAATACAAATTAAAATTATGCATCTAAAGAAAATTATTAGAGATGGACTATAAGAGGAAAAATTAGAAACAGAACATTCATATAAAGAGAATAGTGAGATTGTAAAGAGGGGAGGGGGAATAGAGATGGAGATAGATTACACACATTTGACTAGTATATGAGTTCGGCTTTGGGCCCAATGGAATGGAGGTAAAACCAAGATGAAGAATAGAACCATCCAAATTTTTCTTGTTCAAAAAGCAAAATTAATCCTAAGACAAAGTCTAGACCAAGTGTCTGGGAGCTGAACTTGCCTCAAACAAGCCTCTACTTAGATCCATACCTCTCAAATCTTATGCAGTTCCTTGAGTGCTTTGGCCATGTCCATTCAATCCCGCGGCAACTCCATTGAACAAGCAACTCCAATCCTTAGGATGGAGGTGGCACAATCTCTCATCCTCTCAATGTCATTCCCACTTTCTCCTTTAAAAATGGCTGAGTCCACGATCTCCATCACTTGGTCTGGCAGAGCCACCTTGACATAGTTGTGGAGATTTAAATGGTCTTTGAAAGCCTCTTCCGTGGGTCTTCTCCCAGTTAACATTTCTAATAAAACAATACCGTAGTTGTACACATTGCCTTGTGTGGATACCATGTCCCCCATGCCATACTCTAAAATAGTGTACATCATGCAATATAGAATGAAAATAAATATTTCATCTAAAGGCCAACACAAATAAAACTTAAACAATTAATGAGAAAATTTTCTTACCAGGCGGGACATAGCCTACGGAACCCCTTACTGCCACTGAGCTGCTGCAGTTGTCAATCTCCATGGCCACTATTGTCGCAGCGAAGCTGATCGTTGCTAGCCCAAAATCCCCAACTCATCCCATCATCTTGTTGTCTAGAAGGACGTTACTTGGCTTCAAATCTCCATGTACAATCATTGGGCTACAATCCTAGTGAAGATATTCAATTGCGGAAGCTATGTCAATGGCAATGTCTAACCTTTGTATTAGTCCCAAGTGTCCTGGCTTTCCATGTTCATGTTCATGCTTAATGTCCTCTTCGTTTCCTTGGTGTATCCAATTCTCTAAGCTCCCATTAACCATGTATTAATATAAGAGAGCTTTGAAATTGTTGCTGTCATAGTCCATGCTTAAGCACACATTCAATATCTTCACGAGATTTTGGTGTCTTATGGCCCCTAAGGTTTGACATTCCAAGATAAAGCTCTTCAAAGCACCTCTATGGCCCAAGTTAAGCATTTTAACCGCTACCAGTTGCCTTCCTTTGTATTTCCTTTATAGACAGTACCATATTTTCCTTTACCAATCACATTGTTCTTAGAGAATCCATCTATGGCTCTAGAGAGCTCTGCATAAGAGACCCTAAGAAATCGGTATTCAAATGGCAATTTAGTTTAAGAGATATTTTCTTTCGACTTCTTTCTCCAGTACTAAATGATAAATAGGCAAAGACACAGAATGAAGCTCGATAAGATGGTCGTCACTATGGCGATTACTATAACTATTTTGGTTAGCAATGGTTTAGAGGTATTCGATTTGCAAGGAGGAAGGTTTAGTTCTGCAATACCTCCACAGAGATTTTTATTCCCAAAGACGAACACTACACTAGCATTTAGAAATACTCCTTGCTTCGGAACTTCTCCTTCAAGCTTGTTTGAAGATAGATTCAAGTACTTTAGATCTGTAAGTTGAGTGAGACAGCTCGAGATTTCACCAGATAAGTCGTTATGCGAAACATCCAACTCTTGTAAGCCTCGTAATGTGCCTAAAGCCGGAGGTATTTCACCATGAAAGGATTTGTTTGCTAAGCTAAGCCACCCCAATAGCAAGCACTTGCTCATGGAGCTAGGAATTGGTCCCGTCAGCTTATTGTAAGATAGATCTAGTTTGACAAGATTGGTCAAGGACCCAACTTGAGACGGAAGAGATCCACTCAACTGGTTATGCGCTAAGCTAAATATAATCGAAATGGTAAAAAGGCCAAAAACCTCCCATGGGATTGAACCACTTAGATTATTATTGGAAAGCTCAAGCTCGATTAGCTACCTATAATTACCAAGGCTCTGTGGCATTTCCCCATATAAGTTGTTGAACAGCAAGTGAAGGCGATTCAATAACTTCAAATTGCCGATCGATGACGGAATCTCTCCTGTTAGCATGTTTAAGCTTAAGTACAATTCATACAAGTTATGGAGTGCTCCAATACAAGAGGGAACACGACCACCTAGTGAATTGTCTGATTAGTCAAGATAGGACAGGTTGAAGAGATTGCCAATACTTGGAGGAATGGTCCGTACATTATGTTGGATGACATAGCAATTACTCTAATGCTATTGGAAAGATTGCCAATGGAATCCGGCAATCGACCTTCAAGAAAATTGTGGTCCACCATAAAATTTACCAGCCTTGAACAAGTAGTCAATGAGGTAATTAAATTGAAGTCATCTCGCAACTGGTTAAAAGCAAGAAAAATTGCTTCAAGAGCTTTTAGCTTTCCAAAATTTGTGGGCATTAGTCCATGAAAACTATTATAGTCAAAGTAAATGTACCGAAGGCCAAAGGCATTCAATAAGGACAGAGGAATAATGCCAGTAAACAGATTATTATGAAAATCAAGATAACCAAGAGAAGGAAGAGTATCGCCGATACAAGAGGGAATGCTCCCTCTCAATTGATTGTCACCGGCACCAAAATAGATAATGCTAGACATGTTGAAGATTGTTGGAGGGATCTCGCCAGTGAGTTGGTTAAACGCCAGTTGAACAATCCTCAAACCACGAAGCTTGGACAATGTCTTGGGAATCTCTCCTTGCAACCCATTTGCCCCAACGGAAAGTTCAAAAAGTTGGGAGAGATTTCCAATAGAATGAGGAATAGATCCTATAAGACTATTTTTAGACAAATAGAAATACCAAAACTTTGACAAAGAGCCAAGCCCATCAGGAATTTTGCCCACAAGTTGGTTATCAATGAGATTCAAAATCTCAAGTTTTGAACACTGAGAAAGATTAGTTGGCATTGGTCTGGCAAATGAGTTGTTACTAAGAATGAGATGGCGAAGGCGAAACAAGTGGCCTATTTTTTGTGGAATTTCACCGTGAAAGCTGTTGAACGAGGCGTCTCAAGAAAGAGAGGTTTTCAACATGAGGTGATAGAAGACCACCCAAGCCTTTCGACCTCAGGTTAAGTGACGCGACCCTTTTAGGATGTCGTCTACTGCATACAACACCTTGCCACTCACAATGATGAGAAGAAGCATTCCACGAGCTCAAGACTCCAAGTGGATCCTCATCCACACTATCTCTAAAGTAGATTAAAGCGAGTTGATCCATATGGTTAGTTTCCATCGTTGGGCTCGTCCATAATGGGAGATGGGCGCAGAAAAATAGGATCATAATTGCCATATGCTTTTCTATTGTGACTTGGTTCTGTGTCCTAGAAGTTGCAAGCAAAGTCGATTTTCAAATGGAACTAAATAAGAAATGAAGACCTTCAAAAGCATATGCACTTCCATTGATCAAAATAAACCTTTTCATGAGGCGAAACCCGACCCAATATACAAGTTTAACCCAAACCAAGAGTTGGACTTTAAAAGTACTGCAGATTGGCCAAACCAAAGAAAGGTACGTCAAAATGGAGGATTTGACAGCTGCGCAGTGACATGTGGGAAAGCCGTGCCGCAAAGAAAGGAGATCAAGAATGGATGTAGTCCTTGATTTTCAACCGTTTCAAAGAGACCTCCTACTTGGTCGCGGGCAAAGCGTGCAATTTTTGCTGTGAATTTTACACATCCATGAGTTATTTATTTGTTAATACCTTGGTTTAGTTTAATTTTAGGCATGAGAAACACTTGAGCGTGTTGAGCAATTGTAACTCCATTTCTTCGATTATAGCAAATTTATGCTACTGGCTCTCCCCGTTGATGTAAATGCCGACACTCAGATTGAATCATGTAAACCTTTGAGTCTTTTATTATTCCTCATTTATTTTTTCAGTAATTTCACATTGACTTAATTACAAAATCCTATTTTTACAAGGAGGTTTACTTCTCACCTGATATATTGTCACTCCGTGAGTCCAAAACCATCGGTTTTTAACATTATAGGTGTCACGTCCCGATTCTCCGGACCTGTGCCCATCTCTGCATGGTCGATATAATAGCGATGTCCTAGGACGCATCACCGACCCATTCGGTTTAATATACGCATGCGGAAGCAGATTTAAATCCCCAGGCAATAAATCAATGGGGTGGGAAAGTAGGCCAACTTTTTCAAACCAACACGACTACACTTATACATGTATACATAGCAAACCATGTCATATATTACACAAGTTGGTCTCAGTATATAAACACATACAAAAAGGTCAATTCTCAAACAGGGGGGTCTAGCAACCATGGCTACTCATCATCGCTAAACTCCTCTTACTCCACATCCTCGTCCTCATTGGAGTGGTCTACTGAGTACACCGGGGACTCTGACTTTTCGAGCTCTGGGTCCTTCGCATCCTCCACTGCTCCATCTTTAGGGTCTGCTGTATCCTTACCAAAGGCAACCTCCAAAATGTACAGAGGTACATTAGACTGTTGGGATATAATATGCGGAAAAGACGGCATCTTGCAATTTACGTCAACGTGAAATCACCAGAAAAAATAAACGAGAAAAATAAGAACACCAGAAATTTACATGGTTCGGTCCGAATATCGGTACCTACGTCTACGAGAAGAGACAGCAGCGAATAATCCACTATAATCAGAGCATCAGAGTTTACAATTGCTCAAACGCTCAAGTGTTTCCCACACCTAGATTTAACTCCAAACCCAAAGTGTTTATAAATAAATAAGCAACTCGCTTGGTTATAAACTCATGACGCAAAATTACCATGTGACAAAATGCTCTACATACGGTTTTGCGAGGCTGCAAGGACTTCGGCTTCAAAAAAACTCACAACTCGCAGCTTTTTTCTAGGCTTCGGCAGCTTCTGTTTTACGTAGGGTTCCTTTTGTTAAACCGCTTCATGCACGCCTGAAAAGGAAATTCGTGTGCCCAAGGTCAAATAGTTTACCTCGGCCCACCAACGCTTGCTTCACGTACAGACACTTCTTTCCTTCGACATGCACAGGCTTTGGTGACTCTACAGGAACTTCATGCCAAGGAGAAAATTCCTAAATTATTTTATACGTGTGCCCAAGTCAAACTTTGACCTGGGCCCACCTCATTCTGTCTACGTGCAATAGGGGACTTCATCTGCGTGTAAGGGACTTCATCCTTTGGCAGTGGAATGCGCCCATGAAGATATCCACTTTCGAATTCCGCAGATGAGGAAATTTTCCTCCCTTTTATTTTATTTTATATTTCCTCTTTTGTGCAACTTCAAGAGTCCAGTGAATTACGTTTTGTAAACGCTTAAACTCGAGACATAATTTACAATTCTCCACCTTGGCTTGATATTTGAAGCCAAGTTATAGTGCCCATCATCCATGCTGCTCTCCCAACGCCCTGACAAGCGCTCACTCTTCACAGATGCGAATAGAGCTCAAGCAGAGCTTGAGCTTCGCCAAAGGAATAGACTTAGTCATCATGTCTACCAGGTTATCTGCTGTAGCAATCTTTTTTACAATAACATTATCCTTAGCTAAGACATCTCGTATAAAGTGGTACCTAATGTTGATATGCTTCATTCGCTCGTAATAAACTAGATTAGACGCCAAATATATCGCACATTGGTTATCACAATGTATATCCACACTTTTCTGTTCTAACCCAAAGTCTAAGAGCAAACTTTGTAACCATATCGCCTCTTTCGCTACAAAGGTTAGTGCCATGTATTCTGCCTCAGTCGAAGATAAGGCAATGTGATCCTGTAAAGATGCTTTCCAACTAATTACACCACCCGCTAGCGTAAATACGTACCCTGCTAAAAACCTGCAATCATCCAAGTCACTTGCATGATCCGAATCCACAAAACCAGTGATCTCACTACCATTGATGTCCCTTCGGTACACTATACCAACGTCTGTTATCCCCTTCAAATATCTGAGGATCCACTTCACAGTTTCCTAATGAGCTTTACTAGGACGCTTCATATAGCAACTAACCACACTCACAGCTTGTGAAATATCAGGCCTAGTGCACACCATAGCATATATAATACTACCCACGGCACTAGAATAAGGAACATGGGACATATGCTCCTCCTCCCCCTCAGTCTGCGGTGATAATTTATCTGAAAGTTTAAAGTGCTTCGTTAGAGGTGTACTTACAGATTTTGCCGACTGCATATTAAAACGTGCCACGATCTTCTCAATATATTTCTTTTGAGATAGACGTAAAACTCCTGCAGTCCTGTTACGCAAAATCTCTATACCTAAAATTTTCTTTGCAGCACATTAATTTTTCATCTCAAATTCAGCATTTAACCGCCTCTTTAGCACATCAATATTAGACATATTCTTAGTTGCTATCAGCATATCATCAATATATAAGAGTAGATAAATTAAAGAACCATTCTCCAATCTCCTATAGTAAACGCAGCTATCCATCTGACTTTTTGTATAGTCTTGACTAGTTTTGAAAGCATCAAAACGTTTATACTACTGCCTAGGAGACTGTTTCAACCCATACAAAAATTTCTTTAGTAAGCAAACAAGATCTTCCTTATCTAGAATAGCAAATCCCTCTGGTTGCCTCATGTAAATCTGCTCTTTCAACTCACCGTGAAGAAACGCAATTTTCACATCTAGCTGCTCTAACTCGAGATCCTGTGAAGCAACTAAGGCAAGTAAAACACAAATAGAAGTATATCTTACTACAGGAGAGAACACCTCATTGTAGTCAATGTCCTCACGCTGTGTATACCCCTTCGTCACAAGTCTCGCCTTATACCTCGCTGCCTCAACACCGGGAATGCCTTATTTCCATTTAAAGACCCATTTACTTCCGACAATCTTTTGGCTCTTAGGTACTTTGACCAACTCTCATGTCTGATTTCGATGGAGTGATTCCATCTCTTCACTCATAGCCCCTAGTCACTGCGACGACTCCAAACTAGCCATCGCCTCAAAGTAAGACGAAGGATCATCTGTCTCCACCTCATCACCTACAGTCGATGCATAAGCAATATCTGTATCACCACAATGTACCGATGATTTAATTTGCCTTCTCTATCTATCTGCGGCTATAATGTGTTACGGCTTTGCTGGTTGTTCACTATCACCAACTTCAGAAACTACGGCTTCATCTGCAGTCTCAACATCTGTTACTTTCGAGGTCTCCGGAGTCTCCACCTAAAACTCCACCTCACTAATAGGGGCGTACAATGGGAACCGCCCGAATCGGGAACCAGCCGAATCGGACCGAACCGGCCGATTTTGGGCGATTCCCACAGTTGGCGGTCCAGTTTCCAGTTCCTAATCTTGGAACCGATGGCCGGTCGATCCGGTTCCCAGTTCCAAGGTGGGAACCGGACCGAATCGGACCGAACCAATTTTTTTATATATAATTTTTATACATAGAATATATAAAATATATAAACATTATAACTTATTACAACAGAAATTGCAATTGAGGTAGTAACCTCTTATGTGGCCAAGAGACCATTAAAACTCCTCTTGCTACTCTTTTATTTATATAGACAATCTACTTGTTAGTTTCATCTTCTACTTGATGTGGGACTAAGGCTCCAAGAGACCCACAAGCACTTCAAGACTCCAAGAGTCCCACATCGACTAAACATTCAAAGAGTAGAAGAGAGATTGTCTATAAAATCTAAACCAAGCACAATCTTTAACCATATTGTTCATGGCCTTCATGGTTAAGGTTAAGTGTGATATACACGAAGTGTGATCGATATTCACACAAGTGAAGGTTGAATATTTTGCACATGGAAACATGTGTAATTAGTTTTGTTGAATCACCCAAGAACCGAATTGGATTGATTGGGCCGGTTCGGAGCACGTTTACTCTTTAGTGCAAAAACGTGGAGCCGTGGAGCCGATTTTGTTGGACCGGACCGAACCGTACCAAAATCGATGGTCCGGTATCGTTCGCAGTCCGAGGACCAAATGGTCTGGTCCATGGTTCCCAAAATTGGGAACCGGTGCTCCCGCTCCAATTCCCGGATCCAAGGTGGAACCGGACCGAATCGAGAACCGATCACCCCTACTCACTAACGACACCATGATCTGTCTTCTCTATTAGTTGTGTCTTAGAACTCCTATGTTGAAGCATTGCAGTCTCGTCGAAGATCACAGCTCTGCTGATTAGAAAACTGAGTGATTTGGGATCGATGCACCACAGCCGGTAGCCTTTCACCCCATGTGCATAACCCAGAAATATGCACTTCTTCGCCCTCGGCTCAAGCTTACCATCACTCGCATGAGCATATGTAGGAAATCTGAATATACGTAATCCGGAATAATCAATAGGTTTCCCCAAACATACTTCCTCAGGAGTCTTCTACGCGATAGCAGATGATGGAGATCGATTAACCAGGTAACATGCCATGTTTACCGCTTCTGCCCAAAATTCCTTGCCAAGTCATGCATGCAAAAGCATGCATCGAGCTTGCTCAAGCAAAGTTCTATTCTTCCGTTCTGCCATGTCATTCTGCTATGGTGTCCTAGGTACTGTGCAATGTCTCACAATACCTTCTTTCTCGCAAAACTCAATAAAATCTTTATCACAGAACTCCATGCCATTATCGGTTCTCAGGCACTTGATTTGTTTATCTGACTACTTCTCAATCAATGCCTTAAATTTCTTGAACCGATCAAACACATCATATTTATGCTTTAGAAAGTAAACCCATACCTTACTCGAATAGTCATCAATATATGTCAGCATATATTATGATATAGGCTAGTGAAACCATCAAGAGGGGGTGAATAGGTGATTGCGGAATTCTTTTGGAATCTTTTACCGAAGAATACTTTAATATGAAGAATATATCAATAACAAATAAATCATGCATTCATAAAGTAAATAGAGTAGGGTAAAAGAGAATTGACACAATGATTATAGTGGTTCGGCTTATTGCAAGCCTACGTCCACTCTCCACACTGATAGCCAACTGGCTGTAATCACTATGTAGCAAATGAGAGCTTGTTACAAATCACGAACTAGACTTCTCTAGCAGAAAGTCTCTCCTAGAGCTTCTTGCTGTTTCACACTATAATTAACTCTCTTTGATACACAATTTGAACACGAAAGATTTCAGAGAACAAGAGATTTCAGAGGTTCTAACATCGAGATTTTTTTATCAGTTCTCTCATTACTTTCGAGCAACTTCGATCCACCTTAAATAGCCTCCGTGCCTCCATATCCGTTGGCACTTTCCAAGAATTCATCCAATCAACCCGTTGGACTGAATCAATTTAAGTGATCTTCACGTTGTCGAAAATATAAGTAGAAAATAGCTCGTCAATCCTGCTCGCCCATACAATCAGGATCTTGAGTTCCCAAAATTAGATCATTCCAAAAATTCACTTGATCTTCAATGGATAAAATCCGAAGAATAAATCTTCCGAGCTCACAATCACAGCCAGAGATATTCCATGGATAGGTTAGGGAATATAATATCCAAATCTTACTTTCCTTAACCTTAAAAATAACCTCGTTGTCGGCTGGCAAAATCACAAACCGTCTTCGAGACTTAGATTTGGGTCCGGAGGTCTTCGACCGTAATCGAGTCCGACTGTCTTCGACGGAAAAACTTCAGACTGAACTTTGGGTCTGACTATCTTCAGACGGAAAAACTTTAGGTCTTGAACTCTTCAGACTTAACCGACTGAGTCTTGGATTCTTCAGATTTTACTGACGAGGTTGTTTTGTTAACTTCAAAACTTCAAGGGATTTTTCTTCAACATATTAAGCACCTCCTTTCAAAAGAACCGAAGACGGGCCCCAGACGTCTAAATGAATATATTCAACTAGTCGTTTGGTCGAATGAATAGCTGTAGTAAACTTAACTCGCTGCTGCTTCCCAAAGATGCAATGCTCACATAAGTCCAGCTTCCCTGTCTTCTAACCCTTCAGCAACCCCCTTTCACTCAGCATCGTCATACCTGCCTCGCTCATGTGCCCTAAATGCATATGCCATAACTGAGTCAAGTTAGAGTCTAACTCACCTGACGAAACTGCAGCGGTTCCGATTATGGTCTCTACCAGTAGATGATAGAGAGTATTCACTTTCTTTCCATTTGTTGACACCTAAATTTTAGTTATTTTATTTACTTGTTCGTCGTATAAAGCATTTCATAACATTTACATTTTAGTAACAATAATATTTAACTTTTCTTTTTTAAAAGTTGTTCTAAAAAATGAAAATGAAATTAAAAAAGGATAAGGGATAATCTATAAAATAAAATATTTTGTTATGGGGGGGGGATTTTGAAAGATTTTAGAATTTGGATAATCTTCAATGGTTGAGTAAATTATCTTAGAAAATCTTCACAAAAAATTTTAGATTAAACTTAGCGATTGGGTCAATATATTGGCAAAGTAGACTGATTCGTTTTCCTCTATAAGTAGAGAGTGCAAGGAAGGGTTTAGGGGTCTTCTCTCCGTCGAATGAAAAAGAAAACACAAAAGGAAAAAGTGAAAAGGAAGAGAAAGGAAAAGTAAAAAAGTAAGAGAGGAACAGAGTGAGAGTGACGTGAGAGTGACAGGTGAGAGGGCGAGAGGAAAAAAAAAAGGAAAAAGAAAAGGGAGTTGCTTCGTGTTCCTCGCAAAAAGAGGGGGGGGACCTCCGACCGAACCAGCGGTCGAGCCGCCAACCACCGCTGTTCCGCCAGCAACCCACAAGCCCTCGCTGCTCAACTGTTGCTCCGCCGGTCTCATCCACGACCCTTGCCGTGTCACCGAGACTCCTGCAAGCTCGAAGCACCGCAGATCCCAAACTCCTTCTGGTGACGCCATCGCTCGATCCACCGCACCGAAGTTGCAAGCCCGAAGTCATAATGCATCGCCACCTTGCACGAATGCCACCCCTTATCCTCGCCACCGTACCAGATCCGAACGCCGAGCCACCAGCCACTGCCGCTCCACTGATCTCGCCCCCAACTCACTGGCAATCCACCGGCTCGCGACCCTCTTGTTGCCTCTTACCCATGCCGGTCGTCACTGCACCTCCCCCGGAGCTTGATCCGAGCTAGATCGTAGCCCTTCCGATCCGACGATGCTACTATTGTCCCTGTCTTGTCCGTGCTTGCAGATCTCCACTGGTGCTACTCCGGTCAGTGACCTGCTGGCGATCCAACGTCTCTGTCCGAGCCCGAGCCCAAGCCGAGCTGGTCCACTCTCTGCCTAAGCCCGAGCGAGGCCGCCTGCTGCTACTCCTCACGACGCCACCGCTCACTGCCGATCCACTCGCTACTAGTCCTCCTCACCGGAGCTCCAACATCCGCCGTCGCCCCTCACCAGAACGCTAGCGACCAACGGTGAACCCTCCACAAAGCTATCAAGTCATGGGTGAAAAAAAAAAAAAAAAAAAAAAACGGAAAAAAAAGGGAAAATTAAATTAGGTAGTTTTGTTTTTCTTTTATATTTACTTTTTATTTTATGTTATTTTATTTATGTTTTTTTAGTAGAATTATTCATAAATGCATAATTGAGATTCCGCCATGAAATAGTCCCTCAGATTAGGGATTGACAGTCCGATTTTCACGCCCGAAATCTGACTCACAATCTCTTACAAAAATCAACAATCTAATCTCACGCCCGAAATTCGATTCGTGATTTAGTTTAAAATTGGCCAACCCGATCTCATGCGCGAGATGTGGTTCGCCAATTCGTGGATATCTATCATATCCTGTCTGATTTGCCGTCGTGTTGGTTAATTGATTTTATTTTCATAAAAGAAAAAAAAAAGATATTTGAGTTAGAATTATGTTAGTTTTAGAATATTTCTTGTTTTAAGGATATCTTGCATATTTTGAATTTTTGAAAAAATAAAAAATCAAAAGAAATCAATTAATTTAGGATGCTAGTTTTTTTTTACATAGGTTGCATACTTGATTTCAAGTTTTAATTGAAAAAACAATCAATCATGTGCATGTCATGCAAGATTAGTTCATTCATTATATGTCATTAGTAAAGTGCACATTTAGGGTAATGCATGACATGTTAGCATAGTGACATTAATCTTTTCCCATCATTAGATCAGGTCATTTACTAAATATCGCGTGATATATAATTCGCATATTAGATTGCATGTCGTATGTCACGTAGAATTAGGGCATTCTTTGCACGTCATTGCATGTTAGAATTGCATGTTTATTAATCAAGGGTTTAAATAATTTCCGCTATATAGATTGCATGTTTTTGTTAGGAAAAATCATGCGTAGGTCATATAGAATTAGTTTCATGAAAATGCACGTCATTTAGTGATTATTGTTAGGTCCATTTAATTAGAAATTACTCGTCTTTAGAGTTAAGTTATTAGATTAATTTAAATTGCATGTTTAAATTGCATCTTTTTACTCATTTCATATAGCTTAGGCTATACTGCCATGTCATATCATTTCATATTAAATTAGTAGCATGCATTGCATATTGCATGATTTTCATTAATTAAGTGAAAACCAAAAAATTGCATGTTAATTAGAAATCATATTTAGGATTGTCGATGTGAATTTTGATCTAACATTGCAAATGCTTTCGTTGCTATGAGGTAAGTCATGCATCTTTTTATTATTTACTTTCTTGAGTGTTAAAATTGGTAGTTCACGCACCCGCATGATCACCTCACATGTTAGGAAAGTTAATTAAAATTAATTCAAGCTGCCTACAAAACATTTTTTCGAAATAGAAAATAAAAGGTACCGAAAGGGTATTAGAAAAGTCTAATGTAACTAAGACCCCGTATCCAAAATCCCTTGTTCATAGGAGTAAAATAATTTTTCCTGTTATTTTACCTAGGTGTCTAATCGACCTACCGTAAACTGATTAGTAGCGACTCCCCTTTGCATGCTAGATATTTAAACCTAAGTCGCCAATTGGTATGGGCTTAGAAGAGTCCGAGCTAAGTTAGACTTAGTAGTCAATTAGCTTAGTTTTAGGTGGTGCACCCGAAATTTAGGTCGCGACACCCTTAATCACTGTCATGGCACCTCAAGAGATCTTCAGTACTCCACCTTCAGCGATGTACCTACACCCAATGTCATCGAGTGTCCGCAGAGAAATAAGGTTCTTCTTGAGCTCAAGTACATGCCTCACATCTGTCAACATGCGCACCACCCTATCGTACATCCGAATACGAATTGTCCCTATCCCCACAGCTTTACAGACTGCATTATTCCCCAAAAGAACTCTACCACCATCTGCAGTCTGGTAAAGTAGTAAACCAGTTCTTATGAGGCATCATGTGATAAGAACACCTCGAATCTAGCACCCATTCGTCTCCTGACGAAGTAGCAGTCACACATAAAACAACTTTTGCATCACTATTGCTCTCTTCGGCAACGTTTGCCACACTGCTTGTGGCATTCTGTCTATCAACTTTATTCCTCCGCTTTAGACAATCTCTCCTGATGTGCCCCTCCTCGTGACACTCAAAGCACTTCACACGTCCCTTGGACTTTCTATGGCGTGATTTTGATCTACTTTTATCTTTGCTACTACTAGACCCTCGATGTTGTTCTCTACCCCGAATTGTTAATGCTTGCACTACTCCTTGTGCTAAACCGTCATTTCGCAACTTTCTCTACCACTCCTTAGAGAATAAGGCAAACTTTACCTCTTCTGAGGTAATTATAGTACGCCCCCGCAACAGTGAATCAGTAAAGTGTGCCCATGACTCTGGTAAAAAAGCTAACAACATCATGCCCTGCTATTCATCATCAAGTATCTTACCGACGTTCTTCAGATCCATCATGAGTTTATTAAATTCATTTAGGTGGATTCTGATAGACGTACCTTCAGTATATCTAAATTGAAACATCTTCTTCAACATGTACAAGCGATTGTTCAAACCTTTCTTCACATAGAGTGCTTGAAATTTTGCCCATAATGCTGCGGCATCCTTCTCCTCAGCAATCTCTATTAAGACCTCATCCAACAAATTTAATAGAATTATACTCTTTGTTTTTTCTATCAGCTCTACCCTCTCAGAGGCTTTCATTATTATAGGCAACTCATCTTCACCATCCAGTGCCTTGGCCAAACCTTGTGTTGTCAATAAAGCTCGTATCTTAATGCTCCATAACACAAAGTTGTTGCTCCTATTAAACTTCTCAATTTCAGATTTCCTCTCAGACATAATTGCAATAACAGAATTTCCAGATAATAATCAGACATGCAAAAGCTCCAAATCACAATCAAGAAATCCAACCGCAAGCTCTGACACCAATTGTTGGGATATAATATGTGGAAACGATAGGATCTTGCAATTTACATCAACGTGAAATCACCAGAAAAAATAAACGAGAAAAATAAGGACACCAGAAATTTACATGATTCGGTCCAAATATCGGTACCTACGTCCACGAGGAGAGCCAGCAGCAAATAATCCACTATAATCGGAGTATTAGAGTTTACAATCGCTCAAATGCTCTAGTGTTTCCCACACCTAGATTTAACCCCAAACCTAAAGTATTTATAAATAAATAAACAACTCGCTTGGTTATAAACTCACGGCGCAAAATTACCGCGTGACGAAATGCTCTACGTACGGTTTTGCGAGGCTGCAAGGACTTTGGCTTCAGAAAAACTCGCAACTCGCATCTTTTTCCTAAGCTTTGGCAGCTTCTATTTTACGTAGGGTTCCTTTTGTTAAACCGCTTCACGCACGCCTGAAAAGGAAATTCGTGTGCCCAAGGTCAAATAGTTGACATGGGCCCACCAACGCTTGCTTCACATACAGACGCTTCTTTCCTTCGGCATGCACAGGCTTCGGTGACTCTGCAGTAGCTTCGCGCCAAGGAGAAAATTCCTAAATTATTTTATATGTGTGCCTAGGTCAAACTTTGACCTGGGCCCACCTCCTTTTGTCTACGTGCAACAGGGGACTTCATCTACATGTAGGGGACTTCATCCTTCAGCAATGGAATGTGCTCACGAAGATATCCACTTTCGGATTCCGCAGATGAGGAAATGTTCCTCCCTTTTATTTTATTTTATATTTCCTCTTTTGTGCAGCTTCAAGAGTCCAACGAATTACATTTTGTAAACGCTTAAACTCAAAACATAATTTAACACAGACTCCGGCACAAGACCCTCCCTTCGTCCATCATGATAGTGATGATACCATGCCCGCTACTTATGGGGCACCTTTTCAAGTCCACTCACGTCACCCAGATGGTGGATTTCACCAGTACATATTCCAATCCTTCATGGTGGGGGTGTATCGGAATATGATAACCTATTTCTGTGATTTCCTCCAGTATACCAAAATGCTCGAGAAGAGCAGGCGGTGCTGCCATCTATGGGCCTAAAATGTTGTCCCACAACGAGGTGAGACGACATTTCAGCAAATTCTACCCTTAAGACCCGATTAGGAAGCAAATACGCCATAAGGGCTGCCTAAGTACAAACAAGCGTTAGAGGACTTACCTTGGCCTCAATTCCTCCCTACAATTCAACACAATTCATAACCCATCGAGTCACATTAACAAATCAGATCGTTCACTCAGATCGACTCATCGATCAGTTGACCTAGTCAATTACATGTCAATTAGACCATTCTCCAATTATTCCAGTCAATACTATCTATTCTCCAAGATGACGTATCATGATATACTATTCATTTTCCAAGATAACATATCAAGTCACCGAGCCAGTATAATATAATGTCTTTCTCCGAGATGACATACCAAGTCATCGAGCCGACATGATATAACGTCTTTCTTCGAGATAACATACCGAGTCATCGAGCCGACGTTCTTATCGTCCAATGATTTTTCACTTTTTATCATACTCGATAAAATAGCCATGTATGGGTATACAGTTAGCCTTAGCCAAAATACCATAATTTCACTTTTAATAAAAAAAAAACAATTTAGGAATAAAATCCTTAAATCACAATCATGCAAAATTAGCGCAAATTAAAGCTCAATTAAATAAACAGATTGCACCACAATAATCAGCATAAAATTCCGGTCACTGGCTATTCCGGTCACTGGCTATCCTGGTCTAATTTCTAGAAAATAAATAAATAAATAATTAAGGAAAATATTAAATAAATGCCAATAAATCCAACTTAGGCCCATAATGCCTAATTGGATGCCGAAACAAACCCCGAAAATTTCCGAGTCACTCTAGATAAATATTAAAGCTCGTCTAGGCTCTAATTACACTAACTAACCACCTAACATGCATCGGTAACTAATTAAATTTCACTAATCTAATCTAACTAACCACCTAACCATACTTAACTTAATCTAATCAGCCTTTAAGCATAATTAACCTACGAAGCGAGGATTAGTGAGTTAAACTCACTTGTTTTGCGATCCGATCGGCTCAAATCGTCGAGGACACAACGGGGCTCACTTCTCTCCAAAGCGAGCCTAACTTTCAAAGCCGGGAACATCCTCAAACGGGCCACGAACACAGCTAGAAACTCACTCGGTTTGCTTCTGTTCTTGGCTGCGAAACAGAAGAAGTGGGGCTGGTTTGGCGAGGCAAGGGCAGCGATGGACCAATGAAGGCAGTAGCGACTTGGAGGAGCGGTTCTGAGCTTCGACGGCAGTCCAAGGCATCTCATGGCGGCCTGAGCTGCTCGGGACAGCCCCTGGAACTCGAGATAGGGCTACTGAGGTGAGGATAACGGCGTGACCAGGCGGAGCGCGCGCGCGAGCAGTGGTGGCATCTCGAACGGCAAACGGCAACAGGTGCATCACGGCGAGGGACGGTTGGCTCGGATAGCTTCCTTACTTCTGCTAGGGTTCGAAAAGCTCCAAGGGAGAGAGAGGGAAAGCTAGCCAGCTAGTGAGGGAGAGAGGAAGAGATTGAGGGAACAAAGGGGACCACTTGGCCTTGTTTTCTCCTCATTTGTCTCCCAAGACCATGTCCAACTTGTCTACCAAGTTTGGCTGTCTTCCATGGCTCAAATTCAGCCACCAATGCTCTATTCTAGAAGCTTGAGTTGGTCCATAAGTCATGGTTGTGGGGGGCAAACGAATTTCCTTTGGTTTCCTCTCAATTGACAATCAATTCTTCCTTGAATCAACACAAACTGGCCTCAATAAAATCAACTGACACCTCAACGATCCAATTGGTATTTTTCCTAACCAATTGATCCCACTTGCTTCCCAATTTTACGATAAAAAAACAATCCCTAACTTTTTCTAGACAAAAAGGCCATATGACAACTTTTTCCCAAAAAGTCTCGATTTGCAGAAAAATCTTCAAAGGCTAAGTCGACATCCCTAAAATGACCTGTGACATGACAGAACTTTCAATTTCTAAAATCGGATTCAAATTCGCAGTTAATTTCAATCCGACGCGTTTTTAGCGTGACTTAGGCTACTAGGTAGCTTTTAGAACTTTTTAGTGCAAATGACCCATGGTCGATTTTCTTCGAGCCACAATGAACCTCTTCGACACATTGGCGACTCTCGGTTGTCGTAAAAATCTCAAGATTTCGAATACGGACACAAGGTACCAAAACGATAGAAAAATCAAACTAATGTCGATCAATGAGAATTTTGCAATTTAGTAGGATCACCCACGTTTAACCACGCATCTCAATTGAACCGACCTATCTATGATCTCTAATCAATTTTTAACTGTGCCGCAATGATCTCGGCAAATGAGCACCGTCGAGCACCTGATTCCTGGTCAAATCTTCATGTCTATTTGCCTTAAAAATTCTTAAAGGCTTCCATAAATAGTCTAGTTATCTCACGAGTGATTAGCTATGAGAATAGCACTATAAGCGCGTCGATGAAATGCTCGATTTATTCAATTGAAAGTAGAATCGAAAATCTAAAATGTCACAATAGGCGTGAAATACTCTTTGAGAAATGGTCAGTTGTGAACCCAATCCAACAAACCAACCCATCGCACTCCTCTGGTAATGTCAGGTTCATGTTCATGAGGTAGACTGAAGACAACAAAACACTTGTAACTCTTAGATGTAAGCAATAGCTTTAATTGGTTCATTGCATGACATCATCAAAGCAACCTGCCATAGCGAAGAAGGGGAAAAACAGTGATCCCTTCTCATCAACTAAGTAGCATTAACACGGACACGCGACACGACACAACACGTCAACACGTCATTTCTTAAAAAACAAAGAATTCCGACACGTTATGATACGTTGTATATTAAATAAATATTTATATATAATAAATTATTGTTTTTATATATACATAATAATTATTATTTTTATGATTATTTTAAATTAATTTAATTTAAATTTCCAAATAAATAAATAATAGAAAAAACCCCAAAATGAACTTACGAGCCCTTTATCCCGCCTTGGCTACCGCACTTTTTTTTGGGTAATTCATTCAAATACACGTTCTCATATATGATATGCTGAACAAGACAGAAATTCTTTTACATTTTCTTTTGAAAAGAATTGATATAATAATATATTAGTCTAATGTTTAATAAAAAAATAAAAAATAAAAAATCTACTCTGACCACCATCTCTCTCGCCCTCTTCCTGGGATTCTTTGCCTCTCTTCGTCGTAGGCGACTTCATCTTCAAGACCAAGAAGCTTGCCCTCAACAACAGCCGTGGATTTTAATAGTCAAGGAACACGACGGCGGCCACAAGTGAAAGCAGGGGATGCCGTTCGTGGAAGCTTGCTATGGCCGCGATGGTGGAGGTCGAGATTCCAATGGCGGACTTCCGAATCTGGAGGCTCCTGGCCACAACCGACTCGTCCGTGACCTGAACAAGCGAGATTGAGATACGGTTGTGATTGGGCTCCATCTTCCCCGTCGTTGCCACGGCTGCTGCAAATCTAACCGTCCACATCGGATTTGCAGTGGCGGAGGTGTTGGGTGGGGACTCACCGTTGAGCGCAGCGGCCATGCGAGTCCTCCACCTCCCGCTTCTCCACCTCCCTCGAGAACACCAACCACCACCTCCTCTACGGCAGCGCATGCCAGAAGCCCTTGGAATTCCTCAAATGCCCATGTACGTGTCAGCACCACGTGTCGGAATTTTGGACTCGTGTGTCGGAGCGTATCCGGAAGAGTTGACTGCGTGTCAAATTTTCTGACACTTATTGATCACGTGTCGGAGTGTGTTGGAGTGTGTCGGAATGTATCGGACACTTGTCGAAATGTCAGACACGACACGAAGCCTTCCGGACATAACTCATCAATGAGAAGTAACGTTCAAACGGAAAATACAAATCTTATACAAATGTTGAGAGAAAAAATAAAGACCACATGCAGAAGAACTTCCACCATAAAACATTTATATGAGATAAAGCAGCCAATAAAGGAATGTTATGGACACATGCTTCTGTTCCAATGCGCTCTCTACTGATTTTAGCTGCAAGTGCATCTTTGACATCATTGGATGCGGCAGCTCTCTTCAGCTCTTCATCCAACGCAAATGTGAACCTTGCGCCTGAAATAAACACATGATTATGAACATGGAGGCACAAAGACGACCGGACAATAGATAATAAAAAACAGAAAGCTCCTTTTTGATCTCGCAAAAATCTAGTACAAATTAAAGAAAAATGAGCATCCACATCACATGGCAGAAGAATTGAAAAAAAAAAAAAAAAAAAAAAAAGAAAGCTTCTTTGTAGGATGAGTTGCGAAAATGCAAGGTTTACAAAGCGAATCCAATAATGAAATCATTAAGCATTCCCGATTCAGGGATTGGGAGGATGCAAGAGGATCCAAGAGTCTTTGAAAGAAAAGAATCATACATAAAGAACAAACGGTAGGCTCATGGTTCTAGCACACTCTATTGTAGGTATATCTTTCATGCGATTGTTACTTTCTTGATTAAAATCTTTTACTTACCTATGCAGTCACATGTTTACCCACGTAATACATCCATTTGTACAGAAAAAAGGAAGTGAATAGAAGGAGGACGGCATTTGTTTTATGCATGTGTATTAGACTGTCACATGCAACTCCTAACACAATTTCATGCGACTAGTCCAAAGGCAACAAGCTATGGCATTGACGAAGATACAATAGAAATTCCCATGTCTATAGACATTATACATCCATTTGTTCTACTAACAAACAAATAGCAATGGGTCGCATCATAAATGGTCTCGGGCACACTGAATAAGAATATCCAGAACTAAATAAACACAAGAAACAGAAGCTCAACAAAATTTAAATAAAACAGCACCAAAGCGAACAGCACGAAGAACACGCAGGGGATCATCCAGAACCGTTTCCTTTGGGCCTAGAGGTGTCACAATTTTTCATGATTTAGGATCATCAATCCCTGTACAGTGAACAAAAATTCAAAAAGCAGAAGAATTAATATAGCATAATTCCACAAAAAGGTCTCACAAAAAGAAAATCAAGTCAAAAAATCCTTTCCATCCTCTCCCAGTTAAATCTTCAACTGAGCTGGTGTTGATATTGCAAAATATGCTGTCAGATAAACATTTAGGTCATCAAACGACTGGAGCAATATAGAGAGGAATGATGCAAATAAGAGTAGCAAGCTGTTTGAAGTACAGAAGCGGATTGAAGAAAACAAACTTCATACCTTAAACATATAAAGAAGCAACTGTTATCTGGATGTCCAATCATGTTTAAAATAGAGTGGATTATAGTCTTCAGAATCCAACTTCATTAACATACAAATTTCACAAACTAATGAAAGGCATGCGGTGCTAAACCACTTTATTAGCTTGAGAGAGAGAGAGAGAGAGAGAGAGAGAGAGAGAGAGATCCAAATAAAGATACGAAAGACTGTACATCCCATGACTTCTTGCCAGCTGACCAGAAAATCAAAACAACCAGCAATTCCTCTGTAATCGTCATCTAGTTAATTAGCATTAAATTATCAACAGGCAGTAAGTTTCAAGCTACATATACTTCGCAGAAGAGCAGACTATGTCCGCTATCAGTAACGGGAAATAAGGTTGGACAAGGTAACAGAAAATTTTGTTATGTACCATTTATAGAGTAATAGAATAATTTGATGCATTCAAAATATGTTTAACAGGTGTTAGGTCAAACAACACTTAAAACTAAGCAATGAATTGTTTTGAGATAAACAGAATCTGATGCAATCAACATTTTGATTCAAGAGCAATTTATCAGTTACATAAAGCAGAAGAGACACCTGTCTATAGTTAAATCCCATCTGTAAGCATCCTCTTCAGCAGTGCCAAAATCCTGTAAGAAAAGTCAAATTTGACGACCATTCACAAAAGTAACAACCAAGAAACCAGCAAGATTTTCGGGTCATAAATAGTTGAATAAAAGCGCAATCACATTGGAAGCACCAAGTGCATGGAGAGAGAGGACAAAGCGATAAATAAACAAAAATTTGCTCCAAAAATTAGCAATCTAAGAGAAAACACTCTGCTAATGTCACAAATGAATGACCATGGACACAAAATGTAGAAGGCCTTGAGCTCATTGCATTTAGCTTTCATGATGATTCTTAAGCCCTCTTATCTTCGATGATATACATGGACGTGCGGACCCCTAGAGTGTCATAACTTTGCACGAAAGGACACTTAAGTGCCATAACTTACGAAATGTACACTTAAGTGCCACATTCGAAGAAAAGGGTATCATTTGAGTGCCAATCTGACGAAAATCCGGCGAAAACACCCACGTGGCATTTTTCCTGCGAACGGAGCCCAAAACGACACTGTTTTGCACGCTGATGTGGCTAAATAATGCAAAAACGGCGTCATTTTGAGCTGACGTGGTAAAAAATAAATAAATAATAAATAAATTAAATTTAAAATTAAATTTAGTTAAAATATTTAAAATTAATAATTTTAAAATTATTTTAAAATTAATTTAGTTAAAATATTAAAAAATAATAATTTTAAAATTAAAAATTTTTAAAAACTTAAAAGGGGGGAGGGGATGCGGGTGAGGGATCAGCCCTCAACCGCCGCCGCCGTCACCCCGCCGCTGCCGGGAAGGGCGGGCGACGACGGGCGACCCCGGCCGACCCGGCGCGAGCCCTCGCCCCAATGCCGGGCGAGGGTCACGCCCTCGCAAGGGTCGGCGGCCCTCGCCCCGTGCGGGGGCCATCGCCCGTTGGGGCGACCCCGGCCGAGCGGCAACCCCGGCCCGGCGGGCGAGGGCTGCCGAACCTCGTCGGATCCGGGCGAGGGCCACGACCCTCGCCCCCCAGATCGGGCGAAGGCTCGCGAGCCCTCGCCACCGATCGGCCGGGGTCGCCGACCCCGGCCCCTCCCGCCGTCGCCGGCCCTTCCCAGTGGCGGCGGGGCGGCGGCGGCGGCGGGCGAGGGCTAATCCCTCGCCGCATCCCCCTTCTTTTTTTTTTTTTTTTTTTTAAGTTTTTTAAAATTTTTAATTTTAAAATTATTATTTTTTAATATTTTAACTAAATTAATTTTAAAATTATTAATTTTAAATATTTTAACTAAATTTAATTTTAAATTTAATTTATTTATTTTTTATTTATTTTTTTACCACGTCAGCCCAAAACTACGTCATTTTTGCATTATTTGGCCACGTCAGCGTGCAAAACGGTGTCGTTTTGGGCTCCGTTCGCCGGAAAAATGCCACGTGGGCGTTTTGGCCGGACTTTCGCCGGATTGACACTCAAGTGATCCCATTTTCTTCGAATGTGGCACTTAAGTGTACCTTTCGTAAGTTATGGCACTTAAGTGTCCTTTCGTGCAAAGTTATGACACTTGAAGCGTTCTTATCCTGATATACACGACACTTCAAGAAAACAACGTTTGTTCAACAAGTCTCTCGAGTGAATTAGCAACAAAAAGAAAAATAGTTTAGAAGAAAGCTCCTGGACCAAGACTATTCAAGAATAGACATGTGATTGTCAGAAATCAAGTCACTTTACTATTGATTATGAGCCACATAATTGTCATTTGTACACTTGCACTCCTTAAGTACGAGTACCACCATGGAGCATGCAAGCGGCTGCCCTATTGATACCACCTAACTAATTTGCTTGTCTTTCTTTCCCTTAAAAAAGGAACTTCCCGAAAGAGCTGAAGACTATTTTTGCTATTTACTGGTAATGAATCTAATGATACTATTTTCGCAAAACTCTTGTACAAATTAAATAAAAATGAGCATCCTCATTACAAGGTAGGAGATTGGAAAAAAAGAAAGCTTCTTTGTAGGATGAGCTACAAAAACGCAAGGTTTACAAAGCTCATCTAAGAATAAAATCATTAAGCATTCCCAATTCAGGGATTGTGAGGATGCAAGAGGATCCAAGAGTCTTCGAAAGAAAATATCATACATAAAGTATAAACGGCAGGCTCATGGATCTAGCTCGCTCTATTGTAGGTATGTATTTCATGTAATCATTACTTTCCTGATTAAAACCTTTTACCTACACCACCCATCACGGTGGCTCAGCTGGGTAAGCGTTCCCTCTCTACCGGAGAGGTCGAGCGTTTAAAGTCCCCGCGACGCAAGTACAAGGAGGCTGGCTGAGAAACTAGGTGACTTACCCGGTGGCACGTGTGTGGTGGCTAGCACGTGTCACCCAGGGGGTTTAGGCGGCTATCAGCCAAGCTGGTTCCTCCTGTAAAAAAAAAAACAAAAAAAAAACAAAAAAAAAAAAAAAACAAACTTTTACCTACCTATGCAGTCACATGTTTAGCCACGTAATACATCCATATGTACAGAAAAGGAATGTGAAAAGAAGGAAGACAGCATTTGGTGCATGCATGTGTATTTAGACTGTCACGTGCGACTCTTAACACAATTTAATGCAACTAGTCCAAAGGCAACAAGCTATGGCATTAACAAGAATGGAAGAAAGACAGCATTCGGTGCGTGCATGTGTATTCAGACTGTCGCATGCAACTCTTAACACAATTTTGTGCAACTAGTCCAAAGGCAACAAGCTATGGCATTCATGACGATACGGTAAAACTTCCCATGTTTATATACATATTACATCCATTTGTTCTACTGACAAACAAATAGCAATGGTTGCATTATAAATGGTCCCAAGCACACTGAATAAGAATATCCAGAACTAAATATACACTCGAAACAAAAGCTCAACAAAATTCAAATAAAACAGCACCAAGGTGAAAAGCACGAAGAACACACACAGGATCATCCCGAAACATTTCTGTTGGGGCTAGAGGTGTCACAATTTTTCCTGATTTAAGATCATCAATCCCTGTACAGTGAACAAAAATTCAAAAAGCAAAAGAATTGGTATAGTATGGTTCCCCAAAAAGGTCTCACAAAAAGAAAATCAAGTCAAAAGATCTATTCTAACCTCTCCCAGTTAAATCTACAACTGAGCTGGTGTTGATATCGTAAAACATGACTTCAGATAAAATTTAGGTCATCAAACAACCGGACCAATGTAGACAAGAACAATACAAATAAGAGTAGCAAGCTGAAGCAGATTGAAGTAAACAAACTTCATATTTTAAACATACGAAGAAGTAAGTGTTATCTGGATGTCCAGTCATGTCTAAAATAGAGAGTGGATTATAGTCTTCAGAATCCTACTTCATTAACATACAAATTTCATAAATAAATGAAAGGCATGTGGTGCTAAACCACTTTATTAGCTAAAAAAGGGAGAGTGATATCCAAATAAAGATATGAAAGACTGTACATTCCATGACTTCTTGCCAGCTGACCAGAAAATCAAAACGACCAGCAATTCCTCTTTAATTGTCATCTATTTAATTGGCATCAAATGATCAACAGGCAGTAAGTTTCCAGCTACAAATGCTTCGCGGAAGAGCAGACTATGTCCACTATTAGTAACCGGAAATAAGGTTGGATAGGGTGACAGAAAAATTTGTAATGTATCAATGATAGAGTAATAGAATGATTTTATACATTCAAAATATATTTAATTAACGGGTGTTAGATCAAATACCACCTAAAGCAAAGCAATGAATTGTTTTATATAAACAGAATCTGATGCAATTAACATTTTGATTTGAGAGCAATTTATCAGTTACACAATGTAACGACCCGGGCCCCACTGTATAATATTGTCCGCTTTGGATGGGATTGCACGAAGCCATTTCCCTCCCTCACGGCTTTAAAACGCGTTATACAGATTAAAGGGACCTAAGCCATTATAAACTAGCCCAGAACTCCCTCCCTAGGCGATGTGGGACAGAGACCCCTTCCTTGCGCACGTCCAGAGACTGAGGCGCGGACGCACTGCCATCCCTGATATAGCAGTAAAAGCAAGACGTGTAGGCGGATCGACTCATCAAGTTCCCATTGAAATAGGATCCACACAAGGAAAAGCACTTGCCATTCGTTGGTTATTAGGAGCATCCCGAAAACGTCCGGGTCGAAATATGGCTTTCAAATTAAGTTCCGAATTAGTGGATGCTGCCAAAGGGAGTGGCGATGCCATACACAAAAAGGAAGAGACTCATAGAATGGCAGAGGAGCGGGCTGTCACACTCTCCCCTCCTTGGGAGCATAGCGCCCTCGCTGTGGCCCCACACGCGGTCGGGAGTCGGCTCTGATACCATTTGTAACGACCCAGGCCCCACTGTATAATATTGTCCGCTTTGAATGGGATTACACGAAACCATTTCCCTCCCTCACGGCTTTAAAATGCGTTATACAGATTAAAGGGACCCAAGCCATTATAAACTAGCCCAGAACTCCCTCCCTAGGCGATGTGGGATAGAGACCCCTTCCTTGCGCACGTCCAGAGACTGAGGCGCGGACGCACCACCATCCCTCCTCCCCGCGCACCGCCGCTCGGGCTGTCACACATAAAGCAGAAGAGATACCTAGGATAACAGCCAGACCTCGTGCCTCTTCCCCTGTTGACGCCAAATATTGGGTAACCTTATCCACGAATGTACAACCCAACATGTCATTGAGTGCAGCATCAATATCATAACACTCTTTCCCTAGAAGCTGTAAAGATGAGATAACGTGAATTTGTTTATAATCTTTTTCAAAGAATAGTTTTAACACGACAAATCCACCATTTTTCACAATGTCATTCACATCGACTCGAGTACAATAATTGTATCGTTTCTCTTTAAATCATTCCAGCTTGAACGTGATAGATGATTCTGAGCAAAAAAATTCGCTAAAAATGACAGACATTAAATCATTTATAACAGTTTGAAAGCATCCTGTGGGCTTTCTAGGCACACATAATCATTCTTTACTCAAATAATTACTCTGGCACCTTGTCGAAGGCTGGGAAAGGTCCTATTTGTTGAGGGCTGGGACAGAGGAGCATCACCACCCAATAACAGGTTATAGTGATGATATTGGAATGCAAAGTTAGTAATCAGTAGCATATATAATGTGAATGTGTGCATATACATAAGAGAGTAACTCATAAATGTGGCGCCAAGGTAATCCTAACTCTTCATAGAAGTAAATTCACCAGTCTAAATGTCCATCACAAATATTACGTGACACCTAAGGGCACCAAACTGGCTTGAAATGGCAGAGGCTGAGAGTAATGAACCTCTGAAATCGGCAAGTACTCATGGAAAATAGGCCATTCTAGGCTTTATAAAAGAGAACATCTTCTTGTTTTTCTTTTGTATTAGGTACTTTTCATGTGGATTAGGAAAACCTCTTACTTCACTGGCTAATAGTGCTGACTGCCGGGGCAATTGCCAGAAAAACTAGGATGCTTATTTTTCCCAAAAACAGCCTTCGAAATTATGAGGTTCACATTACTGTTGTAAGTTGTAATACTAAATCTATTAAAAAAAGACTGTCAAATCAACCATTCGCATTCTTAAACTTGAAGATTTATTATGTAAATCAGTATAGAGTTATCACCTGCAAATAATAACGCCCATTGACTAAATAATCAAAAAAATGCAGTCTCATCCCAGTACCTTAATAAACAATAGAACAACAATTAAAAGACCTCAATTAGTCGATTTTCCAACTGATTAGAAACAAAACTTCATAAGTGATAACAAAAGTATTGCATTTTCTAAAATTCGTGCTCCGAAGAAACAAAAACCCCCAATCAAACAAATTAAAAACACGTTTGATGGGAAAGGAAAGTAAGAACTTGAACTGGATATAACTAAACATGTAATTGGAGAAAATATCTCGAAAGAACAGAAACGACATGCTTTTACACGATTAGTACTGTAATATAACTTAAGGCACATCAAAGTGAACACCCTACTGCACTAGCAAATACACCAACCTTATCACGGACCCAGCCACCAGCGACCCGCAGCTGGGTAGAGAGATCAAAATGGCGAACGGTGGCGAGAAGCCTATCAAAGATCATCTTCTCCTTCTCTGTCAAATCGATCTTCTCCTTCACTCGCACCACCGGCGAATTCATCGACATCGATTTGCAACTTAAGAGCCCTGCTGTTATAGTCGGGTTTCGCACCTTGAGAGGACTCCAAACGCCTCCTAAAGCAAGAGAATTGCCACTACGGACGAGGCTTCTAAGAAAAAGACCGGAACTATCGCCGTTCAATAAGACCGCAACTCATGCGAGAAACGTCCTCGCTTCAATTCACTCGATTTTTCCCTTCCGTCACTAGGAGAATTCGGCGCTGCGCGAGGGGAGGGTAAAAAACCGAATTTCTTTTCCCTTCACAATCGAGTATCGCAACTTTGATAAGCCCAAACAAAGTTTCTATTTTCACAAGTGCACTGGATGATGCTAAGTATCAATTTTGGCATAAGAACGCTTTAAGTGTCATAACTTGGCATAAAGAGACACTTAAATGCCATAACTTTCTACATTTGAAGAAAAGAGGGACACCTGAGTGCCACCTCTAGCGAAGCCAATCGGAAATCATACGTGGCATTAACATATTAATATTTCTCGTCGAGGTGGCTCGTCGGAGAGCTGACTTAGCTCTAATTCACCCAAAACGACGTCGTTTCTATAGTTGGCCAAAATAAAATCTAAAACCCTAAATCAGGCAAAATGCCATTGAAGCGCTGGAGCCCTAGTCTCGAACCCTAATTCGATTTGCTCCAAATTCTTCAATCGAATATTGGGAGTAAAGAACAGCACAAGTGCCATAACTTGGCACGGGGGAACACTTAAGTGCCATAACTTCAAAACGGTACACTTGAGTGCCAGTTTCGAAATTAAATGGGACACTTAAGTGCCACTCTGGCGAAGATCCGGCCAAACGGCTGACGTGGCGATTTTCCGGCGACGGAGGTCCAAAACGGCGTCGTTTTGCACGCTACGTGGCGAGAAAATGCAAAAACGACGCCGTTTTGTCGGCGACGTGTAAAAATTATATAAAAATTAATTAAATTAAATTAAAAATTAAATTTAATTAAAATATTCTAAAAATTTAAAAAAATTAAAAAATTAAAAAAATTAAAAACTAAAAAACTTAATACTTAAAACTAAAAAAAAAAAAAAAAAAGAGGGCATCGGGGCGGGCGGGTGAGGGCCGAGCCCTCGCCGCCGCCGCATCCCGCCGTCGCCGGAAGGGCCGGCGACGGAGGGGGAGGGTCGGCGGGGTCGCCGACCCCCAGCCGACCGGCGGCGAGGGCCGCCGCCCTCGCCGGATCGTGGCGAGGGCCCGCGAGCCCTCAACGGATCGCGGCGAGGGCCCGCGAGCCCTCGCCCGATCCCCGGCAGGGCCGCGAGCCCTCGCTGCGCGATCCGGCGAGGGCTGCGGGCCCTCGCCGCCTCCCGCCGTCGCGGGAAGGGCCGGCGACGGAGGGGGAGGGTCGGCCGGGTCGCCGGCCCCGGCGACCGGTGGCGAGGGCCGCGAGCCCTCGCCGGATCGTGGCGAGGGCTCGCGGCCCTCGCCAGCGGCCCGCCGCCCGGTCGGCCGGGGCCGGCGACCCCGGCCGACCCTCCCCCTCCATCGCCGGCCCTTCCCGGCGACGGCGGGGAGGCGGCGGCGGCGAGGGCTCGCCCTCGGCCCGCCCGCCCCCGATGCCCTCTTTTTTTTTTTTTTTTTTTTTAGTTTTTAGTTTTTAGTTTTTTAGTTTTTTAGTTTTTTAATTTTTTAATTTTTTTAAATTGTTATAATATTTTAATTAAAATTAATTTTTAATTTTATTTAATTAATTTTTTTATTTTTACACGTAAGACGTGAAACGGCGTCGTTTTTGCGTTTTTCGCCACGTCGGCGTGCAAAACGACGTCGTTTTGGACCTCCGTCGCCGGAAAATCGCCACGTCAGCCATTTGGCCGGATTTTCGCCGGAGTGGCACTTAAGTGTACCATTTTACTCCGATATTGGCACTTAAGTGTACCATTTTAAAGTTATGGCACTTAAGTGTCCCCCCGTGCCAAGTTATGGCACTCCAGGTGTCCCAAACTCCGAATATTGGAAATGGAGAGCAAGACTTTCAGCAGCGGCTCAAATTTCTCTCGCCAAAGCTAAGGAGAAGGCGAGCGTTTATATTTTTGTGGGTTACCAAGTCCAAGAAGAACATCGTGAACTCGAACAAATCCCAGGAGAAGATTCTATGGATGTGCCCAATACAGAGAAGGGTCGAAGTGCAAATATTTCCAATGGATCGATGTGAAATTCTCTCACCGAGCCACAGAGGTGATATTGGACCTACTTGATAGATATCATCAACCTCCATCTATGCTTGTGGACGACTTGGACAATGTTGATTTAATGCAAGCTCAAGCATCTTCTGCTAACTATTTGAATAATGAAGTTTCAAGGATGAAAATTGAACGTAAGTATTACCAAGCATTTATTGTGTTGCTATTTTTTTGTCTATCCTACTTTATGATGAAATGTAAAGTACTGGAAGCCGAGAAGAAGTTTCTCTGACTGCCATAGTTGTAAATGAGTAGAGAAATGTACTTGTTTTGAATGAAATGTAACTTTTTTTTTTTTTTTGGAAGATGAGAAGAAGTTTTGTGTTATCTACAAGATTGATGTGGCTTTTTTTTGGGGGGGCTGTCATTGTATTATGTATTACTTCTTGTGCTTGTGGGGAGGTCAAGGAAAGGGAATGAATGAATGAATGAGATGCTGTTTGTACTATGTTTTTACTTATTCTCGAATATAAATCGGTGATGATGAAATGTATATTGGGTCGATGTGTTATGGTGACTTCTTTGCTTGAACTGAATATAAACCAGTAGCAAACATTGAATTAAATGGAGTTGCCATATTAAACTAACAGCTTCTCTGGTTTGCTGCAAACCAGCATATAGATAGGACAAACACAAGTGATTACTCGATTACTATAAGTTGTATGTAGTGATCACTTAAGTGCCAGTCGTGATTAAAAAAAGAGTCATTTAAGTGTCAAGTTATTATTAAAAGAGATCACTTAAGCGCCACTTGTGACTAAAAGTGAACACTTAAGTGCCAGATTTTTTAGAATGTGATCAGTTAAGTGCCAATTTTTTTTATACGTTTCCTCTATAAATTGCACTAGCCATCAGCTACTACCAGCCACCACCACCGCCCACCACTGGCCACAATCGACCTCCAGCCATCACCACCAGCCACACCAAGCATCTCAGGCATCCACTTGAACCACCACCAGCCACCACTATGCTGGTGGTGTGCTGCTGCAGAAGTTGCTAGTACAATGTGCCTTACACTAGCTTGCGCTAGCACTACCTAGTGCAAGATGTGCATATTGCACACTTACATCTTGCACCAAGTGCAGCACAAACCTCCAACCCAACCCTTGTAATAGACCCACCATTAGTAGGCATTAGTAGTCACCACTAGCCACCACCACTAGCAACACCAGCATCCCAGCAACCACACCAGCACGTAGCCACCACCATAGACCTGCCATTAGCAGCCACTGTTGGTGGTGGGTCGTGGGTCTGTTGTAAAAGAGGCTCGTGCAAGCTAGGCTATTCACACTACACTCTTGCACCAGTAGTAGCTGCAGCAAGAGGGCCCAACCCAACCCCCACAATGGACCCACCACCACTAGGCTTCACCAGCCACCACTCCCAGCCACACGAGCACCCCAATCACCACCTCAAATCCACCACCAAAAGCAATAAGTAAAAGTAAAAACAAAATAAAAAAATGAAAAAGGCAAAAATGACAAGCAAATAAATCATTCCATTGAGATTGAAATGAAGTCTCATAAACTCAATGACAAACTATTAAAAAAAATCCACAGTTGTTTAACTAACTCCCCAGTCCCACAAACCATATCTCATCCCATTTTATCAATCAATATGAAATAGGCTAGTGAATCCACCTAGAGGGGGTGAATAGGTGATTATGGAATTCTTTTGGAATCCTTTACTGAAATATACTTTAATATGAAAATCATATCAGAAACAAATAGATCATGCATCCATAAAACAAGTAGAATAGGGTAAGAGAAAATCGATGCAAGGATTATAGTGGTTCGGCTTATTGCAAGCCTACGTCCACTCTCCACGCTGGCAGCCAACTAGCTGTAATCACTATGTAGCAAATGAGAGCTATTACAATTCACGAACTAGACTTCTTCAGTAGAAAGTCTCTCCAACAGCTTCTTGTTGTTTCGCACTATAAGTGACTCTCTTTGATACATAATTTTGAGCATAAGAGATTTTGAGAACAAGAGATATCAGAGGTTCTAACTTCGAAATTTTTCTATTGGTTCTCTCATTACTTTTGAACAACTCCGACCCACCTTAAATATCCTTCGTGCCTCCATACCCGTTAGCACTTTCCAAGAATTCATCCAATCAACCCATTGGATTGAATCAATTTAAGTGATCTTCACGTTGTCGAAAATGTAAGTAGAAAATAGCTCGTCAATCCTGCTCGCCCATACAATCAGGATCTTGAGTTTCCAAAATTAGATCCTTCCAAAAATTCGCTTGATCTTCAACGGATAAAATCCGAAGAATAAATCTTCTGAACTCATAATCACAGCCAGAGATATTCAATGGATAAGTTAGGGAATATAATATCCAAATTTTAATTCCCTTAACCATAAAAATAACCTGCTGTCAGCCTGGCAAAATCGCAAACTGTCTTCAAACTTAGATTTGGGTACTGTCTTCAAACTTAGATTTGGGTCTGGAGATCTTCAGACCATAACTCTAGGTCTGACTGTCTTCAGACGGAAAACTTCAGACCGTAACTTTGGGTGTGACTGTCTTCAGACGGAAATGCTTGGGTCTTGAACTCTTCAGACTTAACCGACTGGGTTTTGGAATCTTTAGACTTTACAAACGAGGCTGTTTTGTTAACTTCAAAACATACAAGGGATTTTTCTTCAACACAATATGCATAATGCCTCTTGTTCGTGCTCTTTTTGATGGACTTTTCACTCGATTCATAATCCGTACACTTTTTCTAACTGGACGTGAGACTTCTTCTTTAACTGTCTTGGGATGTGTTGATTCTGATGGAGCTGCAATTGTCATAGGCTAAACTGATTCAAAAAGAGCTGCAACTGTCGTAGGCTGAACTAATTGAGATGGACCTACAACTGGGTACTTCTTACTCTTCTTTTTTGTTAGCGCAGCCAATGTCTTCTTCTTTGTTGGCACAGCCGTTGATTCTTGAGTTGGGCTCTTGAGAGATAAGAACCTCTGAACTTCTCCCAAACTTCAAAAAGAAAACTCAATTATCAACAAAAGTTTGCACTATAAATTAAATTAAATGCAACCTATAAAACTTACATTAAGAATAACTATTCTAGAACGCTCATCTGTATAAAGGCCATAACCATATTGTTTTAGCCTCTTCCCAAGAGCCCCTCTTGTTCAAAGAGGAGCGTCACTTTCAGGTACTTGTAATTGGTTGGCTCTTTTTCTCGCATGTGATTTCTTGGGCTCTTGTTGTGGTTGTTCAACTACAGTAGGGGCTTTTCCGGCCAATTCTTCAGCGTGACGTCTTCTAGATGGCCTTTTTGTAGGTGGCTCTTGATTTGGCTTTCTTCTGGTTGTTTTTCTATTTAGCCATTCAGCTTCAGTGACACCTTCGATTGGCTTTTGTGGTGGCCCTTGTGATGCCCCTTCTAGTGGCCTTTGTGGTGACCTTGGTGATGGATCTTGCGGTGGCCCTTTAGTTGGGCCCTTTATTGGCAGCTGAGCTGTAGCTTGCCTTCTTCGAATCTAAGAAAAAGACAAAAGACATCATAAATATAACATCAAGCCATATAACAACGTCAAGGAAAACTAAACTCAAAGTATTGAACTTACCAGGTACTTTTTTTCTTTAATGTTGCTGAAGAACAGTCAACTTAACTAGCCCTCCAGTTGCTTCGGCCAATCCTACAACTGGCTGTCTTCTACCCTGTTCTCTTTGAACAGGCCCTTCAGTTTCAGGTATAGCAAGGGCTTCGGCCAATCCTTCACATGACTGTCTTCTTCCTTGTGTTCTTTGCACAGGCCCTTCAATTTCAAGTACAGCAGGAGCTTCGGCCAATTCTTCACATGTCATTCTCGTGACCTAACAAAGACAAAAACATTACATGCATGTCACTTATATCTATGTACATATTTGTAAAGCAACATAAACACAATTGTCATGACTTACTAGGTTTATTGTCGTCGACTGAAGAACAATCGACTCACTTCGCCTTTCTGTTTGTCCTCCTCCTTCTCTAACTGTCCCTTCACTAGGGCCTTCGGCCCTACTCAACTGTTCCTATTGCTTCCTATATTGACAACCTTTACTATTGTGCCCTACTATGTGGCAAAAATAGCACTTTATCGATACACCTCTCCTATTCATCCTACGCTGACATGAGACATCTCCCTCAGTCATTCTTCGTTTTCGCTTTGGTCTTCCCATTTTCTTCTTTAGTGGCAAAGGTTGAGGTGCTTTGCGATCTGTTGGCTCCCAGAACTTGCTACTTCTGATTGGCTGCAACATGAATTGATAAGAAGCAAGATATTTCGGTTTCTTGTACCAGTCATCAATGTAGTCTTCTATGTTGTGGCCTTCAATTCAATGGCACATATGGCATGTGCACAAGGAATTCCACTTAGTTGCCATGCTCTACATGAACACTTCCTCGTATCTAAATGAACAACATATTTATCGGAACCCTTCATTAATCTTATATCCTTCATCCCCATTCCAAATGGGATGACAATACCTACTTGCAGCCAAGTTCTCATCCAATTTCTTAGCAATCCTAGGACCACATTGCCTAGTCCACTTTGCAGCCTCATCTCTTTGTCTGTGCAGCCGAGTCATGACCATAACCCGTATGTCTTCAAGCATTGAGATAATTGGTTTGCATCTAGCCTCTGTTATACTCCCATTGAATGATTCGCAGATGTTGTTATCGATGTTATCACACTTGAATTCCTCGCTAAAGAATGCCCTACACCAATTCTTCGGTTCTGTTTGGAATAGTGCATCATAACCTTCCTTTGTCAATTGAAGCATTTCTTCTTTTGCCATCCTAAAGTCAGCCATATTCGTGCTCTTTGCTAGCTGTCAAAAGTGCGACTGCAGCTTGTCCCCTTTATAGTTTTTTGCCCAATTTGCGTATATGTGCCACGCACACATTGATGTTCAACATAAGGTAACAACTCAGCTATTACTGGAATCAATCCCTACAATAATTCAAAATAATAATAAATGTAAGCAAATGACATGTTGATATCAAAAAGTAAAGAATTGACCAAATTTTTCAAAAAGCAAACATTAACTTTTGTTGGTCACTTATAAGCGTCCAACCTGCCCCATATGTTATCTCCAAATCAGCCATCAAATTTTTTAGGAACCAGGACCAGTTGTCCTTGTTCTCAACCTTCATAACAGCCCAAGCCAGTGGAAACATTTGGTTATTTGCATCTCTTCCAATTGTTGCCAACAATTCTCCCTTGCACAAGCCCTTCAAAAAACACCCATCCAATCTTATAATCCGTCGACAACCAGATAAAAATTCTCGTTTGCATGTATCGAAGCAAATATAGAACTTATCGAACTTGGTCCCAATATCAAGAAGTGGTCTCTCCACAATCTCTACATACACTCTACTTGAAAGATTTTGCAGCCTACACTCCCAAGCATAATCCCACAACTATCCATATTCGATGTTGTATTGATCAATGAGTATTTTCATCACCTTTTGCTTCGATCTTTTGCATTGATTCCTGGATATATTGATGTCTACCTGCTCCTTCACTAGCATCCTAAAATGAGTAGTATTAATCTGAGACATCACCTTAATCAATTCAAAGAAGTGGTTCGACAAACATGCACTTGTTACCCTTTTATTTTCAAAATTAATGGAACAAGTATGTTCCTCTTGGTAGGCTCTAATCTGGAAAGATCCACTTCTCTAACAAATGAGCCATAGATATTCTATGGACAGTTTTGCTGCGAACACCTAGCTCTTACAAAGGTCTTAGTGTTTCTAATGAAGTTAGTATTCCTCTATGCAGCAATGGAGTTCTTCAGTATAGCTTCTCTAAATTGTTTCGCATCATGAAATTTCATACCTGCCGACAAAGTAGGAGAGGCAACGGATAGATCATAAGAAGGAAACTTACTTTTCATTCTACGCACAGCTCTTTCATCTTCTTCAAGCTTATCCTGGGAAGTAACATTCTCGACGCTTTCTTCATAATCAATCTCCTTGCCAGCAGCACCAGCATCTGCAAGGCCTTCGACCCTGTTTGAAACTTCATCAACTACCTTCAAAGCTGCAAACTTATCTATCAAAAAATCCCTTCGCTTTTTTCTTGACTCTACAAGCTCCTCGTCATCGTTATCACTTATAAAATTTTCAGCAGGCAATCCTTCATCATCATCATCAGTTGATTCAACTACTTCCCACTCTAATCCAGTGATTGTGACATCACCTATGTCATCATCACTTTGGTGAACTGCATCTGCACTCCTCTCCTGTCCATCATATCTATCCTGCCCTCCTTCGACCCTAACGTCAGTACTACCTTCAATACCATCTCCTATTTGTCCTACTTGGGCACTCTCTCCATCATCATCTTCGTCCTCACTTTCACTATCGTACTCAACATATATTTTTACCTCTTCACCATGAAGATAATGGTATAGAACATCCCTAAAACCATTATCATCTTCAAAGCATCTCAAACCATCTCTTAAGTCTTTCCCAAGAATACAATATAGCAACTTCTGAACTTTACAAGGCAAATAAGGGGCTGCATGACAAAATTTCAGGAATGATTTCTCAGCTGATTTCTGTTTCCCGGAACAGGTTTGGAACAGAAATCCGTTTGGTAACGCAATTTGATTTTTCAATTTCTGAAACAGATTTCTGCTTCAGAAATTGATTTGGAGGAGAAATCAGAAGCTAGAAATTGTAGCTTCTCCAATTTATGAAATAGAAACAGAAATTATTTCACTTTTTTTTTCTTTTTCTTTTTTTTTATCTTCTTTGTTCACATCTCCTCCTCCTCACTTTCACCCTTACCCTTACGACTCCTCCTCCGACGCCATCGCCGTCCTCTTGCCGGTCAGATCGCCGCTCATCTTGCCGTCACCGTCCTTAGCCCGTCCTCCGGTCGTCCCATCGAGCCCGCCTCCTCTGTCCGCATCCCATTTCCGCTCTCGGATCCGCACCTCCAATCGCCGTCGCCGTCCTCTCTCCGGTCAGATCATCGCTCGTCTCGCCATCACCATCCTCTCTCCAGTCAGATCGTCGCTTGTCTCGCCGTCGCCGTTCGAAGACCGTCCAATCGTCCAGTCGTCCCGCTCATCTCGCCTCGCCGTCGCCGTTCGAAGACCGTCCAGTCATCCCGCTCGTCTCACCTCGCCGTCGCCGTTTGAAGACCGTCCAGTCGTCCCGCTCGTCTCGCCGTTGCTCGTCTCGCGGTCTTCTCTGGAACTTCCCCCATCACGAGGTTCGGTCGATCTTCCCTTCTCGCCTCTCTTATCATGTTTCGATTTAGGGTTTAGGCGGTTGGAATTGTTGGCGTGTTGTGAGCTGTTTGTCCGATCTATTGAGCTCGCCCCCATTCGCCGCCGTCGAGCCGGTAGGGAGCATGCCGACCGCCCTCTCGCTTTTTCCCCTTTTTTGTGCCTTGTTTTGCCTCGCTTTGGGCTCGCTTTGGACCAGGCTTCGTCGTTGTCCGGTTCGCGCGAGTCCCGTCCCCGTCTCGTTTGTACGCTGCTATTTTACATTGTTGCTTGTTGATGGTCGCAAATTTGGGCGCAAATCGAGCCTTGTCGGTTGGTTTTTCTTTCTCTTTCAGCGAGTGTGCTTTAAATGCTCGATAGTCGATATAATGCCTCGCTGGTGTTGTTGTAAAAATGAGACCGAGGTTTGGTTTGTTTCGTGAAAGCATGTCAAGGATCTATCTAAAATATTTCCATCGACCTAAGATGTCCTTTGATTGATTGATGTAGGATGAACTCGACACCAAAGTGTTGGGTCATCGGAATGCCATATCTCTTTCGAGTCAAACGCCCGAGACTTGCTCGACGAAATGTTTCTTAGAAGTGTTTAAGAAAATGACTTTTGTTTTGGTTCGAATCAAGGTGCGTCTTGATGTGGCTTGTTCGTTCACTAGTTCTTATTTTAATTTGTTGCAATAATACACAAAAATTAGAGGAAAAAAACATTGTTTAAAGAAAAATGCTGAAATGATATTTTTAAATTTATTTATGTATCATATATAGCATTTGTTATTACTTCTTTCATAGTAAAATACTTAAAAAAGAAACAATTCTAAAAAAACAATTCTAGAAATAGAAATTTTTATTCATCAAACGGATTATCAAAGAAATTTTGAGTCATTATCAAACGGGTTTCTTTACTCAGAAACTTGGCCGGAAATAGAAATTGAGAAATCAATTTCTGGCCGAAATCAATTTCGTTTCAGAAATTTTGTCATGCGCACCCTAAGTCCTTATATCCCTAACAAATCCTATATAAGATGCCTTCTTTATCTCGACAAAGATGGTGCCCTCATTTCCACCCTCATACTCCCACTCATCCTCCCCAATCACAAATTCCCCACTGTAGTAAACTATAACAACGATAGAATCCTTGTCATAAGCCATTTCTGCACCAAGAACAAGAAAAAAAAAATAATTAGTTTTTGGGACCACATCCACAAAGGACAATCATAGACAATTGCACATGGGAGCCCCCCAACTCTCATGGACTTTATTAAACAAAGGTCCCCACACTGACAATATGCACATGACAACCACAAAAGAGGTCGTCACTTTAATTATTTATCTTCCCTTCCCTTAAAATATTTACAAAAAATAGAGGTCTCCACAACAAGCACAGGTCCCCACAACAAGCACAGCTCAAGCAATTTTGTCTACTATCTTTTGCTGAACTAAACATGCGATGTGAGAGAATGTACATCAAGTTAATCAAATCTACTTTTCCTGTGAAAACACATACAAGAAATTAAGGAAAGCTCGATGTAAAAATATAGGGTGAAAGTTTTGTTTCTCATCCAACCAAGAGAAATCATACCCTATTCTATGATGTTTGGCCATTAATATATTGTGTCAAGAGGTTATTACACAAACCAAGAGAAATTCAAAGGAAAATCCAAGTCTTGAATTTATCCATTGCATAGTAAACTGTTACTAGATGTCAAAAGAGCTAATATAAACTTTAAAATGAGGTACTTACATGTGGTTCCAAATATGTCCCTTGCAGGTAAATGAGCTTATATAAAGTATCAAAACAAATTTTGCACTCCTCAATGTTCCCTGCATATATGTTGACTATTTGATTAGAAACAACAATCAAGAAAGAAGAGTAAAAGAACCAAAAGATCATAATCAAGGGAACAAAAGCAGATTGATAGCAAAGTTGTGTGCTCTTTGCAAAGCACTTGAGGGCTATTATTTCACACCTTCCACCTTAATTTATCTATCATATCTCACCTGATTCAATATTTCGTTTCACTCAAACACACTAGTTCCTAGTTCCACCTTATTCAATATTTCATTTCACTCGAGCATTGATTGCAGAAATCATTGACCGAGGCGAGCATCTTCGCACAATGGAGTAGCTAAACAAAACGCGCGCATCTCAACAGAAATTCCATCAAAGCCCTAATAAAATAATCAAGCACGAGCCCTAATAAAATAATCGAGCGAGCCCTAATAAAATAATCGAGCCCTAATTTCATCATAGGGGAGGGGGAGAAGGGGCCGAACTTGGAGGAGCGACGATGGTGAACGATGACGACGACCAACGATGGTGAGCGGCGACGACTACCAACAACGGTGACTGACGATGGCGACCGATGACCACCTCTGGGTGTGAACGGCGATGGAGAGAAGGGCCTGAGATCTAGTGTGAACACAAATGGGAAGGAACGGCGACGGCCAGGTGTGCTTAAGCCAAAATAACCTAACAATGTCATTTAACATCAAGGAAAAACAACGTCATTTTTGTCGTCCACGTGGGCTTTTTTTTATTAAACATTTGCCACCTCAGTAAAAGAAGTCACCGAAAAATGCCACATATGCAATTTGGCCGAATTTTGGCCGGATTGGCACTCAAGTAATCCACTTTGCTCCAATTTTGGCACTTAAGTGTACCTTTCGAAAGTTATGACACTTAAGTGTCCCTTTGCGCCAAGTTATGGCACTCCAGGGGTCCACACCTTGATCAATTTTATATATTTAATGACCGCCGAGCCTACTTCGTAGGCGAAAAGCCTCCGGAGCATGTTCAAGTAGAGAGAGAGAGAGAGAGAAAGAGAGAGAGAGAGAGAGAGAGGAGGCGATGAGGAGTTCCTGGAGGCGTTGAAGGCATAAATATGGCGGTTGTTTTGGAGGCGAAGGCAGGAATTAGACAGTGACGAATGGAGGCGACACGGGCGACAATGGGCTGAGCAGAAGCGCATCGGCGAGGGCGGAAGAGAAAAACGACACCCAGAGATGAAGACTTCCATATGACACGTGATAAGAAAGCCACGATAAAATTTTGGATTCATGACACGAAAAATCTCAAATTGTTAACATTAATACAAATTAATTTTTTGATTCATTAAAAATTTCAACGTGATATACCTATAATAAATTTATTTCGAGTTAATTTTGTATTCATCAAAAATTCCAAATTGATACATTTGTGACGAATTTATCTTTCATTAATTTCCATTAAATTTGATTACTATCATGAAAAATTACAAATCGACACACATGTAATAAATGGATGCTAAAAACCCAAATCGGTCAAATCATCTAATTAAGCAATTTAACAATAAAATTTAACAAAACAGAAGGTAAATTTGCCATAAGTATACAATTTGGAGTTTTTTATAGTCAATAAATCAAGTTGGGTAAATTTATCACATATATATTAATTCGTGATTTTTCGTGATATTAACCCTAAAATTAATAATGTTATTATTAGTTTTTTAACTTATTTAAATTGTACAATTGAATTCTCAAATTTTTAACATCTAAGTATATTACCTAAGATTTTATATTGTTAAAAAGATCATCTTCCCATTGCAACTAAAAATACAAAAGTACCAAAAAAAGCCGCCACCTAAAATCAACCTTGGCGAAATAAAATAATCTCATTGACTTTACTTTTACGTCTCCTATTAATCCACAATATGAATTATCATTTAAAAATTAATAGGCGTTGATATAATTTATTACCTTTTATAAGATACATTTGTACTTTATATTTCTCTACATTTATAAATCTATAAATATATATTAAAATTATGCATCTAAAGAAAATTATTAGGGATGGACTTTAAGGGGAAAAAATAAAAAGACAAAATTCACATGAAGAGAAGTGAGTTCGTAAAGAGGGAAGGGAGAATAGAGATGGACATAGATTGCATAAATTTAACTAGCATATGAGTTTGGCTTTCGGCCAAGTGGAAAAGAGTTAAAACCAAGATAAAGAATAGTACCATCCAAATTTTCTTTTTCAAAAAGGAAAATTAATCTTAAGATAAAGATTAGTTCAAATGCCAGGGAGTTGAACTTGCTTCAACCAAGCCTCTACTTGGAACCATACCTAGCCCGAATCTTATGCAATTCCTTGAGGGCTTCGGCCACATCCATCCGATCTCGCGGTGACTCCATTGAACACGCAACTCCAATCCTTAGAACGGAGGCAACACAATCTCTCATCCTCTCAACATCATTCTCACTTTCTCCATTAAAAATGGTCGAGTCCACAATCTCCATCGCTCGATCTGGTAGAGCCACCTTGACAAACTTGTGGAGATTTAAATGGTCCTTGAAAGCCTCTTCCGTGGGTCTCCTCCCAGTTAACATTTCCAATAAAACAATACCATAGCTATACATATCGCCTTGTGTGGATACCATATCCCCCATGCCGTACTCTAAAATAGTGTGCATCAGCAATATACAATGAAAATAAATATTTCATCTAAAGGCCAACACAAATAAAACTTAGATAATTAATGAGAAAATTTTCTTACCTGGAGGGACATAGCCTAGGGAACCCCTCACTGCCACTGAGCTGCTATGGTCGTCAATGTCCATAGCCTCTGTTGTCATAGCAAAGCTAATTGTTGCTAGGCCGAAATCCCCAACTCGTCCCATCATCTCATTATCCAGAAGGATGTTACTCGGCTTCAAATCTCCGTGTACAATCTTTGGGCTGCAATCCCTATGAAGATATTTGATTGCGGAAGCTATGTCAATGGCAATGTCTATCCTTTGCATCAGTCCCAAATGTCCTGGCTTTCTATGTTCATGTTTATGATCAACGTCCTCTTCGTTTCCTTGGTGTATCCAATTCTCTAAGCTCCCATTAGCCATGTATTCATACAATAGAGCTTTGAAATCGTTGCCGTGATAGTCCACACTTGAGCACACGTTTAATATCTTCACGAGATTTCGGTGTCTTATGGCCCCTAGGGTTCGACATTCTGAGATGATGCTCTTCAAAGCATCTCTATGGCCCAAGTTAAGCACTTTAGCCGCCACCCAGCCACCTTCTTGTGTGGTTGCTTTATAGACGATACCATATCTCCCTTTACCAATCACATTGTTCTTAGAGAATCCGTATGTGGCTCTAAAGAGATCCTCATAGGAGACCATCGAAAATTTGTGTTCAAATGGCAATTCAGTCGAAGAGGTATCTTTTTTCGACTTTTTTCTCTGGTACCAAAAGATAAATAGGCAAAGACACAAAATGAAATATGACAAGATAGCCGCCACTGTGGCAATTACTCTAACTTTTTCAGTCTGTAATGGTTTGGAGGTATTCAATTTGCAAGAAGGAAGGTTTAGTTCTGCAATACCTCCACAGAGATTCTTATTCTCAAAAAGAGACACTGCACTAGCATTGAGAAATATTCCTTGCTTCGGAACTTCTCCTTCAAGCTTGTTTGAAGATAGATTCAAGTACTTTAGATCAGTAAGTTGAGCAAGAAAGCTCGGGATTTCACCAGATAAGTCATTATGGGAAATATCCAACTCTTGTAAGCCTCGTAATGTACCTAAAGCTAGAGGAATTTCACCATGAAAGGAATTGACTGCTAAGTTGAGCCGCCCCAATAGCAAGCACTTGCTCATGGAGCTAGGAATTCGTCCAGTCAGCTTATTGTAAGATAGATCTAGTTCGACAAGATTGGCCAAGGACCCAACTTGAGACGAAAGAGATCCACTCAACTGGTTATGCGCCAAGCTAAAGGCAATCGAAATGGTAAAAAGACTAAGAACCTTCCCTGGGATTGAACCACTCAGATTATTGTTCGAAAGCTCCAGCTCATTTAGCCGCATGCAATTACCAAGACTATGTGGTATTTCCCCATAGAAGTCATTGAATTCCAGGTTAAGGCGACTCAACATCGTCAAATTACCGATTGATGACGGGATCTCTCCCGTTAGCATGTTATGGCTTAATCTCAATTCGTTTAAGTTATGTAGTGCTCCAATACAAGAAGGAACACGACCGCCAAGCGAATTGTTTGATAAACTAAGAGAGGACAGGTTGAAGAGATTGCCAATACCTGGAGGAATGGTTCCGTACATTGGGTTGTACGACATATCAATTCCTTCAACGCTGTTTGAAAGATTGCCAATGGAATCCGACAACTGACCTTCAAGAAAATTGAAGTCCACCCCAAAATATTTCAACCTTGAACAATTAGTTAATGAGGTAATGAAACTGAAGTCATCTCGCAACTGGTTAGAAGAAAGTTCCATAAGTTCAAGAGCTTTTAGCCTTCCAAGATTTGCAGGCATTGGTCCGTGAAAACTGTTATTGCTAAAGGAGATCTCATGAAGGTTGGAGGCATTTGATAAGGATGGAGGTATAACCCCAGTAAAGAAATTGCTCAACAAATGAAGATATGTGAGAGAAGGAAGAGTATTGGCGAAATAAGGTGGAATGCTCCCGCTCAGTTGATTCATACCAACATTGAAATAGAAAATGCTGGAGAAGTTGAAGAGTTCTGGAGGGATCTCGCCAATGAGTTGGTTATATGCCAATTGAAGAAACATCAAACCACGAAGCTTGGACAATGTCTCGGGAATCTCTCCTTGCAACCCATTAAGTGCGACGGAAAGAGAGTAAAGTTGGGAGAGATTTCCAATAGAACGAGGAATAGATCCTATAAGCCTATTTTGAGCCAAACCTAAAAATTGAAGCTTTGACAAAGATCCAATATCATTAGGAATTTTGCCCACAAGTTGGTTATCAACAAGATCCAATGTCTCAAGGTTTGAGCACTGAGAAAGATTGGTGGGCATTTCTCCACCAAAAGAGTTGTTACTAAGAACAAGATGGCGAAGGCGAAACAAGTGGCCGATGCCTTGTGGAATTTCGCCGCGAAAGCTATTGTTCTGCAAGATGAGGCGTCTCAAGAAAGAGAGGTTTCCAATATGAGGCGATAGAAGACCGCCCAAGCTTTTCGACGTTAGGTTGAGGGACACAACCCTTTCGGGATGCCGTCCTCCACATGCAACACCTTGCCACTCACAGTGATGAGAAGAGTCATTCCATGAGCTCAGGACTCCGAGTGGATCCTTATCCACATAGCGTCTGAAGTAGATTAAAGCGAGACAATCTGTTTGGTTGGTCTGCACAGCTGAAGTTGTCCTTAATGGGAGCTGGGCATAGAAAAATAGGAACATAATCGCCATATGCCTTTCCATTGTGTCTATGTTATGTGTCTTAACAAGCTGCAAGTGAAGTTTCTTCCAGATTGAACTAAATAAGAAATGAAAACCTTCAAAAGTGTATGCTTTTCCATTGACCAAGACACCTTCTAACACGGCGAAACCTCAACCAATTGGATTAGTATGCAAGTTTAACAAAGACCTAGACCAAGACCAAGAGTTGGACTTTGAAGTATTGCAGATTGGTTGAACCAAAGAAAGGGGCATACACATGATTGTCTAATTTAATATTCACAGCAACTGGAAAGCCATGCCGCAAAGAAAGGAAATCAAGAACGAACGATGTCCTTGATTTTCGACCGTCTCCAAAAAAGCTCCTAGTTGGTCACAGTCAAAGCATTAATTTGTGCTTTCAATTTTTTACATCCAAAATGAGTTGCTAATTTATTAAAACCTTGGGTTTGGGTTTAATTTAGACATGGGAAACACTTGAGCATGTTGAGTGATTGTAACTCCGATTCTCCGATTATAGTAGATTTTTTCTATCGACACTCCTTGTGAATGTAGATACCAACACTCAGACTAAATTATGCAAAATTTTTGGATCCTTTATTGTTTCTCATTTATTTCTTTGATGATTTCGTGTTGACTTAATTGTAAGATCCTCATTAGCATCCACGTTCGTTAATTTTACAACAAAAGTTTACTTCTCATTTGACGTATTGTCACTTCGTGGGTTCTAAACCATTGGTTTTCAACATTATAGGTGTGAATTGCTTTTTGAGAAACGGTCAGTTGTGAACCCAAAAGAACTACTCGGGAAAGCGAAGAGTTATCGGTGGATTGACAAATGGCAGATCGAATCTTGCTTTAGAAAAAGAAGAGAAGAGACAAAGAAAGAATGGGTGGAATCCTACCGCAGGTCTTTCGTCTCGTGTGAATTGCTCTTTGAGAAAGGATCGGTTGTGAATTCGAAGGAAGACCACTACTTAAAGGAAAACATGGGCCCAGTAAGATTAGTAAAAAAATGAAATCCTCTTAATTTTTTCGCACCATCAACCCGTAAAAGTAGAGTACATGTACATGATACAATTGTCCAACCCTTTGAGGAGAACACAATGCATCTCCGCGTAGATGCGGACCCCCCTCCATACTGTTTGTACGACTCCCACCACACACCACACACGGCTCGGACAAAGACTCCTACATCCATCCTAAGCCTTTCCTTCCACCTCTCCTCTCCAATGCTCATTCATATGAGTTCCAAGCGACCCGAAATAATAGATTGAACTCGAAAATGACAAAACAAGTACGGCAACAACCAATCGGTGAGGAGTGCAATCTAGTTTCACTCCATAACGACTTTGTATTTATTAATATGATGACTTGTTAGTGGCCTGTTTACATCAATGTCTAATCTACCATCTCCACATATATCCATGTCGCATACAGGGTTGTTGCTCAACCTAAGATGTGATCTTCTTCACTTCAAGGAAGTACTCATGAAATGGAAGAGCTATCGATTTGGGTGATTAACAGATGGCAAATCAAATGTAATGGGGGATGCCTATTGCGGTCTTTCGTCTCATGTGATTTGCTCTTTAAGAAAGGGTGAGTGGTGAACCCATCCGAAGACCATTGCTTAGCTTTCAATTCCCTCTTACCATCAAATGAAATGTGAATAACCTGTCTTGAAAGTCTTCTACTCAAGAAAGTGAAGAGTTATCGATAACATATGGCAAATCGGATCTTACTTTAGAAAAAGAAGAGGAGATGAAGAAATAACAAGTGGATGTCTACCGCGGATCTTTCGTCTTGTGTGAATTGTTCTTTGAGAAAGGGTTAGTTGCGAAGCCAAACGAAGACTACTGCCAGTGAAATAATTTAAGTAGAGTGATTATTACCAGCAACCAAAAACGATCAAGACAAACAGTGACACAAATGGGACATGAAGAATCTATAAATGTAAAAGCATGAACCATCCAACTAGGAATAAAAACAATCTGCCACAGAAATTGATGCAGTTAAACTTGAGGATTTCACGAATAACTATTTCCTATTCCACAACAAATGTCTAGACAGCAGGCAATTTCTTCTCTCCTTTTATTGTGTGACCTAAATATGACAACATGGCAAAGAGATTTTTTAAAAAAAGGCCAAAGATTTCATGAGAAAAGAGTCGAAAGCAATAGGGAAAAACAATTTGCAATAGCTGGAACAGCCTATTCTCTTTGTCTAGGGTCACATATCGGCATTTCAATCATATATGCACGTATAGATGGATGGGATCAAAAAAGAGTTTAGCAGGCACAAATATGAGGCCCGATGGTTTTTATGGACGGCCACCGCATTACATGAAAATGGGATATGATTGAGTATTTCCAAGAAAATTGGTAAGCTCCAATCGTGCAAAATTGGAGCTGAACCGAACGAAAACAAGCTTCAAGGGACGGCTTCCATGTGCTTATTTGGCTTATTTCAAGCTTCATTGCAATGTCCATGTGTCACACCTTAGTGAAAGAGCCTAGCCAGTAGCATTCTTATTGGAAAGCACCAATAATAATAATAATAATAATAATAATAATAATAATAATAATAATAATAATAATAATAATAATAAAAACCTAGCTGATGAAAAAGTCTTTACGCTGACTGCTAGGTTCACGAGTAGCACTCGACAAACCAAAAAAAAAAAAAAATGATAAATCTTTATTTTGAACCCGTCCATACTAGGAGTTGGGCATAGAGAAATCGGAACATATTCACCATATGCTTTTTCAATTGTGACTGGATTCCGTATCCTAAAAAGTTGAAAGCAAAGTCTCTTCCAAATTGTATTGAATAAGAAATGAAGACCTTAAAAAGCATATGCGTTTCCATTGATCAAAAGACACCTTCTTACACGGCAAAACCCAACCCAATTGGATAAATTTGCAAGTTTGACCAAGACCAAGACCAAGATTTGAACTCCAAAAGACACCTTCTTTACACTAGATTGCTATGGTTCACAAGAAGCACTCGACCAAAAAAAAAAAGATCAATCTTTATTTTGAACTCGTCCATTTTGGGAATTGGGAATAGAAAAATAGGAACATAATCGCCATATGCTTTTCCAATTGTGACTGGGTTCCATGTCCTAACAAGTTGCAAGCTAAGTCTCTTCTAGATTGAATTGATTAAGAAATGAAGACCTTCAAAAGCATATGTGTTTCCATTGATCAAAAGACATCCTCTCACATGGCGAAACCCAACCCGATTGGATAAATTTACAAGTTTAACCAAGACAAAGACCAAGAGTCGGACTCTAAAAGTACTGCAAATTGACCAAACCAAAGAAAGGGGCATTCACATACTTGTCTAATTTTATATTCACAACAACTGGGAAGCCCTACCGTGAAGAAAGGAAATCAAGAGCAAATGAGGTCCTTGATTTTTGGCCGCTTCAAAGAGAGCTCCTATTTGGTCGTGATCAAAGCATGTAATTTGTGCTTTGAGTTATTTACATCAAAAATGAGTTGTTTATTTATTAATACCCCAGGTTTGGGTTTAATTTAGACATGCACTGGAGCAAGTTAAGCAATTGTGACTCCGATTCTCCAATTATAGTAATTTTTTACTATTGGCTCTCCTGGTGAATGTGGCTACCGACACAAAGAATGAATCGAGTAAATTTTTGGGATCCTTTATTGTTCCTCATTTATTTCTTCATTGATTTCGCATTCAATCCACGTAAATCTTTGGGGTCCTTTATTTTTTCTCGTTTATTTCTTCATTGATTTCGCTTTCAATCCACATAAATCTTTGGGGTCCTTTATTATTCCTCATATATTTCTCCAGTGATTGCACAATGACTTAAAAGCAAGATCTTGATTAACTTCCACGTTCATTAATTTTACAACAAGTTTTACTTCTCATATGATATATAGTCACTTCAGGGGTCCTAAACAATCGGTTTTCAACATTATAGGGGTGAATCGCTTTTTGAGGAAGGATCAATTTTGAACCCAAAGGAATTGCTCAGGAAAAGAAAGAGCTATCGATTTGGAGGATTAACAGATGTCAGATCATATCTTGCTTTAGAAAAAGAAGAGGAGAAGAAGAAAGAATGGGCTGATGCCTACCGTGGGTCTTTTGACTCATGTCAATTGTGCTTCAAGAAATGGTCAGTTGTGAACCCAAAGGAAGACCATTGCTTAGCTTTAAATTCCCTCTTACCATCAAATGAAATCTGAATAACCCATCTTGAAAGGTCTTCTGCTCAAGAAAGGGAAGAGCTATCAATTTAGTGGATTAATAGATGGCGAATCAGATCTTGCTCTAGAAAAACAAGAGAAAAGACGAAGAAATAACATGCGGATGCCTATTGCACGTCTTTTGTCTCGTGTGAATTGCTCTTTGAAAAAGGGTCAGTTGTGAACCCAAAGGAAGACCACTACTTAACTTTCAATTCTCTCTTACCATCAAATGAAAGGTGAATAACCTATCTTGAAAGATGTTCTGCTTAAGAAAGGGAAGAGCTATCGATTTGGCAAATCAAATCTTGCTTACAAAAAGAGGAGAGGAGGAAAAAAAAAAAAAAAACCAGGTAGATGCCTACCGAGTCGTTTCATCTCGTTCCCAAAAAAAAGGGAATGATCTCTCGTGATAGTAACCATCTAAAGTGTAATAAGAATTTCACGATATTCATAAAGGAAAATGACACAAATGTCATAGAACTTTTGGTCTAATGCACAATTTTATAATTTATTTAATGCGATTCCCAAACTTTGATCTAATGTATAATGCCATCCTCAATCTTTTAATTTATTTAACATAGTTTCTACACTACTGTCTAATGTTCAATATGATCTACATTTAAACATTTACCAATAGTTCAGGAACCACATTAAACAAATTAAAAGTTTGGGACGACATCGTGTATTGAATCAAAATTCGGAGACCACATTACGCAAATTAAAAATTTATTGACAACATTGCATATTTGACCAAAGTTAAGAGTTCATTTGTACTATTATCTTATATTCATAACAATTAGATGTATGCAAGTGTTGTCTACCTACAAGGCAACAACTTCTCAAGAGAATAGAGTAAAAGTCCTAAAACCCTAAAAAAAAGTTGTTTTTACTATTTCTCAACAACTTTCAATAAGGTTCGATAATAATACTTGGAGTAGCATATATTAAGCATCTAATTGTTACTGTAGATCCCACTCCAATCAATGAGAGAACTTATAAAAAGATCTCGCATAAGGGCATGTCTAAATAGGCCTTTCACTTTTTTTACCTTTTGCACATTTAAATTTTGCGGTTAACGTGTTTTAAATGTTTTTATCTCCGAACATCTAAAACTTCCACAACAAGTAATATATTATCACCTAGATTCACATACAATTTGTGTCATATTTTAAATTTGATGAAAATATTTAAAAAAAAAAGAAAGTATTTATTACTCTTTACTTGATCCTAAACAAATCAGGCCCAAGTCAACAAGAAAGAAATAGCAATAAGCTTCGGTAGTGTAATATAAACTACGTTCCTCTTTGAACCTTTTAATTTCAACGTAAACTTTAAAAACTTAAGTGTAGTACTAAAATTGCACTAAATGTTCTCAAAATAGTTATTAATATCTGTTTAGTGGAAAAATGAGCCCAGTAGAAGATGGAATTCTCTCAATTGTTTCGCACCATCAACCCATAAAAGTAGATGTACATGATATGAATGTACAACCCATCGAGAGAATAGAATACATCTCCACATAAACGTGAACTCCCATCGTTACCGTCTGGGCAACTCTCACCGCATCGGCTAGAACCCCCCTCAGTGCGACCGTCACTACATACGGCTCAAACCTCTCTTATTACCATCCGTGCGACTCTCGCCCCATATGGGTCACATGTAGACTCCTAAATCCATCCTAGGCCTTTTCACAAGATTGGAGAGAAGTCCAAACACAAAGACCATGACGACTTTGTATTCATTAATATGACTTTGTTAGTGGCCTGTTTACATCAATGTCTAATCTACCGTCTCCTCATATATCCATCTCTCTTTATATATGTCAATGTCCATGGACTAAACTTATAAAACATCGCACATCAATGGGATGATAAGGCAAAAAAAAAAAACGGGTGTTCAAAAAGAATCAGCTCTTCATAAAGCTCTCGCGTTCCTGCCACCTTTTTTGCTAATGAACTCACATAACCGGCACGGCAAGGTGTCGAGGCTTGCCGCACGTGTGTTTCCATAATTACCTAATACACCACATCTTCTCCATGCATGGTATTCGGCGTATGCCACCGGATCATTCGCGAGGGACTTCACGAAAGTTGCCAATTCCTCCATGGAGCTAAACTTGTTCCCGTCTATGATCGAATGCGGAGGGACAAAGTCCATGACGTTGGGGGCACCGAAATAGATGGGGACTGCCCCGGCATCCAGAGCATAAAATAGCTTCTCCGTCACGTAACCTTCCGTCCAGGTGTTCTCGATTGCGAGAACAAACTTATAATGAGACATGGCGCAGTCCAAATGGTCCCACCATTTTGGAGTGACACTGACATCGTTGGCACACTCGGGATAGAAAGAAAGTGCCTTGTCGAGACCGCCGACATTATTTAAGCACTTGCCAAATGAATGGTGAGGCAGCAACTTGAGGAGCTTTTTTGCAAGTTCGTTCCTTTGAGGAAGGCAACAAGAGGAAGACCAATAAACCAGCGTCCCCTGGGGTGCAAAAAGCGAAGTCTCTTTTAGATTGAGCTAAATAAGAAATGAAGACCTTCAAAAGCATATGTGTTTCCATTAGTCAAAATACATCTTTCTACACGGCGAAATCTGACCCAATATGCAAGTTTAACCCATACCAAGAGTTGGACTTCAAAAGTACTATAGATTGACCGCACCAAAGAATGGGGCACACACTTACATCAAAAGGGAGGATTTAATGGCTACCTAGTGGCATCTTGGAAAGCCGTGCCGCAAAGAAAGGAAATCAAGAACGAACGAGGTCCTTGATTTTCGGCTGTTTTAAAGAAAGCTCCTAATTGGTCGCGAACAAAGCATATAATTTATGCTATAAATTTTTCACATACAAAATGAATTATTTATATGTTAATACCATGGTTTAGGTTTATTTTAGGCATGGTAAACACGTGAGCATGTTAAGTGATTGTAACTCTGATTTTTTGATTATAGCAGATTATTACTACTAGCTCTCCCCGTTGGTATAAGAACTGACACTCGAACTGAATCACGTAAATCTTTGGGTCTTTTATTATTCCTCATTTATTTTTTTGATGATTTCACATTCACTTAATTACAAAATCATATTTTTTACAAGAAAGTTTACTTCTCACCCGATATATTGTCACTCCATGAGTCTGAAACCATCAGTTTTTAACATTATAGGCGTGAATTACTCTTCAGAGAAATGGTCAGTTGTGGACCCAATCCAACAAACCAACCTATAGCACTCTTGTGGCAATGTCGATTCATGTCCATGAGGTAGACTGAAGACAATTCAAAACAATTGCAACTCATAGATGTAAGCAATAGCTTTAAGCTGGTTCATTGCTAGATATCATCAGATCAACCTGCCATACCGAGGAAGGGGAAAAACATTGATCCCATCTCATCAATGAGAAGTAAAATTCAAACGGAAGATACAAATCATATACAGATGTTAGAGAGAAAAGATAGAGGCCACATATACAAGACTTCCACCGAAAAGACATTTATATGAGATAAAGCAGCCAATAGAGGAATGTTATAGACGCATACTTCTGTCTCAATGCGCTCTCTACTAATTTTAGATGCAAGTGCATCTTTCACATCATTGAATGCGGCAGCTCTCTTCTGCTCTTCATCCAACTAAAATGTGAACCTTGCACCTGAAATGAACATGGAGGCACAAGAATGACCAAACAACAGTAAAATAGCAGAAAGCTCCTTTTTCATCTAGCAAAACTCTTGTACAAATTTAAAAAAAAAAAAAAAAAAAGCTTCTTTGCAGGATGAGCTGAGAAAACGCAAGGTTTACAAAGATCATCTAAGAGTAAAATCATTAAGCATTCCCAATTCAGGGATTGCGAGGATGCAAGAGGATCCAAGAGTCTCCAAAGGAAAAGAATCATACATTAAGTACAAACGGTAGGCTCATGGTTCAAGTTCACTCCATTGTAGGTATGTCTTTCAGGCAATCATTACTTTCTTGATTTAAACCTTTTACCTACCTATGCAGTCACATGTTTACCCACGTAATCCATCTTTACAGGAAAAGGATCTGACTAGAAGGAAGACAGCATATGGTGCATGCATGTGTATTTAAACTGTCGCGAGCAACTCTTAACTCAATTTCATGCAACTATTCCAAAGGCAACAAGCTATGGCATTGACGAGACTTGAAGGAAGACTGCATTTGGTGCATGCGTGTGTACTCAAAGACTGTCAAATGCAACTCTTACACAATTTCAGCCGCTTAGTCCAAAGGCAACAAGCTATGGCATTGACAAATAGATAATAAAACTTCCCATGTTTATATACAAGATACATCCATTTGTTCTACTGAAAAACAAACAGCAATGGGTCGTATTATAAATGGTCTCAGGCACACCGAATAAGAATATCCAGAACTAAATAAACATACGAAACAAAAGCTCAACAAAATTTAAATGAAACAGCACCAAAGCAAACAGCATGAAGAACACGCAAAGGATCATCCAGAAGCGTTTCCGTTGGGGCTAGAGGTGTCACAATTTTTCCTGATTTAAGATCATCAGTCCCTGTAGAGTGAACAAAAATTCAAAAAGCAGAAATATTAATATAGTATAATTCCCCAAGAAGGTCTTACAAAAAGAAAATCAAGTCAAAAAATCTATTCTAACCTCTCCCAGTTAAATCTTCAACTGAACTGGTGTTGATATTGTTAAACATGCTGTCAGATAAAAATTTAGGTCATCAAACAACTGGACCAACATAGAGAGGAATCATACAAATAAGAGTAGCAAGCCATTTAAGGTACAGAAGCAGATTGAAATAAACAAACTTCATATTCTAAACATACAAAGAGGCAACTGTTGTCTGGATGACCGGTAATGTCTAAAATAGAGATTGGATTATAGTCTTCAGAATCCAACTTCATTAACATACAAATTTCACAAATTAACGAAAGGCGTGCGGTGCTAAACCACTTTTAAAAAAAAAGTATCCAAATAAAGATTTGAAAGACTGTACATTCCATGACTTCTTGCCAGCTGACCAAAAAATCAAAACGATCAGCAAGTCCTCTTTCATTGTCATCTAGCTAATTGGCATTAGATGATCAACAGGCAGTAAGTTTTGAGCTACATATACTTCGCGGAAGAGCAGACTATGTCCACTATTAGTAACCGAAAATAAGGTTGGATAGGGTAACAGAAAAAATTGTTATGTATCAATTATAGAGTAATAGAATGATTTGATACATTCAAAATATATTTAACTAACAGGTGTAAGATCAAATACCGCCTAAAAGTAATCAATGAATTGTTTTGAGATAAACAGAATCTGATGCAATTAACATTTTGATTCAAGAGCAATTTATCAGTTACATAAAGCAGAAGAGACACCTCTCTATAGTTAAATCCCTTCTGTAAGCATCCTCTTCTGCAGTGCCAAAATCCTGTAAGAGAAGTCAAATTGAACGACCATTCATGAAAGTAACAACCAAGAAACTAGCAAGATTTTTGGGTCATAAATAGTTGAACAAAAGCGCAATCACATCGGAAGCACCAGTGCATGGAGAGAGAGGACAAAGCAATAAATAGACAAAAATTTGCTCCAAGCATTGACAATCTAAATGAAAACACTGTGCTAATGTCACAAATGAATGGCCATGGACACAAAATGTAAAAGGCCGTGAGCTCATTGCATTTAGCTTTCATGATGATTTTTAGGCCCTCTTATCTATGATGATATACTCGACACTTACAAGAAAACAATGTTTGTTCAACAAGTCTCTCAAGTGAATTAGCAGAAGAAAGAAAATTAGTTTAGAAGAAAATTCCTGGACCAAGACTGTTCAAGAATAGACATGTGATCGTCAGAGTTCAAGTCACTTTACTGTTGATTATGAGCAACATTCTTGTCATTTGTACACTTGCATTCCTTAAGTATGAGTACCACCATGAAGCATGCAAGCGGCTGCCCTGTTGATACAACCTAAATAATTTGCTCATCTTTCTTCCCCTAAAAAAGAAAGTTCACAAAAGAGCTAAAAACTATTTTTGCTATTTACTGGCAATGATGCCATCTAGTAAGCCCTGACTAAACAAAAAAATAAGATACAGGTGGAAAGAAAACGTATGACAGATGAATCGACAGCTGTACTACTGCATAACATCTGGGTGGGAAAGTGGATATTCTCACTGTACTTTTCAGACCTTAAGTTCACAAAATCTATGCATACATCATAGAGGCGCATCCTCGCTGTTTCCAGATGTTTCGACTGGTCTGATTTGTGGCAAAATACCCATTCAGAATGGAGACAGCATCTGCCACAATAATATACCACAACCTAATTCAATCAAACAATATGAGCAAATATTCATGTATAAGAAGTTCCGAATTCAACTACGCCGACAAAACCATATTTCATGACTAACATACAAAAACAAGTTAGGAGAGTATTACAGGAGACCAAAAAGAAAAGCCCTTCCACAGAGCTCATGAAGGCAGTAGACCTACCAGATAATAAGACCAAAAAAAGAAAAAGTCAAGGGGCAAAAAATGGAGCAGAAAAGGGGTATTCTCAAAAGTACATACTTCATCCTGCATACACTCCATATTCCACTTAAAGTGAACCATTGGTTCTTCACTTAATCATATTTTGAAGCCCATGGAGAGATAAACATAAGAGGACCAATTAATCTCGATATAAAAAAGATTTTGCAAAGTGTCGATTCCCTCCAGAAAGGCTTTATCTCTTGGGAAACTGCTTTACTAATCATGAGGTAACGACAGTCTTTCTTTGGAGGGATATAGAGTTTGTAAGATATGCATGACATAGGCAATTGGAACCCTTCTTTGACTTATTTGATTTACTTAATAGATTTTGGATTGAGTTTTGAGGTCAGTGAAAAGCAGTGTGACCACACGGATAGAAATAGATTCTTTCCAGTGAAACTTGCTAAAAGCGACAAAAGGTCTCGCATGACCTAAACCACATGCGTGCCAACCCTAACACATAGATCGCATTCAAGATGTAGAATCCACTGAATATAAATGTCTAGCACTTCAAATTTTGTGAAGTAAAAGAAACAGCTAATCGTGAAGAATCAAGAGTCTCGCATCTTCAAAAGAGCAATCTCTATGCCTTCAAAACTCTCTTTTAATCCTATTCCTTCACACTTCAAGTCATAAACTTCAAGTCAAATCATACATTCACAAATTAAAATATGGAAAGCTAATATTTGAAGGCAAAAGTCGAGCACAAAACTCAATGTACCTTGGGATAACAACCAGACCTTGTGCCTCTTCCCCTGTTGACGCCAGATATTGGGTAATCTTATCCACGAATGTACTACTGAACATGTCATCAAGTGCAATATCGATATCATAACACTCTTTCCCTAGAAGCTGTAAAGATGAAATGACGTGAGTTTGCTCATCATCTTCTTCAAAGAATAAGTTTAACACAATAAATTCACCATTTTTCACAATGTCATTCACATCGATTCAAGTATAATAATTGTATCCTTTCTCTTCAAATCATTCCAGCTTGAATGTGATAACTGATTCTGAGCAAAAAATTATGCTGAAAATGACACACATTAAATCATTCATAACAGTTTGAAAGCATCCTGGGGGCTTTCTAGGAACATATAATCGTTCTCTACTCAAGTAATTACCCTGGCACCTTTTTGAAGGTTGGGAAAGGTCCTATTTATGGAGGGTTGTAGCAAAGGGGCATCACTATCCAATAACAGGTTATAGGGATAATATGGGGATGCAAATTTAGTAATCAGTAGCATATATAATGTGAATGTGTGCATATACATAAGAGAGTAACTCATACATGCGGTGCCAAGGAAACGCTCACTCTTCATAGAAGTAAATTCACCAGTCTAAATGTCAGTCACTAATATTACGTGACATGTGAGGGAACCCAACTGGCTCAAGATGGCAGCAGCTGAGAGTAATAAACCACCAAAAGCGGCAAGTAATCATGGAAAATAGGCTAACGTAGACTTTTTGGGAGAGTGCATCTTCCTGTTTTTCTTTTGTAGTTGGTATCTTTCAAGTGGATTAGGAAAACATCTTACTTCACTGGCTAGTAGTGCCGACTGCCAAGGCAATTGCCGGAAAAACTAGCAGATGCCTATTATTCCCAAAAACAGCCTTCACATTGCTGTTGTAACTTGTAATACTAAATCTATTCAAAAAAGACCGTCAGATCAACCATTCGCATCCTTAAACTTAAAGATTTATTACTTACGTCGCCATAAAGTTAAACCCCCCTGCAAATAATAACGCCCAATGACTAAACAGTCAAAAGAATGCAGCCTCAATCCCAGCACCTTCACAAACAATAGAACCGCAATGGTAAAGACCTCGATCAGTTGATGTTCCTACACTGCAATTTTCAAAATTCACACACCGAAGGAACAAAAACCCCAGTCAAACAAAGAAAATACACGTATCATAGGGAGGGAAAAGCAAGAACTTGAACTGGATATAACTAAACATGTAATTGGAGAAAAATATCTCAGAAGAAGCACAAAACAACATGCTTATGCACAATTAGTACCGCAAAAGAACTTAAACGCACATGGCGAGAAGCCGATCAAAGCTCATCTTCTCCTTCTCAGTCAAACCGATCATCGCCTTCGCTCGCACCACCGGCGAATTCGTCGACATCGATTCGCGACTCCAGAGCCCCGCTGTTTTAGTCAGGTCTCGCGCCTCGAACGCCTCTTAAAGCGAGGCAATTCGCCACTACCGTCGTTAGACGAATTCGGCACTCGCGGGGGGCTTGCTTCTGCAGCGTAAAGCCGAATTCCTTTTCCCTTCACAATCGAGTATCGTCGCAACTCTAATAAGCCCAGTCAAAGTTTCAATTTTTCACGAGTGCACTGCATGATGCTAAGGATCAATTTTATATATTAACGACCACCGAGCCTCCTACTCCCAGATCCAGACATGAAAAAAAATTGAAAGAAAATACAGAGACATACACCTTTTCGTGATAGTAATCCTAAAATTAATACTCTCATTTTTAGTTCTTCAACTTATTTAAATTGTACAAGTGACTTCTCCCATTTTTAACCTCTAAGTGTATCGCCTGAGATTTTATATTGTTAGAATGACCATCTTCCCATTGTAAAAATAAAAAATAAAAAATAAAAATAGCCTACCCACTAAAATCAACCTTGGCGAAATATAATAATCTTATTGACTTTACTTTTCCTTCTCCTATTAACCTACAATATGAACTATTATTTAAAAATTAATTTGCATTGACATAATTTTTTACCTTTTATAAGATTACACATCTACTTTATATTTTTCTGCATTTATAAATCTATAAATATACATTGAAATAATGCATCTATCCATCTCTGAATCATTTGAGAACAAATAGAGAAAAGTGTCGCATATTTTTATATATTATGCATGCATGTACTTGTAACTTCTAAAGAGTCATTTACTTCGATTTAATGCCAGTATTAGAGGATTGTGGAGTTAAAATGGCATAGCTCAATTTTGTTAATTCTGATAATAATTTCTTATTTGATTTCTACGGGTATTTTCCCCGTCACATAAATTATATAAATTATCAACGGTTTTCCTTTTTTAATTTGATCTAACTTTTTACAGTGTTAAAAAAGATAAATTGATTGCTAGTTTTCTAACTTATTCTTTTTTTAATTTTTTTTTTTTAACTTTCTGCAAGGTCCGATGAAAAGTTATTCATTAGAAATTTATTATTGAAGCATGTTTTGTCTCTATACATAGTTCCATGTATTGTTCAATGACTATAAAGATTCAAAGTTACCAATTTTTGTTAACACTCTTATCTATATAATTTGCCAAAAATTATCTGAATTAACATATTTGATTATTTATCAGCGTATTAATTCTGCACAATCGTCCAAGTCTCCATTTAGTTTAATTTAACGAGGGTCTTATTATGTCAACTAGGTTTACAAATTCATGTTGATCTTGATTAAGCGTGCTGACGTGGCAATTTTAATTTAAACTATGCTACTGGCCTAAAATAAGCATACACTATTTTGTACAAAAGTAGACAAGTTAGATTCTCGTCGTGTTATGCATGTGTCGGCATCTTGTCATAAACAATTTTGGGGGTGAAGTTGCCTTCACTGCCGTGTACATTATCAACCATCTTCCTTCACCGGTTTTGTAGAACAAATCTCCTTTCAAACTCTTGCACGACACTCCCCCTAGTTATACTCCTCTCCAACTTATTCGTTGCGCGTGCTTTTCCCTTCTTCGACCTCGGGGATGCACCGAACTTGAGCCGGCGTGCACGACTTTGTTGTTTCCTCGGACCTACTATTGAACATGAGGGAATAGATGTTGGAATCCTCTCTCTAATCACCTTCAAGTCTCTGGTCATGTTCTTTTTTAAGAACACGCCCTTTCTTCAACTTCCATATCCTATTTTACTAATCTCGATATTGAGTTCCTTCTAGGATAACCCAACTCAGGTTCTTCGGGGCTCAAGTAAGTTCCGACAGACTTACCGCCACGCCTTTGGCTTGAGTCTCCCTCATTTGTGGATTCGAATATTGAGAACAACCGTTACTTTACTCGATAACATATTTCTCGAGGAACTGTTGAACTTGTCCGTGTTCATTCTGATGTTCAGACAGGGTATGATCTTACAAAGGCTCCTTTTTTTGCTTGATTTTCAAGTTTCCAAACTCCAGCTGATTTTCTTAGAACAACCTTGAGTTTGAGGGGAAATATTATGATATTATCAGAATATTCGGAGATTTCATCGGAATGACGGAGTATTGTATTGCAATTAAAAGGCATTAGAACAATATCTGACGGAAAGGAAGTAATCTAATCAGAAAACTATTTACCTAGGCATATAAGCAAAATTACAAAGTCAACTTTAATTTCGTCAATTCTGATGGAATCTCAAAATAATTTGATAATATTCCGATAATGATGGTATGAGATCATCCGCATCAATCGTCAATTAGAACTCTCTTTTTGTGAGGAAAGGCACGTGGGTACTCACATTATCTAATGTTAAAATACTTAAGATTAATAGGAAAAATTAGAGAACTTATAGAGGAAACATTAGAAACAGAAAATCCAGATAAAGAAAATAGTGAGATCGTAGAGAAGGAAGGAGAAAGAGATGAGAGATGGAGTACTTAAATTGAACCATCCGAATTTTTCTCGTTCAAAGCTAAATAAATCCTAAGACATCGAAGTAGCATAAGTGCTTGCATACTGAACTTGCTTCAACCAGACCTCAACTCGGCTCTGTAACTAGCCCTAATCTTATGCAGTTCCTTGAGTGCTTTGGCCATGTCCATCCGATCCCGCGGCGACTCTATTGAACATGCAACTCCAATCCTTAGGATGGAAGCGATACAGTCTCTCATCCTCTCAACGTCATTCTCCTTTTCTCCGTTAAAAATGGCCGAGTCCATGATCTCCATCACTCGATCTGGCAAATTCACCTTGACAATGGTGTGGAGATTCAAATGGTCCTTGAAAGCCTCTTCCGTGGGTCTCTTCCCAGTGAACATTTCCAATAAAAGAATGCCGAAGCTGTACACATCGCCTTGTGTTGATACCATGCCCCCCATGCCATATTCTAAAATAGTGCACATCAAGCAATATGCAATGAAAATCCAAATTTCATCTCAAGGCCAATGCAGATAAAACTTAGACAATTAATGAGAAAATTTACATACCTGGAGGGACATAGCCTATGGAACCCCTCACTACCATTGAGCTACTGCGGTTGTCAATGTCCATGGCCTCTGTTGTTGCGGCAGAACTAATCTTCGCCAACCCGAAATCCCCAAGTCGCCCCATCATCTCGTTGTCCAGAAGGACATTACTCGGCTTCAAATCTCCGTGTACAATCTTTGGGCTGCAATCCTCGTGAAGATATTCGATCGCAGAAGCTATGTCAATGGCAATGTCTAACCTTTGCATTAGTCCCAAATGTCTTGGTTTTCCATGTTCATGTTCATGCTCAACATTTTCTTCGTTTCCCTGGTGTATCCAATTCTCTAAGCTCCCATTAACCATGTATTCGTATAATAGAGCTTTGAAATCGTTGCCGTGATAGTCCATGCTTGAGCACACGTTCAATATCTTCACAAGATTTCGGTGTCTTATGGCCCCTAAGGTCTGACATTCTGAGACAAAACTCTTCGAAGCACTTTTATGGCCCAAGTTGAGCACTTTAACCGCCACCCAGCCACCTTCCCATGTAGTTCCTTTATAGACAGTACCATATCTCCCTTTACCGATCACATTGTTCTTAGAGAATCCGTCTGTGGCTTTAAAGAGTTCCCCATAAGAGACCCTCAAAAATTGGTGTTCAAACGACAATTCAAGTGAAGAGATATTTTCTTTTGACTTCTTTCTCCGATACTGAATTATAGAGAAGCAAAGACACAGAATGAAGCCTGACAAGATAGTCGCCACTGTGGCAATTACTATAACCCTTTTGGTCCAAAATGGTTTAGAGGTATTCGATTTGCAAGAAGGAAGGTTTAGTACTGCAATACCTCCACAGAGATTCCTATTCTCAAAGACGAACACCTCACTGGCATTGAGAAATACTCCTTGTTTTGGAACTTCTCCTTCAAGCCTATTTGAAGATAGATTCAAGTACATTAGATCTGTAAGTTGAGTGAGAAAATTTGGGATTTCACCAGATAAGTTGTTATGGGAAACATCCAACTCTTGTAAGCCTCTTAATGTACCTAAAGCCGAAGGAATTTTGCCATGAAAGGAATTGACAGCTAAGCTGAGCCGCCCCAATAGCAAGCACTTGCTGATGGAGTTAGGAATTGGTCCTGTCAACTTATTGTAAGACAAATCCAATTCAACAAGATTGGTCAAGGACCCAACTTGAGACGGAAGAGATCCACTCAACTGGTTATGCGCCAAGCTGAAGATAATTGAAATGGTAGAAATGCCAAGAACCTCCCCCGGGATTGAACCTCTCAAATTATTATTGGAAAGCTCGAGCTCGATTAGCTGCTTGCAATTACCAAGACTCGGCGGTATTTCCCCATAAAAGTTGTTGAATTGCAAGCAAAGGCGATTCAATAACGTCAAATTGCCGATCGATGACGGAATCTCTCCTATTAGCATGTTTCCGCTTAAGTACAATTCGTGCAAGTTATGGAGTGCTCCAATAGAAGAAGGAACACGACCAACGAGCGAATTGTTTAATAAGCCAATAAAGGACAAGTTGAAGAGATTGCCAATACCTGGAGGAATGGTTCCGTACATTGGGTTGTGCGACATAGAAATTACTCTAACACTATTGGAAAGATTGCCGATGGATTCCGACAATGGACCTTCAAGAAAATTGTGTTCCACCTCAATAATTTCCAGCCTTGAACAATTAGTCAACGAGGCAATGAAATTAAAGTCATCTCGCAACTGGTTAAAAGCAAGGAGCAATACTTCCAAAGCTTTTAGCCTCCCAAGATTTGCAGGCATCGATTCGTGAAAATTGTTATTGTGAAAGTCGATGTACCAAAGGTTAGAGGCATTCGATAAGGATGGAGGTATAATGCCAGTAAACAAGTTACTCTTAAAATTAAGAAGAGTGATAGAAGGAAAAGTATCGCCAATATAAGGGCGGATGCTCCCCCTCAATTGATTGTCACCGATGCTGAAATAGATAATGCCAGAGATGTTGAAGATTGCCGGAGGGATCTTGTTAGTGAGTTGGTTAAATGCCAATTGAAAATACATCAAACCACGAAGCTTGGACAATGTCTCGGGAATCTCTCCTTGCAACCCATTAAATGCAACGGAAAGAGTGGAAAGTTGGGAGAGATTTCCAATAGAATGAGGAATAGATCCTGTAAGACTATTTTTAGACAAACTGAAAACTCGAAGCTTTGACAAAGAGCCGAGCTCATCAAGAATTTTGCCCACAAGTTGGTTATCGATAAGATTCAAAATCTTAAGGTTTGAGCACTGAGAAAGATTGGTGGGCATCGGTCCGCTGAAAGAGTTGTTACTAAGAATGAGATGGCGAAGGCGAAACAATTGGCCAATGTTTTGTGGAATTTCACCACGAAAACTATTGTTCAGTAGAATGAGGCTTCTCAGGAAAGAGAGGTTTCCAACATGAGGGGATAGAAGACCGCCCAAGCCTTTCGATGTTAGGTTGAGGGACACAACCCTTTCAGGATGCTGTCCACCGCATACAACACCTTGCCACTTACAGTGATGAGAAGAGTCATTCCACGAGCTCAGGACTCCAAGTGGATCCTTATCCACATAGTGTCTGAAGTAGATTAAAGCGAGACGATCTGTTTGGTTGGTCTGCATCGCTAAAGCCGTCCTTAATGGGAGCTGGGCATAGAAAAATAGGAACATAATCGCCATATGCCTTTCCATTGTGACTATGTTATGTGTCCTAACAAGCTGCAAGTGAAGTTTCTTCCAAATTGAACTAAATAAGAAATGAAAACCTTCAAAAGTGTATGCTTTTCCATTGACCAAGACACCTTCTAACACGGCGAAACCCCACCCAATTGGATTAGTATGCAAGTTTAACAAAGACCTAGACCAAGACCAAGAGTTGGACTTTAAAGTATTGCAGATTGGCTGAACCAAAGAAAGGGGCATACACATGATTATCTAATTTAATATTCACAGCAACTGGAAAGCCGTGCCGCAAAGAAAGGAAATCAAGAACAAACAATGTCCTTGATTTTCGACCGTTTCCAAAAAAGCTCCTAGTTGGTCACAGTCAAAGCATTAATTTGTGCTTTCAATTTTTTACATCCAAAATGAGTTGCTAATTTATTAAAACCTTGGGTTTTGGTTTAATTTAGACATAAGAAACACTTGAGCGTGTTGAGTGATTGTAACTCCGATTCTCCGATTACAGTAGATTTTTGCTATCAAAACTCCTTGTGAATGTAGATACCGACACTCAGACTGAATTATGTAAATTTTTTGGGTCCTTTATTGTTTCTCATTTATTTCTTTGATGATTTCGTGTTGACTTAATTGTAAGATCCTCATTAGCATCCACGTTCGTTAATTTTACAACAAAAGTTTACGTTTCATTTGACGCATTGTCACTTCGTGGGTCCTAAACCATTGGTTTTCAACATTATAGGTGTGAATTGCTTTTTGAGAAAGGATCAGTTGTGAACCCAAAGGAACTACTCGGGAAAGTGAAGAGCTATTAGTGGATTAACAAATGGCAGATCGAATCTTGCTTTAGAAAAAAAAGAGAAGAGACAAAGAAAGAATGGGTGGATTCCTATCACGGGTCTTTTGTCTCGTGTGAATTGCTCTTTGAGAAAGGATCGGTTGTGAATTCAAAGGAAGACCACTACTTAAAAGGAAAACATGGGCCCAGTAAGATTAGTAAAAAAATGAAATCCTTTTAATTTTTTTGCACCATCAACCCGTAAAAGTAGAGTAGACGTACATGATATGGATTGTACAACCCCTTGAGGAGAACACAATGCATCTCCGCATAGATGTGGACCCCCCTCGTTACTGTTTGTACGACTCTCACCACAAACCGCACACGGCTCGGACAAAGACTCCTAAATCCTTCCTAAACCTTTCCTTCCACCTCTCCTCTCCAATGCTCATTCATGAGTTCCAAGCGACCCAAATTAATAGATTGAACTCGAAAATGACAAAACGAGTACGGCAACAACCAAACGGTGAGAAGTGCAATCTAGCTTCACTCCATAACGACTTTGTATTTATTAATATGATGATTTTGTTAGTGCCCTGTTTACGTCAATGTCTAACCTACCATCTCCTCATATATCCATGTCGCATTCAGGGTTGTTGCTCAACCTAAGATGCGATCTTCTTCACTTCAAGGAAGTACTCATGAAATGGAAGAGCTATCGATTTGGGTGTGTTGTAATTGAAGAGATGCGTCCATGATGGGGTGCGAGATATTATTGAAAGGGTATTAAGTGAGAGGTATAAAAACCTCTTAGAAGACAACCGTTGGTGGTTGTTGGCAGATCATTCATACCAAAAGTTTCTCTCCTATTTTTCCATCAAAAGAAGAAGGCATTCCATTTCAATTTTGCAAGAACAATCGGCATTTATGCCGTGGAAATTGGGTGTTTTCCTAGTGATTGCATCCAGACTAACGTGAGGAAGTGTTATTCGTGTTTCATCGGCAATTCAACGTTCGTTCCGGGGCCATTTGCTCTTTGCGCATCGGAATCAGGTAAGTCGTCTTCCGCCGACTTGAATTCCTTCAGGGTGATTAACAAATGGCAAATCAAATGTAATGGTGGATGTCTATTGCGGGCTTTTGTCTCATGTGATTTGCTCTTTAAGAAAGGTGAGTGGTGAACCCATCGGAAGACCATTGCTTAGCTTTCAATTCCCTCTTATCATCAAAAGAAATGTGAATAACCTGTCTTGTAAGGTGTTCTACTCAAGAAAGGGAAGAGTAATCGATAATAGATGGCAAATCGGATATTGCTTTAGAAAAAGAAGAGGAGACGAAGAAATAACAAGTGGATGTCTACCGCAGATCTTTCATCTCGTGTGAATTGTTCTTTGAGAAAGGGTTAGTTGCGAAGCCAAAGGAAGACTACTGCCAGTGAAATAATTTAAGTAGAGTGATTATTACCAGCAACCAAAAACGATCAAGACAAATAGTGACACAAATGGGACAGGAAGAATCTATGAATGTAAAAGCATGAATCATCCGACGAGGAATAAAAACAATCTGCCACAGAAATTGATGCAGTTAAACTTGAGGATTTCACTAATAACCGTTTCCTATTCCACAACAAATGTCTAGACAGCAGGGCAATTTCTTCTCTCCTTTTATTGAGTGACCTCAATATGACAACATGGCGAAGAGATTTAAAAAAAAAAAAAAAAGAAAGTCAAGATTTCATGAGAAAAGAGTCGAAAGCAATAAGGAAAAACAATTTGCAATAGCTAGAACCGCCTATTCTCTTTGTCTAGGGTCACATATCGGCATTTCAATCATATATGCACATATAGATGGATGGGATAAAAATGAGTTTAGCAGGCACAAATATGAGGCCTGATGGTTCTTATGGACCGAAGCAAAGTAAAAAGAGCTAGAATGGCCACCGCATTATATGAAAATAGGATATGATTGAGTATTTTCAAGAAAATTGTTAAGCTCCAGTTGTGCAAAATCGGAGCTGAACCGAACGAAAACAAGCTTCAAGGGACGGCTTCCATGTGCTTATTTGGCTTATTTCAAGCTTCATTGCAATGTCCATGTGTCACACCTTAGTGAAAGAGCCTAGCCAGTAGCATTCTTATTGGAAAGCACCAATAACAATAATAATTTAAAAAAAAAAAAAAGCCAAGCTGATGAAAAAGTCTTCACGCTGGACTGCAATGGTTCACGAGTAGCACTCGACAAAAAAAATATATATATATATAAATCTTTATTTTGAACCCGTCCATACTAGTAGTTGGGCATAGAAAAACAACACATTCGCCATATGCTTTTCCAATTGTGACTGGATTCTGTGTCCCAACAAGTTGAAAGCAAAGTCTCTTCCAAATTGCATTGAATAAGAAATGAAGACCTTAAAAAGCATATGTGTTTCCATTGATCAAAAGACACCTTCTTACACGGCAAAACCCAACTCAATTGGATAAATTTGCAAGTTTAACCAAGACCAAGATTTGGACTCTAAAAGACACCTTCTTTACAAAAGACACCTTCTTTACGCTGGATTGCTATGATTCACAAGAAGCACTCAACCAAAAAAAAAATAAAAGAAGATAAATCTTTATTTTGAACTCATCCATACTAGGAGTTGGGCATAGAAAAATAGGAACATAATCACCATATGCTTTTTCAGTCGTGACTGGGTTCTATGTCCTAACAAGTTGCAAGCTAAGTCTCTTTCAGATTGAATTGATTAACAGATGAAGACCTGCAAAAGCATATGTGTTTCCACTTACCAAAAGACACCGTCTTACACGGCAAAACCCAACCCAATTGGATAAATTTGCAAGTTTAACCAAGACCAAGACCAAGACCAAGAGTCAGACTCAAAAAGTACTACAAATTGGCCAAACCAAAGAAAGGGGAATTCTTTGCACCAAAAAAAGAAAGAAAGGGGCATTCACATACTTGTCTAATTTTATATTCACAACAACTGGAAAGCCCAGCCGTGAAGAAAGGAAATCAAGAGCAAATGAGGTCCTGGATTTTCAGCTGCTTCAAAGAGAGCTCCTATTTGGTCGCGATCAAAGCATGTAATTTGTGCTTTGAATTATTTACATCTAAAATGAGTTGTTTATTTGTGAATACCCCGGGTTTGGGTTTGATTTAGACATGCGAGACACTTGAGCAAGTTAAGCAATTGTGACTCCAATTCTCCAATTATGGTAAATTTTTGCTACCAGCTCTCCTCGTGAATGTAACTACTGACACAAAGAATGAATCGAGTAAATTTTTGGGGTCCTTTATCGTTCCTCATTTATTTCTTTGTTAATTTCACATTCAGTCCACGTAAATCTTTGGAGTCATTTATTGTTCCTCATTTATTTCTTCGGTGATTGGGCAATGACTTAACAGCGAGATCTTGATTAGCTTCCATGTTCATTAATTTTACAACAAGGTTTACTTCTCATATGATATTGTTGGAAGATATGCTTCAAGCTATATCTGATCATAATCGCGATCAGATCAATTAGGGATTAGATTGAGATAGGGAAATATCAAATTGATCTGTAAAATATTTATTTTCCTTTATTCATGTAATTCTTGTAATATAATTATATTGTAATGTACATGAAAGCATATACAGAGAAAAACAGAAATTCCCTAAAACTTCTACGACATCCCTTCTTCCTCTGTTCTGTTTTTCCTTCCTTTTGCTCTGTTCTTGTCTTCTCTTCACTTTCTATCATGGTATCAGAGCATTAGCTCTTGATTTTGCTTCCGCAAGCCTTGATTGCCTACCAAAGCTCCCTGATCTGCAAAATTAGATCAAAGCAGCGAAGGGATCAAAATTCATTAGAGAAGAAAGAAGTAGAGATTATCACTTACCATGAATCAACCAGAAAATCCATCTTCTGGCGTCGACACACAGCTCCCAGAAGAAGTTAAACCTGCACAGCAAATACAGAACACGATCCCGATCCAACAACAAGCTCAATTTCAAAATCCGCCATGGCAGTATCTCTCGGCTCAGTCGAACATGGGGTTACCCATTTCCGGGCATCCTTACCAATGGGTACCATATCCATGGTACATTGGGCCAGGCCCAAATGCATCATTGCCGGGGACCGGGAGCAGCCTGAGCAACCCCCAGTCCGATGGGAATCCACCAGCCACGAATGGGGCAAATTCGGCCGTCGGTTCGGAGCAAGTAAGCGGTCGGGCGAATCTCATCCAGGCACATTCAATGCGGGTTTTGGATCTGGATCTAGCGATCGGGCATAGGGACGAATCCCTACCCAAATATCGCACCCGGATTTCTTCCGTTCCCAATCGCAGCATCACAGGACGACCGGAACCTGGCGATTCTTTGTACGTGTCAACCGCCGATGGCCCAAAACTGAAATTAATCAGCCTACAACTCACCGAATCGGAGAACTACTCCAAATGGTCGCAGGATTTCCGGCGAGCCCTTGTGACCAAGGATAAGGATGGATTTCTCGATGGGACAGTACCCATACCTTCGGATGAGCGGCTGGCCAGGCACTGGAGAAAGTGCAACCACTTGATCCAAACATGGATCGACAGTTGCGTCTCTCCAGAGGTGGCCGTCGGGCTTCCTCCGACAGAAGACACAAAAAAGATGTGGGATAGCATCAAAGAAATGTACGGAAAGTTAGATCGGGCCAAGATCTTTTATCTCATGCAAGAATTAAGCAAGTTAAAACAAGGAAATATGACCGTCACAACATGCTACAACAAACTGTCCTCTCTCTGGAACCAGCTCGAAGCAGTGGAGGAGAAGCTCGAGGGACCAGCAGAGACGCTCCAGCAGTACAGATCTATAAAAGAAAGGGAGAAAGCCACGCGATTTCTTTTTGATTTTGAACGAGACTTACCTAACCTTTCGGTCTCAGATCTTGGCGATGGATCCGGTGCCTCCCCTTGGACGAATCTTCCAACTGGCCATCCAAGAGGAGAGTCAGAGGCTCGCGGTTCTGAAGCAAACGCGAGGAAGCTACAGTGTCGCCCTCGCGATGCGCGGCGTCCGGCGAGACTCGGAGAAAACCCTAGCCTGAGAGAGGGAGAGTCGCGAAAGGGGCCTAGGGCTACAAAGCTCACTCGAAAGAGGGCTTAAAAGGGGGGAGATGGACGGCCCAGATTACGCATTGAGATCTGACGGTGGACAGGGGGCCTATCACGTCGGTGAATCCGACGGTGGATATCGTCCATCGCTAAGAGGATCTGACGGCCAGATCTTTCCCACGTTAAAAGGATCCGACAGCCAGATCTTCCCCTCATTAAAGGGATCAGATGGCCGGATCTTCTTCGCTTTAAAAGGATCGGACGGTCAATTTTTTCCGCCTCTTTAAAAAATTTCGGGCAAAATTCAAAAGGAAAAGGTAAATTATATTGCGAATATTGCAAACGACCTCACCATACCATGGATAGTTGTTGGGAATTACATGGTAAGCTAGGAGAAAAAGGGAAGAAAAAGGAATATGCTGCAGCCTATCAGGTCACTTGACCAACCGGCCTGAACAATGAACAACCAATATCATATGGGCAATATCAGCAGATTAATGTTGGGAATAAAGGAGCAAGTTTTTCAAGTATTTCACATTGCCTGGTAAATTCTATTTCAAGGAGGGCTTGGATCATTGACTCAGGGGCAAATGATAATATTATTTGTGATGGAGCATTTTTTTCCAATGAGCACAAAAAATTAGACACACCTATTTCCATGCAATTACCAAATGGGAACATCACTCATGTCACCTTGACAGGAATTTGTTCAATTAAGCCATCAAATAACCCTTCAAAATGTCTTTTATGTTCCACAATTCCAATTCAATCTCATTTATGTCTCTAAAGTTTGTAGAGAAAATTCTTGTCAAATATTCTTTGACTCTGACAACTATTTTTTCCAGGCCCCTTTGACTGGCAAACTAATGGGCTTGGGTAGTCTTTACGAAGGGCTTTATTTTTTGATTAATAATCCTAGTCATTTTGAGTTTTCTTTAATACCCCTGACTATAAAATCATTATGTAATCTATCTACCAATGACAAGAGCTTTCTTATGCATTCTCGAATAGGGCACGGTGCATTTTCCCTTACTCTAAATGTGAGATTTGCCCGCTTGCAAAACAGTCCCGAACTCCTTTTCCTACCAGTACAACTCGTTTCACTAAAATTTTTTCTCTGATTCATATGGATGTTTGGGGACCTTATCACACCCCACATAGGGATGGTTCACGATATTTTCTCACAATTGTGGACGACTACTCCCGTGCCACATGGGTGTTTCTAATGCAGTCGAAAGCACAAGTTGTTTCTCATCTAAGGATGTTTCTGACTCTAACCAAGAATCAATTCAGGAAATCGATTTAACGAGTTCATACTAACAATGGGACAGAATTTTTTAATAATGATTGCCGCTCACTGTTCCTGTCCCAAGGCATTCTTCATGAAAGCTCCTGTGTTTATACCCCACAACAGAATGGGGTAGTGGAAAGAAAGCATCACCATCTCTTAGAAGTCACCAGGGCCCTTAAGTTTCAGGGTTCTATCCCAGAGAATTATTGGGGAGATTGTGTCATCACTGCAGCTTATTTAATCAACCGGATGCCAACAAGAATATTGGATGGCAAATCGCCTTTCGAATTACTCTATGGAAAGAAACCAACATTGGATCATCTGAAGATCTTCGGCTGCTTATGCTATGCTATAGTAATGGGGCCTCGGGACAAAATGAGCGCTCGTGTTGGGCGATGCATATTCATGGGATATCCAAATTTACAAAAAGGATATTGTGTCCTCAACACAAGCACGGGAGATTTTTTTATAAGTCGAGATGTTGTTTTTCACAAAGATGTCTTTCCTTTTCGTGAAGGCTCAATTCCTCGAGACAACTTGGGTACCAAAACCAACTCTCATCGAAACTCAGATGACGAGGAAACATCCCCAAGCTATATTATCACAGCCCCTCCCGAGGCAGGGATTCCTTCCACCTTACCCACCTCTTCTTCAGATGAAGTTGTGGATAGTACTCCTGCAGAGACTACTAACATGGAGCATACTTCTGAGACAAGGGTGGAGAAAGAGTCTCCATCTCCACCACCAACAGCTCATCCACGTCGCTTAGGACGAGTTACAAGACCGCCAACCTAGACTAAAGATTATGTCTGTGCTTCACTCAACTCACTGGGTATTCGCTATTCAATATCTTCTTATGTTGCTTTGACAAGCTTTCATCAGATCATAAATGCTGCATTAGCCGTAGACGAAAAAGAGCCTTCCAACTATGATGAGGCTTCTAGAGATCCACGTTGGCAACTGGCCATGGCAGCAGAATTACAGGCTTTGACTGATAACCAAACTTGGGAATTAGTCACCCTTCCTCCAAACAGAAAACCCATAGGGTGTAAATGGGTATACAAAATCAAATATAGATCTGATGGATCGATCGAGCGCTACAAGGCTAGGTTGGTGGCTAAAGGGTATACCCAACGAGAAGGTTTCGATTACCACGAGACTTTTTCTCCAATCGCTAAAGACGTCACTGTTCGTTCATTCTTGTCAGTTGCAGCTGTTCATGATTGGTCCTTGCACCGGATGGATGTCCACAACGCCTTTCTTCATGGCGATTTAGATGAGGAAATCTACGTGGATATTCCTCAGGGTTTACGGAGACAAGGAGAGAATAGAGTATATCGTCTCCGCAAATCCCTCTATGGATTGAAGCAAGCTTCAAGACAATGGTATGCAAAGTTTGCTAATGCTATTACTACTGCAGGCTTCGAGCAGTCCAAATATGACTATGCTCTTTTCACATGGACTAAAGGTATGTCATCCATCTACTTAATGATAGATGTTGATGACATACTCATTATGGGAAATGATGAAACTACAATAGGAAGTCTCAAGAAATATTTGCATGCCACATTCCATATAAAGGACCTGGGAGCACCAAAATACTTCCCTGGAATTGAGATTGCTCGATCCGACCAAGGGATTTCTCTCAGTCAAAGGAAGTTCGTATTGGAAATCATTTCAAAAGCTGGACTGTCAAGTTGCAAGCTAGCAGTTATTCCAATCGAGCAGAACATCAAATTAACCACAGCGGATTTCCTTGGAGGGATGTCTCAGGATAATGATCCTATACTCCAAGATTCGACAAGTTATCAAAAGCTCGTTAGAAAACTTATATATCTGACAATGACCAGACCTGATATATCATATGCTGTGCAAACCCTCAGCCAATTTATGCACAGCCCGAATGAATCTCACATGAACGCTGCATTGAAAGTTGTGAAATATCTGAAGAAATGCCCAGGACTTGGGATACTTCTATCCAGAAGATGCAACATGGAATTGACAGCATACTGTGATGCAGATTATGCGACCTGTCCGATGAGTCAAAGATCAATCACTAGATTCTGTATTAAATTTGGAGAATCTCTTCTCTCATGGAAGACCAAGAAACAGGCAACTGTCTCTCTGTCCTCAGCTGACGACGAATATCGAGGCTATGGCAAAAACTACATGTGAGATTGTATGGTTACGTGGGTTGCTTGGGGATCTTGGAATAAAGCTAAAAGGGGCAACAAAGCTGTTTTGCGACAATGATGCAGCTATCAAGCTTGCAGCAAATCTAGTGATGCATGAAAGAACAAAGCATATAGAGGTGGATTGCCACTTCACAAGAGAAAAGATTCAAGAAGGGATCATCGAGACAAGAGGGATTGGAACCGCGGAGCAACCTGTAGATATTTTCACCAAACCTCTATGTCAAAGACAGCATGCATATCTTCTAAGTAAGCTAGGAGTCTTAGATATCTACAAGCCACCAGCTTGAGAGAGAGTGTTGGAAGATATGCTTCAAGCTATTTCTGATCATAATCGTGATCAGATCAATTAGGGATTAGATTGAGATAGGGAAATATCAAATTGATCTGTAAAATATTTATTTTCCTTTATTCATGTAATTCTTGTAATATAATTATATTGTAATGTACATGAAAGCATATACAGAGAAAAACAGAAATTCCCTAAAACTTCTACGACATCCCTTCTTCCTCTGTTCTATTTTTCCTTCCTTTTGCTTTGTTCTTGTCTTCTCTTCACTTTCTGTCAGATATACAGTCACTTTATGGGTCCTAAACAATCGGTTTTCAACATTATAGGTGTGAATTGCTTTTTGAGAAAGGGTCAATTTTGAACCTAAAGGAATTGCTTAGGAAAAGAAAGAGCTATCGATTTGGGGGATTAACAAATGGCAAATCATATCTTGCTTTAGAAAAAGAAGAGAAGAGACGAAGAAAGAACAGACGGATGCCTACGTGGGTTTTTGACTCATGTCAATTGCGCTTCAAGAAATGGTCGGTTGTGAACCCAAAGGAAGACCATTGCTTAGCTTTCAATTCCTCTTACCATCAAATGAAATGTGAATAACCCATCTTGAAAGGTCTTCTGCTCAAGAAAGGGAAGAGCTATCAATTTAGTGGATTAATAGATGGCGAATCAGATCTTGCTTTAGAAAAACAAGAGAAGACGAAGAAATAACATGTGGATGCCTATTGCATGTCTTTTGTCTCTTGTAAATTGCTTTTTGAAAATGGGTCAGTTGTGAACCCAAAGGAAGACCACTAGTTAACTTTCAATTCCCTCTTGCCATCAAATGAAATGTGAATAACTTGTCTTGAAAGATGTTCTACTTAAGAAAGGGAAGCTATCAATTTGGTGGATTAACATATGGCAAATTGAATCTTGCTCAGAAAAAAGAAGGAAGAGACAAAAAAAAAAAAAAAAAAAAGAACAAGTAGATGCCTACCGAGTCGTATCATCTCGTTCCCAAAAAAAAAGGGATGATCTCTCGTGATAGTAACCATCTAAAGTGTAATAAGAATTTCACGTTATTCATAAAGGAAAATGACAGAAATGTCATAGAACTTTTGGTCTAATGCACAATTTTATAATTTATTTATTGTGATCCCCAAACTTTAATCTAATGTGTAATGCCATCCTTGATCTTTTAATTAATTTAAAGTGGTTTCTACACTATGGTCTAATGTTCAATATGGTCTTTAAATCTTTTGACATTTTCATGTAGTCTAGAAATTACATTTAAACATTTACTGATAGTTCATGAACCACATTAAACAAATTAAAAGTTTAGGACAGTATCGTATATTGAATCAAAATTCAGAGACCACATTGCACAAATTAAAAATTCATTGACAACATTACATATTTGATCAAAGTTAAGAGTCCATTTGTACTATTATCTTGTATTCATAACAATTAGATGTATGCAAGTGTTGTCTACCGACGAGGCAACAACTTTTCAAGAGAATAGAGTGAAAGTCCTAAAACCCTAAAAAAGTTGTTTTCACTATTTCTACTATTTCTCAACAACTTTCAATAAGGTTCGATAATAATACTTGGAGTATCATATATTAAGCATCTAATTGTTACTGTAGATCCTACTCCAATCAATGAGAGCACTTATAATAAAGATCTCGCATAAGGGCTTGTCTAAATAGACTTTTTACCTTTTTGACCTTTTGCATAATTTAAATTTTGCGGTTAACGTGTTTTAAATGTTTTTATCTCCAAACATCTAAAACTTTCACAACAAGTAATATATTATCACCTAGATTCACATACAATTTGTTTCATAGTTTTTTAAAAAATAATTGGATAACATTTTAAATTTGATGGAAATATTTAAAAAAAAAGTATTTATTACTCTTTACTTGATCTTAAACAAAGAAGGCCTAAGTCAACAGGAAAGAAATAGCAAGAAACTTCGTTAGTGTAATATAAAAACTTAAGTGGAGTACTAAAAATGCACTAAATGTTCTCAAAATAGTTATTAATATCTGTTTAGTGGAAAAATGGGCCTAGTAAAAGATGGAATTCTCTCAATTGCTTCACACCATCAATCCATAAAAGTAGATGTAGATGATATGAATGCACAACCCATTGAGAGAACAGAATACATCTCCACATAAACGTGAACTCCCCTCCTTACCACCCGTGCAACTCTCACTGCATACGGCTAGAAACCCCCTCAGTGCGACCGTCACTACATACGGCTCAAACCCCTCTTATTACCATCCGTGCGACTCTCACCACATACGGGTCACATAAAGACTCCTAAATCCATCCTAAGCATTTTCACAGGATTGGAGAAAAGTCCAAACACAAAGATCATGACGACTTTGTATTCATTAATATGACTTTGTTAGTGGCCTGTTTACATCAGTGTCTAATCTACCGTCTCCTCATATATCCATCTCTCTTTATATATGGCTGCGTTTGGGAGTGGCATTTGGAAGCCACTTCCACCCCCCAAAGCCCCTTAGCCCAACACTTGAGTGTTTGGTAAAAATTTTCAAACCCCATTTGGGGAAGGCCAAGCATCCCAAAGGCTGAAAGCCCAAGGCGGGTGGGGGGCTGCCTTGGCTTTCGGCCTTCTCGGCATGCTGAAGGTCCCTTAAAAAAAAGTTTTCTTCCCAAATTGTTCTCCAAACATTTTGTTTTGCCGTCTTTTGCCCTTTGGCGTATACTGTTCATCTTCTCCGGTTCTTCCTGCTGCGGGTGGCCGACGACGTCGAAGCTCTGAGCAGCCGTGTTCCTCGAAGCTCTGAGTGGCCGCCGACGGCTCGGCATGGTCGCGGTGGCCCAAGCGACCGTCGCCGAGGAGTGGTGCAACCGCCACCCCGTCAGGTCGCGGCGATCGCCGTGGGTCGCGGCGAGGTTTGGGTCGCCGACCTCGCCGCGACCCGGATCCGAGGGCGGCGAGGTCCTCACGCGACCTCGCCGCCCCGGATCTTGGTCGCGGCGATCGCCGGAGGTTGCGCGACCTCGCCGCGACCCGGATCCGGGGCGGCGAGGTCGCGTGACCCCGCCGCAACCCAAATCGGCGTGGCGAGGTCACGACGCGGCGTCGCGCGACGCACGCGACCTCGCCGGCCCAAAACCGGGTCGCATTTGGAGGTCGCGACGGCGTCGCGCGACGAGCGCGACCTCACCGGCCCAGTCCGGGTCGCCGAGAGGTCGCCGGTGGTCGCCGCCGGCCGCCGGTTGGAGCTGCCCTTGCCGGTTTTCATTTTTTTATTTTTTATTTTCACAAAAGCCCTTTGTCCCTCCAAACACTATTTTGCCCAAAGGTACTTCGCAAAGGGTTTCTAAATTACAATTTACCAAACACAATTTGCATTTTGCAAAACACCTATAACTCAAAGGTCTTTGCATTTTTCTAAAGACTTTCCCCAAAAGTCTTTCCAAACGCAGCCATATCAATGTCCATGGACTAAACTTATAAAACACCGCACATCAATGGGATGATAAGGCAAAAAAAACTGGTGTTCAAAAAGAATCAGCTCTTCATAAAGCTCTCGCGTTCCTGCCACCTTTTTTGCTAATGAACTCACATAACCGGCACAGCGAGGTGTCGAGGCTTGCCGCACGTATGTTTCCATAATTACCTAATACACCACATCTTCTCCATGCATAGTATTCGGCGTATGCCACCGGATCATTCGCGAGGGACTTCACGAAAGTTGCCAATTCCTCCATGGAGCTAAAATTGTTCCCGTCTATGATCGAATGCGGAGGGACAAAGTCCATGACATTGGGGGCACCGAAATTGATGGGGACTGCCCCGGCATCCAGAGCATAAATTAGCTTCTCCGTCACGTAACTTTCCGTCCAAGTGTTCTCGATTGCGAGAACAAACTTATAATGAGACATGGCGCAGTCCAAATGGTCCCACCATTTTGGAGTGACACTGACATTGTTGGCACACTCGGATTAGAAAGAAAGTGTATTGTCGAGACCGCCGACATTATTTAAGCACTTGCCAAATGAATGGTGAGGCAGCAACTTGAGGAGTTTTTTTGCAAGTTCGTTCCTTTGAGGAAGGCAACGAGAGGAAGACCAATAAATCAGCGTCTCCTGGGGTGCAAAAAGCAAAGTCTCTTTTAGATTGAACTAAACAAGAAATGAAGACCTTCAAAAGCATATGCATTTCCATTAGTCAAAATACACCTTTTTACACGGCAAAATCTGACCGAATATGCAAGTTTAACCCATATCAAGAGTTGGACTTTAAAAGTAATGCAGATTGGCCCCACCAAAGAAAGGGGCATACACTTACGTCAAAAGGAAGGATTTGATGGCTATCCAATGGCATCTTGGAAAGCCGTGCTGCGAAGAGAGGAAATCAAGAACGAACCAAGAACGAACGAGGTCCTTGATTTTCGATTATTTTAAAGAGCTCCTAATTGGTCATGAACAAAGTGTATAATTTGTGCCGTAAATTTTTCATATCCAAAATGAATTATTTAATTGTTAATACCATGGTTCAGGTTTACTTTAGGCATGATAAACACGTGAGCATGTTGAGCGATTATAACTCTAATTCTTTAATTATAGCAGATTTTTGCTACTAGTTCTCTCTGTTGGTCTAAGAACTGACACTCAAACTAAATTATGGAAATCTTTGGGTCTTTTATTATTCCTCATTTATTTTTTTGATGATTTCACATTCGCTTAACTACAAAATCATATTTTTTGCAAGAAAGTTTACTTCTCACCCGATATATTGTCACTCCATGAGTCCGAAACCATCAGTTTTTAACATTATAGGCGTGAATTACTCTTCAGAGAAATGGTCAGTTGTGGACCCAATCCAACAAACCACCCTATAGCACTCTTCTGGCAATGTCGATTCATGTCCATGAGGTAGACTGAAGACAGTTCAAAACAATTGCAACCCATAGATGTAAGCAATAGCTTTAACTGGTTCATTGCTAGATATCATCGATCAACCAGCCATACCGGAGAAGGGGAAAACATTGATCCCATCTATGTAGCATGGACACTCTCCGGAAACCTTCGTGTCGTGTCCGATACTCCGACACGTGTTTGACACGCTCCGACACGTCCCGACACGCGGTCAACAAGTGTCGAAAAATTCGACACGTGGTCAACTCTCTCCGACACGCGAGTTCGGAATTCCGACACGCGATTCCGACACGCATGGGGTCAATTTTAAAAATTTCTAATACTTGAGGGCTCAAAATATAAATATACACAAAAGAAGTAATAAAAGAAGTAATAAAATTGCTATAAATATGCACACAAGGGTCAATATTTTTTTTTTTCAGTTTTGTTTTTTTAGAATTTTTTATTTTTTTAAAAGTCTTTTACTATGAAAGAAGTAATAAAAAAATGCTATATATGATAAATAAATAAATTTAAAAATATCATTTCAGCATTTTTCTTTAAACAATGTTTTTTTCCTCTGAGTTTTGTGTATTATTGTAACAAATTAAAATAATGAATGATATTATTTAATATTTTTGTGTAAATTAATTCTAGGTTATTATTATTATTTATTTATGTATTTTTATATAAAAATATATTTAATATATAACGTGTCGGAACGTGTCGAAATTCTCTATTTTTAAGAAATGACGTGTCGGTGTGTCGTGTCGTGTCGTGTCGCGTATCCGTGTCGGTGCTACATAGGATCCCATCTCATCAATGAGAAGTAAAATTCAAACGGAAGATGCAAATCATATACAGATGTTAGAGAGAAAAGATAAAAGGCCACATATACAAGACTTCCACCAAAAAAACATTTATATGAGATAAAGCAGCCAATAGAGGAATGTTATAGACGCATACTTCTGTCTCAATGCGCTCTCTACTAATTTTAGCTGCAAGTGCATCTTTCACATCATTGAATGCGGCAGCTCTCTTCAGCTCTTCATCCAACGAAAATGTGAACCTTGCGCCTGAAATGAACATGGAGGCACAAGAATGACCAAACAATGGTAAAATAGCAGAAAGCTCCTTTTTGATCTTGCAAAACTCTTGTACAAATTAAATAAAAATGAGCATCCTCATTACAAGGCAGGAGATTGAAAAAGAAAAAGAAAAAAGCCTCTTTGCGGGATAAGCTGCGAAAACGCAAGGTTTACAAAGCTCTTCTGAGAATAAAATCATTAAGCATTCCCAATTCAGGGATTGCGAGGATGCAGAGGATCCAAGAGTCTCCAAAATAAAAGAATCATACATTAAGTACAAACGGTAGGCTCACGGTTCAAGCTCACTCCATTGTAGGTATGTCTTTCATGCAATCATTACTTTCTTGATTAAAACCTTTTACCTACCTATGCAGTCACATGTTTACCCACGTAAAACATCCATTTGTACAGGAAAAAGGATGTGACTAGAAGAAAGACAGCATATGGTGCACGCATGTGTATTTAAACTGTCTTGTGCAACTCTTAACTCAATTTCATGCAACTAGTCCAAAGGCAACAAGCTATGGCATTCACGAGACTAGAAGGAAGACTGCATTTGGCGCATGCGTGTGTACTCCAGACTGCCAAATGCAACTCTTACACAATTTCATGCAATTAGTCCAAAGGCAACAAGCTATGGCATTGACGAATAGATAATAAAACTTCCCATGTTTATATGCGAGATACATCCATTTGTTCTACTGAAAAACAAACAGCAATGGGTCGTATTATAAATGGTCTCAGGCACACCGAATAAGAATATCCAGAACTAAATAAACACACAAAACAAAAGCTCAACAAAATTTAAATAAAACAGCACCAAAGCAAACAGCACAAAGAACACGCAAAGGATCATCCAGAAGCGTTACCGTTGGGGCTAGAGGTGTCACAATTTTTCCTGATTTAAGATCATCAGTCCCTGTAGAGTGAACAAAAATTCAAAAAGCAGAAAGATTAATATAGTATAATTCCCCAAGAAGGTCTCACAAAAAGAAAATCAAGTCAAAAAATCTATTCTAACCTCTCCCAGTCAACTGAACTGGTGTTGATACTGTTAAACATGCTGTCAGATAAAAATTTAGGTCATCAAACAACTGGACCGACATAGAGAGGAATCATACAAATAAGAGTACCAAGCTGTTTGAGGTACAGAAGCAGATTGAAATAAACAAACTTCATATTCTAAACACATAAAGAGGCAACTGTTATCTGGATGACCGGTAATGTCTAAAATAGAGATTAGATTATAGTCTTCAGAATCCAACTTCATTGACATACAAATTTCACAAATTAACAAAAGGTATGTGGTGCTAAATTACTTTATTAGCTATTAAAAAAAAAAGGTATCCAAATAAAGATTTGAAAGACCGTACATTCCATGACTTCTTGCCAGCTGACCAGAAAATCAAAACGATCAGCAATTCCTCTTTAATTGTCATCTAGCTAATTGGCATTAGATGATCAACAGGCAGTAAGTTTCGAGCTACATATACTTTGCGGAAGAGCAGACTATGTCCACTATTAGTAACTGGAAATAAAGTTGGATAGGGTAGCAGAAAAATTTGTTATGTATCAATTATAGAGTAATAGAATGATTTGATACATTCAAAATATATTTAACTAACAGGTGCAAGATCAAATACCGCCTAAAAGTAACCAATGAATTGTTTTGAGATAAACAGAATCTGATGCAATTAACATTTTGATTCAAGAGCAATTTATCGATTACATAAAGCAGAAGAGACATCTGTCTATAGTTAAATCCCTTCTGTAAGCATCCTCTTCTGCAGTGCCAAAATCCTCTAAGAGAAGTCAAATTGAACAACCATTCACAAAAGTAACAACCAAGAAACTAGCAAGATTTTTGGGTCATAAATAGTTGAACAAAAGCGCAATCACATCGGAAGCACCAGTGCATGGAGAGAGAGGACAAAGCAATAAATAGACAAAAAATCACTCCAAGCATTGACAATCTAAAAGAAAACACTGTGCTAACGTCACAAATGAATGGCCATGGACACAAAATATAAAAGGCTGTGAGCTCATTGCATTTAGCTTTCATGATGATTTTTAGGCCCTCTTATCTATGATGATATACTCGACACTTACGAGAAAACAATGTTTGTTCAACAAGTCTCTCAAGTGAATTAGCAGAAGAAAGAAAAATAGTTTAGAAGAAAATTCCTGGACCAAGAATGTTCAAGAATAGACATGTGATCGTCAGAGTTCAAGTCACTTTACTGTTGATTATGAGCTACAATCTTGTCATTTGTACACTTGCATTCCTTAAGTATGAGTACCACCATGAAGCATGCAAGCCGCTGCCCTGTTGATACAACCTAAATAATTTGCTTGTCTTTCTTCCCCTAAAAAAGAAAGTTCACGAAAGAGCTAAAAACTATTTTTGCTATTTACTGGCAATGACACCGTCTAGTAAGCTCTGACTAAACAAGATAATAAGATACAGGTGGAAAGAAAACGTATGACAGATGAATCGATAGCTGTACTACTGCATAACATCTGGGTGCGAAAGTGGCTATTCTAACTGTACTTTTCAGACCTTAAGTTCACAAAATTTATGCATATCTCATAGAGGCGCATCCTCGCTGTTTCCAGATGTTTCGACTGGTCTGATTTGCTGCAATCAGAATGGAGACAGCATCTGCCACAATAATACACCACAACCTAATTCAATCAAACAATATGAGCAAATATTAATGTATAAGAAGTTCCGAATTCAACTACGCCGACAAAAACATATTTCATGACTAACATACAAAAACAAGTTAAAAGAGAATTACAGGAGACCAAAAAGAAAAGCCCTACCACAGAGCTCATGAAGACAGTAGACCTACCAGATAATAAGACCAAAAAAAAAGTCAAGGGGCAAAAAATGGAGCAGAAAAGGGGTATTCTCAAAAGTACATACTTCATCCTGCATAAACTCCATATTCCACTTGAAGTGAACCATTGGTTCTTCACTTAATCATATTTTGAAGCCCATGGAGAGATAAATATAAGAGGGCCAATTAATCTCGATATGAAAAAGATTTTGCAAGTGTCGATTCCCTCCAGAAAGGCTTTTTCTCTTGGGAAACTGCTTTACTAATCATGAGGTAACGACAGTCTTTCTTTGGAGGGATATAGAGTTTGTAAGATATGCACGAGATAGGCAGTTGGAACCCTTCTTTGACTTATTTGATTTACTTAATAGTTTTTGGATTGAGTTTTGAGGTCAGTGCAAAACAGTGTGACCACACGGATAGAAATGGATTGTTTCCAGTAAAACTTGCTAAAAGCGACAAAGGTCTAACACGACCTAAACCGCATGCGTGCCAACCCTAACACATAGATCGCATTCAAGATGTAGAATCCACTGAATATAAATGTCTAGCACTTCAAATTTTGTGAAGTAAAAGAAACAGCTAATCATGAAGAATCAAGAGTCTCGCATCTTCAAAAGAGCAATCTCTATGCCTTCAAAACTCTCTTTTAATCCTCTTCCTTCACACTTCAAGTCATAAACTTCAAGTCAAATCATACATTCACAAATTAAAATATGGAAAGCTAATATTTGAAGGCAAAAGTCGAGTACAAAACTCAATGTACCTTGGGATAACAACCAGACCTTGTGCCTTTTCCCCTGTTGACGCCAGATATTGGGTAACCTTATCCACGAATGTACTACTGAACATGTCATCAAGTGCAATATCGATATCATAACACTCTTTCCCTAGAAGCTGTAAAGATGAGATGACATGAGTTTGCTCATCATCTTCTTCAAAGAATCGGTTTAACACAATAAATTCACCATTTTTCACAATGTCATTCACATCGATTCAAGTATAATGATTGTATCCTTTCTCTTCGAATCATTCCAGCTTGAATGTGATAAATGATTCTAAGCAAAAAATTATGCTGAAAATGACAGACATTAAATCATTAATAACAGTTCGAAAGCATCCTGGGGGCTTTCTAGGAATATATAATCATTCTCTACTCAAGTAATTACCCTGGCACCTTGTTGAAGGTTGGGAAAGGTCCTATTTATTGAGGGTTGTAGCAAAGGGGCATCACTACCCAATAACAGGTTAAAGGGATGATATGGGGATGCAAATTTAGTAATCAGTAGCATATATAATGTAAATGTGTGCATATAAATAAGAGAGTGACTCATACATGCAGTGCCAAGGAAACACTCACTCTTCATAGAAGTAAATTCACCTGTCTAAATGTCGGTCACTAATATTACATGACGTGTAAGGGAACCCAACTGGCTTAAGATGGCAGCAGCTGAGAGTAATAAACCACCAAAAGCGGCAAGTAATCATGGAAAATAGGCTATCGTAGACTTTTTGGGAGAGTGCATCTTCCTGTTTTTCTTTTGTAGTTGGTATCTTTCAAGTGGATTAGGAAAACATCTTACTTCACTGGCTAGTAGTGCCGACTGCCAAGGCAATTGCCGGAAAAACTAGCAGATGCCTATTATTCCCAAAAACAGCCTTCACATTGCTGTTGTAACTTGTAATACTAAATCTATTCAAAAAAGACCGTCAGATCAACCATTCGCACTCTTAAACTTAAAGATTTATTACTTACGTCGCCATAAAGTTAAACCCCCCTGCAAATAATAACGCCCAATGACTAAATAGTCAAAAGAATGCAGTCTCAATCCCAGCACCTTCACAAACAATAGAACCGCAACGATAAAGACCTCGATGAGTTGATGTTCCTACACTGCAATTTTCAAAATTCACACACCGAAGGAACAAAAGCCCCAGTCAAACAAAGACAATACACGTCTTAATAGGGAGGGAAAAGCAAGAACTCGAACTGGATATAACTAAACATGTAATTGGAGAAAAATATCTCAAAAGAAGCACAAAACAACATGCTCATGCACAATTAGTACCGCAAAAGAACTTAAACGCACATCGAAGCGAACACTCTACTGCACTAGAATTCACCAACCTCATCACGAACCTAGCCACCAGCGACCCGCAGCTTGGTAGACAGACCAAATTGGCGAACGGTGGCGAGAAGCCGATCAAAGATCATCTTCTCCTTCCCAGTCAAACCGATCATCGCCTTCGCTCGCACCACCGGCGAATTCGTCGACATCGATTCGCGACTCCAGAGCCCCGCTGTTTTATTCAGGTCTCGCGCCTCAAACGCCTCGTAAAGGGAGGCAATTCGTCACTACCGTTGTTAGACGAATTCGGCACTCGCGGGGGGCTTGCTTCTGCAGGGTAAAGCCGAATTCCTTTTCCCTTCACAATCGAGCAACTCTAATAAGCCCAATCGAAGTTTCAAATTTTCACGAGTGCACTGCATGATGCTAAGGATCAATTTGATATATTTAACGGCCCCCGAGCCTCCTACTCGCAGATCCAGACATGAAAAAATTGAAAGAAAATACAGCGACAGACACCTTTTCGTGATAGTAATCCTAAAATCAATACTCTCATTTTTAGTTCTTCAACTTATTTAAATTGTACAAGTGACTTCTCCCTTTTTTAACATCTAAGTGTATCGCCTGAAATTTTATATTGTTAGAATGATCATCTTCCCGTTGTAAAAATAAGAAATAAAAATAGCCTACCCACTAAAATCAACCTTGCCGAAATTTAATAATCTCATTGACTTTACTTTTACTTCTCCTATTAACCTACAATATGAATTATCATTTAAAAATTAATTTGCATTGACATAGTTTATTACCTTTTATAAGATTACACCTCCACTTTATATTTTTCTGCATTTATAAATCTATAAATATACATTGAAATAATCCATCTATCCATCTCCGAATCATTTGAGAACAAATAGAGAAAACTGTCGCATATTTTTGTATATTATGCATGCACGTACTTGTAACTTCTAAAGAGTCATTTAATTCGATTTAATGCCAATATTAGAGGATTGTGGAGTTAAAATGGCATAGCTCAATTTTGTTAATTCTTATGGTAATTTCTTATTTGATTTCTACGGGATATTTTCCCCATTACAAAAATTTTATAAATTATCAACGATTTTCCTTTTTTAATTTGATCTAACTTTTTACAGTGTTAAAAAAGATAAATTGATTGCTAATTTTCTAACTTATTCTTTTTAATTTTCCTTTTTAACTTTTCTTTTAACCTTCTGCAAGGTCCGATGAAAAGTTATTCATTAGAAAGTTATTATTGAAGCATGTTTTTGTCTCTATACATAGCTCCATGTATTGTTCGATGACTATAAAGATTCAAAGTTACCAATTTTTGTAAACACCCTTATCTATATAATTTGCCAAATTTTTTTTCTGAATTAACATAGTTGATTATTTATCAGCCTATTAATTTTGCACAATTACCCGAGTCTCCATTTAGTTTAATTTAACGAGGGTCTTATTATGTCAACTCGGTTTATAAATTTATGTTGATCTTGATAAAGCATGCTGACATGGTAATTTTAATTTATACTATGCTACAGGCCTGAAATAAGCATACACTATTTTGTACAAAAGTAGACAAGTTAGATTCTCGTTGTGTTATGCATGCGTCGGCATCTTATCATAAACAATTTTGGGCGTGAAGCTGCCCTCACTGCCGTGTACGCTATCAACCATCTTCCTTCACCGGTTTTGTAGAACAAATCTCCTTTCAAAATCTTGCACAACACTCCCCCTAGTTATACTCCTCTCCAACTTATTCGTTGCGCGTGCTTTTCCCTTCTTCGACCTCGGGAATGCACCGAACTTGAGCCGGCGTGCACAACTTTGTTGTTTCCTTGGACCTTGTATTGAACACAAGGGAATAGATGTTGGAATCCTCTCTCTAATCACCTTCAAGTCTCTGGTCATGTTCTTTTTTAAGAACACGCCCTTTCTTCAACTTCCATATCTTATTTTACTAATCCCGATATTGAGTTCCTTCTAGGATAACTCAACAAAGGTTCTTCAGGGCTCAAGTAAGTTCCCACAGACTTACCGCCACGCCTTTGGCTCGAGTCTCCCTCATTTGTGGATTCGAATATTGAGAACAACCGTCACTTTACTCGATAACATATTTCTTGAGGAACTGTTGAACTTGTCCATGTTCATTGTGACGTTCAGACAGGGTATGATCTTACAAAGGCTCCTTTTCTTGCTTGATTTTCAAGTTTCCAAACTCCAGCCGATTTCCTTAGAACAACCTTGAGTTTGAGGGGAAATATTATGATATTATCAGAATATTCAGAGATTTCGTCATTCCGGAGTATTGTATTGCAATTAAAAGGCATTAGAACAATATCTGACGGAAAGGAAGTAATCTAATCAGAAAACTATTTACCTAGGCTTATAAGCAAAATTACAAAGTCAACTTTAATTTCATCAATTCTCACGAAATCTCAAAATAATTTTATAATATTCTGATAATGATGGTATGAGATCATCCACATCAATCGTCAATTAGAACTCTCTTTTTGTGACGAAAGGCACGTGGGTACTCACATTATCTAATGTCAAAATAATTAAGATTAATAGGAAAAATTAGAGAATTTATAGAGGAAAAATTAGAAACAGAAAATCCAGATAAAGAAAATAGTGAGATTGTAGAGAAGGGGGGAGAAAGAGATGGAGATAGAGTACTTAAATTGAACCATCCGAATTTTTCTCGTTTAAAGCTAAATAAATCCTAAGCCATTGAAGTAGCATAAGTGCTTGCATGCTGAACTTGCTTCAACCAACCCTCTGCTCGGCTCCATAACTAGCCCTGATCTTATGTAGTTCCTTGAGTGCTTCGGTCACGTCCATCCGATCCCGTGGCGACTCTATTGAACATGCAACTCCAATCCTTAGGACGGAACCGATGCAGTCTCTCATCCTCTCAATGTCATTCTCATTTTCTCCGTTAAAAATGGCCGAGTCCATGATCTCCATCACTCGGTTTGGCATATTCACCTTGACAATGGTGTGGAGATTCAAATGATCCTCGAAAGCCTCTTCCGTGGGTCTCTTCCCAGTGAACATTTCCAATAAAAGAATGCCGAAACTGTACACATTACCTTGTGTTGATACCATGTCCCCCATGCCATATTCTAAAATAGTGCACATCAAGTAATATGCAATGAAAATCCAAATTTCATCTCAAGGCCAACACAGATAAAACTTAGACAATTAATGAGAAAATTTACATACCAGGAGGGATATAGCCTATGGAACCCCTCACTAACACTGAGCTACTGCGGTTGTCAATGTCCATGGCCTCTGTTGTCGCGGCAGAATTGATCTTCGCCAGCCCGAAATCCCCAAGTTGCCCCATCATCTCGTTGTCCAAAAGGACATTACTCGGCTTCAAATCTCCATGTACAATCTTTGGGCTGCAATCCTCGTGGAGATATACAATCGCGGAAGCTATGTCAATGGCAATGTCTAACCTCTGCATTAGTCCCAAATGTCTTGGTTTTCCATGTTCATGTTCATGCTTGACATCTTCTTCGTTTCCCTGGTGTATCCAATTCTCTAAGCTCCCATTAACCATGTAATCGTATAATATAGCTTTGAAATCGTTGCCGTGATAGTCCACGCTTGAGCACACATTCAATATCTTCACGAGATTTCGGTGTCTTATGGCCCCTAAGGTTCGACATTCTGAGAGGAAACTCTTCGAAGCACTTTTGTGGCCCAAGTTGAGCACTTTAATCGCCACCCAGCCACCTTCCCATGTAGTTCCTTTATAGACAGTACCATATCTCCCTTTACCAATCACATTGATCTCAGAGAATCCGTCTGTGGCTTTAAAGAGTTCCCCATAAGAGACCCTCAAAAATTGGTGTTCAAATGGCAATTCAGGTGTAGAGATATTTTCTTTTGACTTCTTTCTCCGGTACTGAATTATAGAGAAGCAAAGACACAGAATGAAGCCTGACAAGATGGCCGCCACTGTGGCGATTACTATAACCTTTTTGGTCCTATTCGATTTGCAAGAAGGAAGGTTTAGTTCTGCAATACCTCCACAGAGATTCTTATTCTCAAAAAGAGACACTGCACTAGCGTTGAGAAATATTCCTTGCTTCTGAACTTCTCCTTCAAGCTTGTTTGAAGATAGATTCAAGTACTTCAGATCAGTAAGTTGAGCAAGAAAGCTCGGGATTTCACCAGATAAGTCATTATGGGAAATATCCAACTCTTGTAAGCCCCGTAATGTACCTAAAGCTAGAGGAATTTCACCATGAAAGGAATTGACTGCTAAGCTGAGCCGCCCCAATAGCAAGCACTTGCGCATGGAGCTAGGAATTCGTCCCGTCAGCTTATTTTAAGATAGATCTAGTTCGACAAGATTGGCCAAGGACCCAACTTGAGACGGAAGAGATCCACTCAACTGGTTATGGGCCAAGCTAAAGACAATCGAAATGGTAAAAAGACTAAGAACCTCCCCTGGGATTGAACCACTCAGATTATTGTTCGAAAGCTCCAGCTCATTTAGCTGCATGCAATTACCAAGACTATGTGGTATTTCCCCATAGAAGTCATTGAATTCCAAGTAAAGGCGACTCAACATCGTGAAATTGCCAATCGATGACGGGATCTCTCCTGTTAGCATGTTATGGCTTAATCTCAATTCATTTAAGTTATGTAGTGCTCCAATACAAGAAGGAACACGACCGCTGAGCGAATTGTTTGATAAACTAAGAGAGGACAGGTTGAAGAGATTGCCAATACCTGGAGGAATGGTTCCGTACATTGGGTTGTATGACATATCAATTCCTTCAACGCTGTTTGAAAGATTGCCAATGGAATTCGGCAACTAACCTTCAAGAAAATTGAAGTCCACCCCAATAATTTTCAGCCTTGAACAATTAGTCAATGAGGTAATGAAACTGAAGTCATCTCGCAACTGGTTCAAAGAAAGGTAGATAACTTCAAGAGCTTTTAGCCTTCCAAGATTTACAGGTATTGGTCCATGAAAACTGTTCATGCAAAAGTAGATCTCATCAAGGTTGGAGGCATTTGATAAGGATGGAGGTATAACCCCAGTAAAGAAATTGCCACACAAATTAAGATGCCTAAGAGAAGGAAGAGTATTGGCGAAATAAGGTGGAATGCTCCCTCTCAATTGATTCGTATCGACATCGAAATATAAAATGCTGGAGATGTTGAAGAGCTCTGGAGGGATCTCGCCAGTGAGTTGGTTATATGCCAATTGAAGAAACATCAAACCACGAAGTTTGGACAATGTCATGGGAATCTCTCCTTGCAACCCATTAAGTGCAACCGAAAGAGTGTAAAGTTGGGAGAGATTTCCAATAGAATGAGGAATAGATCCTATAAGCCTGTTTTTAGCCAAACTGAAAACTCGAAGCTTTGACAAAGATCCAAGATCATCAGGAATTTTGCCCACAAATCGGTTATCGACAAGATTCAATACCTCAAGGTTTGAGCACTGAGAAAGATTGGTGGGCATTTCTCCATCGAAAGAGTTGTTACTAAGAACAAGATGGCTAAGGCGAAACAAGTGGCCAATGCCTTGTGGAATTTCGCCGCGAAAGCTGTTGTTCTGCAAGATGAGGAGTCTCAAGAAAGAGAGGTTTCCAATATGAGGCGATAGAAAACCGCCCAACCCTTTCGACGTTAGGTTGAGGGACACGACCCTTTCGGGATGCTGTCCACCGCATACAACACCTTGCCACTTACAATGATGAGAAGAGTCATTCCATGAGCTCAGGGCTCCGAGCGGATCCTTATCTACATAGCGTCTGAAGTAGATTAAAGCAAGACGATCTGTTTGGTTGGTCTGCATCGCTTAAGTCGTCCTTAATGGGAGCTGGGCATAGATAAATAGGAACATAATCGCCATATGCCTTTCCATTGTGACTATGTTATGTGTCCTAAAAAGCTACAAGTGAAGTTTCTTCCCGATTGAACTAAATAAGAAATGAAAACCTTCAAAAGTGTATGCTTTTCCATTGACCAAGACACCTTCTAACACGGCGAAACCCCACCCAATTGGATTAGTATGCAAGTTTAACAAAGACCTAGACCAAGACCAAGAGTTGGACTTTAAAGTATTGCAAATTGGCTAAACCAAAAAAAGGGGTATACACATGATTGTCTAATTTAATATTCACAGCAACTGGAAAGCCGTGCCACAAAGAAAGGAAATCAAGAATGAACGATGTCCTTGATTTGTCGACCGTCTCCAAAAAAGCTCCTAGTTGGTTGCAGTCAAAGCATTAATTTGTGCTTTCAGTTTTTTACATCCAAAATGAGTTGCTAATTTATTAAAACCTTGGGTTTGGGTTTAATTTAGATATGGAAAACATTTTAGCGTGTTGAGTGATTGTAACTCCGATTCTCCGATTACAGTAGATTTTTGCTATCGATACTCCTTGTGAATGTAGATACCGACACTCAGACTGAATTATGTAAATTTTTTGGGTCCTTTATTGTTTCTCATTTATTTCTTCGATGATTTCGTGTTGACTTAATTGTAAGATCCTCATTAGTATCCATGTTCGTTAATTTTACAACAAAAGTTTACGTTTCATTTGACGTATTGTCACTTCGTGGGTCCTAAACCATTGGTTTTCAACATTATAGGTGTGAATTGCTTTTTGAGAAAGGATCAGTTGTGAACCCAAAGGAACTACTCGGGAAAGCGAAGAGCTATCAGTGGATTAACAAATGGCAAATCGAATCTTGCTTTAGAAAAAGAAGAGAAGAGACGGAGAAAGAATGGGTGGATTCCTATTACGGGTCTTTTTGTCTCGTGTGAATTGCTCTTTGAGAAAGGATCGGTGTTGAGTAGGTCACTCTCGATTGGAGAGGCCAACGCAATTATGTATATTTGTAGTAGAATATATATATGGTAGTAAGTGTGTAAAAGTAAAGAGAGAGAGAGAGAGAGAGAGAGAGAGAGAGAGAGAAAGAAAATATCAAAAGAGATCGGGAGATAAATCAACGTGATCTTCTACATCCAGAAGATCAAGGGAGTTTGGGAAAGAAATCAAAGTGATATTCTCATATATACAAAATCACGAGAAATTAGGAGAAATCTACGTGATTTTGTATCGTACAACTCCAATTGTACAATTGCTTTTCCTCCTATAAATAGGAGTCCTCCTCAACGGAGAAGCAGTGACACAAGCAAGAAAATCAGAGTAGCGTTACGAAAGAAACAGTTTTCTTCTGCTAAGAAAGAGAGCTATCTTTGAGTGAATAATCCAGTTTGTAAGAGGTTCAGATCCACAAATTGAAGACAGCGAGAGATCCACCTTTGGGTGAAGTTGTATCCCATTATTTATCATAGTGAAAGTTTTGAAGTGAACTACGGTCCCGTGGTTTTTCCCTTCACCTTGGAGGGTTTTCCACGTTAAAAAATTCTGGTGTTATTTTCTCTTCATCTTTACTATTTTTCATTTAATACTTTATCCTATTTAATTTGCACAGAAATAGTATCGAGAAAAATTATCTGGGTCTTTTCCACGAATATTATTTTATTTTTCCCAACAAGTGGTATCAGAGCAAGGTTGCTCTATATATTATTTTTCTATGCAGAATTAAATGGAGGAAAACTTTGGCAATATGATAAAACTGACTGCATTCAATTATGCAATCTGGAAACCAAAGATGAAGGATCTGTTATACATTAAAGATCTTTGGAGGCCAATTGTGATACCGATGGAGGTACCAGTGCCAGCATCCGAGGAGTCCGATCCTGCAGCGAAAGCCAAATTGGCATCGTCTTCTGGTGGCAAACCAACGACAATGTCTGAAAGCGAATGGATGGTGCTCAATCGGAAGTGTGCCGCTCAAATCTGACAATGGATTGATAAGAGCATTTTTCAAAATTTTGCTAATGAACATGATGCTGGTGTTCTTTGGCAAAAATTAGAGAAAATGTACGCAAGACAACGGCGCAAAATAAAGCAAATCACATGCGGCGGCTCGTGAATCTGAAATACAAAGACGGGAGCAGTGTTTCGGAACACGAGCGAGTTCCAAGGTATAGTAGACCAACTCAATTCTATGAAGATGACATCATATGATGAATTGCAGGCATTACTGCTGCTTAGTTCTTTGCCAAATAGCTGGGACACACTTGTTGTGTCGGTCAGCAACTCGGCTCCTCACGGCAAGCTTACCATGGACGTCGTAAAAGATAGAATGTTGAATGAAGAATCCCGGCAAAAAGAAAGTGGAGTCAACTTGAGTCCGAGGCTCTTATCATTAATCGACAAGAAAATCAAGAACGGAGAAGGAGAAGCAAAAGCCAAAACTTCTGAAATCAGCAACGAGGAAGGTCCGAATCCAACTACGAACGAGACAAGAAGTGCCATCATTGTGGTAAATTGGGACACTTCATCCGAGAATGCAGAAAGCTAAAGGCGGAAAAATCAAAAAGTCATAACGTCAACAAAGCTAACGAGAACCAAACGAATGACACTGCAAATATTGCAGATGAGGTGATCATTATTCAAAGTGATGATTACATTAATCTTGCATCCCAAGATTCGACATGGGTAGTTGATTCCGGCGCATCTTACCATGTCACGCTCATCAAGATCTTTTCACATCTTACACCACTGGCAATTTTGGACTCGTAAAGATGGGAAATGAAGGTACATTCAAAATTATTGGCATGGGTAATATTTATTTGGAGACTAATGTTGGATGTAGGCTACTACTCAAAGATGTGAGACATGTTCCGGACATACGCCACAATCTTATATCTCGCCAAATAAGCTTGACGACGAAGGCTACATCAATTTCTTTAGTGATGGAAAATGGAAGCTCACTAAAGGTAATTTGGTGGTAGCCAAAGGAGAAAAGATTAACTCTCTCTATATCACTCAATTCAAGCCGTGTAGAGGAGAGGTGAATGTAACCGGAAAAGGTGTCACCACCGAGTTATGGCATAAGCGACTCGAACACATGAGTGAGAAAGGACTTAAGATTCTCACTAGAAGGCAACTTCTACCCGGAATAAAAGGTACACTGTTGAATACTTGTGTCGACTGCATTATGGGAAAACAACATAGAGTAGCATTTCACAATTCCCCACCATCTAGAAAAGCTGAAATTTTAAATCTGATACATACTGATGTATGCACAATGCAAAGTAGGACACTTGGAGGTGCACTTTATTTTGTAACTTTTATTGATGACCACTCTAGAAAGGTGTGGGCATTTGCCTTGAAAACTAAAGATCAAGTGCAGGAAATCTTCAAGCAATTTCATATGAAGGTTGAAAGAGAAACAGGCAGGCGATTGAAGTGTGTACGCTCAGACAACGGTGGCGAATACCGAGGACATTTTGCAGATTATTGCAAAAATCTTGGGATCAAACTAGAAAGATCCGTACCAAAAACACCTCAACAAAACGGTGTCGCAGAGCGGATAAATAGAACCATATGTGAAAAAATCAGATGTATGCTTTCCAACACAAAGCTGCCAAACCACTTTTGGGGTGAGGCAATGAGGACGGTAGTTGATTTAATCAACCTATCACCTTCAGCTCCACTTAATGGTGATGTACCACAAAGTGTCTGGACTGGTAAAAATGTTTCTTATGGCCACTTGAAGGTGTTCGGCTGTAGAGCATTTGTCCACATTCCAAGGGATGAGAGATCAAAGCTTGATGGGAAATCAAAGCAATGTATTTTTTTTGGGTACGCACATAAAGAATTCGGCTACAGACTCTGGGATCCCATTAACCGGAAGATAGTCAGAAGCAGGGATGTGGTATTTCTTGAAGATCAAACAATTAAGGACTTCGAAAAGCACGAGAAATCTCCATCAACAGATGAATACCCAGTTGATCTTGGCCCAGTCGTTCCTCCTATCAACAAGCAAGCTGAATCAAGGATTGAATGTGAGACTACTTCCACTGAACTGGAACCAATTGTTGAACAGGTCCCATCAGAACCTCAATTGAGGAGATCAACTCATGAACAACAATCTAGTTGTAGATATTTACATGATGCTCACTGACGGGGGAGAACCAGAGAACTACCAAGAAGCTGTATTACACGAGCATAAAGAGGAGTGGTTAAAAGCTATGCAGGAGGAGATGAAATCCTTAGACGAAAATCACACTTATGATTTAGTCAAGTTGCCACAAGGAAGAAAAGCTCTCAAAAACAAGTGGGTGTTCAGATTAAAGACTGAAGAAGGTAACTCACAGCCACGATACAAAGCAAGGTTGGTTGTGAAGGGATTCGCTCAGAAGAAAGATATCGACTTCAATGAGGTATTTTCTCCTGTAGTTAAAATGTCCTCTATCCGAGTTGTCCTTGGCTTGGCAGCAAGCTTGAACTTGGAGGTTCAGCAACTTGACGTGAAGACCGCGTTTTTACATGGAGATCTAAATGAGGAGATCTACATGGATCAGCTGAAAGGTTTCAAAATCAAAGGCAAAGAAAATCTTGTGTGTAGATTGAGGAAGAGTCTTTATGGGCTCAAGCAGGCACCAAGACAATGGTACAGAAAATTTGATTCCTTCATGGAAGAAAATGGGTTCAACAAAACCACCGCTGATCACTACGTTTTTGTCAAGAAATTTACTGATGGTAATTTCCTCATTCTTTTGCTTTACATTGATGACATGCTAATTGTTGGCCAGGATAAAAGCAAGATCAACAACTTAAAGAAGGAATTAAGCAAGTGCTTTGTGATGAAGGATTTGGGACCCACAAAACAAATTCTTGGGATGGAAATCTTGCGAGACAGGCAGAATCGTAAACTCTGGTTATCTCAAGAACGATATGTTAATAAAATTCTTGAAAGATTTAATATGAATAAATCCAAAGCAGTTTGTTCTCCACTTGCAAATCACTTCAAACTTAGCTTAGAGCAGTGCCCAAAAAGTGAGATAGAAAAGAAGGAAATGGAAAAAGTTCCCTATGCATCGGCGGTTGGTAGTCTAATGTACGCAATGGTATGCACGAGGCCTGATATCGCCTATGCAGTTGGTGTGGTAAGTAGATTTCTATCCAATCCTGGTAAGGAACATTAGGCAGCAGTCAAATGGATATTTAGGTATCTTCGAGGTACTTCTAATAATTGTATATGCTTTGGTGATGGTAAAACTGTGTTAGAAGGTTTTTCGGATTCAGACATGGTAGGGGACGTGGACTCGAGAAAGTCTACATCGGGATACCTAATGACTTTTGCAGGGGGAGCAGTTTCATGGCAATCTCGACTACAAAAATGTGTTGCCCTATCTAATGCTAAAGCAGAGTATATTGCAATAACGGAAGCATGTAAAGAACTCTTGTGGATGAAGAAGTTTCTACAAGAAGTGGGCCACAACCAAGAGGATTATATCTTGTATTCAGATAGTCAAAACGCAATGCATCTCAGAGAAAATGCAACTTTCCACTCCCGATCCAAACACATTGACATCGAGATATCATTGGATACGTGATGTGTTGGAAGAAAAAGCCCTACGCTTATAGAAGATACACACCGACAACAACGGATCAGATATGATGACAAAATCTCTATCTACTGTGAAGATGCAAGCTTGTCGAACTTTTGTAGTTTTGACACTTTCTCCAAATTGCTCGTGAGGGGGAGATTTGTTGAGTAGGTCAATCCCAATTGGAGAGGCCAACACAATTATGTATATTTGTAGTAGAATATATATTTGGTAGTGAGTATGTAAAAGTAAAAAAAAAAAAAGAAAAAGAAAAAGAAAATATCAACAAAAATCGGGAGATAAATCAACGTGATCTTCTACATCCAAAAGATCAAGGGAGTTTGGGAAAGAAATCAAAGTGATATTCTCATATATACAAAATCACAAGAGATTAGGAGAAATCTACTTGATTTTGTATCGTACAATTCCAATTGGACACTTGCTTTTCCTCTTATAAATAGGAGTCCTCCTCAACGGAGAAGCAGTGACACAAGAAAATCAGAGCAGCGTAGCGGAAGAAACAATTTTCTTCTTCTAAGAAAGAGAGCTATCTTTGAGTAAGTAATCCAGTTTGTAAGAGGTTCGGATCCACAAATTGAAGACAGCGAGAGATCCACCTTTGGGTGAAGTTGTATCCCATTATTTATCATAGTAGAAGTTTTGAAGTGGACTACGGTCCCGTGGTTTTTCCCTTCACCTTGGAGGGTTTTCCTCGTTAAAAAATTCTGGTGTTATTTTCTCTTCATCCTTACTGTTTTTCATTTAATACTTTATCCTATTTAATTTGCACAAAAATAGTATTGGGAAAAATAATCTAGGTCTTCTCCACGAATATTATTTTATTTTTCCCAACAATCGGTTGTGAATTCAAAGGAAGACCACTACTTAAAGGAAAACATGGGCCTAGTAAGATTAGTAAAAAAATGAAATCCTCTTAATTTTTTCGCACCATCAACCCGTAAAAGTAGAGTAGATGTACATGATATGGATTGTACAACCCTTTGAGGAGAACACAATGCATCTCCGCATAGATGTGGACCTCCCTCATTACTGTTTGTACGACTCTCACCACACACCGCACACGGCTCGAACAAAGACTCCTAAATCCTTCCTAAACCATTCCTTCCACCTCTCCTCTCCAATGCTCATTCATTAGTTCCAAGCGACCCGAATTAATAGATTGAACTCGAAAATGACAAAACAAGTACGGCAACAACCAAACGGTGAGAAGTGCAATCTAGCTTCACTCCATAACGACTTTGTATTTATTAATATGATGATTTTGTTAGTGGCCTGTTTACATCAATGTCTAATCTACCATCTCCTCATATATCCATGTTGCATATAGGGTTGTTGCTCAACCTAAGATGCTATCTTCTTCACAACAAGGAAGTACTCATGAAATGGAAGAGCTATCGATTTGGGTGATTAATAGATGGCAAATCAAATGTAATGGTGGATGTCTATTGCAGGCTTTTGTCTCATGTGATTTGCTCTTTAAGAAAGGGTGAGTGGTGAACCCATCGGAAGACCATTGCTTAGCTTTCAATTCCCTCTGATCATCAAATGAAATGTGAATAACCTGTCTTGAAAGGTGTTCTACTCAAGAAAAGGAAGAGTTATCGATAATAGATGGCAAATCAGATCTTGCTTTAGAAAAAGAAGAGGAGACGAAGAAATAACAAGTGGATGTCTACCGCAGATCTTTCACCTCGTGTGAATTATTCTTTGAGAAAGGGTTAGTTGCGAAGCCAGCAAGACTACTGCCAGTGAAATAATTTAAGTAGAGTGATTATTACCAGCAACCAAAAATGACACAAATGGGACAAGAAGAATCTATGAATGTAAAAGCATGAATCATCCGACGAGGAATAAAAACAATCTACCACAGAAATTGATGCAGTTAAACTTGAGGATTTCACTAATAACCGTTTCCTATTCCACAACAAATGTCTAGATAGTAGGGCAATTTCTTCTCTCCTTTTATTGAGTGACCTAAATATGACAACATGGCGAAGTGATTTAAAAAAAAAAAAAAGTCAAGATTTCATGATAAAAGAGTCGAAAGCAATAGGGAAAAACAATTTGCAATAGCTAGAACCGCCTATTCTCTTTGTCTAGGGTCACATATCGGCATTTCAATCTTATATGCACATATAGATGGATGGGATAAAAATGAGTTTAGCAGGCACAAATATGAGGCCTGATGGTTCTTATGGACCGAAGCAAAGTAAAAAGAGCTAGAATGGCCACCGCATTACATGAAAATAGGATATGATTAAGTATTTCCAAGAAAATTGTTAAGCTCTAGTTGTGCAAAATCGAAGCTGAACCTATCGAAGAAAAATCCCTTAAGTGTTTTGAAGCTAACAAAACATCCTCGTCAGTTAAGTCTGAAGAATCCAAGACTCAGTCGCTAAAATCTGAAGAGTTCCAAACCCAAGTGTTTCCATCTGAAGATTTCTAGACCCAAGAGTTTTGGTCTGAAGATCTCCAGACTCTATCAAAGTCTGAAGTCTATCAGACTCAGTTTTGCGAGTTTGCCCAAGCTGACAGCGGTTTAATCCAACTATTTAAGAATTCAAAGATTGGATAATATCTTCCTTAATTCGTTCTAATTCATGGAAGATCTTTGGCTGAAATTAAGCTCGAAGATTTCTGGATTTATCTCAAATTAATCCGTTGAAGAACAAGCAAGATTTGGAAGGTTCCACTTTTGGAAACTCAAGATCCTGATTGTATGGGCGAACAGGATTGACGAGCTATCTTCCACTTATATTCGACAGCTTGAAGATCACCTTAATTGATTCATTCCAACAAGTAGATTGAATGAACTCTTTTGGAAAGTGCTAACGGTTATGAAGGCACGAAGAAGTATATAAGGTGGAGTCGTTGTTGTTCGAAGAGAGTGAACCGATAGAAAAATTTGAAGTTCGAACCTCTGAAATTCCTTATTCTCAAAATCTCTTGAGCTTTAGTTGTGTACAAAGGAATGACACTTACAGTGAGAAATTGTGAGAGCTGTAGCAAAGACTTTCTACTGAAGAAGTCTAGATCGTAAGCTGTAATATTCTCATTTGCTACATAGTGAATATAGCCAGTGGACTGTCAGCGTGGAGAGTGGACGTAGGCTTACAATAAGCCGAACCAATATAAACTTCGGTGTCAAAATTCTCTTACCCTACCCTCTTTACTTAATTGCTGCGTAATTTAATTAACTCTGATTTTATTTCAAGTTGAGGGATTTGGGTTGAAGGTTTGAAAAGAAATTTATAAACACCTATTCACCCCCTTCTAGGTGTATTTACTAGCTTTTATCAATTGGTATTAGAGCTTGTGTGCTTAATTGCAGGAAGTGTTTATACTTCTTAAGCTAAAGATCTATGGCTAGTATTTTGGCTCCAGGTTTGATTAAAGGCCAAAGCAACACCAGACCACCTTACTTCGATGGGAAGGAATACAACATATGGAAGAACAAGATGAAGGCATTCCTAAGATCTAAAGATCCTCTGGAATGGGATGTAGTAGAGAAAGGAATTGTTCCTAAAGCTACATCAACCTCAGGGAAAGAAATGGCTGATGGAGTGGGAATGTCACAACTTGAAATATCCAAGAGACAAGCCCTTGATGCTAAAGCTATTTATTTCCTATATTGTCTTTTATCTCCTAATGAGTATAACAGAATTTCATCTTGTGAAACAGCTAAAGAAGTTTGGGATAGATTGCACGTCACTTATGAAGGAACGGATCGAGTTAAAGAAACCAAGATCAATATCCTTCTTGGACAGTATGAAGCCTTCAAGATGAAGCCAGGAGAATCCATCATTGATATGTTCAGTCGGTTTACAGAAATTGTGAATGGCTTAGCATACCAAGGACAGCCAATCTCAAGACCAATGAAAGTCAATAAGCTGTTGAGAGGATTTTCCAAAGATTGGAATCACGTAAAGACTTCCATAAGAGAAACACAAAGGATCATACCTATTTCTGTAGATGAATTGGTTGGCACATTTCAATCACATGAAGTCGAGCAATTCAATGAGGACATTGACACCAAAGGTAAGAAGTCAATCGCTTTAAAATCTAATGATGATTCTGATGATACAAATTCAGAAGAAAATTTGGATGATGAAGAATTAGCACTCTTGATAAGAAAATTTAGAAAATTAAATAGAAAAGGAAGAATGATCAATGGAAGGAGACAAGGCAATCAAAGATTTCAAAAGAAATCAATTGAAGAAGATGAAATCAACAAGGATGGTTTTTTTTTTTTAGGTGACCCAGGGAACCCCGCACTCTGATCAACGCGGACGGCCTGACAGGCCCGGGGTACAGAGGGAGTAAACCCTGGAGGCGACACGTGCTAGCCACCGCACACGTGCCACCAGGTAAGTCACCCTGCGACGCCCGGGATTCGAACACTCGACCTTTTGCGAGAGGAAGAGTGCCCGCTCTAGCGGCGCCACCCAGGTGGGTGGTAAATCAACAAGGATGTTGTTTGCCTTGAATGTAAGAAAAAGGGACACATCAAACCTAAAGATTCAAGAAAACACTCAAAGCTGAGACATGGAGCGACACAAAATGTGAAGCGAGTGATGAAGAGTATGCCAATATCTGTCTTATGGCAAGGTTAGACTCAGAATCAGACTCAGACTCAGACTCAAATAGTGATGTCAAGGTTAGAAATTTAAAAATTCCTGCTAAAGTCTTGAATTACATTGATGAACTGTGTCTTAGCCTTAAAACTTCTCTTAAAAGGATTTATGAACTAAAAAAGGAGAATGCCAAATTAAAACAACAAGAAAAGACTTTGGTTGAAAAAATTAAAAATTTAGACAAATGTCTTGCTGTTTCAAAAGAAAATGAAACTGTTCTTTCAAAAGAAAATATTTGCTTGAAAGAAGACCTTTTGAGAGTTACTAAAAAATTTTCAATGGGATCTGAAAAATTAGACAAAATTCTTTCAATTCAAAAACCTTATTTTAATAAATCTGGTCCGGGAATGACATCTAAAACTATTCCCTTGATTGATTTTCCAAAGGTAAAGGAAAGAATCAAGAATAGGCCTACAAAATCTTTTTACAAGAATCATTTTCAAAAGGTTTTTTTAAAGCTTGTTGGAAGAGGTGCTCTTAAATGCTCAAAGCGTAATAACTTAAAACATTTTGAGAAGGATTGTCCTAAAGTTTGGAAACCTGTTAAGAAAAGTTGGGCAAAGACTATTTATGGTACTAACAATGTTGGACCCAAGAAAATCTGGATACCAAAGAAAGCTTGAGTTCTTCATTTAACTGCATTATTAAGAAGAAAATAAAGAGTTATTTGGATAGTGACTGCTCAAGACACATGACAGGAGATTCAACTTGTTTCACAAATCTCTTACAAGTAAAAGGAGGAAATGTTTCCTTTGGTGGCAATAACAAAGGAAAAATTGTTGGTCGTGGAACCGTGAAGATAGGAAATCTCACAATCAACAATGTCTCTCTAGTTGAAGGTTTAAATTATAATCTTCTAAATATTAGTCAGCTATGTGACACTGGATACAAGATCGACTTTCAAGAATATACATGTTTAGGAACGAGCAAAGATCTCTCACAATCATTCACTAGACGGAGACATGGAAATATCTACTTGTTGGATATAAAGTCTGATAATTCTCAATGCTTGATATCTATTCAAGATGAAGCTGTACTCTGGCACAGAAAGCTTGGACATGTCAATTTGAAGCAAATTGCAAAAGTGTCATCCAAGAAGTTAGTCCGAGGACTACCTAACCTGAAGTATCAAAAACATGATCTATGCACACCCTGCGTGTTTGCAAAACAAGTTAGAAACTCATTCAAATCAATAAATCAGGTATCCACTAAACGTGTTTTACAGTTATTGCACATGGATTTGTTCGGACCAACAAGAACACAAAACATTAGAGGTAAAATGTATTGTTTAGTAATAGTAGATGATTGTTCTCGTTTTACTTTGGTATTCTTTCTTTCAAACAAATCTGAAGCATTATCTTATTTCATTAAATTTGCCAAGAAAGTCCAAAATGAAAAAGGTTATTCTATAACAAGTATTCAAACTGATCATGGTGGTGAATTCGAAAATCAAGATTTTGCTCAATTTTGTGATGATTCTGGCATTCAACACAATTTTTCATCCCCATACACTCCACAACAAAATGGAGTTGTAGAAAGGAAAAATTGTTCTTTGCAAGAAATGGCAAGAACTCTTTTGATTGAAAGTAATATTTCTCCTCGTTTTTGGGCTGAAGTAACTTCAACTGCATGTTACATTGTAAACAGATTTTTTCTAAGACCTATTTTAGAGAAAATACCTTATGCATTGTTCAAAGGAAAAAAAAAACCTATTGTCTCTTATTTTCATGTATTTGGTTGCAAATGCTTTATATTAAAGAATGTGAGTGATCGAACTGGCAAGTTTGAAGAAAAATCAGATGAAAGAATATTCCTTGGCTACTCAATGTCTAGCAAAGCTTTCAGAGTTTTCAACAAAATGACTCAGATTGTGAAAGAATTATTGAATGTGAAGTTCGAAGACTCAATTCAAAGTCATACCAATCATACTCAACTCGAAGATCATGAAGCTGTGCAAGTGTCTACTAATTCCCCCGAAGAAAATCAAATCTCTAATGTTCAACCTCAAGCTGAATCAGTAGCTCCAACTGAAACAAAGACTCAGCAAAGTGACAAACCAATTACAAACTGGAAGCATAAATCTAGTCACCTGCAGACCTCATCATTGGTAACATTGATGAAGGGATTCGTACAAGATCCAAAAGGCGTGAAGAGTCTAGTGCTCTAGCACTTGTTTTTGAAGTTGAGCCCAAGACAATAGAAGATGCATTGACTGATGAAAGCTGGATTGAAGCTATGCAAGAAGAATTGAATCAATTCAAAATCAATAATGTTTGGGAACTTGTTCCTAAACCAAAAGGCAAGTCAATTATTGGAATTAAATGGGTTTTCAGGAACAAGCGGAATCAACAAGGAAAGGTGGTGAGAAACAAAGCAAGACTCGTGGCTAAAGGCTATATACAAGAAGAAAGAATCAACTATGATGAAACCTATGCTCCTGTGGCAAGGTTAAAAGCAATAAGATTACTTCTTGCATTTGCTTGCTTTAAAAATTTCAGGTTATTCCAAATGGACGTGAAAAGTGCATTTCTAAATGGAATTATCCAAGAAGAAGTCTATGTTGAGCAACCACTAGGATTTGAAGATCCAAGAAAACCAAACCTTGTCTTCAAGCTGAAGAAAGCATTGTATGGTTTAAAACAAGCACCCCGAGCATGGTACTAAAGGTTAAGTAATTTCTTAATTCAAAATGGTTTTGCTAAAGGTAAAGTAGATACTACTTTATTCATTAAAAAGAAAGGAAAGGATTTCGTACTTGTTCAAATTTATGTTGATGACATAATATTTGGCTATTCGAATGAAAATCTATGCAAGAAATTTTCAAGATGTATGCAGGATGAATTTGAAATGAGCATGATGGGTGAATTGAACTTCTTGTTGGGACTTCAAGTCAAACAATCGAAAGAATGAACTTTTATTCGCCAAGAAAAATATGCAAAAGATCTCATCAAGAAGTTTGGAATTGATAATTGCAAGAAGACAGACACTCCTATGTCAAATTCATTGAAGCTGGACAAAGATGAAGAATGAAAGAATGTAGACCAGAAGCTATACAGAAGCATAATTGGTTCACTTCTTTACCTTACAGCATCTAGACCTGATATTTTGTTTATTGTTTATATTTGTGCTAGATTTCAATCTAATCCTAAAGAATCTCACATGACTGCTGTGAAGCGCATTATCAAATATGTTGCAACTACATCTAAGCTACATCTATGGTATTCCAAAGAATGAGACTTTACTCTCCTTGGATATTCTGATGCTGACTTGGCTGGATGCAAAGTGGACAGGAAAAGCACTTCAGGTACGTGTCAATTATTGGGAAACAGGTTAGTATATTGGTTCTCAAAAAAAAGGGTACCATAGCTCTTTCAACAGCCGAAGCAGAGTATATAGCTCTTGGGAGTTACTGTTCTCAAATCTTGTGGATGCAACAACAATTGAAAGATTATGGAGTTGAAGAATCTTGCACAGAAATCAAATGCGACAACACCAGCGCCATCAACCTTACAAAGAATCCAATACTTCACTCAAGAGCAAAGCACATTGAAATCAAACATCAGTTCATAAGAGATCATGTTCAAAATGGTGAAGTGGTGATTCAGTTCGTTGATTCAAAGAACCAATTGGCGGACATATTCACAAAGCCCCTAGAGAAAGCTCACTTTGAATCAATTCGCTCAAGACTAAATATCGTAAGGTCTGAAGAGATTCAGACTCTAAGGTAAAGTCTTGATAGATACAGACTCAAAGGTAAGATCTGAAGATGTTCAGACTCAAAGGTAAAGTCTGAAAGTGTTCAGACTCAAAAGTAAGCTCTGAAACAATTCAAACTCTGAGGTAAAGTCTGGAAAGTCTTAAGACTCTGACATAAAGTCTGAATGTATGCTATTTTATTTTTATTTATGCCGTATTAGATTTATAATTACTTTTGAAATTTCAAAATCTGCTTTTTTATTCGAAATCTGACACGTTTATGGCAGTTTTCTTTTCCAAAACTAGTAGTTGATTATTTTCTTTAATTTTGGCAGTTTTTACTTTCCCTTGTGACCATTCAGTATCTCTTTTTTTTTTTATTCTTACTATTTATACTCCTGAATCATCGTCTTCAACCTTCACAACTTAAAAGATGTCTCTTTTACTCCTCCTTAAAACCCTAAAAGCTTAAAAAAAATCTCCACTTGCGTCCCTGTTTGATTTGTTTACTCACTAAAAATCCAACTTTTTTGCGAACAAGTTGCTTATTCGCTCTCGGATCAAGCATGTCTTCGAGAAAGTCATCGAGGCTCGCAGGAAAGGGACCACAGAGGAGACACGAGGGTCCTACCAGGGTGGACCTCACAGGAGAAGAAGATTCTCCGCAAGAACAAATAGCAAGTCAACAACCGTTTGAAGAAGTTATTACCGAGGCTGAACTGGTAAGAACTTTAAGACCCAAACTTGCTTACTCGTTGTACAAAAAGTTGAAAAATGGAGGCACAAATTTAAACCTGATCGATGGTTTCCTGAAAGAGAGAGGATATTGAAATGAGACAATATTCTTGCGAGAAATTGAAGAACTGGGAATTGTTGGCGAAGGACTTGCGAAAAGCACGTTCGAAAACATACCAAGTGACCCGCGGTTTGGAACCGCTAATCAGCCTATGGATGATGATGAAAGGTTGTTTTCACAGTTTCAACCATAGATGGGTGTTGCGGTTAACACCATCTGTCCCAAATGGAGTTTTTTTCGCTCCAAGGAACAAGAGCAAATCTATACAAAATTGCTGAAGAGAGGGGTTATGAATCCCGGGAGTGTTGACTTCGATTTTCTTGATTCAATCAAGATAAATCTAAGAGAAAAGTTCTCTAGACTGCAGCTTTAGAGGTTTTGTATAGATGAGACAGTTGGATATCCAGAGTTGACGGCCTATTTTTATTCGAATTTGTCATTTTTAGATGCAAATAGGCTTTCGTTTACTTTCATGAATAAGGAATATGTTGTGGATATTGATACTCTTGCTGATTTACTCGGGGTGGAAAGAAGGTGTTTCCAACCGATTAGAGTATCCACAGCACATGCCACACTAGAGATTGTGCGAGACAGAAGCTTGGAAGGCAAGATATCCTACACCAGGATGAATGCCTCAAATGTTCTGCTTTAAAAATTGTCATAAACTGTCCCAGATCCAAAGCAACCTCAAAGACTGACGTTTCAAAGACTGAAGCCAAACTCATGTTCGCTCTGAATGAAGGCAGAAGCTTTTCCCTTACACACATTATCCTATTCCACATGTACAGGACTGTGGTAAAGGATAAAGGACAATTGCCTTATTCATCTCTTGTCACCAGGTTGTTCAGGCATTTTAAAATCCAAATTCCTGCCCCACTTTACCTTACCAACTTATCTCTCATGCTTGTTGGACACAAGATAGTGATAAAGATGAAGTTTCAGGAATTGGACAAGGCTTTAGAGGGCTTGAAGGAGAAGACCCCTTCAAAAGAATCGGCTGCTACTGCTGTTAAAAGAAAAGGCAAAGAGCCCATGGCTGTTCCTGAGAAAAGAAAAAGGAAATTCATCCTACAAGATGAGAATGAAGAAGAAATAGATGATACCATTTCAGCTCTTACAAGATTGAAGAGCTCTGTTAGTTTTAGAGATAGCAGTCAAGAGAGAGCAAGAAGAGAGAAAGAGATAGAGAGAATGAGGAGAGAAGTAGAAGTGAAAGAAGAAGAAGAGAGATTGAGAAGAGAAGAAGAATAGAGGAAGAGAGAAGAGGAAAGAAAGAGAAGAGAAGGAGAAGAGGAGAGACAGAGAAGAGAAGAAGAGGAGATCGGGAAAGAGGAAGAAGAAAGGTTAAGGAGAGATGAAGAAGAAAGCAAAGCACAAGAGGACTTTGCAGAAGCCTTTGAGCCAACCTCTACTATACCACAACCTGGAAGAGAGACTGAACTACATCACTCCGCTGATGAAGAGACAAAAATTGGCGAAGAATTCTCTACTCCACCTTCTAGCTACAAGACAAGGGGAGTTGCTAAAAAGGTACACCATCGCCATTTCCTACTAGTGATGTGAGTCGATCTGGTGCAGATGCGGAAGACATCTTTGCATCACATTTTCCAGAGGCCGAGGTATCCTCTCCAATTGAAGGTTGTAGAGCTGAAAACAAACCACCCAGCTTCCAGACTCAAAGAACAAAGTCTGTAGGTCCTAGTACAAGTAATGTCAATTCAACAGAATTTTCCAAACTGTTGGATATTATATTGGACCTCAAGAAGCAAGTTTACGGGATGGATTATGAGCTAAGGGATTTGAAACAAGCACTGCTGGCTACTTCCTCAACTATGCAAGACCAAATCACTGCCCTTAGACTTCAAGTGGAATCAAATGTGAAGGGTACTGAATTGGAATCTGTCAAGGAAGCTTTATCCAGCCTTGAGAAGACGGTCAACTCGCTGAGTGAATATGAGCTTCTTCGCATCCCTAAGCAGACTTGATTTTCATCAATTTTCTTTTATTCCTCTACCTCCTTTTGATGGGACAAAAAGGGGGAGAGTTGTGCAGATTTGATAGACTTTACTTGCTTTACTTGCTGGACCTTATCTCGCTTTTAATTTATTTTGGTTTGTGTTGAACAATTTATGTTTTGATTTGTTAAGACTTTGGACTATTTGGTGTTTGAACTTATGATTGATGCTATGATTGAGATTGGATTTGTGAACTTGCAGGATTATTAATACTTGTGAGGATAATTATATGTTAGACTAACCTTTTTCTGTGGTTACAGAAGTAACATAAAATATTCCTCAAATTATGTATGAGTTTTCTTTGCAGGTTAAGAGTTTTACAAATCTGCCGAAGTGTTTTGTCACCATCAAAAAGGGGGAGATTGTTAAAGAAAAATTCATTAAGTGTTTTGAAGCTAACAAAACATCCTCGTCAGTTAAGTCTGAAGAATCCAAGACTCAGTCGCTAAAGTCTGAAGAGTTTCATACCCAAGTGTTTTCGTCTGAAGATTTCCAGACCCAGGAGTTTCGGTCTGAAGATCTCCAGACTCTATCAAAGTCTAAAGTCTGTCAGACTCAATTTTGCGAGTTTGCCCAAGCTGACAGCGGTTTAATCCAACTATTTAAGAATTCAAAGATTGGATAATATCTTCCTTAATTCGTTCTAATTCATGGAAGATTTCTGGCTGATTAAGCTCGAAGATTTCTGGATTTATCTCAAATTAATCCGTTGAAGAACAAGCAAGATTTGGAAGTTTCCACTTTTGGAAACTCAAGATCCTGATTGTATGGACGAACAGGATTGACGAGCTATCTTCCACTTATATTCGACAGCTTGAAGATCACCTTAATTGATTCATTCCAATGGGTAGATTGGATGAACTCTTTTGGAAAGTGCTAATGGTTATGAAGGCACGAAGGAGTATTTAAGGTGGAGTCGTTGTTGTTCGAAGAAAGTGAGCCGATGGAAAAATTCGAAGTTCGAACCTCTGAAACTCCTTGTTCTTGAAATCTCTTGAGCTTTAGTTGTGTACAAAGGAGAGACACTTACAGTGAGAAATTACAAGAGCTGTAGCAAAGACTTTCTACTGAAGAAGTCTAGATCGTAAGTTGTAATATTCTCATTTTCTACATAATGAATACAACCAGTGGGCTGTCAACGTGGAAAGTGGACATAGGCTTACAATAAGCCGAACCACTATAAACTTTGGTGTCAAAATTCTCTTACCCTACCCTCTTTACTTAATTGCTGCGTGATTTAATTAACTCTGATTTTATTTCAAGTTGAGGGATTTGGGTTGAAGGTTTGAAAAGAAATTTATAAACACCTATTCACCCCCCTCTAGGTGTATTTACTAGCCTTTATCAGAACTGAACGAAAACAAGCTTCAAGGAACGGCTTCCATGTGCTTATTTGGCTTATTTCAAGCTTCATTGCAACGTCCATGTGTCACACCTTAGTGAAAGAGCCTAGCCAATAGCATTCTTATTGGAAAGCACCAATAATAATAATAATAATAATAATAATAATAATAATAATAATAATAATAATAATAATAAACCAAGCTGATGAAAAAGTCTTCACGCTGGACTATTATGGTTCACGAGTAGCACTCGACAAAAAAAATAATAATAATATAAATCTTTCTTTTGAACCCGTCCATACTGGTAGTTGGGCATAGAAAAACAAAAACACATTCGCCATATGCTTTTCCAATTGTGACTGGATTCTGTGTCCTAACAAGTTGAAAGCAAAGTCTCTTCCAAATTGCATTGAATAAGGAATGAAGACCTTAAAAAGCATATGCGTTTCCATTGATCAAAAGACACCTTCTTACACGGCAAAACCCAACTCAATTGGATAAATTTGCAAGTTTAACCAAGACCAAGACCAAGACCAAGACCAAGACCAAGACCAAGATTTGGACTCTAAAAGACACCTTCTTTACGCTGGATTGCTATGGTTCACGAGAAGCACTCAACCAAAAAAAAAAAAAAAAAGATAAATCTTTATTTTGAATTTATCCATGCTAGGAGTTGGGCATAGAAAAATAGGAACATAATCACCATATGCTTTTCCAGTCGTGACTAGGTTCTATGTCCTAACAAGTTGCAAGCTAAGTCTCTTTCAGATTGAATTGATTAACAAATGAAGACCTTCAAAAGCATATGTGTTTCCACTGACCAAAAGACACCCTCTTATACAGCGAAACCCAACCCAATTGGATAAATTTGCAAGTTTAACCAAGACCAAGACCAAGAGTTAGACTCAAAAAGTACTACAAATTGGCCAAACCAAAGAAAGGGGCATTCACATACTTGTCTAATTTTATATTCACAACAATTGGAAAGCCCAGCCGTGAAGAAAGGAAATCGAGAGCAAATGAGGTCCTTGATTTTCGGCTGCTTCAAAGAGAGCTCCTATTTGGTCGCAATCAAAGCATGTAATTTGTGCTTTGAGTTATTTACATCTAAAATGAGTTGTTTATTTGTTAATACCCGGGTTTGGGTTTAATTTAGACATGCGAGACGCTTGAGCAAGTTAAGCAATTGTGACTCCAATTCTCCAATTATGGTAAATTTTTGCTACCGGCTCTCCTTGTGAATGTAACTACCAACCCAAAGAATGAATCAAGTAAATTTTTGGGGTCCTTTATTGTTCCTCATTTATTTCTTTGTTGAATTCACATTCAATCCACGTAAATCTTTGGGGTCATTTATTGTTTCTCATTTATTTCTCTGGTGATTGGGCAATGACTTAACAGCAAGATCTTGATTAGCTTCCACGTTCATTAATTTTACAACAAGGTTTACTTCTCATATGATATACAGTCACTTTATGGGTCCTAAACAATCGGTTTTCAACATTATAGGTGTGAATTGCTTTTTAAGAAAGGGTCAATTTTGAACCCAAGGAATTGCTCAGAAAAGAAAGAGCTATTGATTTGGGGGATTAACAGATGGCAAATCATATCTTGCTTTAGAAAAAGAAGAGAAGAGACGAAGAAAGAACGGACGGATGCCTACCGTGGGTCTTTTGACTCATGTCAATTGCGCTTCAAGAAATGGTCGGTTGTGAACCCAAAGGAAGACCATTGCTTAGCTTTCAATTCCCTCTTACCATCAAATGAAATGTGAATAACCCATCTTGAAAGGTCTTCTGCTCAAGAAAGGGAAGAGCTATCAATTTAGTGGATTAATAGATGGCGAATCAGATCTTGCTTTAGAAAAACAAGAGAAGACGAAGAAATAACATGTGGATGCCTATTGCACGTCTTTTGTCTCGTGTAAATTGCTCTTTGAAAATGTGTCAGTTGTGAACCCAAAGGAAGACCACTACTTAACTTTCAATTCCCTTTTACCATCAAATGAAATGTGAATAACCTGTCTTGAAAGATGTTCTACTTAAGAAAGGGAAGAGCTATCAATTTGGCATATTAACATATGGCAAATTGAATCTTGCTCAGAAAAAGAAGAGAAGAGACAAAAAAAAAAAGAAAGAAAGAACAAGTAGATGCCTACTGAGTCGTATCATCTCGTTCCCATAAAAAAGGGAATAATCTCTCGTGATAATAACCATCTAAAGTGTAATAAGAATTTCACGATATTCATAAAGGAAAATGACACAAATGTCATAGAACTTTTGGTCTAATGCACAATTTTATAATTTATTTATTGTGATCCCCAAACTTTAATCTAATGTGTAATGCCATCCTTGATCTTTTAATTTATTTAACGTGGTTTCTACACTATGGTCTAATGTTCAATATGGTCTTTAAATCTTTCATTTTCATGTAGTCTAGAAATGACATTTAAACATTTACTGATAGTTCATGAACCACATTAAACAAATTAAAAGTTTAGGACAATATTGTATATTGAATCAAAAGTTAGAGGGCACATTGCACAAATTAAAAATTCATTGACAACATTACATATTTGATCAAAGTTAAGAGTCCATTTGTACTATTATCTTGTATTCATAACAATTAGATGTATGCAAGTGTTGTCTACCGACAAGGCAACAACTTCTCGAGAGAATAGAGTAAAAGTCCTAAAACCCTAAAAAAGTTGTTTTTACTATTTCTCAACAACTTTCAATAAGGTTCGATAATAATACTTGGAGTAACATATATTAAGCATCTAATTGTCACTGTAGATCCTACTCCAATCAATGAGAGCACTTATAAAAAAGATCTTGCATAAGGGCGTGTCTAAATAGACTTTTTACCTTTTTTACCTTTTGCATAATTTAAATTTTGCGGTTAACGTGTTTTAAATGTTTTTATCTCCAAACATCTAAAACTTTCACAACAAGTAATATATTATCACCTAGATTCACATACAATTTGTTTCATAGTTTTTAAAAAATAATTGGATAAATTTTAAATTTGATGGAAATATTAAAAAATATATTTATTTATTACTCTTTACTTGATCCTAAACAAATAAGGCCTAAGTCAACAAGAAAGAAATAGCAATAAGCTTCGTTAGTGTAATATAAAAACTTAAGTGGAGTACTAAAAGTGCACTAAATGTTCTCAAAATAGTTATTAATATCCGTTTAGAGGAAAAATGGGCCCAATAAAAGATGGAATTCTCTCAATTGTTTCACACCATCAATCCATAAAAGTAGATGTACATGATATGAATGTACAACCCATTGAGAGAACAGAATACAACTCCACATAAACGTGAACTCCCCTCCTTACCGTCCGTGCAACTCTCACCGCATACGGCTAGAACCCCCCTCAATGCGACCGTCACTACGTACGGCTCAAACCCCTCTTATTACCATACGTGCGACTCTCACCACATACGGGTCACATGACGACTCCTAAATCCATCCTAGGTTTTTACACAGGATTGGAGAGAAGTCCAAACACAAAGATCATGACGACTTTGTATTCATTAATATGACTTTGTTAGTGGCCTGTTTACATCAATGTCTAATCTACCGTCTCCTCATATATCCATCTCTCTTTATATATGTCAATGTCCATGGACTAAACTTATAAAACACCGCACATCAATGGGATGATAAGGAAAAAAAAAAAAAAAAAAAAACGGGTGTTCAAAAAGAATCAGCTCTTCATAAAGCTCTCGCGTTCCTGCCACCTTTTTTGCTAATGAACTCACATAACCGGCACGGCAAGGTGTCGAGACTTGCCGCACGTGTGTTTCCATAATTACCTAATACACCACATCTCCTCCATGCGTGGTATTCGGCGTACGCCACCGGATCATTCGCGAGGGACTTCACGAAAGTTGCCAATTCCTCCAAGGAGCTAAACTTGTTCCCGTCTATGATCGAATGCGGAGGGACAAAGTCCATGACGTTGGGGGCACCGAAATAGATGGGGACTGCCCCGGCATCCAGAGCATAAAATAGCTTCTCTGTCACGTAACTTTCCGTCCAAGTGTTCTCGATTGCAAGAACAAACTTATAATGAGACATGGCGCAATGCAAATGGTCCCACCATTTTGGAGTGACACTGACATCGGTGGCACACTCGGGATAGAAAGAAAGCGCCCTGTCGAGACCGCCGACATTATTTAAGCACTTGCCAAATGAATGGTGAGGCAGCAAGTTGAGGAGCTTTTTTGCAAGTTCGTTCCTTTGAGGAAGGCAACGAGAGGAAGACCAATAAACCAGCGTCTCCTGGGGTGCAAAAACAAAATCTAATACATTTAAGGAATCATAAGTTAATAGGGAGAGAATCAAGATGAGACTCGAGGGACTGACAAGATGATCACTCACGTTGTCCTTATAAGAAGACACGTGGTAATTTCGACCATTGTGGAAAAGTGATCCAGCATAGGTTGACTGGACATCGTCTTTTGCATGGTAACTGATGAAGATATCTTCTCGGCCTGATCTCCTTCGTCCAGCCTCCAGATCCATGTATACGCGTAGTGGGTCTCCATTGCGCCTCTGATATTAGCATGTTCAGCAAGAGAAGCAAAGCAGCAGCATGCAAAACAAATTTCATGGAAGCAGATTTCGATTGGGAAAATTATAGAAATCCATTATGTCTAAAGCATTTAAGCTGATTTTGGGCTGTGCCAGTGAAATAATTTAAGTAGAGTGATTATTACCAAAAAGCAAAAACAATCAAGACAAACAGCAACAAGAAAGGGACATGAAGAATCTGCAAATGTAGAAGCATGAACCACCCATCTGACTAGGAATAAAAACCATCCGCCATAGAAATTGATGCAGTATAACATAAGGATTTCACGAATAACTGTTTCCTATTCCATAACAAATGTCTAGACAGCAGGGCAATTTCTTCTCGTATTTTATTGGGGGACCTAAATATGACAACAACATGTTGAAGTGGGGAAAAAAAAAGATCAAAGATTTTATGAGAAAAGAGTCGAGAACAATAGGAAAAAATAATTTGCAATAGCTAGAACCGCCTAGTCTCTATCTCCAGGGTCACATATCAGCATTTCAATCATATATTTGCACATACACATATAGATGGATGGAACTCCAAAAGAGTTTAGCAGGCACAAAGAGGAGGCTCGATAGTTTTTATGGACAAAAGCAAAGTAAAAAGACCTAGGACAGCCAGCGCGTTACATAAAAATAGGATACAAATGAGGATTTCCAAGAAAATTGGTAAGCTCCAATAGTGCAAAATTGGAGCTGAACCAAGCAAGAACAAGTTTCAATGGACAGCTTCCATTTGCTTATTTTTCAAGCTTCATTGCAACGTCCATGTGTCACACTTTAGCAAAAGAGCCTAGCCAGTTGCACTCTTATTGAAGAGCGCCAATAAATAAATAAATAACCAAGTCAATGAAAAAATCTTAATGTTGGACTGCTATAGTTCACGAGTAGCAATCGACCAAAGGAAAAAAAATAACTCAATTGGAAACTGAACCAAAGAATAGCTCACAATTAAGGCAACCTAAACCATTAGGACCTCTATCTACAAGATTGACCAAAAGTGATTTCAAGATCAAATACGTGGCTATTTTAACTTGACCACAGGCATGTTGCAATCTTAGACCAAGTTCATATGACATTATTTTGACAAAGCTAAAAGCCGGTAGTCACAAATCCTTTGGTCTAAATTATTCAAGCCTTTATAAGTTCAGTAGGTTGGCTCAAGGGCCTTGTGCCACTGTGCCATACAATTCAAGACCATTTAATGATCCAACCATTTCAAGCTTTTGGTAGTATAAAAATTCCAGACAGTTTCTCAGCAACATCTCAAATTTTGGAAACATTACCAAAAGCAAGAATGTCTAGTGTACAAAACTAGTTAGAAGTGGTTGGGACCAAGGACTAGGTAACTGGTTCAGCATCATTTTGCCAATGACGCAATAATTCCACAAGAAGCATACAGGGTTGTTCCTCAACCTAAGATGCAATCTTCTTCACTTCAAGATGAATATTAACCAGAAAATAATCATGTTAATTGAGAAGATGCAACTTCATGACAGTTCAAAGTGGGTTTCGCACTTGCTTCAGTTTCCAAAAAATCTTTGCCAGTAGACAAGACAACAAAAATGAACAAATTTCCTGTTGTTAGGACATGTTTTGTATTGGATGACATGAATAATGGGCCTTCCTTAGGTGCTGAAATGATAGGTTTTACCAAAAGGATAGCATGGGAGAGAGTCTTCTATTTATCTAAAGGAAGGGAGGTTGCACTTTGACAAGCGCTCTCCACAATGTTCAATTTATTATGTACTTATCTTCCAATCCAATACCATTGTCAAATGACTAGAATCCTAGATGGAATTCTGCGAAATCACACCAAAGGGTGAAGTATGTGGCCAGCAGCTTGGCGAGGTTTCCAGGTTAAAATTACTTCAGCTCGTAGACTTTTTCCCCCCACTCAAAACAAAGTGGGATTACCATGCCTGCTAGAAATGACACTGTGCTTGCAGGATTCACATTTCAGCCATCTAATACTCTTGTAATATATTGCTAAATGTCCCAGAAGGACATGTTCGTGCCCAGCAATGGACATTTCTTCAGATGTAGAATGATGATAATCCTTCCCCGAAAAGATATGGCACTCTGATTTGATTCTAATTCTCCAGAGCTTACAGATTCGGTTAGAACAAAACATGATGCCTTTGTAATTTAGACTTGATCTGGAATACAGATACATTAAAAGGATACAATATTATGAATTCCATTACTCCAAAAACTTCACTACCATCTTCTCTAATTGACAAAAGAATTGAGATGCAGATAATTTGGTGGCACGGGCGGCTCGAAAGATTGCTAATATGCAGCTAAAATTCGCAAAAGACTCACCTTGAACACGAAATCACAACTTCCCTGCAGAACTGAATTAACCGAAACTCACAAATTACAAAATTAGATGACCAGAGTAAAGAAACGCACCAGAAGCGGCGGCGTCGAGGTCTCAAACAGCAACGCGTCGGGCTTGTCCGCGAGAACCGGGGATTTAGTCCACAAGCAGCTCAACCCACAGCGGCACGAATACAAATTGTCCAAATTGTCGGGGATCCAAGTCCACCCTTTGACCAGCACGCTGACGTGGCTCAGCCGCAGCTCGCCGCACTCCGATCCGCCATCGCCGCCCACTTGCAGAGAAGACGAGGACGACCCGTTGGACCCATTTCCCAATCGCGCCCCGCGCGTCCCCCTGAACCGGGCGCAGCCCACGCGCGAGTCCCACTCCCGGAACGCGCCCACCAGATCGGTGAACGGATCGGGGCCGGCGAGGGCGGCGGCGGCGGCGTCGGGGACCGTCGGCCAGCGGGCGAAGCGGGCGGAGGAGGCGGCGAGGGAGGGGAACTCGAGGGAGCCCGAGAGGAAGAGGACGAGGGCGGCGAAGGACAGCATGAGGGCGACGGTGTAGGCGCCGACGGGCTTCAGTGGCATGGCGAGCGGAGGAGAGGGCAGGTTTTCGCCACGGTCGTCCCCGCTCTCTCTCTCTCTCTCGGAGGACGAGGAGGGAGATGGTGGTCAATGGATCGGACGCATCGACGCGAGAAAGGTCCGAGGTGGTGGCCGTTCTGGAACCGCGGTCGCTCGGAACGTTGCGTGAAGTCTTCTGTTGCTTTGGACCACACTGTCCATCTATTTAAATATATTTAAAAATAATTGCATAACTATAGATGAAGTTTTGAGTTAATACCACCCACCTAGGTGGCGCGGTTGAGCCAGGCTTGCCTCCTCCTCACGGGAAGGAGGGTTCAAAATCCCAACGTGTCGCGGGGTGGCTGCACCCTGGCAAGTGTGTGGTAGGCTAAGACGTGTCGTCCCTGTGGTTTCTACTCCCGACATCCGACCGTGCGGGGTTCCCTGGGTCACAAAAAAAAAAGTTTTGAGTTAATATCGCGAACAACATCAAACCGGTGCATCCACAATAAATTTATTTACGCTTGTGACTACTAATTTCCATTAAATTTTTTCCTCAATACACATGACAATTAATGGATATATTAGTTTAACAAAAAGTGTACCAATTTGTGCTTTTTGTGATATCGGTCGATTTAGTGAAAATTAATTGAGGATAAATTTATTATATCGATTTGGGGTTTTTGCTAATCAAAAAATTAATTTATGATAAATTTATCACAAATTTACTAATTTAAAGTTTTTCATCGCGTTAGTCATAAAATTTTAGCCCAATAAATAATTAAATAATCAAATTCTAAACGTTATAAAAATACAATTAAGTCCCGCCTTTTGAATTTAGTAGCGTCAAATCCTCCTGGACGATCCTATAACCAGCTAATTTAGAGTGTGTTTATTTGTGTTTCCGTTTAAAAATTGTTCCATAGAACAGAAATAAAAAATAAAAAAAAAAAAAAAGTATTTCTGCTCCAATGAACAATTTTTGAATAAAACAACGCGTTTAGTAAATCTATTCCGAAATATAAAAAGAACGAAAAAGTGTTTGATAAACTTGTATAATTTTTTTGTTTCTTTTAATTTTTTTAAATTTTTTATTTTATTTTTCTATTTTCTATATTCTTTTTCCTTCTTTCCTTTTTCTTTTTCCTTCCTTTTGGCCGGTCGCCGGCCTCGGCCATGGCCGATGACCGGCCGATGAGGGCCGGTGGCCTTGTCCAACCACGGCGAGGCTCCTTGGCCCTCGGCGAGGCCAAGCCTCGCCATGGTTGGGCGAGGCTCGACCTTGCCTTGGCCGGGCGAGCTTGAGCTGGGCCAAGTCCAGCAAGGCCAAGCTCGCCCAGCCACAGGCGAGGCTCAACCTTGCCGGGCCACCACCAAGTCAGCGTCGCCTAGTGGTGACCTGGCAAGGCCGAGCCTCGCCCAGCCACAGCGATAGTCGGCCTCGCCGAGGGCTGGCGATGCTCCAGCGAGGTCGCCGGCCCTCGACAGTGTCACGGCCCTCGACGGCGTCATCGGCCCTCAACAGCCGATCGCCGACCATGGTCGAGGCCAGCGACCAACCAAAGAAAAAAGAAAAAGAAAAGAAGATGAAAAAAAATGAGAAGAAAAAAGAGAGGAGAGAAAAATTTTGTTCTTAAAAAATTGTTCCAGAAACAAGAAACACGTTTTTATTATTTCTTATTTCTGTTCCAAATGTGTTTCTAGGGATAAAAAATAGATTTGGAACAGAAATGCAAACAAACGTGTTGAGAAAGTACAGCAGAGAAAGGGAGATTTCTCTTAGATTTCTCGGTTTTATGGAAGAAAAAGAAAAGCAGAGCAAAAGACGCTTGTACCTCCCCGCGAGCTAGCTCCCCCCTTCCCCTGGCGACGCCACCCGCTCGAAGCATCGGGCCGCCGCACCCGCCGCAGCAGACCCCTGAGGCCGCCCCTCGAAGAAGAAGGAGGACGTCTCCTCGTCGAGACCCTTTTTCCTCCTGGATCATCCCGGACCTGCTCCTGCCGTACCTGCTTTTCTCCATTTTTCCGAAGCTCGCCCGCGCTTCCGAGCGTCGCTTCTCTCGCTGCAACCACCAGCGGCTCCGTCGCCGGAGCTCCGAGCGTCGTTGCCTTCTCTGCTCTCATTGCCCAGCGCCCGTGCTTCCGTCTCCAACCTCGGCCTTTTTGTGTCGCTTTTCCTGCGCGTTGCTCTATTCTCCAAAGCTCCTGAAAAAGGGCGTCTGAAGCCCCGTTCCTGCTGACTGTTCGTTGAAGCTTGTTGTTGGAGTCTTTGTGACAGCCCGAGCGGCGGTGCACGGGGAGGAGGGATGGCGGTGCACGGGGAGGAGGGATGGCGGTGCGTCCGCGCCTCGGTCCCCGGACGTGCGCAAGGAAAGGGTCCATGTCCCACATCGCCTAGGGAGGGAGTTTTGGGCCAATTTATAATAGCTTGGGTCCCTCTAATCTGTATAACGCATTTTAAAGCCGTGAGAACTCAGTGTCCAAAGTGAACGATATTATACAGTGGGACCCGGGTCGTTACAGTCTTGGGGCGCCTGGTAGGCCTCTTCAACCCCCCCATAAGTTTGCTCTGGTACGTGATCTCTTTGGGCTTCAAATGGCCGAGTTTGGTTAGGGTTTGCTCACCCTGTTTCTCTGCAATCCGTTGCTATTATGGATCCTGGAACTTCTTCGCCCCAAATCAAGGGGGAAAGGGTTGTTCGTAGCCCTCCCGCTCCTGACCATGGCCCCTCCTCTCGTGGCGGTGTTGCTAATGAGAACTTGGGTGGTTCTATTTGGCCCCCTGCTGGTTTGAAGCAGCCTTCCGTTCAAGCCCCTTCCACTCATGATCTAGATAGGCCGCAAGGGAGAAGCAAAGGTAGATCGGGTTCGAAGCAACCTCAGCGAGCAGTCTCAAGAAGCTCAAACCTGCTCAATTGGGCGAGTGTGGCTGTGGTCAGAGTAGCCACCAAAGGCTATGACTTGGAGTTCATTCCTCCAATCGATGATGGGCCTTCTGTGGAAATGACTGATGATGATCTACAGGCTGTCGACCCGAAACTTCAAGATTGTCTCGTTGGATATTATCTGGGTAGAAGAATTCCTTTTAAAGTTACAAAAGCAGCCTTCAAAAAGGCGTGGGGGCCTAATTTGGTCGAACTAATGGCTGATGGGAGGGGTTTTTCTATTTCCATATTCCGAATTGGGAGTTCTAGAGAAAAGTGTTGGAAGGAGGCCCTATTACCGTTTCAAAGGTACCTCTTGTGCTGCAACAATGGAGGCCGGCCCTGGATTTGAGGAAGGACTCCCACCTTACGGTTCCTATGTGGGTAAGGCTTAAAAACTTACCTCCCGTGTTCTAGTCTTCTCAAGCTATCAGTAAGATTGCAAGTAAGGTTGGTAAACCGCTTTATGTAGACATAAATACTGATGAAATGAAAGCTCTGGCTTATGCTAGAGTATGTGTAGAGATTACAGCAAAGCAGCCTTCATGTGAGTCCATTGAATTGGTTCACCAGGGTAATTCGTCTTTGGTGGAAGTAGAATATGAATGGAGACCCACGGCTTGTGTAGGTTGTGGTGTCTTTGGCCACAAATGCAGTGCTGGTGTTGCTCAGTCCTCTACTGCAAATGCTCAACGTTCTTTGATCGCTAGACCCCATGCTCCTCAAGATGGGCCTTCATCTCCTATCCCTTCTTCTCAGCCTGCAGTTCAAGCAAGCTTGCATCCTCAGTTCGCTCAGTCTTCGGACAGAACTCATGATAACCCTTTGTTTATTAAGAAGCCTAATGCTAGACCTATACCAGCAGAGGAGACCCTCCCTGAAATGCATAAGGTAACAAATCCTACTGCTGGTAAATCCCCGAGCTCTCTTAATTCTACTGCAATGGCCTCTGGATGCGAAGGAACTCAGGAGTTGCCTTTGCCTACTATCTCTGCTACTATCCCTCATGCCACTGCTGACCCGGGTTGGAAGCAAGTAAAAAGAAATAAGAAGGTGGTTGAGAAAGGAGCTGCATCTTTTAGTTTAGCCCTGTCCACTGAAGTGGGGCATACTCTAAAGCTAAAACTAAAAGGCCCTGTTTCTAGGGAAGTTGATTCTACTTCGTTGTCTCGCAAGACTTCTGGAATCTCATTATCTTCCTCGAAGGCTGTTGAAAGCTCTTCTTTGGCAAATGCGAAAGTCGTCTCTCCTCCTTTGATTCTACCTGATTGTTCGGACGAGATTGGTAACTCCAAAGATTCATGCCGTTTTGGACAATGAGGACCTACATCGTCGCTTGGATGCCCTTCTCCGAAAGCCCCTCACAAAAATGTCCCGGTTGAGACACTACAAGATAAGCTACTGCTTATATGCCCGGATCCTTCTCCTTCAACGGCTCCTAATCCGACTGCGGGTCGGAAAAAGGCCACCAAGAAGAGGTAACATTCTCCTTCTTCTTTGTAAATATGTATATAGGTGCTTGGAACATAAGAGGCCTCATGAACCCTGTCAAGCGGGCAGAAGTTAGGAGATTTGTCTCCACCCACAATCTATGCCTTATTGGCCTTATCGAGACTAAAGTTCCTGAAATTTCCTTTGAATCTATATCCTCCTCCTTTTTGCATGGTTGGAATTGGGTTGCAAATTATGATTTCTCCCCTCGTGGAAGAATTTGGGTGGGCTGGAACCCTGAGTATGTTAGTTATAAAACGTTGTCGATCAATGATCAAGCTGTACATGGTCGATTGACATACATCCTGACTAGTATGGTTTGTTGCGTGTCTATTGTTTATGGAGAACATTCTTTCATTCGCTGCCGGCCTCTTTGGGAGGACTTGCTCCGTATGAATAATCTTATGCAGGATATGCCTTGGTTGGTAGCTGGAGATTTTAATGCCATAAGGGATCCTTTGGACCGGTTTGGTGGCTCCAACTTATAGATCCCTTATTTTGATGAATTCGGAAACTACTTAGCTCAGACTGAATTGGGCGATCTTAGGTATGTTGGCCTTCGGTTTACTTGGTCGACCTCTGGAAAAATGAGGAAAATCGATCGCGTTTTGGTTAATTCTAAATGGAATATGAAATTCTCCTTCTCTGAGGCCTCGTTCCCGAATCCAGGCATCTCGGATCACTCTCCCATGGTTGTCAGAGTCCTTAACCCGTTTTTTAAAAGAAGGCCTTTCAAATATTTTGATCTTTGGGCTAAGCATTCTGACTTCCCTTCCGTCGTTCAGCAAGCTTGGGATACTCCGATTGTTGGGGTTGCTATGTTCAAACTAGTATCCAAGCTTAAGATGCTAAAAAGCGGCTCAAACAACTGAATAGGAAGGAGTTCTCCAATATTTCGGTAAGGACAGCGGAAGCTAGAGAAGCTCTTCGTCTTGCTCAGCTTGATCTTCATCTTGATCCGACCAACTCTAGCTTTGCTAATCTTTAGAAGGTGCACCGTAAGCTCTTTGTGAACTTGCGTAGAGATGAGGAATCTTTTTATAGGCAGAAATCAAGAATTCGCTGGCTCAAGGAAGGTGATCGAAATACTAAATTTTTTCATAATTCCGTCAAGAGAAGGCAGCTCAGGAATAGAATCCTCTCAGTTAAGGATTCTTTGGGTGCTTTGATCAGTGACCCTTTAGCGGTTCCACAAGTTTTTGTCTCTTTATTTGATGATCTCCTATCTCCTCAAACGATGCTAGCCAAGCCTTCATTGTAGGACGTTAAAGAGTTCATTCGTAGACCTCTGTCAGTTGATCGAGTATTCTCCCTTTCTAGACCAATCTTGGAATCTAAAATTAAAGATACGCTCTTTTCTCTCGCGAAAGGAAAAGCCCCGGGTCCTTACGGCTTTACTGTTGAGTTCTTTAAGACTTGCTGAGGGACTATTGGCCCGTTGGTGATGGAGGCGGTTTCTGACTTCTTCTCTTCAGGCCGTCTTTTGAGAGAGGTAAATAATACCATTCTTGCCTTGGTACCTAAAGTGCCTAATGCTTGTGCTGTGACTGATTTCCGACCTATCGCTTGCTGTAATACTATTTATAAGCTCATCACAAAAATCTTGGCTAATCGCCTAGCTGCTGTCTTGAGCGATTTGATTGATTCTTCCCAAAATTCATTCGTTAAAGGGAGAAGAATTAGGGATAATATACTGATGGCGCAAGAGCTTTTTGCTGGTTTTCATCTAGAACCTTATACTCCCAAATGTGCAATAAAGGTTGATTTTCAGAAAGCCTTCGATACTGTTGATTGGGACTTTCTTCAAACTACTTTGTTGGCGTTTGGGTTTCCTGAATCTCTCACTCGTCTCATTATGGTTTGTGTTTGGACCCCGAAATACTCTATTTCTATTAATGGAGAGTTGCATGGCTTCTTTCCGGGTGGGAGGGGGCTTCGCCAGGGCGATCCGATGTCACCCTACCTCTTCACCCTTGTAATGGAGGTTTTCTCTGGAATATTGAATGCAAATATTGCTCGGAGGGAGTTTAAGTATTATTGGAGATGCAAACCAGTCCATCTTTCTCATCTCTTTTTCGCTGATAATGTATTCCTCTTCAGTCAGGCTGACTAACCTTCCATTACTCTTCTGAAAAAGGGCCTCGATCTATTTTCTTCTTGGAGTGGGCTCCTTCCGAATAAGAACAAAAGCGAAATCTTTTTATCGAGTGGGGCTCCTTCGCTGCGCAACTATATTCTTATGGCTTTTGGGTTTCAAGAAGGAAAGCTCCCAGTGAAATACTTAGGTGTACCGATCATCTCCTCTAGACTTGGGAAAGCAGATTGCATGGCCTTGATTGATCGGATTACTGCCAGGGCCCAGTCATTGACTCAACGCTTCCTCTCTTTTGCGGGTAGGCTGCAACTTATAAGGTTAGTCCTACATTCTATTCAAACATATTGGTCAAGTGTCTTTACTTTGCCGGTTTCAGTCCTAAAAAATATTGAGAAAATCTTGAGACAATTTCTATGGAAAGGCACCACTCTTGGCAAAGGCGGGGCCAAGGTTGCATGTGATGAAGTGTGCCTTCCTAAAAATGAAGGAGGATTGGGTATTCGTAAGTTGAAAGACTATAACAAATCAGCGATGCTTAAATACATTTGGATTCTTTTCATAGACAAGGAATTCTTATGGTGTCGTTGGATTCACTCCAATTTTTTAAAAAGGAACAATTTTTGGATCTCTTCCTCACCTTCTGTTTGCTCTTGGGCCTAGAAAAAAATCTTACTTCTAAGAGCGGAGTTTCGGCTTTCATTTCTCTGGAAAATTGGAAATGGCCTTTCGGCTTCCTTATGGTTTGATCACTGGCTTTCAGAGGGCCCTCTTGATCAGCTTATTCCGCATCCTCTTATTGAAACATCTAGTCTTCCAAAGAATGCAGTAGTTGCGAATCTTCTCTCCCGTATGGGCGATTCCTTCAAGCTTGGGATTCTCCATTCCGGTTTCATCATCTACTCCGGATCGTTTCTTTTGGAGTCAGGATCCCTCTGGATCCTTCTCGGTGGCTTCTGCTTGGGACTGCATTAGAACAGAAAAAAAAAAAAAACCAGGTGCCTTGGGCTTCTCTTATCCGAAACTCTGATATTGCTCCTAGATTCTAGTTTAATTTGTGGTTGATTACGAGGAACGGATTGCCTACCCAGGAACTCCTTCTCTCTCATGGAAGAATCAACTTTTGCACTTGTGCGTTATGCAATGAAGTTCCGGATTCCATCAATCACCTATTTTTTGATTGCCATGTCTCGGCTTCTCTTGCTTTCTTTTGGGCGACAAGGTGTAACTTACCTTGGCGAGCGAGACTGTGGGTGGATAACCTATCTTGGGCTATTAAATTCTTATCCGGTAAAGGTTTCTTCCACTGTATTGCTAGATTTTCTTTTGCTGCCTTATGTTACTTGATTTGGAAAAAAAGGAATGATATTATATTCCGAGGGGAAGCCTTGGTCGTCTCTGCGTTGAAAAATCACCTGATTAAAGTTGTAAAGGAGAAAGCACTTACCTTCTCAAATGTTCCGGATATCCCGAGAAACAGGCGTCTTCAGAGGAACTGGGGCTTTCATCCCTCCATTTTCTCCGGCCATACTTCAACTCTATAGGTTGCTTGGATCGCGTTCCTGCTTCAAGTTATTTCAGCTCTTCATTCTTGGTCTCTTCGTTTTTTTGAATTGCCAAGGTTTCGTGTTGGCTGTCGTGACTTCTATTTTAGTGACCTTGTTGGTCGCTTGTATTTGTTTCTCTTTGCCTTTGGTTCTTTCTTCGGCTCCCTTCCACTATTTCTACTTACTGTAGTTAGAGTCTTTGGTGCCGCTTTTGTATTATTGTCCTAGCTATATATTCATTACTTTTACCAAAAAAAAAAAAAACACGTTTCTATTCTTTTTTGTTTCCCTAAAAAAAAACAGAAATTTTGTTTATAAACAAAAAAAAAAATGTAAACAAACAGGGCCATTTAGCATGCCCAAATACAAAATGGAGCTTTTTAATATTCTGTTGGCCTGTATGGCGCTAATGTGACTCTAACAAGGCACCGTGTTAAGGATTTTTTTTATCCAATATCTGTATAATATGACTGAATTTTTTCCCTTTAAGTCGCCAAAATGTTTGACATCTAGGACTCTAAACACTTAAGAGATATCGTCTCCTTATCTGAAGAATTGTTTTTGCTCCTAATCTGAAGAATTGTCTTTGCGGGCACTTAAATGCCACCATCGAGTATTTTCACTTGAAGGATAACTCCTACCATCTTGTACTTATTTCTCTTCGCAATAATTAACTTACTAAAATGCTATTGAATTTGTGGTTCAGGGAAATAAATATAGTCTATATGCCATGCTGTTAACTGTGATTTTTATTTTTCACTTTGTTGTACATTCTACTGTGACTTATTATAAAATTACAACTCGTGGTGTATGTTTTCAATCGATTCAATATTAGAATATACTTTCAAATATCTGCACGAATTTTGTTTCGAGTATTTCTTGTGCAATTATATTCAATAAGTACATTCAAACATTAAATTTTCATTAACAATTTCTATTGATATAAAACATTCTCGTGCATTATTGGAATTCCCTCATGTTTATGGTTATGTCACACAATACATAGGTTGATGCCCAACAAAAACTACGAAATTAAAAATATATATAACATTTCATCCAATGATCTCTATTTTTTAAAATCAAAATACAAGTGCAGTTTTACTTTTGGAGATCATTGTGTCCTCACGTCAATTGTCCTTGTGACCCTAATTACAATATGTCATTTTCTTTTGAAAAACATAATTGTCCCAAAATCCTAATTTTTCACGTCCATCAAACACACTCGAAACCCTATAAAAAAACAAACTATCTAGCCCCATGTAAGATAGTAAAATGAGCTTGCAAGAAGAGGTAATTTGGTATCTTCATTATGGGTTTTGCTTGGAGGTATGTGAATATTGTTAACAAAAATAGGGATATTTAAATATTCAATGGGTAAAAAGTGATGTGTATTTGTAGTATTTTCTCCAAAAAAAAATTACTTACCGGTCTCGAACTCTTGATCAAAATAATTTTTGAAGGTTCTAAAATTGGCTAGACATCCAACAAATTGAACTGTGAAAGATTATATGTTTCAATTCACGAAGCTGATTTCTTAAATTAATTCTAGATTGGCTTTGTGGGATGTTGGAAGATCATGTTGGTAATTTGATGCTTATTGTCATTGTGTTTTAAACCCATCGAGGGTTATGAATATGCATACCTTGGTTTCTCGGGTATAGGATTTACTTTTGATTTTTGACTTTTCTCCTGTTTTAAAAAAAAAAAAAAAAAAAACTCCTCTTTTTTTGGAACTTAATTTTTGGAAGAAATTTAAAAAAAAAATAGTTACTTTTAATGTCTTTGTCTGAAGACCAGACAAATAAACCCAACGGAATTTTTTTAGGCCGCATCCTACATTCAGAGGCCACATTTTGGACATGGGCTCATATGCCAAGTGACGAGGCCGTCCATTGTTGTAATGGACTGGACTAAGGGCCACGCTGTGCCTTGGGCTTTGGGCTCTCTGTTCCAATGTTTAAAACTGATGAACTTGTCTGCTGCAGTTTTGAGATGCAATTCAATTTCCATTTTATTTGGTCCTGATTAAGGCTTAAAGTCGATAAAACATGGGGAAAAAAAATTCCTTCTGAATATCTGGAATTTCTACTCATTCCAGCTAGCAAAACCTCGAAATTTGCCAAATTTTAGGTGCTCCTGAGAAAGCGGTCTTCATTTAAGAATTCGAAACTAGATTGTTATTCACATCACTAATTCACAAAGAAAAGGGTAACCAAAACCCGATACTATTGATTCAGATTGAGTGTTAGCTTGATTTGTCTTTATGGATCTCTTGTTTCGGGTTTTTAAACTAGTTGGCGTGCATGACATATTTTAGCCTCAACAATAACATTGAACTCAGTACTTACAGCTTCTATTTTTATTATCGCTTCGGTCGAGAGGAGATTCCATTCATTTGACAAAACAACACAAGAAGCAACAGAGAAGGCTTCCAAACCAAGCAAATCCCAAACATTCACAGAATAAACCAAATCCCATGAACCCAACGACAACCCTCCAGCCACAAGCACGCTCCCATTCCCTCTAAGAACTGATTTGCCTCAACAAATAACCCGCGGCTAATCGGCAAATTCAGGGACGAGCATGTGCCAGAAACTTTCGCTCCGGTCGCTGCAGCCTGCGCGGTGCACGAAAGGGGAAGGGGGGGAGGAGGATCGGCACTCCAAATAAAGAAGGAAACACGTGCATTTCGTTTCGCTCAAGGGATCGAAATCAGCATTTCTTTGTTCGATCCACGGCAGCAGACGACAAGAAAAGGACGGCTTTTTTCTTCTTTTCTGATACGAAAACGCCACGCCTCTGGCAAGGAAAAAAGCAAAGATAAGCAGGCCGCGCGCGGAGCCCGACCGATAACCCGTCAACGTTGGATCCGATAACCCATCCCTCTTATTACCACCTCTCAAGAAACCTAGATTTAAAAAAAAAAAAAAAAAAAGCCCCAGCCGTCGGCATCACATCGCTGACATTTCGCCCGATTCAGGCCCGGGGGCCAATGCCCAGTTGGATCCAGGAAAAAGCGTGGTTTGACCCGCGAAGCCGCAGCCTTGCATGCGTGCTCTTTGCGATTGCTTGCCATTCGTTCTTCTACGCTTTTGTGCAAAATTATAATACTAATTATTTAACCCGACAATATAAAAAAAGAAAACAAAACCAAACGAATCCCCTATTTGGTGCGCGATATTGGGGTTCCACCAATGCGATTTTGTTCAATATCATACAAAGCAATTAAAAAAATCAATCCGAAATCCAGTAAAGAAACAGCAGGGAAATCGCGTGGCGCACGCCATGGTTGAGTGCAATCAAAGCCTCAAAAAAGGGGATTTTCTCCTTTTCATACTCTTTTGAATCTCTCCTCTTTGTTTTTTATTTTCCTTCCCGATATTTCTTTCGCATTAGCAATTTCTATCGAGAAATCAGCTAAGAAAAAGAGAGCATTAAAGTGTGTAGATAATATGGATGAAACGGAGAAAGTGTATAGATAATATGGATGAAATGGAGATTGCATTATAATGATGGGTTGAATTAATGCGTGAAGAGTATAGAATTTTTTGGCATATAAAATCGAATGTCTAGATCTTGACCGCAATGGGTGCTTTGGTGATGCTTGATTATTTCCATTTGCGCACGTTAGGATACGAAAAAGCGTACCTACTTTGCGACTCAGAAAGCAATACCCACCTCTCCCACTTTTATTGGGGAAGACCCTACGTGAGTACGTAAATTTATATGAATAGTCAACTAGCTTGCCGGAAAAGAGAAAAGAAAAATAGCCGGCAACCCATGTCATAAAAGAAAAAAAAAAGCTGGCTACCAGTCAATATAAACTTTTCTTTCATGAATAGCATTAATGTTTTTATGAATTAGTTTCCACATTTTTTAGAGAATTACATTAAAAATAATGAAATTTGGTCCTAAGGTTTATGTCGTGCGAATTCTCTCACAAAAGTCAATGCAAATTGTTTTTTGCTTGGTAATATCGATTATTAATTATTTTCTTAATAGGGGTTCTAAAAAGATCGATATATGGTCGGCGTCCACTTGAATATGAAGTTGTCATATGTTATTTAGAAATTTGTTCTCTGCCGGAGATTTAGGCTTGCGGTTCTGCCTCACGCCACGCGCAGATTACCTCACTTTACATGCGATGTCGTTGGATCAATTTCGCTTTTCTCTAAAAATTACTAGTTTTTTTATGCACTTGTTAGCAGCCACGATTTGTTACATGAATTAATAATGAAATTTATTCCTTCGACCGTACATAGAAATTATATTATCAAGACATGGGCATAAGACCCATTCTTTCCGAGAATTTCATTGTGGTGTGAGGACAACTCGAGAATTTCACCCGAGGTGGTTTTTACTGTTTTTTCAGTTGGAAGTTAGTAGGTTGACTTTTTTAACCTTTTGTATGTTGATCCTTTCTATTTTCACTGGCCAAGTTGGAACTGACCCAGAAGATATTTTCCCCTAAATTGTATTTTCCCAAGACGATACGCTCAATTTCGGTCGATAGGGACTCAAGGGTGCTTTTCAGCTTAGCAAGATTTGGGAACTAGCCCCGTATATTTCGATCTTGATTGAACGCTTTTTCCACGAGGGGATATAATTAAAAACCTAACTCTTGAATTTTTATGGTTGCTGGGGGGCGTATCGTCCGTTTCTTTCGAAGGATCTCGCATTTGTTTGCGTCCGCGACGTATCATTTCTCCTTTTGGACAAGCTCCATGCGACAGCGATGTTCGATTGGCGCGAGCTGACGATCGACGAGTCATTATTATTATAGTAGATTAATCTTAAAGGTTAATGTTTTTTCCACTTGATTCAAAAGCTTTTGTTTCCTCGAGAAAGTAAAAGGAAAACGATACAAACGATCACTTAATTTTTATCTGATGTGTATTGCCGTCGCTGAACTTCTAAATTGTATGATGTCTTCTCTAACTTCCAATTTGTTCAATGTAGTTCTCATCCATGTTTGATCCGATCCCTAAATTTCAATTGATGGAAATATAATTGTGACCATTTTATATATAGTCTAGGGATTAACTTAAACATACCTCAACCGGGTTACTTCAGGAGTTGCCTTCTTTTGGGCGACTAGGAGTGGTATTCCTTGGAGGATCAAACCGTGGGAGGAAACAATTATTTGGGTCTCGGCCTTGCTGTTCGGCAAGGACTTTCATAATTGCATTGCCTGCTTTTCTTTTGGTGCTTTGTGCCACATTGTGTAGAAGAGTAGGAATGACATGCTCTTCAGGGGTGTGTAGATTTCTACATCCGCTATGAAGATGCATCTCATGAAGGTGGTCGAAGACGAAGCTTGCCCCTTTAGAAATGTGGAGGATTCCCCAAAAAACAGAATATTACAACGCTCTTAGGAGTTGGACCCAGCTATCTTCACAGTTTGATGTGTAGCCTGGGTTCATTCAGTGTTAGCGTGTATTGTTTTTTGTTGTCTTTTGGCCGCTTGGCCTTTGCCCGGCTTCCTTTCACTTATTTGAGAATGTTCTTTTGAGTGTGAGTCTTTTGAAGCCGATTCTTTGTACTTTTTTACCTCCCCTTTATATTACATACTTATTTACCAAAAAAAAAACTTAAACATACCTCAAAAGTTCAGGGATCATGCTATTGTAATGATAGTGGTTTGATGGATTTGATGAAAGTGAGCAAAACGAGATACATTATTTCCATCTAGGTATCACATTAATACATGTGTCTTTCAAGTTCACGTATCTCTTGGATTCATTTATCTATTTCAATCAGGCATCTCTATTTAATTAATGTATCTCATGAATTCTTATATATATTCAATTAATGGTTCATGCATTGCTTTGTACATTGAGTTCTAGAATTCTATAAATAGACTTCAAACTCCTCATTCCAAAAACAAGCCAAAACACCTACATCTCCTAGAGTTTCTCTAAGTCTGCTGGTTCCAAGAAATGTTCAACAAAGTCTTGTTCGTATAGTGCTTATACAAACAAGCTTTGACTTCTTGTGTCTTGGAAAACATAGTTTGTGAGGCTACGTAACACCGTTAGCAGGGACAAATCACCTTGAGAAGATTTGGTAAGTTGTATCTCACCTCCAATTATCATTTATTTTTATTATCACTTTCTTGAATTTATTGATTTCCTAGTTATAATGAACAATGTTACGTATTCTTCCTCCAATACACTTCTTCTTCTCCTCCTCCTCCTCTAAATCTTCCGACAAGTGGAGCATATAAGGATACGTTTGATAACATTTCTATTCTAAGGAACAATTTTTTTTAGAAACACTTTATTCTGTTTCTGTTCCCAATAACAATTTCTGAATATTTGAATGTATTTAATAACTATACAAAATTTTTGTTCCCAAAAGAGAAATATGTTTGGTACAACCCCATATATTTTTATGACTCAAAATTTCTTTTAATTTATTAATAATTGTATCACTTGTTCCTTTTTTTCTTTTCTTTTTCTTCTTCTTCTCCTTCCTCCAGCCGGTCGCCGGTTGCAAGGTCAGCCTCGGGGGAGGCTCGTTGGCCACCAGCGAGGTTGAGCCTTGCCATGGCTGGGTGAGTCTAGCGACCGGTTAGGGGAAGAATGGAGGAAGAGAAAGAAAAAAAAAAGGAAAAAAAAATTGATTATTTATTATTATCTCTTGAGAAGTTCCCAAAAATAAGAAGTAACTTTTTTTTGTTTCAAATTTGTTCCCAGAAACAAAAAACTTACCAAAAACATTAATATCCTATTTCTACTATTGGGAACAAAATAACAGAAACACCTATTCTCGGGAGTGTTACCAAATGCAATCTAAAAGATTTGGGGAACACATTTTATATTGAGTTAAAATTCATGGACTATTTAATTATCCTGAAAATAAATAGCGAAAGCAACGTCGCAGTCATAAACCAAGCTTTACATTTAGTTTAGGAAGATGACTCGGAATCATGCCCTCATAAAAAAAAAATGCAATCGTGCATCCGACGTAGGCGCTGAATTAACTATGAACTCCATTCACACGTCGAGGAAGTCAATTGGGTTCCCCCTTGTGTCATTGATGATGCTTATCGCCTAATGTCAACCAGTTATTAAATAGTGCAACTACCCTTGTTGACTCGTCATGAAAAATAAAGCAATGCAAGTTGCATTTGGTAACATAATATGGAAGCATATAATTTAGGTAACGTTAGACATAATATATGTACCCCTGTAAGTTTTTGCGTATGCATGTAATGTCCAATAAATGCAAATTTGTTGCTTTTATTAAATTTTCCATAATAAAACTAACCTTTTGATTTTGTCGATGTAAGTAAATTCCCCAAGAAATAACATTGCCAAGTGGTTTTGTGGGATATGAAAGTCTCAAGAATTATAATTTTCGTATGACGCTTATTTATGAATCATAACATTCTTTTTCAGCCACTTGAGTGTCATAACTTCTGAAAAATTGATCAAGTGCCATGACTTTCTAACAACGTTTACCAAAATGTTAGAAATCTAATACGGCACGACACTTGTGTTGTAATACCAAAATTTACAATATTTCAGTTATTAATTTCAAAGTTATTTGGTACTCAAGTGATCTTTAAAACAAAAAAGTTTTGATACTTGAATGAGTTTCGTACGTTAGTTATAACAAGCAAGTGATCGAATATGAGCTTATATGGTGTTGGTGTCCTTCTCCCGATTTCGCGTTGGCCAAAGATGAAATTCCATATCCATCGAGAGTTAAAGGACAATTAAGACACAGGCGTAAGACCCAATATTTCCGTTGAGCAGGGCCTTTTCAATACCATATCGTTGGACCTGCGAGCTGAATCCGGCAAGATATTGATTAAGAACATGTTTGAAGTGATTTTTCACTTTTTGATTTTTTAGAATCTCGCGATGCACGTCACTTTGTTTCTTTTAAGGTAAACTTGGTTTAAGTTAGCGACTTTTAAAAAATCATAAATTTTAGCCACGCTCTGTTATTAACAAAATAATATATGTTTTGTCTTTACGACTCTATTTGCGTCAATTTTGTCCGTGATCTCGTAGGGTGCGCATGACAACATTTTTATTTCGGAGAACTACTTCTAAAAAGAAATAGTTCATTTCTCATTCTACTCCGGGGAACATTTCTCTATTTCAGAAAACAAAATAATAGAAATCAAGATAAACAGAAACGTTACCATGCAAACTTCTAGAATACAATACTTAACAGTTACCTTTGTAGTATTTTATTCATTCGTTTTATTTCGAGAAAATAGCAAGTACAATTCTTTAATGAGAAAATTTTTGTAGTGAAAGGAGCTCTGATCCAATCGATGGTATAATATTAAAAAGATTGCTTAAGATCATATATTAGGCTTAGTTAATGGATAGTCGAGAAAGCTCAGTTTTTTCGAGCGAAATAATGTAAATGTGTGTGGTGGCATCAATGATTAAGCAATTTATTCATTAGACACTTCGGGCATGCTGCATTTATTGTTCATAATGACAATTTGTGTAGTACAATAATGGCAATGGCCTTTATATTTGGAAATACCCTGTCACGGTTAGTCGGCAGGAATTGTGAGAGAGAGAGAGTTACCTTGTAAAATGCTCCTAATAATAAGCTTATAAAGGGCAACATTAGGTTGGCCTTTTCTAAAGTCAGACTCATTTAATTTGCAATTCATTATCGAATCTAAAAAGGGAACTAATTAGATTATGATCCCGATGCCGTGAGTTTAATAAATTACAATAAAGATCAAGGTAGAATTGTTTTTAATAAAAATCCATTGATGTCATTGGTCTTGAGGCGAAGTTTCCAAATTTGAGCAAATCCTTTTTAGAATCAAAACCACCATAGATGCTCCGGAGCAAAGAGCAACTCCAAAGACCCTAATTTCAATTATCAAATCATAGTAATTCACTCGTGATAATATGGATCATTTTAGATTCACGTTTGGACACAATTCACGCAATGATCTTTCCCCTTAATCTTCATATGGTTTTTGCACAATAATGAAGGAATCTTATTCGAAGAATGCAAGGCACGATTTGAAAGCAAAAGAGAAAAAAGGAAAATAAAAAGAAAAGTAATTTTGACTTTTTGAATATGCTTTATTTCATTTTCGGCTTAAGAAACCTACACACGCACCATTTCTGACTTTGTGCTGAGAATGATTTTCCAAACAAAAAAATCCATTCGAACCAAAAAAAATTTAGGAATAGGATAGAATATTCCCCTTTCTCATTAGAATCTGAAATTCCCGTCAACATAATTTTTAGGAACTTTATTCCAAGATCTTTAAAGTTGGCCTGAGATTGCTCCCAATCGGAACAAATAAAAAAAATTTCCAGAGCCACGAAAAGAATTTTCAATTCCCCGTACCATTTTGTTTAGGAAAAATCCAACACAAAAGGAAACTCCACAATTTTTATCCTCTGCTTCACCACTTTCCCAAAAATGAAGGAAAAGATAAAGATAAAGATAAAAAGGTGGGGATGTATAGAGAATCAAAATGGCCGTTATAATTTCCATAAAAGAAATTGAATTTTTGACAATTCTCGATATCACCTGCCGGGGGCAGTCCCGCCAAGAGCACGGGGGGGAGAATCGGTAACTAGAGGGGGGAAGGAGCGAAGGGTAGTTACCGGTGACTGGTGAACGCTGCCCTTCCCACCTAACCCCCAATTAATTAATAATTTTTTTTTTTTAAAAATCGGTGAAATAAAACCATTGGGCTAAAAAAAAAAAAGGGCTAAGGAGGAAAAAAAAATTAAAAAATAAAAAGACCAGAACGCCAAGTTGGCACTGACGGGGAAGAGAAGTCCCCAATCTCATCTCTGAAGTCAGACCTCTCGCGTCCTTATTATCCACGTGGACTGTCCTATTTCACCGATTAATTAATTTATTTCTATTTTTTTCCTCCCACCCGTGTCCCCACTCCACCGGCTATTCCCGGTATATTTTTTTATATAAATTAATTTTTTTCATTTAAAAGATCCCAAAATAAAAATGAAAATCGGGATCTCTCTCTTCTATAAAATGCAGCTCGCGAGGCGATGTCTCTTTTTCCCCTCCCTGTCTTCCTTCCTCTCCCATCCTTCCCTCCGCCGAGAAAGCGCCGGCGACCGGCCGGGGAACATCCTCCCGCTCTCCTCCCCCGCCGGCGACGTCGACTTCGAGGTTCGGGTCCCCCGTCTTTCGGTTTTCCTGGAGTCTCGTGTGCGGCGGGGCCGCCGCCGCCGCCGGCGTTTTTGCTTTGGGTCTCTGCTTGATTGAATGCGCATTAGCGGGGCGCAGATCTGGGCCCTTTTCTAATTAGCTTCGCCCGTGGCTCAAAGCCTGCGAATTTTAGCTCGATCCTGTCGGCGCTCGACGCCTCTGTCTTCATTTCATTGAGGCGGATCTTGCTTTCCGACGCCGCGCGTGTTGCCGTTGTTTTGCTTGGATTGTTTTTTTTTTTTTTTTTTTTTTTGGTTTTGTCTGCAATCGCCATTGAGAATGTCGCGCGTCTTTCCTCGACGTTTGGTGATGTCTTTGGTATGTAGAGGGGTAGGAGGATTCAAGAATGCGCATGTGGGTTCTTGCTGATGGGCTATGTCTGGGAGACCTCTGCTGTCGACAATGTTCCTAAATAGTAAAAAGAACGTGGGTGATTGGTATGGAAAGCGGGCACACCAGCTAATTGTGGTTAAAAATAGGCTTTGCTATTGTCTTGCGCCCTGAAAAGATAGACTTTACCAGGCATCCTCCAGTTTTGAACTGGTTTTCTGCTCTGATCTTATTCCGTTTGGTTGTGTACTAATCTCTTTTGACCATCGAGTGACCCTGTGAATTTTTTGTTATTTATTGGAAGGCAAGAGTCCTCCTCCACTTTGCGTGGATTGCAGGGAGCGCATAGCGAGGAGAAGGAGAAGACATGGAGGGGCCGGGAATGCGCAAAGTTAGCTCGCATTGCTCGATCAATGATATGTTCGATGATGATTTCTCGCGTCTCCTTGACAAGCCGAGGCTTAACATCGAGCGGCAGAGATCTTTCGACGAGAGATCCCTCAGCGAGCTCTCAATCGGGCTCACGAGGGTTGGGTTGGATAACCTGGAGAGCACATATTCACCTGGGAGGAGGTCGGGGTTTGACACCCCAGCATCGTCAACCCGCAACTCTTTTGAACCTCATCCTATGGTGGCTGATGCCTGGGAGGCTCTAAGAAAGTCTCTGGTGTATTTCCGTGGGCAACCAGTGGGGACAATTGCTGCCGTTGACCATGCTTCCGAGGAAGTTTTGAACTATGATCAGGTATGTAGGAATGGACCAAACGACAAAGGCCATTCAGTATTGCGTCAGATTCTACAGTTTATATGGAATATATCGTAATATAGGATCAGAAATTCTTAAACTATATGCTAAAGTGCACCCATAGAAATAGGATGGTTAAAAATATCGTAGCTTGTGACATTTGAACTTGACAAAATGTGGAAATTTCCTAATCGCCTTTGATTTCTAGGAATTCATAGAATCGATTAGAATGATGTAATGATGATATTGATAAGGGGTAAGTTAAGAGTTGAGAAAGCGTCTAGATGAGATTTCGATAATCATGTGCAGTATTTGTTGAATTTGTTCGGAGCTGATTGTGATGAATTTGAGTGCCCTCACAACTTGTCGGTGAGACAGTGAAGTTTAATGCTTTGAAACTTTCCTCGTCATTGTGCTTGTCTAGGTGTTTGTTCGGGATTTTGTCCCCAGTGCACTGGCTTTTCTAATGAATGGGGAGCCAGATATTGTCAAGAATTTTCTCTTGAAGACTTTACATCTTCAAGGATGGGAGAAAAGAATAGACAGATTCAAGCTTGGGGAAGGGGCGATGCCAGCAAGCTTCAAAGTCTTGCATGATCCTATTCGGAAAACAGATACTCTTATGGCAGATTTTGGTGAGAGTGCAATTGGAAGAGTTGCACCAGTTGACTCTGGATTTTGGTGGATTATCCTGCTTCGTGCATATACAAAGTCCACAGGAGATCTGTCTTTGGCAGAGACAGAAGAGTGTCAGAAGGGGATGAGGCTTATATGTTCTCTTTGCCTGTCCGAGGGTTTCGATACTTTTCCTACTTTGCTTTGTGCTGATGGTTGCTCAATGGTTGATCGAAGAATGGTGAGTGAATCTATCTCTCGATAACTATTTTTGCGCATTACTGGTCATAATGGTAAGTGGATGGTGATGCTATTCTGGCTGCATCTAACTTCAGTGTCCCTTTTTACCTATCATTCCACCTCTCTGAAATTATGAGTGTAGGGAGCCAGTAGCCAATGAGTTTTTTTTCACACATTTATTCAAAATTTTAAGTTGGCTAATCAGCCTAAATGAACTCATTTTTTTAGTTTCAATCTGATTGTTGGGATTCTGTCACCTTGTAAATGAGATTTACGGAAGTAAATTAACCGAATCTGTAACCTCTGCCTGATCCGACAGACATTGCTAAAGACTGACAATAATTACCATTCCGGTGATAATTAGCTCTGGTCATTGTAAAATTGCCTCTTCATTCAATTATGCAAGGAAATATATGAGGATGATGGATAAAGTTAATCAAACTAGACTTTATCTTCTTTTATCCAACAAGCTTTTTATTTGTTGTCTTTTTACTTTGTTGAAGGATTATGAAACATGCAATCAAAACAAATATGTTGAAGTTCAACCCTATCTTTCCTTTGGGTCTTAGTCAAGTGTATTGAGAACTAAGGTGGCCATTCATACTTATTGCCTCATGGAGTTCCTTTATCCATTCAGTCCTTTGAGACTATTATGTGTGTCTCCGATAATAATCAATTTCATGTAAATTGGATTAAGAATTTAATGCATCTCTCATTTGCTTGGCAGGCAGCATCTGTAACAGCTATAATTTTTCATTTTTGTGTTTTAGCTGAGTATTGAATGAGAAGATAAATCTTTACTTTCCCTAGTTTTGTTTCGTGCCAAGAGAATGAGATGGCGCATCTGATTTTCTCTTTCCCTTCACTAGTAACTAAAATCATTTTTCCCTTAGTTCTTGGAAAGAACTTATTAACATTGTAGATGGATGTGTTTTCAGTTTGTCTTTTGACTTTATACTCTTCCCACATACTATAGATGGCTCCTGCTCTCTTTATATTTTCTTGAAGGTTGGAATTGACATCCTGAACTGATTTTCAGGGCATCTATGGCTACCCAATTGAAATTCAAGCACTTTTCTTTATGGCTCTGAGATGTGCTTTGGCAATGCTAAAACATGATGCAGAAGGGAAAGAATGCATTGAGAGAATTGTCAAACGCTTACATGCCTTAAGCTATCACATGCGGAGTTATTTCTGGCTTGACTTCCAACAGCTAAATGACATATACCGATATAAAACCGAGGAATATTCGCATACTGCAGTAAATAAATTTAATGTTATTCCTGATTCAATTCCAGAATGGGTATTTGATTTTATGCCAACTCGCGGTGGTTACTTCATTGGCAATGTCAGTCCTGCAAGGATGGATTTCAGATGGTTCGCTTTGGGTAATTGTGTAGCAATATTAGCATCACTAGCTACTCCGGAGCAATCAATGGCTATTATGGATCTTATAGAAGCTCGCTGGGAGGAGTTGGTAGGGGAAATGCCTCTAAAGATAAGCTATCCTGCTCTGGAAGGTCATGAATGGCGGATAGTTACTGGTTGTGATCCTAAAAATACCAGATGGAGTTATCACAATGGAGGATCTTGGCCAGGTTTGGTCCTTTCTTTTCTGATATATTTCCTTAAAGTTATTCAGATTTATCAGTTGGGATACTTTCTTATGTTTAGTTAATTGTGTCTATGGTCTTTCAATTGAAAAATTCTGGTTGTAGTTGGTATTCGACGATTAAGATGAATGGATCTATTCTTGCTGTCACAGTTACGATAACATTAGAGCTTTTGGTAAGGGAGGAGGGGAGAGGGAGGATATGTCAGCTGATAGTTCTGTTTTCCTAATTGGGTAATTGCTTTTATGAGCTCTGAGTTTGGCAAAGACTGAGATTAAAAAGGATTCAAGAAGTAAAATATAATCGTAAAGCCACAAACCTTCGGTGTCCAAGGGATGCTCCTTCCCTCTTCTTCATTTGTGTACGGAAACTGCATGTCTGATCATTGCATGAACTTTGAATGTTTTCCTAAGAGATCTTTAGCCATAGCACTCTCAGATTTCATATAATAAAGCCTTCACGGAGGCAAAGCAAAAATTGACTGCAATCCTAGAGGCACCAGTTACTTGATATGAGATAAATGGTTTATGTTACTTATAAGAATAACTAAGCGGATGAAACAACATTTGCACCTACTTGCCTTGGCCATGGGGCAAAGTCAAAGCTAGTGTGGTTGAGATTCAAATAGCTGCTTCATCTTGACCTGGATAACGACGAATTATACTCATGTAACTGCTTCAAGCCTGTAGCCTTGGTGATTGACTTTATGCCCACATGCATGCTCTAAACTGGGCTAGTCACGTTATCTATGTGCATGATTCCACAAGGTTGACTTCTATCGCCTGTGCTTGTGATTTTCTGTTGCTTGTTATTAAGCAATGCACGTAAAAGCAAGTATTTGGAAATCATGGACAAAGGACATGGTATGCTTCTGCTGTTTGGATTTATTTCCTGCTTAGAAACAGTGTAGATCATTTGGGGGGCTTGAAGATATCAGTCTGAATCAATGTGAGAATGAAATATCTTAATCTTCTGAGCTTTTGTCGCTGCACTTTGCTGGTACCCTTTGTATTTGAGTGCACATTAAGCTCAATCATCTTCAAAGATATGTAGGTCTCTAATTAACCGATGAATTCGAAAGGGTCCATCATACCTCTTTGAATCCAATTTACTTCCTGCCATAGCTGCTAGTATATATGAAGTCCAGGTCTAGTGTACGAACAAGCCAAGGGTCTGGGATTTTTTTCTAAAGAACTTTCAAATGGTGAATAGACAGCTCCTTTAAATCGGGTGTCCCCACTGTAAGAACTCTTGTAGTGTGAAAGGGATGGCTTTAGGATCTCCACAATAACCTTGAGACTAATTATTTCAGTTGTTTATCCTCGAGCACGTTTCAATTTTAGGCATTTTAGTGAAAGCTGTGATCCAAGTCCTGTTTCTTTCTTCAAATCTTTTTCCCAAGCTAGCTCGTTCTTGGCTTGTGTTTCTAACTCAACTCTCTTTTTGTATTACTGTTGCTGCATCATAACCAATGCAGTGCTTTTGTGGTTGTTAACGGCTGCTTGCATCAAGACTGGGCGGCCACAAATTGCGAGACGAGCAATTGATCTGGCCGAGACTCGTTTGTTGAAGGACAGCTGGCCAGAATATTATGATGGTACACTGGGTAGATATATTGGCAAGCAAGCAAGAAAGTATCAAACATGGTCTATAGCAGGATATTTAGTGGCGAAGATGATGCTGGAGGATCCTTCGCACTTGGGAATGATTTCCCTGGAAGAGGACAAGCAGATGAAGCCAGTGCTTAAGAGATCTTCTTCCTGGACTTGCTGAGTATATTCCAACAGTAGAAAAAAAGGGCAGAGAATCAAGAAGAGAACACAAGTGAAATTAGCTTGTTCTTACGATGATATTCTTTTGGTGATTTGCATCTTGTAGGTTTATTTTGAACACTTCTGAAAGTTTGGTTTTGTGTACAATAGCAAATGCCAAATTGCATCAAACTTGCTGAATAAAAAGAAAAACATTCTGGTACTTATGCAGTTTTATAAATGCTTGCTTGCATATTGAGACGTGCTTTCCTACCTTAATTGTGATTCTCAGTTTTGCTAACATTATGTAGAACAACTATAGGGCAAAATTTTGGAACATCGATGCCCGAAAAGATGCTTTCATTTTTTTTTTTTTTTTTTCAGTTGGTAAAGATACTTTCATTTACCAGTCACTAAGGGCGCGTTTTGATAACGATTTTGTTCCCGAGAACAAATTCTGACCAGTCACTAAGCCGTTTGGTAACTGTTCAAAATTTTTTATTCTATAATAGAATTACGTTTGGTACCCTGAGCTCATTGATTCTGTTTCAAATCAATTTATTTTAATTTATTTTAATTTTTAAATATATATTTTAACTTTTTTCTCCTATTCTTCTTCTTGTGGCTAGTTGCCAGACCGTCGATCGACTAGACGATGGCCAGTGACCTCACTAGAGCGTCGCCAGCCCTCGTCGGCCAAGCCAAGTTAGTAGTTGGGTGAGGCTCGCCCAGTCTCGCTAGTGGCCAAGCCGGCCTCGTCGAGGCTGGACGAGGCCCATCTGGCCATCGGCGGGGCTGGGCGTCGTGAGGTTTGCCTAGCCTTGGTGAGGCTCGGCCTCACCAGATTTGGCAAGGCCAAGCCTCGCCGGTGGTTAGGATTACCTCCGGCGAGCTCATCAAACCAGTTGCCGGTGATCGGTGGATAGCGGTGGACAATAACCGCAAGATGGCAGTCCATGAAGAAGAAGAAAAGAGAAGAAGAAGAAGAGAAAAAGGTAAGAAGAAGAGTTTTTTGATTCTTAGATTTGTTTTCGGAACAAGAATCAATTTTTTGTTATTTTTGATTCTATTCCAAATCTATTTCAAGGAACAAAAGAAATAAAAATTTGTTCCCTGAAACAAAAATTTTACCAAATGTGATTTTATTCTCAAATTACTGAGAATAAAGAATCAGAATCAGTCACTATTGAGATGATTACCAAACATGGCCTAATTTGTTCGAGTGGCTAAAATTATTCTAGAAATGGCATCTTTGCTATCTTATGTTCGATTAAGTTTGCTTTGTTGGTAATTTTTTTTGGCCTTTCTTTGTGAAGTATTCTGTTAACAAGTGCTTGAGATTTCTTGTATGGTCTATATGATTTCACCTTCAAGCCTGGGTTGAGGATTAACAACACCCATCAAGCCCTACCCGTCATGATAAAGTTTTGTCATTAGTCTGATCTTGATAGTTTTGATGATAGGGGTCACTTACAATTGGTTCTGCGATGGGGCTGTCGGTCGGTCTTCGACAAAATTCGACTTTCATGAACCAAATGTCTGGCGAAACCAAAAGCCATGCGAATTAACTTGAACTGGAAATACTTCATTTTGGGCATGTCACATAACAATTTAAAAATTTACATGACACGATTGGATCTGAATCATAGGTCGAATCAGCCACATAAACACAACTAGTGAGCTAAGACCTGACTGAGATAGAGCCCAGGTGTGCTCAACGTATCTTATGTAGTTGCATAAATACGTTATCAGTGGACTTTGACAATAATAGCTTGAACCTTCAATAGGTTTCTCTACGTATTGGATCAATCTTTAAGATGCGAAATTTCCTCCAAGATTCCGAACATCACGCATTGACAAGGCGAAGGAGGAATCTAAAGAGAAAGCCCTCCTCAACAGAAGGGAATGTGGGTCACAGAGAGAGAGAGAGAGTAGCAGAATGGTCCGTACAAGACCGTCAAGTTCAGGGCGTGTCGAAGAAATCTGCATTTTCGTCTCAGGGGGTTGACAACCCTTTTGCCACACGAAAAGGTTTTGGCTCGCAAACGGGGGGTCACACATGTCCGGACGACATACACACACTGATCATTTTCCCTGGAGGCACGTTTCGAGAATGTCGGAGAACGGGATTAGTTTTATAATCGAAGAAAAGGAGAAGAAAAAAGGAAAAAGAGAAATTATTCCGTTCTGCTTTCCCGCCTGGCCCGAGCAACGACGATCGACCGACCTATCCTATCCTCTCGCCCCTCGTAGAGACGGAAGAAAAGAACATGCCTTTTCCCCCAATAATTGAGACATAAATTAATTTCCCAAAACGAGAGAGCTGATGTGAGGAAGAAAATAAAAGGGGGGGTGCTGTGCGTGACGAGAAAACTGAGGTGGGTTTTCCGCTTTCTGGCGACTCAACTTGGACTTTGCCAAACGTGTTCCGCTAAAAGATAACAAAGTTTAACTTTCTTTGCTTTTTCCAAGTGGAGCAAAGGTGGAGTTGACTGGCCGATGCCGTTGTGAGCAGCCTATAAGTAGGAGCCTCTGCTGCCGCCGCGGGGCTGGCACAAATTTTTTGTGCAGTGGCTAGTATTCTATTGGGGAGGCTGCGATTTGAAAATTTCGGTCCCGAATGGCCAAAAAGAAAAAAAAAATTACAAAAGGCGAAAAGCGAGAAGAGAGAGAGAGAGAGAGAGAGAGAGAGAGAGAGAGATGGCGAAAATTTAGAAAGAAAAGAGAAAGGGGAGGAAAGAGTGGGGCTGGTGCTGGGGATGAGCTGTCTCCCCCTTTCATTAGATGCTCATCTGAGCTGTCCGGCTTCTGCTTTGAATGTGTACCATCATTGCCATGTTGCCATGTCCCACCAACCTCCCTCTCTCTCTCACATGTGATTTTTTTTCAATATTCGTTTTGACTCCTCCTGGATGGGAATTCTGGGGTTGCTTTAGGCGGGGTATTTTTTTTGTATTTACATGGGGTCAATTCTTGAAATTGAAATCGGATGGTTTACACATCTCTTGCGGAGTTGTAATCATCTGTATTTTGAATGGGATCGATTCACTTCGCCGCTGCAAATTTCTAATTTTAGTACTTCTCTGCTCATATCGTGGGATTCCTAACATTTTTCAAGAATCTTGGCTCGCCATGGGCTAGTAGTGCCCGAGTCATGGGCGTCCATTTTAGACCAGGAACTTGAAATCCAAGAGTGGCCGGACCCAATTTTCGATCCCTCATTTTGATTGGGCTGTGCTCCCATGTCCGCCTTTTTTTTTTCCCGACCAAGTCCAAGCTACCGATGCTCGGACCGACCCGCTCGGCCTGTTTACACTCCCCATAGCATGAGTGTCGGGCAGTAGCCACATCGCAACAATTCAGTTTGATCCCGTGGTCGCCATGTCGAGGAAGTGTCGCACCGTGCAAGGGGATTAGATTAAGATTAGAATAGATCACGGGGTGTTCGATGAAATGCCACAACGAGGGCGGACCCTTGTGAACGCACGAGTAATGAATAACACGTTTCTTCGAGGTTTGACTCGTGCGTTTCTGTGACGTTGAAGGAAAGGACGGAAGGAGAAATAGAGGGAAAAAAAAAAAAAAAACGAGTGGCCGTTGCTCAATGATGGAGAAGAGCAGAGTGGACCAATCTGAGTTTAGAGCGGTAGGGGACCCTGAATCGAGTGAGCGTGTCCAGGCGAGGCTGAGGGCGAGGGCAGGAGCTGAATTTCGTAGCAGGAGCAGAGCATTTATGAGGGCTGCGCGCCTTTTTTGATTCTGCAGTAACCCCTTTTGTCCGCACTCGATTCATTAATACCACTGCTTAGTGTGTGACTCTCTCTCTCTCTCCAACGGCACAATCATTCCTCTCCCCTCGTCTCACTGATTGCGCGCTCGATTTCATCCCCCGGAGATGCTTATCAAGTTAAAAGCCCATATCCGCTTTAACATTTGCCATTTCGCGTGGAGAGACTTATGAAGTAAGAAACGCGGTCGGATGAACTCGCCGGAATGCTCCGTCTGAGACTTTAGCTAGGCCGGATAATCAACACGCACCGTGTCCAATCCTTAGCGACCATAGGACTCCTATAGGGCCCATAGGAGACTTGCACGATCGGCGACTGTGATTGACCTAGTTTAGTGTAGATTTCGGGTCTAAGTAGAGATTTCCTTTTATGTGTGAGTAATCCTGAAAATCCCTGGGAGACATTTGTACTTTAGCAATAGTCACTAAACGATCAAAATGCTAGTCATTCCTATTCACATATAGAATAAGGTCACGTTAATGGATGTTCTCACAGAATTCCAGTCCTTGAAGCACTAATGGAATGTGATCGGATCCTGTATCGAAAATGCCACCTAGATATGCATGGATTTATAGCCCAAAAGGAAGTACCCAAGCACAGATCCACTGGGGGATGATCTCATTGATAGAGAGAGACAGAAACGTGGGCAAGACTCAACAAACGTCATCGCGATCGTCATTATCAACCAGAGGGCCGCGGATCAATCAGCGAGCGCCGAGCGAAGAAGAAGGGATGGAGGGAGCAAAAAGTGACGAAAGAGGCCAAAAAAGGACAAGAAAAAGACCCCCATTTCTCCTCTGGACGATAGAAAAAGAAAGGGAGAAAATCGGGCCATTCTCTTATCCCTTCCTTTTATTGGTTATTTCTTTTTTTCTCTTTTTTGGCTTGTCCTCCTCCTCTTTTCCTCTCGAGTTTTCAACTTTCCACACCCCAAAAGTCCAAACCCCCCTCCTCGCGATTAAATTACCGCTGTCGCTGTTTTGCCCTCTCGGACAAGACAAGTGGCGTCGAGAAAAAATTAAAAAAAAAAAAGAAGAAGACAAGTGAAATAATTAGAGCGAACCCTCGAACCCCGGTGATGTGGGGGGAAAATTTCGAATAAATGCTCCCAGCAAGTACAATCCCTATGCTTAAAAAGGAAAATGAGAAAAAAAAAAAAAAAAAAAGCCTGGGTTACTTCTATGATCACTGTAATGTTACCATATAGAAGAAAGTAAACACGTCTTCTAGTGGGTTTCTTTCAATACCGACAAGTCATATGCTGGCAAGCTAATTGGGTAATTCGAACGTAATACTGATTTGATTGAGACGATTTTGCTAATGGGTGATTCACTTGAGAAAATGAAATGATAAATTTTAACCGTCTGAAGCGTTTTTTAGTTATTGGGGCAGAGTGAGTTTTGTACGTCGAAAGCGTTGATAATTCGAAGACGGGGTCTGTTGTGTAAAGAGGAGGGCGTCGGCTTCATCCTATATCTGGAAAATGGGATTCCTACACAGTAAATGCATACACATGTATGATATAATATAACACGCACATATGTAATGTATGGAAAAAGAATCCCTAATAATCCCGGGGGAGGAGTGGGGCCCGCGTTCCATTCGAGAGGGTCCCCCACCTGCAACCAGTTGGACCCCAACACCCAACCCCAGCTCACACTCGATTCTCTCTCTCTCTAAACCTCCTCCTCCGTCTCCCACCTACTCTTCCCTCTCTCTCTTTCTCTCTCTACAAGCCAGAGAAGACAGCAGTCAATAACAAGAAAGAAAAACAAGATCCCCACGCACTTCCACTGGTCTCTCTTGTCTTTTGGATTTCTCAAGCCCCTTTCGTTTTCCCCCAGCATCCCCCAATCCCCCCTCTCCTCAAATTTTTAATATTCCTTCTCTCTCTCTCTCTCTCTCTCTCTCTCCCCCACCCCACACAAAATCTTTGCAGAAAGAAGAGGAAGGAGGAGAAGGAAAGTGGCGAGGAGGCCCGCCGGTCAGAAGAAGCAGCAGCAGCAGCAGCAGCAGCTCAGGATCGCCCCCACCATGTATCCCAGGAATTGGAGGGAGGGTTCTTGTTCGTGAGCCAAGTTCTTGATGATGGGCACGGAGAGGATGGTGAGGAATCGCCTTTGAATTTACCAAGAAAGGAGGAGGAAATGGAGTCCCAAAGCAACGCCAACCAAAGCAGCAGCAATTCGGGCTCCGACCACCCCCACCACCACAAGCACAAGCAGCACGACCCCGCCCCACCGCTCCTCTGCAGCTGGTCCCTCTCTCTTCTTCCCCCAATTCCGGCGCCGAGCCGGGTCACTCTCACGGGTCAACCCTCCATGGCCCATCATTCATGGGCTCCATCTCTATCCAACCCGCTAAGCCCCCCTCCACCCCACCCTCCTCCTCCTCCTCCCTCCCTCCCAACTCCGCCTCCCCGGCTCCAACCCCAACCCCGCCGCCACCACCGCCATTGCCAAGATCTCCAAGCGGCCCACCAAGGACCGCCACACCAAGGTCGACGGCCGCGGCCGCCGCATCCGGATGCCCGCCGTCTGCGCCGCCCGAGTCTTCCAGCTCACCCGCGAGCTGGGCCACAAGTCCGACGGCGAGACCATCGAGTGGCTCCTCCAGCAGGCCGAGCCCGCCATCATACACGCCACCGGCACCGGCACCATCCCCGCCAACTTCTCCACCCTCAACGTCTCCATCCGCAGCAGCGGGTCCACCGTCTCCGCCCCGCCCTCCAAGTCCGCCCCGCTCTCCTTCCACGGCGGCCTCAGCCTCTACGGCGATGGCGGCGACGCGGGCAGGCGGCTTCTCGCCGGCGGCGGCGGCGGCCCGCTCGGGTTCCCCCACCAATTGTACACGCAGGTCCTCGGCTCTGAGCAGGCCGGCGGTGGCGGCGGTGGCGGCAACAACGGCGATAATCCCGGAGAGGGCTACATGACGAAGACGTTCAGGGAAGACCTCTTCAAAGATTCCTCCCACCAGAGCAGCGCCGACGCAGGCTCCGCCGCTTTGCAGAGCGGTAACAAATCCGGAAGGCCCGGAATGCAAGAACAAGAACCCACCTCGGCCCGGTCGTCGTCGGGGGTCATGCCGGCTCCCGCCATGTGGGCAGTGGCCCCGGCCACCACGAACGGCGGGAGCACGTTCTGGATGCTGCCGGTGGGGGGCGGAGGAGGGGGAGCCGCCGTGGCCGCGCCGGGGGCCGGGATGCACGAGGCCTCGATGTGGACGTTCCCGGCGGGGGCGGGCGGGGCGGCGATGCAAAGGGTGAACTTTCCGGGAGGGGGGAGGCTGACGCCGGTACAGCTGGCGGGGTCGATGATAGTGCAGCAGCCAATGGGACTAGGGATGACGGAGACGACGAGTATGGGGATCATGGGAGGACTAGGAGGAAGCGGATACAGTAGCGGGGGTAGCAATAGCGGGAGGGTCAATCTGGGGATGAATTTGGAGCAGCAGCATCAGCCCCACAAGCAAGGCCAAGCTCCAGGCGGCGGCGGCGGGAGCGATGGAGAAGATGATCACCATCATAGTCATCACACTGACTCATGATAAAAGACGACGACGACGACGAAGAAGACGACGACGATAACGAATAAGTTGCAGGTACATATTAAGTTGTGAAGTTGGGGTTTTGTTTTTGGATATACCTTTTGGTTTCTTTTCCTTCTTTTGTCCACTGATCAAGTTAAGTGTGTGGTAATTTTTCATGAGATTTGTCAAGGGTTAATCATTCTTGCTCAGAATTTTAGCAAGCCATGTCGCTTCTTTAACTTAGGGTTATGATGAATCCTTCCTCCTCCTCCTCCTCCTCCTCCTCCTCCACTTTCCACTTCATTTTTATTAGCTTCCCTCTTTTGGGTTCCTCCATCTTCATCTTCACCTTCTTTCTTTCCTCGTGATCTACTGCTTCGTTGCTGGTTCCGCGTGGATGGCCAGTGGTAGTGTCTATTTTATCAGATCCAAAAGTGGGAACCTAGTCTCCAGCGTCGAGCACTTCGAGGCGATGCCAATCATTTCTCCCTGTCGCAGCAGCTCGAGCATGAACTGATACCTGCTGGGCTGCACTGGCTTTTTTTCATTCCCCCAATTCCTCCCTCCTCTCTCTCTCTCGCTCGCCGCAGGGTTGGCTTCGTTCTGTTGTCATGATTAGAGCGAATAACCAGATTATAATTATGGCCATGAATGATGGGAGGAAGACGGAGGACAGCGACCGAACGACATCGTTTTCAGGGTCGAGAGGGTTAAGTTTTAGGAAGACAGCAGATTATTTAATAGCTGGCAAATTCGAACCTGGCTTCTCTCGGAGGAAAAGGCGGATAAAGACAGTGAGAGAGAGAGAGAGAGAGAGAGAGAGGGAGAGAGGGGACTATAGGAAAACTTTGGTACATATTCTGATGAATCCATGGCATTTTAGCAATTGACATCTATGTTATTCTTCGCCTAATCCGGTCCCTGTACACATGACCCGAACGAGGCCTTAGGACTTGAACTCATGTCCCGTCCGGTCCCTTGCCACTGGATCGGGAACGTTGGATTGCGTGCCTAAATTTTAGTTTTTTATGCTGTCGTGTATGACTATTTTTGTATGGAGTTTGGTAATTAGAATTGACCGCAACAAAAACAACAACAAAAAGGAAGAGTAAGGTAGAAGATTAAATATGTAAATTGTATGGTCAATCTGGATCATATGCCCTGTTATTCTAATGGCTAATGGGGTCATGTTGCGTTAGAAAGGAATTACTTATACTATCACCCTACGTGGTCATTGATCCATTATGTATCATCATCTATGCGAGTAACTCCTTGAGTTTTCTTTAAAATAACTTCCCTTAAAAATCAAAGCAAGTGATTAATTAAGAAGTTAATAGATGATTATCCAAGGAATCCTGTTATGTCGAGACTTTCTTCAGCATTTTCGAGCCTTGAGAATAGGAATACGTCGATGCAAGACTCTCGAGCACGGCACGGGACAGATCGATAAAGCTTTAATCGAGCTCCGTTCGACGCAAAAAGCATTAATTGGAAGGTGAATATTCCTGACGAGGGAAATTGCTTTTTCTCTAATAGATAAAAGAAAAGAAAACATAATTATTCGTAAAAAAGGACAATTAGTTATGTCGAATTACTCGACAGCCGTAACGGGATTGGGGCATCGCTCCCCCCGAGTGCAGACGCTTTTTTTTTTTTTTTTATGATTGGTCGTGACTTTGTGAAGATTCTCATTGGTCGTGAGTCACGTTTTCGATTTCTTGTCAACTTTTTATTTATTTATTCTTTATTGGAAATTAATTGTATTCCCTGCCCTGCCACATTCCCAAATTCATTTTTTTTTTAACCCAAGAAAATGTGGGAAAAAGTAATTGTCGGGACTATATAATTTATTGATGTCCTCCGATGAAGCTGGAGAACTCGACATGCTGCCTGAAAAACCTTCCATTGTTTAGTCTCCGGTCCATTGAAAGAATTTTTACCTCCTCTCGTATGACATCCGCGTTCGTTTGCCTCCAAACTCTTCGTCGATCTTCCAGAGTGCCATATTCAGATACGATTTCTAACACAACGAGGGGACGGGATTCGAAAATTTTGGTTCGTGTACATCATCTTCACGTGCTTACTCAATACAAACAGTGAACGAGACATGTACATATCCGGCCTGCATGATTCAAAGTTTGGCACATATGATGCGTGTAATTACGTAACATCACATCGATTAGATTGATGGACAATCTTATGCTGGGATAGTAGATTTTAGGCCATGCAATCTTGATCATCTCAATAATTACAGTAAGCAAGCCATGATTTATGGTTATCCTTATCAATGGAAAAAGTGCTAAAAAAGTCTTAAACCTTTTGCCTTTATGCCGATTTAGTCCTAAACCTTTTTATGTTGTGCCAATTCAGTCCTTTCCGGTCAATTTTGACCGGATTTTGCTGACTGGACGCCGGCCGGCTAATGTGGCCTTATCGGCGCTGACGTGGACAACTTTTAATAATATTTTTATTATTATTTATTATTTTTTATTTTTTTTCCTCCAGCCTTGGTCCGCCGGTCCGGCGACTCACCAAAGACGACGGCCGGCGAGGGCGAGGCCGCCCTCGCCGGCCACCTCGCCGGATCGGGCGAGGACGAGCCTAGCCCATGGCCGATGAGGCTCGACCTCGCCGGTTCGGCGAGGGAAAGCCATGGCCTCGCCGGATCGGGCGAGGGCGAGCCCGGGCTAGCGAGGCTCGCCCATGACCGGCAAGGCTCGACCTCGCCGAGATCCGACGAGGATCCGGCGGGAGGACGAGCCCATGGCCGGCGAGGCCATGGCCGTCCCTCGCCGGATCAAGCGAGGTGGCCGGCGAGGTCGGCCTCGCTCTCGCCGGCCGTCGCCTTTTGGCCGGCCGCCGGACCGGCGATCGGCCGGAGGAAAAAAAAAAAACAAAAATAAAAATAAAAATAAAATATTAAAATATTATTAAAAGTTGTCCACGTCGCCGCCGACAAGGCCACGTCGGCCCGGCCGGCGTCCGTTAGCAAAATCCGGCCAAATTGGCCGGAAAGGACTGAATTGGCACAACGTAAAAAGGTTTAGGACTAAATCGGCACCAAAAAAAGGTTTAGGAATAAATCGGCACAAAGGCAAAAGATTTAGGACTTTTTTGGCACTTTTCCCCCTTGTCAACTGCGGTAATAGTTTCAAAGTCTTCACGAATAATTTGTCGTAGTTGCGAAGATTTTATAAAACAAACGAAATAAATGATATGGTATAGATAACTTGTAATTCTTTTTTATAGGGGTTGTTCGCATGTTGGAAACTCTTTATATTCCCTACCAATTTCCACTGGCTATAGTCGTTAGGTTTGATCATCAATCAATGGCCAACCAATGTCTGATTAGCCAGGAGGGCAATTTAATTTGGATTTGAATAAAGATGTTTACTCATCAAGCCGGTTATAACTAGATGTTACACCCGAGCATTGGGCTCAGTCCGACTTAGACTCGTTCGATGATCACCTTTGGTGACAAAGTGACGATCCCCATTTAACTACACATGGTCGCACAAGTTTGTACTCCTAAGACCATCACGACTTAATTAAACGAGTATGGAATTCATACTAACTCGATTGCATATTTGTACTTTTTTGGGAAAATGACACAAATTATTTATAAATTTTGATCAAATGTGCAATGTCGTATTTGAAATTTTAATTAATTTAATATAGTCACTAAACTTTGTTTCATTGTGAAATGTCGTTTTTTAGCTTTAAATTCATTCAATGTGATCCCTTAAACTATAAACGTATTCATAAAAATTTATAAATTACATTGAACATTTACTAATAATTTAAGAATCACACCAAACAAAGTGAAAGTAAATGGACAACATTGCATGTCTACACATATTAAAAATTACGGACAATATTGTACATTGAATTAAGTTCAGCAGTCATTTGTGCTATTATCCTTATTTTTGAAACAAGAGTTTCGCTTTGGTAACCATGACAATCCACGCTTTTATTTGTATCACAAGAATCATCAACGCGCGAAGAAAATTGCAAAAAGATGGATTATTTAACCTGAGCTAGAATGACAATGACACTAAGCCATCATTTAATATAATATAAATTTATATATAATGATTGATCATATAAAAAGGCAAGCAGGCAATTAAAGCTATGAAAACAAAAAAATGACTAAAATATTAACCAAAAAGCATATCAAGGCCGCGAAAACATGATGCGTCCAAGCTGGACTACCTACAATTCTTGACCTCGCGAGATCAGCTGCTCCCTTGTGCTTATCCGATAAGTATAATTACAACCGACAAATGAGGAAGCTTCTAAAACTAATATATTTTAGGGCCTGTTTGATTTTTAAAAGAAATAACTGTTCATTTCCACGTCCGGGAAATCGCATTTGGGAAGTAAAAAAAGGCGTCTCGAGACTGAAAATAGTGGGAGCATACTTATAGTTTATTGAAATCGCAGCATTCCATATTTCAAAATTATGAATGAAGTATTAGGAGGGCTTTCGCCTCCCTCTCCCTTCTTCATTGGCGCAGCCAGCTACTACATCGACCTACCAATTCCTCAGATAATTTATGAAGAACTTACGATATAATATGTCCTCTCCACCTTAGAAAGCCCATTAATTTCTAGTTATATCTTTTCTGAGTTTAACATATTATATAAGATGTTGAGTATGAGCTACTCGTTTAGAGATCGAGGTATGTTTAGAAATGAGCCAAAATTGTTGAGAATAAAATAGAAAAAGCCACTAGATAAATGGATAGTTAGCTAAGTTCTGAATTTGACAGCTTTTATATGCGAAAACTTCCCCATGGTCACCACCCAGCTAATTTTTTTTTTTTTTTTTTTAATGTACCATAATTTAAACCAGTAAATCTCAAACCATGAAAGAGACACGTTTCGCTTTGAAGTGCCACCAAATGCATTATTAAAAACCAACTACTTTTATGATTCCTTGTAATTTTCGCTGGCCAGATTCCTGTTAATCAAAGGTGCTTTAAACTAATCAATTTAGTAGACTAGTCTCAGTATGTCCATCACTACACCAGAAATTATAAGGTTAAGTTAAGCCGGGTCAACAGGATATGAAATTTGCCGTAGCTCGTTGCCAAGGACCTTCTTAGAGATTCGACAACTGTCAGGTAATCCAAAGAAGATGAAGTTGAAACCAGAACCGTGTCTCGACTTACTATCATCATCACTTCCAGAAACTGCGAGCTCGATTCGACTCGGACGTGCCGTGGGCAATACAGCTAATGAAAGAGGGACTCCCAGAGGTCATTGGGATGAGGACGTACTTCGAACATCCCTACATCGTAAGCTCGTTGAGATTATGCCGCCGAATCGCATGAAAGCTGATTCAGAGACAGCAAAGAGAGAACAAAATTTTGTGAGCAGCACAAACACAACGAAGCTCCAAGACAAAACTTAAGTCCACTTTTTGAGCGGTTAACCACAGGTGGATCTTTCATCATCTTCGTGTCCAACCAACAAGTTTAACCCCGGCAATAACTTAGACCTATCTCCAGTTGATGAGGATATCGATGAGGGATGGATATTCACTTCCCCATCCGCTATAGACCTGTTAAACGGGTGGGTCGGGTCAGGTTTGGGTCGGGTCATAAATGGTTCGATCTAAATTGACCCATTTAACCCGTTTATGACCCGTTTATTGCAATGCAAAAATTTTGACCCATATCCGACCCTTACTCGACCCATTTAACTAAACTTAATTTATTATTATATATAGATATATATATTTAAAAAATGGTATTGCTAAAATAATTTTATACAACACAAATTTAATGGACAATTTTTATAATTTTTAAAATAATTATTTTAAAAAAATCGAATTTTAATTACGGTCGTAGCTCGGAGACGTGAGACATGGCCACGAAGATTGCCGACGGCACTAAGGAAGAGGCTTGCTCGATAACACTGCGCACATGGACGATCATGATCATGCCGATATGGCAAGACAGCCCGATGGAGATCGCTTTAAGGATCTTCAACGAGATGAAGGCGAGTGAGAAAAGGCAGAAGGGTGGATGAGGCCGTGAAGTTGTTTGCGTACATATCTTGAGTGACATTTTGGTCAAGGGTTTCGGGACCTGATAATTGGATTAGACATGATGGTAGCAGTAGTGATATATCCACGAGAAACGGTATCGACAATTATGAATCTATGATTGCCTATGAACAATGAAAAGAATTTCATTTAAGGAGGACCCTAACCATTTTCTTGAGATTTCTCCTTTTCATCCACTACCATTTCTCATATCTCCTCATCCATGATTTAGTTCTCAGCACAGTTCAAGCGGTCCACTTGGAAGACAGTGCGAATCATAAACCATTGGCAAAGCGATCAGCTTATTTAGAGAATCGCCAAAGAAATGGCGACAAGATAGAAAATAGAAGAATATGAATAACTCTTGTAATCCCCTACAATCAACATTAATCCGTAAGTTCGTAAGTGCTCATGAATGTGTAAACAAGGTTCTAAAACAATGGGATGAATCCTGCAATTTCCCAAAGACGGCGGCGACTGATAGCGGAAGGAGAAGGAATGCTCGAAAAAAGACAGAGGAATTCGCCGGCAAGCTCTCGACCTCTCGAGTCCCGACTTGCAATACGTCGTACGATGGAGGGTAAGCGAGAAAACGAAGATGTCAAAGAGAGAGAGTAAATGGGTTCACTTTAGTGGGTTGATAAGTGGGTCATAAATGAGTCTGCTCTCAGACCCATTTATTTCAGCCTTTTAACTTTTAAAACCCATCATGGGTGCAAGCTTGACCCATTAACGACCCATTTAGCTATAAATGGGTCTATAAATGGGTCAATGACCCATTTTGACACCCATAATCCGCTATAATACTTATCGATGAAAACTTTGCCCATGTTAACCGTCCCAATAAACGAGGGAAAGCAAACCTCATCTATTGTCGGAAACCACTCAAGACCTGTTTTAAGTATCATAAAAGCACAAAGGAAAGAACAAAGCGGATGGGCAACCATGAGAAATAATAGGATCTGGCCGAAGAAAGCGCAGATTGACCAAATGTTTTGGGCGTAGAGACATCCATAGTCATCTTGATAAATTCCCGCAAGTGAAACCAAAGGTGCGGTCAGCACTCTGCTTCGCTTCAGGTTCTGGGCAAGAAGTCCAAGACTAAAACTGGACAAGGGTTGCCTTACTTAACTGCAATCCTTGGTATTGAGAGTTTTAATGTCTCAAGAGAAGTACAATTAGCTAACATGAAGTGAGGTAAAATTAAAAAGTCATATCAAGCAAGTCTTAGTATGTTAACATCATGATTCTATTTGACATGCCACTGACAAATTGCTCTACACTCGTTAGTTTTTTCAATTCGACAAGTCCTTACATGCATCCCCTATGCAGAGGCCCAATATCACAGGTGCATTTCATTCAGCTCAACTCTGAGAATAAAGCAAGTACAAGAAACAATTGGAACAGCTATTCTATCTTTCCTCAGACACATGAGCGAAAAAAAAATAAAAAATAAACATTTTCTCAGGATGAGTATGTACTGAAATATCAATACCATGGCAAAATCAAAGAACTTATTCAAGGTCATCCAACTGATGAGATGTTGAAAGCTTATAGCAACAAAAAGACACAATATTCAGTAGCACAACAACTAAAACCATACCAGCAGGCAAAGGCCTACTATCTTGGGCATTGGGCAAAGAAGTCATTATTGCAGCAACAAGGCTTCACTAAGAATTAACCGGAAGCAGTCTTTTTCTGCTGAAAAATGACAGCATAGACAGGCACAGCGACGCCAATGCTGAAGGCAGTAAAAACAGCAAGAGACATCTTCAGCCTTTGATTTTTCATCCTGTCCAAGTTGTACATATGCTTTGCATGAAGGTAGTAAGGTTCATCATGGCCATGTGCATGACCACCTCCCATCCTCTTCACCCCAGTTGAGTGGAAATTTCTGCTGACTGTCAAAAAGGAAATGCAACAATCACAAAGGCAAGAAATTCCAAGATGATCTTGCTGATGCATGCCATCATTTATGCTAACTGTTGTGTTCTAAACACTGAGAAAATGAGATTTCTTCTCAAGTTAAAATAGAAAGCAAGGACATAATTAGTTTGACCGAGTACACTTCCCACCACGTTAATAAAGACAGACAAGTGAGATTTGTTTTCAAGTTAACAATCATCCAAGAATGTATCTTGAAACTCTGAGGCCAAAGCTCAGCCGAATGATTGTTCTAACCAACAATGGAATCATAAGTGAAGGTAGCAGTAATCATGATTGCCCACTGGGTAACCTATCCAACTCCATCACTGCCACCCAACACACAGACGCATTATAACTAACATCGGGCATGTGTAACTGAGATTAAACCAGCTGAGAAAAAACTGGAAAAGCTCTATGAATATTTTCTACTTGCAAAAGAACTTATGAATATAGTCCACGGCATCTAGTGGCAGTTAGCTGGACCAAAATGCATTTTATTCCCACGATAGCATGGATTAAAACCCTACCCATACATATAAAGCATGGACTAGCCATCAACCCTGAAGAGCTTTTTAATTCAAAAGAACAAGGACAAAAGAAATCGGGCACGATTCAACATGTCACAGGTACAGCCAAATATAACCGAACATACGAGTAAAGTCAAAGTACTAATTTTGCAAAGTATTGTGTTCTCCGGGCAAATAAGGGCACACAAAATGCACTGAAAAAGAAATTAGCATCCCAGCAATTGAATGAACATGCCAATCAATCTACACTCAATTAGATGAAAGAGGGGGGTGGGTAAGAGACCAAACTTTGCCAGAATTTACACATTTCTCCATCAAATAAATATATATGAATTGCAGGAAGACGTCGAATGTTTACATATCATGAAACTCCCTGCAATCTACTCCCCTGCTTTTAAATAAGTCAAAAACCAAAGTTTGCTAAGATGAAAATGCTCATCATCAGCACACAAAGTTAGCAAACGAAAACCAATTTTCGAGCATCATCAATGCAATAGGTTTCGCTTTACCTAATGTAAGTTTCAACAATCAATCAGAATCAGTCCACATTCTATGCACACTAAAAGCTCAACGCCGCTCTATTAAAATTTCCCGAGAACCCATCATTTCCTCTTCAAAAGATTGCAAAATCCAGTGGCACGAGGTTCTAAATACGCCACCGCACCATCAATAACCCTAACGACTAAGACCGAATATATCCAAAAAACCCTAAGCGGCCCGAACTCCATGTTCAAGCAATATCCTCACAATTTTCAAGGACGATTTAATCTCTATTCACTTTCGAGGCGCAACGTCGCGGCCGGAGCGCGACCACGAGAGGCCAATCGCACAAAGGAACGACCTTTATTATTCAAACAAAGATCTCCCATCTCTCCCTCGAGGGAAAATCTCAGAATCGAAATCACCACATCCAAGAACTCGACCGTACAAATCCTATCGTCCGATTCATTTTCAGAGATGGAAAGGGGACGGAAGACAGGGCTAAGAACACAAAGCTTGGAGAGGGGCGACTCGGGGAGGGGGTGTCGGTGGCGGACCTGATTTCGAGACGAGCGAGGCTGAAGAGGAAGAAGCGGAAGGAGAAGCAAGAAGCTTCGATGCAGATCTCAAGCTAGTGCTCAACGCCATGACGAATCTCGCAAACGATCAGCCGCCACCAGTCTCAGCTGCGTCTCTGTCCTCCTTGCTTCCTCTCTCTCTCTCTCTCTATTTTCTCTGCTCTTCTCGTCGCGACGGCTTTTGCAGAGAAGTCAGGCGAAAACGGAGCGCTTTCCCGGTTGGTGTCTGGATCCGGAAAGCCCGCCCTAAATGGGCCGGGCTCGCCGTCATGGGCCAGGCCCATTTCCAAATCCCGTTTTCCTTCTCCTCCCCCCCGAATCCATTTTGCCTTTTCGAGTTTTTGCCGCCACTCTCTCTCTCTCTACTTTTCCTCTCTGTGACTGACCGACCGTCCGTCCGTCCATGGTCATGGCTTCAGCCGCTCCTCCCATAGTCATCGACGACGAGGACGACGACGTGCGTCCCTTCCTCTTCCTTCTCCTCCTCCTCTCTCTGATCTTGAAACCGTGGCGTTGCGTTCGTTCTCCTTGTCCCGCACCCGACTGACTGACGTTCGTCTCTCTCTCTCTCTCTCTCTCTAGGATTTCGACTGGGATGCGGCCGTCAGGGAAATCGACGCGGCTTGCGAGAGCTCGAGGCCGCCCGCTTCTGCGGACCCGTTTAGGACCCCGCGCGTCGCGCTCGCCCCTTTGGGCAATGCTGCGGCCGCCCCTCGCGTCCTCGGCAAGAAGTGCAAGGGGGTTTCTCGACAGTCGACGCTCGATTGCTTCGTAGGGAGGTCCTCGACGAGAGCCGAGCCGGACAATTCGGCGGTTCGGGCGTCGGAGCGAATGCGGGTCGACTGTGATGATGCGGCGAGCTGCGTTGAAATTGATCCTGAGGCAGCTAAAACTTGGATATACCCAGGTTTCGATTCGGATAAATCAAAGGCTTCTTTGCTCTCTGCATTGAGTTTCCTAGGTGTCGGGGACTCGGGGCAGGGTTATTGATCATCAAGATTTATGATGTTTCTTGAAAGAACATCTTTCGTTTTATTTTTATTACATTCTTTATGGTTTGAGCTCGCGACTTGGCAGCTGTCTTGATGGGGCCTTCCGGGGCACATTTCTTTATAATCTACAGCGCATTGTTCATGTATTCCCTTCTATGATATTCACTCTCCAAGTCTTGTTAAATATTGAGACTTTCCGGAGGAGTGACCTGGTAGAATGCTGAATCGATAGGATGTGCTTTCACTGATGAAGTTTAAAATTGAGATTCTCTATTTGCCTTTTATTTTTCCTTAAATGTGTTTGTTATTGTTGTTGTTGTTGTTGTTGTTGTTGTTGTTGTTCCTGTGTTAGACAGCAGTGTTAAGTGTACAAATCACGCCGTTTTTTTTAATCTAACTAGAGTTCGTGAATTTGACTCTTTGCTTCCTCGAAGACTTGAAGTCTGTGGGTTAGTGGAGCTTTGCTTCAATTTACTGGAGTCATAATTTGTCAGAAGTAAAGTTGTCCAATTAAGGTTTTATTTGTAGCCCTGAAACTCAAACTATGTTTTTGTTCTTGGTTGCAGTGAACGTGCCGCTTCGTGATTATCAGTTTTCTATAACAAAGACTGCACTTTTTTCGAATACATTGGTTGCGTTGCCAACAGGACTTGGGAAGACACTTATTGCTGCAGTCGTGATGTTTAACTATTTCAGATGGTTCCCTGAGGGTAATATGAATTAACTACTATTCTTCAACACGAGAGTGTCTGGTTATTGATCCATATATTTTGAAAGTTTTAAGTTCACATGCTCATGAAGAGGATGAGGGTGGGGGCAAGAAGGATTTAGGTTCACCATGCCTTTCCTTGGGCAAATGACTGATTAGCAACCGATTTTAAGAAGTAAACATTTTAAGTTGTTACTTGGGAAAACATCATGCTGTGTCATCTTTCTCGATAACATTGCTTGCCAGAATTACATTATAAATTGTCCCTAAGATTGAACCAGTCCAACTAATTGAACTGGCTGGTCAGGTTTTTAGAACATTGCTTACAGTTACCATCTATATAGAGGCATCATTATCCATTTCTTGAAATTCTTTTTTCCTTGATAGGGAAAATAGTCTTCACTGCTCCCTCTCGTCCACTTGTGATACAACAAATAGAAGCATGCCATAATATTGTTGGAATACCACAGGTTAGATTCTGGTTTTACTCTCTGTGAGAGTCACTGTTATAGCCTTGTCAAAGTCTTATTCATGTTAAAAATATTGCAGGAATGGACAATCGACATGACTGGCCAGATGAGCCCTGATAAAAGAGTTCACTTTTGGAAGACTAAACGAGTATTTTTTGTTACTCCTCAAGTGCTAGAGAAAGACATTCAATCTGGTGTGTCTCTAGAAGCTACAATCACATACCATGTTTGGGATTGATGCTGATGAGGGAGATATTTATAGTTTATCAAGCTGGCACAATGACCATCAGGATTCTACGGAATAAAGTCATTAGTAGAATTGGTCATATTTTGCAGGAATTCTTAAAGTGAGATCATATCTAGCAAAGTATCTTTGTTGTAGGGTTGAAACTTTGGATCCCATTAGCTCCTGTAGCTTTCATCTCTCAGTGTTAGTGTCAAGTTTGTCATGATTTGAGGAATGTGCATGTTAGTACTTTAAATTCAGTTTATGAAAGAAATGGTAATATAGATGCAAAGTTCTTAAGATGTCCATCTTAAGCCACATAAGTTGAAGCCAATAAGGAATCCATCCTGTCTTGAAGCTCTTATATCGAGTGGAAGTGGAGCAGGGTTATTGTTTGAAATTGGTTTTGTAATGAGTCTTTGTTAAAGCTACTTTTCGAGTCAGCCAAATGAGAATTAATGGATCTCTAACATTGAAGTGTACCCTATTAAGTTAGACAAAATGAGTAAGTGATACGTTTAGATTACTCATATTATAAATGAATGAACTAGAAGGAATCAATGGTTGGTTGAATTAAAGCCCAAGATTATAAGTGGATGCTTATAAGCTGGAGGGAATATATGAATAGCAGGTATATCGCATGCTTGTACAAGCTTTGCAATTTAGCCGTCAGAATCACGTTCTTTTTTACATTTAAAGTGGCAAAGTTCATATGTACCATTTGAATGAATGTTTATTCTCTAACATAAAAGTATTTACATTGTGGAAGGCCATTCAAAGGACATGTATAATTATGAAGATAATCTTCTCTCTCTCTGTTTATCATTTGCATGTAATAGCTTCACTTTTGGTAATATAATATTTGTATTGTTTTTTGGAGCCATGGTGTTGGAGTTTCTGTTTGGTAATATAATATAGCATGATTGTTCCTTCTGCATTTTAGGTGATGCCAATAGAGACTTTTAGGAACTTTTGTGCCTGCATAACTTTACTGGATAATATTTTGATTATCAATTCTTAGGTTGTTAGAAAAAATATTCTTAGGTTGTTAGAGTTGGCTCTTCAGTTTCTGTTGTTGTAACTTATCTTGCTAATAAGTTGAGTTTTCGCAGGAACATGTTTGGTGAAACATCTTGTCTGCCTGGTGATTGATGAGGCCCATCGAGCCATGGGAAACTATTCATATTGTGTTGTTGTTAGAGAGGTTAGTCTTCCTTTCTTCTAGTTCTTAATGAGGTATTTGTTATTATCTTTTCCACGAGAAATATGTATGGCGTTTTATTCAAGAGTGTATTTAGGTTCATCTTTTGTGAAGGATATAAGGCTTATATTCAAAATTTCCAGTTGATAGCCCGACCTGTGCAGCTGAGGATATTAGCTTTAACAGCGACACCAGGATGTAAGTATTGTGACTACTGTTTACATATGTTTTAGAATGTTCAGTAGATTACTCAAATTCTTACATAAGGCAATTGTCAGCAAAGCACCAGACCATTCAGCAAGTAATTGACAATTTGATCATATCAACCCTTGAATATCGCAATGAAAGCGACCCTGATGTCAGCCAATATGTTCATGACAGAAAACTAGAGTTGATTGAGGTATATAATTTACTGTCTGTCATTTTTATATATTCTTGAAAGTATATGTGCTGACTTATACTTTTTTTGATGCCACCAGGTGCCTATGGGCAAAGAAGCTATTGAGATAAATGATTTGCTTTTGAATGTCATCCGCATCTATGCATCTCGACTTAATGCAATGGGCATACTGCTGAATCGGGATTATCAAGCTGTATGATTCCATCTACTTTACATGTCCATAACACCTTATGAGATAACACATTCAAATTTCAAATATTGATCCATTTTTTGTTCTCAATGTTTGACTCTATAGCCTGTTGAACTTTATTGGGTGTCCAGATTGTCAACATGGTGGCACACCATCGAAATCCCATGACGAAAAGTTTATGATATCGCCTAACTTTTGTGATGCTCCACTGCCCTTTCTACTTTTTAAACTGGATAAATTATGAGATCTTTGTTGCAGAAAGCAGTGAATATATGATTGATAACATAACTACAATCTTTATAACAATGGGGTCCAAGCTTTTTGCGTTTCTTTTAAGATATTTGTTAAACAGAACGCTACGTAGTAAGATTTCAGTTTGATGTGTTTCTTGCTGGACTTTTACTCTATACCTTATTTGATTTTATTTGTAAGGTGGATTTTACACGATTATTATTCTCTAGAATCTCTCTGGAGAAAAAAATGAAACATCTCATTGGGGGAGAGATGGTTTAAGACATCTTGTGAACTCCTTTATGCTACTCTTAGATTGCCCAGAAGTTATATTTATTTGATAAAATATTACCTAAATCGTCTGTTCTGTGGAACAGTGATAACTAATTTGGCGTTTATGCTAAGTGACAAAAGTATATTTGACCTTGCATCATCCTTGATGCTTGTTATGGAACTATTGAATGGCTGAACATGATGAATGAGTCTTGTCTTGCAAATGATGATGGCTGTTATGCTGGAAACAGAGGGTTCCTGACCATTATTCATGGTGGCCCTTCTGCTCTCAGATAAGATATCATTGATTAGATTCTAATTGCTCGCTCTAATAAGTTGTGCATGATAGAAAAGTTTTCTTGGAAAGTATGCCTTGGAAAGTGCAGAACAAATGTACTTCCCCTCAAAATAAAATTTCAGTCGCGATTTTTTCTCCTGTGTGGGTTGCATTTGATTTTCTCATGTGTGTTGCCCAGCTCATCATTTGCTTTTCCCCTGTTACTATCATTGTTCATTATTCCCAGCATGCACTTGAAAATAATCTTTTTAACTTTTGCAGTTGAGTCCGTCAGACTTGCTTAATTCAAGGGATAGATTTCGTCAAGCACCTCCGCCTGAACTTCCGCAATTGAAATATGGAGAGGTCGAGAGGTTTTTTGGAGCCCTTATCACCCTTTATCACATTCGCAAATTACTCTCAAGCCATGGCATAAGGCCAGCATATGAGATGCTTGAAGAAAAGTTGCACCAGGGGTATGACAAGGTTCACGTGTTTTATATATTTATATGTTGTGTAAAAGATGAAAATTCTTTCCTTTTGGAGGCATGCTACCTAAGCTTGTTGTTCTCTATAGATGTAGAGCTTATCGGATGTAGTGGCAGTTACATATGACTGCAGTTCCCTGAGTGTTCAAAAGTATTTTTAAGAATGGTATGAGGTTGTACACCCTTCTCTCCCACATTTAGCCAATTATAGAATATGTTTCTACAAATGTGGCTCTCAAGTGGATATGTTCCTTTAATTAAATTTGTTTTTGGTTCTCTGCTCGACACCCATGGAAACCCTCTTATGCCCCAGTAGTTGTAGAAAACCACTTATTGCTTCCTGAGTTTTGAGCACTGGTGGACACCTGTGGTATGGGAAGCTTGATTTCACTGCACCAAGCTTCTATTGGTCAAAAACTACTTACGCCCCACTAGTGGTCGAAAGTCACTTATTGCTTCCCGAGTTTTGAACATGGGTGGCCACCTGTAGTACGGTAATCTTTCTATTGCATTTTTCATGGTACATGAAAAGCAAAAGAAGAGAACACTCACCAGCCTTCATATGAGAATGGGTTTGCAGGTGGTGAAATCATAGTGAGACCCTCTGCATTTGCTTCAGCAGTGAACTTTTAGCCCACTTTTATTGATCATCTGAAAGGAATATCTATTAGTGTTAACACTAGGCAACTCTTTGCATCTTGCCTTTATTCAGTTACATGTGTGATACTCCTTTTTTCACTGATTCTAATGACAGACTTGTACAAGATTTAAGCAGATTACAAATATCATCTCACATTGACATTTTTATCATGGTATAGTGTCAAATGTTGACATAAAATAGCATATATTTCTGAACTCTATTCAAATTTTGCAGGTCTTTTGCGAGCTTGATGAGTAGAAATGAGGATATTCATAAAGCGAAACTCTTAATGCAGCAGAACTTATCTCATGGTGCACCTAATCCAAAACTATCAAAAATGTTAGAAGTGCTGATTGACCACTTCAGTACGTGGGCACGGTATTCTTTAAATTAGCAAGTTCTTGATTATACAGCCTATATACGTGTGATGTGCCAGATATTTGTTGCTTGTGTTATTGATAGATCCTTCCTGATATTTAGAATTTTAGTTTTTGATTTTTGAATCTGCATAGAGTGAATGTAAATAAACTACTGATTCAGGATAGTCATGCAACCAGAAAGTTTTAGAGAGTTAAATATCACTGTTGGGTTTTTTCCTTTTCTTTGCTCCTGCTTATAACTACTGTTTGTTAGTCAAAGCAACATTGAAGAGCTACAAATTGGTATTTACATCTCCAATTTTTTGAATTACATTTAGACCAAATCTCCTAGCTATATTACTCTTAAGTTGTCATTATTGATGTACTCTGAAAGTTCACTTGGATGTGTAGTGCTATCATTTCATCTTGCCTTGGCAGGAACATATGCCAAGAAGAAATCATACAAAGTTTAACAGGATTGTTCAGAAATGTCAGTTTGAGTTCCGATTGTCTTTGCTGAAACCATAGGTGACATGAAGATAATAGTTTATGACAAATAGTGAATGGAAACTAGAAGCATTTCTACATAGCAGTGAGTTGTCTGGCTTCAGCTATCATCTATAATTCATCATAAAATTTTAATTGATTAATCAGTTGATAATAAAAGAGATTGTTTATTATTTGACAAATGTGATGACCAAACTATAGAATAGTTACGGAAACTGGTGCTATTGCTGTAGCTTATCTGAGCAGATGGCACAGGCAGCTTGTTAACTTACAACAGACAACCTAGGAATGTTCTTTTTCGATATATTTCATCTAATCTGATGATGGACAGATTTCTTAGTTGGATTTCCGGTATTATGGATCTTACATTCTGGGATTCAATCTGATGCCTATTTTTGTCAGCAGAAAAAAATGATCCTCAACGGTCGAGGGTTATCATTTTCTCAAACTTTAGGGGAAGCGTCAGGTAAAATGTCATTATATGGACCTATTGTTGCTTGTTGCAATATCTCTTGAAATTACTTCATCGCATTTTTTGAGGGGACTTCTTTTGCTGCGACTCTTAATTATACTTGATTCAGGGACATTATGGATGCATTGTCAAACATTGGGGATATAGTCAAAGCAGCACAATTTGTTGGTCAAAGTTCAGGTTTATTTTTCACTAAGAATTTATTCCTTTGCCACCGTGAGATTTCTAGGAATTATTTGTCTTTGAGAGATCCATGTCTTTATTCTTAGCAATCACTTTGTCATTTTTAAAATTATGACGTGACTTTTATCAAAAGTAGCTGTTGGATGAACATGAGGATTAAGATTTATGATCAAGTCCTCTCCATAATACATTGAGAAATCACTTAACAATGGAAATAACGATGCATGGACGTGGATGTGTTGCAATGCTAATGCAAAAAGCATAGCTTGTTGAGGTGGAGATATCAAGCAGTCAGTTTTGCATTACCGCCTTAAATTTTAAAGCTATAAGTGTCAGGATTCATCATGGATCTCCTCCGGTTAAGAAATCTTAGTCTATTTTAGAGTCTAAATTGATCTAAGTCAGCAACATTTTTGGATATATGGTACTAGCACTGCTGCACGACAGCCATCACTTTATGCCAATTTCATACCATCAAGGCCAACTTCAAGTACTGTTATTGCATGCACTCTCTGGAGTGTTCTTCCATTGCGGATATGTTGGTTCTCCATCGAAAATGCTTTTAGGAACTCCACATACTTGAAGGATAATAAGAGTTATCTGGAGAATAACCTGGATTGAAAAGATAGCCTGTCCCTCTGTTCTCTCTATTGACTGATTGACATAGCCGTTTTCCCTTTGAGAAGTAGGATTTATATTTGGGTAGTGACAAAAAGCTTATTAGGAGCTACATGTGTTTACTACAGTTACAATCTAGGTTACAGGTTTCATAACTATCACAAAATCAGCAGAATTCATTTATGATATGATTAAAGGGGAGGATAGGATCAAATATTCTTTTTGAAATGCAATTGTTGGAAAGTTTTAGTTTCCATTTGACGTTACCAGTCCTGCTACTCAAACAAGTAACAAATTTAGATTGTAATCTAGTATCTTGATAATACAGAATCATGAACACATGAAGAAATGAAAGGAGGCAAACATTAGTCATTGATTTTCACACTATTAAGCAGCATGGGATTTGGACTTGTTGACTTCTACTTACTGTATTCATGCTTGGTTTCTGTATCAGGATTTCCTCTCCATTAGTTTGGTAATTTTCAGTTTACAGTTCCACTTTTAAATATGGGAAATTCTAATGATGGACGAAACTTTCTTACATTTACCCTTTATTTTCATAGATGAATGTGCAATCGTCTGATTTCTAAATTGTGGGTTTGCCAAACAATTTGTTGATTGGACGTTCTTTTACAGGAAAATCACTTAAGGGACAGTCACAAAAGGTTCAGCAGGCTGTTCTGGAGGTATTGAGGTGATCATATGCTGCTTCTCATGACCCTGGATTTGTTCTGACGTTGTTTCCCTGCAGAAATTTCGAGCTGGTGGATACAATGTCATTGTAGCCACATCGATTGGTGAAGAAGGTCTTGATATCATGGAAGTTGACCTAGTAATATGTTTTGACGCTAATGTCTCACCTCTACGTATGGTACAGCGCATGGGAAGAACTGGAAGGAAACATGATGGACGTGTGGATATCCTTTAATCTTTTTTTATGTGATCGACTAGGTTGTGAATTTTTTGGCCTTAAAATATAAAAAAAAGATTAAATTGCTTATTGCTTTCATATAAAGCCAATGCGCTATTCATTCTGTATTCCGTCGTTTTCTTTCTTCTCTCTCTCTTTGCTTTTCTCAAGGTCCTTCATCATCATTGTGTATTGGTTACTTAAAGCTTACCTCAAATTGTCCTTGACTAAGTTTACTAGTGTTAGCTTGTGAGGGGTCAGAGCTGAAGGGTTACCGGAGAAAGCAAGCTAACAGCAAGGCAATTAGTAAGCACATGCGGAATGGAGGAATTGCAAGTTTTAATTTCCATTTGAGTCCCCGAATGGTGAGATATGATGAAGTTGGAACTAGATAATTCTTCCATGTCACAGTTATTCTATAACTTTGAAATACCTCTTCTTGTAGATTCCACATATTTTCAAACCAGATGTCCAGTTTGTTGAGCTATCAATTGAAAAGTTCATTCCTCGTGGAAAGAAAGTTAAAGATGATGACGTTGTTGAGATGCCAATGTGGAAGAAGAATTTAACTGTCGCAGAATCTGATATCATTGCCAAATACTTCAACAATTCTGGAAATAAATGGAGACCATCTCTTATTGCTTTTCCTCACTTCCAGACTTTTCCATGTAGAGTGCACATAGTCATGCATTCATGCAGAACAGGTATGATGATCGATGCGATGCAACATTTGCAAGGAGTACTCTTTTCTAAAGATAAAGATGGTCTCTCTGTCGAGGTTTGTTCCTGTCCCGTCAATATATTGCCGTTCATTGTTTTCTCCGCCAGTGTTACTTATTCATGCATCTGATTCAGGAGAAAGACTTCTCACTTGAACAACTTGGATCTAAGTCGGTAGAACAACACGACAATGGTGGTCAAGGTATTGTAGTTTGAGAGGCATCTACCCTATACATTGTTTTTGGACTAGATGTCCTCACTTTTGTTGAGTTGTCTACTTGAAGGTTTCTTGTTCTGGTATGAAATTAATAGAGCCTGACAAAACTATACAACCCATCATACGATCTGTTGGAGCAGTCAATTTAGCTTTCGGCAATGGTTGTTGTCCATCATGCACATGTGATCTATCTATTGTTCTAAAACTAGCCGAGAGAGCAAACTGTCAAGAGGGGTAGAATGTATAAGGGGTCATAAACACGGAAAGGGTCGTGAATTTCTATCAGAATCTCGACAACTATGTCATTTGGAGTGATGGCCTGAGTTGCTGGTGTTAATAGCATCTAATATTTGTGCAGACACTTATTCTGGTATCCAGAACCTCCTTCAATAGTTTGTACCATGCTGTGGATAAAAATAACTACAGCATGTTGCTGCATGTTGACTCATTTTCTCTTTCCTAAGTAGATGCGCACCGCAGGTTGTATGTGTGCGTCTGTTTGTGTGAATGTATATACTCTAGGGGCACACGGCAGGTTGTATCTGAGTCTCTGTGTGTGTACGCATATACTCATTACTTTTTTGCTGAGGACCTTCTTGATTTAACAAGTGATGTATTGGTCATTTATCGCATTTATTCATGTTTTCATTTTAAGTTCTTTTAGATTAGTTTATAGAGTGAGTGTACTGTGTTTCCAGAAATTTTATTGATTAAATTAGTAGTTCATGTAATAGCCATATTTCTGGTTTTCCTTGTCATTTATGTACATGCATAATTTCCACTTTCAGATAATTATATTCTTGGAAAATCCTTATGTGTTGATTCTTTTGACAGATTTGCTGAACTTTGATGATTGTCCTGATATATATAAGCAAAGGAGTATATCAGATGCACCTGTGCAGACCTCAGAAACTGCAGATCGCCGTTGCTTGTCTACTATAGCTAACAAAACTTCTCCAGTGCACTCTTGCCTCTTTAGTTCAGATTTTGTGTCTGTTGACAATCTTGGAAATGTCCTAATTTTGTCCGTCCCTTCACTTCCTTCCACAAAAGACACACAAAGCGATGACATATACCTGAAATGCCCCAAGAAAGATTCTGGCCTTTTCTTAGCTGCAGCTCAAAGATCGGAAGAAGTGTGCATGCCATTTGGGGATTCTGTGCAACGAGCTTCTGCTCAAACAGGATGTCTGAAGAGTGAAGCTCATGCCCTATCTACAGTTTTTGACTTCGAAGCTCAGCAAAATGAACCAACAGCTATGGACATGAAGAACATTGAGATAGAAAACCTGATTGGAGAATTGCCAGATGGAAGAGAAGATACCAATGGAACACTGGAAGCTTTAAAAGTCAGAGAGCCATTTCCTCTGGCCAGTGGATGTAATGATGATGAGGAAGATACGGAATTTAGTCCCCGACTTACCAACTACATGGAAAGTGGAGTTGTTCCTGAATCTCCTATCAATGGTATCATGTGTCCTAACATCTCCCTTTGTACATTTGTTTTCCGTAAAACTTGGCAACTAGAAATTTGCTCCGACCAAAATTGATGTTGTGGGCAATGTGGCTTTGCAGGAGAATCGCATGGTAAGGACAAAAGTGCCTTTATCATCCCAGATCTTGTTTTGTCTCCCATACTTTGCAGCAACCACCTCTTTATGTCAGCAAGTCAAGGGAAAAAGAAGGAACTTATACAAGAATTTGATTCATGTAGAGGAATTGTTTCTGGTTCGCCTACATATAACAGAATACAAACTCCCGTAGCAAACATTAAGGGTGGTTCTGACAAAAGTAAATGTGGCCATGCTTCTCCAGACAATCGTATGACACCAGAAAACAATATCAACAGCAGCCATAGTAAGAATTGGTGTTTGACTCCTAATACTAATTCAAACGGTGTGAAAGGTAGAAAGAAGCTCAGAAGGCTGCGAAGAGTTGGAGACTGTGTACGTAGGCAGGACCTGAATTGCAAAGATAATTGCATTGTCCCCGTGGTGGAATCTGATGATTTTTTGCCTGGTGCCAGCACATTTCAAAATCAAAATAACTATTACCAGGGTAACGGACTTTTATAAGCATTTTTTTTCCGTAACATTAGTCCAGTTTCTCAATTCTGGGATCCTAACTTTCATTCAATTATTTAAACTGCTATAAATCCTCATTATGCTTCATCTTAGGTACCATTACTATGGATCTCCATGCATATTTACCAATGTGGTGTTCATTTTACCTTCAGGTAAAAGGACGACAACTAATAATGCCAGAGCCTACATTGAAGAGGAAGCTGAGTAAGTATCTCTATAAATCATCCATTCTTGCAGCGAGTATCTTCTTTTGATGTGTTGCTGTTATAACAGGATTGCTCTGGTTGATGTTTGTATAACATGGCAGTAAATTGTAGCTAGAGAAAGTGATAATTCTTTAAAGGAGCAGGACCAAGAAATGATTGCATATTGGTGAAGGACAGTTTTATTGTTCCGTCATATGAAGACAGATAGATTGTCCGTGATTGGTGAAAATGAATACCTGCTCATAAATTCAAAGCAGTTTTGTTAAATCTTGGTGATCAATTAATCTTATTAGATGGTTAATAGTTACAAAATCCATGTTAAAGTCTACAAGTATATTGTGAGTTAATGACCAAGATCTATTTCAGTATGTTACAAACGGTGGTCAACTAAAGTCAGTAATGTATTCGTATAAAAGTTGGTAAATATTCCAATAACAGTTGATTAGTTTTTCAAAAGTTGTTAATTGGAAAACTATCAGATAAAGTTTGGGAACTTACTCCGTCAAATATTGGTCATGTTTTCTCAATCTAAGTTGGTAATTTTCTAAATTTCAAGATGTGAATTTTGGATATATGAAAGGAATACAATGGATTTTTCCCTCTTGGAGAAGCCAATCTGCTCATATTGATATATATTTTATATGTTTTACTGAAGTCTTTTCTTTTTTCGTCTAATGTCTCCTTAAAGTTGTTGACAAGTAGCTATTATGGCCATCGGTAGGAACATTGTGCAACATAGAGATTACAGGATGAGAACTTGCAGCAACCAAACAAGTTAAGACTTAAGATCCATTGACGATTTCAGAATTGAAGCAATCAAAATAACAAAATATAGGAGAACTTCTTTTGTAAAGATCCAATATTACAAAGATCCTCTACACAAATTGGAAATCTTGAGAAAAAATAGGTCATTTAGTTGATCTTTCCTTAGTGCATGGGTTTGCTTTAGGGGAGTTCATGTTACAATATGAAATGGGGAGACTATTGCATGCAGATTGAAAATAAGGTTCAATTACCCTACTGTATTACATGATGACTGATATGCTTGCTTGCTTTATGGTTCTGCTTAGGGTATCTTCTGGAGATGAAGCATCTGAGGATGAAGAAGATGACCTTGACAGAGATACATATGAGGATAGCTTCATAGATGATGGGACAAATCCTACAGCAGCAAGTACTCAAGACATTACTTGTACAGTTGATATGATGGCAGTGTACAGGTCCTTTCCTCTCTCTCTCTCTCTCTCTCTCTCTCTCTCTCTCTCTCTTTCTCTCTCTCTGTGTGCGTGCCCACAGGATCGGTATATGAGGTGATATGCAGAAAACGGATGCATGGCAAATCTAGAAAATTTTAGGCCTGCAATGACCATATTAAGGGAAGGGAATGCAATTTCGCTGTGCTGCTATGTAGAGAACTTGGACATTTGTTTTTCAGTCAACTCCAAATCAGCAAATCAACAATCCAAATTCGCTAAGAAGTCAGATTATTTGTTTAGAAAGGTTTCTGTCCCGCGGACCTTTCATGCAGATAACGGGGAACTGGAAAATCTTTATGCATCTTGTGAAGCAGCTTAGTTGAAAAACATAACATCAGTTAATTACCTGCATTTAAATGCAGTGTGTTTTCAAGGCTAACAAAACTCAACTTTTTGTATGCATGGAGTGTGTTGATTACAAATACAAAGCAACTAGCTGAAGTTTTAGAAATTGACAGAAAAAGGAAAATGCTGAGAAATTGCTCCTTTTAAGTGCTCACTGAATGTAGTGCTATCATGAAAGGGACATGGGGCATCGTTTAGCAAAGTCCAATGCTACAATTTTGATAGATGGTCTACATAAATGTTACAGCCAATGATAGCAGCAAATAGAGATTGGATATATAAATTTTTAAATGTTTGAAATTGGAAGTGGGGTTCGGCGACTCAGGCCTGACTTGATGTATGAGAAGCCCTGTACATGTTTGGTTTCTGCTTTTAGTCTTTTCTTTGTTCCAAGTTCCATTTTGTATGTATCATGCTAGCCAAGGATAAGTAAATTAGTCAAATGTAATTTCCATGATAAGTAAATTAGTCAAATGTAATTTCCATTCTTCATGCATAGCCAGGCAGTTCCCAAGATTGTATGGTGGCTACTGTTCTTTCTTATATTTATAGGCTAAATTATGGATCCATCAATGTTTTCTTTTTAAAAGCAGGCGTTCTTTGCTAAGTCAGTCACCAAATGGATGGCGGATGAGTGAAAGCACAAGTTCTTCAGGAAAGAGTCTGCACTCTTTATATGCACCCAGAAGCCAACTGAACAATCAGTCTGAAGGGGAAAGTGCTGAAAGCTTGTCGAAATGCCATGAGAGAATCTCGAAAAGGATGCCTTCTGTGGCTAGTGCTTCGGCAACAGATGGGGGGAGTGATGTGGTGGAAAGATTGAAGAGGAAATCAAGGTTCCATGATCCAGATTCTGTCACCGCAATCAACCTGGAGAGAGAATTCGTTTCTCAGGAAGATATTAGAAATGGAGAACCGGTCCATCAGAATCACGCTAATGGAGTTCCTGCCGATTGCGACCTCTTCTCTGATGATCACTTCTATGAGGGCGTCGATCTCGATGCCGTAGAAGCTCAAGCTACGTTGCTTCTCCAACGCAGTTCTGAGTGCTCCAAGGAGAAGGAAGAGATGGTTCTTCCAAGTGCTGGCTATGTTGGCTCTCCATCATTTGATCTCGGAATATGATACTACACCAGAAGATAACAAAGAGCCACTACATGTACGGCGATATTTCATGCGAAAGATTACCTGGGTCTGCAGCTGCATCACACGATAATTATTCAGATGGCTTCTACAAGATCTATACAGAGGGGTGCCTCTGCAGCATCAGGTATCCCCAGCCAGTTTTTCTCAGGCTTATATTTGGTAAATGTAAATTATCATAGGAATATATTTGGTAGATCCTGATGTAAAGAGTAGAAATAAAACAGAGCATTCATACAGAGCGAGAAGGGGTTGACCAGAAGCTAAGTTGGTAAAATGTAATTGTATGAGCATGTGCACCATGTGCTTCTTATGTAAGTTAAGCAGGTCTTATTGCTGATTTGCCACGGTTATTCTCTTGATTTGGCTTCTTTATGGTAATAATTTAAAAAAAAAAAAAAAAAAAAAACACTGAAAACCAGACGGGCAAGGCAAACATTTGTCACCACTAACCTGTCAAATAAAATCAAATTTCATTGTATCATGAAGGCGTAGGACAACTGAGGCGTTCGCACGTGGGGTCCTCGCAATCAAACAGGAGGACGACACGTGTCTTCTTTACCTGTCATTACGGCACTTGATTAATGTAATCACCCCATAGTTAATGACATGTTCCATGCGGGGCCCCCCTACCAAATCACATTAACCCCATTCGTGTCTGGCGTGGCTGACCCCGGATTTGTCTCTGGCTCCGTCCCAATGTTCTCTCCGTACCAAAAGGGCAAGATAAGAAGAAAGTAAATGAATAAAGAAATGAAAGAAAAGGAGATTCCACCCCATTTGTTCTTTTATAATTTAATTGAATCCCCTCTGTATTCCCCTGGTCCGGTCCAGTGGTGGAGGACAAACCAACGGACACAGAACCCCAGACAATCCTCAAAAACCCTAATTTTTCCCTCCATCCTCTTCTCGCGCAACAAAAATTTACCAACACAATCCCGGTTCTGTCCGTGTCGTGTGTCCGGCTGTCCTCTGTCTCTCTCCCCTTCCCTCCAAACCCTAGCAAGCAAAAACCCTGTAAAAGGCCTCTCCTTTGCTCCTCTCAGTAACGCAGCACTGTCCACAAGCATTAGCAGCAGAGAGAGAAACGTTCAGTTTCTCCCGCCTCTTTGTCTCTCTCCTCTTTCGCTCTCTCGAGTTCGAGCAAAAAGGAAGTTTTTTTTTTAACTTCTTTCCTCACCCTCTCTCTCTCAAATTCTGGTGAGAGAAAAAGGGAAGGAAATCGCGGTGAGATGCGAAGACGCGATGCAGAAGCTGTTAAGCCGAAGCCCTCCTGGCCCTATCCTCCTCTGTAGCGCCGCCAAACCTCCCATTACTCTAGGGTTCAAGTTCAAGACAGCCGCCAGTACCGCAACAAGCTTCGCTTTCCATAAAAGCCCTCCCTTTTCTGGGTTTAACGCGCCCGTTCGCGCAATGGGTCCGCCACCCGGTGCACTCCCAGCCGCCAGCGGCTGCGGCGGGTCGGCTCTGGCGGCCGTCCTGTCCAAGAAGCCTTCGGGCTTCGTCCCTTCTCGCTCCTACTCCACCAGCTGCGGAATCTGTCGGTGCTCCGTCCAGAACACGGCGCCCTCGCGGGCGTGGGTCGTGTTCAAGAGCGGCCGCGGCGGGTCGTGGCAGAAGTGGGTCCACACGGGCTCGGAGGGGTCGTTCGCGGCTTCGGCCGTCGAGGGTTCGAAGAATCTTGAGAAGGGTCTGGGCGAGAAGGATGTGATGGTACCGGATGAGAAGGCGGCGAGAGTGCAGAGGAGGCAGAAGGAGCCCGCTAGCGTCGCCGGTAATGTGGATTTGCTGACGATTCCGGGCGTGGGGCCAAGGAATCTGAGGAAGCTGGTGGACAAGGGGATTGCTGGAGTCGCTGAGCTCAAGCAGTTGTACAGGGATAAGGTGCTAAAATAGTGTTTTTTTTTTTTTTTTTTTTAATCATTTCTAGGCTCTCTCGTTCAGCCTTTAAATGTCAATTTTAGGGGGCAGAATGAGATGCTCCTATGTTTGTTATGCTTCCTACCCGGGTTGCTCCTTTACTTTCTCTTGAGTTACTGTGTGCCGGCATTTTATTGCTTGTGTTTTATCCAAGTCTGGTTGTTATTTCTGTGAGCTTGGACTTTGCCATGAAGCGCTGATGTTCGCGGTTATGTAGGTGTACTTTTGAAGATTCCAGTCTTTAACTTCAGTTGTATATTGATTGTGGTGACCGTATGTACTTGCATGTATGCTGACTGTATGTACTTGCCTGGGGTTTATGACTATAATGCTCACGTCTTGGTTTACATAGTTGGGTGCAGCCCTTGTTTGCCCTTCTGTAATTCTCTGCTGATATAAGGACTCTGTTAACTTGTAGTTCTTTGGGAAGTCTAGTGAGAGGATGGTGGAGTACTTACGGAGTTCTGTCGGAATCATTCACAAAAACCATGCCGAGAGTATCACTACCTACATTAGAGAGAGTGTGGAGGAAGACTTGGAGGATTCTGACATGGAAAATAAGCCGGCACTGAAGAAACGTCTCACTTTCTGCGTTGAGGGGAACATCAGTGTTGGCAAGACGACATTCCTTCAAAGGATTGCTAATGAAACGCTGGAGCTGCGTGACCTTGTTGAGGTCGTTCCAGAACCTATCAATAAGTGGCAGGATGTTGGGCCTGATCACTTCAACATATTGGATGCTTTTTACGCAGATCCAGAAAGATATGCCTATACTTTTCAGAATTATGTGTTTGTTACAAGGGTTATGCAGGAGAGAGAGTCATCTGGCGGGGTTAAGCCACTCAGACTGATGGAGAGAAGTGTCTTCAGTGATAGAATGGTTAGTATTTTGACAAACTTTGGTCGATCATTCTTTTTTCGGCTATTGCCTGCAATCTGTTGGTTTATTTTTTGTCACAAGTCAAAAAGTTGATTAATGGTCACCAATGGCCGCAGTGGATGTAAAAGCTTAAATTAGAAAAAAGGATCTAGAATATTCACAGAAGTCTGTCTCTCAAAGAAGCTAGCCACGGGTATAGGTGTTCCAATATTTTTGAAATTCCCTCTATTTTCAGATCACCCGATGTGGGATATATATATATATATACACACACACACACACACACACACATATATATATTTTCTGTTTATAAAGCTATGGGTTTGTCTTTACATCTATGCTACATCCAGAATCTCTTGATTTAAAAATAAAATTGATGCTAAGGATGTTGGCAAGGTTGACAGCTAGTATTCCTATGATCAATTGAAAGCAAAAACAATGATAGATTCAGATTCTTTGTCTGTTTCCTTTCTTGTGCTACTAGTTAGTATGAATGACTCATTTTGGAATGCTGATTCTTTTTGCTGAATATAGGTCTTTGTAAGAGCTGTCCATGAAGCAAAGTGGATGAATGAGATGGAGATCAGCATCTATGACTCATGGTTTGATCCAGTCGTCTCATGCTTACCTGGTCTCATCCCTGATGCTTTTATATATCTGAGGGCAAGCCCCGATACTTGTCATAAGAGAATGAAGCTTCGGAAGAGATCCGAGGAAGGTGGAGTTTCCCTGGAATACCTCCGAGACTTGCATGAGAAGCATGAGAGCTGGCTTTTCCCATTTGAAAGTGGAAAGCATGGAGTATTGTCAGTGAGTAAGCCCCCTTTTCATGTTGACAACTCGTTACATCCAGATATAAGGGACCGTGTTGTCTATTTGGAGGGTGATCATATGCACTCCAGTATTCAAAAGGTACGAGTGATGTCTTATTTTTCGCGACTTTACCAGACTCGTGTAAGCTTTTTCTGCTTATGGTTCTCTTCATTTTGAGCAGGTTCCTGCTTTGGTCCTTGATTGTGAGCCCAATATTGATTTCAGCAAGGACATTGAAGCCAAGAGGGAGTAAGATCACTTTTCCCTGCTCAATATATTATGATGCATGCTACATGCTGAAGGTTTGTGATGGTGCTGGTGTTGATTTTCCCCTACTGCTTCGTGTCATTGGAGCATTGTCGGACCCTTTGAGGCCGAGTAGTACTGCACATCTCATGCTAAGTTTCTTTCTGCATTCATGAACAAGATCCTATCCTTGCAGTTGCTCTTTTTATAGATTGGGGGGCTGGAAATTTTGCCGTTCTTTTCATTCAGAGTGTTCTTTCCCTGTGTCCTTCTTCCCCCTGGAGTGTTTTATTTTAAATTAGAAATACTTGTTTGCTATGTTGTTTACTCACGTTGATCATCAGTTTTTACTTGGTGCATCTTACCTTCATTTGTTCCTTTTTACGCTTCTCAGCATGAAATAATTGAACCTTTCTCATGTATCAAACTTTTGTTCATTGAGTGTGCTGATTCTGCCCTAAAGATAGATATTCTATTTGACTAATGTCAGGTATGCATCCCAAGTGGCACAGTTCTTTGAGTTTGTGAAGAAGAAGAAAGATGATGAGCCGACCAAAGTCGGAGAACAGCCGCAGGGTGGGCAGCAGCAGGTGTTGCTGCCCCACAGTGGTGGATTGTGGATGCCGGGTGGCAAACCCTTCCCTGAGTCAGCCCTTCAATCTTTGGACTTTAGACGAGCCATGTCTTTTATGTCTGGCTAGTTATGTTTGGTTTTCTAACGCATTGCCACGGTCAGCTATGTTTTGTCTTGTGTTTTTCTATCATATGCCTGGGCTGGTCGTGATTCTGCTTGTAAAAAGGGCGTCTTTTCTTAAGTTTTTATTAGATGTGTAGAGAAGCTGAACCCGTCAATTATCCAGTTAGGTGCTGTTAGGGTGGGTGAGTTTATGTGCTCTCCATGTTCAAAGTGTCTTGTTTATTTGTGTTGAAGATGTGCATGGTGACTTCGCAAATTTCTATCTTGAGGCTGTCAGAGGACTGTCGAGTTAAAATACGGTGATAGTCTAGAAAGGCCAAGTTAAAAAACAGACCTTAGGTAGCCTCTAATTGCAATGGGAGCAGAACGGTTAATTTTCCGGAAATAGAACATCAGAAAGGGCGGGAATGATTTTAGCTCCTGCTGGTAGAAATTTGTGATTTCGACATTGGCTAGGAAAATTTCAGTTGGGCTAATACCATGTACGAGCCCATCTATATTAGTTGGTTTTTGACGATCAAAATGTAATTTCCACACAAATAGGCCTGCCGTTATCGGGACTAAACTCCTTATCGGGCGACGTGGCGAACTTGCCAAACCATACGACCTGCACATTTCGTCCGTTTGATGCCTCTGCAGCTTCTCAGCACATGGACATAATTAGTTGACGGGCTTTCGACAGCTAACATCGAATGTGGCCCATGTCTCGCCTTTGATTAAGTCTTGTGGCAACGGGACCGCACCGAGTGTTTTGTCTCATAGCGATAATCGGAAAACGTCCCATCCCAACTGTCGACGACTGCTGGTGATGATGGCCATCAACTTCTCCTGGTCTGTCTGGCGCCATTTCTCCCTCTACTCTCCTGGCATTTGGAGCCGGCTGATTACGAGTCTTAAAAAGTACACAATATATCATGAGAGGTCACCGGTTACCTTGCCATCCGTGATATTTGATTTTGTCCAAGGATGATTTTCCATCTCAGTCGACATATCGGTTGTGTTTGAGAGTGCCAGGCACTCTGGACACTCAAAAGTCTTTTGGGCTAAATATTGAATGTTTGGGCACAAATTCGAAATTCCCGTTAGGTCAAAGTTGGCATTCTCAGGGCTGAAAGCCCAAGGCAGGTGTGAGGGTACTTTGGGCTTTCAACTTTCTTGACATATAAGGAGGTACTGTTCATATTTCTATTTTCTTTTAAAATTATCTTCACTCACCCTCTAAATTTTTAGTTTTGCCCTCGTCATTGGACCTTTCATCTTCTTCTCCATTGAGGTTGGCCTACGTGTTGTGTGGGGCTGTGAGCAGCCGTCGATGGCTAGATAGGTTGGCACGATTGCGATGGCCTAAGCAACCGTCGCCAAGGGGTGGCGCAGGTCGCAGCAAGGTCTAGGTCGCCGACCTTGTTGCGACCTAGATCTAGGGCAGCGCAGCAAGGTCGCCGGGGGTCGCCTGACCCTGGTTGGCCTTCGCCAATGGTCTTCAGGGGTTGCTTGACCCCAGGCGGCCCTCCACAGTTGTCTTCGAGGCTGTCTGAGTTAGATGTTGGTTGCTGGCGACAAATTTCGATCATTGGCGGCCACTTGCCCTTACCGGCCAATTTTTTTATTTTTCTTTTGATAATTTTTTTAATCATAAAAGTCCTTTGTAAATATAATATCTCAAAACACTATTTTGCTAAAAGGTAATTCACAACGGACTTTCAAATTACAATTTAACAAATACAATTTGCATTCTGAAAAGCCCATTTAACTTAAAGTCCTTTGTATTTTCCCAATGATTTTCTCCAAAAATCCAATCAAACGTACCCATCGAGCATTTAATGTCAATATGAAAGGATCTCCATATTGAATTGTGCATATGATGACATATACTTCTTCAAGGTGAGTGTCTAGTCTATTAGTCTATCCATTCATTAACTAATGCTCATTTAAGTAGCATAATACTAACATGTGATGCAATACAACACAACACGACACGTTAACATGTCATTTTCAAAAATAAAAATTCCAATATGTTGTCCATTAAATGAGAAAAATTATTTTTTTATAACTATTTCAATTTGATTTAATTCAAATTCACATATAATAAATATAAAAAGGAGAGTCTATAATGAATTTACATTAAAAATGGCGAGTCACAAGAAGTGAGAGTTAGAAAAGAAGAGAAGACTAGGTTTTTATTCTTTCCCCATTTATTATTTATTATTTATTTTATTTTTTTTGCACTTTTACATTTTGACTCTTTATTTATTGAAAATTTTTAAAATATACCTATCCATGTATTCGAATTCTAGACTCATGTATCAGAGCATGTTGGGAGAGTTGACCACATGCTTGTTAACTGTGTGTTAGAGTGTTGGATACAACACGAAGACTCTGAGAAAGTGTTGATACTTTCTAGTTATTCATGTATGTTTAGGTATCTAAATAGGCAAGTTCTTCATAGATCCCAAGTTGAGTAAGGAATGAACATCTTGACATAGGTTTCATTCAGTCTAAGGGCATAGATTGATTGTCAATTCTTCCATATGATCACGGTGTGCTTTTACATGGTTCCGCACATTTGGTCTTTCATGTCCTTATAGTGATAGATGCGGTTCTAGGATATGTAATCTACCACAGCTAAATTGATGCACAGCCTTTTTACATAGATCAATAACTTACAGTATGACAAATTGTGTGGCAGCAGAAGTCAGTTGAGGGCGAAAATGGATAGTCAAATCATCTTTAGTATGCTTTCGATATTAGTCGGTCTTTAATTACATGACGAAGATAAGTAGAAGAAAGGTGCTAGAAAGAAAAAGAGACTCACCGTATATTCAGCAGACCATGTGATTGTGATATTTATCAACGCCGCTGGCAGGATGACGTCAAACCGTGTCGCAAAAGGCCTAGTGATAATGGTTGGGACATCATTAACGCTTAAATACCATTTTCAGGAGGCGAAATGATTCAGTAGTTGCCCATCATACGCAACGCAGGAGAAGATGGAGAATTTCTATATCACGTAGCATTCATAACACGCGACAAAAGGGCGATATTGAAATACCAAGTGACGTGAAACATTTGATATGTATAATGATTATGTACTGTCATGTTGGCTTGAGATTCAATGGTATCACTCGATCAAGAGTATGCCCAGAAAACTGCATATGCTTAGGCTTTATAATCTGAAGACAAATCAGCAGGAAGATGAAGAAAAGCATGTGGAGCAGCATGTGTCTGTGTAATGCAATGGAAGTGCATGAACATGAAGCAAAATTCCTAGTCTTCATATTTAAGTATCTTTTCCCACTTTTTAAGGAACGCATCATTAATACAAACTGCAAACTGATAACGTACGTACATGTTTGTTTGATTTTAAATAGCAAGAAAAGGGGTTGGATTCGGTTGAAAGGGGGAAGCAAGCTTAGCTAGCAACAGCAATGAGCTTGATGCTTCATCGTTGCAACCCCACAGTTGGACTTTCTTAAAAAAGGGTTCATTTTCGGTTGGATAACATAAATTATATATAGGTAAAAAAGAACGATAATAAAGAAAAAGAGAAAAAAGAAGAAGAAAAATCCCATGCCCATTAATTCAGGAATCCCATTCCCATTGCCTCCTCACTGCACATGAGCACACTCCTCTCTTCTAGAAAGAATATGTTCATAGCGCAGCATACCAATACGGTGTTATTGAAATCATTCGAGGATTTGTCTTTTTCAGAGTTAAAACTTTCCTCATAATTCGCTACTCAAATGAATGAAAATGGTCAATGAGTTAATAGAGATATCACGTCAATATCTCGCGCGTGATGTAAATTATATGCATTTTCCTCTACTCTCTGGCCCTCATGACTCAACAGTGCCGTCCACCCGACCCCCACCACGGCGTCCCTCACCTAACTTTAACTAACCAACTGTTTGTTTTCTCCTACACTTCCTTGCTTCTTTCTTTTTGTCACATAATAATATTGGGCAGCAGATTCGGCTACCTACCCTCCAAACATGTCACATGTCCTCTCCCCTCCTTCTCTCTCTTCCCCTCCAATCAGACAGATGCTTACATTCCCGGCCGGCATGGGAAATCAATTCTTATTCACAATAATTTCAATTTTTTCCCTTGCGTGTGATTCCCCCCCGCAAATGCCCCTACACACACTCAATCGGAGCAGCTTCAATCTCACACAATCAGCTGTACTTCCATTATTTTTCTTCTCTTTAGAAAGGAGTTGGTATGCGTAGGTGGGGATAGATCCATCGATTTCCCCCTTGGACCCCATTGATTGAGATTCCTCCATACACGTGGTTCATCATTTAATATGTCGCTCATCTCCATCTGATTAGTGGTTGCTGCTTGGTTGGTCTAACCTTAGATACTATAATAGTAATTTCTCCTGCTTTTTGCATAACTAATGTTTCTAGAAGATGTGAACTAAACCATGGGTTTGAAGAACCCTTGATTTATGCTGTCAACCTCATGAGTCTTTTGTTATTAATTTCTCTGTAGTGCTCGGTGAGGACAAAAGGCCGGTTTTTATTCCATGTGAAAGCCGGTGAGCCGATTGAATTGACACATTTTGGAAACTTTATGCTTTTTTTTTTTTTTTTTTTGCTTTTTGTTCTTATTTTGCATTAAGCTCCGCCAATGGCAGAGCAGAACTAGATTCATCAGACGCTCTGTTTTCAGCAGTCTTTTGGCTTTTGAAACAAGGTCATATTATAATGATAAAATCAGCCTTCAAGTGCTCCTTTTTCTTTAGTTGATCTTACAGACAAGTATGGATCGGCGCGTTTGAATTGCACAACAGTTTCACCAAAATTTCACTATTCTTCTCTGCTTTTTCGTGTCCTGGGAACATGCATCTTGTCTTGAACAACTAATGAAGTTTGTTGGGTTACATCTACCAACTTCAATTTTCTTATGAGGTGCTTGGTCTGTTGCTACAAAGGACTACTAGGTCAAACTTTTCTTCTATTGGTAAGATTGTGGCTTGCAATCACATGAGAATTTGGTAAGCATTTTGTGTCGAATCACGACGCTGTTGTTCGATCCATTTTCTAACTATTGGGTATGTGTCACATTTGAATGAAATCATTGAGGACAATTTCTATTACTAATACGTCGTTCGTACACAACTCGAGAGTTGCGTTTTTAAATATGCACCAATAACATAAGGTCTGGCAGCCAAATCCATCATTTCATAGGCCAGCTGAGCTTTGCGTTATTTAGAGTGCATCATACCACTTTTTTTTTTTCCTCTTGAGTTTTTCGATAGTTTATAAGTTAAAATAATGAACTCATGAAAGTTTGGTAAAGATCATAGTCTACCTATTGCCATTTGAAAGATTCTTGTAAGCTTATATGGAAGTTTGGACTTACTGCTCTCAGGTTGGATTAATCGTGGGTTTTAAACTCCCAAAATGGAACTGGAATTTAATAAAAAAAAAAGCATCGAAATCCTTCATCGAGTTTTTGGTTCAAGTTAAAGCGAGCTATAGTTTGAAAAAAATGTTTGTGTTGGCGGTGGGCATTTGGACAAACCGGGGTGCTCAGCCTGCAATTCCATGTGCACCAATTGGAGACCTTTTGGTCATATCTCGTTGGTCTCGAAAAGCTAAAATTAGGCCTGCGCATGATGTGTAAAAACTTTTCTCCACTAAGACAATCCATTGTGGGCGAGTCAATCAATAATATAAAATCTCAAGTTACAAGAAGAAATTCTCCAAAAATGTTCAAAAAAAAAAAAAAAAGGTTCTGCCAACGCATCAGTCACTAAACAAAAGGTTCTGACATATCCCTAACGTTGAGCTGTTCCGCTGCTCCTCTGCGTTTTGCCCCACCCGGACTAATCTGATGAATCCCTTTTGCACATCACATCATCCCCCAAATCTAAGCTCTTTCAATCAGCATGCAGATGATGATAACCCACATGGACCAGACGTTGGTGTTTGGTGTGTTTGTTTGACATTCATTCCTAACTTTTTTTTTTTTTCCAGAAACTTTACTGTATGTAGAGACCAAGATGTAATGTAGGGTCATCGCCTGTTATCTGCCAGGACTCGTTTCATTCATAGTACCAAAAAGCGAAAAATGAATAGTGATCATAACTTTTTATCTCCTGATGCACCAGGTGAAACATCCTTTGATTTCTTTATATTTCTTGTCCCTTGCAGTCGTTTCCAACAAGTGAAAAAAAAAAATCAAAAAGATGGTCGGCAAGAATTTAGAACAAGTCGGAAGAACAAAAGGTTGAGAAAAAGGAGCAGAGAGAGAATTGAATCAGTAGCAGGTGCGCCATATCTGTTGCTATTACTTCAACAATGTCATGATGACAAAATGAACCAAAATGGGTGTGTGCTTAATTCAGTTCCGGCAGGTGACAGATAGCGAGTGAGCATTTCTACTTTTAATCAGAAACATTACAAGCTGAGCTTTTTTTTAATCTTCCCTGGTTCTTTTCTCCTTTCCCGAAAGACTATGAACCTAACTGTGTGTAGTATCCAAAGGAGCCGTCGTTGCTCTGGCAATTCCGACACATCCCGCCGCTCCGAGACCCCAACTGGCAACATAAGCACACCGCTGCTGCCGCAGCAGCCGCCGCCGCCGCGGCGGCGGGCGTTGGCACGGTGAGGAGCGGGCAGGGGACCTCCTGAAACTTAGACTCCGCCGTATTCGCAGTCACCGACGAGGCGTTGCGATTGAGCTCACGACAGGACGGGGCCAAGCCGATCGAGAGCTCCAAGTTGAGCTCGCCTCCGCCCTGGGCTTGCGGTCGATTTCGCGGCGCCTTCAGCTCCTCGTCGGTGGTAGTGCCGCTGCTCGTCGTGCAGTGGTTGTCTTCAAGGAGAGGCTCTGCCTTGGGCTCGAGCTTCTCGCGGCCGTAGTAGCCGTTGCCGTGGGGCCTGCGGTCGAGGCTCGAGCTAATGAGGCTGATTTCCGTGACGGGCAGGGAGGGAGGGGAGGTGGCCGCCGGAGGAACGCCGGGGGCGGCGGAGTTGAGGGGGCGGTGGGTCTGCGGGTCGATTCCGCGGCTGACGAGCTTGCGCTTGATGTGGGTGTTCCAGTAGTTCTTGATCTCGTTGTCGGTTCTCCCGGGCAATCTCCCCGCGATCAGAGACCACCTGGAAACGAACGAAATCGATGGTAAATTTCAAAACTCGAACTTGAAGCGATTAAACATACAAAGGACGGCTCCGAGCAAAAGAAACAGAGCGATCCCCCAGGAGACAGAGCTCGCCCAGGGGCCAGAAAAAAGAGAAGATTTTTTTGAAGTCGATGGTGGGGGAGAGACGCACTTGTTGCCGAGCAAGCTGTGGAGCTTGATGATGAGCTCGTCTTCTTCCTCGGTGAAGTTGCCGCGCTTGAGGTCGGGGCGGAGGTAGTTTATCCACCTGAGCCTGCAGCTCTTGCCGCACCTGAGAAGCCCTGCAGCGATCGAGATTCCCAAGAAGAACCCGGGTCAACAACAAAAGACCTCCATTCCCGTTCTTGAAAACGAAAGAAAGAACGAACGAACGAACGAAGGGAAAACAAACAACGACAAAAGAGACGTCGGTTGGGAGGGGGAAGGGGATAATCTTAAGAGGAGTTCACCGGCAGCTTTGGGGAGGGAGCGCCAGCAACCTTCGCCGTGGAGGCGGATGTAGTCGATGAGGCGCTGGTCCTCTTCCTTGGTCCACGCGCCTTTGTTGGTGTGCGCCTTCTCGCAGCAAGGGGATCGTCCCATGTCTCGTGCGCGCGCGCGACCCTCTGTCGGGGTTTTTGGGTCTTCTCGCTTCCCTTCTTCTTTGAGGTGATGGTGCTCGAGCTTTGATTGATGGCGTTGGAGCTTTGGGGCGTGGGTGCTTGAAAACGCAAAAGATGGGGGCAAAAAAGGAGGGAGGGAGAGAGGGAATGGGATTTGATTCGGGGGGGAGTTGAAAAATAAGTGGTGGGTGGGTAGGAGAGAGGGAGAGAGCCAATAGACTCGATCCCGGTTGCCCTTTTGAGGAAGGAGGGAAGGAGAGAGAGATAGAGATAGAGAGAGAGAGAGAGAGAGAGGGAGATTTGACCGATTTGATGAGAAAGACAAGTGGTCACAAGAGAGGAGAGATGGGGCTTTTGACAAGGTAGGTAGCTCTACTTTTCACGTCACATACATGGCCACGCGCCCCCCTCCCCCCTTCTTTCTCTCTCTCTCTCTCTCTCTCTCGATATTAATAATTGAGTCCAGAAATTCGAATTGGAGGAAGAGGCTGGGGATGAAGTCGTGGCCCATGCTTCAGGCTTTCATGGATTTTGCTGATCCCGCATCGATAGAGAGTGAAATTCCCATTCCGATCTCCTTGAGAAAATTATGTGTTCTAGTGCTGGTCTTTTAATTGGGATTGGCAACACCCACTCCCGCCGCCGTTGCCACCACCACCACCATGCATCTTATCAAAATTTTGTATTGCACTTTCGGTATTCTATCATGTCGTTTAGTATAATAATTTTGAGGATCAATTTTAATGTCTTAGTGTATTCATAATATTGTTCTTTAGTTAACACGTGGAGCTGAATGCATGATCAATGTTAGATGAACAGGGCACCTGCAAAGACTAATAAATGAAATTCCATGGGTTGAGTAGTAAGGTGTTAAGGCTCCATAAAATTATTAGACGAACAACCTTTGATGATGGATCACACCTCTAAACATTTTGTACATATAGTCTTACTTTGAAGTTATGTATATAATTCGCATTAAACATCTTCTTACACTGTACCAAAAAAAAAAGTATGATATTTCATTAATTGAAACCTTTTATTCTTTGATGTGTGTTTTGATGCATAGAGCGATCATAATGCAATTATAAGAAAATCTATTCTTTCAATAAAGCATAAAAAACTTGCAACAATGCTAAGTGGTGCAATCAAGACATGGTATTTTCTTGTTCGTTTGAGACCTTGTTTCTAATTATAGTGCTCAAGTTCTTGTTTTGTAGATTCAGTGCATGATAACCATTGATATGACGATTCCATATGTGGGGTCTATTCGGGGTCTACAATATCAACTATTGTAATTCAACGGGTTAAGAAGAGAAAACCGAGGGTTGATTTAAGAGAAGAAAAAGAGGACGAGAGGTGAAAAAGATTGAGGTCAAAATCAATTGTCTTGCCACGTGGAATATCCTGTGGGCTCGGTTGACTCGCGTGGTCCTTCATGTTTATTTATTCCTCCAGCTGGTTTAGCTCTCTCGTTACAACATACACAGATTACTGGGGGCATCAATCAAAACGGGGACAAAAATGAAATGACCTTTTCAAAGTCGCAAGGAAAGGAAAGGGGGGAGATGAACCCGTGGCATTTACATTGGACACAGTCGGTCGCCTTTTCCGGAGACTTCATTTGGGTCTAAACTCAAATAGTCTTGTCCAAAATTAGAAACAAGGAAAGCAAATGGGTCAAGTTATCTGTTCTCACTCAAGAACGCGAGAGAGAGAGAGAGAGAGAGAGAGAGAGAGAGAGAGAGAGATTTTGGAAGGAAAGAGACAAAAAGGAAGTTTTTACCTCCTTCCTTTCTTCCTCGTTACTACTTTTGGAGAGTCAAAGGCACCCATATGAGACGAGCTTTGGGCGTTGGGGATGGCTTTAGTGTTGAGAACTAACGACAGGGCAGTACAAAGTTTCGGCAGATGTGGTGATTACTTCTTTTGTGCTTTTGGTGAATCAGCCCATGTTAAGTAGGAAAATACCCTCAAAGGAAATTGAGGTCGCCTTGGAACTTTAGATTCCCAGGCGTCAGTACGGTAATAACATCAGACGGGCTTGAAATTCAGCAGAGAGGTTCCTCGAAACTCAATTAATGGTACTACATCAGTATTCTCCTAAAGAAAGCTCATTTCTATTCGTCCAAATTATTTAAGCCAAACAGGCTCGAGCAGCCGTCGACTTCATCTGTACTCCATTGGGATGAGTTTGGAAAGCTAGTTAATAATCCGGCTTGGATGTAGAAGGGCTTCTGGATGTACTCAAGACCTATCGAGGTTTAGATTAGGTAAACCCAAAATTTGGCCAAGAAACAGACGTTTGAGACTCCAAATTTGTGATAAGTTGGGACAATGAACAAAAGGGCTAAAAAGAAAAGGTATAAGATTGTTTTCTTTCCAACTGCATCCTTCGTTTTAATAAATCAACATTTTCCCAAATTACCACCTTTTTTTTTTGGACAGTCCGAATAAAATGGCAGAGAGGTCCGCTGAAAAAAGGAATATAATCCAAAAAAAGAGAAATGATTTACGCATGCAATTATGCATATGTCAGAGAGAGAGAGAGAGAGAGAGAGAGAGAGAGAGAGAGAGAGTTGCATTGGATAAATGAATTAGGCAGGCGCACCTAACTTGCAGCGGCTGCTTTGTTACGTGTAAGCTGAAGGTTTCCCAGGCAGGGCAGGCACAAGGCAAAGACGTCACTTCTTGGCCGACTGTCCACTGCCCATTCTACAATTTTTTAGATCCATGTCACGCGTTGAACCCTAATCAGTTATATCCCCATCCACATCTAGCCAAATACATCAGCAAGAAAAACCCAACTTCATTATTTCTATCAGGCGTATATGAAAGGTCGACTCTATCAAGCAAAATAATCCCCCCATAGATGGAGAGGCAATATCTTCATCTTTCTATATGCTTTCCATCTTTCCATACGCTAAAAACTACGAAAAAAAGTCTCTCTCAAAATCAGTTCACACTATCCGCAGACATTTCAGCTTTTCTCAGATCCAATTGAACTGGTGAGCACACATTTGATAACATGTCTGATACTGACAGGCCCTGCTCATCTCCCGGAAAGAGAGCGCATTGCTAATCATATCTGCGTGTTCTTGCACACTAATGTCTACGGGACGACAGCAGACTATGCACCTGGGTTCGCTATTTCAAACCTGTCACGACTCACAATAATAGAGTGAAAGCATTATCAAAGAGTAAAAGACAAAGTAGAAAGCAAAATCACAATGAAATTCCAGTGAACTTATACAACAATCTACAAGTGGGTCCTCCAGTTACATGTAGTGCTTGGTCATTGCATTGAAACTCTGATAATGACCATGCTCTCAAACAGATAGCTGATCTAAGCAAACAGCATGTAACCTACAGGCATTTGTTAGAGAGAAGAAAAGAACACGGACTCACCTCAATCTTCGCAAGGGAGAAGCCATGCCACTTGATTTTTGTACGATGAGAATCTTTTATTTCCCATTTTCCAATCAAATTCAGGACCATAGTTTCAGGGGCACTATTTAAAATATAAAAAAAAATTGTACTTGGAGTAGCAGTTACAGTGGCCAAAAAGAGTTGGAGAGAATCAAAATTAGCCTTTCCCTTGTGATAAAAGAATTGACATTTACAAAATCATGTGTACTTTATAGGATACAATGAGTAATAAACTTGTAACCTATAGGACACATATCCTTACAATATTTTAGATGATTGTTATTCTTGTATCACTGTCTATGTCTCATCTTGTTTTGCTTACACATGCAATCTGGCATGGGAAAAGTGTATAGGGAGCCCCCAGGCTTTTTGAGCTCACTTCCCTTGACATCACTTCGGTGAAGCATATCTTGCATCTGGCGCTTGAATTTTTCCCACCTGCGAGATGTGCTTGGTGAGCATGACACTGGAAGAGCTTGCATATTATCCCATCAGTTGATATACATACTAAAACAATTAAAATCTGCAGAAAAATGGAAAAAGTGTAGCTATTGATGCCATCCTTAACTGACACTGAACAGTGTAAACCATGCAATAAGCCCCTTTTAGGATGTGCTTTTCACCTAAGGTCGTTTGGCAATAAATTGGAAAAATAGATTGATCTGTTGATGTCCCTTCAGTTGGTGTTTACCAAGAAAATGGAGCTGGCAGTTATTCCACCTAAAGTGCAATAAAATTTTGGCCATAGGATCCTTGATAATCAAAAAAGTTCACACACATCCCTAAATGATTTTAGCACCACTGTTTCTACCAGAGAAATTGACAAATATCGGTTTTATAGGGAGAAAAATAAGGAAAATTTATACTTCTCCTTACCTGCATGGCTAATTAACTGCTAAGTTGCAATTCTCATATTGGCTCAGCAGTAATGAATCTAAGCAGATATCTCCATTGTTTACCAGTATAAAGCATCTAAGTCATTCTTAAAGCACAGAACAGCCAAACACGAGTGAACTTCACCATTCTACATTCGAAGTCTGAACACAAGAACGTGAAATGATTCCCCAAATTGATTAAGGATACATGGTTCAAATCAGATTGGATCCAAATGAACCTCTGACCCACAATCCCCACCTTCCAACTAGACCACTGCTTCAGTAGTGAAAACATGAGATAATTTCACATAGGAACCCTTTTGTTTATGGATAGCACAATCAAGGAGCATTAACCAAAAAGATAGTGAACAATTAGAAAGAGAAAGGAAGTTGGATCCAATGGAACCTGATTTTGGGGTTATCAAACAACAATGCCAATTTCCTTTTGTCAGGCCTAATTGTCTTGGCATGGCCTCCAAATAAGTACCGTCTATGGCCAATCAAGAAGTGAGGAAAGTTTCCACCTTGGGTCGTCACAAATACCTCACTATGAAGGCAAACTGAATAATCAAGAGCTGCCAATCTAGATGAGAAGCCCTACATTAGAGATATCTCATGAGATTAATTTCTTCATACTTTAATTTGCTTTAAATTAATATATAATAAAGAGCACAGATGGGCCCGGATGATACCTTGAATGGAGCAAGTTCTTCCGGAGTGGCAAGGGTATCCTTTGTTTGTAGGTGTGGAAACATCAACTTAAGAGGGGCCATAAACTTTTCTTCTTTATAAATTTTTCCTGCTGCTACATATACTGAAGTGGTGTTATCAAAACCCATGCCCCTAAGCATCATGCCCACCTGCATGGGAGTAGAGAAAAATTTCATTTATGAAAAATGGTTTTAGACAACCATACCTTGAAAAAGAGGGAAAAAAATCCAATATAAAAAAAAAAAAAAAAAAAACATTTTCTCGGAAGTAATAAACTCATTTCTTGAAGTGTCATTGGATAATAGAGCACCAAAAAGCAATTTAAAAGAGGTGTCACGAAAGAGGCACATTCGCTTGCTAGTAGAGCACCAAAAAAGCAATTTACGACGGGTATCATGAAGGAGGCACATTCAAGTGACAACTCAGATCTTAGGTAGGCATTGTTGTTACAGGATCATTGGGTAACTATGACAACCCTAACGGAAAGGGATGAGTTGATTATATAGATGTGGATTCTTTTAATTTGTCCATCAAGTCTTCAATGCCTATCCATAAAGACATGAATACATAAAGTAGAACTTGCCTCTTACCCCAGAAGAGGCAGGGAAAGTAAGTAAGAGTAGAAAAGCACTCAATCATCTAATGTCATAATACTAAAGCAAGAAGGCACATCTGAAAGTCCCACCCATCCTACCATAACACCAATGAACCTCATAATTATTTGACTGGCAATGCACATATTGTGGGTCGTTCAATGATGATCTCTTGAAGAATGAGAACAGAATTCTGAAGGGAATAGAATAATATGCAGGCACTTCTCTAGGGACAACAGTGATTTCATTACTCTAACTGAGAAAGACAAACATCCAGCTTTCGGCACATAGATACTCAAGCCCAAAAGACCATTTTCCTCTATATTTCACCAGTTTTATTCCCTTTCTTATACTATTTTGTTTTCCACCTTGGGTCTCTCTTATGTATTATCTGTGCGAGAATATTTAAATATTAAACCATGCTTTTATCTATCAACTTAAACTTTTAGAAAAGTTGGAAGTTCGGGACCCCTTGGTTTAGATTCTATGTTAGAAAGTCCAACCAAAAAGCTTAAGCTAATAGATAGAAGGAGACCGATAGATAGAGGGAGACCATATGAATATAAAGAGTACATAGGACCCATCGTCAGCAATATGGGACAACATTTTAACAATCCGTACACATGAATTAAAAGAACCTTTATTATACAATAGCTAAATGCTCAAAGCACTAAGATCAGGCAAAATACTATGCCAAATGTAAAGCAATTGATTTTAATCACAGCTAGAACATGAAATGTCCTCATCATCGCCAGGAGATTACAGCTCCAAATCCTAAATATGAATTTTAGATGGTTGAAGTAAAAATGTTATGGCCAAAAAAAAAGTCAAACTATGCATTCAAGTTACAAATCGCCTGCCACATGAATTCGTGAAACTTTGGCTACTCTGCCACACTTTTGATTTAGCCATCGAGGTCTAGGCAACTTGGAGTGAAAACTTCTGATGATGGGGCAAACTAACCATCCAAAGGAGCTATATATTACATAAACTACCCATAGGTACATATGAATGAACTTATAAAGGTTGATGTAGATTGTACCTCCAGTGGAGTAAGAGGGCATTTTCCATCCATCCGATTTGCTCCAGGTTTTATCACTCTTCCTTTTCTCCTAAATTTTCCTCTCCATCCTTTTTCTCGAGCAACATCCATTTCACGTTTCTCCTCCTCTCCACCATCATATTTGCAGCATGAAAAGGCAACCATATCCTTGTGCAAGAACAAAGTTTTAGATTTGGGTCATCTAAGATTATGTGTTTTTAATCTTGTGCAGCACAGTGATAAGGAAAGGAAGAAGAAGCACCTTCTCAAATCGAAGATGCACCGACACATATCTGCCCCCACCTTCTGAGCTTCTCCTAATCATTCTTTGAACCATCCTCTCAGCAAGAACTCTTATAGGTTCTGCAAACCTCAGTGCTTCAAAATTGGCTAAGCATCTGAGACCTTGTACTGGTGAAGGAACTCCATTTGCCAATCTGTTGGAAAAGGGGGCAATGCGCACAGCTCTGTAATATAAAGAAGAACCACATAAGTTATCTGCACCACCATCCCAAGATTGTAATTTGGAGAAGATATTTAAAAAGTTTATAAACAACTGATTATGGTACAGGTGACAATTGCTTAAAGCTGATACTTAATGCCTCAAGACAGATAATGTGCCTCTTAATGTGAAACTATTGTAAATGTCCATTTGTCATGATCATCCGGTGAATATAAGGCATCTAATATCTTCACCCACCAAAATCTATAAATAATAAGAAAGTTGGGTAGAATGGAGCTGTGTGGTTGAGCCATCTCATACAAAACTCCATTCTCTTCCATTTCCCTGTTCATTAGTTAGAACCAATCCAGTCCTTCATATTAAGTAGATATATGTAAATCAAATAGTCATCAAAGCTAAAATTACCAATTGAAAATATTCTTTCAGTGTTTTTTTTTTCCATATAGGTGAATAGTGTATGATGTTTCTTTTAATTATTGAATAAGAATCACACGAATCAAGTGGGGCCATGTCAATTTATTTGTATACACATATAAATGATTTTATGACAAAATAATTTTAAATTTTCAAGTTAGTGAAGAAATCTATACTCTCTCTCCCTCTCTCTCTCTCTCTCTCGCTATATATATGTATGTATGTATGCATATAAAAGAGGATTTTCAAGTATCAATGAGATATACTTCAAAGATTGTATTGTATATTTCAATGTAATTATAATCTATTTTCTTTAAGGGTGATCTGAGAGGGCATCTATTTCTTTGTTTGAGAAAAAAAACTGAAAGAACTCAAGAGGAGATAAGGAAGAGTCAAATGGTCAAATTATTCATCTTTTTTTGACGATTTATTGGATAGTTCATAGCTGCATCAAAACAATGAGTCGAAGGTAATCCATTGGAATTCCTTCGGCCATTCAACCCTTGGTTCTTCGTGCCAGAAATTCCCTTCTACTCCAGTAGGAAGAAATTTGTGGAATTCCAATTGACACAGAGCAGAAATTGGAAATTTAAAATTAAATTGTCATGACTCAAAAAATTAGAAAAAAAAAAAAAATTCAATAATCGAGCATAGAGTAACCAAGCAATCCAACTGTCCCTTTTGTATCACGAAAGAAGGAAAGGAATCCATGTCAGTCCTTTTCTCTTCACTTTCATATGTTTGAATTACAATCAGAAACTAACACGTGTATTTTTCCTTCCCTCTTGCAACCTGTTTTATACAAACTGGAGTCTAATATATTCCCTACATGATCCGTTTGCAGGTTTGTCTGCATAAACAATGAAAACAAACCTTTGACGTTACAGGTCCCGCAATTTTTCTTTGAGACCACAATGTTAGAATTCTTCTTTCCTTGGGTGGGGTATGAGTTTGTTTTTGTTCAATTTCATAGCCTCTTTATTTGATTGATGTGTTACCTTATCCTATTGGATATCGAACTACATTATCCTTGTCATTGCATATAGGCAGCACGCCTGTGAAGTCTTCCAATACTTTGAGCATTGTAACAATGTGTGCTGTTTTGCGGAGCAGATTTTATTGGGGATTTTAAATAAATGCAAAACCACGTGCAATTTGAGAATAGACAGACTATACTCTTCTTAACAAACCTAATAATCACATGTGCTTACTTGTGATAGAATATCATGATTTTGCCATTTTAAAGCAATTTATTATATGTTAAAGCATATACGTGATCTTCATTGAATTTTCTATATCAAATAATCTTCAATTTAGATTAATGAAAGAGTTTAAGTACTTTAGATACTGAAATCAATTTATTAATTCTTTAAGTTATTTAACGATTTATTTTCTACTCTGCACACATATCTCTAAGGTAGTACGAAGTCTGTAGTATTGGTGCATGCAAATTTGAGTGCAGCAATTTTGTTTCTGATCATAATGTCTTACCCACATTTTTTACTTTCTTAAAGGGTTGAAAGTCCTACAATGATTTACAGGTTCCTGGCTCAGCATGCTCTGCAAGACATACTAAATGAAGACGCTCCAGCACGAATTCCGAAAGGGAAGTCTGCTGAGGTATATGAAAGAAGGGCCATCTAGATGTCAAATAAAAACCCTAAATGTAGTCATTAGGCCCCCAAGAATAGCATCGAAACACATTCATTAGCAACAGCAGCTTGATTTTTACCATAGCTGCCCATAAATCTGTCACTTCCCATTTTCACTTGCTCTGGTTAAACAGGCCCAACAATATAAAGAAAAGAACTAAACTCTTGTTTGAATCTGCCTTGCTTTCTAAACTGCCCCACCAAGATCTCCTGTACATGACTATGCAGACGATGCACACTGGTGAACAATGTTCAGATTAACCTCGAAAATATCCATGTTCAAGGTAGATAGTTGGACTTGCACACAAATTGCCTATCCTGAATCATTTATAAGTCTCTTTAAATAAAAATTAGAACCCATACATAGTTGTAGACGAAATTGAACATAGCAACAGACAAAGCTTTAGGAGCCTAACTCATATGGTCATGAATCATAAGATTATGTGCTTTACCATGCGAAGGAATGAATGGTTGAAGCTAGAAAATAGCATACAAAGAATTTGCAGGCTACCTTTGCATATTAAATTGCCCACTTCTGTCCGAGTAATATACAGTTTGCTCCATGTATAATTGGTTGCCAGATATCTTTCTCTCACTTCCAGACATTTTAGCTGATCATACATTTGTAAGCATCACTAAACAAACTGGTTCATGTCTCAGCATGGGTACAAGGTAAAGCACCTGTTCTGAGCAGCGGGGGATGTGTATGCGATTCACCCAAAGATGAAAGTCGTATCATGGTTTCGGTTAAATCCTTCCCACAAAATGTAACTATGATATAGCAAGAAAGATCCGCAGGGACTAACTCTTAGAGTGAAAACATGGTATTTGGCCTGGATGCATGATGGATATCATACATTGGAATTTGGTGATATTTTATCATCCCTAAGAGCTGACAATACAGGCCATACAGCCCACCACTACCATAAAACTCAATGGATGCTTCACCTAATCAGGAACTTTTAGGAAGGCAGATTGGATCCTGCTATAGTTCTTCAGATAACAATAATTCAAGTGATTATTACAAATGCGACCGCTATCATGGAGTTAGTTACGCTAAGAAAAGATTTCAAAGAAATAAGATAGCATTGCAGGAAGAGAAAGAGCAAGTACCCAAGTTCCTTCATCCTCGGAAGGACCTTTTCAAGATAATGGTTAGAGCTGGACCAAGCTTTTACTCTCAAATTTACTATGCTGCTAATGTTATAATCAAATCGCCGAAGCATATCTTCTGGGAGCTCTCTCACTATCTTTACATTATTCTTGAGAGAATCAATGAAAAAATCTTCATCAAATATGTCTGAGAAGTTGCTGAAACAAACAAAAGGAACAAGATGTGAGGTTTCCATATCTGGAGCACATAAAAACTAATGATAACATGTGCTTAGATCAACCTAGAACTAGAAGTGACGTCCTGAGACATAGAATTATGTAGATATAATGAAAAGTCTCACCTCCTAATGATAAGAGGGGCGTGCTTCGCATAAGAACAAGGTCTGAGGTGCCATAATTTGCAGAGAGCTTATTGTAAAAGTCATGCTACAAGATAGGTTTTTAGTACACCCTAATTTATCAACCTAAATGTGCCCTATCAATCTAGTTTGAGGTACAGTTATTTTAGATTAAGAATGGCCCGTGCCACCATTCTTTTACTGGTTTCTGACGAGACCCATAGGACAAGTTAGGAACTAGCATAATTAAGACCTAGTTAACATCTTTGAATACACCCAGCATTTGGGTACAAGATTTCATGTTGTCTACAGAATCTCCCTGATCAGTAGGGCTTGCTGAAATTGACAATGTTCGTGATTCTGTAATCTCACTGTGCTACAGAAGGTGAGGGCCACTGCCTAAAAGCTGCGTGAAACTAGAACCTATCACGATCTCAAAAATCAGAGATTCTCAGTTCAGTTGTTTCCCTTGCCAGAAGGCTTGTAAGTTCATTTAGAAAGTGGATTGCTTAAGTGACTGAACTCTAAAGAAGAATCATTATTAATGGTCCAAGACCATACATTCAGATAGCCAGAACTTGAAAATCCCTAAACATTAGGTCTCAAAACAGCAATCTTCTGCTTGTATTTGAATAAGAAGAACTGCATTGAAATACCTAATGCATGCTTATATACTGAAGAGTAATAACCAATCATAACCTGGAATCTTGCCAAACACTATTGAGATGAAAAATAGGAATAACCAGAGTTGCATTCAGCAGTCCAGCTACTGCCACCGCATCACATATCTGCCATGAGGACAGATAAATGTTCATCTGTTACAACTATAACGGCTATAATACAGAGATAGAAGACATACAACAAGAGTTTAACTGTTACAATGTCTCATGCAATTAACATTTATTTAGGTGCATTTATTTGAATTTGAGCATTAGTAATCAGATTGAATACGGGCCAGGGACTCTTATTAACAACTCAATGTGGCCGCACACAATTCTGAAGAGCAAAGCCTAACAGGAGAAAGTTCCCTATGAGTTACTCATAGACAAAAAACTATACTAGGACATATGGTGCTTTTAATGCTCAACTTATACCAACTACTGGACTAGAAAACTAGGCTAGCCATTATTAGTCTTCGTCAGAGCCTATAAGTATCTCCATTTTTAACAGATTTAGTCATTGCAAAGTGGCCAATTGATTCAAACTTCCCAATTGCCACCTTTGCATGCAAATCTGGAGGATTTAATCCACTTAAATAAACTGTTTTTCCAGATAAGATTAGCAGATAAAGGAAGAGGAGCCATGAGTCAAGCAGGGCCTGCTATCTAAAACTAATAACTACCATTTTAAGACAATGACAGTGAATTGCATTCATTCTGTCCACACTTTGAAATCTTGCAAGGTTGTAGAAAGCTTAAATTTTCTTTCTTTTTTCTAAGACTACAGACACAGAATCTTGCATGATCAGACAAATAACCAATACAAGCTTAATTTTTTTCCATGCATGCACACATACAATTAACCTTTCCTATCCAATAGCCGTAAATGTAAAAGAAAGTATGGACAGCTTTCATTTTCCTGAAAGGTGACAAGAGTGTGTGATCCCTCATCAAAAAAGTATCGCCAATTCTGTACGTTTCATTGGTGTTAGAACTAAGACATGGGACAATACAATATACAAGCTGCATCAAAGATGCAGAACATCACTAAAGTTGAGAGAGAACACACCGACAAGCGTTGTTGGTTCAACCCGCCGTTTGCTTCAATTATAAGGAAACCATTTGATTCTGGCAATTGTTTGGACCCTAGTAGCAGAAAATCACTGATAGCAATTAGTTGTTTCCAGTGATATTTGCAAGCATGATACAGCATATTTCTCTCCAACTGGAAAAGCATTTTTGGACACATAGACAAGCACGGATTTGAACACCAACATATGAGTGAATCTGTAGGCATGCTTGTGCCATCACATTATTTCTTTATGGCTAAGTCCTATGCTGTATATATGAATCAAACAAGGTGGTCCGCATGGGAACTACTGGATTATGACACACAGTAAGAACAGACCTCAAGACAGAAACATATCACATAATCAACTTATTGGGAAAATATTTTATTTAAACTTTGTGAACAGAAAGTCCAACCTGTTTGAGAAATAGTCATGCTACCACAAGGCTTCCAACTTTGATGTAATGTTGGACTCCATGCCATTGTCAACTGCATGAATAAGCAACAGCAGATCAGCCAAATAATTAGAACTTCCGTAGAGATCAGAGAGATTGTGCTTTGAAATAACAAGATATCAGCTACAATCACAGTGAATAGTAGCTTTAATAATTCGACACCAAACTTGCAGATGTGTTTACCAAATACTATTCACTTCATCCCATAGAAGAATGCAACATCCTTTTTGTAATATTCAAACTTTCTCTGTGCGACATCCTATTACATTCAAGCATTAATGTAGAAAACAAAATTACTCTATTGCGAGATCTAACACTAAATCAATTCTAAGCTGACCAGTAAGAGGTTAGCAAGTTCAATATAACCTAGCCTGCCACCAGAATGCCATAATTTACAGAAACAAGCAACCAAAAGGTCTCTCCAAAGAGGGCAATGCAGGGCAAATTGTCAGCAAGGATCTTCACATACCCAAATTATAAAACTGTAACACATAACAAGTGTCACCAAACAACAGCAGCAACCACAGCACCCGCATAGCTCTGCTAATGTCAGTGTCGCTTCTCCATGACAGGATTTAAGTCGGCAAAGTAGCTCAAAAGAGAAAGGATCAAAATCAACAAGCAAAGCAGGGCAACGGACAAACTACCATCACTTTGGCAGTTACCACCAATATGGACGACGCGTTTGAGGAAAGCATCCGACAATCTAATCAAAGCCAACGGCTTTAGAATGAAAGCGCAAAACCGTTACCGCATTAAAGCTGGAATTGCTCGCGGTCTCCATCAAAGGCCACAGCTTCTCGAAGACCTGAGGACTCCTGTACACCGATCCGGGCGGCGCAGGGCCGTCCGCATTCCTCCTCAGCCCGACGTCGAACCCGAAGGACCCCATATACAACACCATCCCCGTAATGTACAGCACCGGCGCGAACAAGAGCACGCCTCTCCGCCTGAAGACCGCCGACACGATCGCCAGCACCAGTCTCTCCACGAGGCTCTTCTTCGGCCACCGGCCGCCGCCGCCGAAGCTCCTGCTCCGGCCGTGGCGGGACCGCGGCGAGGAGGGCGGCGAGGAGGGCGTGGAGCGGCCCCCGGCGCCCACCAGGCGGCTGTGGCCGTGCGCCATTCTGCGTCGCCGGCCTCGGCGGCGAGGGGGCCGGCGGAGATCTAGGCAAAAAGCAGTAAAGGCGGGCTGCGGCGCTCGAACGGAGCGCGAGGTCCTGTGGAGTTCTCCTCGATCGACGAGGAGAACTTTGGGGGGCGGAAACGGGACGGGACGGGACGGGACGGGTTCGAGGCGGACGCTTCGCGAGTTTTAAGCTTTTTGAAGGGGGGGGCTCCGATTCTCGGCAAGTGGAAGCAGCGAGCAGTGCGTGGACACTACTGTGTAGCAGGAGCCAGCAGCTGTCGTCACGACATGATGAGGATGGGGAAAGGTGGTTACTTTCCCCATCTCGATCGGTTGGTTGATTTTCTTCGCCACAGAATAACCGCGCACATGATTCCTCCCTCAATTATTACCATCAACGATTGGCCCGAATCCTTTCGCCTGAGAGCTCCAATTATTGAAACAGTAGTTAGCGATCCCCGCAAAATCTCGCATGACATCAGAATCCCACTTCCGTCTCTTTCGCATATGCATACAAAATCTCAAGAGTTACATTCGCTCGCATCTTAATAATGGATGTCTAATCTAATCACAAAGTCTCTCGTCCTAATTTAGTTCTTCTTGTCGTTTTTCTTATCCAATTGAAATCCTCTATTTGAATTTCTTTCTCCTCGAACTAGAGGGGATTAATTTTGGATGGTCAGGTAAAGAATTGGGAGAATTCATTTATTAACGTGATGAAAAGGAGCAAAACCAAAAAAGAGAAAAAACGCAAAGTTCACTTTCGCGTTCGCTGCCGTACCGTCCGCCTTCGGCTCTCGAAAAGATTGCCGGATCCTTCTCCACGTCTCTCTCCTCCAATCTCCAACGGAGTCCTTCCCCGCTCTCTCTCTCGGCCTGAAACTCCGGCGAGCCGACCGCCGTAAATGAGAGGAAAATGGGCGGCGCGAACGCACCGAGGCGGCTCTCCGGGATGCAGAAGCAGGTGCTCGCCCTCTACCGCGGGTTCCTCCGGGCGGCCCGCTCCAAGTCCCCCGACGACCGCCGCCGCGTCGAATCGATCGTCTCCGCGGAGTTCCGCCGCGGCGCCCGCCAGGTAGACCGCAAGAACTTCCTCTACATCGAGTACTTGCTCCGCCGCGGCAAGAAGCAGCTCGATCAGCTCAGAAGCCCCGACACCACCGCGCTGTCTTCGTTCAACTTCATCACGCCTTCTCAATCGGTGGACTCGCGCAAGTAGTTGTGAGTTCTGCTGGTTTTGCAGGGCCGTATTTTATCTGGGCCCGAGTTAAATTGCTCAAGTTATGATTGCTTTTGGGGATAAAGCTTCATTCCATACAGGAGAATTTCGGATCGGTAGTGATTTGATTGTGTTGGAGTAGTTACATTGTCTATGCCGATCAAGTTCCATTTTTTTTTTTTTTTTTTTTTTTAATTTCTTTTCGGATAAACTTTGAGGTTAGCGATGATAAGCAGAGTGCACTGCTAACTCCTCATGTGATATGTAACGACATTGGTTTCAGTTGTCCATTCATTTACTGGAATAAATCTTCCATTTCCCCTCGACTTGTCATGGGAATGTGCCGTTATTGTTTAGGGAGTTTATGGTATTCGATTGAGTGTGTACATGTGTTTGATGCAGGGGACACCTTAATGCCTCCCTATCGAGTGTTCAGTGAAAGTTTCGATGGGGATGGGAATTCTACTGTGTATTTGAAGATATGAATACAGGAGTGCCTTGTGTATACACAAAGAACAGCCTTTTTCCATGATGAGGAGATATGTGTTAAGCAGTTTAGAATAGTCTAAATTTAAGTATGGATGTGTTTGTCTCGAGATAGTCCTCTCTGTCAAGGTGTTGATATGCGGATGGGAATGCTACTGTGTATTCGAAGCTATGAATACAGGAGGGCTTTGTGTAACTGCAAAAGAACAGCCCTCTTCCATGATGAGGAGATATATGTTAAGCAGTTGAGAATAGTCTAAATTTAAATGTGGATGAGCTTGTCTTGAAATAGTCCTCTCTGTGAAGGTGTCAATATGGCTGTACCTTGAGCTGTTTTTATTCTAGATGAAAAAAAAAAAAAAAAAAAAAAAAAAAAAAAGTAATCAGAAAGTTAGAGGCTGGCTGAAATAAACTTATTGCTGAACTAAACTTATTGCTGAACATTTCTAGCTTAGTGTTGCTTGTTTCGTCATCGGATATTCCTGACTTTGCGGTTGGTTGCTTAACTGATAGTTTCCTGGGAAATAACTTTCAGAGAGTGGAACAAATGGGAAGCGTTTATCTGAAGATGCCTCGTGATTCTTCCCGAGAAAGAATATGAACTTCCACGAGACATTGAAAGATGAAGATGTGATTTTCATCCAGCTTGCAGTTTTGCATGCTAAGGATTGAACTTTGGATCATCTTTGTCCAAAAAATGTTCTAGAGTAAGATTCTCAACTTGAATGTGTCTGGTGGATAATAATTTGAGGATATGATCCTATTGATATATGTGATTGCGGCATATCAGGGTGTATTCAATCTATGTTTAAGCACAGACAACAATTGAAAATGATATTGAAACCAAGATTCATGAAGTGGATGCATGGATCATGAAGATGTGGAATGGGGTTCTTACTTTGTGGAAAGGGAATTATATTCGAACTTCAAAGAGTTCTTCGATGTTTTTGGTAATTACAAATGAGAATATGGAAGAGGAGGGTGGGAACAGGGTGAGAACCATTTGTTTCATTTTCTAGAAAGAGAACAGTGAAATCACAGAGAGGTGCAACTTAGCATTCTGAAAGGTGCTTCATTACTGACCTAGAAAAAACCTTCAGTTTCATTGTCGTACTTACAATTTATTTGGAGAGTGGAGCTCGAGTTGTTTTGTTTCTGAGCTATGAATCTGATGTGATCTTCATGCGGTGTTAATGAGCAGCCTACGGTCCACTTGACATATGCTGGCTTTTTCTTGGCACTATTGCATGACAATCTGTTGAACTTAGTCATAAGAAAATGTGCTGGACCCTTGGACTTATTCCTTGAAATACATAAAATTTTACCAATCTAGTTCAGATTTTCGCATCCCTGATCATCTTATCATTAGAGATCTTGTTTTTTAGAGGATAACAGGTTAGCGTTTGACAATCTTCTGATGCTTCAGTGGATCGAAGATAGCCTGATCCCTTGTTAAAAGGTAGCTCAAGGAAGCAAGGCAAACTTGGGCGCTAACTTTCTGCCATTATTTGCAGGAGAAAGCAGTGTCAGAAGGTGTAAAAGTTCACTTCACAATCACATGCCTACATGGAAGGATATTGATTAAACCGGCCTGGACAGACTAAGTTGAATAAAAATTTCTGCACTAATAGACTTGCCTTCATGGTTGTTGGTTATTTCCAATTCTACAGGTGTAATTCCCGAATTCATTGCCCAGCCTCTTGTGTTAGCGCCAACTTCTTCAAGTTTGGCCTCAAGCAGTTTTAAGCATGTTTACAAAAGCTGGAGATGAACGACTTAGTGTGACCTTACGGTGATCTAAACAAATATTTGGATTGTTGTGGTTCGGCGTCAACTACAAATTTTGAGTGCTTTCATCTAAAAGGCAAGGGCTTCCTTGTTTTCTTTAGAAAATTGAGAGCCTTTCAGCTATTTAGGTGATTGCGTTAAAGAGTGCCATTAAAATGATCCACGCCGTGAGCTGGATTTTTAGCCAAAAGAAAGAAAAACAAGCTGTGAGCCGGATCACTGCTTCCGATTTGGTCATTCGATCTTCACTTGATCGCTCGATGGACAATGTTCCGCCTTAAAGGTCGGACTAGTCGTATTGGACAGTCAAATTCTTGTCATGTTTCTTGCTTTTATGTTTGATAAAATTAAAATGTCATGTGCGTTCGCTTCTTCTTAGTATTATATGATAAAAGAGGATGAGGGGGACACGTATTGGGTTTGTCAAGAGAAGCCCACTAATCTAGCTAAGATTGGCAAAGTTGCACCGTATGAGGCAATTTTTGAATACGGAAGAAAGCATGATTGAGCGCCTAAACTCCCAAGGAATTCCAACAGAGATCGACCTTTGCTCACCGGACACATATGTCACAATCTGCAATTTGACATATTTTGCTTTCAGCTTTGACTGCTTGTGCACGTTCAATTATTATAATTCTAAAGGCCAAACAAAGCCTCGATTAACTCTGAGTTGCTGATGAATAACGTCTTCTAATTAATTTGGATGCTGTATGCTTTTAGCTCTCCAATCACCATTTCCACAATATGGCAGCAAAATAAGCTTGTCATTTTTTGGAGGGTCAGCAACTTTGGACTAGAGAATGACAGCGATGAAAGGCATCGCACAATCCCTCATTTTCTTTTTCTGGTACAGACAAAGTGCTGCTTCTCACATGGGCAAGGAAATGAAGGACAAGGACAGATTCACCCGAATTCAATTATCGAATATGAAGAGAGGTTCACACAAAAATAATGCCATTTTCCTTGATAGTATCAAGCACGATCCCCAACTTGCCCTCTATTCTCTCATCCTTTCTTGGTTCATAAGCAATGGCATATACATCAGCATCCTTTGCTCGCTCAGCTATCAGCTGTCCTATAACCCTACAAGCATTGACATCTGTCAGAGATGGCAAATTGTTCCTGAGATCTCTGGCATTTGTTGTCGCGACAGCCACCACCTTGCTCGTTCCTCGGTGCATCACCTTTGCGTGAATGAACCTCTTTGAGAAGAACACATTGAGCAGGAATGGCCTCAGGTACATGTCTGTCCTCTGCTTCCATGACTTCCTGTTGGGTCTATTTGCTAATTCACCACGAGATCTCCGGGTCCAAGCAGACTGAATGAACGATTCCTAGTAATCCAAATAAAACAAATTTCTGTTAAGGCGGAATAGTTATTTTAAGCTCACCAGAAAAGGAAAATCATGGCTTTTAGCCTTAGAGTCTGTATCTCAGTCAATATAGCCAAGCTGACTGTGCAGAAAAAAATTAGGAGCATTCTCATGGCTTCATCCTTATAAAAGATACCGAATTCCAAAAGAAAAAGCACTAGCCATAGAAAAAGGACATAAAGCAATGTCACCCATGCAAACTCGAAATTTTTTGAACCAAACCATGAGACCGGTTTACAGTGCCCCTCACAATATGGTCTAACAAATAGCTTATGCCCCTCGTTCCTGAATCGTAAGAATGAACAACTGGGACTAATCATCAAAAACATTGTTTGCCCCACTAATAAATGCAAAATTAATCAGTCAATAATTTAGCTAACAAAAGCTCACCACAAACCTAGAGCCATTGTGCAACACAAGCGATCCCAAAAGAATTTACAGTAAACTTAGCATTAGTGAACTATTCTGTTTAAAAAAAAATAGTTTGGCTTCAAAATAATCATCTACAGAACATGATACAGTTTCTACACAAATTGGCACTATGCTTGTTTCGACATCCAAAACACATACACAGACACATGAAAAAAAAGAAAGAAAAAAAAGAAAAAAAGAAAGAGAAGTTTCCAGAAAATATCCTTAAAATAGTCAAATGGCAAAGCAGGACTTTCAATTAGTTGCCAGAGCTGGTCCCGAAAATAAGGTGCCAGAGACTACAAAACCAGTCCCTCACCTAATATCCAGGTAAAAACTTCAGCAAATTAGCATCTTAGAAAACCTCATCACAAGCTATGTCAAGAAACTTCACCCTGGAGCTGCCCTGGATATTTGGAAAGGCAGCTGTAACAATGATCCTGAGATAGAATCTATGCTCACAGATACACGTGCAAAGTTTCAAGATAAAAAAACCAATGAAACAAATTAATGTTCTTTCACTTTTGTGTGGATAATAAATACAGGAACCTGGACATTTTAAATTGAGGTACCATAAATTAGATCAACACCCAACTAATTGACAATTAAAAGCATCTTGAGGAGAGGAAAACGATGAGCTATTGTGAATAAAAAGTACAAAGAATTGCGACATCCCAATTTTACAATCATTAGGGAGGTAAAGTCTTGTTATTGTAGGATCACTGACCACAAATCAAATGTCATCCTGCTAGTCTGCAACTGTACAGTAAGCAGGGTGTACCGGAATTCTTCAAAGCAGCAGCCAGGCACTTCACAGAGCATTTTCATCTCTTCATTTTAAAGGTGTTTAAGCCATTCTCTATGCCACTGAGGCTCCAAGGGATCCACCTTATACACGAGCCAGTCTCTCTCCCCGATTTTTCTGATGAATTGGTCAATAAGGTCACATGTGCTGGCTTTCAGCTGCACAATTCGACTTTCAAACAGTATTGTGCTTGCAGAAACTGCGAATTTCAAGTGCACTCTTGGACAGGGCGCTTTCTAGAAAGAAAATCAAACCGATTCACAACCTTAATCACGAGTCTTGCTGCGAATGATGACTGCAGTCTCAAACATAACCATTGCAATCCAATTCAATGCCTGAGATGAGTTTCCATCGACCATTGCTACCAAGTCTCAAATGATTCAACAAACAACTCAGGAGCATAAGATTTCCATCCAATCATCATAATCTAAGAGTAACAAATTGAAGGGGTTTGATTGGTTTCACCCTAAGAAATGACAAAGCTCCAACCTTGCACTCACTTTTGGGTAAAAGGAATAAGCTTTCACGTAACCCGACAACGCTCCAGCCGGAAACAGTGTCATCAGTAACTAATCAGTCGACCCATTTCTCATTTTTCGTGTGAGATTCGCAAGGAGCGATGCGAAGGAGTCGAGAACGGGTGGGGGATGAACGAGTTCGGTGTTTACCTTGGGAAGAGCGGGTTTAGAGGCGACGAAGAGCGAGGCCTTGAGGTCCGCAGTCGGGAACGAAGCAGCCCAGGAAAGCGAACTGGGTCGTCTGCACGAGGCCGAGCGCGTCGCGTCGGAGCGGAGAGGAGAGCAGTGGGTTCGCGATGAAGCCACCACGACGCACGCCATCGCCTTCTCCGGGTGCCCTCCTGCCTGTGATGTTCAATCTCTCTCTCTCTTTCTCTCTCTCTCTCTCTCGCTGTCTCTCCTTCCTAGTTATGGTCGTATTTGTTTTTTGTTTTTGTTTTTTGCTTTTTAAATATCAAAAAATAACTTTTTACTTTTCTGTTAAGACTCTGAATATTGTGAAAATTTTAACCATGCTATAGCTTAACGAGCACCGGGACCCCAATAATGTTTTTGAAAGCAATGTTTTTGGAATTTATTAGATAATAAGAAAAATAATAATTGTTAAAAATCCATTAAAAAATATTAGAAAATAAATTAATTATCTATGCGTGCATGCACTATACTATCTTCTAAGGTAATTCCGTTTCATGAAATATGAAAAACGGCTATTTTTTTTAAGACACAACGGACTTTTATATATATATATATATATATATATATATATATATATTGCACAGAATAATAGAAAGAATATGGATAATTTATATAATTCAACAAAGAAAGAAAAAAAGGGAAAAAGTTGTCTTTTTAATTTGATATATCATCAAGAATTGTGGTTTGAAATTTATATTCAAATGAAACGAAAATCGTTAAACAGAGACTAATAAATTTATTGATAACTAATAGATGACCGCTATATAATCATTACGAAAAAGGTTCATAAAGAAATATATCAAAAGCATTATCCGACTATTAAAGAGTTGTTATAAAACATTATAAAAATATTATTAAACAACCGTTTCATAACAATAGCGAACAGAAACCATTAACAAAATTATTATAGAATAACTGTCATAATTTCTATCAGGATGCTTGTCCAGGACTTGATTGACGTCGATAGTGAGATTGAGCTTGCACAAAATGAAGTTGAAGAGGACGCTAAGGAGGCGGCACCTTTGTCTTCTTGAAAGCCTCCTCCAACTTAATCTTCTTGCTGACGACTCTCTCTGGCATTGTCCCTGTCGCCCGCCGGCTCCGGTCGCTACTCTTCTTGGCATGTCGTCTGGCCTTCTCTCCGATGGACCAAGCAAGCAGAGCGACTCCAAAAATCCTAACTCTCTCTCTCTGTCTGCTCGCACAAACATATGACAGGGTCTTTGTTTTGGGCCTCTTCCTCGACGGCTCTAGTCCTGTACATGTTCTAGGATCTTCAAGAGGGGAATCTAAGCGGAGGGGTTGAGGGAAAGAAAATACAACATCTTCATAAAATTTATATGTGGAGGGAGATTATATGTACAGAAAGAGCATAATGCGATAGATAAGTGGTGCAAGATACCAATAGGATTATTAAATTAGCTTTGTTTGTTGAAAATGGGCTTTCACACGTACAATTTGCAGATCCATGGGACGGCGTAGAACCCATGCAAGCTTACCACCTTCGACAACTCCTGTGTGAAAAGGAGTTAGGATTAATGGAGGGTCACTAGACGTGGTGGCTTTGCTCGACTTGCAAAATCTGGTGCGATCGAACAAGCTACAAGCCACTCTTCTCTACTCCGACGAGATCGTATTATGAAAGTTAGATCAGCGGTCAAAATCGAGTACAAGAAATGATATCAAAAGTCGGATTAAACAAAACATGATTTAGGTACTATTGATAGCTTTGTATTTGGTACCTTGCGAAGATGAAGTCACGCGGTCCATCAGTTCAGGATGATTCTTTCCTCCTCCCTCCATCCATGGACTTAATGCTATTAATCAGAACAAAAATACAACATCGTTGAGAGAGAGAGAGAGAGAGAGAGAGAGAGAGAGAGAGAGAGAGCACGTTACCTTGAATGATGCAATTTCTTTGGTAAATCACTGATTCGATCATTATTATGCAATAGAAACCAAGATTGCTTTCGGGATGATGGATTATACTCGCTAATGGATCATGAGGAGAACTGTTGGGATTGTTGGATCCCCAAAAAATCGGATTCGACCCTAAATCGAACCCCTAAACTTGCGTGGAAAACGAGCCCGGAAAATTCACATGCATCACCGATTCTAAGGCACATCACAGAATCGAACATACCTTGTTAGCCACAGATTAAACACCGACGCCGATATGAGAAAGAAAAAACCGGTCCTGTTCGATCTAATGACGTCAATTCGCCTTGGAGGGAAGAAGGGTGTCGCCTTTATGCTTACTGTTCTTCTTTTCTTTTTCTCTTTGGAGTGTTTTGAGGGAGAGGGAGAAGACGTACGTAACAATTGCCAAAAGGTATCTTTTCTCCCTCTCTTTCCCCCTTTTATACATCCCTCCAAAAAATAGAACGTGTCCTTTCATCATATCCCTCCATCCATGGGCCCTAGTTTTTGTGGGCTGGGCTTTTAGGCCCAACATGGGCGGATCGGCCAATTTAGGCCCATCAAATTTAATCAATTAAAATCATCATCTCCCACTCGCACATGGTGGGCCGAACAGGATCTTCTTAACCTCTTTTCAACATTCATACCGATGAATAATCCGTGCGATCAGCATACTTTGAGAGCTTGTTGCCATACATCTGTTAGGAACATATAGTAGCTCATAATTAGCGTCACACTTTGAGTAGATTTAGTATGCAGTACTCTAAATCGATCGATCACATTTATATCTCTCTTGATCTCTTTTAAACAATGATATATATTGTATTCACAATTATTATTATTATCCCAAAGATAGTCATAATTGGTCGACCAGTAAATACAAAACTACAATGTGATTTTCCAAATCCGATCTTCCTCTTTCCTTTAAACTCTCAATTTCAGTTCAGCTTGCTTTTCTAGAAATGTCCCATTAGATCGAATCAATTCATGACCATTGGCAACATTCTAAGATAGCAAACACTAAATAGAAATCTTGAGAATAAGTAAGAGTCCCGAGGGCACTAAAATTGAGGAACTCATTTCCCTCAAGAATCTCACACGGCATAAAAGTTGAGATCAAACTTTTGCCACTTTTATTGGTCGTCTCATGCATACGCAGTATGAAATACGTATTACGGTATTAACTCCTTTCCCATGGAGCGTATGTCTATTCCTTCAATACCGTACAGATAATAGTTCAGACATACCCAATGTCTAACTTGAGTTTACATATCTACTCATTCACATAATTCATCAGAATTCACATCTGGCATCTTAGACAGATAAAGTAAAATATGTGGGGTATTTTACTTTCGGACATAGTACTTATCATGTCCCCATCTTAACACTTAGTTAAGGCGACATATATATCTTAAGCTTGAGCTCTCGATTATCACCTAGATAATAAGCTTAAAAACGGTCTCATCTCTATTTATCACACAGTAAATAGAGACGATTACCCGTGTGAGTGGGCTAATCTCTTATCTGTCCGACATACTTTCTCAACTCAATATAATGCACTGAACATTAAGATGCATAAAGATCAAACAAAGATTCATAGGCATTAATGATGAAAAACACAAGTTCATAAATGTGAACAACTCAGAGAAATTACAATATTCAGTACATCAGACTCTACACAATCCTAGAGATTTTATATGACCACAAAACACATATTTAGGTATTGGTTTTGTCATAGGATCTGCTACCATTCTATGCGTAGATATGTACTGTAAGTTCACATCATTTCGTGCAACCATATCTTTGACAAAGTTATACTTGGTATCTATATGTTTGGTCTTGCCATGATACTTTGGATCTTTGGTGTACGTTATAGCTGCTTGGCTATCATAATTAACCAATAATGGATTTGCAGCTTTTTCAATAACACCTAAATGATCCAAAAATCTCTTAAGCCAAATTGCTTCTTGTACCGCTGCTGATAATGCCACGAACTTAGCTTCCATCGTAGACAAGGCTATACACGTTTGTTTCTTACTACACCAACACATGGCGCTATTATCCAATAACAAAAACAAAAATAGAGGTAGATTTCCTTTCATCTAAATCTCCTCCTCAATTAGTGTCTAAATAGCCTTCGAGTCGCAGATCCTTTCCTTGATAACTCAGTATATAATCAGTAGTTTCCTTTAGATACCTAAGTATTCTCTTAACGACTTTCCAATGTGCTTGACCTAGATTGGATTGGTATCTACTCACTATTCCAACTGCAAATGATATGTCAGGTCTTGTACACATCATAGCGTACATCAAGCTCTCGACAGCACTAACATAAGGAACATGCTTCATTTGTTCCTTCTCTTGTGGAGTCCTTGGATACAGTCTATGGCTCAATCCTTCACCTTTTGCAATAGGAGTGTCTATAGGTTTACAATCTTGCATATGAAATCGTTCAAGAACTTTATTTATATATGTTTCTTGCGAAAGAGATAATGATCTCTTCGAACGATCTCTTGAAATCTTAACTCCAAGTATGTATGCAGCCTCACCCATATCTTTCATCTCAAAATTGGAAGATAACCAACTTTTGATGGTATTAACTAACTCCATATTACTTTCCGGCAATTAGTATATCATCAACATATAATGATATGATCACAATTTGATCTTTGGATCTTTTGATATATACACAATGATCCTCATCAATCATTGTAAAATTATATGCCATCATAACATTATGAAAATGTGTATACCACTGTCTCGACAACTACTTAAGGCCATATATCGATTTCAAAAGTCGACATACCTTTCCTTCTTGGCCTTTCGTAATGAAATCAACAGGTTGTTCCATATATATTTCCTCATCTAATTCTCCATTGAGAAAAGCAATCTTTACATCCATTTGATGTAATTCAAAATCCATACTTGCCACTATTGCCAGAATAATGCGAATTGGGGTGAATCTCACAACAGGGGAAAAAGTTTCCTCATAATAAATTCCTTCCTATTGATTATACCCCTTCGCCACAAGGTGAGCTTTATATCTTTCTATCGAGCCATCAGCTTTACGCTTTATTTTGAGAACCCACTTGTTCCCAATAGCTTTGCGTCCTTTTGGAAGATCAACCAGTTCCCAAACACGGTTTGACTTCATTGACTCCATTTCCTCTCCCATTGCATGCATCCATTTTTCCTTACTAGGGCAATTTAGAGCCTCATGAATATTTCTTGGCTCATCCTCATCTTGCAGGGCAATCATAAAACTTTCCCCTTCAATGTCAAAACGTCGACGGGGAATACTTTTGCGACTTGTTCGCCATATGGGAGGTTGTACACTAAGCACATCATTTCCCATTATGCTCCCACTAGGATTAGATAATGATGATGTCGTCTCATCATGAGGTTGTGATTGAGAATCATTTGTATTCAATTCATCACTTCTCATATTTCTCCTACTTGGATGAACTCCACTAATATCATTATCTTGATCCAAGGTTTCAAATAGGGAGTAATCTTCACCTATTTCGCCCTTCTTAGGAAACTCATCCTCTAAGAATGTGACATCCCGTGATTCAAATTCAGTTACACTCCCACTTTCCTGCTCACCTATGAACACATATCCTTTCGAGTGTTCAGAGTATTTTATGAAAATATCTTTCTTTCCTCTGGGACCCAATTTCCCAAACTTGTGAGAGGGTTCATGAATATAGGTAGCACAAACCCATGGCTTAAGAAAACTTAAGTCCGGTTTTCTACTTGTCCATAACTCATATGGAGTGGAAGTAACTGATTTGGAAGGCACCCGGTTAAGTATATAGGCAGCAGTTAATAAGGCATCACTCCAAAAAGTGATAGGTAGGTTAGCATGCGCCATCATGGACCTAACCATTTCCAGTAGGGTTCTGTTTCTTCTTTCCGCAACACCATTTTGTTGAGGAGTATATGGAATAGACAGCTGTCTTTCTATTCCTTTTTCATCACATAATTTTCTGAACTCATCAGATAAATATTCTTGACCTCGATCGGATCTCAATACTTTTTATTTTCTTGTCTAATTGATTCTCTACCAAGGCCATAAACATTTTGAAACAACTAAATGCTTCAGATTTATGAGAAATCAAATAGATATATCCGAATCAAGTATAATCATCTATAAAAGTGATGAAATAAACAACCCCTATGCCTTCCTTTCACATTCATTGGACCACAGATGTCAGAATGGATTAAATGCAGAGGAAATTCAGCTCTTTTACTTTTTCCAAATGGTTTGTCGTTTTCCCTACTAGGCAATGCTCACATATGGGCAAATCGACTTTTTCAATGTTGCCCAACAAGCCCTCTTTGGCTAGTCTATTCATACGTTGTTGGCCAATATGACAAGTATAGCATACCACACATTCACATCATTATCATATGAATTAGGAGACGTGAGAAGGGAATAACAAACATTTATATTAACATAGTCAACTTCCAATACAATGAAACCATCTAGAAAATAACCATAACCATAGAAATTTGTTTCCAAAAGCAAATCCACACCTCTATTGTGGAAGTTCATATTAAAACCTAGTTTAACCAACACTAAAACAGACACTAGATTCCGATGAATCTCCGGAGCATACAATACACCATGTAGGAACAAAGTGCGTCCACCACGCATATTCAGTTGGCAGGTGCCAATTCCTTTTACTTCAACTCTGGAGTTGTTTCCCACATAGATCCACTTAGTTCCAGTTGGTACTCGTCGGAATTCCACGAAAGATCCTCTATCCTTCGCTACATGGTTTGTTGCTTCTGAATCTACAGTCCACAAAGGATTGGATTTAGCCAACAATACAGAACTTGACACATAAGCAAAGTTCTTAAATGTACAAGAGGTGTTTACCTTTTTCGGCTCACGACAGTTGCGAGTATAGTGACCATTCTTGTCACAATTATAACACCTCACCCTTGACATTTTCTTCACTTGAGGACGTTTTCCTCTCTTGTGTTGGTTAACTCTTGATTTCTTGCAAGAAGGACTTGATCCTTTGCATACCCACATATTGAACGAATCAATACGTTTGCGCTTAGAGCTCAAAGCCCTTTATGAGCTAGAACCAGCATTGCAAATATCTACTTTCGGCTCAAATGAAGTTAGGTGATCCTCCACTAGCTCAAGGTGGGGCACGGCATCCTCAAGATCTTCCATAACATGGTCAAGAGCTTCTAGTACTTCTGGCTTTTCCAGCACATATTGAATCTTCATATTCAATATTTCACAATTATTACCGTTCAAATCATCAATTACTTTCTTAGTTGCTGAAACCATCGATCTGAACACATCAGACATATATGCACGAATAATTAATGCCTATCATTTATGCATCCACTTTGCACGAGATCCATCATATTAATGAACAATTTCAAGTAAGGTTTCAATCAAAAGATCACTATGTTTCCAATTATCATCCAAAAATCCTAACTTAAAACTGTCATTAATTTAATTGTCTTATGCAAACTAAATTCTATGAAGTTACAAAAACTTCTATGAACTACTCACAGCAATCAACAATAACAGAAAGTAAATAATATTTGACATCCAATAATGTGATAATGCTTTCACATAATACAACATATCCATTACACTAAGTAATACATACAGAGGAAAAATATCAACTCAAAAAGAGATATATTCACCCAAAAAACATCTCAAACTAATCTAAGAAATAAATAAGGAAAGTCCCTGCTAATCTATCAGTAAAAAAATCCAAGAAATCTGAAGGTACATTTGCCAACCATGGAAAAACTTTTGGAGATCTCTCATGTCATCTCCAAGGCGCATTCATTTTGCGCCATGTAGCACTCATACTAAGGGTTGAAGTTTTGGTTAACTCAATCCTATAATACTCTCTTACAAAAGCTACTACCAGCCTCCTATAACCCGGGACCACGTTGACCTCCCATAGCCGATCTAACACTGCTTGCCATTCAGGTGGAAGAGTGTTCTTGAAGGTCGACACCTTTTCAAAATCTGGCATAAAATAACCATTCCAGATGATTTCATGTATCATATGATTGACCTTGACCACATGTGATACTAAATCACCGTCATGCCACCGATAATTAGCTAACTCTTTCATCAGCCTTTTAAGTCTTGCATGTCCTTCGTCCGTTCTTGGGAATGTAGGTATCCGTGCATAACGCATCATAGTTCCTGCAACAAATGCAGAACTTGAAAATGGATCACTCACAATCCATAATGAACATAAGGGAAAATACATAATTTTTCATGATTCATGCAACAAATGCATAATAAAAATGGATTACTTATAATCCACATAGACATAATTGAAAAAAAAAAAGAAACACATTCGTTTTTTTTTTTTTTTTTTGGGTCAACGGTCAAAGTCAACGGTCAACGGTCGCGGTCAATGGTTGTCAACGGTCAACGGTCACAGTCAACGGTCACGGTCAACGGTCAATTGGGTCGGGTCGCCGTCGGGCTGGATCGCCGGTCGGGCCGCTGGGTCAGGTCGGGCCGGTCGGGCTGAGTCGGACGGACCGGGTCGACCGCCATCCGGGCCGGGTCTCCGCGTCGGACGGACCGACCCGGCACGTGCGGCACGCGTGCAGCTGACATCACGATGATGTCAGTTGGCGCGTGGCTGCCCAGGCACACGTGCGTCCCACATGCGCGCGTCGCCCGCGCGCGCGCGCCTTCTTCTTCGCCGAGTCGGCACGTGCAACATCGCCTCTCTTCGGGCTGTGTGTGGGGGCGTGTCCGGCGGCTGTTGGCGGTGTTTCGCCACTCGTCACGCTTGTCTCGACGAGACCTTCCATCCAATGCCATCAGAAGTCGATTTCGACTTACAGAAAGTTGAAAAAACGCATGAACAGTCTCGGGTGTCGGGATTTTTCGCCCCGATCGGTGTTGGCCGAAGTTCTTTTCACGAAAATCGATAGGGTGGGGAAAAACATGAAAAAGGATCGGGAAACATAAACTCTGGCTCTGATACCAATGTTGGGATTGTTGGCTCCCCAAAAAATCGGATTCGACCCTAAATCGAACCCCTAAACTTGCGCGGAAGACGAGCCCGGGAAATTCACATGCATCACCAATTTTAAGGCACATTATAGAATCGAACGTACCTTGTTAGCCACAGATTAAACACCGATGCCGATATGAGGAAGAGAAAACCGGTCCTGTTCGATCCGATGACGTCAATTCGCCTTGGAGGGAAGAAGGGTGTCGCCTTTATGCCTACTGTTCTTCTTTTCTTTTTCTCTTTGGAGTGTTTTGAGGGAGAGGGAGAAGACGTACATAACAATTGCCAAAAGGTGTCTTTTCTCCCTCTCTTTCCCCCTTTTATATGTCCCTCCAAAAAACAAAACTTGTCCCTTCATCATATCCCTCCATCCATGGGCCCTAGTTTTTGTGGGCTAGGCTTTTAGGCCCAACATGGGCAGACGGGCCAACTTAGGCCCATCAAATTTAATCAATTAAAATCATCAAGAACAAATTAGCTGCACTGCTAGATTTTGCCTTAGAGGAAAAGACTTCAGAGGTTCTCTCACATGGTCGCAAAGCTAGCATAAGGAGAGAGGTGACGTGGGGGACTGGTTGAGAGGCTAATTAACGAGAGCAAAGAAACATGGGGGATAAAAAGACAAAGGATTGTATAAATAGGCATTGTATTGGCCATACTCATTATTATTTTGGATATATTTGCGTATTTACATTTAACATTCGTTTCCATAGTAGTAAATATAAAAAATGATAGGTCTAGTGAGAATTGTTCAATCCAAAGGGTTGCACATTGATTCATTTATGAAGACTTTAGACTGCCAATCTTAAAGACTTCGGGAAATCGTGGCAATTCAACAATGTTAAATATGGTTTATTAGACGTAGGGTTTCATGCTTAAAGCTCACAACTAGGGGTACCAAGCTAGCTTGCGATTGTGAGTAGTGCTGTAAGGTGCGCTAGCTCTGTAGTGCGCATTTCACCTACCCTCACTCACCTTAGGTGCTGGTGGCTATCATACCAGTCTACCCGACGGTAGCCAGTGCAAGCAAGCTTTCTCCTGATGTGGAATCTACTTTCTCCACTGTGAGGCATCCTAATTCCCTGTCTATTTTTGTCTTTCCAACAGAGAGGGAATACAAGTGTCAGTACGGGATCTCCCACCCCAGGACAATTCTCCCGCCTATTTCCTCTTTGAGCCTTTTAAGGACCTGCTCAGGTCCAGAAAGCGCATAACTTAAGGAGTACTAAATGCCACTAAAAGTCTCAAATGGGTTAATCTTTGTTAAACTCTCACTTCTTCTCTCTACTATATTCATAAGTAACAATTCATTGAATTAGATGCATTTGCATTGTCGGTCAAACTCTTCGAGAAGTCTTATTGATGTACGTGGTCGAAGCTTGCTATTTATAAAATTCTCTATTAATCAATATCTTCTTTAGTTGAAGTTAAAAAAAAAATGGAATTTCCGTTGGATATTTCAATAATTTTGAATGTTTTTATTTTGGTTTGTTTTACTTTAACTGTCAACTTACTCCTTTAATTCTGCCTCTTTGCAAAAATATTAGAGTTGAACCTCATACTTGAAGTTAAATGTCCCAATCTCCACCCTTGAAAAGTTCTATTAAAAAAGTTTAATAACATTTTTGACAGAAATTATGACGCCATGAAAGCCATTAGTTACTTTTTATAACAGTTTAATAATGGTTTTGCAATGGTCTTGACCACAATCAATTTTGTGATGGTTATAACGGTTTTGTGAGGTTTGAAGTTTTTCTTTAGGGACAAGTGCTGCATAAGTCCTAAAACTTGTTATGAAAATGCAATTGAGTCTTAAAACTTGCAAAAAAATGCAATTAAGTCCTAAAACTTGCAAAAAATGCAATTAAGTCCTAAAACTTGTCAATATGTTTCAATTGAGTCCTAAATTCGACACCATCAAATTTCCTAACGGATTTTTTTTAAACTATTTGCCATGTTGGAAAGAGAAACGATTAAAAAAAGCCACGTCTGTGCCACATCAGCTTTTTCCATTAGGAAATTTGACGACGTCGATTTTAGGACTCGATTGAAACATTTTGACAAGTTTTAGGACTTAATTGCACTTTTTGCAAGTTTTAGGATTCAATTGTATTTCTCGTGAAAAGTTTCAAGACTTTTGCCGCACTTATCCCTTTTCTTTATAGACCCTCCATTATTTTATAATGGTTTTATAACGATCATCAATTTATTAATTATCAAATGATTTATAACAGTTTCTTAACTATTCTTTCGTTTGAATATAAACTTCAAACCACAATTCTCGATGATATATCAAATTAAAAAGACAATTTCCTTTCTTTCTTCTTTCCTCTCTTTGGTGAGTCATATATGTTCATTTTATTATTTTGTGCTAAATAAAGAAGAAACTGTGTTATATTTTGGGATGATAACCATTAGATTCTATCAAGTTTCGTCTTATGAGGGCTGAAGCTATTCTTAAGCACAATGTTTGAATGCTGAAGACAATTGGTATTATTTTTTTCGTCATTTTCGATAGATTTCCAAGAATTCTCAATTTTGATATTAGGTAATATTTTCTCAACAATTTTAAGGATAATTGCCTTATGGATTACCATCGATGTTTGAATTGAATGACCACTCGGAAATGGTGAAGGACAAGTATCGCATATTCATAATAGACGGTTTGTTGTGGGACATTATTGAGTATCAACACAAAAGAGCTTTTGTTTGTTTCGGTAAAGTTATTGAGTATTGAGTATAATTATTCTTTGAGGCTTAGATATTTATATTTGTTTATTTGAGAGGAATTTGGACTTTTATAGATGTTCTCTCTCTCCAGTTCTTCGTAGTTATTAGAGAAAATTTCAAATAAGGATTCAAAGTATTATTATTTTTTCAAATAAGAGCCCAAAGTGAATTTTATATCAAATAAATGCATGAAGTGACAATGATTGTTTCAAATAAGGATATAAAGTGGCAACGGACATTTCAAATAAGGACCTAACCTCACTGGTCACCAGTCGGCTAAATATTTTGACTGATCATGGGCGTTTTCGTCTAATTACAATTGAAATAAGATTTACTTCAAATCCTTATTTAAAAAAATGAAGACACTTTAAGCTTTTATTTTGAATTTTCACTTGTTATTATTTTGTAAACTAGCACAAACTCTCCCTCTCAGGCACTTATGCTATTATTAAGAGCGTGTGAGCCCTTCATCCCTTGATGTCTTTGTCACCATAACAAAATTTTATTATCGATAAAATCTCCCTCTTAGCACTTATTGCTATTATAGAATTTCCGTTAGATATTTCAACGGTTTTGAAATAATTGAAAGTATCTTTTTATGATAGAAATTATGATAGTCATGAAAGCCATTATTCTATAATGGATCCGTAACTTTTTATAATGGTTTAATAATGGTTATGTAATGGTCTTGACTGCAATCAATTTCATAGCGGTTGTGTATAGGCTTTATAATGACCGTGTAACGGTTTTTGATTTATTTCTTCATAAACAATCTATTATTTTATAACGACTTTTTAACCGTTATCAATTCATTAATTATCAAGAAATTTATTATTTCTTTTGTTTTGATAGGGAAAATTTCCCAAAAAGCCTCGAGCGCCATCCTTTTTTTTCCAATAAAGGTATGAAATGGATTTTATCACAAATAAGAATTTGAAATGCCATCACTTTCTTAAATAAAAATTTAAAGTGGATCTTGTATTAAATGAGGAACGGAATTGGTTATGTCTATTTTAAATAAAGGCTTGAATTGGTTATGTCCGTTTTAAATAAGGATCTGACTTTCCGGCGATCAGGGGTATTTTTGTCATTTGCCCATTTTCCCCTTTTTTCTTCCTTTTTTTTTTTTTTTTTTTTTTTTTTTTTCCCTGGTTCTTCTTCTTCCTCTTTGTCGGTGTGCAGAGGGTTGGGTGAGGGTTGCCCTTATTGGCGAGGGCCATCCACGCCGGCCATAGGCGAGGCGATCCTCGCTATGGGGGCCATCCATGAGATTGGCCCTCGTCTGCAGCTAGCGAGGGCTGGGTGACCTCGCCGGCTGTTGGAAAGGGCTAGCGAGGCCTCGACAACCCTTGCTAGTAGCTAGTGAGGGTCATCGCCCACTGATGAGGGTGGTCGAGCTCTCACTTAGGGCAGGCGAGGCTGACTGTAATGAGCAATGTGTATTCCAAACGATTACTTAACTATAAGGGAAAATTAAATTCCAGCCGTTGGATTGTTGGTAGCCAACAACAATTATATCAAACATGGTTATTGGGTGTATATAGTAAATAGTCAAAAGCACAAAAAAGTTACGGAGTAATTTTCTAAGACGATTGGCGAATTGCATGGACTTTGCTTAAGAAAAATAGTTCATTTTGTATATGTACTACTTTTAAATATTTTTTATTATAGCAAATCTTTAAGTACAATAAGTAACTCCATATTATTGCATGGGTTTTGTTTACACCTGTTCGATTAATTCACAAGCCTCCGATATGTTTATCTAATAAAATTTTGAGATTAGAAAAGAAAAAAGAACCCACACAAATTTATTTGTGTGTGATATGTTCGCCTAATAAAATTTTGAGATTCAAAATGGAAAAAAAGAACCCACACAAATTTATTTTGAAAATATCGAAATATGAATATAAAAAAAGAGCACATACAGAAATAGCCCCTCAAAATTAATTAAATTTTATTTTTAATTTGATTTTTGTATGTTGAAAGCATATTTAAGCTAATGAAGTGTTCATTTCAATATGTCATTGTCTCCTAAACTTGTTAGAGGAGAATATAAACACTGATTTATGATAAACACTGAGATAATTTCCAACTCGAGAGTCTAATGTGTCTGTTGTGAACAAGAAGGATTTGCTTTTCTTTCCTTATACAAGGTTGAATTTGAAGGACCAACATAACTATCGTAGAGCAAGAAATTTGAAATAAAAAATGGAAAGCTACGAGAATAGCCTCTGATATTTATCCAATTTTGAAACTGGATACTAAACGTATAAAAGAGTCCATATTTGAGCAATTGAAGTACATTATATATTATGACCACACTTACTGTAGAATTAAGATTAGTTGTTGAATTAAAAGAAAATTTACTGTCATTTGAATTTCAATGTTCTTTGGTTAAACTAATTTATGTAAAAGCATTGTCACGTTACAAAACTCATTATGTAGAATAACTCTATGTATTCAAGGCCTCAATTAGTAGAGCTCTTAGCGCAAGAGGACACATAGCGTGTGATATATGCTTCACGAGATAGAGCATGCGCATAAGTTCAGAAAGCAAGGCAACAAAATATCTGTCATAAGGGAAAGAAAAGACTGTATAATCGATCCATGAAATAATATATAAAGGATAAGTTTTTTTGCATAATATGGAGGAAAGCTCTCATACACACACCATACAAAATGACCGCCTCTCACACAAATTTACATCAGATACATAAAACATGGAATCCATCGATCATTTAACTCGTTCCCATGTTCTCTTCCTCTATGATTATTAATCAACAGTCCGCTTTTATGAGACAAAATTCCATGTTGAGGATATGCACGGGGACGTCCACCGTAATTTGTAGCTTCATAGCCAACGCGCTACTGAGATGGCTAATGTGGGGACTGCATTGGGTTAGATAGCCCTTGAGGATCATCCGCAGCAATAAAGTAGCACTTCCATCTTATGGAGACTTCTCTACTACTAGAATTCTCCCCCCTTCTCCCCAGTGCCCCGTGCTGTTATCCAGAAAAAAATAACTAAGATATCGTAATCAACATGAGAGAGAGAGAGAGAGAGAGAGAGAGAGAGAGAGAGAGAGATCTTACCAGGGTGGAAGCATTTTTTTGGTGAATCACTGATCCGATTTTTAATTACATGATGCAAGGTTGGAGTATGTGAGATATGATTGTTGGATTGAAGTCAAAGGAGAATTCCAAAGATGCGACTGAGATATGAAGCCTAAAACTTTGTTTCGTATACATCTCTCAGGACTTGCTTTGAAGCACTCAAATGACTAGTTAAAGGAAGAAGAAGGTTAGTTGGCTATGGGGTGGAGCACCAAAAGATGAAGGGCTCTATAAATAGATATGTAATTAGGCATGTTCATTATTGGTGTCGATACACTTGCCCAATTTGCATTTGACAAATTCCCATACTAAGACATATTATAAATGGCAAGCTTTATTAGAGATCATTTTCTCTAGAAACACGACCATATACATCCCTTTGGTGATTACTTAATTAGTTGGAAAAATTAAAATCTAGACAGCTATATTATTGATGATTTTGATGGGTGAATAGATGGATGGCATTTTCGAAATATAAAACATGACTATTAGATGTACCCAATAAAGCCTTATAACACGTGGATAAACCTCTATTTATTCATTGGAAGTTATGTTCATTATATCGAGCCCCATTTCATTCCAATTATACATTAACGTAATTGCACTTACCGTTGATTGGAAAGATTCCAGACAACAATTAAACTCGGCCTTTTTTCGACGATCATCTCGGCCACAATAGCGTGGAACCTGGATCATGCACAACTCTAATTAGCAAAATTAGGGTATTTAGATATCTCTTAGAGATATTTATGATATTTCCTCCTATTTCAATATCTATATTGATTACATAAATTTGATTTGATTTATTTTTATTTACTCTATCTAAGCCTACAAATTTGCGAATTTGGAGTTAAATGTCTTCTTTGAGAAATGTTTTATATATCATCAGCTACAACATATATTTTTTTCCAAGATTTTCGGGACTTAAAAGAAGGTGATATAAGCTCCATCATTTTTAAATAAAATCTCAGTTTTTGCTGGAATTGGTGACCTTTTAGGATTTTAGGGGTTTTTTTTATCAACTCTTAGGGTTCGAATTTCAAAATAGTTTCTTCACAAAAGTTGTTTGTCATATCTTCTAGTTTAACATGTTCAAATTTCTGGTCAAATGGACATGTTTGGGGCCTTGAAACAAATTAATTTTGGAAAACGGACTTTCTGGAAACAGACCTAGTTTTGGTGCTGGTTTGAGCGATTTACTGGGCTGAATCTAGAATGATATGGGTTTACGTGTTTGTATGAAAAATGTTCTTTTATGTGTCTATTACAACATATTCAAATTTGAGAGTTTTCCAAACTTGTTTGGTTAGGTTTCTGGATTTAAACTTGGAGACGCGCAAGTGAGCCTTTTCTACCAGTTAGGGCCGGTTATGATTTTGTGGTGTTATTAGTGCAATCCTTGCTGGTTTGTGACATGCCTAGAGCTTATGCGTGACGAGACACGAATGGTTGTGCTATAGTAAAGGTTTAGAGTCATGGCAAAGGATGGCCATTGATGGGGGATATGTGTTATTGATTGCTTAATTGTGCAATCGGTTGATAATTTATGCAATTGAGTGTATTGGTGATTATGAGGATTTATCCCAAGAATTGATTAATGTGGGCAAAAATCTAAGATTTGCCGGGTGAGGCCGTGATACCACTAAATCTCATCAAATATAAGAAATTTGCCGAGTGGGGCCGTGATACCACTAAGCCTAGAAAATTGCCAAGTGAGGCCCTGATGCCACTAAATAGCGAGAATAGCCGAGTGGGGTCATGATGCCACTAAATAAAGAAAATTGCTGAGTGGGGCCGTGATGCCACTAAATCTAAAATTTGCTCAGTAGGGCCGTGATTACCACTAAGCTTAGAAAATTGCTAGGTGGGGTCGTGATGACCACCAAATATAGAAAAGTTGCTAGTGGGGCCGTGATGACCACTTAATCTAGGTTGTGCATGTTATGCTGTGGTTAAGAGTTGAGAATAAATAATCGAAATGACTAGGTGATGGTTTTGATTACATGTGATCGACTGAGTCGATTGACCGATGAGTCGATCTGATTGATTGGATGATGTGATGGTTAGTATTTATGAATCGAACTGACTTGCAGGAAGGAACTGAGGCTAAGGTAAGCCCTCTGACTCGTGCTGTGCTTAGGTGGCCTTTAAGGCATAATTGACTTCTTAATCGAGTCTTAGGGGGTAGAACTCGCTGAGACATTGTCTCACCGGTTATTATATAACCATTTTCAAGTTCTTAGAGGAAGTTAGTAGAGGACCGAAAGCCTCGAAATCTGGGAAGGTGGAGATCGAAGAATCGGCAAACCTGTCTGATTTGGGAGTCATAGAATAGTTCCCTTTTGTTAAGCCGATATTTTTGTAAACAGCTTGGCATTGTATATAAACCTGTTCGTTTATAAAAAAGGCTTGTTTTAGTTTGAAAAAGTTGATCATGCTTTTTTATCCCATTGAATTGTTGTATGGGGATTTATATATATATGCTTGCGCATGTCTATTTAAATGAATGGGTTGACGATGCGTCTTGGGACATCGCTATTTTATGGACCAAGTAAGGATGGGTATGTGCTCACCAGGTCGGGGCATGACAACAACAATTAAATGAAACATGGTTATTAGGTGTATGCGGTAAGTACAACAAGGGAAAATGATAAGTTGATGGTACCGTCACCATTGGAAAAGTAATTTTGGGGAAAATTGTCCAAAAAGTTTTAAACCTATTGCACTTTTGCCAATTCAGTCATAAATCTTTTCATTTTTTTGTCGATTCAGTCCATCCGGCCAATTTTTGCTGGAAAATGCTGACGTGGATGCCGATGGTGCCATGTAAGACTGTTGGCGCTGGTATGGACAATTTTTAATAATATTTCAATATTTTTTGAATGTTTTCTTTTCTTTTTGACTTTTTTCTTTGCCTTTTTTCCGATGGCCGACCACCAGCCACAAGCAACTGCCAGCTGACCTCTCCCGCCACAGGCAAGGCCTGGCCAGGTGAGGAGGATCCCGGCAAGGGGAGTCCTCGCCGAAGCATGGCCCGGCCCGGGTCGCTTGGGCGAGGTTGACCCTCCCTAGGCCAGGGTGAGGCCACCCTGGCTTGGGTGAGGGTCGGCCCCTGGCGAGGGCTCCCCTCGCCAAGGTCAGATTTGGCAAGGTTGGCCCTCTCGCCAACCGAACGAAATGACAACACTATAAAACTTTAATAATATTGTCGGAAACTTGCCTAAGACCATGAATAAAACTTTTCAGTCTACACACAAGTTTATTCGAATCATTTGCTGCAAAATCCTCATGTTGCACTATATATATTTTGTTATCAACGTATCCATTTGAAAAGACAATATCTATCTGGCGTAACTCCATAAAAAAAAAAAGCGTTATTAATGCCATGTTCACTCTGAAAGAATCTTCAAAAAGATACTAAAAAAAAATTTATATATATTTCTTCACTGTCCACTCCTCTTTCAGAATGAAAACTTTGGCTACACTTTTAGCTCTAAAATCGTCAATCTTTCTTTGAAATTTTTTGAGTTTTGTATACCTATTTGCAACTAATGAGCTTGTGATCTTTTGGCAAATCAGTAAGTTTCCAAACATTATAATATTTCACAAATTGCATATTATTTTTATGGCATCTAATCATATACTTGATTGAGAACAAGAAACAACATTTATATAAGTCGTTAAATCAACCATACGGTAGATATTGGAGTCATGCTTTCACGGATAAACTATGTAGTCGATGGTATAACCGATTGTCTTTCCTTAACGAGATCTCCCGAGTAAAGCTACAACCACTTCATTATGCACTTGAGAGATTTGAGAAATTTCATCATAAACTATATCGAGACTAGAATCTTGAAACTCAACAAGTTTAGTAAATGGTATAGGAGATTTCATAATTGTCTGTATAAGCAAAGACAAAGACATAGTGATCTCCACCATACTATTATCCTTGATAGTTTGAGAGTAGCTATCATCTACAACTATGTCGAACTCTAGAACCTTTACTGTTTATAATTCCATAATTTTTGTACCTTAATTAGGGTCATAAAATCGATACCCCTTCAAATAATCTGGGTAAGATACAAAATATTCTGAGTGGATCTGAATTGCAACGCACTTAATATTTGATTATACAACCTCACTTCTGCATGACACCTCTAAATTTTAATATGATTCAAGTTAAATTTACGTCTCGTCCATAACACAAAAGAAGTTTAGGGAACAACTTTGGTAAGAAACATTTTTTTTTTTTCATGTGAAAATGTTGTTTTCAAAATATCAGCCCATAGAAGGGCGGATAAATTAGTCTTACTAATCATACTCATTACCATATTCATTATAGTGCAATTATGCCTCTCGACCAAATCATTTTGTTAGGATTTTCAAGCATAGTAAATTAAAATACCACACAAGAATTTACCAAGTATTTGACAAATGACACTTTAAGCTATTCAGCATTGCCATATTTACCAAAATATTCATCGCCACTGTTAGGCCTGACAACCTTTAAGATTAATTCTAACTGTTTTATTCTTTATCTTGACCATTTTACTTCCACAATATTCTATAGAAGTCTTTAGATAATCATTAAGAATAGATAGAATATCAACATTATCACATTTTCTACTCTTTCTTTAGACATGTGTGAAATTATTCCTTAGACAGAAAACTTTGGGAAACAACCTATTCAACTATACACGAGACATATATATCATTAGGAGTTAAACACAATCTGTACAATTCATTTGATATAATATAGAACTCAACCTTATTTGAATTAAAGAACACAAATTTTATTTATTTATATATTATTTATTCATAAATATAAAAAGTCGAATCTAGATGAATTATAACTTATCATGGAACAGTCACTAATCCTTTTTGAACGATTCTATCGTAGGACCCAGACTACTAAAAATTATTTGCTGGTTTCATGAGTTCTTTTATAAGTATGATTTTTGAACTTCAAATCTACTATCCTTATAATGTAATTCGTAACCTTATCAAAATAATTATATCTTGTGTTAAAAACTCCTTGCAAGTGTGTCCAAATTTCGATATTAGACAATACATAATTTCAAGACATTAAGGTTTCTATCATCTTACATTAGTGCCATCAGTTGATAAACTACTTTTCAAATGTTTCTAATACAAAGGAATGTGACAACCCAAACCCGGGGTAGTACAGAGGGATGTAATGAGATCGCCTTGATGGTACACGGGTGAGGCTAAGGGCATGTCTCCCGTCCCACATCGCTTAGGGGAAAGTCCTGGGCTAGTTTATAATCTATGTGACACGTTTCACGTACGCTTCCGCTGCGCTGAAAGCAAACCCGTGAGGGAGGAGGTTGCTGCGTGCGTGCCTCCAAAGCAGACAATATTATGGCTTGGGAGAGGGAAGGCCCAAGGGATGGCCCTTTGCCCCTGCATGACACGTTTCACGTACGCTTCTGCTGCGCTGAAAACAAAGCCGTGAGGGAGGACGGGCTGATGGACCGTGCCTCCAACGCAGACACTATTACACAGTGGAGCCCGGGTCGTTACGAACATAAAAAGAGAACATATAGATGTGGCCCCTCAAAATTGATCCATTTTATTTTTAATTTGATTTATGTATGTTGAAAGCATATTTAAGCTAATGAAGTATTCATTTCAATATGTCATTGTCTCCTAAACTTGTTAGAGGAGGATATAAACACAGATTTATAATAAACACTGATTTATGATAAACAACGAGATAATTTCCAACTTGAGACTCCGATGTGTCTATTCTAAACTAGAAGGATTTGCTCATATTTCCTTATACGAGGTTGAATTTGAAGGACCAACATAACTATCGTAGAGCAAGAAATTTGAAATAAAAAATGGAAAGCTACGAGAATAGCCTCTGATATTTATCCAATTTTCAAACTGGATATTAAACGTATAATTATGATTAGTTGTTGAGTTAAAAGAAAATTTACTGTCATTTGAATTTCAATGTTCTTTGGTTAAACTAATTTATGTAAAAGCATTGTCATGTTACAAAACTCATTATGTAGAATAACTCTATGTATTCAAGGCCTCAATTAGTAGAGCTCTTAGCGCAAGAGGACACATAGCGTGTGATATATGCTTCACGAGATAGAGCATGTGCATAAGTTCAGAAAGCAAGGCAACAAAATATCTGTCATAAGGGAAAGAAAAGACTGTATAATCGATCCATGAAATAATATATAAAGGATAAGTTCTTTTTGCATAATATGGAGGAAAGCTCTCATACACACACCATACAAAATGACCGCCTCTCACACAAATTTACATCAGATACATAAAACATGGAATCCATCGATCATTTAACTCGTTCCCATGTTCTCTTCCTCTATGATTATTAATCAACAGTCCGCTTTTATGAGACAAAATTCCATGTTGAGGATATGCACGAGGACGTCCACCGTAATTTGCAGCTTCATAGCCAACGCGCTACTGAGATGGCTAATGTGGGGACTGCAATGGGTTAGATAGCACTTGAGGATCATCCGTAGCAATAAAGTAGGACTTCCATCTTTCGGAGACTTCTCTACTACTAGAATTCTCCCCCCTTCTCCCCAGTGCCCCGTGCTGTTATCCAGAAAAAAATAACTAAGATATCGTAATCAACATGAGAGAGAGAGAGAGAGAGAGAGAGAGAGATCTTACCAGGGTGGAAGCATTTTTTTGGTGAATCACTGATCCGATTCTTAATTACATGATGCAAGGTTGGAGTATGTGAGATATGATTGTTGGATTGAAGTCAAAGGAGAATTCCAAAGATGCGACTGAGATATGATGCCTAAAACTTTGTTTCGTATGCATCTCTCAGGACTTGCTTTGAAGCACTCAAATGACTAGTTAAAGGAAGAAGAAAGTCAGTTGGCTATGGGGTGGAGCACCAAAAGATGAAGGGCTCTATAAATAGATATGTAATTAGGCATGTTCATTATTGGTGTCGATACACTTGCCCAATTTGCATTTGACAAATTCCCATACTAAGACATATTATAAATGGCAAGTTTTATTAGAGCTCATTTTCTCTAGAAACACAACCATATACATCCCTTTGGTGATTACTTAATTAGTTGGAAAAATTAAAATCTAGACAGCTATATTATTGATGATTTTGATGGGTGAATAGATGGATGGCAAATTCGAAATATAAAACATGACTATTAGATGTACCCAATAAAGCCTTATAACAAGTGGATAAACCTCTATTTATTCATTGGAAGTTATGTTCGTTATATTGAGCCCCATTTCATTCCAATTATACATTAACGTAATTGCACTTACCGTTGATTGGAAAGATTCCAGACAGCAATTAAACTCAGCCTTTTGTCGGCGATCATCTCGGCCACAAGAGCGTGGAACCTGGATCATGCACAACTCTAATTAGCAACATTAGGGTATTTAGATATCTCTTAGAGATATTTATGATATTTCCTTTTATTTCAATATCTATATTGATTATATAAATTTGATTTGATTTATTTTTATTTACTCTATCTAAGCCTATAAATAGGCTTTCCATGTACTCATTTCAATATATCGAAATAATCGAAAATTCATCAACTCTCTTTTCTATTTTATATTCAACTACTCTGAAGTCGCCTGGAATTTTTCTTTAAATGTTGTGATTGACTCCACTTTGATTTTTCGAGAGAGCGAGGTGAGCAATGTGGAAGGATTAGGGTCTGGGCAGGTGAAGTTTACGCGAGGTCTGGAAAGGAAGACGATCGTGATCTCGTAGGGTCCCGAGGCAGTGGCGTGCCCGGTCTATGCGGACTTCGGAGCTCCGTTGAAGAGGCGGTGCAGCACGAGGTTGTTGCTCAACAACTTCGAAAAATCCGTTCCCGGAGCCTAGGACGCCGAGTCTTTCAAGCAGGGAATGCCAGCGGGCACTTGGGGCTCGACGAGTGGCGTGAAGATGAACTCTGGCTTGGGCACATTAAGGGAATAAGTTCCTGGAGTTCTAAGTTGAGGATAGGAGGATAGAAATAAAGGAGGGTGCTGCAAGTTTATCTAAACAAGATCAGTAGTAGAAAAAATGAAAAATGAAAAGTAAAAAACTAAAAATATTTAAAAAGATAATGAAACAACGGGCCATTTTTCTAAAATTTTCTATATCAAATTGTCAGCTATACTATGTATGATGGCCGGCGGCGACCATCAGCATTCAGGCAAAGATTAGGCTGAAAAACTACATTAGAATATAATCAAAAGGTTTACAACTAAATTAGTCAAATTAAAAAGTTTATGATAGAATTAACAAATGAGCAATAGTTTTAAGACTTTACGCAAATTCGGTCTAATTGTAAAGAAAACTAATCTTTTGTGCAATAAGAAGAGTGCTTCCTAATTTTATGATCCCTTTCCTAAGATATTGTTTTGAGATTTTTTGCCAATATATAAATAAAGAGAGGAAAGTGAACTTCCTTTTAAATAAAATTAAACATAAATAATAACTCAATAAAATCTTATAGTATAGTCTCTTGTTTCCTTTACAGAATTGTGTATAAACTCTCGAGAAAATATTACTTTCAGAGAAACAACAATAACTCAATTGTTCTAAAGGCTAATATGATGATAGAACATGTTCTATAGTACTAAAATTTGAGCTCTTCTATATTACATGTGAAGAATATGGCACATCTTGTTGTTTGTGTTCGAGTATATTGCTAACTTTATATGAAAAGTTATTGCATGTATCCAACGCAAGCATTTCAAGTCGATTTGAAATCTCATTCTTATTTCCAATAGATATACATGTGCAATAAGTGGTTTGTAAACCCAGATAACATCACCTTAAGGTGAAAGAATGAGGGCACATATTATCTAAGTTTCTTTCATCTGGGCAAGATTAAATATATGGCAGGTTACTTGATATATGGTTGATAAAAAGAAGAATAGACGGCTATTTGAGAATTTATCACTTTGGTAATTCTTATGAATCAATTAGAAATATCTATAACACTTCAAAGAAACATATTTATAGAGATCTTTGTCGGAATTTTGTTGATTAGATAAAAGCATGACAAAAGAGGTATGCCAAGCTTGTCATTACCTCGGGATGATTCTTTCCTCCTCCCTTCATCCACGGACTTAATGCTATTAATCAGAACAAAATACAACATCGTTGAGAGAGAGAGAGAGAGAGAGAGAGAGAGAGAGAGAGAGAGAGAGAGAGAGAGACCACGTAACCTTGAATGAAGCAATTTCTCTGGTGAATCACTGATTCGATCATTATTATTCAATAGAAACCAAGATTGCTTTCGGGATGATGGATCATACTCGCTAGTGGATCAAGAGGAGAACAAATTAGCTGCACCGCTAGATTTTGCCTTAGAGGAAATGACTTCAGAGGTTCTTTCACATGGTTGCAGAGCTAGCATAAGGAGAGGTGACATGGGGGACTGGTTGTGAGGCTGAGTAACGAGCGCAAAGAAGCATGGGGCATAAAAAGACGAAGGATTGTATAAATAGGCACTGTATTGGCCATACTCATTATTATTTTGGATATATTTGCGTATTTACATTTAACATTCGTTTCCATAGTAGTAAATATAAAAAATGATAGGTCTGGTGGGAATTGTTCAATCCAAAGGGTTGCACATTTATTCGTTGATGAAGGCTTTAGACTGCCAATCTTAAAGACTTCGGGAAATCGAGGCAATTCAACAATGTTCAATATGGTTTATTAGAAGTAGGGATTCATGCTTAAAGCTCATAACCGGGGTACAGAGCTAGCTTATGGTTGTGAGCAATGCCGTAAGGTGCGCTAGCTTTGTAGTGAGCATTTCACCCACCCTCGCTAACTTTGTAGTGAGCATTTCACCCACCCTTACTCATCTCAAATGCGGGTGGCTACTATACCAGTCTACTCGATGGTAGCTAGTGCAAGCAAGCTTGCTTCTGACGTGGAGTCTACCTTCTCCACCGTGAGGCCTCTTAATTCCCTGTTTCTCTTTGTCTTCTCGACAGATAAGGAATACGGAGGTCAGTGCAAAATCTCCCACCCTAGGGCAGTTCTCCCGCCTATTTCCTTTTTGACTCTTTTAAGAACTTGCTTAGGTCCGAAAAGCACATAACTTAAGGAGTGCTAAATGCCGCTAAAAGTCTCAAAGGGGTTAATCTTTGTTAAACTCTCACTTTGTTTCTACTATATTCATAAGTAACAATTCATTGAATTAGATGCATTTGCATCGTGGGTCAAACTCTTCGAGAAGTCTTATTGATGTACATGGTCGAAGCTTGCTATTTATAAAATTCTCTATTAATCAATATCTTCTTTAGTTGAAGTTCAATAAAAATGGAATTTCCGTTGGATATTTCAATAGTTTTGAATGTTTTTATTTTGGTTTGTTTTATTTTAACTGTCAACTTACTTTTAGACTTTAATTTTGCCTCTTTGCAAAATATTAGAGTCGAACCTCATATTTAAAGCTAAATGTCCCAATCTCCACCCTTGAAAAGTTCTATAAAAAAAGTTTAATAAGATTTTTAACAGAAATTATGATGCCATGAAAGCCATTAGTTACTTTTTACAACAGTTTGATAATGGTTTTGCAACGGTCTTGACCACGATCAATTTTTTGCTTTCCTCTCGCCCTCACGCCGTCCAGTATGTTGCTCCGCCGTCCAGAGGGCTGTCCAACCACCATGAGGGGCTGCCAAAGCCCAAAACCACCCGCCTGAGTTGCTGCTGCTTTCCCTGATTCTTGCCTCACCAATTTAGCTTTGCTTTCTCCTTTTTGCAGCTCAAAACAGAGAGCAAAAGAGTGGGTTTCCAGCAAGCTTTGTGGTCCGTTTTGGAGGTGTTCCGGGCCTCGAATTCTAGGCCCGCTTTGGAGAAAGTCAGCCCCCGTTCTGTCCTCATCGAATTGAATCGAGCGGTTCGTTAAACGGCTGAATTTAACTCACTAAGCCTTACTTAGTGGGTTAATTGTGCTTAAGAGTTGTTTAGGTTAGCTTAAGTATTGATTAGTGATAAGCTAGGATGGTTAGATTAGCCCTAGAATGGATTAGTATAACTTAATTAGTGAGATTTGTACAATTGATGATGGATTAGTTGAATCCAGTGGAGTCCCTACAATTTTGGTTTCTGGACCCTCGTCATTTGCCATTTTTGTAGATCGAAATGGGTTGCGAATTTGGAGTCAATGTCTTCTTTGAGAAATGTTTTATATATCCTCAGCTACAACATATATTTTTTTCCAAGATTTTCGGGACTTAAAAGAAGGAGATATAAGCTCCATCATTTTTAAACAAAATCTCAGTTTTTGCTAGAATTGGTGACCTTTTAGGATTCTAGGGTTTTTTTTTATCAACTCTTAGGGTTTGAATTTCAAAAGAGTTTATTCACAAAAGTTGTTTGCCATATCTTCAAGTTTAACATGTTCAAATTTCTGATCAAATGGACATGTTTGGGGCCTTGAAACAAATTAATTTCGGAAAACAGACTTTCTGGAAACAGACCTAGTTTTGATGCCGGTTTGAGCGATTTACTGGGCTGAATCTAGAATGATATGGGTTTACATGTTTGTATGAAAAATGTTCTTTTATGTGTCTATTACAACAAATTCAAATTTGAGAGTTTTCCAAACTTGTTTGGTTAGGTTTCTGGATTTAAACTTGGAGACGCACGAGTGAGCCTTTTTTGCCAGTTAGGGCCAGTTATGATTTTGTGGTGTTATTAGTGCAATCCTTGCTGGTTTGTGCATATTTGATGATATGTTGGTTTGTGACATGCCTAGAGCTTATGCATGACGAGACACGAATGGTTGTGCTATAGTAAAGGTTTAGGTCATGGCAAAGGATGGCCATTGATGGGGGATATGTGTTATTGATTGCTTAATTGTGCAATCAGTTGATAATTTATGCAATTGAGTGTATTGGTGATTATGAGGATTTATCCCAAGAATTGATTAATGTGGGCAAAAATCTAAGATTTGCCGGGTGAGGCCGTGATACCACTAAATCTCATCAAATATAAGAAATTTGCCGAGTGGGGCCGTGATACCACTAAGCCTAGAAAATTGCCAAGTGAGGCCCTGATGCCACTAAATAGCGAGAATAGCCGAGTGGGGTCATGATGCCACTAAATAAAGAAAATTGCTGAGTGGGGCCGTGATGCCACTAAATCTAAAATTTGCTCAGTAGGGCCGTGATTACCACTAAGCTTAGAAAATTGCTAGGTGGGGTCGTGATGACCACCAAATATAGAAAAGTTGCTAGTGGGGCCGTGATGACCACTTAATCTAGGTTGTGCATGTTATGCTGTGGTTAAGAGTTGAGAATATATAATCGAAATGACTAGGTGATGGTTTTGATTACATGTGATCGACTGAGTCGATTGACCGATGAGTCGATCTGATTGATTGGATGATGTGATGGTTAGTATTTATGAATCGAACTGACTTGCAGGAAGGAACTGAGGCTAAGGTAAGCCCTCTGACTCGTGTTGTGCTTAGGCGGCCTTTAAGGCATAACTGACTTCTTAATCGAGTCTTAGGGGGTAGAACTCGCTGAGACATTGTCTCAACGGTTATTGTATAACCATTTTCAAGTTCTTAAAGGAAGTTAGTAGAGGACCGGAAGCCTCGAAATCTGGGAAGGTGGAGATCGAAGAATCGGCAAACCTGTCTGATTTGGGAGTCATAGAACAGTTCCCTTTTGTTAAGCCGATATTTTTGTAAACAGCTTGGCATTATATATAAACCTGTTCGTTTATAAAAAAGGCTTGTTTTAGTTTGAAAAAGTTGATCATGCTTTTTTATCCCATTGAATTGTTGTATGGGATGCGCATGTCTATTTAAATGAATGGGTTGACGATGCGTCTTGGGACATCGCTATTTTATGGACCAAGTAAGGATGGGTATGTGCTCACCAGGTCGGGGCATGACAACAACAATTATATGAAACATGGTTATTAGGTGTATGTAGTAAGTACAACAAGGGAAAATGATAAGTTGATGGTACCGTCACCATTGGAAAAGTAATTTTGGGGAAAATTGTCCAAAAAGTTTTAAACCTATTGCACTTTTGCCAATTCAGTCATAAATCTTTTCATTTTTTTGTCGATTCAGTCCATTTGGCCAATTTTGGCTGGAAAATGCTGACGTGGATGCCGATGGTGCCACGTAAGACTGTTGGCGCTGGCATGGACAATTTTTAATAATATTTCAATATTTTTTGAATTTTTTGAATTTTTTGAATTTTTTCTTTTCTTTTTCGCTTTTTTCTTTGCCTTTTTCCGATGGCCGACCACCAGCCACAAGCGACGGCCAGCTGACCTCTCCCGCCACAGGCGAGGCCTGGCCAGGTGAGGAGGAGCCCTGACAAGGGGAGTCCTCACCCAAGCATGGCCCAGCCAGGGTCGCTTGGGCGAGGCCGACCCTCCCCTAGGCCAGGGTGAGACCACCCTGGCTTGGGTGAGGGCCGGCGCCTGGCGAGGGCTCCCCTCGCCAAGGTCAGATTTGGCGAGATTGGCCCTCTCACCAACCGAATGAAATGACAACACTATGAAACTTTAATAATATTGTCGGGAAACTTGCCTAAGACCATGAATAAAACTTTTTAGTCTACACACAAGTTTATTCGAATCATTTGCTGCAAAATCCTCAGGTTGCACTATATATATTTCGTTATCAACGTATCCATTTGAAAAGACAATATCTATTTGGCGTAACTCTATAAAAAAAAATGTTATTAATGCCATGTTCACTCTGAAAGAATCTTCAAAAAGATACTAAAAAAAAATTATGTATATTTCTTCACTGTCCACTCCTATTTCAGAATGAAAACTTTGGCTACACTTTTAGCTCTAAAATCGTCAATCTTTCTTTGAAATTTTTTGAGTTTTGTATACCTATTTGCAACTAATGAGCTTGTGATCTTTTGGCAAATCAGTTTGTTTCCAAACATTATAATATTTCACAAATTGCATATCATTTTTATGGCATCTAATCATATACTTGATTGAGAACAAGAAACAACATTTATATAAGTCGTTAAATCAACCATACGGTAGATATTGGAGTCATGCTTTCACAGATAAACTATGTAGTCTGATGGTATAACCGATTGTCTTTCCTTAACAGATCTCCTGAGTAAAGCTACAACCACTTCATTATGCACTTGAGAGATTTGAGAAATTTCATCATAAACTATATCGAGACTAGAATCTTGAACCTCAACAAGTTTAGTAAATGGTATAGGAGATTTCATAATTGTATGTATAAGCAAAGACAAAGACAAAGACATAGTGATCTCCACCATACTATTATCCTTGATAGTTTGAGAGTAGCTATCATCTACAACTATGTCGAACTCTAGAACGTTTACTGTTTATAATTCCATAATTTTTGTACCTTAATTAGGGTCATAAAATCGATACCCCTTCAAACAATCTGGGTAAGATACAAAATATTCCGAGTGGATCTGAATTGCAACGCACTTAATATTTGATTATACAACCTCACTTCTGCATGACACCTCTAAATTTTAATATGATTCAAGTTAAATTTACGTCTAGTCCATAACACAAAAGAAGTTTAGGGAACAACTTTGGTAAGAAACATTTTTTTTTTCATGTGAAAATGTTGTTTTCAATCTATCAGCCCATAGAAGAGCAGATAAATTAGTCTTACTAATCATACTCATTACCATATTCATTATAGTGCAATTATGCGTCTCGACCAAATCATTTTGTCAGGATTTTCAAGCATAGTAAATTAAGTTACCACACAAGAATTTACCAAGTATTTGACAAATGACACTTTAAGCTATTCAGCATTGCCATATTTACCAAAATATTCATCGCCACTATTAGACCTGACAACCTTTAAGATTAATTCTAACTATTTTATTCTTTATCTTGACCATTTTACTTCCACAATATTCTATAGAAGTCTTTAGATAATCATTAAGAATAGATAGAATATCAACATTATCACATTTTCTACTCTTTCTTTAGACATGTGTGAAATTATTCCTTAGACAGAAAACTTTGGGAAACAACCTATTCAACTATACATGAGACATATATATCATTAGGAGTTAAACACAATCTGTACAATTCATTTGATATAATATAGAACTCAACCTTATTTGAATTAAAGAACACAAATTTTATTTATTTATATATTATTTATTCATAAATATAAAAAGTCGAATCTAGATGAATTATAACTTATCATGGAACAGTCACTAATCCTTTTTGAACGATTCTATCGTAGGACCCAGACTACTAAAAATTATTTGGTGGTTTCATGAGTTCTTTTATAAGTATGATTTTTGAACTTCAAATCTATTATCCTTATAATGTAATCCGTAACCTTATCAAAATAATTATATCTTGTGTTAAAAACTCCTTGCAAGTGTGTCCTAATTTCGATATTAGACAAGACATAATTTCAAGCCATTAAGGTTTCTATCATCTTACATTAGTGCAATCAGTTGATAAACTACTTTTCAAATGTTTCTAATACAAAGGAATGTGACAACCCAAACCCGGGATAGTACAGAGGGATGTAATGAGATCGCCTTGATAGTACACGAGTGAGGCTAAGGGCATGTCTCCCGTCCCACATCGCTTAGGGGGGAGTCCTGGACTAGTTTATAACGGCTTGGGGTCCCTCTAATCTATGTGACACGTTTCACATACGCTTCCGCTGCGCTGAAAGCAAACCCGTGAGGGAGGAGGTTGCTGCGTGTATGCCTCCAAAGCGGACAATATTATGGCTTGGGAGAGGGAAGGCCCAAGGGATGGCCCTTTGCCCATGCATGACACGTTTCACGTACAGCTTCCGCTGCGCTGAAAACAAAGCCGTGAGGGAGGACGGGCTGATGGGCCGTGCCTCCAACGCAGACAATATTACACAGTGGAGCCCGGGTCGTTACAGAACATAAAAAAGAGAACATATAGAAGTGGCCCCTCAAAATTGATCCATTTTATTTTTAATTTGATTTATGTATGTTGAAAGCATATTTAAGCTAATGAAGTATTCATTTCAATATGTCATTGTCTCCTAAACTTGTTAGAGGAGGATATAAACACCGATTTATAATAAACACTGATTTATGATAAACAACGAGATAATTTCCAACTTGAGACTCCAATGTGTCTATTCTAAACTAGAAGGATTTGCTCATATTTCCTTATACAAGGTTGAATTTGAAGGACCAACATAACTATCGTAGAGCAAGAAATTTGAAATAAAAAATGGAAAGCTACGAGAATAGCCTCTGATATTTATCCAATTTTGAAACTGGATACTAAACGTATAAAAGAGTCCATATTTGAGCAATTGAAGTACATTATATATTATGACCACACTTACTGTAGAATTATGATTAGTTGTTGAATTAAAAGAAAATTTACTGTCATTTGAATTTCAATGTTCTTTGGTTAAACTAATTTATGTAAAAGCATTGTCACGTTACAAAACTCATTATGTAGAATAACTCTATGTATTCAAGGCCTCAATTAGTAGAGCTCTTAGCGCAAGAGGACACATAGCGTGTGATATATGCTTCACGAGATAGAGCATGCGCATAAGTTCAGAAAGCAAGGCAACAAAATATCTGTCATAAGGGAAAGAAAAGACTGTATAATCGATCCATGAAATAATATATAAAGGATAAGTTCTTTTTGCATAATATGGAGGAAAGCTCTCATACACACACCATACAAAATGACCGCCTCTCACACAAATTTACATCAGATACATAAAACATGGAATCCATCGATCATTTAACTCGTTCCCATGTTCTCTTCCTCTATGATTATTAATCAACAGTCCGCTTTTATGAGACAAAATTCCATGTTGAGGATATGCACGGGGACGTCCACCGTAATTTGTAGCTTCATAGCCAACGCGCTACTGAGATGGCTAATGTGGGGACTGCATTGGGTTAGATAGCCCTTGAGGATCATCCGCAGCAATAAAGTAGCACTTCCATCTTATGGAGACTTCTCTACTACTAGAATTCTCCCCCCTTCTCCCCAGTGCCCCGTGCTGTTATCCAGAAAAAAATAACTAAGATATCGTAATCAACATGAGAGAGAGAGAGAGAGAGAGAGAGAGAGAGAGAGAGAGAGAGAGAGAGAGAGAGAGAGATCTTACCAGGGTGGAAGCATTTTTTTGGTGAATCACTGATCCGATTCTTAATTACATGATGCAAGGTTGGAGTATGTGAGATATGATTGTTGGATTGAAGTCAAAGGAGAATTCCAAAGATGCGACTGAGATATGATGCCTAAAACTTTGTTTCGTATGCATCTCTCAGGACTTGCTTTGAAGCACTCAAATGACTAATTAAAGGAAGAAGAAAGTCAGTTGGCTATGGGGTGGAGCACCAAAAGATGAAGGGCTCTATAAATAGATATGTAATTAGGCATGTTCATTATTGGTGTCGATACACTTGCCCAATTTGCATTTGACAAATTCCCATACTAAGACATGTTATAAATGGCAAGTTTTATTAGAGCTCATTTTCTCTAGAAACACAACCATATACATCCCTTTGGTGATTACTTAATTAGTTGGAAAAATTAAAATCTAGACAGCTATATTATTGATGATTTTGATGGGTGAATAGATGGATGGCAAATTCGAAATATAAAACATGACTATTAGATGTACCCAATAAAGCCTTATAACACGTGGATAAACCTCTATTTATTCATTGGAAGTTATGTTCGTTATATCGAGCCCCATTTCATTCCAATTATACATTAACGTAATTGCACTTACCGTTGATTGGAAAGATTCCAGACAGCAATTAAACTCAGCCTTTTGTCGGCGATCATCTCGGCCACAAGAGCGTGGAACCTGGATCATGCACAACTCTAATTAGCAACATTAGGTATTTAGATATCTCTTAGAGATATTTATGATATTTCCTTTTATTTCAATATCTATATTGATTATATAAATTTGATTTGATTTATTTTTATTTACTCTATCTAAGCCTATAAATAGGCTTTCCATGTACTCATTTCAATATATCGAAATAATCGAAAATTCATCAACTCTCTTTTCTATTTTATATTCAACTACTCTGAAGTCGCCTGGAATTTTTCTTTAAATGTTGTGATTGACTCCACTTTGATTTTTCGAGAGAGCGAGGTGAGCAATGTGGAAGGATTAGGGTCTGGGCAGGTGAAGTTTACGCGAGGTCTGGAAAGGAAGATGATCGTGATCTCGTAGGGTCCCGAGGCAGTGGCGTGCCCGGTCTATGCGGACTTCGGAGCTCCGTTGAAGAGGCGGTGCAGCACGAGGTTGTTGCTCAACAACTTCGAAAAATCCGACCCCGGAGCCTAGGACGCCGAGTCTTTCAAGCAGGGAATGCCAGCGGGCACTTGGGGCTCGACGAGTGGCGTGAAGATGAACTCTGGCTTGGGCACATTAAGGGAATAAGTTCCTGGAGTTCTAAGTTGAGGATAGGAGGACAGAACTAAAGGAGGGTGCTGCAAGTTTATCTAAACAAGATCAATAGTAGAAAAAATGAAAAATGAAAAGTAAAAAACTAAAAATATTTAAAAAGATAATGAAACGACGGGCCATTTTGTCTAAAATTTTCTATATCAAATTGTCAGCTATACTATGTATGATGGCCGGCGGCGACCATCAGCATTCAGGCAAAGATTAGGCTGAAAAACTACATTAGAATATAATCAAAAGGTTTACAACTAAATTAGTCAAATTAAAAAGTTTATGATAGAATTAACAAATGAGCAATAGTTTTAAGACTTTACGCAAATTCAGTCTAATTGTAAAGAAAGCTAATCTTTTGTGCAATAAGAAGAGTGCTTCCTAATTTTATGATCCCTTTCCTAAGATATTGTTTTGAGATTTTTTGCCAATACATAAATTGAAAATCTCAAATAAGGGCCTGAAGTGGGTTCATTTTCTCAAAAAAACTCCCAAAGTAGACACTATATCAAATAAGGACCCAAAGTGGCTAATTTTGTCTCAAATAAGGATCCAAACTTTCAATCTTATTTACAACTTGGGTTCGTTTTGTCCAAGAACATTTTTTCTTTATTTTTTTTTCTTTCTTCATCTTCCTCACACCTCCTCCTTCGTTCTACATTGCCTCCTTCTTCAACACCATAATCAGGCCCCTACCAGCGACCTCGTGAGTTTCATGTCATCACGTAGTTGGAGTTATTTGCTACTAGCCACCTTCTAAGATGCTAAAATCCTCAGTTTCTCAAGATGCATCAAATCTCAGCTCGCTTGTGCTTAGCCTAAAGCTTGGATTAACCTCCATCTGATGATGACGATGTTGGATTTTCTATCAGGGGCAGCAGTCGATAAGGTCGAGAGCTTGAACAGGACTTGTCAATGGGGGCAATAGGGCAATGAAGTACAATAGTTTCTACAGTTAATGATGTCAAATACAACTAATGATCAACTCAAGATGGGGTATCGATTGAGGAGAAGAGTTGTGTCAATGAGAATGGCAAGAGTGTGAGTGGGTGTCTCCAAACTAGGGATTATTGAAAGGAGCCATTGGCATTACAAAGGGGAATAGGGATCTTTGAAAGATTGAATTTACGCAAAAGAGGCAAACCCAAATTTGAAATTGATGAGGCAAACTCTTGCCGAGGTTGAAATAGTTGCCAATTGCAACAAAATTGTTCTTTGGCGTGAAATTGTTGATCATCAAGTGTTAATTGAATAGAGGCATAAGTTAGTCAAACAAGATGATCTAACGATGCTTGGATATTGCTACTCTGTTTTTGGCAAGCAGGAAAATAGCACAAAAAATTCTAGTTGTTGGGTTAGTGGAAGGCCCGGAATGAGTGGAGTTTGATACACTCTCGAGGTGAGAGAAATACGTCACCAAAGGGATTAGTTGCATAGCTTGGGAGTTGGACAAGAAGTTGAGTCTCAGCAAAAGCAAATTCATATTATGGCGAGATCAGAATTTACAATGAATGTTGGAATAAAAAGAACTTATTTTTGAAGGTTCATTTCGGCTTCTTAGAATTGTCTACAAACCATTTTGAGGAGCGAAATTTAAAATTTTCAACGAGTTAGAGTACGTTGTAACGGCTCGTGTTAAAGAAAATCGAATCTTGATCATACAACGAGATGACACAGAGCGATAGAGGGGCTGATATAAAGAGTGAAAAAGATGAAGAAAGAAAAAAGAAGAAAGAGAGAGACAAAAAATAAACAACAATGTTCTTGGACAAAAGTGCCCCTGGTTATGAATAAAATTAGAAGTTCGGGTCCTTAATTGAGAGTAAGTTAGCCATTCCGGGTCCTTATTTGAGATAATGTCCACTTTGGGTCCTTTTTTGAGAAAATGGCTCAACTTCAGGGCCTTATTTGAGATTTTCCCTAAATAAAGAGAGGAAAGTGAACTTCCTTTTAAATAAAATTAAACATAAATAATAACTCAATAAAATCTTATAGTATAGTCTCTTGTTTCCTTTACAGAATTGTGTATAAACTCTCGAGAAAATATTACTTTAAGAGAGACAACAATATCTCAATTGTTCTAAAGGCTAATATGATGATAGAACATGTTCTATAGTACTAAAATTTGAGCTCTTCTATATTACATGTGAAGAATATGGCACATCTTGTTGTTTGTGTTCGAGTATATTGCTAACTTTATATGAAAAGTTATTGCATGTATCCAACGCAAGCATTTCAAGTCGATTTGAAATCTCATTCTTATTTCCAATAGATATACATGTGCAATAAGTGGTTTGTAAACCCAGATAACATCTCCTTAAGGTGAAAGAATGAGGGCACATATTATCTAAGTTTCTTTCATCTGGGCAAGATTAAATATATGGCAGGTTACTTGATATATGGTTGATAAAAAGAAGAATAGACGGCTATTTGAGAATTTATCACTTTGGTAATTCTTATGAATCAATTAGAAATATCTATAACACTTCAAAGAAACATATTTATAGAGATCTTTGTCGGAATTTTGTTGATTAGATAAAAGCATGACAAAAGAGGTATGCCAAGCTTGTCATTACCTCGGGATGATTCTTTCCTCCTCCCTTCATCCACGGACTTAATGCTATTAATCAGAACAAAATACAACATCGTTGAGAGAGAGAGAGAGAGAGAGAGAGAGACCACGTTACCTTGAATGAAGCAATTTCTCTGGTGAATCACTGATTCGATCATTATTATTCAATAGAAACCAAGATTGCTTTCGGGATGATGGATCATACTCGCTAACGGATCAAGAGGAGAACAAATTAGCTGCACCGCTAGATTTTGCCTTAGAGGAAATGACTTCAGAGGTTCTTTCACATGGTCGCAAAGCTAGCATAAGGAGAGGTGAAATGGGGGACTGGCTGTGAGGCTAAGTAACGAGCGCAAAGAAGCATGGGGCATAAAAAGACGAGGGATTGTATAAATAGGCACTGTATTGGCCATACTCATTATTATTTTGGATATATTTGCATATTATTTTGGATATATTTGCGTATTTACATTTAACATTCATTTCCATAGTAGTAAATATAAAAAATGATAGGTCTGGTGAGAATTGTTCAATCCAAAGGGTTGCACATTTATTTATGAAGACTTTAGATTGTCAATCTTAAAGACTTTGGGAAATCGTGGCAATTCAGCAATCTTCAATATGGTTTATTAGATGTGGGGATTCATGCTTAAAGCTCACAATCGGGTTACAGAGCTAGCTTGCGGTTGTCAGCAGTGCCATAAGGCACGATAGCTTTGTAGTGAGCATTTCACCCACTCTTACTCATCTCAAGTGCAGGTGGTTACTATACCAGTCTACCTGGTGGTAGCTAGTGCAAGCAAGCTTGCTTCTGACATGGAGTCTACCGTGAGGCCTCCTAAATCTCTGTCTATCTTTGTCTTTTCAATAGATAAGGAATACGGAGGTCAGTAAAGGATCTCCCACCCTATAGCAGTTCTCCCGCCTATTTCCTTTTTGAGTCTTTTAAGGACATGCTTAGGTCCGGAAAGTGCATAACTTTTTTTTTTTTTTGGGGTTAGTAAAAGGGAATAACTTTTTTTTTTTGGTAAAGATTGAAAGGGCATAACTCAAGGAGTGCTAAATGCCACTAAAAGTCTCAAAGGGGTTAATCTTTGTTAAACTCTCACTTCTTTTCTACTATATTCATAAGTAACAATTCATTGAATTAGATGCATTTGCATCGTGGGTCAAACTCTTCGAGAAGTCTTATTGATGTACATGGTCGAAGCTTGCTATTTATAGAATTCTCTATTAATCAATATCTTATTTAGTTGAAGTTCAATAAAAATGGAATTTCCGTTGGATATTTCAATAGTTTTGAATGTTTTCATTTTGGTTTGTTTTACTTTAACTGTTAGCTTACTTTCAGACTTTAATTCTGTCTCTTTGCAAAAAATTAGAGTCGAATCTCATACTTAAAGCTAAATGTCCCAATCTCCACCCTTGAAAAGTTCTATACAAAAAAGTTTAATGATATTTTTGACAGAAATTATGACGCCATGAAAGCCATTAGTTACTTTTTATAACAGTTTGATAATGGTTTTGCAACAGTCTTGACCACAATCAATTTTGTGATGGTTATAACGGTTTTGTGAGGTTTGAAGTTTTTCTTTATAGACCCTCGATTATTTTATAATGGTTTTATAATGGTCAATTTATTAATTATCAAATGATTTATAACAGTTTCTTAACTGTTCTTTCATTTGAATATAAACTTCAAACCATAATTCTGGACGATATATCAAATTAAAAGGACACTTTTCCTTTCTTTCTTCTTTCCTCCCTTTGGTGAGTCATATATGTTCATTTTATTATTTTGTGTGAAATAAAGAAGAAACTGTGTTATATTTTGGGATGATAACCATTAGAGTCTATCAAGTTTCATCTCATGAGGGCTGAAGTTATTCTTAAGCACAATGTTTGAATGCCTAAGACAATTGATATTATTTTTTTCATCATTTTTGATAGATTTCCAACAATTCTTAATTTTGATATTAGGTAATATTTTCTCAACAATTTTAAGGATAATTGCCTTATGGATTACCATCGATGTTTGAATTGAATGACCACTCGGAAATGGTGAAGGACAAGTATCGCATATTCATAATAGACGGTTTGTTGTGGGACATTATTGAGTATTAGCACAAAAGAGCTTTTGTTTGTTTCAGTAAAGTTATTGAGTATTGAGTATAATTATTCTTTGAGGGTTAGATATTTATGTTTGTTTATTTGAGAGGAATTTGGACTTTTATAGGTGTTTTCTCTCTCCAGTTCTTCGTAGTTATTAGAGAAAATTTCAAATAAGGACTCAAAGTATTATCACTTTTTCAAATAAGAGCCCAAAGTGAACATTATATCAAATAAAGGCATGAAGTGACAATGATTGTTTCAAATAAGGACATAAAGTGAGAATGAATGTTTCAAATAAGAGCCTAATCTCACTGGTCACCGACTGGCTAAATATTTTGACCGATCATGGGCGTTTTCATCTAATTACAATTGAAATAAGATCTACTTCAAATCCTTATTTGAAAAAATAAAGATACTTCAAGCTTTTATTTTGAATTTTCACTTGTTATTATTTTGTAAGCTAGCATAAACTCTCCCTCTCAGGCACTTATGCTATTATTAAGAGCGTGTGAGCCCTTCATCCCTTGATGTCTTTGTCACCATCACAAAATTTTATTATCAATAAAATCTCCCCTTAGGCACTTATTGCTATTATAGAATTTCCGTTAGATATTTTAACGGTTTTGAAATAATTGAAAGTTTTTTTTATGATAGAAATTATGATAGTCACGAAAGCCATTATTCTATAATGGATCCGTAACTTTTTATAATGGTTTAATAATGGTTATGTAATGGCCTTGACTGCAATCAATTTCGTAACAGTTGTGTATAGGCTTTATAATGGCCGTGTAACGGTTTTTGATTTTTTTTTTTGTCAGTCCTACTCTATTTCTACTCTACACTCACTCTCAGACTTTTGCCCTACCTCTTGTAAGGCATAGGAGTCGAAACCCACTCCTGAAACTTACACGTCTGTTTACACCTAAATTTTGGCAACCCGATTAGTCACTTATTGCATTAAAAATTAGGGGTTTTTATCCCTTAAAAAAATAATAGTTAATTGCATGGCATATAGATTTAGGTGCATTTGCATTTATTTATTGGGCCGGTGATGGACATGTTCGAATTAGTGGTTCTAAGCTTTGATTTAGCATATCGGATTAAGCCCATGAAGCAAATAAATTGGCCCGAGCCCGTTTTCTTTTAATTACCTAAATGGAGATTTGAATTGATATTACGATGGATTTTTGGAATTTAAGAAAATCGGGTTGCAATCTTATCTTTAGGCAATAAAATCAGGAGACGTGGAAAATAAAAAGTGATATTGCGTTTAGAAAAAGAATATTTGTGGATTTCGATTTGGAAAAATTAAAACCCTAATTCGTAGACTATAAAAAGAAAAAACGCGTAGGGTTTTGTGGAGAGGCCACACAACTCCATACACGGCCACATTGAAAACACATTGAGAGATATACCCGTGAGAGAGAAAAGAGAAGGAATTTTCTCTGTCGATCCGAGGAGCCCCCACGTTGTGCAAGGCCCTTTGCCGCAGCGTCACACTCGAGACGCACACGCGCAACCGTGCATCTCGAAGTTTCCACTCTCTGTTTTGTTCTCCACGTTCGGTGTCTTCACGTCCACAAGCAACAACACTCGTGGTCTCTCTCTCTCTCTCTCTCTCTCAGAAGGAGTGGGTGGCTGAAGCTTTGAAGAATTGTGGGTGAAAGAAAATTTCCCGGGGAGCAATTTGTGAAAAAAAGAGAAATAAGATTGAGTGGAGGTCTGGGTTTTGGTGTAGAGAAAATTCTAAGGGAATTGTGATGGGCAAGCCGTGACGTTTGCTTTTTCCCCCGTGGTCAAAGTTTGCGAAAGAGGGAGACTCAGTCAAGCATCATCAAGAGCACACCGAAACGCGTATCTGATCATATGATCTTGACAACATAGAGCTATCCCAAGGCGCATGTCCGAAGGAGAGTCCAGGTGCACTGATGCCGTCATTGACGAGAGATCAAGCTAGTTTCCCTGGCATTCCTCGTGGCCTTGCCAAACCCACATCCTCCCGGTGGCAGTAGACGTCTCGTCCGTGTTGTTTGCTGCCTCGGCTTGCCCCAGCGTTGAAGTTCCAGTGAACGCTCGGATTAGCTCTTGCGTTTTCGGACACGAAGCTTATCATCCCAACGCCACGAGCAACCCCGATGACGCTCGACTCCGACGGCCATGTGTCTCAGCCTTTTAATGCCGCGAGTAGTCTAACAACGCCGCTGCTGCCCCAAGCGCCAACGCTGACCCACGATCGTCAATCCGCGTCAATGACGAAGCCAGTTGCTATTGACAGCCAGCTTGCCTTTATCGTGGGCTGTAGCGTGATTCTTCAACCATTTCTTTTAAATATTTTTTTTATGCAGGTTGAGTGTTCACATGGAACACCACCTGGTGGGATATGCTGTTTTTGGTTGAGGCCAAACGAAAGTCATCCTTGACCATTGACTTTAGCTCGCGTCCTCTGCCAACATCCGCGAAATCTCTAGCCGCAAGCTCCATCTCTACGAGCTCGCCCACACTGTGAGCCGTGTAACAGTGGCCGTTGTGGTCCTTCGCCATATTGTCGCATCAAGCGAGTGCCCCCAAGCCCCGCCATCCTTGCCATGGCGTGTGCCAACCCAATACCCATCTGTTGTGCCGAGCCTTACCCACAAGCTATTCCCGGTCATCTGTCAAGCCGATTCCGTCGAGCTCGAATGTGGCAATAATTCTTGCAATAGTAGGTAATTATTTTATCCAAATTTGATTTCGGTATTTTATTACCTAATATGTGTCTATTAATATCTAGTGTTCATATCCATGGGTGATAGACATAACTTTCAATTATGATTTATTTCCTAATTTGCAACCGCATATAATCTTTGATTCCACCTATAAGGCTTTAGATGGAATTATTGATCACGCGAGAATAAAATTGATATTTTGATCTTTAAGGTTTAAGATTAATTTATCGATTTTATTAGCGAAATAATCAAGTTTGATTAGATATCCTTTCTAAATTCGAACGATGGATAATATCTTTGATGACCATGAGTGATTTGGTAATTATCTTTTAATTGCTTTATTTATCCCAAAAATACAAAAAAATTGCATTTGCATATCATGTAGATTAGAATTGATTTCCTAGATAGAATTGCATGATAGAATAGTTATATTTTTTCATTAATTATATTAAGATGCATGTTTAGATAGTATATAGGTTAGATAGTATCTTTGAATTAAATTGCATGTCGAGATAAATTTCTAAGTTAAGATAGGATTAGGACTAGTCTATTTCCTAACTTAAAATAGATAATATCTCACTTTAGTTAGATTTTGATTTTTAGCAATTTTAATCACGAATTTTCATAAAAAAAAAAATACAAAAAAAATCATGCGCATATCATGTAGAATTAGGTCATTTGATTAATTTAAATTGCATATTTAATAGTTGCATTTCTTTAATTTCGAATTTCATGGAAAATAAAAAATTTAGAATAAATCCATTTCATGTTTCAGGATAGACCCGCATGCTTATTTATGTCATATAGTTTAGAACACATTGCAATGTCATATTAGATTATTAGCGTGCATTGCATATAGATTAAGTTTCATTAAGTAAAGTGAAAAAAAAAAAAAAAAAGAGAAATTGCATGTTAATTAGAAACCTTAGGGCTTTTGATGCCAATTTTGAATTAATTTTGCAGATGCTTTCGTGGCTACAAAGTAAGTCTCGAAATTTACTCATTGCTTTATCGGGTGTTAAATTGGTGGTTTGCGCACCCGCATGATCACCTCACATGTTAGAGAGATAATTAAAATCAATTTAAGCTGCTTGCCAAATATTTTTCAAAAATAAAAGAAAGGCACTGAAAGGGCATTAGAGAAATCTAGCGTAACCAAGTCCCCGTATCTAGAATCTCTGGTTCGTAGGAGTAAAGTAAATCTCCCATTACTTTACTTGGGTTTCTAATCGACCCACCAAAAACTGATTAGTGGCGACTCCTAGTTAAAAATAATTGTATGTTAAGAACTTGAACTTAAGTCGTGAATTGGTATGGGCTTGGGAGAGCTCGAGCTAAGTCTAGGCTTAGCAATCTATTAGCCAAATTTTAGGTGGTACACCCCGAAAATTAGGTCGCGACAGCTCCCCACCCCATCCCCCCCAAGAAGGTAAGGATTTAAACCTCTCACCTCCCCCTTCCGTGTTGGAAGGGTGGCCACTGGGACGAATCCCAATGGTTAATGATTTATGATTTATTTCTTCATAAGCGATCTATTATTTTATAACGACTTTTTAACCATTATCAATTCATTAATTATCAAGAAATTTATTATTTCTTTCGTTTTGATAGGGAAAATTCCCAAAAAAGCCTGAGCACCATCATTTTTTTTTCCAATAAAGGTATGAAATGGATTTTATCACAAATAAGAATTTGAAATGCCATCACTTTCTTAAATAAAGATTTAAAGTGGATCTTGTATCAAATGAGGACCTGAATTGGTTATGTCTATTTTAAATAAAGGCTTGAATTGGTTATGTCCGTTTTAATTAAGGATATGACTTTCCGACGATCAAGGGTATTTTTGCCATTTGTCCATTTTCCCCTTTTTTCTTCTTCTTTTTTTCCCCCTGGTTCTTCTTCTTCCTCTTTGTCGGTGGGCGGAGGGTTGGGTAAGGGTTGCCCTTATCGGCGAGGGCCATCCACATCGGCCATAGGCGAGGCGATCCTTGCAATGGGGGCCATCCATGAGGTTGGCCCTCCTCTGCAGCTAGCAAGGGCTGGGTGACCTCACCGGTTGTTGGAAAGGGCTAGTGAGGCCTCGAAAACCCTTGCTAGTAGCTAGCCAGGGTCATCGCCCACTGACGAGGGTGGTCGAGCCCTCACCTAGGGCAGGCGAGGCTGACTGTAACGGGCAATGTGTATCCCAAACGATTACTTAACCATATCGGAAAATTAAATTCCAGCTGTTGGATTGTTGGTAGCCAACAACAATTATATCAAACATGGTTATTAGGTGTATATAGTAAATAGTCAAAAGCACAAAAAAGTTATCAAGTAATTTTCTAAGACGATGGGCCAATTGCATGGACTTCGCTTAAGAAATATAGTTCATTTCGTATCTGTACTACTTTTAAATATTTTTTATTATAGCAAATCTTTAAGTACAATAAGTAACTCCATATTAGTGCATGGGTTTTGTTTACACCTCTTCGATTATTTCACAAGCATCCGATATGTTTATCTAATAAAATTTTGAGATTAGAAAAGAAAAAAAGAACCCACAAAAATTTATTTGTGTGATATATTCACCTAATAAAATTTTGAGATTCGAAATGGAAAAAAAGAACCCACACAAATTTATTTTGAAAATATCGAAATATGAATATAAAAAAAGAGAACATACAGAAATAGCCCCTCAAAATTAATTAATTTTATTTTTAATTTGATTTCTGTATGTTGAAAGCATTAAGCTAATGAAGTACTCATTTCAATATGTCATTGTCTCCCAAACTTGTTAGAGGAGAATATAAACACCGATTTATGATAAACACCAAGATAATTTCCGACTTGAGAGTCTAATGTGTCTATTGTGAACTAGAAGGATTTTATTTTATTTCCGTATACGAGATTGAATTTGAAAGACCAACATAACTATCGTAGAGCCAGAAATTTGAAATAAAAAATGGAAAGTTACGAGAATAGCCTCTGATATTTATCCAATTTTCAAACTGGATACTAAACGTTTAAAAGAGTTCATATTTGAGCAATTGAAGTACAGTATATATTATGACCACACTTACTGTAGGATTATGATTAGTTGTTGAATTAAAATAAAATTTACTGTCATTTGAATTTCAATGTTCTTTGGTTAAACGAATTTATGTAAAAGCATTGTCATGTTACAAAACTCATTATGTAGAATAACTCTATTTATTCAAGGCCTCAATTAGTAGAGCTCTTGGCGCAAGTACAGGACACATAGCGTGATATATGTGCTTCACGAGCTAGAGCATGCGCATAAGTTCAGAAAGCAAGGTAACAAAATATCTGTCATAAGGGAAAGAAAAGACTGTATAATCAATCCATGGAATAATATATAAAGGATAAGTTCTTTTTGCATAATATGGAGGAAAGCTCTCATACACACACCATACAAAATGACTGCCTCTCACAGAAATTCACATCAGATACATGAAACGTGGAATCGGTCGATCATTTAACTCGTTCCCATGTTCTCTTCCTCTATGATTATTAATCAACAGTCCGCTTTTATGAGACAAAATTCCATGCGGACTACAACATGGAACCGAAGCCAACCTCGCGCTCTCTAACCCACCATTGGATATGCACGGGACGTCCACCGTATTTGGTAGCTTCATAGCCATGGCGCTATTGAGATGGCTAATGTGGGGACTGCATTGGGCTAGATAGCACTTGAGGATCATCTGTAGCAATAAAGTTGCACTTCGATCTTTCGGAGACTTCTCTACTCCTATAATTCTCCCCCCTTCTCCCCAGTGCCCCGTGCTGTTATCCAGAAAGAACCAGGATATCATAATCAACATGAGAGAGAGAGATACAGAGAGAGACAGAGAGACAGAGACAGAGAGACAGAGAGAGAGAGAGATCTTACCAAGGTGGAAGCATTTTTCTGGTGAATCACTGATCCGATTTTTAATTACACGATGCAAGGTTGGAATATGTGAGATATGATTGTTCGGTGCATGTCAAAGGAAAACTCCAAAGATGCGAGTGAGGTATGATGCCTAAAACTTTGTTTCTTATGCATCACTCAGGACTTGCTTTGAAGCACTCAAAGGACTAGTAAAAAAGAAGGAGAAAGTCAGTTGGCTATGGCGTGGAGTACCAAAAGATGAAGGGCTCTATAAATAGGCAAGTATTTAGGCATGTTCATTATTGGTGTAGATACACTTGCCCAATTTGCATTTGGCAAATTCCCATACTAAGATGTATTATCAATGGCAAGTTTTAGTAGAGCTCGTTTTCTCTAGAAACACGACAATATACATCCCTTTGGTGATTACTTAATTAGTTGAAAAAATTGAAATATAGACTGCTAGATTATTGATGATTTTGATGGGTGAATAGATGGATGGAAAATTTGAAATATAAAACATGACTATTACATGTAACCAATAAAATATTATGGCACATAGATAAACCTCTATTTATCATTGGAAGTTATGTTCGTTATATCGAGCCCCATTTCTTTGATTATACATTAACGTAGTAGCACTTACCCTTAATTGAAAAGATTTCCAACAGCAATTAAACTCATGCTTTTTTGGGTGAGCATCTCGGCTGCGACAGTGTGGAACCTGAAAGCCTGCACGGCTCCGATGTAAGTTATGTTCGTTATATCAGGCCCCATTTCTTTCCAATTATACATTAACATAGTTGCACTTACCATTGATTGAAAAGATTTCCGACAGCAATTAAACTTGGGCTTTTTTGGGCGATCATCTTGGCCGCGATGGCGTGGAACCTGAACCCTGCACAACTCCGGAGTCACCTGGAAATTCTCTTCGAATGCTTTGATTGACTCCATTGATTTTTCGAGAAAGCGAGGGGAGCAATGTGGAAGTATTAGGGTCTGGGCGGGTGAAGTGCACGCGAGGTCAGGAAAGGATAGGGTCCCGAGGCAGTGGCGCGGCCGGTCTATACCGACATGGGAGCTCCGTTGAAGAGGCAGTGCAACACGAGGTTGTTGCTCAACAACTTTGAAAAATCCGATCCCGAATCCTAGGACGCCGAGTCTTTCAAGCAGGGGATGTCAGCTTGCACTTGGGGCTCGATGAGTGGCGTGAAGATGAACTCTGGCTTGGGCACAGAAGGGACTAAGTTCCTAAAGTTCTAAGTCGAAGATAGGAGAACAGAATTGTAGGAAGATGCTGCAAGTTCATCTAAACAAGATAAATAGTAGGAAAAAAAAAAAACTAAAAATATTCAAAAATATAATGAAAAAAGGGGCCATTTTGTCTAAAATTGTCAATGTCAAATTGTCAACTATACTGTGTACGATGGCTGGGGGTGACCATCAGCATTCAGGAAAATATTAGGCTGAAGAACTACATCAGAATATAATCAAAAGTTTTACAGCTAAATTAGTTAAATTAAAATGTTTATGATAGAATTGACAGTCGTGTAATAATTTTAAGACTTATTGGATAATTATCTTATGCAAATTCAGTCTTATTGTAAAGAAAGCTAAACTTTTGTGCAATAAGAGGAGTGCTTCCTAATCTTATGATCTCCTTCCTAAGATATTGTTTTGAGATTTTTTGCCAATACATAAATAAATAGAGAAAAGTAAACTTCCTTTCAAATAAAATTAAACATAATTAATAACTCAATAACATTTTATTAGGGGTGTGCATGGTTCAAGTGGGTGGCTCCCAGCCTAGAAGCAGGAACCGCTCGCTAAGGACCAGTTCCCAAAAATTGGAACCGGAAACCACCGGTTAGTTACATGGATCCACTTAAGAATCGAACTGCCGATCCGGTCCAGTTCATAGGTGGATCCATAAAATCGGTTTCACCAATAATAATATCGTTTTCAAATCTCACCGTGACTACTCTTCACATCGAGTATATTTTTCTTTAAATCGAATCGGCTTAATTAAGGATACCATTTTTCTGTATTTGATTGGAAAACACTATCAAAGAAGATAAATAGGTTTTTTTCCCTGTTTTTGAATCAATTTAGTTGAAATCTAAAATATTCTTTAAGTTCAAGGTTCTTGATAATTGTCATATGTAGATCGTATTTTCCTTTATCCCCTAACAATGCTCAATCTCTTATAATATTTGCTTTACTAAATTCTTTTTATAGAATTAATTCCACCGGTACTCCACATAATCTTGAACACGGTGTCCTATGTGAGTCCAAAAGTATCCTTCGAATGAGCCATTTGTTGAGTTGCTGAAAAGCAACTTACACACTTTACTAAATTCTTATAAAAACATGGAAACCGTAAGAGGAGATGGAGCCCTAAAATTTAGGTTTGCTAATTAATAATTTCGAAATTTATCTTAATATAAAAATTAATATATTATTATAATATAATCGATCCGGTCCGAGTGGGCGGATCCGCCCATGGAACCGAGAATCAAACCGGTACCCACCAGTTCCCATAAATTGGAACCGGGAACTAGACCAGTTCTCTCAAGAACCACTAGTTCTGAGCGGTTCTAGTCCGATTCCGGACGGTTTGGGTAGGTCCCGATTCTTTTGCACACCCCTACGTTTTATAGTACAGTCTCTTGTTTTGTTCACATAATTGTGTATAAACTCTTAAGAAAATTTTAGTTCAGAGAAACAACAATATTTCACTTGTTCTATAGGGCTAACATGATGATGGAACATGTTCTATAGTACTAACATGATGATGGAACATGTTCAATAGTACTAAAACTTGAACTCTTCTATATTACATATGAAGAATAAGATGCATCTTGTTGTTTGAGTTCTAGTATATTGCTAATTTCATATGAAGTTATTGCATGTACGCAACACATGCATTTCAAGTCGATTTGAAATCTCATTCTTATTTCCAAGGGATATACATGCGTAAAGTTTCTTATATCGTAAACCAAAATAACATTTACGTAAGGTAACAAAATGAGGTCACATATTATATACGTTTCTTTCATCTGAGCAAGATCAAACTTTATGGCCGGTTCCTTGATATATTGTTGATTACAAGAAGAATATACAGCTCTTTGAGAATGTAATCACTTTGGGAATTCTTATGAATTAATTAGAAATATCTACAGCACTTCAAAGCAACATATTTATAGAGATCCACGTCGGAAATTTGTTGATTAGAGAAAGTATGACAAAAAAGGTGTGCCAAGCTAGTCATTGCTTTGGGGTCAGGCTAGTTTGCAGGATTAACTTGACCATCACTTGAGATTCATTTACATGTTTCACTAGCAAGACAGAAAAAAGTTTAGAGCCAATTGTATCAGGGATCTGCACATAATATCAAAAAAGAGATGGACGTTTCAAATTACGAAAATTTATTTTCAGTGATGAAAAAAACTTACGGGTAGACTACTTCCTACATCAATCTCTTACATGATTTTACATGTGATGCTTAAAACAGGCCCTTAGTACCCTTCCTCACTGCCTTTAATGAATGATGGCTCGGGAGGAGAAGTGGTGAGGAGAAAGGGTGGAGGGTCGCGAACCACGTTGGCCTGGATCACCCTTCGAAATTTCTTTTCTGGAATAAATTGCTTAACGCTCTCTGTCAAGAAGCCAAAAATTGGTGCAATAGTAAGTGATGAAGAGCTAGAAACAATTATCCAAATCGTACATAGGAATGATATTTAGTCGGATTAAGCAAAATAGTTAAGCTAAAAAGCTGTTACTTTGGAAATTTATATCTTAGTGAAAACGAAGTCAGGAAAATAACTTATTTTGGTAAATCATTGATAGTACTTTTCAAGGCTGGAACGTATGACGATGCCTCCCCTACCGAAATAAAGAGTACTTTTCTTATAATGGACTACAATGAAACAAACGGATAACAATTTAGATGCATCATTAGCTTGAGGAAAAGACTATAGAGTTTGACAGATCATCATATGTTCATAGATATGGTCATACATGAGGAGAGTAGTAAGATTGGGGCTCAGGAGGAATGGCTTATTGAAGCTTGGAAAATCTAAAGATAAGAGATATATATAGGAAAGAATTGGCCATTTCTATTATTGGTGGATACGCCCACACATTTCGCATTGATTACATTCTCAAGCCAGGATATATGATATAGGTAGTTTAGTTGGAATTGTACAATCCACTAATATTAATACCTAATTTTCATCTTCTACTTACTCGCTCATCATATAAAGATGTCAATATTACATTAAGCATTTCATGACATTTCGTTAAGGAAACAATAATATTTAGGACCAAACTTATCTGATTGAAATTTGTTCTTATAAAATTGTTCTAAAAAAATTAGAAAAGAAGGAATAAAAAATGATTAGTAAAATAAAACAATTCAGTTGTGGAGAGAGATTTTGAAAGATTTTAAATTTTGAATAATGGAGCTATTTTCTTGTTGAGTGTATCTCTCTTTTCAAAAGATGATTGTTTGCAATTGAGTGAATATATGTAATTATTTTGGAAAATCATCACTTGCAAAACAAACCTTTTTCTCTATAAATAGAGAGTGCAAGGCTTCGTTTAAAGGGGGAGAGAAATTTGCAAAGCGCTCGTGAGGTTCCGTTTATGGGGAATGAGAAAAGGCGAGAGAGAGAAACTTGCAAAGTGTTCATGAGTGACCCGGGAGGAAAAGCAAGAGAGAGGAGAGAGTCCATCTGCATTAATGGAAGAAGCTGCCATTAGCAGAGAATAAAAAGTGAGAGAAGAAGATGTTCACGAGCAAAAAGGAAGAGGGAGAGAGATAGTCCGTGGGTCAAAGGAGTGGACAACACAGTGTTGTCCTTTGGGTTTATCTTTTCACATCTCACGTTCTCAATAGCGGCTACCTCATCAGCAAGACCAGTCAACCATGGACCTTCGCCTCACCAGGCGAGCTTGTCACCAGCCCCGGCGTTCCTACTCTGCCACGATCACCAGCGATCACGACAGCATCGCTGATATCACAGACGATCAGCAATCCTCTCCCGACGCTTCTTGCAAAGTTGTTGCCACCGTGTGGTCCTTTTCTGGCGTCTCTACGTTCACGGTGGCATCTCAGCCTTGCCAACCGACGCCGTATATCCTTGCTGACGTTGTTCAACCATAGCTCGCTCCCAATCAAGCATCGCCATCCTTCATCCAAATCAATCCAGCAAGTCTAGTACTGTTGGGACCATTTTTTCTTGTGCAAGTTACTTGGTGTTTGAGAAGGTCTACCTTGCTGTCTTGTATTCTCATCAGAATTCTCACGTCAATTGTGAATTCGACAGTGTGAGCTTGGCATATTTCCTTGCTAGTCCCATTCTCGGAGATAATTTTTCTCAGCTAGGTAATCTCTTTTGTTGGAAGATACGATTAGATGAGATTGGAAGACATGATTGGATAAATTGATCTTGTATTACATTATAGGAAATTAGATATACACCAGGATAAAAAAGGATAGACAATATTACATTTCCTTTGTTATTCTTTTCCTTGTAATTATAAACCTAAAGTGTACAGAACATACAATTCAATGGAATGGAAAATATTCTGCTCCCTTCTCTCTTTTCCTTCTTCGATCGTCTTCATCTTGACATGGTATTAGAGCCTCGCTGGTTCTGACTGAATTGCTTCCGCTTCGATTGCCTCCATATCTCTACTTCGAATTCCAGCATAGCGTTACCTAAAGGAATCAAATTCTTCAACTCTTGATTGCCTGAAGGAACCTATATGCAAAACAAGTAGACAGAGGAATCATTCTCTCTTCCAAACATGTCAACATCACAAAGCCATACCTCCACGCCTGTAGACCAGTCTGCTACAGAGCCTCGAATTTCTGAAGGAGAGCAATCTTCCACGATAGTCCCTGCATCAGAACAACAAACACAGATCCAGGGCCATCATCCGCACGCGCAGTGGCAACATCAAGCTCAGGGTTTCACGGGGCAACCTTTCCCTGGTCACCCGTACCAATGGATGCCATATCCATGGTTTCCTGGGCCCGTGCCCAACTCATCATCGCCTGGCTACACAGCAACGCACGGGCTGATGCGGGTTCGCCAACCGGCGAAGGGGCAAACCCTGGCATCAGACCAAGACAGACGGGCGGATCGCATGTATCGGGTCAGGGAACCGATTCCCATTTGGGATCTCAAAATGCGGATTACGGTTTCAGCTTCGGGGGTCTGGGTCAGGGAACAAATCCCTACCCGACTTCCACACCCGGTTTTTTCCATATCCGATCCTTGCCACCGGTGGCCGGCCGAACCGGGCGAACCCGTTGTACACGACAAATGGCGATGGACCAGAACTGAAAATCATCGACAACAATTAACGGGAGCAAATAATTATTCAAGTTGGTCTCGCGAATTTTGGCGAGCACTGGTGACGAAGGACAAAGAATCCTTCATCGATGGAACGTTTCTGGTTCCATCCGACGAGATAATGGCACGATTATGGAGAAGATGCAGTCAATTGGTGAGAACTTGGATCGGGAACTGCATCAACGCCGAAGTCGCGGCCGCTCTTCCCCCGACGGAGGACCCGAAAACGATGTGGGAAAACATAAGAGAAATGTATGGGAAACTCGATCAAGTTAAAATTTTTTATCTAACCCAGCAAATTTCAGATCTGAAACAGGGCAACATGAGCATCGCAACAACTTTCAACAAGCTTTCAAGTCTGTGGAATGAACTCGAGGCAGCCGAGGAGAAATTTGACTGGCCCGATCATATCCAACAGCAATACAAGAAGATGCGGGAGAGGGAGAAGGCCATCCGGTTTCTGCTCATTCTCAATGAGGCGTACCTGGCGTTCCGTTCTCACATACTCACCATGGATCCGTTGCCAAACCTTGGGCGAATCTATCAACTCGCTGTGCAAGAGGAGAGCCAGTAGAGATCGACGGATCACGGCCAAGGAGGAGATGGAATTGCACTCGCAGCCAAGACCCATTTTCGATCCTCACAGAGGAACACGGGGAGGAGAGAGGCAGATCTAGGGTTGTTGCTCGAGCAAAACCCTAGGTCTCTTATAAAGGGAGCATGAACGGAGGAGATGCGACCCACTTTCAATCCGACGGCTCGCGATCAATCCAGGGCTCGGCTGGATCGGACGGCTCACGTGGGACTTTATCCAGCGCATCCGACGGCTCCCATGCGATCTTTTTAGATCAATCCGACGGCTCATGAGGGAGCTACTTAATTCAATCAGACGGCTCACGTCTTTTTGGGCCTAATAAGCTAAATAGCCCACAAAGCTCAATTTTGGGAGCATCCGACAGCCAATATGGGCCTATCTCGGCCCAGATTTTTCAGCCCAATTTTCGGCCCAATTCAAATACAAAAAATGGGCCAAAAGGAAAAGGAAAAATGTATTGTGATTACCGCAAACGCCCACATCATACGATAGAGACCTGCTGGAAATTGCATGGGAAGCCGGGAGAAAAAGGAAAATTTTCATCGGCTTTTCGGGTATCGAGTCGCCCATGGGAAAATCAATCACCCAGAAAAATACCGGGAGCCGATGGAAACCTTGAAGACATTGGACCCTTACGGTAAAGGAGGCAGCTTCACAGGTACATCCTATTGTTTGAATTCAATTTCAAAGGATGCATGGATTATTGATTCGGGGGCAAGTGATCATATAGTTTGTGACAGGAATTTACTTTCAGAAATTAGAAAATTACCTTTTCCTATGTCAGTACAGCTTCCGAATGGTAACACCACTAAAGTTATAATGACTGGGACTATAAACATTAGCCCTCTCATTAGTCTTAAAAACGTATTCTACGTGCCCAATTTTCAATTCAATTTAATTGCAGTTGCTAGAGCCTGTGCAGAAAATTCATGTCACATAATTTTCCATTCTGATAGATGTTTCTTTCAGGCCCCTTCGACTAGGACACTGATATGCTGGGGTAGAGTCAATCAGGGGCTATATTTCTGGGAAGAATTTCCTTTTTCTGTTCAGATCAATAAGTCTATATGTAATGCCACTGCCAATGGCATCAATTTTCTTAATCATAGACGGTTGGGTCACAGTGCCTCATTTCCTTGTCCTGAATGTTCCATTTGTCCCATGGCCAAACAAACACGGGCACCATTCCCAAACAGCACTTCTCGTGCAAATGATATTTTCTCTCTCATTCATGCTGATGTTTGGGGACCCTATCATACTGTAAATCATGATGGGTCTAAATTTTTTCTCACAATTGTGGACGATTATTCTCGTGCCACGTGGATTTTCCTCATGCAGTCCAAAAGTCAAGTCTTTTCTCATTTAAAGACATTCATTTCCCTGTCCAGAAACCAATTCGTAGGATTCGTACTGACAATGGAAAAGAATTTTTTAATACTGAATGTGCTTCCTTGTTCACTATGAATGGAATATTGCATGAAAGTTCCTGCACTTACACACTGCAGCAGAATGGAATAGTTGAGAGAAAACATCGGCATCTTCTAGAAGTAGCGCGAGCGCTCAAATTTCAAGCATCCGTTCCCGAAGAATTCTGGGGAGACTGCGTGATTACTGCGGCATATCTGATTAACCGCATGCCATCACGCATATTAAAAGGGAAGACACCCTTTGAGATGCTATATGGGAGAAAACCCAATTTGACTCACCTGAGAGTTTTTGGGTGTCTATGTTATGCTACTACAATCGGTCCCAAAGATAAGATGGCACCAAGAGCCACTCAGTGCATCTTCATGGGTTATCCAACATTACAAAAGGGCTATCGTCTTTATAATCCCTCTACAGGAAGCTTCTTCATCAGCAGGGATGTTGTATTCCATGAAGATATCTTCCCATTTTTCACATCATCTTCAAATGAGGAAAGGCAGCTCAATCGACAATTCTTGACGGAGGAGGATTCATCGCCAGGGGGAGCATTCATTATTCCAACTCCTCCAAGGGCACTCGATTCTTCAGAAGGAATGGACATCATACGTCCAAATTCACCTACATATATTACTAATGATCAAATCGAGGAACCTCATGAGGAAGCACCCCCACATGAAGATTCAATCCAACCGAATGATGCTCCAGACACATCAACGAGTGAAGATTTGTCCACTACGACACAAGCGCCTCCAAGGCGCTCTCATCGAATCTCTCATCCACCAACTTGGACAAGGGACTACATATGCAACTCTTCACGATCATCAGGTACTCGTTACCCCATTTCATCATATGTCTCTTTTGATAGACTGTCGCTAGAGCATCTATGTTGCATAAGTCAAATTTCTGAAGATCACGAACCTTCCAATTACAATGAGGCAAAGAATGATCCTCGTTGGCAAAAAGCCATGGAATCTGAATTGCATGCCCTGATGGATAACCATACTTGGGATGTGGTATCATTACCCAATCATCGGAAACCCATTGGGTGTAAATGGGTATACAAGATAAAATACAAGGCAGATGGGTCTATGGAAAGATATAAAGCTCGGTTGGTAGCAAAAGGCTTTACCCAACAAGAAGGTTTTGACTATCATGAAACCTTTTCACCTGTGACCAAGGATGTCACGGTTCGCACCTTTTTATCTATTGCTGCCATTCGTGACTGGCAACTGCTTCAGATGAATGTCCACAATGCTTTCCTGCATGGTGATTTGCATGAAAAAATATATATGGAGCTTCCACCAGGATTACGGAGACAGGGGGAGTCGAAAGTATGTCATCTCCGCAAATCTCTATATGGATTGAAGCAGGCTTCCAGACAGTGGTACGCAAAATTCACCAATGCATTGTTGACTACTGGCTTCAACCAATCCAAGCATGATTATGCTTTGTTTACTTGGACTAGAGGTACGTCATCCATTTACTTAATGATATATGTTGATGACATTCTTATCATGGGGAATGATGACTCTGCCATAAAGAAACTCAAAGAGTACCTGCATTCAACTTTTCACATCAAGGATTTAGGGCCACCCAAGTATTTTCTTGGCATTGAGATAGCTCGCTCGGAGCGGGGCATTTCATTGAGCCAACGTAAATTTGTGATGGAAATTATATCAGAGGCAGGTTTATCAGGCTGCAAACCTTCGATCATTCCCATCGAGCAAAATGTCAAACCGACATCCATCGGTTATGACAATGGGACGTCCTCTTCTTCGATGATCCCTTGTTACAGGATCCCTCTGGATATCAAAGGCTCGTGGGAAAGTTGATATATCTCACCATGACCAGGCCAGATATTTGTTATGCAGTGCAAACCCTCAGTCAATTTATGCACAGCCCGAAGCGGTCGCATAGGAATGCAGCTCTGAAGGTCGTGAGATATTTAAAGACTTGTCCAGGTTTGGGAATATTTCTTTCTCGAGAATGTGACATGAAAATGAGGGCTTACTGTGATGCAGACTACGCCACGTGTCCTATGAGTAGGAGATCCATCACTGGTTTCTGTATCAAATTTGGGGCGGTCGCATATGAATGCAGCTCTGAAGGTCATGAGATATTTAAAGACTTGTCCAGGTTTGGGAATATTTCTTTCTCGAGAATGTGACATGAAAATGAGGGCTTACTGTGATGCGGACTACGCCACGTGTCCTATGAGCAGGAGATCCATCACCGGTTTCTCGTATCAAATTTGGGATTCGCTACTCTCATGGAAGACAAAGAAATAGTCCATTGTGTCTTTATCTTCAGCCGAGGCTGAATATAGATCTATGGCCAAGACAGTTTGTGAGATAGTTTGGCTGAGGGGCCTACTATTGGATCTTGGGGCTCCGGTTAAAGGGCCAACTATGCTTTTCTGTGACAACGACTCGGCTATCAAGCTTGCAGCAAACCCTGTGTTTCATGAGAGGACGAAACACATAGAAGTTGATTGCTATTTTACCCGAGAAAAGATTCAGGAAGGGGTAATCGAGACAAGAGGAATCAGAACTTCAGAGCAACCTGCAGACATATTCACTAAACCTCTTGGTCAAAGACAACATGCATATCTTCTGAACAAGCTTGGTGTCTTAGACATATACAGACCACCAGCTTGAGGGGGAGTGTTGGAAGATACGATTAGATGAGATTGGAAGACATGATTGGATAAATTGATCTTGTATTACATTATAGGAAATTAGATATACACCAGGATAAAAAAGGATAGACAATATTACATTTCCTTTGTTATTCTTTTCCTTGTAACTATAAACCTAAAGTGTACAGAACATACAATTCAATGGAATGGAAAATATTCTGCTCCCTTCTCTCTTTTCCTTCTTCGATCGTCTTCATCTTGACATCTTTAACCGAATTTAATTTGGTTATTTTGTTACTTAATTTAGAATTATTTGTTTCTAATCATGATTGGTGATTTTGTTAGACATCATCCAATTATGAAAATTGTCATGTTGAGGGTCACAATGATCGGAAATATTGAGCCAAAAGACGTCGGATTAGATTTTTTATTATTGTGATCTTCCATCTTAAGTCAAGGTGAATTACCTTTTAAATGACTAATTACATTTCTTGTGTTAATTTGAAGTAAATTTTCTTATAAAATTTCTTATATAAAAATTGCATTACGTAATAGGTTAGATTGCATTTCACGTTAAAATTGCCTTTTTAAGATAATATATGAAGGTAAGAAATTTCATGGTTAAGATAGAATTAGTTTAGATAATAACATAATAAATATAGAGTAACTTCTTATTCTAACAAAAAGTCATAAAAAAATTTAAAAAATTTAAAAACATAAAAGAACATAAATGCATATAGAATTACCACGTCATCCATTCCATATCATGCAGTACACTAAGTAGCACTAATGCTGACATGTGACACGTAACACGACACGATACGACAGGTCGACACGTCGGTCATGGCGTAGCCGGCGGAGGGAAGCCGGCATCGGCGAGGGCGGCCCTCGCTCAATGTCGGCGAGGCCGCCCTCGCCCGGCGTCAAGCGAGGACGGCCCTCGCCGGATCTAGCGAGGCACCCCTCGCCCGACGCAGTGAGGGCGGCGGGCAAGGGCAGCCCAACGCCGGCGAGGGCACCCCGGCGAGGGCCGTCCTCGCCCGACGCAGGCGAGCGCCACCCTCACCGGCATTGGGGGAGGGTGCGAGGGAAGCCATCGCTCGACCCAGCCAAGGGCCATCCTCGCCCGATGCCGGCGAGGGCAACCCTCGCCTGACGCCAGCGAGGGCAGCCCTTGCCGGACGCCGACTTCCCTTCGCCGGAGTCGGTGAAGGGAAGAGAGAAGAAAAAAAATGAAAAAAATGAAAAAAAAAAAATGAAAAGACCAAAATGCCCTCTAATTTTGGGGTAAATGTGTCACACAACAAAAGTTCAGAGTTTTTGGTGTCACAAAAAAAAAGTTTGGCGTAAATGCGTCCCGATTTGGAAAGTTTGGGGTTTTTCACGTCACAAAAAAAAGTTTGGGGTAAATATGTCACTCGGGACAAAGTTCAAGGTTTTTCGTGGCTTTTTCCCTTATTAATATCATTCATTGTTTCAATTTAACAAATTCAACTCTATTTCAATAATTCATAAAACTTGGAGAAAAAACAAGCAATCCATATTCTGGACTCACATGTTAGATATGTTAAAGGAGGAGAAAAAAAAACTTAAGGGGTGAATTGTGTATCACGAGAAGTGAGAGTCAGAAGAGAAGAGAAGACTATGTTTCTCTTCTTTCTCCATTTATTATTTTTATCATTGTGTTTTCACACACACACACACACACACACACACACACACACACACACACACACACACACACATATCTATGTATATATTTTGGTATCTCATTTATTGAATTTTTAAAATTGATATTGATATCGAAATCACGTGTCGGAAATTCATATGTTAGAATTCCAACTCGAGTATCGGAGAGTGTTGAGAAAATTGATCAAGTGTCAAATTTTTCACACGTGTTGACCAAGTGTTGGAGAGTGTCAAACACGTGTAGACGTGTTAAAGTGTCCGACATGACACAAAGACTCTTGGAGAGTATCGGTGTTTTATAGCTGGTCACTACGCCCGACCTCGATCCAGATCCAGACCTTAAGCCTTTTTTAGGTTATCATCTCGGCTGCGACGGCGTTGAACCTAGAGCCTGCACAACTCCAAAGTCACCAAGGATTTCTCTGTGAACATGTTGATTGACTCCGATTTGACTTTCCCAAAGAGCGAGGTGAGCAATGCAGCGGGAGGATTGGGGTCTGGGCACACGAAGTGCGCGCGAGGTTTGGAAGGAAGACTATTGGGATCTCAATGGATCCCGAGGCGGCGGCATGGCCGGCCTAATCCGACTTCGGAGCTCCGTTGAAGAGGCGGTGCAACGCGAGATTGTTGCCCGAAAACTTTGAAAAATCCGATCCCAAAGCCTAGGACGCCTAGTCTTCCAGGCAGGCAATGGCAGCTGGCACGTGGGGCTCAGTGAGTGGCGAAGATGAACCCCGGCTTGGACACTGAAGACTGGAGGATAGAACTAAAGGAGGATGCTCGAAGTTCATCGAAAAACGGGGGCCATTTTGTTCAAAATTGTGCACCGTAGGAATTGAAAAAGGAAATTCTTGTCCATCAGACGTCGGACATGATAAGCAAATTTACTTCTAAAATAGCTACGTACGAAACCTCACAACTTCTAAATCGCCTGCAGTCAGCGAGGGTCACTGACTCTAGCCATCTCCACCTTGACTTCTTGGTGATTGCGAGGCGGCGACAATGAGAGCTGTGCAAGCCGTTAGGGGTGAGCATGGTCCAGGTTGGGCCGATCCACCCCCTAACCCTAGGACCAACCCGCACAGTGTTGATCCTCAATGTTTGGGACCGAGGACTAACCTTATTGAGCTTGGGACCGAGGACCAGACCGACCCAATGGGTTCGGTCCGGTTCCAAAGTCAACCGGGACCAACTAATAATTTTTTATTTCATTTTTTGTATTCCTTAAAAAAGCGATTGAGGACCGAATTGGCCCAATGGGTTCGATCCGATTTCAAAGTCAACCCAAGACTAATCAATAATTTTTTATTTCATTTTTTGTACTCCTTGAAAGGGCAATAGAGGACCGTACCGACCGAATGGGTTCGATGATGAGCAAGGCCAGCTAAAAAAGGCAAACGGTGAGGGTTAAGTGAGGTGAGCGTCGAACAAAATGAGCATTGAATGTTGAGTGGGGAGCAACAAGCCAAGCGAGCATCGAGCAGTGAGCGGCACGAGTGATCCAAAGCGAGCGAGGTGAGTGTCGAGTGGTGAGCGGAAAAGTTTCAATTTTAGCCAATTGAAGATTAAGAGGAAAAATAAGACAGAAGATAACAAATACTAGAGAAGAATGCCATAAGGTACCTTTTTGGACGCCGTGAGACTCCTCATAAAAACATTTTTCTACTTCGTAAATTATAACTATTTACGCCGTAAAAAACATTAAAAACTTAAGTTATTAAATAATAATGTAAAATTACTTGAACTCCTCATTAAAGAGATGTTTAATATTGTTGACACCGTTTATTTTAAGGTTTTCTCTATATAAAAAATTATAAATAATATTTTATATATATAGTCGGGATTGGTTCGGATTAGATCGACCCGGAACTCTCAGGACCGAGGACCGACCCGTACAATGCTAGTCCTGGAATTCTAGGACAAAGGACCGATCTAGTCTCCTTGGGAATCGGACTAGGACTGGCAGGGTTGGGTCGGTCCGGGGTCAATTCAGGGGTCGACCCTTGATCGATGCTCATCCCTACAAGCCGTCGCCGCCTGGTTCCTTCTCCTCCTTTTTAAAAGAGAATTAATTGAGGGAAAAAAGTTACCAAAAAAGGAAAAAGAAAGAAACTTAAACTCTATCATTGTGACATTCTTATCATGAACTTTTTTATGTTCATTGTCATACATTTACCTAATCTCAAACTTACATCTATATTACACAAAACTTTATTTTTATTTCACTTAAATCATATGTCGTGTCAACACTATTTGTTTTTCAACATCCACATATGAAGATTTTTTATAGTTCCCATTGACTAAACTTTGACAGAAGATAAATGTATCACATAAATATAAGTTTGGAATTTCTAGTGTCACAATAGGCATAATTTGAAAAGTTTTTGGTGACTTTTGTCCTTAATTTAAATAAAAATTTTTATTAAAAATCAAATTTAGACAATATTGATTAAAAAAAGGCCATGCCCACATTTTTTGTCAGTCAAATTACACCAAGTTAATTGAAGAATTCAATTGCACCAATTCAACAAGTTTTAGAATATTATTACGCTTTTTATAAATTTTAGAGTTAATATCATAAAAAACCCTAAACTAGTACACATATGACAAATTTATCCCAAACTATTTTTTTGATCATCAAAAACCCAAAACTGATATTACCTTTGACAAATTTACCCCAAACTAGTACATTTGTGACAAATTTACCCTCTGTTAGTTTTTATTAAATTGTACTGTCGAATTATTAAGTTAAATGACACTTGACAATTAACTAGTATACATGTCACGTCCCTATCCTCCGAGCCCGTGCCCATCCTTACTTGGTCGATATAATAGCGATGTCCCAAGACGCATCGCCGACCCACTCATTTTAAATATGCATGCAGAAGCAGATATAAATCCATAGTCAACAAAAATAATGGGATAGGAAAGTCAATTTTTCACAAAAGACCTTTTTATAAACACAAAGATTTATACACAGAAGCCTACAAAAAGGAATTGGCTTTCAACAAAAGAGAATTGTCCTATGACTAACTAGTCAGACAAGCTCGCCGATTCTTCGAGCTTCAACTTTTATACTTCGGGCCCTAGGTCCTCCACTACCGTTAATTAGAGACCTGAAAATATTATCCCACAATGAAGTAAGACGACGTCTCAGCAAGTTCAACCCCCTAAGACCTGATTAGGAAGAAAATACACTCTAAGGGCTACCTAAGCACAACCAGTCTCTTACCTTGGCCTCAGTTCCTTCCTACAAGTCAATTCAATTAATAAATACTAACAATTATAACACCCAATCAAATTAGATCGAAACGTCGATCAATCAACCCAGTCAATCACATGTCATCACGATCATCTCTTAGTCAGCTCATTCAATACTATCTATAAGTCCAACCATATTATGACTGCTTACTCTAAGCCAATAAATAGATAGTATAACTCTTGCTAAGCTGATAAATAGTGTACTGCTCTCAATCTAAGCTGACATATCGAACCATTGGGTTAATATAGCACGCTAATAATGCTCTCTCTAAGTTGATAAAATATACTGCTCGCAATTTAAGTTGACATATTAGAGCCCATAGGATTGTATACTATTAATGCTCTCTCTAAGCTGATAAAATATACTACTCTCGCTAAACTAACATATTAAAGCGCGTAGGTTGATATAGTATACTGGTATACTGCTCTCAACCTAAGCTAACATATCACCCGTAGGTTGATATAGTATACCACCCCGAACCACCTAAATCCATTTACCATTTTTATCATACTCGATAAAAATACGTGTGTGTGGGTACACGGCTGGCATTAGCCAAAATACAATATTTTCACCTTTGAACCTCCCACTATTTTCAACAATCCCAAAATAGATTTTTGGCGTTGTAGACCAACGCCGGTAATTTTCCAATTAATTACCAAGATTATCCAATTTTTGGAATAAACACCCACAAACACCACTCACACTCAATTTGCACAATCAAGTACTCAATTAAATAAACAAAGAGCACCACTGCAATCAACATAAAATTCCGGTCACCGGCTATCCTGATCTAATTTTTGAAAAATAAATAATTAATTAAATAATTACAGAAATTATTAAATAAATGCAATAAATAGCATAAATGCAAACTTAGGCCCGATAAAACATAATTGGAAGTAGAGACGAGCTCGAAAAATTTCCAAACTACTCTAGTTAAATACTAGAGCTTGTCTAGGCTCTAATTGCACTAGACCATTCACCTAACATGCAATCACAATTAATTAAATTGTTATGCTAATTTAACTAACCACTTAATCCAAGCTTAGTCTAAACTAATCAACCCCTAAGCATAATTAACTTACTAAGCGAGGATTAGTGAGTTAAACTCACTTGTTTTGCAATCCGATCGGTTCAAATCGACGGGGACGCAACGCGGGACGGAAAACTCCAAAGTGGGCCTAGCTTTCGAGGCCAGGAACACCTCCAAAACGGGCCCAAAGTGCTGCTGGAAACCCACTAACTTTGCTTCTGTTTTGGGCTGCAAAAGAGAGAAACAAGGGCTGATTGAAGCAAACAAGACCGATGGAGGTAGTAGTGAGGTCCAACAGCCAATAGCGAGGACTCACAGCGGCTGAAAAGAGGCGGAACAACTCCGGCTAAGCCTACTAGACGACGAGACAGCTTGCTGGAACGGCGTGAGGGCGAGATGGGGCGAAGGCACGTGCGATGAGGCGTGGAGTAGTGACAGGCTAGCATGAGGGCGGCGAACGTCGACAGCGGCGTGCGGCGGGGATAGGATGGCTTCGCGGCTCTTCTTCAACGCTAGGGTGCTCGAAAACAGCAAGGGGAGGGGAAAGAGTGATGGCCGGCCAGCTAAGGAAGAAGGAGGAAGAGAAAAGGGGACAAATAGTGCGTTTGGGAAGACTTTTGAGAAAAGTTTTTAGGAAAATGCAAAGACTTTTTAGTTAAAGGTGTTTTCCAAAATGCAAACTATGTTTGGTAAATTGTAGTTTGAAAGCCCTTTGTAAGTACCTTTGAGTAAAATGGTGTTTGGGTAATTACATTTACAAAGAACTTTGCTGATTAATAAAAAAATAAAAATTATCAAAAAATAAAAATTTCGCCGGCAAAGCGGCAACCGGCGGCCTCAAGGTCGGGCGACCTCCAACAAGGGTTCGCCAGAGGTCACTTGACCTCGCGACGACCGGCACGACCCAAATCTGGTCGCAGGCGGTCGCACAACCTCAAGGCAACCAGATTTGGTAGCGGTGAGGTCGCGCGACCTCCGGCGACCAAATCTGGGTCTCGGCGACGCGACTCGTCGAGTCACGTGACTCGTGGGCGGTCGCCGCGACTCGCGAGGGTCACACAACTGGCCGGCGGTGGCCACCGCGACCTCGCCAACCTCAGCCGTGACTTTGCCAGTCTCTCGAGCTCGTCTACGCCGCCAAAGAAGAAGATGAACAATAGTTCATGAACAGTGGCATGGGCATTTCGAGAATGCTGAAAGTCCAAGGCAGACTAGGACCTGCCTTGGGCTTTCAGCCTTTGGAATGCTAGCATTCCTTGAAGGTGAGTTTTATTGGGTGTTCCCAAACACCCAATTTTTGGGAAATGGGCTTTGGACCCCCAAGTGGCTTTGGGAAGTGGTTCCCAAACACAGCCAAAGGGGGCCACCAAGCTTCAATCTCATCTATTTGGTCCCCTTAACCAATCTCCTCCACTAGCTGCCTTCCTAGGTTGAAAATCAGCCACCAAGTCTCCTTCTTGCACCCTTGAAATGATCCAACAGCTTTAGGTGGTGGGAGGGTTACGAATTTTGGAAGATTTCCTCTAAAATTAGACACAAATTCTCTCTTGATTTAATCCAATTTGGCCCTCATAAATTCAATCAACACATCAATAATTCAATTGGTATTTTTCCTCATCAATTGATCTTACTTGCATCCCAATTTCGCGATCAAAAACGGTCCCTGACTTTTTCTGGACAAAAAGGGTCCTATGATGACTTTTTCCCAAAAAGTCTCGATTTGCAGAAAAATCTTCGAAAGGCTGAGTCGATGTTCCTAAAATGACCTGTGACATGACAGAACTTTCAATTTCTAAAATCGGATTCAAATTTGCAATTAATTTCACTTTGACACGTTTTAGCGTGACTTAGGCTATCGGGTAACTTTCAAAAATTTTTAATGCAAATGACCCGTGGTCGATTTTCTTCGAACCACAATAAACCTCTTCAACACATTAGTGACTCTCGGTGGTCGTGAAAATCTCAAGAATTTAAATACAGATACAAGGTACCAAAATGACATAAAAATCAAACTAGTGTCAATCGATGAGAATTTTGCAATTTAGTGGGATCACCATGTTTAACCACATATAGGTGCATAATGATCTCGGCAGATGAACACAGTCGAGCAACCGATTTCCGATCGAATCCTCAAGTCTATTTGCCTTGAAATCCTTTAATAGCTTTCCTAGATAATCTAGTTATCTCACAAATGATCAGCTTTGAGAATAACATTATAGGTGCGTTGTTGAAATGCAAAGCAGAATTGAAAATCTAAGATATCACAATACCTATTTAGGATTTTACGCTTTGTTTGTCACGATTTACAATTTTTATGATATTTTTGTGGTATTAATTCAATTTAGCAAAGGTATATTTATCATAAATTTACCAATTTGAGGTTTTTTACGATTGAATAAATTTGTTTGGGACAAATTTGTCATAAATATACCGATTTAGAGGTTTTTATGATCAGTTGGGGTAAATTTGTTATAAATGTACTAGTTTGAAGTTTTTTATGATCAAAAAAATAGTTTGTGATAAATTTATCATAGATGTATGAGTTTTGGATTTTTCAGATATTAACCTAAATTTTAAGACTCGGTTATACTTTCATAACAAATTTTATGACTTTTAATACACTTCTTAAATTCAATAGCATATGATTCATCTGTTGTATCAACCACAATTCTATGATTTAACTAAAGTTATCACGCATTTGAAAAATAAATTATTTCGCAGGTCCCCTCCGTCATATTCCAACACAAGAAAAACTTGCATGGAAATTGCAAAAGAACAAGACTTCATGATCATTTGACAGGGAGACTGCGTCGAAAGAACCACAAATCACCAGAGAGTTGCTGCATTAAACCCAACATGTGGATCTATACAAGTATTCTTTACACTTGACTAATCTTCTGAGCATCCAAATGAACATCCAACGTGACAGAGACGAGTAGAAAATGTAGCGACTCCACCACAAAATTGTGAAGCCATTTTGGGACCGCAGAACGTCTCTTTTACTGTGTGATATGCAACATCAGATATGCCTCCAAGCATGAAGAGAAGAGCCTGCAATGTAGCACCAAGGGGATTTCCTCTCGGCACATGGAACAGTTGAAAACTCGGCTTATGATTCAGCAAACCATCAATGAGCTAATATGAACAGTGATGAGACATTCAATTTGGAGACAAAGCTACAGACTAACATTTAGCGTGTTGCATTGCTGTTGTTAAGTACTCTGTGCAGATGAAAAGCTTCCCCCTGATCTCCATTCAACGACCTTCTCTCCAAGCAACAAGCAGTCAGCTGCCTCAGCAACCTCTCCAGGTAGGAGTGCAGGCAACCCTGAAATTTTTTTGCATTGGGATTTGTTGCCAAGATCATTGCATTAACTGTGTCGGCTACCACCTCACGCTGTGAATCCTCAAGTAGATACCCAGCAAACGACTCCTTTGGATGTTCAAATGCCAATAAAGATACACAATCCTAGAGAAGGGAGGAAGGAATTATATTTTCATCATCGAAGACATTGTATTTAAAAAGAAAACTGGTTCATTTTCTTCAACCTCCACATGATATGAGGAGAAAAGACGAGCATGACTAATTGAATGGAATGCCATGAAAGTTCAATTATTAATGACGCCCTCAAAGCGAAGTTATATTATTGGGTAAAAAGATGACTACTGGAAACTAAGGAAGAAGAATACAAATCTTTCTCCCTTCATTTGCCAAGGTCATGCTGTCTGTACATTTTGTTCCCATGCTCCTATACTTCACGAAAGGAGGATAAAGAAAAGTAGAGAGTACCACTCCATCCCTCCCTCCCTCCCTCAAAAGCCCCAACAATTGACGGCTTCCATACTTCCATTCAATGTTTCATTCTTTTTTCAGTTCATAACTTTAGGACTTATGTTAAGAAGGCCCAAGCAGAACAGGCAAAGTAGAAGTTCCTTAAATAAGGGTGTAACATGAGGGCGGAGGTTCATGGTGCAGAAACAATGTTAAAGTCTAAATTGCCCTATTGCACATATTTCCCTGTTTAGGACAACCTGCTATCCCACAAATAGTAGTCTATGTTATGTTGCTGAGACCTTTAAAAAGAGTTTTCAGTATTGCACCAATCTCACCAGTGCAAGAAAACTAAAACAGGAAATAAAACCATACCATAGAATGTGTTTACTACCTGTACTAGATCCTCAAAGTCAGCCATCTCAAAAAACCTTGATAACTCAACTCTTCCATATTTGATAGCCTCCTCCAGTGCCCCAACCTGGATGACAATATATACATAATGCAAAAAGGGTATCAGTAAAACCGCGCGATATTATTAAAAGGCCATGAAAAATAGACTTGCAATTAACATGAATCGATAACACAAACATAAGACCACCTGAAGAACCTCAAGACAAAACCCAGACTCGACATGATTCGACAAACTTTGGGATGCTAATTCATCCTCACAGTTTCAAAAACATTGTGCCAAGACAATATAGGTCAATAGGAAACCAACAACTTGATCAATAAATATCTCCAATCTTAAGTTAATTGCCTCTAGCTCTTAAATTAGGCAACAAGGCAACAACAAGACCACCCCATTCACTTGCTCAACAAGTGGACAAAGATTGATCACCATAACTCAAATCTGATCTCTTCAACATGAAACTTTTTATGAGACAACATTTCAGTAGAATGAATTTTCGTGAATAAAGTGTTCAATAAAGTATTTTCATGTTTTCTAGTAACTCAAAGATTTGCCATTAATATAACTGATTAGCATCTTGGAACAGAATGCGAGGCCCATTTAGTTCGGTAAAAATCATAATCTACAATCAAATGCAACAAAACAATTCATTAAACTGATCAAGATATAGTTAAATTCATTTACATTAAAAAAGGGGCCAAAATAAGTATTAATTCACAACTAAACTAGTTGAATGTATTACACAGTTCACCTTCAAATTCTTACCGGTTGAAGCCCCCACAGAACTCCTTTCTTAACGACACAACTTGAGTAGACAAGATTCTAACATGAACATACATGTAAAAGGAACGAGCTCATTTTCTTGCTCAAGTTGTCCTCATGTTTGACCCAAACTTACAATGGTCAGGATCAATTACACCTTTATAATATTGAAGAAAACTATGACAAGCACAATTTTTTTAAGACTGATAATTTCACATGTTGCCGGTTGCAAATACACGTTCATTACTCAACTCATGATTCATTTACGCCTATCACCAAACAATATTTGCAACAGTATTACTAAGATGTATCATTCATTTAAGAGGAACAAGAACAAGACCAGGAAAAAGGATGCACACAAGAAATTTCACTTCCAGTATTCAAAGCAAATGCACCATGGAGAAACATGAGTTCAGTCCACAGTGCCACTACAAAACCATTCAAAGGATAGTCTCTGTACCAAAAGTTGACGATGACTGGAAAAAAAAGCTACATGTTCATCAAACCGTTTTTTCTTCCTACCATTATAAGACAGCAATCTAAATACACTAGACTATGCAAGCAATCAAAATGTAAGAAGAAATTACCCGAACTAGTTCAATGAACTTTTGGCAATGGAGGAGAAAGCAAGTAGCTGATTTTTCATCCTGCAGTACAAGATAATCAAGATTGAGACATCACGCACTAAAATAGAGTAATCTTCTGTTGTATCATTGAAACACTTATATAAGTCGAATGCTAAGTTAATAAATACAGCAGAAGAGAGATGACACCACCCTGTGCAAAATTTGGAAATTTATTAGTTCAGGACCAGAACACATCTCATAGACACCTTTTGTACAGGTGAAGATACAAAATCTGGGAACTGAGTGCACTTAGAAGGAGATAAAATAGCCTAAAACAGCCTAAAAGGATAAAAGAATATGTTTGCTTGGCAAAATTGCCAAAGCTCAGATTAATAGATAGCAAATAGTTGGGAATCATGAACCTCCAGAGAAAACGAACATTAAGTACCCTAGTTAAGACATTTCTTGACTGACTCAATGCAGTTGACCCATACTTCACAATTACAGCAAATTTAGATGCAAACAAGGTTCATGCCCAGAGTTGGCTTACAATAACACTCAAAATGACTTTGTTCATAGGTAAAAACAACATCATGATGAGACTTCAATACCTGAACAACTTGTGGATAACAGTCACGGAGTTTACTGAATGCCGCATCAATTTCCCCATTTCGAATCAGCTTCATCAACAAATAAATCAGGTCATTTGGCTTGACTAAGTTTCATGAGACATGCGTCATGCTACAGGACAAAAACCTCAAAAGCATCTTCTATTTCTAGGGCAAGTTAACAAAATTCCAAAAAAATTTTGACTAAAATCTCAGCTCACAAACTTTAATTCTTTGTGCCAAAACAAGCTTCAATTATGCAAACCCTTGTGCTGCAGCTACAAACCTACTAACTCAGAGAACACTTTGATTCAAGAATTTCTTTGGGAGATTAGAAAGGTTGCCCTAAAACAAAAGAAGATACTTAAAAATAAAATTTAAATAAACAGATTAAAGTATTGGAGCTCTGGCTGAAAAACCAACTAATATGTTTGGAATGTCAAGTCGCACTCTCAGGAGTCTCGCCCAGTAAAAGCATAAATTCTCAACTCCTAAGCATTGTGCTCTCTCTCTGCTGGCCCTAGACTAATGCATCATGCACATGAGGTATTTATATCATAATCGTGAAAGTGAGGGCAAGCAGACACATCAAATTGTACCAACTCACCTACTCAAGCAATAAAGAGCTGTGCATAAGAGTAAGACCTCAACAAGACACTACCCAACAGATCGAGGAAGAGAGAGAAGAAAGAAAAATAAAAAACCTTGACCTACAGCAAAAAATAAGGGAAAGCAGACTGCTCTATGCTAAGCTATTTGAGAGCATATTAGAGCTGCACCCCTTTGCAATAATTCATTGAAACAGAACTAAACATGCTTGCAGAACCCAAAATAAATAAACAAAACAATATAAATATAAGATTATTTTCCAACCTGACGTAGAGTCTTCCTCTGGTTCAAGGCATAGAGAATCTCCTGTTCGTCAAAGCCGTTTTCTTGATCTAAAGAAATTGGAGGAATAGTGCTTTTACTAGCCATGTCGAATGAACGTAGTGTATCTTCATACCCGTAATGTAGCAAGTATGAACGAACAATCCTGATAATCCAAATGGTGAACTTTATGTAACATTGGAAGATAAGATGATCTGATAGAACCATAAGGTAAGAAAAAGAACATTTATCGTTTCCTCTTTCTTTTCTCACAGAGGAAAATTTCATGTGACTGAATATGGGCTATATTTGGCAGTATAAAATATGCATGCAAGTCTAAAAAGCATAAGGTATGCAAAAACACCCCGTTTAGATCACACAAGTGGAGAGCTATCCATGACGATACCACATATATCTCTATCTACAACAAACTATCCAATTCATTCCATAAGAGGCTGAATACCAATTGACAAGTAAAGGCCCCTACATAGACATCCGTTTTCACCCTTTCCATAAGAAGCATCATCCTTTATGCAAAATGAGGAAATGGACTTTATTTCAGTGGACATAACAAGCACAGTTTACAATCCCAGAACAACAGTCATCATGAAGCAACCAGCAGAACAAGCAGTCAGTCCATTCGTTTACAAGAATTACTACCAACCAATAATTAATTCAACAACGGTGGATAATGGCTGCAATGCAAATGGTTATTCCATAGGCCAACTATTCAAAAGCCATTCTTTCACCTAGCAAATAACATAAGTGCATAAACATGCATATAGTATTGTTTTTCAAGAAGGAATTGAAACCAGCCATAGACTCACCCATAGCTGATGTTTGGTGGCAAGGATATTTTTTCTATCGTTGCTTGTTGCTTCAGTCTTTCTTTAGCTTCATATGCCTATAGTTGTAACAGAAGCAGACGTGAAAAGGCAATCAAGGAAAAAGTAATCTTTGTCAAGGAAGATCATCATTTGACATTGCACTAACTTGGATTCTTTGCCCAACCAAAAAAAAAAAAAAAAAAAATGACGCTTAAAGTACTTCTTATGATAATTACATTATTGAAGTCTTTTGACTTATTTCACATGAAATCACAGAATATAAATCTAATATTGTTAGATAATCCTTCCTAATAAGCATGAAGTAAAATCTATTATAAGGAAAGCAGCCTTTAAATAAAAGTTAGGTAAAAATGGCATTGATCTTTTATCATATGAACTGTCCAAGCCAGCAGTCCTTAGAATAACAACAGCACAGGACTTTGCAAACCCAGTTAAACAGGACAGGATTTTTCAAAGATAATTCTAAGCAAAAAAGTGTACTAGGTATGTTATGTTTAATAATTACTACATAAAGTGAGCAATGCCAATAAAATTGGACGATATAGAAAGAACAATACGATCCAAGAAGAAGCATACGTGCCTTGATATCAAAGGCAAATGGTTCTTGCCCAAAGTTAACAGTAATCCTGCCCAACAAACAAAACAGGAATAAGCAATCAAAAGGAAATCAACCTGCTCCAAGAAATATTCACAAGGAAACAAGATGAACCAACTCAGACTGGAGCTACATAAGGGGAGAGAGACAGAGAGACAGAGAGCGTGTAATCAAATAAAAAATGCTATAACAAACAGAGAAATAGTTTCATCCCACAATTTTCGTAAAGCACCAGAAATGTAAAATTTCAACATCCATCATTAATGTCACATCATGAAACTCTGAAGCGAATATTCCGACAGTATGGACTTGCTTTTCTATCTCAAATTGTTGTCAAACGTTGGGATGAGATATATGCACTGCCTCTCCTTACAGAGGTTCAAATGCCACACAAGTCTCCACATGTAGAAGTTCAAACTCAGCGAGAATCAGAGCAGAACGGCTAGAAGAATATGTCAAACATAGAAAAAGTACTTACTTTCCCATTATATGGCAGCAAGATATTAATTTCTCATAGCTAATATAATACATGATTCATAGTTTTAAATATGCAACTCACATGACACAAGACATGCCCCTCTCATGACTTAAGGCGTATCAAGGGTTATGAAGGCAATTTTGATAATCACACTTGGTTGGAGAGAAATAAAGTACAGATAAGTTTAACATACTCTTCATTTTGGCTATGAACAGAAACGGTGGGGAATAAGGGACCTTTCATGTCCTTGTAGACTGTTCCAACTACTGCCTTGTTTTTTCTGTCAAAAAAAGGAAAAAAAAAAACACAGATGACAAAAGAAGAGTACATACTCCAATTGAAAAGAGAGTAATGACATATTCAAATTAATATGAGACAGATCCAAAAAGTGTATTAGTGCAGAAATGAGGTTTCTTCTCCATCTTTTTCTGTATTTTTTCCCCCTTAACATTAAACAAAATTTTATAATAAAGGTATAGAGGGGGTACATCCACTATACAAAATGACTTCAGAGGGGAAGTCTCACATAAACCCTTTTATTCTTTTTCCTTCTTTTCTCTTCTTTTATATAATCAATGTGCTAGACAACAATTAATCTCTTATTTATTTACTTATTTATTTGGGTAGGTTACAAAATCAACTATAGGGCACCAAGGAGGTGCAAAGCCACATAAGAAAGGGAGCTCACAAAACCAGACCCAGCTACAACATTATATCAGTAATGACAAATCGATTGCTTTGGTTTGATTAAAGAACACTGAATAAAATTATGACTTCCTTACGTGAAAAAGAACTCCTGTGTAGCATAGTTAATGCCCGCACCAACTATGTCACGAGCAGTATAAGTTGGTCCAAAAGCTTCTCCCTTTCCATGTCCACGATAAAGATACCCATCATCACCATGATAACCACAACTGTTGGGTTCCCACCTGGTACATGGAAACAACTTAGAGCAAAAAGCCAATTCAGGCAGAGAACTTCTCTGTCATTGAAAGAAAAGCTTATCTGGTCTCCAAGTAAATTATCACCATCCATGTTAGGAAACACTAGAATGTGATAAACAAAGTATATCATCCTATAGAATTATGGAGGGGAAAGAAAAGCAACAGACAACTGCTACCTCCACCTGTTAGCTATAAACAGATTCAAGAAAACCTAGTTTTCCCAAACTTCCATTCCTCCTTTTTCCGCTTTTCAATAGGTAACATCACAGGGGAAGTATAAATATATAGACAAAACCTTAGATCCTGGTAAGGTTGGACTACTGCTCAAACAAGTCCTAGTTGATTCCAACTGCATGGCACATACTTGTCACAGAACATTTACATCGGTGACTGCACATACCCAATTTTACAACAGATAAACATCCAATTCGCAATTCAGGAAAGAAAAATAATCTATAGATTCCTAATTTTTTTTTTCTTTAACAAGTAAAACTGGACATGTATATACTCTTCGATAATCAAAACATTTTGTCCCACGTAGTGTGGGTGCGAGACTTTCTTCACTTTGACCAACAAATATGTCTTGACACCATTTGTTCAAATGTAAGTATTTTCTGCATGCAATGAAATAGGGGGGAAAAAGCTCCTCAATGTATTGATTTTCAAAATATAGAATAGTTAACAGAAAAAACCTAAACTTCTAATCCTGAATAGGATTTTGTCATACTGATCCAAATTTTTGGAACCTTGAAAACTAAGTTTAACACTCTTCACAATTCTTATAATCCTGGTATGTTATGTATTCAGTAAACCAATGCTAAACACGGTAAAGTACATCATGGCTTTGGCATGGGGTGCCATGGTTCATTTCAAAACTTTAGCTGAGGCATGGCCTTGATTATAAGAGCGGGCAGGCCATCCTTTTGTCTGGGTCTGGTTGTCATTCCTACCCCCTCCACCCACACCCAACACCCAAAAAATAGAATAAAACAAGATAATAAAGAAGAATGGTATCACAACCAAGTCCTTAAACATATTTTGCTACAATTGCCTCATTGGGCCCCTAGCAAATAAAATATTACTTACAAGATATGTCTTTACACTAAAGACATAATCTACAACATAATCACAAGTCCTCAGGTGTTTTCCAAGATCAATTTAACCTTAATGCAGACTTCAGAATGCTCTACCACACTGAAACTGCTAGCGTCTTGCCACACTTACCGCAACACTAAAGCCCAGAACCTGAGAAAATTTGAAATTATGTTGGCAAAACTGTACAATTCTTTGAGATGTCGCAGTATCTCCAAGAAAATTTTAGATCCATTACATCTCTTCTGCTCGTATTTTTCTGCTTAATTCTTGCTTCATGTTTTTCCAGTCAGATTCTTCAGCTGACTGAAGCATCCATTATGAAGCATCAAGCTCAATTATGCAACTGCAGCCTTTGCTAGATTTCAATGGCTGCTTAGACATACTCCTTGATCACCTTATCTCTATGTCTAAAGCACTCACCAAGCACATTATAGCATTCTCGTTTCGCTATTACCCGTATCCCTTATTCCAGCATGTAACTTCCTACATGCTGTTCCCCATGGCCTAGTTGATCAATGCATTACATTAGATGATTCAACTGTAGGTTTCAGGGATCGGTTTGCAGAAACACTTCTAAAAAATTTATTAAATTGCTACAATGGGCACTCCCAGCCTTGACCACCAGAAGCTTCAGATCCATTTCAGGCAACCTCTCCTTTATTATAACAGCAACAGTTCCTGAGTCACTTAATTTCATCTCCAACACCTCATCTCTCTTAATTCAACCATCGTCTCCACCACCTCACTCTCTTAATTCAACCATCAATCTTGCAACTCTGTTTGGGTATGTTATCTTCAATTAAAACTCGATCAGTAATCTCCGTCATCGGTCTCCTTAGCCAACTCTTGAACTCTGTTAGGCCCTTCAAGGGCAAAATGTATTATTGTTTAGGTAGACAAACGTCTAAACAATTTCCATAATTTATTGTGCATATCCACTTTCTCTGTTTTGGTTGATATGAGATGATCTTTCAACAGCCACCATCCATAGCGTGAAAAAACCACTCTGAATTCTAGTCGATAAATTCACCAGATAATAGACGTCACCACTATGTTGTATAAGTTCCTCACAACTGTCTATAACAAAGGGGAAAAAAGGAGAAGAAGAAGGAGAAGGAGAAAGATTTCTGCAGTCTCGCGTCTGACAACAATTTGTTCCCGAGGAATTGTCATTCCAGTCTTATTTTTGTCTGTTACCCAGCGTTTGTTGTCCTTGACACAATTTGTCGATTCAAATAGAGCACGACAGAATCTACCAAGAGACCCAAAAAAACCCTAGCTAACCTTTCTTATCCACATTCATCCGATTCCGATTCCATCCCATTTCTCTCGCAACTTCTCACCCAAACACGAGTCGATTCTACCCAACCCAGTATCCTCAAAACGCAGATAAGAATCAAAATAAAACAGCAAGAAACACTCACCCAGGCTGCCTCCGCATCTTGAAATTCTCGCTGGTGAAGCCAATCCCAATCTGACCCTTAGCCCCCGCGTTCTTCACTTCAATCTCGAAATAGTAGGCGAGCCGCCGCACCGGGGCAGGCCTGTTGGCCTGCACGACCCCGACGTCGTGGCCGTGGAGGTTCACGTTCGTGTACTTCACGGACAGCTTGTCGGGCAACACCACGAGGAAGCCGCCGGAGCTGTTGATGGTGTTGAGCTCCGTCGGGGACTCCTCGGCCTCGTCCGCCGGGCCGGGGGCCCCGGCAGAGCAGAGCCGCGCCAGCGCCAAGAAGTGCGAAGCGAGATCGCGGCGATCGGCGGCCCAACCGCCGGCGCTGTTGCTGTTGACGTGGGAGCTCGTGCTGTTGCTGTTGCTGATGCAATCGTGGTTGCTGCCGCTGCTGTTGTTCATCGTTGCCGAGCCGAGCGTGGACGGAGGCCGGATTCAGTTGAGGAGACGAAGCATTTGGCGGCGGCGGCGGCGGCGGGAGACGGTGGCGGGGGATCCTTCTGGCGTCTCAGAGGAGAGAATCCCTCTGGTTACGTGCTGGTGTTGGTTTAGCCGATTGATGACCAAGGAAATTGAAGGAAAAGGGAGGGGGGAGATGTAAAAAGTCGAATCACCAAAGTTCCCCGAATTTACGTGATATTGCACTTAAATTGACTTTTGACGGTCGAGGTGCCCGAACGTCTAAAGGTGAAATTGTCTCGTGATGCAGCAGCGAAGCATTTGTTTTCCACGCAAACGGGTGTAGCGTTCCACGGCGCCTATGGACGGGGCGTTGTGGGTGGATCCGAGTTAGGAAGCTCGAATCACCCGGCTTATTAAAAGGAAAAGGAAGCCTACGTAAACATTGCTTTTTGAAGAGGGTAAGACCCGTTAAATGGATGAGTCAAGTTGGGTCATTTCCGATCCAAATCGACCCATTTACTTGTTTATGATCCATTTATTGCGGTATAAAATTTTTTTACTCATACTCGATCCGATCCATATTCGATCCATATCCGATTCATTTAACTAAATTTAATAAAGTTTATTTATTATATATATATATTAAAAAAAGATATTGCGAAAATAGTTTTATTCAACACAAATTTAATGGACAATTTTTATAATTTTTAAAATAATTATTTTTTAAAAATCGAATTTTAATTATTTTTTATTTTTTAAAATTTTAATTTTAATTATTTTTATTCTTATTTTTAAATATATTTTTCTTTTTTCGTTTTTGTTCTTCTTCTTCTTCTTTGGCCGGCCGGCGGCCTCGAGCTCGCTCGACGCCGGTGAGCTCAAGTCTCGCCGCCCCTCGCCGGATCTGGCGAACTCGAGGCTTGCTGACGTCCGGCAAGCTCGAGCTCGCCCCTCGCTGGATCTGGCGAGGCTTGAGCCTCGCCCGATACTAGCAAATTCGAGTCTCACCAAATCGCCTAGGCTCGAGCCTCGTCGAGCATCGGTGAGGCCTCCACCTCGTCAAATCCTATGAGCTCGAGCTCACTTGACATTGGCGAGCTCAAGGCTTGCCCGGCCGGTTACCAAAGAACCTGGAGGAAGACAAAAAAAAAAATAAGGAAAGAATAAAGAAAAAAAGAAAAGAAAATTAGAATAAAAATAATTATAATTTCAATTCTCATAGAAAAATATTTTTGTAAAGTTAAAGAGAGAAGAGAGAGATTTTGAGGTTTTGGGTGAAAATGAGTTCTAAATCCAACTCACTTAAGACCCACCTATCAAAGTCTTTAATTGTTAAAACCATTTAATTACTTTTTGTCAAAAACAAATTATCCATTTATGATTTAAATGGGTCATATATGGGTCTAAGACCCATTTTAACACCTCTAGGGATAAGTAACAGCCATCCGTCGATGCCAATTTTTATAGGTTCATGCATGTTTTCATTGACTTTTGATGGTACACATAATCTTTATGACCCATCTGATGTCGGACATGCGGAGTCTTACGATGTTGTTGACTAAAACTAAACCAGTGGCAAATCGAACTTGCAGGTTCTTTTTTATCCTTGGTGTCCCAGGGCACTTTCAGCAGTCGAGCAAAGAAGCTTTGACAGGGCCCAAAGCACTTGATATAGGCTAGAGAAACCATCTAGAGGGGAGTGAATAGGTGATTATGGAATTCTTTTGGAATCCTTTGTTGAAATATACTTTAACATGAAAATCATATCAAAAACAAATAGATCATGCATCCATAAAACAAGTTGAATAGGGTAAGAGAAAATTGACACAAGGATTATAGTGGTTCGGCTTATTGCAAGCCTATATCCAGTCTCCACGCTGGCAGCCAACTAGCTGTAATCACTATGTGGCAAATGAGAACTGTTACAATTCACGAACTAGACTTCTTCAGTAGATAGTCTCTCATATAGCTTTTTGCTGTTTCGCACTATAAACGACTCTCTTTGATACACAATTTTGAGCACAAGAGATTTTGAGAACAAGAGATATCAGAGGTTCTAACTTCGAAATTTTTCTATCGGTTCTCTCATTACTTTCGAACAACTCTGACCCACCTTAAATAACCTTCGTGCCTCCATACCCGTTAACACTTTCCAAGAATTCATCCAATCAACCCGTTGGACTGAATAAATTTAAGTGATCTTCATGTTGTCGAAAATATAAGTAGAAAATAACTCGTCAATCCTGTTTGCCCATACAAACAGAATCTTGAGTTTTCAAAATTAGATCCTTCCAAAAATTCGCTTGACCTTCAATGGATAAAATCTAAAAAAAAAAAAAAAAAAAAAAAATCTTCCGAGCTCACAATCACAAAAAAGATATTCCATGGATAAGTTATGAAGATAATATCCAAATCTTAATTTCCTTAACCATAAAAATAACTCCGCGTCGGCCTAACAAAGTTGCAAACTATCTTCAGACGAAAAACTTTAGACCGTAACTTTAGGTCTGACTGTCTTCAGATGGAAATGCTTAGGTCTTGAACTCTTCAAACTTAACCAACTGAGTCTTGGATACTTCAGACTTTACTGACGAGGTTGTTTTGTAAACTTCAAAACTTATAAGTGATTTTTCTTCAATAGCACTAACTATACTTAACAAGAGTTGCGAACGCCCATTAGCATTTAAAAATGGTACTCGGGTTTTACTATCTGTGCCTGAATCTGGCGATGAGCCTTGCTTCTTAGACATGAGGACGGCTCAAGCCCTTTGTTTTGAAAATAAGCGATTGAACAATATAATTGACAGAATAAAAAAATAGATTGGACATCAAATGTCCATGATTTGGACAGGATGATCTATGTTCTCGAGAGATAAGCAAAGAATTCAACTATAAATTAAGCGATACAGTGGAGATTACAACGATATTCATGTCACTCAAATACTCTTAGTATTTCTCAACCCCCTAATCACACACAATAATCTCACAGTCTTTAGCATTACAATTCCTCAAGAAAGAACTACACAAATCATATTACAAGATTTAACTAGCTTAAACGCTCTTGAGGTAATGGACCTCCCCACGAATCTTCTGATGATGAAAAATGATGACAATACTATAGGGGTCTTCTGCAGCTCTACATATGTCTCCTTGCATTTCGATATTTTGATATGCTCCCAGTGCAATATTGCCCAAGGTTTGTGTTGTCATTATTAGACGAATGGTTCCAAGAAACATCAGCAGTTCCTCATACTTACGGTGGAATGACTCAATTGTCTTGACATAACATTTGCCGGGGCTCTATATACGCTATGATATGCTGAGATTCTACAAGGAAGAGTCTTCACCAAATTGATCGAGGATATGCTGAGACTTCGAAATTGGCTAGGGTTTGATTGCTTCGGGATGTAATTCACAAACGTGTGCCTAATTGATGAAATTTACGATTTGCTCAAGAAATCCACCAAATTGATACCTCTGTAATGCTTCTTTGAAATGCTCAAACGGCATATGCCGACAAAACCCTAGAACAATTTTTACGTATGAATGTGGAAACTACCATGTCTTGCTAGTTTCAACAACACGAATGGAGGAATCCTCTTTGACCAAACAATTAAAAAGATAGGAAATCCTCGTAAACATATAAATTCCCCTTCTTTTCTCCTTGGCCAAATTTAACTTGAAGAACCTTTATGCTTGCCCATTAATTTTTCTTTTTTTTAACCTTTGACTGTCCGTAACCAAGAAATCCTTGTACTTCACTTTATTCGGATCGAATTCTATTCGATGAGATCAAACTCTAGACATATTTTAACACCATTTATGTCAATATATAAGAGTCAAAGGATGCCGCAATCTACAGCCCCTCCCTCAAAGCAAAAGACCTGCCTTACTTGTTTTATTCATTTCAAGTTTTCTTACGATAAAAGGACGGTTGTGTATCCCCCATTCTTGTTGGTTTTAGGGTGCGACAATAATGAACAACTAATCAATCAAGAAGAATCGGATCCATATATAACTGTAAAATATCGAGATCAATAAATACAGCGGATTAAAGCGTACCTATTTGAGCCATTACTTCACTTAAAGAAAAATAGATCACTCTGATAATCAGAGATCTATTGGAATACCAAATCTTACTCTCTATGACCTATTTCAGGAGAGCAGTTTTCAATGGGATTAAGTAACTGATAGTTATAACCTACCCTTTTATAAGTTAGAGAGGAGACCTAGCAAACCCTAATTGTGTCGACTAGGCCCCTCCCATTACGGGCTTCAGTTAAACACAATTGCCTACACCTTACCGTTCAACTAGGCCTGTTATTAATACCAATTCAATAAGATCACTCTAGGATTTAACAAATATTAGAATATCCATTAATCCAATTATTTAAAATAAAAAAAATCAATTAATTAATGTAGGCCCATATTATAGGAAATTTCCAACATTCTCTCACTTAAACTACATTAATTAACTTATTTTTATTTTGAAAGAGGTTTTATATTGAAAATGACACTATCAGGTTAATAACTAAAAATTTTGTTTTATGTGGCCACAATTGTTGAAAAATAATATTCCAATAACGGCATTTTAAAACCAATCCAATCCTATATAACCTTAGTATAGAACTATGGAGATTAATGTGTTAAGAAAATACCACAACACATGACCTTCCATAATCATATATAATAAGTATTATATTCTCATGGATTATGGGCCTAGCAGTAGTAAGAAATAGTGCCAACATGTGATCAAAATATACACTATTTCTTATCGGTCCTTAATGTAATTTCTCAACGACATGAAACTGCATTAGCACAATTTCTAAACAACATGAAATTGCATGACTGCATCACAATCCAACATAAGATCTCATAATCAGTAATATCCAGTCATCTTTAAACTAAAATTTGTTTAAGGATACTGTTTTATACTTCAATTTCTCAGTCAACAGGAGAAATGATAACAATAGATTCAATAATAATGATCATTGAAAATAAATGCTTTAATAGACATAATGAAAATATTATCAGTCTGTATATAACTACAATATTCACAAATACAAATTATATAACTCTCATTAACAAAAGAAATCAAAAGAACCTAAAATACCAATATTATTTACATGTTCTTTAAACAAAATGAGTCGTAACCCTTTTATTAGAGGATCAGTCAACATAGACTCAGCTCTGACATTCTCGATCACAATATCTCCCTTTTTGACCAAGTTTTTAATAGTATAATATTTGATATAATTAACATTTCAACCGTGGCATTATTGTTATTTATAGCAAAAGTAACTTTTTGTTATACATAATGTAATAAGATCAATTATGGGCAATAAACAATTCAACAAAAAAAAAATTAGTACATATAAACTCCTATTTGGGCAAAGTGTACAATATACCATTATTTTCTACAATATGAAGTTTATAAAGTAACAATAAGGAGAATTACATATAATTGTCAATGATTCATCCCTCTTGGGCAGACAAATCCTCTAAATTATATATCTCCATAATATCAATATAGAGAGGAATTACATATAATTTTCAAAACGTTTATCTTGTTTGGGCAAATAAATATTTTTTCAATTATACATTCCCATATTTTAAATATGGGAATTAATCTTCGTGGTATTTTCCAAATTAATATGCACAATAACCCCATTTGGGCGAGTAATTATATATACTAATATTTTTTTTTGGTAAAGATAAGAATATATGAATAGCTTTGAACCAATGTACACAAGATCGGCGCCAAAACTTTACTCAAAGAGACAACAAGTCTGAATGAGTGAAAGGGAGCCGATGTAAGAAAGAAACACCCTAACAGGAGGGGCACGAAGAAGAAAACCAAAAGGGCAGACTAACTAAAGCCACACTGGCCAAGAGGGAAAGAGCACTGAAACCAGAAGTCTTCAAGGCGGTCAGCAAACAGCCAAGCAAATAAAGCAACCAGTAACAGGGAGCTGCGATGCCAAACGCGGAAGTGGCCCGACAAAACCCGCAGCAAAACGGAAGAGAGAAGGACCTCCAAGAGCCAAGTGGACGCAAGGCTAAGAGTCAGAAAAGCCACCGAAGATACAGGAGTCAAAGCCCCAACAACGTTGGAGCCTCCTATTTCTTGGGTTGTCAATCACATTGCTGAAGGTGAGCGCCCTGTCCCTGACCATCTTGATGAGGTGGTTCTTCAAAGCTGGCAGGTCCAAGGTCTCCCCCTGGAAAATAATGGCATTCCGCTTTTTCCAAATCAAGTGGCACATGGCACCAAAAGAATATCGGGCAATGCTATGAAGAAAATCCTTGCCCGAGAGGAATTTGAGGGCCCAAAGTAGGTTCTCCGACCAGGATCTATTTCTCCACAGCATGTTACATCTCGCAACCCAAAAGAAAGAAAGACTAGAAGAGATGTGATAGTCGAAGAATAAATGATCAACAGAGTCCGGTCTAGAATTACAAAAAGCACATAGGCCACTGACTCTCCCACTCCAGTCGTTGCTTTTCTTTCTATTACTTCGAAAGTAGCTGCTTCAGCTTCAGCCACTCGAATTTTCGATATTCCTTTTTATTTCTCATCAAACGAATGGCATCTTCTTAAAATCCTAGCTATTCTTAGCATGATATTAGGGAATCTCATTGCTATTACTCAAACAAGCATGAAACGTATGCTATCAATTCTACCATAAGAAAGAAGAAGAACCTGGATGGGTAAGCGGTTTCTGATGATCAGCCACAGGTTGAATTGAAATCTGGGAGCAATCGAGTGGTTCCAGATAAGCGAAGCCCACGGAACACGATCCCTCTTCCTCCTAATGATATCCCATGCTGAGGTCACCGAGAAGGCGCGAGAAGGGCTTCCAAGCCAGGTGAGCCAATCAGCAAATCGGGAAAGGACCAGAAGAGAGTAACCCCCATCTTCCAAGAGAGTCCTGAGGGTGCCACCATAAGGGGAGAAGAGATCCGCTACTATGGCTTGTCTGGAAAAGCCTGAGCTATCAATGAAGGAATCCGAGAAAATTAAGTTTCGCGGGCCTCTTTAGTGCCAATGATCAAATCAAAGGGAAACAAAAAAGCCATCTCCAACTTCCCAAAAGAATAACCACTAGGATTCGCCCCAGTAGCCACTCTTCCAACATGGAAGAGGGAGGTGAGGGGTTCAAACCCCCACCTTCTCAGGGAGGGATGGGATGGGGACGCGCAAGTTTCAGAAGTGGGTTTCAACGCCCACGCCCTGCAAGAGGCAGGGTAAAAGTTTGAGAGTGAGTGTAGAGTAGGTATAGAATAGGACTGACAAAAAAAAAAAAAAAAACTTCCCAAAGGAATGATAGTTGAAATTCCCTCCTTAGCTGCAAGATCTTCCTCCAAGCCCACAAACAAACAAAAGGAATCCTGGAGACCCAAAAGTTTTCCTTCTTTAAGAAGGTCATGTGAATCCACTTGCACCACAGTGACTCTTTGTCAGTAAAAAGAATCCAAATATATATACACACACACACTAATTTTTATCATAGGGAATTCCAAAAATTTATACCTAAAATTCATCAAACAATATGAAACACTTTACAATATGTACTTCCCAAGATCATATTGCATTTATAAAACAACAATTTTTGTCACAATTTTTTATAAAAAAAATATTTTTTTCTATTTTTTTATTATTTTAATATTTCGAACTCCCGCAAGGCCCAGGACCCGCGAGCAGCCCAAACCTTCACACGGCTCACGAATAGGGTTGTTTTAGTTTAATGGCCCATAATACTATTTGTTCTTATTTTTGGTTTTGGGCTCACACCCATTAAAAAACAATATAAGGGTTCCGAGCGTAGCCCAAAACCTAAAACTGAAAGAAAAAAAAGGATAGGCTTACGCCCATCCATAAGTAAGGGTTCTCAGCATAGCCCAGAACTTGAAACATAAAATAAAAAAGAAAAGATGGGCTTACGCCCATCCATTGGCCCGGCTCAACCTCCAGCCAGGTCCCGAATTTCTTGCAAACCCGGTCGCATGACCCGATTTCGACTCGAAGCTCCAAAAACACATATAATATTTGATTTTTGATAAAATTTCTCCATGGGTCTTGCATATAACATCAATATAATTTACTAGAATGAATTAAACGAAGAAAAAACAAGTAAATCTCCACATATAAGTTTCAAAATTTCAGATCCAAGCCTCCCATGGCTGAAAATTTGGTTTTATTAAATTTAAGTACTAAAAACTTACCTTAATGCAACAAAAGGATACTAAAACATATATATAACAATACCATGCAACATTTTACAACGAACATCAATCAATTGCAAGTAATTTGAAAATTTTAGAATTTTTTCATATATAAACCTAGAATTTCAAATTTAAAATTCTCTCTCAATTCTTAACGAAATTATACAAATTATATATGGTGATCTCGACATGTAGAACAAAAGCCATATGGTTTCAGGATCAATCGAGCAAAAAATCTACAGGAAAAAAATAGTGCCCATATTTGGCTTAAAGAGGAAAATTTTGAATTTTTCCGTAAAAAAAAAAAATATATATATATATATTGGATTCCACAATCATATATAATAGGCTCTGATACCACATATAGAAAATTGTTCACATAAATAACTAATCAATTAAGAAGAATTTGATCCATATATAACTGTAAAACACCGAGATCAATAAACACAGCAGAATTAAAGTGTACACGTTTGAGCCATTGCTTCACTTGAAGAAAAATATATCACTTTAATAATCAGAAATCTATTAGAATGTCAGATCTTCATCTCTATGACCTGTTTCAGTATCAGATCTTCATCTCTATGACCTGTTTCAGTATAGCAGCTTTCAATGGAATTAAGCAACTAATAGATATAACCTACCATTTTATAAGTTAAAGAGGGGACTTAGTAAACCCTAATCAATAACGTGTCAATTGGGCTCCTCCCATTATGGGCTTCAGTTAAACACAATTGCCTACACATTGCTACTCAACTAGGCCCGTTATTAATAGATGTCAATACCAATTCAATAAAATCACTTTAAGTTTAACAAATATTAGTATATCCATTAACCCGATTATTTAAAATAGAAAATTAATTAATTAATGTAAGCTAATATTATAGGAAATGTGTCCATCGTTACTTGACATGGTAGGTTATGTTGATTCTCGATTTCTAAAAGGTTAATATCATGAAAAATCCTAACTAGTGTACATATGATAAATTTACCAAAACTAACAAACTTAAATTGATATATCTATGACAAATTTACCCTCCATTAATTTCTATTAAATTATATTAATAACATGGAAAACCACAAACTAGTACACTTGTGATAAATAGAGGACAAAACCCCAAATCGGTATACCTCGTTAGCTGCCACATTTTATCCAACTCAATAATTTGACAACAAAATTTAACGAAAACTAACGGAAGATAAATTTATCACTGGTGTATTAGTTAGAGATTTCTCATGATATTAGGCCATTTTTAAAAAAAATATTTTTTAGCAAAAAAAAATATTGTTCTTGTTAAAAAAAAAAAGTCATACAATCTAGTTTCGATGCCATATTTTCCACACAAAAAATAAAAATGATGAGAATAAATTAGCAAAATAAAATGGATGGATAGGATTAAAAGCAAAAAAAAAAAAAAAAAAAAAAAAAACTAAAATGACATGATTAAAAATTGAGCAATTTTGGTCCTAAGTAAGATCTAAAACTGCTTCATCAAAGGTCTTGTACAGACCTCGACATCCCTCAAACGTAAAACACTTAAAGGGTATTCATTCCTCTTGGATAAGAAAAGGATTCAAAAGAAATCGGAGGTGCGAGATATGTGGACACCGACGCATTTTAATAAGAAATGCATGCCATCATTGTATATCAAATGGCCTGGCACGAGGGCCTACTCCTTGATGTTGATTAAGGGGTTACAATGAGCTTTCACTCTTCTGAGGGTCTCCACAGCCTATCCGTTTGATATACAGTGACAACAAGCTATACGAATACATTTCTTATTTTAATATATCAGTACCAGCACGCCTTATACCCTTAAATCCCCTTGAATTTTTTTCTTTCTCAAGAAGAGAGAATACCCTCTAGGTGTAGTACATTTGAGGAATGCCAAAGTTCGTACAAAACCTCAAAGAAAGTAGTTTTAGGTCTTATTTAGGACTGAATCTTCTGATGAGGTCCGTAGCCACAATATTTTTCTAGGCATGAGTATAGCTAGATTAGTTTAAGGTCACTCGGACACCCTATATAGGGGCTCACCATCGCAACTCAATTGGAGTACCTCACCATAGGATACTCCTCTTCATTGTTATAGAAACCTTGTAAAGGACATGCATAGGTCCATAAGTCTTAAGTAAGATTTAAAATTGCTTCTTCTAAGGTCTCATACGAATCTCGGCATCCCTAAAGGGTATTCCCTCTTCTTGGGAAAAAAATTTGAAGGAAAATTAAGGGTTCGAGGTGTGTAGGCATCAACAAATTAAATAAGAAATACATTTGTGGAGAACCTGACCTAGACTCCATTGCTCCCAATTTATGCTGGTCTGTAGGAAATGGAAAACAGATTCGCATCAGACAAGACAATTGGCTATCTATGGGAATTATAGGTGGACCTGCGCAACAAAATGAACCCACTATGGTAGCAGATTTCATTGATCCTGAACAGCAATCTTGGAATATTCCCCTACTTAAAAGATACTTTGATGACTAGGTTGTCAATGAGATTTTACAAATCCAGGTATGTCCTAAGTTCGCAACTGATTCTATAATTTGGAAAGGGAGACAGAATGGCATATATTCAGTGAAAAGTGGCTACAATTGTATTCGTGCTTGGGATCATATAACAAATGAACAGCAGGCGTCCACTTCTTTCACGCTTCCCAGGCGTTTTTGGACTAAGCTATGGAAAGTGCAAACGACCCCTAAACTACGAATTTTTCTGTGGTCTCTATGCCATAATGTCATTGCAACAAGGGAAAATTTGTATAATCGTCATATCTTACCTGACCCAATTTGTAAATTATGTCTTACTTGTGATGGCAGCCCTAAGATTGAATCTACTGAGCACCTGTTTCTTCAATGTCCATGGACTATGGCAGTTTGGTCCCATCCTCAGCTCAACCTGGATATGCAAGATATGCAGTCAAGTAGATTTGATGCTTGGATTTATGATACAATGGAAAGGGGAAGTGAAGAACCTGACCTGGCCACTATAGCTGCAGTCCTCTGGTTTGTATGGAAAGCCAGGAACGATTTCGTTTTCAGACACCGGAGCCCAAATCCTGATCAGGTTGTTTTTAACGTTGTTGCTTACGCCCGCTGCTATAAATCCTGTTCTATGGAGAGCCTGCATACCCAGAAACAACGGTCTCAGTTTTCAAACCTTACAACCCCAGAAAATCCTTCCTTTCCGCAATCTTCTTTGGCGTCAGACAGAGCGGATACCTCTTCAGTTGTTTCGGATCGTCGTTGTTCTAAGCGGCCCCTCGTATCGCATGTAGGTTGGCATCCGCCGGAAGAAGGGCATCTGAAGGTGAATATTGATGGTGCTTACCATGTTGGCTCCCTAGAAGGATCGGTGGCTGGGATTTGTAGAGATTTCACGGGACGTTTGATAGATGGTTTCTCCCAAACCGTCGAGGCCTCCTCTGCATTCCATACGGAGATTCAGGCACTAATTGTGGCTCTCAAATTTCTTATTCAAAAAGGGCTATCTACAACTCACCTTATTGTTGAATCGTATTGTCTTCAGATGATTGAAGCGATCGACGATCCTCTTCGCATCCCTTGGTCTTCTCGCTCGTTGTTCTTGGAGGCGTCTGCTTTGCGGCGTTGTTTCAAAACCCTAACGATCTGCTTTTGCCGAAGAGAGGAAAACACAGCAGCTGACTGGGCCGCTCGCGCGCATGGGCTCAACTTTCTACCTTCAAATTGGGCTTCCTCGCCTCCTCCTTTTATGTTCTCTCTTTTATGTAATGATGCACTGTTTTGTAATTCCCCTTTAGTTTCGTAATATTATTCTCTCGCTTTTTCCGACCAAAAAAAAAAAAAAAGAAATGGATGAATAGGATTAAACAAAAATAAACTAAAATGACATAATGAAAGATTAAGCAATTTTATTTGAGTACCGTTTCCTTTTGGAACCTCAAACATTATTTTCATGAAGACCGACAGAAATATCGGGAATTCTAGCAAAGAAACAAGGATTTTGTCTCCCTCCTTTTTTGTCTCTCTCTTTTTTTTTTTGGCCAACCAGTGCTCCAGAGGGTCACGTAGAATTCACACAATCCAAGCAGCAGTTGCCATTTTTCACGACTGGGCCCCCACGCTGACTTCTTCTGGAAAGAATCTTTTCCTTTTCTTCTCACTCCGGACAGCTCCCGTTACTCTCTCTCTCTCTCTCTTTCCTCCTTTTTTCTTCTAGGAAGCGCAAAATCTGAACCATACCAAAACTACACGGAAACGAGAAGCACGGCCACGTTCCCTTCGAGTCTTCTTCCTTCGCTGGCTTGTCATCTGTCTTGTAACGAGGGAATTCGTTTCCTCATTTTGAGATCTGGCATCCCGCAAAAAGGAGAGGATTTCCGAGCTCGCTGTGCTGCTGAGGGGGGCCTCGCTTCTTGGTTGTTTGTTTACGAGGTTTCAAGATTTTGCCAAGGGAGCCACGAAGCGAAGGGCTCCACGATCGGTTTTTGTCAGATTGGTCGGAAAGGAAGGGGACGCGTGTGGCGGTGAAAATCGAAGACCCAAATGATTCTGGGGTCGAGAGATTGATGGACCGGATGCTGCTGCATTCCCACCACTTGAGAAGAGCAGAGGCAAAAAATGCAGAGCAAGTCACTTGGTTTAGCCACTGTCGTGCTTCTGGCATTGCCTGGCACCATCAAGAAGAGGTTGCTTTTCAGGCCAGGAGAGGCCGTGGAGAGTGAGAAATTGGGCAAAAGCAAGGCAGTCTGCTCGCCGGCCGCTCATTTTATTCCAGAAAGCCACTCCCGTCTCACCAACTCACCCTCTTTTTCGCATTTCATTTTGATAAGACAGACAACTTCATTAATTAGACCTACCACAACATAGATTGCTAGCTGACCATGGCGGTTGGCCTCCTTTTCATCAGTCAATTCGTGATCCCCTTTGACTTTGATATCAGCATTAGAAACATTTTATATAAAGAGATAGAATTTCCATGAAAGACGATCCTTATTCACATTGAATTAGGAAATGTTTGGCAACACTTCTGAGACTCTTTTATTCCGGAGAGGAAAAAAAAATAGAAATTCGTTTGGTAAATTTTTTATTCTTACGAACAAAAATTAATTTTTTTAATTTTTGGGAATAGATTTGGAACGAGAATAAAAAAGTATAAAAAAGTTCTTTCTATTCTCGGAAATAATTTCTAGAATCAATTCCAATTTTTTTTTTCTTTTATGTTCTCTTTTCTTCTCGTCTCTTCTTCTCTTTCCTTTTCTTCTTCTTCCTTTTGGCCAATTGTCGGCTTCGGCCATGGTTGGCGACCGATTAGATGAGGGTTAGCAACCTCGCTAAAACTTGGCCAGCCCTCGGAGACGCCAAGCCATGGCGAGGCTCGTTGACCCTAGCCTCGTCAATGGCTAGGCAAGCTTAGCCTTAAGGTTGACCTCGCCCAACCAAAGTGAGGTTGACCTCGCGTCACCTGGGTGAGGTAAAGCCTCGTTGGTGGCCTAGAGAGGCCAAGGCCTGCCTTGGCTAAGTGAGCCTACTATGAGCTCGCCAAACCTTGCTCAGCCGTGGTTGACGACCGGTTACAAAGAAGGAGGAAGAAGAGAAGAAAAAGAAAAGGGAAAAAAAGAGAAAAATATAATAAAAGTATTAAAAATTAAAAATCCTACCAAATGCATTTCTATTTTAGAAATAAAAATTTTGAACATTACCAAGCGTATTCTTTTGCTCATAAATTGTTCCCAAAAATAAAATAAAATTATTTTTGATAAAAAAATATTCCCAAAAACAGAATTGTTATCAAACGTATCCTTGAAATTTATTCAGACAATAGGCTGCTAGTTTTCAAGAAGTTATCATATCAACCCTAAATGTATTGTACTTTATACGTAGATTTAGTTGTTCTCCCGTTGATTTTGTTTTGAAGTTTATTAGGACAATAGGCTGCGAGTTTTCAAGAAATTATCAAATCAACCTCAAATCTTTTTTTTTTTGGGGGGGGTCAAAAGCCTTAAATTTATTTTACATATGCCAATTTAGTTCTAGACCCTCTAATTTTGCTTAAAATTTCAATATAGTAATATCAATTAATTGCTACAAATAAACCACTCAAATGACGTCCTTGTAAAGTTGTCAAAATCATGTGATGATTGGATGTCACGTCAACAATATTTTATGGCAATGGACAACGAAAATTACATTGAAATTTCACGTAAAAATCTAGAACTATATTAACAAAACTAGAGAGTTTTAGAACTAAATTAATATCCACATAACAATTTTAATATTCATTTGATGATTATTTCTTCAATCTCTTTTTTCGGCTCTGATGTTATAAACCTATCATGTATAGATATGCTCTATCGGACAGCGCTACAGCTGAATATTATACCGCACGCTACTAATTGCCCGGTCGTCGGACAATACCGATTAGGATAAAATGACAAAAAAGCCAACTTATTGACAAAGAATTGCCTCTCGGATGACAAAATTATGCTGTAGTTGTTTCTTATATGTTACGACAGCAACCCAAATCGAGGTCCATGCTCGAAGTCATCCAGTCGGCAACTAACAAATCCTCCACACTGACCTGAGCTGATTTCAAACTAAACTCAATAGGGGTGGTCTAGATTTTGAGGATCTGGTTCTGGTTGAAAAAATTTTAATTCTGAATATGTGGAATGGGACTGAGAATACACCTCAGACAACCAAATCGATCCAAGGGTATGGTACCCTAAATTTTATTAGACTTTGCAATCTGATCACGGAGCTATACGATTCGCATCGCTCGATGTACTCAATTTTCTTCAACTGATTTGCTTTGAGCGAAATCCCGCCCTATTTTCAATTAAAAAATAAAACTCAGTGGAAAAACATGTGATTATGACGGGGCATCTAGAAAATAAGCCATTGCTTGCCACATCAACGCACCCCTGTAAAATTGACAAGATTTTTAAGCGCTATTGAAAAGAAAAGAAAAATTAATTCACTGGATGCTAATATCAAAGTTCAATAAGGATGAATTTAGTAACGTTTTTATTTTAAGAAATAATTTTTTTAGAAATACTTTTTTTTGTTTCTATTTCCAAAAACAGTTTCTAAGCATTTAATATGTTTAGTAAGTACACAAAATTTATGTTCCGGAGAGAGAAATGTGTTTGATACTACTTGATATATTTTTATGATTTAGAATTTTTTAATTTATTAATAATTTTATTACGTTTTCTTTTTCTTTTTCTTCACCTTCCTCCAACCAGTTGCCAACTGGCGACCAGCTAGAGAAGGAATGCCAAGGTCAGCCTCGGGGGAGGCTTGCCAGCCATCGGCGTGGCTTGTGGTGGCTGAGTGAGGCTCGGCCTCTCCAGATCTAGGTGAGGTCAAGCCTCACCTAGCCACGGCGAGACTCACGGTGGCCGAGCGAGGCCCGACCTCTCTAGATCAAGGTGAGGTCGAGCCTCACCTAGCCACGACAAGGCTCGGGGGGCCTCATCGAGGGCCGGTGAGGCTCCAACGAGGTCACTAGTCCTCGTCTGGCCAATTGCCGGCCGGCGACCGGCTAAGGGAAGTATGGAGGAAGAGAAAGCAAAAAAAAAAACTTGATTCTTGTTTTTTGAGTTGTTCTCGAGAACAAGAAGCAACCTTTTTTTTCTTGTTTCTGTTCTCGAAAACAAAAAACTTACCAAATGCATTTGTATTCTATTTCTACTCCCGGGAACAAAAGAACAGAAATACTTGTTCCCATAAACATTACAAAACACACCCTAAGCAATCAAATGAGATAGAGAAATTCTACAATATACTGGCTTTAGCCGTGGAAATTCTACGGTTTCAAATGTATAGGCTTTTCTAGTATTATACACGACTAACAATTTGAAAACCACATCATTCTACAAGAATGCTTAACAAGTATCCCGAAACACTCTGATCATGTAGTAATGACATGTTTTTAGAGCTGGCTATAAGAGGTGAGAGTATCAAAATTTAAATCAATGAGTTGGTCGAGATTCATATCCACACACTTAATATCATTGGCCAACTACGCCACATCAGCAAGACGGATCAGGATGCCAAGGCCTATGTAAGGATGCCCCAATCTTCATTCATGCTATGAACTTGCTAACCGAGTAAGATTCTTCTCTTATCTGTTTTTAGTCATTTCTTTTTCCCTCACAAAGGATAGAGAGCTGTCTTTCTTTCCACCTTATATGGCGATATTCAACTTTCTATGAGTGATCTAGTCTTCCATGACATTTTAGTACGCAAGGTCCATGCACCGCCATACGAAAGATAATGCTCGAAAATTTCATCCTTTCTTGTCCTTATGTGATGATTCGTATATCAAGTCACGTATACCGTCCTAGCATGTGGAATAATGATTGAACTGAAAACTTCGCCAGTTAGTCATAGGCTAGTTCACTTGATGCAGCGACTAAAGGGGAGGATCACATCGAGCAGCACTCAGTTCTAGTCAGAAGAGCCATGGTGGCAACTTCGACATCACCCACGGTGACTTTACCTTCTATTTTCTCATCTACTCATCGAGCAGCGAGTTTGGGCTGGCGGATGAGAGCACGCAAGAGAAGTAAGTCTGCAGCAGCCAAATCTAAATAGAGAATTCCTTGCAGAAAAACAAGGTGCGACACTACCCTCAACCATTGATGCAGGGCGGGCTACTTTTCCGCCAAAGTTTCACAATCAGATCCTACAAGCCAGGTACCGATTGTCGATTATCCACCATGGCCCTAATGAATTACCTGCAGGTTTGAGTCTCTTCCGTTTTCCATACCATACATTGGAACGTATCTCTTCCAGCTTTCCTCTCAAGCTTAATTTATTGTTTTGAGTGCGTAGGAAACAGTACTGAACCACTACAGGAGTATCGGGTTAATGGCCGATGGTTTTGGTTCGACTCCTGAGATGTGTAAAAGGGACCTTGTATGGGTGACACCTAAATTACAGAATGGGGTGGATAGTCATCCTCTCTGGTATGTAGGCTTTCTCGTAGGCATGTTTGCTATCCAAAAAGCAATGACTTTGCCATTCCCCTATGTAAAATTCCGGATGCCATGATGGTGGTCTGGCATCACATGCTAAATACATTGAACAGACTTTACTTTAGTGCCTCTAATGTATGCAGGAATAGTATTGTTGAGGTAGACACTTGAATGTATGGACTGGACAGCGAAAACTGAAAAACCATGGTGAAAGCTGTAAGGTATGCAGAAAATCTACACTCTGATTCAGTGTAAAAATGCTTCTCGGTCAGGTTACTTCGTCGTCAATTCTGTCACTCCATGAACAAGGAAATAAGGAGAATCTCAAAATTTCCTGAGGAGAATAGACTGGAGATAGAAGGCCATACAATGAACCAGGGTCCTATCGTTGTCATTGACAGTACCAAACTGCGACTGCTCAATGCCAAGACAGCAGACCAAGTTTAAACAGGGTTGCTTGTAAGTATTTCAAATTCCCGACTAGATAATTTCAGTAGCATTTCCATTTCTTTTGTACCCTCATCTTACAAATGAGTTCCCCAGCGATCCCCAGCCAAGGTGGAATGATATGGACCTCAATAATCACGTGAATAACTCCAAGTACATCGATTGGATTCTTGAGGTAAATTCTTCTTTCTGCATTTCCTTGTTTCCATTCAGTTTTGTTTCATAACTCTACGGAACAAAAACTTATGGTTGTCAGGCCATTCCTCGGTCAATATTGGAAAACCATGAATTTCACTGTATGAAACTGAGTACCGAAGAGAATGTAGGAGGGATAGTTTGTTGCAGTCTCTGTCAACAAGAGCGAGAGACGGTCCTGGTTATGCTGCAGAGGATGAAGGAATGGAATTTGATCATTTGCTGCTTCTCAAAAATGGATTAGAAATAGCAAGGGCCAGGACCAAATGGAGGCCGAGATGCTCGGCAGCTACCAGGAACTCTCTTCAGTTTTTGGGAAGGAAAGTCTCAATCTTGAGATCAAGTAACATTGGCTGATTGGCACAAGTGGAAGACTGCAAAGAGCAAACAGAGGGTGGGCTAACGAACATCTGTCCAGCTCTCTATGTCGATGAACTGGACTGCTCTCATAGGCCCAACTTTGGCGTGAGTGGGCTGACGAGCCCACTAGCTTGCCCTCACCGTTTGTGGGGGATAAAGGCACGAGAGGTCTTTGAACTTTTCCGAATTATTCAATCAGGACTTCGGACTTTTTTTTTTAATGCAATTAGGTCCCTCAATAATATGTGTTTTTTTGCTCGAGTTGGTCCTTTTGTCAAAATTGTGGACGGAAATGTTGCCGTGTCTATGAAGTCGCCGTTAAATGCCGATGCAGTGTCCTCCATGGCATTCTAAAAAATACTTTAGAAATAATGAATATTAAACATGGTAAATAAAAAAAAAAAAAGGAAATTTGGAAAAAGGAAAAATTTAGGCTTGGACCCGGCCGAGCGTTGCCAGGGGTTTTGCAACCCCTACGAGGCCATTTTAATTTGCCAACCATGTGTCAAGGATGGGAGGCCATTTTAATTTGGCAGACCACTGGTCGACGTTCCTCCGGTCCTTGACATATGCCTCTTGGTCATATGGGACAGTTTATAACTATAAGGTACCAAGATCACACTTTCGTGGGAGTAGATTTTAATATTGTGAGAATATTTAACAGGAAAAGTTATTTTTATGTTAAAATGATGAAATTAGTTGATCATCAATGACCCTCAATATGTATAAAAGAGCATGACTAGTGGATGTAGCATCCCTCATATATCAAGGGTCATCTAATGAAAAGTTGTCATCTCGAATGAATTCCAGATATCATACAATATGAAAAGTATGACTTGTCAACGCTTATATAGTAGGGGTGTAAATAGGAGTCTCAAAAAATATAAATTATTTTTTGTGGATTTAGGACCCGTTTGCTTTAAAATTTTAAGTTATTAGAAAAAAGTATGACTTAATATTTAATTCTCAGGGCATCTTACTTTTGAAACAGGTTAGAGCAATAACACCTTCAAGAAAGTATTATACATGTGTCATAGGTTGATCATTTGGGATCGTGACCATGCGGCGACTTAGACTTTCTTGGGATGGCTTGGATCGTCGGGTGCCTAAGCCAAGGCTCTTAAATTACAACCATTGAACGTATTTCGATCCAATGGACAATATCGCATCTCCTAACCTACCAACTACTGACATTTATGCCAAGAGAGTTCTCGATCTCGACACAATTACCATATTGCCTGCCCTTGGAACATTCTAGAAGCTCTTGCAGGAAACCTTGGCAATCTTGAGAGGTCTTCCTTGAAAATGCACGGTCCTTTAGTCACAGGAACCTCGTGACCATGACATTCTCCCCCACTCATTCAAGCGACGCCCTCGTCGCTCTCAGCTCAAACATAGGTCTACTTGGCACAAGCTTGAGCCCTCTTGTTTTAATTTCGCTTGGTTCCAAGCCTCTTGAACAGTGGACAATGTGGCTCTAACCTTGGCCCGAGCATGGCACGCGATAAGCATGCGACCTCAGGGAAAAGTGCTTGGATCGACATGTCGCAAGTTGGAGTAAGAGGTTCCAACCCTACCTTCGGCTTCTTCAAGGATGGCGGATTTGGTTGTGATTCAATCGTGTGCTTCTTGGCCTTCAAACTTTGGTCGAGACATCAGATTGTCGCGATGGTCTTGGTGTTGATCGCTCTTTTCATCATGGGGATCATTATCGGGCATTGTGGATCGAGGATCATAATGGTCTTGGTCCTCATATCGATCATGGACCTCACACTATGGAAAGAACTGCATGTCGAAAATGAGATTGTATTCATCGAGGGGGATTACCTCGAAGGAGAGCTTGCCCGTCCATCCTCCGATTCGGACGTCCATGTCTAGAGTTGTTCCTATGCCTATGAGTACGTCTGAGTTGACAACCTTGAACGATTTCTCATTCGGCTTCATGTGAAATCTTAAAGCTTTGGCTACCTTTGTGGACATGAACATGTTTGGAGCGCCGGTATCAACCAAGGCGTATAGGACTCACCCACATACCTCAATCTCCACAAAGAACATGTCCGTGTTCAGGTAGTTTCTTTCTTTTTGGACAGCAATCGGAGTTGAACGGCATTGACATACTTCACGGTTCCAAGTCGGATTTGTCACTTTTCTTCTTTGGGCTCTTCCTCCTTCTCTTCTATGGCAACAAGGGCATTGATCTTGCCCTTCTTCAAGCACTTTTGGGTCTAATGCAGACCTTTGCAAATAAACAAGGAGATGGCATAGGTTGGTCGAACTTACCCAAGGTGTAGTCCACCTGGGATCAACTTTTTTGGTAAAAGGATGGCTTGGACGCTCCTTCTCCCCATAACTTAACTCGGCCGCCTTGATCTTTCGGTGCACAGGGAGTATCTCCACCTTCGTCCTAGGAGTGTCAATCCGACCTCCAATCCCTTGCTTGGTTCTTCGATGAGTCAGCTTTGGTGAGGTCAACGAGGGACTCGGCTACACTTAGCGCCCTCGCAAGACTCTTCACGTCCCGACATTTAAGCTCGAGTTGCACCCACAACTTGAGTCCATCCTTAAACACTCCGAGAGCCTCCTCCTCTTCGAGATTGTGGATTTGGAATTTGAGCTCGATGAATTCCTTCACGTACTCTCGAATCGTCCCTCTTTGTTCTTGGCGATGGACCTTGCTAAGGGCTTTTTGTTGAGCAAACTCAGGGAAGAAGTAGTCTCGGAACTCCTTCACGAAATCATCCCATGTATCCACGTGATCGGCGACACACTTGGTCTTGTCGAACCTATTATGCCACCAAAACATTATAGTTTCAATGAGGAACATTGAAGCGGTTCTTACCTTGATCGCTTCATCTTGGATGTTGACGTCACCAAAGTACTACTCCATGCTCCATATGAAGTTATCCACCTCCTTGGCGGATCAGTTGCCATTGAATTCTTTCGGCTTCAGCACCTCTAACTTGGGCACCGCTTGCGTGGGCATCGTCCCACTAGCGATGCTCATCTTGCATAGGGCGAGCTCGATCTTGAGTTCTTGGATCTTCACCTTCATAGCTTCAACCTCGTCTCTATGAGGGTTCTCTTCCTTGATTTCTTGGACTCGTTCCCTTAGTACATTGATCGACGCTTCAAGGGCTTTGTCCTTGTCATGCAACGAGGCCGTAGCTTGGTTAATGCCATTCGTAAAGTCTTCACAAAGCGAGACCTCAACTTCTATGATGCGGTCTCTTGCATCGTCAAGTCCTTCCATGAACTCGGTCATGACACTCCTTACCTTCGCGAGGTTCTCATCAAATGCATTTATGGAGTCCATCAAGGCTTCTCTTCTCTTGGTTTGGCCACAAATCTCCTTGACTTGGACAGCTTCTCCATCCATAACAACTTCTTGGCTCAACATTCTCTCAAACAACCGGTGATTCTCAATCTCTTGAAACGGATCCCTTCTTGCTCTAATACCACTTGGCATGGGCCGATTGTTTGGGATCATGACCGTGTAGCGACTGAGGCTCTCTTAGAATTGCTTGGATTGTTGGGCGCCTAAGCCAAGCCTTACTTGGATTGATCGCTCACTCGGTCGCTTACCCGGATCGTAAAGGAAGAAAGTTTCTAGAGAGAGAAACTCTAAAGAGAATGGAACTTTTGATCATTGAATTGTTGAATGGATACAAATGAAGGGGAAGGCAACCCTTCTTATATTCAAGGCTCTCAAATTATAACAATTGATTATACTTTGATCGAGCGGATGGAATCGCATCTCTTTACCTACCAACTACTGACATTTATGTTGAGAGAGTTCTAGGTCTCGGCACAACTACTGTATTGCGCGCCCTTGGAATGTTCCAGAAGGTCTTGCGAAAAACACTAACGATCTCGGGAGGTCTTCCTTGAAAATGCACGGTCCTTTAGTCACGAGAACCTTGTGACTGTGACACAAGCCTCAAAGCCTTTTTTATCCGTTTCCCCCCAACAACTTTTGAACCAATTTAGCATAATTATGACCTAAAAAGATCAAATCTTGCGCATGTCAAATTATAAGAAATAAAATGAAAATTAAGTTAGCCAAAAATTTCCACACGAAATGATCAATTTATTTAGAGATAAGTGGATGCAAAACCGAATAGCTAGCTCTCGAATTGCATCGAAAGCTTTGGAATTTTGTTCAAAATGCAATATAGTCATGAAAACTAACTTACTTTGTTATAATTTTTAAATATCAAATCATGTCTTTATCTATCAACTAAAACTTTTAGGCCCTATTTGGTAACGTGCCCAATGGTAATTGATTATGATTTTTTGTTCCTAGAATTAGTTTGGGACGAGAATCGCGTTTGGTAAAATTTTTGTTCCCGAAACAAATTTGTTCCCGGAAACAAATTTGTTCCCGAAATCGCTTTGGGACAAGATTTGAGAATAAAAAAAAGTTGATTCTACGTCCGAGAATCAAAAAAGAATCAACACAATAAAACTCTTCTTCTTCCCTTCCGCCATCCCACGATCGCGCCCACCACCGCCCGCCGCCATCCGCCGCCGCCAATCACCGGCCGCCGGTCCGGCGAGCCCGACCATCGACAAGGCTCGGCCTCGCCGGATCCGGCGAGGTCGAGCCTCACCGGTGGCCGAGCGCGCCTCGCCCGGCCCCGGCGAGGCTCGACCGACGAGGGCCGGCCTCGGATGAGGGCCGACGACCTTCGATCGGCGACCGGCCACAAGAAGAAGAAGATGAATAGGAGAAAAAGGAAAAACGGAAAAAGTAAAGAAAAAAAAAGTAAAAAGTAAAAAAAAATTATTTAAAAATTAAAATAAATTAATTTGAAACATAATCAATGAACACATTATCAAACGCAATTCTATTATAGAATCAAAAAATTTTGACAGTTACTAAACGCGTTCTTTTACTTAGAATCAGTTCTCGAGAACGAAATAAAAAATAATCATTTCTTGTCGAGAATCGGTTAAGAACAAAATCGTTACCAAATGTGCCCTTAGAACAATTGATCATGTTCCAATAAAATTAGATAGTATGAAAGTAAAAAGTCTTTATTTAAGAATTTTACATAGAGGTATCTGCAAACTCTCTCTATTTTTGTTTCAACCTCCAAACATAAAATTCTCGGTTGGTCGCATACTAATATTAATTAATAAAAATTCATCGGCCATATTGATTCGTCGAATTTTTCTATGAAATCGTGTAAAACACCATTTTCATAATTTCCCTCACTTATTTATCATTCTTTGGTTCCATGCGAGGACTAATGCAATACTTTCAACACTAAAACTTCGCTTGTTTCAAGTAAAATGAATAATTTACAAATAATATCTTATATTTCTTAAAATAATTAGACTATAAAAAGTGTTTTTATTATTGATAACAAAGTTATATTCAAATATTTTCATGGACAGTAAAAATATTTTACGTTTGTTCCTTCTTATAAGCGACACAATAAATCATTTAAAAAAAATTCAAATCATTTATTTTTCGCAAAGTGAACACACTCTCTTTCGTCTCTTTCCCTTTTTCCCTTTACCACTGCAGTCTCTAGGGTTTTCTCTCTCTTTCCACGCCCATATGTTGGTGTTATGTAACAAGACAGGTCAGTTTCATGTACTCCACAAAACAATGTCATGTACCTTAATGTCTCTTCCTGACATGCCTCAACATTAATTTCCTAATCCATATTATGTTCTACCCAAGCTACATCAAATTGCGGTACCCAAATGCTAGATAAGACTAGGACCAGCCAATAGTCCAGTCCAACCCCAATAGTTTTACCAGAGACTTCTTCTCATGCCATATTTCACCGTCAAAGTCAAGAGGCTATAAGCCTAAAAGGCAATGTGGGAAGAGACGGGCCATTGATTTAATATCCAAACAGGTGGAGCCTCTTCGAAAGCACTGATCGAATGGCCTGTTCCGGGTCCACATCCACCCAACCTATCCCATTCACTCGTTTGTCAGTTGGCTCCCACCAAGGAATTGTACGGGGCCATCAATCTCTTGGGTCCCTTGTATCTTCAGGAGGCTAGGTGGCCCTTCAATTTCACCCCAAAAATTCGTCCATTTTGACATAACGCCCGACAACGTCTAGGGCCCTATCTGCCGAGATGTGAACGTTGTTTAGGTTTAATGAAGTCCATTCACGTGGCCGAAAGAAATATTCGTTTAGAGGGTGAATTGTTGTCTGGATCTAGGTCTACACGGATTGGATTCACCATAACCGTCGATTGCGCGCCGCCCTGAGTGCCAACCGCTGTAACCACGTCGAATCCCTGAATCCGCCTCCAAGCAAAGAGTTTCTCCCTTGCGCGTAATGTTGGCAGCTGTACTCGCTGCCATCTTGCGAGTGGAGTCCCGTTTGATCCACCCGAACGAGACATTTTGCCTGTGCTCCGACAAGACCGATCCAATCGAAACTAGGGACGTCTCCTCGCACAGAAAGGAGTTGTTACATTCGACCCCGGACCGGCTATGATCAGCGTTGTTTTCTTGCCTCACAACGCTTCTTCGTACCCATTATTAGCATACGCCCAGAATTTCCTGTTTTCCTCAGTCCTGAACTAATCAATCATGCTCAGCTCTTCTTCTCTTGCAGAAGATTAAGCTCTCGCGTTAATCCTTTCGGACCAAGACAAGAACGAAAGGAATGCCCCTTCCTTTGGCGACAATTCATCGCACAAGTTCTCTGCAAAGTCCCACAATCTAGGGCATCTTCATCCGTTGGTCGAACTCGAAGCTCTGTGAGCCATTGGGAATCGCTCGGAGGACGTGCCCATCTCCTCCTGGGCTACGACCGCGCTATGCGTACGCGAGTACCTGATCCAAGAAACCGAGTTGCCTCCCGTTCATCTTCCCGTGCGCTGCATGGCGAATCCCGTCCCGAAATGAAGAGTTCACGTGCTGTTCACATGTGCGTACTGCGTAGGGTTCGATGTTTTTGCATCTGGCAGGTCCCAACTCCCTTCCCCCTTCCCCACTGTTCTAGTACGGCAAACGAGTTTTCATCCGTGCGACGACTTTTCCACGGGGAGGAAAGAGAGAAGATTTCTGTTAGTGGCGGACCCAAGAATTTCGAAGTACTGACTGGACGGGTTAAGAAATTTATGCATAACTTCGGCTTAGGGGGAGCGGGCAAAGTAAGATCTTAGCCCCCGGGGCTAGTGCTAACGATCCAGGCGTTGAGCAATTGCTAAGTTGATCCAGAATTGGGGTCCCTCGCTTAAATCTCACCAACCGCTTACAAGTTATAAGACAAATAAATAATGAAATAGGTTGAGGCGTGTAGATCACTTTTTGAACAAGATATTGCCTTCACTGTGATCAAAGAAGAATGGAAAGCGAGACACCTTGACGATACGATGGAGTCTCTAGAAAACTCTCGAAAAAATTGTGTGGAAAATTTAATGATTCGTGTGTGTGCCTATATATATATATATATATATATATATATATATATATATATATATATCTAAAATTGAGAGTTCTTGTATCTATCTCGAATACATAACTTTTATAATGTAATCAATGTGACCATTGACTAATTACATTTTTCTTATTATATGTCACTTTGGATGTAATCAAGATGGTTCTTGGCAAATCATAGTTCTACTAGATGACCCTTGATGTGTCATAAATTAAACAAGTGGCAAGTCATACTTTTTTTTTTTTTGGGGGGGGATAATTATCAAAAAAAGTCTTAAATTTATTATTTAAAAAAATTGATTTTTAACATTTTAATTTAGCCAATTTAGTTATAAACCTTTCAACAATTTGTCTATATAATCAATGTTGGTTATTACCTACATGGATAATTTTTTAATATTTTCTGTGTTTTTATGCCTTTTTTTTTCTTTTCTTTCTATTCTTTACTTTTTCCATTGTTGCCAACGAGGGTCATCGAGGCCTTGGTGATGGCCAACGAGGGCTTGTCCCTTACCAACCACAATGAAATAAAAAGAAAATAAAAAAAAAGCACAAAAAATAAAATGCTATAAAAAATCAGAATTCAATCATACCGCATAAAATAGTAACATCCACATCAGTAATTTCCGGTCAAAGACAACGTTGTCAAATAGTCAAAAGTTTTATGAATAAATTAGTCAAATTGAAATATTTATAACTAAATTAACATACGTACAATAAATTCATGACTTTTTTTATAATTTTTTCTACTTCTTTAATACATGACAAATGTCAGCTAATACCATCACTTTAGCATTTGGCGTTGAATTTAGAAGTGGCTGCAGTTGTGAGTAAAGCGCAAACTCGAATCTGTCTCCATGGAACAACACTTTTAAATTGTCAGAGAAAAGAAATTAAATATGGAAACGGAAATAGAGTTTGAGGCATTTAGATCTCTTTCATAATTGTGTTATTGTCCTCAACATAATGGAAGAAGAATAGAAAGCAAGATCCTACAATGACTTTTAATATATAACTCTAACATCTCAAATAACTTTTCTTGATTAAAATCCTTACAATGTTACAATCAACTCCAACAAAGACTATGCTAGGTCCCTGTCTACTTGCATAGGCTAAAAATTTGAACTTAATCAATTCATGAGACTTGCATGGTGTTTCATGAGTTTTTAAATAGCCGGATCTCCATGCTTATCCTCATAGATTATTAGAAGAGGATGCACAAATTTGCACGAATTAGAGAACCATAACTAATATAAAATGCTTCAAACCCCTAATGAGCTATAAAGGCGGTGGCCACCATCAACTGGTTTGATCCATTCTTGGATCCAACAACAACACGTGAACTTATGTGGACAGGTAGGAGGTAATAATCCCAGGCCTTTCCTCTTTCGATCTTTGATTTCTCCTAACTCAGTTATCGTGGTTGAAGATTTCTTTGATGCGAGAATTAAGGGGTTACACAACATGAAAAAACTCGTAATTTCGAGGTGAAAGATTATAGACTGCCGAGGAATCCTCCTTGTCGAAGACCCACCTATCACATCTAGGGCCTCTTACATGATAGTGTGAATGCAGCTGCATTTTACTCGAATTGCGATCTGACTACAGCTTCCACTTCGAGCAATAAAAATTGATAGATGTCCCACATGCTAACTTCTCCCCCAAGAACGAGATCAGAGGTCAATCGAGACAAGGAGCTAGAGAGAGTAGGCTAGATACCAAGGGCATCCCCAACCTCCTCGATTCTGCTTCCACAGCATATCTCGAATAATTGCGGTACCGTTGTCTGAGCGCGAGCCCACTGAGAAGGAAAAGAAAACCGATGCACAGTATCGCTTGCCGGACGAGACTGCAGCACCACGTGTGCCTGGTTGCGAGGATTTATACCCCTCTCGTCGGGGTGCTGTGTCCCCTCCCAAGGAAACACATGCTCGGTTGGGAAGAAACATCTTCGAGGTTTAGACAGCAGGCCCTTTTAAAAATACAGCCCGCACCCAGCACCAAGCTGGTCTTTCTCTCTCTTATACAAGTCAGTCTGACAGGTTCTTTGCACAGTCGCCAGGAAGAGCACAGAACATGAAGCCTGGTGAAAGCAACGCCTTTGCAGTGTGAAAGGTTTGGTGAGTCCATAGTAAGTGTGAATTCGGTCCATATGCAGATCCAAAAACGAGGGGCTGTTTTTCTAATCTGACAAATGTTTGGGAAGTTTAACATTGTCTGTCATAGGCACCTATGATATTGAAAGAATTTCCCAAAGAATCGCGCTTTCTTCAGTTAATAGTTGGAATTAGTTTGGTGAGTTACAAAAATGGCACCGCCTCAATTATATTTGGGTAAGTTTGTATATGCGTGATGTCTATTACTTGTAAACTACCAATCATATGTGTGGTCTTTCTGGCTATGAATGGAAGAATATATAACTCTTTCCATAAGACGAAATCTTATTTGTTTATTTGTTTGGCCATTGATGCAGATAAATGTATTGAAATTCTTAAAACTTATCACAAAAATGCAATTAAGTCCTAAAATATTAAAAAAGTACAATCAAGTTGTAGAAGTTGTCAAATTGATACAATCAAATTCTTCTATTAACTCTATCTAACTTGACCAATGAAAAACACTGACAGTGATTTTTTTTATTTTTTCATACGTGGTGCTAACATAGCTAAAACATGAAGGACAAAGCCGAAACGACTTAATTTTGATCAATTTTTGCCGAAAATTGCTAACGTGGTTGTTCAATCAACACCACTACTCCTATGCACTGCAACACACCACCACAATAATGATTACAAGCGAAAATTGATCGGAAGGGCTACATTAGAATTTCACGCAAAGATTTTGGATTAAATTGGTAAAGTTAAAAAATTTAAGATTAAATTGATATTTGTACAATAAACTTAAGATTGATTAGACAACGTTTTCCATAATTATAAGCATAAGAATAAATTTGGAATTGGACCCGCAAAACATGCATGAGGCAGCCACCCATGAAAGGTGCTTGGCAAAAGCGATTTGCTACTTTACTTTAGACGTAGTGGTACGTAATTAATTAACTATATAATAAACATTGGCATCATATGAGGTGCGGAGCATGTGCTCAAACGCCCAAATTCCGAAATAGCATGATACAGCCATGGGACATGACGACTTATCTTATTGCCCAATTATAGCAACCTTAAACGATAAGTTCCATGTGGTCTTCATTATCTATCGTTGCTGGTCGGTTTAGGACAGTTCGTTTCTTCTAATTAAAGTAATTAATCTGGTTTTTAAATCATTGAAAGATGCTGGAACACATTCTGCTTGGGGGAAGCTGGGATGCATAATCTGCAGGGTTGATTATGCTGAAGTGCTGTTCTTTCTGATTTTCATATCACATGATTTGTTTAATCAACTGCAACATCTCGAATCGTGCGTCATTCTCTGGAAAAATTAATGGGTGTTGTCCAAGTAGTTTGCCGGAGCAGTTGGAATATCCAAGGATGGAGTTTGGGCTGATTCAAGATGCGAAGTTGGGTTTTATGCAATCATTATAAGAGTTTTGTTACAAAAGTGTATCGGCGCACTTGTTAATCGACAAAGCAAAAAGACATTGTAACTTTCAATGGCATTAATTGTCTTTGTAACATACATAATCGATATTTTGGAAATCAAACATTTCTTCGTTAAGTATATTTAACGAGTGCCTACGATCCTTTTGAGAATATTGGAATCAGACCTTATTCGTAAATAAAAGGTATAGTGTCGATGATTGGGTTTGATGTACAATAAGCTTTGACATGTTGTGTTTCCTAATGAAAGTACGAACTGATTTTCGTTCAACTATATAACTACTTTCATATGATATGCTTGATCTTCCCACATGCACCGAACAAATCATGATGTCGGCTTGTATAATCTGGGAAATTAAGACAAGATGATGCGTTCGGAGTTATAAATCTGATCAGAGCAACAGCTATTCTATTGATTATCTTTGTTGATTGAGTGAAAAAAAGATTCGAATTGGCTATCCGGAACATGTCTTTAATCTTTAAATTGCCGAAACGAGGGCATATAGGTTCATCGAATTTCTCAATTCTTCGACCAATTAGTGGATTTTAACACATATTGAATGCATGAAAATTAGTAATTTTCTTTTAACAAACACATATTTCGTGCACGTAAAAGTTAGAGGGACATGTAAAAGTCGGCCTTCTTGTTGTTCATATCTGTCTTCTTCTTCTTTTTTAAAAATTTTGCAATGCAGAGCACGAGTGTAGATGCCCGGTTGCCGGAGCATTTCTTCCTAACTGAAAATTACACGAGATTGAAATATATGATTTTGTTAATATTTTCAATTGGGTGTTGTTTAATTGATATTACTATTTGAAGGCATATTTTTACAGGAGCGTGAACAAGTTTAGAGCAAGTCTGCATCATATTTTATGATGCCACATATTCAAAATCTATGTTAACTTTTAAATATTTTTATGCTCCTTTCAATTTAATATCGGTTAATTCTCGTAGAGACATTAAGGACGCAAATGATAACTATTCTGGCCATAAATTGATTTCTATAAGAGAAATAGATTTTTCTATTTCTAGATGAGTTTCTAAGCAAGATTATCCGTTTAATAACGACACAAAATTTTTATTCTCTAAATAGGAATTCGTTTAATAACGACATAAAATTTCTTCATTTCGAACAATGGCGACCGACGGTGGTCGGTGGCAACCGATAGCCTACAACTGGCGACGGCGATGGCGATAGTGACCAGTGACCAGGGTGGCAGTGACCGGCGGTGGAAGGCGGCCAGCAGCAACTATCGTCTACTAGCTATCGGCGAACAGTGGTCAACGGCAACGGATGGACGACCAATTCATAGGAAAAACAAACGATGAGAAGAATTTTTGTTTCTCATATAGAAAAGTAAAATATTTTTACTTCTGATTTTTATTCCAAATTTACTTTTAGAACAAAAATCTATTTCAAAAACAGAAAAATGAAATAACTTTATCAAACGGATTTTTATTCCAAAACAAGTCCGGAATAGGAAAATTATTTCTGAAATAGAAATTTTGGTTTGTCATGCACCCCTAAAAGTGCATGGCTGTCAAAAGTTTTACTTTGGAACATGAGCACTTGTACCAACCAACTGTCATCAACGAAATTTTCACATTAACATGAAGGTTTGTGTGAATATTATGATTCTCAATATAAATCGAGGGAATTCTTATATTTATTATTGTAGAAAGATATATTACAAATTTTTAAACATTCAAATTGAATATTACATATTTTGCAAGATATCCAGAAATTCTCTTGATGATGCATTGCTATGCACGATAAGATATCCATCAATTCTGGCTAAATCAAAAGATAAAAAATTAAATGGTTACCGAAAGGAAAAGGAAATCCATAAAGAGGAAAATTTAAATATATGGAATTTGAAGATGATCTCAAAGCTGTTAAGAGATGGGAGTTTACATTCTTACTTTATTTTTTCATGTTTCTTATTCATTCATGTTATTTTACGTACTCGATGTATTGCATGTTTTTATATTATTATTCAATAATAATGGCAATTTTATGTCATATATTCTCTTTCAATAAGAAGATAAAGCTATGCCATGGAGTTTGGATCCACTTTATATATAACTCCCCGTATTTCAATGGAGAATTTGACTGATATGGATACTTATTTTGTTCTGATTTTCTGCATATTATTATATTTTTCTTGCAAAAATTGACGTTGACGTTAACATTTAGAATAATACAAGAAACATAATTTTGGAACTATATAATGCACGGACACTTTGCTAGTAACTTATAAGAATGCTTTAATGGAAATATATGCGGTAAAATGGGTGTTTATCTTCAACATCAACCACATTAAGGAAAACACGGTGTAAAACTTGGTACTCACAAACACTCTTATTAGTTATGTTAGAAAAATCCAACATAATAAATTTGATGTGATATGGAACAATTAATATATCTAAGTTGGTGGATAACTTATTGACTTAAACATTTGAGTGGATATTAGTATAACTAAATATATTGATGAATTCTGACTTAAACTTCCCTTTTATTGATCTCTTTAGATGATGAATTGGACTTTTGATTTGTAATACTAACATATATATGTATACACACACATGACACAAACATATACATCATCCATATGTATACACACACACATCTTGAGCTTTTTTATTTCCAATCAAACACCACCATTTACTTGAAATTTCTTAAATGGTCTCGCTGCATGTGAGCCCAATGCATACAGAACCCTATAATCTAAGGGCCGGGATGCACTGTACTCATACACACAGGTTGCACCCGAGAATGTCTCCATTTACTTTTACTGATGGAATCCCATGTGCAATACTTCACTCCAGCATGACTTTGGTGCATGGCTAGCTCTACTGAATAAAAATGATGAGCATGCAATTACAAATAAGTGAAGGAGGAATACAATGATGGAATAGCCGTGTACACTTCCTGTCACATAAAAAACGTATCGAATACTTCACATAGCAAAGGCATGCTTTCTCGCATGGACGAGGAGCCCCTTGACCCAACATCATAATGAATGTTCCCAAAACCCCATGGATCAACTGAGGGCATAATTCATTATACTTCTTTCTTTTTTTTCAATTTATATGGGAAATGTACATTGTACACGAATATGTATAGTGTAGCTTATCAACAAGACCCTCCCACTCAATCAGGAAGCTTCACATGGCTTGTTCCCAATTCACCTCATCAGACGGCCACGATGAGATCCCACCAGATCGCCCAAGAGCATCGACGACCCTCGGATCTGTCCCATTGTCCAACTTATATTATGTGCCGGTCTTAAATGGTCATACAAAGCACAGCAATTGCAGGACCCCACTTTTGCCTCTCATGTGACCGACCGTTAACCCTCGTTTGACCTGTCATTGCTCCCACCATGTCCTCTCTCTTCCCTCTTCTTGTATAAAAACTAAACCCTTTATTTTTCCCTTATCACCTAAGTCTTCACATAATAAAGAAATACACCAGTAGTCGACTTCATCAGGCAAGAGCTCCAAACTGAGGAGGAGGAGGAGGAGGAGGAGAAAAAACAAGGGCATCGTGTTTGTTTTGTGGTGATCCAAATGGAGAAGCGAGGTGCAGTAGGGCTTGAGATCACGACGGAGCTCAGGTTGGGCCTCCCAGGTGCGGCAAAGCCAAGCTCGAACAAGAGGGTGTTCTCGGAGATCTCCACCACGGAGGAGAAGGGGTCGACCGGGGAGCCGAAGGCTCCAGCAAAGAACCAGGTTGTGGGGTGGCCACCGGTGTGCTCGTACCGGCAGAGGAACAGTTTCAATAAGGAGAAGTTAGACAGGGCCGAGGCAGGAGCGGGTTCAAAAGCTTACGTGAAGGTGAGCATGGACGGAGCGCTCTACCTTAGGAAGATTGACTTGAGCATGCAAAAGGGATACCCTGATCTTGCATTTTCTTTGGAGAAGCTCTTTGGTTGCCATGGCATTGGTGAGTAGTTTCAAACCCAATCTCTCTCTCTCTCTCTCTCTCTCTCTCTCTCTCTCTCTCTCTCTCCCCCCCCTTCAATTTTCTTCCTAGTAGCTTTTAATTTGCTGATCAAGTTAGCATTCGTTTGGAGCTTCATATTGTACCGTTACCCTAAGATGATAGGAAAGATCAACATGCACACATGTTCTTGGCAGAATCATATATGAGTACCGTGAACAATTTTGGATTTCCGTGTACACTAATATACCTTAGACTAATTAAGAGATCACAAAGGTATTCTTTGCATAGATTGAGAGTTGTGAAAACGAAAATCACCGGAAGCTCAAAACTGACAGAAACAAAAGCAAGAGCATAACTAATTAATTAATAGTCAGTTCATTAAATGCTCATCAAGTGGTGTAAATGTACGGGTTGATGTACAGGCGAGGCTTTGAATGGAGGGAAAGGAGCTGAATACAAGCTCATCTACGAAGACAAGGATGGGGATTGGATGCTTGTGGGAGATGTCCCTTGGGAGTAAGTCGCTCTAACCATCCCCCTTTTAGATTAACATAATTATGTGAATTCTACTGTTGCATAGAATAAAGTAATTCTTTTTTTCTTGTGTTCTAGGCATTATATACTACATATGTTCAACTGCATATATATTTCGATACTCTTTCATGCGCGTAGAGGCACAAAAAGCATATGCGGTTATGCTATGTTGCTCCCAAATTGCAAAGAAAAGAAGTATGCCATTTTCGTAAGAGATGCACGGAATAAGGAACTGGAATTATTTTTTGGTGAAGGTCTCGCTTTATTTGACGAACCACACGTAAGTTTAGATCATCGTAGCACTAGATCTTCTTCAAAAGATTCAATGTATTTCAGATTGCAACTACAACTAATTTGATAAAATTTGATTCGATGAGAACCCAAGATTTGACTGAATGTGAACACGAAATTTAGCCACTTAATTTGGACCATTGGAATCTGCTGAGACACAAACCTCTAGACTTGAATTTTAAAGAATTCGGAATTCTTTCTTTCTATGCTGACGATTGTGGACTAACTTAAATTTCTTCATATACTATCCAGTTCTTCTCACAATTTTGTCCTTGGTAGCTTACTCATTATTCCTGATGTGTTTTGTTATTGGTAATAATGTTCGATGTCCGAACTTTTACTAAAGCCAAATTAAGATCCAATTAAGCAAGTAATCCTTTAGATCGACACTAGCTAATGCTCTTATTTTCAAAGCACGTGGTTACTATTTCTCTAATGAGAAAAATTAGGTGGAGCAGCCGTGACTAATGCGCAAGCTCAATTGTGCTTTTCACTTGGAGAAATAGAATAATTAACGACCCGGAAAAATAGTAAAAGATGTCTCGAATCGTACAGAGGACTCATAAACCCTTCTCTTTTTTTTTTTTTTTTTGACCTTGAGCCATTGGCATAAATGTCAACGAAATAATTTCCGCATTTGACACTGGCTCTCTCAAAGCCAATGTGGCCGACATAGGCAATTCCCCCATTATGGTGTCGGGAAGTTGACAAAACTGTCCTCGTTGGCCAGAACTGGTCAAGACATGGCATCATCACGAAGCAACCCACGTGATAGATTCTTTCCTTCATTCCGAGTCTTTGATTTCTTAGTGGAGAGATCGTTCGTAGAAATGGAAAATCGCTTCTGCCGTCTGTTCATGACTAGAGCAAGTTGATTATTAGGTTTTTGAGTTTCTGGCCCTTGGAAATTGATCGGTGAAAAGTTTGTAAAAATATCGAACTAAGGAACAGTTACCACGCACGCCTGTATGTAGTTCATCGATGTCGTCATGTCTAGTCCAGTTTGCGGTTGTCGTTGTTGTCGTCATGTGTTCATCATTATAATGGAACTCATGCCTGTCCTGCTGTACCAGGATGTTCATGGAGTCGTGCAGAAGGCTGAGGATAATGAAGAGATCGGAAGCCAAGGACTTTGCAATACTGCAGACCAGGGACTTCCTCAAAGGCACCTTGAAAGAGGACAACTGATGAGAACGGGCAACGCTTCTGTGACATGGGGGAACTTGACATGATTCCTCTCATCTTCTTATGTCTGCAGATTAGAACATGGTCTTCATTAGTTAATGAAATAGCCGAATATTAGCCGAATTAAGGACAACTCCCTTACATGGGAATGCTTAACTAGCAGTACATCATTTAGATGGATGCTTTCAGTTGTTATTATCTGTTCAAGATGATTATCTGTGTGCCGAATAATTCATATATCGTTCACGTACTGTCATGTGTATGGTTAATTGATTCCGCATATCCATGGCGCTACAGCTTCCGATTGTCTCTCAGAAAATGGCATTTAGGGTTAGGGATAGTTGAAACACAGAAAGCAGAAGAACCCGACAGGAAATGAGCCATTTGAATCGATGAGTTCAAGCGGATTCTTGATTCCAATTCCTCTTTCCAACTTCCAGAGATTCCTCTCGAAAGGTGGTGAGTTGGGCTCTGGAAACGGTTTTGACTTTTCCATAGATATGAAACGACATGGAGAGAAAACAAGAGTTGATTGTGCTTAATCAGATCATTTTTCTACGGTAGGCACAACAACAACAGGAACATGTCCATGAATTGCATAAGAAATATTTGCTAGGAGCTTTATATGCGTGTGGAGACTTCAGTAGGCATTTTCACATTCCATCTTGTTCAAGCTGGTTTAATCACTCCATTCCACTTAATATAGGGCAAGGTATTAAATAGGCTATTGCTTATTGAATGAGATTACACTTAGGTTCCGTTGATTCCATAAAAAAAAAATGAATACTTTGAAAATATTTTAATAAAAGAGATCACTTGTATCGCTTATAAAAATAAATAAATAAAGAATATTTTCACCGTTTACAACAATATTAGACATAAATTGTTATTGACAATGAAAACATTTTCCATTGATCAATTATTTTAAGCAATATAAGAAAATCATTTTTAGGAAAATATTTTTCAACTTATTCATTTTCGGTGAAATAAACGGAGCATTAGTTTACTTTGTTCATGAGATATCACATGATAGATTGGATTTCTTGGAGAAAATGAGTTACAAGACACCATCCAAGCATGTTATATATGTTTTTATTTCCAATTTGATGCATTCTAAAATTTGTTCACTTAAATATTAATTTATAATTTATCTGTGAGACAATCAAGGTGTGACGTATTTTAATGTGTAACTCATAATATATTGATCGAACCATGATATTTAGTTCACAATGTGGTGAAACTCTTTTTAATTTTTTACACATACGTCATCTCACTTGCACTTTTTGAGATTCGGATTCCATAAATAACTAGTTCTATACGGTGTCATATGATCAATAATTTTTTGTTTAAGAAAACCTTTTCCTCGTGTGAGACAAGAAATTTTTTCTTTTTTTTTTTTGGGGGGGAAGAGGGGGTGTTAGGAAACTATGAAAGACTAAAATTCCTAAAACGATGCACCAAAGTTTTAGAAGATTTTGAAGAAGTATAGCACTCGGAAAAGCACGAGAATCATAAGATCGTGCATCTCCATCAGTGCACTTCCCAAGCAATCATGTCATGAATGCATCCATGAATTTACAGAGGCCCCTAACGCCCTGTTGGAAGGAGAATCTGTCGAGATCATAATTGATAAGGCAGATAATAGACACAGAGTATTTTAGGAAAAACAGAATTGGGCATATATTTATTTTCCCTTTGGTGTATTACATATATCGATGCCCATTGTACATTTGAACATACAGAAAGATATACACAAAACCTTTTTCTCTCCATTGCTTTGCATTTCCTTTCATGGTATCAGAGCTAGGAGGTCCTGAGTTCGAATCTTCCAGGCCCCTATTGCCTCCCCAATTAAATTTCCACACTTGGTACTAGGCAAAAGACCAGACTAAGTGTGAGGGGGAGTGTTAGAATGTTTAAATAATAAACCATGCCTTCATCTAATAGCTTAAGCTTTTAGAACAGTTGGTAGTGGTCTCACAAAATCCCACATGGTATCAGAGCAAGCTTTTCTGATCCACCTTCCGCACCATCTTTCTTGAATTGCCTTCAATTGTCTTCTGTTTTTGCTACTGCTCTCATCTGCAGAACAAAGACAGCACATTGAAAAGAGGAATTCAATATGCAGAGCCCCAACAACTCAGAAATTCAAAGTCAAGATCCACCTAGAAACACAACAAAGGAGTCGTCCAATCAATCTATACCTGCCCCTGCAGTCGAGCAACACCCTACTTCAACGCCATGGCCCTATGCACCATGGTTCCCAATTCAAGGACCATGGTTTACAGGATCTAATCAACAGTGGACCGGCTACAATCCAAGTGGAGAAACCGAACCTAATCCGAGTGGAACAAACAATGGATCGGGAATGAATTCTTACCCGAACTTCCCACCTGGGTTTGCGCCTATCGTTCTTCCACCCGTCGCCAGCCGTCCAGAACCTGGAGATCCCCTGTACACGTCCTCACACGATGGTCCAGAGCTGCGACTCATCACTCTTCAACTCACTGGACCGGATCACTACTCAGCATGGGCAAGGGATCTTCGGCGAGTTCTTGTAACTAAAGATAAGGACGGATTCCTTGATGGATCCGTCCCCTTTCCAAGTGATGAGCGCCTGCAACGACATTGGCGCAAATACAATCAATTAGTGCGCACGTGGATAGGAAATTGTGTATCGCCAGAGGTCGCCGCTGGGCTACCCCCGACTAAAGACGCGAGGTTAATGTGGAGCAACATAAAGGATATGTATGGGAAACTTGACAGGGTAAAGGTATTCTCGCTTACTCAAGCCCTCACCGAGTTGAAACAGGGGAACCTTTCGATCACCGCCTATTTCAACCGGCTCTCGACGCTCTGGAATGAGCTCGAGTCGGCCGAGGAGCAGCTCGAAGGACCGGAGTCCACACTCGCACAATATCGGGCAATCAAGGATCGTGAGAAAGTGACGAGGTTCCTATTAGGTCTAAACGAGAGCTACGTACCTTTTCGCACTCAGATCTTGGCCATGGAGACCGTCCCACTGCTCGGTCGACTCTTCCATCTCGCTGTCCAGGAGGAGAACCAGCGAATGGGCACCGGAACTGAAAAAGGGGGAGAAAGCATGGCCCTCGCGCGCCGGCGAGGTTTTCCGGCCGCTCTCACAGCGGCCCTCACGCGTCGCAGAGAGCCCCAGGCTCAGGCGGAAACCCCAATTCGTTTGGGGAAGAAGACGGTCCCGACTGGAACCCTAATTTTAGGGTCTCACGATCGGACGGCCACGATCAAAGAAATCGATCCAACGGCCTCCATTCATTCGGCGGATCTGACGGTAGAAGTCAACAGGGGCGTGGATCCGACGGTCCTTATTCACTCGGTAGAGCTGATGGCCGAGATCAGCAGGGGCGCGGATCTGATGGCCCAAATTTCACCCGACTGGACGGCGTGGATCAAAGGAGAGCCCGCGGATCCGACGGCTCCCATTTTATCTCATATGGGTTGGAATCTAACGGCCAATATGGTGCCACGTCAGCACAAAAAGGAGGAAATCACAAATTTAAAGGTAAATATTGTGAATATTGTCGGCGTCCTCATCATACCATTGAAACATGCTGGAAATTACATGGTAAACCCACTGACAAAGAAAAGAAAGGCAAAGAATTTTCTGCTTACCAGGTGTCAACACAAGGGTATGATAAAACTCATCAACCCATATCCCAGGATCAATATCAGAATATACTGAAGGCCATAAATCAACTGCAAACAGTTGACAAAAGCGCAAATTTCTCAGGTACTTCATCAAACAAGACTCGTAAGATTTCAGTTGATGCATGGATTATAAATTCGGGTGCCAGTGATCACATAATTTGTCACGAAAATTTATTCTCTAGTGTTTCCACAAATCATGCTTCCATATATGTTCGACTTCCAAATGGAAATATTACTGATGTCAGCAAGATTGGTACTATTCAGCTCAGCGCAAACATTATCCTTAAAAATGTTCTCTATATCCCAGAATTTGAATTTAATCTTATAGCTGTGTCCAAAATCTGTGAGGACAACAATTGTTGAGCCAATTTCAATTATGAAATTTGTTCCTTTCAGGACCTTTCGACTGGGAAACTGATGGGCTTGGGTAGAATGGAACAAGGGCTATATTTCTGGATCAATTTCCCCAAAGATTTTGATCTTTCTTCTTTGAATAAAGGCATTTCTTGTAATGCTGTTGCTGCAAATAAAATTTCACTTTCCCATAAACGTCTGGGTCATAGTGCCTATTTTCCTTGTTCTGATTGTAGAATATGCCCCTTGGCAAAACAAACGAGAAATCCATTCCCAACTAGTGTATCTCGAGCCACTAGCATTTTTTCATTAATACATGTGGATATTTGGGGTCCTTACCACACACCACATCGTGATGGATCCCGATTTTTCCTTACTATCGTGGATGATTATTCTCGTGCCACTTGGGTATTTCTCATACAGTCAAAAAGTCAAGCCTTCTCCTGTCTGTCAAAATTCTTGTCCATGGTTAAAAATCAATTTGATAAACATATTCGGAGAATTCGAACAGACAATGGGAGTGAATTTTTTTCCAATGAGTGCTAATCTTTTCTGTCATCACAAGGAATTCTTCATGAGAGCTCTTGTGCTTACACTCCAATGAGAATGGGATTGTCGAGCGAAAACATCGACATCTCCTAGAAGTTGCTCGTGCACTTAAATATCAAGCCTCCATTCCAGAATCTTTTTGGGGAGATTGTGTGATCACTGCGGCTTACTTGATTAATCGTATGCCAACTAGAATATTAAAGGGTTGCACCCCTTTTGAGATGCTCTTTGGTAAGAAACCAGACATTAGTCATCTTCGAGTGTTTGGCTGCCTTTGTTATATGACGAATGTTCGCTATAAGCATAAAATGGACCCTCGTTCTTTTCGATGTGTCTTTATGGGATATGGGACTTTGCAAAAAGGTTATCGAGTTATGAAACTATCTACCGGCCGCTTCTTTATTAGTCGGGATGTTATATTTCACGAGGATATATTTCCTTTTCAAGAAATTGGCTCTCCAGAAAAGGCATCCATGACTGAATCCGGCTATCGACAATTTTTATCAGTGGAGGATATTTCTGTGTATCCACAATATATCTTGATTGGGTCAGAGCAACCAACTCCTGATTCATGTCCTGCATCATATCCTGACTCACCTGCTCTCACCACTGGGTCTTCTAATTCTTCGGCATGCTCAACTAGTGATACCTCTCCAGCAACACATAGTGAGCTTCCTTCATCACCGTAACAACATATTGAACAATCTTCCCCAGCAGTTGACAGGCCTAGACGCTCAGGAAGACTAGTTCGTCCCCCAACATGGACAAAGGACTATATTTGCTCTACATTGCGAGCTTCAGGTACGCAATACCCAATATCTTCGTATGTTTCATTTGGTCGACTGTCTCGGGAACACATGTGTTGCATCAGTCAGATATCCGAAGAACAAGAACCGTCTTCTTATGAAGAAGCAGCGCGTGATGTTCGTTGGCAAAAGGCAATGAAAGAGGAGATTGCTGCACTCCAACGAAATGACACTTGGGACATTGTTCCTCTCGCTCGCTCATAGAAGACCCATTGGCTGCAAATGGGTTTATAAAATAAAATACAAGGGAGACGGTTCAATTGAGCGATACAAAGCTCGGCTTGTCGCAAAGGGATTCACACAACGTGAAGGATTTGACTATCATGAGATGTTTTCCCCAGTTGCTAAAGAGGTAACTGTTCGCTCATTTCTAGCGATTGCCACATTACGCAACTGGGAGTTACATCAAATGGATGTCAACAATGCCTTTCTCCATGGAGATCTTGATGAAGAAATTTACATGGAGGTTCCACAGGGATTACGTCGACAGGGGGAGTCTCGGGTGTGTCGTCTCCGCAAATCCCTGTACGGGCTTAAACAAGCATCTAGACAGTGGTATGCAAAATTCACCACGGCACTTACAAATGCAGGTTTCCAACACTCGAGGCATGACTATGCGTTATTCACATGGACCAAAGGTACTTCATCAATCTACCTATTGATTTATGTTGATGATATACTTATCATGGGAAATGATGATGTCGCACTTCTAAAGTTCAAAGAATACTTGCATTCTACTTTCCATATCAAAGACTTGGGCCCACCAAAATATTTTCTCGGCATTGAAATAGCTCGATCCAGTGCGGGAATTTGTCTCAGTCAGCGAAAATTTGTCCTAGAAATCATATCGGATGCTGGTTTATCAGGATGCAAACCAGCTGCTATACCTATTGAGCAGAATGTCAAGTTGACAACGTATGAATATGATGTAAGCTCTTCTTCTCCAAATGAAGATTCACTGCTCAAGGATCCATCCGGATATCAGCGACTCGTTGGCAAGTTAATTTATCTTACCATGACCAGGCCCGATATATGCTATGCGGTGCAAATACTTAGCCAATTTATGCATAACCCGAAGCAATCACATATGAATGCAGCGCTAAAGGTTGTGAAATACTTAAAGGGGTGCCCAGGACTCGGAATTCTACTATCTCGAGACTGTAACATGAAGATGACAGCATATTGTGACACAGATTATGCTACCTGTCCCATGACAAGAAGATCCATCACTGGCTTTTGCATTAAGCTAGGAAAATCCTTGATTTCGTGGAAAACAAAGAAACAAAGCAACGATCTCCTTGTCATCAACGAATCGAATATCGAGCTATGGCAAAAACCGCCGTCGTGAGATAGTTTGGATACGAGGACTCCTTTCAGATCTTGGTGTACAAGTCAACGGAGCAAGTGAATTGTTTTGTGATAATGATGCTGCACTAAAATTGGCAGCGAATCCAGTTTTCCATGAAAAGACAAAGCATATCGAGGTCGATTGTCATTTTACTCGAGATAAAATCCAACAAGGCATTGTTACAACTCGAGGAATTGGAACCGTAGAACAACCAGGCGAGACATTTTCACTAAACCATTATGCCGAGACAACACAGATATTTGTTGAGCAAGCTTGGCGCCTTTGACATTTACAAGCCGCCAGCTTGAGGGGGAGTGTTGGAAGGAGAATCTGTCGAGATCATAATTGATAAGGCGGATAATAGACACGTAGTATTTTAGGAAAAACAGAATTGTGCATATATTTATTTTCCCTTTGGTGTATTACATATATCGATGCCCATTGTACATTTGAACATACAGAAAGATATATACAAAACCTTTTTCTCTCCATTGCTTTGCATTTCCTTTCACGCCCGCATACGCTTAAGAAAAAAGGAACCCCGAAATTGCATGGCCAAGCGGGTCACTGAAAGCTCTTCGACGAGGGAAACTCTTTCTGATGTCTCGTCAAAATGGGGTTTCCAAGATCAAAGTGAAAATGACCCGAGGCAAGGGGATGGCGTCCGTGTCTTGACAGATCTAGTAAAAAGGCATGAATAAGGTCAGATATCAAGCTCAAGAATAGATTCGGGACAATCACTGTGGCATCTCTCTCTCTTCTGTGAGCACACGAGGTGTGCCTTTTTAGTTTTGGCAAGAGAGTGGCACCAACCTTAATGGAAGTGCTGCTCTATGGTTTCGCCATTTTAAGCTGACAACGAAAGGCATCATGAAGCATCCACCGTGAATGAAGGGAGTTAGGTCGATTTGGTTGGAAAGTAAGGTCGTGAATTCCCTCCCGATGTGGGGAAGCCAAATTCATCAAACTGTTGATAAAAAAAATGTACTGTACTCTCGGATAAGAATAATTTCATCTTTTAAATTATCAAAAAAACAGTTCTACTAATTTAATAAATAGTACGTGACTACACAGTACGTGTCGCTTGTCTAACTTTTTTTTCACATCTATATAGCCAGACAGACAAACTAACAACTAATCAATTTGCTTGTGCTTTTGAGTTAACAAATGGCTGACTCGGCATGTCAATAAGAAGTGCAATAAAGACTACGGATGGGTCTCTGAAAAATCCCAAAATTTCATGCATTCATTCGGAGTTGCACAAGGAGTAGACTCGTCGTCAATTAGTTATAGTTTCAAAGTACGGGAGAATGAAAAAGTGGTGAAGGTTTCACATAAGGCAAGAAAAATAAATGGGCACGCATTATGTTACAAGCCACTATAAAATTTATCGCCAGAGAAAACAAAACAAAAAAAAAGTTCTATGCGAGCGACCTAGTACACCATTAATTTAAGAGGGTGGGTTGTTGTTAAAATCAAAGGTGGATGATGCCACTTGTGTAAAAGGAAAAAAAAAAAAATTCTATTCTGGCGGCGCATGGATCTATTAAGTAAAAGTTAAGTTTCAGATATTGAAAGCAAGATATTAAGAAATTAATTAAATAAATAAGTCGTTGCAAACGCCCAAATTTGCTGAGCCCCAATGAGCGATAACTTGTAACGACGGGCCTCGCTTGAAGGCCGAGATTTAGGGACAGATTTCGGCCGATTCCAGAAGGGTCATGGGTCATGTTTTGTTAGGTATTGGGTAATAGAAAGGGAGGCCATCGCCTTCTTGGATAAATTACATTACGGGTCCATTTATTTTGTCAATAAATGAATAATTTAGAAAATAATTTCTTAAAATTAATTGTTTATATCGCTTGAAATAATTAGTCGATAAAAAGTATTTTGTTATCGATAATAATTTATGTCTAAGTATTTTTGTGGATGATGAAAAAAATTTTCTTTCGTTTATTTTTGCAAGGGAAAGAACAATTGTTTATAGGAAAATATTTGTAAACTTATTTCTTATTTCCCAATAAAAGGACCCTACATAAGTTTTCATTTGGTGGGGTTTTTTTTCCACTCTTTATATGGCTAAAATTCTACCTTAATCTCGCTGGAGATATAAAATTTCCCATGATTGTCCAATTGACAAAACCCTAGTTTCTTCACTTTCCCCTTTTTAGTTCTTTCTATATCTATATATGATCTAGTTGCCATAATTATAAATAGCACATATCCTCTTTTTAAACTTTTACATGGGTATTATCATGCATATTGAAAACAATATCTTTTCTTTGGGGAGAATGACACTAGAAATACTATAAATTGTGTACGGCACTCAATTTAGTGTTAAATTTTTTTTTTAGATCACTTAAGTGCCAACTTTAATTTGAGTTGCCAGAAATCCAATGTGGGGATATTTTATTAACTTCTTGATCTCACGTGGCTTACTAGTATGCCCAGTCAGCATATAACCCTTAAACGACATCATATAACAAATTAAAAAATGATCACTTCAATGCTAGTCGTTATAAAAAAGTGATCACTTTAGTGCCAATCGTTATTAAAAGCGATCGCTCCGATGCCAACAAAATGTCACCTCAAATAAAACTTTTAATTATAAATTTCACTTAATTTATCCAGCCAAAATTTCTCACCATAGGTACTTAAGTGATCATTTTTCTTCAATTTTGGTACTTAAATGAACCGGTGGAGACTTTTGGTACTAAAGTGTGTGATGTACACAATTTATGACACTTCTAGTATATTTCTCCCGTTTTCTTTCTTTATTTATTAGATTCTTTGTTCTGTACATGTTTAGTTCCTTTGAGCAGAGAATTTCCTAGAAACTTAGTTCATTTCGATACAGCAAATTGTTTGATTGTCAAGTGGAACACAAAAGATCTTTAACATTAATGACTTCTTAACCCATTCAAATATTCACAAATTTTTATTTTTGTTGTGCATATCAACATCAGACCTTTTCTATCAATGCACTTTCATACACACATAATAGGTCATGGGAAGAAAAGATGAAATAACAAAACCCTCTTCAAAAATTTGCCAAGATAAAATCGCAATTACACTCCCCAATCCGAACATCTAAATGATGTAGCTATATTAAATGAAAAAAATTAGAAGAAAATAAAAGTCATTCATTTTTGGATGAAAAAAATTTTAATATCATCCAGAGTGTGTTTAAGATTAAATATCAACGGCGTAGGCAGAAAGGGAGTCCTTCGTTTGTGGGCCGCAGAAGTCTGTGGGTGTGGGCTTGATCTTCGACACCAAATCAGTCTCCTACAAGCCATTGTAAAAAGAAGGGAGGAATTTTCAATCTAAAATCATCGACATTTCTGGAAAAAAAATAGAGAATCCGTATCGACAGGTAGATTTCAGGTTTTGGATAGGTTGAACCTTGAACCTAGAACAAATTTTAATATTTTTTTGGTCTATTTCTTCACACGATCTTGTAGTGTTCTATGACATTCCATGATAAGTATAAAATATGAAACAATTAGTTTGAACTTCAATTTAATAATTGACACTTTTACTTTATTAGTATTCATTTTCTTTGTGTCTAAATGTAAATTTTGATCGATGAATTAGCAGTAAGTAGTGATCATTCAAGGTGATGAATCGTAATACAGGTAAAACATTGAAACTTATAATAGAGTAGGTTTTAGATTAAAAACAAGAAATCTAAATCTTCCGAGATTCCCACATTGTATCTTCCTTTAAAACTTAAGTTCTAGAGAGAATCTGTATGGAAGCTAGAACTATTCACCCTTGACAATATCATTGCTTACTTCGAGAGAATATGAACCTAATTCAGGTGCACCCATCTCATCTAAACAGCGGATGTGCGATTGGGCTCCATGTCGGCACCGATCTAAAAGGGAATATGCTTGAAATTCCATAAGTCAACAGAGGATACGCCTGAATCAAAGCCTGATTGTCCTGGCAAAAGAATTGACGAGGCTGGAGATCAACATAGGGGCTAAAATCTTTTTTTTTTTGGACGAAGACGAAGCTTGCATTTAATATACTAAGAAACCGGTTTACAGTACTTAGGAGAGTCTAAACAAAGGATAAGAAAAAGATCCCGCGGTGGAGAGGCAAGCCAATTGTTCGGGAGAGAACCTGTCAAATAGGATTTTGCAAGGAAATCAGCTGCTGATTCGTTTGGCGCGATCGAACCGGAGCTCCACCGAAGGAAGAGAGTCCAGGCATTTTACGGCAATCTTGGGTGGCGTGGGATGAGGCCCGATCCGGCTGGCCGACGGCCCAATATAGATTCCACGGCAGCTAAACAATCACTTGAGATTAAAACGGGGAGTGAGTTGTGTTCGTGCGGGGAGGAGAGAGGATGTCGGGCGAGTTTCGGAAGTCTTCCACCATCTCTAACGCGCGCCGAAGACCTAGGGTTTCACCGGCCAAAGCAGTTGGAGCTCGGATCTTTTGCACAAAGCCACCCACACAACGGCCGTCTTCAGAGCGACACAAACCAGCGATGGAGGCTTCCGATTGCGCATCCAGCCATGCGCAATCGACATTGATTTTGATGGTTCCTGGGTCCGGAGGTTTCCAGGTTTGTGGTTCGGATTGTTGCTTTCTGGTGCTTGGATTCCACTTCTTGTATAAACTTTGAGCTAAGCGGGCCTCAATGATGATTTGATCTTGTTTCTCGGTACGGCCATGGAAAATCAGTGAGTTGCGGGCTTTCCATAAGGTCCAGAGGAGGGACGCAAAGATGCCTTTTTGAATGGTAGAGACACCGGATTGCAGGTATTCATACACCCATTTATCTATTCCCATTATGGACGTTGAGGGAGCTGGGCTAATTTTCTTGAACTTTTCCCAGATTTGCCGAGACCACCAACATACACAAAACAGGTGTTCAGTTGTTTCAGGTTGCGACGGGCAACGGGGACAGAACGGGTCAGGTAGGAGATTGCGCCTATGTAGATTATACCTTGTTGGTAGGCCCTCTGTGCATAGACTCCATTTAAATTGTTTAACTCTAGGGCTCGTTTTTATATTCCATATTTCTCTCCAAAGCTTTTGCGGAACACAGTAGGAAGAGGATGCCATGTTTGATGTGTGTAGGATCGGGCGATCGAGAATATGATACCCGCTTTTAATGTTGTAGTCCCCTGTAGGATGACCAATCCAGATGAGCCGATCTGGTCTGGGGCTTGTACTCAAAATCGTGGCCTGTATTTCTGATGCAATATTGCTATCAAATAGATCTGAGATCAGTTGATTATTCCATGTGCGTGCATCTGGATGTATAAGGTCAGCAACTAATTGAGGGTCATTATAGTTAGCCGGACCTCCAATTACGCCGGAAGTCGCCATCTATCCTCTTGCAAATTGATAGACTTACTATCCCCGACTTCCCACTTTAGATGAGATTGAAGGGCGTCACGGCCAATTAATAAACTTTGCCAGCCCCAAGAGGGTTTGTATCCTTTAGTAGCAGTCCATATGTTGCCAGTAGGATAATAGAGGCCTTTAAAAACTCTGCTCCACAAGGTCTTGGGAGCCTTAGCTAGTCTCCAGGCTTGTTTCCCTAGCATCGCTGTATTGAAAAGGACTAGGTCTCTAAAGCCCATGCCACCTTCTGCTTTTCTGTTTTTGAGAAAGTCCCAGCTTTTCCAGTGAATTCCTTTTTTATCAGCTCTCTGTTTCCACCAAAAATCTGAGGTTTTTCGTTCAATAGCACGACAGATAGAAATAGGAATCTTAAAGATCTGCATAGCATATTGTGGTAATGCCTGAATCACCATCTTTATCAATACTTCTTTGCCCGCCTTCGAAATGAGTTGCTCTTTCCAGCCCGCCAATTTTCGGTCTACTCTAGCTAATATCCAGTTGAACATCTGTTTTTTAGTCGATCCCCAATCAGAAGGTAGACCAAGATACTTACCCGTATGTTCGAGGATAGGGACTCTTAGTTCAACTGCAATATTGTGCTGTAGATTCTGCGGACATGTAGCTCCCATAAAAAGACCGGATTTGTTTAGGTTAATCCCCTGGCCTGATGCAAAGCAGTAACAGTTCAAAATATTGGCTAGATTTTGGGCTTCTCTAATAGTTCCATCTAGGAAAAAAATAGCTTCATCAGCGAAGAACAAGTGAGAGAGGACTGGACAGTGCTGATTTAACTTTAGACCCTTTAGGGTACCATCCGTGACAGTCTTGTGTATCATATGGGATAGGGAATTCGCCATAATAATAAATAAATAAGGGGATAAAGGGTCCCCTTGTCTTAGTCCTCGAGTAGGATATAAGATATCTCCTGCATCACCGTTGATTAGAATTCGGTAATTGACAGATGATATGCAAAACTTCACTAGATTAATCCATCTTTCATGAAAGCCCATTTTCAGCATTAGGTCACCTAAGAAGTCCCACTCAACTCGATCATATGCCTTCGCATGTCTATCTTTAACACTCCCTGGAACTTCCTTCGTCTCCTTTTAGTTCGGAGGTGGTGCAGAACTTCTTGAACAATGAATATATTGTCTTGTATTTACCGGCCACTGATGAATGCACTCTGTTCAGGTAATATGATGGAAGGCAGCCAAGGTTTAAGCCTGTTTGACATGATTTTGGCAATAATTTTATAGCTGAAATTGCAGAGGCTAATGGGTCGATATTCGTGATTTGTTCTCGGATGAGCCGTTTTTTTGGGATAAGGGTAATATGGGTTTCATTGATGGCTGGATCGAATCGACCTTCTCTGAAAAAGGAATCCACCATTTTAAATATGTCTGTTTGAATAGTAGCCCATTGGCTTTGATAGAAGAGACCATTTAATCCATCCGGCCCGGGAGACTTAGTTGCGCCCATTTGGAAAACAGCCAATCTCACCTCCTCCATTGTAATCTCTGCTATAAGAGAGTCATTCATTGCCTCATGCACTACTCGAGGGCATTGGTCTAGCACTGGCTCATAATACCGATCACCTACTGAGCTATACAACTGCTGGTAGAAAGCATGAATGTGCTGATGAATAACTCAAGGTTCTCGAGTCCATGCATTTTCTTCGATCTTGAGCATATTAATTCTATTCCTTTGTCTCCTCTGGATCGTAGTGGCATGAAAGAATCTGGAATTTTTATCCCCCACCTTAGCCGCTTGATTACGGATCTAATGCCCCAATGCATCTCTTCTTGTCGCCATAATGTACTCGGTTTTCATTAATGGAGTTATACTCGGCTGTTTTTTCGTGTGGTCTGCTCTGTTTGTGAGATTTATGAGTTGGCTTCGAAGTTGATCGATTTGTTTTGATGCATTGCTGAAGGTTCTCCTGCTCCATATCCTCAATTCCTGTATTAACTTAGATATTTTGGTAACCAGATCACCTTGTTGCAGTGGTGCTGATCTCCAAACGTGGTCGATGATCGCTGTACACTCAGGGTGGTCAAGCCAATATGCTTCAAACCGAAATCTCCTCTTTTTTTGGGTGGTATCTCATTAAAGCCGAGTAAAATTGGACTATGATCAGACCCCAAAGCTGGAAATGCAAAGACATCAGCATTTGGCCAGGTAAGCCTCCATTCTAAGTTGCCAAGCACCCTGTCGAGTCTTTCTTTGACAAGAAAATCTCCATCTCTTCTATTAGACCACATAAACGCACATCCTTTACTCTCCACATCTAATAGGGAGCAGGAATCCACAAACTCTTGAAAAGCTGTCATTCTAAACCTCTCTGCAGGCCTCCCTCCAACCTTCTCCCATTGGTAGAGTATTTCGTTAAAATCCCCTAGGCATACCCAGGGAGCTGTTGAGTTTTCATGCCGGCTAGAAATGAGGTTCCAAAGGGATACTCTCTCTTGGAAGGAAGTTGAAGCATGTAGGAACGAAATTTTCAACTGAGTAGGACAGCCATTGACATCACAAGAAACCTCTAGTAACTCAGAGCTGCTATAATCCACATGTAGTTTAACCTCATCCTCCCAGAACAAAGCTAACCCCCCAGCGGTTCCAGTAGGATTGACAGTAAGAGACGAAGAAAACTTTAAACGACGCTTAATATTATTTACTAGTAGGGACTGGTTTTTTGTTTCCATGAGAAATACTATATTAGGCCTCTCACGAACCACAAGGGCTCGTAAATGCTTTGGACTATCAAGGGAGAACCAAGACCTTGACGGTTCCGGCTTAGGATTTTCATGGCTCTTTGTGGTGGCTTTTTCGGCTAGCCACCAAAGCCCCAGGCTGAATCGCCGTCCCATAACTGAATGGGGGTCTCCATGAGGTTGTCCGACTCCATCCCCATCACCTAATTGCCTTTCCTATCATAGGGAGTAAATCGTTTTTGTTTCTTTGAATTCTGTTTTTTCATACTAGCTCTAGATACACCCGGGATGCTTACCCCTGTAGTTGGCTTAGGAAAGTCTATTATCTGCTCAATTTGCTGCTGAACTCGCTTTCCTTTTTTGATTGTAGAAATTTCAGCCGAGGGTATAACTGGTTTCGGAGTAGCTGGCTGATAGATAACAATGGCTTGGCCGCTGTCAGATGATATCTTTTGCGTTTCTTCCTCCACGGGAGCGATTGGAGTTTTAGGAACCATTTCTTCGTCCGGCAAAGGTAAGATCAATATCCCCATAAAAGGTTTTCCAAATAGGGACTAAGTCGTTTCACTTCGACCTTCAACCAGTTTCCAAATTTGCGTTTGTCATCCTCTTCTTCTGAATCCACATATGGGTGTATCGGACATTTCGTAGTATAGTGATCCATAAGGCCACATGAGTAGCAATAAAATGGGAGCCTTTCATACTTGAAATCAACCCACCAATGTCGGTTTCCAACATGAATAATGGTTCCGGTTTTCGAGGGGAGTGACAAATTCATGCGTACTCTAGCCTTTCCGAGTCCTTCGAGAGCTATTATTACGGGCATCTATTTTGACTTCCTCCACTACACCCAATTTTCCAGCAATTAATCGAATACAGTCCTCTAACATTGCCGCTCTAGGAAGACCCACTAGATGAACCCAGAAAGAGCAGTGATCGAATTCATAACAGTGTTCGGGAATAGTGGGATCTCCTTCTTTGAGTACTAGTAAATTGCTAGAAAAAGACCGGGGCTAGATTGAAGGATTCTTTTTTCTCCTCTACCGATTTGAAGATAAAAGCAAAGAAGCCTGTATCAATCGTTTCGCATCGAACTTCTGTAACTCTCCATGACCTCTTCATAGTAGTCCAAAATGCAGTAAAATTGACATCAGGGTTCGTAAATAATTTACCATATAATATGTGCCCATCCATCTGCTTGTGTGCTTCAGAGATACGACCATTTAGGTCTGTTATGTCATCAACTGCCCATAGATCACCCATTTTTTTGCACAGGGTTAGCATTCGGAGATGGTCTGTTTGGTTACTTTCCATGTCTGGAGCGGGCTGCTGAAGTGAAACAGATAGGGTTTTCTGATTTCGGAGGTGGGGCGGTGAAGGTGTTGGAATGAAGGGAATTCTGTGACTTGCAGCAAGGATTTAGGGTTTATGAGTGTGAGCTAGATGGGGATAATTAGAGACGAAGAAGAGAGCTGAACTAGAGAAGCCCAACCTCCGATCCAGGGACAAGAGATGAATAGCGCCTGGAGGAGGAAACTTACCAGCAGATTGGTGGAGAACAAGAGGGATCCAGAGATCCGAAGGAGGAAGAAGCTAGGGTTTCGGCTTAATCTTCCTCAAGCAACCAAGATTTTGCGAGGATTCAATCAGGGGGGCGGCGTAGCTCTCATCCATTGTTGCAGGGATGGGAAGGAACTATCACCAGGGGGATAGGGCAAACTCTCCGGTCGAGGGAGAGAGAGAACAACATAGGGGCTAAAATCTCACGGGCCTTCTTGAAGCCTTAAAACATTCGGGAAGGTCAAGGACGGGTCATGCTCGAGCGCGAGATACCAGCAAAATCTATGACTGTAGCCGCTTCTAAGAAAAGGACACGCGATTATGGTACTCCAGCTAGAGCTAGGGCCGCAATGCACAGTTTTTCCCCACTCCGAGCGACAAAGTTTACACATGCCGACATCGCGTGTATTGATCTTTAGCTTGGTGGGCGATGTCGAGAGTCATGCAAGTGGAAGTTTCCACCTCTTTGCCAGGCTCCACCTGGTTCACGAAATTTGAACGATTTAAAAAATTATTGTTCTAAAAATGATAATTTCATATCGTAGCCATGCAAGTGGAAGTTTCTGTCTCTCTGCCAGGCTCCACTTGGTTCACGAAATTTGAATGATTTAAAAAATTATTTTCCTAAAAATAATTTTAAGTAAATGAAAAATATTTCCATCATCAATGACAACATTTTTATAGATCAATTTGTAAGCAACAGAAATTATCATTTTTAAAAAATGATTTTAAGTAGAGCTCTCATTTATTTCGTAGAAAGTGGATGATTCGGAAAAGATGATCACTTCTATTGCTTACAAAAATAAATAAACAGAACATACTTTTATCGTTCATAAAAATGTCTAGAAATAAACCGTTGTTGGCAATGAAATTTTTTTCATTGAATAATCATCTCGGACAATAATCTTTAGAAAAGTATTTTTGGAGTTAATTATTTTTCACACGTAAGCCCTCTCGTCAGCTTTTTCCTTTCATTTGGTAAAGTGAATGATGGAGTGAGTCATGGCTTACAAAGCCCAGCCCACGGGAATCGATGGCACGCCACCGACAGAGACGGGGACGGGGACAGGGACAGGTACCAAGGGACAGGGTGTCATCGCTTTGTCGCGGCCACAGATGTCTGTGGGTGCTCGCATGCAAACGTGCATTTCGGCAAAGTCATCGCGTGACATTCCACGCGGTAACCCTTCCGGTCGCTTTTCCAATTTTTTGATCATAAAAATATGACGCGTCTCCTTTTTCTAAATCGCCATTCATTAGTGTTTCAAAAAGCGCTCGTTTACGAAACTCGGTTTGATGAAAAATACTCTTGTCGACGAGTGCGCGATCGAGGCACTCGTTAAAACGGATGTTGACGAATTTCCTTTTGATGGTATGGATCGATTTTGTCTTCGGATATGAAGTCGAGGGAAGAGCTCAGGTGATGCGTTAGGTCTTGAGGGAAATATTTGATTCACTCGATAAAGAGCTATTTAATAGAAATTTGAACATTTTCAATGATGCTATTAACACCTTTGAATGATAATTATGATAAAATCATGTGTTTTCATTGAGAGATTTATTTTTTTGGGTCAAAATTAAGAGATTTATTGGATTTCATATGAAGAGTCATTATCAATTTCATCGAATAAGTCCTAACTTAATGATTTTATCGAGAGAGAAAAACTAAACTCAATGTTGGACTGCAAATGTGTACTCGATGCAAAAAGACTTAAAGTATTTAAAAAAGATTGTTTGAGCAATTAAGCATCCAACTCCAAATGTCAACGTTTTTAAGCCTTTGGCATTCCGAACTCTTCGCTTTTCTCTTATGAATTCCGAACCTATCATCCCCTTTCGTTTCCGTCTTCTTGCAAATACAATCATCTCTCGTGCCAATCGATGCGCCACGCTTGGCCACAGACTACTTCTTTTTTCCCTAAACCATCTCAGAAATAATCAAACATAATGTCAAATCGCCACGCCTTCACAAGACAAACCCATTAATACAAACCCATTAATCAATTACATAAAAAAACATTCGATATATGATATATATGTTAACATCATATATGACTTAGAACTTAGAACTTTTATAGGTTCCCGCTGGTCCAATTCTAGGTTTCGGGTTATATCTGAATCATACTCATTCCTATCCACCAATCAATCACATAAATATATATAATATATATGCTAACATCACGTATAATTTAGAACTTGAAATCCATAGGTTCCCACTAGTCCGGTTCTAGGTTTCAAGTTATATTTGAATCATACTCACTCCTATTCACTGATCAATCACATAAATATATATAGCATACATGTTAACATCAATAATGATCACTCTCCAATTTACCAAAATGAGATTAATAATGATATTATTATTGAGGACTGATATCCGGGGACGATATTTGCTTTCCAAAAGAAGTACACATCTGTTCGGCTCCGTGCGATGTCCGTCCCGCAATTATCTCTGAGCCGTACGTTCAAACCAACGGTCGCCACGCCTTTCTTTTCTATGGTCTCCGCCTCCCCCTGCGCCTCCCGTTCCCCCCTCCCCATCTCATAAATACCCCGCAAGGATCGCGGTAGAAATCCAGAAGAAACAAACGACGAAAGAAGGAAGAAGAAGAAGGAAGAAGCAGCCAAGCACTCCCCGCTCGCTTCGCTCTCGATCCCTGCTCCTTGTCGACGGCAGCCGTAGTGGGTTTCCCAGGTACATTCCTCTTCCTCTCGCGGATCTGCAATTCCCCGGAGATGGGCTTTTGCCCCTGTAGCGGCGCCGCCGCCGGGGAATTATTTCGCTTCTTTTTTTGTCTTCCCGATTGTGGGTACGCGTCGAATCTGTGCTTTCTGCGGAAAAGGGGGCGCATTTGTGCGTTGCGTGCGCGTTTGGGTTTCTGGGTCGGCAACCGCGTGTCGCGGGCCGAGACCATTGCGGCTGTGATGGGGGGAAGAATCTGGATGCCCGTTCCGGCGTTTTTTTTTTCTTTAGATATCGACCGAAAGCTCACGGGGTGCATTCGACACAGGTAATGTTGAGCATGTCGAAATGTTGCGATCTCGAGATGCGAATCAGGATGCGCAGCATGATTTGGCGAAACTAATGTATCTTTTCTCAGTTGTGTGGATCTTTTTAGTTCTTGCGTTGTGGCTTTTCGGTTTCTGATCTCTGTTCTTGTAGCGAGTGTTGCGCTGATCGGAGCGCTCGGCTTGCGAATTCAGGTGCATTTTCGTTTGCTTCATTGGTTATTTTACTTTGCTGATGCAGGATTATCTGCGGATCCAGATCTTGTTTTCGTTCGTGGCACTGCGTCTAAATCAGCAAGCTGGAAATCTTAGATCTCGTCCAAAAGACTCGAAATAGTTGAGGAAATCTCCGAGGAGATGACGAATGGTGTTGTTAACGGTGTTCCTATCAACAATTCACTTGAGAAGCCCTTGAAGATCTTCATCGGGTATGATCCACGCGAGGACCTTGCTTATGAGGTCTGCCGCTACTCTATTCTGAAGAGATCATCGATCCCCGTTGAGATTAACCCCATCAAGCAATCTGAATTGAGGAAGAATGGCCTGTACTGGCGGGAGAGAGGGAAGCTGGAGAGCACCGAGTTCTCGTTTACTCGGTTCTTGACTCCACATCTGGCTAATTTTGATGGTTGGGCGATGTTTGTGGACTGTGATTTTCTCTACTTAGGGGACATCAAAGAGTTGAGGAGCCTGTTGGATGATAAATATGCTGTAATGTGTGTTCAACATGACTATACGCCTAAAGAGACCACGAAGATGGATGGAGTCGTGCAAACGGTGTATCCCAGGAAAAACTGGTCTTCAATGGTACTGTATAACTGTGGACATCCCAAGAACAAGGTGTTGACCCCTGAGGTGGTGAATACCCAGACTGGTGCTTATTTGCACAGGTTTCAGTGGCTCGATGACAGTGAGATTGGCTCGATACCCTTTGTGTGGAATTTCCTCGTGGGGCATAACAAGGTTGTCGAAAATGATCCCAGTACGTACCCTAAAGCCATACATTATACCCTTGGAGGTCCGTGGTTCGAAGCTTGGAAGAACTGTGAGTTTGGAGATTTATGGACCAAAGAGTCTGAAGAGTATCAGAAGCAGGACAAAGCCCAAGTAGAGTAGCTGTGTACTCAGAATAATTTACTATGATTAGTTGAGGTCGTGATGATGCTCGGTTCTCATTGCTTCATAAATTCGGTATTTCATTTTGGCCTGAGGATGCTAATTCTGTTGGCCATTACTAATGTGGGGTTTTGCTGGCATATGCCACTTAGTACATGTTCTTAAGTATCCACCATTTTTTCATTGTAATAGATGAGTGTGATGTGATAGATTTTATATTACTATTCAATAAATCTTAAGATGTTTTCATTCAATGAGAAATTCGTGGCTTGTGATTGTTTTTGCTGACAACAGATGCATCTTGCCCCCTTCACTTGGCATATAATTAACATTTTTGCCGCTCAACTCACCTAAAATCTGCAAGAGATGCGTTGCTCTGCTTTTTTAGAGCTACAGATAAGGCATAATGCTTTCCACTGCATATTTTGGTTCCAGTATATCGTACAGATCTATGTTTATACTTGCATTCCGTGAACATTCTCTTTATTAATCCTTCTCAGTTCTCCTTGGTTTGCCGAAAAATCTTGCTGCAGAAGTTAGATGGGGCTTTTCATTGCTTATTCTAGGCTCTCCCGAAGTCATTACTTCGTTATACCAGCAATGGCGTTGTTCTCTCTCTTTCTTGTGATCGCTTTTCTCGGAATGGTGCTCTACCTTATCGCTATAGGATATGTTGATGCTTAAGCATTCATGCCTGTCCAGATGGTTACTAACCAAAAGCCAACGCTTTATATATTTTTCTCAAAAGTTGTGGGACGTCTGTCAAGTTCATGATGTAAATTCAGAGCATCAATCTTTTGGTCAATTACCAACCATTTGACAGCAATCCACTTTACACGGTTAATGAAAATGATTCCTGATGCTCAGTTCGGATGTAAGGGATTAAGATCGTGTGTTTGTTTCCTTTTTGGTCATTCTTAACCCTTTAGTTCAACTTCAGCCGAAGCTGAAACTTTCCCTCTTTTCCTTTGCTTTTGGACCTAGTTGAAGAGCTGGAGGGTTGTCTCATTCAGGGTAAGTAGGGAATAATGACTGTTTAATGCTATTCCCCACGTTGATTTGGCAGTCACCACTCAGAATTTGTTGTCTTTGGTACCTTTTTGCCTCAGAAGTGGTTAGACTGTGTTTACATATACTACATCTTGTAATTACTTTGAATTTCGCTGATAATTTAACCTATTTCTTCTCTTTTGATCCTACAATATGCTCTCAAGGTCTATCAAAGCATTTGCCCTGCGTCAACAAGGGTGCACACGGGTATATAATTCGCATGATCAAACTCAAGCTTGTCAACAGGCCGAGCTGGCTGTGTCTGTTCCAATGTGATCTTGCCATTTCATCGAGGACCTACTAATTTAATGCGATGTCTGTGATGGGGGTGGGACTAGGACCATCTGCAGCGCCAGTCTTGTTGGTCCCCCCAAGCCGAAACTTGACGGTAGATTCTGAAATTGAGTAAATATGTCGTGGTTAAGTGATAAATGAAAGATTTAAGTTGGTGGCAAATTGGTCACACGGGCACCATTCAATCATTCGAGTATTGTCACCGGCTACTTGTTTCTGAACTTCTCAAGGGTAATCGCTCTAAAAAAGGAAAAAAGACCAAAAAAAAAACAAAGGAGAAGGGTCAAATTATGTATCAATGAGAGGAACTCTTTGAACGCCTTGTCACGTGAAGCAAGCACTGGTCGCAGATATGGTCGTTGCACTTGCATCTCGGCCTTTCGTTGCAGGTCTCAGGGGCCCCTACACCGATCAACGGCCGTGGCAAGTTGCGTCTTGATGACCTTTGGCCAGCGTCTCTCACGTTATAATCATACGCCCGCCCGACGTGTCCTCACATGGATAGGATAGGATCGGGCTGTTGAGTCGACTTGATAGGCCTCTCTGTAAGCAACTTTCTCGGCGCTGCAATGTCAAAATGCTCATGACTGTCGGTCGAAAGCATCGAGCCAATTGGTGGGGGCAGCAAATGGAGAGGGACACATGAGCACTCCTACTTCCCCTAAACGACCGCGATAAATGGAATAGCTAGGAGTTGGTGAGGTATGCATTGAATTCTTGAAAGGAACCGCTCATTACCTCGAAAGGAACTACTACTACGCTCGTCGGTTGCAGAAGAAAAGGGACGACTCTGTTCTGCATATAATGCCGCTCTGATAGAACAGGAGTCAGTTCATCATTTCTCGAGTGTCCTCTGAGAATTGGCAACATGGAGGGCGCACCGCCTCCTCAGGAGATGTCATACTATGATCATGTCCAGAAGCGTCGCGAGGAAAAAGGGTGTCTATACGCATGGTCTGTCTACATATCTTCTCTATTGCTGCTCTCTGTAAATTTTTTTGGTTTCGACGGTTACTCAAGTCTTTCCTCGATAGCGAAAAATGGCTGAAAGATTACCTCCAAAAGTTAGCAACCTAGCAAGAGAAGGGACGGAGATTAGCTCTATTTTCGGTCGAACATGCGAAAGAGTTGCTTTGTGCTTATCTTTGTGAATTAGCTTCACGCGAATCCCACGAATAGGGCTTATCAAAATCGAATAGTCAGTCATAAACATGACGGTGCTCGGCACGGTTCTAGCAGTGGAGAGAGAAGCCATACCATTTTGGCTCGTGGAGTCGATATAAGCAACCGTTTTTTCTTTCTTCTACTTCTTTCTTTCTCTTTTGCTGCCATCCGTTTTTGCATCAAATCCCCCTGTGGATTTTCTCCGGGGATAAACTAGGACCGTAAATCATGAGAATTTCATGTATTGTGTTCGTGCCACTGCAAGATCCGTCCTCTTCCTCCTGCTTTCCCAAATTTATAATCGGGCCAATTTGTCATGCAGTTTGTTCACGATGTGCTGCTGCTTTTGCTGCTATGAGAGTTGCGAATGCTGCTTGGAGACCATCTGCTGTTGCTGCTAGTTTAATCAAGAATCGTTCCTTAATTATGGAAAGACAATAATGTTTGAAGACCATATGTCTTCTTTGTGCAGCAGTTTGAATATTTTATTATCCAATAATTGTCATGTAAATGGGTTTATTAAATTGAAGTATGTGTGATATTCAATGTCTGTAATAACATGAACGTATTTGTTTGATATTCCTCCCAGAGTTCTTTCTCTTATGTTTCAGATTTGTCGAGATGTTCCCATCTTCAAGCACCATGAATTAGGTTTACAATCACATTAGCGATTGAAGGCAATTCCTGATAAGCTGCCGATGTATCTGGAGCTGAAAGACAGTTTATTTACATGTCGAAATTTCATACTGAACATACAATTTACAATGACTAACAACAGGAGATGGCATGATGTGAAAACAAAACTGACCATGCAGCAGGTCCAACATCCAAGATAAAAGAAAAAAGAATTTCCACAAAAGACTCTCAGCGAAAGTCTGAGTTACCTAGCTACCTATAATGGGTTTCTCCCTTCATCAATTTCGATAACAAGTAGATGCTCAGGGTCTGACCCGTTTGGTCCTTCAGAGTAGAGTGTCGGGAGATAAGCCTTGTATGCTGGGAGGTAACGGGAGACAAAATCTTCAACCTACAAAATGCAAAATTTTTACTCTCAGAATTCAAAAATCAGATGGCTGCTGCATGTACAACTAAAACCAGAGCACGTCAAAGACTGATGAACAGGAAAGCACCTCCTCATCAGACATCCCAGGATTTCCAGCCTCTCTCATGGCGATTTCTGCCTGAAAAGATAACGCCAAAATGGTTTGTACACAGTAAAAATCATGACAGAGAAAATAAGTAACACAGTGAATTTGCACATGGGATTCTACAATTCGATAGGGCATAATGTGATCATAGGGAAGCTGAGATGCCAACCTGCAAGCGCCATTGGTAGACACAACTGGGGTCCTGAATCTTGATAACTATCCATGCCCTAACGAATTTGTCCCATGCATCGTAATAAGCTTCAAGATTCTCGTTTACAATCTCCAGCTGTATAACAGACACGTGAAGGAAGTAGTCCGGATATCATACGACAGCATGACAGAAAAATTCATCCACACATCTACAAGATTCTTTGAGTCCCAACCTGTGGATCAACAGCTTTGACTACATCTACCGGCAAGGGTTTGAATCCAAGCATCCAACCTTCAAACAAAACAGCCTAGAAGACAAGCGGAAGTCATATCATTGACGGAAAAAAAGAAAATCGAAATTCAAATCTGCGAGAGGTGACCAAATCCACAAAAGATCATAGCCACGCCCACAGCTGAGTCAACCTATCCTCGGACATCTTCTGAGAGAGAATAACTCCCTAAATAACCCCATCGGTTCTACTTGCCTCGTAGTCGCCAGTATTATATTACCAAGTCAAAGTCACTCTAAAATCTCTATAGCCCATGCCGCTTCTACCAGTTATAACAGACATAATTGAGTTTTCAACCAGGCCAAGTTCATCCTCTCACCATCTTGCTGCTATTTAGTCTAGAAATTTCTTACCGTTAATGGCCCTTCAACTTCTGGCCAAGTAGATGGATCAGCTCTGTCACCCTTTCCATTGTAAGCAGACTGCAAGGGAGGAGAACTCAGCGTTGGTGCATTTTATGGAATCATTGAGATGAAAAGTTGAGTCGTCGGCTCACTTTATCATATCGAGGTAGCTTCATCTTCATGCCTAAAAAATTGGGGCAATAAGAATTAATAATGGACTTGCAGGATGTTGAAAAGTGAAATAAAGGAGATAGATTCCACCTTCCTTAGTCAAATTGGTCACAGCGGTGAGTGTTTCGACAGAGAATTGAAGATCATGGCTTCCTGCATTTCCACGCAGCTATATACAAAAAGTAAAGAGATGAAAATGGGAATGAAGGCACGAGGAGGGGACAAGAATAATCCCCACTCCTCCAGTAGAGATTTTAGATTTAGAAGTGATCACTACCTGTAAAAGCGCATTTCCGGGATAGTCTTCTCTCAGTTTAGCCTGCAGATTGAGCAGAATCAGTGTGAAAAAGGAAAGTAATCAAAGAAGAGGCAATGCTGCACTCAGATAGTAGTACCTGACCCTCTGCCGTCAAGTAAAAATCATCTATCGATAACGTTGCACATTTCCTGACATTAGATTAGTATATCAGAATCTTCATATCTAAAATTTAAGCAAAGTTAAGCTTCATGCTATTTATCCCACCTGCCAGTGACTTTGAAAAGATAGTTAAGGGCAAAAACTAGTGTTGTCTTGCCACAACCTTGGGGAGCACTAAAACCAATCTGCACGAGGATAAAAAGTTGTTATTTACTCATACAAACCAACCAACAAACAAAGCCATTACTGTATCAAGCCCAGTCAACTAGATGAATCCTCTTAGGCAGTCGAATCGACAATTGCTTGTTAGAAAGAGATTAATCAGAGATAGCTACATTAACACCATACTTGATGCCCTTGTTAAACATCAGAATCAACATCGTGAAGTATTTAAAATCAGCGACTCTGTAAAGAACTAAAAATTTCCTCAATTGTCCTCCCTCCTTCAAGTTTTTGCCTTTAGGAATTTTAGGGTGATATGACAAAACGGTACGTACCACAAGAGGTGGGACATCTTCTCCTTCCTTGAACTTGGAGAAGTGCTGAGAAATCTGATCTTCACACCACAAAAAGACGGGAATATAGTAGTGGTAAAGCCTAGCCTTTTCGGGAACTGTGAGGTAGAGCTCATTGAGCTGAAACAACCGACAGAGGTGCAAGCCATAAGCCAACCACTTATCGATGGACTCGGCCACCTTTTCTGGGTTCAGACCCAGCTTGTCAAAGAGAGGACCCGAGCAAATGAAATCGAAAAGGTCCTGCACAGAGGAAACTTGAGCGGGCGTGGTAGGGAATATCGAGTGAACCGGTTTCAGCCTCCATCTGTTGCCTCCAGTTTGGTGATAAATGGAAGAGCCCTGCATCCACGAGCATCCGTTTGTAGCAGGAAGAGCTCCTCCTAAAGAAGCGAAAGGAACGAAGCACATCAGGCATGCTCCAGAATCATTCACGGAACAGCTCCTCCTAGTAAGCTGGTGACTAAGCTTTTTAAGCCAAGAGTGGATAGATTCCCTCGAGATTCAGTTCGCGATAGATATTAAATATATAAATAAATAAATAAATAAATAAATAAATAAATAAAAAAAGGACTTGCTCGGTGAATATAATCGCGTCGAACAATGAATTAAACCAGGGCATGGAGAGCATGAGCGATCAAAACTCAATCGGCGGCGCAAGTGCCTGACTTCCGGATTCACCTCTATTCACAACAGCGTAAGCAACATTCCTTAAAGCTAAAAAGCGTACGAAAAGTTCAAAAAACCATCAGGACTAGCGAATGGTTGACGCTCCGGCTTATTCAAGAGCAGAACGGATGTTCCGATGCAGGCTGCACTCGAAACACATAATGGAAACTATCGAACAGAATCCTGAACGAGGTGGACCAATATCACTGCTTGCACAACACTACCAATGCGAAATCAGGAATCCCACTCCCAGCAGCGCCAGAGCATCAAACAAGCGGAACTTCGCAAGAATCACAGCTCGTTGGATACTCGCGCGGAAGCGCAGCACAGCCGCGCGCGCGCGAGGTCGCTCGATCACAATCACGCGACACAGAGAGAGAGAGAGAGAGAGAGAGAGAGAGAGAGAGTGGAGACGGAGGCAGCAAAGTCACCTGAGTGGGCGCAGAGAGGGGGGGAGAGCTTGGAGAGACGACCGGGCGAAGCGAGATCGATCGGGTGCGGCCTGGAAGCACCATCGCTGGGAGCAGATGATGAGCTCGCGGAGAGCGAGGAGGCCGTTGACAGCGGGGAGAGCACGCTCAGAACCGCCATCTCTCCCTCTCCCTCTCTCTCTCTCTCTCTCGCGGAGTCGGAGGAGAAGGAAGGAAGAAAGGAAGGAAGGAAGGAAGGAAGAGAGTGGAGAGATAAAGCGATGGGAATGGAGGCCCAATTAGCGACCAGCAGCGCAGCGAGGGGGGACGGAAAGATCGAGGGGTTCGCGGTTTTCGTTTTTCCGTTGCGCTCCCTCCCGGGGCCCGCCCTCCCGGAAAATTAGAGGCCTCCCTCGTTTTATTCTCAAAAATAGGAATTCTTAAAAGAAAAAAGATGAAACCATTGGAATTCGCCCCATTGGCCAGCTTCCAATATGGAAGGGGATAGGTGAAGGATTCAAACCCCCACCTAAGAGGGTAGGGACGCGCAAGTTTCAGGAGTAGATTTCGACGTCCATGCCCTACAAGAGACTGGGCAAAAATCTGAGAATGGGTATAAAATAGGTACAAAGTATGATAGACAAAAAAAAAAAAAAGAAAAAAAATGATGGTGCAAATTTTTATTTTCAATATTTCTAAGGTATCCATTCTTATAGTTACTTACCAAACTTTTTTTTTTCCCCAACAATAACGTTATCGATTAGTTTTAATTTATGGGCTCTTACATACCAACCATCATTTGATGGGTTTCGGACCGCCAGCTTTTCTAATATAACTCCCCTTTTGCTTTTTGTCTTTTTTCTGATGTGGAATGCTAGATTAGTCTGCGATGTTATCGAATTATCCGTGCCGGACGAAAATTGATTCATGTCCACAAATGATGCTGAGTTTAAACTCTAAACTCGATCTGGTTTTCACCAATCTGAAGCTTGTTATAGATGCTGAGTTTTTGAGGTCATGGCAGCACGACTTACGTCAGATGTTAGCAGCCCACGATTCCATCCAATCAGAGTTTCCATGAACTCAGCCCATCGTCGCATGATCGAAAAAAGGCGTGGGTTTCTTTCCCTGGAAATTTTCAGCAGCTCGATTTGCTCGATTTTCGAAATAAAAGACGAAAGATCTTACGGTCTAGAGGACGAGGTCGTGAACCAAACGCCTCATGAATCCTCCCATCGCAACTGGCGACCCATGCTGATGGTCGCGTTCGTGCCCAAGGGAGGGAGGGAGGGAGAGCGCAAGAATGAGATGAAGCCAAATGTTACGGAAAAAGAATTTGAATGAGCAATGAATACGAAAGGAGTGCAATAGAGCCGAGGCTTCTTGTTTCCAGATTACATTGAGCTAAATGCATCCTCTCCTCTCCAGATAGTTTACAGTAGTACCACTGAGCTCGTGGTCATTTCATGGTTAACCGTGATTAAACTAAAGTCGGAAAAAAAAGAAATCAGCAATTATGTGAAATTGGGTGATGGATCCGGAAATCAAAGGATCCGAACATGTACATCCTAAAAAGAATGAAGGTACCCACAGCACAGGAGCCGTCGGTATGTTGTATGAACAGAAGTGGAAAATACCAGAAATCTGTATGGAACAAGTTGGTGGAAGCGCCGAATCTGGGATTAGTCATAATCTCACGTTATCTTCATACGTGCAGGGATATGTTGCCGTCAGCAATTAGCGAGGATTAGAGCACTGTCAGCGGCACTGTCAGCTTCAGAAGAGTGCTTCATGGATCTTGGCGGAAGTCAGAAGCGCCACGGATTTGAACTACAACGAAGAAAGAAAGAGACTTATTAACCAAAGTTTCTATGTCAGCTTAAGCCAAGATCAGAAAAAAAATTGGCAACTTAGCAACTTCTGTTGTGACAAACACAAGAAAATCACTGATGCAAGCAACAAACTTCGACCAAGCATATGAGTGGTTTTTATTTTAATTTGTTCTAGTTGTTGAGCTCTCGTACTAGTGTACCTTCTGCTGCCGATACTTGATACGTATAGCACTTAGTGGGCATTCTTTTGCATTCGATTGCAGGTCTTGCAATGCACATACTGTAGTCTTCAGGTCAGACGCCTTATAAGATGTGTAGAATTCCAACGTCGGATTCTGCAGAAAGTGAAAGATAAGTTAATACCCAGATAATCAAATTGTAAGCTTGTGGCGATGAAAGAAATGCAAGATAGAGAACAGACCCAAGGGTGGCGTGAGTCATCCAGCGTCCATCTAGCAAGAAATATGGCTGATGCAGCAACTAGAGAAGGAAGAAAACTCAGGAACTCGTACTCGGCCAATGTCAGCTCCGCAAGGTAATCCGCCAAGTACTCCAATTCAAGACTAGGGCTCTGGAGATTTTACAAACAGTTGATGGACAAATGGTTACATTTCTTAAGATCAAGGAATGTGGTAATTTCCTAAGCTCAGGCTAGCATGGATTAGATCAATGACCCTTACCGAATACAATGCCTGTGCTGCTCGAATAAATCTCCTGAGAAACGAAATATTCGATACTTTTAGAATGCAAATAACTCCAATGAAGGTAAAGCAAATGAGAGTTCAATAAGCTGCAGTACCTAAGGAAAATTTTCGTAGTGGGCGCAAATATCCGGAAGCCGAAATAATTCAATAGTTGACCCTCCATTTTTAATACCTACCAACACACACCAATGTGAATCTTTTACATCCGAATAGACAACTAAATTCATAGTTTTCTAGAGAAAACATTATCTAATGGATAATTTGGTGATTCCTTATGGTTAATGTGTTTCATACGGTTGCATGAGAACCGACAGTTGCTCATCTTAGTTAGGCAAAGAAACAAGCTAAAGCAAGCAAGTACTTTGGCTGTTACATAGATCTCTGTCACTTGAGCAAAAATGCAGAGGAAAAGCTATTCTGAAAAGAGCAATAAATCATTTGTTTCTGTAAGAAGAGAATTGTGGAAGATTCAAGTAGGCCAGGTGAGAGTAAGAGTGCATACCTCTCCTTTGGTGTAAGTATTGTCTGTGATAAAGCAAAAATCTTCCACTCGTGGAGCACAAATTTCTTCATACTTCCTATAAAGGACAAAGAAGGCAAACAGTGTTATAAGCTTCGCAGGACACACATTGTGTCTCATGAACATTGCAAACAAGTCATGGCAGCCAAATGTAGTTTCTGGCATTCATAGGGCCAGATCTTTCCAAAGAAGAACCAATTTTTATGAGTTCAAATATATGAAAGCGGTCTAATTTTAACTAGGATATTTATCTTCTCTCTCTCTCTCTCTCTCTCTCTCTCTCTCTACAGGTAATATCTTTGCCTCCACAATGCAGAGTAATTGTAGCCCTACATCGTTTACCTTCTTGTTGGTGATGTAGTAAATGCGGCCCTATGTTTTATGAGCCAAGTAAATACTTGCCGTACTGATATCGTGTGTGATGCAAGACATATCCCATTCTAGAAATAACTAAAAAAAAAAAGAACTGAAAGGTAATGGTAACAGTCTTACGACGCAATTAGCATGCAAGTGATGCCAAGTAGCTGAAGTTTCCGTCTTTCAATGTAATTTTGAGACAGAAACCAGTCAATCAGATACACGGTGAGATATAGTGTCTCTGGGTACAACTTATATTCCTCGGATACCTGAAAATAGATGGCAAAAAAGTTGGTGAGAAAAATCAGCCGGGACTTTCTGTGTAAAATAAAGAATTTGAGACAAGGTGTGCTTCACGTGTGCATGAACACTGGATTGGAGGCACACGATTTGACGCCTTTCACCAATTATATGAAAATGCAAGACGCAATATGCAGTTAGGGAAGCATAATCAGCATAAGTAGAATGCTGACCATGGCAGAACAAATTTACGGAAAAAACAGGCAAAGGAAAGATAGAGAACACAAAATAGCACAGATGCTGACCTCCACAAGCCAGTCAATCAAGATCCCCCTCATGCTCTGAGTTATATCTTTCTGGACAGTGTCCATAAAATTACAGCAAGGTCTCCTGAGAAGCTAACAACAAAAAAACGAGGAATAAGTCAATGGTTGGCTCTTAAACTACAAGAAGAATGAATCCTTCCCTTCATCATTATGTTATTCACTACAGAGCTTGACAGGGAAGTTTTACTACATGCATTAGCATCGTAGTTCTCAATGTTAGAGAAGAAAGTGATACATACTGATCTAATTGATCTTGGCATAACCATAACTTCAAACTTAAAAGGAACAAATTGAGATTTCTGCAAGCAGCGTCAAGTGGAGCCAAGCATTCTAACGTAGTGGCGTTGCATAAAACAAAAATGAAGCCTTTTCTCCCCAAGTGGAGCCAGCATTTTGTCATCTAATCTATTAATTTTCAGCTCAAAAATTAGTCCTGCGGTTCAAGCTTTTTGCAGGCAGAGAATTTGCTATTCAGCCACTGTATTAGTCTCTTAAAACTTCTCCCTCTACGGGATTCATGTTAAACCAAAAAATGACTAGCGGGTTTAAAATGATATGGGATCAGAGTATCTATAGCACACACTGTTTAATGCACAAACCTCTGTCACGCGTAGATTGCTGTAGATGTCTGGGGCATAAAGGCTGCATAACAGAGGATCCTTTTGATCAGAATCAATATTGGTAACTTGTGGTTTCTCTGAAATTGCTGATATCTCATGAACGCTTCCTTTTTCTGCTGTAACCAAAACCCAAACAAAATAATGCCTATGAGAAAAATTCATCATACAAACCCTGGAAAGATGAAAGAATTGTATCACATTTGCATCACGTGTTCACTTAGTGAAGGCTACAAGAAAATGAAGCACATCTTCTCAATTGCACGAACTTTTCCTTTTGTGTAGTTATGGACTTTAGCATGAACATCCGAAAGTGATAGGCCTTTGGTTTAGAGAACATAAAGAAATATGACAATGCAGATATATGTATAGTTTGGTCTGAAGGACCTTGATTTTGTGAAGACGTTACAGAACAATCTTTTGCAAGCTGAGAATTGGTTTTGGTGCATCTGGCACTGCTTAACCGTGAAGATGTATCTTCTTCGTGCTCAATTATCTGCAGACCTGTTTCTGAACCTGGTTCATTGGCCACCATTTCAGTTGTAGTCTTTTCGCTTAAATCTGACTGAGGTTTCAAAACTTCCGCTGAAGCTGATTTAATCACTTTAGAAACCTTGATTGGAGCTTTCCCCGCCTTTTTCCCATTTTTAGCCTAACAATTAGCATATCCAAATTGTGAATGAGAATGTTTGGTGAATTGAATGCTTAACTCAAAGATGTCATCTAATGAAAATAGCACACTAACCAATATATTCGTCACATTGAAGCAGTCTTTATGTGAGCTGTTGCAGAGAACATTTGTTACGTCTTGAAGGGCTGTCTTCTTATTTCGCTTTGCAGGTGCATTTTTAGCAGCACTGCCATTCCCATCCGATGTTGCTCTCTTTGGCTTTACTTGCGAAGTATGATTCTGATCGTGCTGTTTAGACTGCCTAGATGATTCTGAAGCAATTATATCCTCAGATGCATGTAATGCAGCCACTCGAGCACGCGTCATTCGACCATTAACAGCTCCGATGGCATTAGTCCCAAGAGTTTCCTTTTTCATATTAATGAGCCTAGAAAAGGAGGAAATCCACATCATGAACAGGAGATCAACACCATGGACAGAACTAGATAAAATTAGATCTTTCAAAAGAAAAAAGAATAGAGGATGGATCTTGCGGAAAATCTTTGCTTTGAAAAGCCAATATAACAAAGTAGCTGAATAAATCTAAGTTCGCCAGTATAATGCCAAGAATTGGGTTAAAATTCAGAAAATCGACGAACCCGACTACCGGACGAAGTCAAAGAAAACGAAAAAGAAAATGACGTTACAGAACCTCAGAAACCAAAGCAAAGAGTGAAATCTTGGCTGTTCTTGACCCACATTGTCGTTCCGACTTAAAATCCAGCTGATCAAATCAAAACTACACTAGAAAAGGTTCCACATTCTGCAGAGAGATTGCAAGACTCGCGAGTTGGGGGAGAGCAAGAGACGACGACAGAAGAAAGTGAAAGCAAGCTTCTTTGCCAAGAGAACGAGGGAGAGGAAATCAAGAATTCTCCACGACATTCGAAACTAACTCGGCTCCATGGACAACCCATTTGTCCTCGGGTTCCGGGGAGCTCGAGGATTCACGAATTTCCCATTTCTCGCCCCGCATTCGCCGGCCCGAACGATGAAGACAACATACAGAGCTAACCGGCGATCGATGAATCTCCCGGAAAAAAAAAAAAAAAAAGCCGGCTTTTTTCAAGAATTACCCCGACGAGCAAGAGAGACGTACCAAACGAGAGCCCGCGTCCGATTCAAGATGGATGCGGAATGCAGGTAACTCGTCTTCTGAGCCCCGCAAGAACAGCGCCGAGAGATGGCGACCACTGATATATGAGAAAGAGAGAGAGAGAGAGAGAGAGAGAGAGAGAGAGAGAGAGAGTTCAAGGTTGGCCTGCTTCTTCTTCTTCGTCTTTCTAGACAGTGTGACAGTCACTGTGGGGGAGCGATCGAGCGAGCGGGATGTTGCTCTGTTCAAATCTCTCAACAACCAACGAATTTAATTTAATTATTTATCTGTTATTACGAATTTATTTTATTTATTTATCCATTTATTATTATAATAATGGGGGCAAAAACGGGTGGGCACAACGCAGATGTTGGGGTTGAAAAAACCGAGATCGGAAAACGTTAATTTATCATGCGATGGCAGTTTTACCACGTTGACCGTTTGACCAAAAAGTTAAAGGGCATTTCTTTTCTTTTCTTTCTCTTATTATCCGGCCAGAAATATAGTAAAGAAAGTTCAGCTGAGTGGTTTCCACTCTTTTACATAGAGCAGTGCATGAAATTAGAAATTAGCTTAAAGTCCCCAATTTTTTAAGTATCATCAACCCTCAAGAATCGGAATGGAGGTCGATAAATAAATTGGATAATCTCAATCAACTCGGTATCCATTTCTCGATAATGGGCTCTATTACATTCTCGAAATAATCAATATTAACAAATTTTAATGATTGATGGACCATTAGAGTACATCAAGCAAATTCCGTTACACGGTTCATCCAAGCGCATTTTAGTAATCATGTAGAATACGTAGCCATTCGCAAAAACAATACATGTCAATCCATAAGCGTGTCCATATGGCTCACATGAATGGAAAAATACCTTCTTTTTGCACCTCAAACAATGGAAAACATTCTAAACAAAGTTGAGTGCATGTTGTTCAATAGTCATTGCACTATGGATGTGACTCTAATGCTTAGAGATTCGAATAATCATTAAAAAAATTTGTTATCTTTACAATCAAATATCACAAGAGATTATAAAAAATGAGTAAGACATTAGAAGACGCGATCTGTGATTTCTATGATGTAACATGAAAACGAGTAAAAAAGCATAAGAATAAGAGGGTTGAGGAGGCACGAAGCAACGTTTGAATTATTTTGAACTTTTGAAAAGAGGAAAAACTGGGGCAGGGGGGAAGTGAGGGATGATTAAGAGGAGATGTGGGGCAGCTTTTAAGACAAAGTCATAATCATTAAAAATTTAATTTTATACGTGCGCGCCTAGCTGGACCCCCCCACCACCCCACATGGCCGGGAGCCCACCTAATCACGTGGAGGTCCGACGGGTCATTCTGACCCGACAGAAAAGAGCGCCCTCAAAGCGTTTACTCATTTTAACTTTTTTTTTTTTTTATTTTTCTGTCTCGGGTCCTTTTTGAATCTCATCCAGATTCTTCGGATGGCTGTTGTTTTTTCCTCTTTCTCTCTCTCTTTTTTGTTTGGTTGTTTAAACATGGGCTGTTTGATTTAAAGAAGGCGGCTTTTTGGGTTCCACCGAAAAGTCCCGAATCAATTTTGCAAAGCATTATTAATTACGACGATACATTTTGAAATTGTGCGATTCATTCAAAGTACCACAAAAGTGTTGACATTCGCCCCACATAAGCTTAGCATTTTGGGTGTGGTGTGGTGTTTATGCTGTGATGCAATATGGAGAAGAGTGATGACCAGAGTTTTTTTTTTCTTTCTTTCTTTTTTTCATTTTCCATGTTTTATATTTCATTTTTCCGATAACATCTGACATTTATTTTTTTTTTTCACCTTTCTTTTTCTATGTTCAGTATTAAAAATGCCATGTGGACATAGGGCAATTGTATCACCTATCCAAGTGTATCCATGGTGAAAAATTTTGGTTGCACATACCCCATAAGTTAGATGACTTAATTGCACAAACGAAATATGTTAGAGGACTAAAAAGATTACCATTACTAAGCTGAGCAGATCAATGTAAATGCACATTGCTGTTGTTTTTTTACCTTTTTAATGACAAGTGAACTTATCGTAGAACAAATAAATCTCCAAGGCCATGATATATACCACTAGCCTTATGGATCATACAAGGGGAGAGCCAAAATTCAGATGGATAGCCTTCATGATCCCAGGGCTCAACAACAAAGCATCACAAATGTCCCATTTTATCCGATTTTTTTTGTTATTTTTTTTATCAAATCAAAGTACATTGTACATCCTTTTACAAAACGAAAGAGATGTGACAGTATATCCATTGATTCGTCAATGACACATGCTCACATACTGACGTCTAATTTCTCATTTGGAAGGATCTTATTAATGAGTACAATTATTGGATGGTCGTTAATTAGAATATAGTAAACTATAGCCTAAATATTGCAAAAAACCATCATTATCATTTTTTTAACCTAATGTTGACACTATAGCTCTCCCGTTGTAAATTCTTACCCTCAAAGCGAATGCAAGAAAAATATTGGAAGAGTTATAAAGTTATTGCATTTATGTCAATTCTAAACCTTTTAATAGTGTCAATTTAGTTCTGAACTTTTTGATTTAGTGTCAATTCAGTCATTTCGACTAAATTTTGGTCGGATATTGTTAATGTGGACACTATACAGTTTACGTGATGGCGCAATGCCGACTTTAATAATTTTTAAATAATTTTTTATGATTTTTTTTTTTTCAGTTTTATCTCATTTCTTCCTCATTTCGCTGATGACTGGCCATTGGCCACAAACAATGGCTAAGTGGGCAAGCAGGTTGGCCTCAACCCTCCACAAGGGTCAACCTCACTAGATATGGCCTAAGCGAGGCCAGCAGTCCCAACGAGGGTTGGCCTCGCTCAAGCCATATTCCTCGCCTAGGCCAAATCTAGTGAGGCTGACCCTTGCCCAATCCAAGGCAGCCTTGCCAGATTTGGTTAGAGAAGCCTTTGCCAAGGTTGCCCTCGCTCAAGTCAAATCTGACAAGGTCAACCCCTCCGAGCATGGCTGATAGTTGATCACTTGTAAAAAGAAGAAAAAAATAGAGAAAAAAAGAAAAAGAAAAAATAAGATAAAAGTAAGCGAAAATAAAAAAATTATTAAAATATAATTAAAGATTGTTCACGTTAGAGTTGACGGTGCTATGTAAGCCAACCAGTTTCACGTCAATAATATTTAATTAAAATTAGTTGAAATGATTAAATTGACACTAAATCAAAATATTTAATATTAAATTGGTATCATTAAAAAGTTTAAAATTTTTAATATCGGTCCGACAGAAAGAAAAGAACTTATAGTGAGAGGTAGGAACTTATGGATTGTGTTTTGCCACGTTTCATCAGGACACACGGCTACGAGTATGTGGCCTATGTGATGAGGACCCGGCTAACTTCAAGCCCACTAGAAAATGTTAGGAGCAGTCTAGGTCCCGCCTTGTCCAAGGAGAGGTACCGAAGCTCAAGAACATTTCGATAGAAAGGGATAATTCGGGATCCCACCGGTAATTTAGGGTTAACCCTCTACAAGTTGAGCACGAGCCACGTAGGGCGCGCATGATTGCGCGCTATTTCTGTTCCAGAAATTGTTCTTCTATTTTAGAAACAATTCTGGAATAGAAATCCGTTTGGTAAAATTATTCCACTTTTCTATTTCTGAAATAGATTTTGGTTCCTGAAATAGATTTGGACAAGAAATCAGAAATGAGAAATAAAAAAAATTTTCATCGTTCATTGCCGGCGCCGCCACCGGTCGACTCTAGTCGTCATCCGCCGGTTGTGCCGCCGCCGCCGCCACCGCCGATCGCCGGTCGCCGCCGCCGCCGACCGCCGGCCGTCACCGCCCTCCGCCGCCGCCCGCGATCGGTCTCCGGCCGCCACCGCCGCCGGACACCAGACGCCGGACGCTGCCACCGGATGCCGGACACCGGACGCCGCCGCCGCCGCCGCCACCACCGGTCGTCGGACGCCGCCGGACGCCGCCCACCGGCCACCGCCATCGTCCGAAAGAAAGAAATTTTTGTGTCGTTATCAAATGGTTATTTTTGCTTAGAAACTCGTCCGAAAATAGAAATAGAATCATGCGCGCCCGTATAGGCCGTTGCCGCACGAGCCCTTCCAAGTATACCCTGCAATAAATCTTTGAACCTAAGCCTTGTTATTGAACTTGTAAAAATATGATAAGTGATTATATCATTTTTCATGTGTAAATATCAACGGCAATATTGTGACAGGAAAATATGCGTCTACAACTAGAAATGAGTGGATGGGGGCGAGGTTCCTAGCTCCACATACCCTCTCCAATTATAGTGGATTCTAAAAGAAAACGGTAGAGAAATTTATCATAGCCATTTCCTTATTTCTTGGATATATAATATCGCAATGTAATATGTAAGTATATAAAATTTGAGACTATACAGTTAATTATCTCATGACACATGGAGAATTCTGATAACTATCTATTTTCTAGTATCGTACTTTAGCATATATTTATTTTGTGGAAAATTTCATTGGAAAATTATTTTATTCAATTTTTAACGTTTAGATTGTTTAGTAAAATGAGTTTAATGGAATATGTCTTCTAATTAAGGAAAAACTTATGCTTAAATTTAAGAAAATAATTTCATCTTAATAAAGTTGGAAATCATTTTTCAATATATATAACTAGCCATCGGCATTTGGATTAGAGATTTTGCACTTAGGGATGAGAATCCCAACACCTGTTCCTAGGTCCTTGGTAGAGAGCCTAGGTTCACTAGGACAGCCGAAATCCATCAAGTCCCAGCTTAGGACCTTGGTGCCCATGCCCGTTACCCTAATGCTTGGGCCCAAGTTGTCACGCCCCGAACTCCGAGACACGTGAACAACCCGCCATGGTTGTGCAATCGCGACATTCCCAAGTAGTGTCGCCGACCCAATTTAATTTTATAAGTGCATGCGGAACGTATTAAGAACCCTTGACAAAATAAAAGCGGGATAGAACAGCAGGTACAAAAATCAATTTAATACAAACCAACATACTATCATAAAATTAGCCAGGGTTTACATATAACCAAAAATGGGTCAGAGTCTAAGTGCATCAAAAAGGAGTAGACTGCACACTAGCGGTCGATCCATTAAAAGAAGGAAAAGTCCTAAGGCTACTAGCCGGACACGATCGTCAATTTTCCCATCTTCAAGCTCGACACTCCTTAACCATCTCGCGTCGACACCACCATTCTCCACGGGCACCATCACCTACGGCCCTGAAATATTTTTCCCACAACGGGTGAAACATTGTCTCAAAAGTTCACCCCTCCTAAGCCCCTATTAGAAAGAAAATACACCCCAAAGATGACCTAGCCACGCATCAAGAAGACTTACCTCGCAATAGTCCGCGCCTGCAGGTTAGCACAGTTCATATTATTCAATCACGTGCGAATATGACAATTAAATAAGGCACGGCACAATCACATCATCAACCAATCAACCACTTGGATCGTCTCAGCGATCAATCGGCTCGGCCGATTACATGTCATTCAATCAAATCAGTCAATGATCCCAACCACAACCCTAAGGGTAGACTCGACCATCGGTGGTAATCACGGCCCCACGCGGCACGGCCTCCAATAGGCGGTCAACAACTAATGGCATCACGGCCCCACTCGGCACGGCCTCTAATAGGCGATCAACAACTAGTGACATCACGGCCCCACTCGGCACGGCCTCTAATAGGAGGTCAACAACTAGTGGCATCACGGCCCCACTCGGCACGGTCTCTAATAGGCGGTCAATTACTGCCAAAACCCCACCAATTTCTACAATTGTAATTTCTACACATAACCCCTAATTTACGCAATCACACTCAATTCGCCACAAATCAAGCATCAAATTAAAATTCTAACATCACAAAGCGATCGGCACGAAATTCGAGCAACCTAGGGGCTAAAAATAAATATTTTTTTTTCGAATATAAAATAATAATATTTTAATAATTTCGAAAATTGATATTTTATTATATTATTAAATAATTCCAAAATAACAATAAATCAACAATAAATTCCTTTAAGTCACATCAAGCTTACTTTAAACACTAGATTAGTTTTAACTTAAACATACTTTAAGCTAATTAAACATCTTAATATAATCTACACTTAAATAAATTAAACTAATCACCTAAGCAAGCTTAATTCAAACTAAACACGCTTAAGGCATAATTAACCGGCTAATTAAGGATTAGTGAGATAAACTCACGGATTTGGACGCCGCTTAGCTCGGATCGAAGAGGGCGACGTCGGGATCGATTTTCCCCAAAGCCGATCTTGCGTCCGGGGCCGGGAAAGGGCTGAAACGGGGTTGAGAAGTGGTTGGAAACCCACTAATGTTCTGCTGTTGTTCGGCCGAGGGGGAGGCGCGGCGGTGGGGGGCTTCATGGCGGCGGTTCAGGGGAGGAAGAGGCTGAGGAGGTGGGTCGAGCTGGTGGCGGCGGCTGGCGACGGTGAACGGAGGCGGAGGCGGGCGGACGGCGATGCTGGCTGGTCGAGAGGGGCGGAGTGGCTTCGGGCGAGGCGGTGGCGGGCTCGACGGCGCGGCGAGCGGCTCACGGCGCAGGCGGCGACGGCGCGAGGGCGGAGCGGGCGGCGACGGCGCTGGGCGCAATGCGCGACGGCACGGTCGACCGAGGGGGGGGGCGACGGACGGGCCGCCGGTTTCCGGTTTTCCCTTTTTCCTTCTTTCCCCTTTCCCTTTTCTTTTTCTTCTCTTTTCTCCCTCCAAGTCCCAAGGTTGAAGATGCAATCTTCACCCTCCACTTGTCTTCATCCCATCCATCCAAGCTACCTCACCATGACCTCACCCATGACATCATCTTCCACTCACTCCTTCATCCACAACTTAGTTCAATGGGTGCACTTCATTTTTCCGCCGGGGTCCAATTTTTGCACATTCTAATTTCCTCAAATTCTCAATCAATTTTCTTTAATTGAGTCCAATTAAAATCCATAAAATTAATCCAAGATCCTATTAAGATTTGTGACATAACCGGGGCCTTCAATTTTTTTTTAATTTCAAATTCAATTTTCACGGTTAAATTCAATCTCGGTGCGATTTCAAAGACGCCCGATCTATTGAGTAGCTTTCGGGAAATTTTCTTGCATCCGACCCGAAGGTGATCAGTCCCCGAGCCTGACACATCAAAATCTCTTAATTGCTTCACCCAATAGACCAGTCCTCACGCGAGTGGCCAACTCAGAAGGACGACTACACGCACAGATGAAACGCCCGGTTCAATTGACTGAAAATAAATTTAAGAAAATTCGGGATGTCACAACTCTTCCCCTCTTATAGAAATTTCGTCCTCGAAATTTAAACCATTACAAATTCTTAAGCAAGAAGATAGGGGTACAATTGTCTTATCGATTCTTCGGTCTCCCGTGTTGCTCCTTCGGTTCCGTGATGTTGCCAAACCACTTTGACCATTGGGATGGTCCTGGTGCGCAAGACTTGTTCCTTGCGATCCACAATCCGAACCGGGCTTTCAACATACGACACCCTATCGTCCACGTCTAATTCCTCAAAATTTAGAACGTGGGTCGGGTCAGGTTCATACTTCTTCAACATCGACACGTGAAAGACGTCATGCACCTATGACAACTTCGGCGGCAGTGCAAGACGATACGCCAGAGTCCCTATTCTTTCCAAAATCTCGAAGGGACCTACATACCTCGGGCTCAGTTTTCCCTTTTTGCCAAAGCGGGAAGTACCTCTCACTGGTGACACCTTGAAGAAGACGTGCTCACCAACCTGAAATTCCAACGGCCTTCGGCGCTTATCTGCATAACTTTTCTGGCGGCTCTGAGCGGTCTTTAATCTGTCTCGATAATCAGAATCGCTTCCACCGACCGTTGGACCAACTCGGACTAGTGATCTTTCTTTCTCCGACCTCATCCCAAAGACACCAAGGCGTCCCGCACGCCGCCATACAACGCTTCAAAAGGGGCCATCTCGAATACTCTGCTGGTAACTGTTGTTATAGGCGAACTCGACTAGATGAAGCTGTTCTTCCCAACTTCCCTTGAAGTCCAAGACACAAGCCCTTAGCATGTCCTCGAGGATCTAAATCGTCCTTTTAGACTGGCCATCTATCTGCAGGTGATAAGCCGTACTATATTGCAATTTCGTCCCTAACGCTGACTAGAGGCTCTTCCAAAAGGCGGCGGTGAATCTTGGGTCCCTGTCGGAAGTGATCGTGACCGGCACCCCATGCATACGGACTATGTGACGGACGTACAAGTCTGCGTGCCTATCCAAGCTGAGGTCCCTTCGAACTGCGATAAAGTGTGCCGACTTCGTCAATCTATTGACCACTACCCATATTGAATCATTTCCTCTCTGGCTCCTTGGTAGTCCCGTCACAAAGTCCATCGTAATATGCTCTCACTTCCACTCTGGGATCTCCAAGGGTTGCAGAAGTCCTCCTGGCTTGCAATGCTGAGCTTTCACCTGCTGACACGTCAAACACTTGGCAATGTGCTTGGCGATGTCCGCCTTCATGCCACACCACCAATAGTGTTGACGCAGATTCTGATACATCTTGGTACTACCAGGATGAATGCTGTAACTGCTACGATGTGCTTCCGATAAAATCTCCTCCCTAAGCTCAACATCGTCAGGTACAACCAATCGTCCTTTGAACCTTAATGTTCCATCATCAGAAATCTGGAAGCCAACTTTCCTCTCCTCTGAGTCCTCGTGTACGATCTGCTGAACATATGGATCTGTCTGCTGAAGCTCCCTGATTCTGACCTGCACTTCTGGCTCAATCCTGAGGGTGGCCATAAGGCTCAAAAGGTGGCCTACCTCGAACTTGAAACTCGAATCTCGAGCTCCCTCAAGTAGACTCCACTCCTTGAGTACCATATGCGCAACCGAAGACTTTCTACTCAAGGCATCGGCGACCTTGTTCGCCTTTCCAGGATGGTACAGATCTCACAAGTCATAGTCCTTTAGGAGCTCCATCCATCTACGTTGTCTCATATTCAACTCCCTTTGAGAGAACAAGTACTTAAGACTCTGATGGTCAGTGAAGATCTGAAATCTTTCCCCGCACAAGTAGTGCCTCCAAATCTTAAGGGCAAAGATGATGTCTGCTAGCTCCAAGTCATGCGTCGGGTAATTCAACTCATGAGGTCTCAACTGTCAGGACGCATACGCAACAACCCGACCATGTTGCATCAACACGCAACCCAATCCCTTAATCGACGCATCACTGCAGATTTCAAATCCTCCCGGACCTGATAGAATAGTGAGTACCGGTGCGGTAGTTAGCTTTTGCTTGAGCTCCTGGAAACTACTCTCGCACTTATCTGTCCATACAAACTTCTCTTCCTTCTTCAGCAGTCTCGTCATCGGCGATGCCAACCTTGAAAACCCTTCCACGAACCGTCCGTAAATACCCCACTAAACCCGAAAAAACTCCCGATCTCCATCACCGTAGTCGGTCTCGGCCAATTGATCACCGCTTCAACCTTGGCTGGGTCCACCGAGATTCCTTCTCCAGAGATGACGTGACCTAGAAAAGCCACACGAGTTAGCCAAAACTCGCACTTACTGAACTTAGCATACAACTCATGATCTCTCAAGGTCTGGAGCACAATCCTCAAGTGCCTTTCATGATCCTCCATACTCCTCGAATACACCAAGATGTTGTCGATGAAAACAATTACAAACCGATCCAAATACTCCTTGAACACCCGGTTCATTAGATCCATGAAAGCAAACTGGGGGCGTTCGTCAACCCAAATGGCATCACAAGAAACTCATAATGGCCATATCGAGTGCGAAATGCCGATTTCGGTATATCTTCCTTCTTGATCCTCGGCCGATGATATCCCGTCCTCAAGTCGATCTTAGAAAATATCGACGCTCCCCGAAGCCGATCAAACAAATCATCAATCCTTAGCAACGGATATTTATTCTTAATGGTTACCTGGTTGAGCCGTCGGTAGTCGATGCATAGACGCAATGAACCATCCTTCTTCTTCACAAACAACACCGGTGCTCCCTGGGTGATGCACTCGGACGAATAAACCCCTTATCCAGCAACTCTTGCATTTGCACCTTTAGCTCCTTAAGTTCCGACAAGGCCATCCGATATGGTGCTTTGGAGATAGGCTCGGTCCCGGGGGCTAGCTCAATTACAAATTCTACCTCCCTCTCTGGCGGCAAACTCGGTAACTCCTTCGGAAACACGTCTGGAAACTCTTGCACCACTGAGATGTTCTCTAACTTCGACTCATCTACCGTCGTGTCCACGACGGTCGCTAGGTAACCTTGGCAACCCTGGTCTAACAAGCGGGTTGCCTCAAGTGAAGAGATTAAGGAAATCGAGGGTCCTCCCGACTCCCAACGAACTCGAAACTCTCACCCCTAATGGGTTAAACCGAATCGCCTTGCGATAACAGTCCATCTTGGCTCGTTGCTTGGTGAGCCAGTCCATACCAATTATCACATAAAAATCATACATAGCCAGAACTATCAAATCTATCCTCCCCTCTCTCTCACCAATCACTAACTTACAACCAAGGCAACCCACCGTAGCTAACACATTATCTTTCAACGGCGTAGATATACTCATCACAGAATCCAACAACTCAGGGATTAACTCTATCAACTTAACAAATCTTTCAGCTATAAACGAATGCGAAGCTCCAGGATCAAACAAAGCATAAGCAGGTTGGTCGTTCAGTAAGACCATACCTGTGACCATATTAGGCGCATCCTCCGCCTGTCCTCTAGTAAGTGCATAAGCCATTCCCTGAGCTGGAGGTCGGTTCGGTCCACCCGGCGGCATGATCTACGACGTGAATCCTATATTCTGACCCAGCGGTGGTGGTGGCGGCAACTGCGGCTATCTCATCGGCCTCCTGGGGCAAGCTCTAGCAATGTGGCCCTACTAGCCACACTCAAAACAGGCACCCGTCCTAAGAGGGCACGGCCGAGCCATGTCGCCTCCCACACGCACGACATGCTCCACCGAAGCTAGATGACGACTTCCCCACTCCACCCTTCCCGTTGGGTGGAATAGGGTACCTCCCTCCGTGCATCGGCCTCTTCCCAAACCGATTGTCATCCCCGTTCGAACTAAACCGCGATCCGGGCGGCAGCTCTCTCATTCTGATCATTCTCTATCATCTGGGCCCGCTTGTAGAGGTCGTTGTACTCTTTCAGGTCTAGAGGTACCAACAAGCTCCTCACCTCCGGTCGGAATCCATCCCTAAACCTTCGAGCTCGGTTGGCCGGTCGCTGGACCAACTCAGAGGCATACTTCGACAGGTCGGCGAACCTCGCCTCATACTGATTAACCGTCATCGTACCCTGACGAAGACGCTGAAACTCGGCCATCTTCACCTCCCTGGCACACTCAGAAAAATACTTGTCATTGAAGACTTCAAGAAAGGTGTTCCACTCTGGGACCACGCCCTCAGGGAATACAATTCTCCTGTTTGTCCTCCACCAGGTAGCTGCGGTCCCCCTCAACTGATAGGCTGCTAGGACAACCTTTTCTACTTCAGAGCACAGCAGCAACTCAAAAGCATTCTCCAGCTCTAAGATCCAAAGTGCTGTTCGCCGGGATCTCCGGCTCTCGTGAATGTTGGCGGGTTCATCCTCGGAAATGCTTTGTACCAACTTCGTCTAGCCCTCCCAACTTCCACATTCTCGGGTGGAATCTCATCGGGGTCCTCCTCTCCCTCTTGCTCGGCAACTGGCACGGCGGCAGTAGCAGTGGCATTAGCGGCGTTGGCTGTGTTCACTGCAGTGGCGATAGCGGCAGCTTGCTGATCCATCATGTCCCTCATCGCTTCAAGCATGTGTATGATCCCCACAAATCTCTGATCCTCCTGGGCTGCTGCATTGACTGGAGGTACAGCTGCACCACCTACACACGGTCCCGCCTGTCCCGCCTGTGCTCCTCTCGAAGCACCACGGCCACCAATCCTCGCCGAAGACCCACCTCGAAACACGGGCCCGCTGCTCTCTCTTCCGAGCAGCTCTCGGCACTCGGTCACTCATACCGGAGGCTCAAACAGACGCCTATTGGCGAATTCCAATACCCCATTAGAAATGAGTAACCTCGCAATCAATTTAACAAACAACTAACAATCACATGCATTAGAATAAGTAAAGTCTTTCCTACTAACTATCCCATGACTCATCGCCCTTATCACTCCATACATAGACCATGTTCTGATATCACTTAAACGGGGTTGTCACGCCCCGAACTCCGAGACACGTGAACAACCCGCCATGGTCGTGCAATCGCGACATTCCCAGGTAGTGTCTGTGACACCCTTAAACCCAATGGGATCGCCACAGTCATTAATCTTCTTGTAACTAAGCCAATAAATACTTGGGCATTCCCCTTTTTTTTAATATATATTTATCTTGGTCCCAGCGCAGTTTAAATTTGCGGAAGCATAATCTTTTCAACTCTCCCTTCACATAAACATGAGACATTTGCACACCAGCTTGACATCAAGGAAAGAAAACCGAACCATTTTATTTACATATTTATAGGATGGGTTAATCACGGGGTAGGTACATACAAAAGTAAGCCATCGCACAACTAGTGTGGCTTATACTCAAAAAGGGACACCTCTACCCCTTCCTCATGGATCTCAAAAGAGCGACCCATCCCTCCTTGGTGTCGGTTGTGTCCAAAAAGACCATCGCCTCTTAGCCCTTCCCCCTCATGCGGCGGCTACACCCATCCCGGCGCATCAGGTGGTGGAGGTGGTAACATCCCTCGAATCATCCCATCCCGGCGCACATGGATGGAGATGAACTCCTGGGTGACTGGGCCATCAGGTAGGCCCACCTCATATGAGACAATCACACGAACCCGGAGAAATGACAGTCCAGAACTTGGGACTGTCGATCACCATCACCTCTACATCTACATCGGACGGTATACCATAAAAGGTGCCCCGCGTGACAGTGGAATCGGCATCTCTAAGCTGAAATGTTAGTCCCCAAAAGGGGTGAGTACAACCACTCAACAAATAAATAATTCCCTATGGCTACTCAAGCATCACACAAAACATCACAATTAAAATCCATATACATGAAATTGCATCATATAGGAATACATCTCCGCACATCCACATATATCTCACAATTCGCCATAGGAATTCATCCATCTATGTATTCAAATTCAATACCCATGCATACATTTCACCATATGCATCAATTCAAGCTCATGCATTCATATCACCATAGGCATATCAATCCATGCTCATGCATATATATCACCATATGCATATCAATCCATGATCATGCATACATATCACCATATGCATATACATCCATCCATGCCCATGCATACATATCATCATATGCATATCAATCCATGCTCATGTATATATATCACCATATGCATATCAATCCATCCATGCCCATGCATACATATCATCATATGCATATACATCATTTCAATTTTCACAATTTTTAATTGGCTTTTTAATGCATTCCCGGCACACACCATCCGGGCTTCCGGCCCCCCACATTCCGGGCATCTCGCACCCCAACTGGCATCACGAGGAATCACGGCACACACCATCCGTGCTTCCGGCATTTACACTCCCCGGCCGGGCATCTCGCACCCCAACCGGCATCACGAGGCATTCACGGCACACACCATCCGTGCTTCCGGCATCCCTACGCTCCGGGCATCTCAACTCCGAGGCCATCCAGATTTACGCACACAGGGCTACTGGGCATCCGGCATTTTCACTCCCTGGCCGGGTATCCCGAAACTCCCGGGGCATTGTCAGCACACACCATCCAACAGCCTTCTCATTTATCATGAGATATAATTTTTATGCATGGCTCAATCTCATATGGCATACAACGTGATGCACATATCCAATATCAACATGATATGTCAAAGATCATCATACATGTAGCATGATAAAACACTTGGGGCCACATCAATCATCTAATTCATGCCATTTAAACTTGCCCATATATCTCCTTCTTTTGAAATCTTGCAAAATTCCAGCATACATGCTTTATGAAAATGCCCAAATTGGATACTCGATTGACTTTCAAAAATTTTGGGATTTGTACAAGTGATAGCCAAAACACAATAACACATTTTCCATGAAGAATTCAAATTTTAAAAGTCATTACATAAAAAGATGAAATTTTAACTTCACAGCAGACAAATTTCGAATTCCACAGCTTATACCGGTTCAGAATTCTCCTTAATTAAATAACTAAATGACCTCTAAAAATTATAAAATTTTACCACTAAATAGACAAGACATAGAGGCACAACTTTCATGAAGAACTCAAGTCGAAACAATCACCACACAAAAAGATATAAATTAAACAATCCAGCAAATTATTCTCGGGTACCGTTTTACAATCTCTTTAAAATAAATATTCAAACAAGCTTCAAAAATTATAAAAATTTACCACGATCTAGCCAAGATGCTAAAGTATGTTTTCCATTAAGACATCTAGGTCAAATTCATTATAAATAATTAATTATAGTAATCACAAGCTTCTGCTCCTGGCGTCATTGCATCCAGATTAACGCCCGATGTTAACATCTACCCTTTCTCAAAATTAAATGTCCATTTGGCCTTCAAAATTTATGATATTTTACCATGTGATCAATCAAGACCCTAATATAAGTTTCTCATGAAGACACTTAAGCCAAATTCATTATAGAAAATTTATTATAACTAAAAAGAGCTTCTGCCCATACACCGTAAATTTCCAGAATGTCCTGTCTCCGAAAAATTTACGTATGACCGACTTATTTTGCTTCTTTTTCTCTGGATTTTGGATATGTTCTTGATTAAAGTGTGCTCTCCAACTTTCATTTAGACATCAAAGTGAAAAACCCAAAGAAAAACCATCTTATAATCACTCAAAGTCACTGGCGTCAAGAACAGTTCATCCCGTTTTCACGTCTTCAAGAAAAACGATATTTCACTAGGCTATTCATGTTAGTTTGGTCTCAAATTTGAGTATGTTGTTCCTCTTGATGTTCTTTACAATTTTCATGAAGACCTCGAAGCAATATTCTCAACAGAAATTCAAGTACAGCAACCAAAATTATCAAGACTCCACATGCATCACCATATCTGAACGTCTTTTTAGAAAATAAGTTTCACCCATCAAATCTCGTCCTTTTTATCTCAATTTTTAGTATGTTGCAGTTTAAGATGTGATCTTCAAGTCTCATGAAGAATTCGAAACCAAATTCTCACTCCAAAGTTACATGCAAGTCCACACAAGTTACTGGCGCACATGAACTCAACCCAAACAGAAAATACCATCAAGCAAAACCAGCTCAAAGTCTCACTTCCTACTCTTACCATCCACGAATTTCACCACAAAACAGCACTATACTCACAACAAGACATGCAAGAGTAGATAAGGGAATTGATTTCTTGCCTTAGACTCAAGAAATCGTGCAAAATGGACGGGTGGACACGGGCGGTACGGTCGGCAGCTCTCTCCTCTTCCTCTCCTCCTTCTTCTTTCCCTTCCTTTCTCTCTCTTTCTCTCACCTTCCGTCGACTAGAAACCCTCCTAAGCCGGTCACTCTCCATTTTTATTTCCCCTAAATCCCATCATTGCTTGTAATCATTTCATTTTACACTTGGTTTGCATGCAAACCGGCCATCCTCCCCTTGGTTCGACCGCCCACGGTTTTTGGTGGTTTGTGGGCTGGTGGCCTTGTGGGCTTGTGGCCGGCCCACTTGGTCCGTCATAGGCCCACTCAAATTCGGCCCAAAGCCCTCAATTTAATTAAATAAATTTTCAACTTAAAAATAAATAAATAAATCATTTCTTAATTAGGTTGATTAAAAATTAAGTCAACCCATAAAGATGCACAACTTCTAATCACATGGCCAAAATCTTCTGCCATTAAAATATATTCCTTACAAGCTCATGGTTGAGCCTCGGTACGAGTCATGGGCAATTTTATTGCTAATTACAAATCACAAAATTTTCCTCGCCTACCCATATCCCAAGGATTCTTAGTAAAAATTCCGGGATGCCACAGTGTCGCCGACCCAATTTAATTTTTATAAGCGCATGCGGAACGTATTAAGAACCCCGACAAAATAAAAGCGGGATAGAACAACGGTACAAAAATCAATTTAATACAAACCAACATACTATCATAAAATCAGCCGGGGTTTACATATAACCAAAAATGGGTCGAGTCTAAGTGCATCAAAAAGGAGTAGACTCGCACACTAGGGGTCGATCCATCAAAAGAAGGAAAAGTCCTAAGGCTACTAGCCGGACACGATCGTCAATTTCCCCATCTTCAAGCTCTGACACTCCTTAACCATCTGCGTCGACAGTCCACCATTCTCCACGGGCACCATCACCTACGGCCTTGAAATATTTTTCCCACAACGGGGTGAGACATTGTCTCAGCAAGTTCACCCCTCCTAAGCCCCTATTAGAAAGAAAATACACCCCAGCATGACCTAGCCACACATCAAAAAGACTTACCTCGCAATAGTCCGCGCCTGTAGGTTAGCACCGTTCATATTATTCAATCACGTGCGAATATGACAATTAAATAAGACACAACACAATCACATCATCAACCAATCAACCACTTGGATCGTCTCATCGATCAATCGGCTCGGCCGATTACATGTCATTCAATCAAATCAATCAATGATCCTAACCACAACCCTAAGGGTAGACTCGACCATCGGTGGTAATCACGGCCCCACGCGGCACGGCCTCCAATAGGCGGTCAACAACTAGTGGCATCACGGCCCCACTCGGCACGGCCTCTAATAGGCGGTCAATTACTAGTGGCATCACGGCCCCACTCGGCACGGCCTCTAATAGGCGGTCAACAACTAGTGGCATCACGGCCCCACTCGGCACGGTCTCTAATAGGCGGTCAACAACTAGTGGCATCACGGCCCCACTCGGCACGGCCTCTAATAGGCGGTCAATTACGCAAAACCCCACCAATTTCTACAATTGGAATTTCTACACATAACCTCTAATTTACGCAATCACACTCAATTCGCCACAAATCAAGCATCAAATTAAAATTCTAACATCACAAGAGCGATCGACGAAATTCGAGCAACCTAGGGGCTAAAAATAATTTTTTTTTTTTCGAATATGAAATAATAATATTTTAATAATTTCGAAAATTGATATTTTATTATATTATTAAATAATTCCGAAATAACAATAAATCAAAAATAAATTCCTTTAAGTCACATCAAGCTTACTTTAAACACTAGATTAGCTTTAACTTAAACATACTTTAAGCTAATTAAACATCTTAATATAATCTACACTTAAATAAATTAAACTAACCACCTAGGCAAGCTTAATTCAAACTAAACACGCTTAAGGCATAATTAACCGGCTAATCAAGGATTAGTGAGATAAACTCACAGATTTGGACGCCGCTTAGCTCGGATCGAAGAGGGCGACGCCGGGATCGATTTTCCCCAAAGCCGATCTCGCATCCGGGGCCGGGAAAGGGCTGAAACGGGGCTGGGAAGTGGCTGGAAACCCACTAATTTTCTGCTGCTGTTCGGCCGAGGGGGAGGTGCGGCGGTGGGGGCTTCACGGCGGCGATTCGGGTGAGGAAGAGGCGGAGGAGGTGGGTCGAGCTGGTGGCGGCGGCTGGCGATGGTGAACGGAGGCGGAGGCGGGCGGACGGCGATGCTTGGCTGGTCGAGAGGGGCGGAGTGGCTTCGGGCGAGGCGGTGGAGGGCTCGACGGCGCGGCGAGTGGCTCACGGCGCGGCGGCGACGGCGCGAGGGCGGAGCAGCGGCGACGGCGCCAGGCGCGGCGGCGACGGGCACGGTCGACCGAGGGGGGCAACGGACGGGGCCGCTGGTTTCGGTTTTCCCCTTTTTCCTTCTTTCCCCTTTCCCTTTTCTTTTTCTTCTCTTTTCTCCCTCCAAGTCCCAAGGTTGAAGATGCAATCTTCACCCTCCACTTGTCTTCATCCCATCCATCCAAGCTACCTCACCATGACCTCACCCATGACATCATCTTCCACTCACTCCTTCATCCACAACTTAGTTCAATGGGTGCACTTCACTTTTCCGCCGGGGTCCAATTTTTGCACATTCTAATTTCCTCAAATTCTCAATCAATTCTCTTCTAATTGAGTCCAATTAAAATCCATAAAATTAATCCAAGATCCTATTAAGATTTGTGACATAACCGGGCCTCCAATTTTTTTTTTTTAATTTCAAATTCAATTTTCACTAAATTCAATCGGTGCGATTTCGCAAGACGCCCGATCTACCGAGTAGCTTTCAGGGAAATTTTCTTGCATCCGACCCGAAGGTGATCAGTCCCCGAGCTTGACACATCAAAATCCCTTAATTGCTTCACCCAATAGACCAGTCCTCACGCGAGTGGCCAACTCAGAAGGACGACTACACGCACAGATGAATCGCCCGGTTCAATTGACTGAAAATAAATTTAAGAAAATTCGGGATGTCACACAAGTCCCCAGCACTTGGCTTGGGTGCATAAAGGCCAGGCTTAGAACCCCAACATTCAAGTCTAGGTCCATATAGGTTGGGCCCAAGACCCCAACGCCCATGCCTAGTTTCCAATCCACAAAGTTTTGGCTTGGGTTTATCAAGACCAAGTTTAGAACCCTAGTGCTTTTGCCGAGGTCCATGGAGGCTAGCCTTAGGACCCAATTGCCTTTGCCTTGGCACTTGGGGTTGGGTACGCCAATGTTTGGATTTTTGACACCTAAGCTTTGGTCTAACAAGGCTAGGCTCGCGACCCTTAAGGCTCGTGCCTAGATTCCTAGTGCGTTGGCTACATTGAGGCCAGCCTTGGGATTTAGTGCTTGTGCCGAAGTCCATTTACACCAGGACCGAACCAAAGGTCCATTAATGCAAGGCTTCAGAACCTTGGTGCTTGTGCTCAAATCCCTAACCCCATGAGATTGGGTCCATGGGGATCGAGCCCAGGTCCAAGGAGACTGGGGCCAAGTCCATTTAACATGAGCTTGGAACTCTATTGGGGTAAAAAAAAAAAAAAAAAAAAAAAATTGACTCATTTCACTAGATTAGCTATAACCGCGTTGAAAGAATTGAAAACCATATAGTGTTGGTTCGACGAACTGAGCATGGGCAATTGGGTCTTATTCCTGGCTTTTGTGAACTTAGGATCAATGCCCGTGCTCAGGTTCTTGGCACCTGAGCCCATGACCCTAGGGCCCATGCTCAATTCTTGGGTTGCCCCTACCGCAATCACTAGTGCCTCGAATGATGCATGTTAAGAAAAAAAAATCAAAATTTTCTTTTTAAATGGTGGAAAATAATTTTTGCTTCCTTTCCGATTTTAGCTAAATACTATAAAGTATTATTAGTTATTAAAAAATAATTTCTAGAAATGCTAATTTTTTCGTAAAACACACCAAATCAAATATATTTAGACATATTTTCATGGAAAAATGCCACCATAAACCCTACATTTTATCTAATGTAACAAATATATCTTGAACCTTTTTTTTTTTTTTTTTCTCGTGACACGAAAAATCCCAAATTTTACCAATTGTGGCATATTTACCATAAACTTTTTTCATAACACAAGATACCTAAAAGTGATATTCGCATAACACCTTTACCCCAAATGATAGGGCATTTTAGAGCAGAGGGAAGAGAGGAGAACAAAAAAAAAGAAAAAGAAAAAAATTTAAAATAAAAAGATAAAAATGCCCTTCAACTATAGAATTAGGATTTTTTTTTTTTTTTGGTAAAACTATAGAGTTAGGATTAATGTGTCACTGGTAAAATTTGAGATTTCTTCTATCACAAGAAAAAACTCAAGTTAAATTTGGGGTTAATACACTAAAAAACCCCAAACTGGTACATTTGTGACAAATTTACTCAAAATTATTTTTTTGATAATGAAAAATTCTAAACTGTTACACTTGTGACCAATTTATCCCAACCGATCATAAAAAATCATAAATTGGTACATTTATGACAATTTTACCCTAAATTAATTAATTCGACCGTAAAAAACTCTAAATTGATAAATTTGTGACAAATATGTTTTCTCGCTAAATTCGATTAAATTATAAAAATTGTAAACTGTGACAAACGGAGCGTAAAATCCCAAATTGGTACACCGTCAAGTGTTATTTAACTTAATAATTTGATTATAAAATTTAACGAAAACTAACCAAGAGTAAATTTGTCAAAAATATGCTAGTTTGGGGTTTTTTGTGGTAAAAAAATAATTAAGGATAAAATTGTTATAAGCGTATCAGTTTGGGGTTTTTCAATATATTAATCCTTAAATTTATTACACTAAGTAAAGTTTATGATTTTTGATGACTTTTCCTCTATTTTCACTTGCTCGCGATTCGCTTTTAGAGAGAAAAAGAGAGGAAAACCTGGGAAAATTTACCTTCTCTCTTGTCCCGTCCCAGGTCGTGGGTCCTCCTCGGCACCTGTCGAGCCTCTCTCGCCCACCTCGTCACCGTCGCCCACCCTCGCCATCGGGAGCTCAAGGTGCCTCTCTCTCTCTCTCTCTCTCTCTCTCTCTCTCTCTCTTTCTGCCTCTCTCGCTCCTCGGAAATCCCGAGCTGTGCGTGAATTGCTGAGTCCGATGGTCGAATGGGGAGGCGGTTTAGGTGAAATCTTTCAGCCCATCTGGTCGTTAGCCTCTTAGGTTTCGGTCCGAGTCGTCGATTCCAACCTCATTTCACAAGACGGCAAGCTTCTCGCTTCCAATCTCAGTCGAATTGAAGCGGCTCTTTCGTCTCAAGCGCTTCCCCTTTTTTTCCCTCCTTCGGTACGTGCTGATCTTGGGTTTTTTTTCCATACGCTTGTTAAAGAAGCTCCAATTCCTGGGATTTTTTTTTTCTTTTTCTTTTTGCTTCCTAGAACGCGACGTGATTGTAGTAGCAGCCTCAATGCCTCGTCTTGAGACTTGAACGGCAGGAATGGGACCTCACTGCCGCTCAGACACACTTCGCATCTCAAAAATCAGTCTTTTTCTTCTCTTTTGAGCACCCAGTCGTACGGATTTTCGTTTTCTTTTCTCTTGCTATGCTCCCTCCACTTGATCTGCAAAAGCAGCGTTCCCGTTATGCTAGAATTCGAGTCTCCGGTTCTACTGCTGGACCAAGACACGCCGGGAAATAGGAACCCAACTCGGATTCTAGTATTATCCGGCTCAACTTAGGATACCGGTAACCCACGCTGACAAGAATCCGTCCAATTACGACTTTTTCTCCGACTTTTGTATTTTGAATTGAATAATTTCGATGATAAATTATCGTAATTACAAGTGGTAAAATGTGTCATGAACCAATTTTTAGATCCATATTTTTCATTAGTGGGTTATATATAAGTTATGAAAATATAATGGCCCAAGTAAAATGGGCCCAAAGCGTTTTAAGTTCAATTCATTCTACCCATTTTCAAACCTGAAAAACGTAAAATTTCCTCAGCGACAGCTGCTCTTCGTCACCCACCTCCGCCGCTCGCCTCCGAGCCGTCTCCGCCACTCGCCTCCGCCACTTGCCGCCGCGGCTCGTCTCCGAGTCGCCTCTGTCGCTCCCTCGAAGGTCGACGAGCTTCGTCACCCAACTCCGCCGCTCGCCTCCGCCACTCGCCGCCGCGGCTAGCCTCCGAGTGGCCTCCATCGCCCGCCTCTGAGGCTCGCCTCCGCCGCTCCGGCAGTACTACCTCCAGCACGCCCACGAGCTCCGGCTCCTCGTCCGCCAGAAGACCCACAACCTCAACCGCCTCGAAGCCCGAGGTTCGTGCGGCTCTGCTCTTGTTCCGGGAACCCTAGGGTTCGTACTTGAGGGGATTGTTTGTTCGTTTGATCTTCTGTTGGATTTTGGGGGTGGAGATGGTGCCCTTGTGTTCGGATGGTTCGGATGGTGAATTGGTGAATTCCGATCGGTGGGACGGGGATTGTTAGTTTTCGGCTATGCGTGTATTCATTGGGTAATGGTGGCTTATCTGTGATGTCTTAATGCGTGGTTTTCGATGTAAAAATGGAAAATTGATGCGGTTCTGTGCGATCATAGATGGGCTTGTTGTGGTATGTTCTTGGATGAAGAGTGTGATCAGCATGCGAATGTTCTTCCTTCTCATGAAACGGAGACGTCAATTATGTTTTTAGGAGTCCTCCTATGAGAAAGGTGCCATATGCTCAGTATATATGCTTCGGTGTTTTGTAGATTGTGTGGACTGTGCAATTCCATGCGGATGTGTTCCCTGTAAATGGGCAAAGTTCTGCATGTTTTCTCTTTTGTACTCTGCTCTTAAAGGAGAATGAAAGTAGGAGATGTTTTCTTTTAGTGTTAAATAGAAATATAATATGTCATTTTCTCTTTGAGTAAATAACTTGTTCTAATTTAGGTTTTCTTTAACTAATTAGTTGACATGTTAAGATCTAACGAGGATCTAAGAGGCCTAGAGCTGCATCCTTATTTCATTAGATAGTGTTCACATAGTATTAGTTTTACGTTGCAGTTTTCAGTTGCTCAATAGTATGCTCACTTTAAATAAGAGAAGTACGTGCACAGTCTAAATCTTCATAAATATTTCAATTTATAGGTTTATTTTTTATTTTATTTACTATTTTTTAATTTAACTTGAGGAATATGGGTTGGGTCAGGTATGGGTCACTAGATTTACACTACAAGAATATGGGTCAAAATGGGTTAAATGGGTCAAATCTGGGTCGACTCATTTTTTACCCGACCCATACCCGATCTGATCCACCCATTTGACGGGTATAATTATGCGTTAGATGATTGGTGTTTTGTGATATATGCGCTTTCACTCTGTATCATGTGTTTTGTCTCTTGTCATAGCGAACGGTCTGAGTCCAAAATAGTCCATCTATATGTGATTAGTTATTGTTGATGTCTCATCTCATCATTACCAGACTACCCAGCATACTCATCTGGCAAGGGAATTGAAGCTGGGGGTTTAGGGGAATGGGAGCTAAAATGAATGCAAATCAATGACTTCCTTTTTTTCTCATAATGACAATGTCCGCAATCAACGAAGTGTCGTAAAATTGAGATGTGCAGTGCAGTTTTGACAGAGAAAGGAGATAAGAATGGAGCCGGAGGTATTAGAAGCAGAACTTGTGTTGCCAGCCTATTTCAGCTTCAAGAAGATTCAGATTTACGAGAAGTATCCAAAGGGCCAGTCCAGTGCCAAGCGTTTCAAGCATCTCAAGCAGATCATCCAAGCTGAAAATTTCCAGAATTACCCTCCCGATGAACCTAATTGTAAGTTTTTACTTCTTGGAACAAGCAAGCAGGCAGGAAAGATAAATTTTTCATTGTGTCAGGGATTTTTCTGTTATCCCCCTCATTGATAATGGTAATAGCTTAAGTTGGTTGATACCCAGCCTGGTGCACTGTGGTTTCCTCTCAGCTTGTATTAGTTTCTTCAAGGGTGCTTTTTTATGATTATATAGCTATTTTATGATTACTTCATATTATATAATCTTTACTTATGTCAGAAAAAATCAATATTGAGATTTTGGAAGCTTTAGAGACTTTGGTGACTTTTGCTAAAATTTCTTACGGGGCAAATAGTGGAACTGCGCAAGAATCGGGATCATCTTGACTATGGGATTTGATTCTTGAAATGTGAACTGCTGCTTCTCTTTTTGTTTTAAAGATGGCATATTATATTATAGACAGAAGGGGTGTTGTATGCTTGCATTCTTTTGAAACTTTGCATGAAAACTGAAAAGTATCAATTGAGATCAGATTGCCAAGATGTCACTGGTGGAGGGGATTTCAATGGGAAGCATTTCATCTTCACGGCCTCTGGTGCAATTTGCCGTAAAAGTCTAATGATTGCTGTCGCTTCGTGCACACATGTATCTAGGCTTTATTAGTTGCAATAGAAGCTTGAACAGATATGGTGCAATAATTGTGGTTGCGCAAAGATGTACTTAACAACATGATAGCTTCTCTAGGCTCTACTTGCCACTTTTCATTTGAAAGGCCTGATTTTAATTAAGATTGTGTCCTATTTTACAGATGTTAACATCGAATCACCACCTTCAATGCATCCAAGCAAGAGGATATGTGATATAACAGGATATGAGGTATGTAACTCTTAATGTCAAGATGCCCAATTTTTTTTAGTTGATAAAACATCGGATAGTATCAGGTTATATATTATTGGATTTTAATATCTTTTACGAAATATGCATTCTTCTGACTACATCATGAGAAGGAAGAAGTTCAAGCTTCTTGAAGTACTTTACGTTTCTGCATTTGCCATCATTAAGCATCTGATAAGTGAAATTTTTTTCATCGAGACCTCACTGTTGCTCCAATTATCACTTGGCACTTTCTTGCTTGAAATTTGATTTCATATTTTTCATAAATCATGTGAAGCAAATACGAAAATCAGACTAGAATGCAAAGCTCAATGATCGAACTTTAATTCCAAGTATCCTACCTGGTGGCCAGTTGGCGTATCCTCCTCATTTCTGTACGAGTCACCTAAACTGCTGCTTTGGCATGCTCTTTTATATAAAATTAACTTTTCATTCCTTTGGATCTAATAATTCTGTCTCCTATGCAATTACTTGAATTGGAATTTGGATTAACACTTCTTTTCCTCGTTTCGCCCTTTGTTGATGGTTGCTTGTGGTTTTATTTCTGCATATTCTATCACAAACTTTACAAATTCTGATTTTAAAGTCAATACCTATGTTCCACTCCTTCATTGAGGTGAATGGTCCTTTCGCAGATATTTCCTCATTTACAAAGTGAACATCTTATCAAGCAGTCTGCATGATAAAGTTATTGAATGTGTTTGCCAATGCAGGCACCATACCACGATCCGAGGACAAAGCTTCGTTATGCAAACGCTGGTGTCTTTAAGGTCATTAGGTCACTTTCCAATGATTACGTTCAGAGGTATTTGACTCTAAGAAATGCTGCAGTTGTTTTGAGGTGAATTCACCATATGGAAGGAACAGGGGATCTCTCTCTCTCTCTCTCTCTCTCTCTCTCTCTCTCTCTCTCTCTGTCATCAAAGGGACATTGAAAGGGCCACCCACCCGACACAAAGAAAGTTCATAGTCACTCATTTTGCAAGCATCTGATGCCGGCATTCATTACTTGTCCCACCTGTTCAAGTAAACTTCTAGTTGAAACTTCATTTGCGTCACCTCATCTCGTCTAGGTTTCTTCTTTCAACAAAGCGATAGGGTTGCCAGGCGATTGCTGGTTGGTCCATTTTAATGCCATGCCAAGCAAAAACAAAACTCAAGTCGGCCCGATCAGATGTCGACCGCAATCTGATGTCGATGATCTTGCCAAGCGGGTCTTGACCAAAAAGTTTTAAGAGTAGTGGGTATTCGATGCAAACGTCTTTTGCAGGACCAGTTGGCATTGCTTTCACTCGCTTCATTTGTGTATGTAGCTCACGCAACTTGGGCTTCAATGAGATTCTGAAACGCTTAGGATAGAATAAATGATACGATATATAAACATTAATAGAAATTATCAAAGGAAAATAAAAATTGGAAAAGGTGCAGCTGCTCAAATTATTTGTTCTTGTTCCTAGCGCTTCGTAGATTGGAACATGGAATGCGGAATTGTAGGACTGAGACATTTGAGTTCAAAAACACGCAGAGTGATTTATCGATCTTTCGTAGAACTTTTTAAAAAGCTGGGATTGAAAATTATCTTTCCTAAAGAAAAAAAAAAAGTACATCATGTGACTCTGATACTCTAATTTTTCTTTTGGGTTTGTTTGTTGGCCAAAATAAAAGGACAGAAATAGGAGGAAAAGCCTAGATTGGTGGGCATTCGTGGCTTAATCAATCCATGAAGGCTACTTTCATCACGGGATGGGCGGCTCTCGTCAGAAAAAACATCGGAATTGGTTCGAGGAAATTCGGAAAGTTACCTTTATTTGCGTGAGAGAAACGTGGTAAATGATTGCCCTGTCCTTGTTAGACCACGTTGAGAGATTCTCGCGCCCTTCTCGGTTTCCCTGCTTTCTGCCGCAATGAGACTATGAGATAAGGTCCAGGAAAAAAAAAAAAAAACTAATTAGTATGTCTCCTAATTTTTTTTTGACAAGTATGTCTCCTAAATTTAATTTGAAAAAAATAGTATTGTTAAATTTTTCGAGACATGTGAAGCGACTCATTCACATGTATCAAATAAAAACTCCATCGCCACATTGAAGATAGAGACATTTAAAGTCACATCCAATAACGTGTGTCATGATTCAAATACGTGATGGGAGGTTTTGTTGATTTTGTTGACTATGAAGAGTAATAATGTGAATTTGATTTTGAGTATTTTATCGCAGAAGTCCTAGGGTCGAAAGTCGTAGCTACTAATACGTCTTAAGTAGGGGACCATAGTGGTGGAGTTCTGTGCTAACTTCTTTCAAGTATCCGGTGTATTGCGCACTTTACGGGTTGTGAATTGGCGAGCATAAGCGAGTTGGGCCTGACAGATCCTAGATTACCAAAATAATAATAATAATAATAATGTGGATTAGAAATAGTCAATTTGAAGTATAAATAGTTTAACATGTATGATTTTGTCAAAGATTCAAAGCTATTGACTACTTTGTTTGCTAAAAAGCATACTATTGATCAATCCACTATTGGAAATTTCTATAATATGAGCTTACATTAATTAATTGATTTCCTATTTTAAATAATCGGGTTAATGGATATTCCAATATTTATTGAACCGTACAGTGATATGATTAAATTGGGTATTGACATCTATTAATAATGGGCCTAGTTGAGCAGCAAAATGTAGGCAATTGTGTTTAATTGAAGCCTGTAATGGGAAGGGCCCAGTTGACACACTATTGATTAGGGTTTGCCAGGTCTCCTCTCTAGCCTATAAATATGATAGGTTATACTTATCAGTTGCTTTACTCCAATTGAAAGCTGCTATACTGAAATAAGTCATAGAGATGAAGATCTGGCATTCCAATAGATCCTTGATTATCAGAGTGATCTACTTTTCTTCATTAGAAGCGACGGCTCAAATAGGTAAGTTTTAATTCCGCTGTGTTTATTAATATTGGTGTTTTACAGTCATATATGGATCCGTTTGTTCTTGATTGATTAGTTGTTTGTGTAAATAATATTTTAACATCTACTTCAAAAAGAGGATCTTTCCCAAATTAGTCATCGCATAGTTGGAGATTTAGAAGCCTGTAAGCCTCAATTTTGACGAAATCAGAACTCGGAAGTAGACCCAAAATATCCTAAAACCAATCGGTTTCAATTCTACTTGGGAAATGGTCCAATTTCCCTTTTTTAAGTTTTCAGTTCGGTTCCTTTTTTTGAGTTTTCAATTAAAAGATTATATTTTACTAAATCTGTACTCAGGAAATGGTCCAATTTTCCTCTTTTGAGTTTTCAGTTAAAAGATTATATCTGACTAAAGAAAAGTGAATAGTGAACCAATGCGAAATCAGTGAAAAGGAAAGGAAAAAAAACAAACAAACAAATTCAAACAAATGGCACGAAATCTGGTAAGCCTTTCACCATAAATGTCATCTTCTAACTCCATTAGGCCCACTATTCAAACTCATATTTCTAGATGATTTTTTTTCCTTAAAAGCTTAATCATGGCGCATGCCATCCTACTAACAAATCTATCTTGCGTGGATTAAAATAAAAATGCTTTTAGAAAAAGGAAGTTCTTGATATGCACCATAACTAATCTTGCACATAAAAAGTCTACTCCTCGACATATATCTTTTCACTCAAAATATATTTTAGATTTCCCATGACTACATGGGGATAAAAAAGCAAAACTTTCTTTAAGCATTTGGCAGTGAATGCGCGCACGAATCCAGTAGAACTTGTTAAAGGGGAGACAACGATTGCCTTTTAAAACTGTCTTTTATGACCATAAACAAGTTCTTTTTTAAGTTTCCGAGGATTAGGTGGAAAGAGACAAAAAAGAGAGCGAGAGTCAATGTAACGCGTAAGATGCCAATACTCCTCCGATCGGAAAGCGTTCCGGCTTTTCTCGCCTCGTCGTATCTCAGAATTTCTACTTGACACGGAAAGTTGTATGCATCTTCTGGCTCGTTAATCGGATGATATTGGGTTGGTGTCAAGAAAAGCTGACCGTCCTTTGGGTTTCACACCGGACCAGAAACTTTGGAGGGCGAGACTACTTTCGAGATTTAATCCCATTTCTTTTGGGAAATCGCAAGGCCGCCTGTGTCTCTTGATTCGTGGAGCTGCGGGAGCGCGGAGGGCGAAAGATGGGTTCTTTTGGCAAGCTTGCGAAGAGGGCTTTGGAGACTGAGATGCCAGTCATGGTTAAGGTACTTTGATTGGAACTTTTGCTCCTGTTCTGGTGTCAATTTGGTTTTGACTAGCGAAGCGCACATGGGTTTTCTCAATTGCGTCCATTCGTGTGAAATATCGTGCCAAGTTGGTTTCTTTTGCAGATTCAAGAGGTGATTCGAGGAGCGACAAATGCCATGTCTCTAGCGCAGGTTTGCTTCCACTTGGTTCTTCTTGTGTAGTGGGACGCTGCGTTCTTTGTTTTTGTGTGGTGGTTGATGATTGTGTTGGTGTTGAGAACTGAGAATGCGTTGTGAGCTGTTTTAGTTGTTCAAGAATAAAATGGCCCAACTTTTTTTGGAAATGGGGTTAGTGTCTTCCCCTTGCTTTAGTGGGGTTGGTTCTGGCTTGGTGAAAGGCGTCTTAGGTTTCTCGAAATGGGCCAAGTGGAAAATCATGTGGGAAATGCATTTGTAGAAGTGCCTGGAGTATACAAAGGTTTTTCTGCTCGACGATTTTGAGAAACTTAAACAAAAAATATCTACCTTCTATGCATTGATTTCCGTTCACTCTGTTTGTTGAATTGAGTAAAATTATGAGGACTAGACTCCTGGCGAGAATTTGGTGTCTGGTCCATATTCCACCCTTGGTTTTACATGTGATCGGCTCTACTAGTCAATGTTTGCGGGAGGCATAGACGAGCGTTCTGGGGCTCTTAGTTCGCCTCAATTTCTGAATGTGTTTTATTCATGATCCTTCATATGATAATGGGGGAATCTCTTCTCTTATAAATAACATTAGTGTTTGTTTTTGTGCTCATTCTTCAAAGCGCACTAATAGAAATGTTGATTAAGCTCTCATTTCAATTAGATACCGACAGAAACAAAAATGATTGCTATGGACTTGAAGCATCAAACTGTGTGTTCCCTGCTTAATAAGGCATTTTCCTCATGTCATGTGAAGAATCTATTGACTCTGGTTTATCCTTTTGCCTGCCATTGACAATTGTATCTTAATCTATCTAATGATCAGAACATGTTTACTTTGAAATCGCCATTCCCCGTGTAGCTGTGGAAGAGCTTTTAAGTGGAGTTTCTCTCTACTTGTTGTGGCACATAAGCTTTTATGTCCTATGAAATGGTAGCTGTTAGAAACTTTGTGTTGTTTCTTGCGTTGTGCTCAGGGTGTGGTCTATTGGCAACCCCCCAAGCATGCACTGGACAAGGTAAAAGAACTTGTTTGGGAGCCTTCTATTAGCCGTTATGGTGCCGATGAAGGTATGCCGGAACTCAGAGAGGCATTGGTGAAAAAGGTACACATTTTAAGGCATATTGCATTGACCTCTTCTTTAATATTCAGGTTAGAAGATTCCAGGGCTTGGAAATTTAAAGACGAGTTTGCTTATAGTGGCATCCTTTGAATTGCTTTTTTTTTTCGCTTTGCAGTTGCAGCGGGAAAATAAATTATACAATTCTTCAGTGGTGGTGACTTCAGGAGCAAATCAGGTTTCTGGAAGTTCATTTCTCTTTCCCAAGATAGTATTTTCCTTCAAGTGAAGAGCGAACGACTCTGGTGTATTATGCTCGCATGAAATGATTCTGACCAACATATTATATGTTCATTTCTCTTCTGCCAGGCGTTTGTGGATCTCGTTCTCACATTATGTGACGCTGGTGACACTGTCGTCATGTTTGCACCATATTACTTTAATGCATACATGTCCTTCCAGATGACAGGGGTCACTGATATACTGGTTGGTCCTGGCGATCCTAACACTCTTTATCCTGATGCAGGTCAGATTTTTGTGAAATAATTCTGAAAATTTGTTATCCTTTGAGTAATAGGTGTTTACGGCCTGTTTTATATGTTGTGAAAAATTTTAGGTGTTTTGGGATAAAAAAGTCAAGTGTGTGTACCTACGGTTAGATTAAGCAAAAAGTAAAATGTAAAAATCTATCTAGACATGCCCTAGACCATTGATGATCATTCGTTAGTATTTTGGCATTCCATTAGTGTCATTATGTTTCTTTTCCCCACCAGTTTGTTCATCGACATGATTGTCCTCCTAGTGAAGAAACTAGAAGTGCAATTTTAATTTGTACTCATATATTACTGTTTATTACAGGGGACTCCTTAGTGATTCTGGAATTCATCCTAGAGACTGCTTTTGTGATAAGTACAATTGAAGAATCTGTATTCCCATGTATCTCTGCGAAGTGCTGGTTGACAATCTTGTTTCTAAAATTTCTTTTAGTGGCCACATTGAGCTGTTAGATGTAACTATATGCAAATATTATAAGCTTCTGAAATATGTTTTTTAAGGGTCACACCATCATTATGTGAAAGAAGTTGCTTGAGTCTCTCAAGGGTGTATGCTTTCTACTTTCAAAATAATGTTAAAAGATGTTAGCAATCCATTTGTATATGGTCAATAGGTAACTTTGAGGGTTTCTTCAATTCACTGGATGTTGCTGATTTGAATGACTGTTAGACATCTCCGCCACTTGTTTGTCTTAGCAATTTACTATAACTGCAGATTGGTTAGAGAAAACTCTATCCGAAACCAAACCTGTCCCAAAGCTTGTTACAGTTGTAAATCCTGGAAATCCTTCTGGCACCTACATCCCTGAGTCTCTTCTTAAGGTCTCTCTCTCTCTCTCTCTCTCTCTCTCTCTCTCTCTCTGAAATGCCTATTAGTTGCTACCAGGACACAAAATCTATACGTTTTCATACTAATTTTTGGGAAAAACTCTAATGCATTATCTTGGCAGAGGTTAAGACTAGAGATAATCAACTTCTACTTCAATTATTTAACTTTGCCTTTTCTTTTTCCTAGTAGAGGATATCAGATCTTTGTGAACAGGCTGGTGCATGGCTTGTCGTCGATAATACATATGAGTAAGTCCTTGTTATTTTAAATGCTTGTCTTTTCTTTTTCAACCTGAGCTTCTCAATGTGATGATTTTCTCTACCTAGAGGTTCACTTTAAGGTGATTTACAGCATCGAAAGCTTTTATTTATTGATATTGCTATGTTAGTCTCTGTCTGTGCAAATGTTTACAAGCTCTTCTTTGTCCTAGAGTAGTGGCATGTTACACACTTATGCTAGGAGTCAAGTCATGTCATTTTTGGTCTATGTCTGCATAACTGAAATCTGGCTATATATAAAATCTGCAATCCAATCTGTTGGCCAAAAATGCTTTATGTACTAATTTCGCAAGTGGATTTCTTTCTTGCTGCATGTATGAGAAAGTGATCATTTTATTTTTGCAGGTACTTTATGTATGATGGTCTTAAGCACACCTGCATTGAAGGAAATCATATTGTCAACATCTTTTCTTTTTCCAAAGCCTATGGAATGATGGGATGGCGAGTTGGATATGTAAGTTCCTTTGTCGCATGAGAATTGAATGAGTTCTTTATGAACATTAAGCCCTTTCTCTTTTCCATTTCATGGGAAACAGTTTGTCGAATTGGCTTGCTAATAAATTTAAGCATATTGATCAGCAAGTCATTATGTTAATCTTCACCCTGGATCACCTTAGTACATCTTCCTGGATTAAATGAAAAGCATAAATGATAGGCACTTTGAATGCTCTCAATTAATAGGAGAAAGATGAGTTCGAGTTTTACTATGTAACTTGGAACACACACGTGGATCCACTCTTTCCTTTTTGTTGGATAAGTTAGACATTATCGAACTGTTTGTCATTCTTAAAGACTAACTTGGCAAGTGCAATTCACAGATCGCATATCCTTCAGAAGTTGAAGGTTTTGCAGCCCAACTCCTCAAAGTTCAGGACAATATCCCCATATGTGCTTCAATCATCTCTCAACATCTAGCCCTTTACTCCTTAGAAGCGGGACCTGAGTGGGTCATGGAGCGCGTGGAGACTCTCATCAAGAACAGGGAGATCGTTGTAGAAGCTCTCTCTCCTCTTGGGGAAGGTGCGGTTAAAGGTGGAGAGGGCGCCATTTATTTGTGGGCGAAGCTGCCTGATCAGTTTGTCGAGGACTTTGATGTCGTTCGCTGGCTTGCTCATAAGCATGGGGTTGTGACTATTCCTGGGAGCGCGTGCGGGTGTCCGGGGAATCTCAGAATATCGTTTGGAGGGTTGGTGGAGAGCGACTGCAGAGCTGCTGCAGAGAGGTTGAAGAGGGGATTAGAGGAATTGGTGAGGGATGGAATGGTACAGTGAGTGGTTCTTTTAGCCTCCGATTGAAACAATTGGAACATTGGGGTCTATTATCCAATTTGTGACTCATTTGTGGCTGGTACATCAAAATAAGCAGTGGTTTTATAGTTCTTGTTAATCTTTATGGCAAAATGGTGCTTCGCACACAGGCTTGTACTGTCAGACAGGTTTGATACTACATACAGGCAGAAATGTTTCTTCATTCAAGAATTCGAACGGTATGATAGCCAAGTTTGGTGAAAAAAAAAAGACATTCTTGAACACATTCTTTCTGTGAAAAATGGAGGGAGAGAAATTTGGGAAACGTGTCGATGCTCCCAGAGCTGGAAAAAGTTTCCATGGCTATTTCCGGCCATCATGTGGCAGTCCTTCCGCGTCAATAACTTGGCCTGTTATCGTCTAGATTTCAGTATCGCCATTCGTGAAGGAGCATCGGCGCATGACAATTCGAGTTTTAACTCAGTCGTGACCGATATTACCAAACGATGTATCCTTTGCCTTCTCAGATTGGGAAGCCGTATCCCCGTATCGGTAAGTTCACTGTTCGGTCCGAAGCCGTGTGTCCCTTTCCGTAGGGTTCGCACTGATATGAACGTCCTGTTTTGTCAACTCCATTGCTTGTTCCGCCCTGTTCACCCGTATCTCTCGCTCTCTCTGCACCAAACTTCTTCTGGAGCACATGCGATACAACCTAAGTCGCCTTTTCCAACATGGGAATCGAAGGTCATTTTTGACACGTAAAACGTGCTAGGACAATTCCATGGACTGAAAATCTTTCCATCAGCATAAGAGTTCAAGTACTAAAAAACAATGTCAGCCATAACAAAACAAAGAAAGAAGAGAGGGAGAGAGAGAGAGAGAGAGAGAGAGAAGGCATTGATGTTCCCCAGGGACGTGCTGTTTCACTTTCGCGCGGCTTCATCCGGCAGAATCTTTTGATTTTCCGTCTTGTTAAATTGGATTTTTGTTCTACTGAAGAACGAATGGTCTCCTTTAAATTGGGTCGAAGCAGCCGGCTGTGCAGAGCCTCTGGAAGAAGCAGGAGCATGGCGCTCCAGGATGTGAACGGCCTACTCCTCATCTCCATCCTCTTCCTCACCTGCATTTGCACCCCCGCGTCTTCGCAGTTGATGTCGTCGCGCAATGGTGAATCTCATATACTCTCTTTCGTATTTGATGAGGGCGTTGCCCGTTTGACTGAATTGGATTTCTTGGAAAATAATATGATCAGATGAAGATGATGCGTGTAAGACGGTGGACTGCGTGATGGGGAAGTGCCGGGTGAAGCCGGACGTGGTGCCGGGGTACGTGTGCGACTGTGACTCCGGGTGGACCAAGCCCCAGTGGCTCGGCTTACCCTGGCCTTTCTGCGTCATACCGAACTGTCAGTCTCTCTCTCTCTCTCTCTCTCTCTCTCTCTCCATATGATAATGTATACGAACCGTTGGCTCCTCATCGATTCTCCGTATGTTCCACTTGATTAAACGGCCCGAATGCGTCTCTGAACACGTTCTTTTTAAACTTGGGAACAGAAAATCAACCGGACAAGCTAAAGGAAAAACTACATGCATGTGTGTAAGATCACTAAAACCAGCACTCTTTCACTAGGTATCGCCATCTTCGTATGCACATTTCTTTAGAAGTTTCTGTAACTCTTCACAAGCCATGTGACATTGAGTTACTCCACAAAAATCCCAAAAAGAAAAAAGTAAAAAAAGAAAGAACAAGATTTCACCTGAAGTTTTCTGGAACAACACAGGCACCTTCAATTACCCATGTGGCGGCGAACCACCGTTGCCCCCGCTCCCGCCTCCACCGCCGCCGCCCTTATCCCTCGGTAAGTTTTCTCCTTTAGGATTTACATCCGGCATCATAATCTATTCTTTCCAAGAATTCATTATTTTCCTCTCCAGCTAAAATAAAGTGCTTGGAATTTCTCAATTTTCTTTTTCTCTTTTTTTGGGGGCGTGCGTGTGCGGGCGGCTGCCATTGCAGCTTGCTTTCTTGTGTTCTGTGGAGATGGGGATTGTGTGGCCAGCGCGGATGGTCACGAGTGCCAATGCCACCAGGGCTCGGCAAATATGTTGGGTTTGCCCGCCTTGGCTTGCGTCCAAAAATGTGAGTTTCTCTTGTCTAATTCCATGCTTTACATAAATATTGGCATGTAATCCTATTTTTGAATCTATCCAAAACTCAAATAGAGAATAATATGAGACGAATGTCTGTTAGATAATCTGATGGCGGGCTATTACGTTTGTTCATTGAATGTTCCCATTAGAGATCGATGGCCTGAAAAGATGCAGGCAGTTTTCTAACTTGCGATATGGATTATTGTAATTCTAACCGTTCGTTTCGTACACCATGTTTTAATTGTGTCTAGGCAATTTGGGAGCAGATTGCGATGTTGGGTTTGGCTTGCCGGCCGCACCACCCCCACCGTCGCCACCTCTGAAATCTTCCGCCTCGCCTGGAAATGGTAAATCATCCCCGCCATCTCCTTCAGCCCCACCTCGAAATGGTAAATAAGCCATGCGCTCAATATAGTTTAGGCAAGATAATTCTATCTTAACTAATGAAATTGAGGAAAAATAAAAAAACCCATAGATGTATATTGCGTGCTTGTGTATTTAGATTGGTAATTAACCTTGTTAACCTTGTTAATTCAAATGACTTCTTAGATTGGAAGGATTACCATCTGCATCCCACACCTAAGTAGACATTAGATTTCACATCTTGTAGTGTAAGTACTAACGCTTTGTATGCTAAATTAGTGATTCAAAATCACACGAGACACACACACCACACACACACACACACAATGTGCACTAGATGAGGATACAAATAACAATAATCATGAACAGTAGGACTTTGTTTTGTTTCTTGAAAGAATAATTATTTGTATCTCTTGAGATAATTAGCTAATGATAAATATTTTCATTATCGATAACATGCGTCTAAACATTTTTATGGACAATGGAAATTTTTTTTTCATTTATCCATTTTTGTAGTAACGTAAGCGATCATTTTTAAGAAAATGTTTTGTAAATCATTTATTTTCTCCAAAATAATGGAGCCTAAATGAAAGATTTGATTGCTCCTCCCGAAGAATATCAGCTCGTATGTCGGGATGGGCCTTCGGCGGGGCTTGTGTTGTTGCTTTTTCCTCTTTCACATAGCCCAGAAAACATTCAAAGGGCTGCTCCCCGAGCCCTCATTGTTTAGGATTTGCCTAACATGCTAATCGAATTGCGTCATGAGCTGGTGGTTACCTGTAAATTGACTTGCGAGGTTGCTTTAGCTTTATCCTTACAAGACAGTTCTTTCGGTTTTTACATAATGTATCTTCTTTTTCCTGTTAATTTTTAATAAAACGCTAGGTTTTCTTTACTGAGCATATATCTCATGTGATGCTTGTTTTGATATGATTGGCAGATGCACCGAGTTGTTCCTGGAATCGTCGGGGGCTCTCATGGATGCTTCTTGCAGCTATAGTCGTCTCGTGGATTTAGCATTAGCATATGCAATGAAATGCATATGGAATTAGGCATGCAATAATTTCGTATAGGGGGAGTTTATTATGCTCCCACAAAGTCCTGAACATTTGACAGTATATTGCTCTTTTTCTTGACAATTAAGTTGCCCCTCTTTCGTAACATTTGATATTGCACTATATAAAATGATATATATAAGTTTTTATTCATTATATGGTTGTGGCCTATAAGGCTCCACTTGCATTTTTCATTCTCTGTTCTTTTTTCTTTTTTTTTGGCTCCCTAGAATTAAAAAAAAAATAGAAATCTATTTGGTAAGGTCAACTAATCTTTTTGTTATCCGAAATAAAAAAGTAGCTAGAGAATAAATTTGGAATAGACCCGAAATAATTTCTAGAAATAAGTCATTTTCTTTCTTTTCTTTCTTCTTCTTCCTCGCCACTTGCTATTGCCCGTTGTCTGCTGCACCCCCCTTGCTGGTACCTGGTTGCCACTGTCTGCTGGCGACAATATTGCCATCATTGGTCACCGACTGTTGCCATTGCTGATCGCCGAACGTCGGATGCCAATCGCTAGACACTAAACACTGCCACTAGCCAAAGGAGCAGCAAGAAGAAGAGGAGGGTGAAAAAAGAAAAATCTCAAAAAATTATTAAAAATTTAAAATAAATTGTAAAAAAAATTTGTAAATCGTACAAAATGTATTTCCATTCTTTTTCTCTTTCAAGAATATGAAATTTTGTGTAGTTACAAAATGCATTCCTTTATTTAGAAATTGTCCAAGGTAATAAAAACAGAAAAGACTATTTTAGAAAAAAAATTATTTCTCAAAACAAAAGCATTTCCAAATGCACTATATATATATACACACACAGAACTTCATTTCAGGGAAAATTAATTGCATATTCTGTTCTTGAGATTCAACAGGAACTCGAGGTCCCCGATGTCGATCTATGCAATCCTCACTAGTCGCTCGATTAAGTGCTTCTGGTCAGGTATCCCGAGTTTCCCCGATGTCGATCTCTTCGCCGCCGTCACCTGCCCGCAATAATTTGTGAGTATCCCCTTCCTGGGGCAGTCGACAGTGGGGAGCTTCTTGAGCGCGGCCCCCAACTTGAGGGCCTCTTTGTCGTCTTCCTCCATGAACGACCTTGAAAACTCGTCCATGCTGGTGTTCCTCCATATGGACCTGCTGTTGGTGGGAAAGCCGTTACTAGCCCTATAAAGATCGACACCCTGTAAAAATTATTGTGGCCCACATGATATTATTAATTAATGGTTTAATAATTAATTAAATGCTATAAATGAAATATTAGCTATGAGAAGTTGTAGTTCCCATGAAATGAAAAAAAAGTGCAATAGGAAGTTACGGTTATTATGAGAAGGAAGTTACGATGAATGTTATGTGGGCCACAATTATTCTTACTGAGGACATTTATTCGAGAGACTGAGAGGAGAGAAGATGTGGAGTCGTATACAATGGCTAATTGCATGTGAATGTGCAGGGCGTGCGTATTTTTTTTTAAACGATGTGTCTTATTTCCAGTTCAACATTGGGAAGTCATATCCGTGTTTTGTTAAGTTCACTGCTTTGTCCGAAGCTTTGGGTCTTACGCCGAAGTTGTCACCCTGATATGAACTTCCTCCATAGTCAACTCCATTGCTTGTCCCATGCCTCCCGCCCTCCCTCCCTCTAGCTGCTCCAATCTTTGTCCTGGGCCAGCATGCGATACTACCTAAGTCGCCTCTTCCAACATTTAAATCGAAAAAGGAAAGAAAGCGCTCTATTTATGTCGGATCGAAGCAAGCAGCTGCACAGTGTCTCTGGAAGGAGCAGAAGCAATGGGATCCCAGGACGCAAGCAGCCTCCTCCTCATCTTCATCCTCTTCTTCACCTGTCTTTGCACCCCCGCGTCTTCGCGGTTGATGTCGTCACGACATTGTAAATCTCATACACTCTTTCTTTCGTATTTGACCGGCATTGTCTGTTCGACTGAATCGGAATTTCTTGAGATAATATGATCAGATGAAGAAACAGTGTGTGGGAGGTTGGACTGCGGGATGGGGACGTGCCGGGAGACGCCGGGCGCGGTGCTTGGGTATGCATGCGACTGTTACTCTGGGTGGACCAAGCCCCAGATGCTCGGCGTAATCTCCGGGCCCTCCTGCGTCATACCCAACTGTCAGTCTCTCTTTCGCTCTCTCTCCATATTAGAATGGATTGTTACTAGATCCCTCGTTGTCCCACTCGATGGAATGGTCCAAATGCATCTCTCTCAACGCATTCTTTTAAACTTGGATACAGTAAATCAATCGGACAAGCTAAGGGAAAAATTACATCCGTGCATTTGCGTAAGATCACTAAAACCAACACTCTTTTGGACTAGGTATTACCATGTTTGCCGAGCGTGTCTCGCCATTTTTTTTTTTTTTTTTTTCGGTCGGTTTGTCGCGCCGTTTAGAGTGTAAATTTCTTTACAAGTCCTGTAGCTTTTCACAAGCTATTATGACGTTGAGTTATTCAACCAAAAAAGAGGAGGGGAAAAAAACAAGAAGATTTCACATGACGTGTCCGGAACGACACAGGTACCATCCTTAAAAGGCTTTGACAGTCCGGAAAGACGGGTCCCGAGAAACGGAGGGATAACCTCCCTGGGGTGGGAGTCCCTAACGTCTCGGGTACAGCCTGGGAGAGGGCTGGAAAAATGTTCTCTTTCCACTGCTGGACCGGCCATAGTCCCTCCCTTTGGAAACAAAGGAAGGGGGACGGCCAGCACACCTGATTCTCGTGAAGCCTTCCCCGCTTTAAACGCAGCGGGCGTGGTTCAGGAAAATGAAGTGTTCGGAACGACACAGGTACCATCAATTACCGATGCGGCGTCGAACCTCCGATGCCCCCACCGTCGACCCAGATTGCTTGCTTGCTTGTGTTCTGTGGAGATGGGGGCCATTAGCAGCAGCTTGCTTGCTCGTGTTCTGTGGAGATGGGGATTGCGTGGCCAGCGGGGAGAGTCACAGGTGCCAATGCCACCAGGGCTCGGCCAATTTGATGGGTTTGTCCACCCTACCTTGCTTCCAACAATGTGAGTTTCTCTACCTAATTCCATGCTTTACATTAATATTGTCATGTCATTATATTTTTAATCCATCTAAAACTCAGTTAAAATTGAGTTCCTCTGCATAATAAGTAGTCACCTTATTCAAATGTAATCGACTTGCTATTCATGTCTCTCTTAGGGTCGAGGACTTGCAAAGATAATATGAAACGGCTATCTTTTGGATAATCTGATGATGTACTTACGTTTGTTCATTCGATGTTTTTGTTCGTGACAGACGACCCGAGAAGACGTAGATAGATTTTAACTTGTGACACAAGTTATTGTAATTGTAATCGGATGTTTTGTAAACCATGTTTTACCGTGTTTAGGCAATTTGGGACCGGACTGTGATATTGGGTTCGGCTCGGCCATGTCGCCCTCACCGCTGTCGCTTTTGAGATCTTCCGCCTTACTTGGCAATGGTGAATCATCACCGCCATCTTTTTGAGCCCCACATCGAAATGGTAAATAAATCATACGCTCAATGTAGTTGAGGTGAGATAATTCTATGTTAACAAGTTAGGTAAAAAAAAAAAAAAAAAGTAATAAGAAAAACCATAGATGTGTATTGTGTGCTTGTGTATGTAGATTGCTAATTGACCTTGTTACAGATAATGACTTCTTGGATTGTAAGGATTACCATTTGCATCCTACACCTAAGGGGACATTAGATTTCACATCTTGTAATGTGAGTGTTAACACTTTGCATGCTAAATTACTAATTCAAAATCACACAGATCCACCCACACACATGCAAAATATGCATTAGATGAGAATGCAAATTGTAATTCTCACAAAACATTAGGGTCATTTTTTTTTGGCAGAAAAAACGATTTGAAAAATATTCAGAAAAATATTTTTCTGAAAATGATCATTTGTATCGCTTGAAAATTATTAGCTAATGAAAAATATTTTCATCATTGACAACAACTTGCGTCTAAACATCTTCGTGGATGATAAAAAATATTTTTCGTTCTTTTGACTTTTTGTTGGGAGTGATATGAGCAATAATTTTTAGAAAAATATTTTTTCAAATCATTCATTTTTTTTAAAAAACAATTTACAGCCTAGACGTCAAATGTGATTGGACCTTGGAGAGGGCAGCGTGCTTGTGTTGTCGCTGTTTGCTCTTTCACATAGTCCAGAGTACTTCTATTTTTTTGGGGTCAAACCAGAAAATATCGAATGGGCTAATCTTCAAAATCTCATTGTCTAGGATTTGCCTAACATGCTAATTGAGTTGCGTCAGGAACTAATGATTTGCGAGGTTGCTTTAGCTTTATCCTTACAAGACTGTTCTTTCCAATTTCCTGACATATCTTTCTTTTTTCGTCCGTTGTTAATTCTCGATCAAACGCTGGGTTTTCTTTACTGAGCATGTATCTCATGCGATGCTTGCTTCGACAGGTTTAGCCGACGCACCGAATCGTTCGAGGAGTTGCCGGGTGCTGTCGTGGACGCTTTTGGCAATAACGGTTGTCTCGTGGATTTAGCATTAGCAACTGAAATGCAATGCATATGGAATCTGGCATGCAATAATTTCATATAGGGAAAGTTTATTACGCTTCCACGGCCTGAACTCTTGAAAATGTGATGGTATACTTTTCTTTATAATTAAGTTGCCTCGCTTCTTTAAAATATGACATTACGCTATATAATCCACATGAGCAGGCACGTGATTTAAAGACAAGTGATTGTCGATACTAACACTGAGCTATTCTCGATGACCATAAGAATTGTGGCCGATATTAATATACATCGATGATCATGGATTAATTGTCGATACAAGGTGGTGTACGGTTGATGATTATTAGAAGAGTTGGTTAGCAAGGATACTGACTAAAAGGGTTCGACAGATTATCGACTGAGACACTAAATGAAGACTGAATGTCTGCCGGGCGTTAAAATTCAGTTATGCTATTTACATTTGAAATCACGTTTGGATAAGGCAACGACGTGCAAATTTTCGTGGAGGAATGAATGGAGATAATTCTTCAACAAGCGAGTGCGAGAGATCAAGGTGCGATTTTAAGGGAACAGTTACTGGGATATGAAATCGTGGCAGCCTATAAATACCCGTGTTCAACTTATGGAGCCCCTCCTCATAGACAAACAAACATGTTATGTTTTAATTTCTACTTTGCAATTTTAGATTCGCCTCATCAATTAAATTCCAACATATTTCTTAATTGTAACTTTAGCATCGTTAATAAAATTTCGGCATTTATCTTTACTATAAGTTCTAGATGCCTCGTCGTCGATTAAATTGAAATGTTGCATTTTTATGTTCATAGGCTTTGTCTTTGATTAAATTTCGGTAAAGTTTGTATACTTTCAGTTTCATTTGAAATGAAGTTATGGATTCGCTCGTTTGCTTGTGATATTTTCCGTCCGGATCGCCGCAAAATCTCTTATTTCATCGAGGAGGCCAACTCCGGCGAAACACACGTCGATGCCGGTGTTCCTCCGTACGGACTTGCTGTTGGCGGGCAAGCTGTTACTAGCCCTGCAAAGATCGATACCCTCCATCCCAAAACTGACAAAAAGCTAACCCTCCTACTCCTCCTCCTCCCTTCCTTCCTGTTGCGGTTCTTGATCAAGAGGGAAATGCGAAGCTCTGTTTGGGGCCTCTGCAGGGATGACAAAGTACATCATGGTCGATGTAGCGAGAGGAGCTGATGGTGGGCGAGGAGATCTATTCGAGACTGAGAGGAGAGAAGATTCGGAGTCGTATACAATGGCTAATTGCATGTGGATGTGCAGGGATGTGTGTATTCTTCTTCAAAGGATGTTTTTTTCCATTTCAACATGGGGAAGTCATATTCGTGTGTTGGCAAGTTCAATGATTTATCCGAAGCTTTGGGTCTTACGCCGAAGTTGTCTCCCTCACATGAACGTCCTCTATCGTCAACTCCATTGTTTGTCATCTCTCGCTGCACCAAGCTTTGTCCTAGGCCAACATGCGATCCTACCTAAGTCGCCCCTTCCGATTCCAATTGAAAAGGAAAGAAAAACTATAGTCTTGTGTTGGATCGAAGCAAGCAGCTGCACAGAGTCTCTGGAAGAAGCAGAAGCAATGGGACTCCAGGATGGGAATAGCCTCCTCATCTACGTCCTCTTCCTCATCTGCATTTGCACCCGGACGTATTCGCAGTTGATTTCATCACGACATGGTAAATCTCATACTCTCTTTCGTATTTGATTTGCATTGTCTGCTTGACTGAACTGGATTTGTTACAAACCAAATGATCAGATCAAGGGTACGAGTGTCAGAAGGTGAACTGCCTGATGGGGACGTGGCGGGAAACACCGGGCTCGGGGCTCGGGTTCGACTGAGACTGTTACTCCGGGAGGACCAAGCTCAAGTTGCTCAACTTGACCTTGCCCTTCTGCTTCATTCCTCACTGTCAGTCTCTCCCTCTATATGTATCATTATGTAATTTTGGGAACAACAAAAGCAAAGAGGACTATAAGCACATTGAGTTATTCGACAGAAAAGAAGAAGAAAGATTTCAAATGAAATTTTGGAAATAGCACAGGCACTATTGAATACCAAGGCAGCGGCAAACCTCCGACGCCTCTGCCTCCGCCTCCGCCAATCCTGTTTTCGCCACCAGTTAACTTATCCAGCTTTGCATCCTGCTTTCTTGGGTGATGCGGAGATGGGGAGTGTGTGGCCAGCGGCGAGGGTCACAAGTGCGAATGCCGCCAGGGCTCCGCCAATTTTTTGGGTTTGGCAGAGCTCCCTTGCTTCCAACAATGTAAGTTTCTCTATTTAAATTCATACTTTCTACTCCATTGACATGTAAATATATTATGGATCCATCTAAAACTTTAAAATAAAAAGAGAAATTCTTTTGCGTGACACGCACTTCAAAAGTAATCGACTCACTTTTTCACATCGGTGATATAATGAATGCAAAAGGTAATTTCTTGTACCGTCAAGGATTGTCAACAATAATGGACTATCTATTAGATAATCCAATTATGTGCTTTCGTTGGTTCATGTAATATTCTCGTTGATGACTCCGGCCGGAAAAGACGCAAATCGGTTCCTCACCCATGACATGGACCATGGTAGTTCTAACGGTACGTTTTCTAAATCATTTTTCTGTGCTCAGGCAATTTGGGAGCAGACTGCAGTAATGTTGCGTTCGTCCCGCCGGCCACCACTCCGCCACCTTTGGTCTCTGCAGGTTTTAAGTCCCCGCCGCCTCCTTCAGCCCCACCTCGAAATGGTAAATAAGCCGTGCGCTCGATATAGAACTAACAACAGTTGGCATACTAAATGTTGGAATCGGCGATGAAGTGGAAGCGGATCGGAAGTTTTGCAATTATGTCGGGAGTTATAGAAATCGATCGAAATAAAACGAGGAACAATATCAGGACACCAGAAATTTACGTGGTCTGGTCTGAAAATCGGAACCTACGTCTATGGGGAGAGCCAGCAAAACAATCCACTATAAATCGGAGAATTATAGGATTATAATTACTCAATGCACTCAAGTGTTTCTCAGCTCCACTTTATACCCGATACCCATGGTATTTAACAACTTACACTCAATGGACTCAACCCAGCACAACCCTCTCTGAGCTCACGGCTCTCACACTCTCTCGAGCTCTTTTCTCTTGCTCTCTTTGCCGAGCACTTATCTTTTGCTCTGTCTTGAGCTCGCTACTTCAACCTCTCCGGACGTCTTCTTATTCTATATGGAGAAATACAAAATAAATGACCTCATTAAATGTAGCACGGGCCCCCACAAGACAAACCTACAATCGGCACCGACGCCCACCATATTCGTAGGTCTGCATGGGCAAGCATTTAATGTGAGTGAATAATATATTCAATGAGGTGGGCCGAAGTCTTCAATTTTCTTGTCCCTGGAGAGAAGCATGCGTATGACCATGCACACACGTAGAATAGCTTTTGTTATCTCTCTTTTTTATTTATTTATTCTGCCATCCCTCTTTCTTTATCAATAAAAAAACAAGAGAAACCCACACAAGAGAAACCGTGAAAGAGGGAATTCGGCGCCTACAAATGTTGACCAACTTTAGTCTTCTACATGCATGCATGCACATGGCCATGTGCATGCATTTAATAAGGTAGAAGAAATGGGACGATCAACCCTTCGGCCTTGCCTTATTTCATGCTGACAAATGAGAAAAAAGTCCCATGGATTTGTAGCCTTCATTTCCAACATGAAGCGCAGATCGAGGGCAAAATCCTTTCGGCTCCTATCACACGCCAATTTTCATTAAATGTTCCACAGACATTCTTTCTCGTTTCGGTATGAAAATGTCTTGCATGTATCGGATATCAATTATGGATTCAAACTTGAGACATAATTTAACAATTCTCCACCTTGGCTCGACGTTTGAGGCCAAGTTATAGTGATTATTTTCCATGCTCGACTCTCCGAACGCCCCGATAGGCGTTTACTCTTTGCAGACGCCAATCGAGCTCATACAGAGCTCGAGCTTTGCTAAAGGAACATGCTTCGTTATCATATTTGCTGGGTTCTCCGCTGTTGCTATTTTCTTCACAACAATTTTACCCTTCGCTATGATATCTTGGATGAAATGGTACCTGATGTCAATATGCTTTGTTTGCTCGTGATATATCGGATTATATGCCAGATATATCGCACCTTGATTGTCACAGTGTATGGTGACACTTTTTTGCTCCTGTCCAAGGTCCGAGAGCAAACCCCTTAGCCATATCGACTCCTTTGCAACAAAGGTTAGTGCCATGTACTCCATCTCAGTTGAAGACAATGCAACATTGTCTTGCAAAGACGCTTTCCAACTTATTGCACCACCTGCTAGCGTGAACACGTACCCCGCTAACGATCTGCGGTCATCCAGGTTACCGGCGTGATCCGAGTCCACGTACCCTGTGGTCTCGTTGCCATTGACGTTCCTCCGATACATAATGCCGACGTCTGCTGTCCCCTTTAGATATCTGAGGATCCATTTCACTGCTTCCCAATGGGTCTTACCTGGGTGCTTCATGTAACGGCTGACAACACTTACAGCTTGTGAAATGTCAGGTCTAGTATATACCATGGCATACATAATACTACCCACTGCACTAGAATAAGGAACACGGGACATATGTTCCTCCTCCTTCTCAGTTTGTGGTGATAGCTTGTCAGAAAGTTTAAAATGTGCGGCTAAAGGAGTACTTACAGATTTTGCTGACTGCATATTAAAACGTGCCACGATCTTCTCAATATATTTCTTTTGAGACAAACGCAACGTTCCTGCAACCTTGTCACGCAAAATCTCCATACCCAATATTTTCTTAGCAGCACCTAATTCTTTCATTTCAAACTCAACACTCAACTGCCGCTTCAACACATCAATATCAGACATATGTTTAGCTGCTATCAACATGTCATCAACATATAATAGCAAATAAATCAAAGACCCATCCTCCAATCTCCTAAAATAAACACAACTGTCAAATTGACTTTTCGAATAATCTTGACTAGTCATGAAAGCATCAAAACGCTTATACCATTGTCTAGGAGATTGTTTTAGTCCATATAAAGATTTTTTCAATAAGCAAATATGGTCTTCCTTACCTGGAATAGCAAATCCCTCAGGCTGCTTCATGTAAATTCGTTCCTCCAATTCACCATGAAAAAATGCCGTTTTTACATCTAGCTGCTCCAGCTCAAGATCCTGTGCAGCAACTAAGGCAAGTAATACACGAATAGAGGTATGCCTTACCACTGGAGAGAACACTTCATTGTAGTCGATGCCCTCTCGTTGAGTATACCCCCTTGCAACAAGTCTCGCCTTGAACCTGGCTGCGTCTACACCGGGAATGCCTTCTTTCCGTTTGTAGACCCATTTGCATCCAACAATTTTCTGACTTTTGGGTACTTTGACCAACTCCTACGTCTGATTCCGATAGAGTGATTCTATTTCTTCACTCATAGCCTCTAGCCACTGTGATGACTCAGCACTAGCCATCGCCTCAGAATAGGATGAAGGCTCATCCATCTCCACCTCATCACCTACAGTTAATGCATAGGCAATATCAGAATAACCATAACGTACCGGTGGTTTAATTTGCCTTCTTTGTCTGCCCGTGGCTATGTTGTGTTGTGGCTCTACTGGTTGTTCAATATCACCATCTTCAGAAACTGTGGCCTCATCCACAATCTCTTCCTCTGTTACCTCTGAGGTCTTTGGAGACTCCGCCTGAATCTCCACCTCACTTCTGACACCATGATTCGTTTGCTCTGCTGGTTGAGTCTCAAGACTCTTCTTTTGAAGCATTGCAGTCTCGTCGAAGATCATGTCTCTGCGATTAGAAAACCGGGTGATCTCGGGATCGGTGCACCACGCCGGTAGCCTTTCACCCCTTGTGCATAACCCAGAAATATGCACTTCTTCGCCCTCGGCTCAAGCTTACCATCTCTCGCATGAGCAAACGCAGGACATCTGAATATTCGTAATCCGGATATTCGACATCCGAATATTCGTAATTTGGAGTAATCAACAGGTTTCCCCGACCATACTTCCTCAGGAGTCTTCTACTCGATAGCAGAAGATGGAGATCGATCAACCAGGTAACATGCCATATTTACTGCTTCGGCCCAAAATTCCTTGCCTAGTCCTGCATGCGAAAGCATGCACCGAGCTCGCTCAAGTAGAGTTCTGTTCTTCCTTTCTGCTACGCCATTCTGCTGTGGTGTCCCAGGAACTGTGCGGTGTCTCACAATCCCTTCCTTTTGGCAGAACTCGATAAAGTCCTTACCACAGAACTCCATGCCATTATCGGTTCTCAGGCACTTGATTTGTTTACTTGACTGCTTCTCAATCAATGCCTTAAAATTCTTGAACCGATCAAATACCTCGGATTTGTGCTTCAGGAAGTACACCCATACCTTCCTTGAGTAATTGTCGATGAATGTTAGCATATATCGGGCACCTCCTTTCGATGGAACTGGAGACGACCCCAAACATCTGAATGAATGTATTCGACTGGTTGCTTGGTCGAATGTAGAGCTGTACCAAACTTAACACGACGCTGCTTCCCGAAGATGCAGTGCTCACACAGGTCCAGCTTTCCTGTCTTCTGACCTTTCAGCAACCCTTTCTCACTCAGCATCGTCATACCTGCCTCACTCATGTGTCCCAATCGCATATGCCATAATTGAGTCAAATTTGAGTCTGACTCACCTAATGAAACTGCAGCAACTCCGGTCACGGTTTCTCCTAGTAAATGATAGAGAGAATTCACCTTCTTCCCTTTCATCACTGTTAGGGCACCTCGAGAGATCTTCAATACTCCACCTTCAGCTGTGTATTTGCACCCGAGGTCATCGAGTGTGCCCAAAGAAATAAGGCTCTTCTTGAGCTTCGGTATGTGCCTTACATCTGTCAACGTCCGTTTTACGCCATCGTGCATTCGGATCCGAACTGTTCCTATCCCGACAACCTTGCAGGCTGCATTATTCCCCAAAAGAACTCTACCACCATCTGCAGTCTGGTAGGTAGTGAACCAGTTCCTGTGAGGAGTCATATGATAGGAACATCCAGAATCTAGCACCCATTCATCTCCTGATGAACTCATAGATACACATAGGACAGCCTCGGCATCACCGGTACTCTCCTCGGCAACATTCGCCACACTACTTGTGGCATTTTGCCAACCGCCTTTATTTCTTAGCTTTGGGCAATCTCTCCTTATGTGCCCCTCCTCGTGACATTCAAAGCATTTCATACAACCTTTTGATTTTCTATGTCGCAACTTCGACCTACTCTTGCTTTTGCTTTTGTTGCTAGGCCTTCGGTGTAGGTCTCTACCTCGAATCATTAGTCCACGCGCTACATCTTGCGCTAGATTGTCATCATGCAACTTTCTTTGCCACTCCTTTGAGAACAGGGCAGATTTTACCTTCTCTGAGGTAATCGTAGTACGCCCCTGTAACAAGGAGTCAGAAAAGTGCTCCCATGACTCCGGTAGAGACGCCAACAACATCATGCCTTGTTCTTCATCATCTAAAATCTTGCCAACATTCTTCAAGTCCATCATGAGTTTATTAAACTCATCTAGGTGGGATCTAATGGACGTACCTTCAGTGTATCGAAACTGGAACATTCACTTCAGCATATATAAGCGATTGTTCAAACCCTTCGTGACATAGAGGGCCTGAAGTTTAGCCCATAACGCTGCGGCATCCTCCTCCTCGGCCACCTCTATTAGCACTTCATCCGATAAGTTCAACAGGATGATGCTCATGGCCTTCTCCATTAGCTCGTCCTTTTCAGCATCTCGCATTGTTTCGGGCAACCTAATCTTGCCCTCCAATGCCTTGGCTAATCCTTGAGTTGTTAATAGCGCCTTCATCTTGACGCTCCACAACCCGAAGTTGTTCCTCCCGTTAAATTTCTCAATTTCTACTTTTGCTCCAGACATAATTGCAATCTTAGCTCTGATACCAATTGTTGGAATCGGCGGCGCAGCGGAAGCGGATCGGAAGTTTTGCAATTATGTCGGGAGTTATAGAAATCGATCGAAATAAAACGAGGAACAATATCAGGACACCAGAAATTTATGTGGTTCGGTCCGAAAATCGGAACTTACGTCCACGGGGAGAGCCAGCAAAACAATCCACTATAAATCGGAGAATTACAAGATTACAATCACTCAATACACTCAAGTGTTTCCCAGCCCTACTTTATACTTGATACCCACGGTGTTTAACAACTTACACTCAATGGACTCAACTCAGCACAACTCTCTCTGAGCTCACGGCTCTCACACTCTCTCGAGCTCTTTTCTCTCGCTTTCTTTGCCGAGCACTTATCTTTTGCTCTGTCTTGAGCTCGCTACTTCAACCTCTCCGGACGTCTTCTTATTCTATATGGAGACGGACGTCTTCTTATTCTATATGGAGAAATACAAAATAAATGACCTCATTAAATGTAGCACAGGCTCCCACAAGACAAACCTACAATCGGCACCGACGCCCACCACATTCGTAGGTCTGCATGGGCAAGCATTTAATGTGAGTGAATAATATATTCAATGAGGTGGGCCGAAGTCTTCAATTTTCTTGTCCCTGGAGAGAAGCATGCGTATGACCATGCACACACGTAGAATAGCTTTTGTTATCTCTCTTTTTGTTATTCTGCCATCCCTCTTTCTTTATCAATAAAAAAACAAGAGAAACCCACACAAGAGAAACCGTGAAAGAGGGAATTCGGCGCCTACAAATGCTGACCAACTTTATTCTTCTACAAGCATGCATGCACATGGCCATGTGCATGCATTTAATAAGGTAGAAGAAATGGGACGATCAATCCTTCGGCCTTGCCTTATTTCATGCTGACAAATGAGAAAAAATTCCCATGGATTTGTAGCCTTCATTTCCAACGTGAAGCGCAAATCGAGGGCAAAATCCTTTCGGCTCCTATCACACGCTAATTTTCATTAAATGCTTCGCAGACATTCTTTTCGTTTCGGCATGAAAATATTTTGCATGTATCGGATATCAATTATGGATTCAAACTCGAGATATAATTTAACACTAAATTATTAACTCGAAATCACACAGACACGCAAAGACGCCCAACATGCATTGGATGAGGATGCTAATTGTAGCTCTTGCAAACCGTAGTCGTCGGATTTGATTGCGCCTACGAGGGAGAATCACCTCGGATGTTGGGGATGGGCCTTGGTGGGGGGCTTGTGTTGTCGCTGTTCCTCTTCGACATAGCCTAGAAAATATCCAATTGGGCCCAGGCTTTGCCCCCGGGGTGCTGGTTCATTCAACATGCTGATGGAGTTGCGTCATGAACAGGTTGGTACCTGTAAATGGCTCGGCGAGGTTGCTCTAGCTTTATCTTTAGAAGACAATTCTTTTTTCTTTTTAATAATTTTTTTCAGGTAACTCTCAATGCAAAATTCATTTTTCTTTACTGTATATATGTCTCATAGGCGATGCTTGCTTTGATAGGATCGGCAGATGCGTCAAATTATTGGAGGGATTATCACGCGCTCTCATGGATGCTTCTTGTAGTAGCAGTTCTCTTGCGGATTAGCCTTAGCAATGCGACAAAATGGAAATGAACAAGTCGTGGAGTTAATTCCAACTTGGCTGATTAGCGCCTTATCGTCATCTTATAACTTATATCATTGAATTCTTTTTGTCGACTTTATAATCTATAATTTTGTCGCAAAAGAAAAAACGGCATCGCAGTGCTTGATCAAGTCAAAGGAAGTGACATTCTTTAGACAGCTAAATAGCTATCATAACGTGGTAGCTTATAAATAATTAAATTAGGATGAGATGTTGGAGATAATTAAAATGTGTTAGATTAAAAAAATAACCTCAGACTACCGCGGTAGCTCTCTCTCTCTCTCACAGCTAGAAGTGGGCTGGAGGACAAGGGCTTGTGTATGCGAAACACGTTTTAAGGTTCGTGTACAAACTGCAGTCCAGCCATAAACTTTCAATTAATACACTAAGATTGCGTTTAATAATATCTCTATTTTGGGGAACAATTTCTTTTCAGAAATAGTCTTTTTCTATTTCTATTCTCTAGAATATATTTTAAGTAAAAGAACTTGTTTGCTAACTATATGAAATTTATATTCTCGGAATAGAAAAGGAATAGGAATGCGTTTGGTATGACCCGCAAAATTTTTTGTTTCTTTTAGTTTTTTTAATAATTTTTGTAGATTTTCTTTTTTCCTCTTTTTTTCTTCTTGCTCGTTGGTGACCGGCAACCAACGAGCGGTGGCCGGCGGCGGGTGGTGGCCGATGACCAGTGGCCGGTTGGGGGGCGACAGATAGCGAGGGGCAAGGGGCGGCGAGAAATAAGAAGAAAAGAAAAAAGAAAAAAGAACTTATTTTTAAAAATTGTTCCCGAGAATAAGAAATTACTTTTTTCTACTTCTTATTTCTGTTCCAAATTTATTCCTTGGTTACTTTTCTATTCCGATGAATAAAAAAATTAATTGACGTTACCAAATGAATTTATGTTATTTTTTTGTTTTGGGAACAAAAGAACAAAAAAAAAAAAAAAAACAAGGAAATTGGAACAAAAACAGACCCTAAAGTTTCAAACCTCCCCGGGAAAATGCCGCAAGATATAGAACTGTTGCTCTCCGTCGTCACAGCCGCTAATTGCTCGACACCATCAGATTGCCGTTCTAGCTATCATCAGTCTACCACCATTAGCACCATCAACATGTCACTCGAACCCCTACCGTCATCACCACCCACACACCAATTTCGTAATAATGGTTGTGGCGTGCGTAATCATCACCGGTCAACTCCTGGGCTTGGCTATCCTTGATCTACTAGTGACTTGCCCAACCGGGACCTCCTTACACTGCTATAAACGAGATCTGTTCTGTATATTCGACCCTTTGCAACAAAACAGTCGCTGCACTTGGGGGTTTTACCCAATGTTTGCACATACTCGATAAATCCTCAGGTTAGAAGAGATTCGATATTGACCCCCTACATAATTACTTATGTCTCCTCAGTATTCTTAGTGTTTCAAATCTTGAATTCTGGGGTTAGAATAGGTCCAATGTTGGCTGACCGACCAAGGTGACGTCCTTGGCCTATATAGTCCATCTGTCCGGTGAAAAACTCTTAAGACTTCTTGCCGGTTCTCCTGTATGTCATTTCATGCATTACTAAATGAGGATTTGGGACAAGGCATGATCAAGCCATCTATCTAGGTTGATCGAGTATGATAGGACTTTCTGAACTTGTCCTAATCTGGACCAAATAGTTAAGACATTAAAAGTGCTATAACTTTCGTACGACGTTCACTGAGTACCATAATTTTTTTTTTGATCACTTAAGTGTCATGAATTACGTACGGTAGTTATTTGATTGTCATAACTTTTTTTTCTGATTACTCGAGTACCGTATAACTTTTCAATTGATTATTTGAGTATTATAACCTTTTGAAAACATCCATCATAAGTGCTATGCCACGTCAAAGTCCCGGCACTTATTTGATTGAAAAGTTATGGCACTCAAAAAGTCGAAAAAGCAATAATGTTACTCAAATAAGCGTTTTATGAAAGTTATGACACTTGTACTGTATTTTTCTCCGTACTTATCTCCTGGACCTTGCATCATACCCAATTATATTAGAAATCAGACCAATCCTAGTTATGATTTCCTAATGAAAATCGTGGCTTCCTTACACAACAAGATCAAAACATTTGTCAGACCATGGGTTATAAATATCATCTGCGTTATCTCTAAATCAACTTACAGCCGAGAAGTGAGAAGATCCACGTCGGACCAGACTCGAATAAATCAAGACGCGATTAACAAGTTATGATGTATTGACGAGGCACTGACTTTCAAAAGGCAATTCATCATCTTAGGATGGGCAAGTATGAACAGATTGATGAGATACGAACTGCGCACATCAATTTGAAGATCAAGAGACGTTTACACCAACTCTGTAAAAATATGAGGATGAATCACGACACATTATATATTTTACTGAAACGTTGCAACAGATAAATCAGATGTGCAGATTGATTTCGTTTCTTTCATCTTGCAAGCAGAGAGCTTCAGGCCAATGAATCTACCCCGTCATCATCATCTCGATACGAGGACAAGGAACGCCGTATCTCCATGTCTTCTCTCTCTCTCTCTCTTCTCTTGGCACGGATTCGAGGGTTAAGATCTCTCAAGCTCTTACGAGTCACGCGGTTCATGCAAATTAGACTAGACTGGTCCGTGCACGGGTCAAACTGATCTCGTCTGGGTAACAAACTTTGTATTTTGACTTCTTCTCAAGGACAAGTCGGTCTTTATATATTTTGCCGAGTACTGCTAGGTATTCAAGGATTGATATATGAAGTGACATACGTGTCCGACTCTTATTAGGCATATAGTCGGAGATGACGGTATCTTCTCACACCGTTGCTTTTGTAAATTAATTTTTCAAGCCAATATCGAACTGCAGCATGATCCCCCTTTAACTCTATTATAGTTTATGTTGTGGCTGGACTTTTCAAGGAACCCTATCATGATGGATATGGAAACTACAGAGTAGCAGATCAAACACGTTCCCACTAAAGCCAAGAACGGAAGACGGCACTTTATTGTCTGAGGGCATTTCCCTAAACACTCAAATCTGACCTAGTTAGTGGTTTCAAATCCAAGAACGACAAGAACTAAAACGAAAACGACGTCAATTAGAATAAGCATCGAAGTGTGGGGACTGGAGACAATGGCGTTTGATGCGTTAAATCTACTGTAGAGCTGCATTTCTTAATGGGACGAAACAGGGTAACGAAGCGGGAAACTTCTGAGACCAAAGTTTGTCTGAATCTTCGAGGGGTGAAGTTACTGGTTTTTCCTGGTGTTTGAATCGGACATCGACAATGGAAAACGTTAGTTCAAACAGAACCACGATGGGATGTGTCCAAAAAGGTTTAGTAGAGAAACAGATTAACCCTAAATTCCTCCCGACAGTTAAAAATAGAAAAGGCAGAACAGTAGTCACAGACATCAGAGTGATGCGAGTCTTGATGTCTGGAGAATGATGGATTTTCTAGATATTTATTTAGGAAAAGAATCGGATCTTTGATCGTATTAGCTAATCTTCACTCCTTTTTTTTTTTTTTTTTTTTTTTTTTTTTTTTTAAATTTTATATATTGGAATCAGCATTTTTAACCAAGCGATCATATGTTCCATCACATATGAACTTTCCTTTTTGAATCAGCATTTTCATTGTCACTTCGATAACATGTTTATATAGGTGCTTCTTAGTTTCTCATAAACATCTTCTGAAATTCGTGAGGTCATTGTCGACTGTTTAAAAAAATTATGTTAGTAAAAGTATACTCCCCCTCAAATGTAGGCCAAACTTGACCTAATAATGCAAAGTGGATATTTACAATGGAAAGGACCTCATGCTTGGGTAACACGTACAATTTTGTGAGATAACTGCCAATTATTCAAATAGGTTAAACTAGTAGATGAATGAGTGATTTAATGTAAATCTTGATGATATGACATATACATGGAAGCATTACATGTTAATTACTGATGTTTTCGTTAGGTCTAATTTCGATATGAATATCAGAGGGCAATTTTTGTGATAAAAGAAAATTAATTTGGACAAAAGAATCTTAGCCCTAAAGTAAAAGGGCGGAAAGATGTAGAGATGGAAATGATTGCTTATAAACTAAAAACGTCTATTCACTGAAAAAGAGAATGAGGGTTGTAGTTGTAACTATCATATTTCAATGGCCATTTGTAAGCATTTTAGGAGTAAAATTCTGAAACACAGTACTGGTATGAAAAAAATGTGCCCTTAAGATTTTTAGGGAGACAAACCCGTCAAGATGTACGAAAACTAGTCCAAACACCAGATGACCACTTTATTTATTTATTTATTTATTTTAAAAAGGTCAAAGTGACTCACTAATGTCCATTTGAACTATTTGTTGAAAAATGTATAATGAGGATCAGAGTTACTACACACAAAAAAGTACACAAACCTAATTCGGACACTTCAAAAAATTAGGGACGTTGAAAGTGTGATTTCCAGATTTTTATATATGCATTAGTTCCAGTTAGGTGCTCATCATTGTTCATTTGGACATACCTAAGCTCAGTTGTATTAGTCGGGAGTGGGGCTTTAAAAGTGTCAAGAGCGGATAAGTCAATCTACATGAGGAATATGTTCAAGAGCTCATACTCACTAATAATCATGATTAAAGTACGTCTGGGTATTAGTGGAAAGATGTGTTGCTCATGGGAGATGACAACCCTCAAAGGCTGAGTCAATTCCTTCTTGTCTCATTTGTGGGTGGCACGATATTGTAATGTAGTCCTTATTAAGGATCCGCTTATTTGAAAGGAAAATTACTTTTGATCCTTATTTGAAGGAATTTTTTTAGAAATTATTCTTTGGCTTTTCGTTATTTGGTGATGGAAAATTAATCGATCTACGGAAAACATTTTTCATGTATCAAAAATTTTTAAAATTAGATCAAGGAAAAATAAATCGAGGAAAAATAACTTTTTCTTATGATAAGAAGGAAATCACTTTTTCCAAACATTAGATAAATGAAAATTAACCATTTTTGAAAATAAATTTCATGAAAAATATTTTTCTTTATCATGAAATTTTCAGTGAAAAGATACACACTCTAATTTTAAAAGAATTAAGTCAATTACATTGAAGAAGATAACAGGACATATGTGGTAAAGGAGTTGGATTTCACCTGTTTTTCACATTGCGATTCCTTTCAAAGTTGATGTGCTTTGATCATCTTTGACAAATTGCTCTTATTAATGCGTCTATCTACCAGGCATTTTTTTTTTCAAAGCATTAATTGACTTGTGAATTGTCTGCGAGGGACAAGATAGTGCTCCGGTAACATACTAAATAAAGATTCAATTTTTTTTTGAGAAAAATTGAATAATAAAAATACTTTTTGAAAAATTCTTTTCCAGAAAATGTTTTCCCTTTTTCAGGTTTGGAAATTCTTTTTTCTAATTTTAAGCAAGTATTTTTTTCTTTAGTTGTTAATAATTTTCCATTAGCTAATCATTTTCAGCAAATCGTATGTGTGAAAATTCAAAAAATTAATTCGCAGAAAATTCTTTCGCTCAAACAAACAGACCCTAAAGACAAGAAAAAAACACACAAACAGGTGTTCGCGAACACGGAGATTGCCTCTCACGGTTGCAAAAAGAGGGTTGGCAACCCTTGTCAAGATGAAATAAGAAGTTGGGGTGAGGTTGCCGCTTTCCTACGATATAATGAAGGTTGTGTGTGGCCCAAAATAAGTATAGATACTATTGTAGTAATGTGTGTGCTAGGTGATTGAAATTAAAGTTGGAACAATATAGGTGAAACTTATTCTTCAAAATACAATGATCATGAGAAGATGTCCTTGAAAACTTCTCAGCTCCAGTAACACAAACTATAAGCATAATTAAATCACAGAAATATGCCCAAATGGCAGTGGGAGTACTTTAATTGCTCCATTATACCCATTACAAAGTCCTATAGTCAAATTGCGCATGCTTTATTATCCCTTCTGGGCATGAAATTTTTCAATGGCGGGCTTGAGAATGTGGAAGTGGTAGTTATAAATGGAAAGGATCTTATCTTCCTTTATAGTGGAGCGATCCAGATTTGCTAAGCATAAAAAAATAAGGGAATCGCCCATTTCATGTCTCGTGGCATGGAGTGTGGCGTTTGTACACACACATATTGTTTATGAAAATGAAACCAACCTAAATTGATTATCAATGTCCGGTTATGTTGTACGTACATGTGTGGATATTTAACTATGTAAAAAGTTGGGTATGTATAAATTTACCAACACTCAGATACCTTTTACCCATATATGGTTGCATGTACATCTAACTAATGGTTGTGGACACAGATCACTATGGCACAGAGAAAGAAAATAGAAAATTTATAATTTTAATACATTGATCGCTACTTTTAGGTAAATGGGTCGCCATTTTTCAAGCCGATCGACATGGGTTCGTCAATGTATGAGATGGTATTAATTCTTATAGCGCATCATGTAAATGATACTGAACTAGTAAATGATATGTCACTCCTAAGTCCTTACTTTTTTTTTTTTTTTTGAACAGATCCTAAGTCCTTACTTGAGATGGGCTTTTTGAGCGCTTTTCATCTTTTTTTTTTTTTTTTTTTGCTCTTCTTGATTTGTCTTTCTTTTTCTCAAGCGAACCCGTTAATTGTAGAAAGCCTAATTCCTAAAGCTGAACACCCCGCACGGTTCCTAAGGAAAATCTGACAGCTCTTTCTCTTGTTTGGAATTGCTTTTGGCCATTCTACAACGCCATTGAATATTGCCCCGCTTATTGGTCGTCACAAGAAGCCATGTGGTAGGTCAGTCACAAGAAGCCAGACATGGCAGACGGAATAATTTTTACAAGCCGTGACAGATTTGACTAGGTCAGTCCTTAATTTGTCCATAGAGCCTATAGGGACTCGCTGTATGTGGTAGGTGCGTAGCAACTGGTTTTGAACTAGGCTAACATGAGAAAAAATATTTTGTTAAACAATTATAACACTTACTTTACAGTGATACAAGGAGAAACATGTCATTGTAGGCAAGACTCTCAAAGTTTCTAGTACAAAATTGATTGTATTTGATAATAAACGTATAATAATCCACTCTTTATATGAATGAAGAATCGATATACAAAAATAGTTTTTGGGTTCATACACCAATTGAGAGGCTTGATATTCAGGTTCTTTCTTTCCCGAAGTCATTTTAACATAAATGAGTCTATCAAGCCAGGTTAAGAATAAATAGCTTACTCAAGAAATTAGTCTAATTGTCATATTTCTGCATCTTCTTACGAGGCCACTCATTTCATGAGTCCAATCACATGTAATCTAATAATAAATCGATGTGCTTGTATGGGACGATTAGAATTCCATAGTTAATGAAAGTTAGTCCGATGCTTGAAGTTTTGAACTCCTTGTTGTTAGTAGAAGGGAAGAAGAATCTGTATTTTTAGGCTTGAGTTCCTCGTGTTTGAGCTTTTGTGGTGAACTTCGAAGGAAAAATCGACTTGATATGACTAATAAAACCTTAAAATTTAGACTGTCCAAAACCACGTCTTCCTTTCTTGTTTATTTAAGGGCGGAGCAGAATGATTCTTAGCCTATATAGATTCGCGCGTCCATGGTAAAGACAAGATCTGGTAGTGGAATTTCTGCTAGAAACGGAATCTGATAAAACTAATCTTGTCGGTCCCTATCTAATCATGTTTCCATGTAAAATGAAACAGGAAATTGACAGTGTCCGAATGGTTTGAGCAAAGACTGGCAATTATAGAAGAGATGGTAATAAGTGAAGAGGTGAACAAGTACAGCATCTTCAATTAGTTCCCTCCTCCCAGCCATTCCTTGTTGAAATCATTAGCTCCAAATATGGAAATTCACTTGAAATGGCACCAAATCCCATTAAACTAGTTGAATTGTCAGTCCATCACATTCAATTTCTTTCAAGAGTTTTTTGGCGCTCTCGGTTAAAAATTCCCAGTTATGCGAGAAAGTTTCTCTTCCACATTTTTTTGGGTGGAACAAAAATTAATTATATAATGTCATTCCGTGAGTACTACTATTAATTTTATCACTAGCTAACATGCGCATATCAGTCCATCGCATTCAATTTCTTTCAATTTCTTTGTGTACCACTATTAATTTTATCACCAGGCAACATGTGAATATATGCATGGATATCGGTGCTTATATATTATGCTGTATGAGCATAATACATGGTCTAATTAAACGTTGGCATATTAAGTGGTATAATATTAGGATTTTATGTTGCCTTTTAGCTTCTTGTACCCATGTTTTGCAGTTGATGATGCTTGCGCAAATTATTTTCCCCATCGAAAGTTGATATAATCTACCCTTCATATGAATCTGTCAATTTTTTCCAGCAGAATCCTAAGCTTGTTAAAGGAGATAAAAACTTGTCATCTTGTCTTTCGTTTCGGGGGAAAAAGGAAAATACAAGCTGTTTCCGACAACTTCGGCAAAATTCTTGTCCAAATAGCATGACAAAAAGTACTTCACATCTGCCAATCCGTTCGTTCCCTTCTATCAAGGCAGGACCCATTCTTTTCTCGGACGTTTGCGTAATTGATGGTAAAAAAGACAACTTTCAAGAAAATCAACTTTAATTTTATGAAGACTAACCGTTAAGGAAATTTTCGGAATAAACATGATCCTACTAGCCATAGGAGCTAGTCGAATCGATCAGACGACTAGGGCGTTTATGTTTACAGATAGTACGATATTTCAAACACCATATAAAAGAAATTCTTTTGGAAAGTTCTGGAAAATGACAAATGTTTCCAACATGAAAGGAGGAGGTGGGGGGTTCGAATTCTCACCTTCTCAGGGGGTTGGGGTGAGGACGAATTAGTTTCAAGTGTGGTTTTCGACTCTCACGCCCTACAAGGAGGCAAGGGCAAAAGTCTGAGAGTGAGAGTTAGAATAAGAATAGAGTAGGAATGACAAAAAAAAAAAAAAAAAAAAAAAAAAAAACAAGCATGATGGGAATTGATTCCTCTTTAATGAGCTGAAAAGGAGAGAATCTCTAGCAGAATGAATCTCATTGGATTTTACCTCTGGCCACATGCCTGGCTGGGCTCATCCTATTTTCTAGGAAAAGGGTTTTTCCGCTTCGCCCTCACCATAATTACATACCAACAAAGGGAAGGAGAAAAGCAGCTCAAAGAGAATTCTCTTCATTTTCTTGCCCCGAATCATTGCTTCGGCAGCTAGCTTGATGCACGACCCGACCTCTTCACGTTTGTGCCACGTGAATCGCTTACGCATGTAGGGAACCTATGTTGTCCATGCACGGACATGGCGTCTCTCAAATCTCATGTGATCATGTCGTCACCTTTTATACGATCATCATCACGTGGCATCAGAGCTTGCACATAACATCAAGTTCTTTTGGAAGTTTCCTTTTCTCTTTTCGTTGCTTTCGCCCACCTGTGATCCGGTAAGAGTGGGGAGAAGAACAGGAATGGGGACCAAAAGCACAGGTCTTTCTTTCTTTTCTTTCTTTCTTTCTTTCTTTCTGTGATTACTATTGGTGAACAGGATGCTCCAGAGGTGAACATACTCGCGGATTTGAAAATTTAAAGAACATGAACGATCACTTCCTTCATATATTTATATTGTCACGGCACATGAGCAACTGTCCTGACCCCTTGTGGAGTGGAGCAACTTCTCCATTGATAGTGAACAGCGGGATAAAAAATAGTGGAGAGCTCTTCCGTTGGAGTGTTTGAACCTCTTAGAGTTGGAGCATTCGATCGATCTCATCGAGTCAAGATGGTAATTATGCCCATAGTGGTTTCATATTGTACAATTGGTGTGATAGTTGGGTGTTTTATAATCCAAAGTTTATTTATCTAAGATGAGTTCCTCCTCAGTCATCACCTGACAGTGAGATACGAAATTCACTGGAGCAAGAGAGTCATGAAAGCGAACCATGGGTATATGAAAAAAAAGCAAGAAAGTATACAAAAATAATTCTCCTCGCTTTTTATCCCAATATCACTTTACGTCTTTTTAATTTTTAAAATACCCCGTTGCACTATAAGATGTCGGCCCAAAAAAATCAAGCAAACCCTACTTCTCAAATTTCCAACCACATGTCCTAATTATCTCCAAACTATAACCCTTAATAGTTCTAACATGGTCACAAAGTCTAATCTTTACTTCCGTCATTGGATGTTGTTAAAGTATTATCTCACATCACTTGACAACGGGTCTTATACACTTTTTATATTCATGTGGCTCCCTTCATCTATTAGTTTAAGTTTTTGGGTTATGCTTTCTAATATGATATTAATGCCTATACTATCTCTTTCGCAATGTGCATCCACCGTCCATTAGTCAATTTCCACATGCCGCCGGTGTTGGCTCAAACCACTGAGGCTCCCGTTTACTCCCTCCCTCCCTCTCTCGAGATGCACAAAGGGAGCTCAAGGTCTTGCCGGCGAAGGCAAGTGGCACTGAGCTACAAAGAACTCGTGATGGTAGTTGAAAGATTTTGTAGGGCTATCATCAATTGATATAAAAGCTTAAATTATTAAATGAATGTGTAGTTTTAAAAATATAAATATTTTAATGCTCTCCTTCATGCATAGGCTGAACTTTTGACCAAAGATCAAAACGTGGAAATATGAAATAGGAGAGGCAAATAAGGGCCTAGAACAAAATGAACTTATGACCTCCTAATTAGATACTATGTAAAATTAGTGAAATTTGAGGGGAGATGTAAAAGAATCAAAGAATTTTTTCTAATTATTTCTAACACCCTCCTACAAACTCAAGGTGACATAGATGTTAACTAGAGTTTCAAGAAAAGATTAAGAAAAAGCTTGGCTGGATCATTGAAGCGGTTTGGTGTGTTGAAGAGAGAACTGGTCAATGTGTGTAGGATAAGTGACAACAGACTGATGTGACTATTGTATATTGTTGTGGCTATGGTGCAAGCTATGTGGTAGGAGCCTATTGTGGTTGCTACGTATGCTATGTGACATGAGGCTGTCGTGGCTGCTTGCATGATAGTGTAGGCCATGCGACAATAGGGATATTAGTAGTAATTGGAAAAAGAGAATGACAAGTGATATGAGGTGTGCTCTGGTTATTCACTCGGTCGTGCATGGGCTTGCACATTGCACCCCATGCACTCAATATTTTTTTCTGTGATTGTCTAGTTTTGATACCAAGATAAGAAAGTCTAACCCAAAAATTTAAGCTGATAAATGGAGGGATAATACGTGTATATAAAGAACATATAAACTCCGTAAACAAGCGCTGTGGGATGTTTCAACACCCTTTCTCCCATGAAAGCTGAGTTATAAATGGCATGTGGAGTTTGATGAATGGGGTGGATGCATATGCGAAATAATCTAAGACAGAATTTGGTTTTGAAACCATGTGGGAAAGATTTTGTGGGACCACTGTTAAGTGTTCAAAAAGTTTATGTTATTACATGAAAATGTAACTTAATATTTATATATTTGGATAGTATTACAGAGACTAAAGAGATGTTCAGTTGGCTAGGGTTTTCTAAATAGAAGATTCTTTTTGGAGATTAGGGGAATATAAAACTATGACAGGAGCAAAGAAAAGTGAGGATCTCGTAAGTAAGTTCAGTTAGCATGTTAACTGATGTAAGGTGAAAATTGGTACCGAACAAGATAACTCATGATATAAACTTGACTTTTGAAAAATGAATGGATAGCGGTATCGGGATCGAAAGTGAGGAGTTTTTTTTTTTTTTTTTTTTTTTTTCTTTTTTTGTAATTAAAAAAAAAAAAAGTCCTCTCAGGGCTGTATTATTCACTTTGAAAAATTACCAAAAAACTTATAAATTTCTGCTTGTTTCGCGAAAAATAAATGATTTGAAATAATTTGTATCTTTGAAATAATTAGTCAATGGAAAATGTTTAATCACCAACAACGATTTTTATTTAAATAATTTCTTTGACGATGATGTCGGGACCTCCTTTTTCGAGGCTCGATTAGGGCGGGCGCCTGCGGAGGCTAATGGTTCGGCTAGGTCTATTAGGCTTAGCCTAGGCTCTCCCAAGCCCACAAATTCACGACTTAATAGTTTGATATTTTAACCTATAAGTTTATTTTAAAAAGGAGTCGACACTAATCAAATTGGGGTGGGTCGATTAGAAACCCAAGCGAAATATTAAGAGAAATATTCGCTCCTGCGTAACTAGAGAAATTAGAATCAGGGACTTGATTACACTAGTTAATCACTAATGCCCTTCCGGTATCTAATCTTGTTAAAACCCTAAGGCTTTTTGGATTTTTGAGGGGTTTTCCATGCATTTAGTGGAGGAAAAACATTTTTTTTTTTTGGGTTTTTTCCTATTTTTGAACATAAAAAGCATTTTTGGATTTTTGATCCTGTTTTTTGAAAATATAAATGATTTTTTTGGCCTTTTTCTGATTTTTGGACTTTTTAGGAAAACATGGGATATTTTGGATTTTTCTGATTTTCTGAAAAATAAATTATTTTTTATTATTTCGATTTTTTATATATTAAGATATTATTTTATTAAAATATTATTTTTATTATAATATAATATTGAAAACGACCCAGGTCGTCCACCCAAGACCCGGACAGGCCTGCAACGAGGGCCCGGCTCGGGATTCTTTTTTTTTTTCTTTTTTTCTTTTTTAAAACATAAACTGAGCCCAAACCAAATTGACCCATTTTCATTTAAAAAATCCATCCCAAGGATTAGCCGGCCCACGCGCTCAGACCCAACTTGGGCGGAGCCCTAGCCCAAATGGTGCCCGCATCCGACCCGACTCCGTAGCGGCGACCCGATTCCTACAAAACCTTACCCGATCGACGACCCACACCCGACCCGATTTCGACCCGTCATCTCATTTGCCGACCCGGCTTTCTGGAGCCCTCGAGTCCGACGATCCGTGGTGGAGGCGGCTGAGCTCATCTTGGTCAGAGCTTGGGCCTTCGCCGGCACCGCCTTGGACTTCGCCTAGCTGGCCATCGTAGCCGATCACGCCGCCTGTCGCCGCTGGTCGTCACAGATCCAACCGCAGTTACTATGCTCATTCGGGACTTTCGTCGAACGCTTGGAGGACGCCGGTTGAGAGGGACAAGGTCGAGCCATTCGGGGTTGGAATCGCGACGGGACTCTGGGTAAATGACCAGCAGGGATTGGGGGAGGCGGACGGCAGACGGTCGGGGGTCGGAACTCGTGTGAAGCCAACGGCCGCGAGTCTCGGCTCGATGATCCCAACACGCACAAAAAAAAAAAAAAACGGACAAACCCTAGCTCACCGCAACAGCGGACGCAGCGGCAGGTGGGCGGTCAAGCATGGCCGTCGACGACGTCCAAGCCCCTTCTCCCTGCAACCCACGGATCTGGGTTCCTTCTCCTCCTTGCTTGTGATCTCTCCCTCTTGGGTTCGCTTGCCGCCGGCCTCCCCCGATGTCTCTCGGGGGGAGGTCGTTTGAGCTCGCGACCCCTTCTCTCTCTTGCTCGCTCTTTGATCTTCCCCTGAAGTCTTTCCGGGGAAGCTCTCTGAGTTTGCTTGCTGCCGTCGACAGAGATTGCACCTGCCTATTTATAGGCGAGGAGGGTCCGGTCGGCGGAGAGTCTCGGCCGCCGGCCCTTGGCTCGCTGACCGGACTCTCTCAGCCGAACCGGTGTCCCATCCCGGCTTCTCCACCAGGGCACACTTGGCATTGAAGGCGAGCATTGATGGCACCTGAGAAATGTCCCTTTTGGCTGACGTCGGCCTATTCCTCCTCGGCCGTAGGTCTACTGTGAGTTGCAGAGAGAGGGTGGGGGAAGAAGACAAACAGGAGGAAGAAGACAAGAAGGAGGGGGGCCCTTCGCGCCCAGCCCCATGTGGCTGCTGCTTTTTTTGTTTTTATTCTTTTTTTTGGTTATTATTATTATTATTATTATTATTATTATTATTATTATTATTATTATTATTATTATTACTATTATTAAATTATCCGAAAAAAGTGAAATAAAGATTAATGGATGCAAAAAAAAAAAGGCCTAATTAAAAACCTAGCCAAAATTTAGGTGTCAACAAATGCCTGCCCCTCTTTGAAGGTGAGCTCGCAGAGGTTGCATTCAAAGACAAACTGATACCTAACTTTTGTCCATGCAAATGCAGTAGATTATATCTTAATTGTCCTATGCAGAAAAGAGTAATATAATATTACACATACTAAGACAAAGAAGAAGATACCTGTAGTTACTTATCGGGAATGAGCGAGATAGGGCGCGAACCCCGAGTTTGGCAAATATCAAGGTACCATCTTACCTGATGATGTAAGGAAATTACTTTTCCAATACCCGAACCTTTTTTCAGTCGCCTTGATGGAAAATTGCTTTTCTAGGACCCGAACCATTCTTCGGTCACTTGTTAGAGCAATAAGTTTTTACCTGACCTTTCTCGGGGGATGTGCCGACCTTTCTCGGGACATTCGTTTGTTGGGTGCCTAATCTTTATCAAGGACACCGGTTGGTTACCCGACCCTTCTCGAGGGATGCGCCGACCTTTCTTAGGGCATCTGGTTGTTGGGTGCCTGATATTTGTCAAGGACACGGTTTGTTTCCCGACCTTTCTCGGGGAATGCGCCGACCTTTCTCAGGGCATCTGGTTGTTGGGTGCCTGATCTTTGTCAATGACACTGGTTTGTTTCCCGACCTTTTTCGGGGGATGTGCCGACCTTTCTCAAGGCATCTGGTTGTTGGGTGCCTGATCTTTGTCAAGGACACCGGTTTGTTTCCCGACCTTTCTCGGGGGATGCGCCGACCTTTCTCAGGGTATTTGGTTGTTGGGTGCCTAATCTTTGTCAAGGACATCGATTTGTTTCTTGACCTTTCTTGGGGGATGCGCCGATCTATCTCAGGGCATCTATTTTGGAAGATACCTGGACATTCACAGGCATTGAAAGAGTACCTGGATATTCACAAGTACTAACCTGGAGGATATCTGGACCTTTGCAAGCGTCGAAGGAGTACCTGGTTATTCACAGACTTTGAAAGAGTACTTGAATGATCACAAGTACAAACCTTGGAAGATACCTCGTCATTTGCAGGCATCGAATGGGTACTTGGATGATCACAAGTACGAACTCTGGAGGGTGCCTGGACGTTCGCAAGCGTTGAAGGGGTACTTGGATGATCACAAGTACTAACTCTTGGAGGATACCTGGTCATTCACAAGTATTGAATAAGTACTTGGATGATCACAAGTACGAACTCTTGGAGGATACCTGGTCATTCGTAGGCATCGAAGAGGTACTTGGACGATCACAAGTACGAACTCTTGGAGGATACCTGGTCATCCACAGGTATCGAAGGAGTACTTGAATGCTCGCAAGCCCTGAATAATCAGGAAGGCTTCCCACCTTCTGGTAGTTGGAATATCGAGGACGTGCCTCGCATATTCATGAAGGTCTCCCACCTCCTGATAATTGGAATATCTAGGACGTGCCTCGGATATTTGTGAAGGTTCCCCACCTCCTGGCAGTTGGAATATCGAGGACGCACCTCGCATATTCGTGAAGGTCTGCCATCTCCTAGCAGTTGGAATATTGAGGATGCACCTCGCATATTCGTGAAGGTCTTCCACCTCTTGGCAGTTGGAATATCGAGGACGCGCCTCGCATATTCGTGAAGGTCTCCCACTTTCTGGTAAATGGAATATTGAGGACGTGCCTTGCATATTTGTGAAGGTCTCCCACCTCCTGGTAATTGGAATATTGAGGACGCGCCTCGCATATTCGTGAAGGTCTCCCACCTTCTGGTATGTGGGACATCGGGGACACGCCTTGAATGTTCGTGAGTGTTTCTCACCTCCTGGTAACATAACTTTGAATGTAGCACGAGGCTTTGCTGGATGGCCGCAGGCACTTAAAAGGGCTGGAACACCTGGGTAACCGCAGGTGCACAACACAGTGGAATACTTGAACAACTACTAGTATTCAATGATGTAATTTAAGGACAACTCGGGCAGGTCAAGTGTCACGGAAATGGAGTATCTTGACAGTGTCGGGTACTCGAAGACAATGGGGTGCTTGATCAATCACTAGTATACTATGAGGACAACTCGAATAGGTCGAGTGTCGATAAGAGAGAGAGAGAGTACCTAGACAGTGGTAGGTACTTAAAGACAAAGGGATACTCGGACAGTCGCAAGTATCAATACTCTGAGGACAACTCGAATAAATCAAATGTCAATAAGAGTGAGTACCCGGACAGTGGTAGGTACTTGAATACAAAGGGATAATTGGACAATCACAAGTACCTATATTTTGAGGACAACTCGAACAGGTTGAGTGTTGATAAGAGGGGGGGTACCTAGACAATGGTAGGTACCCAATGATAGTGGGATACTTGGTCAGTTGTAGGCATCCTAACTATGAGGACAACTAGAACAGGTCGAGTGTCAAGAAGAGGGAGTATTCGAACGGTGGCTGGTACTCAAAGACATGATTTTTGAAATCAGGATAGAGATATGCTTACCTGACGGTATTTTTGATCTTTGAAAGTATGTATGTTATTTGCACAATATGCACACATGATTGTACATGCTGTAAATTCATGAATTTAAATATGGTTCATGCATGACAATTTTGTCAGTTTTGCATCATTTGAGTTCCACTGGGGAAAATTTTGAAAGATCTTCATTTAGAATGTGGATGTCTTGAGCATGCCAGATGAGGGACTTTCAGTCTGAAGGGACTTTCCGCTAACTCTCATAGAAAAGACTGTTTTACCCTAACCATTGATGCATGATTTATAAGGGCCACACTATCTCACTGTTATCATGTCAGCAAGGATCCAAGTATTCTCGCAAGCGGTATGACTTTACCAATATTGGAAGTCTTTGCTGGGACTGTAATGTATGCTTAGTTAATGGCTTATCAAAGGGGACCATCAAGGTCAAGGCTTGTGAAAGAAATGCCACACGATCATCTCCAGGTTTACAAGTCAAGAACCCAGCGAAAAGAGATAAAATAATCTTGCTCATAGTTCTTCGAGCGATGCTTATAAACATATGAAATCCTATGTCAATTGAAGTGCCATAGTCTGAAGAGACTTTTACAAGAGGGATGTAACGTGGGCTTGGCTTATGTGTAAAAGGGTGAGAGTTGGTGATCGTCTTGGTATTGTCACCAGTCTTTCTTCTCACAGTCAGATGGAGGCTCTATTAATCGAACCACAACAGCAACTTTTCTTGGGAATACAAATGGTTGTATTTTTTGTCTGGGGGGCATCGGTCTTGCTTTTACCAGGCACACTGCTTTTTCATGCCCTGAGTTTTTTTATCCGATTTTTCATTTATGGGCATTGACATTGCTTTTACCAGATACACTGCTTTTTCATGCCCCTAGTTTTTTCATTTTTGTTGTTAGAGGAACTGGCCTAGGCGAGTTCAAACAAAACACTGTTATTAGACTCTTGAGTCTTCATCTTTAGCCGGCGCTCTGGGCTATGCTACTTGAATGGCAGTAACTTCTGCTTTGTCTCAATGTGAGGGTAAAATTACAGACTCACTTGGGCTGTACAATGAATGCAAGTGCGTAGAGAAGGAATTGCTCTTCGTCATTCCAGGGCATTTAAATTATCGTGAGTGTTCATATGCAAAAAAGACACCCAAAGATTGATGAAAGTGCGAGCAAGAAAATTTCTATCCCCCTTCTCACCTTGTGATGCCGCTTTGTCTTCGATATGCCCCAGTGTGGGGTGGTTTTTGACAGGGTTATGAGAGAAACCTCACAAGTGTATGGGGCTCAAATGGGGTAAGCAATGGATGACCTGTAGTGTTTAGGGTAGAGAAATGAAATGTCCCTCACTACTTTGATTATCGTACCACTTGCGAGAGTACCCTTTACCCTGCAGACATGGAATTTTCTGCACTCGTTTTACAAGTGTATGATAGGGGACTGTGTGTAGGATATGGCTTGCCTTTCATCATCCTGAAGCGCCTCACCTAGCATGCTCGATTAATCTTATATTCTTCATTCAGCTGTCTATTTTGATAATCCTCAGTGGAATAAGTGATTTAGATAGACGAAATTATCATGCAAAATCCTACTTTGAAAACGCATGGAGCATTTTAAACATGGGGGAGTTTGTACAAATAATTGAATTTACTCAAAAATTTTACTGACAGCAGAATATGTTAAATTTTGAACATCAAAGGAGTTAATTCACAAATGGGTGTCGACGAACTGTCCCTATTTAATAGGGAGGTGACACAAGAATGATCAGCAGAGGTTGAGAATCTGATCATTGATTTGCCGGGCACTTTTGCTTTTGCCCCTATAGACGAGCAGATGTAGATGAATCAATCAGTAGGGCCAAAATCAAACATGAATTGAGACCTATAGGATTTCTGTCATTTGCTTTGGCGATACTCGGGACGCCATTTCGCTTAAGAGAGTTTATCAGAGTTTGACATGCCTCTCATTGATTTGTTATCCACATCTTTGACGGTAAGGTGATCCTGCAACAGACAAGAGGGAACGTGTTAGTTACGAACTCTTTCAGGAGTCGAATAACTTGGAAGAGATATAATATTACCCTTCACTAGTTTGCAGATGGTTGGATGGACCTAAAGTATGAGAAGGGCACGAAGTCTTACGTCTCTCATTTTGTTAGGTCAATTACTCTCCGTTTTTGCAGTTGCGGGGAAGCAAAAACTTTTTATTAGTCTTTACACATGGCAACTATTTGCCGTTTCCGAGGATCGAACCTCGGATGCCTCTGGATCGTTTCAATTCCCATTCCACGAGGCCGTGATACTGGTAGTGTTCATGGAGTGTTTATTTTTCCATTTAATCGAATTGGCTCCCGGACGACACGTCCTTTCACACCAAGTTGGGTGAATTCAATATGGGTCACTTGATTTTCCCAGATTAACCATTAAGTTAGGTTCTTGAATCCCAATGCTTCCTGTCAATAAGGGGAATATGTCAAAAGTGAATTTATGGAGGGGGAGTATCGGAAAAGATACCAAATTACCCTTCCAGAGTTTGTATTTGATAACTCTTAGGGATATTGGAATGTTGATGACAGCCTTTTTGTCATAACACTGTTCAACGTCTCTTTTAATTGTCCCTCCTCGTTTGTGGCCGGGTGTGCACGATTGATGGTCGTTGATTCGTCTTCAATGCCTTCCTTCTGTGGGATTTTTTTTTTTTTTTTTTTTTTTTTTTTTTTTTATCATATGAACATTTAGCAGCATTGGGCAAAGTCATGTACCTCAAGTTTCCATGGAATCTGAGATGAACAATCAAAATCTCCAATTTTTTGGTGGCAATCATTTCTCAGGAGAGTATGCGTCTGGAACAAGAAGTGAGGTTTCCAGGTTCTAAAGTCATCATTTGGGATAAGAGGCGAGAGATCACCTCAACTGTCCAGATTTTCTTTCTATTGACAGTGGCCAATTCAAAGGAAGAGAAGAAATTCCTTTCATGTGCTTCTTACCTTGTCGAAGCTAGAAACTCCATTAATGAAATCGCAACGTCTAGTTGATTGGGCACATTGTGTGAAGAGGATATTGCTCAGACTTGAGACAGAGTTGTGCATGAGCGAGGTGGAGTGCATAGAGCTCCGGGGACAGCTTGCAAAATGGGAAGGCTGAGAGCAACCTGGAAGAGGTTACCCTGCCCTAAGCTACCATGTTATGCATGCTTTGAGTTCAACAGTATGCCTGTGCCTATTACGTCCCATCTTTCGTCTTCTATGAGAGGATGCCATTTCCAACATTACGTTCAGGGAATAAGACTTACCTTTTTCTGAAACGGGATGATCTTTTCCGTTTGCCCCTGCTTTCTTGAAAGAGTGCTTTAGAATCTGACAAGTTCACATAATGTGCCAATTTCAAATGCCCCTTGTTACGTTAAGTCAAAGGGGATGAGGATGATATTCAGAGACATGAATTGAATAAGTCAGAAAAATAAACAGGATTAAGTTTAACATCTTGTTTTGACAAAAAATTTTGATAATAATTTTTGTTTTGTTTTCAAAAGTATATATTTGGCGGGAGGGGGAGCATGAGGAAGCCCAGCCCTCAGTATTCTCCTTGGACGATATTTTCTTTTCATGGTTGGATAGTATCACCAGGTTGGTTTGGAATACCACCTCATGCTCTCGAAACAAAATATTAGAATTGTACATTAGATTACTGGAATGGAAAATGCAACAGTAACACACTAGATAGGATAGAAAACATGAGACTATAAAAACAACCAAAACCCATGAAAACTCCTATGAAAATGAGCACTTCGACAATGTTGGTCCTGAAATCAAGCGCCTTTGAGTTCTTCACCTCAAGTAGACTCGAAGTATTCGCATGAGAGGATCACTTCATTGAAGCTACGGAAGTGTAGTCCATGCAACCAACAGTGATGCTTGCGGGGTAAAGCTTTTATGAATAACTTCATCATTTCTTCTTCGGACAGCTGAGGGTAGGTTTGTATCACAAAAGCCTCCCACCTTTCTACATATGCTCGGAAATCCTCCATCGGTCTTCTTCTGAAGCAGACCAAGTTCTCGCAAGGCAGTTCAGCTCTAATCTGGCTTTGGTACTGATGCAGGAATGCGGAAGACAGCTCATTCCAATCCCTCATGAGGTAGATATTTGCCGTGACAAACCATTGTAATGCAGATCCTGTGAGACTTTCTTGGAAGGCCTGAGTTATGAATGGTGTTGGGTTGCAATGCCGACTCATTTCAGCGTGAAAATATTGCAAGTGGGCCACGGGACAAGTTGTGCCATTATACTTACGGAGATTAGGTACCCTCATTTCTTTGGGGGGTCATAATCCTATGAAGGCAAGATGGACCCGCCGAGTCTTGGTTAGGCAACTGGTTTTCCCATTGCATATTCATTGCGGCTGTGAATTATGCTATTTCAGGAAAGCTGGACTCTACCGAGATTATTTCATGGCTTTCTTCCGAGTCGAAATCTCCAAACGAGGATAAGGTGTTTACGTCATCCTCATGGTCGGGTGACAAATTTAGCAGTTCATTAGGAGACAAGTCATGACGGATGGAAGTTCCCTCTTCTAACAGGCCTTGGATCCTGTATGTGGGTGGGAGGCAGTCATATGATGAATGGCTGATTTCATTTGTATAATACTGTTAGCCCTCGGGATTGTACCCTAGGGACTGGTAACCTTCGGGATTGTACCCTAAGGGATGCTCGAAGTCTTTGTGCAGCGACTCACTGGTTGTCAGGTTTTGCCTTCAGTGGCAGGTGTTGACTCAAATTGCTTAGGCTTTCTTTTTTTGACTCCTGGTCCGGACCTTTTGAGTAAAGCCCTTCGTTTTGTCAGCTGGACTTTGTCAAGGGGACTAGGAGATGGTGGAGCTTTGCTCCTTAGGTTGATGGGGGTCAGCATTCTTTGAACCTTAGCTCTTGCGGTAAGCTTGAGAAGCTGTCTTGCCACGCTTTGGTTCTGAATAGTGTTGACTTTATCTGTGGGTTCCTTGCCTTTCTTAGTGGGAAGCTTCTCAGTAATAGGATACTGCTCAGTCGTCCATTTATCATGTAAGGCTACATTGATATCCTCTTCTGTGGGCTGTAGGTCAAACTGGACGGTCGGGCTCCTCCCTGACACGGCATGTGTTCTTAAAAACATATTACCCCTCGTCTCTGCGACCATCGGCTCTTCATACTCCGCGACTATCGGCTTAGGGCGATGTCGGCGTTGATATCAACATTATATTCTTGGCGAAAAGCATCAGTTAGTTTCCTCCAAGTCTTAAGGAGAATAATCCTCCTTACGATGTACCATCACAAGGCGGGGCTAGTCAGGTTTGATTGGTATGATTGAATCATCCTTTGGACCAGGTAGGCTTGCAGATAGGTCTCTGGGCGATAGGTATCAACATACCTTTCACATTTAGGTACTTTGAGCTCCTCTGGGATCTTAACATTGGTATAAGTAGACAGATCAATGGGATCTTGCCCTTGCAGATGGTTCAGCTTCTTCATGATCTTTACAAGCTGTCTATCTTGTTGGTTGTCCTCTGGCAAATTCACAGTTGTCATGAATGTGTTTAAAGTAGCTACGGAGTTGGACTTGGCTTGAGTGGACTCCATTTGCGTTGAGAGTTGTCGAAAGGCAATGGACATTTGTCTTATGCCGTCTTCAATGTTAGCGAGGCGATTTTGTACATCATTCTGATTGGGCCCCATTGCCTGTGGCCATTTGCGGGCGACTGGTGGTTGGCGATTCATAATTACCTGGTGTGGCAAAAATAATGAATGAGCACGAGAGTAAATAAAGATTGACTCATGGCAACGGTTCAACTGTTTTTTATTTATCAAAAGAGGATTTTACAGACAACAGACTTCTGACATTTAAACTTGAAATTAAAATGACATAACGAAATACTAGGTATTAAACAGAAGTCCCTAAACAATGGGACAAAACTTTCACAATATTAACACTAGGGGGCACATGACTGCTATTTTATATGCAACGGGGAGCCTTGCTCTTGCGAAAATGTTTGTTTTTTTGGATTGGTTTTGAGACGTGTACCCAGCCTATTCCCAAATTCCTTTGCATACGCTTTGCTTGCTCGTGTTGGCTGATCTCGCTGATTGGGTGAGGGATCGATGGCCTTAGTCTTGTCGGGATACGGTGGTTGTGGATGTAGGACTCAGAGGTGTGATGGGCCTTTTCTTGTCCCTCAAGGCCTTCAGGTACCACGGTTCTTTTGCGAAGGCACTTGCTCCATGTTTCCTCGATGATGGAAATCTCAAAAGCGTAGTCATGGCTTTGATGGGTGAAAAAGAGCGGAGAGACCTTTGTCTTGAAAGGCGGCGGGATCTCCTGAAGGGCTCCATACTGTCGTGCCACCCTATATGGATAATAGGGAGTGGCATCGGTGAGACCGAGCAACGGGATTGGATTGCAGTATTTGTAAGGAAAGCGAGCTCTCTCTTCATGGAACCAACTAGCACACCATAGGAATGCCTCAGGAGCGGGGTCCCTTAGGAAATTTATCCAATTAAGACAGCTTTGGTTGGGAATGTATGGTCGTAGGACCACAAATTTCTGTAATGGATTTTCGAAATCATTTGTTTCAGACGATTACATGAGGCATCGAAATTTGCTTAGGTGAGAAAAGAACCAGACCTACAAAATTTCCGGGGAGGCCCGCATGATTTTTTCCGTGTTTTCTTTAAAACGATTGAGGGACAAAAATGTTTCGGCTAGAATCATGTTGACATAATTTTGCCCCCCTTGAGACCTGATCAACCACCCATGCCATTGAGGGACTTATGGCATCTTTTTGATGGGGGAAAATGATGAACCCAAAAAGGCTAGGAGGAAAATTTCACTTTTTGGGTCATGGGTTGATTTTCGAAACAAGTGGTCAAGAACGCTAGTGGGCAGATATTATGGTTGGTTTCAAGAATTTTGCCTCATAACATAAACCTCAGTTCTTAAAAGTCGCGCTAACCCATGCAACGGATCAATACCTGTTGGTAGCCTAACAAGCTTATTTTCAAGAGGTATTCCGATGATGATGCTGTATTTTTCCAAAGTTAGGGTTAGCTTGAATCCACCAAACATAAAAATGGATGTCCTAGGGCACTAGAAATGTGCTATCGCCTGTAGGACTTCAGGATGAACAGGGATTTGGAACAATGATAGGAGATGACTGACTTTAGCTTCTACACACTCTTGGGCAAATTGGTCCAATCGACCCCACTATCTGAAGAGCTCTGCTTTGGGGGCGGGAATAGACTGGATATTGTCTCCTCTCATCGCATATAAACTGGGACTCGAAAAACCTACCTAACTTGTCATGGGCCAATAAAGAAGGACTGAGTAAAAAAGTAAATAAATTACTTTGCTTTTAAAGAAAATGGCAAGCACAGAGACATGCGCATGATGCGTGTGGCTTGATGTCTAACCGAGAAGGTTTAGTGAAATTAAGAGGGAATCTGCTTGTTGCAGTCTCGCGCTAGCATCATACCCTCTTAACCTTGGCTCTACCTAAAGAAATTCGGGGAAAAGAAAGGCAACTTCTACATTGCAGTCTCGCGTTCAAGGCCGTATTTTTCTCAAGACCATCCTAAATATCCTATGGCGGCCTAGGTCCGGCGGTCAGGTTGTGTGTGCCACGTGCAGTGCTAAAACAATAAAGCAGTCATAATAGTTTATAATCACAAGATATTTTATTTTAATAAGATTAAAATAGATCTCTAAGCTACTAACCTACATAAAAGAAAAAAACCCAAGTTAGTAAAGCCCTTAAACAAGATAAAAAAAAGGCCTAAGTCCACAAAAGGTCCCCAATGGAGTCGCCAAGCTGTCGCGACCTCTTTTTTCGGCACCCGATTAGGACGGGCGCCTGCGGAGGCTAATAGTTCGGCTAGGTCTATTAGGCTTAGCCCAAGCTCTCCCAAGCCCACCAATTCACGACTTAATAGTTTGATATTTTAACCGATAAGTTTATTTTAAAAAGGAGTCGCCACTAATCAAATTGGGGTGAGTCGATTAGAAACCTAAGCAAAATATTGGGAGAAAAATTCGCTCCTGCACAACTAGAGAAATTAGGGTTAGGGACTTGATTACACTAATTAATCACTAATACCCTTCCGGTACCTAATCTTGTTTAAACCTAAAGTTTTTTAGATTTTTGAGGGGTTTTCCATGCATTTATTGGAGGAAAAACATTTTTTTGGGTCTTTTTCCATTTTTGAACATAAAAAGCATTTTTGGATTTTTGATCTTTTTATGAAAATATAAATAATTTTTTTGGCCTTTTTCTGATTTTTGGAATTTTTAGGAAAACATGGGATACTTTGGATTTTTCTGATTTTCTAAAAAATAATTTTTTTATTATTTCGATTTTTATATATTAATACATTATTTTATTAAAATATTATTTTTTATTATAATATTGTCGTGACCTAAATTTTGGGTGCACCACCTAAAATTAGGCTAATGGACTACTAAGTTTAACTTAGCTCGGGCTCTCCCAAGCCAATACCAACTCGCGACTTAGGTTCAATTTTTTAACACGCAAATTGATTTCATCTAGGAGTCGCCACTAATCGGTTCTGATGAGGTCGATTAGACACCTAAGTAAAATAATTGAGAATTATTTTACTTCTACGAACCAGGACTTTGGGTACGGGGACTTGGTTACACTAGATTTTTCTAATGCCCTTTCAGTACATTTTTCTTTTATTTCGAAAAAAAATATTTGGCAGGCAGGTTGAATTGATTTTAATTTACCTTCGTAACATGTGAGGCGATCATGTGGGTGCGCAAACCACCAATTTAACACCCAGATAAAGCAGTGAATAAATTGTAGGACTTACCTTAAAGTAACGAAAGCATCTGCAATGTTAAATTAGAATTCACATCGACAGTCCTAGATATGATTTCTAATTAACACGCAATCACTCAATTTTTTTTTTGTTTTCACTTATTTGATGAGAATCATGCTTTATGCAATGCATGCTACTAATTTAACATGAAATGATATGATATTGCGACATGACCTAAACTACATGACATGTGCAAAGTAATTTGTTTAATGAGCATGCATTCTATCCTGAAGAATGAAATTGATTAATTATAAGGCAATTTTTTGTATTTTCCATGAAATTCGAAATTAGAAAAATGCAAGGATCATCTAGCTGGATTAAGATTCTATCCAATTTATATTAAGGATTAGGTCAGGCTAAACCCTAATTTAAACTTAGATATTATCTAAACTTAGCAATTTCTAACCCTAGATGCAATTTATCTAAAAATCAATTTAAACTTAAAATGAAACATGCAATTTTATCCTAATATGTAATGACGTACAAAGAATACCCTAATTCTATATGACATATGTATAATGATTTTTTATGCTTTTTTTTTATTTATAAAATTCGAAATTTAAAATTGCCAGATAATTAAACATGCAACTTAAATTAAAAAAACTAACATCCTAAATGAATGCATTTTTTTGGATTTTTTTTTTTATTTTTAAAATTCGAAATAAAATCCCTATTCTAGATAACCCTAAAACAAGAAATATTCTAAAACAAACCTGATCCTAACTCAAATATTTTTTGGGATTTTTTCTTTTATGAAAATAAAATTAATTCAACTAACACGACAGCAAATCTGATAAGGTAAGATTGATATCCGAACCATATCTCGCGCGTGAGATCGAGTTAGCCAATTTTCAACGTAATCGCGAATCGAATCTCGAGCGTGAGATCGGATTGACGATTTTTGAAGCGACTGCGAGTCGGATTTCGGGCTCGAAAATCGAACTGTCAATCCTTAATTTTTGAGGCTATTTCATGTCAGGAATCTCGATCATACATCAATGAATAATTCTGTTAAAAAAGTAAAATAAAATAAAATAAAATAAAATAATAAAAAACAAAATAAAATAAATAGAAAGAAAAGCTACCTAATTTGCTTTGTTTTTTTCTCCCAAATAGGGCTTGGCAGCCCAATCTAAAGGGGTAACGTCGGTCGAACTCCAGTGAGGGGGAGCAGCAGGCGGGCGGAGGCGAGCAGCGGCGATGTGGGCTCCGGTGGCGTTGGGTCGCGGTGGGGATAGCAGCACGGCAAGGCGGTGGCTTCGTCGGACTGGTGTAGCGGCTCAGCAGCAACGGTAGCTTCGCGGGCATAGCAGAGGCAACACCAGGTCGTCAAATCGCTGGATCTGCGGCGTCGGGTCACTAGTCGGAGGTTGCGGTGGTCGGATCTAGCTGCAGTAGCGGAGCTAGGCGCTGGGCTGGCTGAAGCGGATCACCGGCGAAGACGGGGCGGCGTTGCTGCGTTTGGGCGGAAGGTTCGAGTAGCAGAAGAGCTCAGGCGCTGGGCTAGCTGCAGAACGGCAGAGGACTCCGGGCGCGGGCGTCGCAGGGGGAGGACTGCAGATCCGGCTCGGGTGGTTCCTCGGAAGGCGGCAAGGTGGTCGATCAGCAGATCTCGGACTAGCGAGCAGAACCCAGACAGCTACAAGGGTGTGCAAACGTCAGTATGGCGAGACGGCGGCGCAGACGGAGGCCGGCGGTCGACGCAGGTGGGTGTAGTAGAATCAGAGCCGGCAGAGACAGAAACAGGTCGGAGACCGCGAATCGTCGCAGGGGGCAGAGCGGGAGCGCGGCGGCTGGTAGCACTCAGGCGTGGTGCGCGTGGGCTAAGAACAGGATCGGCGGAGGTCGCGAGTGCGGGGGGGAGGTCGGCGGGCCGGCGACGAATGGACCAGGAGCAGCGTCGGGCTGGTGGAGCGGCGAGACCGTTGGGCGACGAGCGGAGTGGCGACGGTGGCGCGAGCGCGGGGAAGGCCGGCGGATGGGGTGGCCTGGCTACCGACGCGTCGGCGAGGAGGTCGGGCAGCGGGGGAATGCGGCGGGGAGGAAGAAGACGCTTCTTCTCCCTTTTTTGCTTTTTTTTTTTTTTTTTTTTTTTTTTTTTTTTTTCTGTCTCCCTCTCATCTGTCGCAGGTCTCTCTACTATCCTTCCTTCTTCTGCTCACTTTTGCTTTTTTTTTTGCAGAAGCCAAAAGAAAGGCTTTTTCTGTTGACCTTTGCTTTTTCCCTCAAAAGGTTTTCCTTCTCTATTTTTTTTTTTTTTTTTTTCCTCGAACCGATAGAAAAACCCCTCCTCTATATTCCTCACAGCACACGGCCCTTTAATAGGCAAAGAAAAATGTGATCTTCGTGGGATATTTCGAAGATTCCTATAACCTCACGATCACAAAAATCCTTTTACTTTCCTCATCTCTTGAATATTCTCCACTGATTTTTTTTGCCTATTACTAAAGATAAGATTGCAATGCGATTTTCTCAAATTCCAAAAATCTACCGTAATATCATATCAAATCTCCATTTCTTCACAAGATAATTAAAATAATGGGCTTGGGCTAATTTGCTCGCTTTGTGGGCTTAGTCCGGCCTGTCAATTTAAAGTTCAGAACTACCAATTCAAACTTACCTGTCACCGGCCCAACGTAAATGCAAAATAAATACACCTAAAATTATATGTCATGCAATTAATAATTTTTCTCCAGGGATAAAATTAACCCCTAATTTTTAATGCGATAAATGGCTAAACGGGTCATCAAAATTTAGGTGTCAACAAATATAATATTGAAAATGATCCGGGTTGGATTCCAGGGTTGGGATCGACTTGGGATTTTTTTTTTTTTTTTTAAAACATAAACTGAGCCCAAACCAAATTGGCCCATTTTCATTTAAAAAATCCAGCCCAATGATTAGCCAGCCCACGCGCTCAGAATATCGAAAATATTTTCCATTCGTTCATTTTGTAAGCGATACAAATGATTATTTTTAGAAAAATGTTTTCAACTCATGTATTTTCTGTGAAACAAATATACTTTTATTGTACAGATGCCAATTTAGTCGTAAAGTTTTTAATTTGATCATAACATTTTAACGATTTGTCAATAGTCATTCCAGTTAGGTTTGGCCGGTAATCACTAACGTGAACGTCAGCTATCCTACATGGCACGACCACAAATCACGTGGATAACTTTTGCAATTTTTTTTAAAATTTTTTTAAACTTTTTCCAATTTATTTATTTTCTTTACTTGCAAGGGAATCCTAGTCCTCACTTGTGGTTGACCATCCTTGAGGCCTGGCAATTGGCAGAGGAAAATAGGGAAAAAAGAAAATGAGAAAAAGGAAAGAAAATTTTGGCGTTGACTGGACTGCTATGTTAGTGAAGTCCAGCCAATATTGGTTGGGAGGACTACATTAGCAAATTGTCAAAAGGTTTAAGACTAAATTGATAAGAATAAAAAATTTAGGCTAAAATGGCATGCATACAATAGGCTTAGGCCCTGTTTGGTAACCTTCCCAACAACATTGACCCAGTTCGATTTTTTGTTCCCGAATCGGTTTGGGACGAGAATCGTGTTTGGTAAAATTTTTATTCCCGGGAACAAATACGTTCCCGAATCGGTTGGGACAAGATTTGAGAATAAAAAAGTTGATTCTGCGTCGAGAATCAAAAAGAATCAACATGTTAAAACTCTCTTCTTTCCTTTCGTCATCCCGCGACCACCGCCCGCCGCCCACCACCGCCCGCCGCCGCCGCCGCCGGTCGCCGGTCGCCGCTCGGCGGCCGGTCCGGTGAGCTCGCCGGAGGCTCGTCGATCGCCGGGCCGCCGGTCCGGCGAGCTCGCCGAGGCTCGCCGGGCTAGGGTGAGGTCGGGCGAGCTCGCCGAGGCGAGCCCGGCCACCGGCGAGGCTCGGATGCGGCGAGGCCGAGCTGCGCCGGTGGCCGGGCGAGCCTCGCCCGGCCCGGCGAGGCCCGCTGTCCACTGGCGAGGCTTGACCTCGCAAATCGGGCGAGGCCCTCCCGGCCACCGTGAGGCTCGGGCGACGAGGGCCGGCCTCGCCGAGGGCCGCGACGCTCCGGTGAGATCGCCGCCCTCATCCAGCCGCCGCGCTGTCCTGGCGACCTACGAAGAAGAAGAAGGATAATAGGAGAAAAGGGAAAAAAAAAAAAAAAAAAGGAAAAAGAAAAAAAAAAAGGAAAAAAAGAAAAAGGAAAAAAAGAAAAGAAAAAAAAATTAAAAAATAAAAACAATTATTTAAAAATTAAAAGAAATTAATTAGGAACAGAATCAATCTACACATTATCAAATGCAATTCTATTCCCGAATCGAAATTTTGAACAGTTACCAAACACGTTTTTACTTAGAATCGATTCCGGGAACAAAATAAAAATAATCAATTTTTGTCGAATCGGTTAGGAACTAAATGTAATCGTTACCAAACGCGCCCTTAGTATTTTTTTTTTCCCGGGTAATCATCCCTCATCCACTATTACATTTCTTATGACACGGTTCTGTTTTGAATCTCAAGCAATTCGACAAACCTCTTGAATCTCAATCAATTCGACGTACCTCAAGGTAAAAAGTGCTGTCAGTGGGAGAAAAGAAGGAAATGGTTGGGACAGTGGAAGTATGCTTCGTTAAGGTAACACTCAGGGACACGTCAGAGCACATTGTTGTGGTGAAATGGTTGCATTTTTGGGAGGCCCACTTTGGAGAGCATAGGACAGAAGGACACCAGATCCAAGCGCAAGATACCAAAAGAGACTTTACTACTTTACATGCAAATGACCAAATATATCAAGTGAAAAAGCATGGACGCACTCATCCCACTCCCATTCATGGTCGATGAGGACAAGAATGCCCTTCCCACATGTTCCCAAAACGCGTGTTTGTCTTCTCTATCATCTGCCTCTTGATGGCGAGAGAGATCTCTTGATGAACTTGTCGATTCGAGTGAAGCATCGTGCATAGGCCAGACGAGGGGGCGTTTCACCGATTTCGAAAGGTCAAGCGAAGGAGGAAGGCAAATCTGGCCACATTGCCATTGAGGATGGTGGGTATTTTGTCCTATAGGGAAGGGAGATTAGGTCCGAGATAAGAAGGGTTTTGGTATACGGGATGTTCTTTTCTGCTTGAGGACAAGACAAGGGCACATGGACAGACAGAGAGGCCCTCACCTTACTTGGAATGGCCTATGGTTTTTGGGGAGGCTAAGATGCTTTTCTGTGGTTGCCTCTCTCGAGTCTAATTATGGGCTATCGTCTAAATTTAGTCTCATAGGCTTACATAGGCAGTACATTCGCTTTTGGCGCAGATAGATGGGATTCACGTCGCAATTGGATTTTTTTTTTTTTTTTTAAAAGAAAGAAAGAAAGAAAGATATAGAACGATGAAAAATCGATAAATTTTCCTCATCGCTATTGACTGTATGTATCGCCTCGGTAGCAAAAACAAGCCTGCCTAATAATTTCTTCGAGACAAAAGATGGTCCCTTTTGGTTTTTGTTCTTTCTCATGTCCAGTGGGGCGGCTCACTAGCACTTCACTCCCTTGTCTTCTTCCACCAACAATTCCCTCAACACCACTCAACCCCTCAGACCACCCACTTCTTCCAAATCATCTCACCACCTTTTGTCATTCTCCTACATCGTCTCTATATAAACTCCCTCCCCATTTTCCCTCTCACCACTCACATTCCGATAGAATACCACGTATTTCTTTTTATAAATAGCAAGAGCACTTCCTCTGCTTTTTTCCCTTATTAACTAGTTTCTGCACACATATAAGCTCAACTCTAGAGCACCCTCTTCTTCAAACATCTCTCTCTCTCTCTCTCTCTCACACACACACACACACACACACACACACACACACTATGCCTTCAAGACTTTCAGAAGCCTTTAAAGACCACCCTGTCTACTTGCATCATAAGTACCTGGACTTCAGTTCGGTGAAGGAGCTTCCCGACTCCTATACATGGACTACACAACCTGAAGACTACCCTTGTCCTTCCTCACCAAGTGGCCAAGAAGTGACCGTGCCGGTGATCGATCTTCACCACCCCAATGCGCTAGAACTCATAGGCCATGCGTGCAAAACTTGGGGCGCCTTCCAAGTCACCAACCATGGCATACCCAAGAGGCTCCTCGATAGCATCCAATCAGCTGGTAAGAACCTCTTCTCTCTTCCGGTGCATCAGAAGCTCAAGGCTGCTCGCTCCCCAAATGGTGTCCCCGGCTATGGTGTGGCGCGGATCTCTTCGTTCTTCCCCAAGCTAATGTGGTCCGAGGGCTTCACCATCATCGGATCTCCGCTTGAACATGCTCGCCAACTTTGGCCTAATGGTCACGCGGAATTCTGGTATCACCACTCGTGATCATCATGCATTTGTTCTATGTTGATTTCTTTCTCGTGTTATAACTACTTTCTCATAGCCAAATATATATATTTCTCTAGAACGAGAAAACCCCGCCTTATTATCTCACAGGTATAATTATGAACTAGCCATGAACGCGAGTCAAAGCTTAGGTGTACGGCTTAGATATGAAATAGTTTGCACTATGAGAAAGTGGACAACGTGCTAAAATTTATGTCCATTCTTTAATCAGAAGGCCAACATTGTGCTTATAGCCAACTCTTTTATCATGTGTCTTTGCGATGGTGCTATAGCTAAACATGAATGCCATTTCCTTCTACTACAGCAATTAGCAAGGGTTACAGTGAAAGCCCTGGACCCACGCGAAAGAATTGAGTGTAGAAAATCATATACACTTGAAAAAATCGATTTCACCAGTACTTTCACTTACTTTGGTTTTATATTCACAAAAATGATAGCATCTTCCACAGCTACTTCCGTACTTTTATCCTGTTTCGTTTTTCTGATTCTCTGTCTTTTACTTGCTTTTGCCTTAGTGATGTAATTGAAGAGTACCAGAAAGAGATGAGAAAGCTAGCCGGGAGGTTAATGTGGTTGATGCTCGGGTCCCTGGGCATATGCAAAGGAGACATCGAGTGGGCCGGGCCGAAAGGGGACTTCGCCGGGGCATGCGACGTGTTGCAATTGAATTCTTACCCGGCCTGTCCGGACCCGGATCGAGCCATGGGTCTCGCCCCACACACTGACTCGACCCTTCTCACCATCCTCTTCCAAAACAGCACCAGTGGCTTGCAAGTCCTCAAAGAGGGATCTGGATGGGTCACCATACCTCCGATCCCCGATGCGCTTGTGATCAATGTGGGCGACCTCTTCCACATATTGTCCAACGGCTTGTACTCAAGCGTCCTCCATCGGGCGGTCGTCAACCGGACCTGGCACCGCCAGTCCGTGGCTTACCTCTATGGCCCTCCAAGCAATGTCCAGATCTCGCCGCTGTCGCAACTGATCGACCCGAGCAATCCCCCGCTGTACCGGCCCGTTACCTGGAGTGAGTACCTCGACACCAAGGCAAAGCATTTCAACAAGGCGCTGTCGTTGGTCCGGCTTTGCGGCCGATGAACAAATTGCAAGATGTAAATGACCAAATAGTGAAGGGCTAAGGCATTAGACAATGAGATGTTGAGATTACTGTTGTTATTAATTGCCCTTAAATCTTGCTATTCCTTTCATTTGGGTCTTGATTGATTGACAAGATACTACCGGAGGACTCGGGAAGTGTAACTTTAAGAAACACCTAAGTTCCCAAAAAAAGGTTCGGAGAAGAAGATAAGTACATCAAATCAACATGAGTGGGGGATGCAGACAAAGAAGGTCACTGTCGTGTTCTTTTGTCCGTTTGCGGGAGGAGAGAGAGAGGCCAAAGGGGAATTGGCCAATTGAATATTTCAGGTATAATACGACGCGCAAACCGACACTCTCCTTTTTGCCCCGGATATGAAGGAAGATCCCCCCCTCCGGTGAATAAGACACTGATCAAGATAAAGATGCATAAATCATTAGTTGAAGCTTTGGAAGATTATGGGGGAGGAAAAGACAAAAGAGATAAACAAAAAAATAAAAATAAAGCGACCCCAAGAAAATAAAAAGGAGAAAAAGACGAGAGACTCCCCCAATCATTTCTCATAAATCGATGAAAAGTCAGAGAGAGAACCCAGAGGCCATGATTGTGCAGAGTTAATTAAACAAAGTTAACAGATCCACCCCGCGAGATCGTGTCTTTTCTGATGTATATCTGCACCTTCCATCGCTTGCTGTTGCAATTAAAATATTGAACGGCGTTGCTGGCATTGCAATTTCGAGAAGAAGATGATAATGATGCACTGTGCAGTGTGCAAACCATGTGCCTCATGACACAGGGGGAGGTGGTTTAATTGCAATCAGAATCCCGCCCGCCTTCAGATGGGGCGGGGCGGCTCGGTTTTGCCGTTGAGATTTGTCTCTTTCTCTGTTCCAGTGCCTGGCATTGGCAGTAACAGTATATAGTAAGCTGGACCCAAAGCAGCAGCCAAAAGAAAAAAAAAAAAAAAAATCTACAAATCTGATGTGAGATTTGGCCCCCTGCATTTCCAAAGATACGTTGATAATGTGTAAGCGTGCGTGTGAAATTTGTCTGTCTGTACAAAGAACCAGTCACTTTCGAATGACGATTGTATAGGAACTGAAAAACTTGGTCGAGAACAGAATTTAGCAAAACACCTTACCCATGTAACATCCATTAGGCGTCGAAGATGGGCATGCTTTTAGGGAGAAGTACACAGTGGAAAAAAAAGGGAGTGATAGAATTCATCGCACTTAGTGCCGCCGAATAGGCCATTCGTGAAAAAATTGCAGCTGCAATGACGCTAGCAAGAGCTGATGCTAGAGCATGCATACTGAAATCAATGAACTCCATATAGAAACAGCAGAAGCAATGGCGACTTGATTAGTCAAGTAAAAGTTAAGTTGCCATGAGTTGATTTTTTGAGAAAAGAGGTAGTCCGATCCAATCATAGAACTTCAGCTAAATTTGCTAATTTTGTGGTCCTCAATACTGCTAAGTGGCCAATATAACACTGGAGAAGCCTAATGGCAACATCACACACTGCTCACAGTTTTCTTTTCAATTTATCCATCAGTCTATGATTTGTCAAAGAGTTGAGCCCATCCTTTGCAATACCAAGTACAATGATCAACCTTGGCCACATAACAGATAAGCCGGATCGCTACATTCTTGTGATTCCATGAATAGAAATCCAGCAAAATCATTTGCAATCATTGAAATTTCCCCCAGAAAGTTCGCCCTTCAAGTGTCGAAATCAGTCAACAATGCGTGATAGCAAACCAAGGATGTGAATGTTTTGTTTGAGGGCGGGTCTCTAGTCTCAACCCACGCACACTCGAGAGATCTACAAAAAAGATCTTGATTGTGCATTCATCATTTCCACGCCAGAAGATTATAGTCCTTTTAGCATCTTTTCGCAACGTCTGCACCCAAATTTATCTTATCATTAATGTGTACAAAGTCTAGAGTCCTTTCAGCATCTTTTCGCAACGTGTGCACCCAGATTATCACATCCTAATCAATCGGCCACACTGATATATAAACTGATAGAGATGGCTAGCCATCAAGCATACAGCTATTCTTGAAAATCAAAAGCAGAATCTTTGATATGGATACAATACAAGTACCCAGTATCTCAAACTAGCAAAGTCCTTGTCTCCTTCAACTCGGCAACAGCCAATTTAGAGAGAGAGAGAGAGAGAGAGAGAGAGAGAGAGATTGTGCAGCAAGCTAATCTAATGGACTCCACAAAGTCACACCTTTTTTGATCTAGAATCCCTTCATCTGTCACCCAACAACATGTCACTGAATTATTGTGGAAGGTGTAGGGAAGATCTTTTCTTGATTTGCTACGAGCGCCTCTGTTCAGACATTATATGTATGGTCGAAATTTTTCAAGACGCTAGAATTCCTATGACCACATTTAGTTCTCATACATAAGAAAGAAGCTGCTTAAACTCTAGGCTCAATGATGATATCTTGTGACGTTTCATTTGATGCACAAACATATATAAAAGGCCAATTATACTCTCGGGACAAGAAAGAACATCATACCGTCAGTCAACATTGAGAGAAAAACAGAAAATTAGTTCGGAGAGAGGCCAGTCGGTGATCACTGTACATATCAAAATGCTAAGAAGACAAGTTGGAAGCTGAATCCTAGGTAGTGTGTAGCAAGTAACTGGCCAATATACCAGTACCGACTTTTATGCGCAAATGAATTAAACAAGAATGGTTGGTGCATTTCTTTCACCGGATGAGAGATGATCCAGCGAGGAAGCCTAGCTCAAGTTATAGATTACCATTCTCAGTTTTCAGATTATGCAGCTTAAAAACTGCAATTCCAGTGAATCATCTCTTGAATGCAAAGGGAAGGAGTCTTGCTTTGAAGTCACTAGCAGCGACAACGCATAAAAATTCTCGGTGCCGACCATCAATGGTGGTTGTAGCGGCCATATGCTTTTCACTTGAATGTGCAAGTACCTGGCTGTTGCTTGTCGGTTTCATTTCCCGTTAAACTATCTGAGATGGAGAAGTTCGTTCTCTAGAGACGAGACAGATTGCGGCTCAAAACTCCGAACCCATCAATCAAAAGGCGAGCTAACTATATGCGCTATTGAAGAATCAACAGCACTCGGACAAAAAACCTTTTATGACAGAGTTGAGGCCTGCGTGACAAACGCACGGGAGGCGCAAATCTCCAAATTGCACCCCGAGATCAATAGGCTATAGCCTACAGCAAGTCTCAAAAGCTGAAGAGCTGGAGAGGCTTGCGTCTACATTGACCTGTTTCCTGAAGTTGCAGATTATGTAAGTCCATTCATGTTGATTGTCCATTAAAGTTATACTCATCAGTTCACATCATTCACACCATAACCGTATAACTCTTACACACATACGGGAAAAATCTGCCAAAGTAATAAAGGCCTTCAGTCGATCAAGCAAAACGGCTCAATGGTAAGTCTGGTAGACTCGCGCATCTATCAAGCTCGGCTAATCAATGAAGCAATCGAACCGAGCGAACATGTTTTCAGGAGAAGAGTGGAAACATCAAACACAAAAAAATACATAGTTTAAAAAGGAGGGAAGGGCAACAATCAAGTCGTTGTAGTATAGTGGTGAGTATCCCCGCCTGTCACGCGGGAGACCCGGGTTCGATCCCCGGCAACGGCGCTTTTTCGCTTTTCCTCTTTTTTCGCCGTTTAAGAATAGGGTCCGACCCGTTTGCTTTTTCCCGGGCCTATAAAACTGGTAATAGGCTTTTGAGAATGGGGAAAAAATTACTAAAAAAGTTTTAAATCTATTGTAATCGTACCAATGTAGTCATAAATTTATTTTTTTAGCTAATTTAATTCTAAACCTTTTATAATCGTGTCAGTTCATTCCTTCCGGCCAAGATTGGCTGGCTGGCCTTGGGGATATTTTTTTTTTAAAGAATATTTTATTTTATTGAAATTTTATTAAATTTTTATTATCTTTTTTCCTTTTTTTTTCTCTCTCTCCTTTTCCCCCCTTCTCCCTCCAACTCCCTCCTTCTTCTTAGCCCCCAAGCCCTCGCCATTGTTGGGCGAGCGTCCCGAGTTCGATCCCCAACAACGACACTTTTCCGCTTTTCCTCTTTTTTTGCCGTTTAAGAATAGGGTCCGACCCATTTTCTTTTTCTCAGGCCTATAAAGCTGGCAATGGGCCTTTTGAGAATGGAGGGAAAAATATCAAGAAAGTTCTAAATCTACTGCAATTATGCTAATTCAATTATAAACTTATTATTTTTTTTGCTAATTAAGTTCTAAATCTTTTGTAATCGTTTTAGTTCAGTCCTTTCGGCTAAAATTGGCCAGTCAGTGTTGACATGGCCGCTGGAGATAATTTTTTTAATAATATTTTATTTATTGAATTTTTAAATCTTTTTTCCCTTTTCTTTCTCTCTCTCTCTTTTTTTCCCTCCTCCCTCCTTCTTCCTTTGGCTCCGGTCGGTTGAGCTTGCCTCGCCATTGTTAGGCAAGGGTGAGCTCGTCCGGCCCGAATCAAAGGAAAGAGGGAGGAGGGAAAAAAAAAAAAAAGAAAAAAAGGGAAAAAAGATAAAAATAATAAAAAATTCAATAAAATAAAATATTATTAAAAAATTCAATTATGATTGGAAGGACTGAACTGGCATGATTGTAAAAGGTTTAGGATTTAATTAGTAAAAGAAAAAAAATTAAATTTATGACTGAATTGGCATAATTATAATAGGTTTAGAATTTTTCTTTTTGGTAATTTTCTCAAGAATGAATGCCCCCATTGGGAAAAAAAATTCATCTTCAAAGTTAAATATCATTTTTTTACTTTTTTCTTCCAAAGGGTTTGTTCTTCTCCTTGTGATTTTTGGTCTGGACCTTGATCAACATGGGGAGGGTTCTCCTAAGATTGCTCGGAGATCCGGACCGGTCAAAGCATTGGGGAGAATCAGGTAGGGGTGAGCATCGGTGTAGGGTCGACCCTGGACCAACCTTGGACCGGCCCAACCCCCCCGGTCTGGTCCGGTTCCCGGGGAGGCTGGGTCGGTCCTTGGTCCTAGAATTCCAGGACCAGCACTGTGCGGGTCGGTCCTCGGTCCTGAGAGTTCCGGGTTGGTCCAACCCGGACCAACCCCCGATTATATATATAAAATATTATTTATAATTTTTTTATATAGAGAAAATCTTAAAATAAACGATGTCAACAACATTAAATAACTCTTTAGTGAGGAGTTTAAGTAATTTTACATTATTAGTCAATAACTTAGGTTTTTAATGTCTTTTACGGCGTAAATAGTTATAATTTACGAAGGAGAAAAATGTTTTTGTGAAGAGTCGTCATAGCGTCCAAAAAGGCACCTTATGACATCCTCTTCAGGTGTTTGTTCTCTTCTGTCTTATTTGTCCTCTTAGTCTTCAATTTGCTAAAATCGAAAAAAAACAACTTTTCCGCTCACCACTCAACACTTGCCTCGCTCGCTTTGGATCACTTGTGCCGCTCGCCGCTCGATGCTTGCTTGGCTTATTACTCTCTACTCGATATTCGATGCTCATTTTGTTCGACGCTTACCTCACTTAGCCCTCACCGTTTGCCTTTCTTAACCGACCTTGCTCATCATCAAACTTATTTGGTCGGTACGGTTCTCGATTGCCATTTCAAAGAGTACAAAAAATGAAATAAAAAATTATTAGTTAGTTCTGAGTTGACCTTGAAATCGGACCGAACCCATTGGGTCAATTCGATCCTCAATCGATTTTTTAAGGAGTACAAAAAATAAAATAAAAAATTATCAGTTGGTCCCGGGTTGACCCTGGGACCGGACCGAACCCATTGGGTCGGTCCGGTCCTCGGTCCTAAGCTCAATAGGGTCGGTCCTCGGTCCTAAAAATTAAGGACCAACACTGTGCGGGTTGGTTCTAGGGTTAGGGGGTGGACCGGCCCAACCCGGACCATGCTCACCCCTAGAATCAGGGCAACAATTCACCAAAAACTAAATTCAATTCAACATCAATTTCTTCCCCAAAACTAGACCGATTAAAATCGACTTAACCTTAACAACAACTAGTAATATATGCAGAAATGAAAATGAGACAAAGATAATAACAATACAAGGATTTAGCATAGAAACCTAATGAGGGAAAAACTATGGACTACTTAAAAACTTTTGCTAATCATTAAGAATAATTGGATATACAAAGTGTTTTTTTTCTAGTTATATACTAAATGCTCAACATCAACAATACAATTGTATTTTCTCACTACAAAGGTAAATTAACATAAATGGATTAAGAAAACTTTAATCGTGATTGGAGAATTCAGATTAACTTTTCCTTACACTTATAAACAGATCACTAGTCCCTTCACGTGGGACAACCTCAACACAAAGTAATCGAAAATCAGTCCGGTAATTTTTAGAATCAAAATTTATGTTAGAGCCACCACCTTTATAATCTCGTAGAAAAGAATCGTCCGCTATTAGTCTGACAATTATTCAAACTTCGAAAATGTCAATCGCGCATGTCACGAAGCAAAGAAAATTGCAATATGTATATATATATATATATATATATATATATATATTTTTTTTTTGTCATTTAGTTTCTCGTATGGGACACTTTTTAATAAAACGATTAAAAAATCCCTGTTAAGATTGCAACTTAGGTCGAGAATGCACATGCTGACGCGTGCATTAATTAGGACCACTTGATTAATTAAATGGGACTTACCACTCGATGACCCTACAAATCTCCCAAGTTGCATGGGGACCGTGCATTATCACGATCGATATGGACAACTGAACGACTCCTTGCACTTTATCATCTGTCCGTAATCACGAAGTGCAGATCCTGGGGAGTTCATTGCATCTTTCTTCACAACACAGTCCAACTTGCGCAGTAGGTAATCTAGACAGCGAAGAGGACCCTCTCAAGTTCATCAAATATCATCTTTACGTAGACACCAGTGAAATGGACGGGTTAGGAGATCTCGATCACGATTTGAACGAGAAAGCTCATTCAATTTTATATAACGTCGCTACGGATGCTTTTTCCGTCGTTATTAGGTTTGTGGTTTTGATTTTTGGAGCCGGACAGGTGACAACGGATGGAACGTATTGTAACTTGGGATGTACATGGACCAGTGACGTTGATGTCGCGGTGCCGAAATCTTCAAAATTCCGATGGGATAAGGTTCAGGGAAAAGGAACTTAGATTTTCAGAAACACGAATTCGTATACTTAAAATCAAATTCACATAATAATGATGGTACGATTCTCTCTAACATGAATATGTAGTCGAGAGCGACTGCTGCACCCCTTGAATCCGTTGGATTTCAGGTGCGATAAATTTAATCTAAGCATAGGATAAACGCTAGATAGTTCCGTTGGCTACCCTTGATTTTACCTTGTTTGAACTTCGGTAGCTCCCTTCGTCATCACAAGAAATGAAATTGGTGCATCTCAAATTTGAGGAGAAAGTCATGTGAAGTAGCTAGGTTGTCTTCAATGGATAAGATTACTTAGAGATGATTACCTTGTCAGAAGGAGTATGTAAAGAGAGCCGGCTGTACCAGACTGGCTTTGGGCAGTTCTTAAGGGTCGCTGGTCTGGTTTCCGAATACATATAATTAGAATTGGTGATGGACGGCCCGATTTTCGATTTTAGGGTAAGAACTGGATCAACTTAATAAGATCAATTTTTTTTTTTTTAATTATAGAGAAATCAAAATAAACATCTTTTTCATCTTCTTCGTCTTCATCTCCAATACACGGGCAGTGAGGAAAAGAGGGTATCTCTGAAGGAAAGGACCTCGTGGTCAGACCTCTCATTGAAAGAGGGGGTCTTACGGGAAAGTCTTTGAGATGCGAGATTGCGTAAATATGATTGGCTTCCTCTCAGCTTCTGTGTCCTTGCTTGAAAGTTTTGTACTTTTGTTCTCTTTGAATAATGTATAGCAGGCGGCGTGAGAATGGGGAGGATGAACATGCAGCGTCCCACAGGACCAATGAGAACTCATTCCAGGATTTGGTAGTCCGGTTCCAATTCTAGAAATTGGGAACCGGTCCTCTTGATCCGATTTCCGGTTCTTAGACCGGACCAGACCAGATCAAAACCAATTACTCCTATCAATCAATCCTAAATTTATTATACAGAAGTCAACTTAGTCTTAAAGTTTTGTACTTTTGATCTAAATATTGCCAATCGTCCTATGAGGAACATCGCCACGTCAATGGTTATGACGAAAATTGGTTGGAAGGGTTTCATTAGAATTTTTTAAAAAGATTTAGGATTAGAATTTTTTTTTATTAGAATTGACAATATAAGAAAATACATAATTGGATTGGTATTCGTACAATAGATTTTTAATTAATTGAACAATTTCTCTATATCAGTCATGACCCACCAATAATAACCTCACTTGCCTTTTCTTTGTTGGTATGATTAATTTGATTGAGTTAAGGTGGTGATAGAGATCCCTCTCTCTCTCTCTCTCTCTCTCTCTCTCTCTATACGCCATTGGGACTCGTTTTGGGAAGTCAAACGGCATGATTCACGGAGTAATTTAGTATATTTTTCCACAGCTGGAATGGTTTAAATTTATTCTCATTATCAATCTGTTCATCAACGTAAACTTCGGTTATCAATCAAGCTACCTCTGAAAGGCTGATAGTGATTGAGAGCTCCTTTACGAGCTTGTTCGTATGTAGTTTAATTTTTCAGTGAAGGTAAAAATGATTGATCCGATATGATAGCACAGGTCAATGGTTCGAATTCTGCTACTTCTTCTCATATAGTGCGATTTTGCTAGTTTGTTTTGCTAAGCTATTCCACTTCTCAACCGTGGTGCGATTTGGCGACGTACCCACGGCCTAAACTTAATTATTCAACTGGAAAGTACATGTATAATTCATAGAGGATGTTCGTTTCTAAACTGCTGGGTTTTTCGAGCGATCATCGTTCATGAGCAAGCTCTAAGTTCTTTCAACGACACCGAAAATAAGAGAAAAAATAAATGACGTCGGGATTTGCAATTTCGTATAGCGAGTGTTAAACTAAATCCTTCGTGTTGGAGATGGCACCGTATCCGCCATTATGCATCGAGTCTTTTCCCCATTTAATCATGTAATGAAAAACCCTTCACCCTGTAAATCGAAACAATGTGCGGATTGAAAACGAATGATTGTATACGTGTCGCCGTTTAAACTCTTGCTTGTCGAAACGATATTTCCCATCGGGGTATTAGGTAGAAAGTCCTTCCTTTCTGCTCCTCCTTGCCAAAAGGGCTTGGATTTGGGATGTAAATTCTCTTCCAAGTCCATCAACTGAAATGAATCAGGCCAGTTAAAGTTGGATAAGCCCAACTCGCTAGTTCAATCAGTCTCAAATAAATTATTTATCCTCAGTTTATTGTCAAGTATGTCCAAGAGGAATTACATGTAGGGGTGTGCAACCGGATTAAATTTACCTAGGGACTAGACCGGACCGGACCGGACTGTCTAAAAAAGAGGTTTGGGAACTGATTCCCGTTGGAATCAGGAAGAACACACTCCAAATTTTGGAAACCGTTTTAAACTAATTTGGGAATATATTCCGAGTGGATACCCACAAGAGAATTGGACCGAAATGACGTGTTTCGAAATTAGTTTTATAAGTTAAAAAGTCAAAATCCTAATTTCTTTTTCTCCTAAATTCTAACCTCAGTACTCCTTCGTTCTTTGTCTTTCCTTGAAACTCCTCGTTAGTCTTTTCTCTTCTCCTAATCTTTTTTTTGGATGAATGGGGAATGAAGTTCTATAATTTGTGTTTTATATTATGTCTTTGAACTTTTTATTTTTTATAATTATAGGTGACCATATACTTATCTTATGGATTGTTGTTTTTGACAGATAGGGATTTATGTTGTTTATCTTTTACTTTGAACCATTTAATTGCTCATAACCTCATATGATTTTGCTGTAAAAATGAATCAAAAAAGAGGGGAGAAAAGGTTCTCAAGTAGACCTCGGTAGGTTCTGGATCCAAAATAACGTAGGTTTTAGATTTAGCTTTAAATCCTACGCATCTTGAAACCGATCACCCATAAATATATGGAGAAACTTTGCCAAAGCTACGTTGGAACAAGGTAATTGAACTTAGTTCCATTGATCGAGGAGAAAAGACCTTGTGATATAACCGTGTAGAATCCTCGACAGAAGGACATCTGAACGGACATGTTCATTCGAACAATATGATGAATATGAAAGATTGTGCGACGGCACAGGATGAATCAGATTTCAGATTTCATTACGAAAACGAAAGAAGACAATATTCTGGCATGACAAACTCACGAGAGTCCTCATAACATGATTATTCCACGAAGGAAAATAGAAGGGACACACCATCTGAAGCGACATCACAAAATAACACACGACGCGGAGCCATGTTACGCGCCACGACACAATTACATAGATAACAAAGGGCTTATTGAGCTTATGATTAATCAGACGACCGAGGTTTCGATCCCGCAATAAGCCTTGACCGTGTACTCATGCTTGCGACCCTCGTCGGAAGCGTAGAAATGGATCATCGCCACGTTGTCGAACGGCTTGTACTTGAGAGGGTGGTTCTCGTCGACGAGCTCTTGAGGCACTTGAACGATGCCGCTGAGGAACGAGAACAAGCCCAGTGTGTATCGGGTGGTGCTTGCCTTCATGGCCACTCGGTGATCGCACGAGCGGATCCTGTCATTGCTCCATCCCTGGTCGAAAGCCGATGCACAGAGACTTAGAGTCGTTGCTAATGTTAAAAACATGCATCCGAATCAAATTTAGGTGATTTAAGTAAGTGAAGGGCTGAGCAATTTACCATGATTGCATCGCCCGCCATGACTACGAAAGCGTTGGGAGGGAGGTCGAACCCGATCCACTCGCCTTCCTTGGTCTTAATTTCCAAGCCGTTGATGCGGTTCTGGTGAAGTATGGACAAGAAGGTCTTGTCGGTGTGGCGGGGTATGGCGTTGTCGCCCTGGTCGATAGTCTCGGGCGCCCTATACTTCAAGAACCGAAGGAGATAGTTCTTGGAAGCGACGTGAGAGTCGTAGTGTTTCTCCACGCCGTAATTCTCGAATATCATCCTCACCACCATATGATCTAGCTCCGCCACTTTCGTGGAGTAAGAGTAGGCGACCTCGCTTATCGCATAACCAAACCAACTTGTTAGTTAAATCACATCATTAGGCGCGCGATTCGGGAGGCAAATTCGCGCAAAACGAAGCAAATCGACGGTTAGCAAGATACCCGAAGTGGTCGTTCCCATTGGGCCACATGAGCTTGGTGAACTTGCCGACTTCTTCCGGATCGGTGGCGTTGTCGATTCCCAAGCCTTCATGGAGGGGAATGATGGAGACTTGGCCGACGTAGCCATGGTAAGGCTTGTCGCTGACGTTCTGGCTCTTGATCTCCGTGGGGAGGTCGAACAACTCGTCGGCGGCCTTGAAGATTGCGTCGTCCAGCTCCCGGGGAACTCCGGCGTACAAAGCGACAAAGCAACCGAACTCTTCGAGGCCATGGCACACTTGTTTCATGGTGGAATCCCATGCGCTCGTCCCTTGTTTCAAGTCCTTGTTGTTGAAGTCGATGACGGGAACAACGGCGGAAATAAGAGATGCCATTGATGGTGAAGGTGTGTGAGAGACTTACTTTGCCCTTTTGACAGATGATCTATTCGTTGATGCTTCTCGTTATTCATTACGGGTATATATACTTTTATATGGCACGCGAACGGGTTTCATCTTTTTTTTTTTTTTTTTTTTTTTCCTTAAGTACACAAGCCATGTTAAATCACTATTGATTTAGCTAAATTTTGATGACTAATTTATTATTATTTTTATTCTTTTTCCCACTGTAGCCAATGAGAACCACCTCAATTGTGGCTTACTGAGGTCTTGTAGGTCCTTGCCTAGTGACTGGCGGTGGAAAAAGAAAGATATAACAAATAAAAAATATATAAAAAAATTCAGAAATTTTTTGAAATATTTTACAAAAATTTGTTTATGTCAATGTTGGACTACTGGTCATGCGACGTAAGGCAACTGGCATTAACGTCGGCGATTTCTGTCCAAAATAGGCTGGGATGACTATATTGTCAAAATGTGTATATATGAATTGACCAAATTGAAAGGTTTCGGACTGAATTGGTATTTGAATAATAAGTTTAACACTTTTTTTTATAATAATTTTCCCCATTGAAATCATATTGTGAGATTTGTCATATTTCTTTTCATATTTTTCCGTCCATGGAAGTCATAGAAAGAGTTGGTAAATGTAAAAGAAAATAATGGTAAAAAAGGTTATCACCTTACCTGATTTTTCGTTTACTTGTTCATAAGGACCTTTCATGAAATACATATATGTATGACATAAATTTATCAACTCTTATATGAATTACCAATTATTGTTTGTATGATTATCGGCTATTCTCCCATCATCTTAACAACTAATTCTCAATTACTAGCTCTCATTTAAATTGATTGGTTAACCGGAACTAGTACATAAGTAAATCAGAGAAAATTTGATAAATCACATAAACTAAAAATTGTGATATTGTGAGAGAGTTGGCATATTTAAAGCATACTTAAGAAAGATTTTAAAAAATTGGTAAAAGATAAGAAAAAATTATTAATTGAAAGAAAATAAATTTGGTAAGTTATTTAAATGGCAGTGCTAATCGTTTGTTAACATATATAGAAAAGAGTTGGCAAGTCACTTTAATTAAGATTGGTAACTTCTAAAAAGAGTTGGAAAATTTAGACTATTACTAAAAAATGCAAAAAAAGAAAGTTTGCAAGTGATAAGAAAATTTGGCAAATTAAAACAAAATAAATATACTTCACTAAGTAACTAAAATACAGTTGATAACCCGGTACTAAGTATTAACTTAATGGAAGAAAAGTTGGTGAGTCATGCCAATCTAGGTCGATATTCTTGAAAAAGAGTTAGTAAACCTAAGGGCTTGCTAAATAAGATATATAAAAATTCGAAACTCAACAAAAAAAGTTGGTAAATAATGAAAGATGATCGAATTTTGGTGTGCATCTCAGATGAAAGTGAGTAACTCAAAATTAGTTGATAATTTAATCTGACAGCTAGTATGTCAATCTAATTTATATTGGTAATATAGTATAAGAGTTAGTGAATTTGAAGTTTTCATCAGTTATGCGAATAAATCTTGCTAGGTTAGTTCAAAAGCTGGTAATGCACAAACTATCAAATCAAAACTGCTGATAATTTCATCAAAATACTGGTAAGTTACTAATAGGTTTTCTGGAGCAGAAAATCACTAGTCATTTTTTTTTCATACCAATAATTCTTTCCTCACTTGATATTGAAGTTTACCAGCACAAAAAAGAAAAAAAGAAAAGAAAAAAGAGAGTATTATTTAGGCACGGAACAGAATTCTGTTATTACACTCACATATATGGCTCTCTACTTTTACCTCAGCAATGAATATTTATATGAAGAATGATGAATGGGATGAATGTGAATGTCTCTTGGAATTGTATTTTTCCTATTTGGTGTTTGGACTTGTATTAAACAGAATATGCGCACTTGATGAGGTTTAAGGAACCAAAAGAAATGTAGTTTTTGTTCTTTTCATTAGGTGCTAACCATTACTCGTCAGCACGTTAAATCACTAGTTATGTAGGGGTCAGAGTCGACTAGGGGACCAAACCAATTGGGGGGTCAAGACCTCGAGGTGGTCCAAATATGTAGCAAAACATCGACTAATGTAAAGGGAAATGTAATCTTAAGCAACATCATTATGTGAGCAACTTATGGACGGAGGTATGAGATCTGTAATGATATAATAAAATTCGAGTAGGACACGAGAGATTGTCAATTAGTCTGTCGTGCCCACTCAAATCAATTGCAAATTGCATTTCTCCCTCCCTCCCTCTCTCCTCAATTATTCAGGATTTAAGGATATATCTATTCGACAATTGACATTATCATTAATTTCCCGTTTGCAAGCTTGTCAATGAAGTGGGGGTGATGCAACTAGGGGACCAAAATTCAGATTATATGATCCGTGATATTGACCATAATTTGATTATGTTATACTCGTGGTCCTTGAAGGCAACCTACGACATTTTTATATGGTGGAAGATCGATGTCGCTTGGTACCACTAGAATTTGTCAGTTTCAATGCCTGCTCCCTAGGAAAGCAAGATCTCATCCCATCATGGCTCTAAAGTCAATTTAAAAAATCTTTGTCATACGATACAATGGGCGGGATTGTCGCAGCTCAAGTAATCCACATGTTATTGCATGTGATATGTCGGATTTCAGGAGGAAAATTGACTCGCTTTACTTCCCTTGAATCAAGGGATCCATGCTTGATAGCTCTTTAAGAGGGTTCAGATGAATTTTCTCGAAAATCATTCTACGTACATATCTTTGTTCGGTGTTTAGCAGACTTAACAAGAAAGTTAGGAATTCACCACATTTAATGGTTTATGTGGAATTCAGATTATGTCTTTGGAGCTGGTAGGTGCTACATAGTTATTGAAATGCGGTTGACATTGACATTGCATACATCATGCTTCATGTGTGTTATCATCTGAGCTAATAATAGTTACTACAATTTTAAAATTTGGACAGTTGTCATGTAAACAAAATAAAAATATATGGTTAACTTAATAATACCACGTTAACATGACATGTGATATCACATCTTTATACATAAGATATATTTTCTGATTTTGTCGAAACTCTCGGTACCTCTATAGGTCACTCTAGTGGTGAAATGTCTTAGAACACCTTAACTTTACTTGGATTCCTCCTTAAATTTTAATTAAAAATATTAATTAAGAACATTGGAGTGACCCGACATGCATGCATCCCCTAGCCACGATTGACAAAGGACGAAGGGCGATGGCTCGAACACGACCCAACCAACCCCTGTCTTAGGTCCTCATCTTCAGTCCTCTCGCATGGTTCTGATGGAGTATGGAGATGAAGCTCTTGTCGGAATAGATCACAAGCGCCGTGTTCGGCTCGTTGTTCTCGGGTCATCGGTAGCTCAGAAGCCTCAAGGGATAAGTGGCTGCCCCAATACGACAGTCGCCGTACTTGTCCACCCAATTGCTTTTGTAGAGCATTCTTTCTCACTACCATCTGTTCGAGACCTCTGCCATTATTGATGAGCGTTTTCGTTGACTCGTGGAGGAAATAAGAGGAGATTAAACAGAACACCAAAAGGATCGTTGAATTTTGGAGACACTGCTTAAGTTCTCTGATAATTGGAGCTATTGCGTCCATATGAATTTCGTTTCGTGTCCGTTTTAATGCGTCGCTCAATCCATCTAGCTATTTACTACTAAGTTCATTAAGCCTAATCATCACATCACTTTTATACCTGAAACTGAGATTGATTCACCCATGAATACAACGATTAATCATTACGTTATATCTGAAAGTGTCTTGGCCCGAAGACCAGATGAGCTCAGTAAACTTCTTGCGCTCTTCCAAATCCATGGCCCGATCCAACCCCTTGATGAAAAGGAATCGCCGGGATCTTCCCGACGTAATCATGCGATGGCTCATCGCACTGCGTTCTGGGCCTTATTCTCGTATGAGAGTGCAAACAAATCTCGCATGAGATTGCAAACAAATCTATCATATCCGAAAATATTGTGTCGTGAAGATGCACTGAAACTTTGTTGTATTTCGCGACAAACCACCCGTGCTCGTCTGTGCAGCGGGGACGTTGTTGCACATGGAGAGCCAAGCGCTTGAATCGGCTTTTCAAGTTATCAGAGGTTAAATCTACAACAGAAATTTGGTGCATGGTTTTAGGATCGCGTGCATGAGCATTGTCACTCGCGAGGAAGACGATTACCACTCGTTGACAGCAGCCCCTTCCGGGCGACCTCCTCAAGACAGTCACTAAACCGTGAGGCACGTGAAAGCACAACCTTGGACTCAGATCGATTGCGATAACCTTGGACTCGAAGCACTCGACAGATTCCATCTTAAGAAAAAGTGCTAGTTGTCATTTTCTATAGCTCTGGCCAAGTGGTTGGGGGCTTGGTGAAGTTCCAAGTTGAACTCAGATGAAAAGCACGGGTGAAGAAACCATTTATGACAGCCGAAGTTAGCTAGCAGCACAGAATTAATACACTTCCCTTACTTATGAAAGCAACTTGTAACTTCAGAGTCACAATTTCATAAACAATCATATCTAATAGCTCACTCGTTTGGGAAGCACAAATTATTACACACTCCACACTTCAAACTTTATTTGTTCTCTTTCAGTTCAGAGTTCGCCTCTCCTTCTGCGACAACCATAGAGAGTCGATTTCAGACTCCGCAGTAGGCTTTGGTCATGGTATGCTTGGCTCTCTCACGGACGTCGACCGAGTCATAGAAACGGAGCAGGCCCACGTGATCGAACGGCTTATATTGCTTTGGATGCTCGTCGTCGATAAGCTCTTCCGGGATCTCTATCAGCCCGCCCCGGAACGAGAACAGTCCAAGTGCATACCTTGCCTCGTTCCCTTTCATCACCACTCTGTGATAACCAGGCCTTACTCGGTTATTGCTCCATGCCTGTCCAACCAAAACATTAGAATTTTTTGTTTTTCAAAGAATATCTCAATATTTGATCTACTAGGCTGTCACATCATTCCAGTAAAATGAATAAAATTCCTCCATTTGTCTAATTTATCTCATAAAGAATATCTTAACATTTGAGGATTTTTAGGTCCTCAAGAATCACGATATTCCTACTCATCTAAACCAAACACCGCATGGAAGTATTATCATTTTGAAAAAAACGAAAGATAGCTCATAACACGTTTATCACATGGTAATTCTAGTTTGTTAAATTGCATTTTACTCGCTACGAGAGCATTTTTATCTATTAGCTAAATGTTGGGATGCTGTAAGGACTAAGGAGTAACGCCCCATTACCATGCATGCGTCCCCAGCCAAGACAAGGAACGAAGAAGGCGAGGGCTCAAACCCTATCCACTCTCCGTCCTTGTTTCTCAGCTCCAATCCTCTCACATGGTTCTGATGGAGTATGGAGATGAAGCTCTTGTCCGTGTGAGTCACGAACGCCAAGTTGGCCTCGTCGTTCTCAGGCCTTCGGTAATTCAGGAACCTCAACAGATAAGTGGTGGCTCCGAGGTGAGACTCGCAATTCTTTTCCACACCATAGCTCTCGAACAACATCCTCACCACCGTCTGCTCCAATTCCGCAACTGTCTTCGCGTATAGCTGAGCGTTTTCGCTGATCAAATATCGCAATACAGAGAATTAGTTCACACATAAACCGTTGCTCGATGATTGAGGATGGTTGTCCATGTATTTTCTTTTCTTTCATGACACCAGTGCGTACACTACTAAGAAATGACGAAGATGATGATTTTTGAGAAAATCACGATCGGATTGTGGCACATGGCGACCACATCTTATTAAACGCTTCAATAGTGGAAAAGCTAAGTGTTAGCCGAAACATGGAGTCTAGTTGATATTTTCTCGTACCAGAAACGATCGTTGCCCGATGGCCACATAAGCTTGGTGAACTTCTGGCACTCTCCCAAATCTGTGGCCCTGTCGATCCCCAAGCCTTCGTGAAGAGGGATCGCGGCGATCTTCCCGACATAGCCGAACGCAGGTTTATCGCTCGTGTTCTGGATTTTGGTTTCATACGGAAGCTTAAACAGCTCTACCAGGTCGGACAAGATCACCTCTCGAAGATGCGGCGACAGCTTGTCGTACTTCGCAACAAACCAGCCGTGCTCTTCGAGCGCCAGCCGGACGTCGTTGCACGTGGTGACCCAAGAACTCGACTGAGGTTTCGAGTTCTCCAAGGTAAAATCAATGGTGGGAATTGGCATCGTTTGAGAACCCATGAATTTTAGACTTCGGATCTCTCTCTAAATCTCCTGAATTGAACGTCCTGCTATATATGGATTCACTTGATGACTCGACTAGTTACTGCGCAGATATATTGCATGGTCTAATGATTCTACCATCCACGGCAGAACGGACAAATTAGGCGATTAGCTACGAGGCTATCGAATATCCTGGGGTTTTGCGTGCGTGAACGTGTCTTGTCACAAAACAACTTGCGAATAGAAAATACGATGCTCGACGTATGTGATGTACCGTCCCTTTAAATATGCCAATAAAGATTTTTTTTTAAATGGTCCATATGGTCCAAGCTTACATATTAATCATTTAAGTCCATAATGAGACCCACGTAATTAACCATTCACATGATATTGATGTATATGGTTTATAGATAATGCAATAACATCTTATCGATGAGATACGAGGGAAATTACTAAAAAAATCTTAAATCTATAGCTTTTATTTCAATTTTATCATACACTTTTTAGTTGTGTCAATTAAATTTAAATTCTTTTTATGTTTTGCTAATTGAATTTATCTGGCTAATTTTGATTGGAAATCACTAACATAGACTCTAGGTGTCCTACGTGGAGCATGGTACGCTTAATGCTGATGTTGACAATTTTTAATTTTTAATTTTTAAAATTTTGAATTTTGAAATTTTTTTATTTTTATTTTCTTTTTTGTCAAGCTTGGCAAGAGTTGCTGGCTCTCACTTGTGGACAACAAGGTTGGCTAGTAACCCTTACCAGACTTAATACGAAAAAAGAAGAAGAGAAAAAAACGAAAAAGAAAAATAATATTAAAAAAATAATTAAAATATTATCCACGGTAGCGCCCGATCCGTCTGATGTGGCACTACTAGTGTTAGCAATTTTCTACCAAAATTGATCGGAAATACTTAATTAGTAAAATTTGAAAATGTTTAGAACTCGATTTTTACTGAAATGTTTAGAGTTGAATTGACACAAGTATAATAAGATGGTTGACATATGTTGATGTAACGTTTGTTTAAATATTTTGATAAAGAAAAAAAAAAATATCATACAATCCATATGGTTCAACTCACATATCAATTACCCCATTGGCCAACCTTTAAAATGGAAGGAGGAGGTGAGGGGTTCGAATCCCCACTTTCTCAGGGGGGAATGGGGTGGGGACGAGTAAGTTTCAGGAGTGGGTTTCGATTCCCATGCTCTCATGAGGTAGGGTAAAAGTTTGAGAGTAAGTGTTAGAGTAGGCATAGAGTAGGACTGATAAAAAAAAAAAAAAACTCACATATTAATCATATGAGCTACACAAGAGGCCCACATATAATTAATGATTGGGATGATATTAATGTTAATGGTTTATAGACTATGCAAAACATCTCGTCAATGAGATAAGAGGTAAAATTTCCTATTTGACGTAAGTAATATAAAATTCCAAAATTTCACATCCAAAGAGGCCACATAAAACTTGGGCACAGGTTTTGTATGCTAAATATTATTTACAACAGAGAAATTTTGTTCATGCAAAACCTAGTGATTCGATGTTATGGAAAGCAATTGTTAATGTATTACTAACTTTAGAGGATTGAGCAGTATGGAGTTTAGGAAATGGAGAACGGGTATATTTCTGGAAAGACAAATGGATTCTAGGGTCGGAACCACTCCTTAACATAGTTATTGCCCACCTACATCCATCTAAGAAGAACAAAAAAGTTGTGACTATGTGCTGAATTGGGAAATGGAACTTTCTGCATTCCAAGGAATCTTACTAGAAGATATAATTCTCAAAATTCAGGTTATAAAACCAGTGACAGCCTTTGACGGGAAAGATATTTTATTGTGGAAATATAATAGCAGTGGATCTTTCTCTATTAAGTCAATATGTGAACTTATCAGAAAGATCAATGACCAAGGAACTGATAGGATATGACCCCTTATAAGGAAGGGGAGAGGACCTCAATGTATTAGAACCTTCCTTTGGCTAGCAGCACATAAACGCTTGTTAACTAATGAGTTGAGAATGTCTCGCAATTTGGGAAATAATCCTTACTATCCGTATTGTGAATCTTCCGTGGAATCAACATTGCATATTTTGTGGGATTGGCTAGCTATTCGAAACATACAGGTTCATCTCGTCCCACCACATTATCTCGAAGATTTCTTCTCAATAAATTAATCTCAATGGTTGAAATTCAACTTGAGATTTAAATCTCAATGATTGTAGTATTACATTTGGTGTAAGTATAGCAATGGCGAAACAAGTCACTGTTTCGGGAAAGTTTTGTTCTTCTAACCCTATACAAGTAATCCAATCACACAAGAAGAAAATCATAACTTTGCCCATGATCAACTTGTCTAAAAGTGGATCATGTACTTCTCCCATGATGGTTGCTTGGGATCCTCCACCTCTAGGATGGATCAAACTGAATTCGGATGAAGCATCTAAAGCTAATCCTAGACTTGTTAGGGTTGGAGGATTATTTCGAAACGAATGGGGTGATTGGTTTGGCGGTTTTACCTTATTTCTTGGAATTTGTTCATCTGTACAAGTAGATCTATGGGCGTTATGGTTGGGACTTACTATTGCAAAGCAACGAGGTTTACTTAAGCTTATTATTGAGATGGATTCCAAGATTAGCATAGAACTTGTCAATCAAGAGAGAATTGTGGATAATATTGGACTAGCACTTCTTAAGGACATCAGGAAAATTTTGAGCTGTCATTTTGAGTTTAAAATTTGTCACGTTTTTGGGGAAGGCAATCAGCCTACAGATATGCTTGCCAATTTTGGTATAGAGAAGTGTTTAGATACTACGCTCTACTTGCAGCCTCCTAGAGAATTAACTTATGTTTTATTTAGTAATAAAGTTGGGTTTGTAGATTTTAGATATTAATTTTTCTGTACATTATTTTTACCCTAGAAAAAAAAGTTCCCATGCCACTTTCAGGTCAAGCATTACTGATGCTGAGCTTGGCCCATGGGTTGCCTTTCGGGGCTCACTAATGTTGAGCTTGATTCGGCCCATTGGAGGGTGAATCCAAATGTGTCGGTTCGGCACAATCCTAAATGGCGATTTGGGTTCTCATTCCCCTTTTGGGATTTAATAAGATCTCCTGAATTTCTCTTTCTCGACCCCTTTGCTTTTGATTAGCATCTTGATAGCAATGGGTTACTCTTGAGAGATGAGCATTTTGGGAAGTAATTTTAAAACATTATATACTGGTGCACTTTTGCCTTTCTGCGGTAGGGATTTGATATGACATTAATTTCTTTAGGATTTCCTGATTATCTTTCTATTAAAATGAAGAAGAGGAACTCAAGTAACCATCATATTTCATTCCTCTTTTCTTTTCTAACAACCTATTTCTAGGGGTGATCGGTTCCCAATTCAGTTCCAAGGTGGAGTTGGGAACCGGATCGAGAGAACTGATTCTCAAAATTGGAAACTATGGATCGGACTGTTTGGACTTAAGACCGGGAACTGAACTGGACGATCGATTCTAATCCGATCGATCCGGTCCAATAGAACCAAGCATTTTTTTTTTTTTCACTAAAGAGTGGCCATGCTTTGGACCGATCAATCCAATTGGATTTCCGGGTGATGCAATAGAATTAATCACATATGTTCCCATGTGCAAAAATTCAAACTCCACTTGTCTGAATATCAATTTTAACCATAAAGGTCATAAATAATATGGCTAAAGGTTGTGCTTGGCTTGGATTTTATAAACAATTTCTCTTATTATTTTTTAGTATTTAGTCGATGTGGGACTCTTGGAGATTTGGACCTAAGACTAGGAACTGAATCGGACTGTTGGTTCTAATCCGGTCCAATATTCAAATAAGAGTTAGTAATTTTATTGGAAGAAAGTTGGTAAGTTATTCAAGTAAAGATTGATAAATTAAAAAAAAAAAAGGCATTGGCAAGAAAGATAAATTAAAGTTGATAAATTGCATGTAGTAAAAGTACTTATAATTTCATAAAGGTGTTGATAAATTACCAATGATTTATCGGGAAATTAGGTGACGTGTAAATATTTTTTTATGAACATTTTTTGGCACTTTCAACTTCGTCAAAAATTCACCGGCATGGACAACAAAGAGTTAAACCTATATTATGCGCGTAAATGACAGGCGGTCCATCTGCAAACAAAATCTTTTGAAAAAAATTAAACAAACGATAACCCAAAGATAGATAGATATATAAATAAATAAAATGGTGTACCAGAAGCGAGTGTTCCCAGATGGCCACATGAGAGCTGCGAACTTCTCGCAAGCTTCAAGTGTCTCAGCACCATCGATGTTCAGACCTTCAAGCCAAGCGGTTCTGGGGACTCTGGCTATGTAACCATTCGAATGCACCATCGATGTTCGAACCTTGGTCTTGTGAGGGAGATTGAAGAGCTCCTTCGCGGCACTGAAGATTGGATCGCAAAGCTCTTGAGGGAAACCCTCGCACTCAGCTACGAAGCATCCGTGATGCTCTAGGGCCTGCACAATCTCATCGAAAACTCTGGTCCAGGGCTTCGTCCCGGGTTCCATACTTCCCCTGAGAAAACTATCACTGGAGCCTTGGACGCCATTTCTACTTTCTATCTCCATTGCACAATCTCATCACAAGCTCGTTCTTCCAACATGAAGTGTTACTATTTTTAATTTTTTTTTAGTTGGTCCTATTATACTACTCCTATTCTAACTCTTACTTTCAGATTTTTGCCTTACCTCATTGCAGGCCGTAGGAGTTGAAATCCACATTTGAAATTAAATCGTCCCCACCCCAACTACTCTAAGAAGGTGGGGATTCGAACCTCCCACCTCCCTCTTCCATGTTGGAAGGGTGGCACCCTGGTCGTTAAAGTGTAGTTGTTTACTAGACAACATTTTGCTATTGCATCTCTTTATTTTTGAGGCATCCAAGTGTCTTGAGCAAACCGACAGATGATGCCGGCGTGGTCTTGGTGATGTATCCGTGCATGGTCGCCAAAAACATTCGCATCAGTCACCGAAACCGTCCAACGTATCCCTGAAGATCAAAACTAAAAGTGAATCCAGATGCATCCATGATAACTTTTAATAGATTATTCGATATACCCATGCCTCTAAAAACATTTACTGTTTGCATAAAAAAAAATCTAATTTTTAATTGTTATTGACATGTCATCGACAGCATGAAGGAATAAAAAAAGGTGGAGTTGACAATTTCAGATGCAACTGTCAAGATAATGGAGTCAAAGAAACCATTAATGTATTGGAGTGTATGTAGCCGTCAATAATCGTTCAAGAGCGACAAAAGTGGACTCCACAATTGTAGATGTGACCATCAAAGAGTAGCAATGAAAAGGGAAAAGAGTGGAGAACCATTTAGGCATGTTTGGTCATTCGTAAAGGAAGCCAGTTGAATGGACTAAAGATTAGTCGATATTATATGCTGTTGATGACTTGGGTATAAATATTGGCGCATATCGACATGTGGTGAATAATTGCCCATTATTATACCAAACTTGTAGATGAGTGTGTTGACCGCGGAGCAAGATGATTCATTAAAGGATTTTATCAAGGCGGGATATGGAGGAAAATAGGTTTAAGGATATTATTTAAAAGACAGGATATGGCCCTAATTTTAGACTACCTTAATTTTAGATGGGGCTTTCTCATATCCATACCTCGCGCGACGTTGGATATTTAAATTGATGCTATAAAAACTTTATAATGATGAGTTATTACTAGCCTATTAGGTCAACTAGAAACAAAGCTAAGTATGAAAGCGTCTTTCACTTCTTACGCAATCAGAAAATTTAAAGTTGGGGACTTGATTATACTAATTAAACAATTAGTGTCCATTTGGTACCTAATTTTGATCATTTCAAAAAGATTTTTGTTACGCAAGTTTAGATTTATCTTTTACCTATCAACTAACACATGGGGTGACCATGCGGGTGCGTAATTAAGCAATTAAAATGACATCGAATAAATGGCATGGAAAAGCAAGAATTTTGCGCTAAGAAATAAATAAATGCCAGTCCTAAGCAAAGGGAGGCCATAATCAGTGCGCAATCAAGGGTCCTTGTCTCTAAGAACCATTCAAACCATATTATAAAGTTCTAGGCTTGTTCACTTTTAAGCACAATAATTTTTAGAAGGGATTTTCTCACACTTTAAGAGAAGACTACCCAAAAACTATATATAGATTTTTCTGATTTTAGAAAAAAAAATTCGAATTTTTTATTAATTCGAATTTTTTAAAAATTGTTTTTATGAAAAGTATTTTCTTTGATTTTTAATCCATAAAAACCCGGGCCGGGCCTTGGGACCCAGTCCAAACGAGGACAGAAGCCTGGTCACACGAATTTGGGCTCACGGACAGAAGATGGGCTATAAGATCAAGTCTTTGGAGAAAAGGACGAAGCAAAGTCCGAGTTGCCAAAACAGGAGGAGACCCCAACTCACTTATGACAAGCCCCAGCCCAGATTCACCTAATTCAAACTGGCCCAAGCTCCCTATAGCCTAAACCGGCCCGAATTCACCAGTCTCAGCTAAGTTCAAGCCCATAAATCTCCTTTAAACCCACAGTCCAACGAGCCCACAGCCACATCTTCTCCCATTTCCCTTCTCAGAGGCTTGCACTTCCCCTCTCTTCAGCACTAGTCCCTCCCAAAACCCTCTTTCAATCAGACTCAAGAAATGAGACGCTAGAAGAAAATCAACAACCCATCTTCATCCAAAACAAGACATCCACGACACCAGCGGAAACCTCCTCGCCACTCCGAGTGTTCGCCAGACTATCCCCATCTCGGCTATCATCAAAATATCACCATCATTCATCCATTTGATGCTCATACCATTGCTTTATAGAAACGCCCTGAACATAGATATATAGAATGGGACGTGACACGAGTTCAATGCAAACATCATCTGAGATTCGGTAATATGCATAACAGAGACCCTCACTTATTCTCCTCACCAATGTTCATCAAGAGGAGAGCAATACGAAGAACATAACAAAATAAAAGTTTAGTAAGGTACTCAGGAACCCCACTGTGTGTGAAGTTTAGGCTTAATATACGACCACTCAATTTATTTCATACAAATCATAGCCAAATTAACCAAAACTAATTTAGATCTACTCTCAGAGGCATTTTGTCAAACATGCGGGCGACGTCAAATGAAAGGAAACCACGGACGAGAAAAAGGTCTCAAAACCGGATCAAAGGTCAACATGAACCAGCAATGAATGCTCAACATCAACGAAGGACAGCATAAGCAACCCCGAAACGCACGCCACGGGTCAGTAGCTCGTGCAAAACACGAGAGAACAGGGCAAAAGCAGGGCACAAAAAGGAAGGGTCGGCCGAGGGTCCCAACCCGGCTCGGAGGCGGCGACAAGATGGCGAGCTCGAGACGAATCGAGCTATGGCCATCGCCTCGATGTCCCTGAGCCGAGATCTTCGGGGCAAGGGAAGTTCGGGGCGAGAAGACACTTACCGGAGATGTGGGTGCCGCAAAGCAAGGTCGTGATGACGAGGATAGCGAGCGGGGTCCGTCGAACGGGACTCGGCGTGGCGAAGCGGTCGGAGAGCTCCTCGCTCTCAGTCGTTCTCTCAATTTCTCTTGCTGTCCGATTTCTCCCTTTCTAGCTCTCTCTCTCTCTCTCTCTCTCTCTCTCTCTCTCTCTCTCTCCAGTTCCTCTCTCCACCTTCTCTAAATCCAATCCCCTCTGAAAAACGACGAACCCCCCCGTCTTGGCTGCTCTCTTCTCTCCCTTTCAAGCCACGACGCCGGTTGCCGCCTCACCGGTCGTCCCGTCCTCGGCCCTTCCCCTTCGTCGTCCAGCCAACGTACTGTATTTTTACGTTGAGCTGTCGTCCAACGGCAGGGAGAGAAGGAAGAGAGGAGAAGAGGCCGGGCCGGGAAAAAGGAAAAGAACAAGTGAGCTGGGCTGGCCCAGGCAGGGAGAAAGAAAGGGGCATAGGAGAAGGGGCCGGGCCAAGGCTGGCCCTAGCCCAGCCCGGCTGCGCTTTCTTTTTTTAATTTTTTTTTAAAATTTCATCAAAAAATTTAATAATTAATACTACTAATGTAAATGTTCCTAATGTCTATATGTAATAAAATTTAATGGAAATTTATTTTTTGCTGGGGTTAGGAATTAATCACCAATTTTCTATGTGATTTAAACCCTATATGAATAGTTAAAATTTAGGTGCCAACAATATTTAGATACATGTAGGGAGAGATTGCGAAGAATGGCCAGACAAACATGGAGAGATCAATGTGCTTTTTTGAAGGAGCCACTGCTTTGAAGGAAAGACTCACCAATGTAGGAATATGGGACCGAATTTCCTAAGGTGTGGAAGTACATTTACAATCGCGAAGGAACTCCTTCCAAATGATTATAGTAGAAAGCCTATAAATACCAAGTTCTCATCAACTAGAATACCCCCTGACAAATCAATCAAATTGTAATCTTTTAATTATCTTTACTTTCCTACACTTTATTTTTCCTTAGCTATAACTTTTCGATTTATGTCGTCAATTAAATTTCAACTCATATCTCTACCTCGATGCTTTATTGTCGATTAAATTACCCAATTTTACTTTTTCACACCGCTTTCGTCCAAATTCCAATACTTATTGGAAGTAGAAATGATCATTTGGCAAAATTGTTGAGGATAGGCTTAAAAGGTCGGGTTTAATTTATTGCCCAAACCCACTCATATTATAAAATTTATGAGGAATTTTAACATGAAATTAATCACCACCTAAATAGGCCTCCATGGACGTGACTGCTAGAGAGCATTTCTATATTTGCATTATTCACGGATTTTCCATCAATATGGACAATTTATTTTTTCCTTTTGGTCCGAATCAATATAGACAATTAGACATGCAAATAATAACACAATAAGAGGTGATTTGGCGTTATAAAAAGCGTTCACCAAAGTCAACTTCAACTTGAAAAACTCAAATGCCCGACATACAAAGAAAACATCCTTTGAAGATAAAACTCTTACTAGGCAGGTCACTAAGAGCCCCTAAATTTATAGCACTTGTGGGTTGAGATTTTTTACTTTTCATCTTTCCTTTTCCCACCAAAAAGTTTAAAATGGAGAGCCAAAAAGAGGAAGTTCTCTCCTAAATCCTAATTTGCTTAACCTTATCCACATCAATGCACATGAACTCAAACGGTTGTTGAGATTAGACTGAAAATTGCTAACTAATTATGTTCTTATGAAAATTTGATTGATGCCATTGATGTCCATACCATATATAGATTTTCATCAATTCCATGCATTGTCCTTTTAAAGTGGTAACCGTCTGACGCCATTACCTCATAAAAAGTAAATACAACCTAAAGCTTAATGGAATACTAAATTAGATAAACCTGTATCAAGCACCATTGAAGGAAACTTTGATGGTTCTTAGTTGTCACCTGCACACACTCTAAGATGGATTTCGCTAGTGGATTTTCATGGTATGCTAATTAAATGTGAAGATAACTCTCTCATATGGAAACCAGGCTGGGCAAGGTTAGGCCCAAGCAAAAGGTGCACATTCTTGGGTATCTTATGTGAAACTCCTACACAAACTCACCTTGGCCCAAGGGGCAGGGTGATTGAGCCACCAACTGTGGATAATCTTCACTTGGTAGGAATTCTAAACGGACACTATATATATATATTTCAAAATTTAGAAAATAATTGTAAAAAAGTTATATGTAGTGGCCTACAAACAATATTTATATTGTAAAAAAAAGAAGTGTTTGGATTGATGACAAGTAAGGTCGCACATGATAACACTCATATTCTTTTGTTTTTTTTGTTCTTTTGCTTCCCGAAATATACTTTAAAAAAAAATTCATTTGAGAACATCAATTAATTTTTCTATTTTCTGGAATAGAAAAGTGGCCATAGAAAGATTTGGAGCAAAACCAATAAATAAAAAACACAAGTAGTTTCTTGTTCTGAAAAATGATTTCTAGAAATAATTTTTTTTTTTTTCTTATTCTTCTTTGCCACTTGCCAGCGGCTAGTGGAGAAGAAAAAGAGAGGAAAAAGAGAAAAGAAAAAAAGGAAAAATCTAAAAAAATTATTAAAAATTATAAAATTCTATGGGACAAAAAAATTTATGGGTCACACCAAACTTGTACCTGTTCTTTTCGGAATAGAAATTTTGTATAGTTACTAAATACATTATTTTACTTAGAAATTATTTTTTTTTGGTAACGATTATTTTACTTAGAAATTGTTTCAAGGAATAAAAATAGAAAAATTATTTCTAAAAAGAAATTATTTTTTGAAATAGAAATGTTACCAAACACATGTTAAAAGTGCTTACTTTGCAAGATTTTAGTGGGGTTGGGGAGAGAAAAAAGGGGAAAAAAAGAAGAAGAGAGGACCAAAAAGGGATGAAATGGGAGCGATCAATCATCTTGTCCGTAAGATTCACCACTTACCACAACTTTCTTCGTACTTAATATAGGATGCAAAGAATTTCTTTTTAGCCTAGCAATACAAAGATATATGCTGCAAGGTCACGAACTAGGCTGACTTGTAATTCATTTACTATGCTCTGCCTCTTTAGCTTCACAATACGACTAGACTCCACAATAAGCTTTGATGAGGCATTGAGCCTTAGTGCGACCCTGGCTCTTGTCGTAGAAACGAAGGAAATCAAGATGATTGAATGATTTGAACAGTTGAGGGTGGTCTTGGTCTATAAGCTCCTTCGGTATCTCTATTGTCCCTGTATTATACGAGAAGACACCGAGTGCATACCTCACCAACCCGTCTTCTCTTACGTTGATTCGATGGTAACATGCTTTGATTCTTCCGTTGCTCCATCCCTTAGTAATCATTATACATATAAATAAATCAGACAGAGTATAGTGTTCTCTACTAATGATATTGTTCTTTATATTTTCTGATTCTACTTAGCCATCTAAGAAGTGAAGAAAATAATGGGTTACCTAGCGTCAGAATTCGAGTATGACTTCGTGTCATGTATTTCATTGTAAAAATGTATTTATAGGGTGCGCATAGCAACGCTTCCTACTGGGGAGTAGTTTTTTTGAGAAATGCTTCTTTTCTATTTCTATTCCTGGGGACAATTTCTGGGTAAAAAAAAATCCGTTTGGTAACTACACAAAATTTCTACTTTAGAAATAGAAAAAAATAGAAATGCGTTTGGTTAAAAACAATTTCTTTTTTTATATTTATTTGTTTTTTATTTTTGTTGGCCGATCACCGCCGGACGCCGCCGCCGCCGCCGCCGCCGCCGACCACCGCATGTTGCCGCCGACCGGCCGTCGGCCAAGCCGACCGACCGCCGCCGCCGGCTTGGCCGGTCCGGTCGGCCGGCGGCCGAGGCCGGGCGGCGGGCGGCGGCGTCGGCGGCGGCGGTTGGCGGCGGCGGCGGCGGCGGCGGCGGTGGTCGCGGCCGGCGGCGGCGGCGGCGTCGGCGGCGGCGGCGAGTGGCGGTCAACGGCGGTCAATGGGCCGTGTGCAAGAGAAGAATAAAAAAAAAAAAATTTCACTTATTTCTTAAACTTGTTCCTAACCAAGAACTTTTTTTACTTATAGTTTTTGTTCCAAAACTATTCCCTAATAAAAAAACAACTCGACGTTACCAAACGGATTTCTCGCTTTTTTTTTATTCCTAACAAAAAAATAGAAATTGGGAGAATGAGAAATGTTACCATGCGCACACATACTGCCTAACTTTGTGCCATAGAATCCCTATGTTTCTATTCTTGATCTGAAGTGCATTATATTTCAAGCACATTATTAGTTACCCAACGGGGCTCGACTACTCCGGGGAAAACAATAGATAAGAGACTCACCACGCATGCATCGCCGGCCATGACCATGAAAGATGAAGGCGAGGGCTCGAAGGCGACCCATTCTCCATCCTTTGTCATCACCTCCAAGCCCCTGACATCGTTCTGATAGAGAATGGACAGGAAGGTTTTGTCCGTGTGGGCGACCGGGTTGATGTTACCCTCGTTCTCGCCAGGTTTCTTGTACTTCAAGATGCGCAGGAGGTATGTCGTGGACTCGAAGTGAGAGTTACAATATTTCCCCACGCCGTAGCCTTCAAACACCATCTTCGTCACCACTTTCTCCACTTTAGCTATCTCTTTTGCGTAGGAATGAGCAGTTTTGCTATAGCAAAATGGAAAAAATATTTTCTAATAAGAGAGATATACAAAAAATTGACTTCCTTAGCAAAGACATAACTACACTATCATAATTGTGAAGCTTTCATTGCAATTCTATGGAAGCATTTGAAGAGGCAAAATTGTTTTGTTCCATGCACCAAATATGGATATTTTTTTGAGAAGAATTAAAAGAAAAAAGTCTTAAATCAATTGCAATTGTATCATTTATTCCTTTTCTTTTTGTTATTATATCAATTTATTTCTAAATTATTTTTATTTATCAATTGAGTCTTAGACCTTCTACATATGTGTCAATTCAGTCTCGACCAATTTTGACTAGTTAGCACTGATATTGATAATTTTCTCTAATATTTTCATATTTTTCAAATTTTAATATTTCCTCTCTCTCTCTCTCTCTCTCTCTCTCTCTCTCTCTCTTTCTCTCTCTCTCTCTGGGTGTTGGTGAGGTTGTCTCGTAGGTGTTCGGCAAGGATGCTACACGCGAACCATTGGTGAGGTTGGCCTTGCCAACATTTTTAATAGTTTGTAAATTAGCAATTTTCCACTAACTTACCAACTTTGATTTACATAGGTTATCAAGGATTCAAATTAATTAACTCTCGTATAAAATAACCAACCTAATTAGAGAGGGACTTCCTAACTTTTATCAGATTAAGTTACGAACTATTTTTCTAGTTACTAACTCTTATTTCAATTGCTTACCAGTGTTTAATTATTTTGTTTTATATATTATCAACTTTTTTTTTTATCTAATTACCGACTTTTATTTACCACGGTTAGCAACACCTTGCATTTACTCTCTTTCTAAAGATCTATAATCTAAATTGGCATGATTCACCAATTTTTTTTGCTTACTGATGTTCATTTGATTTTTTTTTTTTTAAAATAATTTGACAACTTTTCTTTTCGTTTACAAATAAGATTGGATATTAATTGGTAACCTAATTGAAACGTTAGCCTGGAAAGACACAAAAAAGAAAAAAAGAAAAAAAAGAAAAAGAAAAAAGAAAACAAGCTTCCCCCACCGCATATAGATGGATAAGCTGCGATGCGTTCCCTGTATTAAACATCCAGAGAGGAAAACCCAAAGAAAAATGAGGAGAAAAGGGTGTACCAGAAGCGAGCGTTCCCAGATGGCCACATGAGAGCTGTGAACTTCTCACAAGCTTCAAGTTTCTCAGCACCATCGATGTTCAGACCTTCAAGCAAAGGAGTTCCAGGACATTTGGCTATGTAACCATTCGAGTAGGCGCTACTGGGGCTCCGAACCTTGGTCTCGTGAGGGAGATCGAAGAGCTCCTTTGTGACGCCGAAGATTGGATCGCGGAGCTCTTTAGGGAAACCCTCGTACTCGGCTACGAAGCACCCGTGATGCTCAAGGGCTTGCACAATCTCATCGCAAGCTCTGCTCCAGGACTTCGTCCCGGGTTCCATACTTTCCTCAGAGAAAACTATCACTGGAACTTTGGATGCCATTTCTACTTTCTATCTCCGCCGGACAATCTCATCACAAGCTCGTTATCCTTTTAAAAAGGGAGCTGATGAAGTGCTGTCGGTAACTAGACAGCATTTTGCTATTGCATCTTTTATTTTCAAAGCATACAAGCCTGCGAGCAAACCAACAAATGGTGCCAGCCTGGTCTGGGCCAAGTACACGTGCATGGTCGCCAAAAACATTTGTATCGGTCACCGAAACCGTCCAACGTCTCTGAAGATGGAAACTAAAGGTGAATCCAGACACATCCAGAATAACTCTTAATAGATCATTCAATATACCCATCCCTCTAAAAAAAACACCAATCTTCACTTGTTTTGCAGAGAATGAATAACATAAAAAGTATTTTTTTAAAAATGATTATTTTTATCGCAAATAAAAATGAATGAATGAAAAATATTTTTATTATCTGCAAAAATATTAAGACATAAATTGTTGTTGGTAATGCAAAATTTTTCATTGGCTAGATAATTTTAAGTGATAGAAGTGTTTATTTTTAAAATCATTCATAATTCACAAAATAAATGAGATCTTGTTGCGACCTACCCTTGGGGGGAGAGAATAAGTTTAGGGGTATTGCCTAAAGGACGGGCCTAAGGCCCATGATTGGGCGTGGACTCTCCCAAGCCCATACCTCGCGTGATATTGTGATATTTTTAGGAACTTTGCACAAAAGGAGTCGCTATTAGCCTATTGGGGTTGGCTAGAAACCAAGTGAGGCATGGGAGTGTACCTCACTTCCTACGCAACCAGAGAATCTAGGGTCGGGGACTTGATTACACTAATTGATCAATTACTACCTTTTCAATACCTAATCTTGTTCATTTTAGAAGAAAATATTTTTGTCATGCAGTTTGGATTAATTTTATACCTATCCACTAACATGTGAGGTGATCATGCAGGTACACCATCATTGAAATAATAATTAGAGCTACCAAGATCCTAATTGCCATAAAAGTAAACACTTGCAATTAAACATAACAAAATATACAAACTAAGCATGCGATATAATCAATATACCAGCAAATAAAGGCCAAATTACACTAAAAAAAGATAATACATAGCAATTCCTAAACAAACACTACTATTTTTTGATTTTCTTTTCTTTTCTTTTTAATTTTTTAAAATTTTTTAATAATTAATTAATTTTTTTATCTTTTTTTCATTTTTAATTAATTTTTTAAATTTTTTCTCATTTTTTTGATTTTCGGAATTTTTTTTCAATTTTGAATTTTTTTATTTTTTGAATTTTTTTTTTGAATTTTTTGAATTTTCAATATTTAATATTATTATAATATTATACTTCAAGAAGAAGGGTTCGGACTGGGCACACCCAATCCGGCCCGCGGACCTGACCCAAACCCAGATCCAGAACTTTTGGATCTTTTTTTTCGTTTTCATTTTTTGAATTGGTAATTTTTTTTTAAAGAAACAATATTATTTTTTTTAAAATTTTTCTTTTTCTTTCTTTTGTCTCTTCTCACCACGTCCTTTCCCTACCCCATCTGCTCAACCGTACTTCCCAAGGCCAGCTGTTGCATTTTAGTTTTTCCTTTTTTTTTTCTTTTCTTTCTTTTGATTTTCTTTTGTGTTTTTTTATTTATTTTTTTTTTATCCCTTCCCTGCGCCTTCCCTTCCCGAAGCCCCTTTCATCTTCTTTCCTCAAACTTTTGCTTTCTGCACTTATTCTTTTCATCATTTTCTTTCCTTTTTTTTTTTTAAAAAAAAAAAAGAAGAAAAAAGAACACTACCTTCTTCCCCAATACATTTTCACGCCCGACTCTTCACCGAAGTCATATTTCAACCAGGACCTTGCCCACGCGACAACACCGATTGGCGTAACCACCGTCCCTTCCGTTATCGAACTAACGCCGTCCAACAGACGTCCATCACCACCAGTGCCGGCCACCTATTCCGGCCACCATCTCCGACACCCAAAAATAACTTCGTTGATTCGAAACACACAATATTTCACGCAAACTATACAGAAACGCAGCATAAGCAATGAAAGCTAACACGATTTAAGAGAGATAGCAACCGGCACTTGTTGATTCCGAGTTAAAAAGACAAACTATATTTTGACTCTCTTCGAAGCATTTTGTCAAACATTGGGCGTGCAGCAGCTAAAAAGGCCATATGGGCTCACTCGAGGCTTAGATTCGGGGACAGACCAACACAACATGCACAAGCAACACTCAAGATCCGCTCATGGATAGGTTAATCAAGTTGGAACAAATATGAACGAAGAACAACTATCTACAGGCTTCAACAAAGTTGTAGAACTCAGATATTATTTAGGCATTTTCACAAGCATTTGGTGTGCGCTACTGACACAGGGAATTTTCCACTTGATAGAGACGCGAGACAAATCTAAACCCCTACGGCATGTACTAGAATAGCTAGCAGCTTTCAGGGAGGACTGGCTCAAACCGAAAGTTGCGTGAATTAGTTGGCACGAGTTTCGGCCTGACGCCTCCCGAGAAATAAGGGACACACTGTCAAAACGAAGCCTATCTGGTTTGGTTCAGTGGGGATGCTGCGACGATGATGGCTGATGGACGGACCACCGACGATGGTGGATCACTCCCTCAAGCTTTGGCTCTCTCCGTTTTCTTTCTCCGATTCTCCCTCTCTGTTCCCCAAAGACCAGCCATGAACCCCCTTCTGTTTTCCTGTTCTCCTGGTTCGGATGATGAGCAATAGGCGTACTTCGGGCGACGGCGAAACGCTCTCTCCCTGATCGTCTCTCTCTCTCTCTCTCAAGTTCGCTCTCTGGTGCTTTATTCTCTGCCCACCAAGAAAACAGTCGAGACCCCCTGTGTTTTCTCTTTGCTCTCTTCCTTTTAAGCTTGGCCAACGACAGGCGCGCATGGCTCCTGCCGCTGCCAGCCTGTCGTGGCCGCTTGACCTCCGACACTAGGATCACGCCGTCCTCTGCCTTCGCGATCCTCTGACCTCGCGATCCTCTGCCTCGCCCTTGGTTAGTACGTTTCTCCTTTCTTCTTCTTTTGTAGGAGCGTGGTTGGCGTGAGGGGAGGAAGAAGACTCACTCATGGGTTGGGCTGAAATAAAAAGAGATGGGCCGGCCCAAGTGCAAAAGAAAGAAAAGGCAAAGAGATATGTCGATGAGCCTACAGACGAATGAAAGCCCTTTACTTTTTTTTTTTTAGCTAATTCCTAATTTTGTATGCTACTTTAAATTAATTAGTTTAGGTGAAATTTAGGTGTCAATAGATGCCCCTCTTTTAACGTAGCCTCGAAGAGGTTGCGATCAAAGACAGAAGACACCTAAATTATTTTGGCGATAGAGAGACCCTAGGTGCATATGCACGTATCAGGTTAATGGAAATGACTCATAACTATGAAAGCGCGTCTTGTCAGTAAGAGGAAGAAAGACTCCGGACTACAGAGCATGCCGGGTCATAAGAAGAAAGAGGAGACCACGGGCTATAGAAGCACACCGTGTCATAAGAGGAAAGAAAAGACTCCGAGCTACAAAAGCACACCGTGTCATAAGAAGAAAGAAAGACCCCAGGCTACAGAAGCACGCCGTGTCATAAGAAGAAAGAAAGACCCCGGGCTACAGAAGCACGTCGTGTCATAAGGAGAAAAAGAGACCCTGGGCTACAAAAGCACGCCGTGTCATAAGAAAGAAGAGAGACCCCGAGCTACAAAAGCATGTTGTGTCATAAGAAGAAAGAGAGACCCCAGGCTACAGGAGCACGTTGTGTTGTAAGAAAAAGACTCCGGGCTATAGAAGCACGCCGTGTCGTAAGAGGAAGACCCCGGGCTACAGAAGCACGCCGTGTCATAAGAAGGAAGAGAGACCCCGGGCTACAAGAGCACGCCGTGTTGTAAGAAGAAAGGAAAAGACCCCGGGCTACAAAAGCACACCGTGTCATAAGAAGAAATAGAGACCCCGGGCTACAGAAGCATGCCGTGTCGTAAGAAGAAGACCCCGGGCTACAGAAACATGCCTTGTCATAAGAAGGAAGAGAGACCCTGGGCTACAGGAGCACGCCGTGTCGTAAGAAGAACGGAAAAAACCCCAGGCTACAAAAGCACGCCGTGTCATAAGAAGAAATAGAGACCCCGGGCTACAGGAGCACACCGTGTCATAAGAAGAAATAGAGACCTCGGGCTACAGGAGCACGCCGTGTCGTAATAAGAAGACCCCGGGCTACAGAAGCACACCATGTCGTAAGAAGAAGACCCCGGGCTACAAAAGCACGCCGTGTCGTAAGAAAAAGACCCCTGGCTACAGAAGCACACCGTGTCATAAGAAGATGAGATGCTTTAAGGTTGACCATGAACCTTGTAGTCTTTAAAGAAGCATCCATTAATCCCTTGAAAACTGCATGGTTTCATTGAGGAATCTTATCAAACTCAACTTGAGTACATGTCATTAGAGACGTCATTAAGAGACGCATTGGCAATATTGTAGCATTAATTGAACAAGCTAATCAAGCTAAGTCCAACTGTTTTTAAAAAAAAACATTGGATGTCAATCAGCGTCATGTGGTGCAAAAATGTCATCTTGCTCGTGGACACATCATTAATCATCAAATTTTCTAGAAGTCAAGTTCTTATCAGAACGGCTATGACTCGTGAAAAATGCTCATTAAGCATGCCAAATAAGAGTTTCTTAGTCAGAAAGGGTTTCTCATACTCTCGATAAAATGACTACTTGATCCCATCCATTCATGTGGGAGATAACTGGTTGCTGAGGGTATCTCACATAACCTATGTCTAAGGCTTCCAAAAACATTCGCAATGAGCACAATTTGATCGATTAAGAAGGTCTTTTGAAAGGACCGCAATATAGGCTCGGTTAGAGTTTACACAAAGGAATGATTGCTTTGAGGCCAATAAAGGAACATTTGTCGCTATCTTCATTGGATTTACAAGTCCAGAACTTGGAAGATAATACAAGATAGAATTACCTCCACTCCTTCAAGCAGTAGTTGCTCTGTGGCATTCTCATTTTCACTCAAACCATCCCAATCAGAAGAGACTTCGGAAGAGGGTTGTAATGTTGGCTTGGGAGAGGCTCGAAAGGCTTAAAATTTTCAAGAGGGTTTTTAAGAGTCGGTGATCATCATGGCATTGTGACCAAGTCACTCGACCTTTTGAAATCATTTGGCTTTTGAAACACGGCGCATCTCGAAGGTCCTTTGACTAATCATTTCTGCATGGGAGCTTTGCTCATTTCTCTAATGTCCTTTGATAATTTTTTTTTTCACATAAGAAGCAACTTTTTGGCTCTTTTTTTTTTTTTTTTTTTTTTTTTTTTTTTTTTTTGCCTTGCTTTTACTAGGCACACTGCTTTTTATGCCCCTTAATTTTGTCAAACTTTTTGCTCTTTGAACTTTTGTAGCTCTTATGACTTTCGACATGCTTTTCACATTTTCTCGCAACCGCCAATTGTATTTGGTTAATTCTTATGCTTTGCCCTAGTGAAGGGAGATGATCACTGCTCGGGGTTTAGAAATGGATAATCAAGCCCAAGTTGGTTAAAGCAATGGATATTAGTGTTTGGGTAGAGAAGGAAATGCTCTTCCTCACCTTGGGATGAGTCAAGCTCTCATGAGAATTCTTGTGAAGCTATCATCAGAAGATTGATGCAAGTGAAAGTAATAGAGTCTTTCTCAATCTTTCGCTCTATAACACGATCGTAACCCCTTATGCTGCCCCAATATAAGGTCGTTCTCGACAAGGGTACTTTGAAGGATCGTCTTTTTCAGCCCAAAGGGGTAGCAAGATATTAGTGCAATGCTTGGGTTTGATGAAGAAAATGCCTTTATCATTTCGATCTTTGCGCTCAATACGAATGGATCCTTTGTCCTAAGAGAAGGTTGTTTTTCACTCAACTCTCAAAAATGTTTGAAGGACGTATTTGGAAATGGCTTACCTTTCTTCATTCTAAGCACTTCTTGTTTGGCATGGTTAACGTTTCACTTTTCACTTTGCCGAGATCGTTTGAGTAGATCAAGCTCCATAGAGAAATTTGATTCAAAATGAATAACCCAAAAAACGAGAAAATAATTTTGAGAAAAAATGAATGCTCAAAAAGTTCGTAGAACTTCTTTTCTCTCAATTATTCATTTTTTTTTTGTCTCTAGGAAAGCACCAAGGTCCTCTTTTGTAATGGAAATTCTCCCTTTTTTTTAAGCGTCTTGGCTTACCTCTCAAATGAGACATTCAACCGTTTATGCGGAGGCTTGATGGATTCTTGAATCAACTCTTTCTTTCACCATTTCCTTGTCGGACGGTAGGGTGCTTGAAACACAAGTAAATATGCATATATGCAACATATGCATGATATCTACAATGCTATGCATGATGCCATGCGACTCGAATTGTGCATGAAGTGGCTCCTCGGCCTTGATTTCATTCATGAAAAATATTTATTGACTACATCAGTGTTTACAGGTTTAGGCAATTCACGGCCATCCATTTCAACTAAAATCATTGCACCACCAGGAAGAATCTTCTTAATGACATACGATCCTTCGTAGTATGGGGTGAACTTGCCACGAGGGTCTGGTATGATCGGGAGCACCTTCCTCAGCACCAGATCATGGACTTCGAAATGTCTGGGACGCACCTTTCGATTGAAGGCTTTTGCGACTCGTCTTTGATAGCATTGACCATGACACACAGCTTGCAATCTCTTCTCATCAATCATGTTTAGCTGCTCATGCCTTTGTTGCACCCACTCGATTTCATCGAGCTTAGACTGAGAAATTATCCTTAGAGAAGGAACCTCAACTTCAACAGGTAAGACCGCCTTCATCCCGCACACAAGTGAAAAAGGAGTTGCTCCTGTAGAGGTGCGGATAGAAGTTTGGTACGCCATTAGTGCATAAGGAAGTCTCTCGTGCCAATCACGATAATTTTCGGCAATCTTTGATGGGATTTTCTTTACGTTCTTATTCGCTGCCTCCACTGCTCCATTCCTTTGAGGACGGTATGGTGACGAGTTTAGATGTTTAATTCGAAACTTACCGAGCAAGCCATCCACGACTTTGTTGTTTAAATTAGTGCCGTTGTCAGTAATGATCGCCTCCGGTACCCCGTAACGGGCAACAATGTCGTGGCGAATGAACCTAGTCACATTCTTGGCAGTGACACTAGCATACGAGTTGGCTTCGATCCATTTGGTAGTAATCTATCGCCACCAAGATAAATCGATGCCCATTTGAAGCTTTGGGGTTAATGGGCCCAATCACGTTAATTCCCCACATTGAAAAGGGCCAGGATTGAGACATTTGGTGAAGTTCATTTGGAGGGGTATTTATCCTGTCTCCATATATCTGGCACTGGTGACACCGTCGTACATGCTAAATGCAGTCAAATTCCATGGTCAGCCAATAGTAACCAAGTCGCATGATCTTTCTCGCCAAGAAGTGTCCGTTCATATGGGCGTCGCACTCCCCTTCATGTATCTCTTTCATCAAACGATCGGCTTCTTTAGTGTCAACACACCTTAGCAATGTTGAGTCGAATGATCTTTTACAAAGAACGTCTCCACTGGCGAAGAATCTTGATGCCAGCTTCGAGATATGCTTCCTATCTGTTGCTTCACTTCCTTCGGGGAATTCGCCCTTCTGTAGGTACTTCAAGATGTCGTGATACCACAGTTGTCCGTCAGGCTCCTCTTCAACCGTCATGCAATAAGCTGGGCGTCTAAGGATCTCAATTCTCAACGGTTCAATGTCCATGCCTCCAGCTACTTGTAACATTGAGGATAGGGTAGCCAGTGCATCCGCGAACTGATTTTGAGAAATTGGCAAGTATTCAAATGATATTTCTTGAAATTCTTCAGTCAACTCCCCTAGGAACTCATGATACGGAATCAATTTAGAATCCTGTATTCGCCATTTGCCTTTAGTCTGTAAGATGATAAGGGTTGAATCACCATAAACTTGCAGCTTTCGAATTTTCATATCGATGGTGGCTTGGAGGCCGAGAATGCATGCTTCGTATTCAGCGATGTTATTCGTGCAAGGGAACGTCAATTTAGCAGCGACGGGGTAATGCTATCCATCCAGGGAGATAAGAACTGCCCCAGTACCCGACCTGGCTAAGTTAACCACACCATCAAAGTACATTGTCCATTTGTCGCTTGATATAAGTAAAATTTGCTCTTCTGCATCACTATCCTCATCAGATGCTTTGGACCTCTCAAAATTTTCTGCCAACATGTCTGCTATGGCTTGACCTTTAACAGACTTCTGTCCCAAGCTTTGAACATCAAACTCAGAAATTAAGATTTGCCACTTGGCCAACTTGCCAACCAATGCCGGCTTCTCTAGGAGATACCTTATGAGATCATTTTTGGTCACCAATAAGATTCGGTGATGAAGTGTGTACTGCCGCAACCTGTGCAATACCCAAATTAAGGCCACGCAAGTTCTCTCAACTTCTGTATAGTTCATCTCAGAAACAGTGAACTTCTTGCTCAAGCAGTATATTGCACATTCTCTCCCATCATTTGGTCTTTTCTGGGCTAGCATGGCTCCCAGCGACTCGTCATGTATGGTTAAGTACAAAATCAAGGGAATTTAAGGGAGTGGGGGTACTAAGACTGGTGCATGAGTGAGACAATGTTTTATCTTCTCAAATGCACCCTGGCATTCGGCATTCCACTCAATCTTTGCATTCTTTTTCAAAAGCTTGAAGAATGGCTTCCCCGTTTCAGACAACTGACAAATGAACCTCGCCACATAATTAAGTCGTCCCATTAGGCTACGGACTTCTTTGGTGGTAGTCGGGGGTCGTAAATCGCAAATGGCTTTAACCTTCGACGGATCAATCTCTATGCCCCTACTACTAACCATGAATCCTAATAGCTTCCTAGATTTCGCTCCAAAAACACATTTTGTGGGATTGAGCCGCAACTTGAACTTCCAAAGACGTTCGAACAACCTTCGCAAGACTTTAACATGATCTTCACCACGTCTCGATTTCGCAATCATGTCGTCGACGTATACTTCGATTTCCTTGTGCATCATGTCATGGAGCAACGTGACCATGGCCCTATGATACGTTGCCCCAGCATTCTTTAGACCGAAAGGCGTCACTTTGTAGCAGAAAGTTCCCCGAGGAGTTATGAATGATGTTTTGCTCCTGTCTTCCTCCTTCATACAGATTTGGTTATATCCGGAAAAGCCATCCATGAAGGAGAATAACTCAAATCCCGCCGTATTGTCAACCAAGACATCAATATGTGGGAGCGAAAAGTCGTCTTTTAGACTTGCTCGATTCAAGTTGCGATAGTCAACACACTCTGATTCGCCCATCTTTCTTCATTACAGGCACGATATTTGCTACCTAATCAGGATAACGGGTCACTTCGATAAAGTCTACTTTCAGTAGTTTCATCACTTCTTCTTCAATCTTCTTAGACAGCTCTGGTTTAGTTCTCCCGAGTCTTTGCTTCTTGGGTGGCACATTGGGATCCGTTGGTAAAGCATGTTCCATAATTTCAGGATCCAATCCCGGCATGTCGGCATATGTCCAAGCGAACACATCTTGATATTCTTTCAGGAGAGAAGTCATCTTTTCCGCATCTGACTCTGAGAGACATGCCCCGATCTTTACTTCCTTGACATTCTTTGCATTACCCAAATTTAGGGTGATTGTTCGCTCTTTTGTTAACGGCTTTGACTCTTCATGTCGATTCCATTCACGTTCAATCACCCTCTGATCGTCATCGTCGGTGTCATCAAAACCTGAGAGACTTTCTTCATGCATATCCGGGTCACATGAGTCCTTATCATGATTATGCATGATGAAATGCTTGAGATGCGATGAGATAAGTCAGAGCAGGTCAACAATAAAAATCATGCATGTCATTTTCGTAGAATTTTGGAAGTATTTTTTGTAAAAAGTTTCAAGAACTCATTCTCATATCCTTGGATTTCCTCGTCCTTGCAAAACAATCAAATTTGGGAGCATGTGGAGGACTAGGCCTCAGCGACCATCATAGGACTAGTTTGATGTGCTTCCACATGTCCTTAGTAAAACATGCATCTATTTTATTGAATGAGGAAAGATAAGGCCGTATTTTAACACACACCACCCTCGATCACCAACGGCTCAAGATCGAGGCTAACCATAGTGCATGATACAAATGACATAAACAAGAAAGAAGAAATTATGAGATCCCACGCAGGGGAGATGACATAAAATGGAAGACTAGACTAAACAAGAACCGCCTACTTTGGAGGGACAGCTACGATTTCAGAGGACTCGGCTTTTTCGCGCGCTAGGATAGTGCATATGATGTCTTCCTCGAATAGCTCGGTCACACCATAAACGTCCCCCTCTTCCTCGGACAACATCCTTGGAGGTCCCGAAAATGTCTTTTCTAGCAGCAGGAGAAAAGGCCTTTGGTTGTCCCCGTTTGTTTCGGTTCGGACAATGCACTCACCTCGGCCCCCTCGAGCATTTCGGCCTCTTTGCCCCCCATAGCCTCCTCGGTTGCCACGACCACCTCGCTCGATATGACCCTACCGCCCCTCAACATATCCCAAGCCTTTCATTTTCGGGTTTTTATGAACTTCGATAGGCCTTTGCACACCCTGACCATGCGATCCGAGACCCTCTCCAGGGTTGTACCCGCTCGCCAACTTGATTTTTCCCACCACTATGGCCGGCTTGGACAACTCAGGGACCTTCGCAAAAGACCCCGCAGGCACATGAATCATGGATACCAGCTCAAAGGTTTGAAAGCTGGATTTCTCGGTACACTCAGGCTCCACATAGGGGATGGTGGTCTCGTGGTAGATCTTGAAGTCAGATTCTCCATGGACTGTAATAAGCCCGTTGTCCACCACAAATCTCACCTTTTGATGAAGGCTGGAGGCAATGGCGCCCACCGTGGATCCATGGTCTCCCTAACAGAAAATTAAAAATGCTTGGTATGTCTAACACTTGGAACAGGACTTGGAAAAGTACATGGCCAATTAGCAGCTCAAGTTCAGTTTCCCCTATCACCTCCTTCTTCATCTTGTCAAAAGCCCGCACAATAGACTTGCTAGTACGGATTCTCCCAAAATCAATGCCAAGGCGGTGGAGTGTAGCCAACGGGCATATATTGAGCGCTGAACCATTATCGATCAGCACTCTACAAACAAGAGTACTCTCATGCTTCACTGAGATATGCAGTGCTTTGGTATGATTAGGGCCGTTGGGGGGAAGATCTTCATCAGTAAAGGAAATTTGGTCTTTCAACAAAATGGCCCCTACAAATTCTTCCAATTGGACTTCATCAATTGTTTCTGGCACGTGCACCTTATTAAGGACCTTCAGCAAAATGTCCCTATGCTTCTTAGAAGATTTGAATAACTCCAGGAGGGAGATTTGGGCCAGCAACTTCCGCAGTTGGTCCACCACATTGAACTTACTGGATTTTACTACAACCAAGAATTGCTTTGCCTCCTCCTTGGTCACGGCTCTCTTTTCTACTCCTTTATTGGGTGCATAATAGCGGCCCGATCGCATGACATCGTCTACCTCATTTGTTCCATAATCCCAGGGTACAGCTTTGGGGTTGAATTTGGGAGGATTATCCAACACTATCACCCTATCTTTCTCCTGGGGTGGCAATTCAATCGTGACCGATGTTGCGCTCCATCCCGTGACTTCAATTCCTGACAACTCCTCGATCATAAGGTCGCTCATTGTGGGCTCGGCGGTTTCCATCTCGATATCGCTAGCAGGCTCTTCATCAGATAGTTCAATCACCATCGGGGTTATCATAGCTATCATCCCTTCCTCGAACAATGTTGGTGTCATCGAAACTCTAGGCACAACCTTCCTCAGCCCAGGGATGCAAGCAAAATTGCATAAAGATGAATGGAATGATGATGGCACTATCATGGATACAGACCTCTCCTCCTCTTCTCCACGTTGGATTACCCCCATGGTTACCATCTTGTGGACGCGGTTTAATTTCTCTTTTGGGGTCACATCCTCCTGACCTCCATAGTATCCTGCCCGCACTAAGGACTCATACAACTTGGAAGCATCTACCACTAGAGGTTGTTGACCCGTCCGTGTCTCCTCAGAGATCGAATTCACTCCCTCTGCATGATTTGGCAGGGGATTCTGCTGCACATTAGGCTGAGCTTCCCTGAAAGTCAAAATGTTCTTGTCTAGCAACTGCTGGACTTTGTATCTTAGCACGTAGCAATCATCTACGTCATGCCCCCTTTCTCCCATGTGGTATTCGCAGGTCTTGGTCACATCGAACCCAGGAAACCTCGCGGGATTGTCTCTTGGTACCTCCTTCGTGACCATCCTCTTTTTGAGAAGCATGGGCAACAACTTTGACAACGGGCGTGGTAGCGGTGAAAATTCCTTTCGAAAAGGCCTCTTACCCTTGTCATATCCCCAGGACGAGTTCCCTTGAACAACGAAAGGCTTTTGGGCGAGTGTTACAGGTGGCCTAGGGGGAAACGGCTCTTGCACAAGTGCTACTTCAACCGTAGCTTCCTTATCTTTTCTCACCGAGAATTTCTTCGTGCTCCTAGTAGATATCCTTCCCTTGATAATTGCCCACTTGACTCCTTCACCTACATCTACCAGTTGTGAAAACGTCTGGCATCCCAAGTACACTAATCCTTGGAAGTATTCAGGGGGCAATGTCTTGAGGAATAGTTGCTTCATCTCCCTCTCATTTAAGGCTGATTTCACTTGTGAGGCCATGGTTCTCCATCTTTGCGCGAAGGCTTTAGATGACTCATTTCTCTTTTCTAAATGTGGGTCAACTCTTCTCTCGTGGGGGCAAGCTCGGTATTAAACCTGTATTGCTGCAGGAACTCGTCGGCTAAATCTTCCCAACTGGTGAGTTCTTCGATGTCTAGTGCGATAAACCACGTCAAGGCAATGCCTTCTAAGCTATCCTGGAACGTGTGAATGAGAAAGGGCACGTTGTCAGCGTAACGAGCCATTTTCCTCATGTAGTACCTAAGGTGGGTCCTGGGGCATCCTGTTCCGTCATACTTCCTCGTGAACTCAGGCTCTTGGAAAGTCTCGGGGAAGTTTGTCTTGGTGTGCGGGGACAACTTATCAACTCCTTTTAGCTCATACCCCTGCAAGGCGCACAGTCGCTCTTCCATTTTCACCAGGCGTTTTTCACTTTCTTCATTTAGGCGAGGCATTGACTCTTCCTTCAGAGGAGGATCCAAATTGACGATGATTGGTGTGACAGAAGGAGCTTCTTCAGCAGTCTCTTTTCCAGGGAGATCAGCGACGTGCGTGCCTCCCGTTGGAAGAGCATGTCCTAATGATGTGGGAGTAGATGTCCTAGTGACAGCTGTGATAGGGAGCTCTTTGAACTTTTGGCTCATCTTGAGCATCATTGCTGTAAGTTGGGCTAGTTGGTCCTCCACCTTGGCCATACGTGTGTCGGTGTGTTTGTTCTCCATCCTGACTTTCGCGTGCGTGTGAATTGGAGATCTCCTCTTAGCCGTGTTGACAGTCGGACGAAAGTAGACAACCTGTTAGTACTTGAACAAGGATATATAAGCATATATAAGCATTAGGTAATGATTAGGCGGTCGGCTCATGACAGAGATCTAAACGCCCCAATTGATTCATTTCATCGAAAACTAGGTTGCTACATAATGCAGGAAAAGACACAAAGGAGAACCCCTGAATCACAAAGCTATTTTGATGACAAAAATACATGGCATGGTCCCACTACACATTGCACTTGATGCAATCTAACTAACGATGACAGCTTTCGCTTGTGGCAGCCGCAACAACTCGGGTCAACTTCGAGGCACGGTCCTCTGCTTCTTTGAGCTTCCTTTTGAGGCGCTTGATCTTAGCTCGGTGGGTGGTCTTTAATGGCACGTCAGGAATTTTTGGGCATAGGCTCTTTGGGATCTTGTGCCTAAGGATGTATTCCATCGAGGCACAGTATGTCTTCTCTTGCCTTTCCAACTCCTCTTCAGGCCATATCAGCTTTCGGAGGTGGCACACATCCCACATCGACTTGACTAATGCGACGGAGTCTTCGTGATCTTGGCATCCGTTAGGGAAGTCTATCCTGAGCGGGTCTTCTTGAATCATTGGCGGAAGTTGTTGAACCTCTTGGAACTGGCGAGCGACTCGGGTCGGGTAATACTCAGTGACTCCAGTAACTCCCAACAAAGGAATAGGTCTAGTAAGCCCACAAACGAACCACGCTTCTCGAACTCGGAGCCATTTGGCATGCCATTGGAAATCCTCAGTCTAGGGTTGGTCATGAAAGCTAACCATTCAGAATAATGATAATCGGGGGCAAACGTTTTCCTATCTTTAAACTTCAGGATAGGGTGGCTAGAGTAAGAGATGTTGTTTACAGTCATCAAGCTACCAAACCCCTTAACGTGACAGAAGAACCAAATTTGTAAGAGTTCAGGGGGGGCATGAAAAACTTTGTCTTTGTTTTCTTTAAAGCGAGTAAGGGAAAGAAAAGTTTCAGTCAAGACGACATTAACAAAACCCCTTCCCATACACACCTCACGAACTACCCATGCCACGGAGGGATTGATAGCATTCCTACGATGTGGGAATATCACGAACCTGAAGAAAGCTAATAGGAAGATTCTATTCTTTTGGAAAGATGGGGCGTTTTGAAAAAGCTCACTTAGGAATGAAAACGGACAGACTTTGCGATTGGCTTTCTCAAATTTTCTCACGTCCTCTCCCTTAATTCTAAGGAACTCAGATAAGGTCATAGTGTGCTCAGCTCCTACAGGCGGGCTAACTAACTTCGACACTAAGGGCTTCCTAATGGCTATGCCATATTCTTCCAAGGTGGGAGTGAGCTCGTGGTCACCAAACATGAACGTGCAAGTCTCGGGACACTAGACATGTGCCAATGCTCGTACGACACCATAATGAGTTTCTATTTGTAAGAGGGGAAGTAATCGTCCGACATAGGATCGCACCCAATCATGGCCAGTCGGGGCTAGTCTATCCCACCATGTGCGAAGCTCGGCTTTCGGGGCGGCAATGATGTGAAGCTCGGATATCCCCATAGTGTATTACGCACAGTTACGATCAACCTAATTTGACATGGACCGACCAAAAAGGATAGCGAATAAGTAAATTGCGAAGAAATGAATTCGAAAATCTTACCATACTTATTGAGAAGCAAAATCGATGACATAGACATATGCATGGACGGTGGTTCGATTTATACTCTAAACGGCTCAAAATGGAGCCATAGGATCACCGGACTGAACTAGCAAGGTCACGGCTAGGTCGGGTTACCCATGACTCCGGCTTTGTTAAAGAATCAACCCGTGTTGCGCGGTTGCAGACCGGGGTGGGTACCTTCGACATGAAGAAAGAAATTTTGGGGTTGAGATAGGCGACTCGTACTACATGGTTGTAGTCGGAGTGGTATCCACCTCAACACCATCCTAGGTGATCCTATGCGGCCCAGGTCCGGCGGCAGATAGTGTGTGCTATAGTGTAGTGTAATGCAGGAAACGCAAACATGACAATTTATAGGCAAGTAGCACTTCATAAATTAAAAAAAAAAAACATCCATTCCCAACTCCACACCTACATGACAAAGGGTTAACAATCACTCCTCCCCTTATAACTCCCAATTGCAAAAACATTTAACACATTTAATGTTAGGGGCGTACCTAGAATCCTCGCCGCCAAACAATAATATTTTTGAACAAGATTAATTTGGCCTAAGTCCTCTAAGGTTTAAAACCAAGTCCCCAATAGAGTCGCCAAGCTATCGCGACCTACCCTCGGGGGGAGAGAACAGGTTAGGTTTAGGGGTATTGCCTAAAGGATGGGCCTAAGGCCCATGATTGGGCGTGGACTCTCCCAAGCCCATACCCCGCGTGACATTGGGATATTTTTAGGAACTTTGCACAAAAGGAGTCGTCACTAGCCTATTGGGGTCGGCTAGAAACTAAGTGAGGCATGGGAGTGTATCTCATTTCCTGCACAACTAGAGAATCTAGGGTCGGGGACTTGATTACACTAATTGATCAATTAATGCCCTTTCGATACCTAATCTTGTTCATTTTAGAAAAAAAGATTTTTGTCATGCAGTTTGGATTAATTTTATACTTATCCACTAATATGTGAGGTGATCATGTAGGTATACCATCATTGAAATAAAAATTAGAGCTACCAAGATCCTAATTGCCATAAAAGTAAACACTTGCAATTAAACATAACAAAATATACAAACTAAACATGCGATATAATCAATATACTGGCAAATAAAGGCCAAATTACACTAAAAAAAAAGGTAATACATAGCAATTCCTAACCAAACACTACTATTTTTGGATTTTCTTTTTTTTTTTAATAATTAATTGATTTTTTTTTATCTTTTTCAAATTTTTTTTTAAATTTTTTTTAATAATTAATTTTTTATTTTTTTATCTTTTTTCATTTTTAATTAATTTTTTTCCCAATGTTTTCTGATTTTTTTTTTTATTAAATTTTAATTAAGTTAAATTTGTAACAATTGACGGTAAATCAATTTTTTTACACTTTGTTTGTTACAATTTACAATTTTGTGATTTTTTTGTGGTATTATTTTCTAAATTTTTTAATTTTTTGATTTTTTTGGGGTAAATTTTTTTGAATTTTTTTTATGAATTTTTTGAATTTTCAATATTTAATATTTTTTTGATTTTAATTTTTTTGATTTTTTGAATTTTCAATATTTAATATTATTATAATATTATACTTCAAGAAGAAGGGTTCGGACCGGGCACACCCAATCCGGCCCGCGGACCTGACCCAAACCCGGATCCAAAACTTTTGGATCTTTTTTTTTTTGTTTTCATTTTTTGAATTGGTAATTTTTTTAAAAACAATATTATTATTTTTTTAAATTTTTCTTTTTCTTTCTTTTGTCTCTTCTCACTACGTCCTTTCCCTACCCCATCTGCTCAACCGTCCTTCCCGAGGCCAGCTGTTGCCATTTTAGTTTTTCCTTTTTTTTTTTTTTCTTTTCTTTCTTTTGAATTTTTTTTTGTGTTTTTTTTTGTTCTTTTTTTTATCCCTTCCCTGCGCCTTCCCCTTCCCGAAGCCCCTTTCATCTTCTTTCCTCAAACTTTTGCTTTCTGCACTTGTTCTTTTCATCATTTTCAAAAGAACACTACCTTCTTCCTCAATACATTTTCACGCCCGACTCTTCACCGAAGTCATATTTCAACCCGGACCTCGCCCACGCGACAACACCGATTGGCATAACCACCGTCCCTTCCGTTATCGAACTAACGCCGTCCAACAGACGTCCATCACCACCAGTGCTGGCCACCTACTCCGGCCACCATCTCCGACGCCCAAAAATAACTTCGTTGATTTGAAACACACGAATATTTCACGCAAACTATACAGAAACGCAGCGCAAGCAATGAAAGCTAACACGATTTAAGAGAGATAGCGACTGGCACTTGTCGATTCCGAGTTAAAAAGACAAACTATATTTCGACTCTCTTCGAAGCATTTTGTCAAACATGGGGCGTGCAGCAGCTAAAAAGGCCATATGGGCTCACTCGAGGCTTGGATTCGGGGACAGACCAACACAACATGCACAAGCAACACTCATGATCCGCTCATGGACAGGTTAATCAAGTCGGAACAAATAGGAACGAAGAACAACTTATCTACAGGCTTCAACAAAGTTGCAGAACTCAGATATTATTTAGGCATTTTCACAAGCATTTGGTGTGCGCTACTGACACGGGGAATTTTCCAGTTGATAGAGACGTGAGACAAATCTAAACCCCTATGGCGCGTACTAGAACAGCTAGCAGCTTTTAGGGAGAATTGGCTCGGACCGAAACTTGCGCGAACAAGTCGGCACGAGTTTCGGCCCGACGCCTCCCGAGAAATAAGGGACACATGGTCAAAACGAAGCCTACCTGGTTTGGTTCGGTGGGGATGCTGCGGCGATGATGGCTGATGGACGGACCACCGACGATGGTGGATCACTCCCTCAAGCTTTGGCTCTCTCCGTTTTCTTTCTTCGATTCTCTCCGTTCCCCAAAGACCAGCCATGAACCCCCTTCTGTTTTCCCGTTCTCCTGGTTCGGATGATGAGCAACAGGCGTACTTCGGGCGACGGCGAAACGCTCTCTCCCTGATTGTCTCTCTCTCTCTCAAGCTCGCTCTCTGGTGCTTTATTCTCTGCCCACCAAAAAAACAGTCGAGACCCCCTGTGTTTTCTCTTTGCTCTCTTCCTTTTAAGCTCGGCCAACGACAGGCACGCATGGCTCCTGCCGCTGCCAGCCTGTCGCGGCCACTTGACCTCCGACCCTAGGATCACGCCGTCCTCTGCCTTCGTGATCCTCTGACCTCGCGATCCTCTGCCTCGCCCTTGGTTAGTACATTTCTCCTTTCTTCTTCTTTTGTAGGAGCGTGGACATTTCTCCTTTCTTTTTCTTTTGTAGGAGCGTGGTTGGCGTGAGGGGAGGAAGAAGACTCACTCATGGGTTGGGCTGAAATAAAAAGAGATGGGCCGGCCCAAGTGCAAAAGAAAGAAAAGGCAAAGAGATATGTCGACGAGCTCACAGATGAATGAAAGCTCTTTACTTTTTTTTTTTTTTAGCTAATTCTTAATTTTGTATGTTACTTTAAATTAATTAGTTTAGGTGAAATTTAGGTGTCAACAGATCTTATATGTCATCAAAAGACATCGGTAGAAATCATGTTGTGATAGTTGCATCTCATCTTGTGATGGAGGTGGCTCACCATTTAAGCAATTGCTTGGTTGCATTCACGAAACAAAGACCCGTACAGCGTTAGCTGTATGCAAATTGTCAGATAGGCGGATTAGGTAGAAATTAGGTGGATCAAAAATGAGTTTGATCTAAATTGATTTTAACTCATATCGACTCATTTTTTTTATGTGCAATATAATTTGAGTGACTTATATCCAACTCAAACTTGACTCATTTTCGATGCAATCCAGGCTCCAATTCTTAGCAATTTTTTTTTTCCTTCTGAATATGAAAAATAGCATACTAAAAGAACAAACTAATTAATTATAAGCAAAGTAAACATGAAAAAAAAATGGCAAGTGAGATATTACGAATGATATATCAGAGTAAAATCAGAGCATACATATATCAAGTCCATGAAAAATCCGATTTGAATTCGAAGAAAATAGCTACAGACCAATATACAAACAAACGAACCACAATCTGAAAAAATTCCAGCAGTGGAATCATTCATCGATTCATCCCCTAGAATCACTGGCTCAAGATTCCTAAATGTGAGACCCACACACACACACAGGTACAAACGAAACAAGCTCCATCGATCGCGTCCAGTGCAAATGAACGAGTGAGTAATCGACCAATGACGCTCGGAAAGCGATCCATCACTGCTTCGACTAAACTAAACACTCGCATCACAGAGCCCACGCACGACGATTTCAATTTCTTCGAATTCTTTGGAAGAGGAACTAGAACCACCTCATCGATCCAAGTCCATTCAGACTCACTTTTGGTTGACCCTTGTTTCTTACAACTCATTTGAACACATTCATAAATCCATTTAGTAGTATGATTACCTTTTGTTATATATATGATTACCTTTTGTTATATATTTCTTGATAGTAATCATTAGACAATTCTCTCCACTTTCATCAAAAACAGTTTCAATCAAATTTTGTTGCGAAAATCAAAGATCATGTGGTCGAAAGGTTTGAACGTGCGATGAGTACTATTACATTATCTTAGGTATTTGATCGAAAGCCTATTTAATGGAAAACCCAATGGGCCAATCCGGAAGATGGGGCTAGGGGAGGGTAGGGTGATCCGTTCCCAATCCTCAAAATTGAGATTTGGGACCAGACCGATTGGTCCTAGTATCGAAAATCAAATCGGACTGATCATCCAGTCCGATCTATGGAACCAGTCAAATATTTTAAGAAGTGAAGAGAGCAATGTGTTTGACCCAAAAAAAAGAGAGCAGTGGTGGTCCCCACTTCCAGCTTGTCTGATGTCTCCCTCTGTTACATTTATTTTCCTTCCTAGCAAGTCCCTATTGCATTAAAGGCATGTACTTTCATTCAATCTCTCTTTTCTTTACACAAACCCCCTTTCCCTCCTTCTTCCACAAAAACCACCACTGCGTTTGGGAACAACCTTGCAAAGCCCTTCGAGCCTCTAAAGGCCCTTAACCAAATGCTAGTGTATTTGGCATCTATATTCAGAAACTCATTTGTGAAATGCTAGCATTTCCAAGCCCTTTAGTGAGGAGTACTTTGCTGTCGTATAAGGGTAGATCCTTGGTTTGCCTTGTTCGGAGATGTGAAGGAGTCTGGATCTTTGTTGTTTTGTTTTTTTTTGTTGTATCTTTTTCAGTGGAAATGAGTTTTGAGCTGCATTTGTTAGGGGATGAATGCAATAGGACTAGATGATTTCCATCTCCTCTGTATTGTACAATTAATTAGAGTCAAATCCCTAATTCAGCTAGAAAACACAATGTTATTGGTTCATGTGACCGATCAGTGTACCCAATGTCTTTGCCTTTGCCTGATATGCCTTGAAATAGTTTTGTTTAACATGATTGCCTTGTGCACAGAATATAACATCAATTACCTCAAGGTTTGTCTAAAAAAAATGTACACATCCTATAGGTATAAAGTTGAGTACATATAACCCCCGGAAATGATATGAATTTAAATAACAAAATTTCAAAAAGACGATGGAGCAATTTCACTTACTAATTGACTTGGCTACCACGATTGGATCGGGTCATAGTCCCATCCTGGTTTCTTTACACCCTAAGCTTACAAGAAGGAGAAAAGCCTTTAAGTTTGAAACATTTTGGCTCGAGGACGAAGAGTGCAGCTACATAGTTGGGAAAGTGCGGCAATCACTTGAATTGGCATGTGTTGATTTATTGAGTAAAATTAAGAAAGTTTCGGGGGAGAATGCTAAGTGGAGTGGGAAAAATTTTTCGGATGCATTCCGGAAAATGAAATTGCTGAAACTGGAACTTCAAGAGATTACTAATTGTAGGTTGCCTTTGACAAAGAAACGGTGGAAAGCACAACAGGGCAATTAGAAAAATTATGGCAACGGGAGGAAATAGTTTTGGGGAATGAGGTCTCGCATCAATTGGCTAAAATGGGGTGATAAGAATGCTGAGTTTTTTTTCATGCTAGCACGATTCAAAGAAGATAACGCAACAAAATTATAATGCTGAAAATGTCAAATGGGGAGTGGAGCCAAGATTCCACAAGGCCAAAACAGGAGATTATGGACTTCTTTCAATCCCTCTGAAGTACCGAAGGTGCTAGAAATTTCCAACCAATTTTGGATCAATGCCAATGTCTAGTTTCAAATGAAATGAATTCTTCCTTAACCACACTAGCAACAAAGGAAGAAGTAAAATAAGCTGTTTTTGGCATGGGAGCTAGTAAAGCCTCTGTCCTAGATGGAATGAATAGCCAATTGTATTAACAACACTAGGGAGATATAAAGGAAGATGTGCTTGGCATGGTGCGGTCCTTCTTTGACACGGGTATGTGTGACCCCACAATGAATAGAACTCATATATCATTAATCTCAAAAGTCCCAAATCCGGAGACCTTAGACCAATTTTGCCCAATCAACTTATGAAATGTTGCTTATAAGATTATTTCCAAGGTTTTAAACCTTGGTTAACTGAAATGATTACAACAGAACAGAGTGCCTTTGTGAGTGGGAGGCAAATTCAAGATAACATTTTGATTGTCCAAGAGGTCTTGCATTAGCTCAGAGTTAAAAAGAGAAGAAAGAAATTTCGGGCGGTGCTTAAATTAGGTATGAAAAAAAGCCTACGATAGAGTGGAATGAGATTTCTTGGAAGCCTACTTGTTGAAAATGGGCTTCAACGTTAAATGAGTCTCTTGGGTAATGCAATGTATTACAATAGTTTCATTTGGTGTTAATTTTTGTAGAATCTCTCCCTTATTTCCAATCCACATGAGGAATATGATTAGGAGACCCTCTCTCCCCATACTTATTTACTATTGTTTCAAATGTGCTGTCTTGTTTCATGAAGAATGCAGTGAGGAGGGTAGATTTAAAGGAATCAAATTTAGCAAGGATTGTCCCACGTTAACCAATTTGTTATTTGCCGATGACTCCATATTTTTATCGAAAGGAAGAATCACATAATGTCAGATGCTATGTGAAATCTTGAATCTATATTGCTTTGCCACAGGACAGGCCATTAACCTAAACAAATGTGGAGTTTACTTTGGTAATGGTTGTCTCGAAAGTCTTAGAAGAAATTTGGTATAGGAGTTGAGGGTCCCATAAATTGAGAAAATAGAGAAGCATTTGGGAATTCCATCTGAATTGGGTAAGTCGAAAAGGCAAATGTTTGCATGGATTATGGCATGAGTGAATTTGAAACTAAAGGGATGGAAAGAAAAACTCTCGTCCAAAGTAAGCAAAGAAGTGCTAATTAAGGCAGTGGTGCAAGCTCTACCCCAACATGCAATGTCTATTTTCAAAATACCAGACTCTATTTGTCACACAATCAAGCAAAGAATTGCATCTTTTTAGTGGAAGAATAGAGACTCGAAAGCTAGGATTCACTAGAAAAAATGGGATGTCTTGAAGAAAAGGAAAGACGATGGAGAATTAGGTTTCGGGGATTTAATCAATTCAATAAGGCAATGCTGCGCAAGCAAGGCTTGGACAATTGCAAAAAACCCTTCCTCACTTTGGAGCCAAACATTCAAAGGGCTTTATTTTCCAAATGGAAATTTCTGGCATGCTGGAAAGGGGCATCGTCCATCATGGGGATGGCAAAGTCTATTGATGGGGAAAGATGCTATAGCAAAGGAAGTGAGGTGGGCAGTGAGAGATGGGAGAGACATAAAAATCCGAGAAGATCGTCGGCTAAAACAAGGCATTATTGGAGGACCTGCTAACCTAGGGGATCCATGAACAGTAGCAGAGTTAGTAAGAATGGAGGAAAAGGAATGGAATAAACAAAAGTTGTGGGGACTTTTGGTTAAACAGATTGTATAGGATATCCTTGCAATTCCTTTAAGCATACATGCGAAAAAGGATAAGCTAGCGTGGACTCGTAACAAGACGGGACTATACAGTTAAAAGTTCCTACAACATCAATAGCGCAGAAAATCAATACCCACAAAGTCAGCCTTCGCCTTTGCATCAGCCACCAAGAGCTTTATGGTTTATGATTTGGAATCTACAAACCCCTCCAAAGATTTGAATTTTTCTATGGAGTATTTGTCACGTCGGAAAACTTGCATAAGAGGAAAATAATACCTAAATCGAAGTGCACTTTATGCCATCAACACCCGGAGACAGTTGAGCACTTACTTTTGTTGTGTAGTTGGACGAAAGTAGTTTGGGCTCACTCGGCACTAACATGCAAATCTCGAGTCAAGGTTTACAAAGAATTGAAGATTGGCTACTGAAGTTCAGTAAACCCCAAACAAACTCAACTTTGGTTGCGCTAGTCGTTGGCGTGATGTGGAACTTGTGGAAGGCTCGAAACCACTTTGTTTTCCGACGGAGAAAGCCAGATCCAATTGCGGTTGTCGAGGAAGCCATGGCAATTCAGAGTAGCTTCAGGAGATGGAACCGATTGAAAAACACGAATGAAATTCAACAAGGGAACTCACCGTCGACTTGGTCACCACTGAAGAAGGGCTTGTTGAAGATAAATGTGGATAGGTCGCTCGGTGTGGGATCGTCCGCTGGAGCCATAGCCGGAGCGTGTAGAGATGAGTCGAGGAAGTTGGTTGACAGCTTCGTGATGGAGGTTCGGGCATCCTCAGTCTTGCAAATAGAAACCCCAGCTTTGTTGGAGGCATTGAAGCGGTTTGGTGCATGAACAGAAGTCTCTTGCACTCTCGAGTTAGACAACTTAACTTTGATAAACATCCTCACAGATCAAGACAAACCACCGGCTTTAATGGGCTCGTTTCAAGATATCAGACTGGTACACAGTGCAGGGGAGGCCAACCGCATGGTAGATTCAGCCGCTAAAATCCAAAGTCTTAAGATTTTACTTTGTAATTGGCTCTCTAAGCCTCCTTAAACGAAACCTTTTATGCTCGAAGGCCCATCTTTCCTATCATTCAATTTTTATTTATAAGTAATGAAAGGCTAATTTTTTTGACCAAAAAAAGTTCTCACAAACGTTTGAAGAGAAATCATTCAATTCATAGGTTTCACTTGTATCAATATTCTATCGAATCTTTTTATATTACTTAACTAAAAATAAATGTGATTTTTAAAAAAAAAAAATTTATCAATGTCTTACATTCCTTTCAACGTTCAATCTGTAAAAATTTCTATAATTGCTTCTTCTTTTTTAATTGTAAACAAATTAAAAATTAAAATACTTAAATTAATTACACTAAATGACATTTCATATATACTTTTATCAAGCAGTTTTTCTCTCAAAGTTATTCCTGAAGGCACCTTTTAATTTTAGTTTACTAAAAGGTATTTGCTTTCCATAAAATTTCTTTAACTAAAAGCCTTTGCATTTTCTCAAGGACTTTTCCCAAAAATTCAACCAAATGCACCTTGTGACCACTCCTCCATTTAAGAGAGATGACTGAAGACACCTCCAATTTGCTCCGAGCTCACTCTTGAGCCCTCATGGATCCTCATGTCTGTGGTGTCTCCTCCTTCCTCTCTCCTCTGCATTGCCCCACCGACCCCCTGCAACTCCACAAGGGATTAGATCAGCTCCAACTCTGTCCTGTCACCCTCCTCGACTCGAATTCCACTACATTAAGCTCGTCGAGAAAGCCCTCCTTCCGTAGGACCTAGAGGATGCCATTGTCCACCATGAAGAAAGGGAAAAAGGTGTGAGAGCTGAGAGGGAAGAGCGAGCATAAGAGGTTGCTGTTCTTTGAAAAAAAAAAAAAATCGGTCCAATCTAGTGCAATCTGGACAATTCCACTCTTGTAACTGGGATTTGGACAAAAAATCACCGGTTCCACTTTTATGGAACTAGGGACCGAACCAGGCCCTTTGGGAATTGCCCAGAATTAGGCGGTTCGGCCCAATTGTCTTTGTTGCTCACCCATAGGGGAGAGACATTTCCTCCATCTAGACTAATTTATATAAAAACCAGCCAGCAATTTACATAGAATGATTCCAATGAGAAATAACATAAATTCCAACCAATTATTACCGATGATATCATTTGTCTAGCGCTAGAGCTTCTTGTTATTTTTTGTGTTAAAATTTAAATTTTGAATCCTAGAAAGCATGGGTGTGCAACCGGATCGGGTATACCCGGTTCCCGGAAAACAAGGTTGGGAATTGGTTCTTGTTAAAACTGGTCTGGGAACCGGTTCTCTAAATTCGAAACTGGTTTAAATCGGTCAAGGAACAAGTTTCAAGTGATTACCACCCAGAAACCGATTCCTGGACAGGTTTTGAAACCGGTTCCCGAACGGTTTTGTAAGTAGAGGTCCAAAACCCTTTTTCGATTTATATTCTTACTCCCACAATCACATGACGTTTTTTCTCTTGGCTTTCTCAAACAGGCATGGGAGGACATTCCTCTTCCTCACTTGCTTCCCTCCCTCACCGGCTCCCTCTCGCACCGTCCGATGGATGGATGGTATTCGTTGCCGCCAAATTCTTGTGTATCACATGGATTGGCTCACCTAATTTCTCTTTTGTAGGAGGAGTTATACTTGCATAAATGAGTAGCTTTATGTAGTAGTTGTGGGAATAAGACTAATATTAGACCCATGTTTGTTGCTAATTCTTTGCCTTACGATTTTATTTATTATAATTAGTCTTGTGAATCCTTAATTTTTCGTTTAGTCAAAAAGTTCATGTATTTATTTATTGCAAGTGCTTAATGTTTCAATACAAATTAGGAGGATTACGTTATTTTCTCGTGTATTAATATAAAATTCGAAGTCGTATAGGATATTGAGAGATTGCAAAACAGGTTCCAGTGGAAACATGGTTGACCCTAAAATCAAATTGGAAAAATAGGGTGGATCGGGTACAGGGTCAAATACAAACATGGTCGAATATATGGTCTAGAAAAGAGGAACCGATTATAATAGGGTTGGGTACAGAGTCTAAGTCTAGATCCTACTCGCCCTGGACCTGATCATCCCTACTAGAAAGAACTGTTTCCCAGCTTATGAAAAATATCATGCGAACCTCTAATACTAGGGGTGTCAGTGGGTCGAGTTGGGTCAGAATGATGTCACCTGACCCGACCCAAATCATAAGGGTTATATTCTATCACCTGACCCGAACCAACTCGAAACATATTAGACCCTTATCGAAAATTCGGGTTTGGTCGGGTTGAGCCGAGGTTTTTTTTTTTTTGGGTTAGTTAAACCCAGCTTCGGATCTATACACTTGATTTGAAAGATTTCTGATTTATCTCTTAAGGAAGAAAACAAGAAGTCATCATGCCTCATCAAGAATATGTTGCCTTTTATAGTAAATAGTAATGAAGAGGGGTGAATAGTGTTGACAAAGCTCCCATAAGAACATGAATGGTGATGGTAAAAATTCAGTTATGCAATAAAGACAAAAAATAATACAAAAAAATCCATCAAAGTTGGAAGACAAAATGATGGAAGGAAAATTTACTTGGACAACCTAAAGTGCCAGCTTATGCCAGTCCAAAGTAGCAATTATTCATCTTTGATAAAACTCATTAACATGAAATAGTAGACCAAATTCAAGCTAATTTCTCTAGTATGCACATACACACAGATTACAGACGAGATAAATTGATAAAGGCTAGTGAATACACCTAGAGGGGGGTGAATAGGTGTTTATGAAATTTTTTTCGAATCTTTAACAAAAATATCCTTTTGCATGAAAATCACATAAGAGATAAATGAATCACGCAGCTATAAAAATAAATAGAGTAGGGTAAGAGAATTTTGACACAAATATTATAGTGGTTTGGCTTATTGTAAGCCTATGTCCACTCTCCACGCTGGTAGCCAACTGGCTGTAATCACTATGTAACAAAAGAAAGCTTTACAGTCTGACGATCTAGACTTCTTTAGTAGAAATACTCTTCTACAGCTTCTCGCAATTTCACATTGAAAGTGTCTCTCTTTTGTTCACAATTTTGAGCACAAGAGATTTTGAGAACAAGAGGTTTCGGAGGTTCTAACTTCGAAATTTTTCTATCGGCTCTCGCATATTTCCAAATCACTTCGACATACCTTAAATATTCCTTCGTGCCTCCATAGCCATTAGCACTTTCCAAGAATTCATCCAATCTACTCGTTGGAATGAATCAATTTAAGTGATCTTCAAGTTGTCGAATATATAAGTAGAAAATAGCTCGTCAATCCTGTTTGCCCATACAATCAGGATCTTGAGTTTCCAAAATTAGATCATTCCAAAACTTGCTTGATCTTCAACGGCTAAAATCCAAAGAGTAAATCCTTCGAGCTCATAATCACAACCAGAAATATTTTATGGATAAGTTAGGGAAGATAATATCTAAAACTTGATTTCCTTATCCGTATGAATAACCTGCTAATAGCCTGGCAAAATCGCAAAAACTGGGTCTGACTGTCTTCAGACTTTAATTGGGTCTGGAAATCATCAGATTGTAACTGTGGGTCTGGTAACCTTCAGAAGGAAACGCTTGGGTCTTGAACTCTTCAGACTTAAGCGACTGAGTCTGGGATTCTACAGACTTAACTGACGAGGATCTTTTGTTAGCTTCAAAACTTATAAGGGATTTTTCTTCAACAATCTCTCCCTTTTTGATGGTGACAAAACACCTCGGCAGATTTGTGAACTTATAACCTACAAAGAAAACTCATATATATTTTGAGGAACGCTTCTGTAAACACAAAAGATATTAGTCCAGTAACAATTATTTTCACAAATATAATGATCCCGCAAGTCCACAAATCTACAGATCCAATCATCAAACCAGTGCATGAATAAAGTCATAGAAGTTCAAATAAACAACTCAACAACCAAAAAGTTCAAAGTCATAAACATAAGCAGTCTAAAATAAAAAACAAACGAAAAAAGTTCAAAAAAAAAATTTAAAAACTCAAATCTGCAAACTTTCCCCCTTTTTGTCCCATCAAAAGGAGGTAGAGTGGTCAAGAATGTGGTTGGTAAAAATCAGGGCTCCTTTGGAATGCGAACAAGATGGTATTCGCTGAGCAATTGCACTGTCTTCTCAAGGCTTGTGAGAGTTTCCTTCACTGAATCCAACTCAGCACCCTTCACATTCGATTCCACTTGAAGTTTGAGTGCATTGATTTGGTCTTGCATGGACATGGAAGTACTCAGCATTGCCTTCTTGAGATCTCTTAGCTCATAATCCATTCCAAAAACCTACTTTTTAAGGTCGAGCATAATATCCAACAGTTGTGAAAATGCTGTTGAATTAGCATTACCTGTACTAGGACCAGCAGACTCTATTCTTGGAGTTTGAAAGATCGGTGCATCCTTTTCAGCCCTTTGCCTTTCTGATGGAGAGGATTCTTCAATCTCCGGGAAGTGAGATGCATAAATGTCTTCAGCATCAGCAACAGACCTACTTACATCACTGTAATGCAGTGGCGATATAGTTCCTTGATCAGCAACAACTCCCCTTGTTTTGTTGTCAGTGGGTGGAGTCGAGAATTCGTCGCCAAAATCCAATTCATCTTCAGCACTGTGATGCAGTTCGGCCTCCCTTCCAGAGTCTTCTTGAGCAAAAGATGGCTCAATTCTTTCAGCAAAATCCTCCCGAGCCTTGCTCTCCTTTTCATTTTTCCTATTTCTCTCTTCCTCTTCTCTTCTCACCTCTTCTTCTTCTCTTCATCGTGCTTCCTCTTCTTCACTTCTCTCTCTCTCCTCTTCTCTCCTCTGTTCCTCCGCTTCTCTCCTCTGTCTCTCTTCTTCTTCTTCTTTTCTCTTCCTTTCCTCTTCTTTCTTCCTCTGTTCTTCCTCTCTTCTCATTCTCTCAGCTTCTTTTGCTTTTGCTTCTCTCCTTGCCCTCTCTTCATTATTAGCTCTCAAACTAACTGTGCTCCTCAGCTTTGTGAGAGCAGAAAGAGTCATGGGGCATCGTCAAATTCTTCTTCATCATCCTCATCTTGTAGGATGACTTTTCTTCTTTTCTTCTCGGTGACAGCCATGGGCTCTTTGCCTTTTCTCTTGGCAGCAGCAGTAGCAAACTCTTTAAAGGGAGTTTTCTCCTTCAATCCTTCCAAAGCAGTGTTCAGCTCTTGAAGCTTCATCTTCATCACCATTTTATAACCCACAAGCATCAAGCTTAGGTTGGTTAGGCATAAAGGTGCAGGAATTTGTATCTTGAAGTGCCTGAACAACTTGGTGATGAGAGACGAATAAGGCAATTGGCCCTTATCCTTAACCACAATCCTGTACATGTGGAATAGGATAATATGGGGGAGTGAAAAGGGCCTGCCTTCGTTAAGAGCAAACATGAGTTTTGCTTCTGTTTTGGAGACGTCAGTTTTGGAGGTTGTCTTCGGCCTAAAACAATTGATAATGATCTTGTGCAGCAAAACATTTGAGGCATTTATCCTAGTGTAGGATATTTTGCCTTTCAAACTCCTATCTCCCACAATTTCAAGAGTAGCATATGCTGTGGACACTTTGATTGGTTGGAAACACCCTCTTTCCACCCCAAATATATCAGCAAGAGTGTCAACATCAACAACAAATTCTTTATCCATAAAGGTGAAGGACAACCTTTTGGCATCTAGAAATAACAAGTTGGAGTAAAAATATGCAGTCAATTCAAGATAAGCACTTGTCACGTCTGTACAAAACTTCTCCAGTTGCAGCCTAGCGAATTTTTCCCTAAGATTTACCTTGATTGAGTCAAGGAAATCAAAATCCACGCTTCTAGGATTCACAACTCCTCTTTTCAGCAACTTAGAGTACATCCGCTCATGTTCTTTTGATTTAAAAAGACTTCCTTGGGGACAAACAGTGTTCACAGCCACACCCATCCGTGGCTGAAATTGAGAGAACAGCCTCTCATTATCATCCATTGGCTGGTTAGCAGTTCCAAACCTCATATCACTAGGTACATTTTCATGAGTGCTCTGAGCGAGCCCTTTGTCAACAATACCTAAATCTTCCATTTCTTTCAAAGAAATATATTCATTCTTAAATCCTCTCTCCTTCAGAAAATCATCTATCATTCTCAAGTTTGTACCCCCATCTTTCAACTTTTTGTACAGAGCATACGCAAGCTTAGGTCTCAAGGTTCTTACCGTGCTGCCTCGGTAATTTCTTCCTCTTCAAAATGTTGACTCAATGTCTTCTTTTGTGGAGAATCTTCTTCGCCTGTTAGGTCAACCCTGGTAGGACCTTCTTGTCGCCTCTGTGGCCCCTTTCCAGCAAGTCTTGAAAATTTTCACGAAGACATCCTTGAATCGTAAGCAAAAACTCAACTTGTTCGCAAAAAAAAGGTTGGATTTTTTGCTGAGTAAAGAAATCGAACAGGGACAGTAATGGAGAGTTGTTAAGGTTTTAGGGTTTCTAAAAACGAGAGAGTAAACGAGATGGATTTTAAACGTTGTAGTGGATGAAGATGACGATTCAAAAGTATAAATAGCAAGAAAAGATAAAAAGGAGATACTGAATCGTCGCAAGAAGGAAAAAATAAAACTGCCAAATTTGAAAAAGTAAACTGCAATTTTCGAAAAAGAAAAATTGCCATTAATGTGTCAGAAATCGAATGAAAGCAGATTTCGATATTTCAAAGACAATTATAAATATAATACAAAATAAAGAATAACGAAATATGCAATCGGACTTTAAATTAGAGTATGAGAATGTTCAGACTTTACCTTAGAGTCTGAACCCTTTCAGACCTTACCTTTGAGTTTGAACATCTTCAGATCTTGCTTTTGAGTCTGAGCACCTTTAGACCTTATCTTTGAGTTTGAACTTTCCAAGACTCTAGTTTTGAGTCTGAACCTCTTCAAATCTTGTGATATTCAGTCTTGAGCGAATTGATTCAAAGTGAGCCTTTTCTAGGGGCTTTGTGAATATGTCTGCTAATTGATCCTTTGAGTCAATGAACTGAATCACAACTTCACCATTTTGAACATGATCTCTAATGAAATGATGCTTAATTTCAATGTGCTTTGCTCTTGAATGAAGTATTGGATTCTTTGTAAAGTTGATTGCGCTGGTGTTGTCACACTTAATTTCTGTGCAAGATTTTTCAACTCCAAAATCTTTCAATTGTTGTTGCATCCATAGTATTTGAGAACAGCAACTCCCAAGAGCTATGTATTCAACTTCAGCGGTTGAAAGAGCTACGGTACCTTGTTTTCTTGAGAACCAATATACCAACTTATTTCCCAATAGTTGACATGTACCTGTAGTGCTTTTTCTATCCACTCTACAACCAGCAAGGTCAGCATCAGAATATCCAAGGAGAGTAAAGTCTCCCTTTTTGGAATACCACAGACCTAGCTTAGATGTGGTTGCAACATATTTAATAATATCCTTCAAAGCAGTCATGTGAGAATCTTTAGGATTAGATTGAAATCTAGCACAAATGCAAACACTAAATAAAATATCAGGTCTAGATGCAATAAGGTAAAGAAGTGAATCAATTATGCTCTTGTATAATTTTTGGTCTACACTCTTTCCTTCTTCATCGTTATCCAGCTTTGATGAGCTTGACATAAGAGTTTCTGTCTTCTTGCAATTCTCCATTCCAAACTTCTTGATGAGGTCTTTTGTATACTTTTCTTGGTGGATAAAAGTTCATTCATTTGATTGTTTGACTTGAAATCCCAAAAAGAAGTTCAATTCTCTCATCATGCTCATTTCAAATTCATTCTGCGTACAACTTGAAAAATTCTTGCAAAGATTTTCATTAGAAGAATAAAAATTATATCATCGACATAAATTTGAACAAGTATGAAATCTTTGCCTTACTTTTTGATAAATAAAGTAGTATCTACTTTACCTTTAAAAAAACCACTTTGAATTAAGAAATTACTTAACCTTTTATACCAGGCTCGAGGTGCCTGTTTCAAACCATACAAAGCTTTCTTCAACTTAAAAACAAGGTTTGGTTTTCTTGGATCTTCAAATCCTGGCGGTTGTTCAACATAGACTTCTTCTTGGATAATTCCATTTACAAACGCACTCTTCACGTCCATTTGGAATAACCTGAAATCTTTAAAGCAAGCAAAAGCAAGAAGTAATCTTATAGCTTCTAACCTCGCTACCGGAGCATAGGTTTCATCATAGTCGATTCCTTCTTCTTGTGTATAACATTTTGCTACAAGTCTTGCTTTATTCCTCATCACCTTTCTTTGTTGATCCAGCTTATTCCTGAAAACCCATCTAGTACCAATAATTGATTTACCTTTTGCCTTGGGAACGAGTTCCCACACATTGTTGATTTTGAATTGATTCAATTCCTCTTGCATAGCTTCAATCCAGCTTTCATCTTTCAATGCATCTTCTACAGTCATGGATTCAATTTCGAAAAAAAGTGCTAGAGCACTATATTCTTCACACCTTTTGGATCTTGTACGAACTCCTTCATCAATGTTGCCAATGATGAGATCTGCAGGGTGACTGGATTTATGCTTCCAATTTATAATTGGTTTGTCGCTTTGATGAGACTCCGTTTCGGTTGGAGCTACTGATTTGGTTTGCAGTGGAGCGTCTGAGATTTGATTTTCTTCAAGAGAATTCGTAGACGCTTGGCCAGACTCATAATCTTCATGTTAAGTTTGATTTTGAACTAAGTCTTCGAATTTCACATTCATAGATTCTTCCACATTATGAGTCTTTTTGTTGAAAACTCTGAAGGCTTTACTTGTCATTGAGTAGCCAAGGAAAATTCCTTCATCTGATTTTTCTTCAAACTTACCAATTCGATCACTTGAATTATTTAAGATAAAGCATTTACAACCAAATACATAAAAATAAGAGACAATAGGTTTCTTACTTTTGAACAATTCATAAGGTGTTTTCTCTAAAATTGGTCTTAGAAAAATTCTGTTAATAATGTAGTAAGCAATTGAAGTAGTTTCAGCCCAAAAATGAGGAGAAATATTACTTTCAATTAAAAGAATTCTTGCTATTTCTTGCAAAGAACGATTTTTCCTCTCTACAACTCCATTTTGTTGTGGAGTGTATGGGGATGAAAAATTATGTTGAATGCCAGAATCATCACAAAATTTAGCAAAATCATGATTTTTAAATTCACCACCATGATCAGTTCAAATACTTGAAATTGTATATCCTTTCTCAATTTGAATTTTCTTTGCAAACTTAATAAAATAAGATAAAGCTTCAGATTTATTTGATAGAAAGAAAACCCAAGTAAAGTGAGAATAATCATCTATTATTACCAAACAATATCTTTTACCTCCAATGCTTTGAGTTCTTGTTGGACCGAACAAATCCAATTGTAATAGTTGCAAAACACGTTTAGTGGATACCTGATTTATAGATTTATAAGAATTTCTAACCTATTTTCCAAGTACGCAAGGAGTGCATGATTCATGCTTTTGATACTTTAGGTTAGGAAGTCCTCGGACTAGCTTTTTGGATGAGACCTTTGCAATTTGCTTTTAGGTTGACATGTTCAAGCTTTCTATGCTAGAGAATGGCTTCATCTTGAATTGATATCAAGCATTAAGAACTGTCAGACTTTATATCCAGCAAATAAATGTTTCCATGTCTTCATCCAATAAAAGATTGTGAGAGATCTTTGCTTGTTCCAGAACAAGTATCTTCTTGAAAGTTGATCTTGTATCCAGTGTCGCATAGTTGACTAATACTGAGAAGGTTATAGTTCAACTCTTCAACTAGAGAAATATTATTGATTGTGAGGTTTCCAATCTTCATGGTTCCTCGACCAACAATTTTTCTTTTGTTATTGCCACCAAAGGAGACGTTTCCTCCTTTTTACATGAGAGAGTTTTGTGAAACAATTTGAATCTCCCGTCATGTGTCTTGAACAGCCACTATCCAAATACCACTTGATTTTCTTCTTGATAGTGACCTGCATTTAAATGAAAAACTCAAGTTTTCTTTGGTACCCAAACTTTCTTGGGTCCATCATTGTTAGTACCATAAACAGTCTTTGCCCAACTCTTCTTAACAGGTTTCCAAATCTTAGGACAATCATTCTCAAAATGTTCTAAGCTTTTGCACTTTCAACATCTAAGAACATTTCTTCCAACAGATTTTACAAAAACCTTTTGAAAATGATTTTTGTAAAAAGATTTTGTAGGCCTATTCTTGATTCTTTCTTTTACCTTCGGAAAATCAATCAAGGGAATGGTTTTATATGTTATTCCTAGACCAGATTTATTAAAATAGGGTCTTTGAATAGAAAGAATTTTGTCCAACTTTTCAGATCCCATTAAAAATTTTTTTGTGTCTTTCAAAAAATCTTCTTTCAAGTAGGCATTTTCTTGTGAAAGTAGAATTTCATTTTCTTTTGAAACAGCAAGACTCTTATCTAGATTTTCAACTTTTTCAATCAAAGTCTTTTCTTGTTGTTTCAATTTGGAATTCTCCCTTTTTAGTTCAGAAATCCTTTTAAGAGAGCTTTTAAGACTGAGACAAAGTTCATCAATGTAGTTCGACACTTTGGTAGGAATTTTTAAATTTCTAACCTTGATATCGCTGTTTGAGTCTGAGTCTGAGTCAGTCATAAGACAAATGTTGGCATATTCTTCATCACTCTCTTCACACTCAGTATCACTCCATGTTTCAACTTTGAGTGCTTTCTTGAACTTCTCTGGTTTTTCTTTCTTTTTCTTTAATAAGGGACAGTTGGGTCTGATGTGTCCCTTTTTCTTGCATTCAAAGCAAGAAGTGCCAGCTCTTCGTCATCCAAGTCTTCTTCTGAATCTGTAACATCAAAATCATCATTAGATTTTAAAGCAATTGACTTCTTACCTTTGGTGTCAAAGTCCTCATTGAATTGCTCGACCTCATATGATTGAAGTGTGCCGACCAACTCATCTACAGAAAGAGACATGATCCTTTGTGTTTCTCTTATGGATGTCTTTACGTGATTCCAATCTTTGAAGAGTCCTCTCAACAGCTTATTGACTTTCATAGGTCCTGATATTGGTTGTCCTTGGCATGCTAAGCCATTTACAATTTCTGTAAATCGACTAAACATGTACATGATGGATTCTCCTAGCTTCATTTTGAAGGCTTCATATTGTCCAAAAAGGATATTGATTTTGGTTTCTTTGACTCGATCTGTTCCTTCATAAGTAACGTGCAATCTATCCCAAACTTCTTTAGCTGTTTCACAAGATGAAATTCTATTATACTCAGTAGGAGATAAGGCGCAATATAGAGAGTAAATAGCTTTTGCATCAAGGGCTTGTCTCTTTGAAATTTCGGCTTGTGATAGTCCCACTCCATCAGCTAATTCTTTTCCTGTGGTTGATGCAGCTTTAGGAACAATTCATTTCTCTACTACATCCCATTATTGAGGATCTTTTGATCTTAGGATTGCCTTCATCTTGTTTTTTCATACGTTGTATTCTTTTCCATCGAAGTAAGGAGGTCTGGTGTTGCTTTGGTCTTCAATCAAACTTGGAGCCAAAATACTAGCCATAGATCTTTAGCTTTAGAAATAATAAACACTTCTAATAAGATAAGCAACCTGCTCTGATACCAATTGATAAAGGCTAGTGAATACACCTAGAGGGGGGTGTATAGGTGTTTATGAAATTTTTTTCGAATTTTTAACAAAAATATCCTTTGGCATGAAAATCACATCATAGATAAATGAATCACGCAGCTATAAAAATAAATAAAGTAGGGTAAGAAAATTTTGACACAAAGATTATAGTGGTTTGGCTTATTGTAAGCCTACGTCCAAATCACTATGTAGCAAAAGAGAGCTTTACAGTCTACGATCTAGACTTCTTTAGTAGAAATACTCTTTTACAGTTTCTCGCAATTTCACACTGAAAGTGTCTCTCTTTTGTTCATAATTTTGAGCACAAGAGATTTTGAGAACAAGAGGTTTCAGAGGTTCTAACTTCGAAATTTTTCTATTAGCTCTCTCATATTTCCAAACAACTTCGACACACCTTAAATATTCCTTCGTGCCTCCATTAGCCGTTAGCACTTTCCAAGAATTCATCCAATCTACCCGTTGGAATGAATCAATTTAAGTGATCTTCAAGTTGTCGAATATATAAGTAGAAAATAGCTCGTCAATCCTGTTCGCTCATACAATCAGGATCTTGAATTTCCAAAATTAGATCATTCCAAAACTTGCTTGATTTTCAACGGATAAAATCCAAAGAGTAAATCCTTCGAGCTCATAATCACAGCCATAAATATTTTATGGATAAGTTAGGGAAGATAATATCCAAAACTTGATTTCCTTATTTGTAAGAATAACCTGTTGACAGCCTGGCAAAATCGCAAAAACTGGGTCTGACTGTCTTTAGGCTTTGATTGGGTCTAGAGATCATCAGACTGTAACTCTGGGTCTGGTAACCTTTAGACGGAAATGCTTGGGTCTTGAACTCTTCAGACTTAAGCGACTAAGTTTGGGATTCTTCAGACTTAACCGACGAGGATATTTTGTTAGCTTCAAAACTTATAAGGGATTTTTCTTCAACATAAATCGCATTAGTTAAGAAAAGAATTAGCCAATTCCATCAGGATGCGATTTATCTCCAGTAACTTGTAAAGATCCAAGCATAAAGAACATTCAAAGGGAAAATAATATTGCCACAACTTAGTTTTCCTGGAGATAGCAAACAATCACCCTGTCTCAACCCAAAACTTAAAATCTGTAGACTTATCTATAAATCCACACTTGCATATGTAAATTTTTGTCAAACTTCAAGAACTATAGAGTATTCAATCAAAGAATGCAACTCACAAAGACGCCAAAAATGGCCTTCTAAACTTCCAATTCCTATTTTCATGAGCAGATATTGTTCCCACCATACGCCAAACTTACAAAGAGAGAATTCGAAAACCAACAAGAAAAGCAAAGAAAACGAAGATCCAGAACCACGGACTCCAACAAGGGAAGAACCCAGGCACGAAAAAGGCCATAACTTGAGGGCCAAATCCATCTTGTTATGTCTCTTGAGCTCGGCGAATGCATTCAAAAGATCGGATTTTAAGAGCCGAGCGAGGCTCGTGCCGAGGACGTGGTTCAACCCAAGAGTGGATTTGGCCACCTTGAGGATATCGTCGGCATTGCTCTAGGACTAACCTGCTCTTGCAAAGCGAACAGATCCGAACCCGTACCGTTCTAGAACCAACTTGAGCGCCAGCTACGTTCGAAGCAACTGAAGGAAACAGATCCGGAACGACACCGAGAGACCTTCTTCGTTCGAGAGCGAGATCAGATCAAGAGGAACCTTGGGGACTGAAACTCCCCACTCGCGATTCTCGTGGCTACGCAAGAGAGGAGCGCTTGATTGGCCCTAGCTTCGATCCTTCACCGATGAGATCAGATCAAGAGGAACCCTAGAATGCGAGGAGCAAAGAAGAGGGCGGTGGCGGAATCGATGAGACAGCGTAGTCGTCGACAGCGGCGACGGCAACGGCGGCGGAGTTGACGACCAGAGAAGTGAAGAGTCTTGTTTCGTATTTAGGTTTGCGTGAAGTGAAGTGTGTGAAGATCGATGAATGAAGAGTGTTTGGATTTGGGACTTTGGGTGAGAGGCCAATAATGTGTTCGGGCCGAACAATGTTTTGACCTTAACCTGACTCAAAACATGTTTGTTTTCTTGTTTCATAATAATTACCCGAACAATTTTAAGAACCGAAACATATACTCAACTTGGTTCGTGTTGGTTGGGTCGTGGTTCATGTTCGGGTCGGGTTGGGTTTTTGGACACCCCTATCTAATGCTAGTCAATATGCGCATGTTTTAAAAAATTCAGTTCTTCTACATTAAATACATGTTAAATGAAGACTTTTGAGAGCAGCAAGAAATATAGATGAGAAAAAGAAAGGACAGCGTAAAGGACCGATGAAAAGATCTACTGGCGTTCTAATAAGTCAATACTATTAATTCTATAATATCCCCACGATATGTCACGTTGTGCATATGTTAAAAATAGTTATTCCGCTTGGAGAAAAACGTAGAAAGCAAGACGATTAGGGAACGACTATCCACAACACGGTAGATGGGAAAGTCCGTAACCAGTTTGTTTCATCATCTGAGGTAACTTTTAACTTTTAGTCAAATAAGCAACCCGACAATATTGACGAAAAGAGTCAGGTGTCATTTCTACGATGTTCGGCTATGAATTCTATGATAAACCTCTCGTGTGGTTAAGCTTGAATTAATCTCAAGTCATATTCTCTGGCTAATCAACGTCTTGGCATGGTATGACGTCAGCTCAAGTTTTTTTACCACAAGTACCACAAAGTAGGACAAGCATATGCTCTTTTTTTGGCCAAATCGTCGAAAACTATTATGATAATTTAAATCAAATGTAGATTCAAGCTGCCACAATCTATCTATATATATTATGAATAACAAAAGCCGGAACCTTTATCTAGGAAGATCCTGTTGAGATAGCAGAACTTTTCACCACAAAATTTAAGCCAATGAGGTATTGTTAAAGTATGTCTCCAATTTTGATTAACAATTCGAATGACGTTTCAAGTTCGAGGAATGAGGTAAATTTAAAACAAATTAGGGGGTGTCTATAGAGTGAGAAGACAAAGGAACGGGTGCCCCGACCAAAAGCCCAAGTTGCCAGCCCACAGGCCCAATAGCCAAAACTACCATGTAGGGGCCGGGCGCCCGGCCACTACTCTCAAAAGCCACTTCGCATTGGTCATACGGTAGGCTCCCACCCGTTCGAAACATCAACAAAATTAAAGAGAGTTTTAACTGGTAAAACCGAATCCGTCGCATCTTTATTAAGGACGCCAATCCTTTTAGTCATTCTTTTCTAAACTCATGTTTATTCCTTTATGAACATGAGTTTTGACAAAATGCACTTAATCTTTCAAATTTCTCAGTATTATATTTTAGAAAAATGAACATACATTGCTCGTGCAAAGAAAATTTTACACAAACGCTTTTATATAATTTTTATATAAGGATTATAACTGCACGCTTCCCCGAATCTAGATCATTTGACAAACCTTTTCTTACACTATAATTACTTGTAATTCTTTCCGGCACTTTTCTGCCACAAGGATCCGTGGTTCTCTTTATTTCTTTTTCTATTAGGATTTCATTCAATTTTCCCTAGTCGGTGTCACCTAATGTTGACCAAGTAAAGAAAATTATGGCCCCCCAGGTCCGGACACACGTACCGTCCAACCCTTCGCGTCATGATGAAATTGCCAAGCTCTAGAAGATCGAATGGGAAAACAAGCTGGGTCCGAGGAGGTCGTCCGATTCCCACTGGACTCACTTTTCCTAAAGTGTCTTGCTTTGCAAGCCAAGGCGAATAAGTTGAAGGTCTCCAACATCAAGTCTCACACGACATCAATTGATCCCACTGAAATTTCCTTGTCGATAGATAAAGTCGATGTAAGGACTACTCGATGGTCGTTTTACATAATTAAGCCGATAATGATTTTGTACCTCAAGATACACGATTTAAAACTCTTCATGCAAGTTTTCTTTTTATTTGACGAGAGGAATTCCTATTAGATAGGTAAAATACATTCTGATCTAACTAAAAATTTGCATGGGAAACATTCAAGAGAATCAATATGAATCCGGCTTTGCATTAGGTGCACTACCAGATAAAAGACCTTGTAAATACCACAATGTCATTAAACATAGCCCGGGGAAAAAAAAATTACCCGCAACATGGGGCGGTTTGACTATAAGAAAAGCAGGTATCATTATGCAACAAGCATGCCGATAATTGATGGTAATAATGCTCCGGTGTAGAAGTGCCAAATGCAGCCACCACTGGAGTCATTAGTAGCAACATGATGAAATGCTCTACAATTTCATTACACTAGATATCCACCAAGGTCTCGATCTTTCTCGCCAAATAAAAAAAAAAAGAAGGCCAATCGGATGAAAATGTTCCTCGTTGCTGCAAAATGAGCAAAGGCACATGTGATCCGGTTGTGGTTCTTACTTTGGCTGTCTTTAGTTTAGCTTTGCAAATGAGTTTTAAGTATAATGCAAATGCTGAAAGTCAAAACTATTTGGAGAACCACCCGCCATGGTGACTCCGCTGGGTAGATTTCAGACTTCCTTTCGCTGAGAGGTCCGAAGTTCGAAGCCCCTGTGGCGCAAGTTGCAGGGAGACTAGCATGAGATATTGGCGACTTCCCCGGTGGCATGTGTGTGGTAGCTAACAAGTGTCGCCCCCAGTGGTTTATCTCCGGCTGCCGGCCGTGCGGGGTTCCTTCGGTCATCAAAAAAAAAAAAAAAAAAAAATTATTTGGAGAAATGCAAATTGTAATTGGTTAAAACATCTTTGCAAATGGATTTTGAGTTGAATGCGTTTTTAACAAATAAACTTTTGCAATAGGTTTTGGGTATATATATATTCTATTTTTTGAAAAAATGAACCGAACCCTTTGCTGAATCGGTGAAGGGCTACCACCACTGATAAGCCAGATCTGACTCACTGGCGGTTGTCAATTGAGGTCACCCAAGGTCAGGCGACCTCTAGCGAAGGTCGTGTGACCCAACCGAAGGCCGTCGAAGGTTGCATGACCTCAAGCGACCCTCGGTAAGGGTCACTCGACCTAGGTGTCTACCACCTAGGTCTCGCGGCCTCAAGCGGCCAACACCTAGGTCTTGCGAGGGTAGTGTGACGGTGGCTAGGTCGCGCACCGCGTAGGTCGAGTGACCCTCGCTGAGGGTCGCCTGAGATCATGCAACCTTTGGTGGCCCTCGGCTGGGTCGCATAACCCTCCTTGGAGGTTGCTCTACGTTAGATGACCTCAACTGACGACCGGCGGTGTCGGATCTGACTCACCGGTGGTCGTAGCGTTTTACTGATCCAACGAAGGGTCGTCTTTTTATTTTTTTAAATAAAAGAATTAACCAATGACAAAATCAGAAATTTGAAATATTGGTGAGGATAGTTTTGGAAGGAACAATTAGTTTTAACATTCAGCCAATTTGGGCTTTTAGCCTTATCAAGGCTAACATTTGATCGAAGGCTCCTTTAAAACGGTTGTCAAATGATCCAACATTTTTCTAATCGGTTTTGGAGGCTGAAAATCCCTTGAGAATATTGAACCAAATGCATCATTTATCCTACTTGCAAAAGTTCATGTTTAGAATGAGCATATATTATACTGATCATGTGCCATCGACCAATCTGGACCAGTATGTTTACTCCTGCCTTCTAAATGTAATCAAAACTTCTAGATGGTGTTGGGATACCTTTTCCTTCATTCAAACCAGCTTAGTTAAGATTTGATCATCAAGACAGAGTGCGAGAATGAAATTACACGTTAAAGTTGGCTTATGTGAAGGCACGACCGAGACGTGAACTATATATAAATGATGACAATCTTCTGTATCGAATCTTATGATACTTGTCATAAACAAAAAGTAGGTGAACTGTCTTTGTATGAATTCTTTCTTTGGCGAGAAAATCCAAGTTTACTGAAGTGAATAAATGTCAAAAGACTTTTCAGTGAACACATGACAAGGACTTTTGAGTCATATGTCCTTGTAGACGAATAATAACATTTTAGGCAGCGAGGAAATCAAATCGGTTCTTGGAAAGGAATAAAGGAAGCTCCATTGATTTCGTAACGTGGGTGGACAACACCCGATTTGCGGCAAGAAATATGCCTCAAATAACCTCTGCATCAATGACCTTCTGACTTTTTTATACCTCTTTATTACACGAAAAAAAGTACAAAGAAGGTTGAGAGACTGCAGCTCCATCAATTTCGTAACGTGGGTGGACAACACCCGATTTGTGGCAAGAAATATGCCTCAAATAACCTCTGCATCAATGACCTTCTGACTTTTTTATACCTCTTTATTACACAAAAAAAAAAAAAAAAGAAAAAGAAGGTTGAGAGACTGCAGCTCCATCAATTTCGTAACGTGGGTGGACAACACCCGATTTGTGGCAAGAAATATGCCTCAAATAACCTCTGCATCAATGACCTTCTGACTTTTTTATACCTCTTTATTACACAAAAAAAAGAACAAAGAAGGTTGAGAGACTGCAGTCTCCTCAATCTCTTCTTATTTCACATTAATAGGCGAAGACTACATTAATTCTTGATGGATTTTTATTTTAATAAATGGGCCTATTTTGGCCTAATGGGCCTAGAGGCCCGGCCCATGATAGGGAGAGGTATAAAAGGAAAAAATGAAAACTGAAAAGTTACGTTTTTCCATTTTTCAGTTTTTCCTTTTTCCCTTTTTTTTCTCCAGAAGCGTATTACGACGTTCCTCCCGTATCGTCGTTTCTCCCCTCCTTGAAGAACAAAGTGCCCGTCTCCTCCTCAATTTGCAACGCCGGGGTTTAGTCTGTGGATTTAAGGTGTGTTCGACATTGTGATGCACCTTCGTGATCGGTGATTCGTGATTGGGTGTTGAAATCTTCTTCCGCTGCGTTTCTCCTCTTTTTGGGATCGTTTTTGTGTCGAAACGATCGTTTTGGGAATCCCGTTTCCCGAATCCAAACCCTTCATTGGTATCGAGCCATCTCAATCATGTTTCCCTTTCTTTATTTGAGTTTATAATCGAATTTTACATGCCTGTTTTTGTTTAACGTGATTAATGATCAAATTAAGAGAAATTCACCCCGACGCGGTTCTGTTTCGCATATTTTTTTGGTTTTCCGTACATCGTTTCGTAATTCTGATTGTTTGGGGTTGTAGTACTCGTCGAGACGAGAATTTGGAGTGGTCGCACGTCGCCGGAAGCCGCCGGACGCGCCGCCACGCGCAGCCGATGCATTCGGCTCCGTCGGCGCGTGCAATGCACGCGCCAAGACGGTTCCCAGGCGCGTGCGCCGCACACGCGCGCGGTAACCGCACACGCGCGCGGCAAGCACGCGTGCAAGGCACGCGCCGGATGACGTCACCGTGACGTCGCCGGCGGTTGCCAGCGCACGCGGCCCAGGCTCGTGCCGGTCGGTTCGCCCGACCGGCCCCCGTCCGACCGGCGACCGGCCCAACCGGCGACCCGACCGGCGACCCGACCCGTCCGACCGGTTGACCGTTGATCGACCGTTGACCGTTGACCGCAAAAAAAAAAAAGGGAATTTGTTTCTTTTTCAATTATGCCTATGTGGGTTATAAGTAATCCATTTTTATTCTGCATTTGTTGCATAAATCATGGAAAATTATGTATTTTCCCTTATGTTTATTATGGATTATAAGTGATCCATTTTTTTCAAAGTTCTGCATTTGTTGCAGGAACTATGATGCGCTATGCACGGATACCGCATTCCCGAGAACGGACGAAGAACGTGCTAGACTCGAAAAGGCCGATAACGAGTTAACTAATTATTGGTGGCATAACGGTGATTTAGTATCACATGTGGTCAGGGTCAATCAGATGATATCGGAAATCATCTGGAATGGTTATCTTATGCCGGATTTTGAGAAGGTGTCGACCTTCAAGAACACTCCTCCACCTGAATGGCAAGCAGTGTTAGATCGGCTATGGGAGGTCAACGTGGTCCCGGATTATAGGAGGCTGGTAGAAGCTTTTGTGAGAGAGTACTATAGGATTGAGCTAATCAAAACTTCAACCCTTAGTATTAGTGCCACATGGCGCAAAGTGAATGCGCCTTGGAGGCGACATAAGAGCTCTCCAAAAGTCTTTCCATGGTTGGCAAATGTGCCTACAAAATTCTCAAATTTTTTGACTGATAGATTAGAAAGGACATTCCCTAATTATTTCTTAGATTAGTTTGAGATGTTTTATTCGTGTAAATATATCTCTTTCTAGGTTGATATTTCCCTCTGTATATATTACTTAGTGTAATGAATATGCTATATTTTGTGAAAGCATTATTATTGTAATGGATGTCATATATTATTTGCTTTCTGTTATTGCTGATTGATGTGGGTAGCTCTTAGAAGTTTTTGTAGCTTCATAGAATTTAGTTTGCATAAGACAATTATATTAATGACAGTTTTAAGTTAGGATTTTTGGAGGATGATTGGAAACATAGTGACCTTTTGATTCTGAAACTTTACTTGAAATTATTCATTAATATGATTGGTCTATGCGAAGTGGATGCATAAATGATAGGCATTAATTATTCGTGCATATGTCTGATGTGTTCAGATCAATGGTTTCAGCAAGTAAGAAAGTAATTGCTGATTTGAACGGCAACAATTGTGAAATATTGAATATGAAGATTCAATATGTGCTGGAAAAGCCGAAGCACTAGAAGCTCTTGACCATGTTATGGAAGATCTTGAGGATGCTGTAAGCCACCTTGAGCTAGTGGAGGACCACCTAACGGCATTTGAGCCGAAAGCAGATATTTGCAATGCTGATTCAAGCTCAGAAAGGGCTTTGAGCTCTAAGCGCAAGCGTATTGATTCGTTCAATATGTGGTCATGCAAAGGATCAAGTCCTCCTTGCAAGAAACCAAGAGTTAACCAACACAAGAGAGGAAAACGTCCTCAAGTGAAGAAAATGTCAAGGGTAAGGTGTTACAATTGTGACAAGAAGGGTCACTATGCTGGCAACTGTCGTGAGCCTAAAAAGGTAAATACCTCTTGTACATTTGAGAACTTTGCTTATGTGTCAAGTTCTGTATTGTTGGCTGAATCCAATCCTTTGTGGACTGTAGATTCGGGAGCAACGGACCATGTAGCAAAGGATAGAGGATCCTTTGTGGAATTCCGACGAGTCCCAACCGAAACTAAGTGGATCTATGTGGGAAACAACTCCGTAGCTGAAGTAAAAGGAATTGGCACTCGCCAACCGAACATGCGTGGTGGACGCACTTTGATCCTACATGATGTAATGTATGCTCCGGAGATTCGTCGGAATCTAGTGTCTGTTTTAGTGTTGGTCAAACTACGTTTTAATATGAACTTCCATAATAGAGGTGTGGATTTATTTTTGAAGACAAATTTCTATGGTTGTGGCTATTTTCTGGATGGTTTTATTGTTTTAGACATTGACTATGTTAATGCAAATGTTTGTTATTCCCTTATCACGTCTCCTAATTCATATGACAATGATGTGAATGTGTGGCATGCTAGACTTGGTCATATTGGCCAACAACGTATGACCGACTAGCCAAAGAGGGCTTGCTGGGCAATATTGAAAAGTCGATTTGCCCACATGTGAGCATTGCCTAGCAGGGAAAACAACAAAGAAACCATTTGGAAAAGGTAAAAGAGCTGAATTTCCTCTGCATTTAATCCATTCTGACGTCTGTGGTCCAATGAATGTGAGAGGAAGGCATGGGGCTGTTTATTTCATCACTTTTTATAGATGATTATACTCGATTCGGATATGTCTATTTGATTTCTCATAAATATGAAGCCTTAAGTTGTTTCAAAAGGTTTATGGCCTTGGTAGAGAATCAATTAGACAAAAAAAAAATAAAAGCATTAAGATCCGATCGAGGTCGAGAATATTTATCTGATGAGTTCAGAAAATTATGTGATGAAAAAGGAATAGAAAGATAGTTGTCTATTCCATATACTCCTCAACAAAATGGTGTTGCAGAGAGAAGAAACAGAACCCTACTTGAAATGGTTAGGTCTATGATGGCACATGCTAACTTACCCATCACCTTTTGGAGTGATGCCTTATTAACTGCTGCCTATGTACTTAACCGGGTGCCTTCCAAATCGATTACTTCCACTCCATATGAGTTATGGACAGGTAGAAAACCGGACTTGGGTTTTCTTAAGCCATGGGGTTGTGCTGCCTATACCCATGAGCCCTCTCACAAATTTGGGAAATTAGGTCCCGTGAGGAAAGAAGAGTATTTTCATAAGATACTCTGAACACTCTAAAGGATATGTGTTCATAGGTGAGCAGGAAAGTGGGAGTGTAACTGAATTTGAATCAAGAGATGTCACATTCTTAGAGGATGAGTTTCCTAAGAAGGGCAAAATAGGTGAAAATTACTCCCTATTTGAAACCATGGATCAAGATAATGATATTAGTGGGGTTCGTCCAAGTGGGAGTAGTATGAGAAGTGATGAATTGCATACAAATGATTCTCAATCACAACCACATGATAAGACGACATCGTCATTATCTAATCCTAGTGGGAGCATAATGGGAAATGATATGCTAAGTGCACAATCTCCCATACGGCGAACAAGTCGCAAAAGTATTCCCCGTCGACGTTTTGACATTGAAGGGGAAACTTTTATGATTGCCCCACAAGATGAGGATGAGCCAAGAAATATACATGAGGCTCTAAATTGCCCTAATAAGGAAATATGGATGGATGCAATGGGAGAGGAAATGGAGTCAATGAAGTCAAACCATGTTTGGGAACCGGTTGATCTTCCAAAAGGACGCAAAGCTATTGGGAACAAGTGGGTTCTCAAGATAAAGCGTAAAGCTGATGGCTCAATAGAAAGATATAAAGCTCGCCTTGTGGCGAAGGGGTATAATCAACGGGAAGGAATTGATTATGAGGAAACATTTTCCCCTGTTGTTAGATTCACCTCAATTCGCATTATTCGGCAATAGTGACAAGTATGGATCTTGAATTACATCAAATGGATGTAAAGACTGCTTTTCTCAATGGAGACTTAGATGAGGAAATATATATGGAACGACCTGTTGGTTTCATTACGAAAGGCCAAGAAGGAAAGGTATGTCGACTTTTGAAATCGATATATGGCCTTAAGCGATCGTCAAGACAAAGTGGTATATACGTTTTCATAATGCTATGATGGCATATGATTTTACAATGATTGATAAGGATCATTGTGTATATATCAAAAGATCCAAAGATTAATTAGTGATCATATCATTATATGTTGATGATATACTAATTGCCGGAAGTAATATGGAGTTAGTTAATACCATCAAAAGTTGGTTATCTTCCAATTTTGAGATGAAAGATATGGGTGAGGCTGCATACATACTTGGAGTTAAGTTTTCAAGAGATCGTTCAAAGAGATCATTATCTCTTTCGCAAGAAACATATATAAGTAAAGTTCTTGAACGATTTCGTATGCAAGATTGTAAACCCATAGACACTCCTATTGCAAAAGGTGAAGGATTGAGCCATAGATCGTGTCCAAGGACTCCACAAGAAAAGGAACAAATGAAGCATGTTCCTTATGCCGTCTTGTCGGGAGCTTAATGTACGCTATGATGTGTACAAGACCTGACATATGCTTTGCAGTTGGAATGGTGAGTAGATACCAATCCAATCCAGGTCAAGCACATTGGAAAGCCGTTAAGAGAATACTGAAGTATCTAAAGGGAACTGCTGATTATATACTGAGATATCAAGGAAAGGATCTGCGACTCGAAGGCTATTTAGACACAAGTTGAGAAGGAGATTTACATGAAAGGAAATCTACCTCTATTTTTGTTTTTTTGTTTCTGAATAATGGCACCATGTGTTGGTGCGGCAAGAAACAAACGTGTATAGCCTTGTCCACGATGGAAGCTAAGTTCGTGGCATTATCGGCGGTGGTACAAGAAGCAGTTTGGCTTAAGAGATTTTTGGATCATTTAGGTGTTATTGAGAAAGCTGCAAATCCATTATTGGTTAATTGTGATAGCCAAGCAGCTATAGCGTACACCAAAGATCCAAAGTATCATGGCAAGACCAAACATATAGATACCAAGTATAACTTTGTCAAAGATATAATTGCACGAAAGGATGTGAACTTACAACATATTTACGCATAGAATGGTTGCAGATCCTATGACAAAGCCAACACCTAGAGATGTGTTTTTGTGGTCATGAGAAATCTCTAGGATTGCGTAGAGTCGATGTCTTGGATATTTTGATTTCCCTAAGTTGTTCACATTTATGAAATTGTGTTTTTCATCATTAATGCCTATGAATCTTTGTTTGATCTTTATGCATCTTAATGCTCAGTGCATTATATTGAGTTGAGAAAGTATGTCGGACAGATAAGAGATTAGCCCACTCACACGGGTAATCGCCTCTATTTACTGTGTGATAAATAGAGATGAGACGGTTTTTTAAGCTTATTATCTAGGTGATAATCGAGAGCTCAAGCTTAAAATATATATGTCGCCCTAACTAAGTGTTAAGATGAGGACATGATAAGTACAATGTCCGAAAGTAAAATACCCCACATATTTTACTTTATCTGTCTAAAATGCCGATGTGAGTTCTGATGAATTATGTGAATGAGTAGATACGTGAACTCAAGTTAGACATTAAGTATGTCTGAACTATCATCTGTACGGTATTGATTGTGTAGACATACGCTCCATGGGAAAGGAGTTAATACCGTAATACGTATTTCATACTACGTATGCATGAGACGACCAATAAGAGTGGCAAAAGTTTGATCTCAACTTTTATGCTGTGTGAGACTCTTGAGGGAAATGAATTCCTCAATTTAAAGTCCCCTCAGGACTCTTACTTATTCTCAAGATTTCTATTTAGTGTTTGCTATCTTAGGATGTTGCCAATGGTCATGAGTTGATTCGATCTAATGGGGCATTTCTAGAAAAGCAAGCTGGACTGAAATTGAGAGTTTGAAGGAAAGAGGAAGATCGATTTTGGAGAATCACATTGTTTTTGTATTAACTGGTCGACCAATTATGACTGTCTTTGGGATAATCATAATTGTGAATGCAATATATATCGTTGTTGAAAAGAGATCAAGAGAGATATAAATGTGATTGATCGATCTAGGGAACTGCATACTAAATCTACTCAAAGTGTGATACCCATTATGAGCTGCTATATATTCCTAACGGATGTATGGCAACGAGCTCTCGAAGTATGCTGGTCGCACGGACTACTCACCAAGTATGAATGTTGCAATGAGGAAAGTGGGACTGCGTAAGGGCCACCATGTCGAGTGGGAGATGTATATAGATGGATTCTTCTTTGATGAGCCAAAGTAAGACTTGTCCGCCCATGTTGGTTTTAGTCCACCATGTGCGAGTGGGAGATGATGGATTTTTATTTTAATGAATGGGCCTATTTTGGCCTAATGGGCCTAGAGGCCCGGCCCATGATAGGGAGAGGTATAAAAGGAAAAAATGAAAACTGAAAAGTTACGTTTTTCCATTTTTCAGTTTTTCCTTTTTCCCTTTTTTTTTTTTTTTTTTTTCTCCAGAAGCGTATTACGACGTTCCTCCCGTATCGTCGTTTCTCCCCTCCTTGAAGAACAGTGCCCGTCTCCTCCTCAATTTGCAACGCCGGGGTTTAGTCTGTGGATTTAAGGTGTGTTCGACATTGTGATGCACCTTCGTGATCGGTGATTCGTGATTGGGTGTTGAAATCTTCTTCCGCTGCGTTTCTCCTCTTTTTGGGATCGTTTTTGTGTCGAAACGATCGTTTTGGGAATCCTGTTTCCCGAATCCAAACCCTTCAATTCTGAATTAATCATGAGCGCTAATTGGATTGAACTCCACAGTAGGTCTTGATGAGGCTCTCGGCCTTGATGCGGTTGTCACTAGAGTCATAGTAGCAAAGGAAATCGATGTGATTGAAAGGCTTGTATCGCCGAGGGTGTGCTTTGTCGATGAACTCCTCGGGGGTATCAATCATCCCCGAGACATATGAGAATGTCCCGAGAGAGTATCTCACTTGACTCTCTTCTCTAACTGCCACTCGGTGGTAACAAGCTTTGATCCTCTCATTGCTCCATGCCTGATCAATAATACACAAAATTAGAAATGATTTTAAATAACTTGTACAAACTAATGCCAAAAAGAAATTTCACGAGCAAATAAGTGACTCACCACACATGCATCACCGGCCATGACCATGAGAGTTGAAGCCGAGGGCTCGAAAGTGAACCACTCTCCGTCTTTTGTCCTCACTTCCAAGCCCCTAATGTTGTTCTGGTGCAGGTAGGACAAAAAGCTCTTGTCTGTATGAGCGATCGGGTTCACGCTAGCGTCAAGGTCTGCTGGTTTTTTGTACTTCAAGAATCGTAGGAGGTACGTGCAGGATTCGATCTAAGGGTCAAAGCATTTTTCGACACCGTAACTCTCGCAGACCATCCTGAACACTACTTTCTCTATCTCAGCTATGAATTTGCCATAGTCATGAACAGTTTTGCTGCAGCCAAAGAAAAACAGAGAAGTTAAAACTGGAGCAGTCAAACTTAGCGCGCCAACTTTTTTTTTTAGTTGATGTTTTTCTCGATGCCCTTGATAAGCTAAAAGTCTGTTGGGGAGCCCACTCTGGTCATATTTTGTAAACCAAACGCGTTTGTTATGCGAGGCAATAATTTTTATTAGGTTTACTACCAAAGCATATAAAAGTTGACATATATATTGAATAACTCGTTTTCTGCATCTCGAATGATTTTTTCTATATGATCAAGCTAAGACTTAAGTTTATCATACCACTATAATTTCTCTACGGAGACAAGATGAAGGTGCTCCGTTCATCAAAATATTAGATTAATATGAAGCATAAGCATATGGATATAAGGTTACAAGATATTGATTAAAAGTGATGTTGCAGATGGTAAATGAGCATTCGAGACCTCTTTTATCGAAGTCTCTTATACCTTTAGTATCATACATAAAGGGAGAAAGATCAGTACCAGAAGTGGTCATTTCCAGAGGGCCACATGATAGAGGTGAACTGTTCACACTCTTCAAGCTTCTCGGCACCGTCAATGTTCATGCCCTCAAGGAGAGGAGTCCCGGGGACTTTGGTGATGTAGCCATGGGAAGGCTTGAAGTTGGTGTTCTTGATCTTGGTTTCATGGGGGAGGTCGAAGAGATCCTCGGTAACGCTAAAGATGGAATCATGAAGGCCAAGAGGGACGTTGGGGTGATCAACGATGAAGCACCCGTGATCCTCAAGAGCCTGCACGATCACTTTGCAAGCTTTCTCCCATGAACTTGTCCCCGGTTTCGTGCATTCCTCAGAGAACACTATCACTGGGATCTGGGAAACCATTTTTGTTCCAACCATCTCTCTCAGCTCTATACCGCTCAGACCAAACACACCAAGAACAAAACTCTGTTTTTAAGCTACTCTCTCAAGCGGGTGCTCTTTGCTTGATGAATTGCCACAGCGCGTTTGAGCCTTTTAAAGGCAACTGAGAGAATTTTTTAATGTTCTTTTTGTCCAACCTGAAGGGCAGCCAAAAACCAGAAAAAAAAAAAAAAAAAAAAAAAAAAAAAAAAAAAGGCGAATCCAGTTTAGGAGGTGGCATCACCGTACACCGTCTTACGTCTGATTCTCAACTTCGACTCACAATAGTCTCGAAAATCACGCTCATTAGGTTATGTGTCACTTTTACGAGGCGGCTTAACTACGACATCCATGACGAAATGTCTGACCAAAAAGTTTTAGATGCACAAGCATATATTACTAAGGGTAAATGAAATTACCTCATTCAAAAGTTGTAATGAGTACTTTTTTTTTTGTAAATAGAAGGTACAATTTTTTTTAAAAAAATTAACATCTAAAGTTTACAATGGCAATTTTATCACTAAGTAAAATATAAAATAATTTTCTAGGAGGTTGCGGGTACTAATATCCAAACACTTTGCTATGTCAACATTATTAGACATATCAGCAAATAAATTACCTTTCCATATCAGCAGATCGATTACTTCTCCAGAAAATGTGATAAATTTTGAAGGATACTCTTAATTAGTGTTGAATTAGTGTTATTCGTTACTCTTTTAAAGTTAATAAGTTCGATGATAATTTTGGAGTCTATCTCAATTAGGAGTACTTTAGATCTGTAGCTTGAAATAATCGGCCAATCAATTAATCGAGCAGCTTGTGGTCCCAAGGATGGGGGAACTTTCAGTCAAACAAGCAACCCCGATGGTTAAACTTCAACCTCGTGGGGTCAAATCTGAACGTCTCTTATAGGAACAAAAAGGTCCGTACGTATGTCCATGTGCAAGACTTTCTTCGCATGGCATAATGATCTTCCTATATCAGCAGATCGATTACCTTCCCAAAAAAATGTGATTAATTTTGAACTCAAAGTAGGATTTCAACAACCTTCTGATACTCTTAACTAGTGTTCAATTAGTGTTATTCATTACTCTTTCGAAGTTAATAGGTTTGATAATAATTTAAGAGTCTATCTTAATTAGGAGTACTTTAGATCTATAACTTGAAATCATCGGCCAAAATCAATCAATCAAGTGGCTTATGGGTCTCGAGGGGGGACTTTCAGTCAAACAAGCAGCCTCGATGGATGACTCTAGACGTCAAGGGTCACTCTCGTTCGCCCAATTGCAACGACGCCGTCGTGGCCCTCACTGAAGGGGCCACCCATGTCGTGCGCCCTCGTCATCCCCCGTTGTGGAGCAAGGTCAAGGACCAAGCTGGGCCAGATCTGTTCTGGCCCGGCCGGCCCTCTTATATTCGGGCTTGCGGGGGGCCTCTACTAAAAAAATAGAAAAAGAGAGTTGGGCCTATTGGTTGGGCCTAACCCTCTGTCAATCGTAGGCCTGACCATGGTTGGTTGGGCCTGGGCCCTACGGGCGAGCTGATTGGTCTGCCCCCAATTGGGCCGGACATGGGCGGGTCCGACCAACTCGCCCCAATTCGATCAAACTCGGGTCGGGTCTAACCGAACCTGGCCTAGCCCGAATAATAAAAAAAAAAATTCCAAAAAAAATTGAATAAAAAAATTCAAAAAGTGTAGGGTTTGGTTAGGACTTGCCATGTCTTGCCTTTTTAGTGTAATCAGGCCTTTATTTGTTCGTATTGATTATATTATGTGTTTAATTTGCATATTTAATTATGTTTAATTACGCATGCTCAATTTTACTGCAATTAGAATCTTGGTAGTTATTATTATTATTTTAGTGATTACGCACCTGCATGATTATCTCCCATGTTAATAGATAAGTGTAAAATCAATTCAAATTGCTTGACAAAAACCCTTTATTTTAAAATGAACAGGATTAGGTACCGAAAGGGCACTAATTGGTTAATTAGTGTAATCAAGTCCTCGACCCTTAGATTCTTTGGTTACGTAGAAAGTGAGGAACACTCTCATGCCTCGCTTGGTTTTTAGCCGACCCCAATAGGTTAGTGGCGACTCCTTATTACAAAAATCTTTAGAAATACCCCAATTTCATGCGAGGTATGAACTTGGGAGAGTCTGCACCTAATCATGAGCCTTAGATCCATCATTTAGGCAATACCCCCAAATTTACTCCCTGCCCCTAAGGGTAGGTTGCAATAGTGCCGATTTACTATATTACCATACATTTACATGCACACTGCGTGAATTATCATATAGAATATTATTAAAATAGTGCATATAAATTTTTGACTTATATATCACAATTATAAAAGGTATGGAAAATTGTCTAAAATGTCTTAAACCTACTACACTTTTACCAATTTAGTCTTAAACTTTTCAATTTTGTCAATATAGTCTTAAACATTTTCACTTCTTGATAATTGAGTTGATTTGGCTAATTTTGATAGGAATTTGCTAACATGGATGGTCGATGCTAACGTGGTATCTTTTTAATAATTTCTTGAATTATTTTATTTATTTATTTAACTTTTCTTTGTTTTTTCTTTTTTTTCTTTTTTTGGGGTTTGGAATTGGTTTGAGGTGGCCAGCCGACCCTCACCCTCACATGCCATAGATGAGGGCCGGCAACCCTCGCCAACCACAAGCGAGGCCTAGTGACCCTCTCCGGCCTTGGGTGAGGGCTTTCGCTAGCTCTAGGTGAGGGTTGTGACACTCTTACTGGCCAAAACGAGGGTGCATGAGCCCTCACCCAGGGCCGGTGAGGGTTGGCCAACCCTCACCTATGGCCGTTGAGGATTGATTAGCAACCCAGCCCTAGCTAAAAAAAAAAAAAAAAAAAAAAAAGTGAGAGAGAGAGAGAGAGAGAGAGAGAGAGAGAGAGAGAGAGAGAGTCCATAAAAAATTCAAAATATTATTAAATAATTACCACGTCAATGTCGGCCATCCACATCAACAGTTTTTGGCTAAAATTAATTAGGTGGACTCAATTGGTTATAAGTGAAATTGTTTATGACTAAATTGGCAATATGTGAAAATGTTTATGACTGAATTGACAAAATTAAAATATTTAAGATTGAATTGAAAAAAAAGTGTAATAGATTTAAGACTTTTGGGACATTTCCTTAAAATGTACACAAACTTAAATTATCAAAGTTCAAAGCAATTCATTATTACAACTACGAAGGATCCCAAAACATATTATGACATTATATTTCACAAATATGTACTATCTCTAAGATGCATATAAAGTAACAAATCAAACACTCATTTTATCCATTTTGCATGTATGGAAATTCTCTCGAGAATAAGAATAATTATCAAATCTAGATAGATGTTAAACTGTGATATTGACATCATTAAAATCAAAGGATTAATTTCGCTAGCTCGTCTGTCCAAGATCCCTTACTAAAATCATTAAAAAAATGTTCTGAATTTTTTTTTAAAAAAATTAACTTTTAGATTCAGTGAGATAAATTATCAATTGTCACTCGGAATTTTCCTGTTGCACTTGGTGAAAGAGAGAGATTCTATGCTTGAGAAAGATTCTGTGCTTCTGTATGCTGAATTATTTTACTGTTGGTGTTACCCAATATTGTGCTGGCTTTATAAATACATCATTGCAGGAAGTTCCACGTGAAATACATTATCGCAAAATAAATATACAAAAGACTATGATTATTTCCCCTTTTGTCAGATTTTCAAAATCATAGAGTAGATGAAGCCGGCAACGATCGAATGTTGTTATAATAAACTTAAAATATTGGGAGTTTCTCGATTAACTTCACCGAAAATTCCTATACATAGATACAGTTGATATAAGGATTATACGATGATTTTTTTTTTTGGTCGGTATACAACCATGGTTTTGCATAAATTAATTGATGATGATTTTCTTCCTAAATATATCTTATTCTTTTTTGTTCAAATTTTCATATGAGTTCTTTTTATTTAACAAGAAAGTTCATCTTAGATAGGTAAAATAAATTCAAAATTCAAAAATTTCTACATGACAAACATTCAAGAGAAAAGAGATAAATCATACTTTGCATAAGTTGCATACAACATGAAAGACCTTCCAGATCCATGATGTCATTAAACAGAAGCACAAAGAAAATCATCCACAAGAAAGAAATAAAGAAAGCTCCAATAATTGTGAAACATGGGTCGGTTGTACCATAAGGAAAGCTGCTATCATTATGCAATAAGCATGACTTAATTAACCGCTCAAATGAAACTTCCCCGATTCTCTATACATTTATTTACAAAAAAATAAATATTGCAAAAATTCCTAAACTAGTATATCTATGACAAATTTATCCAAAACTAATTTTTTTAATTATCAAAAATTAAAATTTATACATTTATAATAATTACATCATCTATTAGTTTCCGTTAAATTAATTGAATACCATAAAAAAACCACAGCATTAGTGCACATTGTCCAATGGAGGGTGATTCCCCAAACTAGTATACCTGTTAACTAATTTAATAATTTGATTGTAAAATTTAAAGAAAACTAACGGATGATGAATTTATTATAGATGTACCAGTTTTGAGTTTTTGGATATCAAAGTTAATTTTTTCTAAATTTATAATGAACCCCTAGTGGCCATTCTTCTAATATGAAAGGGGGAGGTGAGGGGTTCAAATCCCCACCTTCTCGGGAGATGGGGTGGGGGCGTAAGTTTTAGGAATGTGTTTCGACTCCCTTGCCCTGTAAGAGGCAGGACAAAAGTCTGAGAGTGTGTATAGAATAGGAATAGAGTAGAACTGACAAAAAAAAAAAGTAAACTTGTAATGATTGTACCAATTTGAGATTTTTCGTAATATTAACTCTTTATAATAAAATGAAAAGAAAAAGGAAAAGTAAATATAGTGAGATTGGGCAATCTCATCAAATCTTACCTAACTAACAAGGTTCTCGGCCTTAAAATAATGTAGAAATTTCTAACTTGTAGTGATATTCCTTACATTGTTGCCAGCTATTAGGGGTGTAAATGGTTCGGTTCGGTTTGGTTTTTTTGAAAAACCGAATCGAACCGAACTGTTAGAGAAAATTTCTGAACCGAACCGATAACGAACCGAACCGAACTTTCGATTCGATTCGGTTCGGTTCGGTTCGATATTTCGGTTTTCAACTTTCGTTTTTTTTTTTTTTTTTTTTTTTTTTTTTTTTTTTTTTTCGGGACGGCTTACCTTTTTTATAAGCTCCTTGAAGCATTGATTGACGTTCTCTCTAGTTTTTGCGCTATATTCAAGAAATGAACATCAATATCTTTGAGCTAGTTCTCTTCCTTCTTCCCTTTATATCGATTATGTTGATTAAATGGATCGAGGGAAGAAATGGAAAAAAAAGCAGCTTTCGCCGGAGTTCATTTTTCAGATTTCCGAATTAATGGGTTTTTAAGATAGTAAAAGTTGGTTTCTCTAATAGAATAATTGGATCAGCTGATTGATTGATGCTCGATCCCTTTTTTTGGATGAGGGTATCTTATACCTTGCAATGATTGACCAGCAGCACCAACTAGCTCATTCTGGCCACCAATCCGTCGCTGAGTAGATGTGTTGATGAAGGCAAGATTTACTTTTAAGGTAGCACAGCCGTAGATTAACGTTTGTTACTCAAAAGGGTCTTCTTTTTCTTTTGTCATGTTACTTCGAGCATCAATTCTATACGGAATATTCTTGCTTGATGATCGCTCAGATTCGTAACATAAGTGATCGGACGAGAACAATCAACAAAAACTCATAAATGGCCGATGTAGTGCTGCGCAAGAAGCGCTAAGATCGGGACAGAATTTTCGAAAAGACTCACAAAACAGCTGTTTCCGATAGCACATGATATGAGCAGGAGGCTGGCATTTGTAGCTATCCTCCAGAATAATAGCCAATCTTTCACATTCATGGCAAACTTCTTCACCAGAGGCCATCATTCTAGAAATGAATGCCCCCAATAAACCTCGCTAGAATACCATGACAAATGCTAGTCCGCTAGTGAGGAATTAAAAGTTCGTCAATTTGATCCACAATACTAGACTGATAATTGCAAGTAACTTCAGATGCAGTTTTAAGAATTCTACCATAAAACTCTGACTAGAGTACAGTGTCGCCAAGCTTTTCCAAGTTCGGAGAACCAATACCTCTCTCCTGCAACACCCTCGGTTTCTACACAACCTCAGAGATACAAAAATTATGAAACTAGGGACAGCAAACTTAACGCCCACGTCCGCGTCCACGTCCGCGTCCACGGCCCCGTCCTTGTCCCATCGCCCTCCCTGCATTGCTTAATCCATGTCAATGCTTGACGATTCATATCAACGTTCTGCTCCATATACGAATTTAAGATAGCAGAGAAAAGGGAAAGTAATCAGTTCATTCAACAGCGGGAGAAAGATTGTGTGTGATACCAGCAGTTGGTTTCTTCGGTTTGACCCGAGGCGTCTCTTCCACTAATAAAGTCTCAAGATTTATACTTTGTCCGGAAGAATGTAGTAATGAATATTATTCCACTAATAAAGTCTCAAGATTTATACTGTCTGGTCACTGCCGTATGACATTTGTAAATAAGACGAGCCACAAAAGGAATAATCAAGAAAGTTGATATTAGATCAACAAGCACACATACTAAAAGACTAAATCCTACTATGTCAGATTCAATTCTATCTCGATTATGCATAACTTTCTTGAAATTTGGCCGTCGTATGTACTTGGGTGAGCAAGGGAACACGAAATTCAGACATACACTCACTTCCTTACGCTACTATGAATTTACCTCTTCGAGCTTAAAGACGACATTCAATCATTAAGAGAAATTGTTATTGAATTCAGGTCCATGGTCGTAGATGACAACTAATGAAAATGAGAATTGAAATATCAATTGTAATATTGAAAGATATAAATATTCCATGGTTATTTTTTTCTCACCTGACTCGAAATTTTCAAGTTCTTCTAAGTCCTCCTCGATTGATTGTGAAAGTGGTGCGGATTGTAGCCAATCCTGAGTACATATAAGAGCCTCTACCATGATTGGGGTCAAGGAGCTACGAAATGCATCAAGTACTCGACCTCCGGTGCTGAATGCAGACTCTGATGCTACGGTGGAGATGGGCACGGCCAAAATATCTCGAGCAATGGAAGATAAGATAGGATATCTGGAAGAATTGACTTTCCACCAATTTAAGATATCAAAAGTGGAACTATACCGTTCACATCCTTCTTCCAAATACTTATCTAATTCAGATTTTTCTTCCAGATATTCTTGTCCCGTTTGGCTAAGATACATTGCAGTCATAATGTCCGCACCAACCACAGGAGACATTGAAACGTTCACTGTCCTTGTCCCCTTTAATCTCACGCTGCTTTGGGGGCACGTACCGGTGCGATATTGCTCAAACAATAATGTCAGAGATTTTGTCACTCTATCTCGCAAAGTTTCTGCCCGATTGCCTTCATACACTTGATTAATCATCCATTTCACATAATCCATCTTATGTCGAGGGTCAAGTATACATGCAATGAACCATGTGAGATTTATGTTGTTCACATTGCCAAAATACTTATTGAATTTGATCTTCATTCTCTTGGCTACTTCTTGCAAACTCCTATCCTCATCTCCACAATATCTATCAATCATCATATAAATCCCATAGACATCTTTTGCCATATCATTGCAAGTGACATAAGAAGAGCCCGATACTTTTAAAGTTGCATCATAGAACAACTTCAAGAAAGGAAGAAATCGACGGGCATAATCCCACTCATCATCGTAGGTAACCCTCTTACCTTGGAAAGCTCTTCAAGAAATCTTCTGTCTTGAATATCTAATGAGATAAAAGCATTTCGAAACTTCAAGGCCACTTCTAACATCAGATATGTTGAATTCCACCGAGTCTCCACATCTAAACATACAAGATTATGGGAATCAATATTTTCCAGCAAAAAGCACTCCTTAAACCGTTGCAATCTCGAAGGAGAAGATCTCACATAACGTACAGCTGAGTGTATTCTAACAATGGAATCATCTATATCTTTCAAACCTTCTCTCACAATCAAACTGAAGATATGAGCACAACATCTCACATCTCACATGAAGTAACTCATATGATAATATCAGAGCATTCCAAGAGTTAAGTCTTTTCTTCAAGTATTGAACTCCTGAGTCATTGGAGCTAGCATTATCAACAGTGATAGAAAAAATGCCTTTGATCCCCCAACTAGTTAAGCATTTCTCAACCCCTTTCCCTATAATTTCAACCAAATGTCCTAGGGATTTGACAAAAATTCAAAATTTTCTTTTGCAACTTCCAATCAGCGTCTATAAAGTGAGCAAAAGAAGACACATGTAACTTAGATTTTGACATGAAGTCCACGTGTCACCATAAGACAAACCCTTGGAGAAGTATCAGAAAAATATTTTTTCAATTTACTTCTTTCCTCCAAGTATAACTTGTAACAGTCCTCCCTTAATGTGTTTCTTGAAGGGATGAAAAACTTTGGCTAGATTCTACTCACGAATTTTCGAAATGCCTCAAGTTCCACAAACTTAAAAGGTAGTTCACTAATGATAAACATCGCCGCTAGATCTTTTCGACTAGCATTTTGATCAAATTTCCAAGGACCAACTGAAGTAGAACTACCAACCCCAACAGATTCATTCGAGGCACTTCTTTGCCTTTTCTCCACGTTCGCATATAGATAATTCTTACATCTACCTAAATGATTATGCATCCCACTAGTCCCTTGAGTAGTAGAACAACCAATAACAGCTCTACAATATAGACATTCGGCTTTATCTTGGCTATTTTCTATCCTTTTAAAGTGTTCCCATACAACAGATCTCAATCTCCTTCTATTTGTACCGCTAGATTCACTTATCAACGATTCGCTCATTGTATATTTGAGTTGCTTCAGCTCAATTATCACAAACCTTTACAGCCAGCTTAAGTTACAGAGCAAAAGAAATAAGCCCCAACTCAAACCTGGTGATATTGCAGCACTAATTTGCTTGGAGGCATTGTAGATGTGACGAACAAATGGCATACGTTTAATGAACCACTCTCCAAGGCTGGATGCAATCTGGCTGCATTACACAGGTCGGTTCGATGCAAGCAGGCTGAACGCAGAATGCTGAGTTCTTTGACTCAAAGCTTGAGTTTGAGGATTTGACCAGAGTGGGGGAGACAACACATCTTAGAGAGAGATCGAAATCTGAAAGCATTATGTGCCCATCTTCCCTAACTAGAACATTCTCTGGTTTAAAGGTCTCTATAGATGATCCCAAGCATATGCAAGTACTCCAAAGAAAGGAGAACTTCCGCCACATAAAACCTGCAAAGCGAGGGATTCATGAAGTTATGAGCAACTATTCTTGGCAAATAATATCATGCCTGAGTGTGAATAAACAAAAAAGTTAAGCTCCTGGCAATTAAAAAATCAGCTTTATCACCATTGTCATTATCTCCAGAAAAAGAGTCCCATGCAGTTCACCAAGATTTATTAGGGATGGGAAAATTTACAGATAACTAATTCAACAACTAAGCTTAAATATCTTCACAACCATGTGTAAAATGTGAAAGTGATGAATACGTGATCAATACGTGTATTTAAGTAGTCAGGTAGTTGGGCTTAAAAAGACATTATTGGAACAATCTATTGGCTAACAAAATTCAAGTTCTACAACCAAAGTCTAAGTTGGCCTAAATAGAATCGGGCAGGAAGAAGAGATTTCACAATATGGAAAAACACAGAGATCTAATTTAAAGAAGCAGCAACACGAGACATTAAAGGAAATAATTAGAAGTGCCCAGTCAATGAGAACTATGTCTCCTTCTTAAAATTTATAAACAAAGTCAGATCCATCCAAATGTACCAATCCAGAAAATGAAAAAACTAATGATCATTGACACTTCTTCGGATCATATCGGGTCCACTAAGTCACAGGACAATAGATTATGGTATACACAAGGTGAAATCCTTAAGTTTTGAATACAGATATTACGTATTCCCACCTTGGTTCAAGCCACCCCCATTAGATTGGAAATATGAGACAGTTGCCCAGATCACCCGCAGGAGGAGGATCACCACAAATACAGAGCCACCAAGAGTGCAAGCCACCTGAAACCAGCACCAACACTAACATCAGCAGTTGAGGGTCAAAGCCAAAGGCTGTTCCTTCTAAAAAGTTGATCTAGTTATAGCCAATTCCATTTACTACCCTGTGGCACGGTGAGATGAAGTTGCAGCTACTCAATGATCGACTCTTACTCTGAAAATGCCCTCCACATTTTTCCTCATTATCTAACTTTTCAACAAACAAAGAGCCTATCGATCTAGAAATGCCATTGGAGACAAATGCTCTTATAAGGGCACAAATGGAAGAAATATGGAGTGGATGACATACATAAAACAGACAGTCATCAGTCTAATACATTTTTAGTGATGTACGGTCACCAGACTTGAGATGAACCTCTTGGATCCACAAAGTCATTCGTATTTGTTGATAAAAAGTTACTGAAGTACCTCAAGAAGTGCCTTCAAAATGGAAAGTGACGCTAGCAGTAGAATCCCATCAACCGCAAAGGAAACCTGCAGTTTCCATCCAGGGAAGCATTCAAGAACTACAGTCTTTCGATTTATGCTCCTTTTCGTGAAGTGCTCTGCAACAGACGGTCAAAAAAAATTGTACTGTTCAGCATCAGAATCATCCTCTAAAAGACATGCAAGGCGTTCACTTCAAGCCATCGTCACCGATTCACAAGCAGAAATAGAATAAGAGCATTTTATTCCCACTCGAACATAATTTTATGGCTAATATTGGTGGCATAATTGGAAACATTGAACAAGGCAGGTCCTCTGCGAATGGCTAGTGAACATTGGGAATTTCTCTGGCGCGGCACCCTGAAAAAGATCGATGTGGTCCAAGATTTTCAAATCTATTCATATATTAAGCATAGACCAAGCAAAACCGCATCGATTTTATTCCTTGCAGATGCTAAATTTGCAATCTTTAGCATCAAGACTCTGTTTTTCCAAGGAAAAGCTTCTTCTGTCATGCCAAAGAATAAAATACAATGGCATATTTGACTGGTTAAAAAGTGAAAAGCGCGTCTGCAAGATGGGGAGTCTTGTCTCGGATCATCATTGTACAGGAAAAGAGCACAACTTTCTCTTGGTTTTATGGGGTTGGATTGAGTGGAGGCTTTTGTTGGTTCTGCCGCATGCAAATCAAGAGCACGACATCTACAGCGAACCGAACAGCAACGAAAAGAGCCCTAGCTCGAAAGTCCAGCTACCATCGAACGAGCGCGCGAGAGGACTCGAAGGGGAAAAGCGACCATCCAATCGGCGAACGAGAACGCGAGAGTACCTTGCGAAGCATCTGCTCGACGCTGCGAATCTGGTTCTTGAGCGAGACGGCCTTCAGCTTCTTCTCCACCCCCGGCGCCTTCGAGCACGAGCGCCCCGAGAGAATCTGGTTCTTGGGCGAGGGGCTTTGTCCCTCAATCGGTCGTCATCGCCGTCGCCATCACAGTCGCCGTCCTTGCCGCCACCGTCGTCGCAGTCGTCGTCGCCGTTGAGAGAACTCAACTGGAAATCGATCAAAACCAAGAGAGACGAGAGGCTCAGAGGACTGAGTCTTGAGAGACGGGAGTCGGGAGAGAACGAATTAGATTTGGTTTTATCGATTCGTGGTTCGGTTTTCGGTTCGGTTAACCGATAAAAACCGAACCGATAAGAAAATTTTCGGTTTTTGATGAAAACCGAACCGAAAACCTGAACCGAACCAAACCGATCGAAGTTTTCGGTTCGGTTGGGTTTGGTTCGCGGTTCGGTTCGGTTTTCGGCTCGGGTCTTGACAGCCCTACCAGCCATCAAGCAAACGATCTTGAAATTTGCCAACAAATTGATTATTTTGTTAATTAGTATCATTCGCTGGCTGACAAATAGTGTTGCTCCGTCTAATATTGTACTCTAGAAGTGTTGAATGCAATCATCACCTACCACAACTAACTCTCGAAGCTAATTAGTCGCAAAGAAATCAATAGGATTGAAAGGCTTGAATTGTTGCGGGGTTGTTGAACAGTATTGCTCAACATTTTTGCCGGCACTATTACTATCAGAAAAGTTGGGGATAATGATGAAAAAAAAAAGCATTATTCTACACATTACTAAATGAAAAGTACATGAGTTTATTTGTAGGTTTTACAAAATGAGTAATGTGAGATTTTGTGGAACTATTACCGACTATTCTAAAAGTTTAAGATATTAGATAAATGTATTATTTAATATTTAATTATTTCAACACTCTCCTCTTATGCTTAGTCTGGCTTTTTTGCCTAGTACTAAGTGTGCACATATTTAATTAAGGAGGCAAATAAAGTATGGAAAATTTTGAATTTGAGACCTCCAATTAGGGGGAAATTACAAAAAAAGTCATAAATTTTTTGTAGTTGTGTCTATTTAGTCGTAAACTTATTTTTTTTGGCTAATTGAGTCTCAAAGCTTTTATAATTGTGCCAGTTCAGTCATTCCGGCCAAAATTAGCTTGCCGATGGTGACATAGTCGCCGAACGGTGCCGATAGAAAATTTTTAAATAATAATTTATTTTTTGATTTATTTTATTAATTTTTTAATCTTTTTTACCTTATTTTTCTCTCTTTTCCCCCCTCCCTCCTCCTTCCTCCTCCCCCTTCCTCCCTCCTTCTTCCTTTGGCTTTGGTAACCGACCAACCCTTGTTAATCACCGGATTGAGATGGTTGGGTGAGCTCGCCTCGCCGTCGTAGGGGGAGGGCAAGCTCGCCTAGCCATTGGTGGAGCGAGCTTTGCTGGATTTTACAAGGGCTTGCCTTGCCGGACCTGACGGCGAGGCCCCCCTCGCCAAATTTGGCGAGGGCTTGCCTCACCAGTGGTTGGGCGAGCTAGCCTTGGCCCAGTAATGGCGAGGTGAGCTTGGCCTCAATCTGGTGATCGGCAAGGGCAGGCTAATGGCCAGGGCCAAAGGAAGAAGGAGGGAAGAGTGGGGGTGGAGGAAGGAGGAGGAAGGAAAAAAAAAAAGAAAAAGAAAAATAGAGAGAAAAAAACGTAAAAAAGATTTAAAAATTAATAAAATAATTTGAAAAATTAAAAAATTATTTGAAATTTTGTTGCCAGCATCGGCCGACTATTACATCGCGTTGGTTGGCCAATTTTGACCGAAAGAACTGAATTAATATAATTATAAAAGGTTTATGACTCAATTGACCAAAAAAATAAATTTATGACTGAATTAGCATGATTGCAAAAGATTTAAGACTTTTTTTGGTAATTCTCCCGTATGATACCATGAGAGATTTTGATGGATTACTACTGACCATTCTAAAAGTTTGAGTTATTAGATAAATGCGTGGTTCAATATTTAATTATTCCAACATTAAAAAAGCAAACATCAACTACAGTTAGTTGGGACCAATCAAGAGAAATATACATAATCTCCTAAATATATTTCTAACAAATCTAAGTATTCCTTGATTTTGCTGTATAATCATTTTTATTAGTGCTGCTACATATTATTGGACCAAGAAAGAAATGATCATCCCAGGTTCCCACATACACGCGTACCATCACATGGTGAAATGCTGTAGAACTTCGTTAGCTAGACATCCACCAATATCTCGATCAAGTCCAATGGGATGAAAATAAAATGAGCAAGTCCCGTGTAATCAGGTTATATTCTTACTTTATTGTGCTTCGAAAAGCTTACGTATGGAACAAGCATATTTTATATTTGATCATACGCTACCGTTTGGACTAAGTTGTTTAATCAGGCCAGAAAAAGTAAACCAATCTTCTAGATGGTGCTGGCATATCTTTTTCTTTATAGGCAAACCGTCTAAGCTTAGATGCGATTGACCAAAGGTGCACGTTGAAGTTGGCTTACGCACCCAGATCCCAAAAAAAAAAAAAAAAAAAAAAAAAAAAAAAACAAAAAAAGGGGAAAAAGTTGGCTTATGCATAGATATGTTTGATACATGAACAGTTTATGATGACAATATTGAATGACTAAGCTGACGATATTTGTCATGAAAGATCTGTATGTGTAACTTTTGGTCCAATATTTTTAATCCAGCCTTCTAGATTCAGCCCATAAAAAATGTAAATAAATCTTCTAGATGGTGTTGGATATCTTTTCCTTTACTACAAACCAGCAAAGTTAAGAATTGACTGCTAAGACAAATTGTTTGAGATGAAATTGTACGTTCAAGTTGGCTTACGCATAATCAAGATTAATACATGAACTCTATTATGATTCCAATGCTATATATCTAAGCTGATGGTATTTATCATTAAAAAATACATAGGTGAACTATATTGTATAAATTCTTTCTTTGGCGAGAAAGTGTAAGGTAGGCAGAGTGAATTCTAATCCGAAAAGACTACTCATAAAACACATGACAAAGATTCAATCTATACGAATCAACCTATGCATAATTCATATTCATGGCTCAAAAGTCCTTGTAGATGTACAGTATCATTACGTGGAGCAAGGGAAACATAATAAGCTCCAGTAATTTCGCAAAGGGGGTGGATTACTTGATTACATAGTAAGAAAAGTAGGACCCGATTTGTTGCAAGATATATGCCTTAAGTATCCTCTACACCAATCACCTGACTTTTCTATACCTCTTTATTTCGGGAAAAAAGGCACAACGCAGATTGAGAGACAGCAATCTCCTGAATCTCATCTTATTTCAATCTGAATTAATCATAAGCGCTAATTGGCCCAAACTCCGCAGTAGGTCTTGATGAGGCTCTCGGCCTTGATGCGGTTGTCACTAGAGTCATAATAGCAAAGGAAATTGATGTGATTGAAGGGCTTGTATTGCTGAGGGTGTACTTCATTGATGAACTCCTCGGGGTCTCGATCATCGCTGAGACATATGAGAATGTCCCAAGAGAGTATCTCACTTGGCTCTCTTCTTTAACTGCCACTCGATGGTAGCATGCCTTGATCTTTCCATTACTCCATGCCTAATCAAGAATGAACCACGAAAAATTAGAAATGATATTAATGAACTAGCACAAACTAGTGCTAACAAGAAAATTTCACAAGTAAAATAATAACTCACCACACATGCATCGCCAGCCATGACCATGAAAGTCGAAGCTGAGGGCTCGAAAGTGAACCACTCGCCATCTTTGGTTCTCACTTCCATGTAGGACGCAAATTGCGCAACCCCAAGATCTCCATAACTAGAACAAGAACATACATCCAAGAGTAGAAGATTAACGCACCTGTTTTAGGATCTCGTTCTTGAAAGCAGAAGCGGAAAAGGATTGCCCACATTCAAGGGGTTTATCCACGCATCAAATCATTCTCCTCTATTGCCCTCTGAGTCACTGGCTCAATGAGGCGGCCCTCACGATTAGCGTTAGAATAACGCTCTTTAGGTGATGATATGTGAGATTATGGTTAGAGGAGAGACTTAAGCACTATTTATAGAGTTTCCAGCCAGTCCCCCTCATTACGGGCCAGGCTCAACTCGGCCCACACTAGCCAGCCCCATATTAGACTAATTAAGAAACCTTCTATCTCACCTTAGACCAAACCCCGTAAAACAGTAAACGTTAAACGGTAAATAACAATGTCAATTAATTTAGTCCACATATTAGGAAAATTCTTACATTCTCCCACTTGGACTATATTAATTGAAATTGTATTGTATGTGCGCACATTGGTCCAGAGATAATTCTTAATAGTCAATTCTATCCCATAAAACCTTCAACACTAAATCATGACGGTAACTGCATGTATATACACAGAGCCTTCCATGATCACAAGTGTTTTCAACTTTATTGATATGGATCAAATATGGTAGTGTGGTAAATGGCTAACATCTCTCATAGAGAGATCCATTTGTCAGTCACTATTCTCTTACTTAGGCGACACAAAAGTTTGTGTCACAAGAGAATGAAATTATGGTTCTAATGAACCCACATATGATTCTCTTACTTAGGCGACACAAAAGTTTGTGTTACAAGAGAATGAAATTATGGTTCAAATGAACTTTTGTCAATCATCATTCTCTTACTTTGGCGACACAAAAGCTTGTGTCACAAGAGAATGAAGTTATGGTTCAAATGAACCCACATATGTCTTGTCCTTATGGTTAACCTTTTACAAGAACATATGCACAAGGCTAATAACTGGATGCCCCTAGCCTTCACTCAAGGTAATACCTTGAGACTTTATCAATATGTATTCAACACGATAATAACACATTCAAAATTATTTTATTGAATGCAAAAGTTGATACATATCAAACCGTTACTAAAAATAATGAACACAGATGTGAACTTTATCAGAATAAAGCCAAAATAGCTCCCACTAAACAACAGTATGCGAAGATACTCCTAGGCTCATATTGATGACATGTCACTCAAATACTCATGGGCGTAGGTCTTTAGTTAGTGGATCTGCAACCACATCATCTGTGAAAATATGTTAACGTCACCTTTCTGTACCGTTTCTTTATGGTCAAAAATATTTGACCGCCATATATTTAGACCCATTGAGACATTTGTTATTAATAAACAACAAATTTATTATCTCAATACAACCGTATGGGTCTATCCAAAAAAAATCAAAACGCTCAACTCCTTCATAAAGCTCCAAAGCATAATAACTCAATTAACAGCCTAAAATAAAGTTACAAACTCTACTTACATAGTAGATATAGAACTTTATTTATTGCACTACACTTCCTTAAAATCTTTTGGCAGTAACCCAGTGATCGCATCCTGGATTCAACTTATATCTGCCTAGAAGTCCCGTCGCAATGACGATATTTAATCTAGTGCAAAATCAAATATATATTATACTTTTAAGTGCACTAACACAAGGTACACCATTTAATTAGATTTTCTCAATATCTAAATAAGGACAATGTGATAGATTCAGTCCATCACGCTTAACAACAGGAGTAATTCCTGACTTGTAATGATGTATACTGAATATTTCCAAAATACGATTAGCAATTGTCCTCCAAGAAAATCTAATAAAATATGGTGAGAACAATCCTTACGGACCTTAGTGTAAAAGACAAAAGATGCCCCAAGGTCACTACTTATAAACAAAGTATCATGTACAGAGTATGAGGAAAAATAAATTTCCTCCCACTGATCTTGCAGTATATTGAATTACTTTGTTCTCAATTGAACAAAATAACGACATTATGAAACTTTATTAATATTGTCTGGAAACTTGCATAAAATTATTAATAAGACTTTCAGTCTACACACAAGTTTACTTAAATTTATTGCAAAAATCCTTCAGTTGTACTATATAGATTTTGTATCTATTTGGCGTAACTCCAAACCAACTCCAAACCAAAATAAATGCCACATTTACTCTGAAAGAATCTTTTAAAGAAATAATTATTTCTTCACTATTAACTATCCACCCCTCTTTCAGAGTGAAAACTTTAACTACAAATTTAGTTTGAAACTCGACAATTTTTCTTTGAAATCCTTTTAGTTTTGTATGCCAATTTGCAATTAAAGAACTTGTGATCTTTAAACAAGTCAGTAACTTTCCAAACATGTTTCATAGATTGCATATTGCCTTTTATGGCATCTAATCGCATACATAATTGATGATAAGAAACAATATTTATTTATGCCGCTAAATCAATCATGTAGTGGATATTGTGGTCATGCTCTCACAAATAGACTATATAGGCTAATGGAATAACTGATCGTCTTTCCCTAACAAATCTCCCGAGTAAATCTACAACCACTTCATTCTATACTTGAGAGGAAAATTTCAACATAAACTATATCAATAATAGTACTATGAACCTCATCAAGTTTAGTCTATGGTACTGGAGATTCCACAATTGTCTGTTTAGACAAAGATAAAGATACAATGATTTTCCATTGTACTATTATCCTTAATAGTCTGAGAGCATCTATCCTCGTCAATTACAGTGCAATTATGCCTTTCGGCCAAATCTTTTGTTAGGATTTACAGGTATAGTAATTAAGTTACCACCCTAGAATCTATCAAGTATTCGACAATTGACCCTTTAAGCTATTTCACATTATCAAACTTGCCAAAATACTCACGACCACTATTAAGCGTGACAACCTTTTAACCATATACCAGATGTATATGTCATTAGGACTTAAACGCAATTTTTATAGATGTGTCCTAATTTCGGTATTAGACAAGACATAATTACAAGCCACTAAGGCTTCCATCATCTCTTAGCAGTGCAGTTAGTAGGCAAGCCACTTTTCAAGTATTCCAGAATGGAACGCTTAATGAACAGTAAGCACATTCTATTACTCTTTTCTCAAGCAATAAATCATATGTCCACAACTTAAAATTTGAAGCAGTAAAAACCTCAATAGTAGTGGAGTTGTTAATTACAGAAAGGTGATTGAAAAACAAGCAATGTATATAATTAGCATCATGTGAGCACCGTGTAACTTGATATCCAAGTACACATCTAGAGAGTTACACGCATAATCATATAATCACCTTTGGGCAGAATACATGACATGCAGTTGTACACTCCCCACATGATAGCGGTTATAAGAATATGTTCCAATCTTCGTGAATTCATCACCTTTGGGCAGATGAACTACTAGGACTGATCACTCCTCTACCACACCATCATGTATCTCTCCATGAACTAATACACAATCACCTCCTTTAAAAATATGACCATGCATTAGACTAGGAGACATCCCAATTAGCGTACGAGACCAAAATTTCTTAAACCCAATCAAGCGTGCCACTTTGGTGGTCACTACTCAATTGAATCCTTGAAACTCTCTCATATCAATGATATATTTACATTTCACACACACCATATACATGTGATTCGAACTTCAGTGATAGGGGCACATATCACTCAAATCACATATCATGCGAATTACATTGCCTTATTCATTAATAAAATTAATTATATATATATATATATATAATCTGAAAGATAGATTCCAATGAGATCACTAATCACAGTAACACAGGAAACTTCTCTTGTGCACCAAAATTACATATTCCAATGATTCTTTTAATATTGATCTAGAGAATCTATCACAAATCAACATCAATAACAATATATGGTACACCAGATCGAGAAGCCTGACAGTTGATCCATTATAGCTCATGAGTTTCACAAGGCAAAACATGACTCCAAGGCCAACAACTAATTTATTAGTCAATTTTAAGTAACAAAAATCATTGCTTCAACTAGTGGCTTATAAATTGAGTCAAATCACAGAACCAAATATCTAAATTATAATAGTAGATATTATTACTCTGCATAAATATTGCCATACTCCTTAACCATAAAAAATATTCAACTTGATGGACGTTAACCAGTGACCATATGAGTTTATGTATAATATGCAATAACTTTACTAACATGCATTACCTACATTCAGCAGATGTGTAAATCAATACAATCAGTATGGTTACAGATTCTTAAGATATCCAACGTTCAAAAGTTATCAGCATCTAAAGGAGTGTACATGAGCAACAAAAGTTTTTCTCATTATCTCAAGATATAGTTCAATTACTATCTCATTAAGTCAGCTTCTCATAGGATTCAGTTTCCTATCTTAAACGATTTTATCCAAAATATATCTCTATATATTTTAAACAAAATCCAAGTGCTAGTGAAAGTTGGACTTTCCTATTTTAGCGGTCAAACTTTCCAACGCAGATTCAAATTTTGAGGATTTGATCTTCGGATTTTCTTTGCTCGATTTCAAACGTCCGCAACATATCCACAAAATCAAAAACTGATAACTCTCTAATGAGGTTCTTTTGATGCAATCAATTGACATCAATTGAAGATCCAAGAAGCAAAATCAATAATCACTGCAGCATATCGAATCTAACAAGCTTGAGCTTGCACACAAAGCTCGTGCCCACACACATAGACGCACAAGCATGCCCTTGGCACGCATATGCAACTACACAAATCACCCCCGTCTCGTCTCGCTCAGTCCAAATTTGTGATTTAATTCTATTTTTTTAATGAATAAAAAATTTCGAAAATCACAAATTATGGCACGATCCGTACTAATTAGGGCTAATCCATGCAATTTAGGGCAAAATCAATTAGGGTTTAAGTTCTAGGGTTATGGAGGCTCTGATACCACATGTAGGACACAAATTGCACAACCCCAAGATTTCCATAACTAGAACAAGAACATACACCCAAGAGTAGAAGATTAACGCACCTGTTTTAGGATCTCGTTCTTGAAAGCAGAAGCGGAAAGGGATTGCCCACACCCAAGGGGTTTATCCACGCATCAAATCCTTCTCCTCTATTGCCTTCTGAGTCACTAGCTCAATGAGGCAGCCCCTCACGATTAGCGTTAGAATAACGCCCTTTAGGTGAGGATATGTGATATTAGGGTTAGAGGAGAGACTTGAGCATTATTTATAGAGTTTCCAGCCAGTCCCTCTCATTACGGGTCAGGCTCAACTCGGCCCACACTAGCCAGCCCCATATTAGACTAATTAAGAAACCTTCTATCTCACCTTAGACCAAACCCCGTAAAACGGTAAACGTTAAACGGTAAATAACAATGTCAATTAATTTAGTCCACATATTAGGAAAATTCTTACATTCCAAGCCCCTAATGTTATTCTGGTGCCAGTAGGACAAGAAGCTCTTGTCCGTGTGAGCGATTGGGTTCACGCTAGCGTCAAGGTCTGCCGGTTTCTTATACTTCAAGAATCGGAGGAGGTACGTGCAGGACTCGATGTAAGGGTCGTAGCATTTCTCGACTCCATAACTCTCACAGACCATCCTGAACACTACTTTCTCTATCTCAGCTATGAATTTGCCATAGTCATGAACAGTTTTGCTTCAGCCAAATAAAACAGAGAAGTTAAACTCGAGTAGTCAAACTTAGAGCGCCAACTTTTTTTATTAATGTTTTTCTCGATGCCCTTGAGAAGTAAAACCCGTTAGGGAGTCCAACTCTGGTCGTATTTTGTAAACCGAACGTGTTTGTTATGCGAACTATGATTTTGTTAGATTTACTACCAAGGCATATAAAAGTTGACATATATACTGAATTACTCTTTTTCTACACCTCGAATGATTTTGTCTGACAATCAAGCTGAGACTTAAGTTTATCATAGCACTGAAATTCTCTACGGAGACAAGATGAAGGTGCTCCCTTCATCAAAACATTAAATAGATTAATATGAAGCTTATTGATATTGGGTTAGAAGATATTGATTAAAAGTGATGTTGCAGATGAAGGTGCTCCGTTCATCAAGACCTCTTTTATCGAAGTTCCTTATACCTTTAGTATCATAACAAAAAGAGGGAGATTAGTACCAAAAGTGATCATTCCCAGATGGCCACATGATAGAGGTGAACTTTTCACACTCTTCAAGCTTCTCGGCGCTGTCTATGTTCATGCCCTCAAAGGAGAGGAGTCCCGGGAACTTTGGGGATGTAGCCATGGGAAGGCTTGAAGTTGGTATTCTTGATCTTGGTTTCATGGAGGAGGTTGAAGAGATCCTCGGTGACGCTAAAGACGGAGTCATGAAGGCCAAGAGGGACGTTGGGGTGATCAACGATGAAGCACCCGTGATCCTCGAGAGCCTGCACGATCACTTTGCAAGCTTTCTTCCATGAACTTGTCCCCGGTTTCATGCATTCCTCGGAGAACGCTATCACTGGGATCTGGGTCGCCATTTTTGTTCCTATCATCTCTCTCAGCTCTGTATCTCTTGGATCGCACACAATCAGGGCAAGACTGTTTTTAAGCTGAGTCCCTTGATCGGGTGCAATTTGCGCGATGAATTCCCTCAGCGCGTTTGAGCTTTTATATAAGCAACCGAGAGAATTTATTAATATTCTTTTAGTCCAACCTGAGGGCCTGAGAGGCGGCCAAAAAAAAAAAAAAAAAAAAAAAAAAAGATGCTGTCCCAATGAGAGTGCGGTGTTTAGCAAGGAAACCACATATGAAGCACAAACACGTTGCCGGAGCTTATGTGTTGTGTCCGACATGTGTCGATGTCTCCAACACGCTCGGATACGCTCAACACGTTTTGACACGTGTGTTTGAGAGAGGATACTTGAAGAAAACAAGGGCAAGGGAGTGGAGGCGACGGCATGAGAGAGCCAGAGGAAGAGTAGAGACTAAGGTGATGGCAAGAGAGAGCCAGAGGAAGAGTAGAGACCGAGGCGACCAAGAGAGAAGACCGCGACTGCGATGGAGGGCCGGCAGCGAGGTTGTGCCTGCGAAGGAGGAAGGGCCGGAAGCGAGCGATTGTAATGAGGCGACTGAGAGAGAGAGAAGAGATTGAGAGGAGGAGGGTCGTGTGAGAAAGAGGAGAAGGCCAAAGCTAGGGTTTTTGAGGGGGTACTCAAAAAATTAACAGGGTTTAATACCTTGAAAAACTCAAAACTGGTATATTTGTGACAAATTTACCAAAAACTATTTTTTTGACCACAAAAAACCTCAAACTGATATACCTTTGATAAATCTACCCCAAACTGGTACATTTGTGACAAATTTACCAATTGTTAATTTTCGTTAAATTTTATTGTCAAATTATTAAATTAAATGACACATGACAGTTCATTGGTATATCGATTTGAGATTTTACGCTCCATTTATCACAATTTACAATTTTTGTAATTTTTTGTAGTATTAATCCAATTTAGCGGAGGGTATATTTGTTATAAATTTACTAGTTTGGGATTTTTTGTGGTCAAATAAATTAATTTGGGGTAAATTTGTCATAAATATACCAATTTAAAGTTTTTTATGATTAATCGGGGTAAATTTGTCACATATGTATCAATTTGGAGTTTTTCTTGGTCAAAAAAATAGTTTGGGGTAAATTTGTCACAGGTGTACTAATTTGTAGTTTTTCAGAGTATTAACCCAAATTAAAAATAAGATTTAGATGGGACATTGCCATGATTTCTTTTTTCTGGAGAGAGGAGAGCATGGATGTTCAATTTTCAAGAAAGAAGTGATGCCCGAGGGAGGGGGAAGGGGGCCGGAGAGAAACGAGGGAAAGAAGCGTGAAATAAGTTTGTTAGGAGGTGGGAAACGGGGGGTGGGTGGGGGTTGTGTGGACCCTAGGGACTTTTATTTTTTTATTAGAAAAATAAATAAGGGGCTATAAAGTGGGGGCAAGAAACGATGGGAAAAAATCGAAATAAATCTTTTTATTGAATGTACTTTTTGAAAATTTTAAAGAAGTGTGAAATAAGTTTGTTGGGAGGTGGGAAAGGGGGGTGGGCGGGGGTTGGTGTGGACCTTAAGGACTTTTATTTTTTTATTAGAAAAATAAATAAGGGGGCTATAAAGTGAGGGAAAGAAACGATGGAAAAAAAGTGAAATAAATCTTTTTATTGATTGTACTCTTTGAAAATTTTAATAGCCGATTTCACTTTTTTTACTGAGTTTTAAGACTTAATTACACTTTCTAAAAGTTTTATGACTTAATTGTATTTCATGATATGAAAATCTCTAAATGAACAATGATTATGCCCGCAATGAGTCTTTATTGGGCCCTTGGATTTGTAGATCAATATTGTGCGGGGATAAGTGCATTGGAACTTTTAAAGTGCGATTAAAAACCTAAAATTTTCAAAAGTATAATTAAGTCAAGAAACTTTCAAAAAGTGTAATCTAGTTTTAAATTTGTCAAATTGATCCAATTAAATTTTTTTATTGATTACACTTTTTGAAAGCTTATTACTTGTTGATGTATATGGTAATTGCTTGAATTGTGTCTTGAGATTGCTTAAGCCCAAAGACTAACCCTGATAATAATGGCTTTGGCTAACTAATGAATACTCATCACCTGTCATTCCGCACCACGTGGGTAAGCATTTCAACTCATCGGACTCTTGACAGGTGATTTCTCAACAAGACCTCCACTTTAAGTTCTCTACATCGGAGAGATCAATAGTGGAATAACTATAAATTAAATAATAAAAAAACTCGACATTTATTGACTCGAAAGGGTGATTTGATCACTCATTAACGCCATTGCTATTTATTATGGCATGCGGCCACTTATAAAGTTATTGAAACCTTTACTTGTCAATGTTTGTTGGTAAAATGTACTTGTCGTTAGTATTTGCTACCTATGAAGCACAGATACGTTGCCAGAACTTCTGTATCGTGTTCGACACGCTTGGATGCGCGGTCAACACGTGTTGGATATTTCAACACGGTCAACTCTTCTCGACACTTTCCGACACGTGTCTAAGAGAGAGGATTGTTGAAGAAAACAAGGGCAACGGAGCGGAGGTGATGGTGAGAGAGGGCCAGAGGAAGAGTAGAGACTAAGGCAACCAAGAGAGAGGACGGTGACTGTGATGGAGGGCCAGTAGTGAGGTTGTGCTTGCAAAGGAGGAAGGGCCGAAGGCGAGCAATTGTAATGAGGCGACTGAGAGAGAGAAGAGATTGAGAGGAGGAGGGTCATGCGAGGAAGAGGAGAAGCCCAGGGCTAGGGTTTTTTAGGCATGAGTCTCAGGGGCTTTTATTTTTTTATTAGAAAAAAAAATAAGGGAGGTTAAGTGGGGAAGAAACCATGGAAAGAGAGTGAAATAAATGTGGGGGAAAGGGTTGGGGTGGACCCCGGGGGCTTTTTTGTAATAAAAAAATAAATAAGGAAAGCCATAAAGTGCTTTCAAAAAATAAAAGTGTTGAATGTTGAATAATAATAAATTTTGGTCATTATAGAAGATTATAAATTTATTTAAATAAGTTAATTCTAATTTCTTGTTAGTCGTTAGTTTCATCAATAATTTTTGTTAGAGTTAAAAGTATGTCTCCAAACATAAATACGCATTAATTATGAATATGTCTTTCGAATTTCCTATGAAGAAGTTTATTAATATTATTTGTGTAAGTTTATTGTATGCTCTTTTTTATTATTTATTTAATTATGAATTTGAATTAGATTAATTAAAAATAAAAATAATTTAATAGATAACATGTCGAAACATGTCAAAATTCCTTATTTTTTTTTAGAAATGACGTGTCGACGGATCGTGTCATGTCATGTAATATATCGTTTTTCCATGTCGTGCTACATAGTTTGCCACTCACATGTGCCACAAACATTTGTCGACCTTGAAGTTGTCTTGATATTGTTAGTCACGTGTAATGTTTTCCTTCCGTGTCTGGCTATATGAGGCAATGCTTGCAATCGTTTGAAGCAAGAGGTTCCAAAGAGAACTCGTCTAAATAAAAGCAATGTGTTCACTGTCCATAACCATGAGCGGCTAAACACTTCTTCGTCCTTCAGTTCAAAGCCTATAGATATTACCGATCTTAGATTGGCATGACAGCATAATTTTGATTACTTGGTAGTATGCTATGCATTCGGCTCTATGAGAATCTTGTGTATGAGAAAGTTGAGGTTAGACAGTCTTATGCCTCGAATAAATTCGTTATAAGTCCATCTCGAGATGGGGACATCAGCAAAATCCTCAAAGACCAAACTGTACAACAATAGATTGGACACTCAATTGGACACTCACTTTATCCATTATGTATACATAAAAATTCTCTGGAGAATAAAAGCACTTATCAAATCTCGATAGATATTGAAGTGTGACATTGATGTTGGATGCAAAATGTGCAACATCAAGAGCTCCATAATCAAAATAAGAGCACATATGATTGAGTAGAAAGATTAACCCACCTGATTTGGAATTCATCATTCTTGATGCGGAAGCAAAAAATAATAATCCACGTGCAAGTCCTTCTCCTCTATTGCCTTCTGTATTACTAGCTCAATGAGACGGCCCCTCACTCTTTAGCGCTTGTTAGGTTAATGCTACTTATGTGAAGATACTTGTGAGAATTCAAGTTAGATGAGAGACTTGAGTACTATTTATATAGTTTCCAACCAGTCTCTCTCATTACAAGCCAAGCTCAACTTGGCCAACACTAGCCAACTCTATATTAGACTCATTAAGAAACCTTATATCTCACCTTAAACTAATCCCGTAAAAAGAGTAACCGTAAAAATGAAATTACAATATCAATTAATATAGTTCACATTATGAAAACTCTTACAATTGATGTCATTAAAACCAAAGGATTAATTCTGCTTGCTCATCTACCCCAGGTCCTTGACTAAAATCATTTAAAAGAAAAAAAGATGTTTCGAAGAAAAATTAACAAAAATTTACTTTCAAGTTCAGTGAGATAAATTATCCATTATCACTCGGAATTTTCGTGTGGCGCCTGGTGTAAAAAAGCTCCGAAAGATACTGTGCTTCTGCACGCTGAATCATTTTTCTGTTGGTGTTACCTAATATTGACTGAAAAAGAAATTATCATTCCAAAGTGCCACATGGTGTGCTGGCTTTATAAATATAGCACTGCAGGAGTTCATTATCGCAAAATAAATGTACAAAATTATTTCTCCTTTTGTCGGACTTTGAAAATGATTGGGTTGACGAAGCCGGCAATGATCGAATATTGTGGTAATAACCTTAAAATATGAAGAGTTTCTCGATTAACGCGACTGAAACTTCCTTTTACATAGATAAAGTCGATACAAGGACTATACGATGATGGTTTTGCATAAATAAGCTGATGATGATTTTACCCCGAAAATATCTATTTTAAAACTTTTTGTATGAGTTCTTTTTATTTCACAAGAAAGTTCATCTTAGATAGGTAAAATAAATTCAAAAATTCAAAAATGTCTGCATGACAAACATTCAAGAGAATCTGAATGAATCAGACTTTGCAAAAGTTGCATACAACATGAAAGACCTTACAATACATGATGTCATTAAACAGACGCCGAAAGAAATTCACCCACAAGAATGAAATAAAGAAAGCTCCAATAATTGTGAAACATGGGTCGGTTGTACCATAGGAAAAGCCGCTATCATTATGCAATAAGCATGTGTTAATTAACCTCTCACATGAAAAGCTGTGTGGTGTGCCAAAGGGCTAAGGGTCAAGGACAAAACACCGGCCTCTACCAACCTCTTCCGATACCCAATGCTCCATGGGAGGACATCTCAATGGACTTTGTTCTTGGTTTGCCTAAGACTCGAGGTGGCTATGATTTCATATTTGTGGTAGTTGACCGGTTCTCCAAGATGGCCCACTTCATCCCATGTAAGTGCATTACCGATTCCTCTAATGTTGCCACTTTGTTCTTTCGAGAAGTAGTTAGATTGCATGGGGTGTTTAAAACTATCACTTCCCATAGAGACACCCGTTTTGTGGGTCACTCTTTTAAGATCTTATGGAGGATCATGTTTACAAAATGATAAATATCATAAAAAATTTCAAATTAGTACATTTATAACAAATTCATCTAAAATTAATTTTTTATTACTAAAAACTCCAAATTGGTATATTTATGACAAATATAAATAGATCCGTTAAATTGGATTAATATTACAAAAAACTACAAAACTGGTGCACATTGACAAATGGAGGATAAAACCTCATATTGGTACATATGTTAACTATTATGTATCATCCAACTCAGCAATTTGATGGTAGAATGTAATAAAAACTAACGAAAGATAAATTTATTATAAGTGTATCAATTTTAAATTTTTAATAATCAAAAAATTAATTTTGGATAAACTTGTCATAAGTGTATAGTTTGAGATTTTTCATGATCTTAATTATTTATAACAACAAGAAAAAAAAAAGGAAAAGCAAATATTGTGAGATGGGGCAATCTCATCATATCTCATCTAATTGACAAGGCTCTCGGCCTTAATACAATGGGGAAATTTCTAAATTGTATTGATATTCCACACATTGTTGTCAGCCATCAAGCCAACGATCTTGAAATTTGTCGACTAATTGATTATTTTGTCAATTAGTATCATTCAATGGCTGACAAATAGTGGTGCACGTCTAATATTGTGATGTAGAAGTGTTAAATGGAGTCATCACCTACCACAACTAACTTTTGAAGCTAATTAGTCGCGAAGAGAACCAATGGGATTGAAAGGCCTGAATTATCGCAGGTTGTCAAATAGTTTTGCTCGACAATATCGCTGGCACTTTTGCTATTAGAAAAGTTAGGAATTGTGATGAACTGCTCTACTCATTACTAAATGAAAGGCACATGAATTTATTTATAAATTTTGCAAAATAACCATCTAAAATGGCAAAACATCGATTATAATCAGTTAGGACCAACCAAGAGAAATATACATAATCTCCTCAATATATTTCTAACAAGAAAGGTCCTAAGTATTCTTTGATTTTGCTGTATAATTAAAAAAAAAAAAAATAGTGGTGCTGCATATCATTGGATTAAGAAAGAAATTATCATCCCAGGTTTCAACATACACACGTACCATCGCACGATGAAATGCTATAGAACTTCGTTACATTAAACATCCACCATTGTCTCGATCACTCTTCAAATGAAAATAACATGGGTCGAACGCTGTTCCAAATTGGTAGACTCAGTTCCAAAACTGGCTTGGCCTGAGTAAGAGTGAATAAGCGAAGGCCAATGGGATGAAAATGTTCCTCGATGCTGTAAAATGAGCAAGTCCCACGTAATCCGGTTATATTCTTACTTTTATCTTGCTTAGAAAAGCTTATGTATAGAACAAGCATATTTTATATTCATCATACGCTACCGTTTCGACCAATTTGCTTAATCTAGCCTTCTAGATTATTCAGGCCAGAAAAAGTCACCCAATCTTCTAGATGGTGCTGGCCCATCTTTTTTTTTTTCATAGGCAAACCGGCTAAGCTAAGATGTGATTGCCAAAAGGTCTACGTCGAGTTTGGCTTCTACACCCAGATAAAATAGAAAAAGAAAAAGTTGGCTTACGCATAAACATGGTTGATACATGAATTATTTATGGTGACAACCTTGAATGATTAAGGGCGCGTTTGGTAACATTTTTATTCTGGGGAACAATTTTTGAACAGAAATAGTTCTTTTTGTTTATGTATCAGGGAATAATTTTTGAGTATAAGAATATGTTTGGTAATCGCAAAAATTTCTACCTCAGAATAGAAATACGTTTGATAAACTTGTATAATTTTTTTTATTTCTTTTAATTTTTTAATATTTTTATTATATATTTCCTTTTTTCCTTTTTTCTTTTTCTCTTTAGCTAGTCGCCGGTCACGGCTGGAGGCCAGCCTGGCCCTGGCGAGGCTTCTTGCCCAGGTGGCACAAGGTTGGCCTCGCACTAGCTGGGGAGGACAAGCCTTGTCGCATCACCTAGTGGTGGCCCACCGAGGCCCAGCCTCGCGTGGCCACGGCGAGGCTCAAGTCGACGAGCCTTGCCATGGCTTGACCTCTCCGGGGGCCGGTGATACTTCGACGAGGTCGTTGGCCCTTGTTTGGCCGGTCGTCGGTGCCGGCCACAGCCATGGCCGGTAACCGGCAAAAGGAAGAAGAAGAAGAAAAAAAGAAAGAGAAAAAAAGGAGAAGAAAAATGAGAAGAAAAAAAAAAGTGTTTCTCGAAAATGCTCCCGAGAATAAGAAATAAGTTTTTTTTTTTTTTTTACTTTTTATTTTTATTCCAAATTTATTTTTGGGAACAAAAATGTAAATAAATGCATTTATATTATTTTTTTGTAAATTGTGCTATGTGGAATAGAAACAAAATTTTGCCAAATGAAAGATCTGTATGTGTACTTTTGGTCCAATTTTTTCAAATGTAGCCTTCTAGATTCAAGTAGAAAAAGCAATCAAATCTTCTAGATTGTCTTGGGATATCTTTTTCTTTATTACGAACCGGCCAAGTTAAGATTTGACTGCCAAGACAAAAAGTCGAGATAAATTTGCACGTTAAAGTTGGCTTACACACAAGCACCCAAAAAAAAAAAAAAAAAAAAAGTTGGCTTACACATACCTTTCTTTGAGAAGAAAGTCTAAGACGGGCGAAGTAAATTCTAATCCGAAAAGACACCTCAATGAAAACACGACAAAGATTCAATCTACATGAGTCATGCGTGGCTCAAAAGTCATTGTAGATGTAAAATAGCATTTTATGGAGCGAGGGAATCAAATCATTTATTGGAAGAAATAAGGGAAGCTCCAACAATTTCCTATCCACGAAGAGAGGAGGTGAATTACATTGTAAGAAAAGTGGGACCCGATTTGCTGCAAGAAATGGACTGTGTTCGTACGTAGACAGCCTTTTTACATTTTGGTGTTTTTGGACGCCCCTCATGTTGGACTAATAGAACATTAAAAAAGTACTCAGTTGCCTATAAAATGCTGAAACGCACTGCGGCATTTCATCAAGCAAAGAGCACCCGCTAGAAAGACTCAGCTTAAAAACAGAGTCTTGCTCTTGGTGTGTGCGCTCCGAGAGATAAAGAGGTGAGAGAGATGGCGGGAACAAAAATGGCTTCCCAGATCCCAGTGATAGTGTTCTCCGAGGAATGCATGAAACCGGGGACAAGCTCATGGGAAAAAGCTTGCAAAGTGATCGTGCAGGCTCTTGAGGACCACGGGTGCTTCATCGTTGATCACCCCAACGTCCCTCTTGGCCTCCATGACGCCGTCTTTAGCGTCACCGAGGATCTCTTCGACCTCCCCCATGAAACCAAGATCAAGAACACCAACTTCAAGCCTTCCCATGGCTATATCCCCAAAGTCCCTGGGACTCCTCTCCTCGAGGGCACGAACATCGATGGAGCCGAGAAGCTTGAACAGTGCGAAAAGTTCACCTCCCTCATGTGGCCTTCCGGGAATGATTATTTCTGGTACTAATCTTTCTCCTGCTTTCTTACGATACTAAGGTCTCGAATGCTAATTTACCGTCTGGCGATCTGCAACATCACTTTTAATCAAAAACCTTTATGCCAACGTTTATATATCTTGGCAGTACCTGAAAACTATTCTTGCTTTATTAATCGACATGACAAACACGTTTGGTTTACAAAATATGACCAGAGTTGGACTCCCAACAACCTTTAGCTTCTCCAGTTTAGGCATTAGGATATCGAGAAAAACATCATTAATAAAAGATGGGAAGCTAATTTTGACTTTTCTTATATTAACTTCTCTGTTTTTCTTTGGCTGCAGCAAAACCGTTCATGACTACGGCAAATTCATAGCTGAGATAGAGAAAGTAGTGTTCAGAATGGTCTGCGAGAGCTATGGTGTTGAGAAATGCTATGACCCTTACATCGAATCCTGCACGTACCTCCTCCGATTCTTGAAGTACAAGAAGCCGGCAGACCTTGATGCCAGTGTGAACCCGATCGCTCACACGGACAAGAGCTTCTTGTCCTACTTGCACCAGAACAACATTAGGGGCTTGGAAGTGAGGACCAGAGACGGCGAGTGGTTCACTTTTGAGCCCTCGGCTTCCACTTTCATGGTCATGGCTGGTGATGCATGTGTGGTGAGTCACTTATTTGCTCGTGAAAACTTTTCGAAGCACTAGTTCGCGCTAGTTCATCGAAATCATTTCTAATTTTGTGGGGTTCATTCTTAATTAGGCATGGAGCAATGGAAGGATCAAGGCGTGCTACCACCGAGTGGCGGTTAGAGAAGAGAGTCAAGTGAGATACTCTCTTGGGACATTCTCGTACGTCTCAGGGATGATCGAGACCCCTGAGGAGTTCATCGACGAAGCACACCCTCAGCAATACAAGCCCTTCAATCACATCGATTTCCTTTGCTATTATGACTCTAGCAACGACCGCATCAAGGCCGAGAGCCTCATCAAGACCTACTGTGGAGTTCAGGCCAATTAGCGCTCATGAGTAATTAAGAACGAATAGACTATACGCCACTTAATGTGAAATAAGATGAGATTGAGGAGATTGCGGTATGTCAATCTTCTTTGTTCTGTTTTGTGAAATAAAGAGGTATACGAGAGTCAAAAGGGTGATTTTTTTTTTTTTTTTTTTTTTTTTTTTGTCAAAAGGGTGATTGATGTGGAGGTTTTTTAAGGCCAGGTTCTTGCAGCAAATCGGGTCCAACTTTTCTTACCATGTAATCCACCCACTTTACGAAATTATCAGAGCTTCCGTTATTTCTTTCCAAGAGTGATTTGATTTCCTTGCTTAGTCCATGTAATGATGCTGTCTATCTGCAAGGACTTTTGAGTCACATGTAATTTATGCGTATGTTAATTCATACAGATTGAATCTTTGTCATGTATTTGCTGAGAAGTCTTGAGATTAGAATTCACTTCACCTACCGTAAGACTATCTCACCAAAGAAAGAATTCATTAAAAAAAGTTACATACAAATCTTTCATGACAAATATCATCAGCTTAGATACACAAGATTGTCATCATATGGAGTCCATGAATCAATATTGTCTATGCACGAACCAAATTTAACGGGGACCTATTGACAATCCATCTTTACTTAGCTGGTTTATTATAAGGAAAAAGATACGGCAACACTATCTAGAAGACCGGATTATTTTTTTCTGGCCTGAATCTAGAAGACTAGATTATCTAAATTGGTCGGTAGTATATGATCAATATAAAATTTGCTCACTCCATGCGTAAGCTTTTGTGTACAAAATAAAGTTAGAATGATAACCGAAATAGATGCACCTTGCTCAAGTGATGAAGTCGGACCATGCAATTATTTTTGGGGAATGAGTAAGAGATTTTCATCTGATTGCCTTCGCTTACTCGCTCTTACTCAGGCAAATCCAGTTTTGGGAATTCGAGTCCACCAATTTGGAACAACCTTTTTTTTTTTTTTTTTTTTTTTGAGTGAAAACGACCTTGACTCCGATTAAAACAAAATGGAAGCAGCAAATACAGCATCAGAGTATATGATGTCTTGTAAAACAGGAGGAGTAAAAATATTCCAGTTTTTAAACGGGCCAAGAGCTTCTCGGGTCTTTGTGGCCCAATCAGCGGCTGCATTCGCTTCTCGCGTGCAATGCCCGACTGAGAAATTAGGGCATCGGTTGAGGTCTTCCCGCAGTGCTGCAACATGAAGTCGATCCTCCCACGGGGTCGCCTTCTTCCGATCAAGGATCTGAACCAGCAGTAGGCAATCTGTCTCCATCAGCACTTGCTCTTGACCCATACCCTGTTCTATCAGATGACGAATCGCAAGAGAAAGAGCAGATAACTCTGCTTGGAAGGCAGATCGGGCTGAGACCTTCCAGGTAAAAACATCGGTAAGGATCCCTCTATGATCTCGTGAAATACAAGCCATCGAACCTTCATCCCTTCCCTGATGATATGCCGCATCTACATTGCACTTTATACTTCCTTTTGCAGGAGGGCGCCATCTTCGATCTGTTGCAGCATATTCCTCATCTATCCGGGGCTGATTAGGGTTAAGCTTAGCCCAGGTCTGGCTTTGAGCGAAGGCATCAGCCACCGCAAAGATCGGGTCAGGAAGATGCTGACGAAAAATTGCTCGATTACGTTGACGCCAAATTTCCCACAACAGGGACGCCAACATCTCAAGACTCAGAGATTTGTGATCCCCCAAAGCTTTGTCAGCAACCCAGGCATCTAGTCGATGAACAGAAGAGGGTAAGATTCGCACCTTTACTCTATGATGATTCCATATAGCAGCTGTCCAATTACAATAGAAAAAGAGATGTTCTGCTGTTTCTGGTGTATGCTGATTACAAAGGCTACAAAGGGGTGAAGGGGTAATGTGACGCGCAAATAGGTTATCTTTGGTAGCAAAGGCATTCTTACAGGCAAGCCACATAAAAACCCGAACTTTAGGGGCAGTTTTCATATGCCAAATTTTCCGCCATAGTTGGGTTGGGGGACAGTAAGATGACGATGGTTTATTCGGGGGGGATTGTTGATAGGATGACACCATATGGTAACAGCTTTTAACAGAAAAAACACCAGAAGAAGTAGGTGTCCATATTAATTGATCAGACAGAAGATTAGGGTTAATTGGAAGCTTTAAGATCTCGTCACTTACCTGGCTATCAAAATGAGTTGCTATAATAGAAGGATTCCAAGCAGTATGGGTCGAGTCCAATAGATCAGCCACAACAAATCGGTTCGCCCTCGCCTTCTGTACCTCTAATTCTGCCAATAGGTAACCATATATCATCTCTTATATTTATCTTAGAACCATCCCCAACTAACCATCGGATATGAGGCGTGATGGTATCTCTCCCCTTTAGCAAACTCTGCCAACCCCACGAAGGTCTATACCCCAGTTGAGCGCTTTGAAAAGAAGAATGCTTAAAGTATAGCCCCTTAAAAAGTTGACTCCAAATAGCTTGAGGCTGCTGTATAAGACGCCAAGCTTGTTTACCAAGCATTGCATGATTAAAGTGAATCAGATCCCGAAACCCCATTCCCCCCGCATCTTTAGAATGTTTTAAATCGACCAGCTTTGCCAATGCACTCCCCGATTGGTTTATCTTATTGCTCCACCGTAACGCAGCTATCTTCCTTTCTATTTGGCGGCAAAGAGACAAGGGCAACTTGAAAAGAGACATCGCATATTGAGGTAAAGATTGAATCACTGTCTTCAATAATATTTCCTTTCCACTTTTTGATAAAAGCTTCTCCTTCCACCCGGCTAACTTGGCATTCACTTTGGCTAGGATCCAAGAAAACATCTCGCGTTTGGACCGACCCCAATCAGATGGGATACCCAGGTATTTGCCATACTTCCGTACAATAGGGATCCTTAGTTCACTGGCTAAGTTATTTTGCAACAATTGCGGACAGTTCTTACTGAAATAAACACCGGATTTATTCCTATTAATGAGCTGACCAGACGCTAAACAATATTGATTTAAAATGCTGGCTAGGTTCTGGCAGTCCACAATTGTTGCTTTGAGGAAGAAAACAGCATCGTCAGCAAACAACAGATGGGATAATGTAGGACTGGCACGATTGAATTGAATCCCTCTCAGGTAACCCGTCTGCACAGCTTGTAAAATTGTTGTAGATAAAGCATTACCCAATAAGATAAAGATATATGGGGAAAGAGGGTCACCTTGGCGCAGCCCTCTAGTAGGCTTGAAATAAGGAAGTTGTTCTCCATTAAACCGCACACTTAGAGAGGCCGTACTGATGCATGCCATGACTAGATTAACCCATCTTTCATGAAACCCTATTTTCCGAAAATAAGCAGCAAGAAAATCCCACTCAACCCTATCGTAAGCCTTTTGCATATCAGTCTTTAGAATCAGATGGAAGCGTTTCTTGCATGATCGAATTTTAAACTGGTGCAAAACTTCTTGAACAACCATAATATTATCCTGTATCTGCCTATCACTTACAAAAGCAGCTTGTTCTATGGATATAAGATGCGGGAGCCACGGCTTTAGTCTGTTTGCTAAGACCTTTGAAAGGATCTTGTAAGCAAAATTACACAGACTAATAGGGTGAAATTGATCAAGTCTCTCTGGGTGAGGAACCTTAGGAATCAAAGTAATGCTGGTTTTATTTAACTGCGCAGGTATGATCCCAGAAGCAAAGAACTCTCGAACTGTTCTTACCACATTAGCCTTGATAGTCTGCCAATGATGTTGAAAGAACAAGCCGTTCAGCCCGTCTGGTCCTGGAGCCTTTGAAGCGCCAAGCTGAAAGGTATCCAGATACACCTCGTCCTCTGTTATTTCTTGTAGTAAATGAAGATTCATATCGTCTGTCACCATTACTGGGCACTGTTGCAGGAAAGGGCAAAAGTTGCGGTGACCAACTGACTGATAAAGATGCTGAAAGAAGCCCTGAGTCATAGTCTTCAACTGGTCTGGGTCCCTTATCCAAGTTTGATTCTCATCCTTCAACATACTAATTCTGTTATGCTGCCTCCGCTGAACAGTACAAGCATGAAAAAATTTAGAATTCTGGTTGCCCCACCTTAGCCAATTTATGCGAGAACGCATTGCCCAGAATTGTTCCTCTTGAAACCATAACCTCTGAATTTCAGCCCTAATAGAATTGGCTAATTCTCTGTCTTCTTCTTGAAAATGATGTCGATCTAGAACTAGCTGTAGCTGTTGGCGGAGATACAGGATTTTCGAATTGTTGTTGCTGAATTTTGACTTACTCCAGCTAGCTAGATTAATGGTGACTTTCTTTAATTTTGAAACTAGGGAGGGGGTATTACCTTGCCAAGAGCTCTGAACTACAGCTTGGGCACTCCGGATCCTGGCTCCAAAAAGCTTCATAATAAAAGGTTTTGCTTCTCTTGACTTGTTTATTTGATGTCGATAACAAAACAGGGGAATGGTCCGAGCCTATTGGAGGGAGAGCCAGTGCCTCAGCAGAGGGATATGCCAACCGCCAATCCATAGAACAGAAGACTCGATCGAGCTTCTCTTTCACTAATTCCTCCCCTACCCGATTATTTGACCAGGTGAATTCACATCCTTTAGTCTCTATTTCCATCAAGTTACATTCACGGATCAAATTTCGAAAAGAGTCCACTTTTCCCCACTTTCTCCCAAGGGTAAAGAAATTCGTTAAAATCACCTAAGCATAACCAGGGCGAGTTGTGTGAGCGGCTGATAGTTCTTATCACATGCCAGAAATCCTGACGAAGTTGATATGAAGCTGGTGCATGCAAACAGGTGAGATGCATCAAAGTGTTATTGGAAATGTCCCGAACAAACATATCCAGGATGTGATCCTCCGAGTGAACAACTGTGACATCATAAGGCTCTCTCCAAAACAGCGCAAGGCCACCCGCCAGACCAACGGGATCCCTCAAAAAGGAGAAAGGAAAATGAAAACGACACTGTAAGCTTCTAACCACTACTGCTATGTTCTTTGTCTCCATTAGAAACACAAAATCGGGCTTTTCAGAGGCTAACAAAGCCTTTAGGGCTTGGATTGTCAGGGGATTGCCCAACCCCTGACAATTCCAACTGATGAGTTTCATTGATGACTGGGCAGCTGTTGAGGGCCAGCTGCCAAAGCCCGATGTGCATTTTCGTCCGCTTCTCTTACCGGTGCATCCATGAGTTGAGACTCATCTAGGTCTATTGTTAAGCCTACTCGAATGTCATAAGGGGAGTATCTTCTGTTGCGCTTGCTAGACCCCATTGCAGTTAGGGCTCTTGGAATTTTTGGCTTCTTTGCTGATAGGGCTTCAACAGGAGAGATTTGAACACCTTTTTGTTTTGCTCTTGCAAGAACCATGTCTGTAGTTCTAGAAAGGGGGTTTACTGGATCCTGGCCAGAGGAGGAACTTGCAGGAGCAATAATAGCTGAGGCAGGGGCTTCTGGAACTGGTGCAGGAGGAGGAACAGCCTGGATTGCTGACTGTCTTGCAGGTCCAGGTGGCGTCTCAGGTATGACCTCTTCCATTTGTTCTACATTTGCTGGGGGGTTGTAAAATGCCTCCCAATAAGGACTAAAACGACCCACCTCTGCACGCAGCCAAGGGCCATAGGCCATCTGATCTAATCTTTCTACAACAGACTCATCATAGGCAAATTCTTTGCAGGTAGCAGCAAAATGACCCAATTTACCACAGGAAAAGCAATAATGAGAGAGTTGCTCATATCGAAAGTCCAGCCACAGTGTCTTTCCTTCAATCTGAATTAGCTTACCTATTCTTAAAGGTGCATGCAGGTCAATTTCAACCCTTACACGTCCTGACATATCAGACTTGACCTCAATGACTCGTCCAAGTTGATGAACAGCTCTGCGCAGGAGATAATCGGTGTTCCATTCAACAGGTAGGCCAATTACATGAACCCATAATTCACATTTGGAGAAATCATAGCAGTGAATAGGCGTGTTGGGTTGCCAAGGCTTTAAATTGACTAAATGCCCCGAAAACAGCCATGGACTTCCAGCTAAAACACGTTTTCTCTCATTTTCAGATCGAAACTTTATCAAATACCGGCCACCACCACTAGATGAAATGTCAACATGGTCAAGGCGCCAGGCTCTCTGCATGGCAAGCTGGAATCTAGCAGTATTAATAGAAGGGTCTGTGAAAATATTGCCTACCAGGATTAGGCGGCAGTCATGGAGCTTGTCTGAGGCAGGTATGTTTTCCCAAATCTCTAGCTCTTGTTCAGCACTAAGTCGACCAAGGCGGTGGCATAAAGCTGCTATCCCCGCTGAATTATCATACCCATTCGACGCCATTGCAGTCTTCGTAAGGTGTGCTTTCCACCGGACAAATTGTTAATGCAGAACACTTCCCCCAAAAGGATGCATGTCAGGATCGGTGATTTGTATGTCACAATTGCCACGAGGAAGGGCAATTGAACAGAGGGCGGAGGGACCAAGCTAGAACGGGGAGCAGATTATCAAAGAGGAGGGAAAGCTAGAGGGTAGAAGGCTGATTATCGAAGGAGAAGCAGTCGAGCGACAAGAAGCAATGAGCTAGAAACATGAGATGTGAATAAGGAGAACCCAGTCAAGATGGAGAGAGTTCAGAAAGAGATAGCAAGAAAACTTGGCGAAGAAGCCAAAGTGCTCGAACATAACGCGAGGAAAAGCTCTCTTCCATGATGAGAGAAAAGTTTACATGAAATTTGAAGTTCCTGGATAATTTGGAACAACCTTAGATACATCATACATGTTATTTTCATGCGATGGTCCATGGGTACGTCGAAAGCTAGGCTAATAACTTCTTTCTTAGATGAATAATACGTAGCACTATAAGAGTTTTCCTTAATATGGACTAAATTAATTGACGTTGTAATTTACCGTTTAATGGTTACTGGTTTACGGGGTTTGGTCTAAGGTGAGATAGAAAATTTCTTAATTAGTCTAATATGGGGCTGGCTAGTGTGGGCCGAGTTGAGCCTGGCCCGTAATGAGGGAGACTGGCTAGAAACTCTATAAATAGTGCTCAAATCTCTACTCTAACCCTAATTCTCACGTGTATCCTCACATAAGGAGCGTTTATCTAACGCTAAAGGTGAGGGGGTTGCCTCATTGAGCCAGTGATACGGAGGGCAATAGAGGAGAATGATTTGCGCAAGGAACATTGTGTTTCCGCTTCCACTTTAAGAACAATGGATTCCAGGTAAGTTAATCTTTCTACTTAATTATGCATGTTCTTATTCTAATTATGGAGATCTTGGAGTTGCATAATTTGCGTCTTACATGTGGTATCAGAGCCTCCACAACCCTAGAACTTGAATGCAATTGATTTTGCCATAATTTGTAAGGATTTTGCCATAATTTGTGATTTTCGAGATTTTTTGTTCAATAAAAATAAAATTAAATCACAAATTCGAATTGGGTGAGACGAGACGAGCAAGATGGTAGGCGGCGCGTCGCCGGGGGAGACCGCACGCGCCCCCACATGCGGCCATGCGTCGCCTCGGCGTCGAAGGTGCACCCCACATGCCTTCATGGGCGACCACGCGCGGGGGCGACTCGTGCGTGCATCGCACGCGCAGATGCTGATGTCATTGTGACGTCGGCGACTGGGTCCGTTGACCCAACCCGTTGACTGACCTGACCCAATTGGCGGTTGACCCGACCCGACCCAACTGTTGACCCAACTCGACCCAGTCGACTGTTGATCGGACCGGTCAACCGGTCGGACCGGGTAGCTAGACCGGACGGTTGGATTGGAAACTGGCCGGAGCCGGTTGGACTAGTTTTGACCGGTTTTAACGTTCGTGCGTGAGTTCCACGCACCGTGCACTCAGGCGGCGCATGCGGGTGCGTGGAGCATCGGATCGGCGCATGGTTGGCGGCGTTGGTCTCGTATGGTCTTCCTCTATCTTGTGGTATGTTTATTTTACATGTTTGATAATATTATGGATGTGAAAATACATATAAAGACCTAAATATGTGTATTTTTAATGTATTTTTGAGTATTTTCCTTGTATTTTCTATGATTTTGGAAATACAAGTGTTGGGTTACAGGTATGTTATCACATAAACATTATAACAACGTGATTCATTAATAAAAGCAAACTTTATTATAAACTGAAGCTGGCTTAATGTGATACAATGATTATGAGATAGTAATTGAACTATGTATTGAGGTAATGAGAAATAGTAAAAGTCATGAAACTTTTGTTGCTCATGCATACTCTTTTACATGCTGGTAATATTTAAATGATGGACGTGTTAAGAACTCGTGACCAAACTGATTGTATTGATTTATACATCTGTTAAATGTGGGTAATGCATGTCAGTTAAGTTATTGCGCATTGTACTAAAGAAACTCATATGGTCACTGGATAATGTCCATCAAGTTGAATATTTTTATGGTTAAGAGTATGACAACATTTATGCAGAGCAATAGTATCTATTGTTATGGTTTAGATATTTGGTTCTGTAGTTTAACTCAATTTATAGGTCATTGGTTGAAGTAATGATATTTGTTACTTAAAATTGGCTAATAAATCAGTTGTTGGCCTTGGAGTCAATTTTGTGTTATGAAACTCATGAGCAATAATGGATCAGCTGTCAAGCTTATCGATCTGGTGTACCATGTATTGCTATTAATGTTAACTTATGATGGATCCCCAGATCAACATTCTTTTTATGTTGCTATGATAATATGTAATCTGGGTGCATAAGAGATGCTTTCTTCTATGTTATGAGAAGTTTCTTCTGTTGCTATGATTGGTGATCTCATTGGAATCTGTCTTTCAAATTATATATATATATATATATATATAATATTATAAGGCAATGTAATTAGCATGATATGTGATTTCAGTGATATGTGCCCCTATCACTAAAGTTAAAATCACATGTATATGGTGTATGTGAGAAGTAAGCTTTATATCCCTAGTATGAGAGAGTTTTAAGGATTCAATTTAGTAGTGACCGCCAAAGCGGCATGCTTGATTGTGTTTGAGAAATTTTGGTCTCATATGCTGATTGGGATGTCTCATCGTCTAATGCGTAGTCATACTCCCTAAGAAGATTATTATGTATCAGTTCATGGAGGGATACATGATTGTGTGGTGGAGGAGTGACTGATCCTAGTGATTCATATGCCCAAAAGTGATGAATTCACGAAGATTGGAATATATTCTCATAACTATTATCATGTAGGAAGTATACAACTGCATATCATGTATTTTTCCCAAAGGTAATTATATGATTATGCGTGTAACTCTTTGGATGTGTATTTGTACATTAAGTTACACGGTACTCACATGATGCTAATTATATACATTGCTTGTTTTTTAGTCACATTTTCTGTAATTAATAACTTCACTATTATTGAGGTTTTTACTGCTTCAAATTTTAAATTGTGGACATATGATTTGTTGCTTGGGAAAAGAGTAATAGAATTTGTTTATTATCCATGAAGCGTTCCATTTTGGGACACTTGAAAAGTGATTTGCTTGCAGACTACACTACTAAGATGATGGAAGACTTAGTGGCTTGTAATTATGTCTTGTCTAATACCGAAATTAGGACACATCTACAAAGATTGTGTTTAAGTCCTAATGACATATACATCTCGTATATGGTTAAAATGTTGTTTCCAAAAGTTTTTTTATTTAAGGAATATGACTGAGATAAAAGATAAAACAGTTATAATTAGTCTTACAGGTTGTTAGGCAGTGAGTATTTTGTCAAGTATGACAATGCAAAATAGCTTAAAGGGTCATTTGTCAAATACTTGGTAGATTCTGGGGTGATAACTTAATTACTATGGCTTAAAATCCTACCAAAAGATTTGGCCGGAAGGCATAATTGCACCATAATTAACATGGTGATGAGTAAGACTAATTTATTTGGTCTTCAATGGGCTAATATTTTGAAAACAACATTTTCACACACAAAATGTGTTTCTTATCAAAGTTGTTTCATAAACCTTCTTTTGAGTTATGAACTGGATGTAAATTACTTAACTCTTATTAAATTAAGATGTGGTTATCTTATCCAATATTAAGTGTGTTGCAATTCAGATTCACTCGGAATTATTTTGTATCTTATCTAAATTGTTCAAAAGGGTATTGATTTTAAGATCCTAAAGAAGGTACAAGAATTATGGAATTACGTACTGTAAAGTTTCTACAGTTCGACGTAATTATAGAGGATAGTTGCTCTTAGACTATTAAGGATAATAGTACGCTAGAAGATCACTGTGTCTTTGTCTTTGCCTAAATAGATAATTTGGTACAAACAATTATGGAATCTCCTGTACCATAGACTAAACTTCATGAGGTTCAAGATACTATTATTGATATAGTTTATGATGAATTTTTTTTTTTAAATCTCTCAAATATAGAATGAAGTGGCTGTAGCTTTACTCAGGAGATTTGTTAGGGAAAGATGATCAGTTATTCTATTAGATTATATAGTCTATTTGTGAGAGCATGATTGCAATATCCACTATATGGTTGATTTAGCAACATATATATAAATGTTGTTTCTTATCTTCAATCAAGAGTGTAGTTAGATGCCATAAAAAGGCGATATACAATCTATGAAACATCATAGTGTTTGGAAACTTATTGACTTGCCTATAAATCACAAGTTTATTAGTTGCAAACTGGCATACAAAACTAAAAGGATTTTGTAACATATTCAAATAAACTTGTGTGTAGATTGGAAAGTCTTATTAATAGTTTTATGCAAGTTTCCGGACAATATTAATAAAGTTTCATAGTGTTGTTGTTATTTTGTTCAATTGGGAACAAAATTATTCAATATATTGCAAGGCTAGTGGGAGGAAATTTATTTTTCTTATATTCTATGTACATGATATTTTGTTTACAAGTAGTGACCTTGAGACATCTTTTGTCCTTTGTACTAAGGTCTGTAAGGATTATTCTCACAATATTTTATTAGATTTATCTCAGAGGACATTTGCTGATCGTATTTTGGAAATATTCAATATACATCATTGCAAGTCAGGAATTACTCCTGTTGTTAAGGGTGATGGAGCGAATTCATTACATTGTCCTTATTTAGATATTAAGAAAATCTAGTTAAATGGTGTACCTTGTGTTAGTGCTATTAAAAGTATAATATATGCTTGAATTTGCACTAGATTAAATATCGTCTTTGTGACGGGACTTCTAGGCAGATATAAGTTGAATCCAAGACGCGATCACTGGGTTGCTGCCAAGAAGATTTTAAGGTACTTAAAGAGGACAGAGATTATATGCTAATATATAAATATGTTCAATTCATGCAACTAGTAGGATATTTAGATGTAAACTTTGCTTGCTGTTAGGATGTCATGTGATCAATAACATGATACATATTTATGTTAGCAGGAAGTGCAGTTAATAAGGTTTTATGTCTACTATGTAAGTAGAGTTTGTAACTTTGTTTTAGGCTGTTACTTGAGTTATTAGGCTCCAATACCTCATGAAGGAGTTGACCGTTTTAATTTTATGGATAGACCCATATGGTTGTATTGAAACAATAAATTTGTTGTATTTTTATTAACTTTATTAATAACAAATGTCTCAAGGGGTCTAAATATATGGCGGTTAAATATTTTTTACTATAAAGAAACGGTATAGAAAGGTGACGTTATAATATAGCATATTTTCACAATATTTTCATAGATGATATGGTTGTAGATTCACTAACTAAACACCTACGCCCATGTATATTTGAGTGACATGTCATTAGCATGGGCCTAGGAGTATCTTCGAATATTGTTGTTTAGTGAGAGCTATTTTGACTTTATTCTGATAAAGTTCACATCCGTGTTCGTTACATTTGATAACGGTTTGATATGTATCAAATTTTGTATTCAATAAAATATTTTTGAATGTGTTGTTGTGTTGAATACATATTGATAAAGTCTCAAGGTATTACTTAAACCTTGAGTGAAGGCTATGGGCATCCGGTTATTAGCCTTGTGTATCTGTTTTTTTGATACATAAAGAAAGGTTAACTATAAGGACAAGACATATGTGGGTTCATTAGAACTATAAAGACATTCTCTAGTGGCACAAGTTTTTTGTGTCGCCTAAGGTAAGAAAATGGTGACTAACAAATGGGATCTCTTTATGAAAGATGTTAGCCATTTGCCACACTACCATATTGAATCCATATCAATAAAGTTGAAAGCACTTGTGACCATGGAAGGCTCTGTGTGTATACATGTAGTTACCGCCATGATTCGGTGTTTGAGACTTTATGGGATAAGATTGACTATTAAGAATTATCTCTGGACCAATGTGCTTACATACAGTAGAATTTCAATTAATATAGTCCAAGTGGGAGAATGTAAGAGTTTTTCTTAATGTTGACTAAATTAATTGATGTTGTAATTTACCGTTTAACGGTTACTGTTTTACGGGGTTGGTCTAAGGTAAGATAGGTGGTTTCTTAATTAGTCTAATATGAGGCTGGCCAGTATGGGCATAGTTGAGCCTGGCCTGTAATGAGGGGGATTGGCTAAAAACTCTATAAATAGTGCTCAAGTCTCTCCTCTAACCCTAATTCTCACATGTATCCTCACATAAGGAGCATTTATCTAACGCTAAAGGTGAGGGGGCCGCCTCATTGAGCCTGTGATACTGAGGGCAATAGAGGAGAAGGATTTGCGCAAGGAACATTATGTTTCCGCTTCCACTTTAAGAACAATGGATCCAAGGTAAGTTAATCTTTCTACTTAATTATGCATGTTCTTGTTCTAATTATAGAGATCTTGGGGTTGCACAATTTGCGTCTTATATGTGCTATCGAGCCTCCATAACTCTAGAACTTGAACGCAATTAATTTTACCATAATTTGTAAGGATTTTGCCATAATTTGTGATTTTCGAGATTTTTTGTTTAATAAAAATAAAATTAAATCACAAATTCGGATTGGGTGAGACGAGACGAGCAAGATGGTTGGTGGTGCGTCGTTGGGGGAGGCTGCACGCGCCCCCACGTGCGGCCACGCATTGCCTGGGCATCGAAGGTGCACCCCACGCGCCTTCATGTGCGACCACGCGCGGGGGCGACTCGTGCGTGCATCGCACATGTAGATGTTGACGTCATCGTGACGTCGGCGACCGGGTCCGTTGACCCGACCGGTTGACTGACCCGACCCAATTGGCGGCTGACTCGACCCAACCCGACTGTTGACCCAACCCAACCCGATCAACCAGTCAGATTGTTGTCGATCGAACCAGTTTTGACTAGTCTAAATGTTCGTGCATGAGCTCCACGCACCGTGCACTCAGGCGGCGTGTGTAGGCGCGTGGAGCATCGGATCGGCGCGTGGCTGGCAGTGTTGGACTCGTATGGTCTTCCTCTATCTTGTGGTATATTTATTTTACATATTTGATAATATTATGGATGTGAAAATACATATAAGACCTAAATACGTGTATTTTTAGTGTATTTTGGCGTATTTTCCTTATATTTTCTATGATTTTTGAAATACAAGTTGTGATTCATTAATAAAATCAAACTTTATTATAAACTGAAGCTGGCTTAATGTGATACAATGTTTATAAGATAGTAATTGAACTATGTATTGAGGTAATGAGAAACAGTAAAAGTCATAAAACTTTTATTGCTCATGCATACTCTTTTACATACTGGTATTCTTTAAATGATGAACGTCTTAAGAACTCGTGACCAGACTGTTGACCCAACCCGACCCGGTCAACTGGTCGGACTGTTGCCGATTGGACCAGATTTGATTGGTCTAAATGTTTGCGCGTGAGCTCCACGCACCGTGCACTCAGGCGGCGCGTGCAGGCGCGTGGAGCATCGGATCGGCGCGTGGCTGACGGTGTTGGACTCGTATGGTCTCCTTCTATCTTGTGGTATATTTATTTTACATGTTTGATAATATTATGGATGTGAAAATACATATAAAGACCTAAATACGTGTATTTTTAGTGTATTTTTGCGTATTTTCCTTGTATTTTCTATGATTTTTGAAATACAAGTGTTGGGTTACAGGTATGTTATCACATAAACATTATAACCGTGTGATTCATTAATAAAATCAAACTTTATTATAAACTGAAGCTCGCTTAATGTGATACAATGATTATAAGATAGTAATTGAACTATGTATTAAGGTAATGAGAAACAGTAAAAGTCATAAAACTTTTGTTGCTCATGCATATTCTTTTACATACTGATATTCTTTAAATGATGAACATCTTAAGAACTTGTGACCAAACTGATTGTATTGATTTACACATCTGCTAAATGTGGGTAATGCATGTCAGTTAAGTTATTGTGAATTGTACTAAAGAAACTCATAAGGGTCACTGGTTAATATCCATCAAGTTGAATATTTTTATGGTTAAGGAGTATGACAACATTTATGCAGAGCAATAGTATATACTGTTATAGTTTAAATATTTGGTTTTATAGTTTGACTCAATTTATAGGTCACTGGTTGAAGTAATGATATTTGTTATTTAAAATTGGCTAATAAATCAATTGTTGGCCTTGGAGTCAATTTTGCCTTATGAAACTCATGAGCAATAATGGATCAGCTGTCGAGCTTATCGATCTGGTGTATCATGTATTGCTATTAATGTTAACTTATGATGGATCCTCCAGATCAACACTCATTTTATGTTGTTATGATAATATGTAATCTGGGTGCATAAGAGATGCTTTATTCTCTGTTATGAGAAGTTTCTTGTGTTGTTGTGATTGGTGATTTCATTGGAATTTGTCTTTCAAATTCTCTAAATATGTATAATATATATATATATATATATATATATATATATATAAGACAATGTACTTAGCATGATATGTGATTTCAATGATATGTGCCTCTATCACTAAAGTTAAAATCACATGTATATGGTGTATGTGAGAAGTAAGCTTTATATCTTTAGTATGAGAGAGTTTCAAGAATTCAATTTAGTAGTGACCGCCAAAGCGGCACGCTTGATTGTGTTTGAGAAATTTTGGTCTCATATGCTGATTGGGATGTCTCCTCGTCTAATGCATGGTTATACTCCCAAAGAAGGTGATTATGTATTAGTTCATGGAAGGATACATGATTGTGCGGTGGAGGAGTGACTGATCCTAGTGATTCATATGCCCAAAGGTGATTAATTCACGAAGATTGGAATACAACTAATGATTAATTTCAAAATGGGGTATCGATTGAAGAAAAGAGCTGTGTCGATGAGAATGGCAAGAGTGCGAGTGGGTATCTCCAAACTAGGGATTATTGAAAGGAGCCATTGGCATTGCAAAGAGAAAGGGGGATCTTTGAAAGATTGAATTTACGCAAAAGAGGCAAACCCAAATTTGAAATTGATGAGGCAAAGTCTTACTGAGGTTGAAATAGTCGCCAGCTGCAACAAAATTGTTCTTTGGCATGAAATTGTTGATCACCAAGTGTTAATTGAATAGAGGCATAAGTTAGTCAAACAAGATGATTTGGCAATGCTTGGATATTGCTACTCTGTTGTTGGCAAGCAAGACTGAAAACAGCACAAAAAATTGCAATTGCTTGGTTAGCGGAAGGCCCGGAATAAGTGGAGTTTGATGCACTCTCAAGGTAAGAGAAATATGTCATCAAAGGGATTAGCTTGAGAGTTGGACAAGAAGTCGAGTCTCAGAAAAAGAAGATTCATATTATGGCTTTGAGATTAGAATTTGTGATGATTGTAGGAATAAAAAGAACTTATTTTTGAAAGCTCATTGCGACTTCATGGAATTGTCTACAAATCATTTTGAGGAGTGAAATTTAAAATTTTCAATGAGTTAGACTATGTTGTAATGGCTCATGTTAAAGAAAACCCAATCTTAGTCATACAACGAGATGACACAAAGAGCGATGGAGGGTTGATAACGGAGGTGATGTAGAGAATGAGAAAGATGAAGAAAGAAAAAAGAAGAAAGAGAGAGATAAAAAAAAAACAACAATGTTCTTGGACAAAAGTAGCCCTGGCTGTGAATAAAATTAGAAGTTTAGGTCCTTAATTGAAAGTAAGTTAGTCATTCCAGGTCTTTATTTGAGACAGTGTCCACTTTAGGTCTTTTTTTGAGAAAATGGCTCCACTTTAGGTCCTTATTTGAGATTTTCCCTATTCTTTATTTATGAAATCTTAAATAGCATTTTTTTTTCTTTTTTTTGGACCAATATTCCGCCATGGGTTTCTTTCTTCTTGAATGATCTCATTGGATTTGTTTCTTTAAATATTGCACACACATGCAAAAGCAATGATTTTCTACATCAAATTAAGATCCGGTTGCCCATCATAAAACAAAATAAAATGAATGGATCAAGTTGCACCGTCACTTGTTGAGAGAAACGGTACCATTATGCAAGCATAGTCTTTGTTCAAAATCCAACAAATAAAAGGGAAATAACCATATTGTTTTGTATATTTATTTGGTGAATAGGTATTATTTATTAATGTACCTCACTTTATTTCATGAAGCTTCTTTTGCCGGAGCGAGCCACATGGATCTCTTGCTATAATGTATTTATTAATGATCATCATGTGTGGGAACTTGGAATCATATTCTCTTTCTTAGTCAATATTAGGCAACTCCAATAGGCAATTAAGTCAGAAGCAAAGAAAAAATTGGAGCTTTCCTACACCACGTGCCACAGGAAAGTTCCGAGTGATGCGATAATTTGATAATCTCCGAGATAAAAGAAATGATCCCACTCTAATTGTGACAGTTCAAAGTTAATTTTTGTTGAACTTTTTTTCTCAGAATAGTTCTTCATGATTTTAGTCAAGGACCTGATGTATAGACTAGCCAGCGGAAATTAATCCGTTGGTGTTAATGGAATCAATGCGACAATATAACATCTACCGGGTTTTGATAATAGTTCTTATTCTCAAAGGATTTTTATACATACAGAATGGGTGAAATGAAACATCTCATAAAGAATGTATCTTGTACATGTCTATGTAATGAGTGTCTAATTTGCTGATGTATAATTTGGTCTTGAGAAATTTGTCGATGCTGCCACCTTGAGACGGACCTATACCAACGTATATGAGTTGGGGGGTTCAGATCATTTATTTATTTATTAGTATTGGCCTTTTGATGCGTAAGTTATCAAGAGGATGGAGTGTGTACTAAAATGTATAAGAATTTTGTCTAAAAGCTTACATGAATCGTTGAGTCACTATTCATAAATGAAAACAATCCTAGTCGTCGGGTATTGATCGACAATTGGTGATCCGATTATATAGGATAAAATGTCACGATAAGTGACTGCATACCATGATAAATGGAAATGACTTTGACAAGTGATTGAACCACCTATGAGCCAGTGGTTATTGAAATTTTTTTATAGTGATCTCACCATGGATCTCTCCAATACGATGAACTTAAAGTGGAGGTCTTGTTGGGAGATCACCATCGGCAGTCGATTACTTGAAATGCATACCCAGTTAACATATTTCTTCATAAGTGCTGGTCGATTATAGATGTTAATTTGTCCTTTGTGGCGATGACACGTGGCATTATTATCAAAATTAGACTTTGGGCATGTGAGTATGAAGACGCAATTTAATCAATGACATTTTACATCAAGATGTATTTAGCAATGTCCGAAGCTTTGGTGTCATCTTTTGCCATTTCGCTCAGTTGACAACATTAGAACTCTCTCTTACATAACCACTAATAATTAAATTGCCCCTCATCCTTCTCCTCACTCTTCATTAATTGTAGTTCATTTGTGTTGTGAATTATTATTATTATTATTTTTTGTTAAAAGACAATTCAAAGTTACCCTTCCTTGTACCGTGTCTAGGCAACCTAGCGGCGGCATCGCAAGGATCCAGCTGGGGGGGAATTTCCCATTTTGGTTAATTGTCCCCTCGCGATTTATCATTACCCCATTTTATGTTTGAGGTTGACTCCGATAAACAAGATAGTTTAAGGACCTGTCCATGTCTTAACACTTTTACTAGTGAGTAGACAAAAGTTTTTGCTACTTCATTATATTCCAGAGGCAAAAGTCTCTGTTACTTCATATCAAAGTTCAATCATGACCCGTTTTAAGATTTCCGAATCGCTTTATAACTCTACTTTACGAATCAATTTTCGTAACTCTTATCGTCATCGCTTTCGTAATAGAGTCAAAGTGATAAACAGTGCCACGTGAAGAAAGTCTTGAACTTGGACCTTAGTTTGCTTCCTATAGCCGACGCCAGTCAGAGAAAGACGACGTCATTCAGGTTTGACCCCACCAGGCTTTAACCTGGGGTTTGCTTAGGGATTGTTTGTTAACCATTCATATAGTGTCTAATTCTAATTTTTTGTTTCCAGGAGCAGTTTGGGAACAGGATTGCGTTTGGTAAAATTTTTGTTTTCAGGAATAAATTTCTATTTTTTTGTTCCCATAAGTAAATTTGGAATAGAATCAAGAATAAAAAAGAAGTTGATTCTTGTTATCGGGAACAAATCTAAGAATCAAGACCATATTTCTCTTCTTCTTCTTCCATTTTCTTCTTCTTCATCTACCGCCATCCCGCGGTTGTCGTCCGCCGTTCGCCACCCACCATCACCGGTCGCCAACAACTGGTTCAGCGAGCTCACCGGAGGCTCGTCAAGCCAGCGCAAGGTTCGACAAGCTCGCTGAAGGGAAGCCCAGCCACCTACGATGTTGTGCGGAAGAACACCCTAACTAAATGAGAAAAGTAAACAAGAAAAATCAAGAACACAGAGATTTACGTGGTTTGGCGAAAGAATCCGCCTACGTTCACGTGAGAGAGAGAGAGAGACGATTTCTTATTAGAGCGTATCGCACAAGTACAAGGAACAATGCTGAAATAAATATATCTTCAGATCCCCACTTTCCTAAACTAACTGATAAATCTTCAGTGATTATCCCTTATGTATTAGAGATATCATGATATATCCCAGTTACATTGAATCAGGACTATTTCCCATGAAAGTCTCTCATAGATAGGTCCAAATCTAGGAAATATATTTGGAAACAAATAACCTGCAATCTTCAAGCCTTCCTAGATTTCCCAATTGAATTTTGTGGAATTCAAGACAACATCAGCAAATCTCCACCTTTGGCTTGAATAAACCACAAGCCTCCACTTGAACCAAGAAAACGAACATATCTCTCCCTCCACCGTACCTTTGCAAAGGTACACCCGCCCTGGATCGGTGCGGCCTCCATCAACTTCAATGAAGAGTGAGAGAAATCAAGTCCCTGCAGGACTTGAACTTCTCTGTAGTAAACGTCTTCATGAGCATATCTGCGGGGTTATCTTTAGTATGGATTTTCTTCAAAGCAATTCTACCATTCTCCACAAATTCTCGAATTTTGTGGTACCGAACTTCAATGTGTTTCGTTTTGGAATGGACCACTTGATTATTTGCGAGACATATTGCGCTCTAACTATCGCAATATAATGTAGCACTTTCTTGCTTTGTACCCAACTCCATGACCAAACCAATCAGCCATATTCCCTCCTTCGCAGCCTCAGTTATTGCCATATACTCAGCTTCGGTTGTAGACAATGCTACAGTAGGTTGAAGCATTGCCTTCCATGAAATAGCTCCACCGCCAAGAGTAAAGACATATCTCATGATGGACCTTCGCTTGTCCAAATCACCAGCGAAGTTTGAATCAACATAACCTGCTAAATCAATCAATCCTCCCTTGGAACTGAACATTACGCCCATTCCAGCAGTTCTAGCCAAATAACGAAAGATCCACTTAACAGCTTCCCAATGCTCCTCACCCGAATTGCTCATGTATCGGCTGACGAGACTCACCGCATGAGCCGAATCCGGTCTGCTACAAACCATAGCATACATGAGGCTCCCTACTGCGCTAGCATAGGGTACTCGAGATATCTTTACAACTTTCTCATGTGAGACAGGGTATTGTTTCTCAGATAATTTGAAGTGATTTGCTAAGGGTGCACTAACCGGTTTAGCTTTACCCATGTTGAACCGCTCCAAGACCTTCTCAACATACTTCTTTTGATTTACCCAAAGCTTACTTGCATGTCTATCTCGAAAGATTTCCATGCCAAGGATCCTCTTTGCAGCACCAAGATCCTTCATATCAAACTCACTACTTAACTGAGACTTTAGGGAATTAATGTCTCTTATTTTTCTTGCAGTAATTAACATATCATCAACATAGAGCATCAACATAATAAGTGACTTATCATCCAAAACTTTGTAGTAGACACAAGAATCATGCACACTCCTCATGTAGCCAATACGAAGCATAAAAGAATCAAACCTTTTATTCCATTGCCTCGGAGATTGCTTCAAACCATAAAGTGATCTCTTGAGCAAACAAACATGATCCTCTTTCCCTTCCACCTTGAAGCCTTCGGGCTGCTCCATATAAATTTTCTCCTCCAAGTCACCATGAAGGAATGCCATCTTCACATCTAGCTGCTCAAGCTCCAAGTCATACATGGCTACCATAGCTAGTAAAACATGAATTGATGTGTGTTTTACAATCGGGGAAAATATCTCGTCATAATCAATCCCTCCCTTCTGTGCATAGCCTTTAGCAACAAGTCGGGCCTTGTATCTCTCTTGCTCTTTCTCCGTTGCTGCTTCCTTTCTTCGAAGAACCCATTTGCAACCAATGACATTCCGATCCTTGGGCTTCTTCACAAGTTCCCATGTCTCATTCTTTTGTAACGACTTCATCTCCTCCATCATTGCAGTCATCCACTTTTCTTTGTGATCACTTTTCAAAGCTTCATGGTAGGAGCTTGGATCGCTAGAGCCTATGGTAAGAGCATAAGCAACCATATCCTCAAAACCGTACCTCTCCGGTGCTTTGGGAGTGCGCCTTCCTCGACCCGTCGCAATGGTTTGAGGAACTTCTACCATTTCTTTGACTTCCGGAGCCTCATTGGATGACTCGCCATTCTCTGCAGATTCTTTGGTTTCAAGCTCCACCTTAACGGTAGATTTATCACTCTCCTCTTCAGCAGCCGCGCGTGGCTCGCAACTTAACTTCAACATTGCAGATTCATCAAATATAACATCCCTACTCGTCAGAACTTTCTTCTCACTTGGATCCCATAATTTGTAGCCTTTCACTCCTTTCTCGTAATTGATAAATATGCATTATTTTGATTTTGGATCCAATTTCGAGCGCTTTGAGCTCTGCACATGTACAAAAGCAGGACAACCGAATATTCTTAAATTAGAATAATCAACAATTTTACCAGTCCATACATCTTCGGGAATTTTGCATTTAATTGCAGTCGATGGAGACTGATTCACAAGATAACATGCCATACAGACAGCTTCTGCCCAAAACTCCTTGCTCAATCCCGCATGTAGCCTCATGCTTCGAGCTCTCTCTAATAAGGTTCGATTCATCCTTTCCGCTACGCCATTCTGTTGGGGCGTATCCGGAACTGTGAAGTGACATTTAATTCCTTCATTCTTGCAAAGCTCCATGAATAGTGTCGATTTGTACTCTCCTCCATTGTTTGATCTCAAGCACTTAACCTTCTTCCCCGTTGAAGTCTCAACTTCAGCTTTCCATTCTTTGAACCTTTCAAAGACTTCACTTTTGTGTCGCATGAAGTAGATCCACACTTTGCGAGAGAAATCGTCAATGAATGTCATGAAGTATTCCTTCCCTCCTTTCGACTTTACCGATGAAGGACCCCATACATCCGTGTGTACATACTCGAGCATGCCCTTGCTTGTATGAGTTGCAGCATTGAACCAAACTCTGCATTGTTTTCCAAACCAACAAAATTTGCAGAAATCTAATTTGCATGTTTTTATACCTTGGAGTGCATTCCTCTTGTGAAGCTTCATCAATCCTCTTTCTCCCATATTGCCCGAGACGCATATGCCATAGATAGGTGTTATCTATCTCCGTGCTAGCACCCGTGGACACAGATGCTCCACCTTGCACTGTGGTTCCTATAAGTCGATATAGGTTCCCGTGTCTTTGTTCCTTAAGAACAACCAGAGCTCCCTTAATCACCTTCAAGACTCTACCTTGAGCCGTGTACTTGCATCCATTGGATTCAAGTGCTCCCAATGAGATCAAATTCTTCCTTAATCCCGGAACATGACGCATGTCTGCAAAGGTTCTAATCATGCCATCAAACATCTTGATTTTCACGGTTCCAACACCCACGGTCTTACATGAAGTATCATTCCCCATGAGAACTGAACCACCATCATATGCCTTGTACTCATCGAAGGCTTCTCGATGAGGACACATGTGAAAAGTGCATCCAGAGTCCATGATCCACGAATCTTCAAAGATGTCATTCCCTAACGATATGGACAAGACGTCCCCATCATTGGTCTCAATGCTATCAGCTATACTTGCCTCATCCGAGCTCTTCTTCTTTTTCTCGTTCTTATTTGGACAGAATCTCTTGGTATGCCCTTCCTGATTGCACCCGTAGCATCTTCCTTTGAACTTTCCCTTGGATTTTGATCGACTCCTACTGCTCGATCCTCGATCCGTTGATCTTCCTCTTCCTTGATTGCTTTTCTCCTTCGCAAAGAGTCCCTGTCCCGAAGATTTTGAACTACTTGCCCTTTTTTGGGTGTCATTTGAAATTAGGGCAGCAGTCACCTCTCCAATCTCCAAGGTTTCCTTGCCATAAAGGAGTGTAGTCACCAAGTGGTCAAACGAATCCGGCAACGATGCCAGTAGTAGAAGTGTTATGTCTTCATCCTCAAACCTCACCTCTAAGCTTGTAAGTTCACTTATCATCTGATTGAACACGTTGAGGTGTTCCAACAGATCTCCTCATTCACTCATCTGAAGTGAATACAATCTCTTCTTCAAGAACAACTTGTTTGTAAGAGATTTCATCATGTAAATGCTTTTGAGTTTGAGCCATACCTCTGGAGCAGATTTGATTTCCGCTACATATTGAAGGGCCCCATCCGATAGGTTCAATCGGATTGCGCTGCACGCCCTCTCCTCCATGTCTGACCAATCATCATCAGTGATGGTGTCCAGCTTGTTCAATCTTCCCAGAAGGACCTTTGATAAACCTTGTTGAATCAACAGATCCTTCATCCTTCTCCGCCATAGTATAAAATTATTCTTCCCGGTGAATCGTTCAATATCATATCGAACAGTTGAACCTTTTCCAGCCATCTAGTTAGAAGTCGCAATACAGGAATGGAGAACCAGGATCGCTCTGATACCAATTGTTGTGTGGAAGAACACCCTAACTAAATGAGAAAAGTAAACAAGAATAGTCAAGAACACGGAGATTTACGTGGTTCGGCGAAAGAATCCGCCTACGTCCACGGGAGAGAGAGAGATGATTTCTTATTAGAGCGTATCGCACAAGTACAAGGAACAATGCTGAAATAAATATATCTTCAGATCTCCACTTTCATAAACTAACTGATAAATCTTCAGTGATTATCCCCTATATATTAGAGATATCATGATATATCCCAGTTACATTGAATTAGGACTATTTCCCATGAAAGTCTCTCAATAACCTGCAATCTTCAAGCCTTCCTAGATTTCCCGATTGAATTTTGTGGAATTCAAGACAACATCAGCAGAGGCTCGCCCAGCCTCCCCAAATCTGGCGAGGCTGAGCCTCGGCGGGGCTAGGCAAGCCTCATCGGTGGCTAGGTAGGTCTTGCCCAGCCTCAGCGAGGCTTGCCCAACCCCGCTGGTGGCTAGGCGAGCCTTGCCCAGCCCCAGCTAGGCTGGCTTGGCCATCAACAAGGGTCAGCCTCGCCCTCGCCTAGCTGCCAATGAGGCTTAGAAGGAAAAAAGAAAAAAAATTATTTAAAAATTAAAAAATGATTTTGAGTAGAAAATTTGAGCATGATACCAAACGCAATTCTATTCCAGAATCAGAAATTTTGGACAGTTACCAAACGGCTTAAAATGCTTAAAAATTGTTTCTGGGAACATAATAAAAAAGAATCATTTCTGATCAGAATTTGTTTTCGGGAATAGAATCTTTATCGAACGCGCCCGAAGTCCCCCCACTATCGAAACCGATGAAGCTGCTTAACTATAGTCTCTTTTGACTCCAGTACCTCGCCGTTTGAGGCGTAAAAATACTTGGGAGTTTTATCACATATAGAGCCCTTTTAGGACTATTTAATACCGGATGATCTACATTAATGCGCACGTTTTCAAAAATTTAATCTTTAAAGCTACGTCAATCGTACTTACGCTTTTATTCATCCTAAGTAAGTAATATTTCCACCACGGACATGTCCAATGCAAATTCAAATAACTTTTATTTCACTTCAACAACATGATTAGTTGATATGAATTACTAAAAATGCTTATGTATGTCAAAATATATAATATACGGACTTATGTTTCCTTGTACATCCGCATTTTTTTATCTGCAACAGATTGATTTAGCAAAAGAGTCCAAGTAATAAATAAGTAGTATTCAAATCATGCCAGTTTTGAATGGAGTGATTTCCCTCACTATTAGCAATCTTTATTCATGGTATCCAAACTTTTGGTCAGGCATTTTGCTGTAGATGCACGTTAATTAAGCCACATTGTCTAGGTATGCTCTCTAAATCTTCACCTAAGTAGTGATGGACGAGATAATTTGAGTGAAAGATGAGATTTCAATAGACGATGGTCTTTCGTGACCTCTTATATCTGTTTCACATGGATTTCACTAAATTTAATACTGATTACAACATTTTTTCAATTTAGTGGTAGTATTTCTCCAATAGACAGCAGTGTTCACACATGGACAGCTTTTTTATCCTTTGGGAAAAGTGCCAAAAAAGTCCTAAACCTTTTTTCTTAGTGCCGATTCAGTCCTAAACCTTTTTACGTTATGTCAATTTAGTTCTTTCCTGCCAATTTTGGCCGGATTTTGCTGACTGGACGTTGGTCGGCTAACGTGACCTGATCGGCACCGATGTGGACAATTTTTAATAATATTTTAATATTTTAATATTTTAATATTTTTATTTTCTTATTTTTATTTTCTTATTTTTATTTTCTTTTTTTCTTTTTGTCTTTTTCCTCCAGCCGGTCACCGAGGTCCGGCGACCGGCCAAAGGTGACGCCCGGCGAGGGCGAGGCCGACCTCGCCAGCCACCTCGCGAGCGAGGGTCAAGCCTCGAACAGGGCAGCGAGGCTCACCCTCGTTGGATTTAGCGAGGCGAGCCTCGCCCATGGCCCGTGAGGCTCGACCTGCCTTGCCCATGACCGAATATGGCGAGGTCAAGCCTCATCGGCCGTCGCCGACCATGGGCGAGGCTCGCCCTCGCCGGATCTGACAAGGCAAGCCTCGCCCATGGCCCGCGAGGCTCGACCTCACTAGATGCGGCGAGGGCTGGCTAGGCTCGACCTCGTTAGACTCATAACCTTTGGCGTAAAAAATCTCTTGCTTCTCCATGAAGAAAAGAGTCTTTTTTTTTTAAGAAACAGTTTTTTCCAAGGCAGGGTTCACTTGGTCTACATCTGCTTCATCAAGCTAAAATATAGGATTTGTTGTGAGAAATATTGTTAAGAAAGTGTGGTCGTGACTTTTGCCACATCTTTTTCTTTTCTTTATAGTATTTTGTTCTTCTAGCTTTTGTGTTCATAGCATTGGAATTGAATGAATTCATTGTCTAGCTAATTATACGTTCGGTGGGTTTTGTTTTGTCCTTTGGAGGATGAAATAAATTGCCCTCTTCATGCAAAGTGCAAGAGAGAAGACAAAGGAAAATTTTGAAGTAAATCCAGATGGTAAGATAGCAATTTCATGGATTCTTAATTTACCTAAAAAATATGTTATGAAGCATCTATACATGCTCAACCGAAGTTGAAGGCAAATTTGGTCGATCAACTTTGATAAATGGGTACTATCGTAATCTCTTGAATAATACCTATGAGAAGTGCTCTAGCCTTTGAAGGGGAAAACCTACTTGACTGTTGATATTTGGAATTATTTCTTACTCATGATGTTCCAATGAGGCCTTAAGAGCACTTGTTAAGTAAGGCTAAATTTTTGTAATTGTACCAATTTAGTCTTAAACCTGTCAATTTAGCCCTAAAACTTTAGATTTTGTGTCAATTTAGTCCTTTTGAGTAATTTTGATTAGATCTTGCCGGGTAAGCACCGGTCAGCTAACGTGGCACAAACGTGAACACTTTTTAATAATATTTTAATATTTTAATAGTTTAATATTTTTTGAATTTTTTTATTTTCCTTTTCTTTTTCTTGTTTCATTCTCCTCATCCTTCCTCTAGTCGATCGCTGGACTCCTCGCTGGCCTCTGGCAAGCCTTGCTAGCCACTAGTGAGGCTCGCCCTCACCGAATTAGGGGAGGGTCAAGTCTCACCCAACCTTTTGGTGAGGTCAACTTGAGGGCGGCCTCACGAGGGCTAGCGAGGCTCGCCCTCGCTAGATTTGGTGAGAGTTAGGCCTCGTCGGCCATGGGCGAGGCTCAACCTCATTGGATTTGCCGAGGTCGAGCCTTCCCCCCCCCAACACAAGGCCGCTCTCGTGGCCTCTAGCGAGGGCTTGTGCTTTACCAGTGGCCAGCGAGACTTGCCAAATGCCAGCAAGGTTGACCTCGACCTCGCTAGCCATTGTCTATAGCCGGTCGCTGAGATCCGACGATAGGCTAGAGGGAGGAGGATAAGGAAAAAAGAAAAAGGAAAAAGAAATAGAAAAAGAAAACCATAAAAGAAATGGAAAGAAATTGGGCTAATATTTCTTTTATATATTTATTTTTATTTTGGGGCTTCAATACCTATACTTGTTTTTCCAATAGAAAGTCAGACGTGTGTAGGTGTTTTCTCTCTCAGGTTCGTGATTATTTTAATAATCATCCATTTAGGATTGGAAATTGGGGCGCTCCTCTATTACTCAAAATAGTTTCCGTTTGTCCTTAATTCTTCCTATTCTCTTGCTAAATTTTGTTTAATGTACATTTATGAAGCCAATTTGTAATTGTTTTTATTTGCTATTTAATTTGTCTTTGGCTCCATCTCTACACGAGCTTGCCCATGTTGGACCAGGTTATATATAATTGTTTTCAACAAAATAATGGATGCTGTCATGTGCGAATTATGTGTTTTACCACTAAAATTACGCTCTTTTTACCTTATATTTTTGTGCTTACAGATTTGAAAATAGGTGTCATTTGACTTTGGAACAAAATTCTTCAGTATTTCTCACAGTGTTGTCCCGCCATTCCTGGGAATATGCTAGAGTGCATACAATCATTAGCTGGTTGGTGATGTCCATGCCAATATGCTCAAGTAAGTGTAGACACGTGCTTGTGTTGGTATTTGGTGGCATGTCTTTATTCATGCTTGCTTGGGAGTGCAGCAGGAGCCTCTATCTATGTATATGCTCATACATGTGTTGGTATTTGGTGGCATGTCTTTATTCATGCTTGCTTGGGAGTGCAGCAGGGGCCTCTATCTATGTATATGCTCATACATGTGTTGGTATTTGCCGCATGACAATGTGTATGTTTGATAAATACATGAAGATATGATAATTCTCTCTCGTCCATGCACATATAGAACTTCTCTAGCATTAGAATGGTGGCAGATTCTTGCCTTCTTGATGACGTGGAATTATGCTTGATAGAAGGGGAATGGAGACCCAATTTAGCAAGCACAAGCTGAGAGAATAATTTTGGGTGTCAATTGTTCAATTGACTAATGATACACCCCAATATTTGCCATTAATTACTTTTCAAGCTAAATTAGCGTAATTGACAATTTAGTGAGTATGCCTTTTGCATCATGGCTTTTGTGATATTTTTATATTTCACATTTCAGTCATTTAAATGTTGCTTAAAGAGTTAAAGTCTACTATGAGTTTTACATGTATAAAACATTGTTGGCATTATATTTATGACTACTAAAGTTTTAGTCCAAACATTTTTCTTGTCAAATTGTCGTGATTCTATTTCTAAATTTATTATATTCTCACTTATGTTTGAAACAACCAAAGAAGCTTATATTCTATAATAGGCACAAATTTATGGATTAAAGATTATAATATCTCTTTTGTAATGATCAAATTTTTCACGCATAACATTTGATAGAATTATTAAATAGTATTTCATTGCATTGTTTTGTATTGAGTATGCATTGTTGAGACATTTTTGGTAATTCATATATAACCTCAAAGGAAGTCTTATAGTTATTTTGTGAAATTATTAATTCATTTTGGATTTCTACTAACCTCTGAGTTTTTGTTAACATTTTTGGAGCAACATGTATTATTGACCACTAATAATGTAAAAAAAAAAAATGTCCTTTGTAAGAATATTAACTTAGCCAATTTATGTTGAATGTCCATTCATGCATGATGATAATTATAGACTTGATTGGCTATTGCATTGGGAAAGAGAATCTCCTTTAGTGATTGTTGTGGAGATGAAATTTATATTTGAATAAGATTGATGTCTTTTGTGAAATATTTTGTTAAAGGGTGACTATTGTCAAGTTTATTATATTTAATGTTGTGGATTTTCGATTATATTAGAAGATACGGTGATGTTAACTGGATCTTGGATTCAGATGAAATAAAATTCATTAATGAATATGTGTTCATTTGGTGGAAGTGCTTGACATAAGAATGAAATCATGAGGGAAATAGTAATCCTGCTTAACAAAAGTTGACTTGGTTGAAGTAGATGATTTGACTAAATAATTGCTATAGTCATTCCCATGCCAATATTGTGGCTAATCGAAATTATGGGTGGTAGACTCAAGTGCTACTAGGCATATATGTGTAAACAAAATGCCTTATCCTCCTAAGCTCCAATGGGTGAAGGAGAAGAAAATATTTACTATTCTTTGGTAAACTGAGAACTATTCAAGTTCTTGAGAAAAATAAAAATTCTTCTCAAACTTATATATGAAAATGAGGCTAAGTAGTTGAGAAACTCTTGACAAATATTCCTTTGGGAAAATGACACATTTTGTGTTTATACATCATGATTGCCTAGAAGTAATAGTTATGCAAAGATGAAATTTTCAATGGTAAAAATTGACACGTCCATTGACACGTCCGATTGAGGGATGACGTGGTAAAACAGCTACTTAATGATGGAATTATGTCTATTAATTATATGAAGTCATATATGAATTTTGGCCAATCCTCTTACTATACATTGAGGAGAATGGGAGAAGCCAATTGAAGAAAATCAACAATGATAGTAACTCAACCTATGTGATTGGCGATCCCATGAATTAGGTTCATATGGGTAATAACAAGCCATTTGTTGATCTAGTGCACTGTAAAAAAAATTATTGTCCCTCATAAGGTGAAAACAGTGCAAAATTGCAAGGAAAAAGAGATTGAGCTAAGCTCTTAATGAAATTCCATAGCCATTATTGGTGGTATATTAATCTGCAATATACACTTGATGGAATCACCTATATAAGTGTGGAGTGGAGCCGCTCCTATAAGAATTTTTAGCGAAAATCTTTAAGGCACTTATGAATAAACCAAACACACGCATGGCCTATTAGCGCGAAACCTCATTGAACAACAAAGTTTGTGGGAGTGTAATATGATTAGTGAAAATTATAATTCACAAAAAGAAATTCTTGGTTCATAAAAGTTTCAAACTTCACCAATGATTCCGTGAATTATATTTCATTCTTTCTAGGGTTGGTTCATAGCCTAACAAGCATCAGTTCCGATGCATTACTCTCCAATAATCCAGCATTATTCTATTTTTCTTGTCAAAACTTTCTGAAATATGTGGAGGATTGTTAGATATTTCAGCAGTTTTGAAATATTTACTAGAAATTATAATCATCATGAAAGTCATCATTTCTATAACGGCTTTTTAACGGTCATATAACGGCTTTCTAATAGTTGTATAACAGTCGTCTAATGTCTTTATAACTTTTAATTTATTACTTCATAAACTCTTCATCATTTCGATTATCTTTTTAATTACCAATTGATTTATGACGATCTCCTAACGACTCTCTCTTTTTCTTGTTGAAATATAAATTAAACTTCAAACCACAATAATATAATATGTTCTTACATCTTTCATTTTCTTTTTGCTGGGTTATACACAAAAGTTGTTCTATTTCCTTCTAATATTCAGTGCGGAGTATAGAGGAAGGTCTATTGTATCTTGGGAGGATAGCCGTTGAAGCCTTACGCATCGAGTTTCGTACTTCGAGGGGCGAAATTATCTTTAAGGACGGTGTTTGCATACCTCAGACTTTTTTTATTTTTTATTTTCTAATCTTTTGTAATGTATTTCCAGTAATTATTATTATTTTATATATTCTAATACTTTTTCCGACACTGTTTTGCTGCAGCCAAAGAAAAAAGGGAAGTCAAATTAGAGAAGACAAGCTTAGCGTGCCAACTATTTTTAATTGATGTTTTTCTCGATACCCTAAAGTCTAAGATTGGGAAAGTAAAGTTTGCTGGGGAGTCCCAATCTGGTCATATTTTGTAAATGAAAAGTGTTTGTCATGATTGATTGATAAAGCAATAAACTATGTTAGGTTTACACCGCGGCATGTCTAAGTTGACATATACAGTGAATGGCTGTTTGATAAGTGAGCTTGGAAAATCGACATACCGATCTTGTTTTTATATAAATCATGCAGTCATGACACTTAAATCCATGTATCAAAAGAGTGACGATGATTGACAGCAACGTTTACAGATGGCGAACTAGCTTCCATTATAAGAGTCTGCCACATCAATATCATGAACCCATGGTAGCATGTAGAGCTGGTACTATATGAAAAAGGGAGAAAGATTAGCATCAGAAATGGTCATTTCCAGAGGGCCACATGATAGAGGTGAACATTTCACACTCGTCAAGCTTCTCAATGCCGTCAATGTTCATGCCCTCGAGGAGAGGAGTCCCCGGGACTTTGGGGATGTTACCATGGGAAGGCTTGAAGTTGGTGTTCTTGATCTTGGTTTCATGGGGGAGGTCCAACAGATCCTCGATGACGCTAAAGACTGTCATGAAGGCCAAGAGGGACGTTGGGGTGATCAACCATGAAGCACCCGTGATCCTCTAGAGCTTGCACGATCACTTTGCAAGCTTTCTCCCGTGAACTTGTCCCGGTTTCATGCATTCCTCGGAGAACACTATCACCAGGATTTGGAAAGTCATTTTTGTTCCTACTATCTCTCTCACCTCTATATCGCTTAGACCACAGACACCAAGAGCAAGACTCTATTTTTAGGGAGAATTACTAAAAAGTCCTAAACTTACTGTAATCGTGCCAATTCAGTCCTAAACCTTTTTTTTTGTCCAATTTAGTCCTAAACCTTTTTTATAATTGTGTCAATTCAATCCATCTCGACCAAAATTAACCGACCGTGGGCGACGTGGACGCCGGGGGGACAGCCAGCCGGCGAGGCAATTTTTTAATATATATTTTTATTTTTTTTGAATTTTTCGCATTTTTTAATATTTTTAATTCTTTAATTCTTTTTTTCTTTTTTTCTTTTTATTTTTTCCCACCTTCCCCCTCCTCTGGCTGGCCGATAGCAATGACCGGCGAGGCTGACCTCGCCGGCTAATGGCGAGGCTCACCCCCGCCGGCCGGAGGCGAGGGCCGGCGAGGTCAGCCTCGCCAGCCACTAGCGAGGGCGAGGCCCTGCCAGATCTGGTGAGGTCAACCTCACCGGCAATTGGTGAGGGCAAGGCCCCACTAGATCCAGCGAGATCGGCCCTCGCTAGATCCAGCGAGCTCGGCCCTCGCCAAATCCGGCAAGGCCTCGCCTAGCCAAGGCGAGGGTCGACCTCGCCAGTGGCCACGGCAAGGCTACTGTATCTGCGACTTCCCTCCCGTCGTCAAGCGTGCTGTGAACTGCCCCCACTCCTCGGTGCTCGGCATTATGGCCCTCGAGAGGATGAATTAGGTCGAAGAAGGCAGGGGGCAGGTGAAGGGCGGTGGCGTTTGCTTGGAGAATGTCTCGTACGGGCAGCTCCAAGCTCTTTCCGCTGTGATGGTAGCCTCGCCGGCCACCGGCGAGGTCGACCCTCACCGTGGCCGGGCGAGGCCCCCCGGATCTAGCGAGGCTCGGCCTCACCCAACCTTGATGAGGGCCGAGCTCGCCGGATTTGGCGAGGCCTTGCCCTTGCCGGCCTTCACCTTCGGCCAGCGGGGGTGAAACTTGCCGACCCTCACCTCTGATCGATGCTGGCTGGCCAGAGGAAGGGGAATGTGAGAAAAAATAAAAAGAAAAAAATAATTAAAATATTTAAAAATATTTAAAAATTCTAAAAAATATTTAAAAATATTTAAAAAGTACCTCACCGGCCATCCCCCATCGGCATCCATGTCAGGCGTCGGCCAGCCAATTTTGGCCGGATGGACTGAATTGGCACAATTATAAAAGATTTAGGACTAAATTGGACCCAAAAAAAAAAGGTTTAGGACTGAATTGGTACAATTCAATAGGTTTAGGACTTTTTTGGTAATTCTCCCCTATTTTTAAGCTGGTCGCTTGAGCATGTGCTATTTGCGTGATGAATTCCCTCGGCATGTTTGAGCTTTTTATAGCCAACTAAATCTGATTATTTTAATGTTTTTTGAGTCCAACCTGAGGAGCCTGAGGACCGGCCAAAAACACAAAAAAATAAAAAGCTGTCCATGTAGTTTCCGCTCTTGCGTTTGCGGAGCTTCTTCCTTCTGTTTAATAACAGATTAAACCCTCATCTTCCTTCCTCATCTGATTCCCCTCGATGGATTCTATTTTGTATCAGACGTTAATCTCGGCGATTTTCCGTCATTTGTAGTCTTTATGCCTCTAGTTGCTGATTCGGCTCTAGGTTTCAGTCTTTTACTCTCCTGTTCGCTTCTGGTTCGCTTTGCTTCCCTGACTTGCGATCCTCCATGTGATTGTTTGCATGTTCGAATCTGCTACTCAGTTGAGTGTTTCGGTTGTTCTCTTTGGCTTTTCTAGTCTATTGAAGGCTTCCCAGTTGCTGAGTACCTCTTCGAAGTTGCTTTTTGCTCCGTACTTTGTCTAGAATAGCTATGGCTCATGATGAAGAGGCTAATTCCCCTCGTTTGGCTGCCCTGTGCAAGCGTTTGGGTCGATTGTGTTCGCCCCACGATTTAGAAGTCTGGACTGATGTGCCTTCTCCGGCAAAATTGGAGGAGTGCCGTTTAACTCTAATTGGTAAGGTTTTCGCTGACTCTCCTATTAATTTCCAGACATTCTAGAGTATAATGAAAAGGGTTTGGCATATAGAACAGGTGAATGTATCACAAAGAGAGGATGATCTCTACGCGGCGAAATTTAAATTACACGCGAATACTCAGAGGGTTTTAGAGGGGGGACCTTGGGTTTTCTTTGGTCGCTTGGTTGTCTTTAAGGCGTGGATCCCCAAGACTCCGCTTCATTGCTATGATTTCTCCACTTGTACATTCTGGGTGCAAGTTTTTGGACTTCCCCTGGAATTGTGCACAGAACAGCTCATTGGGAAAGCAGTTTTGACAGTTGGGAAAGTTTTGGAAGTTAGAGCAGATGGTCAAGATACCTTTACCATGAGATCGGGCGCGCGCGCGCTGAAATTGACTTCCAGCATCCTCTGCAAAAAGGTCGTTTAATTCGAATTAATAATAAGACTATCTGGTTGGACTTTAGATACGAACGCCTTGTCCATTATTGTTATTTTTGTGGGAAGCTAGGCCATTATGCGACCTCCTGTCCTGTAAAACCTGCTGATGTTGATATTTTGCATGGGGAAGACATGTTGCCGTATGGACAGTGGCTGCGAGCTGAGCTTAAGGATCATAGTCCGTACTGGAAACCATATTATGAATCATCAAAGATGGAAGACATAGTGGAGGATGTTGTACCTGAAACTCCCCCTATAGTTGCTCAGCCTATTCTGTTATTGCCACCAATACCTACTTCTGATGCCTCTCCACTGCTGCAACCTTTGGTGTCTGAGATTCCTCCCGTATCTCATCCCCGGTCCCCAGTGCGTGTGTCTTCGCATCAGGGCAGTGTTTCTCATACTGCTTTGATTCCTGCATCAGCAAAGCAGAAGGGTGTTCAGTTTAATTCAAGTAGTATAATTTAGGACAAGAGGCTGAAGATTTCTCGACATTCCATGAAACCTGGCCCTATCAAGAAACCTAGAAGATATAATCCCTATGATTTGCAATAGTGCAGCACTGGAGGATCTGGATGAATCTTTGTTGCTGGATACTCCAGTTGAGCAAGCTCCTGGCGATGGTAGTTGGGCATGGGTGGTTGGCCCTCAACAGCCCCCTAGTTACAAATGAAATTGATCAGTTGGAATTGTCAGGGTTTGAGCAATACCCTGACAGTTCAAGCGCTAAAAGCCCTAGTAGTTAAGGAAAAACCCGATCTCTTATTTTTGATGGAGACTAAAAACTCTGAAGCTGTACTTTGTCGGCTGCAAGTTCGGTTGCGTTTTTTGCACCTACGTGTTTATAATCCGGTTGGTCTGGTAAGGGGTTTAGCGGTTTTATGGAATGATTCTATTTCTCTCTCTTTTGAAAGTTCTACCCCTGATTATTTTGATATGAAGTGTACAGATGAAGTTGAGAGTCTTACCTGGCGCCTTACTTGTCTTCATGCTCCTGCTGTTGCTCATCTGAGATATGATGTTTGGCAAGATCTTATACACATCAGCCGTGTAAACTCTCTTCCTTGGGCCTACACAGGAGATTTTAATGAGATTTTGTATCGCTGGGAAAAGCAGGGAGGTAGACAAGCTGATTCTAATCGGTTGTTTTCATTTCAATCTATGCTCAATGACTGTTCTTTATTGCCTATTGAAGCTAAGGGTTGTGCTTTTACATGGCTTAACAATCGTCAAGGGGATGAGTTAATAAAGGAATGTCTAGATCGCGCCCTTTGCTCTCTGAATTGGAGGCTACTGTTTCCTCAGGCTGAGGTTCTGGCTTTACCTGCTGTGGGTTCAGATCATAGTCCCCTAATCCTTAACACTTCACCAGTGGTTGGTTCTAGACAACACCACTTTATGTATGAATCTTATTGAAACCAGGATGTGGAGTGTTGGGATATTATTAATACTTCCTGGAATTCGGTTCGTAGCATGAATGCATCTTTTCAGAATAAGATTCAAGCAGTTTCCTATGCCTTAACCAAGTGGAGTCGTTCTAAATTCTCTAATTATAAACACAGGGCTACTGATTTGCAGCTCCAACTACAACACTTAACCAACCAGCAGCATGTCTGTTATGATCATAATGAGGTAAAAAAGTTGAAGGAAGAACTGCATAGGGTGTGGAGTCGTGAAGAAAAATATTGGGCTATCCGTTCAAGAATTAATTGGCTTAAATGGGGTGACAAGAACACCAGGTTTTTTCATGCTTCAACTATTCAGCGTCGTCAGCAGAATCGTATTACTATGCTTAAGAATGATGACAATTCTTGGGAGAGAGATCCTACATGAATCAAGGAGATGGCGACAAATTACTTTTCAAGTTGATATACTTCAATAGCCAGTCGCAATTATGCTCCTATCTTAGATCAGTGCAGTTCTATAGTAACTCAAGAGATGAATACAAGTTTAACTGCTATTCTCACTCTCGAAGAGGTATAGCAAGCAACTTTTCAGTTAGGGGCAGCCAAAGCGCCGGGCCCTGACGGTTTTAACGGTTTATTCTTCCAAACTCACTGGGACCTTATTAAATCTGATCTCTTCTCCGCAATTAATGATTTCTTTAATTCTGGTGTTATGCCCATTGCTTTTAACAGAACCTTGATAACCTTAATTCCTAAGATTCCTCATCCAGAAAGCCTTGATCAATTTCGTCCCATCAGTTTGTGTAATTTTGTTTATAAAGTTATATCTAAAATCATTGCCAATCGGTTGAAACCTATCCTACCAGCCCTTATATAAGAGGAACAGTCAGCTTTTGTGGGGGAAGATAGATTCGAGACAATATTTTACTTGTTCAGGAAGTACTTCACCAAACTAAAAGCAAGAGAGGAAGGTGTACTTATCAAGCGGTTCTGAAAGTGGATATGAGGAAAGCGTATGACAAGGTTGAATGGGACTTCTTAAATGATTATCTTCTTAAACTGGGTTTTCATCCTTCCTGGGTTAAGTGGACCATGCAATGTATTTCAACTCAATCGTCCAGTGTTAAATTAAATGGACAACATCTGAGATATTTCCACCCTTCAAGAGGTCTTAGACAGGGTGATCCTCTTTCACCTTATCTGTTTATCTTGTTGGCTAATATTCTCTCTACACTTATTAAGAAAGCTGTTGATTTCGAGCATCTTAAAGGCATTAAACTCAACAGGTGGTGCCCTTCTTTAACGCATTTATTTTTTGCGGATGATACCATTTTCTTTCTTGACGGTATTGTCAATGAATGCCAGAATCTTTCAAATATCTTACAGCAGTATTGTCTAGCAATAGGGCAGGAAATTAATAGAAATAAATCTGGTATCTACCTTGGAAAAGCTTGCCCTATTAGTTTGCAAAAGAATTTGGCTTCGGACCTTCAGGTTCCTATTCTGAATAAATGTGAAAAATATTTAGGGATACCTTCTGATTGGGAACGTTCAAAAAAAGACATGTTTTCGTGGATTATGGGTCGAGTTTCTTCTAAATTGCAGAGTTGGAAAGCTAATATGATTTCAAAGGGTGGTAAGGAGATCCTACTCAAAGCTGTCATTCAAGCTATTCCTCAGTTTGCTATGTCTATCTTCAAGTTGCCTATGTTTGTTTGAAGATCTATAGAGAAAAGTATAGCCAGATTTTGGTGGCAGAATGATCGTAACAAACAGCAGTGCGTTGGAAGAGTTGGGATGTTTTGAAAAAATCTAAAGTAGAAGGAGGTTTAGGCTTTAGAGATCTTCTAAAGTTTAATAGAGCTATGTTGGCCAAGCAGGCTTGGTGTTTACTTCTTCAGCCTACATCTCTCTGGAGTAAAGTTTTTAAAGGTCTGTATTTCCATTCCAAGTCTTTTTTACATGCCGACAGAGGCTCTCGCCCATCTTGGGGCTAGCAGAGTCTCATGTTTGGTCGGGATGCCATTGTACCCAACATACGTTGGTCTGTAGGTGATGGGAAATTAATCAGAATTCGTGGTGATAATTGGCTCCCTATTGGAATATTATATGGCCCTGCAGTCCGTGAAGAACCTATTTGGGTGGCTGATCTTATTGACCCTGCCACCAAGACCTAGAATGCCAGTCTGCTTCACAGATTCTTCGACATTCAGATCATCGAACATATCACCACTATTCCTCTCCATCCTAATGTTACCACAGTTCAGCTTATTTGGACCGAGGCTAAAGATGGTTGTTTTACAGTGAAATCGGCTTATAATTCATTTAGCACAGCAACAACTTCTCAGATAGTAAGTACCACTTCCTCTTCCTATCAAAACCCACATTGGCTATGGAAAAAAAAAATCTGGAAAATGCGTTCCCCCCCAAAAATTCAAGCATTTTTATGGTCGATTTGTCAAAACGCGTTAGCTACAAGGGCTAATCTTTTTCAGCGACGTATAATTGATAACCCCTGCTGTTTACTATGTGATCAACATCTCCCTGAAACCCTTGAACATCTATTCTTATTATGTCCGTGGACCAAAGGGGTTTGGGCGAACCCTAATTTCAACACTCAAATTACAACTATGCAGATTCATAGAATAGATGAATGGATTGCCCAGCAAGTTTAGTCTAGTTCTTTCTTACCTGGTTTGGAGACTTTGGCCTCTGTTTTTTGGCAGATTTGGCGTGCTTGAAATGGTTTTATTTTTCGGCACGAAGGCCTTCAACCATCCCAGGTTGCAGAAGCTGCGGTGGCTGGCTCTCATGTTGCTCGTCTACGGTTTATTCCCTCACAAAAAAGGGGCTTTCGTTACAGAGCAAGGGAGCCCTATGGAAGCCCCCTGATCAAGGTACCTTGAAGATCAACGTAGATGGATCTTATCAGTTTGGATCAAAAGAAGGTACTATGGCTTGTGTTTGCCGAGATTACAATGGAAGACTTACCGATGGCTTTTTGCAACACTTTCCTGCTTCTTCTGCTCTTCAAGTCGAGATTCAAGCTGTGTCCTTATCTCTTCAGCATCTGCATCGCCAAGGCTTCTCAGACGCTTCGCTCAATCTTGAATCAGATAGCTTTCTGGTGGTAGAGATCCTTAACAGTCGCCGCAAGCCGCCGTGGGAGGATCGCCCCCTTTTTTCTCAAAGCCGCCACTTTGCTTTCGTGTTTCCCTAATCTCTCTCTCTCGTGCATTGTAGAAGGGAGGCCAATGTTGCTGCTGACTGGGCCGCTAAGGCCCATGACTGTTCTTCTTCGGTCCAATGTTGGACTGTTTTTCCTCATTTTTATTTAATCGACCTTGTCTGTGCCGATGCTTTAGCAGCCGATTGTACTGGATTTACATCTCCAATATAGTTTCCTGTTTCTGACCAAAAAAAAAAAAAAAAAAAAATGTTGTAAACAGTATTAAATTTAGTGAAATCCATGTGAAACAGATATAAGAGGTCACGAAAGACCATCGTGTATTGAAATCTTATCTTTCACTCAAATTATCTCGTCCATCACTACTTAGGTGAAGCTTTAGAGAGCATACCTAGACAAGGCGGCTTAATTAACGTGCATCTACAGCAAAATGCCTGACCAAAAGTTTGGCTACCATGAATAAAGATTGCCAATAGTGAGGGAAATCACTCCATTCAAAAACTGGCATGATTTGAATACTGCTTATTTATTGCTTGGACTCTTTTTCTAAATCAATCTGTTGCAGATAAAAAAGTGCGGATGTACAAGAAAACATAAGTTCCTATATAATATATTTCGATATACATAAGCATTTTTAGGAATTTCATATCGACTAATCACATTGTTGAAGTGAAATAAAAGTTATTTGAATTTGCATTTGACATGTCAGTGGTGGAAATATTATTTACTTAGGATGAATAAAAGCATAAGTATGATTCACGTTGCTTTAAAGATTAAATTTTTGAAAACGCGCGCATAATTTATGTAGATCATCCGGTGTTAAATAGTCCTAAAAGGGCTCTTTATGTGATAAAACTCCCAAGTATTTTTACGCCTCAAACGGCGAGGTACTGAAGTCAGAACAGACGAGAGTTAAGCAGCTTCATCGGTTTCGATGGTGGGGGGACTTCAGTCAGATGAGCAAACCCCAGGTTAAAGCCTGGTGGCGTCAAACTTGAACGACGTCGTCTTTCTCTGACTGGAGTCTGCTATAGGAAGCAAAAGTCCATACCAAGGTCCAAGTTCAAGACTTTCTTCACGTGGCACTGTTTATTACTTTGACTCTATTACGAAAGCGATGACGATAAGAGTTGCGAAAATTGATTCGTAAAGTAGAGTTATAAGGCGATTTGGAAATCTTAAAACGGATCATGATTGAACTTTGATTTGAAGTAACAGAGACTTTTGCCTCTGGAATATAATGAAGTAACAGAAACTTTTGTCTACTCACTAGTAAAAGTATAACTTTGAATTGTCTTAAAAAAAAAAATATAATTCTCAACACAAATGAACTACAATTAATGAAGAGAGAGGAGAAGGAGGAGGGGCATGATAATTATTAGTGGTTATGTAAGAGAAAGAGTTCTAGTGTTGTCAATTGAGCGAAATGGCAAAAGATGACACCAAAGCTTCGGACATTGCTAAATACATCTTGATGTAAAATGTCATTGATTAAATAGCGTCTTGTTACTGCACATGCCCAAAGTCTAATTTTGATAATAATGCCACGTGTCATCGCCGCAAAGGATGAATTAACATCTATAATCGACCAGCACTTATGAAGAAATATGTTAACTGGGTATGCATTTCAAGTAATCGACTGCCGATGGGTGATCTCCCAACAAGACCACCACTTTAAGTTCAACGTATTGGAGAGATCCATGGTGAGATCACTATAAAAAAATTTCAATAACCACTGGCTCGTAGGTGGGTCAACCACTTGTCAAAGTCATTTCCATTTATCATGGCATGCAGCCACTTATCGTGACATTTTGTCCAATATAATCGGATCACCAATTGTCGATCAATACCCGACGACTAGGATTGTTTCCATTTATGAATAGTGACTCAACGATTCATGTAAGCTTTTTAGACAAATTTCTTATACATTTTAGTACACGCTCCATCCTCTTGTTAACTTATGCATCAAAAGGCCAATACTAATAAATAAATAAATAAATAAATAAATCTGAAACCCCTCGACTCATATATGTTGCTATAGGTCCGTCTCAAGGTGGCAGCATCGACAAATTTCTCAAGACCAAACTATACATCAGCAAATTAGACACTCATTACATAAACATTTACAAGATACATTCTTTATGAGATGTTTCATTTCACCCATTCTGTATGTATAAAAATCCTTTGAGAATAAGAACTATTAACAAAACCCGGTAGATGTTATATTGCCACATTGATTCCATTAACACCAACGGATTAATTTCCGCTGGCTAGTCTACACATCAGGTCCTTGACTAATATCATGAAGAACTATTCTGAGAAAAAAGCTCAACAAAAATTAACTTGGAACTGTCACAATTAGAGTGAGGTCATTCCTTTTATCTCAGAGATTATCAAATTATCGCATCACTCGGAACTTTCCTGTGGCACGTGGTGATTATTTGCTTCTGACTTAATTGCCTTTTGGAGTTGCCTAATATTGACTACGAAAGAGATTATGATTCCAAGTTCCCACACATGATGATCATTAATAGATACATTATAGCAAGAGTTTCATGTGGCTCGCTCCAGCAAAAGAAGGTTCAAGAAATAAAACGAGGTACATTAATAAATAGGGAAAAGACCACCAAAAATCCCAAACCTTACCTAAAGTAACAAATTTACCCCATTTTTGTTTTATATGAAAAATCCCAAACTTTACCAACTGCGACACATTTACCCTAAACTTTTTTTCGTGACACAAAAAACTTTGAAGTTGTATTCGTGTGACATATCTACCTTAAATTATAAGGTATTGTGGTCTTTTACTTTTAAAATTTTTTTTTCTTCTTCCTCTCTCTTCCCTTTGCTAGCTATGGCGAAGGGAAACCGGTATCCGGCGAGGGCTGCCCTCGCTGGCATTGAGCAAGGTTCCCCCTCACTTGGGCTGGCTAGGGCCGCCCTCACTGGCATCGGGCAAGGGCAGCCCTCAACTAAGTCGAGCGAGGGCACCCCTCGCCCGACACTAGCAAGGGCTTGGCGAGGGCACCCATCGTCGGGCGAGAGCTGCCCTCCCCTGCGTTGGGCATGGTTTGTGACGTCCCAGGGCGTCACGTACTAAGTGCAAGCGGAAATATTAACATCTTACTAATCTTGTTGACTCCTTTTGATAACATATAGTATTTACCATTGAAGGTTAGCATGTATAACATGGATTATTTAAAATCTTAAATTTATAATATGAGGTTATCTTGCAATCATTCTAACTATTATCAATATTAGCCAATTTCATACATGCACATAAACAAGATCATAAAAGGCTTCCTTTCTTTTATCATCATCGGGGCTTTACAAAAGTTATTAACCTGAACTTTTTCCATGTTCATCGCGTACATATATACATCATATACACAACAAAAGTAAGGCGCAACAAAAGTCAGGGATATGGGTGAGGGTATCTACTCCACGAGTTTCCCACACAAGCCCATGTCTTACAAAAAAAAAAAAAAAAAAAAAAAAAAAAAAAAAGACTATCCTTCGGCCTCCACACGATCACTGGCGTCTGAGCGCCATCTGTTGACACCTAAATTTTGGCAACCCGATTAGTCATTTATTGCATTAAAAAATTAGGGGGTAATTTCATCCCTGAAAAAAATTATTAATTAATTAATTGCATAACACATAGTTTTAGGTGCATTTATTTTTAATTTGCATTTTCATTGGGTCGGTGACGGACGGGTTCGAATTAGTGGTTCTAAGCTTTAATTTGGCAGATCGGATTAAGCCCATGAAGCAAATAAATTGGCCCGAGCCCGTTTTCTTTTAATGACAAAAATTACCTAAATTGAGATTTGAAATGATATTACGGTAGATTTTTGGAATTTAAGAAAATCTGGTTACAATCTTATCTTTAGGCAATAAAATTAGGAGATGTGGAAAATAAAAAGTGATATTGCGTTTAGAAAAAGAATCCTCGTGGATATCGGTTTGGAAAAAATTGAAAACCTAATCGGTGGCCTATAAGTAGGTTTGTTCATTTAGGGTTTTCGGGGGGCACACATATTGAATATAGACATGGACACCTAATAGCTTTGACTCTATGATCTAAGGTGTCATTATAGAATGCTTTCACATGATATTGTGCAGTTTGTCAATTCCACTTGAAATTTATCAAAATGGATAATTCAGTGAAAGATGGCGAGTTACTTGATCATGCTAAATGAGATGTGAAAGGCAAGCCTTATCCCATACACAGTCCCCTGTTTATACATTGTGAGGTGAGTATGGAAACGTCTTGTGTTTCAAGATGAAGAGTTTTCTTGCAAGAAGTATGACAACTAAAATGACGAGGGGCAGTTCATTTCCCTACTAATGAACCCTTGTTCAACCCTTCTTTGAGCCCAAATACTTGAAGAATTTCTTTTATACTACCCCTGTCAAGGACCACCCCACATTGGGGCAAGTTGGAGGTAAGACAGCATTATGAGGTGAGAAAAATGAAAAGAATTTTTCTTGCTCTCACTTGTATCAATCTTCAAGTCGTGCTATTACATTGAATTCATGTGGTAATTTAAGTGCCTTAGGATGACGAAGAGCGTTTCTTTCTCTATTCTACACACTTTTATTCATTGCTTAGCCCATTTGAGCCTATGAATTCATTTCACATTAAACCCAGTTGGTGATCATCCCTCACACTGGGCAAGACAAGAAAAAAAATCATTCAAGAAGCATGACTTATAATGCTGATGAAAAATGAAGGCTGTGTGAGTCCAAAGAAAATGAGTGCAAAAAAAAGAGGGGCATGAAAAAGCAGTGTGCCTGGTAAAAGCAAGGCCAATGCCCACAAAAAAGCAAAAAATGAAAAAATGAAAAAATGAAAAATCAAACATTGGTTGAAGTCATACCCCCCAATAATGTGGTACCAAAAAATACTCAGATAATGCAATCAATGGAGTTGTGATATGAAAAATTCTCAATGATGGAGAAAAAGAAAATAGGTGGAAGTGTCAAGATGATTACCAACTCTGACCCCCAAACACTTTTTGAGCCTAACGATCCTTTTGTTTCTCAACCCATGAACCCAGCCTATGTTACGTCCCTTACAAAGTCTCTTCAGATTAGGGCACTTAAGTTAACATAGAGGTTTGCATGTTTTAAGCATTGCTCGAAGAAGTGCGAGCAGGACTACTTCTTTCTTATTTTTGCAGGGTTCTTGATTTGTAAACCCGAAGATGATTATAGAATTATTCTTTCAATTGCCTTGACTCAAAGAGTTCCTTTGTTAAGCCTTTGACCAAGCCCACATTACAGCACATCAAAGACCTCTCGGATTGGTAAGGTCGTATCGCTTGCAAGAAAATTCAAACTCTTGTCGACAAGATGTTGATAAGATTGAGTGATATATTCCCACATCAATGGTCGGGACAAATGACCCCCCCCCCCCCAAATGAGAGTGAGTGGAAAGCCTTTTCACACCAAAAGTATCTCATTTAGCATGTTCAAGAGATTCACGCTTTAAGTGAAAATTGTCCTGATGATAATTTTTTCGGTGGAAGTTTGAAAAAAAGCCATCATGCATGGACCTTCATTGAATTTAAAAAAAAAAATGATGAAATGAATTTTTCCTCAAAGACCAAAGGATTTGTCTTTGAAACCCTGAGTTTGAATACTTGATGAGAATTCCAAGTACCCACTTATAAAATGTTTTCAAATGTCTAGTGTGAATTCCAGATATTTGAATCTTTAAATGCTTGATGTAACTTCCAAGTGTTTGTCTTTTCCAAATATCTGATGTGATTTCCAGATGTTTAGTAAATATTTCCAAATGTCTAGTGTGAATTCTGGATATTTGAACCTTTAAACGCTTGATGTGACTTTCAAGTGTTTGTCTTTCCAAACATCTGATGAGATTTCCAGATATTCAGAAAATGTTTTCAAATGTCTAACATGATGTTTAGATTTTTGAAATTTCAAGTACTTGATGCAATTTCCAGGTGCTCAGAATCTGATGAGAATTCCAGATCCCTAAAGACTTTGAACCTTTCAATTATCTGAAGGGAGTTCCAGATGATTGTCGGGTCTCATAGGAATCATTTTACACCAAAGTCCACATACAGGTATGAGGTACATGTTCTTCTTTGCATTTGCATTTCATTGGTCATAGACACGTGGAAATCTATGTTCATGACCAAATCATTGCATTTACATGGCATTCTTTATTGCATGGTACATATTCTTTTTTGTATTTGCATTTCATTGGTCACAGACACGTGGAAATCTATGTTCATGACCAAATCATTGCATTTACATGGCATTTCTTTATTACATTAGAGTCCATTTCTAAAATAAAAAATAAAAAATAAAAAAATAAAAAAAAAATTCAATGCATGCATATGATCCAAATTTAGGTCTCAATTTATCTTTGAAGGCAACCTCTACGAGCTCACCTTCAAAGAGGGGCTGCTGTTGACACCTAAATTTTGGCGGTCCGATCATTTATTGCATAAAAATTAAGGGTTAGTTTTATCCCTAAAAAAAAAAAATTTAGTTGCATAACACATAGGTTTAGGTGCATTTATTTTAATTTAACTTTTTTTGGACCGGTGGTGGAATGGATCAAATTTATATTTTTGGGCTCTAGTTCGGCAGGCCGGGCTAGGCCCATGGAAGGAACAAATTAGCCCAAGCCCGTGGTTCTTTTTATTAATTAATTGAGATTTGAGGCGATATTACGGTGGTTTAAAAAATCGGATTTGCAATCTTATCTTTACTCTTTTGGTGATAAAATCATTAGGAATATTAAGGAGGATAAGGAATAATCTAAAATATTTTGTTGTGGATGGAGATTTCAAAGATTTTTAAGTTGGTTAACAAAGCTTTATCTTTAATATTTTGAGTTATCTTCAACAGTTAGGTCGATATATTTGTGAAACAGACTGATTCGTTTTTGGATATAAATATGGGGGTTCTTTCATGAAAAAAAAAATTGAAAAGTGAAAAGAGAGAATAGAGAAGAGGGCTTGGGTTTTGTGGAAGAAGTAGAGAGAGAAGAGAAGGGAGAAAAGTTAAAAGGTGAAGTGAAAAGTGAAAAGGAAGAGCGCAGAGGGAAAAGAGAGGTGAGAGACGAAGTGAGAGAAAAAAAGGAAAAAAAGTAAAAAGTAAAACAAGCTTCCCCCATGACTGTTCATCTTCCTCGGGAGGGGGTTTGTCTCTGCCGTCACCGGCGCCGGCGCCGCCGCTCGCCGCTTGTCCGTCGCCGCCGCGCCACCCGTCGCCGAATCCCCGGCGCCCGGCCCTAGCGCCTCGACATCCCGCCGCGCCTCTCCGCTCGCGAGCCCCGGCGCCTGTCGACACAGCCAGACGATCTCGTCGCTTGCAACTCCTGATCCAGCGGCGATCTAACCGCCCCGCCCCGCCCGATCCCCGCCGTCGTGATCCTCCTCCGCCCAAATCTACTCAACGAGCCCGAAAGCCTGCAGCACTTGCGTCCAGATCTGCTCGTCGACCTCCCTGCTCCACTGCGCCGAGGCCAGCTGCTCTCTGCAGTGGATCTCGAGCTCCGTTGCACCCTTCCTCCTCGCCACAAACCCCCGCTGCCCCTGCCCGCGTTAGACCCAGAAGTGGTCACTGCTCGATCCGACGCACTACCGCCTTGACGAAGCCCCGGCACCCCAATCCCAGCGCTGCCGAGCCGCGACACCAAGCCCGAACCAAATCTGAAGTCCATTGCCCGCACCGCGCCTCGCCAATCTCGGTCCCCCGATTTGCCACACCGGAGCCGCTGCCCGACGCCGCTCCTCATCCTCCTCGCCGAAGCTCCAACGACCGGCGACCGACGGTGAAATCCAAACCGGCGGCCAAAGAAAAAAACAAAAAAAAAAAAAAAAAGAATTAGGTAGTTTAATCTTTTACTTTTATTCTTATTTTCCACTAACCTTTATCTTATTTACTTTTGTTATTATCTAGAATAGTGAGATATGCTTTTCTTTTATCATTCTATTAGACATTAACTCAGTGTTTTTATCCCAAATTATGGTAATTATTAATTTGACCCGTAAGACGTCGGGTCATTTTTTTAATTACTTTAATTTTTAGGAAGTTTGATAATATTTTAGTTGTTAAATCATTATAGAGTTAAAATAGTTGTTAATTTAATCCGTGAGACAACGGATTATTTTTTCAATTATTTTAATTCTTATCTTTGTTGTTTTAAAATAATTACTTGTTTTGCAAAAATAAAAAAAAAAAAAACATTAAAATATTAAAAAAAAAATCATAAAACTCTAAATATTGCATTAGAGCATTTAGGTTTATTAAGTTAGGACTACATTTTTAGGATTATAGTTTCTTTAAATTATACTTCTAAATGTTTTTTTTTTTTAATTAGAACTATTTTAAATAGTATTAGCACATCTCATTATTTTTTTAGAATAGCTTTAACGATAGGATATAGTTTAAATTAAACTGATCATTTTAGATAGTTTAATTAGGGTTTTATTAATTCCAAATTTCAAATAAAAAAATCAAAAATATTTACATGCATGTCAAATAATTTGCATAATAGGTTTAATTAGAATTTTTTTATTAAAGTAAAACTCATGCATATCAAATTTAGATTAAGATTGCATATAATTAACATTTTTTTTTAAAAAAAATAGGTGTCATGTAGTTTAGAAATCATGTTTAGGGCATGCATTTTCATTAGCATTTTTGTAAGGTTATAGTTTATAATTTCTTACAATTTATTGCTTCATTTGATTGGATGTTATTTCATTAATTGTGCACCCGCATGACCGCCCTTTGCATGTTAGTAGCTTAGGTTAAAAATTAATCAAGACTGCCTGCAAAAATATTTTTTAATGACAAGGTACCGAAAGGGCGTTAGATTTTTCTAGCGTAACCATGTCCCTAGACTTAATGAATCTGGTTCGTAAAAAAAATAAAGTATTCTCCCATACTTTATTTGGGTTTCTAACCATCCCTAATTGGTTAGTGACGGCTCCAATTTGAGTATAATCGCATGTTAAAATGAGATAATTTCTAGTATCAAGTCGCGATTGGTAGGACTTGGGAGGGTCCGTGCCAAGTCTTCAGATTTAGTAATCCAATAGCCTCCTTTAAAAAATCACCCTTGGGAAGGTCGCAACAACGGCCGAAGGGGTTTTTCTTTCGAAGTCAAAATCCATTGAAAGGGAAAAGAATTTTGGTGCTTTAGGAAGCCGTCCGTGGAGTCCTCGAGAGAAGGAGAGAAGCACAAAAAGGGGAGAAAGGGAAAAAGTAAGAAAAAAGGAAAAGGGGTAAAGGTGATTAGATATTTACTGTTCATCACCCCCTTCCTTCTACCGTTCCTTTCGCCGCCCCCCTGCTGGATCCGATCCTGATCTGCACCCCTCACGACAGCCGGCGCCGCCTCACCGCGCCATCGCCGCCGCCTGTCATCGTCCCGGCCGTCTCACTCCTCCACAGCTCGCGCGATTGATCCAAGAGACTCGATCCCCGTTCGTGCTGCCCAGACGCCGGAGCCCCCTCGACGAAGCTGCCCGAGGCCCTCCGCCTCGCCTCCGCCCCCAGATCTGCTCCCCCTCTGCCCAAATCTGTTGCCGCGACGTCCCCCCCTTCTCCGTCCTCGAGGCCCGACCTCCGCCGCGCCTCTCCGCGACGTCCCTGCCGCCTCGACGATCGCCCGCGCGCCCGTCCTCGGCCCGCGACGCTCCTCGCCACTCCCGACGTGCTGCCGAGCCGTCCCCAAGGCACCCTCCGTCGCCGATCCGCCTTGCCCGAGCCTCCCGGTGTTGCGCCGCCGTCGCGCCATCCCCGCAGCTTCACCGGAACCCTAGCCGGCATTCCCCCGCCGGCCCTCCTCCTTTTTCCTCTTTTTCGCTAAAAAAAAAAAAAAAAAAAAAAAAAAAAAAAAGCAAAAAAACAAAAATTAGGTAAATCTTTTATTTTATTTTATTTTATTTTATTTTCTTTCATGTTATTTATCTTTATGTTTATTGCATATTATTTGTTATTTTAGAAGTAATTGTCCCTTTAATGTTAAGGTGAAATTCCAAGAGATAAATTTGCCATGAAATTAGTAATTGCCGCCCGATTTTCGCGCCCGAAATCCTACTCGCAATTACTTAAAAATTGCCAATCCGATCTCCAGCCCGAGATCCGATTTGTGATTTTTCGTGAAATTGGCCAACTCAATCTCATGCGCGAGATACGGTTCGTCAATTTGGGGGGTTAATTTTGCTTGATTTGCTAGGGTTGTTTGAATTAATTTTCTTTTTAAAAAAATCAAAAATAAAAAATGTAGCTTTTAGGGTTTGCATGCTTAGGATAGAAATTTCATTTTTTTTTAATAATAAAAAAATCAAAAAAATCAAATTAACTGGTTTAGATTCCATGTTTAGGAATTGTTAATTTCAAAATAAAAAAGGAGATAAAAAAAAAAAAAAAAAAAAAGTGTTGAATTAGGATTAGGTTTGTCTTGCATGTTTAGATTAAGGATTTTATTTTAGGTCATAAAAAAAAAAGCAAACAAAAATCATCATGCATTTTAGAATAGAATTGCATATTTAATTTTAAGCTTAGATCAATATTTTAAATAAGTTTCATTTTAGGTTAGAAACTGCTAAATTAAAATAATGTCTTAGTTTAAATTAGGATTTAGTGTGACTTAATCCCTAATTTAAATTGGATGAAATTTTAATTTAGTTAATAATTTCATACAAAAGTCTTAGGGTAAATTACTCCCGTTTTAGGATGAATTGTCCCCTTTTAGGAGAAAAAGAATAATGAAAAAAATCTTGCATGAACATGTAGAATTAGATATATAGATTTAGTAAATAAGACATTTAGGCTAGTAAATCAGGCTTTTTTTTAGAATCACTTTTTTTAGGATTATATTTTTTAGAAATCTTTTTTTTTTGAAATAGGTTAGCATTAGATTAATTAAAATGAACGTCATTTAGCTTTTTAGGTCCATTTAATTAGAAATTGTCTGTCAATAGAATTAGGCCATTTAGTTTGCATTTAATTATTGCATTTCTTTAGGATTTATTTTACTCATGTCATACAGTTTAAACCATGTTATCATGTCATGCCATGTCATATTAGATTATTAGTATGCATTGCATATAGAATAAGTTCTCATTAAATAAAGTGAAAACAAAAAAAGAGGAATTGCGTGTTAATTAGAAATCATATCTAGGATTGATGATGTGAATTCTGATCTAATGATGCAGATGCTTTCATTGCTACAAGGTAAGTCTCTTAACCTTATTCATTGTTTTATTGGGTGTTAAATTGGTGGATTGTGCACCCGCATGATCACCTCACATGTTAGGGAGATAAATTAAAATTAATTCAAGCTGCCTGCTAAACATTTTTTTTTCAAAATAAAAAAATGGTACCGAAAGGGCGTTAGAGGAATCTAGCGTAACCAAGTCCCCGTATCTAGAATCTCTAGTTCGCAGAAGTAAAGTAAATCTCCCATTACTTTACTTGGGTTTCTAATCGACCCACCAAAAATTGATTAGTGGCGACTCCTGGTTAAAAAATAATTGCATGTTAAGAACTTGAACTTAAGTCGCGAATTGGTATGGGCTTGGGAGAGCCCGAGTTAAGTCTAGACTTAACAATCCATTAGTCAAACCCTAGGTGGTTCACACTCGAAAAATTGGTCGCGACACCATCCATCCCAGCTCCAGGTCCACCTGCACCAAAAGGTAAAGGACCAAACATCTCTCTTTCATGGTTGATGAACCATGCCATGAACCACAGTGGAATTAAGTCAGCTCTACCGTCGTCCATCCAAAGGGTAGCCTCATACTTGAAAAAAGTCATGTCAATTTCGGGATCTTACACGTCATGAAAAGAAACATCGAGGCGTGCTACCACCCCGTATCGAGCTACTGGCGGTACGTCCATGCTATCAATCTGAAAATGTAAGGTATGAGCAAACAACTTGCCCAGTAAAGAATGATAAAACTCTAACTTAAACAATCCATAGCCATCAAAGATACAAGTGAATCATCAAACAATTTAGGATACTAAGAGAATATTTCACAAGCATGAACAATACTAATACATCATGTAAGAAGTTACCTTATATGCATCCATTTCTATATTTACCCATCACAAGCTCAATCTCATATCAAGATGCAATGCAACAATAATAGATGAACTCACTCACCAAATAGAATTAAATTTAGTGTGCATATGATCCATCCTCGAATCAGTCACAACCGGGACACTACCGGCCTGATTGAGTCACTTCCGGAAAGTACGTTATCTAGAATTCCACAATACCTCTAATTGTGGGCATCTCACTTCAAGGCATCTCAGTATCACCCAACCAAGGTCCTCCCAAGACCACACAGCAAGGGGCATCTCACTCTAAGGCATCTCAGTATCATACAACTGAGGCATCCTTGATCACAAGCAAGGGCATCTCACTCCAAGGCATCTCAGTATCTCTTTAACGAGGCACCCAAGACCACACAGCAAGGGCATCCCAAACTTCCAGGAGCATCACCGGTGTTTCTGTACCAATGGGTTAATTCACTCTTTTAAGCACACATTTCACACCACCACACCTTTGATTAATGCATATATCGTATGCAAAAGAAAAGACTCTAAAGTATCTATCTAACTCTCATGAACCTAGCATACGTGCGTGTCCAAATTATAAGATAAAATCCATTACGACATGTCCCATACCATGCTGAACAAATATTTATCCCATAATCAAGCACCATGCCCCGCACTCATTGCACACGCATGATTCTATATGTACTTATACCTCTATTGACATATGAGACTTATTCATACACAACTAACATCTCTTATAAGGTTTATTAGACTCTATGTCCATCATACAAGTCTAATATATAAGATACTACACCTAATATGTGTTCTCGGGTACAAATAGTATACTAGCTAATTGAACAGTTTTGGTTTTGAACACGAAAGGCATATCAATACTTGTCTAAATACTACCAAATTTTAGTATGTTGTATTTAAGACATAGCTTAACATTTTTCGTGCAGAAACTTAAGTCTAGTTCTCACTGTATTAAAAGTAACAGTCGACATAATCCTTACTAATATCCTGTACCGAGTTCAGACTTTATATCTACAAAGAAAAATCATTTTACTAATCAATTCTTATCCATTTAATCTCAAATTCTGACACATTATTCCTTAAGATGTGTTCTACAATTTTCATTAAAGGATTCGAACTTCAATTCTAACTAGGTAATTACAGAAAATTCATGTAATCAGTAAAGGTCGAACTAGTTCTCACAAAGACAATTTACTAGTTTAACTAAATTCACTTCTATCTTTCTATTTTTATATCTATATGGTTATAACTATGTGTATAACTCAATCTTATAGATGTTCTATCATGTAGAAAGGTTTCTTTCTTATCTCCATTAACTTACATAAAGAAAATAAACACAAACAGAAGACTATCTAATCTTTTTCACTTAGAACAAAATAGGTACACGATTTCTTCTCACTTCTAACTCAGCTAAACAACTTGTCTATCCACAAATCTCTTCTACAATACTTCAATGCTTACTCACAGCAACTCAAAGCAACTTCAGCATGTCTTTCTCTAACAAATGATCAATCCATAGCTCGGCTTGAAGTCTCGTTGCATCCGTGAGTCAATCATCACGATTTCTACCAAAACAACACACTCGGCATCCATTTCATCACTTCACTCAACAAAACAGCATACTCACACTAGGATTTCGAGATATACAAGACTCAAGAGTGACATGCAAGAGCTTCTACCTTCAATCTAACACTCACTAAGCTTAGATCAATCACAAAACAGCAACTACAAACTATATCCATCACTATTTGGTTAGATCCACAAGTTCCCTTGATGAAACAATGGATAACTTTCAATTTAGAGTTAGATCTTTCCTTACCTTGCTTCAGCTATCACACAACACTAAGATTCTTCAAGATCAACACTCAAAATCAGCATGCAAGAAGAAGGAAGCTCGCTGGTTTGCTTCTGGTTCTTGCTCAACCGAGAGAAAAGATGAAGAAGAAGATGAGGGTTTTCGGTTTTGAGAGGAGAGAGAGTTCTGGAATTTATGAGGGAAATAGGTCTACAAAGCTAATCCCTAGGCTAGACTAATGATGAGATTTGGTAATGATTATGCTTCTTTGGATTGCTAGCTTCGGTTTCTAGGGATGGAGAAAACCGTGGGTGTTTCAACATAGAGAAAAGAGAGAGAAAGATATCGTGGCTTTCATGCATGAAGATTTTTGCCATTTGTCGATCGTCGTCCATTAACAATTAATCAATATCATTAGTTAGTTCATTTGTTTCTAATATTTGTTGAAGAAAAATCCCTTGGAGTTTTGAAGTTGACAAAACAGCCTCAACAGTACGGTCTAAGGACTCCAAGACTCAGTCAGTTACGTCTGAAGCTTTCAAGATCTACAAGTTCTCAAAGACAGTCAGACCCAAAAGTTTGGTCTGAAGTTTTTCCGTCTGAAGTTAGTCAAGACACAGTTTCAGTCTGAAGACCTTCAAGACTCAGTTTCAGTCTGACGACCTTCAAGACCCAAATCTAAGTCTGAAGACAGTTCGCGATTTTTACAGGCTGGCCACAGGTTATTCTTATGGCTAAGGAAAGTAAGATATTGGATTCCACATTTCCTAATCTTAACCATGGAATATCTCTGGCTGTGATCGTGAGCTTGGAAAATTTATTCTTCGGATTTTATCAGTTGAAGATCAAGTTTATTCTTGGAAGAATCTAATTTTGGGAACTCAAGATCCTAATTGTATGGGCGAACAGGATTGACGAGCTACTGTCTACTTACGTTTTCGGCGACAAGGAGATCACTTAAATTGATTCAGTCCAACGGGTTGATTGGATGAATTTTTGGTAAGTGCCAACGGGTATGAAGGTACGAAGGCTATTTAAGAATGATCGATGTTGCTTGGAAATAAGGAGAGACTAGGTAGAAAAATCTCGATGTTGGAATCTCCAAAATCACTTGTTCTCTAAAATCTTTCATGTTCAAATTGTGTATCGAAGAGAGTGAGATATAGTGCGAAAGCAGCGAGAAGCTGTAGGAGAGACTGTCTATTGAAGAAGTCTAGTCCGTATACTGTAACGGCTCTCGTTTGCTACATAGTGATTACAGCTAGTTGGCTGCCAGCGTAGAGAGTGGACGTAGGCTTGGACTAAGCCGAACCACTATAATCCTTGTGTCAATTCTCTCTTACCCTACTATATTTACTTTATGAATACGTGCTTTATTTATTATTGATATATCCTTGATATCAACGTATTCTACTGCAAAAGATTCCAAAAGAATTCCGCAACAACCTATTCACCCCCCCTCTAGGTTGATTCACTAGCTTATTTCAATTGATATCAGAGCAGGTTGCTTATTCATTAGAAGTGTTATTACTTCTGAAGCTAAAGATCTATGGCTAGTGTTTTGGCTCTAGGATTAATTGAAGGGCAAAGCAATACCAGACCTCCCTACTTCGATGGCAAGGATTACAACGTATGGAAAAACAAGATGAAGGCATTCCTAAGATCCAAAGATCCTATGGAGTGGGATGTAGTGGAAAATGAAATTACTCCTAAAGCTGTATCTATCACAGGGAAAGAATTACCTGATAGAGTGGAACAACGCACACCGATGTCTCAAAGAGACCCTTGATGCAAAGGCTATCTACTCTCTATATTGTACATTATCTCCTATTGAATATAATAGAATTTCATCTTGTGAAACAGCTAAAGAAGTTTGGGACAGATGGCACGTCACCTATGAAGGAACAGATCAGTCAAAGAAACCAAGATCAATATCTTTCTTGGTCAATATGAAGCCTTCAAAATGAAGCCAGGTGAAACCATCACGGTTATGTTCAGTCGATTTACAGAAATTGTAAATGGCTTGGCATACCAAGGACAGCCAATCTCAGGACCTATGAAGGTCAATAAACTGTTGAGAGGGCTCTCCAAAGATTGGAATCACGTCAAGACTTCTATAAGAGAAACACAAAGGATCATGCCTCTTTCAGTAGATGAATTGGTCGGCACACTTCAATCCTATGAAGTCGAGCAATTCAATGAGGAATTTGACACAAAAGGTAAGAAGTCAATTGCTTTAAAATTTAATGATGATTCTGATGTTACAGATTCAGAAGAAGACTTGGATGATGAAGAATTGGCACTTCTGATTAGAAAATTCAGAATGTTAAATAGAAAATGTAGAAGGTTCAATGGAAAGAAACAAAACAATCAAAGATTTCAAAGGAGATCAAATGAATAAGAAGATACCAGCAAAGAAGTTGTTTGCTTTGAATGCAAGAAAAAATGACATATCAGACCCAACTGTCCCTTATTGAAGAAAAAGAAAGGGAAACCTAAAAAGTTCAAGAAAGCACTCAAAGCCGAAACGTGGAGTGACACTGAATGTGAGGAGAGTGATGAAGAATATGCAAACATATGTCTTATGGAAAACTCAGACTCAGACTCATATTTAGACTCCGACTCAAGCGGTGGTATCAAGGTTAGAAACTTAAAAATTCCGACCAAAGTATCAAAATACATTGATGAACTTTGTCTCAGTCTTAAAGGCTCTCTTAAAAGGATTTCTGAACTGAAAATGGAGAATTCCAAACTGAAACAACAAGAAAAGATTTTACTTGAAAATGTTGAAAGTCTAGACAAGTCTCTTGCTGTTTCGAAAGAAACTGAGAATGAACTTTCAAAAGAGAATGCTTGCTTGAAAGAAGATTTATTGAAAGTCTCAAAAAAAAAAATTTAATGGGTTCTGAAAAGTTGGATAAAATTCTTTCTATTCAAAGACCTTACTTTAATAAATCCGGTCTAGGAATGACACAAGAAACCGTCCCTTTGATCGATTTCCCAAAGGTAAAAGAAAGAATTAGAAATAGGTCAACAAAGACTTTTTATAAAAATCATTTCCAAAAGGTTTTTGTAAAGTCTGTTGGTAGAAATACTCTTACATGTTCAAAATGTAAAAGTATAGATCATTTTGAAAAGGAATGTCCTAAAGTTTGGAGACCTGTTAAGAAGAGTTGGGCAAAGACTATTTATACTACTAACAATGATGGACCCAAGAAGGTTTGGGTACCAAAGAAGACATGAGTCTTTCTTTTAAATGCAGGTTACCTTCAAGAAGAAAATCAAGTGGTATTTGGATAGTAGATGTTCAAGACATATGACAGGAGACTCAAGTTGTTTTACAAAACTCTCTCATATAAAAGAAGGAAATGTTTCTTTTGGTGGTAACAACAAGGGAAAGACTGTTGGTCAAGGAACTGTCGTGACCTTCCCGCGGGTGAATTTTTTTCAAAGAAGGCTATTGGATTACTAAGTCCGAAGACTTGGCACGGACCCTCCCAAGTCCTACCAATCGCGACTTGATACTAGAAATTATCTCATTTAAACATGCAATTGTAATCAATTTGGAGCCGCCACTAACCAATTAGGATTGGTTAGAAACCCAAGCAAAAAATGGGAGAATCCTTTACTTTTGCGAACCAGAGATTCAATAAGTCCGGGGACATGGTTATGCTAGATTAATCTAACGCCCTTTCGGTACCTTTATTTTTTAAAAAAAAATAATTTTGCAAGCAGTATTGATTAATTTTAACCTAACATACAAATTGTGGTCATGCGGGTGCACAATCAATGAAATAACATTCAATAAACTAAAGTGATAGATTCATAAGAAATTATAAACTACGACCTTACGAAAATGCCAATGAAAATGCATGCCCTAAACATGATTTTCTAAATGACATGATATCTAATTAAATGTAATCCTATGATATGCATGAATTTTACTTTAATGATATGTGAGATGCAATTCATATGGCATGACTAGAACTATTACTATATGTATGCAATCTTATTTACATAATCCTAAAGATATGGGATGAATGACATAATGATTATATATGCATGTTCTCTTATGATTTTTTTTATGATTTTTTAATGTATGCAACCTACACTAAACAATGATGACATGAAATGGGATTAATTAAGAACTAACCTATTAATTAACAAAGTAAATAACTTTTGTGTTTTCTTTTTTTATTTTTATTTAAAAATACTACATGATGAGAATGTTAAAACATTAACCTATAACCCACTAATTAAAACGCAACATGTAATGTGCACATTATGAAATCTATATAACCTAAATAACATTTTTTTTTTTTGTTTTGGTTTTATTAAAGGAAAATCATTCTAATTATACATGCATCTTAAAAAAATTAAAATGCGTTGCTTCAAATATGAAATGTGTATGGACCTAAATACCTAATGTGATGCATGATATGTGATGAACAAATAACAATAACACGCCAAAGTAAAAAAAAAATCCATCCATGTAAATCAATGGCATATTATTTTAATATGAATCAATGATGCAAAGCAATTCATGAATTTATCATGAAAAAGTCGAAATAATCAAAAATCTAACCCGACGTCTCGCGGCTCAAAATTTTGATTATTATGACTTAATATGACAAATTTTCCTAATGATAAAAATAAATCAAAACAAATCAAATTAGAATAAAAAACTATGAGTTCGAAAACTCGACTAAATTTAGCCTAAGAATTTTTACCTATTCTCGAATGACTTTCTCGAGGGGTGGCGCCGGCACAAGTGCTAGCCTGCGATAGTGGTTCACCGAGGGGTCGCCGTTCGGGACAAGGCTGTCCGTCGAGCTCCGGCGAGGTTCGGGCAAGTACCAAGACTTGCAAGAAACAGGGGAGGCAGCAGGTGGCCTTGTTCGGGCGCGCGCGCGCCGAGCGAGAGGCGAAGGACGTGGGGCTAATGGACGCAGCAGCAGGGAGGCATGGAGCGGCTGCAGAATCGTTGCACGGAGGAGGGGGGCATCGGACACCGGGCGGTCGCGGACGAAGGTGCTGCAGGGGCGGCGACACGGAGCTGGGTGCGAATGTCGCGCGCGGTGGATTCAGCGGAGCAAAGGGCTCGGCGCGGCGTCTGGGGGCTCTAGCGGTGCAGATCGGCGAAGCGGTGGTGCTACTCACCGAGGCGAGCGGCCGCGGTAGAGGCGGAGTCGGGCGATGGCGAGGCGCGGTGCACAGGGGTGTCACGGTGGGCGTCAATTGGAGTTGGCGCGCGCGAACGGTGGTACGGCGTCGGGTGAGACTAGGAGGAGGCGCGGCGTCGATGGCGTTGCTGGTGGTTGCGGGGAGGCGATGACGGAAGAAGCGAGCAGCAACAAACACCGGAGGGGAATTTTCACGAAGAAGATGAACAATTCATCTTCTTCACTTCTTTTTTTTTTTTTTTACTTTACCTGTTGCACGTCCCTTCTCTGCAGTCTACCGCCTGTCCCTTTTGTCTCTTCTCTCTCTCTTTACGTCACTTCTCTCCTGCTTCTCTGCTTTTACTTTTTTGACTTTTCTCTTCTTCTTCTTTCGAAGACCACCCCCTCCAAGAGAAGCCCCTTTTTTCTTTTCTTTCTCACCTGACACTCTCTCTCACTTGTTTCTCTCACTCTCTGCCTCGAAGACCCACGGATGGCTTCCTTTCTCTTCTTCTTTTCTCATTTTTCTGTTCTTTCACTTTTGAACTTTTCGATCAAAGAAGCACCCCCCCCCTTTTCACGTGAAGCCTTTGATCCTCTATTTATAGAGGAAACACTCGAATTTTGCAGGTGAGATATTCGCTCAACAACAACGAATTTGATTTTGCAGGTGAGATATTCGCTCAACAAATTAACAAAGAATGGCTCCAAAATCAAACAACAACTAATGAGGATATATTTTCAACCATAAAATATTTTATTGTTCAAAATATTTTCAAAATTTCTCTCCATAATCCAATGCTAAATCTAATCCTAAATTAGATGTCAACAGCTGCCTCTCTTTGGAGGGAAGCTCGTAGAGATTTCTTTCAAAGATAAATGACACCTAATTGCCTAATTTAAACCCTGAATGTGAAATAAATATGCAAATGATAATTGTAATGACTCTTTTTTTTTTTTTAAGAAATGGACTCAAATAAATGCAAGGTCATGCAATAAAGAATGCCATGTAAATGCAATGATTTGGTCATGAACATAGATTTCCACGTGTCTATAACCAATGAAATGCAAATGCAAAGAAGAACATGTACCATGCAATAAATAATGCCATGTAAATGCAATGATTTGGTCATGAACATAGATTTCCACGTGTCTATGACCAATGAAATGCAAATGCAAAAAAGAACATATACCTCGTACCTGTATGTGGACTTTGGTGTGAAATGATTCCTATGAGAACTGACAAAAATCTGGAACTCTCTATAGATAATTGAAAGGCTCAAAGTCTTGAAGAATCTGGAACTCTCATCAGATTCAAAGCACCTGGAAATCACATCAAGTACTTGAAATTTCAAAGATCTAATTCTTATGTCAGATATTTGAAAACATTGAACATCTGGAAATTACATCAGATGTTTGGAAAGATAGACACTTGGAAGTCACATCAAGTGTTTAAAGATTCAAATATCCGGAATTCACACTAGACATTTGAAAATATTTACTAAACATCTGGAAATCACATCAGATGTTAGAAAAAACAAACACTTGGAAGTCACATAAAGTGTTTAAAGGTTCAAATATCTGGAATTCGTAATAGACATTTGAAAACATTTTATAAATGGGTACTTGGAATTCTCATCAAGTATTCAAACTCAGGGTTTCAAAGACAAATCCTTTGGTCTTTGAAGAAAAATTCATTTCATCATTTTTCTTTTTAAAATTCAATGAAAGTCCATGCATGATGGTTTTTTCTTTTCCAAAGTTCCGCCGGAAAAATTATCGTCAGGACGATTTTCACTTAAAGCGTGAATCTCTTGAAAATGCTAAATGAGATACTTTTGGTGTGAAAAGGCTTTTTACTCGCTCTCATTTGGGAGGGGTCATTTGTCCCGACCATTGATGCGGGAATATATCACTTAATCTTATCATCTTGTCGACAAGAGTTTGAATTTTCTTGCAAGCAGTACGACCTTACCAATCCGAGAGGTCTTTGAACGTGCTTGCAATGTGGGCTTGGTCAAAGGCTTAACAAAGGAACTCTTTGAGTCAAGGTAATTGAAAGAATAATTCTATAATCATCTCCAGGTTTACAAGTCAAGAACCCTGCAAAAATGAGAAAGAAGTAATCCTGCTCGCACTTCTTCGAGCAATGCTTAAAACATGTGAACCCCTATGTTAATTTAAGTGCCCTAATCTGAAGAGACTTTGTAAGGGATGTAACATAGGCTGGGTTTATGGGTTGAGAAACGAAAGGATCGTTCAGCTCAAAAGTGTTTAGAAGGTCAGAGTTGGTGATCATCTTGACACTTTCACCAATTTTCTTTTTCTCCATCATCGAGAATTTTTCATATCACAACTCTATTGATTGCAATATCTGAGTATTTTTGGTACCACATTATTGGGGGGGTACGGCTTCAACCAATGATTGATTTTTTTTTTTTTTTTTTTTGTGGGCATTGGCCTTGCTTTTACCAGGCACACTGCTTTTTTCATGCCCCTCTTTTTTTTTTGCACTTATTTTCTTTGGACTCACACAGCCTTCATTTTTCATCAGCATTATAAGCCATGCTTCTTGAATGATTTTTTTTGTCTTGCCCCAGTGTGGGGGATGATCATCAACTGGGTTCAATGTGAAATGAATTCATAGGCTCAAATGGGCTAAGCAATGGATAAAAGTGTATAGGATAGAGAAAGAAATGCTCTTCGTCGTCCTAAGGCACTTAAACTACCATATGAATTCAATGTAATAGCATGACTTGAAGATTAATACACATGAGAGCAGGAAAAATTCTTTTTCATTTTCCTCACCCCATAACGCTGTCTTACCTCCAACTTGCCCCAATATGGGGTGGTCCTTGACAGGGGTAGTATGAAAGAAATTCTTCAAGCATTTGGGCTCAAAGAAGGGTCGAACAAGGGTTCATTAGTAGGGAAATGAATTGCCCCTCGTCATTTTAGTTGTCGTACTTCTTGCAAGAAAACTCTTCATCTTGAAACACAAAACGTTTCCATACTCACCTCACAATATATAAACAAGGGACTGTGTATGGGATAAGGCTTGCCTTTCACATCTCATTTAGCATGATCAAGTAACTCGCTATCTTTCACTGAATTATCCATTTTGATAAATTTCAAGTGGAATTGACAAACTGCACAATATCATGTGAAAGCATTCTATAATGACACCTCAGATCATAAAGTCAAAGCGATTAGGTGTCCATGTCTTGCCCCCTCTTTGTAAGGGAGCTCATAGAGGTTCCTTACAAAGATAGTGGACACCGTCATTCATATGCATTCTTCGCACCTGCAAAAATAAAACATACATCATTACACACTAAAGATTTGACCAACTTTGATCGAGAGAAAGGCTTTTATGAGCTCTTTTTATTCATGGATGGTATTTCTTTACAGCATTAGAATTTACAGGATTCATGAATTCCCGCCCATCCATTTCTGCTAAGATTAAAGCACCTCCAGGAAGTACTTTCTTCACGACGTATGGCCCCATGTAATTTGGAGTGAACTTGCCGCGGGGATCAAGGTTGATCGGCAGCATCTTGCGTAGCACCAAATCATCAACCTTGAAATGTCTTGGGCGAACCTTCCGATTGAAAGACTTGGCCACACGTTGTTGATAACACTGGCTATGACATATGGCCTTCAGCCGTTTTTCATCAATCATGTTGAGTTGGTCATACCTCTGCAGTGTCCATTCAGCTTCCGTCAGCTTAGACTGAGATAGTACTCTTAGAGAAGGGATTTCTACCTCAACCGGTAAGACTGCCTCCATACCATACACCAGAGAAAAAGGAGTTGCCCCAAAGGTAGAGGTACGAACGAAGTCCTATATGCCATCGGAGCGTAAGGGAGTCTTTCATGCCGCCAAGATAGTTATCACCTGTCTTTGCCAGAATTTTCTTGATGTTCTTATTCGCTGCTTCAACCGCACCATTCATCTGAGGACGATAAGGCGATGAATTCAAATGACGAATTTTAAACTCCTTGAACAAACCATTGACAAGCTTGTTATTTAGGTTTGTCCCATTGTCTGTGATGATGGCTTCAGGCACGCCATAACGAGCAATGATATCACGTCGCACGAATTTCACGACATTCTTTGCGGTAACAACTGCATAAGAGGCTGCCTCTATCCATTTTGTGAAATAATCGATGGCAACCAAGATGAAACGATGACCATTTGAAGCTTTTGGGTTAATTGGGCCGATTACATCGATGCCCCACATTGAAAAAGGCCATGGTTCCGACAATTGATGCAGCTCATTTGGAGGAACATTTATCTTGTCTCCATAAATCTGACAACGGTGACATCTCCGGACATGTTGAATGCAATCAGTCTCCATGGTCAGCCAGAAGTAACCTAGCCTCATAATCTTCTTTGCTAACATGTGGCCGCTCATGTGAGGCCCACACACTCCTTCATGTATTTCTTCCATCAACTGAGTAGCTTCTTTAGCATCGACGCATCTAAGTAGGACGGAATCAAAAGACCGTTTGTATAATGTATCCCCACTGATAAAGAACTTGGAGGCAAGTTTCATAAGATGTTTCCGGTCAGCTGGATTGCTACCTTCTGGGAACTCTCGCATTTGGATGTAGGTCATGATGTCATAGTACCATGGTTTTCCATCTGGCTCTCCTATCACTACCATGCAATAGGCTGGCTTTGCAAGCACTTCAATCTTTAAAGGTGCAATTTCTAGTTCTTCTGTAACCTTGAGCATAGACGACAGAGTTACAAGTGCATCTGCAAACTGATTATGGGACCTTGACAAGTATTCGAATGATATCTCGTCAAACTCCTTCACAAGGTCTTCCAGGTAATCATGGTAAGGGACTAATTTGGCATCTATAGTCCTCCATTTTCCAACAGTCTGGAGGATAATAAGTGTCGAATCACCAAACACCTTCAATTTGCTAATCTCCCTTTCAATGGCTACCTGCAGGCCGAGAATACATGCTTCATATTCAGCTATGTTGTTGGTGCAAGGAAATACCAACTTTGCAGCTATAGGATAGTGTTGGCCATCAGGAGAAATCAGAACTGCTCCAGTACCGGATCCGGATAGGTTAACTGCACCGTCAAAGAACATAGTCCACGACTCTTTTTCCATTGTCAAAATGCGATCATCCAGAGAATCGTACTCATCTTCATCCTACATAGTGCCATTTGCTAACATATCCGCAATTACTCGACCTTTCACTGATTTCTGCGGTACACTTTGCACGTCAAACTTGGAAATCAGGATTTGCCATTTCGCTAATTTCCCCACCAAAGCTGGCTGTTCTAACATGTACTTGATAGGGTCATTCTCACAAACTAGAAATGTCTGGTAATGCAAGGTGTATTCCCGCAGTCTATGTAGAACCCATACTAGAGCGGCACACGTCTTCTCAATATCAGAGTAGTTCAATTCTGTTGTTGAGAACTTTTTGCTTAAGTAGTAAATGGCACATTCCTTCCTGTCTGTCGATCTTTTTTGAGCCAGCATTACCCCCAATGACTCTCTATTAATTGTGAGATAGAGAATTAAAGGTTGCCCTGGTGTCGGAGGAACGAGTATCGTTGGATTCATCAAATATCGCTTCAACTCTTCAAATGCTTCTTGGCATTCATCATCCCATTTAACTTGCGCATTCTTTTTGAGAAGCTTGAAGAAAGGCTTGGCGCTTTCGAGAGCTGGGAGATGAACCGAGCTATATAGTTCAATCTCCCTAAAAGACTTCGGACTTCTTTCACCGTGGTTGGAGGGCGCAAATCACAAATTGCTTTAACTTTTGAGGGATCAATCTCAATGCCCCTACCACTGACCATGAAACCCAATAATTTGCCAGAAGTTGCTCCAAACACACACTTTGCCGGATTAAGACGTAATTTGAATTCACGAAGCCGTTCAAATAACTTCTTTAAGGTCTTGACATGATCCTCCCCTTGTCGGGTTTTGGCAATCATATCATCAACATATATTTCCACCTCTTTGTGCATCATATCATGGAAAAGCGCTACCATGGCCCGTTGATATGTTGCCCCGGCATTCTTAAGGCCAAAAGGCGTGACCCTATAGCAAAAAGTTCCCCATGGGGTGATGAATGCCGTTTTTTCTTTGTCTTTTTCACTCATCCTGATCTGATTATATCCAGAAAATCCATCCATAAAAGAAAAGAGCTCAAAGCCTGCGGTACTATCCACGAGAACATCAATGTGAGGCAGCGGAAAATCATCTTTGGGGCTAGCTTTGTTCAAGTCTCTATAGTCGACGCAGACTCTAATGCGACCATCTTTTTTCGGCACTGGCACTATGTTTGCTATCCACTCAGGATACTGTGATACCTCGATGAATTTCACGTCAAGGAGCTTCATGACTTCCTCCTCTATTTTTTTTTTAAAGTTCCGGTTTAACTCTCCGTAATTTTTACTTCTTGGGAGGTACATCAGGATTAGTCGGGAGACAATGTTCTACAATGGACGAATCCAGACCCGGCATATCAGCATAAGACCAGGCAAAGACATCCTGGTATTCCTTCAACAACTGGGTTAAGCGTTGAGCTTCAGGTTTGGTCAAGTCTGTCCCGATTGTGACCTCCTTGCTATCTTCAGTGTCACTAAGATTTATAGTGACGGTTTGTCCAGCGATGATTGGTTTTGAATTTTCTTGCTGCTCCCAACTACGTTGAATATCCGTTGAATCATCTTGATCCTCATAACTTGGACTTGGCGCTTCATCTTCATTAAAACAAATGTGCATAGGGTTGCACCTGAAACATAAAGTAGATAATTAAAAGAAACAAACAGGTTAAAATTAGAAAAACTATTTTGTTTTGAAATTTTTTTTAAAAGGGAACATGAAGAAGCCCAAATTTTCGAATTAGCTCCTTGCTGTTTTCTTTTGGTAGGATTTCATCACGGGGCTAGTTTGGTGTACTTCAACATGCCCTTAAAACATGAAAAATCTCCATGTATTTTATTGGATGAAAAGCTAATTACATTACTGAAATAAGGGAAATTTTTGGAATGAAAATTCTAACAAGCAAATACGGAAAGCAATGAAAAATTCCTGCGCAGAGGAATGTGCAATTAATTAAAATTCTCCTACTCTCGAGCTTCGTCAATGGCGAACACTAAATTCTCCTCGAACAGTTCGATCATCCCTTCGAGTGTGTCGTCTTTTCCAGTGGATCGAGTGGTGTCTGCAACCAGCTTGTCTCCCTCTTCAACATGAATAACATCAATGTCAGCAACCGGAGGCTTGGAGTGTTGAACACAGCTATCAATTGCTCCTTCTTCTTCATGCATCATCTTCGCAGGCCCAGGGAATGTGGACCTAATATGGGGTATAATAAGGCCAGATCGTCCTCGCCTCCTTCCTCTGTAAGGTCGTCCACTTCTACCACGATAACCTAATCCTCTTGTATATGAATTCAGCCCGGCCTCAATTGGTTGGCGAGTGCCTTGACCATGTCAACCTAAACCAGTACCTGGAGTAAAGCCACTTCCTACCATGATTTTGCCCACCATGATTGACGACTTCGACAATCTAGGAATGGGTAGGGTAGTGCCTTGAGCAACATGAATGGTCGAAACCAACTCAAATGCTTGGAAACTAGATTCTTCTTTACAATCTGGTTCAATATACGGGATAGCCGTCTTGTGATAAATTTTGAACTCATCTTCTCCTCGGACCGTAATAAGCTTCCCTTCCATCACAAACTTCACTTTCTGGTGGAGACTCGAAGAAACTGCTTTTGCTGCATGAATCCATGGACGACCTAACAAGAAGTTGAATGTCAGGTATGTCCAAGACCTAAAAACTGCACTAAATAACACTGGCCCTATTTGCGTCTAGATCAACTTCCCCAACTACTTCTTTTTGGTCCCATCAAATGCTCGGACAGAGGTCTTGGCCACGTGCATTTTCCCCAAATCATAACCAAGACGCTTTAGGGTTGCTAGAGGGCATATATTCGTAGCCGATTCATTATCAATGAGTACGCAGGACACCAAGGTATCTCGACACTTGGCTGAGATATAAAGGGCCTTGCCGTGCCCTGCTCCTTCATCTGGGATTTCATCATCTGAGAAAGTAATTTGGTCCTTTAACAAAATGGTCCCCACAAATTCTTCCAGCTTCTCATGTTCAATGAACTCCGGGACATGTATTTCATTAAGGACTTTCATCAAGGACTTTTGATGTTTCTCCGATGTCAAAAGCAACTCTAATATGGAGATCTGTGACGGCATTTTGCGAAGTTGGTCCACTACATTATACTCGCTTGCCTTAATTACGGCTAAAAATTATTTAGCCTCCTCATCGGTAACTGGCTTGACAGGTTGTGAGTTGGCCTGAGCATAAGTGCGTCCTAATCGAGCGACCACATCTATCTCCGCATCATAACACCATGGTACCGCCTTATCATTCGTATACGCATAGGGTTGCGTAACATCAAGAATCAATTCTTCATCATCTGATGGTGGCACCTCATTAATGATTAATCCATCTTCATCTGACGCATCTTCCAACGGTGGCATGTCAAGAGCTATGGAATCATTAGCTCCAACATTCAAACCAGCAAACTCATCTTCAAAATCGAAAGCTCCTCCTCCAGATCAATAATGATTGGAGTGATAGTCGAAACTGTGTCGGCCTGATCTGCGTAAACAATCATCCCCTTCTTGTGCATTGTTTTAACTCTTTGCACCTTCTGAGACATGGTAGGCTTTTCGTATGCGAATAGTACCCGGCTCGGACTAAACCACTATAAACATCGTCTACATGTACTTTCAAGCTCTTCCTTCGACCAGCATTGAAACTGAAAATGGCGTTCACGGCTTCGGATGGTCCGGGAGTGGGTTATTCTCGGATGTTCAGCCGTGTATCGCGGAATGAGACCACCTTAGCATCCAACAGATTTTGGATTTTATGTCGCAGTGTATAGCAATCATCAACCGAATGCCCTACCTCCTCCATATGGTAAGCGCATGTTTTAGAAGGATCAAAGTTGGGGAAACGCTCGGGATTAGGTCGCTTAGGCTCCTTAGCAAGTAATCCTTTCTTTTGAAGAGTCGGCAAGATTTTGGACAAAGGTTTAGGAAGAGGCGTAAATTGACGCCTGGAAGAGTTCCTCTGCTGGCCAAAGAACGGTCGTGCTCCTCCCTGTTGAGTGTTAGGGGCAAGGCGAGGTGGTTGAACGTAGGCCACGTTAACCTCTGCTACAGGTTCCTTATCCTTCTTGAATGGAATTCTCCTATGTGAGCCGGTCTGATCAGAGGCCCATCCATCACGCAGGGCTACTTCAATTCGCTCGCCGACGGGGATTAACGATTGAATGACTCAGCGGTCGATCCCGATTCGACTTCGATACTCGGTGGAAGTGTCTTCATGAACAAATCCATCGCTCTTTTTCTGTCGGCTCTGGAGTAATTTGAGCAGCTACGGTCCTCCATCTCATGACATATGTCTTGAAAGATTCCGTCTTCTTCTTCTCAGTGCGAAGTAAATCCTCTCGAGATGGAGTGACATCAATATTGTACTTATATTGCTTGAAGAAGGCATCAGTCAAATCCTCCCAAGTCTCCAAATGATTAATTTCCTTCATGATGTACCACCGAAGCGCCGGTCTGTCAAGCTTGCTTGAAATTGTTGAATCATCAAGGGGATGTTATCAACATATTGGGTCATCCTGACCACATAAGTCTGCAGATGGATCTTCGGGCAAGAGGTGCCATTATACTTTTCAAAGTCTAGCATTTTGAACTTCTTCGGCATCTTGACCTTTGCATAATGGGACAAATCAGTTGGGCCCTGGATAAACAACCCCTGCAGCTGCTTGAGTTTCTCCTCAATTTTCGCCATGCGTTTTTCTTGCTCAGTCTTCGGTATAGCCGAGTGTATCACTTGTTCCTCCTCATCAACAATTTCAGGCGCATCAATAATTTTCTCCCTGGAAGCATCATTAGAGGTCGATGTTCCAACTGCGAATGTATTCTTGCCTTTGTCTCTTGGATCGGCCACACTCTTGCCTTTGTCTCTTGGATCAGCCATGGGATCATGTTGTGGTAATACCACTTCAACTTGTGGAGCTAGTGAGGCAGTGTTTGCTTGGAGAGACTCAATTTGTTTAGAGAGCTGCTCAAGAACATTCAGGACTTGTTTCATCCCCGATTCGAGGACAGTGATGCGGGCTTGTTCAGCAACACGTGTTTGTTCGGTGTTATCAGCCATGGCTGCTCTAGAACGAGTACGGATTGGCGATCTTGAATGAGCCGTGATGCTACCTAATTTATAAAAAAAAAAAATACAGTAAGTATCATAACAAATGAGATTGGTCCATGACAACGGTCGATCATTTATTAAGTGAAATCAAATTCCAAAAACATTGACTCCCTAAGAAATTCCTAAAACATCAATCTAAGAAATTGAAATAATGCCCTAAAACCATAATTAAACTCCTAAATCTTAGCGACTCTTTTCTATATACAATTGGGAGATCATAGTCTTTCGAAGCTTCTTGTTCTGCCGAACCAACTCAGAGATTCGAGCCTCCTTCTCTTCCACCGTTTCTTCAAGATGTTCAATTTGTGCTTTACGAGTGGGCTTCATGGTCACCTCAGGTATCATGGGAAGTAGAGCTTGAGGGATCTCGTGATGGCAGATATAATAATCCGAGGCATGAAAAACCTTCTCTTTTTCTTTCAATCTTCTAGGCACCACTATCTTTTTTGGGCGGCATTCCTTCCACACATTTTCAAGACGCTCGATCAAATCAAGGTATTTGTAATCCTTGCGCATGAAACAGACTTGAAACAGACCTATTCGGAGAGGAGGTGGGATATCTTGGAGCACTCGATACTGGCGGACCACTCTATAAGGATAGTAAGATGTTGCACCAGTAATTCCCATTAGTGGAATTGGATTATCTGTCTTGTGAGAAAAACGAGCCACGCTAACACGGAACCATTTAGCGTACCATAGGATACCCTTAAGATCTGGATCTTTTAGAAAAATTACCCAATCAGAAAATGATTTTCCGGTATACTTTTTCTCTAAGGTTAAAAACCTCTTTATTGGGTGATTAGAATAATCAATTTCACCTCGACGCATGAAATGACCAAACTCCTTCATGTGAGAAAGAAACCAAATTTGTAAAAGTTCAGGAGAGGCATTCATGATTTTTCCTCCATTTTGTTTAAAACGGTTGAGGGACAAAAATGTCTCGGCCAAAATCATGTTTATAAAGTTCATGCCAGCGCATGCTTGTCTGACCACCCATGCAATTGAAGGATTTATGGCATTATGTCGATGAGGAAAAATTATAAATCCAAAGAATGCTAAAATGAATATCCTACCTTTTTGGTGCATCGAAGATTGATTTAAAAAATGATCAGCCAAAAAAGAGAATGGGCATGCGTTACAATTAGCTTTCAAAACCTTCTTAACCTCTTCAATTTCAATTCTTAAAAATTGAGATAAAATCGATGTGGGCTCCATACCAAGAGGTGGCCTAACAAGTTCAGTCTCAAGGGGCATTCCTATGATAACGCTATACTCTTCTAATGTGGGCGTTAGCTCATTCTTACCAAAAATAAAAGTAGCCGTCTCGGGACACCAAAAGTGTGAGATAGCTTGCAAAACACCACTATGGACTCCAATATCCAAAAGAGGGATGAGTCGTCCCAATATCGATTCCACATAATCTTGACCTTCTTTACCTAATCTATTCCACCACCCTTTGAGCTCAATCTTTGGAGTTGGAACGAATTGAACATCGGATCTCCCCATTGTATATAGATTAAGCTTTTCGATTGACCTAATGTCATGGACCAAAAAAAAAAAGGTGCAATAAAGTAAATAGATTGCATAATATAAGGTAAGAATACTTACTTCACAAAGGAAAATGGCAACCACATAGACAGGCGCATGAGATGTGAGGCTCGATTTCTATCTAAATGGCTTAACAAAGTGGAGCTAAGGGGATGATCTGACCGTTGCAGTCTCGCATTAACGTGTCAGGTCCCCCTAACCCCGGCTCAGTCGAATGGAATGTCCAATAATCACGCAATCTCGTGGATATGGACAAACACATTTGACACCATGAAAAATTTTCGGGGTTGAGAAAGGCAACCTCTACATCACGGTCTCGCGTTCAAGGTTGATCCATTTCTCAACACCATCCTATAATCCTTAAATGCAGTCCAGGTCCGACGGCAGGTTGTGTGTGCAATTGTAGTGCTAAAATAATTTGGAAATCATGCACAACAATTTATAATACAAGCAACACTTCAATGATAAGAAAATCATTCAATCTCAACACCTTCCTACAAAACAAAGAGTCAGCAAGCACTACTCCCCTTATACCTCCTTTCTGTAAAAACATTTAACACTTGTTAGGAGCGTACCTTGTTTCCATGCTGCCAAACAAAATATTTTTTTTTTTTAAAAGAAACAGGCCTATGTCCACTATGAGTTTTAAAAGTCCCCAGCGGAGTCGCCAAGCTGTCGCGACCTTCCCGCAGGTGAATTTTTTTCAAAGAAGGCTATTGGATTACTAAGTCCGAAGACTTGGCACGGACCCTCCCAAGTCCTACCAATCGCGACTTGATACTAGAAATTATCTCATTTAAACATGCAATTGTAATCAATTTGGAGCCGCCACTAACCAATTAGGGTTGGTTAGAAACCCAAGCAAAAAATGGGAGAATCCTTTACTTTTGCGAACCAGAGATTCAATAAGTCCGGGGACATGGCTACGCTAGATTAGTCTAACGCCCTTTCGGTACCTTTATTTTTTTAAAAAAATAATTTTGCAAGCAGTATTGATTAATTTTAACCTAACATACAAATTGTGGTCATGCGGGTGCACAATCAATGAAATAACATTCAATAAACTAAAGTGATAGATTCATAAGAAATTATAAACTACGACCTTACGAAAATGCCAATGAAAATGCATGCCCTAAACATGATTTTCTAAATGACATGATATCTAATTAAATGTAATCCTATGATATGCATGAATTTTACTTTAATGATATGTGAGATGCAATTCATATGGCATGACTAGAACTATTACTATATGTATGCAATCTTATTTACATAATCCTAAAGATATGGGATGAATGACATAATGATTATATATGCATGTTCTCTTATGATTTTTTTTTTATGATTTTTTAATGTATGCAACCTACACTAAACAATGATGACATGAAATGGGATTAATTATGAACTAACCTATTAATTAACAAAGTAAATAACTTTTGTGTTTTCTTTTTTTATTTTTTATTTAAAAATACTACATGATGAGAATGTTAAAACATTAACCTATAACCCACTAATTAAAACGCAACATGTAATGTGCACATTATGAAATCTATATAACCTAAATAACATTTTTTTTTTGTTTTGGTTTTATTAAAGGAAAATCAGTCTAATTATACATGCATCTTAAAAAAATTAAAATGCGTTGCTTCAAATATGAAATGTGTATGGACCTAAATACCTAATGTGATGCATGATATGTGATGAACAAATAACAATAACACGCCAAAGTAAAAAAAAAAAAAATCCATCCATGTAAATCAATGGCATATTATTTTAATATGAATCAATGATGCAAAGCAATTCATGAATTTATCGTGAAAAAGTCGAAATAATCAAAAATCTAACCCGACGTCTCGTGGCTCAAAATTTTGATTATTATGACTTAATATGACAAATTTTCCTAATGATAAAAATAAATCAAAACAAATCAAATTAGAATAAAAAACTATGAGTTCGAAAACTCAGACTAAATTTAGCCTAAGAATTTTTACCTATTCTCGAGTACAACTTTCTCGAGGGGTGGCGCCAGCACAAGTGCTAGCCTGCGATAGTGGTTCACCGAGGGGTCGCCGTTCGGGACAAGGCTGTCTGTCAGAGCTCCGGCGAGGTTCGGGCAGCACTGTACCCGGACAGCAAAACGGGGAGGCAGCAGGTGGCCTTGTTCGGGCGCGCGGCGCGAGCGAGGCGAAGGATGTGGGGCTAATGGACACAGCAGTAGGGAGGCGTGGAGCGGCTGTAGAATTGTTGCACAGAGGAAGGGGGTGTCGGACACCGAGCGGTCGCGGACGGAGGTGCTGCAGGGGCGGCGACATGGAGCTGGGTGCGAATGTCGCACGTGGTGGATTCGGCGGAGCAAAGGGCTCGGCGCGGTGTCTGGGGGCTCTAGCACTGCAAATCCGCGAAGCGGTGGTGCTACTCATTGAGGCGAGCGGCCACAGTAGAGGCGGAGTCGGGCGATGGCAAAGGCTCAAGCGGCGGCGCAATAGGCGGTGTCACGGTGGCTGAGGCGCGGTGCAGTGGGCGTCAATTGGAGTTGGCGCGGCGGACGGTGGTACGGCGTCAGGTGAGACTAGGAGGAGGCGCGGCGTCGATGGCGTTGCTGGTGGTTGCAGGGAGGCGATGACGGAAGAAGCGGGCAGCAACAAACACCGGAGGGGAATTTTCACGAAGAAGATGAACAGTTCATCTTCTTCACTTTTTTTTTTTTTTACTTTACCTGTTGAACGTCCCTTCTCTGCAGTCTACCGCCTTGTCCCTTTTGTCTCTTCTCTCTCTCTTTTACGTCACTTCTCTCCCGCTTCTCTGCTTTTACTTTTTGACTTTTCTCTTCTTCTTCTTTCGAAGACCACCCCCTCAAGAGAAGCCCCTTTTTCTTTTCTTTCTCACTTGACACTCTCTCTCACTTGTTTCTCTCACTCTCTGCCTCAAAGACCCACGGATGGCTTCCTTTCTCTTCTTCTTTTCTCATTTTTCTGTTCTTTCACTTTTCAACTTTTCGATCAAAGAAGCACCCCCCTTTTTGCGTGAAGCCTTTGATCCTCTATTTATAGAGGAAACACTCGAATTTTGCAGGTGAGATATTCGCTCAACAAATTAACAAAGAATGGCTCCAAAATCAAACAACAACTAATGAGGATATATTTTCAACCATAAAATATTTTATTGTTCAAAATATTTTCAAAATTTCTCTCCATAATCCAATGCTAAATCTAATCCTAAATTAGGTGTCAACAGGAACTGTGATGATTGGAAATCTCACAATCAACAATGTCTCTCTTGTTGAAGGATTAAACTATAATCTATTGAGTATTAGTCAATTATGCGATTCTGGATACAAAATCAACTTTCAAGAAGATACATGTTCTGGAACAAGCAAGGATCTCTCACAATCCTTTACTGGACGAAGACATGGAAATATTTATTTGCTAGACGTAAGGTCTGACAGTCCTCAATGCTTGATATCGATTCAAGATGAAGTCATTCTTTGACATAGGAAGCTTGGACATGTCAACCTGAAGCAAATCGCAAAAGTGTCATTCAAAAAGCTTGTTCGAGGACTTCCTAACTTCAAGTATCAAAAGCATGAATTATGCACTCCCTGTGTACTTGGAAAACAGGTTAGAAATTCCTTTAAATCTATAAATCAAGTATCCACTAATCGTGTTTTGCAGCTATTACACATGGATTTATTCGGACAAACAAGAGTTCAAAGTATTGGAAGTAAAAGATATTGCTTGGTTATAGTTGATGATTATTCTCGTTTTACTTGGGTTTTCTTTCTTGCAAATAAATCTGATGCATTGACTCATTTTACTAAGTTTGCAAAGAAAATTCAAATTGAAAAAGGTTATGCGATTTCAAGTATTAAAACTGACCATGGTGGAGAATTTGAAAATCATGATTTTGCTAAATACTGTGATAACAATGGTATTCAACATAATTTTTCATCCCCATACACTCCACAACAAAATGGAGTTGTAGAAAGGAAAAATCGTTCTTTGCAAGAAATGGCAAGAACTCTTTTGATCGAAAGTAATATTTCACCTCATTTTTGGGTTGAAGCTACTTCTACTGCTTGCTATATTATAAATAGAATTTTTCTAAGACCTATATTAGAAAAGACACCTTATGAACTGCTCAAAGGTAAGAAACCAATTGTTTCATATTTTCATGTATTCGGTTGCAAATGTTTTATCCTAAAGAATTCTAGTGATTGAATTGGCAAGTTTGAAGAAAAATCAGATGAAGGAATTTTCCTTGGCTACTCCATGACAAACAAAGCCTTCAGAGTCTTCAACAAACGCACTCAAACTGTGGAAGAATCCATGAATGTGAAGTTTGAAGACTCAGTACAAAATCAGACTCAACTTGAAGATTTTGAGTTTGGCCAAGTGTCTACAAATCCTCTTGAAGAAAATCAAGCCCCGGACACTGAGCCTCAAACAAATTCAATAATTCCAACTGAAGAAGAGCTTCACCAAACTGACAAACCAACTACAAGTTGGAAGCAAAAGTCAAGTCATCCTCCACACCTTATCATTGGCAATATTGATGAAGGAGTTCATACAAGATCTAAAAGACGTGAAGCTTCTAGTGCTCTTGCACTCATTTTTGAGATCGAACCGAAAAACATAGAAGATGCATTGAAAGATGAAAGCTGGATTGAAGCAATGCAATAAGAACTGAATCAATTCAAAATCAACAACGTTTGGGAGCTAGTTCCTAAACCAAAAGGTAAATCAATCATTGGTACCAAATGGGTTTTCAAGAACAAGCTTGATTAATAAGGAAAAGTGATAAGGAATAAAGCAAGACTCGTGGCAAAAGGCTACACACAAGAAGAAGGCATCGACTATGATGAAACCTATGCTCTGGTGGCAAGGTTAGAAGCTATAAGATTACTTCTTGCTTTTGCTTGCTTTAAAATTTTCAAGTTATTCCAAATGGACGTGAAAAATGCATTCCTAAATGGAATTATCCAAGAAGAAGTCTATGTGGGACAACCACCAGGATTTGAAGACCCTAAAAGACCAAACCTTGTTTTCAAGCTGAAGAAAGCCTTATATGGTTTAAAACAAGCACCCCGAGCATGATATGAAAGGTTAAGCAACTTCTTAATTCAAAATAGCTTCTCTAAAGGTAAAGTAGATACTACCTTATTTATAAAAAGAGAAGGCAAGGATTTCATACTTGTTCAAATTTATGTTGATGACATTATTTTTGGTTCTTCTAATGAGAAACTTTGCAAGAATTTTTCAAAGTGTATGCAGAATAAATTTGAGATGAGCATGATGAGAGAACTAAACTTCTTTTTGGGACTTCAAGTCAAACAATCAATTGAAGGAACTTTCATCCATCAAGAAAAGTATGCAAAAGACCTTATCAAGAAGTTTGGAATGGAGAATTGCAAGAAAACAGAAACTCCTATGTCAAGCTCATCAAAGCTGGATAAAGATGAAGAAGGAAAGAGTGTAGATCAAAAACTATACAGAAGTATAATTGGGTCACTTCTTTACCTTACAACTTCTAGACCTGACATTTTGTTTAGTGTTTGCATATGTGCTAGAGTTCAATCTAACCCTAAAGAATCTCATATGATTGTTGTTAAGCGTATCATTAAATATGTTGCAATTACATCTAAGCTAGGTCTGTGGTATTCTAAGCATGGAGATTTTACTCTCCTAGGATATTCTGATGCTGACCTTGCTGGTTGTAGAGTGGATAGAAAAAGCACTACAGGTACATGTCAATTATTGGGAAATAGGATGGTGTCTTGGTTCTCAAGAAAACAGGGTACCGTGGCTCTTTCAACCGCTGAAGCAGAGTACATAGCTCTTGGAAGTTGCTGCTCTCAAATTCTATGGATGCAACAGTAATTAAGAGACTTTGGAGTTGATGAAACACATATGGAAATCAAATGTGACAACACAAGCACAATCAACCTCACAAAGAATCCAATACTTCATTCAAGAGCAAAGCATATTGAAATCAAGCATCATTTCATTCGAGATCATGTTCAAAGTGGAGATGTGGTGATTCAACATGTAGATTCAAAGAATCAATTGGCAGATATATTCACAAAGCCCCTAGAGAAGGCTCACTTTGAATCAATTCGCTCAAGACTGAGTATCATGGAATTTGAAGATGATCAGACTCAAAATTAAAGTCTGAAGGCGGTTCAAACTCATCGCTAAGTCTGAAGATGGTTCAGACTCAACGCTAAGTCTAAAGGTGGTTCAGACTCATCGCTAGGTCTGAAGGCAGCTCAGACTCAAAGCAAGGTCTAAAAGTGTTATGACTCAGACTCTACATAAAGTCTGATTGTGCTCAGATGCAAAGGTAAAGTCTGAAAAAGGGTTCAGACTCAGAGATAAAGTCTGAACAACTGTCAGACTCTGTTTGTTTAATCTCTTTACGTATTTTAATTCTCTCTTTATTTTATTTTTGGTAATTATTTTTCGATATTTCAAATTCGATATTTCAAAATCTCTTTTTACTCTTTTCGACACGTAATTATGGCGTTTATATTTTCAAAAAGGCAGTTTTCTTTTTCGATATTACAGTTTATTTTTTTTGGCAGTTTTTACCTTTATTTTTTGGCGACAATTCGTATTCCCGTGTTATCTCTCTCACTATTTATACTCTCGAACCGTCACTTTTCACTCACAACTACTCCTTTATGATTCATCCTCATACTCTTTCGCTTTCAAAACCCTAAAAAAGTCCCATTTACCGTTTCTGTTCCATCCCTTTCTCGTCACAAAGTTTCCATTTTTCCTCGTGTTCAAGTTGAATCTTTGCTTGCTCTCCAAGAATGTCGTCTCGCAAGTCTTCTAGAATTGCCAGCAGGGGACCACAGAGACAGCAAGAGGGTTCTACTCGAGTGGATCTAACGGAAGAAGATTCGCCTCAACAAGAAGCTGAGAGTCAACACTTTGAGGAAGTGGTTACGGAGGCAAAACCGATAAGAACACTCAAACCTAATGTGGCTTACGATCTCTATAAAAGGCTTAAGGATGGAAAGGTTAGCCTTAAGACGATTGAGGAATATTTGAAGGAAAGAGGGTTTAAGAGCGAGTATTTATTTTTGATGGAGATGGAAAAGCTGAATGTTGTTGATAAAGGTACTGCACAGAGGACGCTGGAGAATATTTCGAGTAATCCACTTGAAAATACTCCTATTGAGACCCTAGATGATGATAAGAGACTGTTTTCTCACTTTGAACCTCGTTTTGGTGTGGCTGCTAATACTGCTTGTCCTTCGGGAAGTCTATTTCGGTCGAGGGAGCATGAGCGAGTTTATGTGAAGTTGTTAAAGAGGGGAGTGGTCAATCCGAGGAGTGTTTATTTTGACTTCCTAGATTCGATAAAGATTAATTTAAGAGATAAGTTGCTAGGTTGCAACTGGAGAATTTCTGCACGGATATGACTGAGGCCCACTCTGAAATGGCGGCTTACTTTTACTCGAATCTATCTTTTTTGGATGCAAATCATTTGTCCTTTTCTTTCATGGACAAAGACTATATTGTTGATGTTGACTTGCTAGCTGACATTATCGATATGGAAATAAGGAGTTTCCAGCCAATCAAAGTCTCAACAGCCTATGCAACCTTGGAGATTGTACGAGACAGAACTGTTGAAGGCAAGATATCCTACACTAGGATGAATGCCACAAATGTTTTGTTGCATAAAATAGTCATCAACTGCATCCGGCCAAAGACGACCTCGAAGACTGATGTTTCCAAAATAGAGGCAAAGCTGATGTTTGCCATCAACCGGGCGAGACCCTTCTCTCTCCCGCATGTCATTCTTTTCCATATGTATAGAACGTGGTAAAGGATAAGGGTCAGCTGCCTTATTCATCCATCATCACCAAACTTTTTAGGCATTTCGATATTCAAGTCCCTACATCTTTATGCCTAACCAAGTTGAATTCGATGCTTGTTGGTGAGAAAATGGTGATGAAGATGAAATTTCCAGAACTGAATGCAACATTGGAAAGGTTGAGGAGGGAAACACCTTCAAAAGAGATCCCCACTGCTTCGTCAAAAAGAAAGGGCAAAGAGCCCATGGCTGAAAAGAAAAGAAGGAAAATCATCCTGCAAGATGAGGAGGATGAAGAAGATGCCATGACTCTGTCCACTCTCTCGAGGATGAGGAGCCCTGCTATTTTGAGAACAGAGGCTGAAGAGAGAAGGAGAAGAGAAGTAGAGGAGAAGGAAGCCGTGAGACAGAGAAAAAGAGAGGAAGAAAGAAAGAGAAGAGAAGAAGAAAGAAAAAGAAGAGAAGAAGAGGAGAGAAGAAGAGAAGAGGAACAGAGAGAAGAAGAAGAGAGAAAGAGGAAAGCTGAAGAAGAAAGAAGAAGGGAAGAGGAAGAGGAAGAACTGAGAAGAGAAGAAGAAGAAAGGAGGAAAAAGGATGAGGAAGAAAGCAAACAGCAAGAGGATATGGCTGCAGGATTAGAGCCATCTTTTACTGGGGAAGAGACCGAGAAACATCCGAGTGCTGATATGGATGTTGGTGATGAATTTTCTACTCCACCCACTGGCATTCACACAGGGGGAGTTGCTGCAGAACAGGGGACAATATCGCCACTACACTTTAGTGATGTGAGTAGGTCTGGTGCTGACCCTGAGGAGGTTTATGCATCCCACTTCCCTGAACATGAAGAATCATCACCTATCGAGAAGGAAAGGGGTGAGAGGGAAGCTCCTAGTTTCCAAACTCATTCTACTGGTCCAAGTGGAAGCAATGCAAATTCCACAGCCTTTACACAGCTGTTGGATATCATGTTGGATCTGAAAAAACAGGTTTTTGGGATGGACTTCAAGATGAGAGATTAAAAGGCGCTGCTAAGTACTTCAGTGAACATGCAGGACCAGATCAATGCACTGAGAGCACAAATGGCCTCCAATCAGACCAGTGCAGAATTAGCTTTAGTGAAGGAAAACCTTGCCAAACTCGAGAAGTCAGTCCAGGAGTTTAGCAAGTTTCAACTTGTTCGTTTCACTACAGGCCCCTAAATATTTTCAAAACTTTATCACATTCACTCTACCTCTTTGATGGGATAAAAAGGGGGAGAGTTGCGCAGATTTAATTGCAGATTTTGAAGATTTGAAGTTTTTGAAGCTTTGAGAAAGCTTTGAGAGTTTTTATTTTGAAGTTTTTGAAGTTTATTTTTATTTGATTGCTTAGACTGTTTTCATTTTGGATTTTGATTGGGTTGTTTATTTGAACTTCTATGACGTTATGCTGATTTGATGATTTGGATCTAGACTTGTGAATTTGATTGCAGGATCATTATATTTGTGAGGATAATTGTTATTGGACTAACACTCTGCTTTGCAGAAATAATCCTCAAAGTATATATGTGTTTTTCCTTGCAGGTTTTAAAATTCGTAAATCTGTCGAGGGTTTTGTCACCATCAAAAAGGGGGAGATTGTTGAAGAAAAATCCCTTGGAGTTTTGAAGTTGACAAAACAGTCTCAACAGTACGGTCTAAGGACTCCAAGACTCAGTCAGTTACGTCTGAAGCTTTTAAGGTCTAAAGGTTCTCAAAGACAGTCAGACCCGTTCGGTCCGAAGTCGGTCAAGACACATTTCGATCGAAGACCTTCAAGACTCGGTTTCGAGTCCGACGACCTTCAAGACCCAAATCTAAGTCGAAGACAATTCGCGATTTTTACGGGCTGGCCACGGGTTATTCTTATGGCTAAGGAAAGTAAGATATTGGATTCCACATTTCCTAATCTTAATCATGGAATATCTCTGGCTGCGATCGTGAGCTTGGAAGATTTATTCTTCGGATTTTATCTGTTGAAGATCAAGTTTATTTTTGGAAGAATCTAATTTTGGAAACTCAAGATCCTGATTGTATGGGCGAACAGGATTGACGAGCTACTGTCTACTTACGTTTTCGGCGACAAGGAGATCACTTAAATTGATTCAGTCCAACGGGTTGATTGGATGAATTTTTGGTAAGTGCTAACGGGTATGAAGGTACAAAGGCTATTTAAGAATGATCGATGTTGCTTGGAAATAAGGAGAGACTAGGTAGAAAAATCTCGATGTTGGAATCTCCAAAATCACTTGTTCTCTAAAATCTTTCATGTTCAAATTGTGTATCGAAGAGAGTGAGATATAGTGCGAAAGCAACAGAAAGTCAGTAGGAGAGACTGTCTATTGAAGAAGTCTAGTCCGTATACTGTAACGGCTCTCGTTTGCTACATAGTGATTACAGCTAGTTGGCTGCCAGCGTAGAGAGTGGACGTAGGCTTGGACTAAGCCGAACCACTATAATCCTTGTGTCAATTCTGTCTTACCCTACTCTATTTACTTTATGAATATGTGCTTTATTTATTATTGATATATCCTTGATATCAACGTATTCTACTGCAAAAAATTCCAAAAGAATTCCGCAACAACCTATTCACCCCCCTCTAGGTTGATTCACTAGCCTATTTCAATATTTTCATCTAATTGTCTTTTGTTTCTGCTTAATCTCAATTATACAAAATCATAACATATATAACATATCGACTAGTCAATGTTAGTCTATAAAGAATTCATCACAAAAATGCTAAAGTTATAAGTAATTCACTAATCAAATTATCTTAACTATAATCTATGAATCTTAACTAAAAATAAAATCACTCGGGCTTAATTATCTATTCCTGACCCAACAGGCTCAACTTAAAATGATCCGGCCAACTAATCTTACAAATCTAATAATCTCGAACCTTGGCCCACTTCAAGTCAAATCCAAGCCCATCTTTCCCATTCAAATCTATAAGCCCGGTTCTAAATTAATTGTGTGGCCCACTTACTCTCAAGCCCACATGTTCCTCACCGTCCATTGGGTTCGTTTTCTGGCCCATTCTAAATATATCTAAGTTTCTAATGATCCAATTATGCTAATGACGGTCGATGAAATTTGGGATGTCACATGGTTTGCCCTCGCCGGACGCCAGCTTCCCTCCGCCGACTCCACCATGGCTGGCGGAGGGAAGAGAGGAGAAGAAGAAGAAAAAACAGAAAAAAAAAAAAAAAAAAAAAGACAAAAATGCCCTTGGTGGCGTAAATATGTCATAGTTTGCAAAATTTGAAATTTTTCATGTCACAAAAAAAAAGATGTTTGAGATAAATTTGTCACTTTAGGCAAAGTTTGAGGTTTTTGGTGGCCTTTTTCCTAATAAATAATACCTATTCACCAAATAAATATACAAAACAATATGGTTATTTCCCTTTTATTTGTTGGATTTTGAAAAAGACTATGCTTGCATAATAGTACCGTTTCTCTCAACAAGCGACGGTGCAACTTGATCCATTCATTTTATTTTGTTTTATGATGGGCAACCGGATCTTAATTTCATGTAGAAAATCATTGATTTTGCATGTGTGTGCAATATTTAAAGAAACAAATCCAATGAGATAATTCAAGGAAAAAGAAACCCATGGCGGAATATTGGTCCAAAATAAGGGAAAAAAAAAAAAGCTATTTAAGATTTCGTAATTAAAGAGTATTAAATTCCAATACGCAAATAATATAGATAAATTGGGCTTTCAGTTTTCTTTTTCAAAGTTTTTGTTTGTTTAGATACCTTGTATACCTTTATTTACAAAAAAAAGAATGGAAAAGAAAAGATTGCGGGATTTTGCAATGTCGTCAGCACATTCTCTCTGTTCTTTTATGATGAATCAATGGCGAGGGACTAGTTGGCCCAAACTCCACGGTCCACAGCTTGTTTTGATGAGGCTCTCGGCTTTCATGCGAGTAAAATACTATAGTGGCCATCCGATAGTCGAGATTTGTCAACTAATTGATTGTTTTGTCAAATGATGTCATTCAGTAGCTCACAGTTGATGGTGACCAATATAGTATCGTATTATGAACGTGTTAAATGTGACCAATCACCCACCAACAAAAAAAAAAAAAATATATATGACCAATCACCCGAGTCATTAGTAGCAAAGGAATTCATTGGGATTGAAGGGCTTGAATTGTCGGAGGTATGTCAGATAGTTTTATCCATCATTTACGCCGGCGCTTTGCTGAAGATTCGAAGTATTCTTTGCTTTTGCTGGATAATTGATAATTTTCTAGCGGTGCTACGTATTATTCATCTAAGAAAGAAGTTACTAGCCCAGCTTCCGACGTACCCATGGACCATCACGTGAAAATAACATGCATGATGTATCTAAGGTTATTCCAAATTGGTGGACTCGAATTCCCAAAACTGGATTTGCCTGAGTGAGAGCGAGTAAGCGAAGGCAATCAGATGAAAATTTCTTACTCATTCCCCAAAAACAATTGCATGGTCCGCCTTCATAACTTGAGCAAGGTGCATGTATTTCAGTTATCATTTTATCTTTATTTTGTATACAAAAGCTTACGCATGGAATGAGCATATTTTGTATTGATCATTTACCACCGACCGATTTAAATAATCTAGTCTTCCAGATTCAGGCCAGAAAAAAATAATCCAGTCTTCTAGATAGTGTTGCCATATCTTTTTCTTTATAATAAACCAGCTAAGCAAAGATGGATTGTCAATAGGTCCCCGTTAAATTTGGTTCATGCATAGACAATATTGATTCATGGACTCCATATGGTGACAATCTTGTGTATCTAAGCTGATGATATCTGTCATGAAAGATTTGTATGTAACTTTTTTTTATGAATTCTTTCTTTGGTGAGATAGTCTTAAGGTGGATGAAGTGAATTGTAATCTCAAGACTTCTCAGCAAATACATGACAAAGATTCAATCTGTATGAATTAACATACGCATAAATTATATGTGACTCAAAAGTCCTTGCAGATAGACAGCATCATTACATGGACTAAGCAAGGAAATCAAATCACTCTTGGAAAGAAATAACGGAAGCTCTGATAATTTCGTAAAGTGGGTGGATTACATGGTAAGAAAAGTTGGACCCGATTTGCTGCAAGAACCTGGCCTTAAAAAACCTCCACATCAATCACCCTTTGTTCGACCCAAAAAAAAAAAAAAAAAATCACCCTTTGACTTTCGTATACGTCTTTATTTCACAAAACAGAACAAAGAAGATTGACAGACCGCAGTCTCCTCAATCTCATCTTATTTCACATTAAGAGGCGTATAGTCTTTTCGTTCTTAATTAATCATGAGCGCTAATTGGCCTGAACTCCGCAGTAGGTCTTGATGAGGCTCTCGGCCTTGATGCGGTTGTCGCTAGAGTCATAATAGCAAAGGAAATCGATGTGATTGAAGGGAGTGTATTGCCGAGGGTGTACTTTGTCGATGAACTCCTCAGGGGTCTCAATCATCCCTGAGACGTACGAGAATGTCCCGAGAGAGTATCTCACTTGACTCTCTTCTCTAACCGCCACTCGGTGGTAGCACGCCTTGATCCTTCCATTGCTCCATGCCTAATTAAGAATGAATCCCACAAAATTAGAAATGATTTCGATGAACTAGCGCGAACTAGTGCTTGGAAAAGTTTTCATGAGCAAATAAGTGACTCACCACACATGCATCACCAGCCATGACCATGAAAGTGGAAGCCGAGGGCTCAAAAGTGAACCACTCGCCGTCTCTGGTCCTCACTTCCAAGCCCCTAATGTTGTTCTGGTGCAAGTAGGACAAGAAGCTCTTGTCCGTGTGAGCGATCGGGTTCACACTGGCATCAAGGTCTGCCGGCTTCTTGTACTTCAAGAATCGGAGGAGGTACGTGCAGGATTCAATGTAAGGGTCATAGCATTTCTCAACACCATAGCTCTCGCAGACCATTCTGAACACTACTTTCTCTATCTCAGCTATGAATTTGCCATAGTCATGAGCGGTTTTGCTGCAGACAAAGAAAAACAGAGAAGTTAATACATCAAAATTAGCGCCCCATCTTTTTATTAATGATGTTTTTCTCCTAATGCCTAAACTGGAGAAGCTAAAGCTTGTTGGGAGTCCAACTCTGGTCATATTTTGTAAACCAAACGTGTTTGTCATTGTCGATTAACACAGCAAGAATAGTTGTCAGGTGTACTGCCAAGATATATAAACGTTGGCATAAACGTGTTTGATTAAAAGTGATGTTGCAGACGCCAGACGGTAAATTAGCATTCGAGACCTTAGTATCGTAAGAAAGCAGGAGAAAGATTAGTACCAGAAATGGTGATTCCCGGAAGGCCACATGAGGGAGGTGAACTTTTCGCACTCTTCAAGCTTCTCAGCGCCATCGATGTTCGTGCCCTCAAGGAGAGGAGTCCCAGGGACTTTGGGGATATAGCCATGGGAAGGCTTGAAGTTGGTGTTCTTGGTCTTGGTTTCATGGGGAAGGTCGAAGAGATCCTCGGTGACACTAAAGACGGCGTCATGGAGGCCAAGAGGGACGTTGGGGTGATCAACGATGAAGCACCCGTGGTCCTCAAGAGCCTGCACGATCACTTTGCAAGCTTTTTCCCATGAGCTTGTCCCCGGTTTCATGCATTCCTCGGAGAACACTATCACTGGGATCTGGGAAGCCATTTTTGTTCCCACCCTCTCTCACCTCTATATCTCTCGGAGCGCACACACCAAGAGCAAGACTCTGTCTTTAAGCTGTCTCTCTAGAAAGTGCTCTTTGCTTGATGAATTGCCGCTGTGCGTTTGAGCTTTTTATAGGCAACTGAGTACTTTTTTAATGTTCTCTTAGTCCAACATGAGGGGCGTCCAGAAACACCAAAAAGTAAAAAAGGCTGTCTACATAAGAACACGGCTGTCCATTTGAGAAATATTACCAGTGAATTTAGCACATGCAGTGAGAACAGGGGAGAAGTATTAAAAAAATCCTAAATCTTTTGTATTTATGTCAATTTAGTCCTAATTTTTTTTTGCGCCAATTAAGTCTTAAACCTTTTTACGCTTTGTCAATTCATTTCTTTTCGACCAATTTTGACTAAATTACTGGACGTCAGCCGACTGACATAGCCTAATCGGCCCTAACGTGGACAACTTTTAATAATATTTTAATTTTTTTGAATTTTTTCTTTTTTTATTTTTATTTTTATTTTTATTTTTATTTTTTCCTTCTCCTCCTTCTTCCTCCACCCGATCGCCGAACCTCAATGACCAACCGAGGCAGCAGCTAGCAATGTCGATGACGGCCAGCAAGGTTAAGGTCAAACTTGTTGACCACCTCGCCAGTGGCTGCGGCCACACCCACCTAGCGCGAGCCATCCTCGAGGCTTGGGTGGCGAGGCTTGCCCTCGCTAGATCGTCAGCACGGTCGAGCCCTGCTAGCCCGACGCCAGGTTGCCCTCGTGGCTTAGGCGACATGGGCGAGACTCGACTCTTGCCAGATCCAATGAGAGTGAGCCTCGCACCAGGCTGGGGAGGCTTGCCCTCCTTGGCCATAGGTGAGGCTTGACCCTCGCCCGTTGTCGCCTTTGGCCGGTTGCCGAGGTTCGACAACTAGCTAGAGGAAGAAGGAGGAGAAGGAAAAAAATAAAAACAAAAATAAAAAATTCAAAAAAAATAAAATATTATTAAAAGTTGTCAACGTCAGCACTGAACATGCTACATCAGCCGACCAGTGTCTAGTTAACAAAACCCAGCTAAAATTGGCCGAAATGACTAAATTGGCACAACGTTAAAACTTAATTGGCACCGAAAGAATGTTTAAAACTAAATTGGCACAAATGCAAAAGATTTATGATTTTTTTAACATTTTTCCCTAGTGAACAGTGTCAAATTTAGTGAAATCCACGCAAATATGAGAGGTTGTGATGAATCATCATGTATCAAAATCTCATCTTTCATTCAGAATAATCTTAGAGGTAATGTTTATCACTATTTAGATTCAACTTTAGAGAACACGCCCAGACAAGGCGGCTTAATTAACTCGCATCCATCGCAAAACACCTGATTAAATATTTGATTACCATGATATAAAGAACACTAACAGTAAGGGAAATCACTTTATTCAAAAGCTAGCATGCTTTAAATACTATTTATTTATTGCTTGGACTAGTATGTTAAATCAATCTACTACAGATGAAAAAATGTGAACATACGAGAAAACATAAGTTCTTACATAATCTGTCTCAATATACATAAGCACGTGTATTGATTTCATATCATCAGTCATGTTATTGAAGTGAAATAAAAGTTTTTTTGAATTTGTATTTGATATGTCGGTGGTGTAAACGTTTCTAGCTTAGGATGAATAAATGCATAAGTTGGGAAAAGTATCAAAAAAGTCCTAAAACTATTATATTTGTATCAATTTAGTCCTAAACTTTTCAATTAGATCAATTCGGTCCAAAACATTTTTACATCAATACCAATTCAGTCAATCCAGCCAATTTTGGCCTACCAGCGTTGACGTGAACATCGGTTGGTGATCGGACGCCGGCCTAGCGATGGCCACCTTCGCCCGCGGCAAGGCCAAGGCAAGGTTGGCCTCACCCAGATTTGGGCGAAGCTGCCTTGCCGACGGCCTTGGGAGACACTAGGCGAGGCCCGCGACCCTCGCCAACAGCAGGCGAGGGCTTCGAGGCCCTTGCCCAGTGGCCGGAACAGTCCAAGGAGGAAGAAGGAAGAAAAGAAAAAGGAAAAAATTCAAAAAAAATCAGAAAAAAAATATTTTTAAAAAATTGTCACGTTAGCGTTCGGTCATCGGCCAATGCCCACATTAGTGCTGGCATGCCAAAATTGGCCGAATGAACTGAATTGGTACCGATGTAAAAGATTTAGGACTAAATTGGTCTAATTGACAAGTTTATGACTGAATTGGTACCAATGTAATAGATTTATGACTTTTTTGGTATTTTTCCCTGTGTAGGTTTGATTGGGGCTGCTTTAAAGATTAAATTTTAGAAAATGCGCTCGTAATTTATGTAGATCAGCTGGTAATAAATAGTCCTAAAAGGGCAACATACGTAATAGAAGACCCATGTATTTTTACACCTCAAAAGGTAAAGTATTCGAGTTAGAAAGAGACGATAATTAAGCAGCTAATCGTCGTAATGGTGGGGGAACTTCAGTCAAACGAGCAAACCCCAAGATTTCTTTCCATGGCATCGCTAATCACCTTGACTTGGAAAACTCGCCGACGACGTAAATGCTATGGCGTTTTGGCTCTAAACGAAAACTGACATCGATAAGAGTCATAGAAATTGATTCGTGAGTTAAGTTATAATGTGATTTGAAAATCTCAAAAAGAATCATGACTAAGTGCGCGATGAGTCTTTGCGGTGCGCCACTTCATTTTGTACATCAAATTTGTGTGAACCAATCTTTATGTCATCGTCGGGACTTCTCCTTTGACCTATTGTAGTCCTAATTATAAACAAAATAATGGCCAGTGGCTCTTTTTTCATTTGGCATAGTTTGCTCTGCTTATGGGCAAGAAGCAGCTTTCATATATATATGGATTATCTCGATGTTGGCTGCCCAAGCTCGGTTTCGTCCTGTCATGACAGCCCTTCCTTTTTTTCGTTTGGCCATCTCTGGATAATCTCACTATTTCTCAATGGCTAAGATAGTTGCTTGATTAGTAATGCTTGATATATTAACTAAACGACGTGATAAAGCATATGAGTTCTTTTAAGAAAAAATCATGTTAGGTAAAATAAAATGTGGATCTCAAAAAATCTGCAGGGCAAACAGTCGAGAAAATTTATATGAGGTAGACTGGGCATAAGACATACAGCATAAAAGACATCACAATTACACAATTTCATTAACTTGAGCCCGAACTGAAAAGAAAAATCACCTATAAGATAGAAATAAAGGAAGCTCCGATAGTTTTGAAACATGGGTCGATTTAGACCATAAGAAAAACGCTGGTATCACTATGCAACTGTCGTGCCTCCAATAACCTCTCAAAACAGATCTCCCCTGACCTTTTATACCTTTATTTACCCAAAAAAAAAAAAAAACACACACACACACACATGATAAAGATCAATCCATGTGAATCAACCTACGCATAAATTTTGACTCAATAGTCCTTGTAGATGTACAACGTCATTATATGGATCAAGAAAATCAAAAATCACTTCTTGGAAAGAGATAACGGAAGCTCCAATAAATTCGTAAAGTGGGTGGATTACATGGCAAGAAAAGTTGGACCACATTTGCTGCAAGAAACATGCCTTCAATATTCTACATCAAACAAAAACAGAACAAAGAAGATTAAGAGACCACAGTCTCCTCATCTCATCTTATTTCACAATAAGAGGCGAAGACTCTGTTCATTCTGAATTAATCATGAGCGCTAATTGGCCTCAACTCCGCAGTAGGTCTTGATGAGGCTCTCGGCCTTGATGGGGTCGTTGCTAGAGTCATAATAGCAAAGGAAATCGATGTGATTGAAGGGCTTGTATTGCTGAGGGTGTGCTTTGTCGATGAACTCCTTGGGGATCTCAATTATCCCTGGGATGTACGAGAATGTCCCAAGACAGTATCTCACTTGATTCTGTTCTCTAACCGACACTCGGTGATAACAAGCCTTGATCTTTCCATTGCTCCATGCCTGATCAAGAATAGACCCCACAAAATTAGAAATGATTTCAATGAACTCGAGTGAACTAGTGTTAAGAAGAATTTTCCAAAGCAAATAAGTGACTCACCACACATGCATCACCAGCCATGACCATGAAAGTCGAAGCCGAGGGCTCAAAAGCGAACCACTCGCCATTCTTGGTCCTCACCTCCAAGCCCCTAATGTTGTTCTGGTGCAAGTAGGACAAGAAGCTCTTGTCCGTATGAGCGACAGGGTTCACGCTAGTGTCAAGGTCAGCTGGCTTCTTGTACTTCAAGAATCGTAGGAGGTACGTGCAAGATTTGATGTAAGGGTCATAGCATTTCTCGACACCGTAGCTTTCACATACCATCCTGAACACTACTTTCTCTATCTCAACCACGAATTTGCCATAATCATGAACAGTTTTGCTGCAGCCGAAAAGAAAAGGAGTTAAATTAGAGAAGTCTAAAGCCTAAAATTGAGAAGCTAAAGCCTGTTGGGGAGTCCAACTCTGGTCATATATTGTAAACCAAACTTGTTTTTCATGGGCGATTGATAAAGCAAGAATAATTGTTAGGTTTAATGCCAGGCATATATTCTGAATAGCTCGTTTTCTGCACCTCGAATGATTTTGTCTTTATGATCAAGCTAGGACTAAGTTTGTTATATCACTATAATTTCTCTACATAGATAAGATGAAGGTGATCTTCGCAGAACATTAAATAGATTAACACGAATCATATTGATATAGTGTACAAGATGTTGATTAAAAGTGATGTTGCAATTAGTAAATTAGCATTCGAGGCCTTATTTATTGAAGTTTCTTATATAGAAATACTTATGTAATTGTCTTTAATCTATTAGGAAAATAACAACTTATTCTTGGCCATAATAGAATAAATAACAAATAATCCGAAATGGCGGGATCCCTTCTTTAAAAAATTATGGCTCACAATATAATGTTGTTTTAACAGTAGTTCAAAAACTATTATGCTAGTAAAAGAAATAATTGCATGGCAATACCATTAGAATAACAATTTATTCTGTATCATAAAAATTAAATAAAAAATAATTATAATTTATTGTGGATCTCACTCCTTAAAGAATTTATGGCTTACAATAAATCATTATTTTCACGGTAATCTAAATACTATTATATTAGCAAAACCCATGCTAGTAAAGCCTCTTCTTATACCATACGAAAAAGGGATACTGATTAGTACAAAGAAGTGGTCATTCCCAGAGGGCCACATGAGGGAGGTGAACTTTTCGCACTCTTCGAGCTTCTCGACGCCATCGATGTTCATGCCCTCAGGAGAGGAGTCCCGGGGACTTTGGCGATATAGCCATGGGAAGGCTTGAGGTTGGTGTTCTTGATCTTGGTTTCATGGGGGAGGTCCAAGAGATCCTCGGTGACGCTAAAGGCAGTGTCATGAAGGCCAAGAGGGACGTTGGGGTGATCAACGATGAAGCACCCGTGATCCTCCAGAGCCTGCACGATCACTTTGCAAGCTTTCTCCCATGAACTTGTCCCCGGTTTCGTGCATTCCTCGGAGAACGTTATCACTGGGATCTGGGAAGCCATTTTTATTCCTACTGTCTCTCTCGCCTCTATATCTCTCAGGTACACACCACGAGCAAGACTCTGTTTTTAAGCTGAGTCTCTTGATTGGGTGCTCTTTGCCACGGCTTGTTTTAGCTTTTTATAGGCAACCGAGGGAGAATTTCGTGGCCTTTTCTTTTTCGGGTCCCCCCAAAATGGACAGAAACCACTCAGAAAGGACAGAAACCGAAAAGAGGTTGACCCCGAGAGGACTCGGCTCTCTAATGGACAAACCGTCCATGTGAATCATTGCACATACGCTAAAATGACTCCAGAGTCTTACATCTAATGGGACAAACGTGAAATTTAGATTGGAGGTCACGTCACGGCCCAGCTTCCCGTGTATATATATCCCGTCTTTCACTCATAATGTTGGTGGTCAAGTCCATCACCTCAGGGGTGAAGTTTTAGTAGACCCGCTTGACAAGGTGGTCTAATTGACGTGCATCTATGGCAAAATGCGTGACTCAGAATTTTGGATAACATGACATAAAGAATATTAATGGTAAATGAAATCACTTCATTTCAAAAGTTGAACATGACGTAACTATTACATATTTATTACCCGGAGTCATCCGCTGAATCTATCAACTAAAGAAGAAAAAATTGCAGGGAATACAAGACAAGGTAAGTACCTACATGATCTATGTCGATATGCATAAGTATTTACTAACAATTTCCCATTGACCAGCCATGTTATTGAAGTAAATAAAAGCTTTTCAAATTAAAAAGTCATGCATCGGTTGCAGATTCTTTTTACCTAGGATAGGATGAATGACAATCATAAATTTGATTGGTTTTGAATTAAACGATGATCTTTACAAATGCGCATGTAATTTTTGTAGATCAGCTGGTATTAAGCAAATCCCCGAGGGATAAACCTCGTGGGGTCAAAACCTGAACGTCTGCTATAGGAACAAAAAGGTCCATCCATACTTGGGTCCAAGTTCAAGACTTTCTTTACATGGCATTTCTGATCACCTTTAACTGGGAAACTCACCGACGATGTGGATATGCCATGGCGTCTTGGAATCACCACTTGTTGACCAGTGACCCGACAACCGAGATTGTTTCAACCTATAAATAGAGACTCGAGGTTAAGGTAACGCAACCCCCTTCATCTTTCCAACTTAATCACCGGAGCGCCAATCCCAATCAAAAATCTGGATGGCCCTAAGCCGTATTCGTTGGTATAGGTTCATCTCGAGGTGCAAGCTTTGACAAATCCCGTGAGACCACATCAGAAATCAATAAATCGGACACTCATTAAATAAAGATGCACAGGACATGACTTTTACCACAAACACAACTCATCATATCTGTTTTGTGCATATCTAAAAAATATCCTCAAGAATCGGAAAAATTATTAAATCTCTTTAAACATTGTAGTTATTGACGACAGCGGATTAATTCTTTTACTAGCTAAGTCTAAATCAGATTCTTGACTAAACTCATCAAGAACTATTCTGAAAAAACTTATTTCTCAAAAGTAAAATCTAAAATAGGAAAGAACAGATAGTGCCTCAATATGCACTGGATAGCCACAATAAATAAGAAAAATAATAGAATGTGTGAAATGCATAATTATGATGACTAGATCTTACATAGTAATAGAAAAAGTAAACGAAGTAGACAAGCTTGGGCCACCGGTCTAGGTTGCAAAAGAATGGTGGCACTTTTATCTTTGTAATGAAAAGTAGGGTCAACGTAGTCAAAAAGCGAAGGTATACCACCTTTGGAGAGATTCTCGATTTATGGCACCACTCGGGATCTTCGTGTAGCACATGGTGTGGGGTTAGCTCCCATAAATTCTTTGCTTCTGCATGCTGGAGTAATTACCGGTTGGACTTACCTACTATTGACCAAGAAAGGAATAGATAATTCTCGATTTATGGCACCACTCGGGATCTTCGTGTGGCACATGCTGTAGGGTTAGCTCCCATAAATTCTTTGCTTCTGCATGCTGGAGTAATTACCAGTTGGACTTACCTACTATGTGCCCTTAAACTCTCTCAACATGCAGAGCTTCTCCATCTACCTTTAATGGTAGATTTGCCCTAATTTTCATCCTTTTCTATGATGGATTTCCCTCCTAAACTGTGATTTTCCCTCTTTGCCTTGACCAAGAAAGGAATAGATAATTCTAAGTTCCCACAATTGATGCGATCTCTAGCAAAAAGATTCTAAAAAAGATAACGTTTTCTTCACTCATTTTTTTCCCCAAGATTGTTGAGTCATGGTCACTTAAATGCTCAATTTAAATGTTCATCGATACATTATTTACTATTTTTGGCACCTATGTCCAGTGTTCCCGCAAGTAAAATAAACAAGCAATGTGCTATATCGTCAATGATTGATCTTTATATGTCCAGCTTTTGCGCAAGCAAGATAAACAAATGATGGACTACATCATCTGATGCATTAGCACATTGATGATCAATTTTTTGTGTATGAAATATTTCCAGGTGCAAAAAAAAAAAAAAAAAAAAAAAATGAGCAGATGCTGCGGAACCTTGGTACCGATAGGTTTGATCGACTCAATGATTTTTTTTTTTTTTTTTTTCAAAAGTGGCCTTCTCTGGCCGTCGGCAAAGATCGACTTCTCTTAAGATTCATCCTCGGTTCTCGTGGCGGAGTTTTTAGTAGAAATTAAATTAAGATTGGTCGCGCTATTACTCTGGCCACCTTTTGTCGAGCGGTCGTAGTCCAACGTCGGTCCCATGGGATGATCTTTCGTGCGATGTCCCCATCAACAACTTGCACAGCTTTCTGCATTGAAAGCGCGATCGCGTTGCATTCGGCCACCCGTTCGTTACGGTACGACCCACTTAGGAACCTGAGCCCTGGTCTTTCTAGATGGTGTTCGACGTGTCTTCCGGGGGATGTCACTGCTAACGCCCCGCCCCGCCCGATAATCTCTCCTTTTTTCTTTTCTTTTTTTCTCTATGAATCTTATCAGAGAGTGCTCCCTTATTAAATAAATTAATTAAGAAAATCTCACCATTTCTAATGCACCAGCTTTCACATATTTTATTTAATGAATGCATTGAAGATGAATATGTTTCTTCATCTCGTATCCTCTAAACACTCATTAATAAAATTCTTTATTTTTTTTTTTGTAATTTCAAACTTATCTTACGACTCTTCTTAATTGAAGAGCCCGCTGTGATGTAATGACATCGACTATTCAGCCTCTAAAATTGGCTATCGATTGGATCAAATGAAATGGACCAAAGACGTCATATGGAGTTGGTAATAAGGGATTCAAATGTTATCGTTTCCTGGTCCGACTTTTTTCATCTGTTCAAATGAACTTGAAAGACTACGGACATGAATATCCACGGGGAAATTTTCGTCCATCCTTACGTTATGGGTAGCATTATTGCATCTAGAACTTCTCTGGGCCCCAGCCAATGGAAAGACGAATTGGAATTTTCTTCCATTTCTTTTTTTTTTTTTTTTTTTGTCGTCCCTACTCTATACCTATTCTACACTTACTCGACTTTTACCCTACCCCTTGCGGGCGCAGTGAGAGTCGAAACCCACTCCCGAAACTTGCGCGTCCCCACCCCATCCCTCCCTGAGAAGGTGGGAGTTTGAACCCCACACCTCCCCCTTCCATATTGGAAGAGTAGCCACTGGGGCGAATCTCAGTGGTTCCATTTCTTTTATTTTAAACGAATGAGAAATTTGGGCGGAAGCCATTCTTTTTTCTTTTGTTTTGTCCGATTGGCTCGAGTCCACACAACGCCATAAATTTCAACTTGACCAATGCAGCGGAACCTTCTTTATATTTTCAATTCAAAAGACGATTTTAATTATTTCGCGAATTTGCAGTCACCTTCCCCCGCGGCATCCCAATTAGTCAAGCTACCGTGACAATCGCAAATGAAAATTTTTAAATCAGAATCACCTAAATAATGCGTGCGTAATTTGTAATTGACAATAATATATAAGGTTGAGAAGCACATATACTCTCTCATACACACGCCTCCTCAAATTGGGATTTAGATAACAACAAAATTTGATTGAATGTTTATTAACATTCCTCTCCCTCCCTCCCTCCCTCCCTCCCTCATTTCATCATCTCTCTCCTTTGGATGCCACAGCTTTTGAAAAGTTTCAGGGGAAAAAAAAAAGTATCTCCATTATCCTTTTCAATAACAATACCCTTCGAAATTTAGTGATGATTTTTCAATCGCGGACTTGACATGTGAATTAGCATTATATAAAAGATGTAATTATGAGCAAAAGCATGTTTCAAAATCCAAAAACAATTTGGTCCAAACCTAGTTGTAACTTCTTTGCATTCAGACTCATAACCTTTGGTGTAAAAAATCTCTTGCTTCTCCATGAAGAAAAGAGTTTTTTTTTTTTTTTTTTTTTTTAATAAAGCAGTTTTTTCCAAGGCAGGGTTCACTTGCTCTACATCTGCGTCATCAAGCCAAAAAATAGGATTTGTTGTGAGAAATATTATTAAGAAAGTGTGGTCGTGACTTTTGCCACATCATTTTCTTTTCTTTATAGTTTTTTGTTCTTCTAGTTTTTGTGTTCATAGCATTGGAATTGAATGAATTCATTGTCTAGCTAATTATACATTCGGTGGGTTTTGTTTTGTCCTTTGGAGGATGAAATAAATTGCCTCTTCATGCAAAGTGCAAGAGAGAAGACAAAGGAAAATTTTGAAGTAAATCCAGATGGTAAGATAGCAATTTCATGGATTCTTAATTTACCTAAAATGTCTGTTATGAAGCATCTATACATGCTCAACCGAAGTTGAAGGCAAATTTGGTCGATCAACTTTGATAAATGGGTACTATCGTAATCTCTTGAATAATACCTATGAGAAGTGCTCTAGCCTTTGAAGGGGAAAACCTACTTGACCGTTGATATTTGGAATTATTTCTAACTCATGATGTTCCAATGAGGCCTTAAGAGCACTTGTTAAGTAAGGCTAAATTTTTGTAATTGTACCAATTTAGTCTTAAACCTATCAATTTAGCCCTAAACATGTCAATTTAGCCCTAAAGCTTTGGCTTTTGTGTCAATTTAGTCCTTTTGAACAATTTTGATCAGATTTTGTTGACTAAGCACCGGTCAGCTAACGTGGCACAAACGTGAACACATTTTAATAATTTTTTATATTTTAATATTTTTGAATTTTTTTATTTTCCTTTTCTTTTTCTTGTTTCATTCTCCTCATCCTTCCTCTAGTTGATCGCTGGACTCCTCGCTGGCCTCTGGCAAGCCTTGCTAGCCACTAGTGAGGCTCGCCCTCGCCGAATTAGGGGAGGGTCAAGTCTCGCCCAACCTTTTAGTGAGGTCAACTTGAGGGCGGCCTCATGCTGGGCTAGCGAGGCTCGCCCTCGCCAGATTTGGCGAGAGTTAAGCTTCGTCGGCCATAGGCGAGGCTTGACCTCATTGGATTTACCGAGGTCGAGCCTCCCCCCCCCCCACCACCACAAGGCCGCTCTCGTGAACTCTAGCGAGGGCTTGTGCTTTACCAGTGGCCGGTGAGACTCGCCAAATGCCAGCAAGGTTGACCTCGACCTCACAAGCCATTGCCTATAGCCGGTCGCCAAGATCCAACGATAGGCTAGAGGGAGGAGGAGAATGAAAAAAGAAAAAGGAAAAAGAAATAGAAAAGGAAAACCATAAAAGAAATGGAAAGAAATTGGGCTAATATTTCTTTTATATATTTGTTTTTATTTTGGGGCTTCAATACCTATACTTGTTTTTCCAATATAAAGTCGGACGTGTGTAGGTATTTTCTTTTTCAAGTTCGTGATTATTTTAATAATCATCCATTTAGGATTGGAAATTTGGGCGCTCCTCTATTACTCAAAATAGTTTCCATTTGTCCTTAATTCTTCCTATTCTCTTGCTAAAATTTGTTTAGTGTACATTTATGAAGCCAATTTATAATTGTTTTTATCTGCTATTTAATTTGTCTTTGGCTCCATCTCTACACGAGCTCGCCCAAGTTGGACCAGGTTATATATAATTGTTTTCAGCAAAACAATGGATGCTGTCATGTGGGAATTCTGTGTTTTACCAGTAAAATTACACTCTTTTTACCTTATATTTTTGGGCTTACAGATTTGAAAATATGTGTCATTTGACTTTGGAACAAAATTCTTCAGTATTTCTCACAGTGTTGTCCCGCCATTCTTGGGAATATGCTAGAGTGCATACAATCATTAGTTGGTTGGTGATGTCCATGCCAATATGCTCAAGTAAGTGTAGACACGCGCTTGTGTTGGTATTTGGTGGCATGTCTTTATTCATGTTTGCTTGGGAGTGCAGCGTGAGCCTCTATCTATGTATATGCTCATACATGTGTTGGTATTTGCCGCATGACACTGTGTATGTTTGATAAATACATGAAGATATGATAATTCTCTCTCGTCCACACACATATAGAACTTCTCTAGCATTAGAATGCTGGCAGATTCTTGCCTTCTTGATGACGTGGAATTATGCTTGATAGAAGGGGAATGGAGACCCAATTTAGCAAGAATAAGCTAAGAGAATAATTGGGCGACAACTGTTCAATTGACTAATGATACACCCCAATATTTGCCATTAATTGCTTTTCAAGCTAAATTAGCGTAATCGACAATTTAGTGAGTATGCCTTTTGCATCATGCCTTTTGTGATATTTTTATATTTCACATTTCAGTCATTTAAATGTTGCTTAAAGAGTTAAAGTCTACTATGAGTTTTACATGTATAAAACATTGTTGGCATTATATTTATGACTACTAAAGTTTTAGTCCAAACATTTTTCTTGTCAAAATTGTCGTAATTCTATTTCTAAATTTATTAGATTCTCACTTATGTTTGAAACAACCAAAGAGGCTTATATTTTATAATAGCCACAAATTTATGGGTTAAAGATTATAATGTCTCTTTTGTAATGATCGAATTTTTCACGGATAACTTTTGATGGAATTATTAAATAATATTTTATTGCATAATTAAATTGATTACATGTTTTGTATTAAGTATGCATTGTTGAGACATTTTTGGTGATTCATATATAACCTCAGAGGAAGTCTTACAGTTATTTTGTAAAATTATTAATTCATTTTGGATTTTTGCTAACCTCTGAGTTTTTGTTAACATTTTTGGAGTAACATGTATTATTGACTAGTAATAATGTCAAAAAAAAAAATGTTCTTTGTAAGAATATTAACTTAGCCAATTCATGTTGAATGTCCATTCATGCATAATGATAATTAGAGACTTGATTGGCTATTGCATTGGAAAAGCGAATCTCCTTTAGTGATTGTTGTGGAGATGAAATTTATATATATATATATATATATATATATATATATATATATTTTTTTTTTTTTTTTTTTTTTTCTGGCATCCGTAGCCAACAAAGATCTATATTGAATAAGATTGATGTCTTTTGTGAAATATTTTGTTAAAGGGTGACTATTGGCAAGTTTATTATATTTTATGTTGTGGATTTTCCATTATATTAGAAGATACGGTGATGTTAACTGGATCTTGGATTCAGATGAAATAAAATTCATTAATGAATATGTGTTCACTCGGTGGAAGTGCTTGACATAATAATGAAATCATGGGGGAAATGGCAATCCTGCTTAACCAAAAGTCGACTTGGTTGAAGTAGATGATTTGACTAAATAATTGCTATAGTCATTCCCATGCCAATATTGTGGCTAATCGAAATTATGGGTGGTAGACTCAAGTGCTACTAGGCATATATGTGTAAACAAAATGCCTTATCCTCCTAAGCTGTAATGGGTGAAGGAGAAGAAAATATTTACTATTTTTTGGTAAACTGAGAACTATTCAAGTTCTTGAGAAAAAGAAAAATTCTTCTCAAACTCATATATGCAAATGAGGCTAAATAGTTGAGAAACTCTTGACAAATATTCCTTTGGGAAAATGACACATTTTGTGTATATACATCATGATTGCCCAGAAGCAATAGTTATGCAAAGATGAAATTTTCAATGGTAAAAATTGACACGTCCATTGACACGTCCGATTGAGGGATGACGTGGTAAAGCAGTTACTTAATGATGGAATTATGTTCATTAATTATATGAAGTCATAAATGGATTTTGGCCAATCCTCTAACTATACATTGAGGGGAATGGGAGAAGCCAATTGAAGAAAATCAACAATGATAGTAACTCAACCTATGTGATTGGCGATCCCATGAATTGGGTTCATATGGGTAATAACAAGTCATTTGTTGATTTAGTGCACTGTAAAGAAATTATTGTCCCTCATAAGATGAAAATAGTGCAAAATTGCAAGGAAAAAGAGATTGAGCTAAACTCTTAATGAAATTCCATAGCCATTATTGGTGGTGTATTAATCTGCAATATACACTTGATGGAATCACCTACATAAGTGTGGAGTGGAGCCGCTCCTATGAGAATTTTTGGCGAAAATCTCTAAGGCGCTTATGAATAAACCAAACACATGCATGGCCTATTAGCGCAAGACCTCGTTGAACAACAAAGCTTGTGGGAGTGTAATATGATTGATGAAAATTATAATTCACAAAAAGAAATTCTTGGTTCAAAGAAGTTTCAAACTTCACCAATAATTTCGTGAATTATATTTCATTCTTTCTAGGGTTGGTTCATAGCCTAACAAGCATCAGTTCCGATGCATTACTCTCCAATAATTCAGCATTATTCTATTTTTCTTCTCAAAATTTTCTGAAATATGTGGAGGATTGTTAGATATTTGAGCAGTTTTGAAATATTTATTAGAAATTATGATCATCATGAAAGTCATCATTTTTATAACGGCTTTTTAACGGTCATATAACGGCTTTCTAATGGTTGTATAACGGTTGTCTAACGTCTTTATAACTTTTAATTTATTACTTCATAAACTCTTCATCATTTTATAACGGTTATCTTTTTAATTACCAATTGATTTATGACGATCTCCTAACAACTCTCTCTTTTTCTTGTTGAAATATAAATTAAACTTCAAACCACAATAATACAATATGTTCTCACATCTTTCATTTTCTTTTTGCTGGGTTATAGACAAAAGTTGTTTTGTTTCCTTCTAATATTCAGTGCGGAGTATAGAGGATGGTCTGTTGTATCTTGGGAGGATAGCCGCTGAAGCTTTATGCATCGAGTTTCGTACTTCGAGGGGTGGAATTATCCTTAAGGACAATGTTTGGACACCTTAGACATTTCTTTTAATTTTCTAATATTTTGTAATGTATTTCCAATAATTATTATTATTTTATATATTCTAATACTTTTTCCAACACAGTTTTACTGCAACCAAAGAAAAAAGGGAAGTCAAATTAGAGAAGACAAACTTAGGCTGCGCATGACAACACTTATTGGCTGAGGAGTAATTTTTTTTTCAGAAATGATTCTTTTCTATTTCTATTCTAGGGAACAATTACCGTGTAAAAAAACCTGTTTGATAGCTACACAAAATTTTTACTCTAGAAATCGAAAAAGAATAGAAATGCGTTTGGTAAAAAATAGTTTCTTTTTTATATTTATTTGTTTTTTTATTTTTGCTGGCCGATCGCCGTCGGACGCCGCCGCCGCCGGCCGACTGCCACCCGCTGCCGCACGTCGCTTCCAGCCGACCGCGGGAGGTGGTGGCCGATGGGCCATGCAACGACGATCGGCGGCGGCAGTGTACGACCGGCGGTCGGCCGGCGGCGACGTGTGGTGGCAGGCGGTGATCAGCGGGCGGCGGCCGGCAGTCGGCCGGCAGCGGTGGTCGGCCAACGGTGGGCGGCGCGGCGGCGAGCAGCGATCGACCAACGGCAGCAAGAGATGAATAAAAGAAAAAAAATTCACTTATTTCTGAACTTATTCCCGGGAACAAGAAGCAACTTGTTTTTACTTCTCATTTCTATTTCAAAACCATTCATGGGATTACTTTTTGTTCCCAAGAACAAAAAACCAATTTGCCGTTATCAAACAGGTTTCTATTCTTTTTTTGTTCCAGGGAAAAAAAGAATAGAAATTCTTGGGCTGAGGAAGGTTGTCATGCGTAGCCTTAGCGTGCCAACTATTTTTAATTGATGTTTTTCTCGATACCCTAAAGCCTAAGATTGGGAAAGTAAAGTTTGCTGGGGAGTCCCAATCTGGTCATATTTTGTAAACGAAAAGTGTTTGTCATGATCGATTGATAAAGCAATGAACTGTGTTAGGTTTACACCGCGGCATGTCTAAGTTGACATATATACTGAATGGCCGTTTGATAAGTGAGCTTGGAAAATCGACATACCGATCTTGTTTTTATATAAATCATGTAGTCATGACACTTAAATCCATGTATCAAAAGAGTGACGATGATTGACAGCAACGTTTACAGATGGCGAACTAGCTTCCATTATAAGAGTCTGCCACATCAATATCATGAACCCACGGTAGCATGTAGTGCTGGTACTACATGAAAAAGGGAAAAGATTAGCATCAAAATGGTCATTTCCAGAGGGCCACATGATAGAGGTGAACTTTTCACACTCGTCAAGCTTCTCAGTGCCGTCAATGTTCATGCCCTCGAGGAGAGGAGTCCCCGGGACTTTGGGGATGTTACCATGGGAAGGCTTGAAGTTGGTGTTCTTGATCTTGGTTTCATGGGGGAGGTCCAACAGATCCTCGGTGACGCTAAAGACAGTGTCATGAAGGCCAAGAGGGACGTTGGGGTGATCAACCATGAAGCACTCGTGATCCTCTGGAGCCTGCACGATCACTTTGCAAGCTTTCTCCCACGAACTTGTCCCCGGTTTCATGCATTCCTCGGAGAACACTATCACCAGGATCTGGGAAGCCATTTTTGTTCCTACTATCTCTCTCACCTCTATATCGCTCAGACCACAGACACCAAGAGCAAGACTCTATTTTTAAGCTGGTCTCTTAAGCAGGTGCTATTTGCGTGATGGATTCCCTCGGCGTGTTTGAGCTTTTTATAGCCAACTGAGTCAGATTATTTTAATGTTTTTTGAGTCCAACCTGAGGAGCCTGAGGACCGGCCAAAAACACAAAAGAATAAAAAAGCTGTCCATGTGTGAACACAACTGTCTATTGGAGAAATACTACTACTGAATTGAGCAAATGTTGTAATCAGTATTAAATTTAGTGAAATCCATGTGAAACAGATATAAGAGGTCACGAAAGACCATCGTGTATTGAAATCTTATCTTTCACTCAAATTATCTCGTCCATCACTACTTAGGTGAAGCTTTAGAGAGCATACCTAGACAAGGCGGCTTAATTAACGTGCATCTACAGCAAATGCCTGACCAAAAGTTTGGCTACCATGAATAAAGATTGCTAATGGTGAGGGAAATCACTCCATTCAAAAACTGGCATGATTTGAATACTGCTTATTTATTGCTTGGACTCTTTTTCTAAATCAATCCGTTGCACATAAAAAAATGCAGATGTACAAGAAAACATAGGTTCCTATATAATATATTTCGATATACATAAGTATTTTTAGGAATTTCATATCAACTAATCACATTGTTGAAGTGAAATAAAAGTTATTTGAATTTGCATTTGACATGTCAGTGGTGGAAATATTACTTACTTAGGATGAATAAAAGCATAAGTATGATTGACGTTGCTTTAAAGATTAAACTTTTGAAAACGCGCGCATAATTTATGTAGATCATCCGGTATTAAATAGTCCTAAAAGGGCTCTATATGTGATAAAACTCCCAAGTATTTTTACGCCTCAAACGGCGAGGTACTGAAGTCAGAAGAGACGAGAGTTAAGCAGCTTCATCGGTTTCGATGGTGGGGGGACTTCAGTCAGATGAGCAAACCCCAGGTTAAAGCCTGGTGGGGTCAAACCTGAACAACGTCATCTTTCTCTGACTGGCGTCTGCTATAGGAAGCAAAAGTCCATACTAAGGTCAAAGTTCAAGACTTTCTTCACGTGGCACTGTTTATCACTTTGACTCTATTACGAAAGCGATGACGATAAGAGTTACGAAAATCGATTCGCAAAGTAGAGTTATAAAGCGATTCGGAAATCTTAAAACGGATCACGATTGAACTTTGATATGAAGTAACAGAGAGTTTTGCCTCTGGAATATAATGAAGTAACAGAAACTTTTGTCTCCTCACTAGTTGTCACGACCTCTTTTTTCCGGGGCGCCCGGCCGGTCGGATCGGGCATCTAAAGAGGCTAATGGCTCGGCTGGAATTAATTATGCCTGGACTCTCCCAAGTCCGCCAATTCACGACTTTAAATTTTTAGCCTATAAATTAATTTTTAAATGGAATCGCCACTAATCAATTTGGGGCAGGTTGATTAGAAACCTAAACGAAGTATTGGGAGAAATACTTACTCATGCGCAACCAGAGAAATTAAGATCGGGGACTTGATTACACTAGTTAATCACTAATGCCCTTTCGGTACCTAATCTTGTTTAAACTCTAAGGTTTTTTTGATAATTGGGGGATTTCACACTTTTTGAGCTTTTTTCTGATTTTTTGACATAAAAGGGATTTTTGGATTTTTTTGGGGTATTTTTGGGAAAATACAAGTTTTTTGGCCTTTTTATGAATTTTGACATTTTTTTTGGATTTTGACAATTTTTTGGAAAATATAAAACATTTTTGATTTTTTTTTGGAAAATAAAATATTTTTTATTATTTTTATATTTTTTTGGAAAATAAATTATTTTTCTGATTTTTCTGATTTTTTGGAAAATAAAACATTTTTAAAATAATTTTCGATTTTTTTAAATTAAAAGGTTTTTTAATATTTTCTGAAAATAAATTATTTTTGATTTTTTTGAAATAAAATATTTTATTATTTATTTAAATATTATTTTATTAAAAAACCGACCAGTCGAATCCACGTGTTGGACCCGAACCGAGCATTGCGGGCCCGACTCGAGATCTTTCCCCTTTTCTTCTCTTTTTTTTTTTTTTTTTTTTGGCCTTAAACGGCTTCGTGGCCAAGCGTTTGGATACGCCCGGCCCGACCCGACGACCCGACCCCACAAAAATGACGTCGTGTCCGAGTACCTGCGGATGCCCGACCCGGCCCGATGACCCGATGACCCACTCCATGACCCGGCTTCCCGACCTAGTTCTCCTGCGAGAAGCCCTTCCCAAATCCGACCCGGGCCGCAACCCGATCTCCGATCCCCCCCCAAATTCATGGAACCCTACCCGGTTCCTGGTCCGGGTCCGACCCGGCGACCCGGGATCGCGACCCGGAAAACCAGGAATCCTAGGGTTCTGAATTGGGGGCAGCGAGAGGGGGCGATGGCAACAGCAAGGACGGCGGCGAACAGCTGGCCTGGGGAAGGAGATGCGGCGGAGACAGCGGCGATGGCAACTACCTGTGCGGTGGCACTGCGGCGGCGACGGCAGTGCTCTGTCTCCCCTTCTTCTCTCTCTCTCTCTCTCTCTCTCTCTCTCTCTCTCGGCTCCGACGAAGGTTTGAATCGATGGCCGCGAGCCCTCGGCCCCCCTGAAGTCTCTCAATGGGGTGTCCAAGGGCACGGCCGTCGATCCCGCTCTCCTCCTTTACCTCGCCTCTGTGTTTTTTATCGATGACCCGAGGGGTATTTATAGGCCGAGGGGTGGCCGGCCGACGAGGCTCGACCGATGGCTGCCACGGCTCTCACCGGCCGAACCAACGTCCCATCCGACACCGGCTTCCCCCTGCTCCGTGTCCCATCGCCACCTACTCTGTCCTACTCCACATGTGCCATCACTACTCCTTCGGCTCCACGTTGCGCCTCAGGCGCGTGCGACGCAAGCAAATTCGGGCGAGGGAGACGACGAAACGGGTCAGGCGCAGGTCGGGTGCGGGTTGGGCATGGGTCAAGCGCGGGTTGGGCCGCGAAGGCCCAAGGGGATGCTTTTTTCTGCTTTTTTTCCGTTTTTTTTTCCTTTTTTGTTTATTTGTTTCTTTATTAGCCGAAAAAGGTAAAATAAAGAAAATAAAAGCTTAAACAATAAAATAAAAATAAACCTAAGTAAAATAAAATTAAGCCGTCAACAGCTGCCCCTCTTTGAAGGTGAGCTCACAGAGGTTGCGTTCAAAAACAAACTGATGCCTTAATTTTACCCAGCATGTGCAGTAGATTATATTTTATTTGGGACCTATTATTCTATGCAGAAGAAGAGCAATACAACTTTATATATACTACGACAGATAAGAGGATACTTGTAGTTACTTACCGGGAATGAGTGAGATAGGGTGTGAACCCCGAGTTTGGCAAGTATCAAGGTGTCATCTTACCTGGTGATATAAGGAGGCTGCCTTTCCAAGACTCGAACCATTCTTCGGTCACCTGTTTAAAACAATCAATAGTTTGTCTAGGACCCGAACCTTTCTTCGATCGCCTTTGGTGGGAAATTACTTCTCCAGGACCCAAACCATCCTTCGATCGCCTATTGGAGCAATCAGTGTTTTGTCTCGGACCTGAACCATTCTTCGGTCGTCGTGACAGGAGATGCACCGACCTTTCTCAAGACATCTCATTTGGGGGTGCCTGACTTGTATCGAGAACACTAGTTGGCACCCGACCTTTCTCGGGAGATGCACCGACCTTTCTCAGAGCATTTATTTTGAGGAGGTGTCTGATTTCTATTGAGGACACCGATTGCTACCCGACCTTTCTTGGGAGATGCGCCGACCTTTCTCAGGGCATCTATTTTGAGGGTGCCTGATTTATATTGAGGACACCAATTGCTACCCGACCATTATCGGGAGATGCACCGACCTTTCTCAGGGCATCTATTTTAAGGGCGCCTGATTTGTATCGAGAACACCAGTTGGAACCCGACCTTTCTCGGGAGATGCGCCGACCTTTCTCAGGGCATCTGCTTTGAGGGTGCCTGATTTGCATCGAGGACACCAGTTGGAACCCGACCTTTCTCGGGAGATGCGCCGACCTTTCTCAAGGCATCTGCTTTGAGGGTGCCTGATTTGCATCAAGGATACCAATTGGAACCCGACCTTTCTCGGGAGATGCGCCGACCTTTCTCAGGGCATCTGCTTTGAGGGTGCCTGATTTGCATCGAGGACACCAGTTGGAACCCGAACTTTCTCGGGAGATGCGCCGACCTTTCTCAAGGCATCTACTTTGAGGGTGCCTGATTTGCATCGAGGACACCAGTTGGAATTCGACCTTTCTCGGGAGATGTGCCGACCTTTCTCAGGGCATCTGCTTTGAAGGTGCCTGATTTGCGTCGAGGACACCAATTGGAACCCGACCTTTCTCGGGAGATGCGCCAACCTTTCTCAGGGCATCTGTTCTGGAAGATACCTGGACATTTACAGACATATCAAAGAGTACCTGGATATTCGCAATTACTAACCTAAAGGATATTTGGGCCTTTGCAGGCGTCAAAAGAGGGTATTTGGCTGCTCATAAGCACTGAAGGGGTACTTGGATGATCACAGGCACGAATTTTTGGGGGACACTTGGATACTCGGCAAATATCGAAGGGGTATTTGACAATTGGAAATATCGAGGATATATCTTGGGTATTCGTGAAGGCCTCCTGCCTTCTGAAAATTGGGAGTATTGAGGATGTACCTCGTACATTCGTGAAGGCTTCCTGCCTTTTGGGAATTTGGGAACATCGAGGATGTACCCGAGATATTCGTGAAGGCCTCTTGCCTTCTGGGAATTGGGAATATCGAGGACATACCTGAGATATTCGTGAAGGCCTCCTGCCTTCTGGGAATTGGGAATATGAGGACATACCTGAGATATTCGTGAAGGCCTCCTGCCTTCTGGGAATTGGGAATATCGAAGACGTATCCGAGATATTCGTGAAGGCCTCCCACCTTCTGGGAATTGGGAATATCGAGGACGTATCTGAGATATTTGTGAAGGCCTCCTGCCTTCTGGGAATTGGGAATATCGAGGACGTACCTGAGATATTCATGAAGGCCTCCTACCTTCTGGGAATTGGGAATGTCGAGGACGTAGCTGAGATACTCGTGAAGGCCTCCCGCCTTCTGGGAATTGGGAATATCAAGGGCGCACCTCGCATATTCCTGAAGGCCTCCCGCCTTCTGGAAATTGGGAATATCGAGGGCGCACCTTGCATATTCGTGAAGGCCTCCCGCCTTCTGGAAATTAGGAATATCGAGGGCGCACCTCGCATATTCGTGAAGGCCTACCGCCTTTTGGAAATTGGGAATATCGAGGGCGCACCTTGCATATTCGTGAAGGCCTCCCGCCTTTTGGAAATTAGGAATATTGAGGGCGCACCTCGCATATTCGTGAAGGCCTACCGCCTTCTGGAAATCGGGAATATCGAGGACACACCTCGCATATTCGTGAAGGCCTCCTGCCTTCTGGAAATTGGGAATATTGAGGACGTACTTGAGATATTCGTGAAGGCCTCATACCTTCTAGGACTTGGGAATATCGAGGACGTACTTGAGATATTCGTGAAGGCCTCCTGCCTTCTGGGAATTGGGAATATCGAGGACGTACCTGAGATATTCGTGAAGGTCTCTCACGTTCTGGAAATTGGGAATATCGAGAACGTACCTGAGATATTCGTGAAGGCCTCCTGCCTTCTAGGAATTAAGAATATCGAGGATGTACCCGAGATATTCGTGAAGGTCTCTCATCTTCTGGAAATTGGGAATATCGAGGACGTACCTGAGATATTCGTGAAGGCCTCCTGCCTTCTGGCAATTTAAACGTAGCGCGAGGCTTACCTAGCTGGTCGCGGGTACACGGGTGTACAAAGTGGATGAACACAAAATTTTTTAAGGATATGATTAGGGACCACTCAACTGGTCCAAGTGTAAGAAAATATACCTGGGCAATTGCGGGCGTATGATGTGGTGGAATGCTTAAGTGGATGTTAGCATTCATTGGCATAATTTTTAGGACAACTTTGACAGGTCAAGTGTCGTAGAAACGGGGTATTCGAACGGTGGTCGATACTCAAAGAGAAGAGGATACTTGGACAATCATAAGTATCAATACTTTGGGGACAACTCGCACAAGCTGAGTGTGAATAAGAAGGAGTACTCGGTGAGTGGGGGGGTACTCAAAGATTATCATATATGGGGATATGCTTTCTGGTGACATCTCTAATCTCTATGAGTATGCTTGTTATTTGTATAATATGCACATGTGTATGCAATGATTGTATATGCTGTAAATTTGTAAATTAAAATGTGATTTATGCATGATGATCTCGTCAGCTGCATCATTTGAATTCCACTAGGGAAGATTTTGAAAGACAACTTTTGTTTAGAATGTAGATGTCTTGAGCATGCCAGATAAGGGACTTTCAGTCTAAAAGGACTTTTCACTCACTCTCATGGGAAAGGTTGTTATATCCTGACCATTGATGCAGGATTTATAAGGACCACACTATCTTACTTTCATCATGTCAGTGGAGGTCCGAGTATTCTCGCAAATGATACGACTTTACCAATGTGAGAGGTCTTTTTTTGGAGTTGTGATGAAAGCTTGGTTAATGGCTTATCAAATGGGACTAATAAGGTCATGGCTTTGTGAAAAGGGCATCGCACGATCATCTCCGGGTTTGCAAGTCGAGAATCCTACAAAAAGAGATAGAATAATCTTGCTCATACTTCTTCGAGTGATGCTTATAGACATATGAAATCCTATATTAATTGAAGTGCCCCTAGTTCGAAGAGACTTTTTTACAATAGGATGCCATGTAGGCTTGACTCATGTGTGAAAGGGTGAGAGCTGTTGATTGCCTTGACATTTGTCATCGGTCTTTCTTCTCCCGGTCCGATGAAGGTTTCTATGGACAACAGCAACTTCTCTTGCAAATGGCTGTATTTTTTGGTTGGGGCGTCGGCCTTGCTTTTACCAGGCACACTGCTTTTTCATGTCCCTATTTCTTTTTCAATTTTTCATTCATGGGCATTAACCTTGCTTTTACCAGGTACATTGCTTTTTGTGCCCCAGGCTTTTTGTTTTTGTTGCTTGAGGAGCCGATCCTGACAAATTCAAGCAAATGCCTTTTTGAGTCTTCATCTTTTGCTAGCGCTTCTGATTATGCTACTTGAATGGCAGCAGCTTCTGCTTTGCCTCCTCGTGATGGTGAATTTACAGACTCAATTGAGTTGTACAATGGTTACAAGTGTGTAAAGAAAGAATTGCTCTTCATGACTCTAGGGCACTTAAATTAACGCGAGTGTTCATATGCAATAAAAACACTCAAAGATTGATGCAAGTGCAAGCATGAGAATTTCTATCCCTTTTCTCACCTCGTGATGTTGACTTATCTTTGACTTGCCCCAGTGTGGGGTGGTTTTTAGATGGAGGGTAAGACGGAAATTTGGCTAGTGTATTGGGCTCAAAGTGGGCGGTGGAATGCCTCCCACTATTTTGGTCATTGTACCATCCGCAAGAGAACTCTTTACCCTGTAGTCATGGAATTTTCTGCACTCATCTCACAGGTGTATAGATGGGGGACTGTGTATGGCTTGCCCGTCATCATTCTGACGTGCCTCATCCAGCATGCTCAATTAATCTTATATTCTTTACTTGGCTGTCTATTCTAATAATCCTTAACAGAATTAAAGATTTAGACAGACAAAACCATCATGCAAAATTCACATGGAAAAAGGCATGCAATATGTGATGTGAAAGAGTTTATACTTTTCAAAATAAATGAATGGCTTTTTACTCAAGAAAAACCTATTAACAGCTTCAAGAGTGTTTACTTGGTGAAATGGTATTTACAAATGTGTTAAAATTTGAACATCAAGAGAGTTATTTACAAAGGGTTATTTACAGATGGGTGTCAATACATTGCTCCTATTGACTTGGGACAGGACACACGCACGATCAGCCATGGAATGGGAATTTGATCAGACGTTTCTACTCTTGCTTTTTGCAAAAGAGAAGCTGTGAAAATAGCTCAACCATTAGGGCCAAAAATTTTAAGTGACTCGAGGCCTGAAGGATCTCTGTCATTTTCTTTGGTGATATTTGAGATGTTGTTTTGTTTGGGAAACTTTATCAGAGTCTGACAAGCTTTTACTGATTTGTTCTCCGTATCTTTGACGGTTTATGTGATCCTGTAAAAGGTAAGAGAGAGCGTGTTAGCTATGAATTTTTTCAGAAATCGAACAACTGGAAGCGATACAACATTACTCTTCACTGGTTTGCAAATGAATAGGTGGACAGGAAGTCTTGTGTCTCTCACTTTATCAGGTCGATTTTTGATTGGCTTATGGATGACATGTCCCTTTACACGAAGTCGAGTGTATTTGATGCAAGTCATTTCCATACACTAGCTTGGCTAGTATTGATTTGTCGAATCTAACCGTTGAGTTTGGTTGATGCTTCCTGTCAAATAGGGAAAATATGTCAAAAGCGGGTTCAGATAGTGGGGGTATTGGAAACGATACCAAATTACCCTTCCCCAGAGCTTGTCTATGCTAGCTCTTAAGGATATTTGAATGTTGATGATGGCCTGTTTGTCTAGGCATAGTTCAATGTTTCCTTCAGTTGGCCTTCCTCATTTGTGGCCATGTATGCGTGATTGCTGGTCGTTGATTCACTTTCAACGCCTTCCTTCTGTGGAATTTCTCCCTCTGTCTTTGGCTATAGCATCATTGAGCAAAAGTCATGTACCTCAAGCTTCTATAGAATTTGAGATGGACAATCAAAAACCTCCAGTTTTCTGATGGCAATTACACCTTGGAAGAATATGCGTCTAGAGTGAAGCTTCTAGATTCCAAAGTCATTATCCAAGGTGTGTGGCTATAGATCGCCTTGACTGTCTAGATTTTCTCCCTGTCGACAGTAATTACTTCAAGAGAAGGAATTTCTTCCTCATGCTTTTGTGCTTGTCAAAGTTGAAACTGTAACATCTAGCTAGTTGGGCATGTCGTAAGATAGTCCTTTGGCTTAGAAGGGAGTTGGGCAGGAGTGAGGCATGTCGTGGATGCTTTGATTTCAACTCTATGCCTATACCTATTGCGCCTCATCTTTTGTATCCTGTAAATAGGAGAGAGGAGTTGTCATTATCAATATTATGTTAAAGGAATAAGACTTACCCTTTTTGAAGTGAGATGATTCTTTCTGTTTGCTCCTTCTTGAAAAGATATCCTTGAATTTGGTCTATTCACATAATGCGCCAGTTTCAACTATCTTTTGTTGCATTAAATCAAAAGGGGATGATATTCTGAGGCATGAAGTGAGAGAGTCAGAAAAACAAACATGTTTAAACTTATCATCTTATTTTGACAAAAGCTTTTGGTGATGAAATACTTTTATTTTCAAAATATGTTTTTGGAGAGAGAAAGCATGAGGAAGCCCAGCCCTCAGTATTCTCCTTGGATGATACTTTCTTTTCATGGTTGGATAACATCACTGGGCAAGTTTGGAATACTGCCTCATGCTTTTCAAAACAAAGTACTGGGATTATACATTAGAGTACTTGGAAAGGAAAATACAACATTAACACACTAGACAAGATAAGAAACATGAAATTAAAAACAAGTGGAACCCATGAAAACTCCTATGTAAAGGAGTGCTTTGATAGTGCTAGTCTTGAAGCTTAAGCATCTTTGGATTCCTCGTCTTCAGTAAACTCGAAGTACTTGCATGCAATGACTACTTCATTGAAGCTACGGAAGTGCAACCCATGCAGCCAACAGCGACAATTGCAGGATAAGGCTTCCACAAACTATTTTATCAACTCTTCTTCGGCCAGCTCAGGGTGGATTTGCATTATGAAAGCCTTCCACCTCCCTGCATACATCCGGAAATCCTTCATCGGTCTTCTTCTGAAGTGGGCTAAGTCCTCGCAAGGCAGGTCAGTTCTAATCTGGTTTCGGTACTAATGTAAGAACGTGGAAGTCAGCTCGCCCCAATCCTTTATGAGGTAAATATTTGTTGTGAAAAACCATTGTAGTGCAGACCCCGTAAGAGTTTCTTGGAATGCCTGAGTTGTAAACAATGTTGGGCCATAATACCGACTCATTTCAGTGTGGAGATACTACAAGTGAGCCACAGGGCAAGTCGTGCCATTATATTTGTGGAGGTCTGGTATCCACATTTCTATGGGGGTCAAGATCCTACAAGGGTGAGACGGGCCTGATAAGTCTTGGTTAGGCCACTGGTTTTCCCACTGCATATTCATTGTAGTGTTGAATCCTTCTGCTTCAGGGAAGTTGGACTCTACCGAGATTACTCTATTGCTTTCTTCAGAGTCAAAATTACTGAAGGAGGATGAGGCATTTAAGCTAATCTCACGGTCAACTGACGAGCTTAGTACCTCATTAGGAGCGTAGCGGATAAAGACATATGCCTCTTCTTCTGACGGGCCTTCATCTTCGGATGAGAGTATGAAACAGTTATACGATGAATCGTCAGTTTCGCCGTTGAAATAGCGCTGGAAATCCTTGGGATTGTATTCTAGGGGCAGGAAGTCTTCAGGATTGTACTCTAGGGGATGGCTGCCTTCAAAGTTGTATTCTTGGGAATGCTCGAAGCTTTGGTAGTGTAGCTTGTTAGGGAAATCCCTTATGATGTTTTGAAGATGACAAAATAAATCAAAGGCTACTAACGTGTTTGATTATTGAGTAATGGACTATGCAGATGATGGAACATGTAAAGGATATTATCAAAGTCTATGCTTGAAAGAATCAGAAGACAGACTCTATACTGAAGCTGAACTTATTCAGACCGTGTTCAGACCTTAAAGCTAAATCTGTTCAGAAGCAGAAAATGTTCAGACCCAGAAGTTCGGTCTGAAGATTTCAAGACCCAAAGTTTCGGTCTGAAGTTTTTCCGTGTAAAGACAGTCAGACCCAATTACGGTCTGAAGATCTCCAGACCCAATCAAAGTCTGAAGACCGCCAGACTCTAGTTTCAGAGTCTGCCCACGTTGACGAATTCCAGACTGAACGCGATGAAGAATGAAGACGAAGACAGATTCAAGTTTATCTTCAATTCTTCAAAGCCTTGGTTTATTCTAGGATGAATAACGGCTAGTGATTTGATTTGGGATTCTACTTTTGTCACTCAACGGCTACCAAATCTTCTAGATACAGATCTGTCCAATGGGTTGATTGGAAGACGATCCTCAAGATATTGTCCAACGGCTAGTTTGGAAGTGGAGGAGTATTTAAGGAGATGAAGGACCGATGAGCAAGTAAGAGATGGAGCGTAGAATTTATAATTCCAAAGCTTGAGCCACCTTCGATCATACACTTGTCTCTCGTGAGCTTAAACATTTGTGATCTTGAGAGAAATACCAAAAGAGTAACTTAGTGAGATAGTGTGATCTACTACTAAGTGTTTGCACTCAAAGTTGTAATCTCTTATTGATTGCATAGTGGAATCCAGCAGAAGGCTGTTAGCGTGGGAGAGTGGACATAGGCTTGGATTAAGCCGAACCACTATAAACCTTGTGTTCTTATTCTCTTCCTTTAACTCCTTTATTTTGCTTAAAGTTTATTTTATTCCGCATATATTTGCCAAGGTTTATTTTAAACACATATTCACCCCCCTCTAGGTGGATTCACTAGCCAATTTCAATTGGTATCAGAGCCAAGTGCTCGTCTTATTAAAGTGTTTTTACTTTTGAGCTAAAGATCTTTTATGGCTAGTATCTTGGCACCAGGACTTATGGAAGGGCAAAGCAACACTAGACCACCATATTTTGATGGAAAGGATTACAACGTTTGGAAAAATAAAATGAAGGCATTCCTAAGATCCAAAGATCCCTTACAATGGGATGTTGTGGAAAAAGGAATCAACCCCGCTCCTATGTCTCGGACGGAGATGACCAAAAGAGAAGCGCTTGATGCAAAAGCCATTTATTCTTTATATTGCGCATTGTCTCCTGTTGAATATAACAGAATTTATTCATGTGAAACGGCTAAGGAAGTCTGGGATAGACTTCATGTTACATATGAAGGAACTGATCGTGTAAAAGAGACAAAAGTAAACTTCCTGCTCAGCAAATATGAATCCTTCAAGATGAAGCAAGGAGAGTTGATTGGAGATATGATCGATTGTTTTATAGAAATTGTAAACGGTTTGGCATATCATGGTCATCCAATTTCTTCCCCAATGAAGGTCAACAAACTCTTGCGAGGTCTCTCAAAAGATTGGAACCATATCAAAACCTCAATCCGAGAAACTCAGAGGATTATGCCACTCTCCGTTGATGAATTAATTGGCACTCTTCAATCCTATGAAGTAGAACAAATCCATGATGAAGATCTTGAAGGTAAGAAGTCCATTGCTTTTATATATAATACTAATTCTATTGATACAGACTCAAAAAATGACATGGACGACGAAGAACTTGCTTTTATGATAAAAAAATTCAAAAATCTGAGTAGCAAAAGAAGGAAACTCAGTGGAAGAAGAAAATACAAACAGAATGGACAGAAAAGAATAATGAAAGAAGATGATGAGGAAGGAAATATATGCTTGATGGCGCATTCAAAATTTGAGTCTGACTCAGACACAGACTCAGAATTAGAGTCTGACTTGGACACAGACTTAGAATCCGATGGGGAAATCAAGGTAAGCCATTCAAGAATTCCTACTAAAGTTCTTAAATATTTAAATGAGCTCTGCTTAAATCTCAAATCTTCTTTTAAAAGGATCTCCGAACTTAAAAAGGAGAATTCTCGGTTTAGGTAACATGATCTTTCTCAAAAAGAAAAGTTTGAAATTTTGCAAAAAGATTTTCAACAAACAAAAGAAAGTAGAGATTTACTTGTAAAAGAAAATGATTCTTTAAAAAATGAATTTTCAAATATCTCGACAAAATTTTCAAATGGTTCAAAAACATTAGAGCATATTCTTTCCATACAAGTTCCTTACTATAATAAATCGGGACTTGGTTTCAAAAAGGAAAGTGATTCTCTGATAAATTTTCCTAAAGTCAAGGAGAGACTTAGACAAAGACCTCCTAGACTTGCGTACAAGAAGCATTTTCAAAGAATCTTTACAAAACCTATTGGTCGAGATGACCTCAAGTGTTCAAATCGTGGAAACTCGAAACACTTTGAAAAAGAATATCCTAAAGTCCGGAAACCTATCAAGAAAGATTGGATAAAAACAGCATGCTCTACTAACCCTCATGGACCCAAGAAAAAATGGGTACCAAAGAAAATATGAGTTGCTTTTGCAGGATATAAAGGAAGAGAAGAAAGAGAATTTGGTAAGGAACGTTTCTTTTATTTGGGCACATAATTCTCATTATGCTTAATATTTGATATATCCTTGATTGATTTAGATTTTGTTATGACCATATTCAATGATTTGTTTTATTGAAGAAAGAATCGTGTGATTATTTTTGATATCCTGCTTAGAAACAAATGAATTTATTTGGATTGATTTTATACTATCAGATTTTATCATATTTTGCAAAGTAAAAATCTGATTCTACGTGATGTTAATTATGCAAAATATTCTTAGATGCTCAAGGATTTTATTCTCTACGTTTTTATCATACTATGACTAAGTGAGAATTTATTTTTCAAAATATCATTATGCATAATATTCTTTCTTTGAATACTTGTTATGATGAATTAAGAAAGAATATTTGATTATGGGGATTTTATATTTTTCTCTAACGAAATGGAAGGATCCAAATTGATGGATACCAAAAAGGGAAAAGAGTTGATTGCAGGAAATTCATTAAGGCAAGAATGATTGCGAATCTATGCAAATTTTGGTGCAATCAGAAAAATATCTCCTACAAAGATTGGTAATGAAATTTTTTTTTGGTATATTTCAAACATATACCATGGGTAAGAGAATATTTTTTTTATCATCCCGCCTTGCAAATTTCTACGTGCATTTATCATGATTTTGGATAATTGTTTATTATATTGCGAATATCTTTTGTCATAAATATAAGGTATTGCAACTTTGGCACGTAACAGAAATATCTATTTTCCTTTTGCAAAATGCATATCTGAAATTTTATGCTCAAGGAAATCTCCTTGATCTTGAAAGATATTATTGCACATTTATGGATACTCTTGCTATATTCTTAGAAGATGTCTCATATCTAGCAAGTTTGATCCGCAAATCAAAGGAAGGTATTACGTGACATTTTTGCAAAGATTATTATCTGTTATACAAGATTTTGCAGGTGGCAATAGAATCTTAAATATGGATTTTGGAAAGCTTGATCTGAAAATCGTTGAGATTCTATATTATTCAAAAATGTTATTCCTTGTGCAAGGCTTTTGCAAATTTTTGAGGAAATCCCTTATGTGTCATACGAAAGTTTGTTAAGTTAATGCAGGTTGAATTCGAGATGGGCTAGAAGAAAATAAAATTTTTGCCTCGAATTTCAAAATGCAAATGATCGTTGTGGATATTGTTGCTACAAAAGGAATAATGGAAAAATATTCTGCTCAACGTGCACAAGCAACAATTGTTTCTATTTGGAAATATTGTCATGATGACAGGGGGAGAAAGCAAATCCAAAAGAAAAGGAAAAGAATCGTGATCACCTCAAAAAGGCAACAAATTGAGGGGGAGCTTTGATCAATTATGGAAAAATCTTTTTGAATTGATCATGATTTTGATAAATATGGAATGAAGGAAAAGGTGAATGTGACAGAATTCTACAAAATCCGGTTAGTGTATCTTTTATTACCTTTTGTCATTAACAAATCCCTTATTGATATTATCGTTTTATTATGACAAAAAGGATAAGTGACATTTATAATACATCCGTGATTTTTATTTGTTGATATATATGATCGAAATGAGCCATATTGCATATCTTTGATATTCGATTTACTTCATAAAAGCTGATTTTTGAAAATTATGCAAGACACATTTATTATCATTTTATATTCTCTACGTGATACTATATTTATTATTGTCGCTTTTTGATTATGACAAAAAGGGGAGAGAATATAAATATGCATATGTGTTGATTGGTTAATATTATAATATTGAGCTGCGATTACTTTTCTATATATTGTTATGCTCAATCTATTTGCTATCTCTGAAATGAGACTACTTTGATTTATCAATATTTAAGAAAGTGTGATTACACATCTGCATATTCAGAGATTGTTTTGTCATCATCAAAAAGGGGGAGATTGTTAGGGAAATCCCTTATGATGTTTTGAAGATAACAAAATAAATCAAAGGCTACTAACATGTTTGATTATTGAGTAATGGACTATGCAGATGATGGAACATGTAAAGGATATTATCAAAGTCTATGCTTGAAAGAATCAGAAGACAGACTCTATACTGAAGCTGAACTTATTCAGACCGTGTTCAGACCTTAAAGCTAAATCTGTTCAGAAGCAGAAAATGTTCAAACCCAAAAGTTCGGTCTGAAGATTTCAAGACCCAAAGTTTCGGTCTGAAGTTTTTCCGTCTGAAGACAGTCAGACCCAGTTACGATCTGAAGATCTCCAGACCCAATTAAAGTCTGAAGACCGCCAGACTCTAGTTTCAAAGTCTGCTCACGTTGACGAATTCCAAACTGAACGCGATGAAGAATGAAGACGAAGACAGATTCAAGTTTATCTTCAATTCTTCAAAGCCTGGTTTATTCTAAGATGAATAACGGCTAGTGATTTGATTTGGGATTCTACTTTTGTCACTCAACGGCTACCAAATCTTCTAGATACTTTGGAAGACGATCCTCAAGATACTGTCCAACGGCTAGTTTGGAAGTGGAGGAGTATTTAAGGAGATGAAGGACCGATGAGCAAGTAAGAGATGGAGCGTAGAATTTATAATTCCAAAGCTTGAGCCACCTTCGATCATACACTTGTCTCTCGTGAGCTTAAACATTTGTGATCTTGAGAGAAATACCAAAAGAGTGACTTAGTGAGATAGTGTGATCTACTACTAAGTGTTTGCACTCAAAGTTGTAATCTCTTATTGATTGCATAGTGGAATCCAGCAGAAGGCTGTTAGCATGGGAGAGTGGATGTAGGCTTGGATTAAGCCGAACCACTATAAACCTTGTGTTCTTATTCTCTTCCCTTAACTCCTTTATTTTGCTTAAAGTTTATTTTATCCCACATATATTTGCCAAGGTTTATTTTAAACACCTATTCACCCCCCATCTAGGTGGATTCACTAGCCAATTTCATAGCTCGTCGTCGGATGCTGTATCAATCTGCTTAGGCTTTCTTTTCTTGGCCCCTGGTCCAGACCTTTTGAGTAAGGCCCTGTGTTTTGCTAGCTCAATTTTGTCAAGGGAAGTGAGAGATATTAGAGTTTCACTATCTGATTCACTTTCCAGGTTGATAGGGGTTGGTATTCTTTGGACCCTGTCTCTTGGAGTAAGCCTGGGGAGTTGTTTTATCATGCCGCGGTCTTGAACAGGCTCTATGTCTTGGATCTCGTACAAAGGCTCCTTGCCTTTCCTAGTGGGAAACTTTTCAGTAACTGGATGCTGTTCAGCTGCCCATTCATTATGCAAGGCTTCATCGACACGTTTCTTTTTTATCTTACCAACTAACGGTTCCTCATGCTCCATGGTCATCAGTTCTTCGTAAGGCAAGGCTATGTCAGGGCTAATGTCATATTCTTGGTAGAAAACATGAATTAGTTCCTTTCAAGTTTTAAAGGGACTAATCTTCCTAACAATGTACCATCGCAAGGCAAGGCCAGTCAGGTTCGACTGGTATGATTGAATCATCCTTTGGATCAGGTAGGCCTGTAAGTAAGCTTCTGGGTGGGAGGTATCAGCATACCTTTCACATTCAAGTGTTTTGAACTTTTCAAGGATCTCAAAACCGGCGTAATCAGATAAGTCGATGGGATTCTGTCCCTGCAACTAGCTTAACTTGTTCATGATCTTTTCAAATTGTCCATTCGCAGGTGTCATGATGGTGCTTAACACAACTGCAGAGTTGGGCTCATCTTGAGTGGATTGCATCTGTCTCGAGAGCTGTTAAAGGACAATGGACATCTGCCCTACGCCGTTTTCAATGTGGGCAAGGCGATTATGCACTTCATCCTGATCAGGCCCTATCATGTGGGGCCATTCGCGGATGGCTGATGGCTGATGATTCATGATCACCTGCTCGCGTGAAAACAATGAATAAGCACAAAGCAAGCAAAGATTGACCCATGGCAATGATCTATCTACTTTTATTTATCGAAAGAAGATTTTACAGACTCCTGACGTCTAGAAATTGAAATGACAGAACAAAATACTAGACATTAAAGAAAACTTCCTAGACAAAGGGACAAAGTTTTCACAAAAATGAAAACTAAGGAGACATGACTGCTAGATTATATGTGACAAGGGGCCTTGTTTTTGCGAAGGCTACTTGTTTTCTTGGACTGGCTCTGAGCTGAGTATCTGGCCTACTCCCTTATCATTCGCATAAGGTCTGCCTACTCGTGTGGGCTGCTCTCTCTGATGGAGCAAGGGATCGATGGCCTCCACCTTTTAGAGATGTGATAATGGTGGATATAGGATGCAGAGGCATGGTGAGCTTTTTCTTCTCCTTCGAGCCCTTCAAGTACCACAATCCTTTTGCGATGGCACCTGTCCCAGGTTTTTTCAGCAATGGAGATTTCGAATGTGTAGTCATTGTTTGTATTGAAAAGGACCGGAGGGATTTTCCTTCTGGAAGGCGGTGGGATCTCTTGCAGGGCTCCAAATTATCGTGCCACTCGATATGGGTAATAGGGAACGGCGCCAGTGCAGCCAAGCAACAGAATTGGGTGGGTGCGTCTGTAGGCAAAGCGAGCCCTCTTTTCATGGAACCAACCAGCACACCATTGGAATGCCTCAGGAGCTGGGTTTCTCAGGAAGTCAACCCAATGCAAACAGCTTTGATTAGGAATATACGATCCTAAAACCATGAATTTTTGTAATGGATTTTCGGAAGTATTTGTTTCAGATGATCGCATGAAGCTTCGAAATTCACTTAAGTGGGAAAAGAACCAGACTCGTAAGATTTCGGGAGAAGCCTGCATGATTTTTTCTATGTTGTCTTTAAAACGGTTAAAGGACAAGAATGTTTCAGTTAAAATCATGTTGACATAGTTTGCTCCCCACAAGATCTGATTAACGATCCAAACCATCTTAGGACTTATGACATTTCTTTGGTGGGGGAAAATGATGAGCCCGAAAAATGCCAGGAGGAAAATCTCACTTTTTTTGGTCATAGGCTGATTTTGAAAACATTCATTCAAGAATTCTAGTAGACAGGTATTATTGTTGTATTCAAGAATTTGTCTCATAACATGGATTTCAGCTCCTAAAAAACGTGCTAACCTGTGCCATGGGAGGGCGCCTGTCGATGGTCTAACCAGCTTTTTCTCAAGGGGCATTCCAGTGATGATGCTGTATTCTTCCAGGGTTGGGGTTAGCTCAAACCTTCCAAACATAAAGGTAAGTATCCTTGGGCACCAGAAATGTGCAATGGCTTTTATGACTTCAGGGCGAACAGTGATTCGGATCAACGATAGGAGATGACCGATCTTGGCCTTCACGCGTTCTTGGGCAAACTAATCCAGTTGACCCCACCATCTGAAGAGTTCCGCCTTGGGAGCAGGAATGAATTGGATGTCGTCTTCCCCCATCGCATATAAACTGGGATTTTGAAAAGCTTATCCTAAATTGCCATGGGCCAATAAAATGACTGAGTAAAAATAAATTACTTTGCTTTTAAGTAAAATGATAAGCACACAGACATTCACATGAGATATGTGGCTCGATTTCTAACTCAGAAGGCTTGTTGAAATTAAAAGGGTATCTGCCTATCGCAGTCTCGCGTTAGCAGCATACCCCTTTAACCTCGGCTAAGAAATTCGGGGAAAAGAAAGGCAACCTCTACATCGCAGTCTCACGTTTGAGGTAACATCATCCTAGAAATCCTATGGCGGCCCAGGTTCGGCGGCTGGGTTGTGTGTGCCATGTGTAGTGTTTAAAACAGTAAAGCATGCACAACAGTTTATAATCACAAGACAATTTATTTTAAACAAGATTAAAATAAATTTCTAAACCACTGACCTGCATAAAAAAAAAAAAAAAAAAAAAAACAAAAAACAAAATCAAGTCAGTAAAGTGTTTAAACAAGACAAAAATGGCCTAAGTCTTCAAAGTCCCCAGCGGAGTCGCCAAGCTATCGCGACCTCTTTTTTGCGGGGCGCCCGACCAGTCGGATCGAGCGTCTAAGGAGGCTAATAGCTCGGCTGGAATTAATTATGCCTGGACTCTCCCAAGTCCGCCAATTCACGACTTTAAATTTTTAGCCTGTAAATTAATTTTTAAATGGAGTCGCCACTAATCAATTTGGGGCCGGTTGATTAGAAACCCAAGTAAAGTATTGGGAGAAATACTTGCTCCTGCGCAATTAGAGAAATTAGGATCGAGGACTTGATTACACTAGTTAATCACTAATGCCCTTTCGGTACCTAATCTTGTTTAAACTCTAAGGTTTTTGTGGATAATTGGGGGATTTCTCATGCATTTTTGGGAGGAAAAACACTTTTTGAGCTTTTTTCTGATTTTTCGACATAAAAGGGATTTTTGGATTTTTTGGGGTATTTTTGGGAAAATATAAGTTTTTTGGCCTTTTTATGAATTTTGACATTTTTTTGGATTTTTGACATTTTTTGGAAAATATAAAATATTTTTTATTTTTTGGAAAATAAAATATTTTTTATTATTTTTTTATATTTTTGGAAAATAAATTATTTTTCTGATTTTTCTTATTTTTGGAAAATAAAACATTTTTCAAATAATTTTCGATTTTTTGAAATTAAAAGGTTTTTAAATATTTTTTGAAAATAAATTATTTTTTCTTTTTTAAATAAAATATTTTATTATTTATTTAAATATTATTTTATTAAAAAAAAAAAAAAAAAAAAAAAAAAAACCGACCCGGTCGGATCCACGTGTTGGACCCGACCCAAGCGAAGACGAGCCTGCAACGCGGGCCTGACTCGATCTTTCCCCTTTTCTTCTTCTTTTTTTTTTTTTTTTTTTGGCCTGAAACGGCGTCGTGGCCGAGCGTTTGGGTACGCCCGGACCGACCCGACGACCCGGCCCAACAGCCCATCTCCACGACCCGGCGACCCGGACCCCACAAAAACGACGCCGTGTCCGAGTACCTGCGAATGCCTGACCCGGCCTGACAACCTGACGACCCGCTCCACGACCCGGTTCTCTTGCGAGAAGCCCTACCCGGATCCGAACCGGGCCGTGACCCGATCTCCAATCCCCCCCCCCCTAAATTCGTGGAACCCTACCTGGTTCCTAGTCCGGGTCCGACCCGGCGACCCGGGATCGCAACCCGAAAAACCAGGAACCCTAGGGTTCCGAATTAGGGGCAATGAGAGGGGGCGACGGCGACGGCGGCGACGGCGGCGAACGGCTGGCCTGGGGAAAGAGATGCGGCGGAGACAGCGGCGATGGCAACTACTTGTGCGGTGGCGCTGCGGCAACAACGGCAGGGCTCTATCTCCCCTGCTTCTCTCTCTCTCTCTCTCTCTCTCTCTCTCTCTCTCTCTCTCTCTCTCTCTCTCTCTCTCTCGGCTTCGGTGGAGGTTTGAATCAATGGCCGCGAGCCCTCGGCCCCCCTGAAGTCTCTCAGTGGGGTGTCCAAGGGCGTGGCCATCGATCCCGCTCTCCTCCTTGCCTCGCCTCTGTGTTTTTTATCGACGACCGGGGGTGGGGGGTACTTATAGGCCGAGGGGTGGCTGGCCGACGAGGCTCGACCGGTGGCTGCCACGGCTCTCACCGGCCGAACCGGCGTCCCATCCGATGCCGGCCACCCCCGCTCCGTGTCCCATCGCCACCTGCTCCGTCCTGCTCCATGTGCGCCATCGCTGCTCCTTCGGCTCCGGCGTCGCGCCTCAGGCGCGTGCGACGCACGCGAATTCAGGCGAGGGAGACGACAAAACGGGTCGGGCGCGGGTCGGGCATGGGTCAGGCACGGATTGGGCCGCGAAGGCCCAAGGGAATGCTTTTTTCTGCTTTTTTTTCCGTTTTTTCCTTTTTTCTTTATTTGTTTATTTATTAGCCAAAAAAGGTAAAATAAAAAAAAATAAAAGCTTAAACAATAAAATAAAAATAAACCTAAGTAAAATAAAATTAAGGCGTCAACACTAGTAAAAGTATAACTTTGAATTGTCTTAAAAAAAAAAAAAATCTCAACACAAATGAACTACAATTAATGAAGAGAGAGGAGAAGGAGGAGGGGCATTATAATTATTAGTGGTGATGTAAGAGAAAGAGTTCTAACGTTGTCAATTGAGTGAAAGGGCAAAAGATGGCACCAAAGCTTCGGCCATTGCTAAATACATCTTGATGTAAAATGTCATTGATTAAATAGCGTCTTGTTACTGCACATGCCCAAAGTCTAATTTTGATAATAATGCCACGTGTCATCGCCGCAAAGGATGAATTAAAATCTATAATCGACCGGCACTTATGAAGAAATTATGTTAACTGAGTATGCATTTCAAGTAATCAACTGCCGATGGGTGATCTCCCAACAAGACCTCCACCTTAAGTTCATCGTATTGGAGAGATCCATGGTGAGATCACTATAAAAAAAATTCAATAACCACTGACTCGTAGGTGGGTCAACCACTTGTCAAAGTCATTTCCATTTATCATGGCATGCAGCCACTTATCGTGACATTTTGTCCAATATAATCGGATCACTAATTGTCAATCAATACCCGGTGACTAGGATTGTTTCCATTTATGAATAGTGACTCAAAGATTCATGTAAGCTTTTTAGACAAAATTCTTATACATTTTGGTACACACTCCATCCTCTTGTTAACTTACGCATCAAAAGCCAATACTAATAAATAAATCTGAAACCCCCCGACTCATATACGTTGGTATAGGTCCGTCTCAAGGTGGCAGTATCGACAAATTTCTCAAGACCAAATTATACATCTTAGACACTCATTACATAAACATGTACAAGATACATTCTTTATGAGATGTTTCATTTCACCCATTCCGTATGTATAAAAATCCTTTGAGAATAAGAACTATTATCAAAACCCGGTAGATGTTATATTGTCACAGTGATTCCATTAACATCAGCGGATTAATTTCCGCTGGCTAGTCTATACATCAGGTCCTTGACTAAAATCATGAAGAACTATTCTGAGAAAAAAGTTCAACAATAATTAACTTGGAACAGTCACAATTAGAGTGAGATCATTCCTTTTATCTCGGAGATTATCAAATTATCGCATCACTAGGAACTTTCCTTTGGCACGTGGCGTAGGAAAGCTCCAAAAAATTATTTGCTTCTGACTTAATTGCCTATTGGAGTTGCCTAATATTGACTAAGAAAGAGATTATGATTCCAAGTTCCCACACATGATGATCATTGATAGATACATCATAGCAAGAGTTTCACGTGGCTCGCTCCGGCAAAAGAAGGTTCAAGAAATAAAGTGAGGTACATTAATAAATAGGGAAAAGACCACCAAAAATTCCAAACCTTACTTAAAGTAACAAATTTACCCCAATTTTTTTTATATGAAAAATCCAAACTTTTCCAACCATGACATATTTACCCCAAATTTTTTTTTTTGTGATACAAAAGACTTTGAAGTTGTATGTGTGTGACATATTTACCCTAAATTATGGGGCATTTTGGTCTTTTTTTACTTTTTAAAATTTTTTTCTTTTTTTCTTCTTCCTCTCTCTTCCCTCCGCTAGCTATGGCGAAGGGAAGCCAATATCCGATGAGGGCTGCCCTCGCCGACGTTGAGCAAGGTTCGCCCTCACTTGGGCTGGCTAGGGCCGCCCTGGCCGGTGTCGAGCGAGGGCCTGGCGAGGGCACCCATTGTCAGGCAAGGGCTGCCCTCGCCTGCGTCGAGTGTGGTTCGCCCTTGCTTGGGCTGGCTAGGGCCACCCTCACTGGTGAGGGCAGCCTTCGCTAGACGCCAACTTCCCTTCGCCGGCTCCACCATGGCCGATGGAGGGAAGAGAGAAGAGGAAGAAGAAGAAGAAAAAACAGAAAAATAAGACAAAAATGCTCTTGGTGGGATAAATGTGTCATAGTTTGCAAAGTTTGTGATTTTTCATATCACAAAAAAAAAAAAAAAAAAAAGTTTGGGATAGATATGTCACTTTGAGCAAAGTTTGCGGTTTTTGGTGGCCTTTTCCTAATAAATAATACCTATTCACCAAATAAATATACAAAACAATATGGTGATTTCCCTTTTATTTGTTGGATTTTGAAAAAGACTATGCTTGCATAATAGTACCGTTTCTCTCAACATGTGACGGTGCAACTTGATCCATTCATTTTATTTTGTTTTATGATGGGCAGCCGGATCTTAATTTCATGTAGAAAATCATTGATTTTGCATGTGTGTGCAATATTTAAAGAAACAAATCCAATGAGATAATTCAAGGAAAAAGAAACCCATGGCGGAATATTGGTCCAAAATAAGAAAAAAAATGCTATTTAAGATTTCGTAAATAAAGAATACTAAATTCCAACACACAAATAATATAGATAAAGTGGACTTTCAGTTTTCTTTTTCAAAGTTTTTGTTTGTTTAGATACCTTGTATACCTTTATTTACAAAAAAAGAATGGAAAAGAAAAGATTGCGGGATTTTGCAATGTCATCAGCACATTCTCTCTATTCTTTTATGATGAATCAATGGCGATGGATTAGTTGGCCCAAACTCCACGGTCCACGGCTTGTTTTCATGAGGCTCTCGGCTTTCATGCGAGTAAAATACTATAGTGGCCATCCGATAGTCGAGATTTGTCAACTAATTGATTGTTTCGTCAAATGATATCATTCAGTAGCTCACAGTTGATGGTGACCAATATAGTATCATATTATGAACGTGTTAAATGTGACCAATCACCCACCAACAAAAAAAAAAAAAATGTGACCAATCACCCGAGTCATTAGTAGCAAAGGAATTCGATGGGATTGAAGGGCTTGAATTGTTGGAGGTATGTCGGATAGTTCTATCCATCATTTTTGTTGCGATAGGATGAGCGATCAAACAATAATATAGATAGAAAAAGAAAATAAACCGAACATCGAATTTACGTGGTTCAATCGTAAAGACCTACGTCCATGGGGAGAGTAGCAGCGAATTTAACTATAGATCAAGCGATACAAGGAGATTACATACTCGAGTCACTCAAACACTCTTTCGGTGTTTCCCAAACCCTAATTACACCCAATACACCAATACACCAATTTTTTTAGATGTAAATCACGAATAATTTTTGCCGCACGAGAAACACGAAGATCCAAAGCTAAGCACCTAGCGCCTATGAACGATGTTTCTCAAACAAAACACCCACGGCACTCCGAGTAAACGGCGCTTCAATATGTGGCTTCGCTCCTCTTACGTACGGTTCCCACTTCGGTGGCTCGTACGCAGGATGTGTGGCTCTTCTTTTCGTTCTACGCAGGGCTTCGGCGAAGAAAAGAAAACTGCAGCTAAATTCCCTTTTATACGTGTGCCCAAATAAGGGAAATAATTGGCCTGTACTCACCAGCGTTGCTTCTGGACGTGTGTGTGCGCGCCCAAGGTCAAACTTTTGACCTTGGGTCCACCACTTTCTTTCTTTTTTTCATGCGAGCAGAGGACTCCTTCACGCGGCTTTTTTTTCCTTATTCAATTCGGATTCCGCAGGCTTCGAAGCAAAGAACTTTACTCCCTTTTATTTTATTTTTATCCAAGCGAATCGCGTATCTATAAACATTCAAAATCGAGACATAATTTAACAATTTTCGCCGGCGCTTTGCTGAAGATTCGAAGTATTCTTTGCTTTTGCTGGATAATTGATCATTTTCTAGCAGGGCTACGTATTATTCATCTAAGAAAGAAGTTATTAGCCCAGCTTCTGACGTACCCATGGACCATCACGTGAAAATAACATGTATGATGTGTCTAAGGTTATTCTAAATTGGTGGACTCGAATTCCCAAAACTGGATTTGCCTGAGTGAGAGCGAGTAAGCGAATGGCAATCAGATGAAAATCTCTTACTCATTCCCCAAAAACAATTGCATGGTCCGCCTTCATAGCTTGAGCAAGGTGCATGTATTTCAGTTATCATTTTAACTTTATTTTGTATACAAAAGCTTACGCATGGAATGAGCATATTTTGTATTGATCATTTACCACCGACCGATTTAAATAATCTAGTCTTCCAGATTCAGGCCAGAAAAAAATAATCCAGTCTTCTAGATAGTGTTGCCATATCTTTTTCTTTATAATAAACCAGCTAAGCAAAGATGGATTGTCAATAGGTCCCCGTTAAATTTGGTTCATGCAGAGACAATATTGATTCATGGACTCCATATGGTGACAATCTTGTGTATCTAAGCTGATGATATCTGTCATGAAAGATTTGTATGTAACTTTTTTTTATGAATTCTTTCTTTGGTGAGATAGTCTTAAGGTGGATGAAGTGAATTGTAATCTCAAGACTTCTCAGCAAATACATGACAAAGATTCAATCTGTATGAATCAACATACGCATAAATTATATGTGACTCAAAAGTCCTTGCAGATAGACAGCATCATTACATGGACTAAGCAAGGAAATCAAATCACTCTTGGAAAGAAATAACGGAAGCTCTGATAATTTCGTAAAGTGGGTGGATTACATGGTAAGAAAAGTTGGACCCGATTTGCTGCAAGAACCTAGCCTTAAAAAACCTCCACATCAATCACCCTTTGTTCGACCCAAAAAGAAAAAAAGAAAATCACCCTTTGACTTTCGTATACGTCTTTATTTCACAAAACAGAACAAAGAAGATTGACAGACCGCAGTCTCCTCAATCTCATCTTATTTCACATTAAGAGGCGTATAGTCTTTTCGTTCTTAATTAATCATGAGCGCTAATTGGCCTGAACTCCGCAGTAGGTCTTGATTAGGCTCTCGGCCTTGATGCGGTTGTCACTAGAGTCATAATAGCAAAGGAAATCGATGTGATTAAAGGGAGTGTATTGCCGAGGGTGTGCTTTGTCGATGAACTCCTCAGGGGTCTCAATCATCCCTGAGACGTATGAGAATGTCCCGAGAGAGTATCTCACTTGACTCTCTTCTCTAACCGCCACTCGGTGGTAGCACGCCTTGATCCTTCCATTGCTCCATGCCTGATTAAGAATGAATCCCACAAAATTAGAAATGATTTCAATGAACTAGCGCGAACTAGTGCTTGGAAAAGTTTTCATGAGCAAATAAGTGACTCACCACACATGCATCACCAGCCATGACCATGAAAGTGGAAGCCGAGGGCTCAAAAGTGAACCACTCGCCGTCTCTGGTCCTCACTTCCAAGCCCCTAATGTTGTTCTGGTGCAAGTAGGACAAGAAGCTCTTGTCCGTGTGAGCGATCGGGTTCACACTGGCATCAAGGTCTGCCGGCTTCTTGTACTTCAAGAATCGGAGGAGGTACGTGCAGGATTCGATGTAAGGGTCATAGCATTTCTCAACACCATAGCTCTCACAGACCATTCTGAACACTACTTTCTCTATCTCAGCTATGAATTTGCCGTAGTCATGAACGGTTTTGCTGCAGCCAAAGAAAAACAGAGAAGTCAATATAAGAAAAGTCAAAATTAGCTTCCCATCTTTTATTAATGATGTTTTTCTCCTAAAGCCTAAACAGGAGAAGCTAAAGTTTTTTGGGAGTCCAACTCTAGTCATATTTTGTAAACCAAACGTGTTTGTCATTGTCGATTAATACAGCAAGGATAGTTGTCAGGTGTACTGCAAGGTATATAAACGTTGGCATAAACGTGTTTTATTAAAAGTGATGTTGGAGACGCCAGGCGGTAAATTAGCATTCGAGACCTTAGTATCGTAAGAAAGCAGGAGAAAGATTAGTACCAGAAATGGTCATTCCCGGATGGCCACATGAGGGAGGTGAACTTTTCGCACTCTTCAAGCTTCTCAGCGCCATCGATGTTCGTGCCCTCAAGGAGAGGAGTCCCAGGGACTTTGGGGATATAGCCATGGGAAGGCTTGAAGTTGGTGTTCTTGATCTTGGTTTCATGGGGAAGGTCGAAGAGATCCTCGGTGACGCTAAAGACGGCGTCATGGAGGCCAAGAGGGACGTTGGGGTTATCAACGATGAAGCAACCGTGGTCCTCAAGAGCCTGCACGATCACTTTGCAAGCTTTTTCCCATGAGCTTGTCCCCGGTTTCATGCATTCCTCGGAGAACACTATCACTGGGATCTGGGAAGCCATTTTTGTTCCCGCCATCTCTCTCACCTCTATGTCTCTCGGAGCGCACACACCAAGAGCAAGACTCTGTTTTTAAGCTGTCTCTCTAGCGGGTGCTCTTTGCTTGATGAAATGCCGCAGTGCGTTTGAGCTTTTTATAGGCAACTGATAATTTTTTTTATGTTCTCTTAGTCCAACCTGAGGGGCGTCCAAAAACACCAAAATGTAAAAAGGCCGTCTACGTACGAATACAGCTGTCTATTTGAGAAATACTACCAGTAAAATTAGCACATGTAGTGAACAGTGAGTTTGAGTTTTTTATAGGCAACTGAGAATTTTTTAAAGTTCTCTTAGTCCAACCTGAGGGGCGTCCGAAAACACCAAAATGTAAAAAGGCTGTCTACGTACGAACACAGCTGTCTATTTGAGAAATACTACCAGTAAAATTAGCACATGTAGTGAACAGTGTCAAATTTAGTGAAATCCACGCAAATATGAGAGGCCGTGATGAACTGTCATGTATCAAAATCTCATCTTTCATTCAGAATAATCTCAGAGGTAATATTTATCACTATATAGGCTCCATTCGTTACACAAAAAATGACTTTTAGGAAAATATTTTTCATAACTTCTTCTATCTTGCTTCTTTTCACCAATATATTTTCGTTTTATTTTTATGTTTTATTTTCCTTTTTCTTTTTTTCTTTTCTTTCTTTCCTTTTCATCTTCTTCTTTGACCTTGGCCGGTCACCGGCCATGGCGACGGTTGGCGACTGGCCGCAAGCCAGCTCAAGCCTCACCCCAGGCCAACGAGGCTCCACCTAGCCCAATCTGGCGAAGGCAAGCTCACCCGAGCCCGCGGAGCTCGGGCCTCGCTAGATCAGGCAAGGCAGAGCTGTCGCCGACCTGGGGCGAAGGTCGAGCCTCGCCAGATCCAACAAGCTGGGCAAGGCTCGAGCCTCACCCAAGCTTACCAGAGGTTTGCTGGGCTATGGCGAGCTCGGGCGAGATCGGCCGAGCCTTGAGCTCGCCGAATCTGGCGACTGGGTCTTGGTCGACCGCCAGGTAGCCAACGATTGTCAAGCATGCGGCGACGGAGGAAGGAGGAGGAGGAAGGAGGAAGAAAAAGAAAAAGGAAAAAAAATTAAAATTTTTGATTTTTTTAAAATATAAATAATTAAAAATTCATTTTTAAAAAAAATATAAAATATAAAACTAATTTTTTGGTTAATTAAAAATATTAAAATTCAATTTTTAATAATTTTTCCCAAACAATTAAATTAGCTAACGAACGATGAAAAATATTTTTCACTCAAAGTTTAGGTTTCAGCCAAATACCGGAAAATAAAGTCATTTTCCGAGAAAATGACTTCCTAAAAAATATTTTCCAGAAACATGATATTTTTCACAAAACGAACGGACTCTGAGATTAAATTTTAGAGAACCATCGAGGTTTGTCCCAGTGGCCATCTTTCCAATATGAAATGAGGAGGTGGGGGATTCAAAGGGTTGGGGTGATGACGATTTAGTTTCAATTGTGAGTTTCAACTCCTACGCCCTACAAGGAAATAAGACAAAAATCTTAGAATGAGCGCTAAAGTAAAAATAAGGTAAGACCGACAAAAAAAAAAGATTCAACTTTAGAGAACACGCCCAAACAAGGCGGCTTAATCAACTCACATCCATTGCAAAATACCTGATTAAATATTTGCTTACCATGATATAAAGAACACCAACAGTAAGGGTAATCACTTCATTCAAAAGCTAGCATGCTTTAAATACTGTTTATTTATTGCTTGGACTAGTCTGTCAAATCAATCTACTACAAATGAAAAAATGTGAACATACGAGAAAACATAAGTTCTTACGTAATCTATCTCAATATACATAAGCATGTGTATTAATATTATATCAATTAATCATGTTATTGAAGTGAAATAAAAGTTTTTTTGAATTTGTATTTGATATGTCGGTGGTGTAAATGTTTCTAGCTTAGGATGAATAAATGCGTAGGTTTGATTGGTGCTGCTTTAAAGGTTAAATTTTAGAAAATGCGCACGAAATTTATGTAGATCAGCTGGTAATAAATAGTCCTATAAGGGCAATATAGGTGATAGAAGTCCCATGTATTTTTACACCTCAAAAGGTAAAGTATTCGAGATACAAGAGACGATAATTAAGCAGCTTATCGTCGTAATGGTGGGGGAACTTCGGTCAAACGAGCAAACCCCAGGATTTCTTTCCATGGCATCGCTAATCACCTTGACTTGGAAAACTCGCCGACGACGTGAATGCTATGGCGTTTTGGCTCTAAACGAAAACTGACATCTATAAGAGTCATGGAAATTGATTCGTGAGTTAAGTTATAATGTGATTCGAAAATCTCAAAAAGAATCATGACTAAGTGCGCAATGACTTTATGTCATCGTGGGGACTTCTCCTTTGACCTATTGTAGTCCTAATTATAAACAAAATAATGGCCAGTGGCTCTTTTTTCATTTGGCATAGTTTGCTCTGCTTATGGGCAAGAAGCAGCTTTCATATATATATATGGATTATCTCGATATTGGCTGCCCAAGCTCGGTTTCGTCCTGTCATGACAGCCCTTCCTTTTTTTCGTTTGGCCATCTCTGGATAATCTCACTATTTCTCAATGGCTAAGATAGTTGCTTGATTAGTAATGCTTGACATATTAACTAAAAGACGTGATAAAGCATATGAGTTCTTTTAAGAAAAAATCATGTTAGGTAAAATAAAATGTGGATCTCAAAAAATCTGCAGGGCAAACAGTCGAGAAAATTTATATGAGGTAGACTGGGCATAAGACATACAGCATAAAAGACATCACAATTACACAATTTCATTAACTTGAGCCCGAACTGAAAAGAAAAATCACCTATAAGATAGAAATAAAGGAAGCTCCGATAGTTTTGAAACATGGGTCGATTTAGACCATAAGAAAAACGCTGGTATCACTATGCAACAGTCGTGCCTCCAATAACCTCTCAAAACAGATCTCCCCTGACCTTTTATACCTTTATTTACCCCAAAAAAAAAAAAAAAAAAAAAAAACACATGATAGAGATCAATCCATGTGAATCAACCTACGCACAAATTTTGACTCAATAGTCCTTGTAGATGTACAACGTCATTAGATGGATCAAGAAAATCAAAAATCACTTCTTGGAAAGAGATAACGGAAGTTCCAATAAATTCGTAAAGTGGGTGGATTACATGGCAAGAAAAGTTGGACCACATTTGCTGCAAGAAACATGCCTTCAATATTCTACATCAAACAAAAACAGAACAAAGAAGATTAAGAGACCACAGTCTCCTCATCTCATCTTATTTCACAATAAGAGGCGAACACTCTGTTCATTCTGAATTAATTATGAGCACTAATTGGCCTCAACTCCGCAGTAGGTCTTGATGAGGCTCTCGGCCTTGATGGGGTCGTTGCTAGAGTCATAATAGCAAAGGAAATCGATGTGATTGAAGGGCTTGTATTGCTGAGGGTGTGCTTCGTCGATGAACTCCTTAGGGATCTCAATTATCCCTGGGATGTACGAGAATGTCCCAAGACAGTATCTCACTTGATTCTGTTCTCTAACCGACACTCGGTGATAACAAGCCTTGATCTTTCCATTGCTCCATGCCTGATCAAGAATAGACCCCACAAAATTAGAAATAATTTCGATGAACTCGAGTGAACTAGTGTTAAGAAGAATTTTCCCAAGCAAATAAGTGACTCACCACACATGCATCACCAGCCATGACCATGAAAGTCGAAGCCGAGGGCTCAAAAGCGAACCACTCGCCATCCTTGGTCCTCACCTCCAAGCCCCTAATGTTGTTCTGGTGCAAGTAGGACAAGAAGCTCTTGTCCGTATGAGCGACCGGGTTCACGCTAGTGTCAAGGTCAGCTGGCTTCTTGTACTTCAAGAATCGTAGGAGGTACGTGCAAGATTTGATGTAAGGGTCATAGCATTTCTCGACACCGTAGCTTTCACATACCATCCTGAACACTACTTTCTCTATCTCAACCACGAATTTGCCATAATCATGAACAGTTTTGCTGCAGCCGAAAAGAAAAGGAGTTAAATTAGAGAAGTCTAAAGCCTAAAATTGAGAAGCTAAAGCCTGTTGGGGAGTCCAACTCTGGTCATATATTGTAAACCAAACTTGTTTTTCATGGGCGATTGATAAAGCAAGAATAATTGTTAGGTTTAATGCCAGGCATATATTCTGAATAGCTCGTTTTCTGCACCTCAAATGATTTTGTCTTTATGATCAAGCTAGGAGTAAGTTTGTTATATCACTATAATTTCTCTACAGAGATAAGATGAAGGTGATCTTAGCAGAACATTAAATAGATTAACACAAATCATACTGATATAGTGTACAAGATGTTGATTAAAAGTGATGTTGCAATTAGTAAATTAGCATTCGAGGCCTTATTTATTGAAGTTTCTTATATAGAAATACTTATGTAATTGTCTTTAATCTATTAGGAAAATAACAACTTATTCTTGGCCATAATAGAATAAATAACAAATAATCCGAAATGGCGGGATCCCTTCTTTAAAAAATTATGGCTCACAATATAATGTTGTTTTAACAGTAGTTCAAAAACTATTATGCTAGTAAAAAGAAATAATTGCATGGCAATACCATTAGAATAATAATTTATTCTGTATCACAAAAAATTAAATAATAAATAATTATAAATTATTGTGGATCTCACTCCTTAAAGAATTTATGGCTTACAATAAATCATTATTTTCACGGTAGTCTAAATACTATTATATTAGCAAAACCCATGCTAGTAAAGCCTCTTCTTATACCATACGAAAAAGGGATACTGATTAGTACCAGAAGTGGTCATTCCCAGAGGGCCACATGAGGGAGGTGAACTTTTCGCACTCTTCGAGCTTCTCGACGCCATCGATGTTCATGCCCTCGAGGAGAGGAGTCCCGGGGACTTTGGCGATATAGCCATGGGAAGGCTTGAGGTTGGTGTTCTTGATCTTGGTTTCATGGGGGAGGTCCAAGAGATCCTCGGTGACGCTAAAGGCAGTGTCATGAAGGCCAAGAGGGACGTTGGGGTGATCAACGATGAAGCACCCGTGATCCTCCAGAGCCTGCACGATCACTTTGCAAGCTTTCTCCCATGAACTTGTCCCCGGTTTCGTGCATTCCTCGGAGAACGTTATCACTGGGATCTGGGAAGCCATTTTTATTCCTACTATCTCTCTCGCCTCTATATCTATCAGGTACACACCACGAGCAAGACTCTGTTTTTAAGCTGAGTCTCTTGATTGGGTGCTCTTTGCCACGGCTTGTTTTAGCTTTTTAAAGGCAACTGAGGGAGAATTTCGTGGTGTTTTCTTTTTCGGGTCCCCCCCAAAAAAGGACAGAAACCACCCAGAAAGGACAGAAACTGAAAAGAGGTTGACCCCGCGAGGACTCGGCTCTCTAATGGACAAACCGTCCATGTGAATCATTGCACAAACGCTAAAATGACTAACGTGAAATTTAGATAGGAGGTCACGTCACGGCCCACCTTCCCGTGTATAACATGACATAAAGAATATTAATGATAAATGAAATCACTTCATCTCAAAATTTGAACATGACATAACTTTTATATATTTATTATCCGAAGTCATCTGCTGAATCTATCAACTAAAGAAGAAAAAATTGCGGGGAATATAAGACAAAGTAAGTACCTACATGATATATGTCGATATGCATAAGTATTTGCTACCAATTTCTCATTGACCAGCCATGTCATTGAAGTAAATAAAAGCTTTTCAAATTAAAAAGTCATGCATCGGTTGCAGAGTCTTTTTACCTAGGATAGGATGAATGACAAGCATAAATTTGATTGGTTTTGAATTAAAAGATGATCTTTACAAATGCGCATGTAATTTTTGTAGATCAGCTGGTATTAAGCAAATCCCCGAGGGATAAACCTCGTGGGGTCAAAACCTGAACGTCTGCTATAGGAACAAAAAGGTCCATACTTAGGTCCAAGTTCAAGACTCTCTTTACATGGCATTTCCGATCACCTTTAACTGGGAAAGTCACCGACGATGTGGATATGTCATGGCGTCTTGGCTCTACACGAAATTGATATTGGTAAAGGGTCACAGAATTTGCTTCGTAAATTTGGTTATGAAGTGAAATGGTGGTGCTTTTTAATTGTCATTGTCGTGATTAAATCACCACTTGTTGACCAGCGACCCGGCAATCGAGATAGTTTCAACCTATAAATAAAGACTCGAGGTTGAGGTAATGCAACCCCCTTCATCTTTCCAACTTAATCATCGGAGCGCCAATCCCAATCAAAAATCTGGATGGCCCTAACCTGTATTCGTTGGTATAGGTTCATCTCGAGGTGCAAGCTTTGACAAATTCCTTGAGACCACATCAGAAATCAATAAGTCGGACTCTCATTAAATAAACATGTACAAGACATAACTTTTATCACAAACATGACTCATCTTATCTATCTTGTGAATATCTAAAAAAATATCCTCAAGAATCGAAAAAAATTATCAAATCTGTTTAAACGTTGTAGTTTTACATGGATGTCATTGACAACAACGGATTAATTCTTTTACTAGCTAGTCTAAATCAGATTATTGACTAAACTCATCAAGAACTATTCTGAAAAAACTTATTTCTCAAAAGTAAAATCTAAAATAGGAAAGAACACATAGTGCCTCAATGTGCACTGGATAGCCACAATAAATAAGAAAAGTAATAGAATATGTGAAATGCATAATTATGATGACTAGACCTTACATACTAATAGAAAAAGTAAAAGAAACGAAGTAAAGTAGACAAGCTTGGGCCTCCGATCTAAATTGCAAAAGAATGATGGCACTTTCATCTTTCTAATGAAAAGTAGGGTCAACGTAGTCAAAAAGCGAAGATATACCACCTTTGGAGAGATTCTCAATTTATGGCACCGCTCGGGATCTTCGTGCGGCACATGGTGCAGGGTTAGCTCCCATAAATTCTTTGCTTCTGCATGCTGGAGTAATTACCAGTTGGACTTACCTACTATTGACCAAGAAAGGAATAGATAATTCTAAGTTCCCGCACTTGGTGCGATCTCCAGCAAAAAGAACGTTTTCTTTACTCATTTTTTTTTCCCCAAGATTATTGAGTCATGGTCACTTAAATACTCACGAAACACACACTTCTAATCTCATGGCAACATATTCCGTTCAATTTAAATATTCATCGAAATTCTATACATTATTTACTATTTTTGACACTTATTTCTAGTGTTCCCACAAGTAAAATAAATAAGTGATGTGCTATACTGTCAATGATTGATCTTTATATGTCCAGCTTTTGTGCGAGCAAGATAAACAAATGATGGACTACATCATCTGATGCATTAGCACATTGATGATCAATTTTTGTATACGAAATATTTCCAGGTGCCAAAAAAAAAAAAATGAGCAGATGCTGCGGAACCTTGGTACCGATTGGTTTGGTCGACTCAATGATTTTTTTTTTTTTTTTTTTTTCAAAAATGGCCTTCTGTAGCCGTCGGCAAAGATCGACTCCTCTTAAGATTCATCCTCGGTTCTCGTGGCGGAGTTTTTAGTAGAAATTAAATTAAGATTGGTCGCGCTATTACTTTGGCCACCTTTTGTGGAGCGGTCGTAGTCCAACGTCGGTCCCATGGGATGATCTTTCATGCGATGTCCCCATCAACAACTTGCACAGCTTTCTGCATCGAAAGCGCGATCGCATGCCGTTCGGCCACCCGTTCGCTACGGTACGGCCCACTTAGGAACCTGAGCCCTGGTCTTTCTAGATGGTGTTCGACGTGTCTTCCGGTGGACGTCGCTGCTAACGCCCCGCCCCGCCCGATAATCTTTCCTTTTTTTTTCTTTTTTCTTTTTTCTTTTTTCTTTTTCTTTTATTTATTTTTTTTATTGTCAGTCCTACTCTATACTTATTCTACACTCACTCTCAAACTTTTGTCCTGCCTCTTGCAGAGCGTGGGCGTCGAAACCCACTCCTGAAACTTGCGCGTCCCCACCCCATCTCTTCCTGAAGAGGTGGGGGTTTGAACCCCTCACCTCCTCCTTCCAAGAATATGTTTTTACATCTCGTATCCTCTAAGCACTCATTAATAAAATCCTTTTTTTTTTTGTAATTTGAAACTTATCTGACGACTTTCTTAATTGGAGAGCCCACCATGATGTAATGACATCGACTAATCAGCCTCTAAAATTGGCTACCGATTGGATCAAATGAAATGGACCAAAGTCATCATGTGGAGTTGGTAATAATGGATTCAAATGTTATCGCTTTCTAGTCCAATTTTTTTCATCTGTTCTAATGAACTTGAAAGACTACCGACATGAATATCCACGGGGAAATTTTCATCCATCATTACGTTATGGGTAGCGTTATTGCATCTAGATCTTCTCTGGCCCCCAGCCAATGGAAAGACAATTTGGAATTTTCTTCCATTTCTTTTATTTTAAACGAACGAGAAATTTGGGCTGAAGCCATTCTTTTTTCGTTTGTTTTGTCCGATTGGCTCGAGTCCACAAAACGCCATAAATTTCAACTTGACCAATGCAGCAAAACCTTCTTTATATTTTCAATTCAAAAGACGATTTTCATTATTTCGCGAATTTGCAGTCACCTTCCCCCCGCGGCATCCCAATTAGTCAAGCTACCGTGACAATCGCAAATGAAAATTTTTAAATCAGAATCACCTAAATAATGCGTGCGTAATTCGTAATTGACAATAATATATAAGGTTGAGAAGCATATATACTCTCTCATACACACGCCTCCTCAAATTGGGATTTAGATAACAACAAAATTTGATTGAATGTTTATTAACATTCCTCTCCCTCCCTCCCTTCCTCCCTCATTTCATCATCTCTCTCCTTTGTATGCCACAGCTTTTGAAAAGTTTCAGGGAAAAAAAAAAGCATCTCCATTATCCTTTTCAATAATAATACCCTTCCAAATTTAGTGATGATTTTTCAATCGCGGACTTGACATGTGAATTAGCATTATATAAAATATGTAATTATGAGCAAAAGCATGTTTCAAAATCGAAAAACAATTTAGTCAAAACCTAGTTGTGACTTCTTTGCATTCAGACTCATAACCTTTGGTGTAAAAAATCTCTTGCTTCTCCATGAAGAAAATAGTATTTTTTTTTTTTTTAAGAAAACAGTTTTTTCCAAGGCAGGGTTCACTTGGTCTACATCTGCGTCATCAAGCTAAAATATAGGATTTGTTGTAAGAAATATTATTAAGAAAGTGTGGTCGTGACTTTTGCCACATCTTTTTCTTTTCTTTATAGTTTTTTGTTCTTCTAGTTTTTGTGTTCATAGCATAGGAATTGAATGAATTCATTTTCTAGCTAATTATACATTCGGTGGATTTTGTTTGTTCTTTGGAGGATGAAATAAATTGCCCTCTTCATGCAAAGTGCAAGAGAGAAGACAAAGGAAAATTTTGAAGTAAATCCAGATGGTAAGATAACAATTTCATGGATTATTAATTTACCTAAAATATCTGTTATGAAGCATCTATACATCTCAACCGAAGTTGATGGCAACTTTGGTCGATCAACTTTGATAAATGGGTACTATCGTAATCTCTTGAATAATACCTATGAGAAGTGCTCTAGCCTTTGAAGGGGAAAACCTACTTGACCGTTGATATTTGGAATTGTTTCTTACTCATGATGTTCCAATGAGGCCTTAAGAGCACTTGTTAAGTAAGGCTAAAGGGGAAAAATATTAAAAAAGTCATAAACCTTTTGTAATTGTATCAATTTAGTGTTAAACCTGTCAATTTAACCCTAAAGCTTTAGATTTTGTGTCAATTTAGTCCTTTTGAATAATTTTGATCAGATTTTGCTAACTAAACACCAGTCAGCTAAAGTGACACAAGTGTGAACACTTTTTAATAATGTTTTGATATTTTTTGAATTTTTTTATTTTCCTTTTCTTTTTCTTGTTTCATTCTCCTCATCCTTCCCTAGTCAATCACCAAACTCCTCGCTAGCCTCTAGCAAGCCTTGCTAGCCACTAGCGAGGCTCACCCTTGCCGAATCAGGGGAGGGTCAAGTCTCACCCAACCTTTTGGTGAGGTCAACTCGAGGACGGCCTCACGCTAGGTTAGTGAGGCTCGCCCTCACTAGATTTGGCAAGAGTTAAGCCTTGTCAGCCATGGGTGAGGCTCAGCCTCATTGGATTTGCCGAGGTCAAGCCTTGCGCCCCCCTCCCCCAGCACGAGGCCGCTCTCGTGGCCTCTAGCAAGGGCTCGTGCTTTACCAATGGCTGGCGAGGCTCGCCAAATGCCAGCAAGGTTGACCTCGACCTCGCCAGCCATTGCCTATAGCAGGTTGTCGAGATCAGACGATAGGCTAGAGGGAGGAGGAGAAGGAAAAAAGAAAAAGGAAAAAGAAAAGGAAAAAAGAAAATAATTTTTTTAAAAGATATTAAAATATTATAAAAAATTGTCCACATTAGCGCCGATCATGTCATGTCAGTAAAATCCGGCCAAAATTAAGTAGATATGATTGAGTTGACGTTAAGTGAAAATATTTATGACTAAATTGGTATAAATAAAAAGTTTACTACGAAATTGATATAAATACAAAAAGTTTAAGACTTTTTTGACATTTTTCTCAAGGCCAAAGCTAAAGAGAGAGCATTAAAATGTTGTTGGATATTCAATGCTGAAGCCTTTGAGAAAATGAAATAAAAATTCGTCGGATCAAAGATGAAATAAAGAATATATTTTCTTGTTGACTCGGAAAGTGCCAGTGACCCTTATTCATTAAGAGACAACCACTAGGTCAAAGATGTTATGCTTAGGCATGGACCGACCGACCGAGCTTTTTTCTCAAGTCTCGCTCGCATTTCACTTGCTTTTCTCTTTCGAATAAGGCCAAAAGAAGACGGAGACTCTTCCGTTGCCTTTTCTGGTCAATACTTAAGACTTTTTTGCGGTTCTTTTTCTTTTACTTTTTGGGTTAAAAAATGTAGAGGTTGTATTTTTTTTTCTTTTTTAAACTTAATTGAGAACGTGATGTTTCTTTTCAAATAAAGTTAATTAAGTCCTTCTAATTTAGCAAATTTTCTAATTGAGTTGCACTGATCCTAAATCTAGCTAAATGTAGATGACGGGTGCGTTTGGTTAAACTTTTGGGGAAAGCCATTGAGAAAATGCAAGGGCCTTTAAGTTAAAGGGGTTTCCAAAACGCAAATTGTGTTTGGTAAATTGTAATCCAAAAATGTATTGTGAAATATACTTAGGCAAAATAGTGTTTGGAGAAATTTACATTTACAAAGGACTTTTATGTTAAAAAGAAAGGAAAAAAATAGTTGGCCAACGAAGGGTAGATAGCTGTCGCGACGTCTAAAATTGCCCGCCCAACACCACCGGCGGACGACCCCCAGCGACTGGTACAAAGGGCCGCCTAAGGTCGCGGTGATCGCGGCAAGGTTGCCGGAGGTCACGATGAGGCAAGGTCGTGGGTCGCCTAGGTCGCAGTAACCTCCAACCACCTTCGCGACAAGGTCGTGGGTCACCTGAGGCCGCCGCAACCCAGGTGACCATTGTGACCACCGCGACCCAAGCGGTTACGACGAGGTGGAGGAGGTTGCACGCCGCAACCTAGGCGACCTCCACGACCCAGATCTGGGTCATGGCGAGGTCTTGGGTCGCCGGAGGTCGCGGCTACGACTCAGGCGATGTGACCGTCGTGACCCAGAATCCAAATCTGGGTTGCGGCGAGGTGGCAGAGGTCGCACACTGTGACCCAGGCAACCTCCACGACCCAGGCAACCTCCACGACCCAGGCACACGACCTCTGCCACCTCGCCGGGATCCAGATCTGGGTCGCGCGACTGGTCGGCGACGGTCGTCGAGGTGCCGTGATCACATCGGCCTCTCTTCAGCCTGTTGTCAACCATCACAACCTCACCGGCCTCTCTAACAAAGAAGAAGATGAACAATGCTCGGGCCATTCTGAAAATGCTGAAAGCGCAAGGCCACCCTTAGGCCGCCTTGAGCTTTCAGCTTTTGGAATTTATTGGGTGTTCCCAAACACCCATTATTTGGACAAATAAGCTTTGGACCTTCAAAGAATTTTGCCAAGGGGTTCCCAAACGCAGCCGACATGTGCTATCAGACAATGTTAGTGTATGACAAGAATAAAATCTTTCGAATGCGATATGTCCTCGAGGGTGTAGTTATTTTGACGTCATACTCTCACGTTATATTGGCTACAGTGGGATGCTCTGGGTAAAGGACTTAGAAGCGGAATATCTCTTTTTTATACAAAAATTCATCTTTATCACCATTGATCGGGTAATTATAGCTTATAAAATCGACCAACTAAGCGAATTAATGGAAACAAAATACGGGTTGTCTTAAAAAAAAAAAAAAAAAAAAAAAAAAACGATTTGTGCATTTAAATTTCTTTTTGCCACGAACAAGTCGAGGTGCTTCTAGCATGTGAGTATGCCTTGCAAATATATATGTTATTATAATGTAGACACCATAATTTTAAAAATGACTATCCTTGATAGGTAAGAAAAAATAAGAAGATAGGGGTGACTTCTTGATACACCAAAAATAGATAATTCAGCGTATGAACATTGTCACCTGTTTTATGCAAAATCAATACATAGCTTACCTTTACATTTATATATATATATATATATATATATATATATATATATATATAAAAAAAAAAAAAAAAAACATTGTCACCTATTCATGAAACAGACCACCAATTAATCGATTTCCTTTTGAAGCGAGGAGATATCGAGAATCTTTTAATTATCTTTAACAAAAGCGATTCTTTTTCCTAATCGATAATTGAGAGATGTGCCAAATCGTAAAGGAAAGAAATTCAAAAAAGAAAAGAGGAGAGGGTCAGGCATGCATAACAAAATTTTTGTTTCTCTATTATTTATTTTTGTGTTCTCTAAAATACATTTGGAACAAAAATTCATTTGATAATGCAATTTCATTTTTCTATTTCTAGAACTATTTCAAAAATAAATTTGGAACAGAAATTATAAATTAAAATTTTTAGTTTTTCTATTTTTAGATCAAAAGCGAGAAATGAAAAATCTTCTTATCGTTTATTCTTGTCACCACTCATTGCCCGTCCACTACATGTGAGACGCCATATGCTTGTCGTCGACCATTGGACGCCAACCGTCGCCCTCTTAAAAAAAGAAATTTTATTTAGTTATTAAACGAATTTTTATTCTATAAATAGAAATTTTAAGTTGTTATTAAACGCGTTTTTTTTTTAAAAGCTCATTATGGGAATGGAAATTAAGAAATCAATTTCTCTAGAAATTTAATCATGCGTGTCCTCAACCTTAGATGAAAGCAATTCCACTTTTTGGGTTAAATGTGTGTTTGTAATGGCCACCATCAAACGAGGAACATTGTCCATATTAATAACAGAAATAAAAGTTTAATCAGCCTTTTTGTTGTCAGAAACTTGTCAATCTTATGAAATAAGTGAAATGAGTCCCTACTTCTCCCCATTCCAGAACAAACTTTTGCGTCATTATTAACCTCTAGAAGAAAAGTACTGCACATCAAGACGTGTTCTCCCCGGATTTCTTTCATTCTTTTCAGTAAATTAATTAAACAGGGAATCTAAAAGTCATTCTGATTGTTTTAAGCAGCTTCCTGGACATTATCAAAAGAATGACTGATGGGTACATGACGGACAATAAAGTTAGGTTGCCACCTGAAACAATCTGGACGATTCTGTCGGAATCGTGCCGTGATATTTGGTCCAGGACCAGTAATTATCTATTATTTTCTTGGTCAGAGAAGAGTGCTGAAGAAGAAAAGTGCGTTGGGTTCTTCAACGTGGAACTCACATTTAGGACAATGCCATTATTTTATTGAAATACGTACATTAAATATGGTTCATCTAGAATATAGAAATTTTTAAAGATTTGTTTCCGTCTCTGCGTGCGTCACATCGGGTAGCAGAGTCACAACAAGACAAGAGAAGGAGACTCCCGTAGAGCCGAAGAGCCGGAGAGCCGATAAGGTAGGCGGTCAAAAACCGTGAACACCAAGGCAATGCATGCCTTTTGCACCTTCCGGGCTAGGCAAGGCAATGCAGCTTTTCGCCATTTAGAGAGGAAGAAAATGGTGTATGCTTTCACGCCTAGAGAACCTAAAAGTGCCCTTCTCCCAACTTTCCTAGTAATTACATGGAAAGCAACCGCACCTAGAGACCCTTAGAGTGCCTTTTTCCCAATTTCCCTAGTGATTACATCAAAAGCAGCCGCCCACAGGCTCCACTACGATTATGTCCGTCCTGATCACAGCTCATCCGCATGTGCACGGTTTTGAAAAGTGTCGCCCTATTTTCAAATGAGCAGGAGTAACTTACGAAGCGTAACAGCCCCCGTATGAGCAATGTGTGGGACCGAAAGGACTGCAGGGCTTATCAACCCTATCTTAACCCCACCGGGATATTGGGATGATATCGCCTACACTATCCATAGATTACTTGTCACATCATGGCTTTAAAATGCACAGCGTTGATTTCAGGTTACGTAAGACTTATCTATCAGTACAACAGTTCAGAACTAAATACATATCTAACACTCGAATTAAATGAAAACCGACAAATTTTTAACAATCATATAGAGATTTTAATGAAGTGGTACCGTGTTTCATGGGCCCACGACTGTTAAGTGCAACTTGAAGGAAAGAGCGTCTCAATCTTTTGGACCTTTGTCTCCCTTCTTCCATTGGCCGTTTTCGTTGGTTTCCCAAATCGGAAAATTCTCAGCTCCCCAATTCTCAATTCTTGACGTACAGTTCAAATGAGTGATCTTGTTCAATAACTTTGCCTTCATCAATTGTAATTTTTGGGACGATTCTCTCAAATTCATCCCGTCGCTTTTCATTTACGTTCTCTCTAACATTTGCTCCAACATTATCAAGTTTGAACGTCAGGGTTAATGAATGATGATGACCGGCAGATGATTTTGTGCGCGCTTGTCACCATGCAAAAGTTTTCAACTACTGTCTTCATCCGAAAAAGAAAATTTGAACAAACTTGATCGCCAATTTTCTCTATAATTGCTGGATTCTGATCTTTTCTAATTGCTTCTAATATAAGCAATAAGCTGTCTTCATCCGAAAAAGAAAATTTGAACAAACTTGATTGCCAATTTTCTCTATAATTGCTGGATTCTGATCTTTCCTTGTTGCTTCTAATATAAGCAATAAGGAAAGATCAGTCTAGTTTTGATTGGCTGAAAGGGAGGATCAAAACACCGAGTATTTTCATGCAACTACAGTTCAAAGAAGACAGCGAAATAAAATATCTATGCTGCAAATTGATGATCAACCCGGTGTAGGGATCCCTAGACTCTCAGGCATCATATTTGCAGTTTCTATCAATCTTTATTCACCTCAGTGGGAGCCCGGAACTATCAACCTGTATTAGAGCAATGTATAGCAATGGTTAATGAGGAGATGAATGCAGAAGTGATCAAACTAGTCACAAAAGATGAAGTTAAAGCAACTGTATTTCAATTAGGGGCAACAAAGACATTGGGATCGGATGGTTTAAATGGTTTATTTTATCAAAACCACCGGCCTATCATCAGTGATGACATATTTAACATGGTGCAAGCCTTTTTTAGCCAAGGTACATTTGATCCAGAGCTTAATAAAACTCACATAACTCTCATCCCTAAAGTAACAAACCCAGAAAACATCACTCAATTCAGACCTATAAGTCTTTGTAATTTTAATTATAATATTATTGCAAAGATGATGGCTAATAGGTTGAAACCATGGCTGCCAAACATAGTCTCTGAGGAGCAAACTGCTTTTATAAGTAACCGGCAGATCCAAGATAATATCTTTATTGTCCAAGAGGTGATTCATCAACTAAGAGTGAGAAGGAGGAAGCACAAATTTCAAGCCATTTTAAAATTAGATATGCAAAAAGCGTATGATAGAGTTGAATGGGACTTTCTATGTGATTACATGCTGAGGTTGGGCTTCCATGAGAAATGGGTCAAATGGATTAAACACTGTATTTCATCAATGTCTTTCAGCATATTAATTAATGGTGAACCTTCAGTTGACTTCCGACCCGCTAGAGGTATCCGGCAAGGGGATCCCCTTTCTCTTCTATCTATTCATAATCATGGCCAACTCCCTCTTGACTCTTATGAGAAAAGCTATACAAGATGGAAGTATTAAGGGTATTCGCCTAAATCCTACATGCCCAACCCTCTCACATCTCCTCTTTGCTGATGATGCAATATTTTTCATAGATGGAACAATACTAGGAGCTCATAATGTTGCAAATATCCTGAATTAATACTATTTTGTGTCGGGACAAACCCTAAACCTCCATAAATCAAGTCTTTTTTTTTTTTTTTTTTTTTTTTTGGAGAGATTGCCCTTAGAACCTTAAAAGGAATTTAGCTGCTGAATTGAGAGTCCCTATCTCTAAAAATTTAGGGAAATATCTGGGAATTTCATCTAATTGGGGCCAAAAAAAAAAAAAGTGTTTGCTTGGATACTTACTAGAGTTGAAAGGAAACTTGAAGGGTGGAAAGAGAGGTTGGTCTCAAAGGCGGGCAAAGAAGTCCTCATTAAAATTGTCATTCAAGCCTTACCTCAATATACTATGTCCATTTTCAAAATTCCAACTTCTATTTGTCACACTATTGAGAAGCAAATAACCTCCTTTTGATGGAAACAGAATGTTGCTAGAAGAGGACTTCATTGGAAGAAATGGGAAGACTTGAAAATGGGGAAGGATTGTGGTAGCCTAGGCTTTAAAGATTTGGTGGATTTTAACAAAGTTATGTTGGGGAAGCAGGCTTGGAGAACTATCCAACAACTGAATGTCTTATGGTGTAAAGTTCTTAAAAGTATCTATTACCCTAGAGGTGATCTCTGGACAGCAAAGAGAGATATCCGTCTTTTGTGGGGATAGCAAAGCTTGTTGGTGGGGAGAGACACAATCGAACCAACCACCAAATGGGAGGTAGGTGATGGACGATCAATAAGAATCAAAGAAGATGTCTGGCGCCCTTCAGGAAGACTTATAGGCCCAGCAAATAGGGATGATCCAAGAATGCTGGCAGATTTAATTGATCACGAAGCAAAGGCTTGGGATATAAGCAAAATAAGTGAATTGTTTGATGAAAATGTTGTGAAAGAGATTCTCGCATAGCCTCTTAGCCTGCAGCCCTATTTAGATTAGCTTGTCTAGACAGCTAATAGCTCGGGTTCCTATACTGTTAAGAGCAACTATAATCGACTACACAACAAAGCCGATCTCTCCACCAAACACAATCCATCCTATTCCTACCAAGTTCCAAAATTTCTATGGAAAGAGATACGCAAACTCCCGACTTCCCCTAAAATTCGGTTCATTCTATGGCAGATATGCAGCAACTCTCTCCCAACAAAAGAAAACTTGTAAAAAAGGCAAATGATACCTGATCTAACCTGCCAGATCTGTGGCCAAGCACCTGAGACAACCAAGCACCTATTCCTCCTATGCGACTAGACAAAAATGTTATGGTCAGACCCTGATTTCAAAGCTAACATATCTCCAGCAAGAATCACTCGCATGGACAAATGGGTTTTCGAAAACCTTACCTCAAGAGCCGATTCACACGCAAAGACCCTCTTTGCCGGTCTATTATGGCAGATCTAGAAAACTCGCAACTCCGTGGTATTCCAAGGAAGGAAGCCCAACCAGCTTCAACACCAAAGCTGAAGCCCAAACAGCAGCCGATCTATACACAAAATGGGAGAATAAGGGGCTAAGCCGAAGCCGATGACAACAAGAAGATCTAGAAGTCTTGACGAACTGGACCTCACCTAGTCTGCAGGAGTTGAAGCTAAATATCGACGCCTCCTGATGTAGATCATCGCTGGTGGGAATGGTGGCGGGAGTATGCAAAAACGCAGCTGGTGCCCTTGTCGCTGGCTTCACCAAAAACATCCATGCTCCGATGGCTGAAACCCTAGCTATGAGAGAAGCTTTGCTATGGGTAAGGGAAAATAGATCTGCACGATCGGAACTCCAACTACAAGTCTTTAAGAGAAGTGATCCACAAGTGTGCATATCATCCGACAACTTACCTTTGGTGGAGTGCTTATCAAGTCGGGCTGAACCACCTTGGTCGGCCCAATCAATTATAGCTACTCGCACAAGAATTTTGGCCCAACGTAGTGAAGTTTCAATCCTCTACGAACTGAGAGAAACCAACAAGGCCGCAGATTGGGTCGCTAAAGCCCACCAAGCCAACTCTCTTCCTACTAATTGGGTTTTATTTCTTCCTCAGTCTCTAATTTCTATCTTATGTTTAGACTTTCCATCTAATGGTGCCCCGTTTATGGGCTAGCAATGAATTCATTTTCCTTCGGCCAAAAAAAAAAAAAAAAAAAAAAGATCTTTCCTTATTGGATACCATTTAGTAAATGTTTATCACATTTAAATATGAATAAGAACATTTCCTTTTTAAATATTTATTATAATATTCCCTTTTGATTCCATAGTAGTGGTGTCGGGCTACTTACTAAGTTGATGATCATCTTACTCAACTGTGAGAGGAACACGGGGTTTCAAGTTAAATATATTAGAGTGCATATCGAAAGCGATCATGGTCCTGCTTAGATTTCAATGGATGTGCGAACTTTAGTGTCCTATTTTAGAGGTGAGTTATGATGGAGTTGTTTGTAGACTTTGATGGAAGAAGCATAATTTCTTGTTGAATTGGAGGTTAAAAGGATCATCTGTTCAATATTAATGATTTCCGGGGTTAGTTAGCGGTTTCGAGATTAGATTGATTTTCTTTTTCTCTATTCCTTTTCTGGTTTTTTCTTTCCCATTGTGTGAGATTTTGTGGGACCACTGCCAACTATTCTAAAATCCTAAACTGTTAGATGAAGGCGTGGTTTATTATTTAAATATTCTAACACTTCCCCTCACACTTAGTCTGGTCTTTTGCCTAGTACTAAGTGTGGAAATTTAATTGGGGAGGCAAATAGGGGCATGGAAAATTTGAACTCATGACCTCCTAGCTCTGATACCATGTGAGATTTTGTGGGATCACTGCCAACTGTTCTAAAAGCTTAAACTGTTAGATGAAGGCGTAATTTATTATTTAAACATTCTAACACATTGTGCTGAGCAATTATTGGACTTGATTTTTGGCACAAAATTGAGCTTTAATATATTGAGATGAATTTCCACAGCACCTCTCCGCTTCTCCGACACATTTCTCTTCTTTCTTCAGTGGGAAACATGGGGAATTAGAAAAATATACACGAGGGTCTCCATAGCTCAATCGACCAAATATGAGAAGCGTTCTTTCTTAATTGTGAAATGTGCCCTGCAAAGAGTTTGCCTCGATCTAGAAATCTGGCTGACTCAGGCCTACGAAGAACCAATCAAATTTAGTGGTTTCTTTCCAAGCGCACATAAGCGGAGAGTAGAAAGCAAAGGAGGATTCCAATATTAATTTTGTCGGAAAAAAGTTTCTTCTTATTAGAAATGGAAAAAAAACACAGTTCACATTACGTGAATTGTGTTACTTTTCAATACTTATCTATATCATACTGAAATTGAACGAGCGTTGTATGTATGTAGCACGGGCATAAAAATTAATATCTATTTAGAGCAGAATCTGATATAGCACCATTTGTGCACTCCTCTATGTGTGGGTAACAAGACATGCTCGAGCCAAAGGTAGCTCCGCATTATCTATACAACGTATTCAAAGAATTGAACCTAGATCTATGTCTACTGTATACACTTCAAATTTGTACTAGAACGCAAAGACTAATTGCGAGATAAGGTAATGTTTCCTCCAAGCATCACAGATACTTCATCTTCCTTGGAAGTTGAAGGACCTAATTGCAACGGTAAAGATAAAAGCAAAGAGCATGGTTAGGCTCGAAATGGTAGCCGCAAAAGGGCGGGAAAAATAAAAATAACCGCAGAAAATTAGTAGTAATTTTCATTTGCAGAATTGACATGTGAACTAGCATTAAATAAAGATGTCATTATGAGCAAGATCGTGTCTCAATGTCAAAAAAAAAAAAAAAAAGGTCCCTCCATTTGATCATGAACTCATTGGTTTGTGACGGTATAAAACTCATTGATTTTATCTAAGTTTTATGTTGGAAAGCCCAACCTAAAAACTTCAATCAAAAAGTGAAGAGAGACTATATATATATAAATTATATGGTTAGCTGATATGGGATATTTCAACACTTGACATGGTTGTTGGCGAAGGTCCAAACCTAATTGTAACTTCTTTGCATTCAAACTTACTATTTTTCATAGAAAATCTCATATTTCTTCATTAAAAAAAGCAAGTTCAGGGGCATGGTTCACTTAGGCCATGTTTAATAACCATCCCCAGAACAGCTATTTATGCTCTTTTGTTCTCCGGAATAAAAAAAGACTAGAAATCCATTTAGTAAAATTTTTGTTCTCGAGAACAAAAATCTATTTTTTTGTGACAAAATCAAAAAATACAAAAAAATTGCTTATTGTTCTTGGAAACAAATCCTATCTTTTTTCCTTTTCTCCTCTTTTCTTCTCTTTTCTCTTCTTCTCTTCCCCTTTCTTCTTCTTCCTTTTGGCCGATTGCTCGCCTCGGCTATGGTCAACGACCTCGCCGAAGCGTCACTAGCCCCTAGCGATGACAAGCCACGATGAGGCTCAGCCTCACCAGGCCAAGGTGAGGCTGACCTCGCGCCGCCTAGGCGAGGTTAAGCCTCATCAATGGCCAAGCAAACCTCCGGTGAGCTCGCCGAACCTCGCCCAGCCGGTCATGGCCAATGATCGGCTACAAAGAAGGAGGAAGAAGAAGAGAAAAATAAAATAAAAAAGAAAAAGAGAAAAGTAAGAAAATTTTAATACAAGTATTAAAAAATTAAAAGAATAATAAGAATTTAAGAATCCTACTAAATGCATTACTATCCTGGAAATAGAAATTTTGGATAATTAACAAACGTGTTCTTCTACTTAAAAATTGTTCTTGGGAACAAAATTGTTATCAAATGTGCCCTTAGTCTAAATATATGTATTCATCCTAGAATATAGGACCCATTGGTGAGTGGCCTATTCTTATTAGCCTTTTTTCTTCTTCTTTTTGTTTTTATGATCTTAACATTGGAAGGAACAAATGATGGATACATTGTCTAGCTAAGTACACATACTAAGACCTCATGGATCTTGTTCATGTATAATATGATCAGGTCTAATCATAAATCATAGAAAGGATTCTTTCAAACAAACCAATATATCCTCTATATAGGGCTTTTATAAGGTGGTTGGAACAAAAACATATTTGGCAAATTGAGATGTTAATTCCCCCTTAAATGGATAGTGTGATAATCTCTCGAATGATAACTATAAAAAGTGATCATTTTTTTTTTTTTTTTTTTTTTTTGTGGTGAGAAGGGTAAATCCTACTTGATCAGATGATATTTCAAACTGTTTCTTATTTATGGACTTCCTGATAACATCTCGAGAGCACTTGTTAAGTAAGGCTCATATAACAAAATTGAAAAATAAGTGTTGAAAAATTAAGTATTGAATATTAAATGTTGACTGACCAAAAAAAAATATTAAATGTTGAAGTCGTTAAGGATTGAAAATGATACAAGAGGCTGTTTGTTCAAAGATGAAAACAAATGATAAATTTTCGTGTGTAAGGAGACTTGACAAGGAAAATTGTAAAAGTAAAAAGGATTTAATTAAAAAATTAAAAAAACATGGGCTTAATTAGAGCAAACCTATAGTACGGGACGAAAAGTTGAATATTCCCCTTTTCTTTTACAAAAGTTCATCTTTTATCATCATTGATTGAATGGGTAGTTTTTTTTTTTTTTTTTTTTTTATGACTCGGGAACCCGCACGGCCGGATGCCGGAGTAAACCACCGGGGCGACACGTGCTTCGCCCGCCCCACCACACACATGCCACCGAGATAAGTCATCTGCGACGCGTTGAAGTTTGAAAATTTGGCAAACATCCAAATCAATGGTAATAAATAAAGGTCTCTAGAAAAGAATATACAGGCTGTGTGTTTGAAATTTTCACTTTTCATAATAAACATAAAAACGGATCGTTGCCCTTTTATCTTATCCAAGCTACGCTTTCTACGATCTTGGTGTTCATGCAATCAAGGTGCTTCTGGTGCGTGAGTATGCTTTTCAGATATATCAGCTACCATAATGCAAACATCACAAATTTCAAAAAGAAAAAATTTCTTGATCCATAAGTAAAAGAAAGTAGCTAATATTGCCTTCTTGACACACCACAAATAAGTGATTTAGCGGACGAGCATCGATCACGCTTTGAACGTACCGAGATATTCTTTTTTCTTGGAAAAAATTAATCAAAGCTATCAAAGATAATTAAGAGATTGTCCGTATGCTCTACAAAAGGGAGAGACGGAGAATCTCATTAATTATTTCTGACAAAAGTTATTTTTTTTCTTCTGACCTATAAGGAAGAGAAATGCCAAACACCAAGGAGAAGAAATCTCACAATTTGCGAAATGATTTCCACCTTCTTCCCATTCTAGAATAGACTTCTATGTAATTGTTAAGCTCTGAAATAAAAGTACAGCGAATTAAGATATGTTCTCCTAATCTCTCTTTCATTTTCCTTAAAAACAAATCAGCTAAACAAAAAGGGAAAAAAAAAAAAAAAAAAAAAAAAAAGCATTCTGTGCTAAGACAAGCAAGGCCAACTTCATGGGAGTGATCCTAGGGTTTGCCCGCTAACGCGACATTGACGATTCTGTGCAGATCTTGTCGTGATACCCGGTTAAAGCCCGAGGGTATCTATTTCTCGCTTTGGTAAACTAGAGCAGAACGCCGAAGGAGAAAAGTGCCATGGAATTGTACCTCTGTGGCGTCATTTCATTGGAATAAGAACGTCAAGAATGATATCATCCATCTAGAATATAGTCTTTTTTTTTTTTTTAAATGGTTCTTTCCGTCACTGCGTGCATCACTTGTGCTAGTAGGGTCAAGACCCTCGGGAAGCCAAAACGGTAGGCGGTCAAAATCCGGGAGCTTCAGCTCTGGGCATTGCACGCCTTTCTCTCCTTCTGGTCTAAGAAATGCATGCTTTTACCATTTAGAGGGGAAAAATATGGTACGCTTTTTCACATCTAGAGAATCTTAGGGTGTCTTTCCCCATTTTCCCTAGTAATTAAATGGGAAACGGCCACTCCGGCAGGATCATATCTGTCCCAGGCAGTCACGACTCATCCCTGCATACACGATTATTAAAATACGCTGTGCATGTTTGAAATTATGCCTGAATGGCTTACGAAGCGTGATGGCCCGCATATGAGCAATGTAGGAAATCAAAGATATCATACGCCCATCCTCCCCAATCCTACTCTAGTACTAGTGAAGGCAAACCCACCTGATTACTAGTATGACATTGCTTGCTCTACTCGTTTTTTAATTTCAATGGATGTATGAACTATAGTGTCCCATTTTGGTGGGGAATTATGATGGTGTGACTTTATGTTAATGTGACTTCAGATTTATAGTTCTAGTCTAAGATCGTATGAGACTTATCCAATCAGCGCCACAACTTGAGATCAAGGACATATTCAACGCTTGATATAATAAAATCTAACAAAAATTATAATAATTTTGAGATTTGACTGTAAAAGAAAAGGAATTCGATGAAGCATACTGTTATGTTTCATGGACAATTGATAATTTTGTTCAACTAGGAGAAAAGAGAATCTCAATCTTTTCGATTTTTGTCTCCCAATTCTATCTGGCTGTTTTCGTTGGTTTGCCAATTCTAAAAAATCTCAGCTCCGCAGTTCTCTATTCTCGACGTAGGGTTCAAAAGGAAGAGACAGCTTTTGCTAAAAAATTTTGCTTTAATCATTGGAAAAATGTCATAAATGGCCCCTATATTTTTAGTCAATATGCAATTTAGTCCATGAACTTTCAATTCGCTCAATTTGATCCCTGAACTATTGATAAATGTCCGATTTAGTCCCTGAACTATTGATAAATATTCGATTTAGTCCCTAAACTTTCGATTGGCTCAATTTAGTCCCTGAACTATTGATAAAATGTCCGATCTAGTCCTTCGTTTTATCAAAGAGGAAAAAAAGGAAAAAAAAAAAAAAAATAATAACGAATGACTAAATCGGACATTTTATCAATAATTCGGGGACCAAATTGAACCGATCGAAAGTGTATGGACTAAATCGACATTTATCAATAGTTCGAGACCAAATTGAGCGAATTGAAAGTTCAGGGATGAAATTGCACATTGACTAAAAATATAATGATCATTTGTGACATTTTCCCTTAATCATTTGCTAAAACTTTTGGAACGGCCGTCTCTCGTTTATGCATTTCCGTTGCCTTTTATCAGAAAAATTATCCAAAAAGTATAAAAAATTTAGACCCCCAATAGTATCATGTTTGAACGTCCAGGTTAATATATAATGATGACTGAGAGATGGTTTCGGGCATGCTGATTACCATGCAAAAGTTTCCAACTATCATCTTCATCCCCCAAAAAAGGGAAAATGGGAAAAAAACAAAAAAAACAAAAGAAGAAGAAGAAGAAGAAGATAGTCCTTAGTCAGACGCAGTTGTGGCGGACATTCGATGAAGATATTTCTGTAAGAATTATTTTTGCTGTCTATGATGCTTCAGTACCAGCATGTGAATTGGTAATTGCACGGACATATGGACTAGCATCGATTTAAACCGATACTTTTACATAGCAATTTTTACCAACCCTGGCGCCGGCGGCAACAAATTCCACTCGAGCCAAATATCTATACACTATAATTGTAGTTATTCAGAGAAATTTACTCGGCTATAATGTCCATAATATACACTTCAAACTAGGAATAGAACACACAACTACAAAAATAGGGTAATGTCTCCCCCAAGTAATGACAGGTACTTTCATCTTGTTTGGAAGTTGAAGGACCTAATTGCAAAGGCGAAGATGAATGCGAAGAGGAAGGTGAACCCGAGAACCGCGCCCACAACAGCCCCAAGAAAATCGTGCTCGTAGCCGAAATAGTCCTTCAAGAAGTCCTTCACTGATTGGTTATTGTCGTCGAGCGGTTCTGTTATGTCCCCGAATTGCGTTACCACCAGCCCATACAGTGTCCAAGCAACCGGGCATGCCCAGTAGTACCATATCCACCAACCAGGAATTCTCTGTTATTAGACAAGAACCGTTCAGTACTAGTCTCCCAACGATTCTGTTTCTTGGAGCAACAGCAGAGCATTTCTTTATAATTATGGACAAGAGCGCTAGCGGAGATCCTAATGACTAGGTACTCTGCTTTATTCATTCAAAATATCTGTAAGGAATTTTCTTTGCATTTGGCTCTGATTAATAACTCGTGACAAAATTGTCACTCCCAAAGAAAAATTTTCTGCTTGAAACGTCAAAATCTGCTACTAAATGATGCAAGTGGCTCTTGAAATAAAATTTTCCAGGGGCATTCCCAAAAAGAATGGTGGAATTTTCCAGTGACTTACAGATCTGGGGATCACGAATCCGGCGAAGAGGTTCCAAAGTCCATAAAATGCAGCAGAGACGATGGCGGAAACATGGTGGTTCGGTGTCAGAGCCACAACCATCATGCCGTAGAAAGTGAAATAGAGCAGCGTGAAGTACATGAAGAAAATGTACCAAAAGATCTTTGCGACTGACCACTCGAATCCCATCATAGCATACGTTATGACACCATATACCGCAGCTTGTGCTAGGATGTATGGAAGCTCGATGAGAACCTGAAAGTGGACATAGAGTTTAGTCAATCAGAGTAATTTTGATTTATATTGCCTAGAGTGAGTTCCTTCGTTGCTCTATGTGTCCGGTTTAGGTGCTATCAAACCTGTGATAGTGCGTATGGCATGGCGGAATACATTCCTGCAGCCCTCTCTCTATAGAAGACTGTCCTCTCAACCGAAACCACTGGCTGGACTGCACCCGCGTTCTGAATCCCCAGGAAGAGAACTGCAGCATACATGGATCCCATTGCATTGAACAGATCTTGTTGTCCCTTCCTGCAAATGCAATCAAAAGTGTCGAAATTGTTTTTAGGTACAAGAATTAAGAATAGGCACGGGTATGGAACTTAAGTTTTACAGTAACTGGCAACTTACGGTCTGGAGCCGAGGTCCCAGAACATTGATCCAAACATCAAAGCTATGAAGGTTGTGAAAAGAAACCGAACAGCCGTGTATGGTGGGTTGCGCCAGTAGGACCAGTTTTGCTTCCATAAGCAAGCCATGACTTGGGTAAAGAAGGGCTGTGAATACTTGGTAGGAAAATACAGGTCTGTCGAACCAGGAGCAGGTACGCTTAGTTCTTTGATCAATGCCTTGTTCCTCCTGAGACATATGCCATCAAGTTGGTCAAACTAATACGTGCTATTCTTATGAAGTTTTTTCGCCAGAGGAAGTATAACAGCATAATGAAATGGATGCATTTTGTGTAGCAGCGTTTTAAATGAACTCACTTGTATAAATCTGATTTGGTGTAGAGATCAGCAAAGTCGACCCCCGAAGCTAGTTCTTGTGCTGGGCCGGTGACTTCCAGCATCCAGGTTGCTGGATTGTAACCATCTTTGATCGGACTCACTCCTTCAATACCCTTTTGATGAGAATAAATGTAACATACTTTAGCAACCGGGTAAGTGGAACGGAAGGAAACGAGGCAATTCAAAGACTCCTATGGTTCTGTACCTCGAAGTACTTTATGAGGTGGCAAGAATGTCGGCCCAGTGGACCGACATAAATCTCCTGTCCTCCTCGCTTCATCAGGAATAGCTGCGCGATATTTCAGGTGATGGTTTAGTTTACTGTTCCAAAATAAAGCTTACAGAAAGAGTGGTTGAGTTTTTATTTTAGTAGCAATGCTCACTTCATCAAAAGCTTCGAAGATGTCGATGCTTGGCTGATGAATTGTGCACACGACAGTCCTCCCAGTGTCCACCGTGTTCCTGACTGTTCTCATAACAATGGCAGCAGCTCTTGCATCCAATCCCGATGTAGGCTCGTCCATGAATATTATGGAGGGGTTTGCCACTAATTCAACCGCTATGGTTAACCTCTTCCGTTGTTCAGTTGAGAGGCCACTGACTCCAGGCAATCCCACTAGTGCTTGTCTCAAGGGATTGAGTTCCACCAGCTCCATTACTTCCTCAATGAACATCTACAACAAGTTTACAAGTAAAGACTCAGTAATCCATTATTCAAATTTGACTGTCACGAAAATCAACTGATAGAGCAAACTACGACAATTAGTAATGCAGCATCATTTATGGACTGGATATTTTCAGTAATTAAACTTCAGCAGATAAATCTTCCTTCCAAAATGATCAACATATGGGAAGTGATTGTCAAGGATCATGAGTAAGAATCAATCTTCGAACTAAATATATTTCTGACGTAAAAGTGAACCTTTCTGGTTTGCTCGTCGACTTCAGGAGGTAAACGCAGCCATGCTGAGTAGAGCAAAGACTCATAGACGGTAACATGAGGAGAATGAATGTCGTTTTGCTCGCAGTATCCTGAAATTCGAGCAAATGTTTCTTGCTTCTTTGGGTACCCAGAAATCATTATTGTCCCCTCGATGTAACCTCCGGTTTTTCTGCCGGCCAACACATCCATCAATGTGGTTTTACCTGCCCCACTGACGCCCATCAAAGCGGTAAGAACACCAGGCCTAAAGGCACCACTCACACTCTTTAGAAGCACCAATTTGTCGTCTACGACACCTTGGTTCTTCATTTCCTGCACATTTAAGCCCAAGACAGTTACGATCAATTCCTAAGACGTGTGACACTAAAACAGGACCTTTGGTTTTCGTCAGCTTATACCGGTGGCATGTCAACGGAGTACTTAATATCATCAAAAGTAATGGAATGTGGCTCGTACGGTAGAACCATTCCTCTTTTCCCGTTAATGTCAAAAGCGGTTTGTGGACGTCTAGATGAGGACCTGGAAGAATTCTTGCTTCCCCTCCTGATATCTCCTTCATCTGCAATTTAGAAATTTGAAACTTTATCATTAGATTGGAGTTAAGCTAATAAATTCTACTTTTTCCTCCCTTACTGGAAGCATTAAGCATCGCTAACTAGAAAGTCAAAAAGCAACATTCTAACCTAAACGTGATCTGTTACTGGAGCGGTTCCCATGGGATGATAATTGGACCGATCCCCCAGATCCAATAGATTCAGTTTCTGAATCATCCGATTTAACCGTCTGGGGCTTGCCATACACTGCAACATAATGGCCGAAGAATAAGATTAGCATACGCCAATATGAACTTCTAGTATCACCAGAGAAAAGAGTACATGTATCGAGTTAAAAGTTCCTCACGATTAAGGTAGGTGAGAGCCAAATTGAATATAACATTGAACAACAAGATGAATCCGAGCAATGCTCCTGTTCCTATCCAGTACCAGTATGCGTGTGGAAAGAAACCACGAGCCTTCAAGACTTGGATTCCTAGTGGCTCTGCTGTATTTGCTGGAATCTGCAACATACATAGACAATAACATAAGCTATTAGGGGACAAAGGAAAAGGTACATGAACATAAGAGCCGACCCAACACTTACCTGTTGCCAACTATGCCCAAAGAACTCATTAACGACGACTGCGTTCTGCCCGTACATCAGAGGTGATGCCCAATAACCCCATATCCACCATTTCTTCACATTCTCTGCAATTAAATTCATGGGAGATACATGAAGTTCAAGACTTAGAATTAGGATATAGAAGGTTGGCACTGATAAATCCGTATAACTACCTCTTGAGAGAACGACTCCACTGAATGCAAAGAGAAGGATCAGCGAGAAAGAACCAAACGTATTTGCAATGATCATATTTCTCCCCATCGCTCCAATTATTCGGAATAATGAAGAAGCCATCTGGTTTATAAGTACCAGCGCAAGGTACTGCCTGAAGAACCTGCGCCACATGCACAACTCGCCGATCATTACAACAAAAATGTGAACTACTGGCTGATAAAATGCCCAAATTTGTACTTAACAAATAGAGCATTCCAGAAAATAAGTTTACCTTCCAATATTCTTGTCATATCCAATACCATAGTAGGTGACAAGAACCCACACGGCAACTTCCACAAATGAGATTGGGATCTGTAAAACCCACGCAGGAAGACCATATGCCCACGCGGGAAAAAATAAAAGGTCCCTTTGCTTGTAAAAGACAGGTAGCCTGGCGATTGTCATGGAAATCTCTGGAATTCCATTGAACAAAATCATGACCACACTGAAGAACAAAGCGCCCGTATAGATTCCTCCATCGGTTACAGAGCTTTTGTGCATCTTGGTCTTGAGGAAGAGGGTCATGGTTATCAAAGCCATGATTGTGAGCTATTGACAGCAAGAAAGAACAAGTCAGAAACTCAAAAAAGCATGTAATAGAGTTCTTATTGCCGAAACAGAGAGAAATTTTGTCTCACCTGAACAAGCTTGAAGATAAAGACAAATGAGTTTCTCTTCATAAGCAAGAGTTCTCTCGAACTGCAAGCATCCAGGAGGCTCTTCTTGCCAAGACCGTACTTGTTGGTGGTCAAAGCAGCAGGATGGTTCTTAGTCTTGTCAAATGGAACGGAAAGTTCGTCCCCAAGCTTTCTTCCCACATGAAACGACTGGAATGCCTCGGCAAATTCCTTGACAGTGATGAAATGATAAGGCTCATCTTTACGAGCCCAATATTGTTGCTGATCTTTCCTTGATGTCACCTGTCAATGTTTGTACATTTGTCATCTCGCTCTAGGCAGAATTGAAGAAACGATAAAAGAGTAAAAGGAACTTGTTTCCCGACATACTTCTTGTAAGAAATCTGCTACACCTTTCCTTTCGGGACACTTGAAGCCCATGGACTCGAAAAAGTCCAGAACAAATTCACGTGGACCCTGATACACTATCTGGCTGTCTGAAAGGAGTATGATATCATCAAAGAGATTGTAAGTCTCTGGAGCTGGCTGGAGGAGAGAGATGAGAGCAGTTCCATCCAAAATGTGAACATATTGTCTGATTGAGTTCACAATTTGGTATGTCGTCGAGGTGTCTAGACCTGTAGATATCTCGTCCATGAACAGAGCCTTCGCTGGTCCAACTAGCATTTCACCTATGAGAACATATCAAAGCATATTTGGTGAATTAATGTCCGTCCAGAACCAGAAGGTAAATATATTGTCTTTTGGCAAATCCATATTGGCCATCTACCTGTAGTTACTCGCTTCCTTTGACCTCCAGAAATGCCCCTAACCATTTCATTCCCAACCATGGTATCTGCGCACACATCCAATCCTAAAACCTGCAAAAGGTTTATTTAAAATTTTCTTACTCATAAGCACAGGAACTGTACATGCAGAATCCTTGCTCTTCACAGTATGTGTACCTTGAGAATGTAATCCGTGACCACATCAGCCTGCTGTCCTTCTGTCGCCACTGCCTGTGCATTTTAAGGAAGTAGAATAACTTTAGACATTCCTGGCTAGCTCGTTGCAGATTATTCAACTTTTCCTTGATTCTGTTTAATTAACCAATCCTATCCTTTCTTCGACAAGGTCACTTTAATGCTTCATATATGCTGCAGTTTTTCACTCTTACCTTCATGTAGACATCAATGTCAGGATCAGGTACTATATTTGCTGCTTTCTCTCTTCTTGACAACTCTGCCAACATATCTGAGATTGCACGAGGAGGCAAGGAAAAGAAGGATCAATCTTTGGATGAACTATAGATCCAGTAACTCGTCTCGATGATTCGAGAGAAGGAAGAGGGAAAAAAGAATTCAATCGGACCTACCATATCGGGTTCCAACTCCCTGGCACCGTGCCGAGAAGGCCAATGTTTCTCTAACCGTCATCTCTCCAATGTGGACATCATGTTGACTAATGTATGCTGCACTTCTCTGGGGCACAAACTCATTGAAGCCATGGCCATTGTAAGTCACCTTCCCTAAAGTCTGGGCAAGCAAGAATTTCGTTCACTCAGTGAGGAATAGAACAAGGGCACATATACCCAAATCTGGTACTCCAAAATACTAGGAAAGCATCAATTAGCAGATGAAAATAAAGAGGTTTTATTTTTTCAACCTTAAGATCAGGATCAAGCTTCCCAGCCAGAGCAAGCAACAGTGTGGTCTTCCCAGAGCCTGGAGGACCTAAAAGCAGTGTCATTCTGCAAAAAACATGCAAACAGAGAGTAAGACATGGATGTCCTGAAAAACTTATGATTGAAGAAGATACAAACTTTGCGAGGAGACTAGTCCTCCTCACCTGCAAGGTCTGATGATGCCACTGATATCATTAAGGATGGGAAGTCGTTTCTTTCTACTGGGAAGAATGTGGAAAAAATTCAAGAAGCCCTACGGGGAACAAAGAGGAATTAGAAAACTAGAACATTTCATGGCACGCGACATAACAGATTTCTCAAGATTCAAAAAGTGGAGCAACAACTGAGGAAGCTGCTCTCTTTTTGCCTTTTTTCCAATTTAGGCGCCTTACCTCTGCTATATTGGCAGTGAAGTTGAGGAATGTAGGCAAAGCTCTGCTTCCCACATGTGTCTCTGCCTCAATATTTAGGTGCTCAAATCTAACTTCAATCGTCGGATTCTTGATTCCAACTCTGCAAATAAGATAGCCAAAACCCAACGTTTGAGGACCAAAAGCCATTCTCTACAAATCGATCCTTACTAACAGCAATAGAAAATCAAACACCCTTTTCATCTTTTGGCTCTTTATTCCAAGAAGTGAGGATCTCTCTCTCTCTCTCTCTCTCTCTCTCTCTGCTCATTTCAGTGAGAATGACTTGCTTCTTTTTCAGTCTCTTTTCAAGGAAAAAAGAAGGGCGGGAGACAATGTCGAGTACCTATCGATTCTGTTCTTGAGTTTCAACAAGAACTTCTCGTTGTCCTCCTCTGCAATCCTCACCAGCCGCTCGATCAAGTTCTTCCGCTCTTGAATCCCGAGGTCCGCGATGTCGACCTCGTTGGCACCACCCCGGGAGCCGGTGAGTATCCCCTTCCGAAGGCGGTCAAAGGTGGGGAGCTTCTCGAGCGCGGCCCACTTGAGGGCCTCCTCATCGTCTTCCTCCCTGGACGACCTGGAGAACACGTCCATGCCCGTGTTCCTCCATATGGAGTTGCTGTTGGAGCGAAAGCTGCTGCTAGCCTTGTAAAGATCAACACCCTCCATCCCAAAACTCATGACAAAAAAAGCTAACCAACCCTCGTCCCTCCCTCCCTCGCTCCCTTCTTTCTTCCTGCTGCTGTTCTTGGTTCAAGAAGGGAATGCGAAGCTCTGTTTTTGGGGCCTTGGCTCTCTGCACGCGTTGAACGTTCCTTGCGTTCGGACGCTGAAAAAGTCGAAGGGATGGAAAAAGAAGAAGGAGGGTGATGGTGATGGTGATGATGCAAGAGCAGAACGTGGGAAAGGAAACTTATATTCGAGTCTGAGAGGAGGGAAGTTTTGACGCCAACTTTCTTTGACGTTCCTCAGCTCGTCTTCAATCTCTCTCTCCCTCTCTCCAATGCAGCAGAACCATCATCCTCGAGCAATCTCGTCCTCTCTCCCTCTCTCTGTCATCACGCTCTTGTACGTATACTTCTTAACAAATACAGTAGACAAACAAGTACGTGAGAGGATTTCGCCATTTCACGCTGAAGAAAAAATGGGTCGAAGGATTGAAAATTTGGAATTATAATCTTTGTATTTCCACTTGATTATTCAGCACGTGGCATGATGATGCTTTTTAAACGCGAATTTGTTAAATGCTAAGTGCAGGTTTGTAGGGTCGGGCCTTATACTCAAATCCCATCTTGTGCTTACCGTAATTTCGCATTTTGGGCGGGCTACAATATAGAATCGAATAGGATTTCCATTGAGCAATGCTAAGAAAGTAGTTCACGTTCGTAACGTACATTGATCTATTCTGGAGTCCCGTAGAATTTTGGAAAATATTTCAGTTGACCGTAATTAGGGATAACAAGCATTTAGAAAGCATCATGATGACGCAATTAGTATGATACGTGTGAAGTTAATAGTTTCCACAAGAAAGTACGCGACGGCAATGCCCCGTCACTGTACTCACATTTCTACCATTTGGAAATCTTTCTACCCTTGCGATTCTTGATTGGTTCCCTTCTTTTCTTATTTTCTTTTCCGTATTGCTCTGACCTTTCTGCGAACCTTGACCACCACTCAATTCCGCTTCTTTACCCGTCAATAACGGCTCATAAAAAAAAAAAAAAAAAAAAAAAAGGAAGGAAATAATTTTATCCTATAGCGAGTCAAAAATTAGGATTTCTGAAGATGTTTGTCCTCCTGATAGCAACCTCTTTCAGTCGGTAGCAACTGAAATCCGCGGCCGTGGTCACTAGTACACAAAATGTAAATGGGAATAAGCCCATTCCTTCATTTGGCCATACCTTCCCCGGGTTGGTTATCAAGCCCGGCATTGCGGCCATCCAGGTAAGAGGTCCCCCAAATTCCACCTGTTGTTTATCCACCCAGTGTGGGAGGTAGGGGGCACTTGCGGACTCTCACCCCTGCAATATCCCATGAGCAGTTTAAGGACCCACTCAGGTCCAAGCAATGGAACATGTTTCTGACTTTTTTCTTCGAAGCTTTTTGTCTTGGAAACCCTATAGTAGTTTGTCATTTTAAAGAAAGATTGCTGTAGAAAGGAAAAATGGTGCACGATTCCCGAACTCCCCCGGGGGGGCCCCTCCCCCCTCTTCCCAAAAACAAAAGAAAAAAAATTTACTTTGAACGTATGGGACGTTGGATCCACTAGATCGGGTTGGACGTAGATCTCACTTGATCAACCGTGGTGAAGTCAATCCGGGGAAAACGGCGTGTAAACCATGAAATTCTTCTAGAATATAAAACCAAGCGAGAGAAAATATTTGCCTCGGGGCCATCTCAGAAACAATTTGACCCGCAAACAACCCAAAAAAAAAAAAATCTTCAAATTTCACTTAGAACGTGGAAAAGTGCTTATCGGATGTTGGGTCCACCAGATGGAGCTAGACGTGGGATTTCACGTGATCAACCATCATGAATTCGATGTGGTAGAATTGAAGGTAAACCACGAAATTATTTTTGAATGTGAAATCATGCGAAAGAAAATGTTTATTATTAGGCCATTTCAAAAATAATTTGATCCGAGAGGTGCTTTTTCAAGAAAGATTATTGGGAGTGCTGATTTTTCAACGCACCCAAAGTCGGGAGATTTCCATCTTTTTCTCATCTTCACATAGGATCTTATCCTCGCATGGGGTGGAAAGGAGCAATCGTTGACCGAACCTCCGTGGTTGTTTTGCTGGGTGATTGAGCTCTACATCATCTAGGATAATTTTTTTTTTATTTAAACCATAATTATTTGGCACGACAGGATGAACTTGAAAAGCACAAGTCTGTCAGCATAACCCTATTGGATTGCCTAACTGAAGATTGCTCCCTTAAATGAGGATTTCGATGTATGTCATAATCTGACTTTGAACTCGCCATCTCATGAAAGAGACGATCCTATAAGTAAAATGAGCTAAATGTGCCAATGTTATTCATGCCAACGCCATGTACAAATGTAGCTTCCATATTGTACACATGGTGTATATGGATAAATTGTTACTTTTTGCTTTTTATTTAATCTAAATCTTGTGCCTATACAATTTGACCTTTTTTTATTTAAACATAATAATAATTTAAGCATTTGAAACTTTCGCTAGATATCAATGTTTATGTTCATATATATATTTTTGCATAATATGTTTGAAATTTGAATATCACATCTAATGTGGTGGAAAAGTAAAAAGAAAGAACACTTTCCACTTAAACTTAATTCTAAACAAGCAAGCCACCTATGAGGATTTGTATAAGTGAATGTTACCTCGAGTAAGAAGGTGAAGATATATAGGATTTTCTTTTTCTTTTTTTAGTAATAAACTACTTAATCTTGCAAATGTTTCCATCAAATGAATATTCTTTATTCAATAATTACGAAATACTTAAATAGTAGTCAAATGAGAATATGGAATAAGTACTACATAATCAAACCTAAGACTTTTTGCAGTTTTAATACATAAAATAATACTCATTTTCAGTTTTTTTTTTTTTTTTTTTTATTTCTTCCTCTTTTGTTTGAAACTTTTGGCTAGTTTCCGGTTGATATGTCATTTATTTTTCTTTTTCCAAGTCAATCATTCAAATCCAAAGTTCGTCCTCCCAATTGAACCCAAACTTCTTGGTTGACATTCGAGCTGGACGCCCGTGTTTCGTGGTTGGCCTTCGATTTTGTAGATCTCAACCCCAAGAAAAATGTTCGACTATACAATTTTTGTATCAGTGTTTATTGAAAATCAATCGTGATATTTAATATTAAATCTACCGAAACATGATTGTATATATTACATGGGATGATCCGACGGAGTGATAAAGCTTTGATTATCTAATTTAATAAAACCACGCTAAGTACGAGTCACTCCAAAGTGGGTTTTGGTACACTTTCTTTGTCAGTTCCCTCCTTAGATATAACTTAATCACCCCGATTTGTCCCAAACCCTAGTTTCCAACTAAAAAAGTGTCGACAAAAAAAAAAAAAAAAAAAAAAACTAAACTAAACTAAAAAAGTGTCGGCTGCCCTCGCAATCTCTCTTTCTTAAGGTACCATGCTAACCCGCTTAATATATCCAGCACCTCCGATGAGCTTACTTAAAAATTCAACCACGACATGCCACTAAAATTCAAGTTGAAGGCCTAAGATGGGCAATTTCAAGTCGGACGTGGTCATTACATGGGAAAAATAGTTCTGGCTGTTTGACCAATCATCGCAAAACTCGAGACATAATCGTCAAATTGAGGAAAGTATGATTCCCTCCTCTCGATTCGGAAGCGTCGAAGGTTGCAAGATTGCTCCGCGCGAGCTTTATCGTGAAGTCCCGCGCATATGATAATACGCTATTCCCTTGCTTTAGGTTTGCATTTTCCTATATTGCGGCTTGTGATCGATTAGAAGAAGCATCCATCTAGAATGACTAGTCATCGTGTCCCAATGAACACGTCGCGTGCTTGGACCGTCGATTTTCCCCGAGGCAGGACTCGACGACCGTGAAAATGTAAAAATTAAGGATAGAAAAAAAACCCTAGTTCGTGTCTTTCAAAGCCCCTTGTTTTTTTTCTTTTTCCCTCTTTTGCTCTCTTTGGTCTGACTGACTAGCTAAAAGCCCCTTTTCAAGAATCGCACAGAAAGCTCGTTGGCAGGATGAATCGATTACTCAATACGAAGTCTCTAACTCAGCTGGGCCGATTAGAAAATAAGGTCGCGAGGGAAACGTGTGAGCATTGAGATCGAAGACAACCTTAAATAATAAGTTCCACCAACAAAAAACCGAGCGAACTACGTGAACGTCCGATCGTTATTAAGGGACAAGTCTTAATCCAGGTGAATTTCTCGGGGTATTTCCTAAACAAAAATGGTCCATATCAAACCTCCTTTTCGATTTCGGTGAGATTCCTTGTGGATTTGAACAGCTCACTGCATAGGGGATTACGTCTGAATTGACGAAGGGATTTGAATCTTAATCGCACGTGGTTGACTTTTGGCCGCTGCATGTTGGAACAGCTGCTTAAAGAAGAAGATTCAACACGTGTAAATACAAATCCCGCAAACGATGGGGCATTGAATAGCTCAAACCGCCCCAAATTCAACCCGTCCATCGATCCTTTTTCCTATGGTGTCGCCAGAGAAACAGGGGCAGGTTTCCATTGCTTTTGTGGCTGATCCGTGGGAGGTTCCATTACTGGGGGTTGCGCTTTTCTCTCTTCTTTCTTGCTCGAATTTTTCCAGATTCTTATTTGCCTTCTCAAGTCCAAAGTTTCACGCAAAGCTCAATGCCTAATTCCGACCAATGCGTTGCCTCTTCATTTTCTTTTCTCTTCTCTTTAGTTCGATCGAAAGTTTTGCCGGCAAAGCAATTCTAAGGAAAGGGTCTTTCGGATTGACTTTGTAGAATCCTATTTAAGCGCAGCTGCAGGAATATATTGACTTGTTTTGTTGAGAATCTATTGAAATTAGGATTGAGATCAAATGAATTTGTAAGGCAAATGAAACTACAAGTGTTAACAATAATTTGGACCGCTATTCTTGAGTCTACCTCACGATGTCCTCATTAATTTCCTCATAGTCCAACTCTGACCGGACCTAAAAATAAACGATTGCAATTTAAGAACTTTTAACCAGTGTTTTGGGGGTGCTCTCTAACATTTTCCTTTTGATTATTATTGAGACAAAAAAAAAAATTTGATGAGGCATCTCATCAAAGCGCAATTCTATGCTTTTTATTACATAGAGAAAGGTACATGTGCACTATGGTCACGCTCATCATGAAGGAATTAATACTCTCATTAGTGACAAAAAAAAAAGTGTCTGGCCGTTAGCTAAGCAGCTTAATTGATCAATTTTCAAAAGCTAGCTATGCATGATGCATAGTGTTATTGCATATGCAAAGGTTTCAATCTCTCTTATCCAGAAGAGTTGCCCCAGTGAGAAGGTCTGAACAAATGAACGCTCGAATTGGAGACGCGGATCTTAATAGGATCTTCCTTGGAACAAGAAGTAATATTGATTTCGAAGTATTGTGGATTGCATTTCACGGAATGCATTTTTTTCATGATGATTAAAGCTGCGAAAACAGTCAATGTCCAATGCACATATCGCAACTTACTCCATAATCATTCGGATTGGTAACTATTGTCAATTGCTGTCGGCTCAAAAGCACTATTGTCATTACTTACGTCCGTCGTAACGGGCCAACGACAATGTCGAAGCAAATCACGACAGAAAGGAAAGAGTCAAGCCGGCCACTGTCCAGCCTTTGCCACTGGGCACTATGCTTTGATTAGAGGAGTTCGATAGTGGTCTTGCTAAGCCGGTCAACCAAGAGGAGACAAACAGAACTTAACAACGAACCGGCTGTCTACGGTACATCTTTCGGGGCCTACAAGTGAAATTTTAATTGAGGGGACGGCATTGCAATGTACTTGTTGCGATCGTGATAGGTGTAGTTACTGTTTTGAACGTGTGGTAGCTCCAACTAAGCATGTTTAATAAGGGTCGGGGAACTCGTCCATATACGCCCTGGGATAGATGCATGAAATGAAAAAAGACAGATTTCAGTTCATCAATTTGATCTACCCCCTGCCGTCCTCAATCTAGTTAAGAAATATTGTCAGGATCATACACGATCTAAATTATAGTATTAGACACACTCATTGTATAGTTCTGCCACTTGTCCGAATGAACTGTGGTGATTAACCATTGAACTTTAATCTAATATGCAGTGCAATTCATAAACTTTAGTCAAATATGCAATGTCGTCCTTAAACTTTTAATTTATTCAATACGATCCAAGAATTTTTGGTACATGTTCAATTTTGTCCTTTGACCATATGAAAATATTTAATGTTATCCTTAAACTTAAATTAATGAAAGAATAACATTAACATTTTTATATAATTTAAAAATTATATTGAAGATATACCAAAAATTCAATAATCACATTTGAATAAATTAAAAGTTAAATGACGTATTGCATATTGGACTAAAGTTCACGGACTATATTAAAAATATTATAAGTTTAGGGATGACTTTATAAATTAAACCAAAATATATGTATCATTTGCATAATTATTCCAAATGTTTACTGTAGCAAAGAATGGGACAAGGAAGACATAAATAGCACATCGAAATAATTCCTATGATCACTTTGACCGTTGATAATTGAAATGATGACTAATGTAAAATAACCAATCACATGATCGCCCGATCATCCATGGGATCGCCGCGGGACCACTTCAGCATCATAGCTGTTGACCCTTATGGATATTCAAATCCTCTATCTAGACTTTACTTTTTTAACCCGTTGCTCACTTCTTAGGAATTCCATTTTTAATGTTACATCCATATCGAAAGGGCATCTCAAACTCTTTAAAGACATTTCGTGTCATGATACATATCATGAGATAGTAACACGTAGAAACAGGCAAGGTCAATCAGTTCGAAAGGTACATAAATTGATTTGCATTTTCCCAAAATTCGAGATCGATGGAGAGACCCATTGAACCGACAGGCCAGGAATCTATCTATCGGTCAATCTTCCGTAAGGATTCCGGTCATCCCTCTCCTCGTTGGAGGTAACTGTTCACCTAGCATTCTCAATCATATGACTAAGGGAAAGCAAGAAAGGGACGCAGCACACTGGATAAGGTCCCGCCATTTTGGATTGCCTCGCCACTGCTCATGGCCCCGACATTCAAGCTTGGCGGCCCCGATACGCTTCTAAATCTATGAGTCCGTTCAACTTGGAAATTGATTTTTCCCTTGATTAGATCTCGAAATGCTTGACTACTGCTTTCCCTACTTTGGCGACACGTGGTTGGATTAGATACATTTGCATCTCTGGCTGCGGATTACTTGGAAATATAGCGACGTGCATTTCTTCTGAAACATGCGTTGCGAATGTACTTCGTAATGGTCGCTACTTCCTTCTAGCAATGCATTCGATGGTCGGATCGGATTTATCTCCGCATCGTATTACCCCTCCCGTCTTATGGGGAAGAAGAATAGCATCAATTAAGAGACTAATGAAATTGATGAAGTAAAGAGTAGATTAAGCAGGTCGTGGTTAATCAAGATTTATTATGTAATCGACCCATTGTACACTAAAAATTAAACTTGTAACATACACAGGTCAAGCCTCCTACAATTTCTATAGTCGCATTTCGATATGCTTGTCACAGAAACGTTTAACTAGCTATTCGTATTAAAATGGAAATATTTGTATGCATCTACATCAAAATTATACACATCGTACAGTGCGACATGCGTCCCATCTAAGTCACACGTGTTTACGTAATTATGTTAATCTGACACTTGACACTACCATGACAAGAAATAAATTGAATCGTCATTAGACATGAAGCAATGCGAGAGGATGTTTTGCTTAATTTTTCAGCGAAGCTTCGTGCTGATTTCGCTCCCCGCCACCCAATGGAGGAGAGCTCAAGCACGATTAGAAAAAAAAAAATTAAATAGAAAATCATCTAGAAGGTCGCCAAATCAGCTTTCTTCCGAGATCATATCATGTACGATCAACTTGCATTCAACCAAAAGGAAATGTCAAGCTGCAAAAATACAAGGACGCACGACAGTCCGCTCGAAACCAAAGGTCATATCATGACTCGACTCCTTTCCTTCCAAATCGTCAGCTCATAAGATTCACCATCTCACGCTTCATCATTTTGAAAAAAACAAACATTTTTATTATCAATAAGTAAGAATGGAAAAATTAAAGACAAAGAGAAAAAAACAACAAGAAAAAGTTACGTAACACAATGATTGAACTCGGTCAAATCGAGCACTCTGTCTAACATCGTCTTCTCATCGAATCGAGTTCGAGTGACAGAGAGTTTTATTTTGAGCCGCTATTTTTTATTGGAGGAATATCGAAAACCCGATACTAGTTTTAGGAAGGTATCGCACCTATGTCACGCGACGAAGTATTTTCGTTGAAGGAGAGAGGGGGAATATAGCTCCCCGCCTAAAGCTAAGGGACACAGCCTTGCTTAAAATATGCACAACAATCCACTGAGCACACTCGTTGGCCTCTCTATGAATAGATCTAACCTCAACGAAGCTCGAAATCAGAAGCAACATGTCGAATTCCCTCAATAAATTGACTAGGTCCTCCAATTGCGCAAATTCTTTCGATTGAGCACGGTTTGGTACTCGGCCGAGCTTGAATCGATTTCCGAGTGTCGAGTATTTGAGGCGAGTTGAGCTCGAGCTTGGCACTGGATGAGCTCTACTAGGCTCGATCTCAAGTCAACTCGCCTCAATTCCGATCCTATGGTTTAAGACTCGGACGACGAAAATATCTTTCCGGCAATACATCGCGGGCCTTCGGCTTTGAGCGTGGAAAACTTTTTATGATGGAATGACTCAAGAAGTTGTCCATTATGCCAAAGAAAATGCAGTGGATAGCTATAAATGGGCCTCTAGAAATGATGTTCCCCATTTTCTGAAATACCCACTCCAAGTTAAAAATGTGAGGAACTATATTAAATAAATCAAAAATTTACGGATTATATTAAAATATTTAAAAATTATTCAAATATCACATCGTACGAATAGAAAGTTCAAGAATGATATTACATGCTGCGTTAAAGTTTAAGATAATTTCAACACACCAGAGCCTGATAGATTAGTGAAACAAGGCTGATATTCACAAGGTCAAACTCACTTGCAACACACAACCTAAGCCACCCGATGCACAAAATCTCATATTTTATGGAAAAAACAAAGGAAATATAGGAAAATGTATATAAAAGCGGGTACAGTCCCTTCTCCTCCGAGACTGAGTCGTATGGCAACGCGCATACGCGAAACTTTACCCATAGATTATAAACGAATGATTATGTGATGCATCTTTCGCGATTTTCCCTGATGTTTAAATTGATGAGCAGCATTGTCATGAAACTTTACTGCGTTTGGGTCCATTTCACAAAATGGGTCGAGACCCAAATCCAAACAGGCCGACCCATCTCCAACACCTTAACAAGAACCAATTTCAAATTGGATGCACGAAACTTGTTCTTATATCTGGCTGAATTAGAGGTACTACTACACTGCAGAGTACAGCAGGTGAAATTTTTTCCTAGCCTTTCGAGACCTTTATATTAGGTCACGCCAAGTAGCTCAAACCTAAAATGGGCATATTATTCGATTTGCTGTTGATTTGAAAAGAACATACACAAGCCCCGACATTATTCTAACAGAATGGATGACATACCTATAGGAACTGTCGGGCTGCATCATCGGATTGAATTCTAAGTACAGTTCTCAGCGCGTTTGTAAGCTAAATCGCCTGTGTAAAATTTTCTTTTCGACCAACAGAGCAGCCGCCGAAAGTTGCGAGAAAGTAATGATCATATGCAGAAGCGTAAGTTTTACTGATCTAGGACATGGATTTCCTCCACTTGAGAGGCGTCCTGCTTTTGACAAGCCTGGTCTTCATGTTGACAGGCGTGAACGTCCCGAAGCTAGCTTCGACTCGGTCGCTTTCGTCGACCCTCTCCGCCACGCCGACGCCGTTCTTGGCCGAACTCGGCACCAGGCCTATCTTCTTCCACCTGAAGAAGCCCTTGCTCTTCTTCTCCAGCATCCTGTCGATCTGCGCCTGCATGCTGCTGCACTGGCTCTGTAGCCTCGCCACCTCCTCCCTCAGTTTCCGTACCTCCGCCTGCTGCGCGCCCGCCTCGCGCTTCGAGAGGCACCGCGCGGGGGGGTCGAGCCCGGCCGTGTTCGGGCTCCGGGCGCCGCTGAAGGAGCCGCTCCAGTCGAGGTGGCGGTTCAGCTTGGTCTGCTCCGAGAAGAGGACCTGGATCACGGCTCGCAAGGGCAGGCGCTCGTTCTGGGCCGCGTGGAGGGAGGCCTCCGGCGAGAGCTTTCGGCTGTCCATGAGCCCGCACAGCCTCTTCCTCTCTTGCTTCGACACGTTCGGATGTGCCTGCGCTGATCGGAAGATGGAAGAACTGATTAAAAAGCTAATTCTCGATTAATTATAATTTGTTACGAGACAATCATCTCATCCTTTTATTTTTGTCTATGTACATGACAATTTCCGGTTGGACTCACCACTTAGGGATTGTGTGTTAACTGGTATATCCAAACCTAAATTTATTATTTTATTCTCTAAAACAAGAAAAGAAGAGAAATATGTTTGGTAATTTCTTTGTTTTCAGAAATAGATTTGGAACAAAATTAAGAAATAAAAAAAAAATTACTTCTTTATTTTTAGGAATAATTTCATAATCGAGCTAATTTTTTTTTTTTCTTTTTTTATTTTCTCTTCTTCTTCCCCATTGTTGGTCGTCGGCCATAGCAATGGCCAGATTAGCTAGGTTAGATCGAGCGAGTTCGTTGGAACCTCATTGCTAGCAAATGCAAGACTTAGCCTCGCCAGGCTAGGGCGAGGCTCGGTCTCGCTAGGCCTCGACCTAGCTTGGCGAGGCTTCGACAAGCTCGTTGAACCTCACCTTAACCTAGGAAGGCTTCAACGAGGTCGTCGAACCTTGCCTAACTAATTGCTGATCATTGCCAATGACTAGCTAGAGAAGAAGAAGAGGGATGAAAAAAAAAAAAGAAAAAAGAGAAAAATATAGTAAAAGTATTTAAAAATTAAAAGAAATTCTAATCAACAAAAGATTTTAAGATTTTACCAAATGCATTTCTATTTCGATAATGAAAAGTTTAGACAGTTACTAAATGCATTCAAATGTTTAGAAACTCATTTAAAAAAATAAAATAATTATAAAAAGAAAATGTTCCAGAGAATAAGATAGTTACTAAATGCATTCTTAATAATCAAATAACTATAAGAACACTAGTATTTTAAGTAAATGATTCCGTTTTAAACTGCACAACGTAAATTTGTGACGTTACCTTGTAAATCGACACTGCAACGGTGATTGACAAAGAAAGGAAAAGAAATCGAGTAGAGTTTCCTTCACTTTTCTCAACTCAAAATTGGAAAATGGAAGGAGGCCAATCGAAGCATCGGCATGCGGCGGAAATTTTTAAGACACAAATAGGGCGTATGTGCAGTTACATGTTTTTCGACTTTTACAATTGGGATAGCACAACATACCATAGCATCATAAGATAATTTAGTTACGATATCTTTATGCTTAGTCATGATTGCGCCTCGCCAAATAGTACCGCCACAAATATACAACATGACACGTCATGTTTCAAAAAATAGTAATTCCAACATGCTGTGAATTTGATTCAAATTCACAAATAAATAAATGATAAAAAAAAGAGCCTATAATAAATTTATAGTAAAAATAATTTATCATTTGTTAATATCATTTTTCAATTTGACAATTAATCACTTCTTTCCCCATTTATTATTTTTATTTTTTTTATATTTACATTTTGACCTATCATTTATTGAAAAAATTTTAAACATTTTACTATCGGAATCGCGTGTCGAAATTCCTAACTCAGGTGTCCAACACGACACGAATATTTTCGGAGAATATCGGTGTTTCCTAGCACGTCGCATCAATGTATTGTAGAATCGAAATCTGGCCACAAAGTTCCCAATAGGCCCCTTGCCAAAAGAAACAAGGACAAACGATAATTGATGTCCCTTCGGACCTGACCGTATAAGAACAAGGTTTCATCTTATGACACGGTGACCCCGCACTGTTTTCACCTTCTCAGCTACTTTTTCATCCACCCTAGGGTCGGGTCCAATTTTCGCCCATTGCTCAATCGATATAACCAGGTACATTTCGATCCCTAGGTCATGTGATTTTTGTCATCATCCGACATTGGTTGGTCCCCTCGTCAACCGACTTAAGAGTACCTTACGGTCGGACAGAGATGGGGTAAGAATGGACTCACCTTGAGATAGGTGTCGATGGCCCTGTACAAACTGTCGTCGGACGACCGCGCCTCGCTGGGAAGGACGCCGGCGAGGGCCATGAACTCAGCGACGCTCAGGTTCGAATCGACCGCGGCTTCAGCCAAGTAACAGTCCACGAGCTTGGCCACTTTGATCAGCGCGGTCCCGCTCTTGATGCCGCTGCCGCCTTCGAACTCCAAGCTCACGAATCTCTCGACCAGCCTCAGGATGAGCTCGATGTCGAGCAGCGTCCCGCACGTGTGGCTGAACGATGGTATCATGAGCTCCTTCAGCGAGGCCTGCTCCAATTGCCATGACACCCTCGTCTCTAGCTCTGACCTATGACACCAAGAAATCACAGATTAGCCCGTTTCGAACTGCTGTATTAAGCACGACAAGTTGATAATGTCTCAAACATGTCATACGCAATTTCAATTGGTACTCGGAATTACCTGTAACTCGGCTCGGCACCGACCATGTTGGCCGTGCGCAAGAGGCGCAGCAAGAAGTTGCACGGGATGGAGTTCCGCTCGGGGGGGAGGATGGCGACAAGCGTCTCAACGAAGAACCGCTTCTTCATCCACGATGCCGTGGCGCTCTCGGGGGAGCCCTCGAACTCGGAGAGGACGGCGGCACCGCCCTTCTCAGGGAAGTCCTCAGCGAGCTCGGGGAGCCACTTGGAGGCATAGTGGGAGATGATGGAGCCAACGAGGTCGGGGCGGACGCCCTTGGCCTTGATGGCCGTGACCGTCTTGACGAAGTAGTCCATGTCGAGGATGCACGCATCATCGAACCAAGTGTCGGCGGCCATGGCACCGCCCGGGAACTGCTGCTGCGCCTTGACGGCGGGTTCCGGCAACGTCAGCTTCTTCATGTGTGGGCGGCCGGCGGGGCTTGTGTGCGGTGGAGTTCGAGAGAGAATGTGGTCGGTTATAGGAATGAGAATGAGCGATTTTGGTTGACGCTGGAGAGCCGGGAGAGAGGATAAAGGGAGGAAGGAGAGGGAAGGCTATCTCTTTCAATGCCAGGATGGTGCTTTTATGAGTTTTGGTCGAATGAGCGCCGACGTGTCTTTGGAAGGAATATTTGCACATCAATGTAGCTTTGGACCGACTCTCTCTCTCTCTCTCTCTCTCTCTCTCTCTCTCTGCCCGTAAGATACAACAGTGTCAGGAATCCTAAAGGAGATAGCAACGTAGGGGAGAGGGGTTGGGCTCAAATGGATGCCAGCAGAATTTTCAGCGATGGGTCAATTTGATTCGTTGTGACGGTGAGTGAAATACTTGCAACGGGTGGGAAACTATGAATGAGAATAACATAAGATAATGTCGATTTCGGGGGGAGTTTTGTCGTGCAGGAGGGGAGGTTATGTGGCCGAAGATTTTTTCCGCGGTCGCCCGTGAGCTTCCGCTTTCATGTTTTTGTCTGCTTGCTTCGTTAGCCTGAGAAGCTGACGGTGCACGGGTTGGGCCCAACTGGCCCAGGCCAGGGATTCTTCGGGGAGGTTTTACATTGGGAGAGACAGGTGGGAGAAATGTTGTCTTAAAATGCTAGGATTAGTTTTGCATTGTGGTCATGGAGCTGAGGTCCATGACTCTCTTTTAGTTTGCATCTAAGAACAGATGGACAGAACTAGGAATGATCAAGGTATTGAGGGGAGAGAGAACTTCTCGTTTGTTCTCAAATCTAATGAGAGAATCCACCACGGCCGGTGAAATGACAATAGAGAGATTTGGTTGTGCCACTGGCGTCGTTGCGTCAACCGTCTCTAATTGATGAAAATACAGGATTTTCTGCAGAGGATTAATCCTCCCGTTAAGAGAGAAGTGAAGATAGAAATTTTTGCAACATCACGCACTAAACTGAGCCTATGGCTCATTGATTCCTCCTCCCTCGCTTGTTGCTTGCTGTATCTGACATCTTAAACACTTGAACTAGTCTGCCCGTGTCTTGGAGCTCTGCCAACATGAAGCTTCAAGACCACAACCAACACGCAGTTAAAAAGAAAAGAACAGAACAGAACCGAACCGAAGCAGAAACCATCAGCAATTCTTCACATGCTCTACATCGCCACATGGATGATCTGTTTTTAATCAGATCGAAATGGTAAAAGGAAACACAACAAAGATATCGTCGGACCCATCACCAAAAAATGAATTACTACCACACTCCGCTAACCAAAGAACAAGCACTCCTTCGCGACGGTAAAATCAAAGTCGAGTACAGAGTGAAATGAGCATCAATCAGAAGAATCTACATACCTACTGCGGTAAGGGCAGATCTTTTCATTCACATGATCATCGTGAAAAAAAATTCTCTATGATACTATGACCTTCATCTTGCAGAAGCTTTTATGATTTTTTTCTAGTAAAAGAGCAGTCTCTGAGCCAGAAAAATAGCCGCTTTACTAAACATTTATTTCTGTAAGAGAAACAAATCCTACAAGCAAACATTGCCTCGCATCAGCACCACTCCACTGACGCAAGAAACATGAATTAATTGCGAGGCGTCGAAGTCTCGGATGAACTGCTCGCCGAGTCGCCGGTGGCAGGGTTGAAAGTCGAACCAGATGCCAAAGAGCCATTCGCGCTTTCTGATTGTGGCACAACCGGTATCTTAACTTCCTCTCTCTCCATCTCCTTTTCAAGCTCTTCCTCTTGGCGCAAGGTATTGAACTGGGTCTCGAGAGACCTAGCCGCGGCTAACCACGCAAGAACAATCACCAAAAGAATTCCTCCCAAGTAAGGAGTCGAATTTGCAAGCGATCCGAATGTTAGGATCATAAACTGCTGAATCAAAGCACCGCCAGACTTGCCCAGTGGGTTACAGACGACATCTATGGCTGCTTTACCTTTAACCTGAAGAGAGCATGTCACGGGCTAGTTCAGAAACAAGCAAGAAAAATAGCTTAAATAAACATATCTCCATCATCCTGAATATTGTATCATTCTTCTTTCTGATTTCAAGATCATACTAGTTGCTTAAGGTGTTGTATCTTTCTTGTATAGATCAACAGTAAATAGTTGCACTCCAGGATCTACATCCATCCTAGGACGTATAAACCATTAATTTGAGATGATTCCAAAAGCACTAAAAGCAAAAATTCAAACCTTGGTGTCTTCATCGAGAGGAATGTATGCCATTTCTTTGCAAGGGTCAAATAAGCTGTACTTGGCGCTCTTGCTGAAAATATTTTGCATGGCACCCACGTATACAGCGGCTAGAAGAGGGGTCATCCCAAATTTAGCTAGAGCAGGGGCAAGTGGATCGCCAAACAATATTAGAGAAAAGAATCCAACTCCTGTCAGAAGCAAGACGGTTGGCGTGATCTTGGCTGCGACTCCCCATCCATATTTGTTGAATATGACTTGGCTAAGCAACATCATGCTGAAGGTCATTATGCCGGTTGCAGTCGAGAAATCACCCATGAAGGAAGAATATTCATTCGGACTGGGAAACTGCACAATCAAAAGATATGGAATTTGGAGAATTATGAGTACATATGTCGAACTAATGCTGGAGATGATTACAACAGCCGCTACATGAAACTTACCTGTGCTTTGAGCTTTGATTTCCATGTAACTTCAACAAGATTGATGCTAATACCATAAGCAACCACTAATGTAGCTAGATCTCGGATGTATCTTGAAGATGCCAAGAACTTCACGCTCTCCATTGTTCCCATCTTGGGCTTCTCCTGCAAAATGTCATCAAAGTTAAAGCTCGAATGCATAAATGTAGGATTGGAAAGAAGCAGCTGCTCGGTTATTGACACAATTGTACATAAAACAAGTCTTCTAAAGCTCTACTATTCAAGGCACATCCAGCAAAAACGACACCAGTGAAATTTAAAGATCATAATAAGATCATGACCTTAACACTGACTTGTGCCAGAAATAAGATCAAGACAATCCTCACCAAGATATCATGATCATGCAAGCCATGTTAACATGATTCTTGGGGCAAAGAAACCACTCAAGAGCAAGCTAATGATATAACATCGAGGTGCTAGGCAGTTGATGTAACTATATGGAGATGAAGTTCTGTGAGATTTACCTTCTTCTTCTTGCTACGCGTTGGAAGAGGAACAAAAGTGTTCACCCACCAGTATAGGCCACAAATTGCGAGCCCCATTACCACCACGATTGTCATCATAGCTTTCAAGGAGATAGCCCAGCCATCGACTCCGGGACCCAAATTTTTTCTCATATTAGAGAAATACTTCACTGTTCGGCCAGAGAAAACAAGAGCAACATTGGCCCCAAGTCCAAATAGAGGGTAGAACCTTTTGGCTTCTTCAACAGTGGTTATCTACAGTAAAGCAAATCATTTTGGAAACAGAAGGAAATACACTCATTAAGCCTCAATGAAAATCATGTAATTATGCACGATTTTTCATAACAATGAACTTACATCATTGATAGATCACACACGACAAGAAAGGTTAATGGTAAAGGATATTCACTTCAGGTCCTGAGCAACGCAAACATCAAAAAGAGGACTATAGAAAACTTTCTCTGGTTACTCTACAACTACATATTTTGGCCTAAGACTTGCTTGTGGAGAGAAGGATGCGCTAGGCAATATTAGGTATCCCAAATTTCTCAATCCTTTTGTCGCTTGTGTGCCCATGAATTTCAGATTACAAGTTCAAGCATTACATCTCTCTATTAATCTTCTCGCAATGAAGGACGTCAACAAGAACCAGCATACAGCTGCAACTTCTTAGTATTTACTAAATTTTCATCCATCTCTGCGACAAGACATAAGAATCCAATTCATGCTTGTGGCAGCAAGATGATTCATGATGACAGGCTTTCATTGGTCTTATCTTCAGTCATGGCTCAATTTGGATAGACTAAATCAGTTCGGAACAATGAACATGAGAGATATTACATCTGGGAGTATCACATGTCACAATGAATGTACTACTGATTTTCATCAGAGATATAATAAACTATTTCATGCCTTAAATGATCTATTAAGAATATACTATTCTGTTTCAAATTTCAGTGAGAACCCAATTGTAAACAAAGCTACTTGAGAACTTTAGCTAAACTTTCACATCCGAGAATGAAAGGCAGGATCGAACTGCAACATCTACCTAGAATATTTCCCGATATTCACAGATCCTAGCCTCGCCATTCTTGAGGGAAGAACACCAGAAAGGATTCCACAACCCGCATAAAGAAAGATAGGAAATCCTTAGGTTTTCATGTATTACCACTCAGTTGCATTTTCAGTTAAAAGAGAGTGAAACAACCAGTAAGTGGCTAGGTGCTCTCATGATTTACAAAGATCATTATTTTCAGGAACTAATGGCATAGAAAGTGGCCTCCTAAAAGGTGTGGAGACATCCTGAGATGACGTAATTAGTTCATAATTACAAGGTAACCATTCCAACCAACTTCCAATGACAATTTTTTTTTTTTTCCCCTTTCTTAAACCGGCATGCATCAGTACTCCTAAGCTTACAGTAGCCAACAAACAAGCAGGAATCTCGACCAGAACTTATTCTTTAAAGCACATAAGTTAAAGGCGAAAGAGCAGGACTTTATAAGCCTATCCATATTTACTAGAGCCAAGCAATTTGATCCTCTTTTTCCAACAAACAGATAATCCAACTCAAGAGTTAATTTCCTCAGGTCGAAAAGGAAAAAAAGACGTCTAACCTGATTGGCAAATCCCCAGAACAGCACGGAAATCACCACGCTTCCCCACAGCTCAGCCATAACATAAAACAAGCAGAAGCTCCAGATCCTCATGATTGCAAGAGGTCCAAGAAATCTAGGACCCAACATATCAAGAAGCTTGTCTGCAAAGGCTTGAGGGTGGATGTAGTTGCTGAGAGGATACAGAACAAACCCAAATGCCCCAAAGAAGGCAATGAAAGGGACAATCACCGAATAGAAGAGAGCTTCCTTGGAAAGAACATTAGCCAATTTGGTGTACAACAACATGAACCCGACAGCCATGGGCAAATTAACCCAAGTCTTGAGGAAAGGTATGATTTCTGCGCTGCTCCCTTTAGCAGTCACCACCAACACATCCTTTGTGTCCCTGAGAATTGTGTAGTTGAAGAGAATGCAAAAGAACATCAACCCTAGAGGGACAATCTTCTTGAAGGTGACAGGCTCTAATCCCAGGAACTTGGGCTTCTCTGGCTCACCAAAGACAGGCTGACCATCAGCACCTGCAGCTGCTGCCTCGGCCTTGCAGATGTGAAAGGTCCGGTTTTTCTGGTAAATTTCACCAGGTCTTGAGATGACGCCATTGAATTTCTGGAACCCATTTGTGGACAGAGGAAAAGCGGAGAGATTGTTGGGTTTGATGGACAAAACTCTTTGCCTGAGGCTCTGGGATGGATTCAAGAACCTGTTTCTCGGTTTCAAGGGTAGGGACAGAAGACCTTTGGTCTGTAGAACCGCCTCCATCTCTCTCTCTCTCTCTCTCTCTCTCTCTCAAAACTCTCCGAAGTTTTAGGATTTCAAGAGAAGAAAATGAGAAGGAAAGATGGAGAGCAAGAGATAAGGTGGCCAAAATGAGGAGGCCTCGCTTCTCGGAAGACGAGAGGGGGTTCTTATTTCTCCCAGAAGAAGAAAAATCTGCTGGCCACCAAAGGAAAGATACCAAACCCTTAGCCTCCAGGGTGTAACTTGGAAGGACGAAAGTTAAAAAAGGGAGGTCGAAAAATCTGAACTTTGTTTAATGTATTCACAGTGGGGAGATCTTTTCTGACCGTCCGATGAATGGGGGCCAGAGTCTTATTGCATTTTTGTTTGTTCAATTGGAGCCAGAGAACTTCCTTAAATTTTCACAAGAAGACGGTCCCTTCGATTACACAACATCAACATAACATAGAGAAATGAGGCCGGGAGGCGAAGGAGAACAAAAAAGCGTACATGGGAAACAACAAACGGTCAAGAAAAAGGGGAGAGAAGTATCTCAAAAAAAGGGATCTTGCACGAACCAAGTTGGCAAGTTGGAACCTTTGAACGATCTCTCTCTCTCTCTCTCTCTCTCTCTCTCTTCTTGTCTTCATTGCCCCTCGTGTTGTTGAGCCTGAGCTACCGCCCGAGATATTTCCGAGTGCGAGCCCAACAGCGCTTCTCGCGAAAACAACGTGAGAGATGTTTGAAGCCGTGAATCCATTGATTGCCAAGGAGGGCCACCCACCCCAATCTGCGCTCCTGTCCTTTCACATGCGTATCTCCCTCCTCTGCCTTTCCCTTTTGCGGGCGTGTGGGGCCGGTCAATTTCTGGCGGCGAGGCTACTCGGCGGCCTGCCTGCCTGCCCCTCTTCTTCTTTATTACCTATAAGATTTGGCAAATGATCAATTGAATACGTGCAATCTGCAATGCAGTTTTGACCGCCTGCTTTGCACTAATCTCTTTTTCTGAAGTTTCGCACTTCAACTGTTTTGTGACTTAGTCTTTCTGTTTGATCCATGTATCCACGATGTTCCACATGAAATGACCGGTTCATGACGTCGACGATCTACTCCCGTTGATTCCTATTTGAGTGAGAAAAATATCAAACTCCGGTGAACTTATCTTGGCTCGGTCACATTTTTGCTCAATGTTATTAGATTCAATTGCTCTTATATTGTCAAGAAAATCGTGATTATCTATATAACAAATACCTCATCAACGTAAGAAACGAAATGATTGTTCAAGGTGCATACCATTCTTCATTCTTCACCCGAGAAGAATAAACTACACAAGATAGATTCTTATTCAATATTTCGTTCTTTGAAATTGAAAAGTCATATGACTGGGCACCATTATGTTTCCGTCTTCTGTTATAGATTTTGGAATCGAGTCGTAGTGAATCGGCCGTGCAAGTTTGTTCTCTTCTCTAACTTGCAATTGCTTCTCGCTCTTGATTTCGATCTAGGAGTATGACACATTTTGGTCACCGGGTGTTTGACGTTTGCAATGGACAGCTTTGGCCCCCTAGTGTAATAGGTATCTTTCGAGCTTTCCTAAGTCACGTGACGACCATCTTTTTCCAGGGTCAAAAGCCAGTTGGTTTCCAAGCTAGATGTAGCTTTCTAATAGTGTCGTATGTTTTTTTTTTCCTTTTTTCATATTTGCGTCGAGGCATCAAGCCGACCTTGCAAAAGCCTATTTTGGCGACATCCTAGGCCTATATCCCCACAAATGTGTATGCTCGTCCTAATGGGCGAATGCAATTTGAGTTTTACAACCGCTGCTTTGGTCAAAAAAAAAGGATTGTCGGCATTAAGGGTGTGCAAGTGGAATGACGCCCGACGAGGTCGGCAACCAGCCAAAAACAAGAGCTGGTGACCGGCGAGGTCGAACCACGCCCAGCCAAGGTAAGGCTAACCTTACCCAGCCACGGCGAGGTCATCAGACCTCATCTCTAACTAGTTATCAGCCATCCTCAAGGCCTATGCGACTACTAGAGGAAGAAGAAGAAAAGCAAAAAAAAAAAAAAAGAAAGAAAGGACTTGTTCCAAAAATTGTTTTTAGAAACAGAGGAGTAATCGTTTTCGTTCCAAATATATTCCCTAGCTATCGATATGTTCCGGAATATAGAAAAATTAGCTGACATTACCTAATAGATTTTTACTTCTTATTTTTTCCTGTTCTAGGGAACCAAATAACATAAATTTTGAGGAAAAAAATTACCAAACAGGATTGATTGGCATATTGATCACCCTTAATAAACAAATAAATAAAACTTGGAATTAGAGAAGCAAGAGAATTTATTTGTTTATTCATGGTTTATCACGAGTAGGAAATTGGGAAATGTGTTAAAAAATTATAAACATATTGCATTAGTACCAATTAAGTCTTAAACTTTTTAACTGTGTCAATTTAGTTCAAAACTTATTCATTTAAGCCAATTCAATCATTTCAACTAATTTTTGCTAGATACTAATAACATGAACACCAATCATCTTACATTGTATGATTGGTGCTAACGTAGATATTTTTATTAATATTTTAAAATTTTAAAATTTTTTCTTTCTTTCTTCCAATGGCTAGCACGACCATGGCTGGTGATGATGAACACCAGCGGCTGCGGGGCCCCTCTTGCTCAAGCGAGTCTTGGACGTGCTAGCTATTGGAGGAAAAGGAGGTAGAAAGAAAGAAAAATAAAATCAAAAAATAAAAATTATTAAAATGTTATTAAGATATCTACGTCAGTGCTACATAGAATGGTCGGCGTCCACATCAACAATATTCAATCAAAATTAGCCAAATCAAAAAATTTAGGATTAAAAAAATAATATAATTAAAAATTTTAAAATTAAATTGATACAAATACAATAATTTTAAAACTTTTATGACACTTTTTTCTCACAAGAAATTGGCGTGTGTGCGTATTGGGATCAGAATAATCAAGCTACTCGCACATGCGCGAGGAGGTCAAGCTGTCGCTGGTTTTTCCGAGGGCTTAGAATAAGCGGAAGTCGTGGAACGCACGCCTCTTCTTCCCCCTTGTCCTTCCTCTCTATTTCCGAAAATGCAGATGGCCGAGACAAGTGGGCCTCGGTACCGCCTGCTCTCCCCCCGCTTCGGATGTCGGAATACGCGGTCCGCCTTCTGGCCGCTTTGTTCGGCGCAACCTGCGTTTTCCAAATTCCTAGCGCTGACTTCGTGAAACGATGTTCTCATTTATGGCTTGTAAAACGAGCATCACATTACTCGGTAGAACATGCAAGGATTCGATTTCCAAACCCCCCTAAATGACGAACCGCTAAGAAGGGTCCGTTTGTTTAGAATCGAGAAGCTTGGCATGCCATGTAAGAGCACCTGTGATGGTACTCCTTACATTTGATGGGATCAAATATCGTACGACGAAGTGGTTGATGATATCACGATTGATTTGGGGATCTGCGATGATAGGCAAGAGAGCAGGGGCTCGTCCTACCTTGGAAAACATTCTCGTACACATCTGATTTCACGACTTATATTAAACCTAACAAAAATAGCATATGTATGATGTCATTTCCTATTTCTTGAGTAGATATTGTTACAACTAAAAGATTCCGATCGAGTCATTTTAATATCACGTAGGATGAATTTTCAAAATTCCTCACCAGACCTAGTCTTCAAAGGCAATATCATTGCATGCTAACTAGAACTTCCATTTTGACCCAAAGAAAAAATGTAGATTTCCATGACTCGAATAATATTAGGACTTTGTATAAATAACGAATGGGTTGTCAACTTAAGGTTTCATCGGTGGGTATAACATGATGCACTAGGAGGTCAAAAACAACATAAGCATGATGAGATTTGCCATTTCTTGAATATTCTATTGAAAAAAAAAAATGCAGTTACTACTAGTGGATCCGCATAAAAAATTTCAATTTGCAATCGAATTGATTGAACATGCGCACAAGATGAATATTCTATTGGGAAAAAAAATGCAGTTACTACTAGTGGATCCGCATAAAAAATAAAAATAAAAAATAAAAGCCGACCCATATAACTTCTCTTGGCCACGAACTTCGCAATCAAATAATCTATGGACCCGCAACTTTTTCACCACGTGCACGGCCATCGTTCGACGCATTTTATGCGTAATCAGCCGCAACAGTGTGATGTCGAATGTGAAGATATGTCTTCTTCCTCGTCGTCCCCCCGGTCTTTCGGCTTTTGGGTCGGTTGCCGGCGAGGAGGAATTCGAACCCTCGACACACGGTCGTCCATGTATCCATAGAAGGTTCAGCGGCTACATCGCTAGTGACAATGTGTGAGTCCATAAAGCGTAATTCGACTTTAAGATCATGGAAATCAAGATGGTACGAGCATTTGTGCTTGCTTGAGAATGATTAAGTAAGCGAAAGCATATGATAGCATCGTCACTACAGCTGAGCCAATTCATCACCCTATTGGATTATGTTATAATTAACCGTTTGGCTTGAAAAATTGACTTTAGATGGGCAACGGAAAAATTATCTAAAAAGTCATAAATTTATTGTTTGACCGCTAATTAAACTCTAAACTTTTTAATTATATCCATTCAATCCTAAACATTTTGATAATTTGTGAATTCAGTTTAAAACCTTTCAATTATGCTTATTTAGTTATAAACATTTCAATGATTTGCCAAAATAATCCTAAACATTTTAGCAAATTATTAAGTTAGTCATTTCGGCTAATTTTGGGAGGGTTCCTTTAACATAGCAATCCATGCAATTTTTTTAAAAAATTTTAAAATTTTCATTGATTTCTTTCTTTCTTTTCATTTTCTTACAAAGGGTCGATGACCCTACTGACCCCATGGCGTAGGCTAGTGACACTCTTGCTAGTTGTGGGCGAGTGTCAAGGCCATCGTTGTGGCCCGTGAGAGCACCGCCACCCTTGCCCATGGTAGTAACGATTTCGTGGCCCTTGCCCAAGTCGCTAACCCTATGTAAAAAGAGAGGGAAAAAAAGAAAATGAAAATGAAAGATAAAAAAAATTAAATTAAATTATTTTTTTTTTAAATAAAAATTGCCCACATCAATGCCTACACCATGACCAGCACTCTTTGGGTGGCTATGTCAATGATATCTACTCAAAATTAGCCATAATGACTAAATTGACAAACCATTAAAATGTATAGTACTAATTTGGCAAATCATTAAAATATTTAGGATTAAATTAACAAAATTGAAAGATTTACTAAATTGACAAGTTGCCAAAAAATTTAGGACTAAATTAGCTCTTGTGCAATAAGTTAAGAACTTTATGGTCAATTTTCTCATAATGCAATACCTAATTCACCCTAAGTTAATTAGTTAAGCTTGGATAAAACCTTAGCTACAAAATATCATACACAAGGAGAAAATTACATGTGATGAAGTATATATGCAAATGATAATGTTGGAGTCATATAAACGACTTTTAGGATAATGTTTTCTGGAATTTATAGCATTTAGTTTAAGAAAAATAAAAAATCCCTTCAAAAGTAAATGATAATGTTGACCGAGTCAAATAAATTTTTCTTTTATTTTATTTTTCGACTTTTAGCAAGGCTCGACTCACTAGAATCTAACAAACTCGAGCTTTGCAGCCCATATGGTGATGCTTGAGCACACTTATGACCGGCTCGATTGGCTAACAAGCTCGAGGCCTGTGGTGATGCGAAGAAAAAAAAAAAAGAAAAAAATTAAAATTCAATTTTAAAAATAAAATAATAATAATAATGAATTATTGGAAGGAGTGCTTGGAGGAAAATTAAATGAGATTTTCCTTACTAAATGATGAAAAATATTTTCTAGTTCATTTTTTATTTCAATCGAACACTGAAAATTATTGTCATTTTCCTAAATAATGGCTTTTTAGGTAACATTTTTGGAAATTTCATATTTTTCGCGAAAACAAATGGATTCTTAAAATTAAACAAATTGCTTAGAGGGACGGCATAAATAAATCACGTTTAATCCTAGATCTTAAGTTTAGAGATGGGCCAGTTAGAGGAGTTCGTCTTGTGAGTATTAGAGAAATACAAACTTATACTATGTCAAGAAGTATTAGAGAAAAATACTTAAAAATCAATTTTAAAAAATGATATAAAAATAAATTATTGGAAGGAGTGCATTAAGGAAAATTAAATGAGATTTTCCTTACTAAACGATGGAAAATATTTTCTAGTTCATTTTTAATTTCAATCGAACATTGAAGAATATTGTCATTTTCCTAAAAAATAATTTTCTAGGTAACATTTTCTGGAAATATTACATTTTTCATGGAACAAATGGATCCTTAAAGATTAAATAAGTTGCTTAGAGGGACGGCATAAATAAATCACATTTAATCCTAGATCTTAAGTTGAGAGATGGGCCAAGTTAGAGGAGCTCGTCGTGCGAGTATTAGAGAAATACAAACTTATACTACGTCGAGAAGGATGAAAGACGAGTGTTGTAACCTAACCTGCACACATGCCGATTCATGATCACCGGAGATTTCCGAGCTGTGCAAACTGTCGGGTTGGATCGGAGAGCTACATGATGATGTAAAATGAGAAGGGCCCGACTCCGAAACACTTCTTAATTGTCGTGATCAAGAGAAGAAAGAACACTTCTTAATTGTCGTGATCAAGAGAAGAAAGGACACCAGATTTCTGGAAGTCTCTCTCTCGGTCCGTCAGCTTTCTATTGATTTCAGGGAAAAAACAAGAGATGGGGAAACGTGTAAGTATAGCTGGCACGTCATTTGGGGAAGCTATACTGGTGAAGGAAGTAGACGCACGTCGACCCTAGAAGACACAAGAGAAACCTAATGAGAACGACGGCCCATGAGAGTCCAAAGCGATATGATTGCGGACGGGATATGCCCTTTACCGAAGGGGCCCATCGGACTCCCCTCCTCCTGCGATTCGACACCATCGATGGAGATCGTGGTCGGTCGCGAACGAAAAATTCTGAGCAATCAAGGTCCGACCACCGGCACTTTAATCAGGACTGGGGACCCCGGGCTGGCTTTGTCTCAGGCCATTTTTCAGCCGAAGGTGTCGTGTGGATCGCCATTCAAGGGCACGATTTTGCCCAACTTCTATCGAGCCAGCCCAGAACAAGTAAAATTTGGAATTGGGGAGGAAGACCCAAAAAAGAGAGAGCCCATCGTTTTTGATTTAAGTCTGAATTCATAACACGAAAACCTCATATTAATATATTTATGATATTACCAAAAACTCTAAATAGGTATGTGTGTGGTAAATTTGCTCTATGTTGGTTTACGTTAAAATTTATAGTTAAATTATTGATTTAAAGAATTGATTCAATTTAACGAAAATTAATAGAATATAAATTTACTACAAATATATTAGTATGGAGTTTTTTATGATCAAAAGATTAATTTGAGAAAAAAATTAATATAAATGTACCCGTTTGAAAATTTTTATGGTTAAAAAGTCGGTTTAAAATAAACTTATCTAGATGTGTCCATTTTGGGTTTTTTTGTTATATTAATCCTATATAATCATAAATTTGGTGACCGAATATGATGAACATCGCAACCTTTACTGCGGTATTTAGATTATAACCAAACATACAGACCCCCTCCATCTCGATAATCAGAATTAAATGGACACTTCCGTCACGATCAACACGCCCGGTGAGAGAAGCTACGAACGAAAGACGAGCATGCTCGAGCTCTCAGGCGGTCTTCGGCCCGTACCTCGCCACCCGCTCGTCGATCCACTCCCTCATGTCGCCCAACACCCGGTCGGCGTTCTCGTCGGGCTCCCCCTGGATCAGCGAGTGGTACATCCCCTCGTACATCTTCAGGGTCTTGTCCGAGCTGGACGCCTTCTCGTACAGGAGCTGCGACGAGGTGGGGCACGTGACCCCGTCCGAGGTCCCGTGGACCGTCAGGAACGGGGCGCTCACCCTGGCGAAGTTGTCCTGTATGTACTGGCACACCCGGGCGATCTCCCTCATCGTGCCGACCCTCGGCTTGCCCGTGTACCTCCGCGGGTTCGACGCGATGATCTTGAGCTTCTCGGGGTCCTTGATGGCCTTCCCCACCATCTTGTTGTCCGGCATGCTCGCCCACGTGTCGGCGATCCCGAAGAGCATGCCGTAGAGGAACAGCCGTACCTGAAAATCGAATCACGTTGCAGATGATCACTCGGCACTTGTCAATGTGCTTATAACAGCATGACAGCAAACTTCCCATCCCTCATACCTTGCTGGGCTTCATGTTCTCCGGGATCACGAAGAGCGGCGCCGAGAAGATCAATCCCGTCCATGTGTCGGGCTCGGATTGGAAGTACATCAGCATCGTCGTCGCCCCGCCCATGGACTCGCCGAACAGGAAGGCCGGCAGGTCCTTGTAGGGCTCGCTCTTGCGGACGTGGGTGAAGAACGATAAGGAGGTGGCAGCGATCTTCTCCATGTCACCTGCATTATATGCCAAAACTCAGATCTCATTCACTCGTCTTCTCTCGTTCCCGAAGTTTACTTTTTTTCTAAACAGGGGCTGCTCGGTTTATATACAGATGGAGGACTTCCTGTTGCCTACATACTAAAGTACCATTCATGCTTCCAAACTCTCTCTCTCTCTCTCTCTCTCTCTCTCTCTCTCTCTCTCTGCATCGTCCTCTGTTTCTTTCTGAGTTAGTTTAATAGGTCTAGAATGCATACAAAGACGCAATAAATGAGAAAAGTCCCCTGCTTTATCCAACCAATTGACAGAAAGATGACTCGGTGGTCGACCAAGGAGCTCTATATACATGTGGACCGAACCTACTGTTCTTTCCGAAAGAAGCAATTCCTCACCTATATTTCCGCCTCATCGATTAAAGCTAATGTCCAGACGCAACGACACAGCGACCGCCAGCCATAACCCATTCGACCCGCAACATTAAATACGAAACAGGGTATTCGGTAATGATTAAATAGATTTGGTTCTGGCAATGACAGAATTCAGGCATTTTTCCTTATCTTTCCAGGCGTAACCGGAACCGATCCAGGCTTTGGCTCTGGAGAGAGAGAGGAGGGAAGAGGGAATGAAGGTGTGGACATTACCCATGTAGCAACGGAGGCCGTCGGAGCGGCCGTGGCCGAGGAGATCGGCGGCGAAGACGGCGTAGCCCCACGTGGCGAAGTTGATGCAGATCTTCTGGAAGAGCCAGCCGGTGTCGGATCCGTAGCCATGGGTCATGTAGACCGAGGCCTTGACTTCCTGATCCAAGGGCAGGAAGCTCTGCGTGAAGAGCTTGCCGTTGGGGGTCTCGAAGTAGGACTGGGAGTTGCGCACCCCTTGCGACGCGTAGTACTCATCCTCCGGCATGTGCCCCCAGAAGTTCGGGGGCGTCTCTTTCTTTTCCTCTTCCCCTGCCATCGATCTAGGGAGAGAGTTTCAGGAAGATCGTGTCTGTTTTTGCCTGAAAAAAATGGAGATGGCGTTGCTGAACAGGAGTAGGAATTGGAAGGGGCAGCTCTTCGGGGTGTTTTCTTTAGGAGGTAGAGGTTGAAGAAATAGAGAGAGAGAGAGAGAGAGAGAGAGTGTGGATCTCACCAACCCAGAAATGGTTTTTCTTCCTTCCATTGCTGGGGATTGGGTGGTTCGGGGTAGGTGGACCGAATTATCTCTTTTTTATCTTTCTGGGGTGGGCCATGATAATGTGGTTGAGTTGAGTTGGGGGTGTTCTCATTCTTCTTTATTCTTTTCGTTTCGGGGTTTGGTGGGCCGACGCAATCCGTTTTCCAGATTCCTCGATTGGTTGAACAGGTAAGCAATCGATCCAAGTGATGCACCAGAAAGGAATATTAAGTACAGCTTCACGGCTGGGTCATGATAGAACTCCTAAATTTTAAATGCCCACTTTCATCCTTAGCTTGGCTAATGTTTCTGGTGCTCGTTCACTTAGACAAGGAGCAGAGCAACACCAAAAGCCGGAAAACCTAAGTCACCGATGCCGCTCCTACCCATAGTGTCTGCTTTCACCGCCGCAATTGAACAAACATAGAGCACAAGGAAATCGTGATTCGCTTTTTAAGTTACAGTAGCAGCGGCTGTTCTTTTACCCGGAGCACAGATACAAGCATTCGACCTTGTATCGTACCAACGTGTCGACGATCCATGGTAATGATTTGATGGAAAAGAAATGGTGACAGGCTGCTGATTTTTGCTGGCTCTACCAGGCACTGCAATGTTTCTCATGCTGCTTGAATTCCTGACTAGGCCAGTGGAGGATCTTCTGGAGCCGACACCATGGCTAGGCATTCACCTCCATCGGCACAACACTTACGCTGGGCCTTTCCGAGAAATTAGATTGCAGGAACTGCAGTAGAATTCTGCTTTCAGCCTTGGATCGACAACTTCTTTTATGGCTCCTTGGGTAAAGATAGGATCGATAAAATCAACTAAGCGAATGCTGTCATAGTGCCGCCTAGACGACAGCAAGCTATATCCTCATGATTACTTGCTTTACATACTACACTATAATCTACATGACTTGATGTCCTCCGCATGATAAGCGACCATTCCATGTGACTGTTACATCAGTACTAATATCTTTCTAGTGTTCCAAAACATGCAAAGAGAAATAATAATCTACAGAGACAACCCAACAGTAGTATCAAAAAACTATTTCCCCTATAATAATGGCATCCTCTGTTTCCTCTGTTTAGAGTGATTTTCCCAAACTTGAAGATGTATCGGATGCTCAACGTGACAAAAAATACATATTCAACTGCTGCAGAATGAGGAGACTAGCAATTCTTTTTTAAGAACTATGAAACACGGTTCTATATAAATTGAAATCGATGTACTCCTCTATCTTCTTAGGACAGCAGTTCCCTTTGATAGTTCGGTTGTCACCATGACAGAGACATGGATAATGGGTATCATTGAAATGAAAACCACGCACTTATACTCTCTTGGAGCCAGACTCACGATGACTTTCTACTTAACAAGCCTCTGAAGACAATCCTAGTCCTGTGTGGACCATGCAACATGCCAAGAAAGCCGAAGTCAATCAACTGGGAAGGACAAGGCCATACAAAAACCAATTCAATTTGGGCGAAAGAAGGAACAGGCACAAATGTCGCAGCAGATTTCTATTCACGCTCGACAATAGAGCAAGTCAAATAAGTAGCAATATGAAAGAAAGAATAGACCAGGTGAACACATGGTTTCTCTTTTTCCTGTTCCGTTTAGGTCGATCATCTCCGTTCAAGGGTTGACAACAGATGCTAGTTCTGCCTCTTATCTGTTTTGATTGTGAAACCCATAAAGAAAAGTTCCCTGTCTTATAACTAGCTGAGGCCGACCCGAGGGAGCTAACGAGACCATTGCCCTCACGGTAGGTTATTAATATTTGTCAGCTCAGTCGCTTGTGAAATTCAACTTTGATTCCTCCATTGACTAGTATCCTTAATGCATGGCTTGTGAGGGTCCAAAAAACAAATCGAGAGATTATCTCCTTATCGTTCCAAGATGACTGCTCTTGCATCAGCTGAAGCTGTCAAGATGCAAGTTTGAACACGGTACCTTCATGACATTTGACCTGGCGAGAAAGCTGCACCAGTTTTTCTGGTACTTTAGACATCGACATGAGTATTTCATCTTCACTCCTGAATCACGAAAAAATTCGCTGGGAGAGGGCCACTTTCAGGCCCCTTTTGGTTCGGCAATAGACTTTAGAACCCTAAACCCCATTCCATATACGGATCAAATGGGACCTCAGTCATGCTTTCGAGGATTTCCAGCGACCACTTGCATCAGTCAGACAATTTTGAACTGATGCATCTTCGATCTAATAATAACTGATGCAACTATATCTTTGGGTCATCTCTATGCTCCGTGACCCTTCGGAAACCTCTTACATCGTGGTTTCTTGTTTTTAGAGGTGCAAATTTTATGCATTGGTAGTACTGGGATTGTACCCCGCATGTGCTAGGTGCGGGTAAACTGAAAAATTAGGTGATTTACCTATTACTGCCTACCAAACTCATATCTTGACTTCAATATGGACATTGAAACTTCGTTTGGCAAGAAATTGAGGGTTCTAATGAAAACCCTCCGAGACATTTCATCTTCTTGAAGAAAAAAAGAAAGAAACTTCAGAAAGAAAATCCACTTAGCACCAGCTGACCATAGACCTAGCAAAATTCCTGACACTTCTTTCATTAAGCACAATCCGGAAAGCATAAAAATGAAGTCTCCAAACTTCGGCGGTGTCTGCTGTTACAAGAGGAACAAGAGGAGAAAGCGAGCTTCCAGGGGAGATTCATTTAAAAGGATGGCAGAGGAAAGAAACTTATCAAGAGCATGTCCACTTTATTTGCAAAGCACAAGAATCACACACACACATGCTCGAAACTCACAGGATAGACGAAACAGACAGATCAAACCTAAAGAGCACATCATGCGTCTGCAGCATTATCCTTCTCGCCAATCTTCCCTTCTTTGCCAATTTGTAAGTCCTCCACTTTACGAGTAACTTCATCTGCCCCGACTTTTGCTTTACCAGTTACTGGGCCGTTGCCTGGATTTGCATCACCCTCAACATTATTTGCAGGCCCAGTCTGCCATATTCTTATTGTGCCGTCTTCTGATCCAGAAGCGTAGGATTCCCCACCGGGCGAAAATCGCACACAATGGACAGGACCATGATGACCCTTGTTGCATCCTAAAGCCAAGGTTCAGCAGGATATAAATTAGAACTTGACCGTCACAGAATACCAACATGACAGGGAAAGCTTCTTTGCATGAGGCCCATAAATTTTCATAGCGCACAACATGGAGAAAATAGGGAAATAATGAAATACAAACTGGAAGAAAGTAAATAAGATGCACGATTGCTATGATAGAAGGAGCCGATAAATGCACAAAAGTATGTGCCAGTCATCAGACACCAAAGCTGTATGAAACTTGAAATACAAATCACCATCACCTACCAATCTCTTCTCCAGTATGGAAATCAAAAATGTGAACCCACATGTCTTCTCCACCAGCAATAAATTTATTCCCAAGCTTTGGTTCCAACGAGGCTGACTCGACATTGCAGGGCATGTTGTAGCTCTTCACCAACCCAAAGCTAAACAATGACAAAGAAAAACATATGTTAGCCCAGTCTTAACATACAACACATATAGAACAGTTTTACTACAGAAGCTTACTGGTTTGCATCCCATAATTTAACGGTAGAACCATCAGCTGTGGTAATATAGCGACCATCCTGACTCACTTCAGCACTAGTGACAGGGGATTTTGTTTCCAAAGTTTGAACAATTTTCCCACTCCTTACATCCCATAACCTGTAGTGTAGTCACAAAGTAGATAAGAAAAGAGAGCCAAAAATAAAAAGGCACTTAGGACCACAATAAAGAAAGCATGCATAGGAGAATGCAAAGAAGCTTTCAAGAACTTATAATGGGCGCAGCAAGGGTGGTATCGTCTTTCCAACTATACCACATTGATAGATAATTACAAAGACAACCATAGACAAGTACCACGTTGACCCGACAACCAGTTTCTTAATGGCTTGTGTGTATGTTTGTAATGAATGCATTAGAATGTGATAAGATCCTCGTTCTATTCTTAGGTCGTTTGGTTCCTTAGAATCAACAGGAATGGAAATTTAAACTCAATATGTGCAAATCAAAATCAGGCAGATCCTTTTTTTATTCAGAATAAAGCATGAACCTATAAAAAAATTGAAAAGGGCCAATCCCAAACATCAGGATTTAAATTAGATTTCGATGAAACAAAACATAATAAGAAGTTCATTCAATACATTTAATGAACTTTTTGTAGAGAGAAGGGGGTCAAAACTCAATTGGGTATGGTTAAGAATGAATGAGGAAAACCCACCAAAAATAGTAAGTATACAATTCAACCAAAAATAAATGCTAGGTTATCAAAATTTTAATAAGAAAATATAGATATGCTAAGAATATTTTCTTAGCCTAACAATTTACTTATATATTGTAACCCTCATCAATAAATTCAAACTATAGAGCTGTTTTCATTATGGAAATGCTACCCGACGGCTCTAATGAAAACATTGATTATCGATTCAATTCCTCCTTATCTAATCCCACTGAAATGTAGCTTGAGGAAAAAAGACAGTTGAAAGTCAACCTTAAACAATTCATTAGGAATGAAATATAAGCCCTGCCTTGCAAAAAATTTAAATGGTAACCTAGCTCCAAGGTTGGAGTGCCAGGAAGTTATTATGGTATCTGTGCCTCTAAAATATAAAGAAAAGATCAACATTCCGACCTTAAAACATTAAATCAGCTCAAACTGCATTTCACAGTTAAGCTACGAAAGGAAGAACCATGCAGTAGACAAGAATTAAAGAAAACCATTCACATACCCAAAATTTTTTCTTGTTGAATGTGAGCAATATTGAAAGAGGAGAAAAACAATCAACAGCGCAAATACTTGCCAAACCTGGTAAATATAGCCTACACGGCTAATCCCAGTTTGCCCGACAAAAATGAGCACCCAGTTTAAATCTCGATGGGTCAAAACAGTTGTTACAAAACAACAGGCTAAAGGAACAAATACACGAATATTTCAACTTGATAGAACTAAGGTTACCTTACGCCACCAATATCAGTACAGGAACTTAATATGGTCTGATCACTATGGAGCCATGCAGCAGTTCTTATTGAACCTGGTGAATTGTCAACTTCTCTGGGAGGAGCATCTGGTCGGTTCAAGTCAAAAATTCGAAGAATTTTCTCAACACCGCCGGTCAGCAAGAGATTAGTGTCCTGTAAAAAGTGCATGGTGAGGTTTAAGAAGCTTCAGAACTGTACGCAACAGAAGTACTCAACAAGAACTTGAGAGGGTTAAAATAATGGACAAAAAGTAGATGATGAAATAACAATAACATCAAAAAAATGCTAAAGACTAGTAGCAACAGGGAAAAGATCAGAAATCATTGTAGTTACCTCTGAGAAGGCGCATGCCCGGACAATGTGCTTGTGTTCAAAAGAGTGCAATTCATCCCCGGTCAATGCATCCCACAGTTTCCTGGGCAAAAAGCACAGAAATCAACACTCATGAACAATGTCCTCCTAGCGATGAGCATCTCCTGAGTAACGAAATACAGACACAAGTCCTTTGCCTATAGTAGCCTGCTATTTCAAAATCAAAATTAACAAACAAACCTCACCCCCTCAATTTTCTAACAAGAAGTTGTTAATGAAGTGATGCCAACGAATCAATAATGCCTTCATCATCAGAGTTAATGCACCTAATTATAATTCGACTCTATAAACTTAAGGTTCATGCATTGAGTGGTCTTAACCTATTTGGCAAACCAAATGAACAGTACATGCAACTGCTGTCACCAAAAAACCAACTAAAAGTTTCACATACGCGGAGAAATCTGCAGAGCCGGATGCAGCACGTAGAGCATTAGTGTCCAGGCAGCAGCTCCAGACTGCACCTTTATGTCCTTCAAAGGTTCCAATCCAATCTCCAGTCTCTCCATTTCGCAGCATTGGGCTAGAATCTGAATCCCAACGGTAAAACCATAGCAGAAATTACACACGGAAGCACCAATTGAAATTCTCTAAACTTTCCCATGCACAACACAGTAAAGAACACAACCTTCGAACCCCAACTAAAACTCCAAAGACAAGCCCACCATTTCCCGCTCATATGCCTTTTTTCTGCCCAACTCGACAAAAGCTCAACTCAAGCCAGTCACCCATCTGGCAAGCAACCTTTGCAATTGTCCCACAGAAACAATTAAAAGCACCCTCTTTTCCGGTAGATAACAAAGCAGTCTAGTGGCCGCACACACTACTCGAACCTGATCGATCATAATGACCCCAAACATCTCCCAGCACACTCTACCCACGACAAGATTGGCGAACCAGACGGAACTAACTAATCCGCAAATGCCGCAACCAATTCAGCAGGCACAACACGTACAGATCGCGAAAACTCCAAGTCCACATATATGGCAACTCTTGAACCAACTCCTACCTTTGCTCGCACTGATGAGGAAGAAGCCATCCGGCGTGATCGGGCTGTAAAACAAATCGACCACTGGCCGCGAATGCCCGTGGCACACGAGCGGCACCACCGTCCTCTTCTTGTCCATCTCGACCCACGAGAAATAAATTACGACGAACCGCCAAAAGAGGGTAAGCACCCCCAAAAATAACAACAGAGAAGAAAGCCCTAAAATTCAATCTAACCCAAGATCCAGGAAACCTCAAAAAAACCCACCCACGATTTGAGCACGGAAAGCGCTGATCACTAGCTATCTTACAAAGAGGGTAAATCGAGAACACGAAAATGCTTTGAAATTTCTCCTCCTTTCCTGCGGTGATTTACAGAGGGATCGATCCCAAAACACTGGGATCCGATCTTTTGCCAAGGAAAAAAAAATTCGTGGGTGCTCGCACTTCACTGACTAATCTGCTAAGAAGGTTCAATGCGGATCGAAGCCCGACCAAAGAACAAAGAAAACCTATGGAAAACCCAAAAAAAAAAAACCGAAAATTGGGCAAAAAAAAACCGAAAGATAACGGAGCCGGACTCGAAGGGGCGAGACGCAGGGAAGCTCGCTGCAATGGCAGCCCCGTTCTTATACTTGTCCAACAAATCCGAGGGCTTTCCTCGTTCGATTTTTCCCCCTTTTTCCCTTTTGTCTTTTTTGGTATTTTCTTCTTTATTTTTTCTTTTCTTTTTTTTTTCTTTAGGGTTTTCGCCCGGGAAGATTTTTTTAGCTGATTATAAATGAGGAATTGGTGAAACTTCGCCGGTCAACTCACCCAGGGTCAACGAATATTGAGGTGGAGAGATTGACTAAGGTGGCGGGTGATCTGCAATGATAGAGATTAGGAGATCCCCGTCTTGAATGCGATCGGAGATCATTGCCCCAATTCGACGATCTCATCGAACTTTTTTGGACCGCCGCCGTCGAGGAAAGATTATAAGCAATAATGCGATATCTTTCCAAAGTCTCGATTTAGTGGAGGAAAAATAGGTTATGTCTGGTGTACAGGAGGAGGGTCTCCTGAATTTGAACGGGACGGGTCCAGGGGGCTAATTTTCCCCATCAACGAGCCCAAATTTTACATGGGTTTTAGCCTTTCATGTGCTGAATTGAGAGGAAGAGAACGGCACTTAGAGATGATGCTCTTTGGGCTTTTACCACTGATACCTCATTTCAAGGGCCATTCGCAATTAGCCCGCCATCGGTTTTGGAATCTCGGAACTGATCTGAGATCTCGGACAACTTGTTTTTCTAAGACGAGCTTTCCATTTTTTAATAAGGCCCTAGCCCCGAAAAGCCAATTAAAGAAACGGCGAGAAAGTACACCGAAGACGACCGACCTGCACGCTTTTTCGATCCCATCCACGTGTGCTCCCTTATCCATCTGCCCCCACGGACATACGGAGATTTAAGGTATATTCCTAAATTAGAAGAGCCAGTGAGCCACACCCTCAAAACATTTCTAATTCTACGGATGATGTTGTGCGAAACCAAATATCGGTCGATTCAACGATGATGCAAGGCTCAGAGGAGACGTGATATTTGCTGAACGGGACAGTACACCCGATCCAACGGTCAATGTGAATTGGACCGGCATGAGATGGGACGGTGTCCCTGATTCAACGGTGGATGTGAAAACAAAGAAGAAAAGAAAGTTGGAAGTGAACGGGAGAATCGTTCGCTCCTGGCAGGCATGGCACTTAAATTGATGAAACAAAGAGGTAGCAAGTAGCAACGCCAGTTTCGTTTCAGCTGAGCAAGCAGAGAAAGTCTCCCTCCCTCTCGTTTCTCTCTCTCTCTCTCTCTCTCTTCCGGCATTATCGCTGTCGCAATGTCGACCTCTCTGCCGTCTTTCACACCCGCCCTCGGGATCCCGGCCCCGTCGCCTCCTTCGTCCGGGAAGCCCGACCCGAAACCCGCGTCCACGAACTGGTGGGCCCCTCTCTTCGGGTGGCCCTCCGAGCCGAGCCACGTCGCCGCCCCGGCCGCCCCCGACGGCGGCGGCGACCGCCCGGAGAAGTCCGATCCAGAGGCCCGGAAGGCGGGTCCCAGATCCAGGTTCGCGCCGGGCGGCTTCACGGAGGAGAAAGCGAAGCAACTCCGGAGGAAGACCAGGGAGGGGTCGAGCTTCCACGACGCAATGTACCACTCGGCCATCGCGAACCGGCTCGCTTGGGACTGAATGGGCATGTCCGACGAGCGGAGATTGAAGGAGCACGGGTCAAGGTATGCATGCATGCCTACTGTTCTTTTTATCTGGGTTTGCCACGTCGAAATGAAGGAAAGAAGTGATTCTTCTTCTTCTTCTTCTTCTCCTCCTTATTAACTTAGTAGTTCTTGTCTAGGGGAGGTTCGATTTTTGGAGGAACTTCTTGTCTGGAACTCATGTCCTCGTCAGTGAATCTGAATAAGTTGATGATGAACTATTCTGCAACGACGCAAGTTGCTGTACCTGCTAATTAATGCAACCCATGGCTTCTGTTGGGTATGCTCCTTTGTAGATTGCATAAGCTGAACTTAGCTCGTATGCTGCGCAAATTCACTTTTTCTTCCATTGCATTGATCTCTTCCATTACATCTCATGTTTGAGCTCATTTAAGCTCCGGAAAATCGAGCTTGGTCGAGGTCGGAGTTCGAATCTGTCTTCCTCACGCAGTCGAGCTCCAGAAGTAAAAACTGTCGATTTAGGTTCGATTCGATTACATCTCTAACAACTACGCGGGTGCGCGGTAGGTTTCATTCTACTGATGTTAGAACGCGCTGGGTAATGCATGCAGCATATTCTTAGAGATTGTTTAAACAGGACATGTTCCCTTTTTAATACGACTGCATCACCTTATGAATGAGTTTAGTCGATCGACTTTTGTTTTCACTCAGGATCTCTTCTTCTTGTCGTCGAGTCGTGGTATTTAGTAGCTCCTGGCGTTCTGAACGCCCAACCATGGCGTTCGGCAGATGAAATGATGATTTATACGGCCGTATAAATACACGTCCGTGCGTATCCCTTACGTATTCCTTGTACACCCGTACATGTAAAAAGGTACCAACTCTCTCGAGTCGGCCCAGCTACTCACATGCACTACTCACATGCCAACAGTTCACGGCTGCGTTACTCACGTGCCAACAGTTTCACGGAAACGATGTTAAAAGTAGCCGCATAATTTGTTTATGGCATTTAAATAAGTCTTATATTCACACACCTATAAGTTCAAACCTTTCAACAAGTAGAGGCGGACATTTTCAAGTTAACGGATTAAGTATTAAAAGTAGCCGCATCATTTGTTTATGAGATTTAAATAAGTCTTATATTCACACACCTATAAGTTTAAACCTTTCAACAAGTAGAGGCGGCACTGAGCAGGAACATTTTCGTGAGCCACGCAAGTTAATGGATTGAGTATTAAAAGTAGCCGCATCATTTGTTTATGGAATTTAAATGGGTCTTATATTTACGCACTTATAAACTTAAAGCTTTTGAGTTGAACCTTTCAAAAGCAGAGAGACACTGAGCAAGGGCTTTTCTTGTGAGCCACACGAGTTAATGGATTGAGTAAATTTCTTTGGAATTGGTGGCCCGGTGGGTCGAACCCGTCGGAGAGAGACACTGAGCAAGAGCTCTTTTTGTGAGCCTCACAAGTTAATGAATTGAGTAAATCCCTTTGGAATTGGTGGGTTGAACCTTTCCTGACGATACCAGTCAAGATTTAGGCTTGATTCATGTGGCAATGGAGGAAAGAAAAGGAGGCGGAATAGTGCATTTTACCTCAAATGATAAAGAAAAGAGTAAAATTCCCGAATGTAAGATTTTGAGCGCTCAGCATATGACATGACTGAAACGGTCATATATGGTCGCGTTCGGTTCCGGTTTCAATGACCCCTCGTAAAAAACATTTTACTAGTGTAACCGGTAACAGTATGGCGTATTCTTACAAAAAAGGAAGAAGAAACTACAATTTTTTTTGCAACTCGGTAGTGGTCCTATAGGCTAATCTAGCAGCTGGTCTAGTTGGGCTTGTCAGGAAGAGGATAGTCGAATGCTGGGCCTAGAAGGCCCAAATGTAGCTGGGCTTTAGCCTGCTGCATGAACAGAAGACTCAATGTCGAGCTCGTTCGGCATGGTAGGCCCAATCGATGAAATCCCAGGCCCTTGCTCAATTGATGGGATGAACCCATCGATCAAAATGGGCCATCCGAACTCCCCAAGTTTGATCACTCGTAGGTCGTATACTATACGATCCATCCCATGCACCAAAGAACGAACACGATCTTGATTTGTGTCAAGCTTTAGGTCCCAAAGTGATCGTAACTTTACAATGAAAATACTTACTAATCTCGTAGATGAATTAAGATTTCAATTCTCCATTCCAAACATGGGAGAACTGTCATATGTGGGAAAATTATCAATTTAATTTTAAACATTTTAATTTTATCGATTAATCATATACTTTTCAATTTTAATCATAAATATTTTCACTTCTTGTCAATTGAATCTATTCAGTCAATTTTAATTGAAAATTGTTAACATAGACAACTAGTACTGACTTTTTAATAATATTTTAAATAACATTTTGAATTTTAATGATTTTTACATTTTTTTTTTTTTTTTTTTTTTTTTTAGCTAGGCCGACTAATGTTGTTACCAACAAGGGTCACCACTTGTGTTTGGTAGTGAGGGTTGGCTGACCACCCTCATCGACCAAACTCAAACTCCAAACCCAAAAAAAAAAAAAAAAAAAAAGTAAAAAGTAAAAAAATATAAAAAAAATTAAAATATTATTAAAAATTATTAAAAAACTTGTCATCAAATTAAAATATTGAATAAACTTAATTGAAAGAAGTGAAAATGTTTAAGATTAAATTGATAAAATCAAAAAATTTATAATTGAATTAGTAAAAAGTACTAGATTTAAGACTTTTTGAATAATTTTTCTTCCATAATAAATCACGGTGTCTTTGGTCCAAAGTAATATCTGGATTGATGCAAGACATCCATAAAGATCAGTGGTACCAAAGGCTCAAATACTGACCCTTATAGAAGGTTTAAACAAGAAGCTCTATGTTCTATCTTACCGTCTCTCGTCATCCCTCATGACCCGATGGACCCAAAAAAAGAAAAAAAGAGATGGACAAGACCGAAATGAGATTGAAGTTGAAAAAGCCACATGTTATTCTCGACCCAATTAAGGAAATGGTTATGTCAAGGCTTCCAAAACTCGAGCCGACAGATTGACGATCATAGGTTGGAAAAGGAGTTTTGGCGAAGAGATTGACAGCAATTTATTGCGGAATTCGGTCAGATTGGTCAAGACGCAACGCGGTGCTCCCGCAACACATGCGCCCACGTTAAGTGCCTCTCTAATCTGATACAAATCCTCATGATAATTCCTAAGCCTGCCCCCCTCGTCTTCTCTTTATAGCTAAAATAATGGGGAATTATTGCCGACAGGCGCAGGAGAGGGGAAGCAGCAGGAACCCCAATCGATTCGAAATTTTTATAATGAGGGGATCATATGCAGATTTCATGGAACAACTGAGGTTGCACATGGGTTGCCTAGGATAGGATCTGAATGTTTCCACTCTATTATTAAAGCTTTTTGATGAGGGCGGTTGTGGTCATATGATGTCTGATGCTCTTCCTTCTTTTGTTGCTCATTCTTATTTCTTTTCGTTGATGTCGACAAGATGTCGATTAGAAAAAAAGATTTCATAATTTGGACGATTCCCAGTTAGGTCCATCAATTTGATTAAACAGATCTTGGAGGCCCGATCACCATCTATAATGCCATGTGCATGTTGTTTTTCACCTTGGCTATTTGATTTTTTTTTTTTTAGTTGGCATCAGCACGTGAATTCGGGTAAGAAATTCCTTCCGTTAGGTTCTTGCATTAATTGCCGATTGCGATGTTAAAGTTTTACAATGCACGTATAAAATTTGATTCATGAAAAGTCGCTGTGAATGCGGAGCCTAAATCCACTTGCTCAGTATTTGTACAATTTTGAACGAGGGTCCATGTGATGTAAAAACTCCATCTATGTGAGCCGTAAAATGTGAAATAATAAAAAGTGAAGAGCGAAACCGTTTCAAGCGGACCGTGTTAATAATATGAGTACCCATACTATCTTACAAATTGCAAGTATAAAGATTAAGCAAAACTCAAGGCTACATTTTATTTATAAGCCCTATTCAATCTTTCTGGATACTTGAAGATGTCAATAGAATCATATTGAAAATATAGGAATTTCGTTCTTAAGAATGCATTATGTGCCTCAGTATAACATGTCACGATAACTTGTGAAAAACAAGCGTACCAAAGACTAGATTTGCCATGAACAAAAAGAGAGAATTAACCGATGTTAAGCTAGCACTATAATTGGCTCATCTCATCATGTTACATAGGGAAACAATACCGAATCGAGTGTGGGCCTGACTCCACGTGAATTCAACTTAATGGGTGGAACAATGTCAACTTCTCTTCTTTCCCCCCTCATAACCCTATCGAATTTGAGAAACACAATTAAGTAATAGGGATCTCCTAATTCGAATCCTAATGTGGGCCTGCATGATTGGAGCTTGTACAAGGGAGAGGAAACTTCCAAGAAGAGAGGATGGCTAAGCGTGCAGCTGCAAACTGCATGTGCTCATGCACAGACTCCTCTTAAATTGCTTTTGCCTCCCCAAGAAGCCAACCCCCCATTTCTTGCAAAATTCTTTCCAACCCTCCACTTTTTAAGCAACTTCAAATTTAATGCCTCAATTTTAAGAGACATCATACGAATCCCAAGATATTCCAAGCTTGAACATTACAGGTAAGCTTCTCAAGAAAGTAACAGAGCTTACCACGCAAAATTAAATACTTGGCTCGCCCGAAACAGATGATCATTTGCTTCATGCCAAATTATGTTTTCACATTTTGGATTCATTGATAAAGCGAGTGTACACAAAAATCTAATTCTCAAATAGGTTATGTATCACAAATATTTATGGGAACAAAAAGGTCTTAATTTTGTTGTCCTTGTGTAAACTAAGTTATAAACAAACCTTTTGATAATTGACCAATATAGTCTATCTAGTAAATTTTGGCATTAAATAACATATATGGACACTGCCTATCCTACATGGCACGACCAATGTTAACGTAGACAAATTTTATAATTTTATAATATTTCTTGTTCTTTTATTCTTTCATTCTTCTTTTTTCATTATGGCTGACGAGTCGCTAGCAACCCTTGCTAGGGGTTGCAGCCCTTGGCCAAGCCTTCAATGGTTGTAGGCGAAAACCCTACCCTAAAATCTAGGTCGACTCTCATAACCTTTAGCCTTGTGACCTTTGGCGAGGGCTTGGTTGCCCTTATCTGCGGCTGGCAATGGCTTAGACCAGTGGTTGGCGAGGGCTCGTTGGCCACAATGAAAAATAAAATAATGTGAAAAGGAATTATAAAAAAACAAAAAAAAAATTAAAATTTGTAAAATTGGTCAATATCAACACCAGTTGTAACATGTAAGATAGTTGGCAGCTATATTAGCAATTTCCAACCAAAATTAATTAGATAAATTGTCAAAAAGTTTAAAATTCAATCAATACAATTGAAAGGTTTGTATTTTAATTGGTACAAGTATAATATATTTATAATTTTTTTGGTACTTTTTCCTATGTGTCCCTGGCAATCAGTGCACCGCCTTCATTTATATTCCACATTTTTTAAAGTATGGCATCGATTTCTTCTTCTTCTTTTATTTTTCATGAATACAGTCGATTAAAATAAAGAGAGTGGCATTGATGTTGATTTCTCCAAAGCCAGTGGCATTCCCACTCGATCCATCACATAAATAGCTTGCCACAGCACCCGCCTTTCTGATCTCGACACAAGTCATCTCTCTCTCTCTCTCTCTCTCTCTCTCTCTCTCTCTCAAACACACAAAGATGCAGAAGGTGACATTGCTGCTGCTGATACTGTGCGCCACCTCCTACACTGCCACATCTCTCATCGATGGTAAGCTCTGCATCATCATCTCCCCAGCTCTCCACATTCCAGTGAACCAGTGTGCATGTTTCTAGTGTTATCAGTCACTTTGTTTCTCATTTCCTTTAAGAAATTTATATACAAACTTGGTCGGTTCAATTTTTAATTACAAGAATATATAAATATAGAGGTCCACCCACAGAACGTGTCCTCTCTTGCGAAGTTCCAAGAGCTCGATCCTTGGCCAAACCATTATAATCCTGGTGTACTGATAACATCTAATGGCATCCGGTTTGTTGTATGTTTTCTTTAATCAAAATTCCTATGTCGCTCATGCACTCCACGACGCGCTCAACTAGGAGCAAAATTCCATCAAAACCAGCTAAACTTCCTAAGAGGGTTTCCCAGAATTTTTCTAGATGGACCCAACATATCCATGGCCAACCTACAAGGTTATTTCATGAGCATTCATAGCGGACGAGATTGCAGTCCTTCATTTGCGAAATCATCTGTCATCTGGGTTCCTCTGGGCTTCTGCCCTTATTAAATGCTCCTCCTATCCATGTTCGCAACCCTCAAATAGGACAGCAGGCAATAAATGGCATTCAACATTCGAGTGAGAGCAATCCTCTGGGTTGTTGAGCATGATTAAGACCAAGGGGTGGGGTTCGAAAAGCTTCCCTTTCCCCTTTCTTTTCAAGTAGGGCCATGTGGATCTCTGACTTTGCATCTGCTAGCTTTTATGATCACTTCCAAGTCTGATAAAAGCAATTTAAAACTGTACTGCAGTCCCCATCACATGGAAAGCATCTTACGCAAATTTCATCTCATCGCATGTGTAAACATGTCTTGTTAACAAGATGTCATAGGACTAGATAACTGGTCATGCTCGTTGTAATCCTTTAACACGCCCTGAAAGCCGGATCATTCATGGGGGTTCATGACAGCGCATTAGTATGCCGAGTGGTATGACTCTTATATGAGAACGACGACAACTTTGGAGTCTGTGATCTTGATGATCTTGAAGTCAGACCAATCAACGCATCGAGGTTTTTCTATGTCATCTAGCAATACGAGTTCGGTGAAAGAGTGTCGTATCCTCCGTAATAAGCCATACCTCGTAAAGAGAACTGAGATTTGAAAATTTGAAATACGGTAGGTATTCCTTTAGGACAGGCATTTCTCAATTCCCGTAGGTATGGCAGAGGATACATATTTAGAAGCCATGAAGAGAAGAATTAGTTGATTGAGGAAACCATTTATAAGATGATAAATATTCCTTGTGCAGTTGTAATTATTAATGCTGGCAAGAGATGTGCATATTGTATGCAGTCTTTTTGGCTGAATTTTAATCTCGGTGTCATGCTTTAATCCATGTTCGAACGAGGTCAAAAAGGTCTAAGCCAGATTAAACAAGGTTTTCTTCCGACATGGTCTTTTATTTTTATATTTATTTGGGAAATTCTGAACAGAACATGTGAACCCAGCATGTAATGAGCTTTTTAAGCAATGTTCTCTTCCCATCTTTCACGTGCTAGATTCTGTGCCAGTCCCATAATGTGTCTTTAGTTACAAGCGACCATGTGGTAGATCAAGCCTGATTATTCTCCAAAGAGTAAGCAAATTAAACGATCCGTGGACGAAAATTCTCTGGATCCTACGTCCTTTTCACATTCAATCAAAATGCGATATCTTATACAAATTCGCACGATGGCCGAGGACATCTATCACGTAATACTGAATTTGATTGAGCGACTAGAATTTTCATGAACCGGCTGAGCTAACATACGAATGACCCGACTTGGCATTGTCCTCAGGTTTATTGCCGAACGGCAACTTCGAGAAGGGCCCGAAGCGGTCGCAGCTGAAGGGAACGGTGGTCACCAGCAAAACTGCCATTCCTAAATGGGAAATTTCAGGCTATGTTGAGTACATCGAATCGGGTCACAAGCAGGGTGATATGTTACTGGTGGTTCCTGAAGGAGGATTTGCAGTGAGGCTCGGCAACGAGGCTTCGATAAAGCAGAAGGTGAAGGTCGAGAAGGGTACGTTCTACTCGGTCACATTCAGCGCAGCCCGAACGTGCGCGCAAGAAGAGAAATTGAACGTATCGGTCACGCCGAACCATGAGGCAAATGACTGGGGAATATTGCCGATGCAGACGATGTACAGCAGCAATGGATGGGATTCTTACTGCTGGAGTTTCCGGGCGGATGCCCCCGAAATCGAGATCTCAATCCACAACCCCGGCATGGATGAGGACCCGGCTTGTGGACCATTGATTGATTCAGTCGCATTGAAGGCATTGTACATCCCGAAACGCACTAATGGTAAACCGTAGATTTCAGTCAATTGAGTCTCACTGTTAATCCTGCTTCCGAGTAATTTTAATCAGGATGAAGAAATCCAAGACTTATCTAATTGTATGGATTTCGGATAGCCTTTATAGTACCACCTTTAACGCTGACCGGGTTTCTATCTTTTTCAGCAAATTTGGTGAAGAATGGAAATTTTGAAGAAGGCCCTTATGTGCCCCAAAATACATCATGGGGCGTTCTAATTCCGCCCCGCATTGAGGATGACCACAGCCCTTTGCCCGGATGGATAATCGAGTCCCTAAAAGCAGTTAAGTATGTCGATTCAGACCACTTCGCCGTTCCCAAAGGAAAGCATGCGGTGGAACTCGTCGCTGGGAAGGAAAGCGCCATTGCACAAGTCGTCTCGACCCAGCCTGGTAAAGTCTATGTCCTCACGTTCGCAGTCGGTGATGCCAAGAACTCATGTGAAGGGTCTATGGCGGTGGAGGCATATGCAGGGACCGCGTCTGTTACGGTGCCCTACACTTCTACGGGCAAAGGTGGTTGCGTCCGTGCTAAACTCCAGTTCACAGCCACATCGCATCGCACGAGGGTCAGGTTCTTGAGCTCGTACTACAACATGCAGAGCGATCACTCTGGTTCTCTGTGCGGCCCTGTTATTGACGACGTGAGGTTGGTTAGCATTCGCAACCGCAAACTAGCATGAGGTTCTTGGCTTGTTTTGAGAAGCCACCAGAGAAACCAGCAGTTTCCAGGAGGCTTTATCATGATGTAATGCTATTGTACGCTATGATTTCTTGTGCCAACGATTTCAATTGATTCCTTTTCGAAACTGAGTGGATCGGGCTACCAAAGCTATTTAGAATTTAAGGAGGACTCTATTGCACCCTCTCCAGTCAGGACTCCATCTATTAGGAAGATATTACAATGCATGTACTGTCCTCTGTTGTATTTGATATCTAGTGTAACATCGGAGACCGATAAAGCAGCATCCTGCATTACTTACGAATCAATTATAAGTAGCTGCTTCTGCTCCTGTTGCCTGATCCTCTTGTGAATGGTGCAATCCTAACATTACTTATAGAGAGAGAGAGAGAGAGAGAGATTCAATTTATTCTAGGATGCCACATAGTGCAATTCTAATTGCCTCAGCATTCAAAAAAAAAAAAAAAAAGTCATTGGTTAACTTGTGCACCTATCACTCGAACGCCGGTTGCATGACGACATCACCTTGCTTTGCTTTTTCACGCATTCATGAATATTCATGTGGATGGATTGAACAAATGAAACCTGAGAAAAAGGAACTCTAAGCTTCCAAGTTACAATAACAATATATTCGTCAGAAACGTCAGTTACCAGACCACCACTTGCTGGTACAGCAATATGACCTTTACACAAAAACAAGAAAGAAAGCACTGCCCTTTGCAAAAGAAGCTTTGGATTTAGACATATAAACATGCTAACAAATAAGCCAGAGTTAAGAACTTCAGTGATGAATAAGCAAGAAAAACAAAACTCATCATAATTTTAATCATTAAAGCAGAAAAAAATAAGTGATAGTGCTCTTCCTCAAGATGGCTGATTCACTGACGATTTTGAGTAAATAAGAGACGTGTAATAATCATATGCACCTGAGAAAAGGTGTCAGCTGTCAAGAACCAATATCCTCAGCATGATATCCATGCCCTAAAGCAATGGGGTGAATCTCTGAGATTCTCGATGAAAACAGCTTGGATAGCACCAAAGAGTGGATCAAAGGACTTGCAGTCTGCCAGATTTATCAACATCTACAGCGCACCAAAGAAGGGTAGAAAAACCCCACTGTCAAAATCATGTGCACCAGAAATTAATTAATTGAAGTATTGATAACACGGAATCTTTTGATGCACTTTATAGCTTAACATGCAATGTTGAAAGCCAGAACGATAAGAAATTCAGTCTAAGATTTTTACTTGGCCTAAGTTTTTATACCTTCCACCAAAACAGAAGCATCTAACAAGCACATGAATACCTAAAGTAAGTCCTTTGAGAATGACACTCCTGTCGTCAACTTTTACATCACTCACTGGGATAATCAACCGTTCATTCAGTAATGAACATAAAGAAAACATATCAGAGATATCTATTATCAAACTAGTGCAACTAAGCTCATCATGAATCCACTTCTCAAAAATTCTCATTTAGTGAAAGATTGTGCAGAGAGACTGTTGCACTGTACATAGATTCTTAACTAGTGATTCACAAATATGTAAACCAATCTCGCGACGACGAATGTAGTCGATGTCACGGTCAGAGAAGGGCAAAAACATAACAAAAAGACCAAGATCCGATGTCTCATTCCACTATCAGTTAATAAGAAGCCTAGCATCAGCAGAAGTTAAATTTCTTAGAATCACCAGATGCTCGTTTGTCAGAATAAGCAGAGATTGGAGAAGAATTGGCATTTGCATCTTCAGCCCAATTGAAAGTCTGAAAAGCTCAGAACTGACAGTCACTGGATGAGGCGAAGGAAGGGATGTTGCCTCCAATTCTGCTTTTGTCAAAAAAGAATATGACCTCCATGATACACTATGCCACAAATGATTCAGCGTCACTGAGATCGCCAGAAATATTCCTGATGCAGCAATTTACTGAACTCGACGACCAATTCTTGCCATTAGTACTAGAGCTGCCAACAGATGATGCACAACTATCTGTGTCGATGTTCTTTGACGTCTTCAGCTGCAGAGCATTATTCAACCCTTCCGGTTCCACCTCAGGGAACCTAGTTCTCCAGCAACAGAAGGAATAATTTGCATTAATTTCTTCCTCATTCAGGTAATCGGATGCATCAGCCTTTTCTGAAGCACAAGATGAAGTCCCTGGCAAAATCTGTCGGTAATTATTGGTAATAAGCTTGATATTCTTAAGACCAACACAATGTGCTTCAACATGAGGCGAGCAAACATGGGAATCTGTCTTCAATTTCCTCTCTGGATCTACTTGAAACTGAAGTTCAGTATTTCCCCCAGTTGGGGAAAATTCAGGTTCAGCTTGCAGCTTCAAGTCTGTTTCGGCAAGTCGTCTTCTCCGAGATGTGGTGCAATTACGAGCGCCCTACATAAAAGCCCAATTCAATTTAAAACAAAATAAGAAACCATTCCTACCAGAAAGCTCCTCGTTCTAAGACATTTCAATGTAAAGCAGGAAGCATTCAATAACACCAGAAGGACTCAACTTATATTACTCGTCAGGACCAACCATTCTCCCAGGAAAACAAAAAACTTGAAGCTGTAATAGAAGATAAACAATTCCAAAAGAAATGTACCGAAGGAAAAGCATATAATATGCAAATTTTACCTTTCCGACCACGAACCAGTTGCCATCTTTCCATATCTGCCTAGCCCTGAGATATCGTTTATGGACATTGAAATGCCGAAAGCTTCCGGCTGGCCTAACTAAGAAGTGGTTTTCATGGAAAACCTTCACAACTATGGCAGTCTTCCATGATAGATTGTGAAACACCTCGACAACATCACCTGGAACCCATACACCTATGCCTTCCGCAGGAGGTGGACAAGGCCGAATAACCTTCCTCGGCACCCTCTCTACTTTCTTCCCAGCAGTACCGGGATAACCACAGCATTTCACATAGTAATTGCGCCCATTTCCAGATATTATTTCGGAATAGACCCAAGCACCTATGAAGTCCTCTTTCATGCTAAGCACCTCCACTTTACTTCCCTTTTTCAGTCTCATGGTGGTACTTCCTTTTTTCATCCTCATCGTCATCTTCATATCGTCAATGACTCGAACCAGGAAAGTAGACCCTGAAATAGCCACAGTTGAGATGCCAATTGACTCAGTTGATGAGTTGAAGTGGTAAGTGTAAAAATGTCAATGAAACACAAATGAGAGCATATGATCATGCAGGCGCATGCACATCCAAGAGAGAGAACAGAGAGGACTATATCGATACTCTACTCTGTATCTTTCATTACAACTAGTGTCATAGCACATGGGAATAGATTCAACATGTATAATGCAAGAAATTGAACAGAAAGAGGCATCTGCTCATGCTTCTAAGCCACTCTGGAGATAGATATTTGAACAAGGCGACTAGAGCAGTCGACATTCGATTCCCTATGTACTTGTATCTTTAGCAGTCAATCATGCCCATACAATTCACAAACCCTCTGAATCTGGCCTCGACGACAAGCGGACTTTTAAAAAAGTACTTATCAAGAAATCGCAAAACTTCATACAGGATATTCATGTCGAACGGGCCTATCGCATACGCAGTAAAACACTAGTTCCAACTCACAGATTCGAACTTTTTCCATGCGAGCGCGACCCCTTCATCGAAAGGCGACCGGCTTTCTTGCGTCGCAAGGTAACTTTCGAAAATCCAACCCTTCCAAAACAACACAAGTTCAGGGGAGCAGAGAAAGGCGCTGCTGCTCTGATCACGCGACACGATCGCGAGGGATCGCACAGCAAACTCGTGAGAACGCATATGAAACCCCTCACGAGAAGATCCCTCCCCCGAACCCTCCAGCGCCACTCGCATCTCTTAAACCACATAATGCACAGTAAAAAAAAAAATCCCAACGAAGAAAAGAACCCCAAAACAAAAGAAAAAAGAATCATCCACGGAGCACGGAAACACGATCGAGACCATCGAACAGAGAACAGAGAATCGCGACCGCGAAACAGCCATCATCGCGCGAGAGCTCGAATACACGCACCTCACGGAGCGCGCCAAGCGGAGGGAGAAAGAGAGAGAGAGAGAGAGAGAGAGAGAGTCTCGCCGAACGGATGATCACTTGATCAGGATGTTCTCCCTCGCTCCTTCGAGACCGAGCGGGATTTGCGGGAAGCGACGACGCGAACGAGCGAGCGAGCGCGGGCGGAGAAAGCTTGCGCCTGAAGAAATTCTCTGGAAGAAGGAAGGAGGAAGGAGGAGGAGGAGAAAAATCGAAGAATTCGCGACGCCGAGTCCGAGTGGGACTTTCGAGTTGGAGCGAGCGAGTGGAGCGAGTGAGAGCGATCGCTCGCGCGGACAGTCGCGTGGAGTTTTTCAGTCCCCGCCGTCCAGTCCAGGCTCGGCGCGCCGCTAGAAGCTTGCGCCCTTCGTTTGAAAAAGCCCCCGGCCAATGGTGTCGGGCCACGTCGGCGCTCGGATTCTTCCCGATAGGCACCGGGGTTTTCGAAAGTGAAAACCAATTACCATGCCAATCTTGTGCGCTCTGATCTCTGATTGCGTATTTGCTTTTAAGATAAGACATTTATCATCGATTGTTTTATAATAATAATAATAATATTATTATTATTATGGCTTTAAAGCATTAATTTATTATAGATGATGGTTCTTTTAAGCAGCCAGATAGCTCTAGTATCCTTTTATTTTTGTACCATAAAGGGTACTGAAATTATATAACTAGCTTTTCTTTTTGTGTCTATAGTTCATTCTTTTCATTTTAACGCTGTCAAAGTTCTTTTTAGTGTTAATTTCTTATTAAGTAAACTACGACCATTTTTTGATGTATTTTTGCGATGGACGTGCTTTATCTTTGCCCATTACAAAAAATAAATCATCGTTGCTAACTTATGAACCCCTAGTGAGAGAGTGGATGACATGCCTTTGATTGAATTGAAGGTTCACATTTGGGAAGTTTGGACACTTTTTAGGAGTTTTCGTGTTATGTTGGATACTTTGACATGTGTCCAATGCTCTCTGATATTTTTCGGTGCTCGTTCAGCACATGTCGAAAAATTCGAAACCTGATCAACTCTCCCAACACTTTCCGATACTCGAGTTGAGAATTTCAACATGCAAGTTTGGAATTCCAACACATGATTTCGATATGCACTAAGTCCATTTTACAAATTTTCAATCAATGAAGTGTTAAAATATAAATAAAAAAAAAAAAAAAAAAAGAAGTGTTAAAATATAAAAATAATAAAAATAATAAAAATAATAAATGAGAAAAGAAGAAAAACTTAATCTTTTATTCTCTTCCGACTTTTACTTTGCATGCATACAAATTACCCCCTAAGTTGATTTTTTTCTCTTTTCTTTCGACACACTCTAACACGCAAGTTCATAATGTCAGCTGCTTCTTTTTTTCTGCAAGTTATATGGATTATTGCAGTGTAGTTGAATTTATCAAATAGAAATAATGAATGATATTAATAAATGATGAATTAATGTTTTTAATGAAAATTCATTCTATGTTCTTTTTCATTATTTATTTATTTATTTATGAATTTGAATCAAATTAATTTGATTAAAATAATCATAAAAATTATAATTTATAATGTGTATATGAAATTATATATTTAATATATAACGTATCTTAATGTTTTAGAATTCTTTATTTTTTTAGAAACGAAATATCTATGTGTTGTGTTGTGTTGTGTCGCATGATGATATTGATGTTATTTAGGTTGACACGTAGTCTAGGGCTCTAAAACTGACCCGTGGAACCATCCTACCGTAATTGTACAAAATAATAACTCGAAGCCTGCGAAATGCAATTTGTAGCACCAAATTTCCAGACTAATCAAACAATCATTGACTAACTATTCTTCTTCGGATAAAGTTGAGAATTGTCATGATAACTCAGTGGGAAAGAAAAGACATTTGTAATATATAAAGATTATCAGAAATCCAGCCTAGCCGGCTAAACCGCGGGCTGTACAATCAACGGTTTATTTATGGTTTACTACCGTTGCTAGGTATTGCTTCATAAAGGTGAGCATCGGTCCAGGGTCATTCCTCAATCGATCATAGACCAGCCCGACCCTGCCAGTCCTGGTCCAGTTCCCAGGGAGAATGGGTCGGTCTTTGGTCATAGAATTCGTAGACCAACATTATGCGAGTCGGTCCTCGGTCTTGAGAGTTCCGGGTCGATCGAACCCAGACCAATTATGACTATATATATTTATAATTTTTTCTATAGAAAAAACCTTAAAATAAACGGCGTAAAAAATATTAAACAACTCTTTAGTGAAGAGTTCAAGTAATTTTATATTGTTCTTTAATAACTTAGTTTTTTAATTTCTTTTACGACGTTAATAGTCATAATTTACGAATAAGGAAAATGTTTTTGTGATAAGTCCTCATGGCGTTGAAAAATGTACCTTATGACATCCTCCTATAGTATTCATTTTCTTTTATCTTATTTGTCATCTTAGTTTTCAATTTGTTAAAATTTAAAAAAACAACTTCTCTGCTCACCACTCAACATTCGCCTTGCTTGCTTTGGGTCACTCGTACCACTAGCTGCTCAATGCTCACTTGGATTATTGCTCCCCACTCGACATTCGATGCTCATTCTATTCGACGCTCAGCCCACCTAACTTTCACCACTTGTCTCTCTTAGGCACTGTTTGGTAACCATCCAAACAATGCATGATTTTAATTTTTTGTTTTCAAAATCAATTTGGGATCGCGTTTGGTAAAATTTTTGTTCCTGGGAACAAATTTGTTCCTAGGAACAATTTTGGACAAGAATTGAAAATAATAAAAAAATGTGATTCTCGGTCTAAGAATCAAAAAAAGAATCAAAACAGTGAAAGTCTTCTTCTTCCCTTCCGCCATCCCACGACCGCCGTCCACCACCGCCCGCTGCCGTCCACCGCCACCCACCTTCGTCTGCCGGTTCGGCGAGCTCGCCGGAGGCTCACCAGGCTAGGGCGAGACCTACTTCACCACCGGTGGGGCTGGGCGGGTGAGCCTCACGGGTGGCCAAGCCTAGCCTCGCCAGGGGCAGGCCTCGCCCAGCCCTGGTGAGGCCCGCCTGTCCACCGCCGAGGCTCGCCCAACCCAACCGATGGCCAAGTGAGCCTCACCCGGCCTCGGTGAGGCTCGCCCGGCCACCGGCGAGGCTTGCCCAGCCCCATCCTCACTCCGCCGGTGGCCAGGTAGGCCTCGCCCAGCCCCAGCGAGGCCGACCTGACCACCGGCAAGGCTCAGCCTACGGCCTCACCAAGGGTCGGCGACGCTCCGGTGAGGTCATCGACCGGCGACCGACCACAAGAAGAAGAAGAAGAAGAAGAATAATGAGAAGAAGGAAGAAAAGAAAAGAAAAAAGTAAAAAAAGTAAAAAAATTATTTAAAAACTAAAAGAAATTGATTTGAAACATAATCACTGGATATGGTATCAAACGTAATTCTATTCCAGAATCAGAAATTTTAAATAATTACCAAATACGTTCTTTTATTTAGAATTAGTTCCCGAGAACATAATAAAAAATAATCATTTCTTGTCAGAATCTGTTCCCGAAAACGGAATTATTACCAAACGTGCTCTTAGTTGACTTTGCTCATCATTGAACCCATTGGGTTGTATGGTCCTTGATTGCCCTTTCAAGGAGTACAAAGAATAAAATAAAAAATTATTGGTTAGTCTTGGGTTGACATTGAAATCGAACCAAACCTATTGGGTCAGTCCGGTCCTCAATTGTTTTTTTAAGAGTACAAAAAATGAAATAAAAAATTATTAGTCAGTCCTAGGTTAACCCTAAAACCGGACCAAACCCATTGGGTCAATTTGGTCCTCCGTCCTAAGCTCAATAGGGTCGGTCATCAGTTCCAAAAATTAAGGACCAACACTATGCGGGTTGGTCCTAAGATTAGGAGGTGGACCAGCCCAACCCGGACCATGCTCACCTCTATTGTTTCATGAGATGTAGCAAATGCATTAGACAGTTCGATGATCTTATTGTACAACCAACCGATGACTCTTCCTTGTATCCCAATGAATAGTAGGGGTAAGCATCGATTCAGATAGATCCCAAAATCAGACTAGATAAACCTTACTCAATCGATCCTGGTCCAATTAAATCTACAAGGCAAGTTCCAAATTCTAAAAACTCATATTCAATCTTGGTGGTGTAGGTTCTGGATTTTGGGTCTGGAACCTACCTACCTTGAAACGGCTCATCTCTAGCTTGCAAACTTTTCGTACTCATCAAGTAGAAGTCCTTACATTTTTTGGGATAGTTCTTATATATCCTATAATTCTTAAAATCGCAATCGCTTCTCTAGCTAAATGGTGAGCTTTGCAACTTCTGGCAAAGTTCAATATCTCCAACTTGGAAATGTTGGCAAATCAGGCAAACTTATTTAGGGACATGCATTGTTTGATCTTCAGGCAAACTTTTTTAGGGACATGCATTGTTTGATCTTCACCTCCTTCAAAGAATTCAATCCTTTTAAGCCATCAATAACTTTCAACGCTCTACAATGACAAAGTTGAGGATGTCATCGCTTTTCGTCTTTTAAGAAATGTTGCTTTTAGTAGATATTGTTGTTGTTTTAACTTTTATTTTGCTTGATTAATAGATGAGCGGGACACTTCCCAAATTGCACTTTGTTATGAACTGTACTTCTTGATTTTTTTTGTTCTATTATTTTGTCATAAATGCTATTTGTCCCTATTGTAAATAAGGTGACGTTTTACTAAAATTTGTCCTTTCAAGAAATAAAAAATAAAACAAAAAAAGGACTCTTTAATTGACTTTGGAACTGAATAATGTAAAAATAAATCAAATTATATGCCTAAAGAATAGCAAATCCATCTAATGTGTATTACATTTTCTTTGGATAGAACGTCCATGTCGGATAGAGGGAGGTGGGAATTAACTGTGTTGTGGAGTGGCTCCAACCCATGAATTCATATGTCTTTTTAAAAACTCACTTGTTCTCAATTTCCTAAGTTTCATACTACTCATTCCTCTAAAGTTGGCCATGGATTAATAATTGATTTCCATTAAATCGTATTAATAGGTTTAGCATGAAAAATTACGGAGCACGATTGGTTCAACTTTTCTAATGACCTTTCAAAGCCGAAAACCTTTTGGAGAAATATTAAGGTGTTTACAAGTTTTCCTAAGGGATTTTTGGCCGAATGCTGGCCTTGAAAAAGCTAAAAGTCTAATGCTAATAGGCACTAATAAGTAGCAAGCATTGAGCTTTTGGCATTTAACCAAATGGTGAATTAGTTTTTTTCTTCCAAAACTACCATCATCAAAAATCCTTATTTTTTTCAGTTTTGTCTCTCATTACTATTCATTTTTATTTTAAGAAAGGGCAGTCATTGAGGATGGCTTAGATCGAGCTATTGAAAGGTCGATGAGAGGCTAGCAAGGGGCCAGCGAAGTCATGTGACGGTAGTATGAGGTTGTGCGACCCTTGTTGGCTACTTGGGTTATGACACCTAGGGTCGCACAATTTTGGGTGACTAGATCTAGTTTGTCGGTCACTTTAGTCATTCTTTGGAGGGTTGTTTTTATTTTTTTTTTTTTTTTTAAATTTAGACCCAAAAGCTCTTTGTAGAAAAATATTTGCTAAATAAGTCATAGCTTTGTGAAGGATTTTTTATCAAAGACAATTTGCATTTTCCTAATGGACCTTAAGTCAAAGGCATTTATATTTTCCCAAGACTCATTTGCAAAGTTGAATCAAATACACCCACAATAAAAAGATTCAAATTCAAACTTTGATGCGAGAGATCATGTGACCACGCATTAATTTCTTTCGAATTCCCTATTTATCATAGATAGAAGAGATGGAGAGATTTATATCCAACATCAAATATAAAATTTATAGTTTATTTAGTCGAATCTTTCGAAATAAGATCACAACGAAGTGAGTAGGGATTAAAACTAGATTGACTCGTTAAGACCTTTATATTCCAAAATTTGAGTCAATGATTGGAAAATTTATGTCGGATCTTTCGAAATAAGATAAGATCGAAGCGAGTTGGGATTTCTATACATCAATAATTTCAAAAAGAAACTTAGAAATCGAATCGGCGCATAATCAAGAAAAGTCTAATCCCCACAATTTCACCGAACCCATGCGGCACGTGGGAAACCCCCAACCGGCACGCGCGGGGCCGATTCCCCTGCGGCAGCGACCAGCGCAGCGAGCCGCTGGGCAATCCATCGCGGCCGTTCCTCCAGGTCCATCCCATCGGTTCGTGCCCTCCTCGATTCCCATTTCCAAAGGTCCTAGTTTTAGAGAGAGAGAGGGAGAGAGAGAGAGGGAGCTCGCCGTCGATCTTCTTCTTCACTCGAGCAGGGCGTGACCTGAGATCAACACAGCTCCCCCGCCGCCATCGAAATCGAGCTCCTCCGCCGCCACCATGTGGAGAAGGCTCGCCTCCTCTCACCTCAAAACCCTAGCCACCGCCGCCGCCGCCCCCTCCGCCACTCGCCGATCCGCCGCCCCTTCGGCTCGATTGTTCAGCAGCCCGCCTCTCGTTTCTCGCCCCCTCTGCTCTTCCTTGCTCACGCGCCAGTTCAGTGTCGAATCCGGTATTTCTCTCTCTCTCTCTCTCTCTGCGCGATTGGATTCTGCTCGGATTAAATTCACATTCCGGTGGCGAGTTTAGAGTCTCTATATGTGCCTTATCCATGTCGCGACGTTACGTGGATAGCGTGATCTAGTGGCGATAACGGACGCTGATTTTTGGGCGGCTGATTTGTTGATAATTGCGCGCATTTCGTTGGATCGTTCAACGATTCTCTATTTTCTTTTTGGTTATGCAATGCGTGGATTATTGTAGTGTTGCGTCTGTATTCGCGATTGAAATGGCGGATGGACTGTTTTGCGTCCTAATGGATTGCGTTTTGTGAAACTGAATTGGGAGGAGGGAATGAAACGAGTTCGGTATTTCATTGGAGATGCTGAATTGTCTGTTGATGCTACAGGTGAAACTGCTGTTAAGAAGAAGGTTGAAGATGTAATGCCTATCGCGACTGGACATGAGCGTGAGGAGCTAGAAGCCGAGCTTGAGGTAATTTTCCTGGACCCGGCATTTTGATCAATGTGGAGGATGGTGCTGGCATCGCCAACATTTGAATTTGTCCCAAAAGCGTATGCAAACTAATTATTCTCCTGACCCCTCTGCTGAAACTGTATGCAGGGAAGGGACCTTCTTGAAATCAACTACCCAGTTGGGCCTTTTGGCACCAAGGTGAGTGTGCTCTTGTCTCTAATTCTCAGGTTGCCATTTGAGGATCTAAATGATGCTATTGAATTTTAGATTGGGGCTTGGATCTCTAGAATGTGTTTGTATAATTGTTAATTTGGTTAGTTCTTACATTTCTCTCGAGGAAAGTGATTGTTGATTATCTGAGAAGGATGTATGCTGATGATTAGGAAGAAATTACATCAATGTCTTCTTCTTTTTTTTTTTTTTAAAAGTCTTTGCTTTGTTGAACATGCTGTCTTGGATGGAGGGGAAAGGTATCAGAGGATCCCCTAGGTGATCCCACCTAGTCAGAAATGACTATGCTCTTTTGCATTCGTCTTATTTTTGGCTTTTCTGTGCTTGTGTATGTTGTCTTAAGAAAGTGAGGAAAGAAAGTATATGTTTTGATTGTCTTCTTAAAGATGTGGTACTTTTGTTCTGAGCGTGTGTAGGAATCTCCTGCTGTTGTCAAGTCGTACTATGATAAGAGAATAGTCGGATGTCCGGGAGGGGAAGGAGGTAGGTTCTTACCTTTTATGCCTTCTATCTTCACGTACATTTGAGCAAATCCTCCCCCTATCAACCTGTATCACCCATTATTAAGTGCACAATCTATAAAATGCATGGTATATGCATCTCTGCAGAACCACTTTCTCTCATCTGTTTTTAATTCTTAATTGAAGAGGATGAGCACGATGTCGTGTGGTTCTGGCTGGAGAAAGGCAAACCTCATGAATGCCCAGTGTGCACCCAGTATTTTGTGGTAAGTGTGATGAGATGTTTCTTGTGCCAGTGCAGTAAGCATGCTGACAATCCATATGCTTTATAATTAGCTTGGTCTTGATCTGACTAAAATCTCATCTATTTATATTTGTACTGAAGAGAATGGGCATATCATGGGTAATGCTGTTTTAGATGGGTATATAACTAGTACTTATTTGCAAGTTAAGTAAGTCTAACCCGCTCCTTTGTTATTGAGTTAATATGACAGTTGAAACAATCTTCTTCTGTTGTCTGATTTCATAGAGAAATTGATAGAGAATCTTTGATCCCTCTCTTCAACCCTCTCTTCACGCGCACATGCTTACACACAAACGCTCAGGTAGTCCTCATTGTTGTGGTAATATTAGTGATCGAATGAACTTGATGCAACGTGTTATTGTCTTTCTGCTATGAGAAAAGAGGTCAGATGGACTTAAATTTTGAGGTGTCTTATATGATAGATTTGCTTATTATGCACTAATTCAATGGATGGAGAATGGAGTCACACAATGACACCTGGCTTTATGGAATTCATTTGAGATCGTCTGGTGCTTCTATTAATTCTTTTTTCTACTGGTTAAAGCATCTTTGCCACATGAGAGTCTTTTATAGTCATGATTCTTGTTTCTACTTTTGGTTTTCAACATAATGAGTTGGGAAGGAGGGGAGGAGGTCTTTGCCACATGAGAGTGGCTGCCCTTGCATTTTATAGTCATGCTGACTGCACTGCTAGATTATCAAGTTTAGCGTTCCCTTTGCTAATGCAGAAACATCATTGATCATACTTCATGTTTTGACAGCTTGAAGTTGTGGGTCCTGGGGGACCACCAGATGGGCATGGTGACGAAGACCATCACCATTGATTCAGGCTTGAGGGTTCGTGATTGGAATAAAATCTGGGGACGTAAAAGGACAGTTTTCTGTACTCTGCTGAGTCAATTAAAGGCTCGTTCTGTTTGTTTCTTTTTGGTCGGAGTTCAAAAGACCATGCCTTGCAACAGCGGGGCTGTAGCTTCTTCTTTTGGTACCCTAGATGTGGAATATTTGCACTCAGAGCTATGGATATTATTGTTAGGTCTTCCCTGGATTTGTTGCTGAATAATGATTCTTTTGTGACTCTTCTTCTGAGCGTTTCCACACAAGGGATTTAATGAACAGTTTTGATCTCTGAGGATATGCTTGTTGGATATGTTTTGACATTGGATTTACTCTTGCAATCAGAGATGAAATAAGCAACAAATGAGTGACCGTGCCAAAGTTAGGCGTTGTAACTCGAGCATTGTCGGGTTTAGTAAGTGAATGTCGACAGGTGTTCTGATGACTACTGTGGGTATCGGTGCCTTGTCTCTTATGCAAGTGAAAGCTAGCTAATTTCAGAGGTCATACGTGCGGAAGAGTTTTCATTAGTATTTGAAATCAGTAATGATCACAGTAAATCATAGGATTGACCTTTGCTTCTGGCCAAACATGAATATTTTCAGTTACTCTTGATCTTAGATCCAAGGTGATGATAATTTCTGTTCTTTGCATATCTCAAAAGAAGTGCTGTCTTAGAAAATCATGAATCGACGGGGCATGGTTACATATTTATGGGTTTCCTACGAAAAGATGTGGATCTTACGCAATGGGCCAACAACCCATTAACCACAATATGAACAGACGTATTAAAAAGGTAGATATGAATGACATGTGCTCAATTTTCAGTCAGATGCACTTTGACCTCCCTCCTTTCGACGGAATATGCTTTGTTACTGACCACTATTTTCGTCCGACTAATGTCATTAGCATACGTGCACTATGTTTGAATGCCTTAAGTAGATGTCTGTGGCTTAGGGTCGTAGCACTACGGAGATGCTCTTTCAATCAACGAAAAAACTTGGATTTTACCAACTCCATATTGACATTAGAAGGAAAGAGTACTGAAATTTTGTTTTCTACGATGTTACCACTAGTGTGCATCACCAATATAAACGGAAAATTACAAAAATAAAAATAAAATTAAATAAATAAATTGTAATTGTGTCTATTCAATTTAAACTTTTTTTTTATCAATTGAGTATGTATCATTTTTGCATTTATGTCAATTTAGTTCATATAATCAATTTTAGCTTGAATTACCAACATTGAGTTGTCTTACATGATGTAATAAGCGCTGATGAAGACAATTTTTAGTAGTACTTTAATATATTTGTCAATATTTTTATATTTATTTTTCTTTCTTTTTTTTTCTTTCCTTCCTTCTTCCCCCAACCAGTCATTGGGATCTCGATGAAACTCACCCTTGCCAATGGCTGGCAAGGTTGAGGCTTGCCCACCTTATTGATCTTGCCCGCCCTTCCCTCTAGATGGTCACTAATGTTGGAGGAAGGAAGAAGGGAATGGAAAATAAATAAATAAATAAATGACAATTTAAAAAAATTAAAATATAATTAAAAATTATCCACATCAACGGCCGCGTTTCGTAAGACAGTCAGTGCCCATGTTAGCAAATTCTAGCTAATTTTGGCCAAATGAACTAAATTGACACTAATGTAAAAGGTTTATGACTTAATTAACAAAAAAAAGTTTATGATTAAATTAACACAATTACAATAGGTTTATGACTTTTTAGTAATTCTCCTCAACATTAATAAAAGAACCTCTCCACCTAGTTAGAGCATACCTTCTCGAAGTTCAGCTTCAGATATGCGACACCAGATGTATGATTCCAATGGGTCATGCTTTTCAGCTATATGCTCATAGATAGATTGAGAAAGGAGAGGCTCACAGGCAATGCGACACCAACTTTCCATGATTAAACTGACAAAAGTCAAGTAAGAGTCTTTCCATGCCTCAAACTTTAGCACAGAACAACACAATCAGCAGCACAGAAGCATGACCATTCAAGGTATGTTCGCTGATTCTCTTCCAGTGATTATCACAAAGCACTACACTAGAAGAATGGCAAATGGTCAAATAAATCATCCATGTATGACTTGAGCCGACTTTGCCTGGTTGGAAGAGCAGGAGAAAGTGTTAGACCGAATCCGGACATGGGACATTCCCATATAATATCAGAACCCTCCAATGAACTCCCCTCTTGATGAATATCTTCTGGGGGAACATGGGCCCGTTGCTGCGAAAGACAGAACGGCCAAGAAAAAGGAAATCCTTTGCAATCATCTCAGCTCCACAGGTGAAAATATTCCTAGCACTTAAAAGTGCGGTCAAAAGATTTCACCAGGTTCAATCAATCAAATCCAAGAATATAACCCATCATGATGGGATTGCGATATGTGCTGCCGAGCGGGAGATGAGCACAAAAAGAAACAGACAAGAATGGAGAATCGCTGACAACTCTTCCATGCACAAATTTCAGTAGCACTTGGTGTTACATGGACATTATTACAAAGTACAACATCAAAAGATGCGGATAATTTTATATTTCCGTCTATAACAAAACCTTGCTTTCAGCAAATGAAAGCTGTGATGCCAAATGCACAAGCCCGACATAGAGTAAATAGAAATTAGTCCACCATTTCGAGCTGATAAAAGAACAGAAGAATGCAGCCGATTCAGGTAGGATTGTTTTCAGTTTCAGCTTCGTTCCCACCAAAGCTCTTTCAATAATGGAAATCTCGGGAAACTAGGCATTTGACAAAGACTGTCCACATGGCTTGCCTTCAGAGTGCTCCCGCTGATGCACGAGACGTGGAGTTACCATACAGGACAAAGAAATTTCACCATAAGAGTTTATGGTGCCATTTGTTTATCGATATAGATGATTGAACATTGATGCTTGTAGTGTAATTCATGCAAAAGGATGATCAGCATCAGCCACTCGAGTCTCATGCTCGACTCTAGAACCTAGGAATGCAGTAGTAGCTAACGGTGCGTTTAGGAGCGGTCTTTAAAAGGCACTTTGGGCACCCAAAGCTCTTTGGGTCAAATATTGAGTGTTTGAGAAAAAAATTTGGAGCCCCCATTAGGCCAAAGTTGGCCTTCCGAGGGCTAAAAGAAGGCACCTGCCTTGGACTTTTAGCTTTCTCAGCATACAAGTAGCCCCCTGGTTACTTAAAAATTTCTTCCAAAACTGTCCTCGTTTACTTTTTGTTTTTCCGGTTTTGCTCTCGTCATTTGATTGTTCATCTTCTTGTCCATTAAGGTCGGCTAGCATGTTGTGTGGGGTTTTGAGTGGTCGGTGACGACTAGATAGAGGTCAGCGTGGTTGTGACAACCTAGGCGATCGGGGGGGTCCGACTAGCATGCCATCTGGGTCACAACTACTGTTGCGAGGGGCTATGGATCTAGGGTCGAGCAACCTAGGCACAACTTGCACGACCTCACCGCGACCCAAATCTAGGGTCGCATGACCTCTGGCAACCCCGTGGCAGCAAGGTTGGTGACCAAGTGGCCCTCACTGAGGGTCACTTGACCTTAGGCAACCCTCGTTGGTGGTCTCTAGGGGTTTCCCAACCCCACACGGGCCTTTGCCGATTATCTTCGGGGGCCACCTAAGGTCTTGCAACCTTAGATGTTGGCTACCGACAATAGGTTTCAATTGCCGACGGCTACTTGTCCTCGCTAGCCAACTTTTTTTTTCTTTTCTTTTAACGATTTTTTTATATTTTTAATCAAAAAGTCCTGTGTAAATATAATTTTTCAAAATACTATTTTGCTCAAAAGTATTTCATAGTGGATTTTCATATTACAATTTAACAAACACAATTTACATTTTAGAAAACCCCTTTAACTTATAATTCTTTACATTTTCTTGAAAACTTTTCCCAAAAGTCCAACCGAACGCACCTTTAGTGCTCCTACGTTCCTCTACTAATTATGCCTAGAACTGTATATTCATGGTCTTCTCGATGCTACTTCTCCATGATCTTTCTAATTGAAAGCATCAGTAGGTCAGTCCACCAAAGACATGCTGAAAATGCCACACAAGGCAAGAGAACTTACCGTAATGTTTTAATATCCTTACAGCTAGAGAGTTATGCCTACATCGTTGGAAACTCAGTGTATATCCTCACAGGATTTTACATGACATCATAAATCATAAACTAATCAACTTAAACAAACTGAGGGAATAGATGACCAAGTCATTTGGATCACAGACCATAATGAGGAACATGATAACCATCTCATCTCAGGTCATGTAGCACGTACCGGTTCATCGACATCCTTTGGAGAAATGGCAGAGTCCTGAAACTTATTCATAGGTTTGAAGTTATCATGCGTGTCAGGGTCACTCAGTACAGTTGCGAAGCATCTCATTCCTCTTATACCTACTAATAATAGTTGCAAAAGGGTTGTTAGGGTAATATTCCAAACATAAATATAACATGCGGACAGCTGGACATTATCAGCGACAGGGCTTGAGAGTTAGTGGTTCTAAGCAAATGATCAATAAGAAATGGCTTTTTATCTCACTTGAGCACTGCCTCAGCTCAATTTTGAAACAGCAAGTTGTTGCCACCTGCCGGTAATGGTTAGCACTGCACTTCCATCCGTGGAGAATCGCATAAGCACAGCTGTCTTGCTGTGGAAGAAGCAACTCGTGGTGCTTAGGACTGTAACCTACGGTATTTTAATCGGGGCCATCGGAGTAAAGAACGAAAGCGATTTACAGTGACTCAGTTGTTCAGCGCAACATCCATTGCGCTCCTCGTTTCTACTTCTGTTCTCTTGTTTGCCCCAGCTAAAGTAGCTTCTACCCGAGATCCTAGGGCAAACCTCCAAAACCATCTTGCATCTTCACATCAATCCCATGCACCTCCAAGTTCAGTAATAAACAACAAAACCGCAACTTACGCTAGTTGATACAGGGAAAAATGCTCACCACTCCGTTAGAGCTTGCTGCTGGGGACCCTCTATTGCCCTTGAGAAGTCGGTTCCATAAGGCTCCCGCCAGGATGCTTGATGCAGTCCTGCTGAAGGTTGGATGTTCTGCGCACTTCAGCCCGACCCATCCAACATCTCTCTGCAACAAAGATTATGCATGGGGTATCAGCTATTATGCAGCTGGAAGCCGTTTCTCGTGCTCGTGCCATCACCAATCAATCTATCAATGTATCAGAACTTTGCAATGAAGAGCGGTTTTAGCTAAATTTGCATCATCATCATCGTAAATATGATTCAAGCCATATGAGGAGTACTGATCTGTGACAAGTAACGTATGTTAAATCAACTTAACTTTCATCCTTTCTAGTGAATGTCAAAACAAAATAGCAAATTATATTTGGTGGTTAGTTACTTTCCATTTGCTCCTAATATTCATGTGTGATTATTCTTTTCCTATACATGGTAATAATTTTCAATCTACTTACTTTAACTATAGGAAATTAAAAAATTTTATGGGGCTAGTAACTCTTATTATTCTTTCTACTTTTGAGGGGAAATTACTAAGAAACTTCTAAACCTATTGCATTTATACCAATTCAGTTTTAAACCTTTTAATTTGGCTAATTTAATTCTAGACCTTTTGACAATTTATCAATTTAGTTTTGAAAATTTTTAATTGTGTCACTTTAATTTTATATAAATTTAATGATTTGCCAATATAGTTTTAAACTTTTTTATGATTTGTCAATTTACCCATTCCGGTCAATTTTGGTTGAAAATCGTTGATATGACGATCTAGTAAGTGCTAGCTATCCAACGTAGTATGACTAGTTTTGACATAGACAATTGTTGCATTTTATTTTATGATTTTTTTGGAATTTTTTTTTCTTTTCATATCTTTTCCAACTTCAAGCCAACGATTTCCTGTCAAATTTGGCCAAAATGAATAAATTAACAAATCGTCAAAATATTTAGAAGTAGATTGACCCATTAAAAATATCTAAGGCTAAATTGGCAAATAGTCAAAAGATTTATGACTAAATTAGCCAATTTGAAAGATTTAGGACCCAATTAGCCAAATTAAAAATTTTATAACTAAATTGGCATGAGTGTGATAGATGTAGGACTTTTTTGGTAATTTCACCTACTTTTGAGTATAGAAAAGTAAAAAAAAAAAAAAAGATTTATTTGAAATCTTATTATCTACTAATACTATCCATATATGATTTGTCACTCTTTAAACTCACAGTAACTGTTAACATACTTAACCATTGACATAAAAATACATGGCTAGTAATTATTATTAGTAGCATTCATAAGTCATCAGCAATTTCGTGTACACCAAAGCAACATTTAAACAATTTTGTATGCTAGTAACCTTTCGAACAATGAAGTATATTTACCCACCCGTGAGTAGCGCAGTTTATATCTCTTTCTAGCGCATATCTTCTCCTTTACTAGCGATTATGGAGGTTGAGGGTTTGAAATCCTAAGCTCTTAAAAATGATTGCCAAACTCAAGGAGCTTTGAGCTTGAAGGGGCTTTCTAAATGCCCAACCAAACGGGGCCCCTAAAACGGGATGGGTTACACGAGCTAGTTTCCTCCGAGGTATAGTTGCTGTAGGTCCTTCACTACAGAGGCCCGTGAGGCCCCAAATCAATGTAAGCTGACAAAGGCATAATCCAGCGGATCCTCAGTCACCAAAAAAAAAAAAAAAAAAAAAACAATGAAGTATATTTTAGAAAGGCCCACACAAGAATCTGGCTATAGCCAATTTTTATGGGCACGTACAAGCCCAACCGGAGCTCTAGAACCTGAACCTCCAGAGCGAGACAAGGAACTATCCACTGAGCACTGACTAAATGCAGACCTCCCAAACAGCTATCGGACTATAAACCTATTGAAGTCTAATGCTAACGCCAAAATAGGGTCCAATTCCGTTCAGATTAGAACAAAACAGGTTCATCCCCTCAAGGGATCATAAAGAGAAGTACACGAAAAGGGATGAAAGACAGGACAAATGCCACAGAAAGAGTTGGAACTGCTTGAGAATCTGGAGCCAGGTATTTCCTTATTCTAGATAACGTACGCATAGGTGATCTATTTAATGGGCTAGCTTCACTACTAAGGCTTGATTGCCCTGTGGGAGAAGTTGAATCTTTCTAGGTCGCATTCGATCTAGAGAAAAGAAAAGCTATTCTTCTTAGCAGTTGAACAGGAGCAAAAACAGCTATCAATTCTACCTAATCCACTGTTGACCACGGACTGACTCAAGCACCAAGACCTACTGTACTCTTCTTTCGACAACCGGTGAAATGGCTGCTTCTTCTTTGTCCCTCTCGGGAAGTAAAGCGGCCAATAGCATTTATCTTCTCTTTGATAGCAGCTATCTTTCTAAACAGGATAGAAAGATGATAGCCCTAAACAAAGTTGAAACGAAAGGAGCCCTCATCCCCACTCTTGCCATTTCGTCTCCAGTCGCCCAACTCACCCCTTCATTAAGATTTTCTTCTATCTCGACCCTTACCACATTTGAGGGATCTGATATAAATATGTCCTGAAGGTTTGAGAAGAGAATTGCAAATATCTTCACTGGTTTTAGAAAATTGAGTCCAGTCCTGGAAATGGTTCGCACAAGGAAGGAAAAGGTCTCACACCGGTGTAAAGTAAAAGCAATTTCCTTAGACTCGAGATTGCATTTGCTGGCCTTTAACTGGCTTTACAAAACAGGCTTTTATCACAGCCTTGATCACAGGATGGGAAAAGTACCGGCCTGGACCCCAAAAAAGAGATCACCATCGGGACCGGTACTGCTACTAGATTACCCCCTGTAAAGTAAACACTTTCAAACTAGCCAGCTGGATCTCAAGGGTGACCGATCCGGTCAGTCAAAAAATAGGTTAAAAAAAAGGTGTGTCTGGTCTGGTGTAGCTAATGTGACTTTCTTGATCTATAGTTCCTCTTCTTTCTCTTCTCTCTCTTGACCAATGCTCCGGCTTCCATAACTCAAAAGATCAGCCGTTGTGACACAGGTGTATCGAGGTAGGCCGTGGATTGAATAGAGAAAGAAGGGCTCGTATTTGACAGATTTCGAGCAACCCCCAACCTTCTACTTGGCCACTCCTCTCTCTTCCGGCTCTAAGTGACCTGACCACTTTCATGCTTCGAATGAGAAGTTGCGCTTTCGATCTTGTTCTCAGCTCCGGGTCTGGTCCTTTAGGCGAGGCTCTTTACTTTACAGGGTGGTTCCCTTTACGGTTCAGGAATTCGTGGTTGGCTTACTTTTGTTTGTTTGGTTACAGTTCATGCCCACTCGTCATGAACCCCCGCCCGCCCCGACGCTGAGTCGCAACTCTTCCTGTAGAAAGCTCCTTCAACTGATTCAAGTGATTCAGTCAGTAGGAAAGTCAGATGCCTCTCCTGCAGGCCGAAACATTTCCTTTGAATAGATGCGGTTCTCCCCATAAAGAAAGAATGAGTGCTCACTCTTATGTTTGGTTTGGGGCCCACCCAATTTTGGTGCGAAATCTCACCTTTTGGAAATCTCAAATAAAGGAAAGTGGGAGTATAGGTTTTTTTGAAGACCTCTCCCTTCTTCATTATTCTAATCATTGAATTAGGTAGGACACTCGCCCTACCCTACTTCTAAGGATAGATAGAAAAGGTGGGAGAGGGTTAGCCGTGAATATATGTGCATTTAGAGTTATGGGATAATCTGACAAAAAAAGAAGAGTCATGTGAAAATATCGAACGATTTGCTCTATGGAAAAATAAGATTGAAATTTTAAATATTTTGCCCAAAATTTAATCAAGCCCTAAACCTTAAAATAAGTACAGTTAAGTCAAATGTTTAGTGATCTGGTTGCATTGTTCTTCCGGTAATTGCCTATTCAATTTTTCCTAACATGGCGCAGTGGGACGTCTGCAAATATGACGCCATATCAGAAAAAAGAAATGCTTATATGTATGTATGTATGTATGTATGTATAAGGTCAACATTTACTCTGTCGCTCAAACCCTAAACCCCTGAAACTAAACGTTTCTAGTTCCGTCCAATTCCCTCTTATTCGTAATCTTACAAAATAGAGACGTGTTGGAAGAAGTTTTCCCTTGATTAGGAATGGAGAAAAAAAGTACTGCTCTTCATTCCTATGGATAAAAAAAAAAGTACCTTCAACGAGCAGGTTAAATGAATCCTGCCTTTTCCCTTTCGAATCCATGCACTTTCTAAGGAGCATTAGCAGATTCTTGACTTTGTTAGAACTCCTTTAAACTACACTCACCAGTTAATCCTATTGTTTACTAAGGAAAGCCTGCCTACCATCGCATGATCGAAATAAGTTGTCCCTGGACCAGGGGTGGAGAAAAACATACCGTGATTCGTCTCAGTGGATCCACAAAAACCTTCAACGAGCAGGTGAATTGAATTTTCCCTTTTTCCTTCACATCCATGCTCATTCCAAGCAGCAGTAGCAGAATCTTGACTTTGTTAACACTTCTTTAAATTACACTCACCAACTAATCCTATTCTTTCCCCAAGAAAGCGCGATCGGATTAATTAAGACTTGGGGCAGTCGATTTGTTCTTGAAGTTCGGTCATGTCCAGTCAATGCATAAAATAAATAAATAAATAAATATATATATATATATTTATATATATATATAAAAAACACTTATATTTCAAGATGGTATCATACTTTCACTTTATGCTTGGAAGAGTAATTACGACCCTTGATGTCTCATCAATATGTGATGGAGGGCTTGATGGCTGGACAGCACCATTCTCAAACTTTAGTCACATTTTTTTAAAAGGAAAAGGAAAAGGAAATTTGAGACTCCTCGCCCTATGTGGCTTTTAGGGATCATGACCTATCTTCAAATTGGCATATGTTGGTTCCAGTAGGGTAAAAAGAACTGAGCCGTTTGAACACACGTATGAAGTGGGAAAGAATCTTGTATTAGATTAATGAAGCTAACAGGAGCAATCATTATTTAAATTGATTCGTGGCTTATATCTTTGAGTGAAAACACGAAAACTTTTGACGCCCGGTCACGAGGTACACTTTCTCCAATAATACCAAGAAATAAGATCGAGTTTATAGTTATACTAATTCACTTATGATTTCGCATGATCGGAAACAAGCCTATGCAAACAAATGGTTGGTGGACTTTGATTTTCACATGCATATATTTAACAAGCATTTGATGATTCTCCCTCAAGAGAAAAGACTCTTGAAGTCTGGACTATTTGGTGACATTTCCTACGTATGTATAGTCACTTCACTTTGGCAATGGATCCAAGGGATATACGTTAAATCAGTTGAAGCTTGAAAGCTCCATATTTTCGGTGCCTTTTCTTTTCCCATAAAAGTACGCCAACTTAGATCGTACATATACAATTGATGAACCATAACAAAATGGAGCCATTATTATAATCTTCAAGTGCCGCCAGCATCTGTTCAATGTCCTTCTGTTGCCCACAAAGTTAAGCATCAATCCGGTTTTCTTGTCCTAAAAATGATGATTCTGTGCTAAGATGTGGGGTAAGCAAGGAGAGTTGACAAGCAGAAAGTTGCTCTTGATTTTTCTCCCATGAAATAGGGTGAGGATTGACCCAAGAAGGAAGTTGATGCCCCCGCCATTATGATTTCCGTCCAGTCACTTTATTTCATGGACATAAAGTTGTCCATGATTGGCCAAACACTACTGTTTAAACTATTATACTTAGCATAGGTTATGTTCCCTAAATGTTGGAATTTGAATACTGCTCTATTGCTTTAAAGTTCTGCCCTCTGGCGATACGGAGATGCTGGTTCTGATTAGATAAGGCAGTAGCGGCAGTGAGGTTAGTTCCCCCTATGGGCACTGGTTTGCAGGGAAAGGATGGAAACAGAAAAACCAAAAGAAATGAAGTATAGACACCGAGTGAATTGATGTATATACGTGTGCACCCCCAACAAAAAATTAAGAAACGAGGAAGAGAAAAAAAAGAATTTAAGGCAACCAGCTTTCGTTAAAAATTTATACAAGGTCTACAAGGTATGCAAGTATAGTTCTTAGTTATCATCTTTTTGGATTAAGTCCGATCTTGCACAACATACAATCATGTCACGAAAATAACAATGAGGAGTGCCCAGATTTAGTTAAATTCACTAGTAATGCTCCAACAAACATCTTAGATGAACTCTTTCTGTTCCCAAAGGCATATTTGAATTGACTCTTGACTTTTGACTTTTGACTTTTTACTTGATCTAAATTTTACGTGGCACATGCAACGGTGGAATTAGAGAGGTTACCGGTGGCTTCCCTCCCACTAGTTCCCCCAAATAGACGTAACGTTACGCACACGCTTTGACATTTGGCACTCCAAAGCACTCGAAATTTTCACAATATGTAAATGTCGATGCATCGATTCGCATGTAATTATTATAATTTTCTTTGAAAAGAACTAGGATGACATTATAAGTATTGAAAGGTAAAGGTCGGAAGCAGTTCTTCCTTCTTTTTAAGTGGAAACGAACCGGCCCTTTTTTCTGAGGGAAGATGAGTCGCCCACCAGGACCACCAATCGAGGAACCTCGTCGCTAGGAAACAACGCGTAGTGGTGGATGCTGATATGCACCCATTGACATTCACGTCTCCACCATTTCAACTGGCCGAGAGGGGCCGCGAAGACCTCGAAAATTCACCTCATGAAGCCGCGCTTTCATTTGGTGGAGCCACTTTATCGTGTCGCCCTGGTTTGACAGTACCAGCGGACAGTGCCGAACACCAAACACACAGTATATCATATCTAGAAAAAAAAAAATTTTAAAAATGATGCGATAGGGCCCCGCATAAATGCGTGGAAGGTGGCTGCTGATTAAAGTTCATCTATCTTCGGGAAACTTTGGGGCACGATCGCAAGGGGAAACGAATAAGATAATGGTCCTTGATTAGCTCTTGATCTTGCCAACAGACGTTGAATATGTTCTCGATCTGAGGAAGAAGATCTCAATTACTAGATGAGCTACACCCGCTCATAGACTAAGAGGCATGCGCAAAAAATTGACATTCCAAAGATCTTGCGGTTATAGCGGGGGTGAAACTTCACATATAGGATGAAATTATTGTCCTAACATGAAGTTAAACGTGTATATATACTTGAGCTAACCTTCAATTTCGAGATCCACTTTTCACATGATCAAAATACCATTATAATTTCAATTTTCATATAAAAAAAAAAAAAGTAAAGAAGCCATTATATCTCATCAATAATAAAAGTTTGATGTCTCCATAACAAATCTCTCTTTTATTTATTTATCAGCATATATCCTCAATATTGAAGTTCATATTGAATTCTCGGCTAAGAATTATATAAATCAATCTCGATTAGGCACGTGCGGAGAGTATCCGTGTTTGCAAAGGAACTAGTGTATGAAAAGAGAACTATATTACCATATGTGAACTTTTTTAGGTAAGATTATTTACAAGATAGTAAAGATACAAAGTTTAAATTGAAATGGGTGCGAAGAAAATGAATTAAGACTAATAATCATGCCGAAACCAAAAAGTTTTTGAGTTATTGGATCGAGGAGAAAAATGTATATAAGACAATCAAGCTGGTATATTTAAACATTGTGAAACTCTTGGTAGAGAATATCGATTACCATAAACTTTGGGTTTATTATTTTCTTTTTTTACATGCTGAATTTCGAGGTAGATTCACAAGATTTGGCACATATTAGAAAGTATAAAATTTTGGATATTCTATATGCAATTCATTCAATGAGACCCAAGAAATAAAACTGACCAAATGAAGGATTTCAAAAGGGAAGAATGAAAACCAAGCAATAGCAAGTAAGTGGGGTATTTTACCCCCAAAAAAAAAGTAAGTGGGAAGAGGTTGATATTCTTATTGTTGGGTCTCATGCGCATTAAAATCAAGGTTACTTCTTGGCAAGAATATTCGACATATATGAGTAGACAACGCAAGAATAGATACGCACACTTAAAACCTTATAATTTAGTGGCCCTTCTAGATTCCTTCATCGGTTATGCATGGCAAATATTACCATTTCAACAAGCTTGTCATGCTTCTCACATCGTTTCGTCACTGGAGTGATGAATTTCTTGCCCGAAGGATTGGACAAACGATCCCTTTTTAAACTTGTTATAGTTGAGAAATACATGTGTTTGGTCTATCCCGTGTATAAGTATTGTAATATATAGAAGAATCTTATATGAAGAATGTACTCCAAGTCCATTTCTTTTGTTGTCTTGCCACCTAGCTCAGTTCATGTCATCCTATATCGTCAAGGGTAAGTACACTATTAGTGTCAAAAGTTGTGTATGGCACTCACTTTAGTGCCAAAAGTTATGTACGGCGCTCACTTTAGTGTAAAAAATTTCCGTCGAATCACTTAAGTGCCAAATCGAAGAAAAAATGATCATTTTAGTGCCACCGGCGAGAGATTACAGTCAAAATGATTATGTGATTTTTATATTTAAAAAAAAACGACATGACTTTTAAACGACGTTGTTTTCTATCCTCTTTAAGAAAATGACGTCGTTTTGCCGTCCTAAGTGGATGGCCTCACAAAAACAATGCCGCACAACTCATTTGGGGAAATTTTTTTTTTTTTATTTGGGGATTGAAATTAGGATTTTTCTGTCTGATCTCGCCCAATGCCGACCTGACTTGCTCGGCCGCCATCGCTCGGTCGCCGTCGCTCAGCCGCTGTTGCTCGGCACGTGAGATTCCTACACTTGAGTGAGATCAGCACAAGTGCGTTGTCGCCGATGCTCAACGACTTGCGGTCGCACTTGAGCACGAGCTTCGTGACCAAGTTGAACCGCGCAAACAGCGCGGGACCGCATCTGGCAGCTCCAAGTGGGCGTGGAGGGCGAGCCTCTGGCAGCTCTGGCCTTTGATCGCGACCCAACGGTAGCACACGAGGGAGCACCGGCCCCAGTCGCCAAGCCTAGGTACTGGAAGATGTAGGCTAGGCACTCGTCGGGGAGATTAGAGATGGAGAGGGAGAGATTAAGGGCAGCGCACTCGTCGACAACCTCCCCAAGCATCGGCCAGATCACGGCCTTTGACTTGGCCACCGGGTGGCCGTTGTCGAGGTCGGGGTTGAGGTTGGAGCCGCAGCCGCCAAGTGCTGGGGCCGTCGAGGACAGGGCGACTGGCCCATCGCCAGCAAAGGGAAGATTCAAGCGACTTATCTTCTCTCTTTCAATTTGGGGATTTAGGGTTTTGAATTGGGGGAAAGACACCAAACGACGTCGTTTTGTTGTTTAAATACTGACCATACTCTCTAGCGAGCCACATCGGCTTTAAAAATTAATAAAAAAGTATCATGTCGAACTTTCGGCCAATCATATCGGAGTTGGCACCAAAATGATTGTTTTTCAAATTTTTTGGTAAGTGATCTGAAATAAAATTTTTGCACCAAAGTAAGTGCAGTACATTGGCACTGATAGTGTACTTACCACTATATTGTCATCTTGCGTGAAGGTACTTAACATGTCATGCATCTGTAAGTATTTTATATTTCTTTCTTGACCCAGTGGCTGATCATCTCAATGGCTTCCGTAATGCTAAATCCACTGGTCTGTGCATATCATGTCTCTGTTATTTATTATCATTCGTATCATTCAGGTCAGCTTAGTCTAAAGTATGGCGTTCTTAACAAATGGGTACTCATTCATTCATTCAACAGGTATCATAACAACTTGAATTATACTGTCTACGAAAGTAGTAGTTTCTTGAAGTACTGAGAAGAAATGACAGACACGTTTGCTGAATAGAGTTTTGCTCACGCCGATCCTTTTAAGCAAGAAATAGCTGCTTCCTACAGGTCACAGTCACATGTTATTAACGAGATAAATGCATTGCCACGATATTCAAGTGCAGTATCCAAGAGTCACTCCAAATTTTGGTAGAAAGATTAGTCTACAAAGGAGGTATGTATGACTAGCGAGTTCTCGTGAAAGACACCTGGCGAGTGTTCTGTAGGGGTGCTCGTCGATTCTCACATTTACATATACATCAATATGAATATGGAGCGACACCATAATGTACCCACATCAGTTCATGGAGAGGACACTTTTCACTGCAAGTCTAGAAATGACAAGAAAGAAAAATCCTGCAATAATTATGCCACCTAGTCTTCCTGTCCTGACAAGACAATGGAATGGCAGCAAGGACCCTCAATCATCAGAAATTCATAAACCAATGATTGGGAAGAAAAGATATTTGTCTTGAGCATCATCTTTTGTTGTTATAATGCTTTTTAAGCAGTTATTCTTGGGTAGCTTGTAGTTGGCTTTGTTTTTATTATTTCGGCCACTGCCTCCAAGCATAAGATTCCCAACGGTTGCAATTGCATAATCAGATAGCCGGATTTCTGGTTGAGTGTTTGTCTGTATGTTTTTATTTTTGACATTCTTCTGGGTTTGAGATTTGATTCTTTCTTGAGTGTGTGTTTGTGTGGGTGTATGCGTAAAAGATATCCTTCTTTTTCGCCTGTCTTTTCCACTCCTTTCCATGGATGCCTCTTGCAATATTTCTTGGCAATGTGTGCAGCAGGTGTGCACACATTCATGACTCAAATACAATAGCCAATGCATATTCATAGGTTCTATTCCTTTTTCCACACCACCCCCACTTGGTTATAAATACTCAATATCTTCCCAAGTATTGTTCATAGCACTCAGCAGTCCTGCACTCCACTGTACTATTAGGTGCAATATCTCCTGAACCACAGGGATGAGCTATCCCCCTCATTCCACGAGCTCTGGTTTGTCTGTCACTCTACGACCACTTTTTTTCTATTGAAAACAATTTATTTGTGATGGGTTTTCCTTTAAACTATGTGATGATTTCATCAACTATGACCAAACTCATGTATGCATTTCTTAGTGTGCTATCCTGTTTATTCATCCTTTGGTTTTTTTCTTTTTCTGAGTATTGACCAGTGTTTTGGAACTATGTTTAGGTAGCAGAAGCTCAAGAAGGACATCGGAATTCGGGAGGACGTATGTGGTGAGGCCGAAAGGGAGACACCAGGCTACAATTGTTTGGCTGCATGGCCTTGGCGATAATGGCTCTAGGTATTATTTGTTTTCTTGAGTAGCTAACAGTAATTCTTTCATGTCTGCTCATTGTTCTACATGAATTTTTCGGTTTGTCTGAGTACTGTCATGGTGAATGTAAGGACACCATCAGTTTCCGAGAGAAAAGTACAATCATTCTGCGCATTACATCTAAGTCTCACTGTCTGAAGTGATCAAGTTGAATCTCATATTGAATCTGCAAGCTTTGTTTCTGAACTTCTCGTGGTGTCTTGGACCGTGCATTGTCAGTGAGATATGTTGCAAATCTTCCATGAAGTGACAGCATAGGAAGTGTTCGATAAATTGTGGCCACTATATTCACTAAAAGTATGCTGCACTTAGATTTCTGTAATGACAAGGGAGAGACTAGGAGATGATGGACCGTTGCCTCCAAAAACTAGAAAAGACGAGAGAATGGGTAAATGTCAATTTCTTAGAAATTGGACGTTTCCATTTTGGGGTGCAGGTGGTCCATACATGATGTTTAAGTTTCATTAGTTTTGCTTTTGAAGGGGAATCTCATCAGCACTCATCATCATCACACAGAACCCAGAGCAGGACATTTTTCAATTATATCTTTTATCTTAGGAGAATGATTTATTCTGGTTTCTTGTCTTGTCTCATTTCAAGTTGAGCTTAATTGGGGTAAAAACATGACTCATAAGCCAAGTATATGCTCTACTCTTGTTGGGACCATCCACCAATTCTGTTGACTTTCATGCAATTGAAGGATCGCATGTGACATTCTTAAAAGATGATGCTTTAACTCCTGAAGGACATAACAAGTTTTGTGTTCCTTTTCTTTTTTCTTTTTGTTTCAAAAGTTCAGAACTGCACTTGCAATTTCTTCTCTGGTAAGTTTTTGTGGCCATGTTTTCTTCATGCTACTATTATGCTGTGTAAGCTCAATCACTCAGGTTAAAAACGAAAACCCAATAACATAAGTTAATAAACTGGTTCTTTAGTTAAGGAATATATGCATTCTCTGCTTCACGGAGTTGCTGCTACTACTGCGTATTCCGGATGATTAAGAAAAAGGAAAAATCAGTTTGCCGATGAGTACTACAAGTCATGAGCTCAAAGCAGAGGTGATGTCTCACGTATTACTTTGTTTGGTTGGCAGCTGGTCCCAGGTTTTGGACTCACTTCCTCTTCCAAATGTAAGCATGAAAAATCATCTATTATTTATGAGTTTACACATCCTATTCTAGCTCTTCTTATGCAAACTTGTCATGTTTCATTTTTTATTTTTTGCTTCAAATTTCCATAAAGCAGATAAAGTGGATTTGCCCTACTGCTCCTACTCGTCCTGTGACATTGCTAGGAGGATTTTCCTGCACTGCATGTAAGATTATCAGCATATTCTGCTTCACTCCATTCCTGTAGCATATTCTGTTGTTATCATACTAACTTTTTCATTTGTTATTGCTTTAGGGTTTGATGTTGGAGATCTTTCAGAAGATGGTCCGGATGATTGGGAAAATTTGGATGCTTCAGCAGCACACATTGCTAACCTGTTGTCGGCGGAACCAGCTGACGGTAAGAAGAAGCACAGAAATGATGGCTTCAGAGTTGCAATAATTTCTTAAAAAATTAAGTTTTCATACATATGACCTTGTTTGGCCTTACAATTTATCAGGCTCGAGTGCTCTTTTCCTCATCCAAGTCAGGACCTATTTTTGTCACTGTATATGCTAATAAAAGGTGCCATTGTCCAAGGATTGTTTCATAAGCCAGCCTCTGCCATTAGTTGTGACATTATGCTCAATGATAAATAAAAGAGGGAATGAGAGAATAAAGCCGATCGGATCATAGCATCACACACATTCCTCTAGCTATCCTATCTCAATTCGTACTCGACTAGACTAAAGCCATAGGCCCTTTCTTCTGAGGAGATAGAATCATAGTTAATGTCTCTTGAAATTTTATAGTAGATGAAGGGACAATAATTTTTTTATTCTTGAATTCAATCACACCGTTTATTGGCAGTTAAAGTCGGGATTGGAGGCTTCAGTATGGGTGCAGCAACAGCCCTCTACTCGGCAGTTTGTTGGGCATTGGGTAAATATGGAAATGGCTATCCTTACCCTGTCAACTTAAGGGCCGTGATTGGTCTCAGTGGCTGGCTCCCTGCTTCAAGGTGATTAATTCTTGATCATCTTTCCCTCAATCAGATTAGAAGTCCATGAAATTATAAGAAAAGATTAGTGTCACTGTTGTTCAGACTCTTTGGAAGTGATTTTAATTCTTCGAAAGCATTTTCCAATCTTGAAGATTGAGAATGTTGCAAGGGTCAATTGATTGAGATGCAGCTTAAAAGTTGCTGCATCAAGTACTGAAACTGACAAAACAATGCTTGCTTGATTTTCATTCAATTTTCTCAGAAAATTCTTAAGTTACTATGATTTGCGTAGACCGGGAATTCAAACCTCAAATGAAACTTGTGTACTGTCAGAAGGAATTAGCATGAACTGAGACTATTTGCTGAATGATCAGATTCAGATAACTGAAAGGCTTTCAACTATGCAGGAGCTTGAGGAGTAAGATTGAAGGGTCCAGCGAGGCCGCAAGAAGAGCTGCATTCTTGCCGATTCTGCTTTATCATGGAACATGTAAGCAGCACTGTCTATGGGTCCATCTAATTCAGTAAATGCCAACAATCTCGAATCCTGTTTCTTTTGTTATGCCCAGATGAAGTTGAGTCCTGCTCAGTGCTTAATGGCAGCTTGACCCACACAAGTGCTATTGCTGCAGGTGATGACTTAGTGCCCTATAACTATGGAGAGAGGTCGGCTCGCTACTTGAGCTCTGCAGGATTCCGTTATCTTACATTCAAATCCTTTGACGGGTTCGTCTCTTGATACTTCAGACGTGCAAATCTTAACAAATTAAGATGTCATATATTAATATAACCGTTAAAACAAATGGCCCAAATCTGCAGGATCGGCCACTACACGGTGCCTAGGGAGATGAGCGATCTCTCGAATTGGATCACTGCAAGGCTGGGGCTCGAAGGATCTCGTTCTTAATTTTGGAGCGAATTCTCAGTGTTTGTTTGAAATCATAGAGAGAGAGAGAGAGAGAGATAGTAAAAAGAGAATAGTCACTCTTTACATCTTCTCATGCCTTGCTCTGGCAATAAAAGTTCTCAAAATGTACGTGCAATGATCTATTAATAAAGCATCTTCTATTTCTCATGCAATCACAATCTTGAAAAAACTAATCTGTTTCCCCTCCGCATCTGAATAGTGGTTTTCTTTCTAAATTATCTTTCTTTTCAAAAGAGAATCTCGGTTAAGGCACATGAACTTTTTGGGTTTCTTCATACTCTCTGAACACTGGTACTTGGTCAACGTAGCTTAAAATGAGACGGATCATCTTTCAGTCTACCATGGTAAATCTCGAACTGAAGCTATGTCACGGAAGAACCATTTACTGATGAGCGATAACTCTCTGGATCTGTCAAGAAACTTGAATTATAAGTCAAAAACTGGTCCCGTCGAGATCACTAGGTCTGTTAGACTTGAATCAACAGACCTAGCGATCTTCACCTGTGGAAATTCAGAATCTTCACCCCATATAAGTCACAGAAAATCCTCAGTATTTTTAGGCCTCGAAAGTTTGTTGAACTCTTGTAACTCTGGTGCATGAAATATCGAACTTCTGTTAGATATGTGATTATCTACTCTATCAAATTTCGGTTGGATCGACTTTAACAATCTTCATCTCTACATAGTTCAAAACACAAGGAATTTTGCAATTTTCACCCTGAGATATCGAAACTCTGCTAGATTCAATGTGAGAACAACCTCGCAATATTAATATTCCCCCATCTAATTATTGACCCTTCCAAATAGAAGGATATCATTTAGGTCCAAGTAACATAACCAATTGTTGTCATCTCTTCGAAAATCGAAGCTCTTAGTGATTCATATTAAAGAACAACCCTCAACCTCAGCCACCTTCAAGTCAACTTTCCAAGTATTATAGCTCTGTCAGATATATGTACAGAATAAAACTCAGTTAGATTTACGTGCAGATGACCGATAATCTTCATAAGGGCAAAACTCTATGAAACTCATAAACACAAAGAATATGTGAAGAATGGGCAATTCTCCAAATCATTTAGTGAAACACCTTTTACGGCAACATGATATACCATAGTCAAGAATTTTTTACTAAAGAAATCTTGCATGCATATGATAACACAAGCCAACAGCAGCAATCTCCTATTGTCACAAAATTGTACTCATTGGATTTCAACAGCATAACCAAACAATTAGCATTCTATCAGCTCACGATAAACAAGTCTTAAGCATCTAGTGTATCAACGGGTCAATGTCCTGTATGCACACCCCTTTTCAAACTTGACGAGCGACCAAATCGGCATACTTGTTACATAATTTATCTAATCTTTACACAACACTTCAAGCTCTGTCTCCATCCTCTTTACATCATCATTGCAGATTCCAATCCTGAATTTCAATTCTCCTCAGTCCTCAAAGTCATATGGCAGATGAAAACAATCAAAGAGTCGGTCTCAATCTCTGTCCATACTGGCAAAAGTTTCAACCTTTTCAAGGCTGCTCCGCAACTGCAAACACCTTACCACTGCTACCTCCAACTAAGCAGCATCTACAGTTCTTCTATAACCTGCATCAACCACCTACCCATGGTCGAAATCTTTGTCCACTCCCAATATTCCACTCCAAACGCATCAGCTCCACCGACTTGGAAATGAAATGTGCGCTACTGATTAAGTTTCCCCACAGATCTGCTTAATCTCTATAGAATGGATTACAATTAGTTCCCAAAACATTGTTCATAACTCACCAAGAGAAATTTCTGACGTTTGGAGGACATACTACTTTCCAAATTACCTACTGTACACTGCAACCAATAACCTGTGAATGAAGAAGGATCTCAAATTCCTTGTTGTTTTAAGTAAGCATATGCAGACTTTACTGAAATTGCTCCTGTACTTTCTTAAGGCTCACAGGGTGTGAAGATAATATGTTCTGAAGTTATAAGTTTCAAAATGTACCACGCTTAGTGTGAAATTCTACTAAAGGAAAAATGCCTATATAAACACGCAGAATGCTTTTAGTCATATTAGATACCATGTTACAGTACTGCTGCTTAATTTCGTAGCAAAAGATCCTCAAATGGTTCTTTGTTAAGGTCAATTCAGTCCAAAATTTATGTCTGAGTACTACATCAAAACAGAGTTCTATTTACTGGTGAATGCACAGAAGAAAAGGCACTTATTGAAGATAAGTCACTTCATATTGATCGCATGATTTCTTAAAAATTAAAATATTTTTCTAATTTTGACGGTAAAATCAAAAATCTTAACAAGAAAGCCCCCACCTTCTCAGGGAGGGATGGAGTGGGGACGCGCAAGTTTCAGGAGTGGGTTTTGACGCCCACGCCCTGCAAGAGGTAGGGCAAAAGTCTGAGAGTGAGTGTAGAATAGGTATAGAGTAGGACTGACAAAAAAAAAAAAAAAAAAAGCCGAATAATGTAATTTCTAAAAAATTATCCTAAATGATTGTAGTATCAAAGTCATAAAAGTTAAATAATAGAGATCTCAACGTGAATGCTTTGTTTCGGAAGATAGGGAGGGAGGAAAGTAAAGAAGCGGTGGTGCGAGATGAGGAACAATTTGAAATTTTGCCTTCATAAAAACTTTGAAATTTATCTCCTTTTCCACACCGGCCTTACTTTTACCCCAAACCTACAACTATCTAATCCAATTACAATTCACGAAAGTTAAGTAACTAATACTAGCTTGAAATTGCTTGTCCTCAATGCAATTGTCGCATTCATCTACAGAAGAAATCATAATCAAAACCAGCAAGTCAAGTAGAACAAAAACAACATCTATATCCAACAAAGCATCAACAATAAAAATGGGCCGAAGCGTAGAATGGGGCGTAGGTGGCCGAGCTTGTTGGGCTCAAGCCTATGGCCCCCTTTTTGCACTTCAAGTCTTGACGGATCTCCAAATCCATAATCTGATTTAGCGTAACATAAGCAAGAAGAGGGTCTCGTAGTTTTAGGCTGCATTTGGTCGCCTAATTGGGATTGAGATATGATAGGATAAGATAGAATTAGAAATTCTCCAAATATCGTCTGGATTATAGAAAACCCATCATTTGTTTGGTGCAAACTAAGATAGGATTAAAATCTTTAAAATTTCTCCGTCGTGTCTAGTTGTTTTGGCCTCCACCTAGTGTCCCAATGCTCCCTGTAATGCCCCGAGTCTACTGTCCCATCCATGGCCCTCTCAATTGACTTCCTCACGGTCACCGTTGTCTATACAAACCTTGCACGAGGTTCGCGAGAGATAGAGAGGTAAAGCTCAAAGGGGCAGACTCCGGTTACCTTTTGGTTCGAAATCTAGTCTTCTACTTGGGTCGTTGCTAAATTGCTCACTCAAGGACCTACATATGAGCATCTTACGTTCGGAAAAAGTATAAAAAAAGTACTAAATCTATTACATTGGTATCAATTCAAGCTTAAAAGATTTTCAATTGAACCAACTTAGTTTTAAACCTTTTCACATCAGTACCAATTTAGTCTATTCAGTCAATTTTGACTAGCCGGCGCTAACATGAACGCCTACTAGTAGCCAAATATTAAGGTGGTAATTTTTAAATATTTTTTTTTATTTTTTTCAAATTTTTTATTGATTTTTTTCTTTTTTTTTTCTTTTCTTTTCCTTGACTTTCCTTGCAGTGGCCAAAGAGCCAATAGCAAGGCTTGTTGGCCACCGGGCGAGGGCCGCCAAGCCCTCGCCCGGCCTCGCCTAGGGCTGTGGGCGAGGCTGCTTCGCCCAATGGCCGACAAGGCTCATCGGCGACTACAAAGAAAGTAAAGGAAAAGAAAAAATTAATAGATAATTCAAAAAAAATTTAAAAAATACTTATTTAAAATTGTCACGTCAATGTTCAGCCACCAGCCGGCGTCCATGTTAGCGCCAGTCGGCTAAAATTGGCCGGATGGACTGAAATGGTATCAATTTGAAAAGGTTCAGGAGTAAATTGATCAAATTTAAATGTTTAAAACTAAATTAGTACTAATATAATAGATTTAGGACTTTTTTGGTAATTTTCCCTCTTACACTCATCCAATATAGATTGACACCAAAACAAGAGTGTCCAGAAGGAAATACATAAAATAAGCAAAATTGTGATATCATTTTGTTTGTGTAATTCAGGTGCAGAGACTCTCTCAAAACCTTGTCATCTACTCAAAAGTAGTCTTTCCTTTGGGAAGTCTTTAGTAGAATTCCACGTAATGAAGGTTGGGTTGTCCCATTCGACATCTCATAGAAGTAACGACACTGCTGTAAAACAATTGGCAAAAACCAAATTGGACCGCCCAAAAGGGAAACACAACCCCAACAGCAAAGCTTTATCTCCCTTTAGCAAGTAGCGACTTCAGCGAGAAGCTCGTTGGTGAGCAACTAGAACAAAGTCATTATTCGGGAACTTTGAATCTAGCAGCTTGCAAATTGACCTAATGAATTGAGGCGATGACGATCATCTTCAGACTCCTTTTCACCCTCAATCGTGAGAAGACAATCAATTGGCTGGTGATAAGAATCGTTAGTGGTCAGAGGCAACAACAATCGTGCAATGGTGGGAAGGTGGTAGTCCTTGTGTAGTGACCAACAATGTGATCCTCAAATGCATTACTTCATCACTCCATCATTGAGACATAACAGGATTTGCTAAGATTTTTATTTTATTTTTTTATTTATCTAGAATGGGTTTATTGTATCTCTATCCTGAATTTCTTATCCGCTATTTTAATTCAGCCAGGAGGACATCGCCAAACACCGAAAAGGATTATTTTTTATTCTATCTGAATTTAGATCCGGACTACCAAACCCAGGGGATTTTAATCCATCCTCTTTTCGTGATGCCTTCAGTTATTTATTCTAGATTTGTAGTCTCATGCTATTGGTGTCTCCTAAACTCCGAGCGAGTTTGAAGGATTCAAACTCGAAGCCCAGGTCAAATGGAACTTTAAACATCATCCGGCATGTGTCCAAACGTCCGTACGTATTGGGCAGAATATGGGGGCGAAAATGGTGCGGCTGGGCAAGCTATAAATCTCATAACGCCATGGAAGCATCGCCTCCTGTAATTCTCGATACCAACACGATCTGCAAGTTCTAACCACGACACGAAACCAAGAAGAAGATGGCAAACCAAGGTCAGGACATCGGATACAACGCTGGCCAAATGACGGGTCAAGCTCAGGTCTGTCGACTGTTCTTTTTTGCCCCCATTCCATCGATATATCATCGCCATTGCAGCGTCCTAGCAGGAGGCGCTTAGATATCACACGAGCTTTATCTACTTATGTAAGTTTTCTGGGGCTGTCTATGCAGCTGAAGAAAGAGGAGTGCATGGACCAGGCGTCTAACGAGTACCAGGCAACCATGGACAGGCTCTCTGGCACCGCTCCAAACTCTGGCTATGACATCAAGGGCCAGGCCACCAATTTCCTTCAGCAGGCTAGTTCACCCTTCAGAATCTTCACTTTTTGCCTCTTGAATTTTGAGAGATGAACGCCTTGCCGGGCTTGAATGTCCTCCCTACAACGGAATCGCATGCCGCCGTCATTATTTCCTTGTTAGCTGCGACTTCAGGTTTCATGCCACGTCTTGATGAAGATCGCATTTCGCATATATGTTAAATCATTCGCATGGCACTATTGGTTTGGTCTTAGCTGGTGATTGGTCCTTGAATTGAGAATCTAAAGTGGCTTTTGTATTGTAGACAGGAGAGCAAGTGAAGAGCATGGCACAAGGAGCAGCTGAAGCAGTGAAGAGCACCTTGGGAATGAATAATGACGCCGCCGGCAATGCCGCCGCCACCGTCAACCCCCCCAACCATCCCAGCTACCCCGCCAACAATCCGGCCTCCAGAGTCTGAACTTCTCTCTCTGTCCCCCCTAATCCATATTATCGATATATATTTCCCGTTTCTTGGTGTCTCGATGATAGGGGATCTTATTATGAATCGTCTCGTGTATTTCTTGTAACGTTTCTCGAGCGGTCCTTGGACAAATTCTTGGGAAATTGTAATTTCTTTCTTGTTTGGTTACGGCTGCTTAGTGGTCGGCCGGGGCCTTTAGATTAAATTTGTCTAAGCCATGCATCCTTTATTACATGATAAAGGATTAATGGGCCAGATTCTTTGTGGTGTCCATCCAAATGATATCGAAGTTTTTTCGATCCTTGTTGGGCCAGCCTATCTACATAGTGCTTGCGCTTGCCTCTTCCCTCTTGATTGAAGTACCCAAGATGATGATTCAAGCGAATTTCTAAGTGGGAAGAACATCGCTCCGCATCGATGAAACTAAAAGCTAAATGGCAAATCAGAGGCACCGCACGCGGATCCTGCTAATTTGCTTGGATTTGACTCGCGTCAAGTGAATTTCAATTAGGTAAGTCATGTTCACGCCTCAACTCGATTCCATGTATTTCCAAAGATGGGTCTTAAAATGAGGGCAGTCGTAGTACATACCGCCGGTGTAAAGAGGATCTTCTATGAGCGGCTTCATTTGCCTTTGATTTGATGGTTACCGAGAAAGCGATTAGCTGCGATCCTCAGAGGTGGATAAAAGCTGTTCGCGCAAATTCTTTAAACTGGGAACATATTTTACACTTCCCCATAAAATAATACATCCTCGGGGAGTCCTTCATAATGAATGAAATCCAAATAAGCGACACCTGTCTCTCCTCGTTGAGCCACGGTGAGGGATGTGTGACCCTAATTGTGCGTCGACAAGAGTTGCGCAACATCAAGATTTTTAGAAAAGAAAGTTGCAAAATTCGAGATTTTTTTAAAAGGATATTGGGCCTTGTATCCAGTCGTTTCGTATCAAGAAAGAAAATCCTTGAACGAGAAAACAAGGGAAAGAACCGAAAAAGGGAGAAGGGGGTGAATAATCAATCAAACACGTAACTGAGCATGGAGTGAGAAAAGAAAAGGGAGAGTGCGAAGTTGGTCGTGGTCGTCATGCATGGAAGCGATTCCCGAAGCAAAAGAATCGAATCAGCCCAAATTCTCTCTCTCTCTCTCTCTCTCCTTTCTTTACAGTTCGCGTCCTCCTTCTTTACCCTTCCCCAAGAGAATGGACGCCAGATCTCTCTCTCTCTCTCTCTCTCTCTCTCTCTCTCTCTGTTTTTTGGGTACTCAGACTCAGAAAACAAAAAGAAAAATAAAGAAAGAAAAAACTAAAGCGAGCACAGAGAGAGAGAGAGAGAGTTTGGAATTGTTCAGCCGCAGCAGCGAATGAAGAAGAAAGAGAGGAGCAAAAGCAAAAGGTGGTCAAAACCCTACCTCCAAGACTTGTTATTTCATCATCAGCTTCATGCCTTCTTTATTGAAACTCCCTATTTTCCTTTGCTTTTTCTCTTTTTCATCAATTTGGCTATCTTTCACTTCATTAATCCTTGCAAAACGTTGGTTTTCGCTCATTCCTTGTCGTGCTCATCTCTTTGTTATTCGTGCATATATCATTGGTTTCCCTCTGTGTATTTGCGATGGGAAAACCCAAGATTTCTGGATACATCATTTTCTGTGGTTAGGTCTTCCCTATATCCAATGTGTAGACATTTTCTACTTCGTTTATGATCCTGGGTTGGGAAGCGATAAAGTGGAGAATGGTGCGGCTTGAACCCCTCAAAGAAAAGAATCAAATGTTGCATGAGGAAGTATATAATTTATCATATTATGTTAAACAAAACTAATTTAATCTCAATCTGGTGAATTCATAATAAAATCTAATGATTAAATGACTTAAAATTATCGATTTTCCTATGTGCATATTCTTAAATCTATCTCTGCATACTCAGAATTTTCATCATATATGTTAAGCGATGAGTTGCATGCCAAAAGAAAAAAAAAAAAGAGACAGTATCACGGAGGATATTCAAGGGATGTTCATCCAATATTCAAAAAGCCAAAATTCGAAAGAGACATCCTCCTCGTGGTCACAGTTGATGTGTACACACCCCCCCACATTGGCCTAAATGCTTGCTTGGGATTTTGTGCGGGGGAATATTCATTATGGAGACAGTAAACAAAATGTGCTCATATGACTCAATATGAGCTTTGTGTGCACTGTGCAATCATTAAATGCACAATTCAGATGCCTCAGTCACTTGTCCCTGTCCCCGTGGTGGGACATGAGCGTTTGAAGTGGCACGAACAGTGAGTGGAGGGACCCGACCAGGGCTCGGTCAAAATGGCCTTTCTAAGATGCACAGTTTGCTCGAACAGGGTTTTGGAATAAGTGTGTTGTGCTGAGGGGTTACAGCATATCCTGTTGGGGAGATCCTGCTTGTTGGTGGGCTATAACTGGATTGACCAGATTTGCCCATTTTCAATGAATTAAGAACAGCTTCTAAATCATCCAAAATTTTGAGATTGCCCATCGTGCTTTAGGTAGGTAATCAAGCCACCATAGTAAAAGACATCGCCATATATCTTATGCATGGATTAAGCATGATGCTCTTATCAACATTGTCATGTATATGTTAGACTAGATATGAAAGAGATTTCTTTGGTCCAGATATCAAATGGGTCAGCACGTTCTAATTTACAAGTGCTTTAGTTTTCGTATATTGAAAAATGAAATTTAACTTGATGGGTTTGCTTAATATTATAAGAATGGACATATACTTGTCAATTATACATATAACAGAAGGCTCAATTTACGTACAGCAGGGTTATAAATGTATTAAACTAGTATGGCAAAGGCTCCGCTAGTCCATATACAAGATGGGTCAATACTTTCCATTTTACAAGTGCTTTAGTTTTGGCAATTTCATTTTGCAAAATGAAATTTAACCCGACCGATTCGCTTAATGGTGAAAGAATGGAGATACACGTGTCAATTTGACATGCGACACAGGCTCAATGCTCCATGTCGCCAAGTAAAGAATTCTTGGAATCAATTCTTTATGCTAATGATTTATGAGCTGACCACCTATGTTTTGATAATTTGATGAGATACTGTTCCACTTAGACCATCACCTGATAAGTATAGACATAAATTCATATGTCCATCTCATCTACGAGCCTTTTATTCTCGTCCTGTGTCGTTCGGTCGTCTCACATTCATGCATCCTTTTGCATCAACATATTTTTACTCAAACTGGATCTGTCTCTACCTTACTGACCTTCATTTATGGGTTTTTTTTGCTTGACCAAACTTGAGATGGCAGTCCTCAGGAAGGCAATTGCAATGATCCATGACATTCGTTCTCCTTGAAGATATCTAAAGGGAAAAATATCAAAAAAATCATAAATCTTTGAATTTGTGCCAACTAAGTCATAAACCTTTTGATATGACCAATTTAGTACTAAGCATTTTACATTTGTATCAATTCAATCCGTCTGCCCAATTTTAGCTGAAAATCGCTAACATATATATTGACCATCCTACTGGGCAAAGTCGACATTGAAATGGACATTTTTTAATAATAATTTTTTGGTTTTTTTCTTTTTTTTTTTTCTATTCTTTTCTTCTTCTTTTTTTAGGTAAGGGTCGCCATCCAACCCTCGCCGGCAACAAGCAAGTGCCACTGTCCCTTGCCAGCCACTAGGTAAGGGATCGTAGGCCCTCACAATGGCCATTAAGGGCCGCGATGCCCTCATTGGCCAAAGTGAGGGTGCACGGCCCCTCGCCCAAATTTGGCTAGGACCGTAATGCCCTCGCCAAATCTAGGCCAAGCGAGGGTGCCGCAGCCCTTGTTGAGTCTAGGCAAGGCCGCAACACTAGCCAATCGCTCTTGGCATACCTTACAAAAAAAAAAGAAAAAAATCCATAAAAATTTAAAATTATTATTAAAATGGTTCACGTCAATGTCAATCATATCTCGTAAGATAGCTGGTATCTATGCCAACTATTTTCGATCAAAATTGACCGGATAGATAATTGACACAAATGCAAAAAAATTTAAGACTAAATTGGTCCACTTGAAAAATTTATGACTAAATTAGCACCAATATAATAGGTTTATGACTCTTTTTTTAAACTTTTCTTGATATCTGAAAACACCAACACACATTTTGCAGACCCATATTGAGAACAGGCTCAACATTTCACTATTGATAGACATTTCACACAATGTCTCTCAACTGTTAGTTCGCTCAAATCTCGCAAATGCTACATCCATTAATCTCCCACGGTATTTAGTTCTCATAATTTTTTTTCACCAAAAAAAAAAAAAAAAAAAAACTATCTTCAAAGAGAAGCCTACCAGCTAGATTTGGCTAGGCTGTTTGTGTCACCGGAGCACCTGATCGCATGTCGGCAGGACTGACCATTCATGCTTTGTCATCACCGTGTTCGTGAATTCTGCCATTGATGTTAGTACTAAGCCAACACAACTTGTACTTCTGACAAATAATTGATTCTTCATAAAAACCTCGTGTTAACTTGTGTGAAAATATGTATATGGTTAAGCATATCATTTCATGTCAAGTACCAAATTTCCCTCCATATTTCGTTCTTCTCCCTATGTCACGTTCTTGTCAAATTAATTTAGTCATATCCAATATTGAACTACATAACATTTGACAATACCTTATATCTGAAGCTCGATCAGGCGAGGCCGAGCGCCTGCTATCATGTGTCTAACTCATTAGATGTTTTCTCAAGTTGTAGTCTAATCCTACAAATCTCCGCGTTGTCTGACATTCAATATTTTTTACTTTGAGGTCATCCTGCACATTATCAGTGAGTTCTAGCTCGAGGAATTATTCAAACATGTAGGCTTCATTCCATTGAAGGAGTGTGAACCAGAATGCTTGGAATTCTGAAGATGCGGCTGAAACAGGCAACTAAAGGTAGCTTTGCAACTAACCAGCAGATTGTGTAGGCTTAGGAACGAAGCAAATGCACCCGGTAGTCGATATGGCCCTAAAATCCAAAAGAATGGTTGGGAAGGGCATCGACCGAATCTCAAAAACTTGCTGTCTTTGGAATTGTACGTCGAATTTTGCCGCTTTATTGCTTTATCTTCCTTTAGATTTTGTAGATTCCAAGAACCTCTTTTGATTTTTCTTTTTTGATTCCGATTTTTTCTTTTAATTCCACATCTCAAGGTAGGCAAGGTTGAACAAACACAAAGAAAAAAGAAAGTACACGGCCCTCCATTTATTCCCTTTTATCTGTGTCCGGTGCTTGTATATAAGCGCACCCTCGTCGTGCAGTTGTCCCAGCAGCAGCCTCTCCTCTCTTGTTATATCCGCAGCCACACGCTTTGCCTTGCCTTGTTAAGGTTAGTTTCATCTACTTCTGTCTCTCTCTTTCTTGATCTCATGATGAAACCCTAGCCATTTCCCAAGTGCCATAGATAGTGACCGAACTTGAACTCTCTCGTTCCAGCACTTCTCCTTCCCTGCTTCAGAATCCATCAGTTACCTTCGGTCATTAGTGTGGTCGATTTGGACCCCACTGGTCGGACTCTGACTAGGTAGTTGGCGTGCTTGATAGGCGTTTTTTCTAGTTTTTAACTCTTGGAAGTACCATATGTGTCTCGTGGGGCCTACGTAACTGGTCATATGTAGTACATGTGCTTACTGCACATATTTTTAATGGAAGCTAGCAAGAATTCAACTGTAAAGTAAGTCTATCCGATCTCTGTCATTGATTCGATGTCGGTGGTTATTTTCAGTTCATTGTTAGCGGCAAAGATGAGTAGGCCCGGAGACTGGAACTGCAAATCGTGCCAGCACCTCAACTTCCAGAGGCGCGACTCGTGCCAACGCTGCGGGGATGCAAAGTGCAGCGGCGACTTTGCAAGTTTTGGCGGAAGGAGTGGATCCTCGTTCGGGTTCACTGGCTCCGATGTCCGTCCTGGAGATTGGTATTGCACCGTTGGAAACTGCGGGACTCATAACTTTGCCAGCCGCTCGACCTGCTTCAAATGCGGTGCATTCAAGGAAGACTTGGCCGGTGGCTATGATTTTGACGCGCCGCGCTCTAGAGGTGTAGGCAACAGCGCTGGTGGAAGCCGATCCGGATGGAAATCGGGCGATTGGATCTGCAATAGGTAAACCAAATTTCGACGTAGTATATTTGATCAACAGACACATTCTAAAGTTAAAGAAAGGAGACGTTCACGAAAATTCTATAAGCTTTTCAAATTTTGCTTTCTGCAAAAAAGGTCCCGCTAAAAGAATGAAAGACTAAATGGAAAAGTAGAGCATACACCTTAAACCACCCAAACCAAATTAACATTCGAATTTCACTCATTATTTTTTTCCATTTCGCCAGGTTTGGCTGCAATGAACACAACTTCGCCAGCAGAATGGAATGCTTCCGGTGCAATGCCCCTCGGGACTACTCTAGCAACCGATCTTACTAGGTCGTGCCAAGTGCTTTTCAATTTTGGGTATGCAACAACACTTTGATGCTAATTAGTCGCGAGTAAAGCTACATATTACAAAAGACTTACAAAGACCGGCATACAAAACTTGATGTGATCATTTGAAAATTGTCGCCTCCGTATTGCGAAGCGACAGAGAAATTTCCATGCCCATTTTGTGCGAATATGTTCCCTCCTAAGTTTTGCTCTAACCTTAGGTTCTTGAAAGATTATTTTATGATTCATTTTGCAGATGTAAAGGTGAATGCTTTATTATTGCTTGCAGGCGTTGCGGCCACCGAGAGAGACCAGGGACAGGAGCATCAACTTTTGCTTTTGGGATGTTTCTCTAATTGGCTGCGAAATCTTCTTTTGGCAGAGAAGCATGTCCACCCTATAATTTGTGTCTCTAAGAACATTTGTTTAGGTCTTCTGTCATAAGGCTAATTGTTGTTTCCATTTATTATTTGGGTGTGTGAGTGCTAGCAAATCTACTTACTAGTTTTCGAGCTAGAGGAGAGAAGAGCACTTCACGTGCTTTTGGTGCTTTCCTTTTTTGTAGTATTTTCTTATAGAATCGTATTGTTATGTTGAGTTTGTTCCCCTAAGTGGAAATTTGTTATTAATGAATCTTCATCTCTCTCTCTCTCTCTCTCTCTCTCATGTGTATACCTCTATGGGGCCAAATTAGGAAGAATGGTATCTCCTATCCAAATTTGCATTACACACATTGCTCATTGGATACTTGACACTCTAGAGATTATAGATAAAAAAACAATGAATCATAAAGGAGAAATCGTTATTCAAGGGACTCAGTACCAGTACTAAAATGAAACTAGACTATTAAGTTTGGGAGGATTTACGTGATACTCACTTAAGACCCATCATTTTTAAATGGTCTAGATTCAATTTAGTACATATATTACAGCCATGTACTAATTCCTCATCACGCAAAGACCATCAACGGGTTCATAAAATGCAAATCAAATCCACGTAAGTTCATATCAGCTTGTGAAATGATTTGCTTGCCCGGATTTTACCAGAGGAATTACATCAACGGAGACAAAACATGTTTTAGATCATCAGTGGGCCATTTCCACACCGCCAAAATTAAAAGGTTAATTGCATCTCATACGTATCGCAAGTCAAAGAAAGTGAAAAGAGAACAATATGTCGGAGGGGCGTCTACATAGGATTCTCTTCCATTGACCGAATGTCTTTTCCTTTAGACTTTGAGAATCGTTGTGCTTAGTAAAATTCCACTATGAATACAGAAAGTGGCGCTTTAAGGCTCGCTGGATAAACAAAAGGAAAGGGTTCTCTTTTAACGCCAGAGACGCCCATTGAGAAGCCTTTAAAGAAAGATTCCTGTCTTCTTTTCGAGTTAAGCTTTGTGTTACATCATGTGTTGTTGTGGCTGTTACCTGTCATTATATCTTAGTCCACTGTCTTCATCATCTTTGTTGCTTGCATGCAACAAAGTCGATAGTTACTCATGCATGTTCCTTCTTCTTTTTCGAGTATACAACCATCCCAGACGACCAATAGCTTTAGTTCATCCATGTTATCAAGTTCTCTCCCTAGGAGGAACAATCTTGGCCTGTCGTTGGACAACTTTCCGTTCCAAGAGTCAAAACTTCCCCATGACCATTTTCTTTTACTTAAAGCTCTTTTTGTTTCACTAAAGATGATCATTGTATCGCTTGAAATAATTGACCCTTGGAAATATATTTATTATCTGCAAAAATTCATGTCCAAACATCTTCATAAGCAATGAAAAGATATTTCGTTCATTCATTTTAGTAAACAATCATTTTTAAGGAAATATTTTCCAATTTTTTTGATTTTTTGCGAGACACATGGGGATTGTAAGAGTCTCTCCTTTTCTATCCACGACGGTGTATGGAATCATGCACTATCAAAACTTATATTTTGTAAATTTTAGAGGTTTTATCTAACCTTGATTGCCTAGTGTGATAGTAATTTTTATCCTGGAAAGGTTCTTAAATATTGTAACCGACACATCTATAGTTTAAGTTCGGAAGTTTAACTAGTAACATATAGTAAAACGAACCATTTTGCAAGTACCCTTCCATCGTTTGTACCAATTAGAATCTGGAAGTGTTCTCTTTAATCAGAAAGCAAACTTTTATGACCCTATTGACGGATAGCATTTATCTGATGATAGAAAGCAAACACATTAATCCATAATAAAAAGTTCTGGGGTTATTAATAGTGAATATTTTCTATGGACGGCTAGTATATCTCGCTTATATGATGACCCTTAAAGATCCAAATATTACATTACTATGAAATTATCTCAAGTTCTATGTCTACTTGGCTCGTGAACCATGAAAATCCCCCCCCCCCAAAAAAAAGGACAATATTCAAAACTTGTGAACTAAAATTAAGAATAACCACATAGAAAATAAAAAAAAATTAAATAAAAAATAAAAAACCTTCTTCAAGGCTTCATTTGTTTCACAAAAAAAAATGACATTTATGAAAAAAAATCCAAAAAGTCATTTTCTAGGAAAATGATAATGTATTCAGGTGTTTAGTTTAGACCTGGAAAATATTTTTCCTCATTCTCATTTTATTTTTCTAAATAGGTATACACTACTCGGGCATTAGTGACTTACGCATGGGTAACCAAGGAAACTAGCATAGGCAACATGGCCTTATGCTCAAATCTCAACTATAGAGCATGAACACGAGCACTGGTCTTAAATCCACCAAAAACCAAGCTCGAGAACTCAGTGCTTGTCCCTGCCCAGGTCTACAAAGGGTAGACCTAGGTTCCCAATGCTCGAGTGTGGGTCCATGCCCCCAACACCTAAGCCTAGGTCCATCAAAATTGAGCCTAGGACTCTAATATTAATGTGGGTAGCCGAGATCTCGAGCACGGGCCTAGCCTCAACGAATGCGGGCCCGTGCATCGAGGACCCAAGCACAAGTGCTAAGATCCCAAGCATAACCTCAATAGACTCAGCCCTGAGTGCCAAGGACCAAGGCACGACCTCGATGGGCACAAGCCTGGGTGCTAGGGTCCCCAAGCAGCACCCAAGCCCAGCATCAATGGACAAGGGCCCATGGCACTTGAGCACGAGCACAAGAGTCCCGGGCTCAACCTTGATGGATCCGGGCACAGATGTTCGAGCCTAGCCTTGATGGACCCATCACCTGAGCACGAGTATCGAGAACTTGGGCTTGGTCTTGATGTTATCAAGCTTCACATCCCAAGCACTAATACCAGTGTCCCGTGCTCGAAATGAACCCTAGTCGTGGTGGCTAAGGTCTAGGGCATGGCCTAGGTGGACTCGGGCTCAGGTAAAGAGGCTCTAGGCTTGACTTCGATGGACCCAAGCTTGGGGTAGTGGGGACCTAGGTTTGATATGCAGTCCTAGCCTCACTACCAATGGCCCAAAACAAGTATTGGGGTTTCCATGTCCAAGTGTAAAATTTCTAGTCTAAGCGCCAATATCTAATCATATTTTGAAAAATGATTTTTCCTTTTTTATTTAGAAAACCATTTTCCTAAATTTAAGTTTTGTAAGAAAATATTTTCCATTGATTAGAAAAACCTTCTCCGTCGAATCATTTTCCTAAATGATCCAAATGCTGAAGAATAATTTTTGCAAAACAAACGGAGACTAAGGGCCTGTTTGGGAATATTTCGCTTCTTTTGTTCTTTTGCTCTTTTGTTCCGCGGAACAAAAAAAGAATAGAAATACATTTGGTAACCCCAACTTATTTTTCTATTCTAAGGAATAGAAAAGTAGCCAGAATAGATTTGGAATAGAAATAAGAAAAAAAAAAAAAGTAACTTCTTGTTCCCGAAAATAATTTTTAGAAATAAGCCAATTTTCTTTTTTCTTTTTTTTTTTTTTTTTTTTCTTCTCTCTTGCCTCGACCATTGTAGCCACTTAGGGCCACCGTTGACCGTCGGCTACGCCGCCAATCGCCGATTGCCAACCGGCGCCACCGCCATCGACAATTGCCGCCAACCACCACCGTCCTCCGACTGCTAGCCACCTCCGCCACTTGCTGATCGCCGCTGACCGCAGATTGCCAGCATCGACCACCGTCGGCCACCACTTGCCACCTGTCGCTGTCGCCCAACCACCGCCCACAGCCCATCGGCCGTAGCTCGACCACCACCCACAGCCCACCGACCGCGAGAGGGGGTGGCAGCCAGTGAGCTATGGGCGGTGGTCGGGCGATGGCGGCACGGTGACAGTGGCGGGCGGCAGTCGGCAATCGGCGTTTGGCCATTTGTAAGTAAGAAGAGAACGAAAAATACAAAAATTTATTGATCGTAACAAATGCATTCCTATTATTTTTCTATTTTAAGAATAAAAATTTTGTGTAATTACCAAATACTTTATTTTACTCAGAAATTAATCCAGTAGTAGAAATAAAAAAGAACTATTTCTTAAAAGAAATTATTCCCCGAAACATAAGCGTTATCAAACAGACCCTAAGTTGTCATCAATTTGATTAGCATCAACTGAAAATGAATTGTTCATACAGTAAGCCTTTGTGCATTCATGTTCCTATGGTCCTTTTATAGGTGTGAAAGGAGAAAAATCAAAAGATGATCTCCTAATGTAAAAGTGGCAGTGATTCAAACTAAAAGGAAATAACAGTTTAACGGGGTTTCATAAGTACAATGTTCTTTAATTAATGATTTAAAAAAAAAATAGAGTAAGATACTTCTATTCTTGCATTGCTAGCTGAATAGTACCATTATTATGTACCAGTGACGGTGCAACAATGACCACGTATTGCAATCTGGGAAATATGGGAAACCGGAACTTGGATAAAAAATAGTTGGTTGCACTTAAAGAGATAAATCTAATTATATTATTCAAGCTAAAAAAAATCCATGGGATATGGACAGCAATTTTCAGGCGAAGGATATTAATCCAAAATCGAATGTATTCTATAACAATTTGTTTGTGATATATAGATGAAAATAATACGGTTGCAAAATTTAGTGTATTTTCGTATTATGTCTGGAGTTTCTAAAAGGAAAACTTGCTTTGAAAACTTCTAGATAAATAAATGGATGAAATTATCATGAATGAATTATTTACACCAATCGCTAAAGTTAGATACTTTCCATAAGAGTTTCAAAATCGTGGAGAAGGAAAAGTAGAGAGGAAAAGCTGGGGCCTAATTTTTCATCGCATTCATCAAAGATGCAAGATCAAAAAGGGGTCGGTTACGACGATTCAGTTGTCCAACAATGGTGAAATTTCATCTACCGAATCTCAAAAATCCAAAATAACAAAAGGCCCTTTTAAACCAACTTAGCCAACCAGTGCGATAGTATCCTCATTAGTGTAATAGACAATAGTTCGGGTGCGTTTGGCATTAGCTTTGCCAAGTAACTTTGGGTGTTCAAAGCCCATTTAGGCAAATATTTGGTATTTCGGAATATTTTTGAGACCTGCCTCGAAGAAATGCTAGCCTTCCAAAGGCTGAAAGCCCAAGGCAAGTTATAGGCTGCCTTGGGCTTTCGGCATTTTCGGAAGGCCCAACGCCACTGTTCATCTTCTTCTTCATCAGTCTCAAATGTCGGCCGGCGAGGCTGCGATTGGTCGGCGACAGGCTGGAGATAGGCTGGCGTGGTCGTCGGCGTGGACGCGGCACCTCGGCGACCATCGCCGAGCCGCCGCGCGACCCGGATCCGGGTCGCATCAGTTGCCTAGATCGCGGTGAGGTCGGTAGCGTGACCTCCAACAACCCACGACCTCGCCAGGACCCAGATCTAGGTCGCGGAGGTCGCCGAAGGTCGCGGCGACCCAAGCCACCCATCATAACGTCGCCTCGACCTAGATGTGAAGGTATCCTACGGCGAGGTCTGTTGCCGCGACCTCCGGCGACCCACGACGTCACCGCAACCCGGATTTGGGTCGCGAAGGTCGCGGCAACCCAGGTGACCCACGACCTCATCGCAACCCAGATCTGGGTCGTGAAGGTCACCTGGGTCGCAGCACGCGACCTCACCACGACCCAGATCTGGGTCACCAGCAACGACCTAGGCGACCTCCGCAGCGCGGTGGGTCGCGCAACAGCACAGCAAGGGTTGCCGAGACCCTCACCACACAGTGACCCTAGTCGGACGCTACGCTTCGCCGCGCCACCTCCCCCTCGCCGAACCGCCTACCCTTCGCCGGCGATGACCGGCGAAGCCCTTGGCCGGTGGTAACCAGTGAAGCCTTGGCCGGCCAACTCTCTTTATTTTTAATAATAAAAGCCTTTTGTAAATTTAATTTACCCAAATACTATTTTACTCAAAGATACTTCACAATAGACTTTCATAAATAAATTTACCAAACACACTTTACATTTTGAAAAATTCCTTTAAGTCAAGGGTCTTTGCATTTTCTCAAGAACTTTATCCAAAAGTCTTCCCAAACGCACCCTGGTGTTATCTTCAATTTGAGAAATTTAATTCTACTTTTTAACAACTTCATAATCTCCCTATGGCGATACTATTTTCATACACTTTCACATTATAGCATTTAATTTTCCTCGGATTAATTTTTTTCCTTGCTTTCTTCTTCTTCTTTATCTTTCATATTTAGGGACTTACTTTATGGGATTTTGAGCAAATCCCAACCGAGATTTTCTTTTCTTTTTCTTTTTTTTTTTTTTTGGGGGGGAGGAGATGGTCGATGAGATTTTCTGTTCACCTGAGCAAAAGAGTTACCTGATTTCATCAAAAACATTAGTCGGTGGATTTAATCAATTCGCTATCCTAAAAGATTAAACTATGTTTAAGGAAATTGATAATTAGTTACAAACAACGAGATCCGATGCAAATTTATGTCGTTTGATCTCTTATGAATGTCCGCACCGTCAACACAACTTCTCGTCTTTTTGCCCTCGACTTTTGCTCTGTTGTCATCTCAATTTCACTTCATCATAAGACTTACCGTCCCTAATACTGTCATTTTGTCGTCATTGATAAGTTAATTATGTTGTCGAAAATAACGAGATTATGTAGTCATATGATTGGAGCGATTCTCATCAGACGGCAATATCCAGCTTGATGAGATTAATAGGTGCCCTTGGAGTCAATCTAAATCGACAGCTGTTGAATTAACTGTAAACCTTGAACTCTCTGGCACGTACCATGAATAGTCACTGACATTTAACGGTGAGAATACAGCAATTAATATTGAAATATACGATGCATATGCTGCGATTCGTCTTTGAGATTAATCTTCGACAGTGATGATTTGGATAGGACATTTTTCTTCAGTTTTTTTACCAGGTGTGAGGAAATTAGTGAAAGACGAATAATTCCCTTTTATCTGTTGAAAATTTTGTTCTAAGTACCATTAGCATACTTAGAGAAGTTGTGTTGAATCATGTCTTGAGTTTGAGCCCATGAAAGCCCGATCCAATTGAAATTCCAAACTCAAACAGGACTTTTGATTTGATGTCGAAACAAGCGAAAGAGCCATCAAATTACATTCCACGGGATTAGGTTGGCAAGTCATATTGGAACATATAAAAGCAGGATTTCGCTTGTACACACTAGAGCCAACAAAAGGAGTGCTAAGCCTTTCTCTTGGAGTGTTTCTTGAGTTCTCTATGAGGATGATTTGGGTGTAATCTAGGACTTGGAAACACCAGGCAATTGAGCGGCTGTAAACCTTGTACTGTCCGGATATATAATAAATCTTCGGCGTGTGGCTCTTCTCGTGGAACGGATACCAACATTTGAATAGAATCATGAAAATTTTTGGCATCCTTATTTTACTTGTTGATTTTTTTGGGTGATTTCTTCTCTTCACATTAAACTTGAATTGAAGGTGTCACCGATGATTACAATTTGAAATTTTTCTGTCGAAGCCAGTAGCATACCAAATTAAACTCAAACGCGAAACCGAAGAGGCATCCACATCCCAAGGTCTAATCTACCTTAGGTCAGAGCATGCATAGACAATTCGCTCTTACAGCGTTGATTACGCTTCTTGCACACGAGACAAACTGCAGAATTTCGTCTCTCTTTTTTCTTTCAGTGGGAACAAAGCAAGGCGATTCATTTGGACAATTGCAGCGGTCGTCATTTGTTTGGCTCTGCAAGCTGGAGACAGTATAAACCATCAATCTGCAAATAATATTCTCTCGTCCTCCCTTAAAAAATTTTATTTTATACGTTTATGATGCAAATTTCATGGAACATACATTGCCATTTTCACGAAAGATTTTGTCTCCCTTTGGCTTTGGTTTTGGAGTTTCAGAGTTAAATTTGTACATCAACGTCATCAAAATTCATCTGGCTGCCGCAGAGGTCAAAGCACTGTGAATGGCTTCTGGTGATGTCTCTGTCTCTCTGTCTTACTTCTTTCTGTCGGGTCAGGCATCAATCTTTCATCTTGCCCATGTGATTTTCGTTCGTGAAGGATGGTTGCCCTCTGTCTTATTTGATCGATGTGCATCAGAAATGGTGGCACTAGTAGTTATATCCCTCCTCTGTTATTAAATGCCATTCAGAATTCATCAAATCGGAAGTTCCTTTTATTAAGTTCTGGGTGTTCGATCGAGATTCACATCCGCAACACCCTCGACCCATTACACATCGTCTTCAATGTCTCACTGCAGCTGTGTGACCCACAAGCGCTGTTTAATCTCCTAATGAATTGTGGTTGTATTAGAATGATCATTGCTTCCATCGATTACTGGAAACAATAACCAGGACCATACAGGTTACTCTATCGTTAAGGAAATCAGGCGATGTTTTTGGAATTTCTGGGTCACACTTCTTGAACACTGGCGCTCTGGCACTGTTTTAGGTTATCACAAGTCGGGAGAGATTACATGAATCTCTTTTTGCATTAAGATATTGGCATAGCTCTTGATGAGTATGAATTTGTGCAATTCCATACTTTTGGAGCGTGCTGTTAGTGTTCTCCTGTGACATAGAACACCTGAATAGTGCCATGACATATTAGTATTGATGACCTATGTCCAACAAATGCAGTTGGTATTGGCATCAAATTATACAATCTGATTCTGATGGCGGAAATGATTCATTCTTCAAGATGATAGTTGTATGTTCTGGCATTACTTCTTTCAGGTACCTTAGGAGCTTCAAGAGTCAATATATCAGATCTCAACTTCAATATAGCGAGGGTTGGTGAAGCACATCAATGCAATTTGAGGATAACTTGGATAGTACACAATTTACAGAATCATGCAGGTTTACGGATATCTTCCAGGACAGATGACCAATGGAGAATATACTGTACTTCATCTTCTGGAAGCCGACGTATGTACTCATCACTGATTTCTATCCTGTGCTTTTAACTTTTCAAAAATCCTGATCTACCAGAGTTTCACTCAATGAACTTTTTGTGCACTTATAATCCGAAAATCATCTGCGCATGGTCAAAGAGAGAAACTAAACTTGTCCTATTTGAAGACTAATTTTGCTGTGAGCTGGCTATGGTCGAGTACTGTGGACCATGATTGCTACTTTGTACATGTAGATGGTTCCAACACGTCTGGTTTCACGAGGAGACACACCAGATCTATCTGAGGTTAAGTTCCTTCTTGCTGGTGCACAACTCATTAATCTCCAGTTTTCCTCATATGCTTTGTTAAGACTATATACAGCTTTTCTTCTACCCGAGCTCCTTCGTAAAGTACAAGTGGATTGCAGCATAATACAGCAAGCATACTCAAGATAAAAAGAAGAAATAATGCTTTATTTTCATATTTGTTCTGCCTTGAACATTTGTTCATAATGTCATTCGCCTGAATATAACGCTTACAGAGAATTTACTTCTACCACTCCTAACCCTATTGATGAAATGACTACATGAAACTCTGGTCAACTTCCAACATGCATCATTCCTATGTGTTAGCCTTTGCTGACCAGATTTTCCTGTCTCTTCCATCTTTTCCCTACTTGATAATCTCATTCTTCCATGGCAAAGTATGATGAGATCTAAGCATCCTTATAATTATCAGTTTAAATTTTTGATAGGAGGCTGCGGATTATGCTTATCATGATAACTCCAATGCAAAGTATGTTGCTCTGATTCATAGGCACACTTAATGCGGGGACAAGTTTCTTCTGAATTTTGGAAATGGGAGCACCCTTCTACAGAAAACTTTACAAGTAGTTACCTTGCTAAGTCAGTTGAGATTTATCTGCAGGTTGGATCTCTGATAACTGGCATATGCGAGGCAAGTTCAGTTGAAGAAATTGAAATAAAGGTAAGCAGACTTGGGTTGGATTCACAAATTCATGTAAACTAGGAGGATTTTACAATTTGGGCTCCAGCCAACTTGTAGGAGTCTTTAAAGATACTCAGATCCAATTAAAGTTCTCTTTGTTTTATTCCTCTCTACAATTAGCTCAGCGGTTTTCAGCTATATCTAGCAAGAAATCCGACCAGAAAGACTACCACCTTACCTCCATCTCCCCAGTCGCATGCTCCTCCTAAAGCCGATGCAACACCTGAGGAACATGTTGCAAGTGCTTCACTCCCAAAAACTTCTGTAGCTATCACCAAATCAATATTCTCCATAAGTAGATGGCAGATAACGCTAAAGAAAGCCACTAATGAAGGCTTGTTTGTACTCCAGTCTCCTAGGGTAAGTTCATGTTTGTAAGTAATCTCTCTCTCTCTCTCTCTCTCTCTCTCTCTCTCTCTTCTTTTCTGTGAGCTTACTCATCAAAGTTTCACCTGAACCAGGTGGGGTTTTTTAAAAGATCTTGTACTATCAAAGGGAAGCGTGCTCCACCTGCATGTAAAGAGGTAAAAAGATGAGGTTATAAGGCCAGTTTATAAGTTCCGAATTGCGTCATGAATTATTGTCATTATTTCTTCATGCCTAAATTCTAAACATCCGAGTTATTAAAAAGGGTTTAGCAAATTAACAGAAAGGATCTTGAAACATCAGCTAATTTTCTTATTAGTAATTGGTTCAGAGAGTGAGTAACCATCTTCTTTATACTCCAATACTGCCAAAAGACAACTGAGCGACTCAGTAGCCAGGCCTACCATTGGAAAGCCGACAGAGCTCCACTGAAACCTCCATCCTTAGCCATGGACATACTCTCTTGAATCGATAACATGGAAAACAAACTTGACCGGCTTATTTAAAGATTGAGCTCTGCTGAACTGGATAGTGTCACCAAGAGTACTAAAATGGAAATAAACCTCTCACACATGACAACTTACACTTAGTGTATATCTATCTTCTAAACTAAAATCTCACGTTCATCCTGCAGAGGCAAATTGTGAAGGAAGGACAAGTAGTCTGCTACATTGATCAACTCGGTGGAGAGATGCCTATCAAGGTCAAGAGGATTCTTCTTCTTTCTTCTGCTCTTATGTTCTTTTGAGTTCCATTTCACATGCATTAGCACATTTTATTGCAATAAAAATTCAGTTTGCGGTCTCAGATGGTGAATTTCTCTTTTTACCCACAGGCTGATGTATCTGGAGAGGTCATCAAAATCCTTCTGGAGGATGGAGGTATCTTACTTTTAAACTTGCTGTTGTTGTTCTTCCCACGCCCAGTTCTAGTGAGTTTTCATCTCTTTATTCATTGTGTTCATCTTACAGATCCGGTTGGATACGAGGATGCTCTCATAACCATTCTTCCTTATTCGCCTGAAATAAAGATGTTGCAGTAGATGGTTTTTCTGGAATTTTTCTTCCAGTTTCAAATTATCTGCACTAACTGATTGAATCTCTTATTGACTTGGATCAAATAAGATATGACCTTTTCATTTGGCCCCCTTTTCATTTGGCCCCTCATAAGTCCATGATTGATCTTCAGTGTATGTCCACTTCTCTGCAATAATGGAGCACTTTGTATTTATCCTGTCCTTTTGACTCCTCCCATGCTCTTATTTGGTGGGGAATGATATGGTCATTAAACTGAGTTATTATCCATGATCACATCCTTTGAAGATCATTAAGACATCTTTGTTCTAACCATCATCACACGTGTTCCTTTAGCACCTCTTACATAAAAGTTTCTACTACTTGGAGCAGTTTATCACAGAACATTACAATATGAGATCACAACATTCGCACCGCGACTGTTGTCACACCATCATATATTGAGGGTGGAAAAAGTAATTAGGTGCCAATATCTTTTGTTCCTGCATTCTCTGACAGTTACTTATGGACAGTGGACGCACTCTAATAAAGATAGCCTTAAAAGATCTGTATGGTTGACGTTATTCTAGTCAACCAGATTGAACAGGAGTGGAGCACAAAGCTTGATAGACTATAATTGCAGTTCCTAATAGCATAGAATGGAAGGTGTTGAGTATGACAAAACCAGCTGCAGAAGTTGGAAACTAAGAGAATCAAAAAGATCAAAAATTAATGGCAACCACTTGAAGAAATGCTTGATGCAGCTACTAATCCTGTCATATTTTTTCTAGAGTTGCTTTACACAAGGCTGGTTTGCCCAACCAAAAAAAAAATGATTTCTCAGTTAATCATTCTAGTTTTTGTATTTGGCAAAGAATCATACTAGATGTCATATACAGATGAATATGACTATCTTTCATTTGTGCTTTACTTTCCCAGTTCTGCACATATGTACGATCTTTCTCACATCCTTCCGCATTGAGGCAAAAGCAGAAGCTGCTGCAAAGAACAATGTTGGGTACATACTAATGGATTTTGTTGGATTGGAGTAAGCAGTCTTCGCTTGCATGACTTCCCTTGCCAGGCCCCAAATGACTAAAAGTGCACCGAAAAAGCTCATCCTTACCGGCTTCACGAGACTTAGAAGAGCTCCTGCCACCATTAAGTAGCTCCCCGCAAGGACCTGGTGTATAGGCCAGGATCAGAAGGAGAAATTATAAATAAGCTCACCATGACAAATAAACAAATGGCGTTTTCAACTTGTAAAAGAGCTCAGCTTGAAACCCAAAAAGTCGTGTAGACTCTGCATTACAGAAATGCGTGGCAATGCAACTTTTTTGTGATAGAAAGTGTTGAACCTATAATTAGAGGCTCCAGAGATAACTTATTCAATACCTGGCCATGCTTGCCAGAGTTCAACTAATGCAAAAAGCAAAAATGAAAATGAAAGATCATGAGTCCTACATAAGACGAATATGGTGCAACGGATGAAAACATAGATGTGTGAATAGATGGCACGTCAGAAGCTTCCCGATCATTCCAAGTTTCCCACTCTCTATTTTTTAACCTTCAGCAGGTGAAGAAAAACTCCAAATGACACAGAATACCCCAACTAATAAATTAAAAATGCCATTGTTAGAGAAACGGTGAAGACCTCAATGCGTCGAAGATCTATAGCTGATGAAACCGCCTTAGAATTGGTGAAATTGTAGGTGTCTAGCAAGTCATCATAGGATGGTATGGTCTTGCTCCTCATAAAAGCATTGGCAACAGCTCCCGGATAAAGAAGAGCTTTAACTACAGCTTGAGGGAAGAGTTCGCTCGCAAACAACTGAGAGGATGTCACCTGTATTGGTGTTGTGCACATTCCAATCCTACATGGAACCCTGTAGAGCCAGAAGAAAAACAACATAGTTGAATCTGCAGATGCAGAACATTGAAAACATGCAGCAACTTCCTCTAAGCCACATAACGGAGAAAACAAACCAGACCCATAATCACATCCGCCTGTCATCAACTCAAATCCACCCTCTTATATGTGCTGGTTCTTCTTAAAAGAATAACGCATTTGGATCTTTTCTTCATTACTTATCATTTCAATAGTCCAAGCATTTCTGGTTTTATAACATTGTCAAAGCGTTCATATAAAATGAAACTACCAAATGATACTTTGATTGGTAGCAATTACCGCGTAGGTAATTGCCTATCAGCACTCTAATGATCAACTAATGGGAAAACTATAACGACATCAATGATTGATCAATCAAGGGATTCACTTCCAACCAGTGCCGAATTAGGAACATTTTCTGTTCCTTGTAGTTCATTTTCCCTCTCTCACTGCCATGGTCCGGATGGAAACATTAAAAAGCATTAATAGCGGCCATGAAAAACCGGAAGAAGCTAATCATCGAGGTCACATTTTTATTTGTTGCGGAAATGGAGCGTTTGCTTCAAATCGAACCCATCAGTCACATTCCCAAAGAAAACATAACATCGCTTCAGTCACCATCACGAACCGGAAATTTCTCTACGAAACGAGAGTAAACAAATCGTTGGCGCATCTGTTCTCTTGTCCCTTTCAAAGACCCAAAAACGAGCGACCCATTTGCACCAGTAATTTACCCGGGTCCTCAAACGCAAAACCCAATCATAGCGGAGCAAGAAAACAACATCATTGCACTAATCTTTCCCATATTTAAAAAAAAAAAAAAAAAAAATCATTATAATAATCTTCATTTCCTGACCAACGTTCATCATATCATGTCAACCAAAAAGGGAATGAGAGGGAACGGGAAAAGAGAAGCGCAAGTGGGGACATAAACAACGGGGATTTACCTGAAAAGAGGGACCTGAAGAATGACGAGGAGGAAGAATGCAGACGCAGCGACGGAAGAAATCGCTCGAGCCCTTTTTTGGAAGAGGACATTTTGCCTATAGTTGAGAAAAAAATCGAAAATTTGCGAATGGAAAAACCAGGAGAAGATCTTGGTGGGAGACCCCACGAAAAAACGAGTCGAAGCGGGAGAGGTCGTCGGGAGATCGTGGCGGTAAAATTGCAAATTTCGCGGGACCGCGCGCCCCCGCTCGCCGTTCCTCTTCGACTGGCCGTTTTCGCGAAAACGACTTGTCGTTGCCAGTGGCTAGCCACGTCGACTTTTTCGAGAATGTTAAGTTGCAATCTATATTTTAGTTTCGGCGTTCAGATCCTTTTACGTTAGCTTACCGTCGCATAAGCCTTTGTCAAGCTGATGTAAAACAAGGGGGAACGAGGCAAATATTCTCCAAGTTTTGGCTCGATATATAATATGACCCCTAAATTTTTAATATGTATAATATAATTTATAAATTTTAGCTCAATTTACAATAGGACTCCTAAACTTTTAAAATATTCAATGTAATCTCCGAAATATATGAAAATATCCAATATCATCCTTATATTTAAATTAATAAGACAACATTGATATTTTTATATAGTTTGGGGATTAAATTGAACATATACCAAAAATCTAAGAATCAAATTAAATAAGTTAAAAAAATATAGATAACATTACATATTAAACTAAAAATTCAAAGTTCACATTGAACAAAATAAAAATAAATAAATACATTACACATTGGATTAAAAATCAAAGACCATTTATGTCATTATCTATGACATAATTGACGTGACATATGAGGAGTGAGAGCCCCGGTCATCCTCATTATGCTCTCTCTCATGCCCCATACATTTGTATGGGGGGCGGCACACCAAAAAAGGAAAAATTCCACGCCAAATTACGATAAGATTAGATCTGATAAGTTTCGTGAGCTAAAAACCCTTGGGAAATGAAGATCGCAAACACATATAGTCCATTTTCATGAGCGTTAAGTATGTGACGTGCACTCGGTCAAAAAATTCAAGGAATTCATTCTCGTCTGAGGCACGTCATGTACCATTTATTCTTTCCTTTCCTTCATTTCTTTTTTGTTTATTACGGATTGTTGGGGCGTTTTGACCATCGTTTAATCTTTAGTGGGCAGGACAGTTCTCTCATCCCACACGTTCTACCTAACGATCGACCACATCCGCCGGTTTATGCTTCTAGGGTGTTAAGGAGTGTCTGTGGAAAAGATGTAGTAGGTGATGACATGCTACTAGGAGAAAGAAAAAGGCAGAGAACAGCTGAACAACTTCTGTGAATTTGGGGACGCAAGTCTACTAAACGAGCAAAGCAGCAACTGAACAACTTCTGTGAATTTGCACTGGACTGTGAAAAAGAAAAAGGCAGAGAACATCCGAGGAGGAAGAAAGCGAGGTCAATGGTTTCCTGGTGGATTTTAGTTAGTTCTAAGCCAACCTTTTGCAGAGAGCAATATATGATGCACAATCGGCGCATCTCATTCTGAAGGCCCTACCACCTTCACAAAAAGTCAGAGGAAAGCAACTAAGAAATTATATATGCAAACGACTGGCTCAGAGGCGGCGCAGAGATCGTAGCCCCATTCTTCAGTGTTACAGCAACTTGCCCTTTGGGCTCTTCCAAGAAGCAACCTCCCTCGCATATAAAATGAAAAACCCGTACAGGGAAAGCATAAATTATCACATCATCACATGTGGGTCAGACTAATAGCTCCATGTGGGTCACGCATCCCTATGACATATACATCGTCAATGATCCACCGCCTGCAATTGCACGGGACCACATTGGTTGCTGTTGGATTGAAGCAAGTATAGATATTAGCCGCTCAGTTCCGCTAGACAAAACCTTCACCATCTTCCGTTGAAAAAATGTGGAACAACCTTCCGTCGGACATCCTCGCCAAAATCTTCTCCTTCCTCTCGCCGGAATCGTTAGCCCGGGCCAACTCGGCTTGCCGGCATTGGCACCAGTGCGGCAGAGGTTACCTGCTGAGCACCGGATCGGCCGCGGCATGGCAGCATCCACCGTGGTTCGTGGCAGTGCCCATTCGCAGCCTCAGTGGATGCTGCTATGTCCACAATCCGAATTCGGATAATTGGCATGCCCTTCCCCTTGATTTCTTGCCGGACCCGGTGAGGCTCATTTCTCCTGTTGGTGGTGGTCTCATCCTGCTAAAATCCACAAGTACTACAGTCCACCAATTAGCTCTATGTAACCCTTTTACAAGGCAATATAAGCGATTGCCGAAGTTGAACATTTCGCGCACCAATCCAGCCACAGGAATTGTGATGTTGGAGCCGACCCGAGGTGCTTCATTCCCTGCTTTCAGGGTGTATGTCGCTGGAGGAATGTCCGATGCCCCACGCGGTTGTGGCACGTATGAGTCCACATTGGAAGTCTATGATTCAGTGCATGAGAGGTGGCAGATTATCGGGCCGATGCCAGTGGAATTCGCAGTGAGGCTAACAGTCTGGACTCCTGATGAAAGTGTATGCTGTGATGGGGTGCTTTATTGGATGACCTCAGCCAGGGCCTACAGCATCATGGGTTTCGAGATCAGGACGAATAATTGGCGTGAACTAAGCGTACCGTTAGCAGATCAGCTAGAATTTGCAGCGCTGATTCGCCAAAACGGGAGGCTGACACTAGTCGGCGGCACATGTGGCGGAGCAGTATCCATGTGGGAGCTCAGTGAAGGTGAGGTTTGGAGTTTGGTTGAGGAAATGCCATGTGAATTGGGGTTGAAATTGTTAGGTGGGAAGTTGAATTGGGGCAGTACAAAATGTGTGGGTACTGATGGGGTTATGTGTTTGTATAAAGATCTTGGGTCAGGTATGGTTGTTCGGAGGGAGATGCAAGATAAGGGAAGATGGGAATGGTTTTGGGTTGAAGGGTGTTATTCTATCAGAGGCAAAAAGGTGCAGAATTTCCCAATAAGAGCAGTGCTCCTTCATCCGAATCTTGCTCCATCTCACTTCCTCAATTAATGTAGACTTGGCCAAGCATTGATCATAATGTCTATGTCCTGAGGAATTCTTTAAGCAAAATTTTGTATAAAATGTAATTGATGTTAATCTGTATCAAAGATTCGTCCTGCTTGCTCCATAACTCCTTATTTCTGTTCTGCAGTAGTGATCACTGATAAGCTGCTCCTCACAGTAGCTAGCTAAACGGGAAAAACTCAGGATGTCGTTGAAGATTTGATGCAGGTTGTCTAGAAAACAGGATCCCTGCAATCAAACTACGATTGTGCACATATGGCTCTATAGTCGATGGTGCATGGAACAAAGAGTGGAGCATTTTCTTATTGATTAGAATTCAATGAGCTCAAAACTGAAGCTGTGGCACCGGAGGCAAAGTTCTGGTGCCCTGTAATAGCTACTTGCCAGCTCTCCTCTGGTGGCTCACACCAAGGGTGGTGTGGCTGAGCCACGTCGAGTGATGGACAATTCCATGGTTCCACTCTGTCTTCCTGATTCTCATGACACAATTCTGATTATCAGAGAGGAGTTTCAGCTGAGAAGATCAGTTGGGAAGGATTAAGAAAGTCATATGGTGCTCAAAGAAGATGTCCCAAGGATACTGCTACTAAAACCCAGCATGATCTTATTTCAGTGCATAGTACGCTACTACAAGGGCTCATATACTAGACCTTTGTTTGTCAAAATATGATAGGGGATATGAGTGGGAAGGGCATGGTGGATAGTCTATGGGTGTCAAAAATACCCAACCCGAACTAATCAACCGTACAGTATCATCTACAGGTTCTGCAACGATGTTTCTCACTTATGAGATCGGTCTCAGCAGAGCTGTATACAGCATCCTAAGCTGCCCGAACTAGTTGGTAGAGTTTTCTTCCATCTTTCTCGAGGAATATCAAGAGTGCTTGCACAACAAAATTATTCTTCCATGTTCAGTCCATCCACGCGATTTTGATGATTTGGCCAGTGGATATTACCTTGAAACTTATCTATATGAATGCTGAGAAACCACATACCACATCAACATCTTAGAAAGTAGCATGCTCTGAGACTTCTTATTCACTTATTATCACCTAAAGTGTAGTTATGATGGCCTTGAATACTTCAAGGTATACCTAGACAACTGGAAATGGTCCAGCTCTCAAACAGATAAGGTGACGTTATTTTCTAATTACCTCTTGCACTCTTGACGGTTGTGAACGGTTTATGAAAACGTCAATATGATTCCTTACTGAGTACAAAGTGAAACCATTGAGTGCATGAAAGATGCTCCTCTACGCGCTACATGCAAGCCCCAAAATTTGATGATTTCATGAATCTCTACCTCAAGGACAAACAAATACTACTGATAGCACCCGTCAAAAAAGACATGACCAACTGAATACTAACTGAGCAGGACATGCTTTCTTTCCAAAAAATAGAGAGGAAAAAAGATACTATAACAAACCATACCTAGGATAAATTAGAAAAGCACTGCCCTTTGAATTCTCTCAGTTTTTTCCCCTCACATAACTTGATATGAAAATAATCATCCTATGTTCAACTGTATTCAAGTTGTAGGAACAGTGAAGACCATACTGCAACATGGACTGGAGAGACCAGACGCAACACATTTCAAGAACCTTTCAGCAAGGGGTATTTACATTACTTTAATGATCAGGCTATGGAAATAGTCTCGTTTCAGCTGCTTACCTGATCAACGCGTGGGATCAAGATAACTTTTCGAAAATCATGTATTCTTTGATCGAATTTTGAATATAAGAATCCTCTCAATTATTGAGTTTTGTGATATGACATGCATGATGGACTTCAAAGTACGGCTGATGTGATTACACTACCGTAGCATGTACTAACAACTGAAATGGAAACTATGAAGCTTTTACCTTACCGATAAATTCTCAGAAAAGGAATCTAAAGCATATGGAACATAACCGTAAGATGGACAGTCGATTGGAGCAAGTCATGAAGACACGAAGACTTAAAAATTTTATTCCTCACTATTATAGGCAAGATAAGTATATATGCAGTGAGTGTGAAGACTAAAATGCAAAGATCTACATCCCTTAAATTTGTGCATGCGGCTTCATCCCCATGGTAATTTGAAAGTACCAATGTACTATCATTCCACTTTGGACCTAGGCAAGTCCTTAAAAGGCTCAAGGGGAAAAAATAGGCGGGAGAACGGCTCTAGGGTGGCAGACCCTACAATGTCACCTCCGTATTCCCTCTCTGTTAAAAGACAGATAAACAGAAAATTAAGAAGCCTCAACGGTGATGAAAGTAGACACCATGTCAGGATTTCGGTTCTAGCTATTACCGGATAGGCAAGTATAATAACCTCCCGCACCTGGGATGAGTGAGGGTTGGTAAAAGGCTCACTGCTGCTCTGGCATGCCTCACGGCACAATGATTGAACCAACTGGCCAGAGCTATACCCCCAGTTTAGTGACTATGCCTAAAAATATCATTGGAATAAAACGTGAGACTGCTCTATGATGAGATGCATTACTGCATAAGGCTACTTGGCAATCAGTATATTTGTGGAGAGGCAGCTGTGCTTGCTAAATTACATTAAAAGAACCAAGAGAAACCAAAATCATTCATATGCACAAAGCCTTTGGAAAAGATACAATAATTCACCGTTATTGAGTAATCCATCCTGCAAACAGCACTCTCAAGTACATCCAAAGTTTCATGTATTTGTACATCTGTGGTAGCCATATTTTTACTGGCTCTTAATGAGTTCTACTATAGCTAAAAAGCCATTAACATTCTTCTGCTGAAAGTCGAAAGCAAACAAATTAGGCAGTATGTCATCTTCATGGCTAGAATGATTTACACTTATTTCCGCAAGTTAAACTAGTGATCAATGTCTGATCTTTTCTCTTGGGTGTTGTCTACTATGTCCAGCTGTCTGACCAGGAAAGATAATCAGTTTTCTGGACTGACTTGCTTCTGCTTGTTATTCCACCAACTGCTTAGCTCATGCTTATAGCAGCAGCATAATACAAGTACAGTTCAGCTGGAGAGCCTGTTGATGCCCATCGAGAATGCATGGACCGGGTTAATTCCATCAGTCAGCTCAAGAGTTCCTCCATTAAACCCTGTCAACAGAATCCAGAGCAACTGATTGATTGGAAAATTGATGAGACCAGGTAATATCAGCAACTAGACGGAACAACAAACCTGACAAATATATTGTTCAGCATCAGTTCGTTTGAGAAAGTGCATTGAGTAGCGCGCAAGATTGGCTGACCGGTCAGTGAGCAACACTTCACCAATATCATCAAGAACTCTAACCTGGATGTACGGATCCTTCGGCGGCACCATATCCTGGCAAAGAATTTAATCATGCATTGCATATCCCGTGAAGCACATGCTTCTCACTCATCTTCTCCCAAAGAAATTAATTATTTAAGTGCTTTTTAGTCTTTAGCACTTCCTAATTCATCCGAGAATTCTATGCTCACATCCAGTTATAAGAAAAGCAAAGACATTGACACAAGTAGAATTTCAGAAAATCATTTTTTTCAACGTGACCAATACTGATAATGCCCCCTGGCCTTGGAACCCTATCCCAGGCACAACACAAACAAGGATCAAAAAACACAAAAGGAATTAAAAGTATGACTTAATTTACAGGCCCAATCTCCAACAACTCTAGAGGTTAATGATGCACATGGCTTAATAATAGATGTTGGAGTCAGATGTGATTGCAGTGTCCTTACATCCCTTAAATATATAAACGTGATGAACACCTTAAACTCTGCAGCAAATAACTTAAAAGAAATAATGCATTGATTACTGTATGCATATTATGGTTTTTAACTGTTCAAAGGATGTAACTGAGGCAATGACTATTACGTCAAGATTTGCAAGTATTGAAGCTTTTGAATAACCAAAAAAAAAAAAAAAGTTTAAAATTGGAATTTCTGGTTGAAAGCAGTGAAATCCAGATTGCACCCAACGATACAGGGATGAGGCTGAAAGTTCAAAAGCAGGCAAGACAGTGCACAATTAACACAGACTAAGATCTACCACTTAACCCTCATATGAAAAGAATGGGACAGATGGAAGGAGAGAAAAAATCACTTAATTAGACAAACTCCTCTTAGCCACAAACAAGAAACAGCAAACTTGACTCTTTTGATTATCTTTACACGAAACTGAGTCTTAATATATCCCTCAGCTCTTCCCAGCGAATTACGCATTACCAAATTTTCACTTACTAGATATGTCAAGATGCAATGATCATATCTCAAGATTAACATTTCAATTTGTTCGCATAAAAATGTTGGTATTGTCACCCACGAATGTATGATACGACAAAATCTTTCCTGCTTTGATGTCGCTTTTCTATATGCTCAGTGTTGCATTCCTTGTTTTCGCCTTCGTACGAAAGAACACATGAAGTATTCGTCAAGCCAAACTTCTCAAGTAAAACCACGTTAACACTGACTTGACATCTTTTTCAACGGATGTTTCAAATCAGGAGGACCATATTCAGATAGAGAGGAGTGGGGCTTACCACTGTCAAATCCAGATTCATTTCATTCATATATGCATCCAGAGCAGCAGAGTAACCCTTAAAATACTCCTTCTCAGAGTTGCTTAACTTTGTAACGAGTTCATTGGGAAGCACACGCCCCAACTTCCACTTCAAACTTCTAATACCCTCTGCTCTATTGTACCTTAAAGTCACAAAACCATTAAGCAAAATAACGTTAGGGTAAAAGAGTTGAACAACAATTACATGGAGCAATCAACGAAAAGTGGAAAGAACAGGGAATACTATAATTTTTACATGTATGCCATTAGGCAGCGTTTATTTCGAGTCAGAGAAAGATGATGAACCAGTGCACCATAGAAATCTGCATTTCTGGTTGTTTGGATATCCAAGCCTTCTTCCTGCATATTCCTATGGCAACATATTCATGTAAATCCAAAGTCTGATGCGACCAAAGTTTTGCATAATGCAGTTGAGCAACTTGAAATGATGCTACAGCCTAACTTTGGTGACAATAAGAAAGCAAAAAGATGTGAATCCTTGAGATCATCACAAACTGATCTAGGAAGCTTACTATAGTAAAATACACTTGCACAAGTTCCTTTCTGCTATAACAACCATAGTCAATATGTAAATTTTTCAGTTGAAAAGGGTAACATAAAATTTTGCTGCATCCCCATACTAGATGATAAGATGATCCTATGCATTTATAGCAGTCATACCGGCTAGCTTTTAAATGCTGAGAATTTTTTTCTGGCTAAAAATTAACTCTGGTAAAGACAGAGGAAGTGTATGAAAACGATCTGCTCAATAGCCAATACTTGACCACATTAAGAGAATGACCCAAATTTAAAAGAAACGTAGAGGAAATAGGATTACCTGAACAAGGCCTGAAGCCCGACATGATGTGAACTACATTCTTTAATTACTTGATTAAATAAGTCATCCTGCATTGTTATAGTGAGAAAGTATGGTTATATAAAGTAACACTTGACTGAAAACTGAGGTAGGGTTTGGCAAAAAGACAATAACTAAAAGTGCTACGCGGAAGCAACATTAGAATTACAAGATATCGGCCATGAACATATTAGAGAAGTTAAGTGCAATGGCGTGTATTGCATATATGTCTCCCCAGAAAAGACCTACATGGTAATACATTCTACATGGTACGTTGACAATATGTTTGATAACCAAACTCGACACATGAATTACGAATAGAAAGTGTCCAATATGGCCATCACATTTGCATGCAAAGACATTACTATAGTAACATTTCATAAAGTCAAGAACAAAATAATCAATCAAACAGCTACGTCCATCTCAAGAATTTACATGCAGTGCAATCCCAGCAGGACTGAGCTACAAATCATAGTGAAAAGAAGCACTGCACATCCCTATCGCTCCGATTCTCGTCATATTTTGACTTTGGCACCTTTCTCAAGCAAACACATCCCGCTTCAGGTCTGACTCAATACTTAAGGCAGAAGCAACAAGATAAACTAATATCCAAATAAAGGTGGTTTTTAGCATTGAACCCTTGGTGACAGTTCCGAAAGACATCGAAAGGCACAGACAAGAACCGAAGAACTTCAATATTGGGATCTGGAATCCGCAACACATGTATGCGGGGAAGTAAACAAACTGCTAGACCATCAGATCCCGAATTCACATCGAAACTACCAAATGCGAATTGCCAGAGTACAAGAATACCAAATTCGGAACTCACATTAAAAGGCTTGAGCTGCCCCTTCTCGCCGCCAGTGAGCTCTTTCACCAACTGGCTCGCCTTTCTCCCGTACATCTCGCTCTAGCTACCAGAAGCTCACAATTCAGTTATTTCGCAATCCCTAAAAAGAACCCATCCCCCAAAAACAAAAAGGAAAATCAGTAATTTCATCGAACACGTCGCCCGCATGAAAAATCCAGCCGAACCCAATATTCACAAAGCGTCGGTTTACCCAGGAAATCTTCCGGATCTGAGCTCAGACGCGAAAGCGCGCTCGAAAGGAGCTATCTTGATTCAGGATCTAGGCAAAAAACAGGCATGACAAAGAAAAAGAATCGTGCTTTGCGAAAGGCAACGCGGCAAGACCACCTCCTTATCCCCGCTTCGCGGCGAGAAGAGAATCGAGGAGACGACGCCGACAGGGATGCGCGAGAGAAGATGGCGAAATGCGCTATTCAATTTTTTGGCGGGTGAATTTACGGAGACTCCGAAATAGACCGCTTTCGATTTCGCCTTTAACGTTCGAAGTTCCGAAGGAAACGCGGGATGGAGCGCGCCGTCGGGCCTCCGGGCCGGGCCGGGCCCATTTAAGGAAATCCTTTGGGCCTAACGACCGACCCGCTCCAGCCACCACGGCGCGGGGATTCACGGAAAAAGATCGCCCGAATTGAACCCTTTAGAACTACTTTATAATTCGAAAGCTTCAATCTATTCTTTTGTCAATTCCAAAAATCTTGTTCCGCGCATCTTTCGCGAAAAATCATCTGATATATTCGCAATCAATGCAAGGGGAGTGTGATTGCATTTGGTTGTCAATAAGTTCGTACCCACATTATTGGTCCAATGTCGTATGTATGTTTTTTCTTTCAAATTGGTTGAATAAGATGTTATGACGAAAATTACAAGCGAAAGTCGCTATGAAAGCGAGTTATGAATATTAAACACTTCATTCCAAAAATGTCGATTCGACATGTAACAATCCACGACAATACCTTAAATGTTCCGCACATCAGTCAATCGAATGGCTAAGTCCATAATTATTTTGTGATGAATTACACACCACTTGCCCTCATTAGTCAAAATATTCTCCGTGGTGTCAACAGTTTTTATTCAAGGGAGGCGCTGCTTGAATGGTGCGCTAGGGGCAGCGTCATCAAGAGCCCACAACGAAACTTGAATGTTCGACGAAGAGCAGAGCGAGTCGCCATGTTTGACGGAGGAAAGCTGTCTAAATGGAAGCTTGAATGTTCCAAAAGACCAAAATGAAAAAGTCAACACGATGTTCTCTGCTCCGTTCGCGTTGACTTCGCATTACACATGAGATTTTCTACTTTAGCCTTCTCGCGGGCGGTTGATCGAGTCATTCAAATGTTGCGTTCGAAATCTCTCGGCACCGGATGGAAGATGAAGATTGCTAGCTGCTCAAAATTTGCTTCAATTCTCTCTCCAGTCGGAGATGGTACCCCAGCCATCGTTGCAAGATCCGCTTCTCGATAGGCTGATGGGCGTAAATTTTGCACAAGCCTGCTTATTGCTAAATTTCCATATCCCCAAGACCCCTTGCGCATTCAGCTTTCTCCTTAGGCCTTAATTGAAGACCTATGGACCTTATTAATCGATAATTTTGTGGACTACCGCCAACCATTTGTCGCTGTACACCCACAGCCAATCAATAGCGGTCATCGATGTCCATCAATATCGATAATAGTCCTTATGATCGACGACAACACATCGATGATCTGGTCAGTTTTCTGGTGCAAACAGCGACCTTACCCTAATCCATTCAAAAAGTATATCCCCTAGCTGGCGTGGTTCGGATTGGGCTCGGCACCTCGTGCTCCACTGAGTCGGAACGCACTTCTAAACCTCACGTACGAAGCTCGCCCTCTCTCGTCCTGTCATTTTCTCTTCTTTCTCGGGGTCGCGGGGAAGATTAGGGAACGCAGGAATTCAATTCAATCGTTCAATGATTGATTGCGTACTGCTCATCTTAATTTAAGCGAAGCACGGCAAAAGGACGCAGCAAATTCTTTAAAGTGTTTCCGCGAGCGACCTTCGCCGCGATGGACGCTCCTCAAACCTTCGCAGCCATCCAACGTTGGACTGGTCTATGTTCAGAAAGTCAATGTATCGGCCCGGGCATGTCGAAAATCGAAAGGGGAAGAGAAGAAAGAGAAAGAAAGAGCAAGTGGTGGAACTATCTAAGTATACGATAAAAGTGTTTACCGGTAAGTGCTACCTAACGAGCAACGGTTAAATTTTAGATCTTTTAGGGCTTGTCTAGTAACCAGCTAAATAGTAATTATTTCAACTTTTTCCTTAAAAAAAAACCTAAATCTATTTAGTATAATTTTGATTTCCAGTGATAGATTTTGTACATCATCAAAAAGTTAAAATATAAAATATATATATATTTTTTTTGTTTTTAAGAACAACTCAAGAATAAAGCTCAATTTTTTTCTTTTGTTTCTTTTTCTCTTCATTTTGTACTTTCTCTAGCCGATCACTCGCCCCTAACCTCACCTTAGCCTCACCAAGCACCAGCAAGGGCCATGGTGAGGCTGACCTTGTTGTGGTTGGGCTAGGTCGAGCCTCACCCAACCATGGTGAAGCTCGGTAACCAATGAGAGGAAAAAGAATAAAATAGGGAAAAAGGACATAAAGAAAAGAAAAAAAGCAAAAAAATGTAATAAGATTATTAAAAAATAAAAAGTAATTCTAAGTCACAAAAAAAAAAAAAAAAATTGATTGTCATATTAAACACATTTCTATGCAAAATAAAAATTGTATGCATTAATTATTGAACGCCTTCAAATGCTCAAAAATTTGCCAAATGAAAAAAATCAGAAAAAATCATTTATGAGCCTAAATTATTTATGATAACAAAATGATTATCAAAAGCACCCTTACTAACTAATTATCATAAATAGAATCATCCATTGCGATTGCTAGGTTTTTGTGCTTAACTTCACGAAGCAATTGCAATAATCTGTCGACAAGGTGATTCTTGGAGGAGTTGGCCAAGCACCCAACTCAAAAATAAATTCAACTAGGATCGGCTCGAATTTTGATTTGATATATCTCGAGTCTTTTGTCCGATGGAGCCAATGGCATGTTCCAAACATGCAATGGTTTGCGTTTTCACCATTTAAACGTGTTGATTTTACTCGATGATTTGCAAGGCCCGGGATAAAAACAAGGATCGCTTCGAGTCGGGAGCTCGTCCTCTTCTTGTAAAATGAGATTATATTCCTAGTGTTTCGATGCATCTATGGACGAGACACAACATTCGCCACCGTGCCTAGGTGTGCTTTGCCAAAGTTCAATCGATGGTGTATTACCTTTTAAATATCTCCAAAAAGATGGTGTGGTGGAATTGAATCAATGATTAAATACGTTTCTAATATATATGGATCAACGGGTGAATTGACAACAATTGTAAAGGGTCATCTATTGATCCCCATCCTCTATTCAAAATAAATATCTTCCTAATATTATCTATAGTTACAAAAATCCTAAAATAGCGGTACTAAACATAATCATCCAGCAGTCACCTATTATCTAGTAACACTTTTTGGATATCCGAAAATATCATTACCTAGCCGTTACAAGTTGATGTGGATGACTTCATTGACGGGAGGTTTATTGTTGTTGACAACTTCCTTGGCAGCTACTTATGCTCTTCGAGTTGTTTACTGTTCATTTCAGTAATGACTTATGTTGTTATCATCGACTAAGTTGGTCTCTTATCAATTATAAGTTGGTCATTTTGATTGTCAAATGGATGAAAGATTGACACATGTGCGCTCAAATCCGAATGTTCCTAACGATGCAATCAAATGCTAAATCTTTGGGGGAAAAAAAAAAACTGTTGAGGTTTTTTTTTTTTTTTTTGTCATGACCTCTAATTTATCCTTACGGAGCATCCCGCAAGGCTGAGGTGCAGGACGAAACATCCTATTTCACTTCACCATCCGTTAAATTTTATAAATAAAAAAAAACACTAATTCTGTTGTGACAGAGAGAGAGAGACGCGCACACACATCATAAAACACAAGTAAAAATGAAAATGACTTCAATTTTGACTAGCAGCCAAATTATGACCTTTTCCCCTTGCTTTCCCAGCCTCCTTCCTTCCTTCCTTCCTTCCTTTCGTCTCTCTCTCGATATATAAAATGTCAAACAGAAAAGCCTTGAACGCATCACTTCTCCAGCATTGAAAACCCCTCGCAAATAACTAATCCAAAGAAACGTCTCTAGAGAGAGAGAGAGAGAGAAGAGAGAGAGAGAGGGGGGCAGGTGATGGCCGGGTTGCAGAGATCTGAAATCTCGTTCAGGAGGCAGGGCTCTTCGGGGCTGGTGTGGGACGACCGCTTCTTGTCCGGCGAGCTCCGGCGACGAGACGAGCTCGACCAAGATCAGGAGAAGGCCGCGCACGGCGACGACCCCGCCGGCGCCAAGCCCTCGTCGACGCCGGCCAGGGGGGCCGCCGCCGATCCTCCTCCCCCGATCGAGACGCTGAGCCGGAGCCGATCCAGCAACGCCGCCGGGGGGCGAGGGTACCGGACCGGGAAGGTGTCCCCGGCGATCGAGCCGCCGTCGCCGAGGGTGACTGCATGTGGGTTCTGCGGCGCCTTCGGGAAGCAACCCAAGAACCGCAAGGCCAAGCCCGGGAAGCGCAGATCGAGGTAGGATCGGGTTCCCTGGGTTGCTCCCGGTGCTCCCTGCTGGTGACGACTGGTCATGGTGTATCTGCTTCAGGAGGTGAAATTTTTTCTCTTTTTCTTATTTATTGGTAGAATTATAGGAATTTAGTGACATATGAGATAATATTTAGCTGATAATTAGTGTGGTCTATGTCTCAATAAACTGAGATTGTGGGAGTCTTTGGGAACAAGAAGTGGGAAAGTTTGGTACTTTGCTTCATCTTCTCTGCTTTTGTCCCACCCCCTTTGTTCTTTCTTACGAGCACGATTTGTTGTTCTTCTTTTTCGGGTTGGATTTAGATTCTAGAGAAGCCCTGTTCGTGTGGTGGTGGTGGCCTTTTTCTTTACGCGATCGTGTCTATATCTGTCTGGAATTTACGTGAATTTCTTCTCTGTACAGAAGTCAAAGTTCAATGTGAACTCTTTCCTCCCTCTCTCTCTCTCTCTCCCCTCCCTTTCTCTCGCTTTCTCTGTGTTTCTGTCCGCGCTGCGCAGCCTCGGTGTGAATAGAGCTTGGTCTAAAAGTTGCGTGCTTGTGAAATCATGGCGGGCTTCGGGCTTCCTCTTGTGGCATGATTCATATCCTTAGGTACAGAACTCTCGTGGGGAAAACGTGGAAATAATCAACAAATTCAGCTTAGAGAGGAAAAAGGGCGCTCTAACACCCGGATTATCGGGTCTTCCGGTTACCAGTCTCATGTGTTTGTTCATCGATTGGAATGCATTGAGAGCAACGTGAGTTGATGGAATGCCTAATTAAGATCTCGGTCCCTCCTAGTGGCTACCGGTTGGAGTGAGATGATAGATAAGGGGGTCGAGGGTTCAACTTCCCATAGACAAATTTCCGATTTTGAGATGTGGAATTTCTTAAGATCGCTCATGTGTGCATCCACGACATCCCTGTGGTCCTGTGGGGGCAGCGCCATAGGAAGCTGAGGTTGGGCTAGAGGTATAGCGATCAGTTGGTACGCATGGGTATCGATAGGCACAACGACATCCTTGTGGTCCTGGAGGAGAGGCAGAGTCATACGAAACTGAGGTTCGGCTAGAGGTAAAGCGATCAGAGTTGGTACGCATGGGTATCGACAATTCGGAAGTAGTTCAGAAAGAAGATGCTACCCGGTTTGATGAACGAGATGCGATTGTTGACTAAATTTAGGATCTTCCCTGAGATTGCCGCGACTGCCTGAAAGGCTGATGCTGTGAGGGAACAGGAATCCTCCTCTCTGACACATCCTATTCCTAGCGCTCGTGTAGCTCCACTTCTTAGCTCCGAGATCGTTTCGGGAATGTCGGATGATGTGATTTGTCACCGCTTTTCACGCCTAGACAGTCCCAGAAGGATCTTGAGACCCAGAATCCAACTCGTACCATGGAAAACATGTGAAGTAGGGACGACGAAGTGCCCACCAATTACTCTCAGAACAGGAAAATGAATAGGACTTTCTCATTCTCTGTCGTATTTTCTTAATGGTCATTCTCTCTTTCATTAGGATACTGAGAGATTATCTAATCTTTTGAGGAAGTCTTTCCTAAAATTTGCAATCTCTCAAGCTCTCTACTCTTTCATCTTCTTCTTCTTCTTGTCTCTCTCCCGGTTTATAAACATTGGGTCGAGTTCTTCCTCTACTTAGAAAACGGAGAAAATTAACGGCACACCGATAAAAGTTGTTAGGTTCCCTTCCTTCCAATTGGGAAATCTAGGAGATAGAGAAGTGGGAGAGACTGTGTGACTCCTGTTCATTTTGATTTTTTCCTTCTTTCTTTCGAGTAAAATCATCAATGGTGATTGAGGGGGACCTGGATTATGAAGGACCACAAGGGGGCCAACCCCCCACTAATGTGTGAAAACCATAATGAATCAATCAATGTGATAGGTATTATATAGGACGACTCATGCTCATCTGTGGACCACCTCAATTGGAGCCTCCACCACCACCTTCCAATCCTACCCATTATCACAAAGCTTTCAAATCTTATCTTCAAAACAGGAAAAACAAAATACCTTCATAAAAGATGTGAGAGAGAGAGAGAGAGAGAGAGAGAGAGAGAGAGAGTGCAATTGGTCTCAGCCACCTTACGGCCACTCCATTCTCAGCCTGGAGGACTACTGCACGTGCAACGGAATCTCGAGTATGAATGTCCCCCCAGTTCGGCACGGGTCAACTTTGCCTCTCAAATGAGCGGGCGCGTGCGCGTTCTTTTAAAGGAGGGACAGCTTCTCTAACTCGAGTCGCGTCGGGACGATGAATCCGGCATTGCAGTCTGAAAGCAACCCAATAGAAAAGGTCCTTCGAGTTTGAAAAATGGGGCACTCTTGGCTTGGACTTTTCGATGATGAATCAAGACATGCCTTGAAGATGATCATCAATTATACATATTTGATCTGCCGTGGGGTCAATGCGTGCATGTGTACTCAGCAGCCACATTAGACCATGCGCAAGGTCCCCCCAGCCATCTTGTTGAGGTGTGCATCTTTACCTGGGATAGATCAATCCGGCTCATCGAGGCTTTTACCGCGAGAAGTGAATTGCGAAGGCCTTGCTGTGAAGGCTAAATATACCAAATACACTCCAGAACTGCTTTCATATATTTCTTATACCTTATTTTAGTTCGTCCAAAAAGTAGTAATTCCTTTTTGTTTGGTATATCAGCGGGCACCATTCACAAGTTGCTGCGCCATGCCACATAATGGCAAAGCCTAATCAAAAGAATCCTTAGTGAGGTTTTTCTGTGCAATATTCAGCCAAACACACAAAAAAAAGCCAGCCTTAGTAAATTTATCGTTTTCCTAGATAGGAATCTCATTAGATGGGTCACATTGGAAATTGACCATCCATTCCAGATGCTGAAAGAAGCCTTTCTATGATGAATATAAGTTGTGCAATACAATGTCTTTGTTCACAGGAAATGTGAATGTTCAAGCATACAACAAGCAGTTAAAGAACCTTTGTAACCATGAGGAAGTCATTAAGTATCACAACAATTATTACCAGCGCAAATAATATGAAAGAAAGCATGACTACACAATAATGTTTCACTAGTACAATCAATGGCGATCAAAGCTGAAACAATGAATTCCATACCAGCAGAGAATTTTGAAGTTCTTAGCTTCTGCAGAATCCTCATATGCCAATGGTTCCTTGAAGACTACCTGACTAACTCTCAACCCAAGCACTAACGCACTGGAATAGGAAGGATTGCTCTCCAATAAAACTCATTCCACTTCCACAAATGATGATGGTACACACAAGCGAATGGTTATACATCCTCAAGACACCAGCTATATCCAAGTTATGTGATTGTGATCCAAGAATGATTCCTCCCAGTATCATGCATGGCTCTTGTTAATTGCAGTAAAAAAAAAAGACATCGTTGAGTTTGAGTATTCAGAATTTTGACTTCCTACTTGGATATGATCATGAACCACGTACACCTAGTCTGGGGCACCCGTCTGCAAGAGGCAAGTCCAGGTTCTCCACAATTCTGAATGTTCTTGGAACCATCTTGTCCACGTAGAGAGTTCCGTCCAAATGATCGCATTCGTGCTGTAATATCCTAGCTTGCCAACCCGAAGCATCAAGCTTAATAGGCTTACCATCACGACCCACTCCTGTAACCTCCACATCAAGATATCTTTCCACCAATCCTCTATATCCATCAACACTGAAAAGTATCATGGAAAACAGCGGAAATGTGAGTTAAAAAGGCAAAAAATTTCCTCTTTTAAGGGAAAAAATAATCTAAAAAATTAATGAAATGGTATCTCAACGTGCATTTTAGCATCTTGCTGTTCTATGGAGTTCTGGCGAAATTACAAAAATTTCTTGAGGTGACTTTACTAGTCCGATTTCCACAAGAGCACTCTTATTTTCCTATTGAAAAATAGCAGAAATCTCATTCCTCTCATGCTCAGTAAAATTGTTTGTAGTATTGGCAATGATGGTGCCCTTTAGACAGGAAGTCTTGGCACCATAGGTGTTTTTCTCTGACAGATGAAAAAAAGAATACAAGCTCAAACATCGGCAGACAATTTTTCAAGTAAAAACAGGACACTTTCTGAAGGGGTGATTTCAATATCTGCCATCCCTTTTATCAATATCATGGCTCAAGAAAGGATTTTTCTTTTCTTTTTCGTTGATGTGTTCTCAAACAGAAAATCAATTGGCCCCTAAACATTTCTAATTCATTCCATGAATAGATCATCATAGAAGAATGAAAAGAATATGTTTAAGACACCAGTTCTCAAACCGTGATTATGACCTCAGGCAGCCCTCAAAGAAAAGGGCGGTCCTATCGCTCTTCTTTTTTAGCTTTGGATTCAAGATTACCTGTTTCAGGAAAACCGGAAAATCACCAAAGCCAAAGTAAGAACATTGTCAGTAAAATAAATAGGTGAGATGTGATTCAGCTCAAAATTTTTCATACCAGGAGATTAAATGGGCGCCTATCTTGTGCTTTAGTCTCTTCCTTAGGTGCATAACCTATGTACTCCTTGGTATCTTCTAGCACTATAATCTGCAAAGCAAGAAGATCACTACCCTATAATAGCAGACTGATTTCCATGACAACCAAAATGGATGATATATTAGATGACTTTGGGACTTCAGAACACATGCAATCAACCACATGCACTGATCAAGACCTGTTGATTTATCTCAAAATCTTCTGTAAATGAATGCATCATTTTAGTCCAGAGTTCCAGCAGCCATATCCAGTCAAATTTAGGGAAAAAAAAAATTATCGGGTTGTAAACCATCATCCTCGGTAAATTTGTCATTTGAAATTACCCAATCTGCTTAGGTTTGAACTTTATTGCCAGATAGTTTATTCTTCATCAAGAAGATAATACTTCCAACACTAATTTTCCCAAAAAAATCTTGGTTTTAACCAGATCAACCATAGCCTGAAGCCTCCATTTGAAGAAGACCTCATTTAGCTGTTCTTGTCACAACAAATGGAGGATCAAATTTCCCAAAGTTGAAAATTTAACTAAGTGTCCACTACAGATGAAGTCTCAATCAGGCAAAGAGCAATTGCGTTTTCACAATATAAGACCAATGCCAAGCCAGTAAATTGCATAAATTTCAGCTGCAACCAGGGAACAGCTTGCTGCCATTATAATGGTTTTGTTGAAGGACAAGTCCTTGACATATAAACTATAGCAAATGAGCGCATTGGTAAACTCTCAGCATTTTGCAAGAAGATGACTTGAATAACTTGCATAGGAAACAAGGTGCAAGATAAAGTATTTGTTAAACTAATCGGGCACTATGTGGTACACAGAAGCAACATAAGCAACACTTCTGCTAAGATGCTCGAGGAGAAGAATCGAAGGAACTCTTACAATTACCATCCCACAGGATTAGAAGCAAGGGACCATATGTACCGTGTGATCGGGTAATAAAACTCCTTTATCCATAGTAAAGGGTTCGACTTTCTTGCTAAACCTTCCTTTAGCAGTCCAGACAAAAAGGCAAAGAATTAGATCCTCCCTTCCTCTAGTTCATGCAACAGGACCTACGGAATGCATCTCAACATGATCCACGAGATACATTGACTATGCCCCAACTCGAGAGAATCACGACCGAAAAGAAAAAGAAAAGAAAACAATGCTAGCGTCTGGTCCTAGGAGACTAAACCTTAGAAAAGGCATTACTTTGGCAAATCTCGAATCGCAAGGACATAAAACGCAGCAACTGACCGCGCATCATCACAAACACAAGAAGTGCCACTTCGCAAATGCAATGACAATAACGCAAACAGTGCGGAATGAAACCGACCCTCAAGGGAATGCCAATCTGAGGAGCGGCGAGCCCGACGCCGGGGGCCTTCCTCATCGCCGCCACCATGTCGTCGATTATCTTCTGTATCCTCTCCGACCCGACATCCGCCGGGTCGACTTCCCGGGCCGGCTCGTGCAGCACGGGGTCGCCGGCTTTCACGATGTCGGGCGGGCCCGCGCTCTTCTTCTTGTCCCCCGCGAGACCCAGAAGCCATCCCGCCCTCGCAATCGAAGGAGAGGAGTTGCTGTAGCGTCTCCGAGGCGGGAAGATGAGGCCGGACTTGGGAGGCGGGTCGGCGCCGAGCCGCCGCCGAGCCGCGGGCTGGAGCAGCGTGCGGAGAACGAGGGTTCTCGAGGGAGCTGGGGAGAGGGAGCGAGGGAGCAGGCGGAGCTGGAGCGAGGCTCTGTGGAGGGACTCCATTTTAGGGTCGGGTACAGAGTTCAGTCCGGCTGGCTTGAGCGGAGGACTATCGGATGAAGTCTCCGGGCTCCGCAGTTGCGTTGCAGGGCCTGCATTCTAGTCCGGAGTCCGGACAGGGCTGAACAATGTCCATCTCTCTCTCTCTCTAACATTAGAACCCAAATGAGTAAATGACTTAGCATGATTTTCATTTGTAATTGACATCCAAAGCTGTCATAACTGCTACGGTCCGCAATTTGATAGCTGAAATTATCACTCATCAGCAACAGAGGGAGGCAATTTTGCTAGGCACGTGAGGAGTATTGGGCTGCAACTATGCACAGCATCCTTTATTCATAATCTTTATAACGTGATATCATGAAAATATTCTATTGAATAATCTTATTAGTGAGGAGTTGAATTAAGATAATTATCTAAAGAGATGGGGCAAATCATTAGGTCCGAATTAACTTAAAAGAGCCAGGTTCGCCCATCACCATATTGGTTTTCAAGCCCGTTGGCTACTAACCCATTATCAGAGCCTTCACTTGCACACGGTCATAAAAACTCAAAGTGGGACTCTTTAGGAGGAACTCCCTCCCTAGGAAGGAAAGACAAGAGGCCCGAAAACGATGCCGCATCGACAATTTAGGTCACCCCACATGCCTGTTAGCTTGTCACACACATAGACATTCAATGCTCCGCACGTGCAAGCTTCTCTTCTCCTCCTAATTTTCTGGTCTTTTCCTTTTTCCTTTTTGCGATGTAATGTGGAAGTAGATAAAAGATGAAGATGAGATTGGAATGAAACCGACCTGCCCAAGCAAGCTTTTTCTAAGAGTTCCCCGAAGAGAAGCAATCTACCTTGAGAGTTAGGCATAGATGCCAAGCCCTTTTCTCTAATACAACACGAGCCCATGCCAAGCCCTTTTCTCTAATACAAAACGAGCCCAGAAGCTTCTGATCATCCCCCAATATACTTTCTAAGCGTGTTTTATGTGGGTATATGACAAGGCGCAAGCTATAACTTTCTTCCCTTTCTCCCTCTCTTTGACCCGGCCAAAAATGGCGCCTAGGCAGGAGCAGAGGACTTCCCCGGTGGCCAAACCAAGGACCTCCGTGCCTTCAGCCGCACCTAAGAATTCGAATGGTCTAAAGCCACATGCGTGTGGGGGGCGATGAAGTCGATGACTTTCGCCCGGTGGCTTCCGCGCCAAGTCAGCAAAGACGGTCGCTCCTTCAGCGGCGTGGTCTCAGCTGACAAAGGGCCTTGTGAATACGTTCAAACCATGCTACTTGGTCAAACTGCATTTTACGAGTGCATTGCCTAACATACGCACGCATAATAATATGCCGGGGAGACCGTTTGATGAAGGAAGGGAAGCACGGTGGAAGCAGACAGATTATAAAACTCAAAGAATATTTCTTCCCCCTGATCTCCTCTATAAATATGAAAACTTACAGAGCATGGAAAAAGCAAGAGACAAAGCCTCCTCCTCATCCTCATATCCGAATAACACAAGATCAGAGGCGTAAGGGAAGAAGCTAAGCGAGATCAGGGAATGGAGAAGATCAGCTCAGGAACTCCTCCACCGAGATCTGAAGGCCAGAGGCCGAAGAAACAAGAACAGGCGGAAGTAAACGTCGGTTTCGGGAACAAGAGGGACGATCACGGCTTCGTCGCGGCGGATGAAAGGAAGGCGATAGGGACGGCGAAGAAGGACGATGCTATGACGAAGCTGGAGAGGAAGACGACGGAGGACATCAACGAAAGCGCGGAAGCATTCATCCAGAAGTTCCGGCAACAGCTGATGATCCAGAGGCTGGAGTCCATTGAGAACTACGAGAAAATGCTGGCAAGAGGGCTCTGACACTCGTCTTTCTCTGTGTTTATGTGCGTCTGTGCGCGCACTCATCTAGACAATCATTGAATTTATTCTGTAAAATTTCGATTCTCGTTTAATCTAGAAATCTCATGCATGTTGCAGGGGACACCCTTTTTTGATTAGTTACTACCTACAGGAGGATTGTGATGAACACAACCTCAATTGGTTATTTTCACGCATGATAAAGTTTTGCCCCCTCTTATGTTTCCACCTGTTTTGATAAGCACAAAAAATGTCATACAAGCTTGATATGTCTAGGAAAATAGACTGTTTGGTTCTTTCTATGATACCTTGATGGTTTATGGTATGGATGCTTTTTTTGTCGATGTAAGGATTTGCTTCGCTTGTCTATTCATCCATTTGGGTATTGGAGAAAATATCTAGAATTTTTTTCTAAATACAATTTCTCAAATTTTGGCTTTGTAAAATAGAGCATTTCCTAACTTATGGGTTGTACGACCTTTTGCATTAAATCGATCTAAGAAATATACGAACTACCATCCTCCGATCTAGGCTAACTTTAGTTAGGATAGGAAATAAAGGGTCGAGGATAATCAAGTTCCCAACTTGTCTCAACTACATTTAGACTCGAATAAAGTTACGTCTTTTGGTTGAGGGACGGGTTTATGCTTTACCTAATAAGGAACGAAAATACATATTCCAATTAGGTGCAACATTATGGTAGTGATTATATCGAATTAGAATTCGGCAAAAGGAGATCATATCAATTATAAATTAAAAACCCATGACAAGCCTTCTCATAGAAGATGAATAAAGACGATTTGAAAGAAGAATACAGACCGCAATTAATGACGCTCGAACAACGAAATGATTTGTAAATGTTGATTACCTTAATTGATAAAAGAATTCACGAACGGACGTTTGAGTTTGCTTAGGACACAGTTTTTGATATTTCTAGGACCATGTGAAGGCTCGTTGAGGAAATGACTTGGACGTCGGTGCTGCCTAGTGCCTACTAAAGGAACTGGGCTCTTTGCTTCTTGACCCATCTCCTTAGAAATTGGGTATGACGATGACGTTTATGTGCTCCACCATTCAAAAAGCGAGTCGCGAACTTCCCTGCTTCTTTGTCCTCACAGGGAACCCCAAAATTGAAGGAGACCAGAGTTTGAGGTTCTTGCGAGTAGTTGGCGATACTGACATGAGTTGGTGATGGGGTGGGTCCGCTCCACGGGGCCAATAAATCTCAAGAGGAAGAAGGGGAAGAAAAGTCCAGAAAGGAAAGAAAAAGAGGGCCGAACGTTCTCGATGGTGAAGAGAGAAAAAGTGGACGTTCGCGCACGAAAAGAAAAGATAAGGAAAAGGGGGAAGGGAGATGGCTAGAACTTTCTTGCTCCTCCGTTATATTGATATGTTGAGCCTCTAGGCATGAGACTAAATTTGAATTATCGTGTATATTCACGTTCTTAGTGATCAGTGGAAATTCTTTAGTAGCATAATTTTTTTCCATGTTGGCTTTTTTCGTGTAGATTTGCGGGTGTTGCTTTCCTCCTTCGTCGTTGTTTCTCCCCAGCAATAGGTTTTCTGATTGGTGCTCTTTCTTCCTATTTCTCGGTGAAAGTCGGGGCTAGAGTCCCGAAGAAATAATCAATTAACTTAGTCCAACGTAAAATCATCCGTTGGATATCCTAGAATGGACGGGATTAGAGCCGTAAAAGTCGATAAACAAGCCCATTAACACGGATTTACTCAAGAAATTATTTGCTAATCATCATAGGACACACAAGCTGTTCCATCGATGGTACATTTGCGTGCTGTTTTCAGGTTCTCCCTTTAAGAAGCGCGAACTCAAGTGGGGAAAATGTAGTTCTGCGCCGTCGAGATTTAGCTCTTATTATGTTCAGACTATGTAAAGAACATGGAAATGAACTAATCGGATAAAGCCTCCACCAGATCAAATGGTTATCCTCATTAAGCACCCGGAAAATTCAACATAAAGATCGGAACAAATCGCGTTTGACCGATACGTATTCACGATCTTCTCTCCCGACTCGAGTGGGTTTAGGACCACTTCCTGATCAGGACACTTTCCTGAAGATCCCTTTTTTCTGTACGTAGGTTTTTCATACTTTCACGTGCTGATTGATCTCGTGATCTCATTCTTGACCAAGTCCAGGAAAATCCCTTGTTAGCAAATACATGCGCGAGCACTCTCTCTCTATCGATCTCTCGATTTGAAGGGGGTGAGTCCGTCGACGAAGCACTAGTTGATCCCGGTAAAGGTTGCTAGGTTGTATCGTGCACGGAGCGAAAAAGGCAGACAAACCTAAGACGAGCGAACGGACCGTCCCTGGTCGTGGCCTATCCGAACAAAACGCCAAAGACCGAAATCGCAATCAAAGAGCTCACCGCAATATCACACACGGCAAAAGTGCCGAGAAGAATGGCTGTCCGTCGAAGTTAAAAAAACCCTAACGTTGTCCTTTATTCCAAATTTTCGATCCAACATTAAACAAAGACAGAACAAGACAGTAAACAGCAAAAAAGGACCCGTCTCACTTCTTTCTACCCCAAAAACAAAGAGACGCTCTTCAAATTTCTTCCTTCAATTTTCCCTGTTCTTAGATTACGCCGGGTAATCCAATCATGACAAACTGAAAAAATCGAAGCATTTACCACCACGAGATTTACATTTGAAGTTGTCCTTTCTTTTTGTTTTTTTTCGTATGTTTGTTTGGAGAGGGGACCTTGATCCGGATGCTGCCTACTGCTGGAGCACCTGCTTCACCCGGGGCTGCAGCATCTGGAGGCTGTTCACGCGGGAGCAGGCGCGAGCGACCTCGCCAGCCAAAGGGATGACAGGGAGGCTGTCGCAGTTGCAAATCTCGATCATGAACCCGTCCGGGTCGTGGAAGAAGAGCTGGTCCACCTGGATCCCCCCTTCCTCCACTGTCGCCCGCACGTACTCGATCTCCATCTCCTTCAGCTTCTTCTCCACTGCCCCCATGCTCTCGCACTGCAAACCAAGAACCATCCATCGAACTCAAAAAATCAGATCATGCTTTGCCGAAAATGAATTCATAAGAGTAGTTACGATTCCTTTGGCAGAATAAGAACTTTAACCTGGAAAGAGATGTGGTTGTCTTTCGGGTTGATCTCAGTCTTCTTCAGCATATTTTCGGGGTCCTCGGCCTGCAGCAGATGGATTCCGACTCCAAAACCAAAGAGCCTGGAAACAGATCGCACCCCCACGAGACGAAAACAACAAGAGAAAAAGCAGGAAGGCATGAGTTTTGTCGATCAAGAAACTAAGCAGGCGAAATTTGGCAATTTTATTTCAATGCAATTACCACACTCCCCCCATCAAAATCCAATGGTCCAGGGCCTACATAAGAACAGTAGTCGTGAACGCATCTTGAAAAACACATATAGAACCAGCGAAACAAAATCATCGGAAAAAAATGCTCGAATCTATAAGACCAGGAAAAAGAGACGGACGACGACAGTCACAAGGGCAAGCGAGATCGGTCGGGTTTTTTTTTTGTGTTTTTTCGGGGGCGGTCGTGATGCGATCGAAAGAATTACCAGGCGCCATCAAAATCGAAAGAACCGGGCCTACGGATGGGGACGAAGCCGAGGACGTTCTGGTAGAAGTTGATGGACTCCTCGGCCGATCGGCAGACGAAGGAAATGTGGTTGAGGGACTTGAGGTGCAACGGGTTGTTCTTCATCTTGCTCGGGGATTCAGCAAGAACACCCAAAAGGGTCGAGAGATCTAAGGCCAACGACAAGACTCAATTCCAGGAACTGCTCTGTTCCGAGAGAGAGAGAGAGAGAAACTGAGCGATTGCCAGGAGGCGAGTGAGCAAACGAGTGAGGGAGGAAGGACCGGAGAGGTCCCGCATATAAAGGAGCGACGAACGACCGGTGGGCGTGCATGGCACGTGTCAGCACGCGAAGCCCGCCCCGCAGTGATGAGGATGCCACGTCGCTACACGTGTGCTGACTCGGCCCTCCTCCCACTCTCGGGAGATTTTAAGAAGACGTGTCCGGGTTTTCGACTTTCTTTTTTTTTTCCTGGTTATCATTTTTTAAAAAAAATTTAAATCATTGAAATTTGTTCTAATAACTACTTTTTTAATAGAAAAAAGGAAAGTGGGGAGTTTGAATTCCTATCTACTCGGGAGTTGGGTGATAACAGGAATGGATTTCGACTGTCACGTCTAAAAATGATAAGGCAAAAATCTAAGAATAAAAATTAGAGTATAAATAGAATAAGAGCGATAAAAAAAATTTAGAATTTTTGAAACTTTATTCCATAATTGCCATCGACCCTTAAATTCACGAAACGTTGATTGTCCTCTCAAAATTAAAAAGGATTTCTCTTTTTGGCTTTGAAGAAATCAAGGAGTGCCGTACGAAATTAATGCTCTCAAATGCAAATCTGTGTTCAAATTGTTCACGTAATACACTGTGCACGATCGTACATTTAGTGATCAATAATTATCTCCCCATACATAAAAAGACAAGGAAATATCTATTTACTTGAATTTCAAACGTCTCCCTAAAATTTCTGATAGAATCTCGTCAGTTAGGAACCTCACATGATAAATAAATGTAGTGTAAAATGAGCATTTAATCGTAATATAAAGTTGTCAAAAATAGAAAACTATATCTGGCATGTTCAGATTCCAATTTCAAACCTTCCTCTTTCAGAACGCACGAGTAATTAAGAATTTTGAATCATTAGTGAGCAGGATAATTATTTATTTTCGGTATTAGTAATAAAGAGCTTTCTAGGGCTTTCGAGTTTCGACTTGGTTCCTATGGAAATTAAGAGAAATTGGGAAGGGGGCCCGCGTTAGTCATTCTTTTTCTGGGACGGACACGTGTACGGCCTAGATTCGTCAAGTTCTTCACGGACAAGTACACATATAAGACCAATCATGCAAGTCGAGAAGAGGAACTTTCACCAACCGTGTCTTGTTGCTGCGTCTCGCCTTCTACACACGAAAACAGAAAGAAAAACGTTTTTAATTGATCTCATCGGTCTTTTTCATGAGTTAAAATTTATGCTCGTTTATTTCATAAAAAATAATTAATTAGAAAAATTAAAAATAATCGTCTATATGGATTGAAATGATTAATTATCTATAAATATTTTTATTATTGACTACACTTCATGTCTTAAAATTTTGGAAAAAAACAATCAAAAATCACAAATTTTGTCCAAAATGATAAATTTACCTTTTTTTTTACATGAAATACCTCAAAATTTGCCGACCGTAATACATTTACCCAAAACTATTTTTGGTGACACAAAAAATCCTAAATTTCTATTTGTGTGACACATTTACCATAAATTACAGGGTATTTTGGTGGCTGGCGGAGGAAGGCCAACATCCGGCGAGGGCCTCCTTGCAAGATCTGGCAAGGGCACCCTCTCGCCCGGTGCCGGCGAGGGCGGTCCTCGCCTGACGCCGCGAGGGCCGTCCTCGCCTGACGCTGGTGAGGACGGCCCTCGCTCGACCTAGCTGAAGGCCACTCTTCGAAGGCGGCCCTAGCCAACCCAAACGAGGGCGACCCTCATCGAACGTCGGCTTCCCTCCACCATGATCGGCTGAGGAAAGAAAGAGGAAGAAGAAAAAAAGAAAAAAGAAAAAATAAGACAAAAATACTTTTGATTGAATAAATTTGTCATTTTTGGTAAAATTTGGGGTTTTTGGTGATTTTTTCCTTAAATTTTTTGTGAAACATAAGACAGTTTTCATTTGTTAATATGGGGAATTATTCTTAGAAAAATATTTTTTAAAATTATTCATTTTATCCTAAATAAATGAAGTCTTAATCTCACCGCTTTACTCGACCCAATCATCCTGTGCTCGACAGTCCTTGTCCGACATTCTCGGCGCATTGTGCATCCAGCTCGGCCTTTCCATGCATGAACAAACGAGACCGCATTGATCCCTGAGGCTTGTATAACCTTATAAAGGACGACAGCCGACATCACATTGACGTTGTCCTCTTGGCATTAAGAAATCGTCCCCCAATCATTTATGCATGCTATGCTGACTCAGCTCCAGCAATATTGTATTGCTGGCCTTCTATTGTTAATCCTCCTTCATGATGCGCGGCATCCGATTGGAAGACTATTGAATCCTTTCCAATTTCCTCTGCCCGATCGAATGGTGCTGTTCCTAGTCCTTGTCACTGACCCTAAAGAGAAAACGCAAGAGGAATCGAGCGATCGGTCAGCTGGAGTTTAATTACAGTAAATTTGGACCCTTGTGCTCGAAGTGGGCCTGGTGATCACGACCACTTAATCACAAGTTGAACATTGGTTTGTTTGTTTTTTTTTTTTTTTGCCTGGAAGTTGAACATTGGTTTGAATAGCGATTTGAGTGACTGACAGCCGGTGGTCCCAAAGTGTAGAGGGACGTACAGACACTACCAACTTGTGGAGGAGCCGCGTTAAAGAACGTTTTTTAAATTAATTATTTTTTAGTGAACATGATTCCAAAATAGAATCAAGACCAATAAGAACAAATTCGATTATAGCTTTTAAGGTAGGTTCCGAATTTCAAAAATTAGAAAACTGATTACGATGAGTATTATTATTATTTATTATTATTGTTTTTTTAATTATTATTGTTTCTAGAATTTGGAACCTAAAAACGCAAAACAAGTTTGCAATATTCTAGCGCGTGTGATGATGAGTGTGTGATTCGAAATCACTAGTTTCAGCTTTTCATTTCCTGTAATATTTATAACTGAGAATTTTATTTTGTTGATATTACATATATTTTTTTGTCTCTAACTATGTATTGTGGTAGTGAATTGTAATAACAGATAGTTGTTATTAAATGTGGTGATTCAATGCAATCATTTAATTAAGTATATATATGGAACCTGAATAGATCCCATAATCTATGATAAGATAAGATCCGGGTTTCGAGAAATGCAGGATCGGTTCTAAATTCCAAAAATTGAGCAATCGGTATTAATGGATACATTCCATATTCCAAGTGAAATTTAGATCGACCCTAAAATCACTCACACTTAATTTTTTTTCTCTTTTTTAGCAACGTGACAAGTAACTCGCGATGTGATACTTGTCTAGTGAAATTGAACAAAATGCTCAAGCAACCTTGTGTGATTGCACCAGGGAGCGGGAAATGGGGTGCAACGTGTGCACGAGATTGTCAATTTCATGTCTTGCATAGTATATGCAGAGTAAATTATTTAGCCGTCTGACCTATATATATTATATATATTATATGAGCTGAACCAACTTTTGCGTCGATGCAAACAAAGAAAGTGGATGCGACCGATGGAGATTGGGGTCCCAGTGGAAGTGCATCACGCTATTGCTCTTTCTGGATCCCGACACCGCACCAGTACATACTAAATAAGATTAGACGAACTGAAGGAGTGATTAAGACCCGAAAGAAGGCACGTTTAGTAGTCACTTGCTTTTTTTTTTTTTTTTTTTTTTCGGTCGGTTAGTAGTCACTTGCTTTACCCAACTATGATTATACTCAATTTGCCCTGTTTTGTTTTTGGCCGATTCGATTTAAGTAATGCCAGGCTTATCTGTCATCCACGAGTTGATTCTCCATCAATGTTGCCGGTTGCCGGATTAGTTTAGTTGTTCAGTCTTATGTCATCAATCTCAAATCTATCCCACCAGACAAAATCAAAGGGATTAAAAAAATATAAATTGTGATGGGTGGATAGAGAGAGAACGTGCACATGAAATTAGGTCATTTTGTGATCAGAATAGATCGACCTATTTAGTTTTAGAAAGATATCGACTTGCAGTGCTCCTATTGATTGTTTTAAAAGGGTCAGACTCTCCCCATTCGATGAAAGTGGAATTGAACGGCCTTTCTTACTGTTAGAGAATCTATGTTGCATCAAAAAGAAATATTTCAAAAGGCAATGACATTTTTGACTAGCCAATAACCAGCCACTATCGATAGATAATTGAACTTTGTATAGCGTATGATATGAAGTTTTTGACTTTCTACTACATATGTACTTCACACGGCATAGACTGAATTTTCCCTGTGTTCTTTGTTTATGCCATTTTGTTGTTTTTGTTCTACTTAAATAGTTAGGAATGAACCATTAGAATTCGCCCCAGTGGCCACCCTTCCAATATGGAAGGAGGAGATGAGGGATTTAAATCTTCACTTTCTCAGGAGGTATGAGGTAGAGACACGTAAGTTTCAGTAATGGGTTTCAACTACTATGCCCTGCAAGAGGTAGGACAAAAGTCTAAGAGTGAGTGTGGAGTAACAATAGAGTAGAACTGACAAAAAAAAAAAAAAATAGTTAGGAGTGCATTTCTTAGAAGGTCTTGAACTATTTAAAGGGCGGAATTTATCCTCGAGGGAGAGTGACTGCACGTTTCAAACATTGTCGAACCCTGCACTTTCAGGATCAATTCGAACTGGATTTGGGATTTGGATTGATTGGAAGGAGAGTACTTGGTAGCAGAAATCAACTGGAAAATACAAAAAGAATTTGTGAGATGTCTAGCATCGGAGAAGCAAAACCTAAGAAGGCAGAAAGGGCAACATAAAAAAAAGAAAATATCTCCATCGATGATGCGAAACAGCTGTTTTGGTTTTAGCCCACAGGATTTGATACATTGCTCACGTGTTCCTCAACCTCATGCCGTATGTGAATCGGCTGAAGATCTGAAATTTGAAGGTAAAGGAGGAGGAGATGCATGGAACTTAATCAGAAGCGATCGCTTTCGATTTGAATCTCGAGACAGCGGTTGAAAAAAAAGGGGAACCCAAAATTGCCAAGTTTCTCGGACAACAAACGCTCGAGGAAGGGCCAGTCTGGCCAGCTACCTTTCCTACTTGAATGAAACAAGCTCTTTTTCGAACAAACCAGAAAAAAAGAAGGAGGAAATCGCTCGTATGATGACTATCCCGACTCCCGAGCCCAGTCATGTTTCAATTTTTTTATTGGGAAGCAAAGAGTGGTGTAGATAATTGTTTTTTGGGATAATATCACAATCGATTCATGAATTTTAATGTTAATGTATAATTTCATCATTGAAATATTTAAATGGTATAGTATAATTTGTGAACTTTGATTCGATAGGCAATGTTATCTAAGATTTTTAATTTATTCAATATGATTTCTGAATTATTGATAAAGTCCAATGATATTTAAAACTTTAGAGATTAAATTGAAAATCGAGTCAAAATTCAAGGTCTACACTAATATGTTCATCTAATTTTGGAAGAAGAAGAAGAAAAAAAAAGGAGCTCTCCAATCACCTTTCGGTCTTTTCTCAATCCTTTTCCACATCTCTCTTGTCGAATTTGTGGAATAAGAAGAAGAAGAAGAAAGGAGCTCTCCAATCACCTTTGGGTCTTTTCTCAATCCTTTCCCACAACTCTATTTCCTCGAATTTGGTTGGCCGCCACCATGATCTCTAGCGAAGCAACTGTCACCTTCTCATTGTTCATTCCTATGCCCATCCATTGCCATCGTCATCGACTCTCGACCAGTTCATACATGGCTTGGGCCGCGACTCGGCCTAAGAGTTGTCGGGTGATTCTCACATTATGGACGGGCTTGACCAGCAGGTTAGGCCCAGTCAGGCGCGGGGCAAGATCCGGGTCCACCCGACGATAAAAACTATACTTCAAACATGTCCCCCCCTCGACAAATCGATCCCTTCTCCTCAACCTCCGTCACACACGAAAACTAAAAGGACCTCTCCTCGCTGCGCTAGCGTTTCGAATTTCTAGGCCAATTCAACACCAAGTCGAAAGGAGTTTGGTAAGCCCAATTATTTTTTGGTCGAAGTTAGGCCCAACTCACGAGGCCTCTCTTTATGACTCCTCCAACATTCATTGACCCAATGGGCCCATCTAGTGGGCCTGGCTGCACCGGACAATCGGGCCCTTCGTTTTCTGGGTTGGAGCCTTATGATAGAAAACCTAGCCCAAGGATCGCGCCTTCAAGGGGAAGGTAACTGCGCAAGGAAGGAGGGTACAAGGAGGAGGAGGAGGAGGAGGAGAGAGAGAGAGACGACGAGGAGGGCGCGGGTTTGCGATTCGGGGGTTAGGGTTTTTGCCAGGAAGGTCTTTGGGTGCCACAGAGAGGAATCCCGAGGTTCCGATGGAGGAGGTCACGGAGGGGATGAACAACATCGCCATCACCGACTCGCACAAGAAGAACCGCATTCAGGTGTCCAACACCAAGAAGCCCCTCTTCTTCTACGTCAATCTCGCCAAGGTACGCCGCCCCCCGCTTTCCTCTTCTTTTTCCCCTCTCGCGCTTCGAGGGGATTGACGAGGTTGTTTGATCGATTGCTGTTTGAGTTCTAGCGTCGTGGGTTTGACGCGTCGTCGCTTCTGGTTGGTTTTGCAGAGGTATATGCAGCAGCACAATGAGGTCGAGCTCTCGGCTCTGGGAATGGGTACTGTATTTCGACCCTGTATCTTGCTTCTACGAGCTTAGTAGTTGTTTTTAACGTGCGGCTTGTGTGGATGCAACAGTTGCCAGATATGAGCCTGACTGAATCTGCGCGTCTTGCTAGAAATTTGCTGTTCTCTTCATTTTATTGAATGTCTGCCATTCGTTCGTTGCTGCATTTGTTTAGCCTGATTAGGGTGTGCATGCGTACTGTGCTGCGTCGGTAGTCAATCAACGTGCGGCTTAGCAGCTGCTGTAATATTTTGGGACTGAAATGGTTGGGAGCTGTATGAGCAACCCTTATTAGCCTTTCGGTTTTGCTGTTTCTGTGTGCGTAATTTTTTAGAAGTCTTGGTTTATGCTACTTCCTCCATTTAAGCTATGTATGTGGGCTAGAATATGAAGAAAGATTCAAAGTAGACGTCTTAACTCGTTTGCCCCCTTTGAGTTTTTGGCTGAGTGGTTTCTTGTCAGACCTTTCTCCTGGACTTATCGTGATTGTGCCATTGGTTTAACATACACTTGCAGATGTAGTTAGTTTGGAACATAGCTATGGTTCTTTAGGCTATTCTGAGTCATTTGGGAAGAAGAGCGAAAGCTCTTTTAAATTCCTTGTGTGGTTTCATGCTCTGTCTTCATGGTGTCCCTGGTATAGCCATTTGTTGCTTCGTAAAATTTCACATCGCTGTTTTTCATTGTAATAGTTTTTTTGAGTAAAGTACTCCTAGTTTTTCTATTTATTACCCTTTGGAAAGTGAGATGAGAACAGTTGATTACAGGTGGTTAACTCAAATGGGTGTTTATGTGTCAGCATATATTGTAAGTAGGGACATTCCCTTTCAAGTATACCTAAGTTTATGGGAATCCACTGTGATCGTGCAGTTCACTAACGCGACAAAAATGTGTCACTTGAGGGCTGATGTAGCATGTAAAATGGTTGGAAGTACAAACTTTTAGTTGTGAATGCTGAGATTCTTATTATTCATGTAATTTAACTTTTTACCACTTTGAAATCTAGAATTAGGAATCATTTACGTGGAGAAAAGATGAGTTGAATCTCTTTGTTTTTATGGACGGAGTTCATATTGGCAGTTTGTGCTATCTTCATTCCACATATCCTTCATGGAAATTCATCTTGCTTCTGCAGCTATTGCAACGGTGGTGACCGTGGCAGAAATTCTGAAGAACAATGGCCTGGCTGTTGAGAAGAGTGAGTTGCATTTTTGTGTATATCTGATTAGGGACATGCAGGACTGTCAGTAATGGTTGTTCATATTGTGAATGTAGAAATTATGACATCCACTGTTGATATCAAGGATGATTCCAGAGGAAGACCGGTGCAGAAGGCTAAGGTACACATAACACAAGTTTATTAGAAGAAAGCAGCTAGGGCATATGAGATATATATAACTTTCCTCCATAATTTTAGAGGGAAAAAAAAAGGAAAAGGAAAACACGGACTAGTTTGTCAAATAAATTCAAACTTGATATGTGATTGATCTTTGCTGAATTTGTTAGTGTAAGGATGGCAAGTTTTGGTTTTAGGGTTGAAGAAGTTGATTGTCATAGTCAAGAGAAAACCCATCACGGTAAGCTGTACACTGGCTGAAACTATTAACAAATCTTTCACCGCCTTTTAGACATGATTTATTTAGTACTGGAGTAGGAAAAATTGTTCTTGCTTGCCGGCTTTTTTCTGTGATTTAATGTTTGATATTGCATAATGATCAATTGATTCTCTGTCTGCTGATGAATCAGTGCTGATATCTGCACATAAGTTTGTATATTGAGCTCCCTTGTCAACTTATGTGAATTGCTGTTGTGAAATGCTCATTTCAGATCGAGATAGTACTCGGGAAGACAGCGAACTTTGATGAATTGATGGCTGCTGCTGCAGAAGAGAGGGAAGCCGCGGAGGCGGAGGAGCAGAGCTGAGAAGGTGTCTTGGTGCTTGCTCGTCGCATATCTGTTGTTTATGTTGAATATGCGTGTTGCCGAATGAATGGGTTCGCATGGTTTTGCGGATATCTTGGACTCAGAGTGCTCTTAGATATGCTTGTTTAGTCAGTTAAAAAGAACTACATGTTAGCTGCGATTTTCAACCCCTTATCGAGCTGTCTTGTAACAAGCACGAGCCATGCAAAGTGTTACTTCATTGGTTTAGGGTCTATTCAATTGATATAGTTATTTTAGAGTTTTTAACGACCATGTGATGCTGGTTTTTCCTTTGTTTTCCCACTCCGCGTGCAGACTACCAAGTCGACTTCATTCTTTTCTCCTCTTATTTCATCGTTTAGGGTGTATTTCACGGAAATTGAATGATTCTAAAAATATTTTTTTAAAAATATTTACTTTTATCGTCTATGAATGAGAAATATATTCATGCTAAAAATTTCTAGACAAAGTATTGTATTTTTCATCTATTGATTATTTTAAGCGATATAAGTGGTATAAGTGATTGTTTATAAGAAAATATTTTTAAAGTTATTTTTTTTTAAACAAACGAAGCTTTATACAAGAAATGCGATGATCTTTTTCTTAATTTCTTTAAAATGTTTACGAGCAGCTCTCTTTTTATGGTTTTGCTTTATTTTTACCAAATTTCACGAATTTATGTCACTCTTATTCGTGAATCAATTTTTCTTCTGGTTAATATTAAAAAATTTCTAAATTAACATTTTTATGATAAATTTATTTAAAATTAATTTTTGATCATCAAAAATCAGAAATTATTATATTTATAATAAATTTATTTTTTTGTTATTTGTGTTAAATTGGATTAACACTACAAATTGGTATATTTTTTGACTAAAACTGATATATTTTTGGCAAACGTCACATGTCATAAAATTTAGAAGAAGTCAACAGTGTAACGATAAAATTTAACATGAATTAATAAATTGCTAAAATTTAACATGAATTAATAAATAGTAAATTCCGTTAAAATTTAACATGAATTAATAAATTGCTAACTAGAATAAATTTAGTTGAGGTTTTTTCAAGTCAAAAAAATTAATTTGGAATAAATTTATTAATTTAAATTTTTTCATCGTATTAATCATTTTTCTTTACTTGGCCAAATCATTTATAACAATCTTCTATGTTCTATACATCTAGTATGGGTAAAATCACGCTTCGAAAATAATAACATTGTATGTCCAATCCATGTACATTAGCGGGATATGTTCAAATAAGAGGGTGTTTGTGCAAATATCTGAGAAGGCAAGGGCTGAAAAGAAATGCACGGGTATTTCCGTGACCCACGATCATTTGGGCTTTGAGGAAGCTATATGGGCCTGAGCCCAACCTCGTGCAGCACCCGAGTTTCCGATCGTCCGCCTCAGGATCCACGGCCATCTTCATCTTCATCTTCTCCTTCTTCTTCTTCTTCTTCATTCGCTTCCGCGATCTCCACGATCTACCCCGCACGGCGATCGTCGACCGTCTCTTCGGTGTTGCGCCGGCTTCGGATCGCGTCCAGTGAAGGAACCGTGCGAGGCGTCGCGTCTCCGACCGTCGGCAATGATCCAAATCCCGGCGGTGTCGGTGAAACCGCTGTTCGGCGTGCTGGTGGTCAGCCTTTCCGTCCTCCTCGCCATATCCGTGCTCGCTCCCCGCTCTATCTTCTCCCAGACCTCCTTCTCCTCCCTTTCCAGGTACGCATTACGCTTAATCTGTGGGCTTCTCTCTCCTCTTGCTTGTCGAGGGAAAATAGCATCTTTAGTTCGGTCCATCCGCGGGAGAGATTTTCGGTCGAAGCTTCTCGTTGTTGTCTCGATTTGAGCTGCTCGAATCCTGCTCGAGACGAATGGATTCGTTTGCACGCCTCGTGAATGCGTCGGCGGCGTGTCGGAATTGGCACTGCAAAGTCGGTTTCCGAAAATTTGAGAGTTGTGGTTGTCTGTCGCAGAGAGGGATTCGACATATGGAGCGTGAGGAGGATGGTGGAATGGAGACCTTGCAAATGGTGGCTTCAAGGGCATCTGACCGGTTAGTTTTGATCTTTCTCTTTGTTGAAACCATAAGTAGCAATGGCGTTGGATGGATACGGGGTCCGGAAACAAGTTTGTTTGCCGTGGCAGAGAACTTGAACTTTCAAAATGCTGTTCATTTGCTGGGGTCGATTATTAAAACCGCAAGTGTCTCGGATGGTCTGTGTGTCCTTTTAAGGATGAATGCGAAACTGAGCTCTTGTTTGTTGGTCGGGCTTGTCGAAACTTGGGTCTGACATTTCTTGGGATAGGGGTGCAGTTAGGCTTGAACAGGATATCTGGTCGATTCTAGATATTCTGAGAACCACTTTAATTGGCTTTCATTGCAGACAATTGCATTGGTTTTTGTTGAATTGCTGCAGCTCTACCAGAGAAGAGTAATGGATACATCCGCATCGATTGCTACGGTGGCCTCAATCAGATGAGAAGAGATGTGAGAGCTTAGTAAATCTCATGCTTGCTAGCTTCATATCTTCGTTTATAGGATTTGTGTATAACTCGCTAATTTCACTAAACATGATATCTGCAGCTATGTGATGGTGTTGGCATTGCTCGTCTGTTGAACGCCACGCTTGTTATGCCAAAATTTGAAGTTGCTGCATACTGGAACGAATCAAGGTATTACTCCATATCTGCTTTTCTCCACAGCATTGGAACTTGTAAGTTTGGTAGAATTGTAGCTTGAGCGAAATACAGATGTATTTGTGGAACACGTGTTATGGAATGTGGAAAAGAAGAAAAATATAAGAAAATGAAGGAGAGGCGAAGGTTATTTTTGGGAACTTAGGTCATTTCATAAACAGAGGTTCAATTGGTCCACTAGCTAGTTGGCCAAAAATAAAAGAAAAAGAAACTATAAGGGAGTGAAGTGGCATGCAGCTAAGCTAATCTCAAATGAACATGCGCACCTTTCTGTATTTTATCTTTTGGATGTCAAGATAGCATAGTAAAATTTACCACGACGACTAATGTCTTCTAAGATTTTGGGGAAGAAGATTATGAAGTTCACTATACAGAAACCTTATCTAATGCAATTCCTCTTCTTCAGCGGTTTTGCAGATGTCTTTGACGTTGATTACTTCATTCAACAAATGACTGGCTTTGTGAGAGTTGCTAAAGAGTTGCCCCCAGAGTTTGCATCAAAGGAACCCTTTCCAGTAGATTGTAGCAAACGCAAAGGCCAATTTGATTACCTTGAAAGTGTCCTTCCATCTTTATTGAAACATCGTTATATTTCTATTACACCAGCAATGAGCCAAAGACGGGATAGGTATGATTCTGCACCTCTCATGTTTGTATGGCTCTTTCATAGTTTCCCACGTGTGAGTGGTGTAGTCTCAAGTGGATGATGGATGTTTTGGTTCCATGTGGTCTTCGAACTGATTAACAACCATGGCAAAGTTAACACTGATGGACTGGTATTTTCTTGGTCTATGTGTCTCATATGGTTAAAGAAAAATGTTTCTGTTAAGAAAGTAAAAGATGTAAATCTTTGTCCCTATTTCCATGGAAATTTGCTTTTCCCTTACTATTTTTTGGTCGTTCTCTCTTTTGATGCTTATCATATAATTTGCAGATATCCAGAGTATGCAAAGGCTGCTCTCTGTCAAGGCTGTTACAGCGCATTGCGCTTGACCAAATCATTGGAGAAGAAAGCTTCTGAGCTTCTCCTGGCCATACCCAAGCCCTTTCTCGCACTTCACCTCCGTTTTGAACCTGATATGGTTGCTTACAGCCAATGTGAGTACTCAGGTCTCTCACCATCCTCTATGGAGGCCATTGAAGCAGCTCGTGGAGATAAAAAACCATGGACTGGTGATCTGGCCAAAATTTGGAGGAGACGGGGGAAATGCCCCCTTACACCAAGAGAGACGGCCTTTATACTAAAGGCTCTTCGGATTCCTACCGATACACATATTTATCTAGCTGCCGGTGATGGCATCATGGAAATTGAAGGGCTGACATCTGTCTACACTAACGTGGTCACCAAATCTGTGCTTCTCAGTGGTGAAGATTTTAAAAGCATGCACGGGAACACAAAAGCCGCTTTGGATTACTATGTTTCAATAAACAGCGAAGCCTACATTGCCACGTACTTTGGGAACATGGACAAGATGGTTGCAGCCATGCGAGCCTTCAAGGGCTTGTACAAAACTCTCTTCTTGAGCAGAAGAGCATTTTCAGAACTTACTTATAAGGGCTCGAGAGGGAAAAGGTTGATGCGAGCACTTTGGGAGGCTCATAGAGATGATTTTGTTATGGGAAGAGGATCTGCATTGCCCGACTGCTTTTGCGAGTTCAAATTGTAATCTTGATGTCTGCACTTCGAAAAGTTTTCCCTATGTCTCTCTAGTAGTGTAGCATCAAGAACATTGTAGCATCCTTGTCAGCACTAACCCAGGTTAGCTCGAGAGCAGGATCTTTACCTTCCCATTTGTTCTTGGAACTTTTTGTCGAGTTTTGACCATGCTGATTGTAAAATTGTGGAATTGTATGTAGTGCGGAGTGGAAAGTTTGAAATGTGAACATTTTGCAGAAATATCTACTTAACAGCGACGAAGTAGAATGGAAGATTTAGACATCCAGATATTCATTTTTGAACGTCATCAAACAAAAACCAGAGTCTAATCACTCATATTACCAGAAGATGAAGATTTCATACACTGCTGGGGTCATTGGCCAGAACTGTGCAGACTGCTCTAATGAATGTAGTAACCAGAGGTTCCATTCGAGTTAATCCTCTCGACTCCACAAAGTTTGACCACTTCCACCCATCCTTCTCAGTTATGCCACCTCGTGCTACAAATTTGTGCAACCGATCGATTTTGAAATTGGATGTTGATGAAATAGCTCCTAAAAAACTAGCCCCTGAATTGCGCTATGCACAAGAAGTTGTTGAGGTTCTAGGTGCGTTTGGGATCCACTTTTGGGAAAAGTCCTTGGGAAAATGCAAATACCTTTGAGTCAAAGGTGTTTTTCAAAATGCAAACTGTGTTTGGTAAATTATATTTTGAAAGCCCTTTGTGAAGTGCTTTGAGTAAAACGGTGTTTGGAAAATTATATTTGCAAAGTCATTTGTTATTCCAAAAAAAAAAAGTTGGCTGGCTAGAATGCAGTCGCCGGCGAGAGCGAGCGGTCCGGCGAAGTGGAGGAGGTAGCGCGCCGTGACCCCGGGCGACCTCCGGCCACCTCCGCGACGAGGTCGTGGGTCGCCTGGAGGTCGCGGCGAGGTGGAGGAGGTCGGGCGCCGCGACCCAAGCCACCTCCATGACCTAGATCTGGGTCGCGGCAAGGTCGTGGGTCGCCGGAGGTCGCGGCGACGCTTGCCGCAACCCCGGCGACCTCTGTGACCGCCGCGACCTAGGCGATGGCAAGTGGGTGGAGGAGGTCGCGGCGCGCGACCCGGGCGACCTCCGCGAACCGGATCTGGGTCGCGGAGGCGAACCCGGGGTCGCGAGAGGTGGAGGAGGTCGCGCGCGCGACCCAGCGACCTCCGCAACCCAGATCTGGTCGCGGAGGCGTCGCGACCCGGATCTGGGTCGCGGCGAGGTGGCGAAGGTCGCGCGCCGTGACCCAGGCGACCTCCGCCACCTCCGCGACCCAGGCGCGCGACCTCCACCACCTCCGCGACCAGCGACCTCCGCCACCTCCGCGACCAGCGACCTCCGCCACCTCCGCACGACCTCCGCCACCTCTGCGACAAGCGACCTCCGCCACCTCCGTTGCCGGGGTGCCGCGACCACACCGGCCTCTCTTGCCCGTCGCCGACCTCGCCGGCCTCCCTGACGAAGAAGAAGATGAACGGCCTCTCTTCTCTCTCTCGCCCCCAGCAGCATACCGAGAATGCTGAGAAGCCTAAGGCAGCCTCAAGGCTGCCTTGGGCTTTCAGCCTTCCAAGGACTTGCATTTCCCCTAAATGTCTTCAGAAGCTGGTTGCCAAACACCATATTTTTGGCCCAAGGGGCTTTTGATGCCCAAAGCCCTTTGCAAAGCAACACCCAAACGCACCCTTTGACCATGAAAATGGTTCACCAAACAATGAGAGCAAGCTTTGTCAGACATCAGTATAGTTTCAAGCAACCATTTGTTCTGAAATCAAATGAAAATTCGGGTGAGACCAGACATAGCATCATTAGGTGTCGCTGGGAAGAGTTATCTGTCAATGATATGAAAACAACAGTTAAATATGGAGTAAAATGGCTGCGACTAATTTCCATCATCAAAAACAAAATCCTTAAACTTGCTTTCCGCTTTTATATTGAGATCCGCTCTTTTGTCAAACAATCAAGATGCAAGGAAAATTGGAACCCAATAGCAGAATGACAGCCAGAGTCAATTGTCCTTCACATCACTAAACCCAGAACAACAGGCTCCGCTAGTCCTTTGAAGTGATTACAAGCAGCCCCAGCGCCCCAATTAGTATATACTGCAAGGAACAAGATAACCAGAATAAGAAAAGATTCCCTTATCTTCAAACATAGCTAGCAAAAGCCAAGACACCGTCCGTAATGCAAATCCTATAGCAATGTAACTGTGAATCTGACCAGCAGAAGGTAAATCCGCTTGGGTATCCACAATAAATGTATTAGAGTGAAAAAATATTTTTCTAGAGCCTGCTAAAGATTTTATAAAGACATACCTTGATTATAGGTTTCTCAGTCATTATGATGGTAACCCAACCGACATAAGGTAAGAACCTGCATACAATCAGGTTCAGAAATATTAGAAATTAAGAGTGTAAAACAGAAAAAAGAAGGCTTTGAAAGCGAGAGACTCTAGCACAGGAGGTCATAGACAAAAGCTTTACCCAACAGCTCTTCCCATAATGTGGTGCCGCTGAAGCCACAGCTGCCCATGAGCATACAAGAGCCTGTCATCTCCATAATTGTTGTCACCTGTCAACATAAAACGAAATAAGACAAAGTGTTAAGACCTGAACAGACAAATAAACCTAGCCGTAGTCTCACCACACAACACCAAAACACTAAGCAAAAAACGTTTAGTTCAGACATTGATACCTTTCGTGAGGACATCGACCTCTCCAGTATCTTGGCGTTCATGTACCTGCAGGGACAATTGGTCATTTTCTCATTCTTCAGGACCCAAACTCAAGCTTACTAATCTAGAAGGTTCAACATAAAGAGACGGAAAGCCTTTACATAAATGAGGTTGAATGTCAAGCAGGGAAACTATGAGCTGATCTAATTAGCCACTATGCAAAAAGAAATTGGAATGGAAATCAAAGTAAATGATTAAGAAAAGAAGGCTGGGCTATGAGATAAGAAAAAAAATTGTACCCGATGCAGAGAAAAAATACGTTCAAACTGGGAACCAAAATGTCCACTAAGAAATTGGAGATTATGAGTACGTTAAAAAATAATCGCAAACTACTTCTAGACAATGAGCTCAAAGATAGAACATTTTGGGCATGGCTTTCTTCCTTCTAGGCAAATTCTCAAGTTGCTTAAAACCAGAAATCACATAAGTTAATAAGCAGGTTAAGATCTTTGAGAGATACCTTTATTACACGATGCACAATTGGAATTTCACGGCCCTGAACACAACAAAAGATTATCAGAGGAGAATGATCCAAAAAATGCAGTGGAAAAATGAACTATAGAAAAGCAAGAATCACAAGTATCAGAGAAAAGGAGGTAGCATAGGATGCTGGTAATTCCGAGGTAATAAGAACTAAAGTGGCAAAACATAGAGGGAAAAAAGGAGCTTACATCAATATTAAAAACAACAATTTCTCCAGCTCGAATAGGATCCTTACTCATGTGTAAGAACAATATGTCTCCCTACAAATCAGGTTTAAGGGAGTCATTAGCTGACAAAGGCAAGAAACGGTACAAACAAATGAATTTGAAGGTCTGTACCCTCAACATAGAGTTTGGCAACAAAAGAAAAAAATTAATCTATAAAACTTGAAATACATAGCATCGGAAAACCAGAACTTTGCAGCTCAACAAAAGCACTTAAACAATGCATTTGCCAGTTACCAGCTAGTAAGGAAGTCAAGTACTTAAAGATGAGAAAATCAGATGACTTCCATAGTAAATTTCACTTCTTTCGCTGATATATGTACAAATTTGTCTCGTGGTACAACAAAAAGAAGTAAGAGAGGCAGTTATATCTATCTATCCATCTATCTATCAAAGCTTTAACACGAAGTGGATCGGCCCAATATTTCTTGCAATTTTCACAAAAAAAGCATGAGGAGAAAGATACAACTGGTTACGGGTAACGTGAGCTGAAGAAACCAAAAACAATATGAGAACCCAGGCCATGGCTCTAACAGCTAAAGTGGTCATGATAAACATGTACACTAGTCACTCATAACATGCCTACTTCAAAGCATTGTTACCTCTAAGAAGAGTCAAGCAACAATACATAGATGACCACCAAAATATGAAGCTCTAAGCATGTCATATAAACATCTGATAAAATGTTATAATGACAGAGGTTCAGAAGAACTGATTACAGAATGTCATGGGCTTAACACAAGCAACCAGGTGTTCAATGATCACAATATGGCGTGGCACATATTTACCTAAAGCAACTTTGATGGAAAGTGGGATAAAAATGAAAGATGTGAAAAGTGAAACCACAGAACAACTACCAGTGATTCATAATATTCACAATTCTAACTCATAGGCTCTGTAGGTTTAACAATCCACTACATGAGCTTGATGAATATATGGAATAAGATTGTAGATAATGAACCAAATTCCAATACACTTAAGCTAGCAAAACTAGAAATGAAGGATCTTTGAAGTAACTCTCACATAAACCTTAAAGAAATAGGATCACCATAAACAGAATTACATACATACCCTCTTAAACCCTGGTTCCATGCTCCCAGAGAGAACAACAACAACAGGAGATTCACTGCCAGTGATGCACATCAAAGCCTTCCAGATAATTAGTGCAGACGTGACGATCATGCCTAAACCAAAAAAAGAGATAAAAAATACACAACTCATGAGAGCAATATCTCCATCTCAACAAGAAAAAAAGATAAAATGATACATATATAAAGAATTACAACATGCAAGTAATCAAAACAGAAACCCCATTAAAGTCAACCTATCAACGTTTTCACTCTAATTAGCACGCTTTTCCACCAAAAGAATCGACGAACGGAGAGGTTTAAAGAAACCCAGATCGAATTCACTTCCAATCAGGCCTACTCCGGATCAAAAATCAAAACTTTGGAAACACCAGCCACCAATTTCATCCCCATCTTATAGCAGCACGAAGGAAAAGAACTAGAGAATTCCAAACTACAGAGAAAAGAAAGAGAGGAAAACAAAAAGGGGGAGGGGACGGACCCAGACTGACGGCCTGAGTGAGGAGCTGACGGATCTGAATATTCCGAATGGAGTCCACGGTCTCTCCGATCCACCCCATGCTGATCTCTCTCGCTCCCCTTCACCGCCTCCTCTCTCTCGCTCTCTGCAGATAATTCAGCTGCGAATTCACCTCCGCTTCACGCCTTGTGCAGAGACAGAGAGAGAAAGAGCGGCGACGCAGTGTATGCGCACACAAGCTTTTGCCGTTTCCTTCTCTCTCCCTCCCCCTCGGACAAGAAGGGGGTCATTTCTTCGTCAATTTCTCTAGGCAAAAGAAAAGGAAAAAAATTAATAAAAAAGAAAACCTCGAATGCACTTATCAGTATTTCTAATAGTATGCTAATTTTATCTTAATTTTTTCATATATTAACCTTTCTCTAAGGATATAAAGTTGAATTTCAATGCTCACCGAGGTCCTTGATTTTTTTCTAGGGATGAACATGCCTAACCGCCTAAATTGGGAACCACCCTAATCGGATTGGACCACATCAAATCGGATCAACTGACCGACCTTTTTTTTATTAAATATATATTTTTTAATTTCTTAATAAATAACGACACAACTTAAAAATAGTAATAATTCTTGTATTATTCTTATTTTTTAAAATCTTTTGCTAAGTAATCGGTTCCACTGGTTCGATTCTCGATTCTAGGTCGATTTAGTAGGTCTAGTCCAGTTCCCTATTCCAAAAATTAGGAAATGATCCTTCCGGATTGTTTACCGGTTCCTAAATTGAACCAAATTGGATCGATAATAGATCACCTCTTATTTTTTTCATTCCCTTTACTTGATTTTTATTAGCTATTTAATTTTCTTTTTATCCCAAGATGATCGAGCTGCATATTGTTTGTTGTTTAATGCGTATATTGAAGAAAAAGCTCACATATTATTATTGGTCCCTATTTATGATTGTAATATTCTTGTAAAATTATATGGAATAGGATGTCTATTGTACCATATTTCCCTTTTAGAGAAAACGGGAAAGTTTTAAACATTTATTACATTACTGTCTATAAAATTTCTATAAGTTAAAATGTGAAGGAGAAATAGACAAATTTGTAGGAAATGTTGCTGTCAGTATTCTAAAATACTAGTATTCGTTCATTACAATGCATTTTTTTTCCTCTCCTAAGTAATAAAAAATAAAATCTAGGCACGCCAATTATAGTATAAAATCCACCCAAACCATCAATACTCGGTGGGTATCGGTTATCTTACTTTATTCTGAAAAAAAAAAAAAAGTAAATAAACATGACATACAAAAGATCAACTTAATACACATGTCACTTAATAATTCAGATGAATATATCACAGAGAATAGTGAAGAAAAATACTCTTTGAGTGCACAAACTTCTTACAAAAAAAATTGCTGTAATTGTGCCAAAACTCAAGGTTTTCAAGACAGTCAAAATCCTGTTCATGTCCACAATATCATTTGAGCCATCTCAACCCAACACTTGTAATAAAGATCTCCACGTCATGAAGCATACACATCCACATAAACGAGAAGGACTACTCCTCCGCCATTTTTTTTTTTTTTTTTCCAGTCTCTGCAAATTTCCTCCACGAAAAGAAGAAATTCCTTATAAAGGAAAAGATCTTGTGCCCAGAACTCGCTACCGAACGTGCGAAGAAGAGAACTTCGATTTATCATGGCGCTTCTTGTTCCTGGTGGGTGTGCAAGATTGAGCCCGTCGAGCTCTTTGCGAGTAAGGAATCCGAGATCCGCCGCGTTCGCTGCGCTGTCGACGCCGCAGAAGGATGCGGCGGACTGGGTCGAGGCCACTTCGAGTTTCTTCGAGCGAGACTCGAGACCCATCATGTTGTTCGACGGTGAGCTCTGAAATTTGATCGAACCGTATGGTTTTGGAGCTCAAAGTTGAGTCCTTGGCTTATTGAACGTTGCAGAGTCATGTTTCGGTCTTGTGCTTCAAAGAACGATATGGAACGATTTTAGAGGTTCTTCTTTTCAGGACGTGTGGATTCTTCTGCTTTTACGTCTACCCATGTTCACGCGGCAGATTCCGGTTATGAATTGGCGTTGGTGTCGTTGCTAAGTATTATAACTTTGGCCGAACACGCTAAACGGTTAGATTTAACTTGAGTTCATGTCATTTTTCGCGTCGATCGGTATTTGCTTTCCTACTCGTCTTGAGCTGGGTTAGAAGCCGAGATGCTATGTACCATTGCTCGGTGGATTGCCAAGAGGTTTGCTTGCCTTTTCTTGTTAGGAAATTGAACTGTGATTAAAGGGGAGCTAAGTTATTGCAGTAGAATGTTAATAAATGGATGAGCTGAATGATGTGCCGTAAAGCCAATTTGTGTTCTTTCTTATGATGGAATACGTGTGCTTTGATAGGTGTCTGCAACTTGTGCAATGGAGGTGTGAGGTTTGTTCGAGCAAATGACAGAAATAGGTGAGCATCTGTTTCTTTTCCCGGTTAAGGAATGGGTGTTCTGTTGCTCAACCGTGCTAGCTGTCAAGAGACAAAATACCATGTCTATAAGTTTGAAACTTTTGGGGCGGTTGTGCACTGAAGCATTGTAAACACATTTTAGCTGTTGCTACAAATGTTGATGACGCGATCTGAAGCTGCATCCAGTTTGCATTTTTATCAGTATTAAGTTAGTGTAGCTTATTTGCTGCTGCAGGGAAGTAGCATAGTGTGTTTTTTGTTATTTTTTCTTCCCTTTCTGTTTGGGTTGCTTACGAATGCAGAACTCTGCTTAATGTTTTTTCAGGAGAATGAGGTTCGAAGCACTCCAGAGTGAAGCAGGAAAGAAGCTCCTGAGGAGATCTGGAAGAGATCCAGACGATATATCAAGTGTTGTACTCGTTGAAAAGGAAAGGTAATACAAGGGTCATTGTGAATAAATCACAAGTTCAAGCTGTACATTTAGTCGCGACTTTTGAAGAGCTGAAGAACAGAGGCCATGGTCATTAATATTGAAGGGAAGTCCTTTGATTTGAATATGCTTAGCTTACAATGAAATATCAAGAAGTGTCACAAAATTTGAAAAAGAAACAGGAGACATGAACTTTACTGTTTCAGGTCATTTATCAAATCGGATGCTGTGCTGAAGATAATGGAGTATATTGACTTACCCTTCCCTCAACTGGCATTCTTCTTGCAGTTTGTTCCCATGTGAGTCCTCCCATCTCCTCTATGTTGACCCATTCCTGTTTCACCCTGTGGTTTTAACTTGATGTAGCAATCTGAAATTCACTTTTTCTCCTTTATGCAGATTTTTACGAGACTTTGTATATGACAATGTGGCGAACAACCGCTATGCATTTTTTGGCCGCTCGGAGTCGTGCGAAATATAGGCCTGTCGAGTTGATGTGCGAATAAGAGGGTGAGCTTGGTTCAGCCTCAACCTCATCAAAAACGTGAAGTGTTCAAGTGAAGTATGGGGATCGATATGCAGAAGCTTCAAGCTGCGGATTGAAGAATTTGTTCCGGTCTTCAATGTATTTAGCTACAAATGGTGATCGGATGTTGTGGCTTTTATGCAGGTATGAAGTAAAAGCCGACGCTGAGAGAGATACTTCAGCTTCTGTACCGCTTCTGTATCTGCAGCTCACTGATGTAATAACATTTGTAATGATATTGTCAATTGCAATATAAACGCCGGTGAGGAATCAAGGATATTTGTTATATTATGTTGTTCACATAGATGAGTTTGAAGTCCGGTACTATGGCATTAGGAACAATCAATAATTATCAAATTTTGATTTCGACAAATCGTTTTTGATGTACTAGAGGATTATGTTACAAATCATTGTTCATTCCAAAATGAACATGGACTTTGCCTTTTATATATTTTTTGAGAAATTTGTATTTCCTAAAGTTCTTTCTGAAATCTTATGCATTCAGTTTGTGTGAAGTATATACTACTCGTGAAATTATAAGAGTGACATCCATAACCATGAAATCTATCATATGAGATGAAATACAATGAAAAAAATTAAAATAAAAATGCCATCTAAAGTCGTCTTTGATTTGCCTGGACAGCTAGAGATCAACTTTCATTGGCTTGATTTTCAAAGTCGTCGCTCTTCTCATCTCCTTTTGTGGTGTGTGCCAAGACGAAAACAAACGTCTCCGAGAATGTACAGCGAAAGCGCATTGCTCTTTCTTCTGCCTCCGTCGCTTCCTTGAATCCTCTTGAGAGAACCCAAGATCAGATTTGGGAAGGACTCCACATCTCGTGTGATCACATCCGGTGAAGATCTCGAGCTTCTGAAGAAGGATGAAGAGAAAAAGGGACTGCCCAGACGCAGCTGTGACCACGTCCGTTTGTGTCAACAGTGAAGGCGATGCAATTCGTCATCAGGGGCCGAGTTCGAGGTGTTCTTGAGTTTCAAAGGTCTTGACACCTGTCTCAGCTTCGCCGACTGCCTCTATTACTCCATGGTTGGAGCTCGGATTCACGTCTTCAGAGATGATGAAGAGATCCAAAAGCGCGAAAAGATTGGAGGCGAGCTTACATGCCCATCTTCTCTAGGAATTATACATCTAGTGCATGGTGTTTTCGGGAGCTGAAGCACACGATGGAGTGATTGGGCAAAGTGAACAACAAAGTGATCCTACTCATGTTCTAATGTTGAAGAAAAATCCGTTGAGTGTTTTGAAGCTAACAAAACATTTTCGTCAGTTTGATCTGAAGAGTCCAAAACTCAATCGCTTAAGTCTGAAGAGCTCAAGACTCAGACGTTTCAGTCTGAAGATCTCTAGACTCAACTATCAAAGTTTGAAGACAGTTAGACTCAAATTTCAGAGTCTGCCCAAGTTGACAGATGTTTAATCTAACGGTTTAGGATTTTAAAAATTGGATAATATCTTCGATGATTCGTTCTATTTCATGGAAGATCTCTCGCTGGACTTAGCTCGAAGATTATTTAGTTATTCTCATCAAGATTTATCTCGATTTGAATATTCATTGAAGAACAAGCAAAATTTGGAAAGTTCTCAAGATCCTGATTGTGTGGGCAAACATGATTGACGAGCTATCTTCCACATATATTCGACAGCTTGAAGATCACCTTAATTGATTCATTTCAACAGGTAGATTGGATGAACTCCTTTAAAAGATGCTAGCGGCTATGAAGGCATGAAGGAGTATTTAAAGGTGGAGTCATTGTTGTTCGAAGTGAGTGCGCTGATAGAAAATTTCGAAATCTGAACCTTTAAAGCTCCTTGTTCTCAAATTTCTTGAGCTATAATTATGTACAAAAGGAGAGATACATACAGTGAGGATTTGTATGAGCAATAGTTAAGACTTTCCACTGAAGAAATCTAGATCATAAGTTATACAAATCTCATTTGCTACATAATGAATTCAGCTAGTGAGCTGTCAGCGTGGAGAGTGGACGTAGGCTTGAATTAAACCGAACTACTATAAATTTCGGTATTCAAATCTTCTTATCTTAATCTCTTTATTTTATTGCTGCACGATTTAAAATTGCTTAAGTGTTTAGTTTCAAGTTTTTTTACTCTGATTTTATTTTAAGTCGAGCGATTCGGGTTAAAGGTTTCAAAAGAAATTTATAAACACCTATTCGCCTCTCCTCTAGATCTGCTTATTAGCCTTTATCATCTACGACGTAAATCCCAACGTTGTCAAGCTCAAAACTCCATTATACCTTGACTCTTTGAAGAAGCATGAGGAGAAGTTTGGCCGTGATGATGTTCGAGAATAGGAGGAGGCTCTGACAGAGGTCGCAAAAATCAATGGATGGGGCATGAAGAACAGAGGGTATTAGTGTCGGTTCGGCATCTGCTTTCTCTTTTCTATTTTCCGGGCAATTAAAAGCGCAACTAGTTACATTCAGTGGAGAAAGTGCATTTCGGATTGAGATTATGACGCGTACTCACGATGCTTTCCTCTGTTAATATCTTACTGCTTACTGCCCCAAAACAAAGAATGCTATTATCCACTGGAATCCTTTTAGAGTTGATTTTTTCTGCAGATCTCTGCAAAACTGAGAATAAGGAACAGAATTCTCTCATTTTTTCTCCTTTAATTACTCCTACCAAGCAATGTATATTAGTTAATCATTTTTTTTTTGAGTGCCGGATATCTAGAGTGTCAAAACTTAACACGGAAGACACTTAAAGTGATAAAAGTTAAGGAAAGTAATACAAAATCAGAAGAAAGGAAAGGGATCTTATGGACACACGCAAATAGAAAGTGAAGAAATTTAGGGAGATAAGAAATTTCCCTTGCTAAGTTTCTCTCCGTCTAGTTTATTACCTAGGGTTCCTCTTGGCCACTTTCACTAAAAAACCATGCACGAGTAGACGACATTTAGACATTCAAACCCCCATCGGGAAAGCACCTCTGAACGTCGGAAAATCGCCACTTTCGTGGTAGGTGTTCGGATGCGACCAAAACGCTCGCATCTACTACATTTTACTCTGTTTTCCTTAACTTCCACCTTTGCCTCTGCCGGCGGATGGTGCTCCTGCGATCAACCTATGTAATGATATTTTTGTAAAATGATTTATTCTAGCTAAAGGCTTCGTCCTTTGTTTTATGAAAGAATGGTAGGCTCTTCCCTATATCATGAATGTAGATTCGGGATGTGATGCTTGACATAAGCATAATTTTGTACATCATGAATTTCAAGATACTCGTCACAGAAACATGTTAAATTATGTCTCGATTTTGAGAGTTTACAAAAGCACAATTCGCTGGACACGCGAAGGATATACAAAAGAGGAAATTTAACAATTGAAATAATAAAATATTTGAAGGGAAACTTTCTTCTTTGATGTTGCGAAATCTGAATAGGAAAAGAAGTGGGCTCCCTAGGTCAAAGTTTTGACCCCATGCACACAGACGTATAAAAGGAGAAATAATTGTTGCGGGTGGTCTTGTCTTCCGTCCGAAAGAAGCTCGCGGCTGTAACCCTACGAAGCAGTGGAAGCCTGACGTAGAAGAAGCCGCAAGGAGCCGCATGACAAGCCGAAGAGAGAGTCGCGCGCGTTATACTTTGAGTTTGTGCACGCAGTAATTTTGTGCCGTGGATTTATATCCCAAGTGAGTTGTTTATTTATAGATACTTTGAGTTTGGGGTTAAATTTAGGTGTGAGAAACACTTGAGCGATTAAGCGATTGTAAACTCTGATACTCCGATTATAATGGATTATTTGCTGTTGGCTTTCCCCGTGGACGTAGGTACCGATACTCGGACCGAACCACGTAAATTCCTAGTATTCTTATTTTTCTCGTTTATTTTCTCTAGCGATTTCTCGTTGACGTAAATTGCAAGATCCTATCGTTTTCACGTATTATATCCCAACAAAACAGGTTCTTCGCCTAGGCTCCTAGCTTTAGCAATCAAGAAATTCATGGAAAAAGAGAAAAAAAATAATTTTCTCTTTTCTTTGGGACCCTTTTACAGATAAACATGCAATTTTTAGTATTAGATATTTGCCTGTATTCATTTTACTCATGGCGCGGCTGTTCTGTAATCTTTTAATGGGTAATAACTGGAAAGGAAGAACCGTAACTACAATAATCATGATTTCACGGTTTCATTATAGCAAGATCTAATCTATTGAACAAAGATGTATACAATTAATATTACTGTATACAATTAATATTGCGATGTTGATCAAGCTATTTGTTTTTCTCAAATATGTAAACTGATCGAATATCACTTCATGCTTTCAGTCATGATCCAAGACTTTGACCTTGCGGTTATGCTTGGAAGAAAATGTTGCATAATTTACATATTTGAAATTTGAGATTTTTGCCCGTATAATGCAGACACATAGACTTATAATGCAAGCTGAGAACTACACAAAATACGACGCCGAGGACTTGGTGGGAATTCAAGACCCACTTAGAGCAATTATTGTGTTAAAATATAACGTGGAAATTGATAGGATCTGAAAATTAAATCAATATAGAATCATCGGAGAAAGAGATGATGAGCAATAAAAGATATAGAATATTTATGTGGTTAAGTCCGAATATGAATATCTGTTCTACGAAGAGAGTTAATAGCAAATAATTCACTAATAATCGAAGAATTATAATTACAATGTTCACATGCTCAATTATTTTCAACACCTAAATTAAGCCCAAACCAACCGTATTTACAAAAGAACAATTCATTTGATGCAAAACTCATGGCACAAATTAATTTCCATGTGTCCTGCTCCTATGCGTCGCCAAAGAACAAACTCTTTGAAACTCTTTCGTGCGTCCAAATCAATAGGCTTGCTGTTAATCCTTCTCGGAATCTACTGTGCGGCTTAAACAAGAGCAGCCCCTTTTTTTGGTCTTTCTTGTGCGATTTTATGTCGACAAGGAAGACACGTCCACTATTTGGTCAAATAGTCAAACTTGGATAGAGGAAGTAGCCAGCGCGTATCCTTGGGTTGAATCTTGGATTTATCATAGATTATCATAGATTTTTGTACAAAATCAAAATCTTCCGATGAACATGAATTTTGTACACGACACAAATGTGAGATGTAATTTAATATATAGGGTTGCTATGTCAAGGCAATTATGATATACGAATTGTCGTGATTCATGATATGGGTGGTGTTGAAACGGCAACTCGTGTCAAAATTGTCTCCGAGCAAATCTTTTCTCAACTTGACATTCACAGCTGTCCTGGTGATATTTTAAACTAACAACGGAAATTATTATCCGATTCTTGGCCATAGAAGCATAATGGTACAAGCAGCTACTGGGGAATCTATTCGGACCACAGAACCATGATCACGCGTCGGCATAGTTCACATCATCTTTTTAAAAACTTGCTTAAAAGTCAAAACTGTCTGACCAAAATGCCAAAAAAATTTAAAGCCGTTTTTGCAGAGGGACTTGTTCACCATCTTATTCTTTCTCCTGCTTTGATGTACTTCCATGTAAAAGCTCAACATCGAAAGCGCGTTGCTATTCTCCTGTCTCTGTCGCTTCGGTAATTCCTCTCAGAGGAATTTCAGATCAGATTCAGAAAGGACTCCACATCTCCTGTGATCAGATCAGGTTAAGATTGTGAGCTCCTGAAGGAGGATGAAGAGAAAGAGGGACTCACAAGACACAGTGACGGTGTCTGCTTGTGTCGGTAACGGTGATTCTTCTTTGGGGGCTGAATTCGAGGTGTTTTTGAGTTTCAGAGGCCCCGACACCTGCCTCAACTTCACAGATTGCCTCTATCACTCCTTGGTTGGAGTTGGGATTCGTGTTTTTAGAGACAATGAAGAGATCCGAAAGGGCGAACGGATTGGAGGTGAGCTCCTAAATGCCATCAAATCCTCCAAAATATACATGCCCATTTTCTCTAGAAATTACGCATCCAGTACATGGTGTCTTCGTGAGCTCACGCAAATGGTGGAGTGCTCAAGTAAAGTAAATGACAAAGTGATCCTACCCATTTTCTATGATGTGGATCCCGATGATGTGAAGCTCAAAACTCAATTGTACTTGGATGCTTTGGAGAAGCATGAAGAGAAGTTTGGCGTTTATGATGTTCAGCAATGGAAGGAGGCTCTGACCGAGGTTGCGAGGATCAAGGGATGGGGCTTGAAGGACAAAGGGTAAGAGTCTGAGTTTGAAATCAGCTTTCCTTTTTTTATTTTATTTTTTCTCTTTTGCCGAGCAATTAACAACATAAATATATAATTATTAGAGAAGTAAAATTTAAATGGAGATGATGATGATTTCCTCTGTGTAATATTATACTGCTTACTGCTCCAAAAGAAAGAATGCCATACTGCCTTTTTTTTACCATAATATTGTATTAGAAAATTTCGCTACTCTTTTAAACCATGGAAGATTGAAAAAATTCAAAGAGAAGGATTGATAATTGAAAGAGACAAGTTAGTTATTTTTCTGATGTAGAGAAGGGCAAGGAGGAGAAGATAATTTTTTCTTACTAATCCCTTCGGATCCTTTCATAGTTATTTTTTTTCTCAGATCTCCAACAAAAGTGAATTGATTTTAAGGAGTAGGATTTTCTCCCTTTTTTCTCTTTTGATTACTCCTAGCAAGCACTGTATATTAGTCAATCCATTTTCTTTCTTTCTTTTTTTTCTTGTAATTTCTCTTCCTTTTGTGAACCACTCATCCAAACAAAGTATAGATCTAGTTGTTTCGTAAGTCAAGATTTACTTTTACTTTTACTTAAAAAAGTAATATTCTTTTTGGTAAAATCTTGTCTATTCAAAAATTCGACTGTCTTCGTGTCTACAATATTCTTCAACTTAAGAGTTCATTTTTCATCTGGTTCATGCTAAGATTCTTGTGTCAATATGGCAGCCATGGTGAAATCATCAACACCATTATTGATGAGGCTTTGACTAAGCTAATGAAAAGGAGGAGAAATCTACCTGAATACATAGTTGGGATTCATGATCACGTGGAAGCTATCATGGACTTGCTAAACGAAGGTACTAGGGATGTTTGTTACCTAGTCATCCATGGAATGGGTGGTATCGGTAAGACAACTCTCGCAAGTGCCATCTTTAATCGAATCTCTAATCAATTTCAAGGTTGTAGCTTCCTCTTGGATATTCGCAAATTTGCACAGCATGGTAGAATTATTGACTTACAAAAACAGTTATTATTAGAAATTCTCCAAGTCAATTCTCCAAAGATCCATAATTCCGTTGACGTGGGAATTAACATAATTGGAGAAAGGTTTCGTGATAAGAAAGTTCTCCTAGTTCTTGATGATGTGGACAAGTGGGATCAACTCTCAAAACTAGCAGGAAAGAGCAATTGGTTTGGTCTTGGAAGTAGAATCATCATTACGACAAGAGACATTAACTTTTTACCAATCAAAGAGGAGGACGAAGAGAGCAATTTTCGAGCACATTCTGAAGAGTTTAAAATCTATAAAATGACAGAAATGAATTCTTTCCATGCTCTTCAGCCTTTTTGTAAACATGCTCTTAGAATGGATTTCCCACTAAATGACTATGATGATATCTCACGCAAAATTACTAACAAAACAGGTGGACTTCCACTAGCTCTTGAAGTTATCGGTTCCTCATTATATTGCAAAAGCAAAAAGTTTTGGAAAGACACGTTGAAGAAGCTAGATTTGGTGCCTAGGCAAGAAGTCTTTAATAAATTAAAGATCAGTTATGATATGTTAGAGCATTGTCAGAGAGAGATCTTTCTTGATATCGCATGCTACTTCATTGGAAGGGAAAGACTCTACCCGTACTATATGTGGAAAGCTTCCAACTATTTCCCAAAAAGTGAAGTACTTGTCCTTGCTCGTATGTCTTTAATAAAGATTGTAAAAAATGATACACTGTGGATGCATGATCAACTTAGAGATCTTGGAAGAGAAATTATTTAGTGCGAAGATGTCAATGTCCCAGGGAAGCAGAGTAGGTTATGGTTACCCAAGATTGCCTTGGACGTGGTTCGGATGAAAGAGGTATGCTATAGTCACCTTGCTATTTTCCTTTAAGAAAAAAAAAGCATTTACTAGCGGCTGTGGAGTTAGTTTCTTGCACATAAATTTTTTTGGTCAATTTTTCTTTTGGCAAAGAAAAGATTTGCATAGAAGTTCAATAATGGTTATATCATTACATATCATATCTAAAAGGTGTTGATGAGTTATATTTACAACGTGAAAGTAATTACTATCAAACACTTCAAGAAATACGTTCGAATACAAAAATTTTATTATGTGAAAGCATATCCAGATTGCCACTTCCTAGGCCATCAATGCTTTTCAAAGCTGATTTCATTCTTTTCTGCTAAGTTGGCAATCATTAGCTACATCACTTTGCATTGAGACATCGTCAACGACCCTTTGCGTGCATAGTCCAGCGGGGCTTTCCTGCAATATATGGATTTAGTAACTAGTGGTTGGTTGAATGTTAGTACTATATATATATTTTACATTGATCCCGTATTCTGTAGAATTACCAATGACTTCTAAAATGAGTATGACTTTCCGGTTCCTGTCCTCCTCTTGGAAACTCAAGATTTACACACAAAGTACATTGATCCACAGAGTCGCAATCAGGTTATACATTTAAGACACGGTTAGAAATCAGTCCGGCAATTTTTTCTTAATTGCTAAACCATTGCAGGTTTTTTATGTTTTGAAAGCAATTAAATGTGTAGACAGAATTTTCTATCAGACGGTTTCACTCAATGATAATAAAGTTTATTATCATCTTGCGACATAAATTCGCTGGATTAGAGATATTATTATGCTTTATATAGGATGAAAAACTCTTTGCAGTTGTGTGAACAAGTCATGTTAACTCTTTCTTATGCTATTCTCAATTTAGATATGTGCAAAGCTATAATGTGTGTTTCATTATTGACCATAATCAAGCTCCTCAAACTTGTCCAAAACCATGTTTGTCATTTAGTTTAAATGTTCACTTATGTCAGGGGACTAGCAAAGTCATAGCACTCAAACTAACGGGACTCTCCAAAGTGTACATTTTCACAAGTGAACACTTTTCCAACCTTCCTAATGTAAGATTCTTGGAATTAGAGGGTGGGAACTTGGTAGGGGACTTTAACAATCTTCTCTCCAAGTTAATATGGCTTTCTTGGAGTGATTGCCCTTTAGAATTAAACGCGACGAATTTATGTCTTGAGAAACTAGCTGTGCTCAAGCTTTCAGGAAGCAACATTACTGAAGATTGGGCTGGATGGAGGTCATGCCTGGTACAAAATCACACTATGCAATTTATATATTCTCGCATATGTCTTGCTAACCAAATTTACCAGTTAGCCTTTCTTGACTTGGCTAATTCTTGGTTTGTTTTTCTAGGTGAGTGAGAACCTGAAAGTTATACGAATCACTCATTGCCCAAGCTTAAGAAGGACTCCTGACTTTTCAAAATGCTTAAATTTGAAGAGATTGGTTCTTCAAGGTTGTACAACCTTGCTAGTGGTTGATGGCTCTTTCTTTAAACTAGAGCACCTAAAGCACCTGCAAATTAGCTCGATGGAATTCCCAAAGAGAGACAATTGCAACCTTTTTGCAGTACCTTACGTATTAGGTGGTCTAAAGTCCCTCTCAACACTTAAAATGGAAATGATGCAGATTCAAGAACTTCATCATTCCATTGGAGATATGACACGTCTAGAGTATTTGTCTTTAGCTTCTTTTTGTTTCCTTGAAACACTTCCAAACTCTATTGGACAATTGAAATCGCTGCTTGAATTGGAATTGAATAACACGGGAATCACAAGTTTACCTCATTCTATTGGAGATCTTAAAATGTTAAGGAAGATGAGTCTTCTTGGGACTCAGATAAAGCAGCTACCAAATGCAATAGGAGGGCTACAGTCCTTGCTCGATCTAGATTTGAGGGGAACATGTATCTTAGAATTACCATCTTCAATTGGAAATCTCAAAAGGTTGGAGATTTTACGTCTAGACGGGAGTGCGATAAAAGAGCTACCAAAAGCCATAGGGATGCTGGAGAGTCTAAAAGATTTGGAAGCCCGATTTTGTGAAAATCTAGAGGGCGAAATTCCAATTGAAATAGGAGATTTGTCCTTTTTGAGGATGCTAGACCTAAGAAGTAGTAAAATTAGGAGATTACCCTCAACTATGAATCGGCTTTCTCATCTCCAACAACTTTGTTTGTGTCAATGTGATCAGTTTGAACAGTTGCCAGAACTCCCTATGAGTTTGAAGGAGTTGGATTTCCCACCTCATTTATTATGGACAGCCCCTAACCTCTCGTACCTAACTCACTTAGTCGACCTCCATATATGGGGCGGCACTCAGTTGGTAGACTTCACACAAGGAGCTCCAAATATAGAGTGGATCGAGGGATTATCTAAACTTGAGAGATTGACACTATGCATGAGAGATGTCATATTTCCTCCTATTAATTTGGTTACTCTTTCTTGACTTCAGATTCTTGAGATGACTTGTGTTGACCCCCACTTTTTGATGGAGCTCCCCTCCAATCTTGAAAGATTGTCTCTATTCAATGTCAAGTCGTCGATAGGAATGTCACTCTTTTCCTACTTGACAAATCTGTCCACTTTGAACCTTGGTAAATGTTGGTTGAGGGAGGTGGACTTCGATAATGCGCTTGGACAACAGCTGGAGAGACTCCATAGTTTGGATGTGAGGGATAGTAAATTGCTTGAGAGGCTATCAGTATCAAGATTAAAGGAGCTTCAACATCTGACTGTGCTTGCTTGTCCAGGGCTAATGGAGATCCAAGGTATGGAGAAATTGGAATTGCTCGAGGCATTGTTTATTCACAGATGTAGTTCCTTAGAGAGGTTGCCTGATCTATCAGAATTAAAGAAACTGCGGCGAGTGAATCTCGCACATTGTCCACTTCAAAATTTGCCCGAATTACGTCTTCCAGACACGTGTTATTTGACACTTAACGGATGCGGGATTTCTCCTGCCTTTGATGGCGTTTACAAAGAGTGGAAGGATACTCAGTCACAGCGTGGATGATATCAACAGCCAACTTTGGAAAGAGAGAATTATCTTACATCCTCTTACGGTCAGTAAAATTTCCTTTGGTTTCTTCTTCCCCTATATTTTATTTTTCTTTTTCTTTTCCCGACCAATTTTCTATTTGTTCCAATTAGAAATATTCACTATATAGGATGCCCGTGTTCACCTTAATTTTTATAATAATTAAGCACCAAATGCTTTTGTAATATCCGTGAATTTCAAGAGAAAGGAAAAAGGAAGGTCTTAGTCATGATTCGTAGATTATTAATTACATTGTTGTGGGAACTATATTGTGGTTCGTTATGGGATGATGGCTATAGAAATACTAGTTGATGGAATAAAATGGTTGTCTACAATCTTTAAAAAATGCTTATAGGGACTTCTTGTTTGCTAAGACAATTTGGATTATATTTAATGATAGTAACTTTTTCCACAGTCGTATTAAAACTTAAGATATTTGTGTAATAGTTGTGTAAGGAAGTGTAAATATCATTAGCCTCACTTCAATTGGTCTTTGGGTAAGGAGATTAATTTAGCTAGTCACATATATAGTGGAGGTCCTTGAAGGAATACAATGTCATTAGGCAAGGATTTATGGAAGCACGAGGTACAATGGAGTAAATGGCAAGCTAGAATTTCGACTGGAGAGCTCAACAACCCAAAATATAACAGATCGGAATACCGAAAGCTTTCGACTAGAGGGCTAAAAATGTGATGCATTCACCAAATAGATCCTTACTCCCTTTGATCCCTTGAGTACTTCTAATATGTGATTGTATGCCAACTTGAACCCTGTAAAACCGTCTTACATAGATATTAGAACAGGGAATGACTTTATGATACCTATGCTTTAAGTAAAGGTGGCGAGTCGCTGTGACAAGGTATGGTTCTGAGGATATTCATCTACCAGAATCCAGAAATATCCACACAACTAATTATCCAATACATATTACTATGTACTGTGGAGAAAACCTGAGGGAAAGGAAAATAACAGATCATCAGCATGAATACGAGGCAGCAGAGTACATCACTACCCAGTTCAACAATATAAGCACTCAAGAGCACAAAGTAATGCAAGAACTACTAGATCAAGAATAACACACAGTTAAAAAGAACATTGACCATGGTCTAACTAACAATCGCATAACATATATATAAGTCTATGGCTTTTGTTTAGGGGACTAGAATCACTAATTGAGATAATGGATTGCATGGGAGTCAAATAAGAGAGCTACCAAATTTGACTGCACGACTTGAGTCATTGCTCAAGTTGGATTTGTGTGAAACATGTGCTATTGAGTTACCTGAATCTATCGGTAATCTCAATAGGTTGCTGGCGATAGATTTATTTGATTGCAAGTTAAGACAACTACCGACTCAATTGGAGGACTGGAATCACTGCTTGAGTTAGATTTATATGAAGCGAACATTTCAAAAATTACCTGATTGCATTAGAAATCTTAAATTTTAATGTGTACAAAGATTGGGAATGATATAAGAGAGATAACAAAGGCCATTGGAATGCTAAAGAATCTTAGAGAGTTTGTGCTGGGGGCGATATGGAGGAAATTCCTAGTGAAATTGGGCAACAATCCTTGTTGAGAATCTTAGACTTCTCACGGAGCAACTTTAAAAGATTACTAATTTAGTCAAGCTTTCTCATCTCAAACAACTTTATTTGTTGAATTGCAGTGGACTTCAAATTGTGCCATAACTCCATATGAGTTTAATAGTGTTGAGTGTTCCATTTCATCATTCATTGCAGACAGTCCTCAATCTCTCAAAACCGACTAAGCTAGCTCATATTGGTGTAAGTAATTACCCTAATGAGCGGGGGACAAGTTCAAAGTCAATTGATGGAGTGGCTAGGGAGGTTATTTAAACAGGAGCGTTTGGGCCTCATTTTTCCAAATCTCAACTTGCCTCCGACTAACTTGAGTTCCCTTTCTCGGCCCCCACTAGTCCCAATAACATGTCTCGACCCACGATCTATGACATGGCTTTTGTCCAGTCTTGAAGAATTGACTCCATATGATGTCAAGTCCCTTACAGAATGGAGGCTCTTTTCGAACTTGAGAAATTTGTGCTGGTTAAACCTTTGTACACGTTGGCTAAGAGAGATTCAGTTTCACGATGTGCTTGGGCAGCTAGAGAATGCGCATAATCTAGATTTGTCAGCTTGTATATTGTTTGTGAGGCTTTCCAGTCTTTCAAGCTTGAAGGAGCTCTAGGTGTCGTCAGTGAAAAGTTGCCCACCGCTGAATGATTGGCAAGGTTTGGAGGACTTGGAATTCTTGCAAATATTGTCGATTGAGGATGGAAATTCCATAGGAAGGTTGCCTGATCTTCTTTTTTTTATTCTTTTTTTTTTTTTTATGGTAAAGGGTAAATATAAGGTTGCCTGATCTTTCATACTTACAGAATGCAAAATTCAGCAGAAAAAAGGAAAGAAAATGTTCCCCAAAATTAAAGAAAGGGGGAAGTTCGTAGGAAAGATTACCCCATGAGGCTGATCAACGGGTAAATTCCTTACTAATATACAATCTCTATGGAGTATCTTTATGGTTGATCCTTGTTATGAATTCGTAGAGTTACGCGAGATCTTTCCGTAAACACCTAGAGCCCTTAATTTGGTTAGCTATGGAGTGAGAATTGACCCCTTAAATTGGACAACCCGAAACTAGAAGTCTGAAAATCTTGAAATTTTATGTTCGCTGTAAAAGCAGTAACTTCGAAGGACTTGTATAGCTTACTCTGGTATTGGATATTGACGCCGCTTGTGTCATTTTTTTGAAATTTTGGAAGTCTTGCAATTTTTCAGAGATTTTTGGAATATTACGAATTTTTGATAGAAATAGCATACTTGGAATTTTGTTTCTCTCCTGAATGGAAAATTTTATATATATAGGGTATAATTTTGGCATGTTGACGTATTTTTTTTAATGAAAATATTTGTGCATGTGGATACATAAGAAATTAAATCAAATTCTGGAAATTATGTTTTGCGTGTGTAAAAATGTCTCTATGTTTATTGTTTCGTTATCCATCTCTAAAAATTATTGAAGAGTGAGCTTTGGAAGTTCCGGTGTGAGTTTGGAAAGTATTTTAAATGCTAAGAATTTGTGGAAAAACTCGATTTTTTGACGATTTCACCGGAAAATTCATTCTCTGGAAAATTATGTGGAACTTATAAATGTTTTTGAGTTGTCTGGATATGTGCCGGGCTCACGAACCTAACACCGAACCTCGGAGGGAGTTTTCGTAATTTTACTAAAAATGGGGGCTTTCGGCCCAGGAGTCTACTTGTTGTACTAAGTAAATATTTTCTAATAATGGGCCTGAAATTATGTTTAGTTTTACCACTTCTACACTTTAATAAAATTTGCATTACACGGTTACCAAAAGGAAAATTCTATATTATGGCACGACACATACTCGATGTGATCTCCGGGACACGACCACAGTCGATGTGATGTATGGAGCTTAGCTACAACCGATGTAATTCTCGGACCTTGTCACGTAATGAGGGTGACCGTAATGTTTTGACATGGACAGCGAATTTGATATTTATGTCTGTTTATAATATTGAAATTGAATTGACTAGTGATAAGCGCTATCTCATATTAACATAAGTGTGATTTTTATACACACTGCATAACTATGGTAAAATTGCATCATCCATCGCCTAATCCCATAGAAGTGGTGATCGGCACTTATGGAGCCGTGGCTTTGCTCACTCGAACGGTCAAGAGTGGCGAATTTATGAAGAGCGCGTGATGGAGGATTTGTTTTACTATATTAACAAAACTTATTACACTGAGTTTAAAGAAATTCTGGTTTGGTACATTTATGGCATTTTGGACCCTATGGTTATTTCCATTAATGCAAGGTTTTATCCCGATTGATATCTTTTCGTAGAAAAAATTAATTTTGGCTAAATTTTTTATCTTTCATATGAAGGATGACCGGCTTCCCTAAATTCTGGATACAGATTTGGGGTATGAGACAGAAGTTTCAAAAAGTGAACATCTTATGGTGGGAGTTGCTGCAAGATTGGTCTGTTCTATCACATGCGAGTTTATAAGGTTAATAAATTCTCGAGACGTTGTGAGCTTCAAAGAGGAGATAAGAATTGCTGTACTCATCGTCCAGAGGTTACCAACAGCCAACTCTAGAGAGAATTGTCCGTCTACTGAATCCTAGTTTGTTTCTCAAATCTTGCTGATTCGTTTAAAATGTCCAAACTTCTGTCTAAAATCCTAGTCTATTGCACCCTCTGATTTAGCATCTCTCTGCACGTTGATTCTACCAAACTAATGCCTAAAAGGCTAAAAGTTGCGTTTACCTCTGCAGATTTTACTGGACTGTGCATATAACAATGTGGCGAACGACCACTATGCAGTTTTTGGCCTCTCAGACTCAAACCGCAAGTAAGAGCTAAAACCGAGTTCAGCCTTGACCTCCGCAAGTGCTTGAAGTGTTTAGTACAAGTAAAGCTTCAAGGTATGGGGTGAAGAAATTGTTCTGGTGTTCATGTATTTAGCTACTAATAGTGGTTGATGTTGTACAGTTACGTGAATGTTGCGACTTAAATACAGATGGTATAAAGAAAAATTTCGATGTTGATAGAGAAACGCCGGCATCAGTATATAGAGATACCTAATGTAATGACATTTGTATTAATATGGATAGCTATTAGCGATTACATTAGGAGTGTAAGGTAAATTTCACATATAGAAGTTGATACAAAGCCTACAATTATTTCAGCAAGCAATTGACTACAGGTCTGGTGTGGCTATATTTTCCATGAGCATTGAAGCAGTAGGAATAAGCTTTCTTATTTGGAACAGTGGATGTTATGTATACATGATCCAGGACGATGTTACTGCAACCGAAGTTCTGGTCACAGCTTAGGTTTATGACCTTGTCCGTGACCGACGTCCCATATATCACCGAATACGAGATGTCACTCACCCTAATTCCCGATGTCTGAGCACCATCAGCAGGCAAGAAAATGCAAGGGTGAGCAATTAATTAGGAACTTATAAACTTGAAAGAAAGGGAATGCTACGGTTGAAGAAAGGACCTCGTTTTGGCAACCGACTTGGTTGGGGCAGTAATACTGGTCAATGATGATCGGACTACCGACCCGAATGAATCTGATCTTATTGAAGGTTATTTTTCTTGCATATCCAATCCCTCCCTATATAATGTAATCGACACATATTCATTAAGAGACTGTCAAAAGTAAAGGTTGCTTAGATTCTTCATGAAGGAAGAATATGCTTCGTTGACCACATACCTGCCATGTCTTGATCCTCACTCCTGTCATCGTACCTTTCAATGTGCAGTTTTGCACGGTCACATTTTCAACTGTGTCATTCTCTCCATGTGCCCCCAAAGATCCAATGCTAGATTATCGATTATTAAAAGACACATTGTTCGTCATATTCAGATCCCAAATTCAGCAGAACGATGCATAATTCAGCATTCACAATAGTCGATCTCAACCAATAGATAATTAAACATGTTTTGCCTTTTCTTTTCTCGTGCTTTAGAGGTGAAGTATTAATTCTCTCATGAAATCTGTTTTTGCTTCACATGTGCCTCTAGAAAAATTGGTCTTTACATCAAATACTTCTAATTTATGCGGAAGTATAGACTGTGCATTTGCAATATTCACCTGATACCATGGCCAGGTCCACATGTGATCCCAGTGACATTGATGTCTGACGAGCCTGCGTTAATAGCGATGCAATCATCACCTTCAATTGCATAAAATCCAATTCAACCATTAGGTTCTGTTAGGAACAGATTAATAGTTATATTAGCTGTAGCTGATACCAAAATTACCAGTTCCGATGAATGAATCGCGAACATGTACATGGGTCGAGCCGGAGATATCGATCCCATCGGTGTTAGGGCTTGTTGCCGGGGCAGAGATATGGATGTTGGAGATGGTGGCAAACTGGCAGCTGGCGATGGCGATGTGTGACCTTGGACTGTTCACATGTCTCAATCCATTGAGCACAAGTCTCTTGCATCCGTAAAATGTCAATGCCTGTACAAGGTATGCACATGCACCATAAAGCACTGTCATGAAGCAGAACTGAACATTTACGCCGTTGTTTTGGAGAAATCGTTGTTGCTCTAGTTGAATGAATTTGTTGACTGTAGTTTTCCAGAAAGAAAGGAAGAGCTACTGAAGCACTTTATAAAAGCTTATATGTAGAGGAAGATCTTACTGCTGGTCCTGTGCATGTTGCAGCCTGGTGAACATATAAACAAGAAAACAATGTGAGAATCTCCAAAATTCATGTCCATGAGAACAAAAATATCAAGAAAGAAAAGACTCTGTGAAAATCCAATTCGTCATATATTGAATTACATTAGATGCATTTCCAATGCAAGGCTGTGACCACCAGCCCGAACCCTTCCCGTCGATGATTCCAGTGCCGGTGATCATCAAACCACTAACATTAGAGAAGGCGAGCCAACTGTTGGTGTGGTAGCCACTGTAATCTGTCATTGAGTTGGGCGCAGCAATGTTGCCAGAGACCTTTGGTCGAGTGAAATTGAGAAAATAAAATATTTAGCATTTGAAGAAACCGTACAGTACAACAAGCTACAAAAATCAGGCAAATTCAAAGAATATGAGCACAGTCCATGCCATCTAGTGTAGGTCTTGCATAAAAATTTCGCTTGCAATGAGCACTTAAGGATTAAGGAATGAAAGGGAAGGCTCAGAGTCTCGACTTACCAGAACATACATGTATTCAGGTTGGCATGGGCCGCTGAACGTCACTGGCTTCAACAAGAAAGTCTTCTTTGCCGGTACGGCGAGAATGGACAGTTTCGATGAGGATATGCAGGCTGCATTCCATGCCTCCAGGAAGGCCTACAATTCATATGATTACAAGTCGAAGAATATCACCAAGTTGTCTGTAACTTTCTTTATGTGTAACAGATGGAGTAGGAAAATGTTTTTCGTATAAGATGTTCTTCGAAACGAAGTCTTCGCGTGAAGAAATACAAACACGTCATCTTCACCAAAAGAAAAAAAAAAAAAAAGAAACACATGCATCGACTGCTACTACTGAACGTGTAATGCAATGTAATTAACTAGCAGCGTTACGTCAATTTGTCACGAAATCTAAACATTCATAATTCGAGAAAGGGAGGGGATTATTACGGGGGAATCATCAGTCTTTCCGTCTCCGACCGCTCCATAACTCAACACATCGAAAGAAGTCGTTGCTGTGCTCGCTCCACAATTCACCATGCTCAGTACGACGAAAAAGAGCAAACACACGATGAAATGTTCCTGCATGGATAGATTCTCATCATTAGACCGCAGATATGAGCTTTTGCAAGAATGAAAACAGACCTGGAATCAAAGTTCGGTCACGAAGAGAAGATAATGCTTCAAAAGCATGCAAAGGCAACAGGGAGACGCTGAGTTACCATTCCAGTCATCTCTAATTTTGCTCGACGAAATGATGGGCGTTCGGATCTACTAAGGAAGTCACGGTGATGGCTCGCCAAAACTCCTAGTTCAAGTACATAGACCTGCTTTCGTCCCGAGCAAAGATGTGAATTTATTTGAACGTACCTACTGAAAATAGATCCAAGCCTCTACAATCAGCAACCAGGAAAATAGAACCTAACATTTATCGGTTGCTAGACTATATAAAATATATATATATATATATATATATATATATATAAAGAAAGTTTGAGCCAGCTTTGATATTGGAAGAACGCTGCCATGCCTAGGGTTCCTAGGGATCTGGAAACGGTTTAGTAAGAATGAAACAAAGGTGCCTTCTCATTTGATTATTCCATTCCTTGCTTAATACTTAAAGAAGTACGAGTGTCGCGAACTTATAAAACATTGGCGTCGTACCGTAAGATCTTGAATTGCGCCGGGTCAAGATCATGAGCCGAGCAGAGGGTTGACAGTCATACGGGAGATTCAACACCCTTGGAGTTGAAGCAACCCCTTCCTTCACTATTCCCTATTGTATGACCCTTTTCTACATGAAGAAATGCATGGCAAGTCTACGTCTTATACTTTCTTGATACGAGTTGAGTTGATGTTCTTCATATGAGGAAATATCAAGCTGGCTGTCGCATGTCACATTTTCACTTGGATTGTCATCCGCTTGAAAATTACGACATGATTTCGAATGGTTCTTTCTAATATAAGGCTCTATTCGTTTCACGGAAAATAATTTTCAGAAAAACGTTTTTCGGATTTTCCGGCGTTCGTTTTACGGAAAATGAATTCCTTGAGGAAATGTTTTCCATCAAAAGAAAAAAGTTTTCTAAAGTATGTGAAAAGCATAAAACATTTTCCTCACTTGATCTCTCTTACCTCACACATCTATAAATCCTTACTTCTTCCTCCCGTTTATTCTTCTTTCCTTTTTTATTTGAATTATTTTTTAATTTTCTTTTTCTTTTTAATTCGAATTATTTTTTAATTTTCTTTTTCTTTTTAATTCGAATTATTTTTAATTTCCTTTTTCTTGTTCTTTTCTTTTTTTTTTTGTTTCCTATTTTCTTCTTTTTGGCTAGTCATCGAACCCGGTGAATCTCAAGCTTATCGATCTCAAACTCGCGCTCGTGACTCTAGCGAGCCTCGAGCTTAGCGCTCGTGCTCGTCAATCTAGTGAGCGGAAAATATTTTCCTTTCCAAACACCAGAAAATATTTTCCGAAACATTTTCAGATTTTAGCCGAATACCAGAAAATATTGTCATTTTCCTGGAAAATAACTTCGGGAAAATATTTTCCGAAATGACCCATTTTCCGCAAAACGAACGGACCCTAATTTAATTTGAGATTTCTTTCTACTAATTAGAGGTGGTTACGATCGTGATGGACTGCAAAAAAAGAAAGAAAGAAAGAAAGAAAGAAAAAACCAAGCAAAGAAAGAAGGAAGGAAATGCACATAGGTTCCCCTAAAGCATCGGGGCTCGTTTTTGGAATTTCACAATCCACTGAAAGGTCAAGATAGTTTCCTAGTTCATGTTGATTATAGAGAGAAATATTAAGAGGACATGCCATAACGCGCTTTCCTTTGATACGGTAGACAAATCGGATTTAATTAGCCTAATTAAGCATTTTGCTATTATAGAATATAAAATAATTGCCAAAATTGAGGATTTACCTAAAACTTTTGAGTTGCTTATTAAAGTAAGCATTGATCTTTTAATCCACCGGCGGATGAGATAGAACAACCTGTCTGTCTTTAAAAAGGAAAAAAAAAAATGAAATTCCAATTTTGCTGGCTTCGATGACATGAATGAGCTCGATATCCTTCCGATAAAGCACTTTTGAATGTGAATCTGAAGATTATACTGACCGAATTTACATTTCTCTGCTTAGAAAGACGAGCATGCTTAAATTAACTCCCAGCTGTTTAAAAAAATACCCCCCTCCCGCCCGGCTGGAGTACCACAATCACTACATTTTACAACATTTTTATCTGCTTGTTTGCCTTGCGATTTGTTTCTTCCAGAGGAAGTGCTTATGGTTAGAATCTTAAAACGAGCTGCAAATAAAGTGTTATCTTGGATTCTTTTCCCGCCTAATATCATTTTTTTGCGCACAGGGGTTCTCAATTTCTATATGTTCGTTGATCCTGGTTTCTGCACTACTGTCGACAAGTGAAATCAAGGTCGGTGTTGCCGACAAAACGTTCAGCGTTTTGGACTATGGAGCAGTTGGCGATGGGATCACCGATGACTCCTCGGTATAATTTTTAGTCTAGCTATTTAATTAAACATATCGAGATCAGGTGATACCATGACTACTTCTGTGTATCAATCCATGTTAGTAGGTCGTGCAAAGATTTATTCGTGACTTGACAACAGGTGATTATATCCAATGAATCTCATGATTTCGCACCAAAATATGACGTAGGCATTTACAAAGGCATGGGATGATGCGTGCAACACAAATGGAGGGACATCAACCATCACAGTTCCACAAGGGAAAACCTACCTTTTGAACAGTATTGAATTTGCGGGATCTTGCAAATCATATATCAATTTCGCAGTAAGTGAAATAAAATAATCATATCTCTTTTTTCTTTCTTCCCCTCATTTAGTCCATCCATCGACCTATCGAATGCTTTTCAAGTGAATAAGAGATTGACCATGGTCTCGTTTTTTCACTCTGAGAATCAACTTGAGATTTTTCAATTATTATTTTTAAGATAAGATATCAATACAGATGATTGTTCTTTTATGAACGAAACGAAATCTTAATTTCATGAGATTAACTCTTATTCCACAAAAAAGTACTAGATCTAGGATATAGTGAATTTACATATTCAGATCTCGTTGGAGTTTGGGAGTTCGAAAATCCTCGTTTATATGCGATTGCAGGTATCAGGAGACATCATAGCACCAGAAGATCCAGATGCATGGAAGGGGAAGGATAAGTGGTTGACTTTCAACAACGTAAATGGGCTCAAAATTAGTGGGCCGGCCTCGTTTGATGCATGTGGCGCGTCCTGGTGGAACAATTCCTGCAGTTTAAGCCGCAAGCCTGTAACGAAAAATCATTCCTTTTTTCCAAATTTTGATTAAGAACCGAACGCTTGAATCCAAATTTCTACTTTTTTTTTTTTTTTGACTTCTAACCCTTCTTTTTCTTATTCGATTTGTTTGGGGACCAGGGATGCAATAAGCACGCACCAGCTGTAAGTCTCGCATCTTATTCATGATACTTTCTATTCCGTTATTGTATACAGTTAAAATCTTATGAGAATTTCTTTATGGAAAGAAATGCTAGTGTGTGTGTGTGTGTGTGTATATATATATATATATATGCTAGTCTTTTCGTATAACATTGCATGATGTATTTGCTTTTGTCTTCCTCTGACAAATTGAGTCTCAATACAATTTCAATTTGAGAAATACTAGATTCAATGCTCCGATCATCATGGCAAGCAACAATTTCTTACTTAGGCTAGAAAAAGTTTCAACTCCATTGTCACAAACTCTGCCACTGTTCTACTTTTTTGGAAATTCAGCCGATTTCTCACGAAACTTTTCCTCGCGAGTAAGTTAATGGGGATCGTTCAGGATGATATCATGTACTCTAGATTAGAACTTGGAAAAATTGTAAGGACAAATTAAATATTTGGCGGCAATAATTTGCTCAACCAACTATTAGCTATGATAAAGAAAAGCATCTTTTGTTAACCAAAACCGTAAATGAGGAATGTTTCGTCCACATGACATGAAAACCAGAGTGCTTTTGAACGAAGTATTAACTAATGTCTGGTGCTTGAATGCCATGGATTATTGCAGATGCTAACTATCAACCACTGCAATGACGTGAATTTGCAAAATCTGTACTTCAAGAACAGTCCTCAGATGCATTTAGTTGTTTTTGGAAGCAGCAACGTTCATCTGCTGTCCTTGAACATTTACGCGCCAGAATGGAGCCCCAACACCGACGGAATCCACATTGGAGGTTCTCATGATGTCGTTTTACGTAATTCAACGATAGGAACCGGTAGTGCATCGCTCTCCTCTGACAGTATCTGTGTGTGTTTTCTTTTGTTGCTCGATGTTTGCTTTGAGGAGAGAATCGGTCTAATTATCTCATGACTTTTACGCATCGCAATTCCCTTTCTCTCTTATATTCAGTTGGATTATAGGACATGTTGGGTTTTTTTGAAAATGAATGTAACATTTCATGGCCTTACCGTGTTTCATCAACAGGCGATGATTGCGTCTCGATCAGCGACCAGAGCTCGTATATAACTATTTCTGACATCAAGTGTGGACCCGGTCATGGCATAAGGTAAATGCACTGTCACTATATGAAACCTAAACATCGAAGAAGATATCAGGTAGACTTGTGTCATAGACGTTCCCAAACACGATAAAAAAACTGCGACGCTATCATCATGGGTTTGGGGCAAGTTATAAGCTGTGAAGGTGTATTAATGTACATGCTTTTGGTGCAATTTTGTCGGGGACAGCATTGGAAGCTTGGGACAGGATGGAAGTGAAGTAAATGTGAGCAAAATCAACGTGAAGAACATTGACTTTCATGGGTCGACCAATGGAGCTCGAATTAAAACTTGGCAGGTACATCCGAGTCTGACAATACAATCTTTTATCCGTGTGATGGTTTCTGATTTGACATTTCGAAAAAATGAGGTTGGAGTAAAATTGTGGAGTAAAATTTACGAGATTGACAGGTGGGAAGAGGCCAAGTTAGCCAAGTTGAGTTTTCAAATCTCAACTTCACCGCAGTGGATAACCCCATCATCATCGATCAGTACTATTGCGACGCTCGGGGCAATTGTCCCAAGAAGGTAAGACGAAGACAGATAATGAATAATCCTTAAATGATTAACGTTGTTTGAACCGCTCACTATCCTTAGTAATCACAATAACAGACAACATATACCTTCAAAGATTATGTTTGTCATCGCTTATGATTTTAGCTTCCTCGATTGAACTTAATCACCTGTGAATGTGTTGATAGGGTGCTGGAGTACACATACACGACGTGTGTTACCGAAATGTAAGCGGGACATCAAGCACGGAAGTGGCCATCAACCTAAAATGCAGCGACAACGTTGCGTGCACCAACATCATCTTGGACACCATCGAGCTGGACTCTGCGATACAAGGAGAGGAAACCATCTCTAGCTGCAACAATGCCTTTGGAACTGCTGAAGGAATCATCAAGCCCACGTCTTGCCTTCGATCATCATAAGAAAAAAGCCGCCTGTGTTTAAAAACTTAGTCGGAGATGGAGCATATCTAAAATGTGCACTGATCAAAGCGAGAATAATTCGAAGCCTCTAGTAGAGAATTTACAGATTCACGAATGGTTTGAAAATTAGTTAATAATGAAGAGTTAGTGAAGAGCTTTTTCTTTCTTTTTTGGTAATCGAGGACTCCGCCTTGATCCGCCCCGCCCGGTGGCGCCATCAGGCCTGGCTCCTATACCTCGGGGGAGACTAGCACAGGACCCCAATACTATGGTCCCCCACTTACAACGCTTCAACAACTACGAGTTTCTCGGTTGGGTGAGTTAATGAAGAGTTAATAATGAAGAATTTATAGATTTGCAAATGTTTTCCCTTTTTTATTTATCAGGCATCAAGAATAAAATTTGACACGTATCATGGGATCATCGATAGCGCTGTGAATGAGCTTTCCAATCTTAAAACGGATTAGTTAAAATTTGAAACCGCTATAGAATAGACTAATATGTAAAGTTTGATGAAAATTGAAATTGATTTTTTTTTTCTCGCACACAATATAAGATCGTTGCTTCATCGCGTCTAGACTGTATAAAATACTTCCGACCATAAAATACTTAGATAGTTTGGCAAACTAGCCCGACAAAGTATAAAAAGATAAATTGATAATTAGGAGAACCGGGTGAATATTATCTAGAAAATCCTAAAGCCACTGCATTTTTGCCAATTTAATGTTAAATCTTTCAATTTTGCACTTCTTTACATTTTGTCAATTAAGTCCATTTAGTCAATTGTGTTCAGAAATCACTGATACAAACGTTAGTTATTCTATATAGCATGGCCGATATTAATGTAGATAATTTTTAATAATATTTTCATTTTTTTCTTCTCTTCTTCTTCTTTTTTTTTTTAATTTTTTTTTTAGATCGGTGATGATGTGTAATACGCAGACTATTTACATATAAGCGTTCCATTGATGATAGCGGTTATATAATATATATATATATATATATATATATATATGTTTATGTAATGTCAAATAAATTTGTTTTTCCAAGTTAAATTTATGTTCTGCAATTTTTTAGAGCTATAACAGCCTGCATTGTCCAAGGAGGGACTTGGATTAGAACCAAGGCACAAGCTACACAACTATCCGTTTCCCATATCAACCAACTGCCACTTACACTCGTACCACACCATGGTCGATAGTGGCTCCAAATTCAAAATGCAACATCCCTAAATTAACTCACTCAATGAATTATCTACTTTACTCCATCCCGTATTGAGCCTCGATGTTTTGTACTTCGTCGTTCAAATAGGCACTTTTCTAGGAGCTCACCCATTTTTCTAGTGCTCTAACCTAAGCTCACTTAACTTTGGAGTTTCAAAGCAAAGCTTACTGTTACGTCAGAAGGCGCCTTCATAAGTTAACTCCAGCTTTTATATATATATCAAAATTGCTCTCTCCGGTTTGGTACATAGTTTGATTAATTCCTACCTCCTTTGCCATCTTTGAAGCCCGGCGAAAGCCGCTCTTTGTCTAAGCCCTCTAACTCCAGCAACCACTTCCCGCCCTAGTCAGACCAGATAGTTATGCAAAACATCGATTACCTCAACCAAAGGTTTCCCAAGTCTTAAATCGCAAGCCCTCCATATCATTGATGCAAGATCAACTGCATACCGTAGCCCAACGACATGATAGAATAAGGTGCGGTCTCGAGTCGTGGCTTCCATCCTCCGTCGGGATCACTCACATTCAGAACATCGACAAAAGAGTACTCATGTCGCGTCCAGCAACAGCTGAAACTTCCTAGCAGCACTCATCAAATTCTCTCTAATCAGGAGATTTCAAACAAGGGAATGTCCGCTCAGGAAGACAAGTCCAACCTTCCGTTACTTGGGTCAAGAACCTCTACCCTTGACTCAGACCTGCTAGCCTCCTTAGGTCTAACGTACACATGCCTGCTTAATTATCAGGGGAGAATCCAGATATATTAGATGCATCCCAATGAATACGCATGCCTGCTTAAATATAGTCAGCTGAGAATCCGTCCCGTTGCTTCTGTTCAACATTTTCCAAATTACGTAGATTATCCCTTTCTGTGCTGACTACGGGCTAATAAGTTAACGGGCACGTGCAACATGCAAAAGAGACCAGCAACGCATGAAGAATCGCACTCATTCAACTAGCAGAAGCTCGCGGTGCAAGGCCATAAACTAACAGACTGACCTGTCCTAACGATTAGCGCGAGGAGGGACAAGCAACTGCTGAGACCATTAAGGGAAGAATGTAGCACGTGGAATGCAGACAATTCAAACCAGTCGGCAGAAACTGGGGGGCCAAACAAATCAGACAGCACAAAATATATGCACAGTGCACGCAGATATAATGCTTCTATTACTATTTAAACCAGTTTCGACAAGCGAGATATAACTACAGAAAATAATTTAATGAACAGAACCTCCCAATAACTGCTAGAAGGAAGACATGTTCTCACGGTCTATGGCCTTGCCATTCCTGTCTTTTTGCATAAAACGGATGAGGTGAATGAATTAGACAAGTTCATGACGCCAAGCAAGGAAAAGCATTAAGTGTATGACACCAGCACTAGTAAAGTTAACGAGTCGTGATTCCTAGATCGGCTCACCGCAATTGCTCGGGTTAGCCCGCGGTATGCAATCAGGAACAAAAGAAGAAAGAGAGTCGGAACTTTAAGCTCGAGGAAGAGGACGACTACTGCACGTGACTGGGCTCTTATTTTTCTATGTTAAGATGATATTAGTCACGATGGGGAAGTCTTTCAATTTGTATATTCGTCGCCTTCTCAACAAGAGATGAGATCATGAAGAAATGTCCACCGTTCGATAATAGTGAAAAAACAAAACAAACAAGAAACATAAACTTTTCCAGGAGTTTCAGCTCATAAATTGACTTACCTTTCCCTCAAGTGGCATAGTTTGTTCCCAAGTGACTCCTCCCGTCCCTGGATACTGCTAACCTATTCCTATTTCATCGTGTGATTATAACATCGTGTGATTATAACTTCGTGAAGCTGTGTGAAGTTGTCAAAATGACTTTATCACAAGGACGAACTATATTTGGCGAGCAGATAAATGAAGCATTCAATTTTATTCATTGGAGTAGGAAGTTCACCTTTCATTTTTGTGGTCATCGGTGATGAGCATCCATACACGATGGTCAGTCTGCGCTAAAACATTTGCAAATCTACAAATGCAATAAATGAAGTTTCCAACTCTTTTCACTTTGATTTGTACACATTTTGGATATGCTCGAACTACTACTGGGTTCTCAACCACCGGCAGCTTTCTTTTTCATGATCATCGAAGGCAAGACTTGGACTTGACAATTCCTTCAGCAGTTCTGAAGGCATTGTTGCAGCTAGGAATGGGTTCCTCTCCTCCGATTGCGGAGTCCAGTTCTATAGTGTCCAAGTTGATGTCGGTGCATGGCACGTTGTCACTGCAATTTAGGTTGATGGCCACTTTCGTGCTTGATGTCCCAAATGCCATTCAGTACTGCACGTTGCTTATTTGAACCCTAGTTTTCTGTCAACACGTTCGCAGATGATTAAGTTCAATTTAGCTGACAAGGCAAAACTCGGAAGCGATTGAAAGTATAATCATTGAATCTATGTGTCGTGATTGTTGTCGTTAACATAGTCAACGGTTCAATCAAAGTTATCATTTAATGATTATTCATCAACTGTCTTAGTCTTAGTGTCTTGGAACAACCACTCGGAGTATCGCAGTAGTACTGGCCAATTGGAGAAACTGACTTGGCTAACTCGGCCTCTTCCCACCTGTAATTACATATATTTTCCTTCGCCAGTTTATTCAAAACTCATACATTCTGAATGTCAAATTAGAAACTATCACAAATAAATGAATCTATTGATAAACTCGGACATACCTGCAAGGTTTTAATTCTAGCTCCATTAGTTGTCCCATGAAAGTTCATATTCCTCACGTTGATTTTCTGCACCTTACTTCACTTCCAGTCCTTCCCAAGCTTCCAATGCTGTATCCAACAAAATTGCACCTAAAACATGTACTTCAATGCACTTTCACAGCTTAAAACTAACTGCAAAACCATTAAAATTGCTTCGCATTTTTTTCCGTGTTTTATTCCGTCTATTGCAAATGAGTCAACCTAATATTTTTTTCAATGTTTAGGTTTTTTACTGTAATGGTGTGTTTACCTTATGCAGTCACCAGGTCCACAGTCTATGTAGGTGATATTGATAGTCAAGGTCCGGTCGCTGATTGAAATGCAATCATCACCTGTCAATCAAACACCGGAAGTCGATGAACTGTTAAAATCAGTCTCACAAACCCAACATGTCCTTTACTTCAACTGAAACCATTAGAGAAAAAGAGCTGCAATGTCTGAAATTCTCGATAAAATTGGATTGATTCTCTCCCAGAAGCAAACATCAAGCAACAAAAGAAAACGCGGAAAGATAAGTCTCAAAGAGAGAGCAATGCATCACCGGCGCCTGCGATTGAAGCATGAACAGAGACAGCATGAGAATCTTCGATGTGCATTCCGTCGGTGTTGGGGCTCCATTTGGGTTCAGAAATGGTCAAGAACTTGAGATGACCGTCACCGCTTCCAGAAACAGTTACATGTCTCTGAGGACTGCTCTTGAAGTCCACACCTTGCAAATATACTCCATTGCAGCTGTAGAAACCCAGCATCTGCAATAATCCATGGCATTCAAGTACCAGATATAAGCTATTGTCGCCTACTATTTGATTTATCCTTGTGATGAGCAAAGTCTAATCGATAGTACATGAAATCATCCTGCGTGATTGTTGCAAACAAATTTACAAGGAAAAGTTTGCAAGGAATTAGCTGAATTTCTGAAAGAATAGAATAGTGGCAGAATTTGCAACGATGAGTTGAAACTTTTTCTAGTTTAGGTAAGAAATTGTCGCTTATCATAGTAATTGGGGCCTCAAATCTGGCCATCCCCAGGTTGAAGTTGTATTAAGACTCAATTTGTCAACATGAACCAGAGGAAGACGTAGGCAGCTACAATATGCATTGTTATGTCGAAAGACTGGCTTAATTTATATGTACATGTCTATCTGTGTTTCTTTTTTCAAATGAATCCTCATTAGAGGAGAAAGTATCATGAATATGGCGCAAGACTTACTGTTGGGGCGAGCATATTGCATCTTTGCTCCCCACACATCGGAAGAGAGAAAGAAGGGTTGGAACGACAAAAAGAAGTAGCATTGCAATCTGGAAATTTGATATACAAGTGAGTGTTCAATTCTTAATTTAATTTGGAAAACGGGGGTGATTATTGGTTACCGGCTTAGGGTTCAATTTGCAGGAGATGTTCCACCAGGCGCCGCCATAACCATCAAAAGAGCCCTGCCCACTTATGGTGAGCCTATCCACATTCTCGAAAGTCAATCACTTTGATTGATCGTGCCGCTTCCACGCATTTGGATCTTTTGATGCTATGATCTTCCCTGGCACCTGCAACTGCATCTAAGGACTTTAAAATCTCAAATTATATTTGATCTGAATATATAATTTTGCAAATAGCTAATCTCATCGGATTCAGATTTTGTTTCATAACCACAGATATCTTATCTCACAAATGATAATCTAAAAAACTCGAATTGGCACCCGGTGCAAAAAAATAAAATAAAAATGAAACTGAGTTAAATCCTCTATTTGCTCAAAAAGCATTTGATAGGTCACTAATGAACTAAATAAGGGAAAAAGAAATGGAGATATGTGGTCTGTATTTACTTACTACGAGATTGACATAAGACTTGCAACTTGCAAGCACCTCGAAAATTGATAGGATTCAAATGGTACTTCTTTCCTGGTGGAACGCTAATGGTTGGTGCCCCCGCCTCTGAGTTGCACACATCATTCCACGCCGCATATTTCAATAGAAAATAATATAATCTCTTTCTTCTCGAGTCACAAGGAAATCTTCCACATGAGCTATTAACATGGACTGATGCGAAAAAATTGGTTGAGGGTGTCACTTGATCATTGTGCCCCTTGCCAACTACAACTACTCCGTTGTCGGAAACGCTGAATGTGGTCATGGCAGCACCAACCTCGATTCCACTTGCCAATAGTAGCGCAGAGACCAAGGCCAAGGAACGTACAAAATTCGAGAAACCCTGCACGCAAAAGTTCAAATGAGGGGTGAAAAGAATCCGGGAACATGTTATCTGAGGCTCATCTTTAGATGTTTACCATTAGTACTTCCTCTGCGAAGAAACAAATAGCAAGGCAAAGAAGCAGATGAACTGTTGAGCTAGATGAAATGTTGAGCTATCTTCTTTGGACGCAGAATGGAGCGATTGCTGGACGCAATGCGAGAGGTTGATTTAAAGTGGATCATCGCTTAGCTTCGTAAGGGGAAAAAAAGATTGTAAATTCGAAAGTGTAATCTTCTGTTTCCATGTGTAAAATATACTAGAGCGGAAGGAATCGAACTTATGCACACCATCCAGTCAAGCGAGAGAGAGAGAGAGAGAGAGAGCAGCTGCCCTGTGTGTTCCACTGTTTCTGACCATGATTTTACACAGAATGTCTGGACTGAAATGAAATCATAAGAAAAAAATTATTATTGTAAGGAATATGTGATAATCTGTTGTGATCTTGATCTTCAGACGTGTGAAGTCGCACTAAGAATTTGACTATTAGAGAAAAACGAAACGGCTCGAGAAAGCTAACTAAAAGGTATTATTCTCTTGGAAGTTTGGAACATCATCATTCACTTACTCCAGAAAAATGTTCTCTTGTTATTCCAGTAGAAGGAAGGGGAGAAAAGAAAACCAACGACATATTACATTCATGTGGAGCAGCGGAAATGTTAAACTCAGTCATCTCAAATTTTTACTTACAGAAATAAATTACATGCCGACTCTTCGATCACGATTATCTTTTATAAGATTGTAGATATTTTATTTTAGAGTCCGTGTTTCATAGAAAACCTACATTTTGGAATATATTTTCCTAAAAATGATTTACCAGTATCGCCTAAAAAAATGAATGAACAAAATATATTTTCATCATTTACCAAAATGTTCGGGTATAAATTGCTGTCGATATTGAAAATATTTTTGATGGACGAAATATTGTGAGCGATATAACCAATCATCATTTTGGAACTTGCTTTTCAAACTATTAATTTTCTTGCAAAAACAAATAGGCCTTAAATTGTACAAATAAATGTAGAGCGTTAGATGTCAAGTTTAGATGCAGCTGAGGATAGCTATATGGACTTGTGCTCATGAATCGATATCTGTTTATTTTAAGATCGTTCGGACTATCCGGAAACATTTGACCCTTTTTTCCTATCATGTTCCCAACGGATTCATAGAAATAAAAGGGGAATGACATGAATTGATTGGGTAAACAAGGATTGATGAAATCGACACTAGTTATCGAGAATAAGATCCCATGGTGCACGCATGATCTAATGTATTGCCCGTGGATAAAGGACGAATCCGTTTTCTTATATAGGGATGATTATACATATGATCATTAAACTTTAACTTAATATATAATGTCGTTCCCGAACTTTTAATTTATTATGATTTTTGAATTTTATCTCAATCATTTTTGAATTTTGAATTTATTTATTTTGATCCATAAACTTTTAATACATTTTCAATCTAATCCATGAACTATATAAAAATGTTCAATATTATCTATCATTATCAATACTTGAAATATAAGCCATATAATATCTATCAAACTATAGATTGCATCTTCTATAATCATCATAACTTAGAACATTTACTAGTCATAAGTTCTTATTCAACATTTCAATTACGTAGATAGCCTACAAAAATGTCATATCATCCATTGAAGATCAACTCTTATTTATTGTATAAAGTAGTCCAAAAACTTTTTATATTCTTACTAATACCCCAGGTAGAGATAGAGATAATTGATATGATAGCACAGAATATTTTCATAATTTATTGACTAAATCGAATATGTACCAAAATTCTGGATTTATGTCGAACAAATTAAAAATTCAAGGATAACATTACACATTAAATTAAAGTTAAGGACTAAATTGAATAAGTTCAAAGTTTAAAGATGATATTGTATACTGAGTTAGAGTTCATGAAACATTTGTGTCATTTTCCCTCTTCTATAATTGAAGTATAGAAGGTGCATGCAAGAGGACTTATTAGCAGGAGTCCACGCAGACAAATTATTGTCGCAATTGAGCTGGTGTTTTAGAATAGAACTTCGAGAGTACTAGGCCAGGGGGTTTTCTTGGTCCTTTCTTTCAATGCATCTTCTGAGAGGTTCAAAACATCACTTTCCAGTTTCAATGTTTATTCTTACTTGAACGCATATTTCACGCTGACATTGCCGACATGCACGAAGACCCGAAATCATGGGAGAAAGCTCGAGGAAAGCTAAAGATATAAGCAAAATTCAGAAGACAGAAAGGCTAACAAGATACACACTCCACATAATGTCGGCTCGATCTATTGTTGCCATGATCAAGGCAGTTCGCTAAGGTTTAGGAAGGAGCTACATAATGACCAGTGCAGTGATTGAACCCGAACCAGACACCCCTGGGGATGGAGGTGCCATAATAGAAGGTGACGGGCTGCGACTGAGCATAGTACGAGGACGCATGAGCCTGAACCGTCACTCGCTTGGGTCTCCAACCGTCGTGCCCGTTCCTGAAGAGGTAGAGATAGCAGATTTGGTACGCACACGGACCGTTTATCTGGAAAGTGTCTGTGGAGCACCTCTCGAATGCTCTGCTGGATGGATTGTCCAGCCTGGGTGCATACACCTGATAATGATAGTCCGGGTTTTTCACAAGAAGACGCCCCTCATCATCATCGAAACATGCAAAAAGTATTGCAGATTACATCTTTGATATATAGACTCTAAATGAGTATTTCACCGCGTTAAACTAGCACAATCTAGGTTTTTATTCGGTTGAATTAATTAGCGAGAAAGTAGAGCTCGCAACTAAGTACCTGATTGCCATAGGCATCTCCAAACGCAAGACTGATTTGATCTCTGGTGTAGCTGGTCGAAAGACAGCTCGTCCTCACCCATACCGTATAAGTACAGGTCCCTTCATTCTGCTATGTCACACAGCTTCTCTATTAGGACCCTTATTCGTTCACAGGACATGCATATGAGAGAGAGAGAGAGAGAGAGAGAGAGAGAGGATTCTACCCGATTGTCATTGACCTGGAAGGACCTGAGCGCATGGGGTCGCGAGATGACGGACCGGGGAGTGCAAAAAGCTACGGACAAAAGGCTCAAGCACAGCACGAAACTCAGCCTCATGATCATTTTTCAAGCTTATTGCTTTAGCTTGCTGGGCAGAGACGTAGGGAATAAAGTGAACTAGATGGTACTTATATATCTGGAAATATAAGGAATGAGTCATGAGACGCCTCCGAAACATCAAATCCTGTGAAGAAAGATGGTGTGAGGGCTCTCAAAGCGAGCAGGCACGTGTGTTCATCGCCTTATTCCACCCGTGCTCACATCCTGGTAGGCATTGCCCATGCATCAGAACAAAGGGACATGCGTTGCTTGCTTCTAGTCTCCATGCAAGGACACGATCACCTGACGGCCAAACCCAGATCATATAAGATGCCAAATTGCAAGAAATTGTGTTTTCCATGTGATGAGCAAGACTGTGAGGTTCTAACGAGTCTAATCTGAGTGTTTTATGCTTAACAAGACGGGACGCTTTTTACCAAAATCAGAGTCTCCTCTTAATGCTGGTCTTTGATCATGACTTTCAAGCATCAAGAGCAGATGTTACATCGGCCCGATGTTGAATCTTGGGTCACTTTACTTTCGAGCACCAAGCACAGACGTAATATAGGCCAGAAGATTAGACGAAAAGACTCATTGTTCATTATCGTACATCGTCTTCCCGTTTGGGGAAATGAAACAAAAGCCATGGCTGGAAGCCTGGTGTTTTTCCTCGTATACTATGAAATCGCTATCACTTCAACAGAATTACAACAGCAACATCATCTAGAAATTCAAAAGATATATCCTTCGTCATGAACTCTTAACACCTTAGTCTTGAGATAAAGAATCAAACACGACATCTTTCGATCAAGATCCCAAATCGTTCTAGGAAAATCCCTGTGCTTTGGGATACTGGTAACACCATTGAGAACATCCATAGGTCAGTAACTTCAGTGGCTTCAATCAATCACAAGCAATTGACTCGACTCAAAAATCCACTGGAGGCTTTAAGCGTATTAGCCTTTTGATTCTTTCTTTGTCTGTGTTCTCCAGGTAACCCTTCAAAACACAAGGAATGATGCAGATGAGAAAGCAATCAAGATGTATTGCACATACATAAAGTAGAACACATGCAACCTAACCACTAGTTATAGACTGATATTCTGTTTCATCTAATTCTGCCCGGTAATATATAGTATTTTAAAAACAAGAAATCCACATGTCAAATCTAATCATGCAAGACTAAAACGATTTTGTTCAAGTGATGCTAGACTATATCGCTTAAAGGGACTGATAATAGCTTTCCTTAAAACTACTTAACCTTACCAAATAAGTATTGAACAACGCAAGTCAATGTCCCATGTCTAATAACAATATTCCCTCCATGTTCTATGAGACTAAGAGGAGAGCAAATGTCCTAAATTTGACTTCCAAGAATAAATTTGCTCCAATATTAAGTTGCAGGAAAACTATTTAGTTGCATCTATGGTTATCTAAATCAATTTGCCAACAGAATAGAGATGAAACACCGACAATCCTGTAATTTCCAGGTTTCCCTCTGTTTATAACAAAGATTCTCCTTACCTTCCAAACAATTTCATCAAGGCATAAACATATCTTTCCGTACTTATCGAGGAAAATGCGCTCAGTTGGAGGCTTCCCACATACATCTTTGACAGCTGACGTTATAACGAAGATCACTTCCGACACTGCAGAAGCAAGAAGCATAAATCAGACCAGGAAAAAATGATAATTTAATAAGATATCAACACACTCTTCTATCATCCTATGGCAAAAAAGGACAAAAATGCTCCATTGACATTTTAGGGAGGAGGACCTTCTGGTAAAGGTCTCACAGGGTGTCCATAGTGACATATCTCTAAATAAATATCAGTAGTAGGACATGTGAAAATGTTCATCGACAGCCAACTTATTACATATATCATATCCATTATACAACTAAAGAACTATTCTGGTCACAAGCTCATCCTAAAAAAGGAAGTTAGAATTGCCACTTAGACGAATGTAATCTAGATCTATTGAAGAAACAGGCAAATGCAAATCCAGATCCCCAATGTCTTGATTCGTGAGAACCTTCTTTCTTTCCCAGACAATTTCTGAAGTTAAGTGGAAATTAAGAGAAAATAATACTTACATGCTAGTTCATCATACTCATCCTTGCCCACGACAAAGATGCTGACATCCCCAAGCACTGTATATACGATATAGACAGACCTATTGAAAAGTGAACAAATCAATCAATATAGAGAGGTGAGATATTGCCCCATGCACCGCCAACTAACTCAAAGCCCAACGTCTTTTTAACAAATTGTGCCTCAAAAAGCCAAAAGACATTCTTATTTCCACTAAGTAAAAGGTCAAGGAAGCTCTGTTCATTCGACCTCTGTTAAACGTAACATGCCATATTGAGTGAAACTCAACAAACATCAGATTAGGCTTGATTTTGATGTGGCTAAAGAGATGCCAAGACCCATGGACAGGAGATGTTGGAACATAAGAAAGTCTATAAGAAACAAATCAAGAGGGAGATGCAGCACATTAAATGATTACACTTAGGACCATAAAGACATTGTGAGCTGATACAAGCCCCCAGAGTAACATCAGAGTGAACAGGCAGCAAAGCATGACCAATCATAGGATTAGAGCTGATTCCTTTTCACTTCTTTTAAATTGTATCTGAAGCTGGTTTTTACACAACTTAAACTAAGCTCAGTCAACATTAAAGAAGTTCTGGCCATTGACGCAGTCAGGTTCCAAGTTTTTAAGTAAATTATTAAGCCTTCCAACAAGGAGGCTCCAAATTTTACTGCCGTTTAACGGCACTTCCAGACATGGAGAATAAAGGGGAAAAGGGCTACACATACTTGTGGCAAGCAACAAGGAGCTCTTCATTTTTTGTACCCTTAAGGTTTTCGGCTCCCAGCTTAACCAAGAATGATCGCCAGTGGAGCCGTTCTTCAGCTGGGACTCCATTGAACCTAGCCAAGAAGACAACATCAATTGCAGCCCACACATTGTCACAGATACGAATTAGAAAATACCATAGCTGCCGAGTAAAATGGAAGTGCTCGAGAAACGAAATCATTAAGCAAAATGCAAAATTGGAGGGAATTCAGCATTCACATTAATAGCCACTAACTGGATTCAATAGCTACCACCATGCCTGATCAAAAGCCCTTTAGAGCCAAATGCTTATGTAGTCTAGCCACTTGACTGAACCCCCAGAAAAGAAATAAGAACTCGAAATCCATCAGGCGATCGTCACGAATTACTCGTATCTATCAGTTGGTTCCATGTTTTCTTCCTCCACAGAGATAATAATCGAAACTACCAAAAAGGAATGCGAAAAATCGAAACTTAAGCAAACCCAATCGAGCCTAATTGCAAAACGCGGGCGAATTACTCCGCCGCAGATCGAAGGGGGGAATCGACCCCGATCCGCATGGACACGGCGATCGAGCACGGCAAACGCGACACATCCGATCAAAACGAAGGGAATCGGATAAATCGAAATCCAAACGGGGAAGCTACACATCGGCAGCTCCGATTAAGAAACGAGAAGCTGGATCTTGCTGCCGAAAAAAGAAAAAAAAATAAAAATCAAACGACGAGACGAGAACGACAGAAACGGTCCCGAACGAGCTCGAACCTCTCGACGAGAATGTTTCCTTCCGAGTTAGCGAAGAGAACTGCGAAGAAGCATGATTTCCCCCGACGGTCTCTCTCTTCTCGTTCTTCCCTGAACTTCTGCTGCCTCCGGTGAAAGAGAGAGTTGATCGAAGTTTCAGCTGTCCCGCCACCATGGTTGAAGAAGAGATGAGGAATTCTATCGCGGGCCTTATTTTGGGCCAGAAGATGGGCCTCGTGGGGGGAGACGGCCCGGCCCATATTCTTGGGTGGCCATGCGGGTTCAGAAGAGAGCGTGGAATTCCCCGCCCCCCCAAAAAAAAAAAAAGAAGAGGAAATTCCACGTCGGAAATTCCCATTCCATTGGATTTTATAATGGCAATAACGTTTTTGATAGGTCCACGCTTTTTTCATCTTAAATATGGCTGGAAACGCCCCCACCAACGACACTGATAGTACCAAAAAACAGTTGTTAAGATAAATAAGGAAACTCTTTTTGTTCAGAAACTAACCTTTGCCCCTTAAAAAAGGCTCCGCTCATTCCGTCCCCTCTCAAAGAATTTTTTTTTATACTGATTGTTTTCCTCTAAACTCATTCTCTATTGTCCAAGAATTCAAACAATTCTTATGATCTTAGCAAGCATCTAGCGTGCAAAGAAATAAATGACATGAAAACTAGATATAAATTTGACTATTAGATTCACTGAATAAAGTGAAATTTAGCTGTTAAAATATACAGATTTTAATGTAATGACATATATCAGAGTGTTGGTTAAATGAAACACATTCACTAAAACTAGCTGATGATTTTATGCACCCTTAATTGTGCTTGGGCTATTTTCACGGTGATGTTTTACTAGTAGAGAATAAAGCTTAGATATACAACTCATTAACGCAATAGCTCCTTTGCTATCTACCAAATAAATCAACTAGTTTCATTCCAAATGAATAGAAAAAAGAAGAAGAAGGGATTAACAAGTAAGAAATAAGCTTAAATCAAGAGTAGGTCACATATGTAACTCTAGACTTGTAATAAAAAAAATTTAACTTCTAATAGCACGCTAAAGTGGGACTAGTAGAGTTATAATATTGTGAATTCAAGGTGGCATTTTGAGGTGGAAAAAATGTTAGCCTTTATTATTTTTTTATATTTAATTACTTGTATTTTTATTCGAGAAAGCTATGAGATCATTGTGCCAATCGGACTTGGTCAAAGGTTAGCAACATATTCGGTCCATTGGAAGAAGCTATCGTGGGCCTGCACCGTAAGTTCGGCACCACTATGCGGATATTTAGGCATTTTCTAAATATTTTGTAAAAAGAAAAATTATTTTAAGGGGATCTTAGATGCGGGGTGTGAAAGAGGCACCAATCCATAAATAACTATTGAGTGTATATATATATATTTTTTTTAATAATCAAGAGTTCTAATTATAATAGAATCCCTAGTTAAGGATGAATTAAGATAAATCTTGTATCTTGACTTCTTATTGTCGCCTTAATTATCTATTTTCGTTGTGTTTGTATACTTAATCCTAACATTTAGAACTTTTTTTTTGGATTTTATTTATGTTATAACGCAATTGAAAGAGTCCTTAAGGAATATAATAGTTTCGGGTTGGACTGAAAATTTGGTAAGTAAGTATATAAGAAAAACAAAGCATTTCGGTCGTCTTTACTTGGAAACAGCTTGCAAAATCACATCTGTCCTGCTTAAATGATTGAAGATGAGAATCGGAGAGAAGCTAGACTTCTATCATGATTGGACTCCAAGCCAACCACTCCCCGCCGATGGGGGAACAATTCAAAATGATTGCTATGTCATACTTACAAGCATGTAGATAATATTTGTTACCAATAAGAGTGAGTACGGTCCAAGTTGAGCCGATCCTCTCCCTAATCCTAGGACCAACTCACACGATATTGATTCTCAATTTTTGTGATCGAGAATCGATCCTATTGAACCTAAGACTGATGACCGAACTGCCGTTCGATTTCCAGATCAATTCGAAACCAACTGATAATTATTTTATTACATTTTTTGTACTTTTTAAATAAGCGACTGAAGATTGAACCCACCTAATGGGTTTGATGACAAGCGAGGTTAGCAAAAAGAGGCAAGCGACGAGTGAGATGAGTTTTGAGTGGTGAGTGTGGAAGTTTTTTTTTTTTTTTTTTGGCAAATTGAAGACAAGGAGGACAAAGAAGATAGAAAAAACGAGTATTGAAAGATGATAGCATGAGGAGCTGTTCATATCGTTTTGGATGCTGTAAGGACTTCTCAAGAAGACATTTTTCATTCTTTGTAAATTATGGCCGTTGATACTGTAAAATACATTAGAAGTTTGAGTTATTAAATAACGGCATGAAATTATTTAGATTCCTCGCTAAGAAATCGTTTACTACCGTTGATATTGTTTGACTTAAGATTTTTTTAATATAAAAAAATTATAAATAATATATTAGATATATAACATATAATATATTTTAAATATATATAATACATATAATCATGATTAATCCGGATTAGACTGATCCTAAATTTTCAGAACTCGAAAATCAATTGACATGATACTCATCAAAAAATTTCAGAATCATGGATTGTCACTGTGGAATCGAATCATGATCAGTAAGGTTGTGCTGATCCAAGATTGATATAGGATTAATTATGATAAATGATTAATTAGTTATTATTATAAAAATAATAGAATACAGAATTCGGTGCCTTGGATTGGATCCGCGATCGCGTCGCCATCGTCGCCAGAGCTCATGTGATGGCAGATAGCCCGACGACCCGCGATACGCTCCACCACTCTCTCCCCTTTTTGGGTTTGTGCTCGCCTTGTCTCCTGGGGCCCCATGGTCGGTCCATTATTAAATCCATCGAGTCTACCTCGGTTTTTGGGCTTACGTGGCGCGATCTGATCTTGCCGACAAATGTACCCCATAACTGTAGCCGTTGAAAAAACAATCTTATCTTTACTTTAAATTTTAACTTCCCCCCCTTCCCGAACCCCCATCAATCTTCACTTTTAATTTTTATTTTACCCCCTTTCTGGGCCCAACCACTGGGATTCGCCCACCCTTCCAACATGGAAAGGGGAGGTGTGGGGTTCAAACCCCCACCTTCTCAGGGAGGGATGGGGTGGGGACGCACAAGTTTCAGGAGTGAGTTTCGACGTCCACAGGGCAAAAGTCTGAGAGTGTTTCAAGAGTAGGTTTCGACGCTCACGCCCTGCAAGCGAAGCGAAAGTCTGAGAGTGAATGTAGAATAGGTATAGAGTAGGATTGAAAAAAAAAAAAAACCCTTCTGAGCCCCATCAATCATTACTTTTTATTCCCTTGGGCCTCTGAGAAGAAGCGTTGGTTCTTCCCCATGACCAGGTTCACCTCCTCATCCGTCCACATTATTAATTATAGCTTTGAATTTGGGAAGCCGCCAAATTCCTCCTATAGTTGATAATGACACATCAATAATGAATGCAATGACGATAATTTGAAGGTGTTGGATTTGTTCTAGAAAAATAATATAGCAACTCGGATGCCAACTTTTTGTATTGTTATGCTTACTCCTGCTAATTGAAGAGAGAGATAGAGATTTAATTTACATAATTGAAATTCATCGAATAGTTCTTAAACTTTAAATTTTGTAAAAATTTAAATGTTTTGGAAATTTTGTTTATGTTAAAATGCTGTTCATGAAGGGAATTGTAGTTTCAGATTTGATGTCTTTACTCAAAAATAGTTTACAAAAATATTGCCCGACCTGCTTAAATATCGGAAGGTGAGAATTTGAGAAAAACTAAACTTCATCATTATTCAACTACAAGCCAAATATGTAGATATTGTAAGGAAAAAGTCATAAAAAATCTCAAACTTTGTCCAATATATCACGAATATTTTTTGTGACACAAAAAATCCAAAATTTTGCTGATTGTGACATATTTACCCCCAAAATTTATGGTTGAACGGCATTTTCATTTTTTTTTTTTTTTCCTTTTTCTTTCATTGTTCTGTTTTTCCCTTTTCTTTTTTTCTTTCCTTTTTTCTTCTCATCTCCTTGCTCTACCTAGGCTAGCGAGGGAAGAGAGAAGAAGAAAAAAAGAAAAAATGGAAGATGAAAATGTCCCGTAATTTTGGGTAAATTTATCACGCGAATGGATTTTTGATGTCATGAAAAATATTTAGGGTAAATGTGTCACGATTGGTAAAGTTTAAAGTTTTTTGTGTAATAAAAAATGTTAGAAATAAATTTGTCACACTCAGCAAAGTTTAATGTTTTCGGAGTACATTTGGTTAGACTTTTATAGAAAACCTTTGGAAAAATATAATATATTTTAAATTAAAGAGATTTTTCAAAATATAAATTGTGTTTGTCAAATTGTAATTTGAAAATCTATTATGAAGTACTTTTAAGCATCTTTTAGAAATATTATATTTACAAAAGACTTTTTATTAAAAAGGAAAAAATATCAAAAGAAAAATAAAAAAATTGACTGATGAGGAGCCATCATGAACCCAAAAGTCAATGGCTGACCTATCAGGTTGCAAAACCTTAAGCAACCTATGAAGACCACCGGTGAGGGTCAGGCGACCCTCACGAAGGCGTAACCAGGTAGTAGCGGCTCAGATATGGGTCGTCAAAGGTGGGTTGTGTGACCTCAAGCGGCCCTTTACGGAGGTGGCGCAACAGATCTGAGTTGTCACAATCGTCATCTGGAGTTGCCCGATTGTCTGCCCTTTGGCGGTGATTGTCTGCCTTCTACATAATCACGTCGAACCTGTTCAGTGGAGAATATGAACAGTAGCCCTCACCTGCATTGGGCGCCTCGGGAAGACTTACATGTGGGAAATGGGATTTAAAAAGATCCGTCGAACACGCACTATTTAGTCAGAAGAAGTTTGGACGCCCACGGGATTTTTGGAAAACCCCTCTCGAACGCACCCTTCGATGACTTTTTCCTTCATCAATATTATTATAGAAAAAATACGATACAGACCAGAATTCGGTGCCGTGGATCGGATCAACGATCGCGTCGCTAGCATTACCCTGTCCACGTGTTAATGTGATGTGATGCATCGCCCGAGGACGCACGTTCCGTGTGCTCTACGCGTCTCCTGGGTCCCACAGGCCACAAGTCATGACCATCGGCGAATTCGCCGGATTACGACCTCAACTTCAAGCTTACGTGGCGCGATCGTAATGTTGCCGACAGGAGCAGCGTAACGATCCGATGGCTGTTGCCGAAGCAATTATCTTATTCTTACTAATTTTTTTTTTTTTAAATTTCCCCCCCATCCCTTTTCTGGGCCCCCATAAATCTTTGCCTTATCCACTCCCACTCCTTCTCCAATTTGGTCCTTCCAGCTTTCCCCCGCTCGTTAATAAATAAGTTCAAGGCCGTCGTGGACGCTACGTGGTCAGCTATTGCAACGGGCTCGGTTAATGTGAATCGGAACAGCCGTTTTTCAACTTACATTCTATTGACCCGTCCACTAATAATATGTGGAGGCATTGATAAAATTACCAAAAAAAATTAAATCTATTGCACCTATCCCAATTTAATCATTATTATTTGCATTTCACTAATTGAGTCCATAAAGTGAATTTTATCAAAAATTGACTTGAATATCGATAATGTTATATAAAATGACTAGTATAGATTTTTAAAATATATATTTTTCTTCTTTTTTTCTCTAGTGTTCTTTTCCTTTTTTTCTTCTCCCAAGAGGCACTGGCTGACCCCTGTTGAGCTTGGAACAAAAGAAAAAGGAAGAAAAAGAAAGAAAGAAATGAAGAAAAAATTACTAAAAAAATTTAAAAAAATTTAACGTCATTATCAATCATGTCATATAAAATGATCCATATCCATGTCTGTGATTTCCAATTAAAATTTAGAATTTTATGACTAAATTGGCATAAATAATTTAGGACTTTTTTGGTAATTTTCCCTTGAGGCATGTCATGGATCTAATCTCCCATATAGTAGATTGAGATTTATGCTAATAATTTTTATATCAAGGACATCAGATTGCAACCCATTTACAAATCAGTTGACCCTCCATGTATTCGATGAAGTTACGACATTCACGGGTGGTAAAGTGCAGTGCCCGACGGGTGGGAACGTGCTCTCAAGTCGGCGTTCTTTGCCATCTGTTGTTTCTGCCGACCTCGCGACTACGGCAGAGAAAATTTGCTATCTTGTTACTTGGGTTCTTTCTTTTCAGGGAAAAAGAGAAGAAGGGAGAGAATAGCTCCTCGCTAAAATACACTGCCAAAGGGTGGTAAATGTCAATCCGGTCGCTGAATTTTGAACTTATAATTTTCACTACATTTTTCATTTTAGATTAATATTATGCGAAATTCCAAACTAATATATCTGTGAAAAAATTAACAAAAACTCAAAACTTGTATATTTATGATAAATTTACTTTCTATTAATTTCCATTAAGTTGGATTAATTTTATGAAAAACACAAATTATTACACTTATGATAATTAAACAGTTAAATTCTAAATTCGTACACTCATAGCCTGTCCCGTGTCATAAAACTCAGTAATTTGATGATGATAAATTTAACAAAAATCAATGAAGAATAAATTTATTTAGGAAGTACTAATTTCGAATTTTTCATGATATTTAACCTTTTTAGTTTCATTCACAAACCCTTCTAGACGACACGTCCTTATCACGTTAGCACCACACCAGCATTTCTCCATAGGACTATGTCGAATCCTTGTCAAAATGGATCAATCGGGAAAAAAAATAAATAAAGGAAAAATTCAAGCTTTGAGCAATTTCAATGAAAATTTCAATTGTTGCATTGCTGGTCAATAAACCCTTCTTTTTGGCGAAATGGTCCACCTATTGGTCAGTAGACCTTTTTGAGTAGGGGGCTCTCTCATTTCTTGTTATGGTCGAAGGTCTCCCGCAATTCGTGCAGCTGAAGGTGCTAGTTTGAATTCTTTAGTATAGTTGGCAAGCTGTCCTACCATTCCTTCATCTCCTTGCACTCGTGTAGTTGTTGGGATTTGGTATTTTTTGTGATCCCTGTGTAGGTTTTTGCTTTGTCACTATTTGGCTTTCCTCTACTCCTATGTAGTTGGTTTTCTTTTATCTTGACACTTTTTCACTTACTTTGACTGTTGTCTTAGTGAGTGCAAGTTCTTGATACTGAGTTTTTATTGTATAGTGTTATTGTTGCTTTTAGCTTAAGTCAATATATCTCTTACTTTTATCAAAAAAAAAAAATCGATGAAAATTTCGATGATGCGATTGGAAAAATCAATTAGTGCGGTGATTAGTCCGAAGCTACTTTTGAGGTGTGCGAATTTCACTTTCTCGGTGCGTGTACTTTTTGCAATTGTCTCCCTGTAAGTTCACCTTTCTTTCTTTTGCACCCCTCTAATTCCTTAGATTGGCATAATTACTAATCAGCCACAATTTAATCTAAGTTGTGGGGTTCTTTAGTAGAGTATTGGCAACACGTAATCTGCTCCAACTTCATCGATTCTCTCGACTCATTAAGGCTTTCATCACGAGACATGACTCGCTTTATATATTATAATTTGGTCATAGAAAATGGAAGCTATATTATAATGAACATCATCGTCTCTAGTTTGCGACAATTAAAAAATAAACTCCTTTTCATACGAAAATAAAGCGATGAGAGTATTCTTATTTATGTGGGATGATTAGGATGAGTCATTTCCATCTTGACAGATTGCACCTCTGAATTTAGGTGGCCGCCAAATCCTCCGATTGATAACAACGTTTCAGGAAATGCATTAATGAGCATGTGAAGATGTCAAGTTTGGCCTAGAAAAGCAATATAGCTTTGCATCCATATGTTGACTTTTTATATTGTTATGGTTACTCCTACTAATTAATAGTATAGTCTCCTAATCCAGTCGTACATTTATAATCTTTACAGACTGGAATTGAGATTGATTGAATAGTTCTTGAACTTTAACATACGACCATTAGCGATTTTCGATAAATAATATTTTAATCGATCGAAATCCACCATCAGCCTTGACGAGAACTTCACTAAACTTATCAATTTGCTATCCCTTCAAACCTCTCGGTGATTTTATGGATAAAAAGAATCCCATTTAGATTAATGCAATGATAGGACAATAAGACTGTTTATCTCAAGATACACAAAGTCCAAATTCAATCTCCATTATCGTTTTGTGTATTAAGCACTCTTAGAAGTCGAAAATCAACACAGCTTTGTAATTAAGAGGTCTTATCAAGGAAAATGTATTTCACGTGACAGACTTTATGAATCAAGTATTTTCAGCATTCAGACTAGTATAGAACGACATGCATATCATGTGAATAATGTGATTATTTAGTCACATGCGGTGAATCATGTAATCATCATATATGAGACTTTTTTGTGCCCTTAAAGGTGGGTTAAATTATCGCACTCCACGAGGTGCGATGGACCGTCGTTTGGCCTTGGATGTCCTGTTACGGGGCAAAAGGAAAAAGAAAAAAAGAAAAAAGGCAATGGTCCTGGATGCAAAATCAAGATAAGTAGCAAAAAGAACCTCCCCGAGAAAAGGAATTAAGACTTTTAATTTCCCCTAAAGTTAAAGTTTACGTCAATCCGTCGAACAGACGCGGGGGGTTTTTCGTCGATGAGGGAGCTCTGAATATGTGGATTACCTTTTTCTCCGCTCCCCGCTCAACACTCTTACCTCTCCCCCTCTCCGTCCGCGCATTCCCCGCGTGTTTTGGCATTGCCACATTGGAGCTGTGCAGTTGGACCAATGCGGTTTCGCATAATTTATCCATCGGCGTCCGTAAATCTGGATCACGCGCATCGGTATTACCAAAATACCCGATCAGATCTTCCCCATCTCCCCTGCCCGCCCCCACACCCACCCCCCCCCCCCCCCCGCTTCATTTCCCCACGTCACACTCTATCCTCCCCTCCCTCCCCCTCCCTCCCAAAAGCTCACCAGATCTCTCGTGAGTCTCTCAAATTCCTCTGACTTCTCCATCGACATCGTAAGATCTCTGCCCACCTCCTGGTTGCGCAGGGCTTTCGAAAGTTTGGTTTTTCGCGATCTCGTCGCGTGATTCGGTCTCTCTCTCTCTTTTTTTTTTGGGGCTCCGTGCGCAGGTGAGGAAATGGCGCAGATACTGCTGCACGGGACGCTCCACGCCACGATCTATGAGGTTGATCAGCTTCACCACGGCGGCGCTCCCAAGTTCTTCCGCAAGGTACGTCTCCTCGATCTCCGTGCACCGTCGCCGATCGTTCGGTTCCGCCGAGGACCTAGGCTTCGCAAGGTGGCGCGCTGTCATGTGTCTCTCGAGCTCGATCGGAGACGGTTTTAGCCGGTAGTGTTGGAAAAAGATGGTGTTTTTCGTGATGATGGTACGGAGATCGGCTCGCATTGGGGATGTCACTCACGATCTCTATAAGACTTTTTCCCGTGTATCGTATATCACTGCGTGTTGGCCATCTCTTTTGTGTTAGTCGTGGTTACTCTCATCTTTTCATGGATTATCTTGTCTCTGGGGCCCTTGACAACAGTGATCTTGTGCCCTGACAAAGCTTAGTCCACGTTCTTTCAACGACATGTGAATAGCTTATTTTGTAAGGAAAACAAACATAAATAATGGCGGGGACTTGAGGATCGGTCAGGGGATCACTTGATGTTGCCGACGGGCATGGTCTCATATACTAATTTCTAGAGACATGTGATTGAGATTGATTATTAGGAGTGACTGTTGGGCTAGATGATGTAAATCCAGTCATGATATTAATGTCTTCACAGAGGTTGATTAAACATTTATCATGTCACTCGACCTAGATGGTGGACCAGATGAGGGAACATCTTATACGAAGAGGCTTATTATTGACTGTCATCGCCATACGGTTTAAGCTTATGCGTGTGCATCTTTGTCGAGCATCCCTACTGATGGGATCTTTGTTCTAGCTGAAATAGTTATTATCTTCAATTGTCAAAGTTTGCTAAACTTCATTTTCGTTGCAGATAATGGCCAATATTGAAGAGACCGTTGGCTTAGGCAAGGGAGTGTCGAAACTGTACGCCACAATTGATTTAGGAAAGGCTAGGGTTGGAAGGACGAGAATACTCGAAAAGGAACCTTCTAACCCACGCTGGTATGAGTCCTTCCACATCTATTGTGCCCACATGGCCTCAGATGTTATATTTACCATCAAGGATGACAACCCTATCGGCGCAACATTGATTGGAAGAGCATATGTACCTGTTGATGAGTTGTTGGGCGGGGAAGAGCTGGATAGATGGGTTGAAATCTTGGATAAAGACAGGAATTCTATAGGTTCGAAGATCCATGTGAAGCTGCAGTACTTTGACGTCAGCAAAGACCGTATCTATGGTAGGGGTATTAGAAGTGCGAAATTTCCTGGAGTTCCTTATACATTCTTCTCTCAGAGACAAGGATGTAAAGTATCTCTTTACCAGGATTCTCATATCCCGGACAACTTCATTCCAAAAATCCCTCTTGCCGGAGGCAAGTATTATGAGCCACACAGATGTTGGGAAGATATCTTTGATGCGATCAGCAACGCAAAGCACTTGATCTACATTACTGGTTGGTCAGTGTATACTGAAATCTCCCTTGTCAGGGACTCAAGGAGGCCAAAGCCTGGGGGAGACATCACTATCGGGGAGCTCCTCAAAAAGAAGGCAAATGAAGGTGTTAGGGTGCTGATGCTTGTCTGGGATGATAGGACTTCTGTAGGTTTGTTGAAAAAGGATGGACTGATGGCCACTCATGATGAAGAAACTGAACATTTCTTCCATGATACTGAGGTGCACTGTGTCTTGTGCCCTCGTAATCCTGACGATGGTGGAAGCATTGTTCAAGATCTAGAAATTTCTACCATGTTTACTCATCACCAGAAGATTGTTGTGGTGGACAGTGAGATGCCTAGTGAGGGTTCACAGAGGAGAAGGATTGTGAGCTTTGTAGGTGGTATTGATCTCTGTGATGGGAGATATGACACTCCATTCCACTCTCTGTTCAGGACGTTGGACACAGCTCATCATGATGACTTCCACCAACCAAACTTTGCGGGTGCTTCGATCACCAAGGGTGGTCCTCGGGAACCTTGGCATGACATTCACTCGCGGCTTGAAGGACCCATTGCTTGGGACGTGTTATATAATTTCGAGCAGCGATGGAGAAAGCAGGGCGGTAAGGATCTGCTTCTTCCGCTAAGGGAGCTTGATGATATGATCCCCCCTTCTCCTGTAATGTTCCCCGATGACCCTGAAAGATGGCACGTTCAATTATTCAGATCGATAGATGGTGGAGCTGCTTTTGGCTTCCCCGACACTCCTGAAGATGCTGCTAGGGCTGGGCTTATCAGTGGGAAGGATAATATCATTGATCGAAGCATTCAGGATGCTTATATTCATGCGATCCGACGTGCCAAAAATTTCATTTATATCGAGAATCAGTATTTCCTTGGAAGCTCTTTTGATTGGTCTGCTGATGGTATAAAGCCTGAGGATATTAATGCCTTGCATCTCATTCCTAAGGAACTTTCACTTAAAATTGTTAGTAAGATTGAAGCTGGGGAGAGGTTTAGTGTCTATGTTGTAGTCCCAATGTGGCCCGAGGGCTTTCCAGAGAGTGGATCGGTGCAGGCAATATTAGATTGGCAGAAGAGGACAATGGAGATGATGTACAAGGATATTATCCAAGCTCTGCAAGCGAAGGGCATTGATGAGGACCCTCGGAATTATTTGACATTTTTCTGTCTTGGAAATCGGGAGGTCAAGAGGAGTGGAGAATATGAACCTTCGGAGAAGCCTGAACCTGATTCAGATTATTTGAGAGCCCAGGAAGCCAGGAGATTCATGATCTATGTTCATGCAAAGATGATGATCGGTGAGTGTTTTGCATCTTTCTTCTTGTTTGTCATATAATTTCTCTCCCTTTTAGGTCAACTATATTGAACATTAGAAGAGAAATCTTCGGAGTTGTAGCAATTTGGGGGTATGTTCTTACAGTTTAAATCCTCCTAAAAGGTACAAGATTGTGTGTTCATCCAATTAACATGCCCCATGTGTGCCCGGTATTTTATTCTACTTTGGTTGATGTCCTAAAATTTTTCTTTTGCATTAAGTTCTTATTTGGGAAATGATTGTATTGAGATGTTTCTTGTGCAGTTGATGATGAGTACATCATAATTGGATCTGCCAACATCAACCAGAGATCGATGGATGGTGCCAGAGACTCAGAGATTGCAATGGGAGCCTACCAAGCACATCATTTGGCCACGAGGGAGCCGGCGCGTGGACAGATCCATGGCTTCCGTATGGCTTTGTGGTATGAGCACCTGGGAATGCTTGATGACGCCTTCCTCCAGCCTGAAGGCGAGGAATGTATTAGAAAGGTGAATCAGATCGCTGAAAAGTATTGGGATCTTTACTCGAGCGAGACACTCGAGCGCGACTTGCCTGGTCACCTGCTTCGCTATCCTGTCGGGGTTGCCAGTGGTGGAGTCATCACTGAACTGCCAGGATTCGAGCACTTCCCTGATACAAAGGCTCCGGTTCTCGGCACCAAATCTGACTACATGCCTCCCATCCTCACTACATAGTTCAAACGTTTTACCTCCTTTCCCTAAAACTTTGATCATCTGCTTGGTTGTGTGATTTCCAACAGTAGTTTGCCTGCATCGCTGGTTGTAGCAGTATAATAATAAAGTGTTTCGCCATCCTATCTTGTGAAGATGATATATGTTATCAGCTTGTTCATGTTGAGACTTGCAGGGATTTTATGACATTAGGATGTTGACTGGTAAAAGTATGCCTTTTGTAGTACATTGTATCTTTCTTACTGCCGTAGATGACTCGTATAGTACACCGTTTAGTTCGAGTCCTAGGTTTTCTGTGAAGCTAGTGAAATGCAAGCTAAAAAATTTATGCTGACGCAAGGTTTGTCCGAAAGTTGAAGTGAATCTATTCATCGGTTGGTTCCTTTGGAAATCAGCCTATAATTGTCCTTTCTGGGAAGTGAAGAGGCTTGGACGTGGCTTAAATGGAAAAGAAACTCGAGCCTTCTTCACAAGCCAAGCGAATAGCAATGCCCGTGCCCTTCTCCGTTTGTGTCTGAATGATGACCCGATCCTAGCATCAATTTTGATTCTTTCCATCTTCCCAACCTCGAAGATCTGCTGTATTGCGCCCCGTCTTTGTATGTTAGAACGTCCGTCCATTTCTACATGAAGCATTTCAGGGTAGAGCAGCTGATGAAGTATCTTAAACAATTAGAGGTTGATGTCGAGGGAGCATCTACCCATGAGATTCATCTTCGTTCCATGTCAAGACGACGTAGCACCAGTTTATACCTCTCTCACTCACAAGTTGAACGGGCGATGGCTGACAACATTGTAAAGACTAGTGAGATTTAAGAATCGAAGTCATTTTTGTGAAATCAATGGAATTTTGAAGGTGATCTAATGGCGAAGCATAAAAGGAACTAATTGGATTATTTCTACTGGATCACCTCCCATTTTTGGGGTCGATCAAATTTGAAAAGACGCCATTACTGTGCGTACTGTTAATATCTCCTCTCGTTAGCAACAACAATGTCGCCAATGCTGCCGTTGTTTATTTTTGGTCGTCCATCTGGAGATGAGCATGCCGATTGCTCTTATTTAATGTTATTTCCGTCGATTTATTGAGAAAAAAAAAATGAAAGGTCGAGGTTATCAGGTTCAATTGTTCAGAACTCCCAAAACTAGACATAATCTAGGAAATGAATCCATGGCTTTTAAAAAAGATAAAAAAAAATCTGCACCATTCGTTTCATATGAGAACTGGGGTGTCTACAAGTAATGTTTATGGAGTACTCGGTAGCTCTCCTTGAAAGTGGAAATTGCCTTTGTTTTTCTTCACTAGAGAATCCTACTTTTGACACATGCCAAGCTCGTACTTTTGACACATGCCAAGCTCGCTCACCCGGATAATGGAGAGAGAAAGTTTAGAGAGAGAAGTTGTGGGAGATGATGTTTGTATTGCTTACATGTTTGGATACACACAAATGAGAGGGAGAGTTCCTTTATATATATAATAAGTCTTACATTACAACAGTTGATTGGCTTTAGATCTAATGGATAAAGTCGCATCTCTCTATCTATCTACTAACTACTTATATTTATACTGAGAATACTTTAGAACTCGGGACAATTATCGTATCGACTGTCTTTGAGAGTGTTCTAGCACGGTCCCTCAATCATGGACAATCTTGGGGCCATGACAAATTCATAAGCAGATCAATCCATTGGATATCGTTCGGGATTGCCGATCCTTGCTTCATTTGTCGAAAGTATATACTTCATAACTCAGGACAAAGATCAAGGAGGACAACAAAATTCCATATAAACTATACACGATCAAATCTCCAATCCGACCAAACTCTATGCCACTAAAATACGCAGCGGGTTTTCACCGATGGCCCCAAAATTCTATTCCCTCATGCCGTGCGTGCGGTGCACCACCAAACAAAGACCCCAAGCCACGCCAACCGAAAGAACAAAAACAAACGACCCGCCGAGGGGACTGCTTCGAGGTCTCTCAACTTTTCCACGAAAGAAACAAAGACTGAGCAGAAAGACTGCTCCCTGCAGTTTTCTCAGTCTGACAAAGCCCAAAACCAGGAGGGAAAAAGCCAAGATGGAAGAGTCCAGACCCTCGCACGCTTTTCTTCCAGCATCCCTTCGCGCACTCCATCCAAATTCTTCATCGCCCATCTCCTCATGACAAGCTCTCGAAGTTCCCCCCAACACAAAAGCATTTGGATTTCGATCAGTGCCCTTTAAAACCCAGCACCAGCAAAATTAGTTGCTTACGAGTTCCTCGTCTCTGACTGATATTCTGCAATGCCCTGCTGAGTTCTGAGCACGAACCCACACCCACTTTGAAGCACAAAAAAACATCCTCGGTCCAAATCCATCACCAACTGTCACGATAAATTATGCAGGTAATCTGGTTTTGGGCACTGCCATGCTGGTTTCGAGCGTTGTCCTCCTCCTCTCTTCGTCTAGAAAGAGAGTGCCCCCTCCTGCGCACGACATTTTGCAGCGTCATCAAGGGGAAGCACCTCGCTCTTGCTTGCTATCTTCAGGTTCTTGTTCTCGATTCGCCTCTCTCTCTCTCTCTCGGGAAAATAGGAAATTTATCGTGTGACTCTTTCTATGATGTCAAACAGTGCATGACTGAAAAAGTTTCGTTGGAGCGATCCTGGCGCGGATTCCTTTCATATCTTAACAGGGGCAAAGGCCCCTGCTTTTTTTTCGAGCGGCGTTTGTGTTTTGTGTGTGCAGACGGGAGGAAAGGGGAGAGAAAGAAGAAGAGGGTGAAATTGGCCGACGATGTGAAGGAAGATTGCTCGGTCACACCAAGCACGGAGGAGTCAAAGAAGCTTGAGAGGAGCTGCAAAACTGAAGAGCTAGAGATGGTGGGGATGCGGAGTAATGGAGTTGCTTCAAGGATTGAGTGCTAGTGTTGATCCATCCCATGTCTATCTTATGTACATAAGGAAGAATAAGAATCCTTTCCATGCTTGTCATGAAGGATTTTGTAAGTGGAAAAATCAAAATCTCTTAGCGAGCTTGAGAAATTCTGCAGATATCAGATTTAACATTTACCTGCTTGGCAACATTAAGAAACCTTTCAGAATCCTCCTAATCAATCCTCTTATGTTGCGGAATGGGAAATGTGTCCAAAAAAAAAATCCTAAACCCGGCTATCTTTGTCAATTTAGTTTGAAGCATTTTTAATTTTGTTGATTGAATTTTTAATCTTTTTCACATCTTATAAATTAAGTCAATTTGGTTAATTTTAATTTGAAATTGCTATCGTGGATGCCGATCGCAACATATAGAATGGTCGATGTCGACATTAATAATTTTTAATAATATTTTAATAAATAAATGATTTTTTCCTTCACTTCTTCCTCTATAGTAATTGGCGAAGTCGAATTCATGAGCCTTGGGTGAGGCCAGACCTTGTCATTGTTGGATAAGGTCGACTTTATGATGGTTGGATGAGGCTTGGACTCACCGTATTTTATTGATAACTTAATTGATAAAAATTAGTAGGCACTAATTTCTAAAAGAAAAGTTGGTAACTTTAATATAATGATTGATAAGCGATGCAATAAAAGTTGATAACTCAATAAAAAAATTAATCAATATAAAAATATAATAAGTATTGATATGCATCTATAATGCGAGAAAATCGGTAAGTCACATAGTTGATAAAATTAAGACGTTTGTATGGGATTGTTATTGTTAGAAAGATATCTTAGAATAATTATAATTCGTATATAATTATATTAAGTATCTCGAAGTGACTATATATATTAAATATTGTCGAATCCAAAAAAAAATGATCGATAGCAAGTTGATTGGTTAATTCAATAAGAAATGATAATTAGCACTCGATTTAATTAGTACCATCCAATCAGGGGGATATAGCTCAGTTGGTAGAGCTCCGCTCTTACAATTGGGTCTTTGCGATTATGGGGTTAGATGTCTAATTGTCCAGGCAATAAAATTAAGACGTTTGTACGGGAGTTGAATAAAAATTGGTAATAACAACAAAAACTAATAAATAAAAAAGTTAAATAAATATTGGTGAATTATTCAAATGAGAGTTGATAATTCAACCGTAAAGTTGACATGTCTTGCACATCACTAAAACAAAGATTGATAACTTTTTGTAGAAATTAATTTATCGCTAAGAAAGATTAAAGTCAATAATATATGAGAAACGTTAAAAGCGTATTCATAGAAGTACCAGTAAGTTGTCGATAAACTATTGGGAAATCGAGGGACCGCCATCTTTTTCTGAGCCAATGATCTTCCGCTGCCTATCGATTCCCTTTCTACCTCGAATCTATCTGTACGGAAAAAGAGAAATCCACAAGGAACGGTGGATGCATTCTCTCCTGCTAGTTCCACGGCGGCGGCGAGGAGGAGGAGGAGGAGGAGGAAGAAGTATTGGGAGGGGAAGAAGCAAAATTCCAGACGCAAATGAGGACGGCGTGCTCCACCCAGTCTTGTCTGATCCATCATGGGATCTCAATCTGGTCCCCAGAAAAAGAAAATATCATGTGATTAGGAGGAGATGCAAACATGTTCTAGAATAGAGATTTAAATGTCTAGCTTAGCTTTCCATCTCCCCCATCATCATCCCTCAACCCATAATTCGCAGACAAAAACGAACGGTTGAAGATTCCAACGTCTCCGCAGTACAAAATGAGGACATCATAAGAAGAACGTCAATTTATCATCATTATATAGCGCACCATCGCATGTAATTGTTGTAAAACGATACGTCTTTCTGCCTAAATCGGCCCTTTTAATTGGCCCACAGATTGAGAAACGTATGTCCCTCTTTTTAAATAACTGAACCGACTTCCGACCTAATCACGGACGGTCTCGTTCGATCTCTTCGGCCGAATTTGACTAAAAATTCCCGACTTCCATTGCGTGCTGCCCCCTATTAATGTATCCGGAAAAAAGGATTTGTAATGTGCAATTATTACGCGTGGGCCAGCCCCCGGGAAAAAAAAGCCAAAAATAGAGAAAAAATAAAAGGAGGGATGGTCCAATAATTATCCACATCTCGGACCATACTTTTAAAATAAATAACATAAAATAGAAAAAAATTAAAAAAAAAATAGAAGCCGGGTGCTCATTTTCCAGTCTATATAATCCCAATCGAAGGGGTCTGTGCTCTTTTTTTCTCGTCTTCTCCAATTATAGCCCCAGGGAAGAAGACGAGAACGCCGGGGAGGCTCCAGCGAGGGAGGCCCACCTCCATAGCCAGGCTGCTGCTGCTGCTGCTTCCGCCGCGGCCGCTTTAGGTGATAAACAGCAGTTCAGGGGAAGAGAGAGATAGAATTGAACCCATGATTCTTTTTCGCAGGTCAGAAATGTCGGTTCTTTATTCCCCCGGCTGCAGATTCCTGAGCCGGGCGTTTTCTTTGTTTTTGTTTTTGGGTAATTTTGACCGGCGAGTTTATGAAATCTGGTCTTCAGGGTCCTTCGGTTTTGATCTCCCCCTCCCCCGAATCGGGTCCTCGTTGGATTTGGTTCTTCTTCTTCGAGGAATCACTCTTCCCCGGTTGGATTGCTCGTAGCTTTGCCGGCGTTTTTTCCTGCATTGTATTTGCACATGGGGTAAGTTGTCCGATTCCCATCTTTTCAAGTTCGTTTTTTGGGACGATCTTTGGTCTGTTCAGGAGCTGGGGTGGAACTGTTGATTGGGTTCCCGAATTTGTGATTGAATTCGGAAGTCGACGGGACTTGGAATGATTCAGCTGTGGGGGGGAAAATATTCGAGATTCTGTTCATCTGAGTCGGGGATAATGGGGGGCTTGTCCTTATATTGCATTTGCTCAATTAAACCGAAGTCGAACCGACCTGTGCTTTTTTGGGTTTAAAACGAGGGGATGTAGTACCTGGTTAATGCTAAATCTTGAGCCCCCGTGGTGTCAAAATTCAGATTGCTCATTTTGCCGATTTTGGATAGCATGGAGTTATTGTTACCTAAATGAGGAGCTGTGATTATTAGTTCTGCCTTCTGGTCGAGATCTGGTATAGAAAATCTAGTGCCCCTTCTTCTTGTGAACCAAAGATCTATATGGGTCAACTAGACCGGATTCTATGAGAAATTGTAAGGGCGACTTGACGTGGCAGCCTGACCTAAAATGGCCAGGCCAATCTAAGTATTCTCGTTTTCATGACATAATTTAATTAATTTACATTTTTGCTTGAAAAGTGTGAAAGATTAGGACGATGCATTGGTTGGTGTATGTTATGTCAGCTTCTTGCTGTTAATACAACCTATGTTTTCTGTTTGATGGCTTAAATGGACATGTTACTAGCACTCTTAAACCTCTGGGCTGCAGGCGTGCAACTGGCAGACAAGTGACTTCGATTTTCCTTATCTTTTGTTTGATGTTTCTTGTGTCTTCTCTTGTCTATTAGTCCTGCATATCATATAAGAAGCAGTGTTGGTGAAGCTTCTTTTTGGATAGCAACTTTTTCCCCCATTCCACGGACTTGTCCTGGGGAGGACTAGGCTCACAGTCTAACCTCCGTCAATTTGAGTGATCTGAGGATTCTGCTTTCACTTTTGGATGAGTGTATTTGTTAAGGTCTATTCAGTCTACCAATTCGGAGGTGGGCTCCGGCAATGCAATGCTGAAGTTTCTAAATTATTGTTAGCAGTCTAACCTGGCTGCCTCAAATAACAATGTTTATAGAATGAATTGTCAAAAATTAGAGGTTTCCCGGCTAGGTACTGAGCAGAGGGATTGGTAAGTGGGGATGCAGTGCTCAATGCAGGCAAAGAGCTTGGCTAGGAGCTGTTTAAACTGAGCCCGTCCTTCGCTGTATTTCCATTTTGGTGCTAGGGCAAAGTAATGGATCAGACATAACTTTTTACTCTACGAATCGAAACTGAAGGTTTCTTTAGCACACTTAGTGATGCTATCAACTTTGTGGGGTTTAGTGAAGTTTCATGCATGCATATCTAATGTGGAGCAGTCATAGGCTTATACGCAATGGGCTGTAGCACCTCAATCTACTGTCTTTCTTGGTGGTTTGTCATTTTATGCTTTTGAATGTGTTCTTTGACTGAACGATATAACATTCGGAACAGAGCAGAGGTTGGCTTGCATGCTTTTTGAAGCCCAAAGTAATTCAGTCAAGGGATGTTCCACCGAAACGAGTAGAGACTCGGGTTCAAAGGGTGAAAAGACCAAGCAAATCAGAAGATTTTTGGAGTTCAACCACCTTTGATATGGACCACAGCGCAGTCCACTCACAAGGAAGCATGTCATCAATCAGTACATCACAGACCCTCAATGCACATGTGGGTACCAGTTCTGGTGGAACTCCCGAATTTGTCAATCACGGTAAGTTTATGACCACTTCTTGAATCTGTCTTCCTAGCTTGGGTTTGCACTTTTCAGGATGTATCTGATGCTATCATGCAACATCGAGGGAGAGAGTTTTTAATGATCGGTGCTTGTGTCTACACATGAGTTGGCATCCTTCACTGCCATTTATAAGAATTTTTTTTACCATATCTTGTATCATATTCATCACATCTGACTCTCAAAATGTTTTCTGTTTATTAGGTCTTCTTCTCTGGAATCAAACTCGGCAGCAGTGGATAGGTAATAAAAAGGATGAGAACCGACCAAAACAGGTCTTGGAACCTAGACTGAGGTTAGTCCTTCATGGCTTTCACTGTGTCTTGTTGCCTGAAAAAGGATTGCCCTGTTAATCTGGATAAATGCAAGTGCAGCTGAGTCTGACCTGGTTGGGGTAAAAGGCAAGAAAATTGTAACTTAGGGCTCCTTCAGTAGTTTTCTAGCTGTGATGTAGGTCCAGAAACAATAAAGAGCACAAAGTTTGTGCATGTTGATGACAGAAGGAAATTGTTCTGGCTAGAACTCGGATACTATGGCTAATGTTCGGGATTGGCCGTAACTTCAAAGAGTCTCGTCAGATAGACTGGACATCTTGAGTTTACTACATGGCCCAATTCCTTTCTCTATTAATGTAGTGATCAGACGGCAGTGCAAATTCATGTGGGGCTGTCTGTTCATCCAAGAGCTAGAGCACTGATGCCAGTCTTTGGGCTGAAGGGAAGATATGAAAAATGCGAAAACAGCTTATATTGCATTTATTCATTGCATTTATTCACGGGCCTTCTATGACCTAGACGACATTTGGCTTTGCATGTCTTTCTAGCATTACCTTAGCATTTGAGCTCTTTCTTGACAACTGTATCAATGAATGATGATTTACTTCTGGCCCTGCAGTTGGAATGCAACGTACGAAAGTTTACTCGGAAGCAATAAGCGGTTTGCTCAACGTGTCCCTCTCGCAGTAAGCCACCGTCCTCGAAAGTTTTTGAGTTCCTCTGTGATTTATTTATTTGTTTTTGGCCTTTTCGTCTTACTATCCATGTGCGCTTCACTCCAGGAAATGGTTGATTTTCTTGTGGACATCTGGGAACAGGAAGGGATGTATGACTGACCGAGTCTTCCTTTTTTGTTGGGATCATTGAGCGCATTGTTTAATCTTCCTTATGTATGTTGCACCAAGTCAACTCTGGTTCATTGAATTGAATTGAATTGCTTTTGAATCAAAAGGCGATTATTTTAGCGTAAAGTTGTCGTTGCCAAATTGTCAAACTTTCGCAAGGTAAACCTCTCAAGATGGCGCGTGAATCAAAGCCTTCAATGTTGGATCAAAAATCAATTCATAAGATTTAGCTGCCTGTGCTGCTTGCTATGACGAGTTAATGCAGAATGCTTCCTTTCTCGCCGTACTGCGGTTTTTCCGCTTCCGTTGCAGCCTCTTCAGGGTCTACCACCTGGGCAACGGGCTGTGACGGCCCGCCTGGATCCCTGCCCAGACGCGGCCCATTTAGGGGCAGGCTGTGGCCCTTTTGGGTGGCCCACCGGAGCAAAAGAAAATTGACCTTTATATATTCTCGACGGTCATATCATTTTTCACTATTAAATCTTCACTCACGCATCACTTCCAAAGGCTCGTGCTTCTCTAAAATTGTCTGTTGATCTTATTTATTTTCTTTCTCTTCAATGATTTAATCGAGTTGCGAATGTGGCAAGGAAAGACAAAAACAATAATCACGTCCGATCATCACAGTTCAATCTGGAGATCACCATGCAATTGACGAGGCACTTGCCCGGTTACTTCGTCAACGATAATGGATTCCAGCTCTATCTTTACAGTACACCGAATTTGACGACAACGAGGCAATATGACCCAACCACTGGAAGGAATTATAGGGCGAATGTTAGAAGCTAGTTCCTGTCAAGATGCTTCTCCTGAGGATATCCTTACCAAGCAATTGCGGCGTTGTCTTCACGAAGAAGAACGTCCAATGCCTGGAAGACATTCCGGCTCGAGATTGACGCTGATGGTGTCCAGATGACCATTTACATGATCCATGGTAAGAGTTTTAGGAGGAACATTGTAAAGTGGGACTAGCCACTTGAGGAGGCACCGGCATCGGCATGAGGAAGAGTTGGCCAGGGGCAGGGGCAGCTCTTCATATACAAGGCCCCATGCCAGAACCTCGTTCAAGTCTGAGGATATGAAAAATCAGCGGAAGATGACGTAGAATTGTCTTGCTGCAGGTCCCCGCTTAGTCCAATATGGGTAGACAGCTCTATAACCTCAGTTCAAGCCCATTTCACGGACTAAAAACGCGAAAAACTACAACTCGCTATACAAAGGGAAGAGGGCAGTGTCGATGCATCTCTGTTGACAAGTAGCTTTCGAATCTCTTTGACTTTTGATCTATGGATTAGCCGTAAGAATCACACGTATTGACCATTGGTTCAATGAGGAATGAGAATCATGTCGCTGAGCTCCTAGTTAATATCTTCGCATGATTCCCCAAATGCTGCAGCCAAAATTTGAGAGCTGTTAATGAGTGCATCTCTGGTAAAATCTACAGTATCATGCTAGATAATGCTAATGTGAACACCACTTTGATCCGGAGTACGGTGCAACAGCTAAATCCTATTTGCAATGGGATTTTCTTCCATGCTTGGTGAGTGTATTGCATTACCTTGTGCATGCATGACAGTCTCCACTAGATTTATGATTCTATGACCAACATATGTGGGTGGGATCAATACGTTAGATCCACTCCACTAAATCATCAAGAGTTGGAGAGCTGAAATTCTCATAAGATGTAAGGACGGGGTAGAATTCAATGTACAAAATATTGAAGAGGCATGGAAGGCGATGGGTGTGTTGATGCTCTACTCCACCACTCACAATATAAGTGTCGATCTCCTGTCGTTGACACAACAAAATTAGAAGATTGCTGAAGTCTTTAGGGACTTCTTGCAAGATTTTAATGACAAAACATGTTTTGAGCACTAGTCCTTATCCCTCGAGCAAACGAGCTGTTTACTTTCTAATGATGCTGGTTAAGTTAGCAGCAATGTGATCCCTTCATTTATGAAGTAGTACTGACCATGAAGGCGAAATCCTTCCAATATTACAAGGACATTCCCCGTCTTTATGAGTGTCCATTGTCTTGGATCCAAGTTCGAGGTTCTCGAAAACTCTTAGGTAAATATGGGAATGGACGAGGAGGTCCAAGTGTGATAGAAATAGACAATGATGATGACTTCATTCCTGAATGTATATACTGCATGCACTTTTCATTCGATACGATGAGGTTTGCTTCATGGACAGAGATGGCACCTTCATCGGATACGACTCATGATTTGCTGACATCATGGAAAACAATAGGTGCAACTTGTTTGCAAAGAACTCAAAAACGACTATGGCAAAGTATGATTGTGTTTGCAAGAATTGACTTCATAAGAACGTGGCTAATGTGAACGAGATAACAACGGTGAGATTATATGATTAGAATTAAGGTGAGGAATATCACTAGATATTATATTTGGTGTAGTATGTATGTAATTGGTATCAGGAACTGCTACACCTAATTTCTTTTTCTTTCTTTCAAATTATTTGAAGATGTGCTAGTATTTCAATTTATATTAACTGAATGGGTGTTTTCATTAATTTTTCATAATTAGTTTTTAAATTTAACATTTGGAAAAAATTAGTTTAATTATCTTTTTTTTTTTCTTCACTAAAAAAATTTAACCTACCGGTCTCTGGAGAATTTAGATTAATTTTTATACACTAATTCTTTTAAATTTCTTAATTAAAAAAATAAATAACTTAAGACAGTCTCAAGTAATTATCAGCACAGACCAAGACAAAAAAAGGTGGAGCAGAGGAGAAGTGACGTGGCATCCTATGCATTGCCAATGTGCCATACGGTTGTTATCACTCTACAAAATGGGAAAATTTAAATAGATAAAAAGAAAAAAGAAAAAAAAAAAGAAAAAAGGAGCATGTTTGAGAAACTCCAAGAACGATCTTCGAACCTCCGTCACAAGGAAGAACCCACCTTTTCTTGATGCGTCAAGAAGCTGATCGACACTTCCTCAACAGTCTCCAATCCCACTCGCTGTCAAGCTCTGCTCCTCTCTATATCTCTCGACCCTCTCCAGCTCCTCCTCATCAAACACCCGAGCAACTCACTCTTTGCCCGAAACAAACATACCAGGACGATCGAAAATCATGGCGCTGGCTCGTCTGGCCCTCAAGAACGTGCAGCAGAGGTTGGGTTCGGCTTCCTCCGCTTCTTCTTTATGCAGGGCAGGCCAGATCAGACAGGGGTGGAACGGCGGTGAGGGGACGATGGCGATGAGTAGGAGGTTCCTGGCGACAGCGACCGAGAAGGCTTCCAATGACAAGGAGGTCGCGGTGAGCGAGAAAGGTGACGGCAGGAAGTTCAGGCTCTTCCCCAGGAGGAACCGCAGGAGGAGCCTCTGGAGGAGGAACGAGGATGCTGACTTTGTCCCTGCTCTTTATGGTAAAATGTTTTTATGTCTGTTATAGATTCTCGGTTTTCTGTTTTTGTTTCGAAGCAGCTCCTGTTGTTTTTAATGTGGAAAGATGTTAATAAGGGCAAGAATCTCTTGTTTGGTCTGAGATTAGGGGGATATTTCGCGGGAGGAGAAATTTCACTTTCCTGATTAGAGTAGCGGCCTACACAGAGCAATTTAGGATCAAACTTTTAAATTGAACTCATTAAGATTAAGAATGTTTCTGGCGCTAATTTGAACACCTTGGTTTTTAACCCTTTTTCTTCGGCATTTTGTAGAGTTCTTTCCTTCGGGGCTTGGCAACGCACTGATGCAAGCGACGGAGAACATAAACAGGCTGTTCGAGAACATGAATATATCGCCATGGCAACTCATGGGCAGAGTCAAAGAGAAGGACGACCACTACAAGCTGCGGTACGAGGTCCCTGGGCTGACCAAGGACGACGTGAAGATCACGGTCCACGACGGGATCCTGACGATCAAGGGCGAGCACAAGAGAGAGGAAGAGGAAGGATCAGATGACGAGTACTGGTCTGCCGCGACGTATGGTTACTACAACACGAGCCTAGTCCTGCCTGAGGATGCTAAAGCGGATGAGATCAAGGCTGAGCTGAAGGATGGCGTGCTCAACATCATCATTCCCAGAACAGAGAAGCCGAAGAAGGATGTCAAGGAAGTGAATGTCCAGTGAGCGTGCTTTGTTTCTATGAAGTGTGAAGTAGGTTCTTGTGACCTTGTCTGGTTTGGCTGACTGAGAGATCGCTCGCTCTTAGGTTTGGCTTCAGCCTTGTAGTTTCGGCTCTCCACTCGTTGGTGAGTGGCTTGTTAATAAAGTTTGTCAAGGTGGCGTTTGTATTCATGTACCAGGATGGATCTTTTGGATTAAAGGAATTTATACATATAGATGGTATCGATGATAATGCGAGACGATCCATTACAGCATAAGAAATGCATATGTGGGACGACAGAATGTAAATGAACATCCTTAGGAGGCCAAACCCCGGGCTCGATTGTTGTTATCTGACCGTATTCCTCGTCGTTTTCAAGTACTATGAGTAACCAGAACAGAATTCTCACGTTATTTGTCCCTTAGTAGAATTCTTGGCAACCACATGCATGAGAAAAGCTCTGCGAGCCCCCTGTGAACATGCCGGACGAGCTGACAGGAGCTTTGGTACCCACTGAGGGGTACTGCTCACCCAAATGGCGTCGGGACTGTCTTCAATGTGGCTCAGACGATGGTCCAAACGTTCTGAAAAGTTCAAAACTTGGGATCAGCTAAAATGGGTCAGAGCCATCGTCTCAAGATGATTAAGATAAAAGTAATTAAGGCATTCATTAAATACTTTTCAAAATACACCAATTTCCAATCTCTTCCTCTTCTTTCTTGTTGAATTCCTTCTCTATTGGTGAAGTATCTAAACTCTTGTCTCTTCTACAGGGGACATCCCTCATTCTGGTTTCTCTCTCTCTACTGGTATTCCTTTCCCTCCATAAATTCCTGCCTCCCCTCACTAAGGATTGTCTCAGGAAGTCGTCTCTCTCTCTCTCTCCCCCTCTCGGTGTCTGCGCCTGTGGCTAACCCCTGCGTCTCCATTGTTATATGCAATATTCCACTTTCAGATACAGCTCGATTAGAAGTTGTGTGAACTACGATGGATAGCTCAACAGGCCATTCACATGCCTTGCTAGTTGCAGCAACTTTCATCTTCGTCTTCAGTCTCACAATCCCGCCACTAAACTCAGGTAAAAAGGAGGTCATCATATTCCCTTCTGAACTGGGTCACTCATTCTCTTTACATCTGATGTCATGTCATGTTATCAAAGATTTCTTTTGAAGCGTTTTTCTATACTCAGTGTTCACCAGGTGGTGGCTTTTTTTATTTTTATTTGTTTCTTGTTTCCTAGCTGAGAGCCTGAAGCAGGGAGAGATGGTTCTGGGCTCGAGGCCTCCTGATTGTGTGGACAAGTGCCTCGGTTGCGCACCTTGTGTGCTGACTCTTGTAGTTCCGGGCTACCAGGTGAAGCATTTCGGGACATCTTCACGTGAAGATCACATCCATAACTTCCAGACGGAGTGGTTCAGAACATCGTCGTCGGGCGAAGACCGCTATAGTTACTATCTCCTCTCATGGAGCTGCAGATGCGGAGACAAGATCTTTCATCCTTAGACTCCAGCAAAACAAAAGTACCTGGAATTAGTGTTATGTAGGAAGGATATCACCCTTCTCTTGCTCGCTTTGCGGCAATGTCCCAACTCCTAGTCTTGTATCGGCGCTAATGCCACGAACATATTTTGAAGTAATGAAGCTGCTTCTATGTATTATTCCTTCTCGTACGAGTGCAATTTACTTGAAAACTTTAGGCGACCGAGAGAGCGATCGAGAGAGGCTAAATACAATTCGCACGAGCGAAAATGGATGGACGTCAGATACATTATCATGTCGCCATGGGCAGATCAAAGTTCATGGAGAGAACGGAGCAGGGCTTTTGGAAGTCGCATCTTTGATGTTGCCAGTTCAAAGAAGGCTCCTTTTCAATACGTACAGTATCACAAGTACGATCCCTCTTTTTCTGTCTCTGCTCGCTCTGAATCATACCATCGCTTCATCAGTTCGGCGACATTATTGCCCCTTCCCCCAACTCGACTATTTACCTTTCGAATTTTCAAGCATTACTCTCCTGGCATTTTTTTTAGGTCGGTATTTACTCTCCAAGCTTTATTCATCCAACGTCCTGAGGTTTTATTTCGTCCGCTTCGTGCCACTTTACCTCTAAACCGTCGACTAAACCTGCCTAGTTTATGGACGAAAATCACATTATGTCCCTACCGTGTGGCCATTCTCATTAACATATCCAGAACGGAATAAAGAAAGTAATTTACCAAATGACGGACCTACGAAAAGAGTGCATGGCTTGAACTGGCAACCAGAATACAGAAGAGAAAGAAGACAGATCGATAGCGGCGCAATCGTTCAGAAGATGGTGGACCGACGCACAACTCCGTGCAAACAAGCCAACTCATGTCGGAAAACTCCAAGGGCTGAAATTACACAAAACGGTGAAACTCCAGGTTACGCAAAAGCGAGAGAAATTTTTTTTTTTTTTTTTTTGGGACAAAATTGAACATCAAGCTTTATGATGTGGTCCAACATGAAATCCAACCCCATTTTTTGCTTGGGCCCATATATTGGACCTCAGCTTGCACCCGACCCCAAGCCCAGACCGGCCCAGCCCGGCACGATTCCTGATCTTCCATTCTCTCAAAACAAAATGGAAACTTTCATTTCATCGAGCAGCAACGACCCGTCTTTCTCTCTCTAGAAAATGCCGATTCTCTCTCCTCTGACGTCGCTTCACGCGCCACCGCCGAGCTCGATAGCTCCTCTGTTATTCTCCTCTTCCTTCCGAATCCCCCGCTCTCCATTCTGCGCTTCCCCTTTCGAGGCCAACCGCGCTTCGTCTCCTGCAATCGATCTCGGCCGTCCATCCCTGCCATGCCGCCGCCGCCGCCGCCTCGGGGCTGCTCGTGGTCCGCCCTCGCCGCCGGAGCCCGGTCCTCCGTCCGAAAATGGCTCTCGCCGGCTCCGGAGTATGCACTTTTGACTCTGCTAAGCTCGAAATATCCTCTTCCTGGATTGACCTGGATGTGCCCACGTATACAATTTTCGATTTTGCGTGTATTTGTATTATATCTCCATGCCCCTGTACATGCCGACCTTAACTTAGTGTTTCGGCGTCGCTCATGCCATTACCATTTCCAACCGCGTTAAGCTTGGCTGATTGTTAAGTTGGGTTCAATTGGCTAATTTATTAGCATTGTCATTGGAATAGCTTGGTGATTGATTCAGATTATGTGGTCTCTTAAATTAAATCATTTGAAATTGTCTCATTGATATGCACACGGGGCGCTTTACACGTCCTGTGAATATTGGGATTTAGTAGGTTATTGTAGCTCAAGGTTTTTCAATTATTTTGAAATATCAATTACATTAACTGTGCTAGTTTGTAAATCGGAAAGCGCTTTTAATTTGTTCTTGGGCACAGTATAGATTGGATTATAATTAGCTTGCTTGTGTTTGAATGTGAATGATTGGCCGTGCTTGTCACTAGTGCTTGAGTTTGTGATAACGGATGCACCACATAAAAATAGGACTGCAGATTGTAGAAGACATCTCTCATTGTATGGATCTTATTCTTTTGATGTAGATGTTGGACGTAGTAAATGCTAGTTGGGGTAAAATCTCTTGATCGATTATTAGTTGAGATTAGTATGCATTACATGGTGGGTTTGAGCACTTCCATGTTTGACTTGTGCGGCTTTCTTTTCTCATCAATAGCACTTCAAAACCTGACACGCAGGATAGGTTAGTCTGCAAATCTATGAGAGGCAGAATAGCTTTGTCGGATGTATTCGTCTTTTCGGTGCTGATTAGGTTAGGTGGAGGTGGTGGGAAGTGATTACTCAGAATCAAAATGGTCAAGCATCATAGAGTCTGCTGGAAAGACATTTAAAGGTTAACCGTCCTTCAAAGTGGGCTAGTTGTTTACGAAGCGCACGTGAGAGGAACTTTTTAACAAGCTTTTTGGTCATATCGGCAAGTAAGAGGAGATGAAAGCTGGGAATGAATCTTATGACTTCTTGGGTCTTGATTAAGGGTCAACCAATTCTTGGCTGATCCTTCTCTCACTAATTTTTGAACAAGTTGTGGATTTTTGGGTAGCATGGCTTTGCTTTGCGGATTTTGCTTTAGGGTGGCAGGTGCGGACACTTAAGGCTTATTTTGCATGAACTCCCATTACTGTCTGCTAAATTGCCCCAAAAGGATAAAAAGGCTTGAATTTTGAGTCCTTTCCCAGGGAAGTGGGCTACTCTTCATTGCACCAAAGAATGAGTTTGCTTGTAGTCAAATTGTGGGCTGGGAAAATTATGATATGTGATCTATCTATGTCATTATTAAGTTTCCTGTCAAGTTATACCGTGACACTGTCTGAGAATCGCAACTATGGCTGAAGCATCAGTTTTGAGCCTATTGATCTGCACCTGATATTCATTTTATTTTTTCTCTTCATCTGGGGCAGGTGTCGCAGCATCTTTATCTAGAGTTCAGGACAGTGTGCAGATTTTCTTTGCAGTTCTTTTCTGGATGTCTCTATTTTTCTGGGCCTCTGCATGGGACAGGAGAAATAGACCTAGCAAAGGATCAAGATCTAGAAGATGATCCAGTTAGTTATGTTCTGTACATACCACTTGCAACTGTAATTACAGTTTAGGATACGAATGATAGTCAAATGGGTGGCGGATGCTGTTCCTATTTTCTTCTTACTTACTATATCCAAGTTCTGTACAATTGCAATTGCTAGACTTATGTAAGATATACATTCAATCTGGCAGAATTTAGGTTCATTTCATTACCTTCTATCAGAGCAATATCTTGTTTAGCTTCTTTGATTTACTACACCATTGGAGGAGATAGATCTCCAAACGAATACCCCAACTGGATTTTACTGTCTTTTCTCTTTCCCTTTTTAAGCATAGCAGCCGCCATGCTTCAGATTGAACTGTTGATGTTGTGCATCCTGGTGATCTGATTAATCTCTGTTGATCTGATCTGTTCATGGGGGGTTGCTATGCTTGCTGCCAGTCACGTTTGTCTCTCATTTGTGACGACAAAGCAGAACCAAGTCCTAAACGGAGGAGGGCACTTCTTTGCGATATTCTTTGTAAGTATGTTCTTGTTTATTTAACCTCAGAGCATCTGTAGTCATTTTTAATTTTAGCCTTTTGTATGTACCAAGGGAACCTAACAAGGAAAAAGCTAGTATCTTTGATAACGATTAAGTAAAATGAATTGAGCAAGGTTTATGTAATTTTGAAGATACTCTCTTCGCCTAAAAGAGGAAGCGAGACTCCTACCGGAACAACCAAATTGCGGAGGTCGACAGTCCAGGATGGCTGATAATTATGTCGGTAGTCATTCTGAAGATTCACAATGTGGCATTTTTGTTCTCCAGAAAGATGTTCGAGACCTTTTGGCCTATTTTTGAGGAGACTGATGAGCGCTCATGGAGGTGGGTATCACTGTTCCGGACGATGAAGACTTGAGCAACAGTTAAGAATATCGTGCTCGTCGCTGTCGGCCCCAGAGTAGTAAATTGATGTTGGAGTCCACTTTCCGGCGATTGATCATTTGCGAAACCTGCCGGTAGTAATCGTTCCGATGATATCGATTTTTTCGTTGCGAATATCAAGCGTGCGTACGCGATGCACCCAAAATGACAGGAAATGATAATAGCAATAATTATTCAACAATGATTGCCCTTGTCTTTTTGGGCTTGCCCTTCGCTACTGGCTACGTCACACTTAGGGGCAACGCAAAAACAGTAGAATCCAAAAGATGGGAAATCCTCGTCCCAAGTCGCTTTCTGGAATCGCATCTTTTGAAACTACCAGGTGTCGCGAATTGTGTGGAGAAATGGGAGGAGAGCTGAGACGATAATGAAAGTCACCCGTCTCACTTATTTGACGTTATCGTCTCGTCGCTCGAGCAAAGCAGTGCCGCTCAGATTCTCACATGAGCTCGAGTTTGTCGACGTGCATGGCGCTAGAGGCGCATGCTCTTCACCGTCCTTTGCTTCCGCCGTGGGCTTATATCACGTTGCCACGATTTATAGGGTCAGCAGGAGAAGGTCATGCGCTGTAATGGAATTTAATGGCGACAGCTTTGGGGCCCGAGATCACTCTGCAGAGACGCTTTTCTTATTTGTTTTCTCTTGCTGCGCTCCAGCACTGTATTTGTATTTTCTCAGCTGTTGTTATCAACTCAACGTCGATTGAAGTGTATATTGATGAGTGAACATATAAAGAATAACGCACAGCTGGGCTTGTCATGTAGTCTTTTCAGCTTGCCACGATCGTAAACCACCTTTGTCGAGTAGAATTATGTAAGAAGCCATGAGAAAATGGAACCTGTGTGATAGTGTTGGAAAAATATGGCTTCGAATTGGGTAGAACAATGAAATCGGATCGAGTAAAACAACTTCGGACTTTGAGGCGTGATATCACTTTCTTTTTAAGGATTTATTTGCCCCACAACGTTCTGGTCCACCGGCAAAAATCCTCCGGGATACAACAAAGTCTCGAGTGAGAATCTTGATATGCGATTTTAGTATTTCTCCGCAGTCTCAGGAAACAATTAGAAAGAATGGTGTCGTTTTTAGAAAGAAAAATCGAGAAGGAATAAAATGATCACACTGACTCTCTTCCGAAATCTGAAATATAAATATATATATATATATATATATATATATATATATGACACTTTTAAACGAAGGCAACTCTTCAAGAAAAATGAACAAACATGTCCATTCGAAATTCGTCCAAGTGAACAAAGGTGTCCGATCGGAAATAGTTGAAAATCCGAACAATTACAATTCTTCGGAAAAATTACAACTCTTCAGGAAAGTTGCAAACCGAACAAGTATCTTTCCAAAGGTTGTCTTTAAAAAGACACAAAGAAAATTCGGAATAATAATAATAATTTTTTTAAATAATTAAAATTTCGAATTTATTATTATTTTACTAATAATTCCGAAAATTCTCAAAAAGGAAAAACAACCTTTAGAACTTAAATAATAAAAAGGAAAAGAAAGAAAATAAAATAAAGAAGAAAATAGAAGGGATTAGTGCCAAAATCGCGCAATTATCCGCGCACCCGCACGCGGGTATGGTGAGGCCTAGCCTCGCCCAATTATTCCTTTGAATATTCAAAGGAAATTCACACTTTTTAAATAAGCCCACTTGCTCCCACAAAACCCATGTGGGACAAGTGAAAAGACATTCTCGGTTTGTTTTAACAAACAAACTTCCAACAATCCCCCACTTTGTTTGTAAAACAAAAGCTTTTCAAAATAAAATTTAAAACCGAACAGCCAAAAATTTCAGTAAGATTAATATACATAAATAAAGGTCTCTTTCGAGTTAAACTTTTACTTAGTGCAAGTATATTAAAGCTCTATCAAAGTGACAAGTAACTCGGCTTTAAACTTATACTTTTATGTAAGGGAAAAAACCACGAAAAACCCGAACTTTACCCCGAACTTTTTTTTGCGCCATGAAAAACCCCAAACTTTCCAATGCGTGACACATTTACCCCATAAGGGCATTTTTATCTTTTTAGTTTTTCTTTTTCTTTTTTTTTTTTTTTTTTCTTCTTTTCTTCCCTCCGCCGGCCATGGCGGAGGGAAGCCGGCGCGGCGAGGGTCGCCCTCGCCGGCGTGGGGCGAGGGCGGCCCTCGCCGGCGTCGGGCGGCCCTCCCGGCGTCGGGCGAGGGCCGCCCTCGCCCCATGCCGGCGAGGGCGAGCCTCGCGGAGCCGGCTTCCTCCGCCGGCTCCGCCATGGCCGGCGGAGGGAAGAAGGAAAAAAAAAAAAAAAAAAGAAAAAAAAATTTTAAATGAAAAGACCAAAATGCCCTTCAATTTTGGGGTAGATGTGTCACACTTGGAAAGTTTAGGGTTTTTGGTGTCGCAAAAAAAAGTTTAGGGTAAATGTGTCATGGTTTGGAAAGTTTGGGATTTTTCACGGCGCAAAAAAAAGTTCGGGGTAAATGTGTCACTCGGGGCAAAGTTTGGGGTTTTTCGTGGTTTTTTCCCTTTATGTAATAGAACCGGACATACCACACATACACTAATCTCTTGTTTCAGCGAGAAGTTCTATATTACTCCGCACTATTATGGCCTTGTGCTTGATCCTGTTTCATGAACCCATACTCCGCTTTTGCTAAACCCAGTTCATCTTTTTCACCCATCCGCTCCATCCGTCAACTCATCCATCAAACCCCAAAGCAAGTAAAAGAGTACGTTCAGTCCTCCAAGTTTGACCAAAGACCCTATTCCTGCTGCGAAAATGAGTACTTTGTTACTCTTCAAATTCCTCCAGAGTTTCCCAGACAGTGGACCCAGCAGGGTTACACTCACATTCATTATGGTGCTGTTCGTCTTGCCCTTACCTTTCATGGTCGCAAAGGTTTACCTGTTGTTGCTAGGATAGCATTATTGGATACTCGCTTTCTAGAGTACCAACATGCTTGTATTGGCACATTCAAACCACTTTGAATGCTGGCACGTGTTTGTCACTTTATATCCAAACTTTAATATTGTTCTTTCGGATCCACAGTTACTTTCTTTTATGAAAGTACAGTCCAGCTCTTTACCGGAGCCCCCTGCATCGCGACTCGTAGCCGCAACACTCCACTACCGATGGTTTATCGAGTGCGGGAACCATGCTCTTGATCCGAACTTCAACAATGGAAATGAAGATGCTTTGTTCATCTCCATGCAAAATGATCAAGCTTCTTGTATTCATGTTCCCAGACAGATCCCGAAGGAGAAGTTAGCCACTCTTCTCCCAGATACATGGATCACAAACTATGAAAAACTGCACCAGAACAGTAAGCCCATCCAGTCCTCGGATTCTGAATTTATCCGAAAGAAAGATGGAACTGTTTCCATCAAGTTCGGCAAAGAAAAAGAAGAAGGTAGTCCATCTATCTTCCAAACTCTTTTTATGATTGAACCATGTGTTCCTGAAGCTATTTTCGAGCCAGACCCAAAAAAGCACGTCCGACATTTTCAAAGTGATGGACAGTCAGTCCATTACTATAAAGACCCATATGGTCATTGTTTTTGGGATCCTTTTTGCCGTGCTCCTCTTGCACGAAATCTCCCGATGAGGTTGATCCATTCGAAAAACCTCCACCTCGGCGAAAGAAAAGGAGAGATCCCCCGTTTCAACAAGGTACTTAAACGGAGATCCATCTCGTTGATACTCTTGGTGAGTGTGACAAATACCGCACGTAGTTTCCTACGCACCTCCTCCACCTCCAAAATATACTTTTGCACGTACAAACTCTCCACCACCATCACCTCCACCTTCTCCTCCTCGAAGAAACTAGCTCTCTCCCCGTTTTATAAGCCAATTCTGAAATGGGCTAAGAAAAACTCTTACCCATTTGAAGTTCCACCAGAAAAGCAAACTGTCTCTTCCATCGCCATGTTCCAAGATACGGACTTCCCCCCTCTTGTCCGTGAACAATCCAGACTTACATTCCCTGCTCCAGAAGAGTATACTGATCCACAAAAAAGGTTTCGTCATAGAGTATACTGATCCACAAAAAAGGTTTCGTCATACTCCTAAAATATCTACCCCTAACGAGGTAGATGAGCATGGAAGACCAAAAAAGACTACTACTACTGAAGCTGTCCTAAATTGGCAATCAGAGACTTTGTTGGCACAAAACAATGCTTTCAAAGTCATTGATTACAAGATCGGGAATGTGCAACAAGATCTCCAAAGACACGATGAGTCTACCAAAAATTGCTTTTCGAATTCCACAAAAGACTTGAGGCCTTGGAATCGGGACAACGCCTCGGGTATCATTCTCTTGAAAGCCCGCACCGAAATAGAGAAGCTCAAAAAGCAGATTCAAATCCTTGAAGAAGGAAGGTTTCGACCTTTCGATCCGTTAGCACCTACTGTGAGAACCGGTTACGTGCCTCCCTCGCCTCAGACGTCTATCTTTGCTGCCATTCCAGAAGATCCTTACAGAAAGGAACCAGATATGGCGAGCATGAGAGATCCTCTTAAAGAGCTCACTCGAAAACAAAAGGAGAAAGGAAAAGAAAAAGAAAAGCCAGAAGGGCTAACTAGGCCAACCTCTACTAGGCCAACCTCTTCTGTGGTCATCAGAGAAAGGCCAGATCAGATGATGCTTTCAAACCCTCTAGAATCCTTTTTAAAGGATTTGGGTACTCAGGAACAATCTAATCCTGTTGATTCTGCCATTCAAAAAGACCAGATTCTCTTTCCAGCAGAACAAACTTTTCTTGACATCTTTGATTCCGAACCAGATTTGGTATCTCTTGCATCTTCATCATCCTTTTCAATCCCTGCTATTCATTCCCCTCTTGAAGCACCAATCACTTCATCCATATATATGGCCGATCCTTCAGCTCCAGATATTGAAATGGAATCTAATTATTCTGATCCAGAAGTTGTCCAACATAGTACCGGACAACATGTGTCCATGGCATCAAAACAGTTCTTCACCATTGATGATATTCCTTATCACAAATGGCCAGAAAGATTTGAAGAATTTCATACTTGGTTGAATACTCAATCCTTCACCAACCATGATATGAATGATGTCCTCTACAACTTTGTCACCAGGTTTACTGGAAGCCTCAAAGCCTGGTGGAAATCAGTGTCTGATTAAGACCAGATTCATTTATTGATATCACCAGATTTTGGCCATGCCATTACTATCTTATACCATTTCTTTGTGGGGAAACCCACCGATCTTGTGGAGCTAAAAAGAAGAGAATTCTTTGAGAGAAAATGTTGTTCTCTCCAGAAGAAACATCTTGATAAACACTACAGGGAGATGCTTAAACTCTTTTATCGCCTTGAGCCGATTCAAATTTGAAGCATGTCTTCCTGACTTCTATTCCCAAAGAATTGACCCAGATGGTTGAAAGATCCTTTTTTGGAAAACAAAAAATGGTACAAGACATTCCTTTGGGAGAAATACAACAAGAGATCCATTTATGTCTTAAAGACCTTTGTCTAAAACGTCAGATGGTACGCACCTACATCAAGGAAGACAAAGGTCTTGAAGTAGCCTGTTCCCGCCAAAAGCTGAAGATCAAGTGTTCCAAAAATGATTGCGATGGCGATTGTGGAAAGTATTGCCAAAAGAAAAGACACTTTAAGAAGTACAGCATCAAAAAGTACAAACATGGCTCCAAACACTTCCGAAGGAAGAAGAAATGGCGATACCTACGCAAAAGAAAAGACCGCACAGGCCGCAAAAAATTAGACAGATGTTACATCTGCAACAAGAGAGGACATTTTGCCAAAAATTGTCCTCAAGAGAAAAAATGTCAGAATCGTTTAATTCATCATATTGAGAATGAAACTGGAATTTCTCTTGAAAATGATGATATTGAATCCCTATTCTCTATTGATGAAGATCAGACAGAACAAACTCTTTGTGTCATTCCTTCTTATCAAACTTCCAGTGAAACTGAATCTGACATAGAATCTGAAGAGATTTTTCATATATCTCTTGCATCCTCAGAACAACCTCCTGACATATTCTCAAGTCAGACCCAGTGTCCTCATTTCCCTGTGAAAATCTTCACTTCCAAATTTGCAAAACCCATCAATGTCATTACTCTTATTGACACTGGAGCAAGTTGCTCTATTCTAGACACCAAAATTCTACCTGAAGAATATTGGACTTCTCATGTCCGATACTTCAATTCTGCTTCTGGAGATACTTTCTCCACAAATGTCAGAACTACTCCTATAACTGTCCAGTTTTTCCCTCAGTGTTCAATCACTACAAAAATCTTTGGATCCAGTCTCCCCAATAAAGATCTGATAATTGGGTGGGATATTATGACTCAAATAGCTCAACTTCGAATCATCCCTGGAAAAGGTCTTAAGTATAAAGATCAATTCTCTGAGTTCGTCAATATTCAAAAACTCTTTTCCTTTCACATGAGTCTATTAGATCCAATCATGCAAAAGTTGCTTCAATCATGCTCAGAATCTCATGCTGAGTTCGCTCAAAAATGTTCTCATCCCTTATGGGAAAATCCAGAGTTTTTTGTTCGCCTTCCATTCAAAAAGAATGAAGACATAAATCCAACCAAGGCGAGTCACTCGGGAATGAACCCAGAACATTTAACTTTGGCACAAAGGGAATGCTCAGAACTTCTCCAAGAATGACTAATTGAACTGTCCAACTCTCAATGGGCTTGTGAAGCCTTTTATGTCAATAAGCGTCTTTGAGCAAACCGGGGGAAAAATGAGATTAGTGATCAACTATCAACCTCTCAACCTTTTTCTCCAAGATGATAAGTTCCCTTTACCTTCAAGAGATTCTCTCTTTGCTGGCCTAACCAAAGCCCATATCTATTCCAAATTTGACCTCAAAGCCGGATTTTGGCAATTGGGTATTCATCCTGATGATAGACCCAAAACAGGGTTCTGTATCCCAAACCAGCACTTCCAGTGGAAAGTCCTTCCTTTTAGTTTGAAAGTTGCCCCATCCCTCTTCCAAAAGGCCATGTGCCGAATTTTCCAGCCAATACTTGTCAAGTGCTGCAGTCTACATTGATGATATTCTCGCTCTATAGTCCTCGATGAGCAGCCGCACTGCCAACTCCTTGAACAGTTTGCGGAAATTGTGAGGAAGCATGGCATTATGCTTTCTCAAAGGAAAATGAATATTGCCCAGACAGAAATTGAATTTCTTGGTATGCACCTCAATAAAGGTACGTACTACCCAGGGCCACACATTGCACATGAATTATTGAAGTTTCCTGAAGAAAACTTCACTACAAAGGAAGTTCAGCAATTTCTTGAGATAATTAATTATCTCAGGGATTTTGTTCCAAACATCGCAAAGCTGCTAATCCCACTCCAGTCAATGCTAAAGAAAAATCCTCCATCTTGGGGAAAGACCCAAACCAAAGCAGTTGTTGAGCTTAAGGAGATTATGCAAAATCTCCCACCACTACAAATACCATCAACAGGAAAAAGAATCCTTCAGACTGACGCCAGTGACGAATACTGGGCAGCAGTCCTATTCGAAGAAATTGATGGTAAGAGGCACCTCTGTGCTTATAAAAGTGGAAAATTTTCTCAAGCTGAAATGCATTACCATTCCACCTTCAAAGAAATCTTAGCAGTCAAAAACGGGATCAAAAAGTTTGAGTTCCACCTCATCGGCCACCATTTTCTAGTAGAACTAGATATGGCATCTTTTCCACAGATGACCAAGTTCAAGCGAAGCAAATCCCAAATTCCCAGTTGCTTCGATGGGCTGAATGGTTTTCAAAATACTCTTTTGAAACCAAACACATTCCTGGAAAGAAGAATGTGCTTGCTGACTTCTTGTCAAGGCCGAAAGTTCCCGCAGAGATCAACATGTACATCAAGAGACCTGCTTTCCATATGCTCAATTATGGAAAGAAATACAAGATCGAGAAGATCAAAGATCTGCCCAACTGGAAATATCCTCAAGAAATCATTGAAGAAATCCAGCATGACCGTCTCAGTGAAAACATCGATAGTCTCATGTGGCAATGCCATACTGAACTATTCCGAATCAACGGAGGTTCCATTCTCTATCCTTTTGGGTTGAATGCAGATTATCCATTCATTCATCCTCTTACCTAGAAGGAAGATGATTTTCCTGATCAACTCAAAAAGTTATTATGGTACTTAACCAACAAGTACCTAATAGCTATGGAAATTCCAACCAGAAGATTCATTGCCAATCTAACAAGGATTTTCATGCTCAGAGGTAATGTTGAAAAAGAAAGTGATAAAAATCTTTTAGACTTTCTCAACTGGTTTTATCCTCCAACTCATTGGAAACATCTTTTAGAGAAAGAACTAAGAACCGCAACACCAAACCCTGAAGTCCATACCATTTTGTTTTTTAAGCGTCCATGGTACTTTTTCAGAAACAATGGTAGCATAATTAATGAACCACATGAAATAGGAACCACATCCTATAAACCTCACTTGGATAGCAGAGAAGCCCGAATTTACAGATCGTATCCAGGCTCTATCGATATTCGAACATCGATCGAGAGCTTCAAAGAATTCTTTGCCAAGAAAACAAAACTGTCCCTCAAGAAATATGGAATTATAATGCCCCCGCCACTTGGGATCATTATGAGCTCGTACTCGTAGAAGCCAAAGAAGCATTCGATGATTTCGGACAAGCGGCGTCATCCCGTGAGCATGAAATGACAGATGCGGATGACATTGTCCAATCCACTCAAGACCCCTATGCTAGATGGGGAGGTCCTCTCGTCCCGGACCCCTATGCTCCAGATCCTCGTCCTTATCTCAAAACATGAATGTATCTTTCTACAGGGGATCCAGCCAATTGGCCTCGGCCAAACATCCCCGATCCTGACGACAACACCGATTGGGCACAGGAAGAAGCCTCACATTGGGCACATGAAACATCCTCGTCAAGACAAATTCTCTCACCTGCAGATCTTGAAGCTCTTGAACAAAAGTATGAAGAACACTTCTTTGCATCAAATTACAGCTCAGATGACTCCCACAACAGCTACAATGCCCGTGATGGACGAGACCGCTGAAAATGCCGTTGTACGTACAAAGTCACTGTAGCAAAGTTACTGTTCACTATGCTAGGGAAAGTACTCAGTAGCAAGTTCGTTCACGATGCAGTGCGATCATAGTGTGCGAATAATTCCCTCCCAGAAATTTCGTTCCGGAGCCTTTGTTTCTAGACCCGTTAGTTGGTCTTTGTTTGTTTGTGTCTCCCATTTGCCTATATAAGGCAAGGAGTCTGTATTGTGTTGGGCAGAGTCCCTTGAATGAAGTGAGTGTTTTTGTGAAAAACCTCTCATGGCTTTCTAAACTCCTCTCTTCTTCTCTAGCCTAGTAGGATCCTCCAAGAAATGCAGCTCGAGTATGTTAGAAACGTTTCCATCCTGGCATCTCTGAGTGTCTCTAGGCTCTGAACTAAAGGACTGAGTGGTTTTCTGCTAAAAGGCTGTCCCTGAAGGGCTTGAACTAGAGTGTTCGCCTACTGTGGGATGCATACCTGCAGAAAATTGACTTTGTCTTCCCTGGTTCTAAGTCTAGGTCCCTTCAATAAATTCAATTCAACCTACAAAACGTAACAGACGATATTGACTTCTCATATCAGGGCTACGCCAATATCAAACAATCTCATTCAATAACTTGTTCTTACCCATTAAACCTTGTAACTAGTAATGTTCTAGAAAAAGGTCGGGTTACCATTATTGGAGATTTCAATTAAAGGGTTTCGGCCCCATTTCTTGTGAGGTTATTATTACCATGTGTCTTGGTAAAGCCTTTGTCAAGGGATCGGCGAGATTATTACTTGACCTCACATAGACAATTGTTATGGTACCATCTTTAATCAATTGTCTCACATATTCATGTCTTAGACTAATATGTCTAGACTTACCATTATAGGTGCTACTCTATGCTCTTGCCAAAGTAGCTTGACTATCACAATGGATAGAAATAGGAGGCATAGGATTAGGCCATAATTTGATATCCAACAACAAATTCCTAATCCATTCAGCCTCTTTCCCAGCTGCCGCTAAAGCAACAAATTCAGATTCCATTGTTGAGTGAGTTATACATGTCTGTTTCTTGCTCGCCCAAGATACAACACCTCCAGCTAGTGTGAAGATCCATCCCGAAGTACAACGCTCATCTCCCACACTTGTAATCCAACTAGCATCGGTGTATCCTTCTAATACAGCCGGATAATTATTGTAGAACAATCCTAAATTTTTAGTTCTCTTAAGATAACCAAAAATTCTAGGAATAGCTCTCCAATGTTCAATACTTGGATTACTAGTATACCTACTCAACTTGCATACAGAATAAGCAATATCAGGTCTAGTACAATGCATCGCATACATTAAAGACCCTATAGCACTTGCATATTCTAGTTGTGCCACCGCTCTACCAAAAGATTATGATTTAATTTAATACTGGAATCAAATGGAGTACTTATTTCCTTAAAACCAAGATGTTGAAATTTATTTAGTAAATTTTCAACATAACTATATTGGCTTAAAGAATAACCCCCACTATGCTTCTTAACTTTAATACCTAAGATAGTATCTACTTCACCCAAATCTTTCATTTTAAACATGGAAGTAAGATACTTCTTAGTCTCAATAATTCCAGTCATATTCGTTCCAAAGATAAGCATATCATCAACATACAAGCACACTAAGACACCATAGTTTTTAGTGAATTTAGAGTATATACACCTATCGGCACTACTATTGATGAAACCATTTGAAAATATGACCGAATTAAACTTTTCATGCCACTGCTTAGGAGCTTGCTTAAGTCCATAGAGAGACTTAATCAATTTACATACTTTTCTTTCATTTCCAGGAAGAACAAAACCCTCCGGTTGTTCCATGTAAATCTCCTCATTTAAGTCTCCATTTAAGAAAGCAGTTTTAACATCCATTTGATGAACACAAAGATCATAAATGGAAGCTAGAGCAAAAAGAACTCGAATAGAAGTTATACGTGCAACAGGAGCATATGTATCAAAATAATCTATTCCTTCTTTTTGTCTATATCCCTTGGCCACAAGCCTAGCTTTAAAGGCTTGAATAGAACCATCAGAATGATATTTTCTTCTAAAAACCCATTTGCACCCAATAGGTTTTGATCCTTTCGGTAAATCTACTAATACCCAAGTATTGTTGGACACAATTGAGTCCATTTCATCATTGACAGCTTCTTTCCAAAAAGAAGCATCTCTAGAAGACATAGCATCATCAAAGCTTCTAGGATCATCTTCTAAATTTAATACTAAAGGGTATTTATTTACCACATTATTATCTCCATCTCCTTCAACAAGAAAAACATGAGTAATAAAATCAGGACCTAAGTCTTTTATTTTCCTAGCTCTAGTACTTCTCCTTGGTTCAATTATGTCTTTAGAATTATTTGTTACTTTCTCTTGAGAATCACTTTGAGCTTCCATAGATCTTGAATTATTTTCAATAATTTCAGAGCTTGTAAAACATTTATCTTCAAAGAATTCAACATCTCTTGATTCTATTATGACATTGGACTCTAAATCAAGAAGTCTATAAGCTTTACTATTTTTAGCATACCCAACAAAAACACTTTTGATCGCTCTAGGACCGAGCTTTGTTCTCTTAGGATCTGGAGCTCGGTAGTATGCTAAACACCCCCACACTTTAAGATATGACAAATTTGGCTTCCTACCTTTCCATACTTCATAAGGGGTTATATCATTTTTCTTGGAAGGAATTATGTTGTGAATATCGCATGCAGTAAGTAATGCTTCTCCTCAAAGATTAATTGGTAGCTTTGAATTTGAAAGCATACAATTAACCATTTCTCCAAGAGATCGATTTTTCCTTTCAGCCAAACCATTTTGTTGTGGGGTGTATGGTGCCGAAACTTGATGAATTATACCATGTTCTTCACAAAATAAAGAGAATTCATTTAAGAAATATTCTCCACCTCTATCTGATCGTAGAACTTTAATTTTCTTTTCTAATTGATTTTCTACTTCAGCCTTGTATTTCTTAAACATGGTAAATGCTTCATCCTTCGATCTCAAGAGATAAACATAAAAAAACCTACTGCAATCATCCACAAAGGTAATAAAGTACCTTTTACCCCCACGTGTTAGCATACCATTAAATTCACATACATCACTATGAACCAAATCCAATAAATTCGAATTTCTTTTGACACTAGGAAATGGCTTCTTAGTAAGTTTGGACTTAGCACATATTTCACATTTATCAAGTTTACCATCGAAATTTATCAAGTCTAACTTCTTCATATTCTTTAAATAACGAAAATTTATATGTGCCAACCTACTATGCCATAAGGAGGAAGACTCAACAATATAAGCAGAACTAATAATATTATTATTGATACTCAATTGATACATGCCATCATTGGCATAACCCTTCCCAACAAACAGCCCATTTTTCGACAGGATAACCTTGTCGGATTCAAACAAAACCCGAAACCCCCTCTTACAAAGTAAATCAATTGAAACTAGGTTCTTCCTAATTTCGGGTATAAATAACACATTAAGAAGAGTTATCTTCTTTCCGTAAGTGAAGTCTATCTCCACCGTGCCTATTCCAGCAGCCTTTGCAAGAGTATTATTTGCCATCAGGACCTCTTGAACATTTGAGTCAACAATCTCCTCAAATTGCTTGAACATATACTTGTCCTTGCACACATGGACAGTTGCTCCAGAATCTAACCACCAACCGGATTGGGCAGTGGTAGAATTGATTTCAGAAATCATAGCCATCTCATTATTAATTTAAAAAATTTTCATGTTCGAAAACATGTTTGAAATCATGGTACATAATTTTCTTCAACCAGATTTGCATCTGCCTTCACCGTCGGAATGTTCTTGTCCTTTGAGTTGCTCTTGCAGTGAATGCAATCCTTGGCGTAGTGTCCCCGTTTGCCACAAACAAAACAGCAACCCTTTTTCTTCTTTTGTGTTCTCTTGAATTTATGCCCCCGCCTTTTACTTTGAAATTCTGGCCGAGTTTTCGTTTTTTATCCACAACATTCACCTTGGAATTGTACAAAACAGAATTATCACGTAAACGTGACTCTTCCTCAATGCGAAGATGTTTCGTATTTGCTCCAAAGTAAAGTCCTCTGACTTGTGAATCAGCCTTTTTCCATAGTCTTTCCAACTTGGAGGCAATTTCGCAATAATTGCTCCAACTTGAAAAGTTTCCGGAATATTAATCTTGAGGGCACGAATCTTGCTCACAAGCACTTGTAATTCATGGACTTGATCCAGCAAGGGTTTAGTATCAATAAACTTGAAATCAAAATATTTTGCGATTAGATATTTGTTAGTACCTTGCTCCTCCGCTTTGTACTTGAATTCCAGTGCATTCCAAATATCTCTGGCCGACTTCATTTCAGTGAATAAGTCGTACAGTCGATCGGAGAGAGTGTTCAATATGTGTCCTCGACAAAGTAATTCATCCTCAGCACGTTTCTTCTTCTCCTTATTAACCCTCTCAATGGCTTCCGCACTTGGCTGTCCTCCCTCGGCAGTAGGCTCAGGATCTTCTATAGGCGCCAAGTTAGGATCTAGTATGTAGGAAATTTTCAGAGCAGTGAGTAAGAACATCATTTGTCCCTCCAGCGAGCAAAATTGTTCCCATCGAACCGGTCCAGTTTGACCATATCTTGATTCATAACTTTGATTGTCTCCGACTCCATTGTAGCAAAATAAATCCTTAAAATTGTTGGAAAAATATGGCTTCGAATTGGGTAGAACAATGAAATCGGATCGAGTAAAACAACTTCGGACTTTGAGGCGTGATATCACTTTCTTTAAGGATTTATTTGCCCCACAACGTTGCTAATGGTCACCGGCAAAAATCCTCCAGGATACAACAAAGTCTCGGGTGAGAATACTAGATAGCAATTCTAGTATTTCTCCAGAGTCTCTCTAGGAAACAATTAGAAAGAATGGCTGTTGTTTTGTAGAAAGAAAAATCGAGAAGGAATAAAATGATCACACTGACTCTCTTCCGAAATCTGACAAATATATATATGACACTCTTTAAACGAAGGCAACTCTTCAAGAAAATGAACAAACATGTCCATTCGAAATTCGTCCAAGTGAACAAAGGTGTCCGATCGGAAATAGTTGAAAATCCGAACAATTACAATTCTTCGGAAAATTACGACTCTTCAGAAAGTTGCAAACCGAACAAGTATCTTTCCAAAAGTTGTCTTTAAAAAGACACAAAGAAAATTCGGAATAATAATAATAATTTTTTTAAATAATTAAAATTTCGAATTTATTATTATTTTACTAATAATTCCAAAAATTCTCAAAAAGGAAAAACAACCTTTAGAACTTAAATAATAAAAAGGAAAATAAAGAAAATAAAATAAAGAAGAAAATAGAAGGGATTAGTGCCAAAATCGCGCAATTATCCGCGCACCCGCACGCGGGTATGGTGAGGCCTAGCCTCGCCCAATTATTCCTTTGAATATTCAAAGGAAATTCACACTTTTAAATAAGTTTCACTTGCTCCCACAAAACCTATGTGGGACAAGTGAAAAAGACACTCTCAGTTTGTTTTAACAAACAAACTTCCAACAGATGGAACATCCATGACAAGCACCTTCAGGAGCCATTTTAAGCCCGTTGCAAGTTGATGAAAGTGATTAGAGATGTGACCGTATTGGGATGGCAAAGAACAGAAAACGGAGACGTTTAGATCTCGCAGGTTCCTGGGTTTCTGAGGTTCGTGAGTATGAGAAGTTCTAAGAGTTCTACATCTACTTATCCAATGTTTGGCGGGTGATAACTAATAATGCACTACCAAATAGGAGAATTATGATGTCATTGATTTCATATTTAGATGTAGATAATTTTCTTTTGTACAAGGCGTTGTACGAGTTTTTGTTTATACTTTAAATTTCAATGAAGTTTACATAAAGCATAATATACTATTAATAATAACATTCATTGGGCTCTAGCAAAAAATTATAAGGTTAATATCCTAAAAAACTCCAAACTGGTACACCCGACAAATTTATCATAAACTATTTTACCTCAAACTAGTATACCTTTGACAAATTTACCAAAAATTGATATACTTGTGATAAATTTATTCTATGTTAGTTTTTATTAAATTTTATTGTTAAATTTTTAAGTTAAATGAAACGTGATAATTGACCGGTATACCATTTAGGATTTTACACTCCGTTTGTCAATTTTTTTTTTTTTTGTGGTATTATTTCAATTTAGTGGAGGGTATATTTGTAACAAATTTATTAGTTTGGGATTTTTTGCGGTTAAATAAATTAGTTTTGGGTAAATTTGTCATAAATGTATGAGTTTAAGGGTTTTTATAGTCAGTCGGAGTAAATTTGTCACAGGTATACTGATTTAGGGTTTTTCATAGTCAAGAAAATAGTTTGTGGTAGATTTGTCACAGGTGTTTCAGTTTGGGTTTTTTTAAGGTATGAACCCAAAATTATAATGTGTTTATAAAAGTATTTTTGGTTATCTTCCGATTATCACATTTGTTTTCTTGAGTTATTTTCTTGATTTGCTAAGGCATGGATTAGTCATGAAATAAATAATTATATATTTTTAGGAATCATTATATGTAAGAAAAGATTTGGGGGTTAAATAAGCCGCTTGGTACCATGCTCATTGATTCTGTTCTAAATCAATTTCTTTTAATTTTTAAATTTTTTTTACTTTTTACTTTTCTTTGTTCCTTTTTTTTTTATCCTATTATTATTCTTCTTCTTGTGGCCGCTCGCCAGATCGACGACTAGCTAGACGAGGGCCGACGACCTCACCGGAGCGTCACTAACCCTTGGTGAGATCGGCCCTCGTCGACTGAGCCTTGCCGAGGCTGGGTGAGGCCCGCCTGGCCATCGATGAGGCTCACCTAGCCCCACTGAGGCTTGGCCTCGTTGGTGGCTAGGCGAGCCTCGCTAGGGCTGGGCAAGGTCCGCCTAGCCACCGGCGAGTTCGCCGGACCTCGCCTTGGCCTAGCGAGCCTCCGGTGAGCTTACCGGACCAGTTGCTAGCCACCGGCGGTGGCGGACGGTGGCCGTGGGATGGCAATTGATAAAGAAGAAGAAAAAAGAAGAAGAAGAAGAGAAAATGGAAGAAGAGGAGTTGGTTTTGATTCTTAGATTTGTTCTCAGAACAAGAATCAACTTTTTTTTTTTATTCTTAATTTTGTTCCAAATCTATTTTCGGAAACAAAAAAAATAGAAATTTATTTTCGGGAACAAAATTTTACTAAACGCGACTCTATTCCCAAACTACTCTCGAAAACAAAGAATCAGAATCAGTCACTATTGGGATGGTTACCAAACATGGCCTTAAAATGCTTAGAAATTGTTCTCGGGAACAGAATAAAAAAGAATCATTTCTAATCAGAATCTGTTCTCAGAAACAGAATCGTTATCAAATGCGCCCAAGTGATTTCTTATCCGATGAATTTCTACTATGGCTAAGTCAAGTATTGATATCTAAGTGAATTGTGAGCAAATTTCATTTCTATGGTAGTGCTTTTATTTAGTTGTCAGATCGAACAAGGTATGTTTAGCAAAAGAATTAAATACTAAACTCAAATTGTAATAATGCATTGGTCGTGAATCTCCATAATTCTAGTGTGAAAAAAAAAAGTACAAAAGACTAAACTTAACCACTGGGGATTGTCCCAATGGCCATCCTTTTGACATGAGAAAGGAGGGTCGAGGAGTTTGATTTCCTATCCTTTTAGGGAGGGTGGGGATGGATACATTTAGCTTCACGTGTAGAGTTCGATTCTCATGCTATACAAAGTGATAAGATGAAAGTTGGACAATTCAACTAAGAGTTAGAGTAGGATATACAAGAAGAAGAAGAAGAAGAAGAAGAAGAAGAAGAAGAAACTCAAAGAATTATCAAAACACTATGGATCAAGAGCGGACTTGACAAGTTAAAGATTTCGCACATATATCAAAATAATCATTGCTCTTCTTAAAATACAATGTTGAAATAACAAATTGAAACACTACAATAATTTTGGCTAAAGTTTGGTAACGATAATCTTAAGAAAGGATTTTCTCTTGGCAAAGTAATTATTGTGGCAAATTTCTATACATTAGGAAAGAATAATTTGAGAACTTCTAACAAGTGATTATAGAATACTCAGTTTTCTGTTATTCAGGTCATATAACAATGGATAATATTGATGGAGATCTATCGTTTTTTTTTTTTTGGGGGCTAAAGAAATTAAATTCATGCATAATTGCACTCTAAGCATGCGAATACTGTTGATTACGCTTACCACATTATTAAGAAAAATTAGCATGAGTTTATATTTAATGAACAGTATACCACCAACTCCCAAATAAGTTTCCTTAATAGGCCTAATTAGTAAGGGGGAGTCAAGTGTGAAGGTAGTTTTAGCCTATGGAGCATTTTGCTGCTTTGAACTACAGCCTAATGTGCAGGAGACAAAGGGTGATGCATTACGCCATCACCTCAATAAGCACGTACTAGTAAAGTCCATTATTAACATAGGTGGGCCACGTTCTATCATGTTGTCAGATCCATATAATATCTCCCAACAGTTAATTACGACCTTTGTTTTATGAACGCTTTTGGTTATCATCTTGCTCCTTGAACAGTTTCTGTGTCTTCACTCTTCTATAAAGGAGCCCTCCGTCTCCTCTGTTTTCCCTCAACGGAGGAAGTTCTCTTCCTCTCTCTCTCTCTCTCTCTAAATGCTTCCTCTCTGATACTCTTAAGACCCCATAGAGGTACAAAATCGTAAGCCATACAATGCTTTTGAGAAGCTCCTCCACACCGATACTCAACTCATGGCTTCCACTCTCGAGAGACTCTTCACCGGAGCACGACCTCCAAGTGCTTCATCTCCCAAGGACCAGATCGCTGTCCTTGATGGCGCCGCTTTTGTCCCCTCCACCTCACTCCGATGAACCCGCCAAGAAGGTGATGACGTCCGCCAAGCCGCAAGCCTTGGCTGAGATCAAAGCTCCAGACCCTCCGAAACTCAAGAAGAAGAAGATCAAGCTCCCTCAGAGCCCCAGCAAGGTCAAACCGACCAAAGCTCCGTCTTCTTCGGTGAAAAACGACGAGGATCAAGAAGGCGCAAAACCCAACTCGAGAACGGGGTCTGCTTCGATGAGGAGGCTGCTCTCAAGTTCCGGGCTTGATGGGGCTCTTCTTGGTGAAGAGGCTCGTGACGTGGTGGAGAGAGAGGGTGGTGGGCTTCAGACCCTGGTTGTGGGTGGTGGAATGGGAAGTGGCGGAAGTAGCGGGCTTTATGGTGGCGGCGGCGATGTTGGCTGCGGAGGAGGATCGGACGACGGGGAAGATGAAGGGTTTGGATTCTACGAGAATAACAAGAATCCTGGTAGTGATAGCACTGATGCTTATTACAGGAAAATGATCGATGCCAATCCAGGGAATGCTCTTTTGCTCGGGAACTATGCCAAGTTCTTGAAAGAGGTATCGACAGCTTGATGATTAGTCTGAAAGTTCCTCTATTGATTATAACAAGAAATCTGCTGCCGCTATAGAATTCTTGAAGTGAATTTCACTATTATGAGCTCTTCGGTTCGGCCTAATGTGATGATATAGAATTTTCCTTTTAAGTACTTTTGAGCTGAATTGTAATTTTTGCCGATGTGAATGAAAGTTTGGATGTAACAGAGACTGAAATGATTGATGAGGAGAAGAAATGGGCATTCTTTATTTTGTGGGTCTGTGTTATTAGCAATTCATGAAACTGGAGTGATCCTTCTGCTGCAACCAGGTTCGCGGAGATTTAGCTAAAGCAGAGGAATACTGTGGCAGAGCGATTCTGGCTAACCCGAACGACGCCAACATCTTGTCGCTTCATGCAGATCTCATATGGCAGGCACACAAGGACACCCATAGAGCTGAGAGTTATTTTGATCGAGCAGTTAAAACTGCTCCTGAGGATAGGTATGTATCAACATAAGCTGCTTCTTTTAGTACAACCTCTCATTACAATTCCTAGCTCAAGTGATGAAGTGATTGTAGGGGTATTCATCAATTTACCAGGCGCTTTTTAGGACTAGTTGGAAAAATTGATCAAGTAGTTTGAAGAAGTCTGATGGCAAATTTCTATCGTTAATTCTCCAGTAAAAGTGGGTTTTGTTGCTGAGATGCTAAGTGCTAGTTGCAGTTATGTCCTGGCTTCTTATGCCAAATTTCTGTGGGATGCTGAGGAGGAAGAAGAGGAGGAGGCTGAATATGGCAGTACTTTTCCAACTGATTTCTCGCAAGAAGCTCCTCACCACCACCCTCTCACCGCAACTTCTTGAGTAACCCCCTCCTACTTGCTTGAAGATGTAGCAAAATATAGCTTCCCTTTCTTGTAATTTCAGGCCGATGAATAAGTTGACTGTAATTGTATGATCACGAAATTAATTATTATTGTCTTTTAATTTTCCTTTCTTGGCCCAATTTGGCTTCTGCATATTGAGCTAAGTAAATTGATTCTGCGAACACAGTGCCTTATCTTAAAAAAAATGCATTGTGAATTTATGAGAATGTATATTGGAGGCTAGGGCTATATAAATGACAAAACTATTTTGAGCAAATTGAATTACTGTCGTTTGACTGAAAAAAATAAAAATAAAAATTATAGTCGGTGCTGATCAAACCTCATGGTTCTCTGTTCTTCCTTCTGACAATTTATGCATGGTGCAAGTTCAATGATACAATCAATCTGATTCTTGGCCTAAAGTCCTTATCATGGAATTTCTTTCTGTTGAAATGTCCCCTTGTGGAGAAGATACTATTCGTGTGGTAGAATAAATTTCATTTAAAACAACAAAATCACGAGATATTTGCTGGTGTGGCCCTTGTAATTGCGGTCTGCTTTAGTCCTTGGTATCTGAGAGACACAGGAATTTGACCCTTGAGATTGCCGGAACATGGCTCCTATTTTTCAGCCGGCCCTAGTTCTTTAAATGAATATTTCATAAAGTAAATGTCAATGTTGAGAGAGAGAGAGAGAGAGAGAGAGAGAGACTAGATGGAGATATTTATGGCACTTGATCACACTGAGACCACCACCACCACCACACCCATTTCCAAATGAAGGTCTTTTGATCACGACATTGACTAATTTGATTTTGATTGATTATAATAATCAAAGAGGGAGGAGGGCCATCAACAATGGCATCACAAAATACCAACAATCACATCTCTCTCTTTAGATTTTATTTTGTGGTTTATATGGCTTCAAATGTTTCAAGTCTGTGGCCACACTCAGTATTGAACACGTGGTTTCTCCATCTTGTTCTATCAAAGTGATAAGCTGATGATTATCCTCATTAAGTAAAACCACCAGCCAGTGTCCCAGGTGAAGTTAGGTGCTAAAGCTGCAGAGGAATGATGTTATTAGTCCACAAATTTCGATGGTGTTGTACTGGTCGCAAGTGGTTGGAATGTTTTTTTGTGTTGCATGTCTTTGACTCATTAAGTCTGAAAATCACATTCCTTTTAGCGAGTTGGGATCTATGCCTGCTAACTGTTCACCACATGGGGAGGAGTTGAAAAATATCAAAGGTAAATATCTGCAGAAAAGCCAAACAGGGCATTTTGCTCTCCTAGTCTGAGTCTATTTAATTGGATTTTTTCTTTTGTCGGTAACATTCGTACAGCACGGAAGCAAAAAATATGCAGGAAATATCTTCAGTTTGCCTTTTGGAATGGATATACGCTCAGTTGCTGGGAGCCAATTTTCGTTTGTACCAGTTGTTGGGTACTTGTTTATTACTACATGAGGTGCACCAGTTTCACACATTGGATCGAATCCCGATCTCTAGTTCGTCATATTTTTCCCACGAGGCACCATTTTTCCAGCAGGAAAGATGGAATATCATAAATCCCCGGTTTACTCTCATTGACCGAATTTTTCTACTATATCCCAAGTAGTTTAAATGATTTGCGAAAGAAAACAGAGTTGAAACGATAAAGTTATTAGCAAACTTATCTATGTATCTAACTCGTAAAGTGACAGTTTTGTAAGAAGCTTAGTAATCTGTGGACTCTATGGTTTTAACTCATGATTGATCGAAAACTTTACCAAGTCTCTTGGTTCATGAGACACATCGCACGAAGATATTCATGTCATAAATCGTGCAATTTTCTCCAAGAAATCCATTTAAGATGAAAAGCCCGAATGCCTCAAAACCCTACAGGACCCAAACGATTTTTCTGCCAGGGGGTGACAATTGCCTCCTACCTGTACCTGGAAGTAATATAAATCCAACGGTTCGTTAGACCTAACTGAAGCCCACTAATCATTTTTCAGCAGTAAACTGAACCTAGAGTGAACACTTGAAACTCCCCATTCCTATTTCGGGCGCCAAAACAGCGTTAGCCTCACATACACAGTACGGAGAAATCTTCACATGCACTGGCAGAATTATCCTTCCTCAAGCTTGAATTCCAGGATGGAAGCACCAGAACATTACTGGCACGAAGAAAGAGTGACTTCGTATCTAGCAACAGCTGCCGCAAATTCAAAAAGTGGCAACATGATGACCATAACGTTAAACAGATGAGGGCAAGTTTAGAAGTATCAGACTAGGAAAATATCATTGCAGCTCATTCAACCATTTCTTAGAAGAGAGGATTATTTTCCTCGAACAATAAAGTTTCAAAAGAAGCTCAAGGTTATTTCAAATTCAATTGGGCGTACGTTATGCTTCCCACAGAGCATTGTATTACAACGAGCAAAAATGAATTGTGAAACCTTTGAAAACTGGAGTTCATGACGATATATTACAGATTTCAGGAACCGTTTCTCTTACATGTGTTGCAAACAGTGAGAGATATCTCCCGCTTTTCACAAATTTGAAAATTACCTAGGACCTGATAGCTGAACTTCCGAGAGAAATGCATTACTATAATTTATTGGTCCAGTTGAAGTGCCATCTCCACTGCTCCCTTGATAAAAGCTCAAGCTAGCCTGAGGGCCGAACTGAGAGGGAATCGGTGGATGAGGTATGGCGCAAAGACCCTCAAGCATTTGAACCACTTTAGTCATAGGTGGTCTTAAATGCATATCATCCTGTACGCACCACAGGGCTACTTTGATCGCATCCACAATCCTCTCATCATTTTCATCGAATTCTAATCTAGAGTCTAGAATTTCCCCTTGCTTTCCTTCTTCCAGCATTTTGAAGGCATAAGAAGGAAAATGGGCCTTTTCCGAAGATTCTGCTGGATCAAAATTTTTCCTGCCTCCGATGATCTCAAGCAACACCACTCCATAGCTATAAACATCACTCTTCTCAGATATTGGGTTGTCAGTGATCCATTCTGGTGCTAAGTAACCCCTTGTGCCCCTTAATGTTGTATACACAAGGCTCTCTTCCCGGCTCATTAGCTTGGCCAAACCAAAATCTGACACTTTTGCAACAAAATTATCATCCAGAAGGACATTCTCAGGCTTGATGTCGCAGTGAACAATCTTGACCTCACACTCTTCATGGAGATAAGCTAAGCCCTTGGCTGTACCCAAAGCAATATTGAATCTAGTATTCCAATCCAAAACCTTACTGGCCTCGCATTTCTTAGAAATCCATCTGTCTAGAGACCCTTTTCCCATGAATTCGTAAACAAGAAGCCGGTGAGCCCCCTCGGCACAGAAACCTTTTAGCTTGACTAAATGGACATGATGGATGCTCCCTATAATACTAACTTCAGCTCTGAACTCTTTCTTTCCCTGGCCTATACCCTCCAGTTTCTTTACAGCCAAATGAGTACCGTCTGCGAGAATACCTAGGTAGATTGATCCAAATCCTCCTTGCCCAATCTTTGAGGAGAAGTTTTTCGTTGCTCTACTCAGATCACCATAACTGAAACGGATAGGCATACTGGAAAGACTGTCCAAGAAATTTTCTTCTTCGAGAGTTTCTTCAGAATAGTCAAGCAATGACTTCTTTTTCTGGTGATACCAGAATCCAATATAAGCTAGACTGGCAATGACTGCAACAGTTGCAAAAATGATGACTGCAATCACAATCGCATGCTTCTTATTCTTGCTGCCTTTGGGCCCAGGCGTATTTGAAACCTTCATGTACGAAACATAACCATTTGAAGCCGGATCAGATCTTTGAAAATTTCCTATCTGGTCAAATAAGAAGCAATCACCAGAACTGCTATTAAACAGTAGCACGTTACAAGAGCAATTGGTTCGGCAGGCTTCTATGCAAGCATTCACAGTAGACTTTACAGAGGGAGTCACAAACCCCAGTGCAAAATAATCAAGCTTCTCTCCTATGTACGCAAAATCTACCAATTGGTGAGACGAGCTACATGATGATAGAGGTTGAGATCTGCAGTTTCCATTAAGAGCGGGAGGGCATTGACACCAATTCTCAAAGTAACAAACCTCGTAGGGGTTACAATATTCTGGGACACTGCATGTATTCCTGGGTATCCGAGTTGCTTCCGCAGTGACTGACTTCCCCCTTCGAAGATTAACAAAAGTGATTGACCCATCGGATCCCAAAACTGCAGCCCACAGGGCATTTGGATCAGAGTTGTCAGAGAAGACAAACTGCCAAAGTAGAGTCTTATTCTCATTGTAGAAGTTCCATGAGTTCGAGACCAATACCACAGAGTGAACATTGCCATCGGTGCCATTGCTAACATTTGATCTGCGGCCGTCACCTTTCATTGACCAATAAATTTGTGGAGTTTGATACCCGGCAGACAAGATCAGATCGCCTGACAAAATGTCGAGATAAACTGACATACTGTTACGGTTGGGGAAAGTTTTGAGCCTCATCCCTTCTGTGAATTCCTGCCCACTCACGAGAGTATCAGTAGGACTGCTAAAACTCTGCCAGAGGATCGCCTCATTCTCCCCAAGCAACACAAGGTTACCAGAATCCAGCAATTCCATAGCACTGACCTTTTCTCCGGCTGTACTAGTCGACCAGGTAGTATCATTACCCCTCTTCAAGTAGACATTCCCATTGTTTTCAAACACAAACTTATCAGAACTGCTGAGTAATAGTCTTCTGTCAGCAGTCCAAATGACTTTGGAACTGTTGATATGAATGATGTTCAACAGAAAGGTTTTGACATCAACACCGGTGTAAAATCCCAAAGAAAATGCCGAATTGTTAGATAGCAAGAACCTTCCATTGTGATCCACCCACTCCACCTGAGAAGTTTGGAATCCAGGCCGAATCTGGCCAACAAATGGAAGACTAGAAAAGCAAGTCCCGGAGAACACGAGGACGCAGAAACACAGGTGTCTGATGACTACCGAGAAAGACATCAACTCCATAATAGGACCAGTATGGATGGATTCGAGCCCAAAAAAAGGGACAAATCAATACCAGGAAGCAGATGACACCCAGAAATCAAATCCTGAGCTTGGTTAAGGATGACAAGTAAAGTTTTGTACTTGGAGATTAGACTACCAGATTCCAATTCAATCAGTATGAACCTTTGAAGTGGGGAATAAAAAAAGATAAAGAGGAAAGCCCATAAAATGGAGGAGTTGTGAAACAAAGTCGAATTTTGATTTTTCTTTCAGGGGGAGTCGCTGAAGCAGTTGAGAACGAAAAATTGCAATAGAAATCAGTTGACATCAGATTCACACCGGGACCAGGATGGCTAACCTTGTTGCCTTGATTCCCCAATAATACATGGATGAACAGAAAGCTTTTGGCTTTTCTTGAGCAGGCCGCGGGTAAATTAACACGGCTTCTTCGTCGGTGGATATGCTCACAGAGAGATACACAGAGAGAGACAGAGAGACAGAGAGACAGAGAGAGATCGGAGTTGGCGGGAGTCCATAGGGTCAAGAGGTAGTAACTGGACAGGGTAACATCATTCGTATCTGTTGGCCACCCGGAAAAAACATTGGTCAGAAAAGGAGATGCAAAGCACCAGATCTTCTACTTCCTTTTGTATAAATTTATTTTGTTGAATTCCACATGGGTTTGAGTGCATTCGGTCAGCCCACCGCCTTTTTCCTTGTCCTTTTCGTTAGGTCCCCCACGCATGTCGGGACGGGAAAAACATCCAGTAGTTTACATTTGCAACCGTGTCTTTTGCGCTTCTTTCAACTTCGACCCCTCATGTATAAAAGCATGAGCACATTAAAATAAAAGTGAAGAGCTTGTATTTTGCTTCTATTTTTCTTTATAAACATAGAAGACCTAGTCGAAAATGGCAATGACGCCATCTTACTTCTAAGGTTTATAGTGTAAGGCAGCGTGAATTAAATGAATTAATATGTCGAAGATGCAAATCCAAAAAATTAGAGTCATTAATCATTACTGACGTTAACATGATATCCCTTTGGAAGCTGCACTTACAATGCAATGACCATGCTAAAAAGAACAAAAAAAAAAAAAAAAAAAAAGGAAAAAGAAAGGGAGAATAAAGATTTTATTGGGAGTGGAAACGTACCCTCTCTAAACATTACCATAGGAGTTTTACATAAACTCGTCAGCGTTGCCCCATTATGATGCTAGTGGGAGTACGACAGGGGTTATCACACGCCATGGCATGGCTAAACCAAAAAAGGTTTTCTAAGGCCAAGGAGTGATCGGGGATTCAAACATGTGACTTGGGGCTTCATATCACTAGGAATTGTAGTCAGGCCAACCACTGCGCTGAATTCTTGGCTAGTTAGATGGGTTAGTCTTCAACTAATTAAATTGGTGTGTTGACCTCCTGTTGGTGGTTTACATGTTAAAATAAATATTTGAATAAAAAAAATGAAATTTGATTAGTCTCAAACTTTAAGTTGGGTTCCCTAATAAAACAGGTAAAGTGAGTTTATGTGTCCAATTTTTTTCTATAGGTGATTTACGAGTAATAAATAAGGGATACAAACTTAGTCGAGTCGTCGTTGTAACCATTTGTGAAGAAAAGCTATTAAATTGAGCCAATAAAAGCATGTTTAATTTTTTAATAATTATTTATGTAATTTTCGAATATTTACCCAAGCGGTAGTCATTGTAAATGACCATTCAATCTATTGGAGAACACATGCTGTTCATCTATATTTTCAACGTATCTTTACATATTTAACTACCGCCATAATGATTGTTTCCAATATTCGTAATTATAAATTTCTTGCCATTTACATTTTGTGCCCAAGAAAAAGAAAAAAGAAAAAAAAGACCCTAGCCTTTGTTAATCAAACAACTTCATTTTATTTGAAAGATATATCACCCTCACTACAAGTGAAATTGGAAAATTTCATAGCTGATGTCTTGCGTAGATCAAATTTGTCTCATACTCCTTATTTCCATAGAATTGCCAACTAATCTTGACCTTTGACAATAATATGAATTATGATGAAAACGATGGACTTTCTTTACCCCAAAAGTCGTCCTTGAAGCCAATTTTTTCATTTTTATATTTTTCATAATCAAGTCTTTCAAGTAATTGCTAGGAAAGTTGCTTTCTGGCTTTTCTAGAAGGAGATCGTCATGCAAAAGATGTGGGGAAGCTCTTCTCTTCCTCAAGCCACGCTTGATATCTTGCATCACGCGAGGCCAACAGAATAATCAGTACTAAGAGATCAGCAAGGCTATTCCAACAACCATAGTAATGACCCGAGGGCTAATCCAATATTAATACATCTAGAAAGTCTTTGATTGAGCGTCGTCCCTCTTTATTTGACCAGTATGAATACGTTACAAATATAATTCGTCCAATGTTGCCAATGGATGGGGAAAAATAAACTACTAATGATATACCGGAAGCAAAACCTAATGTAAGGAAGGAAAACGTTACGGATGTCAATCATCGTTGACGACATTACCGATGCCTATCCATCAGGTAATCTCTCCGGGTGAGATGTAAGTGATAGCAAAATTACTTGCGAAGGCATGAGATCAATATATGGTTCTTCGACTTGGGGTTGTGTAGATTGTTCCCTAAATTCTTAATTAAGGCATGATGGCCAAAACAATTGCCAATGACATTAAAAGATGTTTTCACTTAATATTTTGCTCTAGCATATATGTATGCTCAATTGATTTACTTCATGTAAAATAATATCTATACTACATTGTAGAGGTGAGTAGCACTTCCCAAATTCAAATTTTTGGAACTAACAATAATCAATTGGTTTCTGATTCAAGGTATTGAACCCTTAGTTTTATAATTATCGGGAATCGACCATGATAAAGTAGGTTTTAGGCTTCGGATTTGGAATCTACCCCACCTCATATCGATTTACCGCTATTGCATCCTTATTTAGAATCACTAATTACGAAAGTGATTCTAAAAAAAAAAAAAAAAAAAAAAAAAACATAGAGGAAATGAATGATATTGTAAATGCCGTTATCCTTGTAAATGTTTTGTTCCTTTTCGAGCTGAATATTGCGCGTGAAATTTCCCGTCAACAATCCAAAAGCCCCCTCGAATATGATATGGTGCACCGTGCACGGACCCACTGACGAACAGGTACGGCCACGTTCCTCCACCAGTCCACGAGTAAATCTCACCCAACGTTGAATGGACCCCCCCTTCAAAAAACAAATTCAATAAGAAAATTTCCGTGGCCTCTACGGTACGCTCCCCTCCGAGAAAATCCATATAAAACGCGAAGCTGGAATGCCCTCAAGAACCCTGGAGGACCCAACAACTGCCACCAAACCCGCACACCCCGTAGATTTCTTGCCACCGACCTGTACCTGGAACCGGAAGTACTTTAAATTGCAACGACTCATCGGGCCCCACTGAAGCCCCCGCTGGCCATACTTCAGCAGCAAGCTGAACCTAGAGTCAACACTCGAACCTCCCTGTTTCACACTTCGGGCACCGGAACCACATTAACGTCATCGCATACGCAGCACAGAGAGAATTTGTCTCTTGCGCTGGCAGAACCGTCTTTCCGGGAATGCAAGCTTTCCTTGATGATTGGCCGAAGAAACTACAGGGTTAAAATTTGCAGGGACATGCCAAGCTTGACTGACTCGTGGACCTTTAATCTGCGCGCTTATTATCCTAGCTCCCGATGAGTGTTCACTTAGGCTATTCAGAAATGGCTCGACAGGTACATGTGCTTGCAGTTTTGGGACTCGACATGTCTGTGCATGGCGAAACTCCCAAATTCCGGGATGCAAGCTCCAGAACATTACTGTCGGGAAGACAGAGTAACTTCACATCTAGCAACAGCAGCAGCAATTTCAGAAAGATGCGACGTGATGACCTTTACTTTAAATCGATGAGTGCAAGTTTATAGAAGTAGCAGATAAGAAAAGATCATTGCAGCTCATTCAACCAATTTTCAGAAGAGAGGATTACAGTCTACGAACATGAAAGTTTCAAAAGAACATAAAGGAAATTTGTAATTCAATTGGGCGGATGTCATGCTTCTCACCTGGCATTGTATTACAACGCCCATAAATGAATCCTAAAAACTTAAATGACTGTAGTTCACGATGATATATCACGGATTGCAGTAACTGTTTCTCTTCCATGTGTTGCTGGGCTTATTCACCAATTTGAAAATTACCTAGGACCCGACAGCTGAACTTCCGAGAGATATGCGTCACTACCGTGATTTATTATTTCAACTGCAGTGCCATCTTCATTGCCCCATTGATAACAGCTCAAGCTAGTCTGAGGGCCGAACTGAGAGGGAATTGGGGGATGAGGTATGACACAAAGGCCCTCGAGCATTTGAACCACTTTAGTCATCGGTGGCCTTAAATGCATTTCATCCTGTATGCACCACAGGGCTACTTTGATCACATCCACAATCCTCCTGTCATTTTCTTTGAATTCTAGTCTGGGGTCTAGAATTTCCCCTGGCGTTCCTTCTTTGAACATTTTGAAGGCGTATGAAGGAAAATGGGCCTTTTCAGAAGATTCTGCAGGATCATAATTTTTCCTGCCCCCGATGATCTCAAGCAACACCACTCCGTAGCTGTAAACATCACTTTTCTCAGATATAGGGTTGTTTTTTATCCATTCTGGTGCTAAGTAACCCCGTGTGCCCCTTAATGTTGTATACACACGGCTCTCTTCCCGGCTCATTAGCTTGGCCAAACCAAAGTCCGCCACTTTTGCAACAAAATTATCATCCAGAAGGACATTCTCAGGCTTGATGTCGCAGTGGATGATCTTGACTTCGCACTCTTCATGTAGATAAAGCTAATCCCTTGGCTGTACCAAGAGCAATATTGAATCTAGTATTCCAATCCAGAATCTTACTGGCCTCACTGTTCTTGCTAATCCATTTGTCCAGAGACCCTTTTCCCATGAACTCATAAGCAAGTAGCCGGTGAGCCCCCTCGGCACAGAAACCTTTTAGCTTGACTAAATGGACATGATGAATGCACCCTATAGTATTAATTTCAGCTTTGAACTCTTTCATTCCCTGGCCTACACCCTCCAGTTTCTTTACAGCCAAATGAGTACCGTCCACGAGAACACCTCGATAGACTGATCCGAATCCTCCTTTGCCAATCTTTGAAGAGAAGTTTTTAGTAACTCTAGTCAGATCATCATAACTGAAGCGGATAGGCATAGTGAAAAGCCTGTCCAAGAGATTGTCTTCTTTTAGAGAGCCTTGAGAATCGTCCACTAAGGACTCCTTTTTCTGGTGATACCAGAATCCAATATAAGCTAGACCGGGAATGACTACAACAGTTGCAAAAATGATGACTGCAATCACAATCACAATCACTCGCTTCTTAATATTCTTGCTGCCATTGGCCCCGGATGTATTTGCAACCTTCATGTATGAAACATAACCATTCAAACTCGGATCAGATTTTTCATAATTTCCTATCTGGTCAAACAGGAAGCAATCACCGGAACTGCTATTAAACAGTAGCACATTACAAGAGCAATTGCTTCGGCAAGCTTCTATACAAGCATTCATGTTGGACTTTAGAGAGGGAGTCACAAACCCAAGTGCAAAATAATCAAGCTTCTCTCCTATGTACGCAAAGTGTACCGATCTGTAAGATGAGCTGCATGATGATAGAGGTTGAGGCCCACAGTTGTCATTGAGAGCGGGAGGGCATTGACACCAGCTGTCGACGTAACAAATCTCGTAGGGCTTACAATTTTCTGGGACAATGCATGAATTCACGGGTATCCGAGTATCTTCCGCAGTTCTTGACTTCCCCTCTTGAAGATTAACGAACGTGATCATCCCATTGGGTCCCAAATTTGCAGCCCACAGGGCATTTGGATCGGAGTTGCCAGAGAAGACAAACTGCCAAAGTAAGGTCTCATTTTGATCGTAGAAGTTCCACGAGTTCAAGACCAAAACCACGGAGTGAACATTGCCATTGCTATTGCTAACATTTGTTCTACGGCTGTCACCTTTCATTGACCAATAAACTTGTGGAGTTCGATATCCAGCAGACAAGATCAGATCGCCTGACGAAATATTAAGATACACCGACATATTGTTACTGTTTGGGAAACTTTTGAGGCTCATCCCCTCTGTAAATTTCTGACCACTCACAAGAGTATCAGTAGGACTGCTAAAACTCTGCCAAAGGATTATATCATTCTCCCCAAGCAATACCAAGTTACCCGAATCCAGCAATTCCATGGCAGTGACCTTTTCTCCGGCTGTATAAGTCGACCAGGTGGTATCATTCCCCTTCTTCAAGTAGACATTCCCATTGTCTTCAAACACAAACTTATCAGAACTGCCGACTGATTGTCTTCTGTTAGCAGTCCAAATGGCTTGAGAACTGTTGATATGAATGATGTTCAACACAAAGGTCGTGTCATCAACGCCGGTGTAAAATCCCAAAGAAAATGCCGAATTGTTAGATAGCAAGAACCTGCCATTGTGATCCACCCACTCCATCTGAGAAGCTTGGAATCCAGGCCGAATCTGGCCAACGAGTGGAAGACCAGAAAAGCAAGTCCCCGAGAAGACGAGGACGCAGAAACATAGGTCTCTGATGACTGCCGAGAAAGACATCAACTCCATAGTAGGACTAAATTGGATGGATTCGAGCAAAAAATGAAAGGACAAATCAATAGGAGGAAACAGGTGACACCCAGAAATCAAATCCTGAGCTTGGCTAAGGATGACAACTAAAGTTTTGTAAATTAAGATTAAAACTACCAGATTCCAATTCAATCAGTATGAACACTATGAACTTGGGAATAAAAAAAGATATAGAGGACAGCCTATAAATTGGAGGAGCTATGAGGCAGTTCAATTTTGAGTTTTTTTTTTTTTCAGTGGGAGTCACTGAAGCAGCGAACGACATTGAGGCTGTTGAGCTTTACTCATGGAAGCTGAGAACAGAAAATTGCAAAAGAAATCAGTTGACATGACACCGGGGCCAGGATGGTTAACCTTGTTGTCGTAATTCCATAATAATGTAACATTGGTAAAAATTGGCGATCGAAATGGAAAGCGCTAGTTCTTTAACTTTCTTCTGTATGGATTTATCTTCTTAAATCCAACTGGACTTTAATGCATTTAGCTAGCTGCGGTTTCCTTCTCCTTTTCCGTGTAATCTACAATTGTGACCCCGGCTTTTGTGCTTCTTTCAACTTTGACCCGTTATGTATGAAAGTATAAAAGTTTTTTTTTGGTCTGTTCATTATCATCCTATCATCTTTAACACGTGGGTTTTACAAAACCTTAAAAAGGGTGTCACCACTCACCTAGAAACACCCATGACCAAGTAAACAAACATTACTTGAATCGTCAAACTTGTGATTCTATCAAATAAGTGAGAAATAATGTTAGAATTGAGTAAAACGCTATCTCAATGACCAATCGACTAAATTAATTTAAACGCTAACAAAACGACTCCCACGTATCAACAAATTGGATACTTAAAGTGATTATTTAAGCTGTTCACAACTCAAAAATCTTAAACCTTAAAATTCTCACTTCAACCAAATCGTTTCTCCTAATTGACTCCTGACACACGTACAACTCCACATCGCCATATAATCCATCATTTTCATAAAATCCCACGGCTCAATAACTCATAAAATTGAGCTACGTAGCTCAAATTCACAAAACTTCAAATATACGATCTAATTCTAAAAACTACTATGATTCGATGAACGAGGGGTATGAATACTTACTAGGCGTTGTAATATATAATTGAGTGAGCTTGACGAAGTGTCCACGGCGAGAACCCTATTCTTTCTTCCGCTTTCCTCTTCTTTCTTTCCTTTCTCTCTCTCTTTTCCCTTCCCTTTCTTTTCGTGCGAGCTCGCAGTTTAAGAAGGAGCCGAGCGTCGCCCTTTTCCTTCCCTTTGTTTGTTGACCGGGCCAACCTGCTTTTCCATCTTTGACTTTTCAAAGCCCATCTCACGCTTGTAGCGGGCGAATCAACACAGCTTCTTCCTCAGTGGATGCTCAGAGAGAGAGAGAGAGAGAGAGAGAGAGAGAAAAGAGAGTTGACGGGGAGTCCATGGAATCAAGGGGGCGCTAGTTAGTGGACATCATTTTTAGTAGGGATGAGCATCAGTCATCTGTTCAGAAGCAGAAAATGTTCAGACCCAAAAGTTTGGTCTGAAGATTTCAAGACCTAAAGTTTCGGTCTGAAGTTTTTTCGTCTCGAAGACAAGTCGGACCCGATTACGGTCCAAGATCTCTAGACCCAATCAAAGTTCGAAGACCGCCGACTCTAGTTTCGAGTCTGCCCACGCTGACGAATTCCAGACCGAACGCGATGAAGAACGAAGACGAAGACAGATTCAAGTTTATCTTCAATTCTTCAAAGCCTTGGTTTATTACAGGATGTATAACGGCTAGTGATCTGATTTGGATTCTACATCAAGATGATTTGATTAACTCAATCTAATTGATTGACGATTGGATCATGAAGACAAGACCTTTCTATACGAAGAAGCTCTACTTATGGAAACCAAGATTTTGTTTGTATGGGCGATCGGAATCAATTTGGGATTCTACTTTTGTCACTCAACAGCTACCAAATCTTCTAGATACAGGGTTGATTGGAAGACGATCCTCAAGATACTGTCCAACGACTAGTTTGGAAGTGGAGGAGTATTTAAGGAGATCAAGGACCGATGAGCAAGTAAGAGACGGAGCGTAGAATTTATAATTCCAAAGTCTGAGCCAACTTCGATCATGCACTTGTCTCTCGTGAGCTTAAACATTTGTGATCTTGAGAGAAATACCAAAAGAGTGACTTAGTGAGATAGTGTGATCTACTACTAAGTGTTTGCACTTAAAGTTGTAATCTCTTGTTGATTGCATAGTGGAATCCAGCAGAAGGCTGTTAGTATGGGAGAGTGGACGTAGGCTTGAATTAAGCCGAACCACTATAAACCTTGTGTTCTTATTCCTTTCCCTTAACTCTTTTATTTTGCTTGAAGTTTATTTTATTCCGCATATATTTGCCAAGGTTTATTTTAAACACCTATTCACCCCCCTCTAGGTGGATTCACTAGCCCATTTCAATTGGTATCAGAGCCTATTTCAATTGGTATTAGAGCCAAGTGCTCATTTTATTAAAGTGTTTTTACTTTTGAGCTAAAGATCTTTTATGGCTAGTATCTTGGCACCAGGACTTATGGAAGGGCAAAGCAACACCAGACCACCATATTTTGATGGAAATGATTACAACGTCTGGAAAAACAAAATGAAGGCATTCCTAAGATCCAAAGATCCCTTACAATGGGATATTGTGGAAAAAGGAATCATTCCCACTGTTGCGTCTACATCAAATAAGAATGGCAAAGACGAAGGGAAACCAAACCCCTCGCTCCTATGTCTCGGACGGAGATGACCAAAAGAGAAGCGCTTGATGCAAAAGCCATTCATTCTTTATATTGCGCATTATCTCCTGTTGAATATAACAGAATTTCTTCATGTGAAACAGCTAAGGAAGTCTGGGATAGACTTCATGTTACATATGAAGGAACCGATCGTGTAAAAGAGACAAAAGTAAACTTCCTGCTAGGCAAATATGAATCCTTCAAGATGAAGCAAGGAGAGTTGATTGGAGATATGATCGATCGTTTTACAGAAATTGTAAACGGTTTGGCATATCATGGTCATCCAATTTCTTCTCCAATGAAGGTCAATAAACTCTTGCGAGGTCTCTCAAAATATTGGAACCATGTCAAGACCTCAATCCAGGAAACTCAAAGGATTATGCCACTCTCCGTTGATGAATTGATTGGCACTCTTCAATCCTATGAAGTGGAACAAATCCATGATGAAGATCCCGAAGGTAAGAAGTCCATTGCTTTTATATCTAATGCTGATTCTGATGATATAGACTCAGAAAATGACATGGACGACGAAGAATTTGCTTTTATGATCAAGAAATTCAAAATTTTGAGTAGCAAAAGAAGGAAACTCAGTGGAAGAAGAAAATACAAGCAGAATGGGCAGAAAAGAACAACGAAAGAAGATGATGAGGAAGGAAATATATGCTTGATGGCGCATTCAGAATCTAAGTTTGACTCAGACACAAACTCAGAATTGGAGTCTGACTCAGACACAGACTCAGAATCCGATGGGGAAATCGAGGTAAGCCATTCGAGAATTCCTACTAAAGTTCTTAAATATATAAATGAGCTCTACTTAAATCTCAAATCTTCTCTTAAAAGGATCTCCGAACTTAAAAAGGAGAATTCTCGGTTTAGGCAACAGGATCTTTCTCAAAAAGAAAAGTTTGATATTTTGCAAAAAGATTTTCAACAAACAAAAGAAAGTCGAGATTTACTTGTCAAAGAAAATGATTCTTTAAAAAAGGAATTTTCAAATATCTCGACAAAATTTTCAAATGGTTCAAAAACATTAGAGCATATTCTTTCCATTCAAGTTCCTTACTATAATAAGTCGGGACTTGGTTTTAATAAGGAAAGTAATTCTCTAATTGATTTTCCTAAAGTCAAGGAGAGACTTAAACAAAGACCTCCTAGGCTTGCGTACAAGAAGCATTTTCAAAGAATCTTTACAAAACCTGTTGGTCGAAATGCCCTCAAGTGTTCAAATTCTGGAGATTCGAAACACTTTGAGAATGAATGTCCTAAAGTCTGGAGACCTGTCAAGAAAGATTGGATAAAAGCAACATACTCTACTAACCTTCAAGGACCCAAGAAAAAATGGGTACCAAAGAAAACGTGAGTTGCTTTTGCAGGTTATAAAGGAAGAGAAGAAAGAGAATTTGGTAAGGAATGTATTTTTTTTTGCACATAATACTCATTATGCATAATATTTGATATATCCTTGGTTGATTGAGATTTTATAATGATCATATTCCTTGATTTGTTTTATTGAAGAAAGAATCGTGTGATTTATCTGTATGATTCGAGATTTGATTTGATACATGTGATTATTTTAAAGACAAATGAATTTATTTGGTTTGATTTTATACTCTCAAATTTTATCATATTTTGCCAAATAAAAATCTGTTTTATGTGATATTAACTTATTATGCAAGATATTCTTAGATACTCAAGAATTTCATTCTCCATGATTTTATCATACTATGATTAAGTGAGAATTCATTTTCGAGATATCATTGTGCATAATATTCTTTCCTTGAATACTTTGTTATGATGAGTTTAGAAAGAATATTTGTTTATCTACGGAGATTTTCTATTTTACTCTAATGGAATGGAAGGATCCAAATTGATGGATACCAAAAAGGAAATGAGTGCATTGCAGGAAATTCTATAAGGAAAGAATGATTGCAAATCTACGCAGATTTTGGTGCAATAAGAAAAGAATCTCAGGCGAAGATTGGTAATGATTTTCAATGGTATATTTGAAACATATACCATGGGTAAGAAAATTTTTTCATCCCGCCTTATAAATTTCTACATGCATTTATCATAATTTTGGATGATTGTTTATTATATTGCAAATATTTTTTTTTGTCATAAATATAAGGCGTTGCAAGTTTTTACTTGATTTGGCACATGATGGAAATATCTACTTTCTTTTTGTGACATCCCGAATTTTCTTGAATTTATTTTCAGTCAATTGAACCGGGCGATTCATCTATGCGTGTAGTCGTCCTTCTAAGTTGGCCACTCGCGTGAGGACTGGTCTATTGGGTGAAGCAATTAAGGGATTTTGATGCGTCAAGCTCGGGGACTGATCACCCTCGGGTTGGATGCAAGAAAATTCCCTAAAAGCTACTCAGTGGATCAGGCGTGCTGAAATCGCACCAGATTGAATTTAACCGTGAAAGTTGAAATTGAAATTAAAAATTGGAGGGCCGGTTATGTCACAAATCTTAATAGGATCTTAGATTAATTTTATGGATTTTAATTGGACTCAATTAGAAGAGAATTGATTGAGAAATTGAGGAAATTAGAATGTGTAAAAATTGGACCCCGGCGGAAAAGTGAAATGCAACCATTGAATGAAGTTGTGGGAAGGAGATAGTGGAAGATGACATCACCCACGTGATGTCATGGTGATGTGGCTAGGGTGAAGGAGGTGGTGACAAGTGGAGGGTAGAGATTTCTTCTTCAACCTCTAGGCTAAGAGAGAGAAAAGGAAACCAGCAGCCCCCCATTCGTCCCCCTGGCCGAACATGCCCAGCCCGTGCCCGCCGCTCGCCGCTCGCGCGCCGCCGCGCGCGTCGCCGCACCGTCGCCCGCCCGTCCGTCGCGCCCCGCAGCTCGCCCGCAGCCTCTAGCCCGTCGCCGCCCGGCCTTCGTCTCCGTCTCGCCGTTCGCCGCCGTCCAAGCCGCCGCCGCCCGAGCCGCCCTCTCCTCCGCCTCTTTCTTCGTCGAACCGCCGCCGTGAAGCCCCCATCGCCGCATCTCCCCTTCGGCCGAACAGCAGCAAGAAGAAGTGGGTTTCCAGCCACTTCGAAGGCCCTTTCGACCCCCTTCCTGGCCCGACGCGAGACCGCCTTTGGGGAAAGTCGGTCCCAGCGTCGCCCTCTTCAATTTGAGCTAAGCGGCGTCCAAATCCGTGAGTTTATCTCACTAATCCTGGATTAGCCGGTTAATTATGCCCTAAGTATGTTTAGTTTAAATTAAGTGTATTTAGGTGGATAGATTAGATTATTTTATTATAAGTTGGATTAAGGAAATTGGATTAAACTTAATTGGGTTTAATTAAGTTTAAAAGAGGTTAATTAAAGTTAATTGGTGATGTGACATAATTGGATTTTAATTTAGATTTATTTAAATGTTTCGAAATTCGGATTATTAAAATAATATTAAAATATTCCGAAATTAATTAAATATTATTTATTAAAAAAAAGGAAAATTTTATTTTTAGCCCCGGTTGCTCGAATTTCGTGCCGATCGCTGTTGTGATGTTAGAATTTAAATTTGATGCTTGATTTGTGGTGAATTGAGTGTGATTGTGTAAATTAGGGGTTATGTGTAAAAATGCTAAGTGTGGAAATTGATAGGGATTTGCCCGTGATTGACCGCCTATTAGAGGCCGTGCCGAGTGGAGCCGTGATGCCACTAGTTGTTAACCACCTTATTAAAGGTCGTGCCACGTGGGGCCGTGATTACCACCGATGGTTGAGTCTACCCTTAGGGTCGAGGTTGGGAGCAGTGATTGATTTGATTGAATGACATGTAATCGGCCGAGCCGATTGATCGCTGAGACGATCCAAGTGGTTGATTGGTTGATGATGTGATTGTGCTGTGCTTTATTTAATTATCACATTTGCACGTGATTGAATGATATGAACTGTACTAACCTGCAGGCGCGGACTGTTGCGAGGTAAGTCTTCTCGATGTGTGGCTAGGTTATGCTGGGGTGTATTTTCTTTCTAATAGGGGCTTAGGAGGGGTGAACTTGCTGAGACAATGTCTCACCCCGTTGTGGGAAAAATATTTCAGGGCCGTAGGTGGCGGTACCAATGGAGGATGGTGGACTGCCGGTGCGGTCGTCCAAGGAGTCGCAGAGCTTGAAGATGGGGGATCGACAATCGAGTCCGGCTAGTAGCTTTAGGACTGTTTCTTCTTTTTGGTAGATCGACCCCTAGTGTGCAGTCTGACCCCTTTTGATGCACATAGACTCGACTCATTTTGGTTGTATGTAAACTTTGGATGATTTTATGATAGCATGTTGGTTTGTATTAAATTGATTTTATTCCCGCCGTTCTATCCCGCTTTTAATTTGTCGGGGTTCTTAATACGTTCCGCATGCACTTATTAAATTAATTTGGGTCGGCGACACCACCTGGGAATGTCGCAAATATCACGACCATGGCGGGTTGTTCACGTGTCTCGGAGTTCGGGGCGTGACAACCCCGTTTAAGTGGTATCAGAGCATGGTCTGTGTATGGAGTGATAAGGGCGATGAGTCATGGGATAGTTAGTAGGAAAGACTTTACTTATTCTAATGCATGTGATTGTTAGTTGTTTGTTAAATTGATTGTGAGGTTACTCAATTCTAATGTGGTATTGGAATTCGCCAATAGGCGTCTGTATTGAGCCTCCAGCATGAGTGACCGAGTGCCGAGAGCTACTCGGAAGAGAGCAGCAGGGCCCGTGTTTCGAGGTGGGTCTTCGCTGAGGGTCGGTGCCCGTGGTGCCTCGGGAGGAGCACAGGCCGGGGCCGGCCAACCGGTGCGGTGGTGCAGCTGTACCTCCAGTCAGTGCAGCAGCCTAGGAGGATCAGAGATTTGTGGGGATCATGCACATGCTCGAGGCGATGAGGGACAGGATGGATCAGCAGGCCACCGCTATCGCCACTGCAGTGAACACAGCCAATGCCGCCAATGCCACTACTACTGCCGCCGCAGCTGCCGCCGCACCAGTTGTCGAGCAAGAGGAGGAGGAGGACCCTGATGAGATTCCACCTGAGAATGTGGAAGTTAGGAGGGCTAGACAGAAGTTGGTGCAGCATTTCTTGAGGATGAACCCGCCGACATTCACGGGAGCTGGAGATCCCGAAGCAGCAGCACTATGGGTCTTAGAGTTGGAGAATGCTTTTGAGTTACTGTTGTGCACTGAAGCAGAAAAGGTTGTCCTAGCAGCCTATCAGTTGAGGGGGACCGCAGCTACCTGGTGGAGGACCAATAGGAGGATTGTATTTCCTGAGGGTGTGGTTCCAGAGTGGAACGCCTTTCTTGAAGTCTTCAATGACAAGTATTTTTCTGAGTGTGCCAGGGAGGTGAAGATGGCCGAGTTTCAGCGTCTTCGTCAGGGTTCGATGACGGTTGATCAGTATGAGGCGAAGTTCGCCGACCTGTCGAAGTATGCCCCTAAGTTGGTCCAGCGACCAGCCGACCGGGCTCGAAGGTTTAGGGATGGATTCCGACCTGAGGTGAGGAGCTTGTTGGTACCTCTAGACCTGAAGGAGTACAACGACCTCTACAAGCGGGCCCAGATGATAGAGAAGGATCAGAATGAGAGATCTGTCGCCTCTGGATCGCGATTTAGTTCGAACAGGGATGACAATCGGTTTGGGAAGAGGCCGATGCTTGGAGGGAGGTACCCCATTCCACCCAACACGAAGGGTGGAGTGGGGAAGTCGTCATCTAGCTTTAGTGGAGCATGTCGTGCGTGTGGGAGGCGACATGGCTCAGCCCCATGCCCTCTTAGGACGGGTGCATGTTTTGAGTGTGGCCAGCAGGGCCACATTGCTAGAGTTTGCCCCAGGAGGCCGATGAGACAGCCGCAGTTACCGCCACCGCCACCGCTGGGTCAGAATAGAGGATTCGCGCCGCAGATCATGCCGCCGAGTGGACCGAACCGACCTCCAGCTCAGGGAAGGGCTTATCCACTTACTAGAGGACAGGCGGAGGATGCGCCTAATGTGGTCACAGGTATGGTCTTACTAAACGACCAACCTGCTTATGCTTTGTTTGATCTTGGAGCTTTGCATTCGTTTATAGCTGAAAGATTTGTTAAGTTGGTAGAGTTAATTCCTGAGTTGTTGGATTCTGTAATGAGTATATCTACGCCGTTGAAAGATAATGTGATAGCTACGGTGGGTTGCCTTGGTTGCAAGTTAGTGATTGGTGAGAGAGAGGGGAGGATAGATTTGATAGTTCTAGCCATGTATGATTTTGATGTGATAATTGGTATGGAATGGCTCACCAAGCAACGAGCTAAGATGGACTGTTATCGCAAGGCGATTCAGTTTAACCCATTAGGGGGTGAGAGTTTCGAGTTCGTTGGGAGTCGGGGAGGACCCTCGATTTCCTTAATCTCTTCACTTGAGGCAACTCGCTTACTAGACAGGGGTTGCCAAGGTTACCTAGCGACTGTCGTAGACACGACGGTAGAGGAGTCAAGGTTAGAGGACATCCCAGTGGTGCAAGAGTTTCCAGACGTGTTCTCGAAGGAGTTACCGGGTTTGCCGCTAGAAAGAGAGGTAGAATTTGTAATTGAGCTAGCCCCCGGGACCGAGCCTATCTCCAAAGCACCATACCAGATGGCCTTGTCGGAACTTAATGGGCTAAAGGTGCAAATGCAAGAGTTATTGGATAAGGGGTTTATACGTCCAAGTGCATCACCCTGGGGAGCACCGGTGTTGTTTGTGAAGAAGAAGGATGGTTCATTGCGTCTATGCATCGACTACCGACAGCTCAACCAGGTAACAATTAAGAATAAATATCCATTGCCAAGGATTGATGATTTATTTGATCAGCTTCAGGGAGCGTTGATATTTTCTAAGACCGACTTGAGGACGGGATATCATCAGCTAAGGATCAAGAAGGAAGATATACCGAAATCGGCATTTCACACTCGATATGGCCATTATGAGTTTACTGTGATGTCGTTTGGGTTGACGAACGCCCCAGCTGCTTTCATGGATCTAATGAACCGGGTATTCAAGGAGTATTTGGATCGGTTTGTAATTGTCTTCATCGACGACATCCTGGTGTATTCGAGGAGTGTGGAGGATCATGAAAGGCACTTGAGAATTGTGCTCCAGACCTTGAGGGATCATGAGTTGTATGCTAAGTTCAGTAAGTGCGAGTTTTGGCTAACTCGTGTGGCTTTCCTAGGTCACGTCATCTCTGGAGAAGGGATCTCGGTGGACCCAGCCAAGATTGAAGCGGTGATCAATTGGCCGAGACCGACTACAGTGACGGAGATCAGGAGTTTTCTCGGTTTAGCAGGGTATTACAGACGGTTTGTGGAAGGGTTTTCGAGGTTGGCATCGCCGATGACAAGACTGTTGAAGAAGGAAGAGAAGTTTGTATGGACAAATAAGTGCGAGAGTAGTTTCCAGGAGCTTAAGCAAAAGCTAACTACCGCACCAGTACTCACTATTCCATCAGGTCCAGGGGGATTTGAGATTTATAGTGATGCGTCGTTTAAAGGATTGGGTTGCGTGTTGATGCAGCATGGTCGGGTTGTTGCATATGCGTCTCGACAGTTGAGACCTCATGAGTTGAATTACCCGACGCATGACTTGGAGCTTGCAGCCATCATCTTTGCCCTCAAGATTTGGAGGCACTACTTGTGCGAGGAAAGATTTCAGATCTTCACTGACCATCAGAGTCTTAAGTACTTGTTCTCTCAAAGGGAGTTGAATATGAGACAACGTAGATGGATGGAGCTCCTAAAGGACTATGACTGTGAGATCCTGTACCATCCTGGAAAGGCGAACAAGGTCGCCGATGCCTTAAGTAGAAAGTCTTCGGTTGCGCATATGGTACTCAAGGAGTGGAGTCTACTTGAGGGAGCTCGAGATTCGAGTTTCAAGTTCGAGGTAGGCCACCTTTCGAGCCTTATGGCCACCCTCGGGATTGAGCCGAAGTGCGAGTCGAATCGGGAGCTTCAGGCGAGATAGATCCATATGTTCAGCAGATCGTACAAGAGGATTCAGAGAAGAGGAAAGTTGGCTTCCAGATTTCTGATGATGGAACGTTGAGATCCAAAGGACGATTGGTTGTACTTGACGATGTGGAGCTTAGGGAGGAGATTTTATCGGAAGCACATCGTAGCGATTCTGACATTCATCCCGGTAGTACCAAAATGTATCGAATCTGCGTCAACACTACCGGTGGTGTGGCATGAAGGCGGACATCGCCAAGCACATTGCCAAGTGTTTGACGTGTCAGCAGGTGAAAGCTCAGCACTGCAAGCCAGGAGGACTTCTGCAACCCTTGGAGATCTCAGAGTGGAAATGGAAGCACATTACGATGGACTTTGTGACAGGACTACCGAGGAGCCAGAGAGGAAATGATTCGATATGGGTAGTGGTCGATAGATTGACGAAGTCGGCACACTTTATCGTGGTTCGAAGGGACCTCAGCTTGGATAGGCACGCAGACTTGTATGTCCGTCACATAGTCCGTATGCATGGGGTGCCGGTCACGATCACTTCAGACAGGGACCCGAGATTCACCGCGGCCTTTTGGAAGAGCCTCCGCCGGCGTTAGGGACGAAATTGCAATATAGTACGGCTTATCACCCGCAGACGGATGGCCAGTCTGAAAGGACGATTCAGATCCTCGAGGATATGCTAAGGGCTTGTGTCTTGGACTTCAAAGGAAGTTGGGAAGAACAGCTTCATCTAGTCGAATTCGCCTACAACAACAGTTACCAGCAGAGTATTCAGATGGCCCCTTTTGAAGCGTTGCATGGCAGAGCGTGCAGGACGCCAGTGTGCTGGGATGAGGTCGGGGAAAGAAAGATCACTGGTCCAGAGTTGGTCTAACAGTCAGTGGAAGTAGTTGCAGTTATCAGAGATAGATTAAAGACCGCTCAGAGCCGTCAAAAAAGCTATGCAGACAAGCGCCGGAGGCCGTTGGAATTCCAAGTTGGTGAGCACGTCTTCTTGAAGGTGTCACCGGTGAGAGGTACTTACCGCTTTGGCAAAAAGGGAAAACTGAGCTCGAGGTACGTAGGTCCCTTTGAGATCTTGGAAAGAATAGGGACTCTGGCGTATCGTCTTGCACTGCCGCCGAAGTTGTCACAGGTGCATGACGTCTTGAATTTATTTTCAGTCAATTGAACCGGGTGATTCATCTGTGCATGTAGTCGTCCTTCTGAGTTGGCCACTCGCGTGAGGACTGGTCTATTGGGTGAAACAATTAAGGGATTTTGATGTGTCAAGCTCGGGGACTGATCACCCTCGGGTTGGATGCAAGAAAATTCCATGAAAGCTACTCAGTGGATTAGGCGTGCTGAAATCGCACCAGATTGAATTTAACCGTGAAAGTTGAAATTGAAATTAAAAATTGGAGGGCCGGTTATGTCACAAATCTTAATAGGATCTTGGATTAATTTTATGGATTTTAATTGGACTCAATTAGAAGAGAATTGATTGAGAAATTGAGGAAATTAGAATGTGCAAAAATTGGACCCCGGAAAAGTGAAATGCAACCATTGAATGAAGTTGTGGGAAGGAGATAGTGGAAGATGACATCACCCACGTGATGTCATGGTGATGTGGCTAGGGTGAAGGAGGTGGTGACAAGTGGAGGGTAGAGATTTCTTCTTCAACCTCTAGGCTAAGAGAGAGAAAAGGGGAGGAAGAGAAAAAAGAGAAAAGGAAACTAGCAGCCCCCCGTCCGTTGCCCCCCGGTCGACCGTGCCCGGCCCGCGCCCGCCGCCGCCGCCGCGCCGTCGCGCCGCGCGCCGCGCCGCACCGTCGCCCGCCCGTCCGTCGCGCCCGCAGCTCGCCCGTCGCCAGCCAGCTCCGTCTCCGTCCGCCTCCGTCTCTGTCCGCCGTTCGTCGCCATCCAAGCCGCCGCCAGCCTAGCCGCCCTCTCCTCCGCCTCTTTCTCCGTCGAACCGCCGCCGTGAAGCCCCCATCGCCGCGTCTCCCCTTCGGCTGAACAAAGAAGAAGAAGAAGTGGGTTTCCAGCCACTTCGAAGGCCCTTTCGACCCCCTTCCGGCCGGACGCGAGACCGCCTTTGGGGAAAGTCGGTCCCGGCGTCGCCCTCTTCGATTTGAGCTAAGCGGCGTCCAAATCCGTGAGTTTATCTCACTAATCCTTGATTAGCCGGTTAATTATGCCCTAAGTATGTTTAGTTTAAATTAAGTGTATTTAGGTAGATAGATTATATTATTTTATTATAAGTTGGATTAAGGAAATTGGATTAAGCTTAATTGGGTTTAATTAAGTTTAAAAGAGGTTAATTAAAGTTAATTGGTGATGTGACATAATTGGATTTTAATTTAGATTTATTTAAATGTTTCGAAATTCAGATTATTAAAATAATATTAAAATATTCGGAAATTAATTAAATATTATTTATTAAAAAAAAAGGAAAAATTTATTTTTAGCCCCTATTGCTCGAATTTCATGCCGATCGCCGCTGTGATGTTAGAATTTAAATTTGATGCTTGATTTGTGGCGAATTGAGTGTGATTGTGTAAATTAGGGGTTATGTGTAGAAATGTTAAGTGTGAAAATTGATAGGGATTTGCCCGTGATTGACCGCCTATTAGAGGCCGTGCCGAGTGGGGCCGTGATGCCACTAGTTGTTGACTGCCTATGAGAGGCCGTGCCGAGTGGGGCCGTGATGCCACTAGTTAATTGACCGCCTATTAGAAGCCGTGCCGAGTGGGGCCGTGATGCCACTAATTGTTGACCGCCTATGAGAGGTCGTGCCGAGTGGGGCCGTGATGCCACTAGTTAATTGACCGCCTATTAGAGGCCGTGCCGAGTGGGGCCGTGATGCCACTAGTTGTTAACCACCTTATTAAAGGTCGTGCCACGTGGGGCCGTGATTACCACCGATGGTTGAGTCTACCCTTAGGGTCGAGGTTGGGAGCAGTGATTGATTTGATTGAATGACATGTAATCGGCCGAGCCGATTGATCGCTGAGACGATCCAAGTGGTTGATTGGTTGATGATGTGATTGTGCCGTGCTTTATTTAATTATCACATTTGCACGTGATTGAATGATATGAACTGTACTAACCCGCGGGCGCGCTGACTTGCGAGGTAAGTCTTCTCGATGTGTGGCTAGGTCATGCTGTGGTGTATTTTCTTTCTAATAAGGGGCTTAGGAGGGGTGAACTTGCTGAGACAATGTCTCACCCCGTTGTGGGAAAAATATTTCAGGGCCATAGGTGGTGGTACCAGTGGAGGATGGTGGACTGCCGGTGCGGTCGTCCAAGGAGTCGCAGAGCTTGAAGATGGGGGATCGACAATCGAGTCCGGCTAGTAGCTTTAGGACTGTTTCTTCTTTTTGGTAGATCGACCCCTAGTGTGCAGTCTGACCCCTTTTGATGCACATAGACTTTGACTCATTTTGGTTGTATGTAAACTTTGGATGATTTTATGATAGCATGTTGGTTTGTATTAAATTGATTTTATTCCTGCTGTTCTATCCCGCTTTTAATTTGTCAGGGGTTCTTAATACGTTCCGCATGCGCTTATTAAATTAATTTGGGTCGGCGACACCACCTGGGAATATCGCAAATATCACGACCATGGCGGGTTGTTCATGTGTCTCGGAGTTCGGGGCGTGACACTTTTTGCGGAATGCATCAATGATATATTTTTCAGATTTATGATTAAGGAAATCCCTTTGATCTTGAAAGATATTATTGCACATTTATGGATACTCTTGCTATATTCTTAGAAGATATCTCATATCTAGTAAGTTTGATCCGCAAATCAAAGGAATGTATTAAGTGACATTTTTGCAAAGATTATTATCTATTATACAAAATTTTGCAGGTGGCAAAAGAATCTTCCATATAGATTTTGGAAAACTCGATCCGAAAATCGTGGAGATTCTATACTATTCAAAAATGCTATTCCTTGTGCAAAGCTTTTGCAAATTTTTGAGGAAATCCCTTATGTATCGTATGAAAGGTTGAGTAGTTCTGAATTTTAATGATTGATAATTTTGTATATACTATTCAATTTATTTGAAGAAAGGGCATTATATATTATGTGGATATTATTACGGCTTATTTGTGCAAAAAGTTTGTTAAGTTAATGCAGGTTGAATTCGAGACGAGCTAGAAGAAAATAGATTTCTGCCTCGAATTTCAAAATGCAGATGATCGTTATGAATATTGTTGCTACAAAAGGAATAATGAAAAATATTCTGATCAACACGCACAAGCAACAATTGTTTCTATTCGGAAATATTGTCATGATGACAAGGGGAGAAAGCAAATCCAAAAGAAAAGGAAAAGAATCGTGATCACCTCAAAAAGGCAACAAATTAAGGGGGAGCTTTGATCAATTATGGAAAAATCTTTTTGAATTGATCATGATCTTGATTATTATGGAATGAAGAAAAAGGTAAATGTGTCAAAATATGTTAAGCTCTACAAAATCCAGTTAGTGCATCTTTTATTACCTTTTGTCATTAACAAATCTTTATTGATATTATCATTTTATTATGACAAAAAAAGGGTAAGTGAATTGTATAATGCATCCGTGATTTTTATTGGATCTTTATTGATATATATGATCGAAGTGAGCTATATTGTATATCTTTAATATTTGACTTACTTTATAAAAGCTGATTTTTGAAAATTATGCAATACACATTTGTTATCGTTTTATATTTTCCACGTGATACTATATCTTTTGTTATCGCTTTTTGATTATGACAAAAAGGGGGAGAGAATATAAATATGCATATGTGTTGATTGGTTGATATTATTTATTGCATAATATTGAGCTGCGATTACTTTTCTATATATTATTATGCTCAATCTATTTGCTATCTTTTGAGAAGCTATTACTTTGATTTATCAATATTTTAGAAAGTGTGATTACACATCTGCATATTCAGAGATTGTTTTGTCATCATAAAAAATGGGGAGATTGTTAGGGAAATCCCTTATGATGTTTTGAAGATGACAAAATAAATCAAAGGCTACTAACGTGTTTGATTATTGAGTACTAGACTATGCAAATGATGGAACATGTAAAGGATATTATCAAAGTCTATGCTTGAAAAAATCAGAAGAAAGACTCTATACTGAAGCTGAACTTATTCAGAACGTGTTCAGACCTTAAAGTTAAATCTGTTCAGAAGCAGAAAATGTTCAGACCCAGAAGTTCGGTCTGAAGATTTCAAGACCCAAAGTTTCGGTCTGAAGTTTTTCCGTCTGAAGACAGTCAAACCCAGTTACGGTCTGAAGATCTCCAGACCCAATCAAAGTCTGAAGACCGCCAGACTCTAGTTTCAGAGTCTGCCCACGCTGACGAATTCCAGACCGAACGTGATGAAGAACGAAGACAAAGACAGATTCAAGTTTTTCTTCAATTCTTCAAAGCCTTGGTTTATTACAGGATGTATAACGGCTAGTGATCTGATTTGGATTCTACATCAAGATGATTTGATTAACTCAATCTAATTGATTGACGATTGGATCATGAAGACAAGACCTTTCTATACGAAGAAGCTCTACTTATGGAAACCAAGATTCTGTTTGTATGGGCGATCGGAATCAATTTGGGATTCTACTTTTGTCACTCAACGGCTACCAAATCTTCTAGATATAGATCTGTCCAATGGGTTGATTGGAAGACAATCCTCAAGATACTGTCCAACGGCTAGTTTGGAAGTGGAGGAGTATTTAAGGAGATCAAGGACCGATGAGCAAGTAAGAGACGGAGCGTAGAATTTATAATTCCAAAGTCTGAGCCAACTTCGATCATACACTTGTCTCTCGTGAGCTTAAACATTTGTGATCTTGAGAGAAATACCAAAAGAGTGACTTAGTGAGATAGTGTGATCTACTATTAAGTGTTTGCACTCAAAGTTGTAATCTCTTGTTGATTGCATAGTGGAATCTAGCAGAAGGCTGTTAGTGTGGGAGAGTGGACGTAGGCTTGGATTAAGCCGAACCACTATAAACCTTGTGTTCTTATTCCTTTCCCTTAACTCTTTTATTTTGCTTAAAGTTTATTTTATTCCGCATATATTTGCCAAGGTTTATTTTAAACACCTATTCACCCCCCTCTAGGTGGATTCACTAGCTCATTTCAATTGATATCAGAGCCTATTTCAATCTGTTAGAGAACACATGTTGTTCATCAATATTTTCAGTGTATTGTTACATTTTTAAGTATTATTTACATTGCCGGTAACGATCGTTTCTAACATTTATACTTATAAATTTCTTGCCATTTATATTTTTTGTGCAAAAATAATATTAGAAAAAGGATCTTATCCTTCGTCAATTGAATGAGTGTATTTTATTTGAAAGGTATATTGCCCTTTTCGTGAAACATATACTACACATATGAAATAGGAAAATTTCATAGTCGATGTCCTACGCAGATCAAATTTGTCTCACACTCCTTATTTTCATAATGTTGCCAACTAATCTCGACCTTTAATATAATTATGAATTATGATGAAAACGAGGAACTTTCTTTACCCCCAAAGTCGTCCTCGAAGTCAATTTCATTCTTTTTTCTTTTTTAATCAAGTCTTTCAAGTAATTGCTAGGAAAACATGTTGCTTTCTGGCTTTTCTAGAAGGAAATTGCCCTGCAAAGATGTAGGGAAGCTGCTTTTCGCCAAGCCACGCCTGATATCTTGTATCACATGAGGCCAATAGAAGAATCGGTAATAATAGATTAGCAAGGCTATCCCCACGACCGTAGCGATTACCCAACGGCTAATCGAATATTAATACATTTAATAAGTCTTTGATTAGTTAATTGAATATGATCTAATATTAGAGTATTAGCCGAGGGTGCTAAATGCTCCCCAACTGACCACACTCACTTAATCATCATTACGAAATTGCCGATAGGCATAATCTCTCCCAAGTGAAACTTAAGTGATAACGAAATTACTTTTGATGACATGATACTGAGGTATAGTTTTCATCTTCAATTCGTGCCGATTGTTCCCTAAAATCTTAACTCAGATATGGCTGTCAGAACAATTGGTAATAATGTTAAGAAATGTTTTCACCTAATATCATCCCATAGCATATTTGTATGCTTGGTTTGATTCACTTTTATGCCATGATATCTATACAACGTCCTAGGGGTGAGCACTGGTTCCTATTACAAAATTTTGGAACTATTAAGAATCAGTCCAATTCTTGATTGGGGGTATCGAAGGGTCAGCTTTTTAACCTGTTTTAGGAACCCAAATCCTAAGTTTACTTTCTCATTTCTCAAAACACAGCCTCTCCTCCGTCATTTCTACACTCGCTTTCTGCTCTCTAGTCTCCTATCCCTCAGTCGACTTAGATCTCTATCGCGTCTCTTGGCCCGCTCGATCTCTCTCTCTCCCTCTCTCTCACGAGTCTTGCCTTAGGCCGGTCGGCTTCTCGCCTCTGTACATCTCGCAGGTCGTGTCCTCGCCTTTGTCGGCCGGCAATCAATCAGTCCACTTTTCAGTACTCTCTCTATGTCAATTTTATTTTCGATTTCTTCGCCGAATGTTATGATTTCGATGTGCCGTGGTTTCTATTTCTTCGGCAATTTGTCATTGCCACTTTTTTGATCGAAGAAAGGTGCATCGAGCTTTCATTACTTACGATGGTATTTACAATGCATATCAAAGTCTGCGCATAAAAGAGCCATAAGAGGTGCTGGTGGATGGTACATCCAAGTTAAAGGGAGAGTGTTGTTTCGGTGAGCCTTGGCCACCTAATCAGCAGCTGAGTTTGCGGTCCTCGGGCAAAAGGAGAGAGTAGTAGTCGGCAATTGAGACAGGAGACGGCGACAATCTTGGACTAGGCCTTTCACGGCCCAATGAGATGCTTCTTGGCCCAGCACAGAGCGAACAGCCTGGCGACTGTCGGATTCCAGTTCCACTAAACTAAAGACTTCAGTTTGAAGCCCCACGTGACTTCTCTCTCTCTCCACCAGTTTCTGCAAGCCGACGAACAGGGCGAGGGTTTCGCCGTGCAAGGGGGAGGCCGCCGGCAACGCTGCAGTAAAGCCATCTATCATCGCCCCCTCCGAGTCGCGGAAGACCCCTGCTATTGCACACGATCGATCGGCCGTCGTCCATGAGCAGTCAACGTTCAATTTCAGACCTGATTTCGGTGGCGGAACCCATTTGACAGGTAGGGTTTTTTGTTTCTGGTTATACGATCTGTCCCCTCCCACCCAGTGATGATATTCTTGCAAATTTGCTTGAGCCGTAGCAAGGATGGCCGCCGGTGTGTCTCGGATCTGGCGGAAAACTGTATTGTTGCGGCTCTTCCACACCTGCCAGAGAATCGCCGCTAGCAGCTCGCCCGAGGGTGTCGTCCGACGGGTTACGAGGTATTCCTCCATCCATTTGTCAATTCTGATAGCCGATTGTGGATTCTGGAGTTGTTGGAGGCAAGGATCTAACCAGATATATTGGGTGTGCTTGCAATGAAGGAAGAGATGTTCGATGGTTTCTGGAAATCGATTGCACTAGGGACAGAGGGGATCCAGTAGCAACCTACGGTGAAAAAGCCGATCTTTTGTCGGTAACGCACCCTGGCAGAGGCTCCAAAGGAAGATTTTTAGCTTCGGTTGGATGGACAGGCGCCAGATCCCGGTCCACAATTGACGAGACGGTTGGTACGATGAAGACGGGGGACTGTCTCGAATAGAGAAAGGTAAGGAGGCCTCTCTAATTCTGTGGTATCCACTCTTAACCGAGAATTGCCTTGTACTGTTGCCCGTCCATACCACATTATCTGCTTGCGGTACCTGAGGGATATGGATAGAGAGAATTTCGTTTGCCACACGCGGATCGACTGTATGATTTATTAGCTCTGAATTCCATTCCCTGGTTTCTTGGTTAATGAGCTCAGTTACTAATTGAGGATCATCTCTGTTTGCAAGGCCGCCTAGTATTCCTTGGGGAAGCCACCTGTCTTCACGAATGCTGATGGTCTTCCCGTCTCCCACCGTCCACTGCAAATCAGGTAATATGGCATCATGCCCCCTCAGAATACTTAGCCAACCCCAGGAGGGTCTATGGCCTTTGTTTGCTTTCCACATATCTCCCTGAGGATAGTATAGTCCTTTCAAAATCTGACTCCATAGGGCTGAGGGGGACTGAGATAGGCGCCAGGCTTGTTTGCCCAGCATAGCTAGGTTGAACTGGATTAAATCTTTGAAACCCATGCCTCCTTGATCCTTCCCGTTTTTCATAATTTCCCATTTTTTCCAGTGGATGGCATTTCGGGAATTATTTTGCCTCCACCAGAATGCTGATATGCGTTGTTCGATGGCTTTGCAGATTGATACTGGGACTTTAAAGATGGACATTGCATAATGCGGTAGCGCCTGCACAACTGCCTTAATCAAGATCTCTTTTCCGGCCTTGGATAGGTATTTTTCTTTCCACCCTGTTAACTTCATATTCACTCGAGCTAGAAGCCAGTCAAACATCTCCTTTTTGGAGCCCCCCCAATCAAAAGGCAAACCCAAATACCTCCCTGTTTTTTCTATGATTGGCACCCTCAATTCATTGGCTAATCTCCTTCTAACTTCCTGTGGATAGCTGTGGCTGAAGTAAATGCCAGACTTATTTAGGTTGATCGCTTGACCCGTGGCGTAACAATATTGATTGAGGATTGCAGCCAGGCCTTCGCATTCGCGTAGTGTTCCTTCCATGAAGAATATTGCGTCATCAGCAAATAGAAGGTGAGTAAGTGTAGGGCAATACCTGGTGAGCTTTATCCCTCTAATAAATCCTTCTCCAACTGCCTTAGTAAGCATCCATGATAGGGTGTTGGCCATTAATATGAATAAATAGGGAGAAATGGGGTCCCCTTGACGGATACCTCTCGTCGGCTTGAAAAAAACAGATGGTTCACCATTGATTTTTACACTTAGAGTCACTGTCGTTACGCATTGCATGATCAGCTGGACCCAATGTGCAGAAAATCCCATTTTAACCATGCTCATACGTAGGAAATCTCACTCCACCCTGTCGTAGGCTTTTTTCATATCTAATTTCAGGACTGCATGATGTTTCTTCTTACTCTTTCTGATCCTCAATTGGTGCAGGGTCTCCTGCACAATCATTATGTTGTCCTGGATCTAACGTCCCTGGACAAAGGCGCTCTGTTCTGGTGAGATGAGCTGAGGTAACCATGGTTTAAGCCTGTTGGCCAGAATTTTAGACAGTATTCTGTAGGCAAAATTGCATAGGCTAATGGGGCGATATTGGCTTAGGTTTTCTGGGTTTTTTACTTTTGGGATGAGAATTATGTGAGTTTGGTTGAGGGATGGGTCCAGCTGACCTGATTGGAAAAAATCCTGAACCATGTGCAGAATGTCAGGTTTGATTTCCTCCCAGAAATGTTGGAAAAATTGTCCATTGAGGCCGTCTGGCCCTGGCGCCTTCAGTGCCCCTAACTAGAACACCGCTACTTTAACTTCATCCTCTAGAATCTCTGCTGTTAAATGCTGGTTCATGACATCTGTGACTATTCTTGGGCAGTTGTCAAGGATCGGGTGGAAATTTCGAGGGCCTTCCGATGAATAGAGATCCTTATAGAAGGACAGTACATGTTGTTTAATGGCTTGCGGGTCCCGGATCCATTGCTCATCTTCAAGTCTCAGGATGGTAAGTTTATTAGTTTGCCTTCGCTGTAATGTTGTAGCGTGGAAGAATTTGGTATTCTTGTCGCCCCATTGTAGCCATTGGATACGAGAGCGGAGGCCCCAATACATCTCCTCCTGCCTCCAGAGCTTATCGATGGCTGCCTTTATGTTCTGAATTTCTGTTGTGTTGTGGTGTGCAGGGCTGCTGTTGGTGATTTCAGTTAGTCTCCTCTTGAACTCCTGGATTTTCATAGGCGCGTTGGAGAACTTCTTCTTACTCCAATCTTCCAAGGCAGCCGAGAGATGATGGATTTTCTGGGGTAAGGATAGCATTTCTTGGGCCCATACTTGCTTAACAATCTCTCTACATTCTTCCTCCTTCAGCCAGTAAGCTTCGAATTTAAACTCCTTACGTCTTCTACCATGATTAGGGTGGAGATGCAAGAGTAGGGGGCTGTGATCCGATCCTACCGCAGGTAAGGCATAAATTTCCGCATTGGGAAAGGATACTCGCCAGTCCATCGTACAAACCGCCCTGTCTAGTCGCTTTTTTACTAAGTACTCCCCTACTCTATTGTTGGACCAGGTGAATTTACATCCTTTACTGTCCAAGTCCATCAGTGAGCAGTCATTGAGCACCTCTCTAAAGGCTACCAGCCTGTAATACTCTGAGTTTCTGCTACCCTCCTTTTCCCAGGAGTAAAGGGTCTCATTGAAGTCCCCCACACAGAGCCATGGTAAGTGGACTGATGCACGTACCCTCCTTAGCTCCTGCCAAAACTCCTTTCTGTCCTGGAATTGATAAGGCGCATGAAGGCAAGTAATGCACATCTTGTTTGCAGATTGCTGATCTGTACATTCAAGGTTAATTAGGTGGTTTGAAGAGTTGCTCACCTCTATATTGATCTCCTCCTCCCATAGGACAGCAAGACCACCAGCACTTCCCACCGGCTCTACTAGGTAAGATCGTGAGTAGTGTAATCTGTTTTTGATTTTGTCTACTACTGATTTTTTGTTTTTAGTCTCCATTAGGAACGTAACAAAGGGCCTTTCTCAAGCCACTATGGCTCTCAGCTCGCGAACTGTCAGGGGATTGCCCAGCCCCTGACAGTTCCAACTCAATAGGTTCATGGTGCCCCCGGTGGCTTATTAGGGCTAGCCACCCGAGCCCAATCAAGTCCTTCTTCCATTTGGTGGATGGGAGTTTCAAGTAAGTCCATATTGTCTATGATGTTCTCCTTTGGCCCGTCATTCTTTTTCTGTTTTTTGACCCTGATCTGTTTCGGCCCCCTTCTGTATGCCTCCCCTCCTGCTTGGTGCCCTGCTGAGCTAGAGTCAAGTAGATAGAGGGGTTGTTTCCCTTTTGCAGCCCTGTTTTGATCACTCACTGTTTCCTGCTCTTCTACTGACTGGATGTCTGCTCTTCGCTTGCTTCGATAAGGGTCTGCTCTGGGGCCTTCCACGATTTGGAGGGAGTGTTGGACTGTGGTCTGCAAAGGAGTTTCAGGGACATATTCTTCAGTGTCTGGAACCGGCAAGACAGTGCCGTAAAAGGCCTCCCAGTAAGGGCTTCTCTCCCTCGATTCTGCTTTTAGCCATAGGCCATATTTCTTATCCGGATTTCCTGCCCCTTCCGACTTCTCACTTGGGTTATATTCACCACTGGCAGCGATGTGTCCCAGTCTTCCACACGAAAAACAGAAGTGAGGAAGCCGTTCGTATTTGAAGTCCACCCATAATTTTTTATTCCCCATCTGCACTAGGGTTCCCTGTTTCAAAGGAGCAGAAAGATCCAGTCCCACTCTTGCTTTTCCAGGTTTTGTGAATACATTCCCCTGCACTTCTAACTGGATTTCCTTGACTTGTCCGATGATACCTGCAACATCAGCATAAACCTCCTCCAATAGCCACCCCGGGGGTAAGCCATGAATATGAACCCAGAAATCATAGCTTAAGAAGTCATAGCAGTGGTCCGGTATGTCAGGGATGCATTGTTTCAGGATTAGTAAATTATTTGAGTATGACCATGGGCCTGAGTTCAATATTCTCTTCTTATCTTCATCTGACTTAAATAGGAACGTAAAAAACCCTGGCTCTTTCTGGTTAATAAGAACTGTATTCACCTTCCAGGACTTCCTCATCGCAACACAAAATGCTTGGAAGTTAATCAGGGGCCACGATTGCAGCTTACCATAGAGAGTGTGCTGACATTCAACAATCTTTTCATCAGGAGCCTCTTCCCGAACGGTAACAACATCTTTTTCTGACCATAAATTCCCCAGGCTTCTACATAGGGCTGCCACTCGAAGCTAATTTTCTACTTCGCTGTCCATTCGCAGTTGATGACAGGAAGACGTACCTAGTGTGGGTGGATGTAGGGATCGGATCGAAGGGAGCTCAAGGCGGGAGATGGCAAAGGGGGCGATTCACAGGCGCACTGATTCCGAGCACTGAACGGGTAACAATCGCTGGATAACGACGCCTCGCTGCAGCGGATCTCGTCACTCAGTCCATGGACGTGGGATCTGGACTCAAAAGCAGAAGAATCACTATTAGGGTTTTGGGGGAAAGGGGAAAGGGTTTGAGCGATGGATGAGAGGGGTTCTGAAAGAAGCTGAGTAGGGAGTGAGGGTTATGTGGGTGTGAGGGAGGAGATGATTAGGGTTAGGGTTAAGAGCAGCTATCACCTATGCGGGATAGAGGGGAGCTCCATGGGGAGAGAAAACTCTACCATTGTAGAGAGCATGTAGTGATTCCATTTGTCATTGCCACTTGATGACCGTGATTCGGGACTAACTATACCCACCACCTGTTTTAATTTACTTTTATTTTTGAACTGCCCTAAATTAGTTCCTCTGGATTTCGTTTCTTGTTCAGAGGAGTATCTTTCACAGTGCAAGAAGTGGATTGAGCTCCTAAACCCGGTGGATATTTTGTTCGGACCGCTGAAGCTTCATTCAGAGAATTCCTTGCACTCTACATGTTCAATCAAATGCCTTTTTGGTATAAATATTTCAAAGCGGTTTTTTCTTTTTTGTACATTTTCCTAGATAGTTGTTCCATTTTTTTGTTGAGGCTTTGTACCTTCTGAAATGAAACATAAAAATTAATGTTGTTAACCGATTTGAGTGTACAATATATTTTAAATCTAAAATTTGAAACCGACTCACCCAAACCGATTACTCCCACTGCATCTAGTCTAAAATCACCATTGACAGAAGTCATTCCACTAAAAAAGTTCATAAGAAACGTGTAATATTTTAAAAGCCGACATCCTTGAAAATGTTTTGTCCCTTTTGGACTGAATATTCTACATGAAATTTCCCATCGACAATCCCAAAGCCCCCCTCGAATATGATATGGTGCATCGTGCACGGACCCACGGAGGATCAACGAGGGCCTCGTTTCTCCAGTCAACGAGTGAATCTCACCTAACGTTGACTGGAACCCCCCTTCCTGAAATTGAAAGTTGCATATCCACCTGGACTTTAATGCATTTAGCTAGCTGCCGTTTTCTTCTCCGTTTCCGTCTAATTTACAATTGTGACCCCGGCTTTTGTGCTTCTTTTAACTTTGACCCATTATCTATGAAAGTATGAGCACATAAACATAGAAGTTTTTTTTTTTTGGTCTGTTCCTTATGATCCTATCATCTTTCGCACGTGGGTTTTACAAAACCTAAAAAAGGATGTCACCACTCCCCTAGAAACACCTATGACCAAGTAAACAAACAGTACTTGAATCGTCTAACTCGTGATTCTATCAAATAAGTGAGAAATAACGTCAAAATTGAGTAAAACGCTATCTCAATGACCAATCGACTAAATTAAATTTAAACGCTAACAAAACGACTCTCACATTTTAGCCAATCGGATACTTAAAGTGATTATTTAAGCCGTTCACAACTCAAAAATTTTAAACCTTAAAATTCTCACTTCAACCAAACCGTTTCTCCAAATTGACTCCCGACACACGTATATCTCCACATCGCCATATAATCCATTATTTTCATAAAATTCCACGGCTCAATAACTCGTAAAATTGAGCTACGTAGCTCGAATTCACAAAACTTCGAATATAAGATCTAATTCTAAAAACTACTCTGATTCGATGAATAAGGGGTATGAGTACTTACCAGGCGTTGTAATATATAATTAATATATAATTGAGTTAGCTTGACGAAGTGTCCATGGTGAGAACCCCTTTTCTTTCTTCGGCTTTCTTCTTCTTTCTTTCCTTTCTCTCTCTTTTCTCTTCCCCTTCTTTTGGTGCGAGCTCTCAGTTTAAGAAGGAGCCGAGCGTCGCCCTTTTCTTTCCCTTTGTTGATCGGGCCAACCTGCTTTTCCATCTTTGACTTTTTCAAAACCCATATCTCACGCTTGTAGCGGGCGAATCAACACAGCTTCTTCCTCAGTGGATGCTCAGAGAGAGAGAGAGAGAGAGAGAGAGAGAGAGAGTTGACGGGAGTCCGGAGTCAAGGGGCGCTAGACAGTGGACATCATTTATATCTGTCGGTTTCCCACGGCCAGACGCAGGATACGTAATGCCACCTTGACCTTAGTGCATTTAGCTAGCTGCCGTTTTCTTCTCCTTTCGTGTAATTTACATCTGTGACACCGTCTTTTGCTCTTCTTTCGACTTTGACCCCTTACATGTGAAAGCATGAGCACATTAACACAATAGTGGAGCTTGTATTTTGCTCATGTTTTTCTTCTTATAGACATAGAAGAACGGCCAGTGATGCCATCTTACTTCTAATGTTTATAGTATAAAGTAGAATTATGTGAGATGGTTGTGAATCTAGTAAATTAATATGTCAAAGATGCAAATCCAAAAAAACCGGAGTCACTAATCATTAATGATGTTTTTGTTACATAACATGATATCCCTTTGGAAACTGCACTTTCAATACAATGATTATGCTAAAAAGAAAACAAAACAAAAAAGGGAGAATAAAAGGGTTTTGGTGGGAATAGAAACATGGTACGCCTCTAAACATTCTCATAGGCGTTCTACATAAGTTCGTCATTACTGCCCCATTATAATACTAGTGGAAGTACAACTGGGGTTATCACGCGCCATGGCATGGCTAAACTGAAAGGCTTTCTAAGGCCAAGGAGTGATTGGGGATTCAAACATGTGACTTGGGGCTTCATATCACTAGGAATTATTGTTAGGCCAATCGCTGCGGTCGTGAACTCTGGACTCATTAGATGTGTTATTCTTCAACTAATTAAATTGGTTTGTTGACCTCTTGTTAGTAGGTTACATGATAAAATAAATATTTAAATTTAAAAAAAAAAATGAAATGTGAGTAGTCTCAAACTTTAAGTTGGGCTCCCTCAAAAAACAATTGAAGTAATCTTTATATGTCCCATAATTTTCTATGTGTGATTTGAGAAAAATCAAAAGTCTCATCAACTGCCTCTATTTATCATCCAAATTCCTATATAATCATGAAACAGTTAATTTTATTTTCCTTTTCACATCGAATTAATCTTATATACGTTAGTTCTATTTTTCTCTACATGACATTTCTTTTGATGTGTCAACAGATCTCCAAGTGGTACATTAGGTAATAAATTTCAGAGCTAGCCTCTTACATGGATCAATGATTTAGATAACTGAGACATCAAATGGAAGCACAAATCTTCATCCGTTTCGTTTCATCTTTAAAGTTCTATCTATAATAGATTATTTTAGGTTTTTTCTTCTTTTGGACTTTCTTGACGATGGGTGTGGTTAAGCTGAAATGTACTATTAACGCCATAAGAATACCTAAATATTTTGGTCAATAGCGTGGTTAACGGAAGCCTGAGAGCACGTTTAATTGAGAGCAATCATCAAATCAAGTCAGTTGACAAGAAAGCATGACTTTAATCGACAGAGACGTCAATCAAAAACGGCTAAGCGTTGGAACAAAGAGTTTGACAAATGAAATATATCAACTAGGAGTAAGCATTGGTTTATGGTCAACTTTGGATCGATCTTGGACTTAAGAGTTCCGAATCGGTTCAACTCTAATTATATATATATATATATATATATATATATAATTATTTTTTTATATAGAAAAAACTTTAAAATAAACAATTCTTTAATGAAGAGTTCAAATAATTTTATATTGTTTTATAATAATTTAGATTTTTAATGTCTTTTACGATGTTGATAGTCATAATTTATGAAAGAAGAAAATGTTTTTGTGAGGAGCTCTCATAGCGTCCAAAAATGCGTAAATAACTCTTTATGTCATCCTCCTCTAGTATTTGTTCTCTTTTGTCTTATTTGTCATCTTAGTCTTCAATTTCCTAAAATCCAAAGAAACAACTTCTCTGCTCGCGACTCAACATTTGCCTCGCTCGCTTTGGGTCACTCGTGCCGCTTGTCGCTCGATGCTTGCTTGGCTTGTTACTCCCCGCTCAACATTTGATGCTCATTCTGTTCAACATTCAACCCATTTGACCCTCATCGCTTGCCTTTTTCTTAGTTGACCTCATTCATCATCAAACCCATTTGGTCAGTATTGTCCTTGACTGCTCTTTTAAGGAGTGCAAAAAATGAAATAAAAAATTATTGGTTAGTCCTAAGTTGACCTTGAAATCAGACCAAACTCATTGGGTCAGTCTGATCCTCAATCGCTTTTTTAAGAAGTACAAAAAATGATATAAAAAATTATCGGTTGATCTCGGGTTGATCTTGGAACCAAACTGAACCCATTAGGTTGGTCCGATCCTCAGTCCCAAGCTCAATGGGGTAGGTCATTGGTTCAAAAAATTGAGGATCGGTACTGACACTCTCTAAGAGCCTTCTTGTCATGTTGGACATTTCGACACGTGTTCGACACTTTCAAACACTTGGACAACACGTATAAAAAAATTCGATATTTTGTTAACTTTCTCGACACTCTTCCAACACTCGAGTTGGAATTCTAACATACGAGTTTCCAACACGTGATTCCGATATCGAAGTCAATTTTAAAAATTCAATAAATGAGAGGTCAAAATATATATATGTGAAAAATAAAACATAATAATAAAAATAATGAATGGAAAAAGAAGAAAACCTAATTTTTTTCTCTTCTGACTCCCACTTCCTATAATAAATAATTCACCCCTTAAGTTTTTTTTTCTCCTCTTCCAACATGTCTAGCATGTGAGTCCAAAATATGGATCGTTTGTCTTTTCTCCAAGTTTTATGAATTATTGAAATATAGTTGAATTTGTCAAATTGAAACATTGAATGATATTAATAAATGACAGATTAATGTTTTTAGTGTATATTCATTCTAGGCTTGTTTAATTATTTATTTATTTATGAATTTGATTGAAATAATCATAAAAATGATAATTTATTATGTATATATAAAATATATATTTAATATATAACATGTTCCAACATGTCCGAATTCTCTACTTTTGAAAAACAAAGTATCGTGTTGTGTTGTGTTGCTTGTCGCGTATCGGTATCGGTGCTACTTAGGTTGAAATTGATTATGAATTAGTGCTATTAAATAGAACGAGCAACCTAAAGCATGTTTAATTTTTTAGGAATTATTTATATAACCATCGATTGTAGATGTATAACCCAAGTTGTAATTATTGTAAATGACTGTTCAATCTATTAGAGAACACATGTTGTTCATCAATATTTTCAGTGTACTGTTACATTTTTAAGTATCGTTTACATTGCCGGTAACAATCATTTCCAACATTCATACTTATAAATTTCTTGCCATTTATATTTTTTGTCGAAAAATAATATCAAAAAACGGATCCTATCCTTCGTCAATTGAATGAGTTCATTTTATTTGAAAGGTATATTTGCCCTTTTCGTGAAACAGATACTACACAAATGAAATAGGAAAATTTCATAGTCGATGTCTTGCGCATATCAAATTTGCATCACACTCCTTATTTTCATAGTGTTGCCAACTAACCTCGACCTTTAATATAATTATGAATTATCATAAAAACGATGAACTTTCTTTACCCCCAAAGTCGTCCCTGAAGTCAATTTCATTCTAATTTTTTTTTTTCATAATCAAGTCTTTCAAGTAATTGCTAGGAAAACATGTTGCTTTGTGGCTTTTCTAGAAGGAAATTGCCCTGCAAAGATGTAGGGAAACTCTTCTCTTCGCCAAGCCACGCCTGATATCTTGCATCACATGAGGCCAATAGAAGAATCGGTAATAATAGATTGGCAAGGCTATTCCAACGACCGTAGTGATTACCCAAAACGGCTAATCGAATATTAATACATTTAATAAGTCTTTGAGTAGTTAATTGAATATGATCTAATATTAGAGTATTAGCTGAGGGTGCTAAATGCTTCCCAACTGACCACATTCACTTAATCATCATTACGAAATTGCCGATAGGCATAATCTCTCCCAAGTGAAACTTAAGTGATAGCGAAATTACTTTTGATGACATGATACTGAGGTATGGTTTTCATCTTCAATTCGTGCCGATTGTTCCCTAAAATCTTAACTCAGATATGGTTGTCAGAACAATTGGCAATAATGTTAAGAAATGTTTTCACCTAATATTACCCCATAGCATATTTGTATGCTTGGTTTGATTCACTTTTATGCCATGATATCCATACAACGTCTTAGGGGTGAGCACTGGTTCCTATTACAAAATTTTGGAACTATTAAGAATCGGTCCAATTCTTGATTGGGGGTATCGAACGGTCAGTTTTTTAACCTGTTTTAGGAACCCAAATCCTAAGTTTACTTTCTCATTTCTCAAAACACAGCCTCTCCTCCGTCATTTCTACACTCGCTTTCTACTCTCTAGTCTCCTATCCCTCAGTCGACTTAGATCTCTCTCTCTCTCTCTCTCTCTCTCTCTCTCTCTCTCTCTCACGAGTCTTGCCTTATGCCGGTCGGCTTCTCGCCTCTGTACATCTCGCAGGTCGTGTCCTCGCCTTTGTCGGCCGGCTATCAATCAGTCCACTCTTAGGTACTCTCCCTATGTCAATTTTATTTTCGATTTCTTCGCCGAGTGTTATGATTTCGATGTGCGGTGGTTTCTATTTCTTCGGCAATTTGTCATTGCCAATTGATGACCATGATTCGGGACTAACTATACCCACCACCTGTTCTAATTTACTTTTATTTTTGAACTGCCCTAAATTAGTTCCTCTGGATTTCGTTTCTTGTTCAGAGGAGTATCTTTCACAGTGCAAAAAGTGGATTGAGCTCCTAAACCCGGTGGATATTTTGTTCGGACCGCTGAAGCTTCATTCAGAGAATTCCTTGCACTCTACATGTTCAATCAAATGCCTTTTTAGTATAAATGTTTCAAAGCGGTTTTTCACTTTTTGTATATTTTTCTAAATAGTTGTTCCATTTTTTTGTTGAGGCTTTGTACCTTCTGAAACGAAACATAAAATTAATGTTGTAGACCAATTTGAGTGTACAATATATTTTAAATCTAACATTTGAAACCTACTCACCCAAAACCGATTACTCCTACTGCATCTAGTCTAAAATCACCATTGACAAAAGTCAATCGACGAAAAAAGTTCATAAGAAACGTGTAATATTTTTAAAGCCGACATCCTTGAAAATGTTTTGTCCCTTTTGGACTGAATATTCTACATGAAATTTCCCGTCGACAATCCAAAAGCCCCCCTCGAATATGATATGGTGCATCGCGCACGGACCCACGGAGGAACAACGAGGGCCACGTTTCTCCAGTCAACGAGTGAATCTCACCTAACGTTGACTGGAACCCCCCTTCCTGAAATTGAAACTTGCATGTTCCTGGCCTATGCCGTACAACTTTCTCCTATAAATTTATTTAAGATGAAAAGCTTGAACGCCCTCAACGCCCTGGAGGACCCAACAAGTACAAACTGACCCCAACAACGTGCTCACCCGATAGATTCTTGCCACCTACCTGTACCTGGAACCGGAAATACTTTAAATTGCAACGCCTCATCGGGCCCTGCTGAAGAAGCCCCCACTGAGCATTTTTCAGCAGCAAACTGAACCTAGAGTCAACACTAGAATCTCCCTGTTTCACACTTCAGGCACCGGAACCACATCAACATCATCGCATACGCAGCACAGAGAATTTGTCTCCTGCACTAGCAGAACCGTCTTTCCAGGAATGCAAGCTTTCATTGGTAATTGAAAAGAAGAAACTACGGGGTCAAATTTTATTGGACATGCCAAGCTTGACTGACTCGTGGACCTCTATCTGCGTGCTAATTCTCCTTACTTCCGACGAGTGTTACCTAGGCTATTCAGAAATGGTTCGATAGGTACAGGTGCTTGCAATTTTGGGACTTGACATGTTTGTGCATAGCCACATTCCCGAATTCCGGGATGGAAGCTCCAGAACGTTACTGTCGGGAAGAAAAAGTAACTTCACATCTAGCAACAGGCGCAGCAAATTCAGAAATGTACGACATGATGACTATTACTTTAAACAGATGAGCGCAAGTTTAGAAGTAGCAGATAAGAAAAGATCATTGCAGCTCGTTCAACCAATTCTCAGAAGAAAGGATTATAATCTACAAACGGGAATGTTTCAAAAGAACCTAAAGGTAATTTGTAGTTCAGTTGGGCGTACATTATGCTTCTCGCCAGGCATTGTATTACAATGTGCAAAAATGAATTTTCAAAACTTGAGTAACTGTAGTTCAAGATGATATATCACAGAAAACAGGAACTTTTTCTCTTTCATGTGTCACCGGCCTTTTCACCAATTTAAAAGTTACCTAGGACCTGACAGCTGAATTTCTGATTGAAATGCGTCACTACTCCAATTGATAGGTCCAGTTGAAGTGCCGTCTTCACTGCTCCATTTATAAAAGCTCAAGCTAGCCTGAGAGCCAAACTGAGAGGAAATTGGGGGATGAGGTATGACACAAAGGCCCTCGAGCATTTGAACAACTTTAGTCATCGGTGGCCTTTGCTGCATTTCATCCTGTATGCACCACAGGGCAACTTTGATCGCATCCACAATCCTCTCGTCATATTCGTCAAATTCTAGCCTAGAGTCCAGAATTTCCCGTGGCTTTCCTTCTTCCAGCATTTTGAAGGCATAAGAAGGAAAATGGGCCTTTTCAGGAGATTCCGCAGGATCGTAATTTTTCCTGCCTCCAATGATCTCAAGCAACACCATTCCATAGCTGTAAACATCACTCTTCTCAGATATAGGATTGTTTGTGATCCATTCTGGTGCTAAGTAACCCCTCGTGCCCCTTAATGTCGTATACACAAGGCTCTCTTCCCGGCTCATTAGCTTGGCCAAACCAAAGTCTGACACCTTCGCAACAAAATTATCATCCAGAAGGACATTCTCGGGCTTGATGTCGCAGTGGACAATCTTGACTTCACACTCTTCATGTAGATAAGCTAATCCCTTGGCTGTACCCAAAGCAATATTGAATCTAGTATTCCAATCCAAAATCTTACTGGCCTCGCATTTCTTGGAAATCCATTTGTCCAGAGACCCTTTCCCCATGAACTCGTAAACAAGAAGCCGGTGAGCCCCCTCGGCACAGAAACCTTTTAGCTTGACTAAATGGACATGATGGATGCTCCCTATAATACTTACTTCAGCTCTGAACTCTTTCTTTCCCTGGCCTATACCCTCCAGTTTCTTCACAGCCAAATGAGTACCATCTGCGAGAACACCTAGGTAGACCGATCCAAATCCTCCTTGCCCAATCTTTGAGGAGAAGTTTTTCGTTGCTCTACTCAGATCACCATAACTGAAACGGATAGGCATACTTGAAAGACTGTCCAAGAAATTATCTTCTTCGTGAGTTTCTTCAGAATAGTCAGGCAATGACTTCTTTTTCTGGTGATACCAGAATCCAATATAAGCTAGACCGGCAATGACTACAACAGTTGCAAAAATGATGACTGCAATCACAATCACTTGCTTCGTAATATTCTTGCTGCCATTGGCCCCGGATGTATTTGCAACCTTCATGTATGAAACATAACCATTCAAACTCGGATCAGATCTTTCAAAATTTCCTATCTGGTCAAACAGGAAGCAATCACCAGAACTGCTATTAAACAGTAGCACATTACAAGAGCAATTGTTTTGGCAAGCTTCTATACAAGCATTCACGTTGGACTTTAGAGAGGGAGTCACAAACCCAAGTGCAAAATAATCAAGCTTCTCTCCTATGTACGCAAAATGTACTGATCTGTAAGACGAGCTGCATGATGATAGAGGTTGAGGTCCACAGTTGCCATTGAGAGCGGGAGGGCATTGACACCAGCTCTCAAAGTAACAAATCTCGTAGGGCTTACAATATTCTGGGACACTGCATGAATTCGCGGGTATCCAAGTAGCTTCCGCAGTTCTTGACTTCCCCCCCTGAAGATTAACGAACGTGATCATCCCATTGGGTCTCAAAATTGCAGCCCACAGGGCATTTGGATCGGAGTTGCCAGAGAAGACAAACTGCCAAAGTAAGGCCTCATTTTGATCATAGAAATTCCATGAGTTCAAGACCAAAACCACAGAGTGAACATTGCCATTGCTATTGCTAACATTTGTTCTACGGCTGTCACCTTTCATTGACCAATAAATTTGTGGAGTTCGATATCCAGCAGACAAGATCAGATCGCCCGACGAAATATTGAGATACACCGACATATTGTTACTGTTTGGGAAACTTTTGAGGCTCATCCCCTCTGTAAAGTTCTGACCACTCACAAGAGTATCAGTAGGACTGCTAAAACTCTGCCAAAGGATTGTATCATTCTCGCCAAGCAACACCAAGTTACCAGAATCCAGCAATTCCATGGCAGTGACCTTTTCTCCGGCTGTATGAGTCGACCAGGCGTTATCATTCCCCTTTTGCAAGAAGACATTCCCATTGTCTTCAAACACAAACTTATCAGAACTGCTGACTAATTGTCTTCTGTTAGCAGTCCAAATGGCTTGAGAACTGCTGACATGAATGATGTTCAACACAAAGGTTGTGACATCAACGCCGGTGTAAAATCCCAAAGAAAATGCCGTATTGTTAGATAGCAAGAACCTGCCATTGTGATCCACCCACTCCATCTGAGAAGCTTGAAATCCAGGCCGAATCTTGCCAACAAGTTGTGGACCAGAAAAGCAAGTCCCGGAGAATAGAAGGACGCAGAAACACAGGTTTCTGATGATTGCCGAGAAAGACATCAACTCCATAATAGGACCAGTATGGATGGATTCGAGCGCAAAGAAAGGGACAAATCAATACCAGGAAACAGATGACACCCAGAAATCAAATCCTGAGCTCCACCAAGGTTGACAAGTAAATATTTGATCTTTGAGATGAAACTCCCAGTTTCAATTGGATCGCAGTGAACACTTCCGGACAATTTGGGGAACGAAAAAAGAAAGAGGAAAGCCTGTGAATTAGAGGAGCTGTGAGGCAAAGTTCAGTTTGGAGATTTCTTTCCGGGGGAGCCAGTGAAGCAGGGAACAAGATTGAGGCTATTGAGCTTTACTCTCAAGGAAGCTGAGGACAGGAAATTGCAAAAGAAATCAGCTGACGCCACGCCGTGACCAGGACGACTAACCTTGCTGTCTTGATTCCACTTTACATGGATGAACAGAGAGTTTTTGGTGATTCTTGAGCAGGCAGTCTGCAGAATTAATACAGATTCTTCCTCAGTGGTCGCTCACAGAGAGAGTCGGAAGGATTGTTTGGAGTGGGCAGGAGTCCACTGCTATCTGAAGTCTTGAATCCACAACAAAAACATGGATGGACAGCAAGTTCTCGGTGATTCTTGAGCAGGCAGTGTGCGGAATTAATAAAGCTTCTTCCTCAGTGGATGCTCACAGAGCGAGGCAGAGAGAGATTGTTTGGAATCCACTGCCGTCTGAAGTCTTGGCTCCGCAACAAATACATGAATGAACATCAAGTTCTTGGTTTATCTTGAGCAGGCAGTGGGCGGAATTCAATGCATCTTCTTCCTCAGTGGATGCTCAGAGAGAAAGAGAGAGAGAGAGAGAGAGAGAGATTGGTTGGAGACCTGCAACGGGCAGGAGCCAAGGAGGACTGGGCAGTGCACGTCGTCTTTGGTATCTGGCTACGGACAGGTGATGGACGGGTGATGGAAGGCACGCGTCTTTTTTTTTTTTTTTTTTCATATTTCTTTTTTTTTAATACTCTAAAAAACCCAAAACCCAGACACTTGACAAATTTACCCAAAACTAATTTTTGTGTGAAAACCCCAAACTGGTATCGCCTGACAAATTTACCCCGACTAACAAAAAAACCCTAAACTAAGCGTACATTTATGACAAATTTACCCTCAACTAATTTATTCGATTGCAAAAAACTCCAAACTGATAAATTTGTGACAAATATACCCTTCGCTAAATTGGATTAATACAAAAAAATCACAAAAATTGTAAAATGTAAAAACGGAGCATAAAATCCCAAATTAGTATATTAATCAAGTCACGTGTCATTTAACTTAATAATTTGACGGTAAAATTTAATAAAAACTAACAGAGGATAAATTTGTCACAAGTGTACCAGTTTGGGATAAATTTGTCAAAGGTATATCAGTTTGGAGTTTTTGGTGGTCAAAAAAATAATTTGAAGTAAATTTGTCACAGGTGTACCAGTTTGAGGTTTTTCAGGGTATTAATCCTTTTTTTAAATTCCGCCTGCACTTTTGTTTAGTTTTTGCCACATGCGGTTCCTGTCCTCTTGTTCGTGAATAGATTACGTAAATTCTGACGGATGTTGGGACCGAAAAACATCTGATGGTTCACACTTGTGACCCTGTTTCTTGCGCTTGTTTCAGCTTTGACCCCTCATGCACGAAAGCATGAGCACATGGCTCCAATGCCAGTAAGAACGAGTCCTTTCTAAAACAGTAACCAATGTGTGGCAATCTACCCGAATACAAAAGGAAAATCAGAAAATGGCATAAATAGTTCATGAACTTTATACAATATATAATGTAATTCTTGAACTATAACTTAATGTGTATTGTGGTCCTTAAATTTTTTAATCTATTCATTATAATCTCTATCATGTTCATTATAGTCCTTGATTATATAAAAATGTTCAATATTACCTCTTTACTTGATGAAATGACAACATTAAATAATTTGCATATGTGCCAAAAGTCCAATAATCATATTGACTAAATTAAAAGTTCAGTAACTACATTGTATATTAGGTTATAATTTAAGGATTATATTAAACAAATAAAAATTCGTGAATCATATTACGCATTAGGCCAAAACTTAGAGATTGTTTATGTGATTATCTTAAATAATATCAACATGTGGCAAATTGAAAGTAGGTATTTATGAAGTCATTCTCAATATCGAATGTGATATTTTCACATCATTTAGTAGAATTTTTTTATTTTTGGGAACGGTAATTACGTCTTTTAACATTTCATAGGTAAATCGAAGGCTTTTGATGCAAGAGTGAAGACCTCTTCTATTCGTTGTTCGAGCAAGAACCATTGGCCCTAAATCAGAAGTTAGATTTCCAAGTTTTCAATTCATATATTATCGAAGAGTCAACTTTTATTTTTGTTAGTAGATCTTTCTTCTTCTTCTTTTTAATATAAATTTATTTAGCAAAGGAAAAATGGTTAGGTGTAGACTCTATCCATGGATGTGTCCAAAACAAAATTGGACAACATTCAACGTCGACCAACTGTTGTGATGGATGCTTGTGTTGTCTCCAAATCAACGTAACCCCACCGTCAAGCAGCTGCCAAAGGATTTTTGAGTGATGTTCACTTCATCATTTTCTGCGAGCCAGAGCATATGGCCATTTCCTTCGGGCGTCTTTTTCGTCCCTTTCGTTTAGCATCATGCATGACCACAACCTAAAAGCTAGAGCTTTGCACTAAAGTCAATTGACGAAACTTTAGGCGCATCCCCCCTATTAGTACGAAATCGACCTCACGTGTAGGAAAACTAGGGCAAGCCTAGCCTTTTCTTCCATCTACTTTTGATGGAACTTGTGATCATAGTTTCTAGGAACGTATCGGGCAACCACAATATGGAAAGATGTATCATAGTCTGTCCGTGACAACTGTGACATGGAATATTTAGGACAGATGCTGGAATATACGAATAGTCTTTAAATTTTAGGAGAAGATGCAATGTCATTTTTGAACTTTTGATTTGTTTAATAAGTTATTACATTTTATGTAAAGTTGCAATGTGAAAGGATAGATGACATGCCTTTCCACTAAACGGGTTATGCCCAGGAGAGAACAAAATAAAAGGAGGATAAAAGATATAGAATTAGTGGGAGCTGGTCGTGGCACTAGCTCAAAGCTTCGGGGAGACGGGCTCAGCTTTTTGCAAAAAGCAAAGATCACCATATGTTTTGTATCCCTCAATCGCAATCTGCAATTGAAATCGATGGATTCTCCATGTGTTTTGAATTTAGTGATGTGGGGACGTAGTGAGTGGAAAGCGAGATGGGTTCTCCCCCCACTTACTTCGGAGACCACAAAAGACGATAATGGATTAAAGAATAAGGTGGCATGAGGCCCAGTTCACTAAATAGAGATCTCCCTACTGGCTCTCTCTCTCTCTCTCTCTCCTTTTTTAATCCTTCCGAATTAGTGAAAACGGGTGGGAGGTCCGCGACACCTTCTCGGTGTTATTATTAAAGTTTTATACTTATGACGAGAAATTTGATTTCAACACCAACTACTCTGCTCATTTCAAGTGAGATCGTCACACCAGCCAGCTACTGCGCTGATGGAGTATGAGCAAGCCTACTCTATAGATGAACTAAGCCTTCCTAACGTCAAGGAGCGGCTGGGGATCTGAACCCATGACCAGGGGCTTCGAAGCAGCTTGGTATTATTGTGAGACCGGCCATCACGGCAGCAAACTCTTGATTAGTCAAATTTTCTGTTCTTCAACTAGTTAAATTGGTGTTTTAACCTTTGATTAGTAGGTTACCTAATAATAATAATAACAATAATAATAATAATAATAATAATAATAATAATAATAATAATAATAATAATAATAATAATAATAATAATAATAATAATAATAATAAAGAAAAGCTGGATTTTTCCTTTTTTTTTTTTTGTCGTAAAAGAAAAGCTCGTTGAAAAGGCGAAATTTGAATATATATGACCTTTAAAGTTGGTCTTCCATTTGATTGGACCCAATCGAGTGAAGTAAACTTTATGTGACCGAATTCTCTTTTCGTATGTGAATTTGAGAATAGTCAGAAGTCCGCGGAACAGCCTCCATTCATCCCCCAAATCCCCCCACTAATCATGCCACGTTCATCCTAATCCATGATCACGTGGAATGATTGTGGTGCACGATAGTCTTATTTCCTCTTCCCCCCGCAGGACATCCAATGGAACCATAAATCTCCGTCCGCCTTATTCTAAGATTTTTCTTTAGATTCTCTTGATGGCAAGTGCCATTAAGTCGAAGGGAAGATAATCGTCTTTTTGACCAACCATCACTAGATATCATTGACGTGGCGATCCAATCGTGGTTGACCGTCCTCTATGACACCACCGTTAAGTCAACGATTGCCTACGAAAACTTGTCAAAAAGATTACATTATAATTTCACGTCAAGATTAAAAAATGAATTAGTAAAATTGACTCGACTAATCGAACAATATCTCCTAAGCCGAGAGGCACTATGCATCTCATGAAAATGGGAGATCTCATGGTACATGTCACGCACATGTCGGGTTAGTCTCAAACTCCATAATGGGGATCGCAATTGATAAAATTTTGAATTAGCTGAGAGCGTGGCCCATTAACCTTTGACCCTTAAATTCCAATTATCAATTACGACGAAAAACGAGGGAACCTTCTTTGACTCCACGGGCCCCTCGTGGAGGATCTAAACCATTTATCAATCACAACACCAGACCCCAGAGTCGTCCCCGAATCAAATCTCTTTTCCCTCCCAAGTCTTTCGAACTAATCGCCACGGAAGAATCGCTTTCTCCCTGGCACTTCGAGAAGGAAATTTCCCCGCACGAGGACGATCGAAGAACCGGTAAGACATGATCAAGGCTAATCCGACGACGACCGTAGCGACGGCTCGCCAGCTAATCCGACGTTAATTTAGGCAGTCCTGCTAGAAAATAGTGACCCGGCGCTTCTGCGTTGTTGGTTAGAGGATCACCTAACACCACCTCCAAACCATCTCATCCGAACTTGGTTTCAGAAAACCACTTACCTCAATTCTGTATGTGGGCATTGCACTGTCCCCCACTACATTGAATTAGTCCTTTGGACAAACTAGTCATCATCAAAGTATGGTTGAGTGTGCTCAATTTTCCCTGTCTCAACTAATACGTCACCGCATTAATTTAAAAGATGGGACCTCTCCTTCCATTCACAAGCAACGCAATTCGCATGATGTGGTGGGGCAAATTGTCCGAACCAAGCGTGAATCGGCCAACTGGCTCTTCCGAAAAAGAAAGAACAGAAAAGAACAGGGAGTTGGCGCCTACATCAATGGTTGTAGTGACAGAGGCAACATCTCTATTAGAGACACCCGTGCTCCGTGTTGACTTATCTTAAGGATGTTAATTCAGGCATAAAAGAAAAGAACTGGGAGTTAGGCGCCTACATCAATGGTTGTAGTGACAGAGGCAACATCTCTATTGGAGACACCCGTGCTCCGTGTTAACTTTATCTTATGGATGTTAATTCGATCATAAACTTTTTGATCTTACTAATTTAATCTTAAATATATGCACAAAATTATAATGTAGTCTTCCCGATCAATTTTTACCGAAAATTATTGATGCGGCAGCATGTCACATAAGAGTAAATTAGCAAAATTGAAAAAAATTAGGAGTGATTGGGTAATTTTCTCCGTTAATACTACCAATGGATGAAAATTAAATTTTTATTATATTAATCGACCTTACAAGATTGCAAACTCCTAAATATCACATAATCTCTCCCAGGTTAATTTAAGTGAATGTGAAATTATTTGTGAAAACACAAGATTAACATATGGTTACGTGTCTTTAGCGTGCGTCAGTTGTTGCCTAAAATCTTAAATAATGCGCAGCGGCTAAATGTTGAGATATGGTTTCATTGAATACTCCAAACTCTAGCATATACGTATGCTCGGTTTGATTCAATATTATGTCATAAAATATATGCTACATCTTTATTCAATTGCCTTAATCTTAAATGTATGCACAAAATTGTAATATAGTCCTCTTGATCAATTTTTACCGAAAATTGTTGATGTGGCAGCATGCCACATAAGAGTAAATTAGCAAAATTGAAAAAATTATGAGTGATTAGATAATTTTCTCCGTTAATACTACCAATGGATGAAAAATAACTTTTTAAGATATTAATCGTCCTTACAAGATTGCAAACTCCTAAATATCACGTAATCTCTCCCGAGTTAATTTAAGTGACCGTGAAATTATTTGTGAAAAAACAAGATTAGCATATGCTTACGTGTCTTTAGCGTGCGTTAGTTGTTGCCTAAAATCTTAAATCATGCGTAGCGGCTAATTCTAGCATATATGTATGCTCGGTTTTATTCACTATTATGTCATAAAATATATGCTTCATCTTTATCTAGAGTTATCGAGAATATATGGTATATGAATAAAGACGTACAGACGAGCACAATAATATATGATAGTATAAGATTGCGTAATTTAACATCTACCGAACAACAATGTGTGCCCCTATCAATCTCTATCCCGCTAACGGATAAACTCCTAAAATGTCAACTTCCTGCAAAATATAGTTTTCGTTCATTCGCACCAAAGTATTTTTCATATATTTGTGTCATTTTTACGTCACGATCCATAAACGGCCTCGAGGACGATATACGGTGTAGCGTGCACGGGACCGCGGAGGAACTTCGAGGGCCACATCTTTCGAGTCAACGAGGGGAACCCACCTAACGTTGACTGGACCCCCCCTGGTGAAATTGGAAACCATATATATATATATATATATATATATAGTATACAGCTTGAGAAATCAAAACCCAATTCTTGCGTCGAGCAACGTCAACGCAGTGTTTCGATTCAAACCACGCGGTCAACTCGGTGGACTGACGTGCTGCCTCTACCTACCGGTATTATGGGAGATATTTTTTCAATGCAAACCGCCCAAAATTAATATTTCTCGAGAAAATGTTATCATTTTTCAAAGAAGGCACATCATGCATCAACCTGACGAATGACGCACCGACCGGAGCTCGCAGGGCAGCCTCAGAAAAGAGCAATCGTACCCGATGGCCAAGTTGGACAGGGCCGGGCCTGAACAGTCTCGTCCGAGCCTGTCCGTGACACGAGAAAGGAAGAAAAAAAAACGCACGAGATTGCACGCGAGGGTGTCGAGTTTAGACGGGCCTGAGCGGGCTGGCGGGCTTTTCGTTGGTCCAGACCTGGCACCCTCAAGGAATGACCATACGGGCCGAGCCCAGCCTTACAAGCCATGACCAACCAACCAAGCCTGCACAAACGATGGATGGGCCGATGGGCCGCCTGATTGTTTGCGTATGTTGCTGATAGCACGGCCATGGATCCTCCATGTGCTGCTTGATATCCTAATTTTCTATCCGTCTCTCCATTGGGGGCAATCCCATGTTATCTACTCATTATTGTGATTTAGATATATAACAGATATGTAAAATTAGAGCTCACTCCTCGATTAAGATCGAAACATTCAAGTCAGGGTTTGCAAAGGCTGAATGAGGCCCTAATTGAGGCTTGAACAGCTCAAATTTAGTGTAAATAGTTGAGGGGTCAAGCTCGAGTAGCTTACGAATAATCTGACCCATTAAGGCTCGATTAGAATCTAAAAAGACATTGCAGTAATGTGGAGACATGATGCTACGTGGTGTTGATTGATTTCTTGTTGGTGCGATCCTCCCCCGGACCATGTAAGATAAGGGTCAGAATCAGGAACATTGAATGGCCAAAGAGGCACTTCGACTTTGTTCTTGATAGATATATTATTTGCTTTTTGTGCCCTTTCCTTTTTGACTCGTTCCTTCCAGTATGCTGCTCACGTGTCGGAGCAACATTTATCTTGGGCTGATAATGGGATCTAGAATGTGATCATGGGCTCAAACGATGTATGAATGTCACGACCAAGAGGCCATGAATAAGATGAACAGCCACAGAAAGAGAAGCTTTGCTGGCTCCATGTAAGGAGAGAATCGATCCGGTCCCTCCAACAGCTGTCCCCCAACATAACCATTTGGAGGATGGAATCTTATCAAAACCGGGCACACAGCTGGTATTCTTGCTAGCTTAACATTTCCGGCTAGAACCAAGTTGAAGCAAAGCGAATAAGGATTGATTGAGAATCCACTTCAATGTACTCAAGCTAAAAAACCGAAGCTACAATTTCAAATCACGGCTCTCCTATTTCAAATCAATTTGCTATCTGCCCCCAACACGTATGGTACAGGTAGTGAAACTAAGGGTCCGTTCGTTTCACGGAAAATGGGCCATCTCCGGAAAATATTTTCCCAGAAGTCATTTTTCAGGAAAATGACAATATTTTCTGGTGTTCGGCTAAAACTTAAAAGTGTTTCGAAAAATGTTTTCCGGTGTTCGGTAAGAAAAATATTTTCCGCTCACTAAATTGACGAGCGTGAGTGCTTAGCTTGAGGCTCGCTAGATCGACGAGCGCGAGTTTAAGATCGATGAATTTGGGGTTCACCCTTCGACGACTAGTCGAAAAAAAGAAGATAGGAAACAAATAAAAGTAAAAAGATAAAAAATAAAAAATAAAAGAAAAAGGAAAAGAAAAAAAGAAGGAAATTAAAAATAATTCAAATTAAAAAAGACGAAGAAAACTAAAAAATAATTCGAATAAAAAAAAAGGAAGAAGAAATAAGAGGAGAAAGTGAATATTTGTATAGATGTGAGGTAAGAGAGATCAAGTGAGGAAAATGTTTTCCACTTTTCAAAGTGGAAAACATTTTCACTTACTTTAGAAGACTTTTTCCTCGAATGGAAAACATTTTCTCCAAGGAATTCATTTTTCAATGAAACGAACACCGGAAAACCCTAGGAAAACGTTTTCCTAAATTATTTTTCGCGAAATGAACGGAGCTGGGACTCGAAGATAAATCTTTTCATGTGAAATCAGTATGACCGTCCGCTGCCCTTTTCCCTCCCCCTCTCTCTAGAGCTGCCTAGCTTTTTATGCGGTTATTAGGGTGTTGAATGGAGATTTAAAGTGAGGTGAATTTCAAACGGAATGGCATTGAAAGATGCATCAACTATGGGCTCATAATGCTAAATAAAATAACTTGTCTTGTAAGGGAACATGGGTCCAAGCTTAATCATACTCTTCCTAATCATCTCGAAGTGTTTTTTTGTCTTACACTTCGTTTTGGAGGAAGAAGTGCAAGGAAAAGTAGGCGGAGAGTTAAGAAAATGACACTCTCGTCTATCTAGGACCGTGAATTGAAAGTGGAAGGGATTATTAAATGCGGAAATTAATGTCCCCAATCAGTTAGCTGTCCATATAACTTTCTCAGAACGACAAATTCTAAATCTTAAGTAAATAATTTCTTAAATTGGATATTAAATTATTGTTTTTTAAAAAAAAAAGGGAAACATGATCTCTCTCAAGAAACCACTGTTCTAAATCTTTATAAGCTAAAAGACCCAAAAAAGAAAAATCTTTATAAGCTATCATTATAGATTTCTCTAGAATAATTTCCTATATTAGGAATATTGTGATTATTCTACTGATTCTTTATACCTTTTGAGATTGTGCGAATATTTCTACTTAGTAGTGCATATGATATACATAAATTCCATATTTCTCTCTTTTGCATATTATTATTATTATTAATATTATAAACGATCAAAAAAAAATATTGAATTATTTAAATCTCTCAAGAAGAGCATAGTCTCTCTCAAGAATCCGTCATCCCAAATGATGCAATGATTCCATACCCTCCGATGCACATTCTAACTCACTTCTTTATCCTCTAAATTGAACATCTTCCCAATAATTGAAGAAAGAACGATGGAAATTAATCTATTCAAATCTGGTCCCCAAATCTCGAAAACGACTCGTTCTTAACCTAAAATTAACGATTACGAAATCAGAAAGATCTTCAGAACAGACGAGAGAGAAGAAGAAGTTCCCCCATCATGAGGCAGAAGCCGCAAGCTCCAAATTCTACCGAAATACATTATCCTCAAAATATCTACCTTTAGGCCCACCATACCACGATACAACATGGACCGGCCTAGGTCACAACCTTATCACATGGAAAATCGCCGTCGCCAACCATTTCCGGGTCCTAACCATCCGACCCGGCATCCGCCACGGTGTCTTCGCCCTCACCGGCAGCGACAACGCCATCCTCAGCCTCGCCGGTGATCCGGTCAAGGACAAGGACCAGCCCCATGGCGAAGGCACCGTCGAACCCGGGCTTCACGCAGAGGGAGAAGACGTCCTTGCCAAGCACGACGTTGGTGGAGGCGTCGACCTTGCGCCGGATCTCCGCCACGGTCTCCCGGTCCGCGCTGAAGATGGTGCAGCTGCGCTGCGCGAATGACCCCTCGATGTGGTACTCCTCGCCGGGGTTACCATACACCTCCACCGTGACGCCGGTGTTGCCGATGATCGACGACCTCCGCACGCTGAAGATCGGCTTCTGGCCGTCCGTCCCGTCCCCGTGAAATCCTTCCCATCGTTGATGCAAGCTCGGCCTCTGTTTTTTCCACCATCGATAAATATAAATAAGAATAAAAAGCGAAATAAAATGAAAAATCCCGACACAAGCTCGACTTATTAAATTATATTTTGGAAGATAAGCTCTACCTGTTATTAATTTTACCGTTATCTTTCAAGAAAAACCTATGAAGAGAATCCGACAAGATTTTTAATTACCTTAAAATGCTCAATTCTACATAGGTTTCGGTAAAGAAACCGGAGCATGGATAAAATCTTACACATTAAAATAAAATAAAAAATCAAAGCACAAAATAACTCGAAATCCACCTATGATTATTTAATTCTAATTTCCATGGTGGAAAAGATTTAATTCCATGTCTGGTGCTTTTATTTGCAGGCGTCTCTTGCAATAATTAATAGCAGAATGCATCTCAGAGTGCCACGGTTCCCTAAAAAGAAAAATCGAAAATCGGATTTGAATATCCGAGTCGACTCGGATCGATCAGTCACCCCGACCGCCTCCCTCGTCTCAGCTTGCACTGAGTCACCACACTGACCCGGAAATTGGAAAACGAAAAACGTCCGAATCAACTCAGATTTGCCCATGCTAGGGCGTCAGATGGCGTAAGCACAATCGCCACCCGAAATCTGAAAATCTCGTCCTTTTCCGATCAACGACAACCGACCGACCTGATCGCGACCTCCTTCTTTAATCTAAACTCCAGCTGGTTTCACACGCCGAGTCGATGATTTCGAGAAGCGACGCGAATGGATAACGGAAGCCAGGGGAAGGAATCGGTGCTTACCTTGCGCCTGACGGTGAGGAGGCAGCGGCCGTGAGCGTCCATGAGGACGACCTCGCCCGTGTCGCGGGCGTCGGGCCCGTACGAGTCGACCCGGAACACGAGCTCCCCCTTGGAGTCGTACGCCGCGAACCCGTCGCCCGCGAAGAACAGGGACGTCTTCATCACCGTGAGGTGGGTCTCCTCCTCGCAGCGGAACGCATCTTCCACGACCAACCCACCCGTCATCACGAATCGGCTTCGGCGAAGATCTCCTTCCTTCTTTTCTCCCCGTCGCGCGCCTCTTCGATGGCCTAGGACTCGTGGGCTTTGCTAAAGTTTCAAGCTTTGGGGACGCAGGAGGTGGAGAGGAACCCAAGGTTTGATCTTTCCGAAGGGAAGATGAGAGAGGGAGTGACGGGGTGTGGAGGGGTTGCAGAGTACAGCACAAGAAATTGTTGACGTCGAAGGGAAGATATTTTATATTCTCTTGCGGGGAGAGAGAGAGAGAGAGAGAGACGCGGAGGCGATTTGAGGATTATTTTATTGTGGGATGATTAAGGGGGACGGTGATCAGCATGTGATGGAATTATAGGGATTTGATGTGCAGTGAGTTTCCTGAAGATGTCATTTTTTACCTTAATCACGCCCCAAATTAAAATTAAGGAACGTGTCGAACGCCTGATTTGGCCTGAGAAAGGTAGTAGGTGAGTGGAAATTGAACCTAAGATTTTTTGTTTTTTTTTTTTTAAACAAAGAACCTAAGATTCTCCTACTAAGAAGAAAAAGAATTTGACGAAACGGACCCCACTTAATTATGTCGGGTGAATATTTACTTAGTTTGGCAAGCGTATGAAAATAGTTCGAGAAAATTGGATCGGTGTGGTTTTGTCTAATGCTATGTACTTTTACCTGGATAAGAATTTTACTTGAAAAAATCGGTTTGTCAATGATTTAGGAAGTGAATGGTCGCTTAATGATCATCTTCAAGATACTTATTAGATGTATTCCTTGGACCGTCCAATTTTCATAATAAAAATTGTGCAAATTTCGAGAAAAATCACTCCACAGTGAAAGAATAGATCTGCTTATTTTTTTTTTTGAACGAAAGGATAATATATTTATAACTACTCGGAAATTACGACTTCGGTGGGGGGTTAAATAGATCTGCTTATTTAATTGCCTTGATAAGTGTCTTTTAAGCTTTGCAAGCAATGTACGTAAAAACAAATCGGCAAGTGAAGGTATCTTTGTTCTGCATATCCTTTTTATTCCTTTTATTTTTCATTAAAGGAAAATGCAGATTACCGAGCAAAACCAAATACAAATGCAGATCGCTCCCCATCGTCCTGAATTCGATTGAAATCAAAAGGATATTGTCGTGTTGGGACAAAGAGCTTGCAGATAATTGCCGCCCGAGTGAGCTGCGCGTCGCCAAGCTGACAACCTTGGTTTTGCAAGAAAGACAGCTCCCCACCTGTGCGATTCCTCAAGATCAATGTCGGCATCCTAACTTGTTCTTAACTTGAGTGTGAAATAGGCTAGGGAAAAGAGGGGTCGCGAAAAGTATGATGCCCCACTTCCCACCTAGACCGCGACCATATATGTTCACCAGCAGCATCTATCAAATCGGCCCCGCTTCAAAGCCAGAGGGAAAATCAAGGAAGAGAGTTGGTGCGTCCCTAGTCAATGATTTTTGTTGATTCGAGACCTCAAGATGCGGCTCGCCACCGGCCTTGGAAAAATGTGTGGATTTCGTTGGATTGGAGTTGAGTGCATAGAAGTTAAAGTTGAATTTGTGAATCCCACGAGCGATCGAGAGATGCAGATTTAGAATTAACCTCTGCATTGGATTAGGTGACCCGGTAGGAATAGTATAGGGGCAAAAGTTCAGATCTTTAGCTTGATGTTGCTCTAATCAACTTAGTGGATTTGTTTGATTTTTTGCTTAGTGAATTTGGTTAGGTGCATGTATAATATATCTTTAAAATAATCAAGATCATCCCGTTTTAAAGTAAGCAAAGAAATCGGATTTCCCCCATTGATGTGAGCCGAGGTCTTGAGAGGGTTATGATTCTCTTAAGAACCGTTGTTACAAGTGTATTCGTGAATTGACGAGACGGACTATTTTAAAATCGGTGCATGCGGCTCTGTAGGCATTTGGCAGGTTACATGTTACTTATGTTGGGGTTTGGACAATGTGTCCCGCTTACAATGTCACTTTCCCTTTTTTGGTTGATCAAATGTCACTCTCCTTTTTAATAATAAAAGACTTCATAAGAAAAAGAAAGTTACAACTCATCACTGTGGGTAAAACATCAAATAAAATATGCCCAAATGTATATTGAAACGACGGTGAACAAAGTCCCATGTCAAGCATATAGAGATGAGTTAAGTAGATTGTATTTTCGATTCTGTGACACCTGCATCAACCTTTTCAAAGTTGATGTGCTGAGCTTTGTAAGCATGCGATCTGTTATATATTATTTATGTAAAACATCTATGAACAAGTACATCCACACTGTTAATATTCTCTTTTCAAAACTTTTAATTAATTTAACGAGTGAAATCGGAATCATAACTGTCAATAGATATTGTTAGTCTCACGAGTGGATTCTTTTGTTTAAGGGAAATTGGAATCATAAGTTTCAATAAATATTGTAAGTTTATATCACGAGTGGATTCTTCCATCCGCACTACACGCGTATTCAACAGGAAGAGCCTCTCTAAAGGTGTAGACCGGTCATCCTGCATCGGCTTGTGGCTTTTGTTTTCGTCCCGTCCCCAAGACATCTTTTGGGCTCGTCAGTGGCTTCTCTTCGGCCGAGTTTTTTTTAAAATGGCAATTGCCAAAAGCAAAGGAGCAATGGAAAGCAAATAAAAGTGGGGGAGAACGTGAAAAGTTGGCCAGTCCCGTTCAATCATGCACGGATTGTTAAAGTTTGTCCCATCTTTTCGATCATGCGTATCTCATTGAGCTTTAATAAACTAGATTTTGCACGTTTTGTTCCGTAGAGAATGGCCTCCGTGATTTCGCTGGATTGATACGATAGCAGGGCGATCAGCTTTAGGACGTTCCGGTAGCTTTTCCTCGAAAGCTAATCACGAGGAGATCAGTTTTTACTTAGCTTTCAGGGCTTGTACGTATGAGCCCGTGCTTTTAGGCCCATCAGGGTTCCTTGAAAACCAGGTCCAGTTCCTCTTGGGAAACCACTTTGAATGGAGGGGACTTCAGTAAAATTGATAACTCAGCTTTTATAGATTTTCTACCATGAGATCAACACCAGCCTCCCCGTTGGCCTCGTGGTTGGGTCTAACGTCAGGATCGATCTCGAGGTCCGGGGTTCAAAGCATGATAAAGGAGAGAGGCGATGAGAGAGAAAAAGATGAGGTATTTTAAAATACCTCTTTTTTTTTTTTTTTTTTTTTTTTTTCCTGTTCCTCTTTTTTCTACGTCATTACACATATATGATACATACGTTATATGAATTGCAAGCTCAGCCTTTTATTTTCTGCGTTATTACATGTATTTGATGCGTATGTTATATGAAGCTTGCAATATCGGTTAGAGGAAGCGAGATTCCTCTTTAAGATGATTTTTTGGTCTTTATATATGGAAACTTGAATTTGAAAGTCAATTGCCATATCGGATAAACATTACTTTTACATTATAGGTACTTTTAAAGTTGGTTGGTTTGAAGCAAAACAAATGCTTGACAAAGATACCATTCTTACAATTGTAAGCTATATTGTATTACAAGTACCGAAACTATCAGCTATAGCAACATAATCTTAGATACATTATATTGAAGGTCGAAACCGAGTGAATGAGATTAGATATAGAAAAAAGAGTTTCTTGATGTCCATATCATGTGCAATTAAGAGTCAGGAAGCTCACAGTTCGAAGCAATAAACATAATAAAACTACGAGATACGACAAAGGGAAGAATTACAAGACGGAGGAATTATCTGTGGGTGTTATAGAATACATGGACGAGTCCACGACAAAAAGGCCTAGCACCAAATACAGCCGTAGGAACTTCAAGCTGATGTGCTTGAGGCCCATCGCCGGAATTTCTTGCCGATGATAGATCTTCAGGTCCAATTCCAACTCCACCCAAATGGTTGATACCATTTACGTTACAATGCAAACCGTTTAGTATACAGTTTGTCGGACTTGTGATGCCAAACTCTTCTGTGGCCCCGCGTTAGGTCGTAAAATTTTACAATCGCGAGGGTCACATAATCTTAAAAAAGCCACATTGCAACTTGTACATAAATCTTTGCATTCGGATGGAATTACATGTCACCCCCCTTTTCTCCCTCCTTCCTTCCCCTGCAGAGCTTCGCTTCGATGGTGCGTCCAGGGTGAAGAAGCGAATTCCATTGCCCTTGCGCATAAAGGCCGGAGTTGAACGACCATGGCTCGTTTGTTTCAGTCGTGGTGTGCAGGATATCTAACCCCAGATGCCAAAGCTCTATGCTGCTCTATCTGCAATTTTTCGTAATGAAAATGCATGCGATGAGTGACATTAGTTATTAGCTAATGCAACATTTGAGTTTGATGTGTTTGCGGTAGTATAGAAAAGCAAAGTAAAGAGCTTGTGCATACCTGGAAAAGTTCGTGGAGTTTGTTGTTGAACTAGCAAAATTCTGGTTCTAGCAACTCCAAGGCTCTCAAACATCTAAAAAGAAAGATAAAAAGGTCACTTCGGTCTAAGCAAAATAAAAATGGAAAAAGCAAAAGGTTTGGGAACCCAGCATTGTTTCGCTTCTCCGGGTAGTAAGTGCAACACTGAAATCGGACGCGAAAACAATGAAGTACCCGGCGTGGTTGCTCTGCCTGGAAGAGCAGCGGAAGGCGATGCAGACGTTCCGGACGCGCTTGGCACCGTTGCTGGAGCTGCTTCCCATCATCTGTTTCAAGTGTATCTCCATCTTCCTGTAGTCCGACAGCTCTCTGTCCATCCTGCCTCCAACGCATCCCATCATGATCAACGAACAAAGAAGCAAACTCAAGCGAGAGAAACGGGATTAGCCAATATTTGCACGACCAGCCATTTGTCGAACTGTTTAGGTTGAGTGAAAGTATATTTCTGGATCAACAGGTGAAAGAGGACATACACACACGGTGGTCCCATTATTATGGGAGAGAAATTTATGCAATAGAGATAGGATGCGAAGTTTAACTCGCAGAGAGTGGTGATCCTCCGCAAGTTCGAGTGAATAGAGTTGGTCGAGTATGTCACGTTTTCTAGATACCCAAATGCAAGGGAAAAAAAATTGGAAGGAGAAGTTAATTACAGGAGCAATCGGAGGTTGCGGAGGAGCTTCTCGGACTCGTGGAAGTATATGGTGAAGACCACCGGCACGAAGTTTGAGGAGTTCTCGTCATGGAGCTGTTGCAGCTGCAACAACTGCTCATCCAGCACTCCATGCCAACACTATCCATATGAGTTGCCTATGCACATCTCATCGAGCGGCTTCAATTTTGCAGATTTGCCACGTTTTTTCTTTTTTTCTTTTTTTGGTTGTTGTTGTAGAGATTGGCCTCCGCGATTTGATAGGACTGCCATAATAGCAGCGCGACTAGCTTTAGGACGTTTCGGTAGCTTTTCCTCGAAACCTATCACGAAAAGATCTGTTTACTTGGCTTTCAGGGCGTGCATATATGACTCCGTGCTTTAGGCCCATTAGAGTTTCCCGCAAACCAGCTGCACATCTCCTTGAAAAACCACTTTGATTGGAGGTCGTTTCAGTAAAATTGGTTATGACTCATATAAATTTTCTACCATAACCATAACACCAGCCTCCCCATTGGCCTTGTGGTTGGGTCTCAACTTAGAATCAATCCCAAGGTCAGGGGTTCGAGGCATGGTAAGAGAGGAGCAGAGAGAAGAAGAAGATGAGGTATTCTAAAATACCTCTTTTTCGGTTCCTCTCTTTTCTACACTGTTACGTGTATTGGACAAACAACTTTTATATTGTAGCTAATTATTTTCAGAATTGGTCATTTTACGAGTGTTTTTAGAATTGCGTCGTTACGAAGCAAAATAAATACTCGACAAAATACCATTTTTGCAATTATAAGCTTACTATATATTGTATTTTAAGTATCAGGACTATCTACTGCAAGATGTTCTCACATACATTATAATGGATGTTCAAACCCCATATAGTAATAGGGAGGAGGAAAGAGAAAAGAAGATGAGGAATTCTAGAATACCTTATTTTTTGGTTTTTTTTTTTTTTTTTTTTCCATCTCTTCATCACCGTGAGGTGGGTCTCCTCCTCGCAGCCAAACGCATCTTCCACGACCAACCCGCCCGTCATCACGAATCGGCTTCGGCGAAGATCTCCTTCCTTCTTTTCTTCCCGTCGCGCGCCTCTCCGATGGCCTAGGACTCGTGGGCTTTGCTGAAGTTTCAAGCTTTGGGGACGCAGGAGGTGGAGAGGAACCCAATGTTTGATCTTTCCGAAGGGAAGAGGAGAGAGAGAGTGACGGGGTGTGGAGGGCTTGCAGAGTACAGCCCAAGAAATTGTTGACGTCGAAGGGAAGATATTTTATATTCTCTTGCGGGGAGAGAGAGAGAGAGAGAGAGAGAGAGACGCGGAGGCGATTTGAGGACTATTTTATTGTGGGATGATTAAGGGGACGGCGATCAGCATGTGATGGAATTAAGGGGATTTGATGTGCAGTGAGTGTCTTGAAGATGTCATTTTTTACCTTAGTCACGCCCCAAATTAAAATTAAGGAACGTGTCCAAAGCCTGATTTGGCTTGAGAAAGGTGGTAGGTGAGTGGAAATTGAACCTAAGATTCTCCTGCTCAGAAGAAAGCGAATTTGACAGAACGGACCGTACTTATTTACGTTGTGTGAATATTTACTTAGTTTGGCAAGCGTATGAAAATAGTTCGAGGAAATCAAATCGGTGTGGTTTTGTCTAATGCTATCTACTTTTTCCTTGATAAGAAGTTTACCTGAAAAAATCGGTTTGTCAATGATTTAGGAAGCGAATGATCGCGTTAATGATCACCTTCAACATACTTGTTAGACGTATTCCTTGGACCATCCAATTTTCATAATATAAATTGTACAAATTTCGAGAAAAATCACTCCACAGCGAAAGAATAGATCAGCTTATTCAATTGCCTTGATAAGTGTCTTTAAGCTTTGCAAGCAATGTACTTAAAAACAAATCGGCAAGTGAAGGTATCTTTGTTCTGCATATCCTTTTTATTCCTTTTATTTTTCATTATTAAAGGAAAATGCAGATTACGCGAGTCTGTTGACCGAGCAAAACCAAATACAAATGCAGACCGCTCCCCATTGTACTGAATTCGATGAAATCAGAAGGATATTGTTGTGGTGGGACAAAGAGCTCGCAGATAATTGCCGCCCGAGTGAGCTGCGCGTCGCCAAGCTGACAACCTTGGTTTTGCAAGAAAGACAACTCCTCACCTGTGCGATTCCTCAAGGTCAACGTCGGCATCCTAACTTGGTCTTAACTTGAGTGTGAAATAGGTAAGGGAAAAGAGGGGTTGCGAAAAGTATATATGCCCCTCTTCCCACCTAGACCGCGACCATATATGTTCACCAGCAGCATCTGTCAAATCGGCCCCGCTTCAAGCCAGAGGGAAAATCAAGGAAGAGAGTTGGCGCGTCCCAAGTCAATGATTTTTGTTGATTCGAGACCTCAAGATGCGGCTCGCCACCGGCCCTGGAAAAATGTGTGGATTTCGTTGGATTGGAGTTGAGTGCGTAGAAGTTAAAGTTGAATTTGTGAAATCCCACGAGCGATCGAGAGATGCAGATTTAGAACTAATCTCTGCATTGGATTAGGTAACCCAGTAGGAATAGTACAGAGGCAAAAGTTCAGATCTTTAGTTTTATGTTGCGCTAATCAACTTAGTGGATTTGTTTGATTTTTGGCTTAGTGAATTTGGTTGCGTGTATGTATATTATATTTTTAGAATAATCAAGATCATCCCGATTTAAAGTAAACAAAGAAGTCGGATTTTCCCGGTTGATGTGAGCCGAGGTCTTGAGAGGAGTTAATTACAGGAGCAATCGGAGGTTGCGGAGGAGCTTCTCGGACTCGTGGAAGTACACGGTGTTGACCACCGACCCGAAGTTCGAGAGTTCTCGTCTTGGGGCTGTTGCAGCTGCAAGAACTGCTCGTGCTCATCCAGCACTTCCAACACTATCCGCATCTTAATCAAAATGAGTTGCATATGCATATCTCATCGAGCAGCTTCAATATGGCAGATTTGCCACGTTTTTTTTTTTTTCTTTTTTCGTAGAGATTGACCTCCGCGATTTGTTTGGATTGATATAATAGCAAAGCGACTAGCTTTAGGACGTTTCGGTAGCTTTTCCTCAAAACCTATCACGAAAAGATCAGTTTACGAGCCCGTGCCTCAGGCCCATTAGAGTTTCCCGCAAACCAGCTGCAAATCTCCTTGGAAAACCATTTCGATCGGAGGTCATTTCAGTAAAATTGGTTATCCCTTTATATAAATTTCCTACCATGACGATAACACCAGCCTCCCTATTGGCCTTGTGGTTGGGACTTAATTTGGAATCAATCCCAAGGTCACAGGTTCAAGGCATGGTAAGAGAGGGGAGAAGAGAGAGGAGAAGATGAGGTATTCTAAAATACCTCTTTTTTTTTTTTCCTCTCTTTTCTACACCATTACATATATTGGACAAACAACTTTTATATTGTAGCTAATTATTTTCAGAATTGGCCATTTTGCTAGTGTTTTTAGAATTGCATCATTATGAAGCAAAACAAATGCTTGACAAAATACCATTCTTGATTCGGACCCCCTCACTGTTTTGAGGTTTTCTCTCTATCTCTCGTAAATAGCAGTCCTCCAATTTCCTGTTCCTCAAACCCTAAATCTGCCAATCATGGCTGCTTTTAGACATATTCCACCTGATTAATCCCCCTTCTGTCTACTGTTTCATCTCTGGATAGCGATCAAGGTCAGAATGTGATTATGTCGATGGGTATTCTACTAAATCATCCCAATCCTCATCTCTGAAAGTGTCGCTGGGTAGATCGCCCCTTTCTATCTTCCTCTCTCTGGATGACCCAAGAATGCGTGAAGCTTTGCTGTGTTTTATCCACTCCTCCAGGTTATTTTCTCATACTTATCTCCAAGCTGAGAAGTTGCTAGTGGTTGGGATCGTCTGGTTCGGTGTTGTCTGCCTCATTTGGTGGGTATATCAGTAGCTTTAAGTGAATTACCCGGTTTTAAATCTACATTAGAGCTCCCTTCACTCCATAGCCAAACTCTATAGTGTCTCGACTACTCAACAACTGAACAAGAATGGCAGATGGAGAGGAAAATCACCTTCAGTTAGCGGCGTTGTGCAGGCGAATGGGAGACTTGTGGTCAGAAGACGACATCACAAACCTAAGGGATAATATTCCATAAGAAGAAAAAAACAAAATGAGTTAACTCTCTATGGAAAGCTATATTCGAAGCCCAATGTCAATTTTCAGGCATTTGGCAGTACTATGAAAAGAGCATGGAAAACAGATTCAATGAAATGTGAGCAAATTGAACCAGGTTTCTTCTCATTTATGTTCCAATCCAATAAAGAAAAAAGAAGGGTGCTAGAAACTGGACCTTGGTCTTTCACTAGTAATCTTCTAGTCCTTAGAAAGGGTGATCCAAACATACATGAGCATTGTTACAAATTTACGCATTATACGTTCTGGGTACACTTCATAGGTCCGCCTCGAGCTAGAGTTAATGAAGAAGCTATACGCCTTCTAGCCTCAAGATTGGGGAGAGTTGAGGAGATAAAAATCGAGGCGAGACGTAATAACTCCCGGAAAATTGGAAAGGCAAGAGTAATGCCGAATCTGTCCAGTCCCCTCAAAACAGGATCCGTAATAAACTGTGGGGAAAAGAAATGGTGGATTGACTATAAATATGAAAGGCTACCTCACTATTGTTACTCCTGTGGTCGGATTGGTCATTATGCAAATTATTGCAGTGAAATACCCTATGAAGAGACGAGCCTAGCTCAGGACCAACCAGGTCGATTTGGCTCATGGATGAAAGTAGAAGTCAGAGAAGAAAGCCCTTACTGGAAGACTTTCTATGGTAAAATTGAACCCCTGGTCTCTGAAGATGAAGTCATTATGGAAACTCAAACAGAGGTGATTGAATCAACCATAAAAACAGTGGTAAAAACAGACAACTTGCTAGCACTTGTTCGTGTTCAGCCTGAAAAAGCAGAACAGATGAGTGTTATTAGAAGACATAACTCAGATCAGTACCAAGCAATATCTCTATCTCCTACTGGGAAAGAGAGTCCCTCACAAAATACCAAGAAGGGTAAGACGATATATAAAGCACCAGCGGCTAAAAAACAAAGGCGTGTTAGCCCCTATGAAAAGAAAACAACACAAGAGCTTGTGGTAGATGAACAACAACTTTTGGACGCCCCAATTCAATCTTGGGAAGGGGCGAGTACATGGGCTATGGTGGCTGGCCCTAATAAGCCTCCAGAGCAAAGATTAAACTATTAAGCTGAAACTGTCAAGGGTTGGGCACTCCCTTGACAGTCCAGCATCTCAGAGACCTAGTGGCTCAAGAGTGGCCCAACTTGGTTTTCCTCATGGAAACAAAAAATCAGAATCCTGTTATTGAGAGAGTGAGGAAAAGGACCATTTTACAGCTTCTTTCACTATCGAACCAGTTGGCATAGCAGGGGGATTAGCATTAATGTGGGATGAGGAGATTAAAGTAGAAGTTGAAGGAAGTTCTGGGGAGCTTATCACTATAAAATGCAAAGATCTTAACGGAGGTGATCTTATGAGAATCTCTTTTCTACATGCATCAACAAACTCCCAAGAGAGACTAAGATTATGGCGCACTGTTAAAGAAAGCAACTACTCCAATCCACTCCCATGATTATGTATTGGAGATTTCAATGAAATACTTTATCATTGGGAAAAGGTTAGGGGTAGAGAAGTGGATAGATACAGAATTGCAACTTTCGGGGGGTTTCTGGATGATTGTTCTCTGATGGATATTGAAAGCAAGGGTTGTGCTTATACTTGGTCCAACAACAGAGAAGGCAGCACACTAGTTAAAAAGCGGTTAGACAGGGCTCTTTGCAATTTGGAGTGGAGAGTAATGAACCTATATGCGATGGCCTATGCTCTACCGGCAATAGGTTTTGACCATAGCCCGATAATCCTAAATCTTCATCAAAAGGAAAAGAAAAGTCAGAAAAAATTCAGATTTGAACCAATTTGGTTAGAAGATCCGGAATGTGAGGAGGTAATTAAACAAGCTTGGCATGTTAGTAATTCTACCGTAATCAGTCTTACACATAAAACAAGGCTGGTGGTTGCACTACTACATAAATGGAGTAGGAGGAAGTTAAAAATGCTCAAACACAAATCAACCCCCTCAAATTTCGGCTTATGGAGTTAACAAATACAACAACGGGGGAGCAAAATAGAGAGGAAATAAGCAGTATTACCCGGAAAATTGAAGATTTGTGGAGGCAAGAAGAGATGTTCTGGTGCATGAAGTCTAGAATAGATTGGCTAAAATGGGGGGGGATCAAAACATCAAATATTTCCATGCAACTACGGTTCAAAGAAGACAGAGGAATAAAATCTCTATGCTTCAGTTAGATGATCATACCTGGAGTAGGGATCCGGAGACTCTAAGTAATCACATCAGCAGCTATTATCAATCTATGTTCACCTCAGTTGGAGACTGAAACTACCAACCTATATTAGAGCAATGCCAAGTGGTAATCAATGAGGAGATAAATGGCAATCTGACTAAACCAGTCACAAGAAAGAAGTAAAAGCTGCTATGTTTCAGCTAGGGGCTACAAAAGCACCGGGTCCAAATGGGCTAAATGGCTTATTCTACCAGAATCATTGGCCAATCATAAAAGAAGACATATTCAACATGTTACGATCATTCTTCAATCAAGGAATGTTTGAACCAGAGCTTAACAAAATGCATATTACTCTTATTCCTAGAGTAACAAACCCAGAGAATATCACCCAATTTAGACCTATAAGCCTTTGCAATTTCAGTTACAAAATTATAGCAAACTCAAGCGAGAGACACAGGATTAGCCAAAATTTGCACGACCAGCCATTTGTCGAACTACTTAGGTTGAGTGAAAGTATATTTCTGGATCAACAGGTGAAAGAAAACATACACACACGGTGGTCCCATTATTATAGGAGAGAAACATATGCAATAGAGATAGGATGTGAAGTTTATCTTGTAGAGAGTGGTGATCCTCCGCAAGTTTGAATGAATAGAGTTGGTCGAGTATGTGACGTTTTCTAGATACCCAAATGCAAGAAGAAAAAAAAAAAACCTCAAAGGAGAAGTTAATTTGCAGGAGCAATCGGAGGTTGCGGAGGAGCTTTTCGGACTCGTGGAAGTAGATGGTGATGACCACCAACACGAAGTTTGAGAAGTTCTCGTCTTGGAGCCATTGCAGCTGCAAGAACTGCTCATCCAGCACTCCATGCCAACACTATCCACATATTAATCAAAATGAGTTGCGTATGCATATCTCATCGAGCAACTTCAATATTGTAGATTTGCCACCTTTTTTTTTTTTTTTTTTTTTTTTTTGCAGAGATTGGCCTCCACAATCAGATTGGACTAATATTATAGCATAGCGATTAGCCTTAGGACGTTTCGGTGGCTTTTCCTCAAAAGCTATCACGAAAAGATTTACTTAGCTATCTTTACCAAAAAAAAAAAAAAGATTTACTTAGCTTTTAGGCTCGCATATACGAGCCCGTGATATAGGCCCATTAGAGTTTCCCACAAACCAGGTGCAGATCCCCTTGTAAAACCACTTCAATTGGAGGTCATTTCAGTAAAATTAGTTATCACTTTATATAAATTTCCTAGCATGACGCTAACGCCAGCCTCCCTATTGGCCTGGTGGTTGGGACTTAATTGAGAATCAATCCCCAGGTCACGGGTTCAAGGCATGGTAAGAGCAGGTGGGGAGAAGAGGGAAGCAAATGAGGTATTCTAAAATATCTCTTTTTCTGTTCCTTTATGTTTTACTCCGTTACATGTATTGGACAAACAAGTTTTGTAAGTGTTGACTTATGGTGCATTTGTTTGTGTTTCTGTTTAAAAATTATTTTAGGGAATAGAAATAGAAAAAGAAAAAAGTATTTCTGTTTCAGGGAATAATTTTTGAACAAAAAAACGCGTTTGTAAATCGATTCTAAAAATATAAAAAGAACATAAACATGTTTGGTAAATTTGTATAAATTTTTTGTTTCTTTTAATTTTTTAAAAATTTTTCCTATTTCCTATTTTCTTTTTCTTTTTTTTTTTTTTTCTTTTTCTTTCCTCTTGGCCGGTCGCCGGCCTCGGCCATGGCCGGCGACCGACCGACGAGGGCCGGCGGCCTCACCCGGCCACGGTGAGGCTCGCCGGCCCTCGACGAACTAGCCAAAGAAAAAAGAAAAAGAAAAGAAGAAGAAGAAAAAAAAAAGAGAAAAGAAAGAGATGAGAGAGAAAAATTGTTCTTAGAATTTGTTCTAGAAATAAGAAACATGTTTTTCTTGTTTCTTATTTTTGTTCCAAATGTATTTCTGGAACAAAAAAATAGATTTAGAATAAAAACGTAAACAAACGCGTTTATATTCTTTTTTTGTTCCAAGGAATAAAAAAAATAAATTTTGTTTAAAAACAGAAAAAAAAAAAAAAGAACATTAACAAATAGGCTCTTACTGTTTTCAGAATTGGTCGTTTTGCTAATGTTTTTAGAATTGCATCAATGTGAAGCAAAACAAATGCTCGACAAAATACCATTTTTGCAATTGTAAGCTTACCATATACTATATTTTAAGTATCAAGATTACCTACGGCAAGATGTTCTTAGGTACATTATAATGGATGCCCGAAGCCCATATGGTGACAGGGAGGAGAAGAGAGAGAAGAAGATGAGGAATTCTAGAATACCTCTTCTTCTTCTTTTTTTTTTTAATATTTTTACATTCCTCTCTTTTCTACACCGTTACATTATGACATGTACCGAACAAAAAACTTTTCCGTTGTTGTTGACTAAGTGTTTTCAGAATTGTTCCTTTTGCTAATGTTTTTAGAATTTGTCGATATTGTTGGGATAGAATACGCGGAATTGACAGGATCTTGTAATTTACGTCAACGCAAAATCGCCAGAAAAAATAAACAAGAAAAATAAGGATACCAAAAATTTATATGATTCGATCCGAGTATCAATACCTACGTCCACTGAGAGAGCCAACAGTAAATAATCCACTATAATCGAAGTATCAAAGTTTACAATCACTCACATGCTCAAGTGTTTTCTATATATAGATTTAACTCCAAACCCAAAATGTTTATAAATAAATAACTCAATTTGGTATAAACTCACGGCACAAATTACCGCTTGTTCAAGCTCAAAGTATAATGCACGAGTGACTCAATCTTCACTTTGACGTGTGGCTTCTCTTCGGTGAATGTGAACACAGCTTCTAGGATCGTGGACGACGCAGTTACGTAGGGTTTCTCACCGTCGCTTCGTGCAAGCCCCCAAAAAGAGAATTACCTTCTGCTCACGTATATATGTACGCGCGTGTGCCCACCACTTTAATTAAAAGAGGATACGGACACTTGCAGGTAAACTTCCTTTGTACAGAGGACTTCATCGGCTAAAAAAGAAATCCTGCGGTATTGTGTGATTGGGCCCCAACCGTGGATAACAACTTTCAGCAAGAATTCCGAAGAAGGAATTCATATACGTGTGCCCATCTTCTTTATTTCAAATTTTATTTTCTCTTTCGAAAATCATCATGAATCCAGCGAATCGCGTTTTTATAAACGCTTAAACTCGAATCATGATTTAACAGATATGAAGCAAAACAAATGCTTGACAAAATACCATTCTTGCAATTGTAAGCTTACTATATACCATACTTTAAGTATGATGTTCTTAGATATATTTTAACGGATGTCCAAATCCTGTATAGTGACAAGGAGGAGAAGAGGGAGAAGAAGACGAGGAATTCTAGAATACTCGTTTTTTGGTATTTTTTTGTTTCACTCTTTTCTACACCGTTACATCTTGACATGTATTGGACAAACAAATTTTCCATTGCAGTTGACTAAGTGTTTTTGGAATTGGTCGTTTTGCTAGTATTTTTAAAATTGGTCAATTTGAAGCAAACCAAATGCTTGACAAAATACCATTCTTGCAATTGTAAGCTTACTATATGTTGTATTTTAAGTATCAAGACCATCTATTGCGAGATGTTCTTTGGTACATTATAATGGATGTCCAAACCCCGTATAATGACGAAGAGGAGAAGAGAGAGGAGAAGATAAGGAATTCTAGAATACCTCTTTTTTTCGATCCCTCTATTTTTAACATCATTACGTTTATCTAATACATATATTATACGGAACTTGCAAGATCCGTTAGAGGAAGTGAGATTCATTTTTAAGATGATTTTCTAGTCTTTGTATTGGAAACACAAAGTCGAAACTTGATTTCCATATCGAACAGATAGACTTTTATATCTTAAGTGACTGTGTGACATCCCGAATTTTGGGCCCTAATTTCGACTGGATAAATAGGGCCGGGTTCGTTCAATTGAAGCCGGGGGTTTTGAAATTGAGAAATATAAGGAATTTTTGGATAAATAAAATAATCAATTTGATAAGGGAGACATCAATTGATTTTATGAGAGTCAATTTGAATGGAATTAAGGGAAATTATAAGTTTCGCCTATGGTCGTACTTTTAGGATTTAAATTGGTTCTATGGACGAGCCAACGTGTGAATTAAAATATGGTGACATTGGATTAATTTTTGTGGACTTCAATTGGATTTAATTGGAAGGAAAATTGAAGAAATTAAGCGCGCAAAATTTTGGACCCCGGCGGAAAATGTGAGTGCAACCATTGAAAATAGTTGTGGAAGCTTGGTGAGTGGATGATGACCTCATCGATGAGGTCATGTGGTGGGCCACTAGAGGAAAGAAAAAGAAAAGAAAAGGGGGAAGAGAGAGAGAGAAGGTGGGGCCCACATCTTCTTCAACCTTGGACCAAAGCAAGAGAGAGAAAGGGGAGGGGAAGGGGGAGCTCGACGGAGGGAGGGGAGGCCGCGCGCCAGCCGCCTCGCGCGCCACCGCCGTCCGCCGCTCAGCCGCCCAGCCGCCCGCGCCGTCCGCCTCGCCCGCCGTCGCCGCGCGGCTCGCCCGCCCGCCCGCGTCCGCCTCCCCCCTCGCGTCCAGCAGCCCGTGCCCAGCCGCCTACCGCCCATCGTCGCCGCCGTGAGCCGCCGCCGCTAGCCACCCCTCTCCCCCGCCGTCTCCGCCTCCTTCCCCGCCGTTCCTCCACCGCCAAGCCACCTCCGTCGCGCCTCCTCCGGCCATGGACAGTAGCCCAGAAAAATGGGTATGGCAGCCCATTCAAGGGCCGTTTTGGCCGCTCTCCCGGCCCCGGATGCTAGGCCCGCTTTGGAGTTTATCGTTCCCCTCGTCGCGCTCGTCGTTTTGGTCCGTCCGGCGCGTTAATCGGGTGAGTTACCTCACTAATCCTTGATTAGCCAATTAATTATGCCCTAAGTATGCTTAATTTGAATTAAGTGTGTTTATGTGATTAGATTAGATTATTTTAATATAAGTGTGATTAAGGAAATTGGATTAAGCTTAATTGTGTTTAATTAAGTTTAAAAGAGGTTAATTAAAGTTAATGGTGATGTGACTTATTTAGATTTTTATTTAGAATTATTTAATTGGTTGGAAATTCGGATTATTAAAATAATATTAAAATATTCCGAAATTAATTAAATATTATTATTTAAAAAATGGAAAAATTTATTTTTAGCCCCTAGTTGCTCGAAATTTCGTGCTTTGATCGCTTCTTTGTGATGTTAGAATTTTAATTTGATGCTTGAATTGTGGCGAATTGAGTGTGATTGCGTAAATTAGGGGTTATGTGTAGAAATTTCAATTGTAGAATTTGATGGGGATTTGGCCATGATTAACCGTCTATTAGAGGCCGTGCCTATTGAGGCCGTGATGAACCGCCTAGGAAAGGCCGTGCCAAGTGAGGCCGTGATGCCACTAGTTGTTGAACCGCCTATGAGAGGCCGTGCCTTGTGAGGCCGAACCACCTATTAGAAGTCGTGCCTTTGGGGCCGTGATAACCACCTTTTGAAGGTCGTGCCGAGTGGGGCCGGGATGCCACTAGTGTTGAACCACCTTTTCGAAGGTCGTGCCACGTGGGGCCGTGATACCACCGATTGTTGAGTCGACCCTTAGGGTCGTGGTTGGGAGCAGTGATTAATTTGATTGAATGACATGTAATCGGCCGAGCCGATTGATCGCTGAGACGATCCAAGTGGTTGATTGGTTAATGATGTGATTGCGCCGTGCTTTATTTAATTATCACATTTGCACGTGATTGAATAATGTGAACTGTACTAACCTGCAGGCGCGGACTGTTGCGAGGTAAGTCTTCTTGACGTGTGGTTAGGTCATGCTGGGGCGTATTTTCTTTCTAACAGGGGCTTAAGAGGGGTGAACTTGCTGAGACAATGTCTCACCCCGTCGTGGGAAACACATTTCAGGGCCGCAGATGAGGATTCCAACGGAGTCAGGTGGACTGCCGGTGAAGTTGGGCAAGGAGTGCAGAGCCAAGAAGATGGCGGATTGAATCCGATTAGTAGTCATAGGACTGTTCTTTCTTTTGGTGGGCCGATCCCTAGTGTATAGACTCCGACCTATTTCAGCTGCATGTAAACCTTGTTTGATTTTATGATTGTATGAGGTTTGTATTAAATTGATTTTTGTCTCTGCTATCCTATCCCGTGTTTAATTTGTCAGGGGATTTTTAATACGTTCCGCATGCGCTTAAATAAATTAAATTGGGTCGGCGATACTACCTGGGAATGTCGCATTATCACGACCATGGCGGGTTGTTCACGTGTCTCGGGGTTCGGGGCGTGACGGACTGAGTATTTTTAAAATTGATCGATTTGAAGCAAAACAAATGCCCAATAGAAATACCATCCTTACAATTGTAAAGCTTACTATATATTATACTTTAAGTACCAAGACAATCTACTGACCGAAAAAAAAAAAAGTACCAAGACAATCTGTTACAAGATGTTCTCAGGTACATTTCAAGGGATGTCCAAGCCCTGTATAATGAGAGAGAGGAGAAGAGAGTTAAGAAGATGAGGAATTCTAAAATACCTCTTTTTTTGGTTCCTCTCTTTTCTATATCATTATGTGTGTCTAATACATAAGTTATACAAAACTTGCAAGATTGGCCAGAGGAAGTAAGATTCCTTTTTAAGATGATTTTCAGGTCTTTGTACATAGTAACATGAAGTTGAAACTTGATCATCATATCGGACAAACAGACTTTTACATCTTAGGTGACTAAGTTTTTTTAGAATTGATCGATTTGAAGCAAAACGAATACTCGACGGAAATACCATTCTTGCAATTGTAAAGCTTACTATATACTTAGAAAAATGAATGTTCTTAGGTACATTATGATGGATGTTCAAGCCCAACCAATGAGATTAGATATAGAAAAAAGAGCTTCTTGATGACCATATCGTGTACACAGAGTTCTTGTAGAGTAAAGAGTTAGGAAGCTCACTGTTCGGAGCAATAAACATAATAAAACCGCATCATTAGACGATGGGAAGAATTATAAGACAGAAATTATAGGTTGTTATTATGGAATATATAAACTGAATCCACGACAAAAAGGCCCAAAACCAAAATTGTCGTAGGAACTTCGACTCGATGTGCTTGAGGCCCATCGCCGGATTTTGTTAAGATGATAGAACTTCATGATATAAAATCAGGTCCAAGTCCAATTTCATTCGAATGGTCCATTTAAAATGAAATTGTTATATATTTCGACGCCTGAGTTTTTTGTGGCCTCGCGTTTGGTCACCAAATGTTATGGTTGCGAGGTCACGGGTTCAAGGCACGACCGAAGCTGAGGGGAAAAAGAAGGAAGAGGTATTCTAAAATACCTCCTTTTAATCCTCTCTCTTTTTTTGGCCTATGTTTAATGATTTTTCGTCAAAATTCCTACACCTGTTGAGCAAAATCTTTTTCAAGTTTGCACATTTTTTAATGCAACATTTTATCGAGTCGCATGAGAATATCTCGCGAGTTACGAAGGTCACGTGTAGTTCCATCTTCTAAAAGAAAAAATCAGTTAATCACATAATTTCAAAGAAGCCACATTGCCACTGATACACAAAACTTTGCATTCAAATGGAGTTACATGTCACCCCCTTGTCTCCCTCCTTCCTTCCTTTCTCTACAGAGCTTCGCTTTGACAGTATGTCCAGAGCGAAGAAGCGAATTCTATTGTCCTTGCGCAAAAGGCCAGAGTAGAACGACCATGGCTCGTTTGTTTCAGTCGTGTTGTGCAGGATATCTGACCCCAGATGCCAAAGCTCTTTGTTGCTCTATCTGCATTTTCTAAATGAAAAGGCATGTGATCAGTGACATTAGTTATTAGTCAATGCAACATTTGAGTTTGACGTTTGAGTTTGATGTGTTTATGGTAGCATAGAATAGCAAAGTTGGAGCTTGTGCATGAAGGATTTGGATTCGGGAAACAGGATTCCCAAAACGGTCGTTTCAACACAAAAACGAACCCAAAAAGGAGAAGTATCGTAGCGGAAGCGAGCCCTGACACACAATCATGAATCACCGATCAGAAGCGCATCACATGGACGAACGCACCTTATTGCCACAGACTAAACACCCGGTGTTACAATTCGAAGAGGAATTCGGTCACTGTTCTTCAAATGGGAGAAAACGTCGTCACGGTGAAAAACTAAGAGAACGTAATCCGTCTTTTTCCAAAAAGAATACATGTCTTTTCACCCCTTTTCCTTTTCCTTTTATACTACTCTCTTCCATGGGCCCTAAACCCATGGGCCGAGCCTCTGGGCCCATCAGGCCAAATTAGGCCCAACAAAAAAGGAAAATCCATCATCTCCCACTCGCACATGGTAGTCCAAAACCAACATGGGCGGACAGGCCTTACTTAGGCTTATCAAAGGAGAATCCATTATATGCATCTCCCACTCGACATGGTGGGCTGAACGCAGTCCCCTTTTCCTCATTGCAACATTCATACTGATGAATAGTCCGTGTGACCAGCATACTTTGAGAGCTCGTTGCCATACATCTGTTAGGAATATATAGCAGCTCATAATGGGCAACACACTCTGAGTAGATTTAGTATGCAGTACCCTAGATCGATCGATCACATTTATATCTCTCTTGATCTCTTTTAAACAATGATATATATTGCATTCACAATTATGATTATCCCAAAGACAGTCATAATTGGTCGACCAGTGAATACAAAACCACAATGTGATTCTCCAAATCCGATCTTCCTCTTTCCTTCAAACTCTCAATTTTAGTCCAGCTTGCTTTTCTAGAAATGTCCCATTAGATCGAATCAACTCATGACCATTGGCAACATCCTAAGATAGCAAACACTAAATAGAAATCTTGAGAATAAGTAAGAGTCCTGAGGGGACTAAAATCGAGGAACTCATTTCTCTCAAGAGTCTCACACGGCATAAAAGTTGAGATCAAACTTTTGCCACTCTTATTGATCGTCTCATGCATACGTAGTATGAAATACGTATTACGGTATTAACTCCTTTCCCATGGAGCGTATGTCTACACAATCAATACCGTACAGATGATAGTTCAGACATACCCAATGTCTAACTTGAGTTCACGTATCTACTCATTCACATAATTCATCAGAACTCATATTTGGCATCTTAGACAGATAAAGTAAAATATGTGGGGTATTTTACTTTCGGACATAGTACTTATCATGTCCTCATCTTAACACTTAGTTAAGGCGACATATATATTTTAAGCTTGAGCTCTCGATTATCACCTAGATAATAAGCTTAAAAACCGTCTCATCTCTATTTATCACACAATAAATAGAGGCGATTACCCGTGTGAGTGGGCTAATCTCTTATCTGTCCGACATACTTTCTCAACTCAATATAATGCACTGAGCATTAAGATGCATAAAGATCAAACAAAAGATTCATAGGCATTAATGAAGAAAAACACAAGTTCATAAATGTAAACAACTCAGGGAAATTACAATATCCAGTACATCAGACTCTACGCAATCCTAGAGATTTTACATGACCACAAAACACATCTCTAGGTATTGGCTTTGTCATAGGATTTGCTACCATTCTATGCATAGGTATGTACTATAAGTTCACATCCTTTCGTGTAACTATATCTTTGACAAAGTTATACTTGGTATTTATATGTTTGGTCTTGCCATGATACTTTGGATCTTTGGTGTACGCTATAGCTGCTTGGCTATCACAGTTAACTAATAATGGATTTGCAGCTTTCTCAATAACTCCTAAATTATCCAAAAATCTCTTAAGCCAAACTCCCCCTTGAACAGCTGCTGATAACGCCACGAGCTCAACTTCCATCGTGGACAAGGCTATATATGTTTGTTTCTTACTGCACCAACACATGGCGCCATTTTCCAGTAAGAAAAACAAAAATAGAGGTAGATTTCCTTTCATCTAAATCTCCTCCTTAACTTGTGTCTAAATAGCCTTCGAGTCGCAGATCCTTTCCTTGATAACTCAGTATATAATCAGCAGTTCCCTTTAGATACCTAAGTATTCTCTTAACGGCTTTTCAATGTGCTTGACCTGGATTGGATTGGAATCTACTCACCATTCCAACTGCAAAGCATATGTCAGGTCTTGTACACATCATAGCGTACATCAAGCTCCCAACAGCACTAGCATAAGGAACATGCTTCATTTGTTCCTTCTCTTGTGGAGTCCTTGGACACAATCTATGGCTCAATCCTTCACCTTTTGCAATAGGAGTGTCTATGGGTTTACAATCTTGCATATGAAATCGTTCAAGAACTCTATTTATATATGTTTCTTGCGAAAGAGATAATGATCTCTTTGAACGATCTCTTGAAATCTTAACTCCAAGTATGTATGCAGCCTCATCCATATCCTTCATCTCAAAATTAGAATATAACCAACTTTTGATGGTATTAACTAACTCCATATTGCTTCCAGCAATTAGTATATCATCAACATATAATGATATGATCACAAATTGATCTTTGGATCTTTTGATATATACACAATGATCCTCATCAATCATTGTAAAATTATATGCCATCATAGCATTATGAAAACGTATATACCACTGTCTTGACGACTGCTTAAGGCCATATATCGATTTCAAAAGTCGACATACTTTTCCTTCTTGGCCTTTCATAATGAAACCAACAGATTGTTCCATATATATTTCCTCATCTAATTCTCCATTGAGAAAAGCAGTCTTTACATCCATTTGATGTAATTCAAGATCCATACTTGCCACTATTACCAGAATAATGCGAATTGAGGTGAATCTCACAACAGGGGAAAAAGTTTCCTTATTATCAATTCCTTCCTGTTGATTATACCCTTTCGCCACAAAGCGAGCTTTATATCTTTCTATCGAGCCATCAGCTTTACGCTTTATTTTGAGAACCCACTTGTTCCCAATAGCTTTGCGTCCTTTTGGAAGATCAACCAATTCCAAAACATGGTTTGACTTCATTGACTCCGTTTCCTCTCCCATTGCATCCATCCATTTTTCTTTACTAGGACAACTTAGAGCCTCATGTATATTTCTTGGCTCATCCTCATCTTGTGGGGCAGTCATAAAAGTTTCCCCTTCAATGTCAAAACGTCGACGGGGAATACTTTTGCGACTTGTTCGCCGTATGGGAGATTGAGCTCATCGTTTCCCATTATGCTCCCACTCGGATTAGATAATGATGACGTCGTCTCATCATGTGGTTGTAATTGAGAATCAGTTGTATGCAATTCATCACTTCTCATATTACTCCCACTTGGACGAACCCCACTAATATCATTATCTTGATCCATGGTTTCAAATAGGGAGTAATCTTTACCTATTTCGCCCTTTTTAGGAAACTCATCCTCTAAGAATGTGACATCCCGTGATTCAAATTCAGTTACACTCCCACTTTCCTACTCACCTATGAACACATATCCTTTTGAGTGTTCAGAGTATCTTATGAAAATACTCTTCTTTCCTCTGGGACCCAATTTCCCAAATTTGTGAGAGGGCTCATGGGTATAGGCAGCACAACCCCATGGCTTAAGAAAACCTAAGTTCGGTTTTCTACCTGTCCATAACTGATATGGAGTGGAGGTAACTGATTTGGAAGGCACCCGATTAAGTACATAGGCAGCTGTTAATAATGCATCACTCCAAAAAGTGATAGGTAAGTTAGCATGTGCCATCATGGACCTAACCATTTCTAGTAGGGTTCTGTTTCTTCTCTCTGCAACACCATTTTGTTGAGGAGTATATGGAATAGACAACTGTCTTTCTATTCCTTTTTCATCACATAATTTTCTGAACTCAACAGATAAATATTCTCAATCTCGATCGGATCTCAATGCTTTTATTTTCTTGTCTTATTGATTCTCTACCAAGGCCATAAACCTTTTGAAACAACTTAATGCTTCAGATTTATGAGAAATCAAATAGACATATCCGAATCGAGTATAATCATCTATAAAAGTGATGAAATAAACAGCCCCATGCCTTCCTCTCACATTCGTTAGACCACAGATGTCAGAATGGATTAAATGCAGAGGAAATTCAGCTCTTTTACCTTTTCCAAATGGTTTCCTTGTTGTTTTCCCTACTAGGCAATGCTCACATATGGGCAAATCGACTTTTTCAATATTGCCCAACAAGCCCTCTTTGGCTAGTCTATTCATACATTGTTGGCCAATATGACCAAGTCTAGCATGCCACACATTCACATCATTGTCATATGAATTAGGAGACGTGATAAGGGAATAACAAATATTTGCATTAGCATAGTCAATATCCAATACAATGAAACCATCCAGAAAATAACCACGACCATAGAAATTTGTTTCCAAAAACAAATCCACACCTCTATAATGGAAGTTCATATCAAAACCTTGTTTGACCAACACTAAAATAGACACTAGATTCCGACGAATCTCCGGAGCATACATTACATCATGTAGGATCAAAGTGCGTCCACCACGCATGTTTAGTTGGCAAGTGCCAATTTCTTTTACTTCAACTCTGGAGTTGTTTCCCACATAGATCCACTTAGTTTCAGTTGGTATTCGTCGGAATTCCACAAAGGATCCTCTATCCTTTGCTATATGGTCTGTTACTCCTGAATCTACAATCCACAAAGGATTGGATTCAGCCAACAATACAGAACTTGACACATAAGCAAAGTTCTCAAATGTACAAGAGGTGTTTACCTTTTCGGCTCACGACATTCTTGCGAGCATAGTGACCCTTCTTGTCACAATTGTAACACCTTACCCTTGACTTTTTCTTCACTTGAGGACGTTTTCCTCTTTTGTGTTGGTTAACTCTTGGTTTCTCGCAAGGAGGACTTGATCCTTTGCATGACCACATATTGAATGAATCAATACACTTGCACTTAGAGCTCAAAGCCCTTTCTGAGCTAGATCCAGCATTGCAAATATCTACTTTCGGCTCAAATGCCGTTAGGTGGTCCTCCACTAGCTCAAGGTGGCGCACAGCATCCTCAAGATCTTCCATAACATGGTCAAGAGCTTCTAGTGCTTCTGGCTTTTCCAGCACATATTGAATCTTCATATTCAATATTTCACAATTGTTGCCGTTCAAATCAGCGATTACTTTCTTAGTTGCTGAAACCATCGATCTGAACACATCAGACATATGCATGAATAATTAATGCCTATCATTTATGCATCCACTTTGCACAGACCCATCATATTAATGAACAATTTCAAGTAAGGCTTCAGAATCAAAAGGTCACTATGTTTCCAATCATCCTCCAAAATCCTAACTTAAAACTGTCATTAATATAATTGTCTTATGCAAACTAAATTCTATGAAGTTACAAAAACTTCTATGAATTACCCACAAAGAATCAACAATAACAAAAAGCAAATAATATCTTACATCCAATAAAAGAATAATGCTTTCATAAAATACAACATATCCATTACACTAAGTAATACATACAGAGAAAAATATCAACACAAAAAGATATATATATATATATATACTCAAAACATCTCAAACTAATCTAAGAAATAAATAGGGAAAGTCCCTGCTAATCTATCAATCAAAAAATCCAAGAAATCTGAAGGCACATTTGCCAATCATGGAAAAACTTTTGGAGAGCTCTCATGCTGCCTCCAGGGCGCATTCATTTTGCGCCATGTGGCACTCATACTAAGGGTTGAAGTTTTGGTTAACTCAATCCTATAGTATTCTGTCACAAAAGCTTCTACCAGCCTCCTATAACCCGGGACCACGTTGACCTCCCATAGCCGATCTAACACTGCTTGCCATTCAGGTGGAAGAGTGTTCTTGAAGGTCGACACCTTCTCAAAATCAGGCATAAGATAACCATTCCAGATGATTTCCTGTATCATCTGATTGACCTTGACCACATGTGATACTAAATCACCATCACGCCATTGATAATTAGCTAACTCTATCATCAGCTTTTTAAGTCTTGCACGTCCTTCGTCCGTTCTCGGGAATGTAGGTATTCGTGCATATCGCATCATAGTTCCTACAACAAATGCAGAACATGAAAATGAATCACCTTGTATCCACAACGAACACAAGAGAAAATACATAATTTTCCATGATTCATGCAACAAATGCTGAATAGAAATGGATTATGTATAACTCACATAGGCATAACTGAAAAAGAAACACATTCCTTTTTTTTTTTTTTCCGGGTCAACGATCAACGGTCAACCGTCGTCAACGGTCGTGGAGGTCAACGGTCAAACGGAGGTCAACGGGCAACGGAAGTCAACGGTCAACCGGGTCGGCTGGTCGGTCCGGGTCGGGTCGCCGGTCGGGCCGGTTGGTCGGACTGGCCGGTCAGACGAGCCAACCGACACATGCCCAGCGCGTGCGCGGGCAACCGCCGGCCGACGTCACGGTGACATCATCCGGCGCGTTCCTTGCACACGCGGGCAGTTGCCGCGCGCGGGTGCGGTTACCGCGCGCGTGTATCGCACGCGCCTGGGAACCGTCTCGGTGAGTGCAGGAGCCGAACGCATTGGCTGCGCGTGGCGACGCGTCCGGCGGCTTCCGGCGACATGCGACCACTCGAAATTCTCGTATCGACGAGTACTACAACCCCAAGCAATCAGAATTATAATACGATGTACGAAAAATCAAAAAACATGGGAAACAGTACCGCGTCGGGGTTAAACATCTCTTAATTGATCATTAATCACGTTTAACAAAAAACAGACATGAAAAACTCATTTATAAATGCAAACAAGAAAGGGAAACATGATTGAGATGGCTCTGATACCAATGAAGGATTTGGATTCGGGAAACATGATTCCCAAAACGGTCGTTTCAACACAAAAACGAACCCAAAAAGGAGAAGTATCGTAACAAAAGCGAGCCCTGACATCCAATCATGAATCATCGATCAAAAGCGCATCACATGGACGAACGCACCTTATTTCCATAGACTAAACACCCGGTATTGCAATTCGAAGAGGAATTCGGTCACTGTTCTTCAAAGGGGAAAAAACGTCGTCAAGGTGAAAAACTGAGAGAACGTAATCCGTCTTTTTCCAAAAAGAATACATGTCTTTTCACCCCTTTTCCTTTTCCTTTTATACTACTCTCTTCCATGGGCCCTAAACCCATGGGCCAAGCCTCTGGGCCCATCAGGCCAAATTAGGCCCAACAAAAAAGGAAAATCCATCAGTGCAGACCTGGAAAAGTTCGTGGAGTTTGTTCTTGTGGTAGCAATATTCATGTTCTAGCAAATCTAAGGCTCTCAAAAACCTAAAAAGAAAGATAAAGGTCATTTCGTTCTAAGCAAAATGAAAGGGAAAAAGAAAAAGCTTTGAGAACACAGCATTGTTTCATTTCTCTGGGGAGTAAGTGCAACAGTGAAAGCACACGTGAAAATATTAAAGTACCCGGCGTGGTTGCTATGCTTGGAAGCGGTGCGGAAGGCGACCCAGACGTTGCGGACACGCTTGACACCGATGCTACAGCTGCTTCCCCTCATCTGTTTCAAGTGTATCTCCATCTTCTTGTAGTCCGACAGCTCTGTATCCATCCTGTCCACAACACATTTCATCATGACCAACGAACAAAGAAGCAAACTCAAGCGAGATAAACATGATTACCCAAAATATGCACGACCAGCTACTTGTCAAACTGTTTAGGTTGAGTGAAAGTATATTTATGGATCAACGGATGAAAGAAGACATGCACACACGGAGGTCAATTATTATAGGAGAAATGCATGCGATAGAGATAGAATATGTCGTTTACCTTGCAGACAGTGATGATCCTACGCAAGTTCGAGTATGTGACATTTTCAAGATGCCCAAAAATGCAAGAAAAGAAAAGGGAAAAAGAAAAAAAAAATCGAAGATGAAGTTAATTACGGGAGCATTCGGAGGCTGCGGAGGAGCTTCTCGGACTCGTGGAAGTAATTGGTGGTGACCTCCGACGCAAAGTTAGGGGAGCTCCCGTCTTGGAGCTGTTGCAGCTGCAGGAACTGCTCATCCAGCACTCCCTGCCAACACAATCCACATGTCAGTCCAAATGAGTTGCATACGCATATCTCATCGAGCAGCTTTAATATTCCAGATTTGGCACGTTTTTCCTTTTTCGGTAGGGATTGGCCTCCGCGATTTGATTGGATTCACAAAGTAGCACAGAGCTTCAGGATGTTTCGGTAGCATTTCCTCAAAAGCTATCGCAAAACGATCAGTTTACTTAGCTTGCTAGGGCTATTTTTACCGGCCCGTGCTTTAGGCCCATCAGAGTTTCCTGAAAACCAGGCGCAGTTCCCCTCTGAAAACCACTTGGATAAGATGTCAAGGTCAGTTATGAGTTTTTATAAATTTTCTACCATAAAGGGGGCACCAGCCTCCCTAGTGGCCTTGGGGTTGAGACTGACTGAATTTAGGATCATTCTCAAGGTCACGGGTTCGAGGCATGGTGAGGGAGGGGATAAGAGAAAATCAGATGAGGTATTCTAAAATACCTCTTTTCCTTTCTTTTCTACATCATTAAAACTGTATGTTGTTAAATCTAGTCATCTACAATGTAAAAGTCCGTTTGTAGGTGACTAGTTTTAATGATGTAAAAAAGAAAGTATGTACTTTATTACGTGTGTATCCAACACATGTTATTAAAACTAGTCACCTCCTATGTAAAGGTCTATTTGTCTAATATGACAATGGAGATTCAACTTCATGTTGCAAGTTTAATATATATGTTATATCATGTAATTTATTATGTGTATCCGACTCATATGTTATCAAACCTAGTCACCTACAATGTAAAAGTATTTCTAAAATTGGTTGATTTGAAGCGAAATGAATGCTTGACGGAATACTATTCTTACAATTTTAAACTTAATATATATTGTATTTTATTATGTGTATCGGACACATATGTTACGAGAAGTTTGCAATATGAAGTTTAAACTCAATTGCCATATCGGACAAATAGACTTTTACATCGTAGGTTACTAAGTGTTTTTAGAATTGATTGATTTGAAGTAAAACGAATGCTCAATAGAATACCATTCTTGCAATTGTAAGCTTAATATATACTATATTTTAATAGGTGTATCCGACACATATATTATACGAAGCTTGCAACATGAAATTGGAACTTGATTGCCATATCGGACAAATATATTTTTACATTGTAGGTGACTAAAAACGTGTATAATAATCATTTTGTTTCTTTGTTTTTCTTTTCTTCTATTCCCGGAAACAGGTTTGAAACAAAATTTTGTTTGATAACATGATTTCATTTTTCTATTTTTGGAACAAATTTTTACTCCATAAATAAGTTTGGAACATTAATTAGAAGTTATAACTTGTAGCTTTTTTATTTCTGAAACAGAAGTGAGAAATAAAAACTCTTTTCATCGTTTACTCTCATCACTACATATTACCCATCCATTGCCTATTGTTGAATGCCAAAAATCGGACGTCGGCCGGCCGAGTGCCACCACCATTCAAGAAGGAGAAATATTGTATCATTATCAAACAAATCTCAATTCCAAGAACAAAAATTTTGTTTGGTTATCAAATGCATGTTTTTGCTCAGAAACTCATTTGAGAACTAGAAATTAAAAAATTAATTTCTAGTCAAAAAATTGATTTTTTGAACGTAATGATTATTATTCGTGCCTTAAGTATTTTTAGAATTGATTGATTCAAACCAAAACGAATGCTAGACAGAATACCATTCTTGCGATTGTGAGCTTACTATGTATTGCACTTCATTATGTGTATCCAACAAACATGTTATATGAAGCTTGCAACACGAAGTTGAAACTTGATTGCTATATCAAACAAATGGGCTTTTGACATCGTAGGTGACAAAGTGTTTTTAAAATCGGTCAATTTGAAGCGAAACAAATGCTCAACGAAATACCATTCTTGCAATTTTAAGCTTAATATATATTATACTTTATTATGTGTATCCGACACATATGTTATATGTAGCTTGCAATATGAAGTTAAAACTCAACAAACTTTTATATCGTAGGTGACTAAGTATTTTTAGAATTGGTCGATTTGAAGCAAAACGAACGCTCGATGGAATACCATTCTTGCAATTGTAAGCTTACTCTATACTGTACTTTTAAGTAACAAGACTATCCACTGCAAGAAGTTCTTAGGTACATTATAATGGATGTCCAAGCTCAGAATGGTGATAGGGAGGCGGAGAGAGAGAAGAAGATGAGCTATTCTAAAATACCTCTATTTCTAGTTCCCCTCTTTTCTATGTAATTGCGTGTATTTGATGGATATGTTATACAAAGCTTGCAAGATTGGCCAGGAAGTGAGATTCCTTTTTCAAATGATTTTCTGGTTTTTATATGTGGAAACATGAAATTGAAACAAGATTGTCACAATGGACAAACGAACTCTTACATCATAGGTGACCAAGTGTTTTTAAAATTGATCGATTTGAAGCAAACGAATGTTCGACGGAAATATAATTCTTGCAATTGCAAGCTTATTACATACTTTACTTTTAAGTACCAAGACTATCTATTGCAAGAGATTCTTAGTATATTATAATGGATGTCCTAGCTCAGTCAATGAGATTAGATTTAGAAAACAGAGCTTCTTGATGGCCACATCGTGTGCATTCCTGCAAAGTAAAGAGTTAGGAAGCTTCCGGAGCAATAAACATAATAAGACTGCGTAATACGATTGAGGGAAGAATTAAGAGACAAATTATTACTTCTTGTTTTGGAATACATAGACTGAGTTCACGACAAAAAGGCCCAGAACCAAAACAGTCGTAGGAACCTCGACTCAAGGTGTTTGAGGCCCACCGCCAGATTTTGTTAAGGTGATAGCAATTTTCAAGCTATAAAATCAGGTCCAAACCCAATTTCATTTAAACGGTCCTTCCCATTAACCTTAAAATGCGAATTGTTCAATATATTTCTTTTCAGCCCTGTGACGCCTAAGTCTTCCATGGCCACGCGTTTGGTCATACGATGTTACAATCACGGGGATCCCGGGTCTGAAGCACCGCTGAAGGTGATGAGAAGGGGAAAAAGGTATTCTAAAATACCTCCTTTTTTTGGGCCTATGTTTAGTAATTTTTGTAGAAAATCTCTCCGCCTGTTGAGCAAAAAGTCTTTTCCAGTCTGCACCTTTTTTCATTCAACAGTTCATCGAGTGGCATAAGAATATCTCGCGAGTTACAAAGGTCACGTGTAGTTCCATTTACTAAAAGAAATAATCAGTAAATCACATAATTTCAAAAAAGCCACATTGCAACTTGTACATAAATCTTTGCATTCAAATGGAGTTACATGTCACCCCCCTAATCTCCCTCCTTCCTTCCTTCCTCTATAGAGCTTCGCTTCGACAGTGCATCCAGAGCGAAGAAGCGAATTCTACTGTCCTTGCGCAAAAGGCCAGAGTAGAACGACCATGGCTCGTTTGTTTCAGTCGTGTTGTGCAGGATATCTGACCCCAGATGCCAAAGCTCTTTGTTGCTCTATCTGCATTTTTTTTAAAATGGAAAAGCATGCAATGAGTGACATTAGTTACTAGTCAATGCAACATTTGAGTTTGACGTTTGAGTTTGATGTGTTTGTGGTAGTATAGAATGGCAAAGTAAGAGCTTTTTGTTTGTAAGTGAACAATCTAGCTAAAGATTCTGTAAGCTGCATACCTGGAAAAGTTCGTGGAGTTTGTTCTTGAGGTAGCAATATTCATGTTCTAGCAACTCCAAGGCTCTCAAGCACCTAAAAAGAAAGAAAGATAAAGGTCATTTCGTTCTAAGCGAAAAAAAGGAAAAAGCAAAAGGTTTGGGAACCCAGCAATGTTTTCCTTCTCTGGGGAATAAGTGCAACAGTGAAAGTGGACGCGAAAACAATAAAGTACCCGGCATGGTTGCTCTGCTCGGAAGCGGCGCGGAAGGCAACGCAGACGTTGCGGACGCGCTTGGCACCGATGCTGGAGCTGCTTCCCATCATCTGGTTCAAGTGCATCTCCATCTTCTTGTAGTCCGACAGCTCTCTGTCCATCCTGTCTCCAACACATCCCATCATGAACAACGAACAAAGAAGCAAACTCAAGCGAGAGAAACGTGATTACCCAAAATATGCAGGACCAGCTACTTGTCAAACTGTTTAGATTGAGTGAAAGTATATTTCTGGATTAACCGGTGAAAGAGGACATATACGCACGGTTATAGGAGAGAAATGTACGCAATAGAGATAGGATATGTTGTTTATCTTGCAGACAGCGATGACGCTACGCAAGTTCAAGAGAGTAGACTTGGTCGAGCATGTGACGCTTTCAAGATGCCCAAATGCAAGAAAAGAAAGAGAAAAGAAACCCTCGAAGGAGAAGTTAATTACAGGAGCATTCGGAGGTTGCGGAGGAGCTTCTCGGACTCGGAGAAGTAGATGGTGATGACTTCCGACACGAAGTTAGGGGAGCTCTCGTCTTGGAGCTGTTGCAGCTGCAAGAACTGCTCATCCAGCACTCCCTGCCAGCACAAACCCCACGTATCAATCAAAATGAGTTGCGTATGAAATCACCATTAAAAGCCACGCACTCTGGAGAGGTTGAAGAAGAGAACACGGAAGTGAAAAGGAACAAAGACCTGGTGGAAGAGCAAGGCGAGCAAGCGATTCATTTCGGCCCGCAAGAAGTCCACACCCCACCCCAGCATCCACAGTGGAAGCCCCGTTTTGGCTCGTCTCTTGCCTCCTCTCCTCTTCCACAATCCAAACGAGAGACCTTTTTCCCTCTCTTTCCTGGCTTTTGAGCGAGATGGGGGTGATTCAGATTCTCTCTAGTTTGCTTCGCGCTCGCTTCTGGTCACGGAGAACAGATGGGTGTGCCGTGCGCGCGTTTTGGGTTTCATCGACAGAAGGGTTTCGACGGCTATTTAAAGGCTGCGGACTTTGCATTTCTCGCTGGTAGTTAGATATATAGAGTAAGACAAGACATAAAATAGATATATAAGATAAGGATGCAGGTACATCAGGCCATGCCTGATAATGACAAAAATTTAAAAATTAGAGTCGCTGGACAGACGCGCAACTCTGCTCGATTCTCTGATGGAATTCATTTCTGAACCTCCGGTTCAGTCAATAGCCAAAAAAGGGAGGGAAATAATTTGATAACTATCCGAATCTCTCAAATGTCTCTCTTTTTTAGGCCATAAAAGTTATAGGATAATCGATAAATAGTCGAACCGAAAGATTTAAGCATTTATAACAGAAAAAGCATGATGAACGATAAGCAAGAACAGCTATATTGTGGCATTTTTTTTTTTTTTGAAAAAGATTTTGTATTTAACGATTATTTATTCGAAGGTAAATTAAGAATACATTATTGAAGCGAATGGCAGTGTATAATGAAAAGATGCGGCTCTTAAATTGGACATAATGTTTATGACAACCCTCGACAATAATACATGACTCCATTAATTAACTTTGAAGCACATTAATGTACAACAACCAAAAGAACAAAATGTAGGCTGAACATTTGTGGAATGAGTTGAAACATAATTTGTCATGATTATAGCATCTATATAAATCAAAGGTGTAAATAATTTTAGTTTTGCTCATCACGTCAAATAGACCTAACATGGACACGGCTATGCCTTCTTTTAAAATTTAATTTTGCCCCAAGATCCAAAAATTCAGCAACTAATGGTTACTCGTAGGGGCTATTTGGTAACTCTAGCTAGTTAATAACCGTGAAAGATATCGGTGACTATCAAGGCATTCTAGATATCAGCTTGAGCACAAGGCACAATCGATCAGATGAGGAGTCGTGCCAATTTGTAGTATGGTTTGCTCCACCCGACATGCTAAAGTGCTCGGTACAGTGAGCCAATACTCGACTGACCCATCTGTTACACCCCTAATCACCTCTAGATTTAGTTATGATAAATGATATGTTCGTCGAAGCACTTGCGCACATTTAAAATGTCGAGAGTACATGTTATTGGAACTATATTCGACCATCTTTATTGACCTAGATAATAGGAGGAATTCTCGTATGTAAAAGTGAATATTGGTAGGTACGCTTCACTAGATAAATGTCGGTGTGCTTTTCTCGTCCTTTTTTTAAAAATATTTCTCACTAACTTGTATATCAACACAGAAGGAAAATTACACTCAACAAGCAGATTTGTTTTACCACGAGTGCCCCATCTGCAACACCGTCTTTTCACGGCGGCAGCTTCGAGAGTGTGAAGTGGACGCGCCGCCACCGGCGGCTGGGGCATGGGCTGGTGCAGCCGGGCGTGGCAGCATGGAAGTTATCGAGGCGAATGCGGGGAATCTCCCGGACCAACCCGCACATAAAAAAAAAAATCGAATTCTCAACTCTCGCTTTTGCACTGAAATGAATTGCCCAGAGAGAGAGAGAGAGAGAGAGAGAGATTGGCGACCTGCTGTTCCCGTACTCCCCATCCCCTCGCGTGCTGTCCCCGGTCCCAGCTCAGCGCGGCGCTCTCCCTCTTCCACCCTCTCTCTCCCCTACCCGACAACCGCCTGCAGCCGGTGAACAATGTCAGCAGAAATTGCCCGAACATCACAAAAAAATGGCAGACCCACTTTCGTCCCTCGCCCTGTATAATATACACGCAACCATTCTTTTCCCCCGTGCATGCTTTGCTGCCGCTGCTGTAGGTAATACGTGTGAGTTTTTGCCTTTTCTTGGCACTTTCTATCCCTTTGCCGTTCCTTCTTTACAGAAAGAGTTCTTTTTCCACAGCTTTTCGTGGGAGGGGTCTGAATTCTGAATTCCGCATCGGTTACGGTGAGGGATGGTGCGGAGCGAGCGCCCGGCGCAGAAGGGAGCTCGGCCCGGTCAGGGCCGGTGACAGATGGTGGGTGACAGTCACATACTTCTTCTGACAGGTGTCGAAAGTGTGGATAACGAATTTGTCTTTTCGGTGGCTCTCGGTTTGGTTTTGGGTCGTCCATGGATAAGTTATTAGAATAGGAAAATTCAAGGCTCACACGCATCATGGAACTTTTCATGGTGATAATTAGGGTGGTGTAGTAGTCTGGGTCCCCACTTTTGAGTGATAATATAAATGTAATTGGAGCACAGAAGTATAGGTGTTAATTGCTGCTACTGTAATCTTTTATATAATTGGAGCATTCATGAGCGTGGTCTGGCCATCCCTTGCTTTTACTCAAGAATGTTGACTCAATTGTGTTCAAAGCCCATTTGAGGATTCATGCATAAATTTCTCATAACTTCTGTACTCTAATCGACTTGCTATTCTATATTGTTGGTTTTAATCTGGATTAATTATAGTCCGTCTATAAGGAGCCTCATGCGTCGGATTGCCGTTTCCACTTCTTAACCCGGTATAGGAACACGTTAGAAGAGCCCCCTTTTTGGATGTGATTACGGACTGGTAAGTGAATGATGCCTTGATCAGTAGTTGTCCTTGCGGCTTTTGAAATGGAAGCTTTGTCAGCATGTCATGTACCTAGAAGAGCACACATGTTGCTTTACAAACCCTGCCCATTTTCCCGTCTTTATGCAGAAAGGTTGATGGTTATTGAACTCCTATACCTTTGTTAATGAATAAGGATGACAAAACACATAAATCGTTTGCGCACGGAAGGGTTTATTAAAACCTTAATTTGTTCTTTGGAATGCTATTGGAGGGCTTATAATCTATGAACAGTGGCGTATTAAGCTAAACTATGACATTGCACATTTGCTTTATGCCTCTTCTTTGCCATTTTCCTCATGAAGATTAATTTGGTTCTAAGGTTAATAAATTTTACTTATACCCATTTTCCCCTTGCAACAATTTTCAAGTACTACTTTTTATCTGGACAGTGTGGTCAGAGAAAGACCATATCTGGATGATGGGGTAAGCTTTAAACAAATTCTGAGAAAGCTAGGTTATGCAGGCATGTTAATTTGGTCCCTCAGACCTCGACACTTTTCGAAGTTCGAAGCAATGTATTCTTCTGACGTAAGCAAAGCATAATGTGACTATTGTCTTTCATGATGATTGTCTTGAAAACTCAGCCCCCCCAAAAACATGCGCGTACTAAGTTTGCATTTCAATAATCTAGAAGATCAGTGCTTGTCGTGGCGGAAATGGAGGTGTTTTTCTGTGTGTTCACATACGAAATACTTATGTTGAGGGCCTACATCAATCATCTTTTAAGCAAGTGATTGAGTAATTATGCAAGAAAACTCTATCATAGATCACCAAGGATAGTCGGTTGTTGCTAAAAAAGAAGAGATTAGACCAATCAAATCATCTCTTGTTTGGCTAGGTAGTCCTTATGCGCACACAAATTTTGTATCTTTTTGTGACAATGGAACTCCAAACTTGGATAGCTAAACTAAGATTTGATTATCTTTGTGTATGTATGATGCCTTTTATGGGTATTAGAAAGTTCAACTCAAAAGTTTAAACTGTTAGATAATAACGGTATGATATTACCAGATTTTGGCTTGCACTAAAGCAAGGAAATATAAATCTAGAAAGTGAAATAGTGGTTTAAAAATATTTGAATCTATGACCTCTTGCTTTGATAATATATTAGAAAGTCTAGTCTAAAAGTTTGAACTTTTAAAACAATTGCCGGTGATTCTATTAAATCTCACCGGTAGCCTAAGGTTTTGGATTAAACTTTCTAACATGGAGTTTGTTTGGACTTTGGATTTACGATTAGTTTAAACTTTTGCTCATTAACATCTTTGCAAATCTTGCTGCTCTCAATATGTCTTATGTAACATGAAACACTCAAAACTTCAAAATATCCATTATTGACATGTAAATTAATTTATTGTTTTCACGCGAAGAGTAAAAACATGAAAAGTTACTCTTTGCTTTTATTTAGACAAATACAGCATTGATTTTCGAAATCAGCATATCCTCAAAGAGATGGAAGGCCAGGAGTGACCCACAATGAGCCAGCCAGGAGATATGTGTTAGATTAATTTCATCAAAGAAGCATAGAAAAAATTAATTTCATTCCCTCAGAAAGCTCAAGTACTGTTCTTGCACGAATTGAAATATCACTTTACAAACAATTACGATTTTAAAAATAAGGTAAAAAGGAAAAGGCAGCAACACAGCCGCTAACACCTCTGCTCCATAATAGTACTCTAGCAGACCATATAGCTCTAAGCCATTTTGAATTTTGATATGAACAAACGGAAGCACGCTTGATTTGACGTAAGCAACAAAAGGGTTTTGTTCCCACCCACGTAAAATAACATTAAACATGCATCGATTTCACCGGCGATAATCATGCTTTGTTCCTCTCGTGCTCACTTGGTAAAGGCATTATGTACACCCAAAGTTATATTAAAAGGAGATTATTCCCTTGGCTTTGAAATTCCCAATTCTTGGGGAAGTCCTCCTCTTCCTTCTTTTAATTTAATTTGGTAGAATTTAATATTAGCCGCTATAAAGTAGGAAGTGGCACTGGCTTTGCCTTTTCCTTTTTGTATTAGTCCTTTTTAATCATTCTTTTAGTTTGCGTGAGTATGGTTGTTCTGTATAGTTTAATAAAGGGATGAGAGTCTCGAGTTCGTCGCTCGAGACCGTGGCACGACCTAGTTTGGTGTTATCAAATAATTGGGTCCTTTTCGGGCTAAGAAAATCCGAATTCTAAATAGGGTCTTCTTGAATGATTATGTCAGTGAAAATGTTATAAAAAGGGTACTCAAGAAACACTTTCTATGTGACAAATTAAGAGAGGTTGACGATTTTTTAGGGGTTTGATTTTTCTTGTGTTATGCGTAAACAATTTGAAAATTTTTTTATTCAATAATAAGATTGCATGAGTAATAATATACTGAGGGCACTCTAATATGATTTCGCGTCCCATCGAGTTGTTGGTTGCTCGGATTAAGCTTAATAATATACAGATCGACTTCAAAGTAATGATTACCTATAACACGGGAAAAATTGATGAATTAAAAAAGTCTGAATTTTCTTCATTCTGTCGTTTAACAATTTCTGGAGGGCACTCCTCATTTAAAAATCCAAATATATGTTAGGGAAAAACTCGAGGTTGACCAGATTGGGAAAATGGCTACCCATGTATGCTATAGTAGGCATGAAATTTCCTGTTCTGAGTCTAATGGACATGAATGCACTAGTACGCCTTCCTCGTTCGAGGATTGTTTTTGAATCACCCCTTTTATACTCCCTTGCGGCCACCCCAAGAACATATATGGAATTTCACTTGTAAGTCTCATCAGCATAACGTCTTGTATAGAGAGGCAGGCCGAGATAAGGGATAAACCAAAGTAGCCAAGTTTTATTTAATTTATCTATTAATTACCTATGCAAAAATGTACTTATTATTAATCACCGCTTGGTCTAGATAAAAATAGAAGAAAGGAGTGTGTGTGTATATCCTTTGTCTTATGAAGCTTAATTTTTCATTTTGTCCCTATATGTACTGTTGCAATCTACGTCGAAATGCCCTATATTCTTGTCACTGATTACTGCTCGCCGGTGTTTGGAGGCAGGCACATGGATGACACGTATGTTTTGGAGAAGTTGGTATCTTGGTATGAATTATGATGAGGTTATTTGGCACTCATTTGTGGTGCAAAATATTCTTTTGTAGTAGCAGACACAAAGCATCATCGCTTAGGATCTGAGCAGGTCCTTAAAAGGCTCTGACAGCCCGGAAAAGACGGGTCCCAAGAAACAGAGGGATAACCTCCCTGGGGTGGAAGTCCCTGCCGGACCTTGGGTACAGCCTGGGGGAGGGCTGGAAAAATGTGCTCCCCCAACTGCTGGACCGGCCACAATCCCTACCATCGCTTAATGGAAGACGTGAGCACCGAGCAACCTGGTTGGACATATAAATCCCCTCCAAGCAAAAAAAAAAAAAAAAAACCCTTCGATTCGAGCGGCGAAAACTCGTCACACAATTATGCATGATGTGAAGGTGTGATGGTGAAACGAGATAAAAATAAATTTCCCACTGAATTTAGGTGACTTAGATGTCGAATTCCAGAGACTAAGAGGGCAGAGTATTCTCTACAAATTTTAGCCCATATGAGAAAATTATTCTAAACAATTCACAATCCATCCGATTGCCAAGACTACCTCTTATTTAATGGGAGAATCACTAAATAAGTCATAAATATATTGCAATTGTATCGATTCAGTCATAAACTTTTTTTTAGCATGAATTCAGTCATAAATATTTTGTAATTATATTAATTCAATCCATTCAACCAAATTTGGCCATTTGGCAGTGATGTGGACACCGTCTGGCAAACGTTAACGTGACAATTTTTTAACAATATTTTTAATTTTTTTAATTTTTTAATTTTTGTTTTCTTTTTATTGTTCTTTTTCTTTTTTCTCTTCTTCCTCTTTGGCCTCCTTACCCCACAATGGCCGACACATTGGCTACTGGGCAATGGCCACAAAGACCTCATTGGCCACCAATGAGAGTCACGACCCTTGCTCACCCTCATCAGCAGCCTCGCTCGTGATTGGCAAGGCCATGACGACCCATGACGGAGCCAATTCTGTGGATGGCTTGAGGATTGAAGAGGACGAGGATGAGGAGGCCCCAGGGCCTAGTAGAAAGCGAGCTTGGCGTTAGACAACTGCTGCTCCTTGAGCTGTAGGTTGCGATAGCACTTGGGGTAGAGGTCGTACATTGCGGGACTCCCTAAGAAGCCACAGTTGTTCGCACAAAGGTGCAGAGCTTGGAACCGATGCTCTTCCACCATCTTTTCTTTTTCCGAGACCTACCAAACACACACGTCAAAACTAAATTGTACCTAACAATTGCAACCTCAATCCAGCTCTGCCCATCTAAGGGTCCTCTCTTTCCTCCAAATGTACCAAATCGAAATCGCCGTCACCAAAAACCTCAAGAGGTCGGAGAGAGATGGAGACTGGCCTCACCCAGGTCTGGGCGAAGATGCCTCGCCCAAATCTAAGTGAGGGTACTAGCGAGGGTAGGCGAGGGCTGAGATCCTTGCCAACAGCCCACAAGGGCTTCACGGCCATCATCCAATGGTTGGCAAGCCTCATCAACCACTACAGGTTTGGAAGCCAAAGAGGAAAAAGAAAGGGAAAAAAATATAAAAAAATTAATTTAAAATTCAAAAAAGTAAAATACATATTTACAAATTGGCACATTAGCATTCGCCAGGATGATGACGAAGAGGTCAAAATTGGTCGAATGGACTGATTTGACACAAATACAACAAGTTTAGAACTGAATTGGCTGAAGAAAAGGTTTAGGATTGAAATGAAAAAATTGCAGTAGATTTAGGATTGTTTTAGTAATTTTTCTTTTGTTTAACTCTGGCAGGTCAGATATATATTGGGCCGTGAGCAAGGCTCAGATTGTGTTAAGCCCATTTGGAGTCCAGTGATGACCCATCAGATCGAGTGTGTGGGCTTGAGCCTAGTGGAAAGCGGGTGGGCTTCCCAAGCCAACCCATCACCAAATTAGGCCCTGCCCTGGCTGTTGCCCAGAGCAGACTAGGAAGTTTAATTTGGTGGCTCCATCGAATTTCATGTAGCTAATTTACGTACACGATCGAAAAGCAGCATTACGGTCAAGGCTGGTGGTGGTGTGATGAGATGAGGAGCGGTGTAGGAACAAATCAGATTTTTGTGGGTGAATCAGGAAGCCTTAATAGAGGAGGATTTATGGAAGAATTCTGGTGGCGATAAAGAGTGGATTACAACGAGACAGGGAGGAAAGATAATTGTGTAGTGATAAGGTGGGTTGGATATTTGAGTGGTCATGAGATGTGGACTGCTATGATAGAAATCTCTGATTTTTTCCAGGCTTTCTGATATGGTTTCAACTGATCTTTTCTCGTTATTTGTCTTGTTTTCAGATATTCCTGCAAAAAATCGGTGCTTGGGATTGTTCATATTACCAATTTCTTCTCAGATTTTATCTTGTTCTTCTTGCTCCCCATTGATAGTCTGAGAGCTCTCTCTCTCTCTCTCTCTCTCTCTCTCTCACTAGTTAGGCTGCAACTGAAGTGGTGAACAACATGGCGGCAACATCTGCGTCCATCTTCACTCCCACAAGTTCGTTCTCAGCTGCGAGAGTGGTCTCTAGCAGGAAAGAAGCTCCATCAAGCTCAAACGCTCTCGGTGGGTCTCCTTATACTCTGCCCATCGATGAGTCCATAGAGTCCCACTTAGTGGGATAAAGCGTAGTTATCGTATGATGAGCACTTATTGCCGAAGTAATTGACGCCAGATATTCCATTTTTGCTTGGTACGTTGAATTGGTAGGAATAGCTTTGTACAGAAATGAGACTTAATTTCATCGAAGAAGGGAAAGTTGCTAGAAGAAGAATAAGATGAGATTGAAACTGTTTGCTCTGCTTTGGTTTTGTTTTGCCTATTCTCAACTTCATTCATGACCCATCATCAAGCATGTTTTATTCTACTTAGAGCCGTCTGCTATAGCTTCTTAGGGTTCCTCGGTACCGACTTCTATGTTTATCTTGCATGGTGGCTTTCCATCATAGGAACACGAAATACGGAGATTGTGATATACTAAACATTTCGAGTCGTAATCCTGATAGTACATCCACTTTTAATCTCCACATGCACCGCCAGAAAGGGAATTGTGCTAGACTTTAGAAGCCTAACGGTTCAAAATCATTATGCAGTTAGCAGCTTTCTTGGCTCTTCGGTGAAAAGGAACTTAGAGAAGAGTAAAGTTGTCAAGGTAGACACTAAACTCAGGGCCGCCGCAACTGTCTCAACGGCTCCAATCGAAGAAATCAAAGAGTAAGGTCTCCCGCTTTCAGCTCATGACGATAGAGCGACTGTTTATTGTTTCCATATTTGATTATACTGCGATTGGGTGACTCTTAACTCAGATGTCCATGTTGATGTTGTTTTCCTTCAAAGCAGGACTCGTCTCTACCGTATCAGGCTATAGAATTTTGAAGCTACCTCTGTATTTGCATTAAGTACGTTGAACTTTTGTCTTTCTTTTACAGATACGCGCTTCCCTCATGGGCGATGTTTGAACTTGGTAGGTCTCCAGTATACTGGAAGACAATGAATGGTCTTCCTCCTGCATCGGTATGAGATGAGTTGCTTCCAAATTTTTCATAGCAGAAAGCATCGGTTAAAACTATATTGCATTGCTGATTTTGTGATATGCCAATTTTAACAGGGAGAGAAGCTGAAGCTTTTCTACAATCCAGCCGCCGCAAAGCTTATTCCAAATGAAGAATTTGGGATTGGTTTTAATGGTACTTCTCATGTCTTCTATTGACTGAGATCTGCTAAGACCTGCTAAGACCTGCATATTTCCTTTAAGTTCTTGTTGTAAATGGATCAATTTTAATTTTGCTTGTGAGATTCAAGGTTCAGCTGTGAATTTCTCGTTTCATAGAGTGCCTGATTAGTAGATTTCTTTGCATAAAGTTTTCTCCTCAGGTCTTTTTGTTGTGCATTCTGCAGGAGGTTTCAATCAGCCTATAATGTGCGGTGGCGAGCCAAGGGCAATGCTGAGAAAAGATCGAGGCAAGGCCGATTCTCCAATTTACACCATCCAGATCTGCGTTCCCAAGCATGGTTGGTATTACTTATGAAATTCTATTTTGTTTACTATCGTTCTGCTTTAGACGAACTTATGCCCCTTTGAGGTTGGCAGCAATGAACTTGATCTTCTCATTCACAAATGGAGTCGACTGGGACGGTCCTTACAGACTGCAGTTTCAAGTTCCCAACGCTTGGAGAAACAAACCGATCGACTTCTTTAATGAGGTCAGCCATATGTCTGCTCTTTTCTTTATCATCGAAAAGGAAGGATGATCATCAAACCATAATGAAAGGACTATAAATGTAATCAGAGTTCTCCTGAAATGATCTGTACATGCTACAAAGTTCAATCAAAAAACTTTTAAGTAGATAAGTAGAGGGAGATCACATGAATATAAAAAAAACCATTTAGGACTTGTTGTTAATCAATGTGGGATAGTGTCGACATTTTGACACCCCATCTCACGTGCAATATAAAGTCAAACGCAAAAACTTAAATTGATAAGTAAAGGTAAAGGGAAATGATTAAAAATTGCACATGAAATTTTGATTACGCATCTTCGCATAAAGAGTAATTGTCTTTGATGCCGTGTTAAAAAGTCCAACCCAAAAACTTAAGCTAATATATGGAGGGAGATCATATAAATATAACAAGCATTTGAGACTCGTTGTTAATCGATGTAGGATAATATTTTAACAATAATTACGAGTTAGACAATTTATGTGAGGACCAGTTGACACATCAGTATCTATAGCACCTAATATTTTTGTGACCTATGAAATTATTTTTACTTCTGCTTGGATCATGACAAGAACTGTGTGTACTTTTAAATGCCGTGATCTTGTACACCCTCCGTATTTTCTGTAATGGAATCGGGATCGCTTGCTTGAGGCACCTTCATGGAATGATAACAGTTTCATTTACATCACCTTGTGTTCTTATCGCAGGGCCTTGCACAGGAATTGAACAAAGAAGGCGCCTGTGAAAAGGCCATCTTTCCGGACACAAGCATTGTAATCACGAGATGCACAATGATCGGTAACTTGTCTGTTGAAGGGGTAAGTAACATCCATTGCTTCCATTGTTTCCACATCTTCGTGCTTCTGCAAGAAGTCCCCTTGTAACTATTTCTGCTTGTGATTGTCGATCCAGGGCGATCGCTGCAATCTAGATCTGGTACCTGGATGCATGGATCCTACCTCCGACCTATACAATCCACTCGCCAACGTCAACGACGGGACATGCCTAATATATTCTGATTCCGAAGGCGAAAACTAAGCACTGTACAACACGCATTATCTTTGCATACGCTGAAAGAGCGTCCGAAACGACAGCAGCGGCATGCCGTAAATCTCTTCCCTCTCGAAATGGAGTAAATGCGATTTGTCACGTCCTTGCATCAGGACATGTGCGACTGCAGCAAGTGATGATGAGCCTGCATCGGCCCTGATTGTTCTGTATTTAAAACTATGAAAGGTAACGGAGAATTGAGTAAATGTCGAAGCATTTAACGAATGTGGTCTTCCAGATGCTGATTTACAACAGTGCGTGATTTGACAATAGCCCACGCATTAGCATAAATTCTCTCCATGGCGAGCTTAGACTGATAATCGTTCATCTGATAAAGCTAACACATATCAGCATATATACACTGGACGTCTCGTGTACATTTGTCAAGATCCAAGTCGGAGCAGTAAAACTTATCACCAAAAAAATAAAAAAGTTCTGGGTCCTGCTTTGAGGGATCAAAATACAACTTCAGAAGCAAAGACAAGACCAGGTTCTGCAAATCCCAACAGAAAATTCCACGCGGCGAAGAGCCTGGAAAGTGTAAGGAAGTCGGTCGCCTAAAAGCTGTTGCGTTTAGGTCAAGAACCGGGGGCCGAGAACGTTCAAGAAAGTCCAGCTTCGCCGACGGGATTTGCCTCTACTACTTTCCTGAATAATATAAGATGTAATATGGTATGACATGACAGTCCCGATTTAATAATTACTCTCCGTTTGCACCTGCATGGATCCACCCATCATCATCACGTCGGTGGCAGAAGAAACATGAAACGTGTGGATTAATATTAATCATTTTTCTCATCTAACTTTGAGATAGCATTGCCTAAAAGGATAGAATTTGGCGAACCCATTATAAGCTACAGGGATTAACGGTTAAATAAACAAAGGTTAAACATATACATATAGATATCTGGAGGTTATGACCGCAGTCCTTTACGTAATTACAACATAAGAGCAGATAGCTAGCTTGGGCTTTGTTCGTTAGCTTGGCATTGCAAGTGGCAAATTTTTCAATCCTCATGGCTGTTTTTTTTTTTTTTTTTTAAGTCTTTGCTTATCCTTAATCTAGAGGATGAGCTAGAAAATGCGTGATTTGAGAATTTAATTTGACTTGTGAGAGAAAAGATAACTAGAGAATGTCATCAGAAAAAGAACAAATAAAGAAAAAAAAGTGAAAATTCAAAGGCAAAAAAAAAAAAAAAATTTCTGAGCATCCAATCCCAACTTGTCTGTCCCTACCGGCTACCATTTGCCTTTTCTTGTGAATTTCTTCGTTTGTTCCCCCCCAAAGAAGAAAGCCTTCACGGCAACAGGTCAAGCTTATGGTACACGTTTATGTGCTGTTTTTTATTTTTTTGGTCCAACACGCGTGTTCAACTCAAGTCATTGGAGCCTCCTTTGAAATCCCATTGCCAATTCCACCTTTGCTCATCTTCTTGCTCATATTCTTGCTCTCTTCGTACTTTCCGGCGAGAGAATCGAACAGGATCCCGGCACCGATCCCGGCAGCCAAGTCGATGGTGTAGTGGCCTCTCGTCCCGAGCAACCTCACCATTTGTAGCACGTTGAGGGCGTCGAAGAGCCATGCTAATTCCCACCTCTGCATCCTCCTCATGTCTTGGGAGGCGATCACCGAGCCCGCGACATGGCCGGAGAAGAAGAGGAAGAAGGAGACGTTGCCCACGGGGAAGTCCACGCCTGAGCCCAAAAATCCCTGAAATGAATGAAACTTCAAATCCTGGAAAAACTCAATCACGGTAACAAAAAATCGGCTTAAACCCGCAAAGACTACAGGTTCAAACACGACCAAAAGTCTAGTGTCCCTAAGGCAACAAAGTTAACTTCAAACACAAGTAAGGAGTGATGTTTCAGTATCCACTTCTTTGTTTTTTTATTGGGTATCTTGCTTTTAACAGATCTAGGGGGGCTAAGCCAGGGCAAAGAGCCACCTCATTTATGAAACACCTGTAATGTTCAATTTCATTGTAGTTTTAGTCAAGTCCTCAAGCTTCATTACATCGACGTAATTCATCACGACGATATACCGTAAAAACCCATCGATCAATCCAAAAGAGCACACCCGCGATCTATGAGCCGTAAATATCCAGCAAATGCATGGAAAACAAAGGCAAAATCAAGAGAGAGGAGACGAAGGAAGGAAGGAAGGAAGGAAGGAATGGGGGAACCTGAGGAAGAGGGAGCTGGGTGGAGTAGCCGAGAATGCCACGGCAAGTGAACATGAAGACCGTCGCGATGGTCGCTCTCGGCCGGCGCTCGATCAGCCACGTCCACAGGATGTACGTCGTCTGCATCCCCACGAACACCTGCCCACCCACCAGAACCACACACACCATGCACATCGCATCATAAATCATATAATAATATAGTATCGGTCCTTCCTTGATCCGGCATTTATTGCAGTTTACTCGCAGGGATGCATGAAAGGGAACTGGGAATCCTAGATCGTCAAACACGGAACGAGGCGGCCATTGCGAGACCAGGACGATGCCATTCATGACGGCTTCCGTATCTGGTCGCGTGGGATCCGGCTCGCGCACGTAAAAAACGAGAAAGAGAGAACAGCTGTTTTCCGTCTTTATCCGATATAATAAATGTTAATGTACCGTGTTGAGGGCGGCCAGGAGGGTGTTGAGCTCCGGCGACGACGAGAGCAGCCGGTGGAGGGGCCGCGTGGCCACGAACCCGATGTCGAACGGCGGCGACGACGCCGGGACCATGCGGAGCGTGTACTCCACGCCCATGAAGAAGAGCAGCCCCGCGGCGAAGGCGCACGGGATCCAGTGGTGCCGGGCCACGTGGGCCACGTCCCGCCGCGTCCAGTTCACGAACGACGCCGGGCCGTAGATCGCGCCGCCGAGCCAGCCGGCGCGGTCGTCGGGGGACTTCTTGCCCATGACGGCGGCGTTGGCGTTCTTGCGATCGGGGGCGTCGGGGAGGGGCCCGCTGGGGAGGGGCTTGATCCGGTGCTTGAGGGTGCAGGGGGCGGGGGAGAGGGAGTGCTCGGTGATGACGCTCATGGTGGATGGATGGATGGAGGTGGGGAGGAGGTGGCGATGGAGTCGGGGGCGGGGAAGGGGGAGGGGGACGTTGGAGGGAAAGCTTCTGTGGCTGTCTATATGGAGGCGCGAGAAAAGGGCGGAGTTCTCGAGAGGGATTTCCATCCTTTTTTTTTTTTCTCTCTCTCTCTCTTCAATTTAATTTATGGGATATCAAGAATTGATCTCGAGGGAATACTGGTATTTCCGTCTTCTTCTTTTTCTTCTTCTTTTTTTAACATAAATTGGTCAAAAAGGAGTATGAATAGTATGAAGTGGAGGTGGAGGAGGTGGTGGTCTCGTGGTGGTGGTCGTGGACTCGTGGTGTTGCCGGTGGTGAAGATTTCTTTTAACTTTTCGTCGTGCGCGACATTGCGACAGGACACAGAGAGAGAGAGAGAGAGAGGGGCCCAGTCGACGCGGTAAACTCGTGCACTTTTCGATGGGAGCAAAGTGGCACGATGCATGATCGTCCATCTGACAAGTGCAACTCCTCGTTTTCTATCGTGGGTTTCGATGCTCCTTTCTTTTTTTTTCTTTTTTTTCTTTTGGTACTCTGAATTTGAATCGAATTACAATGACGAAATATAATATACGGTATTTGGTGACGTCTTCTGAATAAGATATATGTGTAAATAAAAGGTCAAATAATAAATCAGTTTTAAAGATGAGATAAACTCATATTAAATAAATTTTTCTTTAAAAATAATATAAATAATAGAATGACGTATCCGACTCCATTAGTTACCGTGAAAAACTGCCTCCATGATGCAGATCATCATTACTTTCAATCACTATGTAGTAATCATCACCGATTGATCAATCATGTTTCAACGACTAAAGTGAAAATGAGAAGTTATATGTCACATGATTATCATCATTAAAGAATTCGAATCTCTTTACAAGTACCTCAATCTTTCAAGGTGATTTGTTCACGACAAAGGCATGTTCGCCTCCAGTACTCGCTGCCCAGCACCGTCCTTCTCCTCTCCGTCCCCTCACTACCCCCAGATCGTTGGGTTCGATGTCCAGTGGCGTCTGAACTTCACGCATGGCATCTACCTCCTTGTTGCCGCCCTTCACCTCCACGTTCACCGCACTCGCTGCCTATCTCGATCACTCCACGACACCATCAGCGACCGGAGGCTCATCGTCGCTGATGTCGAATCACCTAATGCGATGAGGCTAAGCAAAAACTACGAGCTACTAGAGGTGAAAATGGTAAGTGGATTTGGTGAAGCTGGCGGCAAAGGAGTGAAGGGGGGCTGAAGAGATCGGGTTTGACGACATCTAGATATCACGAGATATTTAAGCTTATTTTGGATTCCACCAAACATATGATGGAATTTGCTATAATTGGGAGGATATTCAAGGGAATTCAAATCCCATCTTATCTTTATCATATTTCTATCCCAATCTGAACAACCTAAGTTTCTAAGTTTACCCTCATTTTTACATGTGTAATGTCGCTAAATGCTTTGTCATCGGGGAAGTCATTCACCTATAATGTTACTCTCATTTAATTTGAGTGAAAATCTTGAAAATTTGTGCCATGCGGTTGACTTGAGCGTGATTCTTTCTTTAACGATATTATTGGGATTTTGTTAAATAGCAACCTAATGCTACCAAAACCCCCAGACTAGTACATTTATGTCACATTTACCCATAAATTAATTTTAATGGCATAAAAATCACAAACAAGTATACTTGTGCCACGGAAAAAGTATCAAAAAAGTATTAAACTTATTGCATTTGTGTTTATTTAGTTCTAAACTTTTCAATTAGCAATTTAGCCAATTTACTCCTTAATATTTTCAAAGTTTTTCTAAATAAATATAAATTAAGTCAATTTTGGTTGGAAATCGCTGGATTTTGAATTTTTTATCATTCATTTTGACCAACATGGGTCGCCAATCACTAGTGATTGCCAGCAAACCCTTAGCGAGTACTAGCGAGAATCGTGGCCCTCACTCATTGGCGAAGGTGCAAAGGCATTGCTAGATCTAGGCGAGGGCTTTCGCACCCTTGCTTGTAATTGGCAAGGCCATTTCCGGATCTGGCGAGGGCTATGACCCTTGCTAGCCAAAATGAAAGAATAAAAAAAAAAAAAAAATAATAAATTAAAGAAAAGAAAAGAACAAAAAATAATAAAAAATGATTAAAAATGTTCATGTAAATGCTAATGATGCCACGTAGAATTGCAGATGTCCATGTCAATGTTTTCTAGACAAAATCAATTGACAAAATGTAAAAATGTTTATGACTAAATAGATCCAATTTTTGACAAAAAAATATTGGTCCGATTGAAAGATTTAAGACTAAATTGGTACAATTGTAATAAATTTATGACTTTTTTGGTACTTTCTCCATAGCACACTTTTAGGATAAGTCAAGGTTTTTTTAAGAAATTTACCATTTGGAATAAATATGGCACAAATATATCAACTTGAATTATTTTGTGTTATAAAAATTAATTTAGAGTAAATGTGATATATGCACACCGGTTAGTATAAATTGGCACAAGTATATATGTTTGGGAGTTATAAATTAGTTTAAAATAAATATAGCACAATTATACTAGTTTAACAGCTTTTGAAGCCCTAAATAGTATTAGGATGAAATTAGGGAAAATTAGCAAAAAAATTCTAAACATATTACAATTGTATTGATTCAGTCCTAAATTTTTTATTTTTTTTCGAATTGAATCCTAAATATTTTACGTTTGTGCCAATACCGTCCATCCGACCAATTTTTGCCGAAATGCTGACATGGATGTTGACCTTCTTAGGTGGCGCGGCAAATGTTGACGTTAATAATTTTTAATGATATTTTTAAAATTTTATTTATTTTTAATTTATTTTTCATTTTTTCCCCTCACTTCCTTCGTCCTCCAATCAGTTGTTGATCGCCCAGAGGCAAGAGCCAGCAAAGTCAACCTCACTAGCCACTAGTGAAGCTCGCCCCCATCGCCCACCGGTGAGGGCGAGTCTCACCAAGGGACTAGACGTTGAGAGTTTGCAAGAGGGATTGCATGCAAAAGGTGTAGGCGGTGTAAGGGATCGAGTTGCACCAATTGGAGGAATAGAGGTGGCTCCCTAAAGCTAGATCGAGAGGAAGCGATGTCGAAGGCACGAGGTCAAAATCAGGGCTAGGGTTTGCAGAGGGGTCGGACGATTCGGCGACCTAAGGTTGCTAAGAGAGGATAAAGGAGGTGGTGATTGATTTGACGAAGCGGGGGGTGGAACTGTAGAGGGTGTTGAGGAGAGTGCAAGTCCTGGTGAAGATCAATGCTCAAGATGCCATTGATTTGAGCTTGGAAGAGGAGGAGATGACAATACAATATCTTGAAATAAGTCGAGAGAATTATCAAAACAGTCTTAAATCTATTACAATTTTGGCAATTCAGTTCTAAACTTTTTTTTTAGCCAATTTAGTCCTAAATCTTTTACAAATGTGCCAATTTAGCTCATCCAGCCAAAATTGGCTGGTCGGCGCTAACGTGGACGCCGGCCGTCTGGCAAACGCTAACGTGGCATTTTTTAAATATTTTTCTCGAATTTTTAAATATTTTTTTGAATTTTTTAATTCTTTTTTTCCCCATCTTCTCTTTCCCCTGGCTGACTGGCGCTGGCTAATGGCGAGGCTCGCCCCCGCAATTGGAGGCGAGGGCCAACGAGGTCAACCTCGCCGGCCATTGGCGAGAGCGAGACCTTACCAGATCCGACGAGCTCGGCCCTCACCAAATTTGGTAGGGTCTCGCCGACCACAAGCAAGGTCGACCCTCGCCAGAGCCTCATCAGCCATTGGCGAGGTGAGGTCTACCCTTGCCCAACCAAGGCAAGGGTCGACCTTGCTAGTGGCCGGCAAGGCTCCTCGCCAAATGTGGTGACGGCGGCCTCGTCGTCGCTTGGTGAGGCTCACCTTCACCAGTGGCTAGCAAGAGCGAGCCTCACCAGTAGCCAGCGAGACTGACCTCACCGGCTAGAGGAAAGAGAAGGTGGGGGAAAAAAAATTCAAAAATTCAAAAAAAATATTTAAAAAATATTTAAAAATTGCCACATTAGCGTTCGCCGGCCGATGTTCATGTCAACGTTGACCGGCCAATTTTGGCTAGATGGACTATATTAGCATAATTATAAAAGGTTTAGGACTAAATTGGCCCAAAAAAAAAGTTTAGGACTGAATTGGCACAATTACAATAGGTTTAGGACTTTTTTGGTAATTCTCCCGAAATAAGTCCTAGGGTGGGTGAGACTCAACCTTGTTACTAGCATGAGGGAGCCTCACCAACCCTTACCTCTAGCCGTTCGGTGAGGTCTAACGACCGACCGAGGGAAGAAGGGAAGGGAAAAAATTATGATAATAATTATTATTATTATTTTAAAATATATATTAAAAAATTATTAAAAATTATCCGTGTTAACAAAAATCGCACATTATAGGACAACTAATTATGGGCATGCAAAGGAACCAAGATCGGCCGAAACACTTGAAACCGAACAAGAATAGCTCGGAACAGGTGGTTCTTAGGGGAACCAAACTGTTCCCAATTCCAATTTATGGAGTAAAGAACGGCGCAAGTGCCATAACTTAGCACAATAGGACACTTAAGTGCCATAACTTTAAAACGGTACACTTAAGTGCCACTTTTTTTCAAATGGGACACTTAAGTGCCACCTCCGGCGAGGGTCGATGGAAATCCTACGTGGCACGTTTTATTATTTTTTAATGCTTGCGTGGCTCGCCGGAGAGCCGAGTTGGCGCCGACTCGCGAAACGACGTCGTTTGCATAATAAAAAATTAATTAAATTAAATTAAAACTTAATTTTAATTAAAAATATTCTAAAAATTTTAAAAATTTAAAAATTTAAAAAAAAATTGGAAAAATTTAGAAAAATTAAATTAAAAAAAAAAAAAGGGGGAGGCCGAAGGGGGCGGGCGAGGGCCGAGCCCTCGCCGCCGCCGCCTCCCCGCCGTCGCCGGAAGGGCCGATGACGGAGGGGGAAGGGTCGGCCGGGGTCGCCGGCCCCGGCCGATCGGCGACGAGGGCCGCCGGCCCTCGCCGGATCGCGGCGAGGGCCCGCGAGCCCTCGCCTAGATCCGGGGCGAGGGTCGCGACCCTCGTCCCGATCCGGCGAGGGCTGCGGGCCCTCGCCACCGGTCGGCCGGGGGCCGGCGACCCGCCGACCTTCCCCCTCCGTCGCCAACCCTTCCCGACGACAACGGGGAGGTGGCGAGGGCCCGCAGCCCTTGCCGAATCGGGCAAGGGCCGCGACCCTCGCCCGGATCCGGGCGAGGGCTCGCGGGCCCTCGCCGCGATCCGGCGAGGGCCGGCGGCCCTCGCCGCCGATCGGCCGGGGGGCGGCGACCCCGGCCGACCCTCACCCCTCCGTCGCCGGCCCTTCCGGCGACGGCGGCGAGGGCTCGCCCTCAACCGCCCCCTTCGGCCTCCCCCCCACTTTTTTTTTAAATTTTTAATTTTTAATTTTTCTAAATTTTTCCAATTTTTTTAATTTTTTAAATTTTTTAGAATATTTAAAAAAATTAAGTTTTAATTTAATTTAATTAATTTTTATATTATTTTTTACACGTCGCGACAAAACGGCGTAGTTTTTGCATTTTCTCGCCACGTCAGCGTGCAACACGACGCCGTTTTGAGCCTCCGTCGCCGGAAAATCGCCACGTCGGCCGTTTGGCCAAATTTTCGCCGGAGTGGCACTTAAGTGTCCCATTTTACTCCAATATTGGCACTCAAGTGTACCATTTTGAAGTTATGGCACTTAAATGTCCCCCCATGCCAAGTTATGGCACTCTAGGTGTCCCAAACTCCAATTTATGGGAATCAGTCAATACCAATCCGATTCTCGATTCTATGGGCGAATTGCCTACCCGTCCATCCGAACCTGACCAGTTATATTATACTAATATATTAATATTTAATATTAAAAAATTTGTTAGGGTCAATCTCTAATTTTGGGATATGCTCGGATTTGAGTGCAAAAGATGTGCAATATCTCCCTCTCGATCCATGCCCGCCATCTGTTTGAAGAAATGCCTAAACCACATTTGTTAGGATTAATCTCTTTTTCCTAATTGTCAAAAGGAGTACATGAATATATGGTGTGCGATATAGGCTTTTTGTTGATTACTGAGTAAAATTTTCAATCGGATTTCATCTCTATTGAATCTGAATCTCTTCAATCTTCGGTTATCTTCGCTTTGTGCTTTGGCCATATCCTTGTGAATGTCCTCTGTATTTGTGATGTGGCTACGATCGTAAGCCTTGAATGGATGATGATAAGGATGAATGCCGGCAAATTCCCATCTAGTGGTCGGAGGCAATCGGAGATGGAGGTCTAACGATAGGTCTTTTTTTTTTTAGAGTACAGTATTATAGGATTCATGGCGTTCTAAGTTCAATGTCTTATTTTTGGGTAATTGGATGAAGAATTCGAGAAAGAAATAAAATAAGATAAAAATGGAGGAAAAAGCTTCGTGACCGGTTTCATGGATTCACTCGAGAACGGTCCGATTCCCAAGTGGATTCATGCAACTAACCGGCGCCTCTCAATTTTAATTTTTCAGAAACGGTCCTTAGCAAGTGGTTATCGGTTCTAAGACAGGAACTGTCCACCCGGACCATGCACACCTCTACAGCCAATATCTATGTCAATTACTTTTTGTCAAAATTGATTGAATGAATCGAATTGGTATAAATATAAAAAGTTGAGGATTAAATTTGTAGAATTTCAATGGAGATTTAGGATTTTTTTTTTTTTTTTTTTTTTTTTTTTGGGGTAGTTCTCCCAACGAAATGATGGAAAGGGGCCGGCCTCCTCCAACTTCAATGACCACTTTTTATCTTCACTCGACGTCTTCATATTACCGACCCAAAAGACGTCTTCATATTGGTTACCGACCAAAAAAGGAAAAACGTCTTCATGTCGATCGGAGTTGCACCACGTAAGTACCCAATGTCAAGAAAGAAACCCGATTTGTTCTATGTCCCTTTCTCCTCTTTCTCTCTGCCGTGATCCGTCCAAGTTGATCGACGGGCAAGCTCGGGCTGAACCGTAATTTAGGACGGACCTAACTTGTCGTCCGAGCGCATCCATTAACGAAGAAGAATACATCCGTATTATTTTTTGAGTTAGCATGCCTGATTTGGACCGTATAATTAAATGTTCTGCACTTGCTCAAACCCGCCCAAGTTTATCAAGACTGACTTTGTGGTGGAGCGAGCTTAGTCGAGCCCCTAAGCCGTTTAATAAGGAAGTGGTAAGATCTATCGCGCGCACGCTTTGGCTGGCCACCACCCGGTCAAACCACCACTAGCGTCCACCGCAATCACCATCGCCACCGCCGAGGAGACATCGTGATCGCTGCTCGTCGGCCTCGACCATTCTTGCCCACCATGTATGGTTGCAGCGGTTGTTCAGCGGATGAGCTCTGCAACCTTTGTCGACCTCAAACCAAATGGTTAATCGCCATTATCCAGTGGCGAACAACCTCGAATCAAGGTCAATCAAAGGTCGTCGACCTTTGGTTTATCCTAGCGATCTCTCGGAGATGCAGTTTCAATTAGGGGTAGACCATTTATGTCCGTCGAATTTGGTCATAGAGTCATTCATATGGTAATGACAGCGTGACCAGTGCAAGCAAAAGAACTAAATAGGCGGTGGTGCAAATATATGTTTAGGGTTGGACATAATGACGACTTGGAACTCTAGTGTTAACTCGCACATGAAGTAAAGAATAGCTTCGAGGTCTTTCATTTATGGAGCAAGAAAACCCTAGTAAACAACCTACATCAACACCCAACCAACCTTGTTGCCGGTGACTCTCATTTAATTCGACGTTCATCTTTGGCTCCATGCGTAGACCCCCTCGTCCAAACTCCAAACCCTCCTTCAAACACGACAGCGATGGATATGATGGCGGGGACGGCAGCAGCACCGACAGAATCAATCGAGAGGAGAGGCTGCCCCAAGCCATTGTACTGTTTCTGTGTCTTAAGGAAAAGATGTGACAAACCCTAATCAATTCACGCGGTGTATTATCCACTTTGACTATTTTCATAGAGGGCTCGATGGTTTCATGGGCTTACTTAACTTTGCAGTTCCAAATCAAAGTTTGTCGTTATATTGAAATACGTTTTTCTAATTTTCACATATATATATCTCAGAATCACTATCGACTTTCGTTCTGGCCCTCTAACAGTAATTACTCTCCATTCTTGTCGAACCAGGTCATGACAGAAAGGGCGCAAGCTGTCTGGTTCTCAAGAAAGGGAGTGGGAGAGGTTGGACCTTTCTCTCATACCCTTAAATGAGATGGTTAACTTCCCTTGATTACCTTGTACCCATTTACTTATCGTGTACCTTCAAATTAGTGGAGTGAATATGTGGGAAAGGGTCGCTTTCCTCATCTACCGGCTTGGACCACTTCTCACACGACGACTCTCGTTGACGTCGATCGATGAAGAAATCTCGCAAATTAGCCTCCGTGGCCTCAATGTATAGGCCAGTTATGTGGACTATCGATTGGGTCCCTGGCCCCTCTTAAACTAATTGATGATGGTTACTTATCAATGGCTTTTCTTGACAGAACCCGGTAGTTAACTTTTTTTTTGGTCGGTCCCGGAAGTTAACTTGAACGGGCGCAATAGTGACGACGATAGTCCCCAAATATTTGTCTCCCATCTTGATAATGCCCTGAAACACTCGTTAATCAATATTTTACCAGCCCGAGAAAAAAAAAAAAAAAAAGGCTAGTTTGTAGAAATTACTCTCTATCAAAGAGTGGAAGTCTCGAGATGTTCTCTTACCCTCTTTTCTTTACCAAAAAAAAAAAAAAAAAGAGTGGAAGTCTTGAACACCGTAAAGAAAGAGCATGTACATAGAAGTACAATATTTTGATGAGCTCGATTCCGAAAGATTTTTCTTCTTGGACTCTATAAATGACTTTAGTTAGGTGATTTCATCCTAAACGATTCGAGACACATTCGTGATTCACCACCTACCATGACATGACGGTTTCTTTTTTATTTTCTGTCCATCGGGTTATTGACGGATGGGTGAGCGAACGATTTGATTAACAATAACTGAAAGTTTGGGACTAAGATGTGGCAAATTGGGTTAGCTCAGTGGACCGATTTGGAGCAGCGAGGAGCAAAAGAAAGACTCATTTTGCGTGGAAAGAAGAAGATAAAGACTATACGTTAGGGACATCAACGAACAAATCGGCACTAATTGCGCCTTCTATTGAAAGAAGCAGGTGACATTAAATTTCAATGACCTCCCTTCCTACCACCACCAGGACTTGGCTCATTGGCACGATGCTCGTGACACGGCACGGATGCGTAGGATCTACACTATCATCGCCCCCTCACAAGGGCAACCTCTATCTGGTCATGTTTCTGATGAGAAAATGCCTCGACATCTCTCGTTTCACAAGCAAATTCCAGGCCTCCTCAGCTCGGTTTCTCAGCTAAATTATCTTTTAGCCTAACGATTATCATCGAAACCCACTGATCGAAAGACTTTGTAAGCACTAATGATAGAGAACGTGACCTTAGAAGTTGGGGCATCATCCTTGTCTTTGTCCCTTGTGAATACAACGAGGTACATAACGTTAATTTCCTACGCAATTGCAACCCTCAACACTCGGATCATGTCAGTGAGAGAAACAACGCCGGTGAGCAACCCCTGTTGATCCACAACCCACACCCTGTGCACGTGCTTCTCCACAGCCTTGTCCATTGCTTCTGCAAGGGACGACCCGTCGGTGCACGTCACGGGCTCTCTCGGCCTTGCACTGCCCTGGCCGGGGCCGACTGCACATAAAGGGCTCTTCGAGATCTTCTCAGTGAAGTCCAGGGCTGTTGCAGATAACCAGGACTGCAGCGTGGCCAAGTGACAGCCCCTCAAATCAGTCGCCGAAAATGTGCCCATCAGCTTCCGACCCTCGCCCTGAATATTGGGGCATACTTATGTTGGTTAATTGGGTATTTTAAGCACTTGGGACAGCTTCCCAACTTAATAGCAAAACAGCAGACACAGAAGAAATGCAAGACATCTATTTTGGCTAATCAAGGCCTTGAACTTGAGTCTGACGCCAATATTCTGTACCGCATTGTGGATATGTGTCTATGTTTAGTCATTAAGTTCTCCCAAAACAGAGGAAGACTTCAAACAGAGCTTCTTAATTTACTCTTTCGACTGTGAAGCTCTACACGGTCCACACGAAAAAGGAAAGAGGATGTGCATACTTACTTCTAGATCCAAAAGTTGGCTGTGATCGTGCTCGTATTCCTCCGAAGCAACTATGGGAACAGCATTAATCATAGCGGCCCTCATGCACTTGATGGCCTCAATAACTTTGGTTCGGTCTGTGATCGCATAGACATGTCGACTGACTGCCCCCAACTCCCGGATGGAGCGTGTTGCGATGCCTTCCATCTCGGAGGAATGGTCTTTCAAGAACTGGACCACATCCATTTGGGTAAGCATTCGATAGGAAGGGGCGGACTCCACTAACTCGACTCCCGCAATATTCTCCATGTGACTGTCCATCGGCACAAGGGCTCTGTGGATTCCTTTGCTCAGCACTTCCATACAATCCAGGATGCTGCAACATGCAACGGTAACAAATTTCAAAATTTTCCAACGATTTATGACGTAGTAGGAGTGTAAGCCTTTTAAGGATATCAGTAGCTCCAAATTGAACTGTAAACCAGTAAAAAGTTTCTTCTATCGGTTCCCTATTTCTAAAGACAAGTATCCCGTTTACCATTGTTTGAGTATGCCAGGGTAAAAGAGAGTAGCCGTTGCATATGTGTGCATCCAAGCTGTGACTTGCCTAGATCACGACTTGTCTAGACTTGCATCGAGATGAAAAGAATGTTGAACTACTGCATATTCTACAACTAAACAGGCATGTACATCCAACCATGCCAGTTGTTTTTTTTTTTTTTTTTTTTCCGCCCGGGGGAGGGGGGCGGGCATGATAAATCAATACCATTCATGTCGGCTTTTGTGCTGCGACTCAAATGTTTCTTTGCTATTTCCACTTTCTACATTATTGTCGTTTGCCACCCCCTAAATCTGTAAGCAACAATTGATAATTACCATTCAAATTGTACTTGTAACCAGTATGTAGATTCTTCACATAATTATAGTCACATCCACTCTACTCTTCTGGTATATTATTTCACTCGCTTAAAGCAAGTATATGCTTATAATTCACTTGTCAAAAGAGGACAATGATCATCAATTGATTCGTAACAAGACAAGGAAAGCAGCTCAACTCTTCCCGTGTCATCTCGTCTCACTAGATGAACGATTCAGCTTGACCAATATGTTTCTGTGTACACTCCTAGTCCAATGGTACTCATTTAAACAGGAATCCTTAAGTAATATTATGTTGTCTTTTTCAACACTCATGGTCACTAAATGATCCTCCAATCACTAGTACTGGACCCAGCCACCATGCAGACAATAAACTAAAGACAGAAGTTCTATATGAGAAACCATTTTTGTCCACAAGTACTGGCGCAAATATGGGAAAAATCACTCATATACTTCCCCTAAAAATAACAAAGAACTTGTAGAAAAGCTCAAGCCAAAAGCACATTGAACTCACCTAGTGTTCGGATTAAATGTCCAGAGACTGAGCCCTTCAAGATTGTGCCCAATGACCGACGGAACCAGGGTGGCCATCTTCTTCCCTAAATCCCCCTGATCATCTCCTACTTTCTCTACATCATAATCATCATCTTCTGCTATGTGAGACAGTATATCAAGCATGGTCACTATCCCTATGTACTGCTTCCTTACGGCGCCAGTTTCATGGTCGGCCTCCAAGATAATGGACCCGCCTGCCCCAATCCAGCGCCCCGGCGGAGCCGCCACTGGCACCGCCAGCACGCGGTTGGTAACGAGAACATTCATGGTGTCGCCGAGCGACGCTGTGTGGGGGACGTCCACGAGCCGTCTCTTGTGCAGGATCAGGTCTCCGACTCGCTGTTCTCTCAGGCGTTGCTTGGCCGTGGAGGATGATCCGCTGGGCCTCCGTTGCATGATTTCTTGCATGTCTGTTTTGGCAGCGGTGGTGGATTTCGGTAGGGCTTGCGAGGGCGTGTGCACGAGGAGTGAAATCGAAGAAGCTCGCGAATAGGTTGAAGAGCGTAAGGGCTAGCGGAGGCTTTGCATTTTCTTGCTCGTACGTGTCGAATAGACGCGTTCGATGCTTGAAAATCTCGCTACTTCTGCCACGCGGAGTGTTACAGGTCCTTGAAGGAATCAATCGACTCTATTTGATCAACACGTGGACCGCCTCGTCATAAGTTTAAGTAAAGACCATATTGAAAACCGAGGTAACCTATGGAACTCTCAAGCTAAGCCCATGGAAATATCATTCAAACCCCGGAACCGCAGCTATAATATGGCACATGAAATCGGATTCAGAATCCCTAGCAGGCAAAACTGTGGAGTTTACCTTAAAGACACCGCAGTTATAGACTATGTTATCTCATTTTTGAAAACAAAAACTTGCTCTTGCTGACTATCATACATACATCACTCTCAAAAGCGAGATAAAATATTACAACAGTTGCTGTTGCAAAATTTCTGGAGCCATCTATTTGAGTGGAAAAGTGCAACAAGATAGTTTTCAACATCCAAAAGACAACCCAATAAGGCCTAAGAAAATGTGTCTTCACGGTCGCCCTCTGCGGTGTCGCCCTCTTCCATGTTGCTGAACTCCAGGAAGTGAGTAGGCCTGTGGTCCTCGTGATAGTACTCTCTCGGCGTCCCCAGTTTCATTCCATACTTCATGCTTGATGTGTGCTTCACCCCCATGAAGTTGTAGTTCCAGGGGCCATTATCCGGTATCTACGTTAAAAGCAAACAGTAAAATAGGCAAGTGATTCAGTCGTTACCAGAAAAGGATGCAACAGAGAAGTGATATTATTGCTAATGATCTCCAAGGTTAATAAATTCAGGTCAGTGAGCAATGCGACGAATAGGACAATTCTAACAGGATATGCAAATTATAAGCATTTGTAAATTCTCATGACCCTTCTTACCATGTAAAAGCCAAGGAACCTGTCGCTCAGGAGCATCTGAACCTTTTCGTAGTGAGTCGGAAGGTATCCGGCAGGATTGCTTCCCGTGTCTTTATTCAGACGCCCCCATTCATAACCTGAAGGGGTGAGCTTGTAAGCCGTCAATGAGCACGAACCTGGCGTGAAACTGCATGTCAGGATAATGCACTTCTCGCCATCCCATTGCTTGTTGTTCTCCAGAACCCGAGCATGATTAGTTAGATCCTACAAAAGTAAAGCCGCACAAGTTACAAGACCCCTTATATCAATTCACAAGAGCAGCATTACTAAATGAGCACTTGATCATACTTGAGGTGATAACTGTGGAAGCTCATTTGGTTGCGTGTGCATCCACCCCAATGGCTCCAAGTCGTTTAGGAAATCATGCTCAGGGAGTGCACTTGGAAGATTCACTTGCTGATGTGTTCCCCATTGAGGTGGCATCGAAATACAGCGAATTTCCTTGACCTGAGGATTATCAGGTGGGCTTATACCATACAAGTACCCAGCAATCTGAGTTCGCAGATCTGCTATGCAGATAAATTTCTTCAATATGTTCTTGGGCATAATATAAGTATATCCCGTCTCCTGCATTACCGAGTGGAAAGTATATATAAGTAAATAGCAAAAGCTATGACAATTTGCTACCTGTCTTTATAAGTTAAAATTCAATAACCACTATATATACACACACAGATGAGTTCAAATTGAACTTTTTCCAATTTTCACCAACCAAAGTTGTAGTCACACCCACCAATAACAGAAGGTCTCAAGGTACGTAATGCTTCCCCCTTTGATTGCTTACCAAAAAAATAACCCGTTCAAAAGTTAAAAAGATTAGGGCAATGAGCATACCTTTATGTCCTCTGAATTAACATAGATGTGATTCACTCGAAGATAAAGATTGGTCGCCGATATTGCCCTCACACGCCAGTCAGTCTTAGACCCAAATGCAGCTTGTTCATAAGGACTTGTAGTGGTCACGATCAGTTCATCACCATGCACATTGGTGGTCCTTGTTGTGACTGCCGTAAGCTGACTGGCTTCTTTTGCCTGAATATACGCTACCAAGTCAGCAAACTAGGCCAGAGACACAGACCAATATTTTAACACTTTTCCATAACTAAAGACATACGGTACCTGTTTCTCAATTTCTGCAATTTGCTGCCTCTGTTGCGATGGAGGGGTAATCTCAGCACCGAGTATAATATCACGAATCTCAGACTGTGTAAGAGCTGAAGTATTCACATTGTTCTTCTTCGCATAATCCGAGAGAATCAAGTCTCTCAAAGCTACTTCAACCTGCACATGAGAAAGTACACTTGAACTGTCTTTATACATTTCAAGACAGGAGGAAATAAGTTATAGCTAAATTTGCAATAAGCAAAACAAAAGTATACATATATTTTTTAATAGTGTAACCGTAGTAACAGGAGAATATAGGAGGTCCGTTTACTTTAACCAGCCAAATGATTACAACATCAAACAGCATTTTAAGGCAATACATCAAGAAGAAAACTTAGACCTTAACTTCAAAAAATGCAAGCACATAATATTCCGAACATTATGATTTCACATATACACATGCCATTATCAGAAAGAGGGGAGAGATTGTCCGTAACCAAAAAAAACTGTAGTTATACAAAACCATTCTAACATAAAGTACGAAAAACAAAATCATTTCTGGCAAAATTTGCAACCCATATCACAAAGTGGGTGCTATCATTCTATTATAGTCTCATAAGTAGAAGAAAGTGGAAGAATCACATTACCTTCATCCACTGATCATCTGTGAGAGACGGCCAAATATGATGAGGTTCAGTGACGACTGTCTTGTCAGGTTTTAGTAACATTTTAGCCTTCTCATTGTTCACATGAAGAGCACGGAGAATCAAAATGAGACGAGAGAATGCAGTGTAAGATGATATGCTCTTCAGCCAGTCATCATATATGTTAAACAGAACCATTTGAGGCTCTGTTGCCTTCAGAATCAGATCACCAAATTTTTCTATTTTCAAGCAAGCTTGGAACGGTAGTTGCAGCTCACTCCCTTTAATAACAATATTGGGGAAATCCAACAAGTGAACCTCCAAAGGATCAAGCATCCCCTTCCGAGTGACGATGATCTGCTTTGGTTGTTCTTCAACCGGCAAAGAACGCACAAGAGCAGCTACTTCTTCTGCCGTTTTCCACTTGGCCAGCTGACCTAGACGCTTTTGCCCAGCCCAAACACTTGTATGAATGACCTGTACAACCAAAGTAAATTAAAGCAAGTAAACTAAGCTCTCACCGTGCAACATGGATTAAAAAAAAAAAAAACTTATTTCAAATGATATTCCAAGATGACCAACCTTCAGGAAAAGCTGGCCAGTCCTTGGATTGAATATGAAAATGGCACCATTGATAGGCTTTGTGGTCAGATTTCCCTCGAATGTCTTGTGAATTGTGACACGATAAACATTAGTGTCATCAACAAACCATATTATTTGGTTACTGAAAATCTCTCCATAATTCTGAGATGACAAGTATGGCTCTGTAGGCTCTGAAGAATAGAGCTGCAAACCTTTCCTTATGCGCTCGCGGAGCACATACAATGCTGGATTTGACTGAACAAAGGACATATAATGATCATTTAGGACAATTAACAAATAGAATTAGATAAACAGAACCCACACAACTTATGCACTATGTAACAGTAAATTACCTTCATAATCTTATTCATTGCCTGTGCAAGCAGTGGTTTGGAACCAGGAAACCAATTACCAAATGCAGAATGCAAGTTATAAGCAAGATCAAGTCCAATCATAACACCAGTTGGAGATGGATATATAGACATGTTATCCGTCGTATAATCCATGAATTTGGCTCTTGTGTAACGCTCAATATCGTGAGAATCGTAATCTCCCCAACGAAGCTGTACATCTATCCAATACTTATTGCTTGCTTTTTGGTCAAAAACATCCTTAGATTCAGCCACGAGACTGGGCTTCGACATTGGCCATCTATGAGCAGCAAAAAGGAGAATGTCAGCACAAGAACTATTCATTTTGTAACTCTTCCTCGGGTGGATAGTTTCCTTCTGGACAGTTTCAATTTCTAATGCATCCAACTCCTGGTCGAGAACTTGGCAAAGATCCATAACAACACTCTCATGGATCTTTTGCCACAAATGAGCACGGAATATCTGGATTAGAGATATCTTCAAAGTAGGAATCTTCCCATGCATAAAAATCCCAGTGAGATCCAACTGCACTTGGAAACCCACGTAAACATTTGCTCTATTAATTGTAGGCGACCACCACAAGGTAAACCTACGATTTGGAATCTGGTTAAGACCAGATCTCTGTGCATTTGTCAACTTTTTGTATTTCATTGACTCCTCAAAACCAGATGCCTTTTCCCAAAAGAGACCCTCCCATGTTGGAAAACTGGAATTTCAAGGATAAAAGAGTTAGTCCATAAGGAATTCAACACCAACAAATCAATTAGCCAGAGATGGAAAAGATATATGCAAGCCCAAATTTCAGTTAGGAAACGAAATCTTCCATTGGACTATTAGCTCCTTGAGAAAGAATAAAGACGTGAACTAATGGAACAGGAATATCCAAACTCACTATGTTCCTTTGAATAAGGTGTGCTCCAGGATCCCTTCAACGCCTCCAAGAGCTTGGATAACATCAGTTCGATAGTTATTCAAGTTCCATAGTTTACCATCGTGCCTTTGGTGTGTCCACCAAAAAGGGTTTTGTTTCAAGACCTGGTACTGCTTGAAATCAGTCCGCACCCTCCATCCCTTGTCATACGCAAGCGTATGCCTATCCTTCTGAAACAGTGTATTTATACGAGGTATCCCCCTGTCCCATGAATCCTAAAAGAAAAGGGCAGGAAATTTGTATAAGCATAACAATCAAAAATATGAATCAGAAGTTCAATTCACCTACTGAACTTAGACTATAAACAAAAAAGATACACATATGGGAGCAACAAATTCTAGTACTCACCTCCAAATCCTCCAACGTTAAACGCCTGTTTTGTGCCTGTGCCTCCTGCCTCTTCAAGGCATATTCAGCCCACACTCGCTGTGAATCAATGAACTCACTTTCCCATGGCTGTGAAAAATTTAGCGTCACCACAAGAATTAGAAAATGCCTGACATACAACCTCATCCAACTGAAACTAATTACAGAGGGCTAAATCATGCTTTACCTGTATGTAGCGATAAAGATTCGGTATCAATTGATCCTCCTCATGACTCATTCCACTTCTAAAATGGGTTACACCAACATCTGTTTGCTTGCTGTATCGAAGATCACTTTGTGGAATCAATATATGACCCATTGACAGCATACCAAGACCTCCAATTTCCTTCGGGGTGTAAAATATGACGGGAGGAAACCTGAACGAAAGTGGAGAATTAAACGTCTAATTGGCAAAGTGCAAATTTTTCACTTGTCAGATGATAAAACAATTACCTGCTAGGCATTTTAGAATTCAATCCGATCTTGATACGTGTTTGGATCTTGTTCTCACATTTGACCAACAAATCCAAAAGCTCTTGTGTATGCACAGTCGCTTCACGGAAGTATGTCATGAGTCCTGCATGATGCATAAAGTTCACAAAGCAGAACATATTAGCATTCCCGTTAATAATAATTGATTATTGAAAATGAAGATAGGGTATCAAACAACAAAAAGTACCTATGAGGGCAGTATTCCATTTATTAACAATCTTGGTGAATGTCGTCGACCCAGAGGACATCAGAATTTGCCTTACGCGATTCTCAAAAACTTTCATATGTTCATCGTCAACCCGCAAAAATGCAACCGCTGTCCGTTCTTTCGTCTGCTCATTTTGCAAATTCCAAACACCATCCCTGGTATTGCTAAACGCCTCCTGCGTCATTCTTATCTTTGGTAGTATGCGGACTTCGAACCCACACCTAAGCATCACAAAGAAATGCATTGTATTTGTTAGTTGGAAACAAGTAGGAAACTACTCTAAATCAATCTGAAGACAAATGCAGTCCAGGAAAATTTTTAGAAATACTTACATGCTGAATAGCAAGTTAGGATTGTCCTTGCTATAAACAGAAACGAAACTGTTCTCCCACTCTAAGGTTGTAATACTTCTAGGAAGACGATTCTTCATGTCCCAGAAAACACTTCTCCCAAGATTAACTGGAAAAAAGAACAGTTCAAAGACAGTCTAAGTAATTTTGACATCTACACAGAACACAAACAGATGGATCTGTAAATTGTAGATGAATTCATTACCATCATGTTTCATAAGCCTCATCCTTGCATCTCTGGGCCAGCATTTCTTGTTATTGTATCCAACCATGTTTTCATTATTGGGGTCAGGATGTTCAGTAAGGTACCGCTGGATAAGGTCGCGGGCCTCCTCGTGAGTGAATCTAAACAGGATATGAACTCTGTCTATGTAACGAGAATACAACCGAATGGGATGTCTGGTCTCAACTTTTGTGTCCCAATAAGTAATGAACTCATTTGGCATCTGTGGTGGACCAGCAATCTCACTGGCTCGAGTCAATCCCAGAAGCAGTAGATCCAACACGAGTCCATAATACTGGACAACAAAAGAAGCAAACTGAAGTCCCCTAATAAGACCATAAGAGTTTGTATGGCTCATATCCTTGTAAGAAAGGACAACGTTGTTTTTCGCAGTTACATAATCAGCAATGTTGTGATCAAGAACTAAGCGAAGAAGCCTGCAACATTGCACAAAAGCCACGTTAGTTAAAGTACAAGGGGTCCAAATGATATCACAGACAAAAGACTGCAGACAATTACCTATTTAACATGGTCAAGTCGATCTTTTCAAAGAACTTCTCGAACTTGGTTTGAAGCATGACTACACACTGCCCCTCACTTGTATCCCATATGCTCTGTAAGTTATTTATACCCTGACACCACTTATAAACTAAGAGCGGAGGTGGTTCTGAATCTGCAGGCTTAATCCAGTTAGGAAACAGATGACGTTTATCACCTTCATACCACAGATACTGGTCAAGATAAGCATCAGTGATCTTCTCAAGAGGCTCAATCTCATATACAGGAATCAAATAGCTATACAGGTCCATAAACTCAATGCCCACCTGTAAAAGAAAAATTCAGTCAAATCCAAGCAAAATGGCAAATAATATGTTCAAGCCGGCCTATGACATCATGAAGAACTTACTTCTTTAAAGGCACGCTGTGTAAGCAAGTGACGCTTTATTCGTGACAAAGCTTCATGAGGATTATCATATGCCTGTTCAATGAGACCCAACTCCTCCCTTTGCAACTGATTCAATCTCACGGCAACACTGTAAGATTCCTTTAATCTCTCCAGAGCCAAAATAAGCAGCTTCGTATCATGTTTGTATGACAACGGAGGGAAAGGAATGGGAGAGAACTTTCTTGATTCCAACCAGTGCACAGTCGTGGTATAAATTGCCACAGCTTCTTCTGGTGTGACATATGGCCCATCTTTCAGATAATTATGCTGTCGTTCCTGCAGTAGCAAAAATAGATCACATGATTGATTCAAAAGCAAACAAGTGCAACCACAAACAATGGAAGTTACACCAAGTAACCATCAACACAAACTACAACACAGAAACATACCTGCTCAGCCTTCAACCAGAGGCGAGTCAATCTTCCAAGATTTTTCCGGCACACAGTCTTATCAACTGTCGCACCTCTTCTTATACGTTCACGATTATAATGTGCAACATTTGTCCACCAATCAGCTTTCGATTTAACATAACGAAGAATCATGTTCTCAATGGGAACTGGAAGACCAGGAACCTGTGGATGATCAAGATGAGGCATGAAAGCATAAGATAAAGCAAGGCATGACAATTTATCAGAAAAAGAAAACAGAGAATAGCACACTGCTTCTTTTCAATATAATTTCAATTTAAAAAAAGAAAAATAACGTGTCCCACATACGGTACCTTCCAAGGAATATTGGCTTTCCAACAGCGCCATGCTTCACTAAGATGCTGCAAGATGGTCCTTGCTTTATTCTGCTTAATGCCCTCTGCAATACAACAAAATAAGAGTTGCATGTTAGACGCACTGAAAGGAAGATAATCCAGCTATAAAACAACAACTCAAACAGAGTGGACACAGATACCTAAAGTACAATAACTGGTGAATGATCATGTCATTACCTGGCATGGCATCAAGAACATCATGCATAACAGCAGCTCGAAGCTCCAGATCAAAATGACTTTCCACCCGTTGCTTCGTTACGGTCTTAGCAACCCCTTTTGAATGGCGTCCTTCAAATTGACGAGCCAATAAGTTTCCTAACCACCTTTCAAGCAAAGGTACTATACCTCGCAGAAAGAACAGCCACACCCTCCACATTGGTGCCCAGAAACCACAACCAGGTCCCTTCCCCACGGGCCCCGTATTGAAGCGATAGTAAATTAAGTGCTTCAGGTCTTTACACATCCTAATCTGCCTCATCAGTCGATACTTATATCGGTACATGCCAGTCAACTGTCCAACATGTGAAAATGTATACTGTAAACCATCAGCCAATTGGAATGCGTCCACATTCCCTAGTCTGAACTGGACATTGGCATCAACCACAAGCTTGGTAAGACGCAGAATCTCACGACAGAGATGAAATGCATTACCAAATCGTGATTTCTTCCTTTCTTTTGTCGTGAGAGTCTTCACTGGCTTAAGATTGAAATTGTAGTCAAGGTGAAGATAGTTCAAATTCTTCCTGTGTATCAATAGATTCAACATGTTGTAGCCCTGTTTACAAACTTGCAGGCCCGCCTCCGCCCAATCCAGCTCAGTAGTCTGGAAAAACTTGGTTGCCTGAAGAGACCGGAACAAATGCTTCTTCTTTTGAGCCTTAGGAGGTCGATGATGTAGCTCATTCAAGACGAAACATTTCAGCAATTTTTGATAGCTGACTCGAACTTTCACAGGATATGTTGGAGGACTGTGCATAAGAAAAGTAAAAATCACAGAGATTTAGATTCCCATGCTAAATGTAAGAGAAGTATACATCAAAAGAATTCTCCAAAACAATGAAGACATTACCAGTGCTCCTTGTACCACTCTGACACAAGGGGTATATCTTCAGCCCGCCGCATGCGCCCCGATCTTGTGTTGAAAGGACGTGGGGCAAATAACAATGAGATTCCTGCAGCTGTGGTGTCGGTATAAAGCTGGGTATCATTCAGCAAAGGTTCAACGCCTTCTGGCAAGGAGAAATCATCCTCATCCTCGTCATCATATGCCTTTTTCTCACGCCGCTCCTTGTTAATGCTGGTAATAGGATGAATCAAAGGATCATAATAGAAGGCTGGTAAATCGGGATCCTCTGTCTTTATATACATGACCATGGGAGTATGGTATACACAAAGCTTTACTTTCCGAGGCCTATTGTTGTAAAGATGTGGAAATGCAATCCTGTATTCTGTCCTAAGAGGAGATCGAATAATGAGTTTGTTAATGTCATTGAACTCATTCCAATCCTCATCTCCCTTTTCCATATCCCGGTACAACGGCTCAAACTTAGGACCTCCTGCAAGATGAAAACCATCAAAACTTTAACTTTAAATTTAATATTAACATGAAAGTATCGTGTCATTACTCGAGGGAGTATTGCATGCACAGAGCAGACATCAAAGAGCGAAAAGTGGCAAAAACTTGAGACATTGAACAAACATTTATTCAGGCATGACTGATAATCTCACTACTTCTATCAGTCATCAAATTTCATAAGAGAGATCACACCCATTGCGAAAGAAATCTTAGAAGGAAAAAAACAAGTAATATCCTGAATCCCAAGCTTCAAACACACAATGAGCTACGCAAGAGACAGTTTCATACACAGCAAAAAAGCAACTTAATCTCTCACCCAGTGAAAATGAACCTCCCCAGAGACATCCTCAATTGGCCCCATATAGCATCTCTTATTGATAATATTTATCAAAATACATCTCAAGGCACCTTTTCATGAACTTTGACCACAACAATCCAAGTATAACTAAAGCAACTAGAAGTTCAAACACCATGTTTCAACCCTATGCTACCTCCAATTTCCAAAAGGTACAGTCAATTGCATTAATTCGTAAAGAAACAGCAATGTAAGATCCATAATTAATTTCTACCTTACTGTCTACAGCACTAGAGGAGAACACTGTTCTGCAGAGAAATAAAAAGTTGCAAAGACAGAACTCCTCAAGCTCAGCGCGAGAAGCATACCTGGTATGCACATGTTCAGTGCTTTAGCAGTGAAAAAGGATTCCATATCAAACAGATAAAAGTAGTTGCGGTCAATCAAATCAGAAAGAAGCTGCCCTGCTAGCCGATGGAGGGTGGCCATAATTGGCAGAGAAAGATGCCACTTCCGATAACTTGGACCATTTATAAGCTTTGTTTTCACAAGAGGCTTATGGTCATAAAACCAAGTACATACAGCTGAATCTTCTTCGTCGTCTAACTCTAACTGAATCGGCTCCAGAGGATCGACATCCAATAGATTATCAGCATAATCCAAAGGAGGTTCCTCATCGTCAAAAGGTGGAAACCGCATTCTCTTGAAATGCCTTCTATCCCTTTTTTCCCTTCGCATCATGATCCACATCGTACCCCACTGAAAAATTAGTCCAAAATATGTGTAAGAAAATTATATGCCAGAGATTTTAAACAATAAGAAGTGATCATCTAAGCCAAAAAAGAAAAATTGGTCATGTTCCCCCAAATCTAAAGTATCACCTGTAAAAAGTAACGTATAGAAGATACAAGATAAACAAACAATTGAAAACTCTCCCATTTAATGCAAAAGAAGAATCTGGAAAATATTAGAAGAACATAATAAAATGAAAACACACCTGAGCTAAATAGATGGGCTCAACAACCCAAGGTATTTCATTGACGAATGTTATTGCCCCGGTGATATGGTATAAAACCTTCACGTCGCGAACCTGCACCAACACAAACAGTGAAATTTAAATCAACCCAGGAACCATGAAGACTCAAACTTCGATTAACTATTTTAAGGCAGTGAGGAGAATTAACTACCTGCTCCCATGGCATGGGCATGTTCTCTAGGAGCTTATAAACCGCATGAGGAACAAACTTCAAAGCTCCAAGATATACACGTTTATCATGGCGATATTTTTTAGAGGACATGTCCCCATGGTCCCTGCCAAATGCAAAAAGCTTCTTAGCAATATGCTTTTCAATAAGATTACTGGAAACAAAAGCTGGAACCCAGTTTTAAGCCAATATCTTGATTCAACACGAGAAAAGCTCCCCAAAGATATTCTTAAACGGAACATGACTCTAACCGGAACACGCATCGTGCCAACACCATTATCACTATAAGCTAAAACCAGCTGGGTCAAAACCTAAGGTTAATATAGCACTATGAAGCTTTTCGAATGTATGGTCTTCTAGCGAAACTCAAAATCATCTCCATCACCCCAGATAGACCCAGCATATCAAAGTTGAAGGCCCTCTTAGAAATGACATAATTAGCAAGTAAGCATCAGGAAGCATTCCGCTAACCCTTATGCAAACGTACGATAAATTCAACCCCTACAACTCAGAAAACATCATTCACAGAATCCCCCAAAAATCACATACCCCACGTCAAAGCCAGAGAACTAATAAGTGACCGCAAAACCAGCTAAAATAGCACCTTTCAAGAGAAAATCATCAACAGAAAACATGGCTTATAACAAAAAAAAATTCAACAAAGAAATTATCGAGCGAAGAAAAATCCCGGAAGAGAACTCACCGAATAATCTTCCTGACGTGCTCGGGAGGCATGTCCTCCTTCTGCGTCTCCACGAACCCGAACTTCCTCTTGTCCCCGTACCGCTTCGAGTTGAGCTGCATCCATTTCCGCGCCTTCTCCTCGAGCCTGGCCTCGGCCTCGGCGGGCGAGGGCAGGACGGTGTACGAGGGCTGGGGCGCGGGCGGCGGGGGGATCGCGGAGGGCCCGCTGGTCCCCGGCGGCGCAATCTGGCCGTTGCCGGCGCCGTTCCACATGGCTCCAAAACCCTAGAAAAACCCCCTCCCGGCGGCAGGTCGAGCAGCGCGCGATTCTCTCCGGACGGAGCCGCGACGCGAGCTCGAGGCTCGAGATGGCTCGAGGCTGTTCTGGATGGAGAGTCGCGCGCGGCCGCGTCGGATGGCGCGACTCTGCAGACTCTGTCGAGTGTGGCGTTTGCTTTCTCTCTCTATGAGAGAGGAGTGGGATCTGCGAAACCTTCTGGTCGGAGGGGGGGAGCTGTAGTGTGCTTATATCGGGTCCGGCTCCGGAAGATGGAGGCGGTTTGCGGGTGAGGACCGCCTTTGGGCGTGAACGGGTAGTGGGCCGGATCTTCCCCGTTCGAGCTCTTGCTTGCCGACGGCCCATTTGTTACGGGCCAATCTATTTTACGGAATTGCTCCTGCCTCCTATTTGATACGGATCCCGGTTCGTACCGAGCCCGCCTAAGAATTGTCGTCCACGGTTAATGCAAATACGTGTCGGAGAGGCTGGAGTTTTATTTTTTTTATTAAAAAAGGATCAAAACCTTTCGCTAGAGTCGGCGAAGGACTACGGCCACCCATAAGCCAAATCTAACAACGACGGCCATCGACTGAGGTTGCCCAACCTCGAATAACCTTTGACAAGGGTCACATGACCTAAGCAAGGGTTACCAGAGGTCATGCGACCTGTGGCAACAACCACGTAGGTCTCACAACTTAGGTGAAGGTTGTTTGTGTCATGTAATTTTGCCAGCCCTTCGCCAACCAAATGTAGCTTCATGTGACCACCATTGTGCAAAGAAGATGAACAATTAGGAGTGGCGAAATCAGAAAATTATAGAATTAGTGAGAGTAGTTTTGGAAGAAAAAAAAATATTTTAATCCTAGTTTCAATATTCCACAAATGCTACTTTCTGAATGTTGGATGCAAGTAGCATTGAAAGTTTGATGGAAGTAGCATTGGACTTTAATCAATTATAATGTCAGCATATGGCCGAAAGTTATTTCAAAATAATTATCAAACTCTCCAACATTTCCTCAATGACCTTTGAAGGTTGAAAGCCCATTGGAAAAATTAAACAATACACACCCTTAATCTTAATGATTGACACTTCCGCATTTGGTAGCTTCACTTTTCTAATGGGTATCAAAATTTCTCCTCCTTATTTTTCTTCTCTCATCTCTTTCGATTTAAGACTTTTAAATCTATTAGATTTGTTAAGAAGTCAATTTGCAATTCAATTACTCTATTTGAGAGTCTCGAGCTCAAGGTAGTCCAACTAAGGAATGCAGAACATTAATGCATTGTTTTTAGAGAGATTTATGAGTCGTTCATCACTGAATTTTGTCTTTCAAATCAATAATTCAATGGGTGTTTTGCACGAGATGGTTGTTGAACATTTTTCATATGGTCATCTGTTTCCATTTACCTAATAGATGTTGTCTTTGGAATGACATGCACTATGAGGAGATAATTCATGTCTCGAGGTTCCTTGGTCAAAATTGTCAGAAACTAGGACAAGGGGAGAAGCAAGATCGATAGAGGAAGAAAAGGCTAAGAGAAATTTCTCTCGTTTCTGTGTATTCATGTATGTCATCATTGTACAATTATATTACAAGATGTACACTCAAAAAGGAATAATAAAATTACATATCAATTTAGATCAAATTGATTTCAGGAATAATAAAATTACAGATCAATTTAGATCAAATTGATTTCAATCTAATTTCCTAGATTGATTCTATCAAATCAATTCGGGTCCAATTATCTCCTCCATATTTTTCAACACTCCCCCTCAAGCTGGTGGTTTGTAGATATCCAAGACACCCAGCTTGCTTAGGAGATATGAATGCTGTCTTTGACATAAGGCTTTGGTAAACACATCTGCAGGCTGTTCAGCGGTTCCAATTCCTTTTGTCTCAATTACGCCTTCTTGGATTTTTTCCCGAGTGAAATGACAATCCACTTCTATATGCTTGGTTCTCTCATGCATTACGGGATTTGCTGCAAGCTTCAAAGCCGATTCGTTGTCACAGTACAGCTTCGTGGGTCCCCTTAGCCGTACTCCAAGATCACTGAGCAATCCTTGTATCCAGACAATTTCACATGTGGTTTTTGCCATGGCCCGATATTCTGCCTCAGCTGACGATAGAGAAACCGTCGCTTGTTTCTTGGTTTTCCATGAGAGAAGTGAGTCTCCAAGCTTTATGCAGAATCCAATTATGGACTTTCGACTCATGGGGCATGTCGCGTAGTCCGCATCACAAAATGCTATCATCTGCATGTTACATTTTCTGGATAAGAGTATTCCGAGTCCTGGACATCCCTTTAAATACTTGACGACCTTTAATGCTGCATTCATGTGGGATTCTTTTGGCTTGTGCATGAATTGACTCAAGTTCTGCACTGCATATGATATATCAGGTCTAGTCATGGTCAGATATATAAGCTTTCCAATGATTTTCTGGTAGCTCGTCGGATCCTGTAGTATAGGATCATCCTAAGATGCCCCTTCAACATGATCTGCTGTAGTTAGCCTGATATTATGTTCTATTGGAATGACAGCTGGCCTGCATCCTGATAAACCAGCCTCTGATATGATTTCCAATACGAACTTTCTCTGGCTGAGAGAAATTCCTTGATGAGATCGTGCGATTTCAATCCCAATAAAATATTTTGGTGCTCCCATATCCTTTATGTGGAAAGTGGTGTGCAAGTATCTTTTAAGGCTCTCTATCGCAACTTCATTGTTTCCCATGATAAGGATATCGTCTACATAAATTATCAAATAGATAGACGACGTACCTCTGGTCCATGTAAACAAAGCATAATCATACTTTGACTGCTTGAAGTTTGCCTTGATGAGAGCATTAGCAAATTTTGCATTCCATTGTCTGGAAGCCTGCTTCAGCCCATAAAGGGATTTACGGAGACGACACACTTTATGCTCCCCCTGTCTCCGTAAACCCTGAGGAATGTTCATGTAAATTTCTTCATCCAGATCACCATGAAGAAAGGCGTTGTGCACGTCCATCTGATGAAGTGGCCAATCATGAATTGCTGCCACAGAGAAGATGGATCTTACAACGACATCTTTGGCTACTGGAGAAAATGTCTCATTATAGTCGAAACCTTCTCTTTGTGTATATCCTTTCGCCACCAACCGAGCTTTGTATCTCTCAATAGTCCCATCTGCTTTATATTTGATTTTGTATACCCATTTGCATCCTATAGACTTCCTATCTTTAGGAAGGTTGACTAGCTCCCAGGTGTGATTATCATTCAACGCCTGTATTTCTGCTGCCATTGCCTGTTGCCAGCGTGGATCTTGGGATGCCTCTTCATAGCTGGATGGTTCCTTCTCATCGGATATACGACTAATGCAACATTTATGTTCCGAGGAAAGTCTTTCAAAGGAAACATAGGAAGATGTTGGATAGTTAATACCTCATCCATTGTGAGAAGCACAGATGTAATCTTTGGTCCACGTTGGTGGTCTCGTGGCTCTTCTTGATCGACGAGGTTGATCAATTGATGATGTTGAAGGGGGTATCTCCGGAGCACTTATTTCCGGAGCACTGGTTTCTTCACCTTTATTAGAAGAGTCCTCAAGATTGGATGGACCAGGAGGTATGCTTTCAGACCTTTCCGGTGGTCCAGGCTGATCAAATGATTGTGGGATTATTCGCCCTGGGGTTGTAGCAAAGAAATAATCAGGAGACTGGTTGTCTTCAATTGCGGATTGATGTGAGCTGGTGGAGATGTCTAAATCTTCTGTGGCTGCCTGGAATGGAAAAACATCCTCGTGAAATATGACATCCCTGCTCATAAAGAATTCTCCAGTTGATGCATCCAAGACATAGTATCCCTTCTGTAGGTTGGGATAGCCCATAAAGATGCATTTCCTTGCTCGTGGCCCCATCTTATCTCGAGGTCCCATAGTTGTAGCATAGCATAGGCACCCGAAGACTCGCAGATGATCTACTGCTGGTTTCTTACCATAAAGTAGTTCAAAAGGTGACTTACCAACCAATATTCGAGTGGGCATTCAGTTGATTAGGTAGGCTGCAGTGAGGACACAATCTCCCCAATAGGTTGCTGGTATAGAACCCTGAAATTTTAGAGCACGTACAACTTCCAGCAAGTGACGATGTTTACGTTCCACGACCCCATTCTGCTGTGGAGTGTAAACGCATGAGCTTTCGTGTAGAATTCCATGAGCCAGGAAGAGTGACCTGCATTCATGATTAAAAAACTCCTTCCCATTATCAGTTCGTATTCGCTGGATTGATTTCCCAAACTGTTTTTTAGTCAGGATAATAAATGTCTTCAAATTGGCTGGAACTTGTGCCTTTGACTGCATTAAGAATACCCACGTGGCTCTAGAATGATCATCAACAATCGTGAGAAAATATCGGGAACCGTTTTGAATTGGACAGGGCTTTATTCGAACGTTTTGAATTGGAAGGGAAGGCTATACGAGACTGTTTTGCTAAGGGGCAAACATGACATTTCAAATAAGGAAAATAAGCACTATGTCCCATTCGTGAATGCAAGAGAAAATTTTTATAATTGGCAATGACATTTTATTGAAAGAAATTGATTCATGCTGACTTGGAATACTGGCCAGAAATATAAACCTCCAGAGATATTACCCAAGCCCATCAGTTTCCCAGTCGAAAGGGCCTGAAAAAAACATTTGTCAGCATCGAAGAGTATTTTGCAGGAATTTTCTTTGCAGACTCTGGATACAAAAATGAGGTTGAACTGAAATTGTAGGACATAAAGGACATTTTTCAGAAGGATTTCAGGAGTCAATTGAACAGTTCCTGTTGATGTGACATGAGTGATATTTCCATTTGGAAGTTCCACAGAAATAGGCGTCTCCAATTTCCTATTTCATTCTGAGAAAAAACTCATATCACAGATAATGTGATTACTCGCCCCTGAGTCTATTATCCATGCCCTTTTTGAAATGGAGTTGATTAGGCAATGGGATATACCTAAAAAACTTCTTCTTTTATCTCCAATGTCTGCCTTTTGCAATGCCTGCATCAATTGTTGATATTCCCCGTGGGTAATGGGCCGGTTGCTGCTTGTCCCAATGGGTCCAGTCACTTGGTAAGCTGCAGAATATTTTTTTCCTTTTTCTTCTGGCTTTTCATGCAATTTCCAACAATTATCTATAGTATGATGTGAGCGTTTGCAATATTCACAATACAATTTACCTTTTGTTTTTGAATTTTGGCTGAAATTTCTGATGGAAAAAATCTGGCCGTCAGATCCCTTGATCATGGGAGAATCTCCGCCATCCGATCCAGCGGATAGATCGGTTCTTTGTGAACCGTCAGATCTTCGGGAGAAATCAAGGCCGTCGGATCGCCTCAACAGATCGAGGCCGTCGGATCGCTTCAACAGATCCAAGCCATCCAATCGCCTCAATATATCGGAATCGTCCGATCTTCTCACCAAATCCTGGCCGTAGAATCGATCCCTTTTAAAGCCTCGATCTGCCATTTCCAGCCCTAACCCTAGCCCTTCGCCCCTAATTCTCTCTCGAGCTAGGGTTTTCACCCCCAATTCTGTCCCGCGGCGTTCTCCACGGAGGGCAAGGGCTACGGCATCTCCTCCTCGTGTTTGCTCCGAAGTCATCAATCTTTGGCTCTCCTCTTGGACGGCCAACTGAAATATCCGGCCGAGGGGCAGCACGGGATCCATCACCAGGATCTGTGATCTGAACGTCAGGTAACTTTCGTTCAAAATCAAGAGAAATCGAGTCGATTTCTCCCTTTCTCTGATAGATTTGTATTGCCGAAGCGTTTCTGGAGGTCCTTCGAGCTTCTCTTCTGCGGCCTCGAGCTCGTTCCAGAGCGATGAGAGTTTGTTGTAAACCGCGGTTATTGACATGTTTCCCTGTTTTAGATCCGTGAGCTCTTGCGTGAGACAAAAAATCTTTGCTCGATCTAACTTCCCGTACATTTCTTTGATGTTGTCCCACATGATTTGGGCATCTTCGGTCGGTGGGAGCCCTGCTGCGACGTCTGGGGAGATGCAGTTGCCGATCCAAGTGCGGATCAGGCGATTGCACTTCCTCTAGTGCCTTGCGAGCCTCTCATCCGATGGGATCGATATGGTTCCGTTAAGGAAACCATCCTTATCTTTAGTCACGAGAGCCCTCCGGAAATCCTGCGACCACTTGCTGTAGTTTTCCGGCCCGGTCAATTGCAGACTGATGAGTTGCACTTCTGGACCGTCGACGGTGGACACATGCAATGGGTCCCCAGGTTCAGGTTAGCCGGTGATCCCTGCAATCTAATACAGAAAGAAACCGGGTGGAAAGATCGGGTTCGGGTAGGGATTCGTCCCTGTACCCGACCCATCGAATCCGGATCCATACCCCTCATTGAAGGGATTCGGGTGAAGGGTTGCTCCGGATCCTGTTTCTCCAGACCCACTTCTCGATTCTGCCTCGGTGGCCGGATTTGCCCCGCTTGCAGCTAGTAGATTCCCATCGAGTTGAACACCGCTCTGGTAAGTACTTACCCCCGGCGATGATGGATTCGGCATTTGACCGAGGTACCATGGATAGGGTACCCATTGGTAAGGTTGGCCTGGAATGGACTGCCACACATTCGCCTGAGCCGAGAACATTCCCATTTGGATTTGTGCTTGTTGCTGTGTTGTAAAATTTGCAGGATTTGTCGCGGCATTGGTTCCCTATATCTGGATGCTTGAAGAGACTTCTCCTGTGGATGGAATTCCGGTTCCAACAGGAGGTTGATTTTCTGGATTCATGGTAAGTGGATCCTCTTCGCTTCTTCTCCTTTTGAACAGAGATTGATTCTTTTGTCACAAGACACAATTCTTGTCTTGCAGGTTGAAGCCGAAAGTAATCTGGTGCGGAATTTTCTGTTTAGAACCTCGGCTCTGATACCATGTCAGAAACTAGGACAAGGGGAGAAGCAAGATCGATAGAGGAAGAAAAGGCTAAGAGAAATTTCTCTCTTTTCTGTGTATTCATGTATGTCATCATTGTACAATTATATTACAAGATGTACACTCAAAAAGGAATAATAAAATTACAGATCGATTTAGATCAAATTGATTTCAGGAATAATAAAATTACAGATCAATTTAGATCAAATTGATTTCAATCTAATTTCCTAGATTGATTCTATCAAATCAATTCGGGTCCAATTATCTCCTCCATATCTTCCAACAAAAATCGAGCTTATTAAGAAAAGTCAGAGGACAAATCAAATTAAACTTCTATTTAATGAATCCCAATCAGGCCTCATTAAGTCAAAACTCCCGATGCAATTTAATATCAAGCTTCCCAACTTAAAAACACATAAAATAGTGTCTAGAGGCACCTTGTTTTTCATAACCTTTTGGATCATTCTAAACTGGAAAAATCGAAAACCAAGCCAAAAAAATATATATGCTGGAATATTTCCATCCCTTAAAAATCAACTTAAAAAAAGACAAAAACCCAACCCACGCCAGGCCAATCGTGCCGTTGGGCTCGCGGGACTTTGAATTGACCACACGACCGTAGACCACAACCCACCAACAGAACCAGACGGAGTCAACCCCAAGACAGACAGACAGACAGACAGAAGAGCGGAGAGATGCCCTGTTAAGTGGGGCCCACACGCAACACGTGTCACGCTCTTTTTATTTGCCACGCTGGCACACGAGAGGGCAGCCAATCTTTTCTCCCCAATATTTTCTCCTGATTGCATCCCAAAAGAAAAGGCAAAGCAGTCAAACGCAACGGTCCCCTCCGCTTTCCAAGCCACGCCCCCCATTCCGCTCGCTTCTCCCCCCCCAGGCGAAAGGGAGCAAAAATTCCGTCACTTTTCCGATCGAGAGCACTCTCGGATTCTCTGAATCTAGCCGTAATCCCAGACCTCTGTCCCGAACGAAAGATCTCCATCTTCTCTTTTTCTCGGGTTTCTTCGGCGGAGCGCATTGTTTGTGTTGCGGGAGGGCGTCTGTTTTATTATGCGAAGCGGCGTCGGCTCTGAGGACACCGGTAGCAGTTCCTTGAGCTGTCTGGGTCCCCGGAAGATCGACGAAGAGTTCCGCGATGACGACGAGGACGACGCAGGAGGGACGGAAGCGGTGGGGTGCGTGCGTAGCTATTCGTACCGCCGGTTGCCTCGGCATATGCTCGAGCTCTCCATTCTCAAGCTGGACGGCTCCGTCTTCGGTGAGCAGCCCTCTTCTCCTCTTTTGTTTGCTTAAAGACGATAAAGCAAAAAATGATTCGTCGGCAGCTTTCTAATGTTTAGGGGGTTCCTGAAATTTCATCCTTCCGGGTTGAAAAATGTTTACTTTCTCTTGCATTTTGATTGACGAGTCTTTTCTTCTTGTTGTTTTTCTTGTTTTGCAACCGACTTGGGCCCTGGACCGTATTTCCGTACTGGGGTTGATGGAGCCGTTGTTTAGTCAGACAAAGCACGTGATTCGTCTAGAATAATTTATTGCTTCTGCATCGGTGGATGTCATGTTTGTCGCCGATCTGTAATCCTTGGACAGGGTTCCGTTTTCAATTGGTTTTTTCTTCCGTTTGATTTTGTCGAGGTTTCGATTCTACAGATGTTCACGTCGAGAGAAATGCCACAGTTGCAGCACTGAAACAAGCAATAGAAGATGTTTTCAGTTCATCCCGCAAGGATGATGGCCCAGGCAATATTTCATGGTATTATAACACGCACCCCTCTCTTTAAGTGAGTTCGATGGAGCAACATTCTAAAGCTCGCATGACGATTCTATTTACCGCATGAGATTGATTATTATTCAATTGTCTATCCCGTGTTTCGTCAGGTCCCATGTGTGGGGGCACTTCTGCTTGTCTTTCAATGGCGAGAAACTACTCAACGACAGGGCGCACTTGAAAAGTTTCAGAATTAACGATGGTGATCAGGTTGGAGCAAATGATTTTGATGAAATTCAACCGGTTTGTTGTTAGTGACTTCTTTGTGAGAATATCGAGTTTCCTGAAATTTTCTTTCTTCTGTAACTTCAGCTATGCTTTGTTCATCACCTGTCCATTGATTATTCACCAGTGGAAAGACAGCCCAAGAACCACAATGTCAGTTGGAGGCAGCACCAAATGTAAGAGCTACTCCTTCTGTTTCTCTCATGTCGAGCAGCACATATAGGCATGCACACATTAGAGTTATTTCGCATCTACTGAAAGGATCGTGCAGTGTTATCGCCACAACAAGCTTTCAATAGCTTCAAACAGAGAGAGTCAAATAAAATCATGACTATTCAGTTAAGCCACCCTCTTTACAGACATCGAGAGAAATAGTAGAGACAAATCATAACTATTTGACTTAGCCATCTTGGAGTCAGATTTCTGTGGTTCACTCTCCTACTTAATCAGAGTTTGTCACTCAAGCTATTTCAAATTTGTAATGGAGAAAGGATTGAACTGAACAGTTTCGATATTTGCTGAGTCTGATTATGATGTAGGAGGCAGAGAATGAGAGATATTTTGACCTAAAATGCCGAGTATTTGTCATGAATTTGCAGGAAAGAATGAAGTGCCCCCAGATATCAAGATATGGATTGTTGAATTAAAAGATGAAATCAACGATACATGTCGCCATGGCTCAACTGATTTTTTGGCAGCCCTTACGGAATGGTGGAGAGTGTGTTGCTCTATTCAGTATTTGACAAAAAGAACTGAAATAAGTGAGTTTGTGCGCTAAGTTGACTTGAGGTTAGGTCCAGTCGTATGGTCAACTGTCAGAAGACAATAAGAGTAAGAAGCCAAGACAACTGTTACATGGGCATGCTGAGCAATGAAAAAACAGAAGGTTAACAAGAAAGTCCAGGGATCGTTTCATCTAGCCTGCCTAGATCACCAAATGAAAGCTGAAGAGAGAAAACATTAACTCACACAGTAGGAGCATTGACTTAGTTATCTCTATTTTTTGGGTAAAAACTAGTACAGTCTCCATTAGTTGGTAGATATAACTTCTTTTACCTGTTTCTACTTGGCACTGTCTTTTCTTCTGATCAAGCAAATATATTTTGCAGTATTTGAAGAGAAAGGGAACTGAAAGATTTATCTTTGCTCTTCTATGAAAGGTCGCCTCCATATTTGAATGATTGTAAAGAGGCAGAAGCAGCGAACCGTGAGGATGATGCTGATGATTGGGATTACATTAACTACAACAATCACGAAGACCACGAGATTCCAATGCCAGAATTCAGGTTGGCCCACTTCTTAAGAGGATGGCTTTCATACTCCAGATTATGGAGGGTCAAAAGAAAGGGCTCGGAAGCACCTAGGCGCGCTGCCAGATTCGCCATGCGTTGTCTAGGAGGTGGACCTGGAATGATACGATTGTGACTCTAGTCAGCTGTAGTGATAGGCCTGAGATAGAAGAGTTACCTAAATTGGGAGAAAACCTGTAGCAGTGTGTTCTTGAGTGCACATTTTTGCTTCAAGAAACTTTCAGATTCTCTGACTCAACCCTGTGATTGGTGTTCGTAGCGTGAACCAGTTGACAGGAATTGAAGTATTCAATTTCTAGTATTGGCTGAACTTGCTCCCTACACAAAGAACGGCAGTCTGTTTTCTCAAGAGGGAAGTCGATCTCCGTAACTTTTTAAAGAAATCCATCTACGCCACTGCTTGAAACCATCTTCTAGGATTACAAGTCTTCTTTCGAGCTTCCATGCTCAGCCCTTTGACATCTGGCCACGATCTGTGCTACTTCATCCTAGAAATCTAACATGATGCTGTAGATGTCTGCATTTGTAGCCCACACTCCGAGTTTTACGGGTACAATAGTTCTTCAAGCTTGAGGTTCTTGAAGTGCTAGTTGACAAAATATAACCAAGCATGTGGAAGTGAAATAATGCTGTGAGAATGCATCGAAATGGGTCATTCAAATCTCATGGGAGCTAGAGATCAATGGTCATCTGTGAAACCTAGTAATATCTATCTGAATCTCCCTGTGAGTAAGTTTTATTTGATTACTGTCAAATGAACCGTGAAGCAAACCATATGATCTTCCTGAAGATCGTTAAAGCTCCACAATCAGCTGTTAGGACATAAAAAGGAAAAATTATCATACCATCTTATCCAATCATCCTTCTTGTTGGATCATCCACGATCCATCCTGCATGGAAAACCTTTGGACAGTAATATTATCACATCACAATCCGTCTTGCATGAAAACCTTTGGATAATAATATTATCACATCAATTTTGGTATGCGTTTTACTAAATTTGGTTAAATATATAAGTGTTTAGCAATATGGATTGGATTGGATATATGTTACTAATTTTGAATTATATGAAAATGGATTAAAATGGAGTTAAAAGTGTTAATTTGAATTCGACGATTTTTGATTTGACCCACTTGTTTGATAAATGTACTCGTTAGAGAGCATCAAAAGCCCAGGCAATTCAGCCCACATTCATCAAAGAAATCCAGGCGCAGCAAATATATATTATTTAGATAATTTACTCCAGAAAAATCCTCATGTGCTCGTGCCTTCTTCGGAACAGAGCAAGGAGTCTCTCTCTCAAAGTGACTGCTGCATTTGGCCTTTCCCGCGTTAAAGAAAGATCATCTACAAAAAAGCAATTTCGTATATGGAATTGAACGGGAGATACGGAGAGGAGGGAAAAACAATGAAGACAAGGGAGAGGTAATCACCCCATTCTGAGCTGAATAATCTTAATAGTTTCTTCTTCGAATGTTCCGAAACCGTCTTCTTCTTGTTTTCCTCATTTCCTTCGTAATTCCCTCGCCTTTTTTCAAGGAACCACTCTAAAAACGTCGCCTCTGAGAATACCGAAGAACGTCTGGATATGCGGAAGAAATTTGAGGGAGGAACAGAGGACATGGATGAACTTTCGCAGAAGCTCCAATGCATGGCTTTTCGAACGTCTAAAAGAGGTATAAGGGAAAAGGAAACTTCTCTGTTTTTCTTCCAGTTTGCTTCACTTTCCCTCTCATTTTCCCGGATTAAAGATCCGCGTTCGATCACCATCTTGGGTCATTCTTGCTTTCTTTGAATGTAAGAAAGACTGTTTGATCCCGTGAAGAAAGAGCGTGGTTGAACAAATTCTTTTCCACTTTCTTGGTCATTTTATGCATCAGATTGCTTTGATCCTAGTTGCTATTGTACTGGTGGGCGAATTCAACAAGATTCAACCTTTTCTTGATTCTTAATTAATATAACACGTAAACAATAGTTAATCTCTTAGATTGGAGATTGCTGCTAAATCATATCGATGTATTTCGACTTCGTCTGGTAAAGCGCATATCTTCTGTGTGTTGATGTTTCGAACGAAATTCTTGGATACATTTCTTTTCGATTACAAGCTTTTAAATTTCCTAAAGTAGCGATGCTTGAATGAGTTGTTCATCGAGTCGATATGATTGCTCTCCAGGAAAGAACACTTCCCGGAGGCAAGCGCATGACATGGAAGAACATCTAACCGAAGGGTGGGAACTAGACTTCCTAATCGAAGAACAGCTGGACCGGTTCTATGACTGCAATAACCGGGCAATGAACCCGGCCCGGCTCAGCGACGTGGCCAAAATGCTCGTGCCCGATTCGACTCCACCCCTCGAGCTGGCCTCCGTGGGCTGGTTCGGCGATTGGAGGCCCTCCATGATCTTGGGCCTCCTTCATGGGCTGGTGCGCTCCTCGCTGCCGGTGTCCGACCCGGGCCAGATCGAACGGAACTTGACACAGTTCATCCGCGAGGTCAGGATCGAGGAGGCGATCATCGATGGGGAAATGGCTGAGATTCAGGCCACGTGTGTGCTGCAGCTTCCGTTTGCTAGGCCAAGTAAGGGACCTGATGGTGTTTTTCCGTTGAGGTCCGTCTATTCTGAGTTCAAGAAAATCAAGCAGGTCATCAACAAGGCGCAACAGCTCAGGTCCAACCCCTTACCCTTCACGTTTTCTGTTCTTTTTTGGGTAAACTTTTGAATTTGTGAACTTCCAGTCAGTAATGTTTATAATCTTATTTAGCCTTTTAAGTTCTGGTTGTTTTATTAGTAAGGTCTTGAACCTACCTTCTGGTTTTGCACTGCTAGTAAATGTGCAGTCAAATGCATTCAACTTTCTGATAATGCAAGGTTTCAACTCACAATCCGTGAAAACTTGTGGGAATAAGGACATTGTGAATCAGAAGACCTAGCCTAAGAAACTCAGTTAATTTGAGAGTAGCTTAGAGTGCTAGAAAATGGCAAGCCAGCGCGAAAATCCACTCAAACGAATATGCTGTTAATATGCTGTTAATTAGGGATATTGCGATGGTCGACAGGTTCAGGACATTGGAGCTGGTGGTCCAGAAAATCCTGGACACAACTGATGCAGCGGCCTTCCTTGCTGCGTTCGAGAAGATACGGCAAGGGCTTCACTGTTATGCAGCTGAACGAGAGCAGCGAAAGGGTCCCGTGACCGTGTCTACCAGGGGCTTGAGGTCCATTTCCGAGCGAGAGTGCGGGAGCCAGAGCCCACACAGAAGTGTCAAGTCCATTGACAAAAGGCTGCTGAAGAACGCTAGGAGAGACTGCAAAGGAAGGCATCAAACCCGTGAGGATGGCACGGCTCTGGCTCGGTTCATTGAAGAGCTTCAGCGTGAACTGCAGGAGCATTGCACCCAAAGCAAGAAGATGTAGCATGAGAAATATGAGAAAGATAGGATCAGGGAAGTGCTTGGGTCATCTTGATTGCCGAGCTGATTCGAGATCATTGCAGGCGCTTGGTTGCGGATTCATGCCGCGCGCTTTAGACGCATTGTTTCTTTTGAGGTGGCTCCAATTTAGTAAGTCGGGTCAATCGGTGTTCTTTCGCTTATAGTTTGAGGAGCTCTTACGGTGTGTAGGACTGCAAATTGCGGTGGAACGTAGGATTGCACTATAATACTCATTTTTCTCCCTTAGTTTTGAATAATCGATTTTCGATGTCTTTTTGTATTGACGTAGATCACCTGTCGAACCACATGAATCATCACGTTCTTTCACTTTCTATGCTTTTGATTTCTCATGAATTGTCGCCTATTCATATTTGCACCTATGACTTAGTAGCTTGATTGCCCTAGCAGGTCCCTCGCGAAAAAGGTAAAGAGAATCGGATATAAAGGGGGCTTAAAAGGTGAAAAGAACCATCAATGCTCTAAAGTGCTCATTGACTTTGAGGGAGCCCAAGATCTGGAGAGATGTTCATAATCCTTCAATTATATCTTTTCAGTTTGCCATGCGTCGATATTGCATCGTGCACGCAATACATTGTCATATCATTTTGCATCATGGGAAGGTTTTTTTTTTTTTTTGATACCTAGGGAACTCCGGATCACGGTGGCTTACGCCGCTAGCTCACAGGTAAACTCTGGAGTGACGCTAGCAGAGGACCCACTACCCCGACGCCACGCTTAAGACGCCGATGCTTCCCCTGGGGTTTGATGCCCTCACTTTTCTCCCAAGGCAAGGGGTTCTTATCCAGCGGAGCCACCAAGGCCGGTGGTATCATGGGAAAGTTTTCTCGTATGCAATTTTGAATAAACTAGATCAAGATCTAAGAAAATTTTTATGCTATAAGGATTGATCACATCGGTGCTCCTATTGTTCAAGTTCGAGACAAATCCAACTTTTTTCTCCGTTTTGGTACAGTGTTGGATGAATTCCATGGGTAGGATGTGGAACTGGTGCATGCTAGGGAGCTCGAGCTCTCGAGCAAATCTTGAAATGGATTCTAAATTCTATTGTCAATGTAAGATCTGTCAAGTAGCATATAATTACTGTCGCGGCTCTTACAATACAAATGATGGCAATCACCTTAAAAACCGGTTCAACCTTAGGATCAAATTGGTCAAGATAACTAAAGGAAGGATCGAACGTTTCAGTGGTCAAAATCGAGATTAAAGTTGAGAACTTTGGAGGTACCTACGCGATTTGGGTTTTTGGATCAAGATTTGAAATGGGGTTCACTCAGGAGTTGATTTCATATTAAATTGGTTAACACAACTTTTAGACCTTTTATCCATGAATATCGATGCTAGTCTAGCTCTATTATCAAAAGCATCTCCAAAAGAGATTTCGCTATAGTAGATCATTGATATCGATTAGATTTTAGTACGATAGAAAATGTACCGTTAGGATTTCGCTATAATAGATCATCGATATTAATTAGATTTTAGTATGATAGAAAATGTAAAGTCTAACGATATATATAATATATAAATAATAATTGACAATGAATATAGGTTTATCTAGATATGAGAAGATTTTCTTCTACGATATCAAACATCACTCAGATTGAACTCATGAGTGGACATGAAACTTATCTTGAAAACACATCCGTTGTAATTATTAGTGTTGTTGTTATATATATTATTATTATAATTAATTAATTATCCACAATAGTAAATTCGGGGAAGAGGCCATCCAAGAAAATTGGATTGCAGCTTTGCTAAGCGGGCGAAGCCGAGAGAGAGAGAGAGAGCAAAGCGGGCGAAGCCGAGAGAGAGAGAGAGAGAGAGGGGAGGGAGGGAGGGAGTTGGAGTGAGGGGCCCATTGGGAAGGAGGAGGCCCAATCAAATGATCAGGCGATCCCATCGGTGCTCGCCAGTACCGCCCGCGTGCACATGAACAGTGATCCTGTCCGTCCTTTCATCGTGGGGCCCCCCACCTCCAATTATATGGCGCATGATCTCCTCTCCAGATTTTTTGTGCTCCTTTTCCCTGTCTCCTTTTTTTTGGGTTTCCTTCCTTTCCCTTTGTTGTTTCCCCAATTTGAATAACCTGCATGAGATCAACCCGATCACTTGCTGTCAATTCCCATAATGTATCGGTATCATCATGCCCGATTAAACATGAGTTATGATAAAGAATTAGTGCAAAGTTGGTACTTTTTTTGATCTTTTAGTTAAGAAAATAAGACTTGATTTGACGATATTTTCAACGAACCCATATTAAAATTTAAGAAGTTTTGATTTTGATTTATGTAGAAGAGGTAAGTAGGACCCCTTGTACAGGCTAAGGACGAGATAGTGAAGTTGTTAGGGTACGAATAGATAGAACTAAGATCTCAATTGATTCATTGATTAATCTTGATCTGATGATAGGTACATGGATTTTGGCCATGTTTACCTTTCATTGATGGGAACAATGAACCATTTTCGCAACATTTAGCCATTTACATTCATGAAAACTTTTTGATTAAAGGGACAAATTAATTGCATAAGTTTTTTGGCATGTAATCAATGTTGTTCACTATGCTCTAATTGCCAACAAAACTCTATAATCCAAATGCTCATGAAATTGGTCTAACACTAAACAAGAGACGAGACATAAATACGATGCACCCCTAATCAAATATTAACCATTGTTATAATATAGTAATATGATGAAGTGCTGTATAAACGTTATTTTCAGATATTAAATAATAATGTTTTATAATATTAAGTATGGTAACTATTATAACTATTCAAAAAAATGTTTTGGCTAAGGTAATTACATCACTATCATTATTATAAACCTGGAGTCAATAGTCACCTTCTTACATTTTCAGTACGATATCAAAAGAGAGACAAAATTTCCGTGTTTACCTACGCCATCAACCAATCAAATTATAATCATGATAATATAATGAATAATAATAATAATAATTGATAATAGCATGTCATAATTTTTTACAAAAAGTGAAATCACATGCATGCGATTGAATCCTTCAAAGCCTCGACAATATTATTAGATGTTTAATAATGATTGAACGAAAAGTGGAATCGCATGCATGTGATCGATTCCTTCCAATCCCCAAATATATTATCAGATGCTTGAAAATGATCGAAGTAGTTGAGCAGAACGATTGCTTTGGCGATAGCCCGGTAAGTTTGCCAAGACGGGAATATTTTGTGTGGAATAAAAGCATCCGGTGAAGCTGAGAAATAAAGTGAGTACAACTACGCATTTCTACACTATAACATTCGGAGAAGCTATTCGATTGAAGATAAAGCATAGTACAACATGGTCAGTCAATTTATCTGGATGTTGTTTTAAGCATTCTAGGGACTTTAACTTTTTAAGTCCTTAAGGAATATCTTCGAAAAATAAATAAATAAATCGAGAAGGCGAAACAAAATGATAAGAAAAGAGACATATTGTTATGCTAAACACATTACATCTTTCTTTAGCATTGAAAGTACCAAGGGAATTATTATTATCATTTTGTGATGGCTTCCTTCATTAATGCATAATTTACAGATTATATACAAATATGCATTATGTGTTATACATCGCACGGGTATTATCCTAGTATATTACATTCTATATTTCTCTCCACATTCCATCATACATCACTTCTTCTTATCAAAAGCTATTTTGAATATGCTTATCACATGTTCTAACATATTACTCAACAATATACTTGAAATTATATGCCATGGAAGAGAGAGATTAAATCCCAAAGTCACATGACCATGCTGATGTAATATCACTATGTCACTCTCCATTTTACTCGCTTTGTAATAACCTGACTCGGGAATTTTGTAATCCGGAACGACCAGAATATGCTTGGTGATACCATATGCATTTTGGACACAAGAAATGCGACGAATACACGTGATATCTTTTAGTGACTTATGGAGTGAATATCGTACGATTGAGTAGTCACATCGCTTGGATTGATATGTATAGATTATGCGTATCACTAGGTTGATATGGGAGAGGGCATTACAACATGGAATGCGAAAGTTGTTGGTGTGTGAATAGATGCATGTCATGTTTAGAGTTAGACATCCTGAGACTCTGTGTTCGTTTACAACTGTCCACTAATGTGAAAGGCTTTTCTCCAAACCCTTGGCGGGTACTACGCATGTAATTTTCCTCATAAAAGCCAAGGCACTGATATATTCTCTTTGCTAAATCAGGCCACTGCCTACGTCAAAATCAGGCGTGCAAGTCGTGGAATGTCTCGAATCTAATGGCGATTACCCTCGTGGATACGAGCGTGTAATGGTAATGATGATAAGAATCCTATCTCGCCTTTCACTTTTGACATTTTGACATATTGGAAAGACACTGCGGCATAATAAATGAAGCAAATTTTCGGGTCTTGGCATGCACCTGAAATCCTCGATTGTATACTCCCGTGTTTGATTAACTCTGAGTTAGTGAAATAGTCTTGGGTTGATATCGATTTTTACCATTTTGCAGGTTGCACTTCAAATCCAAAGATCTCAGTTAAATCATACAAAAACTATATTAGGTTAAGAAAAATACAGGAGATAAACTTTTGGACATTATTAAATGTACTAAATCTAAAGGAAGTCTTTTCTTTATAAGATATGCCATTGGACATTAATTATGTATGTAAAATAACACTAAGAGGAAAAATGGTTTTGCCATTTGCCATGGATAAAGCGGTGACCGAATAGATTAACACCACATGAAAGAATATATCAGGAATAGAAAATGCAATATGAGCATAATGTGATTTAGAAAATATAGATAATTATTAAATACGAAACCAATTCTATGATATATAGCTCGAAAATACTCTGCTTTGGTCCAATAACACTTGTAGTGAAATACAATATTAGAGTTAAATAAGAGAAAATATTATTAACATTCCCCACTTTGCATCTGTCTCTATTATCTAAAGTTACAAAATGTTTGCACCTACCTCACAAAAGAATTTTGCATAATTTCACAATCTTTACCATTTTCCCTTCCCAAAATATCCATACCAATTTTCTCGCACCCAACGATGGACGCACCCAAATTTGCAACCATCCAACAAAAACACCAACCCCCGCACTCGAGTTCAGCCGCCATGCCACCACGGCCGCTGGCGCCATGAAGGGCTACCATAGGTCCATAGGGCTAGTCGTCCTTGCCTCTCAATCTCCACCTTCCCGTGTCTTTCTCGCACGTGCGTTCCGTGGCCATGGGCCATTTTATGCCTAATATCAGAAGTAGCAAAATGAATGAAATAAAGAAAGGCGCGCTTTAAATTATTTTTAAAAGAAAATTCATGCTAAGAATATTAGATCGGTCAAGATATTAAGTTATGATGACCTACTACAAACGAGCTTTTGAATAATCAAGCGATCAAGAAAATTTTATTTGATTATTAACAAATTTGCAAACTTTTGATTAAGTGCTGAAGTTAAATGAACTGAATTTCAAGCTGTTGATTACTTTAAGTGTCAAAAATATCAATAAATGTTGTTTGATGATAGTTGCATTTCGAGTGTTAAATAATTTCTTTTGATAAGTAAGGAATCAATGAATATCATGGTAGGTTCTAAATTTTTCTAATGTAATAGGCAAATTTTATTTTACTTTCGAATATCTATAGTCGAATGAATAAGTAATTTTATCCTTACTCATGGAATTAAGTGACTTTTGGACTCACTTCAATCATTTAAGTCAAAGCTAGTTAAAGCTATAAAACAACATAATTTCATCAAGTATTGAATGCATTGAATTCTTTATTTTTTATTTCGAGCACTTATTGGAGTTCTGAAAGCGGCCTCAGTATGCTCATTAAATACTATAAATGCTAACGCCAGCCGAATTGGATCTTCTCCTTCAGTTTCCAGGGACGCCTTCGCCAGTGCTGACGCACACTCTCTCTCCCTCTCCCTCTCCCTCTCTCTCTTTCCACTCACGCACGCACGGAGAGCGAAACAGAGGGCGAAGAAGATGCGGGCGGCGGAGAACGGAAGAGACCCGAGATTGAAGGCCATCTCGGACGCCATAAGGGTCGTTCCTCACTTCCCGAAACCAGGTTGAATTTCTCTCCCAGCTGCTGCGTCTTCGTCTTCGTCTTCCCTCGCCTGTCTTCTTCGAGCTCTAACGGGGATCCCCTGCCGTTCCTCGCTCGCGCATCGCAGGCATAATGTTCCACGACATAACCACGCTGTTGCTCGATCACAAGGCCTTCAAAGACACGGTTGACTTGTTCGTGGAGCGTTACAGGGACATGGGCATCTCCATCGTAGCTGGTACTCACTCTCTCGTGATTGTTCAATTTCCATCTTTTTTTAAGGCTTTGTTGTGACCTCTTCCGATTGTGGCGTTATGGCACTGTCCATATTCTATCACGAGATTATTAATAATGAAAGGCAAGTTGCGGGGCTTTTTAGTATTACCTTTCTTGTGGAAAAAAGTCGAAATGCGGTGCTCCTCTGAACATATGGAGGACCACTGCATAATGTTTATTTTCTCCAAAAGCATGTCACATTGGAAAGCAATCGGTAGGTAAGGCGAGTTGTTATCCTCGTTTTGTTGAATTTCTTTTTTAAACGTTTGCTTTCTTCTATCATTATTATGACCCCTTAAACTACTTGCTAATGAATTGCAGAGCAACTGGTTTCCTATTCTTTATTTACTGTTCCTTGGGTCTTTTTCTTTTTTTATATACCCTTTACTGTCTTTTGAAGCATGAAAGCATTGTGGACGAGACATGGGCTGCCGAATGCTTTTCTTGATCAGATTTCCATTTTTGTTGTAAAAGAAAGAGGGAAAAAGAAAACAATTTTGGTTGCTAAATGTTCACAGATTTGGCCATGAACTGCGCTGCCAATCGTCTCACTAGCACATCCAAACTTGAAGGAGGGCTTGTGTAATATAAGACAACAATTCTGTTTTCTTTCTTTGCAATGAACAATATAGCATATTACTCTGCCAGCAAGTCTGAATGTTTTGACGTTTGCTCTTGTTATAGATGCATTGAAAAGGATTATTAGCTTATAGGCATTCTCGGTAATCCTCAACAGCATCGTCTTCCACGTGATGATTATTATCTGTGTGTATCATATGACGATTATCGTATAGCATAACAGTTGTCTCGTCATTTCGATGTTTGCCATCTGTCAAATTACATGGAGTTTCACTTTTATCTAGGTCGATTTGCGTTTCTCTGCTCTTCTAACCAACTTTGAAGTGAAGAAATGAAATAAAGTTTGCAGATTGAAGCTAAAGTAGTTTCCCAGATTTGCATAGTAGACCAAGCGGGGGATTTCCCAAGTTCACATAAATTGTTTATAAGTTATCTACTTTTGGCAAGAGCAGAAAGTTGTTTCTCATATCAGTCTTCAAAAATCAATACAATTTTTCCTGTTAAAGGGGATGGATTGGATACTGTATCACTATGCTTAGTGGTTCCGGTAGTTCTAGCTCATTCTTGACAAGCAAAAACACGTGCAAGTACATAATAACTGGCCGGTAACTGTCTATCAATCCATATAAGTGGTTTGCTTGCTTAATGCAACTGCTGTTGATCATTCTGGTTTCTTGTTCAGCTGTGAAATGAATCTGTTCAGCAAAAAGATTACAGGAAGATCTGCCTTTCTTATTTTCTTCATATCAAGGGTCCCTTCATTTCTCTCATTTTGAGCGTGATGGTCTTTTTTTCAATTACCCTGTACAAGTGTGCTACATCAGAGTTCTGTTTCTCTTTCTTACTATATCTGGTGTCAAGTTATGTTTCAGGCATTGAAGCCAGGGGATTCATGTTTGGGCCATCTATTGCTTTGGGTATTGGTGCCAAGTTTGTTCCTCTCCGGAAACCAGGGAAGCTGCCAGGTGAACTTTCGCTGAGTTCCTGTAATTACTAATATATTGATCTTTTTCCAAATAAGTCTTGACAGTCTAGTTGGTGAATTGACCATTATCTGGTTCAGTAGAGATCTCGTGCTTGTTAATTCTGCTTTTGTGGTAATGTCAATACATCGATGAGAAAGAATTCTGGGACAATCCAACAGGCTATAGGGTAAAATCAGTGAAGCAGTTAGAAATATGACAGGTGTACTTCTGGTTAAGTGCTTGAAGCAGTGTTGATTATCAAGTTGTTTGAAGCATCTGGTCCTTGTGATCTGCTTGTCATGAAGCAGATGACTTGGCACCTCCAGGGTTTTAGGATATTTGTGTTAGGAGCCCTGTGCTTCACACTGTCTTAGAGTTGCATGTAGTGGAACGGCCTTCTTCCTGCCTTCTTTTATTGGAGTTTCTAATTGTCTTGAATTGTAGCTACTTCTAGCTAGTCCTTAATACAGTACTAGCAGTAAAATTTCAATTGAAGCTTCCAATATTTGATTGGACCTTAGGAAGAATCATATCTGAACCATATGAACTCGAGTATGGCACTGATCAACTCGAGATGCATGTCGGAGCTGTTCAGCCAGGGGAACGTACCATAATTATCGATGATTTGGTAGCCACTGGTGGGACCCTTTCTGCTGCAATAAGACTTCTAGGTCAGTTGAACTCTCGGGCTCTTGCTTTCTCTCACCTTTGTCTTTGCCATAAAACTTCCAGTTTTCCAGTTTCTAGTTCCAATTTTCCCTTCTCTAAACGTGAATTCCATGACTAAGATACACACTATTGGTCCTGCTGACCAGAACGTTTTCAGGCTGAAGTCATTGAGTGCGCTTGTGTTGTTGGTTTGCCTGTTGTCCAGGTAATCCTCAAATAAAGCAGTTTGGTAATTTCTTATCCATGAGTTCAATCTTGCTTGAACTCATTGATGAATTTTGCTTCTCACATCATCCAGTTTTCATGCATGCATTTCTCTTGCCACTTATCCTTTATATCTGCTGTAGAAAAAGGAATTAAATGATCATTCATGTTAACTATCTAACCATGCATATCTTCCCTAACTCAACGTTGAAATGCACTTCTCAATAGCAGGCTTTTTTTGGCTGTACTGGTGTTGTATTAAGTATACATTTTGTAATTTTGTATGAGATCAAGCTATAACTGTTTATCAGCTATGCTGTGCAGAAGTTTTGTTCATGAGGTTTATGGGGTCTTCTGTCAGTTACGGTGTCTGCTCTGTTTATGGAATTAAATGTGTTTCAGCTCAGCTGTAGCGGATAAAGTAGTCACAAACAAGTGATAGCTTGAATTTGTTGGACTGATCAGCTAAGCTAACTCGCAGTCAATTTGACGTTTTTGCTGTGAACTCTTGTGCCATGGTACACGTGAGCGCAGAGTGCAATTCTGGAGATATGGGCCTCTTGTCCATTCTTTGGTTCCATTTGGTTTCCATTGGTTGATAGCTTGTGTGGCAGGGAGAATGTGAGCTGAAAGAGAAGCCCCTGTTTGTTCTTGTGGAGCCCCACCATTGAAGGATGAATTTGACAGGTAACATCCTCTCATTTTAAGATATACTTTGTCATCCAGAACAACCTAAGATATTGTTGAATTTAATCAAGTGTATGGAGCGGATAATTTTCGTTTTGCCGAACCAATGAGATAACTTTAAGTACAAAGACCATTTTCTTTCTCAAATGCCTCAGGATCAGGAAGTGAAGAGGATCCAGTTTGGGACTGATACATGGGCTGCACCTGATGAAGCATTTGTTCATAATTCTACACCGCCGATTACTTCCTTCGACAAAGAACAGTCCAATGTCGAACCCTGAAGGCAAAAATAGTGTCGCTGGCTCTGCATTGGCTTCCTTGTGTAGTAGGGGCATCTAGCCAGCGTCCTCATAATAGTATATAAGATGCTTTCTCTGCGCACATCGAATAAGTATTGGAGTAGGCCAATCCTTTCAATGATCAGAGGAGGCCAAACTCTCCCATGCTTTTAGCCGACTGCGTTGAAGAGCCAATGGCCCCAATGTTAGATTGACTTCGGATGACATTGTGACCTCTTTGTGTGGAAAATTTCTTGTTCATACTTTGTACAAAAATTGGTCTGAATTTCCTCTTGTTTGTGTGCCTAAGCATACCTGGTTCGGGCTGTGAAATTCAAGCGTCGTAGAGGGCGAAACTAGCCCGGCTCGGCCCCACTTGCCGCCATTCACTTCTACCGTTGAGTTTAGATTGAATTAGTATGTCCAGAATCTAGAACTTTGGTCTTTTGGTCTGGACAGAATCTGAAAACTTGAAAGTAAGAATTGACGCAGAGATTCCTCTATGCGACCGAGCTTCAACGATCTGTGATGGGAATATGCAGAAACAGAGTGTCCATGGCTCGCGTTCTATCTCAAAGCTCAAAATAAAACGGCCCAAGAAAACTGCCCATGGATAACTTGTTAGAAAATCCTTCGTTTTAAAGGTAAAAACAGGGAAAAGAAAAAGAATAGTCAGTCTATTTTACTTCTGTTCTCTTTTAATCTTGGTTAATTTTTCTCCAAATTTTCTTTGTTGCCCACAAATTTCTTGCTAGAAATGAATTGCTCTTGAAGCACGATGGAGACGTGTGGTATTGCTTTTTTAACAAATGAGCGTGGTGATTCCAAAAGATTGATTCATCGATGAATCGATCTCAACTATCGAATATTGAGTTTTGATCCAAAGATTTCATCATTTGGTTGCTACAAAAGTGATTAAGAAGCCCGAATGAGTGCCAAACGATATTAGTCTCAAGAGATACCAAGGCTCTCTTGCCAAACTTATTTAATAAGAGATGTGACCAATTAGTATTTGGTATTCAGGTTAGGAATTCATATTTAATCGCATAAAAAAAAGAAAAAAAGCACATCATGCGGTTTCATAAAAACATCACCGATATCATTGGGGGTGGGACCGATCAATTGTGAATGGTGATTATATGCCTCTAACGAAGTGAATTAGTAGAACAAAACTTGTCTTTTTATCTTTTTCCTTTAAGTTAAAGGACAAATGCTTAAAAAAAAATTCCAAATTATATCCAACACAAAAACATCAACTTTTTTGTGTCACCAAAAATTATAAACTCACCAATTACAATATAAATATCCCAATTTTTTGTGTCACAAAAAAATTTAAATTTATACAAATATGATATATACAATCTCTATTTTAGTTTCATTAAATATATTATTGTCACATCGATAAAAGTTTATGATTTTTTAAAATAAAAATTGAGATACTTGTGTCATAATAAGTATATTAAGGTTTTATCGACAAAAAAAAAGTAAATTAAGGTCTTCTAGGTGTTGTTTGTTTGTGTTTATTTTTTTATTCATAAACACAATTTATGTTTTTATGTTTCGAGAACAAAAAAAAAACGTAAACGCGTTTGTTTGCGTTTTTATTTATTATTTTTAAAATATTTTTAAGAAAATTTTTTTCTTTCATTTCTTTTCTTCTTCTCTTTTTTTTTTTGGCCGGTCGCTGGCGTCGGCCATGGCCAAAAAGAATTCGGGATATTTCAGTTGCGGCGGGCATAATTTGAATTTTTTTATATGGCACAATACTAAATTAAATAAGATTTTTTTGTGAAATTACGAGTTATCCCCCAAATCCCGACAGGCGATCCACCTGCCGCGCCACGTCACACACCTTGCGCCGACAACTCGCGCTCACGCGCCTCCCTCCCCCGTTCAAAAAACTCGCCCCCCACTCCACGCCACCGCTCGCTATAAAAGCCTCCCCCATCTCTCTCTATCGGACCGCTCTCCTTCATTCCCGAATCTCCTCCGCTCGAAACCCGAATCGCCCCCAAAGAAATCCCTTCGTCTCTCCAAAAACCCTAATTCACGAATCCCCCAAAATCCGAGTCGCCTTCGTCTCCGGCCTCTTCGATTCGGATCGAATCCGACTGGAACGGATACAGAGGAGCTGCGGCCGGCGGGCGCGGGCGATTCGCGCGAGATCGGAATCCGAGGCGGAGGCGGCGCCGGCGGCGGCGATCGGGGGCGGCGGCGCAATAATGTCTGCAGTAGTTTGCGGGAGCAAGCGATCGTTGTTCGACGACATACCTTCTCCCCCCTCGCCTCCGTCCTGCAAGAAGATCCGCCGCTTCTCCCCGTCGTCCTCCTCGTCTTCTCCGCCCCCGGTTTGGTTCTCGTCGGCGCCTGCGCCTGCGCCGGCGCCGGCGCTGGCCCACCTCGATCGGCTCCTCCAGCTTTTTCCCCACATGGAACCCCAGGTGGTGCCTATCGCGGTCTCTCGTTATCTGCTTGTTTGCTGTAGAATCCGTATAGCGTGAAAAATCGTATAAAACAACATCCGGTGGACTCTGAAGCTAACTAGTGAGCGTTTTCTAGTTCGTTCTTTGGGGCAGTCTGTGATTGGCATTAGTTCGGGCAAGGGCGTGACTGCCGATTCCTTCCTTTTCTAATCGGAGTTCGAAAGTTCTGTCTGGTTCTTTTGGCAAGCTGTAGGCTAACGATTCGCATGTTTTTTGGATTCTGGACTGTCGCGGGCCTGCAGTGCCTTATAATCTTAATGGATTTCATTCTCAGATTCTCGAGAGAGCATTGGTAGAATGCGGGGACAATGTAGAGGCTGCCATTAGGAGGCTGCACGAGCTCTGTTTGGGTCCTGCTGCGGATAATGGAGGGTTTTCTGAAGAACCCGGTGTTAATGTTGACCAAGGTAGACGATTCTTCTTATGTGCCTTTTCAGTTCGTGCAAAGTTAAAACCTGTTTTTCGTAACTAGTTGACCGGAATGGAAAAGGGAAACAGATGGATTCGACCGTCATCTGCAATTATGTCCTTCTCCTAGGCAGGAATGTTTTGATCCTCATCAATTATAGCGAATAAAACAGGTGTTATATGTTGAAATCTTTGTGGGGATTGATAATGGTTTTTCTTTTTATCGCGTAGAGGATATGAATCGACGTTCTCTTTTTTTAAGGGCTGGAATTTCATGTAACTTATTCAGATGGAATTCTTGCTGGGACTTATTCTTCATATGTTGCCTTGATTGGGCCAATGACGTTGAATTTTCATTGACAGGTGATAGAGATGATGCTGATGTACCTTGTGAGCCGTCAACCAACCTTCCCGTTGATGGTGCAGGGTGGGTGGATGTATTTGTGAAAGAAATGATGAGCGCCACAAGTTTAGATGATGCCAGAGCACGTGCCACAAGAGTGCTCGAGTTTTTTGAACAGTCTGTCAGTGGACAAGCTGGTGCTGAGGCTGTTAAAAGTGTCCAGAAGGTACTCATATCAATTCATAGATGGTTTTTGACATGTTGTGCTTTAGTTGTTATGTCATGGTGTTTCCTTAGACTATCTGAGGTTACTTTAATCAGCTTATGAAGCTACATCTGTGATGTTTATCTTGGTAATCGCCAGCAGTTTTGTCTTAGTCACTACCCATTGACAATTGGGCTTATGAGGCTCCTGACATGATTGTTTAGTTTGGTGTTTGTTTCGTCTGCCTCCTAGAAATATCTCTTAGGATGAGAAACACTCATGAGGTATGCCCTTGCCATCCTCTCTAAGGTGAAATGTATCAGATGTCAGAAAATTTGGCTTGTCTTTCCGTACAAAGTCTTGATTCAATTACTGTTCAACTAAAAGAACAATTAGTGTTTAGTCTCTTGAACTATAACTTTTTCATGTCTGTAAATTAAAACCATCAAACGTCCCTTGCACTGATTAGGACTGGGAGATGTGACGAAAAAAACACAGTAATGTCTGTTCTGCATTGATCCGTCTAGTAGTTGTGGTAAGTATATCCTTTATTAAGTAATCGCGTGGAACTTTAAAATTGGCATGTGATTCTGTTCATTTCTTAGGAACATATGATGCTGAAGGAGCAAATGGAGGCAGTCCTTCGGGAGAACACAATTCTCAAACGTGCTGTGGCTATTCAACATGAACGTCAAAAGGAACATGAGGAGAAGAATCGTGAGCTGCAGCACCTGAAGCAGTTAGTATCTCAGTATCAGGAACAGTTAAGAGTACTTGAGGTCTGTCGCCTGAACTTCTCTACTAGATGTTTATTAGGTATTGCTTGGCTTATTTTAGCATAAGGTGAGAATGTTCACACGTGTATGCTGTCTTGCCAGGTCAACAACTATGCCTTGTCGATGCATTTGAGACAGGCCCAGCAAAGCAACTCTTTCCATGGGAGTTATCCTCCGGATGTCTTCTGATTTTGGATCATTCTCCTGGAACGGTTCAAACCAAGTTGATGTTTCATCCTTGGCGACGATGTTCCTTTATACATATTATAGAGCAACTCGAAGTTGACAGTGGTCTTTCTATCTATGGAAATAGATGAAAGGAGAACAGTGCCGGCAGGAGTTCTGCAGAGCCCGTCCTGCATATTTTCCCCTTTCCGTTCTTACTAGTCTTGCAGTATGCTTCATATCACCAGATGAGGTGTTGTATTGTAGGAAAGTTGAAGTTGGGTCGAAGATTTATCCAATAGGGTTCAATTTTGATGTTGGGGTTCATTTCTCTGATTCTGTTTGTTGTCTGAAATCTGCTTGTAATTTCCTTCAGTAATCAATGGAGTTATGTTTAACAATTTGCTCATTGCTCATTGAGGTGGAAGATCCAGTAACTACTGTTTTCTCAACAGACCTTTGTATTGTGAGAGAACTCCCCGACTGATCAATGGAAAATTCCTTGTCATCCTTTCGCTTTTTTTCATGCCGACTGGTGCCGCAACAAGATCCTCGAATAAACACGGCACCCCGCTTTTTTGGTCTTTTGAATGCAAATTACTCGAGTTATCCAGAAAGAATTTAAGAATTTAAGGATTTGTTTGTTTTGTGGAAAAGGGATTTGAAAAATATTTTTCTATAAATGATTGATTGTATTGTCAACAAAATGCATGAAAAATATTTTTATCATGTACGAGAATATTCAGATATAAATTATTGTCAATAATGAATTAAATTATTGTCAATAATGAATTGTCTTCTATTAATTAATTATTTCAAATGCGATTATTTTTCGAAAAAGCGTTTCCAAACTATTTATCTTCAGTGAAATAAAGGCATTGTAAGAAGCTCATCATCTTCCTGATTTTTAGCAAATGGTTATAATTTATGATGCGAAGCCATCGATTACCCATTAGGTTATAGAATTGAATTCGCAGGTGTGCTTTTTGTGAATTTTGGTATATTGTTACAGTTTCGGTTTGGACAGATGTATTTATTCTTCACTTTAGGCTTAATGTGACCTAACCCAATACGTACGACACGTTAATTAATCGATTGTCTATAATTCGTGTAAATGATAACATAATTCTTTTAAGTGGAAATATAAAACAAAAACTTTTGATCTTCATGATTTTTCCCACTAAAAGGGATGAAGACATTTTTATTCAAAGAAGTACCATTGAAAGAATAATTATTGTAGAAACCGAAGAATCGAAGACATCTTATTTCTCTTCCTTAACTCACACTTTTCCTTAATGTATCTAATCATATGGAAAATAGAATACAATGTTCGTTTCACTTGGGTTGAAAGAGGACCGGATTCCAGACTATAAATAAGTGCTTTTCATCATAACCCATTCTACCTTCATACTTTTTTATAATAACTACAACTTTCTCTCAAGGACTACACCTTTTTCATTTCATGAGAGTTACAATTCTTTACACTTAAATATTTATTAAATCATTAATTAATAATATCATGTGAGCCATGATAATTCTTCCAAGTCACTCCAGAGGGGGTGTAGACGTGCAAGAATTCTTTGCTTCATCTTGGCCTCTTCCATTGTACCATTCGGTCAAACTTCAGAAAGCATTGGTCAACCATTTCTAAATTTGTAATTCGAGGGTTCAAGCTGAACCGTCGTCCTCACCAAAAGAACATGCGAAGTTTTGATTACGTTGCATTTGATATTGGCTAATAGTTGGGATGAGCATGGTTCAAATTGAACCAGTTTAGCACCTAACTTAGGGACCGATTCGCATAATATCGGTCCTCAAATTTTAAGATTGAGGACCGAACTAACCTTATAAGTTTGATATAATTTTAGGGTTAACTCGAGATCAACTAATAATTTTTTTGTTTTATTGTTTGTATTCCCTAAATAGACAATCTTGCTATTTGAAATTAAATATTTATCAACAATGTGGCATTGATCAACTAGACTATAAATACCAGTGCATATCCAACATAAATATAAGATAACATAATAATAGAAATTTTGCATTTGCTAAAAATAACAAAGCATAAAAGTGACACGGAGATAAAGTGTTTCCATTACTAGACCATGCTATAATTTCCTCGCTTTTGATTTATCTTTAAATCATTTTTCAATTTGGGAAATGGGATGAGATGGGAAATTTAAGAGAAGAGGTGAGAGCCGAGATGAGGGGAGAGCAGCATTCCGAGGGGCAAACGGAGAGCTGCGAGCTACAAGGTGAGGGGCAAGCAGAAAGTGGGAAGTGAGTTGAGCGAGCAATGCTTACAAAAAGGGTTTCTAAATTTATAATTAGGGCTTTGTTCTTTGTGATTTACTTACCAAAGATAAAAAAAAAAGAAAAAGAAAAAAGAAAAAAGGAGAGAGCAAAAAAGAAAGAAGATAATAGAATAGAATGTTGGAGGAAAACAGACACAATAATGCCGTTAACATCAAGTTAGGGTTATAAACTTTAGAATATATAAAAGAATACTATATGTAACATATTAAATATGCATATTTATATATAATATATGATAGCTATAGGGTTGGTCCGAGTTGGACCAAGGACTAACTCAGTCATTTTGGGAACTGGATCAGGATGGATAGGATTGGACCGATCCAGGATTGATCATTGACCGATGCTCAGCCCCTAGGTAACAGCAAAAATGAAGACATGTCTCCTTGGAATCAAATCCAAACCGATTACAATATGTACTCACCTAAAATCACCCATTAGGCCTCCGATTCATTCTCGACCTGGGCCCAAAACGCAGCCCGTTTGGGGCCCATCTAACCGAAACCAACCCCAGAGGAAAAAAAGTAGTTTTTTTTTTTTTGGTAAAAAAACAGTTTAGTTTAAAAACAAGTAAAAAAACTAATTAATCTTCATACACAACTCCATATATATCAAAACTCCCGCGCTCGATCTAGTTAACCTCTCGATCGCCATTCCTCTCTCCGGAATCCACCCCGGCCTCAGGGAGTCTCCGAGATTCTCCGTCGCGATCGGCGTTCGCGTTCGCGTTCGCGTTCGTCTCCCGTCGTCCGTCCCTCGGTTTCCCTCGAGCTGCGCGAGCGAAGAAGATGGTGTTGGCGCAGTCGGGTGGGACCGTCGCCCGCCGCGATACGGCGGATGAGCAACGCCGCGACGGTCGTCGACGAGAAGGTCCTGAGCGAGTGCCGCAACGGGATCAACCGCGCCCTCCTCAGCGCCGACGTCCGGTTCCAGCTCGTCCGCGACATGCAGAGCAACATCAGGCGCGTCGTCAGCGTCGACGATCTCGCCGCCGGGCACAACAAGCGCAGGATCATCCAGCAGGTATCTGTTTTTTTTTTTTTTCTTTTCTTTTTCGGGAATTCAGTCTCTCTCTCTCTTTTTTTTTTTTTCTTTTTTCTTTTCTTTTTTGGGAATTCGGTCTCTCTCTCTCTCTCTCTCTTTGATTTTTTTGGGGCTTGAGGTATTAACAAGCTGTCCGTGCATTGGCGTGGGCTTGGATGAATTTTTGGTGAATAAACTGCATATAATTTGATGAAGTTTATATAGAAGATTGTCTTGGATTGAATTCGGAAAATATTCGATCACGATGCATAGGAAGGTGCTTCAAGATATGAGTTATTGGTATGCCTGTGTTGACAGTAGGCTGTGAGATCAGGGTTATTAGAAAATTCGACATGTTCCACTGTGTGAATCGGCATTTGCAATTAAGTTTTCTTTGATAAAAGTTGGAATATATAATTTTTTTTCTTTTTATATGATTGGAATTTGTCGATCTTGAGGATGTTTTAGATTGTGGACTCCAATTTGATAGCCTCTCATTCTGAAAAAATGCCTCGAATGAAGCGTTCATTAGGAAACGCCCTATCTTCCTTCCTAGATATGTAGTGATGTGTTGCTTCGAGTGGCATCTCATGTGGAAGAATTTTAGTTCATTAAGACATTACTGCAACCGTAAATACTAGTTCTTATTTTTAGTATTGATATGATCTTTGCTTTCGGCATAGCTTTGTTCCAAGTACTTTTTGGTGTTTTGGGGATGGGTGGATATCCTGGAGATGTGTATATCGGGTTATTTGATCTGTTTGGTCAGATTTTAAGGACATATCTGTAACTAGCACTGTCTGTCAGAATTTTGTCTCATATGCGACTGAATGTGATCAAGGAGTACTCATGCGGTTCACTTGTGGCTACTTTCGTTTCAGGCAATATTTATTGAGCTATGCAACATGTTAGATCCAGGGAAGCCTTCCTCTACTCCTAAGAAAGGAAAGACAAGTGTCATTATGTTTGTCGGTTTACAAGGTACTTAAAGATCCCCTTTAACTTGAGTTGATGTTCATGAATTTAGTTACTTGGGAAATGGATTATCCTTTGTTGTATCCATGGATTATCCTTTGTTGTATCCGTGCATTCTCTTAAAGTGGTTGCAATTTGTCTGGAGGCTTTGTACACTGCTTATGCTTTGATATGGGAATAGAATATTCAAGTATGTGTTACAATGACAGGATTGGGTAAGACCATGAAGTGTACCAAATATGCTTATTATCATCAAAAGAAAGGTTGGAAGTCGGCTCTTGTCTGTACTGATACTTTTAGAGCTGGTGCCTTTGATCAGTTGAAGCAGAATGCCACTAAGGCTAAAATTCCATTTTACGGAAGGTTCTCTCTTTCATGCATTGCATTTTGATCTCCTCCGGTATGCAGACACCTAGTTCCTCAAACAAAATGACTTGGACAGTCAGATTTATAAAATTTAACTTAAGGTCTCCAAGTGCACATGTTTTTATCATGCATAAAATTCTTTCTCATGTTGATTTGTTTATCCTTCATTTACTCATGAGTGGGCTCACAGAAGTGAACATTTAGGACTGTCATGTTTTGATGAAATTTTTTGGCCATCAATTGATTTGAGTTCTGTGACAGTTACACAGAATCGGATCCTGTGAAAATTGCTCTTGAAGGTGCGGAGACATTTAAAAAGGAAAATTGTGATTTCATAATTGTTGACACGAGTTGGCGTCACAAGCAGGAGGCTGCTCTTTTTGAAGAAATGCGTCAAGTTTCTGAAGCAACGGTAGCATATGATCCTTTTGCACATTTACAAGTGGATCTATTCTTCTTTAAGATTTTAACATGTCACATGATATTCTGCAGAAACCAGATCTCATTGTATTTGTTATGGACAGTAGCATTGGTCAAGCTGCATTTGATCAAGCACAGGCATTCAAGAAAAGTGTTCCTGTTGGTGCTGTTATTGTGACTAAGATGGATGGTCATGCAAAGGGAGGTGGTGCTCTTAGTGCGTAAGTGTTATTTTGGTTAAGTCAGAGATATACCATTTCGTTGCCCATAATTTCCCTCTTCACAGTCGCCATCACTCAAGTGGTTTGCTAGTATTTGAATGGCGTAATAGAGTGAATTATTGTGCAAAAGGTTTGCAAACGGTTGCAATATGAGTCCCTAGAGTAGATTGCCACTAGCTTGCAGTTGCATATGTATGTTGTGTGTCTGTGTGTGTGTTTATTTAAATGGCAGCAGTTTCGATTGTATTCTTAAGTGTAGCTGAGCAATGGATATCACTGGTTATATTCTTTGTTGGATTCTAATCGTTAGATCTTAGTACTTTATGGGTTATGTTAATATATGTCAGTTTAGGTGAAAGATCACATAATGAAACATTTACACTTTAGTAATCGAAAGTGATTAATATTTTCATGGGACTGATGGTGAAATATTCTCTACAGAAAAAAAAAATTAGTTGAGAATCCAGCATGGTTGAGTTTTACCCGTTGAAGATTACTCAGGCTTATGATACTTTTGGAACATTTGGTGTGAGTTTATTTGTTTTCATGTGCAGCGTTGCAGCAACGAAAAGTCCTGTGATCTTTATAGGTACTGGAGAACATATGGATGAGTTTGAAGTGTTGACGTTAAGCCTTTCTTTAGCCAGCTATTGGGTAGGTAATTTCATTTGGGTTCTGCCTTTCAATGGGTCTTAATGATATGTATGAGGGTGATTTGCATTTTTTAGCGGTTTAATATATTGGTGAAAAATATTTTCCATGTAGGTATGGGCGATTGGTCTGGGTTAATGGACAAAATTCACGAAGTGGTGCCTAAAGATCAATAGCCTGAGTATCTACAAAAGCTTTCTCAAGGGAATTCTACATTGAGAATTATGTATGAACTGTTTCAGAACATTCTTAAAATGGGTCCAATTGGCCAGGTTTGTATTTCTTCCATCACTGGATATGATGCTTTACCTTATCATTGCATGCTTTTATTTTGAGATTCATTCAAAGAGAACACTCAAGCATGATTGAGAATGCACAAGCATGTGCCATGGTTTGGTCTCTTGAATCAAGGTATATTCCATGTTACGGGGGTTCAATTCAGAAATGATGCTAAAGGGTCAAGAGAAAGAAAGCCAGGCTAAGATCAAAAGATACATGGCCATGATGGACTCGACAAATGAGGGCAAGTCGTACTGAAATATATAGTTTAGCTGTTGATTATTTTGGCTTGGGGCTGCAGTGAAGGTTTTAAATTCTAATCCTTGCCTCTGAGCCTGGTTAAACAAAGTTCGATTTGTTCCAGAGCTAGACAGTTCAAATCCAATGATCATGAATGAATCTAGAATCATGCGGATAGCAAGAGGTTCTGGTTGCCTCGACAGAGAAGTCATGGAAATGTTGGAAGAGTATAAGAGGATAGCCAAGAGGCTGAGCAAAATTAAGGGACTTAAGATCACAACAAGGGGTGATATGAATATGCGGTCTCGAAATATGAATGCACAACGCATGAGCAGAGTTCTCCCACCTCAGATGGTAAGGCAGATGGGTGGTATGGGTGGTTTACAGAGCTTGATGAGGCAAATGGGTTCCGCCAAGGATATGACGGGTATGTTTGGAGGTGGCCATTTATAATGGCTGATTTGTCATGTGCATTATTCATTTGTAACTCCAGGCGAAATTAAGTGGCCACAGTTTGGCTTCGGTTAGAATTAGACGAGCGTTGTTTCCTTGAGTGACTAGCCATACAGCTATGCTTGGACATGGGAGAGTGAGTTCTGGTGGAAAGGCTGATGATTTGATTCGCACTCTTTCTGTAACTAGTCAAAATTCTGCCTGCAATAATTAGTTACAGGATTTTTGTTTTTTGAGTTAGGATTAAGGAATAGCAGGTGATTTTTTATTTTTTATTTTTAAGTCGGCTGAAATGCTAACTGAAGTTATTTAGCGTGTTACCTTCCTTTTTCGGTTGAATTTCTTGGTTCCATCTGACGAATCTTACCACGAATCTTACTTGAGCAGGTTTGCTCCGAAGGTGCAGTAGATCCGTCGCCTGACATTGCTTTGTTGCTAGAAAGGCGGTAAATAACTAGTCCAATGGTCCAATTGTTTTGTAGAAAATATTCTGATGTCAGTTCGCTTAGGAAAATAAGTCAATGAAAAATGTTTTTTTTATCAAAACTTACATAAGAATCGGAAAATGCACTAGATATTGATGTTTAGTTACGAAAACCCCAATAATGGTTCTCAGGTCCGTTCAATACCAAGACTTCGGTGGCCGAGCCTAGGTTCGTCAACACCGGGGTCAAGACCTTGGTGCTTAGGGTAGGGCCCTTAGCACCCACGCGCGGGTCCACTGAGGTTAGGCTTGAACCTTGACGCTCATACTGAATGATTTGCACCCTAGTCTTGGTCCATAAAGGTCGCGCTTGGGTTCTTGAAACATGAACTCTTGGTCCCGACCTTGAAGCTCGGGGCAAAAATGGCCATTCGCAGGTCCTTGGTGCTCAAGCTTCGGTTTTTTATTAATGGAATGTTTGTTCTTATAAAAATATATAATTTTTAAATATAATTATTTTTATTTTTAAAAATATTGAGACTTTTAATTATTTTATATTATTTTCGTTTTTATTTTTTTTCTCGGTTGGTCATAAGCGAGTTTGAGCCTTGCCCAAAGTTGGTGATCAACTATGATCGACGACAATGATGATGCACAATTGGCATCTAATTGGTGGTGGTGGCAACGGCGATTGTCGATTGGCAATGACCAACAACTAGAAATTGATGACTAATAGTTGATTAGCGACGATCGATAGCAGTCGATGATGACTATCGGCAGCTGTCGACATGATGACAATCGGCAGCTATCGACAGTGGCGATTGGTTGAGGAAAAAGGAGGAAGAACAAAGAAAAAAGAAAAAATTAAAGTAAAAAAAATCAAAAATTGGAATTTATTGGTAATTTTTTTTTCTAAAAAATCATATCAGATTTTTCATACCAAACGACATAATATATTTTCCATTTTATTTTTTGGTTTACAGAAAAACATCTGAAAATAATTTCATTTTCTATGGAAGATGACTTTTCGAAAAATATTTTTTAAGTATATTTTTTGGTGAAATAAACAGGTCCTTGAGTGTTTATGATCCATCGAAACTGAAGAAGACCGAGACATTCCTAGAGGCAAAAAAGCAGACGAATGGGGGAGCTTCAGCTCGCTGCATAACTAGCGTAACTTGCTAATCTGCAACATTGAGAGAGGAGCCATCGGAGCAATCCCCACTTTTATTACCACGGAGCAGAACCTACTTAAATAAAGAAGACGAATGGAATCGAATTCACCTAACTCATGAAGTGCAGCAAGTGCCGTACGAGAAAAATGCAATCTGTGTAGATGCATAAAATAATAGTCACACAAATGTTCCTTTTTGGTTTGTTTTTTTTTTGGTAAAGTTTTTTATTTTTAATTTTTTCCTTTTTGGTTTGTTTCTATCCATAACTTAGAGCGAAGCTTCCTCACTAACTCGTGAGCTAGTCTACGGAATTATCCATTTTTCCAGAGTATCAATTTATAGAGAAAAAAAAATGCTAAAAATGAATATCTTGATCGGGTAGGTCGAGTGATTCCTTTTAAAAATAATAGGAAACAACAATAAAAAATTCTAAATTATGCAAACTATAACACATTTATCTATTTTTTTCTATTTTTTTGATGTTGGAATACATTCACCCAAAATTACTTAATCTTTATACAAACCCGTATATTTTAAATTTTGATGTAAATGCGTCGCATAAATATAAATTTAGGATTTTTGATATTATAAAGAAAACTTTTGAAATACACACTAATACAAATTTAACGTCATATGAGCATGAAATTTGAGATTTTTTTTTTTTTTTTTGTATTAGGAAAGAATTTGAGGCAAATGTGTCATTATTTAGAATTTTTGGTGTCTTTTCCCTTAAATAATAAACGTTATCTTTTAAGCCCCTCCTCTTCCCCTTCCTCCTCTTCTAGCCCTAGGAGAGAATCTCCGATAGATCAGAACCTCTCAATCGCCATTTCTCTCTGGAATTCCCCCAGCCCTAGAGTCTCTCGATTCTTCATCGCGATCGGCGTTCGCGTCCGTCTCCCTTGATCACCCCCCCGTCGTGTTCCCGAAGCAGAGCGAGCGAAGATGGTGTTGGCACAGTTGGGCGGGACCATCACCCGCGCGATACAGCAGATGAGCAATGCGACGATCATCGACGAGAAGGTCCTGAACGAGTGCCTCAACGAGATCAACCGCGCCCTCCTCAACGCCGACGTCCAGTTCCAGCTCGTCCGCAACATGCAGAACAACATCAAGCGCATCGTCAACATCGAGGATCTCGCCGCCGGCCACAACAAGCGCAGGATCATCCAGCAGGTTTGTGCGTGCGTGTTTTTGTTTTTGGGAATTCAGTTTTTTTTTTTTGGGGAGGGGGCCTGAGGTATCGGTGAGTTGCCTGTGAATTGGCGTGGGCTTTGATGAATTTTCGCTGAATTGTTGCATAGAATTTGATGAAGTTTATATAGAGGCTTGTCTTGGATTGAATTCGGAAAATATTCAATTACGATGCGTAGGAAGGTGCTTCATGATGTGGTTATTGGTATGCCTGTGTTGATAGTAGGCTGGGAGCTTAGTGTTATTAGAAAATTGGACATGTTCCACTGTGTGAATCAGCAATCGCGATTAAGTTTTCTTTGATAGAAGTTCGAATATATAATTTTTTTTCCTCTTTATGTGATTGGAATTTGTCAATTTTGAGGATGTTTTAGATTTTGGACTCCAATTTCATGGGCTCTCATTTTGAAAAAGTGCCTTGATATGAAGCGTTGATTAGGAAACGCCCTGTTTTCCTTTCTAGATATGTAGTTGATTTTGACTTGCCATATGGAGATCAGATATAATGTGTTACTTCGGGTGGCATCTCATGTGGAAGAACTTTAGTTCATCAAGACATTACTGCAACCGTAAATGCTAGTTCTTATTTTTAGTGTTGATATGATCTCTTTCAGCATAGCTCTATCCTAAATACTTGTTTGTGTTTTGGGGATGGATGGAATTTTTTGGAGATGTGTATATTGTGTTATTCGATCTGTTTGGTCAAATTTTAAGGACATATCTGTCACTGGCACTGCATGTCAGAATTTTGTCTCACATGCGGCTGAATGTGATCAAGTAGTACTCATGTGGTTCACTTGTGGCGGCTTTTGTTTCAGGCCATATTTAATGAGCTATGCAACATGTTGGATCCCGGGAAGCCTTCCTTTACTCCTAAGAAAGGAAAGACAAGTATCATTATGTTTGTCGGTTTACAAGGTACTTAAACATCTCCTTTGACTTGAGTTGCTGTTCATGAATTTAGTTACTTGGAAAATGGATTATCCTTCGTTGTATCTGTGCATTCTCTTCAAGTGGTTACAATTTGTTTGGAGGCTTTATACACTGCTTATGCTTTGCTGTGTGAATAGAATATTCAAGTATGCGTTATTATGACAGGATCGGGTAAGACCACGACGTGTACTAAGTATGCATACTATCATCAAAAGAAAGGTTGGAAACCGGCTCTCGTCTGTGCTGATACTTTTAGAGCTGGTGCCTTTGATCAGTTGAAGCAGAATGCCACTAAAGCTAAAATTCCATTTTATGGAAGGTACTTTCTTTTATGCATTGCATTTTGATCTGCTCCTGTATGCATACTCCTAGTTCCTCAAACAAAATGGCTAGGACTGACAGATATCGTGAAAGTGAACTTAAGGTCTCAAAGTGCACATGTTTTCATCATGCATAAGTTCTTTCTCATGTTGATTAGTTCATCCTTCATTTTCTTATGAGTGGGCTCACAGAAATGAACATTTAGGACTGTTGTGTTTCAATGCAATTTCTTGGCGGTCAAATGATACAAGTTCTGTGACAGTTACACAGAATCGGATCCTGTGAAGATTGCCGTCGAAGGTGTGGAGACATTTAAAAAGGAAAATTGTGATCTCATAATCGTTGACACAAGTGGGCGTCACAAGCAGGAGGCTGCTCTTTTTGAAGAAATGCGTCAAGTTTCTGAAGCAACGGTAGCATATGATCCTTTTGCACATTTACAACTGGATCTCTGCTTCTTTAAGATTTTAAAATGTCACATGATATGCTGCAGAAACCAGATCTCATTGTATTCGTTATGGACAGTAGCATTGGTCAAGCTGCATTTGATCAAGCACAGGCATTCAAGCAAAGTGTTCCTGTTGGGGCTGTTATTGTGACTAAGATGGATGGTCATGCAAAGGGAGGTGGTGCTCTTAGTGCGTAAGTGTTATTTTGGTTTAGTCAAAGACATACCATTTCATTTCCCATAATTTCCCTCTTCACAGTCGCCATCAATGAAGTGGTTTTCTAGTATTTGAATGGGGGTAATAGAGTGGATTAATGTGCAAAAGGTTTGCAAACGGTTGCAATATGAGTCTGTGGAGTAGATTGCTGCTAGCTTTCAGTTGCTTATATATGTTCTGTGTATATGTGTGTATTTTTCTAAATGGCAGTGGCTGTGATCGTATTCTTAAGCGTAGCTCAGCAATGAATATCACTGGTTATATTCTTCATTGGATTCTAATTATTAAATCTTCATACTTTTTGGGTTATGTTACTATATGTCAGCTTAGGTAAAAGATCACATAATGAAACATTTACACTTGTTGTAATTGAAAGTGATTATTATTTTTATGGGACTGATGATGAAATATTCTCTACAAGAAAAAAAAGAAATTATTTAGGAACCCCGCATGGATAATTTTTAGCCGTTGAAGATTTCTTAAACTTATGATACTTTCGAACATTAAAATGCTTATATGCATCTTCCTTTGGTGTGAATTTATTTGTTCACATGTGCAGTGTTGCGGCAACAAAAAGTCCTGTGATCTTTATAGGTACTGGAGAACATATGGATGAGTTTGAAGTGTTTGATGTTAAGCCTTTTGTTAGCCGGCTATTAGGTAGGTAATTTCATTTGGGTTCTGCCTTTCTATGTGTCTTTTTGATATGTATGAGCATGAGATGCGTCCTTTAGTGGTTTAATATTTTGGTGGAAACCATTTTTCCACATAGGTATGGGGGACTGGTCTGGGTTTATGGACAAAATTCACGAAGTGGTGCCTAAAGATCAACAGCCTGAGCTTCTACAGAAGCTTTCTGAAGGGAACTTTACCTTGAGAATTATGTATGAACAGTTTCAGAACATCCTTAAAATGGGTCCAATTGGCCAGGTTTGTATTTGTTCCATCATTGTATATTATGCTTTGCCTTATCTTTGCACGCTTTTATCTTGAGATTTGTGCAAAGAGAATGCACAAGCATGTGCCATGTCAAGATCAGTCGATGATCCAGGCTAATGGTTTGGTCATCTTGAATCAAGGTTTTTTCAATGCTACCGGGGTTCAGTTCGGAATTGATGCCAAAGGGTCAAGAGAAAGAAAGCCAGGCAAAGATCAAAAGATACATGACCATGATGGACTCAATGACAAATGAAGGCAAGTCATGCAGTAATATATAGTTTAGCTGTTTTTTATTTTGGCTTATGGCTGCAGTGAAAGTTTTAAGTTCAAATCCTTGCCTCTGAGCCTGATTAGATAACTTCGATTTGTTTCAGAGTTAGACAGTTCAAATCCAAAGATCATGAATGAATCTAGAATCATGCGGATAGCAAGGGGTTCTGGTCGCCACGTCAGAGAAGTTATGGAAATGTTGGAAGAGTATAAGCGGCTTGCCAAGATTTGGAGCAAAATGAAGGGACTTAAGATCCCGACGCGGGGTGATATGAACATGCGGTCTCGAAACATGAATGCACAGCACATGAGCAGAGTTCTTCCACCTCAGATGCTAAAGCAGATTGGTGGCATGGGTGGTTTACAGAACTTGATGAAGCAAATGGGTTCTGGCAAGGATATGATGGGTATGTTTGGAGGTGGCGATTCATAATGGCTGATTTGTCAAGTGTATCATTCAGTTGTAACCTCTGGGCGAAATTAAGCAGCCACAGTTTGACTCCACTGAGAATTAGACGGGCCCTATTTCCTCAAGTGACAAGCCATACAGCTATGAATAGACACGGGAGAGTGAGTTCTAGTGGAAGGGTCGATGCATTTGATTCGCATTCTTATGTAACTAGTCAAAATGCTGGCTGGAATAATTACAGGAGTTTTTGTTTTTTAAGTTAGGATTATGGGAGAGCAGGTGTACCTTTTGGTTTTTTATAAGTCAGCTGAAATGCATAACTGAAGTTTTTAGTGTGTTTCCTCCTTTTCTCGGTTGAATTTATGGATTCCATGTGACCAATCTTACCTTGGAGCGCCTGGAATGGATGTGTGAAGAGCTGTCAGCTTGTTTCTCTTTTATGGCTTAACGGCACCCTTTCCTACGGTCTTGCTAATTGACAGTAGGTTTGCTCCCAAGGTGAAGTAGGTCCATCACTGGACACCACTTTGTTGCTAGAAAGGTGTTAAGTAACTAGCCCGTGAAGCTGTTCTTGATACAACAATACTGAGGGAGACTCGGACATTCCTAGAGACAAAAACACAATGGGAAGCTTTAGCTCATTGCGCAACTAGTGTAAGTTGCTCTTCCGTAACATTGAGAAAGCCATCAAAGCAAAATTAACTTTTGTTACTAAGACGCAGGCCTCTAATTTATAAGTAATCGTATATGCATTAGCATCACTCTTAACAACGCAGGAGATGGAAATTGAATGAACCTCCTTCATTGATGAGTCCAGTTGGATGTAAAAGGGAGAGCTAAGCTCATGGGCAAAGAAAAGCTTTAGTTATCATCCTTTTACGTGAAGTTAAGATTGTTTAACTCCACTTGTGCACATACTCATCCTCAGAAACACATGCGGTTCATCAAATCGCAACCCATTAGTTTTTTGGTGGAGGAGAATTGCTTTTCATTGGTTGCGTTCGCCCTTCATGCAGGACAAATTGACGAGGCAGCCAAGTTTACCGTCGACCAAGAATTTGGCAGGTTCATAGTACGCTATATTTGGCCGATCCTGTCATGTAGGAAGACAAGATTTTGGAATATAAATTCTGAATGATCAAGATCTGTAGTTGACAATATCATCTGCATCACAGCATGTGTGTCCAAGTGCAAACTCCCATGACATGCAGCATTTCTGTGGAAGACGGCCATAATAGTCAGATAAAGAGGGATGCTGTTTTGAACAGATCCCAAATTAGCTGAACTATTAAACACAATGAAAATCCAACTTGCAAGCACAATGCAAAAATACTATGATTAATTTGATTGGAAAGGGGGGACGGATCTAACACATGAGCGCAAATCAAGAATCCACCAGTCAGCATCTACTGATTCAACCTCTGAATAATCATCCACACAAAGATAAGCTAAACTAAAAAAGTAGAAAAGAAAATTTGAAATTCTAAACCTAAACTTCAGCAGCTTTCACAAATGCATTAGAAGTCTCGGACGATCCAGACTGGAGCCAGTTCTTGGCGCAAACAAGAGCTTCAAGTGTAACTGGACGCAATGAACTGCGATAACCGTCAATCTTCTTGCTTTGGGTGTCAAAGACAGAACCAGGATCAACAATCGAGATTGGTATGGACAAAACATCAGCAGCCATCTTGGAAAGAATGGGGTACTTCAGGTTATTTAATTTCCACCAACCCAATAGATCGAAGTCCTGTACCCTCGGCAGAAGAGACTCCTCCAAATATTGATCTAATTCGGACTTTGTTTGCTGGCCACTAGTGATCTCTGAAATGTAGACATCAAAATCAGAAAGCCCATCCCCAAAGGAGATGCCCATACCATCATGTGGCAGCTCTTCATGAGACACTCCTTCCTGAGGCATTCCTCCATCTGGCAGCTCTGATTTTATGATGCTCTCGGTGCCGTTCTCCATTGGAGCATCCGGAAGAGGAATTATGGGTGGAAAATAATCAAGAAAGAGTTGTTGAATACCCTCATCAACTAGTCCAATCCACGTTTCAGCATCCTCGCCAAAAATTCTAGAGAAACTAAATTCTACAAGCTTCATCTTGAATCTTGGATCCATGACTACTGCAACCGCCAATATAAGGCAGCATCCCCTCCAATATTCGTTGAACTTTTCTTGTAAAGGCTTGATTAGGTTGCTTACAAATGGGTCCTGGCTCGTTGCAGCATGTGTGAGATCCAACTGAAGTTTAGACACTTCATGGAAGAAGGTACTGGCAGTTGGGTAGGTCGGGCCAGTCAATATATTTGCGGCATCAAACAAGATCTTCAAATAAGAACAGAGAGTCTCTACTTGCTTCCAATCATCCATTGAAGGGGTTAATTTATAATCAGGATCGGACGCATCGAAGCAGGCAAATACTTCCTTGAGTTCAGAAGCAGCTACAAGCATATGATAAGTTGTATCCCACCTTGTTTGGTCATCAATCAGCAGGTCCTTGGTACTAGGAACTTGAAGTTGTTGCTTAAGCTCATCAAACTTCTCTTCATGAGCTTCTGAAGTCTTCACATACTTCACACTATCCCGGATTTTCTTAATGGTATCTACCATTGACCCAAAAGCATCTTGTGCAAGACCACTTAACAGATGCGCATAGCAACTCCCAATCAGTATCTGGCCATTGAGCAAATGTGGATTCTTTACTGAGGTCATACTTCTCAGATTCGCAATAACAGCTTCGCTGGAGAAGGACTGATCAACAGTGAGGGTGAACAACCTACCTTCCAAATTCCAATCAGATAAGCAAGCCACGACAGCCTGATTAAAAGCATGATCTGAATCAGGATAAGGCACCATTACAACATTAAGAATGTGGCGATGTACCTTCCAATCACTATCAATGAAGTGTCCAGTCAAGAAAACATAGCCTAGGTTCTGGTTTGAAGTCCGAAGATCCAGTGTCAGATTGACTCTTCCTGGTATTGTACTGATGAGGTTCAAAAGTCTTTGCTTTTCCCTCAGGTATATAGCTACACAATCACCTTGAACGGTATTGAAGCTCACCATATTGTAATGGGGATTGAGAGTCCGTACAAAGTCGACGAAACCTGGATGTTCGACAATGTGTAGAGGATACTCATGCATGATAATCATCTTGGCAATCTCAAGACTGCATCGCTCTTGGTCAAGAGGTACATTTGCTATTGCAGGAGTGGTCCTGTACCGCCGTTTTGGTGGATCTGTTGCACTTCCATAAGCACCAGCAGACTTGGAAGCTGGTGTATACGCAACAAGAGGTTGACTCCTCTGGCGGCTGACGGGACAGATACCCAAGGCAATGTGCCGTTTTAGGTGACTCGTGCCTGCGAGCTTGGAGCCAGTTATATAGGCAAACGACTTCTTGCACTGCTTACAGCAAGCCCTCGTATGTCCAGGACCCACAGTTTCTACAGTGAAGTGTTCCCAAACAATAGATTTCTTTCTTCTGCGCTTATTAGGCTGTGTCTCTGAACCAGGTTGCTCATTATCAAGAGGGGTAGCGGGAGTAGCAGGGACAATAGCCATATCTGAATCAGGGGCGAAATCCATATCTGTTTCAGCAATAACAGCATCATCTGTTTCAGGAATAGTAGCATGATCTGTTCCAGGGATGATAGCATGCTCTGTTTCAGGGATGATAGCATGCTCTGTTTCAGGGATGACAGCATGCTCTGTTTCAGGGATGACAGCAGCATCTGTTTGAGGATTGATAGCAGCATCCGTTTCTGGGAGAATAACAGCCTCTGTTTCCTGGACATGGGTGGTATCTGTTTGAGGAATGATAGCACTATCTACTTCCGAAACAATAGTGGTGTCGGTTTCCATGGGAGAAGGTGCATCCCTGCAACCATATGCAGGCATACCTTTAAAACTTTAAGCATGAGACAATAAGGAATTCTTGTTAGCACAGAGATAAGCAAAAAGACACATATTACGGGTAATAGTACATGAAAAGGAACCAACGCCAGATTGATGGAATTGGCAAACAGAGACAATCCACAATGCATGATATATAAGCATCACGAGAAGCAAAAATTATTGCCCAAATTGATGCCTTAATCTCCTCTAAGTTTCTATATCCCTGTGCCGTCACAGTTTCAAATATGAAAATATAGCAGGAAGAATAAAAAACCGACATCCATGTGGCAAACACTTCTGATCTGTCAGTCAAGTTGACAGCATGAACAGGGGCCTCAGTAGTCAATCAAAGAGAAAAACCATAATAGTGAGCTAGCGGACAATTCCCCCCCCACTTTAAATGAAACAAATAAAACCCACACCCACACATACAATGTCCCATAGGTAAGTACCTCCCCTCATTTCACACATCTGAACTAATGTAGCTTAAATTAAACTACAAAGGACCCAAAATACTAAGGTTCCTAGACAGTTTTCCCACGCGCACATGTAATGTCCCATATGTAAGTAACTAAACTAAACCCTCATTAAATCCGTCATTCCACACATATGAACTAATGTAGCTTAAATTAAACTAAAAGGACCTAAAGCACTAACGTTCCTAAACAATTTTCCCTTTTCCACAAAATAAATAAGATTTTACTCCATTTCCAAACTGGACAATTAGAACTTAAGCTTCAACAAATTACAAAACAACTCAAAAACCTTCTCAAGTTGTGCAACTTTGAATGATATAAACTCTAAGCTGAAATTGAGACGCAAATTCACATGAACCAAATCACTGAGTGCAATTTGGAAAAGATCTCCATTTTCCCTTTTCCGTGCTTTGCAGGATCTGGGCATGCCATCCATAATGCTCTTGTAGTGATGCTTGAAGCACCAATTGCACATCACAATTACAATCTAGTCAACAAGGTTCCAGAGAAGATGCACCCATTGTGCTAGGTGTAATATTAGCAAAGAAGTGCCCACTCATACAGGCTGTGTGACCTCAACAGTGCAATGATCTAACGCTTTGATGCTACCCATAACAGCTGTGGCCGACGCAGTACAGACCCAATCCAAAAGAGACGCGTAGTAACATTGCCAAGCGGATATAGAATTTATGAATCGCCAATCATGCTCGTATTCACTCCATTAAATTACTCGGATCTCACATAAAACATCTTGAAATTCACTTCTTGGAAAACGCAAGAACACAACAATGGCCTAATCAGTCTAAAACCCATAGTGACCGAAATTCCTAACGTGGTTGAAATTTCAGGCGTCTGAAATCCGAGGGTGGTAAGCATGTAGATTTTTATAGTGAATACAGCCTCAAAAGTGTTCCATCAATGGCCATCTCGGCTATGATACGAATTCTACTCTATCCAAATGCATACCACACCATGCCTTTACAGCCGTGCCGAAGCCAAGGTTTCAACTGAGTACGTATGAAGTAAAAATCCCAATCCTAGGCGGCCTACTACAAAAGTATAACACAAAAGCTATATAAAAAAAAAAACAACCGTTTTCTGGAAATCATAACATATTCATCGGCTGTCATGATTCGGTTTCAGCCGTAGCCCGAATGAAAGTACGTACACCAAAACCCTAGAAAATTCAGGACCCACCAAGTCAAAATCGGTGCACCTCTCACCCACGCGAAAACATCCACACCCAGAAATCTAAAAAACTGCTCAACGGAAAAACTCAGCCCACACCGCAGTGCCCACTCAAAGCCACATAACCGGGTACCCAAATCCCAAGAGAAAACACTCTTTCGATCATCCACCCACCAGCGAACCCGCAGCAGACCCATCAAACGCGAAAAAAGAAAAAGACGACGCAATTCGACCCTCAAGAAACGAGAACGCACGGCCACGGCTCCCAGAACCCACAAGCAAACCACGCCAACAGAGGGGCAGAAAGATCACTCACATTCTTGCGGGAACGACGGCGAAGATCCTCGGCTACCCGGCGGGGGACGAATTCGCGGCAAGTTCAAATGGGGTCGCGATTAAAAAAGACGAAGGAAGGAAGGATCCTTTTTTTTTTTTTTTTTTTTTTTTTGAAATTCGGAGCCAGCAGTAGCAGAGAGCGGTCTGGTCTGGTCTGGCAGCTGGTGAAGGGAGTGGGGGGGAAGGAGGGAGAGAGGGTATGGGCTTGAGCTCGGCTCCGCAACGACAAAGCTTCGAGCTTTGAGCTTTTTTTTTGGGGGTGGAGAGGGGGGGGAGAGAGAAAACCCTAATGGACCTCTTTTAGGGGGCTAGGGCTGGGGGAGTTTGGCGACGAACTTCGATTCGGAAAAATTATAATGGAGCTCCCCTTGCGTGAGGCCTTTTCCTCCCTCAATTAAAGGTGCGACCTTTGGGGCGAAGGAGAGAGAGAGAGAGAGAGAGATAATAGTCTCTTCTTTAAACGACGCGCACGAGAATAGCGTTAAAAATGGTTTTTCTTTCGGATGCGTTTTTACAAAACCGAATTGGATTTGGACTTTGAGGTCCACCGAGCGGGTAGGCCATCATCAATAGAGCCCACCTCGATGTTCGATCTAATCTCGGCCGTTGGATTCGGCCGGGGTGCATCCGCCGAGGATTTTATTTCCTCTTGTGGAGTTTCCGTTTTTTGGGCTTTCTCTTTAGGGCGGGGTTGATCCGGTGCGTCGCGGCGTACGTTAGTTACCCAGGTGAGATTTGACGCCGTGCGATGCCGATGAATTATTAAATCAGAACGTCCTTTCGTCTCGCTGGACCAGGTACCGCGGCGAAATCAATCATGGACCGGAAAAATTAAAAAAATGTTATGCGTGAATAATCCTAATATGATACCACCTACCAGGTGGCGCGGGTTAGCTTTCCCCTTCGGGAGAAGGGTTGAAACCCCGCGCGTCGCGGGGTGAGCGACTTACCCGCCCCAGTGGTTTACTCGACATCCCATTTGTGCGGGGTTCTGGGTTACAAAAAAAAAAAAAAAAAAAAATCCTAATATGATATTTACCTCGTAAGGATATACTTATCGACGTCATCAAATAACAATGCACATCTTTGATGCTCTCCAAGTGTCGTCCCACGGAAAAACTAGCGAGGGCCTTTGCGGTCCCGGCCGGCCTTTGCGGCCGATACACGGAAAAAAATGATAAAGAAAAAATAAAAAAATAAAAAAACAAAAGATTTTAAAAAAAATTCAGTTTTTTTAAAGCAAAAAATTGACGGTCAAAACTGACATTTTAATATTCGATTTTACTTTGATGTAGCATCTGAATGATCGAAAAATAAGTTAGGACACTCTTGTTGTATTCGTCTCGTTTTGCTAGCTATTTTTCAATATTACCCTCACATCTAAAGTTTAAACCATTCATTACTCTCCCTCTTTAGCGAGGTGGCCATCTTACTTCATGCTTGTGGTATAAAGTACTTGATGCACATCCAATCAATTTTATCTAAAAAAAAATTGTTCGTGTCTTTTCATATGCTGTCCATTTGTGGTCACGCATCCGCCCTTCGAGCACTAATTACCAAATGAAGTTATATAAGGGATGCGTGACGGTTCATTCTTGAAAATTAGAGGCATGAGTGCGAAAGTTCGATGATCTAGAGGTCCTATGAACAATTAAGTTCGTGATTTTAGCGAATGCTAATTGCCTTGATTGAACATTAAAATTATCACACGTGCATAGTTCGTGCTATGATCTCAAGGCCGCTCTTGTAAAGAAAACTTCTCGTGATTGCTCGTAAATAAAAAACAGTAAAGATATACTTTTCTGATAATTAAAAATGAACCAACAAACCAACTCCCAACTATAAAAAGTTATGAAGGAAAGAAGAACTTGGGAAATACAATTAAGCTAAAATTTGTTTACAACTTCAGCTATGGTTAGAGGAGAATTCATGATTAAAAACCTATGTTTTGATCCTTATAACTTAAACGAAAATAAATGAAGATTAATGTAAAATCTACCAAAACGAGAGACATGTAGAGGTGCATGGGGTGCCGTTGACTGCGAGGTCGCGACTTATGGAGTTTACTATTGCAGGTAACAAATTACTTATCACGCGTAGAATTTACTTATTTATTTACGACGGGTTTAAAGTTTAACTTTTTTTTTTTTGAGAACTTACCAAAATTACATGTGAAAAAATTGGTTATTGATAGGTAAAAACATAACCTTTCAATGTGAAATAAGCTATTGGCCAGATAGGGGAAAGCGGCTTAACATAATTACTTGGTTTCTTGATAATTTTTTTTAAGCTATAAATGCACTAAAATATTTTCAAAAGGTTCGACCAAGTTGCACAATTTATCAATGGTGTATCAAAGCATTATTATAATGAGTATCTTTGTCAATTCAACATATTTCGAGAGGTGAAAATATTTGACATGAATTTTGATTTCTTGAACTGCACATAATTCCAATACGACATTATGGACATCGCAACATGAAAATAGACTAAAAACCGAATAACCTTCCTTAGTCAATAGGGGCTTGCGACCCTTGCTTGCCCTCCAGCAACGATAGGGCCTTGGCTCACCACCACAAAGTAACTACCATTGATCCTCACATGACACTTGTCGTGGGTCAACCGACCCTTTTGTCTCACCTATCTTTTTTTTTATCTATGTTATGCTTTTTCTATAGATTTTACCTTCACTTATTACCACACTAGCACCTATTTTTTTGACATCATATTTGAGCTCGTGTAAAAAAAGAAAACCCAAATCAAAGTAGATTAATTACATAATTGGAGATTCTCGGCGTGCTATCGACTAGACGACTTAGGCAACAATTTTTTTTTATGATAATTGGCGTATTTTATTATTATTATTATTTATTTCCCCAAAATAAATAAAAACTAGAAAAAAAGAAAATCCAGGAGCACGGGGAAGGATGGGAAAGGAAGGCAAGGGAACTCATCGCTTTTCTTTCCCCCTGAACCTCTTCTGATCCGAAACCAAGCGGGCCTACAAGTCTAAAGCCTCAGAAAATCCGTCTCCTCTGCGCGGGTGGGGCCCACGCGCCGTAGCTCATCCGCCGCCTCCGCCACCGCCACCGCCACCGCCGCCGCCGCCGCCGCCGCCGAACCTCCTCATCGAATCGGAGATGAGTCTGTACGCGAACGACTTCTCCCTGTTCGACTTCGGCTACTCCGATCCGGGCTTCGACGCCCTCTCTCAACGCTTCGATTCGCCTCCGACCTCTCCCACCCCCTCGACGTCGTCGAGTTCCGCGATTGCCCATGGCCACGCCCGCGCCAACGCCTCCAGTTCCGCCGCCGCCGCCGACCCCCCGAGTCACCGTCACGATGGCAAATCGCCGCTGCCTCTGGGGATGGACTGGAGCCCTCCTCCTCGCAATTGGGTATATTCCTTTTTCCGGTCCCTTCGTTCGATCCGCGATCCCAATTTCATTGCTTTATCGCGGTCCTCCTTTTTCCAGGAAATTCGGGAAACTCACGTTGCGTGGAAATGTAAAGAAACTCAATTCGTTTCGTGTGTTTTTATCATCTTATGGCGTGTCTGGTCAATGAACCTTTCTCACTCTCAATTTTTTTCGGAAGGTTTTAAGGCTTGCCTAGTTGAATAGAGTTGGTTAATTGGATTGCATTATTTAGATTTAGTGATCAATGAGGAAGTGACGATTTGGCCTTCCTGATTTTGATCCTCCATAATCAAAGGCATCTGCTGCCTGTGTTAAATGCGATGTCGATTGATAGTCTAGTGCGACTTTCAAAATGCTTTTACATATTACGGTGCATGGAGTGATGCAATGCGCATGTCTTTGAAATCTCGGATATGTTGATTGTTTCGATCTTCCTATCTTGTTGCTGAGTCTCTTTTTTAATTTCTTGTGGTGGCTATGTGTTTCCTATATGTCGAATTGTTTTATATGAGGGAGGCCTTAAGCAGAGTGGTTCTGTTATAACTTGGCTGGTGAGCATAAACGTTTTCTATCGCATGATTTTTGTTGTGTTGATATAGATACTTGGTTGATATCCCCCCTGGTGCCAGAACACAAACTAGAAGTTTTTGTTTAGTGGATGTATGTCTGAATGAAAATGTTCAAATGTTCCATCAAAAGCAAATTCAAATTTTCTTTTGATGCTCCACCAACGAAATACTATAGCTTCATTTAAACAATAGATAGAGGTTTACAGAATGTAGAGCGATGAAAGAATAGTTGAGTGCAGAAATAGTTTCCTATATGGCAATATCATGTGAGAAACTCATCTATTTGTTTTAGTAATATCTGTAGCTCTGAGATTGATGAAGAGGACCCTGCTTTTCTTTTGTCTCAAACAGCATCAGTGTTAAGAACAAGAGACTGGAAATGCATTGGATCTTGTTAAAACTCACAACTTTTGAATGAATTATGCTCTGTTATTCTGGTTTCTGTAGACTTGATGTGAGCAATTGGGGAAAATGTGGAACATTCTCCGTACTCGCTGCTTCTTAACTGCATGGGCTTTGTGGTAAAAATAAAAAGAAAGAAAGAAAGAAAGAGTATGTGGCGCGTGGCTAAAGGTTATAGAGGTCTAAACATTGCCAGCGAAAAGAGGCATGTCAAGTTTGTTATAATGTAGTATTGAGTTTGCATGCACTCCTTTTTCCCCTAAAGTTGTTGACTTCAGGGAAGTGTCTTTTGCTTGTTATCATTTGCTTTACACATATTACTGGATAAGCCCAGAATTGTGCTGCCATGTCATCCAGGCTTTATCTATAAATATAGAAAGTCATCTAGGCTTTGTGCAACAACACTAATTATCCTTGAGGTCACTCTTTATTCAGATACTTTATATGGTTTTCTGCCCATCCTATTAAAATTTCATAATTTCGAGTTTTGTTCTTGTCTCTGATGGCAGGATGGGCGGAGTACTGTTTGGCCTCATGATCCACGCACAGGATGGAGCTACTGTGTCACAATTCCTTCTTGGATTCTCCTATCTGAATCTATAGGTTCAGACCCCATAGTGGTACTTAATGTTTCCTTTTTGTCAATTAATGTAATATTTTTCTTGATGCTACAGCATGAGTACATGTAATATTTGAGCATCAGAGGTAGAGCAGCTGTTGGGAAATGAAATATTCTGGTATTGGTACTAAAATTGCATGCATTTTTACACACATAATTATACTATATGCGATGTCTCAAATGTCAGACTCTAGATGTGTCTCGTTTTGTGGAAAACAGTCGAGTGGCACATTCAAAGCATGTGCCACATGTTTAGTATTTAATTGAGAGCATTTGTTTCATGATAATCATACTTATTTTATTAGGGTTGATTCAAACTTAATTCTCTCTCTCTTTTTAAATTGTTTAATAACCTCTTCTTAACCTTATGGTTATTTAATTTTGTGTACTTATCGGATAGAGTGATCAGTATTGCCTTCAATATTGGTGGTTTAGAATATATTCTAGTAGCTGATAGGAAATTGCCCCTTATTTTATTTTTGGGGAAATTATAAAATTCATCCTCATACTCTTATATGAAATTGTTTTTGGTCCCTGTACTATATTTCTAATGCATGTAGTCCCCCAACTTGTCTCTAGTGACAACTCAAGGACGAAATTCAACTGCTGTCTAAATGTAAATGGGTTATCCGAGTTAGCATCGACATACTGACATATGGCGCCTACATAAACGGATTAGGCCAAGTTACACTTTTGGTCCACGTACTTTTAAGAATGTTCCATTCTAGTCCTTGTACTTTATTTTAGTTTTAAAACTACTTTTTGAATTATTTTTCAAAAAAAAAAAATATAATTTCTTCAACACATTATTATTGAGATCTTATGGACATGTCAAATTAAAACAAACTATTAATTGGTGATTCCTACGTTGCGAGTGCATAATTTGATTGATAGCCCCATTAAGATTAATTCAATTGTATGCAATAATTTAATATCCACATTTTAGGTGGAGATCCATATAGAAGTATGCTAGGACTTTTTTTTTCGAAAAAAGGATCATTCGTAAAAAAATTTAGCCATAGCTTTAACTCACTATATTATAGCTAACATATTATGGAAAGTTTATAAGGAACCTTCAAATTATAGTATCATTAGCAACTCCATATCATATTGATTGTAAAGACTTGTATACGATGTTTCAATTAGTCTTTCAATTAGATTGGGCAAACTTATAGATGAGTTACAAATTAATATTTGGCTTTAATTCAACATTTCGATAAGATTTTGGATTGAGATGCTATGAAAGAAATTAAGTTTTTGTTGAAAAATAATATGAGGACTATTTTTGTAACTAAAACAAATTTTAAGGACTAGAGTTGGAACATTTCTAAAAGCAAGTCGACAGAAAGTGTAATTCTTTTAGAAACTTGTACATGTAGGCGCCGCAACTTAGCATATTTTGTCCACATTTTGATAGAAAATTTAATTTTGTCATTCAATTTCGCGAAGATTAGTTCGGTGACTAAATTATAATGAAAGATAGTATAACAATCAAAACTGAATTGGGTAAATAGTATGGGGACAACTTTTCTAATTTCTGCTAAATATTCTTATGAACATCAACATGATTTTAGATTCTTAACTTTGGATACACGGCTCAGCTAGTCCTGTTTATGTTTCTTACATGAAACCAATGTTGCGATGGACCCTAAGTTGGGTTGTTTTGAGATCTTCAAGGGATGATCATGGATTGTCCCTACAGTTTTAAAGATATTTAGGCAAAAACTGTGAATTTTGACTACCTATTAAATAAAGTGCATTTTGAACTTTGTTTGCACTCCCATGCATATCGAGTTTAAGAAGAATGAATAAATCCTGGAAACCTTCTATAAAGGTCAAGTGCTTCATATCTTAGTCCATTGTCCATGCGATTCTTGCCAAATCAAATTATAAAGAGTGAGATGTAAAAGGAGAGTAGACTATTGTACAGAGAAAGCAAACCCAAAGAGAGAAAGGAAAGCGAAATAAAGATACAGTGTGGTACTGTGGAGTGCTCAAGCGCGGTGAAATGTCGGGCAGATTAAGCCGTGCTATGGTGATTGTACAGCAATGTCATGTTGTTTTGAACAAAGGAAAATGTTGGTTCCAACTATCACAGAGGCATGAAGAAAAAAAATATGCAAAGAAAAAGAGAAGAATAAAGACCCGATGGAGAACAATATTTTGTAGCGATTAGTGAAGTGGACATGAGAGTGGTCTCTATACCGACTGAAGAAGAGGAGGATGGAATGGCATCTTCTCTTTCCAGAGCTCTGCCTCTACTTCATGTTTCTTTCTACTTTCAGGCTTCAGGAATGTCAAAAAGAAGCTTTTTTATATAAATTTTTATGCCCTAGTAGGGAAAGCATGTGTGTTTTCCATTAATTGTGATTGGCGAAGAGGACTAAGGGCTGACTTAAAACCATAGACTTTTTTATATAGGTATAGTACCATTGCCACTTGTTTGTTAGATCATGGCCATTTTTTTTTGCTGCATGGTGCTGATCTCAATATGGTAGTTCTCGCATTAATTTTTGGTCTTGAGTGTGTATATTATTGATCTTGATGGTGATGTCACTCTGTCACTTTGTATTTCATGCTGGTGATCTGTTATTTTCTTTTTCTTTGTTATTCTCTGCTGTCCATGATGGGATTTGTATCTGGAATACTAGTTGTGTAGATACTTTTGTATTCTGGAAGATAAATATGCTCATAACAAATCTAGTTACAGCGATTCGCCACTGTTACTTAAAGTATAGTATCTCAAAGTCATTTTCTGTTTTAACATTCATTTAGAACAGTTTTACAGGGTTCAAGTTGGTATACAATCGCCAGAAGGGATCACAACAACACGAGGAATATTGCGAAGATTTCGTGATTTTCTGAAGCTTTCAAAGGAGGTGAGTTGTCTGTTTGTCTCATGATTGCAAAGTTACTCTTGATGGGCATTTACAAATATATGTAATTCATGCATTATGCTCATAAGCTTCTAGATCCTCTTGGACAGTGAGATGGTTAATCATTAAATCAAATAATTCCAGTAACTGGATACCTTTCTCCATGTTTTTGCAGCTGAAAGAGGATTTTCCAGTGAAAATGCTGCCTCCAGCTCCTCCAAAGAGAATTCTGAGATTGAAAAGCAGGACACTTTTGGAAGAGGTATGCTCCCCCCCCTCCTTTCCTTCCCCTTTTCTCTCTCTGTGGCATGCCTAGCATTCATTTTTCTAACACGCCTTTTATATTTGCTATGCAGATTTCACAATTGAGTAGATACTTGTATATTAGGCAGATTAAGAGTGTCTTTTTCACAGATCTTTTATATTTTCTCTTGGTGTTTAGTCCTGATATAGCAATATGCTGGAACTTTACATTCTTCACATTAAGGGCTTATTTCTTTATTGTTCCAAGATCTACTGTTAAATAATTTTCTCTATTTGCTACTACTTTCTTACATAATGGATTTATTCTCATGAATGGTTATAGTAATGTGCTCAAACATTTAGTTCACTGCAGAGAAGGTGTTCTGTGGAGGATTGGATGGATAAACTCTTATCTGATATTGATATATCTCGATCTGCTGCGGTTGCAAACTTTCTTGAGCTTGAAGCTGCTGCAAGGTCATGTAGGTGCTTGTTTGATAAATCCTTATCAGTTCGTAATTTCTCTTCACTTGAACCAAGATTGTTGCATGAAATACATAAGGGCAATGTTTTCCTATATTTTGCAGATTTTGATGAGGTACATGTGCAGAGCTCAGATGCAAATTCGATTGCCACTGATGCGGCTCCACTCTTTCCACAACCTGTAGCTGATGTTTTCAATGGTGTTGTAAGTCCATCTGTATTGTCAGATCAGGGCAATGATTCATCCTATGAGATATCTGAACTGGGATCACCAAGAGTTGGGCATAGTGATTCTGCTGATCTTGGCATTGCCAACTCTGAACATGAGTTTATTCATGTAGAAGCAAATTTGAAGTATGGACTTTTTAATAGAAACTTCATTTTGGACAATATAGAAAGATTTTCCTGGCTTAAAGCTCGCAATAGGGGTGTTAACAGCATTTTGAGTGGCCGAGGGGCCCCTTATGATAATGTTGCCATCGTCAAAGATCAGTATGACAAGGACTTTCCTTCTGAAACAGAAAGTCACATGGTTCATGCTCGAAGACTATCATCAGAAAGTGTTGGTAGCGACTTAAGCTCCGGAAAAGCGAGTGAAGGAGTTGCATTTAATCCCACTGCAAACAATACTATGTACAATCCCGAATTTCCTGAAATGCAAAATTCTACCACCACAAGGTTACAGTTTCCAAGGGACTTAGCTGTCGCTCTTCCATCAGAAGAGCGGCATAAGTTGAACAGAGTTCTTACAACTGTGCAACAAAGGTTATCAACAGCAAAGACAGACATGGAAGATCTCATCGCCAGATTGAATCAAGAGACTGCCGTAAGACAATTCTTAACAACAAAGGTACATTCTGGCTTTGAAAATTTGTTGAGTCTTTTGTCTACTCATCATTTCCAGTCAAGAGAGATGGTTGCTGCCTCTTCACCATTTTGTCTTCTGAGATAATAGTTGTGATTTTTGCCATTAAAATTTTAGCCCGTAGTCATATTGATATTTCCGCCGCACTCTACTCAATGGTTGACAGGCGGTAATGATCTATTTGATGAATACATCACATGTTTAGCCCTTGAGAGCTTGCAGTATTCCAATCTGTCATATTTTCTGCATTGTTGAGCTTTTATATGGACACTCAATCTATTATGGATCATTCTGCTTGCAATATCTCCATCCTGAGACGCCATCACATAGTTAAGAGGCTGTTATTACCTAGTTGCACGTCGACTTTTCTGAACTCTTCTATGTTCTCGCTTCTATGTTCTCGTGTTTATTCATGTGTTTTTGTTTTGGATGATGCAACTAAATATATGAAGACTCTGTCTTGAAGGTCAAAGATCTGGAAGTGGAACTTGAAACCACGAGATATAATTGCAAAGAAAACGTGCAGCAAGCAACTTTAATTGAGAAAGAAAGGTTTACTCAAATGCAATGGGACATGGAGGAGCTTCGTAGCAAATGTTTGGAGGTGGAAATGAACTTGAAGGCTGAACAGGTTCCTATTACCATCTATTTTCTGTGACTTCTATTTTATTGCCTGCACCAATAGGCATTTTCAAATGTTGTAAAATTCTCAGGAAGAAAAGGCTCGTGTTGAATCAGCAAAACTATTGGTGATTCAAGAGAGAGACTTGGTGCTTAATGAGTTGGATGTTGCTAGAGAACACCTCAGTAAACTGCACAAACGTAATGAGGAGTTGGAAGCAAAATCAAAAGCTGATGTGAAGCTTCTTGTTAAAGAGGTTAAAGCTCTTCGTAGTTCTCAGTCAGAATTAAAGCAGGAGCTTGGCCGCCTCATGAAAGAGAAAATAGAAGTAGAGGTAATCCACCTTTTTTATGTAATAATATATTTTTTTTCTCCATAAATTGAGAATATCTTTATGTGCACAAACAAGTGTTGCACTGTCACAAGCAGTTCCTGTTCTATATATTACATCCATAATCCATTATTTGAAGTCTGAAAAACTGGCAATTTAGTTTATGTCTACTGCGGTAATCACCTTTACATTGAGTTTTGGAGTCTCAAGGCTGTTCTCTGAGCCTTCACTTTCTGTTGAATTTGTCTTGTTCAGCGAACTCTACAGAAAGAAAAACACAGGGCGGAGTCTGCAAGTGCTGCTAATACAAAGCTGCTGCATGAATGTGAAATTCTAAGAAATCGGCTTCAAGAATGTAGCGTTAATTTCCTTAGTGAAGAAGAAGATAAGTTGATTGTGGATACCTCTTCGCCGTCTGATGCAATAGATCTACTGACGACTTCTGACAATCGAATTGGCCTTCTTCTTGCAGAGGTATTGTTTGCATATCAGAATTTTAACTTCCTATTTGCTTATGTTCTATTTCAATATTAATTTTTGATATCTTTACAAATTGGCCTCAGCTCCCCCATATAGACCTCTTCTTCTCGTTATTGATTCAAATATGCCATCCCTTATATCACCTCTTGTAATTCATCTTTCTCCAATTCAATAAAAACCTGAACCTTATATAATGAATGAAGTGCTGTTTAACTTATGTTGTGAATTGGATGGGCGTTCTCTAATTCATGAAGTCTAGGATGTCAAGTCTTGAAGTTTTTCAGCATTATGTGGTCTTTGACTGCATCAGTTACCTGGCAGTTATCATGCTGACCTGTGTGCATTATCAGGCCCAACTCCTTGCTCAAGATGTAGAAAATGCTGTTGTAAAAATGGATGAGACTCGGAATGCTAATGATGGCAATGGGAGGACCAGTGATGATGAATTGAGGAAGATGCTGACGGACATGTTCATTGACAATGCAACATTGAGGAAACAAGCGAATTCAGTAATCCGTTGTGCTTTAAATATGTATGTGCAAGCTGAAGAAAAGGATGAAGAAGATGAAGAAGTCCCTTTGCGAAAAACAGTTTTAAGCAAATTTTTAGAGAGATGATGGGAATTATGGTGACTATTGATGGTGGGTCATTTATCCTAGTAGAATTAGCAGCAGCTGCTTGTACATTTGTGCTGGCAATAAATGAGATTGCCTCTGCCGCAGGATGGTTCCCTTTCTCGTGTAAGGTGATCATAATTCGCACTGTATCTCTTTCCTTTCGAAATTTATTCTTTGATTGACATTTCCTCCAGATTTAGAACGGTTTGCTCATATCAAATAGCAACGCTCCACAATTCAAAGTGGTAGTTTTGGATGTACATACTTCTAAGATGGTATATGATACATAGGAAATTAACTTTTGTTAATTGATTTAACTTTATCATTTCCTTTTGGTATAGTAATCCTTCAGTTGGATTGTTATTTTTTTTTTTTTGCTGGAATAAAGAACCTTAGATTGACATCGGCATGTACCGTGGTTCTTTTTAGGTCTTTGGATTCTGCTGTTTGGGTTGTGAGGTTGCAGATTCAAAAGGGCAATTGAAAACAAGAGCTAAAAAGAAATTTTCGTTTGTAAGAATTCTCTTCCGTCATTGCGTTCAAGTCTATATCGAGTGTTTGATCTCTATATGCTCAATATATTTCCTTATTGTCCTTTTCGTGACTTTTGTCCTAGGCAAAAGAACGCTTCAAGTGTCATAACTTTGAACAAATGGACACTTAAGTGCCATAATTTACGAAAGGTACACTTCAGTGCCATATTCGAAAAAAAACGGATCATTTAAGTGCCAATCTGGTCGACGTCTGGCCAAAACGCCGATGTAATATTTTTTCGACGAAGTGAGCCCAAAACGACGTTGTTTTACACCACGTGGCCAAATAATGCAAAAACGGCGTCGTTTTGGGCTAACGTGGTAAAAAATAATATAAAATTAAATTTAGTTAAATTTTTTTTAAAATAATAATTTTAAAATTAATTTAGTTAAAATATTAAAAATAATAATTTTAAAATAAAAATTTTTAAAAAATTAAAAAGAAAAGAAGGTGGGGAGGCGGTTGAGGGATCGCCCTTAGTCGCCGCCGCCACGCCTCGCCGCCGCCGGAAGGGCCGGCGATGGCGGGGGGAGGGTTGGCCGGGGCCGGGGCCGGCGACCCCCTGGGCCGACCGGCGCGGCGAGGGCTTGCAAGCCCTTGGCTTGATTTGGGGCGAGGTTGCGGCCCTCGCCGGATCCGTGCGAGGGCGCGAGCCCTTGCCCGAATCCGGGGCAAGGGCTTGCGGCCTCGCCCGGTTCGGTGATCTAGGCGAGGGCTCGTGGCCCTCACACGGATCCGGGGAGGGCGCGGCCCTTGCCCAGATTCGGCGAGAGCCAGTGGGTGGCGGCCCTCGGCTTGGGCCGGGGGAGGGCCGGCCGACCCTCGTCGCCGGTCGATCCTCCCCCGTCGTCGCCGGCACTTCCGGCGGCGGCGGGCGATCCCTCGCCCGCGTCCCCCTTTTTATTCAATTTTTTAAAATTTTTATTTTTTTAATTTTAAAATTATTATTTTAAATATTTTAACTATATTAATTTTAAAATTATTATTTTTTAAATATTTTAACTAAATTTAATTTTAAATTAAATTAAATTAAATTTTATATTATTTTTTTTTACCACATCGCCCAAAATGACGCCGTTTTTGTATTATTTGGCCACGTCAGAGTGTAAAATGGCATCGTTTTGGGCTCGCTTCGCCGGAAAAATGTCACGTCGGCGTTTTGGCCGGATTGATACTCAAGTGATCCATTTTACTCTGATTTTGGCACTTACGTGTACTTTTCGTAAGTTATGGCATTTAAGTGTCTTTTTGTGCAAAGTTATGGCATTTTAGGGTCCGCACGTCTTTGTCCTGAGTTGAAATCTCTTGATCACATCTCTCGATGGATCATCCCAAGGCTTATACACGACTTGAGCAATAGATGTCTTTAGAAGATGCGTGAATTGCCAATTCCAATGCAAGCTTATGATTGAAGATGCACATCGAAGTGCGAAAATATTGCCTACGACGACATTTTGATAAGAAATAGAGAATACGATTGTGTCGATCTCTCTGATACTTCTTGAATCATATCAACTTCTTCATGTCTCTTAATTCATATCAATGGTCCCAAAGCATTGATGGCATTAGTCTGGCATCATACATGAGTGGATCAATTTTATGATAACCGCATATAAGTGATTTATAATTAGGAAAGTCTATCTTCACGCATCCACTCTTACATCAGTTAGTAATCAAATTATGCATCATTCAAGAGAAGAATCGTTTTTTTTTTTTTTTTTTTTTTTTTTGGCTAGAAATTCAATAGAAGAATTCATAATAAACACGAGTGTAATCATGGCTTCAAAATAACGTCTTCGCTGGTCCTCACAAAGAGCATAATAAAAGAGCACCACGCCAATTAAGATGGCCAATGGACCTCTGTCCTGGGTGGGTATCCTGAAATGCGATAACCCTACGCATGACCTGCGAAAATAGAATTCTCCAAGTCATACATATATACACAACGAGTTCATGCAGAAGCAGCATACATTAAGTCACCGGTTAGCAAAGAAAAGAATAAGCGAAAAGAACAGTAACAGATCAACATTGTGAACCAAGAGAGCGGACCTCAAATTTTACCCAGGGTTTCGCTCTATTTATGGTGATTTTGTAACGTTATCACGTAATTATTGCAGTTAATCTCTTTCAAGCATGCACATGGTGGAATCCATATATATAAATCATATAGAGTCCGACAGGATTGAAACAGGGACGCAACTTGTTTATGTTTTCCTCCTCGGTGGTGTCCAAGTGCGGACGCAACATCTCGATACTCCTGTTTGGTGCAAGCCGCTACCGTGCTACACCTGCACAATGAGTGTATCCATGGGAAGTCATTCAACTTCACGGTGTCAAGATACAGAACAGTAAGTTAGCATATGCTGATGCTCGCTGCTGCAGGGATTAGTCACTTGGCAAAGGGCGTTCCTTTCCTAATCCCTACCGCCATAACTTTGCTAATGGAATTACTGCCCGAGATGGCCAGTTTAGTCAATTTTGTTTTTATATGTTAGGCCGGGCCAAAATTTTGAGCTTCACATGGTAAAAAATGTTGGTAGAGAAAGTCATTTATTCTTCAACAAAATGGTGTTGGGGTCAACCGGTCTAGTTCAAAAAAATTGCTCAAAGCATGTCAAATAAGTGAATTTTATGAAGGGAAAAAATGATCTCAAACTGGAAATCTTGTTTTGTAACACTACTGAAAGTATTAATATTGTTATCACTATCCAAAGATCAAGAATTGACTCTTTTCTTTTCATAGACGAGCGTTTCTTATCCAAGTGATAACCTTGCGTCAAACTTCTAAGATGAAATCTAGTTAAAATTTTGGGTAGATTGATTCTGATCAAAGTAGCTTCATCAGCTTATAACCTTAACTTCACATTGTAAGACTCGATTCAGCCCATGGGAAAAGAAAAGAAAAGAAAAGAAGAGAAGAGAAGCCTATGATCATATGCATGTACTTTTATTCTATGCAATCAAGTCCTCCAAGAGCACTTCCAAGAGCACTTAGGCTTTCTTGTTTTTCAAGTACATTTGCCTTTATGTAAAAATGTCATTACCATTAAGTAATCGTAACAATTTTGTCTTTAGCAAACATGAAGTCGGTCTATGCTTTTATTTTTAAAGAGTGTGAATAATCATTATTTCATCAATTAGTATTTCTATAGTCATCAATTCAGTTATGAACCACAATATAATTCCCACAATGACGTAAATATTAATCACAAATCATGAGTATGACCTTCCTTTTCCCTTCCTTTCAATCTTCACGTATATTACAGTTAGCAATTGCTGCTATAATTATTTTAAAACTTAAGGTGAATAAGCATGCATGGTATAAACTATTTCTAACAGGAGCAAATCGGAAATTGCTTGGGAGGAAAAGGAAAAATAATAAAATATAGTGGAAGAAGAAACTAAAGGAAACTTTACCAACAGCAAGTGAATATGAGATGGTTCTTTCCATAGCGACCGACATCCTTCCAATATTTGTAATCGCCATTCAAGGCAGGTGAAATCCCGCATCTAAAGATGTCTACAATATTTGGACACGTGTCTGAGGAGGTGGATCGAGCAAATTTAGCGATGGACAATAATGCAAGTTTAACCACTGCAGCTTCTTTAATTCTGACACACCAGGCAACCTTTTTAGGGATTTGCAACCATAAATATACATGCCCTCTAGCGATTCCAATTTCTCCACTCCTTGAATGTCCATTAGCCTTGGGCAAGAAATCACTGACAAATGGTCGAGACCCTTTAAACTCGGAAGACCCGATAGCCGCTCAAGCAATTCGCTTTCCCTCACGTCCAAACTACGGAGTTTCTCCGACTGCTGTCCAAGCAAATCGTCTAATTTGACCTCCGGCGACCTGAGATCGCATAGAGTCAATGAACTAAGATCGGAGGGAAGCACTATCAATGATCGGTGGTCGATCCAAGTCATTGCAAGATGTTGAAGTCGAGAAAGACTAGCCAAATTGTTAGGATAAAACATGACATCTTTCAAGTGAAGTGACAAAATTGTCAGTTCTGATAACCCCTCGATCCACTCTATGTTTGGAGGCCCGCCACCAAATTCTGATAGTTGAGGAGTGCCTTTGCTTATCTTAAGGTAGACTAAGTTAGGTGTGAGAGGTTAGTGGCTGTCCACAATAAATGAGATGGGATGTCCAAAAAGTCCAAACTCATGGGGAGCTCCGAAATTTGTTCAAGTTTATCACACTGATTTAAATTGAGATATTCGAGATGGGAAAGTCAATTCATAGATGTCGGCAATCTCCTAATCTGGCTATTGCTAAGACTTAGCATCCTCAAAAAGGATAGAGCCCCAATTTCATTTGGAATTTCCCCCTCTAGATTTCTACACATCGAGGCATTCAATACTTGTAGATTCTCCAACATCCATATGGTCTCTAGTAGCTCTCTTATTGCACTCCCTTCTAGACTAAAACTCTCCAATTTTTTGAGATTACCAATACAAGTTGGTAATTCTGTAATATCCGAGTACTCCAAATCTAGCTCAATCAAGGACTCTAGCCCTCCTATTGAGTTTGGTAGCTTTTTTATCAAAGTCTTATAAAGACTCAACCTTGTCAACTTTTTCAGATTTCCAATACAATGAGGCAACTCTGTGATATTTGTCATACACAAGTCCAATTCAACCAATAATTTCAATTTTCCAATGGAGTTTGGAACTTTTCTAAGCAAACAATTACTGAAAGACAAAAACTTCAAATGCATCATCTCTCCAATGGAATGATGAATTTCAACATTCATACATTGTATATATAGCGTTGAGAGGGATCTTAGACCACCTGATGCGAAAGGTACTACAAAGAGATTGCATTCATTGCTTTCCAACAAAAATTTACCTCTGATTTCCAAGTGCTTTAGGTGTTCTAGTTTAAGGAGAGAACTATCAACCATTGGCGTGGTTGAACAACCTCGACAAATGAATCTTTTCAAATTCTTACATTTTGATAAGTCAGGAGTCCGATGTAAGTTTTCGCTATCATTGATGTGTATAACTTTCAAGTTATTGCTCACCTGAAAAAACAAACCAAAGATCAAACAAGTCAAGAAATGCAAATGGGTAAGTTTGGTTAGGGTGACAAATGACTGTCTAGTGTAATTTTATACCATGCATTGCTCCCATTCAGCCCAATCTCCTAAGTCACCTCTTGAAAGCTCAAGCATGACTAGTTTCTCAAGACATAAGTTCTTCGCTTTTAATTTTGAAGGGAAATGACTCCAGGAGAACCATGTTAACTTGGAAAGAAGATTCTTAAAATCCCCTACCAAGTTCCCACCCTCTAGTTTCAAGAATCTTAAGTTAGGCAACTTTGAAAATTCTTCACTCGTGAAATTTTGCCCTTTGGAGTCTCCTGTCAGTCTGAGGGCTACAATTTTATCTGATGCCTGGTGATTGGAAAAGCATAAGTGAACATTGAATCTGATGACAACCATGATGATGTAAGTTTGAAGAGCTTGATTATGTTCAATAATGGAACATACATTATTGTTTCGTACACATCTAAGTCAAGATTTTTTTTTTCTTTTTAAAAAAGGGAGATAATCCCCCGTTAAACTAACTTGTTCATACAATGAAGAAGAATTCTTTATACTTTATAAAGCATGATAATACTTTAATACATCAAACTTGAGAGAATTTCTCGCGCAAGATTATAATAGAATAATGTTAGTATTATTGTGTCCTTTCATAAAAAATACTGCCTACATATTTAAGTATTACGAAAATAAAAAAACTGTAATGTTTTTTCAATTAAGAAAAATATTATCAGACCAATTTCTAACTTTCTTAAGGCAATTGCGACTCTTTGGATCGAAACCTGCTTGGTCTAGAGCGTGTGGTAGCCCGGGATACCTAAAAGCGCCTCGTTATTAGGTTTGTTGTGAGTTTTATCACGAGACGTGGACAGAAACTAAAGAAGTCACGCTGATTTTAGGAGCCCTTTTGGATTCTACAGAACGAGGGATCAATGTTTAGAAAGATTTCTTCCATAACAGTAGAGAAAGAGTCAAGCAAGTCTCCCATATATAGTTGGAGATGTTAGAGATGGACCATCAATTACTAAATTCACATTTTGTAGGAGGGCTCTACCGGACAATACAAAGACAATTGCACGCCACAATTAATCACTAAATCAATTACCTAATATTTTCGACCAAAAAAAAAAAAAAAAAAAAATACCAAATTTCAACTAAGTGGCGCTGATGATGTCTCATTGAACAGTAACGTTGCTAATGATTGCCAACTTAGCATGAGTAAAGAACACCCGGAGTGCCATAACTTGGCACGGGGGGACACTTAAGTGCCATAACTTTTTTTCGGTACACTTAAGTGCCACTTTTTTTTTTCAAATGGAACACTTAAGTGCCAATATCGGAGTAAAATGGAACACTTAAGTGCCACTCCGGCGAAAATCCGACCAAACGCAATTTTCCGGCGATGGAGGTCCAAAACGGCGTCGTTTTTGCATGCCGACGTGGCAAAAATGCAAAAACGACGCCGTTTCGCGTCCGACGTGTAAAAATAATAAAAAATTAATTAAATTAAATTAAAACTTAATATTAAATAAAAATACTCTAAAAATTTAAAAAAAAAAAAAGGGTGGGGACGAAGGGGCGGGCGGGCGAGGGCCGAGCCCTCGCCGCCGCCGCCTCCCGCCGTCGCCGGGAAGGGCCGGCGACGGAGGGGGAGGGTCGGCCAGGGTCGCCGCCCCCGGCCGACCGGCGGCGAGGGCCGCGAGCCCTCGTCGGATCGCGGTGAGGGCCCGTGAGCCCTCGCCCGGATCCGGTGAGGGCCGCGAGCCCTCGCCCGATCCGACGAGGGCTGCGGGCCCTCGCTGCCTCCCCACCGTCGACGGGAAGGGCCGGCGACGGAGGGGGGGAGGGTCGGCCGGGGTCGCCGGCCCCCGGCTGATCGGGCGGTGAGGGCCCGCGAGCCCTCGCCCACCCCTCTCGTCGCCGGCCCTTCCGGCGACGGCGGGAGGCGGCGGTGGCGAGGGCTCGGCCCTCGGCCGCCCGCCCCTTCGTCCCCCTTTTTTTTTTTTTTTTTTTTTTTAAATAATTTTAGAGTATTTTTAATTAAATTAAGTTTTAATTTAATTTAATTAATTTTTATTATGTAAACGACGTCGTTTCGCTGAGTCGGCGCCGACTCAGCTCTCCGATGAGCCACGCAAGTATTAAAAAATAATAAACACGTGCCACGTAGGATTTCCGGCAAGGTCGCCGGAGGTGGCACTTAAGTGTCCCATTTGAAAAAAAGTGGCACTTAAGTGTACCGAAAAAAGTTATGGCACTTAAGTGTCCCCCCGTGCCAAGTTATGGCACTCCAGGTGTCCCAAACTCAACTTAGCATAAAAGGAACAAAGTCGGCCTTGAAGAACTTTGATGGCCTAGGAAGTTGCAATCTGGATCTGTTTTCATATAATTTGTTGAACAGTCTTCGAATTCAAACGTACTCCTTGAAGTGTTTGCTGCTAGTTACTTTCACGTGGTGAGTATAATCTATAAAGCACTTTTTAGATGTAATATGCAATGATATGATATTACCGTCAACGAAGTCTTATATAAACCTTTTCATTTTTCTTTGCCAGAAGAAAATTTGAACAAAAAAATTTACTTGCAAGATTCAATTACACAACTGTGGTAAATGCATGTTGATTTTTTCCCAACGAAAATAGCAAAGGTGACTATAGCTTACCTCTTTCCGCTGAACAACATTCAAGGCAATATCGGGCATCCTCAACCTACTACGCTTTCCAGGATCATTGTCTTCAAGTCGAATAATTTCTCTTCCAAGATCTCTAAGTTGGTCATGCATCCATAGTGTATTATCTTCCTCTATCTTTATCAAAGACTTATGAGTAAGGACAAGTAGATTGCTCTTTGGGAAATAGCTGGAAGCTTTCCACATATAGAACGGGTGGAGTTTGTCTTTTCTAATGAAGAAACATGCAATGTCAAGAAAGATCTCTCTCTCAGCATCATCTAACATATCATAACTAATCTTTAGTTTAACAAAGACTTCCTGCTTGGGCACCAAATCTAATTTTTTCAATGTGTCTTTCCAAATTGCTCTACTTTTGCCGAAAAGTGAGGAACCAACAACCTCCAGAGCTAATGGAAGCCCGCTTGTTTTGTTGGTAATTTTGCGTGCGATATCTTCATAGTGAGGTGGTGGAAAATCCATCCCTAAGGCATGTTGACTAAAAAGCTCAAGAGCATAAGAAGAATCCATTTCCTTCGTGTCATAGATTTCAAATTCTTTAGAATGTGCTTGGAAACTACCCTCCTCCTCCTCCTCCTCCTCCTCTTTGATTGGCAAAAAGTTGATGTCCCTCGTTGTAATGATGATTTTGCTCCCTGGACCAAACCAATCGCTATTTCCTGCTAATTTGGAGAGTTGATCCCATTTATCCACGTCATCAGTAACAAGCAGGACTTTCTTATGACAAAACCTTTCTCTAATTATGTTAATCCCTACATCAACGGAATTGTGGATCTCTGGAGATCGGCCGTGGAGAATTTCTAACAACAACTGCTTTTGCAAGTCAATAATTCTACCATGCTGTGCCAATTCGTGAACATCTGAGCGGAAGCTATAGCCTTCAAATTAATTGAATATTTGATTAAAGACGGCACTTGCAAGTGTTGTTTTACCGATACCGCCCATTCCATGGATGACCAAGTAACAGAAATCACAAGAATCTTTGTTTAACAAGTCCACAATAGCTTTCACTCGATCATGAATCCCAACAAAATATTTAGGTAGATTTCTCCTTCTTTTCATTAGCTTGGTCATAACCTTCTCCATGATAGCATTCATGATTTCACCATGACTGCCATAGTGACATAAGAATTTTAGCATGAAACAGATGATGAATAAACTCTCCAGTTTTGGAATAATATGGACACAAAACTAGTCAGATTTCTAAATACCAAAAAGATGATCACTTTCTTAAGGAAAATAAATTCTTGACTTATGGAAGACAATACTATGTTTGAATAAGTGGTTTGGGAATTCGGGAAAGGAAGACAATAATTACAAAGAGAAAAGAAATTAAAAAAAAAGGATTAGCTAATAGACAGTGCTTGGTAGTAGTAAGTAAAAGAGAATAAAAAATGGGAGAAAATTCTATTCCTTATAATCATCTCACTTTTGTAGAGATCTTTAAAAAAAAATAAAAATAAATTAACTATGGAAGGATCCAAAGGGATTAGTTAGGAAAATTTTCTTCTCCTCCTTGCTCTGCTCCTCATTAGAGAAAAATTACTAAGTTATCTCCTTGATTTCCCATTCCTTCACTTTCAATCTTTTCAATCCTACATTGACTAAAAGAGTGAAAAAATTTTCTAGAAAAAAAGAGGCAGCCTCAAATTTATTTATTTATTTATTTTTTTTCCGGAGGAGTAAGCAGTATAATATTACTCAGAGGAAAGCATCATGAGTATGTATTATCATCTCAATCCAAAATCTACATCTCCACTGAATTTACATAATGATGCTTTTAAACCGGAAAACTAAGAAGAAAGCGGATTTCAAGCCCACTCTTACCCTCTGTTCTTCAAGTCCAATCCTCTGATTTTTGCGACGTCGGTCAGAGCCTCCTTCCACTGCAGAACATCGCAGCCGAACTTCCCTTCGTGCTTCTCCAGAGAATCGAGGTGCAATCGAGTTCTGAGCTTCACATCGTTGGGATCAACATCATAGAAAATAGGTAGGATCATTTTATCTTTCGCTTTACCCCAACACTCCACCATATGTGCGAGCTCGCAAAGACACCACGCACTGGATGCATAGTCCCTAGAGAAGATGGGCACGTATATTTTGGAGGATTTGATGGCATGCAAAAGTTCATCTCCGATCTTTTCGCCATGTCGGATTTCTTCATTGTCTCTGAAAACGCGAATCCCAGCTTTAACTAGGGTGTGATAGAGAGAATCGGTGAAGTTGAGGCGGGTGTCGGGACCTCTGAAATTCAAGAACACCTCGAATTCAGCCCCTGAGGATGAATCGCCGACATTGACAGAAGCAGACGTCGTCGATGGGCCGGGTGAGTCCCACTTTCTCTTCATCCTCCTTCAGGAGCTCAAAATCTTCACCGGATGTGATCACGGCGAGATGTGGAGTCCTTTCTGGATCTGATATGGGATTCCTCGAGAGGAAGTAACGAATCGCCGAGGGCAGGAGAACAGCTATGCGCTTTCACTGTATTTTCTCGGACTTGTTTGTTTTTTTGCCTCAGCACGGAAAGGAAAAAGAAGAGAGCACGACTTGGATAAAAATTTCCGAATTTATTTATTTTATCTTATTTTATTTCTTTTTTTTTTTCCCTTTTTTTTTTTTTACACAATGGCCGGCTGTTGGCCATTGGTCGAGAGTCGGCGACCTTCAATGGCCAATGAACAAGTGCCGGCATGTGAGGGTTGACTTCACTAGAAGGGGCTAAATTGACAATTCATTAAAAAGTTTAGGAGTAATTTGATGAATGGTTTAAAAGTTTAGAACTAAATTGGCATAAGCGAAATGTTTATAATTGAATTGGCAAGTCATCAAAAGACTTATGATTAAATTAGTAAAATTGAAAAATTTAGGAATGAATTGTTCATCATATAATAAATTTAAGATTTTTTAGATAATTTTATATTAATGATTGTTGATGGTTGCTAGTATGCGTCGGGTTCAAATATCACGTGGCCTAAGTTGCACGGACACTCTCCAGGGACCCTCCGTGTCGTGTCCGACACTCCGACACGCTCCGACACGTTTCAAGATGCTCCGACATGCGGTCAACGTGTGTCGGAAACAACCGCCTTCGACACGCTCCGACACACGAGTCGAAATTCCAACATGTGACTCCGACACGCACATGGTTATTTTTACAAATTTCCAAAACTTCTGGAGTCTAAATATAAATAAATAAAATAATAAAATAATAAAATAATAAAAGCTAAAAGAAATTTCCAATACTCATTTGAAGATGTTGGGGTGCTTGAAGTTGCAAATCTTTCACTTGATGAGAAGTAGATAGAGTTTTTTTTTTTTTTTTTTTAGAAAAAGTGGATAATGTGGATAAATGACTTTTTATTATATTTGATGATGGAATGTTAATTTTTTTCTTATTGTTAAATTTTAAATTTAATAGTGGAACATGGATTACTTTTTTTTTCCTCCAAGTTTTATGGATTTTTACAATGAAATGTAGTTAAATTTGTTAAATTAAAACAATAAATGATATTAACAAATGTATGATTAATATTTTTAGTATAGATTAATTTTAGGCTCTTATTATTATTATTATTATTTAGTTATTTATGCATTTATATATTAAAATATTTATTTAATATATAATGTGTCGGAATTCTTTACTTTTGAGAATTGACATGTCAGCGTGTCGTGTCGTGTCGTGTCGTGTCGTGTCGTGTCGTGTCATGTCACGTGTCACGTGTCGGTGCAACCTAGAGGAGTAGGCACGAAAAAAGTAGGGACCGCGCCCATCTTAGATGGGAGTCGGGTTTGAGAAATCCCATTTAGTCTCTATTCTATTGTGTTTCGACGTGTTTTTACGTAAAAAAAAGATTCCATAATGGTATGTCCCCTTCTTTTGCTAGCATAAGTTAGCAATCCATCAGATTCCCGCAGGATAGGCTTATGTATTCCCCATGTGCTCCCATTTTATTCCATTGAAGATGGAAGAAACTAACCGGGGGAACTTAGCTAGGCGATGGGTTAGTTTCATCTTCCATTGAAGGAAGCCTAGCTAGTTTATATGTCCATACTTTGCAGTGCATTCGTAAAGGCGTCTTCTACGGCTCTTATACAATTTTTTTTCTTTCTTTTGTGATAATTTGCTGCCAATATAGTTTTTTTTTTTTTTTTTTTTTTTTTGGGATAATCCCCACTAACGTAGATAAGTTGATTTTATTGCGGAAAATGCCAAGGACAACATTACCAACACAATAGAGATACAAGGATAAAGGTGTCTGCTTGTCTCTTTCTTATTTTCTTCCTTTCAGAGACAGATGAAAATATGACCCGATTGGAGGAATTTTCATCCAATCATATGTTTGATTGATACACAAGTCATTAACATCATCCACCTGCAAATTAAATTAAACACAAACGTGGGTGATGTCCATGTTTGTAAACTCATCATACTTATCAATCATACGATTGATTTCCTCTAATCAAGGATAGAAAGAAATCATGACCCATTAGATGATACTTCGTCAACTTAATTTACGGATATTATCCCACTCATCAACCACAAATGTAATTTCCACTATAATGTGAATACCAATTCATGAGTCATGAATTCTTTCTTCTTTCCTTTACCTTTCTTTGGAAAATCCCGAACATTACAAAGAGATTGGTGCTGCAATCATTTTTCGAACCTAAGGTGCATGAGCATGATGTAAACCTGAAAAAGCAGAAAATTTCTCGGAGTAAAAAAAGAAAGCAAATTTACCAACTGTAAGAAAATGGGATAATTCTCCCTTTCTAGAGTTGGCGGTCGATATCTTCCACATTATGACTGTAAGTATTCTTCCAATCTTTGCTATGGCCATTAAGGACATGGAACCTCCCGCAATTTGCAATGTTGAGATGACACGCATCTAGTAGATGTAAATCATGTTAATTTTGCAGTGGTTTACAGTAGTGTGAGATTCAAAAGTAGCAGCTTCTGTAATTTTTGATAGACTCGGTAACTTTTCTAAAGAACTACATTTGTGAATGAAAAAAATGCTCCAACAATTCCAATTGCTCCTAACCTCAAGTCTTAATTAGTCGCGGGCAACTCTGCACACTCAAATGATGGAGCCCCTTTAATCTCGATAGACATGATAGCCTCGCAGGCAATTGGCAAATGCGCATTTCCAAATAATGCAGATTCTCTAGCTTCTGTCCAGGCGCATCATCGAACTGGACCATTCTTAGCCAACATTCTTAGAGGGACGATTCAATCAAATTCGTCAAGTTGGGAAAGAGTGGTCATTCTATTGGTGGCTTGAGATCTCCCGAGGTCACCACGGTACAAGGGTGTTGGAAGATATCCTTGAGAATCCATTTTCATCCTAATTGTACACTAAATCAGTTAGGGATTAGATTGAGATTAAGATTGATTTGTAGAATATTTCATTGCCATTTATTGTGTACATCTTGTACTATAATTACGGACCATTGTACGTTAGGGAAAATTGAAGAAATACAAAGAAACTTTTATCCCTAAACTACCTTCCTTCAGACACGATCTATTCTGTTTTTCCGCTTCTTCTTGCTTCCTTTCAAAGGGTATTTTGATTCCCAAAGCTAACAATGCATCGACGCTCCACTCTCCATGCACCAGATTAATGAATCCCTCTCCGATTTCGAACTGGACTATTGTCCTAATAATAATAATAATAATAATAATAATAATAATGGGTGCACGGGACAAATTTGGCATCAGGGAGTACATATTATATACTTGAGGTAGGAAAGCACAGCTTACAAGACAGTCTCTTGAATCAATTGAGAAAATGAGCGATGGAACGAGAGAGCTTGTTTATGCTATGAAACTAGATGGACGATCACCTTGATGGGGCCTACAGGACCCAGAACATCCGGAATCGGAAACTAATTTTATCAAAGGGATCGCACTCTTCCTGCATAGGCTCTTTTACAGGTCTAAAAGGCCCAAAATCTTTTGTATTTTTTACCAAAGTGGATGGATTGCTTTAGTTCGCACTTCGAAAATTCAGGATTCCTTTTTAAGCTTGGTCAATTGGCAATTGGTATAACTTTCAAATTTTGCTCCTGGAAAAAAAAACAAACCAAGCATCAGCTAAATTAAGAAATATAAATGAACAAGTTTTGTTGGTGAGACAAATGCCCGCAAAGTTAAACTGTGCGGCGTGATGTTGTATCGGGCATGGTCCCAATCCCACCTAATTGTCAGTGATTCTACTACTTGAAAACTCGAGTATAGCTGATTTCTTGAGACATAAATCTGTCATGTGTAATTTCAAAGGGCAATGATTCCAAGAGAGTTACGTTAACTTGGAGAGAAGATTCTTAAAATCCCCTACCAAATTCTGGCCCTCTAATTTCAAGAATCTTAAATTGGGTAGTTTTGAAAATTCCTTACTCATGAAATTGTGCACTTTGGAGAGTCCCATAATCTAAGTACCAAGACTTTGTCCGTCACTGGTGATGAGAAAAGCATAAGTGAATATTTGAAGTGGATGACAAAGATGACGTTATGCGAGTTTAAGGCACTTTATCATTCAGTAATGAAACACATATCATAGAAAGGCATAAGGAAGGAAAAATTACTCAAGTAAATCTGACTCATTCATACATTTGAAAAGAATTCTTTATACCATATAAAGCATGTCTAGTCCATCGTTTTTAGAGAATTCCGTCCGAAGACTATAAGTAAGAACATTACTATCATAACGAAATCGTTCGACAGAACATATTGACTACATATTACCTTTTTTTAACATAGAAAACTACAACGGTTTTGCAATTTAGAAACAAATAATCATACCAATTTCTAAAAGTTGGGTCTAAATCGACTTTAAGGTGAAATTTGACGATTAGGCGATTGAGAAAACCAACAAAAAGCTTGTTCTTTGGTTCTAGTCGCGGGTCTTTTTAGGTCTTTGAATTCCACTGTTTGGGTAGTGAGATTGCACATTCAAAAGGGCAATTGAAAGCAAGAGTTAACAAGAAATTATGGTTCATAAGAATCCTCTTCCGTCATTGCACTCGAGTCTATATTGAGTGTTTAAGCTCCATATGCTCAATATTCCTCCTGATCGTCCTTTTTGTGACTCTTTTGCCCGGAGTTTCGATCTCTCGATTACATCCCTCACCAGATCATCTCAAAGCTTGTATCCGACTCGAGCAATAGAAGTCTTTTGAAGATGCTGCAATCATGAGGCAAAGTAAACTTGCCACCTAAGGACTTTAGGCAGGATAATTGGAAAAATTAGAGTGGACCATTTAGTTTTGTAATGATGGCTTGAGATTTGCCTTGGATAAGAAGTTTACTAATTCATGCCTAGGTGTCTTCTAGAATCTTAGATTATGATGAGCCTAAATGATAGCCTTGGAAAACAAGGCAAGAACTAACCAATCAAGAGAGGACATTAGGCATCAAATGGGCTTATGTGTCCTTTAGGGCCATAGGCATATCATGAGCCTAAATTGAGCCTTGGAGAGCAAATCAATAGGTGGTTCAATAAAAAGATGGCAAGTGTTCTTTTAGAACCCTAGGCATGCCACCTTGATGCCATAGTCTTGCCACCTTGATGCCATAGTCTTGCCATTTCAAGAAATGTGATTGGGCCACTTGGATAAGTAATGATGGCGCCGAGTAGTATAAATAGGAGGATCCCTCCTCATTTTTCACCATGCCATCCACTTTCTCCTTTCTCTCAATCTTGCATCCTCAATCCCTCAAGCTAATCTAAGTTGATCTTCAAGGTTCACCAAGGTAAGTAAGATCCCTAAGTCTCCTCTAGGGCGGTAGTCTCCATTGTCGAGTCTAGTTAGGTGCTCACTCGTCAAGCCGTGGATAGGATGTTGGATCTCTTGTAAAATTTTGCTTATGTTTGTGCTTGAACATGTGCTTGAGTTGTTCACTCGAAATGAGCCAAAGGTTCATTTGGATTAAGTTCATTGCAAGACAAAGTCGCCCAAGCCATAAACCTTGGTTTTGGCATAAATAGGATGCCAGGTCCAAGCCTTGCTTGGTGCGGGAATCACCTAAGGCCACAAGGTCCTAAGTCGACATTGAGGCGTGTCGATCTTATGCCTTGATTGGTATGGGGATCGCCCAAATCCACAAGGTTTTAATAAGGCACCAAGCATGCCGATTTCCGTAGTTCAAATGGACGTAGGGACTTTGTGTTTGGCGTTGAATGAAACCGTGAGCCAAGGGTCATTTTCGATACATGTGTATTCACATGGAGTGGAGCCAAGGTTCGTCAAGCTTAGGATCTTCACCTAAGCAAGGTGTACCCAAGCCTCGAGGCTTTGGATCGGCACTGTCATGCCACGAACCTCGAGCGCACGCACATCCCTCGGTGGTTGATTAAATTGCTACGCTCTTAGGATGCGTCGCCAACCCAATCGATTCATGCACATGCGGAAGCGAAATAACAAATCCATTGACAACAACCAATTTGGGATAGAAAAGCAGGATAATCAATTTTCACAAAAACCACACTTTATAAATATACCCGGTTAAACCTACGGGTTTATAAACATAAGTCAGTCTCAAAAGAAACCCCTAGGCAACCTGGCTCCACTAGCAAAAGGGCCCGCCATGAGATATCGTATTTCGCGCCCAACAAATCCGCACTCAGCATATCTCCACACCACGGCCCTGAAAAAGGTTAGCCCACGATAGGGTGAGAATAAATCTCAAGAAATTAAATCCTAAACCACGACTAGGGCGCAAATTCACTTAGAGGCGGCCCAAGCACACGACCAATGAGACTTACCTCGCCTTAGTTCCTTCCTGCATGTCGGTATAGTTTATATAACATATATATACAGTATAACACTCAACAATTGGAATGCCTCAATTCACATCTCAATCAATCACAAGGGTCTCAATTATAAGGCCAAATCGTTATGACACGTCCCATACCGTGCCATACAATTTCGTCCCATAATCAGGCGCAGCGATTTCAATTATTCATGCATGTTCCAGTTCTTACGGCCCCTCGACCACGGCCAACTCCCCATTTGACAATACGGCTAACTCCCCAGTTAGCGGTACAGCTAACTCCCTAGCTAGCGATTTGGTCAACTTCCTAGTCGACGACCCGGCTAACTCCCTAGTCAGTGGCACAGCTAACTCCCTAGTTGCCGATACGGCCAACTGCCCAATTACCGATACGGTATCGTGTCCCCGGCTAACTCCCTAGTTGCTGATACGATATCGTCTCCCCGACTCCCGGCAGGTGATGGGTCCTGATAGTGACCAAATGCACAATCATACCTGATCAAGAACACCGTGCTTCAAACTCAATTGCATAAATTATCAATCAATTGCGTAATTAAGCAATCAATATCACATATCACCCTTTAATGGCCATCTTTTGCCATGACCATAAACCATTACCATAGCACAACCATTCACATCTCATCACGCACAAGTCCCAAGCGTGTCACAAGTCAACCACATCACCAAATAGGCATGGTTCAACAAGCATAGCATCAAGAACAATCACCAAAACTACTACCGGCCATAACCGACAGAAACGGTCCATTCGCATGTTTCCAAGTTTAAATCTAGAAAACTAATCAAATGAGTTCAGAAAATTTCTAAATTTTAATATGTTGTGAATGACACATAAACGAACATTTTTTTTAAAGATACCTTAACCCAAATCTTTCTATATTTGACCCAGTAAATCGCTAAATCCGGTACCAAAAACTGGGTCCGTTTCCAGAAATCATGTTTTCCAAAACCAGCTTAGTTTGAGACCCAAAACTAATCCGTTTGATCTAAAATTTGAGTATGTTAAACTAAGATGTGACAAACAACTTTTGTGAAGAAATCATTTCGAAATTCAAACCATAAGAGTTGATAAAAATCCCTTGAATCCCAAAAGGTCACCAGTTCCAGCATAATCTGAGATTCTGTTTGCAAATGACGAAGTTGAAATCTCATTCTTTTAAATCTCTAAAAATCTTGATTAAAATATATGTCATAGCTGAGGATGTTTAAAACATTTTTCAAGAAGGAATTGACCTCAAAATCTTAACACATTTCGATCCACAATAATGGCAACGGCAAGGGTCCAGAAACCTTATATGGGAAAAATCCACTAAATTGGACTAATCCATCCTCGTTAGTGCTAATCTCACTAATTAGATCAACACTAAACCATATTAAGCATAATATAACCATTCTAGATTAGCACTAATCCATCTTAAGGCTAATCTCACTTAATACTAATTTAACTAAGTTAATTAGCACTAAACTAACTTCTTAAGTGCAATTAACAACCTAATTAAGGATTAGGGAGTTAACTCACCGAATTAGCGGGCCGACGGGTTCACGGCGACGGTGGTGCGACGGAGATGAAGACCCGTGTCTACAGTGGCTCCAAAGGAGGCTCGGATGAGGTTGAAATCAGCCCTCAAGGCTCATGGCTCGGTTGGTAGGCGGTTTTGCTTGGCTGAGCTTGCTGGCCACTGATTGGCTCGGCTGGGTGACATTGTTGGCTTGGACGGGCGGTGGAGATGGCTGGGGGGGACGGCGATGCGGGTTGCAACTGCAACGGGCGGTTTGGCCGTAGGCTGAACCTGGACGTGGTAGGTGCGAGACTAGAGTCACGGATGGGAACGACAGCTGCTGCGGTTGGTTTGGGTGAGCTAGCTTCGGCGGGGGCTTGCTGTTTCGGTCCAAGGCTGGTGTTGGTACTCTGGTCTTGCTTCAACAATGGAGGAGGTGAAAGGATGAAAAAAAAAGGAAGAAAAGGCAGCCCAATGCTTCTATTAGTTCCTTAGCTCCAAAAACAGCCACAATGGTGCCAAGGAACAAGGAAGAAGAAGAAGAAGAAGAAGAAGAAGAAGAAGAAGAAATGGCTGCAGCTGGGGGGACCACAAATGGCCTCACAAGTCAACATAAATATCCCAATTACTTGAGTATTATTCCCCCAAAGTCCATGGTTGAGCTCAGCTGTCCTATTCTCCCCCAATCTTCCTTAAGAAGCCATCTTAGGTGCCCAAAAATACTAGCTAAGGTATCCACATCCAATCCATGATTTTCCTTGCCAAATGATCCCACTTGAATGCCGAAAATTCACACAAAAACGGCCCTCCAATTTTCCCGGTCTGAAATTGCCTAACTTTGATTTTTCACCAAAAATTTGGATTTGCCGAAAATTCTTTTGAGGATGAGTCGACGTTCCTAAAATAAATCGTGATATGACAAAACTTTCAATTTTTGAAATCGGGTTCAATTTCGTGGTTAATTTCAACCGGATGCGATTTGAGCGTGACCTAACCTACCGGATAGCTTTTGGGAATTTTTAGCACATTTGATCCGTGGTCGATTATTTTTGATCCACATTGTACATCTTCGACTCATTGGCGACTCTCGGTTGTTGTGAAAATCTCGAGGTTTCAAATACGGGCACCAGGTACTGAACCGACAGAAAATTGGGTTAGTGCCGTTTGACGCGAATTTTGCGATTAGGTGGAATCACCCACACTTCAATTTTGTGCTTCTATTGAATCGACTTATATCTAATCACTAATCGCTTATAATGGTGCTGTATTGACCCTTGTTGATTATCACAGTCGAGTAGTCGATTTATGATTGAATTTTCAAGTCTGTCGCATTTAGATTCTTTAACGGCTTCACCTAATAGACTAGTTATCTCGTGAGTGGCCAACTCAGAGAAAAAGGCTATAGGCGCGTCGATGAAAAGCCCAATTTATTTCATTGAAAATAGGGTTGAAAATCGAGATATCACAGGCATTGAGGCGTGTTGTTTCCAAGCCTTGTCTGGTGCAGGGATCAGCGCTAAGTGATTGATTCAAGTTACGAACCAAAGATCGTTCCCAACATATTTACCAGTGAAGTATAAGAAACTCATGACACACACAAATGAATGAGCACGCCTTCAGGCCATGCATGTGTTAACTAAGGGTCCGTTCATTTCGCGGAAAATGACTTCCAGGAAAATGTTTTCAAGATTTTCCAGCGTTCATTTCACAGAAAATGAACTAGTCAATGAAAATGTTTTCCATCATTGGAAAACACAACCTTTAAAAAGTGAGGAAAATGTTTTCCACTTCTAACATTTTCCATAACTTCTTCTATCTTACTTCTTTTTATTAATACATTTTTGTTTTATTTTTATGCTTTCTTTTTCTTTTTTAAAATCGAGTTTTTATATTTATTTTCCTTTGGCCTTGGCCAGTCATTGGCCACGGCGGTGGCCGGCGATCGGCCACAAGCTAGCTCGAGCCTCGCCTCAAGCCGGCGAGGCTTCGCCTAGCCTCAAGCCGGCGAGGCTTCACCTAGCCCGATCTGGCGAAGCTAAGCTCGGGCCTTGCCAGATTGGGTGAGGCGGAGCTCTTGTCGGCTTGGGGTGGAGCTCGGGCCTCACCAGATCCAGTGAGCTGGGTGGTGCTTGGGCCTCGCTTGAGCTCCCAGAGGTTTGCTGGGCTCTGACGAGCTGCGAGCTTGCCGGATCTGGCGTTGGAGCTCGGGCTTCCGATCTAGGCGAGCCCACCGACCACGAGTTCCGACGCGGAGAGGAGGGAGGGAAGGAGGGAGCGAGAGAGAGAGAGAGAGAGAGAGAGAGAGAGAGAGAGAGGGGTAGGTGTAGCTGTAGAAGATGGAGGATCAACCACCGTGATGCGGAAACCGATCGACTCCCCGTCGGCGGGGGCCTGTCTCACCGATGGACCCGACGCCGATCCCCCGAGGTCGGACGGGGGGATGGAGGAAGAAAGGGAGGGAGGGAGATGGCGAATGTGGGAAAATGAAAAGAGCCCCGTGCGATGACCGCCGTCGATTCGTGTGAGGAAGTCTTTGCCGCTGCCGTCAATGCCGCCACCGCTGTGAGCCGACCGATCGTCGTGGATTGAGAATCCTCGAGGGAGGACGAAGGCAGCGGAGGAAGGAGGCCGCAGAGGAAGTAGGAGGAAGGAGGAAGGAAAAGAAAAAAAAAAAATTAAAAATAAAACTTTCGATTTTTTAAAATATAAATAATAAAAAATTCATTTTTTTAAAATATAAAAAATAAAACTAATTTTTGGTCAATTAAAAATATTAAAATTCAATCTTTGATAATTTTCCCAAACAATTAAATTAGCTAAAACGGTGTAAAATATTTTTCATGCAAAATTAAGGTTTTGGCCGAATATCGAAAAATAGAATCATTTTCCAGGAAAATGACTTCTAGAAAAATGTTTTCTAGAAACATAATATTTTCCGTGAAATAAACGGACCCTAAGAGAAAAAATAAGAACCGGCTTGTATGATGCATTTGTGTATGTACTTGAAGAGGAAAAAGTGCCTGTCACTACACATCATTGTTGATGATGCCTCATTCATTGAACGGGATGCCTCGGTTGAGCCAGGATGCCTGGGTCTTGAACTTAGAAGCCTCGGGAAGCTAGCCTCGAGAAGCCTCGGTCGAGCTGAGATACCCTAGTCGAGCAAGGAAGCCCAGTAAGAAGCTGGAAGCCTCGGTCAAGCCGAGAGGGCCTGGTCGAGCTAAGACAACGCTAAATGAATTTGCATGAGTGCGGATTATGCATAAGCATGATATGTGGATATATTTATTGATAAGTCAAAGGTAAGTATGCATTGAAGCATGTTATAATGGACATTTACATGTAGTCAAAGGTAGCAACAAGTTTGCTATTAATCTGCCATCGATACCGTTTGTGAGTGCTGTACTTGCTAAGCTTTGATGATGAGATGCTTTCCAAGTAGAGAACTAGGAATTTTACTTACTGAGTTTCCCCAAAATTCATCCCTCATCTTTCAGTCTTGTAGGCATGGAAGTCTCTTGTCAATTTTGGGAGCTATAGTCACCCTAGAGAAGATAGGATATCCCTTGGCCAATGTGGAAAACTTGTACTGTGATGTAAAAAGAAAAGAGGGCCCGTAGAGAAAGGGGCTTGTAAAAGTACTATTATAATACAAGTCAGTGTATTCAGTGTGATGTGTGTCCCAGTCTTCCAGCTGTTATTTGTCCGGGGAGTTATTTGTTCACGTTTCCGCATGTGCATGATAACAAGATAAAAAGAGTCGAGACAGCGACGAGCTTGGGACGTCGCGAAAATAACCCTTGTTGCTCATGACCTTGGAGATGGAGTTGGGGTCGTGACAGTTTAGTAGTTGGAAGTTTCGGCTTGTCAACCAAGGTTGTCAAAGCGACATTGGTGCAGCTGCCACCATCAATGATTACCAAACAAACCTTCCCATTAGTAGTACAATGGGTGTGAAAAATGTTCTCCCTTTACTCATTCTCATTAGGAGAAAGTTCAGCATGTAATGCTCTTTGGATAACCAATAACTCATTGTCATTAGCTTTCCCAACAATCTCCTCTTCCTTTTTTAGATTTGGAACCATTTTGGTCCAGATTGTTCTCAGTCTCTTGAAGTGCCAAATTGATCTCCTCAATTTCTTGAAGAGTCATAACTCTCCGATTAGGACAATTAGCTTGTAAATGCCCATAACTATGGCACTTAAAGTATTTCCTTGCTTCACCATCTATTTTCTTTTCGACTTTTTCAGAAGGTTCAGCAAGTTTCTCCTTACCTTTCTCTTTGGTTGACATACTCTCAACCTTGCTCGAGGAAGCACCCCTAAAGTAGGACGTCCCCTTTTTTGAGGTTCTGAAAGAAAACCTCTTGCTGTTCTTCATTTGCTTTTCAACTTTCATGGCCAAATTACATACGCCTTCAAAAGACCAATAAGGTTGAAGTTCAACAAAATTAGAAATTTCCTGATTCATTCCACCAAGGAAACAAGCGATGGTTTGCTCTGGAACATATGGAACTTCACACCCTTGTTGTCTTAGAGAATTAAGCTTGAGGAACAAGTCTTGCTTGTAATTGTTGAGCAAAGACCTCTTCTTCATCAATTTCTTAAATTTTTCCAAGAATTGATTTGGCTTTTTCCTTCTCTGTCTTATTGATGCTTTAGATTCTCCCAGAGAAGCATACTTTGTCAATTTAAGGACAGCAACCTTATATCTCTTTTCATCCGAATAGTAATCACCATTAGAACTTTGATGAGAATTCGAGTCGTCAGGTCAATGTCAATCATTAGGATGCATTACTGGTTGTCCTTGTCTCGGCAAATCCTCTAGAAGATTGAGGACTCGCTCCATTTGTTGCTGGAGATTTTGTATTGCACGATCTTGACTTTCATTGTATGTTTGTTTCAAAGCCAAGCCTCTTTAAACTGGATCATTCATTTTGAATATGAATTGATTGATAGAAAGGAATCACTCAAAACAAGTTCAGCTTTGAGCTTTGATACCAACGTGATGAGTGGGTGGGCCAGTGATTTCAGGATAGGAAATTTTTGGGGTTAAGTGTGGGAATGGTGTATAAGAGGATGGCTGTCAAAGGGGTAATATAAGAAAGATGATTGACACCAAGGTATAAAGGACACACCACCAACCAAGGAGGAGGATCGAGACCAACGAAGTTCACCGCCAAAGCTTAAAGGACAAACCACCTGTTAAGGCTAGAGGACTTCGAATAGGAGAATCTCACCGCCAAGGCCTAAATGAAAACCACTAGCCGAGGATAAAGCGCTTCTTGGCTCACCACCGAGGAGTAATCCACTCTCCAAGGATAAAGAGACCGAAATAGGAGATATCCACTCTTTAAAGATATTTGCTCATACAGAGGAAATTTCAAATATTTGAAATCTCAAATATTTTCATTCATCAATATCATTTGTCTTAGAAGGGAGAGTCTTCCTCTATTTTGAAAAGAGTCGATATCTAGGAAATTACTGAAACATTAAAGGACTCGTGAACTAGAAAGCGTAATAAGGAGCCTAGGGACTTAAGACTTTGACTCTTGAAACTTACATAACAATAAAGACCTGTAGGAATTTAGAGATAAAATTAATAACATGAGAACTTGTATTCTTGACTCTTCAACCTTGTCGCTTATATTCAAAATTTATCCACCAAGCCTAACCAAAAATTAAGCATCTTGAAAGCTCATCGAACATCTCTAGAAATTATCCAAAATAGCGTCCCATTGGTAGGTTATTGTTCGACCTTGAATCTGCCATATAATATGGTGATTCAACAACTCCATAGTCGCTTTTATGATCAATAGTTTTCTCCATTGATAATTTCATTTATGGATCCATCAAGTCACGTTATGCCCAAATTCTTTCTTGGCTTGGATCGCCATTGATAGTGTTGAGTTTGTTGACGGAGCTAAGTAGGATGTTCCTGCATCACTATCTCTCTTGGTGGTATTTCACTAATGATTCAATAAATACTACTTTTCCTTTTATATCTCAACTTCTATAACTGAGGTTACGTACTAATGATACAAAATTGTGATAACAGACATGTCCGTGCAAAACTCAGGCTGAGCAACTAGCATGGCAAATATTTGAAACAAGATCTCTTTAGGGATCATTTATTAAGTGGGATCTACTTCAGAAGAAATTGTTCACTACAAACATTTTATTAGCAGCAACATACAATGTCCTAATAATTGCAGTACTATCTAGAGCTCAATGTCAAAAATGAGTAATGGTCCTCAAACACCTATCTCCTATCATTTGCAGGACCACGGTGCCAAAGCTAAGTCGACAAAATAATCAAGATATACCAAAAGTACATTCGAAAGTATTACATGAGCTTAGTACACAACTAGAAGATCTACAGAATCAGGCGACATCCTAGTCATCTGACAATGCCTATCATCTGCAAGCTGCTGCAAGCAGAAGTTTGAGATCAAAATAAATTGGTAACGGTTGATATATCTTGTCTCTTGCAATGCAGCAGCCACTACTCGGAAGTCGGAACTACTAAAGTTACCAAGCACATCTCTTCGATGGAAAAATATGTACAATCAACAACAGGAGAAATGCCGTCATGCTCTTGGCCGGTGACAAAGAAGACACATCCGAGATGGAGGTCATTCGCAGGCTGGCTTGGTGCCAAAACTACTCAAGCTGATTGCAAAGGCCTGAAAGGCAGAGAGAGGATACCGGTAATCCATAGTGAATATATCTTTGCCAATCTTCCCAAACTGCAGTATCACATTGTCATGTTCTGCAGCCGGAATGTTTTGATAAGGTTCCGAGGCAGCGACTAACTGAAAGTTTTTGACAGAGGCCACCGTGACACGGCCTCTGAAGTTCAGGCACCAGCATTGAAGCTGCTCGTGCCATCTAGGAGCTTTGTTCCTCAGAACCAATGGATCCCATGCACCATGGGTCGACTTCAACAGCTCGCAGCCAGTGGAGCTATGCTCATTGAGCTGCTTCTTTCCATTTGAAGCTGGCAGTGGCAGCGGCGACAAGTACGGCTCGACAGAGCTCTTTGAAAATTCTGTCGGCGTTGGGGCTGTACCGCCTTCCTGGATTGCAGAGCTGGGAATTGAATGGATGTTGCAGTGCATTTTCCTTGGGCCTTTGCTTCGGAGAACATTAAGCTCATAAGATATGGTGGCCACACTAAATTTGCCAGAAGGGATACTTGGAGGCACCTGCTCTGGGTTCTGTCTTCCATGAGACTTATGGTTTGATTGGATTGCAACGTTCCATGGAGGTCGACTGTCGTAAACAGTGAATTTGGTCCCTATGAAATTAGACCTGCTGGAAAATTCACAATTAAACTGAGAAGAGAAAAACTTACATGAAAAGACACAACACAAATGACAGAACCAACCTCAGTTTGCCGACATAAGAAGTTCCAGCTTGAGAAAAATCATCTGCTACGAATGATATTACAAACTCTGTGCTCATGGCCCTTCTGATCTTTCTTGCAGCCAAAAGCAGTTTGCTCCTCTCCTCAGATAGGCCTGTAATCATCGATATTCCATGGTTGAAGCGATAATATGTTTCAAGATCAAAACAGTTATGATATTGAAAAAAACGCATTAACATACTCAAGCAATCTACTCTATCTATTATGAAGTGGAGGTTCTTCTAATGCCTACAACCATCCTAAATATGCAATCTCAACAAATCAGGGAAAGCCGGATGCTATAGACAAATATGAGGGCTAGAGTTGGCAAATGAAAATGACAAAAAGAAGGAACGTGAATTATTTGGTAAATCGACTGGTTCACACAGATCAAACTTACGCCACATTGTAGAAACTGCGTTTTTTAAAACTTCACTTACAAAGTCCACACACAGTCCTAGTCTCACTCAGGTCCAATAAACCCTGAAGAATATAAGCAATGAAGATTTGCAACAAAATTTTTACCGGGGCTCAAACCGAGATACAAGAAAAAGGTTGAATTTGCCGTGTCCCTGCGAATGAAGCATTGGATTGGAAAATCTCTAGGTCCTCGCTGAAAGAAAAGAAGATAAAAGGAGTTAATTTCAAGTCAGTTACAGAAACTAAGCTGAGGGGAAAACAAGAAGTGTACGAGCAAGAAGAGTTTGCCTGCTTCAGAGAAATGGGGAAAGTCAGACGCCCACATTGCTCCAGAGTCTTCACGGCCTCTTTGGTGACCTCTCTCCACGATCTACAAACTGAGGCACAAGCAACGATGTCTCTCCGAGATGGCCATGAGATCTGGCTCGCCTCGACACGCTTTATTATGTGAAGCAACAATTCGGGAGGCAAATCAGCCCATGGCCCCTGCTGTACCGCCTCCAGACGCGAAGGCGTTGGAACCGTGGTTTCAGGAGCAATGTGCGATCTCCCTTGGCGATGCACGTATCTCCGCTTGAGTTTTCTCCCCGCTATGTGTTTGATTCTGTCTCGTATCTCCCTGAGCTCATGTACAATGCTCTTGATATGCATTTGCGCTAGGTCCTAACGGTAGCTAGGTCCAACTACGAAGCCAACCAAGTGCAGATGAGCTTCCGTCGAAATCCACGGCGTCGTGAGATGGGTCTCTAAATTCGGCAATGATGGATTATCTTTTATTCGAGAACGACAGTTTCGTAATTAAAATGCAAATTCAAATAGGGAACATCTTCTATCTCGGTGAATCATGCAAGGCCAGATACAAGAACGCGCAACCATATGGCAAATCCCAAATTCCAAGAAAGATTCATTCAACGTGCAAAAACCGGGGGAGAAAGATGCATTGGAAATGAGAGCAAACAAAAACCAGAAAGTTCCGAAGCCCAGAATCGCAGATCAAGGCAGATTGAAATAGATGGAATGCTCGGTTTGTCAAGCGCTTCCAATGTCTCGGAGAACACGAAGAAAAGCAAGACAAGAAGTTTTTGGATTACGCGGCGAGATATTCAGCGATCTAGTAAATGGGCTCCTCCTCCTCGTCGATGAGTCCCGAGACGATACGGCTGAAACCACCGGTCCACCGCCACAGCTGCGGAAGCGCTAGCCGAGCAGCTGCGTACGAGAACCGGAGGCCTTTCTTCTTCCTCTTTTTCTTTTTTGGATTTTTCTCTAACTTTCTCTGTTCCCAGTTTCTGTTTTGGTGCTTTGAGAAATTATGCGATCGCTTTAACGTTGCCAATAGGTTTCCCTGCGTCAGCGCTTACGGGGAATGACTCTGCAACCCAATCACATCAACGGGGACGCTCGTGTGCACCGCACCCCGTGACAGCTGTCGCATCAGCTCTTGCCCAAAAAACTCTGTTAAACAATTTTTATCATTTCCAAGATAGGGGTCTTTTCTCGTTTCCAATGTAAATAATATTTGGGGTATGTTCAGCAGAAGTCCTAAAACTTGTCAAAAAAGTGTAATTGAGTCCTAAAACTTACAAAAAGTGCAATTGAGTCCTAAAACTTGTCAAATTGGTTCAATCGAGTCCTAAGGCTAACGCCGTTAAGAAAATTAACGGAAATTGCGACGTCGGCATGACGTGGCGCCGACGTCATCTTTTAAATGATTTTTTTATTTTATATATGACTTTTTAAATTATTTTTTATTCAAAATCTTTTAAAATTAGATTAAAAACTAAAAAGAAAAAACTAAATTTATTAAAAACAAAACTGTTCATAAAAAAAAAAAAAAAAAGGCCACCGGTATCCGCCGCCGCCCATTGCCGGAGGCGCCGGCGACGGTCGCCGGAGAGGCCGGCGACCGGCGGGTGCCGGCCCTCGCCCGAGCGCGAGCCTCGCCGCCCAGGTGAGGGCCGGCCACCCCGCTGGGTCGGGTGACCCGGATCTGGGCACGCCGGCCCTCGCGGGGGCCGGCGTGCCCGGATCTCGGGCGACCATCGCTCGTCGTCGGCGGCGGGGCGGCGTCGTCCTCGTCGGCGTTGTCCGACGAGGCCCCGTCGGCGGATTTGAGGGGGAGGAGCGGCCGCGGCTCGACGAGCCGTCAACGAGGAGGACGAGGAGGAGCTCGAGGCCGTCGCCCGCTGCCGCCAGCTCTGCGCCGAGGAGGACGACGCCGCCCCGCCGCCGACGACGGGCGATGGTCGCCCGAGATCCGGCCCCGCCGACCCGGGGGGTGGCCCCCACACTGGGCCGGCGAGGCCTCGCCCCGCGAGGGCCGGCCACGCCGCCGGTCGCCGGCCCCTCCGGCCACCGTCGCCGTACCTCCGGTGGCCCTTTTTTTTTTTTTTTGAACAGTTTGTTTTTTAAAAATAAATTTAACTTTTCCTTTTTATTTTTAATCTAATTTTTAAATATTTTGAATAAAAATACTTTAAAAAATTCATATATAAAATAAAAAATTCATTTAAATTATGACGTCATGCTGACGTCAGCAATTTCCGTTAATTTTCTTAACGGCGTTAGCCTTAGCACTCGATTGAACCAATTTGACAAGTTTTAGGACTCAATTGCACTTTTTGTAAGTTTTAGGACTCAATTGCACTTCCTTGACAAGTTTTAGGACTTCTGCTGAACATATCCCATAATATTTTGAGAAATTCATTCCGTATTAACGCACGGGAGAAGTTGAAAAAAAAAAAAAATCCAAACTATTCTAATTGTGACATATTTATCTTGAATTTATTTGGGTTAATACTTTAAAAAACCCCAAACTGGTACATCTGTGACAAATTTACCCTAAACTGGTATACATGTGACAAATTTACCCCGACTAACAAAAAAAAAACCCTAAACTGGTACATTTATAACAAATTTACCCTAAACTAATTTATTCGACCGCAAAAAACTCAAAACTGGTAAATTTGTGACAAATATACCCTTCGCTAAATTTGATTAATACAAAAAAAAATCACAAAAATTGTAAACTGTAACAAACGGAATGTAAAATCCTAAATTGGTATATTAATCAACTCTCACGTGTCATTTAACTTAATAATTTAACGATAAAATTTAATAAAAACTAACAGAGGGTAAATTTGTCACAAGTATACCAGTTTGGGGTAAATTTGTCAAAGGTATACCAGTTTGGGGTTTTTGGTGGTCAAAAAAATAGTTTGGAGTAAATTTGTCACAGGCGTACCAGTTTAGGGTTTTTCAAGGTATTAACCCAATTTATTTTGTGATATCAAAAACCCTAAACTATATCAACTATGATACATGAGCTATTGTGAGAATAATAACTTATTGTGAATTATAAATTTTTAAAGAAGTGAACCTCATAATAATTTATAATTTTTAGTTATTTAATTTTTTGTGTTCCAAAACAGATTGTTATTTTCACAATTAATAAAAAAATGTTACCTAATAATTTCTCGTGACACATTTACCATAATCTTTTTCTTGACACATAAAAAATCCCAAATTTATGCCTATGTGACACATTTATCCTCCATCAAGGTTTCGTTAGATAATTTTTAGTCAAAACAATATCGTTTTTATTTCACTTAAGCCACATTAGTATTATGTTAACAAATGTTTCCTTTCCGACATCAATAGACTGATTTTAATGGTTCTCCTTACAAAACTTTAATGAAAGGTAAATGTGCCATATATGCATAAGTTTTGGATTTCTTGTGTCATAAAAAAAATTAGAGTAAATGTATCACAATGAATATAATTTGGGATTGTATGGCTTTTGTCCTAATGTACTTGACCCTCTTTTTATTGGTTATAGCTTATTTCATCTCATTTCAATTTCAATTAAAAAAAATAAAGAGAGCATTATACATCATTAATAATTCAATTTTGATATCTTGGGGTGATTGATTAATAAATTTCTTCTTTTGTAGAGCGTCCATCCATATATTTTGAAGTGGGACTATCAAATTGGTGACAAATCTATATTTTAACTCACATTTATGAAAAGTGGGTTACATATGGTTTGTCGGGCTGATAATATAACCTAGAGGGGAGGTATATAGGTTGAATGAGAAATTGTAAAAAGCTTTTGCAGAATATAACAAGTTAAACTTCACTAATACTAGAAACAATTTAGCATAATCAGGAGTGGTGTTATAAACAGATAAATGTAATTGGATATGCTGATAATAAAAAGATAGAAAATAGCACATTGAGTTTTTTTGTGGTTCGACTTAATTCCCAAACCAAACCTACATTCACTCTCAAAACTAGTAGCCACAATCAAGTTGGAATCCAGTTGTAATTAGCATTGCAAGTTACAGCAGACAAGTGTTTATCTTTTACACGATAGATCACACTATCGGGACATAATCGCAACTCTTACACTTGTACACTTTGTTGGTGGCTAACAATATAGAGGCGTGAATAGATTGTTGGTGAATAAGTTGTTTTAGAAAATTTGATGATCTTCCATGGAAAATAGTTAATCGCTAAATAAAGATCAGGTCAACATGATGTTTTGAAAAACCATGAAGCAACTGTGTGCAAATAAGAGTAAATAGCACCAGACAAAGAATTATAGTGATTCGGTTTTATCCATAAGCCTATATCCACTCTTCATACTAATAGTCACAACACAGGCTGGATTCCATTAGTAATTTGCTTGGGAAGTTACAAATGGCTAACACTTATCCTTTCTAGACTCAATCACTCTTACTCTTGTAAATTTAATCCTTAACACAATCATTGAATAGCACAAATACTAATTTCAGACAAACAGTACGACATAGAGCGTATAGCTAAGAAACATAGATGGAAGTAAGCTTCTTGATCTTTTTAAATTGCGCCCCTCTAACACATGGCTTTTGAGGCATTCTCTTTTATAGCCATCTTCAATCTATTTATTGAAGGTGGATTGGAGAAGCATATAGCCATTAGAGTTGCCATTAAGCTATTGTCCATGGATGGAACTACCTATAAAACATTTTTCCTCGAACCTTTGCAGGCTACCTAGAAATAACAACTACTGTTGTCTTCTCGCTATAGTCTTGAACAACGTGTCAGACAATCTAATTACTCAACTACATGTTTTATTTAGATTCTGCTGTTGTGCAAATCCAAAGCTACAATAGCTAGTTTGCTGACCCAATGAATATCATCAGATGTACATAGTTGTCATAGCAACCGAATCTTTACAACTTCAACATGAACATCATCAACTACTGATCTTTTATGTCTAATGGTACTATTCATGGAAAAATCGTATTAGGATATTTTGTGAACTTCTTTCCAATGAATCACACCATGGATATTATGTGGTCATTTGGTCCAAACATCTGCATACATCATAGTAAATATTATACCAAGCCGTGACGCCCCTAGTATGTCACGACTAATGTGGAAATACTAGGGCAGTTACCCTTTTTGTTTTGCTTTTCTAAAGCATGCAGAAGTGTAAAGGACTAAAAAAATTCAAGGGTGCATGTGAACTTCTGTAAACATGGCAACTTCATTTTTTATTTATATGTATGTACATCAGGCAACTAGTGGGGTACATTGGGGAATTCAAAAGGTCAGTATTGCAGACTACACTAGGTTGTACATTGGTCACTCTATCCTAACTTGACTGTACATGTGGTCACTTAACCCTAGCCCCTGACATCGTATGAAAATCTTCAAAGTTCTTAAAAATCTAGCTGCCTTCCTACCTCTCTTCTATGCAACAAGGTTACCTTCATCTCCTAACCCATCAACGAATAATGGGAGGGGCCCACCATGTGCCCATTGACGCAGGCGTACATTTGTCACGCCCCAACCCTTGAGCGCGTGCACATCCCACCGCGGTTGATACAATTGCGACTTTTCAGGACGAGTCGCCAACCCTTTTATTTTTAATGCACATGTGGAAGCGAAACAATAACCCCCAACAACAAACAACATGGGATAGGAAAGCAAGATAACATTTCACAAAAGTACACTTTTATAAACAACTGGGTTTAGGTACAAAAAGAGTCTAGGTAAAAGCCTACAAAATAATCAATTCTCAAAAGAAGCTATCTTACAACATAATAGTAGGACACATACACCGATCCTTCAAACTTCACCTCCACAGACTTCGGGGCTTTGTTCCTCCAGCAACACCATCTAAGGACCTGAAAATGGTTATATAATAACCAGTGAGACAATATTTCAACAAGTTCACCCCTTAAACCCTTATTAGGAAGGAAATACCCCAAGGGTGGCTTAGCCACACAACCACACAATTAGGACATGGGACTTACCTCGCCTCAGTTCCTTCCTGCATGTCAACACAATTCATATCCCAAATGCATATAATTAATGCACACTACAATTGAAATGCTTCATTAATTCAATCAATCACAAGGGTCTCAATTATAAGACCAAACCGTTGTGACACGTTCCATACTAGCAACATAATTTTGCCTCATAATCAGGAGCATCTAATTCAATCAACCATGCGTTCCAATTGTTAATTTCACCCCTCAAGGGTACAACCTACTTAAAAGTTCGGTGTCTTCTAGCGTAGCTCGGCATCATCTCACCCCCATTGAGCACGACGACGTCTCTCAATTAGACGGCTTTCCCAAAGGGGTGTAGGTTCAAAATCTACTACGACTCGAGTCCCAATGAATGGGTATGTCATATAGGGTAACGTCTAGCTTAAAAGCTCGAGATGATTTCTCTTTAACCTACACATGACCAATCAATCTCGGCCTTAGACACCGTGCATTGCACTCGGGTGTCACCATTAAAATAGTGATCTTGGCCTTTTTTTTTTTTTTTTGGTAAAGGTAATGAATATATAGCTTTGGACAAAATACAAAAGCGGCACCAAAAACTTACAATCTAACTATAGTAAGTAGAAAGAGTGGAAGGGAGCCGAAAGAAGAGCCAAGGAAGAGCCAAGGCAAAGAGAAACAATTATAGGAAAGAACAGAAAGCGACCAACAAGGTCACTAAAACAGAAGTCACAACAGCCAACACGAAACCTCGGCAAATCAAAAACGAGGAGACAAAGAACGGAGAGCTGAAGTAACTTGAAGTAGGAACGCGAACCAAAAGCAACCTATAGAGTCGAAGAACAGCTTGAGAAAATGGAGGGATCAAAGCCCCAGTTCCTTTGAAGACGCCTGTTTCTCGGGAAAATAGTTGATGTGTGAGTACATAGTCGATTGAACCCGAAAATTTCATATCCTCCAATTTAAAATCCCATTGTTTTATATTTTATATAAAACCATTTTCGGTGTTAAAACTTGACACCCAAGATTTTCTAAATAAATATTGAAATTCCCAATTATTGGAATAAATTACTAAAAATCCAATCAGCACTGAATTTGCATAAATTAACATCCAATTGCATAAATTGAACACACCATTGCAATTAGTACGAAGTTCCAGTCACCGACTATCTCGGTTTAATTTCTGGAAAATATTTAATAATTAAATAATTACCAAAATTAATTAAATAATTCAATTAAATTCCAAAATTGTTAATTTAGGCCGAAAATGCCTAAATAAATACTGAGACGGGCTTGGAAAATTCCCAAACCAATCTAGATAATTAATACAACCTATCTAGGCCTTAATTAATCTAATCTAACAACCTAACATACAAAATTGGATAATTAAATCACTAATCTAATCTAACTAACCACATAATCCTTAATTAACTTAAACTAATCACCCATAAGTATAATTAACCTCATAAGCGAGGTTTAGTGAGTTAACTCACCGAATTTGCGAGCCAGTGAGTTCACGGTGATAGCGAGTGATAAATTCCAAAGCGGCAACGCCAATGGGGGCTCAAAAGCGAACCAAAAAGGCTACACAGCTCATGGCAAGGTTGCTCGGTCTTGATTCGGAGAGGAGGGCTGACTTGCGGAGATGATGGGCTCGATTCGTTGGAAACGTGAGTTGGCTTCGTGATTGCTGTCCGCATGAGAACACACGAAGGAGAAGAGGGAAATGTGGAGGGCTTCGGTGGCAGACAAAACTTGGTGGAGATGGGCGGTCTTCGAAGAGGGACTAGTTGCAGAGTCAAAGGGGGGAGGAGTTGGCGGGCGTGTGGACGTGTGGCGGTCAACTTCAGTGGAGGAGACGCTAGTTTGTTGACTCGATGGACGTGTTACAGTAGCTGGGGATGAGAACTTGGTGAGTGGAGCAGCAAAGCAAAGGAAAAATGAAAGAAGATAGAGGCGGTTGGGGTCTTTGAATGAAAGATGAAAGAGAAGCAGAAACGCGAAGATGAAAATGAAACGAAGAAGCAGCGAGGGGGGGTCGGCATGCGAAGGAAGCTTTGGAGAGAAAGGGCCAAGAGTCAACAAGCTCAATCCACTCCATTGAATGCTCAGTCCCCCCTAAAGCCCTTGAATTATCTCTAATGTCCCCGATTACTTTCTTGAAGATAAGTCCATCAAATAATCAATTTTGAAGCCAAAATTGCTGCGTCGAGCCTAGCTCCGAATTTACTCACTTTTGGAACTTCAATTCCTTCGACAAATTCCCCAATTTGATGTTCAATTTTGTAGAAGAAAAAGCCCATATAATTTCTACAATTTCCTTTCACCAAGTGGCTCGGTTTGGAAGTCAAAAATCCATTCAATTCGGCCAATCTGAATTTCCGTTCTTTTCTAAAACGTTCAAATCAATTTTCCATAAAAATCTCGGAATCGCTAAAATTTTTTCAAATGATGAGTAGACGTTCCTAAAATGAATCGGGATATGACAGAATTTTCAATTCTTGAAATCGGATTAAATTTCGCGGTTAATTTGAATCTGATGCGATCGATTATTTTCGAGTCACAATGTACATCTTCGACACATTGACCACTCTTGATTGTTGTGAAAATCTCGAGATTTAAAATACGGACACATAGTATCCAAAACGACAAAAAAAATCGATCTAGTGCCGATCAATGAGAATTTTGTAATCAGGTAGAATCAACCATACTTAATCACACATTTCTGTTGAATTGACCTATATTTAGTCTCTGATCGATTTTTAATTATGCCGTAATGACCCTTACAGATTAGCATGGTCGAGTAGTCGATTCCTGATTGAATTCTCAAGTCTATTGCGTTAAAATCCCTTAATGACTTTCCCAGATAGTTTAGTTATCTCATGAATAATCAGCTTAGAGAATAGCACTATAGGCATGTCAATGAAAGGTCCAATTTATTCAATTGAAAACATGATTGAAATTTCAGAATGTCACAACTCTTCCCCTCTTATAAAATTTTCGTCATCGAAATTTAAACCATACAAATCTTTAAACAAAAAGGTGAGGGTACAGTCGTCTCATTGAATCTTCACTTTCCCAAATTGCTCATTCAGTGCCGTGATGTTGCTAGACCACTTTGACCAACGAAATGGTCTTGGTGTGTAGAACTTGTTCCTTGCGATCCATAATCTTAACCGGGTTTTCAACGTATGACAATCTGTCGTCCATGTTCAATTCCTCAAAATTAAGCACGTGGGTCAGATCAGGCTAATACTTCCTCAACATTGACATGTGAAAGACGTTATGCACTTACACCAGCTTCGGCGGTAATGCAAGACAATACGCTAGGATCCCGATTTTCTCTAGAAACTCAAATGGACTTACGTACCTTAGACTCAGCTTTCCTTTCTTGCCAAAGCGTGAAGTATCCTTCACTGGTGACACCTTCAGAAATATATGATAACCAACTTGAAATTTCAATAGTCTCCGACGCTTATTGGCGTAGTTTTTCTGGCAGCTCTGAGCAGTCTTTAATCTGACCCTGATGACGGCAACTACATCCACTGACTACTAGACTAACTTTGAGCTTGTAATCTTTCTTTCCTCGACTTCATCCCAACAAATTGACATTTTGCACGCTCTGCCATACAATGCTCCAGAAGGCGTCATCTAAATACTCTGCTGATAGCTGTTGTTGTAGGCGAACTCGACAAGGTGAAGCTGTTCCTCCCAACTTCCCTTGAAATCCAACACATAAGCTTGTAGTATGTGTTTGAGGGTTTGAATCGTCCTCTCAGACTAGCCATCCGTCTAAGGATGATAGGCCGTACTGTACTGTAGCTTCGTTCCCAAAGCACTCTGCAAACTTTTCCAAAGGTAACCGTGAACCTTGGGTCTTAGTTTGATATAATCGTCAGGCACTCCGTGCAGACGAACTATCTCACGCATGTACAACTATGCATGCCTATCTAAATCAAGGTCCTTTCATACTACAATTAAGTGAGCCGACTTCATCAGTCTGTCGACCATTACCCAAATAGAATCATTACCTCTCTGACTCCTTGATAAGCCCGTCATGAAGTCTATTGTGATGTGTTCCCATTTCCTCTCGGGAATCTCGAGAGGTTGTAGAAATCCTCCCGGCTTATAATGTTATGCCTTCACTTGCTAACATGTTTGGCGACATGCTTGGCGATGTCCACCTTCATACCATACCACCAGTAATGTTGACGCAGATTTTGATACATTTTTGTGCTATTAGGATGAATGCTGTAATTGCTACAATGAGCTTCTGTCAAAATCTCTTCCTTAAGCATTGCATCATCAGGTACACATAATCGTCCTCGGAACCTCAGTGTTCCATCATCAGATATCTAAAAGTCAGTCTTCCTCTTCTTAGTATCCTCTTGCAAGATTTTCTGAACATCTAGGTCTGTCGGTTGAAGCGTCTTGATCCTAATCCGCACTTTCGGCTCAATTCTGAGGGTGGCCATAAGATTTGAAAAGTGGCCTACCTCAAACTTGAAAATCGAATCTCGAGCTTTCTCAAGCAAAGTCCATTCTTTGAGTACCATCTGCGCTACTGAAGATTTTTGACTTAGCATGTCTATGACCTTATTAGCTTTTCCAGAGTGATACGGAATATCATAATCATAGTTCTTTAGGAGTTCTATCCAGCGACACTGTCTCATATTCAACTCTTTATGAGAGAATAGATACTTGAGGCTTTGATGGTCTGTGAAGATTTGGAACATTTCTCCACATAAATAATGTCTCTAAATTTTCAAAGCGAAAATAATTCTTGCGAGTTCTAAGTCATACATTGGGTAATTTAGCTCGTGAGGTCTCAGTTGACGGGACGTGTATGCAATAACTCTGCCATGTTGCATCAACACACAACCTAGTCCTCTAAATGATGCATCACTATAGATCTCGTATCCTCCATGACCAGATGGTATAATTAATACAGGTGCGGTAGTCAGCTTTTGCTTAAGCTCTTGGAAACTACACTCGCCCTTATTTGTCCATACAAACTTCTCTTCCTTCTTTAGCAATGGAGTCAAAGGTGAAGCTAAGGTTGAAAATGTCATGCCCCGATCCTCAGGCACGCGTACATCCCTTACCTTTAGTCGATTTTAAAATGCGATATCTCAGGACTAAGTATCGCCGACCCTTTCATTAATTATATGCATATGTGGAAGTAGTTAAAAATCCCCAAACAATAAAATAATGGGATAGAAAAACAGGCCACAATATTACTTATTGAAATTCACAACTACACATGTACAGGGTTCACAAAAGAGGATAGGACCATGCTCGGGATCATCATCCCAGTCCTCCTCAAGTCTTTCACCACTAGGCTCAATTTCTTCAAACTCTTCATCTCCTTCTTCTCGCTCATCCTCAACTTCAAATGTCGGCTCGTCTTCGGGAAATCTAGGGCCTGAAATATAATCTCACAACCGGGATGAGACTATGTCTCAGCAAGTTCTATCCCCTAAGACCCGATTAGTAAGCTAATACATCTTAGGGCTGCCTAAGCATAACATGAGTTAGAGGATTTACGTTGGCCTCAGATTCCACCTGCATATTAGTACAGATCAAATAGGTACCCAAGCAATCACATCACTGATCGAAGCATCGATCAAATCGACTTAGTCGATCACACGCCAACAATACCACTCATGGTCATTCCCATTCAATCAATCAATTCGCAAATATGAGTTACGGTCCTTAGGACGCAACTTAAGTAAATGTGGTAATCACGACTCCACCAAGCAACTTTCAAATAATCAATGGCTTTACGGTCCCATTCGACCACTTTCAAGATAATCTCCAGCAATACACTTAGTCACAGAGCCTCATTAATGCTCTCGGGCGCTGTTTCCGCCAAGGTGACGTGTATAATGGACAACAATCATGCGTTCTTTAAGGCGCCATTTTCACCAGTGATATCCTCCATCACCGAACCACGTATGTCCATACTGTTACATGTAATAGACAGCACTCGTGCGTTCTTTAAGGCGCCGTTTTCACCAGTGATATCTTTTAATCACCGAACCACGTATGTCTCATTACATCGTTCCTGATTGGTTTCAGCCGAGAATTTCCCCAATTCCCTTTCACAGTTCCCTCTGCTTTACTGTTCATTACAGCATCATTGATGCTAAATAATAACACTTGGCCATCAACCAATCAATCATTCAATTTCATTCAATTTGGGATAAATCCCTAAAATTGCACAATTAAATCAGTTCCACGCAACGTAGAGCTCAAATAAATAAACGAACTACATCATGACAATCAGCATGAAATTCCGGTCACCGGCCATCCCGGTTGAATTTCCGGAAAATAAATAATTAAATAATTAATTTCGAAAAATAAATAAATAAATACAATAAATTCAATTTAGCATAATATAAAGCTCAATTAAATAAGCGGACTGCACCATAATTATCAGCATAAAATCCTGGTCGCTGGCCATCCAAGTTGAATTTTTGGGAATAAATAAATAAATAATTAATTAATTAATTTCGAAAATTAATATTTAATTCCTAAAAATTCCACCTAGGCCCGATTTGCTTAATTAACACCCGATAAGGGACGAGAAAAATCCCAAGAAGCGTCCAATAATTACTAGGACATGTCTACTTACTAAATGCACATTCAATTTAACTAACATGCACTCTCTAATTTAATTATTGTAATCTAATCTACCTACCTAATTGCAATAAAATAAATCTAATCAACCCTTAGGCATAATTAGCAAACTAAGAAGGCATTAGTGAGTAAAACTCACTTGTGCAAAGCGAAGACCAAGACACTACGATGACGACGCAACGGCGACCGAACTCGGGCCGACTAGCTTCGCGGCTGAGCTACTGAAACTTCTTGGTCTTCAAGATGGGCTGAACTTGCTGGGTCTCACTGAAATACAAATGATGCTGGGCTTGAAAAACAACTTCAATAAGCTGAGCAAATAAACTGAGAATGGGCTGCCGAGCTTGGGCCGAACTCCACGTGGGCTTCAATTAAATTAAACCCCCATGGACTGAATTGTTGCAATTCATGTGGGCTTCAAGATGGGCTTAAGCTTGGGCTGCTAAATTCTTGGGCTAATTTGCTATAGACCTCTTGCTCACGGGTTGGACTTCAAATGCTTTGCTGGAAATTGGGCTTGGCCAATTAACTCAGGTGGACTAGGTTGGGCTGCAGCTGAGGTAATTCGATTGGGCTTGAGGACTGAAATTGGAGTTGGGCTTGCTGGGCTGACCGAAGCTGGCAAATCTCGCTGGCTTCAAACGGCGGCAGGGAATCGGGCTGGAACGAGGGAGGAACGTGTGGGTTGCTACTGTTGGAGACTGAGGACGAAGGGGGCAGCTTCGCTCGGCTTCGAATAGTGCTGTTTCGTTTGAGGGCTAGCATGGCAGCAGCTCTTCTCTTCGTGGTGTCGGGGGAGTTCACGCAGATGAGGAAGCAGCTGGTTGGCTCGATTGTAGGTCTTCGTTGGTCTTCAGCTTGTTGAGGCGTCGCGTAGCTTAGTCTTTAGTTTCCCAGATCTGCTGGTTTTCAAACAGCCCAAAGGAGAAGAAGACTAAGGAATCAATGGAAGCTGGAGGGAGAGAGAGAGAGGCGGAGGCGCGCGGACGGCAGCTGCTGCTCTTGCATCTTCTCAGATCTGGTGGGACGCCAAACAGAAGGGGGAAAGAAGACGGAGGGCGCGCGGCGGTCGCGGAGTTGCAACGGTGCGCGGCACGAGGCAGCTACAACGGCCTCGGCTCCAGCTTCACTGAGACGGCGGCGGAAGGACTCGCTGCTTCGGCTAGCTGGTTTGCTGGTCTTCGACTTCCATGGAGCTTCGAAGAAGGAGAGAATCGAAGAGGGGGAAGAAGCAGCAACGGGAGAGAGAAGGGGAGAAGAGAAATCCAATTTTTCCTTCTTTTCTCTCACTCTCTCTCTCTCTCTCTTAGGCCCCACCAACCCAGCTGTCTTCCACCCTTACTTTTTTTTTTTTTGACAAAAACACCCCTTCTAGAAGCCCTTTGGTAGTCCAAATGTTGGGTCCAGAGGGGTGCTATGAAATTGAAAGGGAAATGGCAAATACCTCTCTCAATTAGACACCAATTTCTCTTCAATTCCACCCCAAATGACTTCTATAAAATCAATGGATACCTCAATGCCTCAATTACTATTTTTCATCATCCAATAACCCACCTTGCATATCAATTTCGTATTCAATTTTAATCCCCGGCTCCAATTGCATAGAAACGGCCTGATTTATTCAATTGAAATTAATACTGAAAATTCTGGATGTCACAGAAAACCCTTCTACAAACCTTCTGTAATACCTTGCTAAACCCATAAAACTTCTAATCTCTGTCATTATAGTCGGTCTTGGCCAGTTAATCACTACTTCAATCTTGGCGGGGTCCATGGAGAATCCTTCTCCTGAAATCATGTGACCTAGAAAAGCAACATGAGTTAATCAAAACTCGTACTTACTGAACTTGGCATACAACTCATGAGTTCTTAGAGTCTGGAGTACCATCCTCAAATGCCTTTTGTGTTTCTCAGGACTTTTCGAGTATACCAGGATATCGTCGATGAACACGATCACGAATTGATTCAGATTTTCCTTGAACATACGGTTCATTAGATCCATGAAAACAGCTGGGGTGTTCGTCAAACCAAACGGCATTATAGTGAATTCATAATGATCATATCGAGTGCAAAACGTAGACTTTGGTATGTCCTCCTTCCTAATCCTTAGCTGATGATATCCCGTCCTCAAGTCAATTTTAGAAAATATTAACGCTCTTTGCAATTGATCAAACAAGTCATTGATCCTTAGTAACGGATACTTGTTCTTGATCGTCACCTGATTGAGTTGACGATAGTCGATGCACAGACGTAACGAACCATCCTTCTTCTTTACAAACAGAATTGGTGCTCCCTAAGGTGATGCACTGGGACGTATGAATCCCTTATCCAACAATTCTTGCATTTGCACCTTTAGTTCTTTCAATTTTGACAACGCCATCCGGTAAGGAGCCTTAGAAATTGGCTCTGTCCCGGGGGCTAACTCAATCACAAATTCAATCTTTCTTTTTGGTGGCAGACCTGGCAATTTTTTTTCGAGAATATGTCTGGAAACTCTTGGACTATTGCGATATCTTCTATCTTCTGCTCATCAATTGTTGTATCCACGATAGTTGCCAGGTAACCTTGGTAACCCATGTCTAACAAACGGGTTGCCTCGAGCAACGAGATTAAGGTAATCGAGGGTCTTCTTCGACTCCCAATAAACTCAAAGCTCTCACCCTTTATTAGGTTAAACTGAATCGCCTTGTGATAACAGTCCAGCTTAGCTTGTTGCTTGGTGAGTCAGTTCATGCCAATAATCAGGTCAAAGTCATACATGACTAGGACTATCAAGTCTATCTTCCCATCTCGCTCACCAATCGCTAATGTGCAACTAGGACAACCCACGGTAACTAACACCTTATCTTTTAGTTGAGTCGATATATAGACCACTAACTCCAACAACTCAGGAATCAATCCTACCAACTTAATATATTGCTCAGCTATAAATGAATGAGTAGCTCTAAGATCAAATAAAGCATAAGTAGCGTGGGCGTTCAATGAGACCATACCCGTGATCACATTAGGCCCATCCTCCGTTTGTCCTCTCGTGATAGCATATGTCATTCCTTGAGCTAAAGGTCGGTTCAAACCACCCTGTGGTGCATTTGGTGGCGCAATTCCTCGAATCTAACCCATTGGCGACGGCGGCGGTAACTGTGGTCCCACTTGTCTTCTATGATAATTCCTAGCTATGTGACCCTGTTGGCCACATACAAAGCAAGCACCTGTCCTAGCTGGACACAGGGTTGTTCCATGTTGTCCTCCACAGGAACGACACACTTTAAACTGGCACGCTGACTTTCCTATCCCACCCTTCTTGTTGGGTGGAATAGGATATTTTCATTCTGTCATCGGTCTCTTCTCAAACTGATTACTATCTCTATTAGAACCAAATCGTGACCCAGAAGCAGCGGCTTGTTCGTTCAAATTCCTCTTAATCAGCTGGGCTCGTCCGTACATCTCTTTATAGTTCTTTATACCAAATGGTACCAGCGGATTTTTCAGCTTTGGTCGGAGGCCATCCCTAAACTTCCTTACTTTTTCCTCAGGATCCTCGATCAATCTAGGAGCGTACTATGATAACTCGGCGAATTTCGCCTCATACTGGTCCACTGTCATTGAGCCTTGACAAAGGTAATAAAATTATGCTATCTTCTGATCCTTGGCACAACTGGAGAAATACTTGCCGTTGAATGCTCTAATGAAAGTGTTCCACACCGGATCCACACCTATTGGGAATACCTCTTCTCTGGTGGCCCTCCACCAAGTATTAGCAATCCTTTGCAGCTGATATACTGCAAGGGTGACATTTTCTTCCTTAGTGCACCTCAACAGTGCAAATGCTTTCTCTAAGTCTTGTATCTAGAGGGTTGCAGCCTCGGGATCTCCTGTTCCTATGAACCTCAGCGGATATAACTTCAGAAACTGCTCAACGAGCTTATGGATTGGTCTCTCGGCAATCACGTTCCTGGTGGAACCTCAGCAGGTACGACAACGGCTACGGCAGTAGCGGCGGCTTGATTCTGGGCTTGTTGTCCCATTAGAACTTCAATCGTCTGAAGTGCCTACATGATCCCTTCGAACCTATGATCACTAGGGGCTGCTACGTGTGACAGGTAATGTTTTGGGGCATCACACTCGGCACGGTTGAGCGGTCCTTACTGATGGCCACCATTGCTAGGGGAGGGCCACTAGGTCGTCTCCTATAGTTGGTGAGGGGCTAAGGCCTCGTTAGCCCTTTTTGGCGATAGGGGCAATAGTAAGGGTGTGTTACCCTTGCCCTTGGCTATATTTTTTTAAAAAGAAGTATTTTTTATTATTTTATTTAATTAATGTTTTGATTAAAAATTAGAATTTAATCTAAAATATCATTTTAGCTTAGTGTTTCATATTTTGGCCATATAGGAGAAAGAAAATATTTAGAAAAATCATCTCAACATTTTTCGTTAACTTAATTGACTGGAGTTAATGAAAGAAATTGGTTGTATCATTTGATTAATTTTAAAGTATTTTTACACTTTTTTTAATTTTTTTTATAAATTTTAGAATTCAGTAGCCCATTCGTTATAAATTTTAGAAATTCCGCACCACATATCCTTAGAATCTCTTTTCACTTTTTCGGGGGCATGCAAAATTTCCAGTTCTGCCCTCCAAGATCTCCGGAATTTTCTACCCTACCGCCAAACAGTCTCTCTTCCTCCCCACCCAAAAAAAAAAAAAAAAAAAAAAAAAAAAAAAAAAAAAAAGAAACTGCTCTCTCTCTCTGGAGCTAACGTTTTGTTTCTCTCCAATTACTGCGGGGGCGCCATCGAGAGCACCAGAAAACAACTCGAAACTAAAACCCTAATCGAGCTCGCGAACGACGAAGTGAGACCGAGTCGAAGCACCTGCGGGGTGAAGAAGAAGATGGGGACTCTGGGGAGAGCGATTTACACTGTCGGGTTCTGGATTCGGGAAACAGGCCAAGCCCTCGATCGCCTCGGCTGTCGCCTCCAGGGCAATTACTACTTCCAGGAGCAGTGTGAGTCTCTGTCCTTCGATGATTACATCTTCTATGCTCTTCTCTATGATTCGGTCCAGAGAAATGCATCTGGGTCGGATTGTTTTCCTCTCACTCTTGCCTATGGCTTGTTTAATGTGGCCAGTTTTTGTTCTGCGCGTGATTGCTAAGATTCTAGCCTGGTCCCTCCGCGACTGATTCGTCGAGTTCTGGGAGCTTTATTTCGTTTTTATTGTTGTCACTGTTGACTTCGACTTCAGCGTGATGCTTCTGTTCATAGTTGTAGATGATTTTCTGTGCTTGTTTGTAACTGCAATTTGTTGGAATCGCCAACCCATGCCGTAATGTTGTGGGGTGCTGTTTTTAATAAGGTCTTCTTAGGGAAAACAGTTGAATTGAACAGTGTTCTTTTACTTGTTACTAGAGGCCAGTCGTCTGTAGTGTATGTTGGCCATCTAAGATTCTTCTTTGCAATTTTTATGATCCTAGCCCTGTTTCTTGGAGCCCGGTACTGGCTTCTCTTGTTAAGAATGTCCTAAGGTGTAATAATTAGTCAATTCTTATGGGAAGAAGGGATTCTTTGGCAAAATGATGGTTTCAATATAAGCCTTCTTCTCTTTCAAATCCCGTGAATTTGATGTGATTGCAAAGTGATTTTAAATTTAGTTAACTTTCAAAGAACATGATCAGTGGTTGTACCTTTGTAAACAGTTAAACAGTTATCTTTGTGGGCATTGTTATTTAATATTAAGTGAAATCGGAATGTTTTAGAGGGTGAACTTTCTTGATGCATAATTTGTCGAATTTATGATTCAACATTTTAGGCTGCTCTTTTATTCGTCAGACATGGGGAATGCCCTTTATAAAACTTGATCATAAATGTTTGGGACAGTTTTGAAGGAACCTAGCCAACCTTTGATATCACAAGTGTCCCGTCAGCTGTGAAGTTCTTAACCGTGAAGTTTGATTTTGACCATTTTGTTGATGATGCAACATGCTTAATCTATAATTTCAGAAAGTTCACCATTGTGCACGCTGAAAATTCCATGGATTAGTGTTCTCTGATGACTTTATGCTGGGGACAGTGCTGAGCATTCATTCCATCTTATTTTTTCTGTTGCTGTATCTATAGCCCTATATTGTAAACTCATGAATAAAAGCCTTATTGGCATTTGGTTCTTATTCTCTCAACAAAATGAGTTTACATGGCAATACATCTTTCAGTGTCGAGGCATCGGACTCTTATGAATATATTCGATAAAGCTCCTGTGGTAGATAAAGATGCATTTGTGGCCCCGAGTGCCTCTATTATTGGAGATGTGCAAGTTGGGCGAGGATCATCTATCTGGTATGGCTGCGTTTTGAGAGGTACGAATAATTAAGCCCTACTACTTGTGATTTCTTCTACTTCTCTTCAAATGTTTGATTCTGAATTCAATTATGCGACCAATTGTGAAGAGCCTTGTTGCCTTTGTTTTCTTGGTTGTCCTCAAATAATTATTCGCATTCTGGCATTTGATACACGACTTCTTTACAGTCATTCTCACTGTCGGTATCAGATTACAAATTCACTGAGTTTCGACTTTCTAGCCTTGACAAAGCACATAGGTTGTTTAGGTCTTTTGATTATTTGAAGAATGTGTGGCTGATAAAATCATTCGAGTTTTAATTATCTAGATTAGTGGATTTGGACCTCAGATGACTTCCTAATATTTGTGAGACTATCCATTCTGGTCAGATGAGCTCAATCAACCATGTTCCTTGTCAGCAAGTAATTTTAGGATGGGGAACAGGTAGTTTTTAGTCCATGTAAAGCTCATCATATGATGATCAAAGGAAGAGAACAAAAACTGGGTTTGGGGTGGGGGGTGGGGGTGCAAGGTGATTTTGGGAAAGCTCATCCTGGCCGGTGGAAATTCGTCTTGGAGTTGGATGAAGTGGGTGAGACGGTTCTCTTAGAGAAATTTATTTGATGTAACTTTCTTTAACTGAAATATCATATCCAGTAAGGTTTTGGAGTTCTGCTGGTAGTTCAATGACTTAAATCTGCGGTGATGATGGATTTAATGGTAGATTACTGCAAAAAGAGGAATTGATTTGAAATAATTTATACACAAGACCTTTCAGTTGAATGTCAATTTAACTATGAGATCTGGATTATATGTGATTGATGTTACATGAATCTCCATGTCATTATTGTATCTCCAAATCATGCTCAAGAACCCTCATAATGAGTAACTGGAGCTTAAGCAACTGAGATGTGGATCCTCAGTGGAGGAAATATAGTGGACTATATTGAGTAAAACGAAGAAGCTTGACCAGTGATGTTGTTTGGGTCTCCTCGAAATGAGTTCATTTACCTCTTTAGTTCCCCTGGTCACGCTTCCAACATCTCCATGAATACTTCCCTAGAGCTCTTCTTTTGGTTGGTTTCTAGGGTAACTGAAGTTTTTAAGCCTATACTGCACAAGTAGGGGTTGTCCAGATTATGGTTGTAGCATTTAATATCTAGGACTTAATTTGTGCAGTGTTCTTAATAGGTTTGTCTAATGAGCATTTAGAATTTTTTTAATCTCCTGAGGTTCAATGCTTGTAATTCCTGGTTCTGCAGGTGATGTCAACAGCATCAGTGTTGGATCTGGAACTAATATACAGGACAACTCTCTTGTGCATGTGGCAAAGTCTAATCTTAGTGGAAAGGTTCTGCCAACTATCATTGGGGACAATGTCACCGTAGGTGAGTTGTGCTTTCGTTTGTGCATGTGAAGGATTTTTAGTTGTCCCAATTCTTATCTTATTGAGGTGAGTAAATTGGATCTGGGCAGGTCATAGTGCAGTTTTACATGGTTGTACTGTTGAGGATGAGGCTTTTGTTGGTATGGGAGCTACACTTCTAGATGGAGTTGTTGTGGAGAAACATGGAATGGTTGCTGGTGGAGCACTTGTGAGACAGAACACCAGGATTCCAGCTGGGGAGGTATGCTCCACTCTCTCTGTCAATTTTTAACTTGCTCTGTTTGTGGTTGTTGTCCGATCTACCCAGGGATCAATTTATGACAATATTCATAGGGTAAGCGGATTGGTTGTTTGTACTATCAGCATAGACAAGGTTCGAAGGTTCTGTCAATCCTGCAGGATTTGGAGAGCCTGATTGACCTAGTACTTGTATATTACTGTGCATGCTATGTGCTGCATGTAGCTGTATACAAACCATGTTTAAGAGAGCATTGTTTGCCTCTTGCTTTGCTTGTAAGACACAGGATTTTCCTGTTTGTAATCTTGTTGTGGCTGGGAGTGGGAGCTGGGACAACTGATCTGAGCTTGGAGTCTTTGCATTATGATGCGATGTGCCCTTAAATACATATAGCATGTTTTTACATGACAGAAGAACTGTCTTGTCATCTTTCAAATTCAGGACTATTTTGGTTTGAAAGTGGTGGATTGGATTTTGTCTATGGACTCCAGATATGTTGTCCTAAAAACATGGGATTGAGAACAATTATTCCATGTATCTTAGTAATTATTTTATAACAGGAATAACATTTGGGAAATATAGTGATCTCCCTTATTTTATATACTGAAGCTTTTTTTATCTGCTATATATGTAAGCTGTTAGTAACTTCAGTCTCGATTCTTTTTTTTAACAGGTGTGGGGTGGAAACCCTGCCAAATTTTTGAGAAAGCTCACTGAAGAAGAAGTAGCCTTTATCGCTCAGTCTGCCACCAATTATTCCAACCTTGCACAGGTCCATGCAGCTGAGAATGCAAAGCCTTTTGACGAGATCGAGTTTGAGAAGGTGCTTCGCAAGAAGTTTGCTCGTCGTGATGAAGAGTATGACTCAATGCTGGGTGTTGTACGTGAAACTCCCCCAGAGCTTATTCTTCCAGACAATGTCCTACCCGGTAAGGCACCTAAGGATCTACAAAAGTGAGATCTTTGTAAGTCCTTTCTTTGGATCAAATCATGAGTTTTATTGCCATGGATATTGTTATGTGCAAGCACATGGATGAAAGATCATTTCTTTTGCAATAAGTACCGGACACATGCCGGTGTTGCATTTATGAGTTCAGTCTCTTACGGGATGCTCATCATGTGGATTTTAGAGAAAGTGATTTTGCTTCCGGTGAAATTAATGCCATGTAGCTTCGTGTATGTTGATCTTTTGAGCTGCTTGCACCCCGGATGTCCTCAAGATTTGTTGTACCCTAAATTTCTTGTCTTTTTGGGAATGGCATGAGAACTCTTTGTTGGTATGATGTGTTCTACCATAATCGGTATTCCTACTTGTTTTCTCACTTTTCAAATTAGAGATGGCAAACGGGTGGGTCGGGTCGGGTATGAGTCGGGTCAAAAATGGATCTACCCATATTTGACCCATTTAACCCGTTTTGACCCATATTCTTGTAATGTAAATTTAGTGACCCATACCCGACCCGACCCGTATTCAACCCATACCCGACTTGATCCGTATTGCTAAAATCTATTTATTGTTACAGTATTTTTATGTAATACAAAATTTTTAACAATTTTTATGCAATACAAATTTAATGGAAAATTTTTATAATTTTTAAAAATATTTTTAAAAATCGAATTTTTAATTTTTTAAATATATTTTTAAATTTTTAAAATTTTTAAAAATATAATATTTTATTTTTAAAATATAATTTTTATTTTTTTATTAATTATTTTTCTTTTTTTCTTTTTTTTTTTCCTTCTCCTTGGCATTTGCCGCTGCCACAACGACGGCGGCCAGACCATATAGGCAAGATTGAGCTCGCCGGCGTCAAGCGGGGCTCGATCTCGCCGATCCGGCGAGGCCAAGCCTCCGCCCGATGTCGGCGAGCTCGAGTCTCACGATCGGCGAGTCTCGAGCCTCGCTAGTCGTCGGCGAGGCTCGAGCCTCGCCGATCGTCGAGGAGGTCGAGCCTCGCCGGATCCGGCGAGGCTCGAGCTTGAGGTCGAGACCCACCCGACGCCGGCGAGGCTCGGCCTCCTCGACGATCGGCGAGGCCTCCCGCCGCCTTCGGTGAGGAATAAAGAAAAATAAAGAAAAAAAAAAAGAAGGAATGAAGAAAAAAAACGAAAAAAAAAAAGAAAAAAAATTGAAATATGAAAAATAATTATAACTTCTATTTTTTATTAAAAAATTATTTTTATAAATTAAAAAAAGGCAAAGGGTTTAAATTTTAAAATGGGTTTCTTTATAATCCATTTAGATTATTTCTTTTCGTGTTTTACATTCATTGACCCATTTCCAACCCATATTTAACTTTCATTTGACCCATTTCGATCCATATTTAATCTTCACTTGACCCATTTTGGCCCATATTCAACTTTCACTTGACTCATATATGACCCATTTAAATAAAAATGGGTCATAATATGGGTTTTTGATCCATATTGCCAGCTCTACTTTTCATAGCCTTCAGACGTTGTAAATCCGGAAATACCAATAATTGATCAGAGGGATGAAAAAACACAAGCATGGGCCGGCTCAAGTTATCCCCAACAGTAGCTGAAATTTCGGTCATTATTCCTCGCTCTTCTTTTAGATGGCTGATATCTTCGAAGTCTTTAGGGGAGTAGGGCTGGTGAAAACTTTGCCCCAAGGTTAAGCAGGTAAATAAATTGAATGGCTCACCTAAACTATAGTTGAAGGTGTGTTTAGGGATCTAATTTACGAGGCAAATGGACGGAAACCAAAAGAAAGAAGGAAAATGGAAAGAAAAAAAAAACTGGGTGCCTACATAGCATTCAAATTCATTATGCCCTGCGCAAAGAAGTATAGTGCCCGTTTGCTTTTGAGGAATTTCCAACTTTTTCACTTTTATTCTCATTTGAAATGAAAAGCACATCATGAAGCCTTGTTTGGTTAGAGTTTGAAAATGATTCTCGGATGAAAAAGCAATTTCAGTTTTTAGCTGCTAGAATGATAACACGGTCTTTGGCCCCGTTTGGTTCAAATTTTTGGGGAATGCATTTGCCAAAATGCAAATACCTTTGGGTGAAAGGGGTTTTTCGAAATGTAAACATCGTTTGGTAAAAATTGTATTTGTAAATGACTTTTATTAAATATAAAAAAACAAAAAACTTATATTTTCCTTTTTTGAAGTTCGGCCACCGGATCCGGCGGTCGGCGGTCGGGATGGCCGGATCGCCCCCAGACGGTCGTCGGGGTCGGGCGACCCGGGCGACGGCCGCCCGAGTTCACGTGACCTCGGGCGACTGCGACCCGGGAGGCCGTCGCCCGGGTCGCGAACTCAGCGGCCGCCGGGTCGCGCGAACCCGGGCGACGGCCGCCCGGGTCGCGCGAACCCGGGCGACGGCCGCTTGCGGTCGCGCGACCCGAGCAACCGTCGCTGGGTCGCGCTACCGCCGCGACCTCAAGCGGCCGCTGGGTCGAGCGATTCGGCCACTGATGGCCTGAATCACGCAACCCAGGCGTCGCCTGAGGTCCGGCGACCGTCGCCGAGGTCGAGCGACCCTCAGGCGGTGGTCGTCGGCGCGCACGACCCCCTTGGCTGGCGGTTGTCCGCCTCCGTGCGGTGGTCCACCTCACTGATGAACAGTAACCACGAGTGAACAGTGCAAAGGAAGTTGCATTCTGGAAATGCCCATTGGAAATGGACCTCCAAGCCTCCATTCCCCTAAAGCCTCTTCAAGAGCCTTGGAAGTGCAATTGCATTTCCCCAAAGCCCCAAAAATATTGAACCAAACACCACCATTTTTTCCCAAGGGGCTTTCGGGGCTGAAAGCCCCTTGGGAATGCTGAACCAAACAAGCCCTTTGTATATTTTCCTAATATCTTTACCATTCCTTGGTTTCCATATTGTGCGGCCCAAAAAGCAGGTCACTGCATCTACCTTTTCTCATTCATTTGAGCTTTGGTGATGGCTCTCGATTCCAAACTTTAGAGGGATTAGATTGTTAAGAGTACATAAATATTACAGGTAGTATTAATTTAATTTTGGTTTTTAGAATAATTAACAGTCATCCTATAAAATTTTAAGTAGACAAGGCTTGTTGCATCACCCAAACCTCAAATTGACTCTAGCAATGGTTGGCAAGCTGTACGGCACCAGGAAATTTTGCGGAGCTCACAGCTTAGCTCTGGAAAGACTGAAGAGGGTTGAGTTTGTGAATAGTGAGTCCTTTCAAATGCCCCCGCCATATGTCTCGTGAAATAGGATACTTGTAGATTCTTTATTTCATCGGATACGGATGACATACGCACGTTAAATGATAACATAACCAAACATTATTTTACAAACTTCGAACCAAAAGAGAATTTTCAAGTCACAGGTGTTTAAAGGACTACTGGGAAGCTGCTTTTCTAACGAAGAAGAGAACAATATGAAGAAAAAAGGAATTTCTCTATATGTTTATCAAAGAAAGATGTTTCCATAACGCTAATTTTTTAAGTAAAATAAGCATCAATATGTTCAAGTCAAGGGGAAATATGAAATTAAAAAACAAAAACGAAGGAAAAGTTTTGAAAAAATAAAAATAAATAAAATAACAAGGTTCTGCCCTGGTGGAATAATATCAACCACTTGACGTTCATCTGACGCATCCGATATGGTTATTTCGTACCCCCCTTTTTCTTTTCGTATTATTTTACTTACTACACTAGCTGTTGTAGAACCTTAGAGAAGATCTCACTTTTGAGTTTCCGAGTTAGGCATTCCTCCTTGAGTTACAAATTAGGCTTCGGGAAAAGGTAAGAGTTGAGTAGATCTGGAACTCTTTGAATCGACCAAGTTCTTGAGTTAATGAGCTAAGGAAATTCATCTTCTCTTATCGGTGAATTATAAAGACAAATCAAACATGTCAAAATTCGTTTCTGTTATGCAAAACATGTATATGAGAAGATAGAAAAAGACTTAAGCAGAATTATTTTCATCTTCATGAAAAAGGAACATTTAAAGCACTAATCAAATCAAACGAGCCTAAATTTGAGTAATAAGGTCTAAACAGCAAAATTTGGTGGGTGTGAAATTGAGTTCTGTTTTTTTGAGACAACCCTTTTGGCTTCTCTGAGTCTCTGGTTGACAAATAAATTTGGCTAGGACCAGGAGTTGCATCGTTCGAGACTCCAAATTGATTCTCTATATCTTGAAATCAACTTATTCTTACACATGGTATTAATAGTGAATGTTCGGGCTATTCAATATTTACTAATGCACTCTAAGGATCTTATTCATTGTCCTATATTTTAGGAATAATACGACGGAAAATTCCTAGCTATTACGTGAGTGATATGAGTGCTCTAAACGGAGACACCAGAAATCCTCAATTTTCTGCTGTGTACCAATTGAACTCTACAATTAAAATTCAATTGAAAAAAAAAAAAAACTAAATCTTTTTATCCTTTTGACCTTCATGACTCTAAATATTTACAGATTTGCCATTTAGGCTATATTTTCTTCAAAAAAGTAAGTTTTTTTTTTTTTTCATTATTTTTGTTTACGAAGAGCTAGATTAATATTTTCATTGAATAAAAATGGACCGAACATGTCTTCTCCCCTGTGTTATAGCTAAACTTAGTGGGGTTGCAAAGCGGAGTCCGCTCTTTAAAGAAAATTCTTTGCTAGAGATTGGGAACTACGTTTTTACAATAGAAGGAAGAAGTGCTCTTACCGAAGAGGTGGCCATATTGGTCAATTAAAAGCTTGATGCTATAGAAAGAGAAAATAGCTTAAAGAAGTCCAGGGGAGCTTTAAGTCAAGGCCTTAACGAAGAAGGGCTCGGTTGGGAAGGTCCAAAAGTCTCGATCTCTCTCCGTTTTGGCGTCTCGCTGTCGACGGAAAGTCGAAAGGACTTTCAGTTTTCGCCACCAAATTTTAACGACGGTTGGGCAGGAGATGTTGTTTGACACCCATAGCAATCGCATCACCGAAACGATCGAGCATTTTTCCAATGGCCTGTTTCTTTTGCATTTGCGATTTGGGCTTTCCTAGCCCAACATTTGCCATCGATAAGGCCATCCAAGATAGAACACGAAATTCTATAGGATCATGTATTCAAGATTGGTGAGCCCGTCAATACTTGTCCATAATAAGCGAGATACACACTACTTTGGCAAGCGACTGCAAACTCGTGGGGTGTTTACGAAAGCATTGAACATATGCGCAAGGTAATTTTGGCCTTTTATGGGTGTACAAAGCGCCATTTTTACAACAGCATTGAACAAATACACGAGGTAATTTTGGCCTTTTGTGGGTGCTTACAAAAGTGCTAAACCTGATCGGAGGAAATTTCTTCCAACCATATGTCTGATTCTGAATTGTGAATAACAAATTAATGTAAATGACTTAAAATTTCTTCCAACACATTATCCACTTGCAAACATAACTTAAAATAAATGTAAATGACATCCATGTTTGCAACTGTTAATTATAAGAGATTTAATCACCGTCAAAGAGATTTGATGGTGATATCCACGTAAAAAAATCAAGACCTTTTACCCGAGACGAAGAGAGTATCAAAAGGAATAAGCGCGGGCTTGTCATTGGCGGTGGCGGCAGCTGTAGCTGCGGGAGCCGAGAGCTAGGAGGCGAAAGTCGAAGTCGAGAGCAGCCTCCTTGCGAATCCGAGCCTTAGCGCCATTTCTCGACGGAATAGTTTGATAGACATTGTGCTGCGTGACGGCGACATCGACGGACGACGACCAATGACGGTGCTGATGGAGCGAGGCAATAAACCCTAAAACCTCGAGAACTGGTTGGGGTTTGAGAGGCCGAAGGGACGATCAATTTGGGGGAGGTTAACTATCTCGTGGATTCGGGGGGCTTTCGTGGGCTTTTTTGAAGTCCATACTTTCACAAAAAAAATTTATCAAACAAGTTATCTCACCAAACAAGCTTATTAAACAACACAGTACCATGCACAATAAGTTCATTAACCATCTTAGATAGTTCCTCCCATATTTTCAGGAGCTTCCAACTTCAAGCTAGGCATCTGATCTCGAATAAGGCATCCTATACTTTCAAGGGCTTCTTGATTCAACTAAGGTATCCAGCCATCAAGTTAAGTATTCCATACTTCTAGAGGTTTCCCATACTTTCGAGGGCCTCCTAGGGCTTCCAGGCTCAATCAAGGCATCTGGCTAGGTCAGGTATTTCATATTTTCAAGGACTTTCTAGCTCAACCAAAACATCCCATTCTCATGCATAAGGCAACGTAACCCGACATTTGGGATAGAAGCGTGCTCTTGGACCATCCCTCATTCTAACTTGATATTATCCTCTTCAAGGCATGCTCCTGGACCATCTCCCTCGAGAATTTTCCCTTAACGTAGCCAAGACATGATTCAGCAATTTAACTTTCCTTTATGTGATCATACGTTGGTTTTAAATCTTTCCTCTTAGCTGACATAGACAAGGCCCAATGGTGTGCTCATTCAAGTGCGCATGTCATGGCCCTCATTACCATACTATACAATATGTTGAGCACAATTTTTGGCTTGTGCCTCGAATCGCACCTTTAGGCTGATCCCCGGACCAAGCAAGAGTTGGAATCGGCATGCTTTAATGTCGTACTAAGACTTCGTGGGCTTGGACAATTCCTGTATGGAACGAGACTTGGAATCGACACGCCTCAATGCCTATCCAAGATTGATGCAAGAGCACTTGACTTAGCTCTATCAACCCATTCAGCACTATTATTGCTCATTCAAGCCAAGGTAGAATTTTGGCATAACATGCTTCAATGGATCAAGAGAAGTTATCGATATCAATGATTAATGAGTTACCGAAGTTGTTGATACCAATGATTATTGAGTTATCAAATTCTTGGTAGATATATTAGTCGCTAATTTCTCAGTATGCTCTATTAGTTGCTGATCTCAAAGTTTATCAACAACATATCAATGGGAAGTCATTCTAAACAAGTTCCTTTGTTATTTGACGAAATCTTGGGATATTTATCTTCTAGTCAAAATGGGAGCACGAATCTTGCAAGGCTAAAGAGTCAAGAATGCAAGTTCCTAAGTTATTAAATACATCTCTATTTTCATAGGAGTCTTTATTGTTACGTAAGTTTCAAGAGTCAAAGTTGTAAATTCCTAGGTCTTTAATAATAGGCTAGTTTCCATAGCTATTTATTACTTTTCGATTTCCTAAGTTGTATTTCTCATATAAATAGAGGAAGCCTCTCAATTATAAGTAGACTAGATTTGATGAATGAAAATACTTAAGATTTTCTTTGTGTGAGCGAATATCTTTAAAGAGTGGATAACTCCTATTTCGGTATGTTTATTCTTGGAGAGTAGATTACTCTTCAGTAATGAGTCAAGAAGCTCTTTATCCTTGGTTGGTAGATTTTTCTTTAGGCCCTAGTGGTGAGCTTCTTCTATTTCGAAGTCTTTTATCATTAATAGGTTGTTCGTCTACTAAGCCTTGGTGGTGAACTTCGTTTATCCCGATTTTCATCTTCGGTTGGTGGCATATCCTTTAGACCTTGGTGGAATCGTAATTTATATTTTTTTCTGCAATTCATCCTTCAATATCCATCCCCATACACCCCATTCAATCATGCTCTTATATTTACCTATCAAAACCATCATCATGAACACTATTTCCCAAACCACTTAACCACAAAAATCCCTACATCTGAGAATCACTTGCCCACACATGCATTAAAAACCTTGCGGCTTTAGGCAATCCCCACACCAAACGAGACTTAGAACCGGTATGCCTCAATGCCGATCTAAGACCTCGCAGTCTTGGGCGATCCTCGCACCTAACGAGACTTGGAACTGACATGCCTCAATACCGATTCAAGACGTCGCGGCTTAGGCCATCACGACTTGACATCAATTCCAAGCTGAGCGAACCTCGACCTCATCTTGGGACATGAATGCATTCAAAGCATGCAAACATGAGTAAATCATACAAAAGAACATTACAACATATACACGGCTTACATGGGTGAGCACACAACTAAACTCCACAATGTAGCCGATTGCCCTAGCAAAGAGTTAGGAATTCTACTTACATACAAATATGTGCACAAACTAAGCCTAAATGAGAGTTCAATCAAGTTCGAGTAATGTGACTCACGACTTGAACCGACACGCCTCAATGCCAGTCTAAGGCCGAGCAAAACCCGTTCGAGACCTAGAGTGTGATTTAGCTTAGGAAAGTGAATATGTGAGCAATCAATCATCAACGTGCATAAAACTAAGCACGAGTGTGTACACAATTAAACTTGACAACGTAGGCTATCACCCTACCCAAGAGTAGAAAGTCTACTTATCTTCGATGAACTAAGTATGGTTTTGCGAAGAGTTGGCTATCTGGTGATATGGTGGCACGGTGAGGGCATGAGTGTGAGAGTGAGATCGAGCGAAAGAAGTGGCATGAGAGGGTAGAAGAGTAAGAGAAAGGAAGAGAGAGTGGCGTGTGAGAGATAGGAAAATGAAGGGAGATGCCTTTGTTTATAGGCAAACCCCTCATAATGAGCTTTCTAAGTGAATCAATCATCTTCATTTAGGTGGACAACCTAGGACGAGGAGGTGGCAAGCTAAAAAGATGAGTGGCAAGTTTAGTTCCTAGGGTGAAACTCTTGCTTCTCTTTCCATTGGTCCACTTAAGGGGGTTGAATCATCATGGAAATGTAATGATTGTGGGGACACCTAAGCTAATGACTAAGCCTCTCTCATTTAACGCTTGGATTTTGTGTAATTATTAGACTATATATTCATCACACATCCTTAACAAAACTTGCTCCCTAAGATCTCTCTCTCTCTCTCTCTCTCTCTCTCTCTCTCTCTCTATAATCTTCCATGAGACACCTAAGCTTATGAGTCACCATTGCCATTATAACTTAGCTAACTTGCTCTCCAAGAAAGATTTTAGGTGAATCTCTAATGGCCATCTAAGTTAGTGACTTACCTTCTTCATTTAATGCCCAAGATATGATAATTATAAAGCTTGGGTTTTTGGAACATGCTTCATCCCTTTACTTGTTTATTATGCTAAACATTCTATAACCTTTTATTTTGTTCTCTTCCAATGAACATAACAAAAACATGGATATAAGGTCATTTGAAATGTTAAAGGGGTCAAGCGAGGGCTATTTATATTCATCCATGATTGATCATTCCAACCGGATCGAGGTATGGGATCGAATCACCATCAAATGTGGTGAATTAGTGATTGAACTCTCCTTGTATGGTTAGTTTGGTGGCCTATCTCGCGGGCTCGGTGGCCAACACCACAGTTGGCACTAGTTGAGGAGACCAAACTCGTGATTGGCCCTAGGCCTGTCATAGGGCCTAGCGCAAGGCTTGATACATGATTGGGCTCCCAGCTTGGTCCACGGTCCTTGCTGCTAGGCCTTAGGCTTAGTTCATGGTTCGACACCTGTTCTAGTAGTAGGGTTTTCGGCCCAGTTCGGGACCTATCCAAGATTGGTCCATGATCCATTGCAAGGGGCCCATGGCCAATTCGTGACCAGTCCATAGCTAGCTATACTTGGTCCAAGGTCGACTCTCAGTTGTTATGTGGTTTGTGTGGGGTTAGTCAATTCGTGATGACATAGGTTTGTTGACACCTAATATTTAGTTGACATGTCGATACATGTAGAAAAACTCAAAATTAGGGTTTCCAATTGCAATGGAACTTGTTCGAAACCCGTTTTTCGAACAAAAGTATTGTTTTTCATTTCTTTATTTTGTATTGTCATTTTTGAGTCATTTCTTTTTTGGATAAGTGCTGCAGATATGCTAAAACTTGTCACGAAAATGCATTTGAGTCCTAAAACTTGCAAAAGTGCAACTAAGTCCTAAAACTTGTCAAAGTATTTCAATCGAGTCCTAAAACGGATGCTGATAGCATTTTCCGTTAAAAATGCCGATGTGGCATTTAAAATAATTTTTTATTTTCCATGTGTATTTTATTTATTTATTTTTTATTCTTTTTTAAAATTAAATTTATTCATTTTATCTTATTTTTACCGAAACTAAAAAGAAAAAGGAAAAAATTTATTTTTAAAAATTGTTTGAAAAAAATCAATGTCTTCTCTCCCCTGTCGCCGCCGCCGTCACCGCCGTAACCGCCCATCACCGGAGGGGCCGGCAATGGTCGTTGGCCCTGGGCGGGGGTGGCCGGCCCTTGCCAGGCCAGGGCGAGGCCTCGCCGGCCCCAGTCGAGGGACGACAACCGTCGCTCGCCCTGGGTGAGGCCTCATCGGCCCTCACTCGGGCCGACTGGCCTTGCCTGGGGCCGACGACGACGGTGGCGACCCCCGCCCGAGCGAGGGCCAACGAGGCCTTGCCTAGGGCGGGCGACGGTCACGAGCCCTCGCTTGGGGCCATTGAGGCCCGCCCGTGGCGGGCGACTATCGCCGGCCCCTTCGGCGATGGGCGGCGACGGCGGCGATGGTGGGGGAGAGGAGCCACTAATTTTTTTAAAAATAAATCTTTTAACTTTTCTTTTTAGTTTTTGGTGAAAATAAAATAAAATGAATAAATTTAATTGTTTAGTTTTTAAATCTATTTTTTAAAAATGAATAAAAAAATAATTAAAAAAATCCACCTGTAAAATAAAAAAAAAATTTTAAAATGCTACGTCAGTATTTTTAACGTAAAAGGCTAACGGCGTCAGTTTTAGGACTCAATTGAAACATTTTGACAAGTTTTAGGACTTATTTGCACTTTTTGTAAGTTTTAGGACTTAAATACATTTTCATGACAAGTTTTAGGACTTCTGCAACACTTATCCCTTTCTTTTTATAAAAAACCCAAAAAAGTTAAATGGTTAACTTTTGAATTGATTTTTGGTCAACCATTTAATCAAAAGTCAACTCTAGGTCAAAAGTTGACTTTTTGTATAAAAAGATCCCTTTTATCCTCAATGACATTTTAATCACATTAGTTTTCAAAAAGTTTCAAAGATTTGACCACAAAAATAACATTCTAAGAAAAATCAACTAAAGAGTTGACTTTTAGTCAAATATTTGATAAAAAAATTGAAAAATATAAAAAATCCACAAGTAACTTCATTTTAGTTCCAATTTGACTTTAGCATAAAAAAATTTGCAAAAATCAATTAAGAAATTTGTTTTTCGAATTTTTTGGTTTTAGATTTAAAATCAGCCAAAAGTAAAATTACTTTCATTCTAGTCTTAATTAGTCTTAGTTCCTTTAACAACAATTAATCTAGAGACCATTACCCATTCACTCGTTCAATCGATTTCGAGATCGATCGTGCAAAAATATGGATTCTCATTTTTAGCCCTTATTAAGGAGTTCAGATCGATTCTACATGATTTGTGAACGAGGACTTCCATCGCCCTCGTTTTTGTGAGATAAGTTTGAGTCCAAGGTCAATTTTGGGGATTCATTTAGGAGCTTCTTAATTTGAGGTTTTAGCCTTCTTGAACATAAGAAAATCTAGCTAATGAACTCCAATTGATGAAATTTAAGTTGATTCATTTGAGACTAATGTTTAATTTCAAGAATTGAGGCTCAATTTCACTATTAAACCTTAATCCGAGTTTGGCATAAAACAGAACCGAAAATAAAATTTTTCCTATGGTCTGTTTGTCACAATGCCCTAGCTTCCAAAGCAAATTTGTTTCAGCGTCATATCATCACCGATCGTATATGCCATCTATGTCAACAAAATGTTCCTAAAACCCTAGAACATACATTTGTCCAATGTACATAAACCCGTGCTATTTGGTCATCCCCACAAATCAATCTTCACCCGGTTAAATTCCTGGCTTACAGAAAGGGCTAAATCACCTCAGCACTCACCTGGACTCGTGCTTGTTGCTAACATCCTTTGGCAGATCTGGTGGATGCGGAATAACTTTATTTTTCGCAATTAGCTCCCGGATTCCTCCCTCGCTGTACAGATAGATATTGCTCATACCAGTACATACCAGATCTCATCTACTACATCTCGACAGAGCTCCGGTCTTCCCTCTTTCTATCCAGCTCAACTTTGGCATCCTTCGGAGGTGGGTACCCTCAAATGCAATATTGATGGAAGCTTTAAGGCGAGTGGCAACAAGGGGTCGATCGCCTGCATTTTTCGAGATCACAATGGTAGACTCACCGATTTATTATCGAGCCGAGTACCAGCACAATTAACCTTTGAAACAGAAGCTCAGGCTCTTACCTTTTCCCTTCGCCATCTGCTTCGACAACAACTCCATGACGCAAATCTGGAGGTAGAATCCGACTGTCTCAATCTTGTTGAAGTGGTGCAGGGTGTGAGATCGCCTTTGTGGGAGAGCCGTACCATCATCGACGAGGCTGTCACTTTGCTTTCCAACTTCTCAAACCTCAAGTTGCAACATTGTTGGCGTGAAGCTAACCTAGCTGCCAACTGGGCCGCGAAGGCCCATACCTCAGCTTCGGCTCAAAACTGGATTCTTTTTCCTCCGTTTGTATTGTTGGATTTAGCTTATGTAGATGCTTTATTTGCATGTTGTAAACTTCAGTTATCTTGAATGCCAGTGGTGTTTTAGACCAAAAAAAAAAGTTTGGCATAAAAGTTGCGCCATCAATTTAAGTTCAATTTGGATGCAATAAGACACCCTAGGTATGGACAATTATTCTAAAAGGTGCTTTGCAATTTTAATTGAATTCAATTTCAATCAATTTGCAATTTTGAGCAAGAAATTGCATAAAATTGTCCAATTTGCCTAAGAAGTCCAATTAGGTATACCCATGATGTAGGTCCAATGTTTTTCATGTCAACTAATTAGTTAGGTCAATAGAAAATTAGTAGATTGCATTTATATGATTTATTTAGCCTAATTTCTTCAAAATTGACCCTTTTTTCCTCAAATTAGACGAGATTTCCTTTCAATTTAGTCCTTAAGGGTAAATTACATAAAATTCAGAAAGACATGGACTAAACTGCCCAAAAAGCCAGCTAAACTAGTTGAATTCATTTGGATCGATCCAACCGGTTCAACCAAACATCGATGTAGGAAGCACCTTTAGCCCTCCTTCGAACGACGATAGCTCCTGGGCATCCCATTGTGTACTTCCTCATGTCCTTCAATTTTTTAGATTTTGTGAAAATGCCGCTAAGTTTTGTGAAGTTACAAAAGTGCCCTTAATTAGGCCTCAATTGCAAATTTGATCCAAATTGCTAATTTTGATGCGTTACCACCATTTGGATGATCACATGTCTAATTTTAATCTTGATTAACCCCTAAATGAATTAATTAGGCTTTGGAATCAAATCTTAGTCATCGGATCGACCGATGGCTAAGAAGTGATCCTTGGGGATAGTATATATACTATTTTCCCTCCAAAACTTAAGGAGAAACTCATTCATTTAAAACCTCTCTCTCTCTCTCTCTCTCTCTCTCTCTCTCTCTCTCTTACCTCTTCTCTTTCAATTGCCGTTTGTCGATGGCCTACCGATTACGCTTGGTCCTCCAACTTCCCTCGTAACCTCCCCATCCCCATTGGAGCAATAGCAACACTAGCGGCCGCCCAAATCTCCCCGTCCAGTGGCTTTTTCCTGAGGGTCGAGATTAGTAGCACTCAAGCCAATGTTGATCTCAACACTTCCTCAACCGTGATCAGCCATCTGTGGCCATTCCCTATTAGCCCTATTAGCCCTATCACGACCTGACCCTTGGGTAGGAAAAGGTCAAGTTTAGAGGGGGTTAACCATAAGAATATCCTCATAACACGTAACTCTAAGGATGCCATCACTTTTTCCATTGGGAGCAACACTACGAGGTATCTTGGTCATGGTCATCAGCTCTCTTAAGCTCGCACCTCACGTGATAGCAAGATTTATTGTGACTTTACCTCAACGCCATGACAAGTCTTGATCGACGGTTTAAATGTTGAAAGGAAACCGTATGTAAATGTGAGTTTAAGGGTGTTTCGATCATGATTGCCCTTTCAAGATGTAAATATGCTAAAGATTGCATTACTTCATCTTTTAGCTTCACATCTCGAGTATGTCAAATCATGATCATGAACCTTTTCTTAGGGTTCATACACCTCATGATGGGTTTATTTATTATCTATGAGTTGTTTAAGACAACCTATATGATAATTAGGAGTCATCACTAGCCTCATTTTTAGGGGTTGGCTAGAAAACCCAATCGAGGATCAAAGTTGGTCTTTTGATATCTATGCAATCAGAGTTTCTAAGGTTCAAGGACTTAGGTTACATTAATATTTCTATTAATGCCCTTTTGGTACCTAACTGTATATCATATTTCCTAAGGTGCCATGTGTCTTTTTACTTTTTCGTGCAAATAAGAAAATGACAAGATGACCATGCATGGATGGTCGGTTTGATGACATTCTATTTCTATTAAAGTAAAAGGAAAGACGACAATCAATCAAAGTTTAAAGACAATGTGGTAAGTAAATACTCAAAATAGTTTAAGCAAAGCGGTAAATCTAACATGCAATCCTAAACAGAAAGTAAAGCAAAAGAGAGGAACCCGCAACTCGTCGGCCATTTATATAAAACATTTATCAAGGAATAAATTGTACAAAACAGGGTTGGATTGAACATCGACTATTAATTATCTTCATGTTGTCGGGATCGCCACCTCCGTGGACTTATTCTAACTCTAATACTAAGACTAGATTTTTACAATATGAAAGAAATGTACATACTTCAAGACAGAAAGAAGCAATCACAATCACAAACAAGCAAAAATAAAATCAAGTCAATGTATTTAAATAATCAAACATGGCCTTAGGATCGGCCTTTGTGATTCATGCAACAATCCAACTAGGATGTATACCCAATTCATTCAAAATGACTTATAGCCATTGGCCACCATTTGTGTTCTCACCTGACAACCAATGCTAAAAAGTCCCTAAAATGGGTTCTAAGTTTGACGCAAATATCTCACAAGATCATACATTGCACCTATGCATACATCTAAAAATTATGTGCATAATCGAAAGTAAACATACAAGCAAACCATTGGACCTTGATTCTCAATCAATCAAGCAAAATTAATGAGCCAACACTAGATTACTTAAATAGTTGTCAAGCACCAAACACACTCACATGCATTTTATAAGAACAAACACATCAAAAGCTAAAAAAGATTCAAGTGTTGCCCAAAAATCATTTGAGAGAGAATCAAACAACAAACCATAAAGAAAGTTGTTAATGACATGGTATAGTTATATCATAGCTATGGAACATATTTAGCTACCAAGGCTAACTCGAGCGCATCAATAGGCACACTGATCGAGCTTCATAGGCATCCTAAATATGGTCCAAACCTAGACAACATCAAAATACCAAGCCAAAAACATAATTTGGAAATTTGGATATAAAGCGTAACCCAAGTGCATCAATGGGCACACTGATTGAGCCTCATAGGCATCGTAAATATGGTCCAAACCTACACAACATCAATACCAAGCTGAAAACATAATTTTGAAGTCTAGATATAAAGCCTAACATGAAAGCTTGGATAAAAGGGAGACATTATTTTGTCATAGTTATGAGGCACATTTACTACCCAAGGCTAACTCGGGTGCATCAAGGGGCATACTGATCGAGCTTTGTAGGCATTTAAATATGACTCAAATATTTTAAAAAAGAATTCATATCAAGTCACTATTCAAACCATGCCAAAGCATTTTTTAGAATGAAAATTTCCCTAATAGGCATCGCATGAATGAAAATTGGATTTGAATTAGCTAGAACATGAAATTTCATATTGTTTTGCAACATTCGAGGGGTTTGAAAAGTATAGTAAAATGTTTATTATTTTCTAAAAATTTTTGTATATGAAGTTCAAAAAATGAGGATCAAAACTCATGAGACAAGTAGTCTCAATTCAACATGCAAAACATTCTAAAAAATCCTACAATGGAGTCGTATCAAAGAATCACAACAGTAAACATCGGATAGAGCAATCAAGATTAGAGCAATTGGGGTAGGAACCATGTATAATTAGCCCTAAGAAAATTACAAAACATGAATCACATAATAAGGAACAACTTTCATGAAGGAAATTTCCTAAGATGAGCTATGCATGAATTTATAAAAATCCAAGAACATAAAATAATGCATCAAGAACAAAATGGGGCAGCAAGACATCATAGCAAATCAATAACAATTTGTCCTAGTAAACGATGTCTAAAAATTCTAAAATTTCACCACAACATAGACATGAGAATGACAAACAAAAGAGATTTAACTCAATATGAGTAAAACAAGCACTCCGAATTTCATTCCTGGAAAATTTTAGGGAAAACTTTGCAAAAATGGAAAATGGGTCAAACAATATGAAAACGAGATAAAATTGGCGTCATTAGAAATCTTAAAACATGTGCTAAGATTTCTAAGATACATCAAGTTTAGTTAAGGTCAAATTTATGTTCAAATGATAGTAATTGCAAAAGTGCACATATTAATCATGATATGACAGAACATGATGGACGATAATTGGCTCACTAAACTACCTAAATGATGCACGAAAAGGGTGACGTTTGAATATGAAGTAGGGCTAACAATGAGGAATAATTTAATTAAAATATTTAACTCTAAATCGGTGCACAAAAAATCACACAAATTCATTAACATCAATAGGTGACTTATTATTAAAAAGCAATCATGACCAAATGCATAACGATTTCAGCAATAACATAATTTAGTAAATGGTTTTCATATAGCAAACGACTTTCACATGATGCATGCCATACATCATTTTGAAGCTCGCGATGTGGTTTAGGTATGTTTAGGGGGCATCATGCACAAATTTCGCTCTTAAGGAGCTCAATCCAACACATTTTCACAGGAATATAGTCAATCACAATTGTAGAAGGGATTGCTCAAAACATGGATGGTTTTCAATGATCTAATGAAATGGTAAAAATCCATAAAAATTGCTATTTGTAGTATGCAATGTCATGATCATTTTTTTTTTCTGAAGGACATCAAAGTCTAAATCAGTTCATAAAAATTTACATGAAAATAGGAAGACAGAGCAAAACATTCAACACCTCGAATTGTAGCAGTCCAAACATGACTTTGTGCAAGCAATTGAACTAGCAAACGATTATCGTTTGGCACAATTTATACCTTGTTAAAAAGCTTATGACATATTCTATGACTTTGATGAATGATGCAAATCCCATCAAGCGCCGTACTACCTCATTTCAAAGCAAACACACATCGGGCTCAAACAAGGCAGATCAACATGAGGATGATTTTTCGAAGGCTTGCCTAATCAAATCTATTCTAAAAAAAAAAAATCTAGAAAAAAAAATGTCATGACCAAACCAATTTCGTGCAACTTTCATGAAGAAACTACCTTCAAAATCAAAACACAAAAACCGGCAAAAAAATTAACAAACGTTGCAAACTACAAATGAACAAAAATACAATCAAATAATAGATTTTGGACTTGACTTTGGATAGACAAAAATCATATCAAACGAAGCAAGAGGGCATTCTATGGCTCATTGGAAAGACATTCGAACCACCTTCGATGTCGTGATGACATTGAACACAAAAAGCACACTAACCAAGTCGTTCTAAGGCTATTTTGAAGCTTGATATGCAGAAAGCATATGACAGGATTGAATGGGACTTTGTGAGGGATAGTATGCTGCACATGGGTTTTTGTGCTAAAAGGGTTTCACTCATCATGCAGTGCATTTCTACTGTTTCTTTCAGTGTGAAATTCAATGGAGAACCTACCTCTTTCTTTCGCCCTTCACGAGGCCTCCGACAAGGTGATCCACTCTTGCCCTACATCTTTATCATGATATCCAATGTTTTGACCTGGCTGATGAAAAAAGCATTAGCAGATGGTAGTATAAAAGGCATACATATTAATAGGTTTTGTCCTCAATTGTCACACCTTTTTTTTTTTTTTTTTTTTTTTTTTTGCTGATGATGCAATCTTTTTTATGAATGGAACTCTTATGGAATGTCAGAATTTAGCATTCATACTTAATCAATACTGTTATGCCACAAGTCAAGCTGTTAATTTAAACAAATCAGGGATTTACTTTAGTGAAAACTGCCCGGTACTTTTAAAAAGGAACATGGCCACAGAAATGCGAGTTAGTGTATTGGAGAAAACAGGCAAATATTTGGGTATACCAACAAAATGGGGTCACTCTAAGCGAGAACTATTCGGTTGGATACTAGCAAGAGTAAATTCAAAGCTAGAAGGCTAGAAAGAGAAATTACTTACCAAGGCAGGAAAGGAAATCTTGATAAAAAGTGTAGTGCAATCCATACCTACCTATGCTATGTCCATATTCAAGCTACCAGTTTCTATCTGCAGAACCATAGAGAAAAGGATTGCGTCATTCTGGTGGCAGAAAGGAGATGCTAAACGGGGGATGCACTGGAACGATGGGAAATTTTAAGAACCGGAAAGGATACTGGAGGGCTTGGATTTAAAGACCTGATTACCTTTAACAAGGCCATGCTTGGTAAGCAAACTTGGAGATTAGCCAACTCCCCAACAGCGCTTTGGAGTCGTGTCCTCAAAGGAATCTACTTTCCCAATGGTGATGTCTGGACAACAGTTAAGGGTCACAAGTCGTCATGGGGCTGGCAGGGACTCATGCTTGGCAGAGAAACAATTACAAACAATGTAAAATGGTCAGTGGCAGATGGAGAGTCCATTCGCATTCGAGAAGACAGATGGTTAATGCAAGGGATTTTAGGTGGGCAAGCAAACCAAACAGAGCCTTTTCTGGTATCTGAATTAATCAGTACAGAAACCCGTGAATGGAAGCAACAGACAATCCAATAGCTTTTCGATGCAAATATAGTGGACGAAATATTAGCTATCTGACTGAGCCAACAACCCAAGCTAGACACATTAATATGGATAGGAAATAAAACAGGGCAGTACTCTGTCAAAAGTGGCTACAACAGAGCTATTTTAAATGCAACTTGCACAGATCTACAGCGACCCTCATGCTCATATCAACCACCACGCACCTTGTGGACTTAGATTTGGAGTCTAGACGCACCACCAAAGGTTCAAACCTTCCTCTGGAGTCTTTGTTAGAACGCCCTCCCCACGAGAGAAAACCTGCACAAAAGGAAGATCATTCAAGATCCGTCATGCCCGTTCGTCATACAAGCCTCGAAACTACAGAACATCTATTTTTCTTGTGTAAATGGACAAGGAAAATTTGGAAAGACTCGAGATTTGAAGGGATCCGACCCAGCAACAGCATCAAACGAACAGATCAGTGGATATACGAAGCTTTTCGAGGCGATAAGATCTTACCTGCACGAGAACTTACGGGCATGGTTCTGTGGAACATCTGGAAGGTGAGAATTAATTGGATTTTTCGCGCAAAATACCCCCAGCTAGCAGATCTATTAGTTTCAGCACAGGAACAACAGCTCTCTGTCAATCGAGGAAAGTCGAAACAGCATACACTACAACCTAAATGAGATAAACCTGGTCAATGGACACCCCCGAAAAAGCAGGATTTGAAGCTAAATGTTGATGCGGCTTGGAGTTCAGGAGAGTTTTTGGGTTCTGTGGCGAGGCTTGTGCGTGATTCGTCTGGCAAAGTACTCGAAGGGTTCGCCTCCATGGCTAGGGTTTCAACACCACACGAAGTGGAAGTCGAGGCGATCTTTCACGGGTTCTTATTTACTCAGGAACTCCAGATGCGCCACATGGAAGACTTCGGAAGCCAAAGAGTTCGATGGCTCATCGAAAGCGACTGTTCAGCAGTAGTTGATATGATCGTGGGCCGAGCTGAGGCTTCGTGGAACCTTGACATAGTTGTGCAGAAATGTAGAAGTGTGTTGGCCCAAAATACTAACATCATGGTCGCACATTGTCCACGCAAAGCAAATGCTGCAGCAGACTGGATTGCACGGAACCATTGAGCACATAAGCTACCTCTCAATTGGTGGATTAATCCCCCGCTTCCTTTATGGTATATATTATGTTTGGACCTCTATGCGAGTGTTTCTTGTAAGTCCTTTATATAATTATCAATATCATGCACCGCTTTTGACCAAAAAAAAAAAAAGTCATTCTAAGGCAATATCTAGACAGTCCAATCAATGATTTAAAATTGCAGAGCTACATCATTCAAGCAATCAACCATCCTAGAACGATAACCAATCATCCATATCCATTCTAGATCATCCTAAACATCCTATAATAGGAATATCATCATCGAACAATTCCTAGGTGTGAGCTCTAGCCCCGATCTCCTAACAAGATATTGCTTCATTGAGCTCGGAATTAGGTGTTTACCTTTGTATGATTTTAGACAAAACAAACTCAATCAATCTACGACCAAGTCACCATAGTGACTCGAGGACATTGGGGATCATTGATGGAACACTAAGGACACCAGAAGGGACTAAATTAGTGCCGATCGGCCGCTGGTTCGCTGGTGAGAAGGACTGGGTCCGATTGGACTCGGTTTGATCTGCTAATGGAGAGATGGCCATTGGAGCTTGTCTAATGGCTCTTTAATCAAGCCTTGACCACTAGAGGGTTGGGGATACGCCTAGGGGACAATCGGCGGTGGTCGGACTACCAATGGACTGTTGTTGGTCGCCGATTAACAAGGGGAAGTCGCCAACTTCACTCGTTGGCTCGATCGTTGGTCTTCGACACCAATGGAAAGAGGAAGAGACGGGACAATCGGAGCAATAGCCAGAGTTGCTATTGCTTTAACAGTGTTAGGGAGAGGCTAAGGCTCGTCGGAGGGCCAGGTGGCGGCCAAGGATCCATCGGCATAAGGGCCATGATCGGCATGGCGGTGGGGTAACCGAGAGAGAAATTAGCAGGAAGAGAGAGAAAGAGAGGCTTTTTAAGAGATTTTTCTGTGTTTCTAGATCTGGAAATGTGCAAATGAGGGCCCCCAAGTTTTGGAGGGAAAAATGTCTTATATACTTCCTTTCAAGATTGAATCTAGCTCTTAGTTTGATTCCACGGCTAAAACTTGATTGGATAGCGTAATTAATTTTATTAGTGACTAATCAAAGTTAAAATATGCCGCATGGTCATCGGATAGTATCGATGTGTCAAAATTGATAGTTTAAATCAAATTTGAGATTAAAGCTTAATTAGGGGCAATTTGTAGTTTAATAAAATCCAAGGTCATTTTCGTAAAGTAAAGAAAATTGAAGGGCATGAGAATGAAATACACACGACTAGACGTCTGTGGGTGGTGGTTGACCACCAAGGGTCGACTGGCCAAGGGCTGAATCGGCCTCCTCCACTAGTGGCCAGTTGAATTGATTCATACTAGTTTGATTGGTTTGGCCATTCCTTGGTCAGCTTGGTCCTTAGGGTTCTAAATTCTATACAATTTAATCCCTCAAATTTTGTCCAATTTAAGGAAAGATGATCCAATTTAAAGAGAAACGGTCCAGTTTTGATGTTAGGCCAATTAAACCATATGAATGCAATTTGGTAATCTTCTATTGGCCTGATTACCTAATTAACATGACAAATATTGGACTTACCTCGTGGGTACATGTGATTGACTTTCTAGGCTAAATTAGACAATTTCATGTAATTGCTTGATCAAAATTACAAATTAATCGAAATTGAATTAAATTAATATTGGAAAAACACATATTGGATTAATTGTCCACACCAAGGTTGGCTTATTACATCTAAATTGACCTTGAATTAGTGGCATGACTCTTATGCTAAAATTGAGTTGAGGTTTAATGATGAAATTGAACCTGAATACTTGAAATTAAACCTTATTCTCAAATGGGTCAACTTGAATTTCTTTTATTAAAGTTCATTAGTTTGGTTTTTTTTTTATATTATATTCAAGAAAACTAAATTCTTCGAATTAAAAAGTTCCTGTATGAATTTCCCAAACTAAAGTGCCATTTCACCCAAAAAAAAAAAGAAAAGAAAAAGAAAAAGAGTGCCATTTGACCATGCACACAGTCTCTCTCTCTCTTTTTCCCTTCTTGTCGGTATTCATACTCATATAGTGTGCAATTTGCCAATTATGCACACTCAAAGAGAAAGATAATCCAAACTCTAGATAATGGCCAGGACCCCGAAATAGGGAGAATTACCAAAAAAGTCCTAAACCTATTGCAATTATGCCAATTCAGTCCTAAATCTTTTTTTTTTGTCCAATTTAGTCCTAAACCTTTTATAATTGTGCCAATTCAGTCCATTCGGCCAAAATTGGCCGGTCGGCGCGACGTGGACGCCGGCGGGGACAACCGGCCGGCGAGGTAATTTTTTAATATTTTTTTCGAATTTTTAAATATTTTTTAAATATATATATTTTTTGGTCTTCTTCTCCTTCCTCCGGCTCCGCCGTCGGCTAGAGGTGAGGCCTCGCCGGCCACTGGCGAGGCTCGCCTTGCCGGCCACTAGAGGAGGCGAGCCTCGCCTAGCGACGGCGAGGCGGCCGTCGCCGATCCGGCGAGGCTCGACCTCGCCATGGGGGCGAGGCCGAGCCTCGCCATGGACGACCTTGCCGTCGGCGAGGCCGAGCTTCGCCGGATCCGGCGAGCTCGGCCCTCGCCGGCCACCGGCGAGGGCGAGGCCCGCCCCGCCGCGTGGGGTAGTCGAGAAAACCGTGGAGGAGCTCGATCTCGTCCTCGTTGGTCCGAGGCGCCGGGAATAGGGTTTTGGCGACGGTCACGGCCGGGGAGGGCCACTTGAGCTCGGAGGGGGAGATCGTGCCAACGATTGGGGGACGGGGGAGGCGGTGGAGGCGGCGAGGGCGGCGAGGGCGGCGATGGCGAAGGCAGCCTCGGCCCCCGGCGAGGTCGACCCTCGCCCTCGCCGGTGGCCGATGAGGCGGCCATCGCCGGATCTGGCGAGGCTCGGCCTCGCCCAACCATGGCGAGGTCGAGCCTCGCCGGATCCGGCGACGGTCGCCTCGCCGTTGTTGGGCGAGGCTCGCCTCCGCCGGTGGCCGGCGGGGTGAGCCTCGCCGGATCTCGCGACGGCCGCCTCGCCGTCGGCCGGGCGAGGCTCGCCTCCGCCGGTGGCCGGCGGGGTGAGTCTCGCCAATGGCCGGCGAGGTTAGCCTCGCCGGCCACCTCACCTCGGCCGGCGTTGGCGGCGAGAGGAAGGAGAAGAAGACCAAAAAATAAATAAATAAATAAAAAATTTTAAAAAATTTAAAAATTCGAAAAAAAATATAAAAAATATAAAAAAATTATCTCACAATTCGGTTGTCCCCCGCCGGCGTCCACGTCGGCGCCGGCCGGCCAATTTGGCCGGATAGACTAAATTGGCACAATTATAAAAGATTTAGGACTAAATTGGACAAAAAAAAAATATTTAGGACTGAATTGGCACAATTGCAATAGGTTTAGGACTTTTTTGGTAATTCTCCCCCCCGAAATAGATTAAAATGACCTAGCATAGACGTGAGTAATATTTTGCAAAAAAACACAAATTCCGAACCAATTTGGACAATTATAAATAATAGTTATTGAATATCGACTGTGTAACATTTCACCGAACCTAGAGAAGCTTTGTTTGCTCTCGCACTTCATGATATATAATGATGCCGCCATGTATTTTGTAGACCACCAAATTTGCTATTAAACAAGAAACAAGAACACTTAGTAACTTCTTTCTAAAGCCTCCTCTATCTGGCCCCTCTCTTCGGCACGTCGCAGCTGCAAGCAGCAGAGAGGGGCAAAAAATAGTCTGCAAAACAACTCGATGGCGAAGATAATGGAAATCCGACGCAGTCGAGTGATCCAAACCGTTAAAGCAGGAAACGCAAGAAAATCCGAAGGCCTGAACCTGCGAAACAACAAGACAATGGAAATAAACATAAAAATCGCACAAGCAGAACCCAATTGAGACATAAACCAGCAAAACAGATCGATTCAAAGCGCACTTAACTAGAATGGTCATAGCATGAAAATCGACAAGCACTAATCAGTACCTTGTTTGGATCCACGGCGCGAGAAATGTCTACGAGCTCACAGAGAGAGAGAGAGAGAGAGAGAGAGAGAATCAATCCGCCAATCAACAGAATCGTCTGCCGCATGGTCGAACAGAGAAACGACATGGAATTTGCGCCGCCGATGGCGTCGGAGGAACCAAAATCATCGTGGTCGGACAAGTTCTGATGTAAGATCGGGCGAGGCGGGCTGGGGCTTTGGAGGTTACAGGAAAAGACCGCTTAGGGGGATTCGTGGGCTCTTCAGGGCTTTGAATAGACAATAAGTTGTTGGACTTCATGAGGCTCTTTATTTATTCCAATAATCATGGGCTTTGTACTATTGCGACGGAAGAGCTGCCTGAAGTCACGCATTTCGAAAAACCGTTGGCTAAAATAGGATATTGGAAATCGTCGCCACAAATAATGTAAAAAACTGTTGGTGAATGGCACTTTTTTTTTCCCTGGTAGTCACCTTTTTTTAAGTAAAGATTCATGTATTTTTTGTTTGGGCATTTGAGATTGACGAATGCCCGTTAAGTTAAATTTTTGCATGGGTACAAATGGCTTCGATCTCATCCGTAACGGCTGTAATTCGGTACGCATCCCTTGGGCGTTTAGCATGCAATCACATTGTGAGTGTAGTCAAGAAAATTCTCATATTGTCCACCAAAGTGGCTCATCTAATAATGATATTTGAGATCTTCTCTAATATATACTCTAACACGAGGAATTTCATAACCTGCTGTGGATGTTAGTGCAAAAAATATCTATTTTACAATGATGTGAAATTTTCTTATGAGTTACATTTGTACCTAAATGTAATGAATGATTTAAAAAATATATTTTTTAAATGAATGCTTGTGTTGCTTAAAATAATTAATCGATAAAAATTATTTTTTTTATTGATAACAATTTATTTTTGAACATTTTCGTGGACTAATAATTATTTTCATCCATTTAGTTTCAAATACAAATAATTATTTTTAGGAAATATGTTCCGAATCACCTATTTATCGCAAAACAACTCATGAAAGATGGAACAAGTGGGATAATAAAGAACTTGTCTACCTAAAAGGGGTGGATCTTCAAACAAATATTTTTTTATATAAGTCTTACGGGGAAGTTCCTTTACTTGTTAGATTCTGTGCTCTAAGGGAGTGTGTAATGATATAACAGTATATCCAAATAAAAGAAAATATCATTTAATTTGAATAATTTCACACTCCCTTTGAGCATAGAATTTGAAAATCCATCCCTTTTAGGTAGACAAGTTCTTTTTTTCTTTTTTTTTTTTTGGTAAACTTAGGTAGAGAAGTTCTTTATCCCATCTTTCATGAGATAATTCAAGCGTTGCCACGGCTCATTTGTTTCATGGTAAATAGATAATTTGGAAAATATTTTCTAAATATGATTGCTCGTATCGCTTGCAAAAATGAATAAACGAAAAAATAATCAAACAAGCAATATCATTACTTCCATTAAAGCTTGATTGGTACTAAAGTTATGAGAATAAAGCATGATACTGAATTTATGCTGGAAGTTTTCGACGTGGAATTCACCTTATTTAGCCTGTAGTTGATAAGTGAATTAGATTTTTCTTTTTAGTTTTCTGAAGATAAAGCGTGCTAGAAAATATTATGAAAATAGTTTTCCATGCAAAGGACGATAATACTATGTGCATGCTCTTCAAATAAAGTGCTCTTTGATACCTCAATTGTTGGTGCCTCATTTTTCATTTTCCAATCAAACCCCTTTGTCTTGACTCCCCTCCCATTTCTTCACTCCAATGGCCCCAATTAGACCCGTCAAACAAGTGGGTCAAGTCGAAATGATCTAATCCAAATTAATCTATTTAACCTGTTTTGACCCATTTCTATGTAATATAAATCTAGTGACTCATATTCAATTTAATCTGACTTATATTGCTAAATGACTTCCATATTTAACTTAATTTAGGAAAATTCATATCTGAACTGACGTGAAAGCGCAGAGTGAATAAGCCCGAGATCGAGTGAGAGGGAGAAAGAGTGAAAAGAGGATCATAGAAATGGGTTAGGTTTAAATAAATTGTGAAGCCATTGATTTACCATTCTCAACCCATTTATTACCTCTTTACTAAATATAATTAACTCATACAATTACTCAATTTATCAAATATGGATTAAGAAATGAGTTTATGACCTATTTTAAATGTCTAGCCAACCAAGATTCTATATAAATAGCTTCAATCTCATTGGGATCAAGCCATATATAAGTACTTTAAATTGACTTTTACTTTATGCTTGCAAATTTTTTCTTCAAATCTTGCATTTTTGCATATTTTGACTCTCTTTAGACCCGAAACAATTGAAATTTTTATAATATACAAATGTCAGTACGTAAATTTATACATGATATTGTAATAATTTTTTGGAATTTCAATGATAGTTTACTTGCTGCTTTACAAAAGCAAAAACATTCAAATCTGTACCATATAGAATCTGGGTTGGCTGGCTTGTGCCAGTGCACATGTGCTCTGTTATGGAACGGACAGGACCATTTATGAGTCACAATTTCAAATTATCTCAGCACTGTCAATAAGCATTTATTTTGCCAAATATATATGTGTCAAAATCCTGCAAGATTAAGGCTTTATTTGTTGAGTAAGTGGATAATTTAAAAAATATTTTCTAAAATATAACAAATTGTATCGCTTAAAATAATCAATCAATGAAAATTATTTTCATTATCAATAACGATTTACATCAAAACATTTTCATGATCGATAATAAATTTATCAAAATATTTTTAAAATTATTTATTTTTTGTAAAATAAACAACACTGAATGTATACAATTCAAATGGATAAGCATCTTCCAGTTTCGGGACAAGTTGCTCCCCAGAAATAACTCTAATGATAATAAAGACGGAAAAGAGCACATTTATGCGGAGGATCCGAGCCAGATGGTCTGAGGATGAGCGGCAGCATCTGCAGGCGAGAGGACCCACCTGGTTTCTGGTCCCCAACATCCTAATTTCCCTGCCTGCTGCATGAATTTATTTAATTTTCATTTCCCTTCCTTTCCCTGTGCTTTGTAACATTTCCTTAAATTAGCAATACACTGACGCAACGGTCCATCTCAGACAGTTTTACCGCTTCAAAAATAAAACATTCACTCCTATAGCAATATTTCATTTTGCTTGTCCCCTTAAAGGGAAAAACAAAAAAACAAAAAAACGTTAGAAATACTCGCCCTGTTACTTGATAAAGCTCATTACATCCTAAAATTGGACAAATGTTGATAAAGTGGTAATACGTGTTGTTTGTGGCGAAAGATAGAGGGGCAACCCCCTTTCTTTTTTTCTCTGCTAGCATGCTTTCACACGAGATTCATGTGTGAAACTTCCGGTGGTCTTGAAAATTAATTTTCTCGTCCAGCTATCCGTTGGTGTTTGTTTTGATAAACAAGCATATGCGCATAAGTAAATTAAGATTAAAAGTCTGATCGCATCGGAAGTAAAAATGTTTATACACGTAATTCTAAAGCATTTTCGTGCATTTTAACAAAATGCATAGAAGAGCTAAAAGGGCTAATCATATTAAACCTTGTACCGTGCTCCAAATTTAGTTCAGAAATTTCTTCAGGTTTTGAGCACAAACGTCTAATGTCCTCACAGCAATAACACCGAATCTGATGTTCTTGGATTCTTACCACATATGACGCCTTCCAATAATACTGGTTCTAACGTTCTTCAAATGCAGAATGTCTAATCTCTTTGCAGGCTCTGACATTCTTTAGATCCAGCCCCACAAATGTCGGATCTCTAGTTCAAACACACCACCAATTCTCACGTTGACTAGAAGAGATAAATTGAGAGATCTCACAATTATAATTGTGCTAACAATTGCTCTCTTGTGAGTGATTTTATTAATCAGTATCAGGCTATCGGCACTCTCAATTATCAATTATCGATTATTGATCATCCCGTTATCTCCTCTTATATTACCTTATATAGCTAAGATCACATTTAAATTGGCGCGTTAACTCTAAATCGTTTTAGAATTAATTCGGCCGTAACTCCCGATGAACGTAAGTTATGATACCATTTCAGACACTAATTCGGATATTAACTTTGTAATTGTTACAGAGTATTATTCCAGGCATTTATTTGTAATTGTTACAAGTATTTATTCTGGGTATTAACTTTGTAACTGTCACAAATATTTAATTTGACCGTTATTTCTTAAACTGTTTTAAAACATTAATTGGTCATTTAAATCTTAAATCTAAAACTGTTTTAGATCATTAAACTGCCCATTTATTCTGAAACGGTTTCAGATCATTAATGTGACTATTAAGTTTTGAAACCATTTTAAAACTTTAATTTAGCCAGAAATTGTTTCAAATCATTAATTTAGCTATTGATTTTTAACTCACTTTAGATCATTATGATGTGATTAATTCTAAATTCACTTCAGATCAATAATGCGGCTATTAATTCTAAACTTAGCTCAGATTATCAATTCAGTTACTGAATCTGAACACATTTTATATCTTTGATTCGGCCATAGAATTTGAAACCCACTTCACACTTTGTAAAATTTGAAGCCCCTTTATTAGAACATTTATTTCTAGCCCGACTCAATCTAATTGGCTCAATTGCAAACACATTTGCAATATTCTCTCTCTCGTTCAAATGTCATTCTAATTGGTTATGATATGTGACATCTCCATGTTCATTACTGAGCTAGTAGCAGAACTTGTACTAATACATTGGCATAAGCAAGATAATTGAATGTCTAGATCAATTCCTATAAACCATGAGTGACATTTAGCAATATATCATGGCTAACTAGACAGTTTATATTGTTTTCAAAACATAATGAACCTATCAGCTTTGGCGACTGTGTAATTCGATCCTTCTTCTCACCATGTCTCGATCGAACAAAGGCCATGGAATTATTAGTCAAGCCACTAATTCGATCATATGTACAAATCTAATTGACATGTAATTTTTTGAGATATGAATCATTTATTCTCGATTACAACCCTGATTGAGGATTTCAATACAATTTCACGATTAGATCGCATATGATATCAATATTGTATATCTATATATAACAAGAAGACATATTCCATATTGCACACGCATGTGCCTTCGTATGTGAACAAACTATGACCATCAAGTATAGAGACAGTTCGATGAAGCGTCAATATGCGCACTTGTGAACCATAGTCATCCAACATACAAGTCAGTATCGTGTCTCAGGTCTAAGGATCTTACATCTGACCAAAGCATAAACGATCAGACATTGACCCCGCTAAAAGCTTCCACGTCGCCAATCGTTATATGTATGTCACGTTAAGTGAACTTATCCAAGACAAGTACTTATGTTCTACCTCGGATATCACAATACCCAATGACTTGTGGCTTATCATCCCCTCAAGTATCCAATACTGAATGGTAAAGCTTGAGAATACACCGATCTCAATAGGATCATCAATATCCTCTCAATGATCCATCGACCAAGAATTGTTTAAAGATTCAACATAATTGTAAACCTATCACACATAATCTTAACACCTTAAGAATAGGTTCAGTCGTAATTGTTCTTATGGACTTCATTCATACAAATTGGACGTTGAATGAAAAAACTTATTTGCTATTAAATAATCCCTAGCATGTAACTATTACATGGTTGCTTTAGGGCATACATCTAACACTATCGACTTATGCAACGCGTTTGTAGATAAGCTTATTTGGGTTTTCTTTTCCTTTAATAGTTTTTAAAGAGAATGAGAAAATGAAAAGAGAGATTGACAATGAAATCAATGGTAATTACATAGACATAGACATGTCTATATGATTTTTATTTTCAAAAGTTATGAAATTTACATTTTAATCTGAATAATGTATATTTGAAAAGGCATTTAAGGAAGAAAGGAGAGAACCGATTATCTTAGAGTGGGAACTCTTCTTCCCATAATATACTAATATCAAATGATTGTCATTATGGTTTGATATCACACAGACTCATTTTGAGATTTGAATGTTGGAGGTGCCTATTTTACGCGGCGTTTGTCACCGTGGGTGATTGCGCCAACACAATTGACCGCAAGGAACCGAATGGTGTGGGTTGCTTAAGCAAGAAATGTCACGTAAATTTATTGGTTGTTCTATCTTGCAAAAATATCAAACATTATATTATAGCTCATACGAGACAATAATGTGGGCAAAATTAAAATAAGGATGTTGTGTTTTTTCCTAATTCTGACCGGAGAAAACTCTCCAGCCAGATCTCTAGTTCGTGTATTATGAATACTATCACCCTCATTTATTTTCAATTAATTTTACGTGCAAGTGACATCCGTATTTTGCAACTTATTAATTTAAAATTTGGTTAAGAAAACGTCCTTCAACGATGAACGGAGAAAAACCTATGCTGATAAAAAAAAGGTCTAGGATCATTAGGACTCGATTATCGAGTCTTCCGGATGGGCAACCTTGTCGCGTACGCGAAGGATTTATAATGGATAGTTCTTTAATGGCCAAAAGGGCTACGAATTTGCTATAGAAAATAGCTGAAACCTAACCCATGTGCCAAAATCATAGATATAAACCATAGGATAAGCTAGTAAATAAAGCATGCAATCATCATATAGGCGCCCTTACGAGCCTCGGCCTTGCCTCTTTCCTATTCACAATGATTAGAGTGAGAGCATGAGGAATCTTAGAAAGAGGCCATACATGAAACAATTCTTATTATTTTCTTCCCGAGATTTCAGAACATTGCTCGCCAGTTGCCTCCAAAGGGAAGAGACAGACCCGCCGTCTCCCACACTGCACGATCAACTCATCATTCGGATATTATAATTTATCTTCTTGTCCATTTTCTTTCGGCGTTAGTGTATGCTTTTTTCGGCATATATTGCGTCGTCCATATGATCAATACCACTTCTCTTTTCTAACAAACAGTTCAACCTGTTAGTAAGGTTCAAACCCAAAAAAAAACTGCTAGTGAGGGAAAATTTATTTTCTTAGTTAGGTTTCATTTATTTCCTGAAAAATGAATTTATGAAAAATATTTTTCTAAAATCAATCTCTTGCATTGTCTCTTAAAATGAATAAATGAAAAGTATTTTCATATCCACGAAAATATTTAAACATAGATTGTTATTAATAATGAAAATATTTTCCATTAACTAATTATTTTAAATGATACCAGCGGTCGTTTTAAGAAAAAAAAAAATCCCAACTATTCATTTTCTGCAAAATAAATGGAGCCTTATTTACAAAACAAAATATCATTTTGTGGGGGCACTTGGATATTGGAGTTTCTTAAGTACGAACCTTTTGTAGAAACATATGGCTCTTTCCAGTCTACTGGACCAGATTTCGACCATTAGCATTCTATTAGCTATGTTTCCCTCAATATCTAATTAGAGAAAATTTCCTCCCTCTAATCGTACTTTCTTATTGATGAGTTACATATATGGACACTACACACAGAAACAAAAGCATTGGGTTCTATCGATCAGCTCTCAAACTCAACTCATTTTTCATCGATTGAATCAACCAATTGCTATTCATGCGAGTAAAAGCCAAATTATAGTGCAATTTAATTATATGAGTTCAAGGATGAAGCTACCGATTATGCAACATAGTTGTCAAAATCAATACTCACTATCGACTACCTAATGACTGGAGGTTGTTTGGTCAATTTTTATTATTGTTTAATGACCTATTATGATTGTTCAACTTCCAAGACTAATGCAAAAATTTAGAGGGTCTTATCAAGTTTCGATGCATTTGATGCTAGTTAAATGCATTTAGTCCTAAGTCTTTAAATTCAAGGTTTTTAATTTGTCTTTATTGTGGCACTACTTTCAAGGGTCATAATTAGATGCATCCCCAAGAATTTGTTTGATTTCTAGTAATACAAAACTTGAATATTGAGATTACATGAGATTTGTTTCTATGTGAGAAAATATTTTTCCCTGTGGGCAAATATTTTTCCTTGATTTCTCTGTCCTTGGAATGTTGAACTTTTTCATGGTAATGAACCAAAAGGCCCTTTTTTCTTGGCTAATGGTTTTCCTTTAGGTCTTAGTGGTGAATTTTCCTATCCTCAAGTCCTTAGTCCATGGTGAGTGGTTTCTCTTTTAAGTCTTGGTAGTGAACTTCATCAATCCCGATCTTTATCCTTGGCTGATGGTGCATCCTTTATGTCCTAGATGTGATCGTATTCTATCGTGTATTTACTTTTATCTATTAACATGCATCCCCATACACTATAACCAATAGCTGATTTTTTCGACGTCACTCAAAACATGACTTGCCCACCCTCGAAATGGCATCATGCACACTTCTAATTCTAGTTAGATTTGCATGTGGGCGATGTTTACAACTTATCCCTTACCAATTAGAGATGTAGTTGGAAACAATTTCACAAATTGTAAGGCTTTCTAAAATCTTAGGGATAAGTACACTGGGAGTGCCATAATTTTGGCACAATGCTAGGGGAGTGTTACCACTTTTTTTTCTCCACTCACTTGAATGCTTCAAATTTGAAAAATCGATCACTTAAGTGCTATCGATGATTTGCCTAACTAGAAAGCCGACATGGCATAGATTTATAATATATCATCTGATGTAGCGTGTCGAAAAGCTAAAGTCAACACTAGAGAAGGCAAATCACACTGCGTAAGCGTCTAATCGAAATGCAGTAAAAGTTCCAATAACTTCACAAATGATCATTTTGGTACCATAAAATTTTTAGAAGTGAACGCTTAGTTTCAATTTTTTTTAAAGTGACCACTTAAGTGACAAAAGGAGAGAGAAAGTTTGGAAACGCGTCATTTGAGGAAAAGAGAGAATATGCAAATGTTTTGGTCTGATTGTGGAAGATTTTAAAGAAAACAGCAAGAAACGACAACATTTGTTATAATACTCTTACTATGTTGGAGAAAATTTTCCACTTTGTTTATTTTTAAAATTTCCATGTCAAAATGGAAATTAAGAAAATAATTCACGTAGAGTGATTTGTTGGAAATGACCTTCAAGTGATAGATTTTAAATCCACGTGGTACTCAAGTGAGTATTTTACAAAAGTTACGACACTCATAATATATTTATCCCTAAAATCTTGTCTTCTCCTTTCGCCACTCGATTAAGATGAGATCACTAAAATTAGGGAGTGACTTTATTTTTGCACTTGATGACATAATTTCACAAGTATTTCAATTGCAAATTTGTTTGTCCCCCTTTATTCTTTTTGCCTTCCCCTTTCTACCCTTTGCTCTTTTTGCCCTTTGCACTTCCACGACTCCAGCCACCCCCACCCACACCCACACCCACCACCACATAGCATCTCCTCTTCGCCATCATCATTGCCAGTTTTGGCTCCTAGGGGTGAGCGTGGTCCCAGTCCTAGTCCAACACAAGAACCGAATTAGATTAGACCAAATCAGCCGGTTTTGGGTGGTTTTCCATTTCAAAAATTTGGAACCAGGAATAACTACTTTAGTTCCTAGTTCCTTGCCCGTAACTGAACCGAAGCGGTATCTCTGCTATTTTTTTTTCTCTTTTTCTTTTTGTAATTTTTTGCTCTTCTAAATGAGTAAAGTAGCCGGCAGAGACAAAAGAAAGAAACCCTAACCTCCTTGCACGATCCTCTCGACTGTCCTACCTTAACTCACTCTCGATGGTCTTTAAGCTAAGCTTTTGCCTCTGGCACTCCCTTTGTGGCCTCACCTCCCTCTCTCACTCTTGCCTTGATGGCAATGGTCTTTCTCTTGTTGTTATTGCTTGATTTCTTTTGCTAATGTTGGTGAATCTGTTGGAATTGATGGTGTCGACTCTAATGTTTTTCAACTTCATGTTTGTGACGTTGTTGTGATCGAGTCACACCATGTCTCTCCAATTCTAGCGCAATTCCTAATTCTAATTCTTAAGCTTTTTGGTTCTCATTATGTGTCATTATGTTGGGTCTAATAAGCTGTGAGATTTGTGGGACCACACTATCAACTATTTTAAAAGCTTAATCTATTAGATGAATACGTGATTTAATATTTAATTATTTTAACACTCCTTCATGTTTAGTTTAGTCTTTTTTGCCTAGTTTTAAGCATGGACATATTTAATTGGGAAAGCAAATGGGGTCTAAAAAAATTTGAAGTCAAGACCTCTACCACTAATATCATGTGAGATTTGTGAGACTATTGCTAACTATTCTAAAAACTTAAACTGTTAGATAGATCCTTGATTTAATTATTCACATGTGATAATCTCACTTGCTTCAAGATAAATTCCTCTGCTCCATCCACTGAGCATCTGGAATGTCCTAAATTAATCATACTGATTAGCAAAACACCATATATCCTCCCAAAAGTTTGAAAATTTGAGAAGAAACATCGAGGAAGTTCTCTTTTCCTACAGTACTAAATGATGTTCTTACTTGGTGATCCTTGGAGGGATATTCTCGGGTGACATAATTGTTAACAAGACCTCTGAAGATATCAATACTGACAAAACTAAAATGTTTTGTTTTTGTTCAAGTGACTATTGATGACTCAACACCTATGAAATTATCATAAGTGTGAAGTGAAAGAACTTGAAAGACTAAAAAGACCTTAAGAGTAAACAAGATAAAGAGAACGAGAAGTTCATAAGGACTTGGAGAGACCAATAGGTGAAAAATCTTTGGAAGCATAATAACACATGCGTACTTAGGATGGATTCTGATAAATACAACAATTCTCAAATTGGACCAGTAGGCAGAACCAAGGAAAATTGAGAGAAGCTACAGCTAATATAAGTCTCATAAGATCACTTTTGGACAATTGACAGAATAAAGACCCATACTACTTTTACCGTTATTATGCATTCAACGGAATCTGATAGCCAATTACAAGCTTGGAATTACGAATTATTTGCTCTAAAAAAATATCCAATCTATTACTCATCATATCATAGGACAATGATTATTTCGTGACTCGACAACTCTATCTTTGTAAGCCACAAAACTGTTAGATCTGATTGTATGGGCAACTAAAGCTCCAGTCATTTTATTACAATCTACAACGGCTACATTGATTATCTCAAAGATCATCCAACAGTCAACTTGAAGATCCATGACTAAAAAAGGAACCAGTACAAGCGATTGTGGATACAGACGAGCTACAAGAATTACAAGAACACCTCACAATTCTGTGATCGATTAATTTGCTTATTGAGAGTCATACACTGATTGTTAATCTTTTGAGAATTGTACAAGCATTGTAGTAGTGCGTGTTTTCTTAGTAGCATGATCTGCCAGCTTTAGGTAGACGTGACAAGCTAAAACTTTAACATCTCAAGAGCTACTAGTGAATTCCAACCTTGTTGGTAGCCATTAGTCTGGAACATAATTGTCTATTTATTTTAAGTGGAACTGCTATGAATCTGCGTACATATATATGTATCTCATTTACTTGTTATTTCATTTGTTTGATTGAAGCACGACTCACGTAGTTCTTACATATACATATATATGTATTATAATCTTGACTCCATTCAATTACATAGAAAGTTGTCTAATTTTGTTAATCAATCCATTCATCCACTGTAGGTTACATCACTAGCCACAATAATAACGATGGCCAGTATATCTCTCGGATATGAAGGTCTCTCGGCTGCGAAGATTCCTGCGAAAGAACATAAATCATATGAAATTTGCATACACCGGTCCTTTACAATACTCTAGGATCGCTTAAAAGTGTGGTCTTTCAATTGGCACAAGAAATTTGACCCGAAAAAAAAAAAAAATTGGCACAAGAAAAGAAAAGTATAGGCTATCTATGAGTTATGCAAAATTCAATTTGGAGGGGACGCTTGAATGCGAAAGCAGAAAAAAGGGCTGTTAAAAGAAAAGTTCTAAAAGAAACCAAAAAATATAAAATATAAAAAATACAACCAGTTGCAATCCAATTCCTAATTGAATTAGGATCAATTGATCCGGTTTAGTCCGATTCTTAGATGAACAAGTGTTCAATTCCTATTTCCAAGGTGAGAATCGACCCATCACGGAACCACTCACTTTTACTAGCTTTATCATCACTTGATCTCATTATTTGAGCGCCCATGCCACCTCAATCCTTTCACCCCCTCTCTATCTCTAGTGGTAATTGCAACCTCATCGACAATGAAAGACAGAGGGAGAGAGAGGAGGCGTAGAGCAATGTGATGTGGTGGCGACATGCAATGGGCAACGATCACGAGGATGTAACAACCATGGAGGCACAATCATTGTCGGGAGTTAGAAATTGTGACAAGTGGCAAATGATATCAGTGGAGAGAGAGAGAAATGACTCTAGATTTTTGTTTTGATAAATTTCTAAAACTTGTATTTTTTTTTATGAGAAAAAAATGAATCAAATTGGAATCCGAAATAAAGTTAGTGTTTTTTTATGAAATTAAAAAAAGAAGAAGATTGAATTAGAATTAAACTCGAGTTAAAATCGGTGTTTTTTTAAAGGAATTGACCCATCTAAATTGATCATAGATGTGTGGCATGGAAATGGACATCATGATACTAAGAACTTATCCCTTAAAAAATTTGGCAAGAGAGAGTAGTCTACCTAATACTTTAAAAATGAAAAACTTCTCTCTGGTCCTCTGTTACCACCTACACATTTACTATCTTTCAAAAATAGATTGGGGTTTCCGAATTAACTAAATCTACCATCTTTAACTAACCATTTGATCAAAACCATATTGACTGGCTGGGATAATCTATGTATTTATTTACCAAAAAAAAAAAAAAGATTATGTGAGGGTAAGAAACATAAATCAAACATAAATCAGGAAGAAGATTGTTTTTTTCCTTTTGTTTGCTTCGAGGAAAAAAAGACTTGGACTCGGTAAGAACAAATAGGTGAAGAGTATAGAGCAGGTAATTCCGATCCATCTACTACTTTTACTTGCTGACTTGGTGCAGGTTTTGTGTTATGCGTTGTGGTCCGCTCAAAAACATATTGTCCATCTTTTTTTCCAATGGCAAATTGTCCATGTCTGGACTAGAGAAATTATAAGGAATAGTTGTTTTCAAGTGACTCGACTCTATAGCAGTCGGGTCACAGAGGATTTGAAAACCTTACGCTTCTTAAGGCACAACCTTAAGGTGTAGAATCTTTACAAGCTTATGGACTTAGCTAATCCCTTGATTATTGTAATTAATTTGTGATCGGGACTTCATTAGTTTTGCTTTTCCTTCCAACCCAGTTCCTTTGAAATCCACAGTGGGAAAAGCAAGTTTCCGTCGGGACAAGTCATTGCCACGCGACAATGATGTCAAGACAAGACGAGGTCAAAGTTATGGCATTTTCTAAGCCCTGGGAGTTTGATAAAATGTTCGAAGATGTATAGGTCGATCCGAAGCATTGGCCAATCACTTGAATGAGCCAATCCTAGATTGTCAAGATAACCACTACCAGCCTAGGGACGAGAGATGAGTTGACTGGTAACTTGTTAATTTTTATTCCTTTATTTATTTAATTATAGAAATGTTTAATGTCGGCAAGGAATTAAGTTTTATAATTTATTTGACTTTGATTTTTGTCAGTCGGGGAATTTCATCGTCTTTGAAGATGATAAACGAAGCTTCCATCTCAATTTCTTAATCGTCAAATATAACGTACACGACGCGCTCAGGAGTAGGTCCTCAATTTCCTCGAAGCCTCCCCCACTTCTTTTGTCAATATATTTTTGTTTGAAATTTCCTGAAAGTTCTCTTACTAATATTCCTCCTATAATCATCGGTTGAAGTTAATAAAAAAATTAATTTATCTTGTCTTTTTTTTTTTTTTTTTTTTGAAGTTAATTTATTGATCCGGAGACGTCAGATTTATTCTGGATATCACATTTAGTGTCCCCGATTGACCGGAGAAGGGCGATTTGACTTACCGGGGAACTCATCTACCAAGAAATTATCAATTAGACTATCACAAGAGTCCATAAACTTTGCACATGACGTGCATGGAGGGTCAAATCAACTACCATCTTGGGGAAAAAAAAGGTGAGAGTAACATAAATGATTTTTGAACTTTTACTCAATTTGATTTTTGATCTTTTAATTTATTCAATGTAATTAGTGCATTTTAGCCTAATATGCAATGCCATCCATGAGTTTTTAATTTGTTCAATGTAATATCTGAACTTTTGATATATGTTCAAACTAGTTTCTAGATTATATAAAAATAAATAATATTATTCTTCTATTAATTTAAATTCAGAGATAATATTGAATATTTTTGTATAGTTCATGACTAGTTTGAACATGTATGGAAAAGTTCATGGACTACATCAAACAAATTTAAAATTCATGGACGATATTGCATATTAAATTAAAGTTCAAGGATTATATTAGACAAATGAAAAATTTAGGGACTATATTTCACGTTGAATCATAATTCAAAGGCCATTTATGTCATTTTCCCCAAAAAAAAGTTACAAATCGTTTGTTGTATTTACCTTCACCTCCACTTGTGTGTTTGTTGCCTACCAAAGAAATTTCACTCAGAAGAGTAATTTTCAGAAGATGGCTAATAATCTTGGTACTCCTACGATTTAGAACTGGAGGTGTTGCTCCTACTCAATGCAATCCTTTTTTTTTTTTTTTTTGTCCTTTTGAGAAGAATAATCATTTTTTCCAGAAGACTAATCATATCATCCATGATTAAAAAGTTATAATTTTCCCTATTTTTATTGATGAAAACCTTTTGAAGATTCATTGTGCTCCAGAAGTATAATCATATCATCCTTCATTGCAAAGTTTTTATTTTTCCCAAGAAAATCAAATCTATATTGATGAAAACCTCTTGTTAATTGGAATTACGTAGGCCTAGTTTCCTAAAATACCCCAAACCTCAAATCTAATCTTAATTTTGCTCCATTTTTTTTTTTTCATAAAAAATCTCTAACTTTTCACTCTACTCCCACTAGTTTACTCAGAATCATTGATATCAGATCTAATTAGAAGTTCAATGTTAGAACTTGCATTTTCATCAACACTCTCACCTTATAAAGAACAATAGCAACTAGATGATATTGATAATATTGAAGAAATCAATGACGATTTTTGAATGTGTTGGTAGATTTGTAACTAGAATAAAAGTTGGGATTTTTTACTAAACAAAAAAGTTGGGGCGGAATAGAGACTAGACCTAAAGTTGAGATTTTTTTAGGGCATTAACCCAAATTATATAAGCAATACCCAATTGTTTGTTCAGGATAACCAATAAATAGGCATCTATTTTATTCTTGAATTAGATTTTTCCATCAACACCATACCCCCATGGCCAACCACCATGTTGCCGTCGCCGTCGCCGCCACCAACCTTGATTAGCCGAGATGATCATAAATGCAACCCCACAAATAGCCAGACCTCCACCACTACCAAAGTCCCCCATTCACTGTCTCTCTTTTGTTAGCTATATGCCCTAAAGCAATCATGTAATAGTTATATGTTAGGGATTATTTAATGGCAAATAATTTTTTGCATTCATCGTTCAATTTATATGAATTTGTCCATAAGATCAGTTAGGACTGAACCTACTCTTAAGGTGTTAAGAATATGTGTGACAGGTTACAATTATGCTGAATTTTTAAACAGTTCTTGATCAATCGATCATTGAGAAGACATTGATGATCCTGTTGAGACTGGTGTATTCTCAAGCTTCACCATTCAATATTGGATACTTGAAAAGATAATGAGTCATAAGTCATTGGGTATTGTGATATCTGAGTTAGAACACAAGTGCTTGTCTTAGACAAGTTCACTGAACGTGACATAAATAGAACGATTGGCAACATGGAAGCTTTTTAGCGGGGTCAATGTTGAAATTAGTGTCTATAACGGTATCAGAACTTACGTTCATCAGGAGTTATGACCGAATTAATTCTAAAATGGTTTAGAGTTAATGTGCCAATTAATTGTGATTTGCACTGTCTATAAAAGATAATACAGAGAGCAGATCACCGAATGATAGATGATCAACAATCGGCAATCGACAATTGAGAGTATTGATACTGATCAACAAAATCACTCACATGAGAGCAATTGCTAGCATAATTGTAGTTGTGAGATCTCTCAATTTTTCTCTTCTATTCAACATGAGAAATGGTGGTGTGTTTGAACTAAACACCTGACACTTGTGGGGTTGGGTCTAAAGAATGTCAGAATTTGCAAAGAGATTAGACATTCTATATCTAAAGAACATCAGAAACAGTATTATCGGAAGCCGTTAGACATTCGTGATCAAGAATCCAAGAACGTCAGAACCGATATTACCAGAAAGCGTAAGATATTTGTGGTCAAAGTCTGAAGAACGTCAAAACTAGTACTATGAGGACATCAGACGTTCGTGCTCAGAATCCGAAAAATTTTTTTAACCAAATTTGGAGCATGGTACAAGGTTGATATGATTAGCACATTTAGCTCTTCTATGCGTTTTTTTGTTAAAATGCACGAAAATGCTTTGAAAACACGAGTATAAGCGTTTTTACTTCCGTTGCAATCAGACTTTTGATCTTAATTTACTTATCCACGTATGCTTGTTTATCGAAACAAACGCCGATATCTCTATGGTTGACTAAAAGTGTAGACCTTAGATCTAAGGTCCCTCGACCTTGAATTGAAGACTCTGAACTCGAGGGAAGGAGAAGGGAAGGGAGGGAGAGGGAGAGGGAGAGAGAGAGTCGCAAGCTCCGGCGCTCAAACGACAATGATAGCACAACAGACGATGATAGCGGTACTCGGCACTTCGTAAGGTGACAATGGCCTATCAGCATTGGAGAGAGGCGGTGATATGGCATGTAACTTCTTATTTAATACAAATTATACTACTACTAATGACTCAATTCAGTTCACAGGAGCAAAGCCTAACAAAAAATATACTAAAACGACAATTACTATGTATCCCTTTTGATGTGGGACTGAGCACAATAACTTGTGAGCTCCATTTATTTGTAGTTGGCAAGTAAGGTCTCATCTTGGCCCAAGAAAAAAAGAAAAAAAGACAAGTGAGATCTCATCTATCTGATGCAGCCTCTCGACCTCAAGAGAGGGATGATTTTTGCGGTATGGTTTATCACAATATGTGAATAATTTACCTAAGTAAGAGTTCACTTTTGGTTTTTGAATTTATGTATTTTTTCAATCAAGCCCTTGAACTTTTAAATTGGCAAATCCATTTCTTGAACTTAGGTAATTTTTTATTTTTTTATTTTTTAAATCAAGTTCCTTGGGCTTCAAATTCGCCTTTTTTAATAGTTAACATATCCATAGGAGCCAGAAAGAATTAGATGTGGAAAAACCTTTTGCTATGTAGGCTAATAACTTACAAACTTGAAAAATGAAGACCACGACCAGGCCTTGAGCGAGATAAATTTTTGATACAAGCATTGTAATTCAAGCTTTTCGTGCCAAAACTCGTACTAGTTTCAACGGGCACGTAAGTTCCAATTAACTAGATTTAAAGTCAGACGACCAAAAAATTATGTAAGCTCAAAAATTTGACAAGATAGATAAAAAGTTCAACTTGATTGGAAAAAAAAAATGCAAGTACAGAGATCAAAAGTAGGATATTACTGTTTGCATATTGATAATGGAAATTACTCATGAATAACTACCATCAACCATTTCTTTTTATCTAAGCTGCCCCCGGAGTTTGCATAGTCGATTAGGGCACCCAAGAGTTTCCAACTCAATAATTAAAGGTCATCGATAATTTACACAAATTGCGTTGCAAGCTACTCTAGGTAGGACCACCTATACATGCTAGCGACCCGAACTGATTTGTGGATATTGGGATATTTCATGAACCTCCATGTAATTGCACTCTTATGATCATGCTTTTTGGTTATCATAAACAAAGGATAGTGGAGAAACTTTTTGTTGGAGTCTAACTTGGGTTAGAGAAAACTTCATCTTCCTTCCCCTCGTTCATTCGTGCATATATTCATGTCACTGAAACTCAACATGATGGAGAATCAAATCATACTTCATTTGACTCCATTAACCAGAAGCACGATATTTATTGTGATTTCTATATCCGTCTTTCATGTTTATTTGGCAACAAGGAAAAAAATTTGAAAGAATTATATTTCTTAAAAAATTGAAATTCCTATCAATTTTACTAAATTTCTTATTTGTGTCATTTAATTCTTTTTTATTAGATTAAATTTACCAACATTCATTTTCACCACAATTTCTTGACTCAAAACATATCAAATTTATATTTTTCCTGTCAACAGAGAACTCGTTAAATACATTAAGAGTCTCAAAGAAACTGGGTTTGATATTGTGCTTGATGAAATTTGCTTTTATAACAAGGCAACAGCAAATAATAGCAAATGAGGCTGAGTCAATGCATTGGATGTAATCTTGAAACTTATGTAATCGTTGTACAATTAAAATCTATCGATTTTCGTAGTTTTCTTCAAGTTTAAATTAAAAGGGAAGTGTATAAAAAATAAATTAAGCTAAAAATGTGATTTCAGTGCAACAACTTTGTAAATTATTATTGATATCTATCATCCCATCTAAATAGCCAGCTTAAAAGTATTTCAAAAAAGAATGTGTGCTCAGTCCAAAAGGGTGTGTAAATAGCAACACTAGTGTATTGATTTGTAAGCATATATAATATAGGCTACTAACACTTCTATCACATTGAATTGGCTACATTATTTCTTGCGGATCCCATTCTTGATTTAAGGTTATTGCTTACCTTTTTTTTTTCTTCTTATTCTTTTGTTTGAATTTTATTAAAAAAACAAAACTACACACATCCCTTTCAAACAACAGTTTTTTTTTTTTTTTTTTCACTCTAGTTGTTTCGTCCACACCCATTACATTTCAATGGTTCTTTCATGTTTATTTTCTTCTAAAATTATTCCACTAATTATTAATTTTATTTCCCTAGATAATTTTCATGATCATGAATTTTTTGACTTTGATTTTCGGTACAAATTTATGGAAATTTACTCAAAGATAGAATATTATGGTTGATAAATGTATTATACACAATTTACTCACATTTCATTGTATTGTTTTTTGTAGTGAGAGACAATACTGAAGACAACCCAAATTGCTTAAATGTATTTATTATGGAGAACAACAATCAATCATGTCAACAAGTTCATTTGGAGCTTCTAGCACTAAATATTGAAAATTATTCCTTGATATATATGTGTTCTAAGTGGATAATGACTCTATTATTGATGTAATTAAAATAAAAAATTATTGTCTGATTCAAGTAATTTTTTTTTAATTATTTTCAAGAGAGAGACCTTTTTAAGGGGAGCTAAGTATTAGAATGGACAATATCTTTTGTTAAATTAGATATGCAACTTGTTATTATTGCAGTAGATAATGTTTACTTTTAAAATTCTAATGCATTTAGAATTGAAAAAAAAATATGTGTTTGCAAATGGTTTGAATGGATTGTCTCTTGTAATGTCATTACAATACCCATAATTTCTTGTTAAATAGCTCATTATACCATATAATCAAGGCAAATATAGTATTCTCTGAAATAATGATTTAGGGCGCATTTTTTTTTTTGTTGCATTTGCAGGATGTTAATGGATGTTTAAAATTTTTCATGTAGTTAATTTTGTCATATTTATACAGCTCATTAACACAATATTGAGTTAGCTCTCTACCAAATAAACTATTTTCGGAAAAAAAAAAAAGGGACAGTATTTTTGTTCCAAATGGAGAAAGAAAAGGAAAAAAATAAAAAATGAAAAGAATAAGGCAAGAAATAATCCTAATCAAGAATGAATCCCACATTTAACCTTAATAAATGTTGTGTGGTGGAGCATTGGTAATTTCGTCTCTACCATAATTGAAACAAAAGGGAAAGAAGCGAAAAGGTAAAGAATCATCTTAAGTCAAGAGTAAGATGAAGAAAGGTTAATTCAATATGACCGAGGGATAAGGGGGAGAAATACACATAAAAAGAAAATGATACAAATAATTAGTGAACTTTGACTTAATAAGTAATGTCGTCTCTGAACATTTGATTTATTCAATGTGGCCTTACATTTTTTGTAAGTTAGTGCTTAGATTATCATATGGTTAGATTCAATTTAGTCCACTAAATTGAACATTTATAGGATATTTATAGATTATATTGAATAAATTAAAATATTCAAAGCTAATATTACATATTGGGTCAAGTTTAGAAATTACATTGAACAGAGTACAAATTTAGAAAGGAGAGCGCGCATTAAAAGCGAAAGTTGCCGGATCATTTGTGGAACTATTTCACGTGTAAATAATCCGAGGGGATCTGGTCAAAAAAGAAGAAAAAATCCGAGGGGCAAATTGGGAACGATGTCCATGCGATTCCCAGGAGAAGTGGTGGAGCAGCTGCTCTGCGGCAGCGGCAAGGTGGGGGGGCGTCCGTATCTCTCTCTATAAATGTCAACTCTCTCTTCAAATGCGATGCACGGGATCAACAAGATTTGCTCGATATGAGGATACTTTCGTTGTGAATTGATTCCTCTGCTCTTGAAAAGCACGAGTCACGTCGCGCAATTTCCATCTTTAAACGGGAATAATTTCTTTGGTTTTTTTCAAAAGATTCGAGGAGGGGGAGCTACAGAGAGGAATGGGAGCGGAATTCCTGGCCGAGAGAGCCGCCGCCGCCGCCGAGCCACCTGCTCCGCTCATCCTCGGCCTCCAGCCGGCGGCGCTCATCGACCACGTGGCGCGCGTCGATTGGTCCCTCCTCGATCGCGTCCCCGGCGAGCGCGGCGGCTCCACTCCTGTGCGTAATCTTGAGATCCCTTCCATGGTCTCGATCGACGTCTTCTTGATGTTGGCGGTTGTTATTATGTTTCAGCTCACTGCTTTTGTGGAGGTCACTGCTTGTGGTCGAGGGAGATTGTTTTTTTTCTTTTTTCTTTTTTGGTTTCTGGGTACATTGTTCAGATTCACCAAGCTCCAATTTTGTGTTGTTTCTCTCTCTCTCTCTCTGTTGTGCGTTTTTTCCCCTGCTTTTCTTTCGTGTTCTTCTGCTCTCGACAAACTGTGGTTGTGGATATGATGATATAGTCATCTGTTTTGGGGTGTTGGTTTCTGAATATTAATCTCTGCATAGTCTCTGCTACGATGCAGACCAAATGTGTCCTTGATTGCTTCATTGTTTTTTTTTTTTTTTTTTTTTTTTTTTTTTTTTTTTTTTTTTTGGGGGTAAGGTTTGATTGCTTCATTGTTTGTTGGAGTAAATGCCATGAAAAGGGAATTTTAGTTTTTGTCTCCTGTCTTTGATCTAATCAAATAAGTCTTCTCTTTTCTAGGCTTGTTAAAATGTGGAACAATAGGCTTGCAATTGATTGGTATTTGTTTTTGGAATCAGTCTAAATGGTCGAACATCTAAGATGTTCTTTTCCCTTTCATTGATTCCAATGTGAATGCTTGTAGGTTGCCATTGAAGAGCTAAACTACATATTGCGTGAAGTGAAAACCCATATTCTATCTTCACCCAATGACCTGTCTCCTGTTAAATCGATGGCCGGTGGCAGCGTCGCGAACACCATTCGAGGGCTGAGTGCAGGGTTTGGCGTCTCATGTGGAATAGTTGGGGCTTATGGTGACGATGATCAAGGCCAGTCGTTTGTGAGTAACATGAGCTTTCATGGAGTGAGCCTCTCCAAAATGAGATTGAAAAAAGGACCTACTGGTCAGGTGAGACTCTGGTGACTGCCATTGAGACTTTACCCAAAAGAGAGGGAGAAAGAAATAAGATATAACATGGACAGTATGTTCTTAATTAACAACTCATGGAGCTTCATCCTTTTATTGCATGTAACAGTGCGTGTGCTTGGTTGACGCGTGTGGTAATCGGACAATGAGACCTTGTCTCTCAAATGCTGTGAAACTTCAGGTTCCTTCTTGACCCTGTATATTTGTCTTTGGTTGATCACTTGCTTGTATGGTCAAGTTGTCAAACGGTCGTACCTCAATGAAAATTTGCTGAACTAATGATAGGTGCTCACAAGAATTTGTTTGTTTTTCTCCCCCTCTTTCAGGCGGATGAATTGACTGGGGCGCACTTCAGAGGATCCAAGGTTAGTCTCTAGTTGAAATTCAAAATTTTGAACTCAATATACTCACCATTCTTTTGGATGCAGTTTTCATTTGACGCTTTTTTTTTTCCTTTCACCTGAATCAGTTGTTTTATCGCCCTGTCATTCCTGGTTATGGTACATTAAGTTCAAAGTTATGCTGGGGCTTATTTTCTGGCAGTCATATTATTGCAGTGGTTGGTGATAAGATATGCAATATTCAACCTGGAAGTTATTCAAGCTGCTATAACCCTTGCCAAACAGGAAGGCCTTCTTGTATCTTTGGATTTGGCTAGCTTTGAGGTAGGTGGATTTTTACCCACTGTTGTTAAGTCTGGACAGAGCGACCATTGGTTTATTGAATGGTTTAAGTATGTCAAGTATTATTACCAAAAATTGGAATGTCCTAGTGCAAACTTTCCCACATAAAGTATGAAAATGATATTCCATACTGAGGATGTATTTGGTGTCTGTTGTAATCATAATGGAGAGTAATTACATGTTTTCCTCAGATTTAAGGATTGATATTCTGTGCACACAGTATGAAGGATTTACTGTTTACCCTCTGGAATTTTTAGCCGATCCTCTTTCTCCTTACTAGCTTTCTAATTGCCGGAATAATGATAAAATCTGTCTAATAGTACTTAAGTGTGGCCAGATGGTCCGAAACTTTAGATCACCTCTTCTCGAGCTGTTGCTGTCTGGGAATGTAGACCTCTGCTTTGCCAATGAGGATGAGGCTGCAGAGCTGCTAAGGTAGCGGTCATTTTAAGTCCTAATATGTTGTTCTGATATGAGACTGACTTATTTAACTGTGAGGTTTGAATTTCCCTTAGCCCACTTGTTCAATCCTTGTAGAGGAGAAGAAAAAGTCGGACCTGATGCTGCGCTTGAATTTCTGGGACAATATTGCAAGTGGGCTGTGGTTACGTTAAGCTCAAATGGGTGCATTGCGAAGCATGGGAAAGAAGTAAGTTCTTTCAATGCATATGCACGTGTGCTAGCTGTGGTTAAATTCAAAAGCCTATGCACATGCATGTAGCCATTTGAATTTATAAGTGGCCAATATTAATGTGGCTGGAAGTGCTTATCTTAAACTTAGATAGCACCATACCAAGAAGATAAAAGATGCTTTCATTAGGTTGTACTTGCCCTTTGGATTTGTCTAAAGATTGGTCATTGCATAGCCGGGCATTTAAGTAGCACTGATTCCTTGTCAACAAGGAGTGCCAGTGGCAGTGAACATACCATAAGTTTTGGTTTTATGCTGTCTAGAACTTTCCGGAAGTGTTTCCAGAACAAGATGAATGTCCCTTCGTTCCATGTTTCACGACTAAAATGATGCTTTGAAATGACTTTATTTTCTGGTAGTTTCTTCCCAGCATATATGTGGCATTTAGGAGATGGTATAGTTTTGCTTCGTTTTCATTGTTGTCACTAAAATGCATGACTGCCAGACTGTCCGAGTGCCAGCTATAGGCGAGATGAAAGCAGCAGACGCAACCGGAGCAGGAGACCTATTTGCAAGTGGGTTTTTGTATGGCTTAGCGAAAGGATTGTCACTCGAAGAATGCTGCAAAGCGGGCTCTTGCAGTGGCGGTTCTGTCATACGAGCTCTCGGGGGTGAAGTGACCCCTGAAAATTGGCAATGGATGTACAAGCAAATGCAGATCAAAGGCCTTCCTCTTCCCAACATGCGCAACTGATTCTTGCTTGAGTGAACAAATCTGATCGATTTTTAAGGCTCCCCAGATAAACAACTTAGCAATTAGGCCCTTCCTTTTACTCTTTATCTGTATCGACAAGCGAAGAGAAGTTATATTTGCATTTATGGGGGTTGGTCTGGCTGATGTGAACGGAATCAATTCAAATCATGCATACAGGAAACATCATGTTTCGAGTTACTTAAGAAGCATTTGTTCATTATGCTTTATAAGCGTTCTTGCAGTGCTTAGTCAACTCGACGATACTAAAAGTAACAAGTGTTCTGGAACACTCTACATCCAACAAACTGATATCAGCATAGCAAATACATTATGCAATACCGTTTGAGCGGCTGGTGACCAGCTAATTGATTTATAGCAATTGCGCAAGATGGATTAATATATTCGCCACGCGTGCTAGAAGTCTGATTTCATAAACAAGCTTCAGATGTCATCGCTCTGAAATCCCAGACATGGCCCACCCACGAACATGACGTCTGTAGAGGAGACATAAGAGACACCCCAGGTTGGGGTACACGACACATCTATCCATTGCAGAGTTCAAAAATGCAGACTTGAAGTTGGAGTTAAGTTGAACTATTGCACGCCTCTAAACAATGTCGCACGACAGGACAATTATGGACATGAAGAAAATCAAAAGCCATCCTTAGTCCTCTAAATCAAATTGATGACTGGGACGAGTAAAATTGTTGAATATCTAATATATGGGAAGAGACATACCTATCAAGTGGCCCGGAACTCACCTACCAAAGATGAGAAACAAAGTGGTCTGGCACTCATTGACCCTTAAGCGATCCATGCTTATACTGTTAACTCCGGGGGGCCAGAAAAAGATAGGGGCATGCAGAAGCAACTGGCATCAACGAAATCAGCTGAAGCTCCATTGCTTACACAATCTAAGTATACTCCCTGACTATATGGCAAGAGCCATGATGCGGAAAATGCAAGTCGAAAGGAATTCAACAAGAGATGTGTCTGGGAACATAAGAAAAATAACTGTATGCCGGGTAAATAGGGATACAAATCTAAACTGGGAAGAGGCTGGCAATAGCATGTTCAATTTTCCCAACAATGAGTGGACAAAGTCCGGGACCTGACAATGATATGACTTTAATGGCAGGCACCATCAATCATTTTGTCCTCACTTTTGTAAACACATGCTGAAGCTGAAAGCCTTGCGAGAACAAGGTTGCTTGCCAGTTCAACCATTCTTAAATTTCCATAGGAGCGGCAGCTCGATCAGGAGAAGCACCCTCTCCTTCAACAGCTGCCTGATCCCCTGGACTTGGTTCTACAGATTGAGGTTCTTCTTCTTCCATGAGCTCAAATGCATTGATTAGCTGTTGTACCTTAGCCTGATCTAATATGTGGAATTGCTCTCCCACTCCAACTTCAGTGACCACGCATATGGAACTCTTGAGCTTCTCTCCTTGCAAAGTCTCTCGTATGGCAATTAGCGCATCCTTGACCCAATCGTCCCATGAAAGTCGACAAAGTGCTCAAATCTGCACTTCATTTATGATTTTGCTGCTTGCAAATGGGACCTAATGGCAAAAACCTGATATTCAATGTAGTTCCCACTGTAATAGAGGTGGGCTCCAGATTCATCCAAGACAGCTACCAGCAGAGCAACACCATTGGGCTGTTTCCAGGATCACGGGTGCAAATGTGCCAGAAAATTATATGGCAGACTGGTAATTCGATTGGGATTTCTTCCGTTCTATGTGCTAGAAGCTGCATAAAGTACCTTTACTTTCAAGTGAATTACGATAAAAACACCCTAAGTCAGGTGACACTTCACAAGCCAATTGCCAATTCTAACTATGTACATCAAGCATTAATAACAGGAGCTATCTGTTTGCTGTTCCCTGTCCAGACTTTCTACTATATCTCCAAAGTGAAGACATCTGGTTATAATTTCTGATGTTATGATAAATATGGAGATGCTGCATGGTCTAAACATCAATTTCCAATGGTCAAGGGCATTCGGGTGGCAGGGGATTCACCTAACAAGTGATAGGTAGGACTGCTTTTGAGAGCATGGGAAAGGTAACCAAGATCACTCTTACTAAAGGGTAGGACCCTAATTACACTAGTACACGCCATATTACACAATAACTGATTCATTTCTAGCTCATGAATGAGAACATATGAGCAGACAACACAAGCATTAATAACAGGAGATATCTGTTTGCTGTTCCCTGTCCAGACTTTCTACTATATCTCCAAAGTGAAGACATCTGGTTATAATTTCTGATGTTATGATAAATATGGAGATGCTGCATGGTCTAAACATCAATTTCCAATGGTCAAGGGCATTCGGGTGGCAGGGGATTCACCTAACAAGTGATAGGTAGGACTGCTTTTGAGAGCATGGGAAAGGTAACCAAGATCACTCTTACTAAAGGGTAGGACCCTAATTACACTAGTACACGCCATATTACACAATAACTGATTCATTTCTAGCTCATGAATGAGAACATATGAGCAGACAACACAAATATGGCACATTTTTTTCTTGTCAAATTCTGAAACTCAAGAATGAGGTGAATCCAGCTGATTAAGTACACAGGAAAAAGCAGAACAATCAACTATCAATTAGTCAAGGGGCAAACTGAAGCAGCATAACCTGTGTGCCTAAGTCAGTATCATGTAGCAGCATGTGGCATGCAAAGATAAGGATTTATCAAACTAATAATCGATCACTACTGTTGATTGTCAATGCCGTGTTTAGATTGGAAAAATGCACCTACCATGGTTGTGGCAAAGCTTCAATAAAATAGTCACAAAGGTGTAAAACAAATCCAATGGTATCTGGGGAACTTGAAATACAAAGGTAGGGACGTTGAGTAGAGAGGCAGAGACAGGCCAAGGCTTACCGCATAAATCCATGACGAGCAACGGCAAACTGATAATCAAAAGTTGATTTTAGGATGCTTTTTGGACCAACAATATGTAAGTTCATTCAATGGAGATACATCTTCAAACCCTCTTCTCAGATCGGTGAAACTGATCTTGAGCCTCTGCTCCACTTCTCCTGGTGTAGCTTATTAATGCGATCTCCTGAAAATGAAAGTCTCTCATAATATGTCAACCTTTAGGGATTGGTCTCTGGAACAGAGAGGATGAGGTCTTGTGTCTTACTAGCGTGACCATAACAAATTCAAGTGACATGCAATCATCTTGTAATCATCTTCGGATACAAGTAGAAAAAGCTGAAACTAAAGAAGCCAGGCAAGTACGGGACAGCTATAGTAGAGATCAGAAAAGCTGAGTCTCCTGACATACACAAGAAGAACCTTGACTAATACTGAAACCAGTGAAATAAACTGAAAAGGGAGCAATATCTCAGGTACACTCGGTGACTTGAACAAATATGATTCACTCTGCATACAGCAGTGAAAAAATATGCAAACTCTCTAGGGCGATATCAATTTTACATGTGACCACAGAGCAGCAGCAGTAAGTCCATAACATATCCATCTTCACTTGAACAAACTCTCGTAAGTCCAGCAGAAATTTCATAGAAAGGGTAAGAATGCATATAACATGGTGCCCAAAGGGTTTTACCTCAATAGGAAAGATAAACAGAAAACAAATCCATCTTTCTCCAAATTGTGTACTGCTGGATCATTCTGGGTTGACATTTCTTCCCTAGCCAACCCCTCATTCAGAACGACTATTAATCAACTAATAAACGAACTCTTCCCCTCCAGATCCTCCACTACATCTCCAGTTAAAATACAATCAACACAACACAATTACATCATACCCCCATATAACACTCCAGACGCCTAATGCAAACACAATCAACACAACATATTTCACAAGAAGTGGAAAAAAGAAAAGAACTAGCTAAGGGTAGTCAGAGTAGGAACCCAAACCTGAGCCTTATTGGCAAGCTGAATGACAAGCCAGATAATGGAGAGTGGGGACTCATAGATGAAGGCATGCTTAATGCACTCGGAGGGCATGAAGCATGATAGGATGCAGCCGATGGTGGTGAGGTTGGCAATGGCGATGCCAATGTGATTGTCGACCTTGAAGATCTTCTTCTGGCGGGAGGAGAGTTGCCAGATATACTGTCATAGTATACTAAAAATAATGATGCTTACCAGAAACTGCCAGCCATACTTTCATAGTATGTTGAAAATAATAATGTTCACTGGAAGTTGCCAACCATACTTTTATAGTATGTTGAAAATAATAATGCTCACCAAAAGCTACCAGCCATACTTTCATAGAATGCTGAAAAATCATTTAATCAAATTACCATTTTTATCCTTCCCAATAAAATATTCGTGTGAGTACACGGTCGGCTTTAGCCAAAAATACAATATTTTCACCTTTGAAAATCTCACTAATTTCAACGGTCCACAAATCCATTTTTGGCATTGTAAACCGACGCCCGGTGATTTTCCAATTAATTATTGAAAAAAATAAATTTAGGAATAAATTCCCAAAATCACAAATCACACACAATCAGCACAAATCAGAACTCAATTAAATAAACATATCACACCATGGCAATCGCATAAAATTTCGATCGTCGACTATTCCGGTCTAATTTCTAGAAAATAATTAATTAATCAAATAATTACAGAAATTAATTATTAAATGCCAAAAATACAAATTTAGGCCCGTAAAGCCTAATTAAAAGCTGAGACCAGCCCAGAAAATTTCCGAACTACTCTAGATAAGTACTAGAACTTGTCTAGGCTCTATTACATTACTCTAACCACCTAATATGCAATAACAATTAATTAAATTGCTAATTTAATCTAACTATCCACCTAATCCATACTTAACTCAAACTAATCAAACCTTAAGCGTCATTAACTCACTAAGCGATGATTAGTGAGTTAAACTCACTTGTTTAATAATACGTTCGAATAAAAGAAACGGGGACGTGGTGAGGATCGACAAGTTCCAAAACGGCGACACCAACGCCAACGGAGCACGAATTGGGCTCAAAAATTGGCCCGAGGAGGCCCATGACGCTGTCGGACTTCGTCGAGCTCCACGAGGGCTTGTGGCTTCGAGAAGATGGGCTTCAAGTGGCTGATTTCGTGGCTTCGAGAGGAGTGTTACAGCTGCTAGATGAAGATACGAGTTGGACCAAATTCGAGCGAGCCACGGGCATTAACGGTGGGATGGACGAACGGGCAGCAACTTCGAATGTGGGCAGCTGGCGCTCAATGGAGAAGGAGAGGTCAACATATGGCCTCCAGGAATGATACTGTTGACCAGCGTGTCCACTGGCAAAGGGGAAAATTAAACAAAGACAAAATATAGTGGATGGCAGCAAGAGAGAGAGAGAGGATTGCTTCAGTTTTGAGGGACAATGGGAAGAGGAAAGATGATCGAACAGCAGAGCAAAAAAAGGAGCCACGAAGGGGGGAAAGGTCAGCGAAGCTAGCGAGAGAAACCGTGGAGGGACGGAAGAAAAGTCAACAAGTTTATCTCAAATAGTTAATACTTTGTCCCCCTAAAATCTACAATCTTATCCCTTGGTCTATATTACTTTCTTGTAATGAAAATTCACTAAATAATCCAATTTTTGAAGCCAAAAATGCACCCCTTTTCCTAACTCTGAATTTACTCATTCTTGGACTTCAATTTATTCGACAAATTCCCAAATTTGATGTCCAATTTTGATGTAGAAAAAACCCACATAATTTCTACAATTTCCTTTTGCCAAGTAGCTCAGTTTGCAAGTAAAAAATCCCATCAATTTGGCCAATCCAAATTTCCGTTCGTTTTCCGAAACGTGCGAAACAATTTTCCATAAAAATCCCGGAATCACCGAAAATTCTTCAAATGATGAGCAGACGTCCCTAAAATAAGTCGTGACATGATAGAACTTTCAATTTCTGAAATCGGGTTCAAATTCGCGGTTAATTTCAATCTGACACAATTTTAACGTGACCTAGGCTACCGGATAACTTTCAGAAATTTTTAGTGCAAATGACTCGTGGTCGATTTTTTTCGAACCACAATAAACCTCTTCGACACATGATGACTTTCAGTGGTTGTGATCTATTGCCATAATGATCTCGACAGATGAGCACGGTCGAGCAATCAATTCCTAGTCGAAATTTCAAGTCTATTGCCTTAAAATCTCTTAATGATTTTCCTAGATAATTTTGTTATCTCAAGAGTGATCAGTTCTAAGAATAGTACTAGAGACGCATTGATGAAAGGCCCAATTAACTTAATTGAAATCAGAACTGAAAATCCAGGATATCATAACTCTTTTCCTCTTATAAAAATTTCGTCCTTGAAATTTAAACATTTACAACACTTTAAACAAAAAGGTGGGGGTACAAACATCTCATCGACTCTTCACTCTCCCAGGTTGCTCCTTCAATGTCGTGGTGTTGCCAGACCACTTTGACCAATGGAATGGTCTTTGTACGCGGAATTTGCTCCTTTCGATCCACAATTTGAACTGGGTTTTCAACGTACAACATTCGGTTGTCCACGTCCAATTTCTTGAAATTAAACACGTGGGTCAGGTTAGGCTCATACTTCCTTAACATCGACACGTGAAAAATGTCGTACACTTGCGCCAGTCTCGGCGACAATGCAAGACGATACGTCAGGGTCCCAATTCTCTCAAGAATCTCAAATAGACCCACGTACCTTAGGCTCAGTTTTCCTTTCTTGCCAAAGCGCGAAATCCCCCTCATTGGTGATGCTTTCAGAAAAATGTGATCACCAACTTGGAATTCCAAAAGCCTTCACGCTTATCTGTGTAACTTTTCTAGCGACTCTGAACAGTCTTTAATCTGCTTTTGATCACTGTGACTGCATCCACTGATTGCTGAACCAACTCTGGGCTCGTGATATTTCTCTCCCCAACTTCATCCCAATGCACGGGTGTTCTACATGCTCTACCATACAACGCTTCGAAAGGAGCCATCTGGATGTTTTGCTAATAATTGTTATTATAGGCAAATTCCACAAGATGAAGTTGTTCCTCCCAAGTTCCCTTAAAGTCCAGTACATAAGCTCACAACATGTCTTCGAGGATTTGAATTGTCTTCTCAGACTGGCCAACCGTTTGAGGATGATATGTTGTACTATACTGCAGCTTTGTACTTAAAGCACTCTGTAAGCTCTTCTAAAAAGCGGCTGTGAATCTCGGGTTTCGATCTAAAGTAATCGTAACCGACACTCCATGTAGTGGAACTATCTGGTGCCGTACAACTCAGCGTGCCTATCCAAGTCAAGATCCTTTCGCATTGTAATAAAGTGAGCCGACTTTGTCAACCTGTCAACTACTATCCAAATAGAATCATTACCTCTCTAACTCCTCGATAATTCGATCACGAAACCCATCGTGATGTGCTCCCACTTCCACTTTAGGATCTCGAGAGGTTGCAAAAGTCCTTCTGGCTCACAATGCTGAGTTTTGACCTATTGACACCTCAGACACTTGGTGACATGCTTGGCGATGTCCACCTTCATACTAGATCACCAATAATGTTGACATAGATTCTGATACATTTTTTTTGTACTACTAGGATGTATGCTGTAACTGCTACAATGAACTTTTGATAAGATATCCTCTCTAAGCTTCGCATCGTCAGGTACACACAACCGTCCTCAGAACTTCAGTGTTCCATCATCAGAAATCTGAAAGTTAGCTTTCCTTTTATTAGTATCCTCTTGAAGAATCTTCTAAACATCTGGGTCTGTCGGCTAAAATAATTTAACCCTAATTTGCACATTTGGCTCAATTTAAGGGTGGCCATAAAATGAGAAAGGTGGCCTACCTCAAATTTAAAAACTGAATCTCAAGCCCTCTCGATTAGATTCCACTCTTTAACTAGCATGTGAGTGACTGAAGACTTTCGGCTCAAAGCGTCGGCGACTTTATTCACCTTTCCTGGCTGGTATAAGATATCATAATCGTGGTCCTTTAGAAGTTCCATCCATCGGTGCTGTCTCATGTTCAACTCCTTCTGAGAGGATAGGTACTTGATATGTGTAGCCTATAGATTTACAATCTACTCGGCGACATATTTTGGCTGATTTTCATTCCATAGTCCTAATGTTAGGAATCCTATTTGTGTTTATCGCGAATTATAGGCTCAATTAGCAAATGGCTATAGTTTCCACCTTTCAAAGCCACGATGTGTATATAAATTTGGTTTGAGTGTTGCTGGCTCGGTGGACCTCATGTTGTATTATTTAGCTTGAACACCCTTGACATCGCAAAGAAGAATATATAATGATGATTGTTGAAGCAATATGCCATGCATAAATGTTTTATCTTCCCTTATTCTCCATTTTCCATTTCATTTCTCTAGTCATGTAAAAGATGTCATGCCCCGAACCTCGAGTGCATGCCCATCCCTCAGTGGTCGATTAAATTGCAACTTCCCAGGACGAGTCGTCGACCCTTTCATTTTATTGCACATGCAAAAGCAAATAAACAAATCCCTTGACAGTAAACAACATGGGATAGAATAGTAGGAAAACAATTCACAGCCAAAACACACTTTTAAAAACACCCCAACTTATAGATAAGACCAGTATATAGACAAGAGTCTACAAAAGACCAACTTTCAAAACGAAGTTGTCCTAAAACCAACTAGTCTGACACATTCGTCGATCTTTTGGTCTCCATAGGCTTCGGGGCTTCGGGTCCACCGCATCATCAAGACGGTCAGCTACACTCTCGCCTAGAGCGGCATCAACTACCACAACGGGGATCTTAAAACCCTGGAGGGGCCCCTCCCTGTATTCATTAAATCCGTGGTAAAACCACGCTCTGAATCGATGCGGTACCCTCTAAGGTAGACCCTCATTGACCCAGACGATGGTCACCACGAGTTCATAGGCTTAGTGAGCCCCGGGGACAGGGTAGTCAAAACTCTGCTCAATAACCCTCACAGGCTGACCAAAACGTTCCGGAGAGACCGTCATCTAAGGACCTAAAAAAGTTGAGCCCACGATCGGGTGATACAATGTCTCAATAAGTTCACCTCCTAAACTTCGACTAGGAAGAAAATACGCCTAAACGTGTCCTAACCACACAACCACACAACCATAAAGACTCACATCGTCTCAGCTCCTCCTTGCATGTCAGCACAATTTATATCATAGACATGAGCAATAATCAAGCTCAATCAATTGGAACGCCACACTCAATCTCAAACGATTACAGGAGTCCTGATTATAGGGCCAAATCATTATGACACATCCCATACTGTGCCACACAATTTTATCCCATAATCTAACGCATTTAACTCAATCAATTATGTGTTCTTAATTTTGATCTCGGCCCAATAGGCATGGCTTACTCGATGTTTGACGGTCTTCTGGCATAGCCAGGCATCGTCTCATCCCATTGAGCATGGCAACATCTCTATCAAACGGTAATCCTAAAGGAGCATCGGTCAAGAATCTACTGCAACCAGCTTCCGTTGTCTAGGGGCAACCCATATAGGGACTTCGTCCAACGTAAACGCTCGTGACGGGTTTGCATAACCAACACACGATTGATTAAGAATACCGTGCATTGTACTCAAATGTCTCAATTAAGATAACGCACTTGATTCTTTTATTCGTATTAAAAACACTTAATGAAAATAATCGTGTGTGGATACACGGTCAAATCGAACCCGAAAAATTGATATCATTCCTTTTTAAAATCTCACTATTTGATATAGTATTTAAAACCATTTTTAGGGTAAAAAAATCGACACCCGGGATTTTCTAATTAAATACCAAACCTTCACAATTTTGGAATAAATAACCCAAATTCCAATCACCACTCAATTTGCACAAATTAACACTCAATTGCATAAATCAAGCACATAACTGCAATCAGCACGAAATTCTTATCACCGGTTATCCTGGTCTAATTTTTGAAAAATATTTAATAATTAAATAAATACCAAAAATAATTAAATAAATACAATTAAATACCAAATTTACTAACTTAGGCTAGAAACACTAATCTAACCATCTAAACGGGCCTAGAAAATTTCTAAACTTATCTAGATAAATAGTACAACTTATTTAGTCCTTAATAATCTAATCTAACCACCTAACATAGACAACTGAATAATTAAATCACTAATCTAATCTAACTAACCGCCTAAACCATACTTAGCCTAAACTAATCACCTCCTAAGCATCATTAACTCCATAAGTAGAGTTTAGCAAGTAAACTACACTGGTTTAGCGATCTAGTGAGTCCACGGTGATGGCGACGCAGAGGCGAGCAACAACCGAGCCTGCAACGACACCAACCAAGGCTTGGAAGGGCTTCGAAAAGCCACACGAAGCTCTTAGCTGGGCTGAGAGATTCGATTCTATTCAAGGCCGAACTAGAGGGAACCAAGGCTGGAATGGCGAGCTGAGGCGGCAAGGCGGTTGGATCGGCGAGCAGGGGTGACGGCAGTGGCAACGGATGGTTAGATGATGACATACGGCGGCTAGACGAGCTTGGGGTGGTAGGGAACAACGGCCTAGGCGCGAGACGAGGTGCGGGCGAGCAAGACGACACGCGGGATGCTCGAGCGGCGTGACGGCTTGTGGGCATGAGCGGGCAGCTTCAGCGGTGGTCGATGGTCAAGGGGGGAAGGCTGGTCGATTCTTCTGAAATTTTAGAGCTACAAGGTGGCACAACAATGGATAAAGTGGGGCTTGAGGTTGAAGAAGGAGCTGCTGAAGATGGAGGGTCCCATTTTGCCTCCAAAGTCTTTACTTCTATTCTCTTCTACTCATTACAAAGCCCCACTACCCTTAGCTGTCATCCAAGGCAAAATTGCAGCCCTCAATCTTCCTCAACACACTTCCTAAATGGTCCAAAATGTTGTCTCCCCCTTGGCCTACGAATTTTGGGCAATATCCATTTAATTTGCTTCAATTCCTCTCTAATTAGACCTAAATTGGAGTCCATAAATCCAACCAAGGTGCCCACACTCAATTTCACATTTTTTTCCTTGTCAATTGAACCAACTTGACGGCCAACGGTGCCCTAAAAAATGGTCCTCTAATTTCCCAGTAAAAAAGGCCTTACTTTGAATTTTCGCCAAAAATCCTGGTTTACAGCAAAATCTTCAGAAGGCAAGTTGACGTTTCTAAAATGAATCGTGACATAATAGAACTTTCAAAATTCTGAAATCGAGTTCAATTTCGCGATTAATTTCAATCTGACGCGATTTTAGTGTGATCTAATCTATTAGGTAGCTTTTAGAAATTTTTAGTGCAATCGACCCGTGGTCAATTATATTCGAGCCACAATGTACATCTTCGACACATTGGCGACTCTCGGATATCGTGAAAATCTCGATATTTCAAATACATACATATAATACATAAATGACAGTAAAATCGGTCTAATGCCGTTCAACAGAAATTTTGCAATCAGGTGGAATCATCCACACGCTAATCACATACCTCTATCAAATCGACCCATTTTTGGTCTCTGATCGATTTTGATGGTGCCGTAATAACCCTTGCAGATTAGCACTGTTGAGCAGTCGATTCCTAATCGAATTCTCAAGCTTATTGCATTTAGATTCCTTAACAACTTCACCTGATAGACTAGTTATCTCATGAGTGATCAGTTCAGGGAAAAGAACTATAGGCTTGTCGATGAAAAGCCTAACTCATTCAATTGAAAATAGAACTTGAAATTCAGGATGTCACAAAAGATGTCTTAATTTGAACATGAAAAACTACCATCTTGAGCCATATATGGACCCAAATTTCTTACTTGTGTGCACTCCGATTGCTCTTGCTCTCAAATGTGTCACGTGCAGACTGCTTATGTACATTCTTCTTGGTGACATACTTTGGCTGATTTTCATTTCCTGCGCCCTAACGTTGGTAATCCTATTTGCATTCATTGCTGATTCGAGGAATAATTAGTGAATCACGATATGGTTGTGTATTCTATATGAATTTTAATTGCTTCATAACCTTCCAATGCTGGCTTGGACATGGACCTCATGTTGTAATATTACGTTGAACACCTTTTACATCAAATAGCAAAATAAATGATGATGAGGAGGATTATTAGGATCCTTTCTAGGGTAATTCAAAATTGAGAAATGATGAAATTGGAGAAAAAGGGAATTTATTTTGGGGGGCTAGAGAGACACAGGAAATAATTTAAAGTATATTAGAAAGAATTACAAAATTTTCATTCACTATTCTTTCGTTTCAGATACATGCATTGTGAGTTTGATATAGTTTATTGCTTGTTTCTTGTATTCGAAACTTAGCAATCTCCATACAACAAATTCAAAGTAAAGTAGCCAATTGGACAGCTCACAAGTTCTAAGTAACTTGTTCAACCAGACTACACACATAGAGCAAGCAAAAAAAGTAGAAGCTTGATTCATCAACTCCCGGAGGCCACTGTGCTAAGATAGCTAACTAGACTAACAAAGTTCCGATCTAATCACCATCATTGTACTTTTGAGACTAGCTTACCAAAATTACTTGGCAATTTCATTCATATATTACCGGGTAATGTCCCAACGTACTCATGCATTGGGCATGTTATGTATATAAAACTCTTCTTTTGGATAAATTGTGACATCAGAGGAAGAAGGGATGGTCCCTTAACACCACTAACCTTTCCCAACTCATTTTAACAACGCTTACTTATAAAACAAAACCACCCAAGCACACAAGACTACTAGGTAAGCCCAACCCTATGCTCATCGGGTGAAAACAAAGTAAAGCTAATTGCAAGTTTTTTCTTTCGTTAGGAGGAAAAGCTAATAAGGCTTCTATATAATACATGGTTCCTGATTGACAAAAAGATAGTGTATGTATGGTCGTGTTTCTTCATCATGACAGAATTTTCCGACCCAGTAATTTGAGAAGAAAGTTCACATTCTCTCTCCAAAAAGAAATTGAGAGTTTTATGGTCTTTTTACTCTCCTCAAACAAATTGAGCAATTTTATGGTTTTAAAACTTGAGAGGGATCATTCCTTCTATGAATCCTATCATATTCTATTACCAAATGGATATCAAGAAATCTTACCAATTACACTTAATATGCTTTGTTATAAGTAAGACCCAAGTTGCTCTCCTCTAAAACAATGACCATGTTATGAATTCTTATTTCAAAAAACATATGGAATATGTTTAATATGTAATAATGTGTTGTGTGTAATTAAATATCTGGATAGACACTGTTCCTCTTGACTACACCACACCCATCATTGCAAATGAACTAACTTCCCCATAGAAAAAGACGTTAAGTTACTTCCTCTACAATCCTGGGCGACGATTGAGGTAAACATACATATACGAACAATGTAAGATGTGTTATTTGTAGTTAAATAATAGGAAAATGACACAAATGATATATGAATTTTAGCCCAATATATCATGCTGTCCCTAAACTTTTTATTTGTTCAAAATACTTCATGAACTTTAGCTTAAAGTGTAACGTGATCCCTAAATTTTTGATTATGGTCTATGCACTTTCTATACATGTTCAATCTAATCCTAACTATTGTGTCTAAACTTGAATTAATGGAAGGACATCATTGAGCATTTTTCATATAATTTAGGAACTGAGTTGAACATCTACTAAAAGTTTGAAGACCATATTGCACATTGGATTAAAATTCAATGACCACTTTAAGAAATTAAAAGTCCATAGACCACATTATATATTGGGCCAAAGTTCATGGATCATTTATGTCATCATCCCCTAAATGATTGGATAGACACTGTTATTGTCGTTGTCTTTAATTTACCCTAAAAAAAGAATTAAAGATAAGTTAGTTTACTCTAGAATCATGGGCAAGGATTGAAGTAAATATACATATACAAATGATGCAATAGTGAGTGTAACATCTTTTATGAGGGTAAATTAAAGATAAGTTAGTTCTTTTGGAATCATGGGCGTGGTATAGTGAAGAGGAATAGTATCTATCCATGTTTAATTTCACAAAACGCATTATTACATCATTTGTACATGTATGTTTCTAGAGGGACTAAATTAACCTTAGTTTACAAGTTTTATCTCAAGGCTTTAATGCAGCACAGATGATCATGATATAAAATAAATAGAGAGTACACACAGAAACTTATCTCTTAGCCACCATGGGTGTTGTTGAAGGTAGACACATGTGACTCTCAGGGTACACATACAATTTTTTTTTTTTTTATTACACGTGCAAAATTAGAGAGTGGAAAAGGAGCCTTAATCATCTTCCGACTCCTTATTGTGGGTTTTTTACAAAAAACTTATGTGTATGTTGTTGCTCAACAAATATGTTCGCGATACTCCCAGCTCCAGTGCAAGCTTCATTGCAGTGGAGGAAGAGAGTAATCACTCCAAAATCGGAGATCAATGACAAACAATATTCCGGCCGATAACTATGGTCGGAGGTGAGCATCCACGGCAAACTGCAACATCTTTTCAGCATTGAGATGCAGCCTCCTTCAATTAGTCGGAGGGCTGCTAGTAAAAAGATGCCCTGCATGGATTTGGTGAACTTGTCCTTTAATATTGCATTTGGAAACTATCGTACAAGTACACATAGCCTAGACTTTTTTCTTTTATTAATTGATCCGTCTATTTATTTTTGACCCTTATTGTTTGAGTTTATGTGAAAGACAGTTGTTCTGCTGATTTTAATTCCAAGATGTGGAGCATGTAGCTCAAATCAACGAACATCTTGATTCCCCAGAGGAAGCCTTGTGTGAAGGGATATGCACCCTAGAGGTCTAGCCAATATTATTGGTGCACCTGTTATTAGATGTGCAAAAGAATTGGGATCTGCCCGAATCGTTCGGAACTGGACCTGAACTGACCGGAACTCGATTGGAACCGCCCGGAACTAGTGGTTCTCGAGGGAACCAGTCTGGTTCCCATTCCAATTTATGGGAATTAGTGGGTACCGGTCCGGTTCTCGATTCCATGGGCGGATCCATCCACTCGCCCATCTGGACCAGGCCGATTATTAAAAATATTAAAATTACTAATTGACAAACCCAGCATAAAAAAGCAAGCATGAACCCCTTGACAAAACACCCAACAAATGGAGACATCCAGAACCAAAAGTTAAAAAGTCCAAAGCGGGCAATTAGTGGGCAAAACTCAAAAGGCCAGCATGCGAAGAAGCAGGGTTGCAGGAGGAGGAGAAGAAGAAACCCAGGAATCCCCTCGGGCTAGGATTCGCAAGGAAACCCTCGATAGCAGCCATCCATCCCTTTATTTATTTGGCCCATCGAAAAATCGCCGTCGCCCTTGACAGCGGCCGTCTATCCGTCCGTCCGTCCCTTTCTCTATTTGACACTCTAGAAAATCGCTGTCGCCCTCGACAACAGCTGGTTCGTCCATCCGTCCGATTATTGTGAGATCAGTTCCATGGATCAACCTAGGAATAGGAACTGGACCGTCGGTCCGGTTCCTAGGTAGATCCATGCAACAAATGGGTGGATCCCAATTCTAATTTTTCGAAACAGATCCTTAGCGGGCGGTTCTCGATTTTAGATTGGGAACCACCTGCCCAGATCATGCATACCCCTACCTATCATTGTGCTCATCTGCATAGTGATGAAACTGTTCAGCAGAAATTAATTTTTGAGATGGAAAGGCGAGATACAGACCCATGATTTGCATACAATCTCATCGTTGTTGCTCTTAGATGTGTTGCATGCGGTCTCCTGATGTAAGCCAATTGAATTGGGAGGAGCATTACAATTCTAGGCTAATTTGTCTTTCGCAAAATGTTTATTCCACAATAATGGCCAATAGCTATGACAAAAAGGCTAGTGAGCGAGCAAAAGCGATATTACTAGATACTTAAGAATAGCCCAACCAAAATCAAATGTGCAAATTTTTCTACATGTGTATCGTCTTTGATAATGTACGACCTAAATTTTCTGTGACACACTCAGGAAAAGATATAAGTTCATGGGTATTGCCTAAAAGTGCTAGTGTCCCTCAATTAGGCGTAAGCTCTCTCAAGTCATACCTCTCACGACGTTGGGTTTTTATTTTAAAATTCTTTAACAACATAATATTTTTAGGAGTCGCCACTAACCTTTTGGGGTCAATTAGAACTTGATTGCACTAATATTTCTATTAGTGTCATTTCGATACCTAACTAATTGGTTATTTTTCAAACTGGTCATATATTCTTGATTGTCAATTATGAATCCTAAATGTATCAAAGCCATTTCTAAGTTGACATGCAAATGTTTTTGTCAAAGTTTTCATGATGATTCAAATCTAACCCTAACCTATTCTGGAAAAAGAAATTAACAACTAATTTATTTAAAGACAAGGTAGTTAGTGCAAATGCCTAAGAAATCAAAAACATCTGTCTACTCATGGGAAATAAAAACCCGATGCTTGTTGCGCAAAAATATACATCGCCATATTATAAGCCCTGAGGCATAATTCCCACGAGTTGAATTCAAATCAAGTTCAATTTCTCCAAATAGTATAATCTATCTAAACTAGGGAAAAAATGAGTAGGGAAAAAATGAGTTTTCTTAACTATCTAAATGAAACTAAATAAAGTGTAACGACCTCAATTGGGTCTAATCCTAAGCTGTTTTGTAATTTTTTAGAATTTTTCGAAATCTTTTTGTTAATTAAAAAATCATTTTTATATTTTTAAAAAATATTTAATTCTACTCTGTACGAATAAAATAAATGTCATATAATTCTTTGATAAAAGTATCTCATTTATTTTACTTAGTTTACAACTTTTCATCTGTCAATCAATGAATTATCATGTCAATTATCATATGCATACCAAAAACAATATCATTATATAATGTCATACTTGCATAAATGAATATATATATATATATATATATATATTTTTTTTTTTTTTTGTGTAGCACAAAATAAAAACAAAATTCAATTATCACGTGTCAAATTTTTACAAAACAGAAAATTCAATTGAAATATGCATATTTTGTATGCAAAGTATAGTCATATGTGACACGGTTAATATGAACTCTTGATGAAATTATTTTTTAGATTCAATTATAATGATGATGAATTTCTTTTCACATACTTCTAAGAATTGAACAACAAATATCTATCTCATACACCATTCGATTTTTTCTCATATATTACCAATAGAGTTCAATGTACCACAATATTTTTGGAATATTATCACCGGTGATTCCTTTACATTTTTCTGAAATTCAAAATTGCCCCCCTACTTTTCTTTTTGTTCAAAAGCTTCCCCATGCTTTTTTAAAAAGTGTTATGAATCGTCTTTCGATCTATCTGGTGGTAGATTTCATTGACGTGGCGGCATTGCGTCGTTAAATAGCTTATGACCTGAATTTTTTTCCTTTTTTCCAGATGTTGACTCTCTCTAACCTCCACTTCTTGTTCTTAAAGTTCTTCAAACCTTACCAATGCAGGCTGTCGATTCCCGCAAACGATCATCCTACAAGGCCCAGGAGCAGCTCAAAAGCTCAGGCGGTCACGATAGTCACGAGCTTGAGATCCACAAACTTTAGATCTCATGGCCATGGCCGCGAGCTTCAAAGTCAAGAAGCCAGGCGACTACGCACTTCAAGCTTGAGCTTGAGTGGCCATGTTGAGCGACTGCAAGCTTCAAGCTCAAACGGTAATGGCTGAAGTTTTGAACTCAAATTCGGTGAGGGTGGCCACAAGCTAAGAGCTTAAACGGCTATGGCTTCGAGTTCGAGTAGTCATGGCAGCCTCGAGCTTCAAAGTCATATCTGACCATGACAGTCGAAAGCCTTGAGTTCAAACGATCATGATCATGTGCTTCAAGCGCAACCTCAAACTCCAGCTCAAGCAGCCATAGCGGCCACAATCTCCAAAATTAAATTTGGCAACGTTGGCCACAAGCTTCGAGCTCGAGCACCATGGCGATGGATATAAGCCTCAAGCTCGAGCTTTATGGCTTCTTCATAGGCTTGTTCTCCCTCTCGCAAGGGTAATTGTCTTCATTTTTTTAGTTTTTATGTCATCTGACATGTTAGTTTTTGCAGAATTATAAGGTCACACGTACTTTGACATCCTTGATGTCTTAAAAATTTGACTAGTAAAACACAAATATCAATGAAAAGACTAATGTGCAACATTTACAGAAATGCTTGTGATCTAAAACACAGGACAACTTCAAATTTAAATTGCAATTAAGAGGACCACTTGACATTGTCCCTAATATTTTCATACCAAAATCTCTAACTAAAAAACAGAAGAGGGACAAGTTTAAATTTAAATTACAAGAGGACCACCTGACATTGTCCCTAATATTTTTCATACCAAAATCTCTCTCTCTCGCGCGCACAAACACACGCACACTCATTTCCAAATTATTCTTTGTAAATGTTTCAAAATCCACATAACATGCGCACACTCATTTTCCAAATTCTCCATTAAATATGTGCCGTAATCTACTTGCGAGCTCCCATAGGCGAACATTCTCACACACACCCAGCCACGCACGCATTTTCCAGATTCTCCTTTGTAGTTGTTTTGAAATCTTACCTTTGAGCTCTCTTTGGGGTAAATTCTCCTAGAGCTCGCTCCCCTTAGCCATACTGTGGCATTCGACACTGATGCAACCCTTGCAATGATTTCAGCGACTTGGGATAAGAGCGTCCACTAATAATGCAACATGGTTACCTTTCTCGATTTGTTTCTGATGCGATAATTGCAATAATTTTAACTAGGCTAAGAGAATGTAATAAAATACCCAGTTTCCTTTCTCGATTAGTTTCTGATGTGATAATTCCGATGATATCAGTGAATTGGGATAAGGGAATGTAGTGAAATGCAACATGGTTTCATTATTAAGATTTGATGATATGAAAGACTAACATGCTGCGATAAGCTGCCCATAGAGGAGACGAGTTGATTCTTCCATGTAGCAAAGTCTGGCGCTCAAGGAAAAAGGCCTTGGAGTTGACAAAAGGCGGGCAAAGGAGCAACCAGCGTGAAAAGGAAATCTTCCCCCACCCCAAGGGGGGGCCCAAAAAAACACAAAAGACAAGTATGGATTGTCCAGCTTTTCTCAGCAAAATTTGCTCAATTTCTGAAATAGAAGGTTTCCGGAGCACCCTGCCACTGCCACCTCCGCTCACAGATTTAGTTGGAACAGAATAACAGTTATAACCTTGGCTCATCTTCCGGATACTCCAGCTCTTTAAAACATACGTGAACCGATTTTCACAGCCAAGGGGAGCCATGAAGAAAGGGCAGGCGCACATAATTTTCAATGCAAAAAGCAAACATACTGCACAATCAATCCAGGATAAAACAGCTTGGCTTCGCAGAAAATGTAGAAGGATCACAGAAAGATGAGTCTCTACTACTTATCAAAGAAGTAGATGATTTGAACTTAACCAGCCTAATATTTCATCTCATATGGCATGTTGAAAGATCTTGAAAGATATATGCTTCTAGAGCTTAAGCCATAATCAGTTTTGATTACTCGTGAGAGTCTCCGTCATCAGAAGCCGAGCAAATGAAGCATAATTGCATTCTGGGCATGCATACGATTCTCGGCTTGTGGGAAGACGATAGAGTTTGGAGCTTCAATTACACCGTCAGTCACTTCAACCCCTCTTTCAGCCGGTAAACAATGCATAAAATAAGCTTTAGGGCCAGCCAACTTCATTAAGGCCTCATCGACCTGCAGGTGTTTGCCCACAGATGTAATCAAAATAAAAGTTGAAATGCAACATAAAACACATGAAGCTTTATCGTGAATTAAAAAAGATAAAATCTCTCTCTCTCTCTCTCTCTCTCTCTCTAAAAGGAAAAGCCTCCCCCACTGTGGAGTTTTTCCATCTACGCATTAATTCATGATACTATGTTCAGACAGTTTTGACTTCTCTAATGAAGCTACTTCAATTAATATCTGAGTCATAACTCTAGAGAAAGGACCTATAGTACCAGCCTACTTCCAAAAGGAGTGGAAAAGATTAATTACTTGTATTTTCTTAAAAATGTAATGGCATTAGAGAGGTCATGAACTAATATAGAGGAAATGAGATGCACTCTGCTATTTCACCTACCAAGGCACCAAAAATTCCTCTAAAGTACTTTAATAGCTTGAGGGGGCCTTGAGAATGCAAAGCCTCCTTCTAACATGTCCTCAAGAATATGGGTCTTCTTAAAAAACAATTACCTGAAATCCTTTAAACACTTGACGACGGTAAGCAGCCTCCTCCTTCTGTCCCATGCTAGCCCAAACATCGGAATAGACAACATCTGCATCTCTAACAGCTTCCTTTGGATCATTAGTTATTTCAATCTTGCTAACTCCAGCTTGTCTAGCCTTCTCCACAGTTTTTTCATCTGGTTCAAAGCCTTTGGGGCAGGCACATACAAAATGGAAAGGAATAACAGCAGCCAAAAGCAGCCAAGAGTGCACAATGTTATTCCCATCTCCAACATAGACAACCTGAATGTTACATTCATTAAATTCGATTAGCAAAATACAAATCAATAACGAGTGAATAATACAACAAACCAAGAATACTTGAGTGAACCTTTGTGCCTTCCAGTTGACCAATGTGTTCAATCATAGTAAGGGCATCAGCCAGTATTTGGCAAGGATGATTATAGTCAGTAAGACCGTTAACAACAGGTACACTTGAATATTTTGCCAGATCGAGAATGTCCTGCGTCAGAATAAATTATTTGATTTCATTAACACATGCATGACAAAATTTAGAAGTATTTAACAAAACAAAGAGATGGGTCTATTGAACATTTTTACAATTTTTAAAATCTCAGGCGATAGGATAATGAATGTCTGCCGACAGAAAATATCTGCAACTCACCATCATACCTGATGAGCAAAGACACGTGCCATGATAATGTCATTATAGCGAGACAAAACACGAGCAACATCACGAGTTTCCTCCCGCTTGCCCATCTGAATGTCATCTGGTCCCAAATATATAGCATGGCCTCCTAGTAAGCTAAATCCAGTCTCAAATGAAACCCGCGTTCGCATTGATGGTTTTGTGAAGATCATGGCCATTGTCTTTCCCTTAAGTGGTAGATATGTCCTCTCTCCAGATTTAAGCAGGGCTTTGACCTCAGATGCCCGGTTCAGTATTTTCATAATTGTTGCTTTGTCAAAGTCACTAATATGCAGGAAGTCCTTCAGCTCAGATTTTTCTGTGATTCATGGAACCAAAAGTAACGAAGTCCTTTAATGACTGAGCAATGTACTCTTTACCAGAAAAATGCATTTATATTGACGATTGATATTCATCATCAATTATTACCAGACTAAAACAGGGAGATAAACAATCTTCAAATAACATGTAATGCCAAGCAAAGTTCAAAAATGAAATTCTTTCCAGTAAATTAGCCAAATGAACTTAACCATAGAACCACAAGATCTTCAAGACCTTTGAGGATTCAAACAAGATTTCACTGCTAACACTGTCACACACCCCCAATTATTGGTACACTGTAATTACAACCCCACCCCCTATAATATCGAAATTTCTGTGATACCCTCCAATTGTTAAAGATATGCAGCAGTTAATCTCTTTTAAGTCAAACATGATGAGGATAAGGATGTGGTTCCAAATTTTGGCACTATAAATAAATGCCAGATATAATTAAATTAACTTGATCTGTAAGCAATCCACTTACAGCAACCAAATTGTGAACATGAGATACTGCACAAGAATTTTGTAAAAATTTACAAAAGTCACTTTAGTTTTTTATAAGATTCATGGCATGTCACCAAGCAAATGGAAAACTCTAGTTTGTGAAAATTGACAAAGATCCTTATGTTTATAAATTTGAAAGAACATCCCTTGCCAATTTCATAGACACCCCAACTGTTTGTTTAAAAACTTCAGCTGCACCCACCAGGCACTACCATATAATCAACAACTTATGCACACCTCCTAAAGTTTGAATAAAATGCACAAACTTCTGAGGTGTCATGGGATGTCCATGCAGATTTTGAGAAGTGGGGAGACATTTGCAGCTTCACAATTCACAATATCTCAAACACGATATATATATATAATCTAAGGTCAAAGCAATCAGTCCTTCATCGATAATCTAAGGTCTAGCTTGCCGAGTACCATCCCAGCTGCCTAAAATTTGAAACAGTATGTGAATGACGCGTCAACCCATTCATCCAAGTAATTTCATACCATTAGATTGCATTTGCCACTAAAAAACAGACATGACTACCGAGCAATACCATATGCTTACAAAACCTAATTCGGGTTCCGTATCAAACTGACAATCATAAAAGCGTGTCAGCACTCCGTCCTTCACCCTCCAAGCATTTCCCCTTTCTACAATCTCTAATTCAAGCGCCTAAAATGAAAGAAAGGAAACTGAAAACATGCTCAATCAGACGGGAAAATCGCGACGCAAACAAAAAGCGAGCGAAGCTCCGAACCGCGCAGAACCATCAATTTGCAGAAACGAGGCATCAGAAGTACGTGTAAAAAAGAAGAAGAAGAAGAAGAAGAGAGCGCGCTAGCCTTTGGCCTGGAGAGGAGACGGCGTCGGAAAGGTAGCGGACGAAGCCCGGCAGGAGAGCCGGCGGCGGAGGGAGCGGGAACCCCGCGGGAACGCCACGGGGGCGCCGGGGAGGCGGGCATTGTCGCCGGAGAAGGCGGAGGAAGCGGAGGACGAGAGGGATGAAGGGTTAGAGACGCAGTGAGACGAGATCGCCGCCATTGCTGAGAGCGTTGCGGTGGCTGCTTGGTACTGCTCGCGACTGTGGCTTTGAGAGTGAGTTCAGGTTCAGCTTTTTGCGGTTTTGCGAAATGCCGTGGGCGACAGAAACACGCACTACCAGAAGGTCAAGAAAGCGGGTCGGGATGTTCCTGGTCGGGTTTTAGCCCTGAATTTGGATCTTTAGGCCCCTATCATTCAGATTTGGGCTAGTATTGGGCCTCCAGTCCAGCAAGAAACTGCGAGCCCTTCGAAGGTTTTTTTTTTTTTTGGCCATGCCCTTCGAAGTTCAATCCTTGCACTTTACCACTCAAATTACACGATATAAAATCAATTTCCAGACTCCCTTTGTTCCGCAGAGTCTTGTATAACAGTAATTAATTAGTAGGTTAAAAATACTTTCACTGTCGACAATAACTTATATCTAAATATTTTTTTATAGATGATGAAAATATTTTTTGTTTAGTCACTTTTATAAGTGATACAAGTTATCATTATGAGTGAAATATTTTTCAAATTATTTATTTTTTGTGAAATAAACGGAGTCTGTCTCAATTTTTTTCTTGTCAACGTATCCGGTCCACATTATTCTTAAGCTATAGTGAAAGGATTCTTCAACTAGAGGGCATTTTTCATCCCATTAAAATAATAATAATAATAATGTGTGGCAGTTGGAATTTTTAGTTTAAGAGTCTTGCACGTCTAAATAAATAAATAAAAAATAACGATTGAAACAATTTGCAACTTAGAGAGGGTAAAATTCATGGATTTAGGGTTTAAGGTGAGTATTTTGGAGGATAAATTGTGAGCATTGGATGTTTAGGGCTTGAGTAGTTTATATGGAGTTAGTGAAAGGATTTAATTTGGATTTAAGGTGTAAGAGGATTAGAGTTCGGGGGCAAAGTGAAATTTGGCTTTTCTTTTATGCTCTGTTTATTTCGCAAAAAATATTTTTGAAGAAAATATATTTCTCATTTTCAGCGTTTGAATTGCATAAAAAAATGAGTTAACAGAAAATATTTTTTGGATAAACAGAAAGCCCATGTTTAAATTTTTCAAAATATGAGTAGATATTAACACTTGGATCATAACCCTATACTTGGGGACAAGAACCCTAATGTCATTCCTGAGTCCTCAACATCCAAAATTGGGTCCTCAGCGCCTGAGCGCGCGACCCCTCCTTAGTGCCCATGCACAAAATAAATTTTATTTTTAATTTTTAATTTCTTGAATTGGAATTCAAATATTATTTATATTGAACTATAATTTCGATTTTGTTAATTTAATAAGTTTATTATTCAAGAAAAATAACTTTTCTATTATGGATATTAGAAATCTTATCCACCTGTATTCCACATCCCTCATGGAATAATTTTATCTAACCTATATCCCAATTATATCCGACTTTGTCTTATTATAAGGAAACACCAAACATAGGATAGAATAAATTATGTCCTATCACAAATTTTATCATGACTGCCAAATGCAATCTAATGTCATTCCCAAGTCCTTAACATCTAGGTTTGGGTCCCCAGCGCCTCAGCTTGCGACCTCAATGCTAGTGCTCGAGTTCCCATGCCCAATTAGGTCCTCAATGTCTAGACCTGAGTCCTCGATGCTTGTAGTCTAGTACTTGGTGCCCGTGCACAAATTTGTTGCGCCCCAACCCAAGTCCATCAAGGCCAAGGCTCAGAACCCTAGTGCCTATGCTTGAGTCCTAGGCACTTGCATCCAAGTCCTTCAAGGTTCAGCCTAGATCCACAGAGGACAAGCTCGGACACTAATACCCGTGCTCGGATCCCCAATGCCTAAGCTTGGGTCCAACCAAGTCGAGATGCAAAACTTTAGTGCCTTGGCCCAAGACCTTGGTGCTCGTGCTTGGGTGTCCAACGTCCGAACCTTAGTCCATCTAGGCCAAGCTAAGGATCCACTTGCGTCCCCGAGCTTGAGACTCCAATGCTAGTGCCTGGATCTCCAATGCTTGAGTCCAAGTCCATCAAGGTTGAAGCTCAAGACTCTAGTGCTTGTGCTTGAATCCATCAAGACAAGGTCCGAGACCTTGTGCTAGTGCTTGAGTCCTCAACGTATGAGCCCATGTCCATCAATATAAGGCTCGGGTCTCGATGATCAAGGGTCCTGGAAATGACCTCAATGGACCCAAGCCTAGTCACTAAGGACCCTAGCTTGGTCATTTGGGACCCAAGCACATGCACTGGCATCCCCAAGCTAGCCTTGATAGACTAAGGTTTGAGTATCGGGGACCCAAGCTCAAATGCCAAGGACTTGAGTCATTTGGTCCAACACTTAGCCCTTGTGGACTCAGGCCTAGGTGCTGGGATCCGAGCATGGGCATTAGGACCTTGAGCCCAACCTCTGTGGACACTAGCTAAGGCACCAAGAAGTCATGCACAAGCATTGAATTCTCAATTTCGGCTTTTGTGGATGTGGGATTAGTGCCTTCACTCTTGATCAAGATCTAAGTGGCCTTGCTTGGGTCCCCATTGCACGGGTTGGGGTCCATTGAGACTAAACTCGAGATCTCAATGCTTATGCTTGGTTCCCTAATTGCTTGTGCATAAGTCACTAATGCTAGAATATTGTATGTGTATTAAGGAAAATCAAATCATATTTTCCTTTTCCAATGACGAAAAATATTTTTTAGTTCTTTTTCAGATTTCAGTCAAATACTAAAAAATGTTATAATTTTTTTGGGGAATGATTTTCATGAAATGTAACATTCTCTCTGAAATAAATGGAGCCTTAACGAGAAAAATGAGAAGATAAAACACTGAATTAATATGCTGCTAGTAATTAAATGTACCAAACCGACCAAAAAAAAAATGTACCAAACTAATCTAATGCAACCACAACTTCGACTCTCAAAATCATTGCCGACACATGGGAAAATTTATTGCGCGGTTTCAGAAACCTGTCCGAACATGTTAAGACCCCTCTCTCGCTGAGCACATCATTAGGGGAGGAGAGAAGCCACGTGCCCCATGTGAATGGAAGTCCCCTCCAATCCCATCATTCAATAATGAACAAAAACACCGGTGAGACGGGCAAGGCGTGGACGGTGAAAACTCCGAACTTTTTGTCACTCAAATTAAGTCATAAAAAATAATAATAATTAATATTACGAAAAATTTTAAATTAATATATTTATCATAAATTTATTTAAAGTTAATTTTGTGATCATAAAAAACTCAAAGCTAGTATATTTATGATAAATTTATTTTTCGTTAAACTTTATTATCAAAATGATGAGTTAGATAACACGTGACATGATAAATATATCAATTTTGGATTTTACTCTTAATTTGTCATAAATATAATAATTTGTGATTTTTCATAATATTGATTTAATTTAACAAAAACTAATAGAGGGTAAATTTGTTATAAATGTACTAATTTGGAGTTTTTGTGTTCAAAAATTAATTTTGTGATAAATTTGTTAAGAATGTACTAGTTTAGTTTAGTGGTATTAACCTAAAACCGATTAAATTCATTTCTAGAAGGCTAGCTTTTCTTTCTCAGGGCAGTAAAGATAGAATCAATTCGAATCAGAAGCATGAAAAAGGGCCCTTTTTCTTGGTTTAAAGAGCACTTTCTTCTGTCGATCGTCCCTGATACCACTGACACCCATAGGTTTTATAACGAACTCAATTCGGACTTTTTCTTAACCAAATATCTATGCTTTCGCGATATACACATCTTGAACATGTAAATTCATGTATAACTTGTTCAGAGCTTTATAATTTGAATAATATTTTGACAAAAAATATAGAAATTTGCTTTTTCTTTTTAAAAAAACAGAAACAGCCCCTTAATTCGTCAATTAAGATTTCCTTTATTTCAAGCACTTTCACTTTTGTCTAATTCAACCGTAAGAGGTCGAAAAATCTTTTCCTCTTTCTTCTCTTTTCATTGTCTTCTTCCGTTGGAGAAAACATCTTCAAGGGATTTTGATTATGCCCAAACTATTCTTAGTATATTACTTACTATATTGTATGCATATATTTGGACTAAAGAATTGCGCAACATTCATGGTGTAATTCATTAGAAAGAAGTTCGTAAATGTTTTGTTATGACAAACAATACCAATTAACCTAAAACGTCAACTACTAATGATATTTATGTCGAAGATGTAAAGATCAGATTGATGGTGATGTAAAACCAAGTACATCAAATAATGTTTGTTGGGTTAAATAGCTATTGAAAGATCTGAATTTTCATAGTAGTAGAATCATAATAAAGCATCTAGAAGAGTAGCTAGGTTGTCTAATAGGTTAATCAAAAACTGCAGTGAGAAGATAGTAGCAATTGTTATTTTTGGTTAGCCTACAGAAATTAAGTAAAGAAGCTATATAGGCAGTATCTTCCTTGGATAGTAACTCAATGGAAACTTTCCAATGGTCATATGCTTCTCTAATTTTTTTTTTTTTTTTGATGACCCAGGGAACCCCGCACTCCAACCACACGGACGGCCCGAAAGGCCCGGGGTACGGAGGGAATAAACCCTGGGGGCAGCATGGGTGAAACTACCACCCCATGCCACCAGGTAAGTCACCACACAGCGCTTCAGCCTCTCTACTTCGCAGGGGCTTCGAACCTGGACCTCCACGGTGGAGTCTTGAGGCTCATTAAGGAAGAGTATAAAAGAGAAGACTACGAGAAACTAAAAAAGAGTGTGACACATAAAATATCAACTAGCTTACGTACTATTGTTCTTAACCATAAGCTCTTTGTCAAGTATTGGACACTTGAAGTGCCAAAACTTTGCATGAGATGACACTTAAGTACAAAAAGTTACAAAAGTGACACTCAAGTGCCTTTTTTTTTTTTTTTTTTTTTAAATGGGATACTTGAGTATCAAATTCGACAAAAGTGGCTGGAAATCTTACTTAACAATTTTTTAATAATATAACTAACCTACGTAGCACGTCGGAGAGTTCAATCAGCGACAAAGAATAAAAAAGATGTCATTTTGTCTTGTTTTAAATTTTAATATATATTAATTAAATTAAATATTTATATTTACAACCTTTATAAAATTTATTTATTTGTTTTTTAAAGGAGAGGAGGAGTTAGCAAGCGAGGGCTGAGCCCTCGCTGTCACCTCCCCCATTGTCGTAGGGAAGGGCCAACGATAGTAGGAAGAGGGTTGGCCGGGGTTGTTGGGCCCTGGCTAGGAGCCAGCGACCCTACCGATCAGTGGCAAGGGCTTACAAGCCCTCGCCCAAATCTAGGCGCAAGGGTCGTAGCCTTCCTGCAGATTCCATGAGGGTCACCGGTCCTCACCTAGCTGGGCCAGGGGTCGTCGCTGTTACTTTTCCTGGTGACGATGGGGGGAGATGGGCCCTCGCCGCTTGCGATGTCCATTACCCATTTTTAAATATAAATATAAATTTAGCTTTAAATTTAATTTAATTAATATTTATATTAATTAGCTACCCAAGTTAGCAGCCAAACGACATTGTTTTTACACTTGTCTAGCCACATCAACGTGCAAAACAATGTCTTTTTGCATTGGCTTCGCCGAAAAATCATCATATCAGCATTTTGGCCAACTTTTCTTGCTATTGGCACTTAACTAATCAATTTTGTTTCGATTTTAGCATTTAAATGTCACTTTCGTAACTTTTGGCACTTAAGTGTCCATTTGTGCTAAGTTTTGACACTCCAAGTATTCTTTTCCCTCTCTTTGTCATACTATTTTGATATTCATGTTATTTGACAATTGTACTAAGGATTAGGTGTACAAGTGTAAGAACAATAACTGAGTCCGAATTATCATATAAAGGATTAGTGCAAGCCATTTGTAAATTTTCAAGCATATTGTTAATGGAATTCAGCCCATCTTGAGGTTATTAGTCTAAAGAGTGGACGTAAGTTTGTAGATAAAGCCGAACCACTATAATTCTTTGTGTCCCATTATTTTTATCCTTTTATATACATTAACATACGGCTAATAAGTATTCACGTAAACATTAGGTTGAGATGATCCTTACTTAGGGTCCGTTCGTTTCGTAGAAAATACAGTATTTCTGGAAAATATTTTCCAAGAAGCCATTTTCCAAAAAAAATATAATTATTTTTTGGTGTTAAGATAAAACCTGAAAATGAAGTAGAAAATATTTTTCACTGTTTGGTAAAGAAAATATTTTCCTCCATATACTCTTTTTCATTTATTTTATTTTTTTAAAATTGATTTTTCATTTTTAAATCGATTTTTAATTATTTTTATTTAAAAATCAATTATTAAATTATTTTTCTTTTTCTTTTCTTTGTAAATATCTTCTTCTTTCTTGGCTGGTTGCCAGCCACGGTGACGGTCGGCAACCGACAGCAAGCGAGCCTTGAGCACGGCAGCAAGCACAGGGCTCGCCTAGCTCTAACGAGCTCAGGCTCGTCGCTCGCCAAATCGGCGAGCGCAAGCGTCGCGCAAGCGATGAGCTCGAGGCTTGTTGAATCGATGAGTGCGAGCTTGTGGTCAGCGAGCTCAGAGCTCACCGATCTAGCAAGGCTCGAGCCCGGCGAGCCTTCGTCAAGCGTAAGTCTCGCTTGTTGGGTCAGCGAGTGTGAGCTTCCCTGTAAGCTAGCGGTTCGCTAGCCTCGAGGCTCATCGCCTCAAGCCTTGCCAGATCAGTGAGCCTTGAGCTCAATGCTTGCACTGGTGAATTTGGCGAGCGACGAGTGGCGAGCCTAAGCTCGCTAGAGGTGGGCAAACCTCATGCTTGTCGGTGAGCTTGAGGCTCACCTCTGGTCGATCGCCGGCCGTTGCCGTGGCCGGCGATCCACCAAGAAAGAAGAAGATGGGAAACAAAGAAAAGAAAAATAAATAAAAAAAGAAATAGAAAAGAAAATTAAAATTAAAAAGTTTTAATTAAAAAGAAAAAGAAAATTAAAAAATTTCGAATGAAAAAAAGAAAAGAATAAGAGGAAGAAGAACATGGATGAGGAAGTTATGATTTATAGAGGTGTAAGATAAGAAAGATCAAGTGAGAAAAATATTTTCCACTTTTCAAAAATGGAAAACATTTTCCCCTAATTAAATTTTTTTTTTTCCTTTTATGGAAAATGTTTTCCCCAATGAATTCATTTTCTATGAAATGAATGTTAAAAAATGTCGGAAAATTCAAAAAAATGCTTTCTTAGAAATTATTTTCTGTGAAACGGACGGAGCCTTAGCAATAAGCTAATTTTCGCAAAAGATCATCAAACTTTGAAAACATTCTATTCGCCTCCTAGGTTATATGCTTAGCCCCAACATCTTCAACCTTCAACTATGGGGAGGTTTTGAGCTAGTCTAACCCTCCTTGCCATCTGTTTTGATTTTTCTTTTGTACTTTTCCTCTTTTTTCTCTCCGGATCTATATCTTGGAGCTATGCTCTCCTAATCTAGTTCTAAATTTCAGAGTTTGAATTCTCCGAATCTATGTCTAGATCTAGAAGTTCTTCTCTTTCAATTTAGAACTAAGAGTTTAATAATGTTTTTGGGGATTTGATACTCCGTACTTTGTTTGTGTACAGGTTCTTTGCTTGTAGTTTTAATGATGATTGTAGGAGCTTTATCGTCTTGCTAAACTATGAAGATTTGCTATTCCAAAGGTTAAATCTGTGTTTATTCAACCTGTTTTGGTTGTCTCTATATAACGATAGTGTAGAGGAAGTTGAACCTAGGCGTACACCACCAACTAGCAATGCTGTAATTGCTGGAGAAGGAATTTCCGACATGTATTCATCACCAGCAATGATATGAGATCTAGTGATTAGTTGTCAATTATTTTGCTTGATAGATCCGTTCCTTTGGAAAGAGTGTGTGCTTAACCCTATTAGTGTTTTGTTGATCCTCCTTATTTTTTGGATTTAGCTTTGTTTTGTAGTGTTCTGGCATTTGCTTTACTTTGATTTGCTTCACCATGAAAGTCTCTACGAAAGTCTATGTACATTTCATATATCCTTTTGCATTAAGAATATAATTTTTTCAAAAAAAAAAAAATCAATTAGGCCCTTGACATCGTTATAGGTGTTGCATCAAATGCTTAACACATTCATAGGTTGACTCTTGCCGACATTAAAATAAGCCACATTGAATTGGAGGTGAGTTATAAACTTGATTGCACGTTTTTTTAAAACATGAAGGACTCCATTGGCCAAAATCAAATGTTAAGAACTCAAATGACCAAAGGGTGAAACGTATAGGATTTTTGTCGTACTTGTTCAATGATCGATAGTAGGCTTGGGAGCCGGCTCGCTTGTGTGCAAGGAAACTCTTCATGATTGGACGACAATGAGATTGTTCTTGAAATCATTTCCCGAGGAAATAAAAGGCTCTAGGGTTTCCACTTCCGACCCCCAAATGATGACTAGGTTGCCGTTCTCGAAGACTTAACTATCAGGATACCTTCACGATAGAGATTTTAAGGACAACAGTTATAGTTTAATCGGGATATTTTACAATTCATATGACTCATGTAACAACGCTAAAGGATGGTTGTTAGGATTGATTGCCCCCTCCTTTAAAGAATATTTGGGTTTGTATATTTTACGAAAAATGAATGATTTGAATAATATCTTTTTAGAAATAATCATTAAAATAAATGAATGGAAAATATTTTCATTGTTAGATATAAATTGTCATTGATAATGAAATTATTTATAATTGATTAATTATTTCAAGGGTTAATACCTTAAAAAACCCCAAACCGGTACATCTCGTGACAAATTTACCCCAAACTAATTTTTTGACCATGAAAAACCCCAAACCGATATACCTGTGACAAATTTACCTCGATTAACAAAAAAAAAAACCTAAACTGGTACATTTATGACAAAGTTACCCTAAACTAATTTATTCGACCGCAAAAGACTCCATACTAGTAAATTTGTGACAAATATACTCTTCGCTAAATTGGATTAATAAAAAAAAAATCACAAAAATTGTAAACTGTAACAAACGGAATGTAAAATCCTAAATTGGTATATTAATCAACTCTCACGAGTCATTTAACTTAATAATTTAACGATAAAATTTAATAAAAACTAACAAAGGGTAAATTTATTACAAATGTACCGGTTTGGGGTAAATTTGTCAAAGTTATACCAGTTTGGGGTTTTTGGTGGTCAAAAAAATAGTTTGGGGTAAATTTATCACAGGTGTACCAGTTTACGGTTTTTCAAGGTATTAACCCTTATTTCAAATGACAAAGTTATCATTTTTAAAAAGATATTTTTTAATTTATTTATTTTTCGCAAAATAAACGAAGCTCAAGTGTATGATCACACTCTGTAATATTACCATGTGAGGTAACTCATCAATAAGAAGCAGGAAATTATGAAGTTCAACATCAAACATGAGTTGGGATGCTATTCATGCATCTTATAATTGATCAATCACGTGATGCTAGGCCGGTAGTGTGGGTAATGAATGCATTACATATATTTTTGTCCCTTCTTACCTTTTTACTTGAAAAAGAGAGGAAGAAAAAAGAGGCTAAACCAAATCAATTTGTTCCCCTGGAGACAAAATTATAATCAATGAAACCTAAAAGAGCAAGAAACGGAAAGACAACAAGAGCAAGAAACTGAATAGAATCCTTCTTGTCGGATTTGCACTCCCGATGAATTCTTCTGCAGTCCCTGGCCCCCTTTATTGTTTTCTTTGACCCGAATCCCAAAGGACCCAATCCGAGCTTCTCCGCTCCACCTCAAACGACTTCGGGCGTCAACCACTCTCCGTCACACCTCCACGAATAGCCGTTGGATGTCCGACGCATCAACCGATGTGACTCCCGTTCGGCTCCGCGTGTCGCGCATCCACCCAATCACATTCGACGCGTGAACGCCGGATCACCTGACCACCGGGCCGCCATCGCTCTCTCATTCCGCCGAGACGAGCGCTTATGGATTTCGCTGTAATCAACATTTTAGCGGGGACCCCGGCGGACTTGTCTGTCATGCACATCAAATTTCCTCAACGTAAACCTTTCGGCTTCTCTTTTAAATATTTATTTAAACTTCAGCCGATCAAATTATCATAAATACATATTGACTGCCTGTTCATGCGCATTCAATAACGAGACCCCCCAACAATACTTCGAGGGAAATAAATTGTGATTTTAGCATAATGTCTAAACCAAATATTGAAACATCCATCCAACCCTTTATAGATTTGTTAAGTGTTGTTTTTATCTTTTTCGGTAATCCTGAAAAATTTCAGTATTTCACGAATTAGAGTATGCTCGTGATAGATTCATGAGAATCAATAGAGATCACCCGCGTATGAAACTAAAAACTTCCCGATCCTTGAAATGAATATGAAAGTTGGTGTTCAATGCAAATCAATCAAATCGAATCTACAATAACAAATAATGAAATTATCATGACCACTACTTAATTACGTGTTCTCTTGCATCGTAATGCATAACATTTGAATTAACAATCTAATCAAGCATGGCCAGTTCGAAGGTTTGATCATGTGCAAGTTCCTTTCAAAATCAATCGTTTGAGAGAGAGGAAGAGAAGAAAGTGTCGAAATCACCAAACATAGGCCTGGAACACGTGATGAGTCCATACGTTTTTGGACAAGTGGACTTAAATTTTATTTTCTAATTTCTATGGTGGTAAATGATCCTTCGGGGCTTCTTCCTACCTACCGTGCTTATGCCCGGAAGAAAATGGAAAAAGGCAAAGCAATCAAAGAAAAATAGCAAAGCAATCAAAGAAAAGGAGACTTGTCCTCACCATATACTTGCGACAGTCATGTGCTTTTCACGACCAATTTGGCCCCACAAATTTCTCCAGGACCTTCTCCCAGTCACTTGATTATATAATTAATTCAATCAGTCAAGGTTGAATTATTCAAAAACAGAAAAGAAAATAAAAGGAAAAGAAGGTGAAAATCGTAAGTGCTGAACATTTGCCAATGCCATTTACTCGTCAGCTGAAACCATAAAAAAGACCTTAAAGCTCCGCGGGACTCCATTTGGAAAACACTTCTGCTTCTGGGTTTTTCGCAGGGCAAGGGAAAACATGAAGCATTTGAGGCTGTTGTTTTTCTTGGCGCTCGTTCTGGTTCAAGAACGAAGGTCGCATTTTGCTGCGAAAGCGGAAGATCGAGGTGGGTTCGTCAAGACCGAGGGAGTGCACTTCATGCTGAACGGAAGCCCCTTCTATGCGAATGGGTTCAATGCCTACTGGTTGATGTTCTTGGCGTCGGACCCATCACAGAGGGCCAAAGTCACCTCTGCTTTCCAAGAAGCCACGAGCCATGGCCTCTCCATTGCAAGGACCTGGGCGTTCAGTGACGGTGGGTACATGCCCCTCCAGTCCTCTCCTGGTTCCTACAATGAGCAGATGTTCCAGGTGAGCTTGCTCGCTTTCTTTTTTTTTTCCCCTGTTTTTTCTTAGTGGATTTTCTAAGGGATAATTTTCATTTCTTAACGGGAATTTTTTTTTATTTTTCATTTTTTGTGGTTGTGCAAAGGGATTGGATTTTGTGATATCAGAGGCTAAAAAGTTTGGGATCAAGCTGGTGCTGAGTCTGGTGGATAACTATGAGGCACTGGGAGGAAAGAGACGGTATGTGGAGTGGGCAAGAAGCCAGGGACAGCCCACAGCATCAGATGATGACTTCTTCACCAATCCTGTGGTGAAGGGTTATTACAAAAATCACATCCGGGTCGACTTTCTATCTCTTCTATTTTCCCCTTCCTCATCTTTCAATCTGCATTGGATTGGTTCATCTGGTCATCGGATTGGCTCTTCCAGGGAAAAAAATCTTGACACTTCTGTTGTTGTCCTGTTTGCTACATTTTTTGGGTGCAAAAGCAGACTGTCCTTACAAGAAGGAACAGCGTAACTGGGATTGCTTACAAGGATGACCCGACAATAATGGCTTGGGAGCTGATGAATGAAGCCAGATGCCCTTCAGATCCATCAGGAAGGACCATCCAGGTTCACAAATGCTCCTCTTTAATCTTGTGTCATGTCTTGTGCTTATTGCGTATGGAAACGCATATGGAAACCCCCACCATTTTAATGCACATTGTCAATTTATGCTGCCATTTTCTCCCTTTTTTTTTTGTCAAATCTGTAGATATTTCATAGACAAAATGCACGATTGGAGCTGGCTTCAATTACTGTTTGTTCTGTATGTAGGCATGGATCACGGAGATGGCATCTTATGTAAAATCTATCGATGGGAACCATTTACTAGAGGCTGGCCTAGAAGGGTTCTATGCACAATCCTCTGCTCAGAAGCAGCAAAACAACCCCTCTTTCCTGGTCGGAACTGACTTCATTGAAAATAATCAGATCCCTGGTATCGACTTTGCAACGGTTCACTCATATCCTGATCAGTGGTGAGTACTAAGTACTATGCTGGCATTACAACGATAAATAAAATGCCAAGCCAAATGTGACTGCTATCTTATTGCATCATGCTAAATTACATGTTCGTGTCTATGTTTGACAAACAGGTTGTCTGACCTGAGCGTAGGAAACCAAATATCCTTCCTCAGCAACTGGGTGAACACTCACATTCAGGATGCGCAGAATGTTCTCCATAAGCCGCTCCTATTTGCAGAGTTCGGGATCTCATCGAAAGACTCAGGCTTCAACCAGAATGAGAGGGACCAGTTCTTCGACACAGTTTATTCGGCAATCTATTCCTCAGCTCGCGGAGGTGGCGCAGCGGCAGGCAGCATGTTCTGGCAGCTTTTGACTGTAGGGATGGACTCTTACCGAGACGGTTATGAGATTGTGTTGAGCGAGAGCCCATCGACTGCGAGCGTGATCGCTCAGCAGTCCCAGAAGCTCAACAAGATAAGGAAGATGTATGCAAGGCTGAAGAACATAGAGGAGTGGAAGAAGGCGAACGACAGGAGGAACGACAGCGGAAATGCAGGAAACTGAAGAGTGGAAGTTCAAAGATCAAGTAGAGAATACACACGTAGGATGGTCAGTATAGGATCGGGATATATTGCTGTTTTGCAAACTATTCCTGTTCATCCGAGATGGAAGCAGAGCAAAAGTTTACTGCGATTTTAATGTCTCCCGCTGTTGGGGCTTATTATACCATCACTGGGAGGTTACGTTACCTGCAATTCAAAGTCCGAAAGTTGAATGTTTGTACGAAAATCATACAAGTGGATTCAGCTTTTCGTTGAGATATTAGTTGCGCTTGGCATGTGCCGTGCTCATCAATATTTCTATCGAGAATGCAGCAACTTGAGTGGGAAAAGTTATATAACGCGTACAAGTGTCGTCCCGAAGATTTAAGCATTTTTTTTTTTTTTTTTTTTTTTTTTGCTCCAAGAAGATTGAATCATTTATCAGGTAGGAATTCATTGAAGTAACGCAGGCTTTTTTTTTCTTTCTTTTGGTCAGAAGTACGCAGGCTTTGGTTGCGCTTATTATGCTGCAAGAGGGCGATGAACCGATGCATTTAGTCGACAATTTTTCTCGGCCATGACCCGCATTGTAGAGAAAGACACAATGTTCAATTAAAGAAAACATTATCTTTTATCATAAGCACTTGTGAGATATTGTGGAGATATTGCTTAGACTTCTTTCACACGCACACGCTTAAATGGGGAGCACTTCGTGACTATTTATGGCCCAAACAAGGAGGTGGTTCTACCTTCGAGATAATTTTAGAAATCCATCTCCTTAATTAATTCTAGCGATTACTAATAATACTATGTGGACAACCTATTAGTTACACAATTCTACACTCTTCTACTAAATTATCTCGCACCAAGAAAAATCTAGATAAATAAAGAGATAAAATGGAATTGTGAAGAGCAGAGGTGGTGCCACTTTCTCTTTTCTATACTCACCACGCCAATTCATCTTTTGGATGCGTTTAGTTCAGTTTTCCCAAGAGGCTTTCAGCCTCCAAAGCCCAAGGCTGAAAGCCCTTTGGGGAAATGCTGAGATATTTGACAAGCATTTTAAAGTAGTTTTCAACCAAATACTAATCTTAGAATTGCTAAAAGCCAAGAGCTACTCTTATCCAAGATTCTGAAGTAGCATTTGCAGAATGCTAAACTAGGACTAAAATATTTATTTCCTTCTAAAATTACCTTCACTAATTCTTTTGTTTTTCAATTCCGCCCTTTTTGTAAATGTTCAACTTCTTTGTCAAATTCTTTAGTTTGGCCGATAGCGAAGAAATAGAGAGGCTCTATTTAGCTGTCAAAGGATAGGCAAGTGGTTGGTGAAAGGTCAGACGAGGGTCGTGCGAACCAGGCGACTGCTACCAGAGGTTGTGCGACCCCAAGTGGTGGTCGCCTAGGTCTCATTACCCTAGCCAGATGTTGCCCAAGGTTGGGCAACCTTAGACGCTGCCGATGCCATATTTGGCTCATTGATGGTATAAGGCTCCGTTTGGGAACCATTTTGGAAAGCCCTTTAGGGCTCCAAAGCCCATTTGCCCAAATATTGGGTGTTTAGGAACACCCAATGAAACTTGCCTTGAAGGAATGCTGGCATTCCAAAGGTTGAAAGCCTAAGACAACCTTGGGTTTTCAGCATTTCGGGAATGGCCGGCACTGTTCATCTTCTTCCTCGTTAGAGAGGCCGGCGAGGTGCTGTGATGGGTCGGCGACGGGCAAGAGAGGCCGGCGTGGTTGCGGCACCCCGGCGATCGTCACCAACTAGTCGCGCGACCCAGATCTGGGTCGCGGTGAGGTGGCGGAGGTCGCGCGCCTGGGTCGCGGAGGTGGCGAAGGTCGCCTGGGTCACGGCACATGACCTCCGCCACCTCGTCGTGACCCAGATTTGGTTCGCGGAGGTCGCTTGGGTTGCGACGCGCAACCTGCTCCACCTTGCCACGACCGCTTGGGTCGTGGCGGCCACAGAGGTCGCTTGGGTTGCGGCGAGCTGTCGTCGCGATCTCCAACGACCCACAACCTTGTCGCGAACCAGATTTGGGTTGCGAAGGTCACTTGGGTCGTGGCGCGCGACCTCCTCCACCTCGCCGCGACCTCCGGCGACCCACGACCTCGTCGCGGAGGTGGTCGGAGGTCGCTTGGGTCATGGCACGTGACCTCCTCCACTTCGCCGGACCGCCTGCTCCTCACCGGCGACTACTTGTTCTGGCCGGCCAACTTTTATTTTTTGAATAATAAATAGCTTTGTAAATATAATTTTCCCAAATACCATTTTACTCAAAGATACTAACAATGGACTTTTATAATAAAATTTACCAAACACAATTTGTTTTTTGGAAAATATCTTTAACTTAAAGGTTTTTGCATTTTCCCAAAGATTTTCCCAAAAGTCTTCCCAAATGCATCCTAAGTCCTCCGCCGAGTCCAAATAAAGGTTTTGAGTTTTTTTAATTAAAAAATAAAAAAATATAGCCAAATTCCATTACAAAAGTTTATTTTACTTAACACTACTTGAACCTAAAGTGGCTTTGTAAAAAATTTTTACCAAATGCAATTTGCATTTCCTCAAAGGGTTTTGGCTTTCAGTATTTGCATCGCACCTAAAGTCCATTCCCAATGTTGAACCAAACCCATCCTTAGTGCAGATTTAGCGATCATGACAAGTTACTTTCGATAGTCCTCAAACTTTGTAGTGCCAAGTCATTTGTAGAAAATATATAAAATTTGATCAATTATCTCTACGTACTCCATCTCTATCTCACATAGAAGCACATATTTCAATGTATCTCTACATGCTTAGTTCTTGCGGGAATATCAAGTTCTTGCCCTGAATGGTTGGTTGATTATTGCTATGGAGCTTTGGGGTAGTCAATCGATTGGTGTAGATTCTTCATAAGTTGCATTTGCATATTTAGAATATTATTTCGTTTGCTTTGTGGATCTACTTAGGTGAGGAGCTTGCTCTTTCTCCATCTGACTTGCTTGAAGATCTTTCGTCATTGTCGGATGTACAACTGTCCACCCCGGACTGTTTGATTTTTTTTGTGCTTGTGCTTTGGGTGACCTATGTTTACTTCTACAATCTGCTGGGCTTTATTAGGCCAATTTTCTTCTTCCATTCTTTCTTGCACCACTTCAATTTGTTTTTGTTACGTTGCTTGAGAGGTGTCGGTTTTATTTTCTGGGTTTAATTTCTTTTTACATACATAAGGTTATTATGATCATGTATTATTTATATTCAATTAATATATATATATATATATATATATATATATATATATATATATTGTGACGGATGTACGGCTTTGGCTTTTACAATCTTTTTCTTCCTCTCTTCTTCTCCTCTCTGGTTCTTCCCTCTTCTTCTTCTCTCTTGACTATATACTGTGGGTTCTCTAATCAGCTTTGCGACAGTTTTGAATCTAGTATAGCCGAATGTGACAATCCTCAATATGATACCTCGTTAGATACTAGGTTCCTAGAGGTGCAACATTGCCTATTATAGAATCACAATGTTTCTACTCTTTCCTTTAATTGTCATAGCCCACAAATATGCAAATAATCATAGTCTCATTGAACTCGCTTTGTTGGGTACACCGTATGTCACGCCTTGAACCTCGAGGGCGTGCCCATCCCTCGGTGGTCGATAAAATTGCAATTTCCTAGGACAAGTCGCTGACCCTTTCATTTTATTGTACACGTGAAATCAAATAAATAAATCTCTTGACAGTAAATAGTATGGGATAAAAACGTAGGAAAACAAATTTACAACCAAAACACTTTTATAAACACCCTAGTTTATATACAACACCAGTTTATAGACAAGAGTTTACAAAAGACCGGCTCTAAAAAAGAAGCTGTCTTATGATAAGCTAGTCGGACACATTCGCCGATCCTTTAGTCTCCACAGCCTCCAGGGGCTTCAGGTCCTTCACAGCACCATCAGGAGGGTCAGTTGCACTCTCCCCTAGAGCGGCATCGACTACCACCGTGGGGATCTCAAAATCTTAGAGGGGACCTTCCCTGTATCCATTGAATCCATGGCGAAATCACGTTTTGAATCGATGCAGTACCCTCTAAGGTAAACCCCCACGACCCAGACGGTGGTCACCACGAGTTCATAGACCTAGTGAGCCCCGGGTATAGGGTGGTCAAAACTTCGCTCAGTAACCCTCATAGGCCGACCAAAACATTTCGGAGGAACTGCCATCTAAGGACCTGAAAAGGTTGAGCTCATGACTGGATGAAACAATGTCTTAGCAAGTTTATCCCGTAAACTTCGACTAGGAAGAAAATATGCCTAGAGGCATCCTAACCACGCAACCACGCAACCACACAACCATACAACCATAGAGACTCACTTCATCTCAGCTCCTCCCTACATGTCAGTACAATTCATACCACATATAGTAATCAAGCTCAATCAATTGGAATGCCTACACTCAATCTCAAACGATTACAAGGGTCCAGATTACAGGGCAAAATTGTTATGACACGTCCCATATCGTGACGCACAATTTTGTCCCATAATTCGGCATGTTTAACTCAATCAATCACGCGTTCCTAATTTTGATCTTAACCCAATGGGCACGGCCTACTCGATGTTCGGCGATCTTCTGGTGTAGTCAGGAGTCATTTCACCCTATTGAGCATGGCAACGTCTCTATCAGACGGCAATCCCGAAGGAGTATCGGTTTAGAATCGTTTGCGACCGGCTTCCGTTGTCCAGGGACAACCCATATATGGGCTTTATCCGGCGTAAACACTTGTCATGGGTTTGCATAACCAATACACGATCAATCAATTATAGCTAAGGACACCGTGCATTGCACTCAAATATCTCAATTAAGATAATGTACTTGACCATTTTTATTCGAATTAAAAACACCCAAGGAAAATAATTGTGTGTGGATACACGGTCAGATCGAACTAGAAAAAAATGATATCCTTCCTTTTAAAATCTCATTATTTGATATGGTATTTGAAACAATTTTCGGTGTCAAAAAACGGCACTCGGGATTTTCTAATTAAATATCAAAATTTCACATTTTTGGAATAAATAACCAAAATTCCAAATTTTTTCACTCAATTGCACAAACTAAGTACACTCACGAAATTCTAGTCATCGGCTATCCCGGTCTAATTTTCGAAAAATATTTAATAATTAAATAAATATAAAAAATAATTAAATAAATGCAATTAAATACCAAAAATACTAAGTTAAGCCGAAAACGCTAATCTAACCACCCAAACGGGCTTAGAAAATTTCCGAACCTATTTAGAATAGCACATCCTATCTAGTCCTTAATTAATCTAATTTAACCACCTAACATGTATAAATAAGCAATTAAATTACTAATCTAATCTAACTAACCACATAATCCCTAATTAGCTTAAACTAATCACCCCCTAAGCATAATTAACTCTCTAAGTAGAGTTTAGCAAGTAAACTCATCGGTTTAGCAGTCCGGTGAGTCTATGATGTCGGTGATGCAGAGGTGAACGACAACCGAGCTTGTAGTGACACCAATGGAGAACCGAACGGGCCTGAAAACGGGCCTAATAGCTCACTATTCGAGCTGTTGGACGGCTTTTGCTTGGGCTGAGAAAGGCTGGAACCAGCGGCTGAAATGGCTTGAGATGGGAGGTGAAGGTAGTAGCGGGCCAAGCGGAAGTGGACGGTGGCTGGACGGCGACGGTGGAGCTCTAGCTGGGCTTTGACAGTGACTAGGGGCTCGAGGGACAGCAGTTGGGCGTGATAGGAGGCAAGATGGGTGGACGGTGCGCGCGGGGGACGGCGCGACGTGACGCGACGGGCGTGCGACGATAGTTTTGACGGCTCCAAGCGGTGGTCAACGGTCAGGGGGAGGGGCTGGCCAATTTCTTCTGCAATTTTGAGCTCTTCATGTGGTCCAACAATGGATAAAGTGGCCCAAGGGAAAAAGAAGAAGCTGCTGAAGATTGGGGGCCGCATTTGGTCACAAAAGTCCTCACATCCATCCTCTTCTACTCATTGCACATCCCCACTACTTTGGCTGTCATCCAAGGCCAATTTGCAGCACCAAGGCTTCCCCTAGAAGCCATTGAAGAGGTCCAAAATTTGTTGCCCCTTGGTCCTACGAATTTTGGACCATTTCTCCTCAAATTCATTCAATTCTCCTTCAATTGAGCTTAAAACAGCCCCCATAAATTCAACCAAGGTGCTCACACTTAAATTCACATTTTTCCTTGCCAATTCAACTAACTTGACGGCCAGTAGTGTGCTAAAAAACGGTCTTCTAATTTTCTCGGTCCAAAACGGCCCTACTTTGAATTTTCGCCAAAAATCCCGATTTGTAAAAAAATTTTCGGATGGTGAGTTGACGTTCCTAAAATAAATCATGATATGATAGAACTTTCGAGTTCAATTTCACGGTTAATTTTAATCTGGCGCCATTTTAGTGTGACCTAACATACCGAGTAGCTTTTAGAAATTCTTAGCGCATTTGACCCGTGGTTGATTATTTTCGAGCCACATTGTGCATTTTCGACACATTAATGACTTTCGGTTGTCGTGAAAATCTCGATGTATCAAATACAGACACAAGGTACATAAATGACAGAAAAATCGGTCTAATGCTGTTCGACAGAAATTTTGCAATTATGTGGAATCATTCACACACTAATCACATATCTCTGTCTAATCAACCTATTTCTAGTCTCTGATTCATTTTAACAGTGCCGTAATGACCCTTGCAAATTAGCACGGTTGAGTAGTCGATTTCTGATCGAATTCTCAAGCCTATTACGTTTAAATTCCTTCACGGCTTCACCCGATAGACTAATTATCTCGTGTGATCAGTTTAGGGAAAAAAACTATAGGCGCGTCGATGAAAAGTCCAACTTATTCAATCAAAAATAGAACATTAAATTCAAGATGTCACACCATAACATACACATCCAAATACTCTAAAGTGGCTTATCATGGGCTTGTGCAAGCACAACTTGAGCGTGCTAGTCTTCACACAATCGACCCAAAACCTTGGTGTAACATTAGTATGGAGCATGCTCTTATAGGTTTTTGCCATAGTTTGGTTCTTTCTCTCAACAACTCCATTTTTTTTATGGTATACCCTAACATGTAAACTATTTGTATATCTTACACTTCTATTAATACTTTATAAATTTTAGTATACTCACCCTCACTGTTTAATGCCTCCAAGTTTTTTTTCCCCATCAAGTCAACTAAGACAATCTTGAAGAAATCATTGATAGACGTTATCATGTAATTTTAACTTCTGATTGATGGTTACTTTGTTGGTCCAAATTACATATAAGTGGATGACCGAGAGAGGCATATTGGCTTGGTATTTCGCCTCCTCATATGGAAGTTGATGTGCTTGATACCCAACATGTACTACGCCTTCTCAAACATCTAATAGGAGGAGACCCTTTATAATAACCTTCTTAATCATCATATTCAACTTATGATCACTTACATTTTGTGCTAAGCATGCCATAAATCAGGCGTCTTGCTCTTTTGAATTTTTCCATTATGCCACCTATACACGGATGTTTAACTCATGCCACTTTCGCCCCAAGGCTTCAAGTGTCAAAAATTGAGTCTTCATCTCCACTTCTTGCTCTCTTTCTTTCTTCGATTGTTGTACAAATTCTTGCTTTCTTTGTTCTGGAATTTTGGTCAGGGGAGGATCTGGTATAATCGATACGCAAAATCGACTAAGAAAACAACAAATCTATTTGCTTCAATGAAGCAAGCCTTCAATTGCCTAATCATGAGCAATATCCCAGTAGCAATTTCCCGCGTCATCCATCCAGTGTTCAAGCTATACCGGACACGAGCACTTCAAAGTTTTCAATTCCTCGATGCTCGCACGTTCTTCACTTCCTTCCTTCCGTTTTTTTTTTTTTTTTTTTTTTTTGATTGATTGGATTCCATGTTTTGACCTGCACAAGCAGTGGCGTGCCTTCCAAGACCCCGAGATGTGAATCATCGCTGTTCAGCATCAACCTCAACCCAACCATCTTCGTTCTAGTATCAATCCAAGCATTTTGAGAAGTCTGATGTTGAAGAGGAAGAAGGATCGTTGGTGTGAAGAATAGGATTATTTGAAGCTCTAATTTGTTTTTCTTTTTTGAAGTACATATTGACTCATAATTTTACTGATCCAACTCGACTTCATGTCATCAATTAATCCTCCATGTCATCAACTCATGGTTTGAACACACGGAAGGACTAGATTGAACATTTATTAGTACTAGGAACCACAGAATAAATTGAAATTACAAGAGATGAAATTTCAGATTTAATTGAATTTAATAACTATTTATGTCATTTTCCATTTATATATCTTCAATTCCAAGATTCAACCAAATATCACGGCCCAGCCCATTAGTCTAAATCCAAGCGACAAAAGCTTTGAACCTTTGACTTCACTTCGGCTATCCCACCCTCAATCCGAAATCCCGAAGTCCCATCATCTTCAACCTTCAGCCACAAAAAATTCCCTCTCTCTCTCTCTCTCTCTCTCTCCCACTCGCACGGCACCAGTGAGCGAAAAAATGGCGCTCACCACCACATTCCTCCCGCGGAATCTCTCTCCACCATCCCTCGCCGTCAACAATGTAAAACGTCAACCCAAGAACTTAATATTTTAATTCGGAATTTTCCCGTTTAAAGCCGTTTTTCCTTTGTTTTCGTCTTCCTTCTCGCAGACGAAATCGCCGGCGAGGAGCCGCAATCGCATGCAGGTGAGCTGCAGGAAGAAGGACCTGCACCCGCAGTTCTACGAGGACGCCAAGGTGTACTGCAACGGCGAGCTGGTGATGACCACCGGCGGGACCCAGCAGGAGTACGTCGTCGACGTCTGGTCCGGCAACCACCCCTTCTACCTCGGCAACCGCTCGGCCGTCCTCGTCGACGCCGACCAGGTCGAGAAATTCCGCAAGAAGTTTGGCGAGCTGTCGGAGATCATGGAGATCCCCGTGCTCAAGGGGGAGATTGTGGTGCCCTCGCGGCGCAAGTCGGTTAAGGGCGGTAAGAAGAAGTAGGGCTTCTTTGTTCCGTTCCTTCTCCAACTGAATTTGTAATTGAGCGTTTTTTAGTTGTTGTAATTGGATAAATTGGTATTTGCTCGAACGCAAAGGGGGAAAATTAAGAGCGGTTGATGTTGAGAATTCACTTGTTCTTTCTCCTCTACGAGATGGTCACGCTTGTTCCATGTCAAATAGCCTGTGAAGCGTGGTGGTTTTGATGCTGAGGGTGAATAATGTGTTGGATGACGTTCTTACTTTGCAATACAAGGACGGGTCTTGGCTCTTGATTTGTCATTGATTGTAATTCATTCCAAGTGTAACTGCAGTTGGGGTGGAAGAGAAGGCCGTGAGTTATGTGGAGGCACTAGTTATTGCAGGATGCATCTCCGGTCTTCAACTGACGCCTTAGTTTGAGTGTAGAATGAGGGTGGAAGAGGACTTGGGTTACTGATTGAACAGGGACTGTGAATGTTTGAGATCATTGGGAACTGCTGCACTTTTTAGGGAAGAGCGTTGCGCGAGGATTGATCTTGGGTAGATTTTGGTGCTTGGAAGATTAAGTAATGCTGGAGGAGGATTCTCTATTTATTGATTTTTGCTGAATGTGCATAGGGATTAGGCAGTTGAGTTTGTATTCTTTTAGACATGCTGCACAAGAACAGATCGAGTAAGATTGAGGAGACGACAATGGTTCACCTCTGAACTGAACTACATCTTCTTAGCCTTCAGATCGTGATGGAAGAGGTATCATTAAGGGAAGGTCCCCTTAAATGAAATTAGATGTAGAATGGAGGAAATGGAACTTAAACCCTTCAATTTATTTGTTTTGAGCAACAAAAGAAAGTAGGGATAGAAAAATGGTTCATTATGATTGTGGTGTTTGCTTTGCAATTTAGGTGATTGAGGAGAAAATAACTGTTAACAAAATATATTACGGAGAAAAGTAACTGCCTTAGGAATTCTCTTGTTCTCTTTCTGTTAGCCAAAGAAAGGAACGACCCTTCCCTCATGCAAGTCCTCCTAGAGCAGGGATCGGTAAATCCTTTCTTCTTTTTGGCCAGTAATGGACGAAACCTTTTGAATGTCCATTGTTAATGAATCATTGCCCAGCAAAAACAGAAAGCACTGCCACTTACAACACAACTACAACTGCAGCTTTCATATCAGTGATGACCCACGATTATATGATCACATCCTTCACTGCAAGTGCCACAAATGGCTTATTCAGGAGTTACAGTCAAGGGACTTCTTCTAGTAGTTTGCCTTAGATTTTCCGATTCATTGGGGAGCTTAAAAGCTTGGGACTGTGACGGTGGCAGTGCTTGTCACCAGTCGGAAGTAACTAAAGCGTATGAATCCTGGGAATTCAGCACGACAGGTTCACCTTCACAGTTTCTGCACTGGCCGTCACAACTTCCAGAGTCCCCACAGAATCCGAACCAAGTTTAGCTTTGCCTCTCATACCGTTTTGCTTCTACTGTGGCCATATCTGTGACCAAAGGGGCACGATTTTTTGAGGCTCCAACAGTGGCTGTGAATCATATGACAGATGAGTGCACATAGACAACTTCAAGGGAGCTGCAAAAAAGAAATAAACGTCAAAAGGTATGGTGAAAGAGGGACAGTCTTACGTGTCTATAGAAGAGAGAATAATCGACAAGAGGGAGTAATTGGGCCAACTACTCTTCGGCTTGGACATCTCCAGCCGTTCCTAGTTCCTACTGAAAATAGTGGCGGCAGTGCTATGTTGTGTTACCGTTTGAACAGCCGCCTTATCAATCTTCCTTCCTCTCTCCATTTGGTACGGTGGCATGGTTATATGGTGGACAGACGGATCAATCGAAGAGCTTAACTGATAATGCTCGAATAAGTTACAGAGTGCCAATGAAGATGATGAAAATGAACCTGCAGAGCTTAATCAAAGATGATGAAGCTGAACGAGTTATATGGTAGACGGATGGAACAATCGAAGAGTACGTTGGATTCCAAATCCTCTTCTTCTGGCAACATCCAGAGAGTGAAGATTGCTATAGCCCGTAGCGGGGGGGAATAGTCTGGGTTGTCATGGGAGTAGAATAGGCAATAAAGCAAGCACATCAAGAGGAGTTGGAATGTAAAATCAACAGAGCTTCTGTCAAAAGTATTTCTTGATTATTGACATCGCATGGCACTTTTGTTTCTTACCCTGGGAATCGGGCCCAGGCCCCAAACCACCGGCATCCATCGTCACGAGGCAAGAAGATGACAAACCCGTCTAAACAAGAAGAAAAAAGATGAACCAAGTAAAGTGGTTGCTCCTTCGCTTAACCATTTCGTCATCTGCTGCAACTGAAAATAGTAGAGCTACTTCCGTGACTGTATATCACGCAGCTTGCTTCGTCAAATCCCTTCCTTGTCCACTTTTTTTTATGATGGTTTACCCTTGTGGTCGTTTGATGGATCAAGTTCCATTTGATCCTTTGTCGTGCATGTTCAAAGGGGATACCAAACTAGTGCTTGCTTTGAATTGAGGTGGCAATATGGGTCGGCTATCCAGTTTTTAACCCGACCCGGGTTTCCATTTGAGTAGGAAAAATTCCTTTAAATAGGTTGAAATGGGCCCGAAACATAGAAACCTAGTCTTCATGGGTTTCAATGTGTCTAGAACAAATCCATTTTCGATCCACTTGTGATCTAAGTAGTATCGACATTGACACGCGACACGACATGATACGCTGACACGTGATTTTTCAAAAAACAGAGAATTATGACAGGTTGAGACACGTTGTATATAAATATATATTTTTATATATACATAATAAATTATCATTTTTATGATTATTTCAATCATATTAATTTGATCAAATTCATAAATAAATAAATAAATAAATAAATAAATAAATAAATAACATAGAATGAATATACATTAAAAACATTAATCTTTCATTTATTAATATACTTTATTATTTCAATTTGACAAATTTGACTCTTATCTTAATAATTCATAAAACTTGAAAAAAACAAGCGATTCATATTTTGGACTAGCGTGTTAGATATGTTGGAAGAGGAGAAAAATAACTTAGGAGGTGAATTGTATATCACAAGAAGTGAGAATCATAAGAGAAGAGAAAACTATGACCTCGATATTAGAATAACGTGTCGGAAACTCATATATTAAAATTTCAACTAAAGTGTCGGAGAATGTTGAGAAAATTGACCAGGTGTTGGATTTTCCAACACGTGTTGACCGAGTGTTGGCGAGTGTCCGAGAGTGTCGAACAGCATGGGACACGTGTCGAAGTGTCCAAAGTACGATACGAAAGGTTTTGGAGAGTGTCGATACTTCATAGTTTGTAATAGTAAAGAAATGATCTAACTAAATAAAAGGCTACCTCAACAGAGTACGATAGCGGTGCGTCGTTGAAGATCTGTCGCCGCATATACATTGCTCAAGAACGGTGACAATCCCATCGCCAGCTTAGTCTAAGGCTTGCCATTGGTTTTTTTTTTTTTTTTTGGGGGGGGGGGACGCGCTGGGAGGGGGAGAGAGAGAGAGAGTTGGGGCTATGAAACCACCAAGCTGCCAAGACCGCTGCAAGTGGTCGCTTAGGACCGTGAGACCACCACGTCCGATGAGGACGGATATCACCTTGCGCGGTTGCCTGAGTTTGAGGGTGACTAATTGTCATCATTCCAAGTCAAAATTGAGAGCGAGGGATAGATTAGAAATAAAGTAAAATCGATCAAAAAATAAAAAAAGGTCAAGATCGAGAGAGAGAACCATTTTGGTGGTTGTCGAGATTTCGACCACCGTGCAACCACCAACCACCTCAAGGTGGTTGCAATCGGTCTCTTTATATATCTGCCTCATACCGATATCGAGCAAATACGCATCGAAGCATATGTAAATTTGCCTCTTTTATTTTTTTATTTCTTGTATTCCCACTTTGTTTAATATAAGGTTTCTATATTTTGTGTTGGTGAAAAGGTAATTATTTCTGAATTTCTTTAGATTAGATCTAATTTTTCAATATGCTAAAATTTTCAGATTTATTATCTTTTATTTTTTATTTTTCTTTCTTAAAAAATAAGCTATAAAAAGGTGGGTTATATGAGCGAATTTGAGTTAAATCATGCGTTAGGTTGGGTATCGATCGCTTTTGTTGCATTATATGAGATTGGATAAATAAAAGTTAAAGTAGTCAATTTCATCTAGACTCATATTTGATCATTTAAATGCAATCTCAATTAGTGATGTGTAAAGGAATCGAGAACTGTCTAAAACCAGACCGGGCCGACTAAAAACCGATGGTTCCTAAGGGAACTGGTCTGATTCCTAATTCTAATCACCCACTTGTCCATTCGAATTGGAAGCATTCGCATTTTTTTGTATTTTGGCACAAAAGGGATATCATTTTGCATCAAATTCGGTGGTGATAATGTAAAATATGGGAATTAAGATGGGCACAAGATAACGATTGACCGAGGATCAATTGAAATTCGAGCAATTGATGAATTTTGATAGGAAAAAGTGCAATAAATATGGTCAAATGATATTTGAATGGAGACAATTTTGAGGAAAGGATTGTAAATGGGCTGGTAAGATATATGAATGGAGAGAATTTTAATTGATGGATTTGGGAACAACTTTGACAGGAAAGATTGGTCCCAAGTGTTATTGATCAACACTGAAAAAGGGAAAAAGAAGAAATTTTCTTTTGTGTGAAGCTTGATGAGACCGATTCCATGGACCTATCTAGGAACCTGATTAGACCATCATTCCAGTTCTCGGGCGGATCTAGAGAATCAATGGGCGGAGCCCAATTCTAATTTTTCGGAATCGGTTCTTAATGAGCAATTCCTAATTTAGGGTGAGAATCACCCACTTGGATCATACTCACCTCTAGTTTCAATCACTCATTTGACTGCTCAACTTTGAATCAGCCCATAGATATATTGAGATCGGTACCATGAGGTTTTGTTTGGAGTGTGTAGCCATCCCTAATCAAGCACGGTTTTCAAGTGGTGCTGCTGACAGTGCAAGTATCTAAGTAAACATGAGCGACATAATTCGACATCACAAGTGCCGCCATGGCTTTATTTACTTTATCATGCACTAATACAGATTATTAAGCTCGAAATTGGTCTCGGTGATCTGCTTGATCAACAGTTGAAGTAATTTATATCTAAGAACACGTGGTAACATGAGCGACATCGCTCAATATCACAAGTGCTAGGTTGGCTTTATTTAGTTTATTACACACTGATATAGAGTACTAAACTCCGAACAGACCCCGATAATCCTCTTGATCAGCAATTGAAGTAACAAAAGCATGCGAATCCTGGGAACCGAGCATGGCACGCTCCGCTCCTCGCACCTTCCCAGTTCTTGCACTGGCGGTTACAGTTGCCAGAATTCGCGCAAAACCCCGACCACGTTTTGCTTCGCCTCTGGCATAATTTTCCCTCCACCATGGCCATCTCTGCATCATAAAAACCGCAGAAACCGTTCACAAGGCTCAGCATAGCGATCGTACCTATTCGACGCACATTGAATTCAACTTCAGCGAGATTTCATATGGTGCCGAAAGGTTGTGATCTTACCCGTCGAAATGAGGAGGAAAAAGATGGAGAGCAGGAACAGAGAATAAGCGAGCTGATTTCTCGTAAGCTCAGCCATTTCCCAGCTCTCAGTTTGGGTTGAAACTTGTGGTCTCACTGGCGTGACTTCACTCTAATTTGTATACACAGCCCACTTGATCTGTTGAAATTGGCATCAGAGCGGAAGCGGATCGTAATTTTGCAATTATGTCGAAAGCTATAGAAATCGACACAAATAAAATGAGTAACAATAAAAGGACACTAGAAATTTATGTGGTTCGGTCCGAATGCTGAAACCTACGGCAACGGGAATAGTCAGTAAAAAGAATCCACTATGAATTAGAGAATTATAGGATTACAATCACTCATACATTCAAGTGTTTTCTAGCCCTACTTATACCTGATAACCACGGTATTTAATAACTCAACTCAATGGACTCGACTTCTTGCACAAACCTCTTTGAGCGCACAGCCTCTCACTCTCTCTCGAGCTCTTTTCTTTTTCGCTCCATCTGCATCTTCAGACGTCTTCTCCTTTTATAGGGAGAAGGGCAGAAAACAAGACAAAAATGAAAGTAAATGGCCTCATTAAATGCAGCATAGGCGCCCACAAGACAAATCCACAATCGGCACCAACGACCACCATATTTGAAGGCATGCATGCAGATCGTGCATGTGCATGGGCACGCATTTAAGTGGCAGAAGAGATGAGTGATAATAGTCAACAAACATGTGCCTATGATCCGTGAAATGAGGTGAGCTGCAGTCTTCAAATTTCTCGTTCCCGGAGAGAAGCAAGCGTGAGTCTTCTTCGTGCATGTGCTGCAGGTTATGGGTCCCTTTATTTAATGTAAAAGATAATGGATGCATTCCTTTCGGCAGAAGAAAATCTCTCTTCTTTGACTTCGCTTGCATGCTCGAAAGTCAAAGAATTTAAAGCCCCCATGCAGCTTTCAGTGGCTTCTTCCTTCTACGCATACGCATGGAGAGATAGGATTAACGCCGGAACAAAATTTGAAGACATCACAAAATCTTTCTTGAACTTTGTTTATTTGGCCATACTTATACGTATTTATGTAATAGACTTAAACTCGAGACATAATATAACATGATCAAATCTCTCTCTCTCTCCCTCCTTTCCAAAGATAATAAATTACTCAGTAGAATATTTTTGGATAGTGTCGCAGCCCGACCTCTTGCACGGGGTGAGGGATTGGAAAAAGTCAAATTTAAGAGTATTGACTATGAGAGCTCCCTCACAGTACATACTCCAAAAAATGTCATTATTACATTTTTCGGGATCAACCATATAAATTTGCTCAATCACGGTCACGAGCTCTCCCAAGCTCGTACCTTACATGATAGCGGGATTTGTCGTGACCTTACCTCGATGCCATGACACGTCTTGATTGACGGTTTTAGGGTCAAAGGGAAATTGAATGTAAAGGTGAGTTTAAGAATATTCAATCACGATAGCCCTCTCAAGATGTGAATCCACCGAAGATGACATTACTTCATCTTTTAGCTTCACCATCATAAGTATACTAAATTATGATCGTGAACCTTTTCTTAAGGTTCATACCCTTCATGACGAGTTTATTTATAATAGTTAGGAGTCACCACTAGCCTTGTTTTTCGGAGGTCGACTAGAAAACTCAATCAATGATCAGGAATGGTCCTTCAATATCTATGCAACCAAAGATTCTAATGTTCCGGGACTTAGGTTACATGAATATTTCTATTGACGCTCTTTGGGTATTAGCAGTTTGTCATGTTTCCTAAGGTGTCCATGCGTATCTTTACTTTTTCATGCCAAAGAGAAGTTAACTAGATAATCATGCGTGGATAGTTGATTTCATGCCATTCTATTTCTATTAAAGAGAAAATGAAAGAAAACAATCATTTGAAATTTAAAGTAAATGTAGTAAGTAAACACTCAAGAATGGTTTAAGGAAAGCAGTAAATCTAAGACTAGATGCTTGTCAAGGAATCCACTCAATGTATTTAACTAACAAACATGACCTCAGGATTAGCTTTTGGGATTCTTGCAATGATCCACGTAAGAGGCCTGCTCAATTCATATTTAAAATGATTTATCGCTATTGGCCACAATTTGTGTTCTCGCGAGACAACCAATGCTAAAATATCCCTAAAATGGATTCTAAGTGTGACCCAAAATAGCCCATGGGATCATGCATTGCACCTATGCATACATCTAAAAATCACATGCATAGTTGAAAGTAAACATGCATGTAGACTATCGGGTGTTGATTCTTCATCAATCAAACAAAATTAGTAAGCCAAATCACTTATTCAGTCATCAAGCATTATACACAATCACATGTATTCTACAAAGACAGACACATCAAAAGCTAAAAAATTCAAGTGATGCCCATAAATCATTTGAGAAGCGATCACGCAATGGATTGTAAAGAAAAATTTTAATGACATGGTATAGTTATATCATGGTTATGGAACACATTTAGCTGTCGAAGGTAACTCGGGTGCATCAAAGGCACATTGATCGAGCTTTGTAGGCGCCTTTAATAAGGTCCAAACCTAGACAATATCAATGCCAAGCAAAAAACATAATTTGGAAATTTAGATGTAAATCGTAACATGAAAGCTTGGACGAAAGGCTAACGTGATTTCGCAATAACTATGACATACATTTAGAGTGCATTTGATAACCATTTTATTTTTAGGAACAATTTTTGCTCAAAAATGATTTGTTCTATTCTATTTCTAGGAACAATTTCTAGGTTTTTGAAGGCATTTGGTAGAATTCTTAATTTTTTTAATTTTTTAATACTTATATTTTTCTTATTTTTCTTTTTCTTTTTTCATTTTTCATTTTCCTATTATCTTCTTCTTCCTCCTTCTTTGTGGTTGGTCGCCGATCGCCGACCATCGTGGCTGGCAACTGCTGGTGGTAGCGGTGACTAGTAATATTCGGTGGGGAAGAAGAAGAGAGAAGGAGAAAAAAAAGCAAAAAAGCAAAAAAAGAAAAAGTTGGACTTGAATTTGAAATTGCTCTCAAAAGTACAAAGTCATTTTGTTCTACTTCTTGATTCTGTTCCAAACCAATTCTCAAAAACAAATAAATGGATTTTTGTTGCCAGGAATAAAAAATTTACCAAATGGATTTTTAATTTTTTTTATTCCGAGAAACAAAAATATAGAATTAATTATTCTCAGGAGTGTTATCAAACAGGGCTTTACTAGCCAAAGCTAACTTGGGTCATCAATGGGCACATTGATTGAGCTACGTAGATACTTTAAATATGACTCAAACTTTAACAAAATTCATGTCGAACCACTATTCAAACCATACCAAAGCATTTTCAAGAATGAAAATTTTCTGCATGGGCATCATATGAATGAAAATTGGGTTCGAATCAATTAGAATATGAAATTTCAGATGGTTTCACAACATTCAAGAGGTTTGAAAAGCATGGTATAATGCATTCTATTTTCCAAGAATTTTTGTATATGAAATTCAGAAAACAAGGATCAAAACTCATGAAGACAAGTAGTCTCAATTCAGCATGCAAAACATTCTAAAAAAAATCCTAGAATGGAATCGCAACAAGGAATCACAACAGTAATCATCAAACAAGGCAATCAAGATCAGAACAATTGGGATAGGATCCAGGGATGATTGGTCCTAAGAAAATCACAGGACATCAATCAAGCAATAAGAAACAACTTCCGTGCAGGAAGTTTCCCAAACTAAGTTATGTATGAATTTATAAAAATCCAAGAACACGGAACAATGCATCAAGAACAGAATAGGGTAGCAAAACATCGTGACAATTCAGTAGCAAATTGACCTAATAAATGACGTCTAAAAATTCTGAAATTTCTCCATAATATAGACATGAGGAAGGCAAACAGATTTTGTCAAGGACTCAAGCTCGAAATCTTTACCCAAAAATTCATACAAAAATGAAAAGAGGTCTGTCCCAAAAATGGCAGATCAAGCATTCCGAATTTTACTCATGATAGATTTCAAGGCAAACTTCGCAAAAATAGAAAACAGGACGAATGACATGCGAATGATGCAAAATTTGCATCATTAAGAAGCTTAAGACGTTCCCTAAGACTTTCTAAGAGATATAAAGTTCAATTAAGGTCAAATTCATGTTCAAATGATGGCAATTGCAAAAATACGCATATCAGTCTTAACATGACAGAACATAATGCATGATAAATGGCTTATTCAACTACCTAAATGATGTATGAAAATGAGGACAATCAAACATGATGTAGGGTTAAATGTGAAGAACAACTTTGATTAAAACATCTAACCCTAGATCAATGCACAAAAAATCACATAAATTCATTAACATCAATAGGTGACTTATCATCGAGAAGTACTCATGACAAAATGCATGACAATTTCAGTGGTAACATGTCAACTTGGTGAATGGTTTTCACATGGCAGAAAATCTTCAAATGAGGCATGACATACATCATTAAATGAGGCATGACATACATCATTTCCAAGCTTGTGATATGCTCTAAGTAGGTCTAGAAGGCATCACGCACTAATTTCGCTCTTAAGGAGCTCAATGGAAGACATTTTTATAAGGACATGATCAGCCACAATTGCAACAAGTATTGCATAGAACATGGATGGTTTTCACTTTTCAACGAGTTAACGACATGGTAAAAAGTCTACAAAAAATCCTACAGGCGGAATGCAATGTCATGATCGTTTTTGATGAAGGCATCGAAGCCTAGTTTGGTTCATAAAAATCTACACGAAAATGGGAAAGCAAAACATAGTATTCATCATCTCAAATTGCAGCAACTCAGACATGACTTCGTGTAGGCCATTAACCTAGCGAACAATGACTGTTTAGCATAATCTATACTTTATTAGAAAGCTTATGACCATTCTACAACTTTCACGAAGGATGCAAATCCAATCAAGCACGTTTACTACCTCATTTCAAAGCAAATACAAATCAGATTCAAATAAGGCAAATTAGTACAGGGACAATTTTTTAAATATTTGCCTAATCAAACCTATTACAAAATAATCTAGAAAAAAAATATATATGTCATGACCCATATAATTTCGTACAACTTTCATGAAGAAACCATCTTCAAAATCAAAACACAAAAATCAACAGAAAATAAAATTAACAAAAAGCAGACATGTTCAAAAGTCAGGATTATCGGAAAAACACATTAATTCTGGAAGAGATCATCAGACTTTCGAGGTGAATCAAACAAACTCCATTTGAGGCCCATAACATATCAAAGTGAAGCTTATCAAATATCTAGAACAGCTTAAGGCAAGATAATGAAGATTAGGACCTCAAATCAACCATAATAGAACCTATGTTCAAGATCTACGAATTTTCAGAATTTGTTCAACCATCCAATCAACACATAACTCATTCATAGATCCTTGAGGCATTCACAATCATTGATTCTAAGCATACAAGAATTCCTAATCTTTGGCCTCGATCGACCAACTCGATCTCACCACATTGGATTCAAGCTTCGAATGATTATCCTTATGCGATTTGACAAAACAAACTATATCGAACAACAATCAAAGCACCGCAACACCTTGAGGACTTTAAGGATCGTCGATGGAACCACCAGGGACATCGGAGGGGTTGAATCAGGGCTGATCAGCCGCCGGCTCGAGGTTGGGGAAGGATTGGGTCCAGTTGGACTTGATTTGAACCACTGAGGGAAGATCGGCCACGGGAGTTGTTCCGGTGGCCCTCCAATCAATCTCCGATCACCTAAATGTTGTGGACATACCAGGGAAGAGGAATGGGGCAGTTGGAACTTTAGGGATCCACCGTAGAACGCCAATCGGCTGAAGAAGAACCAGCGGTCTATTCGCTAGTTTGATCGTCGGTCATTTGACCCGTGGAGGAAAAGGCCGTCAAATGGGTGACTTTGACGATCGGTGAATAGAGCTCCGACCACCAGTAAATAGGGGAGTTGGGGATCATCGTCGGAAAAGGTGCAGCATGGTGGATAGTCGGCGTGGGGCCCAAACCAGTGGTGATGGGCGACCGTGCGCGCGCGCGCGCGCGAGAGAGAGAGAGAGAGAGAGAGAGAGAGAGAGAGATAGAGAGAGAGGGGGGGTGAAAGAGAGAGAGGTTTTGAGAGGTTTTGGGATTTTCAGATATGGATTTTGTGCAAATGAAGTTGCCCTAAGTTTTGGAGGAAAAATGCTTATACACTTCCCCTCCAAGATTAAATCTCGGTCGTCAGTTCGATCCAATAGCTAAAACTTCATTGGATGGCTTAATTAATTTCGTTAGGGTTTAATTGAGGTTAAAATATATCACATGATGATCCAGATGGTATCAATGTGCCAAAATCAGATGATTAAACCGAATTTAGGGTTAAGCCTTATGAGGAGCAATTTTGTAATTTCACAAAAGCCGATGGCATTTTTACAAAATATGGAAAGTTGAGGGGCATGAGAATGAAATACACATGATAGGACTTCCAAGGATGGTCGCCGACCAGTGAGAGTCGGCTAGTAGAGGGACAAATCGACCTCTTCTGCTGATGGCCAATCGGACCGATCCAAGCCTGTTTGACCGGTTCAATGATCCATCCCTGGGGTTTTGAATTTTATGCAGGAAAACTTGTTCAATTTGAGGACAAATTGTCCAATTTTGAAGAAATTAGGCCCATTAAACTATATAAATGCAATTTGGTAATTTTCTATTGGCCTAATTATCTAATTAACATGAAAAATATTGAACCTACGTATTGTATACATGTGATTGGACATTTTAGGCTAAACTGGACAATTTCACATAATTGCTAGATCAAATTGCAAATTAACTAAAATTGAATCCAATTAATATTGCAAGGCATCTATTGGATTAATTGTCCATATTTAGGTTAACTCATTATATTGAAATTGACTTTAAATTGATGGCACGACTTTTATGCTAAAATTAAATTGAGGTTTAATGGTGAAATCGAGTCTCAATTCTCGAAATTAAACATTAGTCTCACATTGGTCAACTTGAATTTCTTCAATTGGAATTTATTAGCTTGATTTTTTAACGTTCAAGAAGACTAAGTTCCTCAACTTGAGAAGTTCCTAAATGAATTTTTCCAAAATGAACCCCTTAATTAGGGTTAAAAGATGAGTGGAATAAAAGTGTTTGTTTGCATATCATGAAAAATTGATTTGGACTCCTTAATTAGGGTTAAAAGTGTCAATTCACATTTCAACATGACCAATCTCGAAACTGAATCAATGAGTGAATGTGTAATGATCCCTAGATCAAGTGTCATAAAAGGAACTACACATAATTATGATTATAACAAAAGTAATTTTATTTTCGGTTGATTTTGAATATAAAATTGAAAAATTCAGAAAACAATGCTCTTAATTGATTTTCATAAAATTTTTAGCGCTAAAGTCAAATTGAAATAAAAACAAGATGATTTGTGAATTTTTAATTTTTAATTTTTTTGTCAAAGGTTTGACCGAAAGTCAACCATTTAGTTAATATTTCTTAAAATGTTCGATTTTTAATTTTTTTCTTAAAATGTTGATTTGTGACCATTTAGAATCTTTTTGTATGAAAAGCCAAATTTTGACTTGAGATTAACTTTTTGATCAATGAGATTAACTTTTGGATCAAAAAGTCAACTCAAAAGTTAATCGTTTGATTTTTTGGATTTCGATGGAAATGAATAGAAAATTATTACCACCGCCCGCAGCAGCACAGCTGGCTTGGGCTCTCTTCCCCTCACGAAGGGGAGAAGTTCGAATCCCACATACGTCGCTAGGGATTCTTATTGTGGTGATGGGTCCTGTAGTGGTTCCTTGAGTCGCAAAAAAAAAAAAAAAATTAATAATGACAAAATAATAGAAAGAAACGAAAAATGACACTTTTTGTTCACGAAACGGATTCCGTCACGATCATAAATCCTAATCTCAATTTTTTTATCTTTAATAACGCATCAGATAGATGGCATTTTGCTTTGGATTCTCTGCATGTGGGGCTTGAATTTTTTTTCGATGTTGACTTGGACCAGACAAGAGATATCCCTTGGAGATGATAAGTATGAACCAGAACTCCTGCCGAATTTGGCTGCACGTGACATGCTTGTAATGTGAAGACATGATATCCCGTGCATTAATAAGGAGGAGATAGTGAGCAGCTGGACAACGTTTTTTTTTTTTTTTTTTTTTTGAACTGAAACTTCGCTATTCATAGCTGATTACTTATCATAAGTGTTTGTACTAAGAACATCAGTACATAATAAGTTGGTAATAGCAGAGGGGGGGGGTGTGAAACCCAATTAGCAGGGAGAGAATTAGTACGACATGCCTTAGCAACATAATCAGCTACCCGATTTGCGCTTCTTTTGTAGTGGGCCAAATCCAGGCTCGGATGCTTGGCCAGCTTCTCTTTAACGCGGCCCATCGTGACTTCAATCTCCCAGTTCAGTTCAAGTACGCTTATGTGTTGAAGTGGAGAAGTCAGCGTGTTCAGGAGGGGGAGGCAGTCAGACCGCACTTGAGGAGAGAGAAACTGTCGAGCGTGGAGGAAATCTAGGGTTTCTTCGAGCGCTGTGGCTTCTGCTTGAAGAGCCGAAGCAGCGACGATTGGCTTCGCGAATCCATCGATCAACGTCCCTCGGTAGTCCCTGCAAACACAAGCGATGGCAGCTGCGTGCGAGGAGTGCTCTGTTTCGGCTTCTGGTGAGGGATGGTTTCCCACCAGATCTTGGAGGAAAGCCGCGTCAAGATCGAGTCGCAGCACGCCCGGGGGGGAGGAAGCCATCTCTCAGGTGAGCTGCTCGTTTGTTTCCGTTGGGGATTGACGGTCTTGTATTGTTCAATTAGGGCTAGGGCTCTGTTCTTTGTATGAGATGGGTTGGGGCTGTGATTGTTGAAAATTTTCTGGTTGCGTTCCTTGCAGATGCTCCACAACAGCGCTCCGATTTCGTCGAATATGCTTTGAAAGGCTGGATCTTGATGTATGTTACAGATCCAGTCGTCTAGGCGAGTGAGGCCATGGCGAGATATCCGTAGGTTGAGAGGGGCTGCTGTCCAGACACGCCGAGTCCATGGGCAAAGGAGGAACAGATGCTCAAGGGTCTCTTCTTCCTGCCTGCAAATAGGACATACTGGTGAAGGTAAAATTTTCCGCTTATGTAAGTTCTCCGATGTGGCCAAAGCATTGTTACATGCATTCCATAGGAAAAATTGGATTTTGGGAGGGATTTTTCCTTGCCATATATACTTCCACAGCTTAGGATTCCTTGTGTGAGATGATGATGCTAATTCTGTTTGTGGCTTAGCCGACGCCTCCTTGATTGAGAAATACCCACTTTTGACTGAATATTCCCCTGAATTAGTGTTCTTCCACACAAGGCTGTCTTTTTCTTCAGGACCGCCTATTGTGGTTGCTAGGATTTCATTTGCTGTTGTCTGATTAAATAGTGTTCGTATGAGGGGCTCATTCCATGTTCCTATTGTTTGATTAATGAGCTCTGCAACCCTGGTAGGCTCAGTAGTTGTAGCTTGTCCTGTTATCTTGCCACTTCTCAGCCAACAATCATCTCTGATATGTGTGCTTTCCCCATTTCCTATCCTGTACATCATGTGAGGAACAATGGCATCTCTGGCTTTAATGATGCTTTGCCAGCCCCAGGAGGGACAGGACCCTCTACCAGCCTTCCAGAGATCCGTGTGTAAGTAATAGAGTGCCTTGAGGGTTTTTGCCATCAATGAATTAGGATTTTTCCCTATTCGCCACACTTGTTTAGCTAACATCGCCAGGTTAAAATGCTGCAGATCTTTGAAGCCCAAGCCCCCTTCGCTTTTCGTGGACTTTAGGATATCCCATTTCTTCCATTGGATGCCAGCCGATTTATCATTATTCTTCCACCAAAAGGAAGCTACCTTTTTTTCAATAGCTTTGCATATGGAAACAGGTATACTGAAAATAGACATAGCATACTGGGGAATTGCTTGAATAACTGCTTTAATCAGAGTCTCTTTACCTGCTTTTGATAGTAGCTTTTCCTTCCAGGTTTCGAGTTTAGAGCTGACTCGAGCCAAAATCCACGCAAACATATCTTTTTTGGAGCCGCCCCAGTCAGAAGGTATGCCCAAGTATTTTCCCGTTTTGATGATTTCTGGTACTCTGAGTGTGGCTGCCATGTTTTCACGGAGAGTTGTAGGGCATCCCTTGCTAAAATAAACGCCTGATTTATTCAGATTAATGGCCTGCCCTGAGGCGTAACAGTACTGTTTTAGTATCTCCGCCAGATTTTGACATTCAACAGTTGTTCCATGAAGGAAAAAGATAGAATCATCTGCAAAGAGAAGGTGAGATAAAGTTGGGCAATGTTTGTTTAGTTGAATTCCTTTTAGAGTGCCATCCTGAACAGCTTTTTTTTATCAGTGTAGATAGCACATTAGCCACAATGATGAACAGATAAGGAGAAAGGGGGTCGCCCTGCCTTAATCCACGGGAGGGTTTAAAAGGAGGTAAGGGCTCACCATTGAAGTTGATGCTAAAAGTTACCGTGGTAACACATTGAAGAATCCACTTGCACCCACATCTTGCAGAAACCCATCTTGCGTAGGCATGCTGCTAGGAAGTCCAATTCTATGTGATCATACGCCTTCTGCATGTCTAGTTTTAGGACTGCTCGGAACTTCTTTTTCCTATTAGTAGCCCGTAGTTTATGGAGAACCTCCCGTACCAGCATTATATTGTCTTGTATCTGACGGCCTCCCACAAAAGCACTCTGTTCTTTTGCGATTAGTTGGGGTAGTAGAGGTTTTAATCTGTTTGTATGCACTTTGGATATGATTTTGTATAGGAAATTGCAGAGGCTGATGGGCTGGTATTGTTCTAGTTTCTCAGGCTGAGGAACTTTGGGTATAAGTGTGATTAGTGTGCTATTTAGTTCAAGATCCAGATGTCCGGAGCTGAAGAAAAGTTGTGTAGCCTTGACAATATCTTTGGAGAGAGCCTGCCAATGATCCCTATAAAAGATCCCATGGAATCCATCAGGCCCCGGAGCCTTGTAGGCGCCAAGCTGCTGCATTGCCCTGGTAATTTCCTCCTCCGTACTTGGGCCAGTTAAGCTGTTGTTCATCTGTTCATTTACTACAGTGGGAATGAGCTGCAGAATAGGTTGCCAGTCACGAGGGCCTGTTGTAGTGTATAGGCTTTGAAAGTAGGCTCTGGTCATTGTTTTTAACTGTTGTTCCTCCCTTATCCATGCTTCATCACCATTTCTCAGCATGGATATCTGGTTTCTGCACCATCTCTGGATTGTAGTTGCGTGGAAGAAACGAGTGTTCTTATCCCCCCACTTGAGCCAGCTGATCCTCGATCGTAGACCCCAGTACAGTTCCTCCTGTCTCCATATTTGATTCAATTCTTGAGTTAAAGCTTTCACCTGTTGGGTTTCTTCATTATTCTGAGTGCTGTTCATCAGGTGGAGTAGCTCACTTTTCAACAAATTCGTTCTTCTCTAGGCATTACCAAATCTGGTGCGACTCCATTCTGTCAATTTTAGCTGCACGTACTTCAGCCTTTCAGCCATGCTAAGCTGCTTCAGCTTAGTATCATGCCAGGTTTCTCTGACAATTTCTTTACTTTCTGTATTCTCAGCCCAGAAAATTTCATACCTGAATAATCTTCGACTCTTACGTTTCGGTTTTGACAGGGAGAGCAGCAAAGGGGTGTGGTCTGACCCTACTGCAGGGAGAGCAAAACACTCAGCTTCCGGGTAAGTAAGCCTCCATTCAAGTGAGCAAAACACCCTATCCAGCCTCTCTTTGACCAGATTTTCTCCCTCTCGGTTATTTGTCCAGGTGAAGGAGCAGCCCTTACATTCAAGATCCATTAGGGAGCATTGATTCATGAAGTCCCTGAAAGCTGCAAGTCGGTAATTTTCTGCTCGTTTCCTCCCAACCTTCTCCCAATGGAATAAGATTTCGTTGAAATCCCCCAAGCAAAGCCAAGGTATTCTATAACGTGTACTTACTGTCTGGATTTGTTCCCACAGCTGTACTCTCTCCCTGAAATCATTTGGTGCATGAAGAAAGATTATGTTCATCAGCTGGTTGTTGTTGCTCTGGTTGTACTGGGTGTAGATAGCATCTGCAGAGTGCTGGTGTATAGTTAGGTGCAGAGTATCATCCCAAAACAGAGCTAAGCCTCCTGCTAAACCCTCTGGATTTACTATAAAGCTATTCCTAAACTTTAACTTCCGCTTTAAACTCAGCACTTTCTGTTCTCGATTTTTCGTTTCCATCACAAACACGAGATTGGGCCTTTCTTGAGTCACATAGACTCTCATAGCCTGGATTGTCAGGGGGTTGCCCAGCCCCTGACAATTCCAGCTGAGGATTTTCATGGCTGAATTGGTGGCTTATTAGGGCTAGCCACCAAAGCCTATTGGTCTGACCTTTCTACCACTTGAATCGGAGTCTCCACTAATTGAGTTGCTTCCACAGAGAGTGGTTTAGTGGACTGTGCTCCATAGGGGCAGAACCTTTTGCCTTTCTTTGAAGTAGATGCCTTCTTTTTTTGCCTGTCTTTTTGCAGTAGGAATCACTGTTGCCTCCGTTTCCTTCTCCAGAGCATCATGGATAATCTGTACTAATTCATCATCAATATGGTAGCTACCCCTCTTCTGGGGGCTTTTCCTCTCAGCCAATATAATATCCATCATGGGGCTTGACTGGTGAGATTCTTCTGCCCTTATCTGATCATTTCGGTCTTGAGTACTGGGTGATATGGGGATTTGCTAGTCTTCTGTGTTGTGGTTAGGGGAGAATTGAGTTTCAGGCACCACCTCTACATCTTCTGGAGGAATTTCGAGTTGCCCATAATAAATTTTTCCATAATAACTCAGTTGACGTGCCTCTGCTTTCAGCCATTCTCCAAATCGGGGAGGTGAGTTTTCTGCTGGACCCGGGTTCTTAAAAGGTATCTCCTTACAATCTTTTGCAAAGTGCCCTATCCTTCCACACGAGTGACAAAAGTAGGGCAGACGTTCATATTTAAATTCGACCCAAATGCACTTACCTTCGAGATTAACTATAACTCCTGTCTTGAGAGGGTTGGCTAATGGCATTGTAACTCTGGCTTTGCCAACTTTGTAACTACTATTTCCTTTTTCAACCAGCTTAACTTCCACTACATCTCCAATTTTGGCTGCAAGCTCCTGTATCACGTCATAGGTGACCCTCCCATAAGGAAGCCCAACAAAGTTGACCCAGAAATCACAGCTTGTGAAGTCATAGCAGAGATCCGAAGTGTCAGGTTCGCATTGTTTGAGTACCAGAAGGTGGTTGGAGTAACACCAGGGTCCAGATTCGAGAACTCGTTGCTTCTCAGCTTCCAGTTGGAATGAGAATGAAAAGAAGCCCTGATCTAGCATCGCACAGATAACATTTTCCGTTTTCCATGCTTTTTTCATGGTTGTAACGAAGGCAGGAAAGTTTAGAGGAGGTAGGGTATAGAAACGGCCAAAGAGGGTTTTGTTACATTCAATCAGTTCTTCTGGCGGAATAGCTCCAGGGATATAAACTATTTCAACAGTGTTCCAGAGATCGCCCATGCTTTTGCAAAGGGCAGACAAGCGTTTTGCTTCATCAGACTGATCTTCCATTTTTCTGCAGGTGGGCGAGATGTGTGGATCGAAGGGGGCTCGGGTGAGGGTTTGGTGATCAGATGATACTAGAGGATCGTGAGTGGTAGTTCATCTAGAGCATCAAAACTAGGGTTTCGGTCAGAGGGTTTTGCTGAGGAGGCTTACCTTTGGGCAAGATCGCAAATGAGGGCTTCCAGATCAAGATGGAGGAGAGACTACTCGCGTGCTCCTTCTCGGCTGGACAGGCTTCAAGATCAAGATGGAGGAGAGAGACTACCCATTTGGTAGAGATAAACTACCCATATGGTAGAGAGCAGACTCCATTTCCGAAGAGAGTTCCTGGTTATTTTTTTTTTCTTCGTGCTAAGTTAAAGGAGTGCAGCTGGACAACGTTGGTCAGCCTGAGTTGCTCAAATATGTTGTGTCCTATATTAAGCCACGCTAACCAAAATGCTTAACATTGTGAAATCGTCATCTCGCTACATAGGAAATGTTGTGGATGACTAGGGTTTGGCTCAAACAACAAGATTAATTTGACTTATTCAACTAACGCTCTTTCACACGGGTGGGTCAGGTCGGGTTTGGGTCGGGTCATTAATGGGTCGACTCAAATTGACCCATTAACCCATTTATGACCCATTTATGTCTAATGTAAATTTTTCGACCCAAACCCGACCCGACCCATACCCGACCCGACCCATATTAATAAAATATTTTCATATTTAATCAAATTTAGGAAAACTTATTCTTACGTTTTTTTTTTGAAGATTATATTACTAAAAACTTCAAAGCAATACAAATCAAATCAATAATTTTTCAAAAAAATTATTTCTTATATATATTTAAAAACTAAAATAGTTTTATACATTGGACAATTTTTATAATTTTTAAAATAATTATTTTAAAAATCAAATTTTAATTATTTATATTTTTATTAAAAATCTAATTTTAATTATGTTTATTTTTTTAAAAATTAAAAATTTAAATTATTTTTATTTTTATTTTTAAATATAATTTTTAATTTTTAATTTTCTTTTTCTTTTTCTTTTTTTTTTTTTGTTCTTCTTCTTTGGCTGGCCGTTGGCCACGACGATAGTCGACGGCCGGCCACGGGCGAGCCTCGAGCTCGCTCGACTCGCCGACGTCGGCGAGCTTGAGCTCGCCCCTCGCCGGATCCGGCGAGGCTCGCCGGCGTCGGGCGAGCTCGAGCTCACCCTCGTCGGATCGGCGAGGCTCGAGCCTCGCCCGACGCCGGTGAGTTCGAGTCTCGCCGGATCGGCGAGGCTCGAGCCTCGTCGGGCGTCGGCGAGGCCTCCGCCTTGCCGGATCCGGCGAGCTCGAGCTCGCTCGACATCGGCGAGCTCGAGGCTCGCCTGGCCGGTCGCCGGCCATTGCCGTGCCGGCGACAGGAGGAAGAAGAAAGAAAAAAAGAAAAAAGAAGAAAGAAAAAAGAAAAAAATAATTATAATTTCGGTTTTTATAAAAAAAAAGATTTTGTAAAGTTAAAGAGAGGAGAGAGAGATGGTGAGGTTTTGAGTGAAAATAAATGGGTTCATTTTTAATAGGTTGATAAATGGGTCATAAACGGATCAGAGAGCTAACCCATTTAAAACCCATATATCTTAGTCTTAACCCATTAAAACCCACTATGGGTGCTTTATGAAATAAAGCTTGACCCATTAATGACCCATTTAACCATAAATGGGTCCATAAATGGGTTGCACAACCCATTTAACACCTCTAACCAAGCGTGAAGATAAGACCATCACATCCATCCACAACTCAAATAAGAGTTTTAGGACTAGGGACTCTTCTTATTAAATTGATAATGTTATCAATTAAGACTTGAGTTTCCTTGTCATTTTGTAAATGTTTCTGTTTCTGTTATTATGTTTCTTTTCGTTTTCTTAGTTTTTTGGTTAATTTTCTTGTTTAGAGGTTTCCTTTTTTTCCACTAGAAGTATAGAATGAAATAATGAACATTGCTATCATCTTTATGTTCAATGGAGTTGATTTGCTGAACTTTATCAAGTCTCTGATTTGGAGTTTTTGCAATGCAATTCGCCTCTAACTGTGATTTAAGAAATCCTATGTGCAAATGTGGTGCCTAGAAAGCAAGAGAATGTCAATAAATTTACTCTTGTTTCCGGTTATCATCAGTTGGTATTCTCTTCATGCTCTCTGACAAACGGTTTTAAGATAAGGTTTCTTAAGCATCAAATTTTCCCTATGGTGTACGATACTATTTAAGAAAGAATCAAATCGCACAGTTCAAAGATTTGCTAAAGTGCGATAATCCATCAACTCCATTGAACATAAAGAATTCCAGTAATGTTCATAGACTCTTCAAAAAATTCCCACTCCCAGTGAAAATAGGAACCCTCTCAACAAAAAAAAAAAGTAAAACATGAGATAAAGAAGCATGATAGGGAAAAGTGTTAAAAAAAAGTCATAAATCTTTTTCTGATGCCAATTTAGTCATAAATATTTTTGCTTGATACCAATTCAGTTTTTTTTCGGCTAATTATGGTCGGATTTTGCTAACTGAATGCCGGCTGGCTAACGTGGCATGATCGGTGCTAACATGAACAATTTTTAATAATATTTTAATATTTACAAATCTTTTTCCTTTTTCTTTTTGCCTTCTACTCCTCCTTCCTCCAGCCGGTCTCCAAACCTTGGCGACTGGCCAAAGGCGATGACTGGCAAGGTCGAGCCTCGCCCATGGCCGGCAAGGCTCGACCCTCACCAAATCCGGCAAAAGCAAGCCTCGTCACCCAAGCCATGAGGCACTTGTCGCCTGGCGAGGCCATCTTGAGGTTGCCCAGCCGAGTTGGTGAGGGCTCACCCTCGCTCGGATCTAGCGAGAGTTGAGCCTCGCCCCATCCGACGTGAGGTCGTCGTCGTCGCCCTTGTTGGCTGTCGTCTCTACTCGATCGCCAAGGTTCGGCAACCAGCTGGAGGAAGGAGGAGGAGAAGGAAAAAAAATAAAAATAAAATATTCAAAAATATTAAAATATTATTAAAAATTATCTACGTCAAAGCTATTTATGCCATGTCAGCTGGCCGGCACCTAGTTAGCAAAATCCAATCCAAATTAGCCAGAAATGACTAAACTTGTACCAAGTAAAAATGTTTAAAACTAAATTGATATCAAAAAAATGTTTATGACTAAAGTGGCACCAATACAAAAGATTTATAACTTTTTTAACACTTTTCCCAAGCATAATATCCTACTCAGAATAGAAATGGGAACTGTAATTAAATGCTAAGGAAATCCTAATTGATACGACTAGTAATTTGCTCGAAGAAGAATCTTAGTCGTTTTTGTTATTTTAGTTGTGGATTGATGGGTCGAAATGTCTTTACCAAAGCCTGGTAAAAACGTCAATTTTTGAACAGATATCAAATTGCTTCATCTTGTTGACTGCACAAATCTTCCTTGGCTGTAGAAAACCTGTCATCAAGTTTTCACGATGAACAATCAAGGTTTGTCAATTTTTTAAAGATTGGAATTATGACCATCCTAGCATGAACGATATGGATCAATCTGAGCACATGCTTTAGAATTCTTGCTAAGCAAAGCTCTTGTGTGAATGCCTGGACTTGGACGGAATCACACAAAATCGATATCTTCAACTATGCTTGAGTAATATTCACGGCCAGCTTGGTATGATTCTTTCCGGTTTTCTCCAAGACGCACTTACGTTAATATGATGGCGAGCCACAAACAAAAGCAGACATGATTCAAGTCGACTTCGATGTTTGATTCATCAACATTCTCAATCTTCCTCCGTGATATTGAACTCCTTATGTGATTCAAGTTCCTAACTTTAATTAGAAATTCTTTTGACACTTATCACTCCCATTATTTTGGCATTCAGGAGGGATTTAAATTATAATTTACTTGAGCGAGTTGCTATCATGGAGCATGAGAATCTTGGGTACTTGCCAAACCTGGAGTTCATTCTAGCGAACTAATCATTTTTGGATAGAATTAGAATTGGATAGCTCATAAGAACATTCATTCCAATGTCAAAACTGCCCGAGGATGATAAGTCTTGGGGTTATGAGCACAATTTAATAAAGAATATAAAGAGATTTTGCATCCGACCACAACTAAAAGTGTGTAATTTCTTGAAGCATCATCTCCGAAACTTCTGACAGCTAGGGTTTTTTAAGCATCACAATCAAGTGGAAGCCTAGGACCTCTACCTTAAGAACACCCGAATTCTAATTGATAAAAGAACTCCCGAATTGATAATTACCGTACCATGTTCTAGGTGATGGCACGATTAAGCATTACAAGAACTCATTAATTAGTACAGGAGGAGGCTCTTTGCCTATCTCTTGGAATGAATTTCTTATCTCCCCCACAATCATTCTTTTGCAGTTTAACATAGTGTTGCCCCACAATGTGTTGCGCGACCAACGGTGTTGTTTCGATCCCACTCACAGCTGTTGAGCTTGATGCACATTCTCGCAACGTTTTTGAACTCCCTTGACAGTAAGAGTGGGAGCCTTGTGTTGCCACGTGGAGTATTGGAGCAAGAAATGATGACATTGGTCCTCCAGCTCAACGATCCTGCACATTCCACATCCGCCAACCTCCTAAAAATACGTGGGTATCGATCTATAAATCACTTTTTCATTTGATGTGAAACTTGATGTATCGCATCAATGTTTATAAAATACATTAAAAAAAAAAAAAAAAAAAAAAAAAAAAAAAACAATGAAGTTGCTGTTCAGAACAAGTTTTGATTCAAGCTTTAGGTCGCTCATAAAGCAGCCTTGCAAAATACTCCCCGTCAAATTGTCAATAGCATTCTCTTTTTCACTTCCAAAACCTTAAATCAAAATAAAAACGAAAACATTATTTGGAGAGTTTAAAATCAACCTTTGATTTTTTAGATTTAGGCTGAGCCCATTATAGCATATGTCAGTTGGAGCTTGTGTCTGATATCGGTATCCAGCCCGTCTTTCTGGTTGGCATTTCAGCACATCCTTTGCCTGGGCAATTACAAAACACTATGCTTACTAAAACCATACTGATGAACATGGTCCATGACCATAGGATTATTCTTTTTTGTCTTCATAATATAGTGCCTTGAACTAGTTTTCATTGAATTGAATAAACGGATTTTCTTACACACAGTGATGCCCTGAAATCTTAGAATTTAGAAATGGGATGTGGAGACAAGAGGAGCAAAATATATATATATATATATATATATATATGAAATTTCAAGAAATGTTTAGTTAAGATCATATCTTCCTTTGTCCACGATCGTATTAGTTCACAAGATTGTAATAAATTTACAAAAAAAAAAAGGTTTATTTATCATTATACTGGGCACGCAGTCATCAAGCGAAGGCCTCCCCCTTTTTCTTTTTTTTTGGGACTACTAAACTAGCTTTCATTACTAGCTAAAAATCTGAGCAGATATAATATAAGCATCAGTAGAAAGTAAATCCAAAAGAGTAGAGGAGGGATTAGTATCCCAGTTCCTAGGGAGACAACCCATCTGTTGGGCTTTAGTTAATCAATCGGCCACCTTGTTGGTAAAAAGGCCTCCCCCGTTTGTTCGTAGCTGTATACTAAACAAGGACAGATTTATACAGTATGCCATTATCTTGCTGCAAACTTTTAGTTAGCAATGAAATTTCTTCTTTTTCGAATTAAAAAAAAGGACGGATTTACGTGGGCCGGCAGAAGGCGACCTTGGCAAACCCACGTGGCACTTTTATACTGGTCAATCAGTATATCGTCAGATGTATGCTAGAGCGTCATGTGAAAGTTGCCCCCCACCAATTGGTTTCTTCTAGGTGTCTTGTTTCTATCGGCTGTCACTCAAACCATTTTCACAACCAGATAAGATTGGGCACAAGCTTTATATTAGAAAAGGAATAAAAAGAAAATTTTAAAACGTTACTTTTCCGTGGGCCCCACCTCTCTCTTTGTTTTATTTTATTTTAGGGAAAAACCACGAAAACCCCAAACTTCGCCCGAGCGACATATTTACCCCGAACTTTTTTTTGCGCCGTGAAAAACCAAAAACTTTCCAAACCGTGACACATTTACCCCAAACTTTTTTTTGCAACACCAAAAACCCTAAACTTTCCAAGTGTGACACATCTACCACAAAATTGAAGGGCATTTGGGTCTTTTCATTTAATTTTTTTCTTTTTTTCTTTTTTTTTTTCCTTCTTCCCTCCGCCGGCCATGGCGGAGCCGGCGGAGGGAAGCCGGCTCCGGCGAGGCTCGCCCTCGCCGGCGTCGGCGAGGGCCCTCGCCGGCCGGCGAGGGCGTCCTCGCCATCCGCGTCGGGCGGCCCTCGCCCGACACCGGCGAGGGCCGCTCGCCCCACGTCGGCGAGGGCGACCCTCGCCGGCGCCGGCTTCCCTCCGCCGGCTCCGCCATGGCCGGCGGAGGGAAGAAAAAGAAGGAAAAAAAAAAGAAAAAAGAAAAAAGAAAAACTAAAAAGACAAAAATGCCCTTATGGGGTAAATGTGTCACAAATTGGAAAGTTTGGGGTTTTTCACGGCGCAAAAAAAAGTTCGGGCTAAATGTGTTACTCAAGGTAAAGTTCGGGATTTTTCGTGGTTTTTTCCCTTTATTTTATTGGTCAATACTTTGGTTTTCTTCGATTTTCCCTTTTCTTTTATATGTTCTGGACAAGGCTAGAGAGTGCTTCTGCTTTACGTACTTCAAATACATTATAATAATCGAAATTTATATGTGTGACCAAAATTATCATAGAGTCTAAGGATGAGCAAAGTTTGAAGATAAAACCTAAAATATGAGAATTAGATCGATGGAAACTTATAGATTTCAGGTTCCAAGATATACTAAATAGGTTATACATTCAATGAATAGATTTCAGATTCTTAGTTAGAGGAATCTGAAATCTAGAACATGAAATTTAGAACATCTAACAAGTTGTAATGTTTTTCTTAGTTCATATATTCATGTGATTTTGCGATATTTAATGCCGTTCAATGATGACTATATAATCTAAAAATACTAGTCTAAGGTTGCATTTTATAATTGAGACTTTTACTTATTAGTATTCATATTTTTTGTTTGTCTAAATATAAATTGTGGTTAGTAAATTATAGTAATAAATGGTGGCCATTAAAAGTTTTAATTTACTATAATTGTTCAATGAATAATATAAGTGGAACTTTGGTAGATTCTGAAACCTGTGATAGGATAGGGTTCTATATTTTATGGTATATAAGGTAGATTTCATTTTTTAAAAAAATGAGAAATCTATTTCAATAAGTAAGTTCTAGATTCCAAGCAGAACTTGGAACTACTCAATTCTAATAGAGTTAGACATCTTATAAATATGATCTAGTTGATGAGATTACATGAGGGGGAAATGAAGTTAACATACTGCACTTCTAAAATATAAAACCAGAGTAGAACTATCATCTTAAGTAGATAAATTATAAATCCAAGAACTCTAGCATCTTCATGTTAAGGAAAAATGTACTTCAATGCTTTAGATCGTGCAGCTTATCATCTAGGATGGAATTTGCGTTGCACATCTTACTTATCTAGATAAGTTTGTTTCTTATTTTTTCTAACTCAATAGCACGAATTAAAAGTTTGCAAAAACTAAAAAAAAGTATAACACAAAGTAAAGTTTGCAGGTGATCGAGCCATGGGAAATATCCATCTATGCCTTTACAGAAAGGTCTTCAAATTCTACGAAGACGTGACCACTTCCAAAGATTGTATAAGCTTGCCAAGTGGCTTCTCTTCTTATAATGGAGTGAAAAAAAGGTTTTCAACACTTGTATAGCCGAATGCTTTTTCAGTAGATAAAGAAAGCATGGCTTTTATGACAAATGGAGCTTCCTCGTCTTCCCTTTCTATCTTTAATTTTTTGGATACCGTGGTCTATTATATCTCTTGATCTTTTCATTGGATGTTGAATGGCGGTCTATTTGTCAATTCAAGTTATTATAATATTTAAATATTAAATCACACATTTATCTAACAACTTAAGTTGTTAGAATAGTTGACAGTGGTCATACAAAATCTTATATAATATCAAAATTAGAAATCCTAAATTGAATATTTTCAAACCTTATTTGCTTTCTCAATTAAATTTCCATGTTTAATACTAATAAAAAAGATCGACTAAACGTGAAAGATAGTGTTAGAATGTTTAAATAATAAAATACGTATTCATATAACAGTTTAAGTTTCTAGGAACAGATGACTATGATCCCATAAAATTCTGCACAAGTAATTTAAATCGCCTATAATTACTCTAATTCCATTTTCCCTGTTAGCCCCAGTTCTAGAAAAGGGGCTAAGGGAGGAATGAGAGGTGAGAGAGATTTGTTCAGGGATTTCGTCTCAAGAAGTATTTTGGCAAGAACCGTCCAATAGTGTTCAACAACCCCCCCCCCCCACAAGGTTGTGTGTCTTATCATGGCCATGGAATTTTACTTTTGTCACTTTAGGTCCAAAATCTCTCCTCAATGGCAACAAAGTTTGAATTTGATTGCTTAGGCCTAAGCCTAAGCCGATCAAAATAATGACTTTTATCACTTTAGGTCTAAGTTAAGGTATTAGTGTTTCATGAATGTATTCAAAATTATCCCAGCTTTGATTAAATCAATGGTGGCAAATTACATTTAGTCACTTAATTTGACTTAAGTCTAATGAAACTTTAATTTCAGTACCTTGAAGTTAGTAATATTAAATAAATATCTTCCTTTTTAATACTCGTTCTCAAGATGGGTGGCGAGAAAAGGGGTGTTGGAATCCTCGACGTCAAATCATATGTTCCCCGAAAGTGGCCTAATGAAAAGACACCTGGCACATACGTAAAGAAGGAAAGGAAAAGAATTGGTAGGTCTACTTTTTCGAAAATTAAGGAGAAGAAATCTAAAGTGGCACTTCCATGACATTGAAATGAGTGGATTGCGACAGTGCGTGTGTTTGTGGACTGGCGATTTCTTAAGGAGTAAGGATCGATAGAAGACGCGAATGAAATTGCATGCGCTTTTTTCATTATTGAACACATTAGAGTCTCCTTTGGTTCCTTTGTTTGGTCGAACTCCTTTTGTTATTTAATTAGTAACAACTATAGTATAGTATATATGGACCACAGAAATTGAGACAATCTTTACAACTGAACTAATGTCACAATGAAGGGACTAAAATTAATTATTCTTGTAGATGGTGGATCGATTATGACCAGGGTTGGGGGTGGTGGGGGGGTTGCTTCGGCTAATAAGAAGCACGGGATGATTTATTAATTCACCTTTGATGATGTTGGCATTAATTTGAGAATTGGCCGTAGACACCTCGTAAACATTTGAATGTTAGAAGTTTTGTGGGACCAATCAATTTCAGTGGCACTAATGAACTTGTGCACTCATCCATGCAATAATGCCTCCTATCAACAATATTTATAGACAATTCACACTATTTGAGAATCTAAGACTTTTAGTATATAATTTTTTATGTAATAGATTTGCATTGAATACCTGCTTTTTTAGGCTCTCTCTATCTCCAGGTCCCATTTAGTACAACCTTGAGGCTCACGTCTGTTGCTTTTGCGCGAAATCTTTAGACTTGTGGGCAAGAAGGTGTGTATGTAGCCGTCCATACGAATTAATAGAGCCGAAGGTTGGGGTAACTTTTGTGCTATGAAAATGAAAGTTGTCTAACCATTGTTATTTTAAGGTTAATCCCGTCCCGCACGCCTCGTGTCAACATGCAAAATTTCTTTCGGTAATCCTCCCATCCATCTACTTTTGGATTTTGGAAAAGAATTTCTGTACACAATAGATACCTTTAAGCAAATTATGATATGGAGGTAGTGTCATATCATTGGCGCATTGTCCTGAAATCACGGTTGAAGACACATTTTCGTGGAAAATTTTTCCTGAAAATAAGAGCCCTAGGGTCCTAACTCCTACGGAAAGGCGCAGGTAAGATATTGCGTATCTTGACTTCCGAAAATCAATTATTGGTTGATTTTATCTCAGTAGAAGTATTTGACCTCTACCAGCTGAGAAAAATTGTGTTTATACAAAGAGCATATAATATTTATAAATGAGCGATGTAAAATATTTTTAACAACTCTCTTACATGTAAGCGGAATTGATAATAATAAATGGAATTTGACGTAATGGGAGGCCCACATACACGAAATGAAGAGACAGAACCTCGCTCTAATTCCATTTAAAAAGCTAAATCCAAAAATTTAAGGTTAACATGTCGAGGGAGATGATATGTATATAAAATGCATGTATATAAATTTCAAAACTAAGAGATTAGGGATATTTAAAAAAAAAAATAAAGAAAAGCGACTTCTTATGTCATAAAACAAAAAATAGTAAGAATTGCTCATGTGTGCGCAAAAAATGTTGAATAATTGCGCATTGCTTGCAGCAACAAAAATTGCTTAATTATGGGAGTTGGTTAGGTGGGACGCCTTCGTAAACTCTGGATATGCATTATTTTCAGTTTGTTTTCTTCCTTTTAGCTGGGACCCATTATTTTCCCACAGTAAAAATTATATTCTACGAACAATCTCTGCCTTCTATATGTAGGTCTATATAATAAAGTCATCGTAATCGTATTTTTGTTTGATGACTTACTAATTTTTGTTATTTATTAAAAAAAGTTTATCCAAACCAAAGGCAACACATTCTTATAAAGGTTCTCACCAAAAAAAAAAAAAAAAAAAAACACATTCTTATAAAGGATCTGGTATTTTCATGCAGTATGCGTACATTATTTTTTGAGTCCAGAATTAATATTAAATATTAACATTTTCCTCTTTTTCCGTGTGAATATATATGTAAGCATACATAAGACTCTGCTTGGAAAAGATTCGAGTGCTATCCTTCCTAAGACAAGAAGCCAGCGAATCTTATCCCCTGCTTTTCATTTGCATTTTCCTAATAATCTTTTGTATCATTCAGATTGTGGAGATCACGTGACACCTGGCAAGATGATGAATAAGTTAGAGCAACTACCAGAGTTAGTCGAGAAAATTTCGGATAAGGGAGTGAAAATATCAAATAAGAGTATGAAATGATATTGTTTTTTCAAAAGAAAATTAATCCAAAAAATCCTAAACCTATTATATGGAAGCCAATTTAATCCTAAACCTTTTGATAATTATCAAGTTAGTCCGAAATATTTTGGGAATTTGTTAATATATTCATTCCAATCAAATATTCAAATAATAAGTTTAAGACTAAATTGGCAAATTTTTAAATGATTTATGAATAAATTAACATAGAAAGGTTTAAGACTAAATTAGCAAATCGTCAAAAGATTTATGCCTAAATTGGAATAATTGAAATATTTAGAATTGAATTGATTACCATATAATATATTTAAGACCTTTTGAACAATTATCCATTTTGTTAAAATAGGATATAGTTTGGATATTGTCTCAAATAAGATTCTGAAGTGGTCAACACAGTCTCAAATGAGGCCCTGAATGCACCTCCCAGCCAACTCTTTTTCAGCCGGTGAGTACATGAAAGGGAAAAGTACCAAAAAAGTCATAAACCTATTGCATTGGTATTAATTCAGTCCTAAACTTTTCAATTGGACCAATTCGAGTCCTAAACATTTTAATATTGGTACCAATTCGTCCATCCGGTCAATTTTCGTCGGCCGACGGCCGCGTGGACGTGGGTCGGCCGTGGACCGGATGCGACGTGGCAATTTTTATGATTTTTTATTATTTTTTCGAATTTTTTATTAATTTTTATTGATTTTCTATTTTTTTTTTTTTTTGCTGCCTCCTTCTTCTTCACAGGTGGCCGGCGAGGGCCGCGAAACCCTCGCTTTGCCGCCGGGGGGTCGCGGCCCTCGCCTGGCCTCTCCTAGGCCGTCGACGAGGCGGCTTCGCCCGGATCTGGGCGAGGCCCGGCCTTGCCCGCGATTGGCGAGGCCAGGGCGGAGGCGAGGGCCGTGAAGCCCTTGCCAGTTGCCGGCGAGGGTCGCGGCTCTCGCTCGGCCTTGCCCGGGGCCGCGGGCGGGCGGCTTAGCCCAAATGCGGGCGAGGCCGGCCTCACCCACGGCCCGGGCGAGGCCGAGCGAGGCCGCGACACTCGCCGGAGGCTGGGCGAGGGCCGCGGCCCTCGCCTCCGCCCCGGCCTTGCTAGCCGGGCAAGGCCGGCTCGCCCGAGATCCGGCGAAGCCACCTCGCCGACGGCCCGGGAGAGGCCGGCGAGGGCCGCGACCTCCGCCCGCCCGGCGAGGGCTTCGCGACCTCGCCCGGTGGTCGGCGAGCCTCGTCGGAGGCTCGCCGGCCACCGAAGGAGGCAGGAAAAAAAAAAAGAAAAAAATTAATAGAAAATCAATAAAAATTAATAAAAAAATTTGAAAAATAATAAAAAAATCATAAAAATTGCCACGTCGCGTCCGGTCACCGGCCGACGTCCGACGTCAGGTCGGGGCGAAAAAAAAAAATTGGCCAGATGGACTAAATTGGTACCAATATTAAAAGGTTTAAGACTGAATTGGTCCAATTGAAAAATTTAGGACTGGAATTGGTACTAATACAATAGGTTTAGGACTTTTTTGGTACTTTTCCTGTACATGAAATGAACCTTCTCGCTAGCTGCCATAACAAATAACACTTAATAACCGCTCTAATGTGTCCTCGCCATTTTCTTCGACTCATGAGGCTTTGAGTTCTGCAAATGCCCCATTGTACAGTCATTATCCTTAAACTTCCATCAGTCGTTTTTGTTCTCTAGGCTTACGAGTCCACGTCCACTCTACTGGCTGTAGACTGCATGAAGAATCCATTCAATCTTCTCTCTAGGAAAGAGACTCGCAAATCAAGGTTTTGAATCTAATTAATTTAGACCCCTAAATTTGGGGAAGAGTTCTTAACGTTTCCCACCACGCGAATAGTCTCTCCTTGATATTATTTCTGCCACGTCAGTGGATCCTAGGTTTTACGGATGCAAGAGGGAATGCCCTCACTTGTTTTACACTTATTTTATGATAGATATGGCGGATAGCATCAATCTGACGAAGTGAAAATTACGTGAATTTAGCATAATTTCGTGCGAGGGTCAAAGTAATCCTCACTGTGTTTCGAGGAAAAATATTTGACTCATATACATATTCTTGGGCAGAGCTACGTAACTCCCATTTCATATGCTGTGAATAATTAAATCCTAACTTACAAATTTGACCTAAATTGCAATGTCCTTATGTGAATCGTATTTTCATTATCGATGGCACATTACAAATTCATCACACGTCTATTATTTTTTGTTTGTAATGATAACTATCATATAACCCCCCTAGTCAATGGCTATTGCAATTAAAACTGTTATGAGAGTTGCTTGTAGCTATTCTCTTTCTCACCTTTTCTGAAGTTGCATAATATTAATCATATCTGAAAGTAACTTATATGATTAATCTGATTAACAAATTAATAAATATTGTGGGAATTATTGTGGAAACTGTTAATAATATAACAATCTAAACTTATAATCAAATAATGACATCTTATAATTTTTCTGTTAATAAATAGGAAATTGCCGTGATTATATTATATGAATTAGATTAATATTAAAATTTATGTTTTACTAATTATAATTATATTCACGATGTAACTAACGTATAATAATTTTACAACGGTATTTTCACCTCACCTAATTTGGTAACCTCCAAGAGAGGAGATCATTGAGGTGGCTTTCGAGAAAATTGAGTTCGTTAAAACTTGGACTAATGCAATGGTTTAGCTAGACAAAAGGGTGGGAATGGACAAGCATATCAGCAACCCTCACCATAACTAATGCTAAGAATAATGAGGGCATGAATGATAACCATTCTATTTTTTAGAATAATTTTTGGCTAGAAATACATTTATTAGTTCTATTCCTGAAAATAGAAATTTGTTTGATAACAGTATAAAACTTCTATTTCTTAGAACAAAAATGATGAGAAAAGCAAACCCTAGCGAGATCTCGCAGCAAAGTTGGTAGGGATTGTTTGGGTAGATATTCACCAAGAAAGAAGAGTTGGCGCTCTTCCGGAAATCGAGCAAGGGCTTCATTACGGCCCCCGCAAATGGCTCCTAGAATCGGGCCATGGATAGTGGGAATGTGGTCGTCGGCACATTGACGAAGGAGACGGTGGTCAAGATGGTGACGTCGTGGATGCCGAGGTCGGGGTGCGCAGACTGGAAATTGCGGAGGGTGGGAACGAGGAGGCCAGCGTAATTGGGGTGTGAGTCAAGGACGTTGTCGCCAACAAAGAAGGCCGAGACCTGGGCGCGGGGTAGAAGGGTACGACGTGGCGGTAGAGCCACGAGAGGGCAATGGAGTGTTCGGCAACGAGGGAGCAGATGAGGGTGTTCGGGATGGAGAGGAGGAGGGAGGTTTTGGAGTAGAGGAAGGCCCGGAGGAGCTTGGAGGTCGAGCCGAGAAGGTGGACTGAGGGGATATTGAGGGTGGAGATGGTGGTGGCGACATAGTCGGGCTATTGGGGGAGGTCAGGAAGAACGGTGGAGATGGTGAGGGAGTAGGGGCCCGTTTGGTTCGGTTTTTAGGGAATGCATTTACAAAAACGCAAATACTTTTGGGTAAAGAGGGTTTTGCTAAAATGCAAATATCGTTTGGTAAAATTTGCTTTGAAAAACAACTTTGACCAAAATACCATTTGGTAAAATTTGCATTTTTAATTGACTTTTATTAAATTAAAAAATTAAAAATATATTTATATTTTCTTTTGAAATCCGTCCACCAGATTTGGCCCCTGGACGGTCACCAGGGTCAGGCAACCCCAAGCGACGGTCACCTGAGGCCGCACGAACCCAAGCAACGGTAGCTTGGGTGACCTAGGCGATCGTCGCCTAGGTTCGTGCAACCTCATGCGACCGTCACATGGGGTCGCCCGACCCCGGTGACCATCGCTTGAGGTCGCGCGACCTCAGGCCACTGATGGCCTGAATCGTGTGACCTAGGCGTCGCCTGAGGTCTGGCGACGGTTACCGGAGTCGAGCGACCCTTAGGTGGCGATTGTCGATACGCCCGACCCCTTGGCTGGTGGTCGTCAGCCTCCGATCAGCTTCTCCGGAGAAGATGAACAATAACCCCAAGCTTGCAATTGCATCTTGCCAAAGTTGTCCAAAAAATTGAACCAAACGCGTTTGCACTTGGACAAGAGACTTTAGAATTTGAAAGCCTATTTGAAAGGCCGAACCAAATGGGGCCTAGGTCACCCCGATGATGATGGGGGATGGGAGGGTGGAGGAGAGAAGAGAGAGGAAGGTAAGGGATAAGAGAAGGAGAAACCACATGAAAGGGAGGGAAGGAGTGATGAAAAGAGTTTTTATTTCTATTTTTATTTCAAAAATAAAAGTATAAAATTTTTATTTCTCATTCTTATTCTAAATCTATTTCTTGGCTAAAAATTTATCTCAAGAACAAAAAAGAAAGAAATATAGAGAAATAAAGTTGTTATCATGTGCACCACGCTCCAACCCTCCTTGTGTCCACCTTGTGTCCTTAAATCATGTGAGAGTAAGCCTTCCGTCACTTGGCTAATCACTTTGATGGTGGTTTCGCTACATAGTTCTCCTTAGTAAGATGAATTGTCCTCTCATTATTGGAAGTTTGCCTAATGTTCGAAGTATCAATTCTTATAAAAGAGTTGATTGGATGATAGTCTTTAATCTACGTGAGAATAATAGTTTATTTTAGACCACAAAAAAAAAAATATTATAGAGTTCATTCTTTCAAAAATTTGTGAATTGTTATTTTCACGGTAACTCAAAAACTACTATACTATCAAAGCTCTCCTTAAAATGATAAGTAGGAAGATGCAAATGTCTATTATATTATTTCCTTCTTCGCAAAGGCTGTAGACCATTTTTCAATCATTGCGTTTATATAAATAAAAAATAGCAGTTTATTGAATTTAATCTTTTATCTATTTCGGTTTCCTTGATAAGAAAGGCAGTACGAATTATTGAGACCTCTCCTATAAAAACCCAACCTCACATCCAAGAAATGTTCATGTTCGTGTTCCCTCCTCCTCCATCTCCCAAAACCACCGCTCTCTCGCACTTCCTCCCCCGCTTTCTCACCAGCAGCCACTGAAACCTTCCTCTCTCACCAGTCACCTCCCTTATGCTTTCCCTTCACTCCACTCTCGCTCCACACTGATCCAATAATTCTCCTCGTTCGAGTCCGTTCCTCCCATACCAACAGTCGCGCTTTCTCTCCGTCTTTTCTCGAGAAAACAGAGACGCTTACCAAGCATGGACGCTCGCGAGTTCAGCGCGGTCAAGGCCGAGAAAGCCAGGTCTCCGCACCGTTACCTGAGAAACAAGATGTTGAAGGCTTTCCTCCGCGTCTCCGAAATCTGCGCCGCGCTATTCCTGCTGGCGCACTACTCTGGGATTTCTCTCTCTGCCGTCACCACCGGTGATTCTTTCGGCCGTGTGGTCGCTCTTCTTACCAAGCCGCTCTCCGTCTTCCTCCTCAGCAATGCTATCATCATAACCGTAATCGTCTTGTCCGGCAAGGACACGGAGCGCAGGCCGGTGCGCAATGTCTACGATGAGTATATTGCTCACCGGAGGACCTTCCCAAGGAACTCAACAGCGACAGAGACATTGCCAGAGGAGACTGTTGTTGACAAACAGATCGTGCTATACTCATCTCCTCCTGTTTGCGAAAACACAGCACCTACGGTGACGGATGTAGAGGCCCATCGCAGTGAGGCGACTGCTGAAGTCACAGAGACCAATCGGGTTGTTGAGAAAGTACCAGTAGTCCCTTCGGCGAAGCAATGCAGAAGGACACAAACAATGGCGACCACGAGAGTTCAGAGAGAGCTTCGGCTATCGTCATCCAGGAGCGACAGCGGGCTGCGCAATAGGGCGGTGCTTCACAGGAGGCCCTGCGCAGTGGAGGAATTGAGCGATGAGGAGTTCAATCGGAGGGTGGAGAAATACATAGAGCGGACAAGAATGTTCTTGCGCAAGGAGAAGATGGCGGATGCGATGAAGGAGGGTTACAAAGCAATTGGTTATCATTCTGTCTGGATGAGTCACGGCAGAGACACCGAGACCATAGCTTAGGGCAAATATAGCGAAGATGGTCAAATTGAATCGGCGAGACTGATTTGCATATGTATAGCGATGAATTTTCAATGATGATGCGCATATTAGACAACCGATCCAATATGTCTAATTCTACGAAAGAATGGCACATCATTATCATGTAAAAAATCGTGCCCTGGCTATCCAACTTCGATGTTAATAAGCAGTATTGTCCTCAGATTTGAAATACCCACAGCGTGGTACAGACTTCTTACACATGGTTTCTTGATAAATTGGATCATCGAGCTCCAACTGGGAGAAGAAAGTACAAAGAGCAACTTTAGGAATAGCTATGGGGATTTGATTCTGCGACAGTCTGTTGGATTTTTCCAAATAGGCCGAGCAAGGACTGAGCCATAGGTTCCTGCCTAAGACCAAGTCATCAATAGACGCTGTCTAAAAATCTGGGCCTTTTTTTAGAAAATCAATGGATGTTTGTTCATTGCATGGTCCACTCCACAGCGCAACCCAAGTGCTCTCGTCTGCTGTCTCCCTCTCGGTACCAGAGGAAGAACCATGGATGAAGCAAAGGTCACACAGAGGTCGGGGAAAAGAAAACACCCACTATGATTCTTTTGTTTTTAATGGCACTTTTGTTCCCTAAATGAGAGAATTATTTATTTTTTGGATCCGAAAATGGTTGATTATTGCCAAGCAAACCTAAAACGTTTGCTGCTTCTTTTTTTAAAAGTCATAACAGTATTATTTCTAGATTGTGGAACATCAGTCCGCATTGTTCCGTGCAAAGTTATATAATGCCAATTAAGCAATGTCACTTTCCCTCCATCTCTCTAATTTGGTCATCTAAGAGCTCAAGAAACTATATATATGTTATATGTTATTATATATATATATATATATATATATATATATATATATATATATATATATGTTGCTTCATGAGTGGTGGTTCTGGTCCATCATCACCTCCACTGGATAATGGCTTGCTTCATCAACTTGATGCTCACTTTTGAGGATATAAACAATATATTTATGACATTTGAATATTTGCCAAATCCCTGTTCTAGCAAAAACCACTCTGAGTCTGAAGGGACAAAGTGGATGCATTTCCTTTTTCTTTCTTCTTTCTTTTTCCCCTCCTTTTCCCAACTTTTTCTCCTCACACTCACAGTTTCCTTTTCCTCCCTCTTGCACTTCCATTTCCTTTTCCCTCTGCTGTCTCAGACGACCAAAAAATTGGATTCTTGTTAGCAATGGGTGCGTCAAAGTAAAGATTGCTTCCTTTGTTGAGAAACAGTGGAAAGTGGGGACCAAGCTTGATTTTAAATATGTGACAACTTGGGACTTCTTAACAGTGAGAATGTAGCTGGCTCTTATCCGTTTTGTCTTTTTGATGGTTTACATGATGAACAAAAATGAGGAAAAGAGTAACCCATCCTCACATAAATAACAATTAGACACATAAATAAACTAAAGATAATTGGAAAGATTGAGGTCCCTCTCTTTCCATTTGGCACTGGGCATCTGATTGGAGATGATATAGTTAGTGGAGAATATGTGGAAAGTAGTGGAAGGAGTGATAATAAGAATAACCATCCGAGGTTCCGTTGCCAAAATAGCCTTCAATCGGAACGATCCTTATTAAGGAAGTTGGACAAACAATGAAATTTATTGATGAAAATGAATGCACAATGATTGCAGTCAATGTTTTGATTAATTTTAATAGTAGAAGATATATTATAATTGCCCAATGAAAAGGGACAAGAAAAGACAAACTAACAAGATTCTCTCAATAAATATTACAATGACTAACATAAACTCTAGAGTATGAACACTACTAGAGAAAACGAAATCTCTAAAATTAAGTCGAAGATTATATACTCAATCGTTACCAAAATGAATGGAGAAACTTAATTAGCTTGGACGCTACAGACGAAGTAGATCAAAATAACAAATAGAATAAGACAAAATTTGAGCCAACTAAAAGACCAAGCAAAAACTTTATACCGAATAATGAAACGGTACATAATTCATAGCAGATTTGTTATTTAATTAACTCTAAAAAAATCTAGGGATAATAATTTGACATAGCTATTACAATGTTGAATAATTTAAATATAAATGAATTGTGAACGTCAACGAATACATAGGACTTTTATTTATTCATTACCGGAGCTGGTCTCTGACTTTGTGCACATATAAGTAAATTTGGTTGTAATTATTAGGGAAAATACTTAGAAAAACTCTATAATATACCCACTGCGACCCAATGTCCTAAACTGCTCTTTCTCTTAGCAAACCCCCCTCTTTTCCGGCGGGTGATACCAATATACTAAATTTTTTCATAATATTTATAGCCTAAATTTATGTCGGAGTGACCATAGTCGAGAATTTTGCGCTCACATGGTACAACTTTTGGGGTTTTGGAGATATTAAAAGAAGTTTGGTGTTTGTCTTACGGTGGTATAGTTTTATACAAAAACAAAATTGAGGTGTTGGGGTTATAATGAATAAAATTTACAATTTTTGTTATATTAACCATATTTAGTACATATCATGAATACTTAAAAGTTTGATACGAATTGTTTTTACCTGAACTTTATTCAAGTATTTTAACCTGTGTCACAAATTCATTTGAGCAACACCAAACCTAGAACTTGGAACCTATTTTATCAGGATCATTTCTCTACTCTACAAGAACCAAACCGGACAACAAGGATGGGTCTACTTGGGAACCGATTAAATTTTTATTTTTGTTTCATTTTTGTAATCTAAAAGAGAACATTAGTAAACATCGCCTTATAATAATCGAGACGAGTAGTGGTTACAACAATATAATAGAACAACAAAACAACAAGAAGTAAAATATCGGTACAAAACAAACAGAAATATAAAGCAATTGGGAACTGTCCAATTAATCTCTTAGTCAAGTAAAATGAAACTTAATGTACCAATACAAATCCCCATCTGACAAAAGTAACAATCATAAAAGTAAACATGTAAAAATAATAATAATAATAAAAATTTCAAAACAAATAACATAGGGAAAATTGTCAAAAAGTCCTAAACCTATTTCACTTTTATCAGTTCAGTCTTAAACTTTTCAATTTTCTTAATTTAATCCTAAATCTTTCAACCATTTGTCAATTAAGTCCATCAGGTCAATTTTGGCCAGAATTCGCCGACATGGATCTTGACTGTCCAACATGGCATGGCCGGCATTAATGTAGACAAAATTTATTATTTTTTAAAATATTTTTAGAATTTTTATTATCTTTATATTTTAATTTCTTTTTTTTTCCTTTTCTTCCTTTGGCCAATCACCTAGCCTCCAGTGACCTCACCATTCTCAAGCAAGGTTAACTCTCACTAGAGGTCAGTGAGGGTCAACCTCACAGGCCTCAGGAGAGGTCACCCTTGTTGGTCGCGACCTTTGGTTGGTTGCTGAAGGCTGGGTGATCAGTTAGAGGAAAAAAGATAAAGAAATTAAAAAAGAGAGAAAAAAGAAAAATGAAATTTAAAACATAAAAAAATTTAAAAATCGGAAAAAATATTTAAAATTAATAAAATTTGTCCATGTTAGCGCCGGCGTCCACTCAACAAATTTCGGCAAAAATTGGTTGGATGGATTCAATTGACAAAAAGTGAAAAGGTTTAGGACTCAATTGGTAAAATTGAAAGGTTTATGATTGAATTGAAAAAAAAAGTACAATAAATTTAGGACTTTTCGAACAATTTTTTGAAATAATATAGAACTTGAATTTTATAACTTCATTCTTGAATTACCATAAAAAGATTGCTCTGGATTCTAACTACTTGAAAACAAATGAAATGACAAACATAATTAATCACTTAGCAATAATATTGAATTAAAGTTATGAATAATTAAAATAAAATAATTAGTAGAAAACCCACCATATATATTCATTCCATTTCAACTCTTGAACTCTGGTTAGTGATGATAATTTCCTCATTAAGACAACCCATATCTTAGAAAAAGAGAGACTAAAATATAAAACATCCACTCGTTAGATATACAAATGAATTATAAGATAAAAAGAAATGTACATGACTTATCCAACTGGCTCTATCTAGTCATACCACGTGGAACAGTTAACTTGCAATTTTTGTTTATATGTTTAATTTTTTTCCTTTATTTTTTCAAGTTTTTTCCAATTCTAATGTTAATCTTTTTTCTTCTGCAGGTTGCTAGGGACTCAACAATCGCCGGTCACAAGTGAGAGTTGCAACTCTTGCCAGATTTGGGCAAGGGTTGGCAAGGTCAACCTTGCCTACGATCGACGACTTTTGCCAACCATCAGTAAGGCTCGAGGGCTAGGGGAGGAAGTAGGAATAGTTGAATAGGAAGTATAAAGTAAATAAAGAAATAAAAAGAAGAAAAAAAGTAAAAAAAAAAAAAAAAGTCAGAAAATTTAAAAAGATTGCGAAAATCGTCTACGTCATCTAATTTTGGCCTAAATTGACTAAATGTACTACATTGAGAGGTTGTCAAAAAGTTTAGAACTAAATTGACAGTCATACATAAGTTTGGGAATTTTTGATCAATTTTCCTAATTACATATTAAAGCTAAACTAATTTTTTTATTGTAAAAAAATCAAGCAATTGATATCCCATGACACGTTTAAATTAATTTTCCTCTCACAGACAATTTGAGGCGAGTGTCTATGACACATGGATTTTCTGTGTCAAATCTAACATTCTCTTCATTGGATCTGTCTTATAACCATCTTCCACATGGGTTGACATAAATGCATTTGAATGTAAAATTGGACGAAATGCTAATGAAGGTTAAATTTGAGTCAAAAGCTCCGATTTAGGTTTTTTTGTAAGATGAAAAGTAATTTGGAGTTACCACCCGCCGTAGTGGCTCAGCTGGGTAGGTGTTCCCTCTCTGTCGAAGAGGTCGAGCGTTCGAAGCTCGCGTTGCAGGGAGGTTGATTGAGAAACTAGGTGACTTACCCGGTGGTATGTGTGTGGTGGTTAGCACGTGTCGTCCAGGGAGTTTACGGCGGCTATCGGCCAAGCCAGTTCCTTCTGTCACCAAAAAAAAAAGAAAGTAATTTGGAGTAAATATGTCATTGGACAATAATTTGAAATTTTGATGAGACAAAAATTAGCTATGGGTAAATCTATCATGGGTACCAATATGAGAATTTTTCTTTTTCGTCCAACAGCTTCTTGAGACTTGCCGACATCTATTTTGCTCAGTTGTTTGCTTTGTCATAAGAGTGGTTTAACAAGTCAAATGCCCATTTCTCGAACTATTTCTTTCACCGCGATGTTTTTCTAGTTTGAAAAGATTGAAGATGAATGATTAATGGACTTAAAGAGCCGATCTCATAGCACAACTCACTACAATGACGACGACCGTACATGGTTTTCCATGTTCGATTGGAACGAGGGCTGAATATATTAACTATTGAATATATTAACCACAACTTTGTATCGTCAAAGTATTTCACATCGTTTTTTTTTTTTTTTTTTTTTTTGGTAAAGAAGTATTTCACGTCGTTTATATAGATAGTTTACAATAAATTAATCATGTCCACATTATTCCCTTTCACATAATAATTTTAGTTATGAATAGAATATTTCGAACTTGTACTGCATTTATGCCATTGAAGCCCTTGAATTATTGACTCGATTGGAGCTAGAAGCCAACTCTCAAATCCATCACGTGCTATCGATGGAAGAACTCTAGCTAAGACAAACGCAAGTCGAGCTTTTTTCCAAAAGACAGCATGCGCGCGCGTTATGAAGCAAATAAAGTGCCCTTTTCTTTCGCAGTAGCTACTTGCTCCAGACTAGCTGTCTTCTTCTCGGCAAAAACGGGATGACATTCTCGTGGTTTAGTAGCAAACCACGAGTGTGAACCACGGACGGATCATATGTGATATCCCTGAATTAATTCATTTGAAGTATTCTCTGCTTTGACTTGTTCCATACTGGGTTTCATGATTTTATCCCTTGACATACAGACAGATACTTTCTCAGGAAGTCATCCATTCTAATGGTGCTCTAATCTGGACTCGCTCAACTTTTGGAGTTCCAAAGTAAAGTTTACCTTCACATCATAAGGCGCCTTCCACTTTTCACATATATATTATAGAATCACACACTCTCTCTATTCTATGCACAATTTAGTGCATTCTTGCCTCCTTCATCATCCTAAAAGTCTGCCAGGAGCTGCTCTTTATCCAAGCCCTCTCTAGCACCAACGAACACTTCTTGCCCTCGTCAGATTGGATCATTATAGGCCTACCAATTTCCACATGGTTTGTCCCCATACCATACACTTACTAGAGGGAGTCTTGCTTTAAAACCATATTGTGATATTTATATATTAATGGCAAAAGAGCATCCCAAGTGCCAAAACTTGACACAATGGGATACTTAAGTGCCAAAAGTTACCAAATTGACACTTAAGTGTCACGTTTTCTAAAAAATGGAATATTTGAGTGTCATCTCTAGTGAATCCCGCTAGAAATCCTACGTGGTAATTAAATATTAATATTGCTCATTTACGTGCCTCGCTGGAGAGCTAACTCAACTCTGATTCACCCTAAATGACATAATTTCCATAGTTGGCCAAAATAAACCTCTTAAATTAGCCAAAATGATGTCATTTCTCCAATTGCCCCAAATCTAAAATCCTAAATCGGGCAAGTTCCCCATTGAAGCGCTCGAACCTTAATTCGATTTGCCCTAAATTCCATAGCCAAATATTGGAACTGGAGAGTAGGACTTTCAGTAACGGCTCAAATTCGTTTCACTAAAGCAAAGGAGAAGGCAAGCGTTTATGTTTTTGTGGGTTACTAAGTCCAAGAAGAACATTGTGGACTCGAATGAATCCCGGGAGAAGATTCTATGGATGCGCTCGATATAAAGAAGGGTTGAAGTGCAAATATTGTAAATGGTTTGATGCGAAATTCTCTCACCGAGCCATAGAGGTGATATTAGATCTATTTGATGGATGACATCAACCTCCATCTACGGTTATGGATGACTTGGACAATGTTGACTCAATGCAAGCTCAAGCATATTTAGTTAACCATTTAAAGAATGAAATTTCAAGGATAAAAAGTGAACGGAAGTGTTACCAAGTGTTTATTATGGTGGTGTTTTTTTTTTTTTATATCATACTTTATGATAAAATATAAGGTACTGGAAGATGAGAATAAGTTTCTCCGACTTCCATAATTGTAATTGAGTGGACAAATGTAATTGTTCTAGATCAAATATAGGTTAATTTTTTGGGAAGATGAGAAGAAATTTTGTGTTGTCCATAAGGTTGTTGTGGCATTGTTTTTGTTTACACTATCATATGTATTGTGGGCTACTTCTTGTACTTGTGAGGAGGTCAATGAAAGGGAATGAGTGAATGAGATATTACTCGTATTATGTTTTTGCTTGTTCACAAATATAAATTGGTAAGGATGGATGTGTATTGGATCAATGTATTGTGGTGATTTCTCTACTTGAAATGAATATAAACTAGTAACAAACATTGAATTAAATGGAGTTACCATAAGTTTAACTGAATATAAACCAATCAACAGCTTCTTTGGTTTGCTGCAAACCGGCATATACATAGGACAGACATGAGTGATTACTCAAGTACCATAAGTTGTATTTAATGATCACTTAAGTGTTAGTCGTGATAAAAAAAAATGATCACTTAAGTGTCAAGTTATTATTAAAAGTGATCACTTAAGTGTCACTTGTGATTAAAATTGAACACTTCAGTGCCAATTTTTAGAATATGATCAGTTAAGTACCAATTTTTTTTTTTTTTTTTTTTTTTTTTTTTTTTTTTTTTTTTTAGGTTTCCTCTAAAAATTGCATTAACAACTAGCCACCACCATTGCCCACCACTGGCCATCATCGGCCTCCAGCCATCACCAACAACCACACTAGGCACCCTAGGCACCACCTCAAGCCACCACCTCGAGCCACCACCAGCCACTATTGTGTTGGTGGTGTGCTACTACAGAAGGTGTTGGTGCTAGGTGCCTTGCACCAGCTTGCACCAGCACCACTTGGTGCAAGATGTGCACACTGCCCACTTGCATCTTACATCAGATGTAGCATGAGCCCCCAACCCAACCCCCACAACAGACCCATCACTATTGGACATCACCACCACCACTAGCCACCACTACTAGCCACACCAGCACCCTAGCCACCACCCTAGCACACAACCACCATCATAGACTCATCATTAGCAACTTTTTTTTTGGTAGTGGGTCTGTTGCAAAAGGTGTTGATGCAAGCTGAGCCTTATATCAGCTTGCACCAGCACCATCTAGTGCAAGATGTGCACACTACACACTTGCACCACTACCAGGTGCAGCACAAGCCCCCAATCCAACCCCCACAATAGACCCACCACCACCACTAGGCTTCACCAACCGCCGCCACCAGCCACATGAGCACCCTAGTCATCACCATAAACCCACCACTAGAAGTAGTAAGTAAAAACAAAATCCAAAAAATGAAAAAAAGGCACACATGACAAGCAACAAGATCATTCCATTGATATTGAAATTAAGTCTCACAAATTTAAAGACAAAATACATATATATATATATATATATATATATATATATAATCCATAGCAAATTATAAACAAAACAAATGACTTCTCAGTCCCACAAACCCTATCTCGTCCCATCTCATCAATCAATATGCACAACGTCTCCTACTTGTGCTCTTTTGAATGGACCTTTCACTTGATTAATAATTCTTGCATTTTTTTTTTTTCTAATTGGACGTGTGACTTCTTCTTGGACTGTCTCAGGATGCACTTATTTTGATGGAGCTGCAACTGTCCCGGGTTGAACTAATTCAGAAGGAGATGCAACTGTCGTAGGCTGAATTGATTCAAATGGACCTATAACTGGGTTCTTACTCTTCTTTCTTGTTGGTGCAGCCGATGTCTTTTTCTTTGTTGGCGCAACCGTTGATTCTTGAGTTGGCCTTAAGAGATAAAACCTCCAAAGTTTTCCTAGGCTACAAAAAGAAAACTCAATTATCAGCAAAAATTTGCACAATAAATTAAATTAAATACAACCAATAAAACTTACATTAATAATGATTATTCCAGTACGCTCATCTGTATAAAGGTCATAACCATATTATCTTAGCATCTTCCCAAGAGCCCATTTTGTTTGAAGGGAGCTTCACTTTCAGGTACTTATGATTTGTTGGCTCTTCTTCTCGTTTATGATTTCTTGGGCCTTTGTTTTGTCCCTTTAGCTACAACAAAGGCTTATTCAACCAATTCTTTAGCTAGGCGTCTTTTTGATGGCCTTCTTGTAGCTGGCCCTTGACTTAGCCTTTTTCTAGTTGTTCTTTTATTTAGCTCTTTAGCTTTAGTAACACCTTCTGCTGGCCTTTGTGGTGGCCCTTGTGATGACCCCTCTAATAGCCTTTGTGGTGACCCTTGTGATGGATCTTGAGGTGGCTCTTGAGTTAGGCCCTCTGTTGGTAGTTGAGCTCTAGCTTGCTTTCTTTGTGTTTGAGAAAGAGGCAAATGAAATCATAAAAAAAAAAAAAAAGGACCATATGACCATATAATAACGTAAAGGAAAATTAAACACAAATTGTTGAACTTATTTGGTATTTTTTTTCTCTATTGCTGAACAACAGTCAACTTAATTGGCCTTTCAGTTGCTTCAGCCTATCCTTTAGCTGGCTGTCTTCTACCTTACCTTCTTTGAACAGGCCCCTCAATTTCAAGTACAGTAAGGGTTTTGGCCAATCCTTCACGTGTCATTCTTGTGACCTAACAAAGACATTATATACAAGGCTAATTGTATATATGTACACATTTGTAACAAACCATAAAGTAACATAAACACAAATATCATGACTTACCAGGTTTCATCTCCAACTGTCCCTTATCTAAGCCTTTCAAGTGGCTTCAACCGTTCCTGCTGCTTCCTTAATTGACAACCTTTAGTATTGTGTCTCGCTACGTGGCAATAAGAGCATGTCATCTTTGCACTTGTCCTACTCATCCTACACTAACCTAAGACCTCCGGCTTTGTCATTCTTCGTTTTTGCTTTGGCTTTCCAATTTTCTTCTTTAGTGGCAAAAGTTGAGGTGCTTCACAATATGTTGGCTCTTAGAACTTGCTACTTCTAATTGGTTGCATCATGAATTGGTATGAAGCAAGGTATTTTGATTTCTTGTACCAATCATCAATGTAATCTTTGGCATGTGGCCCTTTAATTGGATGGCATATATGACATATGCACAAGGAATTTCACTTAGTTGTCATGCTCTACATGAACACTTTTTCGTACCTAAATGGATAACATACTTATTAGAACCCTTTATTAACTCATATCCTTCATACTCATTCCAAATGGGATGACAATACTTACTTGTAGCCAAGTTCTCATCCAATTTCCTAGCAATCTTAGGACCACATTGCCTAGTCCACTTTGCAACCTTGTCTCTTTGTTATGTAATCGAGTCATGACCATAACTTGTATATCTTCAAGCATCGAAATGATTGATTTGCATTTGGCATCTATTATCCTACTATTGAATGCTTCACATATGTTGTTGATGTTATCGCACTTGAATTCCTCATTGAAGAATGCCTTACACTAATACTTCAGTTCTATTTGGAATAATGCATTAAAACCTTCCTTTGTTAACTAAATCAGTTCTTCTTTGGCCATCTTAAAGTCAGCCATATTCGTGCTATTTGCTAACTGTCAAAATTACGATTGCAGCTTATCTCCTTTATAAGCCTTTGCCCAATTTGCATATGTGTGTCTCGCAAACATTCAATGTTCGGTATAAGGCAACAACTCAGCTATAGTCGGAACTAATCCCTACAATAATTTAAAACAAGAAATGTAAGCAAATAACATGTTGATATCAAAAAATAAACAATTAACCATATTTTACAGAAAGCAAACATTACCTTTTGTTGGTCACTCATGAATGCTCACTCTTCCCCATTTGTTATCTCCAGATCAGTCATTAGATTTTTTAGGAACAAGGACCAATTCTCCTTGTTCTCTCCCCTTACAATAGCTCAAGCTAGTGGAAATATTTGGTTATTCATATATCTTCCAATTGAGGCCAGTAATTCTCTCTTGCATAAGCCCTTCAAAAAATAGCCGTCTAACTATAATATGTTTACAACCAGATAAAAATCCTTGCCCGCACGCATTAAAATCACACATAGAATTTATTGAACTTGGTCCCACTATCAAGAAATGGTCTCTCCACGACCTCTACATATACTCTACTTGAAAGGTTTTGCAGCCTACATTTCTAAGTATATTCCCATAACTGTCCATATTTGTTGCCATACTAACCAATGAGTATCTTCATCACTTTTTACTTCGATCTTTTGCATTGATTTCTGGATACATTGATACCTACACGCTCCTTCGCCAACATCCTGAACTCAATACTCTTCATCTTGGGCATTAGCTTGATTAGATTGAAGAAGTGGTTGGACAACTATGCACTTGTTGCCATTTTATTTTCAAAATTAATGGAATAAGTACGTTTTTCTTAGCTTGTGGCTCACACATCATACACTCATAGGCATTGTAGGCATTTTAAATAAGTTCCAAATGTTGACTTTTCCAAAGTCAAATCAAACATTTGAAAGATTTTAAATATTGAATATTGGAAACATCACATGTACCAAAAACATTTAGATGTGCAAAAATAAACATTTCCAATCAATATTGAGAAAAATGTGATCAAAAGGTCAATTCATTTATTGAAAACCTTTTGACAATGAAAATCACGTAATTTGAAATAAATTTTATGAAGATGACATATCCTAATTCCATGCACAAACTATCCTAAAAATCTAGACAAGCAATTGCAACGAGGGCTTACAACAAAACATTTTGGACAAAGCAAGTCAAATCAGCACAATTGAAAGACACTGATTGATAATCTACATTTGAGAAAATTACACAACATGCATAATATCATATGGAACAACTTTTGTGAAGAAAGTTTCCTAAGAAAAGCTAAGTATGAATTTACAAAAATCCGACAATGCACATCATCGCATTAGGAAATTGACAAAACATAAGGACATTTAGTCATTGTAACTGAAATTTACCATATCTAACTGGGTCTAAAAATCGGGAAATTTCAACATAATGAAGATAAAAGAATGACAATCAAATTCCGTTGGGGGTCTGACTCAAGAATCCCTACCAAAGAATTGATATAAAAATAGTAAAGGTCTACCTAAACGGGTGAAAATAGGGTTCCGAATTTATTCCTAGGTCAAAATTCTAATCTAGTTTAGAAAAAAATGGAAAATAGGTTTAATGATGAGAAAATTACGTGAAACTAGCGACACTTGAAAGGTCTAAGCGTGCCCCACGACTTTCTAGAAGGGTATGGGTTCAATCAAAGTCAATTTAGTACTCAAAAGTTGATGTTTGTGAAGGTGTGCGCATTGGTCATTAACAAACCAGAACACAAATATGAATTAATGAGTCATAAAATCACTTAAACAAAGCACAAATGGCATGAAATTTGCATGCGATGAAAAATTGGAATCGACAAATGATTAGGGTAAACATTTAACCCTAAGTTGGCATGCGAACAAATCATATGAATCAATGACAATATGAAATGACTTAAGACTAAAATGACATATTTGATAATTTCAAAGGTCAACTAGCCTAATTGAGGCATAATGTTCATGTATTAAATGATGCTCAATCATGATGAGTCACATATGTACTTGAAGCTTGTAATACATACTTTAAGACTCAAGAAGGCATTAATATGAGATTTGGTCTTTAAGAAACCCAAACGAGCATGATAAAGTGCACACATGATAAGACATTAATCTAACCTCAACATTATAGAACATGCTTGATTGTGGTCACCTAAAGACATGCAAAAATCCAATGAAAAATTGGGCATATAGAATGCACAATGGCAATAATTTTTGTTAAGACATCATGGCCTAATTGAGATCACACAAAGCTTGATGAGAATAGCAAAATAGACACATGTTATAGAATGCTCTAATAACAGTAGAATCCTAACGTGTTCGGACATGCAATCAACAAACCAAATGACGAGAAAATCATGTAAACCATGCATCATTGGAACACACATGACGTATATTTCAAGTTTCATGAAGATCCTAAAGCCAAATGGACTCATCTATATGCTCATTTTCACTAAAATACACTTCGGATTGGTGTAAGGCAGATTGACCAAGTCTTAGTTTTAGGTGATTTTGACCTACTAAAACATTTTCGAAAAATCTTGAAACAAAGTATGTTATACAAGAGACAATTTGAAACAAATCTTGTGCATAAAATTTTCTCAAAAATTGATCATGAAAATCAACATGAAAATAGCAAAATCAGAAGCAGAACAAGAACAAAACCAAAAAGGGACCAAAAACATGGTAGAATCAAACAACTTCTGAGGTGTTTTTCAAGGTTCAAAAGATCTCCGTTTCAGGCGTGCAACCTATCAAATCGAAGTCTTGGAATGTTTAGAAGATATGAAGATCAAATAAGCTCATCTAGTGCCTCTTTTAAAGCCAAACAATAACTAAGTTCTGTTGCACGAAAATTGCAGATTAGAATAATCACATTCAAACCACATCAAGTTCAATCTCAATGAACCTCAAACTCAGTAAATCATTAGTCAAGCTCATCAACAATAGATCTAAACATTTTATTTAGCTCTAAGCTTGAATTCTAGCCCCAATTGGATATGCTGATCTTGCTTCATTGAATTCAAGTTTTAGGAACCAACCTTTTCGTGATTTATTCGATTTTGATCCGCAATCAAATGAAGCAATTATTGCAGGAGCTTGATCAACACTCCAAGGATCATGAACAAGCTACCATGGATTGCCTAAGGGAGGATTAGACCACTAGTCCAAAGATTTGGAATGAAACCGATCTGATCGGATTGGCCTTCATGCGCTAGTGGGAGAAGAGGTCATTGGATGAGTTTCGGTGACCTTTGATTGACATTTCGACCACCAACAAGTTGGAGATACTTCGATGAAGGAAGCTGGAGTGACCATTGGGCAAGGAAAAGCTATCAGATTGCTGGGTTTTGTTTGAAATAGAACCAGTCCAAAATTGAACCAATTTTTCATGCCTGGAAGAGATCAAGCCACTAGAACTGTTTTGGTTGATCTATTGGTTTCGAACCACCATAGGGTTGGGAATTGATTTAGAGGGAGATTGGCGGGGGTTGCTCCGCCTGTCTGGATCATCAAACCAACGATCAAGCCAGTTAAAGCTCAAACCAGCTTAGTCGCTGATTTCTGCACCCACGGGAAAGAAATCATTGGTTCTCACTGATCGATCTACAACCGGTAGCAACATTAGCCACCTAAGGGATGAGGAGGAAGAGAGAATCTCCTGGGGGCTAGATGGTGACCAATCAACTGCCGATGTAAGGTCGGCGAGCGGCGACAATGAGGACCAGTATGAGGCGGTTTAGGAGGGGAGAGAGTGGGAAAAGAGGAGAGAAAGGGAGAAAGATTGAGTTTTGAGACGTAATTTTTTTTATACAAAATGAGCCCCCCTTTAAAAAAATAGAGGGGAAACTCTCATATTAGTCCCAAATCAGCCAATCTCGATCGTCGGTTCAATCCGACGGTCAAAAGCTTGATTTATTAGCCAAATTGAATTTTTAAAGGGCTAATCATCTTCAAGATGCATTGTATGACCAATCGGATTGGTCCAATTTGCAAAAATTGGAATCTAAAACAAGAATTGAGCTTGAGGGCTAATTAAGGATTGAATTGTAAATTTTTGAAATTCAAGAGTTAATACGCAAAATCATGAAAATATGAGGGCATTGGGGGCAAAATTGGCATAGTGAGAGGTATGGAATTGGCTGCCAAAGGTCCAGAACCGGCGGGCAAGAGGCCAAATCAACCTGCCCTGCCAGCAGTTGATTGGACCTATCAAACCAGTTCACATTAGTTTGACCGGTTCTTGATTGGTTCTAACCAGTTCTTGCCTACTCTAACCTGTATGGTCTTTGTGGGTTCAAAATTAATGCAATTTGGTCATTCAAAGAGAAAACTTGCATGATTTGAGGAGAAATTGTCTGGTTTTGGTTCAATTAAGCCAATTAAACTCTATTAATGCAATTTATGGACTCTCTATTGACTTAATTGAGTGATTATTGTGAAAAACAATGAACCTAAATCATGGGTACATGAAATCGAGCATTATAGGCTAAAATAAGCAATCTTGCAATTCTATGGCTAAAATTGCAAATTGGTTGAAATTGGATTCAATTAATATTGCAATAAACCTTCTTTTGTCAGTCCTATTCTATTCCTACTCTAACACTCACTCTCAGACTTTTGCCCTACCTCTTGCAGGGTGTGGGAGTCGAACCCACTCTTGAAACTTACTTGTCCCCACCCCATCCCCCCTGAGAAGGTGGGGATTTGAACCCCTCACATCCCCATTCCATGTTGGAAGGGTGGCCACTGGGGCGAATCTCAGTGGTTCAATAAGCCTATTTGAGTAATCACCCATGTGTAGGATCACCTAATGCATTTAAATTGATGTATTAAAGTGCTAAAGGGATAAAAAAGCTTCAAGTGCCAAAAGTTGGCACAAATGGACACTTAAGTGCCAAAAGTTATGAAAGATACACTTAAGTGCCACAATCAAAAAGAAATGGGACACTTAAGTGCCACTCCGGCCAAAATCCGGCTAAAGTGCTGACGTGTGTAATTTTCGGCGAAATAAGTGCAAAATGATGCCGTTTTGCACGCCGATGTGGCCAAATAGTGCAAGAACGACGTCGTTTTTGCATTGACGTGGCAATAAATTAATATAAAAATTAATTTAATTTAATTTAAAACTAAATTTACTTAAAATATTTAAAAATATAAATATTAATATTAAAAAATTCAAAAATTAAAATTAAATTAAAAATTTATAATAAAAAAAAGGAGGGGGTTGGATACGGTTGAGGGTGGGCCCTCAATCCCCGCCGCGCTTTGCCGGGCGGCACCCCCGGCTAGGGGGAAGGGTTGGCCGGGGTTGCCGAGCCACGGCCGGGGGCCGACGACCCCAGGCCGACCGGCGGCGAGGGCACAGGAGCCCTCGCCGGATCCGGGGGCGAGGGCCGCGACCCTCACCCCGGATCGCAGCCCTCGCCCGATCCGGCCGGGGTTGGCCAGGGGCCCGGCGACCCAGCTGACCGGCGGCGAGGGCCCGGAGCCCTCGCCGGATCCGGGCGAGGGCCGCGACCCTCGCCCCGCATCGCGGCCCTCGCCTGATCCGGCGAGGGCTCGCGAGCCCACGCCGCCGGCCGGCCGAGGTCGCCACCCCTTGGCCAAGGCCCTGGCGACCTCGGTTGACCCTTCCCCCGGCCGGGCGGCTGGCGGTGAGGCGGCGGCGGCTAAGGGCTTTTTAAAAAAAAAATTCTAAAAATTTTAAAATTTTAATATTAAAAATTGTTATTTTTAATTTCTTTAAATAAATTTAATTTTAAATTTAATTTAATTAATTTTTATATTATTTTTTTCCACGTCAACATTAAAACGATGCCGTTTTGTCTTTGCCTCGCCGGAAAATTGCCACGTCGCATTTTGGCTGGATTTTCGCCGGATTGGCACTCAAATGATCCATTTTGCTCCGATTTTGGTACTTAAGTGTACCTTTCGTAACTTTTGGCACTTAAGTGTCGCTTTGTGCCAATTTATGGCACTCTAGGAGTCCGCGTGTCAAGTGCTAAAACTTAGGCAAAAAATGAATCGAGGTCTAATATCAAAATTGGACGTCGATTCATGAAATTGAACTATAATCTTGAATAAGTCAACCTAAATTTCTTCATTTAAAGCTTAACGGCTCGATTTTCTTATATTTAAGAGAGTGAAATCCTTCAAATTGGGAAGTTCTCATGTGAATTTCTCAAAACAAACCCCGAATTTGGACTTATCTTAATAAAAAGAGTGGAAAACAATCATCTGTTCGTAACTCATGAAGAATCATTTTGACCCCCTAATTATAGCTTAAAATGGCAATTCGCATTTCAACATGGCAATTCTTGAAATTGAATGAACAAGCGTATTGAAAATAGTTCCTAGACCAAATGTCGTAAAAGGAACTTGTCGCAACCTAACCTCGGGTGCACCACCTATGATTTGGTTAATGGACTAATAAGTTTAAATTTAGTTCGAGCTCTCACAAGCCCATACCAATTCACAACTTAGGTTTAAGTTTTTTTAAAATGAATTTTATCTAGGAGTCGCTACTAATCAGTTTATAGTAGGTCAATTAGACACCTAATTAAAATTACGAGAGAATTATTTTACTTCTACGACCAGAGACTTTAGATGCGGGGACTTGGTTACACTAGATTTCTCTAATGCCCTTTCGGTGCCATTCTTTTTATTTTCAAAAATATCTTTGCAAGTAGTTTGGATTTATTTTAACCTAATTTACTATCATGCAATGGGGTGATCACACGGATGCTCAACCATTATTAAATATTCAATAAATAAAATAAATTGCACAAAAGGAATTCAACACACTAAAGCAAGTAATTATTTTTTGGGATTTTATCTTATCTTGAAATTAAAACTTGCCTATATAACATGCACTTTAACCTACATGACCTAACTCTACTAACAAGCAACTTCTTAATTAAATGAACCTAACATGCAGACTATTTGACATGCACCTATTTTTTGTATTTTTTGTATTAAAATTCGTAATAAAAAAACCTAATTAAACTATCTAAAAAGAATATTTTCTAATATGTTTTAGGGATTAATTTGAGTTAAACCCTATCCTATCTTAGAAAACTATTTTTTTTTTTAAAGTATTAAAATGTGCAAACATTATCTAAGACCTTATCTATAAAAAAAAAAAATTATTTAGGTCCAATCATAATCTATTCCAAAAATTATCTAAACGTGCAATCTAAAAATGCAATCCTAACTTATGAAACCATCATTGTCCGATGCAAGATTTAATTTTTTTTTTTTTTAGTGTTTTCCAAAAAAGGCACTTATCATGTAAGCATTATAAACAAGCCACTCAGGATATTCATAAAATAAAGGGTTAAAATAATTAGAAAAATAATCCGTTGTCTCACGGATGAAGTTAACAATTATTCTAATCCTAAACATCACAACATGTAAGAGAGCTCAAAATAATTAAAAATTTGATTTGAAGTCTTACAAATCAAATTAATAATTATAATGATTTAAGAATTAAAATACAATCAAAGTGCAAAAAAAAAAAATCAATATAATTAAAAAAATGATTCGACGTCTTATGAATCAAATAATAATTATAGTGATTTTTGGGCAATAGTACTCTACGGATCATGCCTAAGATATATATAAAATAAACATTGACACCCAATGTTCTAATTTAAGCAATAATAACAAAACTTGATTTTTTAAAAAAACTACCTAAGATGGGGACTTAGCGAGGATCAATAGTGACGGCAAGTGAGCATGTCGTGGGTGGAGGTGCTGCTGGTGTTCGCAGCTGCGGAGGTGTGGGCGTCGGTGGATGGAGAGGCAGCAGCACAGGCAGCAGCAATGATGGTGCTTAGGCAGGCTGCTACGGCGGTTGCTATGGTGGCGACAAGTAGAAGTGGCTCTTGGTTGCAGGGGCACACGGTGGCGAGCTGCTATGATGTCAGTAACAGGCTAAGACATTGTTGGCTACTAGGTCAGGCGGATACACAGGCGAAGGTATGGGCATCACTTGAGGGACGGAGGTGCAGTAGTAGTGGTGTGGGCGTCACTATAGGGGCGGAGAGCAATAGTGGCGATGGCGGACGGAGGCGTTGCAAAGACGGGTCGTTAGGCGAAGATGTGGACATTGGCAGCAGCGGAGGCGAGTTGCAAGTCGCTGCTGGTGCTCACGGCTGTGGAGGTGTTGCTTGCAGAAACAGCAGCAGCGGGCGGAGATGGTGGCGTGCTCGGAGGTCACTGGGAGGAGGTGCTGCGGTGGTGTGACGACAGCAACAGTGTGGCGAATAATGGTGTGGAGGCGCAAGCTGTGGCGCGGTGACGAGCAGTGCAAGGTGGAGGTGCAGGCGCAGCAAATAGACTAGACGTCGCTGGTGGAGGGTGGAGGGAGGCACAACGACCAGCGGGGGACGGGTGAAGGCGCTATGACCGACGAGTGGAAGTGGCACGGGCAGAGGTGCTCACGGCTGTGGGTTGTAGGCGGCAATGACGTTCAAAAGCTCAAGGTCGAGCGGCTGCGTGATGGAGATGCAGGCGCTCAAAAGCTCCCTTGGAAGAGGATGACTTCTCTTCCCTTTGTCTTTTTTAATTTTTTATGTGTCTCACGTCCACTCTCCCTCTTTCTCTGTACTTTCAGTAGACTTTTCCCCTCTGCTGCTGTTCTTCTTTCTTTTCCTTTGTAGCTTGTTAGAGAAAGAAAGATTACTTTTCTTTTTTCACTTTATCTCTCACGCCCTTTTTTTTTTTTCTCTCCTGCACTTTCTCATGCTTGCTCTATTCACGAATTCTCCCCCTTTTTTTCTACGAAATTGTCCCCCCTTTTATAGTGATTCCAAAAACCCTAATTCATGGCAATTTTCAAGCTTCCTTTCTCTGTTGCCTTAAATCGTGGTCTGTAAATTAAAGTATGATTTCGCGGTCAGCTTGATTTTTCCTCAAATGCTTTGATTCCTTCCCTTTTTTCAAATTTCTTGCTTTTTAATTCACCTGATTTTCTAGCTCTCGATCCTTGACCGTGAATTGCTTCCACATTTACTAAGATTTGAATATTTTCCAAAGCAAGGGTGACTAATCAGAATTTCCAACTTCCATTCATGATCAATCAGATTGATTCCCCCTTATCTTTCCTTTTATTTTCTCCGACAACCACAATTATATACTAGGTAATTTTTATTAGGGTCACTAAAATTTAAGTGTCAATAGCTACTCCTTTTTGAATGTGAGCTCGCAGATGTTGCATTGAAAGACAAAATGATGCCTAAATTTTGACCGGACACATGCAATGAATACTATTTTTGTTGAAAAATGAATCCCATTTCAAAATGCAATGTATGATGCAAAAGGAGAGAACGTACCTATGGTTACTTACCAATTAGTGTGGTAGAGAGGTACATGATAAATCTTCATTTACTCCACAAGTACTCGATCTTCATTCAGGTTCCTTGAAGAGTCTAATGTTTATCGTAATATCTAGATTCAGACTAAGATATGAAAAAGATCGGAAAACATTCATAATGGAATGAAACGTTTAACGAAAAGACTTAAGGACATTTAGATCCAAACTGAAATGTCAAGCTTTTGAGAACTTGAAATACTTAGATCTAGATTAAGGTATAACGAGAAGGACCAAAAACATTCATGTTAATAATGAAATGTTTAACGAAAAGATTTAAGGCGTCCAAATCCAAACTAGGATATCAAGATTTTGGAACTTGAAATACCTAGATCCAGATTAAGGTATAACGAGAAAGATCGAAAAACATTCATATCCAAAATGAAATGTTTAACGAAAAGATTTAGGACATTCAGATCTAGACTAAAATGTCAAGATTTTGGAACTTGAAATACCTAGATCAAAACTAAGGTATAACAAGAAAGATCGAAAAACATCCATATCCAGAATGAGATGTTTAACGCAAAGAATTAAGATATCTAGATCCAGACTGAGATGTCAAGATTTTGGAACTCGAAATATCTAGATCCAGACTAAGGTAGAACGAGAAAGATCGAAAAACATTCACATCCATAATGAAATGTTTAAATAAAAGTATTTTGTGACATTTAGATCCAAACTGAGATGTCAACAACGGATTAAAGATTTTTGTGAGATTCACAGACTCTCAAATTTTTCCTCAAGCTTTACCTTGAGTACTTCAATAGATTTGATGCTTACCTGAGGATTTGAGAAAATAAACTTGGATACTGAAGAATTTTGTAAATCACGAGCTGCAAAAGCTCGCCATGCAAAAGACTCTGAGTTACAGAAGCATGCCAAATTAATGAGGTGACTTTAGGCTGCAAAAGCTTGCCAAATCGATGGAAAGCATGCCATGTCGATGAAAGAGATTCCAAGCTACGGAAGCACGCCGTGTCAATTAAGAGAAACTCTGGGCTATGGAAGCACTCCGATTTGATAGGGGGATTCTGAGCTATGGAAGCACGCCATGTCGATGAAAATGACTCCAAGCTACGAGAGCACGGTGTGTCAATTAAGAGAGACATCAGGCTATGTAAACACACCAAGTCAATGAAAAGGACTTCGGCCTATTAAAGTATGCCAGGTCAATATGTCGAGTCGATGAAAGGGACTCTAGGCTATGAAAGCACCCCAGGTCAAGAACTCCGGGTTACGGGAGCACGCCTTGTCAATTAAGAGAGATGTCGGGCTATAAAGCACACCGAGTCAATGAAAAAGACTCTAGGCTACAGAAGCATGCCAGGTCAGGAACTCCGAGCTACGAGAGCATGCCATGTCAATTAAAAGAGACATCAGGCTATGGAAGCACGCCAATTCAATTTATGTGTTTATTTGACCATGCATGCAATGAATGTCATTTTTGTGGAACATATGTTCCATTTTATAATGCAATATATGGAAATGCTAATGCAATCAATAAAGGAACATACTTGGAATGACTTACCTTCAAGGAGGATAGAGTAATTTAAGATAATTGGTGTTACATGTCCAAAACCCATACCTTTTTATGATCGTCTAGTATTGCAGCATAGATCATCTGATGAGGACCCGAACCTTTCTTCAGTCACCTTAATCAGATTGAATTTAGAGAAAAATCTTTGGGGGACAGCTTGATATAGGCTAGTGAACCACCTAAAGGGGGCGAATAGGTGATTACGGAATTCTTTTGGAATCTTTTACTGAATAATACTTTAATATGAAGAATATAGCAATAATAAATAGATCATGCATTCATAAAGTAAATAGAGTAGGGTAAGAGAGAGTTGACACAAGGATTATAGTGGTTCGGCTTATTGCAAGCCTATGTCCACTCTCCACGCTGACAGCCAACTGACTGTAATCACTATGTAGCAAATGAGAGCTGTTACAATTCACTAACTAAACTTCTTCAGCAGAAAGTCTCTCCTATAACTTATTGCCGTTTCGCACTATAAGTGACTCTCTTTGATACACAACTTGAGCACGAGAGATTTTAGAGAAAAAGAGATTTCAAAGGTTCTAACATCAAAATTTTTCTATTAATTCTCTCATTACTTTCGAACAACTCTGATCCACCTTAAATAGCCTTCGTGCCTCCATAACCATTAGCACTTTCCAAGAATTCGTCCAATCAACCCGTTGGACTGAATCAATTTAAGTGATCTTCACGTCGTCAAAAATATAAGTAGACAATAGCTCGTCAATCCTGCTCGCCCATACAATCAGGATCTTGAGTTTTCAAAATTAGATCCGTCCAAAAATTCGCTTGATCTTCAACGGATAAAATCCGAAGAATAAATCTTCCAAGCTCACAATCACACCCAAGGATATTCCATGGATAAGTTAGGAAATATAATATTCAATTCTTACTTTCCTTAATCATAAAAATAACCTGCTGTCAGCCTGGCAAAAACGTAAACTGTCTTTAGACTTAGATTTGGGTCTGGAGGTCTTCAGACTGTAACTGGATCTGATTGTCTTCAGACAGAAAAAACTTCAGACTGAACTTTGAGTCTGACTGTCTTCAGATGGAAAAAACTTCAGACCGAACTTTGGGTTTGACTGTCTTCAGACGGAAAACGCTTGGGTCTTGAACTCTTCAGACTTTACTGACGAGTCTTGGATTCTTCAGACTCTACTAACGAGGTTGTTTTGTTAACTTCAAAACTTCAAGAGATTTTTCTTCAACAATCTCCTCCTTTTTGATGGTGACAAAACACATCGGCAGATTTGCGAATTTAAAACCTGCAAAGAATAACTTATATTTATTTGGAGGATTACTTCTGCAAGACAAAAACTTGTTAGTCCAATAATAATTATCCTCAAATATAATGTTCCTGCAAATTCATAAGTCTAATAATCCAAACATCAAATAAGCATAAAGACAAAGAGGTTCAAATAAACAGCCCAATCCAAATCCAAATAAAAAATAATGAAAACAGACTGAAAACAGTCTAAGCAAACAAAAGTAACAACTTTAAAGTTCAAAACAAAAACAAACTTCAAATCTGCAAAACTCTCCCCCTTTTTGTCCCATCAAAGGAGGTAGAGTGGATAGGAGATGGTTTTCAAAAGATTTAGGGCTCTCCAGGGATGCGAACAAGCTGAAATTTGCTTAGCGTCTGTACTGTCTTCTCAAGATTAGTAAGAGCTTCCTTCACTGAAATCAACTCTGCACTATTTTGATTTGATTCCACTTGAGCTCTAAGTGCATTGATTTGATCTTGCATATTCGTAGAAGTACTCAGTAATGCCTTCTTTAAATCCCTCAGTTCAAAATCCATTCCAAAAACTCCGCTTCTTTAGGTCCAAATAACATCCAACAAGTTGTGTAAAAGCCGTTGAGTTAGTATTACCTCCACTAGGACCAACAGATTCAGTTCTTGGAGTTTGGAAACTTGGAGCATCCTTCTCAACCCTTTCATTCTCTAATGGAGAGGATTCTTCATGTTCTGGGAAATGAGATGCATAGACATCCTCAGCGTCAGCACCTAACCTACTCACATCACTATAATGTAATGGCGATATCGTTCCTTGATCCACAGTAACTCCCCTTGTGTTGATGCCAATGGGTGGAGTCGAATATTCCTTGCCAACATCCATATCAACACTGTGATGTTTCTCGGTCTCTTCCCCAGATTGAGCAAATGATGGCTCAAATCCTACAGCCATATCCTCCTGTACTTGGCTCTCCTCTTCATCCTTCTTCCTTCTCTCTTCCTCTTCTCTTCTTCTTCTCTTCTTCTTTCTTCCTCTTCTTCTTTCCTCTTCTTCTCTCCTCTGTTCCTCTTCTCTCCTTTTTCTTTCTTCTTCTTCTTTCTTCTTCTTTTCCTCTTCTCTCTTCCTCTGTTTTTCTTTCTCTTTCCTTTGTTTCTCAGCTTCTTTCTCCTCAGCTTCTTTCCTTGCCCTCTCTCCAGCATCAGTTCTCAAGCTGACTGGGCTCCTCAATTTTGAGAGAGCAGACAAAGTTATGGCATCATCAAAATCTTCTTCATCCTCTTCATCCTGCAGGATGATTTTTCTACACTTTTTCTCAGCCATGGGCCCTTTGCCCTTTCTCTTTGAAGAAGCAATGGGGATCTCCTTTGAAGGTGTCTTTTCCTTCAACCTTTCCAGTGCAGCATTTAGCTCTGGAAACTTCATCTTCATAACCATCTTGTAACCAACAAGCATCAGACTTAAATTGGTCAAGCATAGAGGTGCAGGAATCTGAATTTCAAAATGTTTGAACAACTTGGTGATGATCGACGAATAAGGCAATTGACCCTTATCCTTAACCACTGTTCAGTACATGTGGAAAAGAATAACGTGTGGGAGAGAAAGGGGTCTGCCTTGGTTGATGGCAAACATCAGCTTGGCTTCAGTCTTGGAGACATCGGTTTTTGAGGTTGTCTTGGGCCTGATACAGTTGATGATGATTTTGTGCAGCAACATGTTTGAGGCATCCATCCTTGTATAGGATATTTTGCCTTCCACTTTTTTATCACGCACAATTTCCAGAGTTGCAAAGGCTATGAACACTTTTATTGGTTGGAAACCCTTTCCACCCCAATAACATTAGCCAGAGTGTCAACATCAACAATATACTCTTTGTCCATATAAGAAAAGGACAACCTATTTGCATCCAGAAACGACAAATTCAAATAAAAATATGCCGTAAGTTCAGGGTAGGCATTTGTCGTATCTGTGTAGAATTTCTCCAACTGCAGCCTAGCAAACTTCTCTCTAAGATTTATCTCCAATGAATCAAGGAAATCGAAGTCTACACTCCTCGGATTTACAACACCCCTTTTCAACAGCTTTGAGTACATCCGCTCATGCTCCTTAGACCGAAAAAGACTACCCGAAGGACAAACTGAGTTCACAGCCACACCCATTCGTGGCTGGAATTGAGAGAAAAGTCTCTCATCAACGTCTAAAATCTGGCTTGTAGTACTGAAAAGCAGATTACTCGGAATATTTTCAAGCGTTCTTTGAGCAGTCCCTTCTTCAACAATTTTTAACTCCTTCATCTCCCGCAAGAAGATATACACTCTTATATCCTCTTTCTTTTAAAAAATCCTCGATCGTCTTTAGGCTCGTTCCCCCGGCCTTTAGCCTACTGTAAAGATCAAAAGCAACCTTTGGTTTAAGGGTTCTTACCAGCTCTGCTTCAGTGATCTCTTCCTCAAAATGTTGACTTTCGGTCTCCCTTTGTGGATATTCTTCGCTTGTGAGGTCTACCCTTGTAGGACCCTCTGGTTGTCTTTGTGGTCCCCTACCAGCGATTTTGCAAGACTTTCGAGACGACATTCTTGGATCGCAAGCAAAATTTCAACTTGTTCGCAAACAAAAGTTGGAATTTTTGTCGAGAAAGGTAATGGAACAAGAACGGCAATGGAGTTTTTTTAGGGTTTTGAAATGGAGAGAAAATGGAGATGGATTTCAAAAGTGCTGTAGCGGATGAAGATGACAATTCGAAAGTATAAATAGTAAGAGAAAAAAAATAAAAACGAGATATTGAATCGTCGCCTAAAAGGAAAAATAAAAACTGCCAATTTGAAAAAGTAAATTGCCATAATTACATGTCAGACTTCGAATAAAAGAGATTTCAAAAAAGCAATTAACAAAAACAATTAAATGCAGAGAATACGTAAAAATTAAAATACGTAAAAAGACTTTAAGACTGAGTCTACGAGTATTTAGACTTTTCCTCAGAGTCTGAACTCTTTCAGACCTTACCTTAGAGTCTGAGCACCATCAGACCTTACGTTAAGTCTGAACGCGTTCAGACCTTGCGTTGAGTCTGAACTTTTCAAGACTCTAGTTTTGAGTCTGAACATCTTCAAGTCTTGCGATATTCAGTCTTGACCGAATTGATTCAAAGTGAGCCTTTCCTAGGGGCTTTGTGAATATATCTGCTAATTGATTCTTTGAATCAACGAACTGAATCACCACTTCACCACTTTGAACATGATCTCGGATGAAATGATGCTTGATTTCAATGTGCTTTACTCTTGAATGAAGTATTGGATTCTTTGTGAGGTTGATTACACTTGTGTTGTCACATTTAATTTCTGTACTAATTTTCTCAACTCCAAAGTCTCTTAATTGTTGTTGCATTCATAGAATTTGAGAGCAGCAACTTCCAAGAGCTATGTACTCTGCTTCAACAGTTGAAAGAGCTACGGTACCCTGTTTTCTTGAGAACCAAGATACCATCTTGTTTCCCAATAGTTGACAAGTACCTGTAGTGCTTTTTCTATCCACTCATGCCACCGGAGCATAGGTTTCATCATAGTCGATGCCTTCTTCTTGTGTATAACCTTTCGCCACAAGTCTTGCTTTGTTCCTTACCACTTTTCCTTGTTGATCAAGCTTGTTCCTAAAAACCCATTTGGTACCGATAATTGATTTACCTTTTGGTTTAGGAACTAGCTACCAAACATTGTTGATTTTGAATTGATTCAATTCCTCTTGCATTGCTTCAATCCAGCTTTCATCTTTCAATGCATCTTCTATGTTTTTAGGTTCAATCTCAGAAATGAGTGCGAGAGCACTAGATTCTTCATGCTTTTTAGATCTTGTACGAACTCCTTCATCAATATTACCAATGATGAGATCTGCGTGGTGACTTGATTTGTGTTTCCAATTTGTAATTGGTTTGTCACTTTGATGAAGCTCTTCTTCAGTTGGAGCTACTAAATTGGTTTGCGGCTAAGTGTCTGAGTTTTGATTTTCTTCAAGAGAATTTGTAGACACTTGGCCAAACTCATAATTTTCAGGTTGAGTCTGATTTTGAACTGAGTCTTCAAATCTCACATTCATGGATTCTTCCACAGTCTGAGTCCGTTTGTTGAAAACTCTGAAGGCTTTGCTTGTCATAAAGTAGCCAAGGAAAATTCCTTCATCTGATTTTTCTTCAAACTTACCAACTCGATCACTTGAATTCTTTAGGATAAAACATTTATAACCAAATACATAAAAATAAGAAATAATAGGTTTCTTACCTTAGAAAAATTTTGTTTATAATATAGCAAGTAGTTGAAGTAGCTTCAGCCCAAAAATGAGGAGAAATATTACTCTCAATTAAAAGAGTTCTTGCCATTTCTTGCAAAGAATGATTTTTCCTCTCTACAACTCCATTTTGTTGTGGAGTATATGGGGATGAAAAATTATGTTGAATACCATAGTCATCACAATATTTAGCAAAATCATGATTCTCAAATTCTCCACCATGGTTAGTTCGAATACTTGAAATTGCATATCCTTTCTCAATTTGGATTTTCTTTGCAAACTTAGTAAAATAAGTTAATGCTTCAGATTTATTTGCAAGAAAGAATATCCAAGTAAAACGAGAATGATCATCAACGATTACCAAACAATATCTTTTACCTCCAATGCTTTGAGTTATTGTTGGACCGAACAAATCCATGTGTAATAGCTGCAAAACACGATTAGTGGATACCTAATTTATAAATTTATAAGAATTTCTAACATGTTTTCCAAGTACACAAGGAGTGCATAATTCATGCTTTTGATACTTCAGTCGGGAAGTCTCCGAACAAGCTTTTGGATGAAACTTTTGCAATTTGCTTCAAGTTGACATGTCCAAGCTTCCTATGCCAAAGAATGGCTTCATCTTGAATTGATATCAAGCATTGAGAACTGTCGACTTTATATCCAGCAAATAAATGTTTCCATGTCTTCGTCCGAGAAAGGATTGTGAGAGATCTTTGCTTGTTCCAGAACAAGTATCTTCTTAAAAATTGATCTTGTATCCAGTCTCACATAGTTGACTAATACTCAATAGATTGTAGTTCAACCCTTCAACTAGAGAAACATTGTTGATTGTGAGGTTTCCTATCTTCACGGTTCCTCGACCAATAATTTTTCCTTTGTTGTTGCCACCAAAAGAAACATTTCCTCCTTTTACATGAGAGAGATTTGTAAAACAATTTGAGTCTCCCGTCATGTGTCTTGAATAGCCACTATCCAAATACCACTTAATTTTCTTCTTGATAGTGACTTGCATTTAAATGAAAAACTCAAGTTTTCTTTGGTACCCAAACTTTCTTGGGTCCGTCATTGTTAGTACCATAAATAGTCTTTGCCCAACTCTTTTTAACAGGTCTCCAAACTTTGAGACATTCCTTCTCAAAATGTTCGACGCTTTTGCATTTTGAACATGTAAGGGCATTTCTACCAACAGGCTTTACAAAAGCCTTTTGAAAATGATCCTTATAAAAAGATTTTGTTGGCCTATTCTTGATTCTTTCTTTTACCTTTGGAAAATCAATCAAAGGAATGGTTTCATGTGTCATTCCTAGACCAGATTTATTAAAATAAGGTCTTTGAATAGAAAGAATTTTATCCAACTTTTCAGAACCCATTGAAAATTTCTTTGTAACTTTCAACAAATCTTCTTTCAAGCAAACATTTTCTTTTGAAAGTACAATCTCATTTTCTTTTAAAATAGCAAGACACTTGTCTAGACTTTCAACTTTTTCAACCAAAGTCTTTTCTTGTTGTTTCAATTTTGAATTCTCCCTTTTTAGTTCAGAGATCCTTTTAAGAGAACCTTTAAGACTGAGACAAAGTTCATCAATGTAATTGGATAATTTGATAGGAATTTTTAAATTTCTAACCTTAATACCGTTGTTTGAGTTTGAGTCTGAATTTAAGCTTGAGTTTGAGTCTGAGTCTGAGCTTGAGTCTGAGTCTCGAGTCCGAATTAGCCATAAGACAGATATTGGCACACTCCTCATCACTCTTCTCACATTCGGTGTCACTTCATGTTTCAGCTTTGAGTGCTTTCTTGAACCTTTCTGGTTTTCCTTTCTTTTTCTTTAATAAGGGACAGTTGGGTCTGATGTGTCCCTTTTTCTTGCATTCAAAGCAAACAACCTCCTTATTAGCATCTTCTTCTTCATTTGATTTCTTTTGAAATCTCTTATTGTTTTGTCTATTTCCATTGAACCTTTTGCCTTTTCTGTTTAGCCTTCTGAACTTTCTAATCGAAGTGTCAATTCCTCATCATCCAAGTCTTCTTCGAATCGTAGCATCGTAATCATCATTAGATTTTAAAGCAATTGACTTCTTACCTTTGGTGTCAAATTCCTCATTGAATTGCTCAACTTCATATGATTGAAGTGTGCCGACCAACTCATCTACCAAAAGAGGCATGATCCTTTGTGTTTCTCTTATGGATGTCTGGACATGATTCCAATCTTTGGAGAGTCCTCTCAACAGTTTATTGACCTTCATAGGTCCTGAGATTGGCTGTCCTTAGTATACCAAGTCATTTACAATTTCTGTAAATCAACTGAACATATTCGTAATGGATTCCCCTGGCTTCATTTTGAAGGCTTCATATTGTCCAAAAAGGATATTGATCTTGGTTTCTTTGACTCGATCTGTTCCTTCATAGGTGACGCGCAATCTATCCCAAACTTCTTTGACTGTTTCACAAGATGAAATTCTATTATACTTAGTAGGAGATAATGCACAATATAGAGAATAGATAGCTTTTGCATCAAGGGCTTGTCTCTTTGGAATATCGGTTCGTGACATTCCCACTCCATCAGGTAATTCTTTCCCTGTGATTGATGCAGCTTTAGAAGCAATTCCATTCTCCACTACATCCCACTCTTGAGGATCTTAGGATCTTAGGAATGCCTTCATCTTGTTTTTCCATACGTTGCATTCCTTTCCATCGAAGTAGGGAGATCTGGTATTACTTTGCCCTTCAATTAAACCTTGAGCCAAAACACTAGCCATAGATCTTTTGCTTTAGAAATAATAACACTTCTAATAAATAAGCAACCTGCTCTGATACCAATTGATATAGGCTAGTGAATCCACCTAGAGGGGGTGAATAGGTGATTACGGAGTTCTTTTGGAATCTTTTACTGAATAATACTTTAATATGAAGAATATATCAATAATAAATAGATCATGCATTCATAAAGTAAATAGAGTAGGGTAAGAGAGAGTTGACACAAAGATTATAGTGGTTCGGCTTATTGCAAGCCTACGTCCACTCTACACACTGGCAGCCAACTGGCTGTAATCATTATGTAGCAAATGAGAGCTATTACAATTCACGAACTAGACTTCTTCAGCAGAAAGTCTCTCCTACAGCTTATTGCCGTTTCGCACTATAAGTGACTCTCTTTGATACACAACTTGAGCACGAGAGATTTTAGAGAACGAGAGATTTCAGAGGTTCTAACATCGAAATTTTTCTATCAATTCTCTCATTACTTTCGAACAACTCCGATCCACCTTAAATAGCCTTCGTGCCTCCATACCCGTTGGCACTTTTCAAGAATTCATCCAATCAACCCGTTGGACTGAATCAATTTAAGTGATCTTCACGTCGTCGAAAATATAAGTAGACAATAGCTCGTCAATCCTGCTTGCCCATACAATCAAGATATTGAGTTTCCAAAATTAGATCCGTCCAAAAATTTGCTTGATCTTCAACGGATAAAATCCGAAGAATAAATCTTCCAAGCTCACAATCACAACCAAGGATATTCCATGGATAAGTTAGAGAATATAATATCCAAATCTTACTTTTCTTAACCATAAAAATAACCTGTTGTCAGCCTGGCAAAATCGTAAACTGTCTTTAGACTTAGATTTGGGTCTGGAGGTCTTTAAACTGTAACTGGGTCTGACTGTCTTCAGACGGAAAAAACTTCAGACCGAACTTTGGATCCGACTGTCTTCGGACGGAAAACGCTTGGGTCTTGAACTCTTCAGACTTTGCTGACGAGTCTTGGATTCTTCAGACTCTACTGATGAGGCTATTTTGTTAACTTCAAAAGTTCAAGGGATTTTTCTTCAACACAACTTGAACAAGTCGGGTGTCGGTGCACTTAAGAGAGAATACCTCTTGGCAAAAAGCAATTTTGGAATATTTCCTAATATCATGAGGCATTTTGAAAGGAACTTGAATGTCATGAGCTCTTGAGTCCTTGAGAAAACATTACCTATCAGACATGATTAGAGCAAAAAATGCATTCACCAAAGAAATAAGCAATTAAGGCTATTCTGAAATGCACACTTCAAAATCCACTAAAGTTTTTATCATTTCAATCCATGCTTATGCATAATGACTTCTGCATCACCTAAATTTCCACTAAAGAGAATTATCGTTCAAGACAATTTTCACTCATGACATGGATTTCCTAAAAATACTAAATGAGAGACTTTCAGTTAGAAAGGAATTTCACTTACTCTCATTTAGAATGGCTATTTTATGAGAATCACTTCATCTCACCATATCAACAAGGGTCCGAGTATTCTCACAAGCGATACGATCTTACCAATCTGAGAGGTCTTTAATAGGGACTATAATGTGGGCTTGGTCAATGGCTTAACAAATAGACTCTTTGAGTCAAGTCTATTGAAAGAACAACTCCGCAATCATCTCCGGGTTTACAAGTCAAGAACCCTGCAAAATTAGAAAGAAAAAATCGTGCCCACACTTCTTCGAGTGATGCTTAAGACATGTGAACCCTTATGTTTCTTTAAGTGCCCTAATCAAATGAGACTTTGCAAGGGATGTAACGTAGGTTAGGTTCATGGATTGAAAAACGAAAGATTGTTAGGCTCAAAGATGTGTATAGGGGTCAAAGTTGATGATCATCTAGGCATTGTCATCAGTCTTCTCCTTCACTAGGGATTGCACTATTGCTCTTGACCTTTCGAGTACTGCTCCTTTGGGATACAATTTTTTTTTTCACTTCTTTTTTTATGGGCATAAGCCTTGCTTTTGCCAAACACATTGTTTTTTTTCCTCCTAGTTTTCATTCATTTTTCTTCACTTCTTTTTTCATGGGCATTAGCCTTGCTCTTACTAGGCGCACTGCTTTTTCATGCCCCTTAGTTCTATTTTGATTTCAATTCTTATACACAATGCATACGTCAAGCAATTACACTTTGAATGACACAACGGTCTTCATCTGCCTTTTGTTTTGCTCCAATGTGGGGGATGATCACCAACTGGGTTTGAAGAAATGAAATGGTAGGCTCAAGTGGGCTATGCAAATGATATAATTGTATAAGATTGAGAAAGAAACACTCTTCATTATCTTAAGGCACTTAAATTACCACATGAATTCAATGTAATAGCATGACTTGAAGATTGATGCAAGTGAGAGTAAGAATTTTTTTTCCATTTTCCTCATCTCATGATGCCATTTTACCTCCCAGTTGCCTCGATATGGGGTGGTTCTTGACAAGGGTAATTTGAAAGAAATATCCACTAGTGTATAAGGCTCAAAGGGGTCAAGTAATGGATCACCTGTAGTATTTGAGGTAGAGAAATAAACTGCCCCTCATCCTTTCGATTGTCGTACCTTTTTGCAAGAGAACTCTTCACCTTGTGGATATGAACCTTTCTACACTCATTTCACAAATGTATGAGTAGGAAACTGTGTATAGGATAAGGTTCGCCTTTCATCATCCCGACTCGTCTCATTTAGTATGCTCAATCCATTCCACATCATTCATTAAATTAGTCTATCTTGATGTTTTTTAATGGGATTGATGGACTAAAAATGTAAGAGTCACCATGCAAAATCCTTTTTAAAAGAGCCCAACAACTTTAAGCACGAAAAATTGTCAACTTCATAAAAAAACAATTTACCACAATAAAAAAAAAAAAAAAAAAAAAAGGTTTAAAGCATTCATCCAGGGGGTTGTTCCACAAAGGGATGGCCTTGGCAATGGATGTCTTTGGATTGTCCCTATCAACCAAGACTGAAAATCCACTCTTGCTCTTACACAAGAGAACGTGCATACATAGGATACTATGATAATTCAAATTGCATATCCATTTTGGCTTGGATCAAAATTCTGTCTCAGTCATGTCATTATTAGAATCTGTAATGCCTCCAATTCATCATCTGCAAGGATAAAAACAGAGTGTCATTTCCCAAAATTAATTATGCTCAAGGATGAGATGTACCTCTTTCACCAAAGATGGATGGTCCTCTTTTACTTGCCCCTCATTTTATTAACTCTTTAGAAGTGTGTTCTCAAATTTGTTGAGTAACAGTTGAGCCAATTGATCTGTCATTGCAACCCAATGTGCCTTTTTCATATGCTTTCTCATCAGGCCAGGAAAGTAATGCTCTAAAACATAAAGTAAATGAGTCAGAAAATTAAACAGAGCTAACCTATTGCATACTCTTGGAAATGGCTTCAAAAATGAATTTTCTTTTTATTCTTTCTTTTTGGGAATTTTCGGATGAGGAAGCATGAAGAAGCCCAGTCCTTAGAATTCTCCTTAGATGATCTTTTCTTTTCATTGTTGGATATCGTCACTGGGCTGGATTGATGTACCCCATCATGTCCTCAAAACAAAACTTGTAATTTTATTGAAATTCATCAATTAATTACATTTATTGAATGGAAAATGCAATGGTCAATTCCTAAAAGGAAAGCAAAAAAGAAGAAATTGAAAACATTTCCTAGAAAGCAATAAAAATTCCCACACCGGGGAATGTTCAAAAGCAATAAATGAGTTACTCTTATGGGCTAAGGCCCATTTCTTCTAAGGGTCCTTCGTCAATGGCTCCTATAAGGAGGTCATCAAATAGGCTCGTGATTCCTTCTAGTGGATAATCTGGCTTCTCTATCTTTAGAGGTGTCAAATCATCCATGTGACCCCATCCATCTAAGACAATATCCCGAGGGTCAATGTAAAAACTGGGATGAGTCAAATACTTCATGTAATAGTCGAATTTGCCACTTGGCTGCCCTAGGGTGTTCATCACTTCCACTCCATCTTGCATCATTCTCGGAGGGCTAGGGAACGTTTTGCAAATGTTGGGAGGTAACTAGTTATGCCTTCCTCGCCCTTGCTCAGGTAGCAAGTTTTGCTTTTCTTGTTTTTGCCCTCCAGAACTTTCTCTACCTCTTCCATGGTACCCTAATCCAGCAAAACAGGTTTTCCGAGGAGCTTCAATGGGGTTTCGAATGCCTTGACCCATTCTTCCAAGACCATGGCCAAGAAGAAAGCCATTCCCAATCATCACCTTTCCCACCATGAGGGCAGCATCTGAGACCTCAAAAGTGGGTGGTGACGAACCTTGAGAAGCATGTATGGTGGACACCAACTCAAAAGAGTGGTAACTTGATTCGAACTTGAAATCTGGCTCTACATAGGGATAGTCGTCTCATGGTAAATCCAATGGTCTTCTTCGTAATAAACAATAACCGGCTTCCTTTTAATCACAAACTTCACACTTTGATGTAAACTTGATGGCACTGCTCCAGAAGTATGTACCCAAGGACGACTTAGCAGAAAATTAAATGCGATGGGGATATCCACCACTTGAAAAGGAATGTTCAAAATGACCAGTCCTATTTGCACATAAAGATGGATCTCCCCGATCACCTCCTTCTTTGTCCTATCAAAAGCTCGCACAGAAGTCTTCGCAACATGTATCTTGGATGGATCTATCTTGAGGTGGTGAAGCGTGGCCAACGAACATATATTCAAAGTGGACCCATTATCAATGAGCACCCAGGACACATGAGAAGACTTGTGTCTGACGGATATATAGAGCGCCTTGTTATGTCCCCTACCTTAAATAGGGAATTCTTCATTAGAAAAAGCAATCAAGTCTTTGAGGAGAATCAATCCCGCGAATTCCTCTAACTTGTCTGTCTCAATCATTTTTGGTACACGAACTTCACTCAACACCTTCATAAAAAACTTTTGATGTGTAGGGGATGTAAGCAAAAGTTTGAGCAAAGAGATTTGAGCGAGCATCTTTCGCAACTGGTCGACCATATTATACTCACTTGCTTTGATCATAGCAAAAAATTCTTTAGCCTTTTCATCAGTGACAGGCTTTGCAAGTTGGGCGTTAGCTTGAACGTAAGTCCGACAAGACCTTGTAACCAAGTCAACATCTAGGTCATAGGACCAAGGTAGTGCCTTGCTGTCAACATACTCATAGGGTTGAGGTATCTCAATCACTATTTCTTTGTCAGATGCGAGGATTTCAATAGACAATTCCGCATCTTCTAGTGGAGGCATATCCATGAGCAAATGATCCATTACATCCTTATCAGCATCAAGTGTAACCCGTTCCTCCTCTTAATCGATAACAATATAGGAAATAGTGGAGACTATGTAGTTGTGGTGAACATAAACAATGATACTATCATCCACCATTTTGGTAACCCTTTATTTCATCAATGATAAGGGAAAGACCTCATCATCTGGATAATATCCAGCTCTCACTAGTCCATTGTAAGCATTTGCAACATGCACCTTCATGTTCTTGGTTCGACTATCGTCAAACCCGAATATGGCATTCGCCCTATCCTCATGCTCAGGTAGAGGATCCTTTTTGACATTCGGTTGAGCGGTATTAAAGGCAAACGCCTTGGTGTCTAATAAGTTTTGGACTTTATGCTTCAAGGTCATTCATTCATCAGTTGAATACCCTATTTCCCCCATATGGTATTCACAGTTTTTTCAAGGGTTGTAGTTAGCAAATTTTTCAGCATTGGGTTGCTTTGGCTCATAGGACAGCAACCCCTTCTTTTGAAGGATCTTTAAAACTTGGGATAGAGGGCCAGGAAGATGAGAGAACTGCCTTTTAGTGAACTACCGGGGCGCATTCGATCGGCCTCTGCCTTGGTGATTCTTAGGGACAAGAAGCCTACTCTAATGACGATGATGAAGATAAATACAAGACCTCCCATTACGGTTGGGAGTTTGTAAAGAAAGCCTGTGAGAAGGGTGAGGTAGTGGATACCTTTGGGCAACTGAGCGGAAAATATTACTTTATGGACAAATATACTCCTCAGAGTTATTTCCAAAACCCCAAGGACATCGTCCCTAATAGATGGGGGGATGAATTTGAGGATGACTTCGTGGCTATGATCAAACCTGTAATCGACCTAATCAAGGAAGATGTCCCTCACAAGGCTTGTGCGACTGACGTTAATCCTATCAAGTTGAGCCCATTAATTGACCACTTTGGAGCCATGAAGATCTTAGGCGTGGATTTTGGACCTATTGTTTTTGAGTTGCCACCACAAGTTGGTGAATGTTCTAAGAGCAAGGTGCTACCCACTTATAGCACCAAGGCGGTCCCGTGGAATTATGAAGCCAATAAAATCAACGCCGTCACACGATCAGGTCAAGTCTACCCACCTCTTGAAGGTGTGGAAAAGAAAGCCGTAATCGATGAGGAAGCCAAACATCTCCTTGATTCGATAGAGGTATGTGATTAGTGTGTGGTGATTCCACCTGATTGCAAAATTTCTATCGAACGGCACTAGACCGATTTTTCTGTCATTTCTATACCCTGTTCCCGTATTTGCAATCTTGAGATTTTCACAATAACCGAGAGTCGCCAATGTATCAAAGATGTTCAATATGGCTCGAAAATGATCGACCACGGGTCAAATGCACTAAAAATTCCTAAAAGCTACCCGATAGGTTAGGTCACGCTAAAATCGCGCTCGGTTGAAACTAACCGCAAAATTGAATCCGATTTCAGAAATTGAAAGTTCTGTCATGTCATGATTCATTTTAGGAACGTCGACCCATCCTCTGAAGATTTTTCTATAAATCCAAGTTTTTGGCGAAAAATCGAAGTTGGACCATTTTGGATTGGGAAAATTAGAGGACTGTTTTTTGTTACATTTTTGGCATTCAAGTTCTAGGCATATTTCCTTCCTAATCGGAGTTTAGGAGGTGAATTTGCTAAGACGTTGTCTCACCCCATCGTGGGCTTAACCTTTTCAGGTCCTTAGATAGCGGTTCCTCCAGTTTATTTTGGACAGCCTTGGGGGGTTATTGAGTGGTGTATAGACATCCCTGTCCCCGGGAGTCACTGGATCCATGAGCTTGTTGTGACCACTATCTAGGTCGATGAGGGCCTACCTCAGAGGGTACCTCATCAATTTAGAGCGTGGTTTCGTCATGGGCTCAATGAGTATATGGAAGGTCCCCTTCAGGGTTTTCATATCCCCGCCATTGCGGTCAACACTGCTCCAGGGGAGGGTGCATCTGACCCTCTTGATGGGGGTGGTAGAGGACCCGAAGCCCCCCGAGACTATGGAGGTGGAGTCCGAAGAATCGGCAAATGTGTCTGATTAGTAAGTCATAGGATAGCTTCTTCTTGAAAGTTGATCTTTTTATAGATAGACTAGTTTGTTTATGAAAGTGTGGTTTTTGGGAAATTGTTATCCCGCTTTTCTATCCCAAATTGTTTGTCATCTGGGGATTCTTTCTTTTGCTTCTGCTTGTGCATGATTCGATTGGGTTGGCGACGCGTCCTAGGAACGTCGCAATTTAGTCGACCATCGAGGGATGCGCACGCGCTCGAGATTCAAGGTGTGACACAATGAACAATCAATCATAGCAGATCATTCAACACCATAATCAATCTTAGATCTAAGCATATTTCATAGATCTAGGCTTGAATCCTAGCCCCGATCAGTTAAGCCAATCTCACCTCGTCAAATTCGAGATCAAGGAAGTTTACCTTTGCGTTTTTCTTCAAAACTAGACGTGATTGGACAAAATCAATGCCGTCGGATCACAATTAGAGCTGGATCTAGCCTTTAATGGATGAACCGAACTGCCTTGGGCTACCTCTAGGCCGGCCGAACTACCTGTAACAAAAAAAAAAAAAAAAAAAAAAAAAATCGATCCAAGTTTGGACCAGTTTTGAGATTGCTGGTGGAGATTGGGATCACCGATTAAGTTCCAATGACTGATTCTTCAAGTCCTAATCACTTGTTGGTCGAGAACAGGCCAGAGAGTGGATCGGATGAAGGTTGTGGTGGTTAAATCACTCATAGCTGCTTGTTTACCTTTGGAGATCAACACCGGTCCGTTCGGACCGGTCTTCGTTCGTCCGAGGAAAGAAAGGGGTTGTCGGAGCCATTTGGCAACTAATCTAGTTATCCCCGACCACGATGAGGTCACGGATGTCCTTGATGGTTGATCTGCGATGATTGACTGTGCTTGGGATCATCGGTAATCTCCGGCTTAGGTGATCAAGAGAATCGACCCAAGTCGAACAGATTTGATTGCCAATTATGCTGAGCTTGATTGGAAGGATTCCGATCACTGCTCAATTGGTTTTCGATCACTTAGGACTCGGTTAAGGAGACAGGAGGGCCATCGGAGGCTAGATGGTGGCCGAATGGAAACCAGAATGAGTTCGGTGAAGTTAGATTGACGAATGCCAATTTGGCTAGAGAGAGAGAAGAGAGAAAAATGAGGGACAAAGAAAGAGAGAGGAGGGGTTTTCAATTTAGAGAGAGAAAATAGATATACAAATGAGACTCCCCTTTCTTATTTTGGAGGGAAAATGGCATTCATGCTATCCCAAAATCGGTCGATATTGATCGTCGCTTCAATTCGATAGTTGAAATCTTAATCTAATGGGCAAAAAAATGATTTTAAAAGTTCAATTATCATCTAGAGGCATGATATAATCAATTGGATAGACCCGATTTGCAAAAAACCTGAGCTAAGAACAAGAGTTGCATTAAAAGACCTAATTAGAGATCAAATTGAAATTTTACGAGATTTGAGGGTCAATCTACAAAATATTGGAAAATTGAAGGTGTAGAAGTAAAATTGGCACAATGAGGATCTTGGAACCGGTCATCGAAGGTCTAAAACTAGCCATTACGGGGCCAAATAGGCTTGCCCTATCAATAGCCAATTGGACCGGTCAAACCAGTTCACGCTGGACCGGTTCTTGACTAATTCTTGACCGGTCTTGATCAGTTTTGGCCAGTTTATGCACTTGTGGCCCTTGTAGGTTCAAAATTTATCCAATTTGATCTGAAGAGAAAACTTACCCAATTTGAGAAGAAATTGCCAAATTTCAATTCAATTAAGCTAATTAAACTTCATAAATGTGATCTATAAATCCTCTATTGACTTAATTGAGCAATTATTATGAAAAACAATAGACCAAAACTATGGGTACTTAAAATTGAGCCTAAAGGGTTAAAATAAACAATTTTGCAATTCATTAGTTAAAATTGCAAATTGATTGAAATTGAGTCCAATTAATGTTGCAATTGCCCTATCCAACTAATTACCCATATGTAAGATCATCTACTATATTATCACTCTACCTTTAAAGAAATCTTGGCAATCAAATATGACATCAAAATATTTGAAGTCCATCTCATTGGACATTAGTTTCTCATAGAAATGGATATGTCTTCATTTCCCAAATGCAGAAGTTCAAGCACAAATAAGTGCCATCTTCAGCTTCTCGGATGGGCAGAACGGTTTTTAAAGCATCCCTTTGAAACCAAACATTTAGCATAAAAGTAAAATATACATGTCTACGTCCTCTCAAGACCAAAGGCATTCACAATATCTATCAATATATATGTTACACGAAGTCCAATGGGTGGATTCGAAACAACCAAGATTAAACCTGATCGGCCCAGCAAAGCCTATCCACCAGGATTACCCACGTACATCCAGACCAATCCCTTTTCGAAAATCTTCAGTGTAAGATGTGGATATATCGAATGAGATTTTCAGCACGCATGGTGGATAAGGCTTAGGCCAAATGGATTTTCAATCTAGACGAGGAGTTTCCGAAATAATTCAAACGCTTTAAGTGGTATATTCAATTGTTATACCATAGCTATTGAATTTCGAACAGCCAAAATGGTTTTAAATATTGGCAAAATCATTTAGGGAGACCAAAGGTTTTTTTTTTTTTTTTTTGGTCAGGTGGGAGACCAAAGGTTTAAGCAATAAGATTATGTGCTTAATTGGTTTAAACCTTTGAGAGTATGGAAATGTATATTCAAGGAACAGCTGAAAGACTGTAGACCTAATTGAGAACTCCATACAACCATATTCTTTCACAGACCATGGTTGTTTGTTCGTCCGAGTGGAGATATGAGTAAACCTCCAGCTGAGGTATGGCTAACCCACATATAAACCCCAACCAATTCCGTAAAATCTCTTCAAGACACTCCCCTACAAAGTCTCTACACTCCCTCAGGAATATCGAGAGCTCAAAAGGATACTATGCCAATATAATCAAGTGATACCACCAGAGGTATGGCCAGAGGGATCTGCCGACACTTCTTGGGACCAGCCTACTAATTACAAATATCAAACACTAGTTGATGTAGCATTTGGTGCATACCATGGCATAGATATGCAAGCTGATATGGATTGTGCCACCCCCAAAAATACTCCATCTTCATCACGAAATCCTCAATCACAAGATCCATGGGGAAAACCATTAATTACAAGATCCGTATGATCACAGTGAGTTATAACTCACACTCACTCTAGGTCTTGACAGGAGCAGTCCGTCACTCCAACTCAAGATTCTACCCCAGCCAGATGTTCCATTAATTTCCACCGATTCTCTATCAAGTTCGGCTCATGTCCCATCCACTCCCCATTAGTCCCCACATAAAAGAAACCCTCAGTGATTGTTGAAGATGGATCTTCGGAAATTTTCAAAGTTGAAGGACTCATAAGAAAGTACTAGATAGAGACAGTTCGGGTAACTCCGATGAAGACAACTTTGAAGAGCCAATTTGTAAATATGACTAGTGAAGACTGTCGGCCAGAAGACGTTCTGAATAAATGAGACTCCCCTTTTGCATTTTGGAGGGAAAATGGTATTCATGCTATCCCAAAATCAGTTGATATTGATCGTCGCTTCGATTCGATAGTCGAAATCTCAATCTAATGGGCAAAAAAATGATTTTAAAAGTTCAATTATCATCTAGAGGCGTTATATAATCAATTGGATAGACTCGATTTGCAAAAAACCCAAGCTAAGAACGAGAATTGCATTAAAACACATAATTAGAGATCAATTTGAAATTTTACGAGATTTGAGGGTCAATTTGCAAAATATTGGAAAATTGAAGGTGTAGAAGTAGAATTAGCACAATGAGGATCTTGGAATTGGTCATCGAAGGTCTGAAACCAGCTAGCAAGGGGCCAAATAGGCTTGCCCTATTAGTAGCCAATTGGACTGGTCAAACCAGTTCACACTGGACCGTTTCTATACTAATTCTTGACCGGTCTTGATCAATTTTGGAAAGTTTATGCACTTGTGGCCCTTCTAGGTTCAAAATTTATCCAATTTGATCTGAAGAGAAAACTTACCCGATTTGAGAAGAAATTGCCAAATTTCAATTCAATTAAGCTAATTAAACTTCATAAATGTGATCTATAAATCCTCTATTGACTTAATTGAGCAATTATTATGAAAAATAATAGACCAAAACTAAGGGTATTTAAAATTGAGCCCAAAGGGTTAAAATAAATAATTTTGCAATTTTTTTTTTTTTTTGGTAAAGTAAACAATTTTGCAATTCATTAGTTAAAATCGCAAATTGATTGAAATTGAGTCCAATTAATGTTGCAATTGCCCTATCCAGCTAATTACCCATGTGTAAGATCATCTACTATATTATCGCTCTACCTTTAAAGAAATCTTGACAGTCAAATATGACATCAAAATATTTAAAGTCCATCTCATTGGACATTAGTTTCTCATAGAAATGGATATGTCTTCATTTCCCAAATGCTGAAGTTCAAGCACAAATAAGTGCCATCTTCAGCTTCTCAGATGGGCAGAACGGTTTTTAAAGCATCCCTTTGAAACCAAACATTTAGCATAAAAGTAAAATATCCATGTCTACGTCCTCTCAAGACCAAAGGCATTCCCAATATCTATCAATATATGTTACACGAAGTCCGATGGGTGGATTCAAAACAACCAAGATTAAACCTGATTGGCTCAGCAAAGCCCATCCACCAGGATTAGCCACGTACATCCAGACCAATCCCTTTTCGAAAATCTTCAGTATCAGATGTGGATATATCGAATGAGATTTTCAGCACGCATGGTGGATAAGGTTTAGGCCAAATGGATTTTCAATCTAGACGAGGAGTTTCCGAAATAATTCAAACGGTTTAAGTGATATATTCAATTTTTATACCATAGCCATTGAATTTCAAACAGCCAAAACGGTTTTAATTATTGGCAAAATCATTTAGGGAGACCAAAGGTTTAAGCAATAAGATTATGTGCTTAATTGGTTTAAACCTTTGAGAGTATGGAAATGTATGTTCAAGGAATAGCTCAAAGCCTGTAGACCTAATCGAGAACTCCATACAACCATATTCTTTCACAGACCATGGTTGTCTGTTCGTCCGAGTGGAGATATGAGTAAACCTCCAGCTGAGGTATGGCTAACCACATATAAACCCCAACCAATTCTGTAAAATCTCTTCAAGACACTCCCCTACAAAATCTCTACACTCCCTCAGGATTATCGAGAGCTCAAAAGGATACCATGCCAATATAATCAAGTGATACCACCAGAGGTATGGCCAGAGGGATCTGCCGACACTTCTTGGGACCAGCCTACTAATTACAAATATCAAACACTAGTTGATGTAGCATTTGGTCCATACCATGGCATAGATATGCAAGCTGATATGGATTGTGCCACCCCCAAAGATACTCCATCTTCATCACGAAATCCTCAATCACAAGATCCATGGGGAAAACCATTAATTACAAGATCCGTATGATCACAGTGAGTAATAACTCACACTCACTCTAGGTCTTGACAGGAGCAGTCCGTCACTCCAACTCAAGATTCTACCCAGCCAGATGTTCCATTAAAATCCACAGATTCTCTATCAAGTTCGGCTCATGTCCCATCCACTCCCCATTAGTCCCCACATAAGAAAAGAAACCCTCAGTGATTGTTGAAGATGGATCTTCGGAAATTTTCAAAGTTGAAAGACTCGTGAGAAAGTACTAGATAGAGACAGTTCGGGTAACTCCGATGAAGACAACTTTGAAGAGCCAGTTTGTAAATATGACTAGTGAAGACCGTCGGCAAGAAGACGGTTTGAATAAATGATGTTATTGTAGCATCACTGTAGCGTCACTGTAACATTACTATAGCGTCATTGTAGCAATGATGATATTGTTGTAGTGTCACTGTATCAGTACTGTATCAGTACCGTAGCAAATGGAAAAATCGTCAGTCATGAATGTAAAAGTTGAAGTGGTTAGCTACTAGTAGAAAATTCGTGAGTCACATAGAAAATTCATGGAGTCACGAGTGTTCTAGAACTTTGTTTGTCTTTTCCTTTTCTAAGTGCCTAAAAAAAGGCATCCTTTGTGTAATAGTGGGGCAGAACAAACCCTCCCTAATAATAATAATATGTTGTTGTTTATTATGAATCCTTGAAACTCTTTCCCATGTTTTTTTCAGCCCAGTATAATTCTTTAAAAACAGCAAATGTTCTAGTTAATTTTGATAGTATTCTCTACCCTTGCCATAATATAAAACATGTACATTAGAATTCTACTATCATAAAATTTTCTATGATATGAATCAAAACTCAATGAAGGATTTAGTGGTTAACAGGTATTCCATATTTTGGCATTGATGACTTTACTAGAGAGTTGTCCATTCAGTTGTTGATTCTTCTAATTAAAATATTTTTGTCAATTGAGTTTGTCACTTTCTCAATAATAATTAGAAGTTGGTCATTCTTAGATGTCAATAGATATCAAATAGCACCAAATGGATATTGCTTGCCAATTGTCGAAGAATGGAAGAGCGTAGCAGAATTTATTTGGAATTTTAGAAAGGGGAGGGGATAGACAGCAAGAGAAAAGAGATAAAACTAAAGAGAGATTCGCCGTTCCATGTGGCCATGAGAGAAGAAACGCCAAATAGGTGATTTTTCATTGTTAAATCATCTAAGCTTGTGAGACAATTGTCTTAGGTTTTATTTATTTGAAAGTTCTAATAACAACTCCCGGTGGGAAAATGACGCTAAATAAGAAAATTCAATAATAGATGTATATCATAAATCTTAGACCACATGAAATAACTAATTCCGTGCCACATAATTTTATACCATAATTAGGCGCGTCAATTTCAATCAATCATGCATCCAAATTGATTACGACCCAATGGCCACGGCCAACTCAACAGTCAGCGGTCTTTCAGTATAGCTGGGTGTCGTCACACACCATCGAGCATGGCAACATCTACACCTAGACAGCATTCCACTAGGAGCATCGGTTCAGCCTCAACTACGACCTGCATCCGTTGACTTGGGGCATCATCCAGCTTGACAACTCATGATGGATTCTCATAGCCATCAGACAATTATTCAATCCCAGCGAAGGACATCGTGCATTGCACTCAAATATCTCAATTAAAATAGTGAACTTCGCTTATTTTCTTCATATTAAACAACCCAGTAAAATAATCGTGTGTGGATACATGGTTAGATTGAACTAGAAAAATTGATACATTTCCTTTTTAAATCCCACTGTTTGATATAGTATCTAAAAATATTTTCGGTGTTAAAATCCGACACCTGGTATTTTCTAATTAAATACCAAAATTTCATAATTTTGAAATAATTAATCAAAAATCACAATCACCACTCAATTGCACAATTTAGCATTCAATTGCATAAACTGAATATACCACGACAATCAGTGCGAAATTCCGGCTATCGACTATCTCAGTATAATTTTCGAAAAATATTAAATAATTAAATTAATTATAAAATTAATTAAATAAATGCAAATTAATCCAATAAATGCAACCACCCGCCATGGTGGCTCCGTTGGGTAGGCTGCAGGCCTCTGTCCGAGAGATCTCTAGTTCGAAGCCCCTGCAATGCAAGTTGCAAGGAGGCTGGCGGATCATTTGGCGCCTTGCCCGGGGTGCATGGGTGGTGGTTTTCCCGCGTGCCTCCCTAGGGTTTACTTCTAGCTGTTGGCTGTATGGGTTCCCTGGGTTACCAAAAAAAAACAAAAAAAAATCCAATAAATGCATACTTAGGCCTAAAACGCTAATTTAACAACCTAAACAGGCCTAGAAAAATAATGCACCTATCCACATAAATCAAGCAACCTAATTAACCTTTAACTAGTCTAATCTAACAACCTAATTATCCTAATTAACCAACTAAATCACTAATTATATCTAACTAACCACCTAAGCCATACTTAAGCTAATCTAATTACCCACTAAGCATAATTAATCCCCCAAGTGAGGTTTAGCAAGTAAACTCACCGAATTAGCGATAGTAACGTGGAGGCAAACGAAACATAAGCCTGCGACGACACCAAACAAGGCTCGGAAGAGGCCTAAAACAAGCTTCGAAGTATCAGCAGGGCTGAAACTTTGGCTTCTGATCTTGGCTGAAAAAGGGCGGTCGAGTAGTCGACTGGCGTGGAAAGGGGCACGGCGGGATGGCGGTGGCTGCAGCGGTTGACGACAAGGCTTCGGATGACTAGAATGATGACGGCGGCATCTTGGTTGGCTGGACAGACGGCTCAACAATGGCCTGGGCGCGAGCAAGAGGCGAAACAATAGGGACTCAGCGACGGGCTCGCGAGCGTGCGGCTAGCGCGCGACGGGTGGACGGGCGGATGGGTGGCAGTCGACAATGTAGGGGGCTTGGCTGGTTATTAGCTAGCTTTCTTTGGTTTTCTTGAGCTCAAATAACATCAACAATGGGGAAAGCAAGCCAAGGAAGAAGAAGAAGAGAGCTGTAGCTAGTGGGGGGACCCAAATGGCCTCAAGGTCTCCCTAAATATCCCATTTCACTCATCACATGGCCCTCACTTGTTGCTGCCTCAATCCTCTACCAATTCTACGCCAAAGCTTCTCTAACAAGCCATTCAAATGGTCCAAAATATTGCAGCCCCAAGGACCTACGAATTTTGTAACATTTTCCCTCCAAATTCATTCAATTCCAACTCAAATTAATCCAAATTGGTGCCCATAAATTCCAACTAAGGCACCCACATCCATTCCACAATTTTCCTTGCCAAGTGAACCAACTTGACGGCCAAAAGTGCGCTAAAAAATGGTCCCTCAAATTTCTCGGTCCAAAATAGCCCAACTTTGATTTTTCGTCAAAAATCTCGATTTGCTGAAAAATCTTCAGAGGATGAGTCGACGTTCTTAAAATGAATCGTGACATAACAGAACTTTCAATTTCTGAAAAATGGGTTCAATTTCGCGATTAATTTCAACCGGACGTGATTTTATCGTAATTTAACCTACCGGGTAGCTTTTAGGAATTTTTAGCGCATTTGACCTGTGGGCGATTATTCTCGAGCCACATTGTACATTTTCGACATATTGGCGACTTTCGGTTGTCATGAAAATCTCAAGATTTTAATTATGGGCAAGGGGTACAGAAACGACAGAAAAATCGGTTTAGTGCCGTTCGACGAGAATTTTGCAATCAGGTGGAATCACCCACAGTTTAATCACAAACCTCTGTCAAATCACCATATCTCTAGTCTTTGGTCGATTTTGACGGTTTCATATTGACTCTTGAAGATTAGCACGGTTGAGTAGTCGATTTCTTATCAAATTCTCAAGTTTATTGGGTTTAGATTCCTTAACGACTTCACTAGATAGACTAGTTATCCCATGAGTAATTAGCTCAGGGAAAAGAACTATAGGTGCATCGATAAAAAGCCCAACACATATCATCGAAAACAAAATCAAAAAATCAGGATATCACATATTTTGCATTTGGTCTTAAGACAATGGCCAAATTACATGAAATTTTCGAGAAAGTGCCAAAAAAGTCCTAAACTTTCTATATTAGTATAAAATTGTAATGAATCTTTTAATCCTACCAATTGAGTCCTAAATCTTTTCGATCTAGTGTCAATTCAATTCTCTCGGTTAATTCTGGCTAATACTACCTACATGGTACCACTGACTAACATGAATAACTCTTAATAATATTTTAATGTTTTTTCCTTTTCTTTTTTTTTTTTTTTTGCCTTTCTTCTTCCTTTTGTCAATGACCAGCCACCAGCCACACACGATGGCTAGGAGAGCTAGCCTCAACTGGGCAAGGGCCTCCATCGCCTACCACAAGCGAAGCCTGGTTGAGACCACTAGCCTAGGTGAGGGTGAGCCTTGCCAAATTGGGCAAGGTCACCCAAACCTGGGCAAAGGCCAACTTCACCAAATCTGTCGAGGAGTCCTCACTCGACCAGGCCTTGCCCATGGTCGGCGATGGTGACCCTCAACCAAGTGAGGCTAGCTCACTTGGCAATGGCCAATGGCTAGTCATCGGCAAAAGGAAAAAAAGAAAAGAATGCAAAAAGGGAAAAAATAAGAAAAATAATAAAAAATTGAAAAAATATTAAATAATATTATAATTGCCCACGTTAGTGGCTGTGGTACCACGTAGGCTAATCAGTGCCGTCTAATATCTAGGTCAGTAATATCCTATCAAAATTAGACGAAAAGATTAAATTAGCACTAAATTAAAAAGTTTGAGATTAAATCGGCACAATTGAAAATCTTATGACTAGATCAACATCAATGCTATAGAGTTAGGATTTTTCCAATATTTTTTCCTGAAGTTTTCTATTGCTTCTCTGAGTTCTGTAAGGCGAATTAAAAATCTTGCCTAGTGGTACGTTTTATATTATTAAAAAGTGAAATGTTTGAAGAGGCAGAAGTTCGTTTCAAGTATTATAAGTTGGCACAAAGGGACACTTAAGTGTCAAAAGTTACGAAGATGACACTTAGGGCGCGCATGATTGCCCACAATTTATGTTCCGAAATTGTTTTGATATTCCGAAACAATTCGGAATAAAAATCCGTTTGGTAAAATTATTCCACTTTTCTATTTCTGAAATAGATTCTTATTCCAGAAATAGATCTGGACAAGAAATCAAAAATAGAAAATATCTATTTTTCTATTTCTGGAACAGAAATGAGAAATAAAAAAAATTTTCATCGTTCATCGCCGCCGCCACCTTTGGTCGCCTCGGTTGTCGACCGCCCGCCGCACCGCCGTCGCCGCCGATCACCGTTGTCGCCCGCCGCCGTTGGTCACCGAGACGCCGCCGCCGCCGCCGCCGCCGCCGCCGGGTCACCCGCCGCCGCCCGCCGATCGCCGCCGGTCGCCGGTCACCGCCGCCGCCGCCACCGCCGGTGGTCGCCAGCTGCCGCGCCGTCGCCGGTGGTAGCCGCCGCCGTCGCCGCGCCGGTGGTAGCCGGCCGCCGTCGCCGCCACCGCCGCCGCCCGATCACCGGACGTCGCCGCCGCCGCCGCCACCGGTCGCCGGCCGCCACCGCCTCCACCGTCCGAAAGAAAGAAATTTTGTGTCGTTATCAAACGAATTTCTATTTTTAGAGTGGAAATTTTGTGTCGTTATCAAACGGTTATTTTTGCTTAGAAACTCATTCGAACTAGAAATAGAAAAATCTATTTCTTTTCCATAAACTATTTCTGAACAGAAATGATTTCATGTACGCCCTTAAGTGCCACATTAAAAAAGAAATGAATCACTTAATTGCCACTCCAGCCAAAATCCGGCCAAAATGCTTTGACGTGTGCAATTTCCGGCGAAATAAGTGCAAAACGACACCGTTTTGCACGCTGACTTGTCAATAAATTAATGTGAAATTTAATTAAATTTAATTTAGAACTAAATTTACTTAAAATATTTTAAAATACAAATATAAATATTAAAAAATTTAAAAAAGTAAATTTAAAAACAGAAAATGGGGGTAGCTAAGGGCTTAGCACTAAGCCACCGCCACCGCCTCCCGGCGACACCACGGCCGGGAGGAGGTGCCGGGGCGGCGACTCCGGCCTACCGGCGGTGAGGACAGCAACCCTCGCCCAAATCTGGGGCGAGGGCTCGCCTCAGTCGACAGTGACCCTTGGCCAACCGACCCTCGCCGGATTTGGGGCGAGGGCTCGTGGGTCCTCGCCGCCGATTGGCCAGGGTCACTGGCCCTTCGCTAGGGCCCGATGACCCCGGCCGACCCTCCAACCTAGGCAACGGCAGCGGCCGAGGGTTAAGCCCTCGGCCATCTACCCATCACCCCCTCCCCCTTTTTTTTTTAATTTTTAATTTTTAATATTAAAATTTTTAATTTTAAATGTTTTAAATAAATTTAATTTAATTAATTTTTATATTTTTTTCCACGTCAACACCAAAAAGGACATTGTTTTGCCTTTGTCTTGCCGGAGAATCGTCACGTTGGCATTTTGGTCGATTTTGGCTGAATTGGCACTCAAATGATCCATCTTATTTCGATTTTGGCACTTAAATGTCACTTTCATAACTTTTGGCACTTAAGTGTCATTTTGTGCCAACTTATAACACTCTAAGGGTCCGCATGTTGTTAGGGGTGTGCAAAATACCCGGACCCGCCCGACCACCCGGAACCGGACCGGAACCGCCGAACCGGCGGTTCTTGAGGGAACCGGTCCGGTTCCTCGTTCCAATTTTCGGGAACCGGTGGGAACCGGTCCGGTTCCCGGTTCCATGGGCGGATCCACCCGCCCACCCACCCGGACCGGACCGGTCCCTTTTAATATTAAAAAAATACTAAAAATACAAAAACTCTCAACCCTCTCTCTCTCTCAACTCTCTCGACTCTCTCGACTCTCAACCCTCACCTCTGCGATCTCTCTCTCCGCTTCCTCCTCCCCTGCAGCCGCCAGACCTCCGCTCCTCCCCCGTCGTGCCACGACCAACGGAGCCACCGGCGTGCGGGCGGGCGTTCTTTTCCTGGCGAATCGGTCCTTCTAGAACCGTCTCCTTTTCCTCTCTCTCGCTGGATCTGGAGCACGGCACTAATCTGGAAGCAAGGTCGCTTGATCACCGCCCGACGCGTCCTCCTCCTGTTTCGGTCTTCATCGCTGCCAATCGTCGCCGGCGTCCACTTCTCTCTCGTCGCGTAGCCTCGGCGGCACGACGATTCTACTCCGGAGTAAGACGAGTTCCACACGCGCCGCCCGATCTCGACCAAGGGCTCGATCCGTGATGGGTGCAGGTTTTGGCTCGGCTCCAAGGATCGAAGGTGACAATCTCTTCGAGAAGTTCAATCGCGGAGATCTGATCGTGATTTTTCCTTCGAAACCCTAGAAGAAGGAGTAACGGCCGGTGGAGGAGCTCCAATCGCGAGGTTCGGCTCCGAAGATAGAGATCCAAAGCTCAGAGGCAGAGAGTTAAAGATTTGTAACTAAACTTAGTTTTGCGAGGATGTGGCGTGTGCTATTTGATTTATCCACTTTACTTGCAAAACGTCTTACGAGGATTTGTTTATTGTGCGGGGTTCCAAGTCTCGCCACTCACTCGGTGGTGAACCGGTTCTCGGAATGGGAACCTTGTTGATTTCAAAGATCGAGAGGAGTACCCGACCGAATGATGCTCACTTTCTCGGTGTTTCCATCACCAAAGGTATCGGACACGGTGGTTGAGCCCCGCAATGCCACCCTATCCGTGCATCAGCTCGTGGAGAATGCTGATGAGTGCATGGTCTTGGACAATGAGGCTCTATATGACATTTGTTTCAGGACTCTCAAGCTAACGACTCCTAGCTGTGAGTATCATACTTATATAATTCAGTAGAAGCAGTGGATTCATGTATCTTATCGGCCGTTATAGAATCAATATTGGTTGACTAACCTCGGCATCGCTTGCTATCTCGATAATATTCTTGAGAGAGTCAATCAAGCATCTTTTGACTGTCAAACGCCTTACAACCGTAATTAAACTTGGATGGTTGTGATCTCGTTTGCTGTTATTCATTATTTGTCATTTGAGTCCATTGATGAATAATGGGGGCATAAGCTTATACGTGTGTACATTGAGACCGCTTCCATGGATCCACCCGGAACCGGACTGGACCGGCGGTCCGATTCTCGGGTGGATCCATGCAACAAACGGGTGGATCCCGGTTCCAATTTTTCGGAACCGGTCCTTAGCGGGAGGTTCCCGGTTCTAGGTCGGGAACCGCCCGCCCGGACCATGTACACCCCTACATTTTGTTTGCAAAAGACATTGCACTACGTGATCTGAGTTATTGGGTTTGGTGAATCCCATGTAGTGCCCACACGCGAGGGAGGGAAAAAAGGTTCGCATTGTAGGGGTTTTCTGGCAGGATTTGAGATCTGCTTTATCTATTAGTCAGAAGTAAATTGGCAGCTTTAAGTGACCCCCTTAAATTACAGATTGTCATGCTTAAAAGGAAAATCGCACCAATAGGTTTTAGCATTTTACCTAAATTACAATTAAGTCCAAAACATTTGAAAAAGTGTAATAAAATCTTTGAAATCAATGCAATCAAATTTTTCTGGCGAATCGCACAGCCAATTTTGCTATGGCACGCTGGAAAATTGAATGTGATTTTTTAAATAGTTTGAGGCATATGTCAAATTGACTTGAAAAATTTGAAAAATTAAAGTTAGCAAGAGGACAAGAAAAACCCACCATCAAACGGGGTTTGAAGATTCGGGGTGGTGATGCGGAAGAGGGTTAGAATGACTGGTGAGGATTGGCGAATCTGAAGGGTGCTTGGGAGCTGAGTAGCACCAATATCGATACGCGACATGAAACGCTAACACGTCGTTTCTAAAAAATAGAGAATTTGGACATGTTGTATATTATATACATATTTTATAAATAATAAATTATAACTTTTATGATTATTTCAATCAAATTAATCTGATTCGAATTCATAAATAAATTATAATAAAATCCTACAACAAATTTACACTAAAAACATTAAAATATCATTATTTCAATTTGACAAATTCAACTCCATTTCAATAAATCCATAAAAAATAATTCACATTCTAGATTTGCATGTCAGACGTGTCGAAAGGAAAAAGAAAAAACTTGAGGGTAATTTATGTATCGCAGAAATTGAGAGTCAAAAGAGAGGAGAAAAAAATATTAGGTTTTTTTCTTTCCTAATTTGTTATTTTTATTATTGATTTTTATTTTTTTTCACATAAGTATTTTGACCATTCATTTATTGAAAATTTTTAAAATTAACCTCGCATGTCGAATCGTGTGTCGAAAACTCATACGTCGGAATTCCGACTCAAGTGTTGAAGAGTGTCAAAAAAATTGATCAAGTGTCGGATTTTGCGACATGTGTTGACCGAGTGTCGAAGAATGCTCAAGAGTATCAAAAAGTGTCGCACATATATCATAGTGTCCGACACAACACGAAGACTCGCAGAGAGTATCAGTGCTTTCTAACTTGAGAGTGGCGAGGGTGCCCAAACCTTTAACCCTTTATGATGTCTCTTTCTTTGGCTCCATTTATTTCATAAAAAATGAATTTTGAAAAATATTTTCTTAAAATTAATCATTTGTATTAGTTAAAATAATTAATTAATAAAAAAATTCATTGTCAACAATAACTTGTCATTTATTCATTTTATAAACGATATAAGCAATCAATTTTAAGAAAATATTTTTTAAATCATTCTTTTTCACAAAACAAGTAGAGTTAGGGCATGCATGACAACCATTTTATTTTTTATAAAATAATTTTTCTATTCCAAATTTATTTTTGGAACAAAGATTCGTTAGGTGAGGCAATTTTATTTTTCTATTTCTACAAGAAATTTTTAGTCTAGAAATAGGTTTGGAGCAAAAATGCAAAGTAAAAATTTTTTACTTCTCTATTTCTAGAATAGAAATGAGAAAAAAAAAAATTACTTCTTTATTTCTAAAATAGAAATGAGAAAAACAATTTTCATCATTGCTCATTCTCTTTACTATTTAACCACCCACCCATTGCTACCACTCGCCATCCATTACAATCCACCACCATCAGTCGTCGTCTGCCAACGTTGGTCACTACTGCTGTTTGCCAATCACCAGTGCTAGGGAAAGAGAAATTTTGTGTTTTATTTTAAGAATAGAAATTTTAGGTCATTATCAAACTTGAATTTTTACTCAAAAAATCATCCAAAAATAGAAATAAAAAAATTAATTTCTAATTAAAATGGTTATCATTCACACCTTTAGTGTAGTTAATTTTTCTTCTCCTTTTTTTTTTGTCTCTAGTTTTGTCTTGCCTTGTTTTCTTGTAAAAAAAAAAATGACTATTCTAACATAGCACTAGATTAGCGTCACATATGCACAAAAATATCTAAAAATATCAAGTCAGATTCCAACAAAATACGCAAATAAATTTGCTTGAATGATCGCTGAAATGGCTTGATTATGCTAGAGTCAAAACTTTTCGAACTTAATTCCACTTAATTGAATTGCACATTGGAGGAAACTCTTAAAATTGTTGGTGCAATTTTCCATTTTTAAAATTGAATTTCCAGATTTAATATCCAATGTATCAACCTTAAAAACAAACTGGCCCACAAGTCACCGCCATGTGTTCTTCGTGCACTCAACCACCACCAGAAAGTCCTGACACCACGTCGAGGTCGCCATCTGCTTCTATTCGCCATCACACATTTATTTGCCCATCTCTCTCTCTCTCTCTCTCTCTCTCTCTCTCTCTCTCTCCCCCCCCCCCAAAAAAAAAAAACAAACAAACAAACAAATCTACCATTCGGAGTAGCTGAGTCAAAAAGCGTTCATGGAGGAGGTGCGACTCTTTCGATCTGTTAAAAAAAAAAAAAAGACGTGCAAGTCCAACCTTGTCTGTGGATCTGAATATCTTGAATCGTACCACAATATGTCGAATCACGTGATCGTCATGCAGCACTAAACTAAAGCCGCCCATGAGAAAGTCATGGCGACTTCATTACAACGTATGACAGTCTTTGTCCCAGGAAGGCATTGGCTCTCGGCATTTCCACGTTATATAGAATTTGCACCTTCCATCTTTCCCAAAAAGAAAAAACACAAGAGGAAGCGTGATTTACAACCAAATTTTACATGCAGTATAAAGATCCTTGATGTGTGAAAAATGTTGATTTTTCGTTTATAAAACAAATATAATAGTGTTGTTCCTAAGTATGTAGGTCATATATAAGTACGGATATCTTTTAGTTTGTACAAATGAATACAATGAACTATGAACTAGATCCCACAATATCGTGTGCTAATAATCAGCATTAATCTTCATTTATTATTATTATTTGTTTTGTACGATTATTTTGCAAATCTTGATTAGTTGTGTCATATAACCTTTGAAAGGTTATTTCGTTTAATCGGTATTTTCAAAAGTTATGGAATTCAGAATTATTGGTATAATTTTTACTACAAATTTTTTAATGTCTTTTTAACCTAACTTTTGATAACTTACCTATTCATTTTGCAATCCGTTTCAAAAGGTTGCCTCTGTTAAAAAAAACTTAGACGAGTCCATCAGTTTTTGGTATCAATGATTATTAAGTTTTGCTGAATTTTCTTTCCAAATCGTTTCCCTTCAAGAGATCTTGGAGAAATACCGTAATTGTTATCCAGTGTTCTCATTGAGATTTTGTTGTATTTTGAAGGATTTTTGTTAGTAACCATTAGCAACGTTGTGAGGCAAACAATTTCTTAAATAGTGTTATTACGCCTCAAAATCTTATTCCATTTCTTCCTAATCCAAAGCATTTTTTTCCAACAAAATATTCCAAGAGCAAATTTTGACATTTTATGTGGACAAGATCCAAAAAACAGAAAAATAAAAAGAAAGAAAAAGAAGTTTGGCTTGCCTAAATCCTACTAAGGGTTCAGCCAAAAAAAAAATCCTACTTAGGGAATTGAGGACCACATTTTGCTCTCTAGCAAACAGATTTAATTCTCTTGGAATTCCCATGATGCCCCACACGAAAAGACACCTTAGGAATTAAGCACCACATTTTGCTCCCCAACATATTTTTGAATGGGTTTTGTTAACATAATCGTCTTTGAGCTATTATGAGATTAAAAGATTGTTGTGAGTTATAAATTCTTAAAGAAGTGAACCCCACAATAATTTATAATTATTTGTTATTTGATTTTTTGTGGTCAATAATAAACTGTTATTTCACAATAAATTAAAAATCGTTATCTAATCATTTTTCTTTCTGAATAATGTTCACAGTTTCCTCTTCCGTCTTTATATAGATCTTTAGCTCCCTCCAAACTTCCATGCCCAATACTTTCTTTCTGATCATATAGTTCAGAGAGAGAGAGAGAGAGAGATGGAAGTCATGACGGTACTTCACATGAACAAAGGTGCTGGGGAGACTAGTTATGCAAAGAACTCCACACTTCAGGTACTCCTCTCATTCATCTTGTAACAGATAATTATGTTCATTCATGGCATGCTAAACATAAGCGTATATCATAGAGTCAACACATTTATTTAGTAGTCCATCACTAAAGTGCTTTGTGTACTAATTTCCTCCTCCTCCTCCTCCTCTTCCTTCTGTTTCTTCTTTTTTCCTCCTCCTTTTTCTTCTTTTTTTCCTTTTGTAGAGCAAGATCATATCAGTTGCCAAACCATTCGTGGAAGAAGCCATCCTGGGAGTCTTGTGCTCTGACATTCCCGAAAGTCTAGGAATCGCAGATTTGGGGTGCTCATCGGGACCCAATGCTCTGTCAGTAATATCCGAGGTGATCGACGTCGTCCATGCCAAGTGCATGCGTATAAGCCGTCTGTCCCCCGAGATTAGAGTTTACTTGAATGATCTGCCTAGCAATGACTTTAACGATATTTTCATGTCACTACCCGAGTTCCACCAGAAGTTGAAGGTTGATAAGGGCGCTGGGTTCCGGCCCTGCTTCGTCTCAGGTGTGCCCGGCTCCTTCTACGGCCGGCTATTTCCAAGCAAAAGTTTGCATTTTGTGCACTCTTCTTCAAGTCTGCACTGGCTCTCTCAGGTTTGAACCGCATGACCTTTTACTTGTCAAAAATATTAAAGACGTCTCCCCAATAGTTCTACGGCCAAGTAGTTGCACCATAATGATCGCATGTTTGGTCAGATCATCATACTGACACATCACACTCTCAGATCATCATGACTGACACATCACACTCACACTTGTAGATACGACATCTAGATGACACGTCAAGTTGTGGGAAGTTATAACCCAACCATAAACACAAGTTGGCTTTAGATGGAGTGTCAAAGTCATCTCGATCTAACTTGACAAACTTTATTCTTTTTAATTTGAATAAAGGGTAAAAATCACAAAAAATTTTAAATTATATCCATCATAACACATTTTCTTAACAAAAATTCCAAATTTGTATATATATATAACATATTTACCCTTTGTCAAAATTCTATCATTGAGAAATACATGAACACCAAAAACGAATAGTGTTGATATGACCCTCATGTGATAACAATGTTGTTTTTGTTGAAATTCATATAAGATCTTAATGGAGGTATAAGTTTTGAGTTTTTTATGTTACAATAAAAATTTAAGAGTAAATGTGTCATAATAGGCATAGTTTGAAATTTTTTATATCACATAAAAAAAGACTTTAGAGTAAATGTGCTACCGTGAGTATAGTACGGGATATTTTGTGGCTTTTTCCCTTAAATAAAATAGTACGCAAAAGTTCTAGACATGTTGTACAAAGTATAGTCAACTTTAACATGCTTACAAAGCATAATTACAATCTAAAAGTTATGAATTTCAAGAAATCGAATCCTAACTTCGTCTCTGTTTGACTTTTAAACCATTGCGCCAACAGCGTATCAAACCTATATGAGATTTTTCTTAGATGTGTTACCGTACTAACCATTGCAGGATTGAGAGGTTACATAGATTCTACTACAGTATAGACGGTTAGGATAGACCTACTTGCACAAGGAACATGCCTGCAGTATCATTCGTGACATCTTTAAATAGCTACTTTAAAAAAAAAAAAAAAAAATCCCTGGAGTTTCATTTTATGAGATTATCGAAATTGGGTTCAAATGTCATTGCCAATGTAACAAAAAAAAAAAAAAACATAAAACTTAATAAGTAATGCTTGCACGTACTTGAGCCACATGGCGTAACCACACACAAGTATCAGACACTTAAAATTTACTACTAATTAAAAGAAGGAAAATGAGAAATTGACCACATCGATGCAGTTTGCATCACATATTTTCTTAAGGTAACCTTTTCCTTTGGAATTCAAGGATCTCACTACAGATTTTCACTAATAAAAAACCTAAGATGATTAACTATCAGATAATGACGAGTATGAAATAATATTTTTGTATCTAATTCATATTACATCTTAGGTTGATTTTTTTTTTTTCATTTTGTTTTGTTTATGATATGAATCATCTATCACAATCTAAAGGATTATACTTTTATTATTATTATTCCTTTTGTACGAATTTAAAACTCTAATGCCAAATTCAGCTCTCTACTAAAGTATCAAAATGTGTGAACTTATAAGAATTGAACTTTATAACCATTCAAGATAACATAGATTTCTTGTTCCTTCTTGTCATAATATCTCTATAATTAGCATCTTTAATAAAATAATTGGCTCAACCTTCTTATAATATATTCTCATTAATCTAATTACAGTAAAAGGAACTCCACGTTGACAACAAAATGGAAAAAAATAGTTTAAGCATATTTGATTCAATTAAAAATAAATATTTATATCAGTAACAACAACTGAATTCGATGTTCAAGTGCCATTTACTTGTGTGTGATTAAAGTTGATAAGAAATTGCTAAACTTTTTTTTTATTATTGGAAAGAGAGGCTAACTAGTTTTTCAATGCGCAAATAAAAAGAGCATAGTTGTGAATGTGATCAAGAAAAGTTTAAAAAATTAAAAGCCCACAATTTATTCTTGATATATTGATGATTTACTATTCGCATTTATCAATTGTTAAATTTTATAATTATTCTTTTTTTTTTCCTTTTTACAATATTGGAAAATTTTCAAATAAGAGCCCAAATCGCCTTCAATTTATCAAATAATGACCTAAATTTAACTTTGTATCAAAGAGGAGTCTGAAGTCATTTTCTCAAATAAGAGCCTTAAGTTGGCCAAGGGCATTTCCCCCCTTTTGCATTTTCTTATTTTCTTCCCTTTTCTTCAATTGGAGGAGGTTCCATTAATGTAGCGTATCTTGAACGAAAATTATTTTTAAGTAACTTCTGTATTTTCCCAAAGGAAAAATAACGTACATGACACTGTCCACGCCTTCCATGAACGTATTATGTTACAAGGCCACTTCTCATTTAATATCTGCTGAAAACAGTCCATTTGTCGCGGTCCCCTGCGACCACTACGCATGCTTACGCACAGACTTTAACAGGATGACAGCTACGGTTCCAATTTGACCTTTAGGTGACGGTCATTATTAACGTTGTCAATATAGGCTACCTAAAAACAAGTAAACTGTTCTTGGTGGTGCGCGTGCGTAGGTTCCATCAGGCTTGAACAGCGAGGGAGGAGCCCCACTGAACAAGGGGAAGCTGTACATATCCAAGACCAGCCCCGAGTGCGTGGCTCGAGCCTACGCGGACCAATTCAAGCGCGACTTCTCGCTGTTCCTGGGGTCAAGGTCTGCGGAATTGGTGGCCGGTGGGCGCATGGTCCTCTCCCTCATGGGCAGGCTCTCCAACGACCCCACCTCCGAGAGTGCCTTCTTGTGGGAGCTCCTTTCCCTTGCCCTCATGGCCATGGCATCCGAGGTATCCACGTCTCTCGCTCTCTTCCCCTTCTTTACCAGGCAACTTCGGGCGAAAATGAGGGGACCGAGCCGCTTGGTCGACCTCACGGCGACATCTGAAATAAATGCTCCCATCCCTCGTTTTCTACTCAGAATATTAATTGAGGGACCGGCTATGGTACAGCATTGCACCCCTAGCCAGACCCCAACACGAAGGCCCCACCAACCTTCCAGACGAAGAACATTTTTCTCGTCAGGGCAAACTTAAAAATGTCCGGACTCGACGAAAGACGTTATATATCCAACGGATGAATCACTAAAAGTTATACGTTCAAGATTTAATATTACAAAAATTCATAACCGATATATCTATAATATTAAAATTAATTTTTTGACAATAAAAAATGTTAAGCTGATATTCTCATAAAAAAAATTACTGTAAGTTAATTTATGTTAAATTTTCCCGTCAAATTATTAAGTTGGATGATATGTGGCTATTTTCGGATGTGTCAATTTAGTATTTTTACCCTCTACTTATCAATGGTGTGCAAAGTTTATAATTTTGGATGTTAATTTGTCATAACTATACTAGTTTAGGGTTTTTAATGGAAAGAAAAGTAGTTTGTGATAGTAGTTTATGGTAGATTTATTACAAATATAACAAAGTAGGGACTTTTTGTAGTAAAAAAATTAATTTAAAATAAATTTATTATAAGCGTATCAGTTTGCAATTTGTCATGATATTAACCTTATTGTTATCCTATAGAAACATGTATGATACCCAACAAATTACATGATTATGGTATTGTCGCAAAGAATACTTCTGAATGTCGTATTGATGGAGTTGAATCCATTTGAATGAGTTCGGGCAATAATAACGACAAATGGTCGCCTTGATGTAGGGACTGGTTGAAGAAACGAAAGTGGATTCCTTCAATGCACCGTACTACGCTCCGTCCACCGAAGAATTGAAATGCGAGATAACAAATGAAGGGTCGTTTGCCATAGATTACCTCGAGACATTTGATGCCAGCTGGGACTATTTTGGCTGCGGTGAAGAGTACGTGCAGTTTAGAGGGGTGAGAGTGGCGAAGATGGTGCGGGCGGTGGTGGAGTCGATGCTGGAGTCTCACTTCGGTGCAGGCATTTTGGTCGTGATGGACGAGCTCTTCAGGAGATATGCAGAGATGGTGGACGATTATCTATCCAAGAATAGGGCCAAGAACATTTCGGTAGTCGTTTCTCTGATTAGGAAGGAAGCACCTCGGTCACTTTAAGTTTGGTCCATAGAGAGGAGTGTTCGAGTATATATATGATGAATGCACATGCTGCTGTTATTGGAGAATTTGGTTATGACGAAAACAGAGAAAATAAAGTAAGGCAGCCTGCTGAGTCGAGTGCTGCTGATTCAACCAGGATTAAAAGAAATGAAGACAATAAGCTTGGTTCTGCTATTGTAAACAAAGACAAATGGAATAAAGTCAACGTTGAAATCTGCAGCACCAGCACGTGTTCATTGTAGAATCAATATTCAGTTTTGAGCTTGTAACTGAATAATTTCTGTTGGTGTTTCTGTTAGTCTCTTTGTTCTTAGTTACTTGAGTTTTTACAGCTTGTACTATAAATAGAGTTGAAGAGCAAGCGAGATGTAATGCTCTTAGATGAATTTTCATTTATCTTTGTTGAATACAGAAACTTTATATTTCTCTCATCTCTATTCTCTCGTCTCTATTTCTTCGTCTCTGTTCTCTTCTTCTTCACATGGTATCAGAGCCATCCTAAGAGCACAGATCATCTTAAATGTCAAAAGTTAGCAGATTGAAGCTACATTCGTGTTGAAAATGCGATCAGGATTCTGTCGTGCAAATACAACATAGATTCTTCTTTTGCAAACCATCCAAAGTTGAAAGCGCAAGATGGCAATAAGAATATAGAAATATCCATTTCCAATCCATGTTAACATCTCCAACTTCGTTACTATCAAGCTAGCTAGATAACTTTCTTCTCTAGCAAGCACAATTCCACAGATTCTTACAAAGCCAGGAGCTATTTGGCTTCGTCAATGGAGAAATCCCATCACCTGCACAATTGCTACAGGTTAAAGTCGAAGGGAATAATACAGAAGCTGTGAATCGTGACTACACTGACTGGGTAAGAACAGATCAACTTGTATCATCTTGGATCAGTGGAGCTGTTTCAGAAAATATACTGAGTCTGATAATTGGTTTGGAAACTTCATATGAGGTATGGCAAACTTCACTTAATCGATATACACAAAAATTTGTAGCTAGAGAGTTTGAATTAAGAGGAAAGCCACAAGCCTACCAAAAGCAAGATCGAGCATTGTCAGTTTATCTGAGGGAATATAAGTCAATCCGTGATCAACTCAATGCAATAGGAAAGTCAATAGATGAGATAACAAAGCTGTTTGGTATCCTGGAGGGATTAGGATCTGAATAAGAGAACTTTAAAACTACCATATATGCTTGAAACCTCAACCAGAGTATGATGAAGTAATATCACAGTTAGAAAGGTTCGAAGCAAGATTACAAAACTACTCGTCAAGCCAATACAACCCTAATCTAGCATATTATGGTCAAAGAAAAACTGAAGTTCAGCAAAAAGAGGAATTTAACAGAGAACCTATTCAGCAAAACTCTAGCTTTGAAGGTCCAAGAATTAATAGTCGTGGAGGACGTAGCTATGGAAGAGGACGATTTTTCAATAATAGAAGTCATGGTTATAGATATTCTGGAAGAGATCTGAGCTACAGACCAAATAACTTGAATTATGTACAAGAGGGTCAAAGGTTTAAGCAGTTCAATAACTTCTCTGGCTCTAGTTCTGGTTAAGGATTTCGACCTTATGCTGGTTCTTCACAAAGGTATCAAGAAACCAGATCATATCCCTCCTCAAATCTAACTTTTTCCAAAGACTTGCAGGCTGAGAAAACAACAAACAATATCAGATTGGAGTGTCAAATTTGTAAACACCCAAGACATGATGCACTTCATGCCGGTATCGTTTTGACAATTCATATCAAGCTGTGGAAATTCCAACAGCATTAGCAGTAATGCACCTTGAAAATTCAAAAGGGAATGAATGGTATCCAAACACTGGTACGACTACTCACATCACTGCAAACTCGGGTATTCTTCATATCCCCTCTAGATACAATGGCACTAATACAGTTATGATTAGGAATGACTCATGCTTACCTATTACCTATATTGGTGATGCATTGTTACATACTAAAGTTGACTCATTACCTCTGAATGATGTGTTGATTGTTCCTAACATCAAGAAAAATCTTTTGTCAGTATCAAAACTAACAGATAATGATCCATGTTCATTTGTTTTTTATAAAACCGGGGTCTATATAAAGGACAATTATACCAACACAACTCTGCTACTCAAGAGGAAAGTTAAAGGATTGTATCGAGTAGATCCTCAAACCACAGAGGCATTCTTAACTTAGAGACACAAAGCTATAGGAGAAGATATATGGCATCAGTGTTTAGCGCACACCAACCTGAAAACACCGAAGTATCTACAGAATCAACAATCGATTCGCTGTAATACAAGAATACAGACTATGTGTAGAAGCTGTCAAATTGCTAAGAGTACTGCTTTGCCATTTTCCTTATTAGATTTTGTAGCATCTATACCTTTAAAAAAGGTTCATTGTGATATCTGGGGTCCTTCACCAGTTAGTTTCTTTCAAAACTTCAAATACTATATCATCTTTGTAGACAACTTATCTTGTTTTAGTTGGATCTATCCAATGAAATTGAAGTCAGATTTCTATGACATCTTTGTTATGTTCCAAAAACAAGTGGAAAACCAATTTGATTGTAGAATCAAGATCTTTCAATGTGATGGTGGAAGAGAATTCATCAGCCACAAGTTTAAGACTCATTTACAAAGTTGTGGCATTACATAATAAGTTTCTTGTCCCTACACACCAGAACAAAATGGGATGCCTAAAAGAAAACATCGTCATGTTGTTGAACTGGGTCTCGCCATGCTCTATCATGCTAGAATTCCTTTAAAATACTAGGTTGATGCATTCATGATAGCTAACTACATTATCAATATACTTCCCACACCAAAGTTACAAATGCAATCACCTTACAGCAAAATCACCTTACAGCAAACTTTATCAATAAGAACCAAGTTATGATCATCTAAGAATCTTTGGATGTGCGTGTTACCCTTGTCTCAGACCATATGCACAACACAAATTTGATCCACGATCACTCACATGTGTGTTTATTGGATACAGTGAACGTCATAAGGGATATCGATGTCTTGTTCCTACCACTGGTCGTATATACATTAGTCGACATGTCATGTTCGACGAAAACTTCTCCCCTTTTACTAAGACATGTGCAACAGAGTATACTCAATTTACAACACTGTATCGACTATGGATAGAAGAAGTTAAACTTCTAGACTCCACGAGTGCAGATCAAGTGTCCTCTTCTTCACAAACACATGTAGGACATTTGCAAGATACTGGAATCATGGCTACAGAAAATTTCGATTCTCTTCATTCAGCTACAATGCCATTTACTTCCTTTCCATCACATCTACAAACTGCAAAACAAGAAGCTCCTACTTCCATAGCTAAGACACAAGATGAAATCATTATTGATCAAGCTCATTCACCTTCTTAATCTACTTCACAAGAACAAGAAGCTCCTATTTACACAGCTGAGACATCAAATGAAATTAGTACTGACCAAGCTCATCCAAATTCTCAATCTGCCTCACAAGGTACATCTTCAACTCATCCTATGCAAACTCGATGAAAATCTGGCATTATAAAGCTAAATCCCAAATATGCATGTCTTGCTGAATATAAAGTGGCTCCTGAACCAAGATCAGTTAAATTAGCTTTAGCAGATAAAGGATGGTATAGAGCAATGAAGGATGAAATGGATGTTTTGTATCAAAACCAAACTTGGATATTAGTTCCTCCAACTAATCAAATGAATGTGATAGGATGCAAATGGGTGTTTAAGACAAAACTTGCACCTGATGGAAGTCTTGATAGGTTGAAGGCTCGGTTAGTAGTTAAGGGGTTTCATCAAGAGGAAGGAATTGATTTTGCAGAAACCTTCAGTCCTATTGTCAAACATGCTACCATTCATATGGCAATGATGAAGCAATGGCCAATTCATCGACTTGATGTTAAAAATGCATTCTTACATGGCACATTTAATGAAACAGTGTATATGGAGCAGCCTCCTAGCTTTATACGATCACAAAAATCTCACTATATGTATCTTATCAAGAAATCTCTATATGGTCTTCGTCAAGCACCACGTGCTTGGTTTGATAGATTCAGTAATTTCCTTCTTGAAGCTGGTTTCTTCTATAGTACGACTAACCCATCACTATTTATACTTCATGATGGACCAGACACAATACTCCTGTTACTCTATGTGGATGATAATGTATTGACTGGTAGTTCAGACCAGTTACTCACCAAACTAATTCAATCTCTCAGTTTTCAATTTCACATGAAAGATCTCAGTTGCCTTCATTATTTTCTAAGCATTGAAGCTAAGCATATAGCTACTGATCTATTCCTCTGTCAAACCAAGTATGCTCTTGATCTTCTTACTAGAGCTCACATGATTGACTGTAAACCTATTTCCACTCTCTTGTCATTGAGACCAATTATCCTGAAAAGTGATGAAGTTCTACTCTCCAATCCACTTGAATACAGGAGTTTAGTTGGTGGCCTTCAATATCTGACACTAACTCGTCCTGACCTTGCATATGCAACAAACTTGTTATGTCAGAAAATGCAGAAGCCCACCACTGGAGATTTTCACAAGCTAAAAAGGGTTCTACGCTATGTTAGAGGCACCATTCATCTTGGTATGTTTCTTTATTCTCGTAGTTCTATGAATCTCTATGGATTCTCAAATGTTGACTAGGCTGGCTGTGCTGAAACCAGACGTTTTACCACTGGTTTCTGCACATATCTTGGTTCTAATCTCATTTCATGGGGAGCAAAGAAGCAACCTATAGTTAGTCACTCTTCTACAGAGGAAGAATATCGCGCCCTTGCCTCTACTATTGCTGATCTTACATGGATTAGCTTTGTCCTCCGTGACATTGGTCTTTGTCTCTCCTCTCCAACTCTTTTATTTTGTGATAATCAGTCTGCCATCTCACTTACTCAATCCCATCATACATGCTCGTACTAAACACATTGAAGTTGATTTCCATTTTGTTCTAGAGAAAGTTTCCTCAGGATCTCTCAGTGTGCGTTATGTTCCCAGCAATAACCAACTTGTTGATATTTTTACTAAAGCCCTGTCACGTCTGGCACACTTTGATATCAGAATCAAATTGGGTATGGGCTCTTTACCCCTTCCCAATTTGAGGGGGGATATATGATGAACGCACATGCTGCTGCTATTGGAGAATTTGGTTCTGACGAAAATAGAGGAAATAAAGTAAGGCAGCCTACTGAGTCGAGTGGTGTTGATTCAACCAGGATTAAAAGAAATGAAGACAATAAGCTTGGTTCTGCTATTGTGAACAAAGACAAATGGAATAAAGTAAACGATGAAATCTGCAGCCCCAGCACATGTTCATTGCAGAATCGATATTCAGTTTTGAGCTTGTAACTGAATAATTTTTGTTGGTGTTTCGGTTAGTCTGTTTGTTCTTAGTTAGTTGAAATTTTACAGCTTGTAATACAAATAGAGTTGAAGAGCAAGCGAGATGTAATGCTCTCAGATGAATTTTCATCTATCTTTGTTGAATACAAAAACTTCATATTTCTCTCATCTCTGTTCTCTCGTCTCTATTTCTTCGTCTCTGTTCTCTTCTTCTTCACAAGGAGCTCTGTTGATTCAAAGAAAAGTTAATATGATTCCCCAAGGGGAAAATCAGACATCTCCCATAGAGATTTCGCTGCCATCCAGTGTCGAAGGATGTGGGCTGGTGTTTCACTGACTGGATTGCAAAAAGCACAAGAAACATTAAATATGGAATACCTCTGCGTGCAAGGTTGCTCTTCCAAGCAATAATGTTATGACAACGAAGTCGAATGAAGTTCTGGGTTCTAGATAAATTCCTCGTTCGCCAAATCCGAGACCCATCATTTGCTAGTTTTCTGTTGGGATCTTTGCCAGTAGCTAAGTCATACGCTGCTTTTGTGCAGAAATTCTCATTTTTCAAACCCTCGTTAGGGGAAACTCCTGCCAATTGTACCTTTCCTGCCAATCATACCTCTAATTGTCGACGATGTGCATGCTTGTAATCCACCAATCAGGATGATGGTTGGAGAAACTTTTCTCATTCTGCGAATCAGATTTGTAGGAAAATATGGTCCACACGCATAATCTATGTGAGTGAAATCTTTGTCGACCATTCAGGATCGGCATAACTTAATCTCTTGTCATCAATCACATAAGCTCTATAATGATTTGCCCAGAGAATCAATAAACAAAAAATTAGAACTCGAGCGACAAATCGCCACCGTATTTGATTGAACAAAAAGATGCAATCTGAATCAAGACGAGGTGCCGAATGTAACGTTGAAAAGGCAGTATATTCTCCACACTATAGCCTTTGTTACCTCAACAGGATATACAGATATGTCTCGTGATCTAATTGGTCCAATGTCATGCCATTTTCCTCTCAATGTTCTATTAACATGGGCGAGGTCCGAGCCACTTGACATTACGTCCAACCAAAATTGGTATCATGATTTGTATCTTCAACTGCAAAAGGGCTAAGCTCATTCAAGTAGCTAGGTCCAGCTCAAAGCCCAGAGACGAACCCATCATAAACCCATCGCCGAACGTCCCTAACGGGATCGTCGGAGCACGTCCAAACTGCCTGGTTAAATACGATCGAGGCAGTAGAGCATGATGTGCCAGAAATACTGGAAGATGTAACCAGAGCAACACTCAAAGGAACAGGTTTCAATAGCACTAATTGATTCTTACCATGTCAATGAAAAATTTTCAGGAAGAGCCAAAACATTGTCAATTTCCTATTAAATATCACAATTTGAATTAAGCATCGGAAGGTAAGGGCATCAACAGTTTGATTCGGCTTAGGGATTTATAGGAAACTCAAAACCAAACCCACCGTTAGGATTTATTGCTGCTCCCAACCGAAACGTAATCCAAACTGAATATAACCCGAACCAAAAACCCAGCTCGGTTCAATTTTTCAAGTTTTCATTTTTTTATTATTATTTTTCCCCTGCTCACAAGTTAAGGTTTAGTAAAGCAACCATTTTTTTTTTAATGAAATTTCAGTAAAACGAAATACGAATAACTAGACGTGAAAGATATCTGGCAAACGAATGTAAGATTTCTTCATTGAGCTTTTCATGTCTAAAATGGAAATGGCATAAGTATTTGCGAATTTGTCGGATAAGAGTACATTTGAACCACATAATGTAGCATGAATTTTCTGTTAAGGCTAATTGGAGCATGAATAGCCCGTGAACATGAGCACCGATGACTACAGTTCTTCCTTAATCAAGCGTACTGCATTTTCGTGAACAAAAGGACTTGAATTCGGCACATGTTTGATGGTCGAGACACAAACCCCTTCATGCCATCTGACAAAACAAAGAACCTCTATTTGCACTGAGAGACTATGAAACAAATTTCCCAAACTTAACGGATAAAGTGAAAAAAGATGATGAAGCGATAGATAAATGACATAAAATTTCGTTTAGTATTGGTAGTCACATGCAGAGATTACCATTCCTAGATATCAATATCACAAAATATAAATAAATCAGATAGAGCTAAATCTACGGAAATGGACAAGCAGTACACGGAAGAGGAACTTGAAATAACATGTTTTATCATAGTAATACTACAACACTGATATGTGAGAGTGGTGTTGATACCTGATTTTTAGCTAAGTGTCATTAAAAGTAAAAATTTGGTAGTACAGTTTCCGATGGCGATATAACCCATTTCTTAGATAAAAAGAGTTATTTAACCCATTTTCTTGCATTCGCAGTTCATTTCCATTTCATCTTCTTAATCTCACTTTTGAGTTCACTTTTCGATTAACCCTTTGACTAAAAAGTCAATCCCGAGTTAAAATTTGACTTTTTGCATGAAAAGTCCCAAAATAGTCTTAATTTCACTTTTGCATTGTCAATTTTCAAGATAATCAAAATTTGACCCATTAATTGACATCAGCAAAGTGACCAAAAAATTGAAATAATTTAAAAAACCTTCGAATCATCTTCTTTTTGACTTAATTTCACTTTGGCATCATTAATTTAACAAAAACTGATCAAGAGCCGATTTTTTTTTTCCAATTTATGGATTTTGGCTCGAAATTGATCAAAAATAAAATTGGCTATTTTATAGTCATTTTTAGAAGAAGTCCCTTTCTAGTCATTTTTAGAAGAAGTTCCTTTTATGACACTTGATCATGAGATCGTCCTTCGTTCAATTTCCAGACCAATTTTGAGATTCCAGAACAACAGTAAAAATCTTCAATTTTGGCTCTAATCAGTGAATCTGAGGGAAAAGTTTGCACTCCTTCAAATTGGACTTTTTTATTCTAAGACAATAGTTGCACATCCAAAACTCACAGCCTACTTTATTCAAATCTATCATTTTTGGATGCGAATAGATTTTCTTTTACAGATAGAGACAAGGAATTTGTGGTTAATGTAGACACATTGGCTGATTTGATTGGGGTGGAAAGATGGTATTTCCAACCAATCAGTGTGTTGGGGTTGCTCACACTACACTTGAACTTGTTTGAGACAACTCTATTAAAGGCAAAATTTCCTACACTAGGATGAATGCCTCAAACATCTTACTTCACAAAATCATGATCAACTGCATAAGACCCAAATCAATGTCGAAGACTGATATCCCTCACTCGAAAGTAAAGTTGATGTACGCCATCAACAGTGGTTATAAGTTTTCTTTACCTCACACTATCCTCATGCACATGTACAAGACAATGGTCAAGAACAATAGACAACTCCCTTACTCTGCTCGTATCACACAACTCTTCAGATATTTCAAAATTCACATTCCCTCATCTCTGTGTATTAGAAGCATTGCTCCAATGGTGATTGGATTGAAGATGGTCATAAAGATTCGTCTAAATGAGCTAAACAAGATTTTAGAGCACATAAAGGAGAAGTCCTCTATCAAGGCGAAACAACACTCTGCAGTAGCAAAGAGAAAAGGCAAGGAGCCCATGAGTGCTCCAGTGAAGAAGAGGAGAGCACTTATCTTGCAAGACAAAGAAGATGAGGACGAGATCACTCTCTCCACCTTTGCCTTAAGAAACTTAAGGAGTTTTGTTAACTTTCAAGAACCAGAGGAAAGAAAGACGAAAAAAAAAGAAGAGACAAAGAAAAGAGATGAAGAAAGAGAAGAGAGGAAAATAGAGGAAGAGGAAGGAATAACATAAGAAGAAGGAAGAAGAGGAAGAAGAAGGCCAAGATGACTCCTTTGAGCCTACTTTAGCTGTATTCTTGTCAAGTAAATATGAGAAGACAAGGAGTGGAACTACTGGAGAAAGAGGAAAAAGAAAACATCACTTAGATAATGAAGTAAAGCAAGAAAAAGAATTATTTTCTTCACCTGAAGGTACACAAACAGGGGGAGCTGTTGACAAACAAGGTATTTCTTCACCTACTCTTACTAGTGATGTTAGGAGATCTGCAGCAGATCCAGAGGATGTGTATGCCTCTCTTTACCCTGAAGCAAACATTGAGGCATCTACTCCTAGTCATGGGAATCGAACTGCTGACGATCCCTCAAATCTCAAAACTCCTAGAACTGACTCGGCTGGACAAAGTGCTGCACCAGAACAAACAGTAGACTTTTCAAGATTACTAGACATCCTTTTGGATTTGAGGAGACAATAATATGGTTTGGAGTTCAAGATAAAGGATCTCAAGAAAGCTTTCATGACTACTTCAGTTTCGTTGCAAGAACAGCTACTCACCCTGAAGAATCAAGTGCAAGATAATGTGAAGGATGAAGATTTACAACAACTGAAGGAGACTCTCTTGAAGCTTGAGGAGATAGTCAAATCAATGGGAGAATTCCAACTTGTTCGTATCCCAAAGCAGTCATGATTTTCAAACCCAACTCTTTTATAATTATTCTCCACCTTTTTGCTGTTGACAAAAAGGGGGGAGAAGTTGTGCAGATTTGACCTTATTATCTTTCTGGCACTTTTTGTTTGGTTTAGACTTTGGCATTCTTTTTGTTTGGTTTTGGACTTTTGACTTTAGACCTTTGACTGCTACTTTGATTTAAATCCTTTGATGCTTGCAGTAACTGAACTTGTGATACTGATTGTGGATTGATAAGTTATCTTATTTTGCAGGATTAACATGTCTTCTGTGGTTGCAGAATCGATGCTATCCAGGTCCTAATCAACTTTATTTTTATAAGATATCATGTATTGCTTAAGTGTTGTTTCGCAGGTCAAAAGTTTTCAAATCTGCAAGAAAGTTTTGTCACCATCAAAAAGGAAGAGATTGTTGGAGAAAACTCCCTTATTGTTTTGAAGTTGACAAAACATTTTCAAAAGTCTAGTCTAAAGATTTCCAGACTCAAGTGTTAAAGTCTGAAGAACTCCAGACTCTATCGTTAAAGTCTGAAGACCACCAGACTCTAAATTCAAAGTATGCTCACTTTGACTGCTTGCATACGAAGAATGAAGACTTTTCCAAATTCCAGATTATCTTCAAGGATTCGATTTATATGATTTTTGAAAGACCTTATGACTGGATATAGCATCTACATGATCGATTATTCTTATTGGAATTTACTCCAATTTGAAGATCTTTTGAAAGGCGAGTAAACTTGGAAGGTTCTACATATGGAAACCAAAGATCCTGATTGTATGGGCGAACAGGATTGATGGGCTTTCATCACCAATCATTCAACGACTCGAAGATCACCTTAATTGATTCTATCCAACGAGTAGATTGGAAGAATTCCTTTGGTAAGTGCCAGCGGTCGTGAAGGCATGAAGGAGTATTTAAGGTGAACTCTCCAGTTGTTTGAAGTAGTGCGTGAAAGAAGAATTTCAAAGTCTGAATCTCTATGATTCCTTACTCTTTCATTCATCAAGCTCAGAAGTTGTATACAAAAGAGAGAAACACATAGTGAGACTATATGAAAGACTAATAGAGATTTTCCATTGAGATAGTCAAAGATCACAAGTTGTACAATCTCTTTTGATTCATAGTGAAATCCAGCTAGTGGATTGTCAGCGCAGGAGAGTGGACATAGGCTTGATCTAAGCCAAACCACTATAAACCTTGTGTTCCAATTCTCTTTCCTTAACTCCTTATTCCATTCACTGTTTTATAAAACTATTTTCAAGGCATTTATGTCCCTAATCATTTATCTTTAAAAGGCAATTTACTTATACGAAGTATTGCGAGAGAATTTTGCTTACACCTATTCACCCCCACTCTACTTGTCATTACTAGCCCTTTCAACATGATTTCCGGAGAAGGAATCTCTGTGGACCCGAGCAAGATAGAAGCAGTGATCAATTGGCCGAGACAGACAACAGTGACAGAAATCTGAAGTTTTTTGGGTTTGGCAGGCTATTATAGACGATTTGTGGAAGGATTTTCAGCTTTGGCGTCGCCTTTGACAAGACTTCTGAAGAAAGACGAGAAAATTGTATGGACAGACGAGTGTGAGCCTAGTTTCCAAGAGCTTAAGGAAAAGCTTACTACCGCACCTATGCTAACGATTCCATCTAATCCTGGAGGGTACGAGATCTACAGTGATGCGTCATTCAGAGGATTGGGTTGCATATTGATGCAATATGGTAAGGTTGTTGCATACGCCTCCCGCTAGTTAAGACCTCATGAATTGAACTACCCGACGCATTACTTAGAACTCACAATAATCATATTTGTGTTGAAGATTTGGAGAAATTACTTGTGTGGGGAAAAATTTCAGATCTTTACGGTCCATCAGAGTCTCAAGTACCTATTCTCTCATAAGGAGTTGAATATGAAACAGCACCGATGGATGGAATTGCTAAAAAAATTATGATTGTGATATTTTGTATCATCCAGGTAAAGCGAATAAAGTTGTGGCACCCCAATCCAATAGGGTCGCCACAGTGCACTTTCCCTTCTGATACCTTGACTTGAAGGTCTATGAGTCTTGAGAGTTTGTTATTTACTTTTAATGGTCCCGGCGCAACGTAAGAGGTATAGCGGAAGTGATTTTACATCTCCCCAACTCAAAAATTAGAAATGATGCACACTTACTAGACAATTTCACAAGATAAGCCAAGCACTTTTATTTAAATAATTTGATGGACAACATGAGTTGATACAACAAAAGGCCAAGGCTTTTCTAAAACTAGGCTATAACCAAAAGCGTCCAACTCCAGAACAGTCATCAACTTCAGTCATCAGCTTCAGTCCATCAGATAGTGCTGGCAATCCAAAAAGAAGCTCCATCAGCTACCCATCACCTAAGGTCGATCACGCCCAACCGGGTCCATCGGCTGGCGGGGGCGGCAGCATCCCCAACATAATGTCATCACGGCGAACATGTACAGAGATGAACTCCTGCACCACAGGGCCTCCAGGCAAGCCCACATCATACAGGACTAGGACTCGGACGCAGACGAACACCATCAGTCGCATGCCAACATAAATGTGCTCTGAACATGAGCACTCAACATCGATCGGTACTCCATAAACGGTGCCACGAGAAACGGGTAGCAAAGGCATCTCAATCTGAAATGTTAGTCCCCAAACGGGGTGAGTACAGCCACTCAGCAGCAAATGATTCAACAAGCTATGTCAAGCATAACAATCAACATCCAATTTCATATAAGATAGACAAGGCAGGAAGTCAAGGGATAAATGGATATCTATATCATGGAATTCTTCAATATTAAAGCAATTGCAATTCTATAAGAATCATATGCCTCATAATCAGATCATAATCACAGAACCTTTCAATGTGATGACAATGTATCCAAGATAGACAAATTTCAAACATAGGGCTAAACCGAAATATCATGTTCCGTTCTATGTCATGCACTCAGTCTTATATCCAGACCCCACACATTTATAGTTGAATCATTCATTTTATCATTCAAAAGGATTTCATCCCCAGAGGATCAATGTTTGCATCTCTCCGGCATTCGCATCCCTCCAGGCATCACGAAAGCCTCCGGCATTCAGCCACTTAGGGCCATCGAGCATCTGGAGCGAATCACGCCTCCAGGCATCTCATACCCCACCTGGCATCACGAGAAACCCCGAGGGCCTCCCATGAAAATGGTTACCCTGGCCATTCGGAATTACGTACCGACTAGCATACTACCGGGCATCCCGAAGCTCCCCCGGAAAAACCTCCAGCATTCAGCCTCTTAGGGGCACTGGGCATCCACAAGGCATCAACTCTCCCGATCCTTTGGACCTCCCAACTCCCGAGGCATCATTAACCCGAGGGTTCAATAGGTAACAAATCGCATTTTAATTCACCAATGCATCATCATATATCAAACAATATATCTCATGAACCTTTTATCAAACAAATCGCATTGTAATTCACAAATGCATCATCATATATCAAACAAGATATCTCATGAACCTTTTATCAATCACAATATCCCACCATCAGCATCACCAAGTCACATAGCAATTCGAAAACCATACTTCTTATAGGACAATATCTGTGGAAATCTCGAAATAGCAGCTTGATTTCTACAATTGCGCAGTTCTGGTAACAATTCTGAATTAATTACTAAACAGGCTCAGAAAATTATGAAATTTTCACACGTTATTCATAAGACCTAGAGGAACAAATCTCAGGAAGAACACTAAGTCAAATTCCTTATGTACCGAGGGTAAAAATCTTGATCTTTCCTAACTACCATTCTGTAAAATTTCCAGATTTGGTGTTTTCATAGGAAAATTATTTCGATGGTCATAACTTGTTCTTTTTCTCTGAATTTTTGATATATTGTTCATGAGAATGTGCCCTAAAACTTTCATTAAGAAGTCAAAGTCGGATTACAGCTAGATAATTACAGAAAAATTAAAAAGTCGTCAGGGGTCGCACTGTTTTTCACAAGGCAGTTCACAAATCAAGCAAGAACTCTTCCTATACCTTCAATTTCGACCTTTAACAATTATATCCAGTATATACATACACTTCACCACACCTGTGACGATCCAGACCCGGGACAGTACGGAGGGACGGACTAAGATCGCCTCGGCAGTACGTGAGCGAGGCTAAGGGCATTTCTCCTATCCCACATCGCTTAGGGAGGGAGTCTTGGGAGCCTTCATAAGGCTTGGGTCCCTAAGTATGTGTGACGCGTTTCACGTACACTTCTGCTGCACTGAAAACAAAGCTTTGAGGGAGGGAAATGGCTTCGTGCAATCCCATCCAAAGAGGACAATATCAGTTTGGGGAAAGGAATGGCCAAGTGCAACCTTGTCCCCAGGTGACGCATTTTAAAACCGTGAGGGAAAAGACCATGGCTGGGATGGCGGTTCGTCCGCGCCAGGACGGGTGACCCAAAGCGAACAATATCACACAGTGGGGGCCCGGGTCCTTACAACACCACAGCATGATTATCACGGAAACTCCTCAAGGTCAGATCCCAAATTCATTTGGTTTCATTTGCTAATTCGAAATCCACCCCTCACACTTCATCCTCACCTAGTCCTCTTGATCTAACACCCTCCTATACACCAAAATCTCCACATGCAGCTCTAGTACTTCATCTTCCTCACATATTTCACTTCTTTTCTAGGCATGACAGCATGCAACAACATAGATGGAAGAACATTTGCTTGCCTTAAACTCTCTCACTCGGTGGCCGTCCAAAAATGGAGGTTCGGGGGTCACGGCTTGGCCGATCTGCAATGGGAACCAGTGGCGTCGACGGCGGCAGCTCAGACACGACGAAGGGCGGCCCTTCCTTCTCTTTCCCTCGCTGCCCGCACCCACGCACGAACTCTCTCTTTCGGTCACTCTCTCTCTCGGTCACTCTCTCGTTCACTCCGCCCCCTCCCACTTTCTTTCTTTTGATTTCTTAATTAACTAGCTAATCATGAGTTTGCATATAATTTCTATGGTGGCTGCAAGCATGAAGGACGGGTGTTGCGGACGTGGCTTCCTCAAGCAACTTCAGTGGGCACTTCTTCCCTTGCATGCCGCAAGGTGTCCAACGGTGGAGGCCCCTTAGTCAACTTTTCTCCATTAGTTGACTAATCACACGACTAAATGAAGAAGAAATGTGGGCTGTCTTGGGTGTTTTGGGCCGGTTGAGTTACGGATTCCATTATCCCTAAGTGTCCAGCCCACATTTGTTCCTAATGTTCCACCTTAATCCCGCTTATGTATACATGATTACAATTACTTGCATGGCCATAAAATACTACAACATTAATCAAGGGTAGTTCGATTCGTAGGGTACACGACCAAATATAGAAAATTCTTTTCAATCCATCTTTTAGTACAACCTTGGTCACACATGAGTATATGATACATTTCCAACAAAACAATAGTTCATTCAATGCTTGGCCTTTGTTTAATTGTAACTCATTGGTCTAATGATTATAATATAGTCCGACAGTACTTCCATCACCTAGTCGTGGACTGCTGTGTATCTAGGGGTCGTCATGCAATTTTAGGATGCCACAAAAGTCGCCGACGCTTTGAGCCGAAAGTCGTCAATTGCCCACTTGTTGGTTAAGGAGTAGAATTTAATCGAGCGAGCTCGAGATTCAATATTTAAGTTTGAGGTAGACCACCTTTCAAGTCTCATGGCTACCCTCAAAATTGAGCCAAATGTGCAAATCAGGATTAAGCTACTTCAGCCAATAGACCCAGATGTTCAGAGAATTTTGCATGAAGATATTGAAGAAAGAAAAGTGGACTTCCAAGTTTCTGATGATGGTATACTAAGGTCCCGAAGACGATTGGTTGTACCTAACAATGCAAAGCTTAGAAAGTATATTCTATTAGAAGCTCATCGTAGTAGTTACAGCATTCATCCTGAAAGTACCAAAATGTATTAGAATCTACGTCAACACTATTAGTGGTCTGGTATGAAGGTAGACATTGCCAGACATGTCCCCAAGTGTTTGACATGTCAACAAGTTAAAGCTCAACATTGCAAGCCAGGAGGACTTTTGCAACCTCTGGAGATCCCAGAATGGATTGGGAGCCTATCACGATGGACTTCATGACCGAGTTATCAAGGAGTCAGAGAGGTAATGATTCGATTTCGATAATAGTCGACAGGTTGACAAAGTTGGCTCACTTTATTACAGTGCGAAAGGATCTTGACTTGGATAGGCACGCTGAGTTGTACGTGCACCAAATAGTTCGACTGCATGGAGTGCCGATTACGATAAACAGATCGAGATCCGAGATTTACCGCCATTGCAATGTGCTTTAGGTACAAAGCTTCAGTATAATAGGGCATATCATCCTCAAACAAATGGTCGGTTTGAAAGAACAATTCAGGCTCTTGAGTATATGCTGAGAGCTTGTGTACTGGACTTTAAAGGAACTTGGGAAGAACAACTTCATCTTGTGAAATTCGCCTACAACAATAGTTATCAACAAAGCATCCAGGTGGCTCCATTTGAAGCATTGTATGGCTGATCGTGCAAAACACCAGTGTGTTGGGATGAAGTTGAGGAAAGAAAAATTACAGGTCCAAAGTTAGTTCAGCAATCATTAGATGCCGTGACAGTGATCGAAAACAGACTAAAGACCGCTCAGAGTCGTCAGAAAAGCTATGCAGATAAGCGTCGAAGGCTTTTGAAGTTCCAAGTTGGTGATCACGTTTTTCTAAAGGTGTCACCAATGAGGGGAACTTCACGCTTTGGCAAGAAAGGAAAACTAAGTCCGAGGTACGTAGGTTCATTTGAGATTCTTGAGAGAATCGGGACCTTGGCGTATCATTGTGCATTGCTACCGAGACTGGCGCAAGTGCACAACGTCTTTCACGTGTCAATGTTAAGGAAATATGAGCCTGACCCGACCCACGTGCTCAATTTCAAGGAATTGGACGTGGATGACAATGTGTCATACATTGAGAGCCCGATTCAAATCGTGGATAAGAAAGAGCACGTCCTGCGTACAAAGACCATCCCTATGGTCAAAGTGGTCTAGCAACACCACGATACAGAAGGAGCATCCTGGGAGACTGAAGAGTCGATAAGATGTTTGTACCCCCACCTTTTTGCTTAAAGTTTGTAAGGTTTGAATTTCGAGGACAAAATTTTTATAAGAGGAGAAGAGTTGTGACATCCTAGATTTTTCAATTCTGCTTTCAATTAAATTAATCGGGCATTTTATTGACGCGCCTAGAGGGTTGTTCTCAAAGCTAATCACTCTTGAGATAACTAGACTATCTAGGGAAGCCATTAAGGAATTTTAAGGCAATAGACTTGAGAATTCGATCAGGAATCGGCTTCTTGACTGTGCTCATCTTTAGAGGTCATTACGACACACTTAAAAATTGATTTGGGATTAGAGATAGGTTGGTGCGACTGAGATATGTGGTTGATCGTGGGTGACTCCACTAAATTGGAAAATTATCGTCGACCGACACTAGTTTGATTTTTTCTGTCGTTTTGGTACCCTATGTCCGTATTTAAATCCTTGAGATTTTCATGATAATCGAGAGTCACCAATGTGTCAAGTGGGTTCATTATGGCTCAAAGAAAATCGACCACGAGTCATTTGCACTAAAAATTTGTGAAAGTTATACGGTAGCTTAGGTCACGCTAAAAACGCGCCGGGGTGAAATTAACCGCAAATTTAAGTCTGATTTCAGAACTTGAAGATTCTGTCATGTCACAATAAATTCTAGGAACATCAACTCAATCTCAAAAGATTTTTCTGCGACCCAAGACATTTTGGAAAAAAGTCGGCATCGGACCATTTTTGTTAAGAAAAAGGCTGGGATCGTTTTTTGTCACAAAATTGGGATGCAAGATGGATCAATTGGTGGGGAAAAATACTAATTTGATTATTTAGGTGCTAATTGAATTTATTGAGGCCAAATGGGATTGAATTGAACAAGATTAAGTGTCCAATTGAAGCCAAAACTTCCAAATTCGTAGCTCCCTCATTGCCTAGCCATAATGGACAATTTCAAGAGTCCAAGGATGAGCCTTAGTGGTGGAATGAGAGCCAAGGAGCAGCTAGTGGCCATGGATGGTCAAAGGGGACAAAGACTTAGAAAATGAAGGCATGTGGAGCCCTTATTCCCCCTCTCTTCCTCCACAAACCAGCTGGCCAGCCATCCCCTTTCCATCCTCTCCATTTTCGACCAACAAGCCAAGGAAGACCAGCCAGCAAGCCACCGGACCATTTGGAGCCGCCGCACACAGCCGCCGTCGCCGTTTTTGCGCGACTCCGATCGCGCGAGCTACCCCGCACGCCATCACCCCTTACTACGCCTCACCACCGTTCAACAGCCCTACCCGTGCGTCCCAAGGCTATCTCAAGCAACTCAGGCCACTGCCAAAGCTCCCTCCACCACTAGTTTGCCCTTATTTGGACCCGAGACCACCCCCGCTACCTTTCCTGAGCCTTGCCACCCTTAACCAACCTTATTTTCTCTTTGTTTGCAGCCCAAATCAGAGGGTTTATTTGTGGGTTTCCAGTAGGCTTGTAGGCCCGTTTTAAGGTGGTTCCGAGCCTCGGTTGCTAGGCCCACCTTGAGGAAAGTCTAGCCCCGCAATGTTCCCGTTGCTTTGCACCAAACCGCTTGTTAAACAAGTGAGTTTTACTCATTAAACCTTAATTACTAGGTTAATGACGCTTAGTGGATAATTAGTTTAGGTTAAGCATGTTTAAGTGAATAGTTAGATGTAATTAGCAAAATTAGATTAGATAACGATGCATGTTAGGTGGTTAGTCAATGTATTTAGCGAGTAAATAGACTCGAGTAATTATTAAATGAATCTCAGAATTTTTCTGGGTTCGTTTCGATATCCAATTCGGCTATAACGGGCCTAAGTTGGATTTATTGCAATTTTTGGCATTTATTTAATATTTTATGTAATTATTTATTTATTTTCCGAAAATTTAATCGGGATGGTCGGTGACCAGAATTTCGTGTTGATTGCAATGGTGTTCTCTATTTATTTAATTGAGTACCAAAACGTGCAAATAGTGTTTGTGGGTATTTATTCCAAAAAGGGGAAATTTTTGGTAATTGAGTGAAAAATTACCGGGCATTGGTTTACAATGTCAAAAATATTTGGTGGACTATATAAAGTGGCTAGAATTGTGAAAGTGAAATAATTATATTTTTAGCTAAAACCAACCGTGTTCCCACATGCAGCTATTTTATCGGGTATTAAAAAAAAAAAAAAAAAAAAAAAGGTAAGAAAGAATGCTGTAGTACGTGGCTCAGTGACCAAGAGTGTCATCTCGAAGAATGTACATGACTCATTGAGTAGATACATCACCTTGGAGAATACACGTGGCTCGGTGACCAAGTATATCACCTTGGAGAATGCACGTGGCTCAATAAATAGATATGTCGCCTTAGAGAATGCACGTGGCTCGGTAACTAAATATATCGCCTTAGAGAATGCACGTGGCTCGGTGACTAAATATATCGACTTGGAAAATGCATAGTATGAATTAAAATGACCGGGAAATGGTCTAACTGACATGTAATCGACTAGGTCAATTGATCGATGATTCGATCTAATTTGATTAGGTGTTATATCTGTCGGTATTTGTGAATTGAATTGACTACAAGGTAAGTCCTCTAACTCGTGTTGTGCTTAGGTAGTACTAGGGCATATCAGTTTCCTAATCGAGTCTTAGGGAGTAGAACTTGCTGAGACATAGTCTCACCCCGTTGTGGGACAACATTTCAAGTCCGTAGATGGCAGCACCTCCAACTCCTCCTAAGCAGTTTGGCGTACCGAAGGATATTTCTGAGATAGCGTATCATATCCCAGTACATCATCACCCTGAGAGATTAGAGTATGTTTTGGTAAAATCCACTATATGGGTCGATGTAGGTAGACCCACCCATGTGCCTCATGAGTACCGGTCTTGGTATCTTCCCTACCATGATGGATGAAGAGAGGGTCCTATACCCGAGTCTAATGTACTTTTATACATTTTGGAGAAGGCTTTTGGTAAGGGTACAGCAGACCGTGAAGGTGGAGCGGTGGAGGACGCTAAGGATCTAGGATTGGTGGGTGATTCCGACTCTCCAGTTTATTCAATCAAAGATGCCAATTGGAATGAGGAGGAAGAAGGTCGACAAAGAGATGGAGCTAGAGGAGGTTGAGAGTGATGAGGAGCCATAGTTGTTTGGCCCTCACCCCTATTTGTTAAAACATCGTGTGTTTGGTTAAACAAAGTTTAAGTCAACTTATATTATATATATAACCGGTTATGTTGTATATGTATATAAGTGTGGTTTTGAAATTTTATGGCCCTGCTTTCCTATCCCATTGTTTTATTGTATGGGGATTTATATCTACTTCCGCATGCGTATATTAAAATGAATGGGTCAGTGATACGTCCTGAGACATTGCTAATATATCGACCAAGCAGGGATGGGTACGTTGCTCGCCGAGTCGGGCGTGACAAGTATGATATGTTGATATGGTCCTTGACAAGCTGAAGGTAAGCATGCATTGAAGCATGTTGCAATAGACATCTGCATGTAGTCAAGTTATTGCAATAAGTTTGCTATTGATCTGCCATCGATATTGCCTTGCGAGTGTTGTACCTACTAGATTTTGATGATGAGATGTCCTCCTAGTAAAGAATGAGGGGTTTTACTTACTAAATCCATGACTCACCCCGTTATTTTTTTCACAATTGTAGGTATAGAGGAGTTGCGGTCTTGATAAAGAAGCTAAGATTTACTCCGACTTTTTTTAGCATAAAGCATGTAATGGTTGTAAATATAACGGCCCATGACAAAAATGGCTTAAAGATGTAACTGATGTAATTGTATGTTTGTAAATGGTTGTTTTCCTAACTGCTTGTTGTTGTTTGGGTGTTAGTTGTAACGCTTTTGCATGTGCTTAATGAAAAGATAAAAAGGAAATGGGACGGCGACGCACCTGAGACATCACAAAAATAGCCCCCGTCACTCGTGACCCTAGGGATGGAGTTGAGGTCGTGGCAATTTTGATATCAAAGCGGGGTTATTATCTAGACTAATAAAATATGATGGGAGTCATGGGATAGTTAGCTCGGAAAACACCTCATGCATGTGATTGCTTGATTGATTTTTTTACGGTTGTTCATGATTACCAACTTGTTATTGTTGTACAAAAAAGTTCCCTTAGAATTTTCTATAGTTGTTTTATGGGTTTATCACATAATACTCAAGATCAAGTGACCACAGGAGGAAACAATAGAACTAGTCATGTTGATTGTTTACCATTTGAAGGAATAATAATCAGAGTGCACAGCAGAAAGACGAAGGGAGGCTAAGCCTAAGGTACGTAAGACCTTTGAAATTCTTGAAAGAATAGGTAATTTAGCCTACTGGCTAGCTTTACTACCAGACTTACTCAAGTTCACGATGCACTTTATGAATCAATATTGAGAAAATATGAGCTCGATCCGACACATGTGTTGAACTTCAAAGAGATCGAAGTAGACGACTGAGTGTCATATGTTGAAGAGCCAGCGTGGATCGTGGATCGAAAAGAGTAAGTCTTGTGCAATAAAGTCATTTCCATAGTTAAGGTCCTATGGTGACATCATAGAATGGAAGGTGCAGCATGGGAAAGTGAGGAAATTGTGAAACACCAGTACCCCCATCTTTTGGGTGATCAGGTACGCATTTAAAATTTCCAGGATGAAATTTTTTTAGGGGGGAGAATTGTAACATCCTCAATTTCGACCCTTATTTTGGTCCCAACTAGGAGGCTAAGCTAGATAGGCCTTAGGTTAGTCAAATCTTCCTAGAAATAAGTGTAAACGAGTGTGAATAAGTGTGAAAAGCATTAAATGAGGATGATGAATGTAAAGGCTTATGTGTCCCTATAGCTAGCCTATTTGTAACCCTAAACTAAGCAAAAGATCTTGGAGGCCAAGAAATTGACTACACATCCATTAGAAGAAAGAGTAAGCAAGTCAAATCTTCTTAGACAAGCTAAGAGCACATTAATTACATTTGGCTTCTAGTTATTCAATGTCGAGATGAAGTGTCCAAGCTAACCTAGGTTCTAGTTGAAAACTTGGGAGATAAAGGATGCCCGACAATTAATGTTTCTTGACCAAGTGGGACGCCTCCTTTTTCCAACTAAGACTACCACATTTGATTTTTGAAATTACTGGACCTGCATTATTTGCCAATTTTACACAGATTTTTGTTACGCGGATTTAAAGAAACTTCCTTCATGAATGTTGTTCTAAACTTCCTTCATGAAACTTCCTTGCTACTCTAGACCCTAGAGATGGAGTTGGAGCCGTGACGGTAGTAGTATACTTCCGCTAAGTGACATCATCTTCTAAGTCTACTACATTTGTCACAATAGTAACCATATCAATCGAAAAACTAAGACGAACGGGCCGTAGAGTTGGTTCACCCATCCCACACATGAAATAGTGAAAACAACAAAAGTGAGTCGATGACTCAATAAGTAGAAATCCCTAATTCTCTTATAGTAGGACATCTCACCATCGATCCTTGAATACAAGATCACCATCCACTTGTCGATGGCAAATCAATAGCAAGGTTCGTGTCTTGCCTTGCTTATGCATATGAAAGGCTCTCAATCAACTATGTGCTTTTAGGTATCAAAGATAAGGAGTTAGTGCATAAAAACAAGCTCTCCAAAGATTTGTGGCTTACGATCATTCCAGTCACTAAAAGGGATGCGTGCATCACATAAAAATCATTTAAGCACTAAGTGACCCGATGCAAACATATGCTCAAATTGATGCAATGACTCAACGATTCATAACAAACAAATCTAGCTTTTGCAAGCCTCAATTATGATATCTATGCAAGCATCAATTCAAGCATCACACATGCATCAATCATGGACCACACATGGACTTCTAGTTTATTTCAATCAGTTTAGTTAGTCGAAATCCATCAACTCTTCCGGTATCAACCGGGTATTGGTCCCCCCCGGCAACCGACATCATCATGATCTCATTATTAGGACAGCATCCAAGGCGATCCCCAGGCATCAGCCTCACCCGGGCCGGCATCATCCACGATCTCAATATCGGGATGGCATCCAAGGCTTTACCCCGAGCAACGACTTGGCATACCCCAGCGTTGACAGTAAAAGTTCATCGTGTATCCATGCATTGAAACATCAATCAATCCATTTTTATCTTGAATTATTAGCCGAATGAAAGACCCGAAGGCGTGCCATACAAAGTGTTTGTGCCCTCTTACTAGATTCATGCCGGATGCGATTCAAGCTTGTGGTCTTGACTTGGAATCATTAACCTTGGCTTTAGCATCGACCTGTGACTTGCCTTGAGTAACAGCACGTCTCAATGTTGTCTCGAAATCAAGTGTGGGTTGTGCACCCACCTTGACACACATCCAAAGTCACATGAGACCTTTCCTTGACATTCGGGTGTGCTCGACATCCATGCAAGACCATGAATTTACTTGATGCAACAACAAATAAATAGAAACACAACAAGCATAACAATGAAAAGCCAACACAAGCAAACGATGATATAATCCTAAAATTGATATGCGTAGCACGTCGCCCTATTGAAGAGTTAGGAAATGTACTTACAACTTTTGAACCTAACTCCAAGATGCTCCTTTCGTGATTGGACGGCTCCTAAGGTGGCTTAGTGAGGAAGGCATGAAAGAGATGAGAGAAAGGGAGAGGAAAGGAGAGAATGGCTAACCCTTAAAATGTGAGGATGCCTTCTCCTATTTATAGGCCTCTTCCTATTAGATTTTATGCAAACTCATGATTAAGTCTAAAATACAAGTTGGCTTATCTAGCCTCCTTAGTTAGCACCTATGTTTATTTGTGTTTAATTTTGATTGGTCCACCTTTTTGCTTATCCTCCAGGGCTCACTCTAAACTCATTATTGCCTATGGTGCCTAAGGGACACATAAGCCTTTTGATGCATCATGTCCTCTTCTAATTGGCTCTTGACTTGTTCACCAAGGCTATAATCTAGGGCCATCATACCTAAGATTTACCGAGGACACCTAAGTAGGTGATTCATCCATGCCATTAATGATCTAAAGTCTAAAATCATTAAATGAGGCCTAGATATTTTTGCCAACTACTTGGTATGCAAGTTTTCTCCTTCTTCTTGCAAATGGCATGCGGCACATAATAGATAAGGATGGACTAAGTCAAAAGATTATTGAAGATTCTAGAACTCCAATCACCTCTTAACACTTGTCCAATGATTCATCCCCGCATTAATTAATTCATGTCCAAAATTCATCCAAGACATTCATAAGAAACATAGGGTGTCGCCTAATTAGAGAAGTCATTCATATTTGTACACAACCGATGGTTCTATGAGAATTGAGGTTCAAGCCAAAATTTACTAAACTTAACCAAATGAATGTGACTAAGTCGATAGCCTTCTTAAGCTTGTCCATAACCATTTTCAATTAGAATTGGTCCACTGGATGTCTTAAAATAAACTTTATGGTTAATCTTGGTTATTTGCCCTAATCGGGTCTCAGTCGGGTGGACTGGGTCCACGGTTGAACATGTCATGCCTTGGTCCATCCAAAGTCTATGTCATTGATTCTCATGATCGACCGTCATACCTTTTTCTTATGGCCTAGAATCAAGGATGTTACACTAGTGGCTGCTGGATCCACCTGCCCAGCCAAGTCTTCGTCATGGCTTGAAGACCAACAATTAATCCATCCCTAGCTCCGGCCGGTTCCCTCTCCTTGATCACCGACTAATGGCATCCCTAAGGTGGTTTGATCATTGCGGATCATCCCCTAGGCAAATCCCTCACGCTCAATGATTGGGGTTTGATCGAAGAGACACCACACGAGCTCCAATGGTTGTTTCTTCACCAACGGCTTGAACTGGGTCCAACCGAACCTAATCCTCTCAGCCGTGAACCAGGTGGCCAACTGGTACTCATCCTGCCTATTTTGACATCCTTACCAACCATCGACAATCCTCAACATCCTTGAGTTGCTATGGAGTCTTGATCGTGGTTTGATCAAGTTTGTTTCATCAAAAATCGTACAAAGGTAAACACCTAATCCTGAGCTCGATGAAACGAGATCTCATTAAAAGATCAGAGCCAGAGCTTGCACTTAGGGCTTGTTTGATGATGAGTATGCCTATTATAAGATGTTTAGGATGATCTAGAATGGATATGGGTGATTGATTATAATTTCATGATGGTTGATGATGTTGTTTCGCAATTTCGGATCCTTGATTGGACTGCTTAAATATTTGTCTTGGAATGACCTGGTTATTGGGTTTTTTTTTTTTTTTTTTTTTTTGTATTCGATGTCTTCACAACATTGGAAGACAGTTGGAATATCTTTCCAACGAGCCATAGAACACCCCAATCCAGCCTCGTTTGATATGGCTTTTGCCTATCCAAAGTCAAGCTCGGAATCTGCTACTTGCTTGTTGTTCTGTTGATTTGTGGTCTGCAACATCTGTCGATTTTCTGCTAATTTTTTTGTTCTGATTTTGAAGATGGTTTCTTCATGAAAGTTTCTTGAAATTTCTCTGGTCATGACATATCCTTTTTCTAGATTTTTTACAATGGGTTTGATTAACGAAATGCTCAAAAAATCGTCTTTCTACTTAACTACCCTTTTGAGTTCGATGTGTGTTTGTTCAAAAGTGAGCTAGTAAGCATGCTTGATTGGATTTTTATCCTTCATGAAAATTGTAGGAAACTTCATAAGCTTTCTAACAAGGTATAGATTGTGTGACATCCCAAAATTTCATCGACCGTCATTAGCTTAATTAGATTATTAGAAACTTAGATTTATTTAGAATGGGCCGGAAAGTGAACCCAATGGACTTTGTGGAACGTGTGGGCTTGAGAGTTAGTGGGCCGCACATTTATTTTAGAACCGAGCTTATGGATTTGGACCGAGAAAGCTGGGCTTGGAATTGGCTGCAGATGGGCCAAGGTTCGAGATTGTAAAATTTATAAGTTTAGTGGGCTGGATAATTTTAGATTGAGCCCGTTGGGCCAGGAATAGATAATTAGGCCCGAGTAATTATATTTTTAGTTAAGACTTATAAATTATAGCTAAGTGATTTAATTAGTGGATTACTTATAATTTTAGCATTCTTTTGTGATTGATTTCTTTATAGACTAACTTTGATTAGTCAATGTGTTATGATTTTATATAATTCAGATTAAGTAGAAACAAAAGATCATTAGATGAAAATATCTCGAAGCTAATGAACCAACTAATGATATCGATTAACTGTTAATGAACATCAATCGACGATGGCGGAAAATCTTCATGCACAAGGCCACGACACCAAACCTCTCTCTCTCTCTCTCTCTCTCTCTCTCTCTCTCTCTCTCTCTCTCTCTCTCGTGTGTTTGCACTTGTTACCCACGGTTTTCTTCAAAACCGAAGCTAGGGACCTCATCATTACAAAATCCAATCATTACTCTAACCTAGGACTAACATGTAGATCTATTTCTCTCATATAAAAACTGGAAATTTTCTCTCTCTCCTCAAAAAACCGAAAATCCACATTCATCTTCTTCTTCATCTTTTCTCTCGGCTGAAGCAAGAACAGGAGGAACCAGCGGGATTTCTTCTTCTTGCATGCTGATTTTAAGTGTTGATTTTGAAGAATCTTAGTGTTGTTGAGTAGCTGAAGTAAGGTAAGGAATAATCTAGCTCTAAATTAAAACTTATCCATTGTTTTATCAAGGGAGCTTGTGAATCTAACCAAACAGTGATGGATATAGTTTGTAGTTGCTGTTTTGTGGTTGATCTAAGCTTAGTGAGTGTTAGATTGAAGGTAGAAGTGATTGCATGTCATTCTTGAGTCTTGCATGTTCGAAATTTTGGTGTAAGTGTACTGTTTTGTTGAGCGAAGTGTTGAAATGGAGGCCGAGTGTGTTGTTTTGGTTGGAAATGTGATAAATGGCTCACGGATGCAACTACACTTCAAGCCGAGCTGTGGTATTGATCAATTGTTAGAGAAAGACATGCTGAAGTTATTTTGAGTTGCTGTGATGAAGTATTGAAGCATTGTACAAAGAGATTTATGGATGATTAAGTAGTCTAGTTGAATTAGAAGTGTGAAAAGCATGTAAATCTATTCTGTTCTAGGTGAAACCGAATGGATACTCTTCCGTTTGTGTTTAATTTCCTTCATGTATGTTAATAGAGATGAGAAAGAAACCTTTCTATATGATAGAACATCTATAGGGTTGAGTTATACACTAAGTTATGAGCATATAAATACATAAAGATAGAGATAGAAGTGAATTTAGTAAGACTAGTAAACTGTTTTTGGTGAGAATCGGATGACCTTTACTGATTACATGAATTTTCTGTAATTACCTAGTTAGAATTGAACTTCGAATCCTTAATGAAAATTGTAGAAACATCTTAAGGAATAACGTGTCAAAATTTGAGGTTAAATGGATAAGAAATTATTAGTAAAAAATGATTTTTCTTTGTAGATAGAAAATCCGGACTCGGTACAGGACATTAGTAAGAATTATGTTAATTGTTACTCTTAATACAGTGAGAACTAGACTTAAGTTCCTTCATGAAAAATGTTAGAGTATGTCTTAAATATAACATACTAAAATTTGGTAGCATTTCGATAAGAATTGATATGTCTTTCATGATCGAAACTGAAACTGTTCATTTAGCTAATATACTGTTTGTACCCGAGAATAAATATTAGGTATAGCAACTTATAAATTGGACTTGTATGCTGAACATAGAGTCTAATAAACCTCATATTAGATGTTAGTTGTGTATGAGTGAGTCTCATATGTCAATAGAGGTATAAGTGCATATAGAACCATGTGTGTGCAATGAGTGCGGTGCATAGTGCTTGATTATGGGATAAATATTTGTCCAGCATGGTATGGGACATGTTCGTGATGGATTTTATCTTATAATTTGGACACGCACGTGTGCTAGGTTCATGAGAGTTAGATAGATACTTTAGAGTCTTTTCTTTTGCATACGATATATGCATTAATAAAAGGTGTGGTGTGAAACGTGTGCTTAAAATGGTGAACGGACCCATCGGTACCGAGTTACCGGTGATGCCCCCGGAAGTTTGGGATGCCCCCGGAAGTTTGGGATGCCCTTGTGTGTGATCAAGGATGCCTCGGTTGTGTAATGCCGGGATGCCTCGGAGTGAGATGCCCTTGTGTGTGATCAAGGATGCTTCGGTTTGTGTGATACTGGAGATGCCTCGGAGTGAGATGCCCCTATGTGTGATCAGGGAGGACCTCGGTTTGGGTGATACCAGGATGCCTCGGAGTGAAATGCCCACAATTAGAGGTATTGTGGAAGTCCAGATAACGTACCTTCTGGAAGTGACTCGATCAGGCCGGTAGTGTCCCGGTTGTGACTGATTCGAGAGTGGATTTTTATGCACACTAAAATCTAATTATATTTGGCGAGTGAGTTCATCTATTATGATTGCATTATAGATTGAATCTGTGAAGGGTAAGCATAAAGATGGATGCATATCAGGTGATTTCTTATATGATGCATTAGTATTGTTTCATGCTTGCATTATGTTCTCTTAGTGTCCTAATTGTTTGATGATTTGCCTATAACTTTGATGGCTATGGATTGTTTTAGAGTAGAGCTTTATTATTCTTTACTGGGCAAGGATGTTTGCTCATACCTTACAATTTCAGATTGAAAGCATGGACGTACCTCCAGTTGCACGATACGGGGTGGTAGCACGCCTTGACGTTTCTTTTCACGACGTATATGATCCTGACATAGACATGACGTTTTCCAAGTATGAAGCTATTTTATGGATGGACGACGGTAGAGCTAGCTTGATCCCTATGAAGTTTGTAGCATGGTTCCTTAACCACGATGGCGAGATGTTCAGTCCGTTGCCTTTCGGTGCAGGTGGACCTGGAGACAGGATGGATGGCGCCTAGACGCCAGAGTTCGTGTGAAGGCTGGACGTTAGACTTTTGTTTTTTGTAAGACGTGGGCTGGTATGAGAAGTTTGTGGAGTAGACACCCTTACCTCTATCCCTGACTTTGATGCGCCTTACTTTTGTTTTGTACATGATGTATATATATAGGCGAGGAACATGGAAAAGAAAAGTTCAGGTTGATAGATTTTGTAAAGCCCCGATGATGGTAAATGAAAGGAAGTCTTTTATGATCTAGTTTAATTGCATGTATTTGAATGGCTAATAATATGAATTGTTAAAATGAATTGCAAGTTAACCTCATATTATAAATTTAGGATTTTAAATAACCCGTGTTATACATGCTATCCTTCAATGGTTAATGCTATGTGATAATGCAAGAAGTGTACAAGATTAATTAGATATCAATTATAATTTTAATTCCGCTTGCGCTTAGTACATGACGCCCTGGGACGTCACAGATTGTGACAAACAATCATTGTTAATTCAATTGCTTGCACGAATTCATATTTAGACTACTGCAATTTGAGACTTTACATATATAGATCTCCTTTCCAATTTTCAAGTATATTTTTTGTGAACCAAATTTAACCGCGACGTCTAACATGAAAAATGATCTTGACATTGCATTCTATACATAAGAATTCTCGTGGATTTTTACCATGACATTAGATCAATGAAAATGATCCATGTCCTGTGCGATCCTTGCCTATAATTATGATTGATTGTGTCTTCGATTGAGCTCCTTAAGAGCGAAATTGGTGCATGATACCTTCTAGGCATACTAAAAGCATATCATAAGCTTTGAAATAATGTATGGCATGCATCATTTGAAGGTCGTTTCCTATGTGAAGCAGTTACTACTGAAATTGTCATATGTTCTATCATAAGTGCCTCTTAATGACAAGTCACCTATTGACGTTCATAAATTCGTGTGATTTTTTTTTTTTTTTTCGCATCGATTTAGGGTTAGATGTCTTAATCAAACTTGTTCATCACATTTAGCCTATGTCATGTTTGAATGTCACGAATTTCATGTATCATTTAAGTAGTTTAATAAGCCTATTATCATGTATTATGCTCTGCCGTGCTTATAAATGATAAAGGCTAGTAAATACACCTAGAGGGGGGTGAATAGGTGTTCATGAAATTCTTTTCGAATCTTTAACAAAATAAATCCTTTTGCATGAAAATAAAATCAGAGATAAATGAATCACGCAGTTATAAAAGTAAGTAGAGTAGGGTAAGAGAATTTTGACATAAAGATTATAGTGGTTCGGTTTATTGTAAACCTACGTCCACTCTCCACGCTAGCAGCCAACTGGCTGTAATCACTATGTAGCAAATGAGAGCTTTACAGTCTACGATCTAAACTTCTTTAGTAGAAAGTCTCTTCTACAACTTCTCGCAATTAAACACTGTAAGTATCTCTCCTTAATACATAATTTGAGCACGGGAGATTTTTGAGAACAAGAAGTTTTAGAGGCTCTAATTTCGAAATTTTTCTATCGGCTCTCATATTTTCGAACAACTTCGACACAACTTAAATATCCCTTCGTGCCTCCATAGCGGTTAGCACTTTCCAAGAATTCATCCTATCTACCCGTTGGAATGAATCAATTTAAGTGATCTTCTCGTTGTCGAATATATAAGTAGAAAATAGCTTGTCAATCCTACTCACCCATACAATCAAGATCTTGAGTTTCCAAAAGTATATCCTTCCAAAACTGGCTTGATCTTCAATGGATAAAATCCAAAGAAAAATCTTTCGAGCTTTAGAATCATAGCCAGAAATCTTTTAAGGATAATTTAAGGAAGATAATATCCAAATCTTGATTTCCTTATCCGTAAGAATAAACTGCTGACAGCCTAGCAAAATCGCAAAACTGAGTCTGACTGACTTCGGACTTTGATAGGGTCTAGAGATCATTAGACCGAAACTTCTGGGTCTGATAACCTTTAGACGGAAACGCTTGGGTCTTGAACTCTTCAGACTTAAGCGATTGAGTCTTGGATTCTTCAGACTTAACTGACAAGGATGTTTTGTTAACTTTAAAACTTATAAGGGATTTTTCTTCAACAATCTCCCCATTTTTATGGTGACAAAACATCTTGGCAGATTTGTATACTCATAACCTGCAAAGAAAACTCATGTATATTTTGAGGAATATTTCTGCAAAGAAAGATGTTAGTCCAATAACAATTATCCTCACAAATATAATGATCCTGCAAGTTCACAAATCTACAGATCCAATCATCAAACCAGTGCATAAAGTCATATAAGTTCAAATATTTAAACAACCCAAAAGTTCAAAGTCATAAACATAAACAGTCTAAAAACATAAACAAACGAAATAAAAGTTCAAATAAGTTCAAAAACTCAAATCTGCAAAGCTCTCCCCCTTTTTGTCCCATCAAAAGGAGGTATAGTAGTCAAGAATGAGGTTGATAAAAGTCAAGGCTCCTTTGGAATGCGAACAAGATGGTATTCACTGAGTGATTGCATTGTCTTCTCAAGACTTGTGAGAGCTTCCTTCATTGAATCCAACTCAGCACCCTTCACATTCGATTCCACTTGAAGTTTGAGGGCATTGATTTAGTCTTGCATGGACGTGGAAGTACTTAGCATTGCCTTCTTGAGGTCTCTCAACTCATAATCCATCCCAAAAACCTGTTTTTTAAGGTCCAGCATGATATCCAACAGTCTAGAAAAATCTGTTGAATTTGTATTACCTGAACTAGGACCAGCAGACTCTGTTCTCTGAGTCTAAAAGCTAGGTGCTTCTTTTTCAACCCTGTGTCCATCAAATGGAGAGGATTCTTCAATCTCCGAAAAGTAAGATGCATAAATGTCTTCTGCATCAGCACCCGACCTACTGACATCACTATTATGCAATGGCCATATAGTTCCTTGAGCAGCAGCTCCCCCTGTTTTGTTGCCAGTGGGTGGAGTCGAGTGTTCTTCGCCAAAATCCATTTCATCTTCAGCACTGTGATGCAATTCAGTCTCCTTTTCAGAGTGTTCTTGAGCATAGGATGGCTCAATTCCTTCAGCAAAATCCTCCTGAGCCTTGCTTTCCTCTTCATCTTTCCTTTTTCTCTCTTCCTCTTCTCTTCTGAACTCTTCTTCTTCTCTTCTTCGTTCTTCCTCTTCTTCTCTTCTCTGTCTCTCCTCTTCTCTTCTATGTTCTTCCTCTTCTCTCCTTTGTCTCACTTCTTCTTCTTCTCTTCTCTTCTCTTCCTTTCCTCTTCTCTCTTTCTTTGTTCTTCCTCTCTTCTCATTCTCTCTGCTTCTTCTTTTTCTTCTGCTTCTCTCCTTGCCCTCTCTTGATTATCAGCTCTCAAACTGACTGTGCTCCTTAACTTTGTAAGAGCAGAAAGAGTCATGGCATCATCAAACTCTTCTTCATCATCCTCATCCCGCAGATGACTTTCCTTCTCTTTTTCTCGGGAACAGCCATGGGCTCTTTGCCCTTTCTTTTGGTAGCAGCAAGGTAGCAAACTCTTTGGAGGGAGTCTTCTCCTTCATCCTTCCAAAGGCAGTGTTTAGCTCTTGAAGCTTCATCTTCATCACCATTTTATATCCCACAAGCATCAAGCTTAGGTTGGTCAGGCATAAAGGTGTAGGAATTTGTATCTTGAAGTGCCTGAACAACTTGGTGATAAGAGATGAGTAAGGCAATTGGCATTTATCCTTAACCACTATCCTGTACATGTGGAATAGGATAACATGGGGGAGTGAAAAAGGCCTGCCTTCGTTGAGAGCAAACATGAGTTTTTCTTTTGTTTTGGAGACGTCAGTTTTTAAGGTTGCCTTCGGTCTGAGACAATTGATGATAATTTTGTGTAGCAAAACATTTGAGGTGTTCATCCTAGTGTAGGATATTTTGCCTTCCAAACTCCTATCTCGCACAATTTCAAGAGTAGCATTTACTGTCGACACTTTAATTGGTTGGAAACACCCTCTTTCCACCCCAATTATATCAGCAAGAGTGTCAATATCCACAACAAACTCTTTATCCATAAAGGTGAAGGGCAACCTGTTTGCATCTAAAAATGACAAGTTGGGGTAAAAATATGCTGTCAATTCAGGATAAGCACGTGTTACGTCTGTACAGAAATTCTCAAGTTGCAGCCTAGAGAACTTTTCCCTGAAATTTACCTTGATTGAGTCAAGGAAATCAAAATCCACACTTCTAGGATTCACAACTCCTCTCTTCAGCAACTTAATGTACATCCGCTCATGTTCTCTTGATCGAAATAGACTTCCTTGAGGACAAATGGTGTTCACTACAACACCCATCCATGGTTGGAATTGAGAGAACAGCCTTTCATCATCATCCATAGGCTGATTGGCAGTTCCATACCGCGGGTCACTAGATATATTTTCAAGTGTGCTCTTAGCGAACCATTTTCCAACAATACCTAAATCTTCCATTTCTTTCAAGAAAATATATTCGTTTCTATATCCTCTCTCCTTCAGAAATTCATCTATCAGCCTTAACTCTGTATGCCCATCTTTCAACTTTCTATATAGAGAATACGCAAGCTTGGGTCTCAAGATTCTTACCGGTGCAGCTTCGGTAATTTCTTCCTCTTCAAACTGTTGACTCGGAGTCTCCCTTTGTGGAGAATCTTCTTCGCCCGTTAGGTCCACTTTGGTAGGACCCTCTTGTCACCTCTGTCGTCCCTTTCCAGCAAGTCTTGATGATTTTCTCGAAGACATGCTTGAATCGTGAGCAAATATCCAACTTGTTCGCAAAAAGGTTGGATTTTTGAAAGGTTGGATTTTTGCTGAGTAAAGTAATCGAACAGGAACGGTAGTGGAGAGTTTTTAAGCTTTTAGGGTTTTAAAAAGAGAGAATAAACAAGATGGCTTTTGAACGTTGTGACGGATGAAGACGTCGATTCGGAAGTAAAATAGCAAGAAAAGATAAAAAATAAAAAATAAAAAAAAAAAAAAGAGATACTTGAATGTCGCAAGAAAGAAAAAAAAAAAACTGCCAATTTTGAAAAAGTAAACTGCAATTTTTGAAAAAGAAAACTGCCATAATTATGTCGAAGTCGAATAAAAAGCAGATTTCAATATTTCAAAAAAATTATTAATTTAATACTTAAAATAAAGAATGTCGAAACACGCAATCAAACTTTATATCGTAGTCTGAAAATATTCAGACTTTACCTCGTAGTCCGAATTCTTTCGGACTTTACTTTTGAGTCCGAACACCTTCGGATCTTACCTTTAAGTCTGAACACCGTCAGATCTTACCTTTGAGTCTAAACTTTTCAAGACTCCACTTTTGAGTCTGAACCCCTTCAAATCTTACGATATTCAGTCTTGAGCGAATTGATTCAAAGTGAGCTTTCTCTAGGGGCTTTGTGAATATGTCTGCCAATTGGTTCTTTGAATCAATGAACTGAATCATCACTTCACCATTTTGAACATGATCTCTAATGAAATGATGCTTGATTTCAATGTGCTTTGCTCTTGAATGAAGTATTGGATTCTTTGTAAGGTTGATTGCGCTGGTGTTGTCACATTTGATTTATGTACAAGATTCTTCAACTCCAAAATCTTTCAATTGTTGTTGCATCCATAGAATTTGAGAACAGCAACTCCCAAAAGCTATGTATTCTGCTTCAGCGGTTGAAAGAGCTACGGTACCTTGTTTTCTTGAGAACCAAGACACTAACCTATTTCCCAATAGTTGACAAGTACCTATAGTGCTTTTTCTATCCACTCTACATCCAGCAAGGTCAGCATCAGAATATCCAAGGAGAGTAAAGTCTCCTTCTTTGGAATACCAGAGACCTAGCTTAGATGTGGTTGTAACATATTTAATGATACGCTTCACAGCAGTCATGTGAGATTCTTTAGGATTAGATTGAAATCTAGCACAAATACAAAGACTAAATAAAATATCGGGTCTAGATGCAGTAAGGTAAAGAAGTGAACCAATTATGCTCCTATATAGTTTTTGGTCTACACTTTTTCCTTCTTCATCTTAATCCAGCTTTAATGAGCTTGACATAGGAGTTTCTGTCTTCTTGCAATTCTCCATTCCAAATTTCTTGATGAGGTCTTTTGCATACTTTTCTTGGTAGATAAAAGTTCCTTCTTTTGATTGTTCGACTTGAAGTCCCAAAAAGAGTTCAATTCACCCATCATGCTCATTTCAAATTCATTCTGCATACAACTCGAAAAATTCTTACAAAGATTTTCATTTTAAGAACCAAATATTATATCATCAACATAAATTTAAACAAGTATGAAATCATTGCCTTCTCTTTTGATAAATAAAGTAGTATCTAATTTACCTTTAGAAAAATCATTTTGAATTAAGAAATTACTTAACCTTTCATACCAAGCTCGAGGTGCCTGTTTTAAACCATACAAAGCTTTCTTCAGCTTGAAGACAAGATTTGGTTTTCTTGGATCTTCAAATCCTGGCGGTTGTTCCACATAGACTTCTTCTTGGATAATTCTATTTAGAAATGCAGTCTTCACGTCCATCTGAAATAACCTGAAATTTTTAAAGCAAGCAAAAGCAATAAGTAATCTTATAGCTTCTAACCTTTCTACTGGAGCATAGGTTTCATCATTAGTTGATTCCTTCTTCTTGTGTATAACATTTTGCCACAAGTCTTGCTTTGTCCTCACCACCTTTCCTTGTTGATCCAGCTTGTTCCTAAACACCCATTTAGTACCAATTATTGATTTACCTTTTGGCTTAGGAACGAGTTCCCAAACATTATTAATTTTGAATTGATTCAATTCCTTTTGCATAGCTTCAATCCAGCTTTCATCTTTCAATGCATCTTCTATAGTTTTGGGTTCAATTTCAGAAACAAGTGCTAGGGCACTAGATTCTTCACGCCTTTTGGATCTTGTGCGGACTCCTTCATCAATGTTGCTAATGATGAGATCTGCAGGGTGACTGGATTTATGCTTCCAATTTGTAATTGGTTTGTCACTTTGATGAGACTCTGTTTCAGTTGAAGCCACTGATTTGGTTTGCGATTGAGCGTCTGAGATTTGATTTTCTTCAAGAGAATTCGTAGACGCTTTGCCAAATTCATAATCTTCAGGTTGAGTCTGATTTTGAACTGAGTCTTCAAATTTCACATTCATGGATTCTTCCACAGTCTGAGTCCTTTTATTGAAAACTCTGAAGGCTTTACTTGTCATTGAATAGCTAAGGAAAATTCCTTCATCCGATTTTTCTTCAAACTTACCAATTCGATCGCTAGAATTCTTTAAAATAAAGCATTTATAACCAAATACATGAAAATAAGAAACAATAGGTTTCTTACCTTTGAACAATTCATAAGATGTTTTCTCTAAAATAGGTCTTAGAAAAACTCTATTTATAATGTAGCAAGCAGTTGAAGTTGCCTCAGCCCAAAAATGAGGAGAAATATTACTTTCAATCAAAAGAGTTCTTGCCATTTCTTGCAAAGAACGATTTTTCCTTTCTACAACTCCATTATGTTGTGAAGTGTATGGGGATGAAAAATTATGCTGAATACCAGAATCATCACAAAATTTAGCAAAATCTTGATTTTTAAATTCATCACCATGATCAGTTCGAATACTTGAAATTGTATACCCTTTCTCAATTTGAATTTTCTTTGCAAACTTAATAAAATAAGATAAAGCTTCAGATTTATTTGAGAGAAAGAATACCCAAATAAAACGAAAATAATCATCTACTATTACCAAACAATATCTTTTACCTCCAATGCTTTGAGTTCTTGTTGGACCGAACAAATCCAGATGAAATAACTGCAAAACACGTTTAGTGGATACCTGATTTATTGATTTATAAGAGTTTCTAACATGTTTTCCAAGTACGCAAGGTGTGCATAATTCATGCTTTTGATACTTCAGGTTAGGAAGTCCTCGGACAAGCTTTTTGGATGAAACCTTTGCAATTTGCTTCAAGTTAACATGTCCAAGCTTTCTATGCCAGATAATGGCTTCATCTTGAATCGATATCAAGCATTGAGAACTGTCAGACTTTATATCCAGCAAATAAATGTTTCCATGTCTTCGTCCAATAAAAGATTGTGAGAGATCTTTGCTTGTTCCAGAACAAATATCTTCTTGAAAGTTGATCTTGTATCCAGTGTCACATAGTTGACTAATACTCAGAAGGTTATAGTTCAATCCTTCAACTAGAGAAACATTGTTGATTGTAAGGTTTCCTATCTTCACGGTTCCTCAACCAACAATCTTTCCTTTGTTATTGCCACCAAAGGAGACATTTCCTCCTTTTACATGAGAGTTTTGTGAAGCAATTTGAATCTTCCGTCATGTGTCTTGAACAGTCACTATCCAAATACCACTTGATTTTCTTCTTGATAGTGACCTGCATTTAAATGAAAAACTCAAGTTTTCTTTGGTACCCAAACTTTCTTGGGTCCATCATTGTTAGTATCATAAACAGTCTTTGCCCAACTCTTCTCAACAGATTTCCAAACTTTGGGACAATCCTTCTCAAAATGTTCTAAGTTTTTACACTTTGAGCATCTAAAAGCATTTCTTCCAACAGGCTTTACAAAAACCTTTTGAAAATAATTCTTGTAAAAAGATTTTGTAGGCCTATTCTTGATTCTTTCTTTTACCTTCGGAAAATCAATCAAGGGAATGGTTTCATATGTCATTCCTAGTCCAGATTTATTGAAATAAGGTCTTTGAATTGAAAGAATTTTCTCCAATTTTTCAGATCCTATTGAAAATTTCTTTGTGACTTTCAAAAGATCTTTTTTCAAGCGGGCATTTTCTTTTGAAACAGCAAAACACTTGTCTAGATTTTCAACCTTTTCAACCAAGGTTTTTTTCTTGTTGCTTCAATTTGAAATTCTCCTTTTTTTAGTTCAGAAATCCTTTGGTAGTTCGCCGTTTGAGTCTGAGTCTGAGTCTGAGTCTAAGCTTGAGTCTAAGTCTAAGTCTGAGTCTGAGTCAACCATAAGACAAATATTGGCATACTCTTCATCACTCTCTTCACATTCAGTGTCACTCCATGTTTCAGCTTTGAGTGCCTTCTTGAACTTTTATGGTTTTCCTTTCTTTCTTTTTAATAAGGGATAGTTGGGTATGATGTGTCCATTTTTCTTGCATTCAAAGCAAACAACATCCTTGTTGGTATCATCTTCTTCATTTGATTTCTTTTGAAATCTTTGATTGTTTTGTCTCTTTCCATTGAACCTTCTTCCTTTTCTATTTAACTTTCTAAACTTTCTAATTAAAAGTGCCAACTCTTCGTCATCCAAGTCTTCTTCTGAATCTGTAACATCATAATCATCATTAGATTTTAAAGTAATTGACTTCTTACATTAGGTGTCAAAGTCCTCATTGAATTGCTCGACTTCATATGATTGAAGTGTGCCAACCAACTCATCTACAGAAAGAGGCATGATCCTCCGTGTTTCTCTTATGGATATCTTTATGTGATTCCAATCCTTGGAGAGTCCTCTCAATAGCTTATTGACCTTCATTGGTCCTGAGATTGGCTGTCCTTGGTATGCTAAGCCATTTACAATTTCTGTAAATCGACTAAACATATCCGTGATGGATTCTCCTTCATTTTGAAGGCTTCATATTGTCCAAGAAGGATATTGATCTTGGTTTCTTTGACTCAATCTGTTCCTTCATAAGTGACGTGCAATCTACCCCAAACTTCTTTAGCTGTTTCACAAGATGAAATTCTGTTATACTCAGTAGGAGATAAGGCACAATATAGAGAATAGATAGCTTTTGCATCAAGAGCTTATCTCTTTGAGATTTCGGCTTGTGATAGTCCCACTCCATCAGCTATTTCTTTCCCTGTGGTTGATACAACTTTAGGAACAATTCCTTTTTCTATTACATCCCATTCCTGAGGATCTTTGGATCTTAGAAATGTCTTCATCTTGTTTTTCTATACGTTGTATTCCTTTCCATCGAAGTAAGGAGGTTTGGTGTTGCTTTGGCCTTCAGGCAAACCTGGAGCCAAAATACTAGCCATAGATCTTTAGCTTTAGAAATAATAAACGCTTCCAATAAAATAAGCAACCTGCTCTGATACCAATTGATAAAGGCTAGTAAATACACCTAGAGGGGGGTGAATAGTTGTTCATGAAATTCTTTTCGAATCTTTAACAAAATAAATCCTTTTGCATGAAAATAAAATCAGAGATAAATGAATCACGCAGCTATAAAAGTAAGTAGAGTAGGGTAAGAGAATTTTGACACAAAGATTATAGTGGTTCGGCTTATTGTAAGCCTACGTCCACTCTCCACGTTGGCAGCCAACTGGCTGTAATCACTATGTAGCAAATGAGAGCTTTACAGTCTACGATCTAGACTTCTTTAGTAGAAAGTCTCTTCTACAGCTTCTCGCAATTAAACACTGTAAGTATCTCTCCTTAGTACATAATTTGAGCACAAGAGATTTTTGAGAACAAGAAGTTTTAGAGGCTCTAACTTCGAAATTTTTTTATTGGCTCTCATATTTTCGAACAACTTCGACACAACTTAAATATCTCTTCGTGCCTCCATAGCCGTTAGCACTTTACAAGAATTCATCCAATCTACTCGTTGGAATGAATCAATTTAAGTGATCTTCTCATTGTCGAATATATAAGTAGAAAATAGCTTGTCAATCCTGCTCGCCCATACAATCAAAATCTTGAGTTTCCAAAAGTAGATCCTTCCAAAACTTGCTTGATCTTCAACGGATAAAATCCAAAGATTTTTCAAAAAAATCCAAAGAAAAATCTTTCGAGCTTTAGAATCACAACTAGAAATCTTTTAAGGATAATTTAAGGAAGATAATATCCAAATCTTGATTTCCTTATCCGTAAGAATAAACTGCTGACAACCTGGCAAAATCGCAAAACTGAGTCTGACTGACTTCGGACTTTGATAGGGTCTAGAGATCATTAGACTGAAACTTCTGGGTCTGGTAACCTTCAGACGGAAACGCTTGGGTCTTGAACTCTTCATACTTAAGCGACTGAGTCTTGGATTCTTCAGACTTAACTGACGATGATGTTTTGTTAACTTCAAAACTTATAAGGGATTTTTCTTTAACAATAAATGACTTGCGCACTTCTGCAATTGCTATCATTTGAGCACGAATTTGACCTTAATTAAACTTGATGTCTTTTAGAAAGTCTTAGGATACATTTTAAGCTTTCTAATGACGTCAATTTAATCTCATTTGCATGTTGTTTTGTCCCATTTTCCATTTTTTCAAAAGTTGCTCTAAAATTTGTCGCGGATGAAATGCGGAATGCTTGTTTTGCCTTATCAAGTCAAACCTTTTCTCATTTTCGTTTGAATTTTTCGATAAGGCTTTTGAGGTCGAGTACTTAACAAAATTTGTTTGTCATTCTCATATACATTTCCTAATGGACTTCATTGGTGGAGGTCTACCCATCAAAGGGCTATCAAGATGGATTACTCCTCTTCGCATGCGGTTGGTCACAACCCTATGATTTTACTAATTTCAGAACTTTTAGACATTGTTTACTAGGAGAAATTGTTGTTGATTTACTATAATGTCCTACTGCCCTATTCTATTCCTGATGCATTATTCTGTGTTCTTGGATTTTTATAAATTCATGTGTAGCTTATCTTAGGAAAATTCATTCATGGAAGCTGTTTCTTGTTGTGTGCTTGATGTCCTATAATTTTCTTAAGGCCAATCATCCATAAATCCTACCCCAATTGCCCTAATCTTTGTTTCCCTGCTTGATGTTTACTGTTGTGATCTTTGCTGTGATTCCATTCTAGGATTTTTTAGAATATTTTGCATGTTGAATTGAGATTAATTTCTTCATGAGTTTTTATCTTCATTTTTGAACTCCATACACAAAAATTCTTAGAAAATAAAAAGCATTTTGCCATACTTTTCAAACCTCTCACATGTTGCAAAACAATCTAAAATTTTATGTTTTGGTTGATCCAAACACAATTTTCATTCATGTGATGCTCACGTGTGGGAAGCTTTCATTCTTGAAAATGCTTTAGCATGTTTGAATAGTGGCCCGACATGAATTATGTCTAAGTTTGAGTCATATTTGAAATGACTATGAAGCTTGATCAATGTGCCCATTGATGCACTCGAGTTGGCTTTGGCAATTAAATGTGCCTCATAGCTATGATGAAATTATGTCTCCCTTTCCTCCAAGCTTTCACATTACATTTTATATTCAAACTTCCAAGTTATGTTTTTGGCTTGGCATTGATATTGTCTAGGTTTGGACCATATTTAGGATGTCTACAAGTTAGCCTTGGTGGCTAAATGTGTTCCATAGTCATGATTTTTAACTATGCCATGTCATAAACAATTCTCTTACAAATCCATTGTTTGATTGTCTCTCAAATGATTTTGGGGCATCACTTGAATCTTTTAGTTTTTGATGTGTTCGTTTATATAAAATGCATGTGATTGTGTTTGGCGCTTGATGGCTAAATAAGTGATCCAGTGTCGACTTATTAATTTGCTTGATTGATTGAGAACCAAAGCCCAATGACCTGCATGCATGTTTACTTTTGACTAGGCATGTGATTTTTTAGATGTACGCGTAGGTGTGATGCATGATTTCGTGGAGTATCCTAGGTCATACTTAGAACCCATTTTGGAGACTTCTAGCATTGGTTGCCAGTTGCCACGCAAGAATACTAATGGCCAATGGCTATAAGTCATTTAAAATTGAATTGGGTAGAAATTCTAGATGGCTCGTTGCATGAACAATCAAAGGCCAATCCCGAGGCCATTCTTGATTTGTTTGAATATTTGATGACGTATTGATTAATTGTCATGAATTACCTTTTTGGTTGCTATGTGTGGTCTTAAGATCATTTTTAATTCATATCCTAGAGTAGTCTTAGGGTAGAGTTAGAATAGGCCCATAGAGGTAGCAATCCCAAAGATGTGAAGATAACGAATGGTCGATGTCCAATCTGACCCTATCTTGCACCATTCATTCCCCGATATATGTTTCGGGTTGCTTTGTGTTGCATAAATGTCCAACCAATTGCGGGTTCCTTTCTTTTGCTTTACTTTCTATTTTAGAATCCCATGTTAGATTTATCACTTTCCTTAAACTATTTTGAGTGGTTATTTACCGTACTATCTTTAAATTTCAATTGATTGTTTTCTTTCCTTTTCTTCTTCAATAAAAATAGATTGACATGAAACCGACTATCCACACATGATAACCTAGTTAATTTCTCATTGGCATGAAAAAGTAGAAAGATACTCATTGACACCTTTGGAAACATGAAAAACCGTTAGATACCAAAAAGACATTAATAGAGATATTAACCTAACCCTAGTCCCCAAACTTGAGAATCTCTGGTTGCATAGATATCAAGGTGTCACTCTTGACCCTCAATTTGATTTTTTTAGTTGACCCCCCAAAAACGAGATTAGCAGCGACTCCTAGAATCATATTTTAGGTTGTTTAATGTAACTAATAATGAAAAGAACACATCGTGCGAGGCATGGGTCTCAACAAGACTCACCATGATTTATTATGCTCAACATAGAAATCATCTGAAAGGATGAAGTAATACCATCCTTATGGGTCAAAGTACCATCAAGAGGACTTCCATGGTAAGTATACCCCTAAATTCGCTATTCACACCCGATCTCCTTTTTTAAGGTGTACTGTATGTGTGAAAGCGAATCACAACACAATCTTGTTATCGCACGAGGTGCAAGCTTGGGAGAGCTCACAACTATGATCGAGCAAACTCATATGGTTGATCCCAAAAGATGTGGTGATAACATCTTTTAGGATGATGTAATGTGAGGAAGCTCTCATAGTTGAATACCTCTAAACCCAATCTTTACGCCGTCCCTCGAGGATCTTCCTAGGCACTGAGGTTGGGTTACAACAATAATTAATGCTGAGAATCCTTATCTAGACTGTATAGGAGAATATCACCAACATAAATTTGAGCACTGGCCATGATAGGCTAGAAAATTCTACACGACTTTTTGGAACATCGAATGGGCCATTTTAAGACCAAATAGAAGCACTATCCAGTGAAAATGCTAGTTAGGTGTACATAATCTAGTTTTATATTTTTCTTTAGGGTTAATTCCTAGTTGCCATAATCCAGCTTCAAGATCAAACTATATACATACTTTATGAAGAAAAACGGCTATGTGTGTGTGTGTCTTTATTTTTATTTTTGATTTTTTTTAAATAATTGATTATGTTGTAATCATCCAAAGGGTGTTTTCAGGTAAAAAAAAGTGTTCTTTCGCTTTCAGAACAGAAAATCTGATTACGCGAACGGCCTCTCTCATGGGTTTCGCAGACTGCTTCCAACTGATTAGGCTACATGAGCTCTAATCAAATCTACAACGAAAAATTCTGTGGGCTGACGGCGCCGTATTTAGTTTCCTCGCACCTTCCAGTGCCTAAGCAGAAGAGACAATTTCTCCAAAAGACTACTGCTGCGAGTGCTTTATACAATAATTTAAGAAACCTAAGCACTGTGGCACCTAACTTTATGAGGTAATCACGCTCATATTGACTGGCGCTCTCCATTATTTAAAAAAAAAAAAAAATCGTGAACTGGCCACCTAATGCTCAAGCTCATCTCGTTTTTCAATTTTTTTCCTGTTCCGTTTGGTTTTGCCAATGATAATACGGGATATCCGGACCGTTCTCGACAAATTCTCATGAATATTCGCCGAAATTAACGTTCCCGTCTGCAAGGGTTTGAATAGAGCTTCAGTCTCTCCGTAAATCAAAGATGTTTTTGAATGTCTGTGGGATATGTTACGTCAGAATAAGATGCCTTGACCATGAAAATTTGGCTTCTTGGATTATGGTGGCTGGAAACTCTGGAGGTTGGCAGCCACCTCCCCAATTCACAAGAAAAAGCTGCCTTCAATTAAACCCGACATGAAAAGAAAGCCGTTATGATGATGCGCGCACCTTCTCCTCTTAGGTTGAAACAGCTGCCACAATACACCTTCCATCACGAATTCGGATGAACACGTGATTTTACCTCTGCTTTATCTACTTTTGACAAATTCTCCTGTCATGGGGAGAAAAACATTGACTTAAATGATAAGCCCATTATCAGATTCTACCCAAAAAGAGAGAAATCTCATGATACCTGTTTTCCGAAATGTCGACAATTTGTGATAAATTATATTCTTTATGAGTTTTATAGGTTACTTATGTACATGATTTTCCTTTACTTTTTGAATTAAACTTTCAAACATGTTGTCGAAGTCGAATACTACGCTGTACATATTCGCTTATGTTGTTCCCCATTTATCCAATTCCATGTGTCGTTCGGTCTCAATTTCAGTCCATAAAATTAAACCTTTGGGTCGAAAAAAAATTAATAAGATTGATGTATTATAATGAATTCCAACAGAAAAAGAAGGGATAATCAGATGATCCTATGTGATACTTTGTTTAAAAATCTGTTAAGATCTTACGAGAAGATTTCGTCTAATCCCAAACGAAGCACAGTCCTAGAAAGCAGATAAACACGTCCTCATGAGAAGCTTCTTCATTTTTTCGTTTCACGTTTAATTCTATTTTCTTGTCTTGCCAAATCCCATTGGAAAAAGACAAGATAAGCACATCTTAATCCAAAGACGGCGCCCCTCATTTCCTCCCAGCTTCTGAGGGCTCAAAAGGTCCAGTGCCAATGGGGGCCAATAGCTATATATAATAACGTATTTTCCATATCGAAGATCTTCCACATTCAATACATATATGAAGACAAGACTCGAAAGAGTCTTCTCTCTCTCTAATCCTTCCCGTTCTCTCCCATCTAAATGTCTCTAGGTCTTCTGCAGAGCGCCTACCGTCCCCTGCTACTCCAATTCAAGGATTGCACAGGTGATTTCAGTTAAAGAAAAGAGCTCAGATTCTGCTTCCAATTAGGTTCTTGAGAAAAAATATAATATGACAGTACAGAGATAGTTTTGAGATTTGGCTCTCTTATATCTTATTCAATCTCCTCTCTTGGGTTGCAGTCCTGCAGATACCTCCTAGCTCAGAGAACTCGAGAGAGAAGTTGGGATTTCCTGGGGTTTCTCAGTTTATAGAAAAGAAGGTGGATTTTTGCTCTTCATCTGTATTCCAAATCGATTCCGATTTTTACGTGAGCAATACAAAAATTTGCATCTTTGTTCCCTCGAAACCATGTGTCAGTGAGTGTCGCTCAAAGACTCTGCTTCGATCTATAGATGGAGAACAGGCGTGGCTACTGCTACCAAGGCAGTCTGTGGCGGTCGCTGAGGGACGGCGACTTCGAGGAAGCAGACGTTTGGGAGGTCCTCAACGGCAATCAAGACTCTAATAATTCCCATCTTTGGGCTTCAGGTGAGCGACCCAGAAGTTCGTCCTCAAGGAAACACCCGCCCTCCGCCCCAAAAACGATCTCACGGGGCGGCGGCAGGGGCGGCGGCGGCGGCAGTAGCAGCTCGACCCCCGAGCCGGCAGGCAGGGTCGTGCAGCAGTCGGCGCCAGTCAACATTCCGTACTGGTCAAACTTGCGGAGGCAAAAGTCAAAGAAAGCCTCTTCCAACTCGAAAAGCGCGAGGGACTGGGACGAGGAAGATGGAGTCAACTCGAGCGATGGCGGCGCGGCCGAGGGCGAGAGGGGCGAGAGCGATGACGACGAGGAGACCGATTGCAAGGTGCCGCCGCACGAGCTCATCGCAATGAGGCTGGCCAGGAGTCACATTTCGTCCTTCTCGGTGGTGGAAGGGGAGGGAAGGACCCTCAAAGGGCGGGACCTCAGCAAAGTGAGGAACGCCGTTCTGACGAGGACCGGCTTTCTCGAGTCGCCATGATGGGAATCCGGTTCGGACAATGATCGTAGGGATTGCGTTTTCTCGGACTGTATATATAGGTACGACGTCGTAGTCTCTGTACAGGGTTGTGATTGGGTTTGTAACCTCATCTCGGTCGCGAGGGACAGATATCAACTCGGCTTTGATGGGAAAGAGGTGAAAATACGTTCTCCTCTGCTTTATGGTCTTCTTGGGTTTTGTAAAACCCTGTCAATCTCAAGTCGTCTCAGTGCGAATCAGTACTTCTTTCTATTCGACTTTCGCTGCATTTCAGATCCCAAAAATAACCAAAGCCACTTTACCGTCTCTTCGCATAGTCCGGTAAAAAGTTGACCATACACATTGCCGAAATCGTTGAATGCAAATCAAGTGCACCCTCCTTTTTTCTTTGTCCCAAGAGTTGCGAACTTAGGAAAAAAAATCAAAAGCATGCCAATCGCCAAAATTTTGAGTACATAAAAAATTCAGTTAATCTATAGAGACCATGAATTTTTTTTTAGCGGGATATACTCTACGTATATATGATGTCGTCTCCCATCCTTAAAAAGCACTGATTTGTAAATGTGCAAAGCCAGTACTAAAACTGAGCAAGAACACTAATATGCCCTGCCTTGCATGCGAGAAGTACTATGATTATTCGGGAAAAGACAACATTCCGTCACGTTGCCGCCTCCCCAGGACGATGGCGTGCCTCGTTTCGCTATCCGGAGCGGAGCGGAGTGGGTGGCTCTGGCGGTTTTCCATGGTAGAACGAACGACCGCTGGTGGGTTTCGCTAACTTAATTAATTACATCATTTACACGCACGCCCACATGCGGCAGTCTTGGTCAACAGGAACTAATTGCGCTGCTCACGAGGTGGCGCTCATCTTTTCTATCGGGCATGTGCATTCTGAGGAGACAAATTGGACACTGGAGTCTCTTCCTTTGGTCTTCACAGTAGCAACTCACTTTTTTCCAGACCACATTGACTTTTCCTTCAATTTGTTCGACTAGATATCCGTTAAATTACATATTCACGGGAATTATTAATAGTAATTGAATCGATTTATAATCACATCGCCCATGGAATGAGTCTCTGTAATGCACGTGTTTATCTTAATTCGATTTTTTTACGGGTTTGTGGAGCCTTCATATGATTAATTAAGTTGCAAAAGCACGCAAGTGATGCCAACTCCATACACTTGCGCATACCTATCGTTGGCAATGCTACTTTATTAATTAGCTAATTTAACCAATGTAATCACACGCAAAAAGGTTAAAAATTATTGCATTTGTGTGAACTTAGTCCTAAACCTATCAATTTGTCAATTGAGTTATAGACATTATGATAATTTGCCAATTGTATTTAAGGCTTTTTGACAATTTGCTAATTGAGTCTTTTCTACCAATTTTAATTAAAATCATTAATGTGAATGCTAGTTGCCTTACATGATACGAGTGCTACTGTCATGGACAATTTTTATAATTTTATAATTTTGTTGATTTTTTTTATTTTTCTTTTCTTTTCTTTGTTATTTTTCTTCATCATGTCGGCAAGGATCACTCGCAACCCTTGTATGCCTCACAAACAGCCATGGTGGCCTCGTGCAGGGCCTTCTTAACCCATAAAGAAAGAAAAAAGAAACGAACATAAAAAATCCACAAAAAAGAAAAAAATTACAAAAACTATCCACACCAACGTCAATTATGCCGTTTAGGACGATTAGCGTTTACGTCAATAATTTTCAGTCAAAATTGACATGAAGATTTATGACTCGATTAATCAAATCAAAAGATTTGGAAATGAATTGATATAAGTGTAATAAGTTGGAAATTTTCTTTTGCTAATTTTCTCAAGATAATCCACATTTGCAAGCAGGTTTCCTCGAGCTTTCCCCATCTCAAGAAGGTTTTACTGGTTCCTTCCAATTTCCTATCTAGACCTCAACCTTCCGCCATCAAGCTCCTATTGGTCTTTTCCTTCCCCGCAATTTGCATATCTCCTCGTCCTTTCCTTCTGCTTTTGAGGCGAGACAGGCAGCTTTTACGTGGTCAACTCGTCAGTAATCACTCCCCCACTCCATAATCCCCCCACATCATCCAAAAAGATAAATAAATAAAAAATACAAACGGATTTACCCAACTAGCTTTGCTTTTTCGTATGTAGAAGGATCCATGAAGTTTCTGGGCCTCGCTTCTATCGAAATCCCCAGCTTTCTGGGGAGGGGGTTTCAACTCTATGCAGACTTTTCAAAGATGCAGTGTCGCATCGGAGAGCACCGCAATGAAAAGATGTTTTGGACTTTCTGCCGTATTCCTTGTCAAGTAGAGTTATTCTATGGAAAGAGGGGTCGCCTTCGCGACAGTATTTTTGTCCCACGTACTTATCATCGTCCAGGCTGGCTCCTTGTCGTCGGCAGGACGGCCGGACCACGTGAGGTTTTCCTAGAATCTGCCTGGCGACTATAGTACGATATGCACATATTTTTAATTCCTCTTTCATCGAGAGAATGGATCCCGAGTTTCTTATTAGTTAGCCAGAAAAAAAGGATAATTATACGTCCAATTGATTAGGTATTTTTGCTCTTTGCTCCATCATAAGTATAATTTTAATAGATTTCACGTGAGATCCTACATGATTATTATAAATTTCGAGCACTAAACTGGAACAGACTCGACTCTCTTTTATAATTTCATGATTTAGTTTTTGTCAGGAGCTTGTCTATGGAATCTAGCTCGTACTATAAGCTATGGTGCATTAGGTGTGAACAAACTTTACTCTCTTTTATAATTTCATGGTGTAGTTTATGTCGGCAACTTGTCTATTGAATCTAGCTGGTGAGTGTAGTATGCTTAAATGCTCAATTTTGTTTTTTCTCCACACAGGTACCCAAGTATCGCGTGAGACTGTCCTGCAAACTGCCAAGCAAGTCAAAATCACGACGAAGCCTGATATTTTAATCCCAGTAACATTTCTCCTCCACATATGCTTTGAGATTAGCAAATGAACAAAAAACTAGATCAAACAATAGCAAAACTCTGCTGCGTTTTCTAGACCGCAATCAATAAAAAAGATGGAGTCCATGAAAGCGTTCTCAAAAGTGTAAACAAAGTGAGAGTCACATATTTTATGCGATACATTGACATTAGTCACCTTGATTTATATTGCATCGGGTCACAAATGACATTACACCAGATCACAAATGACATTGCGATGTCATCGTTTAACTTCACCTATACTCTTTCTGCCTTAAACAATGAATTGTATACACTTTGCTCCTTTTATTTAATCATGGTTTGGACGGCTATGGTTTAAACCGTGGTTGGACGAAAGATTTGAAAAGAGAGAGGAAAAAGAATCGAAAAGCCTCTTTACTTCCAAAGAGCAAAGTCGCATCGAAGCTTGTACTTTTTACTTTGTTACACTATCGAGATTGCACTGTTTCTCTTCTTTGACCCAGAAAAGTGTGGAGATTACACTCCAAAACGTGGGATTTAAATAGTGCAAAAGTTATCAGATGATGCTCCTCGCATCAATCAACATCGAAAGGAGCACCAAACGTTGAAGAACAGATACGACAAAGCGAGGTTGCTTTAAACCTACCGACGGATGGGTTTTGATGGCAGATCCTAATAAGAAGATGGTTTTCTAAATATATTATTAGTGGTAATATAGTTAACGTAATTATACAGAAGATATGACAAATGCATGGCCAAAAATCAATATAAAAAATGCCATCTTTTCTTTTGCCCTTTTTGTAAGCTGGAGAAAGTATGTTATGTATCCGAATTGATTTTATCTATAAATGTTGAAATCTCTTACATTTCATTGACTTGCTCTTTCATTGGATACTCCAAAGAAAATTCTTGAATTGGGTCCACGACATGAATTATGATTTTTTAATCCAAATCCAAATCGATATACGTGTTATATATATATCTAGCAATAGCGATGATAAATCCATCATATAACCATGTAATCTAGGGGCTGATCCAATGTGGGCGGCGTTAAAACTTAAATTACATTAGAGACGAGCAGTCCAAGGTTGACTGGAATGGACCGAGCCGCCGGCTAAGTCGCAATGTTTTTCCGGCATGGTTTTTTGTAACTTTTTATATGGAACAAGGCGACAAGAAGAGAGACAAATCCGATGGCCCCAACGATCAACGCTGAAGTCGACATGTCAATCTTTTGGCAGCTGGGACGATGAGTTTGGTCGGGCTCATCAACGATAAAAAGGCAAAAGTTTCCACTGATGATGACCAAAGTGGCCAGCAATCATCACACCGTATATCTCCTTTTGTTTTTATTTAAACAGAGGTAGCATTTCAACTGATTATATCTTACCGAAAATGCCACAAATATTCCATGAATTTTAACTCAATATGTAATGATGCTCCGAACTTCTATGTTATTTAATGTGGTTCCTAAACTTTTTATACATATTCAATTTAATTCTTAAACTGTATGAAAATGTTCAACGTTAGTCGTGAACTTAATGAGAGTATAATATTGGACATTTTCATATAATTCGAGGGCTAGATTGATTATGTGTAAAAGTTTAGAGACCGCATTAAATAAATTAAAAATTCAAAGATGACCTTGTATATTGCGCTAAAATTGGAGAATTGTATGAAACAAATTAAAAGTTTAAGGGCAATATTATAAATTGAGCCATGTTCGTGGACTATTTGTGTAATCATCCTATATCTTATTTTGATTCATCTGGGCCAAACATTTCTTATTTTAATTTTCTGAATCCGCGTTATAATGTGGTCCATCAAGCTTGGATGAAGGCGGTTCTATCTCATCATGGGTATAGGCCCGCAAATCTAGTGGCGATTCGCGGGCCCAAAAATTTAGTCTCGATGTATGGGCTTCTTGCCCGATACCTACTTTAATCAAATTATCAGGAGGGCCCACAAAAAAAGGAAGAAGAAGTAGGTGCTCACATGATTCATGCCTTGTCGCATGATTCTGCATATGTCGATGTCAATTGGTGGGTCCGATTATTGTGAAAGTGACATCACAAAATATTGAAATCGGTACACTCATTATTAGCCTCCACTATATCCCGTCAAAATATACCTTGAAATGATCGAACCGGATGACATATGAGAATAATTCATTAATAATGACAAGTCAATATGAAAATCTGTATCAATTTAAGGGAAATTTGTTACATGTGTATCGATTTGAGATTTTTGATGATTCAAAAATTAATTTGGGTTTAATTTTTCATAACATATCAATTTAAGGGTTTTCATCATACAAAATATATTTTTTAAAATTCTTACCTTTACCAAAAAAAAAATCTATTTTTTAAAGGATATATTAAATTCGTGTTCAGATGAATAAACATATTATATCATCTGTCTCCATTTTCAATCTCTTTCCTCTCTTTACCATTTATAAAGAGTCTATAGCCATAGAAAAGTTATAGATGATACCTCATTGAGGATTCTTCTTTCCATCATCATCTGATTCGCTCTCAATTTCACAGAAGAAGGTACCGGCCATTGGTAATTGCAATGGAATCATAATCATAAGACAATAGATATTCATGGGTACGGCATTGTCCTTGATTCTCGAGGGCAAACTCACAAAAAACAAGATGGCAAGTACCATTTTGACCAGACAGTAATATTTACATTACCCGTCGTAAAGTATTTTGTTTATGATCTTTGTTATGAAAATATGAAGTAATAATAGCAACGGTTCAGAACATTCTCTCTCCTTACAAGCCTTGCTATTATAAAAAGAGGCAGGCACGTGAAGGTTAGAGCTTGTTTAATTCCATAAAATGTCAAATGACCATACAGCATGTCGCATCACTTCTTTTCGAGAATAAAACGGCGGAACGAGGACGGTGCGAAGCTTTCCGAATAGGCGTTGTCTGGCACTAAACAAGATCTCATGTGTAAAAACCAAAATATTAACCCCAAAAAAAACTACTTGATCACAACCGTCGAATCATGCGATGGATGGGAAGCCCATGATCGAACGGCTAAGATCGATTGGATCCAGGCATGATTGGACAGTGCCATCACTCCTCCTGTGCTGTGGGGTCCTTAAATTGTACAGATAGAGGTCAGGGCTCATCTGGACTTTTTAGCCGACACCATTTACCGTGAATTCCAAGACCTGTGCAAAGCTAATTAACGTTAACACGTCCATTCTGTCGGAGCCCCATCGGAAAGATCTAGGAAACGATGTCGCAATCCAGGATGCTGGCGACCGCCTCGACCTTCCCCGCATCGAAACCTGCCAACGCCTTGCGAGCCAACTTCTTCATGTCTTCCACCACCGCATTCGACCAGCGGTCCTCTCTTCCTCCGCCCCCGTGCGCCGTCATGCCCCTTACCATCCCCACGTAGAACCCGTACCTCCTCACCCCCTCGATCTCCTCCTCCGTCCCGCCGCCGAGTATAGCCCCGCACGCCGCCGCGCACGCGTGCAGGTCCCCTTCCTTCTTCGCCCACACGTGGTCGGCCGCCCACTCCTGGTCGTCCCGGCGGCCCTGGACCCGCGACAGGAGGCACTCGACCTCGCGGTACTGCCCGTGCACCATCCCTTGCGCCCCCACCGCCCGCGTGATCTCCACGATCGCGCGGAGGACCCGCCCCGAGTTTCCCCCCGCCGGGTCGTCGGACCCCGCGAGGAGCTCGAACCCGAACGGGACCATGCCGTCCCCGGTCATGAGCTCGACGTTCGGGCCGAAGGCGTGGGCGACGGGGGGCCGGATCGCGGGGCGGTCCGTCAGGGGGAGGTTCTCGTGGGCCACGGCGGCGGCGCGGATGATGTGCAGCGCGGCGGCCGCGGGCATCGCCTGGTCCCGGGAGCCGCCGACGAGCTCGCAGGCCGCGACGCAGAGGGCCGGGGCGGTGCTCCGCGGGGCCGCGAAGGTGAGGTGGTGCATCGGCTCGAGCACCACGGGCGGGGGCTTCGTGGGGATGGCCTTCTTGAGATGGGCCTCGATGTCGGCGTGGATGGCCTGCCACTGGCTCGAGGATCGGGTACCCGGTTTGGCCACGGTCATCACGACGGGCATTCGGACCGCGGACGGACGGCCGGGGTTCCGTCTGAGGCCGACGTTGAAAGCGTCGCCGCCCGACCATTGGAGCCGAGCAAAGCTTTCTCCATGGCGAACGAGCAGAGATAGAGAGTTAGAGAGAGAGAGGGAGAGGAGGATAGCGAGGGCAGCCACATGCGAGCACGCTCTTATATAGCGCTGCGCACGCGCGTGCCGCCCGTAATACCTACAGTAGGAGAAAACTTCGTTAGCCTGGAACGAGGCTTCGATCTTTTTACGTCCTTGTCTCTCTGTTACGAAGACGTCGCCAACGTCAATAATTCGGCTCGGACGCGATCCCGTAGCTAGCTCGGCAGGGTGCCGAGACGTGGGGACCCACGGCGCTGTCGTGCAAGTCAAATGCTGCTGGCCCCGCTGCTCTTCCATGTTTTTCACATTGATGTGGGCGGTTGGTAAAGTTGCTGTCTGACCTGTCGCTGCGCTGGAGTACCCGGATGGTCGATGAATTCGATCGTGACAATCCAAGGAATCTTAGCCCGGATAGTTGAAAGTGACTCGTTGGAATCTCATTGGACTGCCTGCGTAAGCAGGAAATTGATTTCCGAGGTTCATATAGCATTTCGTGAATTTTCAAATGGCTGAATTTGTTTGTATACCCGCCGTTTCCGTGTTTTCCACATTAATCGGTTGTATACCCGCCGTTTCCGTGTTTTCCACATTTTCAAATGACAAGTTGCTGTCAACTTGTCACTAGCATATGGATGATCAACGGGATTGATCGCGATGAAGGATTTCTATCTCGAAAATTGAAAGCGACTTGTTTGAATCTCATCATATTACTTGCATAACTTAAAATCAATTTATGAGAATTGTAAGATGTCTTGAAGATTTTCAAATAGTCGAATTTTCTATATCCACTGCTTCCACATTTTTCACATTAATTAGCTGTCTGTGAAGTTCATGTCAACTTGTCGCTATGGTAGAATATATAGCTGTCTGTGAAGTTCATGTCAACTTGTCGCTATTGATGAGGTTGATCGCCACGAAGGTTTTCTAGCTCGAAAATTAAAAGCGACTCGTTTGAATCTCATTGTATTGCCTGCATGACCTGAAAATCGATTTGTTATATTTATAAAGAGTGTGATCAATCTTCAAATAGTCGAATATCTATGTACATGTCCGTGAATTTAGAAGGAAAAGTAGAGATTGTACTCGGTATTAGGTTATCTCTTTATCACATCAGTCAAACCGGTATATGCCCAATCAACGTTTGGCATGTTCGCTTAGGACGGACGGACGGGCGTGGTTTAGCTTTTTGGCGTCGGCGTCGTTGCTTGGCAGCACTTCTCACATGGCTCAGGACTTGTACTGGAGTCACGTGTTTCTCGATCGTATCGTTTTCGCGTGGTTCACGTTGGATTAGGCGCTAATGCATATGCCTGGAATAACGTGTTTAGTAATATTTTAAGACCTAGACTCGGTTCGGCAGTCCAGTTCGCCACCGGTTCAGCCGGTTGAACTGCCTGATCAATTTTCCCAATTAATAGTTGAAGCTATCCAACAACTGAAAACGAAAACATTTTTAACTCAATTGGCATGGAACTCATTGCTGCATGCATGAGCCCAAGATCAATAAAGAGTTTAAGCTATCTCAAGGCGTGTTTGTTTTTATAAAAAAAATGAATGATTTTTTAAAAAAAATTCTAAAAATAATTACTTATATCTCTTAAAAAAATGAATGAAAGAAATTTTTGTTGTCATCCACAATAATGTTTGAACATAAATTATTATTGATAGTGAAAGTATTTTTTACTGATTAATTATTTTGAATGATATCAACAATCATTCTTTAGAATTTTTTTTTCCTTTAAATCATTTTTAAATGAGGTCTAAATCTAGAAAACTATATAATCAATCATAAAAAAGGTCTATCCAAGATCAATGGGATTTGAGATCTTTTCCTTTGAAAGTTTGTTTTGTAATTTAGAAATCTAGTCTAAATTGTTGTCGATGATGAAATTTTTTATTGACTATTTATTTTAATTGATAAGAACAATCATTTTTTGAAGTTTTTTTTATATCATTCATTTTCTATAAAATAGATGGAGCATCAAATCTCGAGATTAATGGGATTGGAGATGTTATCCTTTGGAACCTGTCTTGCCAAGTCAGATATCAAGGTGAAGCTTAAAATAGCTTATGGCCAGCCACTATCCATGAAGGGAAGCTAGGTCATGTTGATTAATCCGGCTTTGGGCATTAATTGGAGGGAGAGGGTGTTAGGTGCACCTGCTGCGAGCTCGATCTATATGTAGGGCCATCAAATTCAAATATCAGAGTGGGATCTAATGTGCCTATACTTTGTATAATTACATACATTGTTCAGTAGGATCGGTTCGCCGAAGAAAACCATAAATCTGCTCACGGCCACCAACTCCCTTTCTTGGGTTTCTTTTCCTTTTTTCCCTTTTCGACTAGGGCTAGTTTACTTTTATCTCCTATTTTATGATCTCTTTGTCTAACTTTCTGAAAACCCAAAAAGGAACACCAAATTTTGGAAATTCATTTTAAATAAAATATCATTGTGGTTATTCGTATTTGAATAAATTTTTCTCCGAGGGTTTGGAGTATTTATGATTGAAGAGTAAAAATGAGAGTGCCATGAAATTCACAAGAAGTTAGAAAAATAAAAAAGTAGAAGTCATCTCAAATGAGCATCGGGTGATTTATGACTTGGGCGGGACATACATTTTTCCAGAATACCTCTTCATATTGTGACCTTTTTATTTTTTATTTTTTTGGTGCTAAGTACCTCAAAATTCTTTCAAAACACAACAGAAGGATTTTCTTTAAGGTTGTTCTACTCTTTCCTTACTAAAGACTAAAGCAGTTTGTCCAACAAAAACCAGTGAGTCGCAAGTCAGAAGTTCGACCATATCTTCAGTTTCTAGCTTTTATTTATTTATTTATTATATTGAAGGGGGATGAAACCCAAAAGTTACAAAAAAAAACTCTAAGGAAACTTGATCCAACCTAATCACCTATTAGTAAAGGGCTCAAATCTTTTGATGGCCTATCCAAGATTAAGGTGATATTCTATCTATGCTTTTAATTTGCGACTAAATTCCGGCCCGCACCGAGAAGTCTCTCGTGTCCAAAGCAAGCTCCACGAACTCATTGAAAGTAGCCACAATTTTGCTCCGCATCAGCCCAACTTTGACTTTACCTGCGTCGTGCCCCATTTCGTGACAAGACTACCACAACCGCCAGTTCATACTATTATTGGTCTGACAAAGTTAAGGAGGCAAAAGGACTGGGCCCAAAACCCCCAACCCAACCCAACCCAACTCCCCATGTCGTCATTCATCTTGAAAGTTCTGATGATTTGACAATATGAAAATTGATTACACTTAAGAGACGTTAGATACATTAATGGAAATCAAACCCTTGTCAGCGTTCTAGTTTTTGAAAATTGTTAAAGGATGAAGGCAGTGACAGAAACGGCTATGTCAGCTCACTCCTAAGATTGGTATCATCTTGATGCATACTTTGACAGTAGCAGGACCTCTTACTTGAAGAGTAAATTAAGTTGGTTGGCCATGAGATTCCTATTATAGGAGGGATGCATCTCACGCTAGATTGAGAGTCGAGAATGGTGGTGCTTCATAACCAAGGGTGTATTGTGGGTCTTTAGTGGTGGTTTAGATTTTACCTCGCTACAACCTAGGAGGCTAAAAGCTTTGTTGAATGCCCATCGTTCCTATCAAGTAATTCTGGTGAGTGGACAGACTGTATTTCATTTTAAGGTAGCTTTTCAATTGGAGAGGAAGTTTTTCTTCTCCCTCCCTAGAAATGCTCTCGAATGTTTACGTTATAAAGTTCGGACGGAGCAGTTCGTGTCAAGGATGTAACAGCATACCAATGATGTGACGGCGGTGCCTTATGAGCAGCAGCCTAAGCCTTTTCTTCCACATGGATCGTCTTCGAGGAAAAACGCTGTGAGGTCTCCCGGTCACCACGTGTTGCACATCGTGCAGGGACAAGTTGGCTCGAGTCATAGTTTATTGATAATGTTCGAACTTACTTTTGACGTTTTGGAGGCTTGGGATTCACTTGCTCGTCACCCTGAGGTGAGCTTATGGACCACAACAACTCCCGCTTATTGCGGTTTCCTTCTACGGCCCATTTTTTCAAGCCGCAAAATTTATTGAATTTGCTGCGATTTACCGAAGATTGTTGTAAAGTTGATTTTACTTGGAGATGGTAATTCTGCTTTGTGGATCACAACTTACCTATGTTCGCAACTTATTTGCACTTGTAGTGAGCAATTTACCTTTCTAATAATCATAATAAGAAAAATGTTGACATTTAATAATTAACTACTTGTGTTATGAAGCCTCGTAAGTGATAATAATTATGTGTCATAAATGTCCTCAACAGTTATAATTTTCCTATAAGTCATCGCAAATAAAAAGTCAGTAATTATCCCCCACGTATAATAATTTACCTTAATTTCGTAAGATTGAATTTTCAAGCATCCATAATGTTTCATAAAAAATCGTAATCAACCTGAATTTATTTTGAATTCTTTTTCCTATTCTTAGTAAGTTACCTCAATGATCATAACATTCATTCACACGTAAACTTAAAGGCTCTGTCCAAGAGTAAATTTTCCTAGTCAATAGTAACATTGCTGATTTTATAGTCATTGATTTTCCTTAATTGCTCCTAAGCTATCATCTTCTTAGTATTTCTTTTCTTTTGGTCCAATGGTTGGAATTACGTGTGGGACACTGGATTGGACCATATAATTCTCCCTGCTTATTGACGATGCACTTACATGTCGCAGTCCACGAAACCTCTTGCCGAGTTCATCTCCAGATTGAGATGTGGAGTCCTCTTTCCTCTCGACAAATTCACCTCCAGATTGAGATGTGGAGTCCTCTTTCTCGTGAGTTCCATTGAGTACTTGAACGCACTTCAATGAGGCCACACCTAATCCGATGATGTAGATTGCTCGAGTAATCAAGACCTCTGGAGACCGAAATCGAAAGCCAATTGGGACCAGCTCCGCCATGTGGAACGCACTATCATTTCAATCCTCCAAACGCGCCTAAAAAAGAGCAACACATACTCTCTTCTATACCAAAAAGTGAAGTCCACTAGTTCTCACTCCTCTGCACCGCGAAGCACGCTTCTTATACCACTTCAGTCTCCTTTCGACGTTCCCTTTTCACACAAGAAGAATTAGAGTATATAGTTCCACCCACCATACATCTCGGGTGCGAAGGTTCCTCATCTTTCCCTTGTTCAAGCCTTCTGTTCGTGGCTCACTTTTCAGAAATGAGTCTTGAAGATAATGGGCGATTCTCCATTGATAAGCAAACCCCGTTTCTAAAGTACCTCGATTGTTTCCTGAGGATTTCTGCAGTCCCATTGAGTGTTGCCACCATCTGGTTGACCGCCACCAACCAGCAAGACAACACCAACTATGGGAAGATAGAGTTCCAGAATTTCCTCGGGCTCAAGTAAGATAAATTGTTTGTGTAATATTTTTCATGATTTAAATGTATTAGTATGCTCTCCGAGTATATTAAGCTGTTTTATGACACAGGTACATGGTTTGGATCAGTGGGATATGTGCTACGTATGCTTTTGCGTCTGCTGCGTGTACATTACTCAAATTCTTGGTGGCTAAAGCATGGCTGTTCTTCATCCCTGACCAGGTTTAACCGCAGCCCGTTCTTTTATCCGCTTCTTCATCTCCCAGTTCTTTACATGATTAGCAATATCCTCTCGAAATGAAATTCCTCTTCCCAAATGCGATGCATAAAGGGAAGGTTTATCCAGTGAAGATAAGGAAAGCTAAACTGGAACGGCTTTTCAGATAAACGCTAATAATCCAATTATTATCTTGGTTGGAGGACTCGTGATTTTTGTTGAATTTTCATTATTATTCCAGTTGAACATGTATGAACATCTGGCCCAGTTCCGTTTCTTTTTCCTCATGTGAATCACGAATTTCACGCAGATTATAGCCTATTTGATGGTCACATCTGGGGCAGCAGTGCTAGAGATACTGTATCTGGCTTACAAAGGGGATCGAGGGGTCACCTGGAGTGAAGCCTGCACTTCTTATGGGAGGTTTTGCAGTAAAGTGAAGCTGGCACTGATCCTGCATTTCTTAGCACTTTGCTGCTTCCTTGCTCTGGCAGTAATATCAGGCTATAGGGCCTTTAGCATCTTTGAGCCTCCGTCCGTATCGCCCAAAGAAGAGGAAGAAGACAGAGCTTAATGCCTGCTTTTACCTTGGGCCCTTGCTCTATGTACTGCGTGAGAAGCTATTTATAATAACAACACGGCCTTTTATATCCTATGGCTATGTGTCACAGATTACGTAGTTACTTGCAAATTGAAGAAACTGTGTTGTCCAGATTAAAAACAAAAACCAATAATACTGAATCAAGGACCTCAGGGAGTATCGAGAAACCTGAATCACAAATGAAAGGCTGAAGTATCCCGAGAGACTCTAAATTTACCAATTCTCTCACAAGGTCCAAAATGTGTATCGATTTTTAGATTTTACTCCGATAGGTGTTCATCAAATTGTACAACAATGAGGTGGGCCAATATCCTGATATACTTCTAGTAATTGCAGCCACCGCCTGCTACACTCTCGGTAAAGAATTTCAGAAAATGCAAATAGCAATGAAATGAAACAACCGCAGTTTCTTTAGAAACACTGCACTTAGGAAGGAAAAATGCAGTTAAATCTGCGACTTTTAATCAGTACATGGTACAGGACATCAAAAGAGTCCCTATCCAAGCAGGTGATTATGATCTGCCTCTCATTTACAAGGGATCCACTACTTTTTCTATGCGGTCTCTAAATTCCTATTTGAAATAGTAATGCAGAATAAATGATGTATTGACTGAAATCTATCTCCCCCGGTTGAGATGTCCTCACAACTCGGTAATCTTTGTCAGGTAAGAGAGCTTGAACCTCTCAGACAGACCAATTATCTTCCAAAAAGTCTACATCTGCCTTGCAATCTTACTGACCTAAGGAAACCGCGCATGTCCAATTATCATCAACCGGCATCAGAACATTTGGAATCAAGAAGGGGTACTGCAAAATCAAACTAACTTCACCTTCCTTCTGAATAATCAATCGAAAACTCAGGATGACGCTTTACAGTCATCAAGGACTGACCACCTGAATGGTTTAGATGAGGTCAGGACATAGACATACTGCCGTGCTGGCCCACAAAGAGAAGCTATCTTTTGGATCTGAAAATTTGTTAGGAAGTAAAGACTACCTCGTGAAGTTCTCTTGTTGTCAATTTCCTCAGCAATGAATACATACTTCAGAGTTGCAAGGCTAGATCTGGCTGTTGTGATTCAATCACAGCACTAGAAGATTGCTTCACCGGGGATGTTGGTGACTGGAAACCAATATTCAAATCTGGGGGAAGAGTTCCCTGTTTCTGCCTCGGCTGTGTATGTGGTGTGATACCACGCCAATGCAACTGCCCCTGAAATCTAGACAAGTCGGCAGTCGTTATTTGGGGGGGAATCTGCCCCTGAAATCTAGACAAGTCGGCAGTCGTTATATGGGGGGGAATCATCGGTCGCATATGAGATTGTCTCTCACTGGATAAGGTGAAAGGGGGTGATACAAATGACTGAAGAGGATTGTTATTTTTATCCGCTTGAAACCGTATACCAAAAGAATTAGGCAGTCCATTATGAGCACGTGCCATCTGTGGATTAAGTTCTTGGGTGGACTGATTTGATAGTTCTGCTGTTACTTGACTTTTCTGTGAGTTTGAACTTTCCACAGTTTGTTTAAGGCCTCCAGCCCCTACGGACATCCATGCAGCTGCAGGGACATTGCTTGAACTGCCCATTCTCATTGAAGGAACAGGTGCCCTGAATGAAGGACTGTTAACACTGGAAGCACTTGAAGAAATCTGTTTTTCTTGAGCCTTTTCACTCATTAGTCGCATCAACTGAACAGGATCACTAAGCCCTTGATCATTTCTTGGAGAGAAAGGTGTTGCCATGGGCATTTTGTTTGGGAAACCATTGGATATAGAGGTCATGTTGCTACTATCTAAAGTGTTGTTTGGAAGTTTCCCATTTGGCAATCTTCCGTCCACAAACTCATTAGCATCCAACTGTCTAAATTGCATTAACTGTGGGTGCTTTACACTCCTTGATACCATCTCTCTAGATCTTGATGCTGCAGGTTCTGACAAATCAGGTCGGGGATTATTTGAGTTCCTTGATGAAATCTCCCTCAATCTTGATGAAGCCATTTCTGAATTATCAGAAACCTTCATTTCTGCTGCATAAGTAGCATAATTGTTTTGGCGTGGTGAAGGCAAAGAGTTCAATTCAAACTGTTCAACAACCTTAGTTTCAGGGTCATTGGGATTCCTGCAAACTGGACCTTGTGTCTGATGATTGGTTGTGACAGCAGAACTGGATTGAGTAGACCTCTCCATGGTAGAAAGATTACCCTGACGAACCCTGGACTGTCTCACTTCTGAAGCAGAAGTACTGATAGCGTTTTCTTTCACAGACACCGGTGCCTTGGAGGGGAAGTCGTGCTTATTAATAAAACTATGCAGCATATCTTTATTGAAACGGTTCCCAGGCAACACCACTGGGGTTGCAAGTGGCTCGTATTCCCCAACCCATCCACGACCAAACTTACATCCAGTGGGTAATGATCGCTCAATCTTCTGTGAGGCAACTTTCCAAGCAACTGGTCCAAGTGTTGCTGCAAAACGAGCCAGACTTCTAGCATAGGAATAGTCTGCATGGAGTCCAACCTGATTCAGGGGGGAAAAGTGACTAGATAAGCATGAAGTCTGAACAGCTTAGAATTTATTAGAATTTGTTGGTACATACAGCTACTAGTTGCCTGATTTCACCCTCGAAGGTAGTGAATACTGACTCTGATCTCGCCTCTGGTTGATTTGATAAGCTATAAGTCGCTCGACGATTCTCATCAAGTGCAGATGGTTTCCGCCCTAGCTTTGATGATGAACCTTTACCTGAAATTAAGAAAGAATGCTGAAAATTCAAGGCCAAGAATTCCACTACCAGGAAATGTATGGATAGGACAGCACATCAGGAGACGGCACAACTTAAATAAATTCCTACCAAGTATCTTCCCACCAAAGTACAGGACTGGAAAAGAACTATCATGTCCATTGATAACGACATAATTAATCCACTGAGAAACATATCTCTCTTGCGCATAATGTGGAATGGGCATTCTGGGAATTAATTCCCTGCTTTAATGTGTCTACGGAGTGTTGAATCAAAGTACTCAACATACCTATGAATGCCTCTTCTGCTTTCTCTAGAATATTTTCAGCCAGAAGGGTACTACCATCTGCGGGTCCATCATGGGGTCTCTCAGAAACACCTAGTTTCTTTGTAGCAGAACCACTCTCGACATCTCCAGGAGTAGCAAGAGTGGCACCCACAGATAAATCAGAACCAACAGGCTCTTGCAGGGACCGGGACATGGGTTTCTTGATTTGCTTCTTGACAAAATTATTGGATTTTGTCTTCTGCTCGGACGTAAGGTCTTTCTCATGGCTTTCAAAGTGAATCCTTGCTTCCCTTTCTGACTTGAGCTCTTTCTCAGAGTGCTGAAACTTGATCTTCAACTTACTGAATTTCTTTCTCCCAAGTTCCTCAATGGCACGTGCCTTTTCAATTTAAAACAACAACAAGTTTAAGGGCACTGAAAGCAAAGGAGGAGAAACCTATGTAGAAGAAAGCAAATAGCTTAAACCTGTTTATGGTATATAGTGTCCGGTGCATTGTATTGCATTGCATTTGAGCAGATGAGGAAAATGTCACTCTGCATTAAAGAACATGTACTTTGAGAATAAACAAGGTGGAAGCAAGCCAAATTCATTTTCAACACTTTTTAGACAAACAAATCTGGTTTATTATGCTTCCAGTCTTTACCGAAAGGGAAAGTAGAGACTAGTTAATGGTGGGATAACTATGCAATGACCATGACAAAATGTTGAGAATTAGTATGACAGCCTGATTAAAAGATTCACCAAAAGCTTGTAAATGTTTCCAAAAGGACAGCTAAATCATAGCAACTGCAAGAAGAACACTTCTGTAATCAACTTCACACTAGCAATCACAATGGCAATCTCCAACAAGTCCTTATTATCCACATATATCTAACATGTAAATTCCCCCTGAACTTTCCTAAAGAGCATTTTAAACGAATCATGGGAGATATGTCACCAAAAAAAAAAAAAGGAAAAAAATTGCCAAACATGGTGAAAAATGAAAATCACATCAACCCAAATGCGCACACTTTGTCCATGCCATAGACACTTAAAAAATTCTGGTCATTGTCTGTCAGACCTTAACAATATGATCATATAAAGACACTTGAATATAAACTAATGTTCACGAGAAAAGCTGAAAATTTTTCAACAATTACTCTACTACCCAGCCGCGATATTCATATGTTTCATCACCAATGCTATGCTACTCTTCTACAACCAACAATCATAAGCACAAAAAGTTGAGCAATCAAAGAGAAGTGGATGGCTCTGAAAGTTACATCATTGAACTAAGCTCAGTTAAGAAGGTTTATTGAAGATTTTTTTTTCCCAAACAAAGAAATTAGTGGCACACTTTGGGGCCTGAAGAAGATCATTCAAACATTGAGGAGCTCATTCACCTACTAAAAACCAAGCAAGGCCATAATCAATACCCACCTCAAACTGGTCCAACGTTGCGTATGATCCATTGGCCAGCTTCTTCCTCACTGTGGAGAAGTCCATCGGGTGCTCAATCACATCATGATAATCTGGAAGCTAGAAAAACCAGAATGAAAACAAAAAAGCTCTCACCACCATATCCCCGAACAACCATGTGCTCGAAAAGGAAATCCAACACAGAGAATAGCACATACCTCCTCGGGATCAACCGGCTCCGCATACACACCATACGTGTCCTTCCTGCCATGATTCGACAATTGCAACATCACCAAGCAGCTCACTCCCTTCTAATGGGCAACGAAAAATCAAACCAATTGAGAAAGGGAAAATCAGAAGCCCCGTACTTCTGAAGTTTGTCAAGAATCAGCTGAATCGTCTTCTTATCAGGCAACGGAATGCTGGCTGCGGCCGACGGCGTTCCTGGGACAAAACCCAAAAGCAAAAACGGAAAATTTATCAGGCTCAATCGCCAATTAGCCGAAACACAAACACAGAACTACTATTGAAGTTCACTATGAAGCCAAAGACCGTGGGGACTAACTAACCTGGAGGAGACGACCCATGCTGTACCCTCGAAACATCCTCGCGTTCCTGCTTTCCCTGTCAAGTTCCACATAACAACACCACACATTAGACAAGACCCACAAAGCTCGAGGCCCCCAAGAAAAACGAAAGCGACGCTGCCCATATATAAATACGAGATTTCCCTTTATGAGTGCTGTGATGGAGACAGAGACAGAGAAAGAGACAGCAAAGGCAGAGCCCTCTATGTTATTAGAGAGAGAAAGCGCGACTCTAGAGAGAGAGAGAGAGAATCAAATTCATGATCCAGAGAGAGAGAGGGGGGGACAGAGACAGAGAGAGAGAAAGGTGGGACTCGTGAGGGTGTTCAGATTCTTTTTGTGCGTTAGTTTTTGACAGTTGACCTGGCCGTTACACTCTCCGTCTGTCTGTCTGTCTCTCTCTCTAAATCGGAGAGAGAGATTTTAGAGAGAGAGTGAGAGGGCGCTCAGACTCAAGAGTCAAGAGTGAGCATGAGCATCATCATAGAAGTTTGGACCAATAAAGACAAGCAATCTGAGCAGCCATCCTCAGCTGCGCTGAAGACCTAAAATCCCTCCCCCACTCAATTCCGATCGATCCGATCCAGTTCATACCTCCTCGCCATAACCTCCACGATCCCCGCCGCCGCCGCCACCGCCGCCGCCGCCGCCGATCCTCCTCCTCTTCACCACCGCCCTCCCCGCCTCGCTCTCGTTGCCCTCGGATCCCGACGCCGCGCGGCCGCCCCCCCGCGCCCCGCTCTGCTCCAGCTTCACCACGAGCTTCATCTTCTTCTCCCTCCTCATTTCCTCCTCCTCATCCTCTTCCTCGTCCACCTCGTCCGCCACGAAGTCGCCCTCGCGGACGAAATCGTCGTAGCCGATGAGGCCGAACCTCGCGCTCCGGCGGCGGCGGCTCCGCCGGACGCTCGGTTCCGGCTCCGGCTCCGGCTCCGGCTCCGGCGCCGGCGCGTGGGGCGGCTTCCTCGCCAGATCCGACTTCGGTGGCCTCCCCTTCTTCCGCTTCACGATCTGCACCATGCCTGCCCCGGTGACCAAAACCCCGAGTCCTACCTTCCCTCTCTAAAACCTCGATTCCTCTCTCTCTCACTCTCTCTAGTTTTCTCTCTCTAGAAACGGAGCCCTCCTCTCTCTCTCTCTCTCTCTCTCTTTTTCTCTCTCTTTTTTCCTTTTTCTTTTTTCGGTTGGGACTAATTCGGATGGTTGAGCTTTGGACTTTTTCGAGGGGGAGGCTCGGGCCCTCCCGAGCCTGGAAATCTGGGACGCCGAGCCTCAGGTTCGGAGGCCGGGTGGTTGGCGAATGATTGATCGCTTTCGTCGCGGCGTGTGAGTGGGGGGAAACGGCGTTATAATGGACGAGAGAGAGGGGCGCGTCAGCTGCCCCCGCTGCCCCGCTGCCGGGAGATGGGCCGCGTGTCGCGTTGCCCGCTGCCCGTTTTGGTTCTGTCGTTTTCTGCATTTTCGTCCTCTTTCTATGTTCGGCGGAGATCTTCCTGAGGAAGGCGCTGGCGCGTGCGTTCCACTCTCTGGCTGCGTCCCTCGAATTCACGCGCCGTCGATTAATTATGTCATTAGTGATCGGTGATTAGCAACCTTTGGCCCATGATCACGTCATTAGTTAAAGAGTTGATAAGAGGGAAATGACACAAATAATCCTTGAATTTTGATCAAATGTACGAATTTTTTCTAAAATTTTCAGTCTAATCCCTAAAATTCTTATAATATAAATGTTCAAGTATAGTTCATGAATTATATTAAGTACTTACAAAAAATTAAGAATTATATTAAATAAATTAAAAGTTAAAAGACAACATTACATTATGAATTAAAATTCAAAACTATTTATGTAATTATTTCTTAATGTAATTACTGCCAAAAACACTTATCTTTCCTTTGGTTGAAAAGGATAAATTTGGCAAATGTGATACCAACTGTATAGATTACGTAGCATTTCATAATACGTCATCTTAAACTCCATGCTATCATTATTAGACAAAAGTAAAATAGCTCGTCTTGTCTAATGTACATGATGATACTACACCGTGCTTGATTAAGAAAGTTGGGGGCAAATATTTAATAAGCGTATTGAATCTGATTGTATCATCTAAAAGAAATGAATGTTTGGTATAAGTAAAATCATTATTAAATGGCATATATGCTTAAATTAACTAGCATTAGCTATGTTAGGTGAACTCCCAACTCATGCTTATTGCTTTACGCATTAGTTATTTATTGCTTTAGATCCCACCCAAGATCCCTTCACGCAATTGCAGAATCCAGTTGATTGATCTAATAGTGAGATACAGAAATTTATAGAGAGAGGGAGGGAGGGACAGAGGGACAGGGGGGGGGGATTGAAATATAGAAACTTCATAAAAATTTCATACATGGGTAACGAATAATACTGATTTTTCATTGGTCGTAAGTAATAACTTACATGCTCATAATCGGATTTTTACTTTTGTGATGTAATTGTAATGATAATATGGATTTTGAAACGTTCCGGAATGACACGGTGAAAGATGCAAGTGCTGATTTCATACACCGAAAATAAAAATGGCATGCATTTTGTCACGGCTTCGCGTTCATTCTTGGAACGAAGCAATCTTCGTGTTGATTCTTGGAATTGGGCCGGGCGGTCAACCGATCTCTCCTCCGGCTTCCCGAGGAGCCACCAACCCCGCCGCCCCTGCCGCACAATTGTATACATCTTCGAGTCCCTACAGCGACCTCCAAATGCAAAAGCTCGAACCGATTAACTAGATCGACAATAGACTTGAAGCTGATGGATATTAAGCGGAAGCAAATTGGCTCCTATGCCTGACCTGCACACGCCCCTCTGCTGCTTAGTGAGACTCTGATTATGCGCTAGCTCCACAACAGCTATCTAAGTATCGTCCGAACCGTAGCCCACCAATGCTCTTGCGTACTGCAAGGAAATGTGAATGTTAGGAATCAATTTGACTGGTTGTTTTACGGTCAATCCATGGTTTTAAGAAGTTGGTCCAGCCCTAAGGCCTGCATAGCAAAGTACGGATCAGATTAACGACTGCAATTACGGGAAGACCAGATAGAGTGTTCTCGAAGCGGTAATCTCAAGAATTTAGGTACCCCTCTTGAATCGCTCGATAACTGAGACGTTGATAATGAATTTTGACCGTCTCATAGAAGCCGATTGCATGGTCCAGATCAGCTACGTGGAGCATTACTTGGCAAAGCGGTTCAGGCGGTCGGCTCACTCCGCAGGAGCTCGAAGGTGGAGCCGTCGAAATCCTCCGCCAAGGCCAAAACCGGCGTTCCTCCGCTGAAATATATATATATATATATATAGTCAACAAAACAAAGCTTTTATTACAAGTTTCCTCTTTTGACCTGTTCGATAATAACAGCTGCTTACTCACATCTTGATTAGCAATTCAGAATTGTCCCAACATTTTGAATTTTTCCGCGCCTGACTTCTTCTCATTCCGGGCGGTACGACTGTTATGGAGACAAAATTTTGCTAATTTTAAATCGGAAGATATTACAATCCTTGAAGTGAATCTGACTGAATCACTGTTATCCTAGGGAGAAATACCGAAGTCTAGAGAAGTCTTCAATTAAGCGTGCTCTTGATCAGCTCCAGCACAAAGTGAGACTCTTGAGGTCCGTAGCCCGGAACCGCCTTGGACTACTTCCTTTCCTGTTCATCTCTTCGAATCAAACCCCACAACAATCGGCACAAAACCCGCATATCACATAGCTAACGTTGGAAAGCGTTTGTAAGGATGTGATTTGGTCCTCATTAACATCAGCTTACTCGAGGCTACCAATCAGGTTTCCAACTCCGATCACTGCACTGAGGAAGCAACTATCACCCTGTTCAGTACAATTTCTCGTGTATCCCTCTCAGCTGCCACAGCACTCATAACCATCCGCTGGATGCTCACGTGAAAACGTGAGTGAAGATGATCCTTAGATCAAATAGGATGCTTGACGAGATTCTAAGAGGAACTCACATTATTAAACCCAAATGAAAATTTCTAAACCACATTTGACAGGAAATACGAGGAAAGAGGAGGAAATTGTTTGTGTATTCATTGATTTGTATATAACCACATTAATACATTTATAGTGCAAGAATGAAAAAGAATAAAAGGAAATAATATACAAAGAATTGTAAATTTCCTATTTACTAAAACTTCCTATTCTCTAAATCAATCAATCCATAATTAGGATTAAGCAACGATCGCAATATTCAACTGTATCTCCAACACTCCCCCTCAAGTTGATGGCCTATATATATCGAGGACACCCAACTTGCTCAGTAGACAAGCATATTGTCTCTGACATAATGGCTCAGTGAAGATGTCTGCAGGTTAGTCCATTGTTCCAATACCCTTTGTTACAAGGATTCCTTCTTTGATCTTATTTCATGCAATTATGAGGATTCCTTCTTTGATCTTATTTCGTGCGAAGTGGCAATCAATTTCTATATGTTTCGTTCTTTCGTGAAAAACTGGATTTGCTACCAATTTAAGTGCAGCATCGTTGTCACAAAATAATTCAGTTGGTCCACTAACCTGTAACCCGAGATTTGAGAGTAATCCTCGAATCCAAACCACTTCGCAAGTAGTTTTTGCCATGGCTCGATACTCTAATTCAGCCGATAATAATGAGACAATTGATTGCTTTTTTGTCTTCCACGAGATTAATGACTTTGCCAACTTGATGTAGAAACCAGTAATTGATCTTCTGGTCATTAGACAAGTAGCATAATCCGTATCACAAAAAGCTATTATCTTCATGTTGCAGTCACGGGATAAGAAAATTCTAAGTCTTGGACATCCCTTCAAGTATTTCACAACCTCTAGGGCCGCATTCACATGAGATTGTTTTGGACCATGCATGAATTGACTGAGTATCTGCATTGCATAACATATATTGGGTCTCGTCATAGTAAGATATATTAATTTACCAACGAGTAGCTGATATGCTGACGGATCTTTGAGCAGTGGATCTTCAATAGATGAAGAAGAGTTCAAATCATTTTCATGAGTAGTCAACTTGGCATTCTGCTCAGCTGATATGAAAGATGGTTTGCATCCGGATAATCCAGTTTCGGAAACAATTTCGAGGATGAACTTCCTCTAACTAAGATTAATACCTTTATCAGATCAAGCAATTTCAATCCCAATGAAATATTTGGGCGGTCCCAAATCCTTGATATGGAAAGTAAAATGCAAATATTTTTTAAAATCTTGCAACATGAGAGTCATTGTTTCCCATAACAAGTTTATCATCAACATTTATCGGCAAATAGATTGATGAATTACCTTCATTCCATGTAAATAGGGCATAATGATGCTTAGAATGCCGAAATCCTGCATTAGTCAGCACAGTAGTGAACTTGGCGTACTACTACCTAGATGCCTGTTTCAATCCGTATAGGGATTTGCGTAGATGACATACCCGAGACTCCCCCTATCTATGTAATCCCTATGGAAACTCCATATAGATCTCTTCATCTAAATCGCCGTGAAGGAAGGTATTGTTAACATTCATCTGATGTAAAGACCAATTCTTGATGGCTGCAATGGATAAGAAGGAACAGACGGTGACTTCTTCGGCAACAGGTGAGAAGGTCTCATGATAATCGAAACCTTTTCTTTGAGTAAACCCTTTAGCCACTAGTCGAGTTTTATATCTTTCAACTGAACCATCTGCTCGAAACTTGATTTTATAGACCCATTTACATCCAATGGGCTTCCGGTGTGGGGGGAGTGGAACAATGTCCCAAGTATGATTATCTATCAGGGCAATAAGTTCTGATTCCATTGCTTGTTGCCACCTTGGATCACGGGATGCTTCATGGAAGGAAGAAGGTTCGTTCTCTTCCGAGAGACGGCTGACGCAACACATATGTTCTGGTGATAGTCGATTAAAAGACACATATGAAGAAACGAGATACTTCATACCTGGAGAACGCAATGCAGAACAAATGTAGTCCTTAGTTCACATGGGTGGACGAGCTTGTCGTCTAGAACATCGAGGCTACTCAACTACTATTAGTTCAGGTGCTGAGAAAGACTCAGAAGTAGTCTTTGGTGGAGCCGATGCAAAAGGAGAATCCTCAGATAACTCTGAAGGTAAGCCGCCATCAGAAAAGGTGGTGTTCTTCAAAACAGAAATGGATAGTTCCGGAGCAACGAACAGATATTGAGAAGCCATAGATAATTCTTTTTCACATAGAAAAGGCCTATGATTTGGGGATGACGATGTAGATGACGAAAATATCATATCCTTAAATGGAAAAATATCCTCGTGAAAGATGACATCCCTGCTTATGAAGAAATCTCCTGTAGAAATCTCCATAACTCTATAACCTTTTTGAAGAGGTGGATATCCCATGAATATGCATTGAGTGGCACGAGGGCCCATCTTATCCAAAGAACCGACATTTGTCACATAACACAGACAACCAAATACACGAAGATGATCATTGTGAGGCTGTCTATTATAAAGCAGCTCAAAAGGAGTTTTCCCATCGAGGATACGAGTTGGCATGTGATTAATCAAATAGGTAGCAGTGACCACACAATCTCCCCAAAAACCTTCAAGAATAGAGGCTTGATATTTTAATGCACGTACTACTTCTAAGAAATGTTTGTGCTTACGCTCTACAATTCCATTTTGTTGTGGCGTGTAAGTACAAGAACTCTCATGAAGTATCCCTTGAGAAGATAGGAATTTTGTACAATTAGAAGTGAAAAATTCATGCCCATTATCTATACGAATTCATTGAACAAATTGATCGAATTGATTTTTAACCAAGGAAACGAAATTCAAAAGATGAGTAAATGTTTGACTCTTTGATTGCATAAGATATACCCAAGTGGCCCTAGTGTAATCATCTACAATCGTGAGAAAAAAAGGGAGCCATCATGATGAGAGGTGTGATAATGTCCCCAAATATCCATATGAAATAAAGAAAAACTCATATCTACTCGAGATGTGCTTTTTGGAAAATATGCCCGAGATTGTTTGGCCAGGGGACATATTAGGCATTTAGGATGAGGGAAACATGCACTATGATGACGCTGTTAGTTCACATGGAAATCCATAGGGCAAATATATATAAAAAAAAAAAAAAATCCCAAACAAGTACATTTGTGATAAATTTAACAATACTCCCATAATAAAGTTAATGGTACACTTATGACAAATTTGAGATTTTTCGTGGCATTTATCTTATAGATTTTCACGTGGACTTGCCACGTTACCATAACATGTCACTATGTGTTATTCACATCAGAAGTTAATAGAGAGTAAATTTGTCATACAAGATTAAGATTTTTGGTGGTAAAAAAATTAATTTGGGGGTAAATTTATCATAGATTTACCTTTGAGGTGTTTTATGGTTCAAAAATTAGTTCTGGAAACCTATTACAAATGTATCGGTTTGAAGTTTTTTGGAATATTATCCTTATTGAAAAATGAGGATAACACCACTAATAGTTTCTATACTCTTCGCTTTGATTGAAATTTAAGGTCACCCCTCTAGTTTCTTTTAGTTTAAATGATCAAGCCTCATCCTTGAAGAGTTCAGCGACAAATTTTGCTTATTTGGACTTAACGACTTTAAATGCCACTAATGTGGACTCTCTATCCCATATCTAAAAACAAGATGTATAACAATCTCATAAAAGATGTATAACAATCTCATACTAGACTAAATCCTCGAAAGGAGTACTCAAAATAACCACACAAAATGATGATCGTTTGAACGTAGATGTTGATTTATGAATAACTCAACAAGATTTCTACCATCCAATATAGGGTTTCGGATGTCATAAGATTGTCCCCAGCCCGCGAGCCTTAGAGATAGTGAGTCGCTGCATGGCAATGGTCATCACCTCACGAGCCATAAGTGCCGACGGCCTTTGTGTGTTAGGTCAAAGAAAAGGCCTTTACAAAGAGGCAGTTATGGGATATGCATGCTGCAAAACTTTACTGCCTTGCTCACACGTCCTCATCCCAACTCCTTCAAGAAGGTGGAAAATCAAACTTCTCACCTTCCCTTCAAAGTGAGAAGTGTGTGACAAATGAAAATCTTTAGGCCAAGGGCAATTGTAGTTGTAAAATTGAGGACTACAGTAAATTATTTCTCATTGGGGGTTGGAAATGAGGGCATTTTGGAGGCAAATATGGTGACATTTAAAATTGGGCCTAGTGAGCCGAGTCTAGGTGTTCAACAACCATCTCAAGTGAGACGGGCCTTCGAGAACAGTCGGGCCATTCGGGCCGTTCGCGACCCAAGTCTAGCACACAAAAACCACAATAAACCTTTCTTTTTTTTGGTGGCAACCGGGAACCGCCGAACATCGAATCGACTTCCAAAAAATCCAATCATTGAAATTGAGGACGAACTCATGGTACAAAGGGTGTCATTCCTTCAATGATTTAATAACAATAACCATCCCATAGCAATGGTCGACATCCCTAGAGAAGCACTCCACAACTCACAACAAACCCCACCTTTTCATTCAGTTTCCCAAACGGCCTTCCTGACCCAACCTGTCCTGTTCACACCGAGGAAGAACCCTTCCTCCTTCACCAGCCAGAGCACCCGGCCCTGCCCCGTGTCGCGGCGGGGCTGGAATGCGTGCCATGCCGCGAACTTCCTTGTCCACACCGCCTCGCACCGGTACAGTGCCTTCTCCGTGGCCGCCCAGCTGCATCCCTTCCCTGCGCTCAGTGCCTGGTTGATCACGGCGGTGGCTGAGCCATCACGCTTGCAGCGGATCTGCATGGCTTGTGTGCCGTTCGGCAGTGCGCTCACCACGCTGACCACGGGCTCGTCGACCATCGCCTCTTCGGTGTTTCCTGAAAGTTTCCTCGCGCTTGCGTACGACGCTGTTAACAAGACGAGAAGGAGGAGAGAAACGCGCACAGAAGTCATGGTTGCTTTTCTCTCGTTTTCTTCTCTTGGGTTTTGATTGATTCATATATATATATATAAAAGAAATCAAAGAACATGGTGCCGTGAATTGAGGCGAGTGCAGAAAACAAAGAACATGGTGCCGGGAATTGAGGCGATTGCAGGGGCACGTTCCGTAGAAGTGTGGACAACTGCAAGTTCAAAAGGGGACATGACTACTAAAGGATTTCCTTATCTTTGTATAATTAATTTCTTTTATCGTATATTATATGGATTGAGGATTGCTTTAATATTCTGAGGTATTTAAAAAAAATTGAAAAAATGACAAAATAGTCATCGAACTTTGGTTCAATGTACAACGTAGCTCATGAACTTTTAATTTATTCAATTTTAATCAATAAATTGTAGATCAATGTACAATGTGATATCTAAACTTTCAATTTAATTAATATGGTCTTTAAACTTTTAGTTTAGGCGCCAAGTTGAATATATACTAAAAATCTAGTGACTAACACCACTCATAACCATCCGCTGGATGCTCGCATGAAAACGTGAGTGAAGATGATCCATAGATCAAATAGGATGCTTGACGAGATTCTACAAGGAACTCACATTATTAAACCCAAATGAAAAATTCTGAACCGCATTTTATAGCCGTGCAGGAGGATTAGAGAGTTTCATCTACCAGAAAGAACCGTAGAAGAAAGCAGCAATACCATCCGCTGGTTAAGCTTAAGCATTTCATCTCAAGCTTAAAGTGTAGCAGAAGACTATGGTAAAAGAGTGTTTCAAGATTAAGGGAATGTATCTATACCATGAGTACATTGGTCTTGTTTTAGGATAATACATTGGTCTTCTTTTAGAATTAGCAAATAGTCAGTAGAGTTCAACAATAGTCCCTGTATCTTGTCAAAAAGGAGATCGACAATATGGACATTTTTCTTGTCTTTGGCTACGATTCTTGTTCAATCGAGTTTATGGTAATTTATTAATAGACACCGACCAATAGATTGTAGGGAAAAACAGTCCACATACTACATAGTTGTAATAGCCCAAGACAGGTCATCGATCAGGATGCAGAATTTCATCCGAGTGAAATGAATTCTCGAAGCTGAAGCATTTCATGTTCCATGGTCATGCGAATCTAAAATGCGAGTATCAAATTGGGAGGCCCCAGATTCCCACTTTGAGGAGTCAGAAAAGGAATGTGAAGTAGATATCCTTCTAACTAATGAACAAGATCCTATTACAAACTGTCTCGCTGTAAAACGAGCAATTCAATTATTTGCCTTGACAATGGACGATTTATTGCTACTGTAAAGAAATGCAATCAGAATCAATCTTTGTCAACGAAGCCGTCGATCTCATTGGCTGCTATTCTTTATCTCTCTCAAATAATCCTCATTGTCCACCAAAACCTGTAAACAAGAACCACATAATGCAGTTATGTCAGCTATACAAGAAATGGTTGTATCGACTAAGCTCAGGCATATATGATAAAAAGAAAAGAAAATACAGGGAAATTTCCATCAATTCTTCGTCCATCCTTCTTTATTCTTGTAACACGACTAGAAGCCGAGACATAATCAAGAGATCTCACTGAGGATGATTACAAAACAACAAGCTTATAGAGCACAACAATGTATTTTCTTATCATTAAGAGGCAAGAGTAATGTTTTGCAGTCAACATCGGGCAGAACTTCAAGGTGAAGAAAAAGATTGGAGGGTGAGGACTCACGGTTTTCCTGCCGTCAGGGTCAAGGAATGAAGTCATCGTGGTGTTGGTTTGGGGGTTTAGGCCTGGCGGGCAAACGATCTTCCCTCCAAGTTCTTGTGTAACAAGTGCAACAGCTGCAGCGCTTTTGTATACATTGTCGGTGCCTATTGCAGCCTATAAATTGAGACAGTCGAACTGATTAGCACATGAATGAAAGGTAGCCTGAGCCAAAAACTAGGTGTGGCCGAAAATTGGTCTCTCTTACCTGCACATATGCGTTGCCTGCGGTGTACTCAGTCACGTTGTAGTTGTACTTGAGCTCGATGACAGTTGTCTGAGTTTGATCTGACCCATAACCCACCATAGCTATTGCAAACTGCATATAAAACGTACAGTTAGACTTGGCATTATGTCCATGTTTCTTTTTGTTTTGATCATTGTGAGTTACCATCACCTGATCTTGAGGGCTATCGTACTTCAAGAGGATGTTCATGCCCAATGCCTGCACAGATAGTTGCGGCACAATTAGGAAAGGGAAATGCATAAACACATGATTTATTGTGGAATAAAAGATCACATTTGGCGTTATTTTTGCTGTTCCAGATGGTGTAAAAGAAGCAAGTACTTCTCAAGAATGTGAAATACAGCAGAATATCTGATTCTTTATTGCATCAGAAGGATAAACGATGAGACGTGATTCAGCAGACGACAGTCACAGATATCATTTTGCAGCAAAGTCAACTTTCCGAGTTCGGTTGAACACCTCCTCCGATAGTTTTGACAATAAATAAGATTCGATCATATATGTCACCGATCGTTTATGGCACTTCCTGATACCTTCGAACTCAAAGGTCGTGTCTCTAGTAGAGTCAAAAGGTTAGAAGTCTAACATTACCTTCTCATAGAAGCTGGCAGCGCGATCCAGATCGATCACTTGAAGCATGATCTGGCAGAGTGGTTCGGGAGTTGGCCCTCGCTGGAGGAGCTCGAAGCTATAGCCATTAGGATCCTCCACAAAAGCATAGACTTGCGCTCCCCCTTCAATTGTCCCCGGTTCTTTTGTCATGACCCCGCCTAATTGTCGAACTTTCTCCACAATCGGATATATCTAAACACGATAACTTAGAATTGTCAGAATCTCAAACAAGTTATTTCTAACAGAAAGTTCACCATGACGGCGAAGGAAAAACTCACATCATCAGCCGCAATTCCAAAGTGCCCCCACGTGTCCCAACCTCATATTTATCAACTCCATAGACTGTCAGTGAAGAAGTCGAGCGTGTTAAATATGATTGAAGACGTTGCTGATGAGAAGAAATAGAAACTAGGATATAACCTGTATATGAGAGAATTCTGTACTCTGTAGTTGCTGAACAATCAATCGCAATACATCTGATGAACATTTCTCTTCATCTTCATTTCAGTTCAATTCTTACAAAGCCTTGCTATATGAAGAAGAACAAAAGATACAAAGAGAGAACTTTGAGAAGAACACACAGAATTAAGAGAGCAGAAGAATTCGAGATTTCAGAATGGAGTTCTACAACCTCATCAGTTTCCCTCAATTCCTTTTATACTTCGAGCTTAACTACTTAGACTCTTTCTCAACAGATTTAACAACTTTAGTAACAGAATGATTAAACTTGGCACACGTGCAGCTTGTTCAGTAGTTTGATCGACTTCGGTTCCTTTCCTGGTTTTAATTCTTTCACGTGGATTGCCAGCTTAGCTTCTCTTCGGATCACCAGCACAGCTTTCGTTTCTTCAACTTCTTTACAGCTTGCCAACTCATCTTTTCTTCATTTCTTCATTTCGAGCTTGCTCTGTTTTTACTTTCAGCTTTAGCTACTTCAGCTTCAGTTCATTTAGCTGCCTTGTTCAGCTGTAGTTGCTCCGAGCTTTCCTTCTTTCATTATCTTCAATTTGCTCAGCTCCTCTGCTTCCATCAGCTATCTTCAATTGTTCAGCTCAGCTCTTCTACTTCTATCAACTTCTTCAGCTTCTCTGTTCTGTGCTTTTAATCTTTGTTCTGTCTCTTTAACAGCTGACTCTCTAATCAGACAAGTCAATGCCAAAATTTTCACAGTTTCCTGTGAAAATTCGGCTAATAAAGTAGGAATCGGACGAGGAAAATGTTCAGTGAGCATACTATATATCCGCTCCAGCACCAAGTGAGACTCCTGAGGTCCAAAACCAACTATAGCCTTGCTGTAGTTCTTCTCAGGGAAGTCCTTTCGGCTTAACAACTGCATCCCAAAGCACTCTTTATAAAACCTGAAAAGAAAAAACCCCTCCATCATCAAAACTCGAAATCAGCAGTTGATGTTTCTATTAGCTGTGAAGATAGTAGGTGGTATCAGCATTAGCATACTCGACGGTGCGATTCAGATCACCGACTCTAATAATGGCATTGAGGAATTGGCGAGTATCATTTTTCACCCAATTCAGGACATTGTCCCTAGTGGCGTGGACATTGACCCTAGTGACGTGGACATTGTCCGTAGTCCGTAGTGACGTTCTTCGTAGCTGCCATGCTCGAACCCACCTAATCGACATGACAGGTATTAAGACTCAGATCAGCAACTGAACTTAAAGACCGAGAATTTGAACTGGGACCCAATTGACATGTTAAGCATAAACAGGTGCATATCATATTCATTGAACTAATCACAGCTAAAAAGGGAACAAGAAGTAAGATTAGAGCATACAAAAGGACATGACAAGATTTCAATATATCAATTGCAGCACCACCACCTAAAATGCCGCTGCGTCGAAGAAGTTTTTCTCCACTAGCTAGAAATTTGCAAATGTCTCAACGGCATCATCAATTTATTAAATTTCGATCTAACCATAGACAAACAAAATGGAAGACGAAGTGGAGAAGGAACACGGGGAGCTTACCAAGAAGACAGACAGGAGGAGAAGAGAAACAAACAATTGTGCGTGCTTGGTCATTTCCATCGGTGAAGTTACACCTTCCAAAGATATTGACAGATTATTGTATGTCAAATAACGAAAAATTGTGAACTATTAATAGTTTTGGCACATTTTGACCATAATTAATATGTCAACGTACCACCGCCCTCAGCGGCGCAGCTGGCTTGGGCTCTCTCCCCTTAACGCAAGGGGAGGAGTTCGAATCCCAGAGGTGTCGTTAGGGATTCTTACCTGGAATACTGTGGTGGTGGGTCTTGCAGTCGCTCCTCCAGGGTTTATTCCCTCTATACCCCGGGCCTGTCGGGCCGTTCGCGTTGGTCAGAGTGCGGGGTTCCCTGGGTTACCAAAAAAAAAAAAACAAACAATTTCTGGCCAAAGAATAGTACTAAGGTCAATGGTCAAGGATTAGACAGATGCAATTTCGCACTAATATTTATATACCTTGAGAAGAAAAAACATCAATATGGTGTTGACTTTTACTGATTTTGTAAGGATTTGCATACATAAACTAGGTTCATGATATGAGTTTTTTCATTTTCACACCTTTTAAGTGCAAATGAATAAAAAATGTTCATGAAATTTAGCTATTCGATGTCAACTTTTATGGAAACTTCATTTAGGTATCCTCAATCTTTCGACGTATAGAGGCATGTTGGAGATTTGTCTTTCCAATAATTAGGGATATCTGTTGAAGAGTTATCTTATTCTAGAGTTGTGACAAAGTCAATCATCTTTCATTGAAATTGTGGTGTCTTCAATGTGTCTGTGGCAAATTGCGAGGAATATAAGACAATTGAGAGTTTATAATGATTTTTTAACTTTTTTCATGAAACATAAGTAACATGTTATATTTGTAGAACGTCAACTATTGCTGCAAGAAAGATTACTCACGCAATCATCGGCATCTCAACTTTGACCCATCAACGCGGTCTCACCATCAATTCTTGTATGCCCTTTCAAAGGTTGACATTTGCCAGCCCTATTTATTGACCCTCAATCGGGGCTTTCACGTTATCCATCAATCGTCCATATTATTCAAGAGAATATTATATATTTTATTGAAAATCATTGATTGATATCATTCGTGAGTAAAGGTAATCACTGCGCGGGTTCTAATAGGATTGAGCTCACATAATAAAATTTGCTAGAAGTTTTAGGATGAAGCCCGTCCATTCACTTCTTGGGCTAGAGCGTGATCAATGGGCCAGCCACCCGTTAATCACCTCTGACCGTGAGAAACGCGGAATGTGCAGGAAAGAAGATTAAACAATCTGTGAATTTGTGCGTGTGTTCATGGGTTGATCTGTGCTTGGTGGGTTCGAGGGTCAGAGAGAGCAGAGAGGAGAAAGGGAGACAACTGTCCAGAGAGGGGAGAGAGTATGCCATTGCTCGCTAAGGGCACAAATTGGAAAAAATTGAATAAGGGAAAATAGAATATAAAAAGGCAAAGAAAAACCATCTTAGGTTTTTTCATTTTCTGACAAATATAAAAACCAGCCTAAGTTGATTAGGCACTAAAGCCTACCTTTTACCTTCTACTCGGAAACCGATGATTATAGGTTTAATTCTTGTTATAAGAAACTCGGATTTAAGTTAATGGCTATGAAGGTGGATTGTTGTGCTAATTTCCATAGCCCGCTAATTATAGTTCTGCCCTTGGATTATTTTAAAAAAAAGGAAGAATAGAAAAATTAAAAAATTAAACTTGCCATTGAATGAATCTAACGATGAGCTGCAAACGCTTATTAAATTTACTCCATAGACATAGAGGATACCAATACCATCATCAATAGGTAGCCATTTATCATCAGCCAACAAGTTATAAATCCACTCCTCTGCATCAGAATCAATTTTTTCCCCTTTCCTCTCACTTTTTTCCAAGCCATATTGATTTTTTTAATAATTAAACGCACTGACTCATCGACCAAAGAAAAAAAGGAGGTACTAGCTCGAATCTCAAATAAAGAAAAGTAAGTCTTGATAGCATCACAAACCGCGTCATTTATGAAGGTGATAGTTTACTGATAAAGATGTTGCCTTTCGGAAGAATAAAAATTGATGTATTCATGTCGTGAAATTTGAATGGCAAAAGTGAAACAATAGAATAATTCCATTAACTTCTTCAAAATTCTACATTAATTTTTCGGAATTATTGAACGATTTACTTCTTCTGGAGATATTCAAATTTGTTGTCTTGGAATGTTTTTTATAGCTTTCTTAATCCTCGAATTCATTTCTCATGACTGAATTAAAGATTTTAAGGGAAATTTTTGTTCACAAATAAAGCCACAAATTTTGCTTCATGTTTTCCTCTTAATCTAAAATTTCTTGAATAGTACCAAATATTATTTTCACCCAGTATATATTATAATCTTTGACATATTATTTAAATTCCCATATTATGCCGCAGTGCATAAAATTGTTATATTTACTAATAGATATCAATTGTTTTTCTTTTTGACTAATTTGTTGCCACTCGAATTGGAATGGTCGATATTCATATTCCGAAAAGCCATTCTGACGCAAAGCACTTTTAAATCATGGTGGAGATCTGTGCCTTGACAACCGGTTAAAGCTAAATAAGGCACCACGGTTGGCAAAAGAACTATGCCAATCTCCTTATTGGTAATTAACTCACGACCGACAAACCTAGGAAACTAATTTCGACATAGAAATTCAACTTCATCTGTCGTCTTTCCTGTTTAATAACTAAGAGATATCTTAAGTTACATGGTTTGGACGTGATTTCCTTTCGGTGCCACAATGAGTCGACACAGGTTTATGAAATGAATTTTATTTCAATAATTAAGATTTATCGAGGCATCAAAGAGAGTATTGTATGAGCTAGATATCTTTATTCGTAGGATTCCATTAGCAAGAAATAGAGATTAGGTTAAAAAACGAAAGAGAAGACCCAAAGAATCAGGGAAGTTCATCATGCATTAATATATTGGCTATATGCTCTTCATTACATCCCTCATGCTCTACCTTCCAAAATAGCTATAACACCATTAACTATGACATGCAATTGAAAAATCTCATTATCACGCGTTGTCAAAAGGTGGAACCATGCCTTTCTTCTGTGATTTCTGAGTGTCGCATGTCTCTTCACATGCTGAGACCCCAAATACCCAAGACCGCACATCGTCGTAACGCTTCGCCTCGTAAGCAAGGATCACGTCTTCACCCTCATTTGATGAGTAAGCATCCAGGCAAAGCGAGAGAGCATCGAGGAGGCTTGGTTCCAAATTTTGCATGACCCAAGAGACATTACGCAGTAGTCGAAGTTCGACCCTGTGAACCGAGTCACAAGTTTCTTGCAGGTGTCCTGAACTATGCTATTTGTGGGTTGGACATGATGAAAGTTGATGAGGAAAAGGAACCGAAGGAGGGCATAGATTAAGAATTCACGATCATCTTCACGTAGCTTCTTATGAAGACATAGCATTCGTGCTGATGGATAAGAGGAGTTGTTATTGTATTTAGAAAGCGTATAAGGGATCAATTTTCTTGATGAGGCAGGTCAATTACTACAATCTAATTAGAGAATCCAGCATTAACTGTGAGATGATTTTGGATATCCGATAATAATGGCTGTGTTAACTGTTCCAAAATAGATATATTTCCTGTATATATAAACAGCCTCAAATTTCGCATAGTGGATTTGTTGAAAATTATGATTTGGAATGCATATTCAAGACCATGGTTATCTTGAGCTCTATTTGTTTCATGAAAAACGAACAATTTGAAAATATTTTTTTGAAAGTGATCGTTTGTATTGCCTAAAATAATTAATCAATAAAAAATATTTTCATTATTGATGACATGTTACGTCTAAATATTTTCATGAACGGTAAAAAATAATTTCATTCATTCATTTTTGAAGCAAAATGAGCAATCATTTTTGAAAAAAAAATAATAATTTCTAAATCATTATTTTTTCTTGAAAAATGGGGCTTTAAGGTTTATCTTCTATTTGCTGGTGGTGTGCGATTGATGCAGAAGCAGATCTCGTATATGGTAACAATTGCAAAGGAAACTTAGCCATGGTTGCTGATATAATGTGAAAATTCAAATGAAGAAAGTTTCGAATGAGTCTAATAATAAGGTGTCGATCTCTTACGTGGTAAATTCAAGATGTAAATTAAACCCTAAGGATATCAATCTTCACGTTAAAAGATGGCCATTTATCATCATCGTGTAAGAAATGAAGCTGCATCTTCTTCTCCCAATGTCTGAACTCTTCAGCTAATGATGTCCCTTCTAAGTTCGAATCTCGTCATGTCGGTACCCCATTTAAAATTGCTCGATTAGTGAGATGATTGGTAATGAACTTTGGCAGTCTCATAGAAGCCGATCGCGCAACCCGGATCAGGCACGTGACACATTACTTGGCAAAGTGGTTCGGATGCCGGCTCTCCTTGCAGGAGCTCGATGCTGTAACCATCGAAATACTCTACGAAGGCCAAAACCGCAGTTCCCCCGCTGGACCATAGAAGATTACAGCATCCGGACCATTCGTTATGCTTAAGCATTTTTATGTCAAGTTATGGTAAAAGAGTTTTCCGAGACAATGGAAAATTTAGCCTATACATAACTATGTTCTTGTTTTAGGATAAGCAAATATGTAATGTCATGGAGCTCAACAAGAAAGTCCTCACTATCTTGTCAAGGATATCAACAATTTGGACTTCTTTCTTGGCTTCAGCATTCAAAGCCTTCTATATTCTTGATCAATTGACTTTGTTGTAGCTTATTAATAGACATCAAGCAGCCGATTGGATGGAGAAACAGTCCACATACTACACAGTTGTGGTATTTGAAGACGGTCTGGGATGCAGGATTTTGGTTTGAGCGAAACAAATTCTCGAAGCCGAAGCATTTTGTTGCACGGTCAAGCAAATTTTAAATGCGAGTAGCAATTGCTGAGACCCCAAGTTCCCACATTTGAGTTGGAAAAAGATTGTGAAAAGAACATCCTTCCAAATAATTAACATGATCTTAATACAAACTGTCTTACTGCACAACGGCCAATCCAATTATTTGCGTTGACAATGAACAATACAAATGCTTAACTGTAAAGAAATGCAATCAGAAACAATCTTTGTGAACGCCTGCTTCGTTGCGGTTTATTCTGTCTCTCTTTGTTTTCAGCAACCTGGGGAACATGAATTGCACAGAAAATTACATGAGCTACATAATTAAATGATAATCTAAACCATAAATAAATAATAAATACGACAAAAATCTCTACCAATTATTTGCGCAAAATGAAGCTGTCCATCTCACTGGCCGTTATTCTTTATCTCTTTCAGATAATCCTCGTTGTCCACCAAAACCTGTAAACAAAAATCGCTTAGTCCAACCATATCAGCTATATAATAAATGGTTATTTATACAATCCAGCAGAACTTTGTGGTGAAGAAGAAAAGATTGGAGTACGAGGACTCACGGTTTTCCTGCCATCAGGATCGAGGAATGAAGTCATCTTGGTGCCGGTTGCAGGATTCGGGCCCGGTGGGCGAACGATCTTCCCCCCAAGTTCTTGTGTAACAAGTGCAACAGCTGCAGCGCTCTTGTATACATCACTGGTGCCTATCGCGGCCTGTGAATTGAGACAGTCGAACCGATTAGCGCACGCACAAAAGGCAGCCTTAACAAACGGACTAGGTGTGGGTGGAAAATTCGTCTCACTTACATGAACATACGCATTGCCTGCAGTGTACTCGGTCACGTTGTAGTTGTACCTGAGCTCGATGACGGGTGACTGAATATAATCTGATCCATAACCCACCATAGCTATTGTAAACTGCAAATTAAACATACAGTTAGACAGGGCGTCATGTCTATATATGATTATGTTCTGCTGATCTTGATTTAAGGTTCACCTGATCTTGAGGGCTGTCGTACTTCAAGAGTACTTTCATACCCAATGCCTGCGTGCGTAGTCACGGTGCAATTAGGAAAAAGAAATGGATAATAATAATAATAATAATATGATTTATATGAAATAACACATCACGTTTGGAGCTATTTTTGCTATTCTAGACGGTGTAAAGGAAGAATGTACTTATCAGGAACGTGAAACCGAGAAATCGAAAGTTTAAATGTCTAATTTCACCTTCTCGTAGAAACTGATGGCACGATCCAGATCGGCCACTTGAAGCATGAAATGGTTGAGCGGTTCAGGAGTCGGCTCTCGCTGGAGGAGCTCGAAGCTATAGCCATTCGGATCCTCCACAAAAGCATAGACTTGCGCTCCCCCTTCATTTGTCCCCGGTTCTGTCGTGATGACGCCACCTGCTTGTCGTACTTTCTCCACAATCGGATATATCTAAACGCCACAACTTAGAAACTGTTAGAATCTCGAACGAGTTTTTTTCTAAACAGGAAGTTCACCATGACGGCAACAGAGAAACTCACATCTAGAAACTGAATTCCAAAGTGCGACCATGCTGTTCCAACCTCATATTTCTCGACTCCGTAGACTGTCAATTAAGAAACCGAACGTGTTAATATAATCTCAATATTGCTGAGCCTCACATTAGACAAGTCGATGCCGAAATTTTCCTTCGAAAATTTGACTAATCAAGCAGGAACCAGATGAGGAAAATGTTCGGTGAGCATACCATAAATCAGCTCCAGCACGAAGTGAGACTCCTGAGGTCCAAAACCAACTATGGCCTTGCTGTATTTCTTCTCTGGGAAGTCTTTTTGGCTCAGCAACTGCATCCCAAAACACTCTTTGTAAAACCTGAAAAAAGGAGTCAACGAGATCATTAAATCTTGAAATGAGCAGTCAATGCCCCTATTAGCTGTGAAGATAGAAGGTGGTCTCAGCATTAGCTTACTCGACGGTGCGATTCAGATCACCGACTCTAATAACGGCATTGAGAAAGCGGTGGGTGTCGTTTTTCACCCATTCCAGGAGGTCGTCCTTAATGACATTCTCTGTTGCTGCCATGCTCGAACCCACCTGATCGACATGGCAGGTATTAAAACTGAGATCAGCAACTACACTCAAAATTTGAGAATTCGAACTTGGACCCAATTGACATGTTGAGCGTAAACATGCGCTTATCATATTCATCGAAATAATCACAGCTAAAATGGGCATAAGGAGTAAGATTAGAGCATACAACAAGACAACTTTGAATGATTTCGATATATTGCAGTGCCGCTGTGTCGAAGAAGTTTGTCTCAACTTGCTAGAAATCCGCAAAACTCTCAATGACATCGTCGATTAATTAAATTTCCATCTAACCATGGACAAGCAATATGGTAAATGAAATGGAGAAGAAACGGAGAGAGCTTACCAGGAAAACAGAGAGGATGAGCAGAGGAAAGAACAATTGCGTGTGCCTAGTCATTTCCATTGATGAAGTTGTCCCCTCTAAAAGATAACGATTGATTGTTGTATGTCAAATAACGAACCGATCGTGATCTATTTATAACCTTAGCACGTTTTGACCATAATTTAATATGTCAACATATTCTTAGTTTCTAGATAGGTTAATATGTCAAATAGGATAGAAAAGTTCTGGCCAATGACCCGAGAGGATGAGCGAATGGGGGAGAATAATACTAAAGTCAACGGTCAAAGATTAGGCAGATGCAAATTCATGCTAATATTTATATGCCTCGGAAAAAAAAAAAATCATTATGACGTTGACTTTCAGTGATTTTGCAAGGATTTGCAGACGCGGATTAGGCGCACCATGCGGATTTTTTTCTTTTCACTTCTTAAGGGCAAACAATTTCATGTTTGAATCCATGATGTTCATAAAATTTAGCTATTCAAAGTCAATTTTACCGTCACAAAGATTGCATAAATAAATAAATAGTAAAGAAGTCGTAAGACTATTTCAACTATGGAACTTTATTTAGGTATCATTTTTTTTTTTTTTTGGTGACCCAGGAAACCCCGCACGGCCGGATGCCGGGAGTAAACCACTGGGGGCACACGTGCTAGCCACCACACACGTGCCACTGGGTAAGTCACCCCGCGACGCGCCTGGGGTTTCGAACCCCTCCCCTTCGTGAGGGAGAGGAGGCCCAAAGCCAACTGCGCCACCTAAGTATGTGGTTTTATCTAGGTATCGTTGATCTTTGGACATTCAAATATGTCTTCTAATAATTACGAATATCCGTTGGAGAATTATCCTGGAAGGTTCATGCCATCTTCTAGAGTTCCGACATAGTCAATTCTCCTTGACTAAAATTGTAGTGTCTTTAATGTATACGGCAAGTTGTGAGAAATTTGAGACAGTTGAGAGTTTGTAATGATCCTCTAAGTCTATATATGAAACAGAAATTGCATGTTATATATGTCGAACGTCAATTATTGCCGCGAGAAAGGCTATTTATGGAATCATCGGCACCTCAACTTTGACGATCAACTCGGTCTTACCATCAAAGGCTATTTATGGAATCATCGGCACCTCAACTTTGACGATCAACTCGGTCTTACCATCACTCTTGTACGCCATTTCCAAGGTTGACACTTCCTGGCCTTATCGATTGACACACAATCAGGACTTTGTGGCAAGGCGAGGGAGAGATAATGCATTTGATACATAACCGTTCGCTTCACGAAAAAATTAATAATTTGAAAATATTTCTTGTCATCATCCATCATCTATATCATATTGAAAAATATCGTTCATATATTTTTCTATAAATCTCACATCGAGAACCACCAATTCATATTCATTATGAGTAAAGGTGATTATTTGGCGAGCTCGACAGACAGAGCTTGAAAGTCAAGCCCAATGCGTTGTCCAAGCCCATCCATATGATAATATTAAATATTAGGACCGAGCCCACCCATTCACCTCTCGAGATAGAACAGCAAAATAACATAAGTGGTCCTTTAATCTTGGTCAAATATGTAATAAGATCTCAGAACTTTTAATCTGTTGATGTGATCCCCAAAGAAGAGATTAATTTACCAGAAAGAACCATTTAAGAAACCAGCATACGACCACTTGTTATGCTTAAGCATTTTCATTTCAAGCTTATGGTATAGCAGAAGACTATGGTAAAAGAGTGTTCCAAGATAACGCAAATTTAGTCTATACATAACTATGGGCACACTGTTCTTTTATTAAGACAAGCAAATATGTCATAGAGCTCAACAAGAAGTCCTCAGTATCTTGTCAGAATGGAGATCGACAATTTGGGCTTTGTTCTTGGCTTCAGCGTTCAAAGCTTTCTACGTTCTTGTTCAATCGACTATATTGTAGCTTATTGATAGACATCAAACAGCAGATTGTATGATGAAACAGTCCACATACTACGTAGTTGTGGTATCCGAAGACAGGTCATGGATCAGGATGCAGAATTTGGTTCAAGCGAAACGAATTCTCGAAGGCAAAGCATTTCATGTTCCACGGTCGAGTGAGTCTTAAATGCGAGTATCAAATTGCCGAGGCCCGAAGTTCGCACATTGAGGAGCCAGAAAAAGATTGTGAAGTTAACATTCTTCCGAATAATAAGTATGATCTTACTACAAACCGTCTCGCTGTAAAAGGAGCAATTCATCTATTTGCCTTAACAACGAACAATTTATTGGAACTGGGAAAAAAACGCAATCAGAATCCATCTTTGTCAGTGAAGCCGTCCATCTCACTGGCCGTCATTCTTTATCTCTTTTAGATGATCCTCATTGTCCACCAAAACCTGTAAACGAAAATGCGCCATGCAATTATATCAGCTATACATATATATACACACCAGCGAGCAGAACTTTGAGGTGAAGAAAAAGATTGGAGTGCGAGGACTCACGGTTTTCATGCCATCAGGGTCGAGGAATGAAGTCGTCTTGGTGCCAGTTATGGGGTTCGGGCCTGGCGGGCAAACGGTCTTTCCTCCAAGTTCTTGCGTAATCAGTGCAACAGCCGCAGCGCTTTTGTATACATCACTGGTGCCTATCGCCACCTATGAATTGAGACAGTCGAACTGATTAGCGCATGGACAAAGGGCAGCCTTAACAAACGGACTAGGTGTGGGGGAAAATCCGTCTCGCTTACATGAACATACGCATTGCCTGCGGTGTGCTCGGTCACATTGTAGTCGTACTTGAGCTCAAGGACAGTGGTCTGCGTTTGATCTGATCCATAACCCACCATGGCTATTGCAAACTGCAAAGTCAAACATATAGTTAGACGGGGCATTATGTCCACGTTTGATTTTGTTTCGATTATTTTGAGTTAAGGTTTACCTGATGTTGAGGGCTATCGTACTTGAAGAGTATTTTCATGCCCAGTGCCTGCACCCATGGTTGCGGCACAATTAGGAAAAAGAAACGGATGAACTAATGTGATTTATATGGAATAAGAAACAGCATTTGGAGCGACTTCTGCGGTTCACATGGTGTAAAAGAAGCATGTACTTATCAGGAATGTGAAACCGAAAAATCCAAAAGGTCCAAAGTCTAATTTTACCTTCTCGTAGAAGCTGGTGGCGCGATCCAGATCGGCCACTTGAAGCATGATCTGGCAGAGTGGCTCGGGAGTCGGCCCTCGCTGGAGGAGCTCGAAGCTATAGCCATTAGGATCCTCCACAAAAGCATAAACTTGCGATCCCCCTTCATTTTTCCCCGGTTCTTTCGTGACAACCCCGCCTAATTGTCGGACTTTCTCCACAATCGGATATATCTAAACACGATAACTTAGGAACTGTTAGAACCTCGAAAGAGTTGTTTCTAACAGAAAGTTCACCGTGACAGCGACAGAAAAACTCACGTTTTGAGCTGCAATTCCAAAGTGCCCCCATGCTGTCCCAACCTCATATTTCTCAACTCCATAGGCTATCGATTAAGAAGTTGAACGTGTTAAATATGATCTAATATATTGCCGAATCTCTAATTAGACAAGTCAATGCCAAAATTTTCCTTCGGAAATTCTACAAATGAAGTAGGAATTAGATGAGGAATGTGTTCGGTGAGCATACTATATATCAGCTCCAGCACGAAGTGAGACTCCTGAGGTCCAAAACCAACTATGGCCTTGCTGTAGTTCTCCTCAGGGAAGTCTTTTTGGCTCAACAACTGCATCCCAAAACACTTCTTATAAAACCTGAAAAAAAAGAAAAAAGCAAAAATCGACTCGATCATCAAAGCTCGAAATGAGCAGTTAATGTTCTACTAGCTGTGAAAATAGTAGGTGGTGTCAGTATTAGCTTACTCGACGGTGCGATTCAGATCGCCAACTCTAATAACAGCATTGAGGAAGCGGTGGGTATCGTGTTTCACCCATTCCAGGACATCGTCCCTAATCACGTTCTCCGTTGCCGTCATGCTCGAACCCACCTGAGTAAGAAATTTAAGACCGAGATCAGCGACTACTCTTAAACACTGTGAATTTGAACTTGGACCGAGTGACATGTTGAGCATAAAACACGTGCCTATCAGATTCATCGAACTAATCACAGCTGAAAGTGGCGCAAAGAGTGAGATTAAAGCATATAACGAGAGATAACTTCGCATGATTCGATATTTTAGTTGCAGCGCCACCACCAAACTCCATCGCTGCATCAAAGAAGTTTTTCTCGATACACTAGAATTCACAAACGTCTCAACGCCATCGATCGATTGATTAAATTTCTATCTAACCGTTGTCAAGTGAAATGGAAGATGAAGTGGAGGAGGAACAGAGAGAGCTTACCAGGAAGACAGACGGCAGGGGAAGGGGAAAGAACAATTGCGTGTGCTAAGTCATACGTTCCAAAAGATAATGATAGATTATTTTATGTCAAATATAACGAACCAATCGTGATCTGTTTATGATCTTAGCACGTTTTGACTAATACATCAATAATTTTTTAAATTTCTACATAGGTTGGTCACTTCCAAAACAATCCCAAATCTTAAGTCTAGTCTTAAATCTGCCCCAAATTTTTTTATCTAAAAAAAAAAAAAAAAAAAATCAAACTTTAGGTCCAGTCCCAAATCCATTCCAAACTTTTCTTTTGTCTTCCTAAACTTTAAGTTCAATCCCATATTTTCCCTGAATTTTGTTTTGTCTAAAAAAAATGTTTTAATACCATGAAAAAGTCAAATTGGTACATATGTAACAAATTTATCTCAAACTAATTTTTTAACCATAAAAAGTCACAAAATAATACAACTGTGATAAATTTGCATTTTGTTAGTTTCTATTAAATTGCTGTCAAATTGTTAAGTTAGATGACAGGTAATAGATGACGAGTGTATCAATTTGGAGTTTTACCCTTAATACAAACTTTTAATCCATTCTCAAATTTACCACATGGTCTAATCACAACTTAACGTGATATTTCTACGTCGATAATAAATATACATTGGTAAGGAGACATAAAAAAAAATTATCTTCAAAATAAAACCATTCTAGGATATAAATAATTAGGGACTATTAACCCTGGCTTTTGGACAGAGGGCTAATAGGGGCAAATTTTGGACTACAATAAAAATTGATGATTTTCTTTTCAACAAAAAAATTGGGGTAAATTTAAGATTGGACCTAAAATTAGGAATTTTTTGAGATAAAAGAAAAGTTCAGAGCAGATTTGGAAGCGAACCTACAGTTTAGGGTTTTCTATAAGACAAAAAAAAAAATCGAGGCAAATTTAAAATTGGACTTAAAGTTTGAGATCTTTTAGGAGACAAAAAAAAAATGTTTGGGGCAAATTTGGAATTAGACTTAAAATTTGGGACTTTTTTGGAATTCATCCATCAAATCCCATAATAACTACCGACAAAAAAAATCCCATGATAACTTCCTGGCGAATGACCAGAGAGATTGGAAAATTGTAAAGAAGAGTGCTAAAGGTCAACAGTCAAAGATTAGACAGATGCAATGTCGTGCTCATATTGATTCACTTAAGAAGGGAAGAAATCAAATCCTAGGGCATTGACTTTTAGTGATTCCGTATCAATTTGCTTATGTGAATTAGGCATATAAATTGAGTTCTTTTTTTCTTATTTTCACAAGTTTAAGTGGAAACAATTTTCATGTTTGAATTTACGAGGTTCATGAAGTAATTTATAAGAATGAGATTTGTTTATTCAAGGTCAATTTTTCTGTCACAAAAATTACATGAATAGATAAATAGAGAAGAAGTGATGAGGGTTTTTAACAATGAAAATTTCATCTTGGGTTGGTTGAACTTTGGATGTACAAAAGTGGGTTGGAGCTTCATCCTCGAATGATAATAAATATCTGTTTGACAATCTTTTTGGGATGGTTCGTGCCATCTTCTAGAGCTCTAATGGAGCCAGTCATCTTTGATTAAAATGGTGGTGTCTTCAATAAATGTGGCAAAGTCGTAGGAGACACGAGACAGTCGAGAGTTTGTAATGATCTTTTAAGTTTATTTATGAAACAAGAATAAAATGTTACTTTTGTTGAACGGTCAATTATTGCTGCAAGAGAGACTATTATGAGATGACCGGCATCTCAACTTTGACTATCGACACGGTCTGATCATCAATGTCGGATGCATTTTCAAAGGCTGACACTTCCTGGCCTTATTTATTGACTCACGATCAGGACTACGTCCAAGTCTGGGAGAGGAGGAAGAGATGATGGCACTGGTACATATCCGTTCACTTCACAAAAAACCAACAATTCAAAAATATTTTTATCAGCATCCATCATCTATATCATTAAAGAGAAAATATCATCCACATGTTTTTATATAGATCCCATATCGAGAACTATTGATTCATACAAGTTATGAGTAGAGGTGATCATTGAGCAGGCTCTAATAAGATAAGGCTCGAAAGTTAGATATGATGTGTTACCTAAACTAATCCATATGATGATATTGAATTTTGAGACCGAGCCTGTCCATTAACCTCTCAGGATAGAGCGGGACTAGCAGGCCTTCTACCCGTTGATCACCTATAACTATGAGAAATGTGGGACGTGTAGAAAAAAAATCACATGTTATATATATTTAACATTTATTGTTTTAGTTGCTAATTTCTCACGGATGAAATGAATAAGAAAATCATTTACATGACTAACGCATCATGGATACTTGAAGGCTGAAAGTAGAGGTGCGTATCTAGTGGAAAGTCCATAAGTTGGTCAATAATAATGTTAACCATTAAGATGTCCTTGCCAGTCAATATGGGACTATAACGATTGTTAAAGTCAAATGTATCTCGATGCTACATATCATCATTAACGTTCATCTCCACATATATATTTTTGGCAATCAAATTTTTCTGTTCCTATTCGTTAAGTCTCTTCTTGTAATATGTTATCCAACTAAACGGAAGGAGGAGATTACCAATCAAAATTAATCCTTGTCATACAAGTATGAATAATAAGGATTAGAATATTTCCTACACGAAGTGACAGGATAGGACAGTGATTATGGAGGTAGATTTTGGCAAAGTTTAAAGAAAACACGAGCTAACACTTATTTAAAATTCATCATCAATTTTAGCTTGTTCAAGAATACCATAATATTTTGTAACTACAACGACTTGAGCTGTCAGCCCTAAACTGACATATCAGTTTGCTGTTTCTCGAAAAATTACTTTTAAGATGAACTATTTCGAAAATAGCAACTACACAAACCACGATATAATCTACAAGCCCGTATTCATTCTAATGCGAGGCTTGCTAGGAGTAGGAGATTATTGGTCCTATGTTATCAAGATCGTTTTGTACTAGGCTTATGCTTGGGCGTAGTACAAGGAACATGTACAGAACTCCTTCATGGTCTCAGTCTATTCGTACGAGAAATTGGGTGGGTTCCCACTTGAAGAAATCTTCAAAGCTTTGACATGGGAAAATCGATCGCAATGCAGATTAAAAAGCACAAAATAAGCAGACCCCCGTAATCACATTGGAAATTGGCACTGGCTGCCCTTTGAATGATGTTGAAGCTGTGTCTTCTTCTTCCAAGGTGTGAACTCGTCGGCTGATAACATCCGTTCTAAGTTTAAATTTCCTCCATATCGGTACGAATCCATCCCTTCTGAAGTTTGGCATAGTTCTGGCCTGATCACGATTGAAGCGTTGAAACTGATATTGTGAAAGGTTGGACATGATTGATGGATTGTTTGAATAATGTCAAAGAGGCCCGAGCACCCAAGGAAGACGACGGAGAGGATAGCACATATTTGGCTTGTCCTGGCTAGTCACCCCTCCCGCAGCCTACATGGAATCCTGTAGAAGAGCGACTAGAACCACTCCTTTGGGGTTTGCACAAGCCTTTGACCCACCACAACTCAATACAGCGTCCACTGTGTCATACTCGGACGTTTTGTGTTCCCACCATCGCTGCTGCGCTTCCGTTCCATCTACACGCGCTGAGTGATTACTGCACATGTTAGACTTATGTTATTCCATCAATCGGGATCCCAAGCGGAAGTGCTTAGATTTGATACATAAATCAACCCAACCCCAATTAGTATTTCACATACTAGAGTAGTCATCTCAAATTCTGTCATCATAATCTATCAATTTTCCATCACCACGTTCTCACGGCTATGCAGGGACATAAAATGCAGGCGATTCAAAATCGGAGACTTAGTCGGCTTTGTCTCGGTCAAGAAAATGCTTGAGACTGATAGAGGTGTATTGCGGTAGGTAAGTGGGGAAGCAAAAGCATCGGTGGTGGGGGCACAAGGCAATAAAGATGGTCGGATGTAATTATCCATGAATGCGTGCAATAAACGATGCTTTTTTTCAAGTCAAGAGGAACAAACGTGGCAGATGCCAGAAAGCCAAATCAAGACGAACGAGGGGGTGATGTGATGGTCTTTACACGCAACCGCGGGTTTCACCTTGTCGAAAACATGTTCACTTCTCGAAATGTCCCTTTCATGAAGTGGGGAAGCTGTAAGATTTTATGAGACCATTATCAACTGTTCTAAAAGCTTAAGCTGTTAGATGAATGGATGATTTATTATTTAAATATTCTAACACTCCCCCTTACGCTTAGTCTGGTCTTTTGCCTAGTACTAAGCGTAAAAATTTTTGCCTAGTACTAAGCGTAAAAATTTAATTGGGAAGGCAAATAAGGGCCTGGAAGATTTGAACTCAGGACCTCCTAGCTCTGATACCATGTGAGATTTTGTAGAACCACTACCAACTATTCTAAAAGCTTAAACTGTTAGATGAAAGCGTCATTTCTTATTTAAATATTCTAATAGAAGCAATAGATTTCATTATCACCTTCCACATGCATGAAACCACAACTTTCGTTCTTGTTTCGCCGAATTCGAGATACATAAGTCAATATAATAGCACGCGGCATTGCAACAACGCCACCGAACACCCCACATCCTGAGGAGTGACCAAACCATATGATCTCTCGTAATGCAAAGCTATACAAATCTCTTATGCCGAACCGCTTCTCATGCGCATAGATAAAGCCTACTCCGTCCATGTGCAATTGATAAGATCCCATCCACATAACGTCGAAGCCATCCCTAGTTGCCATGAGCAGGAGAGAAGTGATGCGACGTCGCCAACAAAGGATCTGCCTCATTCACCAAGTCGACTCCTCGGGACTTATCTTCTAACACGTAGATTACACCACGGCGTTCCCAACAACGCTTGCTTTTCTCCCTCCTATATAATAATGCCACTCGCTGGTTAATCTAATATTCAACTGCCTAAGATGGGGCATCTTAGAACCATGCAAGAAGGGACAAGAAAGTGATGAAGAACAGCTACCTAGGATTGTCCTTTGACTGCTCGAAAGTGCTCGAGCAATAACAAAAAGAGGTTAATTACAAAAAAAGTAGTTGCTTAATGCAAAGGATCCGACCTCAAATCTATTAGATTCCTAGAATTAATTAAAAGGGTTAATTAAAAGAGCGATTTTCGAGGATTTGTCCCTGAGTAATTGGAAGCATTGCAAAGCAATAGACTAATGAGTCGAAAGGGAATGGTCAGCTTTAGAAAGTGCATGGCGTGTGGGGCGGTGCGAGCTCCCAGGATGCCACGCTACACTCGGAAATGAGTTTGATCCCACTAGTCGGTGGGATCCACTCCACTCAATCGCTCAAGCAGGCTCGTCGCCACGTTGCTATAACATATATATATATATATATATATGTTAGGTTACATCTCATTTGTTCATCCACATTTAAATATAGAGTGACTTATAAAGTATACACGGTACACATTCATATGTAGTTACCTAAGTCCTATGTAATATGGCATCGTAGCCAAAGGATGATTTTTTTGTCAAAAAAATTGTCTAGTGAGTGCTAAATGTATTATATTAATGTTAATTCGATTTTAAACTTTTCAATCTTGCAACATAATCGTATACCTCTACGCAAAATTCCAATATGATCCTCCCGCTTAGAAATTGTTGATATAGTAGTGTGCCATCTAAGACGGCCATCAATGATTGGATCACCACATCAAAGGTTTTCCAGTGAAAATTGGTAGAAATGACTACATTAGAATTTTGGACAATAGTTTAGAATTAATATGATAAAATTAGAAAGTTTAGAATTGGATTGACATCATTGATTATAATAGTATCTATTTTTTGCGCATTTCTCAACTTTGTTTCTCCAATAAACAAGATGAATTTCAATCATTCTTGTACCTTATAATTATGAGAAAGTAAAGCATATTTTTGGACCAAATAAGTAAAAATGCCCTGGCAGCCACCACAAAAAATTTAAAAAAAAAAAAAAAGACAAAATACATATATAATTCAGAATTTTATAAAAAAAATTACACGAGAAATGTTCATGTCAGCTTTAGCCGTGTCACAAAGAATAGTCAATGTCTATATAAATATCTTTTGGCCAAAATTGATTGAAAATCGTTAAATAGATTTAGAACTAAATTGTCCAAATTAAAATATCTAAAACTAAATTGACACAAGTTCAATAAGTTTATAATATTTTCGGTATTTTTCTCGAAAACTATCCATTATACATGTGCTAGAACATACAACCTTCCAATATTATAGTCCACATTACATATATAACTCGCAAGAATTATCAACTTTGAATTTGAATAACTAACAACGGCATGGAACACGAAATTCCATACCCTAGATAGATCGACCATTTTAACCGCTACTAAGATATAATAAGACTTGGTTTTTTCATCGGATAGCCCCTACGACGGAATCAATGTCGAGTCCAAATCGGGAGTCACGACGGGCATCATTGAACGGGAAACGAGAACTGAAAAAGCCGGGCGCGATGGGAGAAAACATTAAACAAATCGTCGAAAGCAATAAAAGTGTCGTCTCCAGAGGACAAGAGCCAAAGAACAAAGATGACGGCAGATCTTGCTGGGGACGGAAGAACCCTCTTTTGCTAAATCCGCTGTCCTCGCTGATTCATTTCCCACCCCCCCCGCGTCCACTCCACTCCACTCCGAAAGACGGAAAATTAGAAAAAGAAAGATCCCGTCCTGCTTTCACACCACGTACGAAAGCCCATCTCCATCGCCAAGCCCGTTCCCCCCATCTATATCAACCCCATCACGTCATCCTCTTCGCATATCTCGCCCTTCACAGACAGGCATCTCAGAGAGAGAGAGAGATAGAGAGAGGACATGAAGATGGCTTCTGTCTGTGTTTGTGCAGTGAAAGGTTTCTGGGTCGTGTTTCTTGTTTTGCTGAGGTTAGGCTGCTCGGAGGGACAAATGGTGCCGGCGGCTTTCGTGTTGGGGGACTCCCTCGTGGACGTGGGCAACAACAACCACTTGCCGATCTCGCTCGCCAAGGCCGACTTCCCGCACAACGGCATGGATTTCCCCACCAAGAAGGCCACCGGCAGGTTCAGCAACGGCAAGAACACCGCGGATTTTCTCGGTACGCATAAACTTCTACATTCGTCGCCATCGCCTGCTTACACTTCGATTCTTTCGTTCGTCATCAAGGCTTGGCCTTGTCACGTAATCTCGGCACGATATCGATTCGACCCTCCCTCGTATGGACAAGCATCTGCGTTCCCCGATTTGAGGATCGACGTCCTGAAAACTTAGGAAGCTTCGGCACTGATTGGCATGTGATGTCATGAGATAAAGTTGATGGAAGAGCATATGCCGAATGGTAAAGTTCCACCGCGCTTTGCGTTTCCGCGGTATCATTTCGTTGTCATGCCGAAAAAGCCACATAAATGTGATACGGCCACGCCCTTTCGGAAAGGGCAAATCGACTTCACCTTCTTTAATGTTAAAGGGAGATATATGTCTTCCCCTATTTTGCAATCTTCGCCTCCTGTTGCGCTGCAATTTCTACGCAACTATCTACTGAATTATTGCTGGGAAATGGCTATTTTAGATCCAATCGCTAGATTAATATTGCTTTTCTCCATACTTAGAGCGAAGAGAAAAGGATACAAAAGTAAGGAAAACCCCAGTATACGTTATGATTGACTGATTGTTATGAACATTTTGGGCAGCTGAGAAGTTGGGCTTGCCACCGTCGCCGCCGTATCTCTCCCTCGTCTCCAACTCCAGCAAGAGCAATTCTTCATCGCAATTCCTCACTGGCGTCAGCTTCGCCTCCGGAGGTGCTGGCATCTTCGATGGCACTGCTGAGAAATACGTAAGTAACAGAAACTTGTCTTTTCTATTTTTCGCCATGGAATTTGACCTTACAAGGGGTTCGAAGCGAACTCTTTGTAGGGCAGTGATTGATTTAAGACCACTCGACTAAAACAAAATAATGGGTAGCCACAGCATGCGATTGCCGACAGTTGGTGGGCTCATTTAATGGGGTCAAACTATGAAGAAAAATGTCATGACACCGATTTCATAATTTATACTAAAACCCATATATCTATTAACTTTTCTTTAAAAGAAAAGGAAACAATGTTCTGTTTCTTTTTGAGTACGCAGCCTTGGGTCATTCAGAGTTAATCTTGATCTGTTCTCTCTACGGTCAGATTGGTTAAGAAAACTCGAAAAAAGGAAAAAAAGAAAGGAGGAGATTAAAAGCTACATAAAAAAATCTGTTCTCTTTACGGTCAAAAGAAACGATGTTCCGTTTCTTTTGGAGTATGCAGTCTTTGGTCATTCAGAGTTGATCACTTCTCTTTGAAGTCAAATTGGTTAAGAAATCCCAACAGGGGGGGAAAAGAAGAGAGAGAGAGAGAGAGAGAGAGATTAAAAGCGAAATAAAAAATCTGTTCTCTTTGCGGTCACATTGGTTAAGAAAACTCCACGAAGGAGAAGGAAATAAAAAGTAAAAGGAGAATAAAAGCCAGAATGGTAAAACAGAATAGTGCGGTGAGCGTGGATCGAACACGCGACCTTCAGATCTTCAGTCTGACGCTCTCCCAACTGAGCTATCCCCGCTCGAGTGAAGGGGTGACTCAATCTTTTTAATCTATTGTGCAGCAACAATCGATCCCTTTGACCAAGCAAGTGGAATACTACCTCGCGGTGCACGAAGGCCTGGTGCAACACATGGGATCGTCTGGCGCAAAGAAGCACGTAACCAACTCCCTTTTCATCATCGTCATCGGAAGCAACGACATCTTCGGCTACTCCGGATCCTCTGATCTCCGCAAGCAGCACACGCCGCAGCAATACGTCGACCTCATGGCTTCTTCTCTGAAGGATCAGTTAAAGGTACCCACATTCCGAAAAAACCAGCCTAACGTGATGTTTTAGGCGGAATTAGTTCGTTACGCGTTCATTATTGACTACCGAGGTGCATTTTTCTGATCATTTTTGGGGAAACTCTGAATTCCTGAGGCAGCGTCTCCACAGTTACGATGCGCGCAAGTTCGCGTTCGTGGGGCTCCCACCGATCGGATGCTGTCCGTCGCAGAGGAACCAGAACAAGACGGCGACATGCAAGGAGGACACGAATTCATGGTCGCGCATGTATAACACGGCGCTCCTAGCGATGTTGAAGGGATTGAAGGCCGAGCTCAAGGACATAAGCTACAGTTACTTGGACACCTACGCCGTCGTGCAAAACTTCGTCCAGAATCCATCTGCTTACGGTAGGAACTTCAACAGGGGCTCCTGATTTAATCAGACCTTTTCGAATCTTCCGCACATCAGTTCCATCTTCAGGCGTACCGACTAATTACTATATGTACCATTTCTTCAGGTTTTACAGAGGTCAAAGCGGCCTGTTGCGGTCTTGGTAACCTGAATGCGAAAGTCGGATGCTTACCGATTTCACATTACTGCCCCAACCGGCGAGACCATGTGTTTTGGGATCTATTCCATCCCACAGAAGCGGCGGCCCGCATGTTCATAGACAAGGTCTTCCATGGTTCGCAGTACGCATACCCGATGGATGTCCAGCAACTGGCCGCTGTCGAGGCTTAAGCAACACAAACAATCCAAATTGGAAGAATTTTTTGTTTTTTGAGACAGTAGGATTACATGCTACATGTTTTCAATCTTCAAAAAGCGATTCGGCATATGGGGATACTTGAGTTAAGAAAAAGCGTGGCTTTTAAAGATGTCATTCTGTTGCCGGCTTTGTACGTCAGAAGAAAGAGCATCGTCGGTTGATATAATCTCAAAATGTTACCTGCGCTAATCTCAGAGCAACTGTGAAAATGCCGACACACGGACGAGATCCGGTCTCTATTTGCTGTCCCTTTTTCGGGTACGGACAGAAAGTATAAACCGAAGGTTCGAAAAAGCTAGATTTTGGGCAAATGCCACCGGTAACATTTACCCCGGAAGTTCACAGTAGAACCCAAAAGTGTTGCAACGTGAATGGACAATGACCAGTTGATGGAAGGCCAACTTACGCGTCCTCAATTTTCATGGTCTCTCTACTTGAACTTTCGAGAGGGCAGGAGACGAGATCCAGTGGACATCAATAGGAGACATTTTTTTCTTTCTCCACTGTTTTGCTGAAATTTCCCTCACGACAAAATCGTTCTTCCGCTTTTAACTAAATGAAATTAAGTCTAGCGTCAACTCTGGACAAAAAATATCATAGGTACTAAGAAACCGACAACTTTGATTTAAGTAGAATTGTACAAACACAAATCGTGCCAGAATTTAAGTCAGAATGTTATTTGTCTTGCAAAAAATTCGACATCTCATTCAAGGACAAAGCGTGTTGAATTAAGATGTCATCATATTCGTTAGCTGCCAAATGATGGGATATTGTCATTGAAAAAGAATTTTAGTGCAGAAAATTTAGTAGATATGTTAATAAAAGTTGTCACCATTGAGAAACTGAAATTGTGCATTGCCTCAATAGGCCTCCATGGTCAGTGATGAGGTTGCCACCGCATTCGATTATAGAGATGAGTGAAAACTTTTAAAGACCATTACTATTTTTAAGATCAGCCTCCAAATGGGAGATTGATGGCGTTGTGAAGTCTGGTAAAGAAAAGTAGTATGAAAGCTCAAAGTTTTAATGCTAATAGCACACATGTAATTTCAATTATAATTATGTATACCCTAAATTTTTAATGTATATTGGAACAATATCCTTTGAAGTTGTGATGCTAAAGCCTGTGACCCTAAAAATTATACTCTGATATTGATACTTTTAGTGAAGAGATTGTTTAGTGTGGCACTATGATATTTCTCCTTTTGATTTTAAAAGGGTTTTCCCTGTGAAAAATTGCTTGTCTTCTCTATAACTTTTATCTTCAAATATTCACATTCCTATCAATTCGTGGCCAATCATGTAATTGCAAATAACATTAAGTGCCATGATTGATTGTGATCCATTACACTATATAACTCTCTACAAACGATTCTATACAATAGTTATAACTTTATAATTTAAATAAAAAATAATTTCCCTATTGTGGTTATAAGAAGCTACATTGCATACTAATGGTGCGTTTAGCAACTGTTTAAACAGTGAAAATTTCTATTCTTTTATTTTCAGGAGTAGATTTAGAACAGAAATCCGTTTAATAAATTTTTTATTCTTAGGAATAAATTTGTTCTCGAGAATAGATTTGAATTAGAATTTAGAAGTGAAAAAGTTTGATTTTTTTATTATCGGGAACAATTCCGAGTCAAGCTAACCTATTTTTTCCCTTTTCTCTTCTCTCTTTTTTTTTTTTTTTTTTCTTGTTCTTCTTTCTTCTCTCTTATTCTTCCACCATTGTCACTGCTGGTCACTAGTGACTAGTTGATCAAGGTTTAGCAACCTCACTGGAGGCTCGCTAGGCTAGGGCGAGGTTCAATGAGCTCGCCAATAGCTAGGCGGGCGTCACTCGGGCCTCCCCTAGCCATTGACAAGCCACTAGCGAGCCTCACCTAGTCGGGCGGTGGCTAGGCCCGGCCGAGCCATGTTTGGGCAAGGCTCGGCCTCTCCCAAATCTGGCTTGGTCAAGTTTGCCTAGCCACCAACGAGATTGAGCCCCATTGGCGATTGGGCAAGCTCGACCGACGAGGTGTGGCCGAGCCCGGGTTGCCAGCCTCGAGAACGTAGGCGACCAGCCAAAGTTTGAAGAAGAAGAAGAAGAAGGGAAAGAAAAGGGAAAAAAAAATGAAAAAGTGATAAAATTATTAAAAAATTAAAAGAAAATGGTTTGAAGTAGAAATTTTGAGGACAATGCCAAACACAATTCTATTTCGGAAAAAGAAATTTTGAATGGTTACCGAGCACCTTAAAATGCTTAAAAATTATTCTTAAAAATAGAATCAGAATCATTTCTTATGAGAAATTATATTCTAGAAGAGAATAATTACCAAATACGTCATATGTTCTATTTGTCAAAGCATTTGTCCACAAGAAGTTACAAAGATTGATTGGACGGATGATTAGACTCATCCCCCTGAGTGCTCATTCTTGTGTACAACTACCTACTATGTTTATGTTCTACTTAGTACATAGCCCTACCTTATCAAGAAATGCATCTCTCAAAAGATGCATATATAGAATTGCTTAACCTCCTATCTCTGGCCCCTATTCCAGTAGTGGAGTGGTAATTGATATAACCATTTGGTAGTTTTATTTGTAGCTATTACTCGCAATCAATGACTTTGTCGATCAAATTCTCAAGTCTTCATGAAGGCATTCATCAATAACTTTCTCATTGTGCGTCAATGGCGTCACTGGTGTTGTCAATTGTTCCAACCAAATTGTCTTTTATCGCACTGAGTTTGTTACTTGTCAATAATAATCGAAAGTTGATTATTTTTGGGTGTCAACACATTCGAAATACAGAAAAGAGATGATATAACCTATAAAGTTTACACAAAAAACTCCAACACATTCAAATATAGTTACCTATGTCATATGTCATTACAGCCAAAGAATTATTTTTTGCCAAGGAAGTTGTTCAATCAGTCTTACACCTATTATATAAATGTCAATTAGGTTCTAAACTTTTAAATTTTACCAATATAATCTTACAATTTTATGCAAAATTCAAACGTAGTCCTTCTAGCTAGAAATTGTTGACGTGGTGATATGTCACATAAGACAGTGATTGATGATTAAATCGCCATGTCAATGATTTCCCCATGAAAATTGGTCGAAAAGACTACTTTAGAAGTTCAGAAAGTGGTTTAGGACTAATATGGCAAAACTGAAAAATATATTACTGAATTGATATCCGTATAATAAATTTTAAAATAATTGGGTTACAATATCTAATTTTCTGCCCATATTTTCATATTGTTTCTCTCCTCAATATACATAATGAATTCCAATCATTCTTGTACCTTATAAATATGAGATGGTAAAACATATGCGTTAGCCCTAGCATACTATTATCGTGGCATAGCTCCTACAAAGATTAATCAAACATGTAAAAATACTTGCTATACGTGCACAAGAATACAGGACCTACCAATATTATAGTTCATATTCATATAATCGTGCAAGAGCATAAACATTGGATCAATTTACCAAAATATATAAATAAGTAGCAAGAGCATGAACATTAAATTCCACATTCTGGATCGATCTTTTTGACTGCTATTAAGATAATACTTAGCTTTTATCCAATAGTCCGATGACGAAATCATTGTTAAGTCCAAATGGAGTGAAGACTAATAAAATATGTAAATAATAGGTCACGTTTTAATTTAACAAACTTAAGCTTTTGAAGCTGTTAGCACTAATCCTACAAAATAGTACATGGCAGAGCAGGATATCTTGAGTTCAAACATTTTCAAAACTCTATTTGCCTTCCTAATTATATATATTTAAGCATGAAAGAGTGATAATTAAATCTGCTTTAAATAACGGGTTAAGCTTTAGAGCGCAGGGGCAGGCATTCAATAATGAGAAACTGAAAAGTGCAAGAAATAATAAACAATCGTTAAAAAAAAAAAAAAAAAAAAAAAGATAAAAATCAAGGGCCGTCCTCACCGACAAGATCCCCAATAACAAAAATGGCATGTTTGTTGGGGATAGAACACTTTCCGCTAATTCAATGTCCTCGCTGATTTATTTCCTTCCAGTCCTCTCCACTATCTCCGAATGGAAAGCGAAATTAACTTTTGCTTGACGCCACCAACTCCATCGTCAGCCTCTTTCCCTTCCATCTATATGAGCCTGTAAGGGAGAGAGAGAGAGAGAGAGGGAGAGAGAGGGAGGGAGAGGGGACATGAAAATGGCTTCTGATTGTGTTCGTGCAATGACTGGCTTCTGGGTCGTGTTTCTTGTCCTGCTGAGGTTGAGTTGCTCGGAGGGACAGATGGTGCCGGCGCTCTTCGTGTTCGGGGACTCGATCATGGACGTGGGCAACAACAACCACCTGCCGCTCTCGGTCGCGAAAGCCGTCCTCCCCTACTACGGCGTGGATTTCCCCACCAAGAAACCCAACGGAAGGTTCAGCAACGGCAAGAACTCCGCGGATTTTATCGGTACGCATGAACACTTCCGTATCCATCCGCATCGCTCTGCATATGGCTTTTGATTCTTCGTTCATCGCGTCGTATGTCGACGGCCGGATATCCAACGTTCCATCCGCCCTCCCTCGCTTGGCCTTATCACGTAATCTCCGTATGATATCGATTTGACCCTCGTACGTATAGGCAAGCATGTGCGTTCCCCAATTTAAGGAACGACGTCTCGAAAAATGATGAAGTTCGGCACTGTTCGGCATGTGATGTCACGGGATAAATTTGACGTAGGAGCATACATTGAACGGTGGAAATCCGCCGCCGCGGTTTTAAGTTTCCGCGGTATCATCTCGTTGTCATGGCGATATAGCTACATAAAGGACACGCCCTTTTGGAAAAGCGCATCAACTTCACCCCCTTCAATGGTTGAGAACCATAGATATCTTCCCCATTTCTGGATTCTTCGCCCTTCTGTTGCCTTGCTATTTCTACGTATATATCTACTGAATTATTGCTGGGGCCTGTCTGATATAGATCCAATCGCTAGATCATTATTGCTTTTCTTCGTGCATAGATAGAAGAGAGAAAGGATACGGAAAGGTTTAATACTATCAATAACTCCAAATCAGTAATTTATGACAAATTTATCCAAAATTAATTTTTTATCATAAAATCATATAAATTGATTACCTATTATAGATTTACTTTAAATTAATTTTCCGAGCACTAAAAACTCTAAACCGATACATTTGTGCAAATTTACCTTATGTCTCTTTTCATTATATAAAAGTAATAACACGAAAAACTATAAACTGATGAATTTGTGCTTACTCCCAAGCTAGTATAATCGTTAACTATCACGTGTTGTTATTGCTCAACTATTAGGTGTACCAATTTTGAGTTTTTCATGATATCCATACAAAAAATAACAATTGACTAATATTTATGAGCTTTTTGGGCAGCTGAAAAATTGGGCTTACCAACATCGCCACCATATCTATCCCTCAACTCCAGCCAAAGCAATTCGTCATCACCCTTCCTAACGGGCGTCAGCTTTGCCTCCGGAGGTGCTGGAATCTTTGATGGCACTGATGAGAAACTTGTAAGTGACAAAAGCTGTCTTTTCATTTTTCGCAATCGAATTTGACCTTATTATTAAGCGTCTTGTAACAAGCTCTCCATTCTGATTTATTTTACTTCGATACAAATCAACTCTCCCAATGTAGTATTTGATGCAAGACCAATCAACTATTTAAAAAAAAAAAAAAAAAAAAACGGAGAGAGAGATTAAAAGCGAAATAAAAAGATGAGGAGTGCGGTGAGCGTGGATCGAACACGCGACCTTCAGATCTTCAGTCTGACGCTCTCCCAACTGAGCTATCCCCGCTTGGCTGACAACGACACTCAAAATTCTTTTACTTTATTGGACAGCAACAATCGATCCCTCTAAAGCACCAAGTGGAATTATACCGCACGGTGCACGATGACCTGGTGCAACACATGGGATCGTCCGGTGCCCAGAAGCACGTGGCCAAGTCCCTCTTCCTCATCGGCATCGGAAGCAACGACATCTTCGACTACACCAAATCCTCTGATCTCCGCAAGCAGCACACGCCGCAGCAATACGTCGACCTCATGGCTTCTTCCCTGAAGGATCAGTTAAAGGTACCTACATTCCCAAAAAACCGGCCTTAATTACAGCGATGTTTTTAGGTGAACTTTATTCTTGTTGACTGCCCAAGGTGGCGTTTACCGATTTCTTTTTCTTGTTTTCTTTTTCTTTTCGGGAAACTCTGAATTCCCGTGGCAGCGTCTCTACAGTTACGATGCGCGCAAGTTCGTGTTCGCGGGGCTCGCGCCGGTCGGATGCACTCCGGCACGTAGGGTTAGGAACCAGAACGAACCGGGCGAGTGCAACGAGGACACGAATTCCTGGTGTCGCATGTATAACGAGGAGCTCCTGGCGATGGTGAAGGGTCTGAAGTCAGAGCTCGGCGACATCAGCTACAGCTACTTGGATATCTACAACGCCGTGCTAGGCTTTATCCAGAATCCATCTGCTTACGGTAGGACTTCAAGCGGGGACTCGTAAGGCCTTTTTGAATCTTCTGCATATCGGTCCGTTCTCCAGGCCTATCGACTGACGACTACTCTGTGCTATTTCTTCAGGTTTCACGGAGGTGAAAGCGGCTTGTTGCGGTCTCGGTGACCTGCGTGCACAATTTCCATGCTCACCGGTTTCGTTGTTGTGCTCCAACCGGCGAGAACATGTGTTTTGGGATCAGGTCCATACCACAGAAGCAACGTACCGCACGCTTATAGACAGAGCCTTCCACGGTTCACCACAGTACACATACCCGATGGGCGTGCAGCAGCTGGCCGCTGTCGAAACTTAAGCAAAACAAGCAAGACAAATTGGAAGAACTGTTTTTTTCCCTCTTTTCAGACAGTAGGATTACATACTACATGTTGTCAATCTTGACGAAGCAATTCAGTGTTTTCAGTGTTTGCGGATATGCTTGGGTTAATAAGGATTGTCGCTTTTAAAGATGGTATGTTGCCAGGCTGTGCATATCAGAAGAAAGAGCATCGTCAGTAACATTTACCCGGGAAGTTCAAAAGCAGAACAGAAAATGTCGCAACTTCAGTGGACGATGATCAGTAGATGGGAGGGCCACTTACACTTCCTCAATTTTCATGGTCTCTCTACTTAAACTGTCGAGAGGGCGGGAGATGAGAGATTTAGGGGACATCAATAGGAGACGTCTTTTACTAGTCCAGTCATGCAAACTAGAGATAACTTTAATTAATTATGAAAGGAAATTTGGGATTATGAAGGAAATATGTCCTCGAAGAACGATTTGAGATCACCGTCTCGGGAATCGAATGCCAGCATCTTGTCTACCGCCTTCTGGATTTGCAGACAGATATGTTATAACAGGAGAAAAAGCAACGGAGTATCTATGCAATCATGGAACCTGATAGGGCTGCGCCCCATACCTTGTACCGCTGATCTTGTGCTGATATGTTTTCATTGCACAGTCGATCAACAGGCTGGTTATTCCCCTTAACTTCTTGCAGCAGGGCAGCTCTTCTAATAACTTCTTTTGGAAGACCTGCAAAATCAAATGGCAGAGCTAATGAATCATTCATATAACCCGCGTTCTCTTGTTTGTTTCTAATTCTCTGCATGCGATATTAATTTGTTTCACTTGTTGCTATATTGCAAGTGAAAATAATTGGGAACAGGTTCATCTTCCCAGTCCTTTTTAATAGGATAGGATAAGCATTAAAGAGCGCATCACCCACTCCTATGGGACATAATTAAATATCCCACACCACAGGATAAGATTGCCAATAGATATTCGGATGTACCAGCCAGGAGAGCACAATGAAGCCCTGCAGAATTTTAAAAGACATGTTAGGAACCTAACATATGACCTCCAGGATGAACCTCCAGCTCAAACATTCATGTACTCACCATAGCTAAGAAGAGTGTGTCCTGGAACAAGGCTACACAAAAATTAGAGACTTCAGAGTAGACATGATGCCATAAATCCATGTAATTTCAGAAAGCCAGAGCTGCAGTCTTGTCACAAGAACTATAAAAAATGGCAGCAGTACTGAAGGTCAGGCCACTCTGCCAACTCTGAGGACAAAATTACCTCAGCTTGATACTTGATGTTATAAATTAACCCTTCGATTTTGTATCAAGGTGCAACCCACTATTCTGTGATTGAAATTATGACTCTTACTTCTCTGTTTCATAATGCCTTTTCTCATTGGGCTGAGTAAGCAACTGAATATTGCTCAAGACAATTTCACGTCTGATAAACTAGATTAAAAGAACTATAAATATCTACTTATCTAAATATAAAAAATTTAATGAGCTATTTATAGATCTTGGTTATTCCCATACCCAAGGTACTCGATCCATAGTTTTTGCCATTCTCAGTCACCACAAAAGACAATCACTCATTGAACTCTTTCCTGGTGGAGCTCAAGCTACTTAAGCCCTGCTAAAGCCACCAACGAAATAACCCCATGTAACTTCTAAGTAATTACCCAATATATCCTGACTCAAATATAGACAATTTGCTTACTGCAACATTCAAGAGATTGATGGCAAAGAAAATGAAGCAATACCGATATAGAAAAACAAGGTCTTCAACGTCTGCACTGTTGTCCTTGGACCTTAGAACGCTCATAGTGTAAAACTTGATCTGCTCACACTGATTTAGTAATAAAACATAGGTAACCAGTCACCAATTCTATTTGTTAGTCTAAATGCCAAATTCAACTCTAAAGCAATGCGATACCTTTGGTAAAAAATTCTCAGAAAGCAGCTCAGTCAAGTGAGTGCATACTAGAACCTACAGATCATTGCAGCACGATTAAGTAGTCATTCAATATTTCTACTATTAGAAAGATTTAAAATGTAACTGTGGGACTTCAGGTGTTTGTCAGTCTTCTACTCTCTTTTCCCTTGGCTAGGGATGACAGACTTAAGCTAGAATGACTAGCATAACATGGGCCGATTTTTCTTTCAAAGATTGCCCTTTATTTTCTAGGGCAGCAAAGCAAACAATTAGTTGGAAAACCTCATAATTAGAACATGGGTGAGGAACACAACTGTATATGAAGAGGTTTGGACAGCCTACTATGGTCCCGGCGCCAATCATTGACAAATAGTTGTTTCCACAAGATATTTCAACTGATTTTTTAAATCCCAGAAAACAGCACTCCTGATCGACGGAATACAGAGGAAAAAAAGAGAATTAACCATATCCATTGGACAGACCAAGACAAGTAAAAATTGTATACAGTGGCATATGATTAGAGATTGTAATTATTCACAAATCAGAAAAGTGTCCTATTAAAAGATATATCAGTATATCAGTAACTTTACAATGGTTTGTCATAATCCAAAAACTTGGCCTGCATAAAGTTTATATCTCTATAGAAGGATCAGATTAATACCAGGATGCCAATTAATTGATTGTCTAAGCTAAGAAGATAGATTAGTGATCTGCCTCACGGATTGAAGTGCTAGGTGGCATAGTCTCAACTATTTTGAAAAGGAAATAAAGTAACAGACTTTTGGTGGTTCATCCCACGTGACAAAGTGATTGATTGCTCCGCCAAGCAAACCAACCCCATCTGAAAAGAGCACCAAAAGGACATATTAATGACGTAATACAGTCTGCTGTTGCAATTGAAAATTTTTACTCGAGGCAGGTAAAAACCTTCATTTAGAGTGCCTTTTCCAAATTCATCTAGCAGACATAATGATTTTGAAGTTGCCTGCCTATGTAACATCCCAACGGGAGCATGTCAATACATATATATGTAAAAAAGATCAAATAAATGCTGCAGCAGGGATATATTCCCCACAGTAAACTGTCTAGCTTTAGATTTTAAACTAGTACTCAATGATGGTATGTGAATTTCCCAGGTAAGAAATTGACATTCAAGACAAGCATCATAATCAACCATTGTCAGATAGACATGCCTTAGCATCATTCCTACTTGATGGAGATCAATCATGAATGTCGATTGTTCCGCAGTCATAAGCTTGCTTCCCATTGCACAAAATATTCTGTGAAGAACTTCTAATATTATTGCAACTTCAATATAATGACAATCAAGATAATTGAAGAAAGTGTTAACTTCAAGACTTCAACCTATCTGTCAAACCCACAGTTGCTGATTCAGCAGGCACAAAACTTCCAATGTGAGAAAGAAAAACAATAAGAGCAACCTGGAAAACATCTTCAAGGTTATACACTAAATGATTCTCTTCAATTCGAAGCACGATTTAGAGAAACAGCCACAAATAATAAGACAGAAGAGGTACCTGCATGAGAATGGCAGGAGCCATTTTACACACAATATTTCAGATGCCTATTATGAAGGGATCAATATTATGCCCAATAGTTTCTCACAAGGTGAAAGCAGGTGTTCAGGCTATCAACTGAATGTATCATAGTAGCAGCAGGTGCCCGACATAACAATGACTACTCAGAAGTAGGAAGAAAGAATAAATTCCACTAATCTATGCTGCCAACGGCTGAAGCCATGTAGTAATGGCCAAATCATGTCAGAATATTTGTTAGTGTGATTGGACACTGAAAGAAGTGCAGGTACATTATCTATGTGGCAGATTAACAACAAACTATCTATCTCTGACAACTCAAAGTGCATAAGTTCAAAAGGGAGTTAAAATTCTATCTCAAAAGGAAACTCTTATCATCAGAACCTGCTTGACATAGATGCTTTTCCCTGAATAGTTAGGACCAGTGATGATATTAATGCGCCCTGGAACCAACAAATACTAAGAGTGATTAGATCTTCTGGATTGAAATTGACAGAATTGATGACCAAGTGCAGTACATTGTCAAAATTACCATCATTGAAAATTTTTGTATCATTTGGAATGAAAGTGTCCACTGTCATCTCCTGCAAAACATGTCTGAAAATTTGCAGGAAACTATCATTTCGAAAAACTCAAGGGCAGGAAAAATTAATTTCAGTTGACATGATAGGCATTTTCTAGACAGCTCCTACCTTCCATTTTGTATGTCAAGCAAGGTTTCTTCTGTGAGTGTAGGTCTGACGTAATTATTCTGACGAGCCACCAGTGCCAATGACAAGAAGCTTAGAAGCACAACAATAAGGTGATCATTATCGAATTATGGATAATGTACATGAATTCAAATTTGAGTTGTAGGGCAGGAAATCAACTTAATTATCTGAAATAAAGAAATGAAAGCCGGATGTGTGCACCCATATAAGAATTAGTGCATGAATGAGCACATCTCAAGCGTCTGTCACAGAGAGAGAGAGAGAGAGAGAGAGAGAGAGAGAGAGAGAGAGAGAGAGAGAGAGAGAGAGAGGGAGTCACCAATCTACTTCAGCAGCAAAATTCACAGCTTCAAGCAGATGTGCTGAGAATGTCAGTATGTGTAAAATCAAGTCTCTGATGATTGCCCTCTCCATGTCTGTTATCCATGAAATGAGGAAAAACCATTTCTTTCATGTTGTGGTTGAGAAAATTAACTTTTTCCCTTGAACATATCATCAAAAAGTCCACATAGCTGAAAATATATGAAAAAAAAAACGGGAAAGGAATCAAGAGGAAGGAATTGATCTTGTGAACCTAAGATTTTATGATGAAGATCCCCAAGAAGGTCATCCAATTCTCTTGTCTTTGTGGTACGGTAGAAGAACCTCATCATCTCTCCATCATTGTCAGAGAACTGTAGATATTCTAAGAAGTCCTCTGTTATACATGAATGACATTGTGCAATTGGATGACTTATGCATTTAATGGAGAATGAACTCACAACATATTCAAAATCTTCAAGCCTTGCTAAGGTCGTTTCATCAAGTTTCTCTTCAAGAATGCACATCAAGTACCCTGAAAATAAAAATAGGAATAATTGACAGCTTTCAATTGATAAATCATATGAAAAAATAATCTGTAGATCTAAAGAAAATTCTACAGTGATAAGAGAGAGAATCAAGGGAAATTGGCATAATAATAAGGATAAAGTTTCCTAAAGTTTAACTCAGCCGATGAATCTTCTATTGTTTCTAGAATTTCTTATTTTAATGTCAGGATACTTCATTTTCTAATCTGTAAATTTGTGACACCACTGTAGAAAATATTGGTTTAGTTTTCAAAATCTGCAGCAACACGTCTAATCTTCCCAGCTGAAACTGGTACTACAAGGAGCCATCCTGATTCAGGACTAATGATATTCCAATGATATAGCTGCTGCATCCTTAACAATATATGCTGATGACATGATGGGATGATCTAGAGATACCCTTGAGGTGAAATCTTCATTAAGATTGCAGTATCAATCAAAGTGCCTTGGGAAGTTAGAAAATGACAAACAAATGTCAATTTTTTCATCCTTCAATCTGATTTGAGTAGCAGTTTTTTGCTTTGAACATAAGCTACTAGCCTGATGCATTAGCAATCAATTATGGTTTTGACCACCTCTACATATAGCATCTAGTGATAGTATACTTGAGACAGATGAATCAAAATAAAAGAAGAAATGACATAAAAAAATGTAGGTAAGACAAATAGAACTTAACAAGCACTATCTGGTCAAGAAAATGCAGGCATACCTACTTGTTGAATATAGACAATACATGGAACATGTTTGTCCTTAAACACGTCAGGAAAATGCGCAAGCTCCAGAGATGTCACCTGGATGCACAACTTCAATCAAGACAAACATTTATGTGAACTCATTTCTCCTTACATTACAATTGATGTATCAGAGACTTCAAATGACAGGAACCTCCTCCAAAAATTCAGGCAGTTCCTCATAAATTTGCCTTAGCTCGTCCAACTGCATGCAAATAGAAAGAATAATATTAACATATTCAATCTGAGCATTCAAAAATCCTAATTAAGAGCTCAAGATAGGAGGTCTTAACACATCACTTGGTTGGAAGCAAAGTTTCAACCAAGTGACCTAGACAGAAGAAGAGTAGCATTAACTGACCTCATCACAGAAACTCTCTGTCACCATTGTCTCATAACCTTTCTCCTTGGTTCTGCTGATATCAATGACCCCAATTACCTACAGAAGGAAACAAATTTAGAGAATGATGTAAAAGTAGCCTAAGAAGGTGATTAAGTGTAGACTGCATGATAATGAAAAAGTGGACTACTAAGAAAGGAGGAAATATTTAGGAAAGAGAGATCTTTCTCCTAAACAGAAAGACAAAGTTTCCAGATTAGAAAAAGCAAAGAAGATAATGGCAGAGCAAACAACCCGAAAAACTAGAAGGGGCCGTAAACATGCCACAGTCCTCTTGTTTATAGGTATTGAACCATCAAAATGTGGACATTATCACATCAATTCAAAAATATCTTTGCAACATGTCTGAAACGAGCAAAAATATGAGACCTTGAAAGAAAAATACTAAGACTTCCTGTGAGTCTTGCAGAAGATAATGGAATATCTTATACTGGTTTAATTCTGATCCTAAACTTCCTATAGTAAATTCACCAGTAGAACCTCTCTCAGCCAATTCCATTCAGGAAGTTAGAAAACATGAAGAAAGAGTCCACACTAGAGAAAAAACCTGACCAATTCATAAACATAAGCCAGCTCGGTTGTGATGCAGGAACTAGCCTGTGTGGCAATGTTCCATAGACAAGTCAGTTGAACAAGCCAAAAAAGGAGGACAACTGCTGAAGTTGTACTGTACCTTTTCAAGAATGTCTGTGCTCAAGTACTTCATTTGCTCATCTAGGCCTTCGGATATACCTACCTCAAGTATCTTGTTCAAATGCAAGAGAGAAGAAACACTCTGCAACATGCATGCAGTAAAAGTTGGCAAAGTATATTTCAGATTGTCTGCTTGTAGCACTAACCATTAAAAAAAGCAATGCTTGAAGCAGTAAGATTAGCATATAACCCCATTTCCAGATACTTAAACATCTTCTCTAGCTTTTAACTTTCATTTATCCATGGAACGATTGGTTTTTGCATATTGTTGACCATGTTATAAAACTCCTATGACACAATGCGGTTACCTCATATTTTTTGTGCATTAAAATAACTGCAGGCTGCCTAAGAGTACCATGACACTACCCATAGCATAAAATTTATACTACTGGATGAATCAAAGTGATCCAAACTAACTTCATGTCACAAGTTAATCAAGGTGCAGGAGCTGCCTAAAGAAAATCAGAACAAGTGAAGCACAATAATCATTAATCATTGTCATTAGAGCCAGTCTTGCATTCAAATTATTAATTGAGGAAAGAATCTTTTGTCTTTTCTGATATCTCAACCATTTGAGGGCAAACATTTCTCTTGGAGACATCAATAACATGGACACTTTCTGACTGTACATGAAGGAATATGAAGGTTCATTGGATGTATGTACACTTGGCAAGTGCATGACCCTCCTCATTTTTTTCCTGGCACAGTGAGAAGGCATTAGCATCAAAAGATGTACAGATTTCAGGATACAGACGCCCTTTAAATTTGAGTTATCATAGGTTCATAGAATGTATTCACATTGTGCATGGTCCTCCTCTTAATTTTCTTGGCATGCTGAGAAGGCACTAACATAAAATAAAATAAAATAAAAAAGTACTGATTTCAGGATGTAGAGGCACTTTAAATTTGAGTTATCACAAAGAAAGAGAGAGAGAGACTTCCAAAAATGATTACTCAAGAAAAAACTCATAATTAAGAGAATCTATGATGTTAGTATATTGTACAAGCAATGATACAGAATCAATCGACATAAATGAGACCACTTGTTTAATTAGTTGATAAAGGAAATCATTATGTAACCAATAGCTTAGTGATGTTATCACCACTTGACTTAAAAAAATAGGTGTTTAGAGGAGAATGCCCACCATGCCATGTAAGAAGAGATAAGTTGGATGCAAACAAGATGTCTGTTTACCTTCAGGAAAGCAGACCAATCACTGCTGGTACACATGGAGCTTGGGGAGTTGAATTTCTTTCAAAACAAAAAAAGAATTTTAAACCTCAGAACCCAAGGAACAATTGATCAACAGATAATCAAGTGAATCTATGCCTATACAACCTAACTTGGTGCCTAGAAAAGGCATGGGAAAGAAGTCCCTTCTACAGGTATAAGAAATATGCTTTACGAGAATCACATTCATGGGAAGAGAGAACATGCACTTCTGTACCTTAAGGATAAATGGAATGTCCTTTACTGACTTTAGAGTTTCACGCAAAGAATCCATCAGTTCCTCAGAGCTAAGGAAAAATGAAATCTTCATTTTGTTAAAGAAACACCATCGGTCCTTTTAGCTGTGAATATATATCATTCAGGAACCATTTCTAAAGTGAAGCCTCCCTAAAATAAAAGTCTATTAGAACAGTTCCTGGCCCCAAATATAACGATACCATGTCTCAGTCAGTTGGCACCAACCAACCCCTTCCACGAGATACAGAGAGTAATGAATTAGCGTCTGTTATACAGTTCACATATTAATGCAGGCCTTTTAGCTGAAGCATGTAAAAAAGCAATGCAGGATACAGCATTCAGACGATTGTTCAAATGCTCAAGGTCAACTATAGGCCGCAGGAACCAACTTCTGAAGTGACAGGAGCCATTAGTCAAAACCTCAAGTCAGACATCGTTCGTGAAAGAAGAGTGCAACAATCACATGAACAAAGTTTACCTCAAGAGCCGTCTACCGATTGGTGTGACACACTGGATCGAAAGTTTGGGTCAGTCCCATATTAAAATTTCCACTAAAGAAGACAGGCGACTTTCACTGACCTTGTTCATCATGCCAAAAACCGAGAACCTGTAATTGAAAAAATCAGCTTGGATCTTCAGACTTTGGCCAGTAAAATGACATATCAGGTATTTCTCCATTACCCTTCCTTTGCTCTACCGATGCCCATGTGGCTTGGATGTTTGTCTATTTGAAATATCTGCAATGCTTCATGGGCAGCTGCATCTAGTTTGAGAAAATTGTTTCTGTTGAGGAAGTGAAGGAAATGCAAGTCTACTTCCATAAAACACCAGGAGGGGAGGAAGGGGGGGTCCAAGAGGGTTTTTGAACTATATGGAAATAGATACAGTGAAATCTGAATGACAGAGGCAATGGTGATTGATGAATTCCCAGATTCCCTCTGCTCAAGGGTATCGACAATTCTTTCATTCTCCAAAATGGCAAGAAGTCCTCCACTTGCACGAACTTCAAGTTCACTTCCCATGTCCATCATGGAACTTAACTGGAAGTTCAAGTGCAAAAGAAAGCTTTAAGTTCAATATTAGCACAAAAGTGCATGCATATTTTGCTTCACCAATAGAACAAAAGCATGGTCATTAGATCAAGTTGTGCAAAAGGAGTAGGTGATGCAGGACAAATGCAGGATGACAAAAAGAAAAGAATGGAGAGGGGGAATTCAATAGAAGTTCAGGAAAGATAGCGGAAGAAATGTAGAAGAAACAGAAATTCAATAGCTGCTTATTCTCAAGCGTGCAAAAATTCTAAAAGAATCCTAACTAAATAATTTAATTATTGTAACCACTTACCTCATCTAACTAAAATGGAAATTGGAAACAATAAAAATTCCCTCAGAAAGCTATCCCAAAGCTATATATACGGTCAATTAATCCATCCTTTGAGAAGAGAGAATTAGTCTTGACCCTCGACAGCGGAACCATTACGTGCTTCATCACAGATTGGAGAACAATGCCTTGACATAAACATCCAATTAGAAGGTGGAAAAAGGATATGGATTCTTACGTAAGAGATTCTCTCCTTAATGCTCAAACCATCGTCCATTCCTGTTACTCGAAGGTACATCAATCTGCAGAAGAAATTTAAAATTAAAAAAAAAAAATCGAGAAGACAGAGGTATATATCTTTTGCATCAGAACACACACATATTAGTTACACCTCAGCCAAATGTAGTTAGGTCAAGCAGGAAGTAAACTGTCTGTCTAACATATGCCCTTTTTTATTAGCCAACTTAATGCTGATTCTTGTGAACTACAAAGAACTTTGAGTGGCGTAGAGTGGAACCAGCTGTCTTAAGTTCTCTGCTTCTGGTTAGACCTAAAAAGCATGAACTGCTTGCCAATCGAACACTCGCAGAATGTGCAAAAAAGGTTCTTCCAGAAGCTCAATTACACAAGCAGATTGGTTGAGATCAAGCCATTTCTGGGGTTGCTATTGATTGTATTACGAGAAGATCATAGACAGCTCTATTCTTCTGGAGGCCCTAATAGCATAAGATTGGGGAAAGCCATTTTAAACAAAAGGTGTTTGCAGAGTAATGTCTCCCCTACCTGTGCCATGCTTGCTCGTAGCTGAATACTGAACTTTTTACAAGCTTCACAGTAGGAGCCTCAGCTGTACCATCTGCGTCATCTTAAAGAGTAAGCATGGAAAAACTAATGTGTAATAATTCAAGAGAAAACTTAGCAGCGTACCACTTCTTTGTAAAGCAGATATTAAAGACTCTTCACTTTTAGTACTGGTATATATGAAGAGAGGCGTTGCTTGATATTTCACTGGACAAGCAGAGCAATTAATTAGATTCATCAAATTCATACATAAAAGATGATGTGATAAAATTTTGTCATCCTTTGACAGAACATTACAAAGAAGAAGATACAATATACTGAAAAGGATTCAGTGGTCACACGATGGACAAAGAACTATCATGAGCTGACAAACCCCATTCAGAACCAACCTAAAGTTTGTCTTTCAAATTTCATACTCAAAGGACCATCTGCAATGTCTTGAATAATGATTGTTCCTCACTAGGAGATCATACCAAGTTCAATTAGGGGAAAATCTGGACTTCCATCTTCCCATACCTCCAGCACATGAAGTTGGCGAATGTTGGAATCATAGTAAGAAACTCCAATGCTGAGAACAAATTGAAAATTCATCAGAGTAGTATGATCATCCTAATAGATAAACAGAAATAATAATTTCTAAATTTTTCTGGGCAAAGTGCAAAATCCCTACTTGAATTCAGTGTATAGATCATTGGAGGACAACAAAGTCAGCTTTAGTAACTTAAAGATGGTGACAAAGTCATGAACCCCACAAGCAAAAGAGAGGAACACCATAGTGAGAATTTTCAAGACTAGACAAACTTGACTCCTCAAATTTGGAACTATAACCAGGCAGAGTTTAAAGCAAGATCCACCCTTCAGTTTTTATAATGCAGGCTAAAGGCACAGGCACTTGCTATATGAGTAGTCAAGCACCAGGGCATTTGGATAAATGCAGGTGCTTGAAGTAACTTGATCACAAAATATTCTTTCAAGCTAACTGTTAAAACGACCCTCTGACTGCAATATCAATTTTATTTACCTCACTGTAGCTGTATTATATCAGAAGAGTTTGCTCACTTCATTACATGTATTAGCAACAAATGCTGATGTTTTTAAAAAGTGAAAGGAACACTCAAGTCATCTTCAGTTCTCCAGGTTCTTTTTTATATGAGGGTTATATGATAAGTGAGTCAAAAAAGATGTCCTCTGATTCATTGAAGCACTAAAATCTGGTAAGATGAACCACAATATCAGTCAGCAATCATCTACATCCAAATCTCATATTAGCATAATGTGCTGAACCAGTTGATGTACATCAGTAGTGAGACCTCTCCTTAAAGTGACAACCGTTTGCTATAATTTTGCAGACAAATCGGATTTAATTTGGACTGGCCATAGAAATTAACAATATCGGACTAATTGGGCAAGAAAACTTACCGATTACCCTGGAGAATGCATGCCATATAAACCTGCATTTACATCAAAATCATCAGATTATGAGTTTTTTATCATTCCACGGAGATTCTGAGGACTCGCTCAAGAACAGAGGTGGATATCCCAATCCAAAATTTGCATTACGGAAGTGAACAAAAATGGACTTCATAGAACCAAACACAACGATCACCTCCTTTTCTGGAGTCGAACTCAAAAGTACCGTATGGCTAAATCAACGGGAACAGAGGGACAGGGATATATACGATGAGCCAAAATCCGCACCAATACGAAAACACAACCAATCACGTTCAATAAACATCAAAGAACTACACAAACGTTAGCGAGAACCGCAAGCAATCACGATCCGAACTCAGTCCCACATTTACGGCGTTCTACGCCGTAAAAAATCTCCCTATCCTGGTGAGACTGTAAGCTTCGCTCTGTCAAAACAATAAGAAGAACGTGATTGGATAACAACTTCCGCGTTCATCGATTTGCATATCTTTCAGAAGATCAAGCAACAGATACTGCAGTCAAATGAACGAAGTGACGGTAGATCATCCTAATCGACCGGAGGAATCTTCCATGAACAGAGACGAATCAAAGCCAACCGACAAACTTAAAACACTTTCTCGTACCAATGGCGATGGAAACCGTCGATCGAAAGTACGAATCCGCGAGTTCGTAGCTACTCGGATGCGGCGAAACTCGGCTCTGCTCTTAATCTGTTCCAGGTTTTCGCGAGACACGATCCGACTACCTAATGGCGCTCTTCTTCTACTCCATTATCGTTTTTCTTCGGCGGCGACGGACGGGAAGTAAAGAGACGAGATAGGGAGGAAGGAACCGACCTGAGGTGCGGCTTCAGTCTCGTCCACTTCCTCCATTGTTGAGCTCTCGCAATGCCTGCCTGCAGAACTCCACTAGAGAGAGAGAGAGAGAGAGAGAAATGAGAATGAGCGCGCTGGTTTGAACCGAACGGTAATGCCTTCCCGCTGAGTTTAAATAGGAGAGTTATCTCTCCCCACGCTGGTTAAAATAGGAAAGTATTTTTTTAAGAAAGTAAATTTGGCCTTTGGGTTTTTTATCTATTATTAATAATTAGAATATGCCTATGTCATTTTTTCTATTGGCTAAAATTCCCGTTGAGTTTAAATAGGAGAGTAATCTCTCCCCCCCAGCTGGTTAAAATAGGAATGTCTTTTTATAAGAAAGTAAATTTGGCCGCTGGTTTTTTATCTATTAATAATAATTAGAATATGCCAATGTCCTTTTTTCAATTGGTTAAAATTCCCGCTGATTTTAAATAGGAGAGTAATCTCTTCCCGGCTGGTTAAAATAGTTTTTTTTTTTTTTAAGAATGTAAATTTGGCCGTGGGTTTTTTTTATTTATTATTAATAATTAGAAGATGCCTATGCTGTTTCTTGAATTGGTTAAAATTCCAGCCAGAACTTTATAGGCAACCCGGGCCCAACTCTAGTTGATAGGCTTCTTTATGATGTATCGGGCAATTGGTTCGTTGGCTTCGTGCAAATCATGGGAGTTTGCTTTTCGCTCAAAGTAGAACTTTTTAGTACCTTTTTGAATTTTTTTTTTTGGTTTACGCATTTTCAAACTTATTACGGAGATTAAAAAAAAAAAATCAACTTCCTCTTTCAATTCCATTGCTCCTTTCTAGAATCAAGACTATTGGAAACAGGTTAAAATTACGTGCACTTTTAGGAGAGGAAACTCTTGTATAGATTGACGGACACTCCAGCATTAAATAGACAAGCGAGGGGCATAATTCCTTTGTTCATAGGAATGGATGAAGTTTTATTAGCAAAGTAACAGCGTGATATTTGAGCTTTGCCTCATTTTCTTACCAGAAAATAGAAAATAAATATAAGTTCTTCTTTTTTAATATTATGACAAAAGGCATTGCTCATTTTAATGTCGATCATGTATGACTAGTAGGATTTTAATTAGTCAAATAAAATGGAAAAGTTATAAGTAGCAGTTAGAAACAATGAAACAATGTTTTAATGAAAATAGTGTTAGGTAAACACCCATTATTAGGTGCAATCATGCATTCATTTCAATTAAAAAAACATTTAAATAAATGGAAAACATTTTAAATGATTGTCTATATCATCTCTTATTCATATGTATAATTAGCAATTCCATAAGAAACTTTCCCTGCTCAATAACTTACTACTTTTCGAGCTATAATTAGTTATTTGATATACAATTCGTAACTTGAAAATCAAAATGAAATTACTCATGAGTGTACAAGATTTCTGTCAAATTCATCTTGAAATCAGATTCCTCAAAGAAGGAGGATCTTGATACTGGATATCTTCACATTCATACCGATTCTAGGTATATTTAAATGTCATTGGCAACGAGGTAAACCAAACGAGGTGCATGAGCATCCCGAATTGTATAATGATTTCACTTTTTGGCAAAGCAAAAGTCACCGCTAACGAACGAGAACGAAAGGAGACCGCCTTTGGAGGGGTAGCGACTAAAGAAAGGCCGTCCGAATATCGACAGCGACATCCTCAGCGCGTGCGACGTGCACTTCCTTCTTCGGGCATTCCGCTAATCCCGCCCCGAATCGTTGGATATGGATAAGGTTGGAGCACGTCGCTCGACATTTTCGTACGCTCCGAGCGCGAGGTTCCATCCAAACAAACGCTTCGACGTCGCTTCTCTCTCGCGCCATCCTCGCCGCATCGTGCCGTTTCCGAGATGCGATGACCTTTTTTTTTAAAGGTGATTAGGAAATGTCCCTGTGCATACTCCATCGATCTTTTTAAGTCTGAACGAGAATGCGTTGACAGATTAGATGAACCCTCCGCGCTCGAGTCCGCGTGATTGATAGGCTGGCTTTGAAGTATATATGCGTTCCCATCACTATTAAGATCTGCTTGTAAAGAGAAAAACTGTTTAATGGACAATTATTTTCCTACTTTTTTTGGTTTTTGAACTATAGAAAATTAATGGATTCATGAAAAACGTTTATCATAGACTAAAAATGAAGAAATTTATATTAAGGAAAAACAACTCCACCTTTTAGTAAAAATGAAATCATTTTCCTATACTGTTTGATTACAACCATTTTCTCTCGAAAATAATTTGTACGAAAATATTTTCCTTTATTATAAAGTTTTCAGATAAATCATTTTCCACTGTCTGAAAATAACAATTCTCTCTTGAAAATACTTGATATGGATATATTTTCCCTTGTCATGAAGTTTTCAAAGAAGGAAATTTATTTTTGAGAAATAATTTTCGTATATTTAGATGACGGAAAACCAAGTGATTTATTGAATTTTTTTTTTTTATGCACTAGAAGCAATGGGCTTAAATAACCTTCTTTCAAATAAGAAGAAAATCACTTTTCTTAGAACTACAAAGCAAATGAAAACTAACTATTTTTATGAAAAACATTTTCCTTTGTCATGAATTTTTTAGTGAAATAAACACATCCTGAAAATGATCGTCTTTGTAGCTTGAATAATTAACTAATGAAAATTATTTTCATTGTCTATACATTTTTTATGGATAGTAAAAATGTTTTTTTTCCCATTCATTTTTATAAGTGATAATTTTTTGAAAAAATATTTTTCCAAACAATTGCAACATTTCATGTACCAGGGAAAGAATCATGCCCAATTGCATATTTGCAAGAAGTTAACGAATGCATAGTCCTTTTCTTTCCGGTTAATAAAATGAAGAAACAAGCAATTAACCAGAAAGCATGCCGGTTTTAATTGATTTTCAATTAAACTCAAGCTCAAATTCACATATGAGTCCAACGCTTTCAAGATACATCTTATGAAATTGAGTTATCTATTTCTTCCTTTTCCTTTTTTTTTTTCTCATGGACATTAAATTAAGCCATTTATATATATATATATATATTTAAACTCAATGTAAACGACTGTCCAATATATTCATTCGGAAAAAAAACAAAATTTCAAAACATTTTTCATCTTCATTGTCGAGTCATGATATTCTCTAATATAATCACTCGTCAACTAGCAAATATGCTTAGAGCATCTGTTCATAAGATCCCTTCTACCATGATTTGATCATAAACTATTTGAACGCCATTTTTATTATCTTAAACTATAAATAAAGTATAATAAAAGGGAAGATAAATAGTAGATTAATGTAATCGATTACGCATTTCACGTCACGGGTTAGGAAAATCAGAATCGCCGCACGAATACGCGTCATCCCGCCAATCGAATCGCGTGAATAAAAAAATTCAAAGCCAACAGAAGAACACGTTATAAATAAAAAAAACGAAAATAAGAAAAACATTTCACCAGTAAATCAGTTTTTAAATTTTTTTAAAAAACATTTTGCGAAATCCGCCCGCTCCGTAGTCGTCCTCAGTACACACTTCCCCTGGTTCTTCTCCCATCGTCTTCCTCGCGCACTCGACTTTCTCTCTCTTCTTTCTCTCTCTAGGAGCAGCAGCCAGCCAGCCAGCCAGCTAGAGCAGCTCCGAACATGGCGGCATTTCCGTTCCCGATTTAGCGACCGCCCTCGATCGTCGGCCCCCTCGCTTCCCGCCGGATATGGAGGAGCCCTCCTTCGTCTCCAAAGCGAGGACCGCCTTCCATTCCGCGGCGGCGAAAGCGGAGCGCGTGCTCGCCGATATCAAATCCGATCTCAAGCACGACCACCACGAGCACCACCACCACCACCGAGGTCTCTTCTCTCATCCGGTCCCCGCCGAATCTCCCGCTTTTCGCGCTCGTCCGCTGGTTTTTAGGACGCGTTTCAAAATTAGATTTGACCGTATTCAGCCGGGGATTTTTAAGTCCCTCGTTTTCCCGAAGCGGAGGTCAAGGTGTTTATCTAGTTGTTGTTGTTGTGCGAGCAGATGGTGAGAGGAAATCGGCCGCGAGTTTGTCGACGGGAGATGAATCTCCGTGCGTCTCGGCAGAGTCAAAGGTATTTGAAAATCGATTGACTTGTTGTTGGCTATTTATGTTTTCCTGTCGGACCATTTCCTCCTTGACTCGCGTATCGATTAAGCGGGAATCGTGAGATCGAGCTGTTCAGGCGTCGGTCGGGCGATCGTACATTCTCTGGTGTCTTCCTTGGATGCTGCGGCAATGGAGAAACCATGTATGAGATGGACTTGAATTGGGAATGAATGGCTTTCCATAATGGGGCATTTTGCCAGTTTACCTTATATGATTAAATCTTTGATTGAAGCACGAATTTTATGTCTTTTTTTGGGCACGGGGACGGATGGGCTTTACAATTTGCACTCAAGATGCCTGATTTTCCAGTTCCGCAACGAGCATGATTTGTTGCAATAACCATTTCCTTTGCTTTGGTGTGAATTTGACCCCTCAGGCATACCAAGAGTCAAAGAACTTGAGGTGGAGACCACCACCAATAACGTTAGGGACGAAGCAGGATTGGCAGGACAGATTGAAAAACATAAGAATAGGGAGAAAAGGAGCCGATGAGACCGAGAAGTCTGAGAATTCGAAGATGTCCTTCCCAATTTTTGACGAAAACCTGTACATAGTGAATGAAAAGAATGATTCTGAATCAAGGGTGAGAGTTTTTTTTTTGGTGCTTTTAACTCTTTTACACACTCAAAATGTTTATTTTCTGCGTGTGTTATGGTAATTGAGTTTGGTGACCTGCTGGCTAACTCATTGGTTGCTACTAGCTTGTATTATCATCAGCCATAGATGTCTTAGAAGTCATCATTGTGACAACTCGCTTACATGTATAAACATGTTGCACCAGATGTCCCTAAATGGCCAATAGAAAATGTCAATTCTGGGACAGCAGATTGATTTGTTTTAAGCTGTGTTCTTCTTGTCTAAATATCTGCTATTACACCAGCAAAATTTTTTTGGCAAAAAAAGAATTAACCAGTGAAGCTTTTGTGATATGCCAAATATTTACAGTAGATAGAGAACAGAGAGAGTCCTCATTGTTTTGGCAAAATCATCAGTGGAGAAGCCAAATGCCTGCTCACAGTACATTTACCGTAATTTTTCTTTGCAGTTCAGAGAAAATCTTGTACTTCAATCTCTCTTCAGCTTTCTCATATCCTAATCTGTCTGCTGCAATAATGCCTCGAGCTGTTCTTTTCGTGTGAAAATCAGAAATGGCTGCAAATATTTTATAGTTATGATGACAATTAATATCTTTTACTTCAGCAGGAGATCAGACTTCGAGGCTTAAGATGACATGTTTATGGTTTTGCTGTCTAATTTGGATTAAAAGTGTTTTGATAGGGTTCAGAGTCTATATCCATATTGGACAGTCTAATTGCTGGTAACACAGAGAAAATTCCTCCATCACCAGTTATCAAGCAACTGGCTGTGGCTATAGAGTAAGTCTTTATTATCTACAAGATAGCCATTATAACTTTTAGCTCTATATATTTCTATCACTTAGACATCCTTGGAAACTTCTCCCAGGAACAGGAAGAAATTTAGCTCAATGAAAGATTTTCTGGCAACAAACAAAAATTCTTCTCCTATCAAGGAAAGGGCAGGACTAAGTCTCTCTGCTGTGAGGTCGCTTGTGCTTCGTGAAAAGGAAGATAACATATCCGAGTTTCCAGATGAAGTGAAGCTCTATTCTTTGATTAGTTTGCTGTTTGATGCAGGTAAATCAATAATCAGATTATCAAATTTACTAGTCCATGAAATAATACTCACCCATTATAAAAAATTTATTGGTTCTTTTTTAAAATTATCCTATGATGATCTTTCGCTTCTGTTGTAATATCTGCAAGATATTTGCAGAGGGAAAGTTTCTCAGAAGAAAGATCAGTTCTGGTTCAGAAACTGCTGCAACATTGCCGAGAGATATTCATGCAGCTCCACCTGAAAGCTTTGTTACTAAAGTTGCTGAAGTCATTGGAAGTTGTAAAACAATGAGGGATATGGCTTTATTTTGGTGCAGGGTTGTTGCTGAGGTAAGGCTGCCCAGAATCATGTGATGGCATAAACTAGATTACTAATCAGTAGAATACATTGTTCAATTATTGTAAAATGAGCTCTTTATGTTGAAAATTATCTTGTCTAGATAAAAGGATTATTCCTGTGGTTACATTACATGCATTTTATGCTATGAAATGGGCTGGAAATTTGTCTCACTTAAAAATTGCAAAGCTTTTTTTTTCTATTTCCTGACAACTTTTCTTAGTACGCTGATATTCAGTTTTCATTATCTTGAGATGGAAAAGTTGTCCATCAGTGCCATCTTTCATCTGTAGCTGATGATGTTCATTTTCAAATGCAGCTGCGCAGAAGCTGGGATGAGGAGCAACATATAGCTGGCATTCCGGCGGACCGTATTCCAGATCTTAATTGCTGTCTTCTATATCAGCAGCTGCAGGTCATCAACTGTTGCATATCCCGCAAACGGCGCCACATGGTCACGTCTGAATCATTAGACACCACAATAAGGGAAGCCAGTTCACAAGCTGAAAAACCCAATGTTCCCGCAAATACAGTTTTGGACAGCCCTGCTTTGTATGCAAGATTAAATACAGGGGAGCTTGTTCTGCGTCTGGGGGCAGATCACCCATGTGATGATCTATGCATGTTGGAAACTGGTGAACCTGTGTACTCTCCCATGACCCAGGTTTGTAATGTTTCTATTTCTACTGAATGCGGATTGTTTTCCTTCTATCAAAATCCAATCCTTTGTCCTTTGTTTACATGCAGGAAGGTCCTTTACTTACGGAAGATCTCATCAAAGAAACAGAAGAATTCATACTTCGGACAGGGAGGTTAGTAGCAACAAGAACAGACAATCTTTTCCTCTTGTAGACACGAGTTACTTGAAAAGGCCAATTTTGCTCTTTCCTAAGTTTGTTTGTGCTTATGGTTGTTGGATTAATTCTCCGTTGGAGTCTGTGCAGCTATTTGCTTTTGTATTAGGTCAGTTTTTTGTTGCCATTTACTGGGTCACAAGATGCACAAGATTATACATCTATCTTGTTAGGTTACTAGAACTGTTTAACTGATTAAGGAGGTATCTTCTTGGGCAACATGCATTTATATACATGACCTGATGACTACAATTACTACTTTTGTTAGGATTTACAAAATAAATAGCTACTTTTAATTGTTGTTGCCTTACGAATGATGAATGATCAATTTCAATCTATTGACAATTTGTAATTAATGTTGTTTTATCAGTGTTGGTGCTGGGTGCTCTCAACTCCTCTCTGACATGCAAGCTTTCAAGGTTATGATGACAAAAGATTCCTCCTGTTATGGATGTGCCAGTTGCTTTTGTCAATAGGTTTAATGATCTTTCTTGTTGAACCAAGTCTGTTTCTGTCTTGCATTAGGCTGCTAATCCTGGTTGCATTCTAGAAGATTTTGTAAGATGGCATTCTCCTCCAGACTGGACTGAATCTGACCTAGGATATGAGACTGAGAATGCATCGACAAAAGGCCAATTAAGCAGTCGAATGCAAAAAGAAGGTAAAACCTATTTTGTTGTGGTCATTGTTAACCCAATCTCCAAACTGGCATCAATGCAAAGAGGAAATCAAATGTTCAGCTACTTCAGGAAAAGCTTCTTCACACAATTTTTTGTCTCATATCCATATTTCTTCTGTTATATAGTCATTTAGTTAAACTCGAACATGCAAGCTGTGGTTTATACCTGGATCCACAGGGAAATTACTAGCCAAGTAATAGTAAGAACTTTGGAGTTCAAGCCTGTGCATACGGTTATCAATTTATTAAAAACCTTTGGTTGAAATAGGTACGGCTTTTGATGGACGATCGCACTAGCAGAGTATATTCATAATGATGTCCTTCTCTTTTATCATTTGTTGTCATTGCATGTCCTTAAATATATCATGATAGTAAAAACTGAATATTTGACCATGGAACTCTTAGTCGCATGCTGTCATTTTGTGGAGCGTTGAATTCTCATGACAAAGTCATTCCTTGGTGTTAGGTAATTTATGGCGTGAACTATGGGAAGCAGCAAAACCAGTTCCAGCAGTCAAGCAGGCGCCTCTATACGATGAGGATTTGGCAGTGTATGTCGAATGATTTACTGATAAGATATCTGTCTTCTCTTCTGAAATTGTACTTCTCTGAAAAGTTGGTGTCTTGGACAGAGAAGGAATTCTGGATTTCTTCGAGGACATTCCGCCTGTCGAGCTGTTTGAACAACTCTTTGTTTCCCTGGTAAGCTTTCCTGGTTATACCTTATGGTGTCATATAGGCAATATTAGTGCCTCCAAATTTTTTATAAGTTTATTGTTTATACCTGCAATTAATTGTAATGAATATCTTACAATTACAGCAGCCATCCAAAAATAGAAACATCATAAGAGCCCCAACTTTGCACAACTGCGGCATCCTGGGAAACATTTATGGCAGAATTTTTATTCATCAATTGTCACTGCACCAGGGCCTGAAAGAGGGAGGGAGGAAGGGAGGGAGGGAGGGAGGAGGGATGGAGGAAAACTTAAATTTCTCATTGTGTAGTAATTGCAGAGAATATATGGGAGAGGAAAATAGGAATTGAATATAAGACCTCTGGTATATAGGTTTGACCACCAGTATCCAACTCCAACTTCTATGTTTTACTATGAATTGTTGGAAAATTTGAAAAGTCTTGTTTTTGGAATGACGTGACAAATTTTAACTTTTCCTTGTTAGAGAGTAGTGTTAAACAATATAAGAAGCATTTGAAGACATGATAAATCAGTCTCTTTTCAGGCTTTGTTCATTGACTTTGGTAGAAATCACCTAGTAGTCACCTTCAAATGGTATTGGCTTTTAAATAAACATCTCTTTTTACACTCTCCAATCTAAATCTGTTGGTCTTATGGGCACTTAACTATTGAATGGACATGTTTGTCCATTGTGTTGTTGTTATAGAAAATCTTTTGCATTATAAAGGATGCATCCGCCTGTTTCTGCTTTGTCAAGATTAATTTATTAGACTGGATGTGAGGTCATGATATAAATTTTGTGGAAACTATAGTCTCTTCATTTATTTCAGGCAACATTAAGATTTATAATATGATGTAGACGTTAAGGCCAATACCTGGAATGCTTATTTATCACGAGGCATCAATTTAACCAGTTTTAAGCATTTGTCATTAGTCCTTGTATTTCTCTGAGAGATGAGATAATGAATTGATAAGAATATCTTATGTGGGAACATATCTTTTGGATTTTAGCTTGCAGTGGGGTTTGTGATTGCCGAGGCTTCACTTTCAGCAGATCCGAATTTCTCAAGGCTGTTTTATGAGTGCAAAGATTATGTAACTTCCACTTGTCAAGGGAGGAGCATCAGGGAGAAAGTCGACGATCTTTGGCAGGTAAGAGTCAAGGACTATTCTGATGGTATCATGCTATTGCTGAAATTGGTTTGTAGATTACTGGAGCATCTATATATTCTGACTTGATGATCCTAAGATGGAGCATAAATATCTCGATCTCTAATTGAGATTTTCCTAACTCGTGTCTTTGCTGGGGAGTATTTGGAGGCATGTCTTCTTGAGCGAGCCTCTCAAACCAATGCATGTATTCAAGGCATAATTTTCAAAGGAGTCTATCTAACCTTGTCATATGGTCAATAATATCTGAGCTAGATATCAGATTTTAGGGTATGTAGGCCAAGCTTTTCAAATCCTATGAGATCATCTCATTTCCTTCACTTTTATAGGTAGCTCGCTGCATATGCTTCTACATGCGCATGTGCATGTGAACAGTTAATGAATAACAGTCGGCGATGCCTTTAGTTGTCGATCTAATTTTTGCTCCCTGGGGTATGGATAGGCTTTGTGTTGGACACTTTGTAATAGAGCCCAATCACTCACAAGCCTATTTTATTCCCTAGGTATATGAAACGATGGAGATGATGCTGCTCAAACCGGAGGAAGCTTTAAAAATGGTGCAGCCTCCGGAAGATACAAGCGCCACACCAGGTGAACCGAGGCGCCGGTTCAAGAGACTGAGTCTCATCTTCGGTGGCAAGGACAGACAAACAAAAGAGCAAGAAACAAAGAACCAGAAGAATGCGGAAGATAACCCGACTCGTCAATCATTTGCCAATTTCTTTGATAGCAAGTCATCTTTATTTTTGCGGAAGCCTCCGAAGCCCAGTGGCGCATCCTCGGCTGAAAAGCCTTCATGTCCAGTCGAAAATGACTGGACAATTGTGTAGATATTCTGTATACACCTTTTTTGTGTTTTTCACACCCCTTAATTTATGGGGCTGTTTATTACATCGTTTGGTTGATAAATGTAAATTATCTTGAATATCTAGCCAAGGGATCTTTATTATAAGGAAGCACCAATTTTTTATTCCGTGAGAGTTTCACTGCAATTTAAATGAGCAGTTAGCATGAGAATTAAAACTCTTCGTTGGCTTGTTGAAATGCGTACGGTATTGTCTTGGTTTAGTCGAGTACGCAGCAGCGGCAGCACTCAGTTGAATTCATGACAGAAGTATTTTTTCGTTGATGATGATATAATTTCAAATATGTTGGCGAGTTCTATAATTTTGTTAGTGATTTTACAAGCGTGTCAGAAAATTCTGAATGTGCAAAATTGTCTCAATTTGGCACAATCTGCCAGTTATTAAGTGCAATATGTGTTTTGAGAGTAAATACACCCAAATTCTTAAAGATCCTTGAAGGAAAATTTCTCAGAAGGGCAAATTTTCGAAAGGACAATCACTTGTATCCTTGAAAAAACTACTTATTGTATCAAGGGGAAGATTTATAGTGATCCTGAATTTCACTATACCATGTTTATCATATTTTGTATTATTTGGATAATGTATACTTTGCTGACTCATCCATTTTCTAATGACTGTAGTTGTGCATGAACATTAATAAATATGATCTTATCTCTACTTGCCTGTACTTGTAGCCCCGTATTATTAATGGGGTTTGTAGAATACAGCAATCCGTCTCCATCACTCCTTAAATTAAATTAATTAAAGGGCCCATTTCTTTGACTTACAAAGCAATATTCATTACATTGAACAAAAAAATAAAAGGGAAATTGCAATCTGTGGAGCCAAAACAACTGAGGTCAATGCTTCGAATCAATCAATCAATCAATCAATTAATGTATTTTAAACGTGAAGCTGCAGGAAATGCGACTACTTGGTCAACGACAATACTTTATATCCTGTGTACATGCACACGCAACTCATCTTGCCTACATCCTATGTTTGCAATGTTTGATTGAGCCCTCCGGGAGCTGAAATTATATTTAATCTGTAATTTTTTTTTATCCATAAATGAGATATCTTTCTAAACGTGTTATATAGTCTTCATGTTTTGCAAACTGGCTGTGAGACTGGAGGAGTATTTTATTATCCTAGGGATCATTAGATCTCTATATCAGAAAATCTTTTGCAGACTAGCCGATGATTTAGAAAGTAATCCTAAAAGGCTTTTTTATCCTGTTCCTTGATGAAATTGTGTGGGAAGTTCTCTTTAAATCTTGCTTGTACAATAAGAGGAAATATTGAATGTCTCTTCTAAAGTAATATATACATTGAATTGGGAGCCCTAAAGGACATCTCCCCAACTTCTAGCTTAGGACAATTAATATCTGATCCTTAGACCGCGTAATGTTCAGTATATTATAAGCCTGTCGTGACGTTATAAAGCCACCTAAAATTCCTTTTTCATCCCCTTATTCAAACGGCCCTTAGAGGCCTCTTAGCTACCAATCAAGCTTGCTACATGGAGTAGCGTTCAATTACTTCTATACGTAAAAGAGTTTCAAGAACATGAATAATTTCAACTAGCTGCCTTGATTGAGATATTATAATATGCTCCCTGACCACCAACATGGAATTAAGGATGTCATGCGATTGTCAGAGTAGTAAAGTTGATTCAAAGATAATCTTACTGGGTATCATTTATCTCGTTTTTATATAGATCACATTTTTGCTTGTAGCTAGCAATTATATCATGTCATCGATAGGCAATTATATGCGTCCGATGTTTTTTTTTTTTTTCTCCGGTTCAGAGGTACAGGCGCACATAACTACTAACTTTGACTACTTCGCAAGCAGAATTGAATTGATAATTTCAAGCTCCCGAACAGAAAAGTCCTAGTACCATAAACAACGTCAAGCTAGAGGTTAGGCTCCGTTCGTTTTGTGAAAAATAATTTTCGGGAAAACGTTTTCCGGATTTTCCGGTGTTCGTTTCATGGAAAATGAATTCCTTGGGGAAAATATTTTCCATCCAAGGAAAAAAGTCTTATAAAGTGAGGAAAATATTTTCCACTTTTGAAAAGTGGAAAACATTTTCCTCACTTGATCTCTCTTACCTCAAACCTATACAAATCTTCACTTTCTCCTCTCATTTCTTCTTCCTTTTTTTTTTTATTCGAATTATTTTTAGTTTTCTTCGTCTTTTTTAATTTGAATTATTTTTAATTTCCTTTTTTCTTTTCCTTTTTCTTTTTCTTTTATTTGTTTCCTATCTTCTTCTTTCTTGGCTAGTTGTCAAACCAGGTGAACCTCAAACTCATCGATCTTAAACTCACGCTTGTCGATCTGGCGAGCCTTGAGCTTGACACTCGCGCTCGTCAATTTGGTGAGCGGAAAATATTTTCCTTACCGAACACCGGAAAATATTTTCCGAAACACTTTCAGATTTTAGCCGAACACCAGAAAATATTGTCATTTTCCTGGAAAATGACTTCTGGGAAAATATTTTCCGAAGATGGCCAATTTTCCGCGAAACGAACGGACCCTTAATGTGCATTTTCCATGAAAAGACTTTATAGTAAATTCATTCTACACCAGCATTGATGATTGAGAATTAGACGGTCTGAATTTTCATATAGCCTCGAACTCTGGTTGTTTTGAGAATCTGCAATTATTTTCTAATGAAAAAGATAAACAAACTTTATGTAGGTAAATCCCGGACCCATGAGATTTGCCACGGCTTATCATTTAATAATTTTCGTTATCTCGCTGCATTTGAAATAAATGAGGGGGGGGAGATGAATCTCTAAAGATGGAGATGAATACAGCTCAAATCCATGCAACGTCGAAGCAAAAGTCCAGGCAAATTGAGCTATAGTCTTCCGTGTCAGAAGCTAGTGGGCACATGCACAAAAGATGGAAGGCCTTTACTTTTCTTCTTTTTCAGAGTTACACAGTTGGAGAGCGCATTTAAGTGGGTCGACACGGTTTTCAGATGAGAAGATGGGCTAAATTTAAGAGCCTCCTCCATCTTTAGACTCATGCTTACTCCTATATAAACCCCTCTCTCTTCCCTCTACTTCTCACCAAACAAATCAAGATCTCTCAGAGAAGTTTCACATTGAAGATGATTACTTCTAAATTGCTTCTTCTTGCGCTGCTAGGTGCTCTAGTTTGCACCTCTGCCTACGCTAGGGTGCTTTCGGGTGAGAAGGCGTCTTTTGAGGAGAAGAAAACCTTCTTCGGCCATCCCAGATACGGTGGTGGCCTGGGTGGTGGAGGGGGTGGTGGCTTTGGAGGCGGTGGAGGAGGAGGATTAGGTGGCGGTGCTGGTGCAGGCAGGGGAGCTGGCTATGGTGGAGGAGCTGGTGCAGGTGGGGGACTTGGAGGCGGAGGCGGTCTAGGGGGAGGTGGTGGAGGAGGTTATAGAGGCAGCGGTGGTGGAGGATTAGGTGGTGGTTATGGTGGGGGAGCCGGTGGTGGATATAGTGGTGGGGTTGGTGCTGGCGGTGGGATAGGTGGTGGAGCTAAAGGAGGCAGCGGTGGAGGGTTCGGTGGAGGCGGCGGTGGCGGGCTTGGTGGCGGAGCTGGAGGAGGGTTTGGCGGAGGAGCTGGTGCTGGTGGAGGGTATGGTGGTGGGTTCCCTTGAAGATTGAGAACCCAACGTAAAGATGTGTCCTTCCAAATGATTACTCTATGTTTGCCTTAATGCTTAAAATGTTAAGGGACGTGCGGCCAGAGAGAAGTGTGTTTTGGTCTCTTTTGCACCTAAAGTTTGATATCTATGTCTCAATAAGCTTTTTCCGGCAAATCAATGTAAAAGACGTGCATTTCGTAGTAATCATATGTTTTGTTTATGCAGATCTCTCTCTCTCTCTCTCTCTCTCCCCCTCTCATGCATAAAATTTTCTTGGCGGACTCGTTCTTGTGCATGCATATATCTAGTATTTTTCTTTTTCTTTTGTTAGAATGGTAAAATATAGTGTCACAGGCTCACAGCCCAAGGGGTTGCGGTAGTTCGATAAGCAACGGCTTCAAACGTATATTGTCACATCACAAGTTCGATCACCCCTTGTGAGCCACTTGCATGGTTGGAGCCTGAAGTTACATTAGTTATGACCATGTAAGGTGTTCATGGACCTTGAGAAAATTATTGAGCAAAGTTTGGGTACCATCGTCTTGTTTTGGCATCGTAATCGCAACAATGTACTAATTATCATACATCATATGTAGGAAAGAAACAATAGTTCGGCAAAGTGGCTAATGATTGCATCTCGGTGTCATTCTTATCACTTGGTAGATCTAAGTCCATGACCGATTTTGGATTCACTCGGAGCTTCGTCTAAATATGTAGCATGCGCATGGGAACATTCTGTGAATTTGATTCGTCAATGCGTCGAGCAGTCCATTCAGTTTTTGATACCTGACGTACGGATGTGCCTGTGAGCTTATATCCTTCCTTAGGTGTACGACACAGTGGAGATGTTGCTGCTCAACCCCGAGGAAGATTAGAAAAATGATGCAGCCACCCGAAAGACACAGGCACCACACCGGGTGAATTACAGCGCTGGTACACGAGACTGGGTCTTATCATCGGTGGCAAGGACGGACCGTCGAAAGAACAAGAAACGAAGAACCGGAAGAATGCAGAAGATAACCCGTCTTCTCAATCATCTGCGAGTTTCTTCGATGGCAGGCCATCTTTATTTTCCTCCGACCCTGGCTGAAAAGTCTTCATGGAGAATGTTCAAAGCGAGACGTTTTTCGATAAGAGAACAGGTTTTTCTGGATAAGCTGTTGTCCACATGAAAAACGATTGGACAAATGTGCAGACATACTATCTAGACCTTTCGTGTTTTTACCCCACCTTAATTCAGGGGGTTGTTTATTATTTCATTTAGATGATAAACGTAAATTTTCTGGAATGTCTAGTCGAGGGATCTTCATTAGAGAGAAGCATCGACTCTTTTCATTCATTGTAATTTAATAGGGCAGTTCACCTAAGAGTTGAAAATTTTCCCTTGCGTCGACAATAATGTATTAATTTAGCTGAGTACAAATCTCTGAACTGAAATCACGAGGAAGTTTATTGTAAATAATGGTATGATTTCAAACATGTTAGTGAGTTTAATCATTTTATTAGCAACTTCATGAATGTATTAGTAAATTTTAAATTCATAGAATTTGTCTTAATTTAGCACGATAAGTTCTGTGCAACCGCTGCCAGACTATAATAGCAAACATAAAACACACTTTTTGTTTTGAACTCTCGAATCAAATGATACGCAAAAGAAGTTTATCAAGAGAACTAAAATGGAGAACGATAAGATTATATAGACATTGCAAGCTTTCTAAGCATTTTCGGAACAAGTCTGGTGCATGGGACTAGAGGCGAGGAGGAGAGAAATTATTGTCATTATTTCTGGCCTGTGTTTATGGTTGAAAGGACAAACGGTACTGACTCTGCTAGTCGCAATTCACATAAAGGAAAATTTTCATTCACTCTCAGTAAAAAATTTTGCTTCACATTCTCTGTTTATCCCACTCCAACTTCATTTTCGCCATCATTAAATCCAATTAGCGTTACTTTGTGAAAAGCCTTGAAAAGATAACTTTATTTCTCGAAAAAAAAAAATCAATGACTTAGAAATTTTTTTTTTTAAATAATCACTTGTATCATATATAAAACTGAATGTTGGCATAAATTTTTGTTGATAATGAAAAGATTTTCTATCAAATGACTTTTCTAAGTGATAAAATAATCAATTTATGAAAAAATTATCCCAAATCATCATTTCTCGCAAAGCAAGTGCATCCAAAATCAACCAATACGTCTAGGGGGAGACTCGGTTATCCTAAAGTTCGCGATACATTTGTTTTTGGTATTTTTTAATAATGTACACTATGTTTACTCGTCTAGTTTTAGTTGTGCACGAACATTAATTAATATGATCATATCTCTACTAGCTTCTATTTGCAGCCCTGTAGTAACGGGGATGGTAGAATACAGCGCTCCGTCTTTATCAGTCCTCAAATTAGAAAGACGTTCCCAATTGAAGAAAAAGATTATGGTAAGGCCATATTTCTTTCACTTTCAAAGCGATATATATTACTTCAAACAGATAAAAAAAGGAAAATTGCAATTTGTGGAGCTAAAACAATTGATGGACACGTTTTGGGTCGGCAAATAGTGGTATCTCATTTATTTCTCCCTGATTAATCCAATAATTAGTGGATTTTAGACGTGAATCTGCAGGAAACGCTACTACATTTTGCCTATATCCTATGCTTGCAATGTCTGATTGAACCCTCATATTAGGTTGCTTGGCTTATGAAGCCAAATATGACCTTTCAAATTTAACAACTTTATTTGTTTTGTGAAAAATAAATAATTTAAATTTATTTCTAAAAATGATTACTTATGTTTTTTAATGAATGAATAAAAATATTTTTATTATTCATGAAAATGTTTGGACATAAATTGCTATTGATAATGAAAAGGTTTTTCATCGGCTAGTTCTTTCGAGCGATATAACTTATCATTTTTAAGAAAATATTTCTTAAATCATTCATTTTCCACTAAACAAACGAAACCTAAAATCATATTTATTTTTTGCAATTTATCACTTTTATTAACTCGCTATAATCTTCATGTCTGGCGAACCAGCTACCAAGCTAACGGGATATTTCATTATACTAGGGTTTATTAAATCTTTATATCAGAAAATATTTTTTGTTGTCTAAAAATCTTTCGCGAACTTGCCAATACTGAAGAAATTATTCACGAACGGCTTTTTTTTAAGCTTTCTATTCATGAACTCACGCGGGATTCTCTGTAATTCTTGGAAGCTTTAAAAGACATCTCAGTAAATTATAGCTTAGGACAATGATGTTTGATCCTTAGAGCAACTAAAACGCAGTAATTCGTGGTATAAAAATGCCACCTACTCATGCCCTTAGTTAAACGACGCGCGCGTACAGGCCTTCAAGCTAACACAATTGCGTTCAAAATAAAGGGTGTCACGAAAGCAATAAACTTGCACCGAAGAACTCAATAACAGTTTCGTTTTGCCTGTAGATAGCAATTTTATTATGTCATCAAGAGGGGAATTGTGTATGATTTACTGTTTAACTTTAATTGTGGGTTATGGTTAGTGGGCACATAACTACATGAAGATTCATGAAATACTTTGAAAACCCCAATGACAAGTTAAATCGAGATCTTTGGCTTGTGTAATGTGACTCTCACCTAAAGTAGTTTGCACGCAATTGATGAGATTCAAAATGAGCGATTAAAAGTTCTTAAATCAGAAGTTTCTTAATGCCCAGTTGAACTATGTCAAAACTACGAGTTATATGATTTATTTTAGTGTACATTTGACATGAAAAAACTGTACACTAAATTCATTCTACACCACTATTAATCGAGAAATAGACACTATCTAAAACGTGATTTCTGAATTCTCAAAGGGCCTTGAACTTCGGTTGTTATAGGAACTTTTGCAATTTTTTAAATATAAAAAAGACAAGCAAACTTTAGGTAGGTAAATGTCGGACTCAAGAAATTGACTCCCTTAGATAAGTTCTGGTACAAAAAAATTAAGTAACGGTTCATAATTTTCTTTATCTCGCTGCCTTGAAATAAAGTAGGCAGAGCGAGATGAAAACCCTAAAGGTGCAGATGAACACAGCTCGAATCAATGCAACGTGGAAGCACAAGTCCATGCAAATTGAGCTGTAGTCTTCAATGTCAGAAGCTAGCGGGCGCATGCACGCAAGATGAAGGCCTCTTCTTTTCTTCCTTTCCAAAGGCACACAGTTGGAGTGGGCATTTAAGTGCCTCAACGTGGTTTTCAGATGAGTAGATGGGCCAAATTTAAGAACCCTCCTCAATCTTTAGACTCATGCTCGCTCCTATATAAACCCCTCTCTCGTCCCTCTACTTCTCACCAAACAAAACAAAAGATCTCTCAAAGAGTATGATTACACAGCTTCACATTGAAGATGATCGCTTCCAAGTTGCTTCTTCTTGGGCTTCTCGGTGCTCTAGTTTGCTCCTCTGCCTACTCTAGGGTGCTTTTGGGTGAGAAGGGGCCCTTTGAGGAGGAGAAAAACTTCTTCCCCCGTCCTGGATACGGTGCCGGCCTGGGTGGTGGAGGTGGCAGTGACGGTGCTGGTGCTGGCGGGGGAGCTGATGCTGGTGGTGGACTTGGAGGTGGTGGCGGTCTAGGGGGAGGTGATGGCGGAGGTTATGGAGGCGGTGGCAGTCCAGGGGGAGGTGACGGCGGAGGTTATGGAGGTGGCGGCAGTGGAGATATAGGTGGTGGTTATGGTGGGGGAGCCGGTGGTGGATATGGTGGTGGTGGTAATGCTGGCGGTGGGATAGGTGGTGGGGCTGGAGGAGGCAGCGGTGGCATGCTTGGTGGCAGAGCTGGAGCTGGAAGAGGGTTTGGTGGAGGAGCTGGTGCTGGTGCTGGTGGAGGGTATGGTGGTGGTGGTGGTGGTGGTGGTGGTGGTGGTGGTGGTGGATACCCTTGAAGAGTGAGAACCAAATTTAAGGACGTGTCTTGAAATCTTACTTTAGAAGCGCTTGAAATGTTAAGGCAAGAGCGGCCAGAGAGAAGTGTGCCTTTGTCTCTTTTGCACCTAAAGTTTGGTTTTCATGTTTCAATAAGCTTTTATCAGCAGATTAATGTACAAGACATGCATTCGTAGTAATGGCATGTTTCGTCTGTGCATCTCTCTCTCTCTCTCCCTCACAGTTGGCGGATATATCTAGTATTTTTCTTCTTCCCTTTTTGTGAGGAAAGTAAAACATAACTCCGCCACCCAAGGGACTGGTGAGGATGTAAAAGCGACGGTCTCGGACATGTGTCGTCACATCACGAGTTCTATCCTCTCCGTTTGCTGCATGCTACGCCAAGTCCTCGCGGGTGGAGTTCGTAATGGTGACCTTGCTGGGTGTTCATGGATCTCGAGGAGATTATCGAGCAAAGCTCGAGCATCCCTCGTCGTGTTTTGGCATCATAAGCCGCAGTTTATCATGCATTGCACATACAAGAGAAAGAAACAATAGTTTGTTGTGGTATTTTCCAATCGATACAACTATTGAGACATTTTGTGGCTCCAAGTTTCGGCTTTCTCTTTGTTAAAAGAAATAAAATTGAAACTGAGTTTTGATGGAAATAGTCACTGAATTCCATGTAAATATACGTACTAAAGACTAATAACTATCTTGGGATTTGAGCGACATTAATCGCTTCTGAACCTAGAGGAATGATTCGAACAAATATATATAAACCTAGAGGAATGATCCCGTTAGGATGACGTCAGAGTATGCGTGATATGAGGTCGTAAGTGACGTCAGCAAGCGGTCACGTGAGCGGCATGTGGGTTCGTTGATCTCATGAGCAGAAGGTATGGGCGGCGCATGCGGGTGTATAAGAGGCTTTTTACGACAACGGCATTTGGTTGGTCGAACTCGTCGTCGGAGTGTGAACTTGGTGGTGGCGTTTGTTTATGAAAATGACCGACGAAAGACATTGGAAAAGCACTTACAGGCGAAGGGCTTCGGTGAATTCGAGACGTGGCGGGGCACGGCGACGCGTGATAGTGTTTAACGTCGTCCGTTTGCAACAAGATTTCGGGATCTGGTTCATTCAAGGGCAGCGGGGTCCAATTTGTTTTTCAAGATGGGCGGCGGAACAGTGCGGGAAACACGGCTGGTATGGCTGGTGTTGCTACAGCAGCCATAAAAATAAGATTACAATAATGAAGAGTTTGTATATATTTCAATGATGAATAGTACTTGAACCTAGCTTTGCATGATGACTATCTATAGCAAAAAAATATTACTATATTAATTATAGTCAATTACGATCAAATAAGGAAGATAATGCACAATCCCAAGAGATATAGAGAATCAATTAGAATATTATAATATTAATTTCTCATATCTGTTTATGAGTGTAAAGATTATGTAATAGCCAATTGTCAAGGAGCATCGTGGAGAAAGTCGATGATCTTTGGGAGGTGATAGTCAAGGACTATTCTAACTGGAGCGTCATCAAGTAGGCCACAAGAGTTTTTGAATATTCGAATTTAATGGTACTAAGGTGGAGCATGTAGTTCTCCATTTGTGCTTGAGGTTTTCCAAAGGGTTAATATTCTAAAAAATTCCACAATGATACACATGTGACAAATTTATCCAAAACTAAAATTTTTAATTATGAAATACTCAAATTGGTACACCTGTGACGAATTTACCTCAACTGACTAAAAAAACTCAAAATTAATATACTTATGATAAATTTACCCCAAACTAATGTATTCAACGGCCAAAAACTTTAAACTGGTGCATTTGTGATAAATATACCATTCGTTAAATTGGATTAATAGTACAAAAAATCAACTATGACAACGGAGAGTAAAATCGCAAATTTGTATATTAGTTAACTGTCACATGTCATTCAACTTAGTAATTTGAAAGTAAAATTTAGTGGAAACTAATATGTAGTAAATTAATCACAAATGTACCGATTTTTGGTAAATTTATCAAAGGTATACCGGTTTATGATTTTTGGTGATATAAAAATTAATTTAGGATAAATTTGTTACAGGTATATCGATTTGGAGTTTTTTAGAGCATTAATCATTTTCCAAATACATGTCTTTCCTTGGAGTACTTGAAGGAAGGTGTTCTTGAGTAAGCCTCTCAAATCAATGCATGCACTTAGGACAAACTTTCTTGATGAAATTTATCTATCATTTTTAATAGAAAAATGATTGTGTAACAGTCTTTAATCTACTACGAGAAAATCAGTTTATTTTGGATTATTCAAAATGAAATAACAAATAATTATAATTTATTATAGAGCTCACTCTTACAATAATTTATGACCCTCACAATAATCTAAATATTATTATGCTGGCAAAACTCCTTTTTATATGGTCAATAATATCTTGAAGTAGATGTCATAGGCCAAACTCTCAAATCCTATGGGATCATCTCATTTCCCTTAACTTCCGGTGGTAGACAGCAACATATGTCTCTCATGTGCACGTCTAGAGTTTGTGAATTTCAGTTGTTACTGCCTTTAGTTTGTTGATTTAATTTTTGATGCCTGGCTTGTAGATGTGCTTTGGACACTTCGCTAAGAGAGCCCAATCAATCTATTGCCTTTCTTAGGTCTATGATATAATGGAGATGATGTTGCTAAAACTGGAGGAAGCTTTAAAAATGACGCAACTTTTTGAGATGCATGTATGAATTGTGTTAGAAAAGTTCTCACATCAAAAAATTGATATGGTGTGAAGTAATTTAACATTAATTGGCCCTTTACTTACTGGTCTAAACTTTGAGTGAATATGTATATATCTAGATATGTTGACAAACTTGAACTTGGACTTAAACTCCCTCTTAATTATATCTCCAGATGAAGGTAATGACTTTTGCTGTATTGGAGCCAATGGTTGATTAGTGGCCCTCTTCTAATATGTATCGATATTCGATAAATATCTCAAAGAAAGAATCTCGTGATCGACACAGTTTTCAAGCAGCTTTCATGGTTCATCTGACCAAATAGACTTGGAGTGAAGGTGAGAGTTGTGGTGTATCAACGTGGTCTTGATGGCAGCTTTCATGGTTCAGTCTGGAGAAAGACACCAAGGATAAGGGTGGGCTTTGTTATTGTGGTCATCACAACAAGGCAATAAAGCGGAGTTCCAATGCGAGATAAGTTGATGTAGAACGAAATCGGGATTACAGTGGACCAAATCTAATATAAAGCTTACACATGAGAGACAAGGTTGTTGAAATACATGCAAGAGGTGTTCAAGAACTCCCACATTGAAAAATTAATGTAGTTCAGAATAATTAATAATCTTACTTCACTCTTAACTTATTAGTTTGAATTTTTAAAAATATAGTCCAACTGGATATATTAATGATCTGAGTTCTTTCTCGACATTCTTATGTATCGGGTCCTGCCTGCTTCGACAAGGACGAGTACTGCACCGCGTGTACCAAGGCACCGGCTCGAGAGACGGAGTCTCAGTCTTCGGTGGTAAGGACAGACCATTAAAAGAAGAACTAACGAGGCACCAAGAGACGGCAGAAGACAACTCATCTCGTCAATCATTTGCCAGTTTCTCTATTTTCTTTTTTTTTGGTTATATATCAAGGCATCTTTTTTTCGCGGAAGCCTCTGAACCCTGGAAGCGCTTCCCGGCTGAAGAGCCTTTGTCTCCAGATGAAAATAGTTGGACAATTGTGTAGATATTCGATTTGAACTGTCTGTGTTTTCACACCCCTTAATTTGACGGGTTGTTTATCACATAGTTTAGGTGACAAATGTAACTTACCTTGAATATCTAGTCAAGGGATCTTTACTAGAAAGAAGCCCCGATTTCTTTTTTCTTTTTAGTTTCCTCAGAATTTCACTACAACTCAAAAGAGCAGTTCACCTGAAAGTTAAAACTTGTTTTTACCTTAGTCAACCATGCACGATATAGTCTCAACTTAGTCGAATACAACTCTTTTGGCCGTGATCACTTGGAAAGACAATGGTATGATTACAAATATGTCAGGGAGTTTCATTATTTTGTTAGTAACTTTATGAATGTATTAGTAAATAACAAATTTGCAGAAAAGTGTCTCAAATTTAGCATGATGAAGTTCCCTGTTAGGGCTGCCGGATCATTGCTGGCATCAAACATGAAACCCGCGCTTGGGTTCGTACTCTCGAATAATTAATACACAATTTTTTTTTTGAGAGAAATTACTGTATACCGAAATGGACAACGCTAAGCATACAAGATGTGTTTGTTTCTCCGAAAATCATTGATTTTAAGAATATTTTTCCAAAATCAATATAAACATAGATTTTGTTGATAATGAAAAAAATTCTATTAAATGACTTTTGTAAGTGATTATTTTTTTAAAAAAATAATTTTCAAATAATTTTTTTTTAACAAAGCAAATACATTAAAAATCGGAGTCAAGGCCGAAAGGGCTAATAAACACACCTAAAGGGGGTGAATAGGTGTATATAAAAATTTGAAAGACTTTAATAGATTTAATCTCTTTGAATTAGAATTCAGGATATAAAAGACTTTTAAATAACTCGATGAAGCAAATAAATAAAGAAGCAATTAAAATAAGGAAATTAGGGTAAGATAAATTGAACACAAATGTTTATAGTGGTTCGGCTTAATCCAAGCCTACGTCCACTCTCCCGCGCTGATAGCCCACTAGCTGGATTTCACTATGGATCAAAAGAGATTGGTACAGCTTGTAGTCTTGACTTTCTTAGAGGAAAGTCTCAGCTATTCTCTTCACAAATTCTTAGTGTATGCTTCTCTCTTTCGTACACAATTATAACTTGAAGAATGAGAAAGTAAGGAACTTCAGAGATTCAGACTTTGAAAATTTTCTTTCAGCCACACATCAAACAACGAAAAATCCCACTTTTGAATACTCTTTTGTGCTTTTATAACCGTTGGCACTTTCTAAAAGAGTTCTTCCAATCTATCCGTTGAAATAAATCAATTAAGGTGATATTGAGTTGTTGATTAAATGTAGATGAGACCTCGTCAATCCTATTTGCCTATACAATTAAGATCTTGAGTTTCCATAAGTAGAACCTTCCAAGTTTGCTTGCTCTTTAAAAAGATATTCAAATCAGGTAGATTCCAATATGAATAACCGAATACCTTAAAGCTATATCCAGCCATAAAATCTTCCAAAAACCATATAGAATGAATCTTCAAAGATAAATTCCCATATGTGAAAGTCTTCTTCCTTTAGTCTGGTGACTATCAACTTGGACAGATTTGAAACTTGATTCTAGCTGTCTTCCGACTTTGATAATAGAGTCTAGAGATCTTCAGACTTTAATACTTGAATCTGGAAGTCTTCAGACTAGACTGATGGAAACGTTTTGTCAATTTCAAAACAGCAAAAGAGTTTTCTCCAATAAAGGCAACTTCTACCTATATGCGAAGGGGTCCTGAAGTTCACTATACCAATTTTATCTCTTCTTCTTTTTTTTGCATTATTTGGATAATACATACTATGCTACTCATATGCATTGTAAGTCTGTAGTTATACACGAATAAAATAATATAATCTTATATTTCCTTGCCCTGTAGCAGTGGGCGGGGGGTTGGTACAATACAGCATTCCGTCTTTATCACTCGTTAAATTATATTAATGTTCCCTATTGAAGAAAGAGATTATCATAGGCCCCATTTCTCTGACTTTCAAAGCAATCTTTATTACTTAAAAAAAGAAAAGAAAATTGCAATTGGTGGAGAAATTGAGGTCGACGGTCACATGTTGGGTCTGCAGATAGTAGCATCTCATTTATTTCTCCCGGATTAATGATTGAATTTAAGACGTGAATCTGCAGGAAATGCGACTACTCGGTCAAGAGAAATACTAAACCGGTGGCATTATATATGATTTACACTTTCTTTATAAATGTAGTGAAGGTCCTAAAATTTATAAGTATAATTGAGTTATAGAACTTTTAAAGAATATAATTAAGTCCTGAATCTTGTTAGGAAATTGTAATTGGCTTCCAAAACTTTTAAAAAGTATAACCAAATCCTAAAACTTATTACAAAAATGCACTTGAATCTTAAAATTTTTAAAAGGTGCAATCAAATTAAGGACTTGATTGGACTTTTAACATGTGATTTCTCACTTAGAGTAGTTTACACAAGATTAGTGAGATTCAAATAGGTGATTTCAAGTCCTTAAATTGTAAATCTTCCGATAACTAACTGCGCCTAATCTAGGGGTCACATGTTTTACTCTTAGGGATGGAAAAACTTAATAGTATATTTCTTCTACGACAGTATTGATGATGGAGAATTAGGCACCGTCTAAAATTATGTCTTGATTTCATAATTTTCTTTATATCACTTCCTTGAAATGGAGGGAGGGAGGGACAGAGGGATCCTGAGATAATGAACACAGCTCGGATCCATGCAACGTCGAAGCAAAAGTCCATGCAGACAGAGGTTTAGTCTTCCATGTCAGAAGCTAGTAGGGACATGCACGAAACAGGAAGGCCTTTTCTGTTCTTTTTCAAAGTTGCATGGTTGGAGAGTGCATTTAAGTGCCTCAACACGTTTTCAGTTGAGGAGATGAGCCAAATTTAAGACCCCTCCTCAAGCTATAGACTCGTGCTCACTTCTATATAATTCCCCCCTCTCGTCCCTCCACTTCTCACCAAACAAATCAAGATCTCTCAAAGAATTTGATTAAACAGCTTCACATTGAAGATGATCACTTCCAAGTTGCTTCTCCTTGTGCTTCTTGGTGCTCTAGTTTACACCTCTGGCTACTCTAGGGTGCTTTTGGGTGAGAAGGGGTCCTTCGAGGAGGAGAAAACCTTCTCCCACGGTCCTGGCTATGGCGGCGGCGGCCTAGGTGGTGGAGGGGGTGGTGGCTTGGGAGGCGGTGGTGGAGGAGGATTGGGTGGTGGTGCTGGTGCTGGCGGCGGAGCTGGTACCGGTGGGGGACTTGGAAAAGGTGGCGGTCTAGGTGGAGGGGGTGGAGGAGGATTGGGTGGTGGTGGTGGTGGTGGTGGTGCTGGCGCTGGCGGGGGGGGAGCTGGCTATGGTGGAGGAGCTGGTGCTGGTGGGGGAATTGGAAAAGGCGGTGGTCTAGGTGGAGGGGGTGGAGGAGGATTGGGTGGCGGCGGTGGTAAAGGCGGGGGAGCTGGCTTTGGTGGAGGAGCTGGTGCTGGTGGGGGGTTGGAAAAGGTGGCGGTGTAGGCGGTGGGGCTGGAGGAGGTTTTGGAGGCGGCGGCGGTGGAGGAGTAGGTGGTGGCGCTGGTGGGGGAGCTGGTGGTGGGGCTGGTGCTGGCGGCGGGATAGGTGGTGGAGCTGGTGGTGGAGCTGGAGGAGGCGGTGGTGGAGGGTTTGGCGGAGGTGGAGGAGCTGGTGCTGGCGGCCTATGGTGGAGGAGCTGGTGCTGGCGGAGGATATGGTGGTGGATCCCCTTGAAGATTGAGAGCCAAGTAGAAAGATGCATCTTTCCAAATTATTACTCTATGTTTTCCTTTATTAGTGCTTAAAATGTTAAGGCAAGTCTGGCCAGAAAGAAGTGTGCCTAGGTCTCTCATCGACCTCACGTTTAATTTCTATGTCCCAATAAGCTTTTTACAGCAAATTAATGGACAAGACATGCGCCTCGGAGAAATCTCTCTCTCTCTCTCTCTCTCTCTCTCTCTCTCTTGAACATGCATAAAATCTTGTTGGTGGACTCGGTCGTGTGCATGTGTATATATAGCGTTTTTCTTTTATTTTAGGAAAGCATAGTATAACCTCAAAATCCAGGAGGCTAGTGTAGCTGGATTTACGCTACCCTGGAGTGTGTCGTGGCGTCATGAGTTCAACACCTTTGGGCCGCCCGCACGAGCAGAGTTTGAATTTACATCAGTCATGATTTTACTGGATGACTGTGAATGTTGAGGAGATTCTCGAACGAATCTGGGATACCCCTCAAGATATTTTGACATCATAATAGCTATAATGTATGGATAATCATAAGAAAAAGTATTAGAAAAGTTCTAATCTTAACCCTTTTAATTGATGCTAATTTAATCATAAATCTTTTGATCTAATGTCAATTTAGTCATTCGGTCTAAATTTAATAGGATATTGTTGATGTGGAGGCCGGTTAACTAACGTGATAAGGTCGACGCTAACGTAAACAATTTTAAATAATATTTTCATATTTTTTGAATTATTTTATTTTATTTTATTTTTATTTTTCCTTCCTTTTCCTCTGTTCGGCGAACTTCGACAATTGGCCAGAGGCGAGGGACCTTGTTGACCTCTAGCCAATCTCACTCAACCATGGTGAGCCTAGGTCCCTTGCTGGCACTTGCTTTTGGTCGATCGCCAAGCTGGCGACCAATTGGAGGAAGAGGAAGGAAAAAAAAAAAGGAAAGAGAAAGAAAAGAAATAAGAAAAAAATAAAGAGAAAAAATATTAAAATAATATTAAAATTTATGTATATTAGTCGACTGGCATCCATGTCAATAATATCTTGTCAAAATTAGCTTAATGACTAAATTGATATTAGGTTAAAAGATTTATCACTAAATTAGCATTAAATTAAAATGTTTAGAACTAAATTGATATAAATGCAATAGGTTTAAGATTTTTCCCAATAATTATCCCAATAATCACACATCATAGGTACAAGAGAAAGAAATTTGTATAATCCGATCCATTACTGAGATATTATGTGGCTTCAAGTTCACGTGCTTAAGATTGGCTTTATCGTTGCAAAAAATGAAAATGAATTTCGATGGAAATAGTCGTTTAATTCCATGTAACATACAAGCACTAAAGGCTGAAACTATGCTCGGGTTCGAGCGGCTTTAATCGCTTCCAAACCTAGAGGAATCTCTCGTAGTCAGCCAGCTTTCTTTACGAAAATCTGAGCTGATTTTTTTAGAGATTCTTTTTTGTCCCAATGGTTTGCTATCAAAGCCTTAACTTACCCTAGAAAAAATAGCATTATTTCTAACTATACGTACCTAAGCTTCAGCTAAAACTATTGTAATTGGCTTCCGAGCATCAACGATTTCCGCAAGAAAAGACTATTATTTTGACTTGTACCATGCCCATATAGAGTTTTTTTATCTGCTGGTTACAAATTCCATCTGGTTCATTTGGTTAGTTAAATGAACTAGGAGGGTCTAACCGACGAAATTGATGCTTTCTATTTTTTTTTTTTTAGATATTGTATTGATTAATATCAAAAAACATAGAAAAAATAAAATGTACACGTGAACAATTAGTAGTTGCTATATGTACATGCCCCAATTTATATGATTATGTACAACCTAATTAGAGTCTACTAACTACAATGATGGTCGATGATTAATCACATAATGGTAATCGTGAGTTTTAAGTGGTCTTTAAGTGTTCATGCCATAAGCTAAGCAAAAGGCGACAAGAAAAATAACCCTTTTGCTGCATATGATGCAAGAGTTCAGTCAATCAGCCATTCATCTAACAATGTTTTATCTGTTGAGCATCAAGCGAGAATCCAAAGGAAATGATGTAACATAAGACTGATAAGTGATAATCTAGATGGGTTTCTCCAACTATGATTCCGGCCGAGCAAAAATCTCGCCGCCTGCCTGCAACTGATTGGCGATTCTCCCTCTAGATTCTTACTTCTATGCCTTCCTTTAGCAAGTGCTCCTTCACAGACTGAATCGGCACCTGCAATCACAACATCGAAGCAGCGTGAAGACATGAAAAACTGACGATCAAAGTGAGATATACATGAAATTCTAGGCTATCATCTCAATCTGGATACAAACGGGAACATTTTTCACGAGGTTACCTCCTTCCGGTGGAATATCCCTGCAGCAAGCGCGGCGGATGCATTGGTCTTCTCAAATACCTCCATAAAGTGCTCCACAGAGCCCGCACCGCTACTTGCTATCACCGGGATGCTCACGGCATCAGAAATCAGCTTCACTAAATCGACATCGAATCCTTTTCCTTGACCTGACAAGGATGCAGATCGGGCATTTGTACCATGAGCACAACACAACAACGTTGCAAGAGAAACTAACAAAGGACTTAAGTACAAATGCACCAATAAGACTGATAACCAAGGAAACGCTTCTACTGCTTAGTAGTCCAGCTTCTGAAAGGATCTAAATAACCCACGGAATAGAGCACAGATCTCTCACCATCACAGTCAATGCAGTTAAGCAATATCTCTCCAGCACCCAACTCTTCAACAGCCTTTGCAAGCTCGTAAGCTCCAATTGGCCGACCTTCTCGTCCTCCATTGACCTTCAGGAAAACATTGAAAACTCGCTCAATTGATCCTATGAGCGGCCATTTTTTTACCACATAATGCAAATGAGAATTTAATTATCTAGAGAATAACAGTAAGCAAACATCTTTAGACATCACTCAAAGGATTACCAACCCTTGGCAGGATACTTGCCTTTAACTTATTTAAGATGTTCACAAATATCAAAATAAATTCAAATTTACATCTGTTCCAAGCTCACCCATATTTCGTAGCATCTGTTTTCGATCACTTTCTTGCCAGTTTTAACTTATTTAAGATTTTCACAAATATCAAAGAAATTCAAATTTACATCTGTTCCAAGCTTACCCATATTTCGTAGCATCTGTTTTCGATCACTTTCTTGCCAGTGCTGCTTTGGTCATCACATCTTACATTAATGTGCATATTTTAAAATTGCAAACATTTTCCCACTAAATCTTCATAGTCAATCGTTCTAGTTCGGTATATGATGACAAAAGTAAACAGAAAAATTTGATTCAAACTAGATAGCTAAATATTAACCAGTGACAATAAAGTAGCAAAAACAAAGCTTACCGTGCACTGGTACCAAGCATATTCTTCTCCATTTGGACCTAAGACAACATTGAAGTACCAAGAAATTCATATAGAGGTAACAACAAACATAATATGAGCATGAACATTCCCACTCCCTCTAAATGCAGCCCTATGGTAGCCACATGCACAGAAAGAGAACCAATTAACACAAAATGTTTCTTTACTGCGTAGGGGAATAATTCATCCAATCTCAGCCAACCTTGAAAGAGTTGATGAAGAAACAATTCCATTATTGGGTGATTCCAGGCTACTCCAAGACAGAGAAAGATATCCTAATCAACTATCAGGCAAAATATCTTATAGAGTAGATGGGGTTTGGTGCAACCAAATGACTTGCCTATTTAAAAGTTGACAATAGACAAGGTGCATTACAAAGTTGGTGTATACCTGGATTTGTTACCCTTGTAGATCTGAACTCCACATCTTCGGGACTCTTGATGTACATCCTACGAGGATCTATGCTCACTACCACTGCCTGGCAAAAAAGAACAAGATATAAAATTACTTCAAATACATGTGTCCATGCTCAAATGCTTTAATGCTTGATAAACTGTCAATTGCCAATTTTTTTTCTCCATTAGCAAGAACAAGGGACAAAATGGCAGGCTCTTAGTGGTAGACAACAATAGAATCCACCATCAGACCATCCTATTTGATCGTATTGAAACATTTTAAGTAGAAGAAGATTCTTAAGCATGTCTTTTAACAGATGTTGGTAATTAGATGACAATCTGCTGCTGCAGTAACTAACCAATAAATAAAAAAGCTGGTAGGAGTTAACTAATCAATTGTTAAATAAAATCCAACACGAGCTCAAAGGCAAAAATGTAAAATCAGTTCGACATTGGTTGCACTATAAAATGACTTTCCAGTGCACTCAAAAAATGCCATCAACATGAGGCTTTCCAATTTCATGAGTCATACATATTGAAATCATCATGCTGCACCATTGAGTAATCCTTAGTGGATTCAGTTACAACACTGGGTGCTTGTCAGTCGAAGTATTAATCACAACTTTATGACCACAAACAGAATCTCCTGGAATTCATGGTAGTGATCCCAAGCATGTGTACACAAACCAAGGCCAAATACAAAACTGTTTCGAGAATACACATAACCACATGTGTAATTAAGCAAAGAAATTACCTGATTCCCATAGACTCTAGATATCTGTTCCAAGCTGCTCTTTCCACTCTTCACCTATGAAAGGTGGTCCACAAAGTATCAGCAGAGGAGGAAACATGCTTATGTATCTACCAAGAACTTAGAAAATGTCACATACTCCGGTTCTTAGATATTCTTCAGCAGCATAAACCGCATCACTGCCTATAGAAACCTTATCTGCCCCAGATCTAAAATATTCTGAAGCCACTTCTAGACTGGAATAGTGCCTGAGAAGTTTTGAAATGTCATATAACTGTCATATTTTCTGGAACTGCAGTAAAACTGAAACATGGCCGGATCAAGGGCCCAAAATTCAGAAGATATGAAATTTCATGCAAAGTTATTGATACACTTAAAAGTGTATATTACTCTTGGAACACCTCCACGTAAATGCCTACCTGCCATTTGCATCTGTGAAATCTCTAATTCCACCTCCAACGGTTAATGGTACAAAAACATTTTCTGATGTGTATCTCAATACCTAAAGTCCATTGTGAAGACAAAGAAGAAAATGACAATATCAGAGAGGGGAAAACAAGAAATCTGCCATGCATTCCATATGAATACTGCAACCAAGAGTCATATCATAAAGAATTGAACCTGCAGCATCGGTAAGTCGCCCAGGGGGAAGTCGCGGAAACCAGTAATATTCAGAAAACTGACCTGCCACCAATATTCAAATGAAATTACTAGTCAACCAATGGACTATAAGCATCAAAATGCATCTTCAGTTCAGAAATCATACTTCATCTGCTCCATCCTTGTAATACTGCCCAGCTAGGTCCACAGGCTTACCGAGGTTCCTCACCTGTAAGAAAATTTAATATGAATGCCTAAAAGTATCTAACTGTGATCTTTCCGCCACATAAAATTCTGTCAAAAGTACCATGAACATATAATTCAGCAAAGTGAGACTTTCTGCTAAATTATATAGGACAGCAAATTGCCTTGCAGTTCATATCCCCATTTGAAGGAGTAATGTAACTTTTAACATAGGCACAGAAATATAGAGAATACTACTCTTTCTTTGGTGAACTGGGCTTCTGAATATGTCTTAGTTCTTATCTTCTTTTAATTATTTTCTCTCCTCAAAATCTTTCAAGCAAGAATTTACCCCCTTATGTTTAGTGATATGTATTTCAACCAACAGAAAGGAGAGCTGATTAGTTTTCACACCTCATTCTCTTCTGTGCGCTCTCTCACATCGTATTGGTCACCTTTGGTAACAACAAGATCTCCCTTGTCATTTGCCCTCACATCAAGACAAGCAATTACCTGAAAAAAGTCGTCACCAAAAAGTTTCAATCCCAGATTAGAGAATCAATCAAAAAGCGATACAATGCTCCACACCCACACAATTTGCAACAAACTAAGGTGACAGCAAGTTGAATAGTTCAAGGTTTGCTTTCAAAGAGGGAAAAGAAAAGCCATTCAGAGATCCTCAAGTCAAAGAATGTTACCCTTTTTGCAAGCTTCGAGGCATTCCCTTCTGTAGGCTTCTGTCTTCACATAATTATTCAGTTGTTAGATAGTTGGACAGATAAGCTCAACACATTAGATAAGAAATTTCATAGGCAAAAATATACCTTTGTTACATGTGACTTGGGCGACAAGAATCTTCTCAATACCGTCAGACCCACATCTGAATATTCAATATCAAAGTAATAGGGTAAGTCCACATGCAATTGCCTTACCATATCATGTTCTTGCATCAGGGAAACTAAAATTGTCAATGCTGGTTTGATAAGAAAAATTAAGGAAAATTTCTATTTGCTGATACAGCTACCACGACGGATGCAGCTAGTACTGGAAGGATAAGTCATTTACATAGCTTAGTAAGAGAATTTCACAAATTAGCCATATAGTTCTGTCCATGCACATCAATTAGTCCAAGAATATGAACCAAAGATAAAGATCCTAATATTGAGTTTCATGCATATTCCTAGGAGAAAGATTGCAGCATAGAACATTCCCTCATAGTAAATACAGACAATATAAAATAGAGATTGAAGTGAAGCAACTAAAGACCAATGACAATTTACCTCCACTTTTTTCTGGGTGAAATTGTACTGCATGCACATTTCCCTTCCCTACAGAGGCTATGAAATTGTCGCCATAATTGCAGGTAGAGGAAACCCAATCCATGTTGTCATTTGACTACCCACCAAAACCATAAAAGAGAAGATGGAGAAAAGGAAATAAGTTAGACAATCTGATGCAATAAACCTTTAAGAATTGGCAACGTACACCATTAAAAAAACAAAATCAGATAATAAAGTGGAGCGTACTGGTATGGCACGGTAGGAGTGAACAAAATAGACATGGCGATTTCCAATATCATCCAATATTTCAGACCCTTCTCTAACTTTCAAGGCATTCCAGCCAATGTGAGGCACTCTCAAACCACTGGATGCATCAAAGCGACCAACCACTCCAGGGATTATTCCAAGACCACGGACTGTTGTAAAAGTAGCCATCGTCAAGATGGGTATTGACAGATTAAATCGTTGATGATGCCATAAAAATAATACGCAAGTTAGAATTAGGAACTTTCAGATTTAGTTCTATAATCATATCTATACTCAATTCATTTATCTGAGACATTTGCCAGAGCTGTTCGATTTTCATCCTCACCATTTACCCTGTTCCTTGAACTATGAGCTGGTATGCTCTTAGTTATCATGGTTTATGCAATGCAACTCAAGGATGAAACTGTATTCTAGTGTTGGCCATGCTGTTCTCAATCTTAAAGTCCAGAATCACTCAAGTTAGTCTAAGAAAAAAATCTGTCCAGACATAGTTGCAGAAATAACAAAAGCACTATCTTCTGACCTGGGCCATTCTCCTCACTTGACTCAAAGAGTAGTTGCAGTCCAAGACATATGCCTAGGAAGGGGCGATCTTCCATAATATAAGTACAGAGAGCTTCAGCCATCCTGGAATTGAAGTTCTCAAATGTTAAAAAGTTATCTGGTCTTAACACCTGAGTCACATGATTTTATGTCATATAGCGTAGAATTTGGGAAGACTCTTGCGCAATAATCAAGACAGAGAACTCCAGAAAGAATACACGAAATGGCCCACAGTTCAAGATAATGTTGCTAGTGGTCTTTCAACTTCCAAAGTTTACTATGTCTATTGCAACATACAAATGAAATTTTGCGAACCATCTTTTATCAATCTTAAAGATTAAACTCATAGATCACAGTAGTGGCGATGGTGCATTTTAATATTTATATGCTCTTACAAAGAACACAAGCTCCCTGGACTATACCTCCAAAATACGAAAAAAGAAAGGTGGTCCTTCAAACCTTCAATGTGTAACAATTAGGAGATAAGGCGAAAATAGGTGCATACCCTTTCTTATTCAACACATCCATGGCGGAAGCAAATGCCCCGACGCCCGGGAAGATGAGGCGATTTGCACCCAAAATATCTTCAGGAGTTTGCACCTATACATGTATAAAGGATAAGAAAGTCTCAGAATACTGACTATATCAATATGAAAGCCAAGATTTAGCACGGGCGCAATCCTTAAATTAGAAGCAAAACTAGAATTCTAACAATGCAGCCCCACATTACACAGGAAAAAAAAGGTTGAAGAGAACGAGAAAGATTAAATCTTTGGCCACCCATCACGACGCGTTTCACTTTAATCGCGGCACATTACGTCAAGCGATGGCGGGTCGGGCGCTTTACTTGAATAATCGCAAGTTCCCAGACTCCATCAAATGAAAATGCTAAAACAGAGAAGACGAGAAAGATTACATCTTTAATGTCGAAGCCGAGGTAGCGAATAGCATTCCGGACGCTACGGACGTTGCCGGCACCATAATCAAGCAGAGTCACCACTGCAACGACACCAACGCGAGCATAAAACACAAATAACCATATAGTCACAGACAGAGAGATAGAGAGAGATGGGTTGTGCGCTACCAGAATCTCCTCCCCGGGCGGCGGCGGCGCGAACGGCGAAGGTTCTGGGGGATTTGAGCTTGAGGCGGGCCTTGTTGAAGCGGAAGCAAAGGAGGGATTGCGAGGTGGAAGACGATGAAGAGGGTGGCGAGAGCGATCTAGATGTGAATGCTGAACCGAACGGCGCCGCCTCCATTTTGCAAGAAAAAACCTGTCTCTAGTCTCTCTCTCTCTCTCTCTCTCTTTCTCTTTCCCTGAGCAGCTGCTTGGTTTGATTTTGCTGCGAGTTGGACTAGAAAGAGAAGAACAGTTAACGCTGGACTCTGCAAAATAGATTTGGTCCGAAGGGCACTGTACATTTTGCTCCTCTCCTGTCCCCATTAGGGAGAAAAAAAAGTGTGCGAAATTCATGATGGGAAAAGCAGAATTTTTCATTTGCGGGGAAGAATTCACTTTTTTTTTCTCGTACTTTTGCTTGAATAAAATTCTAGTTCTTGTAACATTCTCTGATGACGTTTTTTTAAATGAATTCATCAAAAGTTTCATTTCAATTCATTGGAAATTGCTTATTCAACAACAACTAGTACCACGTGGGTTTTATTTGTACTAAATTCTATACAAAAATTGCATTCCTAATCCTGTATTTTAAAATTTGATTCATTTACTTCGTTTTTAGAACAATATGAAAACCCGTACCATTTGTTAGTGTGAATATAAGACAATTTTGACACTTTTACATTTCAAATGAGACTTTAAATACCAACCAATATTATTTATATATAACTTTTTAGATCTCTTGAGTGGAGATATTTCAAATGACTCTCTGTATGCATATGCATGCATGTTAGGCTTTATTAGTAATGGTGCTTACTTATGTTATTATTTCTTTCAATGCTACGTTAAAATACTTTATGCTAGTATTTTGTGTCAAATTTTCTTCTTGATAAGGATGGAAAAAAATTAGGATGGACAATTCACGTTCATGCATTATAATTGAATATTACAATCATGTGATCATATTAAGTCATATCATTGAAAATGTTATATTTATGTATGTTAAACTTTCGGATCAATTCATGTCACTTTCGAGTTCACGATATAATCACGTATAAACACATTAGTTCGACACCTTTCTCCCGCCTCTAACTGGATATAGATTCAACAGGTGCTCCGATTATAGCATTGGTTGAATCTCTCTCGGTCCCTCGCAAATAAATTATTGCATTGTCAATCCGGTCCCAACTCAACACCACCAAAAGAAGAGAAAAAGTTAACAGGCGAAAATCATTCTCCTTGGCTATTTCAACTCGGGTCACACTGCACTTGCAAGGAAAAAGAGTAGCAATTACAAAACAGATCTCTCAAGTTATAGGCCAAGCGAAATCCTCGAGATGGCGTACCCACATTGTCAATTATGTACATCACTTATTTTAGACGTCAGGTTCAAAGTACCCAGAAAGAAAACCAGATCCTTATGCAGCTTTGGCAAATCCAACCCTCAGGTTGCCATAGTCGAAGACGGTATGGTACTGACCCATGAAAACGTCGCCCAGTATCCTGCACCAAATGCAATTAGCCAGAGAGGGAAAATCTATTGAAAGAGTACATAAGATTTGTGGGGTCCATTGTCATCCCGAAACTATTAGTCGGAAACCACACGCACCAGAGAGGCCCTCTAGGAGGGGGGACATCCAAAGCTGTAAATCCGCTTATGCATTGAGCCGAGTCTCCATCTCCTACCTTCAAAATGTACTGATGACACCAAAGCAGAAGTCAAATACATGAATAACAGGGTAAAAGGAGAAAGAAGCAAGTGAGAGAAAACAAATTTTGTGTTCCCTGCTGAGTAGAAACTCTGGTCGACCATGCCAAGATAATGACCCGAGGAAGCTACTAAAAGTGCAAGCAAGAAAACAAGTACCTACTTCAAGGCTGTTACTGCACTTTCTATGAACAAACAGTTATCTCTATGCAATGCTTCTGCTATTCCCATGGTCTATAACACTCCAATAGCCCATTGTTCAATAGATAGACAATCGTAAACTGGACAACTTAATTTCTAAGTGCAAATAACTGGGAAGTTCCCTCCTCACTCCAAATAGGTCTCTCCATATTGAGAGTGCATTTTCATTTGATATGTCAAATTTGTGTATTTCTCAGAAAACCAAACATCAAATGAGCCCTATCAAGATGGCATGCCAGGCCCTGCCTGATTTTGCCAGAAAAGCATCCTCAAGGGTATGTGTCGATTCTAAATTAACACCCACCACTATATAGCATCTACATGAAATTTTCCTTTGCATTAACTTTCTGGAAGTGGGGGATTCACCTGCCCATAGCTATTCGGGAAAGGAACAAGAAATAGTGGAATGCATAATGGTACTTGGTCTCTCACTTTATACCACACAAAAAATTAAAGAGAAATACCTAAACAACGTAAATAAAAAACCACGAAATACGTCGGGTTGGTGACAAAGAAAGAGCAAGAATGATCGACAGATTGCACTATACCTGCTCAGGGGAAAGATCAAATACCCTTCCTCCAATTGTAAATGAGACATTAGGCATGGAGGACAAGCCAGCACAATCAACAGCAGATTCGCCCATTGGACTAGGCAACCGACTGCAAAGCTGCACAAATAAATGAAGGAATAAATGAAAAGAAGAGATGAACATGCAGATGGAAAATGAAAAATTAAGTCATATCACCTCATTCACATAGCTGAGTATTCGATCCTGCGTCTCATTCAGTCGAAGTTGGTTCTGCATCCACACAACAGTCATCTCACATGTAGAGCACATTGCATCATTCAGATGACCAGAGACTTTCTCGTTTTTCCCATCAACAACAGTCTCAATGCCCATGCTGAAAATTTCCACAGTAATGAAACAATACACAAGCAATAAAAATCAGAACAAACATACTGAAAGGAATTACAACAACAGATTGTGGTAAAAACAAAACAAAACAGGTGTCTAAACCAACCTGACCCCTTGAGTACCATCAAACGTACATAATCCAATATCGGAGCATATTTTACGTGGCTCTTCCTGCCACAATATGAAGCTATGTGTCAGAAATTCAATGAGAGGATCCAGAATCATATAAACTATTTATAGATATCATTCAAAGGACTGGCATAGAAACTTTGCAAGAACCTTTGCTAAAAGCATTTGAATAATGGTCTCCCCATACTGCGCAACTACAGCCTTGCATTCTTCACTCACAACACCAGCTGCTCCAATGGCATGGTTGACTTCGGTGATAATGGTCTACTCGTAAAAGAATATGAACAATGGATTAAAAGCAAGAAGATTCACAAACAAGATTAAAAGACATAACCCCAAGTTGCAAAAATTCAAATTTCCAGCAACCGAATTCAATGAACAGATCGCCATAGAAGTTGGCCAAAGACAAGGAAGACAGATTACCTAAAAAAATAAATGTATATATATATATAATATAATATATATAATATAATATATGGTCATATCTGCCTTTTATGTTGTCTATTGGTCAATTCAATAAAGCACTAATGCGAAGTTGGTGAGGGGAGGGGTTAGACGAAAATTTGCATAGAAAATGCCTAAATTTTAAATTTTCCCCCCACTCCTCACTCACAAAATTTTAATTTTTCTCACTATTTTTCGCCCAAACTTTTGTTTCCCCCCTCTTTCCCAAACAATAAACATAGTATTAAAATATTTAAATTATAAACCATGCCTTCATCTAACAACTGAGGTTGAATCTTCCAAACTCTTATTTACCTACCCAGTCGACTATTTCCATGCCTTAGGCTAAGGCCAAAGTCCAGCATGTGAGGAATCGTCAAAATAATTAAATAATAAATCATGCATTCGTTTAACAGTTTAAGCTTTTATAATAGTTGGCAATGGTTCCACAAAATTTCACACATAGCATAGAGGATACTCAAGATAGACAAAGGAGGAAAGGACTATCAGGTTCCATCTCCATGCAAGTGGTAAACATCTTAGCTAAATCATCTGGAAATAAAAGGCAATTAACAGACACCAGAGACACCACACACATAAAAACTGATACACACCGTTGGACCAGCCATCAGAGAGGTCCCTGAATCTGCAATTGCTGAACAGCCACCAGCACAAAATCCTGAGAATTCATGTCAGAAAGAAAATCTTAAGAAATCATTCACTCAAGAAAAAATGCACAGAATGCAATAACAAGGTTACACTCACCAGTTGTTTTACCACCAATCAGAACATCGCCCATGTCAAACTGCCAGTGCAAACAAACAGTAAGACAATTTTAGAAATAAAGGAAAGATATGTTTCATGCTAGTAGTGCCATTAATTGGAGCAATGCTATTGCATACTGACCTGCCAATACCCTTTTCGGGTCACAGGAACATATGTGTGCTCCCCTTCATAGTGACTGGGATCCACCCCACCAAACACAATTTCACCTCCCTCTTCCTCCTCAGCATTTCGATTAAACCAAAATGAGAAAACTGGATCTTTAACAAGCCCTTGATTGACCATGTTATACCTAGAACAGAAAGTACAAGGTTCAGAATTCTTCTGCCAGTGAAGTTTACAACATGTTTCAACAATGAATATCTAGAGATATGCGTTTGGCAATGACGCACCAAACAGGAACTGCATTCCCCACTGAGATTTCTTGGAACCCAAGACCAAGGATGCCATCAAACTTGGCTAACAAGAAAGTGATGCCAGGTTCCTTGGTTGCCTCGATAAATTCCTAGATAAGAGCAGATCAACTGATGTGAACAAATCTGGCAACATGGAGGGAGCCACCGTAAATTAAATTGAAGAACAGAGGCATGAGATACCTGACCTCCACTATAAGATCACCAACTTTCACATGGTCTTGACTAAAGAACCCAGAAATTGATCCAGTCCCATAATGTATATCAGCTGGTTTCCCTACACAATGGACAAGAGCGAAGGAATCATTTAAAAATGCTGCTTCAAGGATTTTTTTGCATTAGCAGTTCCACACCATATAAGTAACATAAGGAATCAAGGATTTATATGCATCAGCAATTCAAAACCATCATTTATAACATGAGGAATCATGTAAAACTAATTGCACAACAATGATATTAATCATTTTCCAGTCATCCAATACTCAAATAAACAAGGTCAAATCTTTGGCCTGGCTGGACAAGCAGTAATGGAAGAATGTCCCCTGAATATCACATGATAATACAAGTCATTTTGATCAAGGAGCTGTCAACAGAGTATCCAGCTCATCCACTTAAGCAGGTGCACTGCTCTTTGAGCAAATGTACCATTTCTGCGGAAATATTACCTAAGACCGTGCACCTAAATTTGTTTGAAATGCATGTAGCATAAATAGACAAACATGTCTAGCATCTGATGATTACCTAAGATCATCCATTCTGAAACTCTAGAACATCTGAATTACAATAGGGAGGACAGTGCAAAGTGAATAAGAGGCAGAACAAACCATTTTTCTTGTAAGTACTTGAATGGCTAGACTTGTATCTTGGATGCATATAGCAAGCAAGCTGCACCAGGTTCAGGTAAAAAGATACATCTTCAAAACCAATGGTAATTAAAATAATCTATAAGGTTGATTGGCTTGGAGTGAAGAAATGGAACTCAAAAGGCAAAACTCACAGAGAAATGGCACTTTGCAGAGGGCACCCACAAATTTGAACTGCCCGTGTCAAAATCACCGTGAAGTTCTGTGGGGGAGTACCTACACCAATCTCACCAAAATATTGAGCATCCATGTAATTCTTTAGTGCTACAATATCAGAATCCCCTGAGTCTTGGAGGTTCCCATTGAGATTATGCATCCCAGCAGAAGGCCCCATTAATAGCTTCCCTTCATTAAGATCAAGCCTAGCAGCAATCCAGCTGTTCTTATCAAGTCTCCTCCTTTTGAGTCCAATGCGCATCAATCCATCATTGGACGCAGAAAGCACCAGAGGGAACAAGAGGAAGCAACCCAAAAAGGTTACCGCGATTGGATTTAGTTTTGTACCCATATCTCAAAGACTGCAAGAGGAAAAGAAAAAAAATGAATTTTTACTAAGACGAAACATATATAAAACTCCTTTACCAAAAAAAAAAAACATATATAAAACTCCCCCAGAATTGCAACGAGATAATTGAGGTCGAGATAAAACAAGACGAAACATCGGATACCGGACTGCCCGTGTCACCAAACACTCATCAAGAACCGATGACTACCTTTCTCCTGGTCGGGAAAAAAAAACACGGGTATCATTGAAATTGAGCTAGCAAAGCCATTTCTTTAAGCCGACACTCTAGGAGTCGACGATTCTAGCAGCAACAGACACACTCATGCAATCAACAAGACGCACGAATTTCACGTCAACGTCGTACTCCGCGGCAGTTATGCCGATGGGGAGATTCCGACCTCCGAAAAATCCAACGAAAAACGTAGTTTTTCGAAAACCGAGTTATGAATTCTCCGATCGCAAACCGACACCGAAATCGCGAGCCAGCCCTCGATCACCCACAATCGGAAGACGAGAAATTCCAACACCAACCCACATTCCCGTAACGGTGCGCATAATTCGCAACACCGGACCCGTCACCAGTCAGCAACGGACGACACGCGACACTCGAAGACAGGAGACGATGCTAGTTCCAGGGGAGGATCAGCGAACGTACAGAATCAAAATTCAGCAGCAGCGATCGATGCCGAGAACTGGGTTACGATTCGCTTACGGTTTCGAGGGCGGAAAATGGTATTGGCGAGGAGAATCCAGCACGGCAGGGGGGACTTTCGCGCACCGGAGCTCTGCGAAAGTTCGCTTTTTTAAGGAAGGAGGAAGGTCCTCGGTTTGCCGGGAACTTCGGCGAATCGGGGCCGTCCGCGTGTCCCTGAGTGGCCGTCGGATTGCCACGATGGCCTGAAATGGGACACTGGCTCTTTTCTTTTCGGATTATTCTTCTTTTAACTTCTTTTTCTTACTCGCGAAGGAAAAATTTTCATTTTTTTTTTTTTTTTTTGCCTTTGGCTCTTTCGCTTTATTTTTTGCCTTTGGCTCTTGGAAAAATCGCGTTTATTTTTTGGGTGCTTCCGACTGTTTAACCAGAGAAATCATCGCAGTCAAATTTAAATAATTATAGATGACTGGATTGATTCCACCAATATTTGGGTTCAAACTTAAATTAGACCTTATGTTAAGTTGATTGGCCATAAAAAAGAGTTACACTATTTTCCAGGTCATTATACTTTCACAATAATTGTGTCTCAAATCATTACAAAGGCCCAATAATTGTCCTCCCCCCGTCCTTTTACTCATTAAAAGAAATTTAAGTTTTGTCGATTGTCTTCATCCCTTTTCTTAATCGATCAAAATGCAAAATGGTATGCGATATAATAATAAAAAAGAAAAGTCAGCATCAACATGCTCAAAGTCATATGTATAATTGATTGAACCCATTGGATTAGTTAATTCGATTAGGATCTCAAAATTTCACCTTTATCTTAGAATGTGAGGCAAATTCGGGTGTCCCAAAGCCTAATGTACTAAAATATTGAATAATCTAAAGTAATTTCTTCATTTTTTTTGGTTGAAACAATTTATTCAATTAGATGATAATGTGCTGTCCAGGCTAGTAAGAATACTTTTTAAATTATTTTGTCATGTTCTCGAAAAAAAATCTAGAGATATATTTGAGGTGAGGTCAAGTTTATTTTTTTACTTACAACTTAAACGTTGAGAGCTTATAGTTTATTTTCATTTAAGACACCTCCAATAATTTACATAAACATATTAACAATAAGTATATTGAAAATCCTAAAACTTATTACAAAAGTGTAATTAAATCTTACAATTTTCAAAAAGTACAATTAAGTTTCAAAATTAATCATGGGGTGTGCCCTAATGGCTACCATTCCAACATAGAAGAGGGAGGTGAAGAGTTCGAATTCCTACATTCTCAAGGGGGTTGGGATGAAAATGATTTACTTTCAAGTGTAGGTTTCGACTCCCTTCTTTTGCAAAAAAATAAGAAAAAGGTTTGAGAGTATGAGTTAAAGTAGAAATAAAGTAGAACCGATAAAAAAAAATTCAAAACTTACCAAATTGGTGTAATCAAATCTTTTTATAAATTTCTTCTAAATGTAATATGCTAGCATGGCTTATTATTATTATTATTATTATTATTAGTAGTAGTAGTTTCTCTCTTCTATGTGGCAATTATGTGCCTAAAATATGAACGCTAAAATGATGCCATTTTAATCCAAACTCAAGTAAAGGCTAGCCCTTGTGATCGCTGCCCCCACCATCGCTAAGGGAATAGTTGACAAGGGTTGCAAGTCCTCGGAGAGCCTCGCCAAGTCATGGTCTTCCCCCAAATCTAGCAACAGTTGTCGCTTATTCCCGATTTGGTTGAGGGTCGCCATGGGCAGATTAGTAGCCCTAGGCCAGACTTGTTGAAGGCCTACAAGCCCTTACCTGCAATCAATGAGGGTTGCTGTGCTCACCATCGTTGGCCCTTCGCCTATGTTTTCCCAATCATTTTTTACATTTTTTCCTAAAACTTACTTATTTTTCAATGTAACTCAAATAAAATTTGTATTAAAAAACTAGATTTGGATCAAAATAACGTTGTTTTAGCCACATTAGCACTGCATAGGATCTATAGCCAAGTTTTGGAGTTAACGAAAGAACTTAACTACACTAGTTTGACAAGTTTTAAAACTTAACTTAACTTTTTAAAAGTTTTTAAAACTCAACTACTTCATGACAAATTTGAGGGCTCTTAGTATACTTTTTTTAAACATATTAATATCTGAAGTCAACAATGAAGTTTTTTCTTTAATTAATTATTCGAGTGATACGAGTGATATTTTTTGCAAATCATCCATTTTTTGGAAAACGAACGGAGCCTTAATTAAGAATGCAAAAAGTCCAAACGAATTGGGACTATCAATGATAATGCATGGCTTCTTTGCAAAACTTATTTTTTTGAACAAGTAAGAAAGAGGACTTCTTCCCAAAGAGTGAATTTATTATCTTTTCATCATTTCTTATGGTCAGGACAAACTCTTATTAGATGCTTCATTATGCTAATTTAAATACTCATTAAGAATTTGTCGGACCATTTAATAGTCACTTTATAAATTACAGATATGTCTCTCTATCCTTAAAGAAAATTACTTTTCCATAGTTCTTACCTCCCTTCAAAATTACCAAAAAAAAGTGAAAAGAAAGAGTTTAGCTTTCAAAAATCGTAAAATATAAATATTCATAAATCAAATATTATGGATATATATTCACTTAAGCACACATGATAACCATTCTATTTCTAATAAAATTTATTTTTATGGTTCCTGGGAGCAAGTTTAAAATAAAAATCGGTGTGGTAATGCAATTTCATTTTTCTATTTTTGGAATAAATTTAGAATCCATAAATAGGTTTAGAACATAGATGAAAGTAGAAATTTTCTACTTTTCTATTTCTAGAATAGAAATGAGAAATAAATTTTTTTTCTCATTGTGGCCCTCCTACTAATCAACTGCCCACCCACTGCTGCCTCCCTCCATCGCTTACTGTTTGCAATCCCTTGCCAACTGCCGATTGCTCAGGAGAGAGGAATTATGTGTTGTTATCAAACGAAATTCTATTTCGAGAACTGACATTTTGTGTTGTTACAAACGTGTATTTTGCTCAAAAAATTGTCAAGAGAATATAAATAGAAAATTTTATTTCTGATCAAAAATTGGGTCCGGAGATACAATTCTTACCAGCTTAGCTCCATTGATCCTAGGAGACATGACCAGTGTCTGTTTGTAGCTAAAAATCCGTGTATAATTTTATTCTTTTGGCTTAGGCCCATTTTTACACCCCATAAATATTTTTGGTATTTTGAGTTAATAAAAAATCAAGTAACGAGAGCTTTATGATACGATAAAATCCTAAATTTTTTAACCTTCGAAAAAATAGTTCCCCTGACCCTAACACCATTTCTTTTATCATTAGCATCAATCTGCAGCAAGAACTTCGAAAAATAAGAACTTTTTTAGAGTTCTCCAAATGTGAGTGAAAGGCGAATAGGAAAGTTGCACGAGATAAATCGTTTTATCCTTGGACGAGAACAAAAAACAAGAGAACCAAACGGGGGCTTTCCCACAAAATTAGTTCTGTATATCATGTATTCTCATTGATGCGATTTCTTGTGAAGACATCGTCACTAGCACCGCCATGGTTCGGATGAATGCCGCCCACAACTGAGGCAATAGCCGCCACGAGAGCTGCCGTGAAGTTTGGGTCTGCTGTGATGGCTGCCGTCGTGCCAACCGTGTTGGCCATATCAGACGAGGTTTGGTTCATCTGATTGCTCAACACTTGAAGAAGTTCAGGTTGGTTTAAGGCGTAACCTACTTGGCTTTGCATGGCGGAACCCAAGAACAACGGCCTTTGAAGCTTCATGGGGTTGGTAATGGTATCATTAGTGGGAGCGGTGTGTGTGAGGTCCAATGTGACAGTAGGAAATGGTGCAGTCGCGGAGAGCGTGGCCAGGCTCGGCAGTGAACCGGGAAACGATGCTGTTCCGGTGATGTAATGCGAGTTGGCCATCATCCCATCTGAACTTGTCATTGAACCCGAGAGAATCATCGATGCAGCCGACAAAGTGGTTGATGCCATGGCCACTGCGGCTTGAGGGAGCGGGTGGTTGTGCTGTCCTTCGTATGTTGTCACTAGGATTGTTTTGTCTTCTGCACATCTTTGTACCTGCCAATTTTAGATATTAATACTAAAGACACAAGGTAGCCTTCTCTGCATTCTTTTGCCAAATTGAGCGGGAGGCTCTAGCAATAAGTGAAAGAACCCAATGACACAATAATGTTTTATATATAGACTCGTTCTGCAATATTGACATGATAGACCCAAATATAAACAAAAAATACAGAAACATTGGACGTTGGACATCATGAATTCAAGAACATGCTACCTGCTTGCGAACTGGACAGCCGATCGCCATAGAACAACGATAATAAGCTCGAGGGCATGGGTTTCCTTTCGCCATCTTTTGCCCATACTTCCTCCACTGACAGCCGTCTGCAATCTGGGTAGATAAACACATATGTTAGGACATTGACCATAATTATTAGCTTCACAAGGACTTGAAACCCTAACGAGACGGTGCGGCTAATGTCTGAAAGCAAAGCGTTAAAAACCTTCTGCATAGATGATGAGTCAAACGGCACGTAGTATGGACAGGTTTTCATTGTGATCAACCTTTCTCCTGGACTTTCCCGAAAGACATGGGTTCGATTTTGTCCAAAAACTTGATCTGCAAGATTGCTACTTTTCTTTTGACTTTGCTATGAAAGACACCCGACAAAAGAAAAAGAACATTGTGTGCTTTGTCCAATCGAGTGTTACCAAGGGAAACTGGAAAAGTCGTGCCCACAGGGATGGCTAAAAGTCTCTACTTTTGTGCATTGCACCGATCACGAATTGCATGCTTCGGTTGTTGGCGTGGCTATTTTCATGTGCTTCTTTATATGGTTTTCTAAAGTCGTTTCACATTGCTTGAGTACTCTCCAGATGGTGCTTGTGAGTTTTAATTTCAGGGAGATTTATGATGCGCATGGTATTTTAAATTTATCAATGAAAAATGAGAAGATCGATGTGCATAATACCTACAATGACCTTGTAAGACATAGCATAATGTGACCGAGCTAGTAGAAAGCAAGACATGACCACTTCAAGCAAGAGCAAACTTAATATGTACTTCTAATTGAATAAGTTTCTCCATCATATCCCGATTCACGAGAAACTTATGTAGTCTATGTATCATTCTAGCACGCATTGCATATGCTAATCAATTGATGAAAATGTAATAATTCGATGACAAAAGCTTTTACTCACCATGGCTGCCTCCGAGCGTGCTCGAACTGACACCCGGGCTTTCTTAATCATGGCCATGGTTTCAGCTGCTTGATCGCCGGAGGAACCGATTTTCTGCACTTTAGTCGGAGACCATGGAGCATCATCCCTCCTCTGTCTATGATCAATAGATTCACTTTTGTTAGGATCTCGGAACGGCGTGACTTCGTTCGCAGAGCTTTCCCTTGGCGGCTTGTAGTACTCCATCGACTCCACTATATTGTTATGAGGCGACCCCAAGCCATCCCGTGGTTTATCTCCAGACAATGATTGAGAATTCTCATCCTTTCCGGTGAATTTCTCGCGATCCTCTAGCGTTCTTCCATTCACGTTGACAAATACCTATGTTCCCAGGTAAGATAATTAAGACACAATTATCCTCAAAAAGAAATTTGTAATAGTAATTAGGGTCTACATACGGATACATTTATGTTGTAAGTATTATTTACAGTATGGTACAATAGCTGGGATTAATTAATACCATTTTAATTTTCACCAACCTCATTCCATGAACATTAGATCATATTGGTCAAACAAATCAATTTCTCAATTTTTCCACAAAAAATAATATGTGAAAAAAAAATTACAAAAGAGAAATATTAACCCCAAAGTAATTTAGTTACCTTGTCAGAATCGGCGGTCTCGGCTGGAGGATGCGCCCCATGCCTTTGCATTAATGAAAGGAGGTGGACTTGCAAGGCATGGCAGTTGCTGTTGACCTGATAAATCATGCTCCTCAGGCGTTGATTTTCCATGTTCATCTTGTCTAATTCAGCTTTCAAGACTGCCAACTGAAATAAATAAAAACCAAGAAAAGAAATCTTTATGTTGACAAATTACTAACGTAGGTATATACGAATGTAAATTGCCCCTAATAATTAGACGAGGCCTATAGTTCAATGAATCGATCAAGAACATAGCTTTGTACCTCAGTTAAATTCAGGCACCTATGTTCATTGCCCGGTGCTTCTTCATCAACAAGCGATTTGTCGCTGCCGATATTCTCTGTGAGAAGATTCAATCCCGTCTACATGTTCGTATAAATAAAATTGAGAAATAAGATTAATACGTCTTTATATAAGATTTAGACTAACAGTAGCGATAATATTTAACATGATATGACCACAATCAGTGCCGGGGAAAGCTTCTAACAATATCAAAAGCACAAGTTTTCAATTGGTGCAAAGAGTGAGTATATATCAATTTTTTTTTTCTTTGGTCAAAAGAATAAATCAAATTCAAGGGTGTGATTAAGAATAGCTTTTTGAGTACTTGCAAACTTACATTGAGTTTCATCTCCTTATCCTCCTCTACACTCGTCTCCACGTTCTCGCTCTTGACTGCGGATGCGGAGCTTGCTTCTTCTCTCGAGCTTTTGTCAATGGCGAAGAAGTTCAACTCGTTAACCACTCTATCTTCATGTCCGGCAGCCGATGCCGCTGCCACCGCTGCAGAGATGGCGCCATGCCGGCTTCCATCCATCTCGGCTTCCATCATTTCATGCTTCCATATAGTCGACCTCAGGATCAATGGCTCTTTCGCGGATCGGTTGTCGCTGAAATTGAATTTGGTAGCTAGACGGTCAATATTGATGAAGTGGGCATTTCCACTTTTGTCCATGAACTGAGAGAGAGAGACAGAGAGAGGGAGAGACAGAGAGAGAGAGGAGAGAGAGACAGAGAGAGGGAGAGAGAGAGAGAGAGAGGGAGGGAGAGATAGTTGGTTGGTGTGGGGGAAGAAGAAGAAAGTCTTCCCAGAGATGCAATGGACTCGGCATTTAAAAAGGGTTTGGACTAAGACCAAGTGTGAAAACAAAGCTTTTTATTCCAAGCATGAAGAAATCGGAGAGAATGAGGTAAGGTGGTGCGTCAATTGACACGTGGCACCCATATACACAGAGAGAGAGAGAGAGAGAGAGAATTTATATAAAAATATAAATTAATCTATTTTTTGTTATATTTTTCCGCCCTCTTTGGCTTCTCTGATCTGTTAACCTTTCTTGCGGATCTATACCGCGTCATCATTATCTTGTCTAGAATGGTGTGAAAAGGACTCTGAAATTTCTCTGCAAAGCGAATGAACAGAAGGATATCTACCTTCTGTAATCCATTTAACATGCGAAATCCTAGGTCTAAATCTTGGTTGCAGGAGCTGACCATGAAGTTTCCTGCGCCATGTGAGTGCAAACCCTAAAAACGTGGATACAGCCGCAACAGAGTATAATGATGTTCTCTGGGGACTATAGTCATGACTATAAAGCGTTTTATATTCCATTCTTTTTTTTAACAATTATTTCGTCTTTCTAGATGAATTATGGATTTCTAAATGGAAAGAGAGGGGAAATGAGAGGAGGAGAGAGTTTGTTCAAGCCGTGAGATCACCCCTCGATAGTAGTTTATTTAGAGCAGCACAGGGAGACACGTAGGGTGTGGAAACTAGGGGTTTTTCCGTATTCGAAACGGTACAAGGGCTCTGCACCTTGGTTTGTAGTAGACACTACCGGACAAATGATGGAGAGCGATCGAAAGGGAGAGTTTGACTAAAGTGGCAAATATGCCAATTTGCGCTCTCCCTTTTTTTTTTTCGGTAAATGGATACATCAAAAAAACGGGAAAAAGGAAAACAAGACACCATGATGCAATAAAGACGACATATGATACTGATAAATTCTTACGAAATCAAACACTGATTCCAAAAAAATACCGCAAACAAATAATCAACCACACAAAATATAATAATAAAAAAATGGAATCAAAAGAACATGTTAGAAAATTTGTCATCAAAATTCACCCAAGCCTTAGTTATGTTTTCGCATAGAGGCATTTTGCGAATCCACTAAATTTCAAAAAAAGTTGAATACAATAATGATATTCTCTCAAAATTAAGGTACAAATAGATTGGGAATATTCAAAAACAAAAAAAACTCACTTTTTTCTTCTCTTATTTTCTTTTCTCTCTATTTTCTTTTTCAACCTCTAACTATCACTAATATAAAAGTACGGTTTTTAACCTAAAAACAAATCTAATAAAAAAGACAAAAAAAAACCCTTATAAAAGATTTGGCTTCATCTACCAACATAAATAAAATTGCAATATGTACAATGACGCAATACACTTGTAGGCACCGTTAAGAGAAAATTCTCTTGATCTATAATTCATAAAGTTATGCTTCCAAAGGAGTAAATATATATCCTGGAAAGAAGTTTGGAAAAAATAAGCGAGGTTTGAATTCACGTTGAAAGGACACCTAAAAACGGAGAAGTGGTCTGAAATCCATGAATAGACAGATTTGAGGCTTGGAAAGACGGCAAATGGTGAGCGTAGCGTAGTGCTCGAAACGAGCTTTTCTAATCAATACTATGGGATACAAGCCTTTCTTACTTGGTTTCAACTTTCCAATGGAGAGATAAGAAAGCGCCTCGAAGACTCTAAACGCTAATATCTTTTCTCTTTTTGATTTTTTATTTACATATTTTAATTTAAGATTCATTTATTTAAAGAAAAATTGCTTTCGGAAAATTGTTTTTTGATTTTCTAGTGTTTAGAAGATGGAAAATCAATCGGTTTACGGAATGCTTTTCATAATCTGGAAAACAACAAGCTTAAATCACGGGAGAACAACTACCTTTTTGGCGAAAAGGAAATCACTGTTTCTAAATCAAAAAACGAATGGAATCTAACTATTTTCACTATAAATGATTTTTATGGAAAAATATTTTCTTTATTATGAAATTTTTTATGAAACCAACGTACCCTTAACATGCTTATTGCTGACAAAGAGAATCATCGGGTTGGAACAAGTTCTCCTCTAGTCTTCCTTTACCTCAATTTTTGTCAAAAGGGAAACTTTAACTTTGCAATCCAATCGGGACTATTATTGACTATAGTCTAGTACGTTCCCATTGATACCAAATTCACTTGACCAAGCAGTCATAATCCAGAAGTGTTCCCTTTCAATGACAAAGATGTGCCCGTGTTTCCACTAGCTTGCTCCTTTTTTGGGTTAGTTTGATTTTAAGTTATATAAGACAACGAGACACGTTTTCTTCTGCTTAGCCTATTATCAATGTCCACACTGATGTGATTATATGCGATGTATCCAGTTTGCTCGACTGGAATAAAATCCTCTCTCGTTCATACACTAAAAGGTGCACTTGGGCATACGCGACAAGGCCGCTATGTCGGAAAGATGTTATGGACTTTTGCGAGGGTCATTATCATATGCATTGTAAAATCTTGGAGAACTAGAGATGATGATAAATCTACACAGTCACGTCTTTGACAATGTTGCGTCGACCCGCGAAAGGTCTAAAACATTATCAACCTCTCTATTGCTCACTTAACATCACTGGAGAGGGAGACAAATAGTAGGTTATGTTGCTCAAGGTGGCTCCTTTCAGTCACATAATCGGCCATTTTTTCTGCTTTCTTAGCACATGCTAGGATTCTACTGATTAATTTTAATGAGACTAATCTCATGAATTAATCCTCAACTTACGTTCCTGTTTGCTAGCTTAATCTTATTCATATTCGAGCTTTTTAATAGACAGGAAGTGTTATCGAATTCCGTTTTCCCTCTAGTTATATTAACACATGAATGATATCTCAATCAACGGTACATTTCCTATATATATCAAATTGATTTACGTAGGCATACAACGAAGAATTTTAGGTTTATGGGACCAAGATTTGACTAGTTCTCCTATGCTGTCTTCTTGTCTTTCCTCCTCTTTTCATTGAATAGGTCATACTAACTTACACATCAACTTGGAACGTAAATATTCAAATGCTCTTCTGCAACCATTATAATCATCTGTCAAACGTCACCGGAAAACCCACAGATTTCTCTAACTTGGAGGGAGGAAGCGCTGTCATTACTTATTACGTTTTCGATGGAACTGGGTACACTCGTACGAGTCTCAGAGATCAAAAGTAATTGGAAGAAACCACCTACCTGGGTGGCGCAGTTGGCTTTGGGCCTCCTCCCCCTCACGAAGGGGAGGGGTTCGAAACCCTAGCGCGTCGCAGGGTGACTTACCTGGTAGCACGTGTGTGGTGGCTAGCACGTGTTGCCCCCAGTGATTTACTCCCGGCATCCGGTCGTGCGGGGTTCCCTGGGTCATCAAAAAAAAAAAAAAAAAGTAATTGGAAGAACTTTGAAGAATCTTAATCGAGGAAAGTTTGTTGCATCACGATCCCTTATCACTACGGTAATGAGCAGTCGAAGTTATGTCACAAAATTTCTGGTCAAAGCATAGTAAAAGAAGACGTCTCTTTTCTCGTATTGAAATGAAACGATACTTATTTTCACAGAAATTAGAGCATGCACCTAAGAAAAATACATAAATCGTTTAGTTTACACTTGATCTGCCCTCATATCAAGGGCGGATAGGAGTACGTTATAGTTACTCTTATTTTCGTCGTTTCATTTTTTCGGGTCTCTGTTTGAGAATACTGGGCAAGCTCTATGAATGAACCCTAAAAAAAAAATGGCTAGCCACTACTGATCTACACATCTTCTCTTGGGTTATTTAAATGCATGTGGGTTTAGACACTAGTCAAGCAATGGAGAGAAGGGTATCGGTCAAACCACATATCGAGAGCACATGCACGTCTTATTACGCTATAAACACGGTGGACGTTCGAATTTGACCGCCCTTCGCAATTCGGTCAATACGCAAGGTTGGAATAATTGAGCTGGAACTCAATCATAAATTAGCACATAGAAACAGGATGTCCTTCGCAACTTGAGGCTGAAGGTGGAAAAGTCTCTGATCCGTAAAAATAGATTGAAGACTGAAACTAGAAGAAGACATGGGACTGGCTGTGGCATATTGTGTTTTTTAGGGTTTTAGTTAGGGTTTTGGCTGGACAGATCTTTGCTTAAAGTCGTCGATTTGTGTGGAAATCTAAAGCTATGAATGTTTCAAATGGGTAGACAATGAAATATCCTATAATGAAATCTATTGGTAATTATCACACTAATATAATAAGTCCATTTCAATGTGAGGCTAATGGTGGAAAAGTCTCTGATTCGTGCCAGATAGATTGATGACTGAAACTGGAGGAGGGTATGGGATTAACTATGACTTAATGTGTTTTTTAGGGTTTTAGTTAGGGTTTTTGCTAGACAAATCTTTGCTTATAGGTCATCGATTAATGTAGAAACCTAAAGTTATGAATATTTAAAGTGTATAGACAGTAAAAGAGCCCCCAATGAAATCTATTGCTAATTATCACAGGATACAAGAAGTTCATCGCAACGTGAGGTTGATAGTAGAAAAGTCTTTGATCCATGCCAGATAGATTGGAGACTAAAATTGGAGAAGAGTATGAGACTAACTATGACATATTGTGTATTTGAGGGTTTTAGCTAGACAAATCTTTGCTTAAAGTCGTTGATTAGCGTAGAAACCTAAAGCTATGAATGTGTCAAGAGTGGAGATAGTCAAAGACCCTTTAATGAAATCTGTTGGTGATTGTCGAATTTGCATCGACGTACTCTTTATTTTTTTTCATTGAACGAGTCGTCTACACTGTCGTGTCGATATATTGTGATAGTATCCATTGGTGATTTTGTTGACATGTATTGGTAATTAAACTGGAGTGTTGGAAATTTTTTAATTATTGAGTCAATAGCTTTAACTTGTAAGCAAACCAGTTAATAATTTAAGGGACCATGAATATAACATCCATACCAACTGCTTACCTTAAAGAATTCCTCATCTTCGGGAAAGGAATACAAGCATTTTCCTTTATCTTGGTTTCGAGTAATTATTACCTAAGAACATGTATAAACAACTATACATGACATATACATGCACATAGAAATGAAAGAACAACCGGAAAAATCATGTTGTACTTCTTCTCTTATATGGCCATGCAAGAAAAAATAAAAAATATAAGGTCGGTACATATTGTAAATACATGATATGATCATTATATTATATAATTTGATGTATAATACGCGGCAACATTGAAGTCCAGTAGTTCTTTATCTGGTGTAAAACCAGTTTATTGAAACTGTCGATAGCACTTGACAAGAGTGGCTATGAATTTGACGAGCTTTTGTCCTTTTTCCTGTAATTTTGTCATTTAATGCGGAAGTATGGAAACTGATTTTATTTCATTTCTCAGCCTTCCAAAGTCCAGATGGTTTTAATATCGAACCAACTTCTTAGATCATAACGTTGAAACTTAAGACCATACCGTATCCAAACGCAATCGAAGGGAAAAGTCACGTTTCGTGCCGATTGCGTGCCGCCATTTTTCTTGATATTTTTTTTTTGCCTTTTCCATCTCTTCATTTATTTATTCTTTTGGGTGGGATTTTGCTTTTTCTTGCTTTTCGATCGCCATTCCAGTCTCCATATAGCTGGCTAAGCGGCATGAATGTGCACGTGTCGCTTGGAATATGACTTTTTAAGCATCTCTTACGTGGTTACGTGAAAGAAAAAGGTTATAAAGTATGGGGGGAAAGGAAAAACACTGATTCGACTATTTTATGCCATGAGCCCGACATTTTCCTCGACTAAAGCGTAAAGACAAGAAGATGTAGGTTGTTTCTATGGGACAACAGTTCATTTTTAGAAAGTTTCCACAAACTGCTGCCTTGCCAGAGTGGCTTGGCTCAACGGGTAAGAATCGAACACTTCGCATATCATACCCAGGCTCGATTGTCGCCACCATCAATCCCACGGTCTGTAAATCCATTACAAAACCTCATAGACCTGTGATATGTCTTCTCTACATGCTTAATGGAGATCGTATAAAAACCACTACATGCACGTAATAATTTTCACTTAGTTTGAACTCGATGCGTAAAGTTTCAACTCGGAAACTAAATAATGTTCTTTATTTAAAACTTCAGTAGAAGAAATTGAATAAACTTCTAAGATTTTATGTTGAACTCCACATTGTACTAGCTATTCAAATACCTTAAAAGTACATGTCGACACATTAGATGTGATTGGGAACCGGCCAAATGCCAATCCAATAAATCTAACCCACGTGTAAAATGCATTTGGCCGACTTTGCCCTGCCAAACTCGCGTACTTTTTGATGTCAGGGCATTGCACTATAATACCATAAAAATTGAAACCATGGGACCATCATAGCACTCGAAGCCATCTTTTAAGGTTAAATTAACCAAATGGCTTTTAAGAAGGTCCGCTGACTCTGCAACTATACATGCACGATGCCGAACAAACGTTTGTCCTCTTGCAGATTATCCCGCATGCATTTTTCATATGACCAATCAACTTTTTATCACATTGATTAGGATGACTTTACTGACCAAAAAAAAAAAAAAAAAAAAAAAGATTAGGATGACTTTACATAGCCACCTACTTATCTCTGCTGACCCACAAACCACAAGCAGATGCGGCTGGTGAAATGTCGTGTGATCAAGAAGAGAAGTTGTACTACAACTCGTGAGACAGTGATCGTCTTTTGGATCCTGGTTAACTTTGTTTTTCTCGATCCTAGTACGAGCCAATGGGCGGACCGCTAAGTTTCTTTGATGTGCAAGCTCTCTTGACAACATTTCAGTTCACTCGACCTCTCGTCCTAGGAAATCTCTCGATTACGATAGACGAGAGAAGTCACGGAATTTGAAGCAGCCGCATGCGTTAGAATAGGAATCTAACGTAGTTTACGGACACCAGAACAGGGAGTCGCGTAACAATCCATCATCAAGGTTGCAAACAGACTGCTAACATCTGATAGAAGAAACACGATCTGCTAACTTATTTCACCGGTCTTTTTCATATTATAGTTCTAACTATTAAAAAAATCGATCTAGCTGCAGAATCCAGCCATTCCTATCAGCCTACGGTTCGTCTAGTTAACAAGTTTCCAAGAAGAAAGAAATCGAAGCCAGCTCTCTCTTGGGCTGGCGTTGTCGCGTCACAATTCTCCAAGCCCATTTCATGAGGTAGGATGCGATCATTTCACGCACCAATTAACAGATCCCTAATTTGTTTCAATTAACAGTGATACACAGACTGCTTGAAAAGATTACAAACAATTTTGATAAAAGAAAGAAGGCTAAGTAAATCTCACGACATATGACAGATGCTTATGATCTCCTTTAATTTGCTTAATTTACATCCAGGCGTGCGAATGCGTTGGAAGAGTCGAGATCCTGAGAATTTACATGGTTGCCATCAACATAGCTCGAATCTTTGCTCTAAGATCATTGGGAACCTCAGAGGCCTCAGGGGGCTGAGACGGTGCCCTCGGTGCTTGAGACGTATTTGATAAACCCGTTGATGCTTCTCTCGCAATTCCATCAGTCCCAGGCGCTTTCGACTCGCCCGATCCTGCACTTATCTCCCCTTCCTCCAACTCCTTCCTTCCTGAGTGAGATTTCCTATGCTTCCTGGATTTATTATGGTCTGTCTCGTTGTCGGAGTAGTCACAATGTCTGCGGCTATTCCTGTGGTGCCGCTCCTCGTCGTCCGAAGAGCCATTGTGCTTGTGCCGACGATGGGGCTTATGCTTATTGTCATCAGATGATCCATCATGCTTATCATCAAAGCTGTCATGTCTATTCCGACAACGGCTATGCCGCCACCTGTCATCAGAAGAGCCATCATGCTTATAATCAATGTTGTCACGTCTATTCTGATAACGGCTATCCTGCTGCTCTTCATCAGAGGTATCATGTCTATGCCGGTGACGGTGATGCCGCTGCTCGTTATCAAAGCTATCGTGTCGATGCTGATGGTGTTCGTCATCCGAGCTATCATCTCTATGCCTATGCCAAGACTCTTTGTCCTTAGAAGAAGTATGTCCTTTCCGGTGCCCATGCCTCTCTTTACTGCGGTGTGAACCATGAGATCGTCTCTTCTTCCTTGAGTGCTTGCGATCCCTCTCTTCATTTTTATCTCCCCTCTCTTCTTGTTCTTCTTCTTCCTCCTCCTCTTGCCCTTCCTCATCTTCCTCTTCTTTGTGTCTTTCTGCTCTTGAACGGTACTTTCTCTTTGAACGTCGTTCATTTTGCTCATTCCCTGATGCTTTTCTTTCAAACTTCTGACTGATATCTGAGCTGCCAAAATCAGCTGGAAAGGAACCGCCCTCTCTTTCCTGGCCAGAAGTATTTGGAACCCCAGCTGAACCAGAAACTCCAGAGTCAGGTGGCTCAACCGACAAGCCTCGTGATAGTTGAGTCTTTGATGGTGCAGCTCCACTCTTCAACAAGGCTGCAAACATCTTTGCACGTTTCAACCTTTCAGCCTTTAGCTTCTGTTCTTTAGTCAAGCATGCTTCAGAGGAGTCTGCCTCACTCGCAGCCACAACAGCTGCAGTCCTTGCAATAGCCTCGTCAGACGGGAGAGAAATACTATTTTCAGCTTTCTTATCCGAATTTTCGAGAGGGGCAAAGCTTGAAGCCTCTGCACTCTCACTGCCTCGTGCATGACTGTTAGCATCTAATGACGGTTTTGGGAAGCCACCCAGAGTGGGATTCTTAATTCCCCGTCTAGCGGCTTGAAGTATAGCGACAGCCGCAGCTGCATCAACACTTACCCCCATTTGCTGTTGGTGGTCTTTGGAAGGTTGATCCTGACCATCCTTCTTACTCTTGCCAATTACCATCTTAAACTTCCCTTTGCGGTCTGACTCGTATGGTATGTCTGATCCAACTGATTGACTATCGCTGTCCTTTAAGAGTGCAGCATTCTTTTCCACCTCATGACCTGCTGCATCAATCTTCTCCGGACTCAATTTCTTTCCTGGTAACTTTGACTGTAATTAAGAGCAAAATTTAGAATATAAGAAAGATAAGAACAGGATGAGTTGATGAAGATCATTAAACGATTCAAAGATATGAACATCGTGGTCATGACCTTTTTGTATACCACAGGTTCAAGGCCACAAAAAGCCAATTGCAAAATCTAAGTTTGCACAGATAGCAACAATTGTATCAGCACATCTCAGAAACAAATGAGACTAATAGAAATTGAGTTTACCAGCATTTCAACACTTAATAAATTAGAAAACTTATTGAGGCCAAAAGGCTTTCAAATACCTACATTTTTCTAACACCGGCAGCCCAATATAATAGTGTATCTTACTGGACATATTGCATTTTACAATGACTTTTGCATTTATTCTTTAGCTTATACTTCTGTCTTAGCATTCAAAAATTTGACTTCTAATTGAATCACGGACGGTTTTTTCGTAAGCATTCGTAAAATTTCCTTTTCTTTTTTGGTTGAAGGCCTCATGATATACATACAAATATATATACATATATATGTATATATATACTGTCTAAAAGTTGAATCAAACATTGGCTTACTTCTATAGGATCCAATCTACACTTATTTATGCAGAAACATCTAATGGATATAAAGGCTCTTTCGCTGGATATATTTATATAAAAAAAAGAAAACCATAAAAAGACAGTACAAGTTCAATCCTCATAAATTTCTAGGCAACCATGTGGAATCTTCAAATCACCAGTTGAAGTACTTCACAGTTTATACAAAAACTGCAGTGAAAACATTGAATACAATCAACAAAATTAAAAAAATAACATACCTGTTGAGCTTTTCGAAGCACTTTCAAGTAGTAAGGATAATACTGATTAGACGGCAGAAGAAAGGGAAACCTGCCTTGGTTTTTATCTTGCTCAATTAGAACAGACCCGAATGCCTCTCCATTTTTCACAATGAATTCCACTATTTTATTGACCAATCGCTTCACATCAGATGGAGGCTCCAAAAGAGGTTGCTCAACCTTCTTTGAACTTGGTAAAGAAGTCTTCATAGCAGCAGTATTGGACAAGGTTGCGCCACCTTTTTTTGTTGCACATTCAGCTCCAGCTTTAACTGTAGAAGTAGAGCGATTCTTTTTAACTGCAGAACCTTTTTCTTTTGTAGATGAATGTGGTGGATGTTTCGAAATTGGTTTTTCCTTCCCAGCTACATCAGTGGTTGACTCTTTACAGTCCAATCCATCAGAACTGGGCTCAGTAACAATATTGACTTCCTTAGGCTTGTCTTCTTCCAGTTCAGGCCTCAGCTCAGTTGTTTCGTCTTCATCCTCTCCAGATCCATATGTAGCACCGAGCAAAGACAGTGCACCACCAGTATCCTCCTGCCCCCCATCCACTGTATTCTCACCTTCTATAGATTTTTCTTCCGCATCGGAGTTAAGAAGTTCTTGGTGATCAACAAGGAACCGGAAGTATGCATGAAGATGATGATCCGGCATCAAGAACCCAAACGATGGGTTGTCACCCTGTTTCACCCTCAAAATAATCTCTGATTGCCCACCATGTTTACCAACAAACATAGCAGTTCTTGCAATGATCTGATGTACCTTCTCAGTCGGAGGCTGGAAAAAAAACAAAAAGATTCCTCAAAAACAGAAGCAAACGAAGTCCCAAGTACCCAAAAAAATAAAAACAAATTAATAAACAATACCAAGTTATACCACTGAATTTCACATAATGTTGGGTTACCATAAAGAGCAAGAAATAAAACTCTACGAAGATGCGCCTCATGAGATAAGCTCCAAAGTGGGTAAGATTCCAGATAATGCAGGAAAAACACTATCATTCTAAGCCCACCTGCGAGGCCCTTTGGTCATGACATCATAAGAAAACAAGGTGCCCAAGAATGGCAACCTTGGCTCAGATGAACTCCAGCCTTGCTCCAAGCATCTGAAACTTAGACATCATAAGCCTTAGAATGACACATGCACTTCATTCAACTATCATTTGACCACAGTGAGTGATAGCAACACGGTCAAGAAACGGTATCAAGATCACATTATATATGGGGCACGTCAAAGGATAAAAAATTCACATACCAGGTTCTGAAGCAAATATTCCGGAACTGGGAATGGAGGACAGTATCCAGAATCAGCATCTGTTGTCTTCTGATCCATGGCATCATCAGAATTTCCATATGAGAATGCCACAGCACGATATCCACCATCATTCGCTGTTTCTGTCCCAGCTTCTGCATGTGGCTCTGCATGTAGAGGAAAGAATATTTACCAAGGGAATTCTAGTAAAAATTCACATAGAAAACTTTGCTACAGAGCTAAGGTTAAAATGACAGAAATCGCAGTTTGAGTAATGAAACTCAAGAGCAGGAAGAACATATTCTTACTTGACATTCTGAAAGAAGGAACTGTCGCTTACTACATTCGATCCTGCAAACTTGGAAATGAATGCAGAAAATATAACAATTTGAACAAAGGAAAAACAGAAAACATCAAAGGTCATCCGTTTATTTGGTGATGAAGAAATTACTCTAAGAATGTCTATGCTTAACCGGTCACTACTAGAGTTTTCTCCTTTTTTTCAGGATAAGTGCATAACAAGTCCTAAAATTTGTCATGAAAGTACAATAAGCCCTAAAATTTTTGCAAAGCGCAAAAAAAAAATTGGTTCAATCAAATCCTTCCATTGATTGCACTTGTTCAAAGTTTTAAGACTCGATGGTATTTTTTGAAAGTTTTAAGGCCAGACTACACTTTTATGATAAGTTTTAGGACTTGATTGCACTTTTTAAAAATTTTATGAATCAATTTTATTTTCGTGACAAGTTTTAGGACTTCTAGTGCACTTATCTCTTCTTTTTAATTATAGGCAAGGCTAAAAGGTTGAAGTAGGAATCTAGTCCAAGAAGTCTTGGTATTAATAAGGATGTTACCACTGCTAGAACTTAATGGAAAAGTTCTATTACTGCAATAGGCAGCCCTACATTGACTAAAAGAAATGGCACCCTCAAGGAGTAACTTAGAGATTAAAAGGAATCCCCAATCATACACAGATGGTTGAGAAAAGGAAATGAGCTGTGGACAGGATAATCCATCAGAGACCAGATGTTTGAGCTGGAGACTGTACAATGAAGGCTGAAAGCAAATGCATCTCACTTATATAAATCCAGGAAAGAGCACATGAAGCTCAGTTCACACAGGAAAAATACCAATATTTCTCTAAGCGCACTTGGAATTCCTTTATTGCCGAACACATGGCCAAGGTAACCATGCTCTCGGGCTCAATCCATTCGCTGACCCAATGCAAAAAAATCTAGGACAGCCAAATCTAGTTTCCACTAACCAAGTCTTTTCCAATTTTCAAGTCATGACTGCAACCACGTGGATCGATTCGCATGCCAACAGCTACAAGCTCCATGTACATGCAAGTTTTCGGCAAAAACGCTAGAAAAAGGTGCGAGTAGCAGCTGTAACTAGCTTAATGCCAGTTCATGGTGACTCGACGGTGTTGATTTCAGAAGCCATGGCTCTTAGAAAAACGTCTTGATTTGTCAACCAAGAGAGAGAGAGAGACAGTCATCAGAGAAAGAGCAATTACACACAGCTAACTCAAATCCTCATCTAAATCGATGCACAACAAGCCACAACACCTCCTCCGCCGTCACTAACAAATCAATCACCCTCCTTTCGCCGATCATCCAACAACGATTCATGATAATCGCAACTCTAAACGGGAAAAAGATGGAAACCGAAAGTGGAGATTCTTTTCTCGCCAATACCTTGCTCATCGGCCGTCGGCGGCGGCGGCAGATCCAGGTACCTCTCGCGATCGAGCTCCGACTCCATTGAGGAGTCCGCCGCCGCCGCCGGGGGCGGGGGACGGCGCGCCTTGCGAGGCGGCGGCGGGGCGGAGAGGAGGTGGCGGACATCGTAGCGGTCGATGGAGAGGGAGTGCCAGTCGACGAGGGCGGCCGGCGAGTTCACGAACGCCGCCATGGGGTCGTCGTCGAAGAGGAGCGCGTGGCGCCCGACGACCTCCAGATCCATGACCGGTGCCTTCGCAGCCGTCGGATTCAGGTGAAGAGAGAGAGGGAGAGAGAGGTCGCGTCGGAGGAAAGAGGAAGGAGGAATTTATTGATTTTCCCCGATTCGGGCGTCGAGCGCATCTGCAAAGCACGATGCGGCTAGAGCTGGCCGATTAGGGTTTATATCCGACCCGAAAAGAATCGAATCGGATTTTTTTTTGGGGGCACGTCGAAGTTCATGGGTTTGGGTTTGGGTTTTGGGTTTTGGGTCGGTCAAGCTCGAGACGTAAATCCTTTGGGCTTGGAGGGCTTGTACGTACGTCGGGCTTTTGTTTTCGGACAGAATATTTATTGCCCAATGGATGACGCACTTTTTATTTTGGTCATTTTTCCTGGGATGATAACAAAAACGGTATTGGATTTTTGGCCCATTATCAACTATAGTCCATGAAATTTAACTTAATATGTAATGTTATCCCTTAACTTTTAAATTGTTTGATGTGAATCCCTGAAATTCTAGTAAATATTCAAATTTGTCCTTAAAATTAATATAATCTTTCTGTTAATTTAAGTTCAAGGACAACATTAAATATTTGGGAAAAAACCACGAAAAACCCCAAACTTTGCCTCGAGTGACATATTTATCCCAAACTTTTTTTTGTGCCGTGAAAAACCCCAAACTTTTCAAACCGTCACATTTACCCCAAACTTTTTTTTACGACATCAAAAACCCTGAACTTTCCAAGAATAACACATTTACCCCAAAATTGGAGGGCATTTTGGTCTTTTCATTTTAAAAAAAAAATTTTTTTTTTCCTTCTTCTTCTTTCCTCCGCCGGCCATGGTGGAGGGAAGCCGGCACCGGCGAGGGTCGCCCTCGCCGGCATGGGGCGCGGGGCGGCCCTCGCCGTGTCGGGCGGCCCTCGCCGGCGTCGGGCCGCCCGACGCCGGATCCGGCGAGGCCACCCCTCGCCCGACGAAGGCGAGGGCATCGAGGCGTCGTCTCGCCCGGGCGTCTCGCCGCCCCACGCCGTCGGCGACCTCCGCCAGCTTTCCGCCATGCCATGGCCGGTGGAGGGAAGAAGAAGAAAAAAAAAAAAAAAAAAGAAACTAAAAAGACAAAAATGCCCTTATGGGGTAAATGTGTCACGGTTTGGCAAGTTTGGGATTTTTCATGGCACAAAAAAAGTTTGGGGTAAATGTGTCACTCGGGGTAAAGTTTGGGGTTTTTCGTGGTTTTTTCCCTAAATATTTTCATAATATAGTAATTAGTTTTGACATGTACAAAAAATTCATGAACCGTATCGAACAAATTAAAAAATTTAGGGATAATATTACATGTTAGGTTAAAGTTTATTAATCGTATTAAATTAATTAAAAGTTTAGGAGCCACAATGCATATTGGATCACAATTGAAGGACCATTTGTGTCATTTTTTATTATTTCTTTTTTGTTTCGTTGGTGTCCGAGACTCATAGAGCACTTGATCATTCTGCCGGGTTTGGGCAGTCCTTCGGCCCCACTGCAAGTCTGCAATTAGGTAAAAATGGAGACGAGTAATTTAGATGTGTGGCCTTATACGAAAAATCTTGACTTGAATTCAAAATTGTAGCAAAAATTGTTAAAAGTTGATACATCTGACTGCTCTTACTTTGATCTCGATTTTAACTGAGTAATCTTTAGACTTCTTCTAATGCTTGTTTACATATAGGAGGAAGCAAGGGGTCAAAGAATCTACATATTTCAAAGGATCTGATATATGACTGGCTCTTTCGACTAACCTTGATGGATAACGTTTGATAGCTTCGCTTGGAGTGGCCCAAAAAAGGTACGAGAATTTCGGTTTGTTGCTCTGGGAGATGCCTAAATACCCGTTTATTAAAGGCATGGTTCGAGGAAAATATCTGGACAAGGTGATCCACTGAGATAAAATTAATCCAAGCTCGTCTGATGGTCGTCCCATTTAGCCGTCCAGTTACATCTCCATCCTCCATCCACGTTTAATAGACCACACTTGGTGTGAATTATGACTATGAATGCTGGCGGTGAAGAACCAAAACCAGCAATGTAATCGTGGACTTCTCACACCAGAAGAAATCGAAAGCAGGCAGGGTCAACGGACCCAGGTGGAATAGTTGACTTTATCGGAGGAAACAGAGGTGCCTTCAAAAGCTTCTATTCTATTTGCAATTTCAGTGCCTATTTCGGTGCCGGTCGCATCAACGGATTTTCGTCCGCTCTTTGCTCTGTAATTAGGCCTAACGCCGGGGAAAAGAAAAAAAAGACGAGGGCGGATCGTATTTCCTACTTAAGATTGGTTTAGTGGCCAACCCTTGGATTTAAGGGCAATTGGTGTGGTTTTTTTCTTTTTTTTGGTAATCGAGGATCCGCCGGGCCCCCTTTTGCTTACGCTATTCAGGGTCCCACGGCCCCTACAGCGCCCGATGGCATCTACGACCAGACGACTATACCTTGGGAGAGATTAGCATAGCACACCAACACCTTGATCCTCCATTTATAACGCTAGTAACTGTGAATTTTAAACTCTCGACCTTAGTAATGAAGTAGAGACTCTAATCCAACGTAGCTTCCCATGGTTGGGTGCAATTGGTGTGTTTTTGTATTCACATTATACCAATAACCCCTTTGCATGTAAATTTTTAGTAAGTCCACCTCATATAAAACATCAAACTAGGATGAGAGTTCCAAAGACTGCTAAGAAATGTTCGAAAAGTGAAAACTTAGAAACTGAAAAGAACGATGGAAAGATTGGATTTACTTAATTTAGAACATTTATAGGCCTCGAACAAAATCAAAGGAAATTCAATCAAATTTCCGTATTGTGCGTCTAGATACAAATCTGACCACGTGCAAGATATACAGAGTATGCTAAGTATCTACTGCTTTGTAGAAAGTCTAACGTATAGTGATATCCCTATAATATTCAAAAGGGAAAAATTACTTAAAAAAGTCATAAACCAATTGTACTTATATCAATCTAGTCCTAAATTTTTCAATTTGACTAATTTAGTCTTAACCTTTTGACAATTTGCTAATAAAATTCATCCAACCAATTTTGACCAGAAACTAATGACATGAATAATGATTGTTTTTTACGTTAACATGAAATTTTTTTGAAATATTTTAAATTTTGCTAAATTATTAATATTTTATATTTTTATTATTAAGGGCTGCCAATGGGATGTTGGCCACCGGCCAAAGCCTGACGACCTCGTTGGCCATTAAACGGGGGTAGCAATCCTCATCCAAATTTGAGCAAGTGTTATGAGTCCTCGCCACCCGCGGAGAAAGTTATGACCATCATCCCAGTGGATGGTGAGGGCTTGTTGGCCTTGCCCAAATTTGTGTGAGGGCCATGAGCCCTTATTAGCCATTAGGCAAGAGCTGCGAGTCCCGCCAGCCAAGCGAAGGCTCGTGGCCCTCGTACATAGTGGGTGAGGGCTTATGCCCCTTGCTGGCTAGGGTGAGGGCTACAGCCCTCTGGTGGCCTAAGTTGCCCTTAGCCAAAAAAAAAAAAAAAAAAAAAAAGGAAAGAAAGAGAAAAGCATAAAATTCATAAAAATTTGAAAAATTTCACATCATTGTTGGCCATACCATACCATGTCGATGAACTACATTAGTAAAGTGTCAAAAGGTTTGGAAATTTTATTAATGTAGTTCATCCAGCCAAAGTTGGTAATCTAGATTAACTTGAATTTGGAGAATCACCTACATTTGCAAACATTACCACTTATTCAAATGCCGCCTCATGTGGAGTGCAGATGTATTCTTTTTTTTTTTTTTTTTTTTTGATACCGAGGATCCAACTTAGCTCACTAGCCTAGCTCATCTTACGAAAGTATAGCACCGACTATACCTCGGGGGAGATTGGCTCAGCAACCCACCGCCGGGACCCCCCACTTAAATCATGGAGCGCACCTTGAGAGTGGTTCCAACCAAAAATCTTATATTTTAAGTTGGTATAATGAGAAGACCGATGTGCGTGTGTGTGTGTGTCTATATATATATATATATATATATATATATATGTCAATAATAATTTGCAAACAAGCGTTCCTCGATCGTCATCTACCAAAGCTGTGCACACAAATCATTTGGAAAAAAATAAGGAGTAGGACTCTAGATGAATCTGTGCTATTTCTATGTCTAAATGTAGATCTATCTAGCGAGGAAAGACTTAGCAATCTAGTCTCCATGAGCTCTCCCAAAATTCCTAATGACATAATTAAAGCATAAGCTAAAAGATTTGTATTACTTAAATCCCTGCATGCTGACATAGTACTACACGTCGACTCCATTAGGGTTTCTCGTACGCTGTTTCCTCCTTGCCTTCTCTTTTTGCTTGCACCTTACATAAATTATCACAAGGAAAATATATATACAAAAAGGAAAACGAGAACTAAGAAAGCAACATGAACAGATTACCTTTGGTTGTAAAGTGTATAGTGATATCATGAATCAATCTGTCGATCCCGCACGTTCCTTGCTCCTGAATTCGATGCATGTTTCGTGCTGCAGACAAGCTACGTGTAGTCATATGGTAATAATCCTTGAGCGACAGTTAACTTACGAGAGATTTCATGGGGGTGTAGATTCAGAGTAACAAGGCTGCACACGGCAAACCCTAAGTCCGTTGTATTAGTCTGACTTTGTACTCGTTTTCTGGTTTACGAATCAAGTCGCTTAGCCAGAGGTTTTCTTGATTAAACAAGCTTTGATTTTTGATTTTTGATTTTTATTTCTTTCTTAAACGCTCACCGCCTTTACTTGGCCTCGCAGCATGCCTCAGAACTTCCCGGCGTCGCCTGTTCGACACGCTAAATTTATTAGTCTTTGGCCGTCCTGCTTTGAAAGGAAGATATCGACTTCTGATGCCCATATTGCCCTTTTTCGACTTTGGTATCGTTGGTCAAACTAGCCGTGTTGCTTCTCAAAAAGGGGCTAAACTTTCACCGACCATTGTTAGAAGTTTTGGAGGTTAATCACCACCAGATCACACGAGTTGTAATTTGACACATCAAAGAGAGGTTCCTATGCTAACTATGTCATCTCTTTTCTTGTTTGGGGCAAGTTAATGGCATTTGATCAATACAAAGAACAGGAGTTTGGCTGTATTATTTCCTTAGTTGCCAATGCATCTTTCGTTTCAACTTCGTTAATATCGACATTTTACTAACTCAAGTTTCAACTTTTGATATGTTTCTTTTAAAAAGTATATGATACGTCTTCGGTAAATCGAAATAGACAATATGAATTCAAAGCACAATCAAGATCTAAAAGTCGAGTGTATTGTTTTGTCAGGTATAGACTCTTATTTAGATCTTCATGTTCACTCAATAAACTCACGTATTGCCCGTATTTAATAAGCCCCCACGAAAGGTGAATTGCTCTTAAATCAATGCGAAGTTCTTGCATTTGGCATTGGCCCCCCTTAGGGGTGGTTTCGTCTTTTCGTAAGAAAGAAGCTTGACAGCTAAAAGTATTGAAATTACTCAAATAAAATAAGTTAGCCTTCCCACACAAAAGAAATAAAATGACCTTGAAGACACTCATTGTTGGCACATCCCAAGAGAAAACCCCTTTTCACCACCTTTCCCGCGTCAACTCCCCCCCTTGAAGTCCCCTATAAACCCCTTCCCTCCTATATTCAAATTTCTCCTTAGGACTGCCATCCTTCACAATCTAGAATAACAAGAGAAAAAGACCAAAAAAAAAAAAGAGAGAACACCTCTCTTGTCTCCCTCTCGCTTTCCCTAGCTTCTCAAAGCCATGGCACCAACCATGAAGGTGATCTTGGTGATTGCCTTGACCATGGCTTTGAGCGTCGCCATCACCATGCGAACCTTCGTCGAAGAAACGGAGGAGAAGCAGCCATTCGAGCGCATGGACGCCCCGAAGACGTCCGACGTGTCTGCCAAGATCGCCCTGCCTTCTAAGAGAGTGAGCCGCTTCCTCGCTGACACCCCTAACCCGAGAGCCGCGGACCACTGTAATAAGGACGGTGAGATCTGCTCCGGCCTGGGCGAAAACTACACCTGCTGCAACAACAAATGCGTCGACCTGTCCAACGACAAGAACAACTGCGGCCAATGCAAGACCAAGTGCAAGTACACGAACTCGTGCTGCAGCGGAAAGTGCGTGAACTTGACCTACGACAAGAGGAACTGCGGAAGCTGCGGCAACCGGTGCCCAACAGGTGACTACTGTTTCTACGGAATGTGTAATTACAATGGCTAGGGTGGTGGTCCTTTTTGGGTCCGTTATGTGAGGGTTGGCTCATCATATTATTCTTATTGCAATAAAAGAACCACATTGGTTTGTGGTTAAGGTTTATACGTATGGAAAAAAAAGAAAAAAAGAAAAAAAGGAAGCACAAACATGCTTTTTACTTCTTTGCAAACGTTCTCTTCAATTGTAATGCTATCCTGATTGCTGAACTTTAAGTAATGTCTATGTCTATGTATCCTCTGTTGCTTGTGGTTATCCATTATTTAACTTCGAGTCCTTTCTTTGTGAGTAAAGGGATATGTATCATTTTTGGCAAGGGTTATCGTATCTATGTGTTTGCTCAATTACCTTTACCCCTTTAAATATCTAATTCATGTTAGAGTCCCTTTTTTTTTTTTTTTTTAATAAATTTTATGTGGGGGTCAAAGCTAATTGTCATACAATGTTAAGTGCATTTTTAGTATATAGTTGAAAGGCCAAGCAAAATAATGAGTATCCTTATAATCGCCTGTCTCCATTCTACGCATGCAATATGCAATTATGTTTTGCTTTTGGTGCTATTGGGGTTCATTTTCGATCTATGCTTTCCTATGGGAGAGATCCTGTTAAATAATCCCTACGCCAGCTAAATTTTAAAGTTGCGTATGGCAAGACTTTTAAGGAAAGTTTATGGGAAAATGCAAATAACTTTAAACAAAATGATTTTACAAAATGCAAATAGTGTATATAACTTAAAAACACATTCGGAAGCAAGTTTGGACGGCCAAAATTGGCCTCTAGCCAATCTCGCTTAAGGTCGCTTGACCTCAAGTGATGCCCGAGTTGTGCTACCAAGTGATGGTTGCCAGGATTTGAGTGACCCAGGTGGGCTAGAGGTTGTGGGACCTCAGGCCAGGTTGGTTGGTGCCAGATTGGCTTGCTAGTAGCTAGATCTGGCCTCGCCAACCTCTCACCAACGGCTTGAACCCTCGTTGGCGTCATTGAGTGAGGTGGGGTAAAGTCGAAATTATGAAAGTTTAGCAATGGCAAATTTAGAAGGAAAAAAATATTTACATTCCATAAATGCTCAAACATCTCTAGACTTATCTTAAGCCAAAGGTCCGGAGGCCTTTGACCAACATAATTACATCTCCTAAAAATCTCTTTATATAATTGGTAAAACGGTATTTGCATTTGCGAAATGATTTTAGAGCACAGCAGGCTTTGAGAAAGTGGCTCTGGAACGCGCCCCAAGTCTATCCCATCTGTCAAAGTGTTTCAGACGTATGGTAGCCTTCTTTTTTTTCTTTTTTTGGGAGGGGGGAGGTCATATTGTAGCTTTCTTTTCAAATGCTTATAAAAAATTGTTTTACAAAATCGAGATATCAAATAATGCTGCGAAATCCTCCTTAGGATTTGAATATTTAACTTTTACTTATATGCTCACTCGCCATTTGCTCCATCACTAACATGTTTACGAATTTACCTAGCGTTACTCCTCCATCATACGGGTTAATTAGAATGTTCTGGACGAGCATTTATGAAATTATCATAAACCAAACTATTCGAGCACATTAAAACAACCTTGTTAATTCTTATCGTGCTATACAACTTATGAAATCATATCATAGTCTCTACGTTTGGCTTACCGTAGACATTCGCGCTCTGGTTTGCAAACCTACCTACAAAATAATAGCAGAAGTCATTATAAAGTTAATTTTAATGACCGGCAACATGGATACTTAAGAAACTCAACAGAACATGTGAAGGAGAGGACCCGTGAAAAATTTATGCCATATCTCTACTCAACCAAGAATGGATTCGTCATAAAACAATTTTCTCGAGGTATGCCCTTGGATTCTCAGGTGCGGAATGTTTGAACAAGAAGCAAATCCCCATTTGCGAACGAAGTGTTGAATGTTAATTTAATAAAAAAATTGCCAAGACTTGGAGACTAGAGAGCTGGCTATCGATAGGATGCTTCCTTTCTAAAAAGGGTTACTTCATCATCACACACCCCCTCATGTTATAAAGAGACTTAGACGAGTCATGCATGTTCTTACACAGAAACAGTCAGCCCAAGGGCGGTTCTTAAAGAACTAAACACCCCCCATGAAGGTCGCATAGAATCACATGATCTGTTGCGTAAACATAGGAACAAGCTCAACCTGGAGGAGAGAGGTTAAAATTTAATTTTAGTAATGATTATTATCATTCATCACCTGCGGAATAGGGACAATAAATCATGGGAAAAATTTCAAGCTACGTGCCCTCTTTGAATATATCTGCTGCCTTCTTTTTCCGCTAAAGAACAAAATATAGTGAAAATTAGAGCGAAGGATTTTTCAAACAAAACCAGATTAGCATGAAAGCAACTTTCTGAGCCAATCTTGATTTCAAACGCTACTGAGCTTATAAGATAGACGACGTGCTCAGTTAACTGATTTTAACTTATTTTTGACATCATCGGTTGATTTCAATTATTTAGAATTCGAGGGATTCAATTGTCAAAATATTAATCACTTTCGATGAAAGTGCTTTAAGTAATGGTCAGTCTTGTTAAGGTAAAATTCCAAGAATTGTGGGTGATTCGCTGGCGGATGACATCAGGAGAAGTTCACTGGATCTTATCATTTTAGGAAGGAGAAATCAAAACAAAGTTTTCATAGGTGAACCTGCGAAAGGATCATTATCGAATCTTGCCTAGCAAAATAACCAAAGAATTAGTAACGAACTCAATAGCGATTGTGAGTTCTTTGCCCAACGCTCCTCAACACATGGATTGCATGAGTCTTAGTGTGGTCAGGCCTTGTTGATAGCATAAGGAACCCAGCGTGAAATGTGCCAGGGAACTTGAATAAGAGAACAATGCCTCTGTCAACCAAGAAACGGTACATGCGTGTGATGCCATGCAATGTCCCATCATTTAAGATGACTCTCACCAACAGATATCTCAACTCTTGCATCAATGAACAACATGGCAAACTAGAAACTTAGTGTGAATTGTAGAATTCTGTGAACATGGAACCTTCGAACGCAATTTGCGCTCGAAACTATTCGATCAAGGGCATGTTTATTTGGATGTCACATGTTGCATTGCCTTTAATCCATTTCCTTGTATTGGGTGGGTAGGACTTCGGTTAAATCATTCTCAAACTTGCCATATAAATTTACTAGTATACTTTTTTTTTTTATATAAATAAACATTTTATGTGTTTTCACCTAATATTTTATTAGAATATCGACCACCATATAGAAAAAAATGCCAAAAAAAAAAAAAAAAATTTGTGTGCGAAATAAAGAATTCATGAGCGTAGCAAAACTTTTTTCATTATATATATTTTGGATTTTTGTGACATATATGAAATGGACTTTTGCCCTTATGTTTCTCAAGTTAACTTAAAGCATATGGAGTTTTTATCAGTACTTTTAGACAATAGTCTAGGAATAAGAATCAATGAACGTTGAAAATAGAAAATGATTTTCGGGAGTACTAATTGAGAGTAACTCTCCATCTTGGGTAAATTGGCAATTTTGTTTTCATCCAAATTGATATAATACGTGAAAGCCTATAATCTAACAAGTAACAGCCTCTCTCGGTACATAAAAAGAAACAAAAATGAAACTCATACAATATACACATGCTTATATGATTAGGGGTGTCAAAAAAGAGGAAAATTACCAAAAAAGTCCTAAAACCTATTGCAATTGTGCCAATTCAGCCATAAACTTATTTTTTTGATCAATTGAGTCCTAAACCTTTTACAATTATTCCGGATCGAGTCCATCGGCCAAAAATGACCGGTTGATGCGACATGGCATGGCGGCGGCGCGCCCGAAAATATTTTTTTAATAATATTTTATTTTTTGAAATATTTTATTAATTTTTTTTATCTTTTTTTTTTTCCTCTCCCTCCTTCCTCCTCCTTTCTCCTCCTATCCTTCCTCTTCCCTTGGCTCCGACGACCGGCCAGAGGGGAGGGATGGCTGGTCGCCAGACTGAGGCGGCCGGCGAGGCGAGCCCTCGCCATCCCCGGGTTTGGCGAGGGCTCGCCTCACCCGATAACCGAGAGGCAAGCCCTCGCTAGATTAGGCGAGGAGGGCCTTGCCAGACGTGATCCGCGACTACCGTGCCAAGATCGAGGCCGAGCTCTCCAAGATCTGCGACGACATCCTCGGCCTCCTCAATTCTCACCTCATCTCCGCCACCTCTGTCAACAACTCCAAGGTCTTCTTCCTCTAGATCAATTCTTGGACCGTTGGCGAGCCCCCCTCGCGGTCGCCGGGCTTGACCGCGAGGCGAGCCCTCGCCAAATCAGGCGGGGGCTCGCCCGTCGTCGGCGGGCGGGCGCCGACTGGCGAGGCGAGCCCTCGCCAAATCAAGTAGGGCTCGCCTTGCCAAACATGGGGCCTCGGCGAGGGCTCGGTCGCCTCAATCCGGCGACCAGCCAACCCTCCATTTTGGCCGGTCGCCAAAGCCTAGGGAAGAAGGAGGAGAGGAGGAGGAAGGAGGGAGAGGGAAAAAAAAAAAAAAAGAAAAAAAGATAAAAAAAAATAAAATATTTCAAAAAATAAAATATTATTAAAAAAATGTTGCCGGCACCGGCCGACCGCCACATCGGCGCCGGTCTTGGGCCCATTTGCCACGTCGGCTTCGGCCGGCCATTTTTGTCCGAATGGACTAATCGGGAATAATTGTAAAAGGTTTAGGACTCAACTAGTAAAAAAAATAAGCTTAGGACTGAATTGACACAATTGCAATAGGTTTAAGACTTTTTGGTAATTTCTTGTATCAAAAAGGCCTAAACCAAACCGAATCGAACTAATCTTGCAAGTCAGTTCTCCCTTCGGTTTGGGTAATCTGTGAAAAAATCAGGTATCATGACAGTTCAATTTGATTCGAGTTTGAGTAGTGAATACTAAACCATCTCCCTCAAGGCTTTTGGGTTTCTCCTTTTTACCCTCAGTCAATCTTGGCATTTAAAGAAGCTTCTTCTCTTCTCTTCTCACATGCTCTCTCTTACTTTTAATTCGGATCTCCATTCCGGCTCGTCACCAATCATAGAGATTATACTGCTTTTCGGAGTCCCACATGGTTCGTTGCAAAGAAGGTCGATGGTTGTCAACAGAGTGTCCAGCGTCAATAGCAACCTCGATGACAAAGACGAAGTCTTGAGCATGTTTCCTAATCCATGAAAATCCGCACGTTCCCCTTGTATCCTACGAAGAACAGAGAAGTTCATCTCTAAGTTTGCCTCCATCCTCCAATCTACTCTCCTCTCCGTTGCAATTCTTCGCGTCGTCGTCGTAATCATCCTCTTCTTCTTCATGTTCATCTTCATTTCCGCATGGGATTTTGATGAAGAGCTCCAGGATAAATCGTGGTCATCAGATTCGACTATCCAGGTTCGAGAACTGGGTCGAGCCTCGGGCTTGCTGGGGTTTGGGTTTAGAGTGTTGGGCCGGAAGGTTCTTTCATTGTAAGGACATGCGATTTTGTTTGCTTTCTACGATGTCTACTGTTTGCTAAATGTAGAAGCTGCGTATTATGTTGGTGTTCTGGGCAGTGGTTTGAGCAGCATATTGATGAAGGAAAAAGAGAAAAAAGGGACAAAAAAATTCGGAATTCAACCATATAAGATATAAGTTTCACTAGTAATCTATGAATGAACGATTTTAAAGATAGCAAAATTCGTTGAGATTAATTGATTTAGTAGTATCAAAGAAGTTAATTCAAGAGGGTGAAAAACAAACAATGTATTCATTGAACTTCATGGAAACGTTTTAATTTCTAAATATCACTCCTTACGAATTATGTCGTAAGAAGAAATCCAGATTTCAATTTTTTTTCCCTTTTCTTTGTAAAGTTTTAATGTCGCTATTTTTTTTAAAAAAAAGAATATAACAAGTTTCAAGGTCATGGGATTTTGAACCCACGAACTGTCGCAAAACCTTAATATTGTTAGTGAATGCAGAAATATGATGTTTCCTACTAAATACGAATTCTTTTTTTATGGAGGCAAATTTAATAAATGTTGATAAGTGTCGGAATATAATAAGTAAACACAAATCTAGATGAGTTGTTGGTAATTTATCAATAATAATTTTTGTACTAACTTACAAACTTTTATTTTTATAACTTACTAAATGCTCTTTTTAACTCTCATAAAGCATAAAAACATACCTCGTTTTTCACCTAATGACTACTATATATCACTATTTAAAAAAAAAAAAAAACCAAATACATATGTGAGGTTTACCTTTGGATACCATTTTGCTCCTTCGTATCAATTATGCTTGGGTACAAATATATCATTTTCTTTCAAAATGCCCATCCACGATCCCAAACTCTTACACCCACCCAAAATGCTCAAGACCAACCAAAGACCAAAACATCTAGGCCATAGGAATATGTTAAACGGGTTTGCAAGAAGGGGCAATTTGCTCTTGTGAGTTTTCTTTAGAGATATGTAAGTGGTTATTGAATAAAAAATGAGGTATGTTCATTTTAATATTTTCCCAATTACAAACCAATATTAGAGAAACTTGCCAACTTATGTTAATTTGAATTACCCAATACTTTAGGTTTTTTAATCAACTCTTAATTGAGTAATTAACAACAAAAGGCCATTTAGCCGGTCTTAATGAACTAGTCTGTCATGGAAACACATTCCTTAAGGATTAAAATTAGACATTCCATCGTCCCTCTCTAAATTTTTGATGAACTTGCAGGTGAATAGTAGATTTTGAACTTGTACCTATCTTACTCATGTTTGCCAAAGTAGAAGGGTACCAAAGCTTCAAAGTTAGCTTACTCAAAAATATACATAAATGACTTCCGTCTTCACAATAGATTTTTCACATTTGTCAACTAAATAGTGATGACTAGAGCCACACACAGACTTGATTAATATGCCTTTCAAAAATGGACGAGAAGACTTTTATATCGTGTATGTGTAGAATTTTATGTAGTTGAGGAAAAAATCACCAATAAAACCCAACTTATTAGTACCAATATGTGAATGACCACTTGGAATGGATGCCCTAAAAACTGATCCATTGGCTTTTATGCATCCAGCTAAGGAAGAAATTCTCTGGCACCAAGAATTTCTATTCCAAAGCAACCCCACCAAGGCAATGATTCCAAATTTGTGAGCCCACTAACATTATTTCAAGAAGACTTCCAACTTCTTAGCATTTATGGTCAAGTGCACAGCTGTCCTAGAGCCATTGTGCTCAAGCAGAGAACATGGGATTCTACCAGATCCTTTTTCTGTTCTTTTCCCTTTCCGCGTGACCGCAAATTATTTGACAAGCGCTTTGTTAAACTTAAAAATGTATTTTCACTTTATCTTAATTCCACAATAATTTAACTTTGGGAAATAATAATATAAAGTCCTCTTGTCGTATACATGTTTAAACGTGATCCAAAAAAAAATTATATATATATATATTTATATATATATATATATATATATATAAGATATATCAAAAAATTGAAAGGTTGCTTTGTCAAAAAAAAAAATTGATTAGAAGAAAATGAAGATGAAAATGAAATTAGTTTTATCTAAACTCCAATTAATTCAAGATTGATTACAAAAGGATAAGATTGATAAACTTTTTATCTAAATGATTGGATATCTTTAATTCAAGGGAAAATGCTACAAAAAATCTTAAATTATGCACAAAGTGACAAAAATACCCCAAACTTTGCCATCCGTGACACGTTTACCCCAAACTATTTTTGTGACACAAAAACCCCGACTTTCATTTATGTGACACATTTACCCTAAATCTTAGGGGCATTTTGGTCATTTTGCTTTTAAAAATATTTTTCTTTTTTTTTTTTTTTTTTTTTTTTTTTTTTTTTTTTCCTTTTCTCTTCCCTCCGCCGAGCCGGTGGAGGGAAGCCGGCGTCCGACGAGGGCTTCCCTCACCGGCGTCGACCCGGCGAGGGCCGCCCTCGCCGGATCTGGCGAGGGCATCCCTCGTCGGCGAGGGCACCTCGTCGGGCGAGGGTGCCCTCGCCGGGCCGGCTTCCCTCCGTCGGAGCCGGCGGAGGGAAGAAAAAAAAAAAAAAAAAAAGGAAAAAAAATAGAAAAAGATGAAAATGCCCTTAATGGGGTAAATGTGTCACGGATAGCAAAGTTTGGGATTTTTGATGGTGCAAAAAAAAAGTTTGGGAACCACCCAGCGTTGCGACGCAGTTGGCTCGGGCGTTTGCTCCTCTCGCAAAAGGTCCAGCGTTCGAATCCCAGCTGTGTCGTGCTGACTTACCCGGAGAGCAAGGGTGGTGGTGACTCTACTCTCCCCCAAGGTTTACTCCGCCGCGAAACGGTGCATGGGGGTTCCCTGGGTCATCAAAAAAAAAAATTTAGGATATTTTTGTCACTTTGTGCATAGTTTAGGGTTTTTGGTGATATTTTCCCTTAATTCAATCAATATCTTTTACTAAGAATGAAATAAACAATTGAAACTAATTTTATCTAAAATCCGCTTAATTTGATATTAACTTATTAAGAAACATAAGTGGAAAGTTTCCCATAAGCTTTAAGATAAGGAGATATGGTCTTAAGTTCTAATTTATAGGCCGCGATTTGTATATCCAATTCAACAAGTGTTTTTATTCTTATTTTTCTACCCTCAATAGTTAACAACCCAAACAAAAATCCTTACGAAAAATTACATTCGCTAATATCAAATTAATGGAATACTTCATCCAAGGCGACCCAAGTTGCCCCCTGCAAGCACGCATTTTTCTGGTAGCAATGGGAAAAAAGGAATATATTCTCCCAATCCGCAAGGCAAGTTGAAGTCATCTTTCCGTAGACGAGGGGTCGAGATGAAGTTGAAAATCTATGTGACCCCACCAACAGATCTTTCAGAGAAGATTTGAGTTGATAACTTGGCTTATTAGAAGACTTACTTCAATATAAGTTGAAGCACTCTCCACCATCACTTAACTCAGTCGCATGCTACAGTGAAAAAATGGGGTGGCATTAAATCCTCGGCCTCCTCTATATCCTCTTCCTTTTACATTCCTTCCTTTCTTTTGCTTCGCCCCTTTGCCCTCCGACAAACGCGATGCCTTCCTCCTTTCTCAGAAGTCCATCGTGCTTGATAGACCGGTAACGTCATTTCAAATTCGTGCTCCGCTGCCCTCGAGCAATTGTTCTCCAGCAAAATCCAATGAAATCAACCAGACCATGTCTTTTCTTTTGCCTTCCTACGAGGTAACCGTAATTAGGACGAGCACCTTATTAGATCTATAGATATTTTATCACTTTATCTTAAACTCCACAATAATCCAACTTTGAGAAAAATAAATCTCAAGTACTCTTGTACCATACATGTTTAGACATGATCCAAATATATTTATTGGAGGCTTTCAAATTGCTGTGGGTTTTTTTTTTTTTTTTTTTTTTTTGGGTCAGTGCTGTGGGTTGTTAAGTAGGTAGCCTTTCTCGATAAGTAAAACACCTCCGTGTAAAGTCTACTTCCTTCTGTGATTAGTTAAATCTTTTAATTCTAGCTTTGAAAACACCAAAGAAGAAAATCTGCAACTTGTCAATTACAAATATGTTTAGAAGAAATCGAAAATGAAAATAATTTTACCCAAACTCCATTTAATCTGAAATTGAATTCTTACAAAAAGATAAGATTGATAAAATGTTTTTTTCTATCGAAAAGGCACAATATCTTTTGCTAAAAATGAAAATAATCTTATATAAAACTCCACTTAATTCGAAATTAACTTATAAAAAACAGATAATTGGGACAGTCAATAAGTTTTAATTAATTTTAACATCTAGATTGTAGTAAGGAGACACATCCTCGAGTTCTAATTTGTAGGCCGCGTTTTGTATGTCCAATTTGACGAGTGTTTTTATTGTTATTTTCTACGCTCAACGGTTAACAACTCAAGTGAAATACGTGTGAAAAAGAAATAGACACTAACAAGTTGGAAGGTTGGGTGAGCCCACCGACAGCCCAAATGAAGTTAATGGTATACATCATCCAAGTCAATGCAAGTTGCCCCCTGCAATTACGTACACTTCTGGGAGGAATTAGGGGAAGAAATCAATAAATACCAACCAATGAAAGTATAAGTCGTCGGAAAGTAGAAGTCGTCTTATGTTCCCCAACCCGCAAGCCAAGGAGAAGTCGTCTTATATTCCCTAACCTGCACGGCAAGTAGAAGTCGTCTTGTCAGAGTAATGGGAGGAAAAGAAATTGGAGGGCTGTGTGAGCCCCCCCGACGGACCTTTCGGAGAAGACTTCGCTTTCCAGTGAACTTAGTATAAGATGAAGCATCCTCTCCCACAGCTATGTCACTCTCATGCTAAGCTGCAAAATGGGGTGGCATCGAATTCTCGGCCTCCTCTCTTTCCTCTTTTTCTTACATGTCTTCCTTCCTTTTGCCACATCCCTTTGCCCTCCTGACTAGCATGATGCCTTACTCCTTTTTAAGAATCACTTCCAGATTGATAGCATGGCGTCCCACTTCAGCTGTGATGAGGATTTGTATTACCCAATCACATCTTATCCAAAGACAAACTCATGGAATATTGATGTCGATTGCTGCTCGTGGGACGGTGTCACTTGTGACGATGTCACTGGTAATGTCATCATTCTTGATCTTACTTGCAGTTGGCTTCGTGGCACTCTCCATTCCAATAGCTCCCTCTTTCTCCTTCGTCATCTTCAGAGTCTCAACCTTTCTGGTAATAACTTTGCTGACTCGCAAATATCACCTAATCTGAGCACATTTGGGAAAATTACTCATCTAAATCTCTCTCACTCACACTTTTCTGGTATAGTTCCTAGTGAGATCTCTCATCTCTCCAAGCTTGTGTCACTTGATCTCTTTTACAATTATGATGAACCAAACTTATTCTCTTCTCTTATATTGGAAAATTCGATCTTCACAATGCTTGTTCAAAATCTAACAGCAATGAGAAACCTTGTTCTTGATGAAGTAAACATGTCCACGGTTTCACTAATGTCCTTTGTAAATTTGTCTTCTTCTTTGACATATTTAGGAGTTTCTGCATGTTCCTTAAGGGGGATATTTCCAGATATTGTTTTTTGATTACCGAGCCTTACTACTCTCAATCTACATTCAAATTTTGACATGTCTGGGATTCTTCCCAAATCCAATTGGACAGGTCCTCTTGTGTGCCTATCTCTTCGATGGTACATACTTTTCAGGAGAAATACCTGATTCAATTGGTAACATGAAGAGATTAACACTATTAGGTCTTAGTGATTGTAGATTCACAGGACACATCCCCTCATCACTGTGGAATCTCAAGCAACTCCGTGTTCTACATCTAGCCGGGAATAACTTTAGCGAGACTGTAGATTTTGAAAATTTTACAAAGTTTAAAAATCTCCAAGTGCTTAATGTTTCTTTAAATCTAAATCTTACCTACAATACACTAAAGTATACATTCCCCAAGCTTGAAGTTTTGGTGTTGTCATCTTGTAACTTGACCAAGTTCCCCTATTTCTTGAGTTCGTTAGAAAGATTAACATCGTAGACCTCTCTTCCAATAGGATTAGTGGAGAGCTTCCCCTTTCCATTTGCCAGTTGAGTTCACTTCAGTATCTCTTTTTGTATAATAACAATCTCTCTGGGAATATGCCACCATGTTTTGGTAATATGACCAATCTCCTTTCTTTACATTTGAGCGGCAATAAATTACAAGGGCCATTACCGCGCTCCCTAGTCAAATGTGTGAATTTATCGGCACTAGTTCTCAATGATAATGAGTTCAGTGATATATTCCCACATTGGCTAGAAGCACCAAAACTATATGCTCTTGATTTACGTGCCAACAAATTTCATGGGAGTATCAACCTCACTACTTTTGGACTCTCCTTTCCTGCTCTTAAGTATTTATTAATTTCCTACAATAGTTTCATTGGACGGTTGCCCACAGAGGTTTTCTCAAACACCTCATTGGCTGTATTAAAGTTGTCCCACAACAACTTTGAGGGGCCAATTCCACTTCCATCTCCCTTCACATTTTATTATTGCATTGCAAACAATAATTTAATGGGAAAGATCCCTTCTCTGATGTGCAATACTACTAAGCTTGAGCACCTCGACTTGTCCAACAATAGCTTAACGGGTAGCTTGCCTTGGTGCTTAACAAATCTTAGCATCAATTTGTCAGTTTTGAACTTGCGAATGAATCTCCTTGAGGGCACAATTCCTCTATCAATTTCTTGGAGAAATAGCTTGTCGACTCTTGATTTGAGTCAATCGATTAGAAGGCACATTGCCGCGGTCCCTTGTCAGATGTAAATATCTAGAAATTTTGGATCTCAGTGACAATCATATAGAGGATGGGTTCCCGATGTGGTTGGGAACACTCCCAGAACTAAAAGTTCTTGTTTGAGGTCCAACAATTTCAAAGGTATCTTGAATTTACCCAAGGACACTCACCTCTTTCCTAAGTTACACATTTTGGACCTCTCTAGCAACAACTTTGGTGGTCCTTTGCCAACCAACTTGATAATGAACCTTAGAGCCATGATGAATGAAGAAAATGGGCAAAAAAAATCATTGTATATGACACGGTTTTTCCGAAGGGGGATTGGATATGAAAACTTAGTAGTTGTGAGCATAAAGGGGCAGATTGAGCTACTGCAGATCTTTACCATCTTCACAATCATTGACCTATCGCACAACTCTTTCCAAGGGGATATCCCAGGAGTTATTGGACATCTTCACTCTCTCATAGGGCTCAACCTTTCTCATAATCACCTTAACGGTTACATCCCTGTAACTCTAGGGAATTTGACTAATCTTGAATGGCTTGATCTTTCTTCGAACAAGCTTGGTGGTGTAATTCCTCGAAAATTAGGAGATTTGGCATCCCTTGGGTACCTAAATCTCTCGAAAAATCAGCTCACTGGCCGAATTCCTCAAGATAAGCAATTGAGTACATTTTCAAAAGACTCATTTAGTGGGAATCCAAGTTTATGTGGAACTCCGTTGCCAAAAGCATGCCCTGGCGATGCCCAATTTCCTTTGCCATCGTCCATCAAGTTTTGACCACACAAGGCATGAGAGTTGGATCAACCAGAAAATATTGTGGATAGGTTATGCATCTGAAATTGTGATTGGGATTTCCATAGCATACATTACATTTTATTTAGGAAGGCCCAAGACCCAAGGCTCACACGAGGTGTGAGAGTGCTGGAGAGTAGAGCAACTAAGTGGATGGAGAAGCCAAAGCGGAAGGCCATCGGGCTTCATGGACAATGAAATTGTTAGAGGAGTTGTCTCTTTCGACTATGCAATGTAATTTCAATGAATAAAGATGTCACTAGAGTAGCTTAAAATGTATTTCCCTTGTGAAGGCTTGGCTTGTTTCTAAATTCTTCTCTTTTTGTTTCTTGGTGCAATTATACATCAGTTAAATTAAGAAGATGAATAATGGGTTTTGTCAAGCATAGAGCTTTAAAAAAAGAAGAAGAAAGAGACAACAAAATGAATCTAATGCGAATAACATCTGCAAATATCTTTTCCATCTTCCCGAGAACATAGTTTTTATTTGTCCATTAAGAATTAGAAGTCAAGACTGGCCTTAACCCATTCTTCCAAAGTTGTTAATAAATTAATTTACTGAAAAATATGTCCCGAAGAATCCCCAGTTAAATCTTTGAAGTTGCGGATGAGTTACCAAAAAAAAAAGATTGTGGACCGGAAGCTAAGCTATTACACATTGTCTTTGATGGAGAACATAAGTCAAAGGGGAACAGAAAAATGTTCAGTGAAATGTTCAAAGTTTATTTTAATTCCAAATAATTCTGCTGAAAAATAACAAGAGGAAGTTCCCTCCTTTAGCTTGACTAAAGTATGACAACAACTCCCCGAAATTTATGACTTGGAACCTATATTTACTTTTTCAGAAAAAAATAGAGGTAACATTCTTTTTTTTTTTTTTTTTTTTTCTCTTTTTATTTAATTTTCCTTTCCTTTGGATAAAGAAAACATCTTCGTAATCTAGGTCCAATTAGTTTGTACAAAATCAGTGAAGGAAATGCAAAGCACACCCTCTAAAATCATTATATGAATTATCTGACAGTGAAATGAACGGGTGGTTCTAGTTGAGTTCCTCCCTCGTACGCAAACTTATTTTAATGGGCAAATATTTCCTACTAAAGTGGAGGTTTAAATTTAGTTTTTCAAAAATAACTCTCATTTACTAAAATCATTCCCAAACAGAGAAAACTTATTTTTCTCGGAAGTTTATTGCGAGTTGACGCATTTAAATTTGAAATTGAAACAACTATTCTCTCCCTCCTTTTCTTGAAATAATTTATATATTGAATTCTTGAACCTCTTGGAGAATCGATGCACCGGACCTATTCCTCACTAAGGTAACTCAAACACTTTCAAGAGCAACTCGTTTGTGGGTAATCCCAGATCGTGCAGATTTCCATTGGCAGAGACATGCCCAAACAGTTCATGAGAAATTATACCAGTAACCCTCCTTCAGGAAAATGATACAGAGCATCGAGGCTGGTTTTGAAGCGTTGTGGGGGGCATGGAATTGTAGCTGGACTCTCTCTAGGGATACGTTATTCTCGAATCCAGAAAACTTAGATGGGTTATTGAATTGTTTGCAAGGAATGGAGCTAAAATGAGAAAGAATCGTGAGGAATGCTCGTAGATCCTATCAAATACGAGAATCCCCACGCTTTATTGATTGCATGGTAAGATGAACAAGTTTGCGGAACTGACATGGGACAGATGATATGTTTATAATTTTGGCCTTTTCATTATTAAGTGCAGTCTCATCCAAAGACATAGTCAGGTTTAATAATTTCTTCATTCGCAAGACTTTGAAATCCTTAGTTGACTGGATGCCTTAATTGTAGAGATAAGTGTTACGAAGTCCTAAAACTTGTCACGAAAGTGCATTTCAATCTTAAAACTTGTAAAAAGTTCATTTCAATCTTAAAATTTGTAAAAAGTTCATTTCAATCCTAAAACTTGTCGAAACGTTACAAATAAGTCATAAAACCGACAATTTTAGCTTTTTCCCTTAAAAATGCTAACATGGCATTTTAAATTATTTTTTATTTTCCAGGTGAATTTTTTAAATTATTTTTTAATCATTTTTTAAAATTAAATTTATTCATTTTATCTAATTTTCACCAAAAACTAAAACAAGATAAAAGAAAAAAATTAAATTTTAAAAATTGTTTAAAAAAATTAAATCGTCGCCGCCGCCGCCACCGTCGATGCCGCCCATCGCCGGAGGGTCCGGCGACGATCGCCGGCCCTCAGGCGAGGGCTGGCAATCGTCGCCCGCCTTGGGCGAGGCCTCGTCGACCCCGTGAGGGCCGGCGACGACTCACCTAGGGCAAGCAACGGCCGCCCGGCCTTGGGCGAGAATTGGTTGGCCCTCGCTGCTCGGGAACCTCGCCGAGTGAGCCTCGCCGGCCCCGAGTGAGGGCCTATGAGGCCTCACCTAGCGCGAGTGATGATCATCGGCCCCCATGAGGGTGGTGACAACTCGCCTAAGGCCGGCGACGCTCGCGAGCCCTCGCTTGGGGCTGGTGAGGCCTTGCCCTGGCCGGGCGAGGGTCGGCCACCCCCGCCTAGGGTCGGCGATCGTCGCCGGCCCCTCGGCGATGGGCGGTGGCGGCGGCGACGGCGGAAAGGAGACTAATTTTTTTTTTTTAAACAATTTTTAAAAATGATTTTTTTCTTTTTTTTTTTTCGTTTTTTGAAAATAAGATAAAATGAATAAATAAAAATGAATAAAAAATAATTAAAAAATACACATGTAAAATAAAAAATAATAATTTAAAATGCCACATCAACATTTTTAACAGAAAAAGCTAACGGCATCCGTTTTAGGACTCATTTGTAACATTTCGACAGATTTTAGGACTGAAATGAACTTTTTGCAAGTTTTAGGATTGAAATGTACTTTCGTGACAAGTTTTAGGATTTCCGCGGCACTTATTCCTTAATTTTATTGTTGGAAGTAAATTTATAACTCATACAATGGGAAAGTGTTCTCGAGAGGATCCCGTCCTTGGGATTTGGATCGCGACTATAAAAATTTTATAGCATCCTTTAACAAATCAAATGCATAATGACATACCAAACTCATGTGTTACTGACCTTATACTTCTACGCTCAGGTTTTCCTTCGTAAAGTTTTGTGTACATTGAACTCTATTGCAACAATCTCTATGCATTGTTGACAAATAAAAAAGAAAGGAAAAAGATATCCTAATGAAGTGTGAAAAATGACATTTTGCATTTATGCTCCATTCGTTTCGCTGAAAATATAGCGTTTTTATAAAATATTTTTGAGAAAGTTATTTTCTAGAAAAATGTAATTATTTTTTTGTATTCTATCAAATCCTATCCCATACGGAAAATCTTTTCCTCCTTGCACTCTTTTCAATAATTTTTTTTATTATTTTACAAACTAATTTTTAATTATTTTTATTTTTTTAAATCCATTAAATTATTCTCTATTTTTCTTTTTCTTTTCTTTCTTTTTGTCATCTTCTTCTTCTTCTTTGGTCGGTCTCCGGCCACAGTGACTTGAGCTCGCTAGATCGACAAGCCTGGCAAGTGGCGAGCTAGATCAACAAGCCTAGTTTAGGTGAGCAATGACCTAGGGCTCGAGCTCGCTGCCGATCGAGTGAGCGGCAAGTTGGGCTCACTTGCGGCCGATCGCGGTGGTCGTCATGGCTAACGACCAACCAAGACAAAACTAAAAATAAAAATAAAAAAGAATAAAAAAGAATAAAAATTTGAATTTAAAAAAGAAAAAGAAAGATGGAAATGTTAACATCAGTGTGAGGTAAGAGAAAGTGAGTGAGGAAAATGTTTTCTCTTTCTTAAAAGTGGAAAACACTTTCCCTTATTTTAGAATGCTTTTTTCCCTTTCTTGGAAAAAATTTTCTTCAACTAATTAATTTTCCGTGAAAACGAACATAAAAAAATCCGTAAAACTTTTTCTTAAAGTTATTTTCCGTGAAACAAGCAAACCTTAATCTCACGTCCAACCAACTTCAGGAGTAATTGCTTGAATCCACACAAAACACGTCGAGTTTTTATTTACATCAACAAGAGACTTGATTAAAGTTCAATTGTTTGTAATTTGTTCTAGAAAAAGTTGATCGACAAAGATTATAAAATGCACACTGAATTTTAAGACCTCCATTATTGAAAACTTGTCATCTTCATTGCTTGCATCTAAATACCATGTGTATTTAGTTACTAAGGGTGCGTTTGTTTGTGTTTCTATTTAAAAATTGTTCCGGGAAACGAAATAGAAAAAAAGTATTTCTATTCCAAGGAACAATTTTTGAACAAAAAAACACATTTGGTAAATTTATTCCGGAAATATAAAAAAAACATAAACACGTTTGGTAAACTTATATAATTTTTTTGTTTCTTTTTAATTTTTTATTTTATTTTACCTATTTTCTTTCTCATTTTTCATATTTTTATTTATTTTTTTTTTTTCTTTTGGCCGGTTGCCAACGCAACCTCGCCCAACCACGGCGAGGCTTGCCGGCCCCGGTGGGCCGAGCCTCGCCTAGCCAACTCGCCCAAATCCGATAAGGCTGAGCCTTGCCATGGCTGGGCGAGCTCGAGCTAGCCCAGATCCGGCGAGGTCGAGCTCGCCCAGCCAAGACTTGGCGGTGGCCCAATGAGGCCGAGCCTTACCCCGCCACGGCGACGCTCGGTCTGGCCGGGGGCCGGCGACGCTCCGGCAAGGTCGCCGGGTCTCGACGACTGGTCGCAAAAAAAAAGAAAAGAAGAAGAAAAGGAGAGGAGAGAGAAATTGTGTTCTTAAAAATTGTTTCAGAAATAAGAAACACGTTTTTCTTGTTTCTTGTTTCTGTTCCAAATATGTTCCTGAGAACAAAAAAATATATTTGGAACAAAAACGTAAATAAATGTATTTCTGTTCTTTTTTTTTTCGCAGAAAAAAATAGAAATTTTGTTTAAAAACAAAAAAATCAAAGTGTAAACAAACAGAGCTTAACAATCTCACTCAGCAAACTCTAGGAACATCACTGACATTGATTGTACGTACAGTTGTCCCTATTGCACAACAGATCATTTCGGTTCTTGATTGATGTGACATAGTTATATTGGATCGTGGCTGGTATCTTTTAAGAATTTCCTTTTAGCATTTGCAGTTGGAATTTTACATTAATTGTCTTCCGCCGTTCTCTTGATCCGCGTTACAAGGATAGTTAAGGAATACATTTAAGGTTCTCAGAAGAGAATGCTAGAAAACAAGTCGTCATCATTCACACAACTCGTATGAGATGAGTATACGAAGAGCTCCAATTTTACTTATAGAAATAAACTGAAACATGGCAAGATTGGAGGAAAAAAATTCTTTTTAAAATGTAAAAAGTGACGGGCCTCTCGTCTAGTTCGAGATAGTCTTGTTGCACGGCGCTTTTTTAAAAACATGCATCGGCGAGTTCCTGTTAGCACAGACATCTGATCAAAGCCTGAGCAACAGTTTCTATAAATTTAAAAGAAAGCTGAAGAATAAATTCAAGATATTTGACAAGCCCTTTATTAAACTTAAGCATATTAGAGATTCAAATGTAGCCGGCTGCAAATAGGGGTAATCAGGTCCAGGATGGGTAGGGTCTAGACCTGGACCTTGTACCCAACTCTGTTATAACCGGTTCTATTTTTTTGGACCCTGTTCCCGACCCTGTTTGCATTGGACCCTATTCCCGACTTATCCTGTTTTTCCGATCCGGGAACAGGGTTGACTCTGTTTATATTGCAACCTGTTTTGCATAAAAATTGATGTATCTTTATATTAACCATAGAGAAGCAAGTCTAGATGAGTTGTCTGCTGGAACAAAAAAGGCTGGACCAAGCACATCGTTCGACCAAACTCATTGGGAACATGTATAAAATTTGGACCCCCTTGAAAAAACAACCAAGTATATAACTCAACCATCTCGCATCCCCAGGATCCCACAAGGTACATCAAGTTTCTCATATTCCAGTAATATACTAGCTAGCAATTTAGCCAATTAACTAGTTATAGGACAATTTTTGGCTAATCACATATCAACCTTGTCCTTGATGTGCTCGATCTTCTTCTCCTTCTTCAGCCTTGCGTTCCACGTGGTACAAAATCTCTGACAAAAACCTAAAATTCATATATAAAGAAAAATCAACATGAATCTATACTCTAGAGACATGCAAAAGCTATGATTCAATAAAGTCTATTTACTTACCACAAAATCGGAGTTTCCACCAAATGAAGTTTATTTTCCAATGATAATGTCCTTGGTAACAAGAGAAGTGTATCAAGGCGGAAAACGGTGCCAAGCCAACAATGTCCAAAGGCGTATGCAAAGGTAGAACTCTTTCAAGTCTCAACTCAGAAGAATTTATAAGGCACTTATATAGCAAAGCAATCACGCATGCTCCAGAACGTTCACCAATTTAGGAACTAAGTAGCAGAACTAGTTTGGTTGGTTCGTTTGCAGTCAGAAGATTCGTGAAATATAAATATAACTTACTGCCAAGTAACACCTAATTTTCCAGTAATCTGGGGAAGACTCATCGAATGATGTTGGAAGTGGAACAAACAGAAAGCACAAGCAGCAAATGGAGAGCAAGAACGAGATCATATGCCATGATTCAGAATCCTATCAAACGCCTCACAAAATGCACACAACGTGACGTCCTGCTGCTAGCCAATTAACCAAGCAAGACAAGTCAGTTAATGCATCCAGCAAATATAGCAGTTTAAGACTGTCAGATGCATGCCGGAATTTACAAATGCTTTCGCATTATCATATGATTTGCTAGACATATGAGTTTCATGAGTGTTCTAACAACTTTGATATCAGGTCTGAATCAACTTATGTAATTGAAAATACTTGCGGAATTGAAATGCCTCTTTGACCAGTACCTGCTGTTAAGATAAAGGCACAAGACATTACAACACTATCGTTTCTCTTACTGTAGTGCAGGGGATAGCCAACTAATGCATGTCAAAATAGCACTATCATGTGTGCAAATGATGGATGTACTATCCTCAAGACCGTTTCACTTCCTATTTCCAGTAACTAGAGCTGGCAATATGGGTCAAAAAACCCATATTATAACCCATTTTTAGTTAAATGGGTTAGAAATGGGTCAAGTGAAGATTGAATATGGATCAGAAATGGATTAGTGAATGTAAAATACAAAAAAAAAAAAATCTAAATAGGTTATAAAGAAGCACATTTTAAAGTTTAAACTTTTGGCCTTTTTTAAATTTATAAAAATGTTTTTAATAAAAAATTGAATTATAATTAATTTTCATATTTCATTTTTTTTGTTTTCTTTTTCTTTCTTTTTCTTCATTACTTACTGCGGTCGGCGATAGGCCTCACCGGCGTCGGGCGGGGCCTTGGCCTCGCTAGATCCGGCAAGGCTCGGCCTCATTGACAACTGGTGAGGCTCGAGCTCGGCATCGGGCGAGGCCTCGGCCTCGCCCGGATCGGCAAGATCGAGCCTTGCTCGACGTCGGCGAGCTCGAGCCTTGCCAAATCCGGCGAGGCTCGGCCTAGCCGGCGACGACTAGCGAGGCTCGAGCTCGTCGGCGTCGGGCGAGGCCTCGGCCTCACCGATCCGGCAAGATCGAGCCTCGCCAATCTGGTGAGATCGAGCCTCGCCCGACACCGCCGGATCCAAGCAAGGCTCAACCTCGGCGACGATTGGTGAGGCCGAGCCTCGCCGGATCTAGCGAGGCTCAATCTCGCCTATGGCCGATCGTCGGCCGTTGTCGTGGCCGGCGCCGGCCAAAAGAGAAAAAAAAAAAAAGAAAAAATAAAAATAATTATTAAAAAATAAAAATGATAAAAATTATATTTTTTAAAAATAAAAATAAAAATAATATTTTAAAATTAAAAATAATATTTTTAAAAATATTTTTAAAAGAATTATAAAAATTTGCCATTAAATTTGTATTACATAAAAATTGTTAAAAAATTTGTATTACATAAAAATATTTTAAATATAAATAGATTTTAGTAATACGGGTCGGGTCGGGTATGGGTCGGATACGGATCCAGTCGAGTATGAGTCACTAAATTTACACTACAAGAATATGGGTCAAAAACGGATTAAATGGGTCAAATATGGGTCGACCCATTTTCAACCTGACCCATACCCGACTTGACCCATCCATTTGCCACCTCTACTGGTAACGCTCGTGAACCTGCAATTAGCTCACTTCATCTCTGTGACCCAAAAAAGAAAAAAAGACAAATCAGCACACATCACCGGCTGAATTGCCTTCCAACTCCCTAAGCTTAACATATAGGCAATGAACACTCGCACCCACGAATCTCCTTTTCCCAAGTACTTATCCCCTTGATCAAGACACACTCTAAGGCATGACCCTAAAGCATCAATACCTGTGTCAAGGGATTGATGTCCCTCTTCAAGTAGAGACCTTTGATCTCACGACTTAAGTGCTAACACCAAAATGCGTTAGCTTGAAGACCGATGACATGTAAAGAACTAGAGGATAGCAAGAGAGGTTGCAAGTATAAATCCTCAATAAACAGTACTTGGCATAGAACCCTAAAGCAAAAATACTTGCACAACAAGAAAATTTACAAAATATGATGCATAATTCTAGTACTCTATCTCTTACTCGTGACTCACCCTCTTCCTTGCTCGCACACAGGTTGCCCTCTCTAGTTCAAGTCTCACAACCCTTAGTCGCCGATCGGGGTGTAGTCCACCACCACGGGGTATAGCAGGAGTGACACGAGCTCATGTCGGGCGCGAACACCATCAAGTTCTTGTCCAACGCCGACTGGTGCGTCTTGATGACGACGCTCGAGACGAGGAGGCCCGCGAAGGTCTTGCACTTGGCCTTCTCGAGTAACGCCGTCACGTTCGTGTCCGAGGCCAACGGCACCGGGGTGGCGAGGATGGCCGGGACTAGGATGGGGGTGCTGATCTGGAGGAAGGCGACGGTGGGCGAGTGGAAGCGGCGTCGGCGCCAGCCGCAAAGACTCGAATGGATTGGCGGAGGTGAGAGGCTAAGAGCGACGAGTGTGAGAGTAAAGATAGAAACGACTAGGGTTTTGGTCTTTTGGACTTTTGGGGCCCAAAAACCGGTTCTCAAACCGGTTCCCGAACCGGTCCAATCAATCCGGTTCCCAGGTGGGTATTCCCTCGGAATCAATTCCCGGACCGGTTCAAACAGGGTTTGAACTTTGGGAACTGGTTTCAACCAGAACCGGTTCCTAACTCTGTTTTTCGGGTGGGCTGAATCGGGAACCGGGTTGACCCGGTCCAGTTGCACACCCCTAGCCGCAAAGGTGGTTGGGACAATTTACGTCCATTGCCATCTCAATTAAAGGGGAATGGACCATGTTTGGCGCGCAACCATCCTAAGGAGAGTTCGTCCGACCCTTTCTCTTTGAAGAAAGCAACCAGCAAGAACAATCAAAAGAAAATATCGGTCGTCACAGGTGTCTCATACAAAACAATTCTTACTCTCAAACCTGCATTTTGTTCCTACTTTCTGTCCTCAAAATGGGGGAAATGTTGGGTGCCCAAATTGTGCCCCTGATCTACGCCAGGTCATCCACACTACTGCACACAGAAAAAATATAAAAAACATCGAATATTTATTGTATCAATATCAATTTAATCTTAAATTTTTCAATTTGACTAATTGCGTCCTAAATCTTTTCAAAATAGTATTAATTCATCGCCAACCTAGATGTTTGCCCATCCTTGTTAGGTGACATGGTGACATTTTTAATAATTTTTAAATTTTTTTCTTCCTTTCCATTTTTTTTTCTTTTCTTTATGCTGCTTGTCTAAGCAAGGCAACCCTTGCTAGCCATGGCCGACGACTCGCTGGCAAAAGGAAAAGGAAAAGAAAATGGAATGAAAAAAAAAAAGAAAAGAGAGAATTCTATTGAAAACCATGTGCAGAGTATAGAAAAAATATTTCTATACTCACCATGGCAACATGCTTTTAATTGTGGTTATATTCCAAATAAACCAATGACTATGACATTCAATTAACAAAAGGTAAACGGTCAAATTAGACGACCCTTATAATCGGAAATGCAATTTTCTAAACTCTTGAAAGCTACCCAATACGATCTTATGCGTTGAATTTCAGGGACTAATAATACTCAGGCTATAAACATTTACGAGAAACTGGTGAAAGTGCTCTTTCTTTAAAATAAAAGGTTATTGGGTGTGTCGATTGTTTTACGATTTCTTTTTACCAAAGGTATAACGATCCTGGCCTATAATTATCATTTCTCGGAGCGTCCTATGTGATCCATGTACTAATATATGTCCCATGAAGGTATCAAGCTTAAGCCGTCCAACTGGCCGGTGAACACAGACCAAAAAAAATTGCCCATGAACACCTGATTTTAGGAAAATTGTCCAAAATCCCAAACTTAAACTTATTGTTTAATAAATAAATCAAAAATTTATTAAAATAAAATTAAAGTAGTAGTTCAGGATTTTTGAAATGTGAAAAGGTTTAGGATTTTTTTGGATTGATTAGTTATCTGCCAAATGAAGTTCAACGATTCAAGATGTGACCACCCAGCAGGAAGGAAAAACAAAGATATCATCCCTTCATTCAGTTTTGAGCAAAATATCATGGACCAATGTATATACTAGAAGGCTAATGGAAGCAAAATTTGTTTTCTTGCCCTCTTTGTGGTTGACATTATACTTACAACCAATGATAAATTGTTATTACATGATGTGAAACAATTTCTTTATAAGAGTTTTGATATTAAAGATATAGCCGAGGTAGCTTATGTCAATAGTATTAGGATCCACAAGGATGGACTTTGAGGCATATTAAGACTATCTCAAGAAACCTATATATATTTCAAATGAAATATTGTTCATCAAATATAACATATATTGTGAAGGGTGATTATTTTAATTTTCTAGTGTGTGAAAAATGCTTGATTTATGCTCAAATTAGCACTCAACTTGACATTGCATTCATTGTGACAATGTTGGGGAGTACAAGAGTAATCTAAATATGTACCACTAGAGAGTTACAAAGAAGATGATGAGGTTTTTCAAGGTACAAAAAGTTACATGCTTATATGTGGATGAATCGACAACTTGAAAGTAGTTGATTATTCAGATTCAAACTTTGTTATTTATATGTATAAGTAGCTTTGATCTACACACGTTTATTAATGGATTGTAGACAAAGCTTGTTTTGCCTTTTTCTAATTATGCGATTTCATATCTCACAAAGATTACACCACTATACCACTCCAGGTGATTCTAAATTAGGACTTAATAATCTTAAAGATTTTAATTTCTCCTTATTTTTAGGATAATATCTGTCTAGTGAATTTAGTCCTACTATCCATTATGCCAGCTTCAAAAGGATACGACTCTTGTAGACCACAAAAGCATCTTGGATTCATGTGTGAATGGGCTTTGTGTTGGTGTTGTGGATTTAGTTTCTTATTTCCTCTATTCCTATTGGCATACTCTGATGAATTCTCCCATTGGTGAAGATACTAGAATAATGTCCGTGTCATGCATGAAAATGTATAAAAGTATTAAGATTAATCAACAATTCATGGGTGTGCTTGAATTAAAATCTTAGGATCCATTTGTTTCGTTCGCTCAAGAAAATAAATCAATGGAAAATATTTTTCTAATTAACAAAAAAGATTTTCCTTAGAAAAATATTTTCCTATCAAAACTTAAATTCAGGAAAATAATTTCCTCTTTAAAAGAACATGAAAAATATTTCCAAAATATTTCCGTAATCTTAGGATCCTTGGTTAATGAAATGTTTATTTTTATAAAAATAATTTTAAAAATAATCGAATTTTTTTATTCTTTTCTTTCTTTTCCTTTCTCCTTCATCCTTTGCTAGCCTCATGCCTTGACAATGGCTAGTAGCTCAACAATAGGCCATGATGTGAGTTGGCGAGCTTGAGGCTCAACCTATCTAGGCAAGCCCAAGCTAGCAAGGTCGCAAGTGCAAGTTTCACCAAATCTAGATGAGCTAGCAGCTCAACCAATCCTAGTGAGCTTAGGCTTGCCTATGGTCCTTGCAAAACAAGCCTCAAGCTCTCTTGTGGTCATTATTGACCAATTGTGACGAAGGAAGGGGAAAGGAAAAGGAAAAAAAAAGAAGAAAAAATAATATAAAATTTGATTTTTAAAAGAAAAATAAATAAAAATTTGATTTTTTAAAATAAAAGTAAAAAATAAAAATTATTAATTTTTTTAACCTGAAATAAAGTCACAAGATTAAAATCATTTTCCGATAAATTCAAACATCAAAAAAAGTCTTTTTTTATTTTTTTATCATATATTACAAAATAAATGAAAAGTAATAGTATTCTCGAAAAATACCTTCTTAAAAAATATTTTCATTTATCATTGAATTTTCCACAAAATAATTACCTCGTATTCTTGTATTGATTTGACAATACATTATTATATCATGAAAATGATCTTGATTAGAGCTTCCTGTCGATGCTCTCGAACATCCATGGCAATCCGACAGGCGTGTCAATCACCCTGAAGCCATTAGACTGTGGGGATCGAGCGACCCATCACCATCTTCCTTAGCGTGAGCTTCGCAGCCCTCCCAGCGCCTCCCGTCGGCCGTCGCTTGACCCAAACCTATCTGTTCGCCCAAGAATTTGGCCCTTTTAAAGATTTTGGAGAGCTAGCTCACTAAACCCACAAAATTTGAGTCCACAATGTGTCAGTCAAGGGCTTATTATGATACAAATGAGGCCCATCAAGAAAGCCCATTTCTAGAGCCCAGCCCGGACGAACGACTCTGCCAGCCCTCGTCCCTCGGGAGCGCTCGCTCGCTCGCAAGCTCATGCGCACAGTGGTTGAAGACTGCGGAGCAATCGAATCCGCTGTTGGGCTCTGTTTCCGGATCGAGAGCTTGAAGAAGTGCTAGAGTTCCGGCTCGATCTACTTCCATCGGTGTGTTTCTTCGTCGTTGACGCCTTAAGGACTTTGACTCTTCTGTTTGCTTACCGGCTAAGTGTACATTCATTTCGAACGAAGGTACGGTCACTTCCTATATGGAGATATGACGTCATGATTGTTTGGATACTAACATCGGCTGAGTTTGGTTTGATGATCTGAACCTGGGTTTTGGGTTGTCTGTGACAACTTAGAATGAATCGGTGTTTTTAGTTTTGCATATACACACCTCGGCTAAAACGCACACGACCTGTTCGATAAAATGTTTCTACGATATGATTGAGAGATAATCTGGGTTTTGTTCAAACTGAAGGCGCGTGTTGATGTGATTCGTCTGAGATGAGCAGATTTGTTAAAAATTAAGCCTGATTTGGATGCGCAATGAGGTAGCCGAGAGAGCCGTCCATGCTCCTTACGTTCTGGTCGTTTTATGCGTTGTGTCTTCGATGTCGGATGACTGCGACCACCGATGTGGAAAGCTTTTGGTGGCGTTAACATCGTGCTTGATGTTATATCTATAGACAGATGTTCCTGGGTTTGATTTGTCTTGCTGCTCCATGCATTGTTTTCGCCTGTGGTGCATCCCTGAGATACCGGGAGTTAGTTTCCGACGAATTGTGGCGGTCGGTGGCGGAAGTTCAGTGATAACCATAGTTGGGAAACGATGGAGCTTATACGTTCATGGCTTGAAGCTATGATGTGATTATTTTGATTTGAAGTTTCGAAATCCATGTTGATGAACAGAATCTGGTGTCTTCTCTTGCTTAGGAAAAAGCAAGAGAATTTACTGAATAAAAGGCAAAAAATAATAATAATAATAACAAAAAGAAAGAGAGGAGAAACTAGGGAATGGGCTTAAGTTGAATTTTGGTGAACCTGGGCTTGGGCTTAGGTTAAATGAATTTGGACTTGTTTAGTTTGGGGAGTTTGGGCCCGATTCAGTATTGATAACTTTGGGCTTGATTGGGCTTGTTGAGTGTGGGTTCGATTTGGTGGAGTGGGTTTGGACTTGATTCTTATGGTCGGATTGGGCTTTGAACCATTGAGCCCACTTCTTCCATTAGGCTTTTAGTGTTCGTGGTCCGGCCCCGTGCAGTCCAGGTAAGACCTACATCCAGACCCGGCCTAATGGCTCAGCCCGAGTCCCCATTTTCGGATTATTCAAAAAAATTCTAAAATTAAAAATATATATAAAAAAGCTTAGAAGCAGGTCTTGATTAGGTTGTTAGATTTTAGTATTGGATTTAACTTAGTTTCGTTTTGGTTAGTACATATAATTAAGACATTCTAGCAGATGCCTTCGACATAGTCTATTTTTTGGAAGGTCAATATTTTAGGCAAGAAATTGAACTTGATTTGAAATTAGCTCATGGGTTAATCTGACCTGGGGCTTTTTAACAGGACTATGTTGTATTTTTAACCCGTTCGTATTATATCACTTTAGTCCACTCTACCTTTTAATTGTTCATTTATTACCGTTTTGATTAATGGGTTGTGATTCTCTTATATCTCTTATGTATCGTAATTTGCTTGTTCTATTTAAATGATTAGGTTACCCTTTGAGGATCTTAATAAACACCAAGAAAAATTGCATAGACAGTCAATAGATGAAAACTTTAGGACTCATAATTTGATAAAAAGATTGCATGGATAATTAGTTAACAAATCAATCAAAGTTAAGATACCAAAAAAGCTTTAAATTGAATTAATATAATCAAGTCTCTAACCCTAGATTTCTAGTTGTGTAGGAAGTAAGGTATGCATCCGTACCTCACCAACCTTTGATAAGCTAGAGGCGGTTCCTAGTTCAGTTGTTCCTGGTTTAATTGAACTTCACAGTTGGATTTATTTTAATTGAATTTCCCAATGTAGCGCAAGGTAAGGATTTGGGAGAATCAAGCCATTTGAGAACTGTCAGTTCACCCTTGGCATTACCTCTAAACTTATCATTCCTCGACACTCCTGTTTTGGAGGGTCATGATAAAAAGACTTAATCCTAGAAGATTGGCACACTCGATATCCTCACATCCTTGAATTAGATGGCAAAGAATTTGAAACATAGTTTGAATATTCTAACTACACTTGCTCTAGGTTGACAAGAGAAATGAAGTCCTGAAATTGAGGATATAAAGGGAAATTTGAAGATATCACAGATTCATTCTAGTCGTGTTCGCATTTGACCATCCTTTCATATTACACCACAATTAAGCTATTGCAAATTCGTGAAGACTTGTCCAACAAAAGTACAAAAGCTGATTTTTACATATTTCTTTTTAAAATAAATTATTACCTATTAATATAAAATCTGTATCCTGATGAGAGATCCATAGAGAAGGGCGCATGCACTCGACATGCCTTTTAACATGCTGATATAAGGTAGAAAGCTTTTGCGAAAATAATTACATATATGTATGTATTTTTATTTTTTGCTCAGGAAAGCGAGACAGTGCACCGGCCAGGTGCATGACATTTTAGCATGATCTTAAGCTCTGAAATTTCGGAAATCGGAAGCACAAAGCTTCCCGGAAAAGCCAAACACGAGCCAAGAACGATATGTCCATTGCCCGGAAACTCACACCAAACACCGGATCCTCGTCCTTATCTCTCGACAAGTTCATCAAATCCCGGAAACACCTCTCCAAGCCCACACCGAAACTCTGGCCTCACGACCTCCAGCGACGGATTTTAATCACAGACGACCAAAAAGTTGACGCATTGACGTTAGCCCATCCGATCTTGCGCAGATTGGAGTCGAGTAATAGCATCAGAGAATTCAACCAAGTCCATGCTCAGCTAGTTGTCGCCTGTCTCTCTCACCACTCCTTGCCACGAGTCAAGCCGTGAAAAAGCTCTGTTCTTTACGCGAAGTTGCTCATGCGGTTATGTTCTTCAAGTGTACCCAAGAGCCTGATGCTTTCCTGTGCAATACTATAATAAGAACTTATGTCAATATGGGTGATGCGTATAGTGCTATGAGATTTTATTATGAAGAGATGGTGGGGAATGATATTGCGCCAAATCACTTTACGTTTCCCATTGTTGTGAAAGGGTTTGTGGTGATTGGGTCATTAGCTGAAGGAGAGAAGGTTCATGGCAGGGTGTTAAAACTCGGGTTTGAGTCAGATTTGTTCGTGAGGAATGCGTTGATTCACATGTATTCGGCTTTTCGAAAAGCCAGGAGCGCACGCTTGGTGTTTGATGCAGGGACTGTGCTGGATTTGGTTAGCTGGAATTCCATGATTTATGGTCATGTGAAGAATGGGGAAATCGATGTTGCTCACAAACTTTTCGATGAAATGACTGAAAGGGACGTCTTCAGCTGGAACTCAATGATTGCGGGTTATGTTGCACAAGGGGACGTGGGCAAGGCACGATGGTTGTTTAATAGAATGCCGGTTAGGGACATTGTGTCGTGGAATTGTATGATTGATGGGTGTGCAAGGATTGGAAACGTGTCAGAGGCTCGCAGCTTTTTTGATTTGATGCCTTCCCGGAATGTGGTTTCATGGAATATCTTGTTGGCTCTTTATGTACGTGTTAAAGGTTATACGGAGTGTTTAAGTTTGTTTGACAGTATGCTACAAGAGGAAGAGATTAAACCCAATGGGGCTACTTTTGTGAGTGTTTTGACTGCTTGTGCCAATACAGGGGACCTCACTACAGGCCACGTAGTTTATTCTTACATGAAGAGCAACGGCATTGAAGCTAACGTGCTGCTTTCAACTGCACTATTAACAATGTATGCAAAATGTGGCGCCATGGATTTAGCCGGGAAAGTGTTTGATCAGATGCCTGATAGAAATGTTGTCTCGTGGAATGCTATGATCAGGGGGTATGGATTACATGGGCATGGCAAGAAAGCCCTGGAAATGTTCTTGGAGATGCAGAAGAGAGGTCCAATGCCAAATGACGCTACCTTCGTCAGCATATTATCTGCATGCACACATTCCGGAATGGTTTTGGAAGGTTGGTGGTGTTTCAACATGATGTCTCGGGTTTACAGTATCCAACCTAAGGTGGTGCACTATGGTTGCATGGTCGATCTTCTTGCTCGGGCTGGGCTGGTGAAGGATTCTGGAGAGTTGATTAAAGAAGTTCCTACGGAGGCAGGATCTTCACTATGGGGTGCTCTGCTTTCTGCCTGTAGGACCCATTCTCACATCAAACTAGGAGAGATGGTGGCCAAGCGTTTGATGGAGTTGGAACCAACAGATGTTGGGCCTTATGTGCTCCTGTCAAACATGTATGCAGCCGATGGTAATTGGGATGCTGTCGAGAACGTCAGGATGATGATGAAGGCAAAGGGATTGCAGAAGGCGGTTGGGTCCAGCCTCATCCAACTTGGAGGCATCAAATCTACAGAGTCTGCAAAAGATGGCATACCCCATCAGAGAAGTATGATTTACTCGATGTTGAGTGAGATTGGTTCCCAGATGAAAGTGTCCTGTAGAGACTCCAGAGCAATAGAGGATCAAGGGTAGAGAGAGACTAAACCAGGTTGCTGGATTTTGTCAAAGATCTGTGTTCTGTATATTATGCAGGATTGAAGGTGAAGACATTCTGCAAAGAGTATGTCTTGCTTCTATATGTGGGCCTGCACAACAAGTCTCACAGTTAAAAGGCAATTGCAGTATGCGAATTCATGAGTACTCCAATCTTGGAGTTGTTGAGAACTACTGCCGGAGCACTACTTCGGATGGTACTGTGGAAACTCTTAAAGAGGTTGAGTTAATCCTACAAGCATCAGTCGATGAATTTAGAAGTTCAGAACAGAAGTTGGACGATACTCTACATCAAGCAATCATCTCTTAAGTTGAAAAGTAAGAGGCTCATTGATTATTTTGCCTGGAAAATGTTTTAGCTGTCGACATACATCATTGGTGAATCGTAATTGTATATGTGATTATTTATCAAGAGATATTGTCAATGCTTCGTTATAGTTTATAATTGTGCTTTTGAATACACGGTGATAGATAATGAATGTAATTGCTAAAAAGAGCGACAATAACATCAAAGATCACATATTATCAATTTTACTGAGTTATTATATGTGGCAATTAATTTGTAATGGTAATTTAAGTTAATTCGTAATTTATCATCATCTGTGCTTATCACCACGAAAAAAGTAGATATTGGTCTCACTTATTTGTATTTCTAATGTACAATTACATCAAGTAGTAAGAAGACGAGAAAAGACGTAATTAACACATATTTCCAGTAACTTCCAACTTTATTTACTTCCTCACACAACACACAACTATTGATTTTCTTCCTTCAGACAATTACCCAACTGCACGTGGCATTTAGCCGAACGGTAGTAGCTCATTTATTGGAGAAACTATGGGAAAATTTAAAAATATGTACTTGATTACACTCATTTTCTCAAAAGAATAACAACTCTCTAAATTGGAATTGCGTTTTAAATGACCCAGCGCCTCGTCGTTTACACTACGAACACGTCCCAGCGACCACGTGTCATTCATGTGCCTCTTTCTTGTCGTTGGACCAGGGCTTATTGTCCCAATATTACGTCTCCCCTCAACTGAGCCCTCGAAACGAAATCCTAAAGTGAATGGAATAATTATCACGTGAAATTAAAAAAAAATTATTATATCAATGTTATACATGATAATGGATTATCATATGAAGTCCGAAGCATAGAATGAGAATTGATGATGAGACATGCGGGGGTCAAAAGACCATACATGCCAAAGCATAAAATGAGTGGTTCCCAACGGGTTTCAAGGATGGTGACTAAAGCGGTAAAAGTGTACCGTATTATGCAGCAAATATAGGTAAAATGGAAATAAACTCACAAAATGAGCCTCTTGAATGGGGTGATTTTCTAAAAAATTGTCTATTTGGGATATCGGAATGGAACAAGACAAAAATAACAATACCTAAAATGAATTAATACAGAGGCATCACAATTTAAGAGAAATATATATATATATATAAAATACTAAATAATATACTGAGTAACGAACATACTTTGATAGTGCGTTAAAAGCAGAGATTTTTCTTAGGTTTTAGCAGTACACCTATTATTATCGTCTGAAGAAAAATGTGGTTGCAAAATTTTCTCGCTTGTTTTATCTATATTTGAATTTACCACTCTACCCCCCAGAAAACCGGAAATCTCGATTGAAGCAGCCAACGGCATAAGGCGGGGAAGCGGGACACGACCCCGAGCGGCTTGCAACCACCGAGAACCGTCGCGTTTCATGGCTGCTCCCGCCGTGGAAAGCTTCGCCGTCGCGGCGCTCCGCTCCGTCATGGTCCGAGTCCGCCAGGCGGCCGAGCGGTCCGGCGGGCGTGCCGAGAACGTGCGCGTCGTGGCCGTCTCGAAAACCAAGCCGGTCTCTCTGATCCGCGACGTCTACGACGCGGGCCACCGCTGCTTCGGCGAGAATTACGTCCAGGAGTTCGTCGATAAAGCTCCGCAGGTCTCTCTCCCTCCGACCATTTACGTGGTCCGATCAGTTCTTGATGGTGTTTCGGTTCGGAGCCTTTGTTGGGATTGTGATTGTGAGCTGTTGACCAGTTTCTCCGCGCGTTCATGTGTCTGAATCAGTTTCTGATTGTGCGTTTGCTCGAAGAATTTGTTGAAATTGCGATCTGGGTTCGTGAGGTTGATTTGGGCTCTTGATGGGTTCGTAAGATTCGTTTCATGTGTGTTGAGGAGGTGCAATTAGATTGATTAGAGGGCGAAACGTGGGGTTGTGCTTTGAATCTGAATTGCTTGCGCCTCTTTGTGCAGCTGCCCGAGGACGTCGAGTGGCATTTCGTGGGGCATTTGCAGAGCAACAAAGCCAAAGTGCTTCTCTGTATGAACCGTTTTCCTTATCATTGTTCTTTTTAAAAGTTAGGAGAAAGAATTTTACTCTTTTAGGGCACATTTGTTGCCTATTGATGGAAACAATGGATGACTTGTGCTTTAGAGTAAAATATCAAGCTTCTTGCACATTTTTTCATGTCCGCATTCGAATAGAGTTTGTGATGTAAATTATCTGCAGTGTGTTTCTGTCTATAGTAATAGTTTGATCATGGCTATGGGACGCTTTGAATAGCACTGAAACTGTGGGTCATGGATTTGCTTTGAGATGTCTGTGAAACTTTTCTTTGTGAGCCATCACAATTGTTGCTTATGGACACGGAAATGATATGGCAATCGCTGACAAGGTCTCCCTCTTAAATTTGCACAACTTTGCTCTAAAAATAGTTCATCTTTGTCTTTACCACAATTTGACACGTGATATTTTTATCTGTACATTCAGCTGCAGTTCCAAATTTGGCGATGGTTGAGGGCGTGGACAACGAGAAAGTAAGGGCTTCAATTTTTTTTTTTTTTTTGGTCGAAAGGGGCTTCAATTTGACTTTGTAGAAATTAGGAGCTCTTGCACTTCCATAGCCGTTAGTAGCTTGACGTTAGAAAATGGTTTTTTTGCTGTAATTTGACTTTGGAACTGTTTATAGTGATGGATAACATGGCTTACAAATGTCTTAGGTGGCGTTCGGACTTATGCTTACATATTGTTCGCTTCGTCAATTTTTAAGACCACAAATTCCTATTAATTCACCATCTGTGCTTGTGGAGTTACTGAACTTTATAACAAAGTTTCATGGCCTTGGCAAAATTGAAAAATCTTGAGGAGGCATGGGAAGCTTTCTGGATAAAAACGATCGCTGACTACTTCCTATTTTGCAGATTGCTAACCATCTTGATCGTGCAGTTTCAAGCCTTGGAAGAAATCCATTGAAGGTCTTGGTCCAAGTGAACACCAGTGGAGAAGTATGTGAGTAAGCAGATTTACCTGCTAGAATAGTGAAGCAGTCTCTTGTTGGGGGATTAGCTGTAGCTAAAGTAATTGCTTGTGACACTTTCAAGTGCTGATTTCTAATCCACATGCTTAATATTCATTGGGCATGTTATTTCAAGCATAGTCATTAGTGTGTGCAAAATGATTATACCTGCTCTCTTGTTTCCTCAACTCTTATGCTTCCTCTAACGTAGAGTTAAATTTCGTCTTTTCAGGCTTTTAAGTGGCTTAAACTTGATGCTCTTTAGTTATACTTCTTTTTCCTTAAACTTTCAATATTGATATTGGAAAAGGTTCGAAAAGGTTTTTCTTTATGCTACATGTTTCAGTTACAGTTCATCTTTTTTCTTCCTTGTATCTCCTGTCATGAAGGGCCTTTAACCAATTCATGTTCCCATCTAGTTCGTTTCATGCTGCCCACGTTTCATGGGGTTAGAATCTCTCCCCTGCAGCTTACTGAAGTTTCCATAAAGAATTTTGTGCATTATATTAGATGGTTAGAACAAGAGACTTGTTTTTTTCTCTTTTTTTCTGAGAGGGGTAAATGGAATGCCAAAGTGTATGAATTCGAAATTATGGTTGGACTGGAACTGATAGAGGATTTCTTTTTATACCTGAAGGAACAAGTGAACATAGCGTCAGTATCTTCTGCTTAGCCATTGTGGACCTTTTCTTTAGACAAATGTTATGCTTTATTGACTGACTAGTCCTTATGGCAATGTTGAAGCTAAATCTGGTGTGGAGCCTGCAAATTGTTTGGAGCTTGTGAAATATGTCAAATCACGGTGCCCCAACTTGGAATTTTCTGGCTTGATGACAATAGGGATGCCAGACTATACATCAACTCCAGCAAATTTCAAGGTGATGTTTTTTTCTCAATGTTGAGGAATGAAAATGAACCATCTTGTCCATTGTGAAGTCTGAAGAATGGAAGCCTAACTTTTTAGGTTTTGTCTACCTTCATCTGGCTCAGCTTATTCAGGTTCAGCTTGTTGCCTCTGCATGCTAATGTTTTATCATTCGTGCTGTATATCAACAGGCACTTTCAAACTGCAGAACTGAGGTTTGCAAGGCACTAGGAATCAAGGAGGAGCAATGTGAGTTGTCAATGGGCATGTCCGGTGACTTCGAGCAAGCGGTAAGTGACATATACTCACTACTTATTATGTATTGGCACGTCCAGTTTGGGAACTGCAAGAAGTATTCCTGGTGGATGTTCTGTTGACACTGCAGTAACCATTTAGGAAACTTCATATATCTCATGTGAATCTCGGGATGTGCTTTCCTCCGCAATAGTTTGAGTTCGGAATGCATATCTCCTTGTTTTGCATGTATGGATCAATGATGGAGAATTAATCAGTATTTCTTTGTCCCACTGAACAAGACCATGTCAAATCTTCTATTTCCGTTCATGTCATATCCATGAGCATGCAGCCCATGTTTCAGTATAAGTAGATGAATGTCATGCGAGCAATTAGATCCATTTCCTGATTTATGCAGATTGAGATGGGGAGCACAAATGTTAGAATTGGTTCCACCATATTCGGCCCCAGGGATTATTCGAAGAAGCGAGTGAATTAGCGTGCTCTTTACCCGATGCGTGAGTGAAATGGCATTGGTCTGTGCATGTAACCTTGTAATCTGTCGATTAAGGTATCTTGCAGTCAATCGATTAAGTGTCTATTATTTGATTGATCGGATATCTACAATGGCTAGGCCCTTGTATCCATGGATTCTGTAGTCATTGCTGCAATACTTAAAGCAAAAGAAAATCAAGCTTCAAGCCCGATAAAGAGCGAGCATTCATGGAATTACCTCAGGATAGTTGCTGTTTCTAGAATTCTATAGGGATTTTTTCCTGATGGAAAGCGTCTTGGTGATGTTTTCTTAACTTGCTCTGGATAGAATAGAGGGGAGCTACACAGATTAGGATCGTGATGATGATATATGGAGCTGTAGGTTGTGACAGATGATGATTACTATGCAGAAGCAATTAAGACGGTGATCCATGAGGACCAGAAGGCACCGTATAATACAGAAGACTTGAGTATATTTCTCCAATAGCTCAGAAAACTTGCCAAGCACGAGTATTGTCACAAATTACATGAGAAATGAGAGGTGAAGTGGTAGTTTTGACACCCTGCCGGTGAAGTGAAATTCCGAAACCGCCCGCCATCTAAAATGGCATGTAGTTTCATTGCATGCATGCCTCCTCTATTACTCGCGCATTTTTGGATCTATTCTTTAGACGTTTTATAATTGAACCGTGTAAATTATCATTTCACCTCAATTATGATCTAATCGGACCATGCATATCCATGATTCCCTGAAAACAAATAATTCTCTAATAATTGGACTTCATTGGTAATTTCCGTTAGTTATTGCAAAGTTGGAAGAAAATTTTAAATAATTATTTGAATGAGATGTGATTTTATGGAAAGTACAGTATGTAAAGTGAAAATTGCCTTATGAGCATGAAATATTATGTGAATTTACAAGTCGGTGGTTTAAGATAATGAAAAGTCAGAATATATCAATGGCAAAGCTATATATATATATATTTTTTTTTTGTTACCTAGGGAATCTCTGCACGACGGGCAGTCAAAGGGTAAATCCTAGAGTGACAAGTAAGCGAGAGGATCCACCACTCCGGCGTTACGCTTAAGTCCCCAAGCGACTGTGAGGAGATTCGAACTTCTCCCCTTGTGTTAGGGGGAGAGAGCCCAAATCATAGCGGCCAGGTATCATTTGAGCATCATTTTAACTAAGAAAGCCGACAAAAAAAAAGATTAAAAAAAAAAACTGAGAAAATTTTTGTGATTTTGCCAGCCGACTGCCCCTTGGAAACGACACGTCGTTTCATTGCAGGTTGTCCCTCCTCTTCTATAATTCCCCCAATTTTCGATCCAATTTCGCAAGCATCGTACTGTCGACAAATCCTGTCTGCTAACGCAGCAAGATGTCCATGCCGAATCTGCCCCAATCGCTGTCCATGAACGCGCCGTTCGGGGCCGGGCCGGGCGCGACGGCCCCGGGCGCCGCCGGCCCTCCGGCGAGCAAGGACCGGAAAATGGCGTCGGCGGAGCAGCTGGTCCTCGACCTCTGTAACCCCGATCTCAGAGAAAACGCGCTGCTCGAGCTCTCCAAGGTAAACTAGACGAAGGGACTGCTTATCAAGTCTATGGGATTGCTTTGTTTTCCATTTCCGTGTCGCGCCATGTCGTTGGATAGTGGTTTTTTCTTACTGGGTCATTTGATATTGCTGGAGTGCGTGTGCGCGCGCGGGAAAGGAGCGATTTTTAACAGATATCCTTGTGAAATGGTATGATAAGTTAGGGTTTTGGTGTGAATTCTGAATTTGCTTTGGACGACGGTGATTTTATCTGTGGTGGGTCGATTGTTTTTTGTCTGATTTAGTGTGGTGGAAGATCCAAGTTGAGGTCGTTGGACTTGCATGTGGCTCGTTCTGTTGCTATTGCATTTTGTTTAATGCGATTGGAATAGGTCAGAAATGGTGAAATGGAGCTCTTTGTGCTATGCTCTCCACAACTCGCTGGTCACACCAAAGAAGCAGAGACTCTGCTTTCCTTTTTTCCATAAAATATAAGATACAACAAGGTTATAATGAGACTTGACTTAATAGAAGACTAGGGTAACATGTCAAAAGACTAATGGAACAAATGTATGGAGGATGATCACGAGTATGTGGGCCTTGCAAAGACATGGTGTGAAGTAGGTGCAATGACATGAGAGAATTCATGCAGCTGATCCAACTTAGCGAGAACACTCTTCAAGGTAGTAGTAGTGCTGGTGGTTTCCTTATTATCGTTTAAAAAGCAGAGCACTTTGAATTGCCTTCCTACAATTGAATTGCTGTATTATAAGTGTCTGTCAGCGTTTGGTTTCATTTCATTGAACAATGAACCGGTTTCGAGAACTGGCTACTTTTTGGTTGTTTTAGTTTGTGCATATTGTTATTGCTGCACTCATGCAGGTATGGCTGATACATCTTTGTTTATTGTTACGTTTTGTAGAAAAGAGAACTGTTTCAAGATTTGGCTCCCCTGCTTTGGAACTCCGTTGGTACCATTGCAGCACTTTTGCAGGTACGCCTTGGGTTTTATGCGAAACATGAAGCCTTAAGACAATTTGTATCTTGTGGATATATTGTATTTCAAGATCTAAATCTTTTAATATTGTCTTTGTCGTTTACCTGAGCGCCCTATCAGTAGAAGATATCAGACTCCTTCCTTTGGTGAATACTATATTTTCGTTCATCTCAATATGAGATACTTCTACACTTCATTTTGTATGTTTAATAGGCTTCCCTTATTGCTGTTATGATCTACCATTGCTTATTTTTAAGCTTTTTTCATGTGCTTATGTTTAATTTGTTATCCATTCAGGAGATAATCTTCATATACCCTGTCCTATCACCACCAAATTTAACTCCTGCACAATCAAATCGAGTCTGCAATGCTCTTGCCCTTCTTCAGGTAAATTTCATATCCTCTTTTGGTGGTTGAATCTTCATGCGACTTTACCATCATGTGGGTGGCTCATCATTTTTTAAAGTCCTCAGCCCTCACTCCAACATTTCAATAGAAGTTTGTTGGAGTTCATTGAAGAATTTATACCAATGTTTTCTCTTCTATTTATAACATTGTCATCAGTCCTAGTCAGTGATGATATGGCAACTACTGCTCAGAATGTTGTTTTTGCTTATGACTTTAGGTCCTCATTCTTTTGGTAATTTTGCCTTACATTTCTATTGTGAGACCTGTAAGGATTTTATAGAAGAAAGTGCATGTGCATTTTGTGAAGCCATTTAGCTTTTCTTTTGAATGATACCATGAGAAATTTTAGATGGAGAGAAATTGTAATTCTCATTCATATTTTCTGGTGCTTTACAATGTTGTATTTATAGGCAGCAAACAAAGATAAAGGAAAGAAAGCCTAAAAGGATAAAAAACTAAAATCCCACGATTTGTGGGTTAGCAACTATAATCCCATGATTTGTGGGATTTAATCAGAATAAAATCAGAATAAAAAAATCTCCTAAAGGATTTTATATTTTACAACTCAACAACTAAAAGATTCTATATATATTTACAGCTCAACACTCCCCCTCAAGCTGGTGAATAGATATCTTCCATTCCCAGCTTGGAAATTAGCTCATGAAAACTTCCACCATTAAGCCCTTTAGTCAAGACATCTGCCACCTGCTGTCCTGAAGGAACATAAGACAAACAAATCAATCCTTCTTCAAGTTTCTCCTTAATAAAGTGTCTATCGATCTCAATATGTTTCGTCTGTCGTGCTGCACAGGATTATGAGCAATATTAATTGCAGACTTATTGTCACAAAATAGCTTCATAGGACTTTGCCACTCAACCTTCAAGTCATCAAGAATGATTTTGATCCATAATAACTCACATATTCCTTGAGCCGCTGCCTAAACTCAGATTCTGCACTTGATCTTGCCACCACATTCTGTTTTTTACTCCTCCAAGTTACCAAATTACCTCCAAGGAAGGTACAATAACCGGTTGTAGACCTCCTCAATCATTGAGCCTTGCATAATCTGCATCTCGTATAAGCCTCGAGCTTGAGATGCGGGCTTCTTTTAAAAAGTATTCCCTTTCTGGACTACCTTTTAAATAGTGTAGGACTCGATGAACAGCTTTGTAGATGTGATTCCCTTGGATTATGCATGAATTGACTAATTAAGCTAACGGCATAGGAGATATCTGGTCGGGTATGAGTAAGGTAAATTAACTTTCCCACCAATCGCCGATACATTTCTCGATCTACTACCCTCCTCTTTTTGCTTCGTTAGCCTCTGGTTCGGCTCAACGGAGTAGCTACCGGTTTGCAACCAAGTTTCCCGGTTTCTTCCAAAAGATCTCACATACTTTCGTTGTGAAATAAAAACCCCTTGCCAGTACGAAACCTCAATTCCTAGAAAATACCGTAGCTTCCCCAACTCCTTTATTTCGAATTCCTTAATCAAGCACTGTTTCAGCCGCCGTTTCTCCCTTTCATCATTGCCTGTGACTATTATGTCATCAACATACACCAACAATGCTGTAACTCCTCCCATGTCTGAGTGTTTTATGAACATTGTATGATCTCCTTGGCTTTGTTTATACCCGGATGCCTTCATGACTCTAGCAAACCGTCCAAACCAGGCTCTAGGTGATTGCTTGAGCCCGTATAATGCTTTCTTAAGTCTACAAACCTTTTCGTTGTTTCCTTACCTTCAAAATCAGATGGGATGCTCATGTAGATTTCCTCTTCCAAATCTCCGTGTAAAAACGCATTCTTTACATCATACCGTTGAAGTTCCCAATCAAAATGAGCAGCTAAAGATAATAAAATTCTTACGGTATTCATTTTAGCCACTGGTGCAAATGTCTCTTGGTAATCCACTCCATATGTTTGAGTGTAACCCTTCGCAACCAATCTCTCCTTGTACCTCTCCAAAGAGCCATCTGCCTTGTACTTTACAGTGAATACCCATTTGCAACCAACTAGATTTTTCCCCCTTGGCCTGTCAACAATTTCCCATGTTTTATTTTTTTCAAGTGCTTCCATCTCTTCTTTCATGGCATTCCTCCATTCCTCTTTTGACATTGCTTCGAGACAAAGTGTTAGGGATAGCAATTGTGTTTAAACTCACAATAAAGTTTCTGCATGATGATGATAACCTACTAAGGGACACATAATTTGATAGTGGATATACTTGGTTTCTTGGTGCACTCTCTAGTCCCTTTTCTAACAGCAATAGGTAAATCAAGATCACTCTCAAGTGTATCACTAAGCTGTTCATCCAAAGGAGATTCAGAACTTACTATGTTTTCATTGACAGGACCGGAGTGGTATTTTGGACCTGCTCTTGTGTTGGAACGGCTGTCCTCCTTGAATACACCTGAGAAAATCTTTTAGAACCATGAATATGAGTTGGACTAGTGGGAATAGGAACGAGACAGATTGGGGTGTGAGAGATTGTGGTGGACAAGAGACGGGATTCAAGATAGGTTTATGAGCAACAATGGACGAGCTTTGGTTGATAGGGACATTGGATGATAAATCTAAGTTATCAATGATACCAAGGTCCTTATCTTCCATGACTGAAAAATTCCCTTGAAGATAAGATTGCGAAAAATAGGATTTATTTTCAACAAAAGTGACATCTGCGGAGAGATAGAATTTTCTAGAAGGAGGATGGTAACATTTATAGCCTTTTTGTGTTTGTGAGTAACCAAGAAACACACATTTGATTGCACGAGGATCTAACTTTCCTCGTTGATGATGATGAATGTGGACATAGGAAGTGCAACCAAAGACTCGAGGTGTAAGACCATTAGATGTATGAAAGTGAGGATAAACGAGAAAGAACTTCCATCGGGGTCTTGTGGTCTAATGTACGTAAGGGTAGTCTATTGATCATGTGTGTAGCTGTAAGAACAGCTTCCCCCCAATATGCTTTAGGAACTTGTCCATGAAACAACAAGGCACGAGTTGTGTTGAGGAGATGGCCATTTTTTCTTTCAGCAACCCCGTTTTGTTGTGGTGTATTCACACAAGATGACTCATGGATAATGCCTTCCTTTTGAAAATAAGGGGACAATACTTGATTAAAGTATTCTCTACCATTGTCCGACCTAAAGACCTTGATCTTGACCCCAAATTGAGTTTGAATCATGGAATGAAACGAAGGAATAATGCTACTCACATCAGATTTATGTTTGAGTAAGAAAGTCCACGTGATCCTAGAGCAATCATCAATTAGAGTGACAAACCAACGAGCTCCGAGAGATGTTTGGAATCGTGGAAGGTCCCCAAATGTCACTTTGTGGATTAAGTCAAAAGGATTAGAACTACGGTGATTGCTAATAGGAAATGGTACGCGATTATGCTTGGCTAATTCACAAACATCACTATGGAAATCTTTAATATTCAGATCTTTAAACAAAGATGGAAACATAATACTCAAGACTTGAAAGGACGGATGACCAAAACGAAAATGATGAAGCCAAATGGCTTCTTTATTTGAAGTACTAAGAAACGACATAGACAGATTATTCATGATCCTTCTAGTAGTAAGAGGTGTCTCAAGGTAGTACAGCCCATTTTGTTCCTTAGCAAGTCCAATCCTCCTCTCCGAGTCCCGATCCTGAAAAACACAGTAAGATGGGTAAAAAACAGCTTGACAATGAAGATCTTCTGTGAGTTTCTGTATTGAGATAAGGCTGGCAGATAGTTTAGGGACATGAAGAACATCTTTAAGGACAAGATTAGATGTGATAGGAATATTTCCAACCCCTGCAACAGTAGCAAGAGATCCATTTGCCACAATAATCTTCTTATTACTAGGACAAGGTGTATAAGTGCTGAAATGAGATGAGGTGTGAGTCATGTGGTCGGTAGACCCCGAATCAATAACCCAAGAATTACCCGAGAGTGCTAGCGAGCATGCACTAGAGGGTTTATTAAGAGACCCTAACAAACCTCTTAATTTCTCAATTTCTTCACTGTTGAAGGTTGCTTTCTCCTGAACTTCTTCTTGACCAGCTTTCTCAGCTAGGTGGACCCGAGGCCTTGGCTGTGTTGCCCGATTCACCCACTCTCGGCCTGAAGTAGTTGGTCTGCCATTCAATTTCCAGCATTGTTCTTTTGTATGTCTGGGTTTTTTGCAATAGACACACCACAAGTTGTCCCGGTTGTCTTTCCTTGACAAGTCGCCCTTTTCATCAACCTTTCTAGTTGTCAAGGCTGACCCTTCTACAGCCTGTGGTTCTAGCATGACGGATCGACGGCTTTCTTCCGCTCGAATCAAGGAAATTGTTTCCTCTAATGATGGCACTTCCTCCTTGCCAAGTATTTGAATTCTGACTTGGTCAAATTCAGAATTAAGCCCGGCTAAGAAATCGTAGACTCGATCCTTTTCAATAAAACTCTTTAGAATGGCCGCATCATCTGGACACCGCATCTGAAATACTCGATAATGATCGAGTTCTTGCCATAAGTTCTGCAGAGAATTAGCATACTCGGTAACAGTCTTACCTCCTTGCTTTGTCCCGCTGGTTTTCACCTTAATTTCATACACTGGGCTGCATCACGAGCCTTTGAGTACGTCCGTCGAATGGAATCCCAGATCTCCTTTGCTGTTGGTAGAAACATACAAGTGTCGCTTATGGCTGGTTCCATGGAATTCCATAGCCATGACATGATCATGGAATCAGCCTCATCCCACGCATCAAAAACAGGATCTCCTATCTTGGGTCCCGTCCCAAGTAAATGGCTGAGTTTTCCTTTCCCTTTCAGATACGTCTTGACAAATTGTGACCACTTGAGGTAGTTCTTCTCATTCAATCGTAGATTGGCCTGATATTCTGAAGATCACCTGTCATATGTGTTGAGGCGACCTCCTCGATTGGTTCATGGTAGGATCTATGGCTTTGGATGTGATTTCATATGAGGCCATTTTGGAGAGTGAATGTTAAGAAGAGAACAAGAGCAATAGTGCAGCAATGAAGGCTGCAATTGAAATCCAGAAATCTATTTCTCCAACGAAGGCTGGAAAAAAAACGCAGCAATGAAGACTGCAATTTTAAATTCAGGAATCTAGCCTATGGCTCTGATACCATGAGAGATTTTGTGGGACCACTACCAACTGTTCTAAAAGCTTAAGCTGTTAGATGAAGGCGTGATTTATTATTTAAATATTCTAACACTCCCCCTTACGCTTAGTCTGGTCTTTTGCCTAGTATTAAGCGTGGAAATTTAATTGGGGAGGCAAATAGGGGCCTGGAAGATTTGAACTCAGGACCTCCTAGCTCTGATACCATGTGAGATTTTGTGGGACCACTGCCAACTGTTCTAAAAGCTTAAGCTGTTAGATGAAGGCGTGATTTATTATTTAAATATTCTAACAGTTTTCATGCAATTTCTGTCTATTCTTCCTTTGTCTACCCCAACACTGATAATGACGAGTTCTGTCTTTTATGTTGTACAGTGTGTAGCCTCTCACCCTGACACAAGAATGTTGTTCCTCAAAGGTAGTATTCTAGATCCTCTTAAAAGGCTATCTTCTTTGAAACATTGTTGAATAAAGCATAAATTTTTTTCTCTTGTGAAGTTTCATTATCAGAAATCACCTAAAATTATCTTTGAAGCATACAAGTTTTGGAGAATGATTTTTATCACACCGTAATAGTTGTATGATTATCAGGATTAACTAAATTATGGATTTATAGAAAGTCTCAAGTCCAAATGTGATTCTTAGAGTTTACAATCAGATGTGGTTTGGGATCTATACCTTGACCAGAACCATGTTTCCACCTATCATTGGATATAGAATACAAACAAGCTAGCAATTTGCTTTAATAATCACTTCAATGACTGCGTCAAAACGTGTAGCTGGAAATTTGGTTGCTGTAAACGGTTACTTGATGAAAACGTTAAAATCTATAAAAGATGATAGCCTTGAGGAACTTTGATGGTGTCGTTTGACATGGCTTTCATCAGCAGGGATTGAACATTTATAATGATATGGTTGATCCTAACAACTTGTCATTTTGACAATAATTACCTTATCATCAAGTTCCTATAAATTGCTTTGTCTGTGATTGATGGCATATTATTATAATGCTGTTACTTTCTTTCAGTTTAAAGTCATGAAGCTTGTTTTATTGTACTTCTTACAAATAAAAATTCCTTTCAATTGATACTTTTCTTATTGCATCTTCTAGCCCATATACCTTTATACTTGTATCCTTTCCTCAATACGGGGAGCAAGACGAGGCCATTTGAGTATTTGAGACTGACTAGTCTTGGTGTCATCGGTGCCCTGGTTAAGGTACTTAATTCGGACCAACATACTATCACTTTCATATCTCAGTACATTGACTTTGCATTTGTGCGTATGCATGTAACTATATACTTGATCCTCGACTTTGACCACTAATGCCTTCTAAGCTATAACTCTGAAATTCTTTCCATTTCACGGGATGTCCAAGAACTTATTTAATTGTAAATTTTCTTTTAACAGGTTGATGACACTGAAGTTATCAGTTTTCTTCTCTCGACAGAAATTATACCACTGTGCCTTCGAACTATGGAGATGGGCAGTGAATTGTCAAAGACGGTTAAGTTTCTTCTTTTCTAATTGGATATATGTTTACATAAAGCAGTATTTCAATCCATAAGCTGTCTTACTTTAGATTTTTATTCCGATTTTTGAATTACATCAGGCTCATGGCCTTTTTTTCTGCTTGGTGCGAAAAGTTCAGTAATAATTGGTAACCCAGTTGCTCTACTTTTTGCACAACATAAAAGAAAGAGTTCTTTTTGTAGATAAAAAGTCCATATGTGCTGTCCCCATTGAAAGCATAGGAACAAGTCTTGGGCATTATTAGACTCGCTTGATTTTACAGTAGTGTCCTCCTTTGATTGAGTTTGATTCCTGTGAGCTAGGGTTATATGATGAAGCTTGTATCTGTTGATTTAGATCTTGAAACGATATCCTCATGCATCGCAATGCCCTTAATACCTCTTTATGCTGAACTTAAGCATCTGGTATATAAGATTACTTGAATGGATTTTGTCACCATCATCGAGTTGGTGTCTGCTTATGGAATGTGTCTGGAAATTCTGGTTTGTTGCTCAAATGATTTTGTTATCCAAGAAACTTCTTGAACTGCAGTACCATAGAGTGACAACATAGTTGGTCTATATCTGATTTGAATTTTCGTGTTGCTTTGCCGATAAAAGAAGGTACTTGTCTGAAGTTGTCATGAACTTCATCATTTGATTTTTCTCCTGAAAGGAGATTGCGAAGCTATAATGTTTATTTTCTGTTCCTGCAGGTTGCAACATTTATTGTTCAGAAGATTTTGTTGGATGACTTGGGCTTGGACTATATTTGCACTACAGCAGAGCGGTTCTACGCCGTAGGCCGGGTTTTGAATCACATGGTTGGAGCACTTGCTGAACAACCTTCATCACGGCTGCTGAAGCATATTATTCGTTGTTATTTGCGTTTAGCAGATAATCCAAGGTTGTCTATTTGGAGCATTCATCTTTAAGTAGTTATCGTCTAATGGCTTAAGTATTTGTTTGGTTGACAGAAAATGTCTTTCTGTTCCTTTTCAGGGCTTGCGATGCATTGAGAGGTTGCCTTCCCGAAATGTTAAGGGATGGCACATTTAATTCTTGTCTTCGTGTAAGTGCTTTTAGCCATGTTCACTTTTTCTTCTGAAGAATGGGAAAATAATTTGTACATCAGTCAGTTTTTCTTCATTAAGTGAACTCCGGAAGCTAGTGTTACCTCATGTGGATGCCCTCTATGTTAGCTTGTATGCAGTTTTAATTATTTTGGTTTCATGGCCTGATTACTGTTGGTCTCTGTTTGGCCAATTGCATATCTTAAGATACCTTTCTATATATGCGCATTGACGGAAGTTTGTATTGTGGTGTCAGCTGCTAAGTGCTTAACCACTGCCGTTGCCTTTGAAGATGCTCTATTTTTTACAGTGTTGTTATTGTTACCTGTTTTTATTGTAATAACAACGTGGACCAACTGATGAACTGCTGTGACATCCTTATTTTCATCTTATTTGTTAGTCGAAGGCATATTCTAATGTATCTCATGGTTATCTTGCTGCAGGAAGATCCAACAACTAGGCGGTGGCTCCAACAATTACTTAATATTGTAGCTGTGAACCGTGTGCCCGGGCTTCAGGCTGGCGGAGGTTTCGATCACATGCTGTGAACTAGAGAAGTTAAGTGGTGCACATTTTTACAGAAGTTTAACATTCAGACGCTTGGTTCAGTAACATCAAGTATAGGAATGATTTATCATCTGCATTCAGCTCTGCTTTAGATTTTAGCTTTGTCCCGGATAGAGTAAGCTTCAAGCTTTGGGAGTCCTTTGGGCTTTTCTAAAAGTAGTTTCATTGTAAATGAACAGAGATGAGGCTACTTTTGCTCCTTTTTATTTGGTATTTGAGCGAATGAAATTAAGTGCTTGTACTTAAAGAAGGAATCAAAAAGCTGCTTGGCCATTCACGATTTGAGCTCATGCTGGTTTCTCTTGGGTAATTTCGTTTGCTTGTCGTGTTGGTTCTGGCTTTTCTGACCGAAGCCAATCGTAGCCTTTCCCAGAACGAAAAAAGGCTTCAACTCTAAGATGTGACACCTGCTCCTTTAGTTTTGCTTTTGCTTGTGAGAAACTTGTAATAAGACATATTAGACAGGATACATGATCTTCATTAAGTTATGTATGTTGGTTTTGAAATTTTATTGAACTAAAGTAGCAAACAGAAAATCACTAGTGCATTTGGCCAGACTTCCCACTGGATTCTTATTTCATAGTTTTGACTGAATTTATGTTTGCACTTTTCATATTCAACTTATATAGAAATCTGATATCTAATTCAATGACAATAATTAAAGAAAATATCACAAAAAAATTATGTGAGGTAATATAGTATTGCAGGTTTGTTGTTCTTTTAAATAGAGGGATAAATGTATCTCAGGGAGGGATGGGGTGAGGACGCGCAAGTTTCAGGAGTGGGTTTCGACGCTCACTCTTGCAGGGCAAAAGTCTGAGAGTGAGTGTAGAATATGTATAGAGTAGAAAGCGACCAAAAAAAAAAAAAAAAAAAAAAGAGGGATAAATGTATTGAAAATCCTAAAATCTATTAAATGAGTGCACTCGAGTCATTCGGTTAATTTCATCTAATTTGACTAAAAGAAAATATTGATGACTTTTTTTTAATATCTTTTTTTTCCTTCACATGGCAAATGACTTGGTTAAAATATAAAACATAAAGGAAATGGTTTTGGTTCAAATTTGATTTTTATATAAATTTTATTTAAATCAAATTAAAAAATAAGTTTAATTAAAAAAAGAAAAAGAAAAAAGAAATGGACATGAAAAACTAGGCTATGAGAGCTTGCATCCCTCGTCGCCGTTGCCCAACCTTCGCCAAAAAGGGCCGACAAGGGTGGGGTATGGTTGGCGAGGGTGGCGAAGTCGTGATTAGTGGTTGACAATCTTCATTGGTTGCAAGCAAAGGTTGTCGTTGGCGATGGTGGGTAGCTGCGATTAGGGGTGATCGGGTCCAAGGTAGATAGGTTTTAAATCTAGACTTTATATCCGACCGTGTCATAATCAGTTCTCCTTTTTAGATCCTGTACCCAACCTTGTTTGCACTGGATCCGTTTTGGAACCATATTGTTTTTTAGTCTAGTTCTGGATTAACCTTATTTCTATTAGAACTTGTTTTGTAACTGCCTAATATCCTATACAGTTGTGAATTTTACATTAATATATAAGAAAATAATATAATCCTCCTAATTTATATTGAAATATTAAACACATGTAATCAATAGTACATGAACTTTTTGACTAAACAAAAAATTAAGAATCCATGAGACTAATTATCATAAATAAACATTATAGGGCAAAGCAAAAATTCTAAGTGATGGACAATGCGGTCATTAGCTGGTGATGGACAGTGCGACCATGAACCGGCAAGGGAGGGAAGTAAGCATGGAAGAGGAACAACCAAGGAGGAGAGTCATGTTAGAGGAAAAACAAAATTCTAAAATTAGAAATCAAGGAAAAAAAGATAGGGTTATGGACTTTTGGGCTTACAAAATCAATTTCCAAACCAATCCGATTGATCTGGTTTTCGGATAGGTATTCGCTAGGAATCGGGAACCAAACTAGTTCAAACTAGTTTCGAATTTTAGGAGTTAGTTCCTGAACTGATTTCAATGAGAACTAGTTTCAGATCAATTTCAATGGTAATTGATTCCTAGACTTGTTTTCTAGGTGGGTTGGTCTGATTTCCGAGTAGACCCTGTCCAGTCGCGCACGCCCTCGCTGGCTTCTCAAGTCTCCTCCTCTTAAAAAATAAAATAAAATAATTTAACTTATTTTCTAATCTAATTTAAATAAAAATTATATTTGGATCAAAACTTCTTTGTTTTAGTCGTGTTGTTGCCATGTAAAATAGAAAAAAATAATACATAAAAAAAGCCACGTCGCATTATCCATCAACCAAGTAAAACGAAGTTAACTAAAGGACTCGATTACACAAATTTGATAAATTATAGAACTTAATTGCATTCATTTCTACTTTTAAAATTTAATTACATTTTAGTGACTAGTTGTAGGACTTTCAATGCACTTATCCCTTAAATAAATTTGTTTTAGACTTATGAACTATCGTGTGTGTCCAATTTTACGAAAAATAAACTTATTCCTCATGTGTAGTTATGTGAAAAAATTGTTCAAAAAGTCTTGAATCTATTGTGCGGCGGCCAATTCAGTCCTAAATATTTTAATTGTGCCAATTTAATTATGAACATTTTGATAATTTGCTAATATAGTCCAAATTTTTTTAACGTTTTGTTAATTTATTATTAAATCTTTTGATGATTTATCAAAATAGTCAATTCAACCAATTATAAACAAAATATGTTTAGGACTAATTTGGCAAATATTCGAAAGGTTTAGGACTAAATTGACATAATTGAAATGTTTATGACTAAATTGGCGAATCGTGAAAAGGTTTCGAACTGAAATGGTCATCATAATAAATTTAGAACTTTTTGAACAATTATCCTATTGTTGCACTTACTCATAAAGTCAATTTTTCTCCACTATTATTATACATAAAAGTTTGTATGATTTTTTTTTCTACACGTTACATGTTGTTCTTACTATAGTCAACTTTACTTAAATTTATAAATGTTAATAGTATATCATTCTGAAGGAGTTATTTTACTGTTTATTACTTTAAATATTGTCAAATACACATGATGTTTATGACTTGGTTCATATTTTGATTCTCTCAAAATTTTCTTGAAAAAGAAAATAATTCTCTGTCCCATTATTGGTGTATTAGTCTATCCACTTTACATAGAAAACATCACATTATAATGTAGTATTTGTATAGAGATTGAAACTTTTAAAACAATTTTCCTTATAAATTTTACTTTTCTTGGGAAAGATTTTAAAACTCTATATCGAGAAAAAGAATATTTTTTTGTTAAATTGAATGCATTTCATGTTCAAATGTCACTTTTATTATAAGATTGTGGATTCTATACTCACATATGTATCTTAGTGCTCTATCTAAATGTAGATATGTATGTAAAATATGTATCTATTAGCCAAGTAATTTTGCTTCATTGAGAAGGTAAGGAATTTCTTTTCTTGTTTTCTCCATCTCTAAGTAAATCTTCATATTCCAGCAATTTCCATTCTAATCAATGTCCAAAAAGATCTCATCCTTAAATCATCGATTCGCATGTTTCGAAACTTGTTGCAGGTCTCATTTGCACGGCACGCTAGGGAAACCTTTTAACTACAGATATTCTATTATTGACATTCAAATTGAAACGGGTCATTGACTCATGAATAATGAACTCAAGTACCTTAGATTCATCCATCACAAATAAGAAAAGTCTCCGAATTTATGCCAATCGAAGATACACTAATGCTTAGGTTGTAAAATATTTTCGATAATGAAGTCTGCATGGAATCAGAGAGAAGGTGGAAATATAAAGCTTGAAGAGGGGAGAAATGACAAGGATTGATTTTTCAAAATCGATATAAGAGCAATTACTTTGAAATGAAAAAACCAACGTTGGCCAAAAACCTAACAGTAACAACTTCGATTTGCCCCATGTCTCCCCCATGTCTCGGGCTTAAAAGCATTTTTCATTCGGTTCTTGGTTGAATTTTGAGTCTGTTTTTTTTTTTTTTTTGGTGACCCGACCCGAGAACCCCGCACGGCCGACAATGGAGAGTAAAACCCTGGAGTGACGCTAGCGGAGGACCCACTACCCCGACGCCATACTTAAGAATCCCTAGAGACCGTGAGGGGATTTGAACTCCTCCCCTTACGTTAGGAGGAGAGAGCTCAAACCATTGCGGCCACTGCAGGCGGTGGTTGAGTCTGTTCACATTCATGTTTGAGGGTTTTGATTGGCTTAATTGGTATGTGAAGCAGGGTAGTTTGGTTATGTGATGCAAATTGTGCAGAGGACATTCTAGGTGAAAGAGGAGAGGAAGGCAGCGAATCATGTCGTTGGTCCTTCACATGCAACAACTTTGTGGTCACCGACAGAGGAGAGACCATCTCATTTGCCTTCTTCACTATTCCTCCAAAGTCCCTTCCTTTGTTTTCCCCTATTTGCATTGACCAATTCACTATGCCTTACTTGCTTTGGTTCATGAACATTCATCTCTTCTTTTTCTTTTCTCTTTGGTGGCGGTGGGTTTAGTACAGAAGACGGAGGGGGGAGGGGACTATGGGTTTTTGTCACCATTGTTGCAACAAATGAAAACAAACCTAAGCACGATGCTCTGCTCTAAAGGGGTTACTAGTTAATTTGCTTTGTGCTCTTGTTCGAAGGTTTGAAGGGATAATGACTTTGAGCGAAGGGAAAGTGGCATTGCTGACATTCTCTGCATTAGCCTTGCTAGCATTGGCCTTGTTCTTACAATAACTGTTTCTGACCATTTGGTAACAACTGGTTTTGGATCATTGCATTGAGGCCCTTAGCATAATTGAAGATCGTTTTTCCTTGAAGAGTTTGAGTTCTAGTGTTCCTCATTTCTGAAGAACAGAAATCACGTGTGCATATGCTGAACCCTTGAAATGGAAGTGGGCATCGAGGAAGGAGCTAATTGAGGTAAAGATGATAGTGGCGGAAGAGAGGATGCTATCGGAGATCGTTTTTCAAGGGGATGATCAGCAAGCTGAGCAAATGAGGAAGGAGCTTTAGCTTTGAGACATGACCAACTCCCCAGCACTTTTGACGGGGTGTTAGGTCATCCGGCACTTGTAGCAATACTTACTATATAGGGCCATGCTTACAAGGAAGCTTGATTCTAATCCTAAGGTGGATTCCATACCGAGTCTATCGAGAGAAAGACATAATAATTGACGAAGAAAGACGGTTGGCAAAAAATTCACTCAAAAAAAGTCCCCACCTAATTGACGCATCTCTTTTTGATTGGGCCGGCATATGGTGACTTTCCATGGCCGTCCATTTAAGACTTTCTCTTTTTGTCTGAGAAGGAGAGACGCTATTTTTTCTTCTTTTTCACCTAATTGAGAATGGTGTGAGGGATGGTCGGTAATTTTTTGAAAATAATGGCGCGATGTGCGCTTTGCATCGACTCCGATCATGGGGTCCTACCTTATCACGTAATTGCGCGTGGTTAGCGGTAAATAATTACTATATCATTCTCTTTGCGAGGGTAAAAATAAATTACTTGCTCACCAAACACTCTCTCTCTCTCTCTCGGTGTAGTCAAAATCTAAGCATGATCAAGAAACTTGTCTAGATTCCAGACAAAGAGATGTCTGTTCCCGCTTCCCTCCCTTCGCCGTCGCCGGAGAGGAGCTCCTCGATCTCCGACGTCGAGGCCATCCTAAACTACAAGTTCAAGAACCCGAAGCTGCTCGAGGAGGCCCTGACGCACCCCTCGGTCCAGTACACTCCGTCCTACGAGCGGCTCGAGTTCCTCGGCGACCGCGTCGTAAACCTCGTGGTCGGCGACCGCCTGTTCCAGGCGTACCCCGAGCTCGATCAGGGAGAGCTCACGGACCTGATGAAGGCGAACGTCTCCAACGAGAACCTCGCGCGGGTGGCCTTGCGTCTCGGGCTTTATCCGTTCCTCAGGCACAAAATGCAGAACTCGGATGACCAGGCAATTGCTTCTCAGAATTTTGATTCTTCTTGTGTTCCTGTTCCGATTTTCCTTTTTAAAAAATTGGGCCCTGTTGGGTCAATTACAGTGGTCTGAGATGAGCAGTTGCTTCCCGAGTATTAATTGTCTGTGGAGTCGACTGTTGGTGAGTAAAGTACGAGGGGCAAGCAACCGGGCATCAGTCATCGGTGTAGTTTTTCAGACAGTTGTTTTCCGCTGTGTTTTGCTAAGTGACACTTTTACCTTTTGGTACAAATTTGGCGATAAGACTTGGGTAAAATGAGGCCAACACTCAGCTATCGATGTATGTTCGATTCTCAGAAGCATACACTCTTTCTCTTCTGATTTAGTAGGCTTCGGCTGGGTCCGCCGGTCAAAACAATGGATAAAATCAATGGCCCCGGATGGCCACTTTGGGACTGCTGGGTGTTGAGGGTCGCCACAATGTGCTTGGGGGTCCTTTTTATTGGTTCAAAAAAATGTTGGTGGTATCGGTTCTATTCCAGCCACTAACATAGATTGAGATCATATGGCATTTTCATATCTTCCAAAAGTGAGGCCAATGGACCGTAGCCATTCCTGCTGTGGCTGCAATGAATTTTTGATGGAGGAAAACTATGTCGTTTTGAAGAAAATGTATCAGGATGATACCACATTCCACATGACATGTGATAATATTGCCAGACTAATGGCGTATGCATTTGATCAATGTGTGATGAACAATGGCACTTCATAAATTGTGGATATAATGTCAGCACCTCACATTGTGTAATCAATACCTAATATAGTTTTTCCTTCTCGAGTGGCTAGTCATTTACATACCTGAAGTCTGCATTCTCCATTTTCAGCAGAGTGTTAGTGTAAATATCCTTTTTTATATCAAATAGTTTTCTTAAATGTTTACAAGAAGAAAAAAGCTTTGCACCTTGATATTTATGATAAGAATGTTGAGCTGAAAAGATCTCCATTCTATCTCTACGCAACCTATGGTGTGCGATTCTTGAGAGATTTTCAAACTGCCTTCTTACGGAGCTTTTCAGAAGGGACGTTACCATCCAAAGCAATGCCCCCTTGTGTACTAAATTTCTGTGGTTGGTATATTGCTTGCGAATTCTTTGTTTCTCTGTAAAGTTGGAAGTATAATGGCTCGATGAAATGCAACAATCTATTTATCTGTTTTAACTCTATGCGCAACTGTGAATGTACAAATTGCATAATATGGGAATGAGATGTAGAACGAGTTTCTCTCTGTCACTTGGTAGTATCTCTATCACTCCTTTTCAATGGGATGTTTCCAGTTATTTTGCAGGTTAGCGAGTTTGCTAGAGCAGTTGAGGAGGAAGATGGGGGATCAGTTGAAGCCCCAAAATTTCTTGCAGATATTGTAGAATCTGTGGCAGCTGCTATCTATTACGATGTTGGCTCTAAATTAAAGAGATTTTGGAAGGTAGGGCATTTCTTTCTTCAATAAGATGATGCCTTTATTCTAATCTTCAAGTTATCCCTTTCAATATCATCATCGTTTTTAGAACAGATTTGTTTGGCACATGTTCAGATCTTCGAAGGTTTACTGGGGCCTATTGTTGGCCCTGAATCTGTCAAACATGGGTTTGATGGCCCGTTGGAAATTGAGAAAGCCAAACAGGAGCTAGACAAGCTTTGTGCCCAAAAGAAATGGCACAAACCTAATTACGAGTACACTTCCTTCTTCATTTGATTTATTTACCATTGTTTTGCTCGCTTTGCCAATGTTATCACTTCCAGGCAGTTTCCTTCCTCTCTGCCTGTTGTTTTGGATTTTTATTGCAAGAATCAGCGACATGGCCAATCGTCTTTGATATTAACTAAATTATTACTTGCTTCAATGTAGTCTTGCATATGCTCTACGAAAAGATACATGAGTGATAACGTTGGCAAGAGCTTATCATGGCCACAATATTTTTGGTATTTTTAAAAGAGATGAAATGCCAAAAGCCTCTTTTTTCCTTCTTCACCAATTGTTGGTGCTCTCTTTTTCTGTTTCTTTCTGCTAAAATTTCACGTAGAATTATTCTCTTAATGTCAGTCCTTTTGACTTGCAGAGCGGTGGTGTCGGACCCCCAGCAGAGCAAGGAATATGTTTGTACAGTTGAAGTAGTTACGGGGGATGGTGTCACCCACTCTGTAAAGGGAGAAAAAAGACCAAGCAAAAGAGACGCAGAGAGGTGTGCTGCTTACCGAATGTTGATCGCCTTGAACGACCAAGCACAAAAGAGGCAGAGAGGTGAGCTGCTTACCTAATGTTGCTTGCCTTGAACCAATCTAATAATCTTTGAGTCTCCCCCGAGCGTAAGAATGTGAAGAGAAACGCTTTGCCAATTCTTTGCAGCAGTTTCGTCCATAAGATAACCCCATAGAGCCAATAAGTCCATGTCTTGCTCTCTATCTCTGTCTTGTGATGAGCTTGCAAAGAAGCAACTATAAAAGGATGCGTTCTTTCATATTATTATGGTTGGTTGAGACTCATATTGATGTGGACGATGTCACACAATCCTCTCTTTGCTTCTCTCTATTTGCATATTTAAAAAAAAAAAAAAAATCCTCCTTCAACTACCATTCCTGCCTATTCAATCCCCATCACCATTGCCCTTGTCTTCTCTCGGTCACTCTCTTTTTGTCTACCTCCATTAGAGGTCTCAGGTGCATTTGGTTCAGTTTTACAAATAGGCTTTGAGCGTAATGTAAATGCTGAAAGCCAAAGTTATTTGTGAAAATGCATATTGTGTTTAGTTAAAATTCTTTGCAAATGAACTTTGAATTCATATTGTGTTTGGCCAAAAAACATACTTAATGGTCTTTGAGTATTTTTTTTTTATAATCTTTTTTTATTAAAGAAGGACCCAAACCCTTTGCCAAAACTAATGAAGGGATATGGCCATCGGTGAGCCACATCTAATGCTGGCGGCCATCAGTTGAGGTCATCCAGTCTTGGGCAAACTTCGATGAGGGTTGTGTGGCCTCATGTGCCTTGTGAGACCTAGGCAAGGATAGTTACATAGGGTCGCGCACCTTGGTTGAGCAACCCTTCTCGAGGGTCACCCAAGGTCAAGCGACCTCAATCAATGGCCATAATGTCAAATCTGGCTTGTCGACGACTGAAACCCCTCATTGGTCTGGTGAAAGGTTTGATGCTCTTTTAATAAAATAAAAATATATATAATGAGGGACAATTGGAAATTTGAATAATTGGTAAGGATAGTTACGAAATAAAAAATTAGTTTCGGCATTTGACCAAATGTCGAAAACCCAATACTAGTAGGGACTAGCGTTGGCCTTTCAGTTTTCCCAAAGCCAGCATTTAGTCAAAAACTTGTTGGGAAAATCTGTCATTTCCCCAAGGGCCTTTAGAAACCAAAAATCTCTTGGAAAAGCTGTACCAAATACACTATCATTGTTGACCAAGTTGCGGGTCTTAGATTGATAAGTCAGAGTGTATATGACGACCACATTAATTAAGAGTTGAAAATCAAAATTTTCAGCTCATTTGCTAACTTCTAATTATACATAACTTAATTGGTTATTTCAATAGAGAAATCAAACGCAATAAATAAAGGCAGGCTTACTTAATTGGTTAAGTCATAAACTATTCGATTGAAAAGTAAAATGTTACAATGGTAGCTATAAAAACCTCCCAGTAATCTTTTCTACATTGGAGAGAAACTAAGAAATTTTCATTTATTATCAAGCAACTTAAAGACTTCATTACATTATATCTTGATTCTTAAATGTTTTTAGAATCTATTTTCCAATTTTATCACGTAATTGTACGTGATTAGTGGTTAGTGGTAATTTAGAAAGCATTGACATTTTCCGAGAATTTTCGTGTTGTGTTCGACACTCCGACACGTGTTTAACACCCTCTGACACGTGTTTATCGCTCTCTGACACTTGGTTAATATACGTCGGAAAATCTGATACTTAATCAACTCTCTTGATACATTTCGATATGAGAGTCTGGAATTCCAACATGTAAATTCAAAATTCCGACATGTGCTTTCAACATGCATGAGTCAAATTTTAAAAATTTTCAATAAATGAAGGGTTAAAATATAAATATATAAAAATAATAAAAATAATAAATGGATAAGAAAAATAAATCTAATCTTTTCTTCTCTTCGACTCTCATTTCTTGTGACGCATAATTCACCCTCGGAGTTCATTTTTTCTTTTCTTTTCCAACATACCCTATTATGTAAGTCCATAACATAGATTACTTTTTTTCTCCCCTTGAATTTTTGTGAATTATTGGAATAGAGTTGAATTTGTCATATCAAAATAATGAATGATATTAAAAAAATGATGTATTAATATTTTTAGTGTAAATTCATTATAAGTTCTTTTTTTTTTTTTTTTTTTGTAAATCATTATATGTTCTTTTTTATTATTTCTTTTAAAAATAATAATTTATCATGTATATATTGAAGATTACCTAACATGTCGAAATTCTCTATCTTTTAGAAATGATGTATCAACGTGTTATATCGTGTCACGTGATGTGTTAGTGTCAGTGAGGTGATACTTAGGTGGTAATCACCAAATTCTCTCTCTCATCAAAATCCAAACTTGATCAAGAAACTTGTCTCCAGACAAAGAGATGCTTTCTCCCACTTCCCTCCCACCACTGTCGCCGGAGAGGGGCCCCTCCGTCTCCAAAGTTGAGGCCATCCTGCGCTACGAGTTCGAGGACCCGAAGCTGCTCGAGCAAGCCCTGACGCACTCCTCCATCCCGGATGCTCCGTCATACGAGCGTTTAGAGTTCGTTGGCGACCGTGTCCTAAACCTAGCGGTCAGCGACCACCTAGTCCAGGCATACCCCGAGCTCGATCAGGGACAGCTCTCGACGCTGCTGTCGGCGAACGTCTGCAACGAGAAGCTCGCGCGGGTGGCCTTGCGTTGCAAGCTGTATGAGTTCCTCAGTCACAAAATGCAGTACTCGAATGGCCAGGCAAGTGCTGCTGAGAATTTTGATTCTTTTTGTGTTACGATATTCTTTTTTAAATAATTGGGCCCTGTTCGGTGAATTACAGAGTGTTTGGTATGAGATGAGTAGTTACTTCCTAAGTTAAGAAGCATCGACACTCTTCGGATCCCTTTATGATTTGTCAAACATTTTGATATCGAAAAATTCGATACATGATCAACTTTTCCAACACCCTCCAACACGCTAGTTCGGAATTCCAGCATATGAGTTCGGAATTCCAACACATGACATATATGGTCAATTTTAAAAATTTTCAATAATGAGGAGTCACAATATAAAGTTGTTAAAAAATAAATAATAATAATAAATAATAAAGGGGAAAGAAGAAAAATACAATCTTCTCTTTTCTTCTGACTCTCCCTTCCCGTGACACACAGTTCACTCTCAAGTGTTTTTTTTCTCTATTCTTTTGACACATTCTAACACGTGAGTCCAAAATGTGAATTAACTGTTTTTTTCTCTAAATTTTATGGATTGTTAAAATGGAATTGAATTTGTAAAATTGAAATAATGAATAATATTAACAAATTATGGATTAATAGGTTTAGTGTAAATTTATTTTAGGGTCTTTTTTTATTATTAATTTTTTTGTGAATTTGAATCAAATTAATTTGATTAAAATAATCATAAAATAATAATTTATAATGTATATAGAAAAATATACATTAAATATATAATGTGTCTTAACATGTCGGAACTCTTTATTTTATGAAAAACGACGTATTGACATTTCATAATGTATTATATGTCACGCATTAGTATTGGTGCTATTTAGTTCCTAACTATTAATTGTCCGTTAAGTGAACTGTTGGTGAGTAAAGTTCGAGGGGCAGGCCACTAGGCATCAGTCATCAGTGTAGTTTGTCAGACAATTGTTTTTTGTTATCAATTACTCGTCCCGAAATAAAATCCTTAATTTCTTTTAGAGTTCAACCAACGTGGCCTTGATGCAGTGGTAACAACACGCATGTGTCCTGGGCATCACGCAGTCTGACCACAAGGTTGGCCGATGGGTGGCTTGAAGTTCTGGGTTACCCAGAAAGAAAGGAAAATAGGAGGCTCATTGCATCGAGCACAACTCATGAAAAGTTGTTCTATTGAGCGTTCTATCAATTTTGGTGGATTGGAGAGTAGTAAGCGACGTGATTTGTGGATAACAGATTCGTTCTAGATTAGTGATTATCATCAGTATATTTAGCTAAGGTCACTCGAAATACTTTTGAGTTTTATGTTTGCGTCGCTGGGTTCAGTAAAAACGAGTGAAAGTTTGGTGAAACAGCTTCAAAGTTTAGAATTACCGACTTTCCCCGGTGTTTTGCTAAGTGACACTTTAGCTTTTGGTACTGATTTGGCGATAAGACTTGGTAAAATGAGGCCAACAGTCAGATATCTATGTATGTTCGATTTTCACAAACATACATTTTCTTTCTCTTATGATTTAATAGGCTTCAGCTGAGTCCGCCAGTCGAACCAATGGATAAAATCAATGGCCCTGGATGGCCACTTAGGCGCTGCTGGGTGTTGAGGGTAGCCACAATGTGCTTGGTGGTCCTTGTTATTGGCTCAAAAAAATGTTGGTCGTATTGGTTCTATTCCGGCCGCTAACATAGATTGAGGTCATATGGCATTTTCATATCTTCCAAAAGTGAGGCCAATGGACCGTAGCTGTCCTTGAAATGGCTGCAATGGCTGCAATGAATTTTTGTTGGAGGAAAACTATGTCATTTTGAATAAAATGTATATGGGTGATACCATATTCCACATGACATGTGATGATATCGCCAGACAAATGACGTATGCATTTGATCAATGTGTAATGAACAATGGCACTTCATAAATTGTGGATATAATGTCAGCACCTCACATCATGCAGTCAATACCTAATATAGTTTTTCCTTCTCAAGTGGCTAGTCATTTACATACCTGAAGTCTGCATTCTCCATTTTCAGCAGAGTGCTAGTGTAAATATCCTTTTTTATTTCGAATAGTTTTCTTAAAATGTTTACAAGAAGAAGAAAAAGGCTTTGCACCTTGATATTTATGATAAGAATGTTAAGCTGAAAAGATCTCCATTCAATCTCCATGCGATCTACGGTGGGCAATTCTGGAGAGATTTTCAAACTGCCTTCTTATGGAAACTTTTCAGAAGGAACATTACCATCCAAGCAGTGCCACCTTGTGTACTAAATTTCCTTTTTGAATAATGCTTTTGAATTTTTTGTTTCTCTGGAAGTTGGAAGTATAGTGGCTCGATGAAATGCAACAATCTATTTATCTGTTTTAACTCTATGTGCAACTGCGAATGTACAGATTGTATAATGTGGGAATGAGATGTAAATCGAGTTCCTATCCGTTACTTGGTAGTATCTCTATCGCTCTTTTTCATTGGGATGTTTCTAGTTATTTTTGCAGGTTAGTGAGTTTGCTAGAGCAGTTGAGGAAAATGGGGGATCAGTTGAAGCCCCAAAATTTCTTGCAGATATTGTTAAATCTGTGGTAGCTGCTATCTATTATGATGTTGGCTCAAAATTAAAGAGATTTTGGAAGGTAGGTCGTTTCTTTCTTCAATAAGATAAGTCCTTTATTTTAATCTTCGAGTTATCCCCTTTGTTATCATTGTCATCTTCAGAATAGATTTGCTTCGTACATGTTCAGATCTTCAAAGGTTTACTGGAGCCTCTTGTTGGCCCTAAAGAATTGCAGCGGCAGCCTGAACCCGTCAACCAAGGGTTTGATGGCCCATTGGAAATTAAGGAAGCCAAAAAGAAGCTACACAACCTTTGTGGCAAAAAGAAGTGGCCCTTTCCTAATTACAAGTACACGTCCTTCTTCATTTGATTTATTTACCATTGTTTTGCTCGCTTTGCAGATGTTAGCACTTCCAGGCAGTTTCCTTTCCTCTCCGCCTGTTATTTTGGATTCTATTGCAAGAACCGGTGACATGTCCAATCTTCTTATGATATTAACTATATTATTACTTGCTTCTAGGTAGTCTTGCATATACTCTACGAAAAGATGCAAACTCCCCAGAAAGATATATGAGTGATAACGTTGGCAAGAGCTTATAATGGCCACAATATTTTTGGTATTTTTAAGAGAGATGAAATGCCAAAAGCCTCCTTTTTCCTTCTTTACCAATTGTTGGTGCTCTCTTTTTCCGTTTCTTTCTGCTAAAATTTCACGTAGAATTATTCTCTTGATGTCAGTCCTTTTGACTTGCAGAAGGGAGGTGTTGGACCCCCAGCAGAGCAAGGAATATGCTTTTACAGTTGAAGTAATTACGGGTGATGGTGTCCCCCACTCTGTAAAGGGAGAAAAAAGATCAAGCAGAAGAGAGGCAGAGAGGTGTGCTGCTTACCTAATGTTGCTTGCCTTGAACCAATCTAATAATCTTTGAGTCTCCCTCGAGCCTAAGAATGTGAAGAGAAACGCTCTGTTAATTCTTTGCAGCAGCTTCGTCCAGAAGATAACCCCATACACAAGGGGAGTTCTCTGTCTTGTGATGAGCTCGCAAAGAAGCAACTATAAAAAGGATGCGTTCTTTCATATTATTATGGTCGGTTGAGACTCATAGTTAATTAGATCTGTCCAAAGCATGGAATGTTTGGGTGGGTAAATTATTAGAATACATGTTGTGTTTTCTATTGGATTTCAAATTTCTCGATGCTGTTAGTTATCTTTCCTGTTGTTGAGAACTGGCATATATGTTCAGGTTACCATTTCAAATAATTAGTTACTCATTAATCAATATGGCAGTCAGTATAATCTTCACAGCAGAAGTCCCAAAGGATTCGATATTGCAGACTGACGGTTTCCGCACTCATTACAACGTCGTTTACAGTTGGAAACTCTAATGAATCCTAGGGGACTCAGTTCCTCTTATTTCATTGCTTCATAAATGTATCAATGACATGAAAAATATGCAACTTAAGCAACATTATTGCCCTAAGTGACACATCTGCTGGACAGATCTTTCTATTATTTTTATTATTTTCAGTTTGTTGGTTTCAAAGTATTATTTTCAATATGAAAACAAAATTCATTAGAAAACATTTGGATGGAGAACCATTTACAAACCATTTTTTCCTCAGTGCTCGACTTGGACAAACTAAGTGTGGCAGATAAGACAATGACTCGCTCACAGTTGTTTGAGGAAGTGGCTGCCTCCGCTAATTTGTCGCGGTGATGGACCTTGCGGCACTAGTAATCGGTTATTATAGTTCCGGCGCTGATGGTGGCAAGTGGTGGTGGCGGCCAGGTGAAATAATAAGCCAAAATCAATCATGGAAAGGGCGAATACAATTAAAAACCCCCCAAATTAGCATACATATGACATATGTAGCCAAAATTAATGTTTTTCGTCACCAAAAACCCCAAATTGGTATATTTGTAATAAATTTTCCATCCGTCAAAAAATTCGCTGACCTAGATGAGACATGGTGACGTGGTATGGTGATGTGGCAAGGATACATGGACATCCAAAGGGTAAATATCACAATAAATTTCAAACCGGTACTCTTATAACAAATTTAACAATACTTTTATAATAAAGTTAACAATACACCTGTGACAAATTGAAAATTTTCATGGCGTTAATCATATGGATTTTCATGTGAACTTGCCAAATCACCATAATATGTCATCGTGTGTCATTCAAAATTTGACAGAAGTTAACGGAAGGTAAATTTGTTACGACTCTGTTAGTTTTTGAGTTTTTTTGTGATTAAAAAATTAGTTTGGATGAATTTGTCACAAATGTGGGTAGCTCATCATTTTTTAAAGTAATTGCAATAGAAGTTTGTCAGAGTGCATTGAAGAATTTATACCGATGTTTTCTCTTCTACTTATAACATTGTCCTCAGTCCTAGTAAGTGATGATATGGCAACTACTGCTCAGAATATTGTTTTCGCTTACGACTTTAGGTCCTCGTTCTTTCAGTAATTTTGCCTCACATTTCTATTGTAAGACCTGTAAGGATTTTATAGAAGAAAGTGCATATGCATTTCGTGAAGCCATTTAGCTTTTCTTTCAGTGTGTTTTCATGCGATTCCTGTTTATTCTTCCTTTGTCTACCCCAGCACCGATAATGATGAGTTCTATCTTTGGTCTTGTACAGTGTGTAGCCTCTCACCTTGACACAAGAATGTTGTTCCCCAAAGGTAATATTCTAGATGCTGTTAAAAGGCTATCTTCATCGAAACATTATTGAATAAAGCATAACTTTTTCTCTTACTTGTGAAGTTTCATTATCAGAAATTACCTAAAATTATCTCTGAAGCATAAAAGTTCAAGAGAAAGATTTACATCACACCGTAAAAAGTCGTATGATTACCAGGATTAACTAAATTATGGATTTATAGAAATTCTCGAGTTCAAATGTGATTCTTAGGGGTTACAATCAAATGTGGTTTGGGATTTATACCTCGACCAGATCTATGTTTCCACCTATCATCGGATAAAGCATACAAACAAGCTAGCAAGTTGCTTTAATAGTCAATTTGATGACTGCGTCAAAATGTGTAGCTGGAATTTGGTTGCAGTAAACAATTATTTAATGAAAACTTTATAATCATATGGTGTCGTGTGACATGGCCTTTTATCAGCAAGGATCGAATATTTATGATGATATGGTTGATCCTAACAACTTGTCATTTTGACAATAATTACCTTATTATCAAGTTTCTATAAATTGCTTTGTCCGCGATTGATGACATATTATCATAATGCGGTTAATTTCTTAGTGTAGAGTCATCAAGCTTGTTTTATTGTACTTCTCACAAATAAAAATTCCTTTCAACTGATACTTTTCTTATTGCACCTTCTATCCCATATACCTTTATACTTGTATCCTTTCCTCAATACGAGGAGCAAGACGAGGCCATTTGAGTATCTGAGACTGACCAGTCTTGGTGTCATCGGTGCCCTGGTTTAGGTACTTGATTCGGACCACCATACTAGCACTTTCATATCTCAATACATTGACTTTGCATATGTGCATATGCATGTAATTATATACTTGACCCTTGTCTTTGACCACTTATACCTTGTAAGCTATAACTCTGAAATTCTTTCCATTTCACTAGATGTCTGAGAACTTATTTGATTGTAAGTTTTCTTTTGACACTTCTCTCGACAGAAATTATACCGCTGTACCTTCGAACTATGGAGATGGGCAGTGAATTGTCGAAGACGGCTAAGTATCTTCTTTTCTAATTGGAGATATGTTTACATAAACCAGCATTTCAATCCATAAGCTGTCTTATTTCAGAATTTTATTCTGATTTTTGAATTACATCAGGCTCGTGGTTTTTTTCTCTGCTTGGTGCTATAAGTTCAATAATAATCGGTCACCTAATCGCTGTACTTTTTGCGCAACATAAAAGAAGAGTTCTTTTTGTAGATAAAAATTCCATATGTGCCTTCCCCATTGAAAGAATAGGAAAAAGTCTTGGGCATTATTAGACTCGCTTGATTTTATAGTAGTGTCCTCCTTTGATTGAGTTTGATTCCTGTGAGCTAGGGTTATATGATGAAGCTTGTATCTGTTGATTTAGAACTTGAAACAATAGCCTTATGTACAGCGAATGCTATAAATACCTCTTAATGCTGAACTTAAGTAAACTTTGAATGGATTTTGTCAACTTCGTCAAGCTCATGGAACATGTCTAGGAATTCTGGTTTGTTGCTCAAATGATTTTGTTATCCAAGAGACTTCTTGAACTGCAGCACCGTGGAGTGGTAACATAGTTGGTCTATCTGATTTGAATTTTCCGTGTTACTTTGCCCAGAAAAGAAGGTACTTGTCCAAAGTTGTCATGAACTTCATCGTTTGACTTTACTCCTGACAGGAGATTGCAAGGCTACAATGTTTATTTTCTGCTCCTGCAGGTGGCAACATTTATTGTTCAGAAGATTTTGTTGGATGACTTGGGCTTGGACTACATGTGCACTACGGCAGAGCGGTTCTATGCCGTAGGCCAGGTTTTAAATCAAATGGTTGGAGCACTTGCTGAGCAACCTTCATCGCGGCTGCTGAAGCACATTATTCGTTATTATTTGCGTTTGGCAAATAATCCAAGGTTGTCTATTTGGAGCACTCATGGCTTAGGTATATTGTAAGAGTTTTCCTTATGTGGGCTACATTAATTGAGATTATAATTACCGTTTTACGGGGTTGGTCTAATAAGGTAAGGCATAAGGTTTTCTTAATGGTCGAATATGGGCCTGGCTTGTGTGGGCCGAGTTGGGCCCGACCCGTGATGAGAGGGCTCGTCCAAAACTCTATAAATAGCGCTAAGGTCCCTCCTCTAGCCCTCACTTTTCCAAAATTCTCTCTGAACTCACATAAGGCATGTCGTGAGTGGCGGTCTCATCGAGCCAGGAATTGAGGGTCATAGAGGAGAAGATCTTCAGCATTGAAGGCCTGGATTATTGTCGTTTTGCTCCAAGAACAATGGATTCAAAATCAGGTACACAAATCCTTGTCAAACCTTATGGATGTTCGAGTTTCTAGCTATGTAGATCTTGGGAAGCCGTATCAACGGCCTACATTTGGTATCAGAGCCTGCATAGACTAGAGTTGAGTCCTTTTATGCCTGTTAAGCCCGTCGCCGGAGCTAAATCGGCCGCCTCCGGCCCTTTTTCGGTCTTGACCCTAGCTCGGATTGCTTTGCTTGCTCCTTCGTGATTTTTGGTCCAATAAAAGTGAAATTTTATTGCATAAACAGATTCTACTCGTCCATACGAGCAAAATGATGGGTAGATTGTCGTCAGAAGAGGCCGGAATCGATCACACGCGCCGCCACGCACCTAGGCGGTGCTGGGCGTCGACGACACGCGCCGCCGCGCGGCCCCACGCGCACGCACGCGTGCTCACACGCACCGGCACGTGGACCGCCACGCGGCCTCATGCGCGCGCCAAGCGCATGCGCGCCGACGCGTGGCGGCCACGCGGCCTCGCGCGCGTGACGAGCGCATGCGCGCGGACACGTGGTGCCACGCGTCTCGATGACGTCACCTTCGCCGCCTCACGTGCAACCGCCACGTGGCGGTGACGTCATCGATGACGTCACGCGGACCGACCCGGTTGACCCGTTGACCGGGTTGACCCGACCCGTTGACCGTTGACCCGACCCGGTCCGACCGTTGACTGGTTCGGTCCGTTGACCGGTCGGACCGGCTTCGGACCTTTTTTGGACGCCGGCTCGTGTGGCTCACGCGCCACGCACTCTAGCGGCGCGTGAGGGCGCGTGCGGTGGCCGTTTGGCGCGTGACTTATATCGCCGTGCTCGTATGTGAATTTCCTACCTTGTGGTGTGCTTATTTGCATTTTTTGATGCTTTTAAGGATGTGAAAATGCATATGAAAGCCTTAAAGTATGTGATTTTGGGGTAATTTTGGCATATTTTCATGTATTTCTCTATGATTTTGGAAATGCAATTGCATGCTTATGATTATATCATCACTTGAGGAATATATATATGGTGTTGATTTATTATCAGTTTGTATTAATGGATGGAGCAATGCAATTAGCATGTTTTGTGATTTTAGTGACAAAAGACCCCGTCATCAAGTCTAAAATCACATATGAAAGGTGAATGTGAGTCATAAAGGTATATCCCTAATATGAGAGAATTTCGATGATTTAGTTGAGTTATGACCGCCAAAGTAGCACACTTGATTGGATTTGAGAAATATCGGTCTTATATTGTAATGGGATGTCTCCTATTCTGATGCATGTTTATACTCCCAAAGGAGGTAATTGTGCGTTAGTTTGTGGAGGGATACATGTACAGCCTATGGTTGAAAAGTGACTAACTCTAGTGGTTCATACACCCAAAGGTGGTGAATTCACGAAAGGTTAGAATACATTTTCATGGACCGTTGTCATGTGAAGAGTATACAATTGCATGTCATGTATTCTGCCCAAAAGTGTTTATATGATGATGTATGTAGCTCTTGAGATGTGTGTTTAGCACTCACATGATGCTAATTATATGTATTGCTTATCAAATCAGTCACATTCTCTGTAAACGGCAATTCTATTGCGATTGAGGTTCTTACTGGGTCAAACTTCAAGAAATGGAAAGAGGATTTTCTGTTTGGAATGGAGCTCGCAGATGTTCATATTGCTCTTACGAGGATAGACCGGCGGACCTTCGATACCAAGATGAAACCCGAAAGTACGTTTTGCTGCATGGGAAAAGAGTAATAGAATTTGCTTGCTCATTATGAAACGGTCAATTCAGAACATTTGATGAGTGGTTTGCCAACCGATTGTACTTGTTAAGGAAATGATGGAAGCTTTGGAGGCTAGGTATCGTGTTTCTACCAATGCTTTGAGATAGGTACACTCATGCAATCACTCTTTAATATGAAGTATGATGGTTCAACCGGAGTTAGAGATTATGTGCTTAGGATGGTAGATCTTCAGACAAAACTCCGAATCCTTCAAGTTGATATACCTGAAGCTTGCATTGTGCATCAAGCATTAAATACTCTTCCTCCTGATTTTGGAATTATCAAAACGAACTATAGTTCGCAGAATGAAACTTGGTCAATTAATGATCTTATAGTTAGAGTTGTGGTAGAGGAAGAGAAATTAAAGAAGGAGAGAAGGCATCTTGCCTTGTATGCCTCTAGTTCTGCCAGTAGAAAAGGCAAATGGGTTGCACATCAGAGAGGAAATCCTAAAGCCATAAGAACTTTTAATAATACAGCTCCCAAGAGAGGGAATCCTGAAGCTGCTGGTCCCTCCAACTCTATGGCTCCTAGAAAGGCACCCTTTGCTGGTCCCTTCACTTCTATGGTTCCCAAAAGAATACCTTTTAAAAGGGAAGGTGTCCTTTGCTATTTTTGTGGAAAGAGGGGACATATAAAGAAATACTATGAAAGATATAAAGCTTGGTTGTCTAAAAATGAGCATAAATGTAATGATTCTTTGGCACTTGTTTGTGAATCCAACCTATCTGAAGCCCCATCCAGTTCCTGGTGGCTAGATAGTGGTGCAACTAATCATGTTGCGTTTACCATACGAGGATTCACAAACGTAAGGATGCCAAATCAGATGAATCATCGCTCACTTTGTGGGAAACAACGACAAGATCGATGTTGAGTTCGTGGGAGACGTCATTTTGAATCTAGACTCGGTTTTAATATGATATTAAGAAACACTTTCTATGTACCTTCCTTTAGACGGAACTTAGTTTCCGCATCATGTTTGGATATGTGTGGTTATTCTTTTGAAATAAAGAACAGTACTGTTTCTATGTTCTTTAGCTCAAATAAGGTTGAGTGCTGCAACATGTTCAATGGATTGTACAGATTGTGTTTATCTCCCAATGATATATACGTCGTTAATACAGTTGAAAATGTTGTTTCCAAAATACCTCTACCTAAGGATCAATCTTATGCATTGTGGCATAAACGACTAGGTCACATATCTAAGGAAAGAGTAGAAAGGCTGATAAAGACTCGCATCCCGCCTACTCTTAAAGGTGACCTAGAAACTTACATAGATTGTTGTAGAGGAAAGATGACTAAGATAAAGAAGAAAACCACAGTTCGAAGTTCTGGATTACTGGAGGTCATTCACACCGATATCAGTGGACCCTATACTGCAACCTTGTATAGAAAAGTTTATTTCATCATGTTTATTGATGATTATTCTCGGTATGGTTACCTTTTCCTAATTAAGAAGAAATCTGAATCTCTTGACAAATTCAAGATTTTTCAGACTGAAGTTGAGAAACAGTTAGGAAAGGTAATAAAGGTGGTCAGATCTGATCGAGGTGGAGAATATTATGGTAGACATGGTAATGTTGGGCAAATTAAATGACCATTTGCTAAATACTTAGAGGATTCTCGGGATAGTGGTTCGCCCACTATGCCCGGAAGTCCCGAATGTAATGGTGTGGCTGAAAGGCGCAATCGTACTCTCATGGATATGGTAAGATGTATGATGAGTAGGACTAATTTGCCTGTTCTTTTATGGGGTGAGGCTTTAAAAACAGCCCTTTATATATTGAATCGTGTTTTTACCAAAGCTGTTACATCGACTCCTTTTGAGTTATGGACTGGACGCAAACCAAGTTTGAATCATTTCAAGGTGCGGAAGTAAGATTGTATAATCCAACATTAGGTAAGTTGGAGGCAAAAACCACTCGATGCTACTTTATATCTTACTCAGAACATTCAAAGGGATATCGATTTTATAATCCAAGTGGAGGAACAAGGATTGTAGAATCTCAAACGGCCAAATTTTTGGAATTTGATGTAGCCGAAGAGCATGATTGTTCACAAATTAGTGAACATGACAACATGATGAGACCTGCTATATCTTTCTCCTTGCCTATGCAGACAATAATAGAGCCTACTGTGCCACAAACTGAACCTCTCAACGTTGAGAATCCTATTAATGAAACGACCACAGATGAAGTCATTCAAGTTCATCAGACTCAAAATGAGCACCCAGTGACACCACTTAGGAGATCTACTAGGGAAAGACGTTCGGCTATACCATCGGACTATATGGTCTATTTAGGAGAACATGATTATGATATAGGTTGCACTATAGATCCAGTGACTTATACAGACGCCATTTCCTGTCCTCAATCTAGTTTATGGCTGGATGCAATGAGAGATGAGATGCAGTCTATGAAATGTAATGGCGTTTGGGAACTTGTTGAATTACCGGAAGGTTGTAAGCTCATAGGTTGCAAGTGGGTTTATAAGACTAAAAGAGATTCAAAAGGAAAAATTGAGAAATTTAAAGCCAGACTTGTGGCCAAAGGCTTCACTCAAAGAGAAGGGATAGACTATGAAGCAACTTTTTCTCCGCTTTCCTCTAAAGACTCCTTTAGAGTGATCATGGCATTAGTAGCTCATTTTGACATGGAATTACATCGATGGACGTTAAAACTGCTTTTCTAAATGGAGAACTTGATGAGGAGGTTTATATGATGCAACCCGAAGGTTTTGCAATAAATGATTCAGGTGTGTGTAAACTGAAGAAAGCTATTTATGGTCTCAAACAAGCTTCCAGACAATGGTACATGAAGTTTCACCATGTTGTTACTTCTTTTGATTTTGTTGAGAACAAAGTAGATCAGTGCATCAAGGTCAGTGAGAGGAAATTTATTTTTCTCATACTTTATGTGGATGACATTTTGCTTGCAAGTAGCGATATTGGATTGCTGCATGAAACAAAACAAATGTTGTCAAAGAATTTTGACATGAAAGACTTGGGTGAAGCATCTTTCGTTCTAGGCATTGAAATCCATAGAAACCGTTCTTGTCATATGTTAGGTTTATCTCAAAAGGCGTATGTTGATCGCATTTTGGAGAGATTCAACATGCGGGATTGCAAACCGAAGTGTTCCCTGTCGTTAAGGGTGACAAGTTGAGTCTCACACAATGTCCTCAATCGATTTTGAAAAGACCAAATGAAGGACATACCTTATGCTAATGCACTTGGAAGTATTATGTATGCTTAAGTTTGCACTAGATCAGACATTGCCTTTGTAACAGGACTTTTAGGCAGATATCAGTCGAATTCAGGACATGATCATTGGGTTGCTGCCAAAAAGGTCCTGAGATACTTAAAAAGAACTAGAGATTATATGTTGGTGTATAAATATGTCCATGATTTTCAATTGGTAGCATATTCAGATGCAGACTTTGCTAGTTGTGAAGATGATAGAAAATCAACAACAGGATATATCTTCATGTTAGCAGGAGGTGCAGTATCGTGGAAAAGTGAGAAACAGAAATCTATATCTTCCTTTACCATGCAAGCAGAATTTATAGCATGCTTTTCAGTTGCTACTCAAGCTGTTTGGCTCCGGAACCTCATTAAGGAATTGACCGTATTTGATTTTGTGAATAGACCCATACAGTTATATTGTGATAACAATTCTGCTGTGTTGTTTGTCAATAACAACAGAAGTCTCAAAGGGTCTAAGCATATGGAGGTCAAATTTTTGACCATAAAGGAAATGGTATAGAATGGTGACATTATAGTAGAGCATATTTCTACAGATGATATGTTGGCAGATCCACTGACTAAAAGCCTACGCCCTTGTGTATTTGAGCGACATATCATGAACATGGGCTTAAGAAAATCAGTGGATACTATCGTTTAGTAGGAGGTATTTCAGATTTGCTCTAATAAAGTTTATGTCTGTACCTTGTTACCTTTTGTAACATTTCAATATATGTCAACTTCTTTCTTTGTATAAGTTGTTATTGAGTTGTGCACATATATCTAAGGAAAATCTCAAGGTACTGTGTAAATCTTGAGTAAAGGCTAGGGGCATCCAGTTATTAGCCTTGTACATATGTCTTGATTACACATAAAGAAAGGTTAACCATAAAGATAAGACATATGTGGGTTCGTTAGAACCATAAAGATATTCTCTAATGCCACATCCGATTTTCTGTGACACTTAAAGATAAGATAATAGTGACCGACAAGGGAGATAACACATAAGGTATTACTCTTTATGAGGTGTTATCTGTTTGCCACACAACCATATTGAATCCATATCAACAAAGTTGAAAGCATTCGTGACCATGGAAGACTTTGTATAAATACATGCAGTTACCGCCATGATTCGGTATTGGAGACTTTATGGGATAGGATTGACTATTAAGAATTGCCACTAGACCAACATAAAGGTGTGCACATAAAGTACAGTCTCAATTAATATAGCCCAAGTGGAAGAATGTAAGAGTTTTCCTTATGTGGGCTACATTAATTGAGATTGTAATTACCGTTTTACGGGGTTGGTCTAATAAGGTAAGGCATAAGGTTTTCTTAATGGTCGAATATGGGCCTGGCTTGTGTGGGCCGAGTTGGGCCCGGCCCGTGATGAGAGGGCCCGTCCAAAACTCTATAAATAGCGCTAAGTTCCCTCTTCTAGCCCTCACTTTTCCAAAATTCTCTCTGAACTCACATAAGGCATGTCGTGAGTGGCGGTCTCATCGAGCCAGGAATCGAGGGTCATAGAGGAAAAGATCTTCAGCATTGAAGGCCTGGATTGTTGTCGTTTTACTCCAAGAACAATGAATTCAAAATCAAGTACACAAATCCTTGTCAAACCTTATGGATGTTCGAGTTTCTAGCTATGTAGATCTTGGAAAGCCGTATCAACGGCCTACATATATGTCTGGTTGACAGAAAATGCCTTTCTGTTCCCTTTCAGGGCTTGCGATGCATTGAGAGGCTGCCTTCCCTAAACGTTAAGGGATGGCACATTTAATGCTTGTCTTGGTGTAAGTGCTTGTAGCCATGTCCACTTTTTCTTCTGAAGACTAGGATAATAATTCGTACATCAGTCAGTTTTTCTTCATTAAGTGAACTCCGGAAGCTAGTGTTACCCTGTGCGGATGTCCTCTGTGTTAGCTTGTATGCTGTTTTACTTCTTTCAGTTTCATGGCCTGATTTGTGTTGGTCTCCGTTTCACCAATTGCATGTCTTAAGATACCTTTCTATGCATGTGCTTTGATGGAAGCTTGTATGGTGGCGTCAGATGCTTAAGTGTTTAACCACCACTGTTGCCTTTGAAGATGCTGTATTTCTATAATGTTGTTACTGTTACCTGTTTTTATCGTAATGACAACTTATACTAACTAATGAATTGCCTTGACACCCTTATTTTCATCTTGTTTGTTAGTCGATGGCATATTCCTATGTATCTCGTGGTTACGTTGCTACAGGAAGACCCAACAACTAGGCGATGGCTCCAACAGTTACTTGACATTGTAAGCGTGAACCAGGCGCGCGGGCTTCAAGCTGGCGGAGGATTCGATCACATGCTGTGAACTAGAAAAGTACAGTGGTGCACATTTTTACAGAAGTTAAAATTCAGACTCCTTGGTCCAGTAACATCCAGTATGGGAATGATTTATTATCTGCATTCAGCGCTGGTTTAGATTTTAGTATTGTTCCAGATAGGGTAACCAAAAATCTCTGGCCGTCCTTTGGGCTTTCGAAAAAGTAGTTGACATTCAGACTCTGGTTTTGCTTTAGCCTTTCTTTTTTATCTTTAGCTGTTAGGGATATAAATTATATTTTTAATCACACTTTAGCCTTTCTTCTACATCTTTGGATGTTGTCGAGGATTTAAATTATACCTGGAATTTAATTGACAAGACTAGTACAGAAATAAAAAGTGCAATATAAGAAAGTAAAGATAATTAAAAGATAGTAGATTTGTTTGTTTGTGTGCGGGGGCCTATAAAGGATACGATGTGGCTATTTAAAGCATACAATCAACAGTTATTAACATAGGTTACAAAGGGAGGTTACAAACTATTATCAAACGTTACACTGACAATTACATTAACTCCACTACTTGATAGTTTCTTCAACTCTACTATCCATCTTAACGATTTCTTCAACTCCACCACCTTAATGATTTCTTTATTCCACTATGTCAATAGTTACTTCCTTAATGATTGTATCCAAGATTATTGACTCCACTTTTTATCCATTCCTTCAAGCTTTTGATTTATCAAGCTGTTGATTCTTAAAGTTGTCGATAATTTTGTTCTTAAATGACTAAACTATGCTCTCATTGACTAAATTTATCACATGTCGATAATAACAAAAAGTTGGTCTTTTTTTTTTTTTTTTTGTGTAAACATAACCATAATCTCTTATTTGTTATTAGAGAGACAAAGAATTATTAACCTAAAGAAATCATCAATGACTTCAAACTTCATCATACTATCGGGTGTTTCCAATCAAACAAGCCAATGGACTTTGATCTAATGCAATTACACAATGAAGCCCATCACATTGTTTTCTTTTCCTTTTTTTTTGGCACCACATGAACGATGTGGGTCCGAACCGAAAAATAAATATGGAGCACAAGGAGAAGCTAAGAAGGATATCTATTGCCTTTTATTAGAGAAGTGAAAAGGCATCTACTTGTCTGTTTAATCCAATGTATAATTTTCATTTGAACCAAAAATAGTTATCTTTAAAATTTCTAAGCATAAGGTGATTATTGGTGGAAGAACATATCTTCTATCTCCTTTACTTTTTGAATGGCATGACGTGGAGCAGCAATAGAGGTATGACATGGACATGCTTATGACATCAAAAATGAATTATTTACAAAATAGGAGTCATGCTAGCATTAAATAAATAGAAAAAAAAATAAAGGAAAAGCAGAGGAGTCATTACTTACCAGGGAAAACATAGCAAATCGCATTCATTACATAAGATAGGCATGACCCCAAAAAAAAAAAAAAAAAAAAAAAAAAAAGATATGATGGGAACATTATTTATTTTACTTTCTGTAAGGAAAAGAGCACACACTTTGCCCGTAGAAAAAAAATACAATAAAATCTATAAATTTAGAATAGACATGTAAAAAATTGGGTCAATTTAGGGGACATGGACTTAATTTTTTGTAAAATAAGAGAGATTCCAATTGACGAAATTAAGAAAAGTTTATACTATTGAAAAGTGCTAGCGAATTGAGATAATTGGGATATTGCATGCACCGATGGAAAATCATTCTCAAGCAGAACCACTTAACTCCACTATCTAACCTATTTTTGTCGACCAAAGTAAATCTAGCAAATTAATTAGAAATGTATTCCTTTAGAAAAAAAAAATAGAAATTCCTCAGAGAAAAAAAAAAAAAAAAAAACTAGTGGTTATTGCTAGGTCCTTCTTCAGCGTAAAAATATTTTTACACATTCATGGTCGGACTTCTTTATTGATTCAAGGGAGACTTGGGCAATTTACTGTGTTTCTTTTAGTGATCCAAGATTATTTAAATTTGTCAGTCTTATCATTTCATAGATAAGATTAGCAATTGGAAATTGAAATTGTCATATGTTGAATTGATATGAAAGGAAAAGGAACTTTTTTCTTTTTGAAAATTTACTATTTAACTATGGTAAAAAAGAAAAGGGAGGTTCATGGAAAGTTTGATTTGCGGTGGAGTTGAGCTGAATTGACAGAGACTACAAATTTAATCCAACTCATGTCAATTATCTTATGAAATATGAGTCTTGGCTCAGTTAAGCCCAAATATGAGCTTGAGCTCACACTCAAGTTTCATGACTACAATATAATTGATAATTTGTTATGTTTTAAATGTCTTGCAATGAAAACAAAATGAACTTTTAATTATGAGATTAGGCTCAGGAGCTAGTTGGGTTCAAAAATTGAACTCGAGCTGACTCAACTTAGTTATCTAGCAATTTAAATTTGATTAAAATCGAACTGATTAAGCTGACCTTGAGTAGCTGCTCGTGGAAACGTTTCCTTGGGGTTTTTTTTTTTTTTTCTTTTTTATCGAAAAAGTCCTCATTTGATTTCAAGTAGATAATATAGAGGAACAACCCAAATGAACTTCAGCATAAAGAACATCCAAAAGAAACTGTGGGGCACTTGAGGCCCAATCTGCAGTTTTATTTAGTTCTCTAAGTACACAGGTCAAGTTTAGGAAAGGAAATGATACTGGCATGCCCTGGCCTTTTTGCACAATTTCCTTGGGGGTGTTCAAGGAAAACATAATCCGGACGAAATCAAACCGTGCTTCATCAGTTTGGTTTTGGTTGGGGACCAAAAAGAATAAACCAATTGATTTGACTTAGTTTTGGTTTACTTTTCCCCATTTAAACCAGAACACCGCTAAACAGCCACGGATATTTCAGTGTTTAAATGGTTATGGTCATTTATATGAACAATAAGTACGAGACGAAGCATTTTCACTTAAAAATATTACTTTTTTCTTGATGGTACAACATTAAACTTACGACATGAATATCAAATCAGTGCAACTAGATATAATTTGTGTGAGTTTCTCTCATTTAGCTCAGAGAAATATACATAATCGCTAGATATTAGAGATATTGAACAACTAGAGTTTCTAGGAAAGGACACTCAATAATGCTCAATCAAAGCAAACAAGCATATCTATTACATGAAGAAACAAACCAAAGGTGTGAACAAAGTATGAGTCGTAACTGTTCATTAGTCCACCGAAGCATGAGTGGTACCCCCTTCTATGTGGAACTGTTCGCTCAAGCCAAGATGTACCATCAATAACCAGACCAAGGTGACAAGTTCTCCTCCTTTACTAAGTTGTTGAGCATGATTGTAAGGTCGGCAATGAATCGCAGCATACCCTAGCAATTCCACCCATACTTCACTAAGGATTACCCATTTGATCTTCCCAAATTTCCCCAACTCTTTTGCAAGAATACACGCATCAAACAGCACAGATTTGCTTTTGTCTCCTTTCACATTAGCTGGCTTCACTTCTGTAGGAACAGAAAGGAGACCTAGGCAGGCATCTTTGTTCGATGTATTCTTATCATAGGATTTTTCATTGAAGAACCTATCCATCTCAGCACAAGTGTCTTGGAACCTTATTTGGCCAATGCCAGCCACCACAGACATCATTTGAGGCTGTTTGATCATAAGATAAAGCATGTAATCTGACAAGACCTTACTGGCTTTTTTGTGGTAGCTTATCTTTCCATCGTTGTCAGTGTCAGTGTCGGTGTCAATGTCAATGTTGTAACAGAGTTCGGTGGCAATGTGCCATAATAAAAGGCTCTCACTATAGTCGACATCACGAACGGCTGGAAGCAAGATTTCGCAATTTTCCCCAGTTTTAGTATGCTCCAAAGCCCATTTCCCTCGAGCAGCACACACCCCTGTGATGCTTTGCAAATCAAGTGCAATTGATGCCTTTTGTTTCAGCTCATTAAAAATCAATTCACCTAATTCGTGGTCGTATGGTACTACCCGTCCGAACTTCAAGTCATCAAACAATTCTTTTAGAGGGATGAGACTTAGGGGTTCCGCAATCAATCTTGGCCACTTTCTCTGCCGAGGATCTATCAATTTCTCAAACCATTTTGGCCACCGTTTCAGCCGATAATCTATCAAATTGTACTGGGAGACAGATTTGGACCATCTAGCACTTAGTATATGCAATGCAAATGGCGAACTTTCAGATTTGAATTTGAGGAGGAACTCGATGAAGATGCTTCCTTGAAACAAAGTTCTACGATGTTTCTCCGATGCCCCTATTTTTGCAATTGTCCAATCCGAGCAAAAGATTATACCAAGGATTGCAAATTCGAGACCAACAGCTCCAAGGAGCAAGGCGTATGTAATCTGTACATCAAAATCGTGAAAACCATGCTTGTTCAGGACATGGAAACTTGCAAAAGAAGCAACAATGCAGCCAACTGAGATAGCTCGGTAAAAGTACCCTGATGGACAGTGAACAATGGCAGCCTTGGTATAAAAATGATCATATAAGAAGTTGAGCTCCGCCTCAATGACCCGAAAAGCATCCTTTGCAGTTCTGCTGCTGAAAAATCGCACGCTATCGTCGCGTACATGGAAGCTGAAGATGACATCCACAAGGAGGCCTTGGAAAATTTTGAAGTAAGAATACGCCTCTTTTATCACTGTTCTGTCGTCCAAACTTTTTTCACCTTCCGCTCCTGCATGATGGGAATGATGTGGGGACTTTGGCAACGAGGCTGTTAAAGGTTGGGTATGAGCTTCCTCCGAAGCAATGCGGTCTTCCATGATCTTGGCATAGTTTGGCCCAGGATCAGGAGATGGGAGCAAGGAACTGCGGAACATACGGAAGCTTGAAAGATACAGAGTGCGTATTCGCGCAGTGTATTTAATGGTTCCTCCAATAAACATGAGGAGGGTTGGGACAATTAGCCTGTTACTGGGGAGGGATTGGTAAATCACCAAGCATGCAATGCCTAGATGTAATAAGAGACTAAGCATGTGCCTACCCCACAGCTCATTATCCTCAAGGGCGATAGCGGTTATGGTGTCTGGTCCTCCGAGATGGAGCACAAGAAATGGGGCCCAAAAAGCCAGGAGGTCACCAGATACATCAACATGGGAGTCTGAAGTACCCCCAGTGATTTGGGCTTTGGAAATGAGTCCAAAGGCATAGACAGCAACCCAGTCGGCAAACAAGTAAGCTGACCACAAGAGCGTCGAGATCCACCAGTTTGACCGCCTCTTTCGAATGGGTGCAAAAAAGATGAGAAAGACTTGAACAGATAGGCTCGTAAGCATCGCCCCTCGGAGATTGAGTTTCAGCCATAACTTCTGGACATCTGCGACAAATTTCGTAATTTCCATTTGATCCTCACTCTCTCACCAGATCCTGGAAGGAAATGTTTTAGATGGCACGAGTATTATTACAATACGACAGCAGTTATAGAATGGATATGCAAAGCAGGAGAACATAATGACGGAGAAGGTGACTATTGAAAGCAAAGAGTCGGTAATTCCTTGAAATCTATTTACGATCCGATAAGAATGAACGCCTTGCTTTATGCGACTGAGTGTCAAGTCGAGCAATGCGTGGTTGTAAAGGAGTGAGAAGCGACAGGACTTGAGCTGAGGTCCAGTATGACGCAGGAGGAGTCAAGCAAGAAACTCGTGGAATCTAAATTAAAGGCATGAAAACAGAGCGTTCTGGCTGTCGTTAGGGATGTAAATTATATTTTTAGTCATGCTTTAGCCTTTATTCTTATCTTTGTCTGCTGTTAGGGACGCAAATTATATTTTTAGTCACACTTTAGACTTTATTCTTCCTCTCTATCCGTTGTTAAGGATATAAATCATATATTTAGTCTCCCTTTAGACTTTTTTTCTTCATCTGTGGCTGTTGTTCAGGACTTCAATTATATTTTTAATCACACTTTAGCCTTTCTTCTTCATCTCTGGCTGTTTTAGGGATGTAAATTATTTTTTGAATCACACTTTAGCCTTTCTTCTTCATCTCTAGTTGTTGCTAGGGATGTAAATTATTTTTTTAATCACCCTTTAGCCTTCCTTCATTATCTTTAACTTCTCTTCTCATTCAAGCATCGTTGTTGATTGAAACGAAATTATAAAAACACAAATTGTTCTGGAATTTAATCGACGACAAGCTTAGAGAACAGAATCACTTCAACAGAACCAAACATAGACAAACTACGACGGAATTTAATCGACAACATAACACTAAGAATAAAAATACATGCTGGAATTTAATTAGCGATTCGAGTCTAGAAATTAATAGCGCTATAGGAAAGTAGAGATAACTTAAAGATAGTAGATTTGTTTGTTTGTGTGCCGAGCCTCCAAAGAGTATGATATGGCTATTTAAAACATACAATCAATGATTATTAATGGAGGTTACAAAGGAAAGTTATAAATAGATGTTACAAATAGTTACATTGACTCCACCACCTTGATGGTTTTTTTCAACTCCACTATCTTAATGGTTGCTTTATTCTATTATGTTGACGAGTACTTCTTTGAATATTGTATCTGAGATTGTCGACTCCACTTTTTATCAATTCCTTCAAGGTATGGATTCATCAAGTTGTCAATTCTTACGGTTGTCAATAATTTTGTTCATAAGTGACCAAAATCTTCTCTCAATGACTAAGTCTATCACATGTCAATAATAACAAAAAGTTGACCCTTTTTTTTTGTTAAACATAACCATCATCTCTTATTTGTTAATAGAGAGACAAAGAAGTATTATCCTAAAGAAGTCATTAGTGACTTCAAACTTCATCATGCTATTGTGTACTTCTAATCAAATAAGTCGATAGACTTCTGATCGAACAAGCCGATAGACTTTAATCTTATGCAATTAGACGACCAAGCCTGTTGATAGTGTTCCCTTTTTTTTTTGGCACAACGTGAAAGATGCGGGTCCAAATAAAAATAAATAAATGTAGACCATAGGGAGAAGGATATCTATTGCCTTTTATTAGAGAAGTGGAAAAGCATCTACTTGTCTTTAATCCAATGTATAATTTTCTTTTGAACCAAAAATAGTCATCTTTAAAATTTGAGCATAAGGTTGTTATTGGTGTATGAACATATCTTCTATCTCCTTTACTTTTCAAATGGGATGACGTCGAGCATCGATGACATTGACATGATTATGACATCAAACATGAATTATTTTACAAAATAGGAGTCATGCTAGCATTAAATAAATAGAAAAAAGTAAAGGAAAAGCAGAGGAGTCACTACTTTTCAAGGAAAACATAGCAACAACTAAAGAAAATATCACGGAAATATGATGTGTATAGATAAACTAGTATTGTAGGCTTGTTGGTTTTTTTAAATAGAAGAATATTGAAAGTCCTAAAATTTAACAAATCAGCGCACTCGAGTCATTCAATTAATTTCATCCAATTTGGTTAAGAGAAATACCAATGTGATTTTTTTAATATTTTTTCTTCTACGTATCAATGACATGATTAAAATATGAAATATAAGTATAAAAGGATGTGGTTTTGGTTCAAATTTGATTTTTATATTAATTTAATTTAAATCAAATTAAAGAATAAGTTTAAAAAAAAAAAAAAAAAAGGGACATGAGGAACAAGGTTGCAAGAGCTTGCATCCCTCATCATTGTGGCCCCACTATCGTCGGAAAGGGTTGACAAGGATGGAGGATGGTCAGTGAGGGTCGTCGAGCCCTCGTTAGTGGCCAACAGCCCTCATCGACTGGAAGCAAGGGCTGCCGTTGGCAATGGTGGGCGGCGAAAACAAGGGCTTGCAACCCTTGCCAGATTCTCAAGTCTGCTCCTCTTGTTTTAAAAAGATAAATATATTTAACTTAAATAAAATTTATATGAAAAATCATATTTGGATCAGAACGACCTCATTTTAATGATGTCATCACCACGTAAAATAGAGAAAATAAAAAATAAAAGAAAGTCACATCAGTATTTTCCTCAACCAAGTTGAATAAAGTTAACAAAAGAACTCGGTTGCACCAGTTTGACAAATTTTAAAACTAAATTGCATTTTTTTTCAAGTTTTAAAACTTAATTACATTTTGTTGATAAGTTATAGGACTTCCAATACACTTGTCAATTAAATAATTTTTTTTTTACACTTATGAAACATTGTATATGTCCAATATTCCTTATGTGTAGTTGTGTAGAAAAATTATCCAAAAAGTCTTAAATCTATCGTGTGGCGGCCAATTCAATCCTATATATTTCAATTTAGTCATAAGCATTTTGATAATTTGCCAATGTAGTCCTAAACCTTTGATTGTGCAATTTAGTCCCAAATCTTTAATGATTTGCTAATTTAGTTTTAAATCTTTTGAAGATTTGCTAAAATAGTCATTCCAACCAATTATCCACAAGATAGGTTTAGGACTAAAATTGGTAGATATTCCAAAGGTTTAGAACTAAATTGACATAATTGAAAGATTTATAACTAAATTGGCAAATCGTTAAAAGGTTTCGAGCTAAAATGGCTACTGTGATAAATTTAGAACTTTTTGGACAATTATTCCATTGTTGTGCTTTCTCATAAAGTCAATTTTTCTCCACTATTATTATACATAAAATTTTGTATGATTTATTTCTGCACATTACATGTTGTTCTTACTATAGTCAACTTTACTCAAATTTATAAGTATATCATTCTGAAGGAGTTATTTTACTGTTTAATACTTTAAATATTGTTGGATATATATGATGTTTATGAGCCGGTTCATATTTTGATTCTCTTAAAATTTTCTTGAAAAGGAAAATAATTCTGTCCCATTATTGGTGTACTTAGTCTATCCACAATATATATAAAACATCACATTATAATTTAGTATTTGTATTTAGATTGATTTTTTAAAATAACTTTCCTTATAAATTTTACTTATTTTGGGAAAGATCTTAAAACTCTATATCAAGAAAAAGAATCTTTTTTATTAAATTGAATCCATTTCATGTTCAAATGTCATTTTTACTATAAGATTAGGGATTCTATACTCACATATATATCTTATGCTCTGTCTACACATAGATATGTACGTAACATATCTCAAGACTATTGTGAAAAATATGTATATCTTAGCCAAGTAATTTTGCTTCACCGAGAAGGTAAGCAATTTATTTTCTTGTTTTCTCCATCTCTAGGTCTTCATATTCCAGCACTCTTCGTTTTAATTAATGCCGAAAAAGATCTCATCCTTAAACCGTTGATTCACATATGTCAAAACTTGCTACAGGTCTCGATTGCATGGTGCGTTAGGCAAAACCTTCTAACTGTGGATATCCTATTGTCAACGTTCAAATTGAAACAGGTCATTGGCTCGTGAATTATGAACTCAAACACCTTGGATTCACTTGTCACTAATAGGAAAAGTCTCTAAATTTTTGCCAATCGAAGATACACCGACGCCTAAAGCGGTGTAAAATATTTTCGATAATGAAGTCGGCGTAGGATCAGAGAGAGCGAGAATGTAGGGTTTGAAGAGGGGAGAGACGACAGCGAATGATTATTCAAAACCAATATAAAAACAGTTACTTTGAAATGACAGATTCAACTTTACCCAAAAGCCTAACAATAACAACGTTAATTTGTCCCATGTCTGGGGCAACGACTTGGACTTGACTTAGGTCTTCACGGTCTATACTTGGCAAATTCTCGTGTTAGGAAATTCCTAATGAAGTTTCGCCATAAACGACAAAAAATTTCCTTTAAAATATAAGATTATAAGCCATTTATGGGAGTTGAATCTCTACATTAACGGCGGTTTTTTTTTTTTTTTAACTGAACATGTATGGCAGTTGAATCGCTAAGTTTATTGAACAGTTCTTAATAGTAAGGATACCATTATTAGTCATTTCGCTTCGTATCTTAGTTTGATATAAATTAAACTTACGAATATAGTCGGCGGACGAAAAACACTTCTTCAAAGGATCTTGGTGCCATAGGCGATGAGAAAGTGAGAGTTCAGACTTGGCAAACAACATCAAAATTCGAAAAGCGTTTGGATACGAGCGAATATTCTTTCTCCTGGAGTTAATTTTTGGCTTACGCGAATTTCATCTTTCGAAAATTTAAGTAGCGTGAGATAACCCTTTACATCTATATTTAAGAATGGACATAATTCCCAAAATAAACTTTAGATTGAACAATAAATCTAACCCAAACTTTTTTTTTGCATTGTAAATAGATACCAATTTTAGGTTGAGTGACATAGCTGACCCAAACCTTTTTTTGTCTCATAAAAAAGTATCAGTAGATGGAGTGACAAATCTGATCCCAACCTTTTTTTGTCTAGAATAAAATCACAAATTTTCACTTAAATCTCAAATTTAGTCCCGTTTAACTTAGATCCATTGATTGTCCTCGGCAATAAATCCATGTACACTTCCCGGGTGAATTTAAAGCACTACTCATTAGCTACTTGTCGGAGCCACAATGTGGAGAATAACGGTGAAGTTATTCGTTGTCTCCTACCCTTCACCAACAAGTAAAAATGATCTTCAGATTGAATTTCTCTTGCCAGAATTCGTCGCTTTATCATAATATGAAGATGTAGACCATCGCCCACGAGAGATATCATGGATGAGATTCGCCAAGCTCACGACTAGAAACTTTTCTTTTCTAAAACAACGTTGATTTTAGATGAAGAGTTAACAATAAGGACCAGATTCGAAATAAAAGTGAAAGTTTATGATTTTTTATAAGACCAAAAAAAAAAAAAAAAAGTTGAGCTTAGAATTGTCACTTGACTTTAGTCAAATTTGTCACTTGACCTCTCAAGTTGATGCTTGTTTTTTGGAATTAGCCCTTTAAGAATGGGGAACTCCACCTCAAGGCATCTCCTAGATAGGGGGGCTTCTCATGTTTGGAGTGGAAAGATGTGTCGTCTCTTATGGCTTTAGGATCATAAAAATATGCTCTTTTTCCTTCTTTATCGCCCAATTGAGAACGGCGTCCTCATAAAGGGATGGTCGGTGACTTTTTGGAAATATTGGCGCTTAGTGTTGACTCCGAATAAATACGATATTATCTCTGTATAAGAACAAATATAAATGTCACCAAACGCTCTCTCTCCCTCTCTCTCTCTCTGTAATCAAAATCCGAATTTGATCAAGAAACTTTACTAGATTCCAGACAAAGAGATGGTTTCTCCCGCTTCCCTCCCTTCGCCGGCGCCAGAGAGTGGTTCCTGGGTCTCCGACGTCGAGGTCATCCTGAACTACAAGTTCAAGAACCCGAAGCTGCTCGAGCAGGCCCTGACGCACTCCTCCATCCCGGACGCTCCGTCCTACGAGCGGCTCGAGTTCTTCGGCGACCGCGTCCTAAACCTCGTGGTCAGCGACCACCTGTTCTGGGCGTACCCCGACCTCAAACAGGGAGAGCTCACGAAGCTGCTGTGGGCGAACGTCAGCACGGAGAAGCTCGCGCGGGTGGCCGTGCATCGCGGGCTTTATCAGTTCCTCAGGGACAAGATGCAGTACTCGGATGACCAGGCAAGTGCTACTGACAATATTGATTCTTTTTGTGTTCCGATTTTCTTTTTTTAAAAAAATTGGGCCCCTGTTCGGTGAATTACAGAGCGTTTGGTTTGAGATGAGCAGTTGCTTCCTAAGTATTAATTAATCTGTGGAGTAAAGTTCGTGGGCCAAGGGCAACCAGGCATCAGTCATCAGTGTGGTTTGTCAGACAATTCTGTTGTTATCAATTCTTTGTCCCAAAATGTATAATCCTTAGTTTTTTTTTTTTTTTTTTTTAAGTTCTACCGACATGGCCTTGACGCAGTGGTAACAACACGCTTGTGTCTTGGGAATCACGCAATCTGACCGCAAGGTTGGCCGATGGGCGACTTGAATATCAGAATTAACCTGAAAGAAAAATGGAAAAAGGAGGCTCATTGCATCGAGCACAACTTATGAAAAGTTGTTCTACTAAACATTCTATCAATTTTTGGTGGATTGGAGAGTAGTCACCAACGTGGTATGCGGGTAATGGATTGGTCCTAGATTAGTGATTATCTTCAGTATATATAGCTAAGGTCACTCGAAATACTTAAAGTTTTATGTTTGTGTGACTGGGTTCAATAAAAGCGAGTGGAGTTTTGGAGAAACATTTTCAAAGTTCAGAATTACTGACTTTTCACTGTGTTTTGCTAAGTGACACTTTAGCTTTTGGTACTGATTTGGTGATAAGACTTGGTAAATGAGGCCAACAGTCAGAGATCTATGTATGTTCGATTTTCAGAAGCATGCACTTTCTTTCTCTTTTGATTTAATAGGCTTCGGCTGGGTCCACCGGTCGAACCAATGGATAAAATCAATGGCCCTGGATGGCCACTATGGGACTGCTGGGTGTTGAGGGTAGCCGCAATGTGCTTGGTGGTCCTTGTTATTGGTTCAAAAAAATGTTGGTGGTATTGATTCTATTCCGGCCCCCTAACATAGAATGAGGTCATATGGCATTTTCATATCTTCCGAAGGTAAGGCCAACGGACCGTAGCCGTTCCTGCTATGTCTGCAAAGAATCTTTTTTGGAGGAAAACTATGCCATTTCAAAGAAAATGTATAACAGTGATACCGCGTTCCACATGACATGCAATAATATCACCAACCAATGGAATATGCTTTTGATCAATTTGTAATGTACAATGACACTTCATAAATTGAGGATATAATGTCAGCACCTCACATCGTGTATCAATACCTAGTATAATTTTTCCTTCTCGAGTGGCTAATTTTACGTACCTGAAGTCTTCATTCTCCATTTTCAGCGGAGTGCTAGTGTAAGTATCGTTTTTAATGTCGACTAGTTTTCTTAAAATGTTTAAAAGAAGAAGAAAAAATGCTTTGCACCTTGATATTTATGGTAAGAATGTTAAGCTGAAAGGATCTCCATTCTATCTCTACGCGATCTACGATGTGCAATTCTCGACAGATTTTCAAACTGCCTTCTTATGGAACTTTTCAGAAGGAAAATTACTATCCAAAGCAGTGCCACCTTTTGTACTAAATTTCTGTGGTTGGAATATTGCTTGCGAATTCTTTGTTTCTCTGGAAAGTTGGAAATAAAATAGCTCGACGAAATGCAACAATCTATTTATCTGTTTTAACTCTATGTGCATCTGTGAATGTACAAATTGTATAATATGGGAATGAGATGTAGATCAAGTTTCTATCTGTTACTTGTTAGTATCTCTATCGCTCTTTTTCATTGGGATGTTTCCAGTTATTTTGCAGGTTAGCGAGTTTGCTGAAGCAGTTAAGAAGGAAGATGGTGCTGTCGCACATGGGGGATCAGTTAAAGCCCCAAAATTTCTTGCAGATATTGTAGAATCTGTGGCAGCTGCTATCTATATCGATGCTGGCTCAAAATTAAAGAAATTTTGGAAGGTACAATGTTTTTTTCTTCAATGAGATGAGTCCTTTATTTTAATCTTCAAGTTATCCCTTTTGTTATCATTGTTGTCTTTAGAACAGATTTGTTTGGTACATGTTTAGATTTTCAAAGGTTTACTGGAGCCTATTGTTGGCCTTAAAGAATTGCAACAGCAGCCTCAGCCGATCACAATGCTACATGAGGTTTATCAAAAGCAGGGAAAGGATGTAAGGATTACGCAAGAGAAGATAGATTCAACTTATATAGCTAGGGTCTGTGTAGATGGCAAGGTTGTTGCCTTAGGTACTTCTGAGCATAAGGTAATTGCTAGGATTAATGCCGCTTGCAGATGTTTGTCTCAACTTCCTCAACCAGAACCCGTCAACCGTGGGTTTGATGGCCCATTGGAAATTGAGGATGCCAAAAAGAAGCTACACGAGCTTATGTGCCAAGAACAAATAGCCCAAACCTGACTACCGGTACATTTCCTTCTTCATTTGATTTATTTACCATTGTTTTGCTCGCTTTGCAGATGTTAACACTTCCAGGCAGTTTCCTTTCCTCTCTGCCTTTTATTTTGGATTCTATTGCAAGAACCAGTGACACGTCCAATCTTCTTTTGATATTAGCTAAATCAGTACTTGCTTCAAGGTAGTCTTGCATATACTCTACGAAAAGATATATGAGTGATAACGTTGGCAAGAGCATATCATGGCCACAATATTTTTGGTATTTTCCAAAGAGATGAAATGCCAAATGCCTCTTTTTTCCTTCTTCACCAGTTGTTGGTGCTCTCTTTTTCTGTTTCTTTCTGCTGAAATTTCACGTAGAATTATTTTCTTGATGTCGGTCCTTTTGACTTGCAGACCCGAGGTGTCGGGCCCCCAGCATAGCAAGGAATATGCTTGCACAGTTGAAGTAGTTACGGGTGACGTTGTCCACACTGAAGTGGAAGAAGAAAGATCAAGCATAAAAGAGGCAAAGACGGGTACTGCTTACCGAATGTTGCTTGCCTTGAGGCTTGAGCCAATCTAATAATCTTTGTGTCTCCTCCGAGCATAAGAATGTGAAGAGAAACGCTTTGTTATTCTTTGCAACTATAAAAGGATGCGATCTTTCATATTGTTATGGTTGGTTGAGACACATGGTTAATTAGATTTGTTGAAACCATGGAATGCTTGGGTGGGTAAATTATTAGGCATGTATTTTCTATTGGATTTCAAATTTCTCAATGCTTTTGGTTATCTTTCCTGTTGTCGAGAACTGGCATAAATGTTCAGGTTATCATTTCAAATAATTAGTTATTAATTAATCAATTTGGCAGTCAGTATAACCTTCACTGCAGAAGTCACAAAGGACTCGATATTGCATACCGACAGTTTCTGCATTCATTACAACCTCGTTTACGGTTGGAAACTCTGACGAATCCTGTGGGACTCGGTTCCTCTTATTTCATTGCTTCAGAAAAGTCTCAATGACATGAAAAATATGCAACTTAAACAACACTATTGCCCTAAGTGACACATCTGCTAGACAGATCTTTTTTTTTTAATTTTGTTTTAGTGTATTTGTTTCCAAGTAAATTATTTTCGATATGAAAACAAAATTCATTAGAAAACATTTGGATGGAGAACCATTTACAAACCATTTTTTCCTCAGTGCTCGACTTGGAGAAACTCATATGGGCGGAGAAGACATGACTCGCTCACAGTTGTTTGAGGAAGAAGTGGCTGCCTCTGCAAGGTAGCGGTGATGGGCCTGGCGGTTTATTATAATTTATAGTTGTGGTGTTGGTGGTGGTAAGTGGCGGTGGTGGCCAGGTGAAACAAGCCAAAATTATGGAAAGGTTTAATACAATAAAAAACTCCAAACTAGTACTAAATTAACTCCAAAATTAATTTTTTATTACCAAAAACTCAAAATTAATACATCCATGATAAATTTATTCAAAATTAATTTTTTTATCACGAAAAACCTCAAATTGATACACTTATAACAAATTTACTTAAAACTAATTTTTTTACCATCAAAAATCTCAAATTGGTATACTTGTGATAAATTTACCCTAAATTAATTTTTTTTATCATCAAAAATTTCAAAATGATACACTTGTGACAAATTCTATCAGCATAATCGTTAAATTTGTTGACCTAGATGATAACGCAGCAAACCCACGTGGACATTCATAGGATAAATACCAAATAAGCCTCAAATTAGTATACTTGTGACAAATTTAACGATACCCTTATAATAAATCTAATAATATACCCGTGACAAATTGAAATTCTTTGTGGCATTTATTCTAATGATTTCCATATGGTGTTGCTATGTCAGCATAACACGTCATTATATATCATCAACGTCAGCATTTAGCAGTAAAATTTGACGAAAGTTAACGGAAGATAAATTTGTTATAAGTGTACCAATTTGGGATTTATGGTAATTAAAAAATTAATTTGTGGTAAATTTGTCATAGGAGTGGGTAGCTCATCATTTTTTAAAGTACTCTCTCACTCCGACATTGCAATAGGAGTTTGTCCGAGCACATTAAAGAATTTATGCCAATGTTTTCTCATCTACTTATAACATTGTCCTCGGTCAGTCCTAGTCAGTGATGATTGGCAACTACTGCTCAGAATATTGTTTTTGCTTACGACTTTAGGTCCTCGCTCTTTTAGTAATTTTGCCTCGCATTTCTATTGTGAGACCTGTAAGGATTCTATAGAAGAAAGTGCATGTGCATTCTGTAAAGCCATTTAGCTTTCCTTTTGGTGTGTTTTAAGGCCATTTCTGTCTATTCTTCCTTTGTCTACCCCAACACTGATAATGATGAGTTCTGTCTCGTGTTGTTGAGTGTGTAGCCTCTTACCCTGACACAAGAATGTTGTTCCTCAAAGGTAGTAGTCTAGATCCTGTTAAAAGACCATCTTCATTGAAACATTGTTGAATAAAGCATAATTTTTTTCCTCTTACTTGTGACGTTTGATTATCAGAAAACACCTACAATTCTCTCTGAAGCATACAAGTTCTAGAGAAAGATTTGTATCACACCGTAAAGGCTGTATCATTATCAGGATTAAGTAAATTATGGATTTATAGAAAGTTTCAAGTTTAAATGTGATTCTTAGAGTTTCAGATGTTGTTTGGGATTTCTTCCTCGACCAGATCCATGTTTCCACCTATCATCGGATAAAGCATACAAACGAGCTAGCAAGCTGCTTTAATAACCACTTTGATGACTGCGTCAAATCGAGTTGCTGGAAATTTGGTTGCAGTAAACGGTCATTTAATGAAAACTTTATAATCTATAAAAGATGTTAGCCTCAAGGAACTTTGATGGTGTCTTGTGACATGGCCTTTCATTAGCAAGGATTGCACATTTATAATGATATGGTTGATCTTAACAACTTGTCATTTTGGCAATAATTACCTTATCATCAAGTTCCTATAAATTGCATTGTCTGTGATCGATGGCATATTGTTATAATGCTGTTGATTTCTTTCAGTGATAATTGGTCACCTAATCGCTCTACTTTTTGCGCAACATAAAAGAAGAGTTCTTTTTATAGATAAAAAGTCCATGTGTGCCTTCCCCATTGAAAAAATAGGAACAAGTCTTGGGCATTATTAGACTCGCTTGATTTTATAGTAGTGTCCTCCTTTGATTGAGTTCGATTCCTATGAGCTAAGGTCATATGATGAAGCTTGTATCTGTTGATTTAGATCTTGAAACAATAGCCTCATGCATTGCGAATGCCCTTAATACCTCTTTATGCTGAACTTAAGCATCTGGTATATAAGATTACTTGAATGGATTTTGCCACCATCATCGAGTTGGTGTCTGCTTATGGAACGTGTCTGGGAATTTTTGTTAGTTGCTCAAATGATTTTGTTATCCAAGAAACTTCTTCAACTGCAGTACCAGAGAGTGATAACATAGTCGGTCTACCTGATTTGAATTTTCATGTTGCGTTGCCCATAAAAGAAGGTACTTGTCTGAAGTTGTCATGAACTTCATCATTTGATTTTTCTCCTGACAGGAGATTGCAAAGCTATAGTGATTATTTTCTGTTCCAGCAGGTGGCAACATTTATTGTTCAGGAGATTTTGTTGGATGCCTTGGGCTTGGACTATATTTGCACTATGGCAGAGCGGTTCTATGCCATAGGCCCGGTTTTGGATCACATGGTTGGAGCACTTGCTGAACAACCTCGCGGCTGCTGAAGCACATTATTCGTTGTTATTTGCATTTGGCAGATAATCCAAGGTTGTCTATTTGGAGCACTCATCTTTAAATAGTTATCATCTAATGGCTTAGGTATATGTTTGGTTGACAGAAGATGCCTTTCTGTTCCCTTTTAGGGCTTGCGATGCATTGAGAGGTTGCCTTCTCTAACTGTTAAGGGATGGCACATTTAATGCTTGTCTTGGTGCAAGTGCTTGTAGCCATGTCCACTTTTTCTTCTGAAGAATGGGAAAATAATTGGTACATCAGTTAGTTTTTCTTCATTAAGTGAACTCCGGAAGCTAGTGTTACCCTGTGCAGATGTCCTCTACGGAAGCTAGTGGCCTGATTTCTGTTGGTCTCTGTTTCGCCAATCGCATGTCTTAAGATACCTTTCTATATATGTGTTTTGATGGAAGTTTGTATGGTGGTGTCAGATAATAAGCGTTTAACCACCAGCGTTGCCTTTGAAGATGCTGTGTATCTATAATGTTGATACTGTTACCTGTTTTTATCGTAATAACAACTTAGACCAACTAATGAATTGCCTTAACACCCTTATTTTCATCTCATTTGTTAGTCGAATCCAAATTTCACTGTATCTCGTGGTTATGTTGCTGCAGGAAGACCCAACAACTAGGCGGTGGCTCCAACAATTACTTGACATTGTGGGCGTGAACCAGCTGCCCGGGCTTCAAGCTGGTAGAGGATTCGATCACATGCTGTGAACTAGAAAAGTACAGTGGTGCACATTTTTACAGCAGTTAACATTCAGACGCTTCCCTTACGATAAAAAACATTCAGACGCTTGGTCCAGTAACATCAAGTACAGGAATGATTTATCTGCCTTCAGTTCTGTTTTAGATTTTAGTTTTGCTCCGGATAGGGTAAGCCACAAGCTTTGGCAGTCCTTCAGGCTTTTCCAAATAGTTTCATTGTAAATGAACAAAGATGAGGCTACTTTCGCTTTTGTTTTGGATTTGAGTGAACGAAATTAACTGCTTGTACTAAAAGAGGGAATCAAAAAGCTGCTTGGGCATTCACGATTTGAGCTCATGCGTGTTCCTCTTGGGTATTTTCGTTTGCTTGTCGTGTTGGTCCAGGCTTCTCTTCTGACCGAGACCAACTGTAGTCTTTCCCAGTACCAAAAAACCGGCTTGAACTCTAAGATTTGACACCTGCTCTCTCTCTCTTTTTTTTTTTTTTTTTTTTTTTGGTAAATAAATGTACAAAACTTAGAAATACCAATTTTATCACTAAGCAAAAGATGAGATAATTCTTAAGGAGGCTGCAAGTAAAACGCGATATCTAAACGCTTCGTCATTCCAACGTTAGCAAGCATAACAAACACCTTCTTAGTTTTGTTTTGTTTGTGAGAAACTTATAATAAGACATATTATACATTATACATGATCCTGAAAAAGTTCTGTATGTAGGTTTGAAACCTTACTGAACAATGGTAGAAAACAGAAAATCACTAGTGCATTTGGCCAGACTTCCCCATTGGATTTATTTTTCAGATTTTGTTGCATTTATGTTTACATTTTCATATTCAACTTATATAGAAATCTGATATCTAAAATGTTTCGGGGGTATGTCAATGATAATAATTCAAGGAAATATCATGGAAAAAAATGATTTGTATAAATATTTTTGGAGGTTTACTGATCTTTTAAATAAAGGGATAAGTATATTGAAAATCTGAAAACTTAACATGTTAATGTGCTTTTTTATAATATCTTTCTCTCTTCATGGCAATAACATGGTTAAAATAGGAAAGATAACCATAAAATGACATCATTTGATTTTTTTATACAAATTTTATTTAAATCAAATTAAAAAATAAGTTAATTTTTTATTTTATTTATTTAAAAAAAAATGGGTATGTGAGGAACCAAGCGGCAAGAGCTTGCATCCCTCACCATTGTCGCCACACCGTTGCCAAGAAGGCCAATGAGGATGAAGGATGGCTAGTGGCTGAAAACCCTCACCAATCATAGGCGAGGGCTGCCATTGGCGATGGGCAGAGACGACAAGGGCCAACGACAAGGGCTTACAATCCTCGCCAACTTCTCAAGTCTCCTCTTTAAAAAATAAAAATAAATAAATAACCTTATTTTTAGGAATAATGACACAAACAGCCTTGAATTATGGCTTAATATGTAATTTGGTCTCTAAACTTTAGTCCAATGTATAATGTGGTCTATAAATTTTTAAATTGTTCAATATAGTCCATGAACTTTTAATATATGTTCAATACAATCTCTGAGCTATATGAAAATGTTCAATATAATCATTCCATAATTATTTAAGATCGGGGACTATATTGAACATTTTCATATAACTTAGAAACTGTATTAAATATGTACCAAAAGTTTATGAATTACATTGAACAAATTAAAAGTTCAAAAACTACATTACATATTTAGCTAAAGTTCAAAGACCACATTGAACAAATTAAAAATCCATGGACTAAATTCCATATTAGGCCAAAGTTCATGAATTGTTTATGTCAATTTCCCTATTTTTTAATATAATTATTAAAAATCACATGTGGATCAAAATGACCTCGTTTTAGTCATGTCATCACCATGTAGGATGGAGAAAATAATATTAAAAAAAAATCACATGAGTATTTTCCATCAGTCAAGTTGGACAAAGTTCATGGAATAACTCGATTACACAAATTTGACAAGTTTTCCAACTCAATTGCTCTTTCGTGACAAATTGTAAGTCTTTCATTGCACTTATCCCTTAAATTAATTTGTTTTACATGTACAAAACATCATGTGTGTCCAATTTTAATAAAAATGAACTTATTCTTATGTCAGCTACTTCAATATTAAATATTTCAATTATGTCAATTTAGTCATAAATATTTTAATAATTTGCTGATGCAGTCCTAAACATTTCTATTGTGCAATTTAGTCCCAAATCTTTTGTTAATTTAATCCTAATTTTTTTTTTTTAAAGATTCACCATAGTAGTCATTCTAAACAATTATCCACAAAATAGGTTTATCACTAAATTGGCAAATATTCACAAGGCTTAAGAATAAATTGACATAAGTAAAAGATTTAGAATTGAATGTTTCAAAATAGCAAATAATCGTCAAAATGTTTCAAACAAAAATGGCCACCGTCCAATTAATCTAGGACTTTTTGCATAGTTATCCTATTATTTTAGTTTATCCTACTATAAACTTTATCACTCGTCATGAAGTCAATTTTTCTCCACTGTTATTATGCATAAAATTTTGTATGATTCTTTTTCTACACGCAATATGTGCTTACTACAGTCAACTTTACTTAAATTTGTTAAGTATTAATGTATATCATTCTGTTGGAGTTAATTTACTATTTATTACCATATATACTATTAGAAATATAAATATTTTTATAATGTTAATGACTTGGTTCATATTTTGATTCTCTTGAAATTTAAAGAATTCTTTGTCCCATTATTGGCATACTTAGTCTATCCACTTTATATGTAAAGAATCTTTTGGAAAAATTTCAAATAAAGATTTGAAATGCAATCATCTTATCAAATAAAAGTCCAAAGTGAATATTATTTCAAATAAGAGCCTAAAACAATCAAATCGTCTCAAATAAAAACTTTTGGTAGTCGGTAACCATTCCGGCCATCGAAGCAAGGGTAAAAAAGAACTTAGTATATTTTTATTTATTTATTATTTTTCTTTCATCTTCTTTTTCCTTTTTCTTTTCTTTTTTTCTTTTTCCCTCTTCGTCCACCAGCCATCATCGCGTCCCGTCGATGGCTAGCAACGTCGAGCTGGGTCACCCTTGCTTGGGCAGGCAAGGTTTGCCCTCAACTAGGCTAAGCAAGCAAGGGCGACCCTTGCCAAATTTGGAAAGGCAACCCTCACCCTTGCCAGCCCAAGGAAGGGCAGCCCCTACCTAAGTCCAGTGACCTTCGCCATGGCTAGCGGAGGGAAGAGGGAAAATGAAAGGGCAAAAAGATAAAAATGCCTTTTGGCCAACAAGGTCAGACCTTCTTTGGAAGTGATATAGTTACTTCAAATGCTTATTCGAAATAAGTTCTACTTTAGGCTCTCGATTGAGAAAACAAGAGTATTTTGGGTCCTCATTTGAAACAATGTCCTCTTTAGGCCCTTATTTGAAATTTTTTCGAATCTTTTATATAAAATTGAATGCATTTCATATTCAAATGTACTTTTACTATAAGATTATGGATTCTACACTCACATATATACCTTAGTGCTCTGTATATACATAAATATGTATGTAAGATAACTTAAGACTATTGTGAAATATTTGTATCTCTTGGCCAAGTAATTTTGCTTCATCTTAGGGATCGAGAAGGTAAGGAATTTTTTTTCTTATTTTCTCCATCTCTAAGTAAAGCATCATGTTCCAGCACCTCCGCTCTAACTAATGTCCGAAAAGATCTCATCCTTACACCATTGATTCACATGTCTTGAAACTTGTTATGGGTCTCATTTACATGGTACGACAAGTGAAACTTTTTAATTGCGGATATCCTTTTATCGACATTCAAGTTGAAATGGGTCATTGGCTCATGAATAATGAACTCAAGCACCTTGGACTTGTCCATCACAAATAAGAGAAGTCTCTAGGTTATGCCAATTGAAGGTACTCCAACGATTAAGTTGGTGTAAAATATTTTCAATAAGGGAAAAATTCAAATAAGGATCCAAAGTGAATCTATTTTCTCAAATAAGGACCCAAAATGAACTTTGTATCAAATAAGGACCCGAAGTAGACTTATTGTTTCAAATAAGGACCCGAAGTAAATTTCGTGTCAAATAAGGACCCACGATGATCAAGTTAATCTCTATTGAGGACCTTAGTTTGCTGGTAGACATTTTCCAGTGATTAAAATCGGGGTAATTTTGTCAGAAATTTGTGATTTGAGAAAAAGGGAAAATTCTAAATTAATTAAGTTTAGGTTATTCATTTAGATGTTTACGTTTTCTTCTTTCTTCTCCCCCACTGCTCCTCAACCAAATCGCTACACGGTCATCGTCACGACTCGATTCTCGTCGCTCCTCGCCTTGCTCGACTGGCGGAGAATTTGTCTCCGCAAACAAAGAAATAAGCATTTGGTTTTCTTCTTATTTTTGAATTCGAGCCTCAACAAGCGGAGAATTTGGATCTTCAACTTTGCAGAGGATGGGTACAAGGAATGGAGAGAACTTCGGTCTTTGACTTTGCAGAGGATGGGTACAAGGAACGGGAGACCATAGAAAACCTAGGGTTTTTTTTGCTTTTGTTTAGGATTTGTTAATTTTCCCTTTTTTTTTTTTTTTTGGAGAAAATTGCCACAATCTGGTCGTCGGAAATGTCACATGCTTGATAATCGATGAATATTTGGCTGACCAGCAAGCTCAAGTTCTTATTTGAAATTGATTCAACTACTTCGGGTCCTTATTTGAGACAACGGGTCTACTTTAGATTTTTATCTGACACAAAGTTTATTTCAGGTCCTTATTTGAAAAAATTAGTCAACTTTGAGTCCTTATTTAGAATTTTCCCTTTCAATAATGAAGACAACGTAGGATCAGAAAGAAAGCAAGAATATAGTGTTTGAAGAGGGAGAGATGACAGCGATTGATTATGCAAAGCCGATATAAAAACTACACTTTGAAATGACAAATTCAACGTTGGCCAAAAACCTAGCTATAACAACTCAATTTCCCCCGCATCTCGCGCAACGACTTGGACTAGACTTAGGTCCTTATGGTCTATGCTTGGCAAATTCTAGTGTAAGGAAATTCCTAATGAAGTTTCGCTATAACGACAAAAAAAAATTTCCATAAAACATAAGATAATAAGCCATTTATGGCAGTTGAATCTCTACATTCGCGGCGTTTTTTTTTTTTTTTTTTTTTTGGTGGTCGGACACATTTATGGCAGTCAAATCGCTAAATTTGTGGACAATTCTTAATAAGTGAGGATATCATTAATAATAACGAGATCTCCATAATTAACTATCGCGTTAAATTGACATTAACCACTGGAATTCGCCCCAGTGGCCGCCCTTCCAACATGGAAGAGGGAGGTGAGGGGTTCAAACCCCCACATTCTCAGGGAGGGATGGGGTGGGGACACGCAAGTTTTCAGAAGTGGGTTTCGACGCCCACGCCTTGTAAGAGGTAGGGTAAAAGTCTAAGAGTAAGTGTAGAATAGGTATAGAGTAGGACTGACAAAAAAAAAAAAAAAAAGAAATCGACATTTTAATGATTAAGCAAATTATTTTGTTGCGAAATAAGCAAACCATTAAATATTGGAACAAATTATTGATAAAATTACTCAATAAAAAATTGTAGATATATGCAGAAAGAGAAAACTATTTTGAGATTTCAAATTTTTTAGGAAGGTAATTGTGGAGTAGAGAATGCCTAAATTTTGACTATAAAAACAAGTGAGAGACATGGTATGATTATTGACCTACGCAGCTGTCCATAGACAAAATGTTCATAAAATGAGTAACTAAGCTGTATTTAGGGAAGGAAAAAAAAAAACGATTGAAGTTTCTTCGAAGTAGAACATTCATTTCGCTTCATATCTTAGTCTGATATAAATTAAAATTATGAATATAGTCGGTGGAAGAAAAAAAAAAAAAACTCCTCCAAAGGATCTTGGTGCCGTAGTTAGAATAGTTGGAAATTGAAAGAAGCAGGAAAAGGGTCAAGGGCAGCTGCTTAGCATCAAAGAGAGCTGTCGTCAAAGAGAAGGTGCGAGTTCGAACTCGCAAACAACATCAAAATTCGAATAGCATTTGAGTATGTGTAAATTTAAGTCGTTTAAGAAAAGTCTTCATGTCGATATTTAAGAAAGGGGGACTCTATCATCAAGGCATCTCCTAGAAAGGGGGCTTCCCATTTTTGGAGTGAAAGGATGTTGTCATCTCTTCAGCCTAGGGGACTTTCCATGTTTGGAGTGAAAGGATGTTGTCATCTCTTAAGGCTTAAAGATCATGAAAAAGATGCTCTTTTTCTCTTTTTTCTCACTTAATCGAAAACTGGTGTCCTTATTAAGGGATAGTCCCTCCCTCGAATGGATTTTTCATCATTAAAAATGATGGTAATGTGCACTTAGCATTTACTCCAACCAGATTTTTGTTACCTAATTTATCAAGTAATTGCGCATGATTAGCTATGGAAGGCAAATAAATATTAAATCATCTATCCATGAGGAACTGACCAAAAAAGAAAAAAAAAAATCTATCCATGAGGATAAATATGAATGAATTACTCAATATATACATATTGGCAAAAGTGATGACTAGACTTTTGTTGCCTATTTTATCGAGTAATTGGACATGATCAGCTAAGGAAGGGAAATAAATTCTAAATCATCTCAATTTGAGGATAAATATAAATGAATTACTCAATATATGCACTGGCAAAAGTGACCTGCCCCACCTTATAACGACCAAATTCAAAACTCACCAAGCACTCTCTCTCTCTCTCTCTCTCTCTCTCTCTCTCTGTGCAATCAAAATTCGAACTTGATCACGGAACTTGCCTAGATTCCGACAAAAGGATGTTTTTTCCGAGCCACCGCTTCGTCTCCGGCGACCCCGCTCCCCTCCCTTCGCTGCCGCCGCCGCCGCCGCCGCCGCCGGCCGGCGGAGGAGAGGAGCCCCTCGGTCTCCGCCGTCGAGGCCATCCTGAACTACAGGTTCAAGAACCCGAACCTGCTGGCGGAGGCCCTGACGCACTCCTCCTGCCCGGACGCGCCGTCCTACGAGCGGCTCGAGTTCGTCGGCGACTCCGTCCTGGAGCTCGCGATCAGCAACCACCTGTTCCTGGCGCACCAGGGGCTCAGTCAGGGACAGCTCTCGAACCTGCGGTCGGTGAACGTCAGCACCGAGAAGCTCGCGCGGGTGGCCGTGCGGCACGGGCTGTATCGGTTCCTCAGGCACAATGTGCAGTCCATGGATGACAAGGCGAGTGCTAATGAAAATTTTGATTCTTTTTGTGTTCGTTTTTGGTTTCTTATGAAATCGGCTCTGTTGGGTGAATTACAGAGTGTACGGTATGAGATGAGCAGTTGCTTCGCGAGTATTAATTAATCTGTGGAGTCGAATGTTGGTGAGTGAACTTCGGGGGGCAAGCAACCAGGCGTCAGTCACCAGTGTAGTTTTGTCAGACAATTGTCCTTTGTTATCAATTCTCTGTCCCAAAGTATAATCCTTGGTTTTTGTAGAGTTCTACCAACATGACCTTGATGCAGTGGTAACAACACGCATGTGTCTTGGGCATCACGCGATCTGACCACAAGGTTGGCCGATGGGTGACTTGAATTTAAGGAGGCTCATTGCATCTAGCACAACTCATCACAAGTTGTTCTTTTTAACATTCCGTCAATTTTGGTGGATTGGAGAGTAGCAACCAACGTGGTATGCGGTTAACAGATTCGTTCTAGATCAGTGATTGTCGTCAGTTTATATGGCTGAGCTCACTCAGAAATTGTTTGAGTACCATGTTTGTGTGACTGGGTGAGTAAAAACGAGTGTAATTTTGGTGAAACGGCTTCAAAGCCTAGAATTACTGACTTTTCGCTGTGTTTTGCTGAGCGACACTTTACCTTTTGGTGCTGATTTGGTGATAAGACTTGGTAAAGTGAGGCCAATAGTCGGATGTCTATGTATGTTTGATTTTCAGAAGCATGCACTTTCTTTCTCTTTTGAGTTAATAAGCTTCAGCGGGGTCCACCGATCAAACTGATGGATAAAATCAATGGCCCTGGATGGCCACTTTGGGGCTGCTTGGATGTTGAGGGTAGCCACAATGTACTTGGTGGTCCTGGATGGCCATTCGGTGGTTGGAATATTTGCTTGCAAATTCTTTGTTTGTCTAAAGAGTTGGAAGTATAATGGCTCAACGAAACGCAACAATCTATTTATCTGTTTTAACTCTGTGCAACTGTGAATGTACAAATTGTATAGTATGGGAATGAGATGTAGATCGAGTTTCTATCTGTTACTTGTTATTATCTCTATCACTCTTTTTCATTGGGATGTTTCTAGTTTATTTGCAGGTTAGAGAGTTTGCTAGAGCAGTTGAGGAGGAAGATGACTCTGTTGCACATGGGGGTTCAGTTAAAGCCCCAAAAGTTCTTGCAGATATTGTGGAAGCTGTGGCAGCTGCTATCTATGTCGATGTTGACTTTGATCTAAAGAGATTGTGGGTGGTACGGTGTCTCTTTCTTCAATGCAATGATTCCTTTTTTTCTTTTTTCTTTTTCTTATCATCAATTTATCTGTTTTGTTATCATTGTCGTCTTTAGAACAGATTTGTTTGGTACATATACAGATTTTCAGAGGTTTGCTGGAGCCTATTGTTGGCCCTGAAGAATTGCAGCAGCAGCCTCAACCGATCACGCTGCTATTTGAGGTTTGTCAAAAGCAGGGAAAGAAGTTAGAGATAAGGCAAGGGAAGAAAGGTTCAACTAATATAGCCAGTGTCTATGTAGATGGCGAGTTTGTTGCCTCATGTTCTTCTGAGCATAAGGAAATTGCTAGGCTTAATGCTGCCCGGACATCTTTGTCTCAATTAGTACAATCAAAGCCCATCAAGTGCGGAATGATCGAAATAGATGGGTTTGATGGCCCGTTTGAAATTGAGGGAGCCAAACAAAAGTTGCATGAGCTCTGTGACAAAAAGAAATGGCCCAAACCTATCTACCGGTACAGTTCCTTCTTCATTTGATTTATTTACCATTGTTGGGCTCGCTTTGCAGCTGTTAACACTTCCAGGCAGTTTTCTTTCCTCTCTGCCTCTTCTTTTGGATTTTATTGCAAGAGCCAGCGACATGTCCAATCTTCTTATGATATTATTGATTATTACTTGCTTCAAGGTAGTCTTGCATATACTCTACAAAAAGATATATGAGTGATAACCTTGGCAAGAGTTTATCATGGCCATAATATTTTTGGTATTTTCCAAATGAGATATAATGCCTAATGCCTCTTTTTTCCTATCTTGACCAATTGTTAGTTCTCTCTTCTTCTGTTTCTTTCTGCTGAAATTTCATGTAAAATTATTCTCTTGACATCAGTCCTTTTGACTTGCAGAAAGGAAGAGTCAGGCCCTCCACACAATAAGAAATTTGCTTGTACAGTTCAAATAGCTACAAGCGATGGTGTCTACACTATGGAGGGCGAAACAAGATCAAGAGTAAAAGATGCAGAGAACTGTGCTGCTTCCCTAATGTGCCGTGCCTTGCACCAATATAATTATCTATGAGTCTCCCCCAAGCATAAGAATGTGAAGAGAAATGCTTTGTTAATTCTTTGCAGCAGCTTCGTCCAGAAGATAACCCCATAAACAGGGGGGGTTCTCTGTCTTGTGATGGAGCTTGCAAAGAAACAACTATAAGAGGATGTGTTCTTTTATATTATTATGGTTGGTTGAGACTCATAGTTAATTAGATTTGTTCAAAGCATGGAATGTTTGGGTGGGTTGATTATTAGAATAAATATTGTATTTTCCATTGGATTTCAAATTTGTCAATGCTCTCACTTCTCTTTCCTGTTGTTAAGAACTGGCATAAATCTTTAGGTTACCATTTCAAATAATTAGTCATTTAAATAATCAATTTGGTAGTCAGTATGATCTTTACTGCAGAAGTCCTAAAGGACTCAATATTGCATACTTACGGTATCCGCATTTATTACCACCTCGTTTACAGTTGAAAACTCTGATGAATCCTTGGGGACTCTATTTCATTGCTTCAGAAAAGTCTCAATGAGATGGAAAAATATGCAACAACATTATTGCCCTAAGTGACACATCTGCTCAACAGGTTTTTTATTTTCTAAGCTTTATTTGTTTCCAAGTAAATTATTTTCAAAATGAAAACAAAATTCATTAGAAAACATTTGGCTGGAGAACCATTTACAAACCATCTTTTCCTCAAAGGTTTGAAAGATGATAGCCAGTCAGTGCTCGACCTAGAAAACTAAGTGTTGGCTGAGAAGACAGTGACTTGCTCACAGTTGTAGGAGGAAGTGGCGCCTCTGCCAATTGGTGGAGGTGATGGGCTTGGTGGCACTAGTAATTGGCTATTATGGTTGTGGTGTTGACGGTGGCAAGTGGTGGCAGTGGCCGCTGGTGGTGGTCAGGTGAAATACTAAGCCAAAATCAGTTAGAAAATAACTTCCACCTCTTGAAGTCAGGGATTATGCAGATTTCAGAGTTTCTGATTAAATGAACTTCCCGGAAGCTCTTCAAGCCTATTCCATTGGCCACATTGCATGTTGTGGTTTCAAGAAAGTCACTAATCATCTACGCCAGGAGTTGCTCAGTCCGTATCTCATTCTTCTCTTGTTAAGCTGATGCTGAATGCCAAAACATGAAAACTGACGCACAAGGAAAGATAAGAACAAATGTCCACGCCAGCAGCAAACATTCGTGGACAGTGTCACGGGAGATTACGGACGCTGACTCTTCTCATTATTGGCAAAGATTGAAAAGTAAAAAGGTACTTCGCTTTATAAAGAACATACAAAAGATGATCGTTTCAATGTGCGTGCAGCAAGAACATTCTATTGAAATGAACTCCTCGCATGACGACATCAAGTAGAGGATAGACAGAGAGAGAACACTGCGTGGTTCTCAGAGGGTGCTTTCAATCAATTCTAGCGGAAGAGGAATTTGTATTCAGGGTTCCTCCAGAAAAGGCGCACTACAGTGTTGACTCTGTATACCACCATCAGCTGATCTAAATTTCTATAGTTAACTCTGAGATGTCGCAAGAAAAAGATAACATCATAAAAAGGAAAGATTAAAAAATGATGTTTGGTGGGACTACAACTTTAACGCTTTAATGACCATATTAAAATTCGAAAATAGTGATGATGACCATGGCTTCTAGTAGAATTTCGTGTAGAGAGAGCTACCAATGTCACTGTTACCATCTCCTCTCCACTAAATTAGTCATTTCAAGTTGACGAAATAAGGCAAGTCGATCACTTCTAACTGCTGCTCATGATGTGGCTGATTTGGATAAACTGAACAGAAAGACAAATAAGCCGGACACTGTTGTGCGTAATCACGGTGTGAAAAAATCGTACGCTGCAGTATCCATATCCACCTCCTACATGGATTGCAGTGGAAGAAATGAAGTCTCCCTCCTCCATAGAATCCCGTTACATGAAATTGCTTACGAAAACCAAGTAAATTCTGATGAACAATGATGTATATCAGCAATCGTAATTGGATAACTGCATTGATATATTAGTTCAGTAAAAAAGACACCCCTTTATCTGGTTCCAAAAGACCCGAGCAGATTCTCCTAATTGCCATCTTGACTAGCTAGACTGATCTGATATTCCTGCAGAGGAATGATCAATGTGGAGGAGTAACATAGAAGAGATACTGCATAATCTCGACAGACTTCTAGACATGACTAGTAGAACCTACTTACAAAATATAGTTGGAGAAAGATGAATGAAATGATACTTTGCCTTCTTTTCATATCCTTGCCCACAGAACCAATGATCCTAACAAGGATAACGTAGTAAATATATGATAATATAGCTATGTGATTATATGATACGTGAACTAACTGATCTTCAAAAGGCTTTCTGATAAAACCCATGGATCTTCTTCCATGATTCTTCCCTCTGCATCTTCAGCTGCCTGTAGAAGTTCCCGATGAAGGTCTCAGCTTTGGTGAAGAGCTCTTGCCCACTGATCCCCTCGGCTGGCTCTGGCTCTTCGTCTTCTTCACTGTCTTCCTCACACTCGTATTTCTCTGCCTCAGCCTCTCCACCACCAATGAAGAACAGGCTTGGCATGGAGGGGCACTTCTTGACCTTCTCCTTCTTCGCTGCAACGGCACTCATCTTTGCAGAAGCAGATTTCTGGACAAAGCGAGTCTTACTTTCATTGCTTTCCAGAGTTTCCTTCTCGATGCTTTCGGAAGCAACAACGGGTTTCTCTATGGTAGTATCTCCTTTATTAGGAATTGGAGCTGCATCTGGAGAAGTACTCACGGCGGTGATTGGTTTCGGCACATAATTTGCAGGTTTTTTGTCACTTGAAGGATTTGAGAAGACGGAGAGAAGGCCAGCTTCTGCTCCGAGTGCTATGATGAGGAGGTTGAAGATGAAGTAGAGGTATGGAGACCTCAAGTTTGATGAGAGAAGCGGTGTCACTATGAGAAGTGCAAGCAGAAGGGTGAGCATCAACACTTGGGACTTCTTGAACTTCTCCATTTGGTGGTGTCTTGGAGGAAATTGGCGCTGGGTTTGTGGCTTATTTGTCTGATAGTCAGATGATCTGAATGATAACTCTTGGGGCTTGTGGAAGTGGGGACTATCCAGTGAAGGTCCTCAGACAAATATATAGAGCAGGCAGGCGCGGGAGAGAGAGAGAGAGAGAGAGAGAGAGAGAGAGAGAGAGATAGAGATGAACATTTTCTTGGAAATTCTGTCCGAAGAAAAATTTGAGAGCGGCCAAAAAGTGGACAAGGTGTGCATTGACCGACCAAATGGGCGGTTATCGATTGCCAAAGACGTTCATCCGGTCCTGACCTTGTATTTGATATGGAATTGACGCGGTGTTTATCCAGTAGCTTATAATAATTCTTGAACTAATGGCTCTCTGAAAGTTCAACTATGAAATCTTTGGTCGTTGGTTGAATGAATGGATTATGAGTGAACCTGTCAAAATAGATCACTTAACATATATATTCGATCAAGCTTAAAAAGTATACAGCCGTTAAATGGGTTTATGCTTTATCCATATCTACCCCAACTTTGTGACATCACCTTTACTTAAAAAATCAAAACAGCATCTTTTTTTTCTCCATTATTTTTTATTTTGTTTCGCCTATCTCCAATATCTTTCCTTGATTGCCTTTCGTGTTGTTATTTTCAGTTATCATTCTAATCTTAACCCTTGCCATTGCAATTCATGGTCAACATAAATTATCTTCTTCAATATCTTATTCATTTCCTCCATGTTATCTGTTGCTGTAATTTAATAAATTCACCACTAAGTACTAAGTTTCTTTTATTCTTCATCGTGAATTTATACAAAAATTGAAAATTCTATGTGACGTTGAGAGCCAATTAATTAGTATCTTACAGTCTACATAGTGATTTTAGGTGGATACAAATTTTCGTAAATTGAATTGAGTCCGGTAATATTTAAGTAAATGAGTCGAGATAGATATGGTATAGATTACTAAATTTATAGATGGGTCGATATTAGTCGGACCATTTTCCACCGAACTCAAACCTGGCTCGACCAATCCATTTGACAGTCCTAATTGCCAGTTATAAACTTGGAAGAGTAAACTTTTTGGCGTTTCACCAACCAACCATCGTCGTCAATCACATTCACCCCTAGAAGACGAATGCTCTCGAGAATCGGATGATGCGTGGTGCACTAGTATCGAAACGAGCGCGACGGGCACGTACTTCACGTTCGCAGGCCCCTGCGATGATTGATAATCCGGAATCCTCGAAGCTAAAAGCAAAGCAAGCACCAAATGAGATAACTATTGACGTTAGCATGCATGCTCAAGGAGGCATAACAAGATAAGTCACGCCCTACTTCTAGAAAAAAAAAAATTCAATATAAAGTGTAGAGAGAGAGATAAGGTCGGTGAAAGCATCATTCTTTTTGGTGCTCGAGAGCACCAACCTTTTCATTTTCGTTTTTTACTTTTTTTGGTGGGGGTGGATGGATGATCGTGGTCGACCGAGCAAGGCGCCAATTTTCTTATGCTTGGCTTTCGTGGGGGGGCTTTGCCGGACGCGAAGATGGTATTCACACGTGGGCCCCGCGTCAGGTTGCCGTGGGCCCCACTAAAGGGAGCTTTTGAAAGATATATCCATTTTCTCAGATATAAGGATCTCATTTTGGCCATTTTTTGGACCCCCACTCCACGGAATCCCTTGCCACTCCCCGGAATTCTATACTGACCCACTTGTGCCTCGGTGCGGTTCTAGACCCCTGCGGAGGTCGATAAGGTGCCTCACCATACTAATTAATAAATAAAAAATCTGAATTTGAAAATTCAAAGTTGAACTTAATCGAGATAAATATCACACGATAATATAATTTGGTCAATTTCAGAAAAATTACCAAAATAATTCTAACATTTTTCAATTCAATCATAAACATTTTATTATTATACAAATTCAATCAATCTGACAATTTTTTGCCAACCAGCACTAACATACATAATTTTTTAATAATATTTTGTTTTATTAAATTTTTTTTCTTTTTTTCTCCACTTCCTTCTCCTTCCTCCAGCGACGACTAGCTGGAGGCAAGGTCGACAAGGGACCTGGTTGGCCTTGAGTAAGCTTAGCTGTGTTTGGGCGACGTTATGGCTGGGCGACGTCGCCCAAGCCGCTCACTAGGCTAGCTCACCACACCCTTGCAGACCATGAGCGAGGCCCAACTTGTAGAAGGTTGTGAGATCGAACATTGCGACCTTGCACAGTCTCTAACAAGGGCTATCAATAGAGGCCATGTGGTCTCTAGCAAGGGTCGAGCCTTGCCGACTCGGACGATTTGACCATGGCAATGCCCAACCTCTCAAAATTTGGTGAGGTCATGCCTCACTAGAGGCCGTGAGGTCGAAGGACCCAACCTCGTGCAACCCTTGGCCTTGGCCAACCTTGTTGACCATGGGCAAGTTGCAGCCTTACCATGGTTAGGTGAGACCAAGCCTTGCCAGATCTAACAAGGCCTTCCTATCATGGATGAAGCTAGGGGTGAGCAACGGTCTAGGGTTGACCCTGGACCGACCCTGGACTGGCCCAACCCTGCCGGTCCTGGTCCTATCCCTAAGAGGACTGGGTCGGTCCTTGGTCCTGAAATTCCATGACCAACACTGTACGGGTTGGTCCTCGATCCTAAGAGTTTTGGATTGGTCCAACCCTGGACCAACCTTGTATATTATATTATATTATTTATAATTCTTTTATATATTCAAACCTAAGTAAAATGTCTGTTATATTATATTATATTGAGATGTTCTATCAATAGCACTAATAGTAATTTCAATTTAAAACTTTTGTAAGTATTAATTATGTGTCGTTTGTTTTGTTTTCAGGTGTTTAAAAGTTCAAGTGAATTAACAAAATGTGAAGTTATATATTCATGATTTATATTAAGTATTTTGAACTTTTTATGGTTTAATTGTATTTTACTAATGAATTTCAGTTGCACTTTGCTTTTCAATTTGTGTCAAATGGTTGAAGTTTTTGAAGAGTAGAGAAGTACTACAGTTGCTACGGTGAATTGCTAGTCAAGTGGTGTGAAGCTCATTTTTTGGTTGAATGGACTCTACATGATCAAATACTAGTCAAGTCGTGTGAAGCTCATTTTTTGGTTGAGTGGACTCTAGTGATCAAATGCAAGAAAAACTTTTGCATATGGTGTTATGAATATTAAAGATAGATGATTACAAGAACTTTCCATCTTGTCCCATATCTTGATGAGCGGTTAGCAGGTGCGAAATTTCTATTATTGTGTCACCTTAAATTTGCTAAATATGTATTGGTATATATAGTTTAGTTGCACAATGGCACATTGTCGATAGATGTGTAATTTTAATTTGTAGGTTTTCTTTTTTAGAGAGTATAAAAAATAAGACGAAAAAAATTATCGATCGGTCCTGGGTTGATCCTAGAACCAGACTGAACCCATTGGGTCGGTCCGGTTCTTGGTCTTAAGCTCAATAGGGTCGGTCATCGGTCCTAAAAATTGAGGACCGACACTATACGGGTTGGTCCTAGGGTTAGGGGGTGGCCTGAACCAACCTGAACCATGCTCACCCCTAGATGAAGCTCACCCTCATCGGTGATCATGCCAGCCAAATGAAGGAAGAAGGAGGAAAAAAAGGAAAAAAACAAAATAATTTAAAATTCTCAAAAAAATTAAAATAAAATATTATTAGTAAATTATCCATGTCGACGTCAGTCGAACAGCTAGCATCGATTAACGTCCACGGCAGTGTCAACTAGCCGAAATTAGTCGAATTGATTGAATTAATACGATTACAAAAAGTTTAAGATTAAATTAATCATGAAAAAAATTTATGATTGAATTGGAAAAATTGCAACAGGTTTAAAATTGTTTTGATAATTTTTCCAATCGATTTCACCATTTTCCCTATGCAAGCGATACTTTGGATACTTCTCTTTCCAGCACATTCCTCTTCTTAGCACGATGCACCGGAGATTTATTTATGTGCAAGCAAGACCAAACATCAATGGCCTTCACGATCATAAAATGCCATCTCATCTTTACTTGAGATGCTATATCACTCGATTTCCCTAACAAGCCACGGTCCACAGAATGTCCCATTCATGAATAATGCACATGCATATTACTCGAATCAAATATATCAAAATCGGACCTTTTCGATTGCTATACAAGAACGCGAAAGGCAGATTTGATACTTTGACCTTTCAGAGGCTACCCAACGTGAAAGGCAGATTTGATACTCTGGCCTTTCAGAGGCTATTTGGGGTGCATATGGTAATGTTTTTTGGCCGGAGAATAGTTTCTTTTCAGCAATAGTTCTTTTCTATTTCTACTCCAGGGAACACTTTCTGAGTAAAATAAGGTATTTTGTAATTACACAAAATTCCTATTTTTGAAGTAGAAAAAGAATAAAAATATGTTTGGTAAGATTTTGTATTTTTTGTATTTATTTATTTTTTATTCGTGTTCCGGATTACCAACCGTTGATTGCCAGCCGCCGCCGCCGCTGCCCGTCGCCACTCGCCGCCACCGCCGCACGATTGCTGACCATTACCGCCGACCGCCGCCGCTTGCCACCACCCACAACCCGTCGGCTCGCCGCCACCCACAACCCCAATAGTCAGCGGCCGGCGATTGACAGCGACTGATGGGCTATGGGCAATGGTGAGCAGCAGCGGCCGGCGATGACAATCGCCGACCAATGATCATGTGGCGACAGAGGCAAGTAACGACGGGCAATGGCGGCAGTGAGTGGCGACAGGCAGCAACGGCCGGTCGACGGCAGCTCCGGGCAATTAGAGGTGGCCACAGCAAGACAGAGGAACAAAAGAAAAAAAAATTGACTTATTTCTAGAAATTGTTCCTAGAAAGAAGAAGTTACTTTTTTTTATTTCTTGTTTCTATTCCAAATCTATTCTCTAGAACAGAAAAATAGATTTTTTGTTCCTGGAACAAAATTTTTACCAAATGGATTTATGTTCTTTTTTTGTTCCGGGAAACAAAATAATAAAAATTGAGAGAAACAAAAATGTTACCATGCAGGCCCTTGTATTCCCCCAACTATGATTTCTTTAGACCATGTTTGGCAAATCTATTATTTAGACACACCTTTTATCTTGAAAGAAGGATCAATGTACAATTAGTATGTCTTGATCCGATGACCTCAATATAAACTTTGGCAACTTTACATACGCAGCTTTGTGTGGTTGGTGGCTACGCGATGCACTATATAAATATATATAACTTTTTTTGGTTGAACCATGTACGAGTGGCCTATTCGTATGGCCTCTAATATTGTTTCCAAAACATTGCTCAAATCCCATTGCACACGAGTTGAAAACCGAACTAAACACCCTACTTAAAGATTGAATCAATTCAATCATTATTTGTAAGTTGGAATGCTCTAACATCATCATAGCTTAATTTGAACATCTACGAAACAGCCAATCTCGTTCTCACAACCTACTCATCGTTGCTCAACACATGACTGTATTTGTATTATTAAATCCGTCAATAAATAACCGCGACATGAATCTTCCCTAAGATCAAGAATACATAGTTGTTGGACTTGGACATAAGAGTGGCTAGAGATTAACCATGATATGCTTATGATCTCGCACTTTTATGAAAGATGTCGTCTAAAGGCAGCTTATCACTTACCCTGCTTGTGTTTATCTATATTTCTTTTCGTCTAATGCCCTTCCGTCTTTTCACATTTGGCCCCGTTACTTTTCTTTTATTCCCAAACACATCTCCACATGTTAGGGGAATGCAATTGAAGTCAAACGAGTGAAGGAAATCTTCCATTTTCTGGCCCGCATTCATGTACAAGATCTATAAAAAGTGCCTAAAAGCAACCAAGAATATATTCCCCAGGTAACCCAAAAGACACTGGTCACGATCCCTACATTAAGTAAGTTAGAAATCCTAGGATAATATTATCATAATCACTTTCTTATCTAGTCAAGATTTTGTGGATGTGTGTGCCTCGTGCTTATGTCCATTGGATCTGGGCATAAAATGAATAAATAATGGTGTCGTCATATATACCTTATCCGTGCATGTTCATCAATTATCTGCCCCCACCAATTCCAAATGGTGTTCCTCACGATGCTTAACCAATCTCATGCGCAATCACCTTGTTTTGGAATGGAAATTCTTGGAAACTTATATATGGCTTTTTTTCTTTCTAAAAAAGATGGCAGTTTTGAACTTTGGCTCAATATACAATATCATCATTAGATTTTTAATTTTTGCAAGAGTTAATATTATGAAAAACTCCAAATCGGTACACATGTGATAAACTTATCATAAACTAATTTTTTGACTACAAAAAGCCCCCAAACTAATACACTTATGATAAATTTACCTCAAATGGTCATAAAAAACTTCAAACTAATCACTAACCCGGAACCATTTTTTTTTCCCTCCAGAAACCCCAAATTGATATATTTGTGAAAAATATACCCTCTGTTATATTTGATTAATACAAAAAAAATCATAAAACCGATACAATTGTGACAAATAAAGAGTAAAATCTCAAATTAGTATACTAGTCAACTGTTACGCGTAATTCAACTAAACAATTTGATAGTAAAATTTAATGGAAACTAACAAAATGTAATTGTTACAAGTATACCAGTCTGGAGTAAATTTATTAAAAGTATACTAGTAGGGTTTTTCGTGATATTAACTATTTTTTCAACATGATCCATAAACTATTGGTAAATGTTTAATATAGTCCTTTTGCTTGCCCACGGCCAAGGATTACCAAGCTAAGTCAGAGTATTAAAAATCACAAGCCGCCATATCCATCATTTTATCCACATACTTTTAGAAAAGGAAAAAGAAAATTAGGGCATCAACAAAGCCATCGTAATTTAATGTAGCGTTTTATTATATCCTAATTTGAGATGAGTTTTTTACTTGGATAATCCACATGTAACATTTTTTGTAGTCCACCATCTTAAACTTGACAAATCAAAAGCTAAATTAGCAAATTTCATTAACTTGATTCATGGAATTGCAATATTGAACATTTTTCATATAATTTAGAGGGTAGATTGAACATTTACCAATAATTTCAAGATTATATTGAATAAATTAAAAGTCTATAAACCACATTGTCCATTGGACTAAAAGTTCAAAGATTGTCTACGACAATTTCCCTCTTTTTTTAATCCTAAATTGTGGGTGGACTGAGTGATAAACTATAGTCTTATAGCGTACCAAGTTCTATTTAAGGAGGTCTAGGATCATAGTCATATTTCATACAGCTCGACTCGGCCCAAGTTAACAAACAATTCACAAAAAGAGCTCTGGGCCGACTTGATACTTTAGCCCAATAGGCTTGGACACAACAGCCCATTAGCAACGAAAGAAACTTGTTTAATCAAGAGCCTGTACATCAAGTCTCCTGTAAATATGATATGTATATAGGTAAGTATTGCTAGCGAGAAGCTTACAAGAGTTTGCAAAACATATATATATAGACACGCACAACATGGGGCTGACCGGCTGAGCAGTTATCACCCCTTATTACTCGTGAACGTATACACATTAATAAGTGCATAGAAAGCCAAAACTTCTATGTTTATCATCACCTACTCACCTCTTTTGTTTCTTGACAAAGGTATGTAAATCTTCAAAGAACCATGAAACCTCGGTATAAGATTCATTATTTTCGTTGTTGATTGAGAAATTTGTCTCGGCAATTGCTTATCTCTATAATTAGCGTACCGAATATGCACCTTATTTTGGATAAGTTTATCAATAAGAAGAACATGTACATTTTTAAGGTTTTCCCACGTGAGATTCTCCTTTAATTTGTTGTGTCTGGCCACGGAATTGGATCGCAATGCTGTGGACCACGATTATTTCTTAGGCAGAAGTACACAAGAGAGGAAGATTCCTAGACGTTTCTTCGGCTGACGTTGGCCTCTCACCCATAATTAAAGAATCAAGCTAACCGTCAAGCGGATAATTAGATGTATTGCGAAACTCATTCTAAGATAGACTGCTATAAAATTAGGAAAATGTTGGTATTATTTAATGATGGACATATACCTAACTGGTCTTATCATTAGAAGAATAATAAACAACATTATACCTAAACTCACAAGGGCTGCATTTATTTTGTCGCGTTCAGATGGCTTATTTCTTAATCAATGAAATATCTGGACTTGATTCGAAGCTTACCAGGAAGTATGGGTTCTCCTACAGATGTAGATTTTTAAGAGGCGCAGCGTTAAATTCGCGATGGATTGATTTGTTGGGGGAATTCGAGAAGAAGTGAAAAACGTTAGGAAAAAAAGGGAAAAGAAAGCTAGGCATAAGTTTATTTTATGGAAAATGTTACATTTCTAGAATTTTTTTTTTAAATTATAATATTTTTTCGTTATTTAGTTCATAAATATACATATACTATTCAAGCTAGTAACATACGTATGGATTGTCAAGGAGCTAGGCACGAGCATAATGATCCCAGATTTGACCACATAGACCTTGACTAGGGTGTTGAGAACCCAGGCAAGAGCACTTGGGTCCTAAACAAGAGCACAAGCACAATCCCCAGTCCATAGAAGTAGGGCCCAAGACTCAGACTCAAGCCTTGGTCCACAAAAGCTAAGTGCAGTATCCTGATGCCCTAATCTAGGTCCATGTCTATAGAGGCTAGGCTGGGGACCTAGCACTTGAGCTTGGTTCCTCGTTGTTAGAGCCTTGGTCCATCGAGACTAGTCTTGAGACGTTAGTGCATGTGCATGAGTCCCCAACAATCAACTTGGGTTCTCGATGCCCAAACCCAAGTCCATTGAGGCCAAGCCTAGGACCTTGGTCCCCGTTCATGAATTCTTAACACTTGAGCCTAATATCCTAATACCTATACTCGAATCTCTAGTGTCCAAACTTGGGCACGATATTAAAGTCCCAAGTCATGGTCTCAATAGACCCTGGCTTGAGTCCTAGGGATCCAACAGGGGTATTGGGGTCTCAACCCTACCTCGGTATATTTATAATTTAGGGAAATTACCTATTTGCATCACAGTACACATGGCATGTGGAAAATCTCAGCAACCCAGAAATGGTGGGGAAGAAAAGTAAAAATCTTGGCGCTAAAAGAAATCAAAAATTGGTTTATGTTGACGTATTCAAAAATTTAATAAGAGTCAATCATGACAGCACTCGCAGAGAATCATGCCCCTGAGAGATTCCGAATTCGGTCGCTTTGGCATGTTTCTTCTCGGTCTCCTGCTTTATTAGTTGTTAAATCCCCCTTCACCATCAAATTATTTGCCCTGTGCGATGTTGATATCTTCAACTTTTGATAGCTGCCCAGTCCGATCAATTAATTTATGCCGGATGACGTCGAATAGCGCTTTGAGAAAAAAAAATTATCATCCCGCGATAAACAAATGTAATAGATGGGAATTTGCTGCGATCTGTACTTTGTTACTTAGATCAAATCACGACTATTACTTTCTAGTAAAATTCGCCATAATTCATCCCGCCGTTAATTAAATCGATTTTTTAATTCTAAATTATATCCGGGATTATCTGTCGAAATGATCTCTGCGAATCGATTCGTCCTGGCCGTTTCCTCAATTTATTATTATTTTTTTTTTTTGGGATAAGGGAAAATGCTGGGGCCCACGTGTTTTGTGGCGCGGAGCACGTGGTGGAAAACAGAGGCGGGGGGCCAACTCGCGTGAAACGCGATGGCCCCACATCACGAGAAAGTTCCCGTCAGCAATTGGAGATAAGTAGGGCCCCACCACCACCGCCACCGCGACGAGACCCGGCTGGCGTACGGCCGGGTTTTGCTTGGCCCGGGCTCGGAGCCTCCCCCGCCCCGAAACTTCCTCGCCTGGACTCTTGCGAAGAATTTTCAGCTTCCTTCCTCTCCGCCTCTCGCCAAAACACTGACCAACTTCCAAAAAAATGGCAGCGACTTCCTTCCTTGGGCACGTTACAAGAAGCTTCGCCGGGCTTGGAGGCGACCGGGAGAGCGGGAGGACAAGAAGCTTCCTCGAGCAATGGTCGAGTTTATCCTCGTGTGGCTTCGCGCTGACGGGATAGTTGCGTATGTCTATGTTGATCATTACATCTAACCTTTCGTTAGTGTTGGCGTTGAAGCTTGTATCTCTTCGGTCGGACTCATTAATGGAGTGAGAAAGGCACGATCCAAAACGAAACATTCGCCATTGTTCCGTTGATTTTTATTAAATGGTTGTTTTGTTTGGGTTTCCACATTTTATACTTTTGACAAGGTATACATGGATGCAATAAACTCCACCCACCAAAATCGAGATTGATGAATTTGAAGTTCAAGAGTTTAATTGCACATACTATTCTCTTAAATGGATTGGATCTAACTCAAATTTGGGGTTAGTTTATTTGAGGAAAAACTGATTTCAAAAAATTATTTTTTGACCTTTTAGTATTTAGAGATGGTGCAATAGTCGATCTAAAGAAGATATTTTGCATAGACCAAAAATAGTAATTTCACATTGGAGAAAAATAATTTCACTTCTTGACAATAAGGAAATCATTTTTTTAAATTACTAAATAAATGAAAATTAATTATTTTTCTTAAAATGTTTTATAACAAATATTTTCTTTTATCATCAAATTTTTTTAGCGAGACGACCCATTCTTAAGAATTGAAAGGTTTGCAATCTTCTCAGTCAAGATTGTGTGTGAAAATAAAATAAAAACACGACGCGCGTCTGGTGTTACCGGGAGAAAAAAGGGATGATGCACGCGTAACAGCATAGGTACAAAATTCCAAAGAATCAAGGGGTGCGAAAAAGAATCGATTGACCGCAAAGTCATTATTTTCTCTTCGTCGGCTTTTGGACTCGTCTGTTGCGCCTGTACTCTTGATAAGACAACGATCGAACAAGACATATTAATCCATCGTCAAGGATTGGTACCACGTTGCGTTCCCACTCATCTTCTTTCTTAATTGACAAATTTCAACATCCTTGGGCCAGGGGGTCGTGGCAAAGGGAGGGACCATGTTACCTTAGGGAAGACGCACTCCCCTTTCCCTGTCATAGTTCCACGCCTCTAATAAGTTAATAATTCACCTTATTATATTTGCTAATCTATTTTCAACTAGATACAGCATCTAGAAACCAGCCATCGTTTCGTTAATAATTTCTCTTTATGATAATGTTTTAAATGTGGTTTGTTTTCTATTTTTTTCCATTTCCTTTTGAAATCGTAACATCTCTCGAAATTTGAGATTTTTGGAGTTGGCATTTTATCTCAAATAAGTTTTTCCAATCACCTTATGTTAATATCAACTTTTGAAAGATTTTTTCGGGCATTTAACTACTAAAAAGATAGTTTGACAATTAAAACCATGTTTGATTCAATTTCCCTAGGGGGCTTTCAACCTCAAAAGCCCCTTAGGTCGAAAGCCTCTTAGGAAAATATTAAGATATTTGACAAGACTTTCCAAGCAGCTTTCGGCCAAATTTTGGCCTTGGGAAGATTGAAACTAGGGTAAAGTAATATTTTTCTTTCAAAAACTGTCATCACCTATTTATTAGTTTTCCAATTTTGCCCCTCCTCGTCATTGTACATCTTTGCACGAGGCCGGTCATGAGGGGTCGCTTGGTCGCATGACTCTTACCAAGGGTTGCCCGACCTCGAGTGACCTGAGCTAATGACCGTTGACAGCAAATTTGGTTCAACAGCAGCCTAAGCTCCAACAAAGGATTTTGAGTATTTTTTTAATAAAAAAATGCAGCCAAAACCCCTTATAAATTTCTTTTTTTGCCAAACATTACTTGAATTCAAAGTCACTTTACAAATAGTTTTACCAAATGCAATTCATATTTCTTCGAAGGGCTTTACTTTTCAAGATTTGCATCACACACAAAACCTATTTTCTAAGTTGAACCAAACTAATCACAATTCTAATCATGTTTAGAATGATGACATGTGTTATAAATGTTTAAACTATTAAATAAATGTGTGGTTTAATATTTAATGTGATTTGTGATTTAATATTTAATTATTCTAACACTCCCCCTCAAATTTAGTCTAGTTTTTAGAAATTTAATCGGGAAAACGAATGGAACTTAAAAAGATTCGTACTCAGGAATTCTAACTTTGATATTATATGAGATTTGATGAGACCATTGTCAATTTTTTTTTTTTTTTAAGTTTAAGATGTTAAATAATGATGTGATTTATTATATAGTATTTTAATATTTTTCCTCATGTTTAATTGAGTCTAAGCGTGAAAATATAATTGGGGACAATTTTTTGAAGAGAAATTATATTTTGTTCATTGACTAATAAATGATTCATGTGCCTATTTATAGGTTTTACATAACAACTATCTAAAATAACAAACCAAAATAAATCAACGAGAATATACATAATCATAAAATTATAGAATATTCTAAATATCCCTTTAACAATATGATTTTGCCAGGAAAGGAGGAATATGCAAGGAGGCATGGAAAAGTACATGAAAATCATGTGTCGAAAAGTTGGCGCCACGAAATCAATGCACAATTAGTAAAATATAATGTGCGCCCACGAGCGCGTGAACGTGGTCTCATCGGGGTGCATTAGCCGCCTAATCGCGGCGGGGGCGAGGATGACGTGCAAAAATCCCGCTGACTAAAAATAGAGAACATCAACGAAATTTAAAAAAATTAGAAAAAAAAAAAAAAATAGAAAGAGAGCCGTGGCGTTTTCCCCGTCCGGACCGCATATTCAAACCTCTGAGTGGTCCATCTCCAGTGGCCCGCCAACAAATCCGGTCGCTTCGGCCGTTCCCGAAGCCGAACCTCCCTGAGGTTCGGACATTTCGGTACTCCTCAAAAAAAAAAATCAGACAATCATTGTACCCCCTCCTTCTACAGTCCGGGTCGGGTCGGGTCGGGTCGGGTCGGTTCCGATTCGACCCGTTTTCGCTCCCGCCGGTCGTCTTCGAGTCAATCTCTCTTCTTTTTATCTATAAAAGCGAGCCAACCACCCTTCTTCTCCCCCCAGCCAATCGAACATCCATCGTCGCTCGCATCGCCTGCGAAGAAAAATCTCTCCTTTACCTCCGCCGTCACCCGCCTCAAATCCTAGGAAAATCCGAACCCAAAGCTTCTCGATTGCTCGGTCGGTCGGTCTGTCGGTCCGTCGGAGGAAATCGCGGCGAGTGTTGTGTTTTGGTCGGGGGGTAAAACCCGGGGCAGACGAGTTGAAGACATCACGGCTATACACGGCGTAGCCCGGCCCCTCATCCATGCCCGCTCCGTTCGACGCCGTAAGGGTTGCCTGATCGCCGCCTCCTGCGTCGGCAACCCTTCGCCGCACGGCGGACGAGGCGCCCTCCCCTCCGAAGGCGGCAGCCCCTCCGACCTCCTCTTCCTCGCCGGCGGCGGCCCCTCCTCCCTCCTCTACTGCTAGGCGTATTCTTTCCTATAGGAGTCTTCGTTTTCGTCCCTAGCTACGACGTATTCCGCCGCGTGTAACGAGCAAGTCGCTGTTTTTTTTGTTTTTTTTTTTAGATCTCGTTTTTTGTTTTTTTTTCCTCGTACCTAAGAAAGCGGGGAGGCAAGATGATGCTCAAGATTAAGAGGGTTCCGACCGTCGTCTCGAATTACCAGAAGGAGGAGGTTGAAGGTGGGCGTGTCGGGGGTTGTGGCCGCAATTGTCTCAACAAGTGCTGCGTTCAAGGTAAGTTTTTTTTTTTTTGCTGAATTTTTTATTTTGTGGGTTGGCAATTTATGTGATTTTTGTGAATTTCATCTGTGCGTCTTCTGGGTTGCGTAATTGAGCTGTTGTCTACCTTGGTTTTGGGATGGATAATAGGGGCGAAATTCCCTTTATATGCTTTCAAGAAGGAGAAGGAAGTCCCAGGCGACAGGGCTTTGCTTGGGCATGAGGAGAGGGAGCCTCCCGTTGCTTTTCTCGACTCTCTTCTACTTGGAGAGGTAAATCTGTGACCGACTAAGAATAAGACGAACTCGAAGAGGGAAATTCGGCGAGTTCTGGAGTCGTAATTCTGTTATATGTGTCCAGCTCAAGTTGCTCGATACGTGTTGAGATGCTTGTTCTCTTGATTTGCAGTGGGAGGATCGGATGCAGAGGGGTCTGTTTCGCTATGATGTCACTGCCTGTGAAACTAAGGTCTCTTCCTTGGCTCCATAATCTTATCTTGTAGCTGTCCCAAGCTTTTGGGTTTCTTTGAGGTTAAGAAAAAGGCAGTTTGGTTGCTTATGGGGATTTGGGGCACTGGCGTGATGTTTAGTGTGATGATTTTGGTGTAGGTGATTCCTGGTGAGCATGGCTTCATTGCTCAGCTGAATGAAGGACGCCATCTCAAGAAGCGACCAACTGAGTTCCGCGTTGATAAGGTGCTCCAGCCTTTCGATGGAAGCAAATTCAACTTCACCAAAGTTGGTCAGGAAGAGGTGCTCTTTCAGTTTGAAGCAAGCGAGGATGGTGAAGCTCGGTTCTCTCCCAATGCTCCAATTGATGTTGAGAGTTCCCCCAGTGTTGTTGCCATCAATGTATGTGTTTGTCTACTTGAAACTGAATGATCGTTTTGCTTTTAGGAAGCTTTTTGGCTGATCCTTCTTCTTCTGTATTTTTGCAGGTCAGTCCTATTGAATATGGCCATGTGCTGTTGATCCCTCGCATCCTGGAGTGCCTGCCACAAAGGATTGATCATGCAAGCTTTTTGCTTGCTCTATACATGGCTTCAGAAGCTGGAAACCCTTATTTCCGACTAGGTTACAACAGCCTGGGGGCATTTGCCACCATCAATCACCTGCATTTCCAGGTGCCTACTCGATCGATTTCTATTTGTAATTTGTTGGCTTTGATGAATAATGACTTGTAAACTTCAGTACGATAAAAGATGTAACTTGGTTATCAATATCGAACAGGCATACTATTTGGCTGTGCCCTTCCCCGTTGAGAAGGCTTCCACTCGAAACATAACAGCCCTGGACAGTGGGGTGAATGTATCTGAACTTGTCAATTATCCAGTCAGAGGTCTTGTTTATGAAGGTGGAAATACCATGCAAGACTTGGCCAATGCAGTTTCGGACTCATGCATCTGCCTTCAAGACAACAATATACCTTACAACGTCCTCATATCTGATTGTGGAAAGCGCATTTTCCTCTTCCCGCAGGTGATTGACAATCTTTATTTCTCAATATTTTGAAGACTTCATGAATAAACACCCTGAAAGATCCTGACTAATGTGTTGGTGTAATGATCAGTGCTATGCGGAGAAGCAAGCTCTTGGAGAAGTCAATGCGGAGCTTCTGGACACGCAGGTGAACCCGGCAGTGTGGGAAATCAGTGGGCATATGGTCCTGAAGAGGAAGAAAGACTACGAGGAGGCATCTGAGGAGAATGCATGGAGGCTCCTAGCGGAGGTTTCCCTATCTGAGGAGAGGTTCCGTGAAGTGAGCGACCTGATCTTTGAAGCAATCTCTTGCAGCATTGATGACGTCGCTCCAAGCTCGCTTGATGAGCCCAATGCTGAACCTCTGGCGGACTTTGCCACCCCCGGCCCCAATATGGTGCGCGGGGAGAATGATTGCCTGGTTCTGCAGTGAGAAGCGATCCTTTCAGTATTTGCATTGTGGGAGCCTGTGTGTGTGTGTGTGTCTGGAATTTCCAGTTGCTATGGCAGTGCCAGCAACTGCAGAATAAGCGGACTTGGTTTCGTTGCTCTAGCGTCGGTGCGTCGTGTAGTGTCTATGTGGAATGTGTCGTCTGTGTTCACCTAATTTGTCTGTTGCTGTAAATTACTGTATTGGTACGCTTCTCAGGTATACCATCAGGTTACTCTTGAGAGCATGATACTCTTTTAAGTCTCATCCAAAATTTTTAGTTCAGATCGATGTTTATACCCTTCAAATAACTGCTAGTCTTCTTCAGGTAGTCTTCTCCCTCTAGCCTGAAGAAGACGACTACTTTTTAGGGGTGTTTTGGCAAGTTTTTCCAAAGAGCTTTCGGTCAAATGTTGACCTTAATATGGCCTTGGGAAAGTTAAAAGCTCAATGTTAAGTAGGGGTGTCAAAGGGTCGGGTTTTTATGATACTCGACTCGACCCGACTAAACTCAAAATCCTACAGGATGTGCTTGATCCGACTCAACCTGACTTGATACTCAAATATCATATAACCTAAGAGAACAGATTGAATCGGTGTCTTCGCCATTTAGCTAGGTGTTTTGTCCTCGTTGAACATGCATGGAAAGAAAAAACTCACGTCTGCTCGACCTAACCTAAACCAAAAACGATACAAAAACCTACAAAGGCTCGACCCCAACATACCCTAATTTTATGATTGGACTAGGCCAACATAGGTTTTTTAAACATCATTAGCTAATAGGAACTAGCATTGAGATTTTAGCATTTGATCAAATGTTGAAACTATTTTTCTTATTCCAAAACTACTCTCATCAGTTTTTAATTTTTCAATTTTGTCCTCTGTTACTATTCATCTTTTTTCGAGAAAGGGCAACCGACGAGGCTAGATCAGACCAATGAAGAGTTGGAAAGAGGCTAACAAGGGGTCGGCGAAGTCGTGTGACGATCGCCTAGGGTTGCCCGACCCAGTGCGATCGCTTGGGTCGTGATGCCGAGGGTCACGCAACCCTTGCTAGGGGTCGTCGGTGTTAGATTTGGCTCACCATCTACCTTAGCCCTTTGTTGGAGGGTTTTGATTTTTTTTTTTTTTTTGAAAAAAATTAGACCCAGCCAAACACTATTTAGGATAAAGTAGTTTTGTAAATGATTTTTTTATCAAACGTAATTTGCATTTCTCCAAGGGATTTTAAGTTAAAGCATTTGCATTTTCCCAAGTCCCATTTGTGAAGCCCAACCAAACGTGCCCTTTGACAGGTTTATACTTAACCAATATTTTGAATAATTATAATATCAAGTTAAGTGGGTTGTTAAATTATATTGCTTTCATTTTTAATTCTCAATCATGTAGACTTTATTGAATCATACAAATTATCTATAACTAGATACTTGGCACATGCATTTGCTTTAACAAGTGTGTTGTGAATGTCTTCATAGCAATTATGTTTTTGTTGTAGTTAATATAGAAAGATTATGATTAGGAAAGTATAGTATCCTGGTGATAATTAAACCACGAAATGTTCGGGAAGTAAAGTATTGTGCAGAAAAACAAATTCTAAGTAACAAAAGTAGTATTATCATACAATGTTGTGAAATATCACGGTAACTAACGGATTTTACAATTCAAGTCTAACACAAAATAAATATAGGGGCTCTTTTGTGTTGGTGAAATGTAGATTTCCGCGTAAACATAACATAAGGAATGATAAGTACATCAGAGACTTGCGTATATTGATCTGTTTATCGATATTGCTTCTATGGGGAGAGTTGGGAGTATATATTTTACAATGGCTCCATCGCTCGAGTATTTCTTACCCCCGATCACACCTAAAACTAAACCCCAAAAGGGTTTATTTTACAATCTCTCATTAAGTACAGAAAACTCGAATAGAAAATCCTAACAATCTTCCTCTGTTGCTCCGGCGTGGGTTCCAGGCTCCAGCTCTTGTATATGAATAATTGTTGCATCCAAAGTAAGAAGCTGGGAAAGCTACCCAAACTGAGAAATCTACTGGGATGGGTTTTAGTTTCTGGCTCAAATTCGAGATATATTCTCAACACAAATTGCTTTTTTTTTTTTTTTTTTTTCACAATAATGATCTAATATATGTTAAACGGGAAGTAATGGCATTATGAATGTAGGAATTGAAGTCTGTTTCTTTTCATTATTGTTTTGGAATGTTGGCGTTATGGTGCCCTGGTACGATTTTCTTTTTCTTGTGGATATACCTTTTTGTTTTTTGGTCGATCTTGTGGATATACTTAAATTAGTACTTTATTGACATTGATCCATCGCATGATTCCATATTGTAAAGATCTGCCCACATATTCTTTTGGTTTGGCTGATGTAGATTGGTTTTTCTTGGGAAAATTACCAAAAAAGTCCTAAACCTATTGCAATTTTTTCAATTCAGTCCTAAAATTATTTTTTTGACCAATTAAGTCCTAAACCTTTTATAATTATTCCAGATAAGTCCATCCGGTCAAAATTGGCTGAACGGCGCTAACGTGGCAGGCTGGCGGTGCCGGCGGCGTTTTTTAATATTTTTTTATTTTTTAAAATTTTTTATTAATTTTTTTTTTTTTTTTTTTTTTTTTTTTTCCCTCCTCCCTCTTCCTCCCTCCTCCCTTCTCCTTCCTTATGCTCCGGCAACCGGTCAATCTGGCCGGTCGCCGGACTAAGGCCATCCGGCGGCGGGCGAGCCCCCGCCGGAGGAGAGGGCTCACTAGACGCGACGGCGAGCGCCCGGGGCTCGCCGTCGCATCCGGGCGAGCCCTCACCGCCGGATCGGCGAGGAGCCCTCGCCGGATCCGGCGGGAGGGGGAGGAGGAGCTCTCGCTAGATCCGGCCGGGGGCTCGCCGGTGCGTCGGCGAGCCCTCCCCTCCGACGGGGCTCGCCCCACCGGAGTAGAAGGAAGGAGAAGGGAGGAGGGAGGAAGAGGGAGGAGGGAAAAAAAAAAAAAAAGGATAAAAAATTAATAAAAAAATTTTAAAAATAAAAAATATTAAAAAACGCCGCCGATGCCGGCCACTGCTATTTCTTCATCACGCCATCCGGCCAATTTTGGCCTGGATGGACTGATCTCGAAATAATTATAAAAGGTTTAGGACTTAATTGGTCAAAAAAATAAGTTTAGGACTGAATTGGAAAAATTGTAATATGTTTAGGATTTTTTTGGTAATTTTCCCAATTTTTCTCTCATTTATGTGTGAACTTCTTCAATAAATCGTTGCATTAGGCAATCTTTTGACATATATCTTACTGGTCTTTGAAAACCAATTTTTAGATATAAATGTAGTCATTATAAAAAAAAATCAAAATAAGAATAGAAGTTAGCAAAAGAAATCGTTCGGGCCAGCTGATTGCGAAAGATTCTAGGTGGGCATCGGTTCGGTTTCTAGTTCCACTAGTGATTTTGGTCTAATTTCCAGTTTCATGTGCAGAACTGGCCACTCGGATTGGACTGGACTGGACTGGATGGACCGATATTTTTATTTTCATTTATTATAAATATGTAAAAACTAAAAGCTTCTCAGGTCTCTTTGCCAAAAAAAAAGAAACTTCTGAGGTCAAAACACAAAGCCCTAATCTCAGTCGCTCGCGCTCTCTCGCTCCGCTCACGCTCCGTCGCTCGCCTCCCTCTCCGGCCGAAGCCTCTCCGCCGGGCACCGGCCGCTGCAGATAAAAGCTTCTGAGGTCATTTATATCCTGCCCGATCCGGTCCTCTCCTCGCTCGTGGCCAGAGACTGCGCGTCGAAGGTGCGAACCTCCTTGCTGTTCCGGTGAATTTAAAACGTGACGTTCGAGGCTGATGTTTTAGTGACAGTCGAGCATGATTATGCATCCTGTTCGTGGTTTATATACTTGTTGGTGTCGCTGAGATTTGTTTGGATCGGAATCGGAGCATAAATGGGGACCCTGTGTTCCGCGTTTGAATTGAGCACTATGTGTTCGTAAAAATGCCTGACTGAAACTGTGAGTATATTGGCCCGCCCGGGAACCGAGCGCCCCCTAAATGAAAGTGTGGGAATCTTATTTTCTTATTCTTGTTTCATGGACAATTTTGATGAGCTCTCTAGTGCTCTACCGTCTAGATTGATTGTTGAATCTCTACTGGTAACTTGCCCGAGGCAGATATCATATGCCAAGGATTGAGGTGCTCTTTCTTGTGTTGGCGAAATGTAGATTTTCGGTAATTTCATGGGTTCTTTCGATACGAAGTAGGTAACATTTTCTTTTGATTATTCTGATGATCTGTTTTTTTGGAGTTTTCTTCCGGAGGTACTTTGTGAACATGAATTCATAGTGAAACTACCTTCTTCCTTCTTGTTTTAAGGAAAATATGAGTTCATTGGTTGACGAATTTTCTTATATCAGTCTTTTGCAAATACTATTGGAGTATATCTAGTAGAAAAGTGCAAAAGAACGGGAACAACCTGGAACACCTAAAACTTGACCAAACTGGCTGATTATGGGCGGTTTGCATGGGGTCTAGTCCAGTTCCAATGTGGAACTGTAAATCCAATTGGAACCTGTGAGTACCGGTCTGGTTTCCGGTTCTAGTGTGGAACTGCCTACTCAGATGACCTGAACCGGATTGGACTGGTAGTTATATCTCTCTTTTTTTTTTTTTTTTTTTTTTTTTTTTTTTGTTTCCTCTATTTCATGTTTTGAAATGGAATTGGAAACCCCAATTTCTACTTCCTTTCCTAGTTTCCTACCTCTCGCTCTGTCCGTTGCCTCATTTCAAGCGGCCTTACCTGCCTCTCTCACTCTTGCTCTCAATGGCCTCCAGCCTTTTTGCTCCCTCTCTCAATCTCGCTCTTGGGCCTCCATCCTTGTCACTCGCTCTCAAGTCTCATGCCTTCGGCCTCGTTGCTCCCTTTCTCACTCTCGCAGTCACAGCTATAGATCCTCCTAAAATCATCTTAAAATTGCCCCTTCCACTGAGCATCGGTTCTCTTTTATCTCTGAATTGAAGGAACATGAAAGACTCCAATTTTAGGATTGAACAGCCTCGTCCTCCCTCTTCTTGCGCAGGTTTTGATTGCTGTCCGAATCATGATTGCTTGATCTCATGGTATTGTTGCTTCTGTGTTAGGTAGAGTCGGCCTCAGTGATTGATAGGTTTGTGGAGATTTTTTTCCCCCCTTTCACTTCTTCTTTTTTGATGAATTGGGTGTTCAAGAGATACGATTGAGCTGCCTTCTGGGCTGTGTCTGTTGTGTGCTTGGTTTGATTCTTCCTTTTTGAAATTATAGCCATGGTGTTCAGGCACTTGGATATTCTGATGACCAGTTCCACGGACCCGCTCAGGAATTCCTGGCCGGGTCCATTGAACCTACGGGTGGATCTTGGTTCCCATTTTGTGGAACTAGTCCTTAGTGGGGGTTCCCAGGACCAGGGTGGTCCCAGGTCCAGGGTGGGCGACCACCCTGGAGCTGATCACCCTTAATTCCTGGCTCCTCTTATATGAAGCTAGGTCACTCTATTTATTGGAGAGTAGCTTTTGTCCGCCAATAATTTAACTTTTTCAAAGTTGCTTTAGGCCAATGACTTCTCCCAGTGACATTCAGAGCTGAAACTCATTGTTTTCATACATATGACGACCCTTGCCAGCGTTGTTAGTTTTTCATACGTAATAAATGACCTCTTGCATACAGGAACTGCCTCTTTAATGATTAGTTATGGAGAATGGTGTCCCCATGTGAATCGTTTGGTTTTATCTTGTGTTTACTTCTGCTTATTATATATTCTTCTGCAGATAAGTGAGAAATGAAGAAAGGAATACACCCTCAGATGCAATGGATATCGTATGTGACCCAGAGTGGGAGATTGATGCATGTTATGATGACAAAGATACACAATACTGGCAAAGTTTACCATTTCCGAGCAAAACGTCAGATGGCTCAGAACTTGGGGCAGATTGCAAAATACAAACGCCGTTATGAGCAGCAGAATGTTGAGGACAATGAAAAGTAGTACCTTTGACGGTCCAAATGGGAAGTCAAAATTGACCATTTGTTTTCTGGGTTTGACCTTTTTAGCACGAGCACTTTTGAGTCTTATGGGCATTGCATGTTTCCCGCCTTGCTGTTTAATAAATCCAGGAAGGAACCCTTTTCATCATTTTACAGAAAATCAGATGGAAAATGAGAAGTTTATCTGTCAATAGATTGTTCGGTTTGTCCTTAGTTTAATAGATTTTGTTCTTCCTTAATGATGTATTGGGATTATTCCTGCTGCTTTCATTTGGCTGCCCTCCATTCAGATCTTGTGAAAGCATCAAACTGGAGCTTGTCCTACAAATTGCTAGAATGCTGTTCAATTTTTGTTGTGAGTGATGAAACTATGCAACATCTTTCGGTTTAAGGCTAGGATCATAGATCGCGCCAGTTAAGAAGGGCTGCAGTGAGACCTTTCTTTGATGACGGTCCGAATGAAATAAGCCTTTTTTTTTTTTTTTGGGTGACCCAGGGAACCCCGCATGGCGGATCTTGGGAGTAAACCACTGGGGCGACACATGCTGCCCACCACACACGTGCCACTGGGTAAGTCACCCCCGCGACACGGCCGGGGTTTCAACCCCCCCTTCGTGAGGGGGAGGAGGCTCAAAGCCAACTGCGCCACCCAGGTGGGTGGTAATAAGCTCTTTTTTTTAACAATGTTTGAAGACTTATTTAAATAGCATCATTCAAATCTAGGATTTTGATCACATGCCAAATAGGGCCCTAGGGTACCAATTTGATTGACCTCATCCTCAAACCTATAGGGGTGTAAAGTGTTCAACATGATTTTATGCGTCAGCTCGACTCGATTTTGCACAGCTCGATACTTTGATTGAACTTAGACCCAATCTTAGTTTCTCAAGCTTCATCTCTAAGTGACTGAGTTTCCAATACGCTTTAAATTCAACTCAACCCAATTAATTAGTAAACTTGAGCTCGAACTTTGAAACTCCTACCATACGGTATAACTCCCTAGTAATTCGGTCACTCGATTAGGCATATGTATTACTCAAGTATTTCTAAGCCCGAACTCGACTAATTATTCAAGCTATTCAAACTCAGGGGAGTTCAAGTGAGCCTTGCCTAGACATGAGAGTTCTATCAACATCTGATATGACTTATGGCTTCGCTTTGTCATTTGGTGTGGGTGCACATAAGTTAGGCAGATTTTTAAGCGTCTTATTTTGAGCTTGCACACAGTATCTGCCGCAATGATCATTAGTTTGCTGAAAGAGGTGGTCAGCCTAGCTCTTTAACAAGTGCCTGTGGATAATCACTAAGATTAATGATCTTGATGTGGATGTCAAAGATTATTTGATATAATAAGTCTTCTGTGGTTGTTTAGTTGTCCTAGTTAGCCTAAACCTTTTCAGCTAAATTAAACCACATTTTCACTGGAACCTTCTGATAGTTCACGCTCATCTCGGATCATGACAATGCCTTTAGCTTTTCTAAACATAAGTTCGGCAGATTTTTAGGCATCTTATTTTGAGCTTGCACATAGTATCTGCCGCAATGATCATTAATTTGCTGAAAGAGTTGGTCAGCCTAGCTCTTTAACAAGTGCCTATCCAATCACCAAGATTAATGATCTTGATGTGGATGTCAAAGATTATTCGATATAATTAGTCTTCTGTGGTTGTTTAGTTGTCCTAGTTAGCCTAAACCTTTTCAACTAAATTAAACCACATTTTCACTGAACTTTCTTATAGTTCACGCTCATCTCGGATCATGACAATGACTTTAACTTTTCTAAACATGTGACAAGACATTACAATGCAGTAGCAGCCTGCTAATGCCGTTACAGCTTTAAATCAGCAACTTAATAATAATGAAGCAAAAAGCCCTTCAACAGCAGAAAATACAAAAGCTAAACCCTCATCACGAATTAAGCAATTCAACCCCCTCACCAGGGTCACCACCCGCAACATGAAACCTCATGACCCAACGAGGTAAGAAAAACATGAATTCAATCTTCTCGCACAAGATCAAATTAAAGAATGGACCCACCTCCTAACCTTATATAAACGCAGCATCAAGCTTGCCAGTTATCCTAGCACATCATCTCACGACGATGCGGCTACACAATGTGCGAATCGTGTTCTCGTGGCTACTCTTGTTATATGCATGTTCCGTGATGGCGGAAGCTAAGCCGACGACTTCAAGGGTCGGGAAAAATGCGACCAATGCCTCATCGTCGTCTGCATGGCTGCTAAAGGTGGTGTCCAAGGGCGGAGATCCAAGGCCTATCGGGTGCTGGAACAGGCCATGGATATGCAACCGGGGGGAAACTCCGCCGTTCCGCATGCGGTGCTGCAGAAACCGGTGCGTCGACATCACTTCGGACATTGACCACTGCGGGTTGTGCGCCATCAGGTGCCCTTACACTTGGAAATGCTGCTTCGGCCTCTGCAGGAACATAAACATCAATCCATTACACTGTGGTCGGTGCTTCAACCGCTGTCCCTTTGGGGTCCCTTGCCTCTACGGGATGTGCGGGTATGCCCGGCCTCTGCCACCGCGCCGCCCATACCCTTTCCCTCCTAGGCCTCCCCGGCCCCGCCCCTGGCCCCAACCACCCAAGGGCAGTGTTCCCCGCAAACCGCAACCACCCAAGGGCTATGATCCCCACAAACCGCCCAAGGGCTATCAACCCTCTGCAGTCGCTTGAAGGCCGAATATCCGTTGCGCTTTAATTCCGTAGCATTGAATTTCATATCTGCATGTTATTTATTGTTTTAATTATGTCTAAATTGATGTTTCTTATACTATACAGCATGCCTGTGACCCTCCCCCCCCTCCCAAGAATAAGCTCAGTTCAGGTCTAATGGTTTCAAGAAATGTATCCTCCGGTTTAAGAGGTCATTTTACCAGTAAGAAAACAGGTGGTCTCGTGTTTATTGAGTCCTCTGTCTATGAACTGCTTTCATAGTCCAATCTCTCTGCCTTGATCGTTTGTTTTTGGCTCAAGCTCAATGCTATGCTAAAACATAGCGACATGAACTTGCGTATCTGGACTAACCCATTTCGGGAAAACATGCTAATGAACATCATTATCTATGACAACGGGAGAGATCAAAGCTAATTCAAGCCAGCCTCTTGCAACGCTGCAGTTTCCACCTGGAAAATCCTTCAGACGAGAACAAACTACTCCAAAATCGAAACAGAACTCCCTCCAAAGAGAACAGACATATAATAGAACCAAACTTTGAATCATTACGCAACAGGAGCTAACCGTAAATGATGTTTGGTCTCGAGCCGCTTCTACTTGTCCTTGTAAGTAAAACATGAACATATTGTTTGAAGGCTCGTGAAAGGGACAAAAACAGAGTAATAGAAGCTTCAGCATATTGCTTGCTGTCAATAGAATCCATTAGAAATCTGTTATTGATGCAATGAGCAACGATGGTACAGATTTGTCAATAATACGCACAAATATACAAAAGTGTTGGCAACAGAGGGTCCTCGACTTTCCACAGAGAGAGAGAGAGAGAGAGAGAGAGAGAGAGAGAGAGAGAGAGAGATCACTTAAGCACCAAGCAACAATTATTTTCTTTATCTGAGAAGCTGTGTATCCATTACAAAAAGTCGAGAAAATTACGGATTAAAGCATAGGGGAACTAATTGAGCACAAAGCTATCACTCACATATGCGTTTTCCGCAACCATAAATACTTTACTAATAAGTGGGGAAGCTAGGATCCACATCCCGGGCCCAGGACTCCAGGCCCCCCATGATATCCTTGGCAGAAGTAAAGCCTATCTTCCGGAGGTAGTTGACAGCCCTCTGTGAATCATTTCCTCTTCTGCAAATCACGTAAAGGCTCGCATCCCTCTGGCCTTCTGCTTCCTTTAAGGCTGATGAGATTTCAGCTACTCTTTTCTCTAAGGTCGAGAGTGGAATGTTCAAGGAATTGGGAAGAGATACAATCCTGAAGTGGTGCTCAGGGCGGACATCTACCAGTATATGCGCTTCACCATTTTTAAGTCTCTCATTGTAGTCCTTACTGCTTATCCTGGAGTCTTCCGAGAGCAGATTCAACTTCTGAGGGGCAGACTGCATCCAATGGAAGATCATTGGGACAGAGGGAAATTCTTCAATAAAGCATAAAAAATCAGGGCAGATGGTATTTTCTTTCATTAATCATCAAACGTTCCATCTTCCAAGCTAGGATATTTAAGTAGTGATTGACAGTTTACAGATGCCAAAAAAAGCACCCTGCTTCGTTTACTCTTCGGAAGCACATTTTCCCCAGATGTGACATGATATGATATCACTCCAGGCTCTTATGCTTGCCACTAGCAATTACAGTCAATCATTTGCCTGGTGACCTTATAAAACATGTCAAGGTACTAGAAGTACAAGAAGAAATACACCCTTAATAGGATAATGCCAAGGGGAGGAGAAGAGCTGAAAAACACATATTACCGCAGACAGAGGGGCCTGGGTGAACTTCTCATAGTCAAATTCTTGAAATTGTTGTCGTGAAAATGTTGCATTCTCTCCACACACTTCACAGAGCAAAGACCTGCCTCTTATCTTGACCTAGAGATACAAAAGAGAAACAGGAAATAGGTTGTAAGCTCTTCAAGTATTTCACGAACAACGCACTAGAAGAATGATCTGTTTTTAGAAATGGGGGGAAAAATCTGAGTTCATAATATAATGCGATGATGCATACAATTCGTATCCGTCCAGATAAAGCATCAAACAAAAGCATCCTTCCCACTAGTGGTTCACCAACTGCACTTGCAATCTTTATAGCCTCCAGTGCCTGAAGACAGCCAATGATACCCGGTACTGAAAAATTCACAGCAAGTAATCACGCTCAAGATCTTGACTCATAACAATGGAAAATAATGCTGTTTCCCTAAAGTTCCTATCTCCATTAATGACCACTAATAGAAGAATGATGAAAATACAATCTACTCCAGACCATAATTCGCAAGAATGAACAGGAAATTCCACAAGCCACCCCATTCAAGGCCTCTTACCTACTCCTAGAACTCCACTGTCAGAACATCGCTGGCATGCTGTTGACGGTGGCGGAGTAGGAAACAAGCACCGGTAGCACGGACCTCCACTGCAGTTATAAACTGTGAGCTGTAAACAAGTAATTTACGTTTCTGTTAATCTCACAGGCAATAATCCTGGCCCCTCTGAGGAAAAAGAAAATGCAAGTAAAAATCTTCATAGAAGTAGCTGCTAAGCTTACCTGTCCCTCCAATCCTAGGGCAGCGCCTGATACAAGAGGCTGCACTATCAAAAGAAGCAACTCATCACAATTACAGTTAAATGCCAGGCGCATAAAAGTTTAATACCTCAATCAACATGTCCAATCAAAAAACCCAGAAGAAGTCCGAGCTCTTATTGTGATACCTCAGCTCAATCATTTAAAAAGTAAGAATTAATTGTTACATTTACATCTCTTAGGTGCAAACTATCATAGGAAGATTTACTCCGGTGGATGATGTGTATAAAAAGCTATATGCCTCGCTGCTAGGGACATCTCCATTTTCACAGATAAAGGCAGCCATCCAATAGAAGTCAACTGGCAACTCGGCATCTTTGCCAAGAAAAAGCAATCAGAGGCCTGACAAACAACCGGTATACCTTCCCCAACACCACACAGCAATCACTGATCATGTACCGGCTTGGCGCATTATCTGTTGCATCTACCACAATGTCATACCTAGCAAGCAAAGCAGACGTGAAGATCAAGATACTTCAATCACCGAGAAGTGAGAAAGAAAGAAGACCCAAAAGTTGAACATGAAAATAAAAGGTCAAAATAGTGTATTATCACTCCAATCATACTTGCTCAAGATTTCCAAGGCATTGGAAGTGCGTAAAGCCTCTCTGTGTTCGACAATCTGGACAGTTGAGTTGATGCTGAACATGATAAAATTCCGATTAAAATACAGCACACAAAATTTCGGAAAAAAAAGAAGAGAAAAGAGCTATTGGTGTCACGTACGCACGACAAGCAGCAGCAGCAGACTCAACCTTCAACCGGCCTATATATGCTTCAGTGTGGATAATCTAAAGTAAAGCATAGCAAAAGGAAGCACACCATGTCACAAACTCACAATGGTGAAACAGCCAAGAAAGAAAAAATGCGCAAACACGATCGGGACCATGCTCAAGAGTAAATTCCAGCATGTACCTGCCTGTGCATATTATTAAGCTCTACCACATCGTTGTCGACAATACCCAACCGACCTGGGTTTAACCAACAAACATATCGAGTTCAGCAAATAACAAAACTACAGAGCCACAGTGACAAGCGAAAACTTTGAAATCAATCATCAACCGAAAAAATGTAATAACTAGTCAGTAAACAGAACACACCGACTCCACAAGCCGCAAGATATAACAGAGCCGGCGATCCCAATCCTCCAGCTCCAACCACTAAAATCGACGACTTCAGGAGATTTGACTGCGCTGCGCAAATTAAGCAAAGGGCGACATAATCAAAACAGAATTCGCAGCAAATCAAAAGCCGTCCATGAATTTCAACAGAGTTGCCAAAAAAGCTCTAATCTTTTGCAATCATTTCTCGAGCAGACACCAATTCGAAGGTAGGACGAACCTTGAACTCCGAAAGAAGGGAGCAAGAGCTGGCGGCTGTATCTGTAGATCATCTCGGGCGCCAGGCCGTGCCCGAGGCCGAGGCCGAGCCCCGCACCGGCGGCCGTCGCCGGGGGGCACGAGCCGTTGCTCGGGATGGCGTCGTCCCGGCAGCTCAAGCCCTTGAGCTGAGCTTCGAGGGTCGAGATCTTGGCCTCTATGTCGCTCCTCGTCGCCTTCAGGGCTTCGATCTCGCCGAGGATTCTGGCTGCGTCGGCTCCGCCGGAATCCATCTCTCTGCCCCCCTCGAGACGGTGGGTGTGAGGAAGCGATTGAGATGGGAGAGTGAGGCCGAGACGGAGAGGGAGATGAAGAGGCTTCGAAGGTGGCCAAAACCCTAGCTCGGACTGTTGCAGAAGGGCGACGCTGATGAAGGAGACGAGCAAAGGTTTTGACTTTTGAGCTTGTTGACTTGTTGATTAACAGTGACGACTTTCCAGTGCCACGTCGGCTAACAAGATGGGGTCCTGCTCAATGGGAAAATCCAGCGCGGACATGTTTTGTTTGCTAAAAATGATTATTCAAGGAAAAATCATTTATGATTTTTTTTTGTCAATCTTATTCTATACCTACTCTATAGTCACTCTCAGACTTTTGCCCGCAAGACCCACACCTGAAACTTGCGCGTCCCCACCCCATCCCTCCCTGAGAAGGTGGGGGTTTGAACCCCTCACCTCCCCCTTCCATGTTGGAAAGGTAGCCACACCTGCGAATCCCATTTATGATTGAAAAAATAATATGCATGCTTAAAATTAGAAAGGTGCATTTTGTAAATTGAAAATGGGGATTTTTTTTTTTTGCAAAGCATATATATTTATCATGAAATTTTACCGAAACAGGCACATTTTTAGGCTTGATTTGTGTTTGCGGGAAATGTTAATGAATGATTTAGAAAATGCTTCACTAAAAACGATTGGTTGAAAGTTAATAGAAAAAATATTAATTATCCATAATAATTTATATCTAAATATTTTTATGGATGATTAAAACTATTTTCCTTCATTAATTTTTGCAGGCAATGTTAGCCATCAATTTTGAGAAAATATTATCTAAATTATCTATTTTTCGTGAAATAAAATGAGCTATAGCCACTGGGGTTCTTATAAAATTTGTCCTAAACCCATTTACCCATATTCAATTAGTTTGGTTGTTTAATGGGTTTATTAAAATTTTGATAATAGCTTGATCTGGTTTATTAAAAAAAAGAAAAAAGCCCACCTAAATTGGTTTAAAGGGCCTTTAGGCTCAACCCATGGCAGACATAACTGCAGGTCTTGCTCTTTCTCTCTTCATAATAAACACACAGACATGCCTGCCCGCTTGGTGGCGGCGCGGGCACTACAAGACTATCCGATAAAATGCTCATCCAAGCAGCCATTCCCACTCATTTTGACCAAACTTTTGTTTTTCCCCATTGTGGAAATAAAGAATATCAGCTATTATGATTCATCTTTTTGATAATGTTTGGGTGTAAGCTACAAACTCGTATCTGGATGGGCTTTTTCAGCAAACCTACTCTGTTAAGCTCAGAACACGCAACCATGAAATTTATATTTTGAAAATAATCACAATAATTAGATACAATAGTAATAACATTTATTTTGACTATGCAAACTTAAATTTTATTCTGATTTCAAGAAAAAAAATATCACAAGACGTGAATTAATTTGGGTCGGATATTTTTTATCTTGATATGAACCTATTCACTGAATAGCTCTACTAGCTATTAAATTACTTCAAAATTTGGAAAACAAGTTCTCTAGAGACTGGACAATTCGATTCTTTAGGATAAGAAGGCGTTGATCTAAGATGTTCAGTGGCAACCGACTTAAATCCGTTTAATTGTCCATGGCATCTTTATCGCCATGTGATATGTTACTGCAGTGAAACGAGGCGAGGTCGACACTGTGACCGCAGAGCACTTGACTTCGAAAGACTTGCCACGTGGCGTACGGTCTATAAACTTGTCACGTGGCAAACACGGAGACTTGCAAAGACGGAATCATTTTTCCTTCGAGCGAAATTTTGTCCTTTTTTTTCTTGAGCCGTTGGAAAGACGATGCCCAGGCTCAGCCCAGTCCCCTCCGGCCCAGTGATTTCGAGCCCAAAATGCCTCGCCAGGGACAACCCGAACCGCATTGCCCGTGCCGCCAAAAAAACAACACTCCCCCACACGCGCTGAGGTTGGTGGGCTGCTGAGAAACGGGACACGTCGACGTTGTCAATTGTCACGACCAAATCCGTCCTTTTAAAAATGCTCGGATGATCGACGACCCTGTCGGCGCTAACGGCTTTAGGAACGCCGTCAAATGGGCGGTTAATATAGTCCATGGAAATAGCGTCTCCATCGATAATTTGCCAAAAGATTCAACGCAAAGATTTCTTTCGACAACCCACTCGAAATTGACAATTGAAAGACACCTACCCGAAAAAATATTCCTTAGAAAACTTCGGCCAGTCGTCTTTCGTTTTCCTGGCGTCATGCATCTTAGCGGTCGAAAAACCAATTTCAATTGGCCAGGAACGAAGAGAAAGAGAGGTGGGTGATGATTTGCATTTTCGGATTTGCGGGCTTATTTGGAGCCGCAATTGAAGGAAGCACGAAGTTGATGAAGCGAGAATTTGAGGAGAAGCGGAGGAGAAAAAGCGCTGCCTGAATCTCAGCGGAGTTCGACTAGTTTAATGTTTCCTTCTTCCTAGGATGTTGGTTTGTTCATCATTCACGATGCGTGCATGTTCCACAAAATCAGGACAATGACGATTACAGAACGAGGGCGTAATCGCACCTACCAGACAGCCGACGGCCAAAAAACCGGCCCTAATCGATGAGGGACATAACAGAATAAATGTACGAACAGAGAGTGTCGGAGTTCGAAATCCTAAATTGTGCTCTGATTCCATATTAATCGAGGCTTTTTTGTTCATTCACGGAGTACTCGTTAAACAAACAGATGAAGAAAAATAGTTCTTTTAAATGCACCATCATTATCATGTTATAAGCAATCGGTGTATTGGAAATCAATACGTTCTCTTATTAAATAAAATTAAAGAGTTCTCTGAGGATACTCGCCTACAAGATTCATATACATATAGATATGGATGTGCTACCATGTTCAATACCTTCTTAACAGCAAATTCCAAATTAACACTCCATTTCTTGATGAACTCCTACTCTGCATATGATCCGAGAAAAATACATTTTCATGTAAAAAGCTTCAAGAACATCTCCAAATTCGAGAGAGAGAGAGAGAGTTTGTGTGTGTGTGTGGATAAATGAATCCGTTCTTCTTATTTCTCTACTTTGGAACTTTTATCTGTGTGCATATGAACATGTATACAGCTTGAAAGCACCAAAAGCTATTTTTTTCAGATTGAGGCACGTGATGACAAGTCAGAGGAGTCAACGCCCTCATCATCGATGTCATCTAATTCTAAGCTACTCAATCTAGCCAACGCCCCGACCAAAGTCGCTGTGTTGTAAGTGCACGCTTCCGTCTGCATGAAATTCTTCCTCTCATCTCTGAACCGGTCCACATCGTCGGGCCCGCCCACGAGCGCCCCGACCACCACGTTTGGGTTCGGGCCACGCCGCCCGAACCAGTTGTCGTACCCCTGCGTGCACCCGATGAACCCCTTGCTCTTCCTGTATGGCGCGATGGACGCACCCCGGTGGTGCACTCGCAGAGGGTACTTGTTGCCGTAGCCCACAAGGTAGCTCGTGCCGTGCGGGTTGTCGCCCAGGATGTAGTCAACCTGCGACTTCGCCAGGCGGAGGAGCTCTTCCGGGCCCACCCGCTCACCGTTGCTGCAGCCGAGCGTCTGGTCGGCCGCCCGGAGGTAGTCGGAGTAGACCGACAGCAGGAATGCCGCACTCGACACGTACTGCATGTTGTTCCACTTGCGGACGTACAGCAACCCGCCCGGGGTGCGGCGCACGTTGGTGCCGTTGTTCTTGCTGAGGCAGGCGCACAAATAGTGCTCGGCCTTGGCGCGGTACTGTTCCAGGATCCGTCTGTGCGGCTCGTGTTTTGCTTCGTCCTCCATCAGCAGCTGCACCCGAAATCGACACGAAACTTTCGATGAGTCGAGAGTTAATGTGGCGTAAAGAGGGAGCAGCCGGCGAAGAAGTTATTGCATGGTTCGGTCCGACATTTCCTGGTTCGTACTTTCAGACCGATCACGCGAAGACGAGCACATCATTGAATCGGAACGAAGATCTCGTACGTTCAATGCATGCTCCCATTAAAGAGGAGAGAGAGAGAGAGAGAGAGAGAGAGAGAGAGACGTACTATGGAGCCGAGGGTTTGGACGCCGGCGAACTTGACGTCCCAGCTGAACTCGGCGATGGCCCAGGTGATCCCGCCGAGCGACGCCGCGTTGTCGACCGCGTATGCCAGATAATCGGCATCATCGGTGGCCTTGTAGAGCCACAGCGCGGCCCACAGCAGCTCGTCGCCGTACCCACTCACCGACGGGTAGTATCCCTTCGCTGCTGCCACGCTCACGTCATACTTCCCCCTCCTCCGGTCGCCGAACTCGAACAGCTGCGGCAGCCCACCAGCAAATTAAACAAATTCCACTTCCAATTAAAGAAAAGGCTAAGATAGAACGATGTTTTTTCTGGCTGTAATGCTACGGTTCACCTAAACGCAAACCGTTTTTTGGTTTGAATGCGGTGCACCAACTTTAGTAATATCGCTCGGACATATGTCGCTATAACGGTCTCAAAAAAATTACATTTTATATGTATGTACCTGTCGGGCGTGGTGCAATAGCAGGTGGGAGTAATGTGGGTTCGTTTCCCTAAACACGATGGAGGCTGCCGCCATCGCCGCTGCCGTCTCGCTGGCGATGTCCGACCCTGGGTTGTCCTCGTCCACCTTGTACGCCTGCCGGGACGTCGTCATGTCCTCCGGCCGCTGCCAGCAGTAGTGGTCCGTGTCCCCGTCGCCCACCTTAATAATTGGAAAAGCGGGTCATTATTGTAATCTGGCATTTAATGGACCAAATCTGCCTAAATTGGCTCGTCATACGAATGCAGTCATCGAATTTTTCTTTTTTCGCTGTTTAAGAAATTCCATGGTTGTAATCGACTCGATTTATACCCGACAAGCCGCGACGATTTATCGGAAAATAAAGAAAAAGAAGATATTATGAAAAGAAATAGGGGAGACAAAATAGATGATACCTGAGCCCAGAGGACGTTGGGGTGGGTGTGGGCTTTGATGAAGTAATCGGTGCCCCATTTGATGGCCTCGAGCGCGTGCGCCAGCTCGCCGGCGCCGGCGATCTGTTGGCCGTACTCGATCACCCCCCACGACAGCATTGTGATGGTGAACGCCATCGGGAGGCCGAACTTGACGTTGTCGCCGGCGTCGTAGTATCCTCCGACCAGGTCCACCTTCGCATTCCAAACGCAGGACCCCGTCAAGGATATTTATTCAATGCACGACGCACATGGAAAGGAAATCGAGAAGAGAAAAAAAGATGGAAAGAAGATCCGATGGCATTGGTTGAAATGAATCTGGACGAACCCCTTGCTCGAGGCCATCGGTGAGGCCGGAGTGGTCGCGCCAGGCGACGCGCTGGTTGTGGGGCAGATGGCCGGAGCGCTGCGCCTCGAAGTAGAGGAGGCTCTTCGCGAGGGCCTCGCCATAGTCTGGAGGCCGAGACTGAGAATGAGAGGCGGCCGCGAGCGTGACGATTAGGAGGAGGAGGAGAAGGAGAAGGAGGGCCGAGCGGCGGCGGCCGAGAAATGCGAACATGGCGGCGGCGTTCATGCAGGGAACGGCGTCTCTCCCTTCCTCTCTGTCTCTTCTCTCTCTCTCGGCGGGTATTTATGTCAGTTATATAATATGCGAGCCCCTTGGCACTTGCCATGATATGATTAGCAGAAAAGAAGAAAAGAATTTGGGCTCAAAGCCTGTAACGAGCTCAAGCTTGCGTCCTAAAAAGGAACTTACGGTGATGACAAAAACAAAACAAGAACTTTCCAAGGATTGGATCATCAATTTGGTTTTTATGGGAAAGCATTAATTATTTTGCTCGGGTAGTAATAAGAGTAATGCTCTGCTTATCAGGCATGCTCGCTAAGAGTTCTTAGAACACCCATCGAAAGGAAAAGTCTCGTGTATATTACTGTATATGTATATGCTCTTGTCTGTTGTGATTTTTTATATGAATAACGAAATAGAACGCATTTGATCTAGTAAACGATATCGTGTCAGCCCATTGCGTTACGTAAATATTACAAATTGCTCGAATTTTGGAGTTGTGAGGCAACGTTTAGGCACCCACTTCGTGGGGGTTTTGATTTGACGGAGTAAAGCCAAAAACCCATTTTTACGGAATTTTCAATTCGAAGCGGGTGGAGATTGGATGACTCTCGACCTGTCAGTTGTCACTGCTTTTGCGTGTTCAACCTTACCAAATGTTCCTTGCGTCTGGTGAGGCGCGGTTGGATTAAGTCGCACAAGCAAAATGGTCAAAGCCACGGTCCGGTGAAAAGAAAATTTAGACAACTGGTGAACCCTTTTTGGATCTGAGCGCGTGGGAAGAAAGCAGCGGTGTTGAAAGAGATGGGAGAACAAACTCGGGATGACGGTGGAAGGAGTTCGGGAGAGTAAGTACATAATTATTCATGTATTATATATGATTTCTCATATAATCTAACGTGCTCTAAAGGAAAAGAAATGATCTTTGTTCATGAATATAACTAGATGTTTACAGGTTTTTAGGAGACATGCCAATTAAACTTTAAACCTGTTCTAAATTATATAGGATTTTTCTGATGGGTATATCAAACTCGCCTTGTGGTTTGAAACTCAATTGCACATTGATCTCGATCCCCCATTAAATCCCATTTGCCTCCATCTCTAGAGCAAATTATAGGTCCTACTCCTGACTCATTTACCTAGATACATTGAGCATGATTATATGGAAATTAATTTATCACCAAGTGAAAGTTTCATTTTTGCCATATCTCTGTTAGGAAAGTTTGCTGGAGGACCCAAAAAAAGGAAAAAATGTAATTGTCACATACTGCACGACTGCAAATTATACTTATAGATTACATGTCTATTAAATATCTTTAGATCCGTTCGGATTGTAGTATACATAATATCAATGCAATCTGCATATTTGGCGAATGGACTTCAAATGGAACACGTTTGCTCATACAATGACGATGCCGTTTTCAAGACAAAGCATTTGGGTACATGAACTTATGATGAATCTATACACGTATGAGTTTTGTTTCTCGCGACCAACTCCACATGCCATAAAAATAATGTATAGTCCAGCCCATTCGAGTCAATCTCCAAAACAATAAAATTCGAAGGTGAGTTCAGGCTTCAGTCTCCACCGCTTAGAGAGCGACTCTGCAAGGCAAGAGGAGGTCGACCCTTTTCATATATATGCTCTTGAAATATGATGATTAGGTGCCTAAAATGTCAGTAGCATGTCTTTGTCCATTCACGAAGGTCGTCGTGGTTCAGTACGTGCATGTTGAGGTTCAGATCCAGCTCATTATCTTAACCTTAACTACTCGTATTAAGTGGAAACCATGACGAGGGATTTTTGCTTCTAGAAAAAGTTGGTAATTGAGGGAACGAGTATGGTACATTGAAAAATAGCGTGTGTTCAGTGAGATTGATTGCATCATCTCTTCCCACCAAAGACATAAAGAATGGCTTGCTCCAAAGAAGGGAGGAGGAGAGAACACCGCTGGAAGTGTTGAGACTTTCCTCAGCCTGGCCCTCTGCATGCGAATCTTACGGTGGGGCTATGCTTACTAAAGACTGATGCTAAGTTCGTCCTACCGGGGTTCGAGAATCCGGTACGTGGATTTTCATACAGACCTGCATGGTTTATAAACTAGAGACAGCATGTGTTGTCATGGTTTGTGTGTCTGTGCAAGTGCAGACAAGGGTTTAGATTTCGATTATAGGGTTCTTGGCAAAAGTGTCAAAAAAGTCCACAATCTTTTATATTTGTACCAATTTAATCAAAAACCTTTTATTGGTGTCATTTAATCCTAAACTTTTTTACTTAGTGCTAATTTAGTCCTGAACATTTTCATTTGGTGCCAATTCAGTCATTTCCAGTTAATTTTAATTGGATTTTGCTGACTAGATGCCGATTAGCTGACGTGGCACGATTGTCATTGACATGGATAACTCTTTAAAAAAAATGATTTTTTATTTTATTTTATTTTTTTCTTTCTTTTTTCCTTGTCCTCCTCCTTCCTCTAGCCTTAACCTTTCAGGCCTTTGGTGAGCCTCACGGCCATTAGTAAGGCTTGAGCCCTCGCCAAAGGCTGTGAGGGCGGCCTCACATTGGGTGGCCTCACGCTAGGTGGTGAGAATAGGTTGAGGCCTCCTAGCCTGAGAGAGCAGCCTTGCTAGAGGTTGGGCAAGACTTGACCCTAGCCAAATCCAGCGAGGGCAAGCCTCGTCACCTAGCGCAAGCAACCCTTGCGGCCTCTAGCGAGGGCTCAAGCCTCGCCAGTGGTTGTGAGGCTCGCCAGAGGCCAACAAGGTTGACTTCAACCTCGCCGGCCATTGCCTCTAGCCGATGGAGGAAGGAGAAGGAGAAGGGAAAAAGAAAAAAAAAAAAAAAGAATAAGAACAAGAATAAAAAATTCTAAAAATATAAAAAAAATTGTTCATGTTAACACCGGCCGTGCTATGTCAGCAAGCCGCCATCGAGTTAGTAAAATCTAACCAAAATTAGCCGAAAGAACTGAATTAGCACCAAATAAAAAAGTTTAGGAACCATCGACTGCGGTGGCCGCGATGGTTTGAGCTCTCTCCCCCTAACGCAAGGGGAGGAGTTCAAATCCCCTCACGGTCGCTAGGGATTCTTAAGTGTGGCGTCGGGGTGGTGGGTCCTCCACTAGCGTCACTCCAGGGTTTACTCTTCGGCTGTCGGCCGTGCGGAGGTTCCCTGGGTCACCAAAAAAAAAAAAAAGTTTAGGACTAAATTGATATCAATAAAAGTTTTAGGATTTTTTTGACATTTTTTTCCCTAGGATTCTTTCCAGGGGTATAGAGACGGATTACAGGCACATGAGCAAGAGCGAAAAGGCCCAAAACAATAAATTACAGGAACAAGAATAGGCTTGTAGATTGCAGCAGAGGAAACCTATGGTGGCTTGGGCTTCGACGATGAGTAAAGTGGCGCTTAATGACCATAGAGTGTAAGCCAGGGGTTTCCGCAACAAGATGCATGCACAGGGGACCGAAATCATCCCTAGAGATGACAAAGATCAAGATCCGCCGACATTTGCTATGGCGAGCAGACGGAGAAAATGAGCAAAATAGGCTTTCAAAGGAGGGGACAACTCGAGGCGAATACAAGCCCCTATACAACCAAATCGATTGACGCCCTTTATTTGCCTTCCCAACATAGTTAATTTTCAAAGTTCAGTTTTATGCCAAGTCCAAGCCTTACACAGCCACACGAAAGATCATTTTCCATCTCCAACACAAGAACTATCACGATAGCATCATCATTTACTCATGGAAGATTACAAACTTCGCACTCTAATCTCACTTGTTAGGCTTGACCTGCAGGGATGAGAATTTTAGCCATACGCATCCAAGAACTCATCTTAGAGGCCCAAAACCATTCGGCCCGGTGACATTGATACATGACTTGCTTTTTTGGGCTTGACAAAAACCATGAGCTATATAAGCTCTCTTCAACATATCTATGTAATAGAGCCCAGTCTCTAACAATGATCAATTGGGTAGAAACGTCCTTAATTTTATGTTTCATCAAATTGACTTACGACATGTGTATTGTTGGGATATAATACGCGGAAACGACGGGATCTTGCAATTTACGTCAACGAGAAATTGCCAGAGAAAATAAACGAGAAAAGTAAGAACACCAGGAATTTACGTGGTTCGGTCCGAGTATCGGTACCTACGTCCACGGGGAGAGCCAGCAGCAAATAATCCACTATAATCGAAGTATCAAAGTTTACAATCGCTCAATCGCTCAAGTGTTTCCCACACCTAGATTTAACCCCAAACCCAAAGTGTTTATAAATAAACAACTCACTTGGGAATACAAACTCACGAAACAGAATTATCGCACGTTCAAGCTCCGGTACAATACGCGCTACATATGGCTTCGCGTATCTCTTCAGGCTTCGCGTGACTTGCGACATCAAGGATCACGTACGGCTTGAAGGGTTTCTTTCGTTCTGGCTTTGGCGGCTTCTTTCTTCATAGGTCTTCGGCGTGCAGCTTCTTGCTTTTCGCGGCTCGACTTTACGTAGGGCTCTTTCCACTTTTATATGTGTGCCGAGGACTCCGAAATCGTGCGCCCAAAGAGTTAACTGGGCCCACCATCCGCATGTAGGTTTCCTCTCTCGGCTGACTTCTCTGGGTGAAGAAAAGAATGGGCCCACCACGTTCTATTTCACGCCTGGACTTCACGCCAAAAGCTGCAGAAGACATCTTTCCTTTTACTTTATTTTGTTTTGCACGTACAAGGAGGAAATTCAAGAAAGAATTTATTTCTTTCTTCTTCGTCCAATTATGATCCGTTTAAGAAAAAAAATTTATCGACAAATTCGATTTATCCGAATTCAAACTCGAGTCATAATTTAACAATTCTCCACCTTGGCTCGATGTTTGAAGCCAAGTTATAGTACTCATCATCCATGCTGCTCTCCCAACGCCCCAACGGGTGCTCACACTCCACAGACGCCAATAGAGCTCAAGCAGAGCTTGAGCTTCGCCAAAGGAACAGACTTAGTTATCATGTCTGCTGGGTTATCTGCTGTAGCAATCTTTTTAACAGTAACAATACCTTTAGCTAAGACATCTCGAATGAAGTGGTATCTGATGTTGATATGCTTCATTCGCTCGTGATAAACTGGATTATATGCCAAATATATCGCACCTTGGTTATCACAAAGTGTATATCCACACTTTTCTCGTTCTAACCCAAAGTCCAAGAGCAAACCTTTTAGTCATATCGCCTCCTTCGCTACAAAGGTTAGTGCCATGTACTCGCCTCGCCGAAGACAAGGCAATGTGATCCCGTAAGGATGCTTTCCAACTAACTCGCACCACCGCTAGCGTAAACATGTACCCCGCTAAAGATCCGCGATCATCCAAGTCACCGGCGTGATCCAAATCCACAAAACCAAAGTGGTCTCACCGCCATTGCTGTTCCTCCGGTATACTATACCCACGTCTGTTGTCCCCTTCAAATACCTGAGGATCCACTTCACAGCTTCCCAATGAGCTTTACCAGGACGCTTCATGTAGCGACTAACTACGCTCACAGCTTGTGAAATATCAGGCCTAGTGCACACCATAACATACATAATACTACCTACGGCACTAGAATAAGGAACATGGGACATATGCTCCTCCTCCTCCTCAGTCTGCGGTGATAATTTATCTGAAAGTTGAAAGTGCTTTGCTAAAGGTGTACTTACAGATTTTGCCGATCGCATATTAAAACGTGCTACGATCTTCTCAATATATTTCTTTTGAGATAGACGTAAAACTCCCGCAGCCCCGTCACGCAAAATCTCCATACCCAAAATTTTCTTTGCAGCACCTAAATCTTTCATCTCAAATTCAGCATTTAATCGCCTCTTCAGCACATCAATATCGACATATTCTTAGCTGCTATCAACATATCATCAACATATAAGAGTAGATAAATCAAAGAACCATCCTCCAATCTCCTATAGTAAACACAGTTGTCCATCTTACTTTTTGTATAGTCTTGACTAGCCATGAATGCATCAAAACGTTTATACCACTGTCTAGGAGATTGTTTCAGCCCATACAAAGATTTCTTTAACAAGCAAACATGATCTTCCTTACCCGAAATAGCAAATCCCTCTGGTTGCCTCATGTAAATCTGCTCCTCCAACTCACCATGAAGAAACACAATTTTCACATCTAATTGCTCTAACTCGAGATCCTGTGAAGCAACTAAGGCAAGTAAAACACGAATGGAAGTATGTCTTACCACAGGAGAGAACACCTCATTGTAGTCAATGCCCTCACGCTGTGTATATCCCTTCGCCACAAGTCTTGCCTTATACCTCGCTGTCTCGACACCGGGAATGCCCTCTTTCCGTTTGAAGACCCATTTACTTCCAACAATCTTTTGGCTCTTAGGTACTTTGACCAGCTTCCATGTCTGATTTCGATGGAGTGATTCCATCTCTTCACTCATAGCTCCTAGCCACTGCGACGACTCCGAACTAGCCATCGCCTCAGAGTAAGACGAAGGCTCATCTCGTTTCCACCTCATCACCTACAGTCAATGCATAAGCAATATCTCGTATAACCATAACGTACCGGTGGTTTAATTTGCCTTCTCTCGTCTATCTCGCGGCTATAGTCTGCTGTGGCTTTGCTGGTTGTTCACTATCACCGACTTCAGGAATTGCGGCTTCATCTGCAGTCTCAACTTCTGCTACCTTCGAGGTCTTCGGAGTCTCCACCTGAAGCTCCACCTCACTTGTGACACCATGATCTATCTTCTCTGCTGGTTGTGTCTTAGAACTCCTCTGTTGAAGCATTGCAGTCTCGTTGAAGATCACATCTCTGCTAATTAGAAAACCGGGTGATCTGGGATCGGTGCACCACAGCCGGTAGCCTTTCACCCCTTGTGCATAACCCAGAAATATGCACTTCTTTGCCCTCGGCTCAAGCTTACCATCACTCGCATGAGCATACGCAGGACATCCGAATATACGCAATCCGGAATAATCAACAGGTTTCCCCGACCATACTTCCTCAGGAGTCTTCCACTCGATAGCAGATGATGGAGATCGATTAACCAGGTAACACGACATGTTAACTGCTTCGGCCCAAAATTCCTTGCCAAGTCCTGCATGCGAGAGCATGCATCAAGCTCGCTCAAGCAAAATTCTGTTCTTCCGTTCTGCCACGCCATTCTCGCCGTGGTGTCCTGTGTACTATGCGGTGTCTTACAATACATTCTTTCTCGCAACTCGGTAAAATCTTTACCACGTAATTCCATGCCATTATCGGTTCTCGTGCACTTGATCCGTTTATCTCGATCGCTTCTCAATCAATGCCTTAAATTTCTTGAACCGATCAAACACTTCATATTTGTGCTTCAGAAAGTAAACCCATACCTTCCTCGAATAATCGTCGATAAATGTCAGCATATATCGGGCACCTCCTTTTGAAGGAACCGAAGACGGGCCCCAGACGTCTGAATGAATATATTCAACCGGTCGTTTGGTCGAATGGATAGCTGTTGTAAACTTAACTCTGCCGCTTCCATAGATGCAAAGGTGCTCACATAAGTCCAGCTTTCCCGTCTTCGACCATTCAACAACCCCTTTTCACTTAGCATCGTCATACCTGCCTCACTCATGTGCCCCAAACGCATATGCCATAACTGAGTCAAGTTAGAGTTTGATTCACCTGATGAAACTGCAGCACTTCCGGTCACGGTCTCTCCCAGTAGATGATAGAGAGTATTCACTTTCTTCCCATTCATCACTGTCATAGCACCTCGAGAGATCTTCAGTACTCCACCTTCAGCGGTGTACCTACACCCGATATCATCGAGTGTCCCCAGAGAAATAAGGTTCTTCTTGAGCTCCAGTACATGCCTCACATCTGTCAATGTGCGCACCACCCCATCGTGCATCCGGATCCGAATTGTCCCTATCCCCACAAATTTTTACAGACGCATTATTCCCCAAAAGAACTCTACCACCATATGCAGCTTGGTAAGTAGTAAACCAGTTCTTATGAGGCGTCATGTGATAAGAACACTCCGAATCTAGCACCCATTCGTCTCCTGACGAAGTAGCAGCCGCACATAAGACAGCTTCGCATCCCTATTGCTCCCTTCAAAGAACGTTTGCCACACTGCTCGTGGCATTCTGCCTATCAACTTTATTCCTCCGCTTTGGACAATCTCTCCTGATGTGCCCCTCCGCGTGACACTCAAAGCACTTCACGCGTCCCTTGGACTTTCTATGGCGTGATTTTGATATGCTTTTACCTCTGCTACTACTAGGCCCTCGATGTTGTTCTCTACCTCGAATCATCAGTACTTGTGCTGCTCCTTTCGCCAGACTGTCATCTCGCAACTTTCTCTGCCACTCCTTAGAGAATAAAGCGGACTTTACCTCCTCTGAGGTAATCGTAGTACGCCCGCAATGCTGAATCGCAAAGTGCTCCCATGACTCGGTAAAGAGGCTAACAACATCATGCCCTATTCTTCATCATCAAGAATCTTACCGACGTTCTTCGATCCATCATGAGTTTATTAAATTCATCTAGGTGGGTTCTCGATAGACATACCTTCGATATCTAAATTGAAACATCTTCTTCAGCATATACAAGCGATTGTTCAAACCTTTCTTCACATAGAGTGCATGGAGTTTTGCCCATAATGCTGCGGCATCCTCGCTCATCAGCAACCTCTATTAAGACCTCATCCGATAAATTCAACAGATCGTGCTCTTTGCTTTTTCCATTAGCTCGCCCTCTCGAGGCTTTCATGATAATAGGCATCTCATCCTCACCATCCAAAGGCCTTGGCCAAACCTTGTGTTGTTAACAAAGCTCGCATCTTGATGCTCCATAACACAAAGTTGTTGTTCCCGTTGAACTTCTCAATCTCGATTTCCTCTCGGACATAATTGCAATAACAGAATTTCCAGATATAATCGACAAGCAAAAGCTCCAAATCAATCAAGAAATCCAACCCCAAGCTCGATACCAATTGTTGGGATATAATACGCGGAAACGACAAGATCTTGTAATTTACGTCAACGAGAAATCGCCAGAGAAAATAAACGAGAAAAGTAAGAACACCAGGAATTTATGTGGTTCGGTCCGAGTATCGGTACCTACGTCCACGGGGAGAGCCAGCAGCAAATAATCCACTATAATCGGAGTATCAAAGTTTACAATCGCTCAATCGCTCAAGTGTTTCCCACACCTAGATTTAACCCCAAACCCAAAGTGTTTATAAATAAACAACTCACTTAGGAATACAAACTCACGAAACAGAATTATCACACGTTCAAGATCCGGTACAATACGCGCTACGTATGGCTTCGCGTATCTCTTCAGGCTTCGCGTGACTTGCGACTTCAAGGATCACGTACGGCTTGAAGGGTTTCTTTCGTTTTGGCTTTGGCGGCTTCTTTCTTCATAGGTCTTCGGCGTGCGGCTTCTTGCTTTTCGCGGCTCGACTTTACGTAGGGTTCTTTCCACTTTTATATGTGTGCCGAGGACTCCGAAATCGTGCGCCCAAAGAGTTGACTGGGCCCACCATCCACATGCAGGTTTCCTCTCTCGGCTGACTTCTCTGGGTGAAGAAAAGAATGGGCCCACCACGTTCTATTTCACGCCTGGACTTCACGCCAAAAGCTGCAGAAGACATCTTTCCTTCTACTTTATTTTGTTTTGCACGTACAAGGAGGAAATTCAAGAAAGAATTTATTTCTTTCTTCTTCGTCCAATTATGATCCGTTTAAGAAAAAAACTTTATCGAGAAATTCGATTTATCCGAATTCAAACTCGAGTCATAATTTAACATGTATGATCGGTTGATCCCATCAATGTGCAAAGTTATGTTCATGGTCGTAGGTGAGCACAATTCGTCGATTTTGATACGGTAAAATTTATGCTGAACCTTGGTCCTCAAAACAATTAACTTCAGAACCGGCCGGCCACCCGAGTATTGCTACTCGGCTCGCCTTCATCGCCACCCATTCCCCCGTGATCGGTAAGGTCTGGGCCCGCTCCAGGAGTGCCCCTGCACCCACAGGTATAAACCCGGGGTTGTGGCCGGGAAGGCAGTGGGGCTGAGATATTTTTCGAGCCTCAGATCCCTGGCTCTACCCAGACTTTCCTGGTGGTCATCGCCTTGGCGCGGTTTAACGCCTGCGCCTGCAACCGAGCGGCGAAGTAGTTTAAGGACTTGCTTAGGTCCACACTATGCTCTTTCTTTATGAGTGAAAATCAATTACGAAGAGTTCTTTTTTTCATGCTTTCTTTCTCCAACAGGCCTCTTGCTAAGCCTGCCCATCTACATGTTGGGCCTTCCAGCCAGTATGCTTTAAGACCATACCTTGCTCGATGTTTTCTTTTTAATGGCGGGATCCTTTTTTTACTTTCCTTTTCTTAATTTGGAAGGTCTCTTGTTTTAATCACGTCTATAGTATCTCACTATAGAAGCCAACGTTTGGAATTTCTCTTGCAAATTTTGTTTCAGCTCATACACTTGTGCGCATTCAATATAATAGAGTAATTTCAGTTAGCTTACCTTTTTCAGGTTGGATGTTCATTTAATATTTCTTGCAAACGAAAACTTAGGACACTCAACAGAACCAAAAAATTTAGCTCCCCATTATTAAAGTCTTGAAGTAGACGTGCTTTGACTTTGTTAAATCTGATATCCCTAAAATATTCACACCTTACTAATGATTAATGCGTGAATTTACAAATAATCTGCTTATATTTATAAAGTGAGAGCAGTAAAACTGTTGACGTATTATTTACTTTTGCCATTAAATTTTTAATAGACAAGCTTTTTATTAAGTAACTAGATGCGAAAATATTGCAATGTTTACGGGAGCGACTTATTTTTCGTAATATACATCGTGAGTATATTAGTAATTTAAAAATTATTGATTAAAAATGCTTAATAAACCGAATATGAACCGATTTTTTTTTTTTTTTTTTTCAAAAAAGCACTGGATCCCTTCTATTTTCCATGATGGTATTGATTATGCATCCTTTATTTTCGGACGGACTACATTTTCTTTTAGGCAATTGTATTTGATCTTGAGAATTAATTAGGAATATGTAAAGATAGTTAACTTATTTTACATATTTCACTCGTCCTCCGAGATCGATAATGTTTTTATGAAATAGATCTGGATCTTAAATAATTTCATATCAAGTCAATCAAGTTTTTTAAAAAAATAAAAATAAAAGGAGAACGTCATATCATTGGTGCTTTTACGTGAAAATTAATGTCATCTCTCTGCTTCTTTTTAGGTTCAAAAGTAGATGGAGGGTTTTGTTTTTGTGGCAAAACTAGGAGGACCGCTGGAATTTTACATGTTCTAATGGCACTTTTTCATCCCGTTTTTATGATGCAGGTAAAGTAAACCCATTAGAAATTTACATGATTTGAAAAGTGAAAAGAGTGAAATTGAGATAATATAATTAGCGGTGTTGTTATGTGACACACCTTGATAAACCCCTCCCCCCCCCAAAAAAAAAAAAATAGAAATAGTGTATCTTCCCTATATGGGCCATACGAAGTCCTTGGATCTTTAATTTGTCTAATCAAGTCATCTAATTTACATGGATTTTCAAATTACATCTTTCCAATTCTAAATTTGGTTACTTCGAGCTTGTGTTCAACGAAGTGGGCAAGAAAAAGACCTTTGGTGGTCGTGAACTATCAATTGATCAACGACCATAACTAGGCCACGAGCAACAAAAATTTTCAATACGATTGTTACGTACAAGCTTTTCACGTTAGACTTTTGCTGGAGCCGATATTTGCATCGTGGCTAAAAGCATCTACCCAACCATCGAACACAATACTTAATCATCAAGCCCCGGCCATGATAAAGCTAGACAGACATTCATCGCGTCTCAAATCTTTAAAATAATTAGGCTCACGCTTAAATCCTTGAATCGTGATTGACACCAAACAACCTTCCTTGGAAAATTTTATCAAAGAGAGGTATCAGATCTTGGCTTCTCCCATTTTTATGGATGGTAGAAGACAAAGCAAGGAAAAGATGTACGTTGATAACCAGATAGCCTACTTTATGTAAATTCCTGATCTATAAAATACTCCTATTAACTTAATTGTTTTTTGAGTTGATCCATTGTTTTGGCACCTTTTCTATCACATACGAGGAAAATATGCCAAATTTCATGTTTACATAATCAAAATGTTAATGCTCAATTTGGTGCACCAACACCCTATAAGATCTTATTATATACATAGTTCAACAATTTATAGGAATTCAAACACCTGGTATAATTAGCATATTAGGTCATGTAAGTAACTAATGATGTGAAGATGTGAAAAGATTTCGACAAGCTTTGAAAGTTATACTTTCATTGTAATGAACATTTCCTTAGTAATCCTATAAAAAGCTTACTGGCTTTGTCATCAGAAGGAATTACTAACTATTGATTAAAAACCTTCCTAAGTCTCTTTACCGACAAACGAGATTCGACTTGCAAAATGGAGCACTATCATCATGTAATACTTTTCCGACAAAGCATATTGATTTTAGCTCATTTACAAATACAGACAAAAAAAAATGCAATTTAAGAATTTTAAACGGTCAAATTTGTTAATTGTGAAGTAGAGTTGTGAGTGCCGTGACATGGGGTGTCGTGTATATGTGGCAAGACATCATGCACAAGAGACGTTTCAAGAAGATTATTCCATGGAAAATCTCCATGGTACTAAAATTTTCCACACGCAAGGGACCACCACCATGGAAATTTTGTGTCCCAATAAAGCCAATTTAAGAAGACTTTCACCTTGACCTTATAAAGAAGACTGTGTTGATCACTTCACAATACAAAAGGAACTTTATCATGAGTGGAAATTCTTGCTAAGCGTGGCCCATCCGCATGTTGGGCCTTCGAGCCAAGACGCAGATCATACCTTGTTCTATATATATATTTTTAATGGTGGGATCCATATTTTTTCTTTTTTTCCCTTTTTTAATTTGGATCGTCCCTTAATTTAATTGTATCCTGTATCTTATCGTATTCGTATATAGTATCTTAATATATAAGTAACTTTTGGAATATCTCTTGCAAATTTAGTTTCAGCTCGTACCTTTGAAGTACACGTTCAATCTAATAGAATGATTCCGGTCAACTTACCTTAACATTTTAGGTTGAATGTTCATTTAATGAATTTTGCACATGAAAACCAACCGAAGGATAGACTCCCACATTAATAAAATCTGCAGTAAATACGCTTTGACTTTTGTTCGGTTCAAAATACTTAAACTTTCGGAAAATACGAATTATTGACACATGATAATCTGTTAATATTTTTGAAAGTTAGAATAATATTTTAACTTTTGACATTTCTACTTTCGCCATTGAATTTTAAACGGACTAGTCTTTTATAAAGTAACGAGATGCGAAAATACTGTAATATCAAGAGAGCAACCAATTTTTCATAATGTGCATCGCGAGTTTATTGGTAATTTAAAAATTACATTAAAAGTGCTTAATAAAACGAAAATGAACCCTTTTTTTAGATCAAAGACCTTGATGGAGGAAGGATAAGGAAGGCGAGGGTGGTGCTGGGCCAATCGGACGAGCAGCTGGCCCCCAAAGTGAAACCACCACTGGAGGAGACAAGTCACGGCAGAAATGCACTGGAACCCTTCTTTTTCCCATGTTGGAAATGATTTATTTATCAATTATTTTCCAATGGATTACATTTTCAGTCTTGCGCAATTATCTGTGACCTCGTGAATTAATTAGGAATATGTGAAGATAGTTAGCTTACTTTACATATTTCCCTCGTCCAACAGATGGATGATATTTTTATGAAATGGATTTGAATATGAGATAAGTTCATATCAAGTCAATTAAGCCTAGCTCTGTTGGTTACACATTCAGTTTGGACGGAGCCCTATGAGATTTGAGGATGGAGCCGGCCTGTATAGCAAAAAAAGAAAAAGACAAACAAACAAACAAAAGAAGAATGTTACGGTCGGTGCTTTTACTCAAAAATTAATATCTTCCCTCTACTTTTTTTAGGTTCATAAGTAGACATCTGGAGGGTCGTTTTTCGAGCAAAATTTGAGCAATCGATGGTGTTTTGCACGTTCTAATGGCATTTTTCAGCCTGTTTTGATGCGTGTAAAGTAAACCCATTAGAAAATTTTACATTTTGAAAAGTGAAAAGAATGAAATTGAAATAATATAATTCAATGTATTGTTAAGTAGCGCACCTCAATCATCCAAAAAAACAAAACATAGAAGTAGTGTGTCTTGCCTAAAGGCCTTGCAAAGCCCTTGGACCTTTAATTGTCCAATTAGGTCAATTTATATGGCTTTCCTAACAAATGTTTTCAACTCTAAATTTGATTAACCAGAGCTCATTTGTTCAACGAAATGGGCAAGAGTCCGACATGAAAAGGATCTTTTACCATTGTGAGCTATACGAACATAGTTTGCAGGCAATCATCGTGTCTCCAACCTTTAAAATGAGTAAGGATCACGCCTATTTTCAAGTCAACGAGGATCAGGAAATATTGTAAAATCCCTAAAGCATAATTGACAGCAAAATCGGCACCAAACAACTAGCCTTGCAATTTTTTTTTTTTAATTAAACAAAGCTCTCATATCCGAGTTTCTTCCCATTTTATCATCTAAAAAAGAAGGTAAAACAATTAAAAGATTAACCTCGGAAACGAGATATACGAAGTTACATAAACTCCCAATCTACGAAGTACGCCCCCATTTGCTTAATTGTTCTTTTAGTCAATCCATTGTTTTGGCACCTTTTCCATCACATATGAGGATAATATGCCTAATTTTGTGTTAACATAATCGATACGTAAATGTTCAATTAGGTGCCCCAACACCCTTTTAAGATCTTATTATATACACGTTTAAATGATTTACAGGAATTCAAACACCTAGTATAATTGGCATATTAGACAATGTAAGTAACTAATCATGTGAAGATGTAAAAAGATTTCGATAGGTTTTGAAAGTTATAATTTCCTTCCAATGAAGATTTTTTCTTAGTAATCCTATAAAAAGCTTACTAGCATTGTCATCAGAAGGAATTACTAATTATTGATTAGAAACCTTCCTAAGTCTCTTTACTAACAAAAGAGATTCAACTTGTCAAATGTTGCATTGTCATTTAATAATACTTTCTCGATAAAGTGCATTATTTTTAGGTCATTTATATATGCACTAGGGCGGTAATCCGCACTCCAGGGAGTATTGATGTTGTATTACAAAGAAATGGTTAACCAACTATCATGTAAGTTGGTAACCTTGTATAAACTATGCTAGATGTATTTGAAGACTTACTTTGTAACAAGGGATACAAGGTAAGAAAGCTTGGAGATGGAAGGGATGAGGGATTACAAGAGGGTGAGAAGGAGGAGGAAGAGAGAAGTGAGATCTGGAAAATTTCGAGCCCCCTTCTTCTGTGCCGGACGGATGTATTTATAGCGAGTGCTACAAAGAAAAGTGCTACAAAGGTGCTGAACAAAGGTAAAGTGAACAAGAGTGAACAAAGTAAAGTGAATAGTGAATAGTGAACAGTGAATAGTGAACAGTATATGCCTATTGCTACCGTGTGTAGCCTTTGCGCCGTTTGCAGCAGTGTCTTCATGTGATGTCTTGATTTTGTCTTTAATTTCTGCTTAGAGAGATCCCGTAGCAGTCATCTTCATTGGTGTTTCCATTGTGATGTGACTGTGAGGATCCATTTGTATCGTCTTGTGATTTGGAGGATCCACATTGTGATCCTTCGCTTCGAGAGCATTGTTCGAGAATGTTACGATTCCTCTCCGCTCCGGGTTGCAGCCAGTGCTGCACTTGCTATGGATTTTTCTTGTAAAAAAGATGTATTTGATGGGGCTGCGGTGGGAAAATACTCTTACTTAGGAATTTCCCAATTTAGTAGTTGTATTTTGACAGTAAAAGCTGTTTTGTATTTATCCTTTTCACTGATTTGTATTTGCCAAAATCCTGACTTCATGTCAAATTTTGAAAATATTTTTGATCTACATAATCTGTTTAACAAATCTTTTTTGTTAGGAATCGGATATCTTATCCATCTAAGGGCTGTGTTTAGAGATTTATAATTAATAACTAATCTAGGAACTCCTCTTTCAAGTTCAGCATTTTTATTGACATAAAAAGCAGAACAACTCCAAGGTGATTTGCTTTTTCTTATGAGTTTTTTATTTAAAAGATCTTGTATTTCTGCTTGGCAAAATTTTAAAACTTCATGATTCATTTGTGTAGGGCGAGCTTTTTGTAGGTATTTTGTTTTCAGAAAAATCATGTTCATAAGGAAAATCTACAATATGCTTTTTTCTTTCCCAAAAGGCATTAGAAAAGTGGAGCATATAGTTTTTTCTATGTGTTTTTGTAGAGAGGCTATTTTTTCTATAATGTTAGGTTTTGTAAGATTTTCTTCTACTCGTTTAAAATCTAAATCTTCTTTTAAGAATTCAAGTTGGTTTTCTTTGTCTTTTATAAGGCAATTTATTTTAGAAATAGAGTGTTCTTGTAAAATATTCAAACTCCTCTTTGAGGTTTTGTTATGAAACTAAAAGTGATTTTTCTATTTAAAGCATGAGTTTCAATACCTTCATTAGTGACTGTAAAAGGTTGGATTAATTGTATGAAAGGTGTTCCAAAAATTACCTGTTGTCTCATGTTTTTAATTAAAAGAAAAGATGTTTTGTAAGACATTTGGTCTTTTATTATTAAAGCTTCGGTAGTTTGTATTGGATATTTAATTTGTCTCCCGAGGCTGATTTTAGAGATTCGGAAGTTTTATCAAAATATCTAGTAGGAACAAGGCCTTCTTTGATACAATTGAGGTCGGCCCCAAGATCAAAGAGTGCTGTTGTTTCTATGATAAACTCATTATTAATTTTTATCATTATATTTATTATCCATTTTCTTGAGGTTATTTCGGTTAATAACATAAGAAAGGCTGGATCAAGTGTATCGGAAGTATTAGTGCTTTCATTTTGATCTTCTACTTTTGTTTTTCCTTTTATGACAAGAGATTTAATATCAGAGATTTCTTGTTTCATTTCGATTGGGTTGCTTTTAAAGCCTGTATTTCTAATTTTTGTTGTTTTATTTCATTTTGAAGATCATTAAGATTTATTGGCCTAGACTGAGGTTTTTTGTTTCTATTTAGAATGTCTTTTAAATTGTAAGAAGTATTGGCTCTAGATGTAATATTCATGGAAGAATGGAGTCTATCTAAGTATTCTTTTTTAGCTTCTGGATCAGTGATTTTATCAGCAGTGCTAAGAAGGAAAAGCTGTTTTGTATTTATCCTTACTTTGTATTATGGTGTTTGCGTTTACTCTTAATGGAGTCTATCTAAGTATCCTGAACAATGGGAACTAGAAAACCAAGTTCCCCAACAAGTTGTTCAAAATACAACTCCTACTAATGTCATACAACATCCAGAAGGAAGAGTTACTATTAGGTTTCCTAGAAGATCTTTTGATTCAAGAGCTAGCCCTTCATTTCATTCTTCCTATTCAAGGTCAGTAGATCTAAATCCCAATCTACCTCTTATAATCACCATTCGATTTCTTTCCCAATATAAACATCCTTTGCAAACCTTTACATCAAAGATTACGTAAGGATCCTCCGCCATGGACTTCAGTCCATACCAACATAGTTAAACAAATAAAGATTCATGTGAAAGATATACCATGCCTACATCTTACCGACCCTTCGCTTTTAAAAATAGTAGAAACAGATGCCTCGGACTTAGGATATGGAGGCATTCTCAAACAGGTTAATAACAACAAAGAACAAGTTGTTCAATTTATATCAAAACATTGGAATTCCACTCAACAAAATTATTCGACAATCAAAAAAGAAATACTTGCTATCGTTTTATCTATATCAAAATTCCAAGGAGACTTGTTAAATCAAAAATTTCTCTTGAGAATTGATTGCAAATCTGCTAAAAACATTTTACAAAAGGATGTATTAAACATTGCATCAAAACAGATTTTTGCTAGATGGCAAGCCGTACTTTCAGTATTTGATTTTGACATTGAATTTATAAATGGTTCTTCAAATTCATTACCAGATTTTCTCACAAGAGAATTTTTACAGGGGATACCATCATGCCAAGATCCAAAAAAGACAAAAAAGACAAAGGCAAATCCATTGCCGAAACCTCCAATACACCACCAAAGCCAACAGGCTTAACACCAATCAAGACATGGCTTCAAATGGTAGGAAACAACCAATCCTACTTACAACAACACCAAACACCAAATACATCCTTGAGAATAGAACCCATAACATCTGAACCCATGTTAGCCTTTAACCAGCTAGCCGACATGCTACCAAAAGAAACGATATTGTTACTTGCCCGCCTTTACAAAAACAAGTAAAGAAAGAGCCCTCTAAAGACATCGAGGTAAGCAACAATCCTTCCCCTCTTGATACACAAAAACAACAAGAATACAAAAGGATTTCGAATGAGGTGGTTATTAGGCCACGTGCAACCCCTCATCTCCAAAAATCAAAATTTTTCCCTAAAACATCTTTTCAAAAAATATTGACAGAGAAGATGGATTTTACGATGGAGATCCAATCAAATTTGCGAAAAACATCTTCCCAAAAGATTGGCTTTTCAAGCCACACAATACAAACAAAACTAGGCTGGTGGATGTATTATATTCAAGCTCCCATGCTGTTACCCATGAGATTTTGAATATGATGAAAAAATGCATAAGGCATGGAAACCTGTACTCCGATCCTAACCCCTTTATGGTATCAGAGCCAGTGGGAAAATATAGATAGTCTTTGTAAGAACATACTCTTAGATCGAGAGCCATTCGTTGGCATCTTTCTTGTTTCTACAGAGTGGTCCAGGCCGTAAGTCCTTGAGAGGTGGTGAGACCGTTGGTTTAGCTCTGTAACGGTTTTGAAGAAGGAATAGTTCCGATCTTAAAGTATGAGCTTACTTAGAAGATCTACATCTTCCTCTAGTTCTTTATCACAAATGGACTCAGATCCAAGTCCTATACATAGAGAAGAAGTAAGGATAGAAGATTTCAACAAATCTATAGAAAATTGGGAAATTCCTAAGTAAGCTCATACTTTCCGCATCTTTCAATACATGTAACTTTCCTTTCTTTATAATACAAGTTCATACCACCTTCATGGTTGGTTTTTGTTTATGCATACTTTTACTTTATATCTTATATATTGCCTTTGCACTTTACATTATTTTTAATTCTCGCGATTTTATTTAGTCTTTATACATTTCTTGTTCTCTATTGACCTCAGCTACTGATTCATTATTGTAAATCTCTAGGAAGATTTAGAGAATACAAAGAGCTTTTCCTCCAAAGGGTTCTTGTTGGACCAGACTGCAACCAACCTTTTTGGAAAGAAAAATTCTTAGCCGGTTTACCCCAAATAATAGGTGACCAAGTTAGAGATAGAATTAGAGAAGAATACAGCGGTCAAATACCTTATGATTTACTTTCTTACGGAGAAATAGTCTCTTACGTTTATAGACAAGGAACACAAATGTGTAATACTATCAAACGAATACATTATTGTTTATATAGATGATGTTCTATATATATAGAAAAAATGCAATTAAAGATTTAGAACGGTCAAACGTGTCAATTGTAAAGTAAAGTTGTAAGTGACTTGACATTGGGTGCTCCGCGAGACGCTTCAAGAAGATTTTTCCATGGAAAATCTTGATGGTACTAAAATTTTCCCCACGCAAGAGACCACCATCATGGAAATTTTGTGTACCACTAATGCCATTTTAAGAAGACTTTGACTTTGACCTTAAAGAGAAGACCCGTGTTGATTACTTCACCATACAAAAGGGACTTTATCATAAGTGGAAATGCTATATTGCAAAATGGAAAGGTTTTAGTTCCTCCACCTCCTGACCAATGTGATGTCTTGCTCCATCTTAAAAATTTCTTCCTACTTGATAGCATGGCATCGTGGCAATGGACTCTTGTGATTAGAATGATCATGTTGTGTCATATTCAAAGACAAGCATCTTTTCCATCACTGATGGGGAAAATGTGCCAAATCTTAGGTTTACATAACCAAAAAGTAAATGTTGAGTTTAGTGCCCTAAAATTCTTGAGACCTTTCATTACACGTTAAAAACAATTTACAATAATTCAAGTATAATGCGAGCATATTAAGCATGGGTTTGGTTTGACTTTAGAAATGGATTTTGGGTGCAATGCAAATATTGAAAGCCAAAACTTTTTAAGAAAGGGTGGTCGCACGACCTTAGGCGGCCATCTCGTGGGTTGTGCAACCTCGTCAACCGCCCTCATGAACAAGATGAACAATAACAATAAGGGGCAAAATTGGAAAAATAAAGAATTGGTGAGGATAACCTTGGGAAAAAAGTAATTTAACCATAGTTTTGGCATTTTGCAAATGGTACTTCAAAAAGCTTGCTAAACAACTCAGCATTTCCTCAATGGCCTTTCAAAGCCAAAAGCTCCGGCAGAAGAACGCTTTAAGTGCCAAAAGTTGGCACAAAAGGACACTTAAGTGCCAAAAGTTACGAAAGATACACTTAAGTCTTTACATTCGAAAAGAAATGGACACTTAAGTGCCACTCCGCCAAAATCCGACCAAAATGCCGACGTGTGCAAATTCCGGCGAAATAAGTGTAAAACGACATTGTTTTTGCATTGACATGGCAATAAATAAATATAAAAATTAATTAAATTTAATTTAAAACTAAATTTACTTAAAATATATAAAAATACAAATAAAAATATTAAAAATTCAAAAAATTCAAAAAATTCAAAAAAATTTTAAAAAGTTAAAAAGTTAAAAATTTAAAAATTTAAAAATTTAAAAATTTAAAAATTTAAAATTTAAAAATTTAAAAATTTAAAAATTTAAAAAATTTAAAAAATTTAAAAAATTCAAAAAATTTAAAAAATTTAAAAATTTTAAAAATTTTAAAAATTTTAATTTAATTTAATTAATTTTTATATTATTTTAATTTTTGCATTGACGTGGCAACTTGTTTTTTAATTTTTTTAAATTTGCTTAGTTTTTTAATATTAAATTTTGTTATTTTTAAATGTTTTAAATAATTTTAATTTTAATTTTAATATAATTAATTTTAATATTATTTTAATTTTTGCATTGATGTGGCAACGTTTTTTTTAATTTTTTAATTTTTAATATTAAAATTTGTTATTTTTAAATTTTTTAAATAATTTTAATTTAATTAATTTTTATATTATTTTAATTTTTGCATTGACGTGGCAACTTGTTTTTTTTTAGTTTTTTAATATTAAAATTTGTCATTTTTAAATGTTTTAAGTAATTTTAATTTAATTAATTTTTACATTTTTTTTTCCACGTCAATACTAAAACGACGCCGTTTTGCCTTTGCCTCGCCGAAAAACGCCATGTCAGCGTTTTGGCCGGATTTTCGCCGGATTGGCACTCAAGTGTACCATTTTGCTCTGATTTTGACACTTAAGTGTACCTTTCATAACTTTTGGCACTTAAGTGTTCTTTTGTGCCAACTTATGGCATTCTAGGAGTCCGCGTGTCCAAAAGCTCCTTAAAAAAACTTAACCAAATGCACCATAAGTCATGTAAGAAACCAATTGTGTGAAGAAGTGAAAAATTTCGTCAGGATTGAAACTTATTATTATGTCATAATGAAGTTTCCTAATAATTCTATGAAAAGCTCAAGAGCTTTGTCATAGAGTTATTAATATTTGATAGCCACGTTATGAATTTTTATCTGCGTTTTTTAATGGACGAATCATTACAGTCACCCTAATTCTCTCTACTAGCAATGAAATATAAAGAATACGCTTTTGTCGTTCTTTAGGTCATTCACAAATACCAACAAAGATTACGATCAAAGAATATAGGAAACTCAAATTCACAAGTTGTCAAATCGAGTTGTTAATGTTGTGATACGGAATTAGTACATGTGGCACGATATTGCACTCAAGAAGACCTTTCAAAAAGACTTTTCCTTGGAAATTTAATGACACTAAAAGTTTTTTCACGCCCAACTAACCCGGCCAAGGGGAAAAAAAAAAAGAGAGAGAGAGAGAGTACCATATATGTGACCCCAAAATGTCGTTTCATGAAGACTTTTTTTTTTTTTTTTTTTTTTTTTTTTCAATCATAGTTTCATGAATACTTTGATTTCTACAAACGGTGTCTTTTCCTTCCCTTTTCAATTGTGGCAGTAAAATACTTGACAAGCATTTCTTTTAAATTAATCATCGGCAAGTAATGGAGAGATTAATTTCCAAGAAGTTTTCCATTGAAGTTTCTATGGCACTAATAATTTTTCAAAAGAGTTTTTCATTGAAATTTCTATGGCACTGATAATTTTCCACACTCAACTAACCCCACCAAGGCTCTTTCCCATGGAGATTTGGCAATTCCAATTATTTTATTTTAAGAAGACTTTGACTTTGACCTTTAAGAGAAGGCTTGCGTGATCACTTCACCCTACAGAAGGGCTCTATAAGTGGAAGCACTCTCCTCTACCACTAATAAACTCACTCGCATGCTAAATTGCAGAATATGTGGCATCAGATCCTCTGCCTCCTTTGTTTTCACTTTTCCTTACATTTCTCCCTTCGATTTGCTTTGCCCCTTTGCCCTCTTGACCAACGTAATGCCTTACTCCATTTTAAGAATTCCTTCGTGCTTGATAGCAAGGCATCAGACCCTTGTCAATGGCATGATGTTGACTCTTATTATCAAACGATAAACCCTATCAAGTCTTATCCAAAGACAAATTCATTGTACAAGGGCATGGATTGCTGCTCATGGGATGCTATTGCTTGTGATGGTGCCACCGTTAACATCATCAATCTCGATCTTACTTGCAGTTGGCTTCGTGGCCCTCTCCATTCCAACAGCTCCCCCTTTCTTCTTCGCCATCTTCGGAGCCTTAACCTTTTCGGTAATAACTTTGTTGGCTCTCACATTTCATCTAATCTAAGTGCATTTGCAACATTGACTCATTTGAATCTCTCCAGATCATCCTTTTCGAGTTCCGTTCCTAGTGAAATCTCTCGTCTTTCTAAGTTGGTGTCGCTTGATCTCTCTAACAATTATTTTTTCGACACACATTTGTCCTCTTATCTCAAATTGGAAAATTAAATTTTCACAATGCTTGTTCAAAATCTAACAACATTGAGAAAGCTTGTTCTTGATGAAGTGAACATGTCCATGGTATCACCAAAGTCCTTTGCAAATTTGTCTTCTTCTTTGACATATCTAAGTGTTTGTGAATGTTCCTTAAGGGGGACATTTCCAGATGCCATTTTTCGATTGCCAAGCCTCACTAGTCTCTATATAGGTGCGAATTATGAGTTGTCTGGGATTCTTCCCAAATCCAATTGGACTGGTCCTCTTGAGTCTTTGTCTCTCTGGGATACAAACTTTTCAGGAGAAATACCCAATTTGATTGATAACATGAAGAATTTAACAATTTTAGATCTTGAGTATTGCAATTTCACAGGAAACATCCCCTCGTCAACGTGGAATCTCAACCAACTCCAAGTTTTGTGGATTAACGGGAATAGCTTTAGTGGGGTTGTAGAGTTTGAATTATTTGCAAAGCTTAAAAATCTTCGAATGCTTTCTGTTTCTCAAGAACTAAATCTAATTTAAGATACGCTCGAGTATACATTCCCGAAGCTTGAAGTGTTGTGGTTGAATTCTTGCAACTTGACCAAGTTTCCTTATTTCTTGAATTCATTGAAAAGATCAACACGCTTAGACCCCTCTTCAAATAGGTTTAGTGGGGAGATCCCAATGTGGTTTTGGGGAATAAGCCATGATACATTGGAAGAGTTGGATCTTTCTAATAACCTTTTGGAGGGAGGTATACAGCTATTGCACTGGAAGAAATTGTCAACAATTGACTTTTCAAACAACTCATTCCATGAACCACTTCCCATTCTTCCACTTTCTACTGTTAGCTTTTTTGCTTCCTACAATGGTTTCGTCAGTGAGATTCCCTCCTTGATTTGCCAAGTTAGTTCACTCCAAGGGTTAGTATTATCTAACAATAATCTCTTTGGGAATATGCCATCATGTTTTGGTAACATAACTAATCTTCGGTCTCTAAATTTGAGAAGCAATAAATTACAAGGACAATTACCGCGCTCCCTAGTCAAATGCGTGAACTTATCTACACTAGATCTCGGGCACAACGAGTTCACTGGACGGTGGCCCATATATTTTTTCTCAAACACCTCATTAACTTTTATAGATTTGTCCAACAGTAAGTTTGGAGGGCCAATTCCGCTTCCATCTCCTGTCACATATTATTATTCTATTGCAAGTAATAACATGACTGGAAAGATCTCCCCCTTTGATATGCAATGCCACCCAACTCGGGATCATTGACTTGTCAAACAACAGCTTAACAGGTAGCTTGCCTCGATGCTTGACAATTTCTAGCACCTATCTCTCAGTTTTGAACTTGCGAATGAATCACCTCGAGGGCAAAATTCTTCATTTTTTTCTTCGAAAAGTGGTTTGATGACTCTTGACTTGAGTCGAAATCAGTTTGAAGGCACATTGCCCCGGTTGCTTGTCAAATGTAGATATTTGGAAGTTTTGGATCTCAGTCACAATCAGATAGAGGATACATTTCCAAGATGGTTGGGAACACTCCCAGATCTAAAAGTTCTCGTCTTGAAGTCCAACAATTTGAAGGATCTTTCGGATATTCCCAAGGGAGCTCGCCTCTTTCCCAATTTACACATTTTGGACCTCACCAACAACAACTTTAGCGGTCCTATGCCAGTCAACTTGATCATGAACCTTAAAGGCATGATGAATGGCGAAAATGTGCAAGACACATCATTGTATATGACACGATCTTTCAATTAGGCGACATATGAAAATTCGGTGGCCATGACGATGAAAGGGCTAGAGGTTGAGCTAGTGAGGATCTTGACCTTCCTGACAATTATTGACTTGTCGTGCAACTCTTTCCAAGGGAATATCCCCGAAGTTATTGGACATCTTCACTCTCTTGTAGGGCTCAACTTTTCTCATAACCATCTTACAGGTTCCATCCCACCGACTCTAGGGAACTTGACTAATCTTGAATGGCTTGATCTTTCTTCGAACAAGCTAAGTTGGGTAATTCCTATAAAATTGGGAGATTTGGCTTTCCTTGAGTACTTGAACCTCTCGAACAACCAACTCACCGGTCGAATTCCACAAGACAAGCAATTGAGCACATTTTCAAGGGACTCATTTAGCGGGAATCCAGGCTTATGTGGAACTCCATTGCCAAAAGCATGCCCTGGCAATGCACAACCTCCTTCACCATCATCCTTATTAACTTTCGACCGTGAAGGGCATGAGAGTTGGTTCAACCAGAAAATAGTGTGGATGGGCTATGCATCAGGAATCGTAATTGGGATTTCAATTGCATACATAGCATTTGAAATGCAAAGACCCAAATGGCTTATGCAAGGTGTGAGGATGCTGGAGAGTAGAGTAGCCGAGTGGATAAAGAAGTCAAAATGAAAGGCCATCAAATTATATGGACAATGAAATTGTTTGAGGAATCTGTCTTGGTAAACTAGCAATGTAAATTTAGTTAATAGAGATGTCATTGGGACAGCTTGAAATATCATTTCCCTTATGAAGGTTTGTTTCTAATGTCCTTTCTCCACATTTCTCAATGCAATTTCATATTAATTGAATTGAGAAGATGAATAATATGATCAGTCAATCGCGCGGCTTTAGATAAAGAAGAAGTAAAACACAAGAAGAAAATGAACCAAGTGCCATTAATCTCTAAAGATATCTTTTCCACCTTCCCGTGTGCATAACTTTATATGTCCATGAAGAATTAGAAGTGAAGACTACCTTTCACTCATTCAATCAAAGTTAGTTAATATCAATATGCCAAAAAATTATGTCTTGAAGGATCAACCCTGAAATTTGTGTATAGGATCAACTATTTTTTCTATTCAAAGAGTAAATCTTTGGGTGGAACCTACTTAATATTATATTTCATTAAATAAATTTGGGATAGTTATAGGAGTGGTGGGCCTTGCCAACATACAAAGTTACATAAACAGTTGAAGGTTAGCAAAATTCATCAATCTCCATAGTGTGGGTTTATACTAAACAATGGTCTTCAAAATGATTAATTTTTAGAAACATCTTTGGCCATGCTCTTTTTAGGAGTGAAAATCAATTAGCACGAGTTCTATTTCTTCTCATGCCTTCTTTGAACATAGGCCTCTTGCTAAGCCCGGTCCACTTGCAAGTTGGGCCTTCCACCCAGCTCACTTTGCGGCATTACTTCGCTTTCGAGGTTTTTTCTTTATTTTATGGTGCAACCATATTTTTTCCTTTTTAAATTTGTAAAGGCTCTGATTTTGCTCACATATTTTATCTTATTATATAGTATTTTAGTATATAAGTGGTGTTGAAGTTGATAGTTTTGACTTGCGCTTTCAATCCAATGTAGTGAGTTGTGGTTAGCTTGGCTTATATTTCGAGGCAGAATGTTTACATCATGGTTTTGGTCCACGAAAATTTAAGATAATCAAGAGAACCAAATTTTTGTTTAACAACAACTACTCCCACACAGTTGCTTTTGGTGAGATCCCTGATTCGAAAATACCGTAATATTTAATGAAGAGATTAATTTGTATGATATCTACCGCAAGTGATTAGTCATTTAAAAATTGTTTATTAAATTTGCTCAAATAAATTTAAATGAATACGAGCCCTTTTTTTGTAGTGATTAGGAGACGATGATGGAGGGGACAAGGAAGGGTAGGGCAGGAGGGCGATGCTGGGCCCGATGCGGGAACAGCTGGCCCCCTAAAGGCTGAAAACCTACCACCACTCGATGCGTCGAATCATGGTTACGCTGCACTGGTCTCGATCCTCCTCTTTTTCCCCCTTTTTTGCCATATTGGAAAATCGTTTCTCTTTCTCTTTTTAATTTCTGGAAAGATAAAATAGAAAAGGATTAAAGAATTAAAAGATCCGACTGACCCGAACCTCCCCAACGCTATTGCGTGACGTGTACACCTTATCGTCCCGCCGTTCTCTCCATCAAAAGCCGAGAAAAAGAAGAAAAGGAAGGAAAGAGAGAGAGAAAGGAAGGGGGCGATTGTGTGGCTACGATTCCCGGAGATGGCGTGGAAGGTTCGCAAATTCATGGGGGATTTGCTAGGGTTCTTCCAGTGCGCCGCGATGCTCAAGAAAGAAACTGGGTATTTCGACCTACCCACCCCACTCGCCATGGCCAATCATAATGGCTTTTATCTCTGTTTTGATTTGGTGAATATGTGGACTGGTTTTGGTGATGCTGTGATGGGGATGAGGATGGCACGTCACATCCCTTTCTCGACCAGATTTCGCTCCATTTGCAGTGCCTTCTCTTTTACACCACCACCATCAGTGTTTGTCTCATGAATTTACTTGGAATATGTTTAAAATATAGAGCTCGCTTTGCATAATTTACTCGTGTAACGAGATCCATGAAAAGAATATTTCCACAGAAAAAGTGGACTAAAGATGAGTTTACATCCGTCAACTTAAGCTTTACCTAATTTGCTACCGTCCCATTTTGATTGGGAGGTGTGGTGTTCGATCCCTACCTCTTAGGCTTGAAGGGTGGGGCTGACCAGCAAAAGATACTATTCGCAATAAATAATAAATAAATAAATAGGTAACATTACATTCGGTCATTATAATTACTCAAAAATCAAATTCATTCTACTACAGTTTTTCTTCCTTCTTTTAACAAAACGTCACTCTACTATTTAAAAACCATTGTGTATTCCTCGACTTATACTTTCTAAAAACATGGGGCATTCCATGGGTTACACTTTTCCTTATGATAAAGGACATGGGGGATTAATTACTTGGCTCTCAACGATCTCTTCGAGTTGTCTAACAGAAGGAAGGACATTATAACTTATGATATTCATGTTCAGATGGTTGAAATATATAATGAGCAAGTGCGTGATCTCCTTGCTGAGGATTCAGCATCCTCAAGATATCCTTTGAAATGGATTATTCTGTCTAATATAGATACATTTGATGTCAAATAAGTAGATAAAAAGACTGAAGAAAGCTTAAGTTTCTGAAATGTAAATTTGGGTTCCTTGACTATGCACAAATTAGAGATTCGAAGCTGTACCAGTGAAGGTGGCTTGAGCCTTCCAGATGCTACCATGCATTCTGTCAAGTCCACAGCTGATGTGGTCAACCTAATGAAACTTGGTGATGTGAATCGTGTCGTCAGTTCTACAGCACTGAACAATAGAAGTAGCCGATCTCACAGGTCAGTTTTTGGACGGGTAGAGTTTCCTTCCCATTCTTTCTGGTATAAATTTTGATGTAGTTTCCAATAGATAGATTATTCAAGAGAGTGATACTGATGTCCATGGGATGCATCCTTGCAGTGTGCTGACAGTACATGTTCAAGGGAAAGATGTATCTGGATCCATCCTCCGCAGTTGCCTGCATTTGGTTGATCTTGCAGGAAGTGAACGGGTAGATAAATCTGAAGTCACAGGAGAGAGACTGAAGGAGGCACAGTACATTAACCGGTCTTTGTCTTGTCTGGGAGATGTTATCACAGCTTTGGCCCAGAAAAACTCCCATGTACCTTACCGCAATAGCAAACTTACGCTTCTACTGCAAGATTCCCTAGGTACCTATTTCAAAGTTTTGAACTTTGTCAGGTGTCATTGAAGCTTCATTTTAGGATAAAATTACTAATTCCCAGAGTGAGCATTTCATAGAATTGGGGATACTCTGATTATGATCCTTGGGTAATGGTGACATTGCTTTTATGCATTTTATTTCAGGAGGAAATGCGAAGACATTGATGCTGGCTCATGTGAACCTTGAGAGAGATTCATTTGGGGAATCAATAGTACCTTGAAGTTTGCCCGGAGAGTTTCAACGGTTGAACTTGGTGCTGCACGCATGAACAAAGAGACCAGTGAGGTCATGCAACTCAAAGAGCAGGTAAATGTACTTGGGTAATCTCTATGCTTCAGATGCCTTTCTGACAATAATCAACATTACAATTCTAAGAGGGCTGGATCTGTCAATTTGGCAAAAATGAGATCCAGATTGTTATGCAAGGAGAGCGCACTCTTTGTACTGATCCTCGAACGCCCAACTTGCTTGTTCAAAAGCATGAATGGCAAGGAATCTCACATAAGGAAATCGCTGTGCACCATAGGGAGGAAGCTCATCAATGGATCTGAAAGGAGGTCAGTGAAATATTTAACTATCTAGTCTTAACACTGAATTGGACAAATTTAGTATGGTATGAAATACACAAATGCAACTGAAAATTTCCAAAATGACGGGTAATATGAGAATCTGCTCACATCATTATCTTGCCATTAAGACTTGGTTTCTATGCAACTGCAGGAACCAAAGAAATGTGACAGAAGCTCGTTCACCTGTCAGAGGCTCTACTACTTGCATTAAAAATGGAGTATTGGCAATTGCAGCCAACACACGGACACTTAGGAGACAATCACTAACAGGTGCTGGTTCAGACCAGTCTCGCCGGTCTTCTTTGGGTGGGCAAGTCCACTAATTCCAGTAAGCAGAATCAGCATGATTAAATTTAATTCTCAGTATATATTTCATCTCATTATGTCCATCATCTGATTATTTGTTTTTGTTTCTTTAATAAGATGTAAAAGACACAAGGAATGCCAAGACGCCTCCTCCAGTCCACCCATCATCTGCGATAGCAAAGCGTTGGCTGTAGCTATAGATGGCGAAATTTAGTGTTCAATGACCAGCGAAGTGATGCTTTGACTCGAAGGTGACTGAAGTTTTGACATGATAGATGAGACACTGAGAATTGACGAGGGAAAGACTGAAGAGTTAGCCGACAAACGCAATAGCAATTTTTTGGTTTAACACACTGCTTATGTACATATTGACACAAGTTCTTCAAATAATGCCCGAAATTTCTATGGCAATGTTTTCAAACTGCTCTTGCCCATTGTTCTCTGAATCTCTGACTTAAGTCATCAAAGCTATCGGCATCTTTTAACAGAAATGGAGGAAATGACGGGTGCCGCTGCTAATAAACCGGCTGCTCTTCTATTGTATAGCTAGCTAAAAATCAAAGATTATAGCATGACATTCACATAACGTGACGCCAATGTGGTACTATAGAATCAAGTGTTCTTGTTTTTAGTATAGTTGATTATAATAGCTTCACAGGCCCTGAAACCGAGATCCCTCAGTTTATCCAGCGATACCTTGCCTGATATGGATCATACATGGTCTACTTATTCAGTTATAAACCTCCGATGTAACTGAGGGGCTAGTCAGTTAAAAGAACACACACACAACTATAGCAACAAACAACTTCCATGTTTCATTTTCCGAAACAGGATCCCATGCCCATCTTTGAAGTTCAGCTTAATTTAGTTGAAGATGCAAACAAGCAGATGGTCATTGCCTTAGATTTACCCAAAAGTGCTACTGTCAGGAAAACTGACGTGAAGGTTAAGAGGAGCATCATTAACAAGTCATCCAGTTCACCAAATTGTTAAAAATGCCTTCTTTACAAGTTTATGATGAACCTGAAAAACTGATTCACAGATGTGTACTTTATTCAAGTTTCAACCATTCAGTCAATGGAAAGAAATATTGACAATTATTTAAGGAAGGTGAAGAGAAGGAAGTAGTTAGCAAAGCTTAAACAAGTCGGTTGTTTTATTGTAGCTAATTTGCCCGTTTATTTTCTTGAAGGAATAGTCATAGGCTTGAAGCAGCCGCTTGTGGAATCTCCTCATGTCCAAGCTCCCATTCTGTCTGTCGAGATAGATCTCCTTAGTGTATTGCCATCCCTTCCTAGTCACACCCTTTGGATTCGTAAGGACTGGATCATCTTTATCGTATTCATTATACAGTGAGCTCTCTCTAGGCGAAATCTTGTAGCCAATATACTTGAGACCAAGCTCTCTAGCAGGTTTACCAAGGCATGTCTCAGCTGGTGAATCTGTCCCTAAAGGAATGACTTGGATGAGCACAGAACCAGGCTTCAGGAAAACGAAGTGGTCAAAGCAGCCCCGTGTACACCAACCATAACCTCGCTCTTATTAAGCAAGCGGTACATCTTCGCTAGTTCAGTCGTTCACTTAGGCCGCGAAACTTCTACTCTGAACCCCATATCTTCTGCCATTTTAACCAAGCAGTCTTCGTTAACTAACGCCCTGGACCCACTGCGCGATAATATCACTAGCTTTGGTTTTCTCACCTGGTGTTTCTGGTCGTCTTTATTAATTTTCATCGATCGCCCCAAAGTTGGCACTGAAGCCGATTGATTCAGTTTCAGCTGTACCCCTTGCTCCTTGTCTGGTATTGAACCTTTTATCTGCGGCTGGTAAGCACGGTCAAGGAAGTGTCTGAAATCGAGGATGCTCTTATTCCCCTTCATCAGTGAAGGATCCACAGTAAGGTCATCATGGATTTTCAGACCAACAATGGCCTCTGGGAAGCAATAGGTTCTTTTATCTCTAGCAAAGTCGATGAGCGGATAGTTCGAGAGGCGAGAAAGGATGTTCTCATACTTCATAATCCACAAATTGTACAAACTTCATCACTTTTAAGAATTCCTGTGGGATCGGCTGTCCCCATTACATAGTAAGAATCTGGAATAGGAATCCTTCCTCCTTTCAGACTCTTCTTTTAATCATTCATCAGGATGGACAGACGATTTTGTAGGTATGTTTCGTCCAGAGGAATCCTAGATAAGATCATTCTGGCCGCAGTGAAACCATCCTTCTCACCATGATTAATTGAAACTGTTCATACAAAGAAAAGAACAAAAAAAAGAAAACACAAGGGAAAATGTTTACACATCAAATAGCAATTGAAGGAAATACGCACCCAAGAGAAGTAAAAGCAGCAAAGATGAATAGAGATGCATTTTTTTACTTATGCATATTTTGAATCAAGAAAAATAAAAGAAGCACATCCAACTATAGAAAAAAAAAAAATTGGAGAAAAATCTCTTTTTGGATTGTTTTAAGAATAGACAATATTTCAACAGTCCAAATGTTCAGAAGAATACTACCTCTTAGAGCTGCTCGTTTACTAGAGAAGACACTATTTGCATCTCCCTGAGCATTCTCCACCATGTCCAAAAGAAATTCATTAGGGACCCCGCCATAGCTTAAAAGTGCAATAATATCTTTGAAAGATATGCAAGCTTTGGTTTATTACTGCATCAATGAGGACCAAGGTCTAATCAGTTCTTCCAGAAAGGTAAAATTTGATGGCAGAAAAAGCTCCAAACAAAAAGCAATGGGATTTAGTAATTCACAAGAAAAACATGTCCCATGTTCAAATTAAACTGCTGAAAGAACAAGAAAGCCGCTAACTTTTCAGTCTGTTCATGTAAGGGTCTTTTAACCAGCTAACTTTAAAGGAAAATCTTAACACAATGATCAACAGATCAATAGCATAGCCAGGCAACAAACCCATAAATACACAATGATCAGTCATATGCCTTCTCAACAAGTTTTCCATAAATAATGCACTATAGAAGGGAGAAGAAAGCAACAAATTCTTGTGGGCCCCATGGCACTGAATATATCTCAAAGAACTCCCCAGAAGGGGAGACAGCTTAGTTTAATTCTATTTTTCTACTTGGGACTATTTGGAATGTCTCCATTTAAATGAGGGGAAAGAAAGGCCTAAAGCAAAGATATTGTACTTTTAGAACATTTGTCACTAACAATATCAACAAAGGCATGAAACACAAAGGTGACTGTTCAAGGCTTATGAAAAGATATCATCACTAGTACATGTAAGAAGGAAATTGATCACTATTAGTATCGACTAACAATGCTTTGTTGCAGTAAAAACTCACCAAACTGTGATCCGCAACACCTAAGCTACAAATTCACATTGTGTATAGCTTAGATCTGCATTTCGTTCAAATTTATTTATGGGATTGCATCCCATAACCAAAATACTACTATTACTAGATGGTCCAGTAATTCATCGTACCCGGGCAGCATCATCCTATTGCCAAATATAGTATTGCCATTATAGTTTCATCATGACTATACTATCTAAAGACATAATGCACAATTAACCATAAATGACATCATTACATACTATCAGTTTTCCTTTTTTATGTGTCATAATTATTTTTTGGAGATCAGCTTTTCTTGCATAGCATGAGGAAGATACCACTAAGATGATACCCATATCCACAGGTCACAAACCTTAAAAGCAGAGGCATCAGATTACAAATTCTCCACGGTGATAATAGCTACTTAATTGTGAGCAAAAAGATATTCAGGTAACCATATGTACTAAGAACTAATTTCTAGCTTCTATAATCAAGTGATAGTTGACCAGTGAGCCGTTTAATTTTTTTCTTTTCAGAGTACATAATAGAAAGAGAATGCGATACCCATTCCACTAAGGACAACAACCCACACCTGATCGTGCCAATTGACCAAAAAGTCATCATAAAGCATCAACTAATGTGATAACACGAGCATATTAAGGGAACATAATATATATAAATTTCTTGCACAAATTATCTCATGCCAATGGACAACACTATATGACAAAGGCAGGAAAAAGGATATCGGTAACTGCAACTTAACTGCAGGGGAGTAAGTTCACAAAGATGACGTACCTTGGATCCTCGAGTGGACAAATCCTCCAGGGGTGAGGATGTTGAAAGCAACCTGCCTCTTTCTTTTAGTAAATCTCCAAAGACTAAATCCAGCTGAAATTGGATGTTGAAACAATTCATGACATTTGTGATTATGATAGGAAACAAAAACCATCAGTATCAAAAAGTGAAAAACTTAACAAACTCAAAGTTTCTCATCCCTATATCAATTATATTGGGCAGTAGATTTGAGTACAAAATGTTTCCCTGATGGTTGAACATGACATTTAGTTCAGCAAAGAAGATTTGCTGCTTATTTTATTTATAGGAAAAAAATGGAAATGCCACTCCTGTGACGTTTAGTGCACTGTATTTCTTGTATGGATGCAAAGGAAGCACTGGAAAAAAACAACATATTTACCCCTCTGGTTAGTCTTACAACTATAATTTTAATCTCATACACATCAACCAGGCACAAAAAGCGTGTGCAAAATTTCTACGAGCGATATTTGCTCTATCTATGCGATAGAAGAAAGCAATGCCTTCCCACTCAATCTACGAGCTGTGTGATTTGTACCCTTTCTACCTTCTAGTGCATTTGTGAAGAAATACTTAATAGATGTGAGGCATATAGGCAATGAGCAACCAATGCTGCTATGGAAGAAAATCAAACTTCTTACCTCGAGGTGCTTGCCTTGAGGTTGCTCCTCCAAATGACGTGAGATTATTTTCATGAAGAGCTTGACTGAATCCTATGACAGAAGAAAACATCATAGAAGAAATATCAGGAACCAGGCCTGCAATTTCGTAGTGATTTTGTCAAAGTCTGACTTCTTACCTATGTACCATTATTAATGGTGGCAAAAAGGTTCCTGTCAACGTTTTCCTTCGCCTCAACCATATAGTCAATGAATAACTTGACTATTGATCCTATGATACCGAACGAAGCACCGAAAGATTGTCAGTGGGGAAAAAGTGAAGACAATTTAGGACTAAACTGACATATAGATTCCATGTTTAACCAGCAACGTTACTAGTCAAAATTGGTACGGTCTTCCAAGGACAACAGGACATATACTTATTTTAGGCTTTGCAGTTTTGATCAAGTCATGTAAGAATACCTATTATTGTAGTTGCAGAATATCTCTAGTGAGGTGTTTCCATGCATATCAAAATCATTTATTCATCGAAAAATTAAATTTCAATCGCCCATATTCCCACTAATATTTATCTTCTTTTTGCCATAAACGAAACAACATATTATTCCATCAAAGAGAGCCTAGGCATTACAGTGCTTAGCCTACATAGAAGAAATGAAGGTTGTCCTCAAAGACATGTAAGTAAATTAACCTTCAAATCTTCCACTTTCGTGCTCCCTCGCTACTCGCGCATTTGCTGGCAACTGAACAACCCAACAAGATGCAGAAACAACCCATTCGGGATTTCGACTGCGCATTCCGAAACCAGCCCATGAGAGGGGAGGAAGAAGGAAACTCACTGGTCGAGAGAGAAACGCATGGACCCCGCCCAGGTCCACAGCAAGCGGGCTTCTCCGCGCCGTCGACCCCGCCCAGGTCTGTTGAGATCTCCCTTGCGACCGAGCAGCCCCGCGTCAGGGACAACGCCCGATCAACGGCGGGGAGCCTGGTGCCGCTTGAGAATGAGACCGAGGCCGCCTCCCTCCTGCCGGAGGCCGATGGCTTCGCGACGGAGGCCAGCGGGAATCCTTCTCCAGCCCGCGCCTCTCCTTTTTCTCCGAGCCGTCCGAGATCTCCCTCGCGACCGAGCGGGCCAGCGTTACAGACAGCACCCGGTCAGCGGCGGGGAGCCTAGTGCCGCTCGGGAACGAGACTGAGGCTGCCTCCCTCCTGCCAAAGGCCGATGGCTTCACGGCGAAGGCCGGCGGGACGGGGAGGACGAGCAGATGCCGGAGACGGAGGATGCCAGAGGCCGATGAGGCTTTTGGGGGAGGGAGCCGGAGCCGGAGCCGGAGGCAGACACAAACCTTCTGCTCGATCTCTGAGGGAACAGTCGGAGGTGGAGGGGGTCGGGACCCGACCGCGACTGGTGAGGCTCCGACGTGCCAGAAGCAGATTTTGGGGGAGGAAGCCGGAGTCGAAGCCGGAGCCGGAGCCGGAGCCAGAGCCGGACACAAACCTCGTACCCAATCTCCGCAGGAACAATCGGAGGTGGAGGGGGTCAGGACCTGACTGCGACTGGTGAGGCTTCGACGTGCCAGAAGTAGATGACCGGCAAGACTTTTGAGGAGGCGGAGCCGGAGATGAAGGCGGAAGCGGAAGCGGAAGCGGTCTCGATCGTTCTGTGTTTGTTCTCCCGCGAGGAGAGAGAAAGTGAGAGAGAGAGAGAGAGAGAGAGAGAGAGAGAGAGAGAGAGAGAGAGAGAGAAAATTGTAGAAGATTCGATTGAGGAGAGAGAATGGTCTTTTGGGCGGGGGCTTGCTTGACATGTCTTTTCTTCTGCCAGCGAGCCGAGCCGAGCCGACCGAGCTCTTTCATTTTGCAGCGGGTCCCACATGACAGGTGTCGGTATCTAAATGGTATGTGCGCGCCACGTCATCTGATGATGTTGGCACGCACGAACCACTGAATATTTTCTCCGACCCGTCAGTTGTCACTGCTTTTGCGTGTTCAACCTTACCAAATGTTCCCTTCGTCTGGTGAGGCGCGGTTGGATTAAGTCGCACAAGCAAAATGGTCAAAGCCATGGTCCGGTGAAAAGAAAATTCAGACAACTGGTGAACCCTTTTTGGATCTGAGCGCGTGGGAAGAAAGCAGCGGTGTTGAAAGAGATGGGAGAACAAACTCGGGATGACGGTGGAAGGAGTTCGCGAGAGTAAGTACATAATTATTCATGTATTAAATATGATTTCTCATATAATCTAATGTGCTATAAAGGAAAAGAACTTTGTTCATGAATATAACTAGATGTTTATAGGTTCTCAGGAGACGTGCCAATTAAACCTTAAACCTATTCTAAATTATATAGGATTTTCCTAATAGGTATATCATACTCGTTTTGTGGTTTGAAACCCAATTGCACATTGATCTCAATACCCGATTAAATCCCATTTGCCTCCATCTCTAGAGCAAATTATAGGTCCTCCTCCTAACTCATTTAAGTAGATACATTGAGCATGATTATATGGAAATTGATTTATCACCAAGTAAAAGGTTCATTTTTGCCATATCTCTGTTAGGAAAGTTTGCTGGAGGACCCAAAAAAAGGAAAAGATGTAATTGTCACATACTACACGATTGCAAATTATACTTATAGATTACATGTCTGTATCTTTAGATCCGTTCAGATCGTAGTATACATAATATCAATGCAATCTACATATTTGGCGAATGGACTTCAAACAGAACACGTTTGCTCATGCGATGACGATGCCGTTTTCAAGACAAAGCATTTGGGTACATGAACTTATGATGAATCTATACACGTATGAGTTTTTTTTTTCTCGCGACCAACTCCACATGCCATAAAAATAATGTATAGTCCAGCCATTCGAGTCAATCTCCAAAACAATAAAATTCGAAGGTGAGTTCAAGCTTCAGTCTCCACCGCTTAGAGAGTGACTTTGCAAGGCAAGAGGAGGTCGACCCTTTTCATATATATGCTCTTGAAATATGATGATTAGGTGCCTAAAATGTCAGTAGCATGTCTTCGTCCATTCACGAAGGCTGTCGTGGTTCAGTACGTGCATGTTGAGGTTCAGATCCAGCTCATTATCTTAACCTTAACCACTCGTATTAAGTGGAAACCATGAGGAGGGATTTTTGCTTCTAGAAAAAGTTGGTAATTGAGGGAACGAATATAGTACATTGAAAAATAGTGTGTGTTCAGTGAGATCGATTGCATCATCTCTTCCCACCAAAGACATAAACAATGACTTGCTCCAAAGGAGGGAGGAGGAGAGAACACCGCCGGAAGTGTTGAGACTTTCCTCAGCCTGGCCCTCTGCATGCGAATCTTACAGTGGGGCTATGCTTATTAAAGACTGATGCTAAGTTCGTCCTACCGGGATCCGAGAATCCGGTACGTGGATTTTCATACGTACCTACATGGTTTATAAACTAGAGACAAGATGTGTCGTCATGTTTTGTGTGTCTCTGTAAGTGTAGACAAGAGTTTAGATTGCGATTATAGACTTCTTGGGAAAAGTGTCAAAAAAGTCCTAATTTTTTTTTATTTATATCAATTTAGTTCTAAACCTTTCATTAATACAAATTTAATCATAAACTTTTTCACTTTGTGCCAATTTAATCTTAAACATTTTTACTTGGTACTAATTCAATTCTTTCCGGCTAATTTTAACTGGATTTTGCTAACTAGGCGCCAGTTGATTGATATGGTATGATTGTTGTTGATTGTTGTTGACATAAACAATTTTTAATAATATTTTAATTATTTTATTTTATTTTATTTTTTAATTTTGCTTTTCTTTTTCTTTTTCTTTTCTCCTTCTTCTCCTCCTTCCTCCAGCCTCAACCTTGCCAGCCTCTAGTAAGCCTCACAGCCATTAGTAAGGCTTGAGCCCTCGCCAAAGACTGCGAGGGTGGCCTCATGCTAGGCGGCCTCACGCTAGGCGACAAGGCTAGGTCGAGGCCTCCCAGGCCGCGAGGGCGGCCTTGCTAGAGGCTGGGCGAGACTTGACCCTCACAAATCCAGTGAAAGCAAGCCTCACTGCCCAGAGTGAGGCTGCCCTCGTGGCTTGGGCGACCTCGAGCTAGCCTCGCCGCCCAACGTGAGCAACCCTCGCAGCCACTGGCGAGGATTCAATCCTCGCCAGTGGCTGTGAGGCTCACTAGAGGCCAGCAAGGTTGACCTCGACCTCGCTGACCGTTGCCTCTGGTCGGCTAGAGGAAGGAGAATGAGAAGGAAAAAAGAAAAAAGAAAAAAAAGAATAAAAAAATTTAAAAATATAAAAATATTATTAAAAGTTGTCCATGTTAGTACCGACCGTGCCATGTCAGCTAGCTACCGTCCAATCAGTAAAATCCAGTCAAAAATAGCCGAAAAGGATTGAATTGACACAAAATAAAAAAGTTTAGAATTAAATTGACATCTAATAAAAGGTTTAGGATTTTTTTTTTATATTTCTTTCCCTAGGTTCTTTCCAGGGGGATAGAGACGGATTACGGGCACATGAGGAAGAGCGAAAAGGCCCAAAACAATATATTACAGGAACAAGAATAGGCTTGTAGATTGCAGCAGAGGAAACCTATGGTGGCTTGGGCTTCGACAACGAGTAAGGCGGCGAATAATGACCATAGAGCATAATCCAGGGGTTTCCGCAACAAGATGCATGCACAGGGGACCGAAATCATCCCTAGAGATGACAAAGATCAAGATCCGCCGACATTTGCTATGGTGAGCAGATGGAGAAAATGAGCAAAATAGGCTTTCAGAGGAGGGGACAACTCTAGGCGAATGCAAGCCCCTACACGGCCAAAACAATTGACACCCTTTATTTGCCTCCCCAATATATTTAATTTTCAAAGTTCAGTTTTATGCCAAGTCCAAGCCGTACATAGCCACACGAAAGATCATTTTCCATCTCCAACACAAGAACTATCACGATAGCATCATCATTTACTCATGGAAGATTACAGACTTCGCACTCTAATCTCACTTGTTAGGCTTGACCTGCAGGGATGAGAATTTTAGCTATACGCATCCAAGAACTCATCTTAGAGGCCCAAAACCATTCGGTCCGGTGACATTGATACATGACCTGCTTTTTTGGGCTTGACAAAAATCATGAGCTATATAAGCTCTCTTCAACATATCTATGTAATAGAGCCCAGTCTCTAACAATGATCAATTGGGTAGAACTGTCCTTAATTTTATGTTTCATCAAATTAACTTACGACATGTGTATGATCAATTGATCCCATCAATGTGCAAAATTATGTTCATGGTCGTAGGTGAGCACAATTTGTCGATTTTGATACGGTAAAATTTATGCTGAATCTTGGTCCTCAAAACAATTAACTTCAGAACCGTCTTTCACTATGCTCTTTCTTATGAGTGAAAATCAATTAAGAAGAGTTCTTTTTTTTTTTTTTCATGCTTTCTTTCTCCAATAGGCCTCTTGCTAAGCCTGGCCCATCTAAATGTTGGGCCTTCCAGCCAGTATGCTTTAATACCATACCTTGCTCGATGTTTTCTTTTTAATGGTGGGATCCTTTTTTTGCTTTCCTTTTCTTAATTTGGAAGGTCTCTTGTTTTAATCACGTCTATAGTATCTTACTATAGAAGCCAACGTTTGGAATTTCTCTTGCAAATTTTGTTTCAGCTCATACACTTGTGCGCATTCAATATAATAGAGTAATTCCAGTTAGCTCACCTTTTTCAGGTTGCATGTTCATTTAATATTTCTTGCAAACGAAAACTTAGGACAATCAGGAGAACCAAAAAATTTAGCTCCCCATTATTAAAGTCTTACAGTAGACGTGCTTTGACTTTTGTTAAATCCAAAATCCCTAAAATATTCCCACCTTACTAATGATTAATGCATGAATTTACATATAATCTGCTTATATTTATAAAGTGAGAATAGTATTTTAACTGTTGACATATTATTTACTTTTGCCATTGAATTTTGGGTTAATACCCTAAAAAACCCCAAACTGGTACACCTGTGACAAATTTACCCCAAACTAATTTTTTGACCATGAAAAACCCCAAACTGGTATACCTGTGACAAATTTACCCCAACTAACAAAAAATACCCTAAACTGGTACATTTATGACAAATTTACCCTAAACTAATTTATTCGACAGTTAAAAACTCCAAACTGGTAAATTTGTGACAAATATACCCTTCGCTAAATTGAATTAATACAAAAAAAAAAAAATCAAAAATTGTAAACTGTAACAAACGGAGCGTAAAATCCTAAATTGGTATATTAATCAACTGTCACGTGTCATTTAACTTAATAATTTGATGATAAAATTTAATAAAAACTAACATAGGGTAAATTTGTCACAAGTGTACCAGTTTGGGGTAAATTTGTCAAAAGTATACCAGCTTTAGGGTTTTTGATGGTCAAAAAAATAGTTTGGGGTAAATTTGTCACGTGTGTACCGGTTTAGGGTTTTTCAAGGTATTAACCCTTGAATTTTTAATAGACAAGCTTTTTATTAAGTAACTAGATGCGAAAATAATGCAATGTTTAAGGGAGCGACTTATTTTTCGTAATATACATCGTGAGTATATTAGTAATTTAAAAATTATTGATTAAAAATGCTTAATAAACAGATTATGAACCGATTTTTTTTTTTTTTTTTTTTTTTTTCAGAAAAGCACTAGATCCCTCCTATTTTCCATGATGGTATTGATTATGCATCCTTTATTTTCGGACGGACTACATTTTCTTTTAGGCAATTGTACTTGATATCGAGAATTAATTAGGAATATGTAAAGATAGTTAACTTACTTTACATATTTGACTCGTCCTCTGAGATCGATAATGTTTTTATGAAACAGATTTGGATCTTAAATAATTTCATATCAAGTCAATCAAGTTTGGCCCTTCTTGATTACTCATTCGATTTGGATGGAGGAGGCAGAGAGTTTGGTCCCTACCTCCGAGGTTTGAGGATAGGGCCAGGCCACATGGCAAAAAGCCAAAAAAAAAAAAGAAAAAGAAAAGGAGAACGTCTTACCGTTGGTGTTTTTACGCGAAAGTTAATGTCTTCTCGCTACTTCTTTTTAGGTTCAATGGTAGATGGAGGGTTTTGTTTTTGAGGCAAAACTAGGAGGACAGATGGAATTTTACACATTCTAATGGCACTTTTTCATCCCGTTCTGATGATGTAGGTAAAGTAAATCCATTAGAAATTTACATGATTTGAAAAGTGAAAAGAGTCGAGTTGAGATAATATAATTAGTGGTGTTGTTATGTGACACACCTCGATGACCCAAAAAAAAAATATATATATATATATATATATATATATATATGTGTCTTCCCTATATGGGCCATACGAAGTCTTTGGATGTTTAATTTGCCTAATCAAGTTGTCTAATTTACATGGCTTTTCAAATTACATCTTTCCAATTCTGAATTTGATTGCTTGGAGCTTGAGTTCAACGAAGTGGGCAAGAATCCAAGATGAAAAAGACCTTTGGCAGTCGTGAACTATCAATTGATCAACGACCATAACTAGGCCGCGAGCAACAAAAATTTTCAATATGATCGTTACGTACAAACTTTTCATGTTAGACTTTTGCCACAATGAACATATCGGCTCCGGCAAAAGAAATACTTGTAATAACTTAGTGTATATACCCTATTAAAGTAAACAACATCACGTAGAAGGATGATTTCTAGGACTAAAAGCATCTACCCAACCATCGAACACAATGCTTAATCATCGAGCCTGGCCATGGATAAAGCTAGACGGACATTCGTCGTGTCTCAAATCTTTAAAATAATTAGGCTCACGCCTAAATCCTTGAATCATGATTGACACCAAACACCCTCCTTGGAAAATTTTATCAAAGAGAGGTTTCAGATCTTGGCTTCTCCCATTTTTATGGATGGTAGAAGACAAACCAAGGAAAAGATGTACGTTGATAACGAGATAGCCTACTTTATGTAAATTCCCGACTTATAAAATGCCCCTATTAACTTACTTCTTTTTTGAGTTGATGCATTGTTTTGGCACCTTTTCTATCACATACTAGGAAAATATGCTGAATTTTGTGTTCACATAATCAAAACGTTATTGTTCAATTTGGTGCAACAACACCCTATAAGATCTTGTTATATAAACAGTTCAATAATTTACAGAAATTCAAACACCTGGTATAATTAGCATATTAGGTCATGTAAGTAACTAATGATGTGAAGATGTGAAAAGACTTCGACAGGCTTTGAAAGTTAGAATTTCATTGTAATGAACATTTCCTTAGTAATTCTATAAAAAGCTTATTGGCTTTGTCATAAAAAGAAATTACTAATTATTGATTAAAAACCTTCCTAAGTCTCTTTACTGACAAACAAGATTTGACTTGCAAAATGGAGCACTGTCATCAAGTAATACTTTTTTGACAAATTGTATCTTTTTTTTAGCTCATTTACAAATACAGACAAAAAAGTGCAATTAAAGAATTTAAAACAGTCAAATTTGTCAATTGTGAAGTAGAGTCGTGAGTACAGTGACATGGGGTGTCGTATACGTGGCAAGACATCATGCACAAGAGACATTTCAAGAAGATTATTCCATGGAAAATCTCCATGGCACTAAAATTTTCCACATGCAGGGGACCACCACCATGGAAATTTTGTGTCCCAATAATGCCAATTTAAGAAGACTTTCACCTTGACCTTATAGTAAAGACCGTGATGATCACTTCACAATATAAAAGGGACTTTATCATAAGTGGAAATGCTTGCTAAGCATGGTCCATCCACATGTTGGGCCTTCGAGCCAACACGCTTTAAGACCATACCTTGCTCTATATTTTCTCTTTAATGGTGGGATCAATATTTTTTTCTTTTTTTCCCTTTTTTAATTTGGATCATCGCTTAATTTAATCATATCTTGTATCTTATTGTATTCGTATATAGTATCTTAGTATATAAGTAACTTTTGGAATATCTCTTGCAAATTTAGTTTCAGCTCGTACTTTTGATGTACACATTCAATCTAATAGAATGATTTCGGTCAACTTACCTTAACATTTTAGGTTGAATGTTCATTTAATGAATTTTGCACATGAAAACCAACCGAAGGATAGACTCCCACATTAATAAAATCTGCAGTAAATACGTTTGACTTTTGTTCGGTTCAAAATACTTAAAATTTCAGAAAATACGAATTATTGACACATGATAATCTGTTAATATTTTTGAAAGTTAGAATTATATTTTAACTTTTGACATTTTTACTTTCGCCTTTGAATTTTAAACGGAGTAGTCTTTTATAAAGTAACAATATGCGAAAATACTGTAATATCAAGAGAGCGACCAATTTTTAATGTGCATCGCGAGTTTATTAGTAATTTAAAAATTACATTAAAAGTGCTTAATAAAACGAAAATGAACCCCTTTTTTAGATCAAAGACCATGATGGAGGAAGGATAAGGAAGGCGACGGTGGTGCTGGGCCAATCGGACGAACAGCTGGCCCCCAAAGTGAAACCACCACAGGAGGAGACAAGTCACGGCAGAAATGCACCGGAACCCTTCGTTTTCCTATGTTGGAAATGATTTATTTATCAATTCTTTTCCAATGGAATACATTTTCAGTCTTGCGCAATTATCTGTGACCTCATGAATTAATTAGGAATATGTGAAGATAGTTAGCTTACTTTACATATTTCCCTCGTCCAACGAGATGGATGATGTTCTTATGAAATGGATTTGAATATAAGATAAGTTCATATCAAGTCAATTAAGGGTGCGTTTGGTAACGATTATATTCCCGAAAACTGATTCTGACGAAAAATGATTATTTTTTATTTTGTTCCCGAGAACTAATTCTAAGCAAAAGAACGCGTTTGGTAACTGTCCAAAATTTCGATTCTGGAATATAGTTGCGTTTGATAACGTGTTCATTGATTCTGTTCCAAATTAATTTCTTTTAATTTTTAAATAATTTTTTTTACCTTTTTACTTTTTTTTTTTTTTTTTTTCTCCTATTCTTTTTCTCCTATTAATTATACTATTAATATTATTACTTATTAGTAATATACTTATTAGTAATAGTATACTATATTACTATATACTATTACTATACTAATAATTGGTATACTAATATATTATATTATTATTCGTATACTATAATAATATTATAATAATTAGTATATTAATTATTAACTATTATTATAATATTAGTAATTACTATTAATAATATTTTATATTATTATATTATATTAATAATTAGTAATATTATTAATAATTATTAATAATATTAGTATATTTAATAGTATATTAATATAATTATATAATATTACTAATTATTAATTATTATAATATTATACTATATAATTATAATTATATAATAGTATACTTATATTAATAATTATACTAATATACTAATTATATAATTATATTATATATTAGATATAAGTATAATTATTATATTAGTATATATTAATTATATTATAGTAATAATTAGTAATATTATATAGTAATAATTACTATATATATTATTATAGTAATATTATATATACTAATAATTAGTATACTAACATAATATTATTATTAGTATATTAATATAATTACTATTATATTATTATTATAGTATAATAATAATTAGTATAAGAATTTTATTGTGTTGATTCTTTTTTTTTTTTTTTTTTTATTCTCGGACGCAGAATCAATTTTTTTTTATTCTCAAATCTTGTCCCAAACTGATTCCGGGAACAAATTTGTTCCGGAAACAAAAATTTTACCAAACGCGATTCTTGTCCCAAACTGATTATGAGAACAAAAAATCAGAATCAGTCACTGTTTGGCACGTTACCAAACAGGGCCTAAGCCTAGCTTTGTTGATTACACATTCAGTTTGGACAGAGCCCTATGAGATTTGAGGATGGAGCCGGCCTATATAGCAAAAAAAAAAAAAAGAACGAAAGAAGAATGTCACCTTGGTGCTTTTACTCAAAAATTAATATCTTCCCTCTACTTTTTTTAGGTTCATAAGTAGATATCTGGAGGGTTGTTTTTCAAGCAGAATTCGAGCGATCAATGGTGTTTTGCACGTTCTAATGACATTCAACCTATTTTGATGCGTGTGAAGTAAGCCCCTTAGAAATTTACATGTTTTGAAAAGTGAAAAAAAAATGAAATTGAGATAATATAATTCGATGTATTGTTAAGTAGCGCACCTCATTCATCCAAAAAACAAAACATAGAAGTAGTGTGCCTTGCCTATAAGGGCCTTGCAAAGCCCTTGGACCTTTAATTGTCCAATCAGGTTAATTTATATAGCTTTCCTAACAAATGTTTTCAACTCTAAATTTGATTAATCGGAGCTCACTTGTTCAACGAAATGGGCAAGAGTACGACATGAAAAGGATCTTTTGCCGCTGTGAGCTATACGAACATAGTTCGTAGGCAATCATTGTGTCTCCAACCTTTAAAATGGGTAAGGATCACGCCTATTTCCAAGTCAACAAGGGTCGGAGAATATTGTAAAATCCCTAAATCCTAATTGACAGCAAAATCGGCACCAAACAACTTCCCTACAATTTATTTTTTTTATCAAAAAAAGCTCTTGGATCCGAGCTTCTTCCCATTTTATCATCTAAAAAAGAAGGCAAAACAAATAAAAGATGTACCTCGATAACGAGATATACCGATTTACTTAAATTCCCAATCTACGAAGTATGCCCCATTCGCTTAATTGTTCTTTTAGTCGATCCATTGTTTTGGCACCTTTTCCATCACATATGAGGATAATATGCCGAATTTTGTGTTAACATAATCGATACATAAATGTTCAATTAGGTGCCCCAACACCCTTTAAGATCTTATTATATACACGTTTAAACAATTTACAGGAATTCAAACACCTAGTATAATTGGCATATTAGACCATGTAAGTAACTAATCATGTCAAGACGTGAAAATATTTCAACAGGTTTTGAAAGTTATAATTTCCTTACAATGAAGATTTTTTCTTAGTAATCCTATAAAAAGCTTACTGGCTTTGTCATCATAAGGAATTACTAATTATTGATTAGAAACATTCCTAAGTCTCTTTACTAACAAAAGAGATTTGACTTGTCAAACGTTGCACTATCATTTGATAATACTTTCTTGATAAAGTGTATTATTTTTAGCTCATTTATAAATATAGAAAAAAAAATGCAACGGTCAAACGTGTCAATTGTGAAGTAGAGTTGTAAGTGCCGTGACATTGGGTGCTGCGCGAGACACTTCAAGAAGATTTTTCCATGGAAAATCTTGATGGCACTAAAATTTTCCACACGCAAGAGACCACTATCATGGAAATTTTGTGTCCCAATAATGCCATTTTAAGAAGACTTTGACTTTGACCTTAAAGAGAAGACCCGTTTGGATTACTTCACCATACAAAAGGGGCTTTATCATAAGTGGAAATGCTAAATTACAAAATGTAAAGGTATTAGTTCCTTTGCCTCATTTGTTTCCACTTGTTCTTTCATTCCTCTTGATAAAGGCTAATGAATCAACCTAGAGGGGGGGTGAATAGTTGATTACGGAATTCTTTTAGAATCTTTTATCGAAAAATACTTTGATACGAGAAATATGTCAGAAATAAATAGATCATGCATTCATAAAGCAAATAGAGTAGGGTAAGAGAGAATTGACACAATGATTATAGTGGTTTGGCTTATTCCAAGCCTACGTCCACTCTCCACGCTGGCAGCCAACTAGCTGTAATCACTATGTAGCAAATGAGAGCTGTTACAAATTACGAACTAGACTTCTTCAGTAGAAAGTCTCTCCTACAGCTTCTTGCTGTTTTGCACTATAATTGTCTCTCTTTGATACACAATTTGAACACGAAAGATTTTAGAGAACAAGAGATTTCAGAGATTCTAACATCGAGATTTTTCTATCAGTTCTCTCATTACTTTCGAGCAACTTCGATCCACCTTAAATAGCCTCCGTGCCTCCATACCTATTGGCACTTTCCAAGAATTCATCCAATCAACCCGTTGGACTGAATCAATTTAAATGATCTTCACGTCATCGAAAATATAAGTAGACAATAGCTCGTCAATCCTGCTCGCCCATACAATCAGGATCTTGAGTTCCCAAAATTAGATCCTTCCAAAAATTCGATTGATCTTCAACGGATAAAATCCGAGGAATAAATCTTCCAAGCTCACAATCACAGCCAGAGATATTCATGGATAAGTTATGGAATATAATATCCAAATCTTACTTTCCTTAACCATAAAAATAACCTCTTTGTCGCCTGGCAAAATCGTAAACCGTCTTCGACTTAGATTTGGGTCCGGAGGTCTTCGATCAGAATCGAGTCCGACTGTCTTCGATGGAAAAACTTCAGACCGAACTTTGGGTCTGACTGTCTTCAGATGGAAAACCTTTGGGTCTTGAACTCATCAGACTTAACCGACTGAGTCTTAGATCCTTTAGACTTTACTGACGAGGCTGTTTTGTTAACTTCAAAACTTCAAGGGATTTTTCTTCAACAATCTCCCCCTTTTTTATGGTGACAAAACACCTCGGCAGATTTGTGATTTTAAAACCTGCAAAGAACAACTTATATATATATTTGGAGGATTACTTCTACAAAACAGAACCTTCTTAGTCTAATAACAATTATCCTCACATATAATGTTCCTGCAAAATCACAAGTCTAATAATCCAAACATCAAATAACATAAAGTCATAGAGGTTCAAATAAACAGTCCAATCCAAATCCAAATTAAAAAAATGAAAACAATCTAAGCAAAATAACGAAATAAAAATTCAAAACAAAAACAAGTTTAAAATCTGTTTAAAATCTGCAAACTCTCCCCCTTTTTGTCCCATCAAAGGAGGTAGAGTGAATAAAAGATGGTTTTTTCAAAAGATTCAGGGCTCTCCAGGGAAACGAACAAACTGAAATTTGCTGAGCGTCTGTACTATCTTCTCAAGATTAGCAAGAGCTTCCTTCACTGAAATCAACTCTGCACTATTCTGATTTGATTCCACTTGAGCTCTAAGTGCATTGATTTGATCTTGCATATTCACAGAAGTACTCAACATCGCCTTCTTTAAATCCCTCAGCTCAAAATCCATTCCAAACACCTGCTTCTTTAGGTCCAACATAACATCCAACAGTTGTGTAAAAGCTGTTGAGTTAGAATTACCTCTATTAGGACCAGCAAATTCAGTTCTAGGAGTTTGGAAACTTGGAGCATCCTTCTCAACCCTTTCCTTCTCTAATGGAGAGGATTCTTCATGTTTTGGGAAATGAGATGCATAGACATCCTCAGCGTCAGCACCTGACCTACTCACATCACTAAAATGTACTGGCAATAATGTTCCCTGATCCACAGCAACTCCCCCCTGTGTTGATGCCAGTGGGTGGAGTCGAATAATCCTCGTCAACATCCATATCAGCATTGTGATGTTTCTCGGTCTCTTCCCCAGATTGAGCAAATGATGGCTCAAATCCTACAGCCATATCCTCCCGTACTCTGCTCTCCTCTTCATTCTTCTTCCTTCTTTCTTCCTCTTCTCTTCTCATCTCTTCTTCTTCTCTTCTTTTGTCTTCCTCTTCTTCTTTCCTCTGTCTTTCCTCTTCTTCTCTCTGTTCTTCTTCTTTTCTTCTTTGTTCCTCTTCTTTCCTCTGTTTTTCTTCCTCTTTCCTTTGTTTCTCGGCTTCTTTCTCCTCTGCTTCTTTCCTTGCCCTCTCTCCAGTATCAGTTCTCAAACTGACAAGGCTCCTCAATTTTGAGAGAGCAGACAAAGTCATGGCATCATCAAATTCTTCCTCATCCTCTTCATCCTGCAGGATGACTTTTCTACGCTTTTTCTCAGCCATGGGCTCTTTGCCCTTTCTCTTTGTAGAAGCAGTGGAAGTTTCTTTTGAGGGTGTCCTTTCCTTCAACCTTTCCAGTGCAGCATTTAGCTCTGGAAACTTCATCTTCATCACCATCTTGTAACCAACAAGCATCAAACTTAAATTGCTCAGGCATAGAGGTGCAAGAATTTGAATTTCGAAATGCCTGAACAACTTGGTGATGATCGATGAATAAGGCAATTGACCCTTATCCTTAACCACGGTTCTGTACATGTGGAAAAGAATAACATGTGAGAGAGAAAATGGTCTGCATTGGTTGATGGCAAATATCAGCTTGGCTTCGGTCTTGGAGACATCGGTCTTCGAGGTTGTCTTGGGCCTGATACAATTGATGATGATTTTGTGCAGTAATATATTTGTGGCATTCATCCTTTGTATAGGATATTTTGCCCTCTACTGTTCTGTCATGCATAATCTCCAGAGTTGCAAAGGCATTAGACACTTTTATTGGTTGGAAACTCCTTCTCTCCACCTCAATAACATCAGCCAATGTGTCAACGTCAACTATATACTCTTTGTCCATAAAAGAAAAAGACAACCTATTCGCATCCAGAAACGACAAATTCGAATAAAAATAAGCCGTAAGTTCATTGTAGGCATTTGTCGTATCCGTACAGAATTTCTTCAACTGCAACCTAGCAAACTTCCCTCTAAGATTTATTCCCAATGAATCAAGGAGGTTGAAATCCACACTCCTCGGATTTACTACATCCCTCTTCAACAACTTGGTGTGCACTCGCTTATGCTCTTTAGACCGAAATAGACTTCCCGAAGGACAAACAGAGTTCACAGCCACACCCAATCGCGGCTGGAACTGAGAGAAAAGTCTCTCATCATCGTCTAAGGTCTGGCTTACAGTACTGCAAAACGGATCACTCGGAATGTTTTCAAGTGTTCTTTGCGCAGTCCCTTCCTCAACAACTTTCAACTTCTCCATCTCACGCAAGAAGATATACTCACTTTTATGTCATCTTTCTTTCAAAACATCCTCAATCGTCTTTAAGCTCGTTCCCCCAGCCTTTAGCCTACTGTAAAGATCAAAAGCAACCTTCGGTTTAAGGGTTCTTACCGGCTCTGCTTCAGTGATTTCCTCCTCAAAGTGCTGACTTTCGGTCTCCCTTGGAGGAGATTCTTCGCTGTGAGGTCCACCCTTGTAGGACCCTCTGATCGTCTTTGTGGTCCCCTGCCAGTGATTCTGGAAGACTTTTGGGACGACATTCTTAGAACGCAAGCGAAAGTTCAACTTGTTTGCTAAAAAAGATGGAATTTTTGTCGAGAAAGGTAATGCAACAGGAACGGCAAATGGAGTTTTTTTAGGGTTTCGAAAGCGAGAGAAAATGGAGATGAATTTCAAAAGAGTAGTAGCGGATGAAGATGACGATTCCAGAGTATAAAAAGTAGGAAAAAATAAAATCGAGATACTGAATCGTCGCCAAAAAGTAAAGATAAAAACTGCCAAAAATAAACTGAAATTTTGAAAAAGTAAACTGCCATTTTGAAAAAGTAAACTGCCATAATTGCATGTCAGTATTTGAGTAAAAAAAGATTTTGAATTTTCGAAAAGCAATTAACAAAATAATGCATAAAATACGAAAAATTAAAATACGTAAAAAGACTTTAAAACAGAGTCTGAGAGTGTTCAAACTTTACCTCAGAGTCTGAACTCTTTCAGACTTTACCTTTGAGTCTGAACACCATCAGACTTTGCGTAGAGTCTGAATGCCATCAGACTTTACGTTGAGTCTGAATGCCATCAGACCTTGCGTTAAGTCTGAACTTTTTCAAGACTTTAATTTTGAGTCTGAACATCTTCAAATCTTGCGATACTCGGTCTTGATCGAATTGATTCAAAATGAGCCTTTTCTAGGGGCTTTGTGAATATATCTGCTAATTGATTCTTTGAATCAATATGTTGAATTACCACTTCACTACTTTGAACATGATCTTGAATGAAATGATGCTTAATTTCAATGTGCTTCGCTCTTAAATGAAGTATTGGATTCTTTGTGAGGTTGATTGCGCTTGTGTTGTCACATTTGATTTCAGTACTCGTTTCCTCAACTCCAAAGTTTCTCAATTGTTGTTGCATTCATAAAATTTGAGAGCAGCAACTTCCAAGAGCTATGTACTCTGCTTCAACGGTTGAAAGAGCCACGGTACCCTGTTTTCTTGAGAACCAAGACACCATCCTGTTTCCCAATAGTTGACAAGTACATGTAGTGCTTTTTCTATCCACTCTACAACCAGCAAGGTCAGCATCAGAATATCCAAGGAGAGTAAAGTCTCCTTGTTTGGAATATAACAGACCTAGCTTAGATGTAGTTGCAACATATTTAATAATGCGCTTCACAACGGTCATGTGAGATTCTTTAGGATCAAATTGAAATCTAACACAAATGCAAACACTAAATAGAATATCAGGTCTAGATGTTGTAAGGTAAAGAAGTGACCCGATTATACTCCTGTATAGCTTTTGGTCTATACTCTTTCCTTCTTCATCTTTATCCAGCTTTGATGAGCTTGACATAGGAGTTTCTGTTTTCTTGCAATTCTCCATTCCAAATTTCTTGATAAGATCTTTTGCATACTTTTCTTGATGGATAAAAGTTCCTTCTCTTGATTGCTTGACTTGAAGTCCCAAAAAGAAGTTCAATTCACCCATCATGCTCATCTCAAATTCATTCTGCATATAACTTGAAAAATTCTTGCAAAGCTTTTCATTAGAAGAACCAAAAATTATATCATCAACATAAATTTGAACAAGTATGAAATCCTTGCCTTCTCTTTTGATAAATAAAGTAATATCTACTTTACCTTTAGAGAAAACATTTTTAATTAAGAAATTACTTAACCTTTCATACCAAGCTCGAGGTGCTTGTTTTAAGTGATATAAAGCTTTCTTCAACTTGAAAATAATGTTTGGTTTTTTAGGATCTTCAAATCCTGGTGATTGTTCTACATAGACTTCTTCTTGGATAATTCCATTTAGGAATGCACTTTTCACGTCCATTTGGAATAACCTGAAATTTTTAAAACAAGCAAAAGCAAGAAGTAATCTTATAGCTTCTAACCTTGCCACTGGAGCATAGGTTTCATCATAATCGATGCCTTCTTCTTGTGTGTAACCTTTTGCCAAAAGTCTTGCTTTATTCCTTACCATTTTTCCTTGTTGATCAAGCTTGTTTCTGAAAACCCATTTGGTACCAATAATTGATTTACCTTTTGGTTTAGGAACTAGCTCCCAAACATTGTTGATTTTGAATTGATTCAATTCCTCTTGCATTGCTTCAATCCAGCTTTCATCTTTCAATGCATCTTCTATGTTTTTAGGTTCGATCTCAGAAATGAGTGCAAGAGCACTAGATTCTTCACGCCTTTTAGATCTTGTACGAACTTCTTCATCAATATTGCCAATGATGAGATCTGTAGGGTGACTAGATTTGTGCTTCCAATTTGTAGTTGGTTTGTCACTTTGATAAAGCTCTTCTTCAGTTGGAGCTACCGAATTAGTTTGCGGCTGAGTGTCTGAGATTTGATTTTCTTTAAGAGAATTTGTAGACACTTGGCCAGACTCATAATCTTCAGGTTGAGTCTGATTTTGAACTGAGTCTTCAAACTTCACATTCATGGATTCCTCCACAGTCTGAGTCCGTTTGTTAAATACTCTGAAGGCTTTGCTTGTCATAGAATAGCCAAGGAAAATTCCTTCATCTGATTTTTCTTCAAACTTACCAATTCGATCACTTGGATTCTTTAGGATAAAACATTTACAACCAAATACGTGAAAATAAGAAACAATAGATTTCTTACATTTGAACAGTTCATAAGGTGTTTTCTCTAAAATAGGTCTTAGAAAAATTTCGTTTATAATATAGCAAGCAGTTGAAGTAACTTCAGCCCAAAAATGAGGAGAAACATTACTTTCAATCAAAAGAGTTCTTGCCATTTCTTGCAAAGAACGATTTTTCCTCTCTACAACTTCATTTTGTTGTGGAGTGTATGGGGATGAAAAATTATGTTGAATACCATAGTCATCACAATATTTAGCAAAATCAAGATTCTCAAATTCTCCACCATGATCAGTTCGAATACTTGAAATTGCATATCCTTTCTCAATTTGGATTTTCTTTGCAAACTTAGTAAAATAAGTTAATGCTTCAGATTTATTTGCAAGAAAGAATACTCAAGTATAACGAGAATGATCATCAACTATTACCAAACAATATCTTTTACCTCCAATGCTTTGAGATCTTGTTGGACCGAACAAATCCATGTGTAATAGCTGCAAAACACGATTAATGGATACCTGATTTATAGATTTATAAGAGTTTCTAACCTGTTTTCCAAGTACACAAGGAGTGCATATTTCATGCTTTTGATACTTGAGGTTAGGAAGTCCCCGAACAAGCTTTTTGGAAGAAACTTTTGCAATTTGCTTCGAGTTGACATGTCCAAGCTACCTATGCCAAAGAATGGCTTCATCTTGAATTGATATCAAGTATTGAGAACTGTCAGTCTTTAAATCCAGCAAATAAATATTTCCATGTCTTCGTCCAGTAAAGGATTGTGAGAGATCTTTACTTGTTCCAGAACAAGTATCTTCTTAAAAGTTGATCTTGTATCCAGCGTCGCATAATTGACTAATGCTCAATAGATTATAGTTTAATCCTTCAACTAAAGAAACATTGTTGATTGTGAGGTTTCCTATCTTCACAGTTCCTCGACCAATAATTTTTCCTTTGTTGTTGCCACCAAAAGAAACATTTCCTCCTTTTACATGAGAGAGATTTGTGAAACAATTTGAGTCTCCTGTCATGTGTCCCGAACAGCCACTATCCAAATACCACTTGATTTTCTTCTTGATAGTGACCTGCATTTAAATGAAAAACTCAAGTCTTTTTTGGTACCCAAACTTTCTTGGGGTCCATCGTTGTTAGTGCCATAAACAGTTTTTACCCAACTCTTCTTGACAGGTCTCTAAACTTTGGGACATTCCTTCTCAAAATATTCTACGCTTTTGCATTTTGAACATGTAAGAGCATTTCTACCAACAGGCTTTACAAAAACCTTTTGAAAATGATTCTTATAAAAAGATTTTGTTGGCCTATTCTTGATTCTTTCTTTTACCTTTGAAAAATCAATCAAAGGAACGGTTTCATGTGTCATTCTTAGACCAGATTTATTAAAATAAGGTCTTTGAATAGAAAGAATTTTATTCAACTTTTCAGAACCCATTGAAAATTTCTTTGTAACTTTCAACAAATCTTCTTTCAAGCAAGCATTTTCTTTTGAAAGTACAATCTCATTTTCTTTTCAAACAGCAAGACACTTGTCTAGACTTTCAACTTTTTCAACTAAAATCTTTTCTTGTTGTTTCAATTTGGAATTCTCCCTTTTTAGTTCAGAAATCCTTTTAAGAGAGCCTTTAGAACTGAGACAAAGTTCATCAATGTATTTTGATACTTTGGTAGGAATTTTAAAATTTCTAACTTCGATACCGCTATTTGAGTCTGAGTCTGAGTTAGCCATAAGACAGATATTGGCATACTCTTCATCACTCTCTTCACATTCAGTGCCACTCCACGTTTCAGCTTTGAGTGCTTTATTGAATCTTTCAGGTTTTCCTTTCTTTTTTTTTAATAAAGAACAGTTGGGTCTGATGTGTCCCTTCTTCTTGCATTCAAAGCAAACAATCTCCTTGTTGGTATCTTCTTCTTCATTTGATTTCTTTTGAAATCTCTGATTGTTTTGTTTCTTTCCATTGAACCTTCTACCTTTTCTATTTAGCCTTCTGAATTTTCTAATCAGAAGTGTCAACTCCTCATCATCCAAGTCTTCTTCTGAATCTGTAACATCAGAATCATCATTAGATTTTAAAGCAATTGACTTCTTACCTTTGGTGTCAAATTCCTCATTGAATTGCTCGACTTCATATGATTGAAGTGTGCCAACCAACTCATCTACCGAAAGAGGCTCTTATAGATGTCTTGACATGATTCCAATCTTTGGATAATCCTCTCAACAGTTTATTGACCTTCATAGGTCTTGAGATTGGCTGTCCTTGGTATGCCAAGCCATTTACAATTTCTGTAAATCGACTGAACATATCCGTGATGGATTCTCCTGGCTTCATTTTGAAGGCTTCATATTGTCCAAGAAGGATATTGATCTTGGTTTCTTTGACTCGATCTGTTCCTTCATAGGTGACGTGCAATCTATCCCAAACTTCTTTGGTTGTTTCACAAAATGAAATTCTATTATACTCAGTAGGAGATAATGCACAATATAGAGAATAAATAGCTTTTGCATCAAGGGCTTGTCTCTTTGGAATATCAGTTCGTTACATTCCCACTCCATCAGGTAATTCTTTCCCTGTGATTGATACAGCTTTAGGATCAATTCCATTCTCCACTACATCCCACTCCTGAGGATCTTTGGATCTTAGGAATGCCTTCATCTTGTTTTTCCATACGTTGTATTCCTATCCATCGAAGTAAGGCGGTCTGGTGTTACTTTGCCCTTCAATTAAACTTGGAGCCAAAATACTAGCCATAGATCTTTTGCTTTAGAAATAATAACACTTCCAATAAATAAGCAACCCGCTCTGATACCAATTAATAAAGGCTAGTGAATCAACCTAGAGGGGGGGTGAATAGGTGATTACGGAATTATTTTAGAATCTTTTACTGAAAAATACTTTGATACGAGAAATATGTCAGAAATAAATAGATCATGCATTCATAAAGCAAATAGAGTAGGGTAAGAGAGAATTGACACAATGATTATAGTGGTTTGGCTTATTCCAAGCCTACGTCCACTCTCAACGCTGGCAGCCAACTGGCTGTAATCACTATGTAGCAAATGAGAGCTGTTACAAATCACGAACTAGACTTCTTCAGTAGAAAGTCTCTCCTACAGCTTCTTGCTATTTTGCACTATAATTGTCTCTCTTTGATACACAATTTGAACACGAGAGATTTTAGAGAACAGGAGATTTCAGAGGTTCTAACATCGAGATTTTTCTATCAGTTCTCTCATTACTTTCGAGCAACTTCGATCCACCTTAAATAGCCTCCGTGCCTCCATACCCGTTGGCACTTTCCAAGAATTCATCCAATCAACCCGTTGGACTGAATCAATTTAAATGATCTTCACGTCGTCGAAAATATAAGTAGACAATAGCTCGTCAATCCTGCTCGCCCATACAATCAGGATCTTGAGTTCCCAAAATTAGATCCTTCCAAAAATTCGCTTGATCTTCAACGGATAAAATCCGAGGAATAAATCTTCCGAGCTCACAATCACAGCCAGAGATATTCATGGATAAGTTATGGAATATAATATCCAAATCTTACTTTCCTTAACCATAAAAATAACCCGTCGTCCCCGGCAAAATCGTAAACCGTCTTCGACTTAGATTTGGGTATGGAGGTCTTCGATCAGAATCGAGTCCGATGGTCTTCGACGGAAAAACTTCAGACCGAACTTTAGGTCTGACTGTCTTCAGACGGAAAACCTTTGGGTCTTGAACTCATCAAACTTAACCGACTGAGTCTTGGATCCTTCAGACTTTACTGACAAGGCTATTTTGTTAACTTCAAAACTTCAAGAAATTTTTCTTCAACACCTCCCTTTGCCCTCCTGACCAACGCGATGTCTTGCTCCATTTAAAAATCTCTTCATGCTTGATAGCATGGCGTCGTGGCATTGGACTCTTGTGATTAGAATGATCATGTTTTGTCATGTCCAAAGACAAGCATCTTTTCCATCACTGATGGGGAAAATGTGCCAAATCTTAGGTTTACATAACCAAAAAGTAAATGTTGAGTTTAGTGCCCTAACATTCTTGAGACCTTTTATTACACATTAAAAAACAATTTACAATAATCCAACCACCTAGTATAACACGAGCATATTAAGCATGGGTTTGGTTTGACTTTAGAAATGGATTTTGGGTGCAATGCAAATATTGAAAGCCAAAACTCTTTAAGAAAGGGCGGTTGCACGACCTCAGACAACCATCTCGTGGGTTGTGCAACCTTGTCAACCACCCTCATGAACAAGATGAACAATAACAATGAGGGGCAAAATTGGAAAAATAAAGAATTGGTGAGGATAACCTTGGGAAAAAAATTATTTGACCATAGTTTCGGCATTCCGCAAACGATACTACGAAAAGCTTGCTAAACACCTCAACATTTTCTTAACAGCCTTTGAAAGCCAAAAGCTCCTTAAAAAAGCTTAACCAAATGCACCATAATTCATGTAAGAAACCAGTTGTGTGAAGAAGTGAAAAGATTTTGACAGGATTGAAACTTATTATTTTGTCATAATGAAGTTTCCTAATAATTCTATGAAAAGCTCAAGAGCTTTGTCATAGAGTTATTAATATTTGATAGCCAAGTTACGAATTTTTATTTGCATTTTTTAATGGATGAATCATTATAGTCACCCTAATTCTCTCTACTAGCAATGAAATATAAAGAATACGTTTTTTTCGTTCTTTAGCTCATTTACAAATATCAACAAAAATTGCAATCAAAGAATATAGGAAACTCAAATTCGCAAGTTGTCAAATCGAGTTTTTAATGTTATGATATGGAATTAGTACATGTGGCACGATATTGCACTCAAGAGGACCTTTCAAAAAGACTTTTCCTTGGAAATTTAATGGCACTAAAAGTTTTTTCACACCCAGCTAACCTGGCCAAGGAAAAAAAAAAAAAAGAGAGTACCATATATGTGACCCAATAATGTCGTTTCATAAAGACTTTTTTTTTTATCATAGTTTCATGAAGGCTTTGAATTCTATAGACCGTGTATTTTCCTTACCTTTTCAATTGTGGTAGTAAAATACTTGACAATCATTTCTTTTAAATTAATCATTGGCAAGTAACAGAAAGATTAATTTCCAAGGAGAGTTTTCCATTGAAATTTCTATGGCACTAATAATTTCCCACACTCAACTAACCCCACCAAGGCTCTTTCCCATGGAGATTCGGCGATCCCAATTATTTTATTTTAAGAAGACTTTGACTTTGACCTTTAAGAGAAGGCTGGCGTGATCACTTCACCCTACATAAGGGCTATATAAGTGGAAGCACTCTCCTCTGCCACCAATAAACTCACTCGCATAATAAATTAGAATGGGGTGGTAGCATATCCTCTGCCTCCTTTGTTTTCACTTTTCCTTATATTCCTCCCTTCTATTTGCTTTGCCTCTTTGCCCTCTTGACCAACGCGATGCCTTGCTCCATTTTAAGAATTCCTTTGTGCTTGATAGCAAGGCATCGGACCCTTGTCAATGGCATCTTATTAACTCCGCTTATCAAAAGATAAACCCTATCGAGTCTCATCCAAAGACAAATTCATGGTACAAAGGCATGGATTGTTGCTCATGGGACGGTGTCACTTGTGATGGTGCCACCGGTAATATCATTGGTCTCGATCTTACTTGCTGTTGGCTTCGTGGCACTCTCCATTCCAACAGCTCCCTCTTTCTTCTTCGCCATCTTCGGAGCCTCAACCTTTTCGGTAATAACTTTGTTGACTCTCGCATTTCGTCTAATCTGAGTACATTTGCAACATTGACTCATTTGAATCTCTCTAGTTCTTCCTTTTTGGGTTCCGTTCCCAGTGAAATCTCTCGCCTATCCAAGTTGGTGTCGCTTGATCTCTCGAACAATTATATTTACGACACACACTCGTCATGTCATCTTGGATTGGAAAATTCAATTTTCACAATGCTTGTTCAAAATCTAACAACATTGAGAAAGCTTGTTCTTGATGATGTAGACATGTCCATGGTATCGCCGAAGTCCTTTGCGAATTTGTCTTCTTCTTTGACATATCTAAGCGTTCAGTCTTGTTCCTTAGGGGGGATATTTCCAGATACCGTCTTTCGATTACTGTGCCTCACTAGTCTCTATATAGGTGAAAATTATGACTTGTCTGGGATTCTTCCCAAATCCAATTGGACTAGTCCTCTTGAGTCTTTGTCACTTTGGAATACAAACTTTTCAGGAGAAATACCCAATTCGATTGGTAACATGAAGAATTTAATAATTTTAGATCTTGAGTATTGCAAATTCACAGGAAACATCTCCTCGTCAACGTGGAATCTCAACCAACTCCAAGTTTTGTGGATTGATGGGAATAGCTTTAGTGGGGCAGTAGAGTTTGAATTATTTACAAAGCTTAAAAATCTCCGAATGCTTTTGGTTTCTCTAGAACTAAATCTAATCTACGATACACTCGAGTATACATTCCCAAAGCTTGAAGTGTTGTAGTTGCGTTCTTGCAACTTGACCAAGTTTCCTTATTTCTTGACTTCATTGAAAATATTAAAACGCTTAGACCTCTCTTCAAATAGGATTAGTGGGGAGATCCCGATGTAGTTTTGGGGAATAAGCCATGATACATTAGAATCGTTGGATCTTTCTTATAACCTTCTTGAGGGAGGTGTACAACTATTGCACTGGAAGAAATTGTTAAGAATTTACCTTCATAACAACTCATTCCATGGACCACTTCCCATTCTTCCACTCTCTACTAATTGGTTTACTGCTTCCCATAATGGTTTCGTTGATGAGATTCCCTCCTTGATTTGCCAGTTTAGTTCACTCCAATATTTAGTATTATCTAACAATAATCTCTTTGGAAATATGCCATTATGTTTTGTTAACATAACTAATCTTCAGCTTCTAAGGTTGAGCAACAATAAATTACAAGGATGAATACCGCGCTCCCTAGTCAAATGCGTGAACTTATCAACACTAGATCTCGGGCACAACGACTTCAATGATATCCTCCCGCATTGGCTGGAAGCACCACAGCTATATTATCTTGATTTGCAATCGAACAACTTTTATGGTAGGATCAACCTCACTGTCTTTGGACTCTCCTTCCCTGCTCTTCAAAGTTTAGTTATTTCCAACAACAATTTCACTGGACGGTGGCCCATACATTTTTTTCTCAAACACCTCATTAGCTATTATAGATCTGTCCAACAACAAGTTTGGAGGGCCAATTCCGCTTCCATCTCCTGTCACATGTTATTACTCTATTGCAAGTAATAACATGATCGGAAAGATCCCCTTTTTGATATGCAATGCCACCCAACTTGAGATCATTAACTTGTCGAACAACAGCTTAACGGGTAGTTTGCCTTGGTGCTTGACAAATTTTAGCACCAATCTATCAGTTTTGAACTTGCGAATGAATCACCTCAAGGGCCAAATTCCTCAATTTTTCTCTTCGAGAAGTGGTTTGATGACTCTTGACTTGAGTCGAAATCAGTTTGAAGGCACATTGCCCCAGTCGCTTGTCAAATGTAGATATTTGGAAGTTCCGGATCTCAATCACAATCATATAGACGATACATTTCCAAGATGGTTGGGAACACTCACAGAACTGAAAGTTCTTGTTTTGAGGTCCAACAGTTTTAAGGATCTTTTGGATATTCCCAGGGGAGCTCACCTCTTTCCTAAGTTACACATTTTGGACCTCTCCAACAACAACTTTAGTGGTCCTTTACCAGTCAACTTGATCATGAACCTTAAAGGCATGATGAATGGCAAAAATGTGCAGGACACATCATTGTATATGACACAATCTTTTCGACAGAGCACATATGAAAATTCAGTGGCCGTGATGATGAAAGGGTTAGAGGTTGAGCTAGTGAGGATCTTGACCTTCTTGACAATTATTGACTTGTCATGCAACTCTTTCCAAGGGAATATCCCCGAAGTTATTGGACATCTTCACTTTCTCGTGGGGCTCAACCTTTCTCATAACCATCTTATAGGTTCCATCCCATCAACTCTAGGGAACTTGACTAATCTTGAATGACTTGATCTTTCTTCGAACAAGCTAAGTTGGGTAATTCCTAGAAAATTGGGAGATTTGGCTTCCCTTGGGTACTTAAATCTCTCGAAAAACTAACTCATTGGTCAATTCCACAAGATAAGCAATTAAGCACATTTTCAAGGGACTCGTTTAGCAGGAATCCAGGCTTATGTGGAACTCCATTGCCAAAAGCATGCCCTGGCGATGCACAACCTCATTCAGCATCATCCTTATTAACTTTCAACCGCAAAGGGCATGAAAGTTGGTTCAACTAGAAAATAGTGTGGATGGGCTATGCATTGGGAATTGTAATTGGGATTTCAATTGCATACATAGCATTTGAAATGGGAAGACCCAAATGTCTCATGCAAGGTGTGACGATGCTGGAGAGTAGAGTAGCCGAGTGGATAGAGAAGTCAAAGCGAAAGGCCATCAAATTTCATGGACAATGAAATTGTTTGAGGAATCTGTCTTTGTAAACTAGCAATGTAAATTTAGTTAATAGAGATGTCACTGGGACAGCTTGAAATATCATTTCCCTTATGAAGGCTTGTTTCTAATGTCCTTTCTCCATATTTCTTAGTGCAATTTCATATCGGTTTAATTGAGAAGATGAATAATATGATCAGTCAATCATGCGGCTTTAGATAAAGAAGAAGTAAAACACAAAAGAAGAAAATGAGCCAAGTGCCATTAATCTCTAAAGATATCTTTTCCATCTTCCCATGCGCATGACTTTATATGTCCATGAAGAATTAGAAGTGAAGACTACCTTTCGCTCATTCAGTCAAAGTTAGTTAATATCAATATGCCAAAAAATTATGTCTTGAAGGATCAACCCTGAAATTTGTGTATAGGATTGAAAATTTTTTCTATTCAAAGAGTAAATCTTTGGGTGGAACCTACTTAATGTTATGTTTCATTAAATTAATTTGGGATAGTTGTACAAGTGGGGGGCCTTGTCAACATAGGAAGTGTTATGAATAGTTGAAGGTTAGCAAAATTCATCGATCTCCATAGCGTGGGTTTATACTAAACCATGGTCTTCAAAACAATAGACTTTTAGAAACATCTTTGGCCATGCTCTTTTTAGGAGTGAAAATCAATTAGCATGAATTTAATTTCTTCTCATGCCTTCTTTGAACATAGGCCCCTTGCTAAGCCGGGTCCATTTGCAAGTTGGGCCTTCCACCCAGTTCACTCTGCAACATTACGTTGCTTTCGAGTTTTTTTATTTATTTTTACGGTGGGACCATATTTTTTCTTTTTAAATTTGGGAAGTCTTTAAACCACTGGGATTCGCCCAGTGGCCACCCTTCCAACATGGAAGGGAGAGGTGAGGTTCAAACCCCCACCTTCTCGAGGAGGGATGGGGTGGGAACGCGCAAGTTTCAGGAGTTGGTTTCGACTCCCACACTCTGCAAGAGGCAGGGCAAAAGTCTGAGCGTGAGTGTAGAATAGGTATAGAGTAGGACTGACAAAAAAAAAAATTGGGAAGTCTCTTATTTTGCTCACATCTTTTAAATTAATATATAGTATCTTAGTATATAAGTAGTGTTGGAATTTCTCTTATAAATTTCGTTTTAAGCCGGTAGTTTTGACGTGCATGTTTGATCCAATGGAGTGAGTTGTGGTCAGCTTGGCTTATATTTCGAGACTGAATGTTCACGTCATGGTTTTGGTCCACAAAAACTTAAGATAATCAAGAGAACCAAATTTATATTTAACAGCAACTACTCCTGCATAGTTGCTTTTGGTGAGATCCCTGATTCGAAAATACCGTAATATTTAACGAAGAGATTAATTTTTATGATATCTACCGCAAGTGTACTAGTAATTTAAAAATTGTTTATTAAATCTGCTCAAATAAATTTAAATGAATACGAGCCGTTTTTTGTATTGATGGGAGACGAAAATAATGGTGGAGGGGATAAATTAGGGTAGGGCCGGAGGGCGATGCTGGGCCCGATGCAAGGAGGAACAACTAGCCCCCCTAAAGGCCAAAATCCCACCACCTCTCGATGCGACCAATCATGGCCGCGTTGCACTGGTCTCGATCCTCCTCTTCTTCCCACTTTTTCCCTTATTGGCAAATCGTTTCTCTTTCTCTTTTTAATTTCTGGAAAGATAAAATAGAAAAGGATTGAAGAATTAAAAGATCTGACCGACCCGAACCTCCCCAACGCTGTTGCGTGACGTGTACACCTTATCGTCCCACGGTTCTCTCCATCAAAAGCCGATAGAAAGAAGAAAAAAAAAAAAAGGAAAGAGAGAGAGAGAGAGAGAAAGGAAGGGGCCGATTGTGTGGCTGCGATTCCCAAAGACGGCGTGGGAGGTTCGCAAATTCGTGGGGGATTTGTTAGGGTTTTTCCAGTGCGCCGCGATGCTCAAGAAAGAAACCGGGTATTTCGACCTATCCACCCCACTCTCCATGGCCAATCATAATGGCTTTTATCTCTGTTTCGATTTGGTGAATATGTGGGCTGGTTTTGGTGATGCTGGGACAGAGATGAGGATGGCAAGTCACATCCCTTTCTCGTCCAGATTTTGCTCCATTTGCAATGCCTTCTCTTTTACACCACCACCATCATTGTTTGTCTCATGAATTTACTTGGAGTTTGTCTAAGATATAAAGCTTGCTTTGCATAAGTTACTCTTGTGTAACGAGATCCATGATGCTTTCATGAAAAGAGTATTTCCACGGCAGAAGTGGATTAAAGATGTGTTCACTTCGGTCGGCTTAAGCTTCATCTAATGTGCTACCGTCCCATTTGGATAGGGAGGTGTGGTGTTCGATCTCTACTTCTTAGGCTTGAAGGATGGGGCCAGCCAGCAAAAGCTAGCATTTGCAATAAATAAATAAGTAAATTGGTAATGTTACATTCGGTTATTATTCTTTTGCTCAAAAATCAAATTCATTCCACTACTGTATTTTTCCTTCTTTTAATAAAACGTTTCTCCACTTTATTAAAAACCATCGAGCATTCCTTGAGTTAAACTTTCCAAAAACATCGAGCATTCCATGAGTTATACTTTTCCTTTTAAAGGTCGACTTTTGCTAACATAGACTATTGATACATGCACGGTTATACACCTCTCATGCTATCACTTGCTCAATTTATGTAGCACCAAATTGGCACTGCATCCAACAATATAAGAAAAAATAAAAATTGAGAGAGAGATGGGAGTCCATTGCGACGCCCATAGCTACCAACTCAAGCTCTAAGCTCGTGGCCATTGGAACCATTCATGCTCAAGTTTGCATATGCCATGGCCACTCAAGCTCGTGATAATGGCTGCTCGATTTGAGCTAATGGTAGCCATGGCAACTTGAACTTTGAGCTCGATGCAATTAGGTTTGCAATATCTTTTTGAGTCATGAAATTCGAATGGCCACTTAATTGGTGGTTATGAGAGGGTACAAATCATAAATTTTTTTCATTGTTGTGGTTGGTAAATCTTGCGAGTCTTTGGTTTAGTAGGATTCTTTTTTTTTTTTTGTTCAGTCCTACTCTATTCCTACTCTACACTCACTCTCAGTTTGCCCTGCCTCTTGCAGGGCGTGGAAATCGAAACCCACACTTGAAACTTACGTGTCCCCACCCCATCCCCCTGAGAAAGTGGGGATTTGAATCCCTCACCTCCCCCTTCCAAGTTTGAAGGGTGGCCACTGGGGCGAATCCCAGTAGTTGGTTTAGTAGGATTCAAGGAAGAAGAAAAAGAACAATATGTGGGGAGAGAGAGAGAGAGAGAGAGAGAGAGAGAGAGAGAGAGAACCACATTGGCATATCAAAGGAAACCAAAAATCATGCCAAGAAAGAGTTAATGGCGTTAAGGCCATGTCAGTAAATTCCATACAAGACAAAGAAAACCCGCTCTAATGCACATAAGATAAATTGGTCAAAGATCTATGCAATTTGAATTGAGCAAAAATTGCAACTAGACCACGAGTGACGGAATATTTCATTACAGTCATTGGTCCCCTCCTAGCGAAATTAATACTTTTAAGAAATTCGCAGACAAAGATGATGATTGCAGGAAATTTCTTTCCCTTAGCGTGAAATTAGAGCATTCGATGTATTTCCCCTATTGAAGTCAAATAGCATCACGTACAAGTATTATTTCTTGGTCCAAAAGCAACCTCAAAGCAAAAACCATTGAACACAATGCTTAATCATCCAGGTGCCAGTCATGGATAAAAGCTACACGAGCAATCATCGTGTCTGCGGCCTTTAAAATGATTGAGGATCACGCCTAATCCTCCAACTCAACAAAGGGGTCGCAGAATAAAATCGTGAGGTCCCCAAATCATGACTGACAACAAAAATCAGGACCAAACACCTTCCCTGCAAAAATTCAATTGAAGGGCAGTTTCAGATCTAGGCTCCTTCCCTTTTTCAATTAGGAAAAGAATCAAAGCAAATAAAAAGATTTACTTTGAAAACGAGATAATCCACTTTACATATTTTCTCGACCCATGAATTACCCCATTAATTTAATTAATTTTTGGTCAAGCCAAATTTTTGCCATCTAACGGTTCTTAAACTTTGAATTAATGTGCAATTTGTTATCTGAATTTTTAATTTATTTAATATGATCCATGAACCTTACTTCAATTTGTAATATGATCCTTAAACTTTGGCCCATGAACTTTTGATATATGTTTCATTTAGTCCCTGAACTATAAGAAAATATTCAATGCTGTCCCTCATCTTCAATTAATTGAAGAATAATAATATTGAATATTTTCATAAAATTAGACTAAATTGAAGTGTATCAAAATTTCAATAGCTACATTAAATAAATTAAAAATTTAAGGGCTACATTACACGTTAGGATAAATTTCATGGATCATATTGAATAAATTGTCCATTGAACCAAAATTTATGGATTATTTGTGTTTTTATATCTTCTTGTGACATATGAGAATTACACCAAATCAAGCGTTTGCATAATCACAAAGGAAATGTTCGATTTGATGGCTTCACACCCTAAAAGAACTTAAAACTGTCAAATTCGTCAATTGTGAAGTAGAGTTGTGAGTGCCATGACATTGGGTGTCATACATGTGTCAAGACGTCACGCACACGAGACGTTTCAAGAAGATTTTTCCATGAAAGATCTCTAGGGCATTACAAGTTTGCACACGCAAGAAACCACCATTATGGAAATTCTATGTCCCAATAATGCCATTTTAAGAAGACTTTGACTTTGAACTTCTATCGAAGGCCCGTGTTCATCACTTCACGGGACAAAAGGGGTTTTATTATAAGTGGAAATACTTAATTGCAAAATGGAAAGGCATTAGTTCCTCCGCCACCTTTATTTCCACTTGTTCTTTCATTCCTCCTCTTGCTTTCCTTCGCCCCTTCTTCCTGACCAACATGATGTCTTGCTCCATTTAAAAAAATTGCATTGTGCTTGATAGCATGGCATTGGACTCTTGTTAGCAGAATGGCCATGTCATTTTTATCCAAAGACAAGCATCTTTTCCATCGCTTACGAGGAAAATGGGCTGCATCTTGTGTTTACATAACCAAAAAGTAAATGTTCAATTTAGTGCCCCGACATCCTTTGAGAACTTTTATTACACGTTAGAAGCAATTTACAATAATCCAACCACCTAGTATCACGAGCAAATTAAATCAAGTAAGTAGCTAGTCGTGTGAAGAAGTGAAAAGATGGCAGGATTAAAAGTTATTATTTTGTCATGACGAAAGTTTCCTAATAATCCTATATATAGCTTAAGAGCTTTGTCATAGATAATTGTTAATTTTCGGTAGCCAAGTTACGAATTTTTACCTTTGTTTTTAATGCACGAATCAACATTACAACCACCTTAGGTCACTCTACTAGCAAATGAAACATAAAGACTATGCGGCTATCGTTCTTTAGCTCATTTATGAGCACAAGAATCTAGGAAACTCAAATCTATCGGTTGTCAAATCGAGTTGTTAGGACCGTGACATGAAATTTGTACATGCAACACCATATTGCACGCAAGAGGACGTTTCGAGAAGACTTTTACTTAGAAATTTTGTGGCACTAGAAGTTTTTTCATGCCCACCTAATTTGCCCAAGACAATAAGAAAAAAAAATACCAAATATATAACCCCAGAATGTCATTTTAGGAAGACTTTGATTTCTACCATACTGCGTCTTTTCTTTCCCTTTTCTCGTAATTGTAGCAATAAAATACTTAACGAGCATTTCTTTAAAATTAATTATTAGCATATAACGAGGAGATTCATTTTCAAGAAGAGTTTTTCATTGAAAATTCTATGCCACTAATAATTTCCCACACTCAATTGACCCCACCAAAGCTCTATCCCATAGAAATTATGTTATCCCCATTATTTCATTTTAAGAAGACCTTGACTTCGACATTTAAGAGAAGGCTCACATGATCACTTCACACTACAGAAGGACTATATAAGTGGGAGCACTCTCCTCCACCACTAATAAACTCACTCGCACACTAACTTGCATAATGGGGTGGCATCAGATCCTCTATCTCCTTTGGCCCCATCTGGTTTAGCTTTGGGCAAATGTCATTGGAAAAATGCAAATACCTTTGGACTAAAGGAATTTTTTGAAATGCAAATAGTGTTTGATAAATTGTAATTTTAAAGTGCATTGCGAAATCATTTTGACTTAAATACCGCTTGATAAAAATTACATTTTGCAAATGACTTTTGCCAAGTTTTATATACAAAAAAAAGTTTTATTTTTTTTTTAATCTAGCCACTAGCAGCTAGATCTAGCCACCGCTGGCCAATGTCTGACGGCCAGATCTGGCCACCGGATAGCCTTGCTTGAGGCCGTGTGACCTCAGGCGAGGCTACTTGAGGTTGTTGGACCTCAGCAGACGCCTGGGGTCACGACCCAAGTGGTTGTCTAGGTTGCGTGAACCCAAGCAATGGACAACTCTAGGCGGCTGTTTGGGACGTGAAACCCCAGGCGTCGCTTGAGGTCCGGTGGCGATAGGCAATAATAACCTAAGTCGCGCGAACCCAGACAAGCACCACCTAAGGTTACCGGACCTCAAGTGACGCTTGGGTCGCACAACCTCAGGCCGCCTTACCTGGGGTCACCGTCAGACCTCAAGTGACACTTGGGTCACATTACTAGGCAATGCCCGATGTTGTCGCCGGACCTTAGATGGCAATCGTTAGGAGGCCGCGACCTCCGGGTGGCGGTCGCCGACGTGGGCAACTCCTTGGCCGGCGAGTCGGCCTCCGTTTGTTTCTTCGAAGAAGATGAACAATATCCGTGGGACTTAAAATTCGAAAATGCAACTTCCCAAAGTACCTCATAAGTTGCATTTGGTTAAAGGCCCTCAGAACCATTTGGAGATACAATTCTATCTTGCCAAAATCATTCAAAAAATTGAACCAAATGCATTTGCATTTGGCCAAACCCTTTTAGAGCCCAAAAACCCCTTCTAAATACCGAACCAAACAGGACCTTTGTTTTCACTTTTTCTCCCTTTGATTTGCTTTGGCCCTTTGCCCTCCTGATCAACAATATGCCTCGCTCTATTTTAAGAATTCCTTCGTGCTTGATAGCGAGGCATCATACCCATCATTACTATTACAATGGCTAGTCTTGTCAAGAGATAAACCCTATCAAGTCTTATCCAAAGACAAATTCATGGTACAAGGACATGGATTTCTGCTCATGGGGCCGACCTGTATAGCTTAAAAAAAAAACAAAAAAACAAAAACAAAAACGAGAAGAAGAAGAATGTCACGCTTGGTGCTTTTACTTGAAAATTAATATCTTCCCTCTAACTTTTTTTTTCTTTTTAGGTTCATAAGTAAATGGAGGGTTTTGTTTTTGGGGCAAGTCCAGAAAGATCAATCGTGTTTTACATGTTCCAGTGGCACTTTTTCAACCTATTCTAATGCGTGCAAAGTAAATTCATTAGAAATTAACACACTTTGAAAAGTGAAAAGAGTGGAATTGATGTCAAGTAGCGCACCTTGACCAATGAGAAAAAAAAAAAAAAAAAAAAAAAAACATTGTCCTTGCCTATAAGAGCCATCCAAAGCTCTTGGATATTTATATTGTCTAATCAGGTCATTAAATTTATATGGCTTACTCTAAATTTGATAAACCGGAGTTCACTTTGTGGAGTTCATTTATTCAACGGTGGGCAAGGGTCCAACAAGAAAAGGATTTTTTGCCGTCGTGAGCTACACGTACATAGTTCGTCGGCAATCATCGTGTCTCCCGCCTTTAAAATGAGGAAGGATCACGCCTATTTCCAAGTCAATGAAAGTCGGAGAATATCGTAAAGTCCCTAAATCATAATTGACAGCAAAATCGGAACCAAACAACTTCCCCGCAATTTTTTTATCAAAGAAAGCTCTTGGATTCGAGCTTCTTCCCATTTTATCATCCCAAAAAAAAAAAAAAGAAGGCAAAACAAATAAAAGATGTACTTAGGTAATGAGACATACGAATTTACTTAAATTTTCACTCTATGAAGTACATCCCATTCACTTAATTGTTCTTTGAGTCGATCCATTGTTTTGGCACCTTTTCCATCATACATGAGGAAAATATGCTGAATTTTGTTTTAACATAATCAAAACATAAATGTTCATTAGGTGCACCGACACCCTCTAAGATCTTATTGTATACACGATTTAAACAATTTGTAGGAATTCCAACACCCAGTATAATGGCATATTAGGTCATGTAAGTAACTAACCATGAGAAGACATGAAAAGATTTCGACAAATTTTGAAAGTTATAATTTCATTGTAATGAAGATTTCCTTCGTAATCCCGTAAAAAGCTTACTGGCTTTATCATCAAAAGGAGTTACTAATTATTGATTAGAAACGTTTCTATGTCTCTTTATCGGCAAATGAAATTCGACTTGCAAAATGGAGTATCGTTGTTAGGTAATACTTTCTCGGCAAAGCATATTATTTTTAGTTCATTTACACTAATCGACAAAAACCGCAATTAAAGAATTTAAAACGGTCAAATTCGTCAGTTGTGAAGTAGAGTTGTGACTGCCGTGACATTGGGTGTCGTACACGTGTCAAGACATCACATGCACAAGACACTTCAAGAAGATTTTTCCATGGAAAATCTCCAACGTACTAAGATTTTCCACACGCAAGAAACCATCATCGTGGAAATTCTGTGTCACAATAATGCCATTTTAGAAGACTTTGACTTTGAACTTCTAGTGAAGGCCGGTGTTCATCACTTCACGGGACAAAAGGGATTTTATCATAAATGGAAATGCTAAATTGCAAAATGGAAAGGCATTAGTTCCTCCATTACCTTTATTTTCACTTGTTCTTTCATTCCTCCTCTCGCTTTCCTACGCCCCTTCTTCTTGATCAACGCGATGTCTTGCTACATTTTAAAAAATTCCATCGTGCTTGATGGCATGGCGTCAGACTCTTGTCATCAAATGGCCATGTCATGTTTTATCCAAAGACAAGCATCTTTTCCATTGCTTATGAGGAAAATGGGCTGCATCTTATGTTTACATAACCAAAAAGTAAATGTTCAATTTAGTGCCCTGGCATCCTCTTAAGACCTTTTATTACATGTTAAAAGCAATTTACAATAATCCAACCACCTAGTACAACGAGCATATTAAGTCAAGTAAGTAACCAATCGTGTGAAGAAGTGAAAAGATCGACACGATTAGAAGTTATTATTTTGTCATGACAAAAGTTTCCTAATAATCCTATATATAGCTTAAGAGCATAGTCATAGATAATTATTAATTTAGAGTAGCCGAAAAATCGGCGTTACAACGACCCTAGGTCACGCTATTAGCAAATGAAATATAAAGAATATGATTCTGTCGTTCTTTAGCTCATTTACAAGCACCAACAAATATTGCAATCAAAAAATATAGGAAACTCAAATTTGTCAGTTCTCAATTCCAGTTGTTAGTGCCGTGACATGGAATTCGTACGTGAGACACACATCGCAGTATCGCACGCAAGAGGACGTTTAGAGAAGACTTTTCCTTGGAAATTTTGGGGCACTAACAGTTTTTTCATGCCCACCTGATCTGGCCAAGACAATAAAAAATAAGTACCAAATATGTAACTCCAGAATGTCATTTCATGAAGACCATGATTTCTACCAGACTGCGTCTTTTTTTCCCTTTTCTGGTTGTTGTAGCAATAAAATACTTAACGAGCATTTCTTTTCAAGAAGAGTTTTCCATTGAAAATTCTATGCCATTAATAATTTTCCATGCTCAATGAACCCCACCAAAGCTCTTTCCCGTAGAACTTCTGTGATACCCATTATTTCATTTTAGGAAGACTTTGACTTCAACTTTTAAGAGCAAGCTCGCATGATCACTTCACACTACAGAAGGGCTATATATATGGAAGCACTCTCCTCCATCACCAATAAACTCACTCGCATACAAACTTGTAGAATGGGGTCACATCAAATCCTCTGCCTCCTTTGTTTTCACTTTTTCTTACATTCCTCCCTTCGATTTGCTTTGGCCCTTTGCCCTCCTGATCAACGCGATGCCTTGCTCTATTTTAAGAATTCCTTCGTGCTTGATAGCGAGGCATCATTCTCTTGTCATTACTATTACACTCGGCTCGTCTTATCAAGAGATAAAATCTGTCAAGTCTTATCCAAAGACAAATTCATGGTACAAGGACATGGATTGCTGCTCATGGGATGGTGTCACTTGTGATGGTGCCACCAATAACGTCATTGGTCTCGATCTTACTTGCAGTTGGCTTCATGGCACTCTTCATTCCAATAGCTCTCTCTTTCTTCTCCACCATCTTCGGAACCTCAACCTTTTCGGTAATGACTTCACTTGCTCTCACATTTCGTCTAATCTGAGTGTATTTGCAACATTGACTCATTTGAATCTCTCTAGTTCATCCTTTTCGGGTTCCGTTCCCAATGAAATCTCTAGCCTTTCCCAATTGGTGTCACTTGATCTCTCTCACAATGATTTCAAGTTGGAAAATTTGATCTTCACAATGCTTGTTCAAAATCTAACAAGATTGAGAAAGCTTGCTCTTGATGTAGTAGACATGTCCATGGTTTCACCAAAGTCTTTTGTGAATTTATCTACTTCTTTGACATATCTAAGCATTGAGTCTTGTTCCTTAGGGGGGATATTTCCAGATACCGTCTTTCGATTACCATGCCTCACCACTCTCAATATAGCTGGGAATGCTAATTTGTCTGGAATTCTTCCCAAATTCAATTGGACCAATCCTCTTGAGTCTTTGTCTATCTATGATACAAGCTTTTCGGGAGAAATACCCGATTCAATTGGTAACATGAAGGATTTAATAGTTTTACATCTTGGCTTTTGCAAATTCACAGGACACATCCCCCCATCGATGGGGAATCTCAACCAACTCCAAGATTTATGGATTCTCAGGAATAGCTTTAGTGAGGTTGTAGAATTTGACATATTTGCAAAGCTTAAAAATCTCCGAGTGCTTTGGGTTTCTCAAGAACTAAATCTAACCTATGATACACTCACTTATACATTCCCGAGGCTTGAAATATTGAGCTTATGGTCTTGCACCTTGACCAAGTTTCCCTATTTCTTGAAAACATTGAAAAAACTAAGAGTGTTAAACCTCTCTTGCAATAGGATTAGTGGGGAGATCCCGCTGTGGTTTTGGGGAATAAGCCATGATACATTGGAAGCGTTAAATCTTTCTAACAACCTTTTGGAGGGAGATATACAACTATTGCACTGGAAGAATCTGTCACTAATTTCACTTAGCAACAACTCATTCCATGGACCACTGGGTGAGATCCCCTCCTCGATTTGCCAGCTTAGTTCAATACAATATTTCAACTTTTCTACCAATAGTCTCACTGGGAATATGCCATTATGTTTTGGTAACATAACTAATCTCAATTATCTAAACTTGAGTAATAATAAATTGCAAGGACCATTACCACGCTCCCTAGTCAAATGTGTGAACTTATCGACACTAGATCTCAGTCACAATGAGTTCAATGATACATTCCGACATTGGCTAGAAGCATCGCAATTGTATACCCTTGATTTGCAATCAAACAAATTTTATGGTAGGATCAACCTCACTGTATTTGGACTCTCCTTCCCTACTCTTGAAAGTTTATTTATTTCCAACAACAATTTCACTGGACGGTTGCCCACGGAGCTTTTCTCAAACACCTCATTGTTTATTATAGATTTGTCCAACAACAAGTTTGATGGGCCAATTCCGCTTCCATCTCTAGTCACATATTATTATTCTATTGCAAATAATGACATGATTGGAAAGATCCCCTCTTTGATATGCAATGCCACCCAACTCGAGATCATTGACTTGTCCAACAACAGCTTAACGGGTAGCTTGCCTCGGTGCTTGACAAATTTTAGCACCGATCTATCAATTTTGAACTTACAAATGAATCACCTCGAGGGCACAATTCCTCAATTTTTTTCTTCAAGAAGTGGCTTGATGACTCTTGACTTGAGTCGAAATCAGTTTGAAGGCACATTGCCCCAGTTGCTTGGCAAATGTAGATATCTGGAAGTGTTGGATCTCAGTCACAATCAGATAGATGATACATTTCCAAGATGGTGGGAACACTCCCAGAACTAAAAGTTCTCGTTTTGAGGTCCAACAATTTGAAGGATCTTTCGGATATTCCCAGGGGAGCTCACCTCTTTCCCAAGTTACACATTTTGGACCTCTCCAACAACGACTTTAGCAGTCCTTTGCCAGCCAACTTGATAATGAACCTTAAAGGCATGATGAATGGCAAAAATATGCAAGACACATCATTGTATATGACACGACCATCTTCCAGAGGGGAGACATATGAAAATTCAGTGGCCGTGACAATGAAAGGGGTAGAGTTTGAGCTAGTGAGGATCTTGACCTTCCTCACAATTATTGACTTGTCATGCAATTCTTTCCAAGGGAATATCCCTGAAGTTATTGGACATCTTCACTCTCTCATAGGGCTCAACCTTTCTCATAACCATCTCACGGGTTCCATCCCACGGACTCTAGGGAACTTGACTAACCTTGAATGGCTTGATCTTTCTTCGAACAAGTTCAGTGGGTTGATTCCTCGAAAATTGGGAGATTTTGCATCCCTTGGGTACTTAAACCTCTCGAAGAACCAACTCATCGGTCGAATTCCACAAGACAAGCAATTGAGCACATTTTCAAGTGACTCATTTAGCGAGAATCCGGGCTTATGTGGAACTCCATTGCCGAAACCATGCCCTGGCGATGCTCAACCTCCTCCACCATCGTCCTTATTAACTTTTGACCGTAAAGGGCATGAGAGTTGGTTCAAACAGAAAACAATGTGGATTGGCTATGCATCAGGAATCGTAATTGGGATTTCAATAGCATACATTGCATTTGAAATAGAAAGGCCCGAATGGGTCATGCGAGGCGTGAGAATGATGGAGAGAAGAGCAGCCAAGTGGACGAAGAAGCCAAAGGGTGAGGCCATCAAATTTTATGGGCAATGAAATTGTTTGAGGAGTTGTCTTTGTAAACTAGCATTGTAAATTCCGTTAATAAAGATGTCACAAGGACAACCCAAAATGTCATTTTCTTTATGAGGCTTGTTTCTAATGTATTTTCTTCTTGTTTTTTGGTGCAATTTTATATCGGTTGAATTGAGAAGATGAATAATATGATCTGTCAGGCACAAGGTTTTAAATAAAGAAGAAGCAAAAAACAGAAAATAAAAATTAAGCAAGTGCCATTAATCTCTACTAAAACTTTTTCCATCATCTTGTGTGCGTAACTTTCATTTGTCCGTGAAGAATCAGAAGTGAAGTCTGGTGTTAACCCATACAACCAAAGTCCTTAATAGACATAATCTGCCAAAGAAATATGCTATGAAGAACATTGAAATCCGTGTACAAGATCTACTATTTTTTTTCTATGCAAAGAGTAAATCTTTGGGTGAAATGCGCTTAATATTCATTAAATCAACTTAGGACATTTGTACGAGCGGTGGGTCACGTCAATATATGAAGTTATATTAATAGTCGAAGTTGGGTAGAATTCATCGATCTCCGTAGCGTAAGTTTCTGTTAAACCTTGGGTCTTCAAAACAATTAACTTACACAAACTTTCGGCCATGCTCTTGAGTCTTTATGATCTGAAAACCAATTACCACGAATTTTGTTTCTTCTCATGCCTTCTTTGAACATGGGCCTCTTGCTGAGCCCGGTCCATCCGCAAGCTGAGCCTTCCACCCATTTCGTTTTGTGGCATTACTTCGCTCTCGGGGTTTTTTCTTTATTTTATGGTGGGACCATTTTTTTTTCCTTCTTTTTTTATTTGGGAAGTCTCTTATTTTACTCGCATCTTTTGTCTTAGTATAGAGTATCTTATTATATAAGCGGTGTTGGAATTTCTCTTGCAAATTTCGTTTCAAGTTGTTAGCGTGCGTTTAATGCGATGGAGTAATTTGTGATCAGCTTAACTTACATTTCGAGTCCGAATGTTCACTTAATTTTTTTTTCCTACGAAAACTTAAGATAATCAAGAGAACTGTATTTATAATAAACAGCAACTACTCCCACCCAAGAAATTTTGATGCAATCCCCAATCCGAAATTACTGTAATGTTCAACGAAGTGATTAGTTTTTACAATGTGGACCGCAAGTGTATTAGTAATTTAAAAGTTGTCTATTAAATTTGCTCAAATAATTGTAAATGAATACGGACCTTTTTTTTTTTTTTTTTTTTTTTTGGGTGATGGGAGACAAATACGATGACGGAGGCGGAGGATAAGGAAAAGGAAGGGTGGTGCTATGCCCGATAGATTGTGGGGAGGAACGGCTGGCTCCCCTGAAGGCAAAAAACCCACCATTACTCGATGCGACAAATCATGGCTGAAATGTACCAGTGTGGATCATTCCTCCTCTCTTTTCCCATATTGGAAAATCGTTTCCCTTTTATCTTTTTCTTATTTCTGAAAAAATAGAAAAGGATTAAAGAATTGAAAGATCTGACCGACCCGAACCTCCCAATGCTGTCGCGGACTGTGTGATGAGATCGATGGTGCTTTTACGAAAGGAAAATTTCCAGAGCGAAAGTAGATCTAAGAAAAGTTCATATCAGTCGGCTTAAACTTCGCCTAATTAGCTACTGTCCCATTTGAACAGGGGACGTGCGGTGTTTGATCCCTAACTCTTACCAACAAAAGATATTGTTGGAAAAAAAAAATGGATAATGTCACAATTGATTTTTCTATGTTCACCCAAAAATTAAATCGTCATTTCACCAGTTTTTTTCAAAAGTGTATCTCTTCTTTTTAAAAAATATTGAACATTCCATAGGTTATAATTTTGCTTTCGATGGTCAATTTTTATTAACATAGGTTATTCGATTAACGACACAAACACAGTTATACACATCTGTTATGACTTGCTCAATTTATACGAACACAATACACGAGTCACGTCAAGAAACAGAAAAAGAAAAGCAGAGAGAGGGAGAGGGAGATGGGATCCATTAGGACAGCCATGGAGCTCAAACTCTAAGCTCACGGCCGCCAGGGATGTTTAAGCTCGAACTTTCTGACGCCATGGCTACTCAATCTCATGACCGTGGCCGCTCGATGTGAGCTTGCGGCAACCATGGCAACTTGACTTTCAACTTGACTTCATGGCTGCAGGATCTTTTCGAGCCACGAAATTTGAGGCCATACCCACTCGAGCTTCGAGCTCGCCCTGGGTCAATTGATGGCACTTCTTCTAAAGTAAGGCATGGTTTCGTAGCAAAACAAGGTGGACTGAAGATTTTGTTTTCGGGCAAAAGTAAACCCATCATAGATCCGCAGGATTTTAATAACTGATCAAAGACCGCAACTAGACAACGAGCATCAAACCATCCACTTTCTCTTTAACTAAGTTAGCTGAGAGAAATATACTAATGGTGCCATAAATTGTGTACGGCGCTCACTTTGGTGCCAAAAGTTTCCATCGGATCACTTAAGTGCCAAATAGGAGGAAAAACAATCACTTTGGTGCCGCCAGCGAAAAATTCTAGCCACCGACGAAAAATTTCGGCCAAAATGATTACGTGGCTTTTTAAAAAAAAAAATCGACAAGGCCTTCCAATGACGTCGTTTTTTGTCCTCCTTAAGAAAACGACCTCATTTTACCGTCCTACATGGATGGCCTCACAAAAACGACGCCGTTTAACTCATTTGGGGATTTTTCCGACCTAGCTCGCTCGGCCGTCATCGCTCAGCCTCCGCCATCACTGGGCCACCATCGCTCGCTCAGCCGACATTGCTTGGCGCTGTTCAGACGCCCTCGACCAGCCCTAGTCGCCGGAGCCTAGACGCAGGCCAGGCACTCGTCGGAGAGATCGGAGATGGAGAGGGAGATATCAATGGCGGCGCACTCATCGACGGCCTCCCCGAGCACCGGCTAGATCACGGCCTTTGACTTGGCTGCCGAGTGGCCGTCGTCGGGGTTGGGGTCGAGGTCGGGGTCGGGGTCGGGGTCGAGGCTGCGGCCGCCGAGTGGCCATCGCCGGGGTCGGGGTCGGGGTCGAAGCCGCGGCCACCAAGTGCGGGGGCCGTCGAGATTTAGGCTTTGAATTGGGGGAGACACCAAACGGCGTCGTTTTGGTGTTAGGACGCTAAAACGACGTTGTTTGAAGGTCTAAGTAATCCAAGGAAACTCCGGCGAGCCACATCAGCATAAGAAATTAATAAAAAAAGGCCACATCGGATTTCCGGCCGATCAGATCGGCGTTGGCACCAAAATAAGCGTTCTTTAAATTTTTTGACACTTAAGTGATCCGACGAAAACTTTTGGCATCAAGCCGTACACAACTTATAGCACCAATAGTGTACTTCTCCCTAAGTTAGCCATAGCGAGATGAAATCACGCATACAGCTACCATAGCATCGCCACCGCCGAAGCGATAGACGAGCAAAACAATCATCCCCTCGGCGGAGCTACGACCAACGAAGGAGCTCATAATACCGAACACTATTAATTCAACCCCCTCTAAACCTGAATCCCAGCAAGCTCGACCCGGTTCTTGGACTACCACCAAATTCAACGGTGGCGATTCCTCTTGGCGCACTGTATCAACATGGGACGACGAATATGAAGACCAAAATGAAGAAGAAAAGAATGGTGACGGTGACGAAGTGAGGAGTTGCGATCGGGAGTAGAGTAAATGGAAGGTCTAAAATGGACGTGTACTGTCGGCGCGAGCCTCGGCCTTGACGTGTTCCACCGCGTGGGGCTATGGCACGAGCGGCAGAGAAGATTCCTCGAGTGCTTGGCGACAAGGATGTTCAACGCCGTGGGATCTGGAATTGCAGTCCTAGCACAAGTTCGCTTAGGCCGACTCGCGGTACAGGGTCGCGAGGCTATTACAGAGCTCGCATGACTTCTTATTTCTCCACGTGACTCGCTCGCTCGTTTTGGTTTCGGTGAGGAAGAAGAAGATGGCCACCAGTAGCAAGAGTGAGCCAGGCTTCTCTTTGGAAATGGATTAAGTTGGTTTGAACCCATTAACAGGCCACTCGTTTCGGCCTTTTCATATTGTAAACCCATTATGGGTAGCCCGCAATATTTGATATGACCGATTTATAACCCATTTCAATAACTTTGGATTATTAAATAGGTTTTGGACCCATTTCGACGGCTGGCTTGACCAAAACATTAAGCTATATAACCTCCCTTGAACATATCTAGCTAATAGAGTCCAAGTCTCTTACCTTGATAATTTGGATAGAACCATCCTTAATTTTATATGTCGTTAAATTAATTAACGATGTATATAAGATCGGTTGGTTGCGTCAACATACGAAGTCATAATTGTAGTCCAACGTGAGTACAATTCATCGATGTTGATATGGTAAGTTTTTGCCAAACCTTGGTCCTCAAAACAATTTACTTCGGATACATCAATGTTGATATGGTAAGACCATACCTTGCTCTATAATTTCTTTTTAATGGTGGGATCATATTTCTTTTCTTCTTCTTTTTTCCTTTTTAATTTGACTGTCTCTTTTCTTAGTCACATCTTGAATATGATTGATTCATATGTTAAAACTTAGTATATAAATAACGTTTCAAATTTATCTTGCAAATTTCTTTTAAGCTCATATGTTTAATGAGTGTATTCAATCTGGTGCAGTGATTCCGATCAGCTTACCATAAAATTGTATGTTGAAAATTCATTTAATGAATTTTGTACACAAAAACCAACCGAAAGATTGACTCCCACATTATTAAAATCTCACTGTGTACACGCTTCGAATTTTGTTCAATTTGGGATATCTAAACTTTTACAGCATATGAATTATTGACATGTGATGATCTATTAGTATTTTTGAAAGTTACAACAATATTTTAATTTATAACATTTTTACTTTCATCATTGAATTTTACACGTACTAGCCTTTTTTAAGTAATTAGATGAGAAAGTAATGTAATATTTAAGAGAGGAACCTCTCTCTTTTTTCATAATGTGCATCGCGAGTTTATCAGTATTTTAAAAATTATTGATTAAAAATGCTTAATAAAACGAAAATGAACCGATCTTTTTAGATTAGAGACCATGATGGAGGCAGGATACGGAAGGCGAGGGTGGTGCCGGGCCATCGGAGGGACAGCTGGCCCTCGAAGCAAAACCACCATTGGATCCCTTCTTTATCCCATATCGGAATTGATTTATTTATCACTTATTTTCTGATAGAATACATTTTCTTTTGCGCGATTATCTGTGATCACGTCAATTTACAATGAATATGTGGAGAATGTTAACTTACTTTACCTATTTCACTCGTCCAACGAGGTCGATGATATTTCAAACGAATTTGGATCTAAAATAAGTTTATATCAGGTCAATTAAGCTTGGATTTGTTGGTTATGCATTTAATTTGGGTGGAGCCCTATGAGGTTTGAGAATGGGACCGGCCTGTATAGCCTTTAAAAAAAAAAAGGAAGAAGAAGAATGTCGTGCTTGGTGCTTTGACTCGAAAATTAATATCTTCCCTCTAACTTTTCTTTTTTTTTTTTTTTTTTTTTTTAGGTTCATAAGTAAATGGAGGGTTTTGTTTTGGGGGGCAAATCTAGAAAGATCGACCGTGTTTTACACATTCTAGTGGCACTTTTTCGACCTATTCTAATGCGTGCGAAGTAAACCCATTAGAAACTTACACGTTTTGAAAAGTGAAAAGAGTGGAATTGATATGATGTAATTCGATTTGTTGTCAAGTAGCGCACCTTGACCATCAAAAAAAAAACAAAAACAAAGAAACATTGTCCTTGCTTATAAGGGCCATCCAAAGCTCTTGGACATTTATATTGTTTAATCAGGTCATTAAATTTATATGGCTTTCCTAATAAATGTTTTCAACTCTAAATTTGATAAATCGGAGTTCACTTTGTGGAGTTCATTTGTTCAATGAAGTGGGCAAGAGTCCAACATGAAAAGGATCTTTTGCCGTCGTGAGCTACACGTACATAGTTCGTCGGCAATCATCGTGTCTCCCACCTTTAAAGTGACGAAGGATCACGCCTATTTCCAAGTCAACAAAAGTAAGAGAATATCGTAAAGTCCCCAAATCATAATTGACAGCAAAATCGGCACCAAACAACTTTCCTGCAAATTTTTATCAAGGGAAGCTCTTGGATCCAAGCTTCTTCCCATTTTATCATCCAAAAAAAAAAAAAAAAAAACGAATAGAAGATGTACTTGGATAACAAGACATGCAAATTTACTTAAATTTTCAATCTATGAAGTACATCCCATTCACTTAATTGTTCTTTAAGTCGATCCATTGTTTTGACACCTTTTCCATCAAATACTTAGAAGTTTTGCCAAATTTTGTTCGAACATAATCAAAACGTAAATGTTCAATTAGGTGCACCAACATCCTCTAAGATCTTATTGTATACACGTTTAAACAACTTGTAGGAATTCCAACACCTAGTATAATTGGCATATTGGGTCATGCAAGTAACTAATCATGTGAAGACGTGAAAAGATCTCGACAGGTTTGAAAGTTATAATTTCATTGTAATGAAGATTTCCTTCGTAATCCGGGAAAAAGCTTACTAGCTTTATCATCCGGAGTTACTAATTATTGATTAGAAATGTTTCTAAGTCTTTTTACCGGCAAGTGAGATTCAACTTGCAAAATGGAGCATTGTCATTAGGTAATTCTTTCTCGACAAAGTGTATTATTTTTGGCTCATTTACAATAATTGAAAAAAAATGCAATTAAAGAATTTAAAACGGTCAAATTTGTTAATTGTGAAGTAGAATTGTGAGTGCCGTGACATTGGGTGTCATACACGTGTCAAGACATCACACAAACGACACACTACAAGAAGATTTTTCCATGGAGAATCTCTAGGGCACTAAAATTTCCACACGCAAGAAACCACGATCTTGGAAATTTTGTGTCCCAATAATGCCATTTTAAGAAGACTTTGACTTTGAACTTCTAGTGAAAAGAAGACTTTGACTTTGAACTTCTAGTGAAGGCCCGTGTTCATCACTTCACGGGACAAAAGGGGTTTTATCATAAGTGGAAATGCTAAATTGCAAAATTGAAAGGCATTAGTTCCTCCGCCACCTTTATTTCCACTTGTTCTTTCATTCCTCCTCTCGCTTTCCTTCACCCCTTCTTCTTGACCAACGTGATGTCTTGCTCCATTTTAAAAAATTCCATCATGCTTGATAGCATGGCGTCGGACTCTTGTTATCAGAATGGCCATGTCATGTTTTATCCAAAGGCAAGCATCTTTTCCATCACTTACGAGGAAAATGTGCTGCATCTTGTGTTTACATAACCAAAAAGTAAATGTTCAATTTAGTGCCCTAACATCCTCTAAGACCTTTTATTACACGTTAAAAGCAATTTACAATAATCCAACTACCTAGTATAACAAGCATATTGAGTCAAGTAAGTAACCAGTCGTGTGAAGAAGTGAAAAGACCGGCAAGATTAAAAGTTATTATTTTGTCATGATGAAAGTTTCCTAATAATCCTATGTATAGCTTAAGAGCTTTGTCATAGATAATTATTAATTTTCGGTAGCCAAGTTACGAATTTTTATCTGTGTTTTTAATGGACGAATCAGTGTTACAACCACCCTAGGTCATTCTATTAGCAAATGAAATATAAAGAATATGCTTCTATCGTTCTTTAGCTCATTTACAAGCACCAACAAATATTGCAATTAAAGAATATAGAAAACTCAAATTTGTCGGTTGTCAAATTGAGTTGTTAGTACCATGACATAGAATTTGTACATGCGACACCACATCACACGCGAGAGAACATTTTGAGAAGACTTTTCGTTAGAAATTTTGTGGCACTAGAAGTTTTTTCATGCCCAACTAATCTGGCCAAGACAATAAAAAAAAAATACCAAATATGTAACTCCAGATTGTCATTTCATGAAGACTTTGATTTCTACCAAACTCCATCTTTGTTTTTCCTTTTCTCGTAATTGTAGCAATAAAATACTTAATGAGCATTTCTTTTAAATTAATCGTCGGCAAGTAATGGAGAGATTCATTTCCAAGAAGAGTTTTCCATCGAAAATTCTATGCCACTAATAATTTTCCACTCTATTGACCCCACCAATGCTCTTTCCATAGAAATTCTGTGATCCCCATTATTTCATTTTAAGGAGACTTTGACTTTGACTTTTAAGAGAAGGCTCGTGTGATCACTTCACACTACAAAAAGGCTATATAAGTGGAAGCACTCTCCTCCACCACCAATAAACTCACTTACATGCTAACTTGCAAAATGGGGTGGCATCAGATCCTTTGCCTCCTTTGTTTTCACTTTTTCTTACATTCCTCCCTTCGATTTGCTTTGGCCTCTTGCCCTCCTGACCAACGCGATGCCTTGCTCTATTTTAAGGATTCCTTCGTGCTTGATAGTGAGGCATCAGACTATTGTTCTTACTATTACAATGGCTGGTCTTATCAAGAGATAAACCCTGTCAAGTTTTATCCAAAGACAAATTCATGGCACAAGGACATGGATTGCTACTCATGGGACGGTGTCACTTGTGATGGTGCCACCAATAACGTCATCGGTCTGGATCTTACTTGCAGTTGGCTTCGTGGCACTCTTCATTCCAATTGCTCTCTCTTTCTTCTTTACCATCTTTGGAACCTCAACCTTTTGGTAATGACTTCACTGGCTCTCACATTTCGTCTAATCTAAGTGTATTTGCAACATTGACTCATTTGAATCTCTCTAGTTCATCCCTTTCAGGTTCTGTACCCAATGTAATCTTTAGCCTTTCCCAATTGGTGTCACTTGATCTCTCTCAGAATTATTTTTTCGACACATACTCGTACTCTTATCTCAGGTTGGAAAATTCGATCTTCACAATGCTTGTTCAAAATCTAACAAAATTGAGAAAGCTTGCTCTTGATGGAGTAGACATGTCCATGGTTTCACCAAAGTCTTTTGCAAATTTGTCTACTTCTTTGACATATCTAAGCGTCAAGTCTTGTTCCTTAAAGGGGATATTTCCAAATACCGTCTTTCGATTACCGTGTCTCACCACTCTCAATATAGATGACAATGCTAATTTGTCTGGAATTCTTCCCAAATTCAATTGGACCAATCCTCTTGAGTCTTTGTCTATCCATTACACAAGCTTTTCGGGAGAAATACCCGATTCAATTGGTAACGTGAAAGATTTAACAATTTTACATCTTGGCTATTGCAAATTCACAGGACACATCCCCTCGTCAATGGGGAATCTCAACCAACTCCAAAATTTATGGATTTTTGGAAATAGCTTTAGCGAGGTGGTAGAATTTGAAATATTTGCAAAGCTTAAAAATCTCCGAGAGCTTTTTGTTTCTCAAGAACTAAATCTAACCTATGATACACTCGAGTATACGTTCCCGAAGCTTGAGATATTGAGGTTATGGTATTGCAACTTGACCACGTTTCCCTATTTCTTGAATTCATTGAAAAGATTAAGAATGTTAGACCTCTCTTTCAATAGGATCAGAGGGGAGATCCCGCTGTGGTTTTGGGAAATATGCCATGATACATTGGAAAAGTTAACTCTTTCTCATAACCATTTGGAGGGAGGTATACAATTATTGCACTGGAAGAATTTGTCAATAATTTCACTTAGGAACAACTCATTCCATGGACCACTGCCCATTCTTCCACCTTCTACTCATTCATTTTTTGCCTCCGACAATGGTTTCACCAATGAGATCCCCTTCTTGATTTGCCAGCTTAGTTCACTACAATATTTAGACTTATCTAACAATAATCTCTCTGGGAATATGCCATCCTGTTTTGATAATATAACCAATATCCAGTATCTATCCTTGAGAAATAATACACTGCAAGGACCATTACCACGCTCCCTAGTCAAATGTGTGAACTTATCGTCACTATATCTCAATCACAACGAGTTCAATGATATATTCCCACATTGGCTGGAAGCATCGAATTTGTATGCCCTTAATTTGCAATCAAACAAATTTTATGGTAGGATCAATCTCACTAATTTTGGACTCTCCTTCCCTGCTCTTGAAATTTTAGTTATTTCCAAAAACAATTTCACTGGATGGTGGCCCACAGAGTTTTTCTCAAACACTTCATTGTCTATTATAGATTTGTCCAACAACAAGTTTGATGGGCCAATTCCACTTCCATCTCCCGTCGCATTTTATTATTCTATTGCAAGTAATAACATAACTGGAAAGATCCCCTCTTTGATATGCAATGCCACCCAACTCGAGCTCATTGACTTGTCCAACAACAGCTTAACGGGTAGCTTGCCTCGACACTTAACAAATTTTAGCACCGATTTATCAGTTTTGAACTTACGAATAAATCACCTCGAGGGCACAATTCCTCAATTTTTTTCTTCGAGAAGTGGCTTGATGACTCTTAACTTGAGTCAAAATCGGTTTGAAGGCACATTGCCCTAGTTGCTTGTCAAATGTAGATATCTAGAAGTTTTGGATCTTAGTCACAATCAGATAGAGGACACATTTCCAAGATGGTTAAGAATACTCCCAGAACTAAAAGTTCTCGTTTTGAGGTCCAACAATTTGAAGGGTCTTTTGGATATTCCCAGGGGAGGTCACCTCTTTCCTAAGTTACACATTTTGGATCTCTCCAACAACAGCTTTAGTGGTCCTTTGCTAGCCAACTTGATAATGAACCTTAAAGGTATGATGAATGGAGAAAATATGCAAGACACGTCATTGTATATAACATGATCTTTCCAACAGGGGACATACGAAAATTCAGTGGCCGTGATGATGAAAGGGCTAGAGGTTGAGCTAGTGAGGATCTTGACCTTCCTCACAATTATTGACTTGTCATGCAATTCTTTCCAAGGGAATATCCCCGAAGGCATTGGACATCTTCACTTTCTTGTAGGGCTCAACCTTTCTCATAACCATCTTACGGGTTCCATCCCACTGACTCTAGGGAACTTGACTAATCTTGAATGGCTCGATCTTTCTTCGAACAAGTTTAGTGGGTTGATTCCTAAAAAAATTGGGAGATTTGGCATTCCTTGGGTACTTAAACCTCTCGAAGAACCAACTTATCGGTCGAATTCCACAAGACAAGCATTTGAGCACGTTTTCAAACGACTCGTTTAGTGGGAATCCGAGCTTATGTGGAGTTCCATTGCCAAAACCATGCCCCGGCGATGCTCAACCTCCTCCACCATCGTCCTTATTAACTTTCAACCGCAAAGGGCATGAGAGTTGGTTCAAACAAAAAATAGTGTGGATTGGCTATGCATGGGGAATCGTAATTGGGATTTCGATAGCATACATTGCATTTGAAACGGAAAGGCCCAAATGGGTTATGCGAGGCATGAGAATGATGGAGAGAAGAGCAGCCAAGTGGATGAAGAAGCCAAAGGGTGAGGCCATCAAATTTCGTGGACTATGAAATTGTTTGAGGAGTTGTTTTTGTAAACTAGCATTGCAAATTCAATTAATAAAGATGTCACAAGGACAACCCAAAATGTCATTTTCTTTATGAGGCTTGTCTCTAATGTCTTCTCTTCTTGTTTCTTGGTGCAATTTTATATCGGTTGAATTGAGAAGATGAATGATATGATTTGTCAAGCACAAGGCTTTAAACAAAGAAGAAGCAAAAAACAGAAGGAAAAAAAAATGAAGCAAGTGCCATTAATCTCTACTAAAATCTTTTCCATCATCTTGTGTGCGTAACTTTTATTTGTCCGTGAAGAATCAGAAGTGAAGTCTGGTGTTAACCCAAAATATGCTATGAAGAACATTGAAATCCATGTATAAGATCTACTGTTTTTTACTATGCAAAGAGTAAATCTTTGGGTGAAATGTTCTTAATATTCATTAAATCAACTCAAGGCATTTGTACAAACGGTGGGTCACGTCAATATACGAAGTTATATTGATAGTCGAATATGGGCAGAATTCATCGATCTCCGTAGCGTAAGTTTCCGCTAAACCTTGGGTCTTCAAAACAATTAACTTACACAAACTTTCGGCCATGCTCTTGAGTCTTTATGATCCGAAACCAATTACCACGAATTTTGTTTCTTCTCATGCCTTCTTTGAACATGGGCCTCTTGCTGAGCCCGGTCCATCCGCAAGCTGAGCCCGGTCCATCCGCAAGCTGAGCCTTCCACCCATTTCGTTTTATGGCATTACTTCGCTCTCGGGGTTTTTTCTATTTTATGGCGGGCCATTTTTGTTCCTTCTTTTTTTATTTGGGAATTCTCTTAGTTTACTCACATCTTTTGTCTTAGTATAGAGTATCTTAGTATACAAGCGGTGTCGGAACTTCTCTTGCAAATTTCGTTTTGAGTTGTTAGCGTGCGTTTAATTCTATGGAGTAATTTGCAAGCAGCTTAACTTACATTTTGAGTCCAAATGTTCACTTAATGATTTTTTCCTTCAAAAATTTAAGATAATCAAGAGAACTGTATTTATAATAAACAACAACTAATTTTAATGCAATCCCCGATCCGAAATTACCATAAAGTTCAACGGAGAGATTAGTTTTTACAATGTGGACTGCAAGTATATTAGTAATTTAAAAGTTTGTCTATTAAATTTGCTCAAATAATCGCAAATGAATAGGAACCTTTTTTTTTTTTTTTTTTTTGGTGATGGGAGACAAATACGGTGATGGAGGCCGAGGATAAGGAAGGGGAGGGGTGGTGCTTGCTAGGCCCGATAGATTGTGGGGAGGAACGGCTGGCCCCCCAAAAGCGAAAAACCCACCACCACTCGATGCGACAAATCATGGGCGAAATGCACTGGTGTGGATCATTCCTCCCCTCTTTTCTCATATTGGAAAATCGTTTCCCTTTTATCTTTTTTTAACTTCTGGAAAAATAGAAAAGGATTAAAGAATTGAAAGATCTGACCGATCCGAACCTCCCCAACACTGTCGCGCTATGTAATGAGATCGATGATGCTTTTACAAAAAGAAAATTTCCACAGCAAAAGTAGATCTAAGACAAGTTCATATCGATCGACTTAAACTTCGCCTAGTTAGCTACCGTCCCATTTGGACGGAGGAGGTGTGGTGATCGATCCCTAACTCTCAGGCTTGAAGAGTGAGGTCAGCCAACAAAAGATAGCGTTGGAAAAAAAAAAATAAAGAAATGGATAATGTTCCAATTGGTTTTTCTATGTTCACTTGAAAATTAAAATCGTCATTTCATCATTTTTTTTTTCAAAAGTGTTCCTCTTTTTTTTAAAAAATGTTGAACATTCCATAGGTTATAATTTTGCTTTCAATTGTCAATTTTTATTAACATAGGTTATTCGATTAACGACACAAACACATTTATACACATGTCGTGTTATGACTTGTTCAATTTATACGAACACGATACGCGAGTCACGTCAAGCAACAGAAAAAGAAAAGCAGAGAGAGAGAGAGATGGGATCCATCAGGACAGCCATAGAGCTCAAACTGTAAGCTCACGGCCACCAGGGATGTTTAAGCTCAAACTTTCTGACGCCATGGCTACTCAATCTCATGACCGTGGCCGCTCGATGTGAGATTGCGGCAACCATGGCAACTTGAATTTCAACTTGATATCATGGCTGCAGGATCTTTTCGAGCCACGAAATTTCAGGCCACACCCACTCGAGCTTCGAGCTCACCCTGGGTCAACTGATGGCACTTCTTCTAAAGTAGGCATGGTTTCGTAGCAAAACAAGGTGGACTGAAGATTTTGTTTCCGGGCAAAAGTAAACCCATAATAGATCCACAGGATTTGAACAACTTATCAAAGATCGCAACTAGACAACGAGCATCAAACCATCCACTTTCATATTCAAGAGAGTGACTAATTTTTCATAATGTGCATCGTGAGTTTATTAGTATTTTAAACATTATTAATAAAAAATGCCTAATAAAACGAAAATGAACGGACTTTTTTAGATCGGAGACTATGATGGAGGGTGGATAAGGAAGGCGAGGTCGCTACTGTGCCCATCGGAGGAGGGCGCTGCTATGCCAATCGGAGGAGCAGCTGGCCCTCAAAACTAAAACCACCACTCGAGGAGACAAATCACGGTAGAACTGCACTAGATCCCTTCCTTATCCCATATTAGAATTGATTTATTTTTCATTTATTTTTTGATGGATTAAATTTTTGTTTATGCAATTGTACTTGATCTCGTGAATTTTATTGGAATTTGCAAAGGTAGTGAGCTTACGTTACATATTTCATTCGTCGAAAAAGATCAATGGTGCTTTTACGGAATGAATTTTGATCTAAGATAGGTTCATATTAGGTTGATTAAGCTTGGCCATGTTGATTACCCATTCGATTTGGACAGAGCAAGTAGGGAAGCTTGGTCCGTACCTCGAAGGTTTGAGGATGGGGCCGGCTTGCATTGGGAAAAAAACAAAAGAAGAATGTCGCCGTTGGAGCTTTTATTCAAAAATTATTATCTTCCCTCTACGTTTTTAAGGTTCAAAAGTAGATGGAGGGTTTTGTTTTCAGAGCAAATCTGAAGGGATCGTTGGTATTTTACACGTTCTAATGGCACTTTTTCAACCCGTTTTGATACATGTGAAATAAACACATTAGAAATTTACACGTTTTGAAAAGTGAAAAGAGTGGAATTGAGATAATGTAATTTGATATATTGTCAAGTAACGCACCTCAATCATCCAAAATAAAAATAAAAATAAAAATAGAAGTAGTGTGCCTTGCCTATAAGGGCCAGGCAAAGCCCTTGGGACCTTTAAATTGTCTAATCAAGTCATTAAATTTATACAGCTTTCCTAACAAATGTTTTTAACTCTAAATTTGAGTAACCGGCACTTATATGCTCAACAAAGTGGGCAAGAGTCCGACATGAAAAGCATCTTTTGCCGTCATGAGCTATACGAACATAGTTCACGGGCAATCATCGTGCCTTCAGCCTTTAAAATGAGTAAGTTTCACGCCTATTTCCAAGTCAATGAGGGTTGGAGAATATTGTCAAATACCTAATTCATGATTGACAACAAAATCGACACCAAACAACTTCCCTGCAAATTTTTATCAAAGAGAGCTCTCAGATCCAAGCTTCTTCCCATTTTATCATTTTAAAAAGAAAGCAAAATAAATAAAAAGATGTACTTCGATAACGAGATAAACCAATTTACATAAATTCCTAATCAACTAAATATGCCCCGTTCGCTTAATTGTTCTTTGAGTTGATCCATTGTTTCAGGACCTTTTCCATCACATACGAGGAAAATATGCCAAATTTTGCGTTTACATAATCAAAACATAAATGTTCAATTAGGTGCCTCTAACACCCTCTAAGATCTTATTATATCCACATTTACACAATTTACAGGAATTCAAACACCTAGTATAATTGGCATATTAGGTCATGTAAGTAACTAATCATGTAAAAACGTGAAAAGACTTTGACTGGTTTTGAAAATTATAATTTCCTTATAATGAAGTTTTTTTCTTAGTAATCCTATAAAAAGCTTACTAGCTTTGTCATAAGAAGGAATTACTAATTATTGACTAGAAACCTTCCCAAGTCTTTTTTGCTCAAATGAGAATTCAACTTATAAATGGAGCATTGTCACCAGATAATACTTTCTCGACAAAGCGTATTGTTTTTAGCTCATTTACAAATACAGACAAAAAATGCAATTAAAGAATTTAAAACGGTCAAATTTGTCAATTGTGAAGTAGAATTATGAGTGCCGTGACATTGGGTGCCATACATGTGTGAAGACATTGCGCACACGAGACGCTTCGAGAAGATTTTTCCATGGAAAATCTCCATGGCACTAAAATTTTCCATGCAAGAGACCATCACCATGGAAATTCTGTGTCCCAATGATACCATTTTAAGAAGACTTTGACTTTGACCTCGTAAAGAAGACCCATATTGATTACTTCACAATACAAAAGGGGCTTTAGCATAAGTGGAAATATTAAATTGCAAAATGGAAAGGCATTAGTTCCTCCACCGCCTTTATTTCCACTTGTTTTTTCGTACCTCCTCTCGCTTTCCTTCACCCCTTCTTCTTGACCAATGCGATGTCTTGCTCCATTTAAAAAAATTCCATCATGCTTGTTAGCATGGCATCGGACTCTTGTTATCAGAATGGCCATGTCATGTTTTATCCAAAGACAATCATCTTTTCCATTGCTGACTGTTGGAAGATATGTGGATTGCCCGATACGTTTTGATCTTAATTGATCATGATTATCTTGATTGATCATGATCTTCATGTATATGTAAATTAAATATTAGATCTAGATCTAGATTGATAGTTCAGATCGTTTACTTCCTTATACAAAATAGAGCTTGTATTATATCTCTACAGAATTGTACATTTTGAACACATTAGTGATAATACAGTAAAATCTCCCCACATCGATTTCCATTTTTCCTCTCTGGACTTCGTCCATTCTTCCTTCACTTTTGCCTTCTTACATGGTATCAGAGCACCTCGATCTATGACTAGCTTCCGCTCCAAACCGCTGCCGAAGAAAATTCTCAACCTGCAAAAGGATTGACCTTTCGGCATTAGGCATACTCTCGAAGGAAGAAATTTAAATTAACTTACCATGGCTTCTTCGCAGGACTCCAGTCTGGCTGTTGACGACAGGACCACCGAAGAAAGTAGTCCTCAAGTTCCATAGATCCAGAATCTCCCTACAGTAATACCAATGTCCGACCAACAATTAGCTCAAACCCAACCCCAGCAGTGGCAGCCCACGCAGGCTCAGTTCCAATTGGGGCAACCCACGACGGGTCAACCATACCAGTGGATTCCATATCCACTCTATTTTGGGCCAAGCCCAAGTTCCTCATCGCCCTTTTTTGTGGGCCACCAGAATCACGATGGAGGACCGCCAGCCATGAATGGGGCAAGCCCAACCATCGTAATGGAGCAAACGGGCGATTCGAGCGAGTCGAGTACGGGGCATAATCCTTACCCGGGATATGTCAATGCAGGCTATCTAGTCAAGTCGAGCAAATCAGGTCTAGGGACGAATCCCTACCCGAATTTCACACTCGGTTTTCTGCCCGTTCCAGTGGCGGCGTTCACCGGGCGACCAAAAATAGGCGATCCTCTGTTTGTCTCCACCGCCAACGGACCAGAGCTTCGACTGATAAGTCAGCAACTAACCGGACCAAAGACCTATTCGAAGTGATCACAGGAGCTCCGACGGGCACTGGTGACAAAAGACAAAGACGGATTTCTCGATGGAACAATTCCAATCCCCTCCGATAAACGCCTAGCCCAACACTGGCGGAAGTGCAATCAACTCGTTCGAACGTGGATCGGGAATTGCATATCCCCAGAAGTCGCGGCTGGGCTTCCACCCACAAAGGATGCCAAAACCATGTGGGAAAACATATGAGAAAATTATGGTAAAATGGATCAAGCAAAAGTTTTTAATCTCATGCAGGAAATCAGCGAACTCAAATAGGGAAACTCGACGGTCACGGCCTGCTTCAACAAGCTATCGTCTCTCTAGAATCAACTCGAAGTAGTAGAAGAAAAGCTTGAAGGGCCAGAATCTACCCTCAAGCAATATAAAAGGATCAAAGAGAGAGAAAAAGCTACGCGATTCCTGCTGATTTTAAACGAATCGTACCTCACGTTTCGGTCACAGATCCTTGCCATGGATCCCATGCCACCGATCGGGCGTATTTTCCAATTGGCGATGCAGAAGGAGAGTCGGCGACTCACAATCACAAAGAACAGTGAGAGCATCGCTCTGGTTGCCCGCGGTGAAGGGAGAACCCTAACCCTAGCTCGCGAAAAGGAAAAGAAGAGCCCCTTAGGGTTCGGCGAGATCGATTCACGCGGGTTTAAAAGGGACAGGACGAACAGCCAGGATTACATGCAAGGATCGAGCGGCCCAGATTACACGCGAGGATCGAGCGGCCCAGATTACGCGCGAAGACCGAGCGGCCCAGATTACGCGCGAAGATCGGACGGTCATCAAGGAATCGAAATCGTGCCTGGATCGGATAATGGACAGCAGATCGCGATCAAAGGAGCGGACAGCCAGATCTTCGCCACGTCATCAAAAAATTTCGCAAAAAATTTTAAAGGAAAGGGTAAATTTGTTTGCGATTATTGCAAGCATACTAACCATACCATTGACAGTTGCTGGAAATTACACGGGAAACCAGGAGAAAAGGAGAAAAAAATTTCCACAGCTTATCAGGTCACTAGACCAACTGGTCCAAAAATTAACCAGCCTATTTCATATGGTCAGTATCAGCAACTCATGTAGACACTACAGAAGATGGATATATCCAACAAAGGGGGAAGTTTCTCAGGTATTTCACATTGCCTAATTAATTCCATTTCCAGAAAGGCATGGATTATAGACTATGGGGCAAGTGACCATATTATATGCGACAAGGGATTTTTTTCAAATATAAATGAAAGCTTGAATTTTCTTGTCTCCGTACAATTACCCAACAGAAATGTTACTCGTGTCAAAGTGACGGGAACAGTGAATCTCAGTCCTCATATTATTCTTCAGAATGTGCTATATGTCCCAGAATTCTAATTCAACCTCATATCTGTGTCTAAAGTCTGCAAAGAGAACTCATGCCGGGTAATATTCAATGCTGACACATGTTTATTTCAGGCCCTTTCGACCGGGAGACTGATGGGCTTGGGTAATCTTTCTGAATGACTTTATTTCTGGACGAGTTTTCCAAGTAATTTCAATTTTCCATGCAATCCCTTGAATAAGAAATCATTGTGTAATTCAATTGCCAATGATAGAAATTTTACTATGCATATGAGATTGGGTCACAGTGCTTCATTTTCATATCCTGAATGTCCTATATGTCCCCTTGCGAAGCAATCATGTACACCATTTTCTTCTAGTACCTAACGGACTAGTCAAATATTTGCATTAATTCATGTGGACATTTGGGGACCTTACCATACAGTCAATCATGATGGCTCTCGTTATTTTCTTACGATAGTAGATGACTATTCTCGGGCAACATGAATCTTCCTAATGCAATCAAAAAATCAAGTCTATTCTCACCTAAAAATTTCATTCTGCAATCTAAGAACCAATTCAGGAAATCCATTCAGCGAATTCGTACTGATAAAAGGAGAGAATTTTTCAGTCACGAATGCTCCCTGTTATTCAATTCTCATGGTATTCAACATGAAAGTTCCTACATTTACTCACCACAACAAAATGGAGTGGTTGAAAGAAAGCATCGCCATCTACTGGAAGTTGCTCGTGCCTTAAAATTCCAAGCATCAATTCTGGAAAGATATTGGGGTGACTGTGTCACCACAGCAGCTTATCTTATTAATAGAATGCCTACTCGGATTCTCAAAGGTCGGATGCCATTCGAGCTGCTATTTGGGAAGAAACCAGAATTGAATCATCTCTGGATCTTCGGATGTCTCTGCTATGCTGCAATCATGGGGCCTTGAGATAAAATGAGCCCACGTGCGCAGCGATGCGTCTTTATGGGATATCCCAATCTCCAAAAAGGGTATCGGGTGCTTGAGATCTCCATAGGAGAATTTTTAGTAAGTCGTGATGTAATTTTCCATGAGAATATTTTTCCATTTTCTGAAAGTGAATCTTCACATGGAGATCCAGAGATAGCTTCCAGCCATCATAATTTTCTCTATGATGAAGCACCATACTAGGATCTCTCCTACATACCAGTAGTACAGCCAAGGAATCCTATCCTTCCTTCAATTCCAGCTCTACAGGATTCTAATGGAAATTCGAATTCTTCAGAACATATTCAGGGAGATACCTTGGAGGAACCCATTGTTGATGTAGAAGTTGCTGACACTACAACAACTTCATTACCAGAGACATCACAGCCTACCACTGAAGCTGAACATCCTAGGAGATCTGGATGGGCTACAAGACCACCAACTTGGACCAAAGATTATGTCTGTGCTACTCACAACTCTCCAGGTATTCGGTATCCAGTCTCTTCATATGTTTCCTTTGATAGATTGTCTCAGGAGCATAGATGTTGTATTAGTCGTTTGTCCGAAGATAAGGAACCGTCCAGTTATGAAGAAGCTTCCAGTAACCCAAAATGGAAAGAGGCCATGAAGGCAGAATTGAAGGCACTTACTGATAATCATACATGGGATCTTGTCCCATTACCAGCTCATCGCAAATCAATTGGATGCAAATGGGTTTACAAGATCAAGTATCGGGTTGATGGCTCCGTTGAACGGTACAAGGCAAGATTGGTAGCTAAGGGGTTCACCCAAAGAGAAGATTTTGACTATCACGAGACGTTCTCACCAGTTGCCAAAGATGTTACAATCTGTTCATTCTTAGCTGTCGCTGCCATTAATGATTGGCACCTACACCAGATGGATGTCCATAATGCCTTTCTCCATGGTGATCTAGATGAAGAGATCTACATGGATATCCCTCAAGGCATACGGAGACAGGGGAAGAATAAGGTGTGTCATCTCCGTAAATCCCTTTATGGATTAAAACAGGCGTCCATACAATGGTATGCTAAATTTGCCAGCGGTCTTACAACAACAAGCTTCAAGCAATCCAAGCACGATTATGCTCTGTTCTCAAGAACTAAAGGTATGTCATCTATCTATTTGATGATTTATGTTGATGACATACTTGTTATGGGAAATTATAGAGCCTTTATAGAGAATTTATAGGAATATTTGCATGCTACCTTCCATATTAAAGACTTAGGAGCACCAAAATATTTCCTTGGAATCGAAGTTGCCCGATCTGACAAGGGAATTTCCCTTAGTCAACGGAAGTTCATTTTAGAAATCATATCAAAAACAGGTCTATCAGGATGCAAGCTAGCTATAATTCCTATAGAGCAAAACACTAAGTTAACCACCACAGACTATGATAAGAGAATATCTTGAAGTGATGATCCCCTACTCAGTGATCCGTCAAGCTATCAAAGACTTGTTGGGAAACTTATATACCTAATAATGACTAGACCTAATATCTCATATGCAGTTCAGACACTTAGCCAGTTTATGCATCAGCCGAAGCATTCTCATTTGGATGCAGCTTTAAAGGTCGTAAAATATCTAAAGAAAAGTCTAGGGCTTGGGATACTTCTTTCTAAGGAATGTGACATGAGGATGACAGCATATTGTGATGCAGACTATGCAACATGTCCGATTAGTCGAAGATCTGTCACTGGATATTGTATTAAATTGGGAGGATCTCTTCTATCTTGGAAAACCAAGAAACAGGCCACCGTGTCTCTGTCCTCAGCCGAAGCAGAATATCGAGCTATGGCCAAGGCCACTTGTCAAGTAGTTTGGATACGAGGATTGCTTAAGAATCTTGGAGTAGAAGTGCAAGGACCCACGAGGCTATATTGTGATAATGATGCGGCTCTTAAACTTGCATCTAACCTTATAGTGCATGAAAGAACCAAGCATATAGAAGTGGATTGTCACTTCACACGGGAAAAGATCCAGGAAGGAGTAATTGAGACAAGAGAAATTGGGACAACGGAGCAACCAAGAGACTTGTTCACCAAGCCCCTATGTCAGAGACAACACGCATATCTATTAACAAGCTAGGCGTCTTGAACATCTACAAGCCACCAGCTTGAGAGGGAGTGTTGGAAGATATGTGGATTGCCCGATACGTTTTGATCTTAATTGATCATGATTATCTTGATTGACCATGATCTTCATGTATATGTAAATTAAATATTAGATATAGATCTAGATTGATAGTTCAGATCATTTACTTCCTTATACAAAATAGAGCTTGTATTATATCTCTACAGAATTGTACATTAAGAACACATCAGTGATAATACAATAAAATCTCCCCACATCAATTTCCATTTTTCCTCTCTGGACTTCATCCATTCTTCCTTCACTTTTGCCTTCTTACATGGTATCATAGCACCTTGACCTATGACTCACTTCCGCTCCAAACCACTACTGAAGAAAATTCTCAACCTGCAAAAGGATTGACCTTTCGGCATTAGGCATACTCTTGAAGGAAGAAATTTAAATTAACTTACCATGGCTTCTCCGCAGGACTCCAATCTGGCTGCTGACAACAGGACCACCGAAGAAAGTAGTCCTCAAGTTCCACAAATCCAGAATCTCCCTACAGTAATACTAGTATCCGACCAACAATTAGCTCAAACCCAACCCCAGTAGTGGCGGCCCACGCAAGCTCAGTTCCAATTGGGGCAACCCACGACGAGTCAACCATACCAGTGGATTCCATATCCACTCTATTTTGGGCCAAGCCCAAGTTCCTCATCGCCCTTTTTCGTGGGCCACCAGAATCACGATGGAGGCCCGCCAGCCACGAATGGGGCAAGCCCAACCATCGCAATGGAGCAGACGGGCGGTTCAAGCCAGTCGGGTACAGGGCATAATCCCTACCCGGGATATGTCAATGCGAGCTATCCAATCGAGTCAAGCGAATCAAGTCAAGGGACGAATCCCTACCCGAATTTCGCACCCGATTTTTTGCCCATTCCAGCGGCGGTGTTCACCGGGCGACCAGAAATAGGCAATCCTCTATTTGTCTCCACCGCCAACGGACCGGAGCTTCGACTGATAAGCCAGCAACTAACCAGACCAAAGACCTATTCGAAGTGATCACAAGAGCTCCCACGGGCACTAGTGACAAAAGACAAAGACAAATTTCATAGTGTGAATGCACAAGACACATCCCATTATCATCCACAAATCTCGAGGAACTTGAGTTTATATATATATATATGGAAATAATTTTAGCAAGATTGTAGAATTTGAGATCTTTACAAAGCTTAAAAATCTCCATGTGCTTATGGCATCTCAGGAACTAAATCTAATCTATGATACACTAAAGTATACATTCTCAAAGCTTGGCAAGTGGAGTTTGTCTTCTTGCAACTTGACCAAGTTTCCATATTTCTTGAATTCGTTGAAAATATTAATAGAGTTAGACCTCTCTTTAAATAGGATTAGTAGGGAAATCCCGATGTTTTTTGGAGAATAAGCCATGATACATTGGAAACATTATATCTTTCTTCTAACCTTCTGGAGGGAGGTATACAACAATTGCCCTGGAAGCGATTATTAGATATTCACCTTGAGAACAACTCATTCCATGGACCACTCCCCATTTCTTCGCCTTCTACTTCTTACTTTTTAGCCTCTAACAATGGTTTCACTAGTGAGATCCCCTCCTTGATTTGCCAATGTAGCTCACTCCAATATTTAGATTTGTTTGATAATAATTTCTCGGGAAAATGCCACCAAAAACCCTAAACTTTGCCCAAAGTGAAAAATTTACCCCAAACTTTTTTTTGTGACACGAAAAACCCTAAACTTTGCAAACTGTGATACATTTACCCTATTAAGAGCATTTTCGTCTTATTATTTTTGTTTTTTTTTCGTTTTTTTTCTTTTCTCTTCCCTCCGCCGGAGCTGATGGAGGGAAGCCGGCGTCCGGCGAGGGTAGCCCTCACCGGCGTCGGGCGAGGGTAGGCGTCAGCCTAGGCGAGGGCGGCCCTCGGGCCGGGTCGCGAGGGCCTCCTCGCGATCCGGCGAGGGCAACCTCACCGACGCAGCAAGGGCACCCTCGCCGGATCCGGCGAGGGCGACCCTTGCCCGAAGTCGACGAGGGCCTCCTCGCCAAATCCGGCGAGGGCACCCTCCCCCGACGCCGGCGAGGGGTGCCCTCGCCCAACCCAGCTGAGGGCCGCCCTCGCCCAACACTGGCGAGGGCGGCCCTAGCCGGCGTCAAGAGAGGGTTGCCCTCGCTGGACACCAGCTTCCCTCCGCCAGCTCCGGCAGAGGGAAGAGAGAAGGAAAAAAAATGTTTTTAAAAGTAAAAAGACCAAAATACCCCTATGATTTAGGGTAAATGTGTCACACAAATGAAAGTTCAGGGTTTTTTGTTTCACAAAAAATAGTTTGGGGTAAATGTGTCACGGTTAGCAAACTTCGGGGTTTTTCATATCACAAAAAAAAGGTTTGAGGTAAATTTGTCACTTTGGACAAAGTTTGGGATTTTTGATGGTTTTTTCCCTAATTTCTCTGGGAATATGTCATCATTTTTTGGTAATATAACCAATCTCAAGTATCTAAACTTGAGCAACAATAAATTTAGAAGGATTATTACTACGCTTCCTAGTCAAATGCGTGAACATATCCAGACTAGAACTCTGTCACAACGAGTTCAATGATATCTTCCCACATTAGCCAGAAGAAGTGCAATTGTATAATCTTGATTTGCCATAGAAAAAATTTCATGGTACAATCAACCTCACTGTCTTTGGACTCTCCTTCCTTGCTCTTGAAGTTTTAGTTATTCCCAACAACAATTTTACTAGATGGTGGCCCATAGAGTATTTTTCAAACACCTCATTAGCTGTCATAGATTTGTCCAACAACAGGTTTGGAAGGCCAATTCTAGTTCCATCTCCTGTCACATATTATTATTCTATTGCAAGTAATAAGATAACCAAAAAGATCCCCTCTTTGATATGCAATGCAATCGAGCTCAAGATCATTAACTTGTCCAATAATAGCTTAATGGGTAGCTTGCCTCAATGCTTAACAAATTTTAGCATCGATCTATTAGTTTGGAACTTGGGAACGAATTATCTTGAGAGTACAATTCCTCAATTTTTTCCTTCGAGAAGTGGCTTGATGACTCTTGAATTGAAGGCATATTGCCCCGATCACTTATCAAATGTAGATATCTGGAAATTTTGGATCTCAATCACAACCAGATAGAGAATACATTTCCAAGATGGTTGGGAACATTTCCAGAACTAAAAGTTCTCATTTTAAGGTCCAACAATTTGAAGGGTCTTTTAGAGATTCCTAAGGGAGCTCACCTCTTTCCCAAGTTACACATTTTGGACCTCTCCAACAACAACTTTAGTGGTCTTTTGCCAACCAACTTGATGATGAACCTTAAATGTGTGATGAATGGCAAAAATGTGCAAGATACATCATCATATATGACATGATTTTTCGGACTGGGGACATACGAAAATTCGGTGGCCATAATGATGAAAGGGCTAGAGATTGAGCTAGTTAGGATCTTGACCATCCTCACAACCATTGACTTGTCGTGCAACTCTATCCAAGGTAATATCCATGAAGTTACTAGACATCTTCATTCTCTCATAGGGCTCAACCTCTCTCGTAACCACCTTACAGGTTCCATCCCTTCGACTCTAGGAAACTTGACCAATCTTGAATGGCTTGATCTATCTTCGAACGAGCTTGGTGGGGTAATCCCAAAAAATTTGGAGATTTGGCACCTATGGGTACCTAAACCTCTTGAAGAACCAACTTACCGATCGAATTCCGCAAGATAAGCACTTGAGCACATTTTCAAGTGACTCATTTAGTGGAAATCCGGGCCTATGTGGAACTCTATTGCAAAAAGCATGACCTGGCAATGTTGAGTCCGCCATTGTCCTCATCAAGTTTCAACCACGAAGGGCATGATAGTTGGTTCAAACTGAAAACAATATGGTTAGGCTATGTATCAATAATCGTAATTGGGATTTCGATAGCATAGATTGCATTTGAAATGGGAAGGCCCGAATGGCTCATGGGAGGTGTGAAGATGCTAGAGAGAAGAGCAGTCGAGTGGATGGAGAAGCTAAAGGGGAAGGCCATCAAATTTCATGAACAATGAAATTGTTTGAGGAGTTATCTTAGTAAACTAGCATTGTCACTGAAATAGCTTGAAATGTCATTTTCCTTACGGAGGCTTGTTTCTAATGTCTTCTTTCCATATTTTTAGTGCAATCTTATACCATTTGAATTGAGAAGATGAATAGTTTGATCTGTCAAGCACATGGCTTTAAATAAAGAAAAAGTGAAAAAACAAAAGAAGAAATTGAAGCAAGTGCTATTAACCTCTACAGATATTTTTTCCATCTTCCCATGTGCATATCTTTATATGTCCATGAATAATTAGAAGTGAAGACCAGCTTTCACTCATTCAGTCAAAGTTGTTAATTGATTAATATGCCCAAAAGTTATGTCTTGAAGGATCAACCTCGAAATATGTATAAACTTGTTCGTAAAATTCTAAACGCAAATGAACGTATTGAACAAGTAATGTAATGATGAGAAAGAGTATCATCCTATAGAAATCGATGATTAATAAACTAATTAAATACTAAAATAGATTAATTCTAAAATTTATCTAACAGATCAAAATATAATTGAGAATAAACTAAAAACAAAATTTATAGACTAAATGCAATAAATCGATCAGATAAATATGTTAGAGCGTCCGATTTCACCATAACCACTAGATATGAATTTCAGATTGTTGTGGGTACAAGAACGATATCAAACATGTGATAGCGAAATTTTCTAACCTATTTACTATCATATCTCTAGGTATAACAAACATACTCAGTTTATTAATTCACTATATCTCTATGTGAATTAAAATAAATATAAGTGCATTAAAAACTTTGAATATTCTCGGTTTACAATTAATCTTTTGAATCACCTTATCACCGAAAGCTACACAAATAACGCGGTATATTTCTATCCACGTTCAATTCATGGTTATATATTATAAAGAGCAATTGTATATTATCACTTCTCAGTCTCAAACATGTACATCAGATCATTCAAGTAGTGGTCAATCACTCAAAAGCATTATGCACAATAATATATAACTCACATGAATGAAATCAAGTGTAAAACATAAAAATTATGAAATTCACATTATCATGGTTAGGCTACATCGTAGCCCTATCAAAAGAAATTAGAACATAGTAGAATAAGAACTAAAAATATAAATCAAACTTAGCATCTTGAATCAAAGAACAAGAATTCTGTCACCACTTTTGTCTTCTCTTCAAAATACTTGAAAAACTCTCAGAACAATGAAAAATGATCGAACAAAAACCTAGCCGCCCTCTCCTTCCCAATGTTCTCCCATTTAAAGGATATATCTAAGTTTCAAGCAATTGCGCATAAAATCAGGAAGTAAATCAGAGGATTTTGATTTGATATCTTTCTTCCACTGTTTCTTGATTTGAATTCTTGATTTTTTTTTTTTTTTTTTTTTTTTTGCCATTCTTTTTCTTATCTTCTCCATATCTCATTATTCTATATAAACAATGAAAATTCAGATAATCGAAGGAAATCCAAATATTTTCTTATAGATATTGCATTAATTGTTACCTAAAATAGGTAAAATAACTCTATTTTTATAGAGTTATCAATAGGATCAACTATTTTTTCTATTCAAAGAGTAAAACTTGGGACGGAACATACTTAATGTTATGAACTTGGAACATTTGCACGAGTGGTGGGTCTCGTCGATATACGAAGTTATATGAATAGCTGAAGGTCGGCAATATTCACCGATCTCCATAACGTAAGTTTATGCTAAGCCTTGGCCTTCAAAACAATATACTTTCAGAAACATCTTCATGGACAATAAAATTGTTTGAAACAGGAAGGCCCAAATGGCTCATGCGAGGTGTGAGGATGCTAGAAAGAAGAGCAATCGAGTAGACAGAGAAGCCAAAGCGAAAGGTCAGCAAAATTCATGGACAATGAAATTGTTTGAGGAGTTGTCTTAGTAAACTAGCATTGCAAATTAAGTTTATATAAATGTCACTAGGACAGCTTGAAATGTCATTTCCCTTATGAAGAGTTGTTTCTAATGTCTTCTCTTTTTGTTTCTCAGTGCAATTTTATATTAGTTAGAATGGAGAAGATGAATAATATGATCTATCAAGCACACGGCTTTAAATAAAGTAGAAGCATAAAACAGAAGAAGAAAATGAAACAAGTGTCATTAACCTCTCTACATCTCTTTTCTATCTTCCTAGGTGCGTAACTTGTATTTGTCCGTGAAGAATTAGAAGTGAAGACTTGCCTCAAACTCATTCAATCAAAGCCGTTAATATATTAAAATGCCAAAGAATTATGTCTTGAAGAATCAACACTGAAATATGTGTACAGGATCTACTTTTCTTTTTTCTTTTTTTTAATTCAAAAGGTAAATATTTGGGTGGAACGTGCTTAATTTTATGTTTCATTAAATCAACTTGGGACATTTGTACGGGTTGTGAGTGTCAATATACGAAGTTATATGAATGGTCAAAGTTAGGAGAATTCACCGATCTCCTAGGTGTAAGTTTCGGCTAAACGTTGATTTTCAAAACAATTAATATCATGACCATATTGGGCTATGCTCTTTATTGTCATGCTTTTTTTCAACACAGGCCTTTTGCCGAGCCCAGTCCATCCACAAGTTGGGCCTTCCACCCAATTCGCCGTTCGCTCTATGGCATTATTTCGCTCTTGAGGTTTTTTCTTTATTTTATGGCGGGACCATTTTTCTTTTTCTTTTCTTTTATGTTTTAATTTGTAAAGTCTCTTAGTTTGCTCACGTTTTTTGTGCTACCATATAGTATCTTATTAGATAAGCGGTGTGGGAATTTCTGTTGCAAATTTCGTTATAGGCTCATAGCCTTGAGGCACACGTGCAGTCCGATGGAGGGACTTATGGTCAGCTTAGCATACATTTTGAGGCCAAATGTTCACTTAATGATTTTTGCACGCGAAAATTAAAGACAATCAGGAAAAATGAAATTATAATTTTCAACAACTAATCCCACACAAGAACTTTTAATGCGATTCCCGATTCGAAAATACCATGATGTTTAACGGAGAGATTAGTTTTTACGATAAGCACCGCAAGTGTATTAGTAATTTTCAAAACTGTTTATTAAATTTGATTAAACAAGTCTAAATAAATACGAACAATTTTTCGGAGTGATGGGAGACAAACACAATGATGGAGGGGACATGAAAGGGGAGGGGAGGGGAGGGTGGGGGTGCTGGGCCAGATAGATAGGAGGAGGAACGGCTGGCCCCCAAAAGGCCAAAAACCCCCACCACTCGATGCCACAAATTATGGCCGAAATGCACTGGTGTCGATCCTCCTCTTCTTCCTCTTAACTTTTTCCCATATTGAAAATCGTCTCTCTTCTATCTTTTTTAATTTCTGTAAAAATAAAGAATTAAAGAATTGAAAGATCTGACCGACCCGAACCTCCCCAACGCTGTTGCGTGCTGTGTACACATTGTCGTCCCGCGGTTCTCCATCAAAAGCCAAGAAAAAGAAGAAGAAAAGAGAGAGAGAGAGAGAGGGGGGGAAGGGGGCGGTATCGGGTGGCTGCGATTCCCGGAGATGGCAGGGGAGGTTCACGAATTTATGAGGGATTTGTTAGGGTTTTTTAGTGCGCCGCGATGCTCGAGACAGAAACTGGTATTTCGACCTGCCCACCCCCCCTCGCCGTGGCTAAGTCCTAATGGCTTTCATCTCTATCTTGATTTGGTGAATACGTGAGCTGGTTTGGGCGATGCTGAAACGGGGATGAGGATGGCACGTCACGTCCCTTTCTCGTCCAGATTTCACTCCATTTGCAATGAATTCTCTTTTATACCGTCACCATCACTGTTTATCTCACGAACTTACCCGAAATATGTCTGAGATGTAGAGCTTACTTTGCATAATTTACTCTTACGTAACGCGATCCAAGATGCTCTCATGAAAAGAATATTTCCACAGCAAAAGTGGATTGAAGATGAGTTCACACCAGTCGGCTTGAGCTTTTGCCTAATTAGCTACCATTCCATTTGGACGGGGAGATGCAATGTTCGATCCCTATCTCGTAGCTTGAAAGGAGTGGCCGGCGAGCAAAAGCCAGCATTTGCAAATAAATAAATGGGTAATGTTACAATCGGTCATTATTATTTTGCTCAAAAATCAAAATCATTCTATTACTGTTTTTTTTTTCTTTTCACAAAACGTTGCTTTACTTTTTAAAAAACATCGAGCATTCCTTGAGTTATACTTTTCCTTTTGAAGGTCGATCTTTGCAGACATAGACTATTGACACGAACACAATTATACACCTGTTGTGCTATGACTTGCTCAATTTATGTAGCACCAAATTGGCACCAGATCCAACAATATAAGAAAAAATACGAATTGAGAGAGATAGGAGTCCATTGCAACACCCATAACTGCCAACTCAAGCTCTAAGCTCACGGCCATTAGAGCCATTCATGCTCAAGTTTGCGGATGCATTGGCCACTCAAGCTCGTGACCATGGCCACTCAATCTAAGCTAACGGCAGCCATGGCAATTGAACTTTGAGCTCGATGCAGTCAAGTTTGCAATACCTTTTTGAGTCACAAAATTTAAAGCCATGGCCACTCGAGCTTCGAGCTTGTGCCCATACCCACTTAATTGGTGGTCATGAGGGGGTACAGATTATAATCTTTTTCATTGTGGTGGTTGGAAAATCTTATGAGCTTTTGATTTAGTAGGATTTAAGGAAGAAGAAGAAGAACAATATGTAGGGGAGAGAGAAAGCGAGATAGACATTCGAAAAAAGAAAAAGAAAACCACATCGGCAAATCAAAGGAAACCAAATGCATGCCAAGAAAGAGTTAATGGTGTTAAGGCCATGTCCGTAAGTTCCATACAAGAAAAAGAAAACTCGCTCTAATGCATCTATGGTACACCAGTTAAAGATCTACGCAATTTGAATTGAGCAAAGATTGCAACTAGACTATGAGTATCGGAATATTTCATAATAGTCATTGTCCCGAGCTTTCCACGTTAGACTCCAAGTGAAATTAATACTTATAAGAACTTTGCATACAAAGATGATGATTGCAAGCAATTTCTTTTCCTTACCGTGAAATTAGAGCATTCGATGTATTTCCCCTATCGAAGTCAAATAGCATCACGTACAAGGATTATTTCTTGGTCCAAAAGCATCCCCAAAGCAAAACCATCAAACACAATGCTTAATCATCTAGGTCCCGGTCATGGATAAAAGCTACACGAGCAATCATCGTGTCTCCAGCCTTTAAAATGATTAAGGATCACGCCTAATCCTCCAACTCAAGAAAGGGGTTGCAGAATTGAAGTCCCCAAATGATGACTGACAACAAAAATCGGCACCAACACCTTCCCCGCAAAATTCAATCAAAGGGTGGTTTCAGGTCTAGGCTTCTTCCCTTTTTCAATTAGGAAAAGAACCAAAGCAAATAAAAAGATTTACTTTGATAATGAGATAATTCACTTTACGCATTTTCTCGACTAATGAAATACCCATTGAATTAATTAATTTTTGGTTCCCCAAATTTTCGGCATCTTTTCTACGAGGGAAAGTAGCACAAATGGCCCTTAAATTTTGAATTGATGTACAATTTGATTTCTGAACTTTTAATTTATTCAATTTGGTCTATGAACTTTATCTTAACGTGTAATGTGATCCCTGAACTTTAATCCATAAACTTTTGACACGTGTTCCATTTAGTCTCTAAATTATATGAGAATATTCAATATTGTCTGTGATCTCATAATATTGAATATTTTCATAAAGTTGGACTATATTGAATATGTATCAAAAGCCCAAAGACTATATTAAACAAATCAAAAATTTAAAGACTGCATTATACATTAGGATAAATTTCAGGGGCCACATTAAATAAATTACAAATTCAATGACCAAATTAGCTGTTGAGCCAAAAATTCATGGATTATTTATGTTTTTATCTTTACCTATGACATATGTGAATAATTATGCCGAACTGCGCGTTTGCATAATCACAAAGGAAATGTTCGATTTGGCGCGTTCGCGTCCTAGAAGACCTTACGATATACACCTCGAAAACGAGTAAAAAGAATAGGAAGGGGACCAAGAAAGCCACTTTGTCGCTTTCTCCTACCGTTTCTATTTTAACTACGACCCAGTAAATTACGAGCTCATTAAAATAAAAGAGAAGAAGGAAAAGGACACGAAATGCACCAAACAAGTGTCCCGTGAGGCCAAAAAGTCTAATACACGACCTCCCAAACCGCGCAAGGATTCTGACACGTGTATTTTAAAAATTGACCGGCCTCCGATTGCTGTCTTTACTCGCCAACCAGCTACCCCATCCAGACTATGGCCCATTACCATATCGAGAATAAATTATCATTTTTATATACCGCGGGAAATATCGAAAGAGAGTGTTTTTTTTTTTTTAATTAATTCGTTTGTTTAAGACGGGTTTTGGGGCAGCGTGGGCAGGATTCCGTCGCGATATAACGAAGGGAAAAAGACGAATTCGTCTGCCAACCGGTGTCTCCCCGGTCAAGAAAACAGCAGAGCCAGCAGCTTTCGGGACGGGGAGACGGACACGTGTCGGTAGGCTGGGAATTAAGGAGGGAGGTTGGGGGGGGCCTCTTGCGTTTGGAAAGCGTATGATTCTCGGATGGCGAGTCATTAGAGTCGGGGGGACGGCCCCTGGATCCCGCGCTTTGTCCCCGGTAATGCGTGACCTGATTCTCCGCGGGATTGCCGGTGACCCGGTTCTATTTGAAAAAGAAAAAAGTAAATATTATACATATAGTCTTCTTAAATGAGATGTGAATGCAAGTCCCCCTTTCTTTCTAAAGGAAACCTCCCATTCCGACAAAGTAATGAGAATATCACAAAGAAGGGTCACTACCTATGTGAACATATTAAAGTAACGAATACTCAACTAACGTTGCATTTTTTCTTTTTCTTTTTTTACTTTAGATCGGAGATTATTAAAAATAAAATAAGATATAATTCTTATGTGATGAAATGCCTAATTTGTAAGCTCGTGAACAATGCTATTTTGAGGTCCACGGGCCCACGAAATACTCCATCTCGAGTTGTATATAGTGAGCAAGTATGCGAGATGAAAGGATGAATGCTATAGGGGCGAATACCCTTTTTATCAAAAGGTATCGCTTCATACCTTTTAATCATTTTAAAAAAATCGCATTGTGGATGTTGAGGGAGTGAACAAATTCGCGAGACAAGGAGAAAAGTTGCATCTTCCACTCCCACTTGTGAATTTCAACTTCTGCATGCTGTCTATGCTAGAGGCTCTAGCGAATCGTGCAACAATATCAATGACCCATTTATTATTATTTTAAAGTACTCATCTACATGAAACTTTGGCTTTTGATATAACAAGGGTGGTCAGGTGAATTTCGCGTGAAATTCATGTAATTGATAGGTATATTATAATTCTCTCATGGAGAGGGCTGTGAATCTGAAAAAAAACAATAAAGCTACATTTGATCGTCCAGACATTTTAATCGAATAACATATAGATGAGATAAGATATATGATAACTTATTTATGGCCTAGTAAATGTTCCAATATGACATGAATGTGCACATACATGACTCGAATTAGTGGTGTACTATAGATATAACTGATTGAATATAGAATATAATTTTCCTTTTGAGATTTCAACAAGAAAAGAAAAGGTAAGGCATGGATTCTAATAGTTTTCACATCACTCCCCAAGTCTGGTGTGTTCCCATTATGCTCACACGACACCCGTGTGGCTATCACTGTTGGTTTCAAGACTAGATCTCATGTCTAAAGTAATTGAGCCTAAGAAATAGTTTAAAGGTCGCCTCAACGACCAAACCTCAGATCTTAGGTTGGCCGAGCATTGCGGTGGTCGTCGCATGATTGGCCTTGACATGGTCGAGTAACAATTGTGCAAGGTTGTTGACCCAGGTAAGGTGGTCACACAAGTAACGTTAATGCACAACTAACGCCAATAAATCATGAACAAAAAGAGAGAGATAGAACAAGCAAAGTGATCCCCGATCTTGTCAAATAGCAGTAACCACCGTCGCCATGGTGCTCTTGAGATAGCAACCGCCGTGCTTGTGTCATCTTTCACAATAGTGGCCACCATTCCCTCTCCGTCCCCCTCTTTCTTCCACGATTTGGCTTGATTTTTCTTTCTTTATTCTTTTTCCTAGATTGTAGATTTCCTTGATAAACGTATCTCTATATAGCATCATATTCAATTCACCAAATAAAGCCTAACTAATTCCCAAAGGGGATTGTGATAAAATAAGTCTAAGAGAATATGTAACTCATCTTTTAAAAGTAAATAGGACTTAAAATTTGAAACACGTTTTTTAGATTGAATTGCGAGACTATTTAAATACCAATTATGAATTTTCGTAAGTTCAAAATGAGTCGAGATTTCTCGGGAATAACTCGACAAATTCAAACATGAAAAGACATTTTGCCCTGATATTTTTATACTAGAAGGAGGTATCATCTGATTCGTCCGCTTTGACAGGTTTCATGGTATATTGCGGTCAGTATGAATTTTGTTGCAGGCGTCATGCTCTTCAAAGTAATAATCATCACGACGGAGGGGGGAGAGAGAGAGAGAGAGAGAGGCGGGAAGGAGGAGTTATGTAATTTGTGATGGTGGGCCCACGTGGGGTCTGTGGGTTGGCAAGTCAGGGATCTGTGGGGCCTACTTTTTGGCGTCATTGAGGAATTTCTTTTTCCTTTTTTCTTTTCTTTCTTCTTTTCCTTTGCTTTAAAGAGGCAAAATGGATTACAAATCGCGACCATCTGGTCCGAATCGACAACAAAAGTGAAACTTAGGAATGTTTAATTTCCTAAATCCGTCTCAAACACCACTAATCCGTCTTCCCCAATTTGTTTGAACTAAAGAGATTAATAAGCCTGATCTTTAAAGGAGGAAAATGGAGTCAATCAAAGCTAGTTAAATTCACTAGAAAATATCATAAAAAAAGATAGAACATGATCAATATAATTTATTTTCAAAAAAATCAAATTAAATGCATAATCTTTCTTTCTGCTAATAGAGATCCGGGCTCCAAAGAGTTGACTGAATAAATAGAATGAAGGGATATCATATTATCAAGAAAATTAAAATTCTTAGATCATGAAAAACAAGAAAAGTTTCTTACTTTAAATATCGAATTGAAAATAAATAGTTATGTTTACAATGTTTGGACCACCCGAAATTGTAAAGTAAATTATTGCACTCTTATATTTTTTTTTTTCTATTTTTGTTCAGAGGCATTTAGACAACGGTTAAATTATGGTCCTCGACTTTACTTGCATTTATATGGATCAATCTTGTTATCGTGTTCGTGGGACCTATCTATTTTGTAGCAACTTTGCTATAGATACTTGATATATTGATGTATGTTTAATGGCGAAATGAAGGGTGTTCTAAGACTATTAGAATTTTGTTAGTGCATTTGTGTCTTGTTCAAAAGCAGAGAGAAATTTTTTACATTTTTGTCAAATACTTCAAATATCACATGAAGGTTATAAAACAAAATAATTGTACAAGCAAATATATGTTAAATAAAAAATCAAATTACTTGCCCCCGCGATATGTGGGAAAAAGGCAGAATGTTAAAAACACCAATTCCAACAAATCATAACATAATAGTCCTGCAAATAGTATCTATTGATTTATTGAGACACGCATTTCGAAATACCATCATAATGCTTTGTTCAGGGAATAGGGAGAGGCTAAGAAATGAGGACAGCTTTTTAGAGATCTCCATAAAAGGAAAAGGATCGAAAATTCGAGATAATTTCTTTTTGCAGGTCCATTTTTCGTCGTTGTTAACCTAAAAAGAGATTCCGCCACATTATCATCCACAAAAGAAATTCAGAAGCTCTGTTCGGCGTCGTCCAAAAAGGAGCGATAGGAACGAAAAAAGAGAAGAAAAGAAACACATAAATAAATAAAAACCAACTTCACGAATTTCTTTCTTAAGAAAAGGAAGAAACGAAGAAAGGAAAAGGAAGGCGGTCGGAGGAGTAGGTTGGTGGGGACAAGCGAGGGAGGAGCTAAGGACGACGGTAGAGAAAAGAGAACCGAGCCAGGAACGAGACCGGTTCCATTACAACGAAAGGAGGGGGGCCGAATTTCGACATAAAAAAAAAAAAAAGGAAGAAGGGGGCCAATTTCTCAACCAGAGAAACCCCCTCCCAAAAAACAATCGAAGATTATAATATATATTTTCTTTAAATAAAGAAAAGAAAGAAGAACCCTCCACCTAAAGAAAACAAATTTAAGCCACCCCCTCCCCCTCCCCTCGGCCCCCCAAAAAAAAAAGGAAATTATAATATTTATTTATTTTTAAATAAAGAAAAGAAAGAAGAGCTCTCCACCTAAAGAAAACAAATTTAAGCCATCTCCTCTCTCTCTCTCTCCACCACCACCCCCCACCCACGAAACCAGAGAAAAGGCCAAAAGAAACGAAAAACACGTAAAGCCCAGAACGCGAAAAGAAATCAACATAAATTCCATTCCCATCTCTTCACCGAGATGAAGAAGCGGTAACAGGGAGCTTCCACAAAGAGGCGATAGCATCTCTTGCCCGCCCGCGTCTTGCTCTTCCCTCTCCAATCCCATCCATCCATCCATCCATCCGCCCGCCCGATCCCTCCCTTTCTCTCTCCATCCCTCTCGCGCAGCATGATTCCGAACCGAGCCGCCGCGGCGCCCGACGACGTCCCGGAAGTCGCCGGATCGGCACCGAAGGGCCACCTACAACAGCAGCAGCAGCAGCAGCAACAGATCGGCGCCGGCGAGCCCAAGTACAGGGGCGTGCGAAGGCGGCGGTGGGGCAAGTACACCGCCGAGATCAGCGACCCCATCAAGAAGGCCCGCGTCTGGCTCGGCACCTTCGCCTCCGCCGAGGAGGCCGCCCGCGCCTACGACCTCGCCGCCGTCCGGTTCCGCGGCGCCAAGGCCAAGACCAACTTCCCCGCCTCCCTCTACGACCGCGACGACGCCCAGGCCCAGGCCCCGGCCCGGATCCGCCGCCACGCCGCGGCGCGGGAGGACCCCCAGCAGGGCCGGCGCGCGTTCCCGCAGCGGCCGACCTGCAGCAGCCTGAGCAGCACCGTGGAGTCGTTCAGCGGGCCCCGGCCCCCGCCGTCCGCCGCTGCCGCGGCGCCGCAGCAGCAGCCGGAGAAGAGGTACCGGAGGTCGCCGCCGGTGGAGCCGGAGGACTGCCAGAGCGACTGCGATTCGTCGTCGTCCGTGGTGGACGATTGCGGAGGGGGCGTCGAGGAGGGGTCATCGTCGACGTCGTGGTTCATCAGAAGGGGTCCTTTGCCTTTCGATCTGAATCTGCCGCCGTCGTCGGGCGGGGTCGACCTCGACGGCGAAGATCTGCGATTGTGCCTGTGAGTGGTTGGGCGGCCCGTAAAGAGATATTAAAAGCCATGTCTTGAATTATTTTTTATTTTTTTTTCTCTCCCGATATTCTGCTTGTATTCTCATTGCGGAAATGGAATGAAAAAGATGAGATGAAAAGAAGAAAAAGTCTTTAACTTGATGCGCATTACTGGGCGATTTTTGCTTGAAAATCGATTGAGATTCCTGTGGTATGAATATGGTGGATCTGCTGTTACATCTTCTTGCTGATGCCTGAAGGCATCTCTGCATATAGATCTGCAGAGGTGATGTTGATGTTACAATGGTCTGTCCTTAGATCAGCAAGTTTCCGACTTTTTCCGCGAAATTTCTTTTGCTAGGTGAAATAGATTCGAGGTTCGCGTTGTTGGGCATTCGATGCCAAATGGGTTCTTGTTGCTCGCCATGGATCGAGGGTCTTAATGCGTTTTCCGATCTGGAAATGCGACCAGAAGGGATCGATTCTTAGCATGTCCTTATGCCATAAACAAGAAATGGTGATGTTTTTATGGAGTCTGGAAGCGTTTGTATTCGCTTGCGCTGCCTTGCCTTGCACGAGTTGCTCTCTGCTGATGTGCCTGAAAATGGGCGGGGCTCGATGCGCGTGATCTTTGTTCTGAGACATGAATTCAGGAATCGAGATTCGGTCGGAAAGCAGAGTTGGGGAATTCGGACCGAACGTGGTTGGGAAGTCGGTCAAGTTCATCAAGCACGGTCACATTATGCATTTGGTTAGACAAATCATTCCGGAACACCGGGGATTGGCCATTAGGAACTTCATCGTGAGCTGGAGTTAGATTTTTGGGAGGCTGTCTCCGGCCTATTTTCGACTGAATTTCTATTTTGATTGGGGGCGGATGCCCTTGCTGACAAGCAAATTTTTGTTTTATTCATGGAATGTTCTCAAACGAGTTGACCACCCGGATGCAATTTGCTGTTTCGGGTGAAATGCAGTGTCTGCACAAAATTGCTGGGCGGAAAAAGGTGAAGTTGCTGATTTGAGAATTAGCAATCTTTCTATAGCCCTTACGAAACTTAGCACACAACTTCAAGATGTTCTTAGTCGTCCTTCCGAAGTGGCCCCCTAGAGTCTTCTTATTTTTCTTCCTGTTTCATAACTCGGGCGCTTAATAAGTTTTATGATCAGGGCACTAAAACCGGGAATTGGGTCGCGTTGACGGGTTTCACAACGCGTATCGGTTCACATATGCGTTAGATAGGCAGGCCGGAGGTGCCATATGAACGAAGGAGGAATAAGTGGTGGTGGGTGTTAGTGCCAGCTCGCATGTCATATCAATTCGCTCACTCGGTTGCCATCTTTGAATTGTGGACGAGGGAAGCCGCCCGGAAACCGGCTGAACGGGTCGTATTCGGCATGGGGGATCGACTTTTGCCTTATTTATTTTTCGTGTGGGGTGGGGAAAGGGGGGCGGGGGTGGGGGTGGGGGAAGGTGCGTCCGGGTATTCTGTTCTGCTTGTATTATTGTATTCGTTGCTTCCACTTTTGTTCGAGTAGGACAAGACCCCTCTCTCTTTCTCTTCTTTTTGCGAGAAGGGGGTGGGGGTGGCTGAAGATTCGAGCTTTGATGGAGGGGGGGGGGGCGGGGGGTATGAGTTGGGGTTTTCGAGCCTCGAGCTGATCGAAGGCGTCGGCGTAGTGGGTTTGAATGGGTGATGTGATGTGGCCTCTCGTTGGGAGAGGGAAAGGTCATCCGGCGTGGGGGGTGGGGGAAAGATGGTGGGCGGCACGTTTTGAGTCTTTTGACCACCCATTTGAGACCTGGCAAGACTTTGGCAAATGCATCATGTATTAGGTGATTGTGATGTCGATTGAAGCTGGTCGTCTAGCGGGATCGGATGGGGCCGGGCCGGGCCGGGCTAGAGCTAGAGTTGGGCGGGTCGGGTTTTCTCGTGTGAGAGCATTGCTCAAACCCCTTCATTTTACCCCCTCGAGATTGGGCGGTCGTTCACCCTCTGACGTCAATCCTAATATCTATTAGAGGGACTATGAATAATAATGCCCCTATTTTTTTTTTTTTTTGGTACAACGGTAAAAGAGAAGAAATAAGAACTTTGTCAATTAACCCCTCACGCTTAGAATTATTGGTTAGCCAACAAAGACATGTAAAATTATGGCCCAAGTGAATGATATCAGTTTTAGGGACTGTTTTTTGAAATCGGTTGTTCTTTTGTATCGACGGGTGTATGAGACTTTTGAGGTCATCCTCAGAAGAATGTATAAGTGTGGTAATTCCGAATTCGTACTCAAGTCTTGAGCGAGAAAAATAAACACGCGTACCGCTTTAAGTAATCCATTGATCATGGATCCTATGTTATTATCAAGGCCATCTTATTAGATGACTCTCTACCAAGCGGCTGAAAAATTAAGCCAACATTGGCAATTACTCGTGCATTTGATTTGTTTAGGAGGAAAAAGAAGAAGGTAAAAGTAGCCTTTTTTTTCTTGCTAAAATTCAAAATATATCGGCAAAATTTCAAGTAAGAATTTAAAATACCCTTATTTTTTTTAAATAATAATTTGAAGTAGATTTGCATCAAATAAGAATTTGAAGTAATCATGTGAGTTTCACATAAGGATCACTATTTCGAATGAAGGTCTGACTTCATTGGTCGTCGATTGACTAATTTTTTCGAATTGATCGAGGGCACTTTTGTCAAAAGAAAATTTTATTTTTAAATTATTTCAATTTTTATTTTCTCTTTTCTCTTTCTTTTCTCCTGGCGAGGGCTTGGGGTCACATCCCTTTTGGCACTTGTTGGCCACAAGCTAGATCTAGTGAGGGTCAGCCTCGCCCAACCCTCTCCAAGCATTGTCTGTGGTCAATAGTCAACCACTAGCAAAAAGGAAAGGGATAACCAGAAAAAAGAAACAGAAAGGAAAAAAAAGAAAATATGAAGAAAAGGTAAAAAAAGAATAAAAATAAAAACGAAAATGCCCTAATCAACTATAAAGTTAGGCTATTTTTTAAAACTGACATGGCTATTTCATGTCCTCATTTAAAATAAAATCTACTTTAGGCTCTTATTTCATAAAATAATAGCATCTCAAACCTTTATTTGGAACAAAATCTACTTCGGGTTTTTATTTAGAATTTTTCCAAATATATCCAACTATTATGGAAAAAAATTATACCCGAAGGTATTGCGAATTTTTTAAAGGTTTCAAAAAGTTTCCTTTTTTTTTAACCTTTCGCATTGGGGGAGTAAAAGGAACAAGTTTTACCTGATGCTACTTAATAGTGACATATAAATAAAAATAATTTCATTTTCCCTTGGAAGGCTTGTTCCCCGGCGACGCAGAATAGTTCGGGCGGTCGATGAAAATGGAGGGCTTTCGGCCCGTCGTGAAGAGGCAAATGGAGGAGCACTCTTGGACCGCAACGAATGTCGCATTTCGTACTTCGCAGGTTGTTTCTGCTGGCCCAATATGGAGCCACAGCCTTCTAGTCAACGCACTTCATATTCGACATCCATCACGTCTCTCTCTCTCTCTCTCTCTCATTATGCTGAAGCTTCGGTTTCACCACGCTGAACGTCGTCTAAACTTTAATTGTTCGAGCGTGCCACTCATTCGCCCCTCGCATCGAGTAAAAATGTGCGGGGATTGAGTAATTTGTAGCTTCATTGACGGGGCATTTCGTTTTACGAAACCTGTAGTATAATCTCTTGATCCCACCGCGAGATGGGTGTTTGATTAGAGAGCAATCTTTTCTAGCGAGACAAACCCATCCGCAGGTAAACTTGGGAAGACGATTTGGTTAACTTTGAACGATAGATCTCCCCATTTATTTTAATTCCCCCCCCCCCTCAATCAAAGCCCATACAAATCATTTTCTCGTGGACAACTCACATGCATCGGAGCCAAGCAGAATCCAATCTTTGCATATGCGAGACCCACCTAATCAAACCTCGTCCCGCGATTCACAAGCGGCCACCTGCACCTGCGCCGATCACCCAGCACACGTTGACTCGTTTAATGGAGCTCCTCCTGATCTCTGCGGTGTCTTTCTTTTTGTCCTGGCTTCGGTCTCGGCTGTTTCTTTCGCTCTCGTGTCCTCCTCCGTTGCGTTCGATCCCCGCCACGAGCGGAGCAACGTGGGAGCGCCACGCGTGGCGTTCTCATTGGGGGGCGGCGGCCGCGATTGGCGGCCCATGCGTACACGTTGCATGCCCGGGCCCACCTCCAGCTGGATTGCTGCATGCGGCGCATTATGATTTGGGTCCTCTTTAACTTTAATTTTGAGTGCCAATTCCGAAACGCATCCTAGAATAGTCGGAAATCTTATTTATTTATTTATTTTTCTACTTTCGGGTTTTTCTCTCTCTAAATGGATGGGTTAATCGAAAACGTAAAGTTACGAGAGAATCCGGCGGATTCCAAGCCTCGCGAAGCGGAAGGTAGACAGACATGCTGAATGTCTCCCCTCCTGTCATTGGCTGAGCTTATCGACAAATTACTATGTCCACAAATGACGAAAAGGATAGATGTCCTAAAGGTTAAAAAAAAAAAAAAATCTATTTTTCTTAAAGAAAAATAGGGTTAGACCGGTCATATATACAATGAGGTCGCTTATTAATCAAGGAGAGTGGGCTAACACAATTCAATTGTGGTGGTTTTGATAATGGTGCCATTCGAACTTCAAAATGTCCAATTCAAATAAATGTTGCTTGATGCACATGTGGCTCAAAAAACATACCAAAAGCAAAAAAATTTCTCCATGCCCTGCACTATATAAGTCGTGATTTTATGAGTTGGTCTAGTCCAAAAATTTATCATAGGTTTGTTTGAACTCAAATTATTAGACCTCAATTAGCATAAGATATAGGGCAAAAGCCATCAAATATCTTTAAATTGTGCCAATTGCGATGACAGTAATTCCAAACTCGTGTGTGACATATTTACTTTTTGTCAATATTCCGTCGATCAATATCATTAAAAATTTATTGACAAAAAAAAAACATCATTACAAATTTACTTATATGGACATTGAAAAGTAAACAGTACTGATAAGGGTTAAATGTGTCATTTGAAAATAAGTTTGTGATTTTTTTATATGGAAAGAAAAAATTTATAATAAATACGTCATAATGGGCATAATTTGAAGTTTTTAGTGATTTCTTTCCTTAAAATACTTACTAAATTTGACGATATTTGCATACAAAAAAATTAGAAAAGAAAAAGCCCGACACTTTTGCCCCACCGCATAAAACAACCCGAGGGAAGTTTAGAAACAGAGACTCAGGATTTAGCACTTTGTCCGTCGTGCCCACGCTTCCTCGGAGGATCTCCCCTCTTCCCCCGTGCCGTCACCATCCGCCATGGCAGACGGCGGCGTAGAACCTCTGATCGGCGAGCGCCGCCGGAGCGTCACGTTCGCGCGGTGCGTGTCGCACGCGCAGGACGAGCTGCAGAGCTTCCGGTCCTACCTCCGGTGGATGTGCGTGGACCAGTCGAGCGCCTGGACCGCCTGCCTCTCCTGGTCCGTGTTCCTTGTCTTCGCGATCGCCGTCCCCACCATCTCCCACTTCCTGCTCGCCTGCTCGAGCTGCGACGCCAAGCACGCGAGGCCCTTCGACGGCGTCGTCCAGCTGTCGCTCAGCAGCCTCGCCACGCTCTCCTTCGTCTGCCTGTCGCGGTTCGTGCGGAAGTACGGCCTCCGGAGGTTCCTCTTCTTCGACAAGCTCTGGGACGAGAGCGAGACGGTGAGGGATGGCTACACCGACCAGCTCAATGTACGTTCTCTCCATCTCTCTCTTTCTCTCTCGATGATTTCTGTGCCCGTGACGGTCATGACGATCTTCCGGTTTGTGTTGCATTAAAGTTGCGATTTTTACCATGGTTAGCTGCGTGCTGCATTCGTGACATGTGATCAATCTTCCTTGATTTGCCATTGGAAATGTTAGTTAATAATTGACAGAGGATTCTTTTTCATTTTTTTAACGAGGGTAGTCGTCAATTTTCATCGGTTTTCCGATCCGCGTGGCTTCTGGAATGCGTGGCTAGCTAATGAACAGGTAATGAGCAATAAGAAGGTTCTGGGCCCGAGTCCTGACGTGGAAGTTATGCTTTTGGCTTTTCTGCCTTTTCATGATTCTAATCGATGACCTTCGATGCGTGGCTGTAAAGTTGTGTAGTGTGAACTTGGACTAGTGTTTTGGTGGGGACAGGGATCCACCACACAGAGAGCGAGAGAGAGAGAGAGAGAGAGAGAGGTGATGATCGACGATAGGCAAAAGAGATCCCGTAAACTGAGTAGATCAAGCTGATCACATGTCGAGAAAGCAGATCGACACCACTCCCCTCGACATGGTATGATTAAGCTGGTTCTGTCCGTCACATTATCGAGATAATGAGTATACATTCAGTACCATGTTGGAGCATAGGGACTTTCGGGTGTGGTGTCATCTGATCTGATTCTTGCATGAGCCTGGCTCAATTGAGCTGGCACCTAAATCAGTAGATCAGGGAATCCACATGAACCCCACACCGTCTGACGGTCCAGATTCTTGGATGAACGGTTAACCAAATAAGTAACTGTATAATATGGGGATCTTTTAACCAAATAAGTAATTGTATAATATGGGGATCTTACACTTCTCATACATGATTGAAGATGAAAAAAATATCCATGGCAGCTCTCCACTAAGAAGGTTAAAACTCTTCCCGTCCCTGGCAATCAGTGGAGCAAGCGCTCATAACACCACCATTTTTTACGTGTCAGATTCATATTGGAAGCATGTGGCGCCACCAATTAAAGAGCTATAATAGATGTGCAGATCCAATTTGACTCTTCAAGAGGAAATTCATTGATGTCAATCCATCTGAACAAGCGGGGACAAATGAAGAGCATACTTATAGTTGGTTCGACTTACAAAAACTGCAGTCTTCTCTGCATAGAGTTCAAAAAATGAATGGAACAGCAATTTGGGGTTGGATACCATAAAATGTGATAGAAGAGAGAATATGATAAATGATGGCTTGCAGGATCATCAAATTTACAAGTATATTGGCTGGACTTGATTGAATGTCTATTTTCTGTGATTTGTAAGCTCAACTATTGATGCTTTACTACAACCTGATGATTGTGTCGTGAGTATAAGCATTAAGTTGACCTCTCATCATCATTGAAACTTGGACCATCACTTGCTTGCATGAATTGTCGTGACCACTGGAGAAAGGATCATACTTTTAGGTGTTTTCTCTCTTCTTCTTCTTCTTTTAAATAAAAAAAAGGAGGAAAGGGGTCTAAGAAAGATTGCTATTTGTCATATGGTAGGTTTTTGCTGGCTATACTGTTATGACATGCTAGATTTTTACTAGCTATAGTGTTTTACCTTACATGCTGTACAAACATGTCATCGTTCATGCAGAGATCATTGAAAATCCTCTCCATGTTCGTCCTCCCCTGCTTTGCAGCTGAGAGTGCTTATAAAATATGGTGGTATGCCTCAGGAGCCTCTCAAATACCGTTTTTGGGGAACGTTTACCTGAGTGACACCGTTGCTTGCATCATGGAGCTCTGCTCATGGCTCTACCGCACAATGGTCATTTTCTTGGTGTGTGTACTCTTCCGTCTGATCTGCTCTCTCCAGATCTTGCGACTGCAAGACTTTGCACAGTTGTTTCAAGTGGACTCAGATGTGGCTTCGGTCCTATCTGAGCATCTTAGGATCAGGAGACACCTTCGGATCATAAGCCATAGGTACCGTGCGTTCATATTGTGGGATCTGGTTTTGGTCACTGGAAGCCAGTTTGCCTCTCTGCTTGTCACTACCAAGTCCAGCGCAGATGTTAACATTTACCGGGCAGGAGAACTGGCTGTAAGTTCTTTACTCTAAACATTAAGAAAGGGCTTCACAAACTTATTTGCATCTTTCTTGCCCATAAGGAACTCTAATTCTGAGATCAATTTGCAGATTTTCATTACAATTCAGAAATTATTAATTTGTGACATAATGATATATGTTTGTGCACGAGCACCTCTGTTTTAGTACTTTCCAGCTTTAACAGCGTACTAAGTGGGGGTGACATTTGTAATTGTACAGCTTTGCTCGATGGCTCTGCTTGCCGCGATCCTCATATTGTTGCGCAGTGCGACCAAGATTACACATAAAGCACAGTCCGTGACGTGCCTTGCGGCAAAGTGGCATATATGTGCAACACTCGAGAAGTCTTTCGAGGCAAATGATAGCGAGACACCCGTGGCTCAGGCTGCCCATGGCCAGGTCTTTTGTGTAAGCAGTGCACAATCAGATAGTGATGCTGGGGATGAGGAAGATGACCTGGACAATAGCAAGTTAATCCCAGCGTATGCCTATAGTACCATCTCATACCAGAAAAGACAAGCCCTTGGTAAGTCCTTTCAACCCTTTACCTTAATTTGAAGAATAATTTGCTTAACCTAAACTTGAACGGAAGCATGTCCTAGTAATAATTTTGACAAATAGTACCAAAATGACTCACCTTCCACTCGTGTTGATGTTGAACTGTCTGTTCTTGCACATTTACATAGTTGGCAGCAACATAAGTGATGGTACCAAGGGACCATAATGTCCCCATTGCATATCTCATGTCGCGTTGGAATTCATGCTTCTGACGTAGATCACAGGATAGTTGTTTTGCTGACCGAGTTCCTTGGCTAATAATGGCAGTGACATACTTTGAGAATAACCGGGCGGGGATAACAGTGTACGGATTCACGTTAGACAGGACTACTCTGCACACCATATTTGGCATTGAGCTCTCCCTTGTGCTTTGGCTGCTTGGAAAGACCGTTGGCATATCTTGAGAAATTGAGCATTCGGGTTTAAGACTAACTTATGCCGCACCAGTTGCAGCACAGAGGAAGACCATCGGCATATCTTGAGAAATTGAGCATTTGGGGTTTGCCACAGAGAGAGAGAGAGAGAGAGAGAGAGAGAGAGAGAGAGAGAGATGAAGAGTTGTGCATGTAAAGGCGTTCTGTTCATTTTCTTCCTTCTTATTTCCGACCTGTAATATCCACCTATTTAGAATATGATCATCTGATCACATTCATTTTGTAATCCATATTGGGTTTCTGATTACTACGTGAGTTCAGCTCAATTGGTTGATGAGTGTCCCCCGGTACCTCAAATTTCATCCCGCCGAGACTGTCCAATGTTAAATTTCTGGAATTCCAACTCTGGGTTCCTGCGCGTTTGTTATTCGTGATCGATGAATCTGTTCAGGTGAACCCGATGTTGAATGGGTATTCGATGGAAGCTCTTGTACTTGCTTGGGTCCCAAGTTAGCTGTAAAATCTGATCGACGAACCAAGGGAGTTGGGCCGCCGGGGATAACCCCAGCCTCCAGGTTAGATGGACTGGCCGCATGTGCTGTATCGAGTGACATTTTTGTGTTCGGCTGTCTCCTATCATGCGACACGGACATTTTCCCAGGGATCTCATTATTGGGCCTAACTAGTATCTATCATATTCAATATCACCGCAGCAAACATTTTTTTTTTATTATTTTTTTATTTTATCATAAATCGCAGCAAATATTGCTGTTGCTGCTTTGTCGTGGAAAAGTTCAAGTTTGTAGTACTGGCTATCGCTTATGACAATGTTTCTCTAAAATTTCTAGTGGTGAGTAAATGAATCGGAATGAATCGGTCAATTTTGAGTGATTTATGTGGGAACTGATCCAATTCTCAATTCCTAAAATTTGGAACTAGTGAATATTGGCCTAATTTCCGATTTCAAGTGTGGATTGAACCACCGAGACCGGACTAACATATATAATATTGATTTTCATTATTCCAAAATCCTAATTCCTTGCTCGGTGATGCTCCTCGCTCACAACTCTTACTTTCATTTCTCTCAGTTGCACATCACTCACGCCCCCCTCGCAACCTACACATCCCTTAGCTCTCGCTTGAGCTGCATCTCTCGTGGTTCGACGCCTCCCTCAAGACTCGACTCGACTCTGGCCTCCCTCACTTTCTCTTACCTCTTGTCACTAGTTCAATTACCGACCATGACCGCAATCGCATCAAATCAAGGTAAATACTCAATGCTTACCCAATGCTCTGTTTTTGGCCGTTCTTTGTACAAAGTATAGGCTAAGAATTACGAATGAGATTTATGAGAAATACTCCTTAAATTTAAGATTTGTTAATGAACTCCACTAGTATTGATGTTGTGATAAACTTGAATCATAATAATTTCTTCGATGTTGCGTTTAGATCTCCTCTTTGAACTAATCCTTGTGTGTTATTTAAATGCCCAAATGAAATGCGAGAACAAATATGAGAAGTATACTTATGCTTATTGTCTGTATTGATTGTTGTTTAATATAGACATTTAGTTATGTCATTAAAACTTCGAATTGTGACACTATAATCCACAACCGAAACCTTACTGGGTTCATGTTAAATTGCTTGTATATGCGTTACCTTTGATTCTAGCTAGCTATTGTTAGTCTTTCATGTATATTATCCAATATAAAAAGCATACGAAAATCTGCTATGAGAAAGTCGCGTGTTCCAAGAAGTCATTGAGATGTCTTTTGTGAATTGTACTTGTTGGCTTTGAAAGGAATGAAGAGATTTCTCATTGAAATATTACTGATTTTTAGTTAAGCACACTCCAGGTCCAGTCAAGCCAGTTCTTATGTTCAGGGTGAGAACTAATCCACCTTAGAACCGATCACCTCTAACTCAAGACATGTAGTTCGGCTATTGGTCTCTTTGTGCAAATAGATTTAACAAATTAACAATGTCTTCCTCCCTTAAGTTTGACACGTGAAACTCTAATTTGTAAAGAGTGGATCATTCTGTTTAAAAAGAGTGTCTTCTTTTACACTCCACTCATTTTACTGCCCTTGTTCCTTCCCTCTCTTTACTATTTCTTTCTTCCAATTGTAAGCCCTTCGTCTTGGAGAAGTCCCTTCTGTTTTGGCATGATATTTTTGCAGTTTTTCCCCAAGTCCCGGAACTTTTATCTCCAAGAAAAAAACTGTCTCCCCAATTTTCAAGTGTAGTACACATGTACAAGTGAAGTCCGTCACATTTAGGTGTTGTGTTATAATGTTCAGGGGAGCACTTATTTCTATTCTTTTGTTCTTCGGAACAGAAATAGAATATAAATACGTTTAGTAATTTTTTTTGTTCCCGAGAATAATTTGTTTTTGGGAATAGTTTTGGAATAAAAATAATAAATAAAAAAAATCGTTTCTTGTTCTCAAAAATAATTTAAGAAACAAAAAACGAGTTTTTCTTTTTTTTTTCTTTCTCTTTCTCTCTTCTTCCTCCAGTCAGTCGCCCGCCTTCGCGATAGCCGACAACCGGCCAAATGAGGCTTGGTGACCTCGCCGAGCCTTGCCGACCCCCAGCAAGGTCACCCCGAGCTCGTCGCCCACCAATGACCCTTGCCCCCTTCCCCCTAGCCGAGGTAACACTAATTCGCCCAATTGTCGCGAGGTGGATGTTGCCCGGTGAGGTTCAGGGGACCTTGTTGGTGGCCGTTGAGGTCGACGACCTCGTCGGCCCTTGTCTAGCTAGTTGCTGGCCAACCATGGCCAAGGCCAGCAACTAGTTAGAGGAAGAAGAAGAAAAAAAAGAAAAGAAAGAAAAATATAATAAAATTATTAATAAATTAATAGAAACTTTAAATCATAAAAATATTTGAGATCGTATTAAACATATTTTTCTTTTAGAAAGAAAAATTTTGTTCGCTTACCAAACGCCTTTAAATGTTCAGAAACTATTTCCAAAAACAAAAATGGAAAAAATTGTTTTAAAAAAAAATTATTCCCAGTAAAAAAAACGTTACCACAAATGCCACTTTTAATGGCCCTTTCGCTCTATTTCGGAGCCTATATGAAAGCCATAAAAAGTATTTCTTACTTCTACTAATTATTTTCTCTTTAATATTTGAAAATGAGAAGATTTTACCCAAGTTTAGAATTATGAGAAAAAGAAAAGATATTTTAGGCATCATCGGTGAATTAAAAGTAGAATTTTGAGAATTTTAAGTGCTAAGAGAAACCCGTCCGCGAGCCGACTCAATCTACTGCTCGCGCCGCCTCTTGAGCGAAGGAGACCGACCGAAACAGGCTCCGCTCTGAAGAAACGCCATCGTAGAGGCGGGGGGAAAATGTTGCCGCAGAGGATGAAGAAGGCCGTGGCCGACAACCCAAAGAAGCTGGCCAACCTGATCGACCTCGTGAACCTGCCCTCGACCGTGCGCGACTTCGTGGGTCAGTCCCAGACCTCCCGCCTCGGCTGCTTCATGCGCGTCTGGTCCTACATCAAGTCCAATCACCTCCAGGTCAGCCGCTCCCCGTAGGTCGCGGTCTCTGTTAGCCGAACCGCATGCTAGTGTTAATTCGATGTGTGGGTGGCTGTCGGGAACGAGTCCCTCGGGTTTATCGTGCGATTCGTGCGGTGAATTGGCAGTTCGGAATTGGGTTCGGGTCTGTTCGTCTAGGGTTTGTGTAGTAGTGAATTCGCTATCTTGGGCACCTGGTTGATGAACGTTGAAGTATTTGGAAATGAGTGTTCCGCGTTGGGAGTAATTTCGGTTAGGGCAGTGGTGTCCATGAATTGATCTTAATGAAGTTTGACTATGCTTGATAGTTTTTCCTCTCTTGGGCGAAACTATTTGCTTGTGAGCAAAAGGGGATTGGTGTCTGGCTGCGGGCAAGCGAATGTTTTTCTGGGGTCGAGCAATTTGCGCGTGACTAACGGGGGTGCAGCTTCTGGGCACTGCTTGAATGTGTAGAGAAACTTCATAACTTGATAATTATTCTACTGAAATTGCCGCTAGAATGTGCTGCTGAGTGAAATTTCATCGAGTTAGATGGTCGTTTTATCTGTTTCTGAAGTCCTGCATGAGTTGATTATGTCTTCACTTGCAGGAGTTGTGCTGTATCGCTTATCTGAAAAATGTGTCGTTTGTTTCTGTGAGCAGGATCCTAACAATAAAAACCTGGTGAACTGTGACGAGAAGTTGAAAAGTATATTGTTAGGCAAGCCACAAGTTGAACTCGTTGAGCTTCCAGACTTGATCAAACTGCACTTTCCAAAAGAGCCCAAATGAGTTCATGAGGTTTATTGTAAAGATCCATAATGATCACCTGTGTAATCGCCTCCTCTGAGGGCATTTGCCATTTCATTCTGTCAGTGATATTTATGTTTGCATGATGAAGTGGCTATATCTTCCAATTGGCTTGATTCTGATCATCTGGAAACTGAAGTTCCCTCAATAGCTGGCTTGACTGAATATGATGGCCCCGTTAAGAAACGTGCTTTTTGAAGAGGAAATTTTTTTGTTTCTACGAAGACTCCTTGTATTCGTTATTGACTTCCTTGTTAAGTCTCTGCTACTTGTAACTTGAGATTTTCAAGAAAAGATAAATATGAAGCTTAGATGTGCATAGGGTTCAAATCTTTGTTATGCTAGGACCCTGCTATGTGAGTCAATTATGATAGCAATGGCTAAAAGCAAAGCAATTAGTCAGAAACTTCTCTAGTCTAGTTGTGGGGAAACATCTAGGGCTTTATGGATGATAAAACAAATAAAAGTTGAGTTTAATAGATGAAAAGCGGGAATTCATTACAGAATCAACTCTTAATATGTGCCCAAAATTGACTGATATGATGAATTGCATATGCACCATCTGGGTTCTAGGGATTTAGTGATGTCATTCGATCTTTAATGTGCGTGTAGATGCATTCATATATCTGAGCAATTTTCTTTTGTAGTGGAAGCAATGACTTTGGTGTATTCAATGTCCTTGTGATGGCTCACTGCAAATTGCTTGTTTGTGATAGCAACATGGACCCTTCATGTGTGAAGCAGAGTGAACCCATCTTGATTCGATGGGCTGTGGTGACAATCTGAGTTGATTTAAAAGCAGACAGTTTTGTTAATAGGTTGATTGGGTGATGTAACTGAGCATTGTTGGCATCAGGAGGAAGTCAACTGGCTCGCCTATCTGTTTGTAGATAATCTTGATGGATGTCCAAAGACTCAGCTTACTTGGCAATAAAGGTTGAGGATCTCTCATGAATCTTTCTGGGGATGGCCGGTTTTGTGCAGACAAGATTTATGTCTGTATTGACTTGACGCGTGCCATTTCGGTGACATGCAGTGAATTGCTCATTCGGCCATGTCTGATCAATTTCAGTATGATGAGCTTTTCTCCTGAAGCATTGCAGTAAAGCTGAGACCAATATTAACATTAAGCTCTGCCTTGTTTGTGATTCTTGTGGTTATTCTGATTCACAATCTCTTCGAGGTTCACTGGATCAGCAGGGTAAAAGTTGAAACTTCGTGACTTTGCTTAGCTTCCAGTCTTGAATGGGAAAAGGAGAAGCTGCTTGACCATAGGCAATTACTATTGTGACCAAAGGGGAAGAAGAGTTTTATATAAGAAAGTAGGTCAAGTCAATCAAATCCATAAGCAGGCCGAAGGCCTATCCATAAGCAGTGGAAGCCTCTGTAGAATCTTTTCCTCAAGTGGAATATAGAGGTCTGGGGATTAGCAGATCCATTCATTTCTTCCTCTTTCCCGGGTCCTAAGTCTAGTCCATGATATCGAGATTCCAAACCTAAATAGTTCGTGCCATTGACCACTCATATCACGTTGACATACCATGTGGGACGGATCGACACCTCACTTGGATGATTGATCATCAACTCAATCCTCGATCGTGCAATTAGCATTGAATTCATGCAAAAAATGGATTGGAAAAAGCGGGGGAAACCTTCTAAGGATTGAAGTTTTGTCCGAATGTGTTTGGTGTCTCCCATTCTACATTTGGGTTCATTATCAGGTCCAATTAGAAAGCGAAATCGAACCAAGTATATGTATGTTCCGAAATTCCAAGTGTCTTGGTCCACTTTGCGGGTGCAACCGAATCCCTTATTTGGTTTTAGTATTTTGTCAGGTTAATTTCACTAGCCAAGCCAAACCAGAACCCAGTTCTTTCTCATTGTAATGAACATCAACAGTCACAGGCCATCTAATCAAATTCGAAAGGTATTCTCCTTGGCCCTTGTTCAGCCAAGGAATAGACACAAAAATAATTATCAATTTGGAATTTTTTTTGATAATTTTTTTTAGTATTAACTCATGTTAGCCAAATAAAATAATTAAAGACCGTCATTTTTACATGCATCGGCAAATTCTATCTTTCCTTGTTAATTTAATTTAACAGGTTCAACATCATCTCCACCGAAATCTGTCACTTATCCTGCCTATTTCTTTTCTTTTTTTTTGAAAAATTTTATCACTCTCGTTGATTTATTTATTTATTGAGGTGGGAAACCTCAAAAATTTACAGAAGCTATAATATTTGACATAATGACGCCAATATTGTATTTTCATAAATTCTCGGAAATACGAATAATAATTGGAGTTCTGATGGAAAAAATCCTTTTGTTATACCAATGCATGCAAAATTGACAAAAAGGTTCTGGAGCCTTCTAGCGGAGGTACAGCTAACAGTCTTGCGTTAGGCTGAGGATATCCAAGTGGCCATTTGATCTAATACTTTTCTTTGTCCCCCCCACAACGCAAATTAGAACGACAACGTTTCGCATGAAGAACGAGCTCGAACGATGTCCAGTTGGTTTTATTTTCCTTAAACCCTCCAGGTTTTCTTGTCGTCCAAGCACGTTCGCTCCCCTCGAAGTCCCCCACCGTCGCTTCCGATTCCGACACCGCCCGTTCCATAGAAAGCTCGCAGCTTTGTCCTTCGATCGGCGCCGGCGAAATGCTGCTGTCGAGGATTCTGTCCCGCGCTTCCCGGAGCGCGAGCCGGGCCGCCTCCCTCCTGTCTTCTCCTCCGGCCCCAACGCATCCCCCGGCGCTCGTCTCCGAACAGCGCCGCGCGCTTGCGTGCGGTTCTCCGAGCAAGGTACTCGACAAGAACTCGTCCGCGGCTGCGGTCTTCAACGGTCTTCGAGTATTCGGTTCTTCGTGTGGCTTCCTTCAATTTCATTCTATCGTGAGTTTGTTGCGCCTTAGGATTTCAGTCTCCCTTGTGGATTGATTGATTGATTGATTGATTGGATTCTAATTGATTTGGAGTTGCGATTTATGAAGTGGCGAGAGTGCAAACTTGTTAATTATTGGCTTATTGGGTTTGCGCATTATGATATGGGACTCCGTCGGCTCGCGAGGCTAAACGAATGCACGACTTCTTGTGTGCTTTATGTTAATCAAGCTCTGTTCAGTTGAGCTCAAGCGGTGCCTTATCAACAGAGCTCGAGGCTGTCGCGGTTGAGTTGAGCATTGGGCATTTGATTTTGTTAGTTGGGGTCGAGCGCTGTAGTAATTGTCTCGGCTGAGGTTCGGTTATTGTCCTTGTGTCAATTATTTGGTTGAAACATCGTACCTTTAGATGGATGGCATTCTCAGCATCTGTTTCAACAACTGGTTTGTGCCCTTGTGCAATCATTCGATGTCCTCTATATTGTTCTATCAGAGAAGAAAGAAAAAGAATAAGAAAGAAAGAATGGGTCTTCTAGGATTCCCTAGAAATGGTTTGATTTCTCCTTCGGTGACATCAATCTTCAGCTACCTGACATTTTTTTTCAAGTTCGTTTCACATCTAATCTTGGCTCCGTCAGGTGGTGCCCTCAAATCAGTTCGCCTTCCATGCTACTCCGTTTCGGCGGTATGGAATCTCATCATCTGCTTCTCCTGAGCATACAGAGACGGTATCAAATTCCGAGGCCACAAAAGCAAGTGGAAATGCTGAAGATTTGAATCAGTCAGGAGATAGGAGTGCTGGAGAGTTGGCTCCTGAAGCTAACAAGACGAGGAGAAAAGCTCCAAAAAGGACGGCCTTTTCGGATTCAGAATCGGAGGGTGAGAAGGAACTATCTATGGATGACTTGGCAAAACTTGTGGCAGAGAAGGAAGAACTTCTGAAGTCAAAGCACAAAGAGATTGAAAAAATGCAAGATAAAGTCCTTCGGAGTTATGCTGAGATGGAGAATGTGATGGACAGAACCAGGCGGCAAGCTGAGAATTCCAAGAAATACGCTGTACAGGTATGGTAGACATGGTCATTGCTATAGACTTCATGTTTCACTATTTTATCATAAAAAGTACTCAATAAGTTTAATTTCGAATTGTCTGCAGAATTTCGCTAAAAGTTTATTGGACGTTGCAGACAATTTGGGGAGAGCATCCTCAGTTGTCAAAGAAAGCTTCTCTAAGATTGATGCAAAGGATAGTGACGGAGCAGCGCCTCTCCTAAAAACACTTCTAGAAGGGGTTGACATGACGGAGAAGCAGCTTGTTGAGGTAGGCTTTTCTTTCTTTGCGATGGGCTTCATCACAAAGCACCCCTACTGCACATATTCTGGCCTTCTGTGTGCTTTATCCAAAATGGGTACCGCATATCAGTATCTTTGTCGGCAAAGGAGGGGAGAACCCTTTTATTTATCATCTATCATATCCTTATGCTAAGATCTTGTTATGGAACAGTTGGTGGATCTCCGCATAATGCAATTGCTACTTCACTACTCAACATGACATATGCTACTTCCACAGCAGTCTTGAGTTTATATGTATAGCTGAGGTTTACATATCTTTTCTTCCAGGTACTTAAGAAACATGGCATTGAAAAATATGATCCTACAGATGAGCCGTTTGATCCACATAGGCATAATGCAGTATTCCAGATGCCAGACAGTTCTAAGCCCCCAGGCACTGTTGCTGTTGTGCTAAAGGTATATTTTTAATTGCATTTCACGCTCTATATGTAGTGGTACTTTAACTGGAAAATTATTTTCAGCAATTTTTTCGTGGATTTTGCATTTCTTTCTGCTTTTCTACTCCTGCCCCAAATCCACCCAATGCATGTCATCTCACAGACATACAGGCTGAAACAGGGAAAAAAGAGAGGTAGAAGGTTTATAGAAGGGAGTGAAAAGCCAGATAAAAGATGACCTTTTTCCTGTCTGTTTGTTTTGAATGAAAGAAAAGGTCTGATGTCTCTTGAACTATGGTTTTAGTGCATTACATAACTGGTTTCAGTTATTTCGCCTGAAGGAGCAGCAAATAAGGTGTCATTTCTTAGCTTTCCTAATCTTATAAGATGACCTCGACCTACTCCATACTCACTGTAATTCTGGAATAATGAGCAAAAACCCGAAATTCATCACGAAAGGTTTCAGAGTTGACCTAGAAAGACCCTCACAACCTAAAAACCCAATTGACTGCGTCAAGTTTAATTTGCAATGCACTAAGCCTCTGTGTTCAGAAACTGTGAGTTACAAGTCTAATTCGGTCGATGCTGAAGTAATAATCACTGCATTTTCTCATTGGCATCATTGGTGGACTGTAGTTTGGCCCTATATAGCCTAAGATGCATGGATTCTCTATGATTTACAATACAAAGCTCAACCATGGTTTTGGCAAGGATTATGCAATCTTCATAGGAAATGCAGAATTATGTCCGGCCATATATATGGTGCTATTATTTTAAGCTCCTCCCATTTGTTTCAACAGTCTCAAGAGGGCATAGATTTGGCCACACCTAGCTTATTATCTTTAATGTGTCCATATCTGACACTTAGCTTCGTTCTAGGCATAGACTCTCCTGTTCTTGGGTGGGGCAGAATCGGTTTCTCCTCATGTTTCACAGCAGTAAACTGTTTTCTAGTGTATGATTATACAGGAGACCCTCATCATTGCCTTGAGCCTTGTATTTGTTGTATAATGGCTCTTTTCTATCGTATCTGGTTAGGTTGCCTAAGTAGTTATTCAGATTTTCATGTTGGGAAGGTTTGGTTTTAAAGAGGGAGATAAAGCTGAAGTGAGTCTCAGCTCTGTCAAGTTGCTGTTTTAATTTTGAAATATTTTCTTGCACTGTGCTGCAGGCTGGTTACATGCTCTATGACCGAGTTCTTCGTCCTGCGGAGGTCGGTGTGACTCAAGCGGTGGAAAATGATGCAACCGAGGCCAATACAGCTGAGAAAGGCTCTTAAGCTTCTGCAATTGGGGTTTGTAGTTTCGCAGGGAACCCTGATCAATGTGGAGACACTTATTTACATCATGTCTGGAGCTTTCTCCCAATCGTTAGAGGAGAACTAACTTATAGGATGATCTTGAATACAGCGCAGAGGACGTCGATTCATCTTTTCCGGTTTACTTGCGGCATTACATTTTTCACTTTGGATATGTACAAGGATATGATGGCACTTTCATGCCTTAAAGTTTTGATCCTTGTTCGGTCAATAATCAAATTACGATGTGTTCCTAGTTTGCTTGTGATGTCTCGTCTTGAAGGTTAGTGGGAAAAGAATCGTCTATGGACCCAAACGGAGAAGAAGGAAACCGTGAAATGTAGCTATGCTTTGCTGGGTGGTTGGTCATCGATCTGTAGGTAACAGATAATGACTCGTCCTCCTCTCTCATTTATATCGGATCAGAAGCTTGTGTGATTGGGTTAAACAGTCAAAACAGTCAAAAGAGATCTACTCATAGTTTGAATCACACAAACCGCAACTTACTCGTGCAATGCACTAGTTCACCTGCGTCGATTCCGTGTAAAACTTGTGAAATAAGCTCTTCATGGTTCCATGGTTCGCGGTCAGACACATAATTCCCGTCATTTCTTCAATACTCTTCACTTGTGAAATAAGCTCTTCATGGTTCTATGGTTCATGGTCGGGCACATAATTTCCGTCATTTCTTCAATACTTTTCTGATCTGGCTTCAACTTTTGTCGGAATAGAAAATTTATGTGTTAGGGCCAGCGGACAGCATTGGTACTCGTTCTGCCACCAGCTTCCCTAGCAGCAAAATGGCTATCGCATGCACAAAGCATGTTCTCAATTCTGCCTACACGTCGCCTCGATTAATTCTTCCAGTGAACATCACCTTAGCATGGAAGCATAACTAATAGATCATTGATACCCCCTCATGACATATATCACACCTAGAGAGAGAGAGAGCAGCAGCACATATTTGCCCAGCAAAATATTTACAGGAGCAACTCGAGTATCACCTCGGTGGATTTATACATACTGACTATGCTACATCTACTAGATACATGATGCCCTAAATGTCAAACTCAAGTCATTCTCTAGACGGCAATTCATTTGCCAGTCTTACCCTAATACAACACAGCACAACCGTTTCTCAGTTGCTGTTTTCTGGCTCCCATCGAGTGGCCTCATCCCTTTGACCAGAAGCCGCTCGTGGTTGTTTTCAGCATGGTTGTGCTCTTGTCCTCAACGTCATCATGACCATTCTCAGGTTCGTCTGGAGACACACCGAGGTCCAAACCACCCTTGCTCAAATTCTGCAGAGCAGATCCATTGTTATCATATTAACAACCTCGCACCTTTAAGAATGTCACTATTTGGAGGCGAGAGCAAAATTCTGCTAATCCTATATTCTATGGTGGATACTGGCAAGCAGTTCCTGGCTTCAAAGTTAAGAAAGTATAGCTGGATTTTTCACTCTAAATTATCTCATAGGCAGGTATCAACACTTTAAAGAAGCCTTGTTCTACACATACAGCTAAAACTGCAACATGCAGGAGTCAGCAGGAAAACAAAATGTGTTATTCATGTAGTTCTTTTACACTTTTCAAGTTACTGGTAGCCTACTGACCAAAAAAAAAAAAAAACTGTTTGATCCAAATTCCCTTGTCAGCCTTCCTTCACTGGAAATAACTTCACTTTATTTTTTGGAAAAATGGGCATGTATGCAACTAGAGTTGCTTATTTAATTTCAACTTCCAAAACTTATGCGACCGATCATTGTCGGCAAATGAGCCTACTTCCATGTGAATGAAATATGATTTGCTTGTCACCTTTTCACCCTAAACAAGTGGATAACTTCCCAGCACTTCGATGTTTCAATGTACTTAACATCCCCAGAGCAACATTCAAAATGATACTAAAACAACAGTTTACTGTACATTTATTAATGGGCATCACCTGAATTTCTTTCTCCTCGTCCTCGGTATGATCACTTTTCCCATATATATCATCATTCTCAACCATAGGCCCACCAGTGCTTGGGTAGTTCTCACTTATTTTGCCTTCTTCTGCTTTTCTTGCTGCTGCCTTAGTATGATCTTCGAGCACAGCAATCTGTAAAGAAAAGGCAAATTAAGAAAACTACGGAATTAAAGATAGAAAAGATGCTGAATCGACATGCACGAGAACTACGCTTCACTAAGAACAGTGAATCTAAACATTGACATAACAAGTGATACCCAATATCATAAAGGACGTCTCTATATCCTGACCTCAACTTGATGTGTAAGAAACCTTGAAGCCTATACAAGCACCATAAGATCAAATACCCATGTCGCGACTACTTTAAATCATAAACAAGAAGCCATCCAAACCTTTCGAGACAAAAGCGAAATTCCATTCCATAGATAAGACTGCGAGACCACACTCCAGTACACAAATTTAAACCCGAAAATCATAGCTCGAATGTCAACTAAAACAGGGGGTCAGAGCAGAACTCGTGGTCGATTGATTTAACACCTAAGTTTTCACAAATCAAAGTCGAATTACTTCCAAATTTCCTCCAGTAATATACTAAAATCTAACGAAACCATGATCGAAAGCAGGGCGAGTAGCAACAAACTCGAATCTTTCCACAGAGTCCAAAATTATAGTCGCTAAGTAATTTGAAGTCGACAAAGCTTGTGCCCAGATAACGCACGACTCAAAACAGTGGCTGCTACGAAGCCACGACTGGAAGCAGGAGTTGAGCTCACATGAAGCACCACTTAAACCCTAGTTCTCAAACAAGATAAACCCTACCAAGTCAACCATAACCCATCAAAAGGAAAATCAAGACCTCGCTTTCTTCCATTTTTCCCCAAGAAGGAGCCAAAATTTCCACAGTCAAGAACACTAAAACCCCAGCTTCCACACATACACAAGCATGTGTACAAACGACAGAGAGACGCCGAGAGAGAGAGAGAGAGAGAGAGGGAGGGAAAAACCTACTGGAGTGTAGCGATACTTGCGCCTGGGGGCCTCCTCCGCCGAGCCGGAGCCGCCGTCGCCGCCGTCGGGGGCCGCGGCGGCGCCGGAGGAGACGGGGGTCCAGCGGCAGAGGAAGAGGGTGGAGGCCGGGTGGTTGGGCTGGAAGTGGCTCCGGTGGTGGCTGGCGGGGGCGGAGGCCGACGACGGCGGCGGCGCCACGTGGACCCACCGCTTCTTCCACTTGCGGACGGGGCCGTTGAAGACGGTGGCCGTCGGGCCGTACCGGGACGAGGCGCGGCTCAGTCTCGACCCGGCTCCTTCCATTTTCCCTTCTTTCCGGCCCCCCGGGAGCTGGGCACGATATATATATATATATATATATATATATAAAAAAGAAAAAAGAAAAAAACAGAGAGGATTCTCTATGGCCGTGCGTGCGGTGTGGTCGCTCGCTCAATCTAGTGGCGAGAAGTCATGATTATAAAGCGTTGTTAGTTTATATTATGACGGGCATTTAATCAGTTGGTTGATGCTGACAGTCCTAGCTTTTTTGGGTCCCCCCGTGTGCCTGCGAATACGGATTTTTGTTGGTGAGCCCTTTCGGAACACTAATTAAATATATTTCATATGAAATATATTTCGATATCCGAAATATTTATTGTAAGGGTTATCAATTTCAAAGTGAGTCGATTTTTTTTATTTTGAAATTGAGAACTGAATTGGACAAGCCAATTTCCTCAACATATGAAATAAAATAATCGATTTTACCTACCGTGGAACTAAATTGAATCTAGCTATCCAAACTTGGGAAAGGATGATGTTAATTTCTTTTTTTTCATTTCCAAAGTTCTTAAATTTCTAGTGTGCGAGATGAAATTACTAATCGTAGGGGAGTTATTAGTTAAGAAAAAGATATTACTCCTACAAATAATATATACTTTATGCACTTGTTGGATAAATAAAATGAATAATTAATACATTTTGAGCCCATTTGGTCCAACTCCTCTTTGGGAATCCAGAGCCGGAGCAATTCTCTCGAGAAACACCCAAAACACTTAATCGTAACTTGAAAACAAATTAGAAAACATTTTCATCATTCCACATGGTGATTTTTATAAGGAAAATTACCAAAATATTCAATTTTAATTTTTTTTTTTAGAAGAAATTCTTTTTATTTTTTCATCTTCCTTGGTCGGTCGTCAGGCAAGACAACGCCTGGTTGACCGATCATAGGGGAGTGATGAGCTCACCTAAGGCCCACGAGCCAAAGCAAGCCAAATTTTACCAAGTTGAGGTCAACAACCAGATCGACCCTAGATTCGAACACACCTTAAGACCAACAATGAGGAGGAGAGAAGGACTCTCGATTCTCCTCCGAGTCTCCGACGCATAACAATGGATCCTCACTTCGTCTTCCCTCCGAATCCACAGGATCTTGAAGAGGAATAGGAAGAAAATCAGCTCTATGCGTAAAATCCTGTCAACTTAGCTTATCTTCCCCCATCCAAACTCAAACTTTGACAAGGCTTGAGCTCGACTCACTAAATCCAGTGAGATGGAGCTTCACTTGAGGCTAGCGAGCTTGTCTCTCACGTATGACCAATAACTGGTGATTAGCCAAGGAAAAAGGAAAAATATAAAATATTAAAAATTCAATTTTATTTTGAAGAATTATATGATAAAGGTTTCAATAACTAAAGACTCAAACACAAGTGTCAAGGACCTGCGCATGATGTTTGTGGACCTCAACTTGATTGCCGAGGACTAGAGCTTGAACATTAGGAATTTGGGCTTGAATGCCATAGCATCGGGGTTTCAAGCCCAACCTCAATGACTTGGGCATGGGTATTGAGGGTTTGGGCATCGAAAACTTGGTCTTGAATGTCGAGGACTCCAGAACTAACGTTGGAGTTCTCATGTCCAAGCATAAAATTTAATATTAAAGTATCGATATCTAGTCATATTTTAGAAATGTGATCCGATTTTTTGAAGGGAAATAATATTCCTAAATTCAAATGTAAGTTTTCCATTGAATAGGAAACCTGGAAAATGAAACAAATATATTATTGAAAAATGTTTTTTGCGAAACAAATGGAACTTAAGGCAATGTTTGTTTATGTTCTTTTTTTTTTTTTTTTTATAAACAAAATTTCTATTTTTTTGTTCCGGGGAACAAAAAAAAAAAAAGAAACACGTTTGTTTGCATTTTTGTTCCAAACCTATTTTTTTGTTCTCAGAATACATTTGGAACGAAATAAGAAACAATAAAACATGTTTCTTGTTTTTGAATAATTTTTAGGAACGAATTTTCTCTCTCCTCTCTTTTTTCTTCTTTTTTCTTCTTTTTTTCTTTCTTTTTTTCTTTGGCCGGTCGTCGGCCTCGGCTATGGCCGGCGACCGGCCGTCGAGGATCGGCGACGTCGTCGAGGACCGAAGACCTCGCCGGAGCGTCGCCGCCCCGACAAGGCCGAGCGTCGAGCTCGCCCAGCCACCAGCGAGGCTTGGCGTTGCCAGGCCGTAAGCTCGCCCAACCAAGGCGAGGTCAAGCCTCGCCGAGCCATGGCGATGCTCGGCGGCCCCGGCCAGCAAGCCTCGCCATGGATGGGCAAGGCCGTCGACCAAAAGAAGAAAAATGAAAAAGGAAAAAAAAAAAAGGAAAAATAAGAAAATAAAAATAAAAATATTAAAAAATTAAAAGAAATAAAAAAAATTATACAAATTTACCAAACGCATTTTGTTCTATTCAAAAATTTTCCCCGGAACAAAATAGTTTTTTCCATTTTTGTTCCCTAAAATAATTTTTAAACGAGAAACAGTTTTTCAAACAAGCGCACCATAAATGACTCATTTACAAATGTCAATAAACTATATATATATATATAAATACTCATTTACAAATGTCAATAAACTATATATATTGCATTCTTTTTGTTCCATGATAATTAAATCCCGGTAGGATTCACAAGCAGTAGAGCGAAGACCTATTTGGCGTGGATTCCATGACACGCAAATGATAGAGTTCTTGTTTATCCGTGGGCTTATCATGAATTGCTCCAAAAGTTTAAACATTTAATTGTAGCATGGTTTAATACCCAACTATCCAAAGTCTTTTTCATGAGACGGGGTGTATTATTTCACTTAAAATTTTCGATAAAGAAAAATATTTTTCATGAAATTATTTTCAAGTTTTCATTTGTCCAATGATTTAGAAAAAAAACGATTTTCTTCCTATCAAAAGTCATTTTCCCCAATCTAAACATTTTCTTTTTATTTTATGGAAAATATTTTCTGTAACAAGTTTTCCATCATTTAAACATCAAAAAATCGAAAAATAATTTTTTGAAAATAGATTTCCTTCAAACGATCAGACCCGTAGACACAGCCCCAAGAAGGTATGTAATGCTGTGGGTTTTGACCCATGTGATTTGGGTTCAACACGTGTATGAACAGTGAACACACTGATTGGGCCCACGCTTCAGTAAATGGGCATGGAGGTTCTGGTTCCTCGTCGGGCTTTGGCCCTCCATTGTCTCAATCTACGAGGAAACGAGAACAAATCGACCGGGCATGAGCTAACTTGTGTTCAACCATGCAAGTAGCAGCTAATTAGCACAGTCCAGACTTAAGATCTAATTAGACTAAGCCAATCCCATGTTAATAAGTGACGAGACATGCATGTAAATATGAGTTTTCATGTTCTATATCATAGTGCCACTAATTGCATTTTAATAGATTTCATTCAATATTTGAAATTCGTTGTGATTGTTGGACGTTCCGCATCGCGTAAATATTAAACGTTGATGGGTCATGCATGGTATCAAGATTTCTCTCTACCAAGTCGGTAAGTATGAATTGATATAGAACTCTACTTCGATACGGTCGAAGTTGTTTAATCGGCTCCTCACTTCACTTAACTTGTTCCCTATTGGAAAGGCAAATATATATGGGAAAGGCAGTTGTGATATGTTTTTATATATATGCTTTTATTTAGGCCTTTTATTTAAGCCGTTTACTTATGATATTTTGTGTACATATCTTTTATTGTGTTATCTTTGTATTTTTGGTAGTTTAGCCTTATTAGGAGATTGTTTGATAGCTGTATCTTCTTGTATATATGTTGCGTTTCTATGGTAATGAAGGACGTTAATTCTCATTCCAAAATTCCTCGTTCTTTTACATGGTATCGAGCCATGGCTGATGGAAAGAAAGGTGAGGAGAGTTCTGGAACAGACAAGAAAATCTCTAGCCCTTACACACCGAATTCGAATGACAACCCGGGTAACTTGATTACCCAAGTTTAGTTGAAGGGCGAGAATTATGAAGAATGGGCGCGAGCTATGCGGACTGCATTACGAGCCAAGAAGAAATATGGTTTTATTGATGGATCTGTCAAGCAACCAGCAGAGGATTATTGGAACTTGAAGATTGGTGGACGGTTAATTCCATGTTGGTTTCTTTGGTGTTTAATACCATTGAACCGACACTTCGCTCGACTATCTCTCACATGGAGAACGTGAAAGATCCGTGGGATGATATCAAGCGAGATTCTCAATTGGGAATGGTCCACGGATGCAAAGCAAGCGAGATCGGATTTGGCCAATTGTAGGCGGGATGGTCAACCCATCGTGTCCTATTTCGGTAAACTCAAAATTTTGTGAGATGAAATAAATAACTATGATCATATATCAGTTTGTGTTTGTACAGGTTGCAAATGCAATTTAACCATTGAATTGGAAAGAAAGCGTGAAGAAGAGAGTTCATCGCTTTTTGATGGGCTTAGATGAAGAAGGATATGGAACAGTGCGCACTAATATTTTGAGCACTGAACCTTTGCCTAATCTAAATCGTGTCTATGCTATGGTTGTTCAGTAAGAGCGAGTGCGAACTATGACACGAACCAAGGATGAAAGAGGCAATCCCATGAGTTTTGCAATCCGGGCAGGTGGTCAAAATTCAAGGGGGGATAAAGATAAAATCCCGTTTTGTTCTAATTGCAACCAAGAGGGACATGATGCTGAAAGTTGTTTTCAACTAATAGGATATCCAGAATGGTGGGGTAATAGACCACGTGGAACCTCTGCCGGACAAGGTAGTGGTCAAAAGCGTAGTAATAGAGGTGGACGTAACAAGGGAGGTGGTGCTCGTGCCAATGTCTCATATGTAACTGGAGTTGATGGTGGGCGAGGAGTTGTGACGGATTTAGATCGAAAAGGTCTTAGTGGATTGAATGATGAGCAGTGGGCAACTTTATTGGTAATGTTAAGTTCTCATCAGAATAGTGCCCATGAGAGGTTGACAGGTAAACATAGTATTTTTCCTTGGATTATTGACATAGGAGCTTCCCACCATATGACAGGAACGTTGGCATTTTTGAGAGAATTGCGTGACATTGTGCCATGCTCAGTTGAGTTACCTGATGGAGAAAAGACCATGGCAATGAAAGAAGGAACTATGTTGCTTGGAGGAAACTTGAAATTGCGACGAGTTCTTTTTGTCCCCAATTTGAAATGCAATCTGATTTCTGTATCACAACTTCTTAATGATTCAAATTTGGTTATTCAACTCACTAACAAAATATGTGCTATATAGGACCTAAATTCGAGAAACCTGATTGGAGCCGGTGAGCAACGCGAGGGGCTTTACTTTCTCAAGGGAGTGACTTCAGTACATGCTTGCACGGTGGGCTGATATGGAACCCTTTGAGCTTTGGCATAAAAGAATGGGTCATCCTTCTTCTAAGGTGGTGGAGTTAATTCGAAAGCTGGCAAAATGGTTAGGAAAACCAATAAAACTTGTGAGGTTTGTTTTAGAGCAAAACAAACAAGAGAGATCTTCTTTTCTAGTGACAATAAAGCTAAAGATTGTTTTGAATTAATACATTGTGATTTGTGGGGGCCTTATAGAGTTCCTTCTTCATGTGGAGCAATTTATTTCTTGACAGTTGTTGATGATTACTCTCGTGCTGTGTGGATATATTTGTTGAATGGAAAAAGTGAAGTGGCTTGTGTTCTTAGGAAGTTTATTGCGATGGTTAGATGCCAATTTGAGAAAAATGTGAAAATCGTTAGAAGTGATAACGGAAGTGAATTTTTATGTTTGAAAGAATATTTTGATGAACATGGGATATTGCATCGGACTTCTTGTGTTGGAACACCTCAACAAAATGGCCGAGTGGAAAGAAAGCATCGCCATATCCTTAATGTTGCAAGAGCTTTGTGTTTCCAAGCAAATCTACCCATAGAATCTTGGGGAGAATGTGTACTCGCAGCTGGGTATTTGATTAATAGGACTCCATCTATAATATTGAATGGTAAAACCCCATATGAGATTATTTTTGGCCAACCTCCTTCTTACAAACATATTCGGGTTTTTGGTTGTTTGTGCTATGCGCATAATCAGAATAGGGATAAAGATAAATTTGCTAGTAGAAGTCGTCGATGTGTTTTTGTTGGTTATCCATTGGGAAAGAAGGGGTGGAGATTGTATGATTTAGAAACTGGTGAATACTTTATTTCAAGAGATGTAGTGTTTGTTGAAACGGAATTTCCATATGCTGATGAGAAAACAAGTAAGTGATGAACTCATTAAAAATAGAGTTATGGAGTTGGGTGATGAAGTTGATGATTTAAAAAGTGACATGAGAGAGGAGCACGCCGAAAGTGTAGATAGAGAAAATGAGGTGAATCATGAAATGGAGGAATTGATCCACACAAACAATGAGGACGTGGAAAGAAGTGAAGTTGTTGAAGAGCAGTTAGGCAGGGAACAAAGGGTCAAGCAACCGTCTGTTCGTTTGAAAGATTATGTGACAAACACCATCAGAATAAGCCCCTCGACATGCTCATTTGCCCGATCTGATTCCTCAGGTATGCCTTATTCTATAGCACGTTATGTGAGTTATAAAAAATTTTCTACGCAACACCGGTGTTTCTTGGCGGCAATTACTTGCGGGACATGAACCAAACTCTTATGGGGAAGCAATTAAAGATGAACGGTGGAGAGAGGCCATGAGTAAAGAAATACGGGCTTTAGAAAATAATGGCACATGGACAAATCGAAAATTTGCCGCCTGGGAAGAAAGCAATTGGGAGCAAGTGGGTGTATAAAATTAAGTACAATTCGATGGAAGCATTGAACGATACAAGGCACGATTAGTGATACTAGGAAATAAACAAGTTGAAGGCATAGATTATCGGGAGACTTTTGCTCCTACGGCAAAAATGTGCACCGTACGCACTTTTCTTGCCGTTGCGGCTTTCGCAAAGAATTGGGAACTTCATCAAATGGACGTTCAAAATGCTTTCTTACATGGCGATTTAGAGGAAGAGGTTTACATGAAGATGCCACCCGGATTTGCCTCTCAATCGTCGGGGAAGGTATGTAGACTTCGAAAATCTCTATACGGTTTGCGGCAAGCACCTAGATGTTGGTTTGCGAAATTGGCAGCATCTTTGAAAGCTTATGGATTTCAGCAATCATATTCAAATTACTCCTTGTTCACTTTTCGAGTTGGGATTGCTCAATTGAATGTGCTTATTTATGTTGATGATCTGATTATCTCTGGTAATGATATTTCCGCTGTGCAAAAGTTCAAGAACTATCTAAGTCGTTGTTTTCATATGAAAGACTTGGGGAAGCTGAAATTTTTCCTGGGGATTGAAGTGGCAAGAAACTTAGATGGTATTTTCTTGTGTCAACGTAAGTATGCATTGGATATGATTTCGAGGTCGGATTCTTTGGGTTCCAAGCCGGCTAAAACTCCTCTTGAACAAAATCACAAGTTGGCCCTTACCGAGAGTGATGATGTAGATAACCCTCGCTCGCATAGGCGCCTAGTGGGCCGGCTTATTTATCTAACAATAATTCGACCCGAATTGTCTTACGTATACATATTCTTGCACGTTCATGCGGCGGCCAAAGAAAGCTCATTGGGAGGCAGCTATGAGAGTTTTGCATTATTTGAAAGGAAATCCAGTCGGGGTATTATGTTGCGTGCCAATTGTGACCTCAAATTGTCCGTGTCTTTGCGATTCCGACCGGGCTAGTTGTCCTTTGACGAGACGATTTTTTACTAGTTACTTTGTTCTTTTGGGAGAATCACCTATCTCGTGGAAGACTAAGAAGCAACAGACAGTGTCTTGCTCATCTGCTGAAGCTGAATACAGGTCTATGAGTACTACATTTTGTGAACTTAAGTGGTTGAAAGGATTATTGGATTCTCTTGGTGTGAAACATTCTCAACCTATGCAACTGTATTGCGATAGTCGGGCAGCTTTACATATAGCCGCCAATCCCGTTTATCATGAGCGTACCAAGCATATTGAAGTGAATTGTCATTTTATTCGTAATGAGATACTTAATGGTAACATTCAAACAGATTACGTACGTAGTTCAATGCGGCTAGCTGATATTTTCACGAAGGCGTTGGGATATGATCAATTTAACTTTCTTCTTCGCAAGTTGGTCATTCGAGATCTCCATGCTCCAACTTGAAGGGGGTATTGGAAAGGCAAATATATATGGGAAAGGCAGCTGTGATATGCTTTTATATATATGCTTTTATTTAGGCCTTTTATTTAGGCCGTTTACTTAGGATATTTTGTGTACATATCTTTTATTGTGTTATCTTTGTATTTTTGGTAGTTTAGCCTTATTAGGAGATTGTTTGATAGCTGTATCTTCTTGTATATATGTTGCGTTTCTATGGTAATGAAGGACAAAATTCTCATTCCAAAATTCCTCAGTTCTTTTACATTCCCTCCTTTGTGATCAACTTAGGCATCGGAGGAACCCAATCGAGTCCCATTCCAGGGACTTCTTTGCTTTGCAGTGCGCAGATTCAGGGCGTTTGAGGCGCATGGTTGGCCGGATTCGCTTACCGACGACGCTCTCGGGTTGGTTTCGTCGGGATGTACTTGCGGGCCTTGTTCGTTCGAACGAAAGAAGCCTGACAATGGCAACTGCTGAGGTTCTTCAATGAACTGTGCGGACTCCATTCTGGCGGTAGAAGCTGCAATAATTGCTTCCGTTGAAGTACATGTCCATTGTCCCTCCAAGGTCAAAAAGTCAGAAAAGACAATGGAGGGCAAAACTTTGTATGTACCATGCGTCTAGTGTCTAGCTTGATTGGGCTGACGAATTGGAGACCGAATTGAGAGTTCAAACTATTCAATCACTACCTCATAATCAAGAGTTTCGTGTTGCTAACTCGTGGCGGATCTCCATGATATGCATGTGAATGGTTGTGTTTAGGAATTACGGCTAGAGAATATGCTTGGCAATTCTGAAAAATACAGTGTTGAGAATTTACCGAGTTTTATTTGTAAATCGAGACCTCAAAAGATTGTCTTAGCACACATCTTGAGAGTCGGTCAAGTATTGTTTAGTCTCCAGATTGAGCTCAACTTCAACCCAGGCATGACCTACTCTTCACATGTAGGTTTCGTAACTTAAATTTATCTAAATAAGCCATTGAGATATCTCACCTGACGTAATTAGATAAATGCACAGCTTTTTCTCGAATGATTGCATGGTCTTATTGTCTCAATAGCGCCTAGGCGACCGAAAAAACAAAAATATATGACCCACCAGCCAACCAACCAACCAACCGGCCTCTTAAAATCAATAAATCCTTATCGTTCTCTTACTGGAATTCAAATATCTTCTTGAAAAATAACTTTTAACATAATGGACGTGGACAAGGAAATTTCAAATCGCAAGCTAGAAAGAAAATCAAGAATCCTTAGCCAATCATTAGCGGCGGGGCACGTGGGGCACGCGGCTCGTCGATTTTTCAAAATCGAAACTGCTCCAGCGGAATTTTTTGAAATCCGCTTGAATTTCAGAACGGATGCGGTTCGGCGTTCGAACGAATTAAGAGAGACGGGGGAGTGGAGACCCATGTGGAGCATGATAGCACCTTCAGCAAATGATCACGACCTTTTACCCAGCAGCGTCGGGGGAAGGAGAGAAAAGACGGCATGATGATGATGATGATCCCATTTCCTCGTTCAGCACACCCTCGATGTCGACGCGCACGTGACCCTCCTCCCCCGAGCCGAAAGTACGTAATTGTCCCCCCTTTTCGAGGAGGGGAATTTAAGGAACAAGAAAGTGTCATTAGCATGTCTCTTTCTCGCACGGTCACACCAAGTCGAGGGGGCTCCCCTTGCCCCTTCGAGATTCCTCTCGATCGTGGTCACATGCGCTTTACTGTAATTTCCTTGCAACAGTGTCTTAACACGTGAATTACTTAAAGTTCTTTACATCCGCTGATGAGCATTATTTAGATTAACGTCAAGAAAAATTTTAAATTATTATATCGATAATAAATTTACCTGAATCTAATACATATATGACAAATTTACTTAACATTGAATTGAATGATATGTGATAATTGAATGGTGTATCAATTTAAGATTTTACTTTTGATTTGTCACAAGTATACTAATTTATTAATTTTAATGGAAACCAACGTATGGTGCTGATATGAAATTTTTTGTTATAAAAAAATTAATTTGAAATAAATTTGTCACAAAATATATTAATTCAAAGTTTTTAGTGGTAAAAAATTAGTTTTGAAGTAAGTTTGTTACAAGTAATCTATTTTGGCGTTTTTCGTGATAGTAAATCTAATTATTCATACTTGATCCCTGATGATTATCGAGTTTTAGAAGAATAATTAGGCAAGACATTGTAGAAGCTATCCAAGTTTGAGACGATATGTTGAAGAAATTACTGTTAAAATATTTAACTAATAAATTATGCATTCATCTAATAACTTAAATTTTAAGAACAATCAGCAGTGGCCTCATGAAATCTTACATAGTATCAGTAGTAAATGTCCCGAGTTTGAATCTTTTCAAGCCCTATTTGCCTTACTAATTAAATTTGCAAAAGACTAGATTAAGCATGATAGAGAATGTTAGAATATTTTAATAATAAATCATGTATTCATTTAACAGTTTAAATTTTAAAAACAATTAGTAGTGATCTCACAAAATCTTACACAAAAAGATAAGCAAAAAGATCTAACTAAGCGTGAGAGAGACAAAATCTCACACGAGAAGATAGGCCAAAAGACCAAATTAAGCATGAGGGGGAGTGCAGGAATCACATAAAGAGATAAGCAAAAAGATTAGACTACGCGTGAGAGGGAGTGTTGGAATTTTAGATAGTAAACCACACATTATAGCTTAAAGACTAAGCACAATGGGGTGTTAGAATATTTAGATAGTATCTCACATGAGGAGATAGGCAAAAAGATCAAACTAGACCAAACTAAGCATGATAGCGAATGTTATAATATTTTAATAATAAAATAAATGTTCATCTAACAATTTAAGTTTTTAGAACAATCAGTAGTGATCTTACAAAATCTCACACAAAGAAATAAGCAAAAAGGCCTAACTAAGCGTGAGAGAGACGAAATCTCACACGAGGAGATAAGCAAAAAGACTAAATTAAACGTGAGGGGGAGTGTTGGAATATTTAAATAATATCTCACATAAGGAGATAGGCAAAAAGATCATACTAAGCACGAGAGTGTTCAAATATTTAAATAATATCTCACGTAAGGAGATAAGGAGATAGACAAAAAGATCAGAGTAAGCGTGAGAGAGAGTGTTTGAATATTTAAATAGCAAACCACGCATTCATTTATTAGCTTAAAGACTAAGCATGAGGATAAGTGTTAGAATATTTAAATAGTATCTAGCACAAGGAGATAGCAAAAAGATTAGACCAAACTAGACTAAGCGTGATTAGGGGTGGCATGGTCCGGGTTGGGCCGGTCTACCCCCTAACTTAGGACCAATCCGCACAGTGCTGGTTCTCAATTTTTGAGATCGAAGACCAACCCTATTGAGATTGTAATCGAGGACCATATTTTTAGAATAATTGGCGATGGTCTTACAAAATCTCACATAACGAAATAGGCAAAATGATCAAATTAAGCGTGAAGGGAATAAAATCTCACACAAGGAGATAGGCACAAAAACTAAACTAAGAATGAGGGAGAGTGTTAGAAATTTTTAATAGGAAACCATATATTCATTTAACAATTTAAGGATTAAGAGTGAAGGGGAGTGTTGGAATATTTAAATAGTATCTCACACAAGGAGACAGACAAAAAGATTAGATTAAACATGAGAGAGTATTAGAATATTTAAATAGTAAGCCACACATTCATTTAATAGCTTAAATTTTTAGAATAATTAGAAATGGTCCCACAAAATCTCACATAAAGAACTAGGCAAAAAGACACAATTGAGCGTAAAAGGGATGGACAAAAAGACTAGACTAATAGTGAGGGGGAGTATATAAATATACCGTGTTTTTATGTAATGGATTTAGAATTTTAGAATAATCAGTAGTTACCCTACAAATCTCACATAGTGAGAGATCAAGAGGTTGGCAAAAGTCGTGGCACCTTACAACTTGCTATTCAATATAAGTTTTAGCAAATATTCAGTACAATTTGTAAGATTTACGCAACTCATCTCTTAACTATTAAATTGCACTTCCTTACCTGTGAACCCCTTTAATTGAACCTTTCACGGCTGTGCATTTATTATCTTTTGGGCTAAAAAGGCTGAAGAATCAGTAGATACCCAAATCAAATTGATAACGTATAATGGATTCTATTTTTGCAAACCTTCTTTAAGAGCTCGAGAACATAAATGACATGTGCTTAGATTTAATCGAAATGATAATAGCTCACTCAGGACTAATTTTCACGCATTTTCATACGTTCATTTTTCATATTTCACGAACACGACCTATCATTCCACTCCTCAGCGAATCTAATTTAAATTAGTCGGTCATAGACATTATCCATATGCATACAACACTTCTTATATCAGCACTAAACCAACTCGGATAATCAGGCGGTGCGTGGACTATTCAAATGCTTGCCCCCATGCACCGCACGGCAACGGTAAACATGCTTAAATCATTAAGCTGGACAGAAGACGTGGTAAAATATTGATGCGGTCCCGTTATAGAATTGCTCTAAATAATTAATATATTGAAAAAACCCGGACGCCTTTTCTTGGAAAGAGAGGAAAAAAAATTGGGGGAAGACGACGAAAACGACGGCAGAAAAGTGAAGGAAAATGGGAAAACCGCTAGTGGAGAGGAGCGGCGCAACAGGGGACCGCCCAGTCAAACCATCCAGTTCTCCCGGTCAAAGCGGAGGGACAGACCGGTCAATTCACACGCCCTCGCCCGGTGGGGTAGTGTCAATGTCCGTAATTAACCCGCGAAACGCGGGCTTTAGTGATAAGGATGCCGAAACGATAGTCTTGATAAAGCGACGAGAGAAAACAAGACCGAAATATAAAATGGGCCCCACTCTCTTTCTCTATTTCTGATTCTCTCTGTCCTTTGCTTCCTTCCTTCACTCTATCTCCATCAACAGTGATTCTCTCTCTCTCTCTCTCTCTCTCTCTCTAGAGAGCTTCTCTCGCAGTGACGCTGAGGAGCAGGAGCGCTTCCAGATCTGCAGCCACGAAGCTCGCAAATTCCGCAGCTCCGAGGACGATCTGGGTGGGCATTCCCCTCTGCTCCGCGGGAACCCTCTCTGTTTCCGCTCCCATGTTACGATTACGAATGCAGCTCTCTCCCTCCTCGTCTCTCTCTCTCTCGCTCTCGCTGTTGCTCGTGGCCGCGTCTGGTTTTTGTGTTCCGTGCTGATCTTCAGCGGCTGGCGAGATCTAAGTGGGTCGATGTCGTTGGCTCTGCTCTGTCGAGCGAAATGTGGGGGGAGTGGTTTCGGATTGCTTGCTCGTTGGTGGCTGGCCGGAGCGTGAGGGTTTAGTTACTACTGGAGTGGGAATTGGTGTTGACGGTGGAGAGAGACTGATCGTGATGTTTTTTAGTTTGATGGTCGCGTGGGTCGCGAGGTAAATGTGAGGGGGTGGGTGAAGTGAGGCGGAGATCGTCTGTGATTTGCTGCTAAAATTTGGAGGAGGAGAAGGAGATGGGTCTCAGTAAAATGTGGTCAGAAAATAAGAGACAAGCGCTATAATCTGATTTCTCATGCTTCTTATGGGTCTGCCCGAAAAACAAAGAAACGAAAGGAAAAATGAGAAAGTAACAGTCTTGCTGGAGTCTAGGTTGTTGCGGGTCTTATGTTGTATCTCTCGCGGAGACTGCCTATGTTGTTATGATGAATAATTTTCCCTGCAAAATGGAATCTGTGTTTCTTTCTTTTACGTTGATTTTACAGAATGTGAGAAGATTTTTTGAGTTGATATTTATTAACCAACTATGTGGCGCAGCTAGATTGTTGGAGTGACGTGAATGGCTGTGGCGAGTGGTCGGGACCCTCTTCTTGGGGAAATCACTTGCGGTTCATTGTTGCAGAAACTGCAGGTGCTATACCTTTCACGGATGTGCCTTTTTGGCTTCGATTCCTTGTTGCCCATTGTGTTCCTACTTTCTAGTGAGAAGAAAGCTCAGACTCACGTGATGAATTGCTTTAGGAAATATGGGATGAAGTTGGTGAAAGCGATGAGGAGCGGGATAAGCTGCTCCTTCAGATAGAGCAGGAATGTTTAGATGTGTACAAGAGAAATGTTGACCAGGCTGACAAGTCGAGGGCTCAACTTCTTCAGGCTCTTTCAGATGCAAAACTGGAACTCGCCAGTCTTCTATCAGCTCTTGGAGAGAAAAGTGTGGTCGGAATTGTGAGTAGCATGGCTAGTATCTTTCTAAGCTCGTTACGAAAAAAGCAGTAACACTGAAGCTCTAAGATGCTGTTATTTCTGGTTGCTTCACACACTTATTTTGTGACGTTACCTGTGGTTTTAAAGTTTTTTACGTTGTTTGTTTGGTATTGCAGCCTGACAAAGCTTCAGGAACAATCAAGGAACAACTTGCATCAATTGCACCAGCACTTGAGCAGCTTTGGAAACAGAAAGAGGAAAGACTTAAGGAATTCTCCAATGTGCAGTCTCAGATTCAGAGGATATGTGGTGAAATTGCTGGAAACTTGAGCCTCACAGAGCAACCTCCTGAAGTTGATGAGGCTGATCTATCACTGAAGAAGCTAAATGAGTATCAAGCCCAACTCCAAGAACTTCATAAGGAGAAGGTAAGAGCTTGGTTCCAGCGAGGTAGTTTATAGATATTCTTTAGTATAGATATTGCTTAACTGTAGTTCCTCTTTCCCCTTGTCACATCAAGTTGATGGTTTTATCTGTTAAATGATGCAGAGTGATAGATTGCACAAAGTACTTGAATTTGTGAGCACTGTGCATGATCTATGTTCGGTCCTGGGGATGGATTTCTTCAGTTCAATTACAGAAGTTCACCCGAGCTTAAATGACTCCGCCAGTGCACAATCGAAAAGCATTAGCAATGAGACACTATCCAGGCTGGCTAAGACAGTATTAGCTCTTAAAGAAGATAAGAAGCAGAGGCTGCATAAGGTAACTGTGTACCTTCCTTTCAATGTGTTTTTTTTTTTAACTTCTCTTCTTGTTTGATTGTTGGACTATTGAGCATTATCATTTGACAGTATGTAGCCAATCGATTAGGAAAATTGAATCGGCGATGAAATATAAAAAAGAAACTTTGCATTAATACCATGTTGTGGTGGAAAAACGCACGGCATATTATTTCTTCTCAAGGGAGGTTATTACTTTTGGGGTGAACTTCATTTATCGTCAGTTTACACTTAGATTTCTGATACCTCTGACGCTTGTAAAAAGGCTGCAAGAGGAATTAGACATTTGTTGGTAGAAAGTAAATGTCTATGGTTTTCCTCGAGTGTTAATGTTTAGTCATTGTAAATAAAAAGTCTATAGCATCTCTAACTCAAGTATTATTTCTTGATAGATTCTATGCATCTAGGATGTGCCTACATCAATCTTCTATAGAATGAATGTATGCGTGTTGGATAATTCTTAATGGTTATGTAGTGTGCCTTGTCATTCCTTCTGTTGTTTTGACGAGATTCCATGTGTGCTGTCTTGTCCAATAAATTGAATTCAAAGTCTTGAATATGCCTATGCTCTGTGCAGCTTCAAGAATTAGCCACCCAGCTAATAGATCTATGGAATCTCATGGATACTTCTGAAGAAGAACGTCGACTGTTTGACCATGTGACCTGCAACATCTCAGCTTCTGTTGATGAAGTAACTGCCCCTGGTGCTCTTGCTATGGATCTGATTGAGCAGGTATATGAAATTTCAATTTCTTGCCAAATACATATAATTTTTACTTTAGAGTAGTTGATGGGTCTTAGCTCACTCACGCTAAAATTACCCATTCCTGTGACTAAGGCCGAGGTGGAAGTCGAAAGGCTTGATCAGCTTAAAGCTAGCAGGATGCAGGAAATTGCATTTAAGAAACAAGCTGAGCTTGAAGAAATATTTGCTCGTGCACATGTAGAAATAGATCCTGAAGCCGCTAGAGAAAAAATTATGGCGCTCATAGAGTCTGGGAATGTCGAGCCTGCTGAATTAATAACGGACTTGGACAATCAGATTGTAAAAGCACGGGAAGAAGCTCTCAGCAGGAAAGAAATATTGGACAAGGTTGAAAAATGGATGTCAGCCTGTGAAGAGGAGAGTTGGCTCGAAGACTATAGCCGGGTACTCTCTCTACCTATCCAGAGCATGTGCATGCTTGAGTTTTCCATTGATAAGATACCCTTCTAAAATCTCCAGTAGTTGCTAGGATGAGATCAATGGCCATACTCATTGCATGGATAGTCATTTATTTGCATTGCTGTAATTAACTGAATCATTTAGACTGTGATTGCATCTGATTGCCTAGCTTTCTAATGTTTCTCTTAGCTATTCAAAACTTGATAATGTCTGTGGAATGCGCCCGTGTAGAAATTTATGTTTTTTTGAGAGTGAATCTCATTGTATTTAATCAGTGTCTTAAGTGGATTTTATTTGCCCTTCTGTCTTAAGTTATAACAAAGAGGAGCACTTTACATTGGGAATATTGGCTGAGAGTGGCTTTCCAGATATTTGCACCATAATTTCATTACTTGATTCTCCATTCATGAAAATTGCCTTCGTGAGCAGGATGATAACAGGTACAATGCTAGCAGAGGTGCACACTTAAATCTCAAGCGCGCTGAAAAAGCCCGGATCCTTGTCAACAAAATTCCTGGTACTATTTATTTAAAGCAGCATGATGACTACTTTGGATGACAATCACAGGGATATTATGATTTTCTCTAATGTGCATGTCTACATGTTTAAGCATGCGTGTTAGATTTAGTCTGGTCAGGACTTTCGTGCTGATTCCTAGGAACTCTGCTTTTTCTCTTTTACCAAATCAAAGAAAATCTAGGATGTCTGGGTTCGTGGATCGTGCTCATCTGTGGGGCAATTGACCCCACTGAAGTTCATGCGTTCTTTAACTAAATTCAGTTTTTCTCTAAGCAGAAAGATATCGCGTCAAAATTTTTGAAGAGATGACCATTTAACCCTGATTCCTTTAACAAAGAACTCCATTCTTTCTGATTTACTAGTACAAGAGAGTACTACCAATGCAAATATATTTATCTTATGTTTGATATATGATTACTTTACCTGTAATATTTTACATGCTTATTACATCTTTCTTGTTGTATGGCACAATTACATGCAAATCATGTAGTCAAAACTTTATAAAATTTCCAACTCATTGAGAATACACCATATAATTATTCCACTGAACTGATTGGCTAATTTCCCTGGCTCTGCCCCAATAAGGATGAGGTTTGCTCCTTTTGTTATTTGATCATTGTGAATTGAGTAGCGATGCAGTTGATTATGACAAATTTCACTGAGGGTTTCTAGATTTTGGCCCCATAATGGAGTTAATATACTGATTCCTCTGGACTTGAATCTGACATTGTACACGACTGAAGTATGTGATGTGCCATCCAGGGGGATTTAAGAGTGATGCCTGTCAGCCCCCATGAACAATAAAAACTTAACACTTAAACCTGATACTGAGATTATTGTCTATGTGCAGCTTTGGTTGATTCCTTGGTTGCAAAAACTAGAGCATGGGAGGAAGATCATGGCATGTCATTCACATATGATGGGGTTCCTCTCCTTGCCATGCTTGATGAATATACCATGCTGAGGCATGAAAGAGAGGAGGAGAAGCGGCGCTTGAGAGTAAGTTACACCTTAAATAAGATGGCTTGATCATGCATATACTTTTAGCTGATTAACCAGTACACATGGCTTTAGTATTCAATAAAAAACAAGCTCTGTATTTGCTCATCTGTTCTTGTTTGCTAGGTTTGATTCCATTCTGAATCTTTTTGACTCGATAATCTGCACATTGATAGGACCAGAAGAAGTTCCATGAGCAGCAGAGCACAGAACAAGAGGCGATTTTTGGTTCAAGACCAAGCCCTGCAAGACCAGTCGGGACAAAGAAGGTTGTAGGTCCTCGTGCAAATGGAGGTGCCAATGGAACTCCTAGCAGACGACTATCTCTGAATCCGCAAAATGGTAGCAGGTCGAATTCTAAGGATGCAAAAAGGGATGCCAGGCTATCTGCCCCTGCTAACTATGTTGCCATGACGAAGGAAGATTCTGCTTCGCTTGTTTCTGGCACTGAACCGGTTCCACCATCTCCCTAGTCATAGATATTCGTAGACTTGTTCACCATATTTATTATCGTTGTGCCAATCTCTTTAGGTAGGATGTGATATGTGTAATATTAGCGAGTGACTTCGGGAGGACTCTGTTATAGAGCTGCGAATGGTATAATGGCATCTTAAATTTTTTCATTTGTGGTGACATTTTGCAGGATACAATATTCTAGTCATAACAATTCATTAGTCCTTGTTCAGTTGGCACTGCCAACAAATTAGTCTATGCATGTAAACATCAATACGTGATTGTGGGTACTAGTAGCATGTTACTTATGCCTGAGCTTGTGTTTTGTCCCTGACTCACTTTGGAGCGTGTCTTTTAACTATTATTTGATGCTTCGTCTTCTTATTTTTCTGATGCACAGAATATCCAGGAACGTAACAAATATGTCCACAATGGAAGTCAGCATTATCTTTTGAGCTCAAATTCAGCATTTTATCAGTTCTTTCTGTTGAACACGTGCTTTGTTACATCTGTTCAAAATTTTCGATGGTTCGGTGTGTGATGGTGTTAGCAAGAGCATTCCTTGATTAAAGACTGCCAATTTTAGTGTGACGGATTCATTCTCTGGAATTGCTGTTCTTGAGTGATTTGAGATTCTGAAATGGTGATAATAGCTGTCACATCGGAATGGGCCAAAATTGCTGCTACGCTACTGGACAGTGGGCAACTCAGGCCTCATCTCCATCTTGTGCTCGTGATGTGATCTGAAGGTACGATTCTTCGTCTTCAATGTCAATGAAATGGTCCGTCCACGGAATTAACTTTGTGTGCTCAGCTGACCTTTGAGTTTGTCGCCAGGAATTGCGATGCAGATCTTCTCTGACTCGGAGGTGGATGAGCCCAAGTGTCTTTTGTTCTCTTCCCCAACAATTCCTTGTATCTTTCGATGAGTTAATGCGTGCAATTCCGATAGCCGACAAACTCTATAAAGCATCAAAGAATCGATATTTACTAATGAAATCAAAGATGAAACCAACCCAAGATGGAAATTTTTAGCGTGCTAATTCACTCGCAAACATGTTTTCACATCGATGAGAACTAGGCCAATATTTCTCAATCCCTCCTTGATGAACCCGTCTTAAGTGCATGACATGCAACCAAATAAATGATGCGTTATCACATACCATTTCACGCATTGCTCTCTATTTTGTGATCAAGAGATGGGAAATGGGCAATCTTGCTTTGGGCAACCATCATGCCCTGAGAGATTACAGGCAAGTGATTATGATGAGGAAGAAAAAGGCGGGGGTTTAGCAACTTCAGTCATGAATTTGATGAAGGACAAGTGCTTATTGAGCAGGAAAAGGAGCGGCAGGACCTTCCATCCACTCAAGAAGCAAAACGAGCAAGAAAAAGAAATCATTACAGATGATCACAAATGCCAATGAGCAGTACCCTACCCTTGAACAATGGCTCTTGTCATCGCCGGTCTCGGAGAAAAGCTCGGTGAATAGTGAAACACACTTGTTCAAGCATTTCTCCAACAGGGTCCACCCGGCGTTGCTAGACCATATTGTATCGTCTCCAAATCAGCGTTCAAGTTTCTCGAAGGACAAACTACTCGAGGATGTCAATGGTCAGTTAGTGGATGGTTTGAGCGATGTGATCCCTCGTTCTTCCTTAAGCCGGAGCCAAAGCGAGAGGACGAAGAAGAGGGTCAGCTTCAGATTGCCAGAGAAGGACGAAATCATCATCTATGCTTCCCCAGAAGTGGAGGGACATGATGCGAGGCCTTGAAGCAGCAACATCACTCAATGACAGGATTTGAACTTTCATCCTATGTAATGACCGCCTCAAGAGAACCCCACCCTTGACGTGCCGGCTCCGAAATGAGCACTTTCTATAGGCTTGTGTTATGACCCAATGAGAATGAGACAACAGCCGCTGTGCGTTTTCTTGTGTTTATTACCAAAGCATTACATAGGCTACAACATACAAAGATCGGACACAATCAATGCGACCATGATGTCCTGGCCAAGTCTATGTTGGGAACAACTAAAGGCCCGATCATTTTACACATGAGAAGCCAAAATAGGATCAGTGTTCCACTATCCACTTGGCATAGAATTAGAGGGAACACAGAGACACTAACACGCACATATAATTTGTGAAGATAACTATAGTATGGATCAAAGATTACACAAAAACACGCAGAAGGAAAGAAAGCTGCTTTCTCGTCTCGACTCCACTATGCAACATGTTAGTACTTGACACAAAGGAGAGGGACAGAAAAGTAAGAAAAGACATACTAAGAAATCCCAAATTCCCCCAATTTTCAGAAGCCTCGTTTGTTTCTCTAAGCAAAGGATAGCGAAGCCACAATGTGAAAGAACTGCAGCTTCTCCAGTAGCTCCTTGGCGTGGCTCGTGGCTCGGCGCTCGACTTGGTGGAACAGCTTCTCGCTGAGGTGCTCGCCAATGTGAGCATCGACTAGGACCCCAGCCACGCTCCGGCAGCTGGTGGCTAAAGCCCGGCCCACCTCGGACGCGTCATCTGGCTCGCTCACCACTAGAGGGCTCCCCCCTTTAAACACCTCGAGCTTGTCTATTGTGAATGAGCCGTCGGCCACAACTACTTCCTTGAAGTCCTGGAGGCTCGGCGCGTATACTGGAATGTTGAAGCTGTCGCGCTTCTCGCTGCTGATGAGGCCCTGCCAATTATATCCATACTAGTTAGTTCCATGTAAGGGGATGCAAAAACAATCACCAAACTTCGATACGTAAACGGAGCTTAACATGCACACGAACACTAATCATGGGCTTATACCATGCAAATTTTATCAACAAGATTTTCTTCTTTCTTTTCCACGGGGGACAGGAAAAGGACCATACTCGATGCTTCCTTGCACTCAATTTAGCGAAGGAAAAAGGACTTCCTACGATTCGTCCTTCGCATCGTAGCATCTTCTGACCAACAATAATCGCCTTTGATCCAAACGAAACTTTCTTGTCTGGTTCCAGCACATCGATCACATCGTCGTTTGGCTAAAGTTCTATCCTTCTCCTTTTTCGTAAAAATGTCTCCAATAGTGGGGTCAACGGGGTCGTGTGGCCCGCCAAACTGGCCTTTTTCCCATATGATATTGCAGGCCTTCTGATCAGCAGAGACCCCAAACGGATAGAAAGATCAGATGGCCCACAATTCACAGGGCTAAATCATGGCCGCTGACATTTCATCATACGGTCTCACGACGCAATAGCAACAACTAATCAATAGCCATGGCCTTATCGCAGTCAAGATACTCAATGCACATTGCACCCCCACCACATTAGCAACTTGGTCCAAAAAAGAGCGAGCAACTGTTCACACGCAAGTCCAAAAAGGAAAGCACGGAGTTTGGATATGACTGCGTGATGTTTTCGATTAATTACCTCTTGGACGAGATCGCCCCAAGCGTCTTGGAAGTGGGTCCCGAAGAGGAGGCCGGCCCCGCCCTGGTCGGTGGGGTCCACGGAAGTCCGGCCCAGGCAGACGAGGAACATCGATCCGGTCCGCTTCATTTCTTGCGATCTTGATCTCAGGAAGCTCGCCAAATCGGCCTGGAACTGCTTCTTGTATGCATTCGCCGTGATCTCACCCGCACCGTGGATGAATACTCTTCCTTTGTTGTGTGCCGGCGATCTCTTGTCCATCACTGCCTCCGGCACCTGTGTAATGAAACAGTCATTTCTTCACAATCTTCATTGAAATGAAAAATGAAAATATATCTTGTTTTGGTGTTTGCAAAACAAGCAGAATGCATTTCACCCGGAACATCATCCGAAACTTGGCCGACACATTACGTGGTTCTAGAGAATAATTTGAAACTTTACCGATCGAACTTATGACTGCATGTCAGTTCACGATCATTTTGCTGACAATAGCAACGCGGGAAAAGCATAATTAGCAAAATGCCTTTCCACTGTTGAGCTCCAGAGTTCGAGCCTGAAAGTCCAAAAGTGCTTTCCACTGTCAGCCCGGGTCGGTAGCATTTTGGTGCAATCCATGAGGAAAATCCTTTTCGAAAGCTGATAAATTTCCAAGCTCTCATCATGACCCTTTGAGTCCCTTTGTCGTTCGAACAACCATCTCTCGTGATAAACTGATGACTTTGACGGTCATCCAATTTTTCAAATTTTTTATATGAGCTGTAGTTTCGGCCGGAAAAGTCGCGAATTTTAATGTACTTTGGCCAAAGAAAGGAGCTCGTGCTATGCACATATAGTCTAGTCACCACTGAGAAAAACGAGATCATGGGCTACGTCATCGAGTAGATAGACCTAAAGTCAATCGTTTGCATTGCATTCGTGTCTCTGAGTTCGTATTATTCCATGTCACGACAAAATGTTGTGATTCTCAATGAAAGGGTTGAAAAAGTCAATTTATCATTAATTTTATAATTTGTCCTTTTTCACGTTATTGTAAAAGAAGACTAACATTAGTCCCTACGGAGAGCACGCCATCAATGACCATGCTTACAACGGCCACTCCTATTATAGTTTCTTTGCTAATTAAGATGTTTCCAGAAGTCTCGTGCTTAAAACTAACAATTCGTTGGATCCTTTATTGTCCTAGCTTGTGCTTCATGCTAGTCTAATTATGTCCGATAATGCACCATAAAAGATAGCAGTTAATGCACTTACTCACCTAGAATAAAGCTCATTAAGAATATTATATTTACAAGATCTTCACCTGAGAGAGCCAATGCAAAGAAAATGCTGAATGGAACACGTCGACTGATCTCGCTGGGAATAGCCTGCCGTGGAACGACCCAGGCACTCCGGCAGCGAAATAGGAGCGGTGGTGGTCGGCAGCGAGGCACTCCTCCATGCTGCCAGCGCCTTGGGCGGCCAAGGGTGGCAGGAGTTGGAAGAGAGTGTTGAAGTCGTTGCTTGGGAGGTCGGAGAAGAAGGCTGAGAACTCAGGCGGCTCCATCCCGAGGGCTTCAAAGCGCTTGGTGATGTGCTTGATGATGACGTCGACGATGTAGATGGCGTTGTTGCCGCTAGAGCAACCCAAGTCGACCACTGCGAAGGGGACTTCTGGGGAGGTCATGAGTTGGACCCTGTCTAGGGTTTCTTCAAGGAGGTGGAGCATGGAGCGAGCATGTATGGCCTGCATGATAGATAACACCTTTGTTCAGAGTTCTTTCTTTTTTCTGAACTTTCAGGAAATCAAAACCATCGGTTCCTTTTGGAGGTTACATGGAGACTTTTAAGCATTAACATGAACTTGATGAATAGATATAGGGCATATGGATTAGAGGAAATTACGAGAAACAAAATGAAGCCTGACGAACACTATATACAAGGAAAATCGGACTAGCTCTCGGACCAAATGAAACTCGGTCGCCAAAAGCTCTGACTTTGTCAAGGAGAGAAGAGAGCTAGATCAATCTTGTTTTCTCAAACCGTAGAGAGAGATCCAGTATACGCACGATGGAGTCACGGGGCATCTTAGATGAACGGGACAGAAGGAGAGGGAGATAACCAAGATGAGCAAAGTAAATCAAACCTGAGCTTGGGAGTTATTAGCGTAGCTGTTCTCCCCTTTCCCACCTTTCATGGAGAGCAACTTCTCGAGCTTGATGTTCGAAATGACGATGTTGTCTCCCTTGAAGTCCATGGCCAGAGCGTGATGAAGAAGGTGATTCTTCGTAAATATGTTGTTAGTCGTAGTGAGAAGAGGAGACACGAGTTGGAAGAAAAGGCTTGTGAGGTTGACTATATATAATAGAGAATGAAGAAGGTGAAATTCTATTGTAAGGTTAACGGGGCAGTAAATCTTACCCAGTAATTGGGAAGGAGCATAGATCGGGGGATATGGACCACTACAACATAAAAACAGTCGTTAGTGTAAGCATAAGTCCTTATCCTATCGGTGCACCATATTAGCTTTATTAAGACATCTACATAGCAAATAGGCTTGTCCGGGTATTATACCATATTTGAGTTTTTTCATTTGCCTTTTCTTTTACGTATTGTATTTTCTTGTAAACATATGTCATTGCCCGTATCCTTTTGGAACACAATATTTGCTTTATTAATACATGCACATAGCGAATAGGCTTGTTCGGATATTATATCATATTTAGGTTTTTTTTGTTTGCCTCTTCTTTTATGCATTGTATTTTCTAGTAAACATATGTTATCGCCTAAATGTGCATGAGTGAATATTAGGGTTTCTTTTTTCAATTGCGATGGTAGTCAACTCTCACAAGAGAGATAATAAGCACCTAAAGATGAGATAACTATATTCTCCTTTTTACCTATAAGGTAACAAGTGGCGAGGAAAAAAGTGGCTTTCGATTTTGGATTTATCGCTTTTTTTTAAGGGCTATTTATTTTGCAAGTAGCTTTTGTTGCAGTGTGGGCATACACAAAATCACACAGACATGGCGATCACATGCAGCGACAAGGCTGGCCCAAGATTGACGCCTGATATCCATCTTGAGACACTGTAGCAATGATGTCAGTCCCCACAGAGAGAGAGAGAGAGAGAGAGAGAGCGAGAGAGAGAGAGAGACTTAGACTTAGGGTTATTAAGAAAGACACTTGGATTTTTGGACAATCTTCTTTTTAAATTCAAGCTCAAGTTTAATGCACCAAAAGAAAAAGAAAGGTAATGCAAATTAAACCAAAGAAGCTTTTCATCTTTATTTGATGTTATCTAGAAGTCGGCAAGACTTTGAGGACGTGCTTAAGAAGCTCCAAAGGTCCGGAAAGGGTGGTTTAGGGGTAGCTGAAAATATTAAGAGAAACTCAATAACATTAAAGATTCGAGTGTCTACTATAATTTGTTTTATAATCTGCAGCTACGTCACTGAATTATTTAATTTATATATCGATTTTAGTATCCCTAACTATTATTATTATTCGACATATTAGGATATCAAAAACTTTGTACATATTAGCCTCTTGATGCCTTGAAAAGATGCCAATAGTAGACAGTGCCCTAATGAGCAAGCCATTCCAACAAGACGAATCGTTCAGTCTAGATCAAACAAAATGCCGCCTATATGTTTTTCGTTTCTTTTTTGTCTTTTCGGCCGGGCAAAGCACTCAGTAAACAATAAAGTATGCTAGGTTTCTGTTGTATCTTCGTACAGGGACAATCACTACAATATGTAGGGGACTATGTCCTTTGATTTGTCTGGTTATGATTATTTCATCTGAATGAAAAACTTTTGCTGGGCGATTATCGTTTAGGTCTCAAAGTTGTCCCAAAAGGAAATCTCGAGTTTCAGAGAAACCAGAAGCATATAACAGCAGGGTTTGGCTTCGTTGTGGACATTATGTCATGCATTTATGCAAGGTGTCTTCTGAAGCGGAAACGAGCCAAGCAGCAACCAGACAAATGAAGACCAGCACCGAATGATTAGTCGCCCATCATGTTGCCGGTCTTTCCTGAGTGCAATGGAACAATATTAGATAGGCCGCAGCCACGCACGCACAGAAGCCGTCGGCATAGTGTTGGCACTGCTGGAGGTCCATGTGTGGTCTGAGGAGGCACGACAACAGCAGGGGACAACGGCGGACAGCTGAGGATTAAGAGATAAACGTGTAGGAGAGGAATCAAGTTACTCTTGAACTTGCTTTGTCATATTGAAATGGACATGTGTTGGGATTTAGAGAATGGAAAAGATGATGGGTGAAATCAACGAGGGTAGACGAGCCTCGTCCCTTATTTCTTAGCATATGCGATCGACCTAGCTTAATGGACCAAGTGGAAGAAGTATCGAGAGCATCGTATGATGCAAGTTCCTTTACCTAACAGAGAAACTGCTGGATTATCGGACATCAAGTTTTAGAGAAAGATGCAATAAAAAGCCATACTTGAGTAAACCCAATTTGATGATGGTGTAAAGACAAAATATAAGCATACCGCTTTTCTTTAAGAGACAGATAAAGTCAAAAGAAGAATAATTGTAGTGTCAATGCTAAAATAAACCTCGGTGCAACGGAACAGAAAGAAGAAAATTGAGGTGATGGACTTTTAAGACATACAAGAATGCATCTTCTCCTTCCACTTCTGACCTCTATTTTACTCATGTCGAAAGTCGCTCACGAAGTAATTAAATGAAAACTACATAGAACTTTATGTCACCAATAATGAAGTTCCGTAGTTGGACCTAAACATAAATTACGTCTAAGAAATGATTAAAAAGTTTCCATTTAGAACCGTTTTGAACCAAACAGTGAGCAATCTTTTCTTTGCATCATCATACGCCTTTTTTTTAAAGGGGAAACGGTGGTCCTTACGCGAGGACATAATGAGATCATGGGAATGGAGAGAGATCATATTCCAGGACAAAGAGAAATGCTTTAAATATTGCTTGATTCAAGTCATCATCCCAGAAATCAAGTTCAGTTTGTAAACCTAACCCCACTTTTTAAGTAGTAATTAGACTCCTAGTCTTTGTTGGATTGATGTTTGTGTTGAAAGCCACCTATCCTTCGAATAAGCTCAGCCCGTGTGACACACTTTTGTCCAATCACATGACAACCATTACTATGTCCAATAAAATGAGTTTCTTTTAAGATTTATCATTAGTAATCTATCTTTCCAATCTAAATTCCTTTTCCAGCATCAAACTTATTGAGTGCATGTTGTGGAAATTTTTCATTTACACATGCATTGTTAATCAATTGGCATAAATATATTGTTTTTAGATTGCTCAAGCAATTAAGTTAATAGAAACTTTACGGTACCTCGGTTGACATCTTCTTTTTCTTCTTCTTTATAATGCAACATATTTAAGCATTTTGGCTTGATTAATCCTCAAGAACGCATTGAGTATGGTTCTACCCATTGTGTGGATGTGGCCTTTGGGTCAAATGAGATTTTCTCCACTCTCTTATGTAGTTTAATGTGATAGCGAAAATGCACAAAAAAAAAAAAAAAGAAGAAGAAAAAGGATCGTTCCTTGTAATTTCACACACACACACACACACACACATATATATATATATATATATATATATATATATATAATCATGTTATCCTACCACTAGAGTGAAAAGGAAGTGATTGCATCACATGCTAGGAGGAGGGCCGTGGAGTCAAGAACCAAATTTAGAGACCGGAGAGCACGATGATAAAAATTCGAAATCATCTTTAATTCACTCGAAAGACCCGGAATTGTGCTCTCTGATTATCTTTCGATTGAAGAGCCCCTTTTTTCCGTGGAAGTCCACGACGCCGTGATAGTCGCCGGTTCACGTGAATCTAGGCCGGGCTGTTTTCACCCTTTTAACGACCAACAACCCCCTACAAAGACTATCATAGCACGCTTTGCTTTTGTTATGTTGCCTGTGACTGCTAGCCCTAGCCATGCAGGGGGGGTTAAAAAAGAAAGTTACGCATCGAGTCAAGCCAGAACGTATAGTCTCTTTCGGTTATCGTGGTGTTTCGTGCCGTGTTTTTCTTTCGAAATGATTACGGCCCTTGACGTTGCGTGGCAATGTTTGATATCGACGGATGGGGGTCTTCTTTTGAATTTGCGTGGGTCGGAACGGAAGAAAGGTGGGGAGGAAAGAGGGAAGAGAGAGAATCTGGTGGAATGGTCAAAGAAGATGCTAATCATGCGCTTGTCCTTTAGAATTTTGTCGACTGACGAGAAAAGGTGAAATGTTTGGATTCGGGGAGGGTCCAATTGCCCCAGAAACAAGAAGAAAAAGGCACTGAATTGTTGTTCCATTGGAGGAACGCGAGGTGGTTCGGTTTTAGGCCTTGTCTTGGTCTAAAGTGTCAAGAGCAGTCGTGCCGACAGTTGAAATTTAAGGTTTAAATGTTTGATGTTGTATTGACCGAAGATAAATCTCTTTCAATCTAGAAATGGATAACAACTCTGAGGAATTGTATTGCCAGATGGCAACATCAAAGGCTTGTGAAATCCTAATCAAATGAAACTACTTGGAGACTTATTTACCAACAAACGACTAAATTGAGATCTAATAGTTTATACTTACAATTATATTTACAACTCATTTGTTGCATATATACCGACTCTCACAAGAGAGTTTATGGTGTAGAAGCTTGATATGTGATTACTCATCAATCTATTTGTATCGACCTATATAAAGATAAAGAGTATGTAACATCGAGCATTTACTTCAACCTATACAAGATTAGCTTCTCAATCTATGGGAACCGAAGAGACAAGCTTTAAAGTGAAGCCCAACATTGCAGGCTTATGAAGGGCACAGGGATCGTCCTGTGTGCCCTTGCTATGTAAATGGACTACAACAGATCCATAATTTCTTAACTATGTCTATAACTATAGGTACATCGTATTAATTGTCCAAGACAGTATCTTTTTCCAAGCGTACATTGTGCTGCTTTTCCACTTACCATTCATTATTGTTTGATTCCAGATTCGTGGGCAAGATCGAGCAAAGAGTTCGCTCCTGCAAGTGAATACAAGGACAGCTTTAATGTATAGGTTCTAGCTATAGAAACTACGAGACAAAAAAGGAAGTTTTTGATAGCTCGGATTGTAGCCTGAATAGCCACTTCGCATATATCGTAGCCTGAATAGCCACTTCGCATATATCGTAGCCTAAATAGCCACTTGGCATATATCGTCATTCGTACGATCGTTCTAGTATCAAGAGAAGCGTGGGACTTGTGCAAGAGCACGTTGAAGCCCCGAAGACAGGCACAAAAAAGAGGATTTGAATTCATGCGTCTGTTGAATTGCCTTGGCAAACATTGTTACCCACGATGCTGTGCTTGTATACGAGGCAATGTGTGACGTTGAATCCTAGCGTTTCCATGTTGAATAGCTCCGGAGAGCACTCTAATCCGTGACATTCTTGGTAATCCAGCGAAACAATGATAAGTTATTTGCTTAGGCACTGATTTTTGCTGGGTCCATAATGTTTAGTATCGCTGATGATGTTGATTTTTTTTTTTTCTGAAGACATTTTTACATTTGCTCTAAGTTTGCCATCTGGTGTTGTAATTATTTACAAAGACCCGGCACGATTAAAGGAGACTCTATGTGCGGAAGCAATATAATCCATATATATAATTACAATAGTCTCCTTTAAGTGTTTTCTCTAAGTGGGCCACTAGAGATTGTATATTGATAAAATGACCCCTTGCCACAAAAAAAAAAGGAAAAAAAGAAAGAAGATTGTGATGCTTCTTCCATAAAATTAGCCATCACCTAGACACAATCTCAAACAAAATTAATAATTTACTTAATTGCGAAGTTGAGTATTCATTTTACTTTCCTTTCTCCTATTACATTGTCGATTTAAATTTAATTGGTATATATATTGGCTTTTATGATACGTCTCTCTGCTATATATTTTTAAAATCTATGAGTCTATGGTATCTTCAACAGTAATACATATAGCCATCTCTATTTCATTTGAGAACAAATAAAAGAAGTGTTTTCTTAGAGTGTCACATAGGATTTTTGTATAGTTTATACAAATTGTACGTACTGTGACCTTCGAGGAGTTATTTAATTTAATTTAATAGCATTATTAGAAGACCGTGGACTTATTGGCGTAATTCAATTTTTTAAATTTCAATTATGATGATAATTCTTTAATCAATTTCCATTAATATTTCCTACATTTAAGCAATTATATAAATTTCAATAGATTTCTCTTTGTGGTATGATTTAATTTAACTTCAATTGATCAGTATTTTTCTCCATCGATTTTCAATTTTTCTATTTCAACTCTTATTTTCAAACCTCTTTGAGGTTCAACGAAGGCTATTGATAAAAAATTCCTTATTGAGACATGCATTCCATATAATTTTGTTGCTATTTTAATATAAACGCTCCATCTAGGACTAATGTTTGTTTAAGAGAATAAAGAATTCAAGTTACTAAACTATAATCTAAATAATTTGTCAAATTTTTGCCCTAGTGATCTCTTTAATTATTTATCAAGCATACTAATTTTGTGCAATGCACAGGTCTCTACATGGCTAGCTTGAATTTCTTGCATAAACGAGTTCAACCGTGACGATTGGTGATATCCCGAGGTCCACAAGCCACTATCGGTTGTGATTGATTAGTATTTCAAGCAGAGAGAGAGAGAGAGAGAGAGAGAGAGAGAGAGAGAGAGGTTTTGATTCGCTCCCAAGCCACAAGCAACTTCAAGATACAGCATCTGAGGAATTCCAGACGAAAAATGTATCATGATACAAGGACAAGAGATGAGGAAATATACGTACCTAGTGACTTATCGCACAGGGAATTTTGGGCTTTTTCCACTATACAAGGCTATACCAATCTTTACATATATTTTCCCAACCGTACATGGCCGAATTGCACGCTTCAAGAAATAGCTGCTACAACTAAATCAAAACAGACGTCTTGTAGCTCACGTTGCTGCAGATCAGGATGCCCGAATCAGCGTACTGGATTCTTGCATTCCCAAGTGCAAATCCATGAGGGAGTGGCAGTGGGAATCCACTCATAAGGTGTAGGTTCACGTAGGGAACAACCACGGTTTTGATGACTGTCGACATAACTGTCTGCACAGAACATAGTAGCAGGTGATTTCAATGAGGAGTTCTCCACTCGACCAATAGAAGAAATGAATACATATAATGGGAAACATCAATATTTCTCGTGGCACTTCTAGATCCCGCCATGATGTATTCACCATGGCATTAAAATGAGCAAATGCAAGAAGAAAGTCTCAATTTCTATGCGGGACGCCCTGTCAGTCCTAAAGTGAGACTGGACAAGCCCACACAGCGACGTGAAGTACTGGCACCCAATCGCATTAAGCAATTCAAACCACAGAAAAAGTTATGATGAAGAGAATCTAAATGGCCGCACAAGCACCATGACTTTCACCCTGATGCTAGTTAAGCTTTAAACTTCTGTACTTGTCGATAGGTGCGCAGTAGTATATCTCTGTCAGTTCAGTTTGTAACATAGCAGCTAAAGTTAATATACCTGAACCAGAAGCATGTGTAGATTGCCAATATTACTCCACTTCAAAAAGGCAGAGAGGTGCTCCACTCTGATGCTCCCAGCCAAATTATTCCGCAGTATATGTGCCGAACCCGAAGCATTAATTACCTGTTTCAACAAGGAGGTTTCAATCATCGTAGTTACAAAATGTTTCTCACTCCAAGGAAACACTTGAGCCAAAAGGAAGGCTGGAAAAAGAGCAACAGAAGAGGTCAATTTCCTCCAAAATCAATCATAAGCTCATAAATATCTGAGTTTTGTAATAGCTGATCAGAGTCTAATTTAGGTCAATGTGATGACAGCTGTTAGCTCTTACGAGCTCCACCTTCAGACCCTAGTGAATTCCATATATAAGCATAAACACCACAACAAATTGATGCAAGAATGCTATAGATCTCAAGAGCTGTAGAACACACCAGTGAAATGCAGGCAACTGGTATGACTTCACCGGTATCCAGAACATCAATTACAACATCTGTGTAAATGGTAGCACCAATCCCTTGTTTAGTAATTTTTACAAGAGGTGGAGCAGTTACAGATATGTTAAGGTCCATGTCGTCATTTGGATACAGCTTGTATAATTGAGGCACGATGTACTTCCATCCAGCAGTGTTCAGTAGAGCTTGATCTGGTATCTTGTCCACAAGCCAGTGCATATAATCCGCCTGACCAAAAGAAAAGAAAAGTAACACATTACCAGTACACCAAGAACACCGATCAGCTTTTCATAAAAGCCTGAACATACAAATAATCATATAAAAGCTTTTAATCAGTTTCACTACTTGAAATACAGCAAACAAATCGGGAACTTACATTGAAGTAAACAAGCGATGCTGAATTAAGTACATTTTCATGTAAGGAAATCTTTATCATTTCATTTGCACCACTGCAGGTAACTGAAGTGGTTTGAGGTCTATGAGGATAGTTGGATGCAAAGATCTGGTCTTCTGCTGTAAATAGCCCATTGACCTCGAAGTCAATGGAAGAATTACTCAACACTGGATCACTCACAAAAGTAACATTCAGAGAAGCAACATCACCAACTGGAATTTTGTTTGGAAGATCTTGCAGTAAGGCATCTAGCTTCAGTATTTCTTCTGTAATTTTCTGGGGAATGGCTTCCTCAACTGCCGACACTATTTTCCCTTGGAAAGCACCCACTACCCTGAGATTAGAGAAGCAAATCATAGTAAGTGGCAGCTTTCATGCAGTAACCAGAAAAGGGGCAGGTCCATGGCCCTTATGAGAGGCATCAAAGCATTTGCCAAAGCAAAGCTTTTATAGGTAATTTACAGAAGCAAACATGTAATCAAATCGATTACAGAGTTGGCAAAGGCAAATAACTATTTAATCATCTGAAAAATTACTGCAAAACAGGACTGACTTGGAGAAACCCAACCTTTTCAAAATAATATAACTACATGTGAGTTTCTCTCAAGTCATTAACCAATACTTTTGACAGATTTCAGTTCATTGAATACTGTGCTTAAGTTTTTATGACCGGAAGAGAAATCAATGGGAGAGACATGCTAACACTTTTCCATCAATAACTCAAAAGATCAGCTAGTGACCCCAGAAGCAGCGGATAAATTATTAAATATTGAAAATTCAGAAAGAAAAAAACTTATTCAACATGATTGCATACCCTTGATATAGCCAAGATGACCCACCATCAATTTTGATCGAGATGGCTTCCACATAGCATCCACATTCTGGGACAGATAGCTTTAGAATACCACCTAGATCCTTCAAGTCCAAGGTAAGCCCCACTTCCATATCTTTAACCTGTCAATTGCAGCACTTCTTAACACTATTCTTTCACAGCATATTTGTGATTAAAAAAGGCCTAAGAATCAGAGAAACAGAATAACACAAACTTTTAAAAGTCATGCTGCAATTGACTGAGCATACTAATGAGAATGAAGCATCACGTTCATAGGAAGTAGCAATATCATCCCATTTCACAAGATTGACAATTCTTTCAAACTTCCATGAGATAAAAGATATAAAAATATAATGAGATATTTTCGACAAGCTTTCTTAAAGATCAGGAAAAAGAGAAGCAGGAGAAATTGAAGGAGAACTGAAGAAACGCAGTGAGCATTAGTTAGTCCTAACCGCATAGAATTATCAAAGTTCCAGATGAACTTAGCACTTCCTATCGTATAAACACTTAGCTCACTCATCACCCAAGCAGCTATCACTGACTCAATCGTAGATATTCACCGTGCACAATATAATCTCTTCATCATATTTGAATATCAACGAACTTTTCCCTTTTTATTTTGACTATTATGTTGGAAAACAACCCACCTAGATCAACCCATGCTTTGGAATCTAATTAAGTTCAAGGTTAAGACCTTCTTTTCAATAAGCAAATACACGAGTTGCACCGTTGAAACTGTTACTACTGTATAATCCAGAAATTCATCGAATCATACAGAACAAGACTAATCATTTGATCAGCCACTTCTCAAAGAAGACATACTAGAACCAATTGACTTCAAGCTCATACTTCACTATCAACAAGAAAATCGCGAGAATAAGAGATCTTTACGGTACCTGCACAGAAGCACTACCTTCATCAGATATCGGTATAGGGACCAGCCACGTACTATAGGAATACTGCCAATTCATGCTCAAATTAGCGGTAGCGCCAGAAGCTATTAGCACTATACCCCCTTCACCAGTCTTGACATATGAAGAATCAATCTCAACCCCATCGATACTGATGTTCGAAAGAACAACATGGACTCTGCCCACAACTGGGATTTTCACATATCTCTCAATTTGTGGCAGCTGAAGCGGGATGATTGAGTGGACCGCTCTGTGAACGAGCAATTCTTTAGCAAAATCAAGACCCTCGTCGGACACGAGTATAGAAATGAAGCCCTCTTCGTCAGCACGGACCTGGGTACTCGCGGGACTCAAAAGAAGTGGAAGAACAACGAACAAGAAGAAGAACAAGAGGGATGAGACCTCGAGCTGCGATGAACAACGCATGTTTCTTTACAAACTCAAGCTCCAAGAGACGCCACGGATTGAAAAAAGAGGAGATTTTAGCACGTGGGTAATCGAAAACGTGCTCATCTAGGACATGGGCAAAGAAGTTTCAAAGCAACTGGTGGCCCGTCTGTCAAAAACAGCGAGAAGGACGAGAGCGTGCTAGAAAGGAACAGGCGATCTGTCGATGCAGAGGAGCGGAATTCACATCCGTGGAAGTTGCAAGAGAGCGGTTGAAGTCTTTTGGAATCTTGTTCATGATTGTTGCGAACGACAGTCCGCACGGGTCTCTCTCTCCAGATGTTGTAAGGAACGACAGCGAACGCGAGATGAGGCTGCGTGTACAGGGCGTGAGGTTGGCGATCGCGGAAAGCGATAAGAGGAGACGGAAGCGTGAGATTCGCATCAAGAGGGATGGAATCTTCCCCTGCTTTTCGTGCTTTTGTTTTCCAGGTTTTATGGCGGGCTTGGTGAATAAGGAATTCTTAAATGCAAGAACTAACCTAAATCTAATGGAATTTGGCATATTTTAATGATTCCATTCATAGAAAAGGGTCCATTTCTCACTTACTCAATGGGAAAAAAAAATCAACTGACCAAAAAAAAAAATGGGAAAAAAAATCGACCAAAAAAAAGAGGAAGAAAGGTAAATTGTCAGACTATAAAGGAAAAAGGAAGAATAAAGGAAAATTGAAAATTATTCTTGTTTTTTAGAAACCTCCTTGTGTACCAAACTGAGCCACTTGATTATTTTGTTTTCCGTCGTATTCTTCTCTTTGGATTTGGAATTAACAAGTGGTCCATTGCGGGCCGCGGTTGCATGAGTTGTCAAATGATCAATGAACTTTTCTTTTCCACGCCGGCTTTGTCTAGGCGACGACATGGCCGGACAATATTATCGGTGTTGATGTAAAAACAGAGGATGTGCAGCCTCTTGTCGATAAATTACCACATTTTTTACTATAAAGAATAATAATTTGGCACTTAAAGAATAATGAAGGTAATTTTCACGATTTTTTTTTTTTTAATTTGTATGACTCTGTACTATTTTTCCAGCATCCTTCAACTACTCATTTTATATATATTGTACCCATACATAAATGTGAAAATTATTATTTTTATTTTAATTTCACTCGTTTCATTTTTATAATCTATATATATATATATATATATGGCAATAATTTTTTTAAGAAACTATTAAATCCTATTCCACATAGATATGACTTCTTTATGTATCAATGATTTATTCCCATTCGATGTTTCTAATAAAGTGAATTTGTTTAAGAAACTATTAAATTCAGTTCCACATAGATATGACTTTTTTGTATTACATTACACATAAATGATTTATTCCCATTCAATATTTCTAATAAAGTGAATTTGTTTAATCTTTTTTCTCACAAGATTTTTGCTTAATCTTTCAAAAATCATTTTAGTGCATTGCACTGAGTAATGCACAATTGTCGAGCCTTGTTTGTTTGAAATTATTCGAGAGTTAACATTCTCCCCACATTTTAAATTATTATTCCAGAATTTAAAAAAATTAAAGAACTATGACGTGTTTTTTTTTTTTTTTTTTGATGGCCAGGAACCCCGCACACGGCCGACGAGCAATGGGAGATAAATCATGGGCTTCACACGTCTTCCATGTGCCACACACACATGCCACCGGGTAAGTCACCAATGTCTCACGCCAGCCTCCCCGCAACTTTGCGTCGTAGGGGTTTCGAACTGGGCACCTCTCAACGAAAGGAAGTCGGCTGTCAGGCGGAATACCACGGCGGGTGATTTGAATCTATAAGTTCATATCTAGTATTTTCCCCAAAATCGGATTAATGATGAAGCATGGCTTTGGTATATAATACTTATGATCTTACCACCTCCCTTATTTCATCTATTTATCCATCTAATCCTGAAAGAATGAAAAGCAACAAAAAAAGAAAAAAGATTAAACGCTGGAATTCCCCTCTCTGTACCTAGGTCACCCTTCCTCCGATTTCTCCACAGAAAGAAATCCATCATCTTCTCCATCGCCTTCAGCAAGGGCAGCGATCGCCATCGCTGCAGTCGGTCGGTACCTTCCACTAGGATCGACAGTGGATCATCGCGCCTTCAAGTCGGGCCCCCATCCGATTGCCCCTCTCACCCCCTTCTCCGTCGCCGGCGAGATCGAGAGACGTCGAAAGGTGTTCCTCCATCTCAACTGCTTCTTTCTTTCGTTCGTTTCGCTTCCCTTCTTCGATTCGATTCTCGTACCGGAAGGCACTCCGTCGACGCCGCGGCTCGATTGCACCTATCCTTGTCGGTGATCCGGGTGAATTTTTTTAGATACTAGGCCGTTCGATGAGGTAGGGAGTGCTTGTTGGGACGATAGTGCAATGCGGGAGGAGTTGGTAGTCCGGTTCTTGGGCGGGGACGTGGATCGATCGATTTATGCTGAAGGTCCATGGCGCGTCGCTAGGGAAAAGAACTGTTAATGCAAGCTGAGGTTCTTGTCGTAGTGTGAATCTTGGGGCGATGCTTCGGGAATGTTCTCGTTGATGCGTGTGACGTCTCACTGTGTTCATTCTATAAGATTTGAGATTGTTCTTGAGACTTGCTGGTGGATTCTCATGCTCGAATACAAGAATATATACTAAGTTCGATGTGATTCGGGGATACGTTACCTTATGCTCTGTTGCCTGCCCACTTTATCATTTTCCTCTAGTCTAGTTCAAGGTGGCCAATCACTGTTTGTCGGGTCTAATTTTTAATGGCACAGGAGTTTGTCTTTTTGATGTTCTATATTGCATTTTCACTCTTGTGCCCATTGAAAAGGAGGGATAACAAATGCCAAGTTTTGTGAGCTATGCTGCATAGCGGTCTCATTTGTTGGCTCATGAGTGAAGTGGTGTGTGTTTTTGGGTCTGGCTGAAAGATTATCTGGGTCTTCCCCACTATTCAGCCTTTAGCTTGAAAGAGCATCTAAGTAGGTTCTCTGGGGATATGTTTTGCTGGTGCCCAATACTCTTTTTTCTAGTTTTAGTAACAACTGATGATTTGAAAACTGGATTTTTAAAAAAAAGCTGTGGATTGAAAATCTTTACCAGTAACTTTCCTTAAGCACTGCTATTGATTTGCCTACAGTCTTTACTTTACTGCCATGTCCGCATCTTTCATGTGCGTTCTTTCATTTTCATTATTCATTTATACTGGTGGGCACTTCGCAGAAGTTGTACTCCTTTGTATGGTGTCATAGAAGTTATTATTTATCGGTATACTCAACTGCAACTTATCATTCCTTTTTTCCTTTAGGAGGATGGCCTCTTCCGGAGATTCGTGGGTTAAAGAATATAATGATGCAGTAAAACTGGCTGAGGAGATCAGTAGCATGATTGCTGAACGTGGTACAATGCCCACATCAGGACCTGAAAGCATGCGTCATGCATCTGCTGTACGGAGAAAAATTACTATATTGAACACTAGACTCGACAGCTTACAGAACATTTTGACGAAGCCCTTCAGCAGGCCCATGTAAGTCCATTTCATGCCGTTGCTTTGATGTCTCCAAGGAAATTATGAATTCTTGGACCTCTATCGAAGTATCTTCTGGTGATTGTGTGGTGTATATTGATGATTATATTCTTCCATGAATTGTTGAATTTGCTGATCGAAAAGTTGTTTGTTGATGCTATTGCTCTGATGATCTTTCTGTATGTTGATCTTTCTTCATGGCATGATGACTAGCAACAAATGGACTAAGATCTTTCTGGAATTGTTACTGGCTAAAATGAGCTTCAGCATTTAATCATTTTTTCCATAGTTTCTAGTGTAGAGCTACTAGGAGCCAATTTTCAGCATAAATTTGTACAAGTATATGTATGGAACTTTACTTTGATTGATCCATGTGCAGTCTTAATGTTTATCATAAGATCTCTCTCGTGTCAGGCTAAATCTTTACAATGATATGAGCTTCTTTACTGTTAATATGTTCCTTTTAAGCATGCTAACTTGCTTAAGATAAGTTTCTAATCGACTTGGATGGGAGTTTTTGGAACCTGCAAATGGCGATTGAATTTTCGTCACAATGTGTGAAATTGGAGTACATTCTCACTTGTCTTCTTTGTGTGGTTTGATAAAGAAGCCGAGAGCTTCTAGCTGTTTGAATTATTTAAATGTATCTAAAATCGTGAATTGTTGTTCTGGTCCCTAAATCTGCTGTAGGAAACAAAATGCTGGTGTTAGTAGGTGTAGTCTCTGCTACTTTTGTGAGTTCAATTATTTTCTGATTTTCTGGCAATGCTTTCTCTTTTCTTACAAGAACGGAGAAAGAGATTAATCGTCGCAAGGACTTGCTTTCGAATCTGAGAACAAGAGTGAACCAGATGGATTCCACGTTGAAAATGTCACACTCGGCTACCAGGGATAGCTTGCTTGGGCCAGAGATAAAGCCTGCGGATGCCATGAGCAGGACTGCAGGATTGGACAATCAAGGAGTTGTGGTTCTTCAGAGACAAATAATGAGAGGCGAGTTTCTAATCTAGGACTCTTTCACTTGCCACCTAACCTTGGAATTTAGCACATGGGAAGTCCTGGACATAGAGTTTTTCTCCTCTTGCTGATCTATCATCTATGCACCGGTGAGAAAATTAAGCCTTTGTCTGTGTGCCTTTGACAGAACAAGATGAAGGTCTTGAGAAACTGGAGGAGACGGTAGTAAGCACAAAACATATCGCATTGGCAGTGAACGAGGAACTTGACTTGCATACTAGACTAATTGTATGTGACGTGTGTTGTCTATAGTATATTGCATTTTTTTATCCTTCACTATCTCATCTATAGATTGTTGTGACTAAATCTTCTAGTTGGAAGTTTATTCAGTTGCCTCTTATGACCTGCAGGACAACTTGGACCAACATGTGGATGTTACGGACTCTCGTCTTCGGGTATTTTTTCTTGCAAATGCACATCAGCTTTTATGAGCTGGAATTTGAGTGAAGTTGGTTGGTTAGTACTTGGGATAAGTGGCCTTTCTTCTAACTATGGTATACTATCCCCAAGAATTTCAATGAAAGGGATTGAATCTCAATAAACTTAGAATTTTTCATAGTTGTGAGGAAGTTGGAGCTTTCATGAAAAGAATGTCTCAAATGGGTTCTGAAACACGGAAGAAGGATGAGACCAGAGGTTCTATACTTTCTATGTTGTTCTGACCTTGAAGAGCATGCACTAATGCATTTCCCTAGGTTTCATATCCAAATTGTTATGAGGTAGATGTTTGAGGATACTTGAGGTTCATTTCTATATGCTTTAAAGGATATAGCTCATGGTTAAAAAATGTAATGGATAACTTTGAGGATACATAGGTTCTTTTCTTCATACTTAGGCCGAATCTGTTAAGACTTTCGAGAAATGATTTTGGGAAAATGCAAAGTACTTTAAGTGAAAGGGATTTTTCTAAATGCAAATAGTTTATGATAAAGTGTAATCTAAAAGTGCACTAGGAAACAACTTTGTTTTAGATGCTGTTTGGAAAAAACTACTGCTGTAAAGGTCTTTTCCTCTTTTTTAAAAAAATAAATGACTAAAAAACTTCAAACCTTCGTTGGTGAGCCAGATCTTGGCATCTGTCAGCCTTGCCTTGGGTCACACAACCTCAGGTGGCATCACTTGGGTTCTTGACGACCTAGGCAACCCCACACAGTGTTGCTTGGGTCGTGTGACCCCGGGCAATGCCACCTTAGGTCCTGTGACCCAAATGATGTCACTTGAGCTTGCGAGTTGCCAGATCTAGCCTCGCCAGTCTGATGAGGGCATTTTCGGCATTTTGAAATTTTAGCAAGGGCAAAGGTAGAAGAAAAAATGTATTAGTATTCTGGAGATGCTCAACACCCGCAGCCTACCTTGGGTTAAAGACCTTTGGAGAGCTTTGGAAATGCAATTCCATCCTCCTGAAGCTCTCCAAAAGAATTGTCAAATGGTACTTATTTTTGCTCAAGGGCCTTCAAAACCCCAAAGGGCTTTGGCAAAGTGTTGCCAATGCAGCCCTAGTCCAATGGATGTTATAATACTCATACATAAGAGTGCACCAGTGCATTTTTTTGCAAGTTGAGATGTTTTATGGTCTGACGGAACTGTACTCTTTTCTTCTCTCTCAATGAGCATGCATCTCTTTTATGAATGTCTCTGTTTATGCGTTGCACATTTCATTCGCTAAATTTTTTTGAGGATATTCATTTTGTTGATTGTTTTGTTGCAAGAACAGCGAGTGCAGAAGAACCTGGCAATTTTAAACAAGCGCACCAAGGGAGGCTGTACCTGCATGTGCATGATTTTGTCTGTTATTGGGATTGTGATTCTGGTCGTGGCTATATATTTGTTGATCAAATACCTGTAAATCAAACAACTGAGAAGCGACTAATTTTGCCTCGGTGTGGTTTGTATTTGGCCATGGTGAACATTCCTTTGTTTTTTTTTTGGGTGTGTTCCACTGTTTGCTTTGTGTTTGTCCTGAAAATTGAAGCTACTGTGTGAAGTAATGGGCGGCTTTAAGTGAGGACTGATTGTGAATCCAATCTGCTCTGTTCAGTAAATGAGTAAAGTTCAGAGTTCTGAACGTTTTTCACTTCGGATGACTGGTTTTTTGGTCCATGGACAACGATAGAGAATCCCATGTATAGCATTGAAATTGCTTGACAGTCCGTGTCGTATACTCAGAAGTTTGAGCTTTTCCTCACGATGCCGTGTTTATTGGGCAACAAACTTTGTGGAATTGCTGCCAAGAGGCTAGGTAGCATCTTTATTCTTAGGGCGTGGCGAGAAAACTCTCCTATGAGAGTAGCTCTTCTTTCCCAGATAAAGAAAGTAGTCAATATGTTCTCTTATAATTTTTCGAGGGGGAAGTTTTGGTGTACAGGCACTGGCACGATGCATGAATGCATGGTTTTGTCATACTTGATAGAGTTAACCTCTGATGCCTTTTTAGCATGGGGTCAATTCCATAAAAAAAGCATGAACTTTAGGTGTTGTCATAAATTTGGCATGAACTTTATTTTGTTTCAAAAAATGGCATAAATTTTAGTTGTTATCTCAAATTTGGCCCGAATTTTATTTTGTCTTAAAAAAAAGCACAAACTTACACTCATGTCTCAAATCTAACCATCTATTAACTCTCATTCCACGGTCATCCAACATGGCATTTTCATGTCAATAAGAATATCCAACACAGCAAGCTAACATGTATATAAAGGCAAAATTGTTCCTGGGCTTTCTCTTCTTCTCTAACACACGACTCATGAAATTTGGGAGAATTCTTTGTAGGGTTTCCTTTCCTCAACGAATTCGTGCACGGGAGTCTTCAATTCATTGGAAGATCTTGTGCACTAGCCTGCTCGCTCATTCTCTCACACGGAGACACTCACTCTTGCACATACACAAGCTCGACCACTCGGAGACGTTTCCGTCTGAAATTTTGGCCTCGTGAAAGTTGTGAAGTTAATGTGCATTGAGTTTAATTGTTTTTTGAATGTCATAAATAACTTTGATATCTACTCCTTTGATACAAAATGGTACCATGGAGATGCTTTTGGACTTGATGCTGAGGAGATGCATAAACTTATGGAATCTAGGTGTTACCGTAAATGCGCTCCTCCTATCTGCCCTATGGGTCGATTGTGAAGAGGTCCAAATTTGTTGAGGTGCAAAACGATGCCACATTAGAGTGTTTGGAGGAAATGTTAACAGAGGGCCAAATTCGGGACACAAGTGAAAGTTTGTGCTTTTTTTTAGACAAAATAAAGTTTTGGCCAAATTTGGGATAACACCTAAAGTTCGTGCTTTTTTTTTTTTTTATAGATAAAATAAAGTTCAGACTAGATTTGGGACAACACCTAAAGTTCGTGCTTTTTTTTTTTTTTTAGACAAAATAAAGTTCAAATCGGATTTGGGATAACATCTAGAGTTCATGCTTTTTTATGGAATTGGTCATTTTAGCATGTGAAAACTAGGGAACTGAAGGAGGTGGAAACCTAAAGGGCTTGAACGGGAGTTGTTCGCCCATTGTGGGAAGGCATACCTGCAGGAAATTGACTTCATCTCTTTCGAATAACTATTCCTGAGTTTTGAGTAAAATAGTGGCTAGTAGTACATGGTTGATGATACTGCAGAAAATCGGATGATCTTGAAACCTTTTTTTGTGCACAGAAAAGGTAACTTTTCGAGCACTATTACTATATGAAATCGAGTAAATAATCTGGCAGATACAGATAACATGAGGTAAGATAGGTTGGATGCAGCTGCCAAAATCTAGGAATAAGGACTCAATACAGTTGATGGACAGACGGTCAATACTTCTTTCTTGGGCTCTTCATTCGGAGGCCCAAGCTATATATTCTTTCCATTCGGGTCCGGCCCGTGAGGAGCTGATCGATTCCCGCTTCGGGCCCACGCGACAAATAGTAGACCGTGTATCGTCAGCGCGAGTCTCCTTCAACCCCATGTTCCCTCCTGGATCGGAGTTTAACTGTCGATTCGTCCCGCACTCGCAGCATAAACCCTAGAATCGAAGATCCTCTTCCCTGATTTCGAGAAATCGAAGGAGCATCTCGATCGATTTGCGTTGCCTTTCTTCGCTTTGACGTGTTGTCCGCGGTTCCTTCCTGGTTCTGATGGAGGAAGCTTAGATGGAGGCCTCGAATGATGCGGTTCTGTCACTCGCTTGAGTAGTAGTAGAAGAAGAAGAAGAAGAAGAAGAAGAAGAAGAGAGATGAGCACGTTCGTGCCGAAGGAGTCCATCGAGGTCCTCGCGCAGACCATCGGCGTTCCCAATTTGGCCCCCGATGTCGCCGACGCCGTCGCGTCCGACGTCGAGTACCACCTCCGAGAGATTATGCAGGTACGGTCGCCGAATCCGTTGCCTTGTTCTTCGACTCCATTCCCGCACTGCGATGATTCGTGTCTGGTGTTTGATAGCTGTGAGAAATGATGATCGCTATGCTGGTGTGCGCTATTAGAAACAGAAACTCTGCATCGAAGACGGGATGCGATTACCTAGGTTATGAGGGGCTTTTGTTGTTGTGTTGTGGTGGGAAGCTATCTTTTCCAATCCGTGAATCAATGTTGGAGAAGCGTTGTTGTTGGAATAACAATTCACTGTCTTGATGTGGTGTTAACTGGGGGCTTTTCCTGTTTGGGAGTTGCAGGAGGCGATCAAATGCATGCGCCACTCGAGGCGAACGGCACTGACTGTTGACGACGTGGACAGTGCTCTCAAATTGAGAAATGTGGAGGTGATTATCATATGCTACTGCTATTACTTAAAGGAAAATAGTGTTGTCTGTTTGGATAAGAAGATAACGGGATAGTTTATTCCCATTTGCGGTTAATCCTGCCATGGAACAAGGTATTATTGGAATTATATGTGAATACAACCATCTTTGAGAATCCCATCTTAATAAGGACCTTATAAGACCTCTTGTGTGAAGCCTTTCTTTATAACTTTCCCCTTCATATATGTGCCAAGTGACAGTGGTCACATTTCGTACAGGCATTCTCTCTGCAATGTAGTTCTCTTCATTCTTGTGTGCCATTTCCTTGTTTTAGCCAATATACGGATTCGCCTCCAGTGATGCACTGCGATTCAAAAGAGCTGCTGGACATAATGACCTGTTTTATGTAGATGAGAAGGACGTGGAATTCAAAGATGTAAGAATTATTTTATTTTGCTATAGATTCTTCCATCTTAAGTCCTTCACATTGGTTCTCTAATGAGCTCTAGCTTGAAGATCGTTGATGCACCTTTGCCGAGAGCTCCACTGGATACATCAGTTTCTGCTCATTGGTTAGCGATTGAAGGGGTTCAGCCTGCAGTTCCAGAAAACCCTGCTTTTGAAGGTATCCTGTGAAATTTGGCATCAGCTGGAACTATACCTTCTTAATTAACCTGATATTAAAACAAAAATAAGCCTTTGCTTTCTGATTTTCAAAGGGATATTCGTTCCTCTCTGGATCCTTATCATGTGAAATATGTTGGATGAATAACAAAGGATTTTCTGTTACTTATTGTGGTTTTACCTTTTCATTTATAGGACTCACAGCGGCATCAGATGGCAAAAAATATGAAAACAGGGAAGATGGAATTTCCATTGACATCAAATTACCCATTAGGAGTGTACTATCTAGGGAGCTTCAGGTGAAGTATTGTGATTCTTTGATGCAGCTATTCTTTCCTTAGTTTCCCTGACCCTAACAGAAAGATCATTTGCTAAGACATTTCTTTCTTTCTGCTGTGCAGCTATACTTTGAGAAAATTAGAAAACTTACTATTAGCAATTCGGACTCTGTCCTCTTTGACCAAGCACTTGTAAGCTTGGCCACTGACTCGGGTCTTCATCCTCTGATTCCTTATTTTACACAGTTTATTGCTGAGGAGGTACGACTTATTCTTCTTGTATTATATGTCATCTTTTCACTACTATTTTCTCGAAATGTTTTGACATTCACTGCCTACTCTTAGTTTAGTTCCTTTGTCTGATTATCTAGGTTACACGAAATTTGAGCAAGATCTCTTTGCTTTTTGCCCTAGTGCGCATTGTGAGAAGCCTTCTTCAAAATCCGCACGTTCATATTGAACCCTACGTAAGTCGCAACATCAGCTGTTTTTCAAATCTAATTCTGATAGGACTTACATTCATGTTTTATTATGATGTTAAATGGACTAAATAAATGAATATCCAATGAACGATGCCAACATCTAAGTTATTTTTCTTTTATCAGTTTTGAGTGTCGAAAAACCTGTGTATTCCTGTAAAGCAGACGGCTGTACCATATAGTCATGAGATTGCAGAATTTAATAACAGCATGAATATGATATGCTGTTTGAGTTATTCCTACTTTTGTTTTTCTCTATATCTTGGCCTTCTACCCCTGGACTATCTAGAGGGCCTTATTTACAATAATAATGGAATGTGGGATACAGTTTCAGTCTACCTGCGCCCTATAATTGTTTACTGCGCAGTTGTTTGAAGTGAAAGTTTTACGTTGTCATTGATTGATCTTCAACTTTCTAAATCTCCTCTCTCCAGCTGCACCAATTGATGCCATCTATTATTACTTGTCTTGTTACCAAAAGATTGGGTAATCGGTTAAGTGACAATCACTGGGAGCTCAGAAACATGTCAGCGAGTCTGGTTGCTTCAATATGTAAAAGGTAGTCATGTTCTTGCTTCATGTTTTATTTTGAGTTCCCTTTAAAGATGTTGAGCACCTGGGAGTACTTATTCCCCACTCATTTCATGATGCCCAGAGCTTTCATGTTGCCTCTGATCTTGTTCCTTGGCATTTGGTCCTTGTGCAAACATAAGGGATGAGGGGAGAAGCATTTTCATTAAGTTGTGGCAATTTAGATAATCTACGTCACCCATGTTCATAATACTTTATGCACTTTTTATTTAACCTTTAGCTGGTCATATTTGGGAGAATTAACATGAAAAGAAAACTGTGATGAGATGGAAGAGGAATAAAGCCCACTCATGGGTCAGACCTGCATGCAGGCATGTACATGTGCTATAGCTGCTTATCTGGCTTATGAGAATCAGTGAATCACACTTCCTGGGGTATTTTTTGCAGATACGGGCATGTTTACCATAATCTGCAGCCGCGTGTCATACGGACCCTCGTTCATGCTTTCCTCGATCCAAAGAAGTCATTGCCTCAGCATTACGGTGCAATCAAAGGATTAGCAGCGCTTGGACCTAGTGTGGTATGTTCAGCATTGGTAGAGATTGTAGTGCCTATGTACTAAATGCTTTAAAATATAAGAAATAGCTTCCACTTAATTGACTGAAGTTCACTCACTTTAGAACTTCCCTAATCCTTGTAATTTTATGATTCGTGATTTTCATTGCAAAAATTATGAACTACCTTGAATCTTACTTTTGGCTCTTGTTTGAGATGTCAATGTTCAATTTTGGTCTTGTTCATTAGCAACAATTCGTTAGTGTTGGTTTTAATCAATTTGCCATCTTTGTCAACATAGGTTCGGCTGCTGATAATCCCAAATCTTGAGCCTTATCTGCAACTTCTTTCATCAGAATTGTTGCCTGAGAATCAAAGAAATGAGATAAAGAGGCTTGAAGCCTGGCGTGTTTATGGAGCACTGCTGGTCAGTTTCTTGTCTCGTGTTGTCAGAGAATACGGGTATGCAAATTACTCTAATTGTGTAAAAATTGTTGCTTTCAGAGTGCGGCTGGCCTTTGTATGTACAATCGACTAAAGATGCTCCCCAATTTGCTCTCACCCCCAACTCGTGCTGTTTGGAAGACCAACAGGAAGGTCGCAACGTCAAGTATGAACATGATGTCAAATATGAGCTCAGACCCTATAGTAGTTGCATGTTGTCAATTGAGTTTCCCACTAGCATTGTTTGATAGTTAAGTGCTGATTTTGTGGATTTGTAATTGCATGTATAAAGCAGTTCTGCACATGATTGGAATGTTAATAGGCTTTGCATTGTTAGCCATCAACTTGTTGTGAGCCCTTGAGGCATCTACAAATTGAATGTTCTTAATAGGAATGATGAGACTATTTGCCTGTCTTGTCTTATGGTGTTATATGTCAGTACTTTAGTATTCAACTGCCAATGTTCCTAATGCTGCCTGCTGATATGTTGGGTCCAGAAAATTGAGCACCAGCAGCTGAGAATAGAATTGTTTTTTGTTACTGTCTGGTGTTTTCTTCCGGATAGATAGTTCATAGCAGCATTATTTTCTCTCAATAGATGGGGTAATGGTGTGCGTGGTCTTTACTATAGTGGCACTATAACTTGCTTGTTAATGGAGATCTTGTCTTCCAGATGGTTCCCACTAGCTAAAATGGTGGCTGATATAAATCTTTGTTAAAGAACCAATTCCAACTTATGCTTGTCCGCTGTGTTTGTTAGTTCTGCTTTTATATGTAACAATCTTTGAATTTTTCTCTTTTCGTGTTCATGTTTCGTTTTTCTCCCCCATCTTAGATAAGTGTAGATAAGTGTATGATAATCTTGGTGCAATCTTTCTAATCAGTTATGTTCCCTGAAATCAAACTGTCGATCCAGTTAATTTATGCCTTCTTACATGTAATGTACTTCATATGTGCACTCAGATAAACGAAGAGCGAGCTCGGACAACTTAATGCAGCAACCCCCACTGAAAAGAGTAGCCACAGAGGGAATGATTGGTGGCATGCCTGCTAATTCCATGCAAGGAGTAGGGAGCGGATTTTCAGGGGCAGTGGGGGGTCCTGGTGTTGCTGTATTGCGTCAATTGCCCAGTGATGGCACCTCAGGAAGGGATCCCGGTGGCGGCTCAACTTCAAAGACATCAAACGCCTTAGCCCAGGCTTGGAAAGAGGATGTGAATGCTGGACACTTGCTCGCCTCGCTGTTTGAATATTTCGGCGAAAGCATGTTCTGCTTCACTCCGAAGCCCGAGTTGTCCTTTTTTTTGTGATTAGTTAAGCTTGTGTATCTTGTTTATCTAATTATGGCGCATGTTTTGTGCAAAATTCATCTTCGCCTGTATCAATAAACTGTTTTAATTGTTCTTTTAGTAGTTAATGGAGAGGGTATATGTTATGAGTCGTTGAGCTGGTCCCGTCCCTTGGATTCCGGAAGATGAGCTCTGCTGCTCTGCCGAAGGACGACCCAGTCATTTTCCCTATCACTGGGGGATGCTGTGGAGCCGTGACTGGCCCGAAGCAAGTGAAGTTTGCTCTAGTTTGTGTCCGCGAGTGGGGTTCTTTAAACCTTTACTGGGCCTCTAGCCGGAAAATGGACCTTCCAGCAATGGGCCGTGAATTGGCAGTTGTGCCCAATATTCTGCCCTTATTTTGGGCCTTTTAAAGTCCGGTATTCATTTTCTCGGCAATTTGTTTTACTGTACCGACACCCAATCATAAAGGGCCACTTGCTAGGACTTCTATTGGGCCTCAAATGGGCCAAATGGTCTAATGTTGGGACATTTATAGTAAACCGGTCCATTGTTGATACGTAAAGGCCCACTTGGTCCCCCTTTTGGGCCCCGGTGATCCATTGTCAGGCCCATTTTCCTTAAATCGGTCCATCATCGAAGCTCGTGCGAAGGCGCGCATCCAAGCCCACTCTTGGGCCCTTAAATGGGCAACGTGGTTCCATTAGTTGTATTGGTCCATCGACAAGGCCCATTACATGGCGCTCGGGCCTGGCCCATTATTGGGCCTTTTGCAGTGAACGGGCCACTAACAAGGTCTACGTTTAAGTCCATTTGGGCCCACTGTACAAATACCCATAACCAAAGCCCAATTTTGAGGCCCACTTTTAAGCTTCAAACGGGCCGCGTGGCGCAATGTTGGGCCCTCGTGGAACGGCCCATTATGAAGGACCACGCATCGGCCCATTATGAAGGACCACGCATCAATCCGTCTACTCATGCAATAAGCCATTTTCGCGGCCCATTTTGGGCATCAAATAGGCCACGTGTCCCACTGTTGGACCCTTGTGCGGTGGAACGTTACAATCAGTCTATCCGTCTAATTGTACAAGAGGACCACTTGTGGGTGGTGAAGTGTGCTACCCATTCGTGGTGGACCAGCCCATTATTAAATCACGTTTATTCCCCATTTGATTGGGCCCATTTAGGGGGCCCTATGTCTGTCCCACGTACGTTGACTTTGGGCCTTGACTGATTACTGGAAACCCAAGAGTTGGCCAACCCTACTGTAGGCCCATTAAGGCACGCATATTTTTACTTTGGGCCTTCATTTAGCCCGTTACCCACGATATAGCCATGCGCACTGGGGCTTCCCCAAGGTACGTATGGTTTTTATTTGGGCCTTGATTGGGCCAATCATGGCTAAAATGTTATAACTCCAAACCCCCCGCCCCCCCAAAGAAAATAAAATAAAATTCCTCATGTTTCTAAGACGATACAGAGACAGACTAGCAAGATTAATTAGGAAGCTGATACATCAATGGGGACTGACAAAGAAGGAAAATACTCGCTCACACACAAACACCGCAAAAGAGCCAAATAACCAAATGGTCCCTGTCGACCAGGAATCGGATACTTCTCATCAAATCCTGGGTCCTCCGATGATGGTATATATACTTGTAGAGCTTCATTCCCCCTCATTCAGAATAGGGACAATCAGTGGTTTCATTTGAGCGAGATATACAATTGCCCACCTGAAGATAGAAAATGTGGAAATATTAAGACATTATTTCCTAGGTCCGAAAACCTTTCTCCTGGAGCACACAGCTCATCTCCAATGTTCACAGTCAAGTTGCAATTTCTTATAGGACAATCACCGCTCAATATAACTACAGTCAAAGCGTTTTCCACTACATGCCTTAATCTAGATTGATTTCTCTATTATCAACCGTAAAATTGGCAGTAACAGAATCCACATAATGAATTGTCAAAGCTGAATAGCATATATGATCATCTAACTAGAAAATTATATTCTCTTCCTTTTCAGTATAAAGAAAGCACTTCTCAATCACGATCTCTTATGCAATCGTAAGCATGCCAATGAGATTCCACTCATATTTGATGTACTGTAATCCATGCTCCCATTAAAATCTTATTGATCTGTTTTTCTGGTAGTCGCCTCACTACTCAGAAGGACAATACTGTAACTTCAATTCATGTGACCAACAATTAATACATCTCAATACATCCGTTTTTATGAGAGTCAGATTTAGAAAAAGATCTATTAAATGATGCTACAGTTATTGTCCCTCAAACTAACATGACATTCCACAATTCAAAATATCTTTCAAGAAATGAGATACTGAGATAGCGGACTAGCAAGAGAGGAGTCACATGGAATTAATGCTCACGAACACTTTAAGCTGATATATTGCGATAGAAAGAGTACTTACATCATCCAACAACATACTGTTGCTGTAATAATCAACGTTAGATAGAACCTGCATCACAAGAACGTCTTCATTCAGCAAATGAAAAATGTATATGGTACTTTAAGTTTATGCAAAAAAGAACAAGAAACAGATCTTGTGAGGGTGCACATTTTCTTTAGCACGTAATAAGAGAAAAACAACCAATATTTCTACAGGAACCACCATGGTCAGATCTTATTCATTTCTGCTAAGAGAGAGTTGCCACAGAGTTCTGATATATGTCTTGATATGAGAGAATTCATCTTCTTTTTGTGGTTGATTTTATAGGGTGCTCGTTTTTTTAGTGCCTATTTATATACTCTAGTGTCCCTTTGTCTATGACCTCCACAAGGAAGGGATGGAATTTCTTCCAATTATTATGATACATGGTGCACCTCACTATTAAGCATGACAAGGCATAAACCGAGACATATCCAACACTATATAAGCTGTCTGAACAAATGCAGCCACTTCAAGAGGCCAAACTGTCAAAGGTATCAGCAAATGATAATTGAACGTGCAAAATTGAGGAATGTAAAAATGAATATACATACTTCAAACGGTAGTCCTTAAAGAGGAACTTACGCACAATCCAGGCATAAAAGTTGGACTTGACGTTTTGAAGTTCAAATGAATCAGATACATTATGCACCATTCACATACAGAGTCACTTAGACAAATTCATAATTGCTGGCTAGCAGGAAACAGACACTATTCCCAAACAATGGGATTCAACTTTTAAGTAATCATAGCTCTTTCATTTGCAACTGAACAAGCATGACAAAATTCAACGAGACAAAAGAATTTTATCATATTTTTTGAAAGCAGATTCATTATTTGACCATGTTCTCAGGATTAATTTCTTCATTTTAGTTTCCTTGTATGACTCCTACATTCAAACCTGTTCATGTTTGCAAACTGACTACGATTTTTCATCAAATACACCAAGGCAGCTGTTTATTAAATATAGGCTGTTGCAACTGGTTAATGACAGTTTTCTTCTTCACAAATGCAAATCGCAAGGCCAAGCCTACTTCTACGATCAAGTCTTCCACCATGCTTTCATTTCTCTGAAATTATCTTCTTCAGCCTTTTCCTCACAACGGACGTACCATCGACATTCACAGAAGCGAGTTTGTGGCAAACATCTGTTCTAATGAGCCGTTAAGAAATAATTAATCATTAACATTCCTAAAACAATATGACAAAATCCCCGAACAGCACAAAAACTGAGATTCTACTTAAATAGCGACCAAGCAAAAGCACAAGCAAACTTGGCTAATGACCAGCACGCTTCACAGGGCTTCCATCGAGCGGCATATATCCGACAGCGAGAAATCAACAGAAGTACAACACAATCGATTACTTGCAATTCGGTACGCATCGACTGCTCTATCCGCAAAACCACACTATCGAGCCAGCGCAGGAACAAGGAAAGAGGGCGAAAACGCCAGAGCAGAGAGAGCGTACAGATTCGTCGAAGGCCCTCGGTTGCAGCAGATTCTGGTGCAGAGCGACGCGATGATCCCGATCACGGCGAAGATCAGCGTCGTCACCAAGAACCCCATCGATCTCCGTATCCTACGGCCGATAACTCGAACAGTCCGGCGATCGAACTCGGAATAATCTGAAGCCACGATTAGGGTTTCCGATCACATGCCGGGACGCCGAAATCACGGATCAACACGAACGTTCTAGATAGCGAGAATCGCGATCCACAACTACGACGACGAAACGAGAGGGAGGTCGCACCTTAGGGATCTTCCGGTCGCGCCCGCCGGCGAGGAGGATGGAGAGAGAATCGATCGCCGCGCTCGAAGATCTCCGTCGCAAACTCCCAAATCGGTGGTCGTGGAGTGGCTCGTGGCTCGTGGCTCGTGATTGGCGATGGTGGAATCCACCTTCGCTCGAGTATTAACCGGACGAGTCGGGTCGAACCCGTCTAGGCCCATTTCTGGTTCATCACCGAAGCCCAGGAGAACTTTAATTGGGCTCACTCCGTGAGCTGTCGAAGTGTAAAAGGCCGAAAGAGAGACGAAATTCTGGGCCACATGTCTAGCCAGTTCTCTACATGGGCATGAATAGTGGATCTTTCGTGACCTCTACACCTCGCCAATGGCGGGCGACGGCAACGCTCGCCCAGGCGAGGCCAGCCCGCCCGGTCATGGCCGGTGGCCGGTCGCCGGTGTAAGGAAGAAGAAAGGCCAAAAAAAAATTTGAAAGAAAAATCAGAAAAATCAGAAAGTAATTAAAAAATAAATAAAATATTAAAATAAAAATTATCTACGATAACACTGGCGATACCGCATAGACCAGACAAAGTCCATGCCAACAATATCTGGCCAAAATCAGCCAAAATGATTGAATTTGCACCAGATCAAAAAGTTTAGAACTAAATTAGCATAAATATAACTAGTTTATACTTTTCCCTCCTTTTCCCATACTACTAACCCATTCCTTCCCTTTTTTTCATTTGGGTTCTCATGCTTTCGCAATTTTATATCATTAGTATATCCTATGAAAAAGAGTCTCCAAATATTACTTTGTGATTGCGATGACATTATTGTGGAGCTCTAGACTTGACATATTGATAATAATACAATCTAATGCATGCTTTGTGAACATGTCTAAAGGCAGCATGTATACATAAAAACAAAATCAGTACTGCAAAGCTTCTTATTTCTCATAGACCATATAAGTGAATAACCGTGACATACCAAGAAAGTTTAATGGGCAAAGAGGAAAATGACTTTCCTATAATGTCCATTGTTGGTGAATTACTGAGTATGGATATCACTCCTATATTAAAGTTGAGTCGGTTCTTATAAAAGATCTAAAAAGAACAACTTATATATTATATTTTTGTAATCATCACCGTCATATCCCATTTTGAATCCGGACACCAACCAAGGAGCACGTGAAAGGTATTCCATTCATTGAATTCGGAAGAGTCTAAGGCATCCAATGTTTTGCATCAAGTGAGACTCTTCGTGCACTCTTCAGATCCCCCGAGAGCTCTCCCATGCATTTAGTTCTCGCATACTCAGCAAACCCTTTGTGTGCATGGCTCGTTGTGCGACGCCCGTTTAGGAGACCGATAAGCGGACGAGAGCATGGAAGTGGCGCCGGACAGCACGTAACCCCGCAAAGAAAACGACATAACCGATAAGAGAGAGACGGAGACAGCATCTTGCAGCCTTGCAGGTTTCGTGTTGCCTCTGCCAGGAGGAGATGGCGTCGAAAGTCAATCGTGTAGGCCGCGCACTATCTTATCCTCCGTGAGGACTCTTAGTGGAAAATGTGACGTGAGGAGGGACGTGTCACTCTTGGCAAACTTCTATGCTAAGAGGCTGCTGAAGAAGTTGGTTTTGCCATTAATGAAAGGCACAGCTTCCACAAAGATAAGGGTTAGGGGACATCAATGCGTGAGCCCCATAGCAGCGTTGGAGAAGATGAGTGAATCTCACTCATCCATGTTCTCTAATACCTATCCATCTATATATGTATTTTGTCTATAATTATTCCCAATGTAAAGATTAGAGAGTTTTATGACTTTAAAATCAGCTTATCGTTCGACTTAAGGCGAAAGAGAGAGATTCTATAGAGCTGCATCACTTGATGGTGGATTACATATCATGGACTGATATGCCACATCCTTCAAATTTCCACTCGAACTATCATCTAATTTGGGGTTTTTGGACTATCCCGTGATCATCGACTTTATCAATTAATAACTAGTAATCTAACATTATCTTATCATAGCATTTATTCTTTTAAATTAAGGAAGTTCACATAACGTAGTACAAAAATAAATTATTCGAATGACCATATGATATGTAAATTTATAGAAATCGATCTCCAAGAAACCTAGTCACAAACATAAATAAATAAAGGAAATCTGGAATATGCATGTTTAGTGTAATCATTTTATTACATAAATTAGACACATCATTGATTTGAAGAAATATAACAACCTACTCTCTCAAATAAATGGTGTATGAGACTTTTTTTTTTTTTTTAAATTTCTTTACACCCCAATTAGCTATTTCTTCTATCTGTGTAAGATTTTCTTAATACCGACAAAACATGTGGCAATTTCAACTTTGTAATCACGAGTCCCTCCTCTCTATCCAAAGATCGACTCTTGAGACTTGGACACCTGTCCATCCACCACGACGACCGTCCAAAAACCAACTGGTCCCACCACAAGGCACAAGTCACCTTCTCGCTTCTCCTCCCCCGATAAATATGGAAGCGCTCCATCGCGAGGTTACCACATAATTACCACTTGCAAATTCACTCACCTTGGGGTCGAAATGGCGTCCTCGAAGACTATTGTGCTCTTTGGCCTGCTCTTCGCCATTGTTCTCCTCATCTCCTCGGAGGTCTTGGCACGTGAGCTCGCCCACGAGACTCTGTCTCGTGAGTGCCCAATACCTCCTGATTAAACTCCATCGCCATTTGAACTTTGTTTCGCTCGAATCAGACTGTATAAAATTTAGATTTTTTGTGAACAAATCTAGGTCGGTGTAAAAAAACTACATTTCGTAGGACTGGAATCCACTTCCTAAGTAGTCAAATACGCGCAAAACTTCCAAATTCCAATGTGCATGTGCAGAGCAACGCGTGAAGGGCCTATTTTTATTTTATTTTTTTAAACGGGCTATGCAAGAAATTGCCATCCTTTTTTATTTCGTCCATTGAGAACAGATGTATCAGCATGTGAATGGTTTCCCAATTCATTGTAGAGGAGAGCGTGGAGGAGGCTAACCACGGTCATGGATATGGACCCGGCTTTGGCCACGGAAAGGGTCATGGCAGCTACGGCCACGGTGGTCATGGCCATGGAGGTCGTGGAAAGCCCGGTCACGGCGGTCATCCTCTGTTAGAGGATATGCAGGAGATAATTGGGATCAGATTGATTCGATCCTAATCTCATGCAATCAGACTTAGAAAATAGATTGAGAATTAATTGATCTGCAATTCTTTTATTCCTTTTTGAGTGTACAGAATGTATTATAATTATACATCAAAGGAGATACATCAATACATAGAGAAAAACAAGAAATTCTCTAAACCTTCTTTCTCTGCTCTGTCTTGCTTCTTCCCTGCAAATCACTTTCTTACATGGTATCAGAGCCGAGGCCTTTTTTTCAAATTCCGCACCAGATTGCTTTCGGATTCAACCTGCAAAAGCAAAATTGCAGATTGTAACGAAAGAATCACTTTTGATCCAAAGGAAGAAGAAGTCAGTACAATTTCCTTACCATGAACCCCGAGAAAGCCATCCTCTGCTGGGATCGAAACTCCATCCACGGAGAAGTTACTTCAAGCACGAGAGATGCGAGGACCAAGCGCCGGAGCAAACCACCGCAAATCCCACAATGCAGCAACGAATGTACACGAGATGCAATGGGGAGGGTTCCGGCTCGAGGCGAATATGGGGCAACCCATTTTGGGTCAGCCTTACCAATGGGTACCATATCCATGGTACGTCGGGCAAAATCCGAATCCATCATCGCCGGGGTAATGACTTATACACCTCGATGGGAATCCACCAGCCGCAAGCGGGGCAAATCCAGCCACCGAGGGAAAACCGAGGAGTGGGTCTGGAGAAACAGGGCTCGGAGCGAGTCCTCACCCGAATCAGTTTAATGCGGGGGGCGGATCCGGTTTCGATGGGTCGGGTACAGGATAAATCCCTACCCGAACCCTAATTTTCCACAGGTTTTCCCATATCCGATCGCGGCGGTCACCGGCCGACCTGAGCCAGAGATCCCTTGCATGTAACCACCGCCGATGGTCCGTAGATTCGACTTACCGGTTTCCAATTGACCGGGCCGAGAAAATTACAGCAAATGGTCACAGGACTTCCGGAGGGCCCTCGTGACCAAAGACAAGGAGGTTTTCCTGGATGGGACGTTGCCGATCCCGTCTGATGAGAGGCTCGCAAGGTATTGGAGGAAGTGCAATCGCCTGATCCGCACCTGGATCGGCAACTGCATCTCCCTAGACGTCGCAGCAGGGCTCCCACCAACGGAGGATTCCAAAACCATGTGGGACAACATCAAAGAAATGTACGGGAAGTTAGATCGAGTGAAGATTTTCTGCCTCACACAAGAACTCACAGATCTGAAGCAAGGAAATATGTCGATCACAGCCGTATACAATAAGCTCTCATCGCTCTGGAACGAGCTAGAGGCTGCAGAGGAAAAACTCGAAGGATCCCCAGAGACACTCCGACAGTATAGATCCATCAAAGACAGAGAGAAATCGACTCGATTTCTCCTGATATTGAACGAAAGTTACTTGACTTTCAGATCTCAGATCCTGGCGATGGATCCCGTGCCACCCCTCGGCCGGATCTTCCAGCTGGCTGTCCAAGAGGAAAGCCAGCGGCTCACGGCCCCGGAGCAAGCACGAGGAGACACCGTAGCCCTCGCCCTCCGAGGAGATCGTCGTGGAGCAGAATCGAGAGCAAAAACCCTAGCTCGAGAGAGATTTGGGGGCGAGGGGCTAGGGTTAGGTCACGAAATGGTGGACCGACCCTTTAAAAAGGATCGACTCTACGGTCAGGATCTCTCGAGGCAATCTGACGGCTCGGATATGTTCAGGCGATCCGACGGTTCGGATTTGATGAGGCGATCTGACGGCCTCGACTTGTCAAGGAGATCCGACGGCCATTTTTTCCCCGAAGATCCGACGGCTCTCAAAGAAGCGATCCATCACTAGATCGGACGGTGGAGATTATTCCTCCATTAAAGGATCCGACGGCGATTTTTCCATCGGGAATTTCAGCCAAAATTCAAAAATAAAAGGTAAAATTGTGAACATTGCAAACGCCCGCATCACACCATAGATAATTGCTGGAAATTACATGGAAAGCCCGTCGAAAAAGGAAAAAAATATTCTGCAGCTTATCAAGTGACTGGACCAACTGGGGCCAGCAGTGACCGGCTAATTACCCACGGAGAATACCAGCAATTGATGCAGGCACTACAAAAGGCAGATATTGGAGAAAAAAGGGGAAGCTATTCAGGTATATCTCATTGCCTAATAAATTCCATTTCAAAAAGGTCGTGGATAGTGGACTCAGGGGCAAGTGATCACATCATCTGTGATGCAAGTTTTTTCTCAACAAGAAATAGGAAATTGGAGACACCCGTTTCTGTGGAACTTCCAAATGGAAATATTACTCATGTCACATCAACAGGGACAGTTCAATTGACTCCTGAAATTCTTTTGAAAAATGTCTTATATATCCCACAATTCCAGTTCAATCTCATTTCTGTGTCCAGAGTCAACAAAGAAAATTCCTGCCAAATACTCTTTGATACTGACAAGTGTTTTTTTTCAGCCCTTTCGACTTTGGGAAACCGATGGGCTTGGGTAATGTTTACGGAGGTTTATATTTACGGGCCGGCACTCCAAGTCCGGAACAAACAATTTCCTTTAATAAATCATCATTGTGTAATGCTATTGCCAATGATAAAGCCTTTCTTCTTCATTCAAGAATGGGACACGGTGTTTTTTTCCTTATTCAAAATGTCATGTTTGCCCTCTAGCAAAACAATCTCGTTTGGCATTTCCTTCCAATTCGAAACGTTCAAATCATGTCTTATCCTTAATTCATGTGGATGTTTGGGGTCCATACCACACAACACATCGTGATGGTTCCCGTTATTTCCTCACGATTGTTGATGATCATTCTAGAGCAACGTGGGTATTCTTGATGCAATCAAAAGCACAAGTTCCCGCTCACTTGAAGACATTCATTGTTACGGTCAAGAATCGGTTTGGAAAATCGATTCAGCGAATAAGGACCGACAATGGGAAAGAGTTTTTCAATCATGAATGCAGGTCACTCTTCTCAACCCATGGCATTCTACATGAGAGCTCCCGCACTTACACTCCGCGGCGAGAATGGGGTGGTGGAACGTAAACATCGTCACCTACTTTTGGAAGTTGCACGCGCCCTTAAATTCCGTAGGCTTCTATACCAGCAGCCTATTGGGGAGATTGTGTTCTCACTGCAACTTACCTTATTAACCGGATGCCCACTCGAGTATTGGCTGGTAAGTCACCCTTTGAACTGCTTTATGGGAAGAAACCAGCAATAGATCATCTGCGAGTCTTTGGCTGTCTGTGTTATGCTACGACTATGGGATACCGAGACAAAATGGGACCACGAGCAAGGCAATGCACTTTTATGGGATATCCCACCTTACAGAAGGGGTACACTCTCTTGGATGCATCAACAGGGGAATTTTTTGTGAGCAGGGACGTTATATTTCATGAAACAGTCTTCCCATTTCAGGAAGCCACTTGGGATTCAAACGTCTCCACTAGCTCCCATCCACTCATAATTGAAGATACTCAATCTCCTGAGTACCTCCTTGCTACATCCCTAGGGCAAATGATTCCTCTACCCATTGACCAGCCTGAAGAGAGATTGGAAAGCACACATCCTGCTCAATCCAATCTTGAGGAATCATCAGATACTCAAGAAGCAACCATTCTTCCGGAGAAGTCTCCTTCCCCATCAATCGATCCTCCTCGTCGGTCGGGAAGAACCACGAGACCACCAACATGGACAAAAGATTATGTCTGTGCTTCCCTCAATGGACCAGGTATCACCTATCCGACATCTTCTTATGTTTCCTTTCAAAGACTTTCATCGGAACATAAATGTTGCATTAGTCGTATCTCCAATGAAAAAGAACCATCCACCTACGATGAAGCATCCAAAGATCCACGCTGGCAACAAGCGATGGCGGCGAAGCTGCAGCGCCGGAAGATAATCACACTTGCGAGATAGTCGATCTTCCTAAAGGCAGGAAAAGTATAGGATGCAAATGGGTATATAAAATAAAATATAGATCATATGGGTCTATTGAAAGATATAAAGCTCGATTGGTGGCAAAAGGGTATACAAAATGAGAAGGCTTTGATTATAATGAGACTTTTTCTCCGGTAGCTAAAGATGTCACTTTGTCGGGTCTTTTTTCTCTCAGAGCAGCAATTCATGACTGGTCGCTCCATCAAATGGATGTCAACAATGCCTTCCTTCATGGTGATCGAATGAAGAAAATTATATGGACATTCCTCAGGGTTTACGGAGACAGGGGGAGGATAAAGTGTGTCGTCTCCACAAATCCCTTTATGGACTAAAGCAGGCTTCCAGACAATGGTATGCAAAGTTTGCCAATGCTCTCATCAACGCAAACTTCAGACAATCAAAGTATGACTATGCATTGTTTACATGGGCTAAAGGTACGTCATCTATTTACTTGATGATTTATGTAGATGACATCCTTATCATGGGAAATGATGAAGCTGCAATAGAGAGTCGAAAAAATACTTGCATGCCACTTTTCACATAAAGGATTTAGGAGCACCTAAGTATTTCCTTGGAATTGAAATTGCACGATCCCATCGAGGAATTTCTCTTAGTCGAGGAAGTTCGTATTGGAAATCGTATCGGAAATTGGTTTGTCAAGATGCAAGCCATCTGTCATTCCAATTGAACAAAATATCGGGCGACTACGACGAGATCATTCCGGGGGCAGCTCAAGATGATCCCGTATTAGAGGACCCGACAAGCTACCGAAACTTATAGGGAAGCTTATTTATCGACCATGACCAGGACGACATATCATATGCGGTGCGAACTTGAGCCAATTCATGCACAAGCCAAAAGTATCCCACATGAATGCAGCATCAAGGTCGTCAAGTATTTAAAGGGGTGCCCGGGACTTGGAATACTCTTATCCAGGATGTGCAATATGGAGATGACAGCCTTTTGTGATGCGGACTATGCGACATGCCCCATGAGTCGAAGGTCCGTAACTGGATTCTGCATAAAGCTTGGTGACTCGCTTCTCTCATGGAAAACCAAGAAGCAAGCAACTGTCTCTCTGTCCTCAGCTGAAGCATAGTATAGGGCTATGGCAAAAAACCACATGTGAAGTTGTCTGGATACGAGGTTTACTCAGTGATCTTGGAGTACGATTGCAAGGACCTACGAAATTATATTGCGACAATGAATCTGCTCTAAAGCTTGCAGCGAATCCTGTGATGCACGAGAGAACCAAGCACATAGAAGTGGACTGTCATTTCACTCGAGAAAAAATCCAGGAAGGTGTAATTGAAACAATGGGGATTGGAACCGTTGAGCAGCCTGCAGATGTGTTCACCAAAGCTCTTTGTCAAAGATAGCATGCATATCTCCTAAGCAAGCTGGGTGTCTTGGACATCTATAAGCCACCAGCTTGAGGGAGAGTGTTAGAGGACATGCAGGAGATAATTGGGATCAGATTGATTCGATCCTAATCTCATGCAATCAGACTTAGAAAATAGATTGAGAATTAATTGATCTGCAATTCTTTTATTCCTTTTTGAGTGTACAGAATGTATTATAATTATACATCAAAGGAGATACATCAATACATAGAGAAAAACAAGAAATTCTCTAAACCTTCTTTCTCTGCTCTGTCTTGCTTCTTCCCTGCAAATCACTTTCTTACATCCTCCAAAAGAAACTGAAGATGTCAAGAATTAGATGATGCATGGATTCTAGTCGATCCTCCCCCTATGTTGCGCTACTTTATGTTGGAACGCAGAGGATCATGCAACTTCTAAAAGCTTAATGCTCTTGTGTATTGTTGAATAAATGGCGATTCCACCTTTATGTACAGCTCTTGAGATCTAGCCTCCAATCAACATATGGCGTCCTCGCCATAGCTATTTTTCTATAACTTTATGGCATCGCGGTAATCATATCAGGGCTTGAATAATTCGCAGACAACATGCTTGAAGCCCGCGCTCTCATAGGCACAAATTTAAATGAAGTCTAAATAGATATTTCTTCTTATTCAATAACCGTATTCCCTCCAAACATGACAAATAAATATCACAAAAGCTCAAGAAATTTCTGAACTAATCGTAAGCAGAAAGAAAAGATAGAAAACTCAAATTTCAAGCCAAAAAAAAGAAAGAACATGCTTAGACAGTGAAGAAAATGGACCTGAAACAGAAAACCAGTTCCAAACTCGTGAAAATAATGGATTTTGAAGACCAAAACGATGTCAAATGGGTTCATCCACTTATGGCACTCCGGACAAGTTTTGTAAATCGATCATAACATGCTCGTTACTCTTCTCGAGCCAAAAGTTATAACTCTTTAACAATATTGAGGAATTGATATTAAATATACAGTAAAATTGACGTCTATTATCATTGTTTTGAACCAGTAAGTAAATTTAGACTCCAAACCCCCTTTGAAAAATATTTTCCTAGAAACAAGCGCTTGTATTGGTTGAAACAATTAGTCAATTAAAGAAAAATTGCATTATCGACAACCATGCTTTAATATGTTTGTGAATGATGAAAATATTTTTCGCGTGTTCATTTATATGTGGGATGTTAATGATGATTTTTAGGAAATTGTTTTAAACTATTTATTTTTCGTGAAACAAATAAATTCTCCCACTTATGGCACTAAGTTTTGTGAATTGATCTTAAACTCTTTTTGAGTCAAAAGTTATGGCTCTTTAACATTGAGGAATTGATATTAAAAATATACAATAAAATCAACGTCTATTATCGTTGTTTTGAATAATAAAAAGTTCCTATAATTTCCCATGTCAATTGTTATGGATGTGACCTGTGAAATTAATGGATTGCACTGATTGCATACCTACTATACATAAATACATAATTGAGATGATAGTAACACCTACTGGAACATGGCTATACTCAAACTAGAGGTGCACCTAGACATGATATGAGTCTTTGTACATTCAAAATCATCCGGTGTGCGATGTCACTATAGCCTTGTAAGGAACCTTTCCCCTCTTCTTAGAAAGAAAAATTGGGGATAGTAATATGCTGCGTCCTTCGAAGCATCGTAATATCTAGCTTTGAATGAAGATTAGAAAGCAACCCTACTTTTCGATCTTGGTTCTCAACGTTTTCTCTCAATCTTATACTACTTGAAGTTTTTTTTTTTCATTTCATAAGTTTGTTGATACACCAAAACCAAAGGAAATGGGAATATAACGTTGCCTCTGAACTTTGCCCGCTCAAGAAATTTGAAGAACAATGACGGCATAAACTATTGAAGCTTTACATATTTTTTTAACAAATGAAATATAACTTCTATGAAATATCAAATACCTAAAAACATTTCAAACATATAAATATTGAGAATGTTGATTTATAACTTATCAATTTTATTTGACTCGATTTTTTTTAATTTCAGAATTTTGGGAAAAGGAAAATGTAACTTAATTTTTTTAAATCCGCAAAGGACGGATTTCAAAACACCGGAGTCAGGGCCTTACGAGCAACTTTAGGTATTCAAAGGACCTTGGGCAAATCTTTGGTGTTTGGTAGCACAATCTCGCAACCTTTCGTGCAAAGCTGAGCTTTGCAACTACTCAAGTGCAAAGCTTTTTGACTTGAGCTTTTTCGCAACTTTTTTTTTTTTCGAAATTGTCCTTACAAACATTTTGTTTTGCCGTCTTTTGCCCTTTGACGGATCTTGTTCATCTTCTTCCCGTACCAACACGGCCGACGACGTGAAGCTCGGCCGGCCGTGTTCCTCGAGCTCGAGTGGCCGCCGACGGCTCGGCATGGTCGTGGTGGCCCGAAACCGCCGCCCGTCAGGTCGTGGCGATAAATCCGGGGCCGCGAGGTCGCGGCGGCGTCGCGCGGCGCACACGACCTCGCCGGCCCAGATCTAGGGTTGCGGGGAAGCCCTCGCCGGCCCGAATCCGAGGTCGCCCCGGAGGTCGCGACGGAGTCGCGCAACGCGCGCAACCTCGACGGCCCGGATCCGGGTCGCCGGATAGTTCGAGCCTTTTTTAATTTTTTTATTTTCTATTTTCACAAAAGCATTTTTGGAATGTTACTTTAAGGGTTTTAATAAAAAAAAAAAAGTTTCTTTGCCATTTTTGAATCTTGCGCTTGCGATGATATATTAGTTATCCGATTTAACCCCTCACTTTTTGACTTTTCTTGCTCCATAGACAAAGGGAAGAGAGGAGGAGGGTCGCAGGACGCTGGAGCCAAGAGGGTGACGAGGCTCGCGGAGAGTCGCACGGCGTGGTACGCCTAAGGTCATGCGACAAGAGGGTTGAGGAGGCGGCAAGGGAGGTTGCGGCGGACGAGGGGAGGTCTGGATGGTGGTGTGGCCGCCGATGAGTGGTGGCAACGTTGGTAATGAATTTAAGGGGTTTGGGGTTTTGGAGAGAAGGTAGGGCTTGTCAGTACGAAGTTGCTTTTAAAAGTATATTTTACATTGATTACCAAACAATATTTTCATCAGGTGGAAATTTTTGGAGGTAAAGTCTTTTCTCAAGATGCAAAGCCCCGTTTAGAGACCGAACCATATCTGATATGTAAGCTACGTCTATTTAGGGACATCCATCAAAGATAACAAATGAATGGAGGTGAAATCATGGGACTGCGATATCGTTATTCACGAACGAAATGCAAATGATGTAAATTTACTTCTATATCCTTATAACATGATGGATAGAATCAATTATTTATTTAAAAAAAATAAATGGGCACTCATATTCTTTTGTCTTGTGGATTCAATATAGGTCCAGCTCTCTCAAAAATCTCTATTCAATTATTCAAACTTTGTGTCGGCAATATAATATCTAGTGAGGGAGAGAATCGTGCAATGCACGGAAAAATAAGACGAACGTCTGCAACCAGTACTTGTGGCTGAGGCAGATTGAGGATCCAACATGTGGGTGCAAAGCCCTTCCCTTGTAGGACAACAGGTGACCTGAGGAAGGACGTAGGCATTTGGTTCTCTTTATGCCTTCCATACCTAACGGCTCAAATCGCAATTAATGTGGGATACAGCATGCACAAAGATACACAAACAACGGCCTTGAAATAATATTTCAATCCACTACCACGTCGATAATTCAAGTGAAAAGGAGTAACATCTTATCGCTACGATATTTAGAGATGTTGCGTGTTCAATCGGTTCGTGACTTTATCAACTTTTTGTTCATGTTCTTTTCGACCCTTTCACAAGCTCTCCATTACATTTTGGCAGGAAAAGAAGCTATCGCAATTAGTCCAGCGTGAGCAGTTGGGGTGCAAAAGAGAGGGCACAAAGTATAAAATTACTCCATGTGCCGCATCTTTGAATTTTTCCCCCCTAGATTATGACTAATGCCTCGTGGCAAGAGATCCAGACGCTACTGATCTCGAAGAGCTCGTGTGACGAATCGTCAACTTCCGCTCGCATCGGCACTTAAAAAATATCACGAGCGGCTCCCGCCACTCAATCTAATCTTTGACTCTTGGACGGGAAGCCTTTTGGGCCGCATCTCCTCCGGATTTAAGCAAATCACAACCGTACAAATCATGTGGGTCCGGCTACAGCTCATACCCCCTAGCCCCTCGTCTGTACTCCCACTTCCCGCCCTATAAATACGGCGCCCCGGTTCGCAGTTGAGCCATACACTCGCACTCACTTGGGTAGTCTTCCTCGAGATTTCTTTGGTGATCCGCTACCCTTGAGCGATAAAAATGGCTTCCTCGAGGGTTTTCCTCCTGTGCGGCTTGCTTCTGGCCGTTCTCGTTCTCATGGCCGCACAGGTCTCGGCTCGTGACCTTGCTGAGGAGACTCAGTCACGTGAGTGCTCTCGACAATGAAGTCTTCCCTCAATTTACTTATCTAGTTCTCTTCAGTTTGATGGGAAACATGGAATCGCATTCTCACGTTGACGTGTACATATGATTCCGTGTGATTGTCCGTTGTGCGAGCACTCGTGTTTGTTAAAGGCAGACAGATATATAACCATGGAAAATTATTTGTAGAAATCTTTTTATCGAGGCGATAGACAATGGGAATTGCAAACTTGATTTCCATCACGTCTTGTGACCTTTCATTATTCACGGTAAATTAATTAATTTATGAATTTTGAGAAAGGTATGCTGTAGAATATAAAGATGTGATGTACATCATAAAGAGGTCAACGAAATGGTAGCAGTTTCCAGAGTTGCATCTTAACTTACTACTTTACGTATTCGTACACAGTAAGCTAGATTGCATGTTGTGCGTTTATTTTTCAGAGGAGAGCGTGAAGAAGGCTAACTACGGCCATGGATATGGATCTCACTACGGCCATGGCAAGGGTCATGGAAAGGGGTATGGAGGTGGCTATAAAAGGGTCACGGCGGTCATGGCCACGGCGGTCATGGCCATGGGGGTTATGGCCACGGCGGTCATGGCCATGGTTGAATAAAATAGGGTCACGGCGGTCATGGCCATGGTGGTTATGGCCACGGCGGTCATGGCCATGGCGGTCATCATGGTGGTCACCCTCTGGAAGAAACCGAAGATGTCAAGAACTAGATAATGGACTCAGTTGGGTCCATCATCCTGCTGGGAATGTAGGAGAATGTATGCCATGTAACTAGCTTCTACAATAATGGTTGAATAAAATGGTTTCTCCACGGTCATGAGCAGCTTTGTTGTGTTTTAGATGGTTCTTTTGGTGATTTCAAGTACGAGTCGTCTCAAATGTCTACTGATGTTTCCATGTGAATGAATAAAACTCACTTTAATTAGCGACAAATTCTATCCCTTAGCTCTGTAAAGCAAGTGCTATTTCTCGAGTTTCCCATCTTTTTCTTATTGGAGACGTCGGATTCAGCTCAGGGTATGAGAACGTATATTGGATATGAGGACTCCCAAAGTAAGTGCAAGTTATGCAAGCATGCATGGTTATGTTTTAATTCAATAAATACTAGCGGGTACAGTATTGTGCTCTTAGAACGATTATGCACTTGTTTCAACTTTGGACATGGTGACTGCGGAGGCACGTCTACTCAGGTTTCCATTATTTTATGAATAACCAACTGGAAAATCAACACCCGGAACATGTCAAAGTATTTCACGTCACCGTTGCATCAAGCATCATTCATCCGGATTTGCAAATAGCCCATGTTTTTCCCCAACCCTGGTTTCAGGAAAAATTTTCCAACTGAACTTCTGACTGGTGCTCTCGTTAATTTTTTTTATGTGGCGATAATATTTAAAATATCATGACTTGTAAGGTGCGATACACTAGTCAAAGGTATGAATGAAGAAACTTTCCTTCGATCAAGGATGCAAGAAAACATAGCTCTTTGCAGATTGCCTGTCGCAAATTTTTTAATTCGAAAGTAAATGTCCCATATAGTGGGCTTTTGCAACAGTATAGAACCCGAAAAGGAGATTACGGTGCAAAAGTCTTCTTGTCTACTCAGTCCATCACGTGTGTCTCCAATCGAAATGAAGTTGTAGTTTAGAAATCAAACCCGGTACGGTAACGCATTTCTACTCAACCGATATCCTTCTGTCATTATCTCTTACTGCGTGCTCTTTTTTTTTTTTTTTTTTTTTTTTTTGGACATAATATTGCGTGCTCTTTCTTTCTTTCCATTTTTCTGAAAAAGTAAAAGTAGGATGCGAGAAACAGCAAGGCAGGATTGTACAGCTAATGTTGATGTTAAGCCGATAATTTTTTTTTGACAAAAAACACACTTTTGAATGTAAAATCTTGAATTTGTTGATGTCTGCGTGTTGCTTTCAACGTAACTAAATTTAGATTGCCATTTTGCAAGGTCTTTACCTTATCCTCTAATAATAAAGGAAGTTAATTTTACTGAATCAAGTCGTATAGTTAATGTCACTGAATCAAGTCGTATAACTTTATCCACAGACTCCAAGGTGCTTTACTTGTATAGTTGTATGTATGTGTTTCGTGTGATACCAATCAAAGCATAAAAAGAATTGCTTCAATCACTGCGGATGAAGTGACAAAAAAGTAAGAGCGATGAGACCATCTTTCGACAATGAATGGTTGCGTAAGATAAGAGAATTCCTTACGGACATCGTGTACCTCGAACTTATCGATTGAGTATGCAATCATTTAAAAAATATCAAGTTGTAAGCAAATGATACAAGATATATATGTGCATCTAATATATTCTGGTAATTGTTTTTGCTAAGGATGTTATTAGATAGCACATGTTGAAGAATCAACTATAATGTATGATCAAATTCATTGCACTATCGCGTATATCGTAAATTATTTCCGAGGGATATCATATAATTACTATTTAGGTTATCATATGTCTGTATTCATGAAGAACATCTAGAGCCCTTCACCTACTCATATTTGTATGTGTGTTTACATAGATGAGGTGCAGAGGAAAGCGATTGATGACCTAAATCTAAACCGATTTGCCACATCCCTCTCAGGTTTCCCACCGAGGCTGACTTATATGTACTTCATGTTGATCTAAATCTCGAAGCTAAGATAAGGTTATATACGGACCAAACGTCAAACTTTTCTTACGACGGCACGTCACTACCTAATCTTGGAGGCCATTTTATTGATCGTGATCGTCAAAAACCCTGTCGCTGAAAGTTTCTTGCTGGACTTGCATCACAATATTTGACTTTGGAATACTTATATCTCTTCTGTTGTTTTGGTTTGCCATAATTTAATATGAAGAGTAATCGTTAATTCCTCCTGATTAGAAAGAACACGTATGATTGATACGTTCTGAAAGGATGGATTGTTTTATATTTTGTACATAGAATGTGATGTTTAACCCCTATATAACAATAATGATTTTTATTATATATAAGATCTCTTATTTGAGAAATTAATTCTTATTTAATCAATTGGACACCTCTCACATGAAAACTTACCTTTAAATAATTGTGGGTGATGACCACAGTTATAACTCATCCATAAGAAGAATTCAAAGTTAGGAACACGAGGTCTTACGTATGCCCAGTTGTTGATCTTTAGGAATACTATATTATTTCACAAGTTTTAAAGTGTACTGAAGTCTTCACATTTATATAATTGAAACGGCGTGGTTAGGTAGAAGTGAAATCCAATATTTTCCTGGATCTAATAAAGATCTTCCACTGCTAGCACGCACACGTTTATACCCTGTCTCACCACGAGCTCTCGGGAGAATTACCAAAAAAGTCTTAAACCTATTGCAATTGTGCCAATTTAGTCCTAAACTTTTTTTTTTGGTCAATTTAGTCCTAAACCATATACAATTGTGCCAATTCAGTCCATCCGACGCTGACGTGGACACCAGTTGGCCGGCGAATCAATTTTTTAATTTATTTTTTATTTTTTAGATTTATTTATTTTTTTTCTTTTTTTCCCCCACCTTCTTCTTCCTCTAGCCGGCCAGATCAGCCTCGCCGGCCACTAGTGAGGCTCACCCCCGTCAACCACCGGCGAAGGCGAGCCTCACTTAGTGACGGCGGCCTCGCCAACCGCTAGCGAGGACCGTCACCAAATCTAGCGACCTCTCGCGCTTCTGGTCATCGGCGACCTGGCCCTGCCACCCCTTTTGGACTCGTCCGCCTCTGCACCCTCTTCGGGGATGCCCTCCAGATTTGGCGACGGTCCTTGCTGGTAGCCGGTAAGGCCGCCGTCGCTAGATCTGGGGAGGCTTGGCCTCAACCCTTCGCCAGTGGCCGGCGAGGGCAAGCCTCGCTGGCCAGACGAAAAAGAAGGTGGGAAAAAAATTCAAAAAAATTAAAAAAAAAATTAAAAATTTGGTTCGCCGACCGACCAGCATCCACGTCGGTGCCGGCCGACTAATTTTGGCTGGATTGGCACAATTATAAAAGGTTTAGGACTAAATTGTCCAAAAAAAAAGTTTATGACTGAATTGGCACAATTGTAATAGATTTAAAACTTTTTTTGGTAATTCTCCCAGACTCTTTGGAGTCTATAACGAAGGTGCGACTTTGTGCAAATCATTCTTCATCACGAGCAAACTCAGTCTTTGCTTCAATTTAACTGAGAAATGGCTTCCACTAGGGTTTTTGTGCTCCGCAGCCTCGTTGCGGTGCTTCTTATGATCTCAGCTTGCAAACTTGCCGAGGCAACTCATTCATCTCGTTGATATCGCTTCCCCCGGACTTTTCTACATGGTTCGTATGTACAATTAAATGGCACTCCCTACTAATGTTTCTTATCAATTAATCATCTCTCGTCGTTCTTACAATGAGAAGCCCATGATAGTCAGGGAAATCCAGGCACGTGAATATTCTCATTCGAATGAAATGATTTGACAGAAATTTGGCAGTGGAATTTTGAATCCCATTACATATGTGATAGTTCTGATCTCTACTGGGAGAAAATGTCATATAATACATATGCAGATGATATACTGATGAGATATAGTACATATAGTACCATGAACCCGATGACAATCATGAGCACGACCATCACCATGGCCACGGCCACGGCCACGGCGTATGGGAAATAGCCTGGCTACACAGGCAACCCGTAGAAGGAAGTGAAGACAGCGGGAATGTAATTAGATATCTACTGAATTTTAAGTTGCTGCTCCTAGTACGTACTCCTGTGCGTTGTATATGGAATGTGTACGAGTGACCAATAAACCGAAGCTTCCAGCTTTATGCGTCGACGAAGATGATATTCCCACTGGCTCACCTGAGCAAGTGAGCGTATAAAGCTCCAGCTTCACATGTCCATTGAAGTGTCTTAAGGACCTGTATCTACTTTCCAATAGGCAAGCTGGCTTACCATTTTAGCAGGACTTCACCAATGGCTGGTCGAGATTTCTCAGCCTCACTTTTGCTTTCATTTGGGCTTAGATTAGGAGGAAAATTATCTTTCTCCATATGCAATTTCATTGGATCGGGTAGTTTAACCAATTATTTATTTATTTATTTAATGAACCAATTATTTAGAAAAAAAGACAATTTTGCTTAATATTTCGACTTTTGATTTCTTGCGCGCGTACAATGTGTGTTCATGTTTGCTGGTCATCTGAAAAGATATGTGTTACCATGGCTCAATTAACAACCTTCAATAGCACCAAAACGACAATACTTGTAACGTTGTAAGTATGCATGTCTGAAATTGATTTATAGTAATCCGTTATTGCTGTGAGATTGATAACAAAATAATATTTAGAACCCTCGAAGAAGTTCTAGCAATGAAAATTTTGTTCTTCGTCCATGCATGTTAAAAAACAGATTGCGCGTTTCTACGTGTCCGCTTATGCATTGCCTTGCACAAATGTGGTAAACTGTAGAGCGGTAGGTGACCTAAACTTTTAACCGATTTAGGATTGATCACATCCCACAAGGTTCAATTTTCCCACTCAAGCTTACTTGAACAACTTGAGTCGATCTCACTCTGGATGCTGAAATAAGAAAATTTCGGGACTAAACGTTGAACTTGTCGTTTCTCGTAATGTGCCAATGTCAAGATCCGCGAATGCATCCTAATGACCTTGGAACCATTAGTATCCATGACCTTTTATATGACCATACGAAACCACCTCGCCAGAATTTTTTTGCAGTCTAAGGCTGTCACTTGCCAAGTTGTTAGATAAATCCAAACTATGTTTAATGTATAAGACAATCCTCTTACTATAGGTAAGATCTAACAGGCTACTCTCGTTTTGCTTGTTCCGCCAGCAAGTTCCTTTCTCTACCCTTCTGAGGCTATAAATATAAGGTGACCTTACCATGCAAGTTCGATTCTCATATTCATCACTTAGAGCAAACTCGAATTCTTCGTTTCACTGCCTTCAGGTGCACTGAGGAATGGCTTCCTCTAGGGTTTTTGTGCTCTGTGGCCTTGTCTTCGCCATGCTTCTTCTCGTCTCCTCTTACGAGGCTGCAGCTCGCGAGCTTGTCGAGGAGACTAATTCATCTCGTAAGTTTCCACTCTACTTCATCTATCTTCTCTGTATACATACTTCATATATATAATCTGTTGAATCTTTGTGTGCATGTAAGAGAGCATAAAGGAATATGGGCTTGGGAAAGGCCACGGTAGTCTTGGGAAGGGGTACAGCCGCAGTGCTCGTGTCCATCGCGACAACGACGGCCATGATCATGACGACAACGACGACGACCACAACCATGGGCATGTCAGCCATGGCGGCCCCGGTGATCATGGGAAGAAGCATTGTCACGACGGCCAACAGAAAGAAGAAATTAAAATACCCTGAAAAAACTAGAAAACTACTGAAGTGCCATATGTTGCTCCTCCTAGCTAGTACAGTGTGTAAGGGAAAGTGTGTGACTAATAAAGCTCGGAGCTCTCTAAACGTCAAGGAAGATGATATTGCCCCTGTTTAGTATTTATAGACACTTTCATGTACTGATGGCCGATGGAAATGTCTAAATGGAAAAAAGGGATATATTCGAAATATCTTGCGGAATCATAGTACTTCTCAACGATGCGATCATGTAATCAGTAAAATAAATGAGCAAAAAGAGTGCAAGAGTCTGGCTTGCAATGAAATTATTATACAAAATATAGACATCTGTACTTGGTTCAAAGGCGCTTATAATTATCATTTTCCCTATTAACTGTGAATGTAGGGAATAAACAAATAGAATTAATTAGCTAATAAGTGTGCATAGCTTCGGAGCGGCGAAGTGGATATAAGTATTAAGTTTCTCCTCTTGTAGCACTCAGCCATACACTCCCTACGGAAGACGTGCTTAGAAGGCATGCGAACAAACGAAGAATCGTCTTCAAATCCTGCCAGTTTGATCGAACATATGTCCTCTTTGACTCACCAGGCGTGAGCATCTCCGTCGGCTCATCCAACCATCTCGCCGGAGAAGTGATACTGCTTGACAGGTCTTCGAACGAATGCAAAGACAGCGATGCGAAAATGCACGATTCGGCTCAAATCAACATTGTTCGGTCCAGTGCCAACTCCAGTGTCTTCTAGGATCTCCTGGTGCTCGTCCGCATGGACGGGGAAATTGGCCAGGTGCAGGTTTATAACCCCCGTGACAGTGTGCTACCCGTCGACCTTAATCCCGCCTCAAGCAACGTCAAACAAGATTGTGTTAATCTATTCGTTCATTAGGCAGCAAGGTCGCATGATGCATCGGTCCTATTGAATGGCCGGAACGTCTGAGTCTCGTTGTTCGGCATACAAGACCATGCACAAAGGACCCGGTTTTATAACGTGTGGGGCTAGCTATTAAGGTTGCGTCTAGAAAAGATTTTGGGAAGGGACTTTATGCATGCAAAGCTCTTTGGATCAAATATTGGGTGTTTGGTAAACTTCTTGACATCCACCTTGAGGAACAGTCGGCCTTCTTGAGAACTTAGACAACAGTTGCTGGTGACAAATCTGGATTGTTGGCGGCGGCCAACCCTTAGTTAGCGAAAAGCCAACTGTTTTTTTTTTTTTTTTTTTTTTTTTTTTTTGATCTTTTTAAATAACTAAAGTCATTTGTAAATATAATTTTTCTAAATACTATTTTACTCAAAGGTACTTCACAATGAACTTCTAAATTACAATTTAACAAACATAATTTTCATTTTTGAAAATTCTTTTAACTTAATATCTTTTGCATTTTTCCAAAACTTTTCCCAAAAATCCAATCAAATACACCTTGAGTTATTTCTATAATTTTTGATATATTGCTAGAAATTATTCAGTGGTTAGGTAAAACCACGTCATAAGCTGACATGGCATGCATCTTTGTATTGAAACCAATGAATAATTGACACGTCTATAACGTGGCAAACAAATAAAAAGAATTAAAAACCAGCCCTTCTCTCTCTTTTTTTTTTTTTTTTTTTTTTTTTTTTTTTTGGGTCTCTTCTTCATTCTCCATCCACGGCCACTTTCTCCATCAGAGTCACCAGCAGAGTCGCCGGCACTGCATCCAAGCCGACCACTACCGTACGTCCATGGCCGAGCCATCCCTTCGTCATTGCGATTGCTCGCAGTCGTTGCCACCCACGGCCAAGCCACCCACTTTGTTGCAGCTCGTCCATTTGCTGCAACAGAACAGGGCAAAGAAAGAGAGAAGGATTCCCACACTGTTGCGACCGGAGAAAGATTTTATTATTTATGTGCCACGTCATGAACAAGTATCCATTTTTATTGGATTTGAGAAAAAAAATTAATACTAAAGTTAGCTTATGACGTTATGCTGCCTAACCATTGAATACTATGCCGTATATTACCTTCTCTCAATAAACGAAGATCGAGGTGGGCTTAGAAAGTACGTTTGGCACTTCTTAAAGATTAGTGGCATTTTGGCCCAATCGAAATCTGTTAACAAAATTAAAGTGCGAATTGGAGGACTCTAAAGTGAGGGAAATATTCGTTAAGAAAAACATAAAAAGAGGAAGAATAAAGGGCCATATGCAGGACGATATCGGGAATAAAGTTGAGATAGAGCTTTCCCCAAAAGAGCACCAATTTTTTATCGTTGCAACTTGCACTCTTTTTGCTATTGAGTCCTCAGATTTAATTTTATTTGCGCGGTCCCCCAACTTATGCTGATTGTAATTACGTCCTCACTTTTTATTCAATTTTGCGTTGCTCTAAAGGAATAAGCATCTACCATGGAGCATAAACATTCTCGGAACCTTAATTCTAGTTCGACAAATTTCTTGACAACCTAGTTATATGAACTAGGCTATTATGCTGTGAGGCATCACCAATAATGACTCTCAACCGTTGGTGATCAATGGCTGAAATTGAATTGTGATGATCCGACGATTCTAAGCATAAGGACTTGATGCCTTCATGTTATAGTAGACCGATCCTAGTATAACATTATTTCAAAGAGTGGTGATAAAATCTCCAACAAAATGGGGCTGAAAAGGTTTCCGAAAACTCATGACAATAGGAGTGTAATTTTATCAAGCTTCAAAGGGCAAATTTTTTATAAGTGAGAGTCGGAATTGCATCGTTCAAAGAGCATATTGTATTTCTATACATATGATAACAATGCTACACCACATTAAGACAATTATATAATCTTCCAGGTAGGTCTAATTGCATGACCGATAGACAAAAGAAATGGATCATTGGGAATAAAGGACCGCACTCATTATCCTGATCAATAGAATAATGAGTATCAAAAAAGATTATGATGAGCACCTATTTGGGTTAATTTTTGTGTCGATTCATTGAATGCAGATGTAGTGAAAGTCAGACATAATCAATTACATGACGAAAGATCGTGTTTTCTTAAAGACCAACTCAATTTTTTTCCCCAGTAATTGAGGACCCAATGTTAGCTTTGAAATTTCTTGAAATGTGACTAACCGATTTCGTAAGAACAACGTTGTCCACATTAAATTTACCCCGAATGCCTCGTACCGCGTGTCAGAAGTTGGGCTTCAGCCACTCCACCAAATCCTTGCACTCTTTAATGGCCCTCGCGTCCGCCCCATTCCTGATCAGCTGCGGGAAGAACAGCCACATGGCGGTCGCCGCCACGAACCCCACCGTCAGCGGCTTCGACACCGCCCTGCTCAGCCTCCACCTCTCCCCCACCGCCGCCTTCGCCGCCACCTCCACCACCACGCACGCCCCGTGCAGCACGAAGAACCCCGTCACCTCCCAAGTAGGCCTCGCGCGTCACGTAGTAGTACAGCAGCTCGTGCATCAGCCCGGACACGAGGAACGCCGCCATGACCGCCGCCGCCGCCGCCGCCCACGTGGCCCGCAAGCGCGGTTCGAGAAACGACTTCAGGGGCTTGTACACGGTGTGCCGCTGGGCGTTGGTTACGGTGAGGTTCCACCTCCAGCCCCAGAAATCTTGGAGCGACGTGGAAAGGTAGGGCTCGTCGGAGGGCATCTGAAGCTCGACGCCGAGGACGGCGCGCGCGGCGGCGTTGCTCAGCCCCATGATCATGTCGACGTAGAGATAAAGCATGCAGGAATAGAGAAGCAGGACCAGCTTCGGGTGCCCCTACAAGCACAGTTCCCCGATTCCAACACGAATGAATTGAAGTCAATAGCAACTAATTCGAAAATGACAGGAACCCGTGAAAATAAACAAACTCTTGCAGTAACATGAATAGATATCAACATCGACATCGATTCTTATTCGAATTCGACACAGGAAACCGAATAAACATGCCCAACCTGCAATAGCAGCTTGTCATGGTGGTCGTACACAAGGATTGAGATCCCGAAAAGGAGCAGTTTTAAGGGCAAATTGAGGGGCAATTTGGGGGATTGGGGAGATGGGTAGTCTTGCGCTTGCCTGATTTTGATGGGGAAGCACGTGAAGAGTATGAAGAGGAAGAGGGACTTCGATGGGTCGGGATGGGAACCGGGACTGGAGGAGAGGGGGCCCTTGCCGAAGGAGAAGAGGAGGAGCTTGAAGGAGGCGAGCCAGGTGACGAAGAAGGAGGTGACGCCGGTGGGGAGGACAGTGGAGAGCCGGAGGGGGAGGGCGGCGAAGAGGGAGAAGACGGGGAGGAGAGAGAAGAGCCGGAGCTTTCCCGGCGGGAGGCTGGAGGAGACGAAGTAGCAGTAGCACACGCACGCGAGGACCGTGAGCCACACGTCGATGAAGTTCCGTGCTTGCTCTTCCATTTTCCCTCTCTCTCCTGCTAGGCGCTCCCCGTCCCTTTCCTTAAAGTATCGTGCGTCTTAACTTGATGATGTCTTTCGACCATAAAAAACTTGATGATGTCTGTCTAGGGGAGATGAATAGGCAAATCCCGTGCTTGATTTGCGTCTTTTCATTAAGCACTAGAGTACTAGCCACGTGAAGGGAAACTGGTACGGTTGGGCCTAACCGGTGAGAAAATATTGGCATTCAATAATTGGAAGCGCTGTTAAAAAAAATAAAAATAAAAATAATAATAATTGGAAAGCGATTCTCATAATTTCGTCCACCAGTATTTTAAAGGATGAAAATTTGTTATATACATTAATTCTTATTAATATATGAAATTGTTTATTCTCTTATATCGTATTCGGATTTATCTTTCTACAATTCATGTTTTGTCTCATGTTCAAATGAAATTGTACTCGATAGAACAAAATCATTTCGATGTGAATATTTATTTCGAACGTAATTACATTTCGCCTATTATTTTTTTTAAAAGATTTGGAATGCATATTCAGAACAGTAGTATTAAGATAGTCAAAAAGTAATTAACTTTGAAACACGAATTGTTATTATCATAAAATAAGAGTAAAGTTTATATGCAACTCAACCCAATTGAAGGAGAGAGGAGACATAATCGAATGTGTCCAAAGCTAACCAAGACTTGAAAATTCTAAGTTTAGATGACATAAGTGATCCTCCATCCTATTGCTACTTTCTCTATCCATAAGTAGTTACGAACAATCCTGCTACTAAGGCCAATCTATATTGCTCATTTATTGGCGACTGTTTTCTTGATATGTCATTTTAGTTTCTGACTATTGTTGTTTCGTATATTGCAAGCCAACCTCTTTGACCCAGATTATGGTAACCTCCTTGCATAACATGAGCATTCCGCCAAATAAGAGGAATGCCCGCTTCAAGGCTCCACCCATGAAAATGACCTTGACGATAATAACATTATCACAACAATTACTTTTAAGTGCTTCCCTTTCTTCCTCATATATTACATTTTTGAGATATTTTAGACATTTTGATACCATTCCCTTCCATTTCAATTTTTTTTTTACCCAAAAGAAAAATCTAGAAATTCCTTTCACCTTATTCCATCGTAACAAGCAACCACAAGAATTATAATGTCTCTTCTATTCCATTCCTTCCCAAACTTCGTTTTTTTTTCCTCGTCCATTTCATTGTGCCAATGATGGTATAACATTCGATAGGCCTTGGTATAAATTAATCCCACGGTTATGTCCGGGCATAAATTACGTGAGTCAGATAGTCAAATCAAGACAAGGACTAAAGTTGAGCTCCGACGGTGGCGGGGCTAGGCCACATGCTGCACAATGTAAAACTACTCAGTCACCAGACTCACCACCAATTCCTCCTTGGCCAGTGTGAAGAAGCGGTCTTTATTGACCAAAGAAACTTAAAAGAAAAGACTTCGCCAGATTGACTAACAATGGCCCGCCACTTCTAAAGAGGATTGCAATTCTTTTTTTTTTTTTTTTTTTGACCCAGCCAACTCTAAAGAGGTAAGTGGATTGCCGACTTCGTCACATTTTGTACATTTTGTACTTAGTCATTGTCAGGTTTTTTTATTACAATTTTTCCATTTCGATCCCATAACATTTGTGTAAATTCAATTATTCAAGTTAATTTTGATTGATCGATGTTAATATATCAATTTTTTGATTTTTTTGATTTTTTGATTTTCTCGTTTTTTAGATTCTCTTTTCTTCTTCTTCTCGCAGATCCAAAGGCTAGGGCTAGTAAAGTCAACCTCGCCAACCATTGAGGTAGGGGGTGGTGAAGGCAAGGTTGAGCTCACTCAAATCTGACTTGGCAAGCTCCACAATGGCGAGGGGGAGGGATCGTCGAGCTTGCCTACCATGGCAAGGCTTGCCCTCACTTATATCTAGCTGGGTGAGACCTTGGCCAGCACCACGACAACGAGGGCAAAGGTGAAGGCTAGCCTCATAGCCATTAGGTAAGGTCGAGCTTGCCCAGATCTGCTAGGCAAGGCCTCAGTTAGTGCCACGAGGTCAACCTCACCGGCCCTAGCCTCGGCGACTAGCCAAAGAAAAAAAGAATAAAAGAGAAAATAAAAAAATAAAGAAAATATTAAAAATTAACGTGTCAGCTTTGACTGGATAGCCGTCGTTGGCTAGCATCCATATCGGTATCGATGACCAAAATTGATATGATAGATTGAATTTACATAAATACAAAATATTTAGAACTAAATTGACTTAATTAAGTTTATGATTAAATTGAAAATATTGCAATAAGTTTAGAATTGTGTTAATAATTTTCTTTTTTAACAACTAGCGATGGAGCATATTGTTGCAGGATACAATATATCATTTTCTAGTCGGCAAATTGGCATATTGCCGTTTGTTCTCATCCCATCCAACCATCAAGGTGCCAAAAAAATGTATAAACCTCGTCAATTTCAGCGCATATAATTATAGCCGTCACGACTCATGACATTATACGAGAGAATCCTAAAGCAAAAACCAAGGGTAAGGTCAGGACAAGTTTGATCGTTTCGTTTGCAGACGGAATTCCTTCTTTAAGATCCATCCAGCAAAACCTCCTCAACATCGTACTCAACAAACCATAGGCTTACTTTGAGCTACATTTGGTTCAGCATTTGCAATGGGTTTTGATGAATATAATATATATATATATATCCTTTTTTTCTTTTTGAAAATTGAACCAAACCCTTCGCCAGTCCATCAAAGGGCTGCCTCCTTTTTCAATTAAATAATAATAATCAAGGGCAAAATCAGAAATATAAAGAATTAGTGAGGGTAGTTTTGGAAGGGAAAAAATAATTTCAACATAAGCTTTGAGCTCTCAGCATTTCGAAGACAAGTTAAAAGCTGAAAGCCGGGTTTAAAGTTGAACCAAACGGTCCAGCATTTTCCCAATGGGCTTTTAAGCCCGAAAGCCCCTTGAAAATGCTGAACCAAATGCAGAGTCGGTCAATTACAAAGTGCGTATAGACGGTGGCGTTCTTTAATTACCATGCCCATTCTCCAAATTTAATATGCTTTCCATTCCATTAATTCAGACAACTTACAAAGCTTTGAAATTTTAGGATTCAAACAACTTACAAAGCTTGGAAATTTTAGGAACCAATTAAAGCTTTGAAATTTTAAGACTTGATTATATTTTCGTGATAAATTTTGAATACGTCTAGTGCATTTGTCACTTAAAAAAAAATGATCAGGAACCATATCACTCTAGTGCATTTGTCACTTAAAAAAAAACCTGATCAGGAACCATAGCACTCAGGCACTCCTTACTGTCAAACTTACAAAATGCCGAAAGCCATAACTCTTCTCATTTGTGATCTCATTTCAATGAAATAAAATGATGGAAATTCGATCGCCTGAAAACGATTGACTCGTATTGGAAGTTTCAAATCGACGCATTCGGTGAAGAGTCGTACAAACTGCAGGAAGGTCGTAGGCCAGGGAAACTCTGATCCAAAAGCATGCCGTGATGGCAGCAGAGCGGATTTTATCATCCCCAAGGGGAAAGCAAATTGATGTGGCGACGGACATATAACTTACGCGATGTGCCGAAACCACATTTTTTCGTAATAACCATGGAGAGCATGGCCTGATGCATGTTTAGACCACATCAGAAAAAAGAAAAGGAAAAAAGAACACAACAACAAAATTGACAAACCCAAATCTACACCTTTCGGGCGGTTCAACGAATGCACATCATTCATTTGCTTCATCAATTTTTCCGACCGCCTCTTTTGCCGATTGTATTTCTCCTGCGTTCTCTTCTCCGACTGACAAAATGATGTCTGAGAGGGATGTTGGTCGCGATTCAAGTTTGAAGCTGAAAGGAAAGACAGGGACTCCTCCCTCAGTGACCCGTAGATATTGATGATCCTATATCCTACATCTGCTCATTGGTCATTCACACGCAGGAGTCTCCTCGTTGTCAAGTTGAGAGGAGACTGGTCGTCGTATCGGAGACATTATCGTCAATGGTCAAGTTTGACACTTCACCGCTCAAGGAGGAGTTCTCGTCCTCCTCGTTTATGGATGGTGCTGGGGAGGCATCAGGAGTAGCAACGGTGATGGTTGACTCGGCAGGGCTGGGACATGACTCTGAGTCCCCCACGGGCCGTTGCAGACTCCAGTACATGATGCTGGCTGCTAGAGTGAGCATCATCTTCTGGTTTACCTGCCCCACCCATAAAATGTATTAACTGGATTCACAAAGGAGCACACTACAAGACTTCTACATCTGCACCTCATGTAAGCTAAAAGATTGAAAAGTTAGTCCTTTTGCCCATGCAGTTAAGTGAACCTAATCATCAACAATGTCAATGCTAGCTTATCACAGTGTTATCTCTTGGACCCAAACAAAATGAAATGATTTCGGAAGAAATGGCAATGCCAATCTCCTCAAGCCTTAAAACAGATTCTCCTAACAGAGTAAATATTTGATGACTTTCCATTCTTACCTCCATGATGTCCTCTGGTAGCAAGAAGATGGAACAGCCAAGCTTTCTTGCGACACTGATTATATATGTTGCATTCAATTTCTTTTCTTCCACTGTAAATTCACCGAGCACAGGTACCCGTTATTTCAGATCAGTATCTTCGCAGAATTTTGAAACCGAGAACTATAATTGAGCATGCCAATGAGCTGTCAAAGAAAATCAGGTGCAGCCATCATCGCACTATCAAAATCTTACCACTTTCGCCTTTTGTTACAAGATTCCAATTGACCACCCTTGGTTCCACTGAACTCAAAAGCTCGAGGAAGAATATTCCATTAGATAAACTCTTATCCTGAATCAAAGGTTTCGCATACCATTAGCAGATATAAATAAGAAATCCAATTATAAAGGGCTGAAAAGTTCTGCCTCAAAAATGACCTTGAAGCTCTCTATCTGAGAAGTTCTTCCCGTGCTCTTGACTTTCTCATTTGCCCAATTCAGGATATCAGCATCTGTGATCTCCTTTCCATGGGAGTGGAATCTCAAGTTCTTCAAAAGTTGAAGCATGCTAAATCTCATCAACTGCCACAGGAAAGCTGAAAAAGATGCATCCAAACTTGAGCTTCTTGTATAAGGAGTAACACTTTGTAACCCCATCATAAGTATCATCAAAAGCAATTGCAGACATCAAATATTGCATCTACAGTCTTACCAAACCACAAATAGATCAACCGCTCCGTAATTGTTTCCTAAATCTTCCACTGATTAAATTCAGGGAAAAGGTACTAGCAATACTACAGAGCATGACATCCTAGGTCCTAACAATATTGTCCAAACTTTGAGGCCATAATCAACCTCAAATCAAAATTTACTTGAAAAGTTACTAAAGTGAAATCTCCAGTGGATCAAATAATGTTGCTTTCTTAAAAATCTGGAAACTGAAGAACTGAATATTGCTTCAATGGTTTAATTTTTGAATACACGAAAAAGTAGCAAGTTGGCTTACATTAAAACCAAAATTGAATCATTCGATGCCTAATTACAACCATGATTGAATTATTTCATCTCATTAGTTTGAATAAGGGAAACAACGAACGTGAGGACCAAATGATGATCCTGTATCAGAAAACTCTTGAATTTAACTGACAAAGATTCTTAGAAACCAGAAAATTACCGAGTATAAGCTTCTTATTTCCCTGAACAAAGTCATTTCCAGCTACATTCACCAGAGAGAACTTCAACTGCTTTCCAATCCTAATTACTTGGTTGCAGTTCTCTACTTTTCTGAAAGGCATCTTGATTGGAGGTTTCGATGCCTGCTTCCAGTTAACTGACCCAGGAGAGACCTTGTCAAGCACTTCTAGAAGTACGCATCTACATAAGTATAAAATTTCAGTCACGCTAACTTGGAGGGGGTACTTGTTCTTATCTTTCTTACCTTTAGGCCTGGAAACATGAATGCATACAAAAAGTTCAGGCTTGCTTTTTAGAAAAAAAGGATAACAAGAAAGAAAAGCTCTTAAGAATTTCAGGAAAAATTCATCCTATGGTAGGGTAAATCTCGTATCATTTAACTGAAAACTAGCATCAGGACAATTAGAAAAAGAAACAGTGGTAGCTAAGATGAAGGTGACACAGGAACAAATATTTACCCATTTCTGACATCCTCAAAGACATTGTTGACATAGCTAACAATACCCAGACTATTAATCCAGAGGCGGAAGCATCTTTCTTCTCTCGATGTCTGAATATCATCAGTCATCATCTCTGCATATGTAACACTTTTGCTGTCTGTAGACAGGCCATTTCTACAAAAGTAATCATATTAAATTCTCTTAGTCAACATGAGATTTACATACAGTAAATGAGAACAAAAAAGTAACCTTATCCTGCTAAGGCAAGCAAAGACAGGGTACAAGTAAATTGAATTTTTCAAGCCCAAGGGAAGAGGAGCCATACTAACAACAAGCAGAGCTTAATGCCTACTTAATTGTAAATTAATTCTTGTGGACGTTAGGAACATTATTGATCCAACACGTCAATCCATACTTTTCTGAAAGCCACGATGCACCATAATATCGGTCCTAGGTTATAAGCTTATACCTTCGGCTTTTATATTGTTTGTGCAGCCAAAGTATGTTCACCAAAAATAACAGCAGGCTACTCCTATTTGGTATGAAAAAGCATCTCAGTTAATAATCAGACAACCAAAAATTTGATTTTTTGTAGAGTGAAGAGAAGGCATGTTGTCAAATTCAGGTTCTACCCTGTCTACAATGACACAGTACATTTAAAAATCCCGCTTCTCACTTTTGATAAAGCAGAGGAATAAGAATATGGGTGTACAATACTCAGAGAGACGGAACTTCACCCGGAAGATATTATCTTCATCCTGAAGGTCTCTCACACAAGCTAAACACCAATTTTTTAGAAATGAGAAGTAATAAAGACAGCAACAAGTAGTACTCAAAACAAGATGTCCAAAAAAAATACTCAGCACAACGTACAGCTCTTCCAATTTGTACCTTTGATGAAATATTTGTGCAACAAACGCAAGATTTAAATTTGATGAGCCCTCAACAATATCTTTTGGGGTTAAGTATCTTTTGCAGTCCATTTTCTCAGCATGATCAAGTATCAGTTTTGCCCTCTCATTTGGATCTTTTGCATCTAGTGTGGCTGGACTGCAGTGCTCTGGAGCAAGAACATTCAGTAGATATGCATAAGCCTCTCCATCCTGCATATAAATGGCAAAACAAGTTCGAGCTTGAAATTATCCATATGAAAAACCAGTAAGTATAATGGAATTGCAAGCAAATGCAGATAACTTCTGTGGGAGATAAGTTGTGCTGCAACAGTTCCCTATAGGGAGGAAAGGAAGAGAAGCATGAATTAATTTTTAAACAACAATCCAAGGCAGAACCGTTGATGTTGCTGTAAACATGTGCAACATTCTTCAGAGAGGCATAGTCATACTAAATAATACTAGAAGACAACTTCTTGGCTTTGCTCTAAACTAGTAACCAGTCCTCTCTAACATTGAACCAACTCATTAAAATGAATATTTCACTAACTCCAGCCTGCAAAGTCAAGTAAAATAATAATCCTTCTTGAGATTACCTTTACATCAGAAGAGAAATTCGAAACAGTTCTCTTGTAGCCTGCTTTCTTGAGATGAAAGTTCATCCATCTCAATAGAACCTTCTCAGGGGCTAGACCCATGAGCTCCTCAACATCCTGCAGCACCAAATAAAAAAATAAAATATATGATGAATAGACTTTGATTTTTCACTTCAAATAGATTCAAGATAAAATTGACCTCAATATTAGCTCTAGATATAAGCCGTTATACCTTGCTATCGTCTACCAATTCCACGAGCTGAGGTGTCTTCTTGAGGTTGAGATCGGCTAACAATTGAATCTAAAATTGCCACATTAATCTGATATCAGGACAAGTAACATTAAAGAGATAACCAATGTGCAACATTCTGTACTGAGATGAGGTCGTGATGGAAGTGCCGGCATCAAAGTATCCAATTGTGTAAAAATTCAAAAAAATCCACATGTGCAAGAAGCTTTGCATTTTACCTTTATAATCTGAGAAATCAATCCAAGCACCAGATGCGGCTGCACAAATTTTGAAAGGGTTTAATTAAGACTATGGAAACATCAATCATGGTCACTGAAGAACAAACAAAAGACTGATGACACATTCTTACCCTTCCTTCAACCAAGTCTTGCGTGCCTATATTGACCACAGTACAACCAATTGCCTTTGCTGAGTTGAGACACAGAGTATGGTTTTCATTCCTCTCCCATGGATTGAGCACTCGCTTGGTATTGATAGCTCGCTCATCAATTGTCCCGGGCACAGCAACATTGATGAGCTTGCTGGATCAGGCCAAAATGCATATCAAAACTTGAGCTATGGTACCAGCATAAGATGACAAAGAAGCAAATAAAATGACAACGCCTGCTTACCACAGAAGAACTCCATCTCTAGCAAGATTAAACAAATCGTTTGTTGCTGGATCTATTGGAAGGAATTGCTTCAGAAATGGGTCATCTCGGAGATAGCTGTTTATGTGAGCAACATAAGACGCCTTTTCTGATTCACTGATCGTGTGGAGGAGGGTGGTTGTGGTAGCCTTGAGAAATGAAGAAGAGTTCTTTGAACTTCCCCTATTCGATGCAGCTCGACCATGCAAACTCACATAGGTCTGTGAAATTTGTGCAATTAATAGCATGTCATCTCAAGGAAGGAATTGCAGCACTAAAACAAATTGAATTTGAATGCAAGGGTGTAAATCATGAATAGGCTCCATCATTTATACTCTGCAGATAACTATTTCAGATCTATAACCTCTTCAGTAGATTTTTGACACTCCCAGAGCATTCATTTTTGAAGTCCCTCCCAGAACATTTCATATATATAAACCTTGGTTACTACACTTCAAATTGGAGATGAATACAGCACAAGGACAGACAGAGAAGAATGCAGAAGAAGATGAACATCGACTCACCCTGAGAAATTCTTCAAAATCGATCTCATTGCTCATGCCAGACTTCGACTCAGCCAATATTACCTTAATCTCCTCCTCGGAGAAGGTTTCACTGAAACCTTTCAACTTCACCAACAGAGATGGCAAATCTCCAACGGTGACTTTGCCATTTTGGTTCTTTATTGAGATGAACTACAAATTAAAATCCATCATTAGCTTCATTGCGATCTGTCAGATCTTAGCAGAAGAATCAGAGTGATACACAATAAGCCATGAAAACTTACTTTCGATTTTAGGCTGCGGAGCTCAACCTGAGTGAATTGGCTCTGTAGCCATGGATCGGACACAAGAACACCAATAAAGCTTGACATATCCACCGTAGTTCACGTGGAAGTCTAAATAACTTCGTAATTTCAGTGTCACCAGACACTACAAGGAAAAGGCCAAAGTAGAGTTTCGAAGTAGAATAGGCAACCAAAAACCTGAATGCACGAAGTTTCGAAAATCTAGATTAGAATGTCGTATAAACTTGTGATTCAAACATGACTCAAATGAATTCTAAACAATCAGAATCAATGGAGTATACAACGTTTCCACTAAAACAAAAGCGAAACCAATCAAGACACGCTCTGAAGCAGAAATACATGGAAAAACAGCTCTGTTTTCACCCGATGATCGAGGAAGCTTGCATCATCTAGTCATGCCAAAACATGCAAATCTCCTGGAATTGTTCTTCTCATTCTTTTCAAACAATCAACCGTACGAATACATGTTCCAGTACACAATCCAAACGAATCAAACGGAGCTGAAGCAGCCGAAGATCATCGCTGTGGCATCGCGACACAAGCGAAATTCAGGAACTCAGAAGCAGCCGGACACTGTTGAATCGCCCCAGCTCGCGGCCGTTCATCGACAACCGACCGCATTGACAGGCAAAGCTCGAATGACCAGAACAACCGATGCAGTATCAAATTACGAGCGGAGACGAAAAGGATCAGGACTCCAACACGACGACGACGACGCGGATCACGGAGCAAACGGTTGCTCGCGGCAATGAGAATCGGAAGCGGCGTCGAAGAAGGAAGCCCCCAAAAAAAAAAGAACAAAACAATAAACTTACAGATGCAGCATGCACCGATCGCGAGCAAGAGATCGAAGGCGAGAACACAGTAAAAAAGACCAAATGCAAGTCGCACCTCCGAGAAACCGGACACTCCCGTCGAAGCCTCGACGGCGCGACGCCAGTCAACTTCCTCGAAGCCTTGCTGATAAACCACGCACAAAAACAGAAGAGAAAGAGAAGAAGAAGAAGGAGAGCATTCGATGTTGCCTTCGAAAGAGAGCAAAGTGACGTGAGATATGGAGAGAGAGAGAGAGAGGAGGACGGCTGGGCAAGAGACGCGCTAAGGACCTTGAGGCCAGCGAGGAGCGAACTGTAGCCCGAAAACCAACGAGGGGATGGGGCGGTTGGCGCCACTCGCGAGTGTGGATGCGGACAGTACTCGCGCCGCCCGTGAAACAACTCGTCCGATCTTACGTGTGCGGCCTTTACAAGTCGACACCCTGCTTTGGTTCCTCTGTCTTATTTACCAACCGGTCGGTCAGCTCATTTATGGCGCTCGGACAAAACGAGCCGCGGATCGGACCGAAAGGAGAATATATTATCATTGGAAAAATCGATCGGGATTTGTACGGCTAACGTGGGTATCTCGATGACAATGTTCGTGGACCAATTTCGACCGACTTCGCGTATTAATTGGAAAAATGTTAACTTACGTTGTACTTTATAAAAGTCCTTTCCCTTTGAATTTTTCGTGGAATCGCTTTCCGGCGGTGGGCTTTGAACTCATTTTTGTTGGTTTCTCATATGTAATTTCTTTTTGTTTGGCAATTTGTCGAAAAATAAGAGACGAACAAGACGTAAAAAGTACTTTACCAAAAAAAAACAAGACGTAAAAAGTATACCAGGGGTGGTGGGTCTTTCGGTAGCACCCGAGAGTTTATGTTTTGGCTACCAGCTAAGATGGTTCCTCCAGCACAAAAAAAAAAAAAAAAAAAAAAAAAAAAAAAATGCAAAAAGTAATCACTCGTGGAGACGGCGTAGTGGTTGAGCGCAGGTTCCTTTCGGAAGAGGTCCTGAGTTTGACTCACTGTGCCGTCTGCCTTGCGAGAAAGGAACCCACGACTTATCCGGAGCAGGGGCAGCAAGGGTAGTGGTAACTCTACTACTCCTCTAGGGTTTACTCCACCGCGAAGCGGCGTACGGAGGTTCCTTGGGTACCAAAAAAAAAAAAAAAACGCAACCCTGGGTACAAAAAAAAAAAGACGCAAAAAGTAACCACTGTCTTGGTAGCCGCGATAATTTGGGCTCTCTCCCCCTAACGCAAAGGGAGAAATTCGAATCCCCTCAAAAAAGACGCAAAAAGTAACCACTGTCTTGGTGGCTGCAATAGTTTAGATTTTCTCCCCCTAACGCAAAGGGAGAAGTTCGAATCCTCTTATAGTCGCTTGGGGACTTAAGTGTAACGCCGGGTGGTAGATCCTCCCGCTTATATGTCATCCCAGGATTTATCCTCCAGCTGCCAACTGTGCGGGGATTTCCTGGGTCACCAAAAAAAAAAAAAAGACGCAAAAAGTATGATAGTTATCCATCCGTGAATAGTCGCGTTGGTATTCGTTCTCCTTTACTTCGATGCATTTAAGAGTTTGAATTCCCGCGTTGCTAGCAATTTAAGTAGGGGCATTGGCGATGGGTTGCTGGACAAGACGTAAAAAGTATGGTAGTTATTCATCCGTAGACAGCTGCGTTGGTATTCGTTCTCATTTACTTCGATGCGGTTGAGAGTTTGAATCCCCACGTTACTAGCGATTTAAGTGGAGGCCTTGGCGATGAGTTGTTAGGCCAACTTCTCCCGAGGTATTGTTGCTGTAGGGCCTCCATCGCAGAGGCTCGTGAGAGCCAGGATCGGTATAAGCCGACAAGGGCATGCTCTAGCAGATCCTCGATCACAAAAAAAAAAAAAAAAAAAAAAAAAGGCACAAAAAGTATGACAGTTAATTATGATATGATGGAATGACACGACAAAATAATATAAAATTCTAAATTCATTTGGGAAATTAATTTACCATAATATCCTTGCGATGTGGTCGGGTTTCACAAATGCACACGTGCGAGACGCACAGGCACATAAATACAATCTCTATTGTTCGATACAACTGTTTGATACACTAATTATTCTTGTGGTATATGTAATGCTTTGAAAATCAATTATGCCATGGTCAATAAACATCATCATCCTTGTTAACATTATTTTGTTGAAAAGTTAGTATGAAGACACTCGTTAATCATGACTTTGAAAGTAGAGAAAATAATTGTTGAAACCCTTCGGCAACAAAAAAGATATACAATTCACAAAAAGTCTATTACTTCCACTAGTAAAATCTATATTTCAAAGCCCACATTAAATGAGGCTTGACGAATGTCTATAACATGTCTCAACAGTGTAAGGCAACTTCGAAGTTCGAAGTATCCTTCAACCTGAAAAATTTGCCAAAAAGATATCCAATAAAACTCCCGCCCGCTATAAAGCGAATCGATATGGTAAATATCAAATGATGGGCAACCTGATTAATTCTGGTAATTAATAAACAACGAACAAAATGACAATTTAAAATGGTCAATGTCAATGTCAATATCCTCTAATCTCATAATTTATCATTTCGTCTTGTTCTACAACAATTTCGAGTGTGTTTATTTTACGAAAAATTTTGTGATAAAGAAAAATATTTGAAATAATACCACGAAAAACCTCAAGAGAGTATATATGTGATGAATTTATCTTGAATTAGTACGTTAACTTATATACTTGTGACAAATTTACTTTTTATTAGTTTTTATTAGCTTTTTCCATCAAATTGCTTAGTTCGATGAAACGTGGCAGTTGACAGATATATAAGTTTAGGATTTTAACCTTCATTTATCATATATATATATATTAGTTTGTGATTTTCGTGATATTAATTCAATTTAATAAAAAATACTATATGATAAATTTGTCACAAATTTAAGATTTTTTGTGATCAAAAATTAGTTCATGATAAATTTATCATTAGTATACTGGTTTAAAGTTTTCGATTGTTAAGAAATTAATTATGAAAAATTTGTCACGGGTATATTAATTTGAAGTTTTTCATAATATTAATTCAAAACATTTTCAAGAAAAAATATCAATTTTTTTATTTGGTAATATGAAAAAAGTGATTTTCTTTTTACGGAAATCGTTTTCCCTTGATTTAAATTTGTTTTTTCAATTCATAAAAAACGCTTCCCGTGAATTATTTCCCGATTCCTTCCAGCAAACGGACACTAATCTATTTTCAATGGACATCGAATCAGCCTTGTCCATCTTCATTCGGCGCCACGTCGGATTCAGATCAGATCGTGGGCTTCGTTGCCATGCGCTCGTCCTCGTTGAGAACATGAAGAAACGAAGAGAAGGCCCTTCGCTAGCGGACCCCTGAAAACCGACCAACCCACCCGTCACGTCATTCCATTTCTCGTCATGTCATGTGCGCGCGACGCCTGAGGAGCCCAGTCTCTGCTCTCCTCGCCCAGTCTCCGCTCGAGCCAGTCCCGTTCACGCGCACGTATTTGAATGATGGCGACCCAACAGAGATTTTCTTCTTTTATAATTCATGAAAAGAAAGTTTAGTTTATTGAGTGGGCTTCACGATCTTATAAATATCTCATCGAACTCTCAAGAGTCAAATTGGACTCTTGTGTAGGAGCTTAAATATGGTATGGGCTTTCCTTTTTTGTTCAATGATGCGAATGTTAATCCAATCTCATTTGCCTAGTCTGCAAATTTCACCATATATAATAAGATGGCAAACATTTCGAGGGCCACATGTAGATTTTAATTCTTGGTGCTAGTTATAAGGGCACCCAAAATGAAAGAGATAGTGAAAATGAGTACAATTTGTTGTTTGACGAAATAAGTTTTAATTGGACAAGATAGTTAAATTCAAAATTTATGGGGAAATTGACAAAATAGATGGCATTTATATCAATTTTTCTCAATTATCATTTTTTTTTAGTGGATCGGTATTTACTATCTATTGTATACATTCGGTTTGCTCACTATTCATGATTACTTTTGTTAATGAGTACACTACTTAAGCAACTAATGAATAAATTTTACTATTTTAATGTCCTAATTACCATTGTGTTACGCATAATTAATACCTTAAAAAGAGGATTATTTCAAATAGGGACTTGTTAATAACACCCATTTAAAATTTGCCATGTATGTTTATTCACTTTATTATAGCCATGGGTTCTTTCTGGATTCGTAGCTGAAAATCTTAAAATTTATAATGTCCTAACTAACAAATCAATCTGTTATCTCTTAGAGTCCAATCTAACGTGCTCCAAATCCTCGAAAAATCAAAATTCAACTGCCCTAGCTATAATGCACCTACAAATGATAGTTTTTTCCATAAAGATATAAGTTAGTTTATAGAGATAGAGTTTGTTACACATATTGATTTTCATTCTATAAATTAATATTCGATCCATAAAGATGAAAAGGAAGAAGAAGAAGAAGAAAACGACGTGTCGAGCCAAGAACAAGCGAGTAAGCAAGTAAAATTGAAATATCGAGAGCTGAATCGGAGGGCTTTCATCACAAATGGAAGGGAGTCGCGGGCGCAATCACCCATAAAAGCTAACTGCGGATTCGGAGCTATGCGCTTGCCGATTCCATCGGATTAACCGTCCCCGTCACGGACGAGAGGGACACGCGGCGACGAATAGTTGGGCCTTAACTTTCCTCGCGTCCACCGCCAGTCACTGGAGAGGCTCTCCTCTAATAGGTCGAGAGAGAGAGAAAGAGAGATACAGAACTAATAGGTCGAGAGAGAGAGAGAGAGAGAGAGACAGAGTTACAGAGAGGTAGAGAGAGAGAGAGAGAGACAGACAGAGAGGTAGAGAGAGAGAGAGAGAGAGGGGAAGTCGTGTGTAGAGAGAGAGAGAGGGGAATTTTTTTGAATCGTTAAAATTGATGGTCGGAGGGGCACAGTGAGATGGCCACAGACCAAGAGATATCGCAGGCTCTCCAGTCCCTCCTCAGGGGCTCCTCCTCCTCGTCCTCCTCGAGTTCCAGCGCCACCGCCAAGCCCAACGGCCCTCCCCTCACCTCCTTCGGCGACGTCGTCCAGCAGCTCCAGTCCAAGCTCGGCGTCGACCTCTCCCACAAGCTCGACTTCATCCGCGCCCAGATCCACTTCCTCTTCCAGTCCTCCTCCGCCCCTCCCCTCCCCCGCCGACCCACCCGCCGCCGCACGTGGTCCTCCCCACCAGGGCCACCACCACCACCACCCGCAGCCGCAGCAGCAGCAGCCGCCCGCCAATTTCCACCCCTCCCCCTCCGCTTTCCACTCCTTCCCGCCCGTCCGCCCCGATCTCCATGCCCAGCACCATCCCCATGTCCACCAGGTCCAGCCGGTCTCCCTGCCGGCCAAGGAAAGGTGCGATCTTTGCGTCGATTTCTGGTAGATTTTGGGGCTTTCTGTGCTTGTTAGTGGCTTGTCGGTGCATGAGAGAGCGAAAGGTGCGATTTTTATGAGAAATTGTTTTCTATTAGTTCGCCCTTTAGGGAGTGATTAATGGGTTTGTGCTCGTGAGGTGGAGAAGAAGGGTAAAGCAGGCTCTGGTTTTGTTCTTTGCGGGTATTTTAGTGGGAGGGCTAATGGGTCTGTCTTGGGTTGGTTTGTGGCAGGTGGCCGAGAAGATTTGGGTACTTTGAATTTTGGGAGATGGAAAAGGGAAAATAGGCTCGAGGATGGTTGATTAAAATTACTGTGGGAGTAATAGAACGAAGTTTTCGGTTCATGTTGTTGAGATGGGTTATGGTATTATCAAGATGGTGCTCGGCATTAACGCTTCAGGTCGAAAAATATATGAACAGTCGGAAATGTCTGTGAAATGAAAGTTTGTTTTGACAAGAGGAATTGGTTCTGGGACAAATGTTTTGCTAGATGGCTGCTGAATTGCTGCATAAGATGGCAGAGTGTACGTGTTAGTTGTTGAAGCAGTGGGTAATTGTTTCCATTGGCCATCAATTCCTGGCCTAACATTACACAGCATTTTAAATGATTTTTCTGGCAGAGTACCTTCTCGGGGTTATTCTTTTTACTGGTTTGAGAAGGGCCTGCTAGTGCTATATTCATATAACTGCTGAGGTTGAGGCATTAGAAGTTACTTTGTCCAACTCGTTTATATCTGTGTTGGGTCTATTTGTCCACTTGCTTCTTTTTGTTGTGCTTCATCAACGTTTCTCTTTGTTGACATATATAAATGCTTTATCAATTGAGTTGTGGTAGAGCTAAATGCTTCAATGGTACATTTGGCTTTTATAATTGCAGTGCTCCGGCGAAAGGCAAAAGAAGAGGTGGCCCTGGGGGACTGAACAAACTCTGCAATGTTTCTCCAGAACTTCAGGCCATTGTCGGTCAGCCAGCAATGCCTAGAACTGAGGTTCCAAGTCCTATCATGGCTTTAAATCTGAATTGTCTGCATTCTAACTATTCGCTTACATATTGAGCAAAAATCTCTTTTAACTGTTGTATGTAGATTGTGAGGCAACTATGGGCATATATTAGGAAGAACAATCTCCAAGACCCAAATAACAAGAGAAAGATAATTTGCAATGATGAGCTGCGTTTGGTGTTCGAAACAGATTGCACTGACATGTTCAAGATGAACAAATTACTAGCTAAGCACATCAGCTCTATGGAACCCACTAGTACGTATAGTGTCCAAGCAACCTCTTTTTGCAAATGAATATGTGTTAAAACTTAACTTTGTGGTGAATGATTTCCTTCTATGTTTTCTTTAGAAGCATCAGAGTCAAAGAAGCTCAAGGTAGAACCTGATTCTGGAGTCAGGAGCAGTGCTGATTCTGGTCCATCAGTCAAAATATCTGAAGAACTGGCAAACTTTTTTGGGGTTAGTGAGCCAGAGATGCTTCAGTCAGAAATCACCAGACGGATTTGGGAGTACATAAATGTCAACCAGCTGCAGGTAGTAACTGTGACTGAGTTATTGGAAGCATTGCTCATGCTTAGTACTTCTTTCAGATTGAGGATTCTGAAGGATAGTTTGGGAGATTGATACATAACTGTTTCAATTTGTTGAGCTTCAATGATTTTGTGCTGATCTGTGATCCTTCAATCTCTTTATCATGAATTGCTTTACTAAGTTGATTGCCACATTGGTTAATTGCTTTACTAAGTTGATTGCCACATTGGTTAAAAGCTGTCTGCAGAATTTTACCAGGATCAATCTGATAGAAAGCTAATGATGCCTCCTAGAGGTCTTGTAGGAGGGCCATGCTCTGGGGGCAAGTTAGTGATCTCATTTTACCTGAAGTCAAAGACTTGGTGCGATAGAATTACTAAGTCATTTAAAATATTTGGTGTGTCATATTAAATTTCACTCTGCCAGTTTAAAGCTGAAATTTTATTGACAGATAGTGTATCCATTATGTCTGCATATTGATGCATGCAAGGTATTACCATTCTTACTCCTAAGAGGAGCCAACTCAAGACCCAAGAGTTCTTGAGTTCAGTGCCTCAGCTTCTCTCATCATTGTGCACCTGCCCTTCAAAATCATCATGCTAAACAAGATGCTTTCTGTTTGGCCACATTATTTTTGCCAAACTAGTGAAGAGTCCAAGTGGAAAAGTCACAGAAAAGTGATAGTGTTGACTTTGTATTGGCTTCATATACATTTTAGGATCCTCGAAACTCGATGGTGATTCTCTGTGATGCGAAGCTTCAAGAGATTTTTGGATGTGAAAGAATTCAAGCCCTTGGAATACCTGAAGTTTTGGCACAGCGACACCTGATCAGAAGATCGTAGTTGAATGTGTTGGCTGGTTAGTAATCTGAGATGGATCTCTGTGATTTCTGTTCTTAATGAATTATATTTAGTGCTTTCTCAGAAGATCTTAGCACAGGTGTTGCTGGCTGTTGGTTCCCAGGTCTTTGTATTTTCAATATTCTTGAAAAAAGAAATGCAAGATTGTATGAGTTTGTTTTTGAGTAATCTTTTTGAGTCATACCGTTCTATTTAGTCTAAAACAGCATATATGATTCCTCAAGGTATATGATCTAAGAGAGTTTTGATGACATTGCTCCCCTTCCTGTCTGGTTTCTTCCGGTTCCTTTGTTGATTGTGTTTTCTATTGAATCTCTTTAGATCAATACATTTTCCAATTTACAGTCTTGTATGCGTTTCTAGATGTTCTAGTTTATCAAGCCCATATAGATATGGCACCTTTAGTCCTATTAAGCCAGTATTGTCATTGCTCAATGTTAGCTCTAGGGATCATTGGTCGTCAGATTTGCCTCATTAATTGTTTTGTTTCTCTTTTCCTCTCCTTTTCGATGTGCAGTTGACATGAATAAGAAACACTTAGCCTCGTCTCTTTATTTGCATATTGCTAAACTTGGTTTTTCCATGTGTGCTGATATGTTCTACCTCGGTTAAAGCCTGCCTTACATTTGACTGTATTTTGTATCTTGTGCTGCTTGCAGGGGTGCCTTGGTTGCTGGACTTGCTGAAGTAGTTTTTATGGATTTCTGCAATCAGTGTTTTTAGGGGACAATTTCGGTTTAGTAATCTCTCTACCTTTGTACAGCATGAAAATCTTTTGTCTGAAACGGCACAGAAATCGTTAGTCTCTGCTTTCCTGACATGGTATTTTAGGTTAGACCTATCCTTGGGAAATTCTAACCCCTGTAAAGTACAATCGGAGAAACATGAATGTGTAAAACTGTGACATTTTCATTTGCAAGTATGAAATGTTATCTGTGCAATGTAGTCTATCCACAGAGCTACTCCAGGTCTCGGTCTAAGCTGCTTAAGAGTTCCACTCGAGAGGCTTGCCAGATCTCAGTCTCATGACACGCCGTGGCGCGGGACGTCCATGTCGAGTTTCCGAAGCCTCTTTTGACCGCTGATGGACATGCCCGGTATCCAATACCTTCTTCATTAATGATCACATGGTCCTCGAGGATGGATTTGGCACATTTTACCAGACCGGTTAATAGTAACGCGGGCCCGAAAAACTTCTCTTCTGGTCGAAAGAGAGCCGCGATTGCCATTTGGCAAAATCCCTACATGTTTTGTGCGTTTTGCTAATTACAAGATCCTTTGCTCAACCTTTTGCGAGATAGTTGTTCTATCCATCTTGCATGACGATTTCATGCACAACGTGCGATTTCGATCTTCAACCTGTAAATGTTGCCGATTTACATGATTGGCAACCGATGGCAACAGCACCAAAAAAAAAAAAAAAAAAAAGGAAAAACCAGAAACAGATGCACGTCCGACCAGTTTGGCCCAAAAAAAAAAAAAAAAAGGAACATTCGTCACAGACATGTTCCTCATAGGTGTTCACCAAAAGAGAGGAATTCGAGATTCTTTGAGCGCGCATCTCTGTCTACCAGCTGCTTTCCCCTCGAGTCCGGACACCTAGAAGCGACCTTGAACAGCCGAAATGCGTACGCTTTGACATATGCATGACTTGTGCGTAATCTGTCGACGGAAAGTCATACTACTTGCGTCAGCGCTCAAACATCCGAAACCGGTATAGTTAGCCAGTCCTCTTCAGTAACTAACACACAGAGTTGTTGCGGCATGGCCCGCCAAATATAGGTCTCATGTAAGCATCATCGAACTTCCTCCAGTAGGAATGTATAGTGTGCACTGGCCTCTCTATCAACATTGACAAACTGTCCTTCGCACGAAGGATGTTGGTGGCAGCAGACTCTTCCATGGATAGCATTGGCACGGTCATATCCTCTTTGGGCATTTTTGCTTCTCGAGGTTGCTGACCGTTGGCTATGCTATGCGGTAGCAGACAATGAATCAGTGGCTTTGTCAGAAACCCAAACACCTGCACTCACCATCAGTTCAATCGGGGTCTGCTCATTAAAATTCATAGAATGCCACCCGTAAAGGGGAAAAGAGGTGCGTGGGTGGAGCTCAAAGCTATGGGAATTAATTCCAGGTAAGACCATTGACAGACCGTACCAATGTACTAAAGAGGACGACGATTATCGTGTTAGTAACCATCGTGGCATTGACAGGATCACTTGTGACTCCAGAATATGTGAACTTGGAATGCAAACAAAGAGAGGTGGCTCATTAGTTTAAGATTATCCAAGCAAGCGAATATCTGTAACTTACATGTAGTTATATTGGATTCAAAAATTTCTAGCTGAATGTGCAACGCACCTGTTTAAAAGCCAGAGCAATGGAAACTGCCCCTCTCATCAGTCCGGCCCAACAAATTACTACCTAGTAAAGATAGCAAGTTTACTGATGGGGAAACATGAAATGCTCTGCTTCATAGCACATTAAATGGAATGAAAAACCAGGAAAATGTTAACCTGATGGTTGAGGGTAATCATTGATGACCTCTCAGCACGTCTATTCATGTAGTTGGAAAAAACTGACAGAGGGAACACAAATGCAGCACGGCCGACCAATATAAGCATAATTAAGGTACTGTAGATGCCTAGTGAAGTCCCTAAACTGCAACAGAGAAAAAGTTGGAAGGAGCAGAGATTTGCCAAAAAATGACACTGTAACTGCTTGTCTCCCTTGTAACTTGAATAAAATCTAGATGTTGCAACTAGCTGTGCATTTGTAGGGCCACTATGAGTTGATACAATCAAGACGACATCTGAAACAGAATTAGCAGGCATAGACTCTTGAACAAAAATTATCCTTCGTGCTTTGCTATGTCTGATGGCTCCTTCAAGGAGCCACAAGCATATGGCTAGGCATAGTCCCATGTGGACCAGTAACAGCAGACCAAAGACAGCAGGCAACCACCAAAAACAACAGATCCTTCCAGTTCATGGCTTCTCTTCAACTTCTCTAGATAATATGGTTACTTTAGGGAAAAGTCACACAGGGTGTGCCATTTTTGGCTGATACAGCTAGAAGGAAGGTTAAGACGAGATTGTAAGATTGGCAATAGAAAATTGATGTTCTCATTAATAGAGTACTTAACTGTCTTCTTTAAGATTTAAGATATGCATTATATATTATGAGAAGCAAATCGTGTTAACTTTAGCATATTTCCTCTTTTCAATCGATGCTCCAAAATTTCAACTCATGGAGTGATGAAAGGGATCAGGGATAAAAGAAAATGGAAGAAGGCATCCAGACAGCTCACAAGCAATGACCACCAGTTCAAGTCTGGCTTATTCTCTATAGCAACTAACTGCAGGCTGAAAGTTAGTACCTCAACTTTGTCATCTTCCACTTCTCAATGTCAAGAGCATCCATTCCCACATAGAGGAATATAAATGTTTCAGCAACAAAGGACATCATTGCGAACACATGCCTACAGAAAGTTTATTTAAAGCATTTAAGTGTCAGTCTTATCCAAGGTTGATACTGAAGAATGATCTTAACATCACCACTCTACATGCCTGGTCGTAATTCTTGAGCTCTCGTCACATTATGCCATGCATAATGTGACATGAGAATGCCACAAAAGAAAACAGTCAGAATCCCACTTAACTCCAAAAGCTGTACAGAGAGCAAGAATCATCTCAGATGTTAAGAATCAAGTAACTCATTTGTGGCTAGACTGGAGGCTAATGATGTCTTCCAGAATACGTACCTCAGCTAACATGTAAGAAAGATATGCCATCAGGACCATCAATGCAATCTCCCTCACACTTGAATGTCTGTAGGTAAATACCCAGAAAAGATAAACAAAGGCTTAGAAATTAGTTTCTTACTCATGTCGAAGTCTGTAGACTCAACAGCCAATAGTCAAAAAGATCTAGCACCAACACCATCTTTGGGGTGTCCTCTTCAGCAAATAAATATTTTTGCAATTTAGAAGAGTTTACCTTCCAAAGTATAACATTTTGAGGCAAAATGACGTCAGAAGTCCAGCCTGCATAAAATGTAAGCAATAGTATCATACAAAAAGACAAGTAAAAAGAGACTTGTGGAGGACATTTTATTTTAAGGCACCACGTCAGTGTCAGTTTCCAATGATCACAAAAAAAGAAGAAGAAGAAGAAGAAGAAGAAGAAGAAGAAGAAGAAGAAGAAGAAGACAAGTCAAAAGAGACTTGTGGAGGACATTTTATTTTAAGGCACCACGTCGGTGTCAGTTTCCAATGATCACAAAAAAGAAGAAGAAGTGTTAATGCTGACATAAAAAAGGAGATTCAAAATGATCTTTTACATAGAAAGGAACCTGTCACTTGAGGTTCGTTGGAAGCATCCAACTGGGGGCTTCACAAGATTGCAGTATTATATCACTCACCATCAGCTCATAGATCAATCTGATCTTGTTCTTAAATACATGCAGGGCATTTGGACTGAAGCCACACCATGAATTAGCACAATCTCGCATGTTGTATTTATTCGATTTATACCACTTATAGCTAGTATTCAGGTATATCCAAGGTTTTACTTCTATTTAGGGTTTAGGGTTTAGCCGAAGTTTTACTACTGCAATTCACACTGTATCAGAATCAAATCAATGCCAGTGCCTCATTACACATCAACCAATCATGTAACATGTGCACTATAGATGCATAAAGCCACAAATCAGTTAGTTCTAATTTAACATAATGTGTGCAGCGTATCTTATACTTACAATAACCCCTAAGCCAGTACTGGTGGAAAATAAGTAAAGAAAGTCTCCAATTATATGAAGGGCATTCTTGCTGTCAAGTCTGGTGACATCGAGCTTCTGCACTGCATTAAAAAGAACCACTGATGTTGCATCATTCACCACTCCTTCTCCGAAGACTAGGCTATACAGCAGAGGAGTCTCATCTTGGTGGAGAACCTACACATTCGAATAATACAATAGGAAGTCTTCAGACACTAGAGGAAAGATGATAGGGAAACATCATAAACCAACCTGGAGTGTGCACACTGTATCCGTTGATGAAAATATTGTCCCGACCGCTAATGTTAACAAAGGCATTGCAGCAAACTGTTAAAACTCTGATTAAACGGATATTATTTTAGGGAGAGGAAAAAGAAGACAACGACCTCACCAAGGTAGTCCCGAGCTGTCAGACCAATGAAATTTAACCTCGGGAAAAGCCACCAGCTGCCTAAGCCAATAATAGAAAAGATCAAAACTTAGACTGATATCAGAAAATGGGACTTTCAACGAAGAAGATTACTGTAAGTAGATGGTTCAAAGAATCGACAAAGAATTGCTAAGTCATATACCAACTGTTATTATGAAGGTTGAAATAAATACGCCAACCACCCCAAAGAGCATTATGGTGAAGAAATTTTGGAAGAACTGTTTCTTCTTGACCTGAAATCTGAATGTAAGCAAATCTATTCAGCCACTTGTCTCACAGATGACAAATCCATTGAAGACGTTTCAAAATAGTTCATGAGAAAGCCGTTTTCACCCAGCATTGAATATTATAGGTGGAAGGAGATATATGAAGAACAATTCTTCGTTGAACGTCAGAATGTGAGAATTTTTTCCCTTGCTCAGGACCAAGATAATAGTTCCGCTAAGACAACCCTGTGCAAAAGCGATACTAGCAGATTAGCATAACTCCAGAGTTCTGCACAAGCGAAAGAGATTCAATATGGAGCTCTACTGCTTCATGTTTTGATACTTTCGGAATGCCACGTCAACTAGTAATTAAAGAAATGAAGCATATCCCATTACATCAGACATTAGTAGGCCTGCAAATGTGTAGGAGCAGTAAACACACGCTATGCACGAATTCTGTAAATTATCATGCTATTCTTCAGACGATGATTCTTTACCCCAGTAAGAAGAGAAGATTGTCTCAATTAGCAAAATTGTACTTAGTTAATTTGCACTTCCGCACTTATGTAACAAAATCTGATATAATGAACACAACAAGAAAATGCAAATTCGAACTAAAATAATGATTTCCAGCCATCATTTCTTTTCCCTGGAGCCAGAGTGTAGCACAAGTACCATTTCTCTAAATGCACTTTTATGAGCGATTTCCTACTCGGTTATAGTTGATGACATTCATGTACATCTGCAACCTTAACTACATCAAACTACTACTTTGAACCACATAGAACGACGTTCAACTAGCATGATTTTCTAATAGTCGGTCAGAAAGAAACAAACTGCTCTGGCCTGTTGTACAAAAGAAATAGCGATAATCATCTCACAACTCGAAAGCTATCAACACTATGGCCAAATGCTTCATGTTCGAGCCACTGCCAGAAGCAGCGGCAGCTCCTGCTATGATCGACAAAGCACTATCGTCTTCAAGGAGCGATAGTCTAACGTTACTTTCAGCTCAGATTTTCACAAAACGGCACGAGGATCTTCAGAGTCGCAATCAGAAAGCCAGAAGGAAACGGTAGCAAAGAGCCAGCTCCGCTGACCACCACACGAAACGTCGAACCAAGAAGGCATCGCGCGTGTCGATCTCAACCCCAGAGAGAGAGAGAGAGAGAGAGCAGCGTTACGATCAAGATGGCGGTGATGGACTCGTTCACCCATCGGTTCTCCTCGAGCAAGTGACCGACGACCAGGCAGAGGCAGAGGATGGCGACGAACACCGTGATCGGCACCACCTGCGCGTGCTCGGTCCCGAGGTTGGCGGCGAGCTCCCGCAATGTCATCGCCATCGTCATCGTCTTCTTGCTTTCACTCCGGCGCAAACAGAACGCGAGGCATCAGAGAGAGAGAGAGAGAGAGAGAGAGAGTGTGTGTGTTAGTTTGCCGGGAAAAGTGAGTTTAATACCGAGTGTTTGCAGGCGGGCTTGACACGTGAGGAAGACTGCGCTGCGACATCACACGTGTCGGACGCATCTCGATTCAGACTACGAAAATGGAAACCCAGGGACACCCTTTCCGATGCTATCCAACACGTTCCCCAGCGTGCGCATCGGTCTAGGTTCAACCCGACAGTCGGACCGGACTATATGGAGCAAGTCGGTTCGGGATGGTTTTCTAGAGGACCGGTCCAATCCTCAATTCTAAAAATTGGGAATTTGTAACTGGACCGGCTAAGATTTCTAATTTCTTTATTCTAAAATAAACTCTAATTCGTGCACTAGATCTTCCTTTTAACTTTGAGAAACTCCTACTTATATAGAATAAAAGAAGCCAAAAGGAAAAAAGAATTCGCTAAATTTCTAGAACACAGTGGACCGATTACCGATTCCACAAACTGACAACCAATCCTTCCCAGTCTAATTTCAAGTCTCAAGATGAGAATAAACTATTCCTAGAACCAACCACTTCTAATTTTTTTTTTTTTTTGGTTCCGAAATCACTCTTAATTTGTGCACACCATTATCTCAAAAGTGCACATCTATGAAATGAGTAGGTCGCGATTGGCATTGTGCGTGGTATGTTGGCAAAAACGCACTTGAAGGATCAATTAGATCTAAGCGATAGCTTTTCTAAGTAAGTGTTGAATGGTAAGCGTTGAAGGGAAGGGAGAGAATATTGGTATTTTGTTGGCAAGTGTTGTCTATGCAATATTTCGAGGGTTCTCATTGACCAGCTTTGTTGAGAGATTTCCCTAGACTTGGCTATCTACCATATCACCTCTAGAATATGGATACTAGTATAGGGCCTACTTTGGAATTGCAAGAATCATGTAATTAAATTTCAATTAATATGAGAGTGCTCTAAATCATTTATCAGGCCAAGACTCATTTAATCATGCATACGCATATCACTTATCCACGGGCAATAAAAAAGGCAATCAAACTAAGACAAAATCCACCAAATTTCATGCCTATTCCACATATTCCAACACACGTTCAGAACTGCAACAGAGCATAGAAGACCACAAGTCATGATTGTTTGATGACCAATTGACATGACATTGAAGCCATATCTTCCTGCAAGCGCATATGATTTTTGCTTGATTAAATAACATCAATCCAAGACCAAATTGATACCGAATTAAACAAAGCAACCATGGTCGGTATGTAATACTTGTATTCTAGCATATTCAAGTTCGTTTATGACTATAATTCTAGCAAAATTGGCACGAGATTCACTATAATACTTTCCTAGCATGAACATATATGATCTCCTATAGGGGTGTGCAAAAGAATTGAGAACCGCTCAGAATGGGACCAGACTGGACTTGACTGGAATCAATGGTTCCCAAGGGAACTGGTTCGGTTCTCGATTTCAATAATTGGAACTTGTAGGTACTGGTCTAATTCTTAATTCTAAATGTGGAATCACTCACCCACCCACTCGTGCCCGACCTATAATATATAAATATATATTTAATTTTTAAGAAAAATTTCTGACCAAAAAAATTTAAGAAAAATGAAAACCCTAAAATCCTAATATGAAGTTTAACACTCATTAACTGAGTGTTTGTCTTGTCTTACTCTCACCTCACATGAGTCATCTCTCTATCTCTCACTCATGGCTTGACTTTCAATTTCAACACCAATCGACTCACAGTGTGAACTCTCAACTTTTAATATAAGTCCAATTCTTTTACTAATCTTGCAATTAAGAATAGGGAAGTTCTCTGTTTTTAGCTTTACTTTGGTTTATCGAAAAATGTTGTAGTGAGTGCATCAAGCTTGATGGGACCGGTTCCATGAACCCACTTGAGAATTGGATCAGATTGGCGGTTTGGTTCTCAAGTGGATCCATAAGACCAACGGGTGGTTCCGATTTCAATTTTGTGGAATCGATATTTAGTGGGTGGTTCCTGGCTCCAAAGTGGGAATCACCCACCTAAACAATGCTCATCCATAATCCCATAACCAAACTAGTCTCTAGTTCGAACTAGATGCACATCAAATCAGGGAGATCTAGAGACAATCATCATACATCAATTGATTTCTAATAGAATTTGATTCATTCATGACATAATTTCTTTCCCAAGAGAACATGAAATTCACCATAACAAAATCTTATATCACTACATATGCTTACTTCAGTGGTATAGCATAAAACTAATGACCAATTCACATCAAATTAGGGCTGCAACAATCGCGAACCAGCATGTATTGACAATCCTCCAACATATTCAAAATAAGTTTGAACTTGAATACCTACATTTTTCTTATGAAGAAACAGAACTGAAATATGCTTATATGATCAGAACAGGTGGAGATGGTGTGGGTCCCACTAAGAATTGTGTTAGCTAACCTGATCCGATTTTTCAATTCAAAGATGATCGTCCCTATATTCAAAAAAAGAAGAAGAAGAAGTTTATCGTCTACAATTTTCATCAAATACTCACTTTCTTCATGAGACTTATTATATGATGGTCAATTCGGTCATAAGCCTTTTAATTATCTCTAAGTCATAAATATCTCAACAACTTGTCAATTTAGTCCTAAATATTTAAATGATTTACTGATTTAATCATTCTAGCTAATTTTGACTGGAAATATTTGGCAACTGTCTTATGTGATATAGCTGATGCCGATATCAATAATATTTGTAATTTTTTTTGTACTTTTATGAATTTTTTCCTTTCCTTTTCTTTTCTCTTTTTTTTTTTTCCTTTTTACACGTTCTTTTTTCTTTTTCTGCCATCAACGAGACTCGGTTGAGGGTAAAAGAGAAAAATAAAAAAGACAAAGTAAAGAGAAGAAAGGAAAAAACATAAAATTTTAAAAAAATTATCTATGCACAAAGATCGTATCATATAAAACGATCACTGATTGAACTATGACGTTAGCAAATTCTAGTCAAAATTGATCAGAAAGACTAGATTAGCAAGTCATTAGAAGGTTTAGGACTAAATTGACAAATGATCAAGATGTTTATGACTAAATTGAGAAGTTGTCATAAGATTTACGATTAATTTGGCACAACTGAAAGGTTCATAAGTGAATTGGTTATCATACAATAGGTTTGGGATTTTTTTGGACAATTTTCAACTGTGATTAAATAACAATCATTTAGCCAAAATCAAGGAACTATTGGTACGTTGTAAAATAATAAGGAATGCCCATCTTTGATATTTTTGTCAACATCTCATTGTTTCCAAATGTGTCCATCCAACGCTGGAAAATATCACAATGTGATAAAGAATCAATTAAAAAGGATCTAATAATTAAAATTAGGAAAGGAATCTGACTTGCCCTTTACGAGCAATGCTTCAATTTATGAATTTTTTATTATTTTATTATTTAATAACTCAAAATTCTATTTTGACAACTAAATTTTTGCAATTTGAAAATTCAAAATAGACTTTTCAAGTAATTAACTATTATTTAATGGATGAAAATGGGAGAATTTTTTAATCCCATTTCAACCATTGTTCCATGATCTCTTTCTTGGTCAACTCTGAACTAAGGCGTTGATTAAGTGTTTGATGAAATACCGGAGAGGTTCAAGATTTTGTATAATGTCTATTTGAAAGTCGTCAAGCTCCTGAGGTCGATATCCTAGAGATTGCTTATCGATAAAAGTGGTTGAGAGCGTTTGAGTCGTTATGTATATGTTAAATCATTGATCCAATTTCTAGAATTTTCAAGTTAGAGTCATTGATCCAATTTCTAGAAACTTCAAGATTGATATTAGCTAGAAAGTTTTTAGAAAAGACAAAAAAAATCCTTATAAAAGAAAATCTAGTTTAGATGGCAAAGAAAAATGTAGAAACACAAATGAATATAGAAGTCTTTAGAAAAAAGAGTGGCATAACTACAATCTAGAATTTCCTTGATGAAGCCTATGTGGAGAAGCATTCTACATTAATCTAGAATCTTGTACTTAGTGGGTGGAGCACCACTATAAATAGGGAGGTGGGGGAGTGTAGAAGATTAGAGCAAAAAGGTAAGCTCCTTCCCTTCCTTTCCTTTGTACCACAACCAAATAAATAAATAAAACTTTCTTTTGTTGTTCCCTTGCAGCCACTCTCTTTTACATATTCTTAGTATTACTTTGTCCAACCATTTCTTGCCCACACTGTTCTTAATTTGCTCCCTTGATAGTTACACACAAAACACCTTGCGCGAACACACATTTCCGCGAAACACCAACAATACACAAGGAGCTCGTTGGAGATAAGATTTTTAAAGATTTTTAGAAAAAGAATGATTTTAAAAGACTTTTGGTCCTATCTTAGGTTGTAGATTTTCAAAAATTTCAAAATCTAGGTTGAATCAAATATTGGATTGAATATTTCTACAATCCGGAGAATGATTAGAGGATTTCAAATCCCCTTTCTCCTATTATATTTCAGTCGAATCTCAACAACCAAATGGCACTTTGTGAATTCGTCGTGACAAATGTGATCGTTTCAGAAAAGGAAACAGGAGCGAACTCCTATCACAATATCTTCGCACCCTATTTTCAAGCTTGCCCGTAAATGTCTAAGCATCATTTTCCACAACACATCAATTATACAGGCAGGCAAGCGGATTTCTCTACGTTCCTCAGGCTGCAAAAGGCACAAAATCAAAGAACCATATCCAGTCATCGTGTTGTTCCATGTTAGAGACATGGAAGAATCTCGAAGATCTTGTTACCTTACTAGTCATCTTGTAAAGCTTATAAAAATCTGACATACTTTTTATTGTTTCTTATTCATATCAATGAGAAACATTTCTTCAGTCACAGTCGCAACCGACGCACAGTAAAAAAAAGGGAAAAGCAGAAATGGATTGGAGGTTGACCTTTCCAAGCGCGAGCTTGCTTACGCTCATGCTTATGTCGTCGCTCGCTAAGAATCAAGCACAAGCACAACATGTCCTCAATATCAAAGATTTTGGAGCGGTCGATGATGGAAATACTGACGGTAGCAAAGTAATTTTAACACCATTTACATTTCGTTCGTCACTGCAAGAATGTTTGCGTGCCCTTTTGCTTTCGCGTAATGTAAGCCACGGAGCGTATGCTTTTTGTAGGCTTTATCCGAAGCGTGGGAAAAAGCTTGTAACTCGCAAGGGACCACTGTCGTTTTAATCCCGAGCGGCACTTATCTGCTGGGTCCAGTGCAGCTCGTGGGTCCTTCAGTGGCGCGATAGAATTTCAAATCAAAGGGGATCTGAAGGCTCTTAATAGCCCTCAACTCAGTATCGATCATTGGATTACATTCAGGTACATTGAGGATCTGACGATTACCGGAGGAGGAGTGCTTGATGGCCAAGGAGCTGCTTCTTGGCCGTATAATGACTGCAGCAATAACTCCAATTGCGAGAAACTTCCAGTGGTATGTTTCTTTTCTTTCTTTTCCTTCCCTCATTCTTTTACAGATTTCGTAAGTAGAGAAAACCCATTTCATAGATTTGGAAGCTAAGTTAAAAGCACTAACGTTGTGTGTGATTTTCTCCCACTGTGCGTCTATTTTCACCGGAGCATAAGACTTGATTTCGTGTCGAACGCATGGATTCACGATGTGACATCTCTCAACAGCAAGAACTTCCACTTCAATCTTTTCTCCTGCAAAAACATCACCTTTGAGCGCGTTACCATAAAAGCTCCGGACGAAAGCCCAAATACTGATGGAATCCACATGGCTCTCTCCAGCAACGTTTTCATCAGAGATTCAGACATAGGCATCGGAGACGACTGCATATCTCTAGGGCCTGGAAGCGAAAACGTAAACATGACAGGCATTACTTGCGGGCCTGGGCACGGTATAAGTATCGGGAGCCTTGGAGGTACGCCAAATGAACCGGACGTGAGTAAGGTGTTCTTAGGGAGCAGCACCTTCACAAGCACTATGAATGCCTTGCGGATCAAAACGAAGGCTCCCTCATACCAAGGCGTTGTTGCAGACATCACCTTTCAAGACATTATCGTCAAAAATGCTGACAATCCTGTAATCATTGATCAGCAATACTGCCCATCAAAAACATGTAGCCCCCAGGTATCTGTTCTCTTTGGCAACATGCACGACATTTTGCACCTACTAGAAGATCACCTTCATGCGACACACCAAACGGGAGAATAGAAAGAAAAGATTCATGGAAGTATTTACACGAAAACCACGGTCATGGTCTCACACACACATACACACACGGACTCTACATGTCATCACGTCCAGGCATCATTTCACTCTAACCTTTTTAAAAGGGGAAGAAAGACTTCATCTGGTCATTACCATGCCTGCTAGAATGGTGTGAAAATGAAGTTGCTATAAGTTCTCAAAACGGGAAAAAGCATACTTTTCTCTGCTAATCTGCTAATAGAACCCTTCCGAGTTAATTCATTATATGACACTCTTGGTTATCGTACTTACAAACATGACAACACAAGATACTGACCATGTTCATTCTTGTCATCCTTCCTGAAGTCCTCACAAGTGAAGATCAGCAACGTTAAGTTCAGCAACATCAGCGGCACTTCAAGTTCGTCAGTTGCAATTAATATTAATTGCAGCCCAGCTGTTCCATGCACAGGCATCGAACTTAGAGACATTGACTTAAAGTATAATGGAAGTGATGGAAAAGCATCATCAGTTTGTGCAAATGCGCAAGGTACCGCTTATGGCACACAAAATCCTCCCTCGTGCTGGTAAAGTTCTACTCTTCACAACGTCCACTTCTAGCTCATCCCTGGATCTGTTACAGTCCTCTGATCAAATTCACAGCATCAGCCAAAGAGTAGATGGCTTTTGGATCACTCTACCGAATGTACTGAAGTTACCTGTATTGCAATTTTCCTCATTATTGTAATTATGATTTCTCATTCTGAGAAGAAAAAAATAAGACATACATGACGAACGCATTGAAGATTCAGATTCTTTGTAATCAAAACTTCCAATGGACATCGACTTTGTAATGCTCTCGCACATCATTAGATAAAAAGGTGCCAACCTTGAGTTTGAATCAAAACTGGACACAACATGATCTTTGGGCTCAGATTTTCACAACCAAGTGAGATGGAAAGCGAATTTATGAAATGGACGAGGCTTACGCAAACCATGCATACTTGTCTCCGTGTGAAAATGTTTTAAAACCCAACGGATAAACAATTGAGCACATTGATCCTTTCAATCCGTACACCACCCAACCGCAAAATGCTGTAGTATTGCTAAATATCCAGAAGAAGACGATGCAGTAAAATACATATATATGTATGTATGTATGTATGTATAGAGGAATTTGCCATTATGAATTTGATATAAACTGAATTGTGCCTTTTACTTTACTACCGCTCACAAAAATTGCAGCCTCTGCAAGTTTCTATAAAACACAAAGGTTAACAACGTTGAATTCCTGGGCGAAGATTTTCTTGTCATTGGTTGAAAACTAAAATAGAAATGCACTTCACGAAAAACCAAAAGATATCACTCCTGGTACTGATTCCTGCGGTACTCGCAAATAGCGAAGATAATTTAGCTATCAAGTACACGACTTCTCAAGCTTTCCGACAAGCCACGTAAGCAAGTTATATTAATAAAGAATTATCACACGGGATTTCTAGTTAGGATAGCTGGACTTGATACCTAGGTGTCCCAATTTTAAAATCAAATAACAAATGTACATTTCATAACTTTTTTAGTGTTTTAGTATTCCCATGTCAAGTTTTAGCATTTGCGCTGTTCTGCTGCCCATATACAAATAAAAGTTTAAAGTGAGTTAATAGGTGGGTATAGATTCTTGTAGGTTGTATTTAATATGAAATTATTTTAGTAAATGGGTTAGATTCGACACAAGTCACTAAATTTGCATAGTATATAAATGAGTCAAAATGAGTTAAATTGATCAATTTGGGTCAAACCATTTTCGATCCAACCTAAATCCGTCAGGCCACCCGTTTGACGGTAGTGTGAGGGAATTGTGCTCACCTAATGGCTCATTAGCACTAGACGAATTTTTCATTAATATTACTGTCATAAACCAGCAGGAGTACACGACTTCTCGAGCTTCCATATGACTGTTTATATCCATTGAACACATCCATTAATTACAAATCCATTTAAGGATACAATCAGATTCTTAAATGACTTTGGATAATCCATTACTCCTCATAATCAGATTGCTTTGGTAACTAAAGAGCAGATATGTCAGAAAGAATTTCAGTAATGGGAAAGCTGTTAAAAAATTTTGGATGTGTGCGCATGGTTTTGGTAAAGATGATAACTTTTGGTTAGCGATGTGTACAAGTGTATGGTATAGTTTGTAGTGGATGGATAAGGGATGAGATAGGATAGTTCAAGAGATGAACACAAATTTGATAGTTTTTGGTTAGTGATGTGTGTAAGTGTATGGTATAGTTGGTAGTTGATGGACAAGAGATGAGATAGGATAGTTCAAGAGATGAACACAAATTTGATAGTTTTTGGTTAGTGATGTGTGCAAGTGTATGGTATAGTTTGTAATTGATGGACAAGGGATGAGATAGGATAGTTCAAGAGATAAACACAAATTTTTATGGGAAATTGATAGTTTTACTAGTTTATGAAAATAAATTTACAATAGTTGAAGGAAGTATTGGTGGAGGAGCTTCATGATATGGAGTATAATCTCATGCTCCTCTTACTCTATTACATCAATGGGTTACAGCCTTTTTATAGGCATTTCCATCGACTAAGTACAACATTCTAGATTCTTGTAGAATGCTGTCCATGTAAGCTTCATCTAGGAAATTCTAGATTGTAGTTAAGCCACTCTTCTTCTAGAGACTTCTAGATTTGTGCTTCTATACTTTTCTTTGCCACCTAAATTATAGATTTTCTTTTTTAAGGATTTTTTTTGACTTTTCTAACTAATATCAATTTTGAAGTTTCTAGAAAGTTTTAGAGAAAATTGATCACAATTTCCAACAAAAGCTTTAACATGCCAGATTCGTTAACAAAAATGGTTGTTTTGCACAAGGAAACAGGAATCAACTCAATAACTTCAGATAATCCATTTTCACAATATATTAATTATACAGGCCACTTTAGGCAGACAATCGGATTACTATTTATTTTTATTTTTTTTTTTGGTAAGGATCGGATTACTATGTTCCTCAAACTGGAAAGTGCAAAGGAAGAAGAAATAGAAGCACAGTAATGTTGCTGCCATTTTCGACACAAAAAGCACTTGTGTAAATATCGGGAGAGACATTTCTTCTCTCAGAGTCACAACGGACACACAGTTCAGAAGTGACAAGCAGGAAGAAATGGAGTGGAGATTTACTTTTCCAACCGTGAGCTTGCTAAATGCTTATGTTGGCACTCACTAGCAATCAAGGACAAGCACGTGTCTTCGATATCAAAGATTTTGGAGCAGTCGGTGATGGAAAGACTGACAACAGCAAAGTAATTTAACACCATTCTTTTTTTTTAACAATTTAACACCATTTACATTTCATAGTCACTGCATGGATCTTAGCATGGCCTCATAATGCAAGATATAAGAATATGATTTTTGTAGGCTTTATCCAATGCATGGAATAGAGCTTGTCACTCGCAAGGGACCAGTATCATCTTAATCCCAAGAGGAACTTACCTGTTGGGTCCAGTGTGGCTTGTGGGTCCCTGCAATGGCCCGATAGAATTTCAGATCAAAGGGGGACTGAGAGCTTCTAATAGCCCCCAACTCGGTATCGATCATTGGATTACATTCAGGCACATTGATAGGCTGACGATTACCGGAGGAGTGCTTGATGGCCAAGGAGCTGCTTCTTGGTCGTATAATGACTGCAGCAAAAACCCCAATTGCAAGTCTCTTCCAGTGATATGGTTCTCGTCTTTCTTTTCCTTCCCTTATCTTTTACAGCTTTCTTAAGTAGAGGAAACCCATTTCATAGATGTAGAAGCCAGGTTAAAATCACTAACGTTTTGTGTGATTTTCTTCCACTGTGCGTCTATTTTCACCAGACAATGAGACTTGATTTCGTGACGAACGCATGGATTCACGATGTGACATCTCTCAACAGCAAGAACTTCCACTTCAATCTTTTCTCCTGCAAAGACATCACCTTTGAGCATGTCACCATTACAGCTCCTGAGGACAGTCCGAATACCGATGGAATCCACATGGCTCTCTCCAGCAATATTTTCGTCAGGGACTCGGTCATATCTACCGGAGATGACTGCATATCTCTTGGGCCTGGCAGCAAAAACATAAATGTGACAGGCATTGCTTGCGGGCCCGGGCATGGAATCAGTGTCGGGAGCCTCGGGGGTACACCAAATGAACCGCCTGTAACTACGGTTTTTGTAAGGAACTGCAACTTCACGGACACACAGAATGGCATGAGGATCAAAACGAAGGCTCCCTCATACCAAGGTGTTGTTCAAGACATCACCTTTCAAGACATCGTCGTCAAAAATGCTGGCAATCCCATAATCATTGATCAGCAGTACTGCCCATCAAAAACATGTCGATCCCAGGTATCCATTCTCTTTGGCAACATGCACCACATTTTGCACCTACTAGAAGATCAACTTCATCCAATAGACAAAGAGGAGAATAGAAGGAAAAGATTTATGGAAGTATTTACATGAAAATCACGGTCATGGTCACATGCACATACACACACGGACTCTACATGTTATCACGTCCGGGCATGACTTTACTATACCTTTTTAAAAGGGGAAGGAAAACTTCATCTGGTTATTTATATACCTGCTAGATGGTTTAAATATGAAGTTGCTATATGTTCTCAATACGGGAATAAGCATAGGTTTTGTCTGCTACTCTGCTAATAGAACAGTTCCAATTAATTCATTGTATGACACCGTCGTTTATCATACTTACGGGAACAAGACAACACAAGACACTGACCATGTTCATTCTTGCCCTCCTTCCTGAAGTCCTCACAAGTTAAGATCAGTGATGTTCGGCTCAGAAACATCCACGGCACCACAAGTTCGTCAGTTGCAGTTAATATTAATTGCAGCCCAGCTGTTCCATGCACAGGCATCGAACTTAGAGACATCGACTTGGAGTATCATGGAAGAGGTGGAAAGGCATCATCCGTTTGCTCAAATGCGGAAGGTACCTCTCATGGCAAACAAAAGCCTCCCTCATGCTTGTAATCTACTCTTCGCACATGATAACACCAGCCAAAGAGTAGGAATGTAGAAATTTTGATCCCCTTGTAATGGTCCGAATTAGCCGTTGGATCAAAAAAGAGTAAAATAAGTTGCCGAGAGTAACTCAGCCTTGTAATTTCTTCGTTTCTTTTTTCATTCTGACGTCTCATTCTGAAGGGAAGAAAACAAGACTTAAGTGATGAAAGCATTTAAGATTCAAATTCTTTGTAATCCAAACCTCTCAACGGACATCGACTGTGCATTGCTCTGGCACATCATTATATATAAAGGTGCCGGCCTTGTGGTTGTACTAGAAATGGACAGAACGTGATCTTTGGGCTTAGATATTCACAAGTACCTGATATGGACAGCAAATTTTATGAACCGGACAAACCTCGCGCAAACCATCCATGCTTGTCTCTTGTGCAAAGTTTAGAAACGCAACGGAAACAATTGAGCACATTGATCCTTACAATCTGTACATCCCCCAAGAACAAAATGCTGGAGCAACGCTTAATATCAAGAAGAAGACGATCATTGTCATAATCTTTTCATATGGTATTGACAAGCAGCGTTAATACTAGATAATTATTTCATGTCAGATGCTATTTGGATTTGTTGAAAATTTGAATGGGCACGGAAGCATGATTTTTAGTATCGATGATAGTTTGTGTTTTGATATGTGCAAGTGTGGGTGTGAAATACATATTTGATATAGTTGGTACAGGATGGACAAGGGACAAGAAAAGATAATTTCATTAGTTGAACAAAATAGTTTTAACAATATAATTATAGGAGTATTGGTGGCATTGGTGGAGGACTATGATGTTGAGGGGTCTATTCTTCAACTCCCCACACACATTTACATGAATGAGCTATGGCCTCTTATAGGCCTTTCCACCGACTAAGTACAAACGCCTTAGAGGATTCTGGATTTCTGTTGAATGCTGTCCACGAAGGCTTCATCTTGCCATATCTCTTACTTGTTTAGAGATTATTTGCTTATTACATACTGGACATTTTCTACCCACAATTTTTAACTACCTAAAACTTCATCGGGGAAATTCTAGATCGTAGTTTAATAAGTTTAGGAATTTTTTAAAAATGGATCACCATTTCCAACACTCCCCATTGACCCATTTTCATGATATTCTGAGTATATATATATTTTTTTTTAATGTCTCGTACATACCTTGAAATTATTATTGTAGTTTGTCCCATGCCTTTTCACGGTTGTCATTCCATGATCCCTCACATCTCTTTGCTGTAACACTTTGAATCAGCATACCTTTTCTTGAACGATGTCCCTTATGTCTTGGGCCATCAAAATGCTCTTAGCTGTAGTTGTTAGCTCTGGCTTTGGCTCCGGCTCTATTGGCTCTCGCTCGGGCTCACGCCTTTTTAGTTGAGGATGGTGAGGACAAATGCCCAAAATCATCCGAATGTGCCTAATACCATGTTGAAAATTTGAATGGGCACAGAAACATGATTTTTAGTATCTTGTGTTTTTATATGTGCAAGTGTATGTGTGGAATATATATTTGGTATAGCTGGTAGAGGATGGACAAGGGACAACAAAAAATAGTTTCATTAGTTGAACAAAATAGTTTTCACAATAAAATTTTAGGAGGAGCATTGGTGGCAGTGGTGGAGGACTACAATGTTAAGGGGTTTTTTTCTTCAACTCCCCACGCACATTTACATGAATGAGCTATGGCCTTCTTATAGGCCTTTCCACTGACTAAGTACAACCGCCTCAGAGGATTCTGGATTTTTGTTGAATGCTGTTCACGTAGGTTTAATCTTGCAGCCACCACCATATCTCTAACTTGTTCAGAGATTATTTGCTTATTACATGCTGAACATTTTCCAGCCACAATTTTTAGCTACCAAGAAATTCATCTGGAAAATTCTAGATAGTAGTTTAGTAACTCTAGAAATTTCTAGAAAATGGATCACCATTTCCAACTGAGGTAAAAAATATAGAAATTCATTATTGTGATTTTTGGATATAAACTGAACCGTGCCTTTTACTTTACTGCTGCTCACAAAAAGTTACAGCCTCTGCAAGATTCTATAATCCACAAAGTCAACAACTTCAAATTCCTGGGTGAAGATTTTCTTGTCATCAGTTGAAAATTAAAACAGAATTGGACTTCATGAAAAACCCGAAGAAATCACTCTTAGTACTGATTACTGCAGTACCCGGCAGATGGCAGAGATGATTTGGCTGCCAAAGCCTAACCCAGCTTGCGAATAGGGGGCTCCCTCCCTTTCGCAATCTGGAAATATGTCAGGCGTTCCTGCAGAGGAGGCGAAGTCCTCTTGCTACCATTGCGCCAATCTGGGTGAAGATATAACTGTTCATCCAAATCCCAACCATCCATTTAGCCCTTAAAAAGGGAAGAAAATCCAATTGACTTTAAGGCCCGGCAGCCAGCATCACCAGTTGGCGAAGCCGGTGACATAGGGAAAACTGACCTAGAAACAATAACACACAGCACGCCAAGTTTTTTCCCTGGTTTGCTACAGACAACATATGAGCTGGTTAAAAGACAAAAACAAAATATAATCAGATGGCCAACAAGCTAATCAATGGAATCAGATAAAAGTAGCTAAGATGCCAAGGGATTCAGCATTTAATCAATACCTGCATCAGGACTTTACTAGGACTAATACTGACCACACGCAGGTGATTTACAGCCGAGGATAGAAGTTACTTCAGTCAATACTAAGCTTTGGCAAATCAAGCAATCTTAGCAAGCGCAGTTCTTATACGCCTCCAGATTTTGAGCTCACCAACATCCGACATGAAAACAAGGAGAAATAATCAATTCTTAGTTGGAAAGACATCGCTGACTAATTTTATTCTAGGTGACATGGTATTACATACCACAGGTTGAATGATAGACTTGTTTAAACTCAGACTCTGCATGATTTATAAGCATCAAAAGACATTAGGTCTCGCAGGATATATCTGGCTTCAAAGTAAAAGCTGATGATTATTTTGCATCAGTAACCTCTTCAATTTGTGTTGCACAGTGAGCCCCATCAACTGGATACACCAGATCTGTCTTGGTTAGCACAACCTGATCTTTAGTTTGAGACCTACAAAAACGCCAATTTTTTTTAAACCTCAGTATGTGCATAATATTCCTCAGATCTGTCTTGGTTAGAACAATCTGACATTTAGCTTGCTTGCGACCAAATGCTTCGTGTTAAGCAACCGCATGAGTGGCAACAGCTACCTGCATCTCCACGCAATCTCTATCACTCTCTCACGGAGCCAGCTCCACCGGCTACCACGTCGAGCGTCGAATCAAAAGGCATAGAGTGAGTCGATTTCAAGCATACTCTGACCGATTAAGTTCATAATCACGGAGGGAGAGAGTAGAGCTAGAATCAAAATGGCGGTGATGGACTCGTTCACCCATCGGTTGTTCTCCTCGAGCAAGTGGCCGATGACCGAGCAGAGGCATAGGACCGCCACGAACGTCGTGATCTGCACCACCTGCGAGTGGTCGTTCGTGAGGTCACAAGCAAGCTCTCGCAACATCATACCCTCTTTTCACTTTCACTCCAACGACCAAACAAAACGCGATGAGAACAGAGGGAGAGAGAAGTGTTATAATGAAGCATGTTTTTTTCGTGGAAATAGGACAGCTCTTAAGCCACGAACCCACTTTCGTTGCTAAAGATCACAATGTGTTTTAACTAATGTACTTTTAATTATTTTTATTGTGATCCTTAAACTTTATTCAATGTATAATGTGATCTCTAAATTTTATATATATATCAGATCTTGAACTATATAAAAATATTTAATATTATCCTTAAACTTAAAATAATAAAAGGATTGCATTAAACATAGTCCAGTACTGAATTGAACATACACCATAAGTCTAGTGGCCATAATGAACAAATTAATAATTCGGGGACTATATTGCATACTAGGATAAAGTTTAAAAAGCACATTATATATAAACCAAATTTCAAACTTCATTTGTGTCGTTAAACCCCATAATAAATTTTTCAACCAAAAAAGAAATTTTGGTTGTATTTTTCTGGCAATAAATATCATTTTTAGCAGGAAGGTCAAACCTTTGGCCACGAAATTTTTTCACAGCCAAAAATCTTATCCGCTGTGGCTGACATGTGGCCACAATAAAGCTTTTCGTGACAAAAGAGTTAACCTTTTTGTCTCGAAAACATTTTCGTGGCAATAGTTGTAATTACTAGCGAAGCGACTAACAATATTTTCGTGATTATTAAATATGAGACATACCGACTAGGAGAATGAACTGGCCACGCATATTATTTCGTAGCCGAAAATCAGGTCATTTATACCACGAAATTACTATCCATGGCGTCATTTGTTCACCGCGAATTCGTGGCTAAATGTCAAGTATATTGCCACAAACTAATTTACTCGTCTTAAGCATCTACATAGTCTTCCAAAATGGGTAATTACCAAATCAATTTTAAATTTATTGTGAGAATGCATGTTCGGTTTTTGAACTTTTTAATTTTTTCCATATAGTCTTCAACATTTACACCAAATTTCAATGTAATCTTCTAGCTAATTACCATTAGAAATCGTTGACTTAGCGTTTAGTTATCACCGGCCGTCTTGTGTGATACGATAACACAAACAACTTTATTGAAAACAATAGCGATTTTCAATTGCAATTGGCCAAAAGAACTACATTAAATTTCTCGCAACTGATTAGGACTATATTGACAAAATTATTAAATTTACAATAAAACTGACGTCCGTACATTAAAATTTAGAACAGAATATATGATTTTCCCCATTGCGAAAGAGTATCATACATGAATTCAACAGAAAAGCGTAATGGTATATACATGAGGCATGAATACGAATAACGATTACGCCTTGGAAGGATTCAAAAGACTTCATGGGAAAGGACGCAATTTATTTAAAAGTGAATACACTTATTTTTCTAGCTTGATTCCTCAAGAAAATAATAAAATGGAAAATATCCCCAAAAGTTCCAACATAGGGCCAATGGGACACCAATACCCAAATTTTTTATCTCATCAAAACTCCCACTTGTACCGGTGTAATAAAAATACCCTCCATTTTTGCCTACTTTGACACTAATACCCTTTTTTGGGTGTCATCGATATCTAAAATTTGCACAGCTATGACCAAAGCTTGGAGTATAGGTGTCACAATGCACATAATTTAGAGGTTTTTGCGACAAAAAATGAAATCGAGGTATTGATGACAATACCAGGCATAATTTAGAGTTTTTGATGATATTTATCCTTTGTATTTTACTTGAATTCCACTGTTGATTTAATTTTACGTCCTTTCTCAAAACATTGGCATGGTTTTCTCTTGGATGTAACTATTATGGGTATATAAAGCTCCAAGTTAATCAACTTGTGCTCGCTGAACTCAAGAATAGTATCGTCTTAAATCAGCAGTAGTGTGCGACTTCTGGAGCTTCTATATGAAAAGTCCTTTCTCAAAACATTGGCATGGTTTTCTCTTGGATGTAACTATTATGGGTATATAAAGCTCCAAGTTAATCAACTTGTGCTCGCTGAACTCAAGAATAGTATCGTCTTAAATCAGCAGTAGTGTGCGACTTCTGGAGCTTCTATATGAACTTTTCTCTCCATTTATACACCGATTCATTGCAAATCCTTCTAGAGATACAATCAGAGTTCTAAATGATCCTCAGAGCAACAACTACTTCTTGTAAGTGCAAATTTAAGGAAAAGAAATCCACTCTACCGTGTTGCTAATTCTCGAGCTGCTTAACAAGGTATAATCAACAAACAAGAAGTAATTTAATTGGATTTGCTAACTAAAGAACAGATATGTCAGCAACAAAGAAATTCACTAATCCGTAAGTTTGATTTCGTTCACAAGAAGATAATGTGTTCATAATGCTTCGTTTGTTTTGCTGAAGATATTTTTCTTGTTTTCTGATATTTGAATCATTTAGAAAAATGAATCAATGGAAAATATTATCTTAATTAATAGAAAATCTATGCTTAAATTTAGGAAAACGATTTTCTCTTTAAAATGTCGAAAATCAATGTTATATTCAAGTATTCATTTGTACAAATTTTTTGTTTTTGTTTTTGTTTTGCAATCTATGTATTTGACTAAAATTCCAAAGAATTTCTCGTAGAAATGCATTTGGAGAAATTTCGCTTATCTGTCAACATCAGCATTTTTCTAGTGAATTTATTGGACTCCAGTCGAAGTACATGGATCGAGAAGAAGTTGAAGCTTTAATATACAAAGGTGGAACCTAAGGTGAATGACTTTTATTACGAAGTGTACTAAATTTGATCGATCATGAATGGAATTTAACCTTGAGGAGCACTTTTTATGGGTGTGTGTAAAAATGGAAAAAGCAAATTAATAAAGAAAGAGGAGTGTTATTTCAGTTTACTTCTGGGAATTTGTAATATTGTATGATGAGGGAGAATTCAATTGTAAATAGAATCTAGGAAAGATTTAAGCAATAATTTGATCGTACATACAAGGGAAAATATTTTCTTTGAAAATTACTTTTGAGGAAGAAAATGGTTTTTTTTTTTTTTTTTTTTGATGACTCAGAGAACCCCGCACAGCCGACAGCCGAAGATAAACCATTGGGGGCGACACGTGCTAACCATCACACACGTGCCACCGGGTAAGTTACCAAGTGACTCAAAGTCAGCCTTCCCGCAACTTGCGTTGCAGGAGTTTCGAACACTAGACCTCCTCAATGGAAGTTTAGCACCTACCCAGTTGAGCCACTACGACGGGTGGTAAAATGGTTGTTTTTACCTCGTATGGTAGTGAAAATAAAAATGCAAAGGGAAAAAGTTTTCTAACTTTAAATTCAATTACAATTCCCAAGTTTTAACGACGAATTCCTCTACTTAAATCTCGATGCGTGTTTCCAAAGGCGATTGCATGGAGAATGAGGCCAGTCCACATTTCAGTGCAATTGCTTAACACGTGCTAAAAACCTTCATTGATCATATATAAATCGCCAAATTGACTATAAGTTGGAAGGGATGATCGACAAGTTCCTAGTGCTTAAGCCCGAGTCCACTGAAGTTGAGGCCTAGGACTCTGACATCCGTGCCCGGGTCTTTAAAGCTGGGGACTAGGTCCTTGGTACCCGAGACTAGATTATTGAGGTCAAGCGCCGTTGACATGCACATTGGCATTAGGGTGCCAAGCCTAACCTTGATGGACTCGAGTACAGGCGCTTAGGTCCTACGCCTGGTCTCTGTGGACTCGGGTCCGAGTGCTAGGGATTTAGGTACAAGCACCGATTCCTCGAGCTCGGCCTCTTTGGACACTAGTCAAGACACTAGGAAGTCAGGCTTGGGCATTAACTCCTTGAGCTTCGCTTCTAGGGACCCAAGATCAGTGCCCATGCCTAGGTCCTTGGCGCCTAGGTCAAGGTCCATCGAGGCTGGACTTGAAACTCTAGTGCCTGTATCCAAATTCTTAATTGTCCAGGTGCAAGTCACTAAGGTCTGAATAGTATATGACTATTTAAGAAAATTAAATTAGATTTTCCTTATCAAACAGCAAAAAATATTTTCCATTTCATTTTTAGGTTTCATTCAAATATTGGAAAATATTATCATTTTCTTGAAAAAAATGATTTCCTAGAAAATATTTTCTAAAAATATTATATTTTTTGCGAAACAAATGAAATTTAAGACGAGGAAAATCAACTTCGATTAGGAAAATAGATTGCCTGTTTAGTTAAGATGGATATGGTTGTTCCAATCATTCGTTACAACCTTTCATGCGATTGTTAGGATGTTGGCAATCTCCCCAAGTGAATGTATTGGACTTTTGCTGTGCACTCCTAACAAATGGTATTAGAGCCAATGGTTGTGATTTTTAGGCAGGTGAGTATTATGGTGTAGCAACACAGGCCCATAAGTTAATGCAAAATGATACTTGAATTAAGGGAGAGTAAGATTAACATTGAGCTCACATATAAGGGTGGAGTAAGCTTAACACTCAACAAGATGTTAGGATGCACGTGTGAGTGAGTTGTGTTAGAGAAGCCCCGCATCGAAAAATTGATGTGGTGTAAATCAATTATTATATCTTAATTAGCTCGCAACTCATTGACTTAAATTTTTGAGTGAAAGTGAGTCCAACTAGATATATTAATAGACTTCGACTTATGCTCCCTCTTGACAACCTCCCTAAAAGAATGTATCGGATTTATGCTACATGCTCCCAACAGCAATGACTTTGCATCAATGTTGATGTAAATCAATGTAGGAAAAGTTGTTTAAAAATCTTAAACCTATTACATTTTTTCCAATTTAATTATAAAGCTTTTAATTTTATCAATTGAATATTAAACATGTGAATATTTTATCAATTGAGTCAATTCTTCCAATTTTAAATGAAAAATTGCAGACATAGATGCCAATGATTTTATGTGGTACAATCGACGCAGGCATAAAGAGTTTGCATATGTTTTTCTAAAAATTTTATGAAGTTTCTTTTATTTTCTTTTCATTTTTCCTTTCTTTCTTTTCCTTTTTTTCCAAGCTTGGCCAGAATTGCCAACCAACCCTCCTAGTCAGCAAGGGTCGGCTAGCCCTCACCAAACTTGATATTAAAAAATAATAATAATAATATAATAAAAATTTATTAAAAAAAAGACCCACATTAGCACTAACAATCTTACGTGGCATTATCGGCGCCCACATCAATAACTTTTTGTTAAAATTAATCGATAGACTCAATTGATGAAATTTAAAAATATTTATGACTCAATTGGAAAGTTTATAATTGAACTGGATAATTTTTCCAATCAGCTTATGCATGCGCGATTTTGAAGCATGTATGTGATTGTTTCATCTCCATTTCCACAATATAGTACTTACAGGCTTAAGGTAGACAGTTGAATTTCTTCATGTCTCTCAAATTGGAAAGTACAAAATAAGAGAACCAAATCCAGTCATAATGTTACTGCTTGTTAGAAACAAGAGATATGCTGGAGATTCTTCATTTTCCTTTTATGCCCCCGTTATAATTTATTGTAAGATTTTGTTACCTTACTAGTTACCTTATTACTAAAATTTACAATAAATACAACCAAGTTCTAGAACATATCTAATTAGTGTAATCAAACCCCCATCTTCTCAGGGAGGGATGGAGTGGGGACGCGCAAGTTTCAGGAGTGGGTTTCGACTCCCACGCCCTGCAAGAGGCAGGACAAAAGTCTGAGAGTGAGTGTAGAATAGGTATAGAGTAGGACCGACAAAAAAAAAAAAAAAAAAAAAGTCCCTTCATCAATCTCATCCTACTTGACTAATGAAATTGTTAGTGTTGTTTTTTTTATTATCTTATCTATCTTACGTGGCGATGACATGGCCAAAACGACATTGTTCTGATCCAAATTTAATTTTTAATGCAGCCTTTAGGCATTGTGACATCCCGATTTTCTTGAATTTATTTTCAGTCAATTGAGTCGGGCAATTCATCTGTACATGTAGTCGTCTTTCTGAAGTGGCCACTCACGAGGGGACTGGTCTATTGGGTGAAGCAATTAAGGGGTTTTGATGCGTCAGGCTTAGGGACTGATCACCCCCGGGTCGGGTGCAAAAAAATTTCCCTGAAAGCTACTCAGTGGATCAAGCGCGCTGAAATCACACCAGATTGAATTTAACCGTGAAAATTGAAATTGAATTTAAAAATTGGAGGCTCAGTTATGTCATAAATCTTATTAGGATCTTGGATAAATTTTATGGACTTTAATTGGACTCAATTAGAAGAGAATTGAATGAGGAATTGAAGAAATTGAGCGCGCAAGATTTTCGACCCCAGTGGAAAATAAAAGTGCAACCATCGGAATTAAGTTGTGGATGAATGAGTTAGTGGAAGATGATGTCATCAGGATGATGTCATGGTGAGGTGGCCAAGTTGAAGGAAATGATGACAAGTGGAGGGTGGAGATTGGATCTTGAAAAGTGGCCATCAAATCCATCTTCAACCTTGGGTCAAGGAGAGAGAAGAAGGAGGAGGAGGAACGAAAAACCAGGAGGACCGGCCGAAGCCCCCGTCAACGCCAGCCCTCCCCGCGCACGAGCCGTCCGCCGTTCGCCATGCCGCCCGCGTCGCCGCCGTGTCGCTCGCGCTTGCCCAGCCGTGCAGCTCGCGCCGTCCGCCTTCCTCCCAGCCCGTCGACGTCGCACGCTTGCCTAGCCAGTCGCCATTCGCTGGAGCTGCCGCCTCGTTGCCACGCCGCTCGCCGTCCCTCCTCCGCCTCTTCTTCGCCCGAGCCACCACCGAACAACCTCCGTCGCGCCTCCCTTCCAGCCGTTCAGCAGCAGAAATTTGTGGGTCTCACAGCCACTTCTAAGCTCGTTTCAACCTCCTTCCCAGCCCCGGACGCGAGACCGCCTTTGGGGAAAGTCGGTCCCGGCGTTGCCCTCGTCGTTTTGGTATAAGCGGCGTCTAAATCTAATGAGTTTATCTCACTAATCCTTGATTAGAGTGCTAATGATACCTTAAATGTGTTTAGTTTGAATTAAGCATGTTTAGGTGGATAGATTAGTATATTTTATTATAAATTATATTAAGAGATTAGTTTAAATTTAATTGTGTTTAATTAAGGTTAAAAGGGCCTATTTAATGTTAAGTTGTGATGGGACATAATTAGATTTTAATTTATAATTATTTAAATGCTTCGAAATTCTGAGGATTAAAATAATATATAATATTCCGAAATTAATTAAATATTATTTTTAAAAAAAAGAAAATTTTATTTTTAGCCCCGGTTGTTTAGAATTACGTGCCGATTGCTTTGCTTGTGTGCTTTTAGAATTTAAATTTGATGCTTGGTTGTGGCAAATTGAGTGTGATTGCGATAACTAGGGGTTCTTTACAGAAATCCCAAGTGTGGAAATTGATGGGAGTTTGGCCGTGATTGACAACCGATTAAAGGTCGTGCCTAATGAGGCCGTGATGAACCACTTATTAGAGGTCATGCCTAATGAGACCGTGATGAACCACCTATGAGAGGTCGTGCCTAATGGGGCCGTGATGAACCACTTTATTGAAGGTCGTGCCAAGTAGGGCCGTGATTTCCACCGATTGTTAAGCCTACCTAGAGGATTGTGTTGGGATGCAGAGATTGATTGGCTAGAATGACATGTAATCAGCCGAGCCGATTGATCGCTGAGACGATCCAAGTGACTGAATTGCTTTGATGACTTGTTTGTGCCTCAATTACATGATTATCATAATTGTACGTGATGGAATTATACAAATTGTGCTAACCTGCAGATGAAGGTTAATGCGAGGTAAGTCTTCTTGATGTTGTGGCTAGGTCACTTCGGGGTGTATTTACTTTCTAATAGGGCCTTAGGAGGGGTGAACTTGCTGAGACAATATCTCACCCCGTTGTGGGGAAAATATTTCAGGGCCGTAGATGGCGTTTCCTCCAGAGAAGAGTGGTATCCTGGTGAAGGTTCATGAGACGACGCAGAGTGCTCCTAACCCTGGGAGTCCTTGGGTTTACCACCTGGTTAGGTCCATTGTCGAGGTTCAAGAGACTACGAAGCTTTTGGTGCCGTATAGGTTTAGGGCTTGGTTTCGCTCTGGGGCCGATGGTGTTAGAGTTGGCCTACTGGATAGCATGGACATCCCGGTAGCCATGATGGATGCCATTTTAGGAGAAGGTGTAGTAGACCTTCTTGACGGTCGAGTGATCAACGCTTCGCCTCCGGTCTCATGAGTGGCAGAGCCTGAAGGTGAGGGATCGACGAACGAGTCCGACTAGTAGTCTTAGGACTGTTCCTTCTTTTTGGTGGATCGATCCCTAGTGTGCAAACTGACCCCTTTTTGATGCACATAGACTCTGACTCATTTTGGTCGTATGTAAACTCTGGTTGATTTTATGACAGTATGTTGGTTTGTATTGAATTGATTTTCTTCCTACTGTTCTATCTCGCTTTTAATTTGTCAATGGTTTCTTAATACGTTCCTCATGCGCATAATAAATTAATTTGGGTCGGCGACAGTACCTGAGAATATCGCATTTACATGACCATGGTGGGTTGTTTCACGTGTCTCGGAGTTCGGGGCATGACAGGCATACAGTTGGATTTCTTTCCTCAAACTGAAGAGTACAAAATAAGAAAACCAAAGCCAATCCAGGTGTTGCTTACTGTTAGAGAACCAAATTCAGTCATAATGTTACTGCTTGTTAGAAACAAAATCTCTCATACTGAAAAGTACAAAATAAGAGAACCAAATTTAGTCATAATATTACTGCTTGTTAGAAACAAGAGATATGCTGGAGATTCTTCATTTTCCTTTTATGCCCCCGTTATAATTTATTGTAAGATTTTGTTACCTTACTAGTTAACTTATTATTAAAATTTACAATAAATACTACCAAGTTCTAGAACATATCTAATTAGTGTAATCAAGTCGCTTCATCAATCTCATCCTACTTGACTAATGGAAATTGTTAGCGTTGTTTTTTTTTTATTATCTTATCTATCTTACGTGGCAATGACATGGCTAAAACGACATTGTTCTGATCCAAATTTAATTTTTAATGCAGCCTTTAGGCATACAGTTGGATTTCTTTCTTCGAACTGAAGAGTACAAAATAAGAAAAACAAAGCCAGTCTAGGTGTTGCTTACTGTTAGAGAACCAAATTCAGTCATAATGTTTGTTAGAAACAAGAGATATGCTTGTTAGAAACAAAATCTCTCAAACTGGAAAGTACAAAATAAGAGAACCAAATTCAGTCATAATATTCTACTTGTTAGAAACAAGAGATATGATGGAGATTCTTCATTTTCCTTTTATGCCCCCGTTATAATTTATTGTAAGATTTTGTTACCTTACTAGTTACCTTATTACTAAAATTAAGTTCTAGAACATATCTAATTAGTGTAATCAAGTCCCTTCATCAATCTCATCTTACTTGACTAATGGAAATTGTTAGCGTTGTTTTTTTTATTATCTTATCTATCTTACGTGGCGATGACATGGCGGCCAAAACGACATTGTTCTGATCCAAATTTAATTTTTAATGCAGCCTTTAGGCATACAGTTGGATTTCTTTCCTCGAACTGAAGAGTACAAAATAAGAAAACCAAAGCCAGTCCAGGTGTTGCTTACTGTTAGAGAACCAAATTCAGTCATAATGTTACTGCTTGTTAGAAACAAGAGATATGCTTGTTAGAAACAAAATCTCTCAAACTAGAAAGTACAGAATAAGAGAACCAAATTTAGTCATAATATTACTGCTTGTTAGAAACAAGAGATATGCTGGAGATTCTTCATTTTCCTTTTATGCCCCGTTATAATTTATTGTAAGATTTTGTTACCTTACTAGTTACCTTATTACTAAAATTTACAATAAATACAACCAAGTTCTAGAACATATCTAATTAGTGTAATCAAGTCCCTTCATCAATCTCATCCTACTTGACTAATGGAAATTGTTAGCATTATTTTTTTTATTATCTTATCTATCTTACGTGGCGATGACATGGCTAAAACGACATTGTTCTGATCCAAATTTAATTTTTAATGCAGCCTTTAGGCATATAGTGGGATTTCTTTCTCAAACTGAAGAGTACAAAATAAGAAAACCAAAATCACCGGCCGTGGTGGCTTCGCTGAGCAGACTTCAAACTTCCCTCAGCAGGAAGATCTGGAGTTCGAAGCCCCTACAACTTGCGTTGCAGGGAGGCTGGTGGATCACTTGGTATCTTAAGTGGGTTGCCAGGGGTGGTGGATCCTCCCGCTTACGCAGCCCCCCAAGTTTACCCTCCGGCTGTCGGCTGTGCGGGGATTCCTAGGTCACCAAAAATAATAATAATAATAATAATAAATAAGAAAACCAAAGCCAGTCCAGGTGTTACTTACTGTTAGAGACATGAGATAGCTCATGCCTCTCTGTTTTCCTTATGTCTCTTGTTTTGATATCTTATTGCCTCACTAGTCATCTTATGAAACCTATAAAAACCTCGTGTACTTTTTAAAATGGTATACACAAAAATTATACATCTCTTCCCCGTATTGATATCCCTGCTGTTGCTCATGAGTTGGAGATTGATCTGTCCAATCATGAGCTTGCTAATGCTCGTGCTTTTCTTGGCACTCGCTAAGGATCAAGCGCAAGCACACGTTGTCTTCAATATCAAAGATTTTGGAGCAGTTGATGATGGAAACACTGACAGTAAAAAAGTAATTCGACACCATTTACATTTCACTTGTCACTGCATGAATCTTTGCAGGTCCTTTTGCTTCCACAGAATGCAAGATGCTAAGCATATGATTTTTATAGGCTTTATATGCTGTATGGAATGGAGCTTGCCCCTTTAAAGGGACTAATGTCATCGTAATCCCAAGCGGGACCTACCTGTTGTCTCCAGTGTTGCTCATGGGTCCCTGCAATGGTACGATGGAATTTCAGATTAATGGGGCTCTGAGGGCTTTTAATAGCCCTCAACTCAGTGTCGACCATTGGATTACATTCAGGTCCATTGACAAGCTGACGATTACCGGAGGAGGATTGCTTGATGGCCAAGGAGCTGCTGCTTGGCCGTATAATGACTGCAGCAAAAACCCCAATTGCAAGGCACTCCCAGTGGTACGTGTCTTCTCTCTTTCCCTTCCCTAATTTTTCACAGCTTTCCTTAAGTTGAGAATACCCATTTCACAGATTTAGAAGCCTAGTTAGTAGCACTAACGTTGTGTGTGAATTTCTTCCACTGAGCGTCTATTTTCACCAGACCATGAGACTTGATTACGTGTCGAAAGCATGGATTCACGACGTGACATCTCTCAACAGCAAGAACTTCCACTTCAATCTTTTCTCCTGCGAAAACATCATCTTTGAGCGCGTTACCATAACAGCTCCTCAGGACAGCCTAAATACTGATGGAATCCACGTGGCTCTCTCCAGCAACATTTTCATCAGAGATTCGACCATAGGCACCGGAGACGACTGCATATCTCTAGGGCCTGGAAGCAACAACATAAACATGACAAACATTGCTTGTGGGCCTGGGCACGGCGTAAGCATTGGGAGCCTCGGAGGTACGCCAAATGAACTCCCGGTAACTAATGTGTTCTTAGGGTCCAGCAACTTCACCGGAACTATGAATGCCTTGCGGATCAAAACGAAGGCTCCCTCATACCAAGGCGTTGTTACAAACATCACCTTTCAAGACATCATCGTCAAAGATGCTGGCAATCCTATCATCATTGAGCAGCAGTACTGCCCTTTCAAAACATGTAGCTCCCAGGTATCCCTTCTCTTTAGCAACATGCACGACATTTTACACCTACTAGAAGATCACCTTCATGCGATACATCAAACGGGAGAATAGAGGGAAAAGTTTCATGGAAGTATTCATATGAAAATCACAGTCATGGTTGCACACGCATATACGCATGGACTCTACATGTCATGACCTCCAGGGATCATTTTACTTTACCTATTTAAAAGGGGAAGAAAAATATCATCTGGTGATTACCTACCTGCTAGAATGGTGTGAATATGAAGTTGCTATAAGTTCTCAACACGGGAAAAGCATACATACTCTGCTAACCTGCTAATATAACAGTTTCAATTAATTCGTTGTATGAGATTGTCGGTTATTATACTTGCGGGAACATGACAACACAAGATACTGACCATGTTCATTCTTGTCATCCTTCCTGAAGTCCTCACAAGTGAAGATCAGCAACGTTAAGTTCAGCAACATCAGCGGCACTTCAAGTTCGTCAGTTGCAATTAATTTTAACTGCAGCCCAGCTGTTCCATGCACGGCATTGAACTTAGAGACATTGACTTAAAGTATAATGGAAGTGATGGAAAAGCATCATCAGTTTGTGCAAACGCGCAAGGTACCGCTTATGGCACACAAAATCCTCCCTCGTGCTGGTAAAGTTCTACTCTTCACAACGTCCACTTCTAGCTCATCCCTGGATCGGCACAGAATCAATCATCTGTTACAGTCCTCTGATCAAATTCACAGCATCAACCAAAGAGTAGATGGCTTTTGGATCACTCTGCCGAATGTACTGAAGTTACATGTATTGCAATTTCCCTCATTATTGTAATTATGATTTCTCATTCTGAGAAGAAAAGGATAAGACATACATGAGGAACGCATTGAAGATTCAGATTCTTTGTAATCAAAACTTCCAAAGGACATCGACTTTGTAATGCTCTCACACATCATTAGATAAAAAGGTGCCAACCTTGAGTTTGAATTAAACTGGACACAACATGATCTTCGGGCTCAGATTTTCACAAGCAAGTGAGATGGAAAGCGAATTTATGAAATGGACGAGGCTTACGCAAACCATGCGTACTTGTCTCCCTGTGAAAAAGTTTTAAAACCCAACGGATAAACAATTGAGCACATTGATCCTTGCAATCCGTACACCACCCAACCGCAAAATGCTGTAGTATTGCTAAATATCCAGAAGAAGACGATGCAGTATAATACACACACACACACACACACACTCACAAAAATTGCAGCCTCTGCACGTTTCTATAAAACACAAAGGTTAACAACGTTGAATTCCTGGGCGAAGATTTTCTTGTCATTGGTTGAAAACTAAAATAGAAATGCACTTCACCAAAAACCAAAATATATCACTCCAGGTACTGATTCCTGCGGTACTCGCAAATGGCGAAGATGATTTAGCTATCAAGTACACGACTTCTCAAGCTCTCCGGCAAGCCACGTAAGCAAGCTATATTAATAAAGAACTATCACGCAGGATTTCTAGTTAGGATCGCTGGACTTGATACCTAGGTGTCCCAATTTTAAAATCAAATAACAAATGTACATTTCATAACTTTTTTAGCGCTTAAGTATCCCCATGTCAAGTTTTAGCACTTGTGGTGTTCTGCTGCCTATATACACATAAAAGTTTAAAGTGGATTAATAGGTGGATATAGATTCTTATAGGTTGTATTTAATATGAAATTATTTTAGTAAATGGGTCAGATTCGACACAAGTCACTAAATTTGTATTATATAAAAATGAGTCAAAATGAGTTAAATTGATCAATTTGGGTAAAACCATTTTCGATCCAACCTAAATCCGACCCAACCACCCGTTTGACAATCCTAAGTGTGAGAGAATTGTGCTTACCTAATGGCTCATTAGCACTTAACGAATTTTTCATTAATATTACTATCATAAACCAGCAGGAGTACACGACTTCTCGAGCTTCCATATGACTGTTCATGTCCATTGAACACATCCATTAATTACAGATCCATCGTCTGTTACAGTCCTCTAAACAACGGCCACTCCCAAATGCACCCAGAATCCATCGTCTGTTACCGTCCTCTAAACATCATCACAACATCAGCCAAAGAGTAGGAATAGAAAATATGAAGATCCTCTTTGAAGTTATAAACTAGCATTTGGAACATATACGAGTCACACAATTTGCCAAATGTGCTGAAGTCACCTACCTTGTAATTTCCCTCTTTTTTGTAATTCAGACTTGTCATTCTGAATAGAAAGAAATAAGACATTAATGAGCGACACATAGAAGATTCAGGCTCTTTGTAATCCATAATTCTAAAGGACATTGACTGGGTACTGCTCCCCAACATCATTAAATGAAAAGGTGCCAACCTTGCGGTTGTATTAAAATTGGACACAACATGATCTTCGGGCTCAGATTTTCACAAGCAACTGAGATGGAAAACGAATCTAAGATGTGAACGAGCCTCGCACAAGATATACATACCTGTCTACTTGTGCAAAACGTTTAAAACCCAACAGATAAATGATTAAGCACATTGATCCTTATAATCCATACATCCCCCAACAACAAAATGCTGCAGTATTGCTAAATATCAAGAAGACGATCTTTGTCATAATCTGTTCACATAAAGTAGTGATGAGCAGCTTTAAGATGCAGCATACTAAATATTCTCGTGTCAGCTGCTATTTGGATTGAAAAAATATATATAGGAATTCGCCATCATGACTTTGATATAAACTGAATCGTGCTTTTTACTTTACTACTGCCTGCTCACAAAAATTACAGCCTCTACAAGTTTCTATAAACCACATAGGTTAACAACTTTGAATTCCTGGGTGAAGATTTTCTTGTCACCGGTTGAAAACTAAAACAGAAATGGACTTCACGAGAAACCCAAAGAAATCACTCCCAGTACCAATTCCTGCAGTACTCGCACAAGGCGAAGATGATTTGGCTGCCAAATACAGCTTTACCAAACACGCAAGTAGGGAGCTCTGTCCCTTTTGCAATCTTCAAATAGGTCTGGTGCTCCAGCAGAGAAGGCCAAGCCCTCTTGCTACCATTACGCCAATCTGGGTGAAGATGTAACTGCACGTCCAAATTCCAACTCTCCATACAGCCCTTAAAAGAAAGGGAAAGGGGAGAAATGCCAACCCCATTTAAGGCCCAGAACCCAGCATCAATAGTTGGCCAAGCCTGTGACATAGGTTGAAACTAACCTAGAGACAATAACACACAGCACTACCCAACTTCTTTCCCTGGTTTGCTGCAGGCCACATTTGAGCTGGTTCAAAGACAAAACCAAAACATACTCAGATCACCAACGTGATAATCAGTGGACTCAGATAAAAGTAGCTAGATGCCAAGGTATTCAACAATTAATTGGAAGACCTGCGTGAAGGTTTTACCAATATGAATATACCACAAAACATGATAGACTTTTACTCCTAAGACTAATACTAACCACATGCGAGTTATTTACAGTCATCCAAGGATGGAAGTTACCTCAATCAATACTATGCTTTGGCAAATCGAGCAATCTTGGCAAGCACAGTTCTTAGAGTTCTTATACCAGCTCCACTCTTTGAGCTCAACATCATCTGAAGTGAAAGCAAGGAGAAATAATCACTTCTCAGTCAAAAGACATCACTGACAAATTCTATTCCCAATCACATGGGTATTTCATACCACAGGTTGAATGATGGACTTGTTAGAGCTCAGACTCTGCATTTTAGAAGCATTAAAAATATTAGGTTTCACAGGATATATCTGGCATAAAGTAAAAGCTGATTAAATTTGTACATTAATAACCTCTTCAATTTGCATTGCACGGCGTGCCACATCAATTGGAAAAACCAGATCTGTCTTGGTTAGAACAATCTGATATTTAGTTTGAGATCTACAAACAAACAAGAATTCTTTTTAACCTCAGCATGTGCATAATATTTCTCACCACCAATTGATTCTCTATGTATGAGGTGGACATGGAAAAGCAATTTAGATGCAGGTGACAAGCAACTCAGGCACTGTAAGTATAAGTCAACTCACGCTAGTGTCTTGCCACAGTTACAAGAGACTTCACGCCTCAATGAAGTCATATAGCACAAGAAACTTATCCAAACTAGTGATATTTATCATCATGAAGACATGGCAATAGATGTGACAACAAAAAAGAAATTGTAAAAGACTGGAACATGTCACTGTAGAAAAACTACACCACACAATGTAGAAAACTAGACGACATCCCAAAACAGAGGATGAGCACATGCCTTTCCATCAAATCAACGAGCTCATGATCCCTTGGTTTCATACCCCATTTTGTATCAATAAGTAAACAAACTCGGTTCAAGCCGATTCTTGTGGAGACATATTCCTTTACCTAGAAATTGCAACAAAGCAACCAGTGATTACCACATAAATATCAAAAACATTTTGCAGATTAATGACGATAATTTAGCATGGACTTGCATAAGAACAAATTTAAATTTCTAAAACATGAATAAGGACTCATACAAATTGACATTACATGGAAACCATGTCTCATTACAATTCAGATGAAACCTACAATGGCCCTTATCCCACATATCCCTTCCACAGTTCCTCTTGAAACAATGGCAGATGTGATGATCAACTTCAATAAGAAATCTTCTTCTACACTAACCAGATGGAGAATGTCAAGCTCCACCTAATTTTCTATTTCAACCTATGAAACAGATGGAGGTAAACCACAACTGCTCAGGTATTTAAAATTAGTGCACTTCGAAACAGATATTAACTAAAGGGGACATCAAATGATGAATCAGTCAAATAATAATTTCAAACTTGTCTCACACATCCTATTTCTCTAATTTTGAGGACTTCTTATTTGCTCGAGATCTTGAAGTATCATCAAAGCTTAAAGTATCATCAAAGCTCAACCTAGCTGATTCATTCAGTTTTGGCTTATTGACCATTAATTTCAGTGCAAAATCCCCATTTACTACATCATGCTTCCTGCAAACAACAGTATATTACTAATATACACTCAAACAACCTATCAACACTTGAACAGTACAATAGCATGCTGCTCCTACCATTAGTTTAATAATTGACAAATAAAGGTAAAATATTTTGAAGCTATATCGCTGAGGCTGAAAGTCAATTTGGATTACTTACAAGCTCCTCCCAAGCATCCTTGACTTCTTCTTTTGCATAAGCAAAGCCATATCCAGGCAAATCTACCAAGCAGAGCTTGGATCCTAGGTTGAAGAAATTAATTGTCTGCAAACGAATCAAGATTGTCGACAAAGGAAGAAGTATCCCAACTAATTAACTTGCAAGTTCAGAGAAAATGATGAAACCTGAGTAAGTCCAGGCTTATCTGACGTCCTAACAACACCCCACTGTCTGGTGAGTGCATTTAATAGTGATGATTTTCCAACATTTGACCTTCCTATCAGAAGGAAGCGACACATTTCACAAGAACTAATTGGATCACATTATTGGACTAGAAGGAAATAAATTCATTATTTCTAGACATTAAATGACTTTCAGCCTACTGTGGAAAACAAATCATATTAACAACCCAAACAATATAAGAGCAACACAGAATTTACAAAGAGTGCAAACTGTCTACAACCAAGCAAGACAATGTTCAATAGATTAATTAAAGAAATACATGGTGAGCTTCAAAAGGACCATCATTATATGAGAAAGTTTGGAGCCAGAAGTCTAACTTATCCAGATTCCAAAGAGTACATTTACTGAAAGAAAACAACCGGTCCACCAGGAAAGTTGCCTACGCAACATGTTATGACAATCACATCCAAGCAAAGAAAAATTGTTTGTATACAACATTCCATAATTGTGCAAGAGTGACAGAAGACAGTCAAATGCAGTGAGGAAACAAATGTACACCTCAAAGGGTGATGTTTAATCAAGAACACCGAGAGGATGAGAGCTGACAATTTACCTGCAAATGCAATCTCCGGAAGCTCCGGGCTTGGAAATGATGACGAGACATTTGCAGCAGCAAAAAAGCTTAATTTGTTCCTGAACACCTGTAATTGTGGTCAGCAATGCTATGAATCTTTAATGCAGCACATGAAACCTCAGGCGCCATTATGTAAACGTTTAGCACATTTTGGAGACTGACATATAGTTATATATATAACTACATATGCAAACTTACATTTTCTTCAATCCTCTCTCTTTCAGAACTCGTTGAGAAGGGTATGTTGTCCAAAGGGGCAGAAAGATCCACGTTGTAGCCGGCCCTCCGAAGCTCAATCATTCGTCTACGCCCAAGTAGCTGTTAACAGGATACGCAAAGTTGGTCCATGCATCAGGAAAGAAACATTCGAGTGCAAAATTGCAAATGAAAAGGAAAGGAGTTTTGCTATTATCAAGTACATTATCCTCAACAAAGGAAAGGATAGAGGGGCAAGGCTGTATTGCACGGAACTGGGCATTCTTTGACATCTCAACATTCTTTTCAGGGCCTTTGTTCTCCTTGGTATTTTCTGGAAAGCAAAAGAAGGAATGGTAAAAAATGAAATATGCATTTTTACAGGCATAAGTTTTTAAAGGGGAAAACAAAGCCAAAGCAACAGCTTAACAATAAAACATAGGCATCAGTACTGAGCTTTTAATTTTCATTTCAAAAATAAGATAAAAAATAGACTTCTCAATATCCATTAACTACCAAGCAACCTAAATACAGTAAACATAATCCCTTTGCAGAAATTAAAAAAAAAAAAAAAAAAAAAAAAAAAAAAATCAAACAAAGAAAAAGACAAGCAATAATGGTAGCTTCACGTTGCCTGTTCATAATAGGCATTGCATTGTTCAGTGTTTCGCAATAAGATATGTCTCAAATAGATCCAAAATCTGAAGGCTGAGAATCTTCAGATACGATTCATTCTTTATCAGAGAAAATAAAATGCAGTGCAAAGCGATTCTATTGGCTTTAGCTAAAGGAATAGCCAAAACAGAGGGTGCCTGAAGCTGAATTAATGAGACAAGAAGCCTAGAGAAATTTCTTTTGAGCAACCAATGGTTATGTATAACTACAAAGATCCAACTTCCACAGAACATTGACAACTAAAAGAATACTTTCATGTGCATGAAATATCTATAAACTCGGACAATCCTATCATCCTATGGTAAAATTTCACACTTTATACTAGAAAGCAAAGACTTTGCAATTATAGCCTAGTATCTCACGAACCCCAGACTCGGCCCTCAAACAAATATGTGCATTCACATGGACAAGCAACATTCTTTTACCATTCAGCTGGGAAAACAATATATTTAAGAAGAAAAAAGGAACACAGACCATATGCTCACCCTCAATGAGTATGGTGTCATCTAGCCGCTTATTCGAAGTGTCATATGGATCTAAGCGTATACGCTTCCTCTTCTTGGGCTGGTCTTCTTTCACAACAGGATTATCATCATTGCCTACTTTTCTCGATGCCCTTTTCGTAACAAGTTTTGGAGGAGAAGGGTCCATACACTTGTTCTGAAGTAGGCTCAAACCCTTGCCTCCCTCCAATTTGCCCTTCATATGCTTCCTCGACAAATCAGTTCCACCAGCATCATTCTTCTTCCCCGCCTCCTTCATCTTGGCTTTCAGATTTGTGCTGGAAACTTCAACTTTTTTCCCTTTCCTCTTGAACTTCAAGGAAGAATCCTGACCATCGGAAAGCGCATCATTTGCTCTGCCAGAAGCCCACATGGTGCGATGTGATACTTTACCGCCTTTTCCTAACACAGAGTTGCGTTCCAACTGCTTCTGTCCTTTTCTGAATGAAGACTTCATCTCTGCTGGCTCTCTATGATCCTGGGACGTTTCCTCCCCATCCTTGTCCCTTCCAGCATAAATCCGCTTCTTTCTCCTATCAGAAGTTGCAAGTCTAATTTCACTTACCATGCTCGAATTCGATTTCCGATCCCTCCTCAATTCCTTCCCTCTCTTGAAAACTTTATCGTCCTTGCGAGAAGATTGATTCACAGCAACAGCATTTCCTTCTCCAAGCTTCTTTGGATTCCGAATGGCAGGTTTAAGCTTCTTCTTTAGCTTCACCCTTAATTTCGCCTCAGCAGACATTTCCTAGAACAACTCCAACAGACACAACACCAATGAGAAATCTAACCGGGTCCTCACTGATAGAAGGAAAAACCAACAGACTCAGACAAGAAAAGCTATCAAAAACTAATCTTACACCTATCGCTAGAAGAGGCGGCTAGCCTGTGAAGTACGAGGAACTTAACCCTCTGATCTTACAGCACCCAACAGAGTCACGTACGTCCTAAATAGTTAATACCACGTTTAACTACTCCTACGTTAACACGTAGGAAATGAAAGATTTCAAGCTAGGGCAGAAAAGAGCACGAGAAATGAGAGCACTGCGAGAATTTAGAGCAACAACCGTAAAAGCAAGCGCGCACTTCAATCCGACTATAAGCAAGCATCATCATCTCTTTATCCAACAGTCCCTCGCATGTTCTGGCCAATTAACAACTCTCGAGCACGACGATAACTTCAAACTCGCGAATGCAGGCGTTGTTGTTGGTGTTACTCACCGTCAGAGGCCAAGCCGCTCGACTCCTAACTTCCGACCGGTCCCTAATTCGCCGCTCGCTAAGTGGTTCAGCCCGGCAAGAAGGTTCGACGAAGACTTCGAGCTTCGCTACTGCGTCCCTGGCCTCGGAACCTTGTCGCTTCACTGCCCTTTTCCTCGCTCCGGTTGAGAGTAGGGTTTTAGCGACTGCAAAACCTCGCGCGAGCGACCAGCCGAAGGAGGAGGAGGAAGAGGAAGATGACGCGCGCGCCGAGAAGGAAAATCCGAGCGGACGAAGGTGGATTTCTTTTCGGCCCATGGGCCTCTCGCCGTCTACTCCGTTGGGCCTGGACGCTCGCTCAAGGCCCACCTGCAGTCGAACTTGTGTCGTCCCCGTTTTAGGGAAAGAAAAATGTCTCTCTTCAAGAGCTTCCACTTAGTAATCGTTGGCGAAGCTGCATCTCTATTGCGACTCCGATAGGCGCATCGCGCTTTTGAAATTTGACGAGGTTGTTTGATGATTGCTTGGCTACTGAAGTGGCCGAGCTCCAGATAATATGGACGAATGGCGGGAGAAACAACGTGTTACGACGCAACAATTCCGCAATAAGGTGACGTGACTGTCCTCAACAAGGGGAAATTCTTGCTTAGATCCAGGTTCAATGCACTGAGGACAGCGGCGAACCATTTACTTGATGAGGCATACAACCACTAGACCTATCAAAATGGATCATAGACCTATTTTCTAAATCGTATTTGATGGGCTGAGTCATTAAATGTGTTAATTATATTTAAAAAGTGGGCTCATTGACAAAACCCAAAAAAAAAAAAATTATGTTAAATGGGTTTTCAATATGCTCAAACTTAGCCCTCTCTATAACTCTCGCCCTCTCTGAAAAATAGCGGACTTTCTCGAACTGTTCCAAGTTTAATGAAATGTTTGTGAGCCCACAAAATGAGCTTGACTTCACCCTTATTGAGAATTTCAAGACAACTTCCTCTCCCCCAAAAAAAAAATATATATTTTTATAAATCTTGTAACTTTTGTTTGTTAGCTATTAGAGTACTTTCCTTGGTTGCATTTAGCATTGCTATGTTTACATAATATTTCTATCTTAATTCTTGTCAGTGCAATCCATAGTCAATATAAATCATCTTAATCAATACCTTATATTTCAACTAATTGAAATTTCAATTCCTTCACAATGATTATTGCTGTGATTTTATAAATTCTCTGCCAATTACTAACTTTCTCTTAATTTCCTTATGTGTCAATACAAATATTAAAAATTCTATACAATGTTAAAAGTCAACTCTTTATCATCTCATAATCGAAACATCGATTTTATCCGAACAACATATACATATGAAGAGCTTAAAGTGGGTTATTAGGTGGATACGGGTTTTCATGGGTTAAATTAGATATGAATGTGTTTGATCCAAATTATATATACACAAGAAGAACTTAAAGTTGGTCAATTAGGTGGATATAGATTTTCATCGGTTGGATCAAATATAGATGCAATTTAGTAATATGAATTGAACTGAGTAAGGATCAAGTAAAGGTTATTAATAAATAGGTCAATTTAAACCTGCCCATTTGACAGCTCTAACGTGGACCACCAAATCAACAGAAATTTTTAAGGCAATGAGAGCATGCTCAACCCGAATTAAAGGAGTAGTTGACCAGCATCATGGATTTGTCACCCTAAAACATTAAAGAGTAGCTGACCATTATCATAAATCGCATACCAACGTTTCAATGAAATGGGTCAATGCACTTTTGATAAGTCGTGTTTTCTTCCATCTCCAGTTGGAGAAAATTTTCTCTAACCAGTTTTTTGATGGGTGGCTCGATTCGCAAGCATGGGAATCATGCACAAAATGTGTCAATATTTGTGATTCACGAATCAAAAGCTTGGGTAAAAAAGCACGCTTTCTTCAATCGAAGACAGAGAAAAAGGTGACCTTTTCACCTAATTTAATAAGCAACTTGGGAGCTTTCCAGTAATTTCCTTTGACTTAGACCTCAAGGCAATGAGTGTCCGTGAACCTTCCTCGGTTGCTCAATGTCTTTCTTAATTTCTTTTTTTTCAAAAAGGAACTGGGTCCATGCGGCATGGTAAAATGAGCTCAATCATCTCTGCCAGCTTGCACTCTATGAATTTGTATTTAAATGCAGCCTCATGTGCTTATTATGATTGTACATGTACTTTTTATCAGCTATCGCATTGGTGAAGACATATAATATTCTTCCAAGCCTGTGAAGCATTATGGATCACATGCAATCAACAATCATTGAATTTTCTCAGGTGATATGAACATAATCAACAGATGTGATTGACTAGTGCGTGATGGACCAATTCTTGTCTTTTCTCTTTTGGGGATGGAAGGTTTAGCCTAAGTATATTCCATCAAAGTTCACAATGCCTGCGATCATTAGCATACAACAACAAATGCATGATTAAAGATTCATTCCCCACAAATAATTCACCGTCAATGGATATTTTTATAATGTTTCAATATTTAGATAGCTTAGAAAAAACAAATCAACGGTAATTATTTTATAACCAATGTCAAATCTCAAAAATTACAAATCACTTCTCAAAATATTACTCGACCCTGATACTTGCATACGAGACCTCATCGACTGAGTCCAAGCCTCTCGAGCCCGGGCTCGAGACGGGTGATCCCGTGCTGCAACTTTTGTGGTGAAATGACTGAAATGAATGGAGCCGAAGGGAGTGACAAGAAAGCAACGCAAATGTGACGTCCTCGTGCGGTTTCCAACCTTCCAACGACCGAAAACGAAGAAGACGTGCAACTTCCAACGTTTTTCCCTTTGTCATACGAAACCGTCGGGGAAAACACGTTGGAAATCGCAAAACTGTGATCCGCTATTCCGCTCTTGCTTGTGGGCGACGACGACGAAAAACGATTGGACTTTTGACCCCGCCCGGCGTGACGGGATGGTGATGATCCGGTGACGTGGGCAGGGCCCCGGGCGGGAACGAGTCTTTCTTTCGTCATGCTAATCCAGCAGTGACGTCACTGGACTCCCCCATGTTGCCTCTAGTTAACGTTAACGTTGTCTGTTGGGGCCCACTAGGGTGTTCGGAGTTCGTGGGACCCAGTTGATAGCTCTCCTCCTACCATTTCCAATCTGGAATCCATCCGAATCACGTGAGTCTGACGCATGCGTGCATTATTTGGAAAGCCGTACACGGGAAATTACCTTGCCAACATGTACGTGCCAAAATGGATTATTAAATTTATTTCTTAATTCATGTCTAATTAAATGAATTATTATATAAATTAATCATATTCGGTAAATAAGTTATAAATAAATTAAAAATATAAAACTCAAAATAATATAAGTATTAAATGGATCAAATTTACATCTATGACATTCTCTTGCCATCATTTAATATCATAACTCGCTTGTTCCGTGCTCTTATTCAATTTGGGTATAAGTTATCTAATTCGAGATAAATATGGAGGCGTTTTAGCAATTGATGCTAGATTTATATTTATCTAATGAATTAAATTTATCAATTTGGGTCGAATTATTTTCAACTCAACCCAATCATAATCCATCCATTTGATCAGTCTAAAGTTGAGCTTCCTTTGTTGGGCTTTTTTTTTTTTTTTTTTTTTTTTTGCAACTCCATTCTATTTAGTTAATTCGATCAAATTTCATTGCTTGACCATCTGCTATAATCTTTGTTATGATCTTGAAAACATTGCATTTGGGTAAATAAATCATATGAGTCCCCATATAGGGTCATCAAGTTTTAAATTAGCCATATATATATATATATATATATATATATATGTATATGTATAGATTGTATGGATAAGGTGTGGATAATAAATCTAATTTAGCTTTAGTTGATTCGACTGGATTTTATTACTCCATCCGATTTGACATCTCGTAAGGTGTTGAAAACTTCATCAAATGTGATGTGTTGGATTTTGAATTATATGATATGACCCTTAGTTAAGGCAGCTAGATTCCAAACGGCTATCGGCATAAAATTAGGTCACTCCCGTTGTAATTCACGTTGTCGAGTCGGTGAAGAAGGAGGAGGAGGAGGAGGATGACATGCAGCGGACGATACTTCGATGTCACTGCTGTTTAACTTGTTCGACTTTGGATCAAATTACGTGGTCGAATAAAGAAGCATTAAAAAGGGGACTCCTAGGTCAACCAGGAAATATGAGGCTTTGGAATCGTGAGGATGATCGCACGCATAACGGCGACGTGACGTCCTTAATCAGTTGACCAGATATGGGCAAGATGAATGGAGGAATTGAATCCTTAAGAACCAACCAATAAAAAATTAAAAAAATTTTTAAAAAAGTGCTTAGGCTCCATTTTTTCGTGAAAAATGAATAATTTAAAAAATATTTTTCCTCATATGATCATTTATATTGCTTATGAAATTGAATAAAAAACATATTTTCATTACTCACAAAATATTTAGACATCATTAATTGCTATTGACAATGAGAAGATTTTTTATCAATTAATTATTTGAAGCAATATAATTAAGAGAATGATTTATAAATTATTCATTTTTTATGAAACAAACAGAGTCTTAAGAATGTCCAATTGACATGTCTTTTTATAAAGAAAAGATTTCGTGTTTATAGATTGGGAAATCATAAGACGTATAGACAGGGCGGGACAAGCCTATTACAATCCCGCCCTGCCAAAATCCTCATCCCATTTCCCACAATTTTCCTGGCTAATTGTCTCTCGTAAAGAAAAACCGCCCCACTTGGGTCGAGGCCTTGCACCCCATGCGCATCCGTAGACATATCTCGAGGAGCTAAATTTGTATGCTTTTTTTTTTTTTTTTTTTAAATACATATCAGTAAGATTTTCACTTACCTTTTTTTTTTTAAAATCTGTTTAATAAGTTCAATCTTGCTCAACTCATCTTATTTGTAAAAAAATTGATGTAGTTCAAGAATTGGAGCCCAAGATCTAATCTAGTTCTAGACTTGCATGATAAAATATTACACCGATCTTGAGTACATAAAGAGTCACTAATTTTGTCTACTCAAGACCGTCCCTCTAAAATTTGCAAATCGAAAGATAATATTTCGAATTTCAAAGGATTACAGCAAATTTGTATAAGATTATACAAATTATTATTTGTATTTCGAACTGAGTTTCAGATATTTTGCACTAGAAAGAAGTCTAAACCTTGAGTGGATTTCGGAAAGTAGCAAATAAGGTGTTTTTGGACTGACTCATGTTCTGTTTTCCTCCACAAAATTTGCGGGGCTCACGCTTCAGCTTTAGTGTACACGGAAAACCTGATTTTTTTCAAAATATTAAAATGTTGAAATGCAGGATATACGTAAATTTTCAAAATTTTTCCGAAAGTTATAATAATTTCTGTTATGCTCTTTTTTTTCTTCTTCTTTTTTGTCGGTGTTATGCTCAAAACGATGAAAGGGAGGAAAAAAAAATCTCAAACCTACTGCGTTTGTATTAATTCAATCCTAAATCTTTCGATTGTATTAAACTAATTGAGTTATTTTTTACCAATATTGACCATAACCACTGACGTGAATGTTAGTCCTTTTACGTGATACGATTAACATTAATATAAACAATTTTTACAATAAAAAATGAATTTTAATTTTTTTCCTTTTTTTTCCTTTTTTTTTCCTTTCATTTTGGTTGCTAAGGGTTGTCACTCTTGCTGGGCTTGTTGACCATCCCGGCCAAAATGAAAGGAAAAAAAAAAAAAAATATAAAAATATATAAAATTCAAAATATTATTCAAAATGTCAACATCAAAGGTGACCGTTGGTAATTTATAACTCAAATTAATTAGATAGACTCAATTTGCATGAAAATGTCTATGATTAAATCGATCAAGTTGAAATGTTAATGACTAAATTGACACTAATAAAATAAGGCCAAAACTTTTTGGTACTTTCTTTTACTCAATATCTATGGTTAGAAAAATGCTAAACTATGAACAATGTCACTACACCAATTAATAACCTAACCAAACTGGCGGGCTATCCCAATTGGTCAACTTCAAGTTTTGGTTTGATTAAGGGCATGCATGATAAAATTTCCATTTCTCTATTTTTTTATTTTTTTGTTTCTCAAAATACGTTTGGAACATAAATTCATTTGGTAACGCAATTTTATTTTTCTATTTCTGGAATAGATTTCAATTTCATAAATAGATTTGGAGCATAAATCAATAGCTAAAATTTTTAGCTTTTCTATTTTTGAAATAAAAATGAGAAATGAATACCCTTTTTTATTGTTTACTCTCGTTATCGCCTATCGCACACCCATCGCTCATAGGATGCAGGCTGCCCGTCGCTGGTCGTCGACCACCCACTGTCGGATGCTAGTTACCAGCCACCCATCGCTAGATGGACGTCGTACACCAATTGATAGTCATTGGTCGCTGCATTCTTAAAAATATACATTTTATTTTGTTATCTAATGAATTTATATTTTAGAAACAAAAATTTTGAATTGTTATCAAACACAAAATCAGAAACTTATTTTGAGAATAGAAATTAAAAAAATCAATTTTTGGCCATAAATTGATTTCTGTTTTAGAAATTTTGTCATGCACACCTAAGAAACCGTTAGCTCAACTATAACTATGCTGTGAAATCTTGTGTCTTTTTTAATGTTTGACAACATATATTTGAAATTTCTAGCAATTCAAAACTAGGTGGGATAATTTTCTAAACATCGCCATAAATTGTTGTATTGTTGAACTTTGAAGCAGAGGGGTGTTTTTCAAACCCACTATAAAAGCCGCGACATTTATTTAAAGCTGCAAATAAAGCATTTGGTGGGTGGTATAAATGGGAGAAAAAGACCGCCGGATATTTTGGTCGGGTTAACTCCATAAAAAAGCATCAACTTTAGGTTAATGGACAAATCTGGCCAATTTTTTTTTTTTTTTTTTAGAACCCGGGAACCCCGCACTCGACCACGCACGGCCCGACGGGCCGGCACGGAGGGAATAAACCCTGGAGGAGTGACTGCAGGACCCACCACCACAGTACAAACTTTAGGTCGAAAGACAAATCTGGTCCGAACTTTTTTTGTCTCATAAAAAAGCACTAACTTTAGGTTAAGTGACAATTATAGCCCTATTTTTTTTTTTGTCTCATACAAAATCATAAACTTTCACTCATATCCAAAATCTAATCCCTACCATTAACTTTCTATTTGAAGTTAACCTTATTTTAGGAGAAAAGGTTCTAGCCGTGAGGTCAATCGATCTCATCATGGTTTCCCTTGACGGACAGTGATCTGCAGCTTTATATTACGACAAAATGATAAAGTCTAGCAAGAAAAATTCAATCTGGAGATTTTTTAACTTGCTAGTGAAGTATAGGAGATGACACAATTTTACCGTTATTTTTCAAGTTGTGGCTCAAACAAGAAAACAATGGATGAAGTTAACTAGCAAGTGCATATTGATTTATTGGTAAGGACAATCAATAAATCTAAGTTAAGGGGGGCTAAATTTAGGATTTAAGTGAAAGTTGGTGATTTTTTTTAAACAAAAAAAAAAGGACCAGAATTGTCATTTGACATAAAGTTGGTGCTTTTTATGTGACAAAAAAAAGTTTGGGTCAGATTTGTTATTGATTTAAAGTTTGTGCTTTTTTATGAGACAAAAAAAAGTTTGGGCCAAATTTGTCCATAGACTTAAAGTTGATTTTTTTTTTTTTTGGAATTAAACCCTATTTTGGTCCCCAAAGTTTTATTTTTTTCGAAAAAATGAAAAATTTAATGTCACGCCCCGCCGCTACCGATCCAGAAAAATGGAACATCCCACGAATACCACATGAGGAACCGACCAAAGAAACAAAAAAAGAATACCACAAGAGGAGAGAAAACTTTACAATATGGAATCGGCGGGCCCCACCGGCCACTCTGTACGCAGACCAGCGCACCATCGACGACATCCGCTCGTCACGGATCGAATCCCGACGTAGCGACTCGAACCGACGGTCCAGATCGAGAGCCCTCGCCCCCGACATCACGTCCACGATATGCTAACGCCACTCCTTGCATGGGATTAAAATCCACAAAAATTAATACACGGAGAGAGAGAGAGAGAGAGAGAGAGAGATCGAACTCGAGCACGGTGGGGGCCCGCTCGGCCAGCCGAACGCTTCCCTTTGACCTTCCCCGTTTCAGGAAGAAGAACACCTGTCACTGTACCACTCCCTTCCTTCTTTCTCCTTTCTTTTCAATTCTTCCCTATAAATACCCTCCAGTGCCTCCAGCTTTTTCTTCACCATAAGCGAAAATTCGATCACGAGCACAAACAAACAGCACGCGTACAGAGCAGTTGCCTCGAAGGGTCGAGCCGAATCAAGAGGAGAAGAAGATGACGGGGAGAGAAGTCTCTTGCGAGATCAGCGAGCCGCGGTTGGTGGCCAGGAAGTTCCTGGCCAGGCCTCAACACGAGGGCGTCGGGGCCATCGTCAGGAGAAGCATTGGCCGGTAAGGAGAGACGGGAATTGATCCTTCTCGATCTTCATTTTCTTTCGTCTTCGTAACGCGAATCCGAACAGTTTGGCTAAAAGGGTGTCTTGCGTTTCCAGGTTTGAGCTGAGATATTTCGACCCTTTCCTTGTCTTGGATGAATTTTCAGGTGGGGTGTCTATATTTTCTCTGTTCTTTTGTTCTTCTGCTGACACTCAATCTTTATGGTAATCAATGCTGGACAAGAATTCCAAATTCTTTACTTTTCTCATTTCTCCCGGTTTTCTGGTCTGCAGTGACTGCTCCTGCTGGATTTCCAGACCATCCTCACAGAGGTTCGTGTTTCTTGGGTTTCTTGAATCATGGATTTGCGAGTTCCTGAATGCTTGAAATGATTAGTGCAGACATATTACATGGACTCTGTTTTGATTCTTTTGCTTTCTCTCAACAGGATTCGAGACCGTCACCTACATGTTACAGGTACGAAAGTTTTATTCAATTTCGACGACTCTCGACTCTCCTATAAGTCCAATAAATCTATTCTGAGTTGGACAAAAGCATGAAAAGTCCATTCAAAAACCAATAAAAGTGAGATTTGAATCACGTTTGTTAGAAGGAAGTGAGCAAAACTAGAAAAGTCTTCAATGAAGTTGTTTTCATATTGGGCTCCTGCTTATCTCATGGAGGCGAATCAGCCAATAAGAATGACTTCATCAAAACCGGTGAAACCGATAGATGGAAATTTCTGGTATTCATGGCTTACGGGTGTGGCCGGCAAGCAACCACTTTAGGTAAGCATGCAAAAGGCCACGCCTCACAGACGCAAGGCAACGGCTTTTTTCTGGTCCAACGTTTGACCGACCATATGCACTTAAAAGCCCAGAGGGAGCCGCGGGAAGTGTTAAAACGACCAAAAAACTAGTTTGCATCTATTTATTTTGTCCTTTGCCCAGCATGTGTTCGTACTTTGTGTTTCATGTTGGGGAATTGCCCAATCTCCACCACTCATCATTTGGAGTACCTACATGGGCCATTAGTGTGGGAATTCGGATCCCATTGTAATTGAGGACAATGATGAGATGTATCATTTCTCCTACTAGTGGTTACCGGGTCCAAAGATAAAGGAAATTTCTCATTTCAAATAATGATAATTTATTTTAACTTGCGAAAATCAATTTTAAATATTACTCTATTACATTTAAAAAGTGAAAAGTACTGATAATAATGACGTTGATGTATCAGGGATCCGTGACACATGAAGACTTCGAAGGGCACAAAGGGACGATAGGACCCGGTGATCTACAATGGATGACCGCGGGGAGGGGCATTGTCCATTCCGAGATGCCTGCAAGTCAAGGAACTCAAAAAGGGTTACAGCTCTGGGTCAACCTCTCCTCCAAACACAAAATGTGAGTTCAGTCTAGGTCTGCAGCAGCAATTTTCTCCTCCAGTACTCTTAATGGTGGTCTGCCAAGTAGGAAAAATCATGTCTAGATAGCTAAGCTTTTCAATCACCAGGCATCGCCTTTATTGCTGATGTGGTTAACACAAGTAGTTATCATTAACAGTAGAATGATTCTCGCCTCTGGTTTTTCTATGGCAGGACTGAACCAAAGTACCAAGAAATATCAGGCAAAGACATTGTAGAGGCTGCAGAAGATGGGATCAAAGTGAAAGTCATAGCAGGAGAGGCTTTAGGAGCCAAATCCCCTGTCTACACAAGAACACCCACCATGTACTTGGACTTCACCCTCAAGCCAGGGGCTCACCTGCAGCAGCCGATACTCGCCTCGTGGAACGCCTTCGTCTACATCCTCGAGGGCGAGGGCATCTTCGGGATCTCGAAATCATCGCCTGTGACTGCCCACCACCTCCTCCTCCTCGGCCACGGTGACGGGGTCGAGGTGTGGAACAAATCTGCCAAGCCCTTGAGGTTCATCTTGGTTGGAGGCGAGCCATTGGGCGAGCCTGTGGCACAGCTCGGGCCATTCGTGATGAACACTCAAGAAGAGATTGACAGGACCATATATGATTTTGAGAACTGTGTCAATGGGTTCGAGAAGGCAAGGCACTGGAGGAGATCGGACTTTTAGCTTATTTACCATCGAAAGAAGAATCGGGAATCAATTGGAGCCTTTTCTTTAGATGCATAAAAAAAAAAAAAATCAAGCTCCTTCTTAGAATTGTACATTGATTCAAAATTTGTGACGATTCATTTGTGATTTGTAGAAAATTTGTACCCGTAGTAATGATTTATTATATTTTAATCTTGGAATAGAGATGTCTCATTGATCTTTGCTTGTATGAAGACTCTTTATCATCAATTTAATAAGATTCCTTTAATTTTCATAAGTAAAATTCAAAAATGCTGTCGATATAAGATAGCAATAGTTATGCACGGAACGGCTTATAATTACAATAATTCACAAAAAAAGAAAAAAGAAAAAGAAGAAGCTTATGATCAAAGATACTAATCGCATTTTGTATAATTCAAAACTTGGACGACCAAAGATTAGTGATTTCCTCCGGATTCGAGAGCACATTTTTTAATCCTTAGCAGGAAAATGAGACGAAACTTCGTAAGACGAAAACGAAAATTCCTTAAATCGAGAAAGAGAAAAAGAACACCCGCGAGGATCACGCAATGAAGGAATTGCTCTAACCAAAGACACGACGACGACCAAGCTTTCTAGTCAACCCAACAGAACTCGCGCCTCCCTTTCGACACTCCGTCGCCATTTCCATTTTCCGTCGCCGCCATTTCCATCGAATTCACGTAAGCTCGAAAGAGAGAGGGAGAAGGAGAAGCCATGAATGGAAGAAGCTACAATCTGCTGAAAGTGGTGGTCGCCCTCTTCTTCCTCAACACCCTCTCCCTCTACCTCTACTTCCGCCCTTCTTTCCCGACGCAGCAGCAGCAGCGACCGCATGACGCCGCTTCTTCGTTGCGGATCCGCAAGGACGATCCCGCCGTCGTCTTCCCTGACCTCACTGAGCTGCAGCAGCAGCAGCAGCACCGCCGCGACAGCGGCTTTGATTCTCTCAAGCGATGGCCAATCCTCCCCTCCTACCTCCCCTGGTCGCTGAACCCTAGCGTCCGGCCCCACTCCTGCGAGGCCTTCTTCGGCAACGGCTTCACCCACCGCCTCGACCTCCTCTCCGCCGTCGATGGCAGGGGAGGGGGATGGTTCTGGTGCTTCCGTAGCGAGACACTCGAGAGCTCCGTCTGCAAGGGAGGGCAGCTGAGGATGTCACCGGAGAGGATCGGGATGGCGGCGAGAGGGGAGAGGGTGGAGGACGTGATGGGGCGGAGCGAGGAGGAGGAGATGCCGATGTTCGAGGACGGCGCGTTCCAAATCGCCGAGGGAGGGGGCGGCGGGTGTGAAAACTTACGTGAAAACTTATGAACAGAATGAAAAGGTTAGGGTGCTGTAGCAGCTATAAAAAGGTTAGATGCCTCATGTAAATATTTATTCTTTAGAGAATAAAATTCAGAGTAATTTCTCCTAAATTTCTACATCATCTTTGTAGACGGCCATTGCACGGTATGAGAAGAATGGTTTGGTCTTTGAATTCATTTTTTAGTGCTTATGATTTCTGCATGATTAGGATAGTCTTGAAGGGGTATGAAAATCATTTGTTCTCTTCCCGTTTATGGCTTAATGGGTGCATACTACACGTTTTTAAGTGGTACCACAATATCTGATAAAAAAAAAAAAAGTGGTACCACAGTTTTCAGATAAAGTGGAAATTGGATCTACATGTTCGCATCATTCTTAGCATGACTAATTGGGGTATGGCTGTAAGAATTAGCCTGAAACATGGAATATCAGTTTTTGTACAAGTGGAAAGGACCTTTGTTAACTTTGTTTAGGAATTGTAGCTGGATGAGAGGGGATAAAAGCACTATAAGTGCCATAACTTAACACAAAGGGACACTTAAGTGCCATAACTTTCGAAATGTATACTTAAGTGCCACACTTGAAGAAAAGTGGGACACATGAGTGCCACCTCCGGCGAAATCGACCGGAAATCATACATGACAATTAAATATTAATATTTCTTACTTGAGATGGCTCGCCGAAAAGCTAAGTCAACTCTAGTTCACCCCAAAACGACGTCGTTTCGGGTGTTGGCCAAAATAAAGTCCTTAAATCAGAAAAACAATGTCGTTTTGGCATAATTTGAATTTTAATATAATATAAAAATTAATTAAATTAAATTTAAAACAAAATAATTATATTATTTAATTTTTTTTATTATTTAAATTCAAATTTAAGTTAAATTTAAATTAAACGAATGAGAAAGGCAACCAACGACTACGGGCTGAGCCCTTGCCACCGCCGTTGGAAGGTGAAGGAGGGTCGGCCGGGGCCGCCGAGCCCAAGTCGAGGGTTGGCGGCCCCGGCCGACCGACGGCGAGGGCACGCAGCCCTTGCCACCGGCTCGACGGCCCCACCCTCACCGTCGGCTGCCTTCCTCTTCCTCCTCTCCCCCTTTTCCTTCCTTCTCCTTCCCCCTAGTCGAATCTAGGCAAGGGCCACGAGCCCTTGCTTAGGCCCTCACCTAGATCGATGAGGGTCAATAACCCTTGGCCCGGCCAGGCGAGGACCACCGACTCTCGCGAGCCCTCGTCACCAATCGGCCGGGTTTGCCAGCCCTAGCCAGGGCCCGGCGACCCCGTCGACCTTCCCCTCTCCGTCGTCGGCACTTCTCGGCGACAATGGGGAGGCGGCGGCGGTGGGCGAGCGCCGAGCCCTCGGCCGCGTTCCCTCCCCCTTTTTAATTAAAATTATTATTTTAAAATATTTTAACAAAATTTAATTTAATTAATTTTTATATTTTTTTTACCACATTATCCCAAAACGACGTCATTTTTACATTATTTGGTCACGTCAGCGTGCAAAACAGCGTTGTTTTGCACTTGTTTCGCCGGAAAAATGCCACGTATGCAATTTGGCCGGATTGGCACTCAAATGATCCACTTTGCTCCAATTTTAGCACTTAAGTATACTTTTCGAAAGTTATGGCACTTAAATATCCCTTTCTGTCAAGTTATGGCACTCTAGGGGTCCGTACCTCCGGATGAGAGTAAAGGATTTTAGACTCATGTTTCTTTCAACAATTGGTTTTTGATATGGGATATAGATTGAACGAAGTTATCAAAACTATCTTTGATCAAATATCTGTAATAGCCTTTTGAATTAAGAGAGAATACTTAGTTATCAAAAAAACTCAATCTTTCTCACCATCATTAATGTTTCATGGTAAATTTAACTCTTGTATCCCCTTTTGAGGAGTATGCTTGATATGCATTTTGTGCAAATTCTTTGATAGTTTGGACTTTTGGTAAAATGGGTTTTTTACAAGGTCTAGTGCTTCTCTCATGATTTCATTTCGCATCCCTCTTAGTTAGGTCATTGTGCTCCTATTTTCAGTGATTGTGCTTATCCTCATCAATGTGGCTATATCCGCCTACTGGATAAAGTGTAGCTGATATTGAGGGTGTTGAGAACTATACTTACAAAACCGTGGGTTTTGTTCCTAACACTTTAGCTTTTGACGAGAACTTGTGTAGCACGTAAAAGAGCAGGAGCAGGAACTATCTTGATTTGGTCCCATGCCTTGACAAACTTATAGGAGTCTGCCGTGAGGATTTGGAAGCCTTGAGGTTTCCTTAACAATAATTGACTAGAAAAGGTTTTCGGACAGGCTAATTTCAAGTGTTATTTCTGAAAATTGCCGTGACTCCTTGAGAATACTCAACGCATTGATAATATAACAATGGATTTTATTTCACCTACATGTGCTAGCGTATTATCTAGATCATGTAATTTTTGCTAAATCATGAGATTCTCATATCTTTTTACTGGATGTTTTCTTTTTTTACCAATTTGCCAAAACATTTGTTTATGATCACAGCAACACATTGGTGGTAATGGTAAAGGGCCTAGCTATATGGATCCTTGCTTTACCATTTCAAAGCAAGTTTATGTTGTAAATGTTCTCTGGGTCTCAATTAAGCATGCTTAGGCTCTTAATGGCAAGCTTGTGTCACGGGCCGATCGATTTGAGATCGAACCGTGCGGCGACTCGGGCAACTTTAGATCACCCAAGTCAAGCCTTACTCGATCAATCGCTCAACTCGCTTGCTCAACCTAGATCTTACAAAGAGAAAGTTTAGAGAGAGGAGCTCTGAAAGGAAAGAAGATGAGGGAGGACACCCCCTTTTTATAGTAGAGGGCCTCGGCTTACAACTGTTGATCTACTTTTCATCCGACGGGCGAGATCGCACCACCTCAACAACCGACATAAATACCAACTACTAGCAACCGACATAAATATAAGCTATCAACTACCAACATAAATGAGAGCTTCTAGAAAATGGCTCAATGACGGTCTCGTCCTCTCTTGGAAACTTCGGGGATAAGACTTGGAGATAATCCAAGTGAGAGCAGGAGATCTTCCACGGACGTGTCATGGTCGGGCTCCGGGAACTTCTTGGATCAGCCTTCTTTCGGCTCGTGACACTTGCATGCATCTCTACTGCACAGAACAATAAGCATCACGACTTGACAAGCAAATATCAATTTGTTTTCGTTCAGGTTCCCCAAGCGTCGTGCATTGTTCTCCTCTTCATTCAATGTTGCTCCATGAATATTTCTCCTCGTCCTAATTTATCCCCAACTAAGACTTCCAATAGCAAGGCTTTCCCTGTGAACATTATATTTCCTTTTCCCCTCCACCTGATCTGTTCTCTCATTCTCTCATTTCATCCTCTTCTGGTGCATCTATGCCTTTTCTTCCCCTTTGTCTGGGCACCCGTAAGAATTCTACTCGTGTCGATATGTATCTCATTAGAATAATTAATCATGAAGACTCTATACTTACCATTCACTGGATAAATCTGATGCCTATTCATAGTACTGACCTGTCAATTCAACATTATATCTACATAGCACTTTGATTTCGGAACGAGTCTTTCGTTCGTCATGCTTCTCCAGCAGTGACGTCACTGGACTCCCCCATGTTGCCTCTAGTTAACGTTGTCTATAGGGGCCCACTAGGGGTTCGGAGTTCGTGGGACCCAATTGATAGCTCTCCTCTTTACCATATACAGTCCATCCGAATCACGTGAGTCTGACGCATGCGTGCATTATTTGGAAAGCCGTACCCGGGAAATTACGTTGCCAACAGGTACGTGCCAAAATGGATTATTAAATTTATTTCTTAATTCATATCTGATTAAATGAATTATTGTATAAAGTAGTCATACTCGGTAATAGGCTATAAATGAATTAAAGATATAAAATTCAAAAGAACATAAATATCAAATGGATCTTAACTTATATCCATAACTTCTTTAATCCTCATTTAATCTCATGCCCACTTACTCCGTTAACTTATTCAGTTTAGATATGAGTTTTTTTTTTTTTAATTTGAATAAATATAGAAGTATTTTAGCAATAGACGTTAGATTTGTTTTACCTAATGAATTAAATTAATCAATTTGGGTCGAATCATTTTCAACTCAACCCAATCCCAACCCACCAATTTAATTGACCTAAAGTTAAGCTTTCTTTTTAGTTTTTTTTTTTTTCTTTTTGCAACTCCATTCTATTTAGTTGACTCAATCAAATTTCATTGCTCGACCATCTAATATACTCTTTCTTATGATCTTGAAAACATTGCATTTGGGTAAATAAATCATACAATTCCTCATCTAAGGTCATCGAATTTTGTATTGGCCATATATGTATGTATGTATATGTATATGTATGTGTGTGTATATGTTCTATGGATAAGGTGTGCATAGTAAATCCAATTTAGCTTTAGTCAATTCGACTCGATTTTATTACTCAGTCTAATTTGACATCTTTGTAAGGTGTTGAAAACATCATCAAATGTGATGCGTTGGATTTTGGATTATATGATATGATCCTTAGTTAAGGCAGATAGATTCCAAACGGCTATCGACACGAAATTAGGTCGCTCTTGTCCTAATTCACGTTGTCGAGTCGGTGAAGAAGGAGGAGGAGGAGGATGACATGCGGCGGACGATACTTCGATGTCACTGCTATTTAACGTGTTCAACTTTGAATCAAATTACGTGGTCGAATAAAGAAGCATTAAAAAGGGGACTACTAGGCCAACGAGGAAATATGAGGCTTCGGAGTCGTGAGGATGATGGCATGCGTAACGGCAACGTGACGTCCTTAATCAGTTGACCAGATATGGGCCGGATGAATGGAGGAATTGAATGCCTAAGAACCAAAAAATATATATATATATGTTTAGGCTCCATTTTTATTTTTCGTGAAGAATGAATAATTTAAAATATATTTTTCTTCATATAATCATTTATATTACTTACAAAATTGAATAAATAAAAGATATTTTTTATTTTTTGACGAAATATGTAGACATTAATTGCTATTGATAATCAATTAATTATTTGAAGTGATATAATTAGGAGAATGTTTCACCGGTTATTCATTTTTTGCGAAAGAAATAAAACCTTAAAAATGTTCCGTTGACATTAAGGGTGAGCATGGTCCGGATTAGACTGGTTCACCCCTTAACCCTAGGATCAACCCGCACAGTGCTGATCCTCAATTTTTGGGACTGAAAATCGACCCTATTGAGTTTGGGACTGAGGACTGGACCAACCCAATGGATTCGGTCTAGTTTCAGAATCAACCCAGGACCAACTAATAATTGTTTATTTCATTTTTTGTACTCTTAAAAAAGTAATTGAGGACCGGATTGACCCAATAGGTTCAGTCCGGTTTCAAAGTCAACTTAGGACTAATCAATAATTTTTTATGTCATTTTTTGTACTCCTTGAAGGGGCAATCGAAAACTATACCGATCCAATGGGTTTGATGATGAGTAAGGCCAGCTAAGAAAAGTAAGCGGTGAGGGTTAAGTGGGATGAGCGTCGAACAAAATAAATATTGAATATTGAGTGGGGAGCAATAAGCCAAGTGAGCATCGAGCGGTAAGTGGGACGAGTGACCCAAATTGAGTGAGGCGAATGTCGAGTGGCGAGCGGAGAAGTTTTTTTCGATTTTAGTAAATTGAAGACTAAGAGAACAAATAAGAGAGAAGAGAACGAATACTATAGGATGATACCATAAGTTACCTTTTTGGACGTCATGAGAACTCCTCACAAAAATATTTTCCTCATTCGTAAATTATAACTATTAATGCCGTAAAAGATATTAAAAATTTAAGTTATTAAAATAATGTAAAATTACTTTAAAGAGCTGTTTAATGTTGTTAACGCCATTTATTTTAAGATTTTTTCTATATAAAAAAATTATAAATAATATATTAGATATATATATTATTTATATATAATTAGGGTTGGTTCGGTTGAATCGACCTAGAACTCTTAGAACCGAGGGTCAACCCGCACAGTGCTGATTTAGAAATTCTATGATCAATAACCGACCCAGTCTCCTTAGAAATCGGACCAGGACTGGCAAGGTTGGGCTGGTATAGGGTCGGTTCAGGATTGACCCTAGACCGACCCTGGACCGATGCTCACCCTTAATTGACATGTCTTTTTATAAAGAAAAAGTTCCATGTATATAGATGGGGAAATCATAAAATGTATAGACAGGGTGGGGCAAGCCTATTACGGCCCGCCCCGCCAAAATCCACATCCCATTTCCCACAATTTTCCTAGCTAATTGTCTCTCGTTAAAAAAAAAAAGAAAACAACCACCTCACTTAAGTGGAGGCCTCGCATCCCATGCCCATCCGTGGACACATCTTGAGCCAAATTTGTATGATTTTTTTAATTTATTTATACATATCAGTAACATTTTCACTTACCTTTTTTTTAAAAAAAAAAAATCTGTTTGATAAGTTCAATCTTGCTCAACTCAACTTATTTGTCAAAAATTTGATGTAGTTCACGAATTAGAGCCCAAGATCTAATCTAGTTCTAGAATTGCACGATAAAATGTTACACTGATCTCGATTATGTAAAAGATCACTAATTTTGTCTACTCAAGATTGTCCCTCTAAAATTTGCAAATCGAAAGATGGTATTTTAAATTTCCATAGATTACAGAAAATTTGTATATGATTATGCATATTATTATTTGTATATCGAACTGAATTTCAGATATTTCGCACTAAAAAAAAGTCTAAACTTTTGAGTGGATTGCGGAAAGTGGCAAATAAGGCGTTTATGGACTGACTCATGTTCTGTTTTCCTCCACAAAATTTGCGGGGCTCATGCTTCAGCTTTAGTGCAAACGGAAAACCTAATATTTTTTCAAAATATTAAAATGTTCAAATGCAGGATTTATGTAAATTTTCATAGTTTATCCGAGAGTTAGAATAATTTCTGTTATACTCTTTTTTTAATTTTTTTGTCGGTGTTATGCTCAAAATGATGAAAGTAAGAAAAAAATCTCAAATCAATTGCATTTATACTAATTCATATATAAATCTTTCATTTCTATTAAGCCAATTGAGTTCTTTTTACCCAATATTGACCATAACTACTAACATGAATGTAAGTCTTCTTACGTGAAATGATCAACACTAATACAAACAATTTTTACAATAAAAATTAATTTTAATTAATTTTCCCCCTTTTTTTCTTCCTTTCATTTTGGTTGCTAAGCGTTGTCACTCTTGCCTAGGACTTGGGGAAGGGTTGTGACCTTCGCCGACAGTTGACAAGGTTTTGTTGACCATCCCGACCAAAATGAAAGGAAAAAAAAATATAGTATATATAAAACTCAAAAAATCAAAATATTACTTAAAACATCAACGTCAAAGTCGGCCGTCAATAATTTATAACCCAAATTGATTAAATAGACTCAATTAGCATGAAAATGTTTATAATTAAATTGATCAAATTAAAATATTTATGACTAAATCAACACTAAGGAAATAGGTCCAAAACTTTTTTGGTACTTTTTTTCTACTCAATATCTAAAAAGTGCAGGTAAAAGTTATAGTTAGAAAAATGCTAGACTAGGAACAATGTCACTACACCAATTAATAACCTAACCAAACCGACATGCTATCCCAATTGGTCAACTTCAAGTTTGAGTTTGACTAAGGGCACGCATGACAAAATTTTCGTTTATCTATTTCTTTATTTTTCTATTCCTCATAATATGTTTAGAGTAGAAATCCGTTTGATAACGTAATTTTATTTTTCTATTTCTAGAACATATTTCAATTCTATAAATAGATTTGGAGTAGAAATTAAAAACTAAAATTTTTAGCTTTTTTATTTTTAGAATAAAAATGAGAAATAAAGGCTCTTTTCATTGTTCACTCTCGTTATTGCCCGTTGCTCATCCATTGCTTGTAGGATGTTGGCCGCTCATCATAGGTCGCCGCCTGCTCGCCTGCCCGTAGCAAGACACCGGTTGCCAGCCGCCGCCACTGGATGTCAGTTGCTAGCCGCCCACCACCGAATGGATGCCGTATGCTGATTATCGATCATTGGTCACCGCCCTCTTAGAAATAGAAATTTTATTTTGTTATCAAACAAATTTCTATTATGGAAACAGAAATTTTGAATTGTTATCAAATACTTTTATTTACTAAGAAACTTATTTCGGGAATAGAAATTGAAAAATCAATTTTTGGTCATAAATTGATTTCTGTTTTAGAAATTTTTTCATGCACACCCTAAGAAATCGTTAGCTCAACTATAAATATGCTATGAAATCTTGTGTTTTTTTTTTTTTTTTTTTAATGTTTGACAACATATATTTAAAATTTCTAGCAATTCAAAACTAGGTGAAATAATTTTCTAAACACCACCATAAATTGTTGAATTGTTGAACTTTGAAGCAGAGGAGTGTTTTTCAAACACACTATAAAAGCCGCGACATTAATTTAAGGGTTAATATCTTAAAAAACTTCAAAATTGGTATACCCATAACAAATTTATCCAAAATTATTTTTTGACCATGAAAAATCCTAAACTTGTATACCTGTAACAAATTTACCCCGACTGATCATTAAAAACCCTAAATTGATACATTTATGACAAATTTACCACAAACTAATTTATTCGACCGCAAAAAACCCATAAACTGATAAATTTGTGACAAATATACCATTCGCTAAATTGGATTAATACCATAAATCTGTGATAAACGGAGCGTAAAATCTCAAATTAGTATACCAGTCAACTGTCATGTGTTATTTAATTTAATAATTTCACCGTAAAATTTAACAAAAACTAATAGAGGGTAAATTCGTCACAAGTGTACCAGTTTGGGGTAAATTTATCAAAGATACATCAATTTGGGGTTTTTTATGATCGAAAAAACAATTTAAGGTAAATTTGTCACAAATGTATAAGTTTGAGATTTTTAAGAGTATTAACCTTTATTTAAAGTTGCAAATAAAGCATTTGGTGGGTGGTATAAATGGGAGAAAAAGACCGCCGGATATTTTGGTCCCCGAATTTTTTTTTTTAGAAAAATGAAAAATTTAATGTCATGCCCCGCTGCTACCGATCCGAAAAAATGGAACATCCATGATCCCACGAATACCACGAGAGGAACCGACCAAAAAAACAAAAAAAGAATACCACAAGAGGAGAGAAAACTTTACAATATGGAATCGGCGGGCCCCGCCCGCCACTCTGTACGCGACCAGCGCATCATCGACGACATCCGCTCGTCACGGATCGAATCCCGACGTAGCGACTCGAACCGACGGTCCAGATCGAGAGCCCTCGCCCCACGACATCACGTCCACGATATGCTGACGCCACTCCTTGCATGGGATTAAAATCCACAAAAAATTAATACACGGAGAGAGAGAGAGAGAGAGAGAGAGAGAGAGATCGAACTCCAGCACGGTGGGGGCCCGCTCAGCCAGCCGAACGCTTCCCTTTGACCTTCCCCGTTTCAGGAAGAAGAACACCTGTCACTGTACCACTCCCTTCCTTCTTTCTCCTTTCTTTTCAATTCTTCCCTATAAATACCCTGCAGTGCCTCCGGCTTTTTCTTCACCAAAAGCGAAAATGCGATCACGAGCACAAACAAACAGCACGCGTACAGAGCAATTGCCCCGAAGGGTCGAGCCGAATCAAGAGGAGAAGAAGATGACGGGGAGAGAAGTCTCTTGCGAGATCAGCGAGCCGCGGTTGGTGGTCAGGAAGTTCCTGGCCAGGCCTCAACACGAGGGCGTCGGGGCCATCGTCAGGAGAAGCATTGGCCGGTAAGGAGAGACGGGAATTGATCCTTCTCGATCTTCATTTTCTTTCGTCTTCGTAACGCGAATCCGAACAGTTTGGCTAAAAGGGTGTCTTGCGTTTCCAGGTTTGAGCTGAGATATTTCGACCCTTTCCTTGTCTTGGATGAATTTTCAGGTGGGGTGTCTATATTTTCTCTGTTCTTTTGTTCTTCTGCTGACACTCAATCTTTATGGTAATCAATGCTGGACAAGAATTCCAAATTCTTTACTTTTCTCATTTCTCCCGGTTTTCTGGTCTGCAGTGACTGCTCCTGCTGGATTTCCAGACCATCCTCACAGAGGTTCGTGTTTCTTGGGTTTCTTGAATCATGGATTTGCGAGTTCCTGAATGCTTGAAATGATTAGTGCAGACATATTACATGGACTCTGTTTTGATTCTTTTGCTTTCTCTCAACAGGATTCGAGACCGTCACCTACATGTTACAGGTACGAAAGTTTTATTCAATTTCGACGACTCTCGACTCTCCTATAAGTCCAATAAATCTATTCTGAGTTGGAAAAAAGCATCAAAAGTCCATTCGAAAACCAATGAAAGTGAGATTTGAATCACGTTTGTTAGGAGGAAGTGAGCAAAACTAGAAAAGTCTTCAATGAAGTTGTTTTCATATTGGGTTCCTGCTTGTCTCATGGAGGCGAATCAGCCAATAAGAATGACTTCATCAAAACCGGTGAAACCGATAGATGGAAATTTCTGGTGTTTATGGCTTACGGGTGTGGCCGGCAAGCAACCACTTTAGGTAAAGCATGCAAAAGGCCACGCCTCACAGACGCAAGGCAACAGCTTTTTTCTTGTCCAAGGTTTGACCGACCATATGCACTTAAAAGCCCAGAGGGAGCCGCAGGAGGTGTTAAAACGACCAAAAGACTAGTTTGCATCTATTCGTTTTGTCCTTTGCCCAGCATGTGTTCGTACTTTGTGTTTCATGTTGCGGAATTGCCCAAATCTCCACCGCTCATCATTTGGAGTACCTACATGGGCCATTAGTGTGGGAATTCGGATCCCATTGTAATTGATGACAATGATGAGATGCGTCATTTCTCCTATTAGTGGTCACCCATATGGTTCTGATCATAAAGGAAATTTCTCTTTTCAAATAATGATAATTTATTTTAACTCACGAAAACTAATTTTAAATATTACTTTGAATGTTACACTTAAAAAGTGAAAAATATTGATAATAATGATGTTGATGTATCAGGGATCCGTGATGCATGAAGATTTCGAAGGGCACAAAGGGACTATAGGACCCGGTGATCTACAATGGATGACCGCGGGGAGGGGCATTGTCCATTCCGAGATGCCTGCAAGTCAAGGAACTCAAAAAGGGTTACAGATTTGGGTCAACCTCTCCTCCAAACACAAAATGTGAGTTCAGTCTAGGTCTGCAGCAGCAATTTTCTCCTCCAGTACTCTTAATGGTGGTCTGCCAAGTTGGAAAAATCATGTCTAGATAGCTAAGCTTTTCAATCATCAAGCATCGCCTTTATTGCTGATGTGGTTAACACAAGTAGTTATCATTAACAGTAGAATGATTCCGGCCTCTGGTTTTTCTATGGCAGGACTGAACCGAAGTACCAAGAAATATCAGGCAAAGACATTGTAGAAGCTGCAGAAGATGGGATCAAAGTGAGGGTCATAGCAGGAGAAGCTTTAGGAGCCAAATCCCCTGTCTACACAAGAACACCCACCATGTACTTGGACTTCACCCTCAAGCCAGGGGCTCAGTTGCAGCAGCCGATACCCGCCTCGTGGAACGCCTTCGTCTACACCCTCGAGGGCGAGGGCGTCTTCGGGATCTCGAAATCCTCGCCCGTGACTGCCCACCACCTCCTCCTCCTCGGCCATGGAGACGGGGTTGAGGTGTGGAACAAATCTGCCAAGCCCTTGAGGTTCATCTTGGTCGGAGGCGAGCCGTTGGGCGAGCCCGTGGCACAGCTCGGGCCATTTGTGATGAACACTCAAGAAGAGATTGATAGGACGATTTATGATTTCGAGAACTGTGTCAATGGATTCGAGAAGGCAAGGCATTGGAGGAGATCGGACTTTTAGCTAATTTACCATCGAAACAAGAATCGAGAATCAATTGGAGCCTTTTCTTTGTAGAGATAGAGGAAAAAAAAATTAAGTTCATTTTTAGAATTATACATTGATTCGAAATTTGTGGTGATTCATTTGTGATTTTAGAAAATTTGTATTTGTAGCAATGATTTATTATATTTTAATTTTGGAATGGAGATGCTTCATTGATCTTTGCCTATACGAAGCGTCTTTATCATCAATTTGACAAGATTCCTTTAATTTTTGTAAGTAAAATCCAAAAATGTTGTCCATATAAGATAGCAACAATTATGCACGGAACGACTTATAATTACATTAATTAAAAAGAAAAAAGAAGCTTACGATCAAAGATACTAATCACATTTTGTATAATTCAAAACTTCGATGACCGAAGATTAGTAATAAAACGAAACTTCGAAAGACAGGAAACAAAAATTCCTTAAACCGAGAAAGAGAAAAAGAACACCCGCGAGGCACACGCAATGAAGGAATCGCTCTAACCAAAGACACGACGACGACCAAAGCTTTCTAGTCAACCCAACAGAACTCGCGTCTGCCTTTCGACACTCCGTCGCCGCCATTTCCATCGAATTCACGTAAGCTCGAACTAGAGAGAGGGAGAGGGAGAAGGAGAAGCCATGAATGGAAGAAGCTACAATCTGCTGAAAGTGGTGGTGGCCCTCTTCTTCCTCAACACCCTCTCCCTCTACCTCTACTTCCGCCCTTCTTCCCCGACGCCGCAGCAGCAGCAGCAGCGACCGTACGACGCCGCTTCTTCGTCGCGGATCGGCAAGGACGATCCCGCCGTCGTCTTCCCCGACCTCACCGATCCGCAGCAGCAGCGCCGCCGCGACGGCGGCTTCGATTCTCTCAAGCGATGGCCGATCCTCCCCTCTTACCTCCCCTGGTCGCTGAACCCTAGCGTCCGGCCCCACTCCTGCGAGGCCTTCTTCGGCAACGGCTTCACCCGCCGCCTCGACCTCCTCGCCGCCGTCGACGGTGGGGGAGGGGAAGGGGGATGGTTCCGGTGCTTCCGCAGCGAGACGCTCGACAGCTCCATCTGCGAGGGAGGGCAGCTGAGGATGTCGCCGGAGAGGATCGGGATGGCGGCGGGAGGGGAGAGGGTGGAGGACGTGATGGGGCGGAGCGAGGAGGAGGAGATGCCGGTGTTCGAGGACGGCGCGTTCCAGATCGCCGAGGGAGGGGGCAGCGGGGAGCTGGGGTTTAGGAGAGGGAAGAGTCTCGTGAGCGACGAGTTCTTGGATAATTACGTGGACCGGGGTAGGCGGCATCCCATTCGGAACTTGATCGGGTCGATTCGTGTCGTCAAACCGGGAGAGTTGCAGTGCGATCAGGTTATGCTTTCAATCGATCCGTTTGTAATGTTTCCTGTTCTAGTCGTGTCGGTTAGAATCCAATTTATTCAGGAATTTACTGGTGGTTATGGCAATTTGGCATTGTGCATTTATACAATTATATGGCAGAGTAGGATGTGATAATGATCAATGGTTATGGAGCTCCAAAATTATGTCATTTGTCGGGGGAGTGCAATACGATTGCTAAGCATTTTCAGATATGTAGTTGATCGAATGCTATTACAGTTAGGGGACCACTAATAATGAAAAGCTGAGTAGCTAACAAGTGATTAGTTTATCTCCTAGATTCTGGGAATGATGGCAACCACGTAGAATGGAAAGATCTAGATTCTAGGTAAATTCAGTTGGACAGGTGGTTTTAGGTTGTAGCTCTTTCCTTTTGTAATCGATAATGGCCTCGCAGAACCAACGGTTATTGTTAAGCTGAAAATTCTGGCCAAATTGAAATTGCTCACGGCTGATTATGTATTCCCTAGATTCTGGGAAAGATGAGAACAAAAGTTTTTAGGATCTATAGTCTAGACTAATCTGGTTGGACAGGTGGTTTTTTCCTGTTAGCTGTTTATTTTTCTTTTTATCTGGACTGTTTCTCCTTTCTTCTCTCTGTTTCCTCTGCTCGTCATTTCATTTTATATCTCTCTAACATTATCTCTCTTGATTGCAGTGGATCGAGGAGCCAACACTTCTTATCACCCGCTATGAATATGCAAACTTATTCCACACGGTTACTGATTGGTACAATGCATATGTTTCCTCTAGGGTCACTGAATTACCGCTTCGACCTCATGTCATCTTTGTAGACGGCCATTGCACGGTATGAGAAGGATGGTTTGGTCTTCAAATTCATTCTTTAGTGCTTATGATTTCTGCATGTGTAGGATAGTCTTGAGGGGGTATGAAAATAATATGATTTTCTCTTCCCGTTTATGGCTTAATGGGTGCATAGTACACGTTTTTAGGTGGTACCACAGTTTTTAGATAAAGTGGAAATTGGATCTACATGTTGACATCATCATTCTTGGCATGACTAATTGGGGTTTGGCTGTAAGAATTAGCCTGAAACACAGAATATCAGCTTCAGTATAAGTGGAAAGCACCCTTGTTAACTTTGTTTAGGAATTGTAGCAGGATGAGAGTAAAGGATTTTAGGCTCGTGTTTCTTTCAACAATTGGTTTTTGATATAGGATATAGATTGAATGAAGTTACCAAAACTATCTTTGGCCAAATATCTGTGATAGCCTTTTGAATTTAGAGAGAATACTTAGTTATCAAAGAAACTCAATCTTTTTCACCATCATTAATGTTTCATGGTAAATTTAACACTTGTATCCCCTTTTGAGGAGTATGCTTGATATGCATTTTGTGCAAATTCTTTGATAGTTTGGACTTTTGGTAAAATGGGTGTTTTACAAGGTCTAGTGCTTCTCTCATGATTTCATTTCGTATCCCTCTTAATTAGGTATTTGTGCTCCTATTTTCAGTGATTGTGTTTTTCCTCATCAATGTGGCTATATCCGCCTACTGGATAAAGTGTAGCTGATATTGAGGGTGTTGAGAACTATACTTACAAAACTTTGGGTACTGTTCCTAACACTTTAGCTTTTAACAAGAACTTGTGTAGCACGTAAAAGAGCAGAAGCAGGAACTATATTGATTTGGTCCCATGCCTTAACAAACCTATAGGAGTCTGCCATGAGGATTTGGAAACCTTGAGGTCTCCTCAACAATAATTGAATGGAAGAAGTTCTCCAACAGGCTAATTTCAAGTGTTATTTCTGAAAATTGCCGTGACTCCTTGAGAATATTCAACACATTGATAATATAACAATGGATTTTATTTCACCTACATGTGCTAGCGTATTTATCTAGATCATGTAATTTTTGCTAAATGATGAGATTCTCATATCTTTTTCCCAGATGTTTTCTTTTTTACCAATTTGCCAAAACATTTGTTTATGATCACAGCAACACATTGGTGGTAATGGTAAAGGGCCTAACTATATGGATCCTTTCTTTACCATTTCAAAGCAAGTTTATGTTGTAAATGTTCTCTGGGGCTCAATTAAGCATGCTTAGGCTCTTAATGGCAAGCATGCATATCTACTGCACAGAACAATAAACATCACGACTTGACAAGCAAATGTCAATTTGTTTTCGTTCAGGTTCCCCAAGAGCCATGCGTTGTTCTCTGCTTCATTCAATCTTTCACCATGAATATTTCTCCTCGTCCTAATTTATCCCCAACTAAGATTTCCAATAGCAAACCTTTCCCTGTGAACATTATATTTCCTTTTCCCCTCCACCTGATCTGTTCTCTCAATCTCTCATTTCATCCTCTTCTGGTGCATTTCTGCCTTTTCTTCTCCTTGTCTGGGCGCCCATAAGAATTCTACCTCTAGTGTGGATATGTATCTCATTAGAATAATTAATCATGAAGACTCTGTACTTGCCATTCACTGGATAAATCTGATGCCTATTCATAGTACTGACCTGTCAGTACAACTTTATCGCTGCATAGCACTTTGATTTCGGAACTGCACCTCTGCAATGACATGCATTCTCAGTTACTAGTTGCAGAGTGTCTTGTCGGTGTTCTCCTTTACCAATATTAGCATGAATTTTAGTGAAAAAAAAATTATCAACCTCAAATTTCCTTTTTTGGCGTTGTGTTTTGTATATTCAATGGCAGTTTCTGGTTTAATATCTTCTGTTAAGGCCTCTTTCTAGCTTCTTCAGAGCTTCTTCATTAAGTGTAGTCATGTATAGCAACATCGTTAAGTAATATTCTGTAGCTTTGCATCTCCGTAACTGTATTTCCACTGAGTTTGTTCCACATTCAGATTTACATGGTATTAACATACTTTACTATTTCTCACTGTATGTAACTTCTATTTCTCCAACAAATATTTTCAGTCACCCATGGAAGAAACATGGAAGGCACTGTTTTCAAGTGTTGCTTATGCTAAAAGTTTTCACGGTTCAGTTTGCTTCCGCCATGCCATTATGTCGCCTTTGGGATATGAGAATGCAATGTTCAAGGGACTCAGTCAGCCTATAAACTGTGAGGGGACATCTGCACAAGATTTATGGCGGAACCCCGATGACAGTAAGACTGCTCGTCTTTCTGAGTTTGGAGAAATGATTAGATCAGCTTTCAGTTTCTCAGTGAACAGACATCATCCTGAAAAGGGTGTCTCTGGTCATAATGTGCTGTTTGTTCGTCGCGAAGACTATTTAGCCCACCCTCGACACAGTGGCAAACCTGAGTCTAGGCTTAGCAATGAGCAAGAAGTCTTTGATGCTTTGAAGAGCTGGGCCTCCAGCCATTTAAAATGCAAAGTAAATCTTGTGAATGGTTTATTTGCACACATGCCCATGAAGGACCAAGTGCAAGCCATTCAAGATGCCTCAGTTATTATTGGAGCTCACGGCGCAGGTCTAACTCACATAGTTTCAGCAATGCCGAAAACAGTAATTCTTGAGATTATTAGCAGCCAATATAGGCGTCCTCATTTTGAACTAATTTCAAAGTGGAGGGGCTTAAAGTACCATGCCATCAATCTCGCAGGATCACGTGCCGACCCACCCGTGGTCATTAATGAGCTTAGTAGCATATTGAAAAGCCTAGGATGCTGAAATTTCAAGGTTATTGATGAGAGTAAAAGGATCTCACCTTGGAGGGGAAGAGTGCTTTCCCCATGCGAGGCTGTTGCTGTTGTTCATAGAAGAGGTACATTGTTCTCATACGGAAAAAGTGGTTACAGTAATTTAACTTTACTATCTTTTAATCTGATTTTTAAAGCAATGAGGGTGATCGAAGAAGTTGCTCAGAGGCGGGTGGGGCTTCCCCCCGGTTTAGATACTGAAATTACTGGTATTGAGTTTAGTTGACCATCGAATGAAAGGGGAGGATGGATAGTTGTAGCGAAAAAGAAATGTTATTTTAACTTTATTCTTTCAGATAGATTATTCTTGTGTTCCTTGGACTTACTGCCTAGGCTCTTCTTTGGAATTCACGTACGTTCTTGAGCAGGCTTCATACACTTATTTATTTATTTTTTTGGGGTCTGAGGCTTCATACACTGCTTGAGCATGGATTATATAGTCAGATGAATTGTCTGAATCAAGTTCTTTCGCTTTTCATTTTTGTTCATGAGGATCTTTCCGTTTGGCAACAACTTTGCCAAGTAGCTTTGAGCCCCTAAGATCTTTGGGCTAAAGTATGGGTGTTTGGCAAAAACATTTGAAGCCCCCTTTGGAGAAGGCCAGCCTTATGAAGGCTGAAAGCCCAAGGCAGGGGGGACCCGCCTTGGGCTTTCGGCATTTCCGGCATGCTCGCTCGGGGTACTGTTCATGTTTTGTTTTTTGTTTTTTTTGTTTTTTGTTTTTTGTTTTTGTTTTTGTTTTTTTTTTTTTTTCGAAATTGTCCTTAAGAATTTTTTGTTTTTCCGTTTTTTGCCCTTGTGAGGAGCACTGTTCATCTTCTCCGTCGAGGGTGTCCTGGCGCCAGCTGCTCAAGTCAGTGTTCACCTTCTCCGTCGAGGGTGGTTCCGGCGGCAGCTGCTCGGGTCGCGCGACTGTCGGCGAGGTCGCACGACCCAGGTGCGGCCCTCGCCAAGGTCGCCTAACCTTAGGCAAGGGTTGCGTAGCCTCACGATGGCCAATCGGGGTTCGGGGTTCGAGGTTCTCGGAGGTCGAGGCGGGTCGCGCGACTGCCGGCGAGGTCGCGCGACCTAGGCATCGCCCTCGCCGAGGTCACACGACCCAGGCGTGGCCCTCGCCGAGGTTGCCCGACCTCAGGCGAGGGTTGCGTAGCCTCGCGATAGCCAATCAAGGTTCTCGGAGGTCGAGGTGGCATCGCGCGACGCGCGCAACCTAGATCTATGGTCGCAGGAGGTCGCGATGGCGTCACGCGACCTCGCCGGCCCAGATCCGGGGTTGCCAGAGGTTGCCGAAGGTCGCCGGTGGTCGCCGCCGGCCGTCGGCTGCCGCTGCCCTTGCGGGTTTTCATTTTTTTATTTTTTTTTTGATAATTTTTTTTTAACAAAAGCCCTTTGTCCCCCAAACACTATTTTGCTCAAAGGTATTTCGCAAAGGGCTTCTAAATTACAATTTACCAAACACAATTTGCACTTTAGAAAACACTTTTAACTTAAAGATCTTTACATTTTCCTAAAGACTTTTCCCAAAAGTCTTTCTAAACGTACCCGATATGGTTGCGCATCCGATATGGTTGCGCAGTTCCAGAGTATACAGTTCTATTGCCAAGTTAGAAGGAACCTGGTTTTTACATGAGAAATGCACAATTGCAATCGCTAATATAGATACCCTAAGCAATGTCCAGTGCTGATTCATATAGATTAGATTCTGCAATTTTTCTCTTCGTACTTCGCTCGCCTGATGCTGAGCATCCTCAACATTTCTATACATGTTTGCACCAATCCCACGAAACGGTGAAAAGAGAGATGAAGAAGATAAGTCGACTTTCAGAATTGTTTCAAGTCTGACACGAGCGAGCTATGATTTTCTAGGAAAGTTTCACATCCATTACCGAAAGAACGAAGCAAATACTGCCATTGGCGAACAAGCGGGGGAAGCATTGGGTTGATTCCTTGGGTCGGGTAAAAAAATGTCACCCAAATACTCACTTAGCCTGTTTTTATCTATTTTCATGCAATGCAAGCATAGCCATCTGACCCAACCCAAGTTACCCTTTTTTTTGTCATCTAACTCATATTACTAAGATACTTCGATATTTAATTGAATTTAAAAAAACTTTCAATATTTAATTGAATTTAAGAAAACTCGTGGATGGTTAAATGATTAAAGCGCTGTGCTCATAACTGACTATATCAATGAAATCTGATCATCCACACTTAATGAGTGAGATCAAATGAGTGATCGAACATGAAGAGCGAACTTGACTTTAAGTTAGATAAATCCATTAGTTAAATCCATTTATATGTTTAAATCCATTCATGACTATTGTTGAAAAATAAGCCTAGAGCATAAATTGCAGCCGTTGAAAAGTCACTCAAAGCAGACTTCGACCAGAAAAGGCACAGGCAAACCTTAACTCTACTGTTCACGCTAACCACATGCGTGAAAGAGTAGACCAGGGTCATAATTTAGAAGCATAAGATCCAAACCACCACTGATTAGAAAATAAAGATGACTTGATCAAGACAAATACACTAATAACTGTTTCATGTCAAGGGAATAAAAAGATGACAACCTCAATTTGATGCAAACACTTAAAATATAAACTAAAACTAACGTTCAGGGGAATAAAAAGACACGGAAGATTTAGGTCCTCTGTATTGCAGAAACAAAAATTTATGCAGCAGCTCCCTTGCCCTTCTTCCTCTGAATCTTCTTCATGTAGAATTCCAGCTCCTTACCCTCCAAGATATATCTGCCCAGAAGAAAAGAACATGATACCTAGCAATTTCAAGTAAAATGATCTAAACAAAGTCCTAAAAAAGATCCAATCATAAATCTATCCGCACAGCAAGGACTACCATCACTTCAAAGAAAGTGAAACTTGCCTCCAATCTTCATAAGGAATAAAAAGAAGGCACTACGGACACTTACCCATCAGCACGGCCACACTGACCCGGTCGGGATGAGATGGACGCTAACAAACGGCCACTGCTGAATTGCTCCTCAATATGTTGATCAAGCTTGCGTTCGAGTTGGCGTTTCTCAAGCTTTCTCAACACGTGGCTGCTCTTCTTCACCTCCTCAGCAGGAGCTTCAGCCTCCTACAACCCAGTAAATAGGAAAAAAAAAGTTATAAAAAGGAAGAAGCGCTACCAGAAAGCAATGGCATCATTAAATTTATAGTTTACTTCCTATGCTAAAATGACAAAATGGGCAACAAGCAGAAGTCTTTTAAGCATTCAAACACAAGTTTTTGTCTAACACATCCATGTATTTTTCTGGCTGTCCTAACTGTCAAATTTCAAAAATGCTATCATAGTCCATGAATGCAAGGAATTTAACCCTACAACCTACTTCACTCATAGTTTACATACTACATGTCATTGTGCATGCATCTTTCAAAGATTAATTTTACAAACAACAATACGAAGTAAACATAGGAAATCCAAAAAATTCAGGAAAAGCTCTAACAATTCTTTTAGCAACTTGTTAGTGCCGACACCCTCTTTCATGGAAATCATTAAGAACCCAAATTGCAGCGTTTCTAGTCTTGAAAAAAGAACAAGCCCCTTCAATTGAAGAAAAAATTGAGACTGGCCAAGTCATCAAACCTTTGTACAACAAACAGCAACCATGATAACAATTAAAGAAGAAACTCTATAACATAAAGAGAGCAAGTTTAAATTCCTCAATTCCTCACCTCTCCCTCTTTCTTGGCAGAAGCTTGATTTTTCTTCTTGCGGCCAATATCAACACCATAGTGCTGGAGATACCACTGCTTGAATGGTGCTGCATCAACCTGGACTATTGCACTCTTTACCAGAGTCTGGGTACGTACCAGCTCATTGTTGGACGCGTTGTATACCACATCAAGAATCCTAGTCTTCCTGGTCACTGCCTCACTTCCCCATGAGTAATTTCCAGTGTCAAGCCTCAGAGCACGCCACTTCACATTGCCACCCCTAACTCTAATCCTCCTCACAGTCTTGTTGCTCGACAGCTTAGTGTTGGCAGGTTGCCTTCCAAGCTCATACCTACAGGCAAAAGCCGTTTTTTAAAAAGTTAATTACATCTACTATTGGACCAATCTGGATTGGAGAGTATTTTGAATCCCACTTAACATTCAATCAATTCAAGCAATGAAACATCTTTTGAAGGGGCAACAAAAGCAAATTAAGAACTAATGTCCATCCTTACTTATCGACCAAATGCCGCTTAACAAGACTCAAAATAGTCGAATCAGTTCTCACACCCTCATCTAAATGATCTCGACCGAACAGAATGAAATCAAAATTCTCTCAATTTCCACACAATCTCACCAAAGGATCCAATTCTGGCCATTTAATCTAAACTGTGGCTACTCCGCAGATAATAGGGATCCAGAGGGAAGCTTAGCCAAAATCATGAAAATCAAACCGACCCATCAATCATACACACCGGAGCATTTCCTAACTGGTCCAATAACAGATACTGCATCAAATACATCTCCCTAAGACCATCCCCACATAAGGTTAACCGCATCATCCTTCACATAATCTAAAAACGAAAACCACCCCCCGAACATAATCAACAGCATCCAAGCAGAACAAGCACGGATCTTCGCACACGAAAATTCGTCGCAGGAAAAGCTGAAACGACGGGATGAAGATCATTACTTTCTCTTCTTCCTCCACGCCTTCTTCTTGCCACCAGTGGCGCGCCTCTTGTGCATCGAATCACGAGAGATACCTGCCAAAGAAACACCAAATCTCCCATCATGCACAGAAGGAGACGGGAAACCCCGCGGCGCGCGAGGATCCCGCAGAGGAGGAGATTAGAGTTACCCATGATTGCAGGTCGCGAGCCCTAGGCCTCTGTCCTCGCACAGTCCCGAACGCCCGCGGAGAAGCTAGGGTTTCTGCGAGCAGGGGCTGGAAGAGAAAGACCAGTCGGCCGAGGCGGGCTTCGCTTTTACACCAAAACCCTAGCTCCCGAAGTTACGATAGTGCCCTCGGTCGCGCTGCTAGCCCCGCGCGGGCAGAGACGTCATTTGAATCCAGGCCCGCTTCGTCTTGCTGCTGGCGATAATGGGCCGATTTCCACGGGCCTGCTTAGGCTCGTGTAAGCCCAACGTGATGAAATGAGACTTGATGGGCCAATGTCGAATGACAAGTAAAGATAAGCCCCATGCCGATAGGCCGGTTAGCCTAATAATTAGGCTTATTAAAAAGGATAGAGCAGGAAAAAGAAAAGATTAATAAGATAGCCTGCTATATGCATGCGATAAGCCTCGTTCCCAATTTGCATTCCAAAATATTGGCAAGTGGACACATCATATATGTCGCATGACTAAGGATTTCTATGTGGATTAAGCATTCGCTGCATTCCTAAAGTTTGTTGACTGGACATATATACATGCTATGGCGTGCTTTTGAGTGCTTGCATTGCTTTGAGGGATTGGTTCCAAGCAAGAAAGCCTTGAGTTGCGCCTTCCAAACCGGACTTGAGGGTCTTCCCTCATCCGGCTCTCTCTGTATATAATGTATATCAAGTGTGAGGAAAACGATAGGATGGACGACGGAAGACGAGAGAATTAATTAGAGAGAGAAAGAAGAGTCGGCGACCAGAAATACATAAATAAATAAAAGAGAGGAATGAGATGTGACACATGCACGTTTTGTAAGTGTTGACAAGTCATATTAACTTTATTTTGTGGCATGGCTTGAGTAGAATCTATTATTTGGTTTTTAACCCTAGGTGAGTGGTGGTTATCTTTTTTCTTTAAAAAATTAAAAAATTATTTTTCAAAGGTAATGAGGATTATACATATTATTATATGCACAAGATAATTTAGTTAAAAGAAAAGTAATGTTGATCCCATACTTCGTTGTATATTCATCACATGCACGCTTTGTAAGTCTTGAACGAGTCATATTAACTTTGTTTGTAGCACGACTCGAGTAGAATTTGTTGTTTGGTTTTTCAACCCTAGCTGAGTGGTGCTTATCTTTTTTTTTTTTTTTTTTAAATGATTATAAAATTATATTTCAAAGGTAATAAGGATTAGATATATTGTATGCACAAGATGATTTGGTTAAAAGAAAAGTAGTGTTAATCGCGTACTTTGTTGTATATTCGTCACACACACGCTTTGTAAGTCTTGACAAGTCATATTAACTTTGTTTTGTAGCGCGACTCAAGTAGAATTTGTTGTTTGGTTTTTTAACCCTAGGTGAGTGGTGCTTATCTTTTTTTTTTTTTAAAAAAAAAATTATAAAATTCTATTTCCAAAGTAATAAGGATTAGCTCAAGTAGAATCCTTTGTTCGGTTTTTCAACCCTAGGTGAGTGGTGCTTATCTTTTTTTTAAAAAGAAATTATAAAATTATATTTCAAAAGTAATAAGGATTAGATATACTATATGCACAAGATGATTTGGTTAAAAGAAAAGTAGTGTTAATCGCATACTTCGTTATATATTCGTCACACGCATGCTTTGTAATCTTGACAAGCCATACTAACTTTTTTTTGTAGCATAGCTTGAGTAGATTCTGTTGTTTGGTTTTTCAAACCTAGATGAGTGGTGTTTATCTTTTTTAAAAAATTAAAAAATTATATTTTGAAAGTTATAAGGATTAGATATATTATATGCACAAGATGATTTGGTTAAAAGAAAAGTAGTGTTAAGCGTATACTTCATTGTATGAACACCGGATCGGATATTTTTACCTTTTTGATTATTTGAATGACGAAATAGTCATTAAAATAATTTGAGTTGACAATTTGTGAATGTTTGAGAAATGCTGTGAAAAGAATTGCAAAAGTTTATAAGTACTGGTTGACTAAATGAATTCAAGTTGATAAATTTAATTGCCAAAGGATATAAGTTTTATTTTGTGAAATGTCTTGTGATTTATGAGATAGATTTTGGATTTGATATGCGAGTCATTAGAGGATGGTTTCAATGGTTAGCTCATTGTCAGTATGTTCAAAACCTACTAGGGGTTGTGCATATGCATATTGTTTTTAGGATGTCCTTCTAGGCTGAACCACCGATTGATACATGTAGAAACTTAGGGTGCCTTTGGTAACATTTCAGTTTAAAAATTGCTTCTAGAAATAGAAATAGAAAAAAGTATTTCTGCTCCAGGGAATAATTTTTGAACAAAAAAACGCATTTAGTAAATCTGTTCTATAAATATAAAAAGAATAGAAACACGTTTGGTAAATTTGTATAATTTTTTAATATTTTTATTTTATTTTTTTCTATTTTCTTTCTTATTTTTTCTTATTTTCTTATTTATTTTTCCTTTTTTCATTTTTCTTCTTTTGGCCGGTCGCCCGCCTCGGCCATGGCCAGCGACCGGCCGACGAGGGCTGGCGGTCTCGCCCAACCACAGCGAGGCTCGCCGGCCCAGCTACGGCAAGGCTCGTCTTGGTTGGGTGAGCTTGAGCTCGACTAGATTTGGTGAGGCCGAGCTTGCCCAGCGGCTGGCAAGGCTTGGCCTTGCGCCGGCCTAGGCGAGCTCGATCTCGCCCAGATTCGGTGAGGTTGAGCTCGCCCAGCCAAGGCAAGGCCGAGCCTTGCCAAGGGCCAGCGACACTCGGCCTCGCCGGGAGCCAACGACACTCCGGCGAGGTTGCCGGCCCTCGACGGCCGATCGCCGGCCATGACCGAGGTCGGCGACAGGCCAAAGAAAAAAGAAAGAAAAAAGAGAGAAGAAAATAGAGGAGAGAGAAAATTTGTTCTTAAATTTTGTTCCGTAAACAAGAAACAAGATATTTTTTTTTTTTCTTATTTCGTTCCAAATGTATTTCGGGAACAAAAAAGATTTGGAACAAAAATGCAAACAAACGCGGTTTTGTTCCTTTTTTGTTCCCTGGAACAAAAAAAATAAAAAAAACATAAACAAGAAATGTTAACAAACAACCCCTTAGCTAAGGGGATATCTTGGTCAGATCTATCATAGGCCATTAAACATGACAATAGTTGAATATTGACTAGTAGATTGATCAATGAAATGAATCATTGATGTGTAACTTGATATAGATTTATAAATGGAATGGACAATGAATGTTTGCTTTAATATTTTTTTGTTTGGTACATATATTGAGTATCTGGTATTTCTTTAAATATGCATAGTGCATCTACTTAAAAGAGGTATGTACTACTTGTTGCTCACTTCATTCGTTCCATTTTTTTTTTTCAAGTTCTTTAGCCATCGACAATTAGAATGAGAGTGATAATAATGGAAATTTTTTTATAGTTGCATTTCAAGTATAAGTTAAGATAGATATATATTTCTAGTAATAGTTGTTGGGTCTAGTTGAACTAGAAATATGCATAGAAACATTTTGATAGGATATTGAAACTCTTATCCTATGACCAGATTACTGTCTACTGATATGTACAAATAGAGATATGTAATTCGATGACTGTTTAGTACTGGTTCTATTTCATGTTGTATTTTTTGGATGGGAGATAGTCGTGTCATTTATCCTATACTTTTAGGAGTTGGAGTGTAACATTTGTTGGCACTAGAGTTTAGATTATGATCTTTTTTAGCGCATATCCACTTTGGATAGTCCTATACCAACTCTCAAGGCTTTGTCCTTAGCATACAGGTGGGCACTTTCCTAGTAGGTCACTCATCTTATTAATCTCTCACCTAATGTGCCTCCTGTGAGTTAATTCCAATTTCACATAGATATCCCAAGAATGCTCTCCCTTTGTTCAATGCACAATTAGGTGTGTTTCGAGCCTCTTCGCCTTTCTAGAAACCTACTAGGGGCTGCTTTTAGTTTGGGCCCTCAAGCCTTGACAAACACTCTTCATAGACTCATAAGTTTCCACATGGTTTGTTTCCAAACCACATGCCTAGCAAAGTTGTCCTACTCTTTGTGAGACCACTGAGGATACGTTTGGTAACTCTGTTATCCCTCAGAATAATTTCCACTCAAATATGATTCTCTTTGATTTTGTTTCATAAATAATTTTCGAGTATTTGAAGATGTTTGGTAACTACCTAAACTTTTTATTCTCGAATAGAAATGCATTTGGTATGACTCTTAAAATTTTTTTATTTCTTTTGATTTTTTTAATACTTCTATTATATTTTTCTTATTTTTCTCTTTTTTCTTTTTCATTTTCTCTTCTTCTTCCTCCTTCTTTGTGATCAACCGTTGGCCACCATCGGCAATAGTGGTGGCAACCAATGACCTATTAGGGGAAGAAGAAAAGAAGAGAGAAGCGGAAAAAGAAAAAAAAAAAAAAAAAAAAGAGATAAAAGAAAAATAGGCTTGGGCTTGATTTCAGAATTGTTCTAAAAAACAAAGAAGTAATTTTTTTCTAGTTCTTGATTCTGTTTCAAATTTATTCTAGAGAACAAAAAACAATTTTTTTTTTTCAAGAACAAAAAATTTACTAAAAAGATTTATATTCCAAATTTGTTCTTAAGAACAAAAGAATAGAGTCAGTTACTATTTGACTAATTGCCAAACACATCATAAATTAATTCATTCGAGATATTATTCATCTTGACTCATGCAATATCGAGCCCCATAGTTTTGCCTTTGTCGTGTAGGTGAGCACTTTTACAAGAGGTCACTCGGGCAGTGCTCTTACTTGAGTATACTTAACATTGGAGTTCTATCATTAAACGATGTTGTTACGTCAAAAGACATCCTTTGTGAAAAAGTCCAATTTCACACATATATATTGGGAATGCTTTCCCATTGTTCGGTGCGCAATTCAGTTTATTCCCATTCCGTTCACCATCTTCGAGGCCCATTAAGAGCTACTCTTTGTCAAGACCCTCTACGCCTGGTGAACACTCCCTGCCTTGATCAAACTAGGTTGTCACATGTAGTGAAGTGGTCATGTTGTCTTATTATAGTCAAATGACAAACATTCGTTAGGCTGAGATAGAGGTCACGTCCCCTATCTCATTTTGGATCTAATAGACTATAAGAGGCTCTATTAAGGGCATCTCATCCAATGGCCATAATAAACTCACAGTCCACAATCAACTAATCCAATGAGAAATTATAAAATATATATTTATATATATTTATGATTGAACTTTACTCGGAAATGTATTTACATCATGTTGGAATTAAAGTTTGGTTTAAATGACAGATTGTGTTTAATGTAATTCATATATATATATATATATATATATATATATATATTCATGATTGAATTTTACTTAGAAATGTATTTACGTCGTGTTGGAATTAGAGATTGGTAGTAGTGACGGATTGTGTTCAAGGTAGTTCATACCTTTGCTGCCCAAAAGATAAAGTTACATGGCTCAGCTAAAGTGCGGATAGACAGTGCCTCCTCATGAACCAAGAAGAGGACTCAAACATGGGCAAAGGACATGTTGGAGCTTCATTTGGGCCAACGTCCTGGACCACGCTTGTTCACATTTGAAATGGGCTTGCCCCATTTTCTAGAAGGGCAGGCGCGACAGCGCCGACCAGAAAGAAAGGGAGCCTCTCCCGGATTTCAAGAAAAAAAGTCGACAATTAACTTTTTTGTCATTTGAACAAAGAGTTCCCAACTTGGCACATCACTGTAACAGCGACAACCTAAACAAAGAAAAAACAGATGCTTTTCCACAGTGGATTGCACGCAGAAAGTCAAGCAAATCGCTTAAAAAACCGTGCAAAATCACGGGCATCATTTGATCTTCTAGTAGGCGCTAATGCGAAAACGCTCGCTAGTCAAGCCATGTTGGACAGAGTCCAAGATGAGGCCACTTGCTAGTGACTCTTTTATCTTTCAACGCAAGACCATTGCGATGCCCTCCTTCTAGAGAGCAATCTTTGCAAGCTAATCTTATGTCTGCCAAAATGATTTTTTTTTCCTAGCAAGGGAACCAGAGTGATCTATAATTTGTTTGTTACTACATTTTTAATGTCCCCATAGTGGGAAGAACGTGATGTTTCGTGAGTGAGACGTATTAAATGTCAAAGATGCCTGTTGGATTGATCTTTGTTTAAGGAAAAAAAGAGGGTTTTCCATGCTTTATGACATCTTGTCCTACGCACTTTTTATCGCATATCGATGTTTTCTTAAATTAAGCAATAAGAGTCGGAATTTGCCAACCCTCTTTATCAAGCCGCCCAAGACAAAGGAGGAACAGTTGCACTAAACCGCACCCTTTATCTTTACCAATTATTACATGGTCATATTAGTCTCGTCATGGCCTAACGATACCTTAAAAAAAGCAAATAGTAAACTTTGAACAAAACAAGTCTCTTTCAATAAAAAAAAATATAACGAGACTTTTGATAGAATTTTTTTTTTTTTTTGGCTAATGATTCCTTGTTAAGAGCATCGAAGCCGGCAATGGCAAATGAACCAATGAGACTCGGTAAACATCTCATCTCATGCATAGTCTTCAATGCGCCAATTGCGGCAGATGTAGGTAAAAGCGATACCTTGTTAAAGTGGCGATAAGAATTTCGCCAACGGCGTCTCTTCCATCACATGTTCTTTTAAGTTTTCCGATCGTTTCTCTTTTATTTTTATTTTTTATGAAAAAGAAAAAGGTTTGAAAGGGGTTAAAAGGAGCACGAGTCCCATCAATCCGTTTCAATCACCAAAAAGTCAAGAACAGGGTTAAGAAATAACAAAAGAAAAAAAAGGACCAAACAAGGAAAAAAAGGCCCCATCGTTTCTTGCTCTATCATGGGAATCCAAGCCCTTTAGCCAAATGTCCCCCTTGAGAAATGAGAAAGGGCAAAAATATCATGACTACTTGCTCATAGGGCGGCCCCCCATCATGCCACCTCCCCCCTCAAAAGTCTAAATTGGATGGATTCTAAAGTTTTTCAAAGCGCAATTAAAGAGGCCGAAAGATCGATCCAACGCCCCTCCTCCTCCCACATGAATTGAATTTTGAAGAGGGCACAAGCACAAGCACAAGATGGGGGGAGTTAGAGAAGGACCCACCATTTGATTAGGCACTAATTTTGCCTCCGGAATTGAACCTTTTTTTGAAGTTTGAATCATGGAGCAACAGCGCCTCGTGGAGCAAAAGGAAGAGGACAAATAAATTAGATGGGGAAAAAGGCACTCATTAGACCCCATCGGAAAAAGGCAAGTGCTTTTCAAATCTCTAGTGGGGTTTGTTTTGCTAACTAAAGCGAGGGATTTCTCATGTGTCGTGCCCGCCTGAACGGGTCGTTTGATTGATCCAGCATACGCAATTTCACTGTCCCTTCTCCTCGACGCATGATTGTAGAAAGAGAGAGAGAGAGAAAGAGAGAGGGAAGGAGATAGTGCCACGAATGTGAGGTTGGGAACCACACAGACGTTTTTGTCCTTTTGGAAAACTTATAGGACATGACCGTGCTCTCATCATTCGACCCTGTTGCTCCTCTCTCTCTCTCTCTCTGATTGCGGTGCTGGACATTTGCAGTTGCAGCAGTGATAAAAGAAACAATTCCCCTGCATCGGCCATGTTATGCTCTGCAAACCCCGCTGGTACGATCGCTCGCTTGATGTAAGACCCTCCACAGTTTCCCTCTCACAATAAAGCTGAGAGGTCTACATCCACCCAATAGTGAGTGGGCCGCATGATTGGTGAAATGTAGGTGCTTGGCCCATGTTAGGGTATTCCGGCATCGGACGTAATGTTAGTCTTTTGTCCTGTGTTGGTTTTGTAACCTGGTCGCTCCAGAGCAGGTGAACTTAGGTTCCAAGCGAACTTTCATGGAGTTTATTGTATGGTAAGAAGAGATCTAGGGCATCACGGATGTTCGGACTCGTGAGATGATGCGGTTGCAGTTTGGACAGTCCCCCTTACTGCATCGGATCCGTCGAAAGCCAGACGGAGGAGTTGTCAAATCTAGAGAGACAGCGGCTTTACTTGGGCAGTCCCATGGGGGGGTAACGGTCAAAATGATGGACGTCCATCATTGAGAAGCATAGGTCGCATGTTTCGCTTTATTTTTTCTAAGATGATACGTGATCCTTTACACTGGTCACATGATGTTGTTAGGTCATGATGATGATTATTGGTAGGCCACGTCCCCAGTTTTAAGTACCAAAAATAGGTTCGAATTTTCAAAGTCGGCATGAATTTAAATGCCCTCGAACAAAGATCGAAAGTCTTGAAAAGACCCACAAATGATACATTAGCTAAATAAGCTAAACTTTCAGGGGAAAAAAAAGGATAAACAAAAGGAGTTGCGGTTCTTATCAATATCATGTTATTATCTTGTGGAGAGTCTTACTATTCAATTTAATTTACACACAATATCCTAGAAACGTACTTATTTTGTGACACGATCGTTGAATTGTGCATTGCACTTTTTTATGGGGGTTAGAGTACATTGCACATTTACTTATCTATATTTTTGTCAACGTTATTCAGTCTAGTTCATGTTTACGTGTATAACATGACACCTTTAGATATATTTGATTTTATCTTGTAGTGAGGCAGGGCAAGTAATGAACTCGATGCATGACTTTTTCTTCTTGACGAGATTTACCAATCATTCTTCTTTTTATAGGTGTGGTAAGGTTGTATCTCAAATAGATTTTCATTTTCAACTATCACGCAATCCTAGTCGATTTCGTTATTATTATTAGTAGTATTCATAATCTGACTTATAATTAATAAGGTGGCTTGCAAACAATTCCTTTTTTTATGAAAGATTACACCCACTATATATTGCTAGAGGCGCAAACGTTTCTATCAACTCGGGCTAAGAACATTTCTTGAACTTGGCAAAGCGGTTCCTCCTCGGAGCTGAGAGTCGGATCGATCACTTCGGAACCAGATCAAATTGGCCGGTTCGATTTGATCCGATCCGGTTGGTTCTGAGATGCTCACCCTTATAATCAACATCGAATGACCCGGCCTGAATGACGAGTGAGGGCGAAACGACACGGCCGAGTCGGAACAGTGAGTCGACCCGGGGCGAAATCTCTGTCCCCACCCCCGCTACGGACGCCCCACTCATCTCGCACCCCATTTGTCCCCCTCCGGATCCGACGCGTGGGACGGTCTACAATCGACCTCGGCGGACTCGCGAGGTCACTGCCCGTCCAATGAATCCGCTCAATATCATTTCTTTAACCCAAGATTTTGATTAAATTTAGTCTATCATTAGCTATTTCTATATATATTTTTTAGCTCTTTTGTCTGTTGGTATTTCTATATAAATTAATATATATATATATACTACTGCCCACTACTATCCACACGTACTCGAAGCCTCCCGACAATCTTCAACCTCCTTGGCCCTTCTGAATTCTTCCTTCAACAGCAGCAACAGTGTCGTTTACTTGCCAGGAAGGGAGCTCGTACGTAAGATAGTTCACTGGGTTTGGTTCAGAGGAGGCTCGACCCTCGATTCAAGAACTGGGTCTGGACGGATCTTGGGGATTGGTTGGGGACTTCGGAGCTCGAGGCAAGTGGAGAATTTTTTGTTTTTTTTTACCCATTTCCGTTCTTGCTCTGGAAACTGTTCTGTTGCTCCTTTTTTATGTTTTCGAGTGAGTTCCCGTTGGTCTGGTAGGATCTCCAGCAGAATTTGGGTGGGTCTGTCTGCTCGCTGTTCCGGGACAAAATCTTGCGGGTGCAGTGCTTTGATTGGCTTTCCCCTGTTTTACCACTTCGGATTCTTTCTTGATTGTGCTGTGGGTGTCGATAAAGTCGGTTGCTTTATCGGTATCTGTTCCTGCCTCTGTGTACCTTTGGATACTTTAGAGTCGGGGGTTCTTGGGTTCGCTCTAAATAATTGAGGGTAGGGCTTTTACTGCACCTCGAATTGCGATTGTCCGTGGACTTAGGGTTTAGTGGAATTCTTGATTTCACCGATCCCGAGGATGTAGTAGCTGCATGAACTCTGTCTTCTAGCTTCGCGTCGTGCTTATTTCAGCTCGGAGACCGTTTCGGTCAGAGGGTTGAACTTGATTGCGGGGTTGGTGCTTGGTTTGGAGTTTCTGGGATTTGGGGCCAGTTACAGGGAAATTCTTAAGTGCGCTGATTTCAAGTTTGATTTTTTTGTTTTGTTTGCTTCTTTTGCCAGAGGAACGGTTCTAGCTTTCGGTCGCAACTTCCTTTCTCCAAGTCAGCGTTGAAGTAGTACTTGATCAGGTAATCTTGTGCTTGTCCCATTAGAGCTCATCGCGATCCGTCTCCGTTTTCTGCTTGGTTTCTGGGCTTTTGACCTCTTTGAGTTAGGTCCACTAGTGCAAGTGGTGGGTTATGTTTTAGTCAGGAATTATTGGTACGGTTGCCTGATGTTTGGCGTTAATTTCGTGCTTGGCCCGCAGGTTTCGTTGCTCGGTCTAGGATGGACTCGCCACAGTCTGTTGTTTCGGCGTTCAAGAGCTCTGTTGTTGAGGTCGAGAAACAGCAGCCGGACTTCTTTGTCCTGAACTCTGGCTGTTTCTCCAAGGGCATTGATGCCAACAGGAAGGAAGCTGCTGGTGGCAACTTGGAGAGCTTCGTCGGCTCCCTCGAGGTTTTCGTGCATCGGGCGAGGGACATCCATAACATCTGCATATACCACAAGCAAGATGTTTATGCTAAGGTTTGCTTGACCAGCGATCCTGAGCTTGCTGTGTCTACCAAAACCATTAATGGCGGTGGCCAAAATCCAGTCTTCAACGATAATCTTCGGCTCAATGTACGGACATTGGAGTGTTCCCTCAAGTGTGAAATTTGGATGCTGAGCAGGGTGAAGAATTATCTGGAGGATCAGTTGCTGGGTTTTGCTCTGGTGCCATTGTCCGAAGTCATCCTCAAGAATGGCCAGTTGGATAAGGAGTTCTCTCTCTCTTCAACTGATCTCTTTCATTCTCCTGCAGGGTTCGTTCATTTGTCACTCTCTTATACTGGGGCTTCACCTGAAGTAATGGCTATTCCAGCTCCACCCACTGTTTTGTCCACTGAGGCACCTGTCCAAGAATCAGAAGGAGCCGAATCGGACCCATGTGAGCTCGATAAGATCGAGTTTCCAGACCCAAAGATTGTCAATGAGAATCAAATGATGGTTTCCGAGTACTTTGGCATCCCATGTGACAGCTTGGACTCTCAGAACTCTGAGAGCTTGGTTGTTTCAGATGAGAATGAGCTGAGTTCAGAATTGGGTGTTCATGCAGTAGAAAGCATCTCAACAGCTACAGTTCAGTCGGTCCTGCATCCAATCCGTGATTCGCCCCCAAGCAGTGTCTCAACTAATGGGGTATCTTCTCCTTCTGTTCCTGCGAGCTCCCAGTCCTCAGATGCCCCAGTAGCTTCAAAGTATCCAAGTCAGGAAGAAAATTCGAAGCCTTCAAAAGAGCAGCATGTTTCAACCCCAAAAGATCAGAGCGTGCACAGCGATGACCGTGACAGTGCTTCCTCCGGTGGTGGATCGAGCGATTCTTCAGCAAAACCTCTTATCACAGTAAACGTGGAACCGGAGCAGAAAGTGGTGCAGCAGGATTTTGTGGACATGTACATGAAAAGCATGCAGCAGTTTACTGAGTCCCTGGCTAAGATGAAGCTTCCTATGGACATTGAGAGTGAGGAAAACAGCCCAGCAAGTTCGACGACTCCTGATCAGAAACTGCAGTCGTCAAAGAGCAATAATTCCCGCGTGTTCTATGGGAGTAGAGCCTTCTTCTGAGCTATTGTTCCAGTAAAAGCTGAGATGGAGTGACACAGGTGACAGACTTTAGAGTGAGGACTGATGCTGATAGTGAACTGGAATAACTCATGATTTAGTGTGGCATTTCCCTTTGTATGTCAAGATGATTTAGGATGGAGATCATGACATGTACTTTTAGCAAACTACTTTGATGTTGTCAACGATGTCCATGTATAAGAATCTTTTCTTGTTAACTTCCTGTCTACTTCCACTAGCTAATTATCACCAAACTGCTCTCCCTTTTGACTTTACCCAAAAACGGGTGTGATCAAGAGACATGTTGCTTCTTCATCATAGTGTCAAAGGGGATATTGTGTTGAAAGCATCATGATATTCATCATGATAATGTGTGATTCTAATCATCCACTATAAGTGGGTCGCTATATCTGTGGGGCACTCATCTCTCTTGCAATCGAATTGCAGTTGGCCGAGAAATTTCAGATCACTTAATGTTTTAATGGTTCGATTGATCGTCTTAACCGAAAGCCTTTTACAAGTCTGAACTGCACCGATGCATTAATCTATTATAAGTAATATAATCGGGTACTATTAACCTTGTCTTTTATGAGACGAAATACATGAATTACATAGACAAGTACAAGCTCTTTTTGGACATCCTGGCTTCATCAGATCGGTACTTCCATTATTTCATTTGCTCTGGTGTACATATGCCTCCGACAGACCCACGCAATCTGCCCGTCATCTCTGTATCGGATCCTATACAGTCCAAACTTCTCTGCAATATCTTTCCCAGTTGCACACCCGCGGTCCCTCAGGAAATCCACCACCCACTGTTGTGCTGCTCGTAGATCTTGCTGAATGTCCCTCGAACGGTCAGTGGCTCTACTTCTAGATCTTGCAGCAGCTCCAACAGCTCCTGCGGCAACTGCTCCTGCTGCTCCGCACATGAGGGAAGAATCGGCTAGATGAGCGACTTCCCTGCTCAAGTCGGGGATCATCTCTCCCATCCCAGCAGCTAGATGGGCTCCGATCTTAAGTGCAAACGTGATTAATTTCATGAATTTTGTCATGTACGGAGCCAAGCATTGTACTGCCCTGTTATCGATGTGCATCATTTCACATCCCATCTGATCTTCAACCACATGCATTTCTCTGCGGTATTCACATAGCATGTGTAGCCGAAGTGCTGTCATGCCTGATAACATACTGGTGACCAACCTCCTTGAGTAGTTCTCTGTTCTGACAAAATAGAACATGTTGGGCACTTTCCTTTCTTCGACTAGGACATTATAGTTGACTAGATAGTTTACTTTGTGGTGAAGCTGAAGGAGGAGTCTGTGCTCATAGTATCTGAGCCCTTGGATCTCTTGTTTCAGATCTCTGATTTCCTGCTCAATGATCTTCAGTCTCTGCAGAACTACTTCAACTCCCTTGGCAATACCACCAAATGTTGGCTCAACTCTACAGTCCTGTTCCTCGGTTGTCGATATGGAGCTTTCTGGTCCATCTGGGTTGTTTTCATTTGGAACTTGCAGTTCATTTGCAAGGTTGTAAAGGTCGTGATACCTACGGTGCAGCACCTCACGGAAGTCGTCATCTGATAAGAGGTCCCGTGCAAAATCAAAGCCAGCTCCAAGCACAGGTCTTCCAGACTCTGAGACTGGACACCATGTGTGCTGATAATCGTACATGCTCTCTGCAGGAACTGAGAGGAGTGCTTGCTTCAATTGTTGCAGAGAGACAAACTGAGATTTCCGGTATCTAGGAGGTGTTAGACTTTGCACGCATTCTGGACGCATGATGTTTTCGGTCAAGTTGACACCATGGCAGAAGCTTTGTATAGCTGGAATAATGAGCTGCTGTATGAGTCGGAGTGTTTCTGTCAGATTCTTGGTGGAGCATGCCAGCACGTCAATGTAATATCCTAGTTGTCCTCCAAGTTCCACCCTGATATACATGCCATTGATGTTTATGACGATGAGGTACTTCTCAAGACTGTAAGTTGCTCCATGTTGGTTCTTCAGTGCCATAATCTTGTTGTGGAGGTGTACCTGAGTTCACGGAAGCAGAAATTATTATGAGTCTGAAACAAGGAAATAGTTTTGTATTCTTATAAGTTCTTTCTCTTTCCTTTTTGGCCAGCATGACGTTCTCATTAACGCTTCCTGTATACGTTGATGTTAGTTGTGATTATACGACTGATTCAGGTTCTGGGAAGTTTGGGCTTTTGAGGGGGGGTGTGAGCCAATCAAGCATAATTGGGCCTAATCAATTCAATTCATCTCTATCATGTTGATCAGGACCATGGGTGTTTTGAGATCTATATACTAGTAATTAGGTTCTAACCACAACCTACAGTAGTAATGATTAGCTCACATCACCCTCCAAAAACTGTGGTGAAACCTAATTGATGTTTCCCCTGAGACTAAGGAGGGGAAGAGAAGATCAAAGATAAAAATTACCTGTAAACGGGGGAAGAAGCCTGGCGTAAGAAACATGTGACTTGAATCATCACACTCGAGATGCCGTCCTGCATATAGGCAGTCGGGTGTGCTGAATAGCCACCTCTGTGGCTTTCCTCTGCCTTCTTCAAGGATCGAGGGGATAAGCAGCGGAGATTTTGGATCTGACGGGTCTTGTTCATAACATAGCTCTAATTTCAGCATCATGCTTATAAGGTCACTTGCGTCCAAGTTCTCAAATACTTTTGAACCTATTCCAGGAATGTGGCTCTGTAGGCTTCCTCTGAGAATCTTCTCCAGTTCTTTTCTGCCAATGAAGCCGTTACTGTCTGATGACCCGTGCCTTCTGACTTCTAATCTCACCAGTTGGCCAAGCACTTCACTGCAAAACCACTCACAATCTAATATTAGGAATCCCAAATCATTAAAGTAGATAACTTCGCCTATGTCGTGAAGGCATGAAGCCACAGTACGCCTCCGGGTCTCCACCTTCTCTTTGTTATCATGCCTTGAACGAACTCTTAAACATGGAACCTTAATTTGACACAGCTCACTGAACTCCTTCCACTTCATAGCGGGTCTTCCGTAGTGTTCTGCCCTCCAGTCTGACAGAATTTGCACCATGTCATTGCAGAGCTGGTACACCCTAGGTACTCTTTCGAGGATTGTCTTACTAGTCCTTTGAAGGTGATGGGTCAGGTTACTAACAGATGCAGAGGATCTTGCATCAACTGTGAATACAGTAGGATAAAAGTCTACATACCCCTGGAACTTATCTCTTACCCTCTGAATTGAGTTCCCTATGTGCTGCACATTTTCAGATGCCTGATTGATTTTGTCATAATGCGTGAGAACTACTGTCACATAGGGCAGCATGCATTGCTGTGCTGCTCTGCCGGAATTGGAAACTATGAACCTAAGCCAGTATTGGATGTCTTCCTCCACCTCTGCTGGTGTCTTTGGTTCTCTGTTGTTTGATTTTCTGAACAAACTCGAGATAATTAGGAAGAACGATGCGCTTCCCTGCCCTGGAAACATGAGGTCATGGAGGGAATAGAACTCGTGCTGACCCGCAAGGTTCCATATCGAAATCTTTGTCTCTTCATCCTTGAAAGTCTTGATCTTCATTCCAGCCGGTCTGACCGCTTGCTCAACTGGATTTACTAGAGTCTTTACCTGATCAATGTAGGGAAGCCGCGAGGAAGAGAAATTTTGTGATATGGAATGACACAGCGTGGTTTTACCTGCCCATTAATTTAATAGAGGCACTTTCCATTACTGAGCATTCAAGTAATATAGATGATGCTACTAGATTAAGCTCTCACGACGTCAATGATTTGAGTGCAATTTGGATTTGGAACATTACCTGCACATTCCTGCCCACACAGGAAGACTCTACATGTCTTGGGCATCACAAGTGGCGTGTCCTTCATCAAGTCGACTTCTGGTTCAGTCCTCTCGCTCTGGCCCAGTCTTTGGTTTATCCCATTTGTTTTCCCTGAGTTGTGCAGTGGAGTGCCGACTAGATCGATATTCTCGATCCACGGATTGATTTGCAAGGTTTCCATTATTGCCTGCAACACCGGCTCCCCCTTTACGCCTTTGCAACCTTTCAATGACAGGTATCTTAACGTAGCATTTTTTTCTAAGCTTTGAAAGATTTTGATGAAGTCTTCTGGTCTCAAACTCTCGTCATCATATATACCAAGATGTGTCAAACTCTCGTTGGTTGTCAGCATCTGCAAAATGGCTGCCAATCCGTCTCGTCCAATTTTGGTTTTTTCACCACCGAAAGCCACGGACTTTAAGGTTATGTTAGCTTGTATCTGAAGAGCAGAGAACCTACTCAATGGACAAAGTAAATGTTCGATAGCAACACCCCCAAACCAATTCCCATCGAGATACAAGCTATGCAATCTCTGGTTTTTGAAGAGTCCAGCCGCAACATAAACAACTCCTTTGTCCTTGAGGCAAGTTTTTGACAAGTTTACCTCTTGAAGAGTCTGGTTCTGCTCCAGGACCCACCGGAACTCTTTCGCCCACCGTGATTTCAGTCGGACGCCAGTCAGGTCAAGTGCTTTGACTGTCAAATTCATACCCAGAGCACATGCAACCCTGCAAGTTCCTGAGAGATCGAGCCGATATATCCGCAACGTGCTGTTCTCAGGCACAAACTCCACCACCTTGGAACTACTTTCTCCTTTACCTCCACTCCAAATGTGAACTTCCATGGTCCTATTTCTTGCCAATACTGCTGAAATCAAGGGTGTCGCTGTTATGGAGTTCGAGTCGAAAATCGTCAGCAACTTTAGTGTGGAGTTCACTTCGATCATCTTCGAGAGTTCCTCTGCACCTTTTGAGCCGATCGAGTCTTCCCATATTTGCAACCCTTCCAAACTGTCATTGTACTTGAGAGCGGACGCTAGAAGCCCCGCTCCTACCGCCCTGAGACCAGATTCGCAGAAATTTATTTCTCTAATCACTTTATTATTCTTCAGAAATTCGGAGAACTGCGCCAAACAATCCACACTGAATCTGTTCCTCCGAAACACAACTTCCTTGATGCTCGAGCTATGCTCGATGAGCCCTCCCAAGGCTTTTACTAGCTGCAGTTCCCAACTGACACCAAGGAACTCGAGGTTTCTCAAGGATGAGTGAGCATTCTTGGATGTTCCTATAGCCGTAAGGAGGTGGGAGAAGTACTGGAGGTTGTCCTTGCTGATGTTCACATTCAAGGAACTTTCCGTTTCCTGAAAACAACCGGACTTGGGCTGTGAGAGGTCGAAGGAAATGCTGTGCAAAACGAGGCCTTCAGATGCTATCGCTTGTACAACACATTGCAGATCTCCGAGTCCGTCGTCTGACGCCATTGCTATGCTCACTACAGAGGAATCGCTTGTCTGCTCAAGAAATCACCCTCTGGTTCAACAGCCGATCACTCGAAGGACACTCTCGTGAGTTCTTGAGGTTGATGGCCGGGTACTGTTTAGTGTGGATCCTGCTTTGCTTTCTGGTTTTGTCCATGAACAGGAAAAGGGTTCACCGAGCTTCTTCGTACGCGTTCTTGCTTCACCTGTGCTTTATCCCTTACTTCTGTTTGAAGTTATTATATTGTGTCAACTGCTGTCGCAAATTGAAAGGATTCTTTAAATTCCACTTCTTCTCAACCTATACAGTCTCTTGGTTTTGGCTCATTTATGTCCTTTAGATCTTGTAACTGTTTCTGGTCATCCATTCAAATCTCTGAACCAATTGTTTAGTGGGTCTTGCTAATTCAAGAAATGTGGTCGTGGAGTTCTTAGCCGCGCTGCTGTACAGAGTGATCGATGTGGTTGAGTCATGTTGGCTTGATGAACTAAAATCTGGACACGTTTCTGAAAAATTTACAACTTTTCTGACCTTTTTGGCCCGTCTACACAAGCTTTACCCGTCCTCCTTTTTCTAAGGGCAAAAGCAGGAGGGAATCCTATAAAGCAGTGCGTCTCTGGTGGACAACAATGATGCTAATACTCTCTCTCTCTCTCTCTCTCTCCCCCCTCGATCTACAAAGATCTATCTTGACAGCAGAAAAACAAAGCTTGAATAGTAGTGTGGACTTTTATGCTCCCAAGCCCCAGGCAACTGGCCCATGTGACAGTACTTAGTCAGACCCTTAGTTCGTCATGGTCCGGGCTAATCCCACCCGTTGCTTTACGGGTCCTACGTCATCGAACGGCTGAGATTAGGCGGTCCGTAATGGGCCGAATCCAACCGAAAGGATTTCCTAGGTGCCCGGGCCCATTCCTGACGTTACCGCAATCTATGGTATTTAATTTGCCTATTCTGTTTCCTGCGATTTTTGAACAGGGAAAAAAGAAAAGGTAAACAGTACATTTCCTGCGATTTTTAGGGACCTGTTTTGTTCCTTATGGAGTCTTGGAGACAGCGAAGGAGATGATCATTCTAATTGTAAATTATCTTTAGTAGTTGGCAGGCACTGAGAGTAGCCAACTCAGTCAGAATTCACGGCGAAGATTTAGATTCTGGAAGAACTTTTTGGCCGAAGTGCAGTCTTCAATGTTTCCATGATACCCTTCCCTTCTTTAGAAACATGAACTATCAACAGTACAAAAAGTAAAAAGGAACACTATAAATAAATCGTGGCATCTATATCTCCTACCAATGACAAGGTTAAAAAAAGAATTGACCTTGTCGTGGATATCAGTTGTAAGCCTTTACCTGATGCCATGCCATTGTCATCAGATTGCCAAAAACCAGTCATGATCAAAGGCTAAGATAGGGAGCAGGTTCTGTGTGAACCATTCAAACTAGAGTTCGGTCTTTGAATCAAAACATATTCATATAAGGTCTTATCAGGTAGGTACCATTGTGAGCAAGGCGACAATTCTTAGCGAGACTAAAGTAGTCTGCTCTGACCCAAAAAAAAAAAAAAAAAAAGAAACGTGGTCCGCAACTTCATTGAAACGCAAAGTCATACTGATCTAATAAAAACAAACTTGAATTTAGTCAGAGAAGTGAAATTAAAGACGAGTTCCACGCCTAAAAAAGGGTAATGATAATTTGATGGATAGATACTTCCCTTTGTCCTCTAGGGCGGAGGGGTGGGGGGGGAGAGAGAGAGAGAGAGAGAGAGAGAGAGGACAATTTAAATGGAATATGAGTCAATGTTTGACAATGAAACAAGAAAACGAGAGGACCCTGGAATCTTATGCATACCAAGAAAGAAACTTGCAAGGGTGGCCAAACCATATCCTTTCCTTGGCAAGATCGGTAATGGATAAGTGATCAGAAACCTGAAATCCATTGGCGACTATGACCCACGACTAACTCTTGTCTTCCCGATTTGCCATCTCGGCCCCTAATTTGGAAAAACCATGCCTATTAAATACAGGGTGATTTTGAAAGAAAAAAGACTAAGCTTGAGCATGGTGTTTCTTTAAATGTACGCTGCATACTGCGGACAGATGCAGATGGTGGTGGTACCTAACTCGAAGGCTTCACAAAGCACAGAACAAGCAGACTACAATAGCAATAGGAAATTTCTAGGATACGGAGGGTTGCAACAATTATTAATGAGGAAAAAAAATTAAAATTCGCAAGCAAGGGAAATTGGAATTAGCAGTAAGATGGTAAGAAGAACATGACGAGTCTAAGAGAAGAGTATGGTAATTGGAAAACCAATCTAAGTGTACTTTTTTTCATTAATAGACAGTTTGATAACCGAATTGAGTATTGAGTAGCTTATTTAATGAGGATTGTAGGGGTACCCCTCATTGTTCCACACTAGCAAATCAAACCAGACCTCACATACAATCTATCACAGGGAAAACATACTCCTGAAGAAAAATTAGAGCAGGCAAGTATCACAGTGATATTGCCAAAAAAAAAAAAAAAAAAAAAAAAACAAAACAAAAGAAAGATCCAACTTGGTATTTTTATCCTCTATAACTGGTTTGTCTCCCAAGAGACGCACTGATTTCTAATCCAATCTCCTTGAGTATAACTTCTGCAATTTGATTTACCTCTCAATGAGTTGCTGTTGAAGGGATTTGAGGCCTAATGTAGGGGCAAAAATCACTTATTAGACCTCCAAAAAGATCCCTTAAAATAATCTCCCTGGACATGTGAGCTTGAAATTGTACTCCACTTGACTATAAGTTCGACATCCTTGTAAGCTGAGATATGAACATACTGGAGGATGAAACGCAATCTTTGACCTTATCTTTCGCCTAAGACTACCCTGTGAATTTGCAAAAAAAGATTCTCCTAAGCAGCAATTCCTGAGGCATGAATTAAAACAAGATAAGCTTTTGTCAAGAAACTAACCAATCTGATTATGTTATTAAACTTTGCAGATAAATAGAATGTTCTTAAAGACACTGAGGTAAAAAAGCTTCAGATAGAGAGAGAGAGAGAGAGAGAGAGAGTAACGAGCACATTGGAAAATGACGTTCAAATAGAGGCTCTATCTCTTCAAAATCAATTTACAGTTATGAAGAAATGCAAGAATACCAGTTGAAAGGATCTTAGTCCTTGTATTTGTAGGACTTTAGAGTTAGTTATTTCAGCAGATGTTCCAGATTATTACAGTAATTTTACATGAAAACATGGTCTGGCCACTCTTTAATTGTACACTTGCTAGTCATGCAAATCTTGACCTAACGATCTCATGGGGTTAGTGAATAGGGGACGATTCTAAGAAGAAAGCGCTAGTCCTATTGCAGCCACCAGCAGATTAAATAGCTATCCAGTGCATCTATTATAGGAGAGCCTAGGTTTAGCAAAAAGAAGAGATCCCATTTTGAGCCACTGTGATGAGACTTACTTTATCTTGTAGCACACGTTCAACCTGAACTGCTTTTGGAATTACAAAGCATGAAAAACACAAATCAAGTCCAGCAATTAGGATATCTTGATGAACATTCTCGCATTTAGATCATTGGGGATGATCAGACGCAAAACATAAAACTCATCATGTTTCTAGAAAACCCAAAGAAATGTAAACTTTCAAGGAAGCACTCAAATCACTGACACCTAATAGGCCACATGATTAAAATGTGATACTGGATGCTGGGTTTTCTGCCAAAAAGTTTTAGCATTACTTTAGGCTGGACCTAAAAGTTGCTTTTGCAAAATTCTTCTCCATTAGTGGAACCTTGGCAAGTGATTCCAGAAACTAATGAAGGTCCACAGTGTTAGTTCAAAAGCTGTTACTCTGTGATATAAGCTTCATCCTAGAAGGAACAAGAAAGGTAATCTTAAATGCAGCATGTCCCAGTTGCACATCAGGTTGATTCTACCTTAAACAAATGGGTATTAACTCCTGAAAACAAGTAAACCTCATCCAACGTCCAACCAAAATTCACTTACTTCATGTTGTTAATGTGTTGTCTGAGTTCTAGTACTTCATGCCGGTAAGCTGAGTAAGAAAATATTATCCAGAGAAAACTGTACCTCTATTAGGCTGTCTACTAGTGTTGCTGTAACTTCCATAACCTTCTGAACTTTTAGCTGTGACATCTGAAGCCAGATCGGTAATACCAAAACCAAAGGACCCAGAGCCATCTAGCTCAGGATTGGCAGATCTCCAAGTTGAGCCACTATAATACATGTCTCTATAGCTATCCTCAAAATTGCTGGTCGAGGCAGCAAATGATGATGCCAAGGCCCTACTGTTGCTGTTGTTTCTTAAATCTCCTTCTGCTTCCAACCCATAGCTGTCATTTCCATTCCCATGACCGAAATTCCGGCCTTGAGCTGAAAAACAAGAGGGGTCCCAGTCGGCTCCTGCCTGCCCAATTGAAACTCCATAGTTTCCACTTCCACGGCCCAGTGGAGTACCCAAATTTATTGGATTAAATGCACTATTTAGGCCACTATTTCCCCATACAGCACGACTTCTGGGACTTAAAACAGAACCACTTATTTGACCATCCGTGTTATTGCCAATGGGATTATCAAACCTGCTTACATTGCCAATGTAGTATGGCCTAAATGTCCGCCCAAATCCTGAGCCATTGCCAAGGTTGGAACCAACACCTAAATTCGGGTTTAAGACAGGGTCCAGATTCATGCTGATTCCATGACCTGAAGCACCAAATGGAGGAAACCCTCCTCGAGCTGTGACTATAGGATTGAACCTATTCAAAGAATACCCTTGAGCATAGCCATTAATTAGGTCATTGACCCTGTTCACGCCATAGTTATATCCCATCAGAGGGCTCCGCATGGGCCCTGGAGAGAGCTCTTTGGGAACTGCCCTCTTTACCTCGACCATTTTCCCATTTAAATCATGGAAGGTCCGGTACAGAACCCGGTCCACTGCATCCTCCGAATCATAAGTGATGAAACCAAAACCTCTGGGTCTTTGGGTATTGTGGTCATACATGACTACAACATCAATAATATTACCAAACTGATCAAAGTACTTCTTGAAGTCACCCTCTGTGATTGTAGATGGTAAACCACCTACAAAGATTTTTTTGGTACGTCCAGGACTCGGAGATCCATTCATGCTGGCTGAACTCCTATTAAGAAGTTGCTGATCCTCTCTAGGAACAGCTTTCTTTGCTTCAACCTGAGATCAAGAATTTAAAAGCCAAACTACTTGTCAGAATTTCCCTTTTTCTTTGCCCTGCAAACTTGGACTGAACAGACAATGCTGTAAAATTTGGTCTGAACACTGCATATGGAGGAGGAAAAGATGCACGCACTCTAAATTCACAGACCTGATCTAAGAATTTCAAGTGTATAGGTGCCTGATTAGCAGAATTTTTATCTTATTCCACAATGCACATAGACTCAAGTGCTTCAATCAACTTACCGAGCGACCGTCAATCAAGTGCTTATCCCTGGTCACTCTTTCAGCATCAGCGGGATCGGCAAAGACCACGAAACCGAATCCACGAGCTCGGCCGGTTGCACGATCTCTCATGATCATAGCCTCCACCACCTCACCGTAACTTCCAAAGTATTCTTTAAGGCGTTCTTCATCCGTGTCCCATGAAATCCCACCAATGAAGAGCTTCCCAAGATCTGACTCCATCTTTTCTGATGATCAAGTATTGCATATCACGTCATCAATCGACAATCTCACTCGCAGAATGAGATAATTCAACAAGAGAACATTCATCCTCAACCCTTTACCCCACTAAATTCCATAATTCAGTGCGATGAACTAGACATCATGTGTACATCATATCTGTTGACAAAATTAGACTGGCAGATTCAAATGCAGGAAATGGCAATCAAACAAAGACTTACCCGAGATATTCTGAAAGTTTTCAGACAGAATCAGATTGGTTGCTCCAGTTGGGGGTGGGAAGTGGATGGATGGACCTTGAATTCAGTGTTGGAGCATCAGATCTTCATCCGCAATCACAAGAGAACAGAGGATTCCTGCTAAAACCAAAGGCGTGAAATTTAAAGATGGAATTCGGATGGATCAGAAACCCAGCAAAACTCAAGAGAGACAGGCTTTATATGAACGTGAAGATTGAGTGGGCAAGAAGATAAATGAGTGAATTTACCATTGTGTGTGGATCCAGATGACAAATTGGGCAAGAAACTAAGATCTAAACAAGATAACACACAGTAATGAAAACAGAGCAAGAGCTCATTTTCTCTCTCTATCTCTCTCTCTCTCTGTGATGTTCTTCCTTTTATCTTTCTTGGTCATTCCACTCTCTCCTCCTTTGAATATAAAAATGCAATTTTTTGTTTTGCACAGAGAGAGAGAGAGAGAGAGAGAGAGAGAAAGGGAGGGAGCTGGCAATCTTCTGGCGCAAGAACATTCGGAGGATTCTTAAGAGAGATGAGAAATGGCTGACGATGTTTACGTTTATTGCTTATTTTAACATAAAACACTGGCATTTTTCTTCCAAAAAAAATTAAAAATCAAACGACCGAGAGATACAAGGCGGAATAAATTGGATGGTGGGATAAAATTAGACAAATTGGGACAATTCCTCCTCGAAATTTGGAAGAAAAACTGGATTCTACGAAATTCATGTATCCATCCATCCCAGTATCAATCTATCCCACGCGGAGAGAGTGCATGAGCGCTAGTGAAAAGGACACCTATTCTCCTCCATGCCTTTTCGTTTTAGCCTAACTTTATCAAGGTGGTGAACTATTTCTGGACTCCTAACATCTCTTTTTCCTTAATTTATCTCCCTTCTGCACGACCCAAAAACAACTCTGCACTGCCAATAAACAACTTGGAATTATGTCCGAAAAAGAATTTCGAAAATTGAGAAGAATCGTAATGGTCCGTTCTAGTGGCGAGCACGTAAAACTCCGGCACAATGATGTTTGCTTTTTCAGTGGTGAACCTGAAAGGAGCAAACATCAGCCCTGTCCTCAATCTGGTACAGCTCAAGATAGGCGACCCACTTCATATTTTTAGATTCATTTTTTTTTTTCTTTTTGCCACTTCCAATGTGCGCAGAAAATGCTTTCCCTGAATTTTGAATGAAAACCCATTTTTAATGTAGCCTGAATTTCCCTAATTTCGACACATTATCAATATTTACATCCCGAAATAATAAAAGGATTATTCCAACTTTGCGAAGACTCTTAAACTGACCATGTGGAATTTGATCGACTGTATTGGAATGATGATCACCAATTAATGAGGCGCAATAATAGAACTTGGGCTAAATTCCAAATCCCTAGTAGATGCTTCGTTATCACAATAATTGATGCCGGATTATTGGAATTCAAAGAAAGGTTAGCTGTTACATGGGCAAGAATCAAGAAAATCATCAACCAACCAATCAAAACATGAATTAACAATTAGTTTGACAATAGTTTTTCTTTAAAAAAAAAAAAAAAACTTGACCTAGGTTATTCGAAATGGGTTGGTAATTAGTCATCGTGGATGAGTTGCACCAGCTACATTGTTGCCAACAGACGGCTACCGGAACCAAACTCCACATAAGAGTGAAAGTTGGCTACGGTGGCATCTAATTAATTAAATTTTTTGTAGCCGTGGCCCACGTCGCTAGGACGAATAATTGTTAGATTGGAGGGCAACGTAATTTTCATATTTGTGATAGCATGGGCCACTTGCAAACCTCGAGAGAAACCAAAGTTGCTGCTGATAAAGCGTAGCAATTTCTTCGTCAACGTGGGTGATGGCGGCAACAAAATTGGTATTTGCTAACTCAAATTTCCTTTTTTATTTTTTATTTTTCCGGCCAACTCAGTTTGTGCAAGAGAACAAACGACCTTGATATATTAAGGGCAATTAGGCCTTGCTTTCTCCAACAATGAATTGTTAAATTTGTTTGTGAAAATTGACTAGGCGTGGCTTGGATCTAGGTCGTCTGAGCTACTTCTGAGGTGTCTTTTCACATATTATATTAGGAGAGGACATGCTGATGCGTACCTGTGAGAAAAGAATATGAAACCCTTTTTTTCTTTTTGTAGATTTTCATATGAGGATAATTTTTGTGATTACACCTAAGAAAAAGAAAAGAAAAAGAATAACAGACGGCCAGAACATTAGCCAAAATTCAACTAAAAAGACAACAATTTGATACCAAAGAGCAGATCAAGAAAATTAAGGTTATGAATGTTGGTTAACTAGTTCCTCAAAGAGGTGGATTGTCGCGTTTGACATTATGGGAGGATCGTTAGCTCTTCATTTTTGTTTCAGATGCAAGTAAAAAAAATCATTATTATTAAAGAAAGAATTGGCAAGTGATGCTGATGATATATTCAAAAGAGGAACTTGGGATTGAAATTTCTTTTTTTTTTCTGCATCAACATCCAAGATGATTCCCAGATGTTGACTTCCCAAAATTGGCAGATTATTAATTGACTAAAAGGACATTTGCAGGCTAGAAAAGCTGAGAGCTCCAATGGTTTTGGTTTGGCAGTGAAGCATCCGATGAACCAGATTAAGAAACCTCACCTCATCTCCCCGTAGTTGGTCTGACTTCTATTGCAAGGGAACTGGGTCTGGTACCATTATCGCCTTCTCTCCAGGATTTTTAAGATCTGAGAAATCACATCTTCGGTGGTTGGCCCAATTGATATTCCTCATCTCCTTGAGTTGAAAATGAGATATCATATTCAAGAAACAATATTGAAATCCCTCTCTCTCTCTCTCTCGCCCTCTCCCTCCCTCTCTCCCTTTCCTTTTCAGTGCTAAAAACAGAGAAATTGCAACTCAGTTTTTGTTCTTGCCTTTTACCCAGCAGTGGCGGAGCATGTATTTGATAAATTACACCAAGCATCAAGTGGCACAGGGGTGACGTGCCTTCGCCCACTCCCTTGGGTCCAACAGTGCTTTTCCTCAGTGAATCGTTCAAATTTTGTCTAATTGGCCATGGCAAGCTTCAAATTTCCTCGAGTTGGGAACTATTGTTTTGCTGTCATGTGGAGGAGGACACAAGTGGACAACCACAGGATAGAGACGTGTTTGTTTGATCTGATTTAGGTGTTTTAGGATTGCAAGGGAGTCGGATCATTCTAGGCCTAGTGGAAGGCTGTAGAGAAGGTTGCTTCCTAGACAATGATGTCATTTCTGCTAATGAAACTTCTGAGCACTGACCTCGTACCTATCAGTCATGAGATAAGGCTTTCATATTTTAATTTCTCTGAAACTTTGATTCGTTAATAGAGTACAACCGCATGCAATTTCCTCCACCGTTTCTCGCCATCATGTCACTGAAATGTTTCTAGATACATTATAGAACTTGATATATTCGTCAATTATTGATCTCTAAAATTTGTTTATGGTATTAGATGATCTAACCAACTGTGGGAATTGGCTCGTCGCCAAAACTTGTACAAAAAGACTTTCTTTCCTGGAAGGCGAAGAGTAGCATATTCTCTATCTTATTGATCATCACAGCTTCGTATTTACGGATGGCCAAATGCCTAAGCTGCCAAGCAGCTTCTCTGAAGGATGCAATTCGCAGCGTGGGCAGGACTCGAGCGATGCTCTTCTTCAAAGCACATGATCTGGTCAGCATATTTCGGTTGAAAGCATAGTATTTGGAATTGAAGTTGAAGTTAATCACGTGTCATCTGAAGTGCATACCAAAACTTGAGCTGGTTATTTTATCTGATTGAATTGAAGATTTGGGAAAGTATGAAGAACATAATAGATCCACCAAAAACAGCAAACTTCTTAATTCGAATCCGTTTTTAACTCGTTTGTCACCTGTGCATGAGAGGCATGCGTACAAACTCAAGTGCACTTACCAATACAGATGGCAAACAGACATGGACTAATTGGACTATAATCTGAAGAATTTTGCCGTACTGCTTAGACTTAACTAACAAGAGACGCGTGGACACGGAGAAATGTTTTTCTGCATGATGACATGCCTCTTCCCATGAGTCTGATGAAAACAGCAGATGAAAAGCGTGTCGGCGAGATCAATTCAGTAATTTGATCCCGGCGTATCCCATGTCTCAGGTATAACAGAATGCAGGAAACAGCAATCTTTATAGTTACCCTCGGCGCACGGCATTGGCGAAGCTGAGACCAGAAGGTTTTGATCCGCATTGATCACCTCCTCTATCTTCTCTATAACTTCTGCGACAGATGGTCTCTTGTCAGGAGCGTCGGCCACGCACCTCAGAGAAATGTTCAGCAACGGAAAAGCCCATTGCTTCGCGGCTGTGCTGACCTCCTTATCAAAGACTTCCCCCGTCCATTCCTCTCTGACCATGGACTTGACCCACTTTGGAAGATTTACTATGGTTGTCTCGACGGTCTTGCCTGTTAGTAATTCAAGCATAATCACACCGAAGCTATAAACATCTGCCTGCTCCGAGAAGCATTTTTCTGGCGCCACATAGCCATTAGACGCAAGGATGCAAGCTCCCTTGGGGTCGAAGAACTTTGAAACGCCGTATTCGCTTATGAGTGCCTCCATAGAATCACCTAACAAAATGTTTGAGAGCTTGAGATTCCCATGAGGAATGATCTCCCTCCCCATAGTCCTCTCATAGATGAAGCCCAAGCCTCTCGCGATGCCACCGGCTATGTAGAGGCGTAGTTTCCATGGAAAATCCCTCTTACCTGCGATATAATCTGCATGGAACGCAAAAGATCGAACTATAAGCAGAAATAATGCTCTTAAGTCCTTAGATCATGTAAAAATAACTAGTTATATCAGGTCTAGGCATTGAGGTTACAAAATATGAGCACTTGCCTTCGCATAGATTTAGCAAGCTTCCATTACTCTGATACTTGTATATCAGAAGCTTGTCTTCATTGGTTGAGTGGAACCCAACCAGAGGAAGAATATTAGGATGTTTCATGTTCCCGACTTGCCTCATCGTCTTGCCAAAATCCTCGAATGACACCTGCGGCTTCTTCAATCTCTTGACTGCATAAGTGATGTTCTTCAGCACAACCTTGTAGAGGCTGCTGCAGAACCTCTGGCTCTGGAGGTCTGCTGCCGCCTCAAGGAGGTCATCAAGCTTAAAGGCTTCATGCTCCTCGACGAAAAAGACGAGCTCTGATCGTCCTTCCTCGGGCTTGATTTCTTCGACTGGTGGCTTCGGGGGGAGAACTTTGAGAGGGGAGATGCTTAGCGCCTTCAAGGTCGCCTTCTCTTCGGCTAATTTCGCTGCCTTCTTGCCAACTAACCATGTTAGTAGGAAGAAAAACCCAACACCAAATACCAACAGCAAGCACCAGCCCCACTGATTGAACCACACAGAATCATGACCACTGGGTTCTGGGCTCTCAGCGTCAGATAATTTCCTTGATTTAAGGACATAGATCTGTTTATGATGTGAATCCAAACGTTTATGCTCAGTGGGGATGAACTTTGGCCTGTTTGGTGTGGTCACTGAAAAATTATTGTTGGATATGTCAACTGTGCTAAGGAGTTTCAGCTTTCTGAGAGCAATTGGTACTCTTCCACTCAGAAGGTTGCTGCTCAGATTTAAAGTGACCAGACTTGTGCAGTTTTCAATCGAATCCGGAATATTACCACTTATGAGATTATTAGCTAAGCTTAGGTATCGCAAGTTTGGCAGTTTGCATAGAGGCTTGGCGTCTATTGTCCCTTTAAGGCTCAAATGTTCAAGCCTAATTTCGGTGATCCTGCCATCTTCCAAGTTGCATCTTACACCTTTCCAATTGGCCAAACAAGGACGCAACAAGGACACGTCCGGGGCAAATCTGGTGGCATTTTCGGGATCAACTGCTCTAATGAAATCTAAGAAAGATTTGGTTTCTGATAACTCACCTTTCGTGATGGTTATGACCAACAGGAAAATAGTGACAATGCTTCTCAATTGCTGAGAAACGAACCAAGATGCAAACCCTCCTGAGCTCTGCATAACTGTGCAACTTCTGTTTTTGGCTCGCTCATCAGAAGCACGAGGAATACGCAGCAAGGAATAGTGTTTGTTCTCGGCAATTTAGAGAGACAGAAAGTTATAAGCATATCAGACAGGCATGTGAACATTCTTATGTCTGTCGCTCAGATAAATACTTTCCCCTATTCGCTATTTCCAAAGTTTTGTCCTGGCAATGTTCACCTCTTTGAGGGGAACAATGTAACAATATTGGAGGAATTTCGTTAACACCTAAAAGATGCAAGTTATGGTGGGGATGCTTCTATGAGATGCGGCAACTGTGATTCGGCCATATTTGCGTTTGTATTCAGTTTAATATAGATACCAGATTATTCTGGTGGTGATCTTAATGAGCCTCAACAATCGTGTACTACTTGTCTTTTTAGGAAGTCACCAGTTTGATTGTTTTGAGGTAAGATGATTTGAGAGAGGGCAGCAACCAACATATAAAAAAACAAAACAAGTCAATGACAGCTCCCAGGCCATTCATTTCTGCTAATTCACATTTTGCTTTCTTACCATTTGTTTCTACTAGCTGTCGGATGTTGTTTTGCTGACAGAAGTCTGACAATTTACTGTCGAGGGTGTGGGATTGTAATGCACGAGGCGCGAGGACGGATGGTTCGATTGCAAAACAAGTGTCTAGCGATGTGAGGTCTCTTTAACCATTAAGCTGATGAGTACATGTGGGCGCCACTAGGTCCATCACGCACTTAATTCTGATGACTGCATAGAGACGGGGATAAGCGTGAGAGACATCTGCAGGTAACTTCCAGCAGGAGGCCTTTTCTTCAGGTTACAGTTACAGTTCACGAAGGCTTTCTGACCTCTATACATAATATTACATGCTCCTTTGTTCCTGTTTATGTTGTTACCTTCATGGGAAATAGTTGTATCTTTTATTTTTATAATAAGGTGTGGTAAATTAGTTTGCAAACATTGCTATTATGCACTTCTATTTGAAAAAAAAAAATGAAATAAGGATTGTTCTAAGGTCCTAGGACTAGTGGAGGCCTATCTGTTACTCGAACATTAGTGATCACACTTCAATGAAGTACCCACTTAATCTCTAAATTGTATGGCGGATCTCTCATCCTAAACAGACATGCGTGTGTACTCTCGGAGGTGTTTACGAAAGAAAGCGCAGACATAGTGATTTCGAACTCGGAGTCTAAAGCGTAGGGCGCGAATATGCTTGCCACTCGAACAATTTGACTCTCTTGTTAAACTATTTACATATTATAAAATGTTTTTGCTCATGCGTAACGAAAAATTGATTATTTTGAGGTGAATTAGCGTATAATCCGAGGTGAAAATTACATATAGAGTGTTCGAATTGTGATAACTAATAATTGGTATATTAACGAGTTACAATCATATTTTCAATTCCATATCAACTCATGCAATATAAAATATTATATGTACGATTTGATAAGTCAAGATAATTGCATACGATATAAGAGAGTGTGTGTGCGTGCATGTGTTAGTGGGCGTCCATGCATCACCCGAGTGTATCTTGTTGTATTTATGTTCGAATTTTCCTTTGATGATACCTACCTCGTCTCTGATAGTGTGAGTGGATATTTGTTCGGATGAGAGGGTAAACTGCTTTTCAATTGAAAGAACATGTAAAATCAAATTCCCTGAAAATTGTAAAATTGATGACATTAGTTTTTCAAAATCAAAAGTATTTGGAAAAAAAAGAAAAAAAAGAAAAAAATCATAAACTTTGCTTAGAGTGACATTTATCCTAAATTATTTTTTTTGACAACAAAAACTCAAAACTTTGTTCAATGTAACAGATTTACACCACAATTTTTCCTGCTCAGAGACCGTATATTTAGAATCTCAAAAAATATATTACACTGTTAAAAATGTAGAGTTTTTGGTATTGTCGAAAAGTGTTTTGAATTTTTGATGTCAAAAAAATAAATTTGGGATAAATATATTCCATTGTATAAGTTTGTGTTAAATATGTCACATAATTTAAGTTTGGAGTTTTTTATGTCATAAAAAATTCTGGATAAATATATTGTAAAATTTGAGATTTTTGGTGACTTTTATCTAAAAAAACTTAATAGAAAGAAATTTGTCAAAGGTATTTTTTTTTTTTTCCTTTTTCCTGCTTGGGCCATTTTTCAGTTTTCTCTCTCATCGTATTGGTAAGGCTCTGGCCTCATCGTGCTCCGCTTCGTTCTTCCTCTCGGAAGACAACCACCTGCTCTCGCTTCTTCCCGCTTCGTCTCCCTCCCTTCCCTCCCTCCCTCCCTCTGTCCCTCTTTCAATTAGGGTTTCCCTCCTCTGCGATCGTTTCCCCGGAACCATGGCGTCGCTGGAGACGATCGCGGACGCGATCAAGCTCATAGGCTCCAAGAAGGAGAGCCTCAAGAGGGCCTTCGACGACCTCCGGGCCCAGCCCTCCCTCCTCTCTTCCTTCTCCCTCTCCTGGTCCGACATCGACTCTCACTTCGCCCCCGCCGAGGCCTCCATCGCCCGCAAGTTCGACCTCCTCGAGTCGCTCGAGTCCGCTCATCGGCCACGACAGCAGCAGCAGCAGCAGCAGCAACCGCCGCAGAAGCCGGAGGAAGAAGCGGCGCCGGATGCTCGACCCGACCCCGTCCCGACCGAATCGGTGGCGATGCAGGCTGAACCGATTACCTCGCCCGGCGGTGCGAAAGGAGGTAACGAACGTCCTGCGTCGTCGTCCGATCCCCCGAGCCAGTGCGCCGTCGAACCGCGGCCCGAGTTGAAGGTACTGTGCTCGAACATGGACGGTTTAGGGTTGAGGAATTACATAGCGGGACACCATGTAGAGCGTGACCAATTACGTGCTGAGCTTTCCGGGGCGTTAGGTTTGGCTCCTGATCCTGGGAAGTTAGTTCTGGATGCGATGGAAGGGTTTTATGGTGATCGCGTCTCGGAGCGGGAGTCGATGGTTGTTAGGAGGAACTGCGTGTTTCTTCTGGAAGTGCTGATGAGAGTTCGCCTGAGTTTGAGCGACAAGGTGCGCGAGAGCTCGAAGAAGGTGGCGTTGGATTGGAAGGGGAAGGTGAACCCGGAGGGTCCCCGACATCCGATGCAAGTGTTGGGTTTGCTGGATTTGGTGGCCGCTTATGGATTGATGTCTGAATTCAGTGTGGACGAGCTCGTTGATTACTGTGTCATTATTGCACATTTTGCTCAATCGAGAGACTTGTGTCGGGCCTTGGGGTTGGAAGATAAAGTTCCAGGTGAGCTGGTTCATGTTCTAGTTTTACTTGTGTAGTGGACTTCTTGTTAGTTTGTCATGGTTATACGATATAGCCGTTAACTAATTTTGGGGAGTGATGTTGCGTGCTTTTCATTTATATTCATAACTTCATCTTCATTTGAGGCATGTACGTGATGTTTTTGCCAAAATATGATCTGGAAATTGATTTTTTAATGTTGATACAAAAATCGTAAGGTGGTGATTGCAACTTTAGAAATCGGGCCGGTAATGTGAAGATTGGCCTGGCAGCAATTTCTTTTTATTGGTTATCTATCATGTGAGCTGTACTGTATGTCCATAAGCGAATGCACCATAAATGAGCTTGTGTTAGCAATTATGTTTGAGAGATCACAAACAATCATAAGGTGGCACGCCGAATGTTTAAGAAGATGAGATAGAGTATTTGTTGTGGAAATAGGAGTCTTGGTTAAAATGACGGTATCATGGCACCTTTTTAGAAATTGAAAAGGACAGCTTTGTCTAATTATTACTAATGTGCTGCTTCAATTTTACATCAAAATTGTGTCGCTGCACAGAATTTAGAGTGCATGTGATTTTTCAATAGTGCTAATGCGATCGAGGATACCTGAAGTGGAACTGTGATAGCCTTGGTTTTCTTTAAGCAGAAAGGGGCTTCAAGTGTCTTTTTCGCTCAAATTTTTATAATCCATCCATATCCGAGAAACACTAGTTAATAAGACAGCAAGGTAGGAAGCAAAATGCGAATACGATACAAGGGAGGAACTTGAGGAGGATTTACTAGAAGAAGAAGAATGAATTCAATAAAAGTAATTCATATGGCGAAGCTCCATTCCATTTTGGTGGAAGGAGAAAATGCAACATACTTTCTGTGAAGTTGTTTTGGAGCATCGGCAGAATGCAGTTTGATTTGTTTCTCGACTCTGCAGACATTTAGTTCATACAATATTATCTGAGTTAAAGCAATAGCTGATTTATTCTGCAGGGTTATATTGATGAGTACCCTCTGAATGCTTGTTAAGCATATGTTATAAGGAGTGCTTTGATTTTTATAGCATGGACTGCACATGACGTAAGAGAAGTCAGAACATTGAATGTTGAGAATTTTCCTTATTTGGTTGTTTAACAAGTGTCTTGATGGAATTCTTTAACAAATTCCTAGTTTGTACAATTCACACTCATACACAGATACATCCATGAGCATGTATTTATCCATTTGTGCATGCAGGTTCTTTGTAGTGGCTACCATTTGTTTTGCGTTAAGGAATTTATGTCCTTGCCATAGTGGGCCTCTGGGTAGAGGCACCTTTTCTTTGTTTTTGGGTTTTGTTTCCTTCATATCCACGTGAGATCCTCTTATAAGTGAGCTTCTCAGAGTGAGCTATGTTTCTTTCGGTATCTAATAGACACTAATGCTTTTGTTTTAATGAAATTCTGTAGATCTCATCGAAAAACTTATAAACAAGAGAAAATACACACAGGCAGTCAAATTCATTTTTGATTTTGGGCTGACTGAGAAATTCCCACCTGTTCCCATTTTGAAAAATTTTGTAAAGGAGTCTAAGAAGCTTGCTAGGAAAGTTTCCAAGGACGGAAACAATTCTCGCAAGTCACAGGTACATTTATTTTGTCATTACTGGAACCCCTTGGATAGTAGCCACTGGCCCTGATATTTACCTAAATAATGCAGAACGCAGCCATGGCCCAGGAAATAATTGCGTTGAAGTCTGTAGTTAAGGTCACGGAAGAGCGCAAACTCGATTCCGAGTTTCGAGCAACCCTTGAAAGACGTATTCAGCTACTAGAGAAGCTGAAGGCAGACAAAATCCCTGCGGTGGCTACTGCTACTAAGCCTCAGCAGCAGCTGCAAAAGCAAAAGGTAAAGCCACAATTTAGTGGGAAAAAGCGACCAAGGCCTAGTGCACATGTTGGTTCTATTGCAGCGTCTACGAATTTTGCCGGTGCCACCTCGGCTGTGGCCACGTTCCAGCAATCTCATCCACAGACATCTTCTGTGGGACCCGTCTCATACCTGAGCACGTCTGCTGGAATTTATGGTTTGGTGGGAAATAACCCAACAATGGCCCCTTATGCGGGGTCATCCAATGGGTTATACGGTTTGGCTGGTGCCCCTATGGGTTTCCCAGGTGATCCAAGCCCTGCACGGCCTTATTTGTATCCATCAGAATCACAGATGCCTACTACCCATTATGATAGGTCAACTTCCTATGCTGGGCCGGGTGTCTCTTCTCAATACTTTCCATCCTACTATGCTCGGTAGTTTTTAGGTCTCTCTCTCTCTCTCTCTCTCTCTCTCTCTCTCTGCACTGTATTTAGTATTTTCCAAACAGGCAGTGCTGGTTATACAAAAGTATGCCTGACTCTTGTGATTGCTATTGTGGTGCACAAGTAGATATTATCTTCACACCGGGGCGTGAACACTGTAATTATTTGATCTCTCAGAGAAGTTTTTAGCGACGACTGATCTAAATCAGCTTGTTCTTATTCTTTTTCAGCATTGAGCAAGTAACACAGAAGAAGTATATAATTGTCTTTCTTTCTATTAGTATTTGGTTCTGCATTTCTTCCCTGGGCTGAACATGTTGTGTTACAGGATTACATCCTTCCAACGTGCATCCTTCTTTTTGTCCAATCATCACTTTTGGGCCATTATGAGGGATGCCCAGACCATGCCTCTGGTTAATGCAGATTTACAATGGGCAAACCTTCAAAGGGGCTAGTTCATTAAACAGATGTATTCAGTCATCTTCACTGCATGAGGTGCTACTTGCAACTTTACTCAATCCTTAGAACAAGCTTTCTTTTGTGGTTTATGTTTCTATTTTGTGGGATTCTGTACCTGCATGATAAATTTATTATTCCTGACTTCAGCATAAAAACAAATGAAACCTGGAGAGTGTTTTTCTCTCTTTGCTTTCATTAGAAGTTCTGCCTGTGTTATGATAGGACTGTCGCTAGTATAAATATTTGCTTGTCTTTTTGTTGTCCCTTTCTGTATGTGTTGTTTGTCAATTTTGTTGGTGTTTGCTTTTCTTCCTTTCCTCGGTAGTTTTTTCTCTATTTTTTCTTCCAGAGTGGATATGTATCAAAAAATAAATCCTCTTGCTTAAGATTTCAACAGCTATATCTGCAGTCCAGATTCATGTGGAGAGGTTGAGGTGTCTCTTCTTTAGCTATACTAAATGATCTCTTCGAGTTTGACTTGAGACACTGGGTGTACTAAAGGCTCTGCGTGTTTCATTTCATTTCGGCCTCTGCCATGCTTCTGATATTGGGCATGAATTTTATTTCAACTGCAGCACTGGAGTATGGTATTGCTTAGGTTTCGAGAATTTTATCTCTCTTTTTTTCCCCTTACGAAACTGTTCGGTACTCTTTTTAGCTCTTTATTATGGTGCAAGCTTGCCAGTCGCAGGATGAAGGTGATGTCTTGGCCATGTTATTGTTTCTTCACTGTTCTGTCTTCTGGGAAACACCATTTGTCATCCGACTACAACTAGTTTGAAAATGCGTAATGTGAATTGACACGAATTCGATGCCTCGCTGTGTCCTTCTGTCTTCGCTTTAAATGTTTGCAGACATTATCGCGAAAGCTACTTTGATACAGTCTCACCGGGATGGGGACAGCTTTTTCTTTCTTGATGAACTGAATCTGGGCAACTTATGAAAGAAATCATGATTTGCTTCAACTTTACTTGGGGAAAGATAGAGGAGAATATTGTCTTTTTGATGCATTGTCCACCAATTTATTTATACGCCGAGTTTGCTGATTATGACATAATTGACGATTGTTGGCTGGTGCAATTCTGTTTGCCATTCCCGCGATGGCATTGTAATGATGCGGACAGCGACTTTGGATCGCTCCAGTGACCAAAAAGAACCGACGAAAGGAAACAAAACTCGTCATTGACAATGCGGCCCGCGTGCGCCCTTCTTTTTCTCGGTCTTTCACGTTGTGCCAATTTTCAAGTTAGCAAAAGCCAACAGATCCATGACTTTTTGGGGGAGGGATAGAAAATGATTTTACGAGCAATTTTGTTCACAATTGAGAAGATGATCAATTAATGCGTAGTGCGAAGTCTCTAGAGATCCGCGAGTCAATATTGCAAGAATTTTTCAGATGCCGTGGGCAAATTGTGAGAGGCGACGATCTTTTTTAAGATGTATTAATACCCCTACAATGTCGATAAATTCCTAGATCCCATAAACAACATTCTTTTCAAGTATATATCGTGCGGTAGTAAAGGTAGAGTCACCCTAAGAGGAGTTCTTAATCTAATAATATCGTTTTATTATCTTGTTCATATCTTTTCAAATGTGCTATTGACTCGCGAGTCTCTTGATCGAAATGTGAAATTATAGAATCATTTCACAGGGAATTCTTAACTGGAAAAATAAGATCATATTTGAGTTAGTCATGATTTCGTCATGAGTAGTTTTTATATAGTATCTGGATGAATAAGATTTGCGCCAAATCACCATATTTCCCGTGCAAAGCCGCACTTGGGGGATGGCCCTCCGGTCACGACGGGTCCAGACGCGACCAAAGATCCATCGTAGTCACGAGTGATGGAGCCCGCCGGGGGAGGCAAGCAAGCAACCGTTGCCTTTCAAGCATTGCTTAACCAATCGCGGAACAGCACCCAATTCTCATTTGTTTATTTATTTATTCCTTATCAAAATTAATAAATTAAAAAAATTCACAAAAAAAGAAAAGAAAAAGAAAAGGTAATAAGACTTACGGGCCCAATCATGATCCACTCGCGACAAATCCAACCCCAACAAGTCAAGCCCTCTCCCTCTCCCTCTCCCTCTCCCCTCTCCCTATTTTCCTTTGTTGGGGAAGAAGCTCGGAGATAGACTGCAGACTCGAGTCATGGAGACGAGCCCTGTTTGACCGAAATACCCCTCCCCTTCCCCTCTTCCTCTCCTCTGCCCCTCCCCACTCGAAGCGAAGGAGAAGCTTCGCTAGGCCTTTGACTCTCCTCCCCCACCCCCCTCCCTCCCTCCCTCTCTCTCTCTCTCTCTCTCTCTCTCTCTCTCTCTCGCTAAAAATCCAACGGATGGGGTCTCCTCCCGCTCCCGATTTCGAACCGCACGAGTTCCAGTTCCGCAGCGCCGCCGATCCGAGCCCCGGCGGCCCCTTCTCGGACGCCGATGCCGGGCCTCTGGCCGGCGGCGGCTGCGGCCGCGGCGGCGGCGGCGGCGCCAGGTACAAGCTCCTGTCCCCGGCGAAGCTGCCGATCTCCAGGTCCGCCTGCATCACGATCCCGCCGGGGCTCAGCCCGACCTCCTTCCTCGAGTCCCCGGTCCTCCTCTCCAACGTCAAGGTCATTTCTCGCTTTGCGCTTTTTCCTCACTCCTCCAATTTTCTGGATCGGATTCGAGCGCGCGGTGCTCCGTGCTTTGTTGCTCTCGACGGTTTGATTTGGGGGGAGGGGAATCGGGATTTTGATGTGTAGAATTAGGCAATAGCTGCCGGTTCACCGATGATTAACCTTGAGTTGGGATATCCCCTCAAGCTCTGCAACTTCTCGGAAACTACGGGTCGTCGAGAATTAAAACTGATTTTTGACTTGAAGGAAAGTAGGAGTCCTGGCCAATTTCAGATTCACTTTTGTTGCCACCAGTTACGAAATATCGGGTGGAAATTAAGAGTCCCGGCCGATTTCAGATTCACTTTTGTTGCCACCAGTTACGAAATATCGGGTGGAAAGTGATGCGCGTATGTCTCTTAGGTTTTGGTTCGAGACATGTTGCATCACAACTGCGTCGCTTGGGAAAGTTCAGGGAACATATGAGGTTGCGTTGTTGCTGATTGACGTTACGATGCTCTTGTCGAAAAATATCAGTGCGCTCTTTCACTGTTTTGGTTTGTTAGTGTTACGAGTGGTTATCTGTGTCCGTGATCAGTAGTAAATATCTAAAGGTACGATTTTTATATGGGGTCGAGATGGGACATCATATTCTGATGCTGGCTCTTAGTGTGCTCTGTGGTGTCTCCTTTATGCTGCCCAATGTCATAATATGGGGTTGAGCTTTTGGAATCTGCCTTTTCATCAAACTGAAAATTTCCTCTTTTATAATGGCAGTGTGGTTTTTTTGCATGGTGAATCTTCCTTTTCATTGGGTGATTGGACGTCTTCCTAAGTCCTTGTTTAACAATGTCAATTTGTCGGCTAGTACCTTTTCCATCAACTGGTGTAGAATATAGAATAAATGCATCCTCAAGGGTGAATCAACCTGTTTTTTATTTGGGTAGAGTGGGAAGGAAACCAGAAAGGAAGTGCCTTTTGCAGTGACCCAGACTTTGTTGACATTCATTGAACATCCATTATGAGATGGAATCTGATCATGATTAAATGAACTTGTGTTGTTGGGGAAGGTTTTCCTGGTAGAGTTATTTGATGATTTAAAAATTGGGATATTGCTATGAGTATGGTATGTGTATGCTAAACTTGCTTAACTTGGGAAGCATTTCTTTCTTTTCATCAATCAAGCCATGCACAGAGAGATTTTGATGCTATTGGTGAATAGCAGTTTCTACTCTGTATTTGTCACGTGTTGTAATATATATTAACATGTAGTGTGGTTTTGTTCTTGTTATGTTTGTGTATGATGTTGTTAGTGTGCAGGCTTGCAGCGATAGTCAAGCTGCAAATCCCGTTTCTTTGAGATTTCTTTTCGATCATACCAATGTTAAATTTTACAGTTTCCTAATGTGAACTTGTTCTTTTTATAGGACTACTGGTACAAACTTATCTAATATGTAGCCTCTTACTCTGTTATATCTTCTCATCCTTCGTTTGCAGGTGGAGCCTTCACCAACTACTGGTTCTCTGATGAAGCCTCATATGATGAATGGCTTGATTGGTTCGAATTCGGACACAAGACTTGCCAATTCTGGCTGTCCTGATAGCTTTGATGAAGGCAGATCTGGAATTTTTGAATTCAAACCTCTAGCTACATCAAGCTTGGTAAGACCAAGTTACTCACATTTTCTGGTAGATCAAATTATGTGAAAGTGAATCATTCTACTTTTTTTATCTCATTAATTATGGTGTTTGGTTGATGGATGAGACTGTACACAGGAGAAGCCTAAAATGGTGATTTTGTGATTCCCATTACTTGCTTTACATTATGTGGCATCCTTGACTTCTATATTAATTTATGATGTTTTTGTGTTCTTATGAAATTTCTTAAAGGAAGTATGATAGCTAGATGAAGAATCAGTTCATGATGTTATATTGTCAATTTGATTGATAATGCATCTAAGAAATTGCCTTAATGCTTGGGAGTTTGGGATAATTGGCTGATGGTGGTTGCTTCTCAAGGTTCCCACGGAGGCAATGCACCAAGGAAGTGAACAGGCTATGAAGGTTTCGGGTCAACGTCAGTCTCAAGCATTTGCATCACTGTCTTCAGTTCAGAGTGATTTGGCTAAATCATCGAAGGAACTGTGTCTATCAGTACCCGCTCAAGTGGTTAGCTCAGGGGCTAGTCCACTTGCCGAAGCTGATCCTGATGGATTGTTAGGTAGGAAAGAGCAGCCCAGTAATGTGATGCAGGTGACACAACTGGATAATAAAGGGAATGGCCCTTCAGTCATGACAGAGAGACTCTCTGACGATGGATATAACTGGAGAAAATATGGACAGAAGCATGTTAAGGGCTGTGAATTTCCACGCAGCTATTACAAATGTACCTATCCTAATTGTGAGGTGAAAAAGCTTTTCGAACGTGCTCCTGATGGACATATTACAGAAATTATCTACAAAGGAAGTCATGATCACCCTAAACCACAACCAAGCCGCCGCTTTACTGCAGGAGCGACCATGCCAATCCAAGAAGAAAGATCTGATAGGTTTTCATTTCTACCTGCAGGTATGGGATCTATTCTATTGATTCTAGTTTATGCCTATGTATTAGGAAAATGATGTTATTGAACATTTCCATACAGTGGAGAGCACATCAACTGTATATGGCGAGACATCTTATAATGTTGAGACTGATGGTACCCCTGAACTATCTCCTGTTGCTGAGAATGAGGAAACCATTGAGGGAACAGCTTCACTATCAAATAGGATCCAAAATGAAGTTGATGATGGTGACGATGATGATCCATTCTTAAAGAGAAGGTGTGGGGGTTTAACTATAAGAGAAACTGAGTGCATCATGAACTCTTTGTTTTAATTGAAACCTTTATTAATATGGATATAGGAGGCTGGATATTGGTGGGGAAGATGTCACTCCAGTGGTTAAGCCAATAAGAGAACCACGGGTTGTCGTTCAAACTCTTAGTGAGGTTGATATACTGGATGATGGCTATCGCTGGCGCAAATATGGGCAGAAAGTAGTCAGAGGCAATCCCAATCCAAGGTACTCTTTTGCTGCAATGGTTGACTTGCAAAGTGTTCTACTGTTCTGCCTTTGACCTCCGTTATTTGCACTGAGTTAACTTATGTCATGGAGCTTCTCTGCAACGGAACTCATTGACTATTGATGCTTCGTTGCTGAGTTTTATACCTGGGCCAGAAATACTCATAGCGTGCATTGATTCTAGTGACGTAGCTACTATTTGTGTTTTATAATGCAAACTTACTTTACATGATTTGTTCAATAAGGGAACTTCTGACAAATGTTTCCTGCCAGCATTTGCTTAAGAGTTAGTTGTGCTATGTTGTGGAAATATGTACAATACTCGTAGGGGACTGGATAGACTTTTATATCAAGAATGTGCTTACTAGATCAGATACAAGTGATTATTTTCACTTTGTTATATTGTAATGCCAACAAAATAATCTTGAGCATATGTGGAGAAGCTGTTTATTCATGTAACTAATGGGATGGAGGGGCTGACTAGCTGATTGAAGAGCAAATGTTTTGCAAAAACTATGGTCACATGGTTAAATGTCTCAAAAACTTGTGTGAAATTTGTGTATGATCAATAATCATTTGGCAATAAACGATAGTGCAAATGCTTAGTTATTAAGTTTGCAAACCTGTATTTTCAGATTTGTCAGTTAGGATTACTCCTAAAATTTCAAATACACATCAAGAGTAATTCATTGTAAGGAAGCTTGCCGGTTGAGAAACCCTCCAACTTAAATCAATGTAGTACATATGTAAGGACTAACTTCCTCATACTTTCTCTATTAGCAATTCCCCCAAAAAATAAAATTATCTTGTAGATAAGGTAAGCTGCACAGAGTAGTAGATGTGTTTAATCAGGGTCATCTATTGTGTCTGCATTCCTTTTTAGTGTTTAGTTGCCAGAAAATTTTTGAGCTTTGCTTCACCTATTTCAGTTATCTTGAATTGACAGTTTATTTTCACAATTTCGTTGCAGACCTATCTTCATAAACTTCAAAACCTGATTTCAGTGTTCCATTCAGCATATTGAGACACAGAAAGAAACATTAATATCCCAGTGTACATAGACTGAATTTTATCATTCTAAACTGCAAAATGTCAAGAGGTTCACCTTTGTGTGAGTAAGTAGTAATTACTTTACGCTTTTAATTAGGTGTTGCAAGTTGCTACCGGCAAACAATATTGCTACCTCTTCTTTGTCATAATAAGAGCGATCAACTGAGATGCAACCAGCTACCTAGCTCACTAACATTGAAAGATATTGCTGACTATGGTTATCATGTTTTTATTTTGAGAGAGGATATGATAAGGAGAGCTGCATTAGAATTTGATGGCTTTGAATTGCCTTCTATCCTTAAATGTCATGCTGGTTTTGTGCAGGAGTTACTACAAGTGCACAAATGCTGGATGCCCTGTGAGGAAGCATGTGGAGAGGGCCTCTCATGATCCAAAAGCTGTCATTACTACTTATGAGGGAAAACACAATCATGATGTTCCCACTGCAAAATCTAGCAGCCATGACACTGCAGCTCCCTCTGCTCTAGGTGGACTGCCAAGACCAAGATCAGAAGGTGAAACGGTGAGCCTAGATCTTGGTGTGGGAAGAAGCTCGGCATCAGAAATGGCATCAGCCGAGAAGCAGCAGATCCTCCGGCCGAACCCTGTCCAAAGTCGAATCCACTACGCCAGTTCCGCTTTAGATGCAGTTCAAGCTACTCCAATTACAGCATATCATGGTTTTTTAAATGGGGGCATTAATCAGTTTGGATATAGAGAAAATCTGACTGAGGGACATAGCAAGTCCACAGAATTTCTGCAGAACATGGGAAGAATACTGACTGGTCCATGACTGAGCCTTTTTATTTCCGTTACTAGCTGTATAAGAGTTCTCTTGTGACAGCAAAGATAAAAGTAAAGGTACAGAATCGAAACTAATCAAGCGGGTAATGTTGATTATGGCTGCCAAATTAAGAGCTAGCATCCATTGACTTCTTCAAGATACAATGTTTTATGTAAAAATATGTGCATTACAGGTTTACTACTTTGACTTCAATTGTACAGTAAGTCAAGGGTCTCAACAAGAATATCCATGTGGAAGTTGATTACCAAAAGTATGCACTGGTTTGTAAGTTGCCTTTACTGTTGAGGTTTTCGTTATTAATGTAACTTGTTTGAGATTGAAATGTGCACTGAAGGCGATACTAACATAGTTGCAAATCCTTCATAGAAGAAATCAATCTGATTGGTTGTGTACTGGACAATATATGTATTGCTTCACTGAACCTTTTGTTATGGAGTTTCCAGGTAAATGGCTCTCTGCATTTCTTAAAGAACGCCTTCGATCCACATCTTCATTGCAGAATGCAGTTCGGCATACGCCCTTTACTGTTGAAACGTCTGTTTGTTCGTTTGTTCTTTGTTCTTCATCCGGTGAAAGTAAAAATAGTAGTCATTACCCCAGAAATGAGAGTAGCACAATCCACCTTTGTTCAAGTGTCACGGTCTCAAGGTTCCCGTGATCGAGGGAGCGTGCTTGATTGAAGAAGACTGTCCAAAGTTGTCTAATGTTTTTGGAACATTCTCAGGGACAGGCAAGGCGGTAATTGTGCTGATTTCTAGAGTATTCTCAATTTAAAGATGAGAAGTTGTTGGATGGGGAGATGCAATCTTGTCCGTTAGATCTAGAGTTGATCAATGGATGTAATGAGAGGACCTCTTATATAAATAGGGTGCACTGCCCTTCATTTGTTACTGTCCAAGCAACTCAACAATACAAAGCGAGCTCCTCTTTCTAAAACTCTCTCTTTATGATTTTGGGTTGGGGATAAGCATGACTCATTTTTCTTCCATTCTCCAGTTCTTCTATTCCCAGAAATATAATGAGAAAGTTTCACTGTGAATGCCATAGTGAATCTGTTTAAAAACATTTTGTCACTGAAAAATTATTGACATTTTGTGAATGCCATGGTGAATCTCTTTATGAATGTTTTGTCACTAAGAAATTATTGACATTTTGCACACGAGCTGTGAATAGGCTCTTTAAGAGATGAATTCCTATAAATATGGTTATGATTATCTGGTTGGCATTACAATTGAAAACAATCACTTGTATCCTAGTTGACATTTTGCATACGAGCAGTGAATAGGCTCTCCGAGAGATGAATTCCTATAAATATGGTTATGATTATCCGGTTGGCATTACAATTGAAAACAATCACTTGTATCCTAGTCTAGTAAGCACATTTTTTATTTATTTATTTAAAAGTCTATCCAAAACCCCGAAGACATCATCCCTAGTGGATGGGGAGAGGAATTCAAAGACAATTTCATGGCTATGATTGGGCTTGTTGTGATTGATCTGACTGAGGGGAAAATCCCATGTGGAAATGATACAATTGCCAAAAGTGTCATCAAAATCGGCTCATTGATCAACAACTTTGGAGCCATGAGGATCTCAAGTACGGGTTTTGGACCCGTTGTGATTGAATTGCCACTAGAAATTGGTGAACCTTCCAATGCTAAGGTGACTCCCACTTATGACATTAAAGCGGTCCCTTGGAACTATAACACAAATGAATACAAAATAGGGTCGGATAGTCACACAAATCAATACTTGACATTGCTGAATTGATGCATGATTTTCACATAATAAATGAAGTTCAAATGTGATGATGTGTTGCAAAGCTTGTAACATGAACTTGAAATGTCTAGAAGATATCGAGACCTACTTTGGCCTTTACAGGATTCAAACAAAGAGGTTTTAGTAGGTTCGTAAAAAAACAAATATGTTGTGACCAAACAATTTCCTACAACTTTCATTAGAAACCATTTTCAAAATTTCAACACAAAAATCAATTGAAACTCAGCACATGGATAGCTTGTTCAAAAAACCAGAACACCAAAATATCATGTGAATGCAGCAGAATCTTTTAACTTTCAAGATGGAATTCAGGCATCAACAAACTCTGTTCGAGGTTTGTAACATATCAAATTGAAGCTTATCGAACATTAATCACACATCCCAAATATCTTGAATGATTGTTTCTTTCTTATTGTATGTAACTACTCCTAATTTTAGATTACGATATGAATAGGTCCTTGGAGGTGGAGGTCCTTTGAGACATGAAGACAATGGATTGTTGATGTCCAATCCGACTCTATTTTGTATTCATTTGTCCCCGATATATGTCCCCGATATATGTTTCGGGTCATTTCATGTTGTATAGACGACTTGTGGATTTATTTCTTCCGTTTGATTTTCATTCATTTTTTAGGATTGTATGTTATATTTACCGCTTTCCCTAAACTATTCACTAGAGTGTTTACTTGGCTCCTTGTCTTTAAATTGCAATTATTTGCCTTTGTTGTTTTTCTAGAAATAAAATAGAATGACATCGACCATCCATTGTCTTCATGTCTCATGAAAGTTGTTTCACATTGGTGGCATCTAAATTTTTGGGGTTAGTTTTTACTAAATAAAAAAATAAAAAAATAATAATAATCACATGGCATATAGTTTAGATAAACTTTATTTTTGTTATATTCCATTAAGATTTCTCTCATATTTAGGTAATATATATTGGGAGATGCATTTTTGCGTAAAAGAGAAATTTTTTTGATCGAGTATACAAAAAATATTGCGCGGGTGAAATGATATATTCAATGGTATTTTGCACGAGCAAAATTGACAATGAAATATACCACGGAGATATATATTAATGTATAAAAGGAGTCGCGTACGGTGGGCAAAGGCGATTCTTTTCTTTCGGGTGGAAAAAAAAAACACAAAAAGACAAAAGGTGAAAAGTGAGTGACGTGAGAGAAAGAAAAAAAAAAAGTTAAAAAAAGAAAGGGAAAGCCCCCCACGCGACTGTTCATCTTCCTCGGGGGGTGTGTCTCTACCGGCACCGGCGCCGTTGGCCCGCGCCGTCGCTGTCCCGACGCCGCCTCCGTTCACAACCCCTGATGACCAGCGCGCTGCGCCAACGCACCGCCGTGCCGCCCCGTCGCCGATTTGCAGCATCGGAGCCCTTGCCCGCATCCGACCTAGAAGCGGCCGCCGCTTGTCCATCGCCGCCGCGCCGACTCCCCTCGATCTGCCAAGCCATCGCCTTCTTTCGCCCTCTACAGCCCTGCAACCCCAAACCAAGTGGCCCTCCTCCTCTAGGTCTGCCCGCTCCGCCATCGATTTTGCAGCTCGTGGAGTCCCTCGCCTTTCATCGACGATCCACTGTCAACCCAAATCCGGCCATACGGTTGTGATCCTCCTTTGCCTTGACGACGAAGGCCGAGATCCGGTCGACTCCGCCTTCACCGGTCGATGTCACCTCTCCCACTGTAGACGCCCGCGCCTTCGTGCACCACCGCAACGCTAGATCTGCTCCCGATGCTATCGCCGCTCCGTGTTCCCCATGACGCCTGATCCGGCCTCGACGCCATCGTCGCCACCTGCGCTCCGCGACCCCGGCCCATGCCCAACGCCATCACCACTTCTACCCTCAGTGCCATCAGTAGCCTCGGCGCCGTCCAGCCCTTGCTGGAGCCTCGTCGCTGCCCTCCTGTGCCGTCAATCCCAAACCCCCTAGGTAGTTTTTATTTGGAAAAAAGCCATGAAAAATCCCAAACTTTGTCCTGAGTGACACATTTATCCCAAACTTTTTTTTTGTGCCATGAAAAATCCCAAACTTTCCAAATTGTGACACATTTACCCAAAACTTTTTTTTGTAACACCAAAAATCTTGAACTTTCCAAGTGTGACATATTTACCCCAAAATTTGAGGGCATTTCGATCTTTTCATTTTTAAAATTTTTTTTTTTTTTTTTCTTCTTCTCCCCTCCGCTGGCCATGGTGGAACCGGCGGAGGGAAGCCGGCGTCCAGCAAGTTGCCCTTGCAGTATAAATAGGACCCGCTCCGCAAATCGCAATCGGGATCGAGAAAACCCTAATCCGCTCCTCCTCCTGCCTCCCGATCTTCCTCGAGGTCGTCTTCCTCTGCACAACAACCAGAGAGATCTTCGCCCCCCCTCCCCCCGATTTTCTCTCTCTCTTGCAGCGGTAGCTAACCTTGTGTTTCCATTGCAGACGTTCCCCTTCGTGTGTGTGTGTGTGTGTAAAACCCTAAGCCTCTCTTCTCGCCAAGCTTGGAGGTACTCTCTCTCTCTCTCTCTCGGGAGAAGTACACTAATGGTGCCATAAGTTGTGTACGGCGCTCACTTTGGTGCCAAAAGTTTCCGCCGGATCACTTAAGTGCCAAATCGGAGGAAAAACGATCACTTTGGTGCCACCGACGACAAATTCCGGCCAAAATGATTACGTAGCTTTTTTTTTTTTTTTTAAAAATTCGATGGGGCCTCTAAACGACGTCGTTTTCGGTCCTCCTTAAGAAAACGACGTCGTTTTGCCATCCTACGTGGATGGCTTCATGGAAACGACGCCGTTTAGCTCAATGGGGATTGAAATTAGGTTTTCGCCGTTCGTCCGCCATCGTTCGTCCGCCGTTGCTCCACCACCGTCGCTCGGCCACCATCGCTCAGTCACCATTGTAATTGCTTGACCAGGTGAGCGAAGAGAAACTGAGATTGTTGCTCAAGCAAGAAGTTGCAGGAAAAATCGGAGGCGAGGGCGGAGGAGGAGGAAGAAGAAGAAGATGGGTCGGAAGTGCCGCTGGTGCGTTGCTGCTACTAGTGCGTTGTTGGTGTCGCTATTGGTGTGCTGCCAGTGCTGCTGCTGCTGCCGTGCTGCTGCCGTTGCTGGTGTGGGTCTTCAAGGAAGAAGAAGACGAAGACAAACGGCGTCATTTTCTCTTAATTTGGGAATTAGGGTTTCGAAGTTGGGGGAAAAATGTCAAATGGCGTCGTTTTGGTGTTTGGATGCCGACTCAACTTTCCGATGACCCACGTCGGCTTAAAAAATTAATAAAAAAGGCCACGTCGGATTTCCGGCCAAGTTCATCGGCATTGGCACTTAAATGATCGTTTTTCAAAATTTTTGGCACTAAAGTGATCTGGCGGAAACTTTTGGCACCAAAGTGAGTGCCATACACAACTTATGGCACCATTAGTGTACTTCTCCCCTCTCTCTCTCTCTCTCTCTCTCTCTCGGGCTCCCTTTATTACCGGCTGTAAAGCTCTAATTTTTCTTTCACTTCGCGGCTTTCGTAAATGAGGGTTTCTGTCGGTCGGCTGGGGTTTGTTTTGGTTGACGTTTGGGAGTTCGTGTTTGCAGGAGAAAAATGGGGGATGCTAGGGACAACGATGCCTACGAAGAAGAGCTCCTCGACTACAAAGAAGAGGAAGACAAAGCCCCCGACTTTGCCCGATGCCGGCGAGGGCCGCCCTCGCCCGAACACCGGGAGGGCGACCCTCACCGGACGCCGGCTTCCCTCCGCCGGCTCCGCCATGGCCGGCGAAGGGAAGAAGAAGAAAAAAAAAAAAAGAAAAAGGAAAAAACAGAAACTAAAAAGACAAAAATGCCCTTATGGGGTAAATGTGTCACGGTTTGGAAAGTTTGGGGTTTTTCACGGCGCAAAAAATAGTTTGGGGTAAATGTGTCACTCGGGGCAAAATTTGGGGTTTTTCATGACTTTTTCCCTTTTTATTTTTACTTTTACTTTTCACTTTTTTTTTTTATAGTTTAGTTTATTTCTTAACTCTTTTTATTTTTCATGTTATTTTTCTATTTATTTTATTTGATAACATTTTTTTAGTTTAGTTATTTAAGTTGTAATATTGAATGTTAATCTTAATATATTTTGTAGGTATTATCCGTAGGGTTTTTGTCCAGAATTTTATAATTATTAATTTGATCTCGTAAGACGTCGGATCATTTTTTAATTATATTAATTTTCGGGCTTTTAGATAGTATTTTGGTTGTTAAATCATTATGATTATTAATTTGGTTTGTAAGACTTTGGATCAGATTTTTAATTATTTTGAACTTTTTGTCGTGATGATTAGGGTTATAATAATCGATAATTTGACCTGTGAAACAACGGGTTATTTTTTTGATTATTTTAATCATTTATTTGTTGACTATATTGGTCGTTTAGATTTAATATTCATTTGATAATTACTTGTCTTAAAAAAGTTAAAAAAACTAAAAAAATCAGAAAATCAAAAAGTCAAAATTCTGCATGAGCATATAGGTTTAGTGAATCAGAAATGTAGGTTTAAGTAAATTAGACTTTTTAGGATTATATTTCTAGGATTGCATTTTTAGATTATTCTTTTAAAATAGGTTAGGGTTAGACCTAAATAACTTTATTGTTAAAAATAAAATCTTAGAAAAGTTGGCATATTTTTAAAGATAAAAAAATAAAAAATAAAAAATAATTTTCTAAGTTAGAATAGGGTTAATTCAAGTTAATCCCAAACATGAATTAGAAAATTATTCTTTTTAGATAGTTCAATTAAGATTTTTATTAGTTCAAAATTTCAGTTAAAACAATCCGAAAAAACTAGGTGCATGTTAATTAATTTGCATAATAAGTTCATTTAATTAAATTTTTTTAGTAATATTATGTGTATGTTAATTAATTTGCATAATAGGGTCATTTAGTTAGAATTTGTTCATTAGCAACATTAGATGCATGTTAATTAATTTGCACTCTAGGGTCATTTAATTAGAATTTGCATATTAGAAAATTAAATCATTTAGTTAAAATGCATGTTATATGATTTCAAGAAAAACCCAAAAAAAAAAATAATTGCTTATTTTGTGTGATGCAATTTATTTGTTCATTTATTTTTATTGAATGTTTAATAGTGGATGAGCACCCGTGTGGTTACCATATTTGCATGATAGTAAGTTAGGTTAAAATAAATTCAAGCTGCTTGCATAAAATATTTTCAAAAAATAAAAAGAAATGGTACCGAAAGGGCATTAGGGAAGTCTAATGTAATAAAGTCCCCGTACCCTTAGTGTCTGGTTCGTAGGAATAAAATAATTCTCTCGTTATTTTACTTAGGTGTCTAATCAACCTACCGGAAAATGATTAGTGACGACTTCTAGATAAAATTCATTTGCATATTTAAAAATTGGAACCTAAAGTCGCGAATTGGTATAAGCCTGGGAGGGCCCGAGTTAAGTTTAAGACTTAGTAGTCCATTAACCTAAAATCTAGGTGTGCACTGGGAAAAATTAGGTCGCGACAGCTTGGCGACTCCACTGGAGACTTGTGTTAAAATACTTAGTGGACTTAGATCAATTTTTTTCATTTTCATTTAAAAAAAAATGTTTTTGTTTGGCAGCAAGGATACCAGGTACGTCCCTAATTCTAAGGTATTAAATATTTTTGCAGATGGGAGGTATAAGGGGAGTAGTCTTTGCTAACCTTTGTCTTGCAGGTTGGAGTTATGGATGAATGTTTGAATTAAACTATAGAAGTGTTGTTTGTATTTAAACTGTTGTGCATGTTTTATTGCTTTTAGCACTACACTATTACACACACAACCTGCGGCCGGACCTGGGCTGTGATAGGATTCCTAGGATGGTGTTGAAAGGACATTTCCTCCAAAGCGAGACCGCTATATGAAGGTTGACCTTCTCTTCCGCTATATGGAGGTTGACATTTTCTTCCGCTATATGGTGGTTGACTTTTTCTTCCCCGAAAGTTTTTCATGGTGTCGAATGTGTTTGTCCATATCCGCAAGACTGGGATTATTGGGCATTTCATTCGATTGAGCCGGAGTTAGGGGACTTGACACGTTACGCGAGACTATGGCGGTCAGATCATCCTCTTAGCTCCACTTTGCTAAGCCATCTAGGTAGAAATTGAGTCCCACATTTCATGCATGTGTCTATGTGATTGCCATCCATTTCCAAGGAAAGTAAGTTGTTTAACTCTCATTTCGCAATTTACTTACTTTATTGCAATTTTGTTGGTCCATGACAATAGGTTTTGTTGTCAGTCTCGTTTTATATGCGATGGGTAAAACCGACATGCAAATCATTTCCACTCCCAAAAAAGAGCTCAAAATGTGGCTGGATCAGTTGGATCAAGAAGGTCAGAGATATGTGAAAGCCAAGACCGCTCGGCTTCTCCCGTTGTTAGAGATCAACATCCACTCTAATGTTATACAAGTGTTGCCTCACTTCTGGTGTCCACAGACTTCCACATTTATCTTTGGTAAGTTCGAGCTAACTCCGACACTAAAAGAGTATAGTATTGCCATTGGAATGCCTTTGGAAAAGGAACTTGTTAGGTCACCTTTCGGTATAGATTCCATTTTTGAACTATCACATTTTTTAAAAATCGAAACCAAAGCGGTAAAGAAGGTTGTTAAAGCCAATTGCTATGCATGCCCATTTTCATTCTTGAAAGAGTGTTTTGCTAAACAACCAATGATTTCAAAAGCTAGGATTTTCATATTAGCATTTTTTGGACTAATAGTTTTTCCTTATCGAAAAAATGCCATTAATCATTCAATTTCATGGGTGGTTAATCGGGTTTGTGACGGGTTGAATTATGTCAATATGGTTTTAGCTGAAATATTTTTGTCATTAACCCATTTTAAACAAAATGAAGAAAGGACCATGCGTGCCATCCCTGAACTTTTGCAAATATGTTTTTCTCACACATAAGAGGGTTTGGGCACCTTATGAAACAATTTAAAATTGATGATTTTAGGCATCCCATTCAAAAATTTTATGTTTTGGAACGTTTTTCCCTGAATAAACAGTACGCCCGTTAGATTAATTTTTTGAAAAATCCCAATCCTAAGGCATTCTTATGGCATACTAAATGGTTCCATGTTGAGGAGGCTCGTTTCTCTCACAAGGATGATGGGCCAATCCCGTTGCTGGGCCTTTCCGGTGCTACTTCCTCTTACCCACATAAGGTGGCCCGTTAGTACAAGGCTCTTTAGGAAATTCCTCCACCTCTCAAGACAGAGTTGTTCCAAGTCCGTTTCCTTTGTACGGACTATGACTACTTTAACGAGATCCAGATGATCATTACTGAATGGAATGAATGCCACCCATAGAAGATTTTGGTGCCCAAGAGATTGAAAGGCAAGGAGGAAATTCACCACGCATTGGTGTTCTACATCCAACAACATCGGATTCCTCCCGCCTTGTATCCAGTAGTCCCTGATGTGACCGAGAAGCCCACCCAATGAGCACAAATTGAGCTTCTTAAGCGGAAATTGGAAATGGTTGAAGCTGAAAATAAGAAGCTTCGCAAAGTGTTGGGATCCCGAAAGCATATAAAATGAGATGTTTTGGTTTTTGTTTCTTAATTCAATGTTTAGGGATCTTGATTTCAATTTTTAATTCTATGTTTTCAATCTTTAGTTCAATGTTTAGGGACTTGAATTTCAATTCTTAGTTATGAAGTCTGGTTCGAATTCCAAATAAAATTTTGAATAAAATAAGGCGATTAGACCATTGTCATGGGCCATTTTCCTATCTTTATAATTGGTTCTTTCATCATATCTTTTACCCCTAGGTGATGACGGATCCACCACGTTTGCCTATTGTTACACGATCAAAAGCTAAAATAGCCGACCAAAATGAAATGCGTGATCGTACATCCAACATGGAAGATCAACTCCGTCAGTTATCTGCCTCTATGCAGCTTATAGCAACTCAAATCGAATCCCTCCAAGTCAATTTGGCTCTTACACCCGTTCTCCCCCAGATTATTGTCCCCAAGCGAGCAGATAAGTCCCAATCGAGTGAAGACGACATGCCTGGCTTAGAAGACGACCCATTCTCAATCAATGTGGAAAAGGGTAATTTTGTTAACATCCCTAAGACGGAGTTAGATGAACGCTTCGCGAAACTCAAAGAAAAAGTGAAACAATTGCAGGAGTCACAGAGCTCACTCCCCTTCGACTTGTTAGTCTACGAGAAGGTCAAGATGCCCAAGAAATTTAAAATGCCGGAATTTGAGAAATACAATGGTACTACCTGCCCAAAATCTCATTTGCAAATGCATCGTATGTCAAGAATGAGCCTCTCATGATCCAATCATTTCACGCAAGTTTGACTGGACCTGCACTAAACTGGTATGTGATGAAGAATGTGAACCTTCTTGACACCTGGAATGAGGTGGCTAATGCCTTCCTCAAGCGTACAAGTTCAACATGGGCATCGCTCCTTCCCGAGAAGATCTTGAGAGGATGGAGAAAAAGGAGGAGCGAGTCGTTCAAGGAGTATGTCGTGAGATGGCGAAATCTGGCTGCTCAAATCACTCCTAAGCTTACTAACAAGGAGTTGATGAAGTTGTTCATAAAGACCCTCCCGTCTGAGTTCCTTAACCGGATGGCAAGCACGTATGTTGAGAGTTTCAATCAGCTGATTTCTGTGGGGGAGCAAATCGAGATGGGAATAAGGGAAGGATGATTCGCTGAGCTATCAAGTAAAAGATTCTCTGCTAAGAAGGAGAAAGAAGCAATCATGGATGTGAATATGGCTTATGGCCAAGAAAGTTCCAATTATGCCCCAATGAATGCAAGGCAACAACAAACTGCTAGTCGTCGGTCATTTGCTCAAGCAAGAAGGCAATTCACTCCCCTCCCTAGATCTCCATCCCATGTGTTGGCAATTCTCCGTAAGAAAGGTTTGCTTTCTACTGAACCGAAGCGCCCTAACCACGAAAGCATGCATGGCTACGACTCGACAAAGAAGTGTGACTACCATAGTGGTGAGTTGGGGCATTTGACTGATGAATATTTCACCCTCAAACACAAGATTCAAAACCTCTTGGACACGAAGGCCTTTTTGTTTCAAATTGCTCGGTCGAACATCCAAAAAAAAACCGCTACCGGAGCATGAGGGTACAGTGGATGCTATTCTGGAACCTGAAATCGGTTGCATCAAGAACTTGAAGGTACATGTGGCGGATGCTTACAATAGTCTAGTGAGAGCAAGGTATTATCCGGATCATGAGGATATCCCCCTATCACTAATGAGGGAAAGAGTTGCTAAAATGGTGGATGATGGCATTATAGTATATGCTAACCATAATTGCATAGTTTCACACTATTTCCCACATCATCATCGATTGGGAGGAGGAACAAGCCGCACTCGTTGCTAATAAGGAAGAAGTTGATCCTTCACTCGTGGACATGCCCTCATTAGAAGATGCATCTGATGATGAAATAGTGATTGAGATGCCCCGGCCGTATGAGTATGTTAGCAATAAGGCTGTCCCTTGGTCCTATGACTTGGATGTTGACGTTGTTACAAGGTCCGGTCGGACTTATGCTCAAGCTAGTGCTCAACCTGCAAAGCCTGTCACTGATGAAGAGGCTAAGAAATTTCTGGCCGTGATTAAAGCAAGTAGTACAACGTGATCGACTGGTTGAGGAAGATGCCCACCCAGATCTCTTTGCCTGAGCTCCTGTTGACATCTCCTATGCATCAGAAGTCGCTGATGAAGGTGCTGAGCGAAATCTAGGTGCTAGAGATAGTCGAGGCGGACAAACTAGAAGAATTTGTGGGATCAATCCTTCTCAAGGAATTGATTGCTTTCTCTGATGAGGAGTTCCCTCTTGAGGGTAGAGGGCATAAAAAAACACTTTACATATCTATCAAGCACAAGACTTTCCATGTGTCTCGAGTGCTCATTGATAATGGGTCCGCTCTAAACATATGCCCAATGGCTACTCTTCACCGCCTCAAAATAGATCCATCCAGGATACATGGTGCTACGATTTCTATGTGAGCTTTCAATGGCACAAAGAAAAATGTGATCAGGCAAATCCACCTTGATATACAAATAGGGCCGGTCGTCTTCAACATTCCCTTTCAAGTGCTGGACATCCCTACTGCATTCAATTTTCTGCTAGGTCATCCCTGGATACATATTGCGGGAGTGGTGCTTTCAAGTTTGTATCAAGCTGTGAAGTTCGTGATTGAAAGGAAGCTGGTCACCGTGTATGGTGAGGAAGATCACCGGATTTATCATGAGACGACCATCCCTATGTAGAGCCAGATTCTGAGTTCGAGGCAAGTCACCACTCATTTGAGTTGGTATCCACTATACATGCTTCTCGTGACTCAACACCTCCCACTCTTGAAGTTTCAAATGTTGCCCTCATGGTGGGGAGAGTGATGGTTGGGAATGGTTTTGTTCATGGTAATGGTCTTGGAAGAAATGGTCAAGGCATTCGAGACCCCATTGAAGCCCCTTAGAGGTCCCGTTTTATTGGATTAGGGTACCATGGAGGAGGTGGACAAAATCCTGGAGAACGAAGACAGGAAGGGCAGAACCTGGCACCTAACCGAAGACAAGAGAGGTAAAACCTATTGCCCCCAAGCATTCACGAGACATTCTCTGGTCCTCCGATAATTATGTAGGATGAGGCGGAAGTGATAGACACTCTGGGATAGCCAAGCGGCAAGTTCGACTACTTGGTGAAGTATTCGGCCCCTCCTAACTTCTATATTGATCCCCGCGAGATAGTCCCAGATGAATGGGGTGGCATGGATGATCCGATAACCCCGAAGACAGAGAACCCTGACGATGTGCTAGAAGGAGTTACAAGCTTGTTTGATGACATCTTCATATGAGCCATTGACGAAGGACCTGCAGAAGAAATGGGTCCTGACCCACAAGAGTAACTCATTTATTGCTTTCTCACATTCCCCTGCGTGGGAATTTTTTTTTACTTTTTAGGAATTATTATCGCTATCTAGCGATTATTTTTGATTTCTTTTTTTTCACTTTCTTTTTAGGATTTGAATTTGCATTTTTCATTCAATAAATGTAATTGATTGATGAATATCAATAAAATTAAAAGTTTTATTTTGAGGGCATGATGAGGTACACCAAACCAGCCCAGTGATGATATCCAGCCGATAAACAAAAAGAAAAATCCAAGGAGAACTCTGAGGCCTGGGCTTCATCATGCTCTCTCGTGTCAAAATGTTAAAATGCTTTTGCAAATGCTTTTAAAAAATCTTTCAAAAGTCTTTCAAAAAATACATATTACTCTGTTTGTTTTTCTGATTTATCTACTTCATGTTTCATGAATAATCTTATAGCATGCAACGATGTGGAAATGGACCAATCCAATGCCGAGAATGCTGATCATGAAGATCCTGGAGACTCGATTGAAGACTCCATTGAGGTGTAGCATAGTTGGGAACAGCATGAAAAAGTCAAGACTCTTACATCTGAACAAATCGTCACTATCAATTTAAGTGACACTGAAGAAGCCAAGGAAGTCAAAATTGGGGCAAATCTCCTCAAAGACGAGGCCGAGTGCCTAATCCGGGTACCAAAAGAATATCAGGATGTTTTTGCATGGACCTATGTTGACATGCCTGGTTTAGACTCGGCAATCATGAAACATGGCTTACTTACTAATTTGGACATGCCACCTAAAAAGCAGAGGCTGTAGAGGACTAAATCTGAGCTCTCAAAGAAGATTGAAGAAGAGGTGATGAAGCTTTTGAAAGTGGGATTTATTGAAGTCTCACAATACCTTGAATGGGTGGCTAACATTGTGCCATTGATGAAGAAAGATGGTTGAGTTCGAGTCTATGTCGACTATCAGGATTTGAATAAGGCTAACCCGAAAGATGATTTCCCGCTACCTCACATAGATGTCTTTGTGGATAGCACCGTTGGATTTGAGTTATTTTCGTTTATGTATGGTTTCTCTGGATACAATTAGATAAGGATGAAGGAGGAAGATAAGGAGAAGACTGCATTTATTACTCCGTGGGAGACCTTTCATTATAAGGTCATGCCCTTTGGACTCAAGAATGCAGGGGCAACTTACTAGTGAGCCATGATAACACTATTTCACAATATGATGCATAAGGAGATTGAAGTTTATGTTGATGATATGATTGCGCAGACCTGACCTAGAGGAAGCCATGCTAAAACTCTGAAGAAGTTGTTTGATCGTCTTCGTGAATTCAAGCTTCGACTAAATCCCATTAAATGCATGTTTGGAGCAACATTCGGTAAATTACTCGGATTTATTGTGAGCAGTAAAGGGATTGAGATTAACCCATCTAAAGTTAAGGCCATATGTGAGTTGCAGCCTCCATCGATGGTCAAAAAAGTCCGAAGCTTTTTAGGGAGGTTGAATTACATTACCTGATTCATTTTCCAGCTTTCTGAAATTGCCAAGCTGTTCTTCAAGCTCCTAAAGAAGAATGTACGAGTCAACTGGGATGGTGAGTGTCGAGAAGCATTCAACAAACTGAAGCAGTACCTGATTAACCCGCCAGTTCTTGTCCCACCATCACCGGGCCATCCCTTGATTCTCTACCTCACTATTCATAGTGAATCATTGGGTGGAATGTTGGCTCAAGAAAGTCCCATTGATAAAAAAAAACGAGCCATTTATTACTTGAGTAAAAAGTTTGCTGTGTCAGAATTGAAATATTCAGATGCTGAGAAGACTTTTGCTGCATTAGTGTGGGTGTTGCATAGATTGCGGCAGTACACATTGTATTACTAGACGTTCCTCATAACAAAGAATAATCCTATCAACTACTTGCTTGATTGGCCAGCTTTGGTGGGTAAGTTGGTTAAGTGGAAAATTTTAATCTCATAATTTGATGTGCAGTTTATGCCACAAAAGTCAGTTAAAGGTCGAAGTAATCGCTAATATATTGGCTGAGAATCCAGGTGTCTCAAATAATGATGATGGTTTCCCAAATGACCGTGTTTTGAGTGTAGATGAAGACTCATGGACAATGTTCTTTGATAGAGCTATGAACTTGTCTGGTTCTGGTACTGGGGCAGTCCTGATATCCCTAGATGGGCAACACCATCCGATAGCTACAAAATTGGTATTCTTATGCACTAACAATGTGGCCGAATATGAAGCTTGCATCATTGGGCTTCAAGCTGCAACGAGATGGGTGTGGCTAAGTTGAAAGTGTTCGGAGATTCTGCACTGATAATATTGCAGACTGTAGGTGAATGGAAGACTAAAGATGCTAAGTTACTCCCATACCACAAGTATTTGGAGGATCTGATAAAGGAGTTCAAGGAAATTTCGTTTGAATACTTGCCAAGGTGTCATAATCAATTTGCAGATGCACTCACAACTTTGTCTTCTATGTTGCAAGTCACTAACGGATTAGAAGTTGAGCCATTAAAAATAGAAGTTTTGCCCAAACCGGCTTATTGTATGATCATAACTGAAGAGCCTGATGGAAAGTCATGGTATTACGATATCATGAACTACATTAAAAAGTAGGAATTTCCCGAAGAAAGCACTCCGGCTGATAGGAAATACATCACAAAGATGACCTCAAAATTCTTCGTCAGTGGCGAAAATTTGTACAAGAGGTCTCATGATTCGGTCTTATTGTGGTGTGTGGATGCAGTCGAGGCCACTCAAATCATGTGAGAAGTGCACGAAGGAGTATGTGGTCCTCATATGGCTAAGAAGATTACGAGATTAGGCTATTACTGGCTCACACTAGAAAGTGATTGCATCAAGCACGTACGAAGTTGTCACTGTTGTCAAATCCATGGTGATAAGATAAACATTCCTTCAACTGAGTTGCATCAGTTTTCTAAGCCATGGCCTTTCTCGATGTGGGGCATTGATGTGATTGGCCCAATAAATTCGAAGGCTTCAAATGGGCATCGATTCATTTTGGTGGCAATAAACTATTTTTCCAAATGGATCGAAGCTACATCCTTTGCAAGTGTCATTGCACGCAATATTGCGAAGTTCATCAAACGTGACATAATTGCTCGCTATGGCGTCCCTGAATCAATCATCACCGATAATGGGACAAATTTGAACAACAAAATTGTTGATGAGTTGTTTAGCGAATTCAAGATCAAACATCTGAATTCGTCCCCTTACCGCCCACAAATGAACGGGATTGTGGAGGCTGCCAATAAGAACATTAAGAAGATCTTGGCCAAGACAACCGAGAATTATCGAGATTGGCACGAGAGATTACCCTTCGCACTAATGGCATATCGGACATCGATTTGCACTTCTACCTGGGCAACCCCTTTTGCTTTGGTGTATGGCATGGAGGTGGTTTTACCTGTGGAGGTGGAGATTCCATCCCTAAGAGTTTTATCCCAAGCAGAGTTGTATGAGGCTGAATGGATGCAACAACGACATGAACAGTTGAACTTGATTGATGAAAAGAGACTGAAGGCTCTCTGCCATGGCCAAACTTATCAGCAGAGAGTGGCCAGATCCTTCAATCGAAAGGTACAACTGAGAAGTTTTGAGGTAAATGATCTTGTTTTAAGGAAGCTGTTGCCGATTTTTCCAGATCCTGGGGGAAAGTTTACCCCAAATTACAGTAGTCCATATGTGGTGAAAAAGGTACTCCCTGGAGGTGCCTTGATTCTAACAGAAATGGATGGTCGTCAATTTTTCACTCCAGTTAATACTGATTCTGTCAAGAAATATTATCCATGATAGAATCTGTTGTGTCATGTTTTGAACCATAAACACTTTTATGATGAATAAATTGCCACAATAAGTTGCAAATTCAATTATTCAAACTTGCTGCGAATTTTGCATGTTTTCCTTGATGAATTATGTGAGATAAATTGAATGTGTCAAATGGGATACCTAGGAATGATGAAAGGCAGGCCTTATTCCATACACTGTTTCATATACTAATCCCCAGTGAGTTGTGTGAAAAAAAATTCCATGCCCACAAGGAAAAGGACGGTCTTGCAAAGGGTACGTTATCCGAAGTGATGAGAGATAGTTTCTTTCTCTACCAGAAACACTGCAAGTATATCCATCATTTAACCCTTTGAGCCCATACACATGAAGAGCTTTTTAAATTATCCCTGTCAAGGACCATCCCACATTGGGACAAATTTGAAATCAATGGTAGGAATTTTTTTTACTTACACTTACGTCAATCTTCGGGTATTGCTTTTACGACGTAACTAGTACGATAATTGAAGTGCCTTAGGATGATGAGGAGCAACCATTTTTCTATCCTATACACTTTTATCCATTGCATAGCCCACTTGAGCTTATGAATTCATTTCATATTAAATCCAGTTGGTGATCATCCCCCACATTGGGGCAAGACAAAAACATTCAAGTGTCATGAACTACAATGCCGACAAAAATGAAGATTTTGCTCAAAGAAAAAAAAGTGCAAAAAGGGGGCATGAAAAAGCAGTGTGCCTGATAAAAGTAAGGCCGATGCCCAAAAGAAAAATGTAAAACACCTGATATGGTGAGTTATACCCTGAACAAGGTGGTACTACTAAAAAAAAAAAAAAAACTCAAATGCCGTTACAATCAATGAGTGCAAAGAAAATCTCCGACATTGAATAAGAAAATTGGTGGAAATGTCAAGATTATCACTAACTTTTACCCTCTAAACACTTTTTGAGCCTAATGATCATTTCGTTTCTTAACCTATGAACCGAGCCTACGTTATGTCCCTTGCAAAGTCTTTTCAGATTATGGCACTTAAATTAACGTAAAGATTCATATGTTCGAAAGCATCTTTCGAAGAAGTGCGAGTAAGATAATTTTTGCCTCATTTCTTATGCTTCTTGACTTGTAAACCCCAAGATGATTGCAGAATATCATTCATTTTTCAAATAACCTTGACTCAAAGAGTCCCCTTTGTTAAGCCGTTGACCAAGCCCACATTACAGTCGCTCTTAAAGACCTCTTACATTGGAAAGATCGTACCACTTGCGAGATTGCTCGGACCCTTGTTTGGCATGACGATGGTGAGGTATAGTGATTGACAAAATTCTGCATCAAAGGTCAGGATGAAATGACCATTTTAGTGAGGATGAGAGAAAAGTCCTTTCAGATCAAATGATCATTCATTTGACACATCCATGATACTCATGTGTTTAGATTGGAATATTCCTTTCTTTCCTAATGGAAATTAGGTAATGTAAGATTGATAGAAATCATTGGGAACCTCCATTGAATAATTACAAATGCATTTTGATCATGTTTTGCAAGAGATGTATCCCCAAAGATCAGAGATGTTACCAGGTAAGTATTTTCTATCCATACCTCGAATATTTGTCATTGCACAGGTATTTCCTTTTAAGTATGCCGACACTCAAATGAGTTGTCCCCCAAAGATTTTTCTCCAGATTCAATCTATTAAGGCGACCGAAGAATGGTTCCGGTCCTGGTTAGATGATATCTTTTGCAAGGGTGGGCAACATAAGAATGATTCGGGTTCTGGCCAAGCAAAACTTCAGTTTAGGCGACCGTAGAATGGTACGAGTCTTAGATAATATTTATTGCTCTAACAGGCGACTGTAGAATGATACGGGTCATGGAAAAGCAATTTCCCCATTCAGGCGATCGTAGAATGGTACGGGTCTTGGAAAATCAATTTCTTCATCGAGGTGACCGTAGAATGATATAGGTCCTTGACAACACTCATTTCTCATTCAGGCGACGGAGAATGGTATGGGTCCTGGAAAATGAATCCCCATTTAGGCGACCGTAGAATGGTACGGATCCTAGACAAAACCTTTCTGCCATACTGGGCGACCATAAAATGGTACGGGTCCTAGACAAAACCTTTCTATCGTACTGGGTGACCGTAGAATGGTACGGGTCATAGGAAAGCAGTTTTTGTTACAACACCTTTCTACCATACTGGGCGACCATAGAATGATAAGGGTCCTCGGAAGGCAGTCTCTTTGCGAAGTTATGTTACTATTTTAGGCGACTGTTGACACCTAAATTTTGGCGACCTAGTTAATTATTTATTGCATTAAAAATTAGGGGTTAATTTTATCCCTGAAAAAGAATAGTTAAATGTGTGGCATATAGATTTAGGTGCATCTTGCATTGGGTCGGTGACGGATGGGTTCGAATTAATCGTTCTAAACTTTAATTTGGTAGGCCGAACTAAGCCCACGAAGTGAGTAAATTGGCCCGAGCCCATTTTCTTTTAATGACAAAAATTACCTAAATAGATATTTGAAATGATATTACGGTGGATTTTTGGAATTTAAAAAAATCGGGTTGCAATATTACTTTTAGGCAATAAAATTAGGAGATGTGGAAAATAAAAAGTAATATTGCGTGCGAAAAAAAAATCTTCGCGGATGTTGACCTGAATAGGAAATTAAAACCCTAATATTCAGCCTATAAAAAGATTTTTCGCGTAGGGTTTTAGTGGAGGCCACACAATTGTCACATACGGCCACATCGAGGGGTCTCTTGGTTTTCTTCAAAAAAAAGAGAAAAGAAAGCAAAAAAAAAAAAGAGAGAAAGTGAGCTGAGGGAGAGCTCCGGTCTTGGGGAGGGTTTTTCGGCCGAAAAGCAAAAAAAAAAAGAAAAGAGAGCTTCGGTTAAGGGGCCTTTTGCCGAGTAGGGGTTTGTGAAGAAAGGAAAAGAAAAGTCAAAGTAAAAGGCAAAAAGCAGAGAAGCGAGAGGAGGGACAAAGTGAAAAGAGAGGTGAGAGACAAAAGTGAGAGAAAAAAAAAAAAGAAAAAAAAAAAAGTAAAAAACTTCCCCCCTCGATTTGCTCATCTTCCTCGGGGTTGTCTCTCGCGACGCGGCGGCGCCGCCGCCGCTCGCCGCTTGTCCGTCGCCGCCGCGCCACCCCTTCGCCGAATCCCCGGCGCCTCGTTGTCTCCGTCGTTGCATCTCCGCTCGCGAGCCCCGGCGCCTATCGACCCAGCAGATCGATCTCGTCGCCTGCAACTCCTAGATCCGGTGGCGCTCTAACTACCCACGCCGCCGCGCTCCCGTGCCGTTCGCTGCCGGCCTCGATCCACGAGCAACCCCACGACTCTGCAACTCGCTCACCTCCGGATCCCATCCGTGCCTTTGTCGCTCTGCCGGACCTGATTCCGCCTCCTGCAACAACCCCTCGACGACAGAAGGTCCAGATCCGCCGCCGCCGCCCTGCGCGTTCGCCTCCACAGGGACCCATCACGCCAGCGGCCCGACAAAGTTGTAGATCCGCTTCGCCGTCGCTCGAGGCACGCCCCTGCACCGCGCCGCGCCTGGATCTCCGTTCCGCGACACCGTCGCCCCCCTTCGTAGCTTGCGTGACCGACGCCAGGAGACCCGACGCTCTTGCTCTAGTCGCGCCGCCCAGACGCCGCGACGCCCCCCTGCCGCTCCGCCTGTGAAGCCTCGACGCCTTGGCGAGCCACCAGCACCCCCCGATGTTGCCGCTGCCGCGCCGCTACATCCCGATCCGAGGGCCCTCGCCTCGCCCTCCGCCCGATCTGCTCCCCGCCGTCCTCGAGGCTCGACGGCGCCGCGCATCTCCGCGACGTCCCCCGCCCCGCAACCGCCCGCGCGCCCGTCCTCGGCTGCGACGCCCCTTGCCGCTCCCGACGTGCTGCCGAGCCGTCCCTAAGACTCCCCCGTCGCCGATCCGCCACCCCGAGCCTCCTTGGTGCCGCGCCGTCTTCGAACCGTCCCCGGAGGACCCCGCCGGAACCCTTCGCCGGCGATCTCGTCTCCCTCGCCGGCTGGTCCTTTTTTTTTTTTTTCTGAAAAAAAAAGAAAAGCAAGCAGAAAAAACAAAAAAGCAAAAAAAAAAAATAAAAGAAAATTAGGTAAATTTCATTTATTTTATTTTTATTTCCACTCTTTTAGGTTATTTATTTTTCTGTTTTATTTTTATTACTAACATTGCATGTTATTTGTTAAATTAGGTGTAATTGTTCCCTTTAATGTTAAATTGAAATTCCATGATATGAAATTGCTTGAAATTAGTAATTGCCAATCCGATTTTCGCGCCCGAAATCCGACTCGTAGTTACTTAAAAAATTGCCAATCCGATCTCCCGCCCGAGATCCGATTTGTGATTTTTCATGAAATTGGCCAACCCGATCTCATGCACGAGATACGGTTCGTCAATTTGGGGGATCAATTTTGCTTGATTTACTAGGGTTGTTTGAATTATTTTTCTTTAAAAAAATCAAAAATCAAAAAAATGTAGTTTTAGGGTTTGCATGATTAGGATAGAAATTTCATTTTTTAAAAAATAATAAAAAATCAAGAAAAATAAAAAAAATCAAATTAACTAGTTTAGGTTGCATTTTTAGTTATTTAGAATTGTTAATTTCAAAACACAAAAAAAGTGAAAAAAAACTCAAAAAAATCTTAGATTAGGGTTAGTTTTTATTGTCTTGCATATTTAGATTAGGGATTTTATTTAGATCATAAAAACAAAAAACAAAAAAAAAAATTCACTTAGGATGCTAGTGGAATTGCATGTTAAATTTTAATTAAAAAAGCGAAAAGCAAACAAAAAAATCATCAGGAATTTTAGAATAGAATTGCATGTTTAATTTTAAGCTTAGATCAATTTTTTAGATAGATTGCATCTTAGGCTAGAAATCACTAAATTAAAACAATGTCTTAATTTAAATTAGGATGACCTAAAATCCTAGTTTAAATAGGATATAATTTTAATTTAGTTAGGAATTTCATTCAAATATCTTAGGATAGATTACTTCCACCTTTTTAGGATAAATTGCAATTTTTAGAAAAATAAAAACCATAAAATCAAAAAAATCAAAAATCTTGCATGAGCATGTAGAATTAGGAATATAGATTTAGTAAATAAAGCATTTAGGCTAGTAAATTAGGCTTTTTTTTTTTTTTTAGAATCACATTTTTAGGGTAGTTCAATTAGAACTTTTGTTAATTCAAAATTTCAGGTAAAAAAATCCAAAAACATTAGGTGCATGATTTGCATTCTAGGGTCATTTAATTAAAATTTGCATATTAGTCATTTAAGTTGCAATTATTGCATTTCATGTCATATAATTTAGATCATTTTACCATGTCATATTAGGCTATTAACATGCATTACATTTAAATTAAATTCCATTAAATAAAGTGAAAAAAAAAAGAGAAATCAAGCGTGTTAATTAAAGACCATATCTAGGATTGTTGATGTGGATTTTAATCTAACAATGCAGATGCTTTCGTTGCTACAAGGTAAGTTTCTTAACCTTATTCATTATTTTATTGAGTGTTAAATTGGTGATTGTGCACCCGCATGATCACCTCACATGTTAGGGAGATAAATTAAAATCGATTCAAGCTGCCTGCTAAACATTTTTCAAAATAAAAGAATGGTACCGAAAGGGCGTTAGAGGAATCTAGCGTAACCAAGTCCCCGTATCTAGAATCTCTGGTTCGTAGGAGTAAAGTAAATCTCCCATTACTTTACTTGGGTTTCTAATTGACCCACCAAAAACTGATTAGTGGCGACTCCTTAATAAAAATCATTTGCATGTTAAGAATTCAAACCTAAGTCGCGAATTGGTATGGGCTTGGGAGAGGCTGAGTTAAGTCTAGGCTTAACAATCCATTAGCCAAACCCTAGGTGGTTCACACCCGAAAAATTTGGTTGCGACGGCGACCGTAGAATGGTACGGTTCCTGGACATGTAGCACCCTCTATCTCGAATTACTCTATCCTCCTTGAAGGTAAGTGATTCAATGTTGGTTCATTTATCATTTGCATTAGCATTTCCATGCATAATATAAATTGCATTAAAAAATGGAATTTATGTTCCAACAAAAAATCATTCATTGCACATGCATGACCAAAATCTAGGTCTCAATTTGTCTTTGAATGCAACCTTTGCGAGCTCATCTTCAAATGGGGGCAGCTGTTGACACCTAAATTTTTGGAGTTAGTTTTTGCTAAATAAAAAAAATAAATAATCACATGGCATATAGTTTAGGTAAACTTTATTTTTGTTATATTCCTTTAAGATTTCTCTCATATTTAGGTAATATGCACTGGGAGATGCATTCTTGCGCAAAAGAGGAATTTTTTGGATCGAATATGCAAAAAATATTGCACGGGGTGAAATGATATATTCAATGGTATTTTGCATGAACAAAATTGGCAATGAAATATACCACGGAGATATATTTTTTTTGGTGTATAAAAGGAGTCGCGTACGGTGGGCAAAGGCGATTCTTTTCCATAGGGTGAAAAAAATAAACACAAAAAGACAAGGTGAAAAGTGAGTGATGTGAGAGAAAGAAAAGTTAAAAAAAGAAAGGGAAAGCCCCCCACGTGACTGTTCATCTTCCTAGGGGGTGTGTCTCTCGGCGCCGGTGCCGCGGCTCGCGCCGTCCCGGCTCGTGCCGCCCCGTCGCTATCTACCGCACGGAGCCTCCGCCCCGCACATCCGACCCCCGCTCGTCCATTGCCACCGCGCGCGCTCCCCTCGATCTACCAAGCCCTCGCCGTCGCTTGCCCTTTGCAGCCCCGCAACCCCAAACCAGCGCCCCTCCTCCTCTAGGTCTGCCTGCTTCACCGTCGATTTTGCAGCTCATGGAGTCCCTCGCCTTTCATCGACGATCCACTATCGACCAAGATCCGACCATACGGCTATGATCCTCCTCTGCCCCGACGACAGAAGGCTGAGATCCAGTGCCTGACTCTACCTGCGCCGGCCGAACGTCACCTCTCCCACCACAGACGCCCGCGCCTCCGTGCACCACCGTGCCGCTAGATCTACGCCCGACGCCGTCGCCACTCAGTGTTCCCCACGACGCCTGATCCGCCGCTGATGTTGTCACCGCCGCCTGCGCTCCGCGACCCCGGCCCATGCCCAACGCCATCACCGCCTCTGCCCTTAGTGCCATTAGCAGCCCTGGTGCCGTCCAGCCCTCGTTGGAGCCCCGTTGCCGCCCTCCTGTGCCGTTAATCCCAAACCCCCTAGGTAGTTTTTATTTTTACTTTTACTTTTCACTTTTTTTTTATAGTTTAGTTTATTTCTTAACTCTTTTTATTTTTCATGTTATTTTTTTGTTTATTTTATTTGATAGCATTTTTTTTAGTTTAGTTATTTAAGTTGCAATATTGAATGTTAATCTTAATATATTTTGTAGGTATTATCCGCAGGGTTTTTGTCCATAATTTTTATAATTATTAATTTGATCCGTGAGATGTCGATAATTTTTATTTAAGTTGTTAAATCATTATGATTATTAATTTGGTCCGTAAGACTTCGATCAGATTTTTAATTATTTTGAACTCTTTGTTGTGATGATTAGGGTTATAATAATCGATAATTTGACCTGTGAGACAACATGTTATTTTTTCGATTATTTTAATCCTTTATTTGTTGACTATATTGGTTGTTTAGATTTAATATTCATTTGATAATTACTTGTCTTAAAAAAATTAAAAAAATAAAAAAAAATTAGAAAATCAAAAAGTCAAAATTCTGCATGAGCATATAAGTTTAGTGAATCAGACATGTAAGTTTAAGTAAACTAGATTTTTTAGGATTATATTTCTAGGATTGCATTTTTAGATAATTCTTTTAAAATAGGTTAGGTTAGACATAGATCACTTTATTGTTAAAAATAGAGTCTTAGAAAAGTTGGCATATTTTTAAAGATAAAAAATAAAAAAATAATTTTCTAATTCAGAATAGGGTTAATTCAAATTAATCCCAAACATGAATTATAAAATTATTCATTTTAGATAGTTCAATTAAGATTTTTATTAATTCAAAATTTTAGTGAAAAAAATCCAAAAAAACTAGGTGCATTTAATTAATTTGTATAATAGGTTCATTTAATTAAAATTTTTTTAGTAATATTAGGTGCATGTTAATTAATTTGCATAATAGGGTCATTTAGTTAGAATTTGTTCATTAGCAACATTAGGTGCATGCTAATTAATTTGCACTCTAGGGTCATTTAATTAGAATTTGCATATTAGAAAATTAAATCATTTAGTTAAAATGCATGTTATATGATAAAATCCTAATTTCAAGAAAAACCCAAAAAAAATAATTGTTTATTTTGTGTGATGCAATTTATTTGTTCATTTATTTTTATTGAATGTTTTAATAGTGGATGAGCACTCGTGTGGTCACCATATTTGCATGATAGTAAGTTAGGTTAAAATAAATCCAAGTTGCCTGCATAAAACATTTTCAAAAAATAAAAAGAAATGGTACCGAAAGGGCATTATGGAAGTCTAATGTAACAAAGTCCCCGTACCCTTAGTCTTTGGTTCCTAGGAGTAAAATAATTCTCTCGTTATTTTACTTAGATATCTAGTCAACCTATCGGAAAATGATTAATGGCAACTCTTAGATAAAATTCATTTGCATGTTTAAAAATTAGAACCTAAAGTCGCAAATTGGTATGAGCTTGGGAGGCCCGAGCTAAGTTTAAGACTTAGTAGTCCATTAACCTAAAATTTAGGTGGTGCACCCGGAAAAATTAGGTCGCGACACCCATGATATTGTTGATGTTGGGGAGAAGTACACTATCGGTGCCATAAGTTGTGTAAGACGCTCACTTTGGTGTCAAAAGTTTCCATTGATCACTTAAATGCCAAAAAGTTTGAAAAACGATCATTTTGGTGCCAACTCCGATCAGATTGATTGGAAATCCGATGTGACACTTTTTTATTAATTTTTGATGCTGATGTGGCTCGCCGGAGAGTACAGTCAGCATGTAAACCACTAAAACGACGTCGTTTAGTGTCTCTCCCTCGATTCAAAACCCTAAACCCTAAATCTGCCGGATAATCTCGGCCACCGTTGTCCTCTCCGCCACCGCCCATGGCGTTGCCAAGCACCACCACCTCCTTCACTACCTCGATGAGTTCGGAGACCGCGGCGAGCAAGTTGCCGTCGACGCCTCCGCCTCCTTCGAGAACCTGCGCCTCCGCAATGCCTACGTTGCCCTCTAGGCCCTGAAGCAACCATCCTCTCTGACCCCAACAACTTCATCGCCAACTAGGTCAGCCTCGATGTCTACGGCTACTCCAATGTTTTTTGCTCCCTCACCCCTGACGACCTCGGCATCCGCACCATCGTTGGCGTCGATGGTTTTCCCTCCTCCTCCCCCTCAACCGCCCACATCCCTCGCCTTTGCCTACGCCGGTGATGGGCCAGTCGCCGTCCTTGACGGCCCTCGCTTGGCGGTCGGGGCTCCGACCCCGGCCCTGACCCCGACTTGGCCACTCGGCGGCCAAGTCGAAGGCCATGATCTCACTCTAGTGCGAACCTCACATTGCCAAGCAAGCGAGCTAACGGCGGCCGTGCGAGCTAGGTCGGTGGCCGACGAGGACCGAAACCTTAATTTCAATGTTTAAATAAAAAAAAAAAAATCCCAAAATGTTGTACATTGTCGTTTTTGTGATACCATCCACTTAGGACAATGAAATGACGTCGTTTTCCGAAAGAGGATGGAAAATGACGTCGTTTCTCAAGCCATGTCGATTTTTTTTTAAATATAAAAGTCAAGTCATCATTTTGGCTGGAATCTTTTGCCAGTGGGACCAAAATGATCGTTTATCCTCCGATTTGGCACTTAAGTAATCCGATCGAAACTTTTGACATCAAAGTGAGCGCCGTACAAAACTTATGGTGCTGATAGTGTACTTTTCCCGTTGATGTTGTGTAATTTTCTTGGAACAAATTGTCCATAGGTTCCCTTCCAATTGCATTGATTTTCTTTACCTTGTTCTGTGATATTTTGTTGCAATTCTCTGCTGTGATTTTCTTCTAGAAATTTTTAGGACAACTTGCATGCTAAATCGAACTTACATGTCTTCATGGACTTTAATCCTCACTTTTGGAACTTTATGTCTTGAAAAATAAAAAGTATTTCATCATGCTTTTTAGACTCTTCTAATGTCATGAATTTGTTTGAAATTTCACATTCTTATTGATTTGAGCGTAATTTTAGTTTGAATGATGCTTGTGCATAAAATTTCCAAGTTTTCATGTTGTCTTTCCAAATTTTGAATCATGCTCTTGGTTTGACATCAATGTTATCTAAGGTTTGGAACATATTTAGAGTGTCCACAAAGCTTGATCGGAGTGTACAGGATGCACCCAAGTTAGCCTTGATGATTAAATGTGTTCCATAGCCGTAACACATCTTTGTCATCCTATTAGCATGTCATCCTATTAGCATCTTTTCTCACAATTTACTATTAATTGTTCTTCAAATGACTTTTGAGCATCATTTGAACCTCAAAAATCTTTGGTTTGTTTGCCTTTCTTAAATACTCATGACTGTGTTTGGCACTTATTGACTGAATAAGTGATCTAGTGTTAGCTCATTGAGATTATCTCATTAATTGAGAACCAAGGCTCGAGGGTTTGCTTGCATGTTTATTTTCTGCTATGCAAGTGCTTTTCTGGATGGATGCATAGGTGTGATGCATGATTCCGTGGGACATCTTTGGGATACATTTATAACTTGTCTTAGGGGCTTATGGGTGCATTTGGTTCAACATTTGCAAGGGGCTTTGAGTCCAATGTAAATGCTGAAAGCCCAAAGCTATTTGGAGGAAATGCAAAGACTGTTTGGTAAATTTTGCTTTGAAAAGCAACTTTGAGAGAAATGCTGTTTGGTAGAAAACACATTTGCAAAGCCCATTTGGTGATTAATTTTAATATTTTAATTTTAATTTGTTTAAAATTTTAAAAAAATAATATTTGTGACTTTTTTAATTTATATTTGGCAACAATGTTAAAAATGTTGTGTAAATAATTTTATTAAAATTAAAATTTCTTTTTTTGCTAAAAAACATCAAATGGAAAAAATTTATGTGCTCTCTTTATCAATTACATGAAGAATACTTTCATTACAATAAAACATGATAACATATGCTTTAAGAAAAGAAGCGCATTATCCTAAAAAATTACAAATATTCTTAATTATTTCCTAAATTCATAGCTATTTGATCACGTAAATATGCCATATCAGATGTTACATCATCATTTGAAGCATTACTCTCCTCACTTACATCATTAGCCATTGAAGTTTCCAAAGCTGGAGCTTCTGGATGTTGGTGCCTACTGGGTTTGAGGCATCTTAAATGTTACTAGCGAGGCTTTGGGTTGAGAAGGAAGGGCAACCGTGCAGGAAATGGTGCAGCGACAACTTGTAATTGTTTGCCTTTTACCGTCTATTTTCTTAATTTTTGACATACTTGTTTTCTGGGAAGATTGGCTGCGAGATCAGGCTTGTAGAGGAAAAAAGGGTTTTCTTTTCTTCAAATGAGTGATTTTCTTTGCCTTACTTGTCAGTTCTTTTGGCTTTAGTTTTGATGTTAGAATGTGCTGGGCTTAATTGAATGGGCAATTAAATTTAGAGAAACATTCTGTTACAAAGAAACTCATATGATCTATCAGGCAATGTGGATTTTGGTGGGGAACGATATTCTGATTTCGAATTTACAACAATCGATGGATTGAGGTCTTTGCTATGGCTAGGATCAAGAATGGTAGGTCGTTCCCCATTATTATGAAGTCTCTCTCTCTGTGAATTGTGAATTTGCATTGAAGCGTGCAAGACTGCTCTTGCTAAGTATTGTAAATAATGTCTAGATGCTGAACCAGCTGAAAATGTATGTTGTGTGGTTCTTTACGTTTAAAGCCTTGTATTAATCATCGTCTGAACCATTCGATTGTCAACATCCCTTGAGCCTGTGCACACATTGACATCATACTAAAGCCACACATGCAGGTCGACTCCTGCAAAGGCATGAACCGTATCAAAGTAAGCATGTACTAGATTTTACTTGAGTCAATAAGCGTAAATATAACGCTAGCCAAAACCCAAAGAAGAACAAGGAAAAATGCTGTATATGTAAGTTATTTTACCTAGCAATGATGACACATGTCATTATATTGGCAAGAATCCTTTGGTATGATGCGATTCAGTGGCAATGTTGTACTACAACTTATGTCAACCAAAATAATAATCGTTGACCCAAATCAGCAATATAATACAAGCGAAAGTGTAACCCCTGATGAACCATGTCATCATATCACATCAGTTCAAATTTCCAATGGTAGTGAAGTATACAGTTAAATTTGCAATCCTACAACACAATGCATATGCTAAACTGGGCCGCTGTTGGTTCAATCGTGGTGGAAAATTCTTCTGAGAGTTTTAAATTCGAATGTTCCTTTGGGTTGGAGGCTTTACATAAAATATAAACAGTTGCTGCCAATGCCAGAGTTGTTATTGGACCCTTCAACCGACGAAACGCTTGATCAACGAGTTCCTAGAGATTGTTGCGGAGCAGCAATTCGTCTACGGATCTTTGCAATATCAGCGGATAGACAAATCCTCCAAGCCCACCAGTTAAGAATGCAAGAGCACCCTTCTCGCCGGCTGAGACAGACGCAACTGCTGTGCCAATAGAGACTAGCATGGCATCGTAAAGTAACAAGGAAAGCTTCAGATCTGCATATCCCTGCATGCTTTCCTCACTAGACATTCTAGGACTAGGAGAAGTTGATTCCCGCATGCTATTGCTCAACAAGGTGTGTGAATTTCCAGACAATTCCTTGACAAGGGAAGGTCTAAGTTCAATCATGGAACTATCACTTCCCTCCCCAATTAAAATATCGTCAGCTTCAAAATCATACTGGTAACCCCCATACTGTATTTCTTTTGCAGTGTACTCCTCCAGTGACGGTTGGCGGGCATGAATAACAGAGAGAGTGACACGACCTAATCTTCATAATGAAAAAGAGAAAGTTAAGATTGACAACAAGATCATAAAAAAGATAAAAAGCTAATGCTGTATGACTTATTGCATTTTTGACCAATGGGAAGATATTCCTTGCAAAATCATTATATCACTGGTGGAGTTTGACAATCATAACAACATAGGGCATCAAATGACTAGCTGGTGACGTTTACTAATGGAAAGTTGACATGCTGAATGACCACTCAAAACTAAATTGTCCAGATCTACTTGCATATATAACTATAGACCTATGATAGTTCTCCCTTGTTGACACCTAAATTTTGACTAATCATTTAGTAATTAATTGTATAAAAATTTAGGGATTAATCTTTAATCCCTAAGAAAAAAATAGTAAAATTGTATTTCATGTAGTCGCATTTGCATCGGTACTAAGAGGACGACAAGAAGCAGGGGCTCGCGGTCGATTGCGTGATCTCCCTTCGCTGGCCTGAACACGCATGAGAGAGAGTAAAAAAAAAATGAATAAAAAAATGAGGAAATAACAATCCATGAACGTCCATTTTCTCCCCCCTCATTAATGCACGAACATGCACGCACGAAATGGGGGACGTGAAAATTCTACCTACGCCTGTGAGGAGATGGGCTTGCTGGAGAGCAGGTGGCCGAAAAGGTGGGGAGTGGAGAATTAAAATATATTGCGAAGGGGCTTCTCTTTTGGACGACAATGAATGAAGTCGAAGGAAGGGAAGAGGGGTGAATAAAAAATTCATTTGAGAGGTTCGTCGGCAGAAAAAAAAAGAAAATATGAAGCCAAGGGGAGAGATTTGAAGATAAGAGATGAGGATAGAGAATTTGTCAGAGGAAAATCAAGAAGAAGGCAAAATTCAGCCAAAATTCAGCCTAAAAATCTGGAAAAGTTGCGGCTGCGTCTTGTCACGTTATCTTCAATAAGACCTCAAGAAGCCGCGTGAAGGGGGGGGCTGAAAGAGAATGAGCGAAGGAGCCGTAGAGAGAGAGACATACGAGTTGAAGGAGAGGGGAGGGGGTGATTAAAAAATGACCCTTGTCAGAGAGAAACCCTTGTCAGAGAGAAACCCAAAAAAAGTGAAGAGGGAAAACAGTCCACTAAAAAAATTACAGAGAGGGGCGTGCGGCAAAAAGAGAGAGAGAGAGAGAGAGAGAAAGAGAGGCTACAGTTCGTCTTCTCCACAGAGCCACCGGTGCCCGCCCGTGTCCAGTCGCTCGCCTGCGCGCACCGCGCCTGAACGCCGCCAGCCGCCGCGCTCCAGCTCCGCACAGCCGTCGACCCAGCGCGCAACGACCCAGGGCCGTCGGCCTTCCTCCCTGTGCTGGTCGCTGCGTCCCTGATACCCCATACCCGCTGCGACCCTTGCGACGACCCACACCGGTGCCACCCAACTCCACCCGCCTCCGTTCTGTTTTGCCAGGAGCTTGCGCCGCTGCGCGACACCACGCGAAGCCACTGCTGCCTCGCCGTGCGACCCAACGACCCGCGATCCGCAACCCGCTGCGCACCCCCGACGCTCTCGAAGCCCGCGCCAGTCCGAGATCTGACGTTCGCCGAGCTCCGACGTTCGCCGAGCTCCTCAGCCCAAGCGCCGCTCCGCCTCTGATTAGTGACCCAGATCAAGGCGAGGTGAACCCGACGCCCTGTTCCGCCTCTGTCGTCGTCGACCTGCTCCGACGGCCAGCCCCGAGCCTGCCGCCCGAGCGCTCCTGCTCCACCGGTCCTTGCTGCCCGGCGTCCCTTGCTTGCCTGAGTCGGTCTTGCACCAGCAAACCGCACCCGAGCCTCCCGACCCGACGCCTCTGCCTGTGACGAGGCCCAGAGCCGCTGCGCCGCCCAAGGCCGAATCGACGCGCTGCTGCTTTGTTGCCCCTCGGTGATCCGACAATCCCTGCTCGCCCCGTGACGCCACTGCGGCCCTGATTTGGCCCTGATCTGACCGGTCCGGAGTCCGGCGAACTCACCGCCTCCTTTCTGCAACACCAGCAGCTGTACCTGACGCCTGCTGAGGCCGCAACCTTGCTGCTCGAACAACGCCTCGCCGATTCCGACGACGTTGCAGCGTTCCAGATCTCTTCCGCCAGATCTGAACCAGAACCCTCGCAACGCCAGCAGATCCAGCTCACCGTCGCGCCACCCCTGTTCCGCCGACGAAGACGCTCCGGTGCTGATTTGAACCACCGCCGAGTTACCGCTTCACCGCTCGCCCGCCGTCGGTTCACCTTCGCCGGAGCCCCCCCCTGTCGGTCCAACGACGTGTTGCTCGCCGGTGGCCCAGAGATCTACGAGCGCGTGACTAGAAGGAAGAAAGAAGAAAAAGATAAAAGAAAAAAAGAAAAGTACATTAGGTAGTTTTTTTTTTTTATTTACTTTATTTTGTTTATATTTTTTTTAGTTTATTTATTTAAGTTGCAATATTGAATGTTAATGTTTATGAGTGTTGTAGGCATTATCCAGGGGGTTTTGTCCGGAATTATCTTAATTATTAATTTGACCCGAGAGACATCGGGTCATTTTTCTAATTATATTAATTGTTGGGCTTTTTAATAGGATTTTAATAGTAAAATCATTATAATTATTAATTTGATCCGTAAGACTTCGGATCAGATTTTTAATTATTTTGAATTCTTTGTTGTGATAATTAGGGTTATAATAGTCGTTAATTTAACCTGTGAGATGACAAGCTATTTGTTTGATTATTTTAATCCTTCATCCTCTTGATTGTTTAAATTTATTATCCTTAAAGAAAAATTTAAAAAAAAATCATAAAAGAACATGCATATAGATATCATTCATCCCATGTAGCACATGCACATTTAAGATTAGGTAAATTAGATTGCATACATATAGTGCTAAGTTCAAGTCATATCATATGAATTGCACCTCGCATGATATTAAAATAAATTCAGGCATATTAAGATTGCATTTTATTAACATAAAAAAATTTTAGATATCATGTCTTTTAAAAGATCATATTTAGGGTAATGCATATCATGTTAGCATAATGACATTAACATTTTCCCGTCAGTAGATTAGGTCATGTGCTAAGTATTGCATGATATATATAATATGCACAATAGCTTGCACGTTGTGCGTCATGTAGAATTAGGATTTCATGTTAAGGGTTTAGATAATTTCCTTAGATAGATTGCATGTTTTTGCTAAAAAATAAAATGCCCATGTCATATAGAATTAGGCTCATTTAATTAGAAATTGTCCGTCAAGAAAATTAGGTCATTTTGTTAATTTAGATTTGCATATTTAATTATTGCATGTTCATTAAGAAAACAAAAAAAAAAAAAAAAAACCAAAAAAAAAAAAATGTATTCTACTCATGTCATGTACTTTAGAACACATTATCATGCCATTTCATATTAGATTAGATGCATTGCATGATTCTCATTAAAAAAGTGAAAACAAAATTGAGAAATTGCATTTTTTAATTAGAAATCATATCTAGGATTGTGGATGTGAATTCTAATTTAACATTGCAATCTTTTGTTGCCATGAGGTAAGTCCTGCATTTTTCTAATTCGCTTTCTTAAATGCTAAATTGGTGGATTGCGCACCCGCATGATCACCTCACACGATAGGGAAGTGAATTAAAATCAATTCAAGCTTCGCCCGCAAAACATTTTTTTATCAAAATTAAAAGAGAAAGGTACCGAAAGGGCGTTAGAGAAATCTAGCGTAACTAAGTCCCCGTACCCAAAATCTCTGGTTCGTAGGAGTAAAATAATTCTCCCGTTATTTTGCTTAGGTGTCTAATCGACCTACCGCAAACCGATTAGTGGCGACTCCTTTTTGCATGCTATGATATTTGAATTTAAGTCGCAAGTTGGTACGGGCTTGGGAGAGCCCGAGCTAAGTCTAGGCTTAACAATCCATTAACCTAAACTCTGGGTGATGTACCTCGAAAAATTTTAGGTCGCGACATCCCTCATTGAAACCGTCTGAATGGATGACCTACGGAACTGACTATATATACATATGTAAGAATGTAATGTCCTTTCATCAATGTACAGCAATTCAACAGTCGGCAAACCTGATTCAAGACTAATCCAGAGAGCTTGAGGTCCTCCAAGCTTGGGTCCTTTAAAAGCAAATTCGTCAACAGAAGCTCTTTGAAAATGAAGAATGTTATGATCAACTTCTTCCTGCCGTTCCACTGAAAACTCAGTCAATGGAGTTGTAGATAGCCTTTGTAATAATGAATGTCCATGTTCATCAATCAAGCAGAGCAGAATTCCAGCATTGACATTAGTTAACCCTGAACAGCCTTTGCAGTTAGCAGCTCCTCAGAATTCAAAGCTCTCCAACACTAGAAGTTGACAATTCAAAGTAAAAGTAATTATTACCCCTCAAATCTCTCAAATGGGACTGGCTTCCAAAAATTCATGACTTCCCTACCGCCGGTTGAGAGCTTTTCTGAGTAATTTCTCCACACACCCAAAGGAAAAAAACCATTTGACACTGTAATTTCTTCTATTTTCTCTTGTACTGAGCGCATCTCAAATAATAGGAGAAGCCTAGTTTACACGGAGTTTTTTCGGTTTGCCTAGATTTCGCAAGACAAAACTCAAGTTGCAGAACGCTTGCGCATATTCAACTCTTGATTTCAGCTAAAAAAAAATCTCAACTTTTCCTCTTGTTTGTAGCAGAAACTACAATAATTAAAGATGGATACATGACCAACTAACCTCTCTGACGAACGAATTTCAAAACCAACAGCTACTTATGATTCTAAAGCAGACCCGAACCTTGTATGCATGATATTAGTCCTATAACGAAAGATTGTTTCATAAAAAGGACCCGACAGTTCTCAGCACAACACCTTGAAAAACTGAGGCAAATTGGCCTCAAAAGTTCGGATAACGCTCTTCTAGCAGGTTTTTTCATTCAACTAAAGACGAACTACGGTGGACACAAAAAACTACGGTGGACACGAGAGAGAGAGAGAGAGAGAGAGAGAGAGAGAGAGGGAGGGAGTAACTTTGCAAGCTCTGCCGCTCTAGCTCGCCGCTTTCCCTTGGACTCTCTGTCGCTCGAGCAAGAACTGGTATCACGAGGGAGGAGAGAGCGACAGAAGGGGAGAAGGGAGGAGAGAGCGATGGAGCGACGGAAGGGGAGAAGGGAGGAGAGAACGACGGAGCGACAAAAGGAGAGAAGGGGAGGAGAGAGCGATGGAAGGGGAGAAGGGAAGAGAGAGCGAAGCGACGAGAGAGTGAAGTGACGGGAAGGGGAGGAGAGAGGAGTGTGGCTAGGGTTTTTTTTGTTTTCAAAATGGACAAAAGTGAATTTTCAAGAAGTTTTTTAGGGCAAAATCGACAACTCAATTTTTTCATTAATTCAAGTCTCCAGCATTCCGAAAATGCTCAAAGCTGAAGGCTGCTCTCCACTAGCCTTCAGCTTTTAGCATTCCCAAGTGCCAGCTTTCAGCTGAAAGCCCCTTGAGAATTTGGCTGAATGGGCTTTCTAAATGCCCATCCAAACGCACCAATAAGCATTGATTGTAATGTGAAAATAGAAATGGAACCGATGGTTGTAAGCCATAAAAATGAATTGGGGTAGACTTCCTAGAGGGATTGTCGCATGAATTGCAAATGCCAACCACGAGGCTAATTTTGTTTAAATTGTGCATATTATCTTCCAAGATTGTTCTTGATTGTCTTGTATTTGTTTTTTTTTTTTTTGGGCTATGAATGATTGTTTCTTTCTTATTGTATGTACCTACTCCTAATTATAGATTACGATTAGAATAGGTCCTTGGAGGTGGAGGTCCTTTGAGACATGAAGACAATGAATGGTCACCCTTTTTAGTATTGTACATATTTCCGCGGTACCCTTTGACCATCAATGCTTTTGTGCTAAATTTTATACTTGGGCTAGAAATACTCGTGTGTGGAAGTAGACCTTTGAGCACATCTGAAAGGCTTCTACACATGTTCCGCTATTCAATATAGTGAATAACATGCATTAATTCTAGTGATGCGGCTATAATTATGATGCAAACTTACTTGACTTGTCCAACAAAGGAATTTCTAACAAATGTTTCCTGCCAGCATTTGCTTAAGTATTTTTGCTATGCCGTGGAAATATGTACAATACTAAAAAGGGACTGGATAGACCTTTATATCAAGAATGTGCTTACTGGACTAGGATACAAGTGATTGTCGTCACCATACCATGTAGTAACGCTGGATAATCATGAGCATATTTGGAGGAGCTATTTTTGCGATCTTGGATTTTAGTGTACTTGTTTGGAATGTGAATTCGAAGTGTACCTATCCTAATTGTAATCGATTTCTAAAAACCCACTTTTACTATGGAGCCATTATTCTGAACATTCATCAGATAATGGAGACACTTTGTCGATGAAAACCGTTATTCAATATAATAAATAACATGCATTAATTCTAGTGATGCAGCTATAATTATAATGCAAACTTACTTGACTTATCCAACAAAAGAACTTCTAACAAATGTCTCTGCCAGCGTTTGCTTCAGCATTTTTGCTATGCCGTGGAAATATGTACGATACTACCAGACCTTTATATCAAGCCATGCTATGTTGTAATGCCAGTTGGATAATCATGAGCATATTTGGAGGAGCTATGATCTTGGATTTTAGTGTACTTGTTCGGAATGTGGATTCGAAGTGTACCTATCCTAATCGTAATCGATTTCTGAAGGGCTACTTTTATTATGGAGCCATTATTCTTCTGAACATTCATTAGATAATGGAGACACTTTGTCGATGAAAAGTCCATCCGATCTACAAAGACATGAGGCATGGTTAGAAAAGAAACAACACAGAAAAGAATTTACGCAAATTGTCACCTTCTAAGATTTTTAATCTACCAATCGAGTCAACTAGTAAGCCCAATTCCCTGGAGGCTTTCTTGTAAATTGCAACTTCGCATCCTTTCAAATTCAAGAACCTGATCATGAACTTGGTTCCATAATATGGAATTTTGAGCCTCTATACATCCTCTTGACGACCTTGAGAATAACCATAGGGAACCATGGCTTTAACCGGAAAATTGAGCCTCTACATACTCTTGGCGTTTTGAGATAAGGGAACCATGGTTTTAACCGAATAATCATTTTCACTGAAAGGAGATGGTGGGAAAAAAAAAAAAAAAAAAAAAAAAAAAAAAAAAAACCAAGACCTAGCAATCAGTAATGCGCTGATTAAGAGAGCTCACCCTCTGCCACCTTTACCATCTCCACTCTCGATCATCGTCTTGCCAACATGCTGGCGGCTTTTCGGTAATTGACCCTTGCTCTCTCTATCTATTTCTCAGTTCTTTCATGGTAAAATGGTGCCATCGATGGGAAATTAAAGTTGTCGTCTTTAAGTTGGGCAATGCTTGCACGTTTCCAATGCCGAACCCCTTTGTTGAGCTTTGTTATTTTTGGGATTTGAATTATTAAAATAAAAAACAAAAAACACAATGTAAAGCTCAGTTCTTTTTGTTTATAATTTGGATGCAATTCGACGACATTGGAAGTTATCGTTCTCGTGTCTCGATTTTCCATGCTTTGTGTTTGTAACATGGGATTTTAGTAGTTCGTGTTTTTGTACAGTTGAGTTCACTAGGCGTGCTCGCGAGTAAAGGCGCGCAATGCGTTGAGTCATTCGGGGTCTCCCGATAGCGGTTGAGGCTCTCCTCGGAGAAGCTCTTCGCGAAGGGAAAAGTCGCACCGGAGTTCTCATGGGAGTCGCTTCTCCGGCGGATGACAAAACGCTTGAGTCGCCCTCGATCTCCTCCGCCGCAGGAATTCTCCACCTCCAGCTTCGTGGTCCCCTTCTCCGCGGACAAAGCGGCTGCGGAGATGTCAGAGTGATCAGGACTCTTGAGAAATTGACTAGGCAAAGAGCATGACAGGAATGGCGGCGGCGAGAGACATGACAAGGGTGGGCGCCGCGAAAGGAGCTTTGATAGGGAAGTTGGGGGCCATGGAAGAGAGAAAAGGTCTGAGAGATGATGCCGATGGCGAAGTCCTCTAGATCAAGACATGCACGGTGGACCAGGCATCGATCTCTCTCACCTCGGCTGGCTACAGACGCCAGAGGATGTGACGAGGTGTCCGGCGATATCCATATCCTATGAATTTTTTCCTGTGGATGCAATGGCTTTTTGTGTGATTTCTGTTATTTTCCTGTGATTATCCAATCCTGGGATATCTGAAAGAAATAGAGAATGAATTTGTCATATTAACTCCATTGCACCAAAAAAAAAAAAAAAAAAATTTAATATGTGTACTTCTGGTAAAGTTTGTTTAATGTGGTAGCTTTTATTAGTGCTCTCATTTTTTCCCTATTCACTCTATGCCTAAAGAAGGATTTGGCCTCTGATAAGCTTCTGACCTTGGCCTCTGTAGAATGCCTAGCAGGCTTTATGGCTGTGGAATAAACATAGCTTTATTTGTCCTAAATTTCCAAAAGGTAAACCCATCTACTAAAGGCTGCAGGTGGACATTCGCCGTCTAGTCAGTGTTTTGCAGAGAATTGTGTAGTGAGAACTCGTAATTGCACTCGACTTATGTCCCATTGTCTCACTAGCTACCCTACATTTTCTGTATACTTTATATCTCTTATGTCCTTATGTCATATTTGAATAGAATGCTCTAGAAAGATTCAATGAGTGTGGCAGTAGCACATTGCTTTCGAGACTCATTTTTGTCATTGTCACCATGCAAAGAAGGATAATTGTAGTGGTCTTTCCTCAGAAAGTGAATCCGTTTACAGTTGCCTCTATCCTCTGATTTGATGTTCCGCAGATCCTGAGATTGCAGTTCCTTTTTGTCTTTCAGGTGTCAAATGAAAGATAAGCTGCTGTCAAACATTCTGATTTTCAGCTGTTTGTTAGTGATGACTTACCATAAGATTTCGCTCTAATGTTTAATTCTTATTGATCTACTAGACACATATGAAGGATTCACACATCATCCTTCTTATGGAAGCAGCGGTTTGATGTGTGTGCTCCAGTGCACACCTCTATTTATTCTATAGTTTTTTCCTCTGGGCATGTGTGCAAAGATGAGTCATGTGCAGAAGAGATAAGTTGATGACTGAAAAGATAATTGTTGTGCCTATCAGTTTTATCATCACATATCTTCGATGAGCCAACATATCATCCTTTACTCTCAGAAACATTAAGTAAAGATCATGAACTATTTTTAAGTGTGTTTTCCCCTTGAAAAAAGTGCCATGGTTTGCTTTTTTTTTTTTTTTTTTTTTTTTTTTTTTTTTTTTCAGAATAAACAAAGCTCTTTTAGGTAGGTTAATTTTGATCACACCCATTAGATGCACTATGAGGACTATGAGCTGCTGTTCTGATGCAGATTATTTTCTAAGATTAATACTGCTAATAAATGTAAATGCTAAGTCCATAATTATTGCAGAACATGATATACTATTTCTTGTAGTTTAGACTTATATATTTGTATATCCTTAACTTTAAGCTGGGAAGTGGAAACTCCTTATTTGTGGTTTTCGGGGGAGCTTCTAGATACTCAAGCACACAACAGCAAAATCTTCATTCATTGAGAAATCTGATAGATCATTTTCTTGGTTAACATTTTACTTTTTTATGTGGATATGTACTTGAAGATTCATTCATGCATCAAAGATTTTATCCTTGGACTTCAAAATTATTATTTTAACTCATGATGTTTTTGCTGTTAATGTTGATAGCATGTCTTTGTATTGCAGGGATTGTGAAATTGACTCAGTGGCAAAGATGGAGGCTGCTAAGAAGGCCTTGGAGGAAAAGCAAAAAGTTGATACTATTTATTTTCCAGGTCTTCTAGCATGATTTATTTTATAAAGAACTTGTGAATCTTGAGGGTTTATAACAAGTAATAGTATAACGTGACAATTCTACTTCTGTTCTTGTTGTCTGAAGTCTATTGCCATTTGTTCTTTATAGTTGCTTGATTTGGCGCTTTGGTATACATGTATATGATTTTAGTCTCATATTCTCATTTGCAGGAAAAACCTTCATTTGAGCTATCTGGAAAGCTCGCTGCTGATTCAAAGTGAGAGGTGAGATTCATTTCAAGGTTTATTTCACCTCATGGTTTATTGTCTCCCTTTCTTGGTTTTGATGGGCCTTATTAAATTTCAAATGCACAGATGGGAGATAACTCTGTTAAAGTTTGTTATCCCCTCATAGATCATACATGTTGTCGTACATTTGCTTTTCCCTTAATATATATTCAAGTAACATTTTTGCATTTCTGAAGCTGCATAATGACAAGATGGTGCTCAGGAGGTCCCTTTGGTTGCATGTGTCTAAATGAATGTGTTCCTTATGCATTGTATACATACTCTTGTAGTGATTAGTGAGAATGTGCATTGACAATCTGTCAATGTGGAGTTTGTTCCAATTGACATTCATGGTGCAGGCTTCATGAAAATTTTTTCAGATGCTTTGCAGAGTGCCACTACTTTTTATACTCTTCCAGTTTTGAAGGTTGAGGTCATCTTTGCAGGCGTGACACTACTTTTTAATGAACTGCCCAAGGCTCGTTAACCTGATATGAGATGAAGACTTTATGTTTTCAAGACTGGGAAAGTGCTTAATGGTAATCTTCTAGACATTCTTATGATATTGGCTTTGTTCTGGCTTTTCAAGACTCTGCATTTTATTTTATACATTGGTGGAAACTAGCTGTTTTCTTTATATTGACTTGTTAGTAAACTGATGGTCTATATGCTTATTTGGCCAGAAAACAAAAAAAGAAGACTGAATATTTTTCACACATTATAGAAGACTGAATATTTTTCACACATTATAGAAGACTGAATATTTTTCACACATTAGTCAACATTATTATGACCAGAAAACAAAAAAAGAAGTCAACATTATGTAGCATATTTATGCTGCTTCTCATAATGCCATTGGTGTGGTCTAAGATTATCAATAGATTTGATCCTTGCAAGAATATTTACTTTCTAAAATATAATTAGGGAAACTACTCTGTGCTTGTCACTGTAGACTGTGGACTGATGATGTGGGGAATTCACTATTCATAGAGAGTCGATCTATTCATCCAGAGCAAGCTTATTGTCAAAGTTCTGCTGGACTAGTGTCAACCCTTTGAGCGAACTCTCTTCTAGCTTCCAGCTTCCAGCCAAAAGACTCCTCATTGACAAGAAGTTTTGTTTTCCTTGATGACCATGTCGTCTGTCTATAATGTCTTTCAGCTTTTTATTTGTAGCTTTTTTTTTTTTTTTTTTTCCTTATGTTATTGACCGTTATTGGCCATTATTTTAATACATTGCATGTTTTGTGTCATTAGGGTTGCAAAAATTTGTTTTTCCTGACGATAGAGCAATTTTCTCTTTACTTCTCTTCACAGTTCCTTTGCTGGTCACTTGCAAGTGATGCTACTTGTGTCTGCTAATTTTAATGCTACTTGTGAACAACTGGCCTATTGTCCGTTTGAAATTGATGACCAATCACAATATAAAGATTTACTGAAATATTTGGGTTGTTCTTCTGTCACGCATCCATAAAGTAATTTATCAATTCGGAATAAACCAACTTTGATTTATTGCTTAGAATAAACCGAACTTTGATTTATTGCTGAATGTATTGGCGTTACCATGGTCTGCTTACATGAATGTACTGGAACAGAGCCTCTTTATGTTCACCGTCAAAGCTGCAACCTTGTTGGAGATATCGCAGATATTCCCACAGACCACCCATTTTGTAGCAAGCAACATGCTGTCATTCAATTTAGGTATAGCGAGCGAATACTATTAGAAATATAACGATTTTGTATGTCAGAAATATTAATATTCTATATGTCATGGTTGAGTTTGGAGTATAGAATAATGCTTATTCCATTTTTTCTCAGGCAAATAGAGAAGGAGCAACCTGGTGGCACATAATCAAAGCACACAAGGTTAGACTAGAATAGTATTATTCATAATTAATTGTAGTAATGTAAAATTACTATCATTTGAATCATGAACTAATTTTTTCCTTTCTTTGCACATTTCAGGCCTTATTTGATGGATCTTGGAAGCACAAATAAGACGTTTCTAAATGTTAGCAACTTGGCAGAAATTAATACCTTTTTAAATTATTGTTAGGATCATCGTGGCCTCTCAGGTGATTCGTATTCTTTTCTAGTTATGTTTTCATTACAAGGATTATGCATTTGCAGGAGAATCCCATTGAATATCAATGATATTATAAATTATTTGGAAAGGACACCATTTAGTTCAGTAACAGCAAGTCATCAATCAATGCCCGACTATTATGTGGCTTGGATTGTGTGAGTTACCGCGTCAAATCTGCACATATCGCCATCCTTTGTCCACATAGTTGAAGCAGCTATTGTGATCTTTTGGCTGTTTTATCATCCGTCGTCTCTGTCATTGTATTCGATGTCTGTAACTGCTGCTGTCTTCTCTGGATCATGAACATCTGTTTTATGTGGCTTGTATAGTGTAAATTCTTAGCAATTTAATATTCTTGATCTTTTAGCTGAATTTTAGAAACAACTGTTGTAAACTTGCAACATGATGTGTGAATTCTTAGCAATTTATTATTCTTGATCCTTTAGCTCAATCTTAGAAACAGCAGTGGTAAACTTGCAGGATTATTTCATCTGTTTGGAGATTGAATTCTTGTCCTGCTATACTGCTCCAAATGCTTTTTTGGGTTGTCAATGCCTATAGTTCAACTGCTTCTTGTCTGATTCTTGCAGCCAGGAATATGTATTGTTGCAAGAGAACTCTACAGGCTGATGACCATGGTTTTATTCATATATATGTTCCAGCACATTCCTGCTTCCAAACAAAAACTGAGACGTTCTTCTAGTTAATGATGGAGGCGTGGTCATTGTAAAGAATCAATGCATGAGGGCCCATAGCAAACCTTATCCATATTGTTGGTTCCTAGCACAAGTACTCTATCTTGCCTGTATTTTTCCATGTGGAGATTTGCAGAAGATTTCCTTTTTGGGGTGACATTATATGCGTCGTTATAAAACTGTGTTTGTTGCCGCCTCCTTCCCTCCCTCCCTCCTAAAGTTGCTCTTATTCGACTTTGCCTGGAATTTTTCTGCTCATTCACTTTTGAGTTAAGACAGATTCATACGAGTGCAAACTTTAGTAGAAGGCTCCATCTTGTAATGGCTGCTTGGCGGCTTTGGCATGAACGAATATATGGCTTCTGTTTTATGTTCCTTGCGGAATTTAGTTGAGGAATGATGAGCAGACTGTGATTTCTCGACAGTTTAAAGATATAAACTTCAAACTGTGTAATAGCTACAATTTTTAATCCTGATGCTAAAAATAATATTTTAAAAGCTGGTCTTTCTATGTCTAAAAATAATAATGTTAAACTGACATCTGTATCCACAGCAAGAGGGCTATTTTCGGTTATTGCTCAAAAGTCTGTCGCCGTTGCTAAATTCCACGAATTAGAATGTTTGGTTGGGTAGTCTCCGCCGTGCCGCACCTCTCCTCTTTTTAAGCATCTTTTCTTTTTTGAAAAATAACTGTCAACTTATTCATATTTTCTTGCCTAGTTAGTTTTGTCACCTCAACCATTACACGGAAGAGGCATGCTCAGAATACATCATTCACAATTTGTGGCATTTTGCGCCACAAATTTGCAGGGAAGAGTATTAGAAAAGTTTTAAATTTATACCTTTACCAAAAAAAAAAAAAGTTTTAAATTTATTATATTGATACCAATAGTTTAAACTTTTCAATTAGATTAATTTATTGATATCAATTCAATCCATTGGAACAATTTAGGTTGAAAATCAGAGATGTGGATGTTGGCTATTTAATGTAATATGATTGATGTTGATATGGACAGTTTTAGTAATATTTTAATTAAATTTTTTTCCTTTACTTTGTTATTTTTTTTCCATAATTTTGGCCTGTGCGGGTTGAGGCCCTCACTAGCCTTTGTGGCCTTGTCAAAAAGAAAAAGAAAGAAAAAATAATAAAAAAAGAAAAGAATTATTCTTTTTAAACATTAACATCAACGATCATGTTACATAGGCTGTGTCATGTAAGAATGCTGATGTCCACGTCAATAATTTCTGGTTTAAATTGGTTGGATGGACTAAATTTTTATGAATTCTAAAATTTTAGGCAAGGCATCAAGTATATATATTTTTACCAATTAACCAACGATCAAATTAACCAACCAAAATTAACTTAGTCATTATGTAGGTTTAGAGTTAAATTGATCTAATTGAAATATTTAGAACTAAATTTATATCAATATAATTGGCTAAGGATTTTTTGGGTACTTTTTTCCAAATATGCATGTCTAGATGGCAACATAAACGTGACATTTCCCTACATGGCATTCCATTTTATCCTTTTGAAGAAGTCGGAAGAACGAGAATATAGCTTTTGATGGCACACAGCAAGTTCAATGAGTGTGGCATTCCATTTCACTTTACGTTATTTCTTATCCTTTATATAGTACTCTAAATCCTGAGGGCTATGTGGTATCAAAACCAGGGGGAGATATATTGATTAACTTAATATTTTCTTTTAATAGGTTTGTCCAGTTTGGCTGGAACTTCCTTAGGTGCGGTGTATTGAACCAGTAGTAGTCTAAGCAGGAAAATCTTGTGGGGTAGTAAGACCGTTGGTTAGCACTGGTTGGTAGCCTAGGAAGTGTAAAAACAAACTTATTAAAATGGATTTATTAAGAAGATCAATATCTTTTTCTAGTTCTGTATCACATATGTCTTTAGATTAAGGTCCTATAAATATGGAATAAATAAACATAGAAGATTTCAATAAATCTATAGAAAATCGGAAAATTCCAAAGTTCAACTTGATCAAATTTATAAACAATCAAAGTTTAGATTTTTGAAAAAATTTACGTAATCATAACCGAAGAAAGAGATTTGCCCCTTTCTAAATCCTTTTAAACAATTAGATTATTAAATAAAAACTCTAATAAACATATGCAAAAATATAATTATATTCACATAGGATTAGTACAAGTAGGTATTAAGCCTCTTACCAAAGAAGGCTTAAATACTTCCAATTTGCTAGCCTTACGTGATGCAAAATTATTGAATTTCGAAGATTCCCTTTTAGGAACATTTGAAATAAGTCATTGCAACGGCTCAATTCATTTTGATTGTTATCTAAATTTTTCTACATCACTCATAGATCCAAATATATTAAATCTCTAACTCTTTAAGTCAAAACACATAATTACAAAATAGCCGAAGGATCAACTCCCTTAGCACTTGTCTATAGAGTTCACTATAAATCCATGATTTTATGTTTTGGGATAAATGCTTTTAAACATAATCCAAAAGGAGAAACTTCTTTACTCCAAATCGATATCACCAGGGCTAATACTGTTTTTTCTAGATCTATAAATTGGAATGATATTGTCTTACCCGAATAATGAGAGTTGGAAGACCAAACTCCTCCAAAGGCTGTTCGTAATAGTGAACCGACAAATATAGTTCAACATTCTAAAGGAAAAATAACTATTCAATTCCAAGAAGATAATTTCATATAAAATCTATTCATTCCTCTTCCTCTAGGAGATCAGTTGATCTCCATCTAAACCTCTCTCCTATAATTACTCTTCCACAAAAAAAATCATGATGGAATTGCAACTTCTAGTCAACCCAATAATCTCGGTTTTAGTGGTCTTGATTATCGGTCTAGAATTCTTAGGCCTATTTATCAACAAGACCAAAATGAACAAAACTTTGATAACTTAACTCTCCTCATCATTCTCCTACTTATTTACAATTAGTAGATCTGGAGGTTCTTGTTCTTGAAAAAGAATTTGAACCTAACCGTGAGTTTTTAAATAAAGAATTTAATTTGGAAGAAAACAAAGAAATCATATGATGGTTTTTTAATACTTTCCATAAATAAGCCAAATAAATTAAAGAAAAATATTATGATTTTCTCTATGAACTTGGAACCTATATCTTCTTTTTTGACTAGTTTGAAGAATATTTTTGCCAATCTAAAGAAATTTATGTTTTAGATCATGCTTATAAATGACAACTTGATAATGACCAAATTATAGAATCTAATCATCCTCCTTTGAAAAAAATTAGAATCCAGCATAGGGACAGTGAAATCATCGCTACGCCTTTCTGAATCATAGCTCATAATGATGATCCCCAAACTTCAAAGATAATACAACAAAATAATTACACCAACCAACATCTTCATACTATTGACAATCAATTAAATAGAATAGAATCTTCCATTAAGTTATATTCTACTCAATTACCAAAATCCGAAACTCTTAAACCTCTGATTTTTAAATTTTTTGGATTTCCTAAAGCTTGTAGCCCATAATTTGCTAAAGCTTTAGAAAATAGAAGGAGGTCTTTAGGAAAGATACCTGTCCTGGACACTCTTAATGTTAAAGGACCTCCTCCAATAGAAGAAACTTCTAGAATAAGAGGTATAGTTATAATACTCCTGATCAACTAAATGTTCTTGAAAAATCTAATGAAGACTCTGAAAGGAATCAATTTTTGAAATAAATAGACTTTCATGGAAATACCCCCCAAAAACTTTACTATCAAAGGACCACTCCTCCTGATATCGTTCTCGAAGAATCATCACAAAAGGGTTCAAAATAAGTATTTTCCTAATGCCATTTATAAATGAAGTATAGATGGTATCTTAGAAAATAATACTATTAATATTATAAATCAAATGGTTATGATAGTAAATGCTTATAAAACTCAACAAGAAGTTCTGATAATGCTGTTGCTAACTTTTTAGTAGTTAGATTTACAGGACAATTAAAAGATTGGTGGAATAATTATCTTACCGATGAACAAAGAACTCAAATCTTAAATGCATATAAAATAGATGAATATGGACATCGTATTGAAGACACCAACCGGCAAGTGATTCAAGATGCTATATGTACTCTTATCTATTCTATATCACAATATTTCATAGGGGATCTTTCTCATACAAGAGACGTAAATTGGGCTCTTCTTTCAAACATGAAATGCAAATCTTTAGGGAGATTTCAATAATATAAGGATCTTTTCTTGCAAAGGGTTTTGGTTAGACCGGACTGTGACCAACCCTTTTGAAAGGAAAAATTCTTAGCTTGCTTACCTCATCTGATAGGAGATCATGTTCAAAATAAAAGAGAAAATCTCAAATAAGAACCCAAAGTAAGCATACTTTCTCAAATAAGGACCCAAAGTGACCATTGTTCCAAATAAAAACCTAAAGTTGCTAACAAGTCTCAAATAAGGACCTGAACCTACCGGCCGGCCAAAATGTTCATCGGTCGATGAGCGTGTGACATTTCTGGTGTTTTGTCCCAAAAAATTATAGATAGAAATTAACAAACCCTAAAAAAACCCCCCCCCAAACTCTTCACGTTCTTCTTCCGCTCTTCATCTTTTACGTTCTTTATCCCCTCTCATTTGGAGAACCCAAATTCTCTGTTGATGGAGCAAGATCCTTGGCTCCCTGAGTTCCAAAGGTACGTGCCCTCCCTCCTTCTCTCCCTCCCTCCTTCTCTCTCTCTCTCTCTCTCTCTCTCTCTCTCTCTCTCTCTCTCTCTCAATTTGAATGAAATTGACCTCCGTTGAACGAGAGTGTCAATCAAAGTGTATGGCGAACCTGGGAAAAGATAATGAAGAATCGAGACCCTTGTGTTACACACAAGTGTCTCAATAACGAAAAGGTGACTTTACTCAAGATTTGTCATCTTTGTTGGAAGAAAACGAAGACAAAAAACAAAAGAAGAAGATGCGAAGAAATGAAGGTAGGGGTTTATTGTTGTGTTTCAATTTGTGTTCCATTAACAGGAAAATTTTTGTGCTCCAAGCGAGAGAGGACAAAGAACGGAGAAGATGAAGAGCAGAAGAAGAAAAACGTGAGAACATAAAGAGTTTTTTTTTTTTTTTTTTAGGTCAATAGAACGTGAAAAGTTTGGGGAGTTTGTTTTTAGGGTTTGTTAATTTCTACCTAAATATTTTTTGGACAAAATTGCCCATATTCCGGCCACCGGACATGTCACACCCTCGCCGCCCGATGGACATTTTGACTAGCAGGCAAGTTTAAGTCCTTATTTAAGACTTGTTAGCCACTTCGGATCCTTATTTGGGACAACAACCATTTCGGATCCTTATTTGAGAAAATATACTCACTTTAGGTTCTTATTTGAGATTTTCCCGAAATAAAATAAGAGAAGAATGTGATGGCCAAATTCCTTATCACTTATTATCATATGGAGAATTAATTTCTTATACTTATAAACAAGGAACTCAAATGTGTAATTTAATAAAATTACAGAAACAATTAAAGAAAGAATAATTACTAGGCAATTAAGCTTTAGGATATTTCTATGCACAATATGATCCTTATTACACTCATTTAAAACCAAAGTGTAAATGAATTGTCCTCTTGAAAAAGAAAACTTAAAAATTGTTACAAAAATAAATCACAGAACAATAAATAAGATAAGCCCAAACAAAGACCCACAAGGAAAATTAACAAAGACATTAAATGTCACAGTTGTGGGAAAAGAGGGCATATTTCTAAATATAGCCAAATAAACAAAAGATTAAATGAATTCTCCGTGGATGAGGAGACTTTATCAACTTAATAACATCATGATTGCCTTAAATGATGATTCTTCTTCAGAAGACTTCCTTGAATAAGCGGGTCTTCAAATCAATGAGAGAAATTCATCAGTTTGAAGAAAATAATTCCTCTCATGAAGAACCAACACCTGAAATTAATGTTTTAACAAAAAAAGAAGAATTCTCGTTAGAAATAGCTAATAATATATTAGACCTAGAAGCAAAAAGCAATATTTAGATAGACTTTAGTCTTCTATGAAGATTACAATCAATACTAATACAACTTATAATCTCAAAGATATTCTTAATAGAAATAAGAAAATTCATTCTAGACCTATCAATATAAATAATCTCAATAATGAAATAAATCAATAAAAATTGGAAATAAAAGCTCTTAGAGATACCCAGGCCCAAATACATAAGGAAATTTTGGCAATAAAATCGAAAATAAAAAAGGGAAAAGAAAAGGAAGGAGAAAATTCAACTGATAATACTAATCCTAATTTTTTAATGACTTTTTTTTTTTTTCAGAAATAACATTGAGAAAATGAATAATAAATATAACGATAAAAATCAATGATGAATTTACTATTAACACCGCGACACTTTTTGATACAGGAACTGATCTTAATTACATAAGAGAACGTTTGATACCAACAAAATATTTTCACAAAACTACTTAATTATTAAAGTTAGCTTTAGGGGATTTAGGATAAGTTATAAGTTGCCTAAAATTTCTGTAATAAAAAATCAAATCTCTTATAAAATATATTTTCTTTTAGTTAAGAATGCGAGACAAAATGTGATATTGGGAACACCCTTTATTTAATTAATCCAATCCTTTACTGTCACTAATGAGGGAATTGAAACACAAGCTTCAAATAAAATGATTATTTTTGAATTCATTACTAAACCACAAACAATAAATTTATACATATCACAAGAAAGTTTAATTGCCGAAAGTAATTGTCTCATAAAAAAACAAAGAAGATCAACTTCAATATTGAAGGGGTTAACACCCTGAAAAATCCCAAATTGGTACATCCGTAACAAATATATCCCAAAGTATTTTTTTGATTACCAAAAACCCCAAACTGGTACACTTATGATAAATTTACCCTTTGTTAGTTTTCGTTAAATTTTATTGTCATATTATTAAGTTAAATGACACGTGACAATTGACTGGTATATCAATTTAGGATTTTATGCTCCGTTTGTCACAGTTTATAATTTTTGTGATTTTTTTTTGTGATATTAATCCAATTTAGCAGAGAGTATATTTGTCACAAATTTACCAGTTTAAGATTTTTTGCAGTCGAATAAATTAGTTTGGAGTAAAATTGTCATAAATGTACTAGTTTATGATTTTTTTTTTTACGATTAGTCGAAGTAAATTTGTCTCAAATGTACCAGTTTAGGGTTTTTCATGGTCAAAAAAATAGTTTGGGGTAAATTTGTCACATGTATATCAGTTTGGGGCTTTTTAGAATATTAACTCATATTGAAAAGATGATTTGGTCTTCTCTCCAAAAACATAATGAACAAAATATATGTTCTACCTTACTCAATGCATTTTGGGAAAGGAAGAAACATATTCTTAGTCTTCCTTATGAGCCAGATTTCTCAGAAAAACAAATTTCAAGAGAAGTTCGACCAACTCAAACAAACCAAAAAGTTTTACAGTTTTGCCAAAAGGAAATTCAACATTTATTAGATAAGAAATTAATCAGAAGAAACCAATCACTTTGGAGTTGCTCTGCTTATTATGTCAGTAAAAATGCCGAATTAGAAAGGGCAGTACCCATGTTAGTTATCACTTATAAACCTTTAAATAAAACATTAAAATAGATTAGATATATAATTCCAAACAAAAAGGATTTACTAAACCAACTTCATAACTCAAAAATATTTTCAAAGTTTGATATAAAATCAGGATTTTGGCAAATTCAAATAGATAAAGCAGATAAATACAAAACAACATTTATAGTACTATTTAGACAATATGAATGAAATGTAATTCTCTTTGGTTAGAAAAATGCTCCCTCAGAATTTCAAAGAATAATGAATGACATTTTTAATCCTTATGTTGAATATATTTTAGTTTATATAGATGATGTTTTAATTTTCTATACTAGTATAGATCAATACTCTAAACATATCTTAATATTCATAAGTATTATTAAGAAAAATGGCTTAGTAGTCTTCCTAATCAAAATATCACTTTTCCAAGCAAGAATTAGATGTTAGGACATTACATTTCTAAAGGAACTATTATACCAATTGAAAGTTCAATTCTTTTTTGCTAGGAAAATTTCTTGATGAAATTAAAGATATAACCAAATTACAGAGATTCCTAGGGAGGCTCAAGTACATTATAGATTTTTTCCCAAATATTAATATTATATGTAAACTTTTACACAAGAGATTACAGAGTAACTCTCCACCATGGACATCAGCTCACACTACTATTAATAAATAAATCAAAATCCATGTTAAAGAAATACCTTGCCTTCATCTTAATGATCCTTTTGCTTTTATAATAGTAGAAATAGATGTTTCAGAGATAGGTTATGGAGGTATTCTAAAACAAGTGAAAAATAATAAAGAACAAATAGTGCAATTTATTTCTAAACATTGGAACCAAACTCAACAAAATTACTCTATAATTAAAAAAGAAATATTACCCATTGCTTTGGCAATTTATAAATTCCAAGGCGATCTTTTAAATCAAAATTTTTTTATTACGTATTGATTGTAAACCGGCAAAAGAAATATTACAAAAGGATGTATTAAATGTTGTTTCAAAACAAATTTTTGCTCGGTGGCAAGCCATATTATCTATCTTTGATTTGGATATTGAATTAATTAATGGATCACCAAATTATTTGCCTGATTTTCTGACGAGAATTTTTATCGGACAAACAATGCCAAAGTCCAAAAAAGACAAAGGCAAAGCCATTGCCGAAACCTTATAATCATAACCCTAATCACCAACAATAGACCAGCTCCAAATTTTGTTACATATAACGAAAGCTCAAAAATCATCTAAATTCCAACAATCGCCAGCATCATCACAATCATCTCAGCAGTTGCAGATATGGTTAGACATAATCAAAGTCCAACAAACATTATTACTACAATCAATATCTCATGATCTAACCACATATATGTTTTCATTACTCTCCCAAACAAAACTAGAAATTGCTTCATCACAACCACGCCTCAAATTAGATCACAAATCCAAAAATCACCGTCATTATCTGCTCCGATTAGAATTTGGGTAGACATTGCTTAATAAAATCCATAAAAAACAAATTGAGATCATTTTAAACCCATCACCATTAGCCTCTCATAGTCCAAAAGAATCACAATCACTTGAAGTGAAATTGGCATAAAACCATCTCATTTCTTTGTGATAGCAAAGCCTTCTACCTCCATTATTTCTGTAACAAATCATAATCTTAAGGTAAATCACAATTGATCACCAAGAGTCGGTATCAAGACTTCATGATAGTTGAAAGAGATTTCCATTATGACAACCCAAAAGTTTATGCAAAACATGTTTTCCCAGAATATTGACATTACCCACGAACTGATTTGTCAAAACCTAAACTTATTATGAACAAATCCTTATTGAAACCAAATTTATCACATTTAAACATTTTGCATCATTTGAAAATCCGAATAACATCATTCATTCAATAGCCACAATCCTCCAAGTTTTTTTTTTTTTTTTTTTGGTCCTCCTACTCTATGCCTATTCTATACTCACTCTCAGACTTTTGCCCTGTCTCTTGCAAGGCGTGGGAGTCGAAACCCACTCCTGAAACTTGCGCGTCCCCACCCCATCCCTCCCTGAGAAAGTGGGGATTTGAACCCCACACCTCCCCCTTCCATGTTGGAAGGGTGGCCACTAGGGCGAATCACAGTGGTTACACAATCCTCCAAGTTATATCTCCAGAAATGTGGAAACCCAATTGTCATACCCAATTATGATTTAATGCCAGATTAACCATTAAATTGCCATATCTTCCAACCTTCATTTATTGTGATTACCCAAAAGCCTAGTGGAATGCTTTTTTCCGTCAAAATGATGATGATCGTCACATTTGCCTTTTTTTTTTTTTTTAATTTCAAAATAGATTTTAACACCGAACAATTACCTTTTCTGGTTCCAAAAATGGTAATCACTTTGGCCTTATCATTGAAATATTACCTCCATAATTTAATACTAGCTTAAAAATCTTTTGCACCCATTTCAAACCAACCAATCAAGAATCACATTTTCAGATCTTATGCATTTTCATCAATTTCTGAGTTTCTTGGTTAACTGCCTGGGAATTTGATCATAACTAGCTTTTTCATCCTTCACACCCCCTCCACCTACTTAGAAGATTCAAGACTAAGTGATGGAACAATTTCAAATTAACAGAAAATTTTTCCAAGGAAGTAGTTTTGAACTGCTAAATCGACAAAATTACAAACCACCTGATCACAAAATTACTGAATTTTCACAACAAAAATCACTAACCCAAGCTCATATGGCCACCATGCAATCACCATAAGAATATGGCCTTACATTGGTAAAACTCATGGCATAATCCCCAATCACCAAGCCACCTCTAAAATCTCCAAGTTCCTCTGATGATGATCATTTCCATCATAGTGGCAATACCAATGAAGATGATTGCTACAGAATCAACTTCTCAAATGACGATGGAGAAGAGTAAAGGAAATCACCGATCACCAATTACCAAGAGAAACAAAAGATGAAAAAGACAAAAAGAGTTTTTCAAAGAATAACATCATTTTCCTTTTTGAAGAAAAGAATTTCAAGATGTTGCTGTAGAATGGGACTGGAGATGCTGCTATAGAATTCGTCCAAAAAAGAAAAAAAATTGTCCAAGCCTTGGTTATAAAAGGGAGTGCAAAAGAAGAAAAGCGAATGGTTTTCCTTTAGCTTACTTGCACTCTTGTGCTCTTGCCTTTTTGCGTCCTAAAAGCCTCATTTGATTACATCCTTTCAATTTCATATAAACATTTTTTCGATCACTTTTAATCACTCCCGATTACTTGTTAACATATCTTTGATCATTTGTAATCATCTTCAATCACTTGTATCAGCTATCTGTAAGTTTTCTTATCACTCAATAATATGACCAATCAAGTTTTGGGTGGCATTATCACTTCATATTATTATTCTTCTTTTACTTTTGTTTTAAGTGAGATCTCTATTCGCAAGTGGACTACCGCCTTTGTAGAATGTCACAATTTGTCATATTTTTTTTATCACGCATGTCAATGGGATCTCTGCTCGAGTGCTAATTACTACCCCTATATGAGATCACATTGTTATTATTGTTTATGCATATTAATGGAATCTCTACTCAAGTGCAGACTATCGTTCCTGTGTGAGATTACATTGTTATTACGTTTTATATCATTTTATGATTGAAATAATAATTAGCTTAATCTTCATCTATATTTTGTTTCTTCACGCAATTCGTTTCTTATTTATTATTATTATCACTCTTGAATTATTATACTTCATATTAAATAATTTCACATCTATATATATGCATATGTATGTATTGCCTCGCTCCTCGCTGAACCTTTTGTTACGGAGTTTTCAGTTAAGTGGCTCTTTGCATTTCTTACGGAACGCTGTCGATCCACATCTTCATTGCAGAACGTAGTCAGGCATGTGCCCTTCACTGTAGAAACGTCTGTTTGTTCGTTCTTTGCTCTTCTTTCGGTGAAAGTAAAAAGCGCGGTAGTTACGCAAAAAAATGAGAGCGGGGCAATCCACGTTTTGCTTATACAGTAAGTACTCAAGCATAACCTATTTTCCTTTTCATTCCCAAGGATTCTAATGGGAAAGTTTCACCGTGGATGTCATAATGAATCTCTTAATAAACTTTTTTGTAGTTAAAAATATATGGACACTTTGCCATGTAAGGGGAAGAATGTCATTATATCCATTGCCAAGTATGTCATACATTCACCGCCGAATGGTTGATGATTTGATTGCACAACTATCTGTAAGCAAATATTTCAGCCCTTCAACAGGGAATGTGTAAAAAAATTCTTTATACCGATAATGGGCCTAACAAGAATCCTTTCCTATATGTCCTGCAAATGGCCAAAACTCCCACGCTATTTCATTTTTATTGAAGTAAGATAAAGGCACTCATGTAGGAAGTTTAGTTTTGAGTCAAAACTTTGGATTAAAACGAGTTCATCTTTCAATATGCTATCCACTTTGTTTTTCTCATCCTTTTAAGATAAAAGTTGTATTGTTTCACATGGTGCTGTCTAACAGTGACTGCAAATAGAATCTTTCTATAAGTAGTGAACTTCGGATACCAATATCACTGCGTTTACGAATGAATAGAAGTAAATAAATTGAGGAAAAGTACTTATTAAAAGGGAAATAACAATTAGCAAGCTAGTTGCCAGTACTTTATTTTTGACCGCTGAAGGAGAGCCACTTACTAAATGACAAAAAAGACGGAATATAAAATAATTATAAAACAAAACACTTAAATAAAAAAGTTTTAGAGTAGGCTGTTAAATTTATATAAACTACTATAATAATAAGGTGCATAATTCGTCAAACTTCTTGTTATTTGTCAATGATGACAAATTTTACTCAACATTCATTCTTTTTCCACCAAAAAAAAAAAAAAAAAAAAAAAAAACCTTTGTAATATCTCTTACGGCGACATAAACACTTATTCTCAGTGAACAGACTGAAGAAAAAGAAAAACTTCCTCAACCTTTGGTATAGTACTTCTATGTATTCCCTGCTGCTGCTTCAACCCAAGAACAGGGCTAATCTTTTCGTTGCTTCCTATGTACTCCATGAGCCAGTAAACTACGAGGCTATGTACAAGAGAATTGTTCATGTGCGTCTAGTCAGTATCCTATGACTTGTCCTGTCATGATGCAGGATGAATCCTAAATCAGTGTCGAGATGCTATTTGCAATATGAGCGGCGAACGGGCTCTCTGGGAGATGAAGTCCTTGACTGCAAATGAATCAACACCATGAAAAGAAGACCGTGAACCAGAAAAAAGAATAAACGGTGATGATTTGATCACAATGGTGACTGCACCTTGATTAATCGACAGTGACAGGGACTTAGATGTGTATTGAGTGGTGTTGTGATAAAACCAGGATCGTGGATTTGAAGTGTACCTGTCCTGATCGTAATCGTAATTGGTTTCTGAAGGCCTACTTTTGTCGCCTACTATGGAGCCATTATTCAGAGCATCCATCAAATAATGGAGACACTCTGTTGATGAAATGTCCAACCGATCTACAAGAACACGAGCCATGAATAGAAGAGAAACATAATAACACAGAAAAGGAATTTAGTCAAATTGTCACCTTCTGAGATTTTAAACCTATCCATCGAGTCGACGATGTAAGCCTGACTCCCTGGAGTTTCTCTTGCTAATTGTAACTTCGCCAGACGCATCCTTTCAAATTCAAGAACCTGGTCATTGTCATCCATAATCTGGTTCTGGAGGAATTTCGAGCCTCTACATCCTCTTGGCACTATGAGACAGATAAATAATTAGATTACAAACACTGCTCCGTGGAGAGACCCAATATACGCATTGCAGAGGTCCAGGAGGAGGATAAACAATTACTACTGCTTACTTGAGTGAAGCCTGGAATCCATGGCAGAGTAATGTGACATGTGATGAAATGGAGACTCATAACCTTCATGGTATTTCCTGCACGAACGCATAAGAACAAGGTCGGTGAACATGCAAATGTTGAAAGTACAACCACATGAATATTCGCTTTTGTCAAGTTAAGTTTATATGTGGAATGGCCAAAATAAGGTCATCAAAATATAAAGTGGGCTTAAATCCATACATGAACTTCCCTTGTGCTCGAAACACAGAAAACTTGTGTTCATTTACCTGTCAATGAGCTTCGACTTTTCTTTGTATGGTTTTACAAGAACACGAGCCCCACAAACAAAATGAGGATTTCCTTTTGCCAAAATCATTTGCACTGTATCTGAATTGACAAATGTTACGAATCCAAACATTCGCTTGTGCTGGCAGGGAATCCTCACGTCTTCAACTGGCCCAAAAGTGCTACCCAAGAAGGCATGGGAGGAAAAGAAAATCATGAAAATTGCGAAGACATTATTCTTAGAAAGAGCATTTGAGTCTTGTAGAAAATCAAATTACTTGAAGTAGTTGGAAACGTCTTCTTCAGTAAACGAGCTCTCAGCAGGAAATGTTAGATATATCTGCCGTGATTTACTGTGGACTATACCAGGGTCACCTTTCTCATTCCGAGATTCCATAAGCTTGGCTGCATCTTCAGCTAAAATTACAGCATGCTGCCCATGAGGTCTGCAACTCAATCCCAAAGTGCATCAGAGTGTGCACAGAGAGACATATTCCATAAGAACAAAATAAACCAAATAGCAAACCCGTCATAGGTAAGAAATTAGGCAACGCATGCAGCGTAAACAGAACAAAGAAATGCACCTGTCAATCAGGCAAATACTGCCCAGTCTGGAAAGAAGTCTGGTCAAACTATGACCAGCTTTACCGTGTCTCTGGCTCTCAGTAAGATACCCTTCTGCCTGAAGAACTTTGCCGTACTTCTCATAGTATATCATAGGCAAAGAAGCAATTGAAAGAGGATTCCCTCTCCTCGATTTCAGTATCTCGATAATTTCCAGCTCTAACTTCTCGAGTGACCCTGATAAGAAAACTTGGTCCTCATCGTTTGCCCTTGAAGTGAAGAAGCCGTCCAGAAAAACTTGCTCGTGTAAATACCTACAGTTGTTCCCATGCTTGCAATAGCCCTTGTTGAAGTAGTGGCAAGTCTTAACTGGGAATTCAGGCATGCTCACATGATGATGATGGCTTGGTCTTGCGCTAAAATTGCCTAATGCAGTATCTGCAAAGTAGCATTCATTCGAGAACTCTGTGAGCCCTAGGTTGAGTTGCTCCATTGGTTCGTCCAAACCCAGGAAGCGTGCCTCGTTTGGGACTTCAGAGATCGAGTCTGGATACCCCAACGGCATATAATCTGATTGATGCTTGGTTACCACCTGTCGACCCCAGTAAGGAGATGGAACCCTGAAGGCTGATGGTACATGCTGAAAAGCCACAGGATTTAGAGGCAAGAAATGCATCGGATGCTCAGATGGCACTTGGTTCATGGATGGTGATATGGGGGGAGATGATGATGTAAGCGCCAATTGTTGGAGTTCGGTTTTAGCTTTGTGTATGATATCCTGAATTAACTTGTCAGGGCCCAAAGCTAACCTGATCATCTCTTTGTCGCACTGGTCTTGTATGAGGAGATAGCCTATGATCTTCCTCACATTCTCCGGCTCTAGCTTCTGGACCCTATCGAAAACAATCCTAGTAGACTCCTGAAAATCCATCTTGCATCGACACCTTATATCTATTTACTGCCAAACGGAGAAATAAAAAATGTGTCATGTCATATTAGGTAATTTTAAAACTACAGAAAAGTAGAAACTAAATGTACATAAAGATTACTCACATAAAATGCAGTGCATAAAATCAGGCTACATGGCATGGCAGCAGAGAAGTACTTAACCAAAAAATCTAGCAGGTTAAGGAAAGAAGCGATATTAGCATATCAAAAGTCAGCATGCAGCCTCAAGAAGAAGATGGCTGCAGATCTAGCCAATCATGGACCAAATTTGCTGGCGGATTTGTATAGAAGTGAAAAGGGTATTTTACACTCTAGCTGAAAGAATCCCGTAAAGATGAGAACATAAGACTCATCACACCAGAAAAGCTTAAAAAGATCATTTCATTGAAGCCAAGCTCAGTGCCAGTGTAATCGACACATTTATTCCCCAGCCAAAAAATGGAAAAAAATTATAAAAACATTGAAGTATGGATGCAACCCTAGAAAGGACACAATAGATTGCCAGAGCACTAGCAGACCCCAAAATGGGGCTCTTTCCAAATCTGGGATACAACTACATAGTACTATCCAGAATGTTAAGTCACATACATAGAAAGAACAGCTATCTCTCCAAAACATTCAATCAATCATATAGTATCTTCTTTTCCCAAATCTCACACACGGTGCCTCTGACTATAGGCAGCATGCCGATAAATACAGACATCAAGAGAAGAATAGAAACACAGGGAAAGTAAAGGAGCAGAGGAGAGTAATAAACACTTTACACACACCCCCGAAGGTTTGAAATCCAACATTTTCTGTTCCCTGAAAGAACCCAAATACAATCACTTTCAAAGCTAAATGGACTAATAAAAATGAATTTCCAGAGAAACCCAGAAAAGGTATGAAATTAAAAAGAAAATCCCAAATATACGGGTCTTCATGAAGTTTATTCCTAACAAAGAGAGAAGCATGTTTAGCCATTTCAATAAGCAATCACAAGAAGCCACTGCAGAGAAACATTCAGCAAAAATAAGTCGTGAGGTGGGTGCGAAGGAGTAGCAGAAAGAGAATACAGATCCATAAAACGTACCATATCATTTCTTTTCAGAATCAGGAGACAAAGGAAGAGGAGAAGCATCTCCCAGAACTCCATGTTTCACTCTCTCTGTCTCGGTCTCTCCCTCATAGCTTTATCTGGGAAAAGGACATCATCTTAATCCAACCTGACACACAGATTAAAGAACACATACTGACACTGTCCTCAGTGACGGGGAAAAAAGTAATAAAGAAACCTTTTTGGCTGTATTAATATATGAAACAACTCTGCAATATGGGCTTTTGATGGATGAAAGCAATAAATATCAGCATGACTTACTAGCAACTTGACACACTCTGACACGATATATATACACAGCTTCTAGAGCACCTTCAAAAAAGAGAAAAGAAAGAATTACAGCTAAATCACAGGAAACGAACTAAGCTACTTTTCAGCAACGTTTTTCGTACTCGAACCAAACAACCTCAACTGAATGTTTTACTCGATTCCCCTTTTCAAGTCTTAGAATTAATGAATTATTTAGTATGAGATTATTAAAAAAGTTAAAAATTTCGAAAATGTGCTAGAACTGGAGTTTGAAGGACACATGTCCGCCAAATGCATCTTTTAGGTGGCGCATACATGGATCGATTTTCTTGCTTCTCTGAACATGGACCGTTGGATCTTTCTTAGAGATTCAAAGAGGGGCACACAAAACACATATCTCAAGGCCTTATATGACCTTATCGAGAACATGCTCCTTGGGAGCATGCAGACAAAAAAAAAATTATTCATTTAATCTACATATCGGATAACAAAGACGTTGTACGCCATTATAATTTGCAATTTGCAACTTTTTCTTTCTGATATGCAAGAAAATTATAAATGAAAAGATATGTAACTTTGAAGTTTAAATCATTTTGCTGCATTTGATGATGTTATTTTGACCGCCCCCTTTTGCTGTCTTGGATAAGAAGTCCCATGCCAAATTGGCATCGCTCTTCCCCCCCCAACAAAAAGAAAAAAGAAAAAAGAAAAAATTGGCGTTGCTTCATTTTTTTTACCTTGCCTTATGCAGGTGGGTCGCTCAATAATAAATTTGGAAGAACTACAACAAAGATTTTCATGGAAAATAAAGCTAAAACAAATGAAATTAAAAAAGAAAATAGTGAAGTGCAGCAAGTGAGAGTCAGGTATTTTGATGACAGAATTGGTCAAGACCTCAACCAAACCCATCTTTTTCGCTGATTTTTTTCACTGCCAAAAGTCAGCTCAGGACTTGCAAACCAAAGTGAGGGCGCACTGACAATCTGAAGATGTAATTGGGAGGTCATTTGGGGAAATGTCTAGTGGCTATACTAATGAAGAAGCTGACCGGTTCATTCGCCGAAAAAGGCGTTTTTTCACTCCTCGCCGGTCAACAAGTAAGGGAAGACCTCTTTATTGAGTCATTTGATGGCATTTAAGTTGATTTATACGTAACATTTTTTCATTTGAATGAGAGAGAGAAGCGGTCTTTCTGTTTTTAGTTATCGTAACACCTTTGCAATGAATTAAAAAGCAATAAAAAACGAAAAAAAGAAGAAGAAGAAGAGAGAGAACAAGAAGTCATCATTATCTTGATTGATTCTTAACCATTTTCTTTAACAGTGATTCTTGACCATTACACGACATTCACAGGGAATGAAATGTGAGGTATGTGTGACGAGGTGAACCTAGTAGTGTTTATATACTAAAGGTCAAAATCTGAGCATTTAAGCTCTTACACAACAATAAATCAAGACCATGAGTGATCTAATAATGAATAAAGATCTTGCTATTGGAGATGAATTTAGTGTGAGAATGATTTTTTTTCTTTTTAAGAGAGTCACTCAGCTTTCTAAGTTGCCTCAATAGATCTTTGTCAAATTCCTGGGGACCCTAATTGAATTGACTTGATAATGATTGCTATCACTTGCAGTGAAGATGATAAGCATATTAATTTTATCACAAGTGGTCCTTATGGGCCCGTAGTAAAAAGTTTGTGTGGATGGTCTCAATCATTATTTTAAATCACTTCAATAAGAAGAAATCTCATGCTTCTTTAGATTAATTTTATTTATTATTTATTTATTATATATGTTAAACTCGGATGCTTTTGAAAGTGTTGGACAGTATATAAATAAATAAATAAATATATTTATTTATATTTATTTATATACATACTGAAAGAATTGATGCTCGTTGAGATTGCACAGCTCATTTATCTGCGGTGTCATTGTCTTCAAATCTTATCTTATAATCTATAATTACCCAAAGGATTAGGAAAAATATAGCTGTTGGTGGGCCATAACCCTATCCACTGATTTCTATCTATAGTCGTTCCCCTTGTTTTGCTGATTTGATCTTTATGACTAGGATAGTAATTAAGGTTGCCGTAATATAAGCAAGCTGGAACGTTTCTTCTTCTTTCTTCTCTTCAATCTGTTTTACTGTTATTGGATCAATTATTGGACAATCCGAGACGATTGAGTTCAACCATCTGCTTGCGTCGTTTTAGGCACAAAGATAAGACAAGCTTTCCCTATTTTGAAATATTGCAAGTCAACAAAATATCTAGAGGTTTCAGAGAGAGGCAACATGTCAACGTATGACAAACTCGACCATAGGGACGCATGAAAAGGAAAGGAGGGAGAAGAAAATAAACCACGAAGTAATAATGGGTCAGGCCGGGGTCGCATATTTCTTTAATATCATTAGATGCATATGGGTTTTTCCCTGCAGATTATACCGCTGCAGAGATAAGAACTAAGTAAAAGATCCAATTAAGAGATAATAGATTTCTTCAAAAAAAAAGAAAAGAAAAATATGAGGATTTGGTGCTTGATTTCCATGATTAACTCCACGCAATTAGGAGTTATTTAATGCTAAAAAATAGATTACTTCAACGGAGGCATGATTGCATGCCATTTGTTATGGGTGGGAACCATGCAAAGATTAGTTAAAGTATCTTTACTAAAGTCATTGTATCCAACTGGAGTCCATCTTTAGCGAGAATTTAGGAACCTGAACAGTGATTATTTAGTTTCTTCACATGTTCTCACCTAAAATCATTGCTGTCTTTCGAGGCGACATATGGTGCCAGCTGAAGATCAACCCCCAAAAGGGAGTAAAAACTCGAAAAAGGTCAGAAGAGAAAGCAAAGGACCAGGTGCAGTGGACGAGAAGGCATTTATTTTGTCAATCTGTCATACAGTTTACTCATAATTAATTCCATGCCACAAGGACACGCAATGCATGCGTTGTAATCTTATTTCGAGTCCTTTGACTTTATTATACCTTATCCGCTGGAGCGCAAGCTGAGTCAAACATTCAAATTATAAGCTATTAAAGTATTAATTCTTCTTTTCTTCTTTTTTTTTTTTTTTTTTGACTTCCCAAGTTCATTTTATTTTTCCAGCTGATAATAACAATAATATTCGGAGGGATTGAGGCAGAATAGGATGAGAGATGCGATAATTCATCATAAGGTCCTTGATGCTACATTTTTTTTAATGACATTCGGAAAGAGTGATATTTGTTTTGCAGGGAGATATTTCTTCAACTTCGACCAAAAACCTAAAGCTCGTTGTCGAAGAGCACGTGCTGTATTTATCTCTAGCGCTGCAAGTTGAGGTACATTATTGCCATGCATGTGGTGGTGGCAGTCAACATCATACGATATGTCTTTGTCTCGTATACTGATCAATGTGCGAAGGTTGATGCTCCTTTGGGTATGATGGTGTCGTTTGTGGACATGTCTGGTCGGATGTTTAATGATACCCAATTTGTTTCTCATTTTTCCCGACTGTAGCCAGCAAATCCATGAACATTGCCCTGAAAATACACCGCCAGAGAAAATCAAGAGAATAAAATTGATTTTATCAATCGAACAATCCTAGATGGGCATTGATTTGGGTGTTTAATGCTCAAGAAAGAAAAATTCTGACAATCCCAGAATGGAATTCATTTAATCTCACCATTTATCTTTATATTAGCATCTTTTTTTATGCAAATCGGTGGAAAATGCATATGTCTGACCCGATATAAATGTTTGAATGAATGATTATAGAAAATTATTTGGTCAATGAAAGTTTATAAAGCAGATAGGATGACCAGCAAAAACAAGTGATGTGCAACAATTTCAGTCAATAATTACTATTTAATCTCAATTGGTTAAATTCCAAAACTTTGGTCTCCCATGATCTTAACTCCTATCTCTTTTTGTGGTTCCATCCAAAACGAAGACAATATCCTCGAATATTTTCAATTAAAAACTTTGAAGATTATTAGGCTCCTCTACGACCAAAATGTTATCGCTACTTATTCCAATAGGTAACATACGATATATAAAAAAAATCTATATTGATGCTATAATTCCGTTCACTAGTTAGGCCAAGTGTTAAATTGTAGTACATTTGGACCTTCTCGGCCACTTATGGGCCATCTGGAATGATTGCAGGACCAGCCGCCTTCTGGGCCCAACATTCTTGTACTTCCACATCCAAGTTCCGCAATAATTTCCTTTTCCATTTTTATCTTTTTTTTTTTTTTTTTTTTTTTTTTTTTTTTTTTTCAGGTAACCAAGTTTGCTAATATATTACTTTCATTTTCACAAGAGTCTGTTGTTAGAGATGCTCAAGAAAAGTTGAAGTTTGATAATGAGAAGCCGATCAAATGAGGGAGGGGCTAAACTTGTTAAGCTATATAGATCTCCCCACAAGTGGACCTAAAAATTGGTCCCAAAAATTAAGTCATTGGATGATGACCAAGTAGGCCCAACGCCAGGCAAAGGAATGGTGGACCAGACACTTATACTACTTTATTTGTGTTGTTCATTTAGTTTAAGTTCAAAGACTTGCTTTGCTCTAAAAAATGTGTTTCCCAAGGCAATGGCGCTGAATCTTACATGAGGGATCTGCATCAGTTCACTAGTGAATTCCAAGCAGACCATTGACAAACACCCCACTTACGTATGAGGCAATCTCTTGTAGCCTTACTGGAGACGGCACTCTCCTTTATTATTTTTAGTCAAATTATTTGAAATTTGAACATACTCTGAATATATCACTGAACATTTTTCTGTTCAACTTTGACCTATGTTTACTATCAAAGATGATGTCCAGTAGCTTACAGTTCACAACCTACTATTCACCTGCAACTTCACCTGATTTTCTCCTTTTCTCCTCAGTTTGTCCAAGGTCTATATTAATTGGTGTTTTATGGGCAACCAAGAAGGTGAAAGTACTAACCACTTGTTGCTACTGTCTAGTGTGACCAGAGAGCTTTGAGAGCTGTTACTATGTGTGGTGTTCAATAGGTCATGGCGTGCTTGGTGAAAGAAGTTTAGGGTCTAGCAAAGGACTTAGGTGAGAAATCAGAGAACCTCTTGAAATGGAAACTTTGGGAGTGCTTAACAAAGTGCTGTTGTAATCTAGGACTTTTATGTGAGTGTGCATTTTTTATTGGTTTGAGGTGTACATATATCATGTTGATGATGTAAAGTTAAGAGAGTTTGGACTGCCTATTGTTTTTGCTGTCATAAATATATGATACAACTAATATATTGCGTCTGTTGACTTTGTCCATCTCCTCTTTTTTTGTCTATCTGATATGCAGCACATTATTCACGTGCATTCTTTATGATTTGCAGCATGTTATGCAATGCTTTTGCTGGTCTATATCAAGGATAATATCCTATTCAGAATATATTAGCTATAGTTTAAATGGCTTACCAGGAATCCATTTTCAGTATGTTATGGTTATTTGTGGTGTTCAATAGGTCATGCCGTACTTGGTGAAAGAAGTTTCAGGTTTAGCAAAGGACTTACTTAGGTGAGAAATAAGAGAACCTCTTGAAATGGAAACTTTGGGAGTGCTTAACAAAGTGCTGTTGTAATCTAGTGCTTTAATGTGAGTATGTAAAAGAGTTTAAGCAAGCCCACGGGAGGGATATGATATTGCCATTGTAAATGCTGGAATGCGTGTTTTTTTTTTTTTTTTTTGAGAAAAAAGATGATGATCTGGTTGTTGCAGATGCATCAATCATTTATGGTGGAGTGGCTCCTTTATCTATTGCTGCAAGGCAAACCAAAGAGTACTTGATTGGAAAGACTTGGAATCGGGAGCTTTTGCAAGGAGCTCTGGAAGTTTTGAGGAGTGACATAATCATCAAGGAAGATGCTCCAGGTGGGATGGTTAAGTTTCGAAAGTCTCTAACACTTAGTTTCTTTTTTTGAGTTTTTCCTCTGGGTTTCTCAGGAGATGGATGAGATGAGATCCATCAGGGAAGAGATACCATCGTCACATATATCTGCCATAAAACCATTTGAAAGACCATCTGCTGTTGGAAGTCAGGATTACGAAATTGTGAAGCAGGGGACTTCCATGGGATCCCCTGAGATCCACCTTTCCTCAAGACTACTGGTATCTGTACTATGTCTGGGAATCTAATGCAGTGAGACTCTTGCATCTTTTGCGTGGTTGATATTGTGTATTTTCATTTGCACCATGGGACTTAATGCTACTTTCCACAAACCAATTTTAGTTTCCGTGATTGCCATCAAACTAGGTATTCGGTTGCACCTTCCTTTCATCCAATAGTATGAATTTGTGGCCTATAAACATGTTTGTATTAAAGATATACACATGTAAGAATGCATGAAATGGCTGCATTCATTTCCCAAACTTTAGACTTCTATTTGCTTGCTACAACAAATTTAAATAAAGCCAGAATGTTCAGTTAGTCTTCTTCTCTTCCCATATTGACGTGACCAATCTTTAATCAGTGACAGTTCTTGATGCTCATTCAACCCAAAATTCCAATTATTTTTATTTTTTATTTTTTATAACTTCACATTAGTTTGTCACCGGATAATATTTAAGTAAGTTCATGAAGGATGGCCATTTCTGATCTCAGGGGATATCTGTTTTGCATTCTTCAATGACTATCTGTAACTCTTCCTTATTTCCTTTTCCTATTTCCTTCTTTGCAATTATGTTTTGTTTTCTAGGCGGGACATCTTTGTTTCTTCGTCTTGTGAATTATCTTGCTGCAAATTCTTTGATGTATTTACTAGACTAATATTGCACATAGTCCTGACTGACGTGCCTAAAAACTTTTGTGTCAATTGTTTAATGTGCGAGCAAGGTTTTTCATCTCACATTTTATATAGTTGTGCGATGAAGATGTCATCATGATGTGATCTGCAAATTTTTATTTCCTATCAGTTGCTTTTTTCCATATGCTGAGAATAACTGTTTCACATTCTTATTTGCTATTATTTCTTTAGGTCACGGGTGAGGCGGAATATGCTGATGACACACCCTTGCCACTTGACGGTCTGAATGCCGCGTTAGTGCTAAGCAGAAAACCCCATGCCCATATAATTTTGATCGATGCTTCAGGAGCGAAATCTTCTCCTGGATTTGCTGGCATATTTCTTGCAAAAGACATCCTAGGAAAAAACGAGATGGGGGTTGTTATATTAGATGATGAGGTATTCGCTTCAGAATCTGTCACTTGCGTTGGCTAGGTATATCATAGCAGTTAATCTTTGTATGTTGTACAAGTGCTTTGGACTCCCCTGAACCAATCGAACTCATGACTTAAACTGGGACCCTCATATTGAAAATTCAAGAGTTAACCACCAGACTAGGAAATGTTTTTACAGTTTTATCGACTCTTCCTTACCCCTTTGTATGTTAAGTCGTCTTGTTTCCATATATTTGTCACAGGTTATTGGGGTAGTTGTTGCCGATACACGAGAATGTGAAACTACCCACGAGAAAGGTTTATGTGGAATATGAAGAACTTCCAGCTATCTTTTCAATAGAAGATGCCATCAAAGCTAAAAGCTTTCATCCCGACACAGAGAGGTCTTTGCGAGAAGGTGATGTGGATCTCTGCTTTCAGTCGGGCGAATGTTACGAAGTCATACAGGGGGAGGTTCAAGTGGCAGGTCAGGAACATTTTTACTTGGAGACACATTGCACCCTCATATGGACAGTGGATGGCGGAAATGAAGTCCGCATGCTTTCCTTCACTCAAGTGAGTGAGGCATTTGACCAACATTCTTTTTGCTCTCTTTTATATTGAATTTGTTTGTAGTCAGATTGAATTGCTAAACGTGTGTGCCTGTTTATATGATTAGTGTTTTGGACAGAATTGTTGCTTTGGACTCAGTTGCTAAGTTTGATTATGAGAGATTTATATGCATGTCCTAGTTACCCTCGTTCTTTTATAAGCGGAAAATGGATTCCAGGACTTGACTTTGTAAATAGTAACATGATAGTATTCTTCCTCTGATGTACCCCAGGCATCATCAGAAGACTGTTGCTCACGTGCTCGGTTTGCCACTCTCAAAAGTCGTCTATAAAACCAAGAGAATTGGTGGTGGGTTTGGAGGAAAAGAAGCAAGGTCGGCGTTCCTTGCTGCTGTAGCTTCTGTCCCATTGTATCTCTTGAGCAGATTAGTGAAAATCATGTTGGATAGGGACGTAGACATGATGATAAGTGGGCAGCATCATAGCAGCAAAACTGAAGAAAGAAAATAAAAAGTAAATTCTAGATTGAAAATGTTGGTTGTGTTGTTGTTTATGGTAACTTTAGCTTTAAAACTAGATATGCTATGAGATTTGGCAAACTTGAAGATGTTGGTTGGGTTGTTCATGAGTTTTAGTTGTTTGTAAATGTATGTGCATTTTGTTTGTAGGATGAATAAAGTGAACCTTTATATTGCAATATCATTAAAATTTATTTTGCCATTGCATAGTTTCCAATGCCACTAAAAAGATGTTGTTGAAGCTTCTTGAAATTTCAATCAAATTCTTGCTTGAAATTATAAATGTTTGATTGAGGATTCTTAAATTCAAATTATAAACGTTTGATTGAAGATCTTTAACATTGTATAATTTGGGTTTTGCAAAAACTAGCCTATGGGGCAAATGAACTGCACACTAAAGAACAAGATTGGTGTTTTTGTGGGTTATTTGGGTTTTACCATTTTCGGGTGATATCCTTGGCATTTTAGTTTAGGGGTTGTTGAGTTCGAGGGTCACTTGAGGGACCATTGTTGAAGAATTGCCGAAGAAGCTTCAACAATTTGAATGAGAGAATTCAAAACTACAACTTCCGTTCAACATGCATCCAATTATGTCATGTCCGAATAAGTCTGCTTGTCAAATGAAAGGCGAAGATTTGGATATTGATACTAACTTGACGAAGGTTCATCCACACTAGGTGAAGAGCCAGTTTGGCTGGAAATTGCTGGCTCCTCCCATCATGGAAGAACAATTGCCTATTCACATGCATCCAAAGTAGAAAATATTGTATACACCTTTTCTATACATGAGCCACAGATAAATCACGGTTAAACATCTTGTTTTAAAGTGCCACATAAATAAAGAAAACGGCTGGCTGTTGATTCTACAAAACTCTCTAGCCTTTGAACATGCAGGGGGAAGAGAAATTAGTGGAGAGAGCAACATCATTGTTGAGAGGAATCACCTTCATTACTCAAAATGACCTTGTGTCTATGTACACCAAGATAACAAAAAGCACACAACCATCTAACATCAAATTTGTGCCTTTGAAAAATGTAGGAGTCAACTTCAATGATCCATCACCATAAGCTTCATCTTGTTGCACATCAATGACTCCGTAACTCTTCAAAACCTGTCCACGTCATATGAGAAGTCATCGATTGAGAAAACGATCCAGAAAATCGGTAGCACTTTTGATATGGCTTCACTTTAGTACATCTAATGTTTTTATTATTGTATTATATACTTGAATACCAAAAGCTTGCCAAAAAGGAAATTGTGTTAAGCAAATGTCTTACGTTCGAGTCCCACAGATAATGACCAAATATTAGCCTAGTTCACTCTTCCAAATGAAGAATGATAAATCAAGTTAAAAGTGTCTATTATTAAGTAGCTTATATTTAGAGTATTGGCATCCACTTTCCTAACAGTAAGTAGGACGAGATTCTTAGCATTTATTCAGAATATTATATCATGCTGGTTTCTAGGAAGCCTGTATCATATGGAAATTTGCAACATCATTGCATGAAGTCTTGCCTATTAAGCCTTACAAAAGATAGAAAAAAGAGTAGTACAAATCATGTATTACATCATACCCCCAGTGAAGTATCATCTGCTTCCACAGAAGAAAGTTCCTGCAAATATGTTGGCAACAGAATTAAAAACTTGTGTCAAAGCTCTCCACTACCCAAACTTACTGGGGAAAAATAATCAATACATGTGTGCTTCTCATGATCTTATTAAACAAGAAGCATTATGCACTAGGCAATGCATCAAAGACTCCAAGGTAGTAACACCAAGTAGATAAGGCAAAAGAAAGAATACTCCAAGGAGAAAAACTCTAAGCCAAGGATAAGGAACTGAGATTGGTGATGCAAAATAAGATGAAGAATGTGCCAAACAAACTTCTCGAACGCGAGCAACTTTGCAGCATAGAAATTGTAGGCATGTCGCAATGAAAACAGTCGTAACAGAGTTTATATAAGGACCAAGTGAAACAAGACAAATTCGAATTACAAAAAATGCCAGGTATCAAATAACTAACGAGATGTTCTGTCAAAGTAATTGGCCAGTTAGCAAAGGAATTCAATAGAATTCAACAATACACTAGAAAGCAAGCGAAGACTTACTTCCGCAGCAGTCATCTCCGGAATATCCGAAAGGCAAGTGTTCTCTTCGACTTGATTTTTTCTATAAATGTCAGTGGTGTTTCCATGTCAGACCTAAAAGTACCAGTGGACGTGGCAGCATCAGGTGTTGGCAGAACTCCAGTTCCAACAGTACTTCCCTCAGGAAGCTCCGGCGCCAATCCCAAACTACCTGATATAGGGGTAAAGGTATCTCTTCCAAGAGAGGAGTCAATGCCTCTTATCGGAAGTGAAACAAAATCCAGGAAGTTGCCACCAGTCTGGTCTTTGTCATGCTGAAGATGTTCGATTTCCATGTCAAAAGCAGTAGCATTATCAGGAGAACAAGAAATCCCAAGAACAGGCAAAACTTCAGTTGTTGGACCTGGAGTCTCTGAATCCACATGCTCTGGAATAACATCATCTTGGCCAGAAAGATGTAGATTTATTGGTACGTAATCCTTCTCAAATATATTCTGAAGATCATGCACAAGCCTGCAGCAATGCATATAGTGTGATCTTCTAGTGAAGATTTCTCCACCTAGCACATGCAAAAAAGCAGTAGAAAAGTTTTAGGGAGACAAATACCATTGAAGAGGGGTTCCTGAAAATCGCACTCCTTCCTGAGGCATTTATTTAACTTCCATAGACCAAAAGCAGAGCTAGGAATGTTCTTCCTTTTACGCAGTATATCACTGGGATTGTCAAGAGCCCTTTCCATAAAGCTGCACATAAACATTTTCGAGTTACTATAAGGCAACAAGAATATCTGAGTCTGCTCGTGTCTTGACTATTAAGATACCTATTTTTCAACACTACACATTCATCAAACAATTGCTTTCTCTTTCTTTTCCTTGCTGGTGGCTGCTGGACAGGTGGGCTTGATCGAATTGCCATTTCAGGTGATGCATGCTCTGAGATATAGAAAAACACATGTAAAGAACGCCAGCTATGGGAAATCTAGAAAGGCATAAACTCAGTTCATAAACACAATAAAATGTGCGTGGAAAGTGGTAGAAGGACCCACCAAACAAAATATGCTTATCCGGAAACACAGTAGCATTCTGCAGTATCTGCTGAAGCAGCTGTTTCTGAATGCTGCTATTATGTTCATGATGACCCTCCAGAAGCCAAGGCATCTGGCACAGGAGGGGTAACAGTTCCCTTTTCCATCATGATTTGCTCGGATCTTGTCGGAGAGTTTCTATCATCTACATGATCTGTCATGGGGGGAAAGTTCCCAAAGTCATCATCATGAACTGCATCATGCATAACTTCTATTTCTGGCAAATCTAGTGGGGGAATGTCATGATCAATCTCTCCCCTTGATCTAGGAGGAGAATCCTGGAATCTCTCCCTATGTACTTCTGGGCGACTACGACTAGGACCTTCAGAACACCAACTACTGTTTAAACACGCATAGAAATCACCTTATCATTATCCGATAAAAAGACTACATATCTTTCTGAAAACTGCATAATATAAGAAACCAAAAAAAAAAAACTCTTGTAAGGACACTGACTCTTCTGCCATTAAACTAACTACAGAAACAGGTACCAGCGCATGTTGTGATGATTCCAGAATATCCTATAAAACAAGCCATTCTTGTTAGGTATCAGAGGACAAAGACATGCAGAATCTAATAAGCAAACAGCTTTTAGCAGCTTCATATTTAAACTCGTGATTCGGACCAAAAAATCAAGTGGATTAGCAGATTGAGTCGAACTATAGCGGTTAAGAAACTCGTATAGAGAAGTTCTTACATATTAAGTTCAGCACTTGTCCATGTTAATATGATTTTCACATAATTATCTCAGCACAATGGATATACCTCAGCAAAAGAACTGAAATTCTTCCGCGCAGCAACTGGCGCCATGCGTGCCTTTAACTGCTCACATGCATCCAAAACTGCAGCACCATACATATCAGAACATGCAGACGCAGCAGTTGGTGATGCATTGGGAACCTATATTGCAAGAATTATACAAGATTACAACAAGGCATTGCAGAATATACCGTTGGAAAAGAACTATTTTTGACAAAATTAACCTGAAATAGCGGCATGGATGAATTTACTAGCGGTGATGTATATTCACATCTACAAGATAAAGTATTTCATCCAATGAGCTGCACAACTCAAGTCGAAAGATTCTGCCACAAAGCAAGCATCAATGACCTAAAACAGATAATAAGATTCTTTTGCTTATTGGATGAGCAGCATTACTACCTTGTCAGTACTGGTCTCTAATATGAAGACAGAAGAGAGAGGAATGTCGAAGGCAGACGCAGCAATCTGGGTGACTTTTGTATGCAAACCTTGACCCATCTCTACACCACCATGCGTAACTAAAACAGTCCCATCTGTATAAATATGAAAAAGTGCACCTGACTAAAGAAACCATAAGAAAATCACTATAAACATGGCGCATCTTGACAAAGAAAACTATCAATATTCAAATGAGTCGTCAGGAGAAAGAACAAGATCAAGAGCGGAAACAAATTCTCTTGCTGCCCAAGTGAAAAGACAGGGACACAACAATGAGCAAGGTGTTCGATAGAGTGACCGGGAAAATGTCCTGGAGCAGCATATGCTATTCCATACCTGATTCACATGTTTCACCGTGAAACACACGCCAACTCTATCTGGAACCATGGCAACTCCACGCTTCTTCCATCGATTTTGCAGATTGAATTGGTCGACTTCTTTACGAGCATTCGAGAAGTTGCATGACTCTTTCAGTGGATTCCAGAGAGGGTCTAGCATGCAGTGCTGAATTCGTTGTCCATGGTGAGTTATCTACCCGTCACCTAGACAATTAATTTCCTATGAGGAAATTTAAGAGTAAGTAGAAAGAAAGCATAGAGAAAATAACCAGGAAAAGAGTAAACCGAGGAACAACAGTATAAGTTACCCTTATCTCTTCTGGGCTCATCTTCAGCTCTACCGCTATCCTCTGGATCCAGTTTTCGGCAACAAGCAAGCTCTGTGGACCACCGAAACCTCGGAATGCTGTGTTACTAGGCAAATTAGTGAAGCAAACCCTTCCAATGACCCTCATGTTGGGTATCTCATAGACATTATCAGAATGAAACATGGCATGATCAAGGACAGCGAGAACAGGTCAAGAGAATTCCCAGCATTATTATAAAGTTCGAGATCCAGTGCCAGCACCATTCCCTCCTTCGTAAATCCTACCTGTATCAATTAATTTAACTGGTCACTGTGCTGTGCGTTCAGAGATACATTTTTCCCTAAGCACAGTTAACATGCCGTAAAGCAACAAACCATGATGCTAATATCTGATTCAGAATGTAAAAACAACAATTTCCGACCAAAATTGATCAAAATGACTAAATTGGCAAATGCTAATCTTAGGCTATCCTCACTTTCTTCCATCCACCAGTCCATTTCTTTAATACATCCTGCAAGCACAACAAGGAATTTAAGAATTCCATCCACCAGTCCACTGACTGCCCCATAACAAGAAGAAGAGTCGGGTCTTAGCCTGACGGACATTTTAGAAGGAAAGAACAGAAGATTATGCGCGAGAATGTTTTTTGAGACACTAAGGGGCCGTTTGTTTTGATTTTTTTGTTTTTTTTTTTTTTTGTTCGTTCCTTATTTTTTGTCCCTAGAAATCTCTATTTTCTTCTCTCTTTTTTTCTTCTTCTTTTTCTTCTTCTTTTTCTTTGGTAGGTGGAGAAGGGCCCAAGGCTTAGAGCACCCATGCTCGAATCCACACAGCAAATCAGGAGGAGGGAGAAAAGCAAAAGCGAGAAATTACTTGGATGTTGGAGAGGACGACCGTGGACTCTAGGAAGGAGGTCGGGCGAGCCACCGACGGGATCGTGATGCGGGCGGAACTGGAGATCGGCAGGCCGGTGGGAGAGAGGGGGCCAGGCGCGACCCTTCCACCGTATAGGACGAGCCGGCGTCGGATCTAGAGCCGGAGGGGCGGCGCGGTGGTTCACCGGTTGCGCGGTGGTTTGCCGTCGAAGAGAGGGAGGGCAGGGAGAGACGCGAGGAGAGAGAAAGAGCAAGGGATGGACGAGCAGGGGCCGCATCCGGAGCCGGAAGGGCGGCGCGGTGGTTCGCCGGTCCCATGCGGTGGTTCGCCGATCGGGAAGAGGGAGGGCACAGAGAGACGGGGAGGTCGCGTCCTGTTCGGAGAGAGAGGGGGAGGGTAGAGAGAGAGGCGCGAAGAAAGAAACCCTCGGTCATTCCGAAATTTTTTCAAAATGGCGCATGATTTTCTCCTCAGTGTCTGTCCAGAGTGTGGGTCCCACAAGAGGACACGTGTCACATTCCTACCACCTTCTTATATGCCACGCTGGAGCACGAGGGGCAACCAATATTTTCTCTGATTCTCTCGGCACATTAAGTTATTAGCTACTTTGGCTGAATGGGTTAATTCTTCACATCTAATTCTGCATGGATAAATAAAATCTACGCACACCAAGGAAAATATACCTCTAAGTTTAATGACACTTGCTATTTTTCTATTTTTTTGCTTCATTTTTAAAGTCGTGTGCTTGACATATCTCATTATTTATCTTCTCAATTAGATAGATATAGTTGCAACAAGACACGATAAGAGAAGACATTGAAAACAAGCCTCTATAAGGAAAATGGTATTTCAAATTGTCGAGCAATTAATCCCCAAGGACCTTTCTCGTACTCATACCCAATGTCATTATGAATCGCATGACTATTCATGAGAAATGTATATACATATTGTGGTGCATCTTGAGAGAGCTTAGAAAAACTTGAACTGTGGCCAATTCGCTTATTGACACCTACGCCCATCATATTTTTGTCCAATATTTGTGCTTCCAAAAGGTCAGCCCTCATAGATTTCACAAGATTCTAGATATAGCGCCCCTCATTTCTTTTTCTCTTCCAAAAACAAGTTAAGGGGATTAGAGACTTCTTTGAATAATAAAACCTAATCAAATTAAAGAGAGAATGTAAACAATCTAGAGAAATTCGAGACTTCTCTGGCCAACCCAACTTAATCATATTATACAAAAAGGAATTCAATAAGTTTATATATGCAATTGGAAATGCAAAGTCCATGAAAAGTAGTCATGAAGAATAGTGATCGATTTAAAAAGTAAAAGAGGACTTGAAAGTGAAAATAGAAATACTGGATGAGGTAAAACAGAAAAGACAACAAAAAGAAAACGTAAAAAGCATTTAACATGCTCTCTTAAACTATCCCAACCAATAAAGTAGAACTTACCAAAAAAATTTTACTTTTACTAGGCTTTAGTATCTTTCCAACAAGGATGTCATGATCAATTTCAATTTTGCATACTGATGTGTCTAAACAAGTACAAAAATGATGTGGTTTGGCTAACATGAATAATAATTAATATATATTAATTAAATTAAATTTAAAACTAAATTTTTCTTTAAAAAAAAAAAAAGTGGAGATTGCATATGCGAGGGCTCGTCCCTCTCCACCTCCTCCCCACCATCGTCGGTAAGGACTAGTGATGGGCGATGGTGGGAGAAGGGTCGGCTGGAGTTGCCAAGCCCTAAGGCTAGGGCTTGGTGATTGTTAGCAAGGGCCTCCGAGCCCTCCCCCAAATTTGGGGCTAGAGTCGCAGCTCTCCCCCAAATCCTCGCCAACCCTCGTCAAGTCGAGGGTCGCTGTCGGCCAGGGCAACCCTAGATTTAGGTGAAAGATTGCAGGCCCTTGTCGGTTGGCCAAGGCCTAGCAACCTCAACCGACCCTTCCCTCATCGTTGTCGACTCTTCTTGGCGACAATGGGGAGGGCCCTTGCCTTTTGCCTCATCCTTTTTTAAAAAAAAAATAATATATTATATTAATTTTTTTATAAAAAAGACAAAAATGATGTCATTTTGGTTCTCCATTGTTGACTTAATTATTCAGCAAGCCACATAGGTGAGTAATATTAACAAAAAATTACCATGTAGGATTTTTGGTGAGGTTTGTCGGACTTAGCACTCAGGTGTCTCATTTTTAAGAAAAAAAGTGGCATTTAAGTGTCACTTTTATAACTTTTGACATTTAAATGTTTCCCTATACTATGTTTTGGCACTTTAGATGTTCTTTTTCTGATGTAAATGTTACCCGATCTGTTTCTCATTTTTCTCAATTGTAGCCAGCGAATTCATGTACATTGCCATGTGTTGGTTATAAGGGATCCCCAAAAAACGGATTCGACACTAAATCAAACCCCTAAAAACAAATGCGGAAGCGAAGCCCGGGAAAAATCACGTATCACCGATTGTAAAGCACACCACGGATTCGAGCGTACCTTGTTAGCCACAGATTAAACACCAATGCCGAAGATTGAGGAAGAAATTCTGATCCGATGATGTCAATTTGCCTTGAAGGGAGTAGAGCGTCGCCTTAAGCGTTTTGAGAGAAAGAGAGCGCGGGAAACGTACGTACGTTATTCTGTCCAAGAGGTGTCATCTTTCTCTCTCTCTCTCTCTCCTCCCTTTTATACCTTCCCCCATCCACGGGCCTTATTCCCGTGGGCCGGGCTTTCTGGGCCCAGCATGGGCGGACGGGCCATAAGCCCATCACCAATTAAAACCATCATCTCCCACTCGCACATGGTGGTCCAAATCAACATGGGCGGACAGGCCCTACTCAACCCCATTAGAGAAAAATCCATCATAGACTCTCATTTAACATGGTGGGCCGAATGAATCCTCTTTTCCTCTCTTCAACATTCATACCGGTGAATAATCCGTGCGACCAAAGATACTTAGAGAGCTCGTTGCCATACATCCGTTAGGAATATATAGCAGCTCATAATGGGCATCACATCCCGAGTAGATTTAGTATGCGTACCCTAGATCGATCGATCACATTTATATCTCTCTTGATCTCTTTCAAACAATGATATATATATATTGTATTCACAATTATGATTATCACAAAGACAGTCATAATTGGTTAACCGGTGAATACAAAACTACAATGTGATTCTCCAAATTCAATCTTCCTCTTTCCTTCAAACTCTCAATTTCAGTTTAGCTTGCTTTTCTAGAAATGCCCCATTAGATCGAATCAAACTCATGACCATTGGCAGCATCCTAAGATAGCAAACACTAAATAGAAATCTTGAGAATAAGTAAGAGTCATGAGGGGACTAAAAATTGAGGAATTCTTTTCCTCAAGAGTCTCACACGACATAAAAGTTGAGATCAAACTTTTGCCACTCTTATTGGTCGTCTCATGCATACGTAGTATGAAATACGTATTACGGTATTAACTCCTTTCCCATGGAGCGTATGTCTACACAATCAATACCGTACAGATGATAGTTCGGACATACCCAATGTCTAACTTGAGTTCACGTATCTACTCATTCACATAATTCATCGAACTCACATCGGCATCTTAGACGATAAAGTAAAATATGTGGGTTATTTTACTTTCGGACATAATATTTATCATGTCCTCATCTTAACACTTAGTTAAGGCGACATATATATTTTAAGCCCGAGCTCTCGATTATCACCTAGATAATAAGCTTAAAAACCGTCTCATCTCTATTTATCACACAAGAAATAGAGGCGATTACCCGTATGAGTGGGCTAATCTCTTATCTCATCCGACATACTTTCTCAACTCAATATAATGCACTTTGAGCATTAAGATGCATAAAGATCACATAAAGATTCATAGGCATTAATGATGAAAAACACAATTTCATAAATGTGAATAACTCGGGAAATCAAAATATCCGACATCGACTCTACGCAATCCTAGAGATTTCTCATGACCACAAAAAACACATCTCTAGGTGTTCGCTTTGTCATAGGATCTGCAACCATTCTATGCGTAAATATGTACTGTAAGTTCACATCCATTCATGCAACTATATCTTTGACAAAGTTATACTTGGTTTCTATATGTTTGGTCTTGCCATGATACTTTGGATCTTTGGTGTACGCTATAGCCGCTTGGCTATCACAATTAACCAATAATGGATTTGCAGCTTTCTCAATAACACCTAAATGATCCAAAAATCTCTTAAGCCAAACTGCTTCTTGTACCACCGCTGATAATGCCACGAACTTAGCTTCCATCGTGGACAAGGCTATACACGTTTGTTTCTTGCCGCACCAACACATGGCGCCATTATTCGAAACAAAAACAAAAATAGAGGTAGATTTCCTTTCATCTAAATCTCCTTCTCAACTTGTGTCTAAATAGCCTTCGAGTCGCGAGATCCTTTCCTTGATATCTCAATATATAATCGGCAGTTCCCTTTAGATACCTTAGTATTCTCTTAACGGCTTTCCAATGTGCTTGACCTGGATTGGATTGGTATCTTCTCACCATTCCAACTGCAAAGCATATGTTAGGTCTTGTACACAACATAGCGTACATCAAGCTCCCAACAGCACTAGCATAAGGAACATGCTTCATTTGTTCCTTCTCTTGTGGAGTCCTTGGACACGCCTATGGCTCAATCCTTCACCTTTTGCAATAGGAGTGTCTATGGGTTTACAATCTTGCATACGAAATCGTTCAAGAACTTTACTTATATATGTTTCTTGCGAAAGAGATAATGATCTCTTTGAACGATCTCTTGAAAAACTTAACTCCAAGTATGTATGCAGCCTCACCCATATCTTTCATCTCAAAATTGGAAGATAACCAACTTTTGATGGTATTAACTAACTCCATATTACTTCCGGCAATTAGTATATCATCTACATATAATGATATGATCACAAACTGATCTTTGGATCTTTTGATATATACACAATGATCCTCATCAATCATTGTAAAATCATATGCCATCATAGCATTATGAAATCGTATATACCATTGTCTTGACGATCGCTTAAGGCCATATATCGATTTCAAAAGTCGACATACCTCTCCTTCTTGGCCTTTTGTAATGAAACCAACAGGTTGTTCCATATATATTTCCTCATCTAATTCTCCATTGAGAAAAAAAACAGTCTTTACATCCATTTGATGTAATTCAAGATCCATACTAGCCATTATTGCCAGAATAATGCGAATTGAGGTAAATCTCACAACAGGGGAAAATGTTTCCTCATAATCAATTCCTTCCTGTTGATTATACCCCTTCGCCACAAGGCGAGCTTTATATCTTTCTATTGAGCCATCAGCTTTACGCTTTATCTTGAGAACCCACTTGTTCCCAATAGCTTTGCGTCCTTTTGGAAGATCAACCGGTTCCCAAACATGGTTTGACTTCATTGACTCCATTTCCTCTCCCATTGCATCCATCCATCTTTCCTTATTAGGGCAATTTAGAGCCTCATGTATATTTCTTGGCTCATCCTCATCTTGTGGGGCAATCATAAAAGTTTCCCCTTCAATGTCAAAACGTCGACGGGGAATACTTTTGCGACTTGTTCGCCGTATGGGAGATTGTGCACTTAGCATATCATTTCCCATTATGCTCCCACTAGGATTAGATAATGACGATGTCGTCTCATCATGTGGTTGTGATTGAGAATCATTTGTATGCAATTCATCACTTCTCATACTACTCCCACTTGGACGAACCCCACTAATATCATTATCTTGATCCATGGTTTCAAATAGGGAGTAATTTTCACCTATTTCGCCCTTCTTAGGAAACTCATCCTCTAAGAATGTGACATCTCTTGATTCAAATTCAGTTACACTCCCACTTTCCTGCTCACCTATGAACACATATCCTTTAGAGTGTTCGAGTATCTTATGAAAATACTCTTCTTTCCTCTCGGGACCTAATTTCCCAAATTTGTGAAAGGGCTCATGGGTATAGGCAGCACAACCCCATGGCTTAAGAAAAAAAAAAAAAACAAGTCCGATTTTCTACCTGTCCATAACTCATATGGAGTGGAAGTAAGCGATTTGGAAGGCATCTGGTTAAGTATATAGGCAGCAATTAACAACACATCACTCCAAAAAGTGATAAGTAAGTTAGCATGTGCCATCATAGACCTAACCATTCCAAAGGGTTCTGTTTCTTCTTTCCACAACACCATTTTGTTGAGGAGTATATGGAACAGACAACTGTCTTTCTATTCCTTTTTCATCACATAATTTTCTGAACTCATCAGATAAATATTCTCGACCTCGATCGGATCTAAATACTTTTATTTTCTTGTCTAATTTATTTTCTATTAGGTTCATAAACCTTTTGAAACAACTTATTGCTTCAGATTCATGAGAAATCAAATAGACATATTCGAATCGAGTATAATCATATATAAAAAGTGATGAATTAAACAACCCCATGCCTTCCTCTCACATCCATTGAACCACGAGACATCATAATGGATTAAATGCAGAGGAAATTCAGCTCTTTTATCTTTTTCTAAATCGTTTCATTGTTATTTTCCCTACTAGGCAATGCTGACTTATGGGCAAATCGACTTTTTCAATGTCACCCAACAAGCCTTCTTTGGCTAGTCAATTCATACGTTGTTGGCCCATGTGACCAAGTCTAGCATGCCACACAATCACATCATTGTCATATAAAGAAGAAGACGTGAAACAAGGGAATAACAAATATTGACATCACATTAGTCAACATCTAGTACAATAAAACCATTCAGAAAATAATCACAACCATGGTAGTTTGTATCCAAATACAAATCTATACTTATATTATGGAAGTTTACACTAAAACCAAGCTTAACCAACATCAAAACAGATATAAAATTTCGACGAATCTCCGGAGCATATAAAACATCAAGATGCGTCCACCATGTATGTTCAATTGGCATGTGCCAATTCCTTTACTTCAGCTGAGTTGTTTCCCATATGGATCCACTTAGTTCCGGTTGGGACTCGTCGAAATTCCACAAAGGATCCTCTATCCTTTGCTACATCGTCTGTTGCTCCCTGAATCTACAGTCCACAAAGGATTGGATTCAGCCAACAATACAGAATTTGACACATAAGCAAAGTTCTCAAATGTACAAGAGGTGTTTACCTTTTGCAACTCACAATAGTTGCGAGCATAGTGACCTCTCTTGTCACAATTGTAACATCTCACCCTTGACATTTTCTTCACTTGAGGACGTTTTCCTCTCTTGTGTTGGTTAACTCTTGATTTCTTGCAATAAGGACTTGATCCTTTGCATTCCCACATATTGAACGAATCAATACGCTTGCGCTTAGAGCTCAAAGCCCTTTCTGAGCTAGAACCAGCTTTGCAAATGTCCGTTCTCGGCTCAAATGCCGTTAGGTGGTCCTCTACTAGCTCAAGGTGGCGCATGGCATCCTCAAGATCTTCCATAACATGGTCAAAAGCTTCTAGTGCTTCTTGCTTTTCCAGCACATATTGAATCTTCATATTCAATATTTCACAATTGTGGTTGTTCATATCAGCAATTACGTTCTTAGTTGCTTTGAAATCATCGATCTGAACACATCGATATACATGCACGAATAATTAATGCCTTTCACTTATACATCCACTTTTACATAGACCCATCATATTAATGAATAATTTCAAGTAAGGCTTCGAGAATCAAAAGGTCACGATGTTTCCAATCATCCTCCAAAAATCCTAACTTAAAGCTATCATTAATATGATTGTCATATGCAAAATCAATTCTATGAAGCTACAAAAACTTCTAAAAAAAAAAAAAAACTACCCACAGCTAATTACCCACAGCAACCAGCAATAACAGAAAGCAATAGATGAATAACATCCAATAAAACAATAATGCAGATAAATATCAACATGAAAAGAGATATTTACACCCATAAAACATCTCAAACTAATCTAAGAAATAATTAGGGAATGTCCTTTCTAATCTATCAGTCAAAAAATTTGAGAATTTTGAAGGCACATTTGCCAACCATGGAAAAACTTTTGGAGAGTTTTCATGTCGCCTCCAAGGCGCATTTACTCGGCGCCATTTAGCGCTCAATGTAAGGGTTGAGGTTTCGGTTAACTCAATCCTATAGTACTCTCTAACAAAAGTTTCCACTAGCCTCCTATAACCCGGGACCACGTTGACCTCCCATAGCCGATCTAACACTGCTTGCCATTCAGGTGGAAGAGTGTTTTTGAAGGTCGACACCTTCTCAAAATCCGGCATAAGATAACCATTCCAGATGATTTCCTGTATCATCTGATTGACCTTGACCACATGTGATACTAAATCACCATCATGCCACCGATAATTAGCTAACTCTTTCATCAGCCTTTTAAGTCTTGCACGTCCTTCGTCCGTGGTCGGAAATGCAGGTATCCGTGCATTGCGCATCATAGTTCCCGCAACAAATGCGGAACTAAAAATGGATTACTCATAATCCATAATTTACATAAGGGAAAATACATAATTTTCCTAAATTCATGCAACTAATGCAAAAATAAAAAAAAAAAAAAAATGGATTACTTATAACCCACATAGGCATGATTGAAAAAAAAATTCTTTTTTTTTTTTTTTTTCGGGTCAACGGTCAACGGTCAACGGTCAACGGTCAACGGTCAACAGGACGGCGGGTCGGCGGACCGGTCGGATCGGTCGGGCCGGTTGGGCCGGGTCGGACAAACCGACCGGCACGTGCCGCGGCGGGAGGACGCCACGCGAGCGTCGGCCCGGCACGTGCGTGCGCGTGCGGCCGGGCGACGTGACGCGAGACGTTAGCCGGCACGTGCCGCGCACGTGCCGAGCTCCCGCGTGGGTCGGGTCGCCGTTGGGTCGGGTCGCCGGCCGGCCAACGGTCGACGTAGATGACGTCACCGATGACGTCATCCCCAATGGTTACCAACCGTTGGGTGACGTCACGATGACGTCATCAAGTGACGCGGCACGCGTCGGTTCGCCAACCGGCGCGTGCCGTTTCGCCGGTCGCCGGCGCGCACGTGCCGGTTCGCTGACCGGCGCGTGTAGCGCACACGCTGGCCATTGCCGCGCTTCGGGCGCGTCGCGCCCACGCGCACGGCTTCCGGCCAGCGCGTGTGGCGCGTGCGGCGTCTTCCGACGGCGCACGACATGTCGCCGGACTCGTCTCGACGACCTCTTTCACCCAGTGTATTCAGAATTCGATTTCGACTTACGAAAACTCGAAAAAATGGCCGAATAGCGCTCGGGTGTCGGGATTTCTGCCCCAATCCGTACGGCCGAATTTCTTTCGCCAAAAATCAATCAAAAAACATCAAACAAGTCGGGAAAACGTGAACTAGGGCTCGATACCAATGTTGGTTATAAGGGATCCCCAAAAAACGGATTCGACACTAAATCAAACCCCTAAAAACAAATGCGGAAGCGAAGCCCGGGAAAAATCACGTATCACCGATTGTAAAGCACACCACGGATTCGAGCGTACCTTGTTAGCCACGAGATTAAACACCAATGCCGAAGATTGAGGAAGAAATTCTGATCCGATGATGTCAATTTGCCTTGAAGGGAGTAGAGCGTCGCCTTAAGCGTTTTGAGAGAAAGAGAGCGCGGAAACGTACGTACGTTATTCTGTCCAAGAGGTGTCATCTTTCTCTCTCTCTCTCTCCTCCCTTTTATACCTTCCCCCATCCACGGGCCTTATTCCCGTGGGCCGGGCTTCTGGGCCCGGCATGGGCGGACGGGCCATAAGCCCATCACCAATTAAAACCATCACCATGAAAAGACACTGCCAGAGAAAATCAAGAGAATAAAATTAATTTTTGTCAATCGAACAATCCTAGATGGGCATTGATTTGGCTGTTTAATGGTCAAGAAAGAAAAATTCTGACATCTATAATGGAATTGGTTTAATCTGACCGTGTATCTTTATGTTAGCATCTTTTATTTTATTTTTTAATATAGAATGATGAAGAATGCATATGAGTGACCCCATATTAATGTCCTATTTAAAGTTTATAAAGCATTATTTGGTCAACGGAAGTATATAAATCAGATAGGATGATCGACAGAAACAAGTAATGCGGGACAATTTCGGTCGATAATTGCTGTTTGGTCTCAATTGGTTTAATTCCAAAACTTGGGTTGCCATTGATCATAACTTCTCTTCTTTTGTAATTCCATCCAAAACGAAGACAATATCCTCGAAATATTAAATTTAGAACTTTGAGGATTACTAGGCTTCTCTATCGCCAAAATTGTTATCACTACTTGTTCCAACATGTCATACGATATATCAAAAACAATTCCAGTCACTAGTTTGGGGCCAGTTTTTCATTGAAGCACATATGGACGTTTTCCGCCAGTTGTGGGCCGTTTGGAATAATTGCAGGGCCAACCGGCTACTGGCCTAGTACTCTACTACTTCCACATCAAAGTTCTGCAATTATTTTCCTTTTCATTTTCGGTTTCGAGGTAAACAAGTTCTGTAACGTATCATTTTCGTTCGCACAACAGTCCCCGTCAGTGATGCTTGAGAAATGTTGAAGTTCGATAATGGGAAGTCTATCAAATCAAAACTTTTCCGAATTATTATCTTTCTACTTCTTTTGGTGAAATAGTCAGTTGAGGGAAGCCTTAAACTTGATGAGGCTATATTGTTGACTTGGGCTACACGCGCTTCGGGTCTTCGTTTGAGTTGGGTCAAGCACATTTCATTTCGGTTCTGTTCGGCTTGGTTCAAGTATCATGGAAATCCGAACTGAACAAAATCATTGACACCCCATTATCAATATCCCCATGCAGAACTAGGACTTCATCTCCAAAAATTAAGTTGTCGAACAGTGGCCCAAGTCGGCCTAGAGAACTAGACATTTGTGCTAGTTTATTGATGTTATTCATTCAGTTTGAGTTCAAAGACCTAATTTGCTCCAAAATATATGTATATTCCCATGGTATTAGCACTGAATCTTACATGAGGGATCTGCGCCAGTTACTGTTGGAGTTCATGTATAATAGCTTACAGTCCACAATTTACTACTGACCTGCAACTTCAAAGATTTTAGTGTTTACCCCGAAGGACATTATTTCATTGGCAGATTAATTTATTAACAACTTTGGCTAAATGGGTTAATTCTTCACTTCTTATTCTTCATGGACATATAAAAGTTACGCAGATGCGAAGATGTAAAAGACATTTGGAAAGGTTAAAGAAACTTGCTATTTTTCTATTTTTTGCTTCATTTTTTTTTAAAGCTATCTGTTTAACATATCCCAGTATTGATCTTCTCAATTAAACATAGATATATGCACCCAAAAATGATAAAAGAAGGCACTAGAAACAAGCCTCTATAAGGAAAATGGTATTGCCAACTGCTCTTATGACATCTTTATATAGGTTATCTACATTGCAATTCAAAGACACAACTTCTCCAACAATTTCATTGTCCATGAAATTTGATGGCCTTCTGCTTTAGCTTCTCCATCCACTCCACTATGCTTCTCTCCAGCATTCTCACAACTCGCAAGAGCCATTTGGGCCTTCCTGTTTCAAATGCAATGTATGATATGGAAATCCCGATTACAATTCCGGATGCATAACCTATCCATATTGCTTTAAACCAACCCTCATGCCCTTGGCAGTCGAAAGTTGACGAGGGCAATGGTTGAGGAGGTTGAGCATCGCCAAGGCATGCTTTTGATAATGGAGTTCCACATAAGCCTGGATTGCCACCAAACGAGTCGCTTGAAAATGTACTCAATTGCTTGTCTTGAGGAATTTGACCAGTGAGGTGGTTATTTGAGAGGTTTAAGCACCCAATGAATGCCAAATCTCCCAATTTTCTAGGAATTCCTCCACTGAGCTTGTTTGAAGAAAGATCAAGCCATTCAAGATTAGTCAAGTTCCCTAGAGCAAGAGGGATGGAACTTGTAAGGTGATTATGAGAAAGGTTGAGCCCTATGAGAGAGTGAAGACGTCCAATGACTCCTGGGATATCCCCTTGGAAAGAGTTGCATGACAAGTCAATGGTTGTGAAAACAGTCAAGATCTTCACTAGCTCAATCTCTCGCCCTTTCATGGTCACGGTAATGGAATTCTCATAAAACGACGAGGTCATATACAATGATTTTTCTTGCCCATTTTCACTATCCATCATGGCTTGAAGGTTCGCAATCAAGTTGGTTGGCAAGGGACCGCTAAAGTTGTTGTTGGAGAGGTCCAAAATGTGTAACTTGGGAAAGAGGTGAGTTCCCTTGGGAATATTCAAAAGATTCCTAAATCTGTTTGACCTCAAAACAAGAACTTTTAGCTCTTGGAGTGTTCCCAACCATGTCGGAAATGTATCCTCTATCCAATTATCACTGAGATCCAGAACTTCCAGATCTTTACATTTGACAAGGGATCGGGGCAATGCGCCTTCAAATCGATTTCGACTCAAGTCAAGAGTCGTCAACATATTTGGAAATAATTGAGGAATTGTGCCCTCAAGGTGATTCTTTCGCAAGTTCAAAACTGACAAATGGGTGCTTAAATTTGTAAAGCACCAAGGCAAGCTACCTGTCAAGTTGTTATCAGACAAGATGATGATCTCGAGGGCAGTGGCATTGCAAAACAATGAAGGGATCATTCCCATTACATTATTACTTGCAATAGAATAATAATATGTGATAGGAGATGGAAGTGGAATTGGGCCTCCAAAATTATTGTTGGACAAGTCTATTATGTGCAATGAGGTGTTTGAGAAATCCTCCGTAGGCCACAAACTAGTAAAATGGTTGCTGGAAATAGATAAATGAACAAGACCAGGAAAGGAGAGTGCAAGGGTAGTGATGTTGATCCTACCATGAAATTTGTTGGATTGCAAATCAAAGAACTGCAAATTTGATACTTCCAACCAATGTGGGAAGGTATCACTGAACTCATTGTGACTAAGATTTAGCCATGATAAGTTCACGGATTTTACTAGGGAGCGTGGTAATGGCCCTCGCAAGTTATTGCTGCTCAAGTCCAAATCCACAAGATTGGTTATATTACCAAAACATGGTGGTACATTTCCAAAGAGTTTATTGTTATGCAAATCCAATGTTAAGAGTGAACTCAACTGACAAATTGAAGAGTGGATCTCACCAGTGAAACCATTGTGATCAGCATAAAAGTAAGAAGTGGAAGGTGAAGGTATTGGGAGTAATCCTCTGAATGAATTGTTTTGAAGCCCAATATATGACAATCGCTTCCAATGTAATTGTGGTATATCTCCCTCCAAAAGGTTTTGAGAAAGATCTAAATGTTCCAATTTATCTCGACTTAATTCCCAAAACCATTTTGGGATCTCCCCACTAATCCTATTACATGAGAGGTCTAAGAGTTGGAGCTGCTTGAGATTCCCTAGTGATGAGGGGATGAGTCCTGTGAAATAGCAATCGGCAAGATTTAAAAATGTTAAACTTTTTGCATTACCAATCGATTCGGGTATTTCTCCTGAAAAGTTTGTACCCGCGAGTGACAGGGACTCAAGAGGACCGGTCCAATTAGATTTAGGAAGAATCCCAGATAAGCCAAAATTGTAACTCATATCAAGATGTGTAAACCTTGATAATTCAAAAAAAGTATTTGGAACTATCCCGCCTAAGTAACAATCACAAACACTTAAATGTGTCAAAGAAGAAAAATTCACGAAGGACTGTGGTGAAATTGTGGACATGCCTACACTATGTAGAGAAAGCTTTCTAAGTGATGTTAGATTCTGAACAAGCATAATGAAAATTGAATTTTCCAATTGAAGAGGACAAAATGAGAGATCAAGTGTCACCAGCTTGGAGAGGCGAGAGATTTCACTAGGAATGGTACCACAAAATTGTGAACGAGAGAGATTTAGATGAGTCATTTTTACAAATATAGTCAGGTTAGGCGAAAGGGGTGAATCATCAAAGTCGTTGCCAAAAAGATTAAGGCTCTGAAGATGGTGAAGGAGAAAAATGGAGCTATTGGAATGGAGAGTACCATAAAGCCAACTGCAAGTAAGATCGAGACCAATGATGTTACCAGTGACACCGTCGCATGTGACGCCATCCCATAAGCAGCAATTTACACCCTCGTTCCATGAATTTGTCTTTGGATAAGAAGTAACATGGTAATCCTCTTCACAAGTGCGTGATGACTTGCTATTAAGTGTGAAGGAATTCTTAAAATTGAGCAATGCATCGCGCTGATCAAGAGGGCAAAGGAGCGAGGCAAAGAGAAGGGAGGAATGTAAGAAAAAATGGAAACAAAGGAGGCCAAGGATTTGATGCCACCCCATTTTTCTAACTTTGCATGCAAGTTTGTTAATTGTTGGGGAGAGTACTTTGATTTATACATCTCTTCTAAAGTGTAAAGTCATGGGCAACAGTCTTCCCTAGCAAGGGAAAAGAAAATACACAGGGGTCTAGTAGAAAAGACACGCGTCTTTGTCGTAATTTCCGGGGGCTTTCTTTTCCCTTCCACCACAAAGTCTAGTGTAGCTTCAATTTTAAGGCCGCTTATTGCGGTGGGGATGGGGATCCAGCTTATAGATTTCCAATGTAAGTCTTCCATCAAAGACTATGCCTATATATGTCAATAACTTCTTACATGAATGAAATCTGTTCAACTACTCACAGCATCCTAGAATAATCTTCGTGTTGGGAGTCGATTGATTCTTGGCCATGAAACAACTCATGTGCACCTAATAAGCCGAGAGTACCAAACCAGCCTTCCTTTTATAATTGTTCATAAGAACATTATAGCGAGTCGCATCCTTGTATTGGATTATATTACGCCCATTTTTGGTCGGACAATCGATTTCTCGAGTGAGACATATATAACATTTCGGTAGAACCACTAGTTTCGACCTGTCATGGCCTCATCAATAAAGCAGCATCAGCTCCCGATTAGTTCACGCACGGAAAGTTAACCCCACATTCAAAGCTCTTTAGAATTATAAGCTTTCTATCTTAAAATTCCAAAAATAAATGCTCTGATGCCATTTTTATGAGTCATGTGCATCATTCATTCTTTATCACTCACTTTTTACTATGATGTCATAAAGCTCCACTTACAAGGATACGAGAGTACGGGAGAATTTGGCCTGGGACGCTATTTTTTTTCTGCTCAATAGACGATAGGGTATTCATGATTGATCTAATCGGCGACCCGACATAGGCCTTCTTTCCGCGAAGTCAAGTCTCGAGAACCATGAAACTTATATGGCTTCGACAAAATATTGTAGCTACTCTATCTGTGGATAACAAAATTACGCAGAAACTACATGGAAACTCGTGTTTTTAAGTGGGGCCAGTATAAGTTTGAAAAAGTGTATGTCAAATATTTAACTGTTACACTAACTTACAACAACTCTTTAAAAAACAGCCACACAAAATTTTAAGATGTTGTAATTTTAGAAAACGTTTTACCAAATAAACAAATTGTAATACTTTAAGCCATAGTTACAATAAAGCACATCTACACCTCTTCCAGATATATTTTAGTTTTAATTAGTTGAGTTCAAAGTTGAAGTGATTATTGCATACTCCTAAACGCACACAGCATAAATTCACTTGATTACTAAGTTATTAATATGCATAATTAGCAAGTCAAATACCCTCATATGACCACTAGTATTTGGCAAATGAATGTTAAACAACAACTCTGTAATGATGAAAGAATTCGATGGAGGCTGTAGAACCTATCTAACTCTGCGGATAAGATATAAACATCTGTACACGATGATTTCATAAATCATGATATATATAAATCAAAAGCCAAGTGGCCCCAACTGGCGCTAGTCCCCCCTTCCCCGTCAACCCAAGCATACAATCGAGATCCACAATCACCAAAGATTAGGCTTAGCAATTAAGGAATCACCTTGCATTATAACCTGGGAATCTTTTTCGTGATTTCCGGGAGTTTTCTTTTTACTTTCACCACAGAGTCTAGTCTATCTTCAATTTTAAGGCAAAATTAAAATATCTCGAATTGACTGCATAACTTATCAAAGACCTGCAGAAAGTGCTTGTGGAAAGGCCTGCTGAATTATTTTGGGGGGCGAGGATTTGATGCCACCCCATTTTGCACTTGCGAATACATGTGAGTTTATTGGCGGTGGGGATAGGGATTCAACTTATATGGGGAGTCTATATTGTGTTATGAGATGTTCACTATACTACTTTAGCTCCTTCGCATAGGCATACTTATAGGAGATTTTGCAAGAATTGCAGGTTTGGATTAATCTGCATAATGGTCGCAAGCCGTCCATCATCCACGACTTAAAAACAACAAACATATTGTAAAATGAAAACATGGAAGCCAAAATATCTGATTTTTGACAGAATTGAAGGAATCTTTGGCAATTGAATTGGCATCTTAATTTTTTTTAATTAATGATTGTCGTGTGAACTCAGTTGTGCCGGACTTGGTGGAATGTGAAAAGCAAGAATCAGATCATCATCATTTTCCCAACGTGAGCCAACTCTCGATGACCACGCTCTCATATTCTTCGTCAAAAGTCTGTTTTCTCATGGTAAAAGTATTGTCGAACACACTTTATCTTATCGTGGGGGAAAGGAAAGTGGCTTTAGAAAAAGAGAGTGGGCATTCTTACATGCACTTAGGAGGTCGTGGTTCTGCTTTTTGCTTCATCCACGTGCAAGTCGTCTTCCCATGCATACGTGGTTCTTCGCGGTTGACGTCCATCGCACGTTGTGGAACGTGCACGTTCCGCGGCCATCAGCCAGGTTACCATTGTTATTTATTTATTTGTTTTCTTCTTCCAATGATAATTGGACTTATGGAACCCTTTGATCACTCAATTAATTATAATTCACAATAAGTGCAATAGTCCTCTCTTTCTCTTCGAATATTTATATAATCATCAAATAATAATTGCTTTCTTCACCAAAAAAAAAATAATAATAATAATTGCTTTTCTTCATAGATTAGTATCCTCGTAACAATTAGCCAACTTAACTAATGTGATTAAGTTTGTGGAAGAGATTGTGGATATTTTTACTTTCTGCCGCAATCATTGTGCATCATGGTCGGGTTCTTTTACGTTAACTAAAAGTTAAGTTCAACGATAATAGATCTGCACGTCTGGGGCAACCTATGAGGTAAGCTGGGAGGACCGAACTCAAATCCAAGCCCGATATCACCACAATGGTACCAAACAAGCTGGTCAACGTGACATAAATCGTTACTCACGGGCCTTAAAAAAAATCACGAAATGTCTCCCAAGCCCAAAATCAGACTTGCTCATTTCCACTACAGCTCAATGCCCCATCTGGAACACAAAGCTTTATCTGCAACAGTCAAGAACGATATTCTTTCCTGCAACACAGCTTGAATGACAGAGAAAACAACGCACTCGATAACTTGAAGAATCTGAGGAACAACATGATCTCGCAACACATCATTTCTCCTCCTCCAAATAGGATGGATAGCCCCATCCCAAGCATGCTTTAGCACAGTTTTAAGCAGAGATTTCCCCTTAGAAGTTCGAAGTAGCCATTCAAACTCTAAATCCCATGCTGTGTTTGAAAGGATAGTTCTACTTCAAGCAGAGATAAACGGAAAAGGAAACCAACGCTCAGGAGGCAGATATAAGCAATGAAAAATCTCAAGTACAAATCTCAGGACTAAAGTGACGATATACCTCTCGTATATTGATCTTCAGCTCTTCTGAGAGCTGATTGATGGCCGCATTAGCATCGACATCAAATAGTCTCCCTGATCACGTTCTTTTGCAGCCTGTTTTCTTCTCAATATCCTCCTGTCATACCCAAAATATCACAGAGAATAAAATCTTGTAACATAGCAAATTTTGATTATGTAGACAGAAATTTCTGTGGCTCATGGAAATAACGAAGTCAAGTTCAAATGTTATACTTGATTATTATACTGGCCTCTTTTTTACTGTTTTTGTTGAAAGAAAAAGTGCAGAAACCGTTCTAAATGAACCGTTACCAGCAAGCCAGTTAACAAACTTGATTTCTTGCAAACCAATTAACACCATAAGTGAAAAGAAGCGAAAATTGGCAGCTAAATGTGCTTTAGGATCAAAATTTGAACTTTTGAGTCCTAACGTACTGTGTGCACCATTTAAAGTTTGATAACTTAGAGCTTTTATTGAAATGACAGCTTTAGCTTAATCTTCTTCCACTTCAGTAGAAGTCCTGCTATTGGCAGTTCCAATAACATGAGAAGGCATCATTAGTCAGAGTTGCCCTAGAATGAGTTCCTTATCAAATACACCATTAAAGGGCTAGAGAAGGATCTCCAATCCTCTGTTATGTTTGTGTTTCTAATCTCATCCAGATTGTATCCAACTTTGATTCAACAAGCGACTGCGTGGCTTTACTCCTCTTTTCTTTGCAATGCCTTGAAAGGCCCTAACATTCATGGAGCTCAAGCAAATCTAAAAAAAAAAAATCCAAGCTCAAGTATTCATTTTGACTTCTAGGAAGCACTAAACCTAGTAAATGCCAATTCATCACATAAAAGGTCACGATGGACTTATTTCAGAATCGTTTTTGTCAAGAATTTCACCAGCACATTTCCTCAACCACATCTTCCAAAGTCGGAGTCTGTTTCAGCCATCCCAGCGTAGCATGCGTAAGGTACAATATAAGAATCCTAAAGCGATGTAATCACAAAGATCACACTGTCAATGTTTCGAGAAAAGCATCTTGACATGCAAAGAAGAAAAGAGCACTCCTCAAGAGAAAAAAGTGCATGTCTTGTGCTCTGTCGGGGGACTCATATCCCACTCGACACCAAAGCACCACTTCCGTTAGAGAGCTCTCTCAAGCATAGCGAAATAATTGTCATTGCCAAGATGACAAATATTCATGTATGAAAATGCCGGAAAGCTGAGAAAATTATATCGCCCTGTTCATAGACTTGTCTTTTCTAGAGTTGGCCTTGTCAAAAGTTGCGGTCATCAACAAATTTTCCAGGGATCACACTCTGAATCATGTTCATTTGGAGGCTGAGCACCGAGAGATTTTTGCTAAACCTTAGGCAAGTTGCCCATCAAACTATCGTTGGACAAATTAAGGACTCTGAGCTTAGTGGCATTGTATAACAATGGTGAAATACTTCTGTTAATCTTCTTATTTTCAATGGCGTAGAATAGAGTCGTGGGTGGTGAAATTGAAAGAGGACCTTCAAATTCATTGTTGGATACCACCCGCAGATTTAACCATTGGAGAAAATATTCTTTGGGTCATTGAACCCCCAAATTATTGTAAGATATGGAAAAACTATAACGTGTGGAGGGAAGAAATGGAGCGGTTTTTTTTTTGGGTCAAATGAAATGGAGCAGTTGGAGGACCGATTTGGCCATGTAATCCATTGAGCTGGAGATCAATGCTCCCTAATGAGGGTGCTTCTACCAACCACTTCGGAAAAGTATTATTAATTTTGTGGTAACTGATGTTTAGACCAAACAATGATGTACAGTTGTCTGAAGACCACAGTAATGTCCCTTCAAATTTATTGGCACTCAACTCAAGTCTAGTTCAGAGAGCTTGGTTAATTTCCTAAACATTGTGGTATAGAGCCAGAGAGATTGTTATGAACCAAGTATAGATTATCAAGGGAGTTCAATTAGCCAACGGAAGATGGAATCTCTCTGCGAAAGCTGTTTTTGGTGGCACAGAAGATGAATATAAGGAATGGTGGAATTGGAAGTGGACCCTGGAATGAGTTGTCACTAAAGTAAACAGCTATCAACTGTTTACAGAGAAATTATTCTATACCTCCCTCAATAAAGTTATAGAAATATCAAGATACTGTAGTACCTTTCACTAAATCCCAGGAGCATCTCGGTATCTGACCACATCTCTCAGCTTTTTTGAAGAGTTAAAAAAAAAATGGAAACCTGTTCAAGTTGCGGTAAGCCAATGCCAAAGTCTCAAGCTCTGACGTGTATGAATGCTACTATTGTAAGCTAGATTCAACTCTACTGTAAGCTTTAGGACTTGCAGACCTTTCAGTGTTGAGAAGATCCTGAAGTCTAAATGTACTAGTCGTTTAAGCTTTCCAACGAATGACGGTATGTGTCCAATTAATTTATTGCCTAAAAGATCCGATGTGGTTAATTTTGTTGAGTTCACAAGCTATGAAGAAGTCGATCCTCTACAATATGCAATTATTGAGAAATAGCGTTTTTAGATTCTTTAATTCACCGATTGAATGGCGTATTTTGCCTTACATGCTTGTATACAAGAGGTTAAGGACTCAAGAGATCCACTCCAATTATACTTCACAAAAGAAACTGTGATATGATTGAACTTCAAATTGAGATCAAGGAGGTTTGGTGAGTGGAAAATGTTTGGCGGAAGTCCCCTTGTAATGGCAAATCTATGCAATGAAAAAGGTGAAGGAGGATGATAAATTCAGGAACTAGGCGGAAGACTAGACAAGCCTACTAGACCATATTTAAGTTCCCTCAACTCTGTTGAATTATAAACAAGCATTTTGCAATTAATATTTTCTATCTTAATCGTGTGTCTCATACGTACCATTTAAGTTTAAAGAAAGATCGAGTAAAACGAGTTTTGAAAGTTAAGAAATTTCCATAAGAGCCAGACCTGAAAAATTCAAACAAGAGACACTGAGGTGCGTCAATTTAGCAAACATGATGTGGGTACATATCATTCTTAATAGCAAGGTTGAGGCTATGAAGACAGAATGGGGAGTGCCCTAGAGACAGCTGAATGAATGATTGAGGCCAATAACATTACTAATGGGCACATGTCTATCTTAATGGTAAGAGAATTGCTAAATTGAAGTAAGGTATTACTTTGGATAGGATGACATAGTTGTGCTGTTTTGAAAGGAAGAAGAGGAAACTGTCAGAATTATTGGAGAAATTCGTGAGAGAAATTGTAGAGGGAATTGAACCTCTATTTTCTGACATTGATTGCATCTGTACATTACAATGTATTTAATTTACAATGTATAGAGTAATAAAGGAAGTCTAGAATTCCCTTATCTTCTTCTATCCTTTCTATCCTAAAATAAGTTATTTCCTATCAATTACAAATCAATTAAGGATTTACAGGATCATATCTTCTAACACTCCCCCTAAAGCTGGTGGCTTATAGATATCTAAGACACCTAGCTTGCTCAGAAGATATGTGTGTTGCCTTTGACAAAGAGGCTTAGTAAATATGTCAGTAGGTTGCTCCAGCGTCCTGATCCCTCGTCTCGATTACTCCTTCTTGGATTTTTTCTCGAGTGAAATGGCAATCAACTTCAATATGTTTTGTCCGCTCATGCAACACAGGATTTGCTGCAAGCTTTAATGTCGAATCATTATCACAGAAAAGTAGGGTTGGTCCTTTGACGGGAGCTCCAAGATCTAGGAGTAGGCCTCTTAACCATACAATTTTGCAAACTGTCTTGGCCATGGACCGGTATTCAGCTTCAGCTGACAACGATACTGTGGACTGCTTCTTGGTCTTCCATGAAAGCAGTGATTCTCCGAACTTGATGCAGAAACCAGTGATGGACCTCCTGCTCATGGGACATGTAGCATAATCCGCATCACAGTAGGCCGTCATTTCCATGTTGCAATTTCGGGAAAGAAGTATTCCAAGACCCGGACAATTCTTTAAGTATCTCACAATCTTCAGAGCTGCATTCATGTGAGATTGTTTCGGACTATGCATAATGTCCGGTCTGGTCATGGTGAGATATATCAATTTTCCTACGAGTCTCTGATATCCTGAAGGATCCTATAACAGTGGATCATTAGAGAAAGAGGATGTGCCATGGTCATACTCAATGGAAGTCAGCTTAGCATTCTGCTCAATAGGAATAACTGATGGTTTGCACCCTGATAATCTTGCTTCCGATATTATTTCTAGTACAAACTTCCGCTGACTTAATGAGATTCCCTGTGCTGAGCGAGCTATCTCAATCCCGAGAAAGTACTTAGGTGGCCCTAAGTCTTTGATATGGAAAGCCGAATGTAGATACTCCTTCAGTTTCCTCACATCGGCGTCATTATTTCCCATAATCAGGATGTCATCTACATATATCATCAAATAAATCGAAGACGTACCTCTTGTCCAAGAAAACAAGGCATAGTCATATTTGGATTGTTTGAATCTAGCGGCTGTGAGTGCACCGGTGATCTTAGCATACCACTACCTAGAGGCCTGTTTTAATCCATAGAGAGATTTGCGGAGACGACATACCTTCGACTCCCCCTGTCTCCGTAATCCTAGTGGAAGCTCCATGTATATTTCTTCATCTAGATCACCATGTAGGAATGCATTGTGAACATCCATCTGGTGTAGTGGCCAGTCACGGAAGGCAGCAATGGACAGAAAAGCTCGAACTGTGACATCTTTTGCTACAGGCGAAAAAGTCTCATGATAGTCGAAACCCTCGCGCTGTGTAAAACCTTTTGCCACTAATTGGGCCTTGTATCTTTCAACAGAGCCATCTGCCTTGTATTTTATTTTATATACCCATTTACAGCCAATGGGTTTTCGATGGTCAGGCAGTGATACGATATCCCAGGTATGATTGTCCATTAAAGCATGCAACTCAGATTCCATGGCCTTCTGCCATCGAGGATCATTGTTTGCCTCATCATAGCTAGTTGGCTCATGTTCATCAGAAATGCTACTCGTGCAACATGAATGTCCTGATGATAATCTTCCAAAAGAAACATAGGAAGAGATAGGATAACGTGTACCTTTTGTCCCAGAAAGGTTGCAGACAAAATCTTTTGTCCATATTGGTGGACGACTAATTCGGCCGGATCGTCGAGGTTCTTCATGATGACTTGATTAGGAGGCACTTCCACGAAGGGACTTGGCTTGTCACTTTAGTAAGTTTTCCGGAATGTCTTCAATTGGCAAAGATGCCGGAGTATTCTCAGTGGAAGTGAACTCCGGTGCGGCACATAATTCTTGAGGATTTTGAGGAGGAATGACAACATAAGATTCTTGTGGAGAGAGATCATCCTCTAATAAAAAATGTTTATTAGTTGTCCCCTCATCCTGGGGTAAGAGATTTGCATCTTGGAATGGGAAAATATCCTCATGAAATACTACATCCCTGCTGATGAAGAATTTTCCTGTGGATGGCTCATATACTCTATATCCTCGTTTCAGAGTTGGGTATCCCATGAATATGCACTGTCGAGCACGGGGTCCCAATTTATCTCTGTGTCCCACTATGGTTGCATAGCATAGGCAACCAAAGATTCCGAGATGACTCAGATCCGGCTTCTTTCCATACAAGATTTCAAAAGGAGTCTTTCCTTTGAGAGTGCGTGATGGCATACGATTAATCAAATAAGCAGCTGTAAGTACACAATCTCCCCAAAATTTCTCGGGGTATAACGCTTGGAACTTGAGAGCTCGTGCTACTTCAAGTAGATGCCGATGTTTCCGTTCAACAACTCCATTCTGCTGTGGTGTGTAAGTGCAGGTGCTTTCATGCAGGATCCCATTCAATGCAAACAAGGATGTGCATTCACTATTGAAAAATTCCCCACCATTATCAGTGTGAATACGTTTAATGGATTTTCCAAACTGAGTTTTAGATATGGCAAGGAAGGTTTTCATATGAGAGAGGACTTGATTTTTGGACTGCATCAAGAATGTCCATGTGGCTCGTGAAAAATCATTCACAATGGTAAGGAAAAAACGAGAGCCATCATGATTCAGAGTATGATAAGGTCCCCAAACATCAGCATGAATCAAGGAAAAAATCTCATCAACTTGAGAAGTACTTTGATGAAAAGAGGGACGCGTCTGTTTTGCCAATGGACAAATGGGACATTGAGGACAAGGAAATAAAGCGAGAATGGCCCAGTCTCGATGTTTAAGAAGAGTCTCTTTATTGAAAGCGAATTACACGAACTTATTGGAAAGAAAATTAAGGCTTTTGAAATATCCATCCGAAAATAAAGTCCTTGGAATACTCTACCCAAGCCCATTAGTTTCCCAGTCGAAAGGTTACGAAAGAAACATTTATCGAATTGAATAAGACTCGACAAGAATTTTCTTTGCGAGGCTCGGGATACTGAGATAAGATTAAAATGGAAGTTGAGGACATAGAATACGTCCTTAAGCACAATAAGTGGACTTAGAGTTACTGTGCCAATCATTTCAACTCGTGTGAAGTTTCTATTAGGGAGCTGCACTGATATGGTAGAGGATAATTTTCTAATATTGGAAAGTGAACTCTTATCACAAGCAATGTGATCGCTTGCACCTGAATCAATAATCCATGCATTTCTGGAAATTGAATGTATCAGACAGTGGGATGTACCTGTGAAACCCCCAATTTTGTCGGAAGTGTCGAGTTTCCTAATTGCCTCCATCATCTCTTGATATTGATCTTGAGTTATTGCATTCCCTGAGGATTGTCCCGACACCTGAAAAATTGAAGACAATTTTCCCTTTTCCTTCTCTCCAGGTTTCCCATGTAGCTTCCAGCAATTTTCCTTTGTGTGATGTGGACGCCTGCAATATTCACAGTAAAGTTTCCCTTTTACCTTTGGGAACAAAATTTTTTCCAGCAAAATTGGGCTTATTCATGGGCTGGTGGACTTGGGCCAGGGTCGGCCCAAGGCTATTTTCCATTTTAGACAAAAAACCAGGCCCATCTGAATAATTCTCGCGCGGCCCATTTGGCCCATAAGCCCCCTGACCCCGCGGACCGTTAGATCCGCTGGAGAAAACCTGGCCATCCGATCCACCTATAAAAGGTGGGGCTTGGTTTGCGCGGCTAGGGTTCCTCGAGGAGTTAGGGTTTCCATCGAGGAACCCTAGCTCTCCTCCTCTGTTTCTCGATCCGTTAAGAAACCCTAGCTCTCCTCCTCTGCTCCTCGATCGGATCTGCCCTATTGCAACCAAAGCGACGCTGTCTCCCCCTGAAATCCTCAGATCTGCCGTTCGTTGTTGACTCTCCTCTTGGATGGCAAGTTGGTAGATTCGGTTGAGGCTCGGCATGGGTTCCATCGTGAGGATTTGGGATCGGAACGAGAGGTAAGCCTCGTTGAGGATGAGCAGAAATCTAATTGCCTTCTCCCTTTCTCGCATGGCTCTGTATTGTTGCAAAATCGACTCCGCCACTCAAATCTCTCCTCGGCTGCTTCAAGTTCATTCCACGGGGCCGCGAGTTTGTTGTAGACGGTTGCTACGCTCATATTTCCCTGTTTTAGTTCGGAAATTTGCTGTGTTAGTGTGAAAATTTTCACTTGATCAAGTTTTCCGAACATTTCTCTGATATTTTCCCACATTTGCCTCGGATCTTCCGTCGGGGGGAGAGCGGCCGCGACTTCGGACGAGATGCAGTTCCCGATCCAAGTCTTGACGAGTCGATTGCATTTTCTCCACAGTCGTGCCATCCTCTTGTCGGTCGGAATCTGGATCGATCCATCTAGAAAGCCCTCTTTATTCTTGGTTACTAGTGCGCGACGGAACTCGCGCGCCCAATTTGAGTAGTTATCTGCGCCGATCAATTCTCTGCTGATGAGCTTCAATTCTGGGCCATCGGCGTTGGTTGTATGGAGTGGGTCGCCGGGTTCCGGTCTGCTGCCGGTACCAAAGAATTAATACGAGAAAAATCCGGGACCGAGGTTCGGGTAATGATTTCTGGAATTCTCGAACCATCGGGTCCGGTGCTCGATTCGGTTGCCCCGCATTTGAAAAAGTCGGGTATGGGTTTCCCATCCCGATCCCTGTTGATCCGCCCGTCTGTTCCGGTCTGATGGCAGGATTTGCCCCTTCAATGGCTGGTGAACCTCCATTAGTCCCAACGCTGCCTTGGTAGCTTCCCGGCGGTGATGAATGGAACCATGGATATGGTATCCACTGGAATGGATGGCCCGTGAAGGGCTGCCCCAGATTGAACTGAGTCGGGAATTGTTGCCATGGCACGTTGGTTGGCTGTGGCTGATTAGATTGAGCAGCTGGGTTGGTGACGGATGATTCTTGGATCCCCGCTCCTCGGCGATTCTGGACGAGGTATGCTCATCTGTCTTAGCCATGATCGAACTGTTTTTCTGGTAATGACAGTTCCTGTGATAACTCTAATCTTGCGGGTGGAGCTTCACAGATGATTGGAAAGATGAGAGAATTTCTTCAGGGTTGCAGGTAAGTGATAAAAGAGAAGGAAAAAAAAACTTTGCTGATTTCTGTTTCTGTTTTGCAGGGCAACAACAGACAACAGTTTGAGGAATGCAGATGTTTCGAAAAAGAGCTATGCCAGGATCGACCGCTCTGATACCATGTGAGATTTTATGGGACCACTACCAACTGTTCTAAAAGCTTAAGCTGTTAGATGAATGCGTGGTTTATTATTTAAACATTCTAACACTCCCCCTCACGCTTAGTCTGGTCTTTTTGCCTAGTACTAAGTGTGGAAATTTAATTGGGGAGGCAAATAGGGGCCTGGAAGATTCGAACTCAGGACCTCCTAACTCTGATACCATGTCAGAATTATTGGAGAAATTTGTGAGAGAAATTGTAGAGGGAATTGAACCTCTATTTTCTGACGTTGATTGCATCTGTACATTACAATGTATTTAATTTACAATGTATAGAGTAATAAAGGAAGTCTAGAATTCCCTTATCTTCTTCTATCCTTTCTATCCTAAAATAAGTGATTTCCTATCAATTACAAATCAATTAAAGATTTACGGGATCATATCTTCTAACAGAAACAAAGGAGGCCAAGGATTTGGTGCCTCCCCATTTTGCAATTTAAAATGTCAGTGAGTTTATTGATGGTGGAGAGTACTTCAACTTATATAATCCTTCACAAGTGTGAAGTGATCGACACAAGTCTTTTAAAGATCTGTTAAAGGACTCACAACATGTGTTTAGCCGCTCTAAAAGCTTTGGTCGTCGGCATACAAGTAAGTTCAAGTAATTTTAGAGTTCTTACTCATTGGACGTGGAGCAATCATAAAGTATCCGATTAACTTGAAATAAGCGGTGTATATGCAAGATCATGTGTTGTGTTAAACAACGCACCCTTCCCGACTTTATTTCTAATTTTCAAATATAGAATTAAACGATTCAATTGGTCACAAATGGAAATAGAATTTCAAACCGATTTGTTCTACTGACGAAGAAAGGCTACCTAATTAACAACCCATACCAATATGAAAGCCTCCAGTAATCTCGTCAAATAGAATAGAAAAATTATTTGATATTTTAGTCAATATGCACAATATATATATATATATATATATATATATTGTTTGGATCTCGTCCAAACAGTATAATTCAAGGGTATTCGAGATTAATATTTCTCAAAGTAATAGTGTATAATTTAATATAAATTGATAAAATATGTTTACATTTGATAAAGCGCTTATGAAATATTTTATAGCTATAATTCGCAGAAATGTAAAAGGAAAGACGCAAGGTCCAGTAGAATTCCCCAATTTTTTATCGAGCCCGATGGCTAGCGGTGCATTCCAGTATACTTGGCAAGAAGTCAAAAGTCTTCTTGAAATAACACTACTGGTGGGCAGAGTTGGGCGCGGAGCCATAGAATTTTCTCCTTGGCTGAATGTTAAAAAAAACAGTGAGAGGAGCATTTAATTCTTAATGGGCATTGACCAATGGGCGCATAAATTGGACTTCGTTGGTGATATTTTCTTGCAACGTCATATCAAGCATTGAAGAGAAGACGCAAGGTCCAATAGAATTCCCCGATTATTTATTGAGCCCGATGTTTTAGCGGTGCATTTCAATATAATTGCTAAGAAGTCAAAAGTGTTCTTGAAATGACAGTAATGGTGGGCGGAGTTGGGTGCAGAAAATTCTCAGTGCCATAGATTTTCTCCTCGGCGGAATGTTCAAAAGACAGTGAGAGAAGTTTTTACGGTATTTAATTCTTACTGGGCATCGACAAATGGACGCATGAATTGGACTTCGTTGGTGATATTTTCTTGCAACATCATATCAAGCATCGAAGAAAAGACGCAAGGTCCAGTAGAATTCCCCCATTTTCTTGTCGAGCCTGATGGTTGGCGGTGCATTTCAATATACTTGCTATGAAGTCAAAAGTCTTCTTGAAATGACAGTACTGGTGGGCAGAGTTGGATGTGGAAAATTCTTAGTGCCATAGAATTTCCTTCTAGGCTGAATGTCCAAAAGACAGTGAAGAGTTTCTAGGCCATCCAATTCTTAATGGGCATTGACAAATGAGCGAATAAATTGGACTTTGTTGGTGATTTTTTTTTGCAATATCATATCAAGAATCGGATAGGGTTATGCGAAAAGTCTTTCCCAATTTTCTTGAATGGCCAAGTCTATAATGACATTTTTTAATTTCAAAAATATGCGTTGCTCTAATAATTACCATTTGGTTAACAAAATTGGATAAGTCATTATGACAAAGGCAACCATTTACAAATTTCTTCTGGTAAGATAACTTTGAGTTTACAAATAATGTGAGTCTCTATTATCGTTAACTTCAATAAAGTGCTTGTTGAATATTGTACGACTACAAGAGTTCACGACATCTTTCAATAAACTTCCTCACACAACTTTACAATATTGTAACTTGAAAATGTGTCATCAAATACACAGATTGCAATACTTTCTACAATACTTATAATGCAGCACAACTACAATTATACCGAACATATTTTAGCTTTAATTAGTTCAATCCAAAATTGAAATGACTCTACCATTTGGCTGAATGTACACAACATAAATTCCCTTGAATACGAAGTTACTATTCTATATATGTAAAGTCAAACACATGTATGTATCCATTAGCATTTGGCAAAGTAATGTTGAACGTTATGTCTGTAACAATGAAAGAATTTAGTAGAGGATGCAGAGACGTAGCTTAGGGGAGGCACATAAAGTAAACTCTAGTATCTAACTCTGAGGGGGAGATATGAAAATTTGATACAATGATTTCATTCATCATGATATAAATCCAATAGAAGTTAGACCAAAAACCAAGTGGCCTAGAGGGGCGCCAGTCCCCATTCCTATCACCAAAGATTAGGAGTAGCAGTTATTGGCATTTCCGGATGCTTTATTTTTCCTTTCACCGCATATTCTAGTCTAGCTTCAAATTTAAGGCAAAATCAAAATGTTCTGATTGGCAGCCTGCATAAAGTCCTTGTGGAAAGGCCGGCGTAATTGCTTCGGGAAGCCGAGAATATGATGTGACCCCATTTGGCACTTTAACATGTGAGTGAGTTTATTGGTGGTGGGGATACGATTTTCACCAACTTAGACTTCCAGCACAAAGTCTTCTCTGAATGGTCTGTTGGTGGGCTTGCACAAACTTCCAACTTCTTCTCCCATCGTCTCCCCCAAGACCACTTCAGCACAAAAATATGTGTAATGGTTAATGGGACTTGCTTCGTTCTCTCTCTCTCTCTCTCTCCCTCCCTCCCTCTAAATTGTGTGCTACCCACGAGAAGATAAAAAAATATATGTAATGATTAATGGGACTTGCTTCGTTCTCTCTCTCTAGGTTGTGTGTTTGACACATCTCATTATCCATATTCTCAATTTAACTGATATACAATTGCACCATGAAACAAGACACTATAAAGCAAGCCTTCTTGCAAATGATATTTCAAGGTGATCTAGTGATATCTTTATTACATTGTATAATTTAAAGAGACGATTCCTCAAACAATATCATTGTCAATGAAATTTGATGCCCTTCCTCTTTGGCTTCTCCATCCACTGAGCTGTTCTTTTCTCCAACTTTCTCACACCTTGTGCTAGCCATTTGGGTCTTCCTATTACAAATGAAATGTATGATATGGAAATCCCAATTACAATTCCAGATGCATAACCAATCCAAGTAGCTTTTTGTGTGAACCAACTCTCATCACCTGAGCGATCGAAATTTGAGGAGGACGACGGTGGAGGAGATTGAACATCTCCAGGGCATGCTTTTGACAATGGAAGTCCACATAAGCTTGGATTCCCACTAAACGAGTCATTTGAAAATGTGTCCAAGTGTCTGTCTTGAGGAATTCGACCGGTCAATTGATTCTTGGATAGGTTTAAGTACCCAAGGGATGCCAAATCTCCCAAATTTCTAGGAATTTCCCCACTAAGCTTGTTCGAAGAAAGATCAAGCCATCCAAGGTTAGTCAAATTCCCTATGGACAATGGGATGGAACTTGCAAGGTGATTATGAGAAAGGTTGAGCCCGATGAGAGAGCGAAGATGTCCAATAACTTCTGGGATATCCCCTTGGAAAGAGTTGTTCGACAAGTCAATGATTGTATAGATAGTTAAGATCTTCATTAGCTCAATCTTTTGGCCCTTTAAGGTCACAGTCACAGAATTTTCATATGATGCATTTCGAAATGACTGTGTCATATACAATGAAGTGTCAGAAGAGCTAATCTCGCTATTCCTCATGGCTTCCAAGTTCATTATCATGTCCGCTGGCAAAGAACCACCAAAATTATTGTTGGAGAGGTCCAAAATGTGTAAATTGGAAAAAAGGTGAGCTTCCCGCGGAATATCCAAAGAACCCTTAAAATTGTTGGAACTCAAAACAAGAACTTTGAGATCTGGGAGTGTTCCCAACCATTTTGGGAATGCATCCTCTATTTTATTGTTGCTAAGATCTAAAACTTCTAGATATCTACATTTGACAAGGGATAGGGGCAATGTACCTTCAAAACTATTTCTACTTAAGTCAAGAGTCGTTAAGCTATTTCTCGAAGAAAATGATTGGGGAATTGTGCCCTCGAGGTGATTCCTTCGCAAATTCAAAACTGACAAATCGGTGCTAAAATTTATTAAGCACCTAGGTAAGCTACCTGTTAAGCTGTTGTTAGACAAGTCAATCACCTTGAGCTCACTGGAATTGCATATCCAAGAAGGGATCTTTCCTATGATCTTATTACTTGCAATGGAATAATATGATGTCATGGGAGATGGAAGTGGAATTGACCCTCCAAAATTGTTGTTAGACAAATCAATTACAACTAATGAGGTGTTCAAGAAAACTCCTATAGGCCACTGTCCAGCAAAGTTGTTGTTGGAAATAATTAAAGATTCAAGAGCAGGGAAGAAGAGTTCAAATGTAGTGAGGTTGATCCTACCATGAAATTTGTTAGATTGCAAATCAAGGGCAAATAGTTGCGATCCTTCCAGCCAATGCGGGAAGATATCACTAAACTCGTTGTGACCGAGAACTAGTGATTTTAAGTTCAAGTTGTGGACTAGGGAACGCGGTAATGGCCCTTGTAATTTGTTTCTACTCAAGTCTAGAATCGAGAGATAGAGTAACTTATCAAAACATAGTGGCATATTCCCAGAGAGATTATTGTTAGACAAATTTAAAACCTCGAGTGAACTCGATTGACAAATTGAGAAGGGGATCTCACCATTGAAGCCATTGTTGGAAGCATCTAAGTAAGAAGTAGAACTTGAGGGGATTGGGAGTGGTCCTTGGAATGAATTGTTCCGAAGGTCAATAGACAACAATTGCATCTGATGCAATTGTTGTATACTTCCATTCAGAAGGTTATTAGAAAGATCTAAATGTGCCAATGTACTCATTTCCCAAAACCACCGTGGAATTTCCCCATGAATCCTATTGGAAGTGAGGTTCAAGTAACTTAATCTTTTAGATGAATTCAAGAAAGAGGGGAACTCGGTCAAGTTGCAAGAAGGCAACACCAACACTTCAAGCTGTGGGAGAAGGAGGGAACTCTGGGAATTGAAAGTGCCAAAAGGGCACACGCAAGTAAGATTGACAACAATGACATTACCAGCATCATCGCAAGTGACACCACCCCATGAGCAGGGGTCCACATCCTCACTCCATGAGCTTGTTGTTGGGTAAAGCATATCACAAGAGTTTGACACCTTGTTATCAAGTAAGAAGGAATTTGTAAAATGGAGCAAGGCATCACGCTGGTCAGGATGGCAAAGGGAGGATTCAAACGGAAGGGAGGAATGTAAGAGAAAGAGGAAACATAGGAGGCTGAGAATTTGATGCCACCCCATTTTGCAAATCAGCGAGTGAGTTTATTGGTGGTGGAGAGCTCTTCAATTTATGTAACCCTTCTCAAGTGTGAAGTAATCAATACAAGTCTTCTGTAGACTGGCGTTGGAAAGTCCCTATGGAAAGTCCTATGTAATTGCTTGGGAGACCGAGAATTTGGCGCCACCCTGTTTTGCAGTCTAGCATACGAGTGACTTAATTGGTGGTGGGGGGAAGGAACTCAACATGTGTAGACTTTCAGCACGAAAAGTCTTCTCTGAAAAGTCTGTTGGTGGGCTCACTTAGACTTCCAACTTTTCCTCCAATCATCTCTAGCTAGACGACTTCAACTTGCCTTGGGGGTTGGGAGTCGAATCAAGATCGATCTCGATCTATTTTAAAGTCCAATGTTTTTGACTTTTCCCCCCCAAATAAATGCCCGACATAAGCACGTTTGCAAGGAGAGCAACTAGCATCACCTTGGATCTCGTACCCCATTCAGCGGAGTTTTAAGCAGAGATTGTCCCATAACAAACTCTCTCATGCACCAACTCTCTTATGAAATCCCGTCGGCATGAGAAGATGATTCCATGGTCCATACAGCCTTCAAGAAAGCACATTCGAAGAGTAGATGGTTCCTAAATTTAGGAATAGAGGAAGACAAGACACATTTATCATCAATTGAAATCTATCAAATTTTTGCAGCCTATTGAATATAAAAAACCACACAATTCCATCAAATTTTGGCAGGTTTGGATTAAACCAGATAATCCTATGCCAGATCGTCTTTTGCTTCATTTTTCATACCAATTCCTAACCCAAACATCAGCCCTGCAGGGGTGGTAGTTACCTTCCCGGTCAACTCAACCGTATAATTAAGATCAACACTCACCAAAGATTAGGATTAGCAATCATGACATTGCCTCTCGTTATAACCTCGAAATCTTTATCTTCATTTTTGGGAGCTTTCTTTTTCCTTCCACCGGAGTCTAGGCTAGCTTCAATTTCAAAGACGAAATCAAAATGTCTCCAAATTGACCACACAACTTATCAAAGACCTACATGAAGTCCCTATGGAAAGGCCTCTATAATTGCTTGGGAGATGGAGGACTTGGTGCCACCCTGTTTTGCAATCTAGCATACAAGTGAGTTCATTGGTGGGGGGGGGGGATTCAACATATGTAAATTTCCAGCACGAAAAGTCTTCTATGAAAAGTCTGTCGGTGGGCTCACATAGACTTCCAACTTCTCCTCCCATCATCTCCGACAAGACGAGTTCAACTTGCCTTGCAGGTTGGGAGTTGAATTAAGATTCATCTCGATCCATGTTAGAGTCATACGGTATTTTTGACTTTTTTTGCCCCTAATTACTACCAAGACATGTGCATGCTTGCAAGGGAAGCAACTTTACTTCATCCTGAAAGCGCTAGTATAAACACCTAGAGGGGGTGAATAGGTGTGAAAACAAGTTTTGCAAGATGCAATAAAAATGCTTTACTTTTTAAATTGAGTCTCATGAACAACAGACTTTGCGGAAGGATTCAGACTTTAATGACTATTTCGAAATACAGAAAAGTATCACAGCAAATAAAGTAAAGGGGTCCGGGGAGAGAAAATGAACACAAGATTTATAGTGGTTTGTGATTTAGATTAAGTTTACGTCCACTCTCCCACACTAACAGCGTCTTAGTTGGTTTTCACTATGAATCAAAAGAGAATTACAGCCTTATAATCTTGACTTCTCAGTGAAAAGTTTCTACTACTCTCACAAGTCACACTTTTGAGTTTCTCTCTTCCGAATACAAGTTTGAGCACTGTAAGAGGAAGAATAAGTGATTAGGAAGCTTCAGACTTTGGAATTCTTCTTTCACGCACACTTCAAATAACTTGAAAACCCTCCATAAATACTCCTCTATGCCTTTTTGACCGTTGGCACTTTTTAGAGGAATTCTTCTAATCAACCTGTTAGATAGAATCAATCAAGGAGATCTTGAGCCATTTACACTTTCTAGAGGAATTTTTCCAATCAATCCGTTGGACAAAATCAATCAAAGAGACTTTGAGACATTTGAATATCGAGATGAAAGTTCGATAATTCCAGTTGCCCATACAATTAGAATCTTGGTTTCTATAAGTAGATTCTTTCCAAATAAACTTACCTTCCAAAAATAATTTTTCCGTTCCGTGATTGAGATCAATAATGATAACCAATATGGTAAGTGAGATTTTCAACCAGAAAGCCATATATATCCTGTTCATACTGAAGCCTTGAAGGAAGAAAAAATAATCCCAAGTCTGATTATGTATTTGTTCATCACTTGCGTTCAGTTGGATCTTCGTCAGAGTGGGGCAGATGTAAGATAGACTTTGAAAGAATTACATAGAAGTCTCGTGTTCCTCAGAATGAAAATTGGAATAAAACTTGAAAAGTTTTGTCAACTTCAAAATCTAACAAGAGTTTTCTCCAACACACCATGGATTAAGTACCCCATTTAGCACAACTTTAAGTAAAGATTACCCCATAGTAGTTAGAAGTACCCATTCAAACTCCAAATCTCATGCACCGACATTCCTGTTGAATCCCATCAGCTCCAAAAGATGATCCTATAGTCCATAAAGCCTAAGCATATTCGAAGAATAGATGGTTCCCAGATTCAAGAAAAGAGGAACAGAAGACGCACTTATCATCAATTAAAGTCCATTATAACCTTGAAATCTTTATCGTCATTTTTGGGAGCTTTCTTTTTCCTTCCACCACATAGTCTAGGCTAGCTTCAATTTCAAAGACGAAATCAAAATGTCTCCAGATTGACCACACAACTTATCAAAGACCTGCATGAAATCCCTATGGAAAGGCCTCTATAATTGCTTGGGAGACCGAGGAGCTGGTGCCATCCTGTTTTGCAATCTAGCATACAAGTGAGTTCATTGGTGGGAAGAGAGCATGAAAAGTCTTCTCTGAAAAGTCTGTTGGTGGGCTCACATAGACTTCCAACTTCTCCTCCCATCATCTCCGGCAAGACGAGTTCAACTTGCCTTGTAGGTTGAGAGTTGAATCAAGATCCATCTCGATCTATGTTAAAGTCTTACGGTATTTTTGACTTTTTTTTGCCCTCAATTACTGGCAAGACATATGCGTGCTTGCAAGGGGAGCAACTTTGCTTCGCCCTGGATTAAGTACCCCATTTAGCACAACTTTAAGCAAAGATTACCCCATAGGAGTTAGAAGTACCCATTCATACTCCAAATCTCATGCACCGACATTCCTGTTGAATCCCATCAGCTCCAGAAGATGATTCCATAGTCCATACAGCCTTAGAGCAAGCATATTCGAAGAATAGATGGTTACTAGATTCAGGAAAAGAGGAACAGAAGACGCACTTATCATCAATTGAAGTCCACTAACTCATTCTTTCAAATGCTTGTAGCCTATTGAATGTAACAAGCCGCATAATGAAATCAAATTTCGGCAGGTTTGGACTGAACCAGATAATCCTATGGCAGACCATTTTTTGCTTCTTTTCTCGCGCCAATTCTTAACCCAAGCATCAACCTGAGTAAACTAACCAGAAAAATTTCTCAGGAAACAACTCTATCCACAAAAAGAACTGCAAGGAGAGAGGGTCCCACTAAGGCCGCATGAATCTGGACTAAACAAATCCGACCTTGCAGGATGCCCATGACCAATCCTCTCCATCAATAACAGAGGCAACCAAAGAATTGGGTCCCAAAGCTACATCATACATGACTCATGGAGGTAAAAATCTAGCGAAACACCATGGGCATGCCATGGATCATACCATAAATAAGTGTCCTACCATTTCAATTATATGGAACAAATGGCTTAAGAACAGATCTTGCCTTAAGTAGATCTTGCCTTAAGTACCTTCCTCCAGTCAAAGTGTACTGTCACCCTTCAGATCAACAGACCAAATAAAGACATAATTAAGCAATGGATTGTTGTTTAATTCAGCAATGAGTTTAATAAATTGTGTTTTTTTTTTCTAAAGGTTATGATGAAATCATGACATGATCTTTTCAGATGCTTTCTTTTCTCCTGCAATAAAGTCCAGTCTTGTTTTATTTAAGACGGTAAAGTCTAGTAAAGCCAGACCCCAAGAAAAGTGGGTCTCGTAAAGGGATGATACTAAAGAAAGACCTGACTGCATTTGGAACGGACCTGCATAACCTCTTGTAATTACAACAAAGAAATCTCCACGTTCGTGCCTTGCATAACACTATCTTCCCTCATCTACGGCTGGTCCCTTGGTTACTAGTTCCATCTGTTGGTCCAGCAAGAATGGACTGATACTGAGGGAGTGCTTGATCTAGGATGGTCCCAGTATAAGGAAAGGAAATCTTCCAAAGAGGCTGATTTTACTTGTCATGCTTCCAGAAAAGCATACGTAAACACTGCATTGATTTCTATTGCAAAACAATTGACTTCCACAGTTACTTACAATTAGAACAAAAACAAACTAGCAGCTTGTTCCGAGGACATTATTCGGAAATATTTGAACAAAAACACTGCATTGATTTCTCATTGCAGCTTCATGTAACTGCAGCAACCCACCAAACATGACTTGGCTAAACTTAATTATAACCATAAGACGTCTCATATGACAAGGCCAGTTAATCTTTATTGTCATCAAGAGAACTGTTTCAATCTACTTATATCACATTCTAATAATTAGTGTGAGTACTCTGCTGCCAATTACAAACGGGACAATGAATTGTCACCAAGCTTTCTCTTGAGAGAATTGTACTCTTCCAGAATCCCAGAAGAGTAGATTGTGTGAGAGAATTTGCTTTTACTTAAAAGATAAACAAATGATCAATGCCAAAATGCAACAGCAATTGTGAGGATGAATTTTTGTGAGCTACTAACGGTAATGTAAAAGAAACCATATAGCTGCTAAAAGAGGAAATGATCAGATGTGCACAATAATGATGATGGTATCATCTGCGCCGGTTGATAGTTCAATTTTGATTTGGCTACTAAAAGGAAAACTTTTGCAGAGAACCTCAGTTTAATGCTGCCATTTTGGCAAAGTTGATCGCATAAATGAAGACAATCTGTTTCAAGACCAGTGAGTAAAGGATATCGCACATAGAATAACGCTGAACCTTAAGTAGACACTCAGCAAATCAGACTCTGGTAAAAGAAGAATGATATATGAACAGTAATGGTTGTCGAAGTGGTTTAGTTTTCTGAAATTTGAACATCAATTAAGGAAAGAGCAATATCCAACCAAGTAGACCCTCCCAACACCAACACCCCCCGGAAACAAAAACGGGGCGGGGGGCCCGGGAAAAAGCTAACTGGATAAGGCCCAACCCAAATGGGTCCACCTCGCAAAAGCACTACTCTTGTGGCAAGCTTTGCGCATGAGTCTTTATTTACACAACATAGTGGTAAAGAAATTAAACAAACAGGCAGGGGAATGACAAGGTTCCCCTTTGGTCATCAAGCTAAAGTAAAAAAAAAAAAAAAAAAAAGGAAATCAGTTGTTTGAGTAATGCAAAGTGCAAGAAAAAGGCCATGATCAATTATTGGGTTAAACTTGCTTGGAGTAACAAGACCATCTCATATGCACTTTTCAACCTACATGGATATGATAGGCGGTGTGCTTCTGTTTTCTCTCTACGCTGGTAGAGTTGTCCCTCCTCGGCAGGATGGGGCACTACGCTGCAAACTGTGAAGAAATACCCTATGAACAGTCAGAATGGGCAGCAAACAAGGTAGGGAAATATGGATCGTGGCTTAAAGCATAGGCAAGAGACAAAAGCCCTCACTAGGAAGCGTTTTATGGCACAGTAACAGCTAACCCAGAGGCTGAGGAGTACGTACCTGAAACTCCTCTTCAGTCTAACCTCGAGATCGTGGGCTACCGTGGACTTGCAGCTGGACCTAATCGAAGCAAAAAGATGGCAGAAAATCCATCATCATCTGAACACAAAGCAGAAGACATGCAAACCATAGCAGAAAAGTCAGTAAAAGGAAAACAGCCCTTATATTTATTAGACTCGACTAATGCAGGACGACCTGACACAGGAGGCTCCACTAGGAAGGGGCCAAAGCTTATTAGAGCAAAAAAACAGAAGAAGATCGAGGAATCAAGCTTGTTAATGATAGAAGACATGGAGTTACTAGACACTCCTATCTAGCTGGTGAAAGAAGTGAATTATTGGGCTTTGGTGGCTAGCCTTAATAAGCCACCGGCAACATCATGAGGATTCTGAGCTGGAACTGTTAGGGGCTAGGCAACCCCCTGACATTCCAAGAGCTTAGAGCCTTAGTGGCTTTGGAAAGGCCCACTGTGGTGTTCTTGATGGAAACTAAAAATAAAGTAACTATGGTGGAAAGGGTAAGGAGGAGACTTAACTATCAGCAGTCTTTTTTGGTACAGCCAACAGGACTTGCCGGCGGACTTGCTCTCCTGTGGAATGAAGAGATTCAGGTGAAAGTGAGTTGCAGTTCAAACTATTTCATAGATATGGAATGTGATGAACCCCGAAGTGGCAAACTAATGAGGATAACATTTCTTCATGCTCCAACAAGCTACCAAGATAGACTTCAATTATGGCAACAACTAAGATGTTTTCATGCAACCAATCACTTACCGTGGCTTTGTATGGGAGATTTTAATGATACCCTATATACCTGGGAGAAGGAAGGCAAACGAGAGACTGATTATTATCGAGTTGCAGCCTTTAGGGATATGTTAATGACTGTTCACTAACGGAGATTGACAGCAAAGGCTGTATGTTTACATGGACTAACAACAGAGAAGGGGAAGATTTAGTAAAAAAGTGTTTAGACAAAGCAGTTTGCACAATTGAATGGCGAATCACCTTCCCAAATGCTGAAATCTTGGCATTACCAGCGATGGGGTCGGACCACAGCCCCCTCCTCCTTTCTTTACATCCTGGTCATGGAAAAAGAAAACGTGAATTCAGATTTGAAACTTACTGGTTAGATGAGGAGGAATGGAGGGATGTTGTTAAGAATGTTTGGGCTGCAAATCACCAAGATAAAAGAAGCATGTCACAAAAGATTCAGCAAGTAACAGAGGCTCTAGCGACATGGAGCAAAAAGAAATTCTCCAATGCATCATATCAAATCAAAGAGCTCAAGCAGCGCCTAACGGATCTAACAAATTGTAACTCTGAAGAATCCAGTAAAGCAGAAACTTAGACGATAAAGGCGAACATTGATCATCTAAGGAGGCAAGAAGAGATGTACTGGGGACTACGATCTCGTATCACTTGGCTCAAATGGGGCAATAAAACACGCAGTATTTCCATGCAACTACAATTCAGAGGAGACAAAGGAACAAACTAACCATGTTGAAGATTGACGAACAGTACTGGACTAGGGATCCCAAGGCGCTTAAGCAGCACGTAACGGACTACTACTGATCTCTCTATGACTCAGTGGGACCAAGGAACATCCAGCCCATCTTAAATCACTGCCCAACAGTAGTAACAACGGAGATGAATCAATTATTGATGGCTTATATAACTGAGGAGGAGGTAAAAGAAGCTATTTTTCAGCTCGGTTCCCTAAAGGCCCGAGGACCAAATGGTCTAAATGGGCAATTCTATCAGCATTTATGGGATGAAATCAAAGGGACGTCATGGATATGGTCCAGCAATTTTTTCAGTCAGGTTAGTTCGATCCTATTCTTAACCAGATATTCATTGTCCTAATACCAAAAATTAAAAATCCAGAGCATATAAGCCAATTCTGACCAATCGGCCTCTGCAATTTCAACTATAAAATTATTTCAAAGGTCATGGCAAATCGATTAAAACAATGGCTCCCACATATCATCTCACAAGAACAAAGTGCTTTTGTTCATAGACGCCAAATCCAAGACAATATAATAATTGTTCAAGAAGTGTTGCATCAAATGAGAATCAAAAAGAGGAAACGAAAATTCCAGGCCATATTGAAACTGGACTTGCAAAAAGCGTATGATAGATTGGAGTGGGACTTTCTTCGTATGAGTATGTTAAAGATGGGCTTTTCAGCTCACTGGGTTCATTTGATTATGCAATGCGTTTCTATAGTTTCTCTAAATGTGAAAGATAATGGAGAGCAAACAGAGTTTTTTTGTCCTACATGTGGTATAAGACAAGGCGATCCCCTCTCTCCCTACTTATTCATAGTGATGGCCAATGTACTCTCATGGATGATACACAACGCCCTGGCATATGGCAGCATCAAAGGGATCAGATTAAGTAGGCATTGTCCTATGCTAACCCACCTATTGTTTACTGATAATGCTATTTTCTTTATAGATGGGACTGTTAGAGAATGTCAGAGTTTGGTGGCTATACTAAATCAATACTGTTATGCGACAGGTCAATCAATTAACTTAAATAAGTCAGGCATGTTTTTCAGTAATGGCTGTCCATAGGATTTAAAACAAAATATGACCCAAGAATTGCGAGTGCCAACTATTGACAGGACTGGGAAATAACTAGGACTACTATCAGACTGGGGCCAAACCAAAAAAGATATGTTTGCATGGATTTTGGCAAAAGTGAACATGAGCTAGCGGGATGGAAAGAAAAATGCCTGTCGAAAGCCGGGAAAGAAATCTTGGTCAAAACTATTGTGCAAGCACTGCCGCAATACGCCATATCAATCTTCAAGATACCTGTATCAATTTGCAGGGCAATTGAGAAACGAATTGCAGCATTCTGGTGGAGGCAAAATGAAGCCAAGAATAGCATGCATTGGAAAAAATGGGAGGTTCTGAAATCCAGAAAAGATGGAGGCGGATTAGGTTTTAAAGACTTTATTTCGTTCAATAAAGCTATGTTGGGAAAGCAGGCCTAGCAACTATCCCAATCCCCTTCAGCTTTATGGAGCCAACCTGAAAGGATTATATCTTCCTCACGGCGACTTATGGAAAGCAAACAGAGGTCCCCGTCCATCCTGGGGATGGCAAAGCGTTCTTATAGGACGTGACGCCATAGCACCAAACTTAAAATGGATCATGGACGACGGGAAATCCATTCATATCTGTCAAGATCATTGGCTCTCACAAGGAATACTAGGCAGACCAGCAAATAGAGCAGACCCTCATTTAGTGGCTGATTTAATTGATGAGGAAAGGAAGGAGTGGAAAGAACCGCTGTTAAATCACTTATTTGAATGGAAAATAGTCAACGAAATCCTCTCTATCCCTATTGCACAACAGCCAAAGGCAGATAAGCTGATCTGGACAGGCAACAAAAGTGGGCAATACACAGTCAAGAGTGGTTATAACAGAGTCAATGATGCCTCCTTAAAACAGAACAAAAGCAGGGCTTCATCCTCATACTAGCCCCCTCGTGGCCTATGGACAAGCCTGTGGAACCTGTCAATCCCCACCAAACTAAAAATCTTTCTATGGAGCCTATGTCAGGATGCCCTACCAACCAAAGAAAAGCTCCACCAGCAAAAAATTTTACCTGACCCGTTATGCCCTCTTTGCTCCAAATGCCCCGAGACAGTCGAGCATATCTTCTTTCACCGCAGAAAAGCCCAGAAGGTTTGGTCAGATCCCCGACTAAATCTCAGCCACAGCACACTTTCGGCTACCAAAATGGACAAATGGGTGGCGGAATACCTTGTAGCAAAGATGCACGTCCCAGATCGCGAACTAGTCGTTGAGGTTCTCTGGCAAGTCTGGAAAAATAGGAACAACTTCGTGTTCTGGAAAACAAAAGTCTAAGCCGAGGCCCTGATTGACACAGCTTCATCACAAAAGAACACTTATCAGCGATGGAACCCAAGGAATCGATCTGCGTTGAGGGAAAAGGAACCCTTACCTGCAACCTGGACAGCACCGAAATCGCCAGATCTGAAGATGAATATTGACAGTTCATGGATAGACACCGACTCGACTAGCTCGATTGCTGGAATTCTTTGTGATTCCAACGGTACCTTCATAGATGGATTCGCCAAAGAGATCTATGCGTCTTCACCCTTGCAGGCGGAAACCCTAACCCTGTTTCACGGTTTGAAGCTGCTGAAAGAGAGAACAACTCTTCACGTGGGGGAAGTACACGAACTGAACAAAAGGGTTCTCTGTGAAAGTGACAGCCGCATGCTTGTAAACTCAATTCTGGGCCGCAAAGATGCTTCTTGGGCCGTCCAAGACCAGGAACAGGAATGCAAAGTCATTTTGGCCCAATGGCCAACAGCTACTGTATCCTTTTGTCTGAGAGAGACAAATCTCGCCGTAGATTGGGTTGCAAAGACACTACGCCATAAATCTCTTTCTTCCAATTGGCAGCGTGAACCACCCGCCTCTCTTTTGTCCATCTTATGTTATAACTCTAACTTATCTTTTTCTTGTAAAGCTGGGTGTTTTTAATAAAAGTATGAAGCACTATTATTGACCCAAAAAAAAAAAAAAAAACAAGACCATCTCATATGACAAAGCCAGTCACTTTTCCTAGTCATCTAGATAACTATTTTAATTTCCCCATACCTCTAGTCATTAGAGGAAGTATAATCTGACTTGATTGTGTACCCTGCTACCAGCTGCAAACAAGATTCATCAAGCGGTCTCTTGAGAGAATCGAACTTTGGCAGAATCCCAAAGCAGCAGGCCCTTTCATTTCCCTGTACCCAGCCTAGTCTACTAGGATAAGGGCATCGCGGGGACTAGGGTGGGTCCCTTTTCCCTGTAATTGGGATTGGCCGGGATACCCAATGGGGGAATAGATATTTTTCGAGCCTCTTCACCCTGGCTCTAGCCCAACTGGGGACTCTCACCCCTGGCAGGTTTTCCCTGCGTTGGACTTGGCCTTTTAACCTCATGCCCAGGAGGATATACTCTGCTACCAGCTGCAAACAGGATTCGTCAAGCGGTCTCTTGAGAGAATCAAACTCTGCTAGAATCCCAGAGCAGCAGATCATGTGAGAGAATTTTCTTTTAAAAAGATAGACAAATGATCAATGCAGAAACGCAACGGCAATGGCTAGGAGAAATTATGTGAGCTACTATCCCTAATCTAAAAGAACCACGCTGCTGCTAAGCAAAGGGAGTGATCAGATGTGCACAATTAAGATAACGGTATCACCACTAAAGAAGTTCCTTGGCAGAGAACCTCAGATTAATCCTGTAGCTTGCGCGAAGTTGTTCACTCAACTTTGAGACAACTGATACATGTGAATAAACACAATGCAGTTTAGTCCTCCTAGGTCGTCTTGTCTCGAATCTGCAATTTCAGGTCCTCTGGTTCTGGTGACTTGGTCTTTGACACTTTATCGGCCATAGATGGTCGAGACCATCAATGAAACACGAGTAAAATTTTGAATTTCATATTCTGCTACATAAAACTGATAGAAATAATTTTGGACGACCGATTCAACATGGATCACCAAATACCGAAAAAAGCAGCAGATTTTCTTGTCTAATATGACATACAAATGGACCGGACCGGACGTGACCTTGATTCCATGAACAGAAGCATGCGACTTTCAGAGAGTTAAAACATAGACTAAGATAGAGCTAGTTCTAATTAAAATGATGGAAATTACCATGTTCTCATTTATTGCTTGAAATTTCTGGCCTTGGACAGTAAACAATTAGCCAGCACACTCATTGATGAATTTCTGGGCACCAAATACGACAGAAAAGGTCAAAGATTTTTAGCGCGATCGCCGCGATGCCTCACAAACTAAACTAAATCTCAGATTCCCTTGGCCAAATAATACTTACTTGAGACTGCCTTCCTTGAATAAGTTGAATTAAACTATATTATCCCTCAAAATTCTTGACAATTTTAAATTGAAGCGAGTCCAGCTCCATCACACCATGTGATCAATTAGTACAGTAATCTAATGTGAGGAAATATGGCTGAATGTTTAAAATGTGTCATTTGTAAAGATGTTTTTCCGTCTATTTTAGAGCAAGGAATGAGCCATTTCAACGAATTCCATTGGAGTTTAGTAAGATGCACCATGTTCATGTTGTCAAGCCATAAGCTGGCATGCTTGGTCAACCTTATCTCTGAACTAGGTAAATGACGAAATTAACCATTGCCTCCCCAAGTCTCATTTCTCTATTAAATGTGCCTAAATGGTTATATTGACATGTTATACAAGAGATGTTTGCACAATAAAAAGTTTTAGTTCATGTGTTTCTAAAGACTCATTTTGTTTCGCAAAAAATATGATATTTCTGGAAAATATTTTCTAGAAAGCTATTTTTCAAGAAAATATAATTAATTTCTAGTGTTCAGCTGAAACCTGCAAAAAAGCAAAAAAATATTTTCTTTTGCTTGGTAAAGAAAATCTTTTCCTCCATACACTCTTTTTCAATAATTATCTTATTTTATTTTTTTAATGTATTATTTATTTTTTTTTTTTAAAAACACAAATTTTTTTTTTTTTTTTTGTTCTTTTCTTTCTTTTTGTCTTCTTCTTCTTCGACCGGTCATTGGCCAAGATGACGACCAATGACCAGTTAAAGGCAAGCTCAAGCTTGCCCTATGCTGGCAAGCTACTCCCTAGATCAACGAGCTTTGCAAGCGAAGAGCCAAATTAGCAAGCCTAGAGCGAGCAACGAGCCTCGAGCTCACTCGAGGCCAACAAGCTCGAGGCTCGCCTATGGCCGATCTCCGACAGTCGTTTCGACCAACAACCGGCCAAGATAGAATAAAAAAATAAAAAAATAAAAGAAAAATAAATATAATAAAATTTTGAATTTTTTAAAAAAGATAAAAATGAAAAAGAAAGATGGAAAGGTTAACATGAGTGTGAGATAAGAGAAGATGATTGAGTAAAATGTTATCCTCTTTTTTAAAAGTGAAAAATATTTTCCCCTATCTTAAAAGACTTTTTTTCTTGATGAAAAAATATTTTCCCCAACTAATGCATGTTCCGTGAAATGAATATTAGAAAATCTGAAAAACGTTTTTCTACAAATATTTATTATGAAATGAACGGAGCCTAAGATTAAATAACATTTTATACTAACTCACATTGAAATAAGTATATTAAAGGTATTGGTTCACTTTTTGTCAAGTCATCATGTCCCCGTATATGAAGGGGGCCTCATTCTACTTATAATGCAGGATTTTTATGTGTTAATTTAAAATGTTTAGCATCAAAGGAAAGTCCATTTTACAAGCTGAACAAAACTAGATGATCGATTAATTTAAGCGTGTTCGGGATGACTTTTCAATCATACATTTTACTTTGTTCAGTTATCACGGTGCATGCACTTTAAAATGCGTCCACTCATAATAAATTTCAAAGAAAATACGTTTTTCACTTCAGGAATGATATTTGGTAGATGAGAATTACTTTTAAAAAGTTAGTTTAATACTCCACTTCAGTGGGAAGTATTGGACCAATGCTGAATCATTGTTTTAATTTTCTTCGAGCATATGGATGTCCATAGAATTGATTGGTACTAGTCAATTTGTTTTCTTTCTCAGCGAATATACATCTGACGGCCCTCCGGTCATGTACACATTGTACTCAAGAGTGTTAACTGTGTATTAAATTAGGATTGATACAGATCTTAAGAAGTTAAACCTGGGAGTGCTACAGTTGTGTCATATGTAGTTGTCATGATCTCAAGGTTCCCATGACCAAAGGATTGTGCTCAATCGAAGAGGACAAGTGGGAAAAAAGAAAATTAAAAAAAAAAATAAAGACTGCCGTTACTGAGAAAGTTTAACTTGTTCGATCAACTCTTCCGTCACTAAAGACAGCCGGTACTGAGAAACTTTAACTTGTTCGATCAACTCTTCAGTCACTAATACTTCCTGCCAATGAAGAGGATCTCCTAGTTCAAAAAAAGAAAAAAGAAAAAAAAAAGGGATCTCCATTTTTCTCTGCCTGCACCAGATTTCGATATCCCACCCCCTATTCTCCTATGTACTCTTCAACTTGTTCATGATCTCTTTGCGGGCCGGGATAACTTCTTCCAAGTTTGATTTTAGATTTGTCATAACTGGATCTGTTCTTAAACTCAAGCATAAGTGAAAGTTATAATTTTGTGTTCTCCACCTAAATTTCAAAAAAATGCCATAACATACGGCTACCCCTAGGAAGAATAAACTCAGATGAAATCATCGCGTCCAGATTGTCAATGTGAGGACCTAGTTAGAAGACTGAATTCACCTTTCTCCTGCTCCATCTGGAGGTGGTTCCCTTGTTGTCTAGCTGGAAGCCGTGGAGGCAGAGGCGGAGGTGACAGAGGAGATGGAGCTGGAGGCAGTGGAAGCGGCATTATCCCGAGTAAAACTGCATACTAATATTTTTCCTCGGGAGGGAGCTTTTGACAAGTTGAGAACACAAGATTTCTCTCGCCCTCAACATCCCCAAGTGAGTGCGGAAACTGTCATCACGCGAAGCGCCACAGTGCAGTCCTCACAAACATCGTCACGCACAAAGTAGAGACGGAGTTACGAGGAGCACAGAAGAACAACCTCACTGACAAAGATACACGATCTTGGACACCACCCAACACGCATTCCAGCGAGAGGGAGTCGAGTGCTATATAGAAACCCGGAGTACGAAAAACTTGCTCAAGAGAAATCATCCCTCCCTGTCCGGTGAATATAAACGTACCCAGAAGCCAAGATTCGGACATGATTCTTGTTATGGAGGTGGGAGTTAAAGGCCAAATTTTCGCTGATTCTTTTTCCATCCGATGGCAATGTGCGCAATTATGAAGGCAAAGACAACACTAAAATACAAACACTCTCACTCCCTCTCTCTCGCTACACAAACCTGAACAGATTCTACCCGCCTTCGTAACCGCCGGTGGGTTTTAAAGTCATAGTTCTTTCCTTTTTCCTTCGTCTCTGTTTTTTTTTTTTAACCCCGAAGAAGACGAAGCAAGCAAGAAAGACAGATGGAAGATCAAATTCTTTCGCACGGGTGCCTCCCAATTTCACTGTTCTCTCGACAATGATGTGACGGTGTGATTTACGAGATTTTAGAGAGGCACGACAGCAAAAACCAATGACAACAGTAACACAAGAACGTGTACGAAAGGAGGCTTTTTTTCCCCTGGGATCAAGACGTGGTTGCGCCAGGAGTGAATCCCTGCTACCGGCAGTATGAGACTCGACCCTCCCTCCTCTTTGTCACAAGGAGACTCTCTCTCTGAAAAATAAATAATAGTAGGAACGTTCGATGGACCCCAGGAGCCTAGAGAATCTGAAACAGGAATGGCGTTGTTCTTTTATTGATGGCGCTGGACTCGCAGTAGATGGAGAAGGAAACGACAAATTTTGTTGGGCTACATTGCGCTGCTTATGCCTAGCTAGCCTGGCGTATTTGGGGCTGGGATACAGCAATCCGCAGTGGATAAAACTCCCCCCTTCCCTTCGTCGCCCTACCAAAAAGCTATGTGGGTTTGACTTTTCGACACTCTCTGCAGTGTGTGCAAGAAGAAGTAAGAATAGAAACGGTGGTTAAGGGCGCGTTTGGTAACGTTTACGTTTAAAAATTGTTTAAGGAACAAAAACAAAAAAAAGTGTTTATTCCTGAACAATTTTTGAACAAAAAACGTGTTTGGTAATCGTATAAAATTTTTGTTTTTGGAATAGAAAAAAAGAACGTAAACACGCTTGGTAACTATACAAAATTTACATTTTCGGAATAGAAAAAAACGAAACACGTTTGAATCGTATGTAATTTCTGTTCCAAATTTTTTCAAGTGTTTTTTTAATAAAATGTAAACTTGATATTGAATTATCATTCCTATGCAATGCTCATCCATTTAATTTCATTCATGGTGAGTCAAAAAAAAAATTCTAAACATTATCATATTTGCTTACTTACACTCATAATTTTTTACGTTTGTACCAAATTTGAACCCAATTGCTTTTTTTATTTTTAATAAAGTATAAATTTGGTTTTGAATTCTCATTCTTATGCAATGCTCATCCATTTAATTTCATTCATGGTGAGTCAAAAAAAAATTCTAAACATTATCATATTTGCTTACTTACACTCATAATTTTTTACGTTTGTACCAAATTTGAACCCAATTGCTTTTTTTATTTTTAATAAAGTATAAATTTGGTTTTGAATTCTCATTCTTATAAAATGCTCATCATTTTAATTTTGTTCATGGTGAGTGAAGTCAAACATTTTGAACATGGTTATAAGTGCATACTTTGGAGAAAATTTTACAAATAAACTTTGTACCAAATTTTTCTCACGTGGCTTTTTTTTCAATAAAGTGTAAATTTCGCATTGCATTATCATTCTCATGAAATGCTCATCAATTTAATTTTGTTCATGATGTATGAAAACAAACATTCTAACCATGGTCATATGTGCATACTTGGAACAAGAAATGAGGTAAATAAAATTTACACAATCAACATTAGTTAAAATAAGAGTATCTCATAAATCTCTACATAGACCCTTTCATACATAACATCACAATAATGAAGTAATAGAGTTCATTGTTCAACTTCATCACATTGAATTTGATAAGTCGGTACTTAAAAACAATAGTACAAAAGTCGAAACACAATGTTATGAAATCTCGGGCATATTATGATCCCTCGCCATTTTATTTGCAATCCTTGTCCTGAGCATGTTCATTCCAGTGCATCATGCAATGTATTATCTGCAACCTCCACTTCGTAGGTCCGCATGGCATAAGAAAACCACCCTACTTGAGACATTTCCCACACATTTTCATCTTGAGACTTGGATGTTGTTTCCCAACCATCGGGCTTATTTTTAAACTCGAAGATCCCGATAAGTTTGTTGAATTCCAATCGAACTAGGAGAGTCAAAAATCCTGCAATTCATTTTAAGTGCACAAAAAGTAGTTAAGTGTGTATCTCTGGGAATTCGCATCTCACTGCAGGGGCTTCGAGTACCAGAGTAAAATTGCAAGACAGCAACCATCAAAACACGGTAATGCACTTTCCCTTGGCATGATCATAACAGATGAAGTCATGATAGTCTTTTCAGCCAGGACAAAAACCTCAAACCATCTTCATGCGAGAAAGAAACAAATTAAAACGTGGAGAAAGAACTAAACAATATAATACTAGAGAATTGTGGCGTTCTCTAGTATTATATTGTTTAGTTCTCTAGCATTATATTCTCTATTGCCAGGATAATCGGTGGAAAAGACATCATTTGGTAAAGCAAACTGTCAGTTCCCAAGAGCAAATGGAAGGACAAGGGGTTCGTATTTTGATAATCAGGCATCAATCTTTTGACGGAATGCAATCTCATAAGCAAGAGGTTATCTTCCTAGCGATAAATTATGACCAAAAACAAAGTTTATGTTCTATAAAACTTCAAGATTTTATATGCTAGGATTCAGCATGAAGTACGGTGAATATGATCCTCGCCATTTCTTCGTACTTTCTTTAGCAGCTACATGATCGATTAGATAATTACTGACATGGACCAAAAATCACGGTAAAGACCAGAGAAGACCTCACATCAGGGTACAAATTAAGTAAGCCTCAAATCAATTTCACCCGATAATCTGAATCGGCTTTCATGCATATTGTTGTTTGAAAAGTGGCAACTTCAAAAGCGGGAGTTACAAACCTGGAACAAAAGATGATCCTCCTATTTGGAAAAAGTCAAGATCTCTTGAACAAGGAACAAAAGATGATCCTCCTATTTGGAAAAAGTCAAGATCTCTTGAACAACGGTCGATGAAAAACATCTAATAAAAGAACCCCATTCCAGATACATCAACCATATTTTCCAAACATTAATGCAAGCTCTTGAAGAGTTTAATCAAAAAGAAATTCCCGAAACCATTTCAAGAAAACGAAAAAAAAGAAAACACTTCTTGAACTAGCCCAGAAGATGCTCCCATGTAAACACCCAACAATCGGAGAAAGAAAGAGCCCAAAGAAAGAAAGAGCCCAAAGGGAGAGAGAGAGAGAGAGAGAGAGAGAGAGAGAGGATTAACACTGGGGATGGTGGCGGCTAGAGAGAAGAGGCTGGACTGGGGTCGGGATTAGAAAGGGCTAGCTGAAGCTTCTGCAAAAATTGTTGATTGCTTTGTTTGGCGGGTTATCCCAATTTAAGTCCGTAAGTTGAAGAAGGCATATGCCAGGTTTTGGCTCACATGTGGTTGGACTCGAGACCTATTCTAGCTCTGGAAGTGAAGTCACATCCTCGTCTTCCTCCTCATCCTCACCATCATCATCTTCATCAACGTCCACTTCATCGAAGAAAGGTCTGCGGTCCGACTTTGAGAAAAAGCTTGGCGAGTTCGTCAAGCACCAAATAGAGGAAGATAGTTCGGCAGCCTATGGAGAAGGGTTTAGGTCAGGCAACCGGGCCGTGCTCAAGTATGGCCTCCGAAGTACACTTGACCATATCAGGATTACCGGATCCTTCCCTTTGTGAATAATTTTCATAGAAAAATTGAATCAAGTGTTGGAAAAACACATTGAGAAGATATAGTTCGACATGCAAAAGAAGATACAAAGAACAGACAATCACAAGACCGAATACGAGATGGAATGCTGATGAGACATTGGATGAATGTAAATTAGTACAGGGTGTAATCCAAACGCACAAAATTATCTCCTTCCTCTGTAATGGCATGTGCACTTTGGACAATGTTTTTGTTGTGGTTACGGACTTAATTTTCGATGCACGCTGTGTTCATCCGTCCTTGAAAGAATTTTGGTTTTGTCATGCTTGAAGCTATTTTAGAGAGTCTTGAACATGTGAGCTCCGAGTTGGAATTGTAAGGTTCACTAGAAGGCCAATCTTTTAAACAATTTGAGAATCCTCGACACAGAGCGAAACTCAAAAGAGAAATGGGAAACTCGATCTACCCATTCTTGACCAACAAAGCAGCTATGAGCAAAGCGACTTTCACAAAGACGTGCATAATGTGTGGAACAAAGGCACAAGATACCGTGGCGCTTGAGAATGTGACAAGATGGTGGTGTCGGTCGAGCCAAGATCGGGAGCAACTCGAGGGCGACAAATGGAGCATTCCCATGGATTAGAAAGAGCCGACGCGTTGCTCGCCCCAGATTTGGCGAGCAACGGTGCCCTAGATCTGGGTGAGAGACTCGCTCGAGCAAGCGTCTCGCGAGATCCGGGCAAGCGCGGCTCGAGCGAGCCCTCACGCTCAAGCTCCGAGCGCCATCACCCGATCTGCGAGGGATGCCTCTCGCCGAAGCCATCGTCGACGATCGGTGAAGGAGGAGCGGTGAGAGCGGTGGTACCGTGAAGGAGTAGCGGCTGTCGGTAGGAGAGGACGACGGTGGAGAAGGCTTGGGTCTCGAGACGGAGGCGGGCTGTCGGCGCCGGAGAGTGGAGCGCCTGAGAAGACAACGATGAAACGCGGGAGGAGAGGCGGACGAGCAACGCACGGTAGGGTTTGTTCCAAAAAGAAGTACTTCTCTTTCCTTTTTGTTCCTTTTTGTTCTTTAGATTTGTTTCGAAATAAGAAAAAAAATTTTTGTTTCTTATTTCTGTTTCAATTGTATTTCTAGGAACAAAAAAACAGTTTTGGAACAAAAATGTGTCCAAACACATTTCTGTTTCTTTTTGTTCCCAAAACAAAAAAAAAAAAAAAAAATATTGTTTGCCATGCGGGTTCCTCAACTTGTCTAACCCTCGTAAGTTAGACTCTAACCAGAAACATAAATCTAAATATTGTTCCCCCTACGCCCCAAAACCAACATCAAACCCCTCAAAAATAGCAGAAGAAAATTCTGCAGACTACATAAATTTTGCAAATTTTTAAGTAATTACCTCAGTTTGATATCTTTGTATAACATAAATATTTCTACCTTGTTCCTTTTTCTATATATTGGTTTTGGGGCGTAAAGTTGCTGGAGACAAGTTGAGGGTTAGACAAGTTGAGGATGAATCTTAGTCACCGTTTCTATTCTTACTTCTTCTTGCACACACTGCAGAGAGTGTCGAAAAGTCAAACCCACATAGCTTTTTGGTAGGGCGACGAAGGGAAGGGGGGAGTTTTATCCACTGCGGATTGCTGTATCCCAGCCCCAAATACGCCAGGCTAGCTAGGCATAAGCAGCGGAATGTAGCCCAACAAAATTTGTCGTTTCCTTCTCCATCTACCGCGAGTCCAGCGCCATCAATAAAAGAACAACGCCATTCCTGTTTCAGATTCTCTAGGCTCCTGGGGTCTATCGAACGTTCCCACTATCTTAGCCATTGTATTCTCTCTCGTCTTTGAGAGCGCTTCTCTACCGCCTTGGTAGCGTCTTCCCCCAAACCCTAATCTTCATTTCCTTGTTCAAACCCTAAGTTTTCCTGTTTCTTTCCCCTTTTTTCTTTACTCTTACTGTTAATCGAAAATTACAAAAAGGATCTTGCAAAGTTGTTTCTCTTCTGCTGAGCTGAGCCTCCCATTACCAATCGAACAGTAGATTCACGCTATGGGGGTGCCGATCTTCATTGAACATGTGGCACAGGTTGGATTTTCTTGATTCTCTTCGATACTCTGTTGGGTCTACCACGATGGTTGCTGGCAGTGTGGATCTTACGTCACTGGCTGATTTTCCTTGCATTTTTGCTCGAGTATGATGGAAGAGGAGTGTTTGTCTGGATTTGATCTGGTGGAGACGCGTATGCTTCGGTGCAGGATGATGGGTAATTTCTATAGCTACTACATAGACAATTAGTTTTTAAATATCCTTTCGATGGGAGGAGTTATAAGTCTTACATAAGGCATTTACCGAGGTTTTATATCCGCACGATGGCAGAATCCTGTTGAGCTTTCCTCTGTTTCGAGTTATACTCCTGTCTCTAGCTTTGTTTCCCTTCCTACCATTATAATAGTATCAGTTTAGATGGAGAATAAGGAAGATAATGAACTGAGAGTAGCTGCGCTATGCAAACGTCTGAGTCACCTATGGTCTGAGGAGGATGTTGTTGAAGCCACTACTGAGATCTCTCCGCAAAAAAGGGCGGACTGTGCTCGCATACTCTATGGTAAACTTTTCTCCAAACCGAATGTCAATTATCTAGCTTTTCTATCCACAATACGAAAGGCTTGGAAAACTGACACGGTAATCTGTTTACAAAAAAAAACCTGGGTTATTCACTTTTGTGTTTCAAAAGGAAGAGGAAAAAGAGAGGATCATGAAGACATCACCTTGGTCTTACTCTAGCAATTTGCTAGTTGTAAGGTGTTGCGAGCTGGACATTCCAGACCATTGTTATGACTTTTCCACAGCTACTTTCTGGGTACTTATTGGAGGGATTCCCCCTGGAAGGAGAGAAGAGAAAGTGTTTAAGGATTGGGGAAACAGACTTGGTAAAGTTATAGAGATTCAGCTCGATTCAGCAGGCACTGCTCAGAGAGGAGGAAGGGTAAGAGTTGAAATTGACCTGAATGTTCCTCTAAAGGCAGGAGCAATTCTAGACATTGGATCCAAATGGCTGTGGGTGGAATTCAAATACGAGCGTCTCCCACATTATTGCTATTCCTGTGGGAGAATCGGCCATTATGCTCCTAATTGCCCTGAAATTCCTTATGTTCAATCTCCCTAGGCAAACGACAAAATATGGCCATATGGGCCCTGGTTAAAAGCAGAGGCATGTGAACATAGTCCTTATTGGGATACCTTTTATGGAAAAATTGAAGAAGAAATTGTGGTGGAAGAAGCAGTACCAGCTCCACCTTCTCAGCCTAGTGGCATGGAAATCATAGTCCATGAGGCGGACCCTGGCTTGCAATTAGGAGTTTGCAGTAAAGGAAGAATAGAGAGCCCTCTTGACAAAGAGCCTACACAAGCTAATGAAGTGCAGGTTACTATCACCGGAGACCTCGGCAAGTAGGTACAGTGTTCAGAAAATACCAAACAGTTTCTGTCAAAAGTAGGGAAATGCAGCAAGAAGCACATGAAGGTTCAGAAGGCTAAAAAATAGAAGTGTTTACCTGAAAATTCAACTCTGCTGATTAATGATGTCGAACTCCTGGATACTCCTGTGAAGTTGGTTGAGGAAGGACAAGAATGGGCTTTGGTGGCTAGCCCTAATAAGCCATCAGTTATGCCATGAAAATTATTAGTTGGAATTGGCAAGGGCTGGGCAACCCCCTGACAATCCAAGAACTCAAAGCCTTATCGGCTAGAGAAAGGCCCAGTATTATCTTCCTTATGGAAACTAAGAATAAAGCAGAAATGGTGGAGAAAGTGTGCAAAAAACTTCGTTTCCAGAATTCCTTTCAAATTAATCAAATCGACATAGCAGGGGGTTTAGTGATCATGTGGCATGAGGAAGTATCTTTGCAAGTAAATGCTAGCTCAAAATACTTCATTGATGTGGAGTGCATTGATCCAGACAGCAGGCAGCATATGAAGATCACTTTTATTCATGCATCTACAAACAGTGGAGAAAGGCTAACCTTATGGCAAACGTTGGGAACCCTTAAGCCCCATAACTCCTATCCTTGGATCTGCATGGGAGATTTTAATGAAATTCTTTATGTTTGGGAGAAAGTTGGGAAAAAAGAAGCTGATAATAGTCGCATTGCTGCCTTTAGAAACATGATCAATGAGTTATCTCTAATGGATGTGGAAAGTAATTGCTGTGCATATACATGGGCGAATAATAGAGATGGGGAGGATCTCGTTAAGAAACGTCTGGATCGAGTCTTATGCACTTTAGAGTGGAGGATTACCTTTTCAGAAGCAGGAGTTCAGGCCCTTCCTGCTATTGGATTAGACCATAGTCCCCTAGTTCTTTGCCTCCATCCTGGAAGGAGAAAAATAAAAAAAAAAACATTTAAGCTGGAGGCGTATTGGACAGAAAATGAGGAGTTTTATGAGATTATCAATCAAGCATGGAAAACAAAATCCAGGTATCCATGTTCTTTTCTAGAAAAATTACAGGCGACCTCAAAAAAACTGATTCATTGGAGTAGGGAAAGGTTTGCTAATGCCATGATGCAGATCAATGAGCTAAACTTGGCCCTCACAGAGCTAACTAATAAATCTGATCAGCAAGCTAGCAGAAAGAAACGTCAGAATATTATAGCCCGGATAGAGCAACTATGCAAGTAGGAGGAACAATATTGGGGTATGAGGTCACGCATTCAATGGCTGCAATGGGGCGATAAAAACACCGGGTTTTTTCATGCATCGACTATACAGCGGAGGCAGTGAAATAGAATCAATGCATTGCATCTAGAAGATGATACCTAGTGTAGAGATCCTTCAATGATCAGCAGTCATATTCAGAGTTTCTACAGAAAACTATATACATCAGAGGGCCCTAGACAATACCGGCCTGTCCTTCTACAATGTCCCTCACCTATCACCCAGTTAATTAATGAAGAATTGGTGGCTGCTCCTTCAATGGAGGAGAGTCAGGCAGTTGTATTCCAGATGGGGGCCTTCAAAGCACCTGGTCTAGATGGATTTAGTGGCATTTTTTATCACAATTCACGGGAAATCGTAAAAACAGACCTTCTTCAGCTAGTGCAGGACTTCTTCCAGACAGTTGTACTTGATCCTCAACTCAACCAGACACGCCTTTCTTTGATTCCAAAAGTGAAGAACCCTGAGAATATTGGCCAATATGGACCCATTAATTTATGCAACTTCAGTTATAAAGTAATCTCAAAATTGCTAGCTGATCGATTAAAGAAATGGTTACCATCTATCATTGAACCGGAGCAATGTGCTTTTGTACAGGGCAGACAGATTCAAGACAATATCTTCATTGTGCAGGAAGTCTTACACCAGCTGCAGGCCACAAAAAGAAGGAGAAAACATCAGGCCATACTTAAACTAGATATGCAAAAAGCCTATAATAGAATCGAATGGGATTTTCTAAAGGATTGTATGGTGCATATGGGGTTTTGTGACAAATGGGTGACACTCATAATGCGATGTGTCACTACAGTATCTTTTAGCGTGAAGATTAACGGCGAGCCTACCCCCTTTTTTCATCCCTCGAGAGGAATTCGACAAGGAGATCCTCTGTCACCTTATTTATACATCATGATCTTAAATGTTCTTGCCTGGTTGATGAACAAAGCTCTAGCAGATGGCAGCATCAAAGGAATTCAGCTAAACAGGTCTAGTCCTAAACTATCACACTTGTTATTTGCGGATGATGTGATTTTCCTTTTAAATGGCACATTGATGGAATGTCAGAACCTAGCAATGATCCTAAAATAATACTGTTATGCTTCGGCCAAGCAATAAATTTAAACAAATTAGGAGTTTTCTTTAGTGCCAACTGTCCCTTACCTTTAAAGAAAAATCTAGTTGCAGAACTTAGAGTCTCTGTATTTGAAAAAATAGGGAAATATTTGGGAATCCCTACAGACTGGGGACATTCTAAGAAGGAACTCTTTGCATGGATTTTAGCCAGGGTCAATACTAAATTAGAAGGGTGGAAGGAAAAATTGTTTACCAAGGCTGGGAAGGAGGTACTGATTAAAAGCGTTGTTCAGTCCATACCTATGTACGCCATGTCGGTCTTTAAGGTGCTTGTATCCATCTGCAGAGCAATCGAAAAAAGAATTGCGTCATTCTGGTGGTAGAAAAGTGACTATAAGCGGGGCATTCACTGGAAAAATTGGGATATTATGAAAACTCGAAAAGACGAAGGAGGTATGGTGTTCAAAGACTTAATTACCTTTAATTCTGCTATGCTGGGCAAGCAAGTATGGCGGCTATCAAACTCCCCTACTGCCTTGTGGAGTAGAGTCTTGAAAGGGATGTATTTCGCAACAGGTAATATCTGGACAACAGGCTTGGGTCACCGGCCCTCATGGGGTTGGAGAAGTTTATTACTTGGCCGAGATGTAACCAAAGGAAACATTAAATGGTCAGTTGGGGATGGCAAGTCTATACGATCAGGGAAGATAAATGGCTCATGCAAGGGGTTATTGAAGATCAAGCCAAGCCATCAGAACCTATGATGGTATTGGACCTAATACATGCAGAAGCACGACAATGGAACAAGCAGAAAATTCAACAGTTCTTCAACGACAGTATTGCAAATGAGATCTTAGCAATTCCATTAAGCCCAACACTGCAAGCCGATTATTTAGTGTGGACAGGTAATAACACAAGCATTTATTCAATCAAGAGTGGTTATAACAGAGCACATTCCAACACCAGCCACCAACAAAACAAAGCTTCCTCGTTGTTTCAATAACCACGTACCTTATGGACTCGGCTGTGGAACCTTGGTGTGTCTCCAAAAATCAAGACTTTCCTCTGGGCCCTTTGCCAGTACGCACTCCCTACGAGAGAAAACATGTATAAACGAAAAATTAGTCCAGACCCCCTATGCCAGATCTGTCATACGAAGGTAGAAACCACTGAACATCTATTTTTTCTCTGTAAATGGACAAAAGATGTATGGGAAAACCCATGTTTCAGCAGTCTCAACCCTACCAGCAGAATATGTCGATCTGATTAGTGGATTATGGAAGCCTTTCAAGCAAGACCGAACATACCTGAACGAGACTACATCACCATGGTTCTCTGGCATATTTGGAAAGCGAGGAATAACTGGATTTTTCGAGCCAAAGTCCCAAAATCTGCAGATTTGATGATTTTGGTTCAAGATCAGTGCCTCAACCTCACGAATGGACAACAAACCCAGAAACATGCGCAACCCAATTGCTCCTTACCTGGTCGATGGAAGCCTCCAGATCGAAAATCCCTGAAACTGAACGTTGATGCATCATGGATGCCCGGCGAATTTCTGGGTTCTGCTGCTAGTATTGTGCGTGACTCCAATGGCAAGGTGCTTGAAGGTTTTGGCTGCTCTACTAGGGTTTCTTCGGCTTTGGAGGCTAAGTTGAAGCGATAAGGCACGGTCTCTTTTATATCCGAGAACTCCAGTTGAAGCATGTGGACATCTTGCCGGGTCAACCACTTCGCTGGATTGTGGAAAGTGATTGTTCAGCTGCCGTAGACCAAGTGATGGGCCGGGCCGATCTTCACTAGAATTCAAGTGAGGTTGTTCTAAGATGCCGAAGAGAGTTAGCCAATATGGAGGTCGACATAACAACCTGCACCCGTGAAGAGAATCGTGCTGCGGACTGGACTACACGAACACATCGTGCTCAAATGCTTCCTTTTAATTGGTGGATCTCTCCGCCTTTGCCTCTTTCGCATATATTATGTTCAGACATTAGTCCTTTCCTGTCTTGTAAGACTCCCTTTAAGTAATTCTATCAGTATCCATTTTGACCAAAAAAAATAAACACTTTCTTCTCTTCCTTCTCCACCATCATTCCCACCCCAGAGCTTGGGGAAATTAGAGACCCTTCCTGTCAAAGACCCTCCCAAGTTGAGCATAGGATTGAGGCTTTTCTCATTATTGAATTTGAGCATTTATATTGTTAGGCAAAATCAAATCAGATTTTCGATAAAAAAATATTTTCAGTTTCATTTTCAATTTAAGACAAACACCCAAAAATATTGTCACTTTTTAGAAAACGTTTTTCAATAATGTCATGTTTTCCGCAAAATAAACGGTGCCTTCCTTTGTTATTTTTTTCTTTATGATAAACAAACTCAAAAATTCTTTTAACTTCAAACTTTGGACCTAATGAAAACCATCCATATATATATATATATAAAAATATATATATATATATATATATATATATATAAAAAAGACTAGACACGATAGCTTTCCTAACTATCTCAAATATCTAAATTTGATTAATTTCCATGTTTACATAAACTGACATGATCAACTCATATGACATGTGAGGACCGGGAGAAGGCCCCCACCCCCGCCCCCTCCTCCGCCGCCAAGGGCAACACCGTGGAGATCCTCCGCCCGGCCTCCATAGTGTGCTCTACTCCGCCACCATGCTTCAGTCGCCGGCCAGGGCCAAGAAGCTCATCTTCATCGAGTACTTGACCTTGATGAGTGATGGCGGCGGCGAAGGCCTGGAGCAGCAGCTTGAGAGAGTACGTGGACCTGACCCAACGGAGGCCCGCCCCGCCGCGTGAGATGCACGAGCTGTTCCAGGTAGAGGAGGAGGTGGACGTTTACCTTGAGAACGGGTGGCATTTCGGCGAGATCGGGAGATTCACGAGGACTCCAAGGTACTGCATGGTAACACTCCCGGAAGAAGAATTTCTATTCTTTTGTTCCAGGGAACAAAAAAGAATAGAAACCTGCATGATAACCGCAAGTTAGTTTTTGTTCCTGGAATAAAGAGTTAGCCCGGAATAGAAATGAGAAGTAAAAAAGTTGCTTTTGGTTCCTGGAACAAGTTTAAGAAATAAGTGAATTTTTTTTTCTTTTATTCTTCTCTTGCGCACGGCCCATTGACTGCCGTTGACCGCCGCTCGCCGCCACCCGCCGTCGCCGCCGGTCGGCCGGTTGTTGGTCGCCGGCCGCCGGTCTCCGGCCGCCGGCCGAAGACCGCCGCCGGTCGCTGGTTGCCGCCCGGTCGCCGGAGGCCGACCGGCGCGCGCCGCCGCTGCCGTTACCGCCGCCGCCGACCGTCGGGCCGCTGCCGCCGCCGCCGCCGCCGCCGACCTCCGCCCGCCACCACATGTCGCCGCCGGCCGACCGCCAGCCCGACCGACCGCCGCCGCCGCCGTCGGTCGCACGGCCCATGCGGCGGTGAGCGGAGGTCCGCCGGCGGCGCGGCGGCGGCGGCATCCGGCGGCGATCGGCCAACAAAAATAAATATAAAAAAGAAACTGTTTTTTACCAAACGCGTTTATATTCTTTTTCTATTTCTAGAGTAGAAATTTTGTGTAGTTACCAAACGGGTTTTTTTACACGAAATTGTCCCCTTAATAGAAATAAAAAAAAGCATTTCTGAAAAAAAAAATTGTTCCCCGGCCAAGAAGCGTTGCCATGCGCAGCCCAAGTATTTAGTCGCGATGGGGGGTGGGGGTGAGGAGGTGGAGCTTGGACGGTGGGAGTTGAGGCGTCATCATGAGCGGAGTGGCAATGGGGTTTGGAGCCCGCCTTTCGCCAGCGATGAAAAACAGGTAGAGATGTCTCGTGGCTTCTTTTTATCTTCCATTTCTTCTTGTTGTTGGCGTTGCTTAGTCCGTTGATAGACTGATAGTTGAGAATAATTTATGTCTGTCGTAGGTTCTCCGTTCAGTAATTGATGTCATTCATGAGATAATTCGACCAATTTAAATCAATTGAGTTGCTACTGTAAAGTTCCATAGATTTAATTGGGATAAATTTGGATTATATCTTTTCAATTTAGCCCATTTCTCTTTCAATTAAATAAGATTTCTTTACGACTGGGTCCTCCAAAGACCTAATTGTACACAATTTTGGCCAAGTCTAACCAAACCGATTCAAACTGGTTTGATCAACCACCAACGGGAAATGGTCTTTCTGGCCATGTTTCGGTGGCGGGGGACCGCCATGAGTTAGCCATTCTCTTAGCCAACCACCCCCATCCCCCTCTTGCATGAAATTACAAAAATGCCTCTAGTAAATCATAAAAATGCCATTGAAGTACGAAATTACGAAAATATTCTTGATTAGTTACTAATCCAAAAAATTAATTTTGACCATTCATTGAGATTTTCATCCTTACCATCCAATATAACATGTGTTTAATTTTCCTCTAATCGTAAGAAAACTTAGGGTTTTTTATTTAGCTTGGGAGAGCAAATCCCAAATCTCATCTTGGTATGAGAGGATTTTCCCCCCAAAAATTAGGAGGGCCCATCATCCAGATTTACTTCCTCTCTCTTCAACTACTTCTCTTTCTAACCACTGGGATTCGCCCCAATGGCCAACCCTTTCAATATGGAACTTCCAATATGGAAGGGGGAGGTGAGGGGTTCAAATCTCCACCTTCTCAGATGGGATAGATTGGAGACGCGCAAGTTTCGACTCTCACGCCCTGCAAGAGGCAAATCAAAAGTCTAAGAGTGAGTGTAGAGTAGATATAGAATAGGACCGACCAAAAAAAGAAAAAAAAAACTGCTTCTCTCTCTCTCTCTCTCTCATACTCGGTCGAAGCTCCTGTTGCCCAATTAGCCGTGCGCCAACTTCCCTCTGGCGAACCATCGGCTTGTTGACCTCCCTCATAGCTCCCTCTCGCTAGTCACAACGCCAGCTGTCACTAGTAATTCATTTCATGGACATTATTCAGTAATGTTCGAACAAGCGTTAGGCTCCAATTTGTCTGTTCTCTCATTGCAGCTTCAAGCAACCACAGCCACCCACCGAACATGACTCTAGCTAAACTTGCCTGGACCAACAAGACCATCTCATATTTCTTCGTCATCGGGAGACCTATTTCAATCCACACATTCCATATTCTAGTTATTGGTGGAGGTATGATTTGACTTGATTTTGTACTCCGCAGCCAATTGTACACAGGACAAGGACTTGTCTTCAAGCAGTCTCTCTAGAGCATCACTCTTCCAGAATTCCAGAATGGCAAATCGTGTGGGAGCATTTTCTTTTACTTAAAAGATACGATCAATGCAGAAATGCTACGGCAATAGCAAGGAGAATTTTTGTGAGCTACCGACCCTAATCTAAAAGAAACCATGTAGCCGCACTGTTGCCAACAGTCATCAGTTTTGGTTTGGCCACTAATAGAAATTCCTTTGCAGATAACCTCAGATTAAGGATGTCACTTTCGCAAAGTTATTCGCTAAACTGGGAGACAATCTTTCTCAAGACCAAATAATGAAGGATGCTGCACACAGGATATTGCTGGACGTGAACTAGACACTCATATCTTATGACTCTGAACAAATGAGTTCACATACACTCCAAATCTTCTCGTTCATGTACTCCAAGGCTTCAAAGGGTCAAGCGTGCAACTAGTCTCACTATGAGACTCGCCAGGCATTGCTTTTGGCAATGGAGTCCCACACAAGGCTAGATTCCTACTAATCGAGCTGCTTGAGAATGTGCTCCGTTGCTTGTCTTGAGATATAAAACTGGCCATTTGTTCCTCCAGGAGATTTAAGAATACAAGGTGAAGCGAAGGCGGCTGCTGAGGACTTTACCAGCATTTGGATAATGAGAAAATCAAAAGGCAGGCCCAAACACAAAATTCGTGCAACATTTGATAAATAGGCCACAACTTTTGATCCAAGGAAGTTACAGGGCCATAAGACCAATTAGAAAAGCTCGTTCCGAACCGGTTTGTTGTCGTTTCAGCCCTCAAAATTCATTGATTTCATGAGTTTCAGGCCACTTTTCTTATATTATTTCTATCTAGTATTTTATGCATTGTTTCAGCATTTCGTTTATTTTCCATTTTTTTTTTTTGGCTGCTTAGGGGTTTTATTTATTTGTTTATTTATTTTGCTCACTTAGGATTTTGGAAGTACTTTCGTTATCTTTGGGAATTATCATTTAGCCTTCATCATAATATAAGATAGTTTATTCCTCATCGGTTGTCCTGTATAGGAGATGCAATTCAGGTCCTCTAGGTTTGATGATCTGGTCTTGGACTCTTTATCTACCAAAAAGACGACTGACAATAGATGGTCAACAACGATCGATGAAACATGAAGATTAGATTTTGAATTTCATATTCTGCCACATGGAACTGATCGAAGTAATTTTGCCCGTCTGGTTCAACATCGATCACCAAGTACCAGGGAAAAAAAAAAAAAAAAAACAGCAAATTTTCGGGTCCAATATAACATACAAATGGACCGAACATGACCTTGATTCAATGACCAGAGGCTTGCGACTTAATCATCATGAATCAGAAATTGGATAGATTCAGAGGATTATAACGTAGACCGAGAAAGAGCTAGTTATGATTAAAAAGACGGAATTAGCCATGTTCTCATTTGCTGCTTAAAAATTTCTTGACAGTAAATGATAAGCCAACACACTCATTGATGAACATGTAGGCACAAAATGGGAGAGAAAAGGTCAAAGATTGCTAGCGCTATGCCTCACAAAACCAAACTAAATTGCAGATTCCCTTGGCCAATCTATCGTTGCTTGAGACCGCCTTCTTTGAATAAATCGAATTAGATTCTTGAGGTTTTAAATTGAACTGAGTCTATCTCCATTGTACCATGTGATTAATTAGTACAATAATCTATAATGTGAGGAAATTTGGCTGAATGTTTATAATGTGTCATTTCTTAAGATATTTTGCTGTCTATTTTAGAGCAGGGACTCGAATATCTCAACGAATTCAATTTGAGTTTAGTTGGATGCAGCGTGGTCGTGCTGTCAAGCCATCAGCCGGCCTGCTTGGTCAACCTTTTCTCAAGAACTAGATAAATTATGTAATCAAACATTGCCTCCTCAAGTCTCAGTTATCTATTAACTATATCGAAGTAATGATAATAATAAGGATGTATATTAGAGATGTTTATGCAATGAAAGTTTCTCAGTATATTAGTTTTTTAGAGTGGTTAAGATTAAGTAACATGCTAATACTAACTCACAAGAAATAAGTATATAGAGGAATTGGTTCGTTTCTTTGTTAAGTAATTACGGCAAGCGGGCCGGGGACAAAACAGGACTTTTGCTTCAATGGGCTTTAACCCAATGTGCCAAATATTGATATTATAGAAATAAGTTATGCAAGGCGAAATTCGAAAAAATTGTATGCAGGGTAAATTCAACTATAGATATTATTTAAGAAAAAGGAGTAAGAGAGTAGTTGTTTCAAATTTAAACGCTTCTACTCACAATAGATATCCAAGAATAATACGTTTTCATTTAACGAATGATTTTCAGCGGATGAGTTTTGATCCCAAAATAATTGTTATGGATGGCCAGTCTGTAACTTAGTGAAATAGAGAGAGATGCACTCAGATAATCTGTCTGCATGAGAACTTCAGGTAAACAGCGAGATAATTTTTGCAGAGATGATTAGAGGCTCCATCCATGGAGGATTATCAATGAGAGTTGCCCAGTAAGATGAGTTTGCGTACAAGGGAGGAACTCAACTACAACCACCCGTTCAATTCCAGTCCTGAGACAATGCATACAGTGGGATCCAATCCGAGTGAGGAATGGTGAAACAGTGACGGCAGTGAACCATCTCTTTTTGACAGTCTACAAGGCATTCCCCTCCACCTGTTGTCTGTGGTTCTGGACAAATTAATCGTGCCCAGCCTCTCAATGTTCTTTCTTTATCAAATGACAAGGGAAACTAATAAAAAAAGAAGGTTGTCTCTACTGTTTTTTTCTTGAAAAATCAAATGATAGGTTCCCGAGTCTTAAAATATCCAGGGTTCTTGTCATAAACAGGTCAGGCTCAAGGAAGGAAACGAACTTGAAAAAGCATGATTGCACTATTTAGAAGACCCTCCAAGGAATCAGCATGGTCCAGTCCTTGGCACATACTGCTCGAACACGAGGAGTTTCTCTCTGCTGTCCCCTGATTCTTCTGGAAAGCTCCTTACGTGGAAATCGGCAAGATGACTTATTTTGAAGTGTGTCGAGGTTCGCAGCCATGAATTAATTGATGAAAGCTAAAACCATGTATAAAGGAAACACAATCCGCGAATGGTTAGAAGAGGACCAAAATCAAGAAATTCAACTTTAATACCATCGCAGACCGAGAGCTGTCAACGCGCTTGAATATATAAACTGACGATAAAGGGCGCAAAGACAGGAAGAAGGGATATGAAACTAGGAGGTAAAAGGAAGATGGTAAATGCCAAACATACCGCTATTACGTGGAATCCATGCCCAACAGAAGCACAACACAATACTGTCTTGCAATCCGTCGTCAATTATCCAAGTGTCCATAAAACCTAAACGCAAGTCCTAATAAAGCGTGGATAAATATGAACTTCGTAATCAAGTTCTGCATATGACATGGATGGTTTTACTTTTGTTGCCAGTAACTATCTGCATGCATTGGTAACAAAAAGACTACAGAGTCTGCACAGCAGGGATTAGCTTATAACGATAAATAAGGAATACAGAGTCCTAAAGATCATCAGGAAACCATCAAGTGCATGTGTGTATGGGTGTGAGAGAGACGGAGGCAGAGACAGAGACAGCGAGAGCAAACACTAAAACTAAGAAAAACAGAGTTCCCAAGATCAGTAAATTTGAGTTCAGAGGGTAGGTAGGTTCAGGTACAATGGCACACCTTCCACTCCACACCAACAACGGGAGCAAACTCTCAAATCTAGAGAGTCAATTCACACATCTGCCCAACCCAATTCTAATAACGGGTTTTCAGGCTACACTACTCTTTACTAATCCTCTGTTTCTTGTTTTTGTTTTTTTCCTCCATTGGAAAAGAAAAAGGTCCCCAAAATCAAGGACGACCAACCCCTAAAAGATTTGAAAAAGAGCGAACATCCAGAACGCCTAACCCAGTCAACTCAATCGTATAATTAAGATCAACACTAACCAAAGATTAGGATTAGCAGTCGTGACATTGCCTCGCATTATAACCTCGAAATCTTTATCGTCATTTTTGGGAGCTTTCTTTTTCCTTCCAACAGAGTCTAGGCTAGCTTCAATTTCGAAGACGAAATCAAAATGTCTCCAAATTGACACACAACTTGTCAAAGACCGTCACGAAGTCCCCATGGAAAGGCCTGTGTAATTGCTTGGGAGACCGAGGACTTGGTGCCACCTTGTTTTGCAGTCTAGCATACGAGTGAGTTCATTGGTGGCGGGGGGAAGGGATTCAATACATGTAAACTTCCAGCACGAAAAGTCTTCTCTGGAAAGTCTGTTGGTGGGCTCACGTGGCTGCCAACTTCTCCTCCCATCATCTCCAGCAAGACGAGTTCACCTTGCCTTGCGGGTTAGGAGTTGAATCAAGATCCATCAGGATCTATTTTAGTCCTGCGGTATTTTTCACATTTTTTTGCTCCTAATTACTGCCAGACATATGCGTGCTTGCAAGGGGAGCGACTTGGCTTCACCTTGGATTAAGTACCCCATTTAGCACAATTTTAAGCAAAGATTACCCCATTGCAGTTCGAAGTACCCATTCAAACGCCAAATCTCATGCACCGACATTCCTATGGAATCCAATCAGCTCCAGAGGATGATTCCATAGTTTGTAGAGCCGTAGAGAAAGCACATTCGAAGTATAGATGGCTGCTAGATTCAGGAAAAGAGGAACAGAAGACCCACTTATCATCAATTGAAGTCCACTAACTCATTCTATCAAATATTTGCAGCCTATTGAATATAACAAGCCACACAATGATATCAAATTTCGTCAGGTTTGGATTAAGCCAGATAATCCTGTGCCAGACCATCTTTTGCTTCATTTCTCGTACCAATTCCCAAGGATCAGCCTGAGTAAACTAACCAGAAGAATTTCTCGGGAAAACATCCTCAGGAGAACTGCAAGGAGAGAGTGTCCCACTAAGGCTGCATGAATCTGGACTAAACAAATCCGATCTTGCAGGAGGCCATGACTAATGCTCTCCATTAATAACAGAGGCACCCAAAAAATTGGGTCACAAAGCTGCATCATACATGGCTTATGGAGGTAAACATTTAGCGAAACACCATGGGGATGCCGTGGATCATACCATAAAGAAGTGTCCTACGATTTCAATTATATGGAACAAATGGCTTTAGAACAGATCTTGCCTCAAGTAGCTTCCTCCAGTCAATATTTACTGTCACCCTTTGGATCAACAGACCAAATAGAGACATGCTTAAGCAATGTGGTGTTGTTTAATTAAGCAATGAGTCTGATGAAGTGTTGTTTTTTTAAGGAATTTATGATGTAATCATGACATGATCTTTTCAGATGCTTTCTTTTCTCCTGCAATAAGTCTAGTCTTGCTTTATCTAAGACGGTAAAGTCTGGTAAAGCCAGACCCCCAGGAAAAAAAAAGTCTGGTGAAGAGATGATCCTAAAGAAAGACCTGAATGAATTTGAAATGCGTATGATTTATAGATGCCACAACAAGGATTCGAATGATTAAGTTGTTTTGGACCGGCATAATCTCTTGTACTTACAACAAAGAAATCTGCAAGTTTGCGCCATGCCTAACACTATCTTCCCTCATCTACGGCTGGTCTCTTGGTTACTAGTACAATCTGTTGGTCCAACAAGAATGGTCTGATACTGAGGGGGCGTTTGGTCTCTGATGGTCCCAATATAAAGAAAGGAAAACTTCAAAAGAGGCTGATTTTACTTGTCATGCTTCCAGGAGGCATATAAAAACACTGCACTGATTTATAATCCAAAACAATTCACGTCCCCGGTTACATACAATTATAATGAAAACAAACTAGTAGTTCATTCCAAGGACATCATTCAGCATTATTTGACCATGCGTTAGGAGGTTCCACTGTTTTGTCTGTCCTCTCATTGAAGCTTCATGCAACTACAGCAGCCCACCAAACATGACTTGGCTGAACTCAATTGGAATGATAAGACTATCTCATATGACAAGGCCAATCAATCTTGTTCATCATTGAGAAAACTATTTCAATCTACTTGTATCACATTCGAGTAATTAGTGCAAGTATAATCCGACTTGATTGTGTACTCTGCAGCCAACTGCACACAGTACAATGACTAGTTGTCAAGCAATCTCTTCAGAGAATCATGCTCTTCCAGAATCCCAGAACAGCAGATCTTGTGAGAGAATTTTCTTTTACTTAAAAGATAAACAAATGATCAATGCCAAAATGCAACAGCAATAGGAAGGAGGAATTTTTGTGAGCTACTAACGGTAATGTAAAAGAAATCATATAGCTGCTAAAAGAGGAAACGATCAGATGTGCACAACAATGATGACGGTACCATCCGCACCGCCATCCATAGTTATCAGTGTTGGTTTAGCTACCAAATGAAATTCCTTTGGAGAGAACCTCAGATTTATGCTTTCATTTTTGCAAAGTTGATCGCAAAACTTAAGACAATCTGTTTCAAGACCAATTAGTAAAGGATGTCGCACAAAGAATATTGCTGAACCTGAACTAGACATTTAGCAAATCAGACTCACTTTGCTTGGTAAAAGAAGAAAGATATTTCAACAGTAATGGCTGTCACCTTCATTTATGTACTATAATTTGAGTCTAAGGAAGAACTGGTTTAGCTTTCTGAAATTTGAACATCAATTAAGCAAAGATCAATGTGCCCCCCGAAAAAGTCAACTCAGACCCGACCCAAATTGGTCAGGTCATGCTCTTGAAAGAACTACTCAAGTGGCAAGCTTTGCGCGTGAGTCTCTTTTTACACTACATAACGGCAAAGAAATTAAATGAACAGGCAGAGGATTGACAAGGCTCCACTTGGTTATCAAGCAAAAGAAAAAAGGAAATCAGTTGTTTGAGTAATGCAAAATGCAAGAAAAAGACCATGATCAATTACTTGACTAAACTTGCTTGGAAAACAGGACCATCTCATATGACAAGGTCAGTCACATTTCCTCATCATCAAGAGAACTATTTCAATCTCCTCATGCCGTATTCTAGTCATTAGAGGGAGTATAATTTGACTTGATTGTGTACTCTGCTACCAACTGCACACAGGATTCGTCAAGCAGTCTCTTGAGAGAATCGTACTCTTCCAGAATCCCAGAACAGCGGATCATGTGAGAGAATTTTCTTTTACTTAAACAATTGATCAATGCAGAATGCAACTACAATGGCCAGTTCTGTGAGCTACTAACCTTAATCTAAGAGAAACCATGTCCCTGCTGAACAAAGGAAGTGATCAGATGTGCACAATAAAGATGACAGTATGGCCACTAAAGAAGTTTCTTTGCAGAGAACTTCAGATTAATCCTGTCGCTTGTGCAAAGTTGTTCACAAAACTTTGAGACGACAGGTATATGTGAAATAAACACGATACAGTTTAGTCCTCATAGGTTGTCTTGCCTAGAAGATGCAATTTCAGGTCCTCCGGTTCAGATGACTTGGTCTCTTGACTCTTTATTGACCATAGCGACGACCAGCAATTGATGGTCGATGATGATCACTGAAACATGAGAAATACAATTTTGAATTTCATATTCTGCTACATAGAACCGATAGAAGTAATTTTGCATGTCCGATTCAACATGGATCACCAAATACCCAAAAAAGCGGCAGATTCTCTCATCTAACATAACAAACAAATGGACCGAATTGATACAATGAACAGAAGCATGCAACATGATCATTATGAATCAGAAATTGGATGAATTCAGAGAATTAAAGCATAGACTAAGATAGAGCCAGTTCTAAGTAAAAGGATGGATTTAGCCACAAAACTAAACTAATCGCAGATCCCCTTGGCCAATCTATAGTTACTTGAGACTGCCTTCTTTGAATAAATCGAATTTAATCTTGTTACCCCTCAAAATTCTTAAAATTATAAAATGAACCAAGTCCAGCTCCATCATACCATTTGACTAATTAGTAGAGTAATCTAATGTGAATGACTTTGGCTGAATGTTTAAATGATGTCATCTGTTAAGAGGTTTGGCTGTCTATTTAAAGCAGGGAATGAGCCATTTCAAGGAATTCAATTAGAGTTTACTAAGATGCAGCATGATCATGTTGTCAAGCCACAAGCCGGCGAGCTTGGTCAACCTTATGTCCGAACTAGATAAATTATGCAGTCAACCATTACATCCTCAAGTCTCAGTTATCTATTAAGTATATCTAAATAGCATACTGACATGATATATTAGAGATGTTTATGCAATAAAAGTTTTCAGTCTATTATTTTTTACAGTGATTAAGATTAAGTAACATGATAATACTAACTCAAGAAATAAGCATAGTGAATGTATTTATTCATTTTTGGTTATGTCGTTGTGCCCCATCCATGAAACGGGTCTCATTCTCGTTATAGTGTAGAATTTTTATATATTAACTTGAAGTGTCCAGCATCAAATGAAAGTGAATTTAAAATTTATAGGTTGAACAAACACAGAAGATTAAGCTATGATATGTCTAGAATGACTTTACATTTTACTTTTTACATTGTTCACATATTGTGGTGCATAGAATTTGTTTAAAATTGAACATTCTTCCTATAAATATAGACACATAAACTTGAAGATAATTTTTCTATGAGGCAGTCTATGGGTATAATGTGACCATTTATAAAGACATGCACGGCTATGGCCATCACCATAGGGTAGACATATTACTTTGAATTCGGACAGCTATTTGTTGGGGAGGGCACTCTCTTTTATCATTTTCAGTAGAAATATTTGGAACTTAAAGATATTTTTCTATTCCACTTTGACCTATGTTCTCCCGCAAAGACGAAGTACAATAGCTCGCAATCAACTGATTTGTGACTTCTAAGATTTCGGTGCTAATTCTTCGGGACATAATTTCACGGCAGAGTAACATGTTAACGATCTTGGTTGACTGGGTTAAGGTCACCTGTAATTCGAATTCTTCATGAAATAAAAGCTACACATGTGATAATGGAAAAGATATCTATTGAGGTTAATGGGAATAACTTCACTTTTCTATTTTTTTGGTTCCTTTTAGTTTAAGTTGTGCGCATGACAGAACTCATTATTCGTCTTCTCAATTCAACTGATATGCAATTGCACCAAGAAAAAATGAGAATACGTTAGACAAAATGACATTTCAAAATGGTATGATGACATCTTTATTCATCAAGTCTACATTGCGTGGTAGACATTAGACAAAATGACATTTCAAAATGGTCTACTGACATCTTTATTCGTCGAATCCATGCGTGGCTTAGAACTGTTGACAGCGTGTTGTAGAAGTTTGATACCTTCATTTGAAAAAATTGCCAAAAGGGAGCTTAAGTCTAAGCCCGTCAACATATCTAGTTGGACTCACATTTACTCAAAAGCTTAAACCAATGAGTTATGAGCTAACTAGAATATGTTAACTACTCCATACCATATCAATTCTCCAATGTGAAACTTCTTTAACACAACTCACTCACACTTCCATCCTAACAATCTCCCTCTCATGTGTGAGCTTAGTTTTAGGTCTGCTTCCCCTTAATTCAGGCATCATTTTGCATCAACTTCCTATGAGCCCGCATTGCTACACTACAACGTCCACCTGCCTGAAAATCACAACCATTAGCTCTGATACCATTTGTTATAAGTCAGTAGTTCCTTGGTCATGGAATAGCCTGGCGAGCAGAATTTGCCAAGCTAGCCTTCTTTCTATAGTTGTTCCAAAGAACAGTACGACGAATAACTTCTTTATACGGGATTGTACTACACCCGGTTTAGCTCAGGCGTCTAGTTCATCAAGCGAAACAACAATCTACTTTAAGCTCAACAACTGATTTCGGCCTGCCATGGCCTCATCAAGAGAGCGGCATCAGCTCTCGATCAGTTTGTGCACGGAAGGCCAACCCCACCTTCAGAGCTCCTAAGTAATATAATTATTCGATCCTAGAGCTCTTAGCACTAACTGTCCTAATGCCACTCCCATAGACTAATTGTGTTAATCCCCTCTACATCACTCGCTCTTCACCTAATAACCCTAAGCTTCACTCACAAGTGTCGCAAGTACAAGAGGATTCACGAATAGTGACATTCTCCCCCACTCAATTTCGCAATGCCCTCATTACGGCTATTCAGTCACTTCCTTGCATTTCCTTAACCATCAATGCCATTCCCTAAGACTTACATAAATGGCAACACTTGCCCAACAGAACAGGCCACTTCACTCCATTAGTTGCTTCCCTTGATCAAATCCATTTATGAATCTCTAGTCACTTGTGCTCCCCAACAAATGTGGCATCCCTAGCCAACTGCGCACCTGTTATTGCACCTTCTTTTGCCCACTAAGCTCCTTCCGATCTCTACAAGCCAACAAAGGGTATCTCTTGTTGGAAATGTGATGATAGACCTCCTCTTAAGATTCACCCATTGATCCAGGAACATTATCTCCATTCAATGGGTAATTTGGTTCATTCATGTGCCCCCATTGCCATCCTAGAAGCTAGACGAGAGCCGCACGTTGTCCGAGCCCTCCTGGCCCCGGCGATCACTCTCCGCCCTCATAGGACCGGGAAGACCACAAGCTTTTCCCCGAATCACCCATCTCCTGGAGGGATCCCTACTCTGATACCATTTGTCCTGTCAACACATAGTAGAAGTCCGACACCTTCATTTGGAGAGATCGTCAAGAGGGAGCCCAAGTCCAAGTGCATCAACATATCCAATTAGACTCACCTTCACTCAAAAGTTTAAATCAATTAGTTATAGGGTAACCAGAATATGTTAACTACTCCATGCCATATTAATTCTCCGATGTGAAATTCTCTAACACAACTCACTCATGTGTGCATCCTTATAAAAACAACTCTTCAAACAAATTTGATGGCCTTCCGCCTTGCCTTCTCTCTATACTTGACTGCTTTTCTCTCTAGTATTCTCACACTTCGTGCAAGCCATGTAGGCCTTCCTATTTCAAATACAATGTATGCTATCGAAATCCCAATGACGGTTCCCGATGCATAACCAATCCACATTACTTTCTGGTCAAACCAACTCTCATGCACTTCATGTTCGAAAGTTGATGGGGAAGATGGTGGAGGAGGTTGAACATCGTCAGAGCATGCATTTGGCAATGGAGTTCCACATAAGCCTAGATTCTTGCTAAATGAGTCTCTTGAAAATGTGCCCAATTGCTTGTCTTGAGGAATTCGACCGATGAGTTGGTTATTCGAGAGGTTTAAGTATGCTAAGAAAGTCAAATCTCTCAATTTACTAGGAATTCCTCCAATAAGCTTGTTTGAAGAAAGATCGAGCCATTCAAGATTAGTCAAGTTCCCAAGAGTCAGAGGGATGGAACCTGTAAGGTGGTTATGAGTAAGATTGAGCCCTTTGAGAGAGTGAAGATGTCCAATAACTCTAGGAATATCCCCTTGGAAAGAGTTGTGTGACAAGTCAATGGTTGTGAAGATGGTCAAGATCTTCACTAGCTCAATCTTTAACCCTTTCATGGTCACGATTATGGAATTTTCATATAATGTCATTCGAAAGAACTGTGTCATATACAAGGATTTCTCCTGCTCATTTTCGCAATTCATCATGCCTTTAAGGTTCATGAACAAGTTGGCTGGCAAAGGACTGCTAAAGTTGTTGTTGGAGAGGTCCAAAATGCGTAACTTAGGAAAGAGATGAGATCCTCTACGGATATTCAAAAGACCCATCAAATTATTGGACCTCAAAACGAGTACTTTTAGTTGTGGGAGTGTTCCCAACCATCTCGGGAACATATCCACTATCTGGTTTTCACCAAGATTCAATACTTCCAGATGTTTACATTTGACAAGGGACCGAGGCATTGTGCCTTCAAATTGATTTTGACTTATGTCAAGAGTCATCAATCTATTTCTAGAAGAAAATGATTGAGGAATTGTGCCCTCGAGAAGATTACTTCGCAAGTTCAAAACTAAGAGAACGGTGCTAAAATTTACTAAGCACTGAGGCAAGCTACCCGATATGCCATTGTTAGATAAGTCAATAAACTTAAGCTTAGTGGCATTACAAATCAAAGAAGGGATATTTCCTGTTATATTATTACTTGCAATGGAATAATAATTTGTGACGGGGGATGGAAGCGGAATTGGCCCTCCAAAGTTGTTGTTGGATAAATCAATTGCGGCCAATGAGATGTTCAAGAAGAACTCTGTGGGCCACCGTCCAACAAAATTGTTGTTGGAAATAATTAAACATCTAAGAGCAGGGAAGGAGAGTCCAAAGCTAGTGAGGTCAATCATACCATGAAATTTGTTGGATCGCAAATGAAGGTGCTCCAAGTGCGTTGCTTCTAGCCAATGTGGGAAGATATCACTAAATTCATTGTGACCGAGATCTAGTGATAATAAGTTCACGCATTTGACTAGGGAGCGTGGTATTGACCCTTGTAATGTATTGCTGCTCAAGTTAAGATATGTCAGAATGGTTATATTACCCAAACACGGTGGCATATTCCCAAAGAGATTATTGTTAGACAAATCCAAATACCGGAGCAAACTCAACTGGCAAATCAAAGAGGGAATCTCACCTGTAAAACCATTGTGGGAGGCAATAAAATTTGAAGTAGAAGGTGAAGGAATTTGGGGTGGCCCTTGGAATTTATTATTACTCAAGTCCAAATACTTGAGATTTGTTATATTACCAAAACATGGTGGTATATGCCCAAAGAGATTATTGTTAGACAAATCTAAATTCAGAAGTGTACTCAACCGGCAAATCAAAGAGGAGATTTCTCCAACGAAACCATTGTAGGAGGCATTAAATTGAGAAGTAGAAGGTGAAGGGACTGGGAGTGGCCCTTGGAAATTGTTGCTACTCAAGTCTACAGTCCATAGGTTGGTTATATTACCAAAACATGGTGGCATATTCCCTGTGAGATTATTGTTAGACAAATATAAAGACCGGAGTGAACTCATCTGGCAAATCGAAGAGGGGATCCTATCGATGAAACCATTGTGAGAGGCATCAAAGTAAGAAGTAGAAGGTGGAGGGATTGGGAGTGGCCCTTGGAATGAGTTGTTCTGAAGGTAGATATATGCCAATCGCTTCCAATGAAATTGTTTTATGCCTCCCTCTAGAAGGTTATGAGAAAGATCTAATGTTTCCAATGTATTTTGGCTTATTCCCCAAAACCATCTTGGGATCTCCCCACTTATTCTGTTGTAAGAGAGGTCTAAGTGTGTTAATCTTTCTAACGAATTCAAGAAATACGGGATCTTGGTCAAGTTGCAAGAAGACAACTGCAACACTTCAAGCGTTGGGAGGATGAGGGAGCTATCAGAATAGAGAGCGCCATGAAAGCAATTGCATCTAAGATCAAGACCAATGATGTTACCCGTAACATTATCGCACGTGACACCATCCCACGAGCAACAATCTTCGCCATTGTTCCATGAGTTTGCCTTTGGATAAGAGGGGACCCCATCATACTCACAAACAGAGTCCAGTGCCACGCAATCAAGTAGGAAGGAGTTCTTAAAAAGGAGCAATGCATCGCGCTAGCCAACAGGGCAAAGTGTTGAGGCAAAGGAAATGGAGGAATGTAAGAAAAAGAGGCAACAAAGGAGGCTGAGGATTTGATGCCACCCCATTTTTCAGTTTAGCATTCAAGTGAGTTTATTGGTAATGGAGAGTGCTTCAATTATATAACCCTTATCAAGTGTGAAGTCATTGACACGAGCCTTCGCTAGAAGCTCTATTGGTGGGCTCACAACATGTGTTAGCTGTTCTAAAAATCAATATGTCGTGTTCGACAACGCAACCTTTCAGATTTTTCCCTTCAGCATACGGGTGAGTTTATTTCTTGTGGGAATAGGACTCTGCTTAGATAGACTTCCAATAAAAGACTTCTCTGGAAGGTAGTTGGTGGCCGCCCGTAGACCTCAACTTCTTTTTCGATAGGCGAATTCCACTTGCCTTCTTCTCTGAAAGGTCCGTTGGCGGGCTTCCGGAGACTTCGACTTGTTCTTCGATAAGACAAGTCCAACTTGCCTTGCGGGTCGGGAGCTTCCGCAGACTTCGACTTATTCTTCGATAAGACAAGTCCAACTTGCCTTGCGGGTTTGGAGTTGAATCAAGATCGATATTTCTAGGAGTCCTTGGATATTTTTTGCTACCAGACAAGGGGAGCAACTTGCTTCGCCATGGATTAAGGATCCCATTAATCTCTCTCTCTCTCTCTCTCTCTCTCTCTCTCTCTCTCTCTCTCTCTCTCTGTGTATTTATATATGAGTTAAAGACCAATATCCAGTTCAATAGCTCTTTCTCGAGATAAGTTCTTCCTTTATGACCTTCCAGTTTTTTTACTAGTTATTTTTCGTTTCATTTATCAGGGCAAACATGAGTAGCATATCAAAGTTAATTCCTCATAGATTTTGAGAGCACTTATTTAATCTTCGTGAATTGTCACATAGCCTTCATCACTATACAGTACAGTGTATTCCTCAAAGGTTGTCTTGTATAGGAGACGCAATTTTAGGTCCTCTGGTCCTGATGACTTGGTGTTGGATTCTTAATCGAACAGAGCGATGACTAACCATCAATGGTGGACGACGAACAATTAAATATGAGGAGTAGAATTTGAATTTTATATTCTGCTACAGAGAACCGACAGAAGTAATTTTGCATGTCCGATTCAACGGAGTTCACAAAATACGGAATGAAGCAGCAAATTTTCTTGTCCAAAATAACATACAATCAGATTGAATGCGTCCTTCATTCGATGAAGAAACGTGTGACTTGGTCATTAGGGGCGCGTTTGGCAACGATTCTGTTCCCGGAAACTGATTCTGAGAAGAATTGATTATTTTTATTCTCGCTCCCGAACCGATTTTGAGTAAAAAAAAAAAAAACGTGTTTGGTAACTGTTCAAAATTTCTGATTCTGAATAGAATTGCGTTTGATAATGTGTAGATTGATTCTGTTCTAAATTAATTTCTTTTAATTTTTAAATAATTTTTTTTTTTACTTTTTTACTTTTTTTTTTTTTTTTCTTTTTCTTTTTTTCCTTTTCTTTTTTCCTTTTTCTTTTTTTTTTTTCCCCTTTCTCCTATTAACCTTCTTCTTCCGGCCGGCGACCTCACCGGAGCGTCGCCGGCCCTCGTCGGCCGAGCCTCGCCGATGGCCGCGGGCCTCGCCGGGCCGGGCGAGCCTCGCCTCGCCGGACGGGGAGGGCCTCGCCGGGGCCGGGCGAGGCTCGCCGGCCACCGACGGGGCTAGGCGAGCCTCGCCACCGGCCGGGCGAGGCGAGCCTCGCCGGTGGACGGAGGGCTTCTCGCCGGGCCGGGCGAGCCTCGCCCGGCCACCGACGGGGCTAGGCGAGCCCCGCCGGTGGCCGGCGAGGCTCGCCGGTGGGCCCGATCGCCTCCGGCGAGCTCGCCGTGGGCCGGGCTCGCCTCCGGCGAGCTCGCCGGACCTCGCCCGGCTTTGGCGAGCCTCCGCGAGATCGCCGGACCGCGCCGCGCGGCCGGCGGCGGCGGGCGGCGATCTCGCCAAACCGGCGGCGGCGGCGGCGGGAGGCGGCGGGCGGCGGCGGGTGGTCGCGGGATGCCGGAAGGGATGAAGAGAATTTTAACGTGTTGATTCTTTTTTGATTCTCGGACGCGAAGCAACTTTTTTTTATTCTTAAATCCCATCCCAAACGATTTCGGGAACGTATTTGTCCCGTATTTGTGCCGGGAACAAAAATTTTACCAAACACGATTCTCGTCCCAAACTGATTTTGGGAACAAAGAATCAGAATCGGATGGTTGCCAAACAGAGCCTAGGAATCAGGAACTAGATATATTCCGAGGATTAAAAGAAAGACTAAGAGCTAGTCCTAATTGAAAAAGGGGATTAGCCATTTTCTCATTTATTGCTTGAACTTTCTCGCCCTGGACAAGTGGACAGTAAGTGATAAGCCAACAGGATCATTAATGAATTTCTAGGCACAAAATATGATAGAAAAGGTCAAAAATCGTTAGCGCGATAGCTCACAAATCTAAACTAAATCGCAGATTCCCTTGGCCAATCTATAGTAACTTGAGACTACCTTCTCTCATTAAATCGAGTTAAATTATATTATTCCTCGCAATTCTTGAATATTAAAATGAACTATGCCCGCCTCCACAATAGCATGTGCGTAATTTGTGCAGTCCTCTAACGTGAGGAAATTTAGGTGAATGTTTAAAATTTGTCATTTGTTAAGATGTTTTGCTGACTATTTAGAGCAGGGAATGAACCATTTCAACGAATTCATTTTAGTAAGATGCAGCTTGTTCATGTTGTCGAGCCATAAGACGACGTGCTTGGTTAACCTTATCTCTGAACTAGATATATTATGAAATGAACCATTACATCCTCAAGTCTCAGGTATCTATAATATATATTTCAATAGTAAGACTAATTTGATAAATTAGAGATGTTTATGCAATAAAGTTTTCCTTTCTTATATTGGAACCACTGTAGATCAAATGCTCCCTCAGTGTCAGACCATTCTTGTTGGACTGCCAGATCGTCGAGAGACGAGCCGTTGATGAGCGAAGTTGGTATTTTGGAACGGCATGAATGTGAAGATTTCTCGGTTGTAATTATAGAAGATTATGCAGGTCCGTTTCAAATTCATTCGGGTCTTTCTTTGGTATCATCTCTCTACCAGACTTTTTACTATTGAAATAAAAGGTTTTCTGCTTAGGGCCGATTCGGTCCTCAAGAGTCAAAATTCATCGTTTCCATGAGTTTCAGGCCACTTTTCTGATATTAGGTCTATTTTATGCATTGTTTCAGCCCATTTATTTATTCTCCAAATTTCTTTGCTGCTTAGGTTTTTTTTTTCTTCAATTAGGATTTTGAAAGTACTTTTTTTACCTTTGGGGAATTGTCGTCTAGCCTTCATCATTATATAAGACGGTTTATTACTCATAGGTTGTCTTGTATAGGAGATGCAATTTCAGGTCCTCTGGGTCCAATGACTTGGTCTTTGGCTCTTTATCTGCCAGAGCGACGACTGACAATCAATGATTAACAACGACGGATGAAACGTGAAGAATAGATATTGAATTTCATATTTTGCTAAATGGAACTGATGGAAGTAATTTTGCACGTCCGATTCAACATGGATCACCAAATATCGGGGGGAAAAAAACAGCAAATTTTCTGGTCCAATGTAACATACTAACGTGACCGAACGTGTCCTTGATTCAATGACCAGAAGCTTGCGACTTGGTCATTATGAATTAAAAATTAATGGATGCAGAGGATAAGACATAGACAAAGATAGATCTAGTTCCAATTAAAAGGATAGAATTAGCCATGCTCTCATTTATTGCTTGAAATTTCTGGCCCTGGACAGTAAACAATATGCCAGCACACTCATTAATGAATTTCTGGGCACCAAATGCGATAGAAAAGGTCAAAGATTTTTAGCGCCATGCCTCGCAAACTAAACTAAATCTCAGATTCCCTTGGCCAAATTATAGTTACTTGAGACTGCCTTCCTTAAATAAGTCGAATTAAACTATTTTATCCCTCAAAATTCTTGACAATTTTAGATTGAACCGAGTCCAGCTCAATTATACCATGTGATCAATTAGTACAGTAATCTAATGTGAGGAAATATGGCTGAATGTTTAAAATGTGTCATTTGTAAAGATGTTTTTTCCCTCTATTTTGGAGCAAGGAATGAGCCATTTCAACGAATTCCACTGGAGTTTAGTAAGGCGCACCATGTTCATGTCGTCAAGCCATAAGCTGCCATGCTTGGTCAACCTTATCTCTGAACTAGTTAAATGACGAAATTGACCATTGCATCCTCAAGTCTCATTTCTCTATTAAATATGCTTATACTGATCTGGTATACAAGAGACGTTTGCACAATAAAAAGTTTCAGTTCATGCATTTCTAAAGTGATTGACTCAATTTTTTTCGTAAAAAATATGATGTTTCTAGAAAATATTATATGAAGTTATTTTTCAGGAAAATGTAATTAATTTTTAGTGTTCGGCTTTGAAACCTAAAAAGAAGCAGAAAATATTTTCTTCTCCATAAACTCTTTTTCAATAATTTTTTATTATTTTATTTTTAATGTAATATTTAATTTTTTTATTTTTAAAAAACTCAAATTTTAAATTTTCTTTTTCTTTTTCTTTTCCTTTTCTTTCTTTTTGTCTTCTTCTTCTTCGACCGGTCATCAACCATGGCAACAATCAGTGACTAGTTGAAGGCAAGCTCGAGCTTGCCCTACTTTGGCAAGCTACTCCCCACATCGACGAGCTTGGCAAGCAAAGAGCCAAATTGGCAAAGCACGGAGCCCTAGCTCGCCATCGATAAGGCGAGCAACAAGCCTCAAGGTCGCCCGAGGCCAACAAGTTTGAGGCTCGCCTATGGCCGATCGCCGGCGGTAGTTTCGGCCAATAACCGGCCAAGACAGAACAAAATAAAAATAAAAATAAAAATAAAAATAAAATTATAAAAATTTGAATTTTTTAAAAAGATAAAATAAAAAAGAAAGATGGAAAGGTTAACATGGGTGTGAGATAAGAGAAGATGAGTGCGGAAAATGTTTTCCTCTTTCTTAAAGATGAAAAACATTTCCTTCTATCTTAAAAGACTTTTTTTTTTTTTTTATGAAAAAATGTTTTCCCAAACTAATTCATTTTCCATGAAATGAATATCGGAAAATCCGAAAAACATTATTCTGAAAATTATTTTTAATGAAATGAACTGAACCTAAGATTAAATAACATTTTATACTAACTCACAATGAAATAAGTATATTAAATGTATTGGTTTACTTTTTGTCAAGTCATCATGTCCCCGTATATGAAGGGGGCCTCATTCTACTTATAATGCAGGATTTTTACGTCTTAATTTAAAATGTTAGCATCAAAGGAAAGTCCATTTTACAAGCTGAAAAAAACCAGATGATCGATTAATTTGAGCGTGTTTGGGATGACTTTTCAATTATACATTTTACTTTGTTCAGTTATCACGGTGCATGCGCTATAAAATGCGTCGACTCATAATAAATTTCAAAGAAAATACGTTTTTCACCTCAGGAATGATATTCGGTGGATGAGAATTACTTTTAAAAAGTTAGTTTAATCCTCCACCCAGTAGGAAATATTGGTTTAATCCTCCACTTCAGTAGGAAATATTGGACCAGTGCTGAATCATGTTTTTAATTTCTTTCGGGCATATGGATGTCCATAGAATTGATTGGTACAAGTCAATTTGTTTTCTTTCTCAGCGAATATACATCTGACGACCCTCCGCTCATGTACACATTGTACTCAAGAGTGTTTCTGAGGTTTTTTATGGACACGCGGACCCCTGGAGTGTCAAAAGTTGGCACGAAGGGACACTTAAGTGCCAAAAGTTACGAAATGTACACTTAAGTGCCAAAATCGGAGCAAAATGGATCACTTAAGTGTCAATCCGGCGAAAATCCGACCAAAACGCCGACGTGGCAATTTTCCGGCGAGACAAAAACAAAACGGCGTCATTTTAATGTTGACGTGGAAAAAAATAATATAAAAATTAATTAAATTAAATTTAAAATTAAATTTATTTTAAACATTTAAAAATAACAATTTTTAATATTAAAATTTAAAAATTTTAAAAAATTTTAAAAAAAAAAAAAGGGAGGGGGTTGGATACGGCTAGGGGCTGAGCCCTCAATCGTATCCACCCCTCCCTTTTTTTTTTTTTTTTAATTTTTTTAATTTTTTTAATTTTTAGTTTAAATTTAATTTTCTTGAATTTTTTAATATTAATATTAATATTTTTAAATATTTTAAGTAAATTTAGTTTTAAATTAAATTTAATTAATTTTTACATTAATTTATTGCCACGTCAACGCAAAAACGACGTCGTTTTTTTCATTATTTGGCCACATCAGCATGCAAAATGGCGTCGTTTTGCACTTATTTCGCCGGAAATTGTCCATGTCAGCACTTTGACCGGATTTTGGCCGGAGTGGCACTTAAGTATCCCATTTCTTTTTTAATGTGGCACTTAAGTGTACCTTTCGTAACTTTTGGCACTTAAGTGTCCCTTTGTGCCAACTTTTAGCACTTAAAGCGTTCTTCCGTCATTTTTTATGCAAATGAGGTCAGGCAGGGTCATCATATATGTTAACTGTGTATTAAATTAGGATCGATACAAATCTTAAGGAAGTTAAACCCGAGAGTGCGACAATTGTGTCATATGCAGTTGTCATGATCTCAAGGTTCCCATGACCAAAAGATTGTGCTCAATTGAAGAAGACCATCCAAAATCACGTAGACTTCCAAAACATTTCCAAAACATTCTTAGGGATGGACGAAATGGTAATTGTACCGAGTTTTAGAGCTTTTACGTGGTAGATGGGAAGATGCAATCTCCATCATTATATCGAACATGAATCAACGGTTGTAATGAGAGATTTGTAGTATAAGAAGGGGCGCTGTCCAGCTAATTGTAATCATCCAAACATTTCATAATAGAGTGTCTTTGTCTCCCATAGCTCTTTTCTCTAAAACTCTCTCTACAATCTGAGTAAAAGAGCAAACTTCTCTCGATACCAGTGAGCAAGCGAACTTCTCTCCTGGAGTGTCTCTCTCTAAAACTTTGCTTAGCTTAGGTACTGTCTCTCTCTAAAACTTAGCTTAGTTTAGGTATTCCAATGATCTAAGGAGGTCTAAGTCGCCTGATGGTCTCAATCCCAAACGATCGGCCCATTAGTTGAAACAAGGGAGAAGATAATGATCACAATCCCTCCAATAACAGTATTCTTAAAAGAGTGTCTCACTTACAAAGTCATCAGATCTGAAGCTACACATCTAACCACACTCACTATTGAAATGTCCATGTGAAAAGTGTGAAAAAAAATAAAAATAAAAATAAAAATAAAAAAATAAAAGAAACTGCCCATGGACAGCACTAAAAACTGAGAAGCACTTTAATAAAGTCCTCAAACTAAAGCTACAAATTTAGACCATACTCGCTGCGAAAATGTCTTAAGGAAATAAGTGGGAAAAAAGGGGAAAAAAAAAAAAAAAAAAGATGAAGACTGCCCGTCGACAACACTAAAGATTGAGAAACTTTAACTTTGTTCGATCAACTCTTCAATCGCTAAAACTTCCTGCCAATGAAGAAGATCTCCATTTTTCTCTGCCTGCACCAGATTTCGATATCCATCCATCGTACTCTCCTATGTACTCTTCAACTTGTTCATACTCTCTTTGCGGGCCATGATAACTTTCTTCCAAGTTTGATTTTAGATTTGTCATAACTGGATCTGTTCTGCATAAGTGAAAGTTATAATTTTGTGTTCTCTACCTAAATTTAAAAAAAAAAAAAAAAAATGCCACAACATACGGCTACCGTTAGGAAGAATAACTCAGATGAGCGCGTCCAGATTGTCAATGTGAGGACCAAGTTGGAAGACTAAATTCACCTTTCTCCTGCTCCATGAGTGGTTCCTCTTGTTGTCTTGCTGGAAGCCGTGGAGGCAGAGGCGGAGGTGGTGGAGGAGTGGAGCTGGAGGCAGTGGAAGCGGCATTATCCCAAGTAAAACTGCATACTGATATTTTTCCTCGGGAGTGAGCTTTTGGCAAGTTGAGAACATAACATTTCTCTCGCCCTCAACATCCCCAAGCAAGTGCGGAAACTGTCAGTCACGCGAAGTGCCACAGTGCAGTCCTCACAAACATTGTCACGCACGAAGTAGAGACATAAGTTACCAGGACAACAGAAGAACAACCTCACTGACGACAGATACACGATCTTTGGCACCACCCAATGCGCATTCCAGCGAGAGGGAGTCGAGTGTTATATAGAGATCCCAGGAGTACGAAAATCTTGCTCAAGAGAAATCATCCCTCCCTGTCCGGTGAATATAAATGTACCCAGAAGCCAAGATTCGGCCATGATTCTAATTATGGAGGAGGAGGGAGTTAAAGGCCCAAATTTAGCTCAATTTTCCCGGATTCTTTTTCCGGGGAATATGCGCAATTATGAATGGAAAGACAATACCAAAGTACAAACACTCTCACTCCCTCTCTCTCGCTACACAAACTTGAACAGATTCTAGCCGCCTTCGTAACCGCCAGTGGGTTTTAAAGCCAAAGTTCTTTCCTTTTTCCTTCGTCTCTGTTTCTTTTTTGACCCCGAAGAAGACGGAGCAAGCAAGAAATACAGATGGAAGATCAAATTCTTGCACACGGGTGCCTCCCAATTTCACTGTTCTCTCGACAATGATGTGAGGGTGTGATTTACGAGATTTTAGAGAGGCACGACAGCAAAAACCAATGACAACAGTAACACAGGAAACCAATGACAACAGTAACACAAGAACGTGTACGAAAGGAGGCTTTTTTTTTCCCCCTTGAGATCAAGACGTGGTTGCGCCCGGGAGTGAATCCCTGCTACCGGCATTATAAGACTCGACCCTTCCTCCCCTGTCACAAGGAGACTCTCTCTCTGAAAAATAAAAATAAAAAAAAAATAGAAAAAGGAACAAGAACTAGAAATATTTATGTTATACAAACTTGATATCAAACTGAACCATGGTAATTACTTAAAAATTTGCAAAATTTATTTAGTCTGCAGAATTTTCTTCTGCTATTTTGAGGGGTTTGATGTTGGTTTTGGGGCGTAGGGGGAAGCTGCTGCTAGAGCGTTGAGATTGTTTTCTAGAGGGTTAGAGAAGTTGAGGATGAATCTTAGTCACGGTTTCTATTCTTATTTCTTCTTGCACGCACGGCAGAGAGTGTCGAAAAGTCAAACCCACATAGCTTTTTGATAGGGCGAGGAAGGGAAGGGGGGAGTTTTATCCCCTGCGAATTGCTGTATCCCAGCCCCAAAATATGCCAGGCAAGCCAGGCATAAGCAGTGGCAATGTAGCCCAATAAAATTTGTCATTTCCTTCTCCATCTACCGCGAGTCCAGCTACATCAATAAAAAACAACGCCATTCCTGTTTCAGATTCTCTAGGTTCCTGGGGTCCATCGAACGTTCCCCCTATTATGACCTCTTCAGCTAGGCCTAAATCATCGAGATTCAATAAACACTTTCTTCTCTTCCTCCTCCACCATCATTCCTGCCCCAGAGCTTCGGGAAATTAGACCCTTCCTGTCAAAGACCCTCCCAAGTTGAGCATAGGATTGAGGCTTTTCTCATTATTGGATTTGAGCATTTATATTGTTAGGCAAAATCAAATCAGATTTTTGATAAAAAAATATTTTTAGTTTCATTTTCAACTTTAAGACAAATGCTAAAAAATATTGTCACTTCCTTAGAAAATGTTTTTCAAGAATGTCATGTTTTCCACGAAATAAACGGTGCCTTGCTTTGTTATATTTTTCTTTATGATAAACAAATTCAAAAATTCTTTTAACTTCAAACTTTGGCCCTAATGAAAACCATCAATACATATATAAAATAAAAGACTAGACACGATAGCTTTCCTAACTATCTCAAATTAATTTCCATGTTTACATAAACGGACATGATCAACTCACATGACATGTGAGGACCAGAAGAAGCCCCCCCCTTCTCCTCCGCCAAGGGCAACATTGTGGAGATCCTCCACCCTGGCCTCCACAATGCGCTCTACTCCACCACCATGCTTCGGTCGCTGGCTAGGGCCAAGAAGCTCATCTTCGTCGAGTACTTGACCCTGACAGATGACGGCGAAGGTGGCCTGGAGTAGCGGCTGAGAGAGTATGTGGACCTGGCCTGGGTGAGGCCAGCCCTATAGGGAGAGATGCGCGAGTGATTCTGGGTAGAAGAGGAGGTGGACGCTTACCTAGAGGATGGGTTGTTGGATGCAAATTGCGCAATCCCAAGATCTACATAACCAGAATAAGAACATGCATAATTGAATCGAAAAATTAACGCACCTATTTTGGGATCCATCGTTCTTGAAGTGGAAGCGGAAAAATCAATATTCCATGCGCAAGTCCTTCTCCTCTATTGTTCTTCGTATCACTGGCTCAATAAGACGGCCCCCTCACCCTTTAACGTTAGATAAACACTCCTTATGTGAGGATACATGTGAGAATTAGGGTTAGAGGAGACACTTGAGTACTATTTATAGAGCTTCCAACTAGACCCTCTCATTATGAGCCTGGCTCAACTCAACCCACACTAGCTAGCCTCATATTGGACTAATTAAGAAATTGTCGCGACCTCTTTTTTTCGACGCCCGCTATCGGGTACAAGCGCCTAAGGAGGCTAATGGCTCGGCTGAAATTATTTATGCCCAGACTCTCCCAAGTCCACCAATTCACGACTTTAATAGTCTAAGTTTTTAACCTGCAAGTTCATTTGTAAAATGAAGTCGCCACTAATCGATTTGGGGTGGGTTGATTAGAAACCCAAGCGAAGTACTGGGAGAAATACTCGCTCCTGCACAACCAGAGAAATTAGGATCAGAGACTTGATTACACTAGTTAATCACTACTGCCCTTTCGGTACCTAATTTTGTTTAAACCCTAAGGTTTTTGGATGTTTGAGGGATTTTCCATGCATTTTGGGAAAAACATTTTTTTTTAGTCTTTTCCTCATTTTTGGACATAAAAGGGATTTTTTGGATTTTTGAGTGTTTTGGGAAAATACAAGCCTTTTTTATGAATTTTGGCATTTTTTGGGATTTTTGGGATTTTTTGGATTTTTTGGAAAATATAAAATAATTTTTGTTTTTTTATTTTTGGAAAATAAAATATTTTTTAAACATTTTTTATATTTTTGGAAAATAAATATTTTTATTTTTATTTTTACTTTTATTTTTCGAATAATAAAACATTTTTTAATTATTTTCGATTTTTTTGGAAATTAAAAAGCTTTTTAATATTTTTGAAAATAAATTATTTTTTGATTTTTCTTTTTGTGAAAATAAACTATTTATTTATTTTTATATTAAAATATTATAAAAATCCCGACCCAAGTCGGATCCACGGGTTGGATCCGACCCCCAGCTCGGCCCCGAAACGTAGAAGGGCTCGCGTAGCGGGCCCGAATTCTTTTTTTTTTATTCATTTGGCGAAACGGCACTGTGGCCGAGCATTCGCGAACGCCCGGCCCAGCCCGACAACCCACCCCGAAGACCCGCTCCACGACCCGGCTCCCAAGGCAAACCCTACTCGGATCCGACCCGACTTGCAACCCAATTCCCCGCCGCCTCTGAAGACGCGGAAACCCTACTCGATTCCCGATCCGAGTCCGACCTGGTGACCCGGCATTGCGACCCGAAAAATCGAGAACCCTAGGGTTTCTAGATTGGGGGCGTTGAGGGGGGGCACAGCGACGGTGATGGCGAAGATGACGGCGACAGTGGCGATGACTGGGCTAGGGAGGGCGAGGTGGCGACGGCACAATACCTGCTGGGCGGCGGCGCGACGAGGGCGACAGCGGCGGCAATGGGACCCCCACGCGAATCCTCCCTCCTGTGAGTATCTCTCTCTCTCTCTCTCTCTCTCTCTCTCTCTCTCTCTCTCTCTCTCTATGCTCCAGCGAAGGCCAGATCGACGATCGCGAACCCTCGGCCCCCCTGAAGTCTCTCGGTGGGGTGTCCAAAGGTTGCAATCTCGATCCCCCTTGCCCCTCTCCTTCCTCTGTGCTTCCGTGTGTTTCATCGTTGTTGGTGGGTATTTATAGGCGAGGGACGGCCGACCGATGGGGCTCAACCGGTGGCTGCCGCGGCTTTCACTGGCCGAACCAGCGTCCCGTCAGCCACCCCCTGCTCCGCGTCCCATCAGCGTCTGCTCCTCCTGTTCCTCGTGCGCCATCGCTGCTCCTCCTGCTCCGCGTCGCGCCTGCCCGCACGTGCTTCGCACACAGCAAGCGAAGGAGATGGAGAGGTGGGTCGGGTGCAGGTCAGGCCGAGCGCGGGTCGGGCCGCGGAGGCCCAGGGGGTAGTTTTTTTGGTTTTTTTTTTTTTTCTGTTTTCTGGTTCTTTTCCATTTTTTTTCGTTTTTTTAGTTTTCTTCCATTTTTTTTTATTTTTTCGATTTTTAGACAAAATAAAATAAAACCTATATATATTTTAAATAGAAATAAAATGAATTTAATTAAAAATAAAAATTTAGGCATCAATAGCTGCCCCTCTTTGAAGGTGAGCTCGTAGAGGTTGCATTCAAAGACAAATTGATGCCTAAATTTTACCCATACATGCGTAGCAAATTATGTTTTATTTAGGACATTTTGTTCTATGCAGCAAAAGAGCGATATAACATTATATATACTAAGGCAGATAAGAAGATATGTGTAGTTACTTACCGGGATTGAATGAGATAGGGTGTGAACCCCGAGTTTGGCAAGTATTAAGGTGTCATCTTACCTGGTGATATGAGGAGGTTGCTTTTCCAAGACTCGAACCATTCTTCAGTCGCCTGTTAAAATAATCAATGATTTGTCTGGGACCCGACCCTTTCTTCGGTCGCCTTGACGGGAAATTGCTATTCCAGTTATCAAACCATTCTTCGGTCGCCTGCTGGAACAAACAATGGTTTGTCTTGGACCCGAACCATTCTTCAGTTGCCGTGGCAGGAGATGCGCCGACCTTTCTCAAGGCATCTCATTTGTAGGTGCTTGATTTGTATCGAGAACACCAGTTGGTACCCGACCTTTCTCGGGATACGCGCCGACCTTTCTCGGGGCATTTGCTTTGTGGGGGTGTCTGATTTGTATCGAGGACACCGATTGGTACTCGACCTTTCTCGGGAGACGCGCCGACCTTTCTCAGGGCATCTGCTTTGTGGGAGTGTCTGACCTTTGTCAAAGGACACCAGTTGAAACCCGACCTTTCTCGGGAGATGCGCCGACCTTTCTCAAGGCATCTATTTTGAGGGGTGCCTGATTTGTATCGAGGACACCGATTGATACCCGACCTTTCTCAGGGCATCTACTTTGTGGGGGTATCTATTTATGTCGAGGACACCGATTGGTACTCGACCTTTCTCGGGAGACGCGCCGACCTTTCTCAGGGCATCTGCTTTGTGGGGGTGTCTGACCTTTGTCGAAGGACACCGGTTGATACCCGACCTTTCTCGGGAGATGCGCCGACCTTTCTCAGGGCATCTATTTTGAGGGGTGCCTGATTTGTATTGAGAACACCAGTTGATACCCAACCTTTCTCGGGAGATGTGCCGACCTTTCTCAGGACATCTATTTTGAGGGTGCCTGATTTGTATCGAGGACACCGATTGATACCCGACCTTTCTCGGGAGATGCACCGACCTTTCTCAGGGCATCTATTTTGAGGGGTGCCTGATTTGTATCGAGGACACCGGTTAATACCCGACCTTTCTCAGGGCATCTATTTTGAGGGTGTCTAATTTGTATCGAGGACACCGGTTGATACTCGACCTTTCTCAGGAGATACGTCGACCTTTCTCAGGGCATCTATTTTGAGGGTGCCTGATTTGTATTGAGGACACCGATTAATACCCGACCTTTCTCGGGAGATGCGCCGACCTTTCTCAGGCATCTATTTTGAGGGTGCCTGATTTGCATCGAGGACACCGGTTGATACCCGACTTTTCTCGGGAGATGCGCCGACCTTTCTCAGGGCATCTGCTCTGGAAGATACCTGGATATTCACAAGCATATCAAAGAGTACTTGGAAATTCACGAGTACTAACCTGAAGGATATTTGGGCCTTTGCAGGCGTCAAAAGGAGTATTTGGCCGATTGAAGGGGTACTTGGATGATCACAAGTACGAATTCTTGGGGGATACTTGGATATTCACAAGTATCGAAGGGGTACTTGATAATTGGAAGTATTGAGGATACACCTTGGGTACTTGTGAAGGTTTCTCATCTCCTGGTAGTTGGGAATATCGAGGACGTACCTCGCATATTCATGAAGGTCTCTTACCTCCTGGTAAGGGGAATATCGAGGACGTACTTGAGCTATTCGTGAAGGCCTCCTGCCTTCTGGGAATAGGGAATATCGAGAGATATTTGTGAAGGCCTCTTGCCTTCTGGAAATTGGGAATATCGAGGACGTACCTGAGATATTCGTGAAGGCCTCCTGCCTTCTGGAATTTGGAATATCAAGGACGTACCTGAGATATTCGTGAAGGCCTCTTACCTTTTGGAAATTGGGAATATCGAGGACGTACCTAAGATATTCATGAAGGCCTCCTACCTTCTGGAAATTAGGAATATCGAGGACATACTTGAGATATTCGTGAAGGCCTCATGCCTTCTGGAAATTGGGAATATCGAGGATGTACCTGGGATATTCGTGAAGGCCTCCGCCTTCTGGAAATTGGGAATACCGAGGACGTACCTCGCATATTCGCGAAGGCCTCTTGCCTTCTGGAAATTGGGAATATTGAGGATGTACCTCGCTTATTCGTGAAGGCCTCCTGCCTTTTGGTAATTAGGAATATCGAGGACGTACCTCGCATATTCGTGAAGGTCTTCCACCTTCTGGAAATTGGGAATATCGAGGACGCACCTCGTGTATTCGTGAAGGCCTCCTACCTTCTGGAATTTGGGAATATCGAGGACGCACCTAGGATATTCATGAAGGTGTCCCACCTTCTGGCAATGAGAATATCGAGGACGTACTTGAGATATTCGTGAAGGCCTCCTACCTTCTGGAAATTAGGAATATTGAGGACGTACCTGAGATATTCATGAAGGCCTCTTGCCTTCTGGAAAATGGAGAATATCGAGGACGTACCTCGCATATTCGTGAAGGTCTCCCACCTTCTGGAAATTGGGAATATCGAGGACGTACCTCGTATATTCGTGAAGGCCTCCTGCCTTATGGAATTTGGGAATATCAAGGACGCACCTGGGATATTCATAAAGGTCTCCCGCCTTCTGGCAATGAGAATATCGAGGACGTACTTGAGATATTCGTGAAGGCCTCCTGCCTTATGAAAATTGGGAATATCGAGGATGTACCTAAGTATTCATGAAGGCCTCCTGCCTTCTGGGAATTGGGGAATAACGAGGACGTACCTCGCATATTCGTGAAGGTCTCCCACCTTCTTGAAATTGGGAATATCGAGGACGTACCTCGTATATTCGTGAAGGCCTCCTACCTTCTGGAATTTGGGAATATCGAGGATGCACCTGGGATATTCATGAAGGTCTCCCACCTTCTGGCAATGAGAATATCGAGGACGTACCTGAGATATTCGTGAAGGCCTCCTGCCTTCTGGAAATTGGGAATATCGAGGACGTACCTAAGATATTCATGAAGGCCTCTTGCCTTCTGGGAATTGGGAATATCGATGACGTACCTGAGATATTAGTGAAGGTCTCCCACCTTCTGGAAAATGGGAATACCAAGGACGTACCTTAGATATTTATGAAGGCCTCCTGCCTTCTGGCAATTTAAATGTAGCGCAAGGCTTACCTGGATGGCCGCGGGTACACAAGTGTACAAAATAGAGGAATATATGAAAGAACACAAATATTTAACAATATGATCAGGGACCACTCAACTGGTCCAAGTGTAAGAAAGTATACCTGGGTAATCGCAGGCGCATAATGTGGTGGAATACTTGAGCGATTGCTAGCATTCAATGACATAATTTTGAGGACAGTTTTAGTGTCACAGAAATGGGGTATTCGAGTGGTGGTCAATACTTAAAGACGAGAGGATACTTGGACAGTCACAAGTATCTAAACTTTAAAGACAACATGAATAGGTCGAGTGTCTACAAATGGAGCACTTGAGTAGCGGCAAACACTCGAAAACAGGGGGATGCTTGGGCAATCGCAGATATCAATACAAGGGGTCAACTTGAACAAGCTGAGTATTGGTAAGAGGGAGTACCTAGACAGTGATAAGTACTCATAAAATTCTGGGAATGGGGATATGCTTTTTGGTGACATCTTTAATCTCTACGAGTATGCTTGTTATTTGTACAATATGCACACATGTATACAATGATTGTATATGCTGTAAATTTGTAAATTCAAAATGTGATTTATGCATGATGATCTTGTCAGTTTTGCATCATTTGAATTCCACTGGAGAAGATTTTGAAAGACAAATTTCGTTTAGAATGTAGATGTCTTGAGCATGCCAGATAAGGGACTTTCAGTGTGAAAGGACTTTTCACTCACTCTTATGGGAAAGGCTGTTTTATCCTGACCATTGATGCAGGATTTATAAGGACCATACTATCTCACTGTCATCATGTCAGCAGGGGTCCGAGTATTCTCGCAAATGATACGACTTTACCAATGTGAGAGGTCTTTGTTGGAATTGTGATGGAAGCTTGGTTAATGGCTTTGTGGGAAAAATGTTGCACGATCATCTCTGGGTTTGCAAGTCGAGAATCCTGCGAAAAGAGATAGAATAATCTTGCCCGTACTTCTTCGAGCGATGCTTATAGACATATGAAATCCTACGTCAATTGAAGTGCCCCTAGTCTGAAGAGACTTTTTACAATACGATGCCGTGTAGGCTTGACTCATGTGTGAAAGGGTGAGAGCTGGTAATTGCCTTGATATTTGTCACCGGTCTTTCTTCTCACGGTCCGATGAAGGTTTCATGACAGCAACTTCTCTTGGGGAAACAAATGGCTGTATTTTTGTTTGGGGCATTGGCCTTGCTTTTACCAAGCACACTGCTTTTTTATGCCCCTATTTCTTTTTTCAATTTTTCATTCATTGGCATCACCTTACTTTTACCAGGTACACTGCTTTTTTATGCCCCAATTCTTTATCTTTGTTGCTTGAGGAACTGATCTTAACAATTTCAAGCAAATGCCTTCACTAGACTTGTTGAGTCTTCATCTTTTGCTGGTGCTTCTGATTATGCTGCTCAAATGGTAGCAGCTTCTGCTTTGCCTCCATGTAAGAGTGAAGTTATAGACTTAATTGGGTTGTACAGTGGATACAAGTGCGTAAGGAAAGAATTGCTCTTCATGACTATGGCACTTGAATTAATGCGAGTGTTCATATGCAATAAAGACACTCCAAGATTGATGCAAGTGCAAGCAAGAGAATTTCTATCCTCTTTCTCACCTCATGACGCTGACTTGCCTTCAACTTGCCCCAATGTGGGGTGGTTCTTTGACGGGGGGTAAGGCAGAAATTTGGCTAGTGTATGGGGCTCAAAGTAAGCGATGGAATGCCTCCCACTATTTGGTCATCGTACCATTTGCGAGAGAACTCTTTACCCTGCAGTCATGGAATTTTCTGTACTCATCTCACAAGTGTATAGATGGGGGACTGTGTGTGGGATATGGCTTGCCTGTCATCATGTTGACGCGCCTCATCCAGCATGCTCATTTAATCTTGTATTCTTCACTTAGCATCTATTCTAATAATCCTTAATGGAATCAAAGATTTAGACAGACAAAATCATCATGCAAAATTCACTTGGAAAAAGGCATGCAGTATATAGAGTTTTTTTTTTAAAAAAAAAATAAATGAATGGTTTTTACTCAAGAGAAAAATATTAACAGCTCTAAGGATGTTTACTTGGTGAAATGGTATTCACAAATGTGTTGAAATTTGAACATCGAAAGAGTTATTTACAAAGGGTTATTTACATATGTGTGTCGATAGACTGCTCCTATTGGTTAGGGACATGACATATGAACGATCAGCCAGGGATCGGAAGTCTGATCAGGAATTTCTATTCTCGCCTCTTGTAGAAGAGAAGCTATGGAAATAGCTCAACCAGTAGGACCCAGATCGTAAATGACTTGAGGCCTAAAAGCTCTCTGTTATTTGCTTTGGTGATATTTGAGATGTCGTTTCGCTTGGGAAAGTTTACCAAAGTCTGACAAGACTTTTGTTGATCCATTTTCCGCATCTTGGATGGTCAGGTGATCCTATAAAAGACAAGAGGGAGCGTGTTAGTCACGAACCTTTTCAGAGGTTAAACTACTGGAAGCGATACAATATTACCCTTCACTGGTTTTGTAAATGATTAAGTGGACCTGGAGTACGAGGAGGACACGAAGTCACATGTCTTCCACTTTGTCAAGTCAATTATTTTCCTCAATTGGCTTATGGATGACATGTCCGTTTACATGAAGTCAAGTGAATTTGATGCAGGTCATTTCTGTATATTAGCTTGGTTAGTATTGATTTGTTAAACCTAACCATTGAGTTTGGTTCTTGAGTTGTAATGCTTCCTGTCAAATAGGGAAAATATGTCAAAAGCGGGTTCAGATAGCGAGAGTATTGGAAATGATACCCAATTACCCTTCCCCAGAGTTTGTCTGCGCTAGCTCCTAAGGATATTTGAATGTCGATGATGGCCTCTTTATCTTGGCATAGTTCAATGCTTCCTTCAATCAGCCTTCCTCTCTTGTGACCAGGTATGCATGATTGCTGGTCGTTGATTCATCTTCAACGCCTTCCTTCTGTGGAATTTCTCCTTCTATCTTTGACTATGGCATCATTGAGCAAAAGTCATGTATCTCAAGCTTCTATGAAATTTGAGATGGACAATAAAAAAATCTCAAGTTATCTGATGGCAACTAGTCCTTGAAAAATATGCGTCTGGAATGAGGCTTCTAAATTCCAAAGTCATTGTCCAGGGTGGAGGCTTATAGATCGCCTTGACTGTTTGGATTTTCTCCCTGTTGACAGTAATTACTTTTAAAGGAAGAGAAGAAACTTCTTGCTTATGCTTGTGGGCTTGTTGAAACAGTAACATCAAGCTGGTTGGTCGTGTCGTGTGACAATACAGTCCTTTGGTTTAGGAGGGAGCTGGGAAGGAGTGAGGCATGTCATGGATGCTTCAATTTCAACTCTATGCCTGTACCTATTACGTCTCATCTCTTGTATCCTATAAATAGAAGAGAGGGGTTGTCATTCTCAATATCATGTTAAGGGAATAAGGCTTACCCTTTTTGAAACAGGATGATCATTTCTGTTTGCCCCTTCTTGAAAAGATATCCTTGAATTTGGTTTGTTCACATGATGCGCTAGTTTCAACTATCTTTTGTTACATTAAATCGAAAGGGAATGATATTCTGAGACATGAAGTGAGAGAGTCAGAAAGACAAACATGTTTAACTTATCATCTTATTTTGACAAAAGCTTTTGGTGATGAAATACTTTTCATTTTCAGAATATGTTTTTGGGGAGAAAAAGCATGAGGAAGCCCAGCCCTCAGTATTCTCCTTGGATGATATTTTCTTTTCATGGTTGGATAACATCACTGGGCAGGTTTGGAATACTACCTCATGCTTTCAAAACAAAGTACTAGAATTATACATTAGAGTACTTGCAAAGGAAAATACAACATTAGCACACAAGATAAGAAACATGAAATTAAAAACAAGTAGAACCCATGAAAACTCCTGTGTAAAGGAGCGCTTTGATAGTGCTAGTCTTGAAGCTAAGCATCTTTGGATTCCTCGTCTTTAGTAGACTTGAAGTACTCGCATGCGATTTGAAGCTACGGAAGTGCAACCCATGCAGCCAACAGCGACAATTGCAGGACAAGGCTTCCACAAACTGTTTTATCAACTCTTCTTCAGCCAGCTCAAGGTGGATTTGCATTATGAAAGCCTTCCACCTCCCTGCATATGTTCGGAAATCCTCCATCGGTCTTCTTCTGAAGTGGGCCAAGTTCTCGCAAGGCAGATCAGTTCCAATCTGGTTTTGGTACTGATGCAAGAACGTGGAAGCCAGCTCGCTCTAATCCTTTATGAGGTAAATATTTGCTGTGAAGAACCATTGTAATGCAGACCCCGTAAGAGTTTCTTGGAACGCCTAAGTTGTAAACAACGTTGGGCTATAATACCGACTCATTTCAGCGTGGAGATACCGCAAGTGAGCCACAGGGCAAGTCGTGCCATTATATTTGTGGAGGTCGGGTATCCACATTTCTATGGGGGTCAAGATCCTACGAGGGTGAGACGAGCCTGATAGGTCTTGGTTAAGCCATTGGTTTTCCCACTGCATACTCATTGTAATGTTGAATTCTTCTGCTTAGGGAAGTTGGACTCTACCGAGATTACTCCATTGCTTTCTTCATAGTCAAAATTACTGAAGGAGGATGAGGTATTTAAGCTATTCTCACGGTCAGGTGACAAGCTTAGTACTTCGTTAGGATCGTAGCAGATAAAGACGTATGCCTCCTCTTCTGACGGGCCTTCATCCTCGGATGAGAGTAGGAAGCAGTTACATGATGAATCATTAGTTTCGTCGTTGAAATAACACTGGAAGTCCTTGGGATTGTATTCTAGGGTTGGGAAGTCTTCAGGATTGTACTCTAGGGGATGGTTGCCTTCAAAGCTGTATTCTTGGGAATGCTCAAAGCTTTGGTACTGTGGCTCGGTGGCGGATGCTGAATCAATCTGCTTAGGCTTTCTTTCCTTGGCTCCTGGTCCAGACCCTTTGAGTAAGGCCCTGTGTTTTGCTAGCTCAATTTTGTCAAGGGAAGTGAGAGATATTAGAGTTTCACTATCTGATTCACTTTTCAAGTTGATAGGGCTTGGTATTCTTTGGACCCTGGCTCTTGGAGTAAGCCTGGGGAGTTGTCTAGTTGTGCCCCGGTCTTGAACAGGCTCTGAGCCTATGATCTCGTACAAAGGCCCCTTGCCTTTCCTAGTGGGAAATTTTTTAGTAACAGGATGCTGCTCAACCATCCATTCATTACGCAAGGTTTCATTGACACGTTCCTCTCCTGTCTCAGCAACTAACGGCTCCTTGTGCTCCGCGATCATCGGTTCTTCGTAGGGCAAGGCTATGTCAGGGCTGATGTCAATATCATATTCTTGATGGAAAACATGAATTAGTTCCCTCCAGGTTTTAAGGGGACTAATCTTTCTAACAATGTACCATCGCAAGGCCGGGCCGGTCAGGTTCGACTGGTATGATTGAATCATCTTTTGGACTAGGTAGGCCTGTAAGTAGGTCTCTGGGTGGGAGGTATCAGCATATCCTTCGCATTCAAGCGTTTTGAGCTTTTCAGGGATCTCAAAACCGGCGTAATTAGACAAGTCGATGGGATTATGTTTCTGCAGCTGGCTTAACTTTTTCATGATCCTTTCGAACTGTTTAGGGTACCGTCTATTTTCAGGCAAATTCGCGGGTGTTACGACGTTGTTTAAGGCGACCACAGAGTCGGGCTCGGCTTGAGTGGATTTCATTTGTCTCGAGAGTTGTTGAAGGACAATAGACATCTTTCCTACGCCGTTTTCAACGTGGGCAAGGCGATTTTGCACTTCATTCTGATCAGGCCCTATCATGTGGGGCCATTCGCGGGTGGCTGATGGTTGGTGATTCATGATTACCTGCTTGTCGAAAATAATGAATAAGCACAGAGTAGGCAAAAATTGACCCATGACAATGATCTATCTACTTTTATTTACCAAAAGAGGATTTTACAAACTCCTGACATCTAGAAATTGAAATAACAGAACAAAGTACTAGACATTAAAGAAAAGTCCCTAGACAATGGGACAAAGCTTTCACAAAATAAACATTAAGGGAGACATGACTGCTAGTTTATATGTGACATGGAGCCTTGTTCTTGCAAAGGTTACTTGCTTTCTTGGACTGGCTCTGAGATGAGTGTCTGGCCTATTCCCTTATCATTCGCATAAGGTCTGCCTGCTCGTGTGAGCTGCTCTCTCTGATGGAGCGAGGGACCGATGGCCTCCATCTTTTTGGGATGCGGTGGTTGTGGATGTAGGACGAAGAGGCGTGGTGAGCTTTCTCCTCTCCCTCGAGCCCTTCAGGTACCACGATCCTTTTTGCGATGGCACCTGTTCCAGATTTCTTCAGCAATAGAAATTTCGAATGCATAGTCATTGTTTGTGTTGAAAAGGACCGGAGGAATTCTCCTCCTGGAAGGCGGTGGAATCTCCTGAAGGGCTCCAAACTGTCGTGCCACCCAATACGGGTAATAGGGAACGGCGCCAGTGCAGCCAAGCAACGGAATTGGGTGGGTACATCTATAAGCAAAGCAAGCCCTCTTTTCGTGGAACCAACCAGCACACCATTGGAATGTCTCAGGAGCTGGGTTTCTCAAGAAGTCGACCCAATTTAAACAGCTTTGACTGGGAATATATGGTACTAAAACCATAAATTTCTATAATTGATTTTCAAAAGCATTTGTTTCAGACAATCGCATGAAGTCTCGGAATTTGCTTAAGTGAGAAAAGAACCAGACTTGTAAAATCTCTGGAGAGGCCCGCATGATTTTCTCCTTGTTATCTTTAAAACGATTAAATGACAAGAACGTTTCAGTGAAAATCATGTTGACATAATTTGCCCCTTTCAGGATTTGATCAACAATCCATACCATCTTAGGACTTATGACATTTCTTTGGTGGGGGAAAATGATGAGCCCGAAAAAGGCCAGGAGGAAAATCTCACTTTTTTTTTTGTCATAGGTTGATTTTGAAAATATTCATTCAAGAATTCTAGTGGGCAGGTATTGTGGTTGTCTTCAAGAATTTGCCTCATAGCATGGATTTCAGTTCCTAAAAACCGCGCTAGCCCGCGCCATGGGAGAGCGACTGTCGATGGCCTGACGAGCTTTTTCTCAAGAGGCATTCCAATGATGATGCTGTATTCTTCCAGGGTCGGGGTTAGCTCAAACCTACCAAACATAAAAGTAAGTATCCTCAGGCACCAGAAATGTGCCATGGCTTGTATGACTTCAGGGCGAACAGTGATTCGAATCAATGAAAGGAGATGGCCGATCTTGGCCTTCACGCGCTCTTTGGCAAGCTGATCAAACTAACCCCACCATCTGAAGAGTTCCGCCTTGGGAGCAAGAATGAACTGGATGTCGTCTTCCCCCATTGCATATAAATCGGGATTTTTGAAAAGCTTATCCTAAATTGCCATGGGCCAATTAAAAGACTGAGTAAAAGTAAATAAATTACTTTGCTTTTAAGTAAAATGACAAGCACAAAGGCATACACATGAGATGTGTGACTTGATTTCTAACTTAGAAGGCTTGTTGAAATTAAAAGGGTATCTGCCCATCGCAGTCTCGCGTTAGCAGCATACCCTCTTAACCTCGGCTAAGAAATTCGGGGAAAAGAAAGGCAACCTCTACATCGCAGTCTCGCGTTCGAGGTCGTATCTTTCTTAACACCATCCTAGAAATCCTATGGCGGCCCAGGTCCGGTGGCCAGGTTGTGTGTACCATGTGTAGTGTTTAAAACAGTAAAGCATGCACAACAGTTTATAATCACAAGACAATTTATTTTAAACAAAATTAAAATAAATTTCTAGACTACTGACCTGCAAAAAAAAAAAAAACAAAAACAAAATCAAGTTAGTAAAGTGTTTAAACAAGCTAGAAATGGCCTAAGTCCTCAAAGTCCCCAGAGGAGTCGCCAAGCTCTCGCGACCTCTTTTTTTCGGCGCCCGCTATCGGATACGAGCGCCTAAGGAGGCTAATGGCTCGGCTGAAATTATTTATGCCCAGACTCTCCCAAGTCCACCAATTCACAACTTTAATAGTCTGAGTTTTTAACCTGCAAGTTAATTTGTAAAATGGAGTCGCCACTAATCGATTTGGGGTGGGTTGATTAGAAACCCAAGCGAAGTACTGGGAGAAATACTCGCTCCTACACAACCAGAGAAATTAGGATCGAAGACTTGATTACACTAGTTAATCACTACTGCCCTTTCGGTACCTAATTTTGTTTAAATCCTAAGGTTTTTTTGGATGTTTGAGGGATTTTCCATGCATTTTTGGGAAAAACATTTTTTTTTTTTAGTCTTTTCCTCATTTTTTGGACATAAAAGGGATTTTTTGGATTTTTGAGTGTTTTGGGACATACAAGCCTTTTTCATGAATTTTGGCATTTTTTGGGATTTTTTGGATATTTTGGAAAATATAAAATATTTTTTATTTTTTATTTTGGAAAATAAAATATTTTTTATATTTTTTGGAAAATAAATATTTTTATTTTTATTTTTATTTTTATTTTTCGGATAATAAAATTTTTTTAACATTCTTTAATTATTTTCAATTTTTTTGGAAATTAAAAAGCTTTTTAATATTTTTGAAAATAAATTATTTTTTTATTTTTCTTTTTTGAAAATAAACTATTTATTTATTTTTATATTAAAATATTATAAAATCGACCCGGCCGGATCCATGGGTCGGATCCTACCCCGGCCACCCCGAAACGCAGACAGGCCCGCGAAACGGCGCCGTGGCCAAGCGTTCGCGGACGCCCGGCCCGGCCCGACAACCCACCCCGAAGACCAGCTCCGCGACCCGGCTCCTCGGCAAACCCTACCCGGATCCGACCCGACTTGCGACCCGATTCCCGCCGCCTCGAAGACGCGGAAACCCTACCCGGTTCCGATCCGGTCCGACCCGCGACTGGATCGCGACCGGAAAATCGGGAACCCTAGGGTTTCAGTTGGGGGCGTTAAGGGGGTGCAGCGACGGCGACGACGAAGACGACGGCGGCGATGACCGGGCTAGGGAGGGCGAGGTGGCGACGGCGCAATACCTGCTGGGCGGCGTCGCGACGAGGGCAACAGCGGCGGCGGCGGGACCCCCATGCAAATCCTCCCTCCTGTGAGTATCTCTCTCTCTCTCTCTCTCTCTCTCTCTCTCTCTCTCTATGCTCCGGCGAAGGCCAGATCGACGATCGCGAACCCTCGGCCCCCCTGAAGTCTCTTAGTGGGGTGTCCAAAGGTTGCAATCTTGATATCCCTTGCCCCTCTCCTTCCTCTGTGCTTCCGTGTGTTTCATCATCGTTGGGGGGGTATTTATAGGCGAGGGACGGCCGGTCGATGGGGCTCGACCGATGGTTGCCGCGGCTTTCACCGGCCGAACCGGCATCCCGTCAACCACCCCCTGCTCTGCGTCCCATCAGCGTCCGCTCCTCCTGTTCCTCGTGTGCCATCGCTGCTCCTCCTGCTCCGCGTCGCGCCTGCCTGCGCGTGCTTCGCACGCAGTCGGGCGAAGGAGATGGAGAGGTGGGTTGGGCGCGGGTCAGGCCGGGCGCGGGTCGGGCCGCGGAGGCCCAGGGGGTAGTTTTTTTTTTTGTTTTTTTTCTGTTTTTCTAGTTTCTTTTCCTTTTTTTTTCGTTTTTTTAGTTTTCTTTCGTTTTTTTTTGTTTTTTCGGTTTTTAGACAAAATAAAATAAAACCTATATATATATTTTTAAATAGAAATAAAATGAACTTAATTAAAAATAAAAATTTAGGCGTCAACAGAAATCTTCTATCTCACCTTAGATCAACCCCGTTTTACAAGAATCAGTAAAATGATAAATTACAATATCAATTAATGTAATCCAAATTAGGAAAAGTCTTACATTCTCTCATTTGGACTATATTAATTGAAATTGTACTGTATGTGCGCACCTTGGTCTAAAGATAATTATTAATAATCAATCACATCCCATAAAGTCTCAAATACCGAATCATGGCAGTAACTGCATGTATACATACAGAGCCTTCTATGGTCACAAGTGCTTTCAACTTTATTGTTATGGATTCAATATAGTAGTGTGACAAATGGATAACATCTTTCATAGAGATATCCCATTTGTCAGTCAACATTCTCTTATCTTAAGCATCACAAAATACTTATGTCACTAGAGAATGTCTTTATGGTTCCAATGAACCCACATATGCCTTATCCTTACGGTTAACCTTTCTTTATGTATCACAAAACATATGCACAAGGCTAACAACCGGATACCCCTAGCCTTCACTCAAGATTTATACAATATCTTGAGACTTTTATCAATATGTATTTAACATAATAACAACACATTCAAAAATATTTTATTGAATACAAAAGTTGATACATATCAAATCGTTACTAAGTGTAACGAACACAGATGTAAACTTTATTAGAGTAAAGCCAAAATACCTCCCACTAAATAACAGCATCTCATGATGCTCTTAAGTCCACATTAACGACATGTCATTCAAGAACATAATAATAAAGTCCTTTAGTTAGTAGATCTGGAACCAAATCATTTGTGGAAATATGCTATATTGTAACGTTATATTTCTACACCGTTTCTTTATGGTCAAAAATTTGACAACTATATATTTAGACCCCTTGAGACCTCTGTTATTAATAATACTATAAATTTATTATCTCAATACAACCGTATATGTCTATCTATAAAGTTAAAAACAGTCAACTCCTTAATGAGGTTCTAGAGCCTAATAGCCCAAATATTAGATAAGGCATAATTTTAAGTCATTAAGGTTTCATTCATCTTTTAGCAATGCAGTCAATAGACAAGCCACTTTTCAAGTGTTCGTGAATGGAACGCTTCATGGACAATAAGCAAATTCTATTACTCTTTTCCCAAGCAGCAAATCATATGTCCACTACCTAAAATTTGAAACAGTAAAAACTTCAATAATAGTGGAGTTATTAATTATAGAAGATGTGACTAAAAATAAGCAATGTATATAATTAGTATCATGTGAGCACTATGTAACTTAACGTACAAATACATATCCAGAGAGTTACACACATAATTATATAATCACCTTTGGGCAAAATACATGACATGCAGTTGTACACTCCTCACATGATAGCGGTTCTGAGAATATATTCCAATTTTCGTGAATTCATCACCTTTGGGCATATGAACCACTAGGATCGGTCACTCCTCCACCACACCATCATGTATCCCTCCATGAACTAATACACAATCACCTCCTTTGGGAGTATGACTACGCATTAGACCTGGAAACATCACAATCAATATACAAGACCGAAATTTCTCAAATCCAATCAAGTGTGCCACTTTGGCGATCACAACTCAATTGATCCTTAAAACTCTCTCATACCAGGGATATAAACTTTACTTCTCACATACACCATATACATATGATTTTAACTTTAGTAATAGGGATAGTAAATCACTAAAATCACATATCATGTTAATTACATTGCTTTACTCACAGATAATATCTCTATTCATATATATATATATATATATATATATATATATATATATATATATATACATGAAAGACAGACTCCAATGAGATCACCAATCACAAGATAATACAAGAAACTTCTCATAACATAGAAGAAAGCATCTCTTATGCACCCAAAAAAATTACAGATTACCCGAACAACATAAAAAGAATGTTGATCTAGAGAATCTCTCACAAGTTAACATCAATATATATATATATATATATATATATATATATATATATATAATATATATATATATATATATATATATAGAACCTGAAAGACAGACTCCAATGAGATCACCGATCGCAGCAATACAAGAAACTTCTCATAACATAGAAAAAAGCATCTCTTGTGCACCCTAATTACAGATTACTAAAACAACATAAAAAAAAATGTTGATATAGAGAATCTCTCACAAGTTAACATCAATAGCAATATAAGATACTCCAAATTGACAAGCCTAACAGCTGATCAACTATTGCTTATGAGTTTCATAAGATAAACAATATCTCCAAGGTCAACAGTTGATTTATTAGCCAATTTGAAGTAACAAATCATCATTGTAACCATTAACAAAAATGTTCAACTTGATAGACATTAACTAGTGACCAGATGAGTTTAGGAATATCATCTAATAATTTAGCTGACATGCATTATCCACATTCAGCAGATGTGTTAAGTAGTATAATCAGTTTGGTCACGAGTTCTTAAGACGTCCATCATTCAAAAGTTATCACAAAGAAACAAAAATGCATCAAGATGTGTGTAAAGGAGTATACTTGAGCAACAAAAATTTCATAACTTTTACTATTTTTCATCACCTCAATACATAGTTCAAATACTATTCCATAATGGTCGTATCTCATTAAGCCAACTTCAATTCACAATAAAGTTTAATCTTTATTAATGAATCACATTTTTATAATGTTAATGTGACAACATACCAATAATCCAACACCTGCATATCTAAAATCACATAAAATACAAGAAAAATACGCAAAAATACACTAAAAATACACGTATTTAGGATTTTGTATGTATTTTCACATCCATAAAACCATCAAACATGTAAAATTATTACATAACATAGAGAATGATCATACGAATCCAATGCCACCAATCACATGCCAATCAGACGCTCCACACGCTCGCAAGCGCCACCTGAGTGCATGGCGCATGGAGCACATGCGCGTACGTGAAGACCCCTCAAAAACCTGGTCCGACTAGTTGATGATCCGGTCAACAGTTGACCGGGTCGGTCGGTCAACAAGTCGAGTCGGGTCGAGTTGGTCAACGGGTCGGGTCAATGGGTCACGGGTCGGGTGAACGGGTCAGTCGCTGAACCCCCCCTCCTCTTTCGCCAAGGGCAACACTATGGAGATCCTCCGCCTTGGCCTCCACAGTGCGCTCTACTCCGCCACCGTGCTTCGGTTGCCAGCTAGAGCCAAAAAGCTCATCTTCATCGAGTACTTGACCCTAACGGACGACGGCGTAGGTGGCCTGGAGTAGCGGTTGAGAGAGTACGTGGCCCTGGCCCGGGGGAGGCTAGCCCTACCACAAGAGATGCACGAGCGGTTCCGGGTAAAGGAGGAGGTGGACGCTTACCTAGAGGACGGGTTGTTGGATGCAAATTGTGAAATCCCAAGATCTCCATAACAAAAACAAGAACATGCATAATTAAATAGAAAGATTAACACACCTATTTTGAGATCCATCATTTTTGAAGCGAAAGCGAAAAAACTGATGTTCCACACGCAAGTCCTTCTCCTCTATTGTCTTCCATATCACTGGCTTAATGAGACTGCCCCCTCACCCTTTAGCGTTAGGTAAACGCTCCTTATGTAAGGATACATGTGAGAATTAGGATTAGAGGAGAGTTTCCAACTAGGCCCTCTCATTACGAGCCACGCTCAACTCGGCCCATACTAGCCAGCCTTATATTAGACTAATTAAAAAACATTCTATCTCACCTTAGACTAACCCCATTTTACAGTAACCGTAAAACAATAAATTACAATATCAATTAATGTAGTCCACATTAGGAACCTTAAATGGGTGGCATTTCGGCGAGATCAGGGAGATTCACGAGGACTCCAAGTATCTAGTTGCGATGTGGGGTAGAAGTGAGGAGGTGGAGTTTGGATAGTGAGAGTTGAGGTGTCATTGTGAGTGGAGTGGCGATAGGGTTTGGAGCCCGCCTTTCGCTAGCGATGAAAAGTAGGTAGAGATGTCTCGTGGCTTCTTTTTATCTTCCATTTCTTCTTGCTGTTGGTGTTGCTTAGTCTGTTAATAGACTAATAGTTGAGAATAGTTTATGTCTGTTGTAGGTTCTCGTTCAATACTTGATGTCATTCATGAGATAATTGGACCAATTTAAATCAATTGAGTTGCTACTAAAAGGTTCGATAGATTTAATGGGGGTTAATTTAGATTATTTCTTTTCAATTTAGCCCATTTTTCTTTCAATTTAATAAGATTTCTTTACGACTAGGTCCTCCAAGGACCTAATTGCACACAATTTTGGCAAAGTTTGACCAAACCGATCAAACCCAATTCAGATTGGTTTAACCGACCTCCAATGGGAAATGATCTTTCTAGCCATATTTCGGTGGCGGGGGACCACCATGAGTTAGCCATTCTCTTAGCCAACCACCCCCATCCCCCTCTTGCGTGAAATTACAAAAATACCTCTAGTAAATCACGAAAATGCCATTGAAGTAGGAAATTATGAAAATATCCTTGATTAATCACTAATCCAAAAAATTAATTTTGACCATTCATTGAGGTTTTCATCCTTGCCATCCAATATAAAATGTGATTAATTTTCCTATAATCATAAGAAAACTTAGGATTAATTTTCTTATAATTACTCCGGCTGCCGTCCGTGCGGGGGTTCCCGGGTCACCAAAAAAAAAAAAAAAAAAATCCCAAATCTCATCTTGGAACAAGGTATAAGAAAATCCCCCCTCCCCCACAAAAAAAAAAAAAAAAAAAACTAGGAGGGCCCATTATCCAAATTTACTTCCTCTCTTCAACTACTTCTCTCTCTCTTTCTCACATACTTAGTCGAAGCCCCTGTTGCCCTATTAGCCGTGCGCCAACATCCTTCTGGTGAATCACCGGCTTGTTGACCTCCCTCATAGCTCCCCCTCACCGGTCACAATGCCAGCCGTCGCTAGTAATTCATTTCATGGACATTATTCAGCAATGTTCGAACAAGCGTTAGGCTCCAATTTGTCTATTCTCTCATTACGGCTTCAAGCAACCGCAGCGACCCACCAAACATGACTTCGGCTAAACTTGCTTGGACCAACAAGACCATCTCATATTTCGTCGTCATCAGGAGAACTATGTTGGAAGATACGCAGTAATTTAGGAAAGATTTGTCAGGGAAAATCATAGGGATTTTATTGAATCAATTAAGATCAAATCTTATCTGTACATTGTATGCTTTCCTTTTCCTTTTATACAGACTCTGTAATATAATACACTTCTCTGTACAATTGAATGAACATAGAGAAAATTACAGAATTCCCTATCTGTCTACCTCTCGTTTCCCTCTTTCTCTTCAATCTTTGACATGGTATCAGAGCTCTGAAACTCTAATTCTTGCTTCCGCTTTATTCCTGTTGATTGCCCAGAAGAACCCTATCCTGCAAAAGAGGGTTGCCGAAAGGAATCAACAACTTTTGAAGAGAAATTTCATCAAACATGAATCCACAGGAACATATTACCTCCAACCCAGATGAGCAATCGCCGACAAATACGACAAAGAATAAATCACGACTCCACAAAATCCACAGGTCTCCAAAGCACAGTTGGTATCACCGAACCAACCCACCTCCAAAATCAACCGTTTTTGGCAAAATGCACCGGCTCGCCTTTAATCCGGTTCAGCCATTATCGGCGTACCCCTACCAATGGATGCCATATCCATGGGTCCCTAGGATTAATCCGGTCACATCATCGCCGGGTTTTTCGAATAACTTACCGAGCGACGGAGGCCCACCAGCCAAAGACAGGGGCAAGCTCGGCCATCGACACGGCACGAGACGGGCGGATACAGAATTTCGGTCTTGGATCTCGGGGACGGTTCACGAACCCATACCGGGGAGCACCACCGGTTTCATTCCTTTCCCCTTCACGGCCGCCATGGGGAAAGGAATGAAACCGGGTGGTGCTCCCTGGTACGGGTTCGTGAACTGTCCCTGAGATCCAGCACCGGAATTACTGTATCCGCCACCCTCTCACGGGCCCAGAGAACTACTCAGCTTGGGCGCGGAATTTTCGGCGAGCCCTAATCACGAAAGACAAAGAGGGGTTCATCAATGGGACCGTTCCGGTCCCCGACCGACGAAAAATTGGCGAAACAAAGGGGCGAAAATGCAACCAATTAGTCGAACATGGATCGGCAACACAATAAACCCAGAAATCGCAGCCGGATTGCCACCCACAGAAGACGCAAAAACAATTTGGGACAATATCCGAGAAATGTATGGCAAATTGGATCGGGCCAAGATTTTTTCGCTCCACCAAGCGCTCAGCGAACTGAAGCAAGGAAACACATCCGTAACGGTGTGCTTCAACAGGCTTTCAGGACTCTGGAACGAGTTGGAAGCCGCTGAAGAGAAACTCGAAGGGCCCGAATCAACCCTTCAAAGAAGATACAAAAGCATCAAGGATAGGGAGAAAGCGACTCGGTTCTTACTCATTTTGAACGATTCGTTTCTTACATTCGATCTCAAATTTTGGCGATGGAACCGCCACCACCCCTCGGCCGTATCTTCCAACTTGCGGTGCAAGAGGAAAATCAACGGCTTGCGACCTCTGATGGCAAGAGCCCCGAAGCCCTAGCGCTGGCGGCAAGTGGAGGCGAAAACCCTAGCAGAGAAAGGAGGAGAGGAGACGCTAGGGTTTCCAGAGAACCGAGGGACGCTCGATTTTTCAGCTCAAAAGAGCTATAAATGGGGCGGCACGGACGGCTCAGATCGCATCCCGCGATCTGACGGCTCCAAGGGTTGGGGAGGCACGGACGCTCCAGATCAAGCGTCGCGATCTGACGGCTCCGGGGCGCGCACCTTTTTTAATTTGGACGGTGGAGATGGAGCCGTCCAGTGAGGATCCAACGGCCCACAAAATTCAAGAGGATTTGGGGCAAATTTGAAAAACAAAGGGAAATTATTTTGTGATTATTGCAAAAGGCCCCACCATACGATCGATACGTGCTGGAAATTGCATGGCAGACCTGGAGACAAAGAAAAAAAAAGGGAAAGAAATATCTCGCAAAGCAAAGATTTCAAATTTCTGGCTCAATGAATTCTCCAAATCAGCCCATTACACATGGGGAATATCAGCAACTTATACAGCGCTACAAAAACTGGATATCCAAAAAAGGGGAGCAGCTTCACGGTACTTCCTATTGCTTGGCAAGTAATATTTCTAGAAATACCTGGATTATCGACTCAGGAGCCAGTGACCACATAGCATGCAATAAAAGCTTATTTTCTGCTATTAATCAAGAGCTAGATGATCCTATCACTGTGGAATTACCGAATGGAAATGCCGCTGTTGTCACCACAACAGGAACTGTGACACTTAATTCTCACATTGTCCTCAAAAATGTTCTTTATCTCCCAGACTTCCAATTTAATCTCATTTCAGTGTCTAGAGCTTGTAAGGAAAATTCTTATCAGGTTCTCTTCAACACTGATACATGTCTGTTTCAGGCCCTTTCGACTGGGACACTGATGGGATGGGGTAGTCTCTCTAAAGGACTATTTTTCTGGAAAAGCTTACCAGCCTTGTTTAATTCTTTTTCTTGTAATAAGAAATCATTGTGTAACTCAGCTTCCAATGATAGAAATTTCCTTTTGCATTCCAGACTGGGCCATAGTTCTCATTTTTCATATCCCCAATGTCAAATTTGTCCACTTGCAAAGCAGACACGCAATCCTTTCCCCTTAAGTCAAAATCGTTCCAAACATATCCTTTCCTTACTGCATATTGATGTCTGGGGACCCTACCATACATTAAATCAGGACGGGTCTCGTTTTTTTCTTACCATTGTGGATGATCACTCCTGAGCCACATGGATCTTTCTCATGCAGTCTAAAAGTCAAGTTGTGTCTCATTTGAAAACTTTTCTTTCCTTATCCAAAACCCAATTTGGGCAATCTGTACAAAAAATAAGGACAGACAATGGAAAGGAATTTTTTAATCATGAATATGCGGACATTCTTTCATCAAAGGGGATATTGCATGAAAGCTCCTGTACATACACGCCACAGCAAAATGGAGTGGTAGAAAGGAAGCATCGTCATCTTTTGGAGGTTGCTAGAGCCCTCAAATTTCAAGCTTCCATTCCCGATATTTTTTGGGGAGACTGCATATTGACTGCTGCTTATTTAATAAATCGAATGCCCACACGGGTTCTGGATGGAAGATCCCCTTTCCAGATACTTTTTCAGAAGAAACCTGACTTGAGTTACCTAAGGGTTTTTGGTTGCTTATGTTATGCTGCAATAGTTGGGCCGAAAGACAAGATGAGTCCACGTGCTCGTCACTGCATTTTCATGGGGTATTCTACATTGCAAAAGGGATATCGGATTTTTGATCCGGCTACGGGAGAATTCTTTGTCGCAGGATGTTGTATTCCAGGAAACTGTATTTCCTTTTGCAGACCAGAAAAGAAGTGAGACTGACTCAAGGGATTCTTCAGCTCACTCCACAGAAGATAGGTCTACAGCTTCCGGATACATTTTCCTGCCTCCATTGACAAACACGCCTATTCCTCCCCAATCCGCTGCAGACACAACGCCTCCAGTGGATGTTCATATTGAAAGATTGAATGATGGGGTACCCTCAGTGGCGTCTACTTCAAACTCATCTCCTCTAGCAGTCACAGATCATGCCACATCTTCAGAAGGTCCTCCACCCAGACGTTCTGGTCGTGCCACTCGACCACCCACATGGTCTATGTGGAGTCAGGAATTCACCAGGTATTCTTTTTCCAGTCTCTTCTTATCTTTCATTCGATCGTTTGTCCCCAGCACATCGATGTTGCATTGCTCAAATTTCTGAAGACCAAGAACCGTCAAATTTCCATGAAGCCAATACTGATCCACGATGGCAGAGTGCAATGGAGGCAGAGTTGAAAGCTCTCATGGATAACCATACATGGGATCTTGTACCATTGCCTCCACATCGAAAAGCAATTGGATGTAAATGGGTCTACAAGATCAAATATCGAGCAGACGGGTCAATTGAACGATACAAAGCAAGATTAGTGGCTAAGGGCTTCACTCAAAAGGAGGGTTTCGATTACCACGAAACATTTTCCCCTGTAGCCAAGGATGTCACCGTTCGTTCCTTTCTCTCTGTAGCTGCCTCTCGCGACTGGTTATTGCATCAAATGGATGTTCATAATGCCTTCCTCCATGGGGATCTAGACGAAGAGATATATATGGAAATACCACAAGGTTTACGGAGACAGGGGGAGAACAGAGTATGTCGTCTCCGCAAATCCTTGTACGATCTCAAACAAGCATCCGAGACAAAGGTATGCCAAGTTTGCTTTGATTCATTGATAGCTGCTGGTTTTCAACAATCCAGTTTGATTATGCTGTTTTCACATGGACTCAAGGTACGTCATCCATCTACTTAATGATATATGTAGATGACATACTCATTATGGGAAATGATGAAATAGCTATCAAAGGCCTTAAGGGATACCTGCATTCTACTTTCCATATTAAGGATCTAGGAGCACCCAAGTATTTCCTTGGCATCGAAATAGCTAGGTCTAGCCAAGGAATCTCTCTCAGTTAGAGAAAATTTGCATTAGAGATCATTTCAGAAGCGTGATTATCTCGGATGTAAGCCACCATGCGGTACCAATTGAGCAAAATGTCAAATTGACAACTGTTGATTATGATGCTGAACTGTCTCAGGAGGAAGATCCTATACTTGTTGATCCATTAAACTATCAGAAACTTGTTGAGAAGCTGATATATTTAACTATGACTAGACCAGACATCAGTTATGCGGTACAGACACTTAGCCAATTCATGCACAAGCCAAAGCAGTCTCATATGAATGCGGCACTGAAGGTTGTGAAGTACTTAAAGAAGTGCCCTGGTCTTGGAATTCTTCTCTCTAGGAAATGCGATATGCAGATGACTGCATACTGCGATGCAGATTATGCAACCTGTCCTATGAGCGAAGATCGATAATGTGGTTTCGCATCAAATTGGGGGATTCTTTGCTTTCCCGGAGAACGAAAAACAACCAACCGTGTCGTTGTCTTCAGCCGAGGCGGAATATCGAGCCATGGCCAAAACCACATGTGAAATAGTGTGGTTGAGAGGATTGTTACAGGATCTTGGAATACAAGTCGAGGGACCGACAAGATTGTTTTGCGACAATGATGCAGCTCTCAAACTTGCAACAAATCCTATCGTGCATGAAAGAACGAAGCACATAGAAGTAGATTGTCACTTCACTCGAGAAAAATCCAGGAAGGGACAATTGAAACGCGAGAATTGGAACACAAGAGCAACCGGCATATCTTTACCAAGTCTCGTGTCAAAGACAGCATGCATATCTCTTGAGCAAGCTAGGCGTCTTAGACATATACAAGCCACCAGCTTGAGGGGGAGTGTTGGAAGATACGCAGTAATTTAGGAAAGATTTGATCGGGAAAATCATAGGGATTTTATTGAATCAATTAAGATCAAATCTTATCTCGTACATTGTATGCTTTCCTTTTCCTTTTATACGTACTCGTAATATAATACACTTCTCTCGTACAATTGAATGAACATAGAGAAAATTACAGAATTCCCTATCTGTCTACCTCTCGTTTCCCTCTTTCTCTTCAATCTTTGACAAACTATTTCAATCTACACATATCATATTCTAGTTATTGGTGGAGGTATGATTTGACTTGATTTTGTACTCCGCAGCCAATTGTACACAGGATAAGGACCTGTGGTCAAGCAGTCGCTCGAGAGCATCACTCTTCCAAAATCCCAGAACGGCAGATCGTGAGGGAGCATTTTCTTTTACTTAGAAAATACGATCAATGCAGAAATGCTGCGGCAATAGCGAGGAGAATTTTTGTGAGCTACCGACCCTAATCTAAAAGAAACCATGTAGCCACACTGTTGCCAACAGTCATCAGTTTTGGTTTGGCCACTAATAGAAATTCCTTTGCAGAGAACCTCATATTAAGGATGTCACTTTCGCAAAGTTATTCGCTAAACTGGGAGACAATCTTTCTCAAGACCAAATAATGAAGGATGCTGCACACAGGATATTGCTGAACGTGAACTAGACACTGAGGTAATCAAATTCGCTTTACTTGGTAAAGAAATTGAACGAACAGACACAGAGGAATGACAGGGCTCCACTTGGTCATCAAGCAAAAGAAACTAATGAAATCGGCCATTTGAGTGATTTAAAACGGGAGAAAAAAGTAGGATCAATGCTCTTCGGCAGGGAAGATTTAGACAATGCATTTTGGGACATTACCGAGCAAATGCAGAGGTTCCTATTTGGCATTGTAACCTGTGCCATATCTTATGACTCTGAACAAATGAGTTCACATACACTCCAAATCTTCTCGTTCATGTACTCCGAGGCTTCAAAGGGTCAAGCGTGCAACTAGTCTCACTATGAGACTCGCCAGGCATTGCTTTTGGCAATGGAGTCCCACGTAAGGCTAGATTCCTACTAATCGAGCTGCTTGTGAATGTGCTCCATTGCTTGTCTTGAGATATCAAACTGGCCATTTGTTCCTCCAGGAGATTTAAGAAGACAAGGTGAAGCGAAGGCGGCTGCTGAGGACTTTACCAGCATTTGGATAATGAGAAAATCAAAAGGCAGGCCCAAACGCAAATTTCGTGCAACATTTGATAAATAGGCCATAACTTTTGATCCAAGGAAGTTACAGGGCCATAACACCAATTAGGAAAGCTCGTTCCGAGCGCTTGTCATGCCTTAGACCGAGGAACCTGTTTGTTGTTGTTTCAGCCCTCAAAATTCATTGATTTCATGAGTTACAGGCCACTTTTCTTATAGTAGGTCTATTTAGTATTTTATGCATTGTTTCAGCCCATTCGTTTATTTTCCAGATTTCTTTGCTGCTTAGGGGTTTTATTTATTTATTTATTTATTTATTTTGTTCACTTATGATTTTGGAAGTACTTTCGTTATCTTTGAGAATTATCATGTAGCCTTCATCATAATAAAAGACAGTTTATTCCTCATCGGTTGCCCTGTATAGGAGATGCAATTCAGGTCCTCTAGGTTTGATGACCTGGCCTTGGACCCTTTGTCTACCAAAGCGACGACTGACAATAGATGGTCAACAACGATCGATGAAACATGAAGATTAGATTTTGAATTTCATATTCTGGCACATGGAACTGATCGAAGTAATTTTGCCCGTCTGATTCAACATGGATCACCAAGTACCAGGAGAAAAGAAATAGCAAATTTTCCAGTCCAATATAACATACAAATGGACCGAACATGACCTTGATTCAATGACCAGAGGCTTGCGACTTAATCATTATGAATCAGAAATTGGAAAGATTCAGATGATTATAACATAGACAAGAAAGAGCTACTCCTGATTAAAAAGATGGAATTAGCCATGTTCTCACTTGTTGCTTAAAAATTTCTGGACAGTAAATGATAAGCCAACACACTCATTGATGAACATGTAGGCACAAAATGTGAGAGAATAGGTCAAAGATTGCTAGCGCGATGCCTCACAAAACCAAACTAAATTGCAGATTCCCTTGGCTAATCTATCGTTGGTTGAGACTGCCTTCTTTGAATAAATCGAATTAGATTCTTGAAATTTTTAAATTGGACTGAGTCTATCTCCATTGTACCATGTGATTAATTAGTACAATAATCTATAATGTGAGGAAATTTGGCTGAATGTCTATAATGTGTCATTTCTTAAGATATTTTGCTGTCTATTTTAGAGCAGGGACTCGGATATCTCAATGAATTCAATTTGAGTTTAGTCGGATGCAGCGTGGTCGTGCTGTCAAGCCATCAGCCGGCCTGCTTGGTCAACCTTTTCTCAAGAACTAGATAAATTATGTAATCAAACATTGCCTCCTCAAGTCTCAATTATCTATTAAATATATCGAAGTAATGATAATAATAAGGATGTATATTAGAGATGTTTATGCAATGAAGGTTTCTTAGTATATTAGTCTTTTAGAGTGGTTAAGATTAAGCAACATGCTAATACTAAGTCACAAGAAATAAGTATATTAGAGGAATTGGTTCGTTTCTTTGTTAAGTCATTACGGCAGGCGGGCCGGGGACAAAACAAGACTTTTGCTTCAATGGGCTTTAACCCAATGTACCAAATATTGATATTATAGAAATAAGTTATGCAAGGTGAAATTCGAAAAAATTGTATGCAGGGTAAATTCAACTATAGATATTATTTAAGAAAAAGGAGTAAGAGAGTAGTTGTTTCAAATTTAAAGGCTTCTACTCACAACAGATATCCAAGAATAATACGTTTTCGTTTAACGAATGATTTTCAGCGGACGAGTTTTGATCCCAGAATAATTGTTATGGATGGCCAGTCTGTAACTAAGTGAAATAGAGAGCGATGCACTCAGATGATCTGTCTGCATGAGAACTTCAGTTAAACAGCGAGATAATTTTTACAGAGATGATTAGAGGCTCCATCCATGGAGGATTATCAATGAGAGTTGCCCAGTAAGATGAGTTTGCGTACAAAGGAGGAACTCAACTACAACCACCCGTTCAATTCCAGTCCTGAGACAATGCATACAGTGGGATCCAATCCGGGTGAGGAATGGTGAAACGGTGACGGCAGTGAACCATCTCTTTTTGACAGTCTACAAGGCATTCCCCTCCACCTGTTGTCTGTGGTTCTGGACGAATTAATCGGGCCCAGCCTCTCAATGTTCTTTCTTTATCAAATGACAGGGGAAACTAATAAAAAAAAGAAGGTTGTCTCTACTGTTTTTTTTCTGAAAAATCAAATGATAGGTTCCCGAGTCTTAAAATATCGAGGGTTCTTGTCATAAACAGGTCAGGCTCAAGGAAGGAAACGAACATGAAAAAGCATGATTGCACTATTTAGAAGACCCTCCAAGGAATCAGCATGGTCCAGTCCTTGGCACATACTGCTCGAGCACAAGGAGTTTCTCTCTGCTGTCCCCTGATTCTTCTGGAAAGCTCCTTACGTGGAAATCGGCGAGATGACTTATTTTGAAGCGTGTCGAGGTTCACAGCCATGAATTAATTGATGAAAGCTAAAACCATGTATAAAGGAAACACAATCCGCGAATGGTTAGAAGAGGATCAAAATCAAGAAATTCAACTTTAATACCATCGCAGACCGAGAGCTGTCAACGCGTTTGAATGTATAAACTGACGATAAAAGGCGCAAAAACAGGAAGAAGGGATATGAAACTAGGAGGTAAAAAGAAGATGGTAAATGCCAAACATACCGTTATTACGTGGAATCCATGCCCAACAGAAGCACAACATGAGACCGTCTTTCAATCCGTCGTCAGTTATCCAAGTGTCCATAAAAACCTAAACGCAAGTCCTAATAAAGCGTGGATAAATATGAACTTCGCAACCAAGTTCTGCATATGACATGGATGGTTTTACTTTTGTTGCCAGTACCTATCTGCATGCATCGGTAACAAAAAGACTACAGAGTCTGCACAGCAGGGATTAGCTCATGACGATAAATAAGGAATACAGAGTCCTAAAGATCATCAGGAAACCATCAAGTGCATGTGTGTATGGGTGTGAGAGAGACGGAGGCAGAGACGGCGACGGAGAGCAAACACTGAAACTAAGAAAAACGGAGTTCCCAAGATCAGTAAAATTGAGTTTTTTCAGAGGGTAGGTAGGTTTAGGTACAATGGCACACCTTCCGCTCCACACCAACAACGGGAGCAAACTCTCAAATCTGGAGAGTCGATTCACACATCTGCCCAACCCAATTCTAATAACGGGCTTTCAGGCTACACTCCTCTTTACTAATCCTCTGTTTCTTGTTTTTTTATTTTATTTTTTCCTCCATCGGAAAAGAAAAAGGTCCCCAAAATCAAGGACGACGAACGACCAACCCCTAAAAGATTTTTGAAAAAGCGAACACCCAGAACGCCTAACCCGTGCCCATCTTTTTCCTATCTGAGGCTCGGCTTCGGAGACCGGAACTCTTCCCCGTGGCCAAAGCAGAGGGACACGAACTCCTCCTCTCCGCATGGTATCGTCAGCCCCGTCTCGTGGTGGAACCCGAACTGCTCCTCGGCTTGCTGGAGCAGGCCCTGGAAATCCGGGCGGGTCAAGAAGTCGATGGGGACGACGTGGCGGCTCCGGCGCTCCCCGACGTACACGACGAAGTGGCCCTTGGGCACGTCCAGGGGGAGGCCTTCTTGATCGCACGCGTGCTTGATCTTGCCGAAGCTCGAGCACCGCCGCACAATCTGCTTGATCACCGCCGTTTGGGAGAGCTTGCCAGATTTTCCGAGAGCCATTCTTCTTCTCTTTTTTTATTGGTGCGAGAGGTGTGGGAGAAGATCGGAAGGAGGTGAGTGAAGTAGAGAGGAATTGAATGGGTTCGTGGGGGGTTATATATGGTGGGACAAAGGGAGAGGCCAGACCCATTAGGAGCCTATAAGAAGGAAAAAAATTCAGTTGGGACTATAATTTTCTTAGGAAGAAAAAATAAAAATAAAACTCCTGCCCCATCTAGGCTACCCGAACCAATTCAAGATTGCCCTCTTTGTAATTCCTTTTTTTTTTTTTTTTTTTGTAATTCAATTTTTTGACAAAGCTATGGCCTATGTAACATTCGAAAGCAATTTCTTATCACAATTTAAATATATAATTAGTTGACTTAGCCAAATACATTGGTAGTTGAAAATGTGTTTGTGAATAATCAGTAATAACTCATGATGCAAAGATTCTCGATTCTTTTCTTATTGTTTATACATGATTTTGTGGAACACGATACGAGATTTCGCAAACGAGAGAGAGAGAGAGAGAGAGAGAGAGAGAGGACTGTTTAGAGGCAAAGAAGCGAGCGGAGGCTGTTTTCTGGGTAGGCCCATTGGGTTAGGATCCACTCGTTGCCCTCCCCAAAGGGACAGCCTGGTCCCTCTCGTTCGGACTTGGTCTCAGGTCAAACTTTCTTTTGTCTCTACCATAGTCTCAGGTTTTCAATTTTTTGGACCAAATACTTCGAAGATACTTCGAATTTAAAAAAGGTTTTGAATCCGAACCGGCTTTTTTCATTTAAACCAGCCTGCTCGAATGATATGTTGCGGGATATAAAAATATTATATATGTATATATATATATATATATATATATATATATATATATATATATGTGTGTGTGTGTGTGTGTATTGTACGTATACATCTTTCATCAAGAATTTCCAATGATTATCCACGAGGAAATTTATTAGTAAATGCATCCATAACTTGACTATAACAAATAATACGGTAATTATCTTAGTAGGTAGTTATTTAGATGAGCAAATAAAGCAATTTGCTTATTCACTCCCTATCAAAAAGTTTTCAATCTGAGTTTTCCACTTTTGGTTTAACTTGCTTTTGGAATTGGGAAAAGCACCAAAAAAATTCCAAGCCTATTGTGTTGATAGCAATTCAATCTTAAATTTTTAATTTGACCAATTTATTCATAAATCTTCTCCACATTAGTATCAATTTAGTCCATCCAATCAATTTAAGCGAGAAATCGCTAATGTGGACTCCCACGGTCTTACGTGACACAACCGCACGCTAACATGAATCCTTTTATAATTCTTTTCTTTTCTTTTCTTTTCTTTTCTTTTTTTATTATTTCTTTCCTTTTTTTACCTTCGTTTTGGCTGGTGAGGGTCATCGATGATCCTCACTAGCCACTAATTAAGGGCTAGGAAGCCCTCGCCAAGCGTAGGAGAGGGCACAAAGGCCCTCGCCCAAATTTGGCGAGGGCTGCGACCCTTAGTGACCAAATTGAAAGGGAAAAAAAAAGAACAAATTATAAGAAAATTCAAAATTATCGAAATATTATTAAAAATATTCATGTTAATGCTGGTCATGCTACGTAGGGACACGTTAGTGTCTATGTCAGTAATTTTTTAGCCTAAATTGGCCAGGTGAACTAAATTGATATTAGTGTGAAAAATTTATGACAAATTAACCCAACTTAAAGTTTTAGGATTAAATTGGTATGAATGCAATGTGTTTAAGATTTTTAGCACTTTTTTCGAATGAATTGTTACATACCTTCTGATAATTAATATACTTCTAAAAAAATTTGAAGAGGTTCCTTTTTTATTTTTATTTTGTTTCTCTACATATACATTGACCAATTCCTAAAAACGAGCTTTTTCTTCTTTCGTACGCGTGTTGCGCGTACATTTATGCTTAGTATAGATGCAACAAAGAAGATATTAATTCATTAGAGGCCCTTTGGTAAACAGCTTTTAAAGCAAAAATTACTTTTAGAAAACATTGTTTAGATGATTGAGAACAAAATCTGTTTCGAAAATGAATAAAGCCTTAATTTATTATTTTAAAAGTAGATAATTATTGTTTTCATAATAAAATAGTGTTTCTGTTTATCTCACGATTTCACTCCTTCCTTGAGTTTTCTCTTTTTTTATTTTTTTATTTTGTCCTTTAAATATATACAAAATGAATAATGTATTGTCTACTCATTTCACTTTTAATATTTAGATATCATTATTCTCCTCTCTAAGGTTCATGATTTTTTCCCCAAATTATAATCCATATCGAGGAAAATAAATAATTTAAATTCATTATACTAGATTAGATTGATTATGATATCACCGGCAATCAAGTGAAAAAAGCGTCAACACTCCTAGGAGAAGCAATGAGCACTCGATTCAATGGTCCCGAGGTCTTCCATGAGTATCATAGTTTACCAAGGAAAAGTATCACGAAGCAATAAAAGATAAAGAATGAAGTATAACCAATACTTAGATATGACAGACTTTGCTTAACGAAAATAACTTTAAAAAACTTATCGTTGAAAGTTATGAAAAGTTGCTTTTAATTAAAAGGTGTCTAAATTGTCTAAATACAAACTGATTTGTTTTTATTATCTATCAATAAAGACAATAATCAAACGGCCTTTACTTAGTAGAAGTATATTTGAGTAATGACATGTTCCCATGGGGCCATGTCACTCTAGATGGAGTGTTGGATCTCTTTAGAACGAAAACCACAACTGTTTTTCCCCTCGGTGTGAACACGCTCGACTTGCTTAGTGACTTCTAACGTGCATATGAAAAATTACCTCATTTTCGATCTCGATCTAACTGAAGAAATCGTCTTCTTCCTTCACGCTGTTCGTTCCGTGTCAATGTTGACCCGATCATTGTAAGATTGTCTCTTCTTAAAGCCTATGATTCATTGGATTCAAAATGTCTAGTTTGACATAGTCTTGTTTTAGAAGTCAGACTCCAACCTTGGCTGGACATGCTTAATGACCGACGAGAGAAGTCACATGGCCGTGTGCAACACGGTACTCGCAAATTCAATGTGTGGCACGAGCACGTTCAGTAGAAGCAAAATATTTCATGTTCATCGAGAGGACAATCGCCCAGCGGATTGGTTTGCCGATATGAGATTTTTGACATCTGATGCTTACTTTATTTACATGCATCAATTGATTAATACGTGATGACTGAGATATGAGACGCTAATGGGAACGCTATATCTTCTTAAATAGAGCCCCAAGAGGGTCCACCGCTTTTGTTTTTCTTTTCCTAAGTTCATAGGATGAACAAAGAAGATATTTTTCCATCGACGTGTCTTTTCCTCAGATGACAATAGTAGGCTACAGGCGACCAATAGTTAAAAAATCTCCTATAAAGCCTGTCCCAACGTCTGCTGATGCGGATTGGATGTAGATATTATTAGGCCATCTTGATTGCTAGGGTGCACGGAGCATCAAGGCGGGGTATCTTCAATTCGGCTGTCCCTAAATGCACACAATTGTTGCTATACTTTTTTTTTTTCTGTTGATTAAGTTTCTTGCCCTATTAGAAAGTGATAAGGCATTTGGCTTCTGCTATGTTTAGATCCATCGAACAGAATTCTACTCATTGCGCAAGAAGGAAAGCTCCTCTCTTTCCGTTGCCACTGTCACAGTTGCATTGCAGACCGATTGAGACAGCATCGCGGTGAACCGATTGTAGGCATCAGTCCACACCATTGACTGCCAATAAGACGCTCGTTTTCGTGTTTCACACCACGGAAAAAAATCGGGTCTTCATTGGAAAGGAACTCGCGTGAATCAAGAGATGGAGGATAGGTGGGGAGGTAGTCCAAGCAATGTCGTTAGTGCAAGGATCACGGAAGAGGACGCTGAGCTGGGGAATTTATGAGATGTGAGAATCGCCTTCTGAATTCAGTAAGAATTGTGACCCTATGATAACGTCCATTATTCAACTTCCTAACAGAACAAAGGACAACGTTCGCATCCTTCATTCGATACTTTGTCTTCATTCTCATCTTCCTTTATCATTTCAAGTTTAGTTTCAACCCTAATGGTCCAATACTTGTCATGTGACTCTATGGCTGATCTAATATACATGGATTGATCGATCAATTGTTAAGTATTAAATCACATAACATTTAAATTCACGACGTCTTTGTTCATTCAAGAGAATGAAACAGATTCGTACAAATGGTCGATAAAGATAATACACGTAATATCAAAAGTGAAGCGACGAATGGTCTCGACGAGAGTGGAGATGTGAGTGTATGCGTTTGCGGGTAGACATGGGATGGGCCATGACTTGTAGTTCTAGTGCAGAAGCAATCCCCATGTTCTGTGAATGAGATTGGCTTTGATGGACCCAGACTAAACCCTAAGTTACGCGTATCAAGGGACACACCGTTCCCACCGAAAGGGATTGGCTAGGCTCAATGTGAGGCCAATCTTAGAGAGGGCTTTACTTGATTGATAGGGCAAGTATTCCAAGTCATGTGCTTATATCATTCTTTCAATCATGAACGACAGATTCGCATTGCTCTCAGTACATGTTTGATACGCAGGAGTGAGGCAACAAGACGAAGGAGTGGAAATGAGTAATAAGGAATCAGTATAGGAAGAGATATAGAAATTACTGCATTTGGGGCCCGATGGGTCCTATTTTTCCAAAGGTTTTAGTTTTATTTGCTATAATATTTAATTATTAAACACCGCTTCCATTAAATATGTTAAGCTTTTAAAATAGTTTATAGTGCTCCTACAAAATTTCACATAATATCGAGTTAGTGCTATCTCTTTCATGTGTGTCCACTCACATCAGTTAAATTCCACATGCCACTTATAATTCAATTTGTATGTGAGAAAGAGTGTTGAAATATTGTCTCACATCACTTGATAATAAATCATATATGCTCCTCATATGCATGTGGTTTCTCCTCACCCATTAGTTCAAACTTTTGAGTTAAATTTTCTAATATGGCATAGCTGACAATAGTGACGTGAAATCTCACATTCTTGTTTCAAATTGTCATGCAAAACAGCAAGTTAAATAAATATGCTTACCATAGTATGATTTTTCTTCATGTATAAGTTACCAAATTCAATGTTTAGTGTTAATTATCCAAATTGTTTTTCTTGTTAATCAATCCTCATTTATTTTTATTCATTTACACCTTCCGCATCTTGATGAAAAAAAAAATAAGCTCCACTGACAATAAAATAGGCCCATAGTGCTTGTTTGTTCATTCGGAATAAAAATACTGGAATGTGAATGAAAGTTTCAATCCCTTTAATTTTAGACTAGTACTTGTTTGCAAGTGGACATCTCATGAGATACTTAAAGTACGGGAAAAGTAGCAAAAAAGTTACAAACCTATTATACTTGAATTAATTTAATTTTGAATCTTTCACCGACCAAAAAAAAATTCTAAATCTTTTAATTATATCAATTTTCTTAAATATTTTGATAATTTACTAATGTAATCCATTCGACCAATTTTGTCCAAAAATTGTTGACATAGACACTAGCTATCCTATGTGACATAGCCGGTACTAACATGAAAACTTTTTCCAATTTTTAACATTTTTCTCAATTTTATCATTTTTCTTTTCTTTTCTTTTCTCTTGTCTTTTCTTTCTTTTTCTTCAACTCTAGTCTAGTGCTAGACAGAGGCGAGTCGCTTGGTTTGGGTGAGGGCATTGTGTCCTTTGCCAACCAAGACTGAGGGCCTTCATGCCCTCACTGGTCATAAGTGAGAGCATTGGGCCCTCGCCCACATCCAAGCGAGGGCCACAATGCCCTCCTAGCCATAGGTTAGGGGCTCATGGCCCTCACCAGTGTGGCCCTTGCTCAAACTAGATAAGGGCGTTGCAACCCTTGTCAACCAACAGGCGAGGATCACAACCCTCTTTAGGATTTGAGGGCATCGTGCCCTCACCCTCAAGCAAAGGACCTCGTCGGCTCACAACTAGCAAAAAAAAGAAAGGAAAGAAAACAAAAAAGTAATTAAAGAATCGGAAAAAGAGGTAAAAATTGTTTACGTCAACACCGGTCGTGTCATGAATATGTCTAACATAAATTTTAACAATTTCCAATCAAAATTAGTTGGATTAACTAATTTAGCAAATTATTAAAATGTTAAAGACTCAATTAGCACAATTGAAAGATCTATAGTTGAATTGGCATAAAAGCAACAGAATAGTTTTTTTTTTTTTTCTGGATACTTTTCCACTTTAATTATAACGTTGAGAGAACAAGGCTGCAACAAACGGGTCATCCATGAACTAATATATGCTTGGCTAACTTGCCCAAGCATCTCCTTAACAGGCCAAGTAAGGCTCTCTACAAGGCAACTGGCGCGTCTCCTCTTCATGGGTAAAACTTTCTCGAAACGCTGTCTTCAGTATGATTTCGTCACCGAAAGATGATAAGACGCATACTAGAAGACTGGTTGTGGAAAAGTTCGCGCGACCATTAAATATCTTGGCAGTAGATGACTTCCGAAAACATGAAGGACATAAGCTAATTTGTGAGGCATCAACTTTTATTTCTTTCCATATACCCGATATCATGTACAACTTTGTAGAGCCATACAATTGACTGTTCAGAAAGTCTGAGCAATGAGAAGGACAAATACTCCATGTATGCACAACACAATTCCAACCTTATAAGGATGCGATATATGATATACTTTGACATCCTTTCTCACATGTAAATTGAAATTGAACTATAGTGGGGACATGTGAAGTTTAATAATAGGTAATGAGATGAGATGAAAAATGACTCTCAAGCGCAGCAAATGGCAACGGGGATAAAAAAGATACATAACCGGGTTCCATTTTAGACCAATCCAAGTTGGTTGAATTGGAGAGACAATAGATAAGCTCGATCGAATTTTTCGGAGCTACAAGGATTGTACATTACAAGAAGCAGGATCTCTAAGACCTTTCAGGACATAGCAAAAATAAATGATTTCTTTCTCAGTAATGAAAGTGATATTAAACTTTAATGAATAATATAATCTTTTCTTTCTTTTTGATGGTCCTCTTTTAGCTTTATCATAGGAGTTCCATACTTTGGTACTGAAATGTCTGATTCTAGCCGCGTATTTTCAGCTTGGAACTTAGCCTTGAAAGGCGGGGCCATCATCCTAACCTCACCACGGTCCAAGGGCATGTCAAGATGGAGGCTGCCAAGCGCTCTCCACAAGTGAACCAAGGCTTTACATTACGAAAGAACGATGAGGGTTTGAGCCTGGGACCAAGAATTTATTCAAGTCACCTAGAAGTAAGCTACATATAACTTGGCCAGTTACCGCGATGGTGACTGCGGAACCATTTGCCAAGATTACACTACCAAACAAGCGGGACCTTGCAGAAAGTCAGTGGCTTATTTAAAGTCAACTTCGACTTATCAAATCACTCATAAATGAAGAGTATATATATCATAAACCATCCATGTACGCCTTATCTTTATATGGACAAAATTATAACTTCCATGTAATGATCAAATAACAATTTCTCTAGAAGTTTCACACCAGCGATTTTTTCCTATTTAGTCATGCAAAATTTTATTGGGAGGCTAAATTTCGTACCTGAATAGGCTTGAGATATCACCCAAAGAACAGCCGAAAAAGAAAAACATGGAGCATAGGAAATAATGAACTTGAATTTTAAAAAGACATTAGAGAACAACAAATTGAAGTTTCGCTAGAACTATTATTGAAGTTTCACGCGACTAATTAGTTTATACCGTTTGAAAACGATCCTTCTAGAAATTTTAGCCTCTTCCAAAGCAGGTTAACAATATTCGAGAAATTATGTAAAGCACGTAAAAGTCGACAAAAGGGGAAGCAAATCGATTAGGGTTTCACGTGGCCCTCAGCTACGTTATTCTGTGTTCTCACAGGGCATCAAGATGCGGCATTTGTCGACCCATTAATGAAGGGAGAGACCAAAATTCAGCGACCTATTTCTTCGCAAAGCCTTTAAGACGAACTCAGTACTGAGTACAAGATGGTCCAGTTGACAACACGGCCAAAGGGTACGTACGGATGTACCGCAAACATCGCCCAACTGCACGCATTCATTGCGCAACCTAAACAATGACAAACGCATCGTGATGTCTCATCAGATTAATTAGTCCATTAGACAACAACAGGAGACTACGGATTTAGGACCAGATGGAAGAGCGTAAATTAGGATACTAATTTCATTTTATGTCTAGAAACGATTTAACAGCTGGGGGAAATTTAAGTATAATGTTGATATCAAGGATCGAGACTGTAAAAAGACATTGCAAAAGAAGGCAATAAATGGGGTTTTTATAGACTCATATCTTGGTCCCTGAAATAGACATAGGCCTACATGTCCTCAAGGTTGCGAATGAACATGACCAGATTAGCCACATATTTCCAGGACAACTACTATTCACGTGGAATCTTTTCCAATGTTCCTAGTAACTTAGAGATATTCATTTGTTATGTTCAATACTAGCTAGCGTGTAGCTTTCTTGATAATTTTGTTGAGAAAGTGATTTGAGAGAGGAACTTTTTCCAAATTTTCCCGGGCGCAATTCTTGCTCTACGAGCATGATTTGAAATGAGATATTCGTGTTTATCGTTTAATCTATGTCAAAGTACAAACGCGTAAAGTGGTTGAAGCGCCGTAAATGGATCTTTACATGCCGTGCTAGCTAGTGGCTACTATTTCATGAATAAAGGAAAATAACGCCGCAAATGCATCTCCGACGGTCATAGACGCAATTATTGGCCACATGCTCTAAATACTTAGGAAAGTAATGACAACAGCATGGTATGAACACGTAATAGAGTACGTCATCTCAGGTAAATATAAGAATAAAATTAATAACCATGCTGTTTTTTTTTTTGGTAAGGAAAATTTTTTTGGTAAGGAATAAATAACCATGCTGTTGCTAGACCCAGAACTAGAAGAAGATGGAGAAGGGAGTAATTTTGATTTTTGAGGCCATGGTATTGTTAGACCTAATAAATAATATGTGCATGGATGGACCCATGAGGTTATGGTTAGTACATTGATCCCATTGGACCCGGTTTAAGTACATTCAGAACACATCAATTCATAAATGTATTAAGGTTCACGCGAGACTCACGAAATTTAACGGTTACTTACTTCATGTCGAGTGCACCTAAAATAGGTCCAAGTGCACATTTTGAATAGAAGAAGGCCCAAGGAGGGAGAGAGACAGGGAGACGAAAGAGGAAAACGCATATTGATTTTTTTTTTTTTTTTTTTTTTTTTTTTTTGGTTCTAATAAAAGCATATTGAATTTAGCCATGAACGTCAATGACACAACGAATGTTCTCCTTACAAGATAAATGGGCTTACTGGAGATTTGAAATTTGGAGCAGCCCAACTCTAAATAGGTCAAGTGGTTCAGTCACGACCCACAAATTAGGCTTTACTCCCATAAGCCGACCTGAATATTCTTTACTCCTGGATTAATGATCCCTTTGATTGTCTCATGAGATTTCCCCCACTTTGATTCTCATTAGTTACTCCATGCCTTTTTTTTACCACTTTGAATTTTGAACGTGATGAATGAATGCTCTCTAAATCCATGTAAACCCAAGATGTGTGAATCTTATGCTGAGATAGAAAAGCGGAATAATAACTAAGCAGAAAATGAGATCAGTAACTCTACAATGGAAAACAACATCAAGACCCACGAAAATAGTGGCATCTGCAAGTTGATCTTAGGATGGGGCTCTGAACGAGCTTTGCGGGGTTGGATATTATGGATTGCACAGTCGAGACATGCATGAAATTTCAGCAATTGCAATCACTTTCGCCGCTTATCGAATAATTTCAGGGATGACGTATTGCCTGAACCGATCTCCCTACAATCGCCAAAACTGATGATACGATGATACCATACCTCTATTAAACATGTCTTTGACTATGTGTAGATACGTCTGAGTGCCAGAACGCAAGTGCGGTGGGGTCAGAAAGAGAGTGGCGCTTGACGCTTGTGAAAGTTTGCGGAGCCACAGCATCGATCGTTTTGGAAGTTTGAGCAATGAGACGGGGAGAATAGGGGACGAGATGAAAAAGGAATCAAGAGCAAAATAAATGATAATTGGATAACAAGTATGCATAAGGAGGTTCCATTTTAGAGTTTCCAATCCAAGTCGGTCAGTTGAATTGGAGAGACCGCAAAATATGCAGTATATAAGCTCGATCGAGCAGTTGGAACCCCGAGGACTTTACGTCGGGATTTGTAAGGCCTTTCAGGACATAGCCAAAAATGAGTGATTTCTTTCAAAGTACCGATAGGGTGAAAAGGGGCAACAGGCGTTCATAACCCTTCTGTAGTTTCACTACTGACTTGCAACTTCAAAGATTTCAATGTTGAATCTTCAGGACATATGTAACGACCCGGGCCCCACTGTATAATATTGTCCGCTTTGGACACTGAGTCCTCACGGCTTTAAAACATGTCACACAGGTTAAGAGGGGCCTAAGCCATTATAAATTGGCCAAAGACTCCCTCCTAGGCGATGTGGGACAGGGACCCATTCCTTGCGCACGTCCAAGGACTGAGGCGCGGACGCACCGCCATCCCTCCTCCCCGTGCACCGCCGCTCGGGCTGTCATGCTCTCTCCTCCTTGGGAGCACAGCGCCCTCGCTGTGGCCCCACACGTGGTCGAGAGTCGGCTCTGATACCATTTGTAACGACCCGAGCCCTACTGTATAATATTGTCCGCTTTGGATGGGATTGCACGAAGCCATTTCCCCCCCTCACGGCTTTAAAACGCGTCATCTGAGGACAATGTTGCACTCGGCCATTCCTTTCCCCAAACTGATATTGTCCTCTTTGGATTGGATTGCACAAAGCCATTTCCCTCCCTCAAGGCTTTGTTTTCAGCGCAGCGGAAGCGTACGTGAAACACGTCATACAGGTTAAGAGGGGCCCAAGCCATCCCAAGACTTCCTCCCTAGGCGATGTGGGACAGAGACCCCTTCCTTAGGCGGTTCGTCCGCGCCAGGACGGGTGACCCAAAGCGGACAATATCACATAGTGGGGGCCCGGGTCCTTACAAATGGTATCAGAGCCGACTCTGCACGGCGTGTAGGGCCACGGCGGGGCGCCGTGCCTTAAGGGGGAGAATGTGACGACCCAGACCCGGGACAGTACGGAGGGACAGACTAAGATCGCCTCGGCAGTACGCGGGCGAGACTAAGGGCATTTCTCCTGTCCCACATCGCTTAGGAAGGGAGCCTTGGGAGCTTTTATAAGGCTTGGGTTCCTAAGTATGTGTGACGCGTTTTAAAACCGTGAGGGAAAAGACCATGGCTGGGATGGCGGTTCGTCCGCGCCAAGACGGGTGACCCAAAGCAGACAACATCACACAGTGGGGGCCCGGGTCCTTACAAATGGTATCAGAGCCGACTCCCGACCGCGTGTGGGGTCATAGCGAGGGCGCTGTGCTCCCAAGGAGGGGAGAGTGTGACAGCCCGAGCGGCGGTGCGCAAGGAAGAGGGATGGCGGTGCGTTCGCGCCTCAGTCCCTGGACGTGCGCAAGGAATGGGTCCCTGTCCCACATCACCTAGGGAGGGAGTCTTGGGCCAATTTATAATGGCTTAGGCCCCTCTTAACCTGTATGACGCGTTTTAAAGCCGTGAGGACTCAGTGTCCAAAGCGGACAATATTATACAGTGGGGCCCGGTTCGTTACAAATGGTATCAGAGCCGACTCCCGACCGTGTGTGGGGCCACAGCGAGGGCGCTGTGCTCCCAAGGAGGGGAGAGTGTGACAGCCCGAGCGGCGGTGCGCAGGGAAGAGGGATGGCGGTGCGTTCGCGCCTCAGTCCCTGGACGTGCGCAAAGAATGGGTCCCTGTCCCACATCGCCTAGGGAGGGAGTCTTGGGCCAATTTATAATGGCTTAGGCCCCTCTTAACCTGTGTGACGCGTTTTAAAGCCGTGAGGACTCAATGTCAAAAGCGGACAATATTATACAGTGGGGCCCGGGTTGTTACAAATGGTATCAGAGCCGACTCCCGACCGCGTGTGGGGCCACAGCGAGGGCGTTGTGCTCCCAAGGAGGGGAGAGTGTGACTGCCCGAGCGGCGGTGCATGGGGAGAAGGGATGGCGGTGCGTCCGCGCCTCAGTCTCTGGACGTGCGCAAGGAAGGAGTCTCTGTCCCACATCGCCTAGGTAGGAAGTCTTGGGCCAGTATATAATGGCTTGGGCCCCTCTTAACCTGTATGACACGTTTCACGTACGCTTCCGCTGCGCTGAAAACAAAGCCTTGAGGGAGGGAAATGGCTTTGTGCAATCCAATCCAAAGCGGACAATATTATACAGTAGGGCTGGGGTAGCGAACATATTTTCTCGATGGAGTAATTTACTAAGAACTCCGGCTAAATGTATTAAGGCTCGTCTTCACTTCTAGTTCTTCATGGAAAAATAAAAGCTTCATTTTTTGGTTTTTTTGGTTCTTTCTCTTAAAAGCTAGGTGTTTGATGGATCATATTTCATCTTCTTAATTCAATTGATGTACAACTGCAACAAGAAATGAGAAGATAAGACATTGGAAATGAGCCTTCATAAGGGAAATGACATTTCATCTTGTGACATTCTAATTCACTAAATCTACATCATACCGTTTAAAGAGACAACTCCTCCACAATTTCAATGTCCATGAAATTTGATGGCCTTTTGCTTGGGTTTCTCCATTCACTCAGCTGCTCTTTTCTCCAACCTAACCACACCTCGTTTGAACCCCTTTGGGGCTTTCCATTTCAAATGCAATTTATGCTATGGAAATATCGATTACAATCCTAGATGCATAATTTATCTACATAGCTTCCTGTTTGACCCAACTCCCATGTCCTTCAAAATTAAAACTTGATGAGAATGACAGTGGAGGAGGCTAAGCATCGCCATGCTTTTGGCAATGAACTTCCACATAAGCATGAGTTCCTTCTGAGTCTCTTGTATATGTGCTTAAAACACTTGTCTTGGAGTATGCATCCCCTGAGTTGGTTCTTGTAGAGTTCCATGTATCCAAGGGATGCCCAGTGTCGCTATAGTCTTGGAATTTCCTTGCTAAGTCTGTTTGAAGATAAATCGAGCCATTAAAGATGAGTCAACTTTCCTAGAGTCAAAGGAATGAAACCCGTAAAATGATTATAAGAAAGGTTGAGCCCTACGAAAGTTAAGATGTCCAAAAACTCCAGAACTATCTCCTTGAAAAGAATTGCGCAACAAGTTGATGGTTGTGAAGACAATCAAGATCTTCACTAACCAAATAGACCCCAAAAGTTAACAGCAAAGTTCATATTGTATTCCTACCAATAGATTGGTGGTTTAACCAGTAATCAAACAAAGTAATTGTTTGTGTTCTTATGATTTTGAGAGGTTGGAATTGCTGTGCTTTCCTGATCTACTGGAACGATTTATGACACACAAAAATTTTGTGTGGACGGGCTCATAGCGGTCTTATATAATTGGGAGAGATGGTAACTGAGTTGAAGGCGGCTAGTTGCGTAGTGCGACCAATCCTTGCGCTCTTCTCTCAATTCTCTTGATCTTATTTGTAATAATTCCTCTCTAACTCGTGGGTTACAAAAATGGTAAAAAAATAACATAGAGTGCACTAGCCCTATCTTTTTCACAAGTTAGTTATATAATGATGGGGCTACACAAGTGATACTATTTGAAGAAAAAAAATATATTTATCTTGTTATCCTCTATGCTCAACGCTTCTACGACCCCTCGAGAGATCGATCCATTGCCATATTCATGGAGAGAGAAGGGTGCGGCCTATGGGGGATTGTCAATGAGAGTTGCCCGGTAAGTTACGTTTGCGTACGAGGGAAGTACTCAACTAGAAGTTGGAACCACCCGTTCAATTCCAGTCCTGAGATAACACAAACGTGGGTCCAAGTGGGGAACAGAGAAACAGCGACGCAAGTGAACCATCTCTCTTGATAGTTTACAAGACATTCCCTCCACCTGTTGACACTGTTTTTGGACAAACCGATCGGGCCCGCTGTTCATTCTGGAGGCTCTTTCTTTATCAAATGAAAAGGAAAATTAAGAACAGAAAGGGGTTTTCTCTGCTTTTTCTGAGTCCTAAAATATCGAGGTTTCTTGTCATATCGAGGGTTTTCTTTTTGTTGTCCCCTGATTCTCCTGGAAAGCTCCTCACGTAAGTATTGGTAAGATGACTGATTTTGAAGCGTGTCAAAACTCACATTGATAGATTATATCTATTTAATATTTGAACAAACAAAACAAAACCGCATTAGCAAGAAGAAAGACGTTAAAACTAAGTGGTGAAGGAAAAAAAATAAATGACAACACATGCTGTTACCTGGAATCCATATCCAGCAGAAACACAAAGTGATGCTGTCCTGCAATATTCACCTTCTAAAACCTAAGTCCTCATAAATCATTCATGAATACAACTTTATAATCAAATTCTGTACATGCCACATTCATTACAATAAGGCCGGTTTTGCTTGTTGCAAGTAACTGCCCACTCCTATCCCCAGTAGACAGCGTTAGATGCATGAAATAAAACGCAGTCTGCGCAGCTAAAAGATTAATTCATACAGGTGGGCGTATAGGGATTGGTTATTGCTTCTTTCTTTTTTGGTTAATCCAAATCTTGTTACGATCGCACTTTTGACTTTTTCTTTTTTCTTACCCACCAACGCCTGAAACCTCCACACTGGACAAGTTTCAACTCGCAGATTCACACATAATAACTTTATGACGTTTTTAAATTTAGATGATACTTTAACAAACATGGCTGATGGTCAGGTGCTATTTGTACACCTAATTGTGGATGTCGGTGTGGATTTGAGGGAGAGAGTAAACACTCAACTAAGGGAAACAGAGTGCCAAAAATCAGTACAATTAGGTTTTCTCACAGGGTAGGTAGGTACAATGGCACCCCTTCCACTCCACACCAACGTGAGGAAATTCTAAAACTAGACCTTTGATTCAAGTGTCTGCCCAACCGAACACAAATCACGGAAGAAACATAAACCCAGAACGCCAAGCCAAACCCATGCCCACCTTTTCTCTATCTGCGACTGGGTTTCGGAGACTGGAACTCTCCCTTTCGGCCAAAGCAAAGAGACACGAACTCTTCTTCTTCACAAGGTATCGTCAAGCCCGCTTCATGGTGGAACCCGAATTGTTCCTCGGCTTGCTGGAGCAGGCTCTGAAATTCGGGTCTGGACAAGAAATCGATGGGGACGACGTGCCTGCTTCTGCACTCGCCGACGTACACAACGAAGTGGCCTTTGGGCACGTCCAGAGGAAGGCCTTCTTGATCGCAAGCGTGCCTGTTCTTGCCAAAGCTCGAACACCTCCTCGCAATCTGCTTGAGCACCGCCGTTTGAGAAAGCTTACTTGATTTTCCGAGAGCCATACTTGTTTCTCCTTTCCTTTGCACTATCTTTGGGATTTTGATGGCAGAGGGTGTGAAAAACAAAGATTAGAAGGAGGTGCGTGAATAGAGAGGAAGGGCTTCGTGGGGCTATTTATGGTGGGACAAGAGAGAGACGCAGTAGCAGTCTATCAAAGATTAACGAGAATTTATAGAATTACAACAACAGAAAAAAATACTCAAAATCCTACTCTGTTTAATCTAGTTGACCCAATTCAAGATTTGCCCCTTTGAAATTCTACTTCGACAAACAGCTATAGCCGGCATAATATCAATTATGTGTTAGAAAGCGAATTCTCATCACAATTCAAACGGATTGAAAGAATTTATGGATAACGTGTAATAATTCTGGTATGAAGATTCTTGATCTTTTTATTATTTATACATAGACTGGAGTAATCTCATTTGACCAATCCATAACGTGAAAAATTTGCTTAAATCCTCAAGGCAAAAGAAGCATACAAATTGGCCATGATCTTACGTTAGCCATTGATTCTGGTTATTTATGCCAAAACTATTCAAACAACATAAAAAATCTTCCCAAGAAGAGGAGAGAGAGGAAAAGGACTGTGGAACCACCAAACAAGCGACCAAGGGCTGTTTTGTGGGTCTAGGCAGGCCCGTCGGGTTAGGAATCCTGTGCTGCCCTTCCAAAGGACAACTCGGTCCCTCTAATATACTGTTGTCTCCATTATTGTCTCAAGGCTTCTAACTAAATGCCAAGTACCACATAGCCTCGGGTCGGGCAGTATCAACAACAATATTACTTCTAATTAAGCAAAACGGTTTTCCATTGGAACCAGTTCTTTATTTTTTTCATTTGAACCGGCCGGCTCGAATGATCTGTTGAAGGATATAAAAGAAAAGGTACAAGGTTACCTGCACATCTTTTATGAGGAATATCCAAAAGTTATTTAGGTGGAAAGTTACCAGTAAATGCATTAGTACCACGACTCCAAGGATGATGTGATAATTTTGGCAGGAGGGAGTCATTTAGGTAAGCAAATAAAGGAATTCAGTGATTTACTCTCTATCACAAAGTTTTGGAATTTAAGTTTCCATTTTGTTGGTTTTACACTTTTACTTGCTATCGGATGAATATAGTTAAGATTCATCTAGAAAAATTTAAAAAGGTTCCCTTTTAAAAAAAATATATATATATATATATATATATATTTTGTTTACACATATACATTGATTAATTTTTTTCTTATCACGGGCTTTTTCTGCTTCCGTATGTGTGGAGCGCGTGCACTTATTCTGGTAAAGATATCAAAAGAAAAAAAGAAGAAGAAGAAGAAGAAGGAGAGATTCATTCATCAGTGGCCATTTTTAATTATGTCTACATAAACAGTTTCAAAAGCAGTACAAAAACCGAAACCCGTCCGGATGGTCGCGGATAAAATCTGTTATTTCGGAAATAGATATTTTGAAAGCAGAAAATTATTGTTGTCATATTAAAATAGTGTTTCTGTTTATCTGACGATTTCACTCCTTTCTTGAGTTTCCTCCTTTAATCTTATCCTTTAAATATATACAAAATAAATAATGCATTGTCTACTCATTGCACTTCTTATATCTAATTATTATTATCCTCGTTGAAGTGGTTCATGAATTTTTTTTTCCAAAATTATAATCAATATTGAGGACAATAATTAATTTGGATTCGCTCTACTGAAGTAGATTATTATCGTTATTGCTGGCTATTAAGTGAAAATAGTTTCCCATAGTTTAGCAGTGAAAAGTATCATGAAGCAATAAAAGATAAAAGAAGAATGTATAACCCCAATAATTAGAAGTGACAACCGTCTTTTTTTAACGAAAATTATGTTAATCAAATAATTTTCATCAAGCGTCATCAAACATCGCTTTTAATTGAAAAGCGTTGAAACAATCTAAATACGACTTAAACGATTAATTATAAATCAATTAAAACAAATAAAATGAAATCAAGCGGCCCTTTAATTTTTAGAAGTAGATTTGAGTAATAATGGCATGATCACATGTCACCCCAGATGGAAGTTTTGAATTTCTTTAGAAAGAAAACCACACAACTTTTTCTTTTCCTTCAGTGTGAACACGTTCGAGTTGCTTATAATGACTTCGAACATGCATATGAAATCGTTTTCTTCCTTCACGACGTTCGTTCCCCGTCAACGTGGATCCCATCGTCGTAACATTGTCTCTTCTTAAAGCTTATGATGCATTGGATGCTAGAAGATATATAGTGGAGTGCGACCCGCTACTCATAGATACAACGCGCGACATGACCACGGTCAGAAGCAGCAAAATCATTCATGTTCATCGAGAGGACAATGGTACAGCAGCGTATTGGCTTGCCAATACGGCGTTCTTGATTGTCGATGCACGCTTTATTTACATGTATCGATCCGACATAAAATGGACGATACATCTATGCAATTGAATGTCTTCCCTTGATAACAATAAGTAGACTGTAGGCCACATTCTATAACAACACTTGCTGATGTAGATTGATTGTAGACATTTCCAGACCATCTTGATTGCTAGTGTTCAATGAGCATCAAGTTGGGCTAAATTAGTTTCAGTTTCCCTATATGCACACAATTTGCGCGATGCTTTCTGCAGATTAACTTTCTTGCCACATTAGTAAGTAGTAACGCATTTGGCTTATTTCATGTTTAAATCCATCTAAGCTGAACAGAAGAAGAAAAGCTCCCCCTCTCTTTGTTGCCACCATCACAGTTGCTTTGCAAAACGGTTGCAACAACATCATGATAAACTGATAGTAAAAAAAAAAAAAATATATATATATATATATATATATCTCCGAATATATATATATATCTTCCTAAAAGTCTTAAACATATTGCACTTTTGTCAATTTAATCCTAAACTTTATAATTTTGCCAATTAAATCATAAATCTTTTTACATTTTGTCAATTAAATCAATTCAACAAATTCTAGCTGAATGGCGAAATTCAAAATCATGTTTTTTGAATTTTTCATTATATATATATATATATATATATTTTTTTTTTTTTGCTCTCTCTCATTTTTTTATTTGGTTCAAAGGGCCAGTGGGGTTACCGGCCACTATCTAAGGACCAATGACCTTCCCTCACCACTAACCAAGAACTAGCGACCCCCATCGGCCCCTCGACGAAGCCCCCGCCAACCATAGGTGAGGGCATTGCAAGCCCATGTTCTCTCTCACCATGGCTAGTAAGGGCCTAGGCAAGGTATTCATGACCCTCACCTAGTGGTTAGCAATCCTACCAACCCTTTGAACCAAAATTGAAAATTGAAAATTAATTAAAATAAATAAATATAGTCCATGCGAACATCAGTTGTGTTACATAGGAACAGTTAGTATTGACTAGGTAATATTGACTAAAATGACAAACTGTAAAAATGTTTTAGAATCAATTGATAAAATTTAAACGTTTATGATTAAATTGATAAAATTATAATAAATTAATGATGTGGGTAACAATTTTTTCATTAATGGTCGGCGTACGTCTACGCCACTGGTTGCTAATGGAGCACTTGTTTTCTTTTGGTCCAGACAATGTTGTCAGTACAAGGATCACGGAATAGGACACGGAGCAGCGGAATTGATGAGCCACCATGAGAATTCAGAAGAGATGTGAGCCCCCCCGTTAAAGGCTATCATTCATCTTCCTACCGAAGAAAGGACGCCGTTCGTATTCTCCATTCAATTTCTTGTCTGCGTTCTGATCTTCCCCTATCATTTCAAGCCTAGTTTTAACCCTAGTGACATAACACTCTTCCCAAGATTCTATTGCTGACCAAATATACTTCCAAAAAATACCTAAATCATGTTAAACCCACCTATTTTTCTGGTAATTATGTCTTGTTATCATGTAATGCCGAACTATAAGGTTGTATAGATATTGACATTTAAATTCGCACCCATCCTTTTTCATCAATTATTTTACAGGTTGAAATATGGTTTTCTATTTGGAGGAAAAAATGAAATGTGACTCAGTAGGCTGGCCTTTCATCTACGTGTATATATACGGTTGGAAATGTCCAACATAATATGGGGATTATATCTTATAAATATTTTCACATGCGATTAGTTTGTATGCACAATAAAATGAGACTGGGTAACGATTGCAATTATTCATATGCTCCAATTACTCCTCTCTTTACATAATTATTCTGATGCATGTATGAACCAGCACTGGAAGGGTACATTGACTCTACTACGGACACGTACGTGTTATCCCGCATACGAAAATGAAGAAGCACCGACGTTGTAATGTACTCCGTACTGTTGGTGGGTCCATGAACCGTTCAAGAGAACGAAACAAATGTTTGCAAGACGAAGACAATGCACATAAGACTAGAACCGAAGCGACAAACGGGCTCGGCATGAGCAAAGATGTGGCTGCATGTTTGCGACTCGACATGGGTAGGGCCATGATGTGTAGGTCTTCTGGAAGAAGCAATCCCCATGTTCTGTGAACGAGATTGGCTTTGACGAACCCAGAGCGATCCCTAATTTACACGAATCAAGTGACGCACCATTCCCATCGAAAGGGACTGGGTAACTGGCTATAAGGCCAATCTCGGAAGGGTTACTTGACTGAGAAGGCAAGTCACTTAAATTCATATGCTTCGATCATTCCTTTCATACTAATTTTGACTTGTGTCATTAGAATTACACTAAGAACTGCTATTGACGTTTGGCATAACTCGTTAGTTTATACGCTCAGATAACTATCCTTCTAGAAGTTTTGGCTTCCTCTGAAGCAGATTAACAATATTCAATGAAATTACGTAAGCACGTAAATATCAAGAAAAGGGAAAGCAAAATTAGTTAGGGTTTTGGGTGGCCCTTAGCTAAGCTATCTTGTGTTTTCATGGGGCATCAATATGCGGCATTCGGGAAAATTACCAAAAAAGTCCTAAACCTATTGCAATTATTTCAATTCGGTCCTAAACTTATTTTTTTGACCAATTAAATCCTAAACCTTTTAAAATTATTCCGGATCGTCCATCCGGCCAAAAGTGGCCGGCCGACACTAATGTGGCAGCCGGCTTGCACCGGCAACTTTTTTTAATAATATTTTATTTTATTGAAATATTTTATTATTATTTTTTATCTTTGTTTCCTCTTTCTTTTTTTTTTTTTTTTTTTTCCCTCTCCCTCCCTCCTCCTCCTCCTCTCCTCCTTCTTCCCTGGGCTCCGACAACTGGCCAAAGGGGAGGGCTAGCTAGGTTGCCGAACTGAGGTCGGCGGGGCGAGCCCTCGCTAGATCCGACGAGGGGGGTCTCGCCGTGGCCGGGTTTGGCGAGGGCTCGCCTCGCCAGTCAACGCGCGCCCAGCCGACGGTGGGGGCGAGCCCCCACCGGATCTGGGTGAGGGCTTGCCTCACGGTCATCGGGCGAGGCGAGCCCTCGCCGGATCCGGCGAGGGGGGCTCGCCAACGGTCCAGGAACTGATTTAGAGGAAGAAGACCTCGGAGTCGTCGATGGAGGCGATGGAGATGAGGCGGGAGTCGAGGAGGCTGAGGATGCCATCGCGGATCTTGGAGAGCTCAACCTCGATCTTGGCGCGGTAGTCGCGGATCGCGTCTGGCAAGGCCCTCCTCATCGGATCTAGTGAGGGCTCGCCTCTTGGTCGTCGGGCGAGGTGAGCCCTTGCCGATCCAACGAGGAGGGCCTTGCCAAACGCGATGTAGAGCCCCCCATCGCCGGACGAGGCGAGCCCCCTCGCCGGACGAGGCGAGCTCTCGCTAAATCAGGCGGTGCTCGCCCCGCCGGCCGCCTCAGTCCGATGACCGGCTAGCCCTCCCCTCTGGCCGCTCGTCGGAGCCAAGGGAAGGAGGAGGAGGAGGAGGAGGAGGAGGAGGGAGGGAGAGGGGAAAAAAAAGAGGAAAAAAAGATAAAAAAAAAAAAAATTAATAAAATAGTTCAAAAAAATATGTTAAAAAATGTCGCCAAAGGCTTGGCCGCTGCCACGTCAACGCCGGCCGGCCATTTTTGGCCGGATGGACTGATCCGGAATAATTATAAAAAAAATGGTCAAAAAAATAAGTTTAGAACTAAATTGGAATAATTGCAACAAGTTTAGGACTTTTTTAGTAATTTTCCCACTTCGCGAGGCCTTTCAGACGAGAATTAAATGCTAGATGGTCTCGTTGACAGCACGGCCGAAGGGTACATACGGATGTACCACAAACATAGCCCAACCGCGTGCATTCATTGCATAACCTAAACATCGAACAAACGCATTTCTGATGTCTCGTCCGATTAGTTAGCCCGCTAGACAACAACCGGAGATTACGAATTTAGGGCCAGATTGAAGAGTGTAGGAAAGGGTACCTATGTTTTTCTTCTACTTCTTCTTCTTCTTTTTCTTTTTGGTTATAAACGATTTGATCGCTTGGGGAAATTTAAGTATAATGTTGATACGAAAGATTGAGACTCTAAAAGAAAAGCATTATAAAAGAAATACAAGAAATCGGCTTTTATATAGACTCGTACCTTGGCCCATGAAGTAGACATAGGCCTTAATGTCCTGAAAGTTATGCATCAATATTGCCAGATTTAGCAAGATATTTTCGGTACAACTATTCACGTGGAATATTTCCTACGTTCCTAGTATTTTAGAGATATTCAATTTTTATATTCGATATTAGCTAGCATATAGCTTTCTTGACATTTTTAATCAGAAAGTGACTTGAGAGAGGAACTTTCTCCGAGTTTTCGATTGTTTTAAAAAAAATGATGTACTCGTGTTCATTGTCATCGTTTTCTTTAACATCAATTTTCAAGTGCGTGAAATGGTCCATGCGCCTCAAATGGATCTTTACTTAACTATGCTAAGCCAGGAGCTAATGATTCATGAATAAAGGAAAATTAATACCGCGAATGCATCTCATAGACGCAATGAGCTGCCACATGCTCTAGATGCTCTCTTACGAAAGGAATGACAACAGCATGGCATGAAGATGTAACTGAGCATGTCACCTTGGATGAGAAAAAAATAATAATAAAAGACGAAAAATGCTATTGCTAGACCTAGAAGAAGATGGGAGAAGGAAGTGACTTTGATTTTTGATGCCAAGGTTATGAAGATAAAATGTACAGGCCCATATATGCGTGTATGGACTTGTGCCGTCATGGCTAATTGACTAGGGTGTTAACAATTCGGTTTGGTTCAGTTCGATTTTCTTGAAAACCTAAACCAAACCAATACAAACCGAAAAGAAAACCCGTTTCAGTTTGGTTCGATTTTTAGATTTTACTATTTTTACCTATGTTTTTCTTCTTCTTCTTCTTCTTCTTCTTTTTGGTTATAAACAATTTAATCGCTTGGGGAAATTTAAGCATAATGTTGGTATGAAAGATTGAGACCCTAAAAGAAAAGCATTATAAAAGAAATACGAGAAATCGGCTTTTATATAGACTCATACATTAGCCCATGAAGTAGACTTAGGCCTTAATGTCCTGAAAGTTATGCATCAACATTGCTAGATATAGCGAGATATTTTCAGCACAACTATTCACGTGGAATATTTCCTACGTTCATAGTATTTTAGAGATATTCATTTCCTATAATCGATATTAGCTAGCGTATAGCTTTTCTTGACATTTTTATTCAGAAAGTGATTTGAGAGAGGAACTTCCTCCAAGTTTTCGATTGTTTTGAAAAAATGATGTACTCGTGTTCATTGTCATCGTTTTCTTTTACATCAAGCACGTAAAATGGTCTATGCGCCTCAAATGGATCTTTACTTAACTACGCTAAACCAGGAGCTAATGATTCATGAACAAAGGAAAATTAATACCGCAAATGCATCTCATAGACGCAATGAGCTGCCACATGCTCTAGATGCTCTCTTACGGAAGGAATAACAACAGCATGGCATGAAGATGTAACTGAGCATGTCACCTTGGATGAGAAAAAAAATAATAAAAGATGAAAAATGCTATTGCTAGACCTAGAAGAAGATGGGAGAAGGAAGTGATTTTGATTTTTGATGCCAAGGTTACGAAGATAAAATGTACAGGCCCATATGCGCGCATGGACTTGTGTTGTTATGGCTAATTGATTAGGAGTGTCAACCGTTCGATTTGGTTCTGTTTTCTTGAAAACTTGAACCAAGCCAATACGAACAGAAAATAAAACCTGTTTCAGTTTAGTTCGATTTTTAGATTTTCCTATTTTTGCCTTGCTTATTAGAGCCGAACTAAATAAATGGTGAGGAAAAAGATAGATATTATATTAGGGGTTTAAGTTCTGTTGAAAATTTTGGATCCACTTGGTTAACCGAATTGAACCAAAAATGCACGAAAATTCGGTTCAGTTTGGTTCGGTTCCGGCATTCCTAGCACATTAATCCCATTGGACCCGGTTTAAATGTGGTTCGAGCACACCCTATTCATAAATCAATTAGGGCCCACGCGAGACTCGCGTGAGCCAACGTTTGCTTGCTCTACGTTGAGCGTGCATGAAAGGGGTCGAGGAGCACGTCTTGAACAGAAGAAGGCCCAGCTCAAGAGACAGAGAGACAGATGAAACAGTAAAGAGTACGTTGAATTGAGCCATGCACGTCAAGTGAATGATACGATGAATGGGCTCTTCATAAGATAAAAATGGGCTCGAATGAATTTGGGAGTATATAAGCTTAGCCCAACTCTAAGTAGGTCAAGTCATTCAGTCACCACCAACAAATTGGGCGTCATTCAATTCCTTTTTATTCTCCCTAAAAGCCTGTTTGGTCACTTTATGTTGTCCAAATAAGCCGACCTGAATTGTCCTTTTCTCCTGCAATGGTGCTTCCTTTGATTATCTCATGAGATTTGCCACACTTTGATTATCATTAATTAACTTCAGCCTTGTCTCTCTATACATCACTTCTCCTAAGCTGCAACATTTAGCAGAGATTCAGGTACATCCCAAAAAGAACAGAAGAAAAAGAGATGCAACATTTAGCAGAGATTCAGGAACATCCCAAAAGCAACAGAAGAAAAAGAGATGCGTCTTTGATGCAGTGGAAACGACAGTACACTAACCTAAAAATTGTCGAGAGCAGGTAAATGTGTTCTAAAACAAATACAGAGGCACAAACCATAGAAAACTCTCTCTTAAGAAATTGGATGAATGATAGGGAAAAGACCATTCTCCAATCTGAACATGATAAATGAAGACTCTCTCAATCCATTTAAACCCTAGGAATGGAGAAATAATTGAACAGAAAATGACATCAATAGGCGTAAAATGGAAAACATCATCAAAACCCACGTTGAAGGATGAGGCTCTGAACAGCTTATGGATCGAGCAATCAAATAATCATGCCTAAATTTTCGGCAACTGTGATTGCGTCATCGCTTATCAATGGATTCCCACAGGTAAAGATATTTTCCTCAACTGATCTATTTCCGCACCGTCGCCAGACTTTGATGATACGACGATATCAGATATCTCTGCGGTACCTCATGTCCTTCGATTGGCGTACACACACATCTGAGAGTGAGAACGCACGTGCGGTGGGGTTGGAAAAAAGAATGGTGCTTGGCAAGAGGTCACTAGCAAGACGTCAATCAGCCACACGTGTGCAAGCTCATTCCCAGCTCCAAATGGTCGGGTGGTGGGAAATTCTATGGACCCATTAGGGTTTCAGCTTTTTTGACAAAATGCATGCACCACGAAACTGTTCCCCTCTTTTGGGCTTTGCCTTATCGCTTAACCCTTTCGATGTTTTCTTCTCTTTTCAACACTACCAATTATTTAATCATCTCGATATAAAGTAATCAGCTGAATGCTTGAAATTCATGCGGGGAATAATGAGCTTCCGGGAACATTCGTTCCGCGAATGGGTTTAGGTTCAGACATTCTTGGAAGGGCATTTTGTCAACGAAAGCGCACGGACACGTGAGTGATTAGGTAGGACTTTCATTGAGAGTGCTTGTAAAACGACGCGGAGGGAGATTGGTCGGAGGAGGAGAAATTAAATTTCTGTACGACCAAATAATAAACGCAGAGAGAGGGGCGGCCATAGCTTCACAGCTCAAGTGACCTGTACTTTGACAAAAGGCGTTGTGATCCGAGATAAACTGGAGGGTCTGATAAGATCTTTACATGTTGAATCAGATTTCAGTATCCCTCGATGCTCTTGATCAGCAAGTTATTGATAGTAAATAGATCTTTTCTCTCGATGAAACGTCGCTGCTTTTGTGCGTTAGAAGTTCCTTGCTTTCATAACGAAGAGATTGAATCGTTCTGTTCAGTCAAGAATGACTGTTATCCGAACAAGTTAGTACCTCTTTAAAGAAGACAAGAACTCGCAGCAGTCGTTAGAACAATTTTTTCTCCCTGCTACTTTCCTTGAGTCACAACCACCACCACAGTCGCGGTGGTCGCTTAAGAGCAATGATTATTGTGCGGTGGTCGCCGGTGCCACCGCTACTTCCCCTACTCCAGGCAAGAACAAATGAGTTATACTTTTAGTTAATTTTTTTTTTTTCAAATATCCAACCTATCCAAGTCCCTCTTTAGACGAGATATTACCTATCCAATTTTTTTTTATCCGGATTGAGCCGATGCAAAGTGCTACCGAGCATTATATAGGACAACTTTTATCGTATTTGAGCTGAAAAAATCTCCTGATTCCTTAAACTTTGCAATTTTTTTTAATCTGAAGTCCTCAGTGGCGGCGCCCAGAGTAAAAAGTGGAGCAGCTGCCACCACTCTAAAGTGGGAATCCTGCTGATACATTTTTGGTTACTTGTTTATGTTATTGTCATGTAAACCCTTTTCATGATGAGCCTAGACACCATTCTCTTCGTCTTTCTGTGTGAAATTAGAATATTAAAGCCCATCTTATTCAAGAAAAGATTGGCCCACCATGTTGAAGCATTTGGTGTTGTATAAAGCAGGGCACTTTCTCTGACCAAAAAATTGAAAAGCAGGGCACTTTCATGTAAATTGTGCGTGTATACAGAGGAAAAGAAACGAAACGGATAAGAACGTGAGAAATCATATAAAAAAAGGTTTTAAATTTATTTTATTTATACCAATTTAATCTTAAACCTTTCAATTATGTCAATTTAATCATAATTTCGTTTATAATTTATCAATTTAATCCTAAAAATTTTCGTTCTTTACCATCACATATTCTTAGTCATAACTCTTATTATTGATTCTTGATTATTGTTCTTCTCAGTAAGGTTTTGAATATTGGAAAATGAGAAGGCAATCGCACTGTCACTATCACAAACGTGATGGAGCTTTATCTACCTTCAAATTTTCTTCAAAAACTAGAGGTATCAAAATGGGTCATTGACCTATTTTTGGACTCATATTTCATTTATATGGGTCGTATAAGAGTCAAGGGCTTTTAAAAATCCAACTAAAAATGGGTTAAAAAAGTAAGTCTGATTTAAATGGGTCAAAATTTGTGACGCATTTTCGACCCAATTAAAATATCAAGTGGGTTGAAATCTTAAAACCTATTTTTAAATTTCCAACCCAAGCCTCACATAATCTTTCTCTCTTTAACTTTATAAATATATGTTTTTTATTAAAAAAATCAAAATTATAATTATTTTTCATATTTTAATTTTCTTTTCTTTTCTTTTTTTTTTCCTTTTCTTTTTCTTTCTTCTTCCTCCTTCTTAACTAGTGGCCTAAGCGGGCGACGATCGGCCAGCAATAGGCCGGGCGAGGCTCGAGCACGCCGACACGTGAGCTCGTGGTCGCCGACGACACCGGCGAGATAGAGCACTGCCCAACGCCGGTGAGCTTGAGCCTTGTTGGATCTAGCGAGGCTCGAACTCACTAGTGTTAAGCGGGGCCTTGGCCTCGCCAGATCTACGAGATCAAGCACCTCCCGACGCAGTAAGCTTAAGTCTTGTCGATCTCGGCAAGGCCCGAGCTCACTAACGTTAGGCGGAGCCTTCGCCTTGCCAGATCCGCGAGATCAAGCACCGCCCAACGCCAGCAAGCTCGAGCCTTCCCAGATCCAGCGACCTCACCAAATCGAGCTCATCGGTGTCGGGCGGGGCCTCGGCCTTGCCAAATCAGTGAGATCAAGCCCCACCCGACGCCGACAAGCTTGATCTCACCCGTGGCCGATCACCGGTTGTTGTCGTGGCCGGTGGCCTACCGAATAAGAAGAAAAATAGAATATAAAAGAGAAAAAGAAAAATAATAATTAAAAATTATATTTTAAAAAATTAAAAATATATATTTTGAAAAATAAAAATAATTAAAAATTCGATTTTAAAAAAATTGAAAAAGAATTTTAAAAATTTCCCATTAAAGTTATATTGCATAAAAGTGTTTTAGCAATACTTTTTTAAAAATAAAAAAATCATAACAAAAATTAGCTTTTTTAGGTTTAGTTAAAGATTTTTCAGTTACAATTTTCGCTTACTCAATAATATGTTCACTTTAAACAAAAGAAGCATGTGTATGGTCTAATTCTTTATAAATATTTCAATTTATAGGTTTTTTAAACTTTTTATTTTATTTGTTATTTTTAATTTAATTTGAAGTTTTAATCCAATTAGCATATAATAGGTGTCGATTTTCCTAAAATATTAATGAGTTTTAGCAATACTGATCGGGTCGGGTATGGGTCGGGTCAAGTATGGGTCACTTGATTTATATTACATGAATATGAGTCAAAACGGGTTAAATGGATCGACCCACTTTTGATCCAACTCAAACCCGACCCGACCCACCCATTTGACGGGTCTATCGAAACCAAATGACTTGTGTATCCGGTTTCCATGCAAAAAAATTTTTAGTTTAAACACTATCGATCCTAAAAATCCCACTTCATAATGTTTCCAAAGTGGCGAAGTTTAAATGGAAAAAAAGAAATACATAGTTGGACAACAAAAAAAGTTCAGAATACCAAGAGAAAAGAAAGAAGACGAAATTAACAATCAAACTTGAATGTGTTGAAGGTATACGATTTATTTATTTATTTATTTATTTTACGTACGATATTGGAATTGTGTTGGAGGCATCAGGATAACGTAAATAGAATTCATAAAATTTTAATGAACCCAAGTTGGGCACCATATATCTCATTGATTTTTTACCAACTAGTATGATGCATTTTAGAGACATGGAAGTAAAATAAATATAAAAAATCAAATCTTAGGAATCTATGATGTTAGGATATGACCAAATACATAACATTATAAAATATATTTTCCTTTATTTTTGGGAATTCTATATAGATTAATCATGTTTGATCGTAATCAAGTACACGTAATGTCATAAAATGCAATCTTATATAGTTTTGCAATTAAATTATCTAGCTTTAGTTAATTCTATAATTAACAAGCATATTCTCATATAAAAAAATACAAGCATATTCTTAACATGCATTCTAAAAACTTGATTTAATTGACACGTTCTACATTATGTATTAAATTATAATTATAATCAGCAATTTTTTATTAGATCTGATCTATTCAATTACCTAACTTTATTTAACACGCAATTCCATTTTCACATTTTTATAACCACAAAACTATTAGAAATAAAATCCTATTGGCCACCTCTGGTGGTCGCCGGTCACTAGTAGGCGCACTGCCGGCGGCCGATGCTGCTGCCGGTCAAATCATAACGTACAATGATTGTAGTATTCTATGAACTTTGTAACACTCCGGCTTTTCATATCAATTAAGCGCTGAAGTTTTGTAAAACCAGAAAGAAAGATTGGCTCCGGACAAGAAAAAGTCCTCGGAAAAAGATGAGTTGGAAACCAAGAGAACATGTGCCATCCAAATGAAAAAAGGAAAAAGGAAATATTTCTAATTTTTCTTTTCCAACATCTGCGGCAATCCATCGACCAACCTTCTTCATATGTTATTTACACAGATCCAGTAGCCGGTTCCTTTGAAATGAAAGTGGCGATTGAAATTGCGCTGTCATTTTCAATCGGCATCGTTATATTAGCATTGCTCTTTCCTTTTTTTCCGCTTTTGTTCCTGGACTTTTCATTTGACGATATTAAGGTGCTAAAGAGTGCCCGCTCAGGCTAAGGACAAAGTTGATGATGGTTATCGTAAGTATTCCTCATATATGTCAAGTATAGTGGCCCCTAGTCTACTTTCATCTTATAGCTAACAGCATTAGGATTGGACATTCTAACACAATACTAGAACACAATTCGAAACATCCCTTTCAAACTCATTGCTCGTGGTGGGTTTTCCCAACAACCAATTCACACAAAATATCATCCATGCCCATTTTACATAATTTGGCCGGGATCGTGTGAGTACAAGAAATCGGCTTACACGCAACCGAGAGTGTTAAATATAATCCCAAATTGCTTAAATACGTTATTATAACATATCCTACGTACATACTCCTTTTTAAAAGGTCTTTATCCTTTTTCAATCATGGGTATAATCAATGCTACGTTATAAATAGGCCATCATTATCACCATATTAGTTTATGTACGCTTCGTACATAAAAATAATCACATCCAAGTATCGATTGGCTTTCTGTGCCCATAGTCCAGACACCTTGACATAACCCGGAGAGCCTGGAGTTAAATAGCAGTATTATTGAGAAACTGAGATTACCTTATGATGGAGATGTGACGCAACGTTCAGGGTCGACAGCGTCACTGATGACGCTTTGCAAGCGAACGACATGTCCTCTGCACCAATTTTTTTTCCTGGAATTACAAAGCATCTTTCGGTCCCCCTTTGTTTCAGCTATAATCAAGATCGAGTACCCTAAAAAGAAACTGGGGTATTCTCAAAAGTGAACGGGCAGCGTTGATAACCTAAGAGACTGATTCATGTGCTTGGCCCCAGTTATTTCTAATAATGATCATGTTATTATCATGGTAGCTAGGAAGATTAGCTAGGTGAATCAACTACTCCTTAATTAATTAAAATGTTTGAGTGGGGTCATGGAGTATATAGGCGAATAGCGTCAATAATAGTTCTATAGCCTTCTATCTTTTTCTCTCCATATTATTCTAATTAGTTCCTTTCGCGACACGAATAATGTCTTCCTACTCGAATATCCTTCCCATCGTTTTCTGGGACCAGTGTTCCAGTAAGACCTGAGGAGGAGGGAATCTAGGGGCCATGGAACGACGAGGAGGTATCTTCAGGAGGCGCATGTCATCATGATGCAAATGATTAGCCTTCATTAGGACGAGTTAAAAGAAGCAATGCCGCTGCCCTAAGGTGTAAGTCATTTCAAGGCACGAGAAGCACACGAGGAATGATTACAAGGTGAGATTTATAGTTCCTATAGCTAGAGGTAGAGATGGATAATAGGAATGGGAAGTCATGATTAGGAAGATGTTGAAATTTTGTGTAAATAAGTTCCTAATCGGAGTTGAAGATTAGCCCTGGCGAAAAAAGATGAAATAAAGATGTCGAAATCTGCTTTGATTCGCGTCATCCATTGACTATCTTTTACTTTATGTGAATGCACCACGTCCTTAGGATATATATATATATATATATATATTTGTGGGGGATATGTTGTCATTCGGAGTTCACATGTCTCTCTTAAAACTCTGTCGGCCATTAAGTTTTGGAAAGTTTTTGGTGATTTAGTATCCATCTATAATCGATGAATTACCCGCAGAGATTCCCCAAATTCCAGTGATGGATTTAGACTAATTTGACTGGGGATCGATTCTTAATTCCCAAAATGCGGACTTTCTCATAACATATATTTTTTTAAGCAAATATCGCACCAACGTGTTTGTTTTATATTACAACCCAAAAGTTGCAACTTCTCCCTTTTAAATTGCGAGAGATTACCACCGTTTGGTAGCAAAGGGGTCACCCATCTTTTATGAGATCACAAGTTTGATTCACATTGTGAAAAAATCTCTAAATGACTCATGTTGTATTACCTAGCATATTCCGTATAGAGAGACTTTTTAATAGTGATGGACTCGTCAAGCTCAGACCTTTGAATCATAGATAGGGTAAAGTAATTATGACTTAAACTGAATATTCCTTAGCACATGTGAGATACTTATGATTACCATTAGAAGGGCCGCTAGCGCCGATTGCCCCTCCTCACCTTTTTGCTCATGAAATAACAAAGAGAGAAATGTTGAGAGATTCATTCCCAATGCCCAATCCCTAATGCGACCTTTTCCCCAGTCATAAAATTCGGCTATCTTTGAGGAGAGGGCTGACTTGCCTGCCGACTGAAAAAGCAAGCCATTGAATTCAGATTCAGGAGACCTCAAAAAGGTCATACAAATTCCAAAAGACCTTATGTCACTGCCCCCTAAATTGCCTACCCTCCACACAAGGAGGGAGACTCTTTGTACCAATCGAACCCAAAAGTATATACAGACAACCCCCCCGCCAATTTCCTTTTAATTTAGGTGCAGTAGTAGTAGGTAATTCCTTCTCCCACCTTCCAAAGGGTCCAAACCCCTTTGAAGATGTGTACATCCTATAGCCACATTGCCATAGTTAAATCACTTTCATTTTGTATTCTAGCTACATATAACAAAAGCTGGTCAAAAGACTCAAAGTCCCTCTTTTCTAACACCCAATGAATAAATAAAGCTGGGAAGAGATCAAATTAAAAAGAATTGAGAGAAAAAGGAGGGTGTGCTTGCAGACAGGTAGATCTAGATGGTGATGTTATTGGTGCTTGCACGACCTTTAAGCCACCAGAAGGCAAGTCGAGATAGACTAAGTAAAAGCAAATGGGGGAGAATAATATAAAGCGTTTATATGGAGCTAGGTGACACAAGATAGATTTGCACTGACCCCTCTTTTATTAGCAGAATATTCCACTGAGGGATCCTGCAGCGGAACACGGAACAGCGACCAACAGCACCCCTGAGATAAGTGTGTGGGAAACCTCCTTTGATTGGATAAGAACCGTGGGGGTCTTTGAAAAATAATGTTGATTTTTTTTTCATTGATTAATTGAGTAATGAGAAAAGGGAAAGGGAAAGGAAGCTGCAGTGTGAGTTCACATTTGGTGAAGATCACATCCTACTCGGCCCCTAAAATCATGGGACGAATGAGATTTTTGAGAAATCTACAAATAATAATTTAAGATTCTGAGATGTTTCTAGTAGCCGAATTTATATGTCTGTACACCTTAAGCTATCAAAAACTTGAAGATGTATGATTGTATATTGACACCAATACATTAAGTTGCATCATCCTGTTCATCTCTCATTTCACCACAAACTTTTGAAGTAGATATTGCCTTGCGTAAATTTAGGAGCCTAGAATCGAAGTTGCAACCTTCTCATTTTTAGACAGGATTCATTAAACTCACCCTTCATCATCTTATATAATCAAAGTCAGGCTCGAGCCTATTAGGGAGTATATTGTATTCTTAAAGATAACGTTACATTATTACATTGCAACAATAAAATATGTCCATTAATTTGTTGAAAGAGGATCCCCACTAGGCAATTCAGTGAAGCAAACCATCTAGGTCAAAAATCGCATATTTAAGTCGCTAGAAAATTCGGGAAAGAAAAAAGAAAAGATGTTCACTTATTTTTTGTGGTCGAAGAGAAACAGAAGAAAGTCGCATAGATTATTCCATATTATTCTCTTAGGGGGTCCATTTAATTTGACTATATGACTAGGTAAAAGGGTTTGGTACACGTTTATCATTATCCAATCCTAAAATAAACGCTGAGAAGCTACCACACGGACCTTCCATAAAATTCCACTCTGGATGAATTGACTCCACTACAGGAGAGACACGTGCAGTTTTGTTTTTGAGAATAATGGTTTAAAAAAAAAAAGAAAAGAAATTAACTCTCTTCCTTTTTTCTTGTAAATTTTGTGGGAGATGAACTCATCTTGTGGCCTGCCTGCCTGCTTCTTGCCACCAAGATTGCCCCAGCTCGATAGGGCCATTATATATCATCCCTGATTGGATGAATTTTTGCAAGAAGCATATAAAAAGAAGAAATATATATATATATATATATATATATATATATATATATATATGCAATAATACTTATTTGGGTAATTTCGAAAATCAATTTGTAACATGTTTTGAGTATTGAATATGACTCGCTTATTTTAATGATGATCACATACAACTTGTCACGTTAACCAATAAAATCGATTACATAAACTAATTTTAGTAAACCAAGCCAACATTCTAAATCAGATCACGCATACATAACCGAGTCATTTCTTCAAGAGATCGCAGTCTGTCATCTTCCAATCCTTGAACGCGAACTACTTGATCGAAGATGAGGATCATCGGGCATAAACTAGTTGAAACAAGGAATCGAGCAATGCATGCATAATCATTTGGAGAGCGATAGATCGAACCTATCATCCTATTATATCGTAGGTTTGAATCATTGTACTGAGTTCGACGCCCATGATGTCGAAAAAGACCCGAGCGGGTGCATGAAGAACTCTGCCCCATTCCCTTCACTTACCTTTGTGCGGTAGGTATTGAAATTTGACAGAAAAAGGCAAAGGGAGTTGGGTGAACGGTCGGTTCTTTCATCTCCGTCGTCGTTTTCATGCAGTTGACCTCCGGCTAAGCAATTCCAAGTTGCTAACGAAAGAAATATACAGTGGGATTTCTCCGTTTATTTCTTCTTATTTTTAATACTATTGTTTACGATGATTTTTTCTAACATGACAACAAATTACAGACCAAGAGTTTCCTCGACAATTGCTCCTATATTTGTTTTGTCCAATGCTTTAGCTATCTTGCATTTTCTTCTGACCTCTAGTGGTCCTTTGATGTGGTTACGTCCATATCTTATCTTTAACTCTATGAGGTCCACACACAAGGCAAAAGGAATATAATAACCAGATACCACGGAAGAGTTTCCTGAGATTTTAAATTTTTTGGAAAAGGAAAACAGTCGTAAGACAAATATCCAACTATACGCGTAATGCAATGTCTCTTGTTTCATCGCATAATCATCTTGAATATGGCAAGAGCAAAGCCTATCAATTCTTGCATTATAGTATCCCACGTGGCTTTTTCAATGGAGGGAAAGGTGTCGCCAATAAGATATTGCCCCAAAACAAATCAATATGAATGACGCGAAAGGAAGAAAATGAGATGTTTATTATAGTCCATGAGAATTTTTCTATATTAGAAGAAAACGTATGAGATCAACCTAAAAGATGGGTCATGTTTTACTTCAAGTGGGCTTTTGATTGGTAAGTTATAAACATGGCTTATATTTAGTTGCGTTTTGCATGGAAATGATGTCCATAACTTGTAATTTATCAATTAAAGACATGATTGAATGAGATTTCCTTGTAATGGAAGGGAAGAAAATATGACTCCTTTTTAGGTATATTTCTTTTGACTAGATGACAACTCAAGTTGACATTTATTTGATATAGATCTTTCGTTATGGTGACATCATAAGACCTCTATCCATCTATAGGAAACTATGAGCGGCACGGCAATTTCTCTTATAATCACTTAGCACATGAAATTTGAAATGGAATTAATGACGTGACGATCTATTAATGTGACATGTGATATCATTGTTACTGAGGATATTAACTTATTCAAAAAGATTAAAAACCAACATTGGCCCAACATTATATCACGATTGATAGACAGACCGGTATTGGGCTGCAAAGCTTCTTAAAATAAGACAAGTGAAAGATAGTTTGCACAATCTTTTAAGAAAAAATTCAAAACTTATTCTACTCGTGTCAATTCAATCATAAATCTTTAATTTGATCAATTTTATCTTAAACATATTGACGTTTTGTTAGTTTAGTCTTATTGGCCAATTTTAGCTGGAAAATGCTAACATTGACAATTTTTTAAAATCTTGATTAATTTTATTTTGTTTCTTCTTTTTTTTTTTTTTTTTTTTTTTTTCCTAACCCTAGGTTGGCGAGGTTGCCAACCAATCCTTGTCGAGCACAAGCAAGGGCTGGCAACCCTCGTAAGGGCGCCATGACCCTCACCAGTCAATAGGCAAGGATCGTGCCCTTGCACAGACCAAGTGAGGGCCTAGCACCCTTGCCCACACCAAGCGAAGGTTGCTAGTCCAAGGTTGGAAAATATAAAGAAAAGAAAGAAAAAACAATAATAGAAAATTCAAGAAATTTTTTTAAAATTTAAAAATTATTCACGTTAACACTGGTCGTGTCACGTAAGACAACTAGCATCAGCTAGACCACTACGTTAGCGATTTTCATCCAAAATTAGTGAAAATTACTAAATTGATAAATCACCAAGAAATTTAAATCTCAATTGGCACAAGGTTTAAGAGTGAATAGCATATACTCAAAAAGCTTATGACTAAATTGGTCATATTAAAAAGTTTAAAATTGAATTTATACCAGTGTAATAGGTTTAATATATTTTTGGCAATTTTCCCCGTCTTTCAATTTAAAAAGTTTTTTTCTTAACATACTTATGAATAGGAGATCTACTATATAGAAAAGAAATAAAGGCACAACACTAATAATTTCGCTAGGTCAGTCAAGTCTAAAAGTGTAGATGCCTGAATCTAAATAAGTTGTTTGCATTCTCGAGCACCACTTACTCAAGTGGTCAGTCAATATTTCTTCATCATAAAAAGGCTTAATTAAGGATTTTCATATCCGATATCCAAACCCATCATTCCAATAATCAGTTATTCTGAGAATCTTTGAAAACGATATTGAATCTAGCCCTAAGAGTTTACCAAACCCTAAACATTATGTCATCCACATGCACATACCGAAGAACAACACAAAACAGCTGTAATTCCATCTTATATTTCAATTGGACCGTCTCTATATGAACCTTCGGATTCTATAATCCAGACTCCCCCCTTAAGGTGGGATGTCGTGCATACCATATATTAATTTATGTTTATATTCAACCCTCAGAAAATCAATATTTATAGACATATATATTATATATACACTTGTGAAATATTCCTCTATTTTTCTTTCTTTCATAATGTGAAAGATGTCACATAATATCTTCACGTGCATGCCACGAGATCCGTCATGGCCATCACGAGCGGCGGTATGGACTTTCCTTTGAATTTTTTTAATTTGAGGAGCCCCATAGAATATTCCGTCTCATATATTTAAATCCATTGTGTTCCTCATTCAAAATAAAGTACACTAGATTGTTAGAAAAAAAAAAAATCAGAGTACAATATATACACGATACTCTTTATAATATTTACCACCCGCCCGTTTGGTAGAAAGGCTATCTATCTCATGCCTCTTTATTTGCCAAATTTTCAGGATGTGCTGGGGGAGTCAACCGTGTCTCCAAAATCGCAAAATCGCACACAATCTATTATTTCGGGTTATGAGCGGTGGTGGTAGATAAGTCTCACACAAACACAAAATAGGACAACCTATTTTTCAATCCATTCACACACAGATGCTTTATAATCAAAACAAAAACACAAAAGTGGATCGGAATCCGAACATTTGTCGAATATAGTGAAATTGTCAAAAAGATGAATTATCCTCGTGTGATCAGAAATTAACATGACGGGAGGTGATTATTTTGTGAATTTTTTTTTTTTTTTTTGTCTCCAATGCTCCATGAACAAAATTACACGACTGGATTTCCAGGGCTATATGGGTTCACCAATGGCAGGGGGATTTTTCTACGGCAAATCACAAATCACCTCACGAGACGACGGGAAATTGAGGGGAAGGAGGAAGGGAAAGAGGGAAAGATGTGACGTGTCGGGTGGGGTTGATCGATAATTGACAAATCGATATGGATATATAAAAAGGGGACCGAGGAGGCAGAGGACAGTCCTCAATTCCCATTCCCTCCCCCCTCCAACTTTTTGGCCCTCTGCTTTTCCCTCTCCTTTCCTTTCCCTCCTCCCACCCTTTCGTGCTCCGGTCGTCTGGGCGAGATTGATTGCTGACTGTTCAAACACACCGCAAACCGCATTCTCGCTCGCGGGTCTCTGTTTTCTCCATCCATCCATCCATCCATCTCCCCCATCTCGATTCTCGCTTCGCTCGTGTTGTGTAAATCCAAGGCGAGACAGGACAGGCGAGGAGAAGAAAGCCCCGAGTCCCTGCAGTTTGAAGCGGGTTGCGCCCGAGCTCGAGCTTTTTGTCCGCTCATGGAGGACCAACGCCAGAGCCCCCTGAAATCGAGATTCAGGCGCGTCTGCGTCTTCTGCGGGAGCAGCCCTGGCAAGAGCCCCTCCTATCAGCTCGCCGCCATTCAACTCGGAAAGCAACTGGTACTGTTACCAAGTTTCTGATCTAGAGAGAGAGAGAGAGAGAGAGAGAGGGGAGAGAGAGAACTGTTTGCATGCATGAAAATGGAAAGATTTATACTTTTTTGGGCTAGACATGTGTAGATAGAAGTTGGACTTGCTTTGTGTCGTATATCTATTGGGGGCATGTCCCGGTTCTGTTCCATAGCGGTATGGGTTTAATTGAGCAGTTTGATTAGATAAAGCCCAAAGCATGCTCTCATATCCTTTTCGTCAAACCGAGAAGCTATGCGACCATTACTTATCTGCATCGTATGATTCATGAAGAGTGAGTATTAATCAGGAGGGGTGAGAGCAAAACAGAGAAACGGGGGGAGAAGCCCTGTTTTTCAGGAGCTCTTGTTTGCCGGAGCTTCCTTTTTCTTGTGGAGCAAGAAGAATGGAATCGAGTGGAGTTGAAAATCTTGGAGTAGGAGGAGGAGAGTGGGACTAAAATAAGAGGAGTGCGCTAGGAGGAGGGTGGCCATTATTGAAGTAATTATTCCGAGGGGGGAGCGCTATTTTTCGATCGAATGGCAGAGAGCGTTTCGCAGGGGGGTGTTGCGTTTGAGTCGAACACGTCACTTCAACCATTTTATATACTTTTTGCAGGTCGAAAGGGACATTGACCTGGTGTATGGTGGAGGAAGCATTGGTTTGATGGGTCTAGTCTCTCAAGTTGTTTACGATGGGGGCCGCCACGTGTTGGGGTAAACCACTTCCCTCTCTCTCTGTCTCTCTCTCTCTGTCCCTCTCTGTGTCGCCACTCGAGCCTGAAACCCTTTTGCCCGTATTCTCTGTCTTCTTTGGTTGCAGAGTGATTCCCAAGACGCTGATGCCGAGAGAGGTAACTGCGCAGTTTCTTTTGAACGATCTCCTTGCATGAACAAGTTGACGATCAGCGATTTGTAAAAGAGCTACTTGCATTAACAAGTTGACGACGTCTTTGCATTTACAAGTTTCCGAAGCACTCCTCGCACCCCCCACATGATCAATCATGCCTCTGTCCTCGTCCTTGTGATCGTGATCTGTCTTAGAATTTATGCCTGAACACATCAATAATTGAGATTATTTTTTGACACGCCAAATAGATTGATCGAAATGGTCAAATTGGGGAGACAAAGTAGTAATTTAGGAGCTAATAAGGATCAATCTAATGAGAACGGCTTGCGTTGTGTGATCAGATCACGGGAGAGACGATTGGAGAAGTGAGACCTGTGTCAGGCATGCACCAGAGGAAGGCAGAGATGGCCCGCCAAGCCGATGCATTCATTGCCTTGCCCGGTATCTCCTCTTTAATTTTGACATGGAATCGGATTTTCGCATATGTTAGTGTACGGCCTTGAAAGGATGGTCCACTGAATTGACGGGTTCTGCGCAGGTGGTTATGGGACCTTGGAGGAGCTCCTGGAGGTGATCACATGGGCTCAGTTGGGAATCCATGATAAGCCGGTAGCCACGCAAACTCCAGTTCTTTAAATTTGGCATCTTTCTATCGGCGTCTGTCGACTGAATTCCATGTCATCGCTTAGCAAATTACCTAGTGTATGTCATGATAATTAAACGATAAAATGGAATTCCCCATGGTGGGACTTCTCATTCAAAAGAACAAGATAGGTACTAGTTCCATGCTAATCACGCCATGTCCATTTTCTTGGTGTTGAGTGAAGGCCGTTCGCTAAAACATGGATAGAAAACGATGGGTATTTGTCATGTTCAATTTTTCATTCGAGAAAAAGGTTAAAAAGAACGCGTCCCCCTGATCCTTGTGTGCACCCGCAGGTGGGATTGCTGAACGTGGACGGGTACTACAACTCGCTCCTGTCGTTCATAGACAAGGCCGTGGACGAGGGCTTCGTCACCCCCTCCGCCCGCCACATCATCGTCTCCGCCCCGACGGCGCACGAGCTCCTCACCAAGCTGGAGGTACAGAATTCTTGACTCTTCCCTCTTATTATCTCAACTTGTTCACTAGTTCGTTCGTGATCTGAGGCATCGATTCGACTTGGCTCCTTGGTTTTGCAGGAGTACGAGCCGAAGCACAGCGGGGTGGCCTCCAAGCTGACCTGGGAGATGGAGCAGCAGCTGGGATACTGCACCAAGTCAGACATCGCCCGTTGACTCCCCCAAAGAAAAACATCTTCCCCTCAACACTAAAGTACTCACACAGACACGAAAGCTACCCTTTTCATGGAAGATTAACCACCGCTTGATTTCGGGATTCTCTCGCAAAAAGTTGACACGACTTCGTAGGTGATTCGGGCTCTTCAAAAAAAAAAAAAAAAAAAAAGGACAAAAAGGAAGAATGGTCGTGCAAGTCCCCCCACCGCAGCCTTTCGTTTTATAGGCCGGGGAATTCATCAGGGGGGGTTTTGCATTCTTTGTTAATTCTTGATTGTTGAAATTTCGGGTCTACGATTTCTCTCTTGGTTAGAAGAATTTCTGATCTTTGTGGGGGGCAAGGATTGGGTCTTGTCGGTGAAATCCGATCCTTCTTGTAATCTGTACATTCTGATTGTCATTGATTGTCCAAATTTTTCTTCCAAAGTTGAAAAAAAGGGAAAGAGATTGTGATGGGTTTGCTGTAAATTTTAACCTTCTAGATACTCTAAATTCACCATGGAAGACCGCCTCGTGTGCACAGGAGACGAGCACACCTGTCCTAGACCCGTACGAAAAAGGGCCTTGGCCGACTGGCTGGTGCGTATGGAAAGAGACTGTCGAAAGCGAATGGTGGGGGGAAGGAAATGGGGCTGTCTTGCTCTCTCCTTCGTTTTCCTTTCGGTAGCCATCAAACATCGAAAAGAGGAAAAAGAGGAACCTGCCGTCGAGTTTCTCGAAGGGTCTTTACATGTTTCTTAACCTCTTTTAGGACAGGTCGTTCCTACTTCCGGATAAACATTAGCTCGACCGTGTCACCATTTGCATTATTGGGGTCAAAAAGGAGAAAAGTTATCCCCCTACTTTTTCTTGCGAGATCTTGGACCAGGTAGGTCTCAGTGAATCGAAGCAAAAGTTGGGTTTGATGCATTTGTATATAGTGGCATGATATGGTGGCTGGTCCCATAATGGTCATTGGTTCAGAGATATTATTTTATATTCTCGGCGTGCACGCGCTCTAGAATCAATCGATGGGCAAGCAAATTTAATCCCAAGCTTGAAATTCTAATTTTGGATTTAATCTTGGCCGGCTTGAGCTGACAGAAGAAAACAACTTGTCCAGGCTGAAAGGTGTTAGAATGGGTCGAAAACTCACTTTTTTAATTATATATAATGGATTTGATCTACGTATATGATCAAGCTTTTGAGAGGATTCTTGATTCTCACTATATTTTGTCAATTGACCTTATTTTAACTAATTTAGGAGTTTTTTTTTCGTCGAAACTGATTTAGAAGATTGAACAGTTATGTTCATTCTCAACTTTCTTTGCTCACACCGCTGCCATTCAGTTCACGATTAAGATTACCGGATCATGTGAGCCTGATTAGAAGAATGTAAGCAGACAATGGTAAGAGCAATACTTTTAGCAATTATTGGAAGTTCGGTTTATTCCAAATCGATAAATTACTTTATGCATGTGTGACAGGAGAACCACCTAAATATCTCTGTTAACCTTCGTAATGTTGTGATTGGTCATCGACCTCAATCTGGCAAGTGGCCAGCTGTTCTCAAGTACCTTTAAAATCAACAGACTCAAGCAACATCACTTGCAATTTACCCACAAAAGAGCTTTATAGTAAGAAAAGGGAAAATTGCTCTATCATCAGAGAAAACAAAATTTTGCATCCCATAATCACACAAAACGTGTGATGTATTACAATAATGGCTAATAACAAAAGAAAAGAGAAAAGCAGCATAAGAAAAAATCAAAGACATCATAGACAGATGATATTGTTGACAAGAAAAAGAGAACTTCTTTTTAAAGAAGAGTTGAATTTAAAGTTGGCAGCCAAAAGAGAGTTCACTCAAAGGGCAACAACTAGCTTAGCAGAATTTTGACAATATCCTTGTCTCCACGTGTCACGATCCAAAGGGTTTCTATATAAAGGATTATGATTGATCCATGAATAAGCAACCCTCAACTATCTCTCGAATCCTAAGATTTTCATAAGTATTTTTAGAATATTTTTGGAAACGGGCAATAAGATAATTACATACTCTTGTCATAGATCCAAGAAGATAGGTAGATAAGGAGATTTAATATCTACTGTCAAATGAAAAGGAAATCTACGACTATAGTTAGCTTTGTACTTGTATATAAAGGGACCTCCTCCCCTCATTTGTATCGATCTCACAAATGAAATACAACCTAGAACTTCTCTCTTTAGAATTTCTCTCTACGATGTGTGAGCAAGTAAAGCTAACTTGAGAAAAAATTCATAAAGTTGCATGGGTAAGAAAATGACACATGTGATTGAGTCTTTATGAATAGTAGACCACCCACACCATGACAAGCATATAGTAGTTTTTCTAGTCATTATCCATTGGAAAAGTAAATATTCTTTCCGAGATCAAATATATTATAAACTTAGACCAAGCCAATGGCATATTGAGAAGTAGCATACTAATCACAGTACACCTAAATTGATCCAAACACATTAGACGCTATGCCTCTAAGAATATAGATGATGAAAACCTTTCGTACTTGTTCTAATGGGCATCAAACCCATCTATTTCCATCATTCTATGGTTGACGGGTTCTGATAGTTTTAATTGAGATAAAGATCACCCAGCAGTAAGCTTAGCAATTTTCTAATGCTCACCGAACATGTTTTAAATATCCATTTAATTTGCAAAAATATAAAAATATTTATAAAAAGGTAAAAAGCATAAATATACATTAAAAAAATGAAAATGAATGAAATGATAAAAAAAAAAAATGATGAAATGAAATCGAGTAGGTCGGCATGTCTGGCCCACTGTTTTAATAAACGGCCTCCCAAAACCCCTCTCCTTCGGCCCATTTCTTTTTTTCTTAGTGAGCCCATTCCTTTTGTTTTTCTCACCATTAGCCCACCTGAACCTAAAGGAAGAGCAAGGCCCAGCCCAAATCATCTCCTCTTTCTCTGACCCACTCACGTCTATGAGCGTGAAGGAGAGGCGAGAAGCGTCAGCACACGTCTGTTTTTTTCATTAAGGTGGGCGTGAAGCATGAAGGAATTGATGATTTCTAGATGGTTCTCTGGTTCTAAGTTCAGAGGGGAGCAACGTGCAACCATGGGAGATCTGTTTTTTCATTAAAGGGGCTTGTCTGGGGCGAAGAAGAAACTTCATCGATCGTGTTTCCGACCTTCAAGGTTTCCGACCAAGGGTCGAGCCACACGAACTATTCTTCTTTGGGCCGAGAGCTGTAGTTCATCATTGGCAGAAGGAAAAGCCTGCTCCGCGCCATCGCCGATTCAGGTTTAATTCCACCAAACAAATCAAGTGAGCCCTTGCTTTGCTCTCCCTGCTTTCTTTGGCCGAGTGGGGTAAACAGTGACGACACGAAGCTGTTTTGTTGTCAATGATGGTGATATAGGTCTAATATGTATCATCATTAGTCTAGGAACGGTTTAAAAATCAAACCCAAAAAAAAAATAATAATAAATACAAGGCTGCTCATTAAGTGCTCGATGAAATGTTCCATAGAATGCTGAAAGTTGATGCGTGTTTCCGACTCACGATCGTTCTATATTTGCTTTCGTGGTTGTTGAACAATGTCTATTTTCTTTGCTTTGTCATGCTGTTCGAGTTGGTCGGCCATGGATCCTCCCTCCTTCCGGTCTGGTGATTTCCTTACCAGCGTTGCTCACGGGTCAAGGTCATTTAAGTCAGCTTTGCTCTTCATTCTAAATGCGTTCATGGTTGTTTAGTCGTTAGAAATGTTAAAGTTTACAGGCGTCAGCTTCGGTTTGATATTTTTTTTTTACTGTTGTTTGGCGGTCGCCGGAATGAGTGGCCGGAAGTGCCGGACGCCGTGCGGATTAGATAGCCGGCATTGTGCGGTGGTGTGGGCATATGTGTCAATGGAGAATGGCACGGCTTTAGGTTATACATGTTCAAAAAAAAAAAAAAAAAAAAAAACAGAGAGAGAGAGAGGATATGAAGTCGCAGGCGTAAAAGAGATTCGGGCGTACAGAGAGGGAAGAGGAAGAAAAAGACTAAAGAGGAGGAGAAAAGAGTTCAGGGGAAAAAGACAAAAGAGAGAATAAAAAAAATAAAAAATGAAAAAAAAAAAAAAAGAAAATCAATAAAAAAAATTAAAATATTAAAAACATCGGTTTTAATCCGACTCGGGTCAGATCCGGTAGATAGGTCGGGTCAGGTAAAACGGTCCGCACCCATTTTAATAATATTTTCTAAAAAATTAAAAACATTAAAAAATCAAAAAGTCATTAAAAATTTAAAAATATTCGAAAAGACATTAAAATTTTTGGAAAATATACAAATTAAGGAAATTAAGAAAAATATTTAAAAATTTTAGCCTGAAAATCATTAAAAAATAGAAAATCCAGAAAATAATAACAATTAGTAAATTCATTAAAAATTCAGAAAATTCTAAAAAAATCAGAAAATTTTAGAAAAATTGAAAAACCTTTTAAAATATTAAAGCCCAAAATTTGGATAAGCCTTTAGGACTTTACAATGAGTTCCTTGTTTTGGACTTTTTTTTTTTTTTTTTTTAAATAGACAATTAAGAATGCTTGTATGCTCTCCTTTACAACTATACTTGGTTGTGCTTTTCAATATATTGGGTGTTATTTCCTGCTTTAGAATGGTTAGAATGACACTTAAAATTCTTTGATAGGCTGCTATGACATTAGTTAACATGATCAAGTTAGTTAGCGAAAGGGCTTAGTCTTAGAGCTAACATAATCAATTCTCGAGTGTATAATCAATAGCTACATAAATAATAAGATATCCTCTCATATCTTATTAGATTTCTATCCAACCCCAAAAAGACTAGTGGCAACTGCTTAGTAAAAATTCGCATAAGCTTAATTGATTTAAATTTTTAAACGCCCAACGTCACACGAGATATGAACTTAAGAGAGCCCAAGTCAATGGAAGACCATCGGCCCAAAGTTGACAATGCCCTTAAACCTAACTCTCAGCTCCTATGAAAGGGGGTTAGGTCACGACAAAACTAGCCACATTAGTTGGACCTTTCTTCCCTTAACTTATCTCTAACTTCTTTCCCTACTTTTGACGAACGTCAAAAAGCATTGTGATATGCTGAGGCGGCTGTTGCAATTCTTCAGGGCCAACAATAAGCTCTAGTAAACCTTTGAAGATCTAAACATGTACTAAAAAAATATTAAAAAGCAAACAATGATAACAAAACAAATAACTTGAAGATCAAAATAAAAGAAATAAAAATGAATTTGTATTCAAGTTTCCTAAAAAAAAAAAAAAGTGCACTACAATCTTAAATGGGTAACTCCAAGATGTTACAATGCATGTGGAAAAAAGAATCACATAAAAGACATATTAGTACAAAAGCTATTATTGAAGTTCTTGAATGAAGTCTTACAACTGTATCATATTCTCTATTAAAAGATATGCTTTGGCATCAATTGTCTGATCAAGAGTTGACTATCCATATGATATCATCTCTAATTTTCTATTTAAGTCCATCAGATTCTCTTGATAAATTTCTTAGAATTTCCAATCGAAGTTATAAATTTCCTCCACTGGAGTCGCCGGCAATGTCTTTGCTGGAAGACGGCTAATGGGAACCACATAGTTCTTCCATCACATGTGGTAATAAAGTTTGACTCTCAATGGCGAATAAGAATCCACCATTGCTAGTGCTTCTCTTGATTAATTTGTTGGAGCTGACGAAAGCTGTAGAGGCAATGGAGGTGGAGGTGGAAACAAAGGTAGTGGAGGTTGAGTCTGTGGAAGTAAGAGAGATGCTAGACGGTAGAAGATTTAATCCAAGTGTCTTTGAATTCTAGCCACACTATTTTTGTCCATAAGATTTCCGTCCCAACAAAACGAATTAACTCCATTGCAATTATGGCATACTTTAACCAAATATCATAGTGGGCTACCCTTCACCCTCGGTATGCTGATTATTATCAATAAAAAGTACAAGCAGAGCACAAAGTCTTTTTTTGCCAAACATTAATTGAACTCAAAGTCTCTTTACAAAGAGTTTTCACCAAACACAATTTATATTCCTTAAAAGGTTTTGGCTTTCAACATTTGCATTATACCCAAAACTCATTTGCAAAGTTAAACCAAACCCACCCTAAGGCCAATTGAAACACAACGTCAGTGAACAAGTGAAGGTGAGGAAAATCAGCATCGTAGGCATGTGACTGAAGACAACCTCGAAGATTTCTAGAATATTACTAACCTGGTCGGATTTCGTTTAGGAGAAGCAAAATTTATTGCCCAATAAAGATGGGGTTAAGAATGAGGGAAAATGGGAGCAGAATGTTGAGAATGGAAGTCACTTGGTAAAATATCCTCTCAAATTCTCAACTGATTGATTATGAAATTGCTCCCGTTTGTCATTGTTGGCTACGCCAGTCATCAAAATTTTTCCCGATCGAATGGAGAAGTCAGTGAATCCGGTTTGAATCAAGTATTGTCTCCTTCTTCATTACTATGTTTTTCTCTATTTTATTGAGAGTTAGTAGTACATCGAATTCAATCAGTGAGATTGGATAAATCTTGCGAAAAATGAAGAATTTCAAGTTAAAGTGTCATTATGCATTTGCGTGTTTGTTTGATTTCGTTAATTGTTGGAGAAAGCGAAGTTCGGTAATAGCTATTACATACCTCATCTAGGCTAAGAAGTGTAGTAAACTTCATGTTTCATTATGCATATGCGTGTTTATTTGATTTCACTATAATGAGAATTTTTTAAAAAAGTGAAGTCCAGTGATGGTTGCCTCCAGTATTATTTTAGATAGTAGGAATGGAGATTGAAATAAGCTATCGCTGGTGGTGCGGTGACGGCTGTTATTGGGCAAAAGTAAAGGCATTGGGTTGGAGATGTTTATTGTCGACATTAGCGGAAAACGTTAATGGTTAAAGAAAGAAATTTTGGCAAGTTCAAAGGAAAATGAACCTCCAGGGAAGAAGATGAAGTAGAAAGGGTAGAAAAAATAATAGGTTGCATATGATAGAAGATAGGCTTAGAATAGTTTTAGAATAGATCGTTGTTGTTTTTTTTTTTTTTTTTTTTTTTTTTTTTTTTTTTGGGATGAAATTCGATTTTATGTGAAATGAGCTTGAGTTGAGAGCCCAATTCATGCCCAAAGGTGCTAACCCATGAACTAACATGCAAGTCCTGTTCGAACCAAGTCTTATAACACAATCTAAATCCCCCATTTTCCAGAATAAAAAAAATAATACTTGTGGTTGCTAGTTAATATGCTCTTCTTGTACTCTTTGTAGATTGATAATCAACATATCGAGAGTGAAAAGTAGCCCATTGTGGGATTTGGTTGAAGTATACCCCGACTACAATGTATGGAGTTGTTTGTTTTTATTAGGATGAATACCTATGGACAAAAACAGTTAGCTAGAATTCGAATACACTTCATGGGCATAAAGTGTCCAACCATCCTTGCATTGATAAGAAATAATTTTTGTGAAGCATTTGAATTAAATCCTCAATCGTCTCCATCGCTTCCATTGCCTTTGTGTCTACCTCCACCTCTATAATTTTTGCTAGCTCTAGTGGTGGATTCTTTCTTTGCTATTGAGAGTCCAACTTTGTCACCACTCATGATGGAAGAACTATGGGGTTCCCACCAACCGTCCTCCAAACATTGTCGGTAGCTCCAAAGGAGGAAATTCATAACTTTAATTGGAATTTCTAAGAAATGGATTGGCAAAAGTCAAGCTCACTTGCCAAGAGAAATTGATGGACTTATACAGGAAAATGGAGATGATATCATAGAGATAATCGACTCTAGAGTAGACAATTGATGCTAGAGTAGATCTTCCAACAGAAATTACGATACAGTTGCAAGACTTCATTCAAGAACTTCAATATTAGCTTTTGTATTAATATGTCATTTTCTTTCTTAAATGTATTGTAATATCTCAATGTTAACTATGCAACACTGCAATGCACCTTTTTTTGGGGGAAACCTAAATACAGATTTTCTCTTTAATCCTCTATTTTGATCTTCTATTTATCTATTTTGTTATCATCGTTGTCTTTTAAATAGATTTATTTGGTATGTGTTTAGATCTTCAGACGTTTACTAGAGCCTATTGTTCTCAACTGATCACAATGCTATTTAAGGTTTGTCAAAAGTAGGGAAAGAACTTAGAGATAAGCTAAGGGAAGAAAGGTCCAACTAATATAGCTAGTGTCTACGTAGATGGCAAGTTTATTGCCTCATGTTCTTATGAGCATAAGGAAATTGCTAAGCTTAATTCTGCCAAGTGATCTCTATCTCAATGCCCGTCAACCATGAAATGGTGGGAATAATTGGGTTTGGTGGCCCATTAGAACAATGTTGTGTATAATGTGTTTAGATCAATCTAGCTGCATTGTGATTAGTACGCTACTTCTCAATGTCATTGGCTTGGTTTGAGTTTATCAATATATTTGATCTTGAAAAGAATATCTACTTTTCTAATTAAAAAAAGACTAGGAAATCTACTATATGCTTGTTATGGTAAAGCCAGTGAAGGGTTTGAGTTTTTTTTTTTTAAATATAAAATATAAAAAATATATCTAGAGCCCATTACAAAAGTTTTTTTGCCAAACACTATTTGAACTCGAAATTCCTTTATAACGAGTTTTCACCAAACACAATTTACATTACCCTAAAGGGTTTTGGCTTTCAGTATTTGCATTACACTCGAAACCCATTTGCAAAATTAAACTAAATCCACCCTAAGGTCGACCAAACACAGCCTTAGTAAATAGGCAAAAGTGAGGAAAATTGGCATCACAGACATGAGACTGAAGACAACCTCAGAGATTTCTAGAACATTACTAACTTTGCCAAATTTTGTTCGAGAGAAGGAGAATTCATTGGTTGATGGGGATAGGGTTGAGAAGGAGGGAAAATGAGAGAAGAAAGGATAACGAGAGGAAAGTGTTGAGAAGGGAAATCATTCAGTAAAAAATCTTATCAAATTCTCAACCGATCAATTCCAAAATTGTTCTAATTTGTCATTGTTGGCCGCGCTAGTCATCGAAATTTTTCCCAACCAAATGGAGAAGCCAGTGAATTCAATCTAAATCAAGTATCATCAGGAGGGCTACAAAGATATGGTCCGGTGGGCCAAGGTGGCATGGGACATCACCAGGAGGGCTACAAAGATAGCTACTAAGGTTGCCAAGTTTGTCGATGTGGTTTGTTGCTTGTGGGCTCACAAGAGAAGAGAATTGTAATGATGCTTTTGCGTGCTTTGCTCAGCGAGAAAGGTGGCTGGTTATGGTATCTATAGGAGACTTTGTAGGGTTTTAGTAGCTATCGCACATCAAGGGAGGAAAAAGAGGAACCTGCTGTTGAGATGAACTTAGGATTTTAATGTGAGCTGACTTGGCTTGAAAGAAGAGAACGGCTTGCCCAAGCTTAAATGCGTCGGAATGGGTCGAAAACTCACTTTTTTGTATATTCATATTTAATGGATTTAAGCTACCCATTGAGAGGGTTCTTGGTTCTTATTAAATCGTGTCGACTAACCTCATACTAGTTGGGTTTCATTGATATGTTATATGTCGCACATCCGCAACACACTACCCTATACGGCATCACACTCTACAGTGAATATAATTGGCAATTTCTTATTCCCAATGGCCAAGTCTCTTAACGGGGAGAGGGATGTACACGAGAAGAACAGAGAAAGCTGACTCACTTTAGTTTTGAATTGCGAATTTGTGATTACAACATTTGGCAGAGATAACAAACACAATCAAACAATAATGCAATTGGTCTCCAAAAACGTGGTGCTCTGTCTATGATTTCCCAAGTAACTGTTCGTGAGTCTTCAAGCCATATCCGTACTGCTGCTGCTGCTACCAGTTTAAGGGCTTCAATCATCGTCTTTGAACTCTCTGTCCACCCAAAACATATATGAATTACATGAGCATCACCAACCTCATAAGGCCAACCAATTTGTAGATTCAGTCCTGATACTAATGGAAAATGCGCATTATGGTTCTGTGAACATTCCATGGCTAATAGAACTTCATATCCTACATCTCCTTCCACACAAGATTTAACTGCTTATTCACAGCATACAGACAGATGTTGATTTGTCACCTAGACCATAGCATGCAATTACTCGTGGTAGGGGAATCAAACCGAGATGCAGCACTATCCAGAAAGTGGTGAGGATGCCCTAGGCTCAGTCAGCTCGTTTGCACCGGGATGCGGTTGAAAGCATTCCCCTTTTTTATCATTTAATATTTGTCGTGGGACAGTAATAATTCTCTCTCTTGTGCGTGCAAGTCACTTAGCAAAAGACAACAACTGTTTGAAGAATTTTGTTAACAAGTGACCTAACACCCAAATAAAGAGTAATTATCATTTCCAACGCACAGTCCCTCTCGTGTTATTTGCAATCAGTTCATTGGAAATGAGCATTATTAAGTATGACTAATGAGTGCTTGGAGGAACTCGTTAATAAAATCCTTTTTTGAACTAGGTTTTGTTTTGTGCTGGAACCAAGCGCAACATCAGCAATGATCAATTGAATGAAGTAATTGAATCATCCATTTGTAGATGTCGTTTTCTTCCAGGATAAACGAGCACCTTAAGACTTGTGTGGATATCTTAGGTCCCGATATAAAGACTGAATCAGTGTACCCGCTCTGAGGTTCACAAGGGGGTACAATAATGCAGTATATCCCTGCTGTTGTTGTCTGAATTTCCGTCATGATAAGGCCCGACAGTTTCGTTGCCTATTTCAAGTAACTTAAGTGGATGACTATAGCTTAAGCTTCGATCTAAAATCACTATCCAGGAGTTTAACTCCGTGAGAGAATAAACAGAGATCCAGCCTAGAGAAGCTTACCTGCGATCGAGGTATCTGGGTTGAATCCCAGATCCTTGACATGTGGTGCAAGTCAAAGAGCCAGCACCGTCGCAGTTGATGCAGCGCGATACTTCCTTCTCGTCCCCTCCAAGTTCCACAGTCACACTGCCGGTGCCCATGCAGAATCTGCACCTTTCTGGAGATGGCAACACTTTCTCAGAATGCAGAATGAAAGAAAATACGTTGCATCGAATTTGGACTTTAACTATACAAAATAAACCGTGAGTTGCATCAGTCGGAATTAGATACCCAGCAAATCCACAACACCGACAGCTTCACAGCTAAAGCTTATATTTGGACTCCTTAAGAGTTCAATTTTCACTGTCATGTCTGAAATGAGAATCTTCTTCATTTTTCAAAGTCAGCAAATACACATACCATCATTAAAGTGCTCAATTGATCCTATGAAGCCAAAAAGAGATCATTTTGGAGTTCACCAGGGTTCTAGCTCGAGTGAAGCAAGCGATGTACTACTTAAGCAGTTAGCGTGGAGTTCAGCTCCAAATTCCCGAGAGCTCATAAAAGCATCTTTCAATGAAGATGGAATTAAGCCCCGCCACCCCAGAAAAAAGGAGATTATCCAATAGCACTCATCATGCCGCACAGGCGTGCATTCTGATACAGCTCAAGGGGTTCCATTTTAAGGTAATCGACAAGAAAGCAAAATCCTCGCCGAATAGAAAGTACCATCACGTAAGCAGCTCGCTCATGATCCAGCCGATGCAAAACTACTTTCTACTTCTTAAGACAGACAAATGATTAAGCACTGACATGTGTCTAGATCCATCGCGTCGGATCGTATTAGGAATGCAAGACTATTCAATGTTCTGCCATAAAGCAAAGCAATTCAACGAGTACAGAACGACCCAAGAATCTTCATCATTTCAAACATGTTAAATAACTACTCAAGAATCAACACTATGTCAAAAGGGGGTTGTCCGAGATAGCTTACGAGCGCCGGATCCATCGCAAGGAAAGCACGGCTGCGTGTTATCCCTCTTGGCCTGAGAAGAAACACAAATTTTCAACTCCCGAATGAGCACACGATCAAACGGCTCGAAGAACTCCATAATTTGTTCAAAACACATCGAATATTAGAGATGCAGAGAACACTCACAGCATTATCAATCTGCGACTCGTAGAACACCGGGACGCCGATACCGACGGCCACGCTCACGATCCCCACCGATATGGCCACAACCTGGACACCCAGAAAAGAACTAACGCCATTTCTCCAGCGGGAAACGAAAAGGGTGGTGGGAAAAACGAACCGTGTTCTGGTCGAGATCGACGGCTCTGATGCGCGGGTAAGAACGGGGAGGGGAGGAGCGTTGGTGGGCTCCGGCGGGCTTGGCGGACGGAAAGGGGGAGCGCTTGAGCGGAGAAGAATGGAGGAACGGAGTCCGGAGACGAGGGAGCGAAGGCGCGAGCGACATTTCTGTATAATAAGGTCCCCGCTCTGCTCAGCTCAATTCTCAAACCGAACGCAGAGAAGCATCGTTTCGCCGCTCTCCAAGAAAGGCCAAGGCAGAGCGAAAGCTCACCGACGCCACGAGTTTCGGAATTTCTGGATATGTGGGGCTGCTGGAGACGACTCTATCGCGGTTGCCACGTGGCCATTGCCCCGGCACGGAGGAATGGAGATTTCTCGCCTGGAACCGGCTTCGGCGGATTCTGGTCGATGGAGACCGTTGATTTCGCTATCGAGTCTAGGTTAGGCCCACAAAATCAACGTTCCAGATCCAAACAGATTCGGTGGGCTCGTGTCTAGGGAAGAGCCGTCTCTTGCACTTAGCGCATCGTGGTCATGTTTGGCGATTGTTCTTAACTCTTGCTGAGGAAAGTGACGCGAGCTATCTCGCGAAACGAAATCTAATTTTGGAAACTAGCTTCTTGAGTTATCATGAGAAAAGTGCTAATTCATATCAATCTGTGGTTTAAGCGTATTGTATCTCTATAATTTCTATTTTCCTCGTGCTAAGTCCAGTCATGTTGTCTAAAATTGTTATGTCTAATATTGTCGACACATCTTGTGGAAAAAAAAGCAAAAGGGCAGCCCACCAAAATGAACAGAGTTAGCATGTGTCCTATATAGATGTGTAGCTTGTTGGAAGATCTTAGAATTGATTCTGATTATAATTGATTCTAGTACATCCTTGATTAATACAGTAAATAGGAAATTTTGATTGATGTATATTATCTTTCCTAGTTTACTCTTCTTTCTTAAATGTACAATGTACTGACATACAGAAATATAATGAGAGAAAAACAAATTTCCTATATTTCTTTCTCTCCTTCCTATTTTCTGTCATGATATCAGAGCTTACCATTTCCTGACCTAGCTTCCGCAGCTTCTTGAATTGCCATCGTCTTCTTTTATGATCTGTTAGTGCTCCTCCTCTGCAAAACAAATCAACAAGGCGATTAGGAATTCAATTCTGATATCATGGCAAAGGATAAAAATGTTGTCGATCCCACAGTAGAGGATACATCCTCTCAGGATCGGACGACTCCACCCTCTGACCATGCCAGATCGACTGAAGAAGAGCAGGTGACCAATATTGCTCCTAGACCTACTCCTGCTTCAGCACAGATGCCTGGTCCGATTTATTGGCCCCCATGGTATCCTGCACCGTGGACTGTTGCACCTGGACAGACGTGGGTGCCATACCCATATGGGGTCGACCCGACTAGTGAGTTGGGTCCAATGGCTACGGGTCACAGATCAGGACCGGTGCCAGGACAGGGAATGGAGTTCTACCCGTCCCCGCACGGATCGCACCAATCGGGACTAACGGAGATGGGTCCTAGACCCGGTTTCACGCCGGAACCTTACCTGTTTCCACACAGTCCACATTCACATGGACCACCCTACATTTTTCCGTTCAACAGTGGAAGACTAGAACTTGGAGACCCCCTCTATATGTCGCCGGCAGACGGGCCATAATTGTGGCTGATAAGTCAATTACTTACCGGACCGACGAATTATCACCCTTGGGCTCGCGATCTCCGACGAGCGCTCGTCACCAAGGTGAAAGAAGGCTTCATCGATGGTACGATTCCTTACCCAACGGATGAGCGATTGCAAAGACATTGGAGGAGCTGCAATCAACTGGTTTGTACTTGGATCGGGAATTGCTTGGTGCCCGATGTGGCCGCCGGCCTCCCACCGACAGAAGACTCAAAACAATTATGGGAAAAAATTCAAGAAATGTACGGCAAATCAGATAGAGCGAGACTTTTCTCGCTAACACAAAACCTAACCGAGCTGAAACAAGGCAACCTCTCGATCCACGATGTATTAACCTATTTGTCGGCCTTGTGGAACGAGATTGAAGCGGCGGAGGACAAATTGGAGGGACCCGAGGCCACTCTCCGACAATACTACACGATCAAAGAAAAAGAAAAGGCCACGAGATTCCTACTTACCTTGAACGAGTCATACTCAACATTTTGGTCGCAAATCCTTGCGATGGATCCACAACCACCACTCGGACGGATTTTTCAATTAGCGATGCAGGAAGAGAACCAGCAAATCGCCGCGGCCGAGCAGATCCGGGCTGGTGAAGGAAAGGGCTTCGTGGCGTTTCCATCAGGACCAGTGTCGACAGAAATGATCACCGGAGTTGGAGGGAGAAACACCGATGTCAGGGGAAGTCTCGAAGCTGCGAGAGGAAAGGGGCCTCTCGCGGCGCTTGCGAACAGACGAGGGGGGAACCCTAGTCTTTCTCAATCAGACGGCTGGAATCGAGCGTTTGGATCGAACGGCTTGGATGGAGGGGCTGGATCTGACGGTGGAGGGAGACACGCTGGAATGGACGGCATGGATCAGATCTCTGGGATGAACGGCTGGGATCCACGCGCGCAATCGGACGGCTTCAGTTTAATGAGCTATTCAGCTGGATCCGACGGTCCATACTTTGCCACGTTAGCACCAGTTTATAAAGGATCGTATGGCCCACGAAATGCCACGTCAGCAGGAAATGTCAGTGGGCAAAATTCAAAATTCAAAAATAAATATTGTGAATATTGCAAACGGCCGCACCACACTATTGATACATGTTGGAAGTTACATGGGAGACCTAACAATAAAGAGGAAAGGGAATCTTCAGTCTATCAGGTAGCTGCACATAAGGGTGGTGGAACATTTCAGCATACTATAACTCAGGAACAATATGAACACATCGTGCAGGCTCTAAGCCAACTCAAGGCTGGTGATACTGGTGCGGGATTCTCAGGTACTTTTCTCCATGAAAGGAATTCATTATCTATTGATGCATGGATTATCGATTCAGGCGCTAGTGACCACATAATTTGCAATGAATCTCTATTTTCCCATGTCCATCAAAATCCACAATCCCCTGTTACGGTACGTCTTCCAAATGGAAACATTACAAATGTTACTAAAATTGGTACCATACATCTTGGTCAAAATTTTGTTCTTAAAAATGTCCTATACATTCCAGCTTTTGAGTTTAATCTTCTGTCAATTGCAAAAGTATGTATGGACAATTCCTGTAAAGCCATATTCAATTCCAGAAATTGTGTCTTTCAAGACCTTTCGACTAGCAAAGTGATGGGCTTGGATTTAGAATTATTAAATAAAGGCATTTATTGTAATGCAATCACTTATAATAAAAATCTCCTTTTGCATCAACGATTGGGTCACAGTGCTAAATTCCCTCATCCAAAATGTCCAATTTATCCACTGGCTAAACAAACTCGAGCATCCTTTCCAATTAGTACATCTTGAGCCAAAGATTCTTTTTCATTACTCCACATGGACATTTGGGGTCCTTATCATACACCTCATCGTGATGGATCTCGCTACTTCCTTACAATTGTTGATGACTATACTCGTGCTACTTGGCTATATCTCATGCAGTCAAAAAGTCAAACCTTTACACATTTGTCAAACTTCATTTCCTTAATTAGGAATCAATTTGATAAATCTGTACATCGAATTCGTACAAATAATGGGCGTGAATTTTTTACTTCTGATTGCATAAACTTCTTGTCTGCCCATGGGATACTCCATGAAAGTTCTTGTACTTATACTCCTCAGCAAAAAGGAGTTGTTGAAAGAAAAAATAGACACCTTTTAGAGGTAGCTCGTGCACTCAAATACCAAGCCTCCATTCCTGAAAATTTCTGGGGAGATTGTGTGATCACAGCCGCCTATTTGATTAATCGCATGCCGAGTCGAATTCTCCATGGTAAAATGCCTTTTGAGATGCTTTACAAGAAACAACCGGATAATAGCCATCTTAGAGTTTTTGGTTGTCTGTGTTATGCAACAAATGTGGGTCATCAAAGTAAAATGAGCCCTCGCCCAACACGATGCGTTTTCATGGGATATCCTTCTCTTCAAAAGGGCTATCGTGTCATGGAGTTTTCTACAGGACATTTCTTTACAAGCAGAGATGTTACTTTTCATGAAGCAACATTTCCTTTCAAAGAAAGGCTGTCTTCATCACAAGATACCTTGTCAGAAAACAATCGTTTTCTTCTGTCTGATGAAGATTTATTAGCACCAGATTTTCTTATGGCTCATCCACCCCTTATGACACCTACCTATGCACCAGCACCAGTGGAATTATCACACCCAAAGACGGAATTACCAACTCCTTCTGAGGGAATCTCTTCGTCTGGGGACACTACAGAAGTGGTTACTGACTTATCTATGGCTCCTGCTCCTATAACTGAACCACCTCGTCGTTCTGGAAGACAGAGTCGCCCACCCACGTGGACGAAGGACTATATATGCTCTACTGCAAAATATTCAGGTACACAATATCCCGTTTCATCATATGTTTCCTTTAGTAGGTTATCAGCAGAGCATATGTGTTGCATCAGTCGCATTTCAGAAGAGCATGAACCATCTTCATTCATTGAGCCATCAAGAGATCCCAAGTGGCGTCATGCAATGAGGAGTCAGAACTTACAGCACTCATGGAGAATCATACTTGGGATGTGGTTCCCTTACCACCGCATCGAAAACCAATCGGGCGTAAATGGGTTTACAAAATTAAGTTCAAATCAGATGGTTCTATCGAACGCTACAAGGCACGGTTGGTAGCCAAAGGTTTCACTCAAAGAGAAGGCTTTGACTACCACGAGACATTCTCTCCAGTTGCGAAGGAAGTTACCATGCGGTCTTTCTTATCTGTAGCAGCAATACGCAATTGGTCATTACATCAAATGAATGTCAACAACGCTTTTCTCCATGGTGATTTAGAAGAAGAGATCTACATGGATCTTCCTCAAGGATTACACAGATAGTGGGAGAATCGGGTATGTCGTTTTCGCAAATCCTTGTATAGATTAAAACAGGCATCTAGACAATGGTATGCCAAGTTTACTGCTGCACTAACCAATGCAGGTTTTTAGCATTTTAAATATGATTATGCTTTATTTACATGAAATGTGGGAAAATCATGCATCTATTTGCTGATATATGTTGATGACATATTGGTTATGGGAAACAATGATACTCATGTTGCAAAATTCAAGGAATATTTGCACTCCACCTTTCACATCAAAGATTTGGGACCTCCCAAATATTTTCTTGGCATTGAAATTGCTAGATCTGGCAAAGGAATTTCTCTCAGTCAGAGAAAATTTATCTTGGAAATCATTTCCGAAGCAGGATTATCAGGTTGCAAACCAGCAGTAATCCCTGTTGAGCAGAATGCCAAGTTGATGACACATGAGTATGATCTTAATTCCTCTTCATCAGACAAGGACCCATTGCTTAAGGATCTATCAGGGTATCAACGACTTGTTGGAAAGTTGATATATCTTACCATGACAAAACCTGATATATGTTATGCGGTACAGATACTCAATCAATTCGTGCATATACCAAAAGAGTCACACATGAATGCAGCCTTGAAAGTTGTAAGATACTTGAAGGGATGCCTAGGACTCGGTATTTTTCTATCTCGTGAATGTGATATGGAAATGATGGCATTTTGTGACACTGATTATGCTACTTGCCCGATGACTAGGCGATCCATCACCAGCTTTTGTATTAAATTAGGAAAGTCGTTGATTTTGTGGAAGACCAAGAAGTAATCTACCGTGTCATTATCATCAGCTGAATCTGAATATCAGGCCATGGCGAAGACTACTTGTTAGATAACCTGGATACGAGGACTTCTTTCAGATCTAGGAGTGCAAGTCAATGGACCAAGTAAATTGTTATGTGATAATGATGCTGCACTTAAGTTGGCAGCAAATCCAGTCTTTCATGAGAGAACAAAACACATAGAAGTTGATTGTCACTTCACTCGTGACAAAATCAAAGAAGGAGTACTCGTAACAAAAGGCATCGGAATAATGGATCAACCTGTAGATATTTTCACTAAGCCACTATGCCAAAGGCAACACAAGTTTCTATTGAGCAAGCTAGGTGTTCTCGATATATATAGGCTACCACATTGAGGGGGAGTGTTGGAAGATCTTAGAATTGATTCTGATTATAATTGATTCTAGTACATCCTTGATTAATACAGTAAATAGGAAATTCTGATTGATGTATATTATCTTTCCTAATTTACTTTTCTTTCTTACACTTTAAATGTACAATGTACTGACATACAGAAATATAATGAGAGAAAAACAATTTTCCTATATTTCTTTCTCTCCTTCCTATTTTTTTGTCATAGCTCAAGCACAAGCCCACTCAACTGAAAGAAATGGAGTGATCACAATTTTTTCATATGAGAGCGTTTCAATGAGGTGTAACTCTCAATAAGCTTTCATTTTAGCCGAGGTTGTGAGAATAATGAGCCAACAATGACAAGTACATTATACCCTACAATCTTACATGACGTGAGAGAAGGGAAAATCATGATTTTTTTTTTTAAAAGAATTTTGACTTAGATGCATCGAATTTACAAGTTGCAACCATGCTAATGTACTTAAAACAAGCTTGGCCAAGAGATGATCAATCATCTTAAAAGATCAATCTATACAATCAAATTTCGAGATGATGTGGTTGGGCATATAAAGATGACTCACTCACGAGAATATTAGGTTGCATTTGATTTAGTTTTGAAAATGGGCCTTGAGAAATACAAATATCTTTAACCTAAAGAGCTTTGGGGAAATACAAATTACATTTGGTAAAAAATTATTTACAAAGCTATTTTGATATAAAGACTGTTTGGCAAATCTTTTTTTTTTTATAAAAGGCTTTTGAATTTTAGTTTTCTTTTTTATTAAAAATATCAAACTTTTTGTCAAGTGAAGATAAGGATAATTTTGGAACAATGAGAAGTAAAATTAAAAAACTAAAAAATTTAGGGTTAATACCCTGAAAAACCCAAAACTGGTACACTTGTGACAAATTTACCCCAAACTATTTTTTTGACCATGAAAAACCCCAAACCGGTACACCTGTGACAAATTTACCCCGACTGACCATAAAAAACCCTAAATTGGTATATTTATGACAAATTTACCCCAAATTAATTTATTTGACCACAAAAAATCCCCAAATTGATAAATTTGTGACAAATATACCCCTCGCTAAATTGGATTAATACCACAAAAAAATCATAAAAATTGTAAACTTTAACAAACGAATCGTAAAATCCCAAATTGGTATACTAGTCAATTGTCACATGTCATTTAACTTAATAATTTGATAACAAAATTTAACGAAAACTAACAGAGGGTAAATTTGTCACAAGTGTACCAGTTTGGGATTTTTGGTGGTCAAAAAAATAGTTTGGGGTAAATTTGTTATAAGTGTACCAGTTTGGGGTTTTTCAGGGTATTAACCCAAAAATTTATGATAGTACTTTTGAAAAAAAGAAAGTGTAGTTTAAGCATTTGGTCGAATGTTAAAAGTCCAAATCCAATCCCTATCAGCATTGAACTTTCAGATTTCCCAAAGCCAACATTTGATTGAAAGCCCCCTAGACAAGTTTGTCAAACATCCCAACGTTTCCCCAAGGGTTTTGAAAACTAAAAACCTTTTGATAAAACAGAACCAAATGTATCTCAGTACGCTTGATATTCAAGCATTGCACTCTGGAGTCAACGTAATAAGTGGTGGGCTTGGCCCATCATTATGACCATTCCTGCGATCATCTATACCAGGGTTGATCCCAAGTAATCTACATGGCCCAAGCGGACATTCAATTTTCTGGGTTCCCTTCATTTTGCTTTATTTCCCCCAAGCCACAGCCATGAGATTTACTGTGCTCTATAAGCAATGATTGTTCCTTATTTTATACAACAGGCCTATGGACCTTGCCTATAAGATCTTTCAGTAGCTTCTAGTATGAAATCACAACTCAAGAACGCGTCGAGGAGTGGATCATCCAACAAGAGGTCAGAATTTGCGGCTTCCGTATGTTAATTTGGGTGGAAAGTTTATCGAATTTATTGAGCCTTGACATTGCCGCAAGGATGGATGAGTTGCTTTGGGCTTGTGATTATCAAAGTGCACTGGTCTGAACTTTTTCTGTAAGTTTCACAGTCGACACTCTCCTTCGGCGAGCCAAAGTCGAAATGAACGGGATCCTAGGCGCGAAGAGTGGCAAAGCGAAAGGGGGAAGCCAATCAGCAATCAGTAATGTGGTCCCGAAAGTTTCTACCAGCCCCTGTGCAGGAGCTCTATTTCTTGTGCAGCATGATTAGAAGTACTAATCAGGGCACATGATTTCTAGGGCCTCTCCATTTTAACTATACCCAGTTCGCAAACCAAAAAAGAAAAAAAAGGCAATTAAACGATCGAGAGCTACTCAAAACCGGGTATTAATCCACTAATTAATTGTTAACATCCAGTGGAATTTTCATTCAGAAGGTCATCATAACAAGCACCTCACTGCAAGGATAAAAAATTTCACTCGGCATCTCCTTCATGCTTCTGTCGTTCTTGCTGCAGTATCTAAGAGAGACTAGACAGGAGAAAATGTTGTGGGGACGCAAAGGAAAGATGAAAGCGACGTGCCAACAGACACATATAATTAGGAGCACATGAAGGAACTACACCTGCTGGCGAACTGGTGATCATTGGCATTGTACCCTCGTCCCCAGTGAAATGTCCGTTCGAGGAAGGCTACGCGTCTCTCGGAGGATCCACCACCATGTTCCGCTCGACCGAGCCCGAGAGGATCGATTTTTTGATTAGGTGGTCCTTGGCCTGAGTACCTCGGTGCCATTTCGACTCCCAGTAGGTGTTGCATATACCTGGCTTCCGCTATCGCTAAGCTTGGGCTGAAGTGACAGGTGCCACGAGCAGAGACTTTCTTTACCTACGAGAGGACGACTATACTTTCTCCCTTTGACGATGCATGCGTGCATGAACTCGTTCTGATGTTTTGTGCATTCTCTAATCAATCTAAAAGACAGCACGCCACGCGCGCTCGAACCTACAACATAGTAGTCTTCCCACAATGTTTTTGCGCTCGTCCTAATGACTACGACAACGATTACTGTTGCTGCTGCTCCTCCTCCTCGTCTCTATTGTACTGATGTTGTGCTCATGTTGGTACTCATTTGCGCAATATGCCACACCATATCGCATTGCCGGGGCATAGCATCATCCTAAAGGAATTTTCATCGCACCCAGGTCGCATTTGATGATCGCACAAAACACCAATCACAGTAAGGCCAGTGACTAGGCCATGTTTAGAAATCATGGGAATCGGCGGAGGCTGTTGTGTGTCAGAAGTCAGCTCTCACCTGAAACCGATCGATCTAGTCATGACCAAGTTGAAGTCGGATCGACCTGGCTAAGTCAACCAAAGAAGGCAGGCTAGACCTAAATATACCTTACATCCTCCTCGCAAAAATTTTGCAATTTACCACAACTCCCCTCCTCCCCAAACATACCATCACATCTTTCGGCGCCATTCTTATTAAGCTTATCCATTCTACCTTTTTATGTTAATTACACTAAATATGCGGATCCTGAGTCATGTTCCCTCTTTAGTTTTCCTTAGTTTTCTTGCACAAGTGATAAAGTCACCGAAAAAGAAGATCAAATCCATATCCTTAGATAGGAATAAAGGCCTTTTCCCAAAGTCATGAACACAGTGAACTGTTTTCTTTAAAGCATGATTCCACGCCCAATTATTGTCACCTTAAATCCCTTTAAAAAGGACTCCAGTCGTGACTAGACTTGTCGAAGAATTAGAGAAATTAAACAACACGAAAGTCACAATTAATTATTTTTTAACAATAGTGTAATCGACCTAATACTTTGGACTAATGGTGATTGGTGGGGCAAGCATCAAATTGTCTTGACGTACTTGTTTTTAAATCCATGATAAAATATGGCGATCGACGCACCAATGTACATATAAAGGAGACGAATCGTGTACGAAATTAACCTTATATGGGGGCTTATATTCTATGATCGTGATTAAAAGTATATTATTATATATGGTACGACGTAGGGTTAGGACATAAAAAATGGCACTGGTGCCACAAGAACACGGGTCACATGGTCTTACGAAAGCAGTTCAACCGAACCGACCTTTTCATGCATTTAAGAATGGCATGATGTGTCAGTCGATTGGCTTGCAATTAGGCCCTACTTTTTTTGTTGGGGACGACGCCCACCAGAACTCGGAATCTTTACGTACGTCCCCTCTCTTCTTTAGCTTGTTCAATCTCTACGGCCTAAATTCAATTCGAAAACATGAGAAATTAGCTAAAAACCCAAGTTTAGGCTGAGAACCCAAGTTTAGGCTGAGTATTTATTTATTTTCACTAAAGGCGCACACATGATAATCATTCTCTTTCTAATAAGATCTATTTTTCTATTATCAAAAACAAGTTTGGAATAAAAATCTATTTGATAACGCAATTTCATTTACTAATTAGAGAACAAATTTTTAGTCCAAAAATAAGTTTGAAATAGAAATAAAAATAAAAATTTTTTACTTTTATATTCTACAATAGATTTGAAAAATAAACACTTTTTTTATTACTTGCCCTTGTTACTAGTCCGCCGCCCATTTGTCGCCGCCTGGCTACTTGGAAAGGATAAATTTTGTGTCGTTATTATAAATAAAAAAAAATTTGTATCGTTATCAAACACGGATTTTTGCTCAAAATCTCGCATAGGAAATAGAAATAGAAATCGATAATTGACTAAAAGTTATGTCTAGAAACATAATGGCTATCATTTACACTTTAGATATTTTGGATCCAATTCAGATGAGGAGATTGAGGCTAATACAAACTTTCTAACTTCGTCCCCCATCTCCTTATTTTTGGGAAATTTCCGCCGTTATGTAACATCTTTTACGTCTTCCGTCCTATTAGGGTAAAAAGAGATTGAGACCCCACAAGAGCGACGAAGCAAAGAGAAGAAGGTCCCCGACTCTGCACAAAAAGTGAAGAAAAGAAGGAAGGGCAGTGGGGGGTACGAATTGAAATTACCACAAGGGAATGGACCCGACTGAGGTGGGGGTGAAAAGTAGCATTATCAAAAACTTTGTGGGGGTGGGGGGCAATTTACGTGTGTTTTCATCCACCTGTACAAATCTAGTCGTTAGTACAGTCCATAACGATTACATGCTCTTGTCCCCCCCCGTAATGGGGCCCACCTCGCTTTTCCGCGCCCTCGCAATTTATCATCCCAAATGACACGAAATCTATACGCATCGATGAAGGCAATCACGTCAAAATGTTAAGATTTTGCTTTTAGGTTATGACCGTTGCATTTTGATCGGGATCCGGCCAATTCTCCTGCAAAGCACCGACATAGCACCATACATGGCAATGACATGATGTTTAATGATGTTTAGAACGTAAATGATAATTATTTTGTTTTTGAGTGTAATTTTTTACTTTATTTATATTTATTGAACGAGTTTTCCAGCAAAAATATATATTTGATAACAATAAAAAAATTTTGTTCTCAAAATAAAAATTTATTTGATAATAATGCAAAATTTCTCTATCCTAAACAATCGATGAGTAACGATCGGAGGCGACTAGTAGTAGCGGACAGCAGAACGCCGTTCTAATGAAGGCAAGTATAGTTCATATTCCCTTTTAATCGGGCAAAGAACAGAAGCAAACGGTACGTCCTCTTTCAATTAATCCAATCAGCGTACGCATCAAATGTCAAATGACATGTTTTAGCATGATAGCTGCTCGATTGCCATCCAGGGGAGAAGAAGAGGAAGAGGCTAATCACGTAAAAGAGCAGCAATCGTGTGCGAGCACGGTTTATTTCGCCTCACGCCTTACCGTCCGTTGCAAAGGGAGCGTCGATCTCTAGCCGTCAAATCCACTCTACCTCCACCAAGTCGGCACCATCATCATCATCGCGTTTGATCCATTAACGCACATCTTCCATTTTTAGGCCCTATCCGCTTCCGGGCCCACCACCATAAGCTAGTCCACAGCCCACAAAAATAAAAAAAATTAAAAAAGTAAAAATTATTTAAAAAATGAAAATTGGGTTAGCGTTACGTAATATTTTGTGATGAAGTCCCCGAGGACATTTTCAAAAACTTCTCAGAACCGGTGCGGATTCTCTCTCTCTCTCTCTCTCTCTCTCTCTTTCTCTCTCTCACCGTCTGCGGAGGGTGCCCTGCCTCGCCGCCGACGCCGCCGCAACGGTTCGCCGGAGCGCCTCCGCGGTGCGGGTCCTGTCCTCCCTCCGGCGACTCCTCTCGCTCTCATTGGCGATTTGACCTCGATCTCTGCATACGCCTCCGTAGGCGGGGGACTCCCGAGCTCTCGCGCTCGTCTCGACGTTCGGCGTCTCTCCTTCGCCCTGGTTCGCGCGAGACTGTAATCGGAGGTGCGAAGTGATTTCCGAGCCGGAGTTCCATTTTCTCCGGTGCGGTAGTGCGTTCGGGGCGGTACTGTGAGGATAACTTGCTGAGTAGATTTGGGGGAGATGAGTCGCGGCGGTCTTTCGTTTTCTCCTGCAATGGCTGTTTCATGCTTCCGGATTCAGATTAGTCGATCTGGATCGAGGCGTTTGGGATTCTCATTCCTTAGTCGTGTTCTCGAGTTGAGCATTTTTCGGTTGCGTGGGGGACTCCGAATGGTTTTGAGATATTCTGGCCGATTTCTTGCCCTAATCCTTTTGTGTTTCTGTGGCTATTTGCTCGTTTGCATTCTCGAATCTCGGCATTCTCGGATTTTCTGTGGCTTAAGCTATCCGGATGCCGAGAAACTGAGAGAGCAATGTCTTTGCGGCTGCGGCTTCCTTTTCGCCTGTTAGATTTGGATTCGGCTCGATTGAACTCTTAGGCGCACTGTGGAGAGAAATTTCTCTGTCCTGAAGAGGCCTAAACGTATAGTTTGGCTTGGAAAATCGGGTTCTTTGCAGTGTAGTTAGTGTTTTACTGGTCGAGAAATTGATATTCATCATGATTATTATGTCTATAGAGACCTGCAAACTTTTTAATCTCAGCTAGGCTCTGTATTTTATGTGGTTGAAACTGAGCTATTTTTGGTTTCTCCGTGTGTTAGGTAGGTCTACAACATGATTGGATCCTTTCTTACCAGAGGACTGGTGTATGTATTCGGCAAATCCTCCCTTCTTTCTTTTTCTTGGAAATTTGTGAAGGAACTTGTTGGTTTGATGGTAAAATTATTGACTTTTAGCTCTTGCTCTCGGACAGATTGGTCTTTGGCTATGCCTATCCGGCGTATGAGTGCTACAAGGCCGTCGAAAGGAATAAGCCAGAAATTGACCAGCTCCTCTTTTGGTGCCAATACTGGTATCTGGCCTTTGCTGAAATTGCTGTGTGTCCTCAATTTCTATGGGAAATTTCTCTCGTTGTGATTTTTCTTGCTTATGAGCTGCAGGATTTTAGTAGCTGTCTTGACAGTTTGCGAGAGAATTGGCGATACTTTTGTTTCATGGTAGGAATACGGTCATCATTCCGAATGCTTTTTTGTTCTTTGACTGCAGTCGCTGGGTTCTTATACTGGTCTCTGTCTTTTCTTTGTTTCCTATTGAAGGGTTCCTATGTACAGTGAAGCCAAGCTGGCGTTCTTTATATATCTTTGGTATCCTAAAACGAGGGTACGTAACTTTCTTGACATTGGCGGCATATTGACTCGTTTCTATTTAAATTCTTGTTTTTGATTTCTTTCGCCTTTTTCAATTACCAATTCTGTCTTTGGTCACGAAGAGTCAAACTCGGTAGAACCATTTGTTCTTATCTTTCATGTGTGTTTTTGACAGGGAACGACCTATGTCTATGATTCGTTCTTCAGACCTTATGTTGCAAAGCATGAGAATGACATTGATCGCAACTTGTTAGAACTGAGGACTCGAGCTGGAGACTTTGCGGTTATGTACTGGCAAAGAGCTGCAAGCTATGGTCAGACGAGAGTTTTTGACATTTTGCAGTTTATAGCTTCTCAGTCAACACCAGCGCCACGCCCTGCCCAGGTATATGTAAATGCCCTACTTTTAATCAAGCAAGTTCTGTGTGCTGCAAAAATATGGACTCGACGGTTTCTTTGGAGATCGGACATCATGATGTCACACTCTCAAGTGTCAGAAAAGATGCTAAGATCTTCTGTATTTATGATGGGAATCAATGATGTGAGATTTCCTTTAACGCTTTTAGCAATATGTCATACTGAAGTTTGATGTAAGAAAATTTCTGAGTTTCTTTGGTTAACTACACGAGATTAAGTAGGTGCTTTGATCTTCTAGGCAGCGGTTTAACTGGGCAAGTTTCTTTACTTTCCTAGAAGGTTGCAAGAGTCATTTCTTTGTATCCGAATCATGAACAGGTCACTGATCCATGAGTTGTGGTGTTCTTGTCATAATACATTCTAAGACTGTTTTAACTTTAAACTTGCAAAATTAAATCAGGAATCATATCAAACGACACAAGATGCTTTTGTTTTAGGCAATAACTATATGATATTGTGAGTTACAGCCACCACAGCGAGGTAATAGACCTCGCCCGGTGCCTTCTGCTGTGAATCGCCAACCCACTTCTAAAGTTCCGGTTGAGAACGAGGAGCCGCCATCCCCCACTTCAAGTACATCATCGATGCAGGAGCAAAGGGATGTGGCGGAAGTGGCAGGTCCTTCGAATGTGCCCAAAGCAGCTCCTGCTCCATCAGCTTCACTAGCTACGAAGACGGCCTTGGTTTCGGAAGATGCCCCCCAAGCCTCGTCTAGCGAAGCTGCACCTAAACAGATTGAAGTTCAGCCATCTACCTCGACTGAAAACGGCAATCCTTCCCCGAAAGAAACCATGATGGACGAGACGATCCGCCGAACACGCGGCAGATTGAGGAAAGCCCGTTCTGCCCCTGTCAAAAAGGAAACGGACTCAGAGACTGTTGATGTTGGCTTGCAAAAGAAGTAGAATTTGGTTGGTTGGTGGTGGACCAGAACTGGTTGTGGAACCAAATGATGTTGATGTAAATTTGTTATGCCGTGGCTCTCATTCTTTACATTGCCTTTGTTTTTGGACATGCCCTCACTCATAAAAGGAAAGGGGACTTAGATATTTTCAGCGGCGTTGCTGATGCGACCACTGGCCGGACGAGACCAGATCTCTCTCTTTAATCGATATCACGGTTGGTGCAATTTTTGCTGTTGGGCAGTTGCTTCTCGTGAGCAGTTGCTTCTCGTGACATTGTACATACACGAGGTTTATCAATCTTTGCCTTGACTCTTTGCTTCTGGTCCCTACTCATGCCCGAGAGGCTGCTTGGAACGCTTCGAGATGGGGAAACGAAAATGCTTCATGATAGCTTATTAGTAAAGGGCAGGATGGCGTTTATAGTGGCCGTTGACTTGCACTAGTCGCATTCTGACCTTCAAATGATTTTAGGAGTACACGTCGTCATCGGAATCATCTTATGATTGCGTGTACGTCGAACTGGAATTTCTCACTAATTCTCCCACTTGGTTAGAAAATGTAATGGTCTTGCTTTTTCTATTATCCTTTTGAGGTTGGTCGCTGTCTAGGCTGTTGGGTTGCGATTGCGGTCGTTGAGGGCTTGCGGAGTCTTTCCACATATGTCCATTTTCCAAGCACTTTAAGCAAGTAGTCCATCAATTGGATAATGTAACCTTCGCCAATAAAAGGGAAGACTAATCGGCAATGAGATAAATCATAAGGGGGTGCGGCAAAATAAAAAGAACAAAAAATCAGATGAAATTTCATATGCTACTACGACATGAGATATACTTAAATCACCACCAATATAGTTACTAGTATGATATCTATGGATTAATTGAGAGAGGTATTGTCTGTTTTGGGTCATCCCATACCAAAGATCACCCATACTGATAGTGTTCACACATGCTTAATTATTGCCATTACATCAAAAAGCATTTCTGTGAGTGTATAACAATTTTCACATTTATATCTCAAAAATACTCCTCTATTTGATACACAATTCCATTCATTATTACCCATTTGCCATCTTGAAAGTCTGGCTCTGCTAGGAGTTGCTCCTTATCTAAACTCTCTAGCGTGACGACCACTCCTGGCGCTCGTCTAATCAAATCGTTACAATTGGGATTTTGAATTTGGATTATTAAGGGGCACCTTTTAGGCGTAGAACATGACTTTTATTTTTTTTTGCTGAAAATACAGCCCAAATTGCATGATCATTGGACTTTGGCTCGATTTCCACACATCAATCCCGCCACCAAATTAACAGCTCTCAACATCTCACGTCCTTCTCTACGAAAGCTTATCAAACACATTAAGAGGTTGTCACTAATGTTTGAAGACAGAAAATTTAATTTACTTCCAGTCTCGGACCGACGCCACTTCTTGGCGATGCGAATGTCCCTTCCTCTTGGACAAAATCTCTCCGAGCAGAGGGATCAATGGCTTCTTCTTCTTCGTCGTCTTCTTGTTCCCTATCGAAGGATGTCCCTGCCAAGCTTCGTTGTCGCTCTGTGGAGTCAGCACTTGGTCGGCGGCGAATGTCACATACCTCTTCTCGGCAAAACCCGTCTTCTCGTCGTCGAACCACAGCGCTTCTGCACGCTCGGACTCGGTCGGAGCTTCGACGGGCTTGACGTCTTTGAAATCGTCTTCTTCGTCTTCCTCTCCTTCCTCCTCCACCTCTTCCAATTCGGGTATCACGTTGATGGGGTGCTTGTAGGGTTGCTGCTTCTTGAGCCGCGCCAGCTCTTGCCTCGTGCGGTCGAGCTCTTGTTGCAGGGAGGACAGGGCGTCGGCCATCCGATCGCCTTCTTCTCTCGCCTGCTCAAGCCTTTGCTTGGCTTCTTCCAGTTCTGCTGTGATCCTCCCAATCCTGGAGGCTCCTCCACCAATCTAGAGGTGTAACCAATAATTTCTTACTACTAATTCAATCTACTTAACCGATTATCCGACAGCAGAGCTGCCCTCTAGTGCTAGTGGAATCATCACACGATCTAGCTATGCATACTTTACAATAATATCCATAAATAAATGTATGTGTATATAGCCTTTAATATGTCAGATTCATATAACTTTCTCTTTATCTAGTGGACCCGACTTGGTCGCAAGAGAATAATGATGTTAAGTTAAATCGATTAACAAAGACAGTCCACCTGGAACCATTTTTTTTTTTTTGTTTTTGGTAAGGTACAATTTAGATGCTTGCTTCTGATTGCATCCACTTCTCATTGACAGGAATCAGCTAAACTGAAAGCCAAAGTGACTATTGATCCTCTAATAAAGTTGAAGTTCGAGTATTATTCCATGTCATGCTACAATAATGAAGTTCATTCGAGGCGGGAACTGTATGAAATGTTGCATCTTGAACAATTAGCCGCAAGGTAATTGTTACTTTGATTACCCGTTGCGCTACGTCGAGAGAGACGATTGTGAATTTATTGAAATCACAGGTCATGGTCGGTTTCATTTCCTGTTATTTAATCCCTTTTCAAAGGAATTCAAAGCACCAAAAAATGTCACCATCGAATCAACACAGCAATCAGTGACTAGATGTGATGATTTGTGTGACCCGACATTGGAGCCAACTTAAAGTAGAAGAAGCACTTATGATGTGTGGTGATTAAGTAGACATGAGACCAGGCAGGAAAGTGACAGTAGTTTGTGAGCAAATCAACTGAATGAGAGATTGCGACATGTTCAACAGCAGCTTTCGAACTTACGTCTTTGGTTTTGTTGCCGGCGTAGACCTCCCCAGCCAATACCCGCTCGCCAAACAGCGAGACCGCCTCCCTCACTGACCGGAAAGGCGGTCTCGTGTCGATCTCTGCCCTCTCTCTGTGTCCTCCAGAGTCCATGAACGCAAGTATGAATGTGTGAGAGAGAGAGAGAGAGAGAGAGAGAGAGAGAGAGAGAGAGAGATGGTGAAAGGTGGCAACAAGGATGAGCTTTTTATTAAGTTTTCAAGAGAGAGAGATGGGAGGGGAAAAGGAGAGAACGGTGGTTGCAGGTTGTGGGAGAGATATTTGGTTAAGGCATAGAAGGGGGGAGCAACAAGAATATCAGGGAGAGAGGAGGCTCCTTTTCTTGGCGTCCACTTCACTGGAATTCTGTTAAAAAATTTCCCGAAGGTGAACAGGGGTGGTGGGTCAAACGTCTTCTTCCTCTTACGGATCTCTCTGGTGGGCTCTTCATCAGCTCTATGTCTGCAACGTGCATGTATATATACAGACACATGTATATGTGGAATATTTCCTTCAGGAGTCGTGGTGATTTAAGTGCCTGATCTTGCGTTACAGAGGGAACCTTAGTGCTTATTGCTACTTAGCCTCCATTTATTTCGTGGAAAATGTGACATTTCTGGAATTTATTTTCGAAAGTCATCTTCTAAAACATGATCATATTTTTTTATGTTTTGCTAAAATTTGAAAATAAACTAGAAAATATTTTTCATCATTTGAATAAGAAAATCTTTTTCTGCATGCATTCATTTTAAATAATTCTTTATTATTTTAATTTTTTAAAATTGAATTTTTTTTTTTAATTTTTTAATTTTTTTTTTTTTTTTTTTTTTTTGCTTCTTCATTGGCCTTGGCCGATCACTGGCTATGATGATAGCCGGCAACTAGGCATTGGTGAGTTCCAACCTCGCCCTAGGCTCACGAGTCTTGAACGGCCTATGGTCGGTTGCTAGCCGTCACCATAGTCGACAACCACCCAACGCTAAGAAAGAAAAATAAAATATAAGAAAAAAAGTAAAAAGTAATACCTCAATTAAAAAAGAAAAAAATATAAAAATAAAGTGAAAATGTGTTTTGTGAAAGAAAGAATAATAGAAGAAGTTATGGAAAACGTTCTTCACTTTCTATAAATAGAAAACATTTTCTTAACTTTTGAAAGTATTTTTTTCAATAGAAGAAAACGTTGTTTTTTATTATTTTGTTTTTTGTGAAATAAAAGCTAGAAAATGCGAAAAACGTTTTTCATGAAGTTATTTCCGTGAAATCAAAGGAGTCTTAATATGAGCACAACCTGCTAGCAACTGGGGACTCTCACCCCTGATAGATTTTTCCTGCGTTGCTGGGAAGCTTTTGACGTCTTGCTTAGGACGTTAGTACTCAAAGTTAATTGGCAAAAAAAAAAAAAGTAGTCAAAGTTTCTTTTTTACTTTTTTTCCTTCTCTTTATCCTTTTTGCCATCAAATGGTCACTTGCTCATATCATGGATTACGGCAATTACCGATGGTGGAGTCACCACGCATGCTTTGTAATGGTCGTAGTTGAATCATGGGAGCTGCTTTCCAGACCTAAACTTGGTAAAACGGCTCTAATATCGTAGGTGTTCGTATGGGCAAATTCATCGTCATAATTCCGCCGAAATGCTGGGAGTCTTCCTGGGGGCACATGATTACCGAACAAGAGGGAAGAACGATCCTCAAGCCAGAGCCTCTAAGCTAGAGAGAGAGATAGAGAGAGATCAAAGCCAAAATGAGAACCCCTTTAGGCGCACAATCTGCAGCCTCTCATGGAGTGAATTGGAAGATCCTCCGGTATTCTCCACTTGCCTAAAGCCCAAACGAGAGTGACGTCTCAACTGAAGCAACTCCTCCGTCGGTCATCAGATTTCTCATTCTAACTTCACTCGTTCATGTATTGTGAGATTTAGTAAAATTACTGCCGATTGTTCTTAAAGTTTCAGCTATTAGATAAAGGTGTGTGGTTTATTATTTAAATATTATTGTTGATGTATTGTAAGATTTTGTAAAACTACTGCCAACTGTTCTAAATGTTTAAGTTATTAAATAAAAACATGTGGTTTATTGTTTAAATAATCTAACACTCTCCTTCACGCTTAGTTTAGTCTTTTGTCTAATACTAATTATGGAAATTTAATTGGTGAGACAAATAGTGTCCGGTAAGATTTGAAGACAAGATCTTTAGCTCTATTACCATGAAATGAATCATACTTCACTTGTATTGCTTAACGTATGGTACAAATAAACATATTGCCTAAAAAAGAAGAAAAAGATCTATGCAATATTTCTGGCTCATTCTAAGAGATACACCAAATATTATGCCAATCAAAAAATAAAAAGTAAATCCAAATTGATAATAAGATACACACCAAATATTAGAAAAAAGGAACATAAATCTTTAGCAAATCTTCCTTTAATATGTATGTTTTTATTTTCCTTGAAATATGACGCCCCGTGCTGGCGTGCTAAATTTCATTTGAGTTTTTAACAAGAATCTAACATAATGCAATAAATTTCTTTAAGCGACAAAATGCGATGCGATAAGTTTCGATGATTTAACAAGGGAGACTCACACGTTATGCGGCGCTACACGTGATTTTTATTGTCGTATAAAGAAGCAACGAGAAATGTTAATCCGGGATATGCCCCATTCGAGACCAATCGAGACCCGGGAGTATCCACAACCACATCACTTCATAAGAATGTTAAACCTACCACACTACATCTCTTCTCATCATAATTCATTACCATTAAAAAAACGTAGCCTTTGAGCCCCTAAATGAAAGCTGATTTTGAATCCTCCCCGCCGATACATCGAAGATCGTCATCAAAACATACACATGTGAAATGTATGAAAATCCGATTGTCATCGAAATATCTACAAGTGAAATATATCCAAGGTTTTGCAAGAAGAAATGTCCTACCATTTGACTATTGAAAATTCAAGCTCTCTACTTAAGACTCCATAGAAGCATTTCAGCATTTGAAGAATCGTTCCTCTTCCTTCAGCAGCTTTAGTACCTCTAACAAGGTATTAACATGAGCCAGAGTGCCTGACCTGTACATCATATGCGGAACAGCAGGCGGACAAAATGGTTCTATAGGTCGATAAGATTAACTAAAGTTCGAACAAGCCGTTGAAGTATAAGAGCGAAACTGTAGCTTCTCCTGCGGCCGAACGAGATAAGAACTCAAAACACCGAGAGAGGGATCTTTTCAGGGGTTGAACCACCTCTTATGCTGTCTAATTCTATTAATCTCACTGATGAAGCCTCAACTTTTCTCCAATCAATCAGCACTTCTGCGCTTCTTATAAGAGTCAAGTTATGGTGTCATTGATTATTCCCCACTTGCATACAAGCGCGTCCTCATTCTTCACCACTACTTCAACTGGTCAATAATGGCCACTGATCAGAGTCCAACACACATTGTCCATGGGAGCTCAATTTCGATTTGCTTATCTCAAAGTTGGAGAGCATCCAGCAGCTCAATTCAAAGTCGCATACCCCACTTCAAAGGCGCTCGTTGCATAGTAGCTGCAATGGCAATGAGCCAGCTGGTGTAAAACCGGGCTGTGGTTTCTTGGTATACAGAGTGGGGATGGTGGTCTTGCCTTTTCGTGCCGTGATGAGGTACTGACGAATTAACGGAAGGAAGCTGGTGATGAAGATGATTTGGCATGGGAGCATATTTAGGGCCCAGTACTTCAAGCGCGGAAGGTGAAGGAGGAAGGACTGCTTGAGAACGTGGGATCAGGGTAGGACACCGTATTCCACCTTGCCAACCAGGAAACTGAGCCATGGTCTTGGAATTGGCCACAGCCACAGGCTTGCGCTGAGCTGATACTTGGGCTGCCCAAAGCAGCTGTTGATGTTGTTGTTCCTTTGCCAAAAACATTGGCCTGTTAGGCGCAGACGGAGATCCAGAACTGCTGAGGAAGCCAGGTAGCTGCATCTGGCCCTAGAACAAAATTGCAAGCTGATTGTTGACATATTGTGACACAATTATAGACAAAGGATGAATGTTCCCAGCAAGAAGCAAACCTGCTGCAATGCTACTGCTGAGAACTGGTCGCAGTAAGTAGACAAATAATGATTTTGACCAGTGGAGATATGTCGTTGAGTAAGAGAATCGAAAAAAGGAAAACTGAGTTGGGAGCGAGCTTCTGACTTGTCTACTTGTCCAGCACCACCACTGGTATTCCTGGAATTTACCCCACCACCTCCAGCAGACAGAGACAGGAAATCGAAAGTCTGCAGAGACTGATCAGGAATAAGGATGAAGGGAAAGAAGGAGAAAAATGAAAAAGGTTAATGAAAGAAGACATGATGAGCTGACCAGCTTCTCTGATTTGGGGACTATTGAAGGTGGACATGCGACCTGCCTATCTTGACCGTGGTTCGTTGGCAGAAGAGCGACACTTCTAACCTCATCAATTCTCCTTTGAGTGTACGACTCTATGCCAGAAGCGGAAAAGCCTCCATGAAACCCATTAAGGCTGGTCTGGGCAAATTGTTCCTGCTTCCTGTCTTCGTCTTGTTTTATTTTCTTAGGCTGTAGCAAGCTGTCTTTACTCTTTTCCGTTTGTAATAACCGAATGAGATGACATATCTGCACATGAGCTGCACACCTCTTCCAAGGCCTTTTATCAACTGGGGTCGGGAAAACCTGTGAAACATGTATCATTCAGTTAATCAGCCAATTACACCTCAGAAGCAAATGAGATCAATGCAGATGACGTCCTTTTTCACCTTTTGGGTTGACAAGCATGTATTCACTGAGCCTGGCTTCGTAAAACAGGCAGCAGCATCCAACCAGGGAGGAATCTTGACCGGACGAGACCTGTGTGGTGAAAGAGAGAATGAGAATAAAAGAGGAATAGAAAAAGAATGGAAAAGAAGCTGATGAAAAGAAATGGATTGGGAACAGCCAATATAGAAAAGGTAAAAGAACTCACCGCAAGAGAATGTTGGCCTCATTAGAAGTTGTAGATGACGTGCACAGCGACCAGGTGGTACCTTCAATCACAGAAGCAACTACTAATTCTCATTACTAAAAGCTCAGTTAAAACTACTAAACAAGATAGTGAGACATTCACAATCCCACATACAATCATTCTTGGAGTTCTTAAACATGTCCCGGTGCTCCAATTGGTTTCCAGTTATTGCTGCCTGAAAATGTAATTTTGTGATTATTTTATTTTCATCAAAAGTCTCTCACTATAGAAAGATCAAACAAGATCATCATGCTCACCAGGGGGTAATTATTTTCTTGCTTTCCCAGAGAGACTGAGGGAGCCATCTCATCGGGCTGCTTAAACCTGAGAGTACAAAGAAAAATTTCAGGATGGAGAGAGAGAGAGAGAGAGAGAGAGAGAGAGAGCTATTGAGCTATTGTTAGCCGGAATACATCTTACCGATGGGCAAGGCCAAACTCAGTTGTGAAGCTTAAACCACAAGCACTGTGCAATTTCTCACAGCTTTGTTCGCTCTTAGACCATGGAGGTGTTTCTTGCAGTTTAGCTTCAGTAATATTATTGGAACCATCAAGGTGGTCCGCGCTGCCGGGCAAAACAGGTTGTTCAGTCAAATTAGGTTCACTCAAAGAAATGGTCTTTGTGGTTTCTTTAGATGATTTCTTGTCATTATCTCTAGCAGCCAGGACATCCAAGTCCAACTCTCCTTGTGCAACTGTGGAATTTGGTAATTGGCACATCAGTAAATGCACTAAAAGATAATATAATCTAAAGACGCCGGACAAGATTATCATGGCAAACCTTTTGAAAGTGTTGAACTTTCTGTAACTTCAGGGAGAGCTCCACAACGACCATCTTTCAAAGAATCACCTCCGGATGTGTTATCATTAGTGGCATTGTTGGGAGATATACCAGCCAATGCATACAAGGCCTCGGCCACTTCCTCCTCATCTTTTGTGATGGACCCCGAAATAGTGGCTCTTGGGGACCAGCCTGGATTTCTCTCCTTCTGCAAAGTTATCCATTAGAAATGTAATTGGTCCCAAGAATCTATAGTCGCAAATAGAGCAAAAGTATGCAAAAGAATCCATAGAACCAGCTTTGAGTGTTAAGAAAAAGTGAATGTTCTATCCGGTCTTTGGTTAAGTTCTCCACAAAAGAAAAGGACAAAAAAAGGAAATGCACTAAGTTTACAGCTCACTTTGAACTTCTTTACGCCATTCTTTTTGTGTGATTCGCCTCCACGCACTGAATGGCTCGTCTTCTTCGAATCAGGCAAAGTTGGAGAGAGAGATTCACAATTGCGTTTCTTCATGGCTGTGAATGCAAAGCAAAGTCATATCCACATAACAGATGCCTCAGATATCAATCAAGTAAGATCTTTCCTTCACTTTCCTATTCATCTCAAACTTTTGCGTCCCATGGAAAAGAAAAGGACATCTTCCGGGGTGGGAAAAAGCAAAGTTCTGATAGAGAAGAAAAGACGACAAATCTCAAACGTTACAACATCATTTTTAAGAGCATCAATGCACTTGGAAAGTCGCAGCAAAGGAAATAGTAAATTACTACCGTGACTAGAGAAAGCACGCAAGAATCTTGGCTTCCATGAAAAGAAACAAAAAGGGCAAAAGTGGGAAAGGCCAAAACACTAAAAAAAGGTTGAAGCTTTCAATTTTGCTTCAATTCCAATCCATCAAACTAAAGCGCACAAAACACAAAAGTGAGAAACTTCTCACAAGACCCACCTAAAGCACACCGAATTTAAACACCAACTGGGGTCGCCAAGCAGTTAATGTGAAGCATAATGGCGCAACCAATCAATCAATACAAACACCAAGATAGGGGCAAAAGAGAATACGGGAAAAAAATCCAACACGAAAGAAGCAAAGACAAACGCTTTTATGGCTCGCAAGCAAAGGGAAAGGAGAGGAAAAGGAGCACACCTGACCGGAGCTTCCGTGGAACAGAGGCCTTGTCGACGGCATTGCAGTCGCCCAACAACTGTACGTCCCGACCACATTTTAAAGACGTCAATCGCCACACGATTCGACACGAAATTAATAGCTCGAATTCAAGAAACGAACGCGAGCCGACGGCCCGTTTCAGTTTCGCATGCATCATGTCACTAATTCAGGAGCAGAGGGCGAGAAAATGAGAAGAGAAGAGAAGAGGGTGATGAAAGAGGGGACAAGAATTTTAACAGCAGCAGCTTCGAGATGGACAAGCACCTTTCGGGGAAGCTTCAATTTCTTCGCGGCGCCAGCAAATTCGACCCCATCTCCTTCCCCGGGGGACGCATGAGGGCCCTTCTTCATCTCGCCGTCCACGAAGCGCCCACTCTTCTCGCAAACAGAGCTCAGCTTCTTGAGCTTCTCCCTCTTCGACCTCTCCAAAGCTACAAGGAAAGGAAGAGCACCCCACCACCACCACCAGATAACAAAAACGAGAGGATTATCTTAGCAAGAAACCTCTCATCACCGGACCGGACACGAGTCTACTCAAAACCGAAACGACAAAAACGGCACAAATGGCAGCTCTGTTTCGTCGCGAGAAAAGGACATGTAAATCGGTAGGACCAGAAATCCGGCGGTTCGAAAACATATGACAACACGCCACACTTTCAACATAAGCGAAAAAAGAAAAAGAAAAAATCCTCGTTATTATCAATTGGAGGGGATTGGAATTTACCAGAGAAGACGTTGTTGTTGTTGTCTTTGGCGCTCGTGCTGCGGTGAGTTCTGAGAGGTTGGTCATCGAAGTGTCGCTTCGCAGGGGAGGACCGACTGGCCTTACGCATCGCGTCGCGAGTCTTGTCCATTTCCGAGTCGACGCGAATGAGACAACAACGACAGCGCTCTCATTTAATTTTGTTTCATGCCCTTCTTTTTCTTTTTCTTTTTTCAACCTTTTCCCCCTGATTTTAGGGAAAGCGGCTTCGTTGGCTCACAGGAAGTTGTCGTCGCGTCCGAGAAACGAACTCCAAGCCGGAACCAGATCTACCCGCCTCGCTTCTCCTCCTCCTCTTCCGTGGTGCTAACAACTATGCGGCTCTGAAAAGCGGGAGTTTGCAGATCAGTTGGACTGGAGTTTTTCCATAAAGAGTTACATGAAAAGCAGGAAAGGCAGAGAAATGTGAATATAGAGCAAAAGTGCTGGCTTTGGCAGAGAGGGAGAGAGAGGCAGAGACGGAGGGAGAGGTAGAGATAGAGGTACAGATAAGTACTGGAGCAAGAAGCAGGGCGTATTAACTGGAGAGAAATGTTCAAAAGAGGAGGGGAAATTGGTAAAGACGGGGCCGAAAAGAAGCGCAACCCGTTCCTCGTGTTCTGAGAATCTGATTCTCCGTCAAATTAATCAGAGAGAGAGAGAGAGAGAGAGAGAGAGGGGTAGAGAGAGACAGTAAAAGGGTTCGTTCAGTAGGCATTCGTACCCAAAAAGCTTTAAAAAAAAAGTGGAAAAAAGAAGACGAAGGGATTGCTCTCAAAACACTCGTGAAGAAGTAATCTTGATTCATGCAAAAGTTCCGGAACGTACAGAGGAGATCGTCCAAAAGACCTATGGCTCTCTCTCTCTCCCTCTCTCCCTCTCTCTCTCTCTCTCTTCCTTCCAAATCAACCCCTTAATTATCACAATTACGAATGTTAGATTTTCCCTGACCAGTCGCAGTCCACAGGAGGGTGCACCAGACCCGAGAACCCACCAAGAATTTATTCGCACCGCAGACAGATTCCAGTCATACAAGAAGAAGCAAAAACAAAACATGGCAAGAGCCAAAATCCGAGCTTTGAGGACGAGAGCAAAGAATCATCCGGTTTCGATCCGAACCCAGAATCAAGAAACGCCAGAAGGAACAGAGCAGTAAATCCCGGACGCGAGACGGCGGAGAAACGGGAACATCCCTGCTCCTCTTCCCAAGAGCCGAAACTGCAAATTCCCTCCGATTCGCGAGAATCACTTACCCCCAAAACTCTCTCTCTCCTTCTCCCTCCCTCCCTCCCTCTCTCTCTCTCTCTCTCTCACACGCCCACCGAAAAAGGGTCTCTTGCGATAAATCACACATTCGCATTTACATTATGCAACCACCCCATTTCCATTTTAGCTTCATCCCCATCCCCATCCCCATCCCCATCCCCACTCTCTCCCTCTCCTCCAGACCTTCCGACCTCGCTCGCCGCCTCGGCAGAAGCATCAAGATGTCCGACGTGTCGTCCACGTCGGACGATCCTCGAGGGGAAACGCCGCCGTTGCGCCTTGGCCCTTTTTCCGCTTCCGCCTTTTCGTCCTCCTCGCCCGGTAACGTGTCCAGTTCGCAGTCCATGCAGGGTCACACCACATACTAACCCGGGGGTTTGGCTGGCTAGGTCCGGATCCGGTGCGGGCGTGCTCTGCTTTGACAGGACCTCGGTTGCCCGATCGGACGGCGTCGGCTCACGACGATCCCTAGATGTTTGCCACGTGGATGATCGTGCTCGAGTAGTATCAACGCTTCCCTTTTCTCCGGTGGAGTCCGCAAGAGGAAAATATGACAAATTATTGTGAAGCGCAACAAACACAATTACCCGATAGGCTTGATCCGTCCATCACGAGATCACGAGTTCCATTTACATCACCTTAGTACATACTTTTTGACTCGGGCTTCATGATTGTTGATATATTTGAGCGTGTTTGTGAAAAATAACTCAAAAATCTCTTCTTCTTTAATTTTTTGTTATGAATAGTATGGAATATCCATCGTTAAAGTTAATCATATCATAACAAATATAATGCCCTTACAATAATGTTCGGAAAAATGCTCACGATTCCTCCCTAGAGAGATTTCTGAACTTCTTAATTGGATCCAAAGCTAGAGCATGTACCTAGGCCAACGTACTCCATTACTTTTTAGCATGTGAAGTTTTACTACTTTGCGTTGGTCAAATCTAAGATCGATGAATCCTCCCATCGAGTAGAGCTAGGGCCTACGCGTGTTAGCTGCCATTCTTAAACAAAGCTAATAAATCATATTTTTAAAGGATATAGCTTTACCCAAATCAATCCATTTCGTCCTACGGATTCTCCGAGCCGCTCCTCCATCAACAAGGTAAATTTCTATGTTAACATATAAGCAAGGTTTCTACGAGTTTTTCCCAGGCGCGCAAGAGAGGAAGAGAGAGATGGTGGCGGCTTTAGATACGGTACCGGTACAGACGAGCCTGGACGGCCGATGGCAGCGATCCATGCACGGTCGGGGAAATAATTTCCACATGCAAATCGGCGGGGGCAGTCTCACGTTTCGTGCGTGACACAAATGGGGGTAGCTTCTCTTTTCCGCTTTCCTGCGTGGTTAAACACCAGAATATGCATGTACCTTCAGTACAACGCTTCAAGACTAGGGTTCAGAAGAATCCTATTTTGCTGCTCCTTACGAGACAAGGCAAGGGACCATGCTCCTTCGATATAAAAATTTTAGTACCATCTGTTAAAATATATCAACACTAAATCATGCATTTGTCTAATAACTTAAGTTTTTAGAATTATTAATAGTTGTCCTATAAATCTCAAATGATTGATGCTTAGTTGTTATATATTTGATCAATCTTAATTGATCAAGAATATTCAAGTACAAAAGGGATCTATAGGGAAAAATTTTGAAACTGACAAATTACACTCGAGAATGAGATGCAAGTACTCTATCCAATTGGCTGCTTCTTTTTTTCTCTTTTCTTCTTTTTGTAGTACTTTTATTGACATCAAGGATTGAAAACTCTTGGAAGGTGATTGATTTTTGAGGCTTTGTTTCATTGCACGTTTTATAAACGTTCGTGATGCTAAAGAGCAGTTTGTATTTAATTTTAGTGAACTCGAAATGTAAATGTAACATAATTCTTGGACATTTTCCTTGCGTGTAAATTATATATTGCGCGTAACAAAATGAATGAATAAATAAATAAATATGTCCGATGAAATAGGTGGAAACCTTTGACCTCTAGAATTCCTGCGGTTAGATAAATGAAAAGGCACATTGACGGGCATCCAAGCATAGATATATATAATCACGTGATACATTTAAAACTTGCATACTCCAATAGCATCACCTATGCAAAAATACGATTGATTTATGGATTGAACGTGACAAAAGTCTTTATTATTAAGATAGATCATGCAAAAGTTCGGAGACTTAGCTATACATTAACAAAACACAAACCATTTCGTGGCAAAGCTAAATTGAAGTTGAAACCCTCCTAGGGACATCTATGCCTGCCTGTACAGGTAAAAGCGTTGGAATAGCAAGGACAGCCATCGTAGTGCCCGGAAGTTTCCGACGGCACGCAATGGCAGCGGTCACAGCAGTTCTTACATCCCCTATAGCACAACACCGACTGCTGGCACCGAGCAGTGCAAGCTTCTTTGCAATCTGGAAATGTACTGGAAAAACTTAGCTTAAAGTGAATGGGTACTTCGGATTTTTAGTAATGAGGGTGATTTAAAATGCCACCGCGTGTCCATACCTATGGGTGGAGGAGGAGGTGGAGGTGGAGGCGGAGGAGCTGGCGGGTCAGCCATTTTCAACCGAATCACCTGACAGAAGGAGAATTCGATAGAACATTAATGGAAGCTCCATAGAAGTATATTCAACGAGGGCAGATCTTCAGATATGGTTGAAAAGGTAACATTTAAAGTAAAAAAGGAGGAATATTCACGGTATGTTTTTACCATATAATCAGATTCGGCTTGGCGGATTAAAGTGAGAGAGAAGAGCAGCAACGTTGTACAGAACCTCGACAACGCCATTAGCTTCGAGTGGAATGTGGCGTGGTTGAATTCAAGAAATGAGTCTTTATAGATTTGAGCAAGGAAGAAAGAGAGAGAGAGAGAGAGGGAGAGAGTTACATTACTTGTTAAATTTTACCCAATAAGTGGAAAGCGATGAGTAGGTGGATGCTGCATATGGAGATTCCCCATGCTTAAAAGTTAAGCAGAAGATAAAACATATTTGTGGTCGAAGAGATTGATGAATTGAGCCTGCTGCAGCGATGGTCCCTATCTCACCAAATCATGGGTTGGTAATTGCCCATTGGCATTGCCTTTCTTACATTGTTTAACATGTTAATTAATTATAATGGTGTGGTGTTTAATTACGAAAAAGGGATTTGGATTGGTGTTAGGTCTTCTCGCTCCGGTCTGAACTCATAAATATATTCAGTTAGACCCAGTTTCAGTTAAAAGTTTTGAGCCAATGAATTATAAGTTAGTTATGATATAATTACTACTTTTTTTTTTGTCAATCCTACTCTATTTCTACTCTATACTCACTCTCAGACTTTTGTCTTGCCTCTTGCAAGGCGTGGGAGTCGAAATCCACTCCTGAAACTTACTCGTTCCCACCTCATCCCTCCTGAGAAGGTGGGGATTTGAACCCCTCACCTCCCCCTTCTATGTTGAATGTGTGTAGTTTGTCCAGTGTGGATTAGACATTTCGGCATTTGAAATTTAACCATGGATGTCATCAGGTCCGGCTTTGATCTTGTCCGGCATTTGAAAATTGGCCTAACCCATCAGAGACTTATGTAACTCACGTCCACTGGATAGTTTACATTATAATAAAGACAAAAAGTTAATAAAGAAAAAGAAAAAATTACTCGGGACATTCTTCGCAACGATATCTTGTAATTAGATACAAAACCATTTCCTTTTCTAAGCCAAGCACGAGTTCATCTTATTCGATTTGAGCTCTTGAGGGACACGAAAATGGAGACGGGCTATCTAAATGTTTATAAATCTCATAAATTGTATCAATTCTTACATGTAATTGACATATACACATACTTAAACAAATATTAACCATAATGTTCTAAGACCATCCAACTAATACGATTATTTGGACTAAGAAGTGTTTTGTATCATTGAAGAATTCATGGTTCGTTCGCGAAATGATTCCTCCGATTTCTCATAGGCGAATACCGATGCAAAAAAGAAGAGAATACCGATGTTTTTTATTAACATCTCTGACATTGTAAATAATAATGGGCAGACAAGTCATGGGCTTGAAATTTCAATTTGGACAAGCCTAGGCCAGGCAATGCACTCAATTATAAAGCCTGGTTCAATCCAGCTGTGCCTGAGCTAAGCCCGGCTCGCAAAGAATGGATACCATGCATCTTCAAAATAATTTAGAGGCTAGAGCAACATATCAAGTCTATATGTATTATAAAGTTCTTTACAAGTTAGAGTAACGAATTAAACCACTAGGGCCACCCTTTCCACATGAGAAGGGGGAAGTGGGGGATTCAAATCCCTACATTCTCTTAGGGTTGGGGTTGGGACAATTTAGCTTCAGATATGGTTTTTCTCCCACAACTTGTAATGAAATAAGGCAAAATTCTAAAAGTGAGAACTAAAGTAGGAGTAAAGCAGTATTGATTAAAAAAAAAAGGAGCAATGAATTATGTCCATATTTATTATAAAATAAGATACAAAAGTTAAGCTAATGCAGAGATGGACACACATATGCAAAAGAGATGGCACTAACTCTAATACCATGTTAGAAAATTTAACCCAAAATTTTAAATTAATAGATGAAATGAGATCACATGTATATAAAATATAGGACTCGTTATCAAGCGATGTAGAACGATATTCTAACAATATCAATTATGTGATTAGATCTATCTTTGTAATGATCTAATATGAATGTTTTTTCACAACGACAAAAAAAAGAATCACTACCTTCTTTGTGTCTAAATGCACAAGAAATTATGAGAAAAAATATGGGCTTGAAATGAAAATGATTTCTTGAAAGATGACCCATAGTAGACCTTGTCTTGAATAAAGGCCTAAAATGAGGCCGACCTCTCAAGAGAGAATTAAGAGTAGACCTTTTCAAATAAAGACTTGAGGTGATCAACTCAGTCTCAAGTGAGGGTTTAAAGTTGATTACAAATTCCTCCAACAAATGGTCATATCCAAAGCCATCAAGTTCTATAATAGATGGACACACTAATTGAGTTTAAAAGGCTTGGATTCAGCTTGGAACATATTTGAGACAAATTCCGCCACTTCAAACCTTATTTGAGCTAAAATTGCATCTTCAAACATTTATTTGAGACAAAGTTAATCACTTCATATTATTATTTAAGATAAGGTCCACTCTATATTCTCTTTTAAGAAACTAGCCCCACTCTAATTCTCATTTTGGATGAAGTTCACTTTGAGCTATATCTTTTGAGAAATTATCCCCACTTCAAGTGCTTATGTGAAATTTTTCATGAATGATAGGTTAAACGTTGAAAGGACTTTATGCACTCGTTTTCTCTTCACTATTAATCCCATGCAAAAGACTCAACCCTAGATCCACCGAGATTTTCATTTTCCACCAGGAAAAGAAAAGGCCACACTTCATTAATTTTCCAAAATACGGAAATCTTCAACTTAGGACTTAAATATTAGACTGTACTGATCAAGCCCAATACGACACTTCTCGAATCGCGGTGACATCATCTTTTCATGTCTCGGCTAAGCTAATAGAGGTCGTTGATTGCCACCATCTTCGCCGTTGCACCGCAGGCCAACGCCTCGCTCGGTATCTTCACCTTCCACAACGCGTTTACTTCCTCCGCGAACACCACCCCCACGCCCATGTGCAGATGGGGCTCGATGTGGCAGTGGAAAGCCCACAACCCCAGTTGTCCGCCACGAACCTCAGCGCGGTCCAGCCGTACGGGAATATCACCACCGTGGTCCTCAGCGGCGGGTTCTCCAGATTCAGCCTCTTGTCGCCGTCCTCCGCCGTGAACTTCCCCTCGCCATAGCCCAGCACCCAGAAATCGTGCCCGTGCAGGTCCCATGGGTGGACCTCGCTCTTGTTTGCCGACAGCATGTTTGCGTTCTGGAGGATAATATTGACCGTGGTGTTAAGCCCTAGCACGTAGGCTCCGCTCCCGACTGTGGTGGTGGGGGCTTCAGTGGTGGGCTCATCACGTTGTAGTTAGCTGGGAAGCTTGTCGCGACCTCTTTTTTCGGCGCCGGCAATTAGGTACGGGCGCCTAGGGAGGTTAATAGTTCAGCTAAATTTATTAAATCCGGATTCTCCCAAGTCCACCAAATCACGACTTAATAGTCCAAGTTGTTTAATATGTAAGTTAATTTTAAAACGGAGTCGCCACTAATCGATTTGGGATGGATCGATTAGAAACCTAAGCGAAATATCGGGAGAAATACTTGCTCTTGCGTAACCGGAGAAATTAGGATCGGGAACTTAATTACACTAGTTAATTACTAATGCCTTTTCGGTACTTAATCTTGTTTAAACCTTAAGGTTTTTGGATGTTTGAGGGTGCATTTCGTGGAGGAAAAATATTTTTTTGGTCTTTTCTATTTTTTTTAACATAAAAGGGATTTTTGGATTTTTTTTTGTATTTTTTTTTTTTTGAAAATACAAGTCTTTTTGGCTTTTTATGAATTTTTGGTTTTTTTGGGAATTTTTGGCTTTTTTTTTTTGGAAAACATGAGATATTTTAAATTTTTTTTTTGGAAAATAAAATATTTTTATTATTTATTATTTTTATTTTTTGGAAAATAAATTATTTATTTTTATTTATTAAAATATTATTTTATAATAAAATAATATTTTTTAAAAAAAAACCCCGGGTCGGATCCACGGGTTGGGTCCAACCCGGGTCGTTGACCCTAAAGGCGGACGGGCCCGCGTTGTGGGCCCAACTTGTTTTTATTTTTATTTATCTTTATTATTTTTAAAAAATGCAAATTGTCGCGACCTAATTTTCGGAGTATCCCACCTAGAATTAGGTTAATGGATTCTAAGCCTAGACTCGTTCGGGCTCTCCCAAGTCCATACCAATTCGCGACTTAATTTCAAATATCTAGCATGCAAAAAGGAGTCGCCACTAATCAGTTTGCGGTAGGTCGATTAGACATCTAAGTAAAATAACGGGAGAATTATTTTACTTCTACGAACCAGAAATTTTGGGTACGGGGATTTGATTACGTTAAATTTCTCTAACGCCCTTCCGGTACCTTTCTCTTTTAATTTTGAAAAAATGTTTTGCGGGCGAGCTTGGATTGATTTTAATTCACTTTCCTAACATGTGAGGTGATCAGGCGGGTGCGCAAACCATCAATTTAACACTCAATAAAGCAAATAAAAAAAAACTGAAACACCTATCTCATAGCAATGAAATTATCCGCATTGTTAAATTAGAATTCACATCAGCAATCCTAGATTTGATTTCTAATTAACAAGCAATTTTTGTTTTCACTTTGTTTGATGGGAACTTAATCTATATGTAATGCATACTAATAATCTAATATGACATGGCAACGTAACCTAAGTTACATGACATGGCAAAATGATCTGAACTATATGACATGAATAGATTAAATCTTAAAGAAATTGAATGCAATCTAAATTATCTAATTCTATTGACAGGCAATTTTTAATTAAATGGGCCTAAAAACTAAATGACATGCATTTGATGTTTCTATTCCTAAATGACATGTTCATGACACTTTTTATTTTTTCCTTTTTCCTAAAAATTGCAATTTATGCTAAAAATGGAAATAACTTATCCTAAGACATTTTTTGGATTTTTTTTTAATGAAATTTGAGATTAGAAAAATGTGAAAATTATCAAGCTAGATTAAGATTCTATTTAATTTATATTAAGGATTAGGTTATGCTAAACCCTAATTTAAACCAAGATATTATCTTAACTTAGCAATACCTATCCTAAGGTGCAGTCTATCTAAGTCAATCTAAATTTAAAATGAAATATGCAATTTTATTCTAATGTGCAATGACGTGCAAACGATGCCCTAATTCTATATGCATGATGATTTTTTTTGTTATTTTTTTATTTAATTTCAAAATTAAAATTTATAAAAAAACTAAAACCTGAATGAAATCCCTATTCTAGATATGTAAGATAACAAAAATATTCCAAAACAAACTGAATCCTAATTTAGATATTTTTTAGATTTTCTTAGTGATTTTCCAAAACAAACAATTATCAACTAATCATTAAATCTAAACAATCAGGATATTCAACAAATAAAGGATTAAAATAATCGAAAAAATAACTTTGTTGTCTCACAGAGTCAAATTAGTGATTATTCTAACCCCGATTATCACGACAAAGATATTCAAAATAATTAAAAATCTGATCCGAAGTCTTACGGATCAAATTAATAATTATATTGATTGCATAATCAAAATCCTGCTAAAAGGCCCAACAATTAATATAATTAAAAAAATGACCCGATGTCTCTCGGGCCAAATTAATAATTAAGATAATTTTGGGAAAATCCCTGTGGATAATGCCTACAAGATTTGTAACATGAGCATATTTTGATTTGATCAATAATAACATAATAAGACAAAATAAGTAAAAAAAAAAAAAGAAATAAACTACCTAATCTTTTCCTCTTTTTTTTTTTTTTTTTTTTTTTTTTTTTTTTCTGCTTTCTTCACCCACGTGCACAGCCAAAGGCAGCTGTGATGGGTCGCCGGGGTTTGGGTCTCCGGCGTTTGGGCTCCGGCGCGGGCACTCCGACGAAGGGCAGCAACGTGCGGCGAGGGACTTGGCAACGGGGAGATCTACACTGGACAATCGCGGAGGAGGGCAACTCGGTTGCGGGAACGTCGGGTTGAGGCAGAGCAGCGTCAGGGGACGACGGTGGGCTCGACGGCGTCGTAGCTTCAGGCAGAGGTGGCGAGTCGCGGGCCTGACTGCGGTAGTGGCGCGGTTCGTCAAGCGCTATCAGTGGAGGCGCAGCAAGGGCGTTGATGGTGCTCGGAGACGCCTGGGGAAGCTGAAACGAGTCGCGACAGAGGCGGGTGGATTCACGAGCAGTTGAGCGTCGGATCGTCGCGGATAGACACGGCGGGGCGGCGATGCGACTGTCGCTCCGGATCTGCTGGCGTCACGGGCTAAGCGTCGGTTACTGAGGGGCGTCGTTGATGTAGTGGGTAGGGCCGGCAGGCGTTGGTCCAGTGGCGCGGCGCTTGCTGGTGTCGGAGCCGCAATCAGGTTGAGGGGGGCTGCTGCGTTCGGGCAGAGCGGGGCTCAGGCGGCGAGGGGCGCCACGGGTTACAGCGGAGTCGCTTGAGCTTTAGATCTAGTGCAGAATGGTGATGCGGCGTTCGGCGAGTAGGGGAATCAGAGGCGCAGTGACTGGCACAGGGGGGAAGGTCAATGGCGTTGGGTCGTCGTGCGCTGGGTCGGCGGTTGTACGGAGCGGGAGCGCGGCGGCTGGCGGCGCTCGGGCACGGTGTGCGCAGGCGAGCGACTGGACACAAGCGGGCACCGGTTGCTCTGTGGAGAAGACGAACTGTAGCCCTTTTCTTTTCTTTTTTTCTTTTTTTCTCTTTTCTCTCTCTTTCCGCCGCATGCCCCTCTCTATCTCTGTTGTTTTGTTTTGTCTTTTCTCAGCAAAACCCTCATACGTCTCCCTTACCAGTCTCCCCCTTTTTCACTTTTTGTTCTCCCCTTTTATAAAGCGAGAAGAAAACAAATCAGCCCGAAGATTTCATATATCGACTTAACAACTAAAGATAATCTAAATTTTGTTGTTAAAGATTTTTCAGATAATTCCCTCAATTATTAAAGATAAAGCTCCATTATCCAACCCCTAAAATCCTTTGAAATCTCCATCCACAACAAAATATTTTAGATTATTCCTTATCCTCCTTAATATTCCCAACGATTTTATCACCAAAAGACTAAAGATAAGATTGCAAGTTCGATTTTTTAAAATCCCAAAAACCACCGTGATATCGCCTTAAATCTCAATTTCCCATGTGTTAATTAATTAATAAAAAACAACGGGCTTGGGCTAATTTGCTCCTTCCATGGGCCTAGCCCGGCCTGCCGAACTAGAGCTCAGAAATATTAATTTGAACCCATCCACCACCGGCCCAACATAAATGTAAATTAAAAACTAAATGCACCTAATACTCTATACCATGCAATTAATTTTAATGACTAAATGGGTAGTAAAAATTTAGGTGTCAACAGCAGCCCAACGGTTCGTTGTTTAAGAGCAAACTGACTCGACTCGATGACCCAGTTCTGCCGAAACCCCACCTGACCCGGCTTCGACTCCACGATTCAATCTTCGCTGCCCCCTGAAATGCGCGAAACCCTACCCGCATAGTGGCCCGGATCCTACCCGAGTTCGATCATTGACCCGATCCCCCAAATTCACAAAAAAAGACCCTACCCGATCCAACGACCCGAATTCTTCTTCGTGACCCGAAAAATCGAGAACCCTAGGGTTTGTTAATCCACGGCGCTGAGGAGGGAATGAGGCGTCGGCGGTGACGACGGCGATGGTGGTGACGGCGGACTAGGTGATAGTGATGGTGATAGTAGCTAGGTGAACGGAGTACGAGGGGAGACGGTGACGGCGACGGTGGTAGTTATTTTTATCTGTCTGCGAATGGTGGCGATGAACGGCGACGACAGCGATCGAATGACGACAACAATGATGGCGAAGGGCACTCAACTCCTAGCATAGCCAAATCCTAGGAAGCACGGACAAGTTGTCCGTGCTTCTGTGTCGTGTCCGACACGTGTCTGAGCGTGTCGGACACTTCGACACGGTCGGACACTCGGTCAACGCGTGTCGAATTTTCCGACACGCGGTCAACTTTTCTCGACACGCGTGTCGACGCGTCCGGCAGACTGATGGAGGGTGGAGGGGAGGGAGCAGAGGCCGCGAGCGACGCCGCGAGCGACGGTGAGCCGCGACGGCGAGAGACGGCCACCACTGTGATGCTGCGATGAATCCGACGAGGTTGCAGCTACGAGGGAGAAAGGGCCGAAGGCGAGAGGAAGAGGAGAGGAGAGGAAGGGGGTCGTGCGGCGACTGGCGAGGAAGGAGAAGAGGAAGGGTTGTGCGGAGCTCGCGAGGAAGGAGAAGAGGAAGAGTCATGGGGTCGTGCGAGCTCGCGAGGAAGGAGAAGCGAAGGGTCGTGGGTCGTGCGAGCTCGTGAGGAAGGAGAAGCGGAAGGGCCGTGCGGAACTAGGGTTTTTGATGGGCATTCGCTTTTTGATGGGCCATCGCTTTTTTTGGGGGAGGGGAAGAGATAGGGACAGGCTGTCTGTTAGTGGTGGGAAGGGAAATTGGTGGGGAGGGAAAGAAAAGAAAATTTGGGGGTGGGGGGGGAATGGACGATGGTAGGAGGGAAAGAAAAATATTGGGGAGGGGGGCGCGAGACTCTAAATACTGAATATGAATTAAATTTGAGGGAAAGAAAGTGGGGGTGGACTCTAATTGAGATTTTTTTAATAAAAAAATAAATAAATGAGATTAAAAAATAATTTCGAAAAATAAAAATACTGAATATGAATTAAATTAATTAATAATAAAAATATTTATTTATTATACAATGTGTCGCAACGTGTCGGAATTCTCTATTTTTTAGAAATGATGTGTCGACGTGTCGTGTCGTGTCGGACACTCGTGTTGTGTCCCGTGTCGGTGCTACCTAGGCCAAATCTGGCCTTCTCGCCACTGGATCTTTAGATTTGAGTCTCGATCTTCCTCCCCTCAGCCTCCACATGCTCGGATCTCTCCTCTCCGGGCTCGCTTGCTGCCGGCCTCCCCCGAAGTCTCTCAGAGGGAGGTCGTTCGAGCTCGTGACCCGACGACCCTCTTGCCCTTCGATCTAACCCTTGAAGTCTCTCAAAGGAAGATCTTTGAGCTCGCCATCCTCTCTCTCTCCTTTGTTCTCCCTGTGTTCTTCGTTCTCGTTGGTGCTGGCCTCGCTATCTATAGGTGAGGGGGCGGCCGGTCGGTGGAGCTTCGACCGCCGGTCCTTGCACGCTGAACGGTCTCCGCCAGTCGAACTAACGTCCCATCCGCCACCTGTTCGTCCTTCGGTAAGTCCCATCGATGCCAGCTGCTCCTACTCCACGTGTGTCACCATCTTCCTCCCTGCTCTGGCGTCGCGCGCATCGCCGTCTCTGGTGCGTGCAGTTTATCCATCGGGGAAGAAGATAACAGATGAGCGGGTCGGGCTGGGTCACGCGGGTCAGGCCATAAGGCTCGCGTGGGAGAAAAAATCTGAGGGGTTGGGCTTGAAGGCCCAGCCCGACGCGCTGCATTTTCCTCTTTCTTTTTTGGTTGTTTGTTTTTGTTTTCTTTTCATTTTTGTTATTTTTTTTCTTGTTTTGTTTTTTTATTATTTATTATCCAAAAAAGAGAGAGAAGAGAAAAAAAAAAAAACCTAATTAATTAAAACAAACTAACCAAAATTTTAGGCATCAACAAAGCTCTCCAGTGGCCCGGTCTGGTTGAAGGCACTGAGGAGGTTCTACTTGATCGCGCCAAGGTACAGTGTTGGTGGCAGCGCGAGGGAGATGTTGATCGACCACTTGGTCTGGCCATTGAAGATGTTCTGCGTGTTGAGGAGGATTTGGCGGTCGGAGGTCACTAGCAGCCGAGGGGAGCCAGCCAAGGCAAGGATCTGGGTGGAGAAGGCCTTGCTGTGGTTGTAGTCATTCCAGAGAGGGGTGGCCGGGGGCAGCGAGGCGGGGACCTTCAAGGCGGAGTTGGGGAGGTAGTTGAGGACGGTGAGGGACTGGGGTGTGTAGGGTTCTCTTCCTCTGACACCGACGGCGATCCAGTAATTTTGGCGGGGGTCCTGGTCGGTGGTTATCAGGACAGAGTAGCTCTCGCCAGAGTAAATTTCGAGGTCGTTGACGTCGAAAGGCTGGACGTAGTTGCCGTCGGCTTCCACCAGCACCATCTTGTAACCCTGTCAAGGACAAAGGAGGACGGTTCTCTTTCTGAACGTCCAAATGAAACTTCCATTTTTGGCATTTCTGTCAAGAGAAAAGAAAATCCATTTCCTCATAGAAGTATCAATCATCTTCCTTGATGAATTCCTTATTCACTTTAGAAAGAATTCACTCTCATGCATAGCTACTACTCAATGAGAGAGAGAGAGAGAGAGAGAGAGAGAGAGCAGAGGCGGTTACCCCAATGGCCAAGTTAAGAAAAGCGAGGGCGGTGGTACTGGCGAGCCTGAGCCTATAAGTCTTGTTCGGGAGGACATGGAGAACGTAAGGAGCACATTGCTCCCCCCTCCCAATGTGCACTGAGCTGCGGACGTGTAGTTGATGTAGCTTGCGGCCAAAGAGCAATTGTACTGCCCTCTTCCATTAATTAGCAGAGACTGAAACCCCCACCCCTCAGCAACAAACGAAACAAAAATTCCAAGACCCGCCATTGTTAGTTTAAGTAAGTTGGATAGCAAAAGGGGGGAAAAAAGAAGCACCAAGATTGGAACTATTAAATTATGACTCGATTTTGAGAGTTTATAATTACGCGATTCGCTGGATTCGCGAAGGATTACAAAAGAGGAAATAGAAATAATAAAATATTTGAAGGGAAATTTTCTTCTTTGCTGTTGCGGAATCCGAATAGGAAAAGAAGCAGAGTTCTAGTTGGCTTTGTAGAACTAAAATAGGAAAGTGGTGCACACCCACATATATAAAAGAAGCAGAGGGTTTTCTTTTGAAGTTGCATGCCGAAGGCCTATGAAGAAAGAAGCCGCCAGAGCCAGAACGAAAGAAACCCTTCAAGCCGTACGTGATCCTTCAAGTTGCAAGTCGCGTGAAGCCTGAAGAGATACGTGAAGCCATACGTAGCGCGTATTGTACCGGAGCTTGAACGCGCGTTAATCTTGCGCCGTGAGTTTATATCCCAGTTAAGTTGTTTATTTATAGACACTTTGGATTTGGGATTAAATTTAGGTGTGGGAAACATTTGAGTGATTGAGCGATTGTAAACTCTGATACTCCGATTATAGTGGATTATTTGCTGCTGGCTCTCCCCGTGGACGTAGGAACCGATACTCGGACCGAACCACGTAAATTCCTAGTGTCCTTATTTTTCTCGTTTATTTTCTCTGGCGATTTCGCATTGACGTAAATTGCAAGATCCTGTCGTTTCCGCGTATTATATCCCAACAGGAACTTTGACCCAAATTTGTCCATTAAAGCTGCAAATGTGATCATATTCGTGGCTTGATCTCAACAGTTAATAGACTATGGAGACAAATTCGCCAATGTATGTTTGTTCATGTGAATTTGACATTACCTACGACAGATGTCACTAAAGAGGTACGATCTCGCGCTAAATAAACCGAGGGCATTATGGTGATGGACATAGAGGGGACCTATGGGATGGGGTGCTGGTAGTCTTTTACATTATGTGAGATGCTTCAGAAAAGTAGTTAAAATTTTGGTCGCGCCCGCTTATACTTGAAATTCGAAATATAAGCTGTCGTAACTCACAAAAACAATGATATACCCTCTTTTGTCCTCAGACGAATCAATCATAAGGCAATATGCGAAGGGGTCATATTTTTGTGCAAACTTGGTTTGAGGAAACTATATGAGAACTTCAATCCGCCTAGCGGCAGGCAAGCATCGTGCTGATCATTTCCAATTATGTACATCGTCCGCATGTATGCTTGGTTGAATTTACATATGGATGATATCCATAATTTATGATCCAATAATTAGAATTATAGTTGGCGGGATTTTTCAGAGGGATAGATATATCTACCATGGAAATGGTCCAATTATGTCTCTCTGACAAAAGGGAAAATTGCCCAAAAAGTCATAAATCTATTGTATTTTTATAAATTCAGTCCTAAACATTTTAATTTTACCAATTCATTCATTAATCGACAAAATCTAGGCATTCACAACACAACTGAGGACCTTCAAAACTAAGCATGGTCATCCTCTAGATTTCTACATTGAATCAATTTAAGGACTATTTGTATCGTGTGCAAGATTATCTCTCTGCTCACATATTAGAAGAATTCTCCGAGATGTATCCTTAAAGAACACAAGTTGTGGGGCAACGATTTCGAAATTAAGTACTTTATTCCACAATAGTTGGCAATCGCACATCATCGAGACAATATGCACTAGACGTGGAAAACATCTTTCTTTTATTGCTATTATTCTCTGAATGGACGTTGCCAAAACAAATATGACCACAAAGATCTAAGAAGAAAAGAACAAATAAGTAGGTATATTATTGAGAAATATGAGGATCCAAATCAGATCTCCGTGGGGGAAAAATGGTATATGTGTGATGTTAAGAAATCGAACCTATTGATGGAGAGTATATATATATAAATATTTAAAACAAATCACATTGTGGTATTTGACTAACATGGTGAACATACAAGCAAAAGGGACAAAAATCATGTTAAAAAGCCCAACTCAAAAGTTTAAGTTGATAAATGAAGGGAAAATAGATATATATATAAACTCTATTGTCAAGTAACGTGGGATATTTTAACATGCACTTAGTTCTTTAAATCATATTACTATACTATAATTGAGTAATGCTTTATATATACTAAGATCATCTAATGATGAAATTGATGCAGTAGATACCTTATTTTTATATAAACATTCGCTTAAATCCAGTTACATCATTATCTAGTATAACAATTTTGTAGGTCAGTGTTAATGTACCTAGCGTTATGATCATGAATTTTATACTTTCAGGGATACCTAAGGTTCACCGATCCAACAGGAGGGTACGGAAGAGAGGCCGAGCCCCTGCTCGTGCACACTCTTGTGCCACCAATCACTGAGCAAGAGGTTGAACTCGCCGTCGTAGCGGAAGGGCTCTTTCTCTCCTTCTCCCGTCCGCACTATCAGCATCCCATATAGCCCCGCCGACCTCTGCATCCCGTAATGCCCGTGGTAAAAGTACGTCCCTGCCTGCAAGTCACCGCCACAACAGCTGCTCAAATTTTAAAAAAGTTACTTGTCATTTAACCTAGACTACAGCGAGTCAAATAATATTCCGGTCCGATTATTCCCAGCTGTTTCTCAGCATATTTAGGGTTAAGAAATTCGCTAGAAACGACTTTCTCAATACACAAGTAGCCTTCGCTTGGCATTTTGATAGTGACTGTGATCCTTACGACAGAGTAAACCTTGTTTTTGTGGGATTCCGACTTCCAAACTTGAATAGGGACTTCTCCGGTGATAGTCATATCTGAGTCAAGTCTAATAAAAACTCATGCACAGGTCACACTTATATATACATGCAGGCTTGGACCTAAAAACTTTTTAAAATTTTTTACGATTATTCACTACGGAATTTAAAATGATAACATGTCTTTATGTTATGACACTTTTTTTGACGGTATGTGAGGTTGTCAATGAAGACATGTATATGGATTCGTGGGGTTGTTGATAAAAAGAGAATCAGGTCTTGCAATTTAGATGGATTTTCTTTTGGTTTAATATCACAAAAAGCCCCAAACTGGTATTACCTATGATAAATTTACCTGAAATTAATTTTTTTGATAATCAAAATCAGTATATTTGTAAGAAATTTACCCTCTATCGCCAATTTCCGTTAAATTAGATTAATACTAAGAAAAACTATAAGCCGGTTACACTTATGACAAACAAAGGATGAAACCATAAATTGGTACACCCATTAACTACAACATGTTATTCAATTTTGCAATTTGACTATAAAATTTAATAGATACTAATGAAGAGTAAATTTATCACTAGTGTACCAGTTTATAATTTTTTATTGTTAAAAAATTAATTTTGGATGAATTAATAAAAAATATATCAGTTTGAGATTTTTCATAATATTAATCTCATTTTTTTCTAATTGAATGATTTCATTAGTTAAGATGACAAGTAAGCACATATGTCGGTCCAGTTGAGTACTCCCAAGGAGATGACTTTATTACTGACGTCAAAAAAATATTACATAAATTCGTTCTATTGACAGTTTATCCAGTACAGTACAAAAGAGCCGGTCAACATGAGCAAAATGCATTTTTACGTTATCTTAGCATGATGCATGATGTTATGGGGTAAAACGGTTCGCATTGCTACTATTAGTAAATGGATTTTCTTCGTGTACACTAAGATCAAACTGGAGTTGCAAAGTCATGGAAAATTATACATATACTGAGATTCTACCCATTAGACAAATAATATATTAATCTTATGCATCAAGTTTCAACCCATACATTCTCTTAAATAGTCTTGAATGGGAACGCAAACCATTGAACATATTGCCAAGCCAACCCACTTTTTGGATTTTTAAATAAGTTTTGCTAGCATAACAGTTTTTAAATTACTATGAGAGTAACAAAATTATGTGAGCTATAAGTTCTTAAAAAGGTGGACCCCATAACAAATTTTAATTATTATTATTTATTTTTTTTTGCTCAAAAAGGCTGTTAATATCATAGTAAATTAAAAATAATCACATAAGCATTTCCTTTTTGAAATCATGAACGCATCAAGAGACAAACTAAGAGTTATCATGCCGCACCTTTCTTCCTATCAAACCATACAAAATTGACAAATTTCTTGTACTGGACATTTGTTTGATCAAAATCAAGTTAAAGCATCATGGACGAAGGACGTAAAGAAGTTACTGCAAAAAATCTTTGAATTTTGATTCAATATGTAATGTTATTCTTGAAATTTTAATTTATTTCATGTAGTCCATAAACTACTAATAAATATTCAATCTAGTCTATATATTTTATAAAAATGTTCAATATCATCATTTCATGAATTCCAGTTAACAGAGTCTACTAATGTGGCTTCAATATGATAAGTTTAATCGGAATATTACGCATGGCTTCCAATATGATAAGTTTTGCCCCGTGCACATGAGAAGTTCAGTCAAGCCTGGCCATCTGTAAGAGGGTCCCCAGGAAGCGAGCCAGCAGGCTACCCTCCTATTTACTACCTCACTTATTAGGAAGCTCATTATATTGTTTACGTCTATCACAGAGCGTCAATATTGGGAATAGAGAGAGACAATGACCATCCAGTCTTGGTCGATTACTCTGAGATTATAGCCAGACCTGTTCTTGAGCAGAAAAATGCATAATTAAGTGGCGATATTGGCCAAGGTCCTACAACTACTGGGACTTGCCTAGGCCGGCTCAAACGCGTCTTCCGCTCTTGTGACTCAAGTCGGGCTTGAGTGGGTTGGGACACTAGGCCTATAATCAGGTCTAAAAGGGAGTTAAGTATATATTTCATCGACCTTCGATAGAGTTTGATTTGTGGGAGCGATCCGGTTCAATAACCGAATCACTACCCAAAGAGCTCGCTTGCGATCACACGTGCGTGCAGGTGGGTGAGAGACATGGCTTTGGCAAAGGAGGCTTACGAACTAATGTAACTTTTTCTTTTTACCTAACTTGGGATTTGCGGTATATTCAAGAAAATAGTTGAACCCTCTCTTAACCATCACCCGATCATCTCCTCCATTCTTTGTCCATATTACCAAATTAATTATATCATAAAACACACTACAGTAGTCTCTTTAATTTCCCAAAAGTTATCCCGTCCACAAAAAGAAAGAGGATCCCATCATCCCTCGCATCAATCGAACACCTCTTCTTTCTCTAGAAAGAACTATCCCTTCAGTGGTATATTTATCGTGTTCACATCAGTTTCCTTGTTCCATCCCAAAAGCCATGGAAAATAGTTTCTTTCACTTCACATTTTCACAATCATGCAAAAGGGAGGAAGTAGTTCAAGCAAAATTGACTACGCTAACTATTATTAAAGATCTATCTACAAAGAATCTGTAACAAAACTAGCTACTTCTCATGAAATACTTACCCCTCATCTCAGTGGTTCTATATATCCTGCAAACAAGTTGCTGCTACAAAGGAGTTTGGCCTGCCATTACATTGGAATTGTTCAACTTCATTGGTATGCAAATTGTACCAACCGAGAATCTTAGTCTCACTGCCCACTTCCACCAAAACTCGACAACCATCCCAGGAGTAAGCCAATGGCCGGATCGGTCGGAAACTCCACCAGTGATCACGTAGCGAGAACAATAGATCCCATGGTCGGTTCAATCCATATTCTCTCATAATCCACACAACGACAACCCCAGGCTCACCATAAATGGTAAGGCAAAGATGCTCTCCCAGGACGGTCAAATCCATGCGAAGCCTATTGTCTATAACATTAGGCAAGTCCACCTCCATAAAACTCTCGGTACAAATATCAAAAGCTACCAACACTTTTGCCGAATTTTGCACCCACTCACGCCTCATTAGCCAGTGCAAACGGCCGTGCAGGTAAACCCCCATTCTACCTGGCAAAACTAGAAAGTATGGCATCCCCTGGAGCCGCCTCCACACGTTAGCTTTTGATTTATAGATGCTAACTTCAGATACAATTGGCGTTCGTAAGGTTTGGACTACCCTCAACAACACGAACTCATCATTCCATTCATCATACCCAAATCCATAAACTGAGAGATCCGATCTATCAGGTGCCTCAGCATCTGCAGGTGGCAAGAGCATACAACCCCCAGCTACCGGCTTCCATATAGCAAGCTCACGGTTGGCCACATTAGCAATGCAAAAGAGGTAATGGCAAGACCCTAGTAACCTGACATATCTCCATTGGCGAGGGTACTGTCTCTCCCCCTCGAATGTTAGGGAACCCTCATTGGTAGAGTAGAGGCTCAGGCAATCCTCGCGGAAGAGGCCGAGGGTCCACGCCATGAAAAGACAGCTGTCTATTAAGGGACGACACCGTTTGGACACACACCCGCACCGGAGCAGTGACTTCACCGGCAATCAAGTCTAGTATCTCGGCGATCGATGGGCTCTCCACTTTCCTGGCTACTTCGAAAGCCTCGACTCCTCAGCTCGATTTTGACAAATCGATTCACGTGATCTGTAAGGAAAAGGTTCAATTTGAGAGAATCATGGGGGAAAGGGGGAAAGTGGGGAAAGAGGAGTAGTAATGTGAGTTGATTTTTTTAGGAAACTATCCTACTAATATACAATTTGATTTTTATTTTTGGGTATTTTCCAAAACAAGCAATTTTCAAATATAAACATTATATCCAATACTTTCAAGATATTCATCAAATAAACGGTTAAAATCATTGAAAAAACAATACGTAATCTCATGAATTAAGTTAACAATAACCCTAAACATCACAATGGTCAAGAAAAATTAAACTAATTAAAAATTGATCTGAAGTCTCACGGATCAAATTAACAGTTATAATGATTTTAAATTCAAATATCATCAAAATCAACATAATTCAAAAAATGATCTGAAGTCTTATGGATCAAATTAGTAACTAAAGTGATTTTTTCCCAATAATATCCTATTGGATAATGCCTAAAGCCTCAATGAAATCACTATTAATATCAAATATTTCAATTTAGGCAATAACATCAAGATGAAATTTAGTTCAAGGAAATTATCATGTTTGGATTTTTTATTTCCAAAATGGGATCAGTGCAAAGGATTCACGATCGGCAATAATTGCGACCCAACCTCGAGTGAATCGGCGCAAAGGATTCACGATTGGCGATTGTTGCGACCTAACCTCGAGTAAACCACCTAGGATTTGACTAATGAATTACTAAGCCTCAACTTAGCTCGAGTTCTCCCAAGTCCATACTAATTTGTGACTTAAATTCAAGTATTTAACATGCAAAAGATTATTAGCTAAGAGTCGCCACTAATCAGTTTATGGTTGGTTAATTAGACACGTAAGTAAAATAAAATTATTTTACTCTGAGACTTTGGTACGGTGACTTGATTACACTAGATTTCTCTAATACCCTTTCAGTACCATTATTTTTATTTTCAAAAATGTCTTTATAGGCAGTTTGGATTGACTTTAACCTAAATTACTATCATGCAATGGGGTGATCACACGAATGCTCAACCATTATTAAACACTCAATAAATCAAATAAATTGCACCAAAATAATCAAACATACAAAGCAAGCAGCTTTTTTTTTTTTTTTTTTTTTCTCTTATCTTGAAATTAGAACCTTACTATATGACATGCACTTTAACTAAATGACCTAACTCTATTGACAAGCAATTTCTAATTAAATGAACCTAGCATGCAAACTATTTGACATGCACCTAATGTTTTTGTATTTTTTTATTAAAATTTGTAATAAAAGAAAACTAAATTAAATTATCTAAAATAAATGATTTTCTAATCTATTTTAGGGATTAATTTGACCAAAACCCTATCCTATCTTTAAAAAACTATTTTATTAATGCAATATTATCTAAACATGCAAGCATTATTTAGGACCCTATCTATGAAGGAAAACGCTATCTATAATATATTCTAATATATTCTAGAATTATCTAAAGATGCAATCCTATTCAAACTAGGCAATGTTATCGAGAAATCCTATATATTCTAACATGCAATCTAATCTAAAAACATGAAATCCTAGTTAAGAAACTGTCCTATCTAATGCACAATTCAATTCTCAATTAATTTCCAAATAAGCATTATACCTAAACCACTCAAGAAATTCATAAAATAAATGATTAAAATAATTCAAAAAATAATCCATTGTCTCACGAATTAAATTAACAATTATTCTAATCCTAAATAGAAAGCTCAAAATAATTAAAAAAAAAAAAAAAAAAAGATCCAAAATCTTACGGATCAAATTAATAATTATAATGATTTAAAAGTTAAAATATCATCAATGAACCAAAAAATCAATATAATTAAAAAAAATGATCCAATATCTTATATATCAAATTAGTAATTAGTGATTTTTGAGCAATAATATCCTATCGGATAATACCTAAAATATCAAAGGAATCATCATTGGCACCAAATATTTCGATTTAGACAATAATATCGAAACAAAACTGATTTAAGAAAATTACCTTGACTGGATTTTATTCCAACACCGGACCGGCGCCACGGATTCGCGAACGACGATTTGCGTTGGGGTCGGCTCAGTGGCAGCGGGATCGCGACCAAAGATCCTGCAAGAAAGCTTGTGTAAACGACTCGGTTCTGATACGAGTGGGAATAGCGGGCCGTAGGAACGCAACAGCAGCTCCCGGTCAAACTCGTCGCGGCTTTGTGGAGGCAGCTCAGGCGCAGCAACTCAGGAGGGAGAGCTGGTGGACTCGGAGGGACAGCAAGCAGGCCGGTGTCGAGTCAGCGAGCTCAAGACAGTGGGGCTCGCAGCTGAGCGTGCTCGGCGCGGCTCGTCGTGGGCCCGGGAGTGGCGATGGGTCGTCGGCGTCGGGTCGTGGCAGGAGGACCAGCAGCAGGTCGGACGGAGGCGCGGCAGCAGTGGCGCTCGCGGCTTCGAGCTGGGCAACGGCAGCAGCAGTGGCGCAGAGGTGCGGCGTCGGTGATGCTCGGGGTTGCAGAGGCGGCGGCGTTCGGAAGCGCGGCGGCGGGCGGCTGCGGGTTGCAGGCTCCGGGCGGAGGTGCGGTGGCGCTCGCGCGGCGACGGGCGGAGCTGGGTAACAGAAGCAGCGGTGGCGGGAGGAGGCGCGGCGACCGGCTGGCGGAGGAGCGGCGACAGGCGGGCAGAGGCGCGGCGACGAGCAGACGGAGGCGCTGGTTGGCTGGTTGCTGCGTGGTGGAGATGCAGGTGCTCGGAAAACCCTAAAAAGAAGACACTCCTTTTTTTTCCCGTCGCTTACGTCCTTTCTCTCTGGCTCTGTGTACTTTTCAGTATATAACCTATTCCTCTTGACTTTGTCAGAGAAGAAAAGATATGACCACTTCTGTTGACTATGAATGGGCGAGAGAGGGAGGTTCTTTTTTTTCTCTGTTTCTCACGTTTGCCCCTTTTATATGCAACGAAATAGAGCCCCTAGATGGGAGAAGCAAAATTTCCTTTTTATTTTCGATGCTTTTCCTTTTCGATCACATCTCGCATGCCAAGGCACAATCTTCACGATTTTATTTTATTTTCTTTCCTCTATCCATGCTCATCGATGTTATATTATCTAAAGATTAACATCAAATATATATCACATCTGGAATATTCTCTTGAAATTTTTTAATTTTTTGCGAAATTGTGTATACTGTTTGAATATATAAAAGATTTACTGAATATATCAAATTATCATTCCTTATCAGAAAATAATGATGTACCTAAAATTATATGTTATGTAATTATTTTTTTCTTTTTTTTTAGGGTACAAAAATTAATCCCTAATTTTTCTACGACTGGATCGCTAAAATAGCTGCCAACAAGGGGCGACGATCAGATAGGTTGCAGTGCGACTGAGTCCACGGAGCTGGAGCTTGTAACTAATGGTCTCCAAGGAACAGTACATGTCTTTATTTTTTTGAGAAAAAAAAAAAAAAGCTCAATCTCCTTTCCTGCACGAGAAAGTATTCGAAAGAATGGCCGAAGAATCACGCTGTTGCTCGTGGCGACAGGGGGTGGGCCAAGTGCAACTCGACTAGTCGTTCAACAAGGGTGTCGACAGCAGCTAGCTTCGTTGTTGACGCAAATCAGCAATTGCGGGCCAGCGGCTCAGCAGGGATGGCGTGGCGTCGGGACAACAGCACAGATCAGCTCGATGCAGGGACCGCACCAGGGCAGCAAGTCAAGATTAGGCAGGACTCGCGGCGGGAGTCCGACTCGGATCGGCAAATAGCAGCTCGTCACGGACGAGACTCGGTGTGGGTCGCAAAGATGATCAGAGCGGTAAGCTCGATCGTCGTTGGCTCGGGCGGTGGATCATGAACAACAGCGACTCGGGCGGCGCTCGGGCTGGTCGTGACTTCGGGATGGATTCCGGCGAGCGGTGGCAGCAGTGATGCAGGCGCCGGCATGGACGAGTAGAAGTGGCGGCGTTCGGGGGAAAGCAGCGACGTCAGGAGGGGCTTCACCGAGGTAATAGGAAATAGCGGCGTCGGGGGCGGTGCTACTCGGTCAAAGATGACCGAAGAGAAGACTATCGATTGCGCCTTAAATTGATTGAGGACACGCATTATTAAAGCAAGTCTCTCGACACTTCTTGACATCATACGATGCCGGACGGATAGAAAAAGGGGATTTGCAAAATGATGGGATGACAAAATTATTTGTCGTTTCTTGGAGCTTTTTGTGTCTACCGAAAGTTTTCGTGATCAATTCAATCGCACTTTAAATTTGATTAAATAGATCGTTAAAGCCAGTCTCCCAAGACTTCTTAACATTAAACAATGTTCGAGAGATGAATGCGATTCGTGAAACGATGTGGTAGGAAATTCTGGTCACGTGCTGAAACGATTTGTGGATACCAAACAAACACGGTCTGTCCGGTCTTGTCAAACCTCTCTGTCCCAAGTTTTGACTTTGATTTTCTTTTTGGCTTTTTACTGCTGACTCTTCTTCCGCCATTTGTTGTACAACAGCATTGAATTCCTACAATTCCGGTTGTTGTTGTTGTTGTTTTTTTTGGTGGATGACGGTTGTTCTTTTCAGTATTTTTTTTATCAATCCTACTCTATTCCTAATCTATACTTACTTTTAAACTTTTGTCCTCTTTCTTGTAGGGCGTGGGAGTCAAAATCCACTCCTGAAACTCACGCGTCCCCATCCCATCCTCCTCAAAAGGTAGGGATTTGAACTCCTCACCTCCCCTTTCCATATTGGAAGGCTGGCCACTAGGGTTAATCCCAGTAGTTGTTCTTCTTGGTAGTTGACTGGCTACGATTTTTCACAACCCCCACCCCCTTCTTTTTTTTTCTTTAAAATCAAAAAAATTATGTTTTGCTAGTTATTTGATGAGTATTAAAAAGACCTTGAGGCATGTTCGATAATAACTTTATTTTCGAAAATAATTTCTATTTAGAAGTTTTTTTTCATTTTTATTTCCGAAAACAAAGATGTACATATTTATTTCTTATTTATATTATAAATCTATTCACTGGTCATTGATTTCTTCTAGAATATAGAAAAATTAGCTGACTTACCAAACAGATTTTTTTTTTTAATTCTAGAGAAAAAAATAAAAGAAAATTTGTTGGAAATAATCTAAAGAACACAAACTGTTTGTTGTAACCAGAACATAAAATTGGAGGTGAGGTACGAATATCCGAATCTTCTTAAGGCGATTAGTTCCTACCGAAGGTGCTCCACAGATTCACAAACTATGCCTCCCAAGATACAACACCTCAAACCTGTTTGGATTAGCACTATACAAACATGACTCAGTCGAACCGTTTAATTGAACTAGTGCACTTAGAAAAATCAGGAGAGTAAAAAAGTATATCAAAACTTTTTGGAATCGAGTTGAGAAATCCAAAAACTGTGAATGAAACTCTATGCTTCCATCTATTTATAGAGAATTTTAGTTCATGTACAGAAGAGATACATGAATTAAATAGACGCATGTATCCACGAAATTTATGAATCAAGGGATACATGAATCCAAATATACGTAAATTCAAAAGATTCATGAACTCAATAAATACATGAACTAAAAGATAAATAAATCTAAGAAATTGATTAACTCAATAGATACGTGAACAGAAAACTATAGGAATTCATGAATCCAAAATAGATACGTGAATAGAAAAGACGTATCTTAATTTATTGGCTTTCGTTGATTCATTAACCATAATTATAATCATAATTATAACAATCCCCCACATTAATGGATCAACAAAACATTTTTGACTTGAAGGAATCTGAGCATGCCTGTTGAAATACACTGCATCAAAATAGGTAGCTTTCGCTTTGAATCTTCTTTAGTGAAAACCTATCGGATTTACTTAACTAGTCGATGGACTAAGCCTTGAATCGCCAGTTGTTTGTGTAAGCCTAAACAATAAACTTCACATGGAGTATTTCCAATTCAAGATTGGTTCTCGGTTGTGTTCATTCTTTCGGCCCTGAACCTCTTGGGATTCATGCGTGCTTTAAAAAATCTAGCCTTTAAAGATTTTCATAGAGTCGGCTAGCTCCACGCATATAGGTGCATTCCTATTAAAGATATCCTACCATATCTCACTTGGATGTCACATTCCAAGTTATAGGAATCATTAAATGCATAGCATGCCCTTAATAACGCTGTAAGAAAGCACTGTTGCGTCATAGGAATGGGAAACAGTGCTCACACTAGAGTTTCCAGAATTTGCGTTGTCCTATTGAACCTAGACCATGGGATCTCCAATCGCATAGGTTAGGTTTCCACCCTGGAATCTCTTTATTGGGTTAAGGCTTTTAAACTCATTCCCCTCGATGCGCAATTTATCTGCTCTCTTGACAAACCTTTTGTCAGCGAATCTGCGATATTTTCCTTTGACTTCACAAAGTCTAAAAATGATACCATGGTATTGTGTCTACGACGAATGTGTCTAGACTTACCATTATAAATCACATTATTTGCCCTTGTAATTGCCGCTTGATTGTCACAATGTATGCAAATTGCAGGCATAGGTTTTGGCCACACTGGAACATCTAAAAAATGCTGAAGCCATTCTGCTTCTTCAGCAGCTTTATCCAAAGCAACAAACTCTGATTCCATTGTAGAGCACGTTATTAGAGTTTGTTTAGACAATTTCCATGACACCGCGGCACCTCCTAGCGTGAATACATATCCGCTAGTCGATTTCGATTCATCAGAATCTGAAATCTAGTTGGCATCATAATAACCTTCCAAAACAGCTGGATATTTGCCATATTGTAGAACATAGTCTTTTATCCTTTTCAAATATCCTAATACTCTCATTAGAGCATTCCAGTGCTCATGACCTGAGTTACTGGTATATCTACTTAGTTTGCTTACTGAGTACGCAATATCAGGTCTAGTGCAATTCATAATATACATGATGCTGCTGATTACTTGAGAGTATTCCAGCTGTCTGACACTATTTCCAGTGTTCTTTCTTAAAGTTAGGTGTGGAAGAAAAGGATCATTTGCATCTTTAATGCCGAATCCTTTAAATCTCTCAAATGCCTTTTCAATGTAATGAGATTGTGTTAAACCTAAGCCATCAGAATTCCTTAGAATTTTGATGCCGAGTATAACATCCGCTACACCTAAATCTTTCATCTCAAAGTTCTTCTTGAGAATGTTCTTGGTGATTTTGATAACCTCAGAATTATTTCCAAGAATTAGTAAGTTATCGACATATAGACAAATAAGTACATATCCAACTGTAGTGGATTTAGTGTACACACATTTGTCACACTCATTGATTCTATACCCATTTTGAATCATTACTCTGTCAAATTTCTCATGCCATTGCTTAGGAGCTTGTTTAAGTCCATACAATAATTTGACAAGTCTACACACTTTGTGTTCTTGCCCTTTGACCTTGAACCCTTCAAGTTATTCCATATAAATCTCCTCGTCGAGATTACCATTTAAGAATGCAATTTTCACATCCATTTGGTGTATCTGCAAATTGTATAGCGAAGCTATAGCAATCAATATCCTTACTGATGTTATTCTTGTGACAGGTGAATAAGTATCAAAGTAGTCAAGACCCTCTTTTTGTCTATACCCTTTGGCTACAAGCCGAGCTTTGTACTTATCAATGGAACCATCAGCCTTTAGTTTTTTCTTGAAAATCCATTTACATCCAATTGGTTTATTTCCAGGTGGAAGATCAACCAATTCCCAAGTATGGTTACTTAGGATAGAATGGATTTCATTGTCAGTAGCTTCTTTCCAGAAAGGAGCATCTGGAAATGACATTGCCTCTTTAAAAGTTTGGGGCTCACCTTCTAACATGTATGTTAGAAAATCAGGTCCGAATTTTTCAATTCGAGACCTTTTACTCCTTCGAAGTTTGGCTTCTTTAGTCACAACTTCATCATTCTCAGATTCTGATTCTCTAAGTCTTTTCTGAGAAAGTTCTCCTTAATTTCTTTTTGCAGGATATATATCCTCAAAAAATTCGGCATCCCTTGATTCTAGGATTGTATTGACATGGATTTCCACATTTTCAGATTTGTGAACCAGAAATCTATATGCGCTACTATTTTGAGCATAACCAATGAATATGCAATCCATCGTTTTAGATCTCAACCGAGTTTGTTTAGGAGGAGGAATTGCCACCCTGGCCAAGCACCCCCACACTTTTAGAAAATTGTAGGATGGCAACTTTCCATTCCAAACTCGTATGGAGTTTTACCTATCTTCTTGTGGGGTATTTTATTAAGAATATAATTTGCAGTTAAAAATGCCTCCCCCCACAAGTTCTAAGGTAAACCTGAACTCAAAAGCATGGCGCTAGCCATCTCCTTTAGTGTCCTATTCAATCGTTCAGCAACTCAATTTTGTTGTGGAGTATAAGGTGCAGTCGTTTGGAGAATTATTCCAAAACTAGCACAAAACTTTCTAAAATTGATTGAACTGTATTCTCCTCCTCTATCAGACCTAAGCACTTTGATTCGTTTATCAAGTTGGTTTTCAACTTCGTTTTTATACTTGATAAACATGCTCATAGTCTCATCTTTGCTAGTTATTAAATAAACATAGCAAAATTTCGTACAGTCATCACACTTATTTCCACCTCTACTTTCTACGAACTTTAAATCACATAGATCACTATGGATTAATTGTAGAGGTTCACTTGTTCTTTCAATAGATTTGAAAGATTTCTTGGCAAACTTGGCCTCAACATAAGTCTCACACTTGTAATGGGCATCCAACTTAAATCTTGGAATTAACCCCAAGTTTGCTATTCTCTTCATTGTACCATAGTTTACATGTCCTAATCTACCATGCTATAGATAAGGAGACACAACAGTGTAAACTGAAGACTTTTCTTTATTAATAGTCTTTGGGTACACATACTTTGAGTTTACATCAATGACAGCCACATTGGCCTTAAACAGGTCATTACACAAGTACCATTTCCCCATATACATCCCTCCTTTTGAAAGTACAAATTTGTCAGATTCAAATATAATTTTGAAACCTTTCTTGACAAGTATGGGGCCAGAAATTAGGTTTTTCCTAATCTCTGGTACATGCAGCACATTTAGCAAGGCAACCTCCTTGTCAGATGTAAACTTCAGGATCACTTTTCCTCTTCCGGCAATCTTTGCTGATGCAGAGTTAGCCATATAAAGCTTATCATCTTCTTCAGTCTTCTCATAAGATGAGAACATATGTTTATCTGCACATATGTGATTTGTGGCAGCTGTGTCTAGCCACCAGCCATTAGTGTTCGACACTAGAGATGCTTTGGACATTACCACAGCAGACAGTCTCTCAATATTGTCATGTTCTGTCAAATTCAGTTGCTGGGCTGCAACATCATTCTTGCCTTTTTTTCAGGCGCTTCTTGCAATCCTTAGCACGATGGCCAGGCTTGTTGCATATAAAATACGTCTCTTGGAATTTCTGGAACTGTTCCTTTTGCTTGCCTTTTCCTTGAAAAGACATTTTCCTTTTTCTATCTTGCTTGGATTTTTGGAAGATTCCACAACATTGGCCTTTGGCTCAGAAGCAGGGTTCGCACTCCTTCTATTGTCCTCCTCGATTCTGAGGCGCAAAATGAGATCTTCAAGGCTCATCTCCTTCCGTTTGTGCTTCAAGTAATTTTTGAAGTCTGCCCGGAGGTAGTTTCTCAATCATAGCCGCCACTTGGAATGATTCACTAAGTATCATTCTCTCAGCCGAGATGTCACTCAGAATTAATTGCAATTCTTGAACTTGACTCATGACAGATTTAGAATCCACCATCTTGTAGTCCAAGAATTTGGCAACCACAAATTTCTTGGTGCCAGCGTCCTCAGTCTTGTATTTCTTCTCTAAGGACTCCCATAATTGTTTAGCAGATTCAATATTACAATTTCGGCATAAGAAGTCCCCATGCTTCCAAGCCTCCAATGCACCGAGCGTCGTGACATCTTGCTCATTTGGACTAATTAACGGGCACACCTCCGATAAATATTTTGTCAAATTGAGCATGGTCAGATAGAAGAACATCTTCTGCTGCCACTGTTTGAAGCCTACTCCGGTGAATTTCTTCGGTTTCTCATTAGATGTAACTGGAGGTGTTGCCATCACAGTAGGCAAACTTCGATGAACTGTCCCTCCAGAAACAGAGCCAAATGCCATTTGGCTTGTACTATTCTGAAAAACAGTCCCGGGCATACTAGTCGAATGACATGTACCCGCACCACCAAAATTGGTGTTAGCCCAATGGCCCATAGCATTGGCTGCTACAAATTCAGACCCAGAGGGTTAAACATCTTCCATAGCAACGGTCGAATCAACCATAGGAATGTCTCCTGAAACATTTTGGACATTAAAAGGCACTTGATTGTTTCCAGCCATCTCAATAATCTAACAAGAATAACAAACAGTAAGTAAGTGAGATAATCGCCTTAAGATTGTTGGAAATAATCTAAAGAACACAAACTGTTTGTTGTAACCAGAACATAAAATTGGAGGTGAGGTACGGATATCCGAATCTCCTTAAGGCGATTAGTTTCTGCCAAAGGTACTCCGCAGATTCACAAACTATGCCTCCCAAGATACAACACCTCAAACCTGTTTGGATTAGCACTATGCAAACAAGACTCAGTCGAACCGTTCAATTGAACCAGCACACTCAGAAAAATCAGGAGAGTAGAAAAGTATATCAAAGCTTTTTGGAATCGAGTTGAGAAATCCAAAAACTGTGAACGAAGCTCTATGCTTCCATCTATTTATAGAGAATTTTAGTTCATGTACAGAAGAGATACATGAATTAAATAGACGCATGTATCCATGAAATTCATGAATCGAGAAATATGTGAATCCAAGAGATTCGTGAATCCAAATATATATGTGAATTCAAGAGATTCATGAACTCAATAAATACATGAACTAAAAGATACATAAATCTAAGAAATTGATGAACTCAATAGATACATGAACAGAAAACTATAGGAATTGATGAATCCAAAAGAGATACGTGAATAGAAAAGACGTATCTTAATTTATTGGCTTTCGTTAATCCATTAACCATAATTATAGTCATAATTATAACAAAAATAAAATATTATAATAGTTATCAAACATGCTCTTAAACTTTTTGGATATTTTTTGTGAGTAAATGTTCCATTTTTGTGCCCCAAGCAATTAAAGAAATCGCATAATTTTGATATCAAGGGTAGCTAATTTTAATCGGGTATGATAGCAAATTATTATTATTTTAAGAAAATTTGTTATTCATCCACATTGTTGCTTTTCCTTTTTTTCATTTTACATGTTTTATAGGATTGTTATACAGAAATTAACAAACAAATTAGAATAGATAGACAATGCTATCGGAGAAATGTACGTAATAATGCCAAAAGGCCAATTCCAAATTCGACAGCTCTGTTGAATATCTCTCTCCGTTTCTGGATTTGTTTGGTTTGGGGACAAAGGAGGAAAAAATCAATTTATAATTTGGGTGGTGCTGAAAATCTGAGCGGCAACACCAATCCGATGTGAAACTCGGACACTGTCTCTGGCCGGTACAGTACAATCCAAAGCGTGCAAGTTTAGATTGCATGTGCCGCTTTGCCCGAGTCCAATAACCTAGGTAGCACCGACACGCGACACGGACACATGACACGACACGACACGACATGTTGACACGTCATTTCTAAAAAATAGAGAATTCCGACACGTTGCGACACGTTATATATTAAATTAATATTTTTATTTTTAATTAATTTGATTCAAATTTATAAATAAATAATTAATTAAAAAAGAACCTATAATAAATTAACACTAATAATATTAATAAATCAATTCATTAAAAATTCGAAAGATATATTCATAATTAATGCGAAACATATTTTTAACTTTAACAAAAGCTATTGATGATATTAATGACTAATAAGAAATTAGAATCAATTTATTTAAATAAATCCATAATTTTCTATAATGACCAAAAGTTATCATTATTCAAAATTCAATACTTTTATTTTTCGAAATTATTTTTTAATCTCATTTATTTAATTTTTCAATTGAAAACAAATCCCCAAATGTCCACCCTTCTTTCCGTCGTCCTTTCCCTCCACGCCAAATTTTTCTTTTTTTTCCCTCCCCACCACCTGACAGACAGCTTGTCATTTCCCCTCCCCCAAAGTTTTTCTCTTTTTTTGGTCGAACCCTCCCCCAAATTCAAAAGTCTGGCATCAGTACCCTTTTTTTTATTACTTTTACTTCCCTCAGCAAAACCCTAGCCACCCTCCTTTTCCTCCTTCTCACGGCTGGCCACACGACCCCCTCCCCTTCCTCTCCTCTTCCTCTTCCTTTTGATCCTTCTCCTCCGCCTCCTCACCGCACGACCACCTTCCTCCTCCTCGTCGCCGATCCATCGCAACAGTGGCGGCCCTCGCCTGAGTTTCTGCTCTCTCTCGCCGTCTCACGCCGTCACGGTGGTCCGTTGTGTGGCTTTCTCTCTCTTCTTTCTCTCTGTTTGGCTCTTTCTCTGGCCGTCTCTCGCCGTCGCTTGCGGCCTGTCTCTGCTCCCTTGGCCTCTCTCGCCTGAGTCGCCTCCACCCTCCATCGTCTTCCAAACATGCGTGTCGAAGCGTGTCGGGAAACGTTGACCGCGTGTCGGAAAATCGGACACGTGTTGACCGCATGTCCGACCGTGTCCGGACGTGTCGACGTGTCCGACACGCTTCGACACGTGTCCGACACGACACGGAAGCACGGACAACGTGTCCGTGCTACCTAGCCAATAACCAAAAGTGACTTCAAAGTACAATGTTGCCTAATTGAATTGGTATTTGGTACGGTCAACGCTCCTTAGTTTCTATATTTTCACTTCCCACAGTTACCTTAATGAAATAGATGATCTAGTCTCCATAATAAGATCAGACGAAACTTTATTCTAATATTTATGTGGTGGATTTAGTGACAAAACTCGCGGTTCTTATGATATTATCTAATTTGTAGAAAAATGACTTTTTGAAAATTTTATTATCCTTTTATGATCAGTTTTACGGTAGGTACGTTTAAATCTTTAAATTTGCCTTATTAGAATTGATTCTGAATTTTTGAAATATAGAATCTACCCGTTTGTCATTGAACTTACCATAGAACCTCCGATTCTAAAGTCTACCCAAATATTGATTTTTTTTTTTGCTTTATTTAAAAAAAAACATTTAATAGTTATAATTTACCCCAAAAAAATTTAATAGTCATAACAAAATAGTATGAGCAATAGTATAGCTTAAAGTAAAACATTGATAAAAAAACAAACAGAAATATAAAGCAATAGGGAAATTGAGCTCATTTTAGAAAAATAAACCATCTTGTTTCAATTTCATAACATAGATTCCAACGATTCTAGAGTGAGTGGGTGGGTGAGTAGGTAGGTTTAGCATTCAGAACTCGGACCTTGCTCATACAATACTAGTTCGAAATCTGGAATTAGTTCCACAGGTAGTTTGTTTGATTTTCAAGTGGAGCTAGATTGATTGTGCAGCCCTACTCCTGTAGATAATATGTGTTAAGCCGAATTGAAAATGGCAAAGACATTTCTTAACTATAGTTTATAAAAAAGAGTCTTTCATTGGCCCTAGTGATTGTGTCATCCTTGACAACTATGAAACTTTTTAAAGAGATATTGCAAAAAAGACTGGTGGAGTTATTATTAAGCTTCGATAAAAATGACGATTAAGATAACTAATGTAAACAATCTAGGAAAGATGAAGGCATGGAAAACGCGGTGTTGATTGAATTAATTAGATACTCTAGTCTCAACAATAAGATTACAACAAACTCTATTACCATATCATGACGTGGATTCAGTGGTAAAATTATCATTTTATTGATTTGACATAAAATTACAAGAAAACGACCTCAAACATAGCAAAGACACTACTTCACTGTAATTAAAAGGAAAAAGCATCCTTCGTCAGCCTCAACGACGGTGAAATTTTTAAAAGAAATTATGGAAGAGGATTTGCGGAGTTGTTATTAAGCTTCGATATAAAGCTTGCGATGAAAGATAATTAATGTAAAAATATCTGAGGAAGGATGGAGACGCGGAAGAAGCCATGCTGACTCGTTCAAATGGTTGAAGAGAATATACCTTCAGTAGTTAGAAGCTGAACGTCAAACTTGACTTTGATCTTCCGATTCGAGAAAAGGTGCGTCTTTATTTTGCAATTAGGCTTCCCCGTGTTTTCATAACAATCAGCGTCACTTTCGATTGATAAAATCGGCGATCTCATCTTTCCAATCCAACCAACATTAGGGCCACTGATTGTGGATTTTCGCTCGAGATTTCATGACTTAAAAATTAAAAAAAAAAAAAAGAATCACTTGAAAAAGTGAAAGAGATGAGTAAAATTCACATGATCAAGTACGATAAAATGAAGAAAAGATATGGAGAATGAAGACTTTGATTTGTCAACAAGAAGCGCCGCTTTAATTATGAGAAGAAAAGATAACACGCAATGCACGCGATGATGAGGATTAACACAAGAAAGTTCCCCCGTTGACTTTGATCAGCTTCTAGTTTTCTTCTTCCCTCCATGAAAGTGAGGAGATGAGATTATTCCAACAATCGATTAAAAATTAAAATAAAAGATAATCACGTCCGTATAACCATGTCGACTTTTGAGGTCATTTCTCGCCAAATTCTTTTTTTTCTAAATAAAGAAAAGGGTCAATGCCAAAAGGAGAAAAGAAATGCAAGATCATGAAAGGGAGAGAGCTTTTTTTTTTTTTTTTTGGTCAGAAACAGCCGAAATATATTAAAAGGAGAAAACCGTACAACCCGCTGCTACAGCGTCAGCACAAATCAGATCCATAAGATGTGAAGGAGGAAATAACGCCCAATTAAGGATAGAGGAAGAACTATGATGGGCTTTACAGGCCCAATCAGCTACCGCATTGGCCTCTCTTCGACAAAACCCTAGAGAGAGATTCGAAAATAGAGAAAAAAGAAAAGCCGCCTCAGAGAAAAGGGCACGATCTGTCCATGGCGGCAGCTTCCGACAATTCACTATCTCAACGAGGGAGAGGTTGTCCGATTCCACCAAGATCTTCGCATGCTGGAGACCTTGATTAAGCAGATGCCAAAGAGCCAAAGAAAGAGCTTGGGTCTCTACCTGCAGGGCCGAGGAAGCAGCAACACTTTGGGAAAAACCATCGATGAGTTTACCATGATAATCCCTGCAAATACAAGCTATTTTACCTTCCTTGTTACCTGGTTCATACGAACCATCAACATTAACCTTCAGAACACCTAGATCTGGGGGTCTCCAGAGAAGATCTCGAGTTGTAATCAATTTCTTTTTGGAACTGCGGGTGGAAGCAGACAACCGATCCACCTGGGAATGCACCAGCGCAGCCTCTGCAACCAAGTTTGAGTCGAGAGTAGACCTTCTGAAGATGAAGCCATTTCGAGCTTTCCAGATCTACCACAACACATTAGATATTAACGCCAATTGAGACAAATGATTGTGGTGCCCAATAGTGTATAGGAGCCATGACTCCAGACGCTGGATATTGCTGGGAGTGACGCGGATACCAATCCGGTGGTGAGACCACACTCTGTGAGTCCAAGGACAGAGTAAAAAGATATGCTCTACCGTTTCTGGAGTCTTTTGTTGGCAAAGTAAGCAACAAGGATTACTAATAATATGACGACGATGCAGGTTGTCTCTGGTTGCCAGGGAGTTGCTACAAACGGACCACAGGAATGTATGGATCTTTGGAGCAGTGGGCATCTTCCACAGTAAGCGCCAAAACCAGGTAGGAGTTTGATAAGAAGTAGAAGCACTTATATGTGACTGATCTGCTGCTAAGTACATGATATGCATATTTGACTGAGTAATCACCGTGAGTAGTAGCTGTCCATATGAGCTTATCATTGGTGCAAGTAGACCGTAGCTGTATATCTGTGATTTGTTGAATGATCTGCAAGTCGAAAAATTGATGCAATAAGTCTGTCTTCCAGGTACTGGTAGATTGGTCAATAAGATCAGCTACTAGTGGGGGTTCTTCTTGGGCTTTAGGTCCACCTAGATTGCCCATGGGAAGCCATCTGTCTTCTCTTATATTGATTGAGGTACCATCCCCTACTGACCAACGAACATTATTTATAATAGCTTCCCTCCCACTTAAAAGGCTCTGCTAGCCCCAAGATGGGCGAGAGCCTTTACTAGCTCGCATAAAAATTGAGGAATGAAAGTATAAGCCTTTAAACAACTTCCCCCATAAAGAAAATGGCTACTGTAGGAGGCGCCATGCTTGCTTACCAAGCATGGCTTTATTAAAACTGATCAAATCTCTAAAGCCTAAACCTCCAATTTCCTTCCTGTGTTGCAGTACCCGCCAACTTAGCCAATGCATTCCAGACTTGCTTGAATCATTATTCCACCAGAACTTAGCCATACGTTGCTCAATAGTTCTGCATAATGAAATAGGGATTTTAAAAACAGACATGGCATAATGCGGAATAGCTTGAATCACAGACTTTAGCAAAATTTCCTTCCCACCCTTCGATATCATCTTCTCCTTCCATCCCTCCAATCTGGACTGAATTTTACTTATAAGCCAAGAAAACATATCCTTCTTCGATTGACCCCAATCAGTAGGTATCCCTAAATATTTACCACATCGCTGTAAAACAGGAACTCTTAATTCATCTGCCAAATTCTGCTGTAAAGAGATAGGACAAGATGAGCTAAAAAAGACACTAGATTTATTGCGGTTTATGGCTTGTCCAATGGCCAAACAGTACTGGTTTAACAAATTAGAAAGGTTCTGGCATTCCATCAGGGTACCATCAAGAAAAAACACAGCATCATCGGCAAACATGGAAAGCTAGAATATGCCTCGGCCAAAGTCGTCCCTATGGTCAAATTTGGATTGTTGACCCCAGGATGAACAAGGAAGAGAGAGAGCATAAATTGATAGGACCATGTCTAAGTTAAGTTACACTATATGCATATGCAGTTGGCGCCCTCAAATTAGTTTAATTTCATCTTACGATAGATGATAAATGGACTGCAGAGTAATGATATTATGGGAAAAAGAAAGTCAATTAATCGAGTTTGATCGAGTGGAATTGAGTGACTATTATAACTAAAATGAGGAAGTATCTGTGAAGGAGAGCGTATTCCTTTAATATTCATCAAAACATGATCGAATTCCTAAAAAAAACACAAATTGGACGGAGCCTCTATGATGTTGCGGTTCTTGCCGATGATGCAACGATGGATTGAACTGTACGATCCTTTAGAAAAATGGTACTTCGATGGACCATGGGAATTTCATGGGCAAGTTCTGATGGCCATCTAAATAGCAACCCAAGACCGACATAGCTAGAGGAACGAAACTTTGTGTACCTGTTTTTAGATCGATGATTTATTGAAGTGGAAACACAGCAATCCGAGTCGTTGATGCTGAAGATGTCACGCCCCGAATCGCCGAGCGCGCTAACATCCCTCCATGGTCGTGTAAATGCGACATTTCCAGGTAGTGTCGCCGACCCTATTCATTTTTAATTTGCGCATGCGGAACGTATTAAATAACCCCTAACTAAAATTCACGGGATAAAACAGCAGGAAACAAACTCAATCATAAACAACAGGCTTACATACAATGATAATCACGTCAGAGGCATGTGCAACCAAAAATGGGTTAAAGTTTTTGTACATTAAAAGATCAGCCTGCAAAAAGGTCGGTCTACCCAAAAAGAAGGAATAGTCCTAAACTCCTACTCGGACTGGTTCACTGACTCGACCTCTGACTCCTCCATCATCGGAATCCCACATCGCTCCAGGGCCCCGCCATCTACGGTCCTAAAATTTTGGCCTACAACGGGGTGAGACATTGTCTCAGCAAGTTCACCCCCCCTAAACCCTTATTAGAAGGGAAAAGACACCCAGGAGTGGCCTAGCCACAACATCAAGAAGACTTACCTCATCTTAGTCCTTACCTGCAGGTTAGCATAATTCATATAATTCAATTAAGTGCGGTAATAGGGATCAAACAATTGGAACACAAGCACAATCACATAATCGATACCACTCAACAAGTATTCCAATTATTATTTATTACTTCACACAAACATAGCCTACTCGCGGTTCGACTATCTACTGGCGCCTAGCCAGGCATCGTCTCCCCACCTTGGAGCACGGCATCGTCAGTACGTCGACGGCATTCAAGAAGGAGCATGGGCCTAGAATCGACTACGACCCGCATCCATTGTGAGGGGCATCCCATATAGGGGCATATTTGGCTCAATAGCCCAAGACAATTTCCTTTTAGTTATCATGCAACAAATTCAACCTCAGCCCAGGCCACTTTGCATCTCACTCAAAAATTTCAATAAAAATAGTGGGCTGGCCTATTTTCTTCATATTAAAAATATTTCAGAAATTACTCACGTGAGTGGGAACACGTCAAACTTCGATTTAGAAAATCTAATTCCTACATTTTTCAACCCCACTATTTAATATATTTATTAAAATTCAATTTTGGGGTCAAAACCCAACACGTGGGAATTTATAATTAAAATCCCTAATTTTTCCAATTCAACACTCAATTGGCACAATTCAATCATCAATTGCACAATTCAAATACACTACAACGATCGGCACGAAAAACCGAGACTTTAGGGTCCCGAAGAAATTTTCAGGAAATTTTTTTTTTTTTTTCAGATTTAAATAATAATATTTTAATAATTTCGAAAATTAATATTTTATTATATTATTAAATAATTCCGAAATCTTTATTTAATTCAAAAATAAAACAATTATGTCACATCAAGGCTTATTTAAATAAACCTACTTATCCCTAATTAAACATACATTAACTTTAATCACTAAACTAATCTAATCCACACTTAAATAAAATAAACTAATCACCTAACCACAATTAACATAATCTAATCCACCCTAAACATCATTAACCATTCTAATTGAGATTTAGTGAGTTAAACTCACCGGAATCGCGCTCCGGTAAGTCCCCGGCAAAGCTCGCGGCGAGGAGATCGACAAACCTTCTCGGACCAACACCCAAGAAGGCCCGAAAGACACCTAAATCAACCCTTGAAGTTCCAGATCTGAGCTGCCATTTCCATGGCTGACCTTGGCTGCATAGGCCGAAAATGGGGCTGAACGGGCGGAGGAGTGGCCGAGATGGGCGATGGCAGCTTGCACGAGCACCCGGCGAGCTAGGCGGTGGTTCACAGCAAGGATGGGGACTCCGGCGAAGGTGAGTAGCAACTTGGGGACGGCTGGGTCGACGGGATGGAGGCGTGGGCTGAGGCGGCTTCTGGCGGGGCAACATCGGACGGCAAACGGCGCGGGGCGGCGCGCGGGACTGAGCGGCACAGCGGCGACGGACGGCGGGCAGCGAGGCGGCGTCGAGCGGTTGGCCGAGCTCCTCTTCCAACTGCGTCGCACGGTTCCCCCACCTCTCTTCTCCTTCAATTTCTTTTTTTCTTTTTTCAAAACAAAAGAAAAATCAAGGAAGAAGATGATGTTGATGGGTGTGGGGCAAATCCCAGCCCTACACTTGTCAAGATCTCACCCAATTTGGCCCAACAACCATGACATCATCCCATGTCACCTTCCACTACCTCCCTCTCCCACAACTTAATCCAATAGGTTCACTTCTTTTTTCGCCGGGGTCCGATTCCTTGCACATCAAATTTCTTCAATTTTCCATTCAATTCTCTTCTAATTGAGTCCAATTAAAGTCCATAAAATTATCCCAAGATCATAATAAGGTTTGTGACATAACCGGACTTCCAATTTCTAAATCCACTCTCAATTTTCACTGTTAAATTCAATCTGGTGTAATTTCAGCGCGGCTAACCCACTGAGTAGTTTTTATGGAATTTTTCTTGCATCCAACTTGAGGGTGATCAGTCCCCAAGTCTGACGCGCCAAAATCCCTTAATTACTTCACCCAATGGACTAGTTCCCTCGTGAGTGGCCAACTCAGAAAGACGAACTACATGCATAGATGAATTACCCGACTTAATTGACTGAAAATAAAATTGGGAAAATCAGGATGTCACAGAAGATCTTCTCCCCTATGACCCTCGATACCCGGCTCGATGAGGCGGCCTCTCACTTGGTTCCTTATGTGAGAGAGTGGGTGCTTGCTTTTGAATTACAATTGTGAGGACTAGAGGAGGGACCTTAGCCTATTTATAGAAATTGGACGGGCCCTCTTATCACGGGCCAGGCCCAATTCGGCCCACACAAGCGAGGCTCATATTGGACTGTTAAGAAACTTTATACCTCACTTTATTAGATCAACTCCGTAAAACGGATAATTATAATCTTGATTAATGTGGCCCATATCGGGAAAATTCTTACATTCTCCCATTTGGACTATATTAATTGAGATCATACTGTATGTGCACACCTTTTTGTTGATCTAGAGATAATCCTCAGCAGTCAATTCGATCCCATAAAGTTTCCAACACCAGATCATGGCGGTAACTGCATATACATATACAGAGCCTTCCATGGTCACTAATACTATCAACTTTACTGATATGGATTTAATATGGTTGCGTGACAAATTGATAACACCTCATAAAGAGTTTTACCTTATGTGTTATCATATTTGTCGGTCACTATTCTCTTACCTTAAGTGTCATAGAAAACTTGATGTGACACTAGAGAATATCCTTATGGTTCTATTGAACCCACACATGTCTTATCTTTATGGTTAACATTTTCTTTATGTGTGATTGAGACATATATACAAGGCTAACAACTAGATGCCCCTAGCCTTTACTCAAGATATATACAGTAACTTGAGATTTTCCTTAGATATATGTACACAACTCAATAACAATCTATACAAAAAGAGTTGACATATATCAAAACGTTACAAAAAGTAACAAAACACAAACATAAACTTTATTAGAGCAAACCTGAAAAAGCTCCCATTAAACGATAGTATCCACTGATTCTCCCAAGCCCATGTTCATGACATGTCACTCGAATACACAAGGGCGTAGGCCTTTAGTCAGTGGATCTACCAACATATCGTTTGTGGGAATATACTCTACTATAATGTCACCATTCTGTACTATTTCCTTTATGGTCAAAAACTTGACCTCCATATGCTTAGACCCTTTTAGACTTCTGTTGTTATTAACAAATAACATAGTAGAATTTTTATCGCAATATAACTGCATGGGTCTATCCACAAAATCAAATACTGTCAATTCTCTGATGAGGTTCCGAAGCCAAATTGCTTGAGTAGCAGCTGAAAAGCATGCTATAAACTCCGCTTGCATGGTGGAGAAAGATATGGATTTCTGTTTCTCACTTTTCCACAATACTACACCTTCTACTAACATGAATATATATCCTGTCGTCGACTTCTTATCATCCTCACAACTAGCAAAGTCTACATCTGAATATGCCAACAATCGCAAATCATCAACATATCTACACATTAGCATATAATCTCTTGTTCTTTTCAAGTATCTCAAAACCTTTTTGGCAGCAACCCAATGATCATGTCCTGGATTCGACTGATATCTGCCTAAAGGCTTTGTTATAAAGGTGATGTCTGGTCTAGTGGAAACTTGAGCATATATGATACTTCCAAGTGCATTAGCATAAGGCACATCCTTCATTTGGTTTTTCTCAAAATCTGAACGAGGACACTGTGAGAGACTCAGCTTGTCACCCTTAACTACAGGAATGGTTCCTAGCTTACAATCCTGCATGTTGAATCTCTCCAAAATACGATCAACATATGCCTTTTGAGATAAACCTAATATACGACGAGAATGATCCCTATGGATTTCAATGCCAAGAACAAAGGATGCCTCACCTAGGTCTTTCATGTCAAAATTCTTTGACAACATTTGCTTTGTTTCACATAGCAATCCAAAATCGCTACTTGCAAGCAAAATGTCATCCACATAAAGTATAAGGAAAATAAATTTCCTCCCACTGACCTTGCAGTATATGCATTGATCCACTTTGTTCTCAATAAAACCAAAGGAAGTAACAACATTGTGAAACTTCAAGTACCATTGTCTAGAAGCTTGTTTGAGACCATAAATAGCCTTCTTCAATTTACATACAACTTATCTTAATTATTTACTGTAAAACCTTCGGGTTGCACCATATAAACCTCCTCATCAAGATCTCCATTTAGAATAGCAGTCTTAACATCCATCTGGTGTAATTCTATATCAAAATGAGCTACTAATGCCATGATTACTCTGAAGGAGTCTTTAGAAGAAATTGGAGAAAAAGTTGCTTCAGAGTCTATCCCTTCTCTTTGAGTGAAGCCCTTGGCCACAAGTCTGGCTTTAAATTTTTCAATCTTTCCTTTTGAATCACTTTTGGTCTTATAAACCCACTTGCAACCTATGGGTTTATAATCTTCTGGTAATTCAATAAGCTCCCAAACACCATTATATTTCATAGATTGCATCTCATCTCCCATTGCATCTAACCACAAATTTGATTGAGGGCAGGAAACAGCGTCCATATAAATTACTGGATCTATAATGCAACCTATATCATAATCATGTTCTCCTAAAAAGACTATATAATCCGATGGTATAGCTGAACGCCTTTCCCTAGCAGACCTCTTAAGTGGAGTCACTGTAAGCTCATTTTGAGCCTAAGGAACTTCAAGGACTTCATCTGTGGCTGCTTCATTGTTGACACTTAATTTTAGAAAAATAAAATTTGCATTTTGGAAAAATAAATGGAAAAATGGAAAAAATGGGGAGATTGATTTGATTGAATTGTGCAAGGAAAATTGAAATTCCGATGGATGTCCGATGCAAAGAACAATTTTGAAATCAAGCGAAAATGGGCAAGAATTGAGCTGATTGCCAAATCATACAGATTTGATTTAATGTGACAAGAAATGGTAACTCGGAAAATGCCATGTGAAGAGGCCGTTTCGAATCACTATAAAGGAGAGGCTCGTTTTTCATGAAGGGAGGAGGGAATTCAGAGAAAAAAATTTTCGTGAAGAAATTAGAGCGAAAATAGTGAGCGGGGGCTTCTCTTCGTCAAAAAGAATACACAGCAAAGAAAAATCAGAAAAAGAGAAGAGAAAGGTTCGGGCTTTAGGGGATTCAATTCGTCCACGGGAGAAAAAGGGGCAGAGGGAAAGTGACGTGAGGAGAGGGAGGAAAGAGAAAATAGAAAAGGGGAGGTGGCTGTCCGTGGGGTCTTGGGAGAGAGAGAGAGAGAGAGAGAGAGAGAGAGAGAGAGATGTGAGTTGGCTGAAAAGTCAAAAAAAAAAGTGGAGTACAGAAGGCAAGGTTGAAACGGACGTGAGAGAACAGGTGAAAAAAAAAAAAGGAAAAAGAAAGCCCAAAAATCCACTGTTCATCGTCTCCCCAAGCTTGACGCCCGCAACTGCTTGGAACTCCTCTACCTCACCGCGCGATTACCACCGTTCACTGCACCGCGCCACCGCCGCCGGACGCCGCCGTCTCCGCGCCCGCATCCGCGACCTCTGTGCCCACCGCCGTTCCACCTCGCCTCGCCCCGGTTGATCCCGAGCTCACACGACACCTTTGCTGTCCATACCGAAGAGTGCACACCCCTGCAGCCGTCTGGCTTCTTCTCGCCGGTCCGAGATCTACCGATTGTTCACCTCGCCGCCCTCCGAGTGACCATCCGAACCGGATCTGGAGCCCATCGTCCAACGCAAATCTCGCCGTTGTCGAAGTCCCTCGCCGCGCGTTGCCGCCCCTTGCCGGAGTGCCCTTCGCCGAAATCTCGAATGCCGGTGACCCAACCTCCGGCGAACCCAGCCACTGCCGACACACCAGCCCGGATCGTTGCCGCCCGACGTCGGCCGCTAGCCATCCTCCACTCGGCACCCTCCCGTCCACGTTCTTTCTCCTTAGGTAGATTTTTTTTTTTGTTTAATTTTTACTTTTATAGTTTAGTTTATTTCTTAACTCTTTTTTTTTTTTTTTTTTTTTTTTTTACTTTTAATGTCGTTATTATTATTGTTTTTGTGTGTATTATTTGATAGCTTTTTTTAGCTTAGTTATTTAATTCGTAATATTAGAAGTTAATATATATAATTTTTGTAGGCATTATCCGTAGGGATTTTACCCGAAATTATTATAATTACTAATTTGACCCGAGAGACGTCGGATCATTTTTTTAATTATATTAATTTTTGGGCTCTTTGGTAGAATTTTAATTGTTATATCACAATAATTATTTAATTTGGTCCATAAGACTTCGGACCAGATTTTTAATTATTTTGATTTGTTGTGATATTTAGGGTTAAAAATAATCGTTAATTTGGCCCGTGAGACAACGGGTTATTTTTTCGATTATTTTAATTCTTTATTGGTTGAATATCTGGATTGTTTAGACATTATGCTTATTTGATAATTGTTTATCTTGGAAAAACACAAAAACACTAAAAAAAGTAAAAAAAATCAAAATCTCGCATTAGCCATGTAAGATTTAATAAATTAAATTGCATTTTTAGGTTTAGTAAATCATGAGCATATAGGTTTAGTAAATCAGACATGTAGGTTTAATTAAAATTTTCTTAGGATTATATTTCTAGGGTTGCATTTTTAGAATTAAGTTAGGGTTGGACCTAAATTAGTTTTTTTAGATAATCTTCGGACATTTTAATTATCTCATTTTTCAAAAAATAGCTTTATAAGGTTTAAGTCAAATTAATTCCTAGAATAAACTAGAAAATTATCCCTTTTAGATAGTTTAATTTAGGTTTTTATTAATTCTAAATTTCAATAAAAAAAATACAAAAATACTAAGTGCATGTTAACTAGTTTGCATAATAGGATCATTTAATCAGAATTTGTTCATTAGTGGAGTTAGGTCATGAGGTGCATAATAACTAGTTTGCATAATAGGCCCATTTAATTAGAATTTGCATATTAATAAGATTAAGTCATTTAGTTAAGAAATGCATTTTTTTTCTGATTTTCAAGAAAACCCAAAAAATGATTGCTTGGTTTGTGTGATGCAATTTATTTATTTGAGTGTTTTAATAATGGATGAGCACCCGTGTAGTCACCACATTTGCATGATAGTAATTTAGGTTAAAATAAATCAGCTGCCTGCATAAAACATTTTCAAAAGAAAATATAAAAAGAAATGGTACCGAAAGGGCATTAGAGAAGTCTAATGTAATCAAGTCCCCGTACCCTTAGTCTCTGGTTCGTAGGAGTAAAATAATTCTCCCGTTATTTTACTTAGGTGTCTAATCAGCCTACCGGAAAATGATTAGTGGCGACTCCTAATTGAAAATCAATTGCATGTTTAAAAACTTGAACCCTAAGTCGCGAATTGGTATGGGCCTGGGAGGGCCCGAGTTAAGTTTAAAGCTTAGCAGTCCATTAACCTAAATTCTAGGTGGTGCACCCGGAAAAATTAGGTCGCGACATTCATCAATGGGATCTTCATTGTTAACAGGTTCAGTTTGCGGCACAGTAGGCTCCATGATCGTTCGCACCGATAAGGAGAAAGACATAGCAGGTCTCGTCAAGTTGTCATGTTCACTGATTTGTGAGCAATCATGCTCTTTGGCTACATCAAATTCTAAAAACTTGGCCGTTTGTGATTCCTCCACTTGGATTATAAAACCGATATCCCTTTGAATGTTCTAAGTAAGATACAAAGCAACATCGAGTGGTTCTAGCCTTCAACTTACCCAATATTAGATTGTACAATCTTACTTTTGCAAGACATCCCCAGACCTTGAAATGATTCAAACTTGGTTTGTGTCCAGTCCATAACTCAAAAGGAGTTGATGTGACATCCAGAATTTTTAGTAATGTTTTCTATTAAATTAAGCGGGCATTTCATCGACGCGACTATAGGGTTGTTCTCAGAGCTGATCACTTTTGAGATAACTAGATTAACTGGGTAAGCCATTAAAGACTTTTAAGGCAATAGACTTGAGAATTCGACCAGGAATCGGCTTCTCGACCGTGTTCATCTTTAGAGGTCATTGCGGCACAGTTAAAAATCGAATTGAGATCAAAAATAGGTTGGTTCAACTGAGATGTGTGACCGATCGTGGGTGACTCCACTAAATTGGAAAATTCTCGTCGACCGACACTAATTTGTTTTTCTATTGTTTTGGTACCCTGTGTCTATAATTGAGCCCTCGAGATTTTCACGACAATCGAGAGTCACCAATGTGTCGAGCGGGTTCATTGTGGCTCGAAGAAAATCGACCACGAGTCAATTGTCTTGAAAAGTTCTGAAAACTACCTAGTAGTCTAGGTCACGCTAAAAGCGCGCCGGAATGAAATTAATCACCAATTTAAGTCAGATTTCAGAAATTGAAAGTTTTGTGGTGTCACGAGCTATTTTAGGAACATCGACTCAGTCTCAGAAGATTTTTCAGAGGTCCCGAGATTTTTACGGAAATTGGTGCGGACGTCGCGGATATTTGGCAGAAATTTCAGATTGAATAAATTTATGGAAATTGGACTTTCAGACTAAGCCTGTGAGTGTCAGGGATTTATAAGAAATTGTTTGGGATTTTTCTACATCGAATTTGGATCTCAACTTGGGAAGTTGAGTAAAGAAATTGGATTTATTTGGGAAATTCGAAATTAGATTTGGGCTGGAAAATTTGGACTTCAATTTGGTTAATTTAGTAAATATTAATTCAAGAAAGAAAAGGGGGAAACATAGATATTTGTGTGGGGGCTTTGGGGGACAAGCAATTAAGTCCTTGGATAAGCTTGTAGACTTTTCCCCTCTTTTGTTTCAACTCTCTTAATTACCGACGCCAGCTGCCCCCACATTTCGTTTTCACCGCTTGAAGAAAGCGTGTGAGTTCTTCAAACCTTTTTGGACGTCACCACCTCGAGCAGAGAAGAAAACCCTCAGTTCAAGTCTTAATCCCTTCCACTATTTCTCTCTCTCTCTCTCTCACTTGGCAAACTCACGAATTCCATCAAAATTTTCTGCCGCAGCTTCCTCAGTCAAAAACCCCCCCTCCAAAGCCAGTTTGTTGACTCAAAAATTCGGCCGCCCACGTCCATGCCCACTGAAATTGGTCGGCCACCCAAACGTCCATGAAGCTACTTCCTTCAAGTGTTGTCCAGCTCTGAAGACCGAAGAGCCTCCCTCTCCATGCGTCCATCACCAGCTACGGCTGCTTCAATTTCCATGCTAGTCAACTCTTGCCATCCCCTTCAATTTGGTTGACCGTTTGAAGCCTCCAACTCCACTGAGTTTGGTCGGCCACTCAGCCACACCAATAGAGAAGCCGTGGGATCCAGACAACCAGCCACGCCATCAATTGAAGACCAAGACTCCCTCACGCTACTAGCTCACTCTCTCCAGCGTCAAAATAAAAACCGAGACAACTCCTGCTTTGCGCCGACCGAACTGCTTCTTTCATTTGAGCCTTCAGCCCACGCCTACGCACGGAGAAACCACCAGCTTCACCATCCACCGAAGAAGGCAGCTCCACGCGTTTCCACTAGTCAAACGAAGCTGTTCCCCCTACCGATTTGGCCAAACCGAGCAGCCCCAACGAAGGACAGGCCCACCTCTGCACTTTCGGGGCCAGCCAATCAAGCCCAGCATGTAATCTATTTGAAGTTTGAAGCCCAACAAATTTCAGCTCCAAAGCCCATCAAATCCAGCAATTCTCAGTCCAAGAAATCAGCCCAATTCAGTGTTTTCAAGCCCAAGAGATCAGCCCAAGTTTAAAAGCAGCTCAAGTTTTTAAGCCGGCCCAAGCCCAGTGTTTCTTCGAGCTTGCGAAGCTCTCAGCACGGCCCAAATTCGGTCGCCGTTGCGTCGTCGTCGTGGTGTCCCGGTCGTCGTGTTGTGCAAGTGAGTTTTACTCACTAATGCTTTATTAGTGATCTAATTATGCCTAAGGGTTAATTATATTTTTTTAATTGCAATTAGGTGGTTAGATTAGATTACGATAATTAAATTAGAGACTCGTTAATATATGTTAGTTAAATTGAAGGTGCATTTAGCGAGTAGACTTGTCCTATTAATTATTGGATGCTTCTTGGGATTTTTCCCGTCCCTTATCGGGTGTCAATTTAATAATTCGGGCTTAAAATGAATTTTTAGGATTTAATTATTAATTTTCGAAATTAATTTAATTAATTAATTATTTCCCGGAAATTCAAATGGGATGGTCAGTGACCGGGATTTTATGCTGATGATCGTGGTGCAGCCTGTTTATTTAATTGAGCTTTATATTGTGCTAAATTGAATTTATCGTATTTATTTATTTAATTTTCGAAATTAATTATTTATTTAATTATTTTTCCGGAAATTCACCCGGGATGGCCGGTGACCAGAATTTCGTGCTAATTATCGTGGTACAATCCGTTTATTTATTTGAGCTCTACATTGCGTGAAATTGAATTGATTATGCAAATTCGGGATTTATCCCAAATTGAAAGAATTTGAGTGATAGATTGGTTGATGGCCGAGTATGACTACTTAGCATTGATGAGCTGTAAAGCAGAGAGAACTGTGAAAGGGAATTGGGGAAATTCTCGGCCGGAACCAATCAAGAATGATGTAATGAGACATACGTGGTTTGGTGATTAAAGGATATCATCGGTGAAAACGGCGCCTTAAAGAACGCACGAGTGCTGTCTATTACATGCAGCAGTATGGACCTACGTGGTTTGATGATGGAGGATATCACTGATGAAAACGGCGCCTTAAAGAACTCACGAGTGCTGTCCATTATACACGTCACCTTGGCAGGAGTAACGCCCGAGAGCATTAATGAAGCTCTGTGACTAAGTGTACTGCTAGGGGTGTGATGATGAGAAGTGAAGTGACCTAGAGATGGTCTGACTGACTTGTGAATCGACCAAGTCGATTGATCAATGAGTTGATCTAGTGGTTTTAAATAGATTGATTGTTCTAATGCAATATATATGAAGCACATGTGCATAACCTTAAATTTCATGTTGGAAACTGATGCCAAGGTAAGTCATCTGACTCGTGTTGTACTAGGTAACTTGGTGGTGTATTGGTTCCCTAATCGAGTCTTAGGGGGTAGAACTCGTTGAGACATAATCTCATTGGTTGTTGTAAAAACCAATTTCAGGCCCTTAGGTGGAAGATCTTCAAGAGGAGGATCTCAGGAAAAGCCTGGTAAGGAATCAGAGAAGGGTGAAAAGGATGATTTTGAATACGACCTGCAGAAGGATTGAGACCTCCCTCATTTTGAAAACCTTGTGAATAGTTGTAGATCTGTTAAATCAGACCTTGTTAAGCAGTATTGTGAAGTTTAATGAAAACCTGTTATGCTATGTATAAAAGTGTGGTTATGAGTTTTCAATATGAAAATGTGGCCTTGCTTTTCTATCCCATTGTTTTATTGTTTGGGGATTGTAACTGCTTCCGCATGTGCTTAATTAACGAATGGGTCGGCGATACATAGTCCTGGGATATCGCATTCTAAAATCGACCAAGTGGAAGGATGTGTGCGTGCCCGAGGATCAGGGCGTGACAGTTGATGCAACAGCTTTGGTAGGAACACGATTCAATATATAAACGGTTGTTTTTAAGGCCTCACCCCATAAAAAATCAGGTAAATTAGTCATACTCATCATACATCTTACCATATTCATGAAAGTAAGATTGCGCCTTTCAGCCACACCATTCTGTTCAGAACTTCCTGGCATAGTGAATTGAGTTACTATCTTAGAATCTTCTAAGTATCATAGTGAACTGAGTTACTATCCTAGAATCTTCTAAGTATTTAGCAAATGGCCCTTTAATTTGCCCAGCATTACCATGTCTACCATAATATTCTCCACCCCGATCAGATCTGACCACTTTTATTACCTTTCCTAACTGTTTCTCAACTTCAATCCAAAAAATCTAGAATTTGTCAAGACATTCAAACTTCTCCTTAATCAAGAAAAGGTAACCATACCGAGAATAATCATCAATAAACGTAATGAAATAAACTTTTCTACACAAGGTTGCAGTATATGGTCCACTGATATCGGTGTGAATGACTTCCAGTAATCCAGAACTTCGAACTGAGGTTTTCTTCTTTATCTTAGTCATCTTTCCTCTACAACAGTCTATGCAAGTTTCTAGGTCACATTTAAGAGTAGGCAGTATGTGAGTCTTTATTAGCCTTTCTACTCTTTCCTTAGATATTGGACTTAGTCGTTTATGCCACAATGCATAAGATTGTTCCTTAAGTGTAGGTCTTTTGGGAACAACATTTTCAACCGTATTAGTGACGTATATATCATTGGGAGATAAACACAATCTGTACAATCCATTGAACATGTTGCAGCACCCAACCTTATTTGAGCTAAAGAACATAGAAACAATATTGTTCTTTATTTCAAAAGAATAACCACACATATCCAAACATGATAGGAAACTAAGTTCCGTCTAAAGGAAGGTACGTAAAAAGTGTTTCTTAATATCATATTAAAACCAGAATCTAAATTCAAAATGACATCTCCCACGAACTCAACATCGATCTTGTCGTTGTTTCCCACAGTGAGCTCTGATTCATCCTAATTTGACATCATTCTGTTTGTGAATCCCTTTATGCTCATTTTTAGACAACCAAGCTTTATATTTATCGCAGTATTTTTTTATATGTCTCCTCTTTCTACAAAAGTAGCAAAGGACACCTTTCCTTTTAAAATGTGTCTTTCTGGAGCCATAGAGGTGAAGGGACCAACAAAAGGTGTCTTTCTAGGAGCCATAGAAGTGGAGGGACCAACAGCTTCAAGATCTCCTCTCTTGGGAGCTGTATTGTTAAAAGCTCCTATGGCTTTAGGATTTCCTCTCTGATGTGCAACCCTTTTGCCCTTTCTGCTTGCAGAACTAGAGGCATACAAGACAAGATGCCCTCTTTCTTTCTTTACTTTCTCTTCCTCTACCACCACTCTAACTATAAGGTCATTAATTGACCAAGTTTCATTCTGCTATATTCCAAAGTCGGGAGGAAGAGTATTTAAAGCTAAATGCATAATACAAGTCTCAGGGATATCAACATGAAGAATCCGAATTTTTGACTGAAGATCTACCATCCTAAGCACGTAATCTCTAACTCCAGTTGAACCATCATACTTCATATTAAACAGTAATTGCATAAGTGTACCAATCTCAGCATTGGGAGAGATACGATACCTAGCCTCCAAGGCTTCCATCATATCCTTAACAGTACAGTCAGATGGCAAGCCACTCAACAGATGCTCCTGAATTGACCGCTTCATTATGAGCAAGCAAATTCTGTTACTCTTTTCCCACGGAGCAAAACGTACTTTTTGGACTTTTGTACTATCATCAATAAGGTCTGCCGGCCTATTCTCAGTAAGAGCAACATGAACATCTGTCAACTCCATACCAAACTGAAAATCCTCTTTCCATCTCTTGAAATTTGATCCAGTAAGAACCTCAATGGCAATGGAATTGCCATTTATAGAGAATGTGACTGATTTTGCAAGCAATACATGTAATTAGTATCATGTGAGTATTAAACATACACCTCTAGCGCTACAAATATCATCATATAAGCACCTTTAGGCAGAATGCATGACATACAATTGTATACTCTTTACATGACAGCGGTCCATGAAAAATATGCTCTCGCCTTTTGTGAATTCATCACCTTTGGGTGTACAAATCACTAGGGCTAGCTACTTTTCAACCATATGTTGTACATGTGTCCCTCCATCAACTAACGCACAATCACCTCCTTTGGGAGCATAATCATGCATAAGAATATGAGACATCCCATTACAGTGTGAGACAGATATTTCTTAAATCCAATCGAGTGTGCCACTTTGGTGGTCACAACCCAACTGAATCATCAAAATTTCTCTCATATCAGGATATAACTTTATATCACAATCACCTCTTACAAGTGATTTTAGACTTGATGACAGGGGCCTTTTGTCACTAAAATCACAAAACATGCTAATTGCAATGCTCCATCCATTAATACACACCAATAATAAATCAACACTATACATATTCCTTAAGTGATGATATAATCATAAGCATGAAATTGTATTTCCTAAACCATGCATAAATATTCCAGAAATACACCAAAAATAACATCTTTATGGTTTCACGCACAATTTCACATCCTTAAAGGCATTAAAAAAAATGCAAATAAATACACCACAAGGTAGGAAATTCCAATACGAGCACGTCCATATAAAACACGCGCCAAACAGACTCTACACGTGCCCTCACGCGCCACTAGAAGGTGCGGCTCGTGAGCGGCACCCGTTGCTCCCAAAAATCGGCCCAAAGCCGGTCCGACCGGTCAACGGGTCAAACCAATCAACGGTCGAACCGGTCAACGGTACGACCGGTCAACGGTCAACCCGATCAAAACCGGTCGGGTCCGTGGTGACGTCATTGGTGACATCACCCGCCACGTGGTGACCGCACGTAAGGCGGTTTACATGACGTCACCATGACATCACCCAGACACCTGTCCATGGCAGTGGCGAAGGCAATGGACTGACATCATGGATGACGTCATGCCAACTAAGGCGGTCGACGCACTGGCGTGCAAGTGTGCACGTGTGCGCGCGTGAGGTCGCGCGGTGGCGCGTGTCACCGACTCCCAGCACCGCTTGAGCGCGTGTCGGCACGTGACACCATTTCCGTCATCATCTGACGACGATCTACCCATTGTTTTGCTCGTATGGATGAGTAGAATCTGTTTATGCAATCAAATTCCACTCTCATCGAATCAAAAATCACGAAGAAACAAGCAAAACTATCCAAGCTAGGGTCAAGACCGAAACAGCCAGAGGCGGCTGATTTGGGCTCGATGAGAGGCTTAACAGGTACTGAAGCAATTGGCTCAACAAGATTACCCCGAATATACAGTTAAAATCAAGTTTCATGTGGATAAATTCTTCAAAACGAGCAAATTCCCCATGTTCTAGTCTATGCAGGCTCTGCTACCAAAGGATGGCCGTCTAAATGGCAACCCAAGACCAACATAGCTAGAGGTTCGAAACTTTGTATACCTGTTTTTAGATCCATGATTTATTAAAGCGGAAACACAGCAATTCGAGTCGTTGATGCTGAAGATCTTCTCCCCTATGGCCCTCGATACCCTAGCTCAATGAGGTGGCCTCTCACTTGGTTCCTTATGTGAGAGAGTGGGTGCTTGCTTTTGAATTGCAATTGTGAGGGCTAGAGGAGGGACCTTAGCCTATTTATAGAAATTGGACGAGCCTTCTTATCACGGGCCAGGCCCAATTCAGCCCACACAAGCCAGGCTCATATTGGACTGTTAAGAAACTTTATACCCCACTTTATTATATCAACTTCGTAAAACGGATAATTATAATCTTAATTAATGTGGCCCATATCGGGAAAATTCTTACATTCTCCCACTTGGGCTATATTAATTGAGATCATACTGTATGTGCACACCTTTATGTTGATCTAGAGATAATTCTCAGCAGTCAATCCGATCCCATAAAGTTTTCAACACCGGATCATGGCGATAATTGCATATACATATACAGAGGTTGCCGTCGAATCGAGAACCGGCGGGGGGTGGCGATCGGAGCTGGAGGGGAGAGGCGCCACTGTAGGTTCAGCCGGTTGGCCCCCCCATAGTCATGCACGTGCTCTGTTCCGATCCTTGCCCCAACTCTCCGAGTATGACCCGAATCACGCAGGAGCAGGAATTTTTTTTTTTTTTTTTTAAAAAAAAGGATTTAGTGTTAACGAAAAAGGGAAATTCCCAGAGATAATGCCATTGACAGAGATGCAGTAACTTCTTGTTCGGCCAATACCGATTATTGTCACGTGAACACTTAGACTTGTCCTTTTATGACTGGCCAGTTCGGTCCAAATCTCAAAACATAAGTGAGTAATGACAACAAAGACTCAATTTGTGTCTATTATAATAAAGCTCATTTCATTAAAAATGAATGTGTAACTTATCACCACTCTTTACATGACTGGAAAACGGCACAAGTAACTGGAAAATAACTTATCACCACTTTTTACATGACTAGAAAACAGCACAAGTAACTGGAAAATTCACACTAAGAAAACAGCACAAGTAAAATATCATCCTGCTTATTAACTAAAAGATGGGCGAGAGGGCAAAGAGAAACAAAGACAGACTAGGACTGGGACAGGATGACAACGTGACACAGAGAAAGAGGGGGTGATCATCCGGGAAACCGGATCATCAACTCCCCTCCGTGGATGACAATAAATCCTTGGCTTTGAAGAAGCGATATCATGCTGTCCACGGTTCTCATCGAAACATGACCTGAAATCCTCATTTGGCTGAGATTGCCCCTGCTAATGAAGAATTCTAGCAGCATCTCTATCACAATCGTTGCATGCTTCATTGTAGTTGATGGTTTTATTAATTTATGTGATGGGCTTAAGTTGGCCCGTCTGCCTATGTTGGGTCTAAAAGACCAGCCCGCAAGATAAGGGCCCATGGATGAAGGGGTATGTCGAAGGGTCTTGATTTTTGGGGGAACGTTTTACGTCGAAGAGATACGTCCTTTGGAGGAGACGTATTTAAGGGAGAAAAGAAAGGGAGGAACGTACCATTTCAACATACGTATGTTCCTCCTCCCTCTATCCCTCCAAAAGGAACAGTAACCAAAAGGAGTCAGAACTCTCTCCCCTTCAAAGCAGATATACGTCATCGGATCGAATGGGATCAGTTTTTCTTCCTCATATCAACGTCAGTGTTTAATCTGTGACTAATAAAGTATGTTCGATTCTGTGATGTACTTTTCGATCGGTGATACATGTGTTTTCCCGGGCTCGTCTTCCGCACTCGTTATAGCGGTTCGATTTAGTGTTGAATCCATTTTAGGGAATCAGTTATTCCCGACATTGGTATCAAAGCCATTGTTCATGTCTTCCCAATCCCTTTTCATGTTTTCCCAATCCCTTTTCATGTTTGTGAATTAGTTTTGATTGAATTTTCGTGAAATATCGATCGACACCGATCGGGGATGGAAAAATCCCGACACCCGAGCACTGTTCACGCCTTTTTTGATTTTCTGTAAGTCGAAATTAGTTTTTGATAGAGCAGCGTCGAAGGTCTCATCAAAACGAGAAAGTCGAGTGGCGGATCGCTGCCGTAGGCCACCGGACGCACCCCCACGCGCGGCAGAACGAACCAGCGTCATCATTGCACTCGCCAATTTGGGCCCCAAGCGCATGCGATGCACGCGCGAGGGGTTGAAACGCGCACGTGCGACGCACGTGCGCGGCGAGCCGTCAACGGCGCTGCTGCGCACGCGTGCCGCACGTGCCGAGCCGATCCATCCGACCCGGCTCAATCGGCCCGGCCCGACTCGGTTGACCCTCAACCCGATTGACTATTGACCGTCCATTGACCATTGACCCGACCGTTGACCTTGACCGTTGACCGTTGATGATGGCACGTACTACGCACGCGTGCCGCACGTACCGAGTTGGTCCATCCGACCCGACCCGACCCGGTTGACCCTCGACTCGGTTGACCGTTGACCGTCCGTTGACCGTTGACCATCCGTTGACCATTGACCGGCCATTGACTTTGACTGTTGACCGTTAACTAATAAAAAAAAAAAACAAAAGAGGAAGGAAGAGGAATGTGTTTCTTTTTCAATTATGCCTATGTGGATTATATGTAATCCCTTTTTGTTCTACATTTGTTGTAGGAACAATGCCTCCCCTTAAGTTGTGCACACATATTCGCGCAATTACTGATAAATAAAAGGAAAGGCTTTCAAGGTCGATAGCCGATTTGAATAATTATCGATGAGAGAGCGGCGACATAATAGATCATGCTCTTGAAGTCAACAGGAAAATACAAAAGGTCATATGAAATGGTCATCTCCTGCCACAATCTGAGATGGTGCGATTTTTCATGAACACTCTTTCACCAGAATGGCAAAAAGTGTTGAATCGCTTATGGGAAGTCAATAAAGCCGCTTCATATAGGAGTCTTGTGATGGCTTTTATAGATGATTATTACCTGATTGTTACAAAAGAAAAGATCAAGAAATTGAACAAAAAAGGAGCTTTCCCAGTTCATTTATTGACTTGAGTTTAGATATTTCGAGTTATCTTTTTTTTAGTATACTTTATGGATACCTTATGTAAATGTTTTACTACCTAGTTATTGTTGATGTAGCAACTGATATATAAGTTGCATTATGTGAAAGCATTATTATTCTATTGGATGTCAAATATTATTTGCTTTCTGTTATTGTTGACTGCTGTGGATAGTTTATAGAAGTTTTTGTAGCTTCATAGAATTTATTTTGCATAGACAATTATATTAATGATAGTTTTAAGTTAAGATTTTTGGAGGATGATTGGAAACATAGTGACCTTTCGATTTTGAAACCTTATTTAAAATTATTCATTGATATGATAAGTCTGTGCAAAATGGATACACAAATGATAGGCATTAATTATTCGTGCATATGTCTCATGTGTTCAAATCAATGGCTTCAGCCACAAAGAGCATAGTTGCCGAGTTAAACAAAGGTGAAAAGCTCAATGGCAATAACTATGAAATCTGCCACATGAAAATCCAATATGTACTGGAAGAGCAAAAGGCACTAGAAACTCTTAACCTAACCATGGAAGAGCCTGAAGATGGAAACATTGCACAACACAAGAGAGATAAGGATGCATTTGCTGCATGGAAAAGGAAGAACTCTCTTGCTCGCATTACGTTGCTGAGTAGCATGAAAAATGATGTTATGCGAGAGTTCAGGCGTTTTGTGAATGCCAAGGAAATGAGGGAAGCGTTGGCAGAAAGATTTGGTCATACTTCGGTAACCAAACTAAGGCAACTCACTATTAGGTTTGACTCTTACAAGACGCCTCATGGTCAGACCATGAAGCAACACTTGAGAAAGATGTCAAACAAGATTAATGAGCTGAAAGATGCTGGCTATGCCCTGATTGATGAGCAACAAGTGCAAGCAGTGATTCGTTCCTTGCCTCAAAGTTGGGAACATATGAAGGTGCACCTGACCCACAATGAGAATATTAAAACCTTTGAGGATGCAGTGCGCCATCTTGAGCTAGAAGAGGACCGCCTCTTGGCGGCTAAGCCAGAAATTGAAATATATAATGCTGGTTCTAGTTTAAATGGAGCTTCGGGTTCCAAGCGCAAATGTCCTGACTGGTTCAAGAGGTGGAAAGGCAAGGGACCAAGTGCTTCAGGGAAGAAACCAAAGGTTGACCAACATGAAAGAGGAAAACGTCCTCGAATGAAGAAGCTGACAATAGTGAAGTGTTACAATTGTGACAAGAAGGGTCACTATGCTCGCGATTGTCGCGAGCCAAAGAAGGTATACACCCCTTGTGCTTTTGAGAACTTTGCCTATGTATCAAGTTCTGTGTTCTTGACTGAGTCTAATCTTTTGTGGACTATGGATTTAGGAGCGATAGACCATGTAACGAAGGATAGAGAATCCTTCGTGAAATTTCGACGAGTACCAACTGGAACTAAGTGGATCTATGTGAGAAACAACTCCAGAGCTAAAGTAAAAGGAATTGGCACCTGCTAACTGAACGTACGTGATGGACGCACTTTGTTCCTACATGATGTATTGTATGCTCCGGAGATTCATCGGAATTTAGTATCTGTTTTAGTGTTGGTCAAGCTAGGTTTTAATATGAACTTCCATAATAGTGGTGTGGATTTGTATTTGGATACAAATTACTATGATTGTTATTATTTTCTAGATGGTTTCATTTTATTAGATATTGACTATATTAATGCAAATGTTTGTTATTCCCTTCTCACATCTCCTAATTCATATGATAATGATGTGAATGTGTGGTATGCTAAATTTGGTCATATTGGCCAATAACGTATGAATAGACTAGCCAAAAAGGACTTGTTGGGCAACATTGAAAAAATCGATTTGCCCATAGATGAGCATTGCCTAGTAGGGAAAACGACAAGGAAACCATTTGGAAAAGGTAAAAGAGCTAAATTTCCTCTGCATTTAATCCATTCTGACGTCTGTGGTCCAATGAATGTAAGAGGAAGGCATGAGGCTGTTTATTTCATCACATTTATAGATGATTATACTCGATTCGGATATGTCTATTTGATTCCTCATAAATCTGAAGCATTAAGTTGTTTCAAAAGGTTTATGAACTTGGTAGAGAATCAATTAGACAAGAAAATAAAAGCATTGAGATCCGATTCGAGGTCGAGAATATTTATCTGATGAGTTCAGAAAATTATGTGATGAAAAAGGAATAGAAAGACAGTTGTCTATTCCATATACTCCTTAACAAAATGGTGTTGCGGAGAGAAGAAACAGAACCCTACTTGAAATGATTAGGTCCATGATGGCGCATACTAACTGACCTATCACTTTTTGGAGTGATACGTTGTTAACTGCTGCCTACATACTTAACCAGGTGCCTTCCAAATCAGTTACTTCCACTCCATATGAGTTATGGACAGGTAAAAAATCGGACTTAAGTTTTCTTAAGTCATGGGGTTGTGCTGCCTATACTCATGAGCCCTATCACTAGTTTGGGAAATTAGGTCCTAAAGGAAAGAAGAGTATTTTCATAAGATACTCCGAATACTCGAAAATGGAGTAAAGGACACCTGGAGTGCCATAACTTGGCACGGGGGGACACTTAAGTGTCATAACTTAAAAATGGTACACTTAACTGTCAGTTTCGAAGTTAAATGGAACACTTAAGTGTCACTCCGGCGAAAATCCGGCCAAACGGCTGACGTGGCAATTTTCCGGCGAGTTTGGTCCAAAACGGTGTTGTTTTGCATGCTGACGTGGCAAGAAAATATAAAACGACGCTGTTTCGTGTCCGATGTGTAAAAAATAATATAAAAATTAATTAAATTAAATCAAAACTTAATTTTAATTAAAATATTCTAAAATTTTATTTAAAAAAAAAAAAAGGTGGGGAAGGCTGAAGGGGCCGGCTAAGGGCTGAGCCCTCGCCGCCGCCGCCTCCCCGCTATCGCCGGGAAGGGCCGGAGACGGAGGGGGGGAGGGCCGGCCAGGTCGCCGCCCCCGGCCGCCCCGTGCCGAGGGCCACGAGCCCTCGCCCGTCCGGGGTGAGGGTCGCGGCCCTTGCCCGGATCCGCAAGGGCTGCGAGCCCTCGCCGCCTCCCCGCCGTCGTCGGCCCTTCCCAAAGGACGGCGGGGAGGCGGCGGCAAAGTGAGGGCTCGGCCGCCCCCTTTGGCCTCCTTTTTTTAATTTTTTTAAATTTTTTTAATTTTTTAGAATATTTTAGAATATTTTAAATAAAATTAAGTTTTAATTTAATTTAATTAATTTTTATATTATTATTTACACATCAGATATGAAACGGCGTCATTTTTGCATTTTCTCACCACGTCAGCGTGCAAAACAACGCCGTTTTGGACTAAACTCGCCGGAAAATTGCGACGTCAGCCGTTTGGCCGGATTTTCACCGGAGTGGCACTTAAGTGTTCCATTTAACTTCGAAATTGGCACTTAAGTATACCATTTTGAAGTTATGGCACTTAAGTGTCCCCCCGTGCCAAGTTATGGCACTCCAGATGTCCTTTACTCCTCGAAAAGGTATGTGTTTATAGGTGAGCAGGAAAGTGAAAGTATAACTGAATTTGAATCACGGGATGTCACATTCTTAAATAATGAATTTCCTAAGAAGAGCGAAATAAGTGAAGATTTCTCCCCATTTGAAACCTTGGATCAAGATAATGATATTAGTGGAGTCCGTCCAAGTGAGAGTAATATGAGAAGTGATGAATTGAATTCAACTCATTTTCAATTACAACCACATGATGAGACGACATCATCATTATCTAATCCTAGTGGGACCATAATGGGGAATGACGAATCTCTCGTACAGCGAACAAGTCGCAAAAGTATTCCCCATTGACATTTTGACATTGAAGGGGAAACTTTTATAGTTACTCCACAAGATGAGGATGAGCCAAGAAATATACGTGAGGCTCCAAATTGCCCTAGTAAGGAAAACTGGATGCATGCAATGGGAGAGGAAATTGAGTCAATGAAGTCACACCATGTTTGGGAACTAGTTGATCTTCCAAAAGGACGCAGAGCTATTGAGAACAAGTGGGTTCTCAAAATAAAGGACGCAGAGCTATTGAGAACAAGTGGGAACTAGTTGATCTAATCCTAGTGGGAGCATAATGGGGAATGACGAATCTCTCGTACAGCGAACAAGTCGCAAAAGTATTCCCCATTGACATTTTGACATTGAAGGGGAAACTTTTATGGTTACTCCACAAGATGAGGATGAGCCAAGAAATATATGTGAGGCTCTAAATTGCCCTAGTAAGGAAAACTGGATGCATGCAATGGGAGAGGAAATTGAGTCAATGAAGTCACACCATGTTTGGGAACTAGTTGATCTTCCAAAAAGACGCAGAGCTATTGAGAACAAATGGGTTCTCAAAATAAAGCGTAAAGCTGATGGCTCGATAGAAAAATATAAAGCTCGCATTGTGGCGAAGGGGTATAATCAACAGGAATGAATTGATTATGAGGAAACATTTTCTCCTGTTGTGAGATTTACCTCGATTCGCATTATTCTGGTAATAGTGGCAAATATAGATCTTGAATTACATCAAATGGATGTAAAGACTGCTTTTCTCTATGGAGAATTGGATAGGGAAATATATATGGAACAACCTGTTGGTTTCATTACGAAAAGCTAAGAAGAAAAGGTATGTCGATTTTTGAATTGATATATGGCCTTAAGCAGTCGTCAAGATAATGGTATATATGTTTTCATAATGCCATAATGGCATATGATTTTACAATGATTGATGAGAATCATTGTGTATATATCAAAAAATCCAAATATCAATTTGCGATCATATCATTATATGTTGATGATATACTCATTGCCGGAAGCAATATGGAGTTTGTTACTATCATCAAAAGTTGGTTATCTTCCAATTTTGAGATGAAAAAGGCTGCATACATTCTTGGAGTTAAGATTTCAAGAGATCGTTCAAAGAGGTCACTATCTCTTTCACAAGAAACATATATAAATAAGGTTCTTAAACGATTTCGTATGCAAGATTGTAAACCCATATATACTCTTATTGCAAAAGGTGAAGGATTGAGTCATAGAGTATGTCTAAGGACTCCAGAAGAGAAGGAACAAATGAAACATATTCCTTATGCTAGTACTATTGGCAGCTTGATGTACGCTATGATGTGTACAATACCTGACATATGTTTTGCAGTTAGAATGGCAGCCAGGTGGCCACGGGAGGTGGCGGCCAATGGGCTGTGCGACCGGCGATGACAGCGGTCGGTCGGCGGCGGCGGCGGTCGGCCGATGGCGACATAAGGCGACCGCAGCGGCCGGCCGGCGGCCGTAGCGGCAGCTAGCTGCGGTCGATCGGCCTCGCAACCGCCAGCCGACGACCGGCGGCGACGGTCAGCCGGTGGCGACCGGCGCGGGGGGCCGGCAGCCAGGCCGGCGACCGGCGACGACGGCGGTTGGTCGGCCTCCGGCAACCGGCGGCGACCAGCGGCGACCGGCAGCGGTCGGCTAGCGGCGGCGATGGCGATCGACCGGCAGACGACGACGAGCGACGATCAACGGCAGTCAACGGCGATCAGCAAGAGAAGAATAAAAGAAAAAAATATTCATTTATTTCTTAAACTTGTTTCCAAGAACCAGAAGCAACTTTTTTTTACTTCTCATTTCTATTCCCGGGCTAACTTTTTATTCCCGGGAGCAAAAAACCAACTTGCGATTATCAAACGGGTTTTTATTCTTTTTTTGTTCCCGAGAACCAAAGAATAGAAATTCTTCTTCCAGGGAGTGTTCTCATGCAACACCTTAGCATCTAATGGGAGAAACAGAACCTGAACAACTGTTCCACAAGCGAGAGCCACCGAGGTCGAGAAATATAATATAATAATACAAATGATATCCACCAATTTTAGAAAGATTGTTTTCCTCATCTGTATTTAGATGCTCCTGTTAATTAAGTGGTAGGGTACAAAATATTTGCAATTAGAATTTCTTGAATCTAAATTCATCTTTGTAAAGTGTGAAATGCTGCTTTCACGTTGCAAGGTAAGAGATAATTGTCACATCAACCGGTTGGTAGGAGCATTTGGGCTTTGTAATCTGAAATAGGAAACAGCATAGCAATGTCAATGATGTAGTCTGAATTTGGCACAAGTTTAAATGATAAACATGACTCCTTGAGTCTCAAATAAGAAAGTCATTGACCGTGTTTTGATATTATATATTGCTATTCTAGTTTTTCATTTTTCTCTTAATTTAATGTAAAATATTTTTCTGGCATCAAAATAATGATTATTGCTCAGAAAAGCTGCCAAAAGAAATTTGGCTCTGCCTGTTATCTTTATCTTTCAGTGGATTTTCCGGCGTGATTCATTGTTAGAAATCATTCTGAAAGGACCATAACTATATTCTGATGTTTCAGCCACGTCGGACGGATGAAAAGTCTCAATCCCCACATGCACGAACGTTGTCAGTAAACACGACGCTGTCGGACCTTGCTTTTTCTCTCTTCCGCCTTTTGTCTTCGCTTCGCAACTTGTCCAACTCGCACGGCATGCATTTTCACCCCACGCTACGCTGTATTTTGGAGGACCGAATCTGGTGTGGCCATGCTTAGCTTGATTTAGGTGATTATAATTGGATCTCTCAATTGCTCGATCGAACGGTGTCGTTTGACGATCCCTAGATGCATCGCCACGTGGATCGTACTCAAGTAGTCCTAGTGCTTCGTTTAGCTCTCATGGAGTTTGTAGGACTAAATATGAGTTAGAATTATTATGGACCAACGGACATAAATCAATCACAGGAGCACAAGATCACAAGTTCAATTTATATTGTGGCCAATTATCTTAATAGTTTGTGTTGTGTTGTTTAATAACAATGTACTTTGTGATCGTGAAGAAAGATTTCCAAATTACTATTATCTTGGTGAGCCGTTATAAGATAATATGGAATACTTATAACTCAAACTAAACATTTCCCAATGGATACTCAAAAAGGTTGCTAACATTGGTGGTCCCTCTCCTCCTTTCCACCTTATGGAAAAGCAAACATAATCAATTGCAACAAAAATACAATAATTGCACTGTGATGGCTGTGTAGTATAAAACACAATAGAATTTGATTTAACATAGCAAATTTAGGTAATAATGACTGAATTCAAAATCATGCTGGAGCGATTTGGTGCTCGACTTCATAATTGGATCCAACGCTAGAGCACACCTTGGACCAAGCTACTCCACAAGGTTTTGTTGACATGTAAGCTTTTAGTATTTAAGAAAAATAGAAACCACCGAACATGTCAGACAAGTGAGAAAGGCTAAAATTATAAAATTACAGAGCCAGACCCACAATCCATCAATGTTAATAATCATTACTCTGAAAGTTTATTTATGGATTGGACGTTACATAAGTCCTTCTTACTAAGATACATCAGGCAAGTTCCACAAACTCGGCAATGTGTTAACAAAATACAAACATTTTTCGCAAGTGAAGCTAAGTAGAAAATGAAACCCTTCTAGGGGCATTTGTGCCTGCCTCCATGGGTAGTCATGTTGGCATAGCAAGGGCAGGCGTCGTAGTTGCCGGAAGTTCCAGGCGGCACGCAGTCACAGCGAGCGCAGCAAGTCCCGCATGCCCTCTTGCACAAGTGCGGCCGCGACGACAGCTGGCACCGAGCATCGCAAGCTCCGTCGCAATCTTGAAATGTGCGCGAGAAACTAAGCTTAAAATGAATAGGTACTACGGAGTTCTAGTTTCAAGGCCGATTTAAAATGTGATTGTGTTCATACCTATATGCGGAGGCGGAGGAGCTATTTCCTCAGCCGTGTTCAACTGAATCACCTAACAAAAGGAGAATTCGATGAGGGCATTAACGGAAGCTCGATAGAAGCACATTGAATGAGAACAGATCTTCAAAGATGGTTGAAAAGTAGCAATTAAAGCCAAAAAAAAAAAAAAAGATGATTTACAGCATGTTTTACCATATAATCAGAGTCGGCTTGGTGGATCAAAAGAATAGAGAAAAGCAGCAACGTTGTACAGAGCCTCGACAACGCCATTGGCTTCGAGTGGAATGAAGCGTGGTTGGAATTCAAGAAATGAGTTCTATTTATAGATTGAACACGGAAGAAAAGAGGGAGAGAGTTAGGTTACTTCTTGAATTTTACCCAATACGTGGAAAGTGGAAAGTGGAGAGTAGGTGGATGCTGCGTATGGAGATTCCTTATGCTTAACATTTAAGCAGAAGATAAACATATTTGTACTCGAAGAGACTGAAGAGTCAATGCTGATGCTCACTATCCATCGAATCATGGGTTGGTAACTGGCGTCCCCTTTTCTTACGTTGTTCATGATTAAGGTCCAAAGAGATGGGTAGTTTGGGCACATGATCACATTGTGATGGACTGCTTGAGGAGGAGGATAGGACCGGATATTAACTCATGCTTCCTTGCTAATGTTGTGTCCTTTGTCCCCCAAGTCCCAAGCTCATAATGCAGGAATATCATTTTAAGCCTTCTTGCTGTAAGACAATTTTTATCTATTCAAATTAATTACTGTAAGCAAAATTATATCATCTGGGAAACAAAAATAAGAATGTTCACAATACGTGATACATGACATAAATGATGATGCCGGATACTTTATCTTGTAAGTGCTTCTTTTGATGCCTCAATAAACCTCAACCATTAGTTTATGAAAATGATATGGTTTTTAACGATTAAAATTTATCGAATCAAACCACCGCCTGCGGTGGCCCAGTTGGATAAGGCTCTCCAATGAAACTAACGAAAGTGGAGGGGGTCGAATCCCGCTGGCCGCACGGGATCTTAAGCGCGACGTCGAGGTGGTGGGTCCTCCGCTAGCGTCGCCCCAGGGTTTACCCGCCGGCTACCGGCTGTACGGGGTTCTCTGGGTATCAAAAAAAAAAATTGCTTACGTATATGGTTAAAACATTATATGTGACCGGGTTTAGCTCCCCTCCTGGCCACTTGAGTTTTGGGAAGCATTTGCAATAGACCAAGTGGAAAAATTGCTTTCATGTTTCAGCAATTGCCTGCAGGACCAACAAAGGTCAAACTTTACCAATTCAAGTAAAATTCATGCCTCAAACTTTAATTTTTACGGATCGAACCATCAATTATCGATTAGGATAATTTATTTATTGAATCTAGAATATGTTAAAAATGAATATGAACCATTAACTTAGATGGGACTCACATTGGATCGATGAAAAAATAACAAGTGCAATAGAAAGAAAGATAAATGAAAACTTTATTCACGATAGATACGACAGATAAATTGCTAAACACATTGTGAATTTGCATTTGCAAACCACTTCTTGACGAGCTCCATGAAGTTAGTACAACAACAACGTCCCTTAACTTAGCAACAATTGCACAAGCTTGAGCGATCGATGTCCGACCATTGGAAAGAAAACGAAGCCCGTCGAGCATCTCATGGGCACTTGTGCTTGTTGTCGCGGGTAGTCATGTTGGCGTAGCACGGACAGACGTCGAGGTTGCCGGAGGTGCCCGGAGGGACGCAGTTGCAGCGGGCACAGCACGTCCCGCAAGCCCTCTGGCAAAGGTGAGGCCTCGAGGACAGTTGACACCTGGCAGCACACGCTCCGCCGCAGTCTGCACAACAAAGATGAAGACCTCATGTCATTATACCATTATTTTTGAAAAATTTACAAGCGAAAAGGAGAAATGACTATAAATAGTTTTGTACCCATTTTCGGAAGCTTCGAGTTGTCCCCTGCATTTCCAACTCCCTGCGTCTGTCAAGAACACAAAAGGGTCATTTTGGTTAATTAGAATGGACATGAGGTAGTGTGATAAAGAAGAAGAAAATCAAATGAGCAGAATATACGAATAATCGAAAGCAAAGCGAGCTGGTACCATCTGGTCAGCTTCGGTGTGTTGAAGAAGAAGAACCGAGATTAATAGGGAAGCAATTAAAAACTTGTGGACGGCCATGGTCGAGACTTTTTCGGAGTTAGAATGGAATACCAATGATGCAGTCCTAATGACTTTGGTCGGATGATTGATACAATGAAGGGGGAGGGCAGAGGGCGGGCTATATATAGTCTTATCCTAAGCAAGCAAAGTTCGTCTCGCTGACCCCTCATTAAGATGGGCATCTAGGGTTGGTAGCAAGTAGCCCGAGTGAATTATTTGCGGCCGACTGGACTTTCGAAGAAGCGCGTAAGGTGGTCAACCCTCATCAGCGCAGCTCCATGCATGCGTGGGCTGTTTGGCTTTCTCTACTGTGTTTTTTAAGTCCTCAGCTGATAAAATGGCGACATCATGTTCGAAGTTGAGATTTGGTTTGGCACGTAAAAGTTGCATGGGTTTTGTTCTTTCTATCGATATTGGGCAAAGGAAAAAGCATCGGGGCTCTGAGTCTCAGATCGAACCTGCGGCAGATGAGAGCAGAAAGCATCATCATCTGCCAGCTGGTACACTCGGCATGCACAGCTGTTCCTCTTTTCGTTTTCCAGTAAACGCCAAACCAGAAAGCTCGCGAAAGCCACCGACGTATCATATCGGATCGAGCTAAGTGGTTGAATGGAGCGATGTTCAATGTGAATGCGACAGGTTTCTTGTATTTGACTCAAAATAATCCTTTACTACCCCAGCCATCATCACCTTGGAAGTAGGAGAATCTTGCATCCCTGGCTGGATAAACTAATCAAACCAAAACAACTTCGTCCTAAGCAACTTCTTCTTCTTTTTTTATCGAACAATTAATATGCGTTGAGGATGTTCATATTAGGTGGGTAAATACTAAACATATGAAATATTCCATCACCATCATCGAGTGGATAAGAAATGACTCAAGATACAGATGAGTAGTCCAAATATTGAAAATTTTCTCGATGAATGCTCCTTCTCCCACGCCTCCATCTCTGCCTCCATCTTTCGCTCGCTTCTTCTCTGATATCCAGCACTTCCACCTCCTGTCCAACTCATACCACGTTGGCCAGAAGGTTGAGACCCTACGCTGCATCAACGCGCCTCGTTCATTGCCTAAGCCGACTTTAGTCAACCTTGAATCAACTCAGATATGAGATCGAGTTGAGCTCCAGATCACAAATCTAGGGCACACTCGACCTTTGATCCAAAATATGAGGCCCAAGTTCGCCAGCCGATCTTGAGATCAACAGGGGAGGACTAAAACGGCAGCAAGGTGGTGGACTAAGACACTAATGAGGTGGTGGTCATGGAAGGGGACGGATGTTGTTGTCGTCCCCATCAAAGTGAAAGGGAAGAAAAAGAAAAAAAAGGAGAAAATAACGCTCCATTCGTTTCATGAAAAATTACTTCCAAAAAAATGTTTTCCGAATTTTCTAACGTTCATTTCATGGAAAATGAACTAGTCGAGGAAAATGTTTTCCATTATTAAAAAAAACAACATTTAAAAGTGAGGGAAAAATCTTCCACTTTTGAAAAGTGGAAAACATTTTCCATAACTTTTTCCACATTATTTCTTTTCACCAGCACATTTTAGTTTTATTTTTATGCTTTCTTTTTCTTTTTCTTTTGTTAAAAAATCGAGTTTTTAATTTTCTTTTCTTTCTTCCCTTTTCATCTTCTCCCTTGGCCTTGGCTAGTCGCCGGCCATGGCGGCGGCCGGTGACCGGCCGCGAGCCAGCTCGAGCCTCACCCTAGGTCGGTGAGGCTCTACCTAGCCCAATCCGGCGAAGCCGAGCTCACCCAAGCCCTGGCGAGCTCGAGTGTCACCGACCTGGGGTGGGGCTCGGGCCTCACCCGAGCTCACCGGATTTGGTGGCAAAGGTCGGGCTTCCAATCCCGGGTGAGCCGAGTGCTGCCAAATCCGGTGAACTAGCGGCTAGCCAAAGCCCGGCAAACCTTTGGCGAGCTCGGGCGAGATCGGCCGAGCCTTGAGCTCGCCGGATCTGGTGATCGCATCTTAGTCAACCATGGGGCAGCTAGCCATCGTCAGGCATGCGGCGGCGGAAGGAGGAGGAGGAAGGAGGAAAGAAAAGAAAAAGAAAAAAATAATAAATAATAAAAACTTTGATTTTTAAAAAATACAAATAATTAAAAATTCATTTTTAAAAAAATATTAAAAAATAAACTAATTTTTTGGTCAACTAAAATTATTAAAATTCAATTTTTTAATAATTTTTCTCAAATAATTAAATTAGTTAACGAATGATGGAAAATATTTTCCACTCAAAGTTCATGTTTTCGCCGAACATCGGAAAATATAGTAAAAATAAGAAACGAACACACCGTAAAAATAAGAAAGAGGGAGAAGAGAGAGGCAAGACAATGAAGAGGAAACAGGTTCTAACAGCGTGGGCCCAAGCGACACATGTTGCCCGATGAATGGACTGAGATTTTAACATGCTGATATGAGAGCTCTATCTAATATTTTCTCGAAAATGGGAGAAGCATCAAGAAATCTGACGTGTCGGCCCGTTGGACAGATGAGAAGTCTCTATCCTCACGCACGAACGTCCTCAGTAAACAACACCGTCAGACCTTGCTTTTTTCTGCTTCCGCCTTTTGTCTTTGCTGCGCAACTTGTCTAGCTCGCACCCCGTCCAGTTTCACACCACGCTACGCTGGATTTTGGAGGTCCGGATCTGGTGCGGTCATGCTTAGCTTGAGTTAGGCCATTATAACCAGATGCCTCGTTTGCCCCATCAGACGGTGTCAATTGAGGATCCCTAGATTCTGCGCTACGTGGATCGTGCTCAAGTAGTCGTTGCACTTCGTTTAGCTCTCATGGAGTTTGTATGAGTTAGAAGTGAGCGATGGACATAAATCAACCATAAGAGCACAAGATCACAAGTTCAATTCATTGCGACTAATCATCTGAATAGTTTGTACCGTGTTGTTTAATAGTAATATACTTCATGATCACAAAGAAAGACTTCCAAACTATCAATATCTTGATAAGCATCTACGAGATAATATGGGGTAGTTATAATTCAAATCGAACATTTCTTGATGAATGCTCAAAAAAGGTTGCTAACACTGGTCATCCCTTTCCACCCTTCTACCTTATAAAAAAGCAAACATAATCAATTGCAATGAAAAAAAAAATGCATTGTGATGCCCCTATATTGTAAAACATGAGAGAATTTGATTTAGTAGAAAAAGTTTAGATAATAATGACTCAATTCGACATCATGCTAGAGTGATTTGGTGCTTAACTTCGTGATTGGATCCGATGCTAAAGCATACCCTAGACCAACCTACTCCATAAGGTTTTGTTGACATGTAAGATTTTACTATTTAAAAAAAAAAATTAAAATCGCCGAACATGGTACGCAAGTGAGGAAGGCTAAAATAACAAGATTATTGGGCCGGTCCCATGATTCATCGATATTAATAATCATTACTCCGAAAGTTTATTTATTGATTGGACGCGACTTAAGTCTTTATTATTGAGATACATCAGGCAAGACTCCACAAACTCGGCAATACATCGACAAAATGGAGATATTTTTCGCAACTTGAAAATGGAATCCTTCTAGGGGCATTTGTGCCTGCCTCCATGAGTAGTCATGTTGGCATAGCAAGGGCAGGCATCGTAGTTGCCGGAAGTTCCCGGCGGCACGCAGTCGCAGCGGGCGCAACAAGTCCCGCATGCCCTCTTGCAAAGGTGTGGCCGTGACGACAGCTGGCACCGAGCATCACAAGCTCCGTCGCAATCTTGAAATGTGCACAAGAAACTAAGCTTAAAATGAACAGGTACTTCGGAGTTCTAGTTTCGAGGCGGATCTAAAATGCGACTGTGTTCATACCTATATGTGGAGGTGGAGGAGGTGGTGCCTCAGCTGTGTTCAACTGAATCACCTAACAAAAGGAGAATTTGATTAGGGCATTAATGGAAGCTCGATAGAAGTACGTTGAATGAGAACAGATCTTCAAAGATTGTTGGAAAGTAGCATTCAAAGCAAAAAAAGATCATTTACAGTATGTTTTACCATATAATCAGATTCAGCTTGGTGGATCAAAAGAAGAGAGAGGAGCAGCAACGCCGTACAAAGCCTCGACAACGCCATTAGCTTCAAGTGTAGTGTGGCGTGTTTGGAATTCAAGAAACGAGCACAATTTATAGATCGAGCACAGAAGAAGAGAGGGAGAGAGTTAGGTTAGTTCTTAAATTTCACCCAATACGTGGAAAGTGGAAAGTGATGAGTAGGTGGATGCTGCGTAGGAAGATTCATTATGCTTAACATTTAAGCAGAAGATAAACATATTTGAACTCCAAGAGACTGATGAATCGATCCTGATGGTCACCATCCATCGAATCATGGGCTGGAAAATCATGATTAAGGTCCAATCTGTAAAATGAAGTCAATGATGAGATGGGTGCAAAATCACAGAATCATTTCAGCAAAGCACTTATCATCAAAGGGATGGGTACTTTGGACACAGCATCATATGGTGATGGGCTGCTTGAGAAGGAGATTAACTCATGCTTCCTTGCTAATGTTGTGTCCTTTGTCCCCAACATCTGAGCTCGGAATCCATCTATTACCATTGCCGGAATATCATTTTAAGCCTTCTTGGCATAGGAGGATCTTTTACCTATTCAAATTAATCTCCATAAGTAAAATGGTATTATTTGGAAAGCAAATAAGAATGTTCATAATACATAATACATGACATAAATGACAGGTGCAGATACTATATCCTGTAAGTGCTTGTTTTGATGCCTCAATGAATCTCAATCATTGATTTGTGAAGATGATAGCATTATTAACGATTGAGATTTGTCGAGTCATTCAAGTTAACTCGTTCTATTTGTCGGCTGTGAACTTCTGAGCTTTACTTTGTCTTTTAGTGAATTTGGGCTTACATACATAGTTAAGACCATATATGTGATTGGGCTTGGTTCCTCTCCTGGCCACTTGGTTTTTGGGGTTCTGCATTTGCGATGGACAAGGTGGACAATCAGTTTCGATGTCTCAGCAATTGCTTACAACACTGGCAAAGGTCTAATTTTATCAATTCGAGTAAAATTCAAGCCTCAAACTTTGAGTTTACTGAACCAACCATCAGTTATCGATCCAAATAAATTATTTGGTGACTCTAGAATATGTTAAAAATGAATATGAACCGTCAACTTAGGTGCGACTTATATTGGTCCGACAAAATAGTAATAAGTGCAATGAAAAGAAAAATAAATAGAAAAACTTTAATCATGATAGATACAACAGATAAATTGCTGAATACATTGTGAATTTGCATTTGCAAACCACTTGCTGACGAGCTCCATGAAAGTGCAACAACAAAAACAACATCCCTACAATAATTAGCAGCAATTGCACAAGCTTGAGTGATTGGTATCCAACAATTGGAAAGAAAACAAAGCCCGTCGAGCATCTCATGGGCACTTGTGCTTGTTGTCGCGGGTGGTCATGTTGGCGTAGCACGGACAGACGTCGAGGTTGCCAGAGGTGCCCGGAGGGACGCAGTTGCAGCGGGCGCAGCACGTCCCGCAAGCCCTCTGGCAAAGGCGAGGCCTCGACGACAGCTGACACCTGGCGGCACACGCTCCACTGCAGTCTACACAACGAAGATGAAGACCTCGCATTACTAGATGATTATTAAAAATTTACGTGGGAAAAAGAGAATTGACTCTTCATATATAGTTCTGTACCCATTTTCAGAAGCTTCGAGTTGTCTCCTGCATTTCCAACTCCCTGCGTCTGTCAAGGACGCAAAAGGATCGTTTTGGTTAGTTTGAATGGACATGAGGTAGTGTGATACAGAAGAGAAGAAAATCAAATGAGCAGAATATGCAAATAATCAAAAGTAGAACAAGTTGGTACCATCTGGTCAGCTTCAGCAAGTTGAAGAAGAAGGACGGAGATTAAGACGAAAGCAATTAAAAGCCTGTGGATCGCCATGGTCGAGACTTTTTCGGAGTTAGAATTGAATATCAATATGATGCAGTCCTAATGACTTTAGTCGGATGATGTTTGATGCAATGAAATGGGAGTGTAGACGGTGGCTATATATAGGCTCGTCCTAGCAAGCGAAGTATCTCTTGTGGACGTCTGTCTTGTGGACGTCTCATTAGGATGACCATCTAGGGTTGGTAGCAAGTGGCCCGAGTGAATTATTTGCGGCCGACTGGACTTTCGAAGAAGCGCGTAAGGTGGTCATCTGCACAGCTGCATGCATGCGTGGGTTGTTTGGCTTTCTCTTCTGTGTTTTTTTAAGTCCTGAGCTGATAAAATGGCAACATCATGTTCGAAGGTGAGGTTGGTTTGGCACGTAAAGTTGCATGGTTTTGCGTACTTTCGATCAATATTGGGCGAAGGAAAAAGCATCAAGGCTCCGAGCCTCAGATCGAACCTGCACCAGACGAGAGCAGAGAGCATCATCATCATCATCATCTGCCAGCTGGGAAACTCAGCATGCACAGCTGTTCCTCTTTTAGTTTTCCAGCAAACGCCAAACCAGAAAACTCGCGAAAGCCACCAATGAATCATATCGGATGGAGCTAAGTGGTTGAATGGATCGATGTTCAATGTGAATGCGACAGGTTTCTTGTCCTTTGACTTAAAATAATCCTTTACTGCCCCGGCCATCATCACCTTGCAACTATGAGAGTCTTGCATCCCTGGCTGGATAAACTAATCAAACCAAAACAACTTCATCCGAAAAAACTTCTTTTTTGTTATCGAGCAATTTATTTGTGTTGAGAAAGTTCATATTAGGTGGGTAAATACTAAACACAAAAAAATTCCGTCATTGTCATTGGGTGGATAAGAAATGACTCAAGATACAGAAGGGTAGTTCAAATATTGAACATTTCTAGATGGATGCTCCTTCTCCCATGCCTCCATCTCTACCTCCATCTTCGCGTGCTCCTTCTCTAACCTCCAACACCTCCACCTCATGTCCAACTCATCCCACGTCAGCCAAAAGGTCAAGACCCTACGCCCTGTCAACACGCCTCGTTGGTTGCCTAAGCCGACTTTAGTCAACCTTGAATCAACTTAGATTTGAGGTCTAGCTGAGCTCTAGATCACAAATTTAGGGCTTGCTTGACCTTCAATTGGAAATCTGAGGCCCAAGTTTGCTGGTGGAGCTTGTGCTCAACAATGGAGGACTAAAATGGCGGCAAGGTGGTGGACTGAAACAACGGCGAGGTAGTGGTGGTGGTGAAAAGGAACGAATGTCTGTTGTCGTCCCTGTCGGAATGAAAGGGAAAAAGAAGGCAAAAAAGGACAAAAGAAGAGAAGAAAGATAGGGAAGAGAGAGGCAAGACGGTGAGAGAGGAGAGGGGTTCTAGCGCAGTGGGTTCAAGCGGCACATGTTGCCCGATGAATGGACTGAGATTTTGACATACTGACCTAAAGCTATATATCTAATATTGAGAAATGATTGCGTGAGAGTTTTTAATATACTTTGAGAATAATAATATATTCTTGATCACAAAAAATTAAATCATAAATAATTATATATTATTATAGGACCCACTTCTTTAAGAATTTATGATTCACAATAAATCATTATTCTCACAATATGTCAAAGACTATTACGCTAGCAGACCCTCCTCATATTTTCTCGAAGAGGAGAGAAGATCAAGAAATCTGACATGTCAGCCACGTTGGACGGATGAAAGGTCTCGATCCCCATACGCATGAACGTCCTCAATAAACAACACCGTCGGACCTTGCTTTTTTCTGCTTCCGCCTTTCGTCTTTGCTTTGCAACTTGTCTAGTTCGCACCCCATGCAGTTTCACACCAAACCACGCTGGATTTTAGAGGTCCGGATCTGGTGCGGGCATGCTTAGCTTGAGTTAGGCCATTATAACCGGATGTCTCAGTTGCCCCATCGGACGGTGTCGGTTGACGATCCTTAGATGCGTCGCCGCGTGGATCGTGCTCAAGTTGTCCTAGCACTTCATTTAGCTCTCATGGAGTTTGTAGGACAAAATATGGGTTAGAAATTAGAATTATTGTGGAACAACCGACATAAATCAATTTTAGGAGGACAGGATCACAAGTTCAATTTACATTGCGACTAATCATCTACATAGTTTGCATTGTCTTATTTAACAGCAACATACTTCAGGATCACAAATAAAGACTTCCAAACTACCAATATTGTGGTGAGTGGCTATAAGATAATATGGGGTCGTTATAACTCAAACTGGACATTTCTTGATGGATGCTCAAAAAAGGTTACTAATACTGATCATCTCTCTCCACCCTCCTACCTTATAGAAAAGCAAACATAATCAATTGCAACCAAAAAAGAAAAAAAAATTGCATTATGACACCTGTATATTGTAAAACACGATAGAATTTGATTAAGTATAGCATGCTTAGATAATAACGATTTGATTCAACAACAAGCTGGAGCGATTTGGTGCTCAACTTCATGATTGGATCCAATGCTAGAGCATATCCAGACCAACCTACTCCATAAAGTTTTGTTGACATGTAAAATTTTATTGTTTAAGAAAACTCAAAGGCACCAAACATGGTACTCAAGTGAGGAAGGCCAAAATTACAAGATTACGGGGCCAATCCCATGATCCATCAATATTAATAACCATTACTCCGAAAGTTTATTTATGGATTGGACATCACAAACTCGGTAATACATTAACTGAATAGAAACATTTTTCGCAGGTGAAGCTAAGTGGAAAATGAAACCCTTCTAGGGGCATTTGTGCCTGCCTCCATGGGTAGTCATGTTGGCGTAGCAAGGGCAGGCGTCGTAGTTGCCGGAAGTTCCAGGTGGCACGCAGTCGCAGCGAGCGCAGCAAGTCCCGCATGCCCTCTTGCACAGGTGCGGCCGCGACGACAGCTGGCACCGAGCATCGCAAGCTCCGTTGCAATCTTGAAATGTGCACGAGAAACTAAGCTTAAAATGAACAGGTACTCCGGAGTTCTAGTTTCAAGGCCGATTTAAAATGTGATTGTGTTCATACCTATATGCGGTGGCGGAGGAGCTGGTTCCTCAGCTGTGGTCAACTGAATCACCTAACACAAGGAGAATTCGATTAGGGCATTAACGGAAGCTTGATAGAAGTACATTCTATGAGCACGGATCTTCAAAGATGGTTGAAAAGTAGCAATCAAAGCAAAAAAAAAGATGATTTACAGCATGTTTTACCATATAATCAGATTCAGCTTGGTGGATCAAAAGAAGAGAGAAGAGCAGCAACGTTGTACACAGCTTCGACGACGCCATTAGCTTCGAGTTGAATGCGGCGTGGTTGGAATTGAAGAAACGAGTTCTATTTATAGATTGAACACATGAGAAGAGAGGGAGAGAGTAAGGTTACTTCTTGAATTTTACCCAATACGTGGAAAGTGGATAGTGATGAGTAGGTGGATGCTGCGTAGGGAGATTACTTATGCTTAGCAATTAAGCAGAAGATAAACATATTTGTACTCAAAGAGACTGATGAATCGATCCTGATGGTCTCCATTCATCGAATCATGGGCTGGAAAATCATGATTAAGGTCCAATCTGTAAAATGAAGTCAGTGGTGAGATGGGTGCAAAATCACAGAATCATTTTAGCAAAGCACTTATCATCAAAGAGATGGGTACTTTGGGCACAGCATCATATGGTGATGGGCTGCTTGAGAAAGAGATTAACTCATGCTTCCTTGCTAATGTTGTGTCCTTTGTCCCCAAGTTCCGAGCTCGGAATCAATCTATTGCCTCCGCTGGAATATCATTTTAAGCCTTCCCAGCCATAGGACGATCTTTTATCTATTCAAATTAATCTCCGTAAACAAAATGATATTATTTGGAAAGCAAATAAGAACGTTCATAATACATAACACATGAAATAAATAATGGGCACGGATACCATATCCTGCAAGTGCTTCTTTTGATGCCTCAGTAAATCTCAATCATTGATTTATGAAAATGATAGCGTTATTAACTATTGAGATTTAGCAAGTCAATAAAGCTAACCGTTTCTATTTGTCATCCTTGAACCCCTGGGCATTACTTTGTCTTTTAGTGAATTTGGGCTTATATACATGCTTAAGACCATATATGTGATTGGGCTTGGTTCCTTCCCGGCCACCTGGACTTTGGGGTTTTGCATTTGTGATGGACCAAGTGGACAATCAATTTTCCTGTTTCAGCAATTGCTTGCAGCACCGGTAAAGGTCTAATTTTATCAATTCGAGTAAAATTCAAGCCTCAAACTTTAATTTTTACCAATCCAACCCTCAGTTATCGTACAAGATAAATTATTTGGTGACTCTAGAACATGTTAAAAATGAATATGAACCGTCGACTTAGGCGGGACTTATATTGGTCCGACTAAAGAGTAATAAGTGCAATGGAAAGAAAGATCAATGGAAAAACTTTATTCACGATAATACAACAGATAAATTGCTGAATACATTGTGAATTTGCATTTGCAAACCACTTCTTGATGAGCTCCATGAAAGTACAACAACAAAAACAACGTCCCTACAATAATTAGCAGCAATAGCACAAGCTTGAGTGATTGGTGTCCGACCGTCGAAAAGAAAACGAAGCCTGTCGAGCATCTCATGGGCACTTGCGCTTGTTGTCGCGGGTGGTCATGTTGGCATAGCACGGACAGACGTCAAGGTTGCCGGAGGTGCCCGGAGGGACACAATTGCAGCGGGCACAGCACGTCCCGCAAGCCCTTTGGCAAAGGCGAGGCCTCGATGACAACTGACATCTGGCGGCACACGCTCCGCCACAGTCTACACAACAAAGATGAAGACCTCGCGTTACTAGATGATTATTAAAAATTCACGACTGAAAAAGATAGATGACCCTTTATATATAGTTCTGTACCCATTTTTGGAAGGTTCGAGTTGTCTCCTGCATTTGCAACTCCCTGTGTCTATCAAGGACACAAAAGGGTTGTTTTGGTTAGTTTGAATGGACTTGAGGTAGTGTGATACAGGAGAAGAAAATGAGCAGAATATATGAATAGTCGAAAGCAGAACGAGTTGGTACCACCTGGTCAGCTTCAGCAAGTTGGAGAAGAAGAACGGAGATTAAGACGGAAGCAATTAAAAGCCTGTGGACCGCCATGGTTGAGACTTTTCGGAGTTAGAATTGAATACCTATGGTGTAGTCCTAATGACTTTAGTCGGATGATGTTTGATTCAATGAAATGCGAGTGAAGACAGTGACTATATATAGGCTCAACCTAGCAAGCAAAGTTTGTCTCGTGGACGTCTCATTTAGATGGCCACTAGGGTTGGTAGTAAGTAGCCCGAGTGAATTATATGCGGCCGACTTTCGAAGCGCGTAAGGTGGTCGTCACTTATCAGAACAGCTCCATGCATGCGTGGGCTATTTGGCTTTTCTTCTGTGCTTTTTTTGTCCTGAGCTGATGAAATGGGGAAATTATGTTCTAAGTTGAGGTGGATTTGGCACGTAAAGTTGCATGGATTTGTACTTTTGATCGATATTGGGCAAAGGAAAAGGCATCCGGGCTCTGAGCCTTAGATCGAACCTGCACCAGATGAGAGCAGAGCATCATCATCTGCCAGCTGGGAAACTCGGCGTGCACAGCTGTTCCTCTTTTCGTTTTCCAGCAAACGCCAAACCATATGGCTCCCGAAAGCCACCAATGGATCATATCGGATGGACCTGAGTGGTTGAATGGATCGATGTTTAATGTGAATGCGACAGGTTTCTTGTGCTTTGACTCAAATTAATCTCTTGAGACCCCAGCCACCATCACCTTGCAAGTGGGAGAGTCATGCATCCTTGGATGAACTAATAAAATACAAAAACAACTTTGTCCAAAAAAATGTCTTTTTCTTTTCTTTATCTTTTTTTTTTTTTTTTTGGTTATCAAACAATTTTTTTGTGTTGAAGAAGGCCATGTTAGGTGGGTAAATACTAAATACACGAAATAATCCATTGGGTAGTCGGAACATTAAACGTTCAATTTCAAAAAATTGAATTCATATATGTGTATATAATTGGATCCACAATGGTTTTTTATGAAAGTTTTAATCTTTAGTTTTTAAAGTTCGATGTGCAATCATTCGCTTGAAAAAAATTAAACTATCTGATGAAAACTTGAAATATCTTGTGTATATCAACGCAAGGATGACTCCGAAAGGAAAAGGGGATGGGTTTTTTTTTTAGTGGTTGGCAAGATGATGAGGGAAACTCTTCATTAAGTGGTTGTGTCCCATCACTTATCATATAAAAATCAATTAATGATGTTTCATATCAATTTGTCAACCAAACTTAGTACACTTTCCATGACTTTATCTCACACAAATAATTGAAGATGCACAAAGTAATTTACTAACTAATGAAACGAATTATTTAGTAGGTATTCAATCATACTTACTTACCTAAACACCCATTCAGTGGTTGTCATATCATTTTCAAAACGATCTTATCATCTAACTATTTCTCCATTTCAAGTCAAATATTTATAAATGCTGGTACTGAGCAGCAAAAATCTGATATGGGTCTATGAGGATTATTAATTATTGATGTGTCTGATATTGGATTTTTTTTTTCAATACAATTCATATCTATGTCTCAACGGTTACAATTGGCTTGTGGATAAGTCTTAAGGTTTCATGAACTTCCCAGGGCCAATGAAGGGAAAAGTCCATAACTTGTTATTGTAACACAGTGTAATCACTGTAATGAAAGTGAAGTCATGTACATATCATCAATCGAGCCAGGTTAAATTCACGAGGGCACATCATATGATAGGACATATAATAACACATCCAGCTGGGAGTCACCATGCGAATTATCGAGGTGCTGTCCAGTTGCTCCAACCATCTCATCCCAACCTCGTCCTCAGCCGACTCACCAACTCTGAAGTAGGGCTTCGCAGCAGGAATCCTTGATCGCTAAGTGAAAGAAAGGGCCTTGAATCTTTGCTGGATCAATTATTGCCCGAAGCTGCAGCTGGATCGGTCCACCACCATTCAAAAAGAGCACTGGCCCTCCATCGTTGTCTTTTCTCGAGGCCGTCGACCGAGGGTTCCCACAACCAAGTTGCATTAACTTAATGATATTTTGCAAGTAGTGTCGACTCCGACCTAGGACGGACACGTGATTTAATTGGAGGGTCAAGCGAACGCCAAACGGAGGTTTAGAACCTTTTAGGGGTTTGAGATGAAGATGGCGAAGATTTTTATGAGAACGTGAACTTTGACAGCTAATAAAAGCGCACTCGGCACCTCATTCTAGAATCGAATCGTTTCGGATTACTTAAGCGGTACGTCTTGAATATAAAGCCGTTGATGGTCGATGAGCAAGACTAGATGTGTGTCACGGACCAAATTCTCCCATACTCCAATATCCTTGTAAGTGGAGTTTTGTGGCATCAAAGTAAAGAGCGAGTGAAGTAAAGTGTGAGTGACGCAAAAAGGATGATATAAGTGATTTATGAGATTAGCACCATGAAGTTTGTGCTAGGAGTCCTGAAGTGGAATAAATACTATTTTAGAGGATCTCTGAAAATGGGGTTAATTTTCCATGCACAAACTAAAGAAATCATGGTAAATTGAAACCAACTGTTGGTATTTTGTATGTCTCGTTTGAGGGACTAGATGCTCAAATTAAACTGAATGTTGTATAATACGATGTGAGAATGTAATCTACAATATGGTTCCTAAAACAATAATAGAAAGAAGGCCAGTCTGGTATCCTTGACTTACCAGGTGCCGTAAGGACTATTCCACGTCCAAAAATCTGTGGACCCATGACATATGCCTCCAAGATGTTGAACCTTGGCAATCGGGCAATAGCTACACGCAAGAGTTCACCTACTAAGGCTCCGTTTGGCAACACTTTGCCAAGTATCTTTGAGCCCCTAAAGATCTTTGGGCTAAAGTAGGGGTGTTTGGCAAAAACATTTGAAACCCCCTTTGGAGAAGGCCAGCCTTGTGAAGGCTAAAAGCCCAAGGCAGGGGAGGACCTGCCTTGGGCTTTCGGCTTTTCAGGCATGCCCGCTTGGGGTACTATTCATTTTTTTTTTCAAAATTGTCCTTAAGAATTTTTTATTTTTCCTTTTTTTGCCCTTGTGAGGAGCACTGTTCATCTTCTCCGTCGAAGGTGGTCCCAGCGACAGCTGCTCGAGTCAGTGTTCACCTTCTCCATCGAGGGTGGCCCAGGCAGCAGCTGCTCAAGTCGCACGACTGCCGGCGAGGTCTTGCGACCCAGGCGCGGCCCTCGCCGAGGTTGCTCGACCTCAGGCGAAGGTTGCGTAGCCTCACGACGGCCAATCGGGGTTCTCGGAGGTCGAGGCGGCGTCGCGTGATGTGCGCGACCTCGCCGAGGTCATCCGACCTCAAGTGAGGGTTGCGTAGCCTTGCGACGGCCAATCAAGGTTCTCGAAGGTCAAGGCGGCATCGTGCGACGCGCGCGACCTCACTGCCCCAAATCTAGGGTCGCCGGAGGTCGCGACGGCGTCACGCGACCTCGCAGGCCCAGATCCAGGGTCGCCAAAGGTCGCGACGGCGGCACACGACGCGCGCGACCTCGCCGGCCTAGATCCGGGGTCGCCGTTGGGTCGCCGAAGGTTGCGACGGTGTCACACAACGCGCCCGACCTCGCCGCCCCAGATCCAGGGTCGCCGGGGGTCGCCGCCGGCCGCCAGCTACAGTTGACCTTGCCGATTTTCATTTTTTTATTTTTCTTTTGATAATTTTTTTTCATAAAAGCCCTTTGTCCTCCAAACACCATTTTGCTCAAAGGTACTTCACAAAGGGCTTCTAAATTGCAATTTACCAAATACAATTTGCAATTTGGAAAACACCTTTAACTCAAAGGTCTTTACATTTTCCTAAAGACTTTCCCCAAAAATCTTCCCAAACACACCCTAAGCCTGGAAATGTATAATGGCCTTTAGCTAGTGTCTTGTAGCGTCTGGGCACCTCAAGAGTGGCGGGTTCTCATCCTCAGGTCATTCGGGTTTGTTCTCGGATCCTCCTTTGCGTCGTCAAAATTAAACCTCAACCTCGTGGCGATTCCAAACCAGATCAAAGCAAACTTCGAACCACAAATAACACCAAGGATAAACATCAAAGCATTTGAACCCCGAATCTTGTCTTCATCTAATCATTTAAAGATTTGGTTCAATTAATATCGATTAATCTCATAAAATTACGATTTAAATTAGAAGTTAAGATTCTGTATCCAAATCATTTCAAGCCATTTATTTTCCTCTCTGGTTTAGTTTAAATAGGTCAACGAGGATTCTATAAAATCACACTACTCTAAACTATGGTCGTCATAACAAACCCTAGCAATCAAGCTTTTCCTGATCACAAAAACCGTCGGCCGGGCCAGATTGAGCACACTAGATAAAATCATCCACGATTAGCAACCTTCGAACATAGTAAAACCCTTATTCCACATGATTCCAGATTTCCAAGGCCTTTTTGCTGGCTCCACCAAAGACATCCGACGCGTCATCCTATGCATCAATTCAAGGTGCATGCGGGGAATGTCCCTGTCTCGCCTCCAGATTAGCTCGCTCGCCACATACTTTAACGTCTTATCGTAGCCTTGGCTTTTCCGCCCTCCTCTCGCTATATAAATGACCACCCTTATCCCTCATTTCCTCTCAAAACCGAGCTTTACTGCAACTATAAGCACAGAGAGAGACAAGCAATAGGTCGAATTCTCAATCAGCTATGGCCATCTCCAAAGTTTCGATTGCCTCTATCCTCCTTTGCCTCCTCCTACTCAATCTCACCGAAGCTGCCCTTCAGATGGTACGTCGAAACAGTTTGCAACAATTTAACGCTATTATCTAGTTATCTATATATTAACTCTGCTCTTGACTAATTTTGTGATTGACCTCCTACTTATGCTTGTATTCCTACTGTTGCAGGAGAGCACAAAGGCGGCCGCGAGCTTTACTTCAGCCAAAATCGGTGAGTATCACTTCTCTCCGTGATTTTCCCCCTTCATTCACCTCATGCGGCATATTCATCCGATCGATGCAATTGTGAAAAAGTTTGGACAGGATTGAAATACTGATTCACGCCCGTGTGGTACGAACTCTTTGCAGACTGCGATGCCGCCTGCGCCGCCCGGTGCCAGCTGGCGTCAAGGCAACGACTCTGCCACAGGGCATGCGGGACATGCTGCGCACGGTGCAGCTGCGTCCCGCCAGGCACTTCCGGCAACCGCGACGTCTGTCCCTGCTACGCCACCATGACCACACACGGCGGCCGACTCAAGTGCCCATGAGACCAAACCTTTTCTAAATCCCTATATATACCGTCTGCCTCTTTGCGTTCTCGTAATATAAGAAGTTGTCTGCAAATTTAAAGAACTGGGTCATATAATGCTTGGAGGCCCCTGGGGACATTGTTATGTACGTCATCGTTTCGATTGAAAGAGTTTTGTACGGTGTGTGTGAAAAATGTATCATAAGTAAGTCGAGGGTTTCCATAATAAAGTGTTGTATACATAAGCATTTTCCCAATATAGTCTTGTAATTTGAAGATCCCTTTTTCTTTTTCTTTTTTTGGATATTTAGTCAATTCCTCTCTCAGCTAGTTGGCTTTCCCAATCAATCGAATGAAACGAGGAAGGACAAATGACTCTTACCCCCAGCACTTGGAAGAAATTGCAAGGCCAGTCCTTGTCCACTCTGACACTACATATGCGATGACCAAATATGATGAGAGCAAGAAGTAATCCTAAGAGCCGAATAGGCCTAAGAGCTGAATAGGCCCGGATAATGGGCAATTCGTGATATATTTATAAAATAGCGAAAATGGACAAAATAAACTGTGTTGATATAAAATTACTCAATAAAAAAGATAAAGAAGCTAGTGTTAATTTAGAATAATTAAAGTAAATTTGTTTGTCTATAACGCAAATCCTAAATCATTTGTTAAAGATCACAAAGATGCGTACAATTACTGTTGTACTGCCGAACCTTGGTAGGTGGTGGAGTATGGTGAATCTCTGCAGTAAATTGATCTACAAAGCCCATTTGAACTTTGGGCCCAAACTCGTGTCGGCCCACTATATACCCCACTCTCTCTCTCTCTCTCTCTCTCTCTCTCTCTCTCTCTCTAGTATTTGACCGTTGGTGCGACTGTAGTTTTGAAACGACGCTTCTCTCTCTCTGCTAACTGTTCTCTGTTCTCGAAAGCTGTGCCTCTCTACGTTTGTAGAGCTTCCTCTCCTCTCATGGAGTCCCCCTCTCTCCCGTATGGGTGATCGCACTCACAAACCCTAAAGCCCCTTCACACACCATCACTACCCCTTTTTTAATCCATCCGCCTCTTTTCCCCTCTCCCACCCCCCTCCTTTCCATCAAGGATTTTACGCTACCCACCCCAAAAAGAAAAACCCTTTCCAAACCCTAGTCTTCGGATTTAAGGGGACTGCTTCTTGGGCTTCAGCTCTTTGGATCGGCAGGTGCGGAGTGTAGATCTACAGTGGGAGCACCCTTCCTGGTGTCGTAGATCGGGGGTGGGCGTCAGTTTCCGTCCAGATCTGTGTCCAGAGAAGGCGTTGTCGTCTGGGAAGCTACCTTCAGTACCTTTCGTCGAGAGCTCCCTTCAATCGGTTCCAAAGATCCTTCAGGTACGATTCTGTAGTAGTTTCAAGAATGGATACTGAGGAAGAAAACCAGCTACGCGTGGCTGCCCTGTGTAGAAGTCTGGGACATTTATGGTCAGATAAAGATGTCGTTACAGTAAAAGGAACAATTCCAGATGATAAGTTAATGAAATGTCAACAAACCCTTTATGGGAAGTTGCAATCGAGGCCCCTAGTCAACTTCCAGGCTTTCTGTGACACCATGAAGAAGTCTTGGAAGGTCAATACCATCCTCATAAATCAGAAGGAACCGGGTTTCTTCACTTTTCTGTTTGAATCTGATGAAGACAAGGAGAGAATCTTGAGCTCCGGGCCTTGGTCCTACTCAAATAATCTGCTAATATTAAAACAATGTTACCCCGACATCCCCGATCACTGTTATGATTTCCAGAGCTACGATTTCTGGGTTCATATTAAAGGTCTACCACCAGGTTGGGTTCTAGAGGAGGTATATGCAGAAGTTGCAAGCATAATAGGCGTTGTAAAGGAGATTCATCTAGAAGTACAAGGGAACACTTTTATCAAACCTGGCAAAGTGCGTGTGGAGCTGAATCTATCTGATCCTCTTAAGACAGGTACTCTTGTGAAGCTGGGGAGTAAACAGCTCTGGGTGGAGTTCAAGTACGAAGGCTACCCCATTTCTGCTTCTCCTGTGGCAGACTTGGGCATGGTGCTGCTAGCTGTGAAACAAATAACAATGAGAGATCAGAAGGTACAGCACAAAGAAACGGAAAATATAGTTTATGGCTTAAAGCTGAATCGAGAGAGAAAAGTCCTTACTGGGAGGCCTTTTATGGCAATATCCAACCTCTTCCAGATGCAGAGGAGTATGTCCCAGAAACTCAGGTCCCGAACCCAATTCAACCGCCCATCCAAATTGTAGCAAGACCCCAGGCAGATAATCATCGCAGCAAGAGGAGAGCAAACACGTTACAAGCAGAAAACAGTGAAGCTGAGAATGCAACAGCAATGACAAACAAGACGGCAAAAGGGAAACAGCCATTATATTTACTAGACTCTCATGCTGCAGGGCATCAAGAAGGGGGGGAGTTTAACCGAAGGGGGTCTAAACAAATTCGAGCAAAGAAACAGAAAAAAGAGCGAGGGGACATCGGAACAACTCATAGACAGTATGGATTTGCTTGAGACTCCTGTCTACCTGATGCAGGATGGTGCTGACCGGGCTTTGGTGGCTAGCCCTAATAAGCCACCGAAGGCACCATGAAGATCCTATGTTGGAACTGTCAGGGGCTGGGCAACCCCCTGACGGTTCGTGAGCTTCGAGCCATAGTGGCTCGTGAAAGGCCCTCCGTTATATTCCTGATGGAAACTAAGAATAAGTCAGAAGTTTTAGAAAAAATCAAAAAGAAAATCAGTTTTTCGCACTATTACCTTGTCCAGCCAAGCGGGTCAGCAGGTGGTCTTGCCCTGATGTGGCAGGAGGAAGTGCAGGTCGGGGTGCTAAGTTCATCAAATAACTATATTAATAAGGTTTGTGAAGATCCGAAGAGTGTAAAAAAGATGTGCCTTACCTTTTTACATGCGCCTTTCCAATTCCAAGATAGGGTCCTGTTATGGCAGGAGTTAAGAAGCATCGGCGCTGACACCCAATTCCCCTGGTTATGTGTGGGAGATTTCAACGATACTTTATATACATGGGAAAAAGAGGGGAAGAGGAAAACAGATTATTACCGAGTTGCAGCATTCCGGGAGATGCTTAATGACTGCTCTTTAATGGATGTTGACACCAAGGGCTGCAAATTCACTTGGTCAAATCATAGAGAGGGGGAGGAGTTAGTCAAGGAACGATTAGATCGAGCAGTATGTACAACGAATGGCGCATCACCTTTCCAAACGCTGAAGTCTATGCTTTACCTGCTGTAGGGTCGGATCATAGCCCCCTGCTCCTGTCTCTCCATCCTATTCAAAACAAGAGGAAAAAGGCGTTCAGATTTGAAGCATTTTGGTTAGAGGAGGAAGATTGTCACGAGATAGTTAAGAAGGTGTGGGCTGAGGATGATCTAAACTTATCTCAAAAAATACAGCAACTCTCGCAAGTATTATTAGAATGGAGCAGAAAGAGATTTACTAATGCATCATTGCAGATTCAGCAACTCAAAAGGAGACTTACAGAGATCACAAATGGCACCCCTGAAAATTTTAGTAAAAGAGAGCAACAGTATCAAGGAGAGTATTGACAACCTATGGCGACGGGGAGGAAATGTATTGGGGTATTCGGTCGCGTATTTCATGGCTAAAATGGGGAGACCGGAACAGCAAGTTTTTTCATGCAACAACTATTCAACGAAGACAAATCAACAAACTTACTATGCTCAGAACAGAGGAGAACCTGTGGTTACGGGAACCCCAAGCCATCAAGCAACATATAATGGCTTTCTACCGAGATCTCTTTACCTCGGTGGGCCCTAGACATCTTCAGCCCATCCTGAACTACTGCCAAAGATCAGTCACAGGGGAAATTAATCAAAATCTACTGGCAAATATCACAGAGGAAGAAGTTAAAAAAGCAGTGTACCAGCTCGGATCTCTGAAGGCCCCGGGGCCGGACGGCCTAAATGGACAGTTCTACCAACATTTCTGGGAAGACATCAAGCCCGACATCCTGGACATGGTCCACAATTTCTTCCAAACAGGTCAGTTTGACCCCTCCCTCAACCAAACCCATATCGTCCTTATACCTAAAGTCAAAAATCCAGAATACATTAGTCAGTTCCGGCCCATTAGCCTCTACAATTTCAACTATAAAATTATATCAAAGGTATTGGCCAATCGGTTAAAACAATGGCTGCCTTACCTTATATCACCAGAGCAGAGCGCTTTTGTGCAGGGGCGACAGATACAGGATAACATTCTGATTGTGCAGGAAACCTTGCATCAACTTAGAATCAGAAAAAGGAAAAGAAAACATCAGGCAGTTCTGAAATTGGACATGCAAAAGGCGTATGACAGGGTAGAATGGGACTTTCTACGCATGTGTATGTTAAAAATGGGATTTTCAGAACATTGGGTGAGGCTAATCATGCAATGTGTGACCTCGGTGTCTCTAAATGTCAAGATTAATGGTGAAACTACTGAATCGTTTAGTCCAACGAGGGGTATTCGTCAAGGGGACCCTCTCTCACCTTATTTGTTTATATTGATGGCGAATGTATTATCCTGGATGTTAAATACAGCAGTGGATGAAGGGAGCATCAAGGGGATTAAGTTAAATAGACACTGTCCAACTCTTACCCATCTACTATTTACAGATGACGCCATTTTCTTTATGGACGGAAAACTCAGAGAGTGTAATCGCCTGAATGATATCCTCAATCAATATTGCTACGCTACGGGCCAAGCGATAAATTTAAACAAATCTGGTATGTTTTTTAGCCAGAGCTGTCCACAGGAACTTAAATGGCGTCTAGCTAACGAAATGAGGGTACCAATTGTGGATAAAACAGGTAAATATCTGGGGTTGCCATCAGATTGGGGGGCATCAAAGAAGGACATGTTCAACTGGATCCTATCAAGAGTCAACACCAAACTAGCTGGGTGGAAAGAACGTTACCTGTCTAGAGCTGGAAAAGAAACACTAATCAAAGCTGTTGTGCAGGCCCTGCCGCAATACGCCATGTCCATCTTCAAGATTCCAGTCTCTATCTTCAAAGCAATAGAACGACGAACAGCAAACTTCTGGTGGAAGCAAAATGAAGTAAAGGCTGGGATACATTGGCGAAAATGGGACATATTAAAAAGCAGGAAAGATCAGGGAGGAATGGGCTTCAAAGATTTAACTCAGTTCAACCTAGCAATGCTGGGTAAGCAGGCGTGGCGGTTATCACAAACCAACCTCGAGCTATGGAGTCGGGTTATGCGAGGCCTATATTTCCCTGGGGGATCTATGGAAAGCAAATAAAGGAAATAGACCCTCGTGGGGTTGGCTTAGCATTCTTAGTGGTAGAGATGTGATCTTACCTGAGATGCGGTGGCTAGTAGGAGATGGCAAATCTATTCATATTCGGCATGACAGATGGCTCTCCAGGGGAATACTAGGTGGACCTGCAAACAGAGGGGATCCAAAGTCAGTGGCAGAACTAATCAATCAGGAAACCAAAGTGTGGAATTTTCAGCTGATCGATCAACTTTTTGAACCGAAGCTAGCAAATGAAATTCTCACAATTCCTATCCCACTAACACAATAGCCGACCGATTCATATGGACAGGAAACATAAGAGGGGAGTATACGGTTAAAAGCGGATACCACAAAATACGGGAGGCTTCAATTCCTCAGGCCAGCAACCCCTCATCGTCATACCAGCCATCGCGACAGCTCTGGAACGGGATCTGGAATCTCGCAGTTCCTCCAAAACTAAAGAATTTCGTCTGGAGTCTATGTCAGGGAGCACTACCAACGAAAGAGGGGCTGTACAAGCGACGAATCTTACCCGATCCGATGTGCTCCAGTGCTCTCAATTTCCTGAGACCGTCGAGCACCTTTTCCTCCACTGCAAGAACGCCCAGCGAATCTGGTCAGATCCACGCATTAACCAACACTCAAATACACAGTCGGCTACACGTTTTGAGAGATGGGTAGAGGAGCATCTACTTACCAAGAAGGGTGAACCGTCGAAGGAGTTGATGGTGGAGATCCTTTGGCAGGTCTGGAAGAGCGAAACAACCTTATCTTTCGCCAGATCCGAGCCACAGATGCGATCATCGACTCAGCAGCCGCAAACCCGCGAGATGTACAAGAAATGGGTGAGAAAAGGAAACCCGAGCTCGGATCGATCTCTAAATCGTTCTCCCACCGGAAAGCCCCCGGAATCGGTGCTGAAAGTGAACGTGGACTGCTCATGGGTTGCGGCCGAATCTCCGTGTGCAATTGCGGGAGTCATCCGCGATCAAGCCGGTACTTTGATTGATGGATTTGCTGAAGAAGCGTTTGTTGCGGCCACGCCTCTCAAGGTGAAACCCTAGCGTTGCGTCGAGGAATCCGAAGGCTATGGAGAGAGAAAAGAGAACTCGGATGCACGTGGGATTCGGAAGCAACTTAAACACTTGCTTTAGTTTTGAGTCGATAGCGTACTTTAGTTAGCTTTCTGTCGGGCCGGGAAGACCTCCATTGGGCTGCACCGATTATAGCCCAAGACTGCGAAGACTTCGGATCGAGGCCGGATTTTAGTATTTCTTTCTCGTCCTAGAGAAGCAAACCGGACCACGGACCGGGTAGCGAGAGCCTTCCGTAAGCATCTTCTTCCTCCTAACTGGCAGGACTTCCCTCCTGCTTCCCTTATGGCCTTTTTATGTGCAGACGTTGCTATGTCATGTAAATATTGCATTAAGTAATGAAAGTATGAAGGCCTTTTCGTCCAAAAAAAAAAAAAAAAAAAAAAACTGTTCTCTGTTCTCAAGTTCGAAACTTTGGCTCTCTGTCTTCGGGCTAATTCCGTAAAAAAGCATCAACTATAGATCGATGGACTTTACCAAAAAAAAACTTTAGGTCGATGAATAAATCCGCCCAAAACTTTTTTTTGTCTCATGAAAAGGCACAAATTGTATGTTGAGAGACAAATCTGGCTCGAACTTTTTTTATCTCATAAAAAGCATCAACTTTGGTTAAATGACAATTCTAGCCCCAATTTTTTTTTTTTTTTTTTTGTCTCATAAAAAATCACAAACTTTCACTCATATCCAAAATAAAATCCCTACCATTAACATTCTATTTGAAGTTAACATTATTTCGGAAAAAATGTTCTAGCCGTGAGGTCGGTAGATCTCATCTATGGTTTTTCTTAACAGGCAGTGATTTACAGCTTTATATTACGACAAAATGATAAAGTCTAGCTAGAAAAATTCAATCTGGAGATTTTTTAACTTGGTAGTGAAGTATAGGAGACAACACAGTTTTACCGTTATTTTTCAAGTTGTGGCTCAAATAAGAAGATAATGGATGGAGTTAGCCAGTAAGTGCATATGGATTTATTAGTCAGAACAATCAATAAATCTAAGTTAAGGGGGACTAAATTTAGGATTTAAGTTAAAGTTGGTGATTTTTTTTTAAACAAAAAAAAAATTAGGCCAGAATTGTCACTTGACATAAAGTTAGTGCTTTTTTATGTGACAAAAAAAAATTGGGCCAGATTTATCATTGACCTAAAGTTGGTGCCTTCTTACGAGACAAAAAAAAGTTTGGGCCAAATTTGTCCATCGACCTAAAGTTGGTGCTTTTTTTTGGAATTAACCCTCTGTCTTCTCTCTTCTCTCTCTCTCCCTCCCTCTCTCTCTCTCTCTCTCTCTCTGCTTCTCCTTCTATGATTTGCAATGCCGACGAGGAAAGACGCTTCTGAAGTCTCTTGGGGACCGCTGGAAGTGGCGGAAGGTCTTCAACGCCCTCATGGATATGCTCGGTAATCAACAGGCACAGCTCATGACTCTCGTCAGAGAGAGGAAGCTCCTGGAGGATCGTATCAAGACGCAACACAGGCGTCGGAACTCCTTCTCAAAGACCGAATCTCTCAAGTACGGACGAACCCAGAGGGAAAAAATCGATTTTTATTATTTAGGGATCTGATGTTGGGGATGGATTTGGGGGTTTTCTAATTAGTTGTGCGAAATCGTTGGACAGATGAACGGAGCTTTGAAGGTGCAAGACATGGCGCACTTTCTTGAGTCCACGAAGTTGGATTTCGCTTTAAGGTTGAAGGAAAGGGAGGCTCTTTTGTACAAATTAAAGTTGGGGTGGTTGCTCTCTCTCCGATATGAGTTCATACAATTCCCCCCAAGTTCAAAATTTTCTTCTTTTCATTTAATTACATTGGTTCTTTCATAATTTTTGGAACCATAATTGAGCCGATTGAGAGACTTAAGTGTTTAAATTTTAGTTTGTAATCTAGAACCTCCTGTGTTTAAGAGCATTTGACTTATTAGCTATGAGATTGGGAAGGGGAAATACCTCTTGCTTTTAGATAGTCTTCACAATCAAAGAGTATCTGTTAGTGATCCATTATAAGTATTTCCATTGCCTTGTAGAAGTATAGTAAACCTAGTTATGTGCTTCGGGTCTGAATGGTTTTGAGGTGTGTCTCTCTTAAGTATTATCGCTAAAACTGTCTTGTCTATACAGAGCAAGCAGATGATGAGTTGGCTGATTTTAGAGGGTGCCCTGATATTATTCCACAGAAATGCTTTGAACTTGAGATTAGTGTTTTTGAATGTCAAATTTTTGTTAGTGCTTTTCTGGACATTATTGTGAATTGTAAATCCTCAATGATTCGCAGGAAAATAACTCTGCGGAAACCAGAAAAACGAGGAGAGGACTCAGAAGTAGTAATGGGAAGTCTTGTAAAGATGCCAAGGAGGTGCAAGAGGAGTGTACACATTTGCTGGAGGAAGAAATGAAAAAATTGAGGCTTGAGTATCATATGGCGATGGACTGCTTGAGAAGGAGGATTGGATCGAATATTTACTCATGCTTCCTTTCTAATGTTGTATCCATCATCCCCCAAGTTCTGAGCTCGGAAACTATTTATTACCGTTGGGGGTATATCATTTTAAGCCTTCTTGGTGATGGACGATATTTACCTGTACAAATTAATCACAGTAAGCTTGATGGAATGATTTGGGAAGGATCTAAAAACGTTCATAGTATATATAATACATGACACAAATGACAGGCGCGGATCTTATATCCTGTAAGTGCTTCTTTTGATGCCTCAATTAATCTTAATCATTGATTTGTGAAAACGGTGTGAGTCAAGCTAATCATTTCTGGCGCTTATTTCCACTGTGGGTTTTGGGCTTTACTTTGTCTTTTAGTAAATTTGGGCTTACATACATGGTTATGACTGGGCTTAATTCCTCGAATTGATAAAATTGATCTTTGTCCGTCCTGCAAGCAATTGCTAAAATATGAAAACTAATTTTCGACTTGGTCTGCAACAAATGCAAAACCCCAAAAATCGAGTGGCCAGGAGTTTGAGGCCTGAAATGTCAAACGGATGAATATCGATCAAGATAAATTATTTGGTGACTCTAGAATATGTTAAAAAGGAATATGAACTGTCAACATAGATAGAATTCACATTGGACCGACGATAGAGTAATAAATGCAATGGAAAGAAAGATAAATAGAAAAGAATTTATTCATGATAGATACAATAGATAAACACATTGTTAATTTTTTTTCGAAAAAAAAAAAAAAAAAAAAAAAAAAAAAAAAAACCACATTGTGAATTTGCATTTGCAAGCCACTTATCGACGAGCTCCATGAAAGTTAACAATAACAGCAAGGTCCTTCCAATAATTAGCAGCAATTGCACAAGCTTGAGCGATCGATGTCTGACCATCGGAAGAACAGAAAACCTGCCGAGCGTCTCATGGGCACTTGCGCTTGTTGTCGCGGGTGGTCATGTTGGCATAGCACGGACAGACGTCGAGGTTGCCGGAGGTGCCTGGAGCGACACAGTTGCAGCGGGCGCAGCATGTCCCGCAAGCCCTCTGGCAAAGGCGAGGCCTTGATGATAGCTGACACCTGGCAGCACACGCTCCACCGCAGTCTATACAACGAAGACGAAGACCTCATGTTACTAGGATGATTATTAAAAATTCACGAGCCAAAAAGAGAGGTGACTCTTTATATATGTATAGTTTTCTACCCATTTTTTGAGGCTTCAAATTGTGTCCCGCATTTCCAACTCCCTGCGTCTGTCAAGGACACAAAAGGGACGTTTGGTTTAATTAGAATGCACATTAGTTAGTGCGATACAGCAGAGAAGAAAATCAAAGAGAGCAGAATACACAATTAATCGAAAGCAGAAGGAGTTGGTACCACCTGGTCAGCTTCGGCAAGTTGAAGAAGAAGGACTGAGATTAAGACGGAAGCAATTAAAAGCTTGTAGACAGCCATGGTCGAGACCTTTTTGGAATTAGAATTGAATGTCAATGATGTAGTCCTAATTACTTAGGTCGGACGATGTTTGACGCAATGAAGTGGGAAGGTAGAGGGTGGGCTGTATATAAAGGCTTATCCTAGCAAGCAAAGTTCGTCTCGCAGACGTCTCATTAAGATGGCCATCTAGGGTTGGTAGTAAGTAGCCCGAGTGAATCATTTGCGGCCGACTGGACTTTCGAAGAGGCGTGTAAGGTGGTCATCAGCACAGCTCCATGCATGCGTGGGCTGTTTGGCTTTCTCTTTTGGGTTTTTTTAATCCTGAGCTGATGGAATGGTGACGTTATGTTCGAAGGGGAGGTTGGTTTGGCACGTAAAAGTTGCATGGTTTTGTACTTTCGATCGATATCGGGCAAACGAAATGGCATCGGGGCTCTGAGCCTTAGATCGAACCTGCATCAAATGAGAGCAGAGAGCATCATCATCTGCCAGCTGGGAAACTCGGCATGCACAGCTGTTCCTCTTTCGTTTTCCAGCAAAAGCCAAACTAGAAGAGCTCCCGAAAGCCACCAATGGATCATATGGGATCGAGCTGAGTGGTTGAATGGATCGATTTTTAATGTGAATGCGGGACAGGTTTCTTGTATTTTGACTCAAAATGATCTCTCGAGACCCCAGCCATCATCACCTTGCGAGTAGGAGAGTCATGCGTCCCTGGATGAGCCCATCAAAACCAAAACAACTTTGTCCAAAAAAATCTCTTTTTTCTTTTCTTTTCTTTTTTTTTTATCGAACAATTTATTTGTGTTGAGGAAGTCCATATTAGGTGGGTAAATACTAAACACACAAAATAGTCCAGGGTGGATAAAAAAAATCCCAGATATAGATGGGTAGTCCAAACATTAAACATTTAATTCTAAGATATTGAATTCATATTCGTGTATATAATTTGGTGCACCGTGGTCTTTTATGAAAGTTTAAAGCCTTTAGTTTCTAAAGTTAGATGTGTAATCATTCGCTTGAAAAAAATTAAAGTATTTGATAAAGGTTTGAAATATCCTTTTATTAACGTAATGATACCTCCAAAAGAAAAAGGCGAATGATTTTTTATGAGTGATTTACAGGATGATTGGAGAAACTCTTTATTCAGTGCTTGTGTCCCATCACTTATCATATAAAAATCAATTAATAATGTTTTGTATCGATTTGTCAACTAAACTTAGTACCCTTCCCATGACTTTATCTTATGCAAATGATTGGAGAAGCACAAAGTAATTTACTAACTTATGTAAAACATTATTTATTGAATGTGCAATCATACTTACTTATGTGAATACCCATTTAGAGGTTGTCATATCATTTTGGGAAAAAATCACGAAAAACCCCAAACTTTACTCCGTGTGACACATTAACCCCAAACTTTTTTTTGTGCCGTAAAAAACCCCAAACTTTATAAACCGTAACACATTTACCCCATAAGGGCATTTTTGTCTTTTTAGTTTCTTTTTTTTCTTTTTCTTTTTTTTTCCTTCTTCTTCCCTCCGCCGGCTTCCCTCCGCCGACCATGGCGGGCCGGCGGAGGGAAGAAGAAAAAAAATGAAAAAAATGAAAAATGAAAAATGAAAAGACCAAAATACCCTTCAATTTTGGGGTAAATGTGTCACACTGGAAAGTTCGGGGTTTTTGGTGTCACAAAAAAAAGTTTGGGGTAAATGTGTCACGGTTTGGAAAGTTTTGGGTTTTTTCACAACACAAAAAAAAAGTTTGTAGTAAATGTTAGCACTGCACCACAAAAATCTAATATGGGTCACATCAAGTCTCCAATATTAGGTTTTTTCAACATAATTCATGTTTGCATCTCAATGGTTATAATTGTCTTGTGGATATAGTTTTAAGGGTTCATGAACTTCCCAATGAAAAGAAAAATCCATAACTTGTTATTGTTGCTTAGTATAATTAAAGTGCGTTCGATAGACATTCTGTTCCCATAAAATAATTTCTACTCAAAAATGATTTTTTCTGATTCGAACATTTGAAGGTATTTGGTAACTATATAAAATTTATATTCCCAAAATAGAAATGCATTTGGTACGACCATCAAATTTTTTGATGACTTAAAATTTCTTTTAATTTTTTAATAGTTTTATTACATTTTTCTCTTTTCTTTCTTCTTCTTCCTTTAGTTGATCACCGGCTTCCATCATGGCCGACAACAAGCCAAGCCTCACCTAGTCACAGCGAGGCTTAGACCGATGAGGCTCAGTCTCGTTGAGGGCCAGCAATGCTCCAACAATCAGCTAAAGGAAGAAGAAGAAGAAAAGGAAAAAATAAAAATAAAAGATGAAAAAAATGCTTAATTCTAGAATTGTTTTTTAGAACAAAAACTAATTTTTTTTATTTCTTGATCCTGTTTCAAACGAATTTCTATTCCTTTTTTTTATCCTAAAAAGTAAAAGAATGAAATCATATATTATTTGGCGCATTATCAAATAATTCTTAAAGTGCAATTATATATATATATATATATAAATATAATAAAGTGAGTCGGGTTAAATCCGCGAGGGCACATCATATCATGGGACATATAATAACAAATCCAGCTGGGAGTCACCATTCAAATTATCGAGGTGCCGTCCAGTTGCTCCCAACCCTGTCCTTATCAGACTCACCAACTCTGGAGTAGGGTTTCGCAGCAGGAATTCTCGATTGCTAAGTCAAAGAAAGGGCTTTGAATCTTCTGCTCGATCAATTATTGCCCAGAGCTCAAGCTGGATCGGTCCACCACCATTCAAGAAAGAGCACTCCCCTCCTTCGTTGTCTTTTCTCGAGGCTCTCGACCGAGTGTTCCCACTACCAAGTTGCATTAACTTGGTGATATTTTGCAAGTCGTGCCGATTCCGACCTAGGACGGACACGTGACTGAATTGGAGGGTCAAGCGAAAGCCAAACGGAGGGTTAGAACCTTTTAGAGGTTTGAGATAACGATGGCGAAGACTTTCATGAGAACGGGAATCTTTGACAGCTAATAAAACAGCACTCGGCACATCGTTCGAGACATGGGTTATGGACCGACTTCTCTCGTGCTCTAATATCCTTACGAGTGAAATTCAAGGGCGTCATAATGCAGAATAGATGATATAATTGATTTGTGGGAGTAGCATTAAGATATATATACTAGGAATCTTAGAGTGGCAATCCTAAATTAGTTGCCTCTTATGTTCAAAATAGTCGAATACTAATGTCACTCTCCTAATGAGATCACAGTAAATCGAAACTAGTTATTATTATCAAAATGTTTCCTATATATTTTGTCCAAGGGAGCAAATACCTAAGTTAAACTGGACATTGTACAATCCAATGTGAGAATATGATCCATCGTACTGTTATTAAGAATAATTATAGAAGAAATGCTAGTATTATGTTATAGACTTACCAGGCATCACAAGGGTTATTCCGTGGCCAAGAAAAAATCGGCCCCCGACTTATGTTTCTAGGATGTTAAACCTTGGCGATTGGGTGATAACTGCATGCGAAAGTCCACTTGCTAAACGCAGGATAGCCTGTACGCCTGGCTGGTGTCTTGAAGCGTCTAAGCACCTCACAAGTGGCTGGTTCTCATCCTCAGGTCATCGGGGCTTGTTCTCAAATCCTCCTCCGCGTCGTCGAAATTAAACCTCATCCTCCTGGTAATTCCAAACCGGATTGGAGCAAACCTCGACCCACAAATAACACTAGGTATAAACGTCAAAGCATTTAAACACCGAATCTTGTCTTCATCTAATCATTAAAAGATTCGGTTCACTTAACATCAATCAATCTCATAGAATTACGTTTAAAATTACAAGTTAAAGACTCCGTGCTTAAATCTTTTCAAGCCATTCATTTTCCTCTCCGACTTAACTTAAATAGGTCGACGGGGACTCTACAAAATCATACTACTCTTAACTATGGTTGTCATAACAAACCCTGGCGATCAAGTTTTTCCCGATCACAAAAACCATTCGCCGGGCCGGAGTGAGCACACCAGATAAAGTCATCCCCGACCAGCAACCTTCGAACATAGTAAAAATATAAACGACAAAAACTTTTGGTCCACACAATTCCAGAATCCCAAGGCCTTTTGCTGGCCCCCCCAAAGACACCCGACCCGTCATCCTATGCATCAATTCAAGGTACGTGCGGGGAATGTCCCGGTTCTCGCCTCCAGATAAGCTCGCTCGCCACATACTTTAAAGGCCGTATCGTGTCCCCAAACACTTCCTTAGCTTTTCCGCTCTCAAACTTGCTATATATATGACTACCCTTATCTCTCTTTTCCTCTCAAAACCGAGCTTTACTGCAAATATAAGCTCAGAGAGAGAGAAGCTCTAGCTCGATTCTCAGTCAGCTATGGCCATCTCCAAGGTCTCGATCGCCTCTATCCTCCTTTGCCTCCTCCTACTGAATCTTGCCGAAGCTGCTGATCAGACGGTACGTCCAAATAGTTTGCAACGTTTCAACACTATATATTAACTCTGTTTTCGACAGCTTTTGTGATTGATCTTCTGCATCTGCTTGCATACAGTTGCAGGAGAGCGCAAAGGCGGCTGCGCGCCCAACTTCGGGCAAAATCGGTGAGCATATAATTAACTCATCTTTCATGTCATGCAGAATTAGTAATCAGTACACGGTAATTTAGTTTACGAGCACGGTAGGGTTCGCAGATGCATCCGATCAACGCGACTGTTAAAAAAGTTTGGACAGGTTTTGTTGAAGTGAATCACTGATTTATGCCCTTGTGGGACGAACTCTTTGCAGACTGTGATGCCGCCTGCGCCGCCCGGTGCCAGCTGGCGTCGAGGCAGCGGCTCTGCCACAGGGCATGCGGGATGTGCTGCGCACGGTGCAGCTGCGTCCCTCCGGGCACTTCCGGCAACCGCGACGTCTGTCCCTGCTACGCCACCATGACCACGCACGGCGGCCGACTCAAGTGCCCATGAGACCGAACCTTTTCTAAATCCCTTTATATACCGTTTGCCTCTTTGGGTTCTTGTAATATACGTAGTTGTTTGCGTTTTTTGAAGAACTGGGCGTATAATGCGTGGGGGCCCTTGGGAACCCTTGGGGACCCTTGGGGACCCTTGGGGACGCTGTTATGTGCGTCGTTGTTTTGGTTGAAAGGGTTTTGTACAGCTTTTATAAAATGCATCGCAAATAAGTCGAGGTTTCCGTAATGAAGTACTGTATACATAAGCACTTTCCCACTATAGTCTTGTAATTTTGAAGATTCTTTTTTTTTTTTTCTTCTTTTTTGGATATTTAGTCAATTTCTCTCTCAGTTAGTTGGCTTTCCCAGTCAGTCGAATGAAACGAGGAAGAACGTATTGCTCTTACCCCTTCACTTGGAAGAAATTGCTCGGGCACTCCTTTGTCCTTACGACCCTGACATTACGTATGCAACGACGTGATACGACGAGAGCAAGAAGTAATTATTAGAGCCCAAAAGGCTTGGACAACGAGCTACTCCTGGTGGGTTTATGGAATAGCGAAAGGGGTAGAATGAATAGTGTCAAAATGAAATTACAAGAAAAAGAAGTCAGTGATGGGATTGGATTTCGTCCCTACTTGAACTAATAAATCGTTTCTTGTGATCGTCTCAATGTGGAATGATTAAAGTAAATTTTTTTAACTCCAAAGTCATTTGTTAAAGATCACAAAGATGTATACATTTACTATAGTACCACTGAATCTTTAAGAAAATTATTCAAAAAATTCTAAATTTATTATATTTTTATTAATTCAGTAATAAATCTTTCAATTCTACTAATTAAGTCCTAATAAACATTTTCATATTTTGTCAATCGAGTTCATTCGGTCAATTTTAATCGGAATTCACTAACATAGACACCAACCATCCTATATGATAAGATCGGTGCTAACGTAAACTATTTTTAAAAACATTTTCAATTTTTTCTTTCCTCTTCCTTCTGGCAAAGTGGGTTGGCCTTGCCTACCACATGAGAGGCCCGGTGGAGCAAGAGTGAGCCTCAATGAGGGTGCTCTAGTAGGCGAGGGCAAACCTTGCCAATCTAGTGAGGAGAGCTCTCACCGAATCTCACCTAGCCATGCCTCGTTTATGGTAGATGAGAGCAACCCTCATCTAGGCGAGGCCAGTCAGCCTAGCCATCGCCTATGGGCCATGTCCAGTAGCCAACCAAAGGAAGAAGAAAGAAAAAATAAAAAATTTAAAAGATATTAAAAATTGTCCACTTAGCATCAACCTCCTACGTGGATACACCAAAGTCCACGTTAGCAATTCCCGATCAAAATTGGTCAAATGAACTCAATTAGTGAAAAATAAAACGATTTGAAATTTAATTAGGAAAGTTAAAAAGTAAAGTGCAATATGCCTAAGATTTTTTGGACAATTTTTCTCTTAATCTTCTTTCTTTTTTTTTTTTTTTTTTTTTTGGGAGGGGGGGTAGGTGGTGGAATATGATGAATCTACGCAATAGATTGATCTACAAAGCCCGTTTGAACTCTGGGCCCAAACTCGTGTCGGCCCACTATAAAAACCCCTCTTTCTGGTTTTTGACCGTTGGTGCGACTGTAGTTTTGAAACGACGCTTCTCTCTCACTGCTCACTGTTCTCTGTTCTCAAAGATCGAAACTTTGGCTCTCTCTTCTCTCTTCTCTCTTCTCTCTCTCTCTCTCTCTCTCTCTCTCTCTCTTCTTCCTTCTATGATTCGCAATGCCGACGAGGAAACACGCTTCTGAAGTCTCGTCGGACCGGCGGAAGTGGCAGAAGGTCTTCAACGCTCTCGTGGAACTGCTCGGGAATCAACAGGCACAGCTCCTGACCCTCGTCAGAGAGAGGAAGCTCCTGGAGGATCGCATCAAGATGCAACACAGGCGTTGGAACTCCGACGTTCGTTTTCTCAAGGACCGAATCTCTCAGGTACGGACGAACCCAGAGGGAAAAATTCGATTTTTTGATTTTAGGGTTTTGATGTTGGGGGTGGATTTGGGGGAATTTTCTGATTAGTCGTGCGAAATCGCGGCGCAGATGAGGGGGACTCTGAAGCTTCAGGACATGGCGCACTTTCTTGAGTCCACTAAGTTGGATTTCGCTTTAGGGTTGAAGGAAAGGGAGGCTCTTTTGTACAAATTGAAGTTAGGTTGGTCGCTTTCTCTCTCTAATCTCTCTCTGATATGAGTTCATACAATTCCCCCCAATTTCGGATTTTTCTTCTTTTCACTTAATTATATTGGTTCTTGCATATTTTTGGGAACCATACTTGAGTCGATTAAGAGGTTTATGTGTTTAAATTTTAGGTTGGAACCTAGAATTTCCTGTACTTAAGAGCAATTAACTTACTAGCTATGAGATTGGGAAGGAGAGACACCTCTTGTTTCTACATTGTCTTCACAATCAAAGAGTATGTGGTAGGAATCCATTATAAGTATTGCCATCACCTTGCAGAAGTTTAGTAAACCTAGTTATGTGCTTCGGGTCTGAATGATATTTTTGAGGTATGTTTCTCTTAAGTGCTCTTGCTAAAACTGTCTTGTCTATACAGAACAAGCGGATGATGAGTTGGCTGATTTTAGAGGGTGCCTCGATAGTATTCCACATAAGTGCCCTGAACTTGAGGTTAGCGTTTTTTGATGTCGAATTTTTTGTTAGTGCTTTTCTGGACATTGTTGTGAGTCGCAAATTTTCAACATTCGCAGGAGAGTGCTCAATTAAATAACTCTGCAGAAACCAGAAATACAAGGAGAGGACTCAGAAGTAGTGATAGGAAGTCTGGTAAAGATGCCAAGGAAGCACAAGAGGAGCGTACTCATTTGCTGGAGGAAGAAATAAAAAAGTTGAGGCTTGAGTATGATAAGCTCATTTCGGAAAAGAATTCCGAAGCATCTGCATTATTGATGGAGAAGAAGTTCGTATGGCATCAGTATAACATATTGGAAAATGACTTGAATGATAGATTAAAGAGCAAAGGGGCTGAACTCGAACTTGCAAATCAGAAAATATCCAAACTCCTTACCAGTATGGAGAAGCTTGAAATGATGAACGGTGAGAAGGATGATACTATCGCTGAGTTAAAGAGTAAAATAGATGAGATGGAAGCCATTTTGGGCAAACGAAATGAGGAAATAGCCAGGCTTGCCCAAGAATCTGAAGTCCTGAAGAAGAACATGGTGACACCTGTCTTGAGTCGCTGCACATCAAGAAATAGAACCTCCAAAACGGAGGGAAAAGATAGTGTTGCTCATAAACGCTCTGTTGTTCTGAAGAAAGAAACAGGGCATGCAAAAGTCCCCGATTCTCTAAAAGATTCCGAAAAGGTAAACTTCACACTTTGTGATGTTGCATGAAGTTGGTCTTATTTGAAAGAATCTTAATTTATATCTATGCTTCTTGTTGTATGCATCCTATTTTGTGGTTCTTGTCCTCTTTAAGTTGATGATAGGTATAGGAAACTTAAAAAATTTTAGTCGTAAGATATAGGGATAAGAGGAAAAAACAGTGGAAGAGTAGCAACGCCATAGATTTATCACTCTGTGAGAAGCAGTCAGCAAGCACCGATGCATTCATGGTGTTTGGTTCATCAATCAGTGGCATGTAGATGAAGCATTCTGAGGGTGCAAGTCATTAATTTCACTTCTTGTTCATGCTTACAGTAACATGATCAGATATAGGGTATTAACATGTCATCAGATGCTAAGTATCACCTCCCGCAAAGTGTAAAAATTCAGTTGCAAAGTATAGGTACTCTACTCTTCCCGTGTCACTTGACTAACTTAGGTCTTCTTACAACCTGTCCAAAGAGTAAAGTTATGGAATTGAGAATGCTGCTCATATTTTCCTGTTATATAACGTTAATGAAACTGAACTAGAATGTTTTGCCTGTTTTCAAGGGCTTGCATCTTTTGAGCTGATTTTAATGTGTGTGGATTTTGTTTCTCCATGTCTGAATTTGCACTTGTTTTTATGCCAACAGGGAACCGGAAGGTCGAAAAGGAAGGCCGTTGCTATTGAAACTCCCAAGCTATTCTCCTCCTCATTTAAAGTACCCAAATTGAAGGCCTCAGCCATGAGATGACGCACGACGCATTTCCTTACTCTTAGGTAGGTTGAACTGTAGACGTTATCGTTTGTACCTTATTTGTCTAACACCGTTGCAGGTTCTGGCTGCACTGTATTTTATCACCGTTTTCTGGAAGTCAATTCGATTGACCCTATACAGGTTTAGGGAAGCACTGTGTCGTTCCGAGTGAATATGCTTTGTATATGAGTCTTCATGTTGAGTTCTCAGGCAACTGTGGACGACATGAAAGAAGTCAGTCAATTCTTTTTGTCCTTTTCTTGTAAATTTGTGCGTTTGCTCGCCAACTTGTCTAAAGAATAGATGCTCTGTAATCTTCGCGATGAAGATATCCATGATTGTAATGCAAGAGTTCCCTATTGCTGTTTTACCTCCCACGATAGCTCCTTTTGAAAGGCAATAGCATGCCTACGAGCTCCTTACAATATATCTCTGCTTAATGTGAATGGTACCATCAGAGTTGTTATGATTTTCCGAACATGTCTTGAAAAAGCAGTCACCCTGATCGAAACGAGTTGAAGAGGTTATAGTAACGTACTTTCTCCTTTATCAGAGTCGCTGATTAGCGTTTACAAGCAACCGTATCATCTATCATTTACGACTTTAAAGAAAGCAAAAGAGTTCCAACATCCAAGACAGCTCGACTACATATGGAAACTCGATCTAACCTAATGAACCAGCAAAAGTTCACTCTTTGATTTAACATTCAAAAGCCGACTGTCTACAAACGCTGGTTCTTCTTCTTTCAAAATATCCCTTGCCAGCGGAAACGCTACAGATGGTAACGAGACGAAAACCAAGGAGACCACTGGGACCGGAGATTCGACTGGAAGGAGAGCAGTAACAGGACCAGACCCACGAGGAGCGCGACGCCCCACGGCGTGCGGCTGACGCAGTGCATGGTGTCGGGATCGGCGTCCGGGAGTGGGATCACAAACCGGCCACGGTTGGCGTCGAGCCAGCGGGCCAGGACGATCAGGAGCAGGGGCACGAGGAGTAGGAGGAGCTTCAGGCTGACGACCGTGCGCTCCATCTGCCTGGTGTAGTTGATGTGGAAGGAGAGCCAAAGCAGGAGGAGGACGATGCCGAAAAGGGTGACGACCGGCATGGGCGGCAGTGACATGGAGTCGATGGTCTGCCGCGTCCACCCATGTTTCCAAGCAGGGCCCCTCTTCTCTCTGATCAGCCACCCCATTATTCTCCTTTCTTCCTCTGGTTTATTCCTCTCTACCTTCAGCTTCTAATTTCTTCTGGGCTAAGTCGGTGAAGTGAGATCAGGTATTTGGGTGTGCAAGTTCAGATCTTGGGCCACTTTATAGGAGGCGAGAGAGACGCATTAACCTCTGTCTGCTTTAGCACAAATTCTTGAGAGAAGGGTTGGTTTTGATTCTATCCTCTTAGCCGACTTTTTCCTGCCACTAATGGCGGTTCCCGTATTAAATTTTGTGGTGTTTGCTTCTTGGGGTCGAAGAGAGAGAGAGAGCTGAGGGGATTGATGAGAATGGGAATTTGGGAATATGTTCTTGGCCCTTTTCCTTTTTCTCGAATTTGCAGGCATGGCTTCAAGGCCTTACAGGTGGGGGAATCGGGTTTCATCTCTTTCGGACATTGGGTGTTCAGTGCTGTGACCTGTAGGTCAGGTAAACGAGACAGGTGGCGACCGCACGGCGCGCCCCGACCATGCACAACCGATCAGCAGCACTGAGCAATATCAGCACTCCCATCGAAGCTGTCATGGCTCTCGAGCCGATTGAGTTTGATGCTGGAACCGACACGAGCGATCGATTTATACTCGACGGCCGTGGTTGGGCTTGAATCCGAACTCGAGACTAAGTACTAAAGGTTTTAGAGAATGTTTATCTGCATAACCTAATTTCCATTTTCACTTGGAAAATGAAGAGAAGAAGGACTTCATCAGCGATTTGCAGTTATTAGGCTTATCCTTAAGCAATTTGCGGTTGGCAGATACAGACCATTACCATTTACCCTCCCACGCAAATGAATGAATTTTGGTGAAATTTATAATTTATAATTGCAATATGCTTTACTCTTCTTGAGTTATGTGTTACTGGTACTTTGAAATTGGTATACCTTATGATAAAACATGCTTAACTGGTGTCTCGAAAGCACTCATTAATAATGCTATATTGATAGTTAAAATAAAGGGTGCTCAATTTTTGCCCCCATTCTCTCTTCTTTAGATACACTAACTATACATTGGTATGGGAGAAAAATTCTATCTATATTAGGAAATTGAGGAAGTATTAAATTATTGTTGGAGGGAAAATATAGGATTTATATTTACGTTTACGAGAGAATCATAGGATAAGATTAGGGGTGATTGGGTCCAGGGTGGGTAGGGTCTAGACTGACCACTTTCCCGACCCTGTTATAACCGGTTCTCTTTTTTTGGACCCTGTTCCCGATCCTGTTTACATTGGACCCTATTCCCGACCCACCCTGTTTTTCCGGTCCGGGAACAGGGTCAACCCTGTTTAACTTTGCATCACCAAATGGGAACAGAAATTTGGATGCTCCAGATCAACTTTGCATCTCCAAGACTTCACTTGCTAGGGGTTCAAAATCAGACTTGCCAAAAATTGTTCCAAGAACAGCATTCAAGCCAATTGAGGCGCTCTCACACGAAGCCGAATGCAACCATGTCAAGATTAAAGCCAAGTTTATGGCATGTATTAATGATCTCGCCAAATGTACACTCGCCTTAAAGATGCAGAACACATGAGCTCAAATGCCTACATACTCTCATTGCCTTCAAATAAATATATAAGGAACTCAAAAGAGCGTTGGTGCATAGACTCTACAGAGGAGCAATCAACTTTAACTTGAATTTATAGCAACATCTCAATTCTCTTAAAGATCTTTTCACTTATATTGCAGATATATGAAGTTAACTCATATGTGATCAAACCCTACTGCTGCAGATAATCCATAGTGGAATCAAACATGAGAGTCTTCTACACACCTTGCCTCAAACATGAGATACATGCAATCAACAGGAAATCCAAGTAATCAACTTGCTCAGACATTAGAGTTTTCAACATACCTTGCCTCAAATCTACCTTGAGACCCAAGAAGTGCACATATATTGCAGATAATCCATGGTGGTATATATGCATCTGTAATTTCAAGAGTATAGCGAAGGCCAGCTGTAGAGTCACCACCCAAGCTAGTCTTCTTTAATTGAATCAGCAATACAATTTGCCGGTCTCATTTCCATGCATCTAACCTGAAAATAAAGTGGAATTAAGGACCTACAGGCTATAGCCATGAAATACATTAATGGAAACAGGCAACAAATTTTCAAGGTTAGATGACTGCAAAGAGATGGCAATCAAAATGTCTTCCAAATTTTGTCTCTTTTTGATTTTCAAATGAAACGTGTGATCATTAGTCCATATCACACAGCCAATGAACTCAATCTTGTAGGAAGATCATATAAGGTATAAAGACACACCTCGGGAACAGTCATTGGCAGAAATGAACAGAGCAGAGGGCAACGCCAGGTCATCGAATCACTGGATCTGTGGCGTCGGTCACTGATCGGAGCTCGCGATGGTCGAATCTAGCTACAGGAGCGGAGCAAGGTGAGCACGGTGGTGCGACGCGATGCGGGGACGCGGGCTCGCAGGCGAGAGTTCCAGCGAGATGGGACAGCGACGGCTTCGTGGGTCTGGGGTAGATCTGATGGGCGTCGGAGCAGGAGCGCTGCGAGTGAAGGCTCAAGCAGAGGCGGTGGGCTCGCGGGTGAGGCAGAGCGCGACGATGCTGGGTTGAGCTACTACGGGGAGCGTCGACGAAGGAGATCGGAGGCGCGAGCGTCGCGGACTCGCGGCGATTGGCTCGAATCTGTTGGCGTCAGGCTCTTTTGTGGTGTAGCGACAGCAGACGCGAGGACAAGCGAGCGTCGGCGCTCAGGCGGAGAGGTAGTCGCGGGCTGGCCGGTGAGGCGGTAGTGCGAGTGGTGCGGCGTTGTTGCTTGGAGGCCGACATTGCAGGGGACCGGCGGTGCAGGGAATCGGCGGAGGTCACGAGCTCGAGGAAGTTTGTGGGTGTGAGAGGCTGAGAGCAAATAGAAAAAAATTAGGGTTTTGCTCTTTTTGGGTTGGTTCTCAAACCAGTTCCCAAACCGGTCCGATCGATCCGGTTCCCGGGTGGGTAAACCCTAGAAATCGGTTCCCGGACCGGTTTAAACAGGGTCTGAGTTTTGTGAACTGGTTCCCGGACCGGTTTCAACCGGAATCGGTTCCCGACCCTGTTTTCCGGGTGGGCCGAACTGGGAACCGGGTTGATCCGGTTCGGTTGCACACCCCTAGATAAGATGACATATTCAAACTTTATAAATTATCATCATTATATTTCATCCATTTTGCCAACTATTTATATATCCCTATACCTACTATTATTCTATTTAGAGTAGGTATGGACTTTATTGCAAAATATATATATTGAGGTTGAAGTATACATAGGATTTATTATGTTGTATGTGGAGTTATATCTCTAACCACATACCATGTGTTATAAATTAATGGGATAAGTGCAATAAAAGTCCTAAAACTTGTTACGAAAATACATTTGAATCCTAAAACTTATAAAAAGTGCAAACAAATCCTAAAACTTGTTAAATTGGTTCAATTGAGTCCTAATAGTTAACACCATCAAACTTGCTAACAAAAAATGCTGACGTGGCGTGGATGTGACATTTTAAATGATTTTTTATTTTCCACATGGCTTTTTAAAATTATTTTTATTCAAAATTAGATTTAAAAACTAAAAAAGAAAAGACAAAATTTATTTTTAAAAACTGTAAGAGAGAGAGAGAGAGAGAGAGAGAGAGAGAGAGAGATGGAGCTCTTCCACCGCCACCGCTGCCACTTTCTTTTTTTAGTTTTTTTTTTTTAAAAATAAAATATAGTTTTTAAATCTATTCAAAAAAAATGAATAAAAAATAATTTTAAAAAGCCACGTGGATAATAAAAATCATTTAAAATGTCACGTCCGCGCCACGTCAGCATTTCCGTTAGTAAGTCCGGCGATGTTAATTTTATGACTTAATTGAACCAATTTGACAAGTTTTAGGACTTGGTTGCACATTTTACAAGTTTTAGAACTTAATTGCATTTTCGTAACAAATTTTAAGACTTTTATTGTACTTATACCTAAATTAATTATCAAGGGACACAAGCATAAAAAGCCGATTAAATGTGTGTTTTGTGCTAGGATTGAGCATGGTCTAGATTGGACTAATATAATACCTAACCTGGGGACTGATCCACACAGTATTAGTCCTCAATTTTTGGGACCAAAAACTAGCCCTATTAGGCTTCGGACCGAGAACCAAACTCACCCTATGAGTTCGGTCCGATCTAAGGTTAACTTGAGACCAACCACTTATTTTTTTATTTCCTTTTTTATATTCCTTAAAAGAGCGAACATATTATTTCAAATTACATATCCATCAACAATACGACATTAAACAACCAAATTAAGAATACTAATATATATCGAACATAAATATAAGATAAAGTCATAATAGAAATTTACACTCGCTAAAAGCAATAAACTATAAATTAAACATACGAGGCGAGGAAATAGAGGCCAGTAGTGAGGCCAATGAACAGAGACCAATGACAAGGCAAGTAGACGGGTGAGGCCAAGGCAGGCAAGCGAGGCTAAGTTAAGTGAAGAGAGTTTCTTTTCTTTTTTGGGTCAAATTAAGACTAGGTTTCTTTCTACATTCTAATTTACTCGATAAACTGAAGAGTGAAAAGAACAGAGAATGAGGCACTAAAATTTAAAGTGGACAAAAGCATATGAAATATAATATATTAGATATATAGTATCAAAAATATATGTACATATAATATTAAGTATATGATTGGTTTAGGTTGGACCAATCTTAAATTCTTATGATCGAGGACCAACCATATAATGTAGGGTCTAAAGGTTCCAAGACCAAGGACTGACTCATTTTCCTTGGGAACCGGACTAGGACCGACTGGGTTGGGTCGATCCAAGGTTGAACCTGAACTGATGCTTCTCCTTATTGTATGCACTTTGTTTTATCCCCTCCTCGGGTGCCCAAAACGATTACATAAATGTTAGACTTACGCAGGCCGATTGCAAAATTGCTTTAATAAGCGATGTGCCAAATCATGAATAGCCCTTTAAACAATCGAAATATATTCAACAACCAATGGAATATCAATGCATCACTAAAAATCAATTCACAAACCAAATTGAGAGAGTCTTGCATTTTCGAGACAATTAAAGTTTGTCTCTGATATTAGATAACCCAAGAGGAGAGTATTAAGTAAAGGTGATCGATTCCAAGATGAGGAGATTTCTACCTCGAAAATAAAACAATTGGTCTAATCCAATTCTAGGGTCAATCCCATAATTGATTATTTATTTTCATTCTTTTTTCTTCTATTCCCAACAAGTGGGAATTTCCCAACATTAAAAGGAAAAAAAATTACTAATTAGGATTTGCTTTAGAATTATACCAAAAAAAAAAAAAAAAAAAAAAACCTTGGCCGATCCATTAGTCCAACCTGGGTGGTCCGGTTCCTTATGTGAAACTAGGACCCATCTAGAACTGGCCAGTTAGATTTGGTCTAGTGGACATGACGATTGCCTGAGAATGAACCATGTTGGGCTTGGCTAACATAGGAACGTGGACTATTTTGATGTGCTGGGCCATGTGCCATGGCCCAACCTGGCCTGTCTTGTTCCCAACTTTTCATGACCCAAAGTATAACATGCGCAACAAAGGAAAAACATCAGGGCATATTCACCAATCGGGTGGGTTGGGTCCCATCCAAACCCGTCTTGACGACGCTCGATTATTTATTCTCAAATTCGTTAGGGAATTTCGACACAAGACCTTGAAAACCTAGCTTATTAGAGTGGTCAGAAAACCCGCAACCCGTCCGAAACCAACGACAGCATATTCTTTTATTTATAAATAAATATATAATAGATCGCCTCAAATTTGTGCGTTCACAATTATAACTATTTATTTAAAAATCAAATGCTGAAGAGCCACCAAACATAAGTTCAGAATAATCTTAAGATGCAAGATTCCTAAATGAGATACCAGAAAAGGCAAATCATTGTTAATTTGCATGGTTTTAGGGTTTTGTCCAAATAACCATGAAGTTTTCTTTCTCAAAAGAGAGAGCGATGGCGATTTTGTAAATGGCTAATAGGGCACGAGTCTTGTGCCTTCCGATAGATAAACTTCAACTCCTATAAAGTTTTGTCGATAAAATCTCCTAACTCTTTTCATGACCTGTATGCGTGAAGAGTACGTGTATCATGGTCGGTCCACAAACTTAACATACTTGCAAATTGCAAAGTGCCATCTAATCACCGTTAATCATAAATTGTACGCATCCAATTTCATAGGAAGGGTCCTTTATTTGAAGGAAAATTTGTTTTTGGGAAAGTTTCTTTTGATTTTCTAGCGTATGGGCAAGCGAGGAGAATGAGATTGAAAATAACAAGTTTAAGATAGAGAAGAAACACTCTCTTGTGGCTAAAAAAGGAAACGAGGGTCTAATTAACAAGACTTGCCCTCGCCTTCTCTTTGACCCCCATGACGCATCCTTACCCTATTCCCCAAATCGTACAAACAAACGAAGACTCGCCCCGCTCGGCCTGTCTCCCTCCCTCGGTTTCCCCAAATAAACCCTAGACTATCTCCATCCCTCTCCGGGCGCCACGTGTCGCCAGCCACATCCTTCCCTCGGATTTCTTTCTTATAAGCCTAAAGACCAGTCTCCCCTGCCCTTTCCTGCTTCCAACCTTCCTCCGGCAATTCTGCGCCCCCCTTCCCCCTGCCTCCCTTCTTCCCACCAAGCGGCCCGCAGGTTCTCTGCAGAGAAGGGAAATCCCAATAGAACAGGAGGAGGAGGAGGAGTAGTAGATAAAGGGAGGGGCAGAAGCATGGAAACAGAGGGCGGCGAAGCGTTGCCCTGCCATGGTGGCCTCACCGAGGACGAGCTGCTGGTGGCCGACATCTTGCTCGAGCTGCGGTGGCTCTTCGTCGATCGCTTCCCGCGGGGCTGGGGCGCCAAGCGGCGGAGATCGGCCCTCTCCCGAGGCGGCGCCCCGGCGGCGGCGCCTTCCCCTCCTCCGCCGCCGCCGTCGCTGCACCAGCGGAAGCAGCAGCAGCCGCAGGCGGCGAAGTGCTCCGCCCGCGCCGTGATCGAAGACAAGGCGATGGGCCAGAAGCCGAAGGTCCACGCGGCGAGCCCCGACACGCCGCTCTCCTTCTCCCCCAGCGAATCTGACGGCAACAAGCCCAAGCAATCCCAGTCCAGGAGAAAACCCACCAAAAGGGTAGGCTCAAATTGCGTCCTTTCTTCCTTCTTCTTCGTCGTCTGCGGTGTTTACCGTCGTCTGATTTGCTGAGTAACGTGGGCGTGTTCTGTTTTGTTCGATCCTTTTCCCCCTGGGGTCGTGCAGAAGAGAGAGGACTGGTTGAACCTCATAGCATTGCTGGAGGAGCAAGGCAACGCTCTGAGAAAGGTACTATCTTTTACTAATTTCAACGCACCCTTTTCGTTTCTGGAGCAATCCCTGAGCTCCTCCCTCCCTCCGCGGCGCAATCGTTCCATGTTTGTCTGATTTGCTGCGCTCCTGAATTCGTGCAGGAGGTTGAGAATGTGCGGTGTTATCGCGACAAAGTGAAGGCTTTGAATTCGGAGTTGAAAGCCAGGAAGGAAGAGGTACCTACTGTACTGCGTCAATGGCATTATCTCCGGGAATTTCCCTTTTTCGTTATCACTAAATCCTTTTTTTTTTTTTTTTAAATTCCTGCTCCTGCGTCTTACAGCTAATGATTCGGGTCATACCCGGAGAGTCGGGGCAAGGACCGGAACCGAGCACGCGCATGACTCTGGGGGCCAACCGGCTGAATCCGCGGCGGCGCCTCTCCCGTCCGGCTCCGATCGCCGCCCCCTTCGGTTCCCGATCCGACGGCGAGCGCGCCGGAGAAGAGCGAGGCGCGCGAGCCGGCGGGCCCTACGCCGTCTTGCGGCGGCGGAGGCGGCGGCGGGGGAGGGCGGGATATCCTCCCCGACCTGAACATTGGGTTGGCGCCGTTCGACGTGACGATGGTGGACGAGGAGTGGAGCAACAAGGCGAGGGCTGCTCAAGCGAGGCTGAAACGGATGCTGATCTGCAGGGCCAAGAATCTGACCGCCGCTGTCAAGCCACGTGTCCAGCTCAGATGACGCTCGTATTTCCTCTCGCCAATCTCCCTCTCTCTCTCTCTCTCCCCTTAAGATTAGAGGAAGCGCGAGTTGCTAGAAAATCTTTTTTCCTTTTTTGCCGGAATATTTGAAATTTGTAGAGAAAAAGAGGAAGGTGGGGGATAGGGAAAAGAAATTTGTTTCCCTGTCTTGCTCTCCGGCTCTTTCTTTCCCATTCCATATTTCTTATAGAATATATTTTTCTCCTGATTTAATATTGGATTAGCGATTATACCATTTCCTTAATTGAAAGCGTTCTTATTTCTCTCAGCTGAAGTAATTCAATCAAGAAAATATTTGGTTATATTTTTTTTGACCTTTTTCTTTAGTGTAGATTTAATATAGTTCACGGGGCGGGGAGAGAGAGAGAGAGAGAGAGAAAAGAGAAGTCGCTGCTGGTCAGCAGAAACTGAATTCCAACCTGTCAATGAAGTGGTCAGAAGGGGCCTGTGTCACTCGCACGCGATCTCTGTCGAGCGTGTCGCCCACGCGTAGTCGGTCCTTGGACCGTTCGCATCACGCTCCTCGTCCCCGGATGGGGGGCTCCATCGACTCCTCCGGTTGGGGAGCGGCAGGGCTAAGGGAAGGGGTAGATCCGGTAATTTCCGGGTCGTTAGTTCCTGTCCTGCCCTAAGCGACTTTTTTTATTATTTGATCGTGACTTGCGATTTTCCAATGGAATTCACACATTTTTGGAAGACTTGGTTGACTTAAAAGAGTTGACCGGGATTTCGAAACAAACCATCGGCTTTAGATAAGAAGAGAGTTTACTATTTTTCTCATCACAAGAAGAGAGACGAAAAGGGGGAGAGAGAGGGAAGATAGATTTACGCTGTCCGACGTGAATTTACAAGCTAAACGTGTCGCGATCACGTGATAAAATCAAAAAATCATATATAAGAATGTCTTTGAAACCCTCATTAAATGTATTTGAGACCCACCCATAATTCCCTCGACAAAGGGAATGGTGGGTTCGTTGAGAATCACGAAAATCGTTCGATGCGTTTGTTTAGCAAGTGCCAAAGCATAGGCGCGCTTTAGAAGTGTTCATCACACGAACTCCACGTGACAAATTGAAATGAGAGGAGCTCACTCGACAGTACCACAAATCCGAACTAGACATTCGAACACGACTACAGCAAGGCCGGTAATGAGCCCAAGTCCAGGCCCAGTACTAATCCGAACCAACCAGCCCAATCAAAGCACTCGGGCTTGAGATTTGAAGCCCATTGCGAAGCCCGGGAATGCGGGGGTAACCCTAGCTCTCTCGCATCACTTATATATAACGTCGTAGCGACAGAGCTCCTCCTCTGCTCTGCAGCCTCAGCAGAGTCAAATACTATTCTAATCTCTACAAGAACTCTCTCTCTCTCTCTCTCTCTCTCTCTCTCTCTGGTGTTTATTATTTCTTATTTTATGAATTGATTTCTCTTGTTTGTTGTTCTCGATTATTATGGCTGCTGCTGTGGGCACGATTTTAATACCTGCAAGTGGGTCGGGTGGGGATGGGGGGATTCATGCAGATGACGAGGACGATATCCGAGCTGTGAGAAGTTGGGGAACAAAAGCACCAACGATGTTGATTCCTCTCACAAACTTCCATGACTCTGATGCATGCCCACCCCCCGATAACTTCTCCCATCATCCTCGTCCTTCATCTTGATGCAAAACCTCGTTTGCAAAATCATGTCTTGAGCAATCTGTTTCCCTCTCTTCAGGAAATAGTTCGAGATGGGTCGTGTTCCTAGCAATCGTGTCAAGGGGGAATGCTTGATTCCGAAGCATTTGTGCATAAAAACTCAGTTTTTTTTTTTTTTTATATGATTATCCTTTAATATAGATTTTACGGACACCCGTTTCTTGCCTTCATCGATTCCCAGGTACTGTCATGTTAGGCACACTGAATTTTCTCCAAGGCTACTCTCTTTTTTTTTTTTTTTTTTTTGGCCAATCAAATGAGAATCTGTATGACAAGATGAAAGAAAAGGATGAGTTTTCTTAAAGTGGAGGAGGGGAAAACACGCGGCAGTCTAGAATTGATGTCTTTGGTTTTCTATTTCTCTTTTTAATGTATTCCCCTTTTCTTTATCTTTTTGTCCTTTTAAAAGTAGATTTTTAATTATTATACGGGAACTGACCAAAAAAAAAAAAATTATTATTATACGGGGCATCTAGTTTGAACTTTTTTCTCCTCAATTTTTCATCATCTGGTTTTGCTGCATAAATAGAACTGTCTAAACTTTAGTGCAAAAATGTATCTAGAGAAATTGAAGTGCATAGAGAGTGCTGCGAATGTCAAAAATTTAAGAACTGATTTCACGGGCTACAATCTTAAATTTTTAATGCCATGAACAGATTGGTAATGTCTGGATTGCTAAATCTGTTTGGTCCCGCGGCATTGCGCGGTATAGTATTCTAATTACATTAATAAATCAAGCAAATTGAACGCGTGGGAAGAAATCCAAAGTGGGCTTTGTAACTAAGCTAGGGCTCATGATCCATAACCTAAGGCCCAATAGAGCAATGAAGGCTAGGCCCAATAGAGCAATGAAGGTCCAAGTGAGAGGACAGAAATTCTACGTCACTACTCATTTTCGTAAAGGGCAAAACTCTAGCGAGTAAATTTTTGACAATCCTACGCGGAAAAGAACCGACTTGACTTAAAATTAGCAAAAAGTTTTCTTCTTTTTTACTTTGTTCAACGAAAATCTTCGCATTCTTCCAAAAGCAAAGGGCGATATTTGATTATTTAATGAGCGTTCTAAATGTATTCTTTTTAATATAATTCATAGGGTTAGAGCAAGATGGCCAACTAATGATGACTGTGATCCAGAAAAGTCACAATCCGATGGGAACTAGTTGCAAGAGAATGTTAAGTTCAAGAGACGCGCCATTTCCCTCGCTTTTCTTACCAACTTTTTCAGCGAGACTAAGAGTCATCGCGAATGTCGTCGAAATGCCGTCTAGGGAAATTGGGTTGTGGCGCCTAAGGCGGAAGGAAATGGATTCGACAGGTGGTCTAACCCGTGCCCCGTCGAACTGGTCGTCGGAGTAAAGATCAAGGGTCGAAGACCGGATTCAATGGCCCAGATCACGCCCTCCCAAAATGCAAGAGACAAAGCCAATTGTCTCTAGTCAACTCAAACCCATCAATGTGAACAGAATCTAGAATCTAGAGACAATTCATGCATGAACTTGCCCACGAAATTCTCATGGTCCAAACGAAGTACCATTTTTCTAAAGAATCGTACAGTTTAATCCATCATTGTAGCGACGGCGAGAACCACAACATCATAGAGGCTCCGTCCAATCTGTGTTTTTTTATGAATTCGATCATGTTTTGATGGGTATCAAAGGAATGCCCTCTCCTTCATACAGTACTTCCTGATTTTAGTTATAATAGTCACTGGATTCCACTCGATCGAACTCGATTAATTGACTTTCTTTTTCCCATAATATCATTACTCCGCAGTCCATTTATCGTCTATCCTAAGATGAAATTAAACTAATTCGAAGGCACCAACTGCATACGCATATAGTGCAACTTAACTTAGACATGATCCTATCAATTTATGTTCTCTCTTTTCCTCGTTCATCCTGGGGTCAACAATCCAAATTTGACCACAGGGACGACTTTGCCCGAGGCTTATTCAAACTTTTCCATGTTTGCCATGATTTGAGACTTCTAGATTGTCTGTTCTGTCACTCAAGCTCTCTCCTTTGCATAATCTTGCATTTATTTTCTCCTCTCTCTTTTTCCGTGGTCAAAGCGCAATTTGGCATTGACCCTTTTCTTTATTTAGAAAAAAAAAAAGGAATTTGGCGAGAAATGACCTCGAAAGTCGACATGGTTATATGGACGCGATTATCTTTTATTTTAATGTTTAATCGATTGTTGGAATAATCTCATCTCCTCACTTTCATGGAGGGAAAAAGAAAACCAGAATCCGATCAAAGTCAACGGGGGAACTTTCTTGTGTTAATCCTCATCATCGCGTGAATTGCGTGTTATCTTTTCTTCTCATAATTAAAGCGGCGCTTCCTGTTGACAAATCAAAGTCTTCATTCTCCATATCTTTTCTTCATTTTTTCGTACTTGATCATGTGAATTTTACTCGTCTCTTTCACTTTTTCAAGTGATTTTTTTTTTTTAATTTTTAAGTCGCGAAATCTCGAGCGAAAATCCATAATCAGTGGCCCTAATGTTGGTCAGATTGGAAAGATGAGACCGCCGATTTTATCAATCGAAAGTGACGCTGATTGTTGTGAAAACACGGGTAAGCCTAATTGCAAAATAAAGACGCACCTTTTCTCGAATCGGAAGATCAAAGTCAAGTTTGACGTTCAGCTTCTAACTACTGAAGGTATATTCTCTTCAACCATTTGAACGAGTCAGCATGGCTTCTTCCGCGTCTCCATCCTTCCTCAGATATTTTTACATTAATTATCTTTCATCGCAGGCTTTATATCGAAGCTTAATAACAACTCCGCAAAATCTCTTCCATAATTTCTTTTAAAAATTTCACCGTCGTTGAGGCTGACGAAGGATGCCTTTTCCTTTTAATTACAGTGAAGTAGTGTCTTTGCTATCTTTGACGTCGTTTTCTTGTAATTTCATGTCAAATCAATAAAATGATAATTTTACCACCGAATCCACGTCGTGATATGATAATAGAGTTTGTTGTAATCTTATTATTGAGACTAGAGTATCTAATTAATTCAATCAACACCGCGTTTGCCATGCCTTCATCTTTCCTAGATTTTTTACATTAGTTATCTTAATCGCCATTTTTATCGAAGCTTAATAATAGCTCCACCAGTCTTCTTTGCAATATCTCTTTAAAAAGTTTCATAGTTGCCAAGAATGACACAATCACTAGGGCCAATGAAAGACTCTTTTTTATAAACTATAGTTAAGAAATGTCTTTGCCATTTTCAATTCGGCTTAACACATATTATCTACAAGAGTAGGGCTGCACAATCAATCTAGCTCTACTTGAAAATCAAACAAACTACCTATGGAACTGATTCCAGATTTCGAACTAGTATTGTATGAGCAAGGTCCAAGTTCTGGATGCTGAACCTGCCTACTCACCCACCCACTCACTCTAGAATCGTTGGAATCTATGTTATGAAATTGGAACAAGGTGGTTTATTTTTCTAAAATGAGCTCAATTTCCCTATTGCTTTATATTTATGTTTGTTTTTTTTTTTTTTATCAATGTTTTACTTTAAGCTATACTATTGCTCATACTATTTTGTTATAACTATTAAATTTTTTTTGTGGTAAATTATAACTATTAAATGTTTTTTTTAGACAAAGCAAAAAAAATCAATATCTGGGTAGAATTTAGAATCGGAGGTTTTAGGGTAAGTTCAATGACAAATGGGTAGATTCTATATTTCAAAAATTCAGAATCAATTCTAATAAGGCAAGTTTAAAGATTTAAATGTACCTATTGTAAAAATGATCACAAAAGAATAATAAAAATTTCAAAAAGTCATTTTTCTATAAATTAGGTCATATCAAAAGAACCGCGAGTTTTGTCACTAAACCCACCACATAAATATTAGAATAAAGTTTCGTCTGATCTTATTATGGAGACTAGATTATCTGTTTAATTAAGGTAACTGTGGGAAGTGAAAATATAGAAACTAAGGAGCGTTGACCATACCAAATACCAATTGAATTAGGCAACATTGTACTTTGAAGTCACTTTTGGTTATTGGACTCGGGCAAAGCGGCACGTGCAATCTAAACTTGCACGCTTCGGATTGTACTGCACCGGCCAAAGACAGTGTCCGAGATCTCACGTCGGATTGGTGTTGCCGCTCAGATTTTCAGCACCACCCAAAATATAAATTGATTTTTTCCTCCTTTGTCCCCAAACCAAACAAATCCAGAAACAGAGAAAGATATTCAACAGAGCTATCGAATCTGGAATTGGCCTTTTGGCATTATTGCGTACATTTCTCTCATCGCATTGTCTGTCTATTCTAATTTGTTTGTTAATTTCTGTATAACAATCCTATAAAACATGTTGAGAAAAAAAAAAAAAAAAAAAGAAGCAACAATGTGGATGAATAACAAATTTTCTTAAATAATAATAATTTTTTATCATAACCGATGAAAATTAGCCTCATGGTTCAAACATACCCTTGATATCGAAATTATGGGATTTCTTTTAATGCTTTGGGGCACAAAAATGGAACATTTGCTCACAGAAAATAGCCAAAAAGAATTAGAGCATATTTGGTAACTGTTATAACTTTTTATTTTTCTTTTATTTTATTCTCTAAAATGGAAAAAAACGCACAAATCCATTTGGTAAGTCAGCTAATTTTTCTATATTCGAGAAGAAATCAAAGACCGGTAAATAGATTTAGAATATAAATAAGAAATAATTATATACATCTCTGTTTTCGGAAATAAAAAGGAAAAAGAAATTATAAATAAAAATTATTTTTGAAAATAAAGTTATTACCAAATGTGTTCTCAAGGCCTTTTTAGGAAATCACGTTATTGCTACTCATGAGATAACTAGTAAAACACAAATTTTTCTGATTAAAAAAGAGAAAAATCTTTTTTTCGGTGGGGTGGGGTGGGGTGTTGGGGGGGGGGTGAAAAATCGCAGCCAGCCAACTACCGAGAAGAAGAACCGGAACTGGGGAATTCAATGTTGCTGTACAACAAACGGCGGAAGAAGAGTCAGCAGTAAAAAGCCAAAAAAAAAAAATCAAAGTCAAAACTTGGGACAGAGAGGTTTGAAAAGACCGGACAGACCGTGTTGCGTCACTCTTACAACATTTAAAAAACCAGACCAGAACGACGCCCCTCGCACGGCAGGGCAGGCATGGCAGGCAGGGCAGGCGGGGCGGGCGGGCGGGCAGGGCAGGCGAGCGGGTCGGTCTTTCCCCGCCAACACGAGATCTCTCTCTCTCTCTCTCTTCTTTTTCTTTTCCTTTTTCTTTTTGGCCTTTTCTTTTGTGGTTGCTGTAGTTGCTGTGTCTTGTGTGTGTGTCAAGCTTTCGTTTTTTAACTCTCAAAGATTCGATCTTTTTATTTAAACGCGAGGGAGAACAAGTCAACAGTTGCAGCTCCCACCCCTATCATCTTCCCTTATCTCCCCCCGTCCCACACAGAAGAGTCTTCGATTTAGTTCGACGAATAATTCAAACCCCGCCTCGCATTCTCGCTTTAAAGAAAGACAGAGAGAGAGAGAGAGAGAGGGAGAGGTTTCCCATTTGCGGGATCGGCGAAATCAATGTTCGAAAAAATCAAACCTTCCCCCATTATCCACGAGATTTCCATTCCATTGCCGGGCTTACGCGTAGCTCCCCGCCTTCCCCTCCCCCACTTCCACCTCCACCTCCACCTCCACCCCCCGGGTTCTTTTTCTTGGTCAAATCACTGCCACCGGATCGGAATTAACAGTGATCATAACGATAATTACAACAGCTAACCAGGGATAATATCTTCGTGTCTCGTATATACTGCCTTCCCCTCTCCCTTCCACATCATCGCTATCATCATCTCCGACATCATTCGCTTTTGCTTGGCTAGGCTATCCCTCGCAGTCCTCTGTTTTTTTTAACAAATCCACCGCCCCTCTGTTTTCTTCTCCATTCGCGGCTTAAAATATTGCTCGGCTGAGCTCCTCTGTTTGAATAGGTATTGCTCTTTCTTTGTACTTTTCTTGCTGTTTTTGTGTTTCGGCTGGTGAAGCTGTTGAATTCTGGGAACCCCATTTTTTTTCTTTTCCTCTTGTTCGTTTGTTTGTTTCCTCTTCGACCCCTTTTTCCCATTGACCCTCGTTTGGCTCCCGACAAAATGATGGGGAAGTGGGGAAGGATATGAGTTCTCGAGAAGGAAAAATCTTCTCTTGTTTCGGCATTTGGGGCGTGAGCTTTGCTTTGGATGAGCATTAATCAAATGTGCTCGCGGCAGCAGTTGCAGTGATTGAGCTGATCTCTTGTTTCTGGGCTGCTTTGCTGTTCAGAGCGGTTCCGATTTTGTCTGGGTTGAAAGGAAAAGATGGGAGCGGTTTGTTCGGGAGGTACGGAGAAGGGCACGCCAGAATCGGCAGGGGACAAGAGTTCAGGATTTTCTGGGAAGCTCAAGTCAAAAGCCAGCTTTACCAAGTCAAGAGAGGTCTCTCATTCGAATCATAAGAGCAGTGATCATCGGACGACGCCACCAAAGTTCGATTCCGGCGAGCTGCTCTCTCCCTTCTCTAGAGAATTGAAGCCGTCAAAGCCATCGACTCCCGCTAGAAAAGGACTCAGCAAGGTAAGATTTGCCTGTGTGAATCTTAGTTTTTTGTGTGGTTATCATGGTTTACGGATGATCAGCAAAATTCGAGGATAGAACTGAGAAAAATTGCCATGGATGTCTATCGTTTAATTGATAATTTGTGGTCCATTTGAATCTTTGATGAAGCAAATCTGAGGAGAAGAAACTTGTGCCTATGCTAGACGATTCAGCGCATGGGAATTGATGCCATTCTTAACCTTTCATAACTTGAATTTGCCAAAATGGCTTGGAACGCCACACGGAATTCTCATGCATTCCATGCTATGAAAAAGCATTGCATCTGGTGTTCAGCGAAGAAGAATGAATGCACATAGACCCAGAATTCATGAAAATACAAGTAGCGGTTATCATTTCCCTTCCAAACTGCGACAATTACAAGTTTCAATACAAAGGAACAATAGCTGTAATTGCTGCTTGATATCAAAGCCTGAGTGCAGATTTTCATCTACCACTGACTAATTATTGTTCCTTGTGGTATATATGGTTGATTATTAAATAAATCATAACGCTGCATGCAATAGGGGGCATTGTGCCCGTTCTTTCCTTTGTGCTCAAATTTTGAAAAGCAAACATCACGAGTATCTTAGTGCACATATAAGGCAGAGAATTAGTCTTGCGACAAATTAGTTGATTTGATTTTAAGCCTTTAGGAGTAATACTTCTCCTTTCAAGTGGAAAGTTAGCTTGCTATATGCTTTGATAACTTTCTTGCCTGTCTTATGGTTTGCATCTGTAAGCCCAGTACTTAGCACATTGTTCAATAAGTTTCATCCAATCTATCGTAAACTCAGAACTCTTCAGGGTGGCAGCATGAGTTCTTGCTTTTCCAGTTGAAATCCGCTATTAGTATATACACTCAATAATGTACCGATTTTTTTTAACTTTGAAAGAGTTTCTATTCTAGGTTGTCTTAGAAGTATAGGGCTGCTAAGCGAGATGGTACTCTTAAATTAGCAGCATGATTGTGGTTTGAGCTAACAAACGTTTCTGGTATGGAATCCGGTGCCTTTCTGGTTCGCCCTTCGAGTATTTTTGTGTCCTTTGTTGACATTTTAGAGATTTTTCAGGTTACACCGAAGAATTCATTCATAGGAAAAGCTGGCATGATGGGTTTGGAGAGGGCAGTAGATGTTCTCGATACACTCGGAAGCAGTGTGTCAAATCTGCATTCCAGTAGTGGCTTCTCTGGGATGGGTTCCCGGGGAAATAAGATTTCTATACTGGCATTTGAAGTAGCTAATACAATAGTCAAAGGTGCAAACTTACTGCAATCTGTGTCAGAAGAAAATATCCAGTTCTTGAAGAAGGAGATTTTACACTCTGAAGGGGTGCAGCAACTAGTTTCGAGAGACATGAAAGAGTTGCTAAGTATTGCTGCTGCTGATAAAAGGTATAAAGTGTTTATGTGCAAAAGGAGCTAGAGGCCTTTGAGCCTTATCTTTAAGTAAGCACACAGAACTTGTGGTTTAATAATGCCTAATGTTCTTGGGACATATGCAGGGAGGAACTTGAAGTCTTTTCACGGGAAGTAATTAGGTTCGGAGATTTATGCAAAGATCCGCAATGGCACAACCTGGGTCGACACTTCTCAAGGTAATGAGGCTCTAACGAAGCTTTTTTTTTGGTAGGAGTTCCACTCCTAAGTGTTGATAGTAACTCAGTTTTCTTGGAATGACCTAATTGTCACAGACTAGGCGTGGAAGACTTGGGCAACGAAATTCTAGAATCTGAAGCAGAAATGATAATGCAAGAATTGAGTACTCTGGCCCAGCATACCTCTGTAAGAATTATGTATACACATCAGATCTACCTGCTAAATTTTATTTGCTGACCCATTATCTCTGCTTGATTATGCATTGCATAGAATTTATTTCTATTTATTCCTTGGAAGCGTTGTCCAATTCTAGAAATATAATAAGATAAAATTTTCACAAATATTCTTCAAATTACAGATAATATATCTTCCTACTCTTTAGAGATGTGTAGTTGGAAGGATGTCTGTCCTGCATTTTTTTGCTCACCTGAACTTCTACATTATGTGGCAGATAAATTCATACTTAATGAAGTTTGTTATCGTGAGGGAACAAATATCACTTTGGTTACACGACGGATTATTTTGTCTTTCCTTTTCAAGTCTTTTCACACTCGACTATTATGTGTCTTTGGTGATCTAAGCCAGGCTATGCTCTTGAAGAACTGAACATTTCCAAAATTTGCAGGAATTGTACCATGAATTGCAGGCTTTGGATAGATTCGACCAAGACTATAGGCAAAAGCTTGAGGAAGTGGAGTCTTTGAATCTCCCTCGTAAAGGTTAGACTTATGACTATATTTTTCCTGATAGTTTTACAACCTTTCAGTAGAAAAAATGCAGTTGCTTAAGTTGTTGACATAACTAATTCAGGTCTTCAGACTGGCTTCATTTATTTTCTTCTCTTCTTTGTCGATTTTGTTGTGACTTAACAAGCTGGTTACTAAATATTTAACCACATCACTTGGTGCTCCCCTACTTAAAGTAGTGGTGCTGTAATAATTCTAACTGCTTCTGTTCTTTGGATGTCAGGAGAAGGTATCTCGATGTTGCATAATGAGCTAAGACATCAAAAAAAGCTTGTAAAGAGTTTGAAAAAGAAATCTCTCTGGTCTAGAAGCTTGGAGGAGGTAAGAGTGACTACTTGTTAGTGGATTTACACTTTGTGGACTTTTTTGAAGATGCTTGATAAACATGCACACTTACAAATTTGGTTTCTTGTATTAGTTCATCTCTCTGTACTAATTGATAAGTTTTAATTACCTTTTGGCCCTTTCTCATCAAGAATCTATCCCATCTCAAATGTTGACCGGTTTGTAGCACGTTGACACTGGACCACCATTGATACTTTCTTGTCTGTCTTTTACTGGACATAATAGGGCACTCCTGTTTTTGTCGATGATGATAATTTCTTATAATGCATTGTTCTTATTGCAGATCATTGAGAAGCTTTTTGATATTGTTACCTACATACATCAAGCAATTTGTGAAGCTTTTGGAGATAATGGTACTCATTTTCTTCACTGTGTTAGAGAAAAAGACTACAAAAAGATTTTGAATTGCATGGCAGATCCACGCTGTCTGTATCATGTAGTTATGTCGAAATATTTTGATACAAAGAAATATGAAGCATTTTTAAAAAATGTTGCTCATATATAATCAACTCATATTAGCCTTGACTTTGGCCGTCATAGTCATGCTTCTTTAGGTCTCAAGAACACGAGGTATGAACCTATAGAACAGATCCTGTTCAAGTTAGGTCCTCATGGTCATGCTTCTAATGCTAAGTTGTCACTTTTTAAAGATATTTTGGTGGTTTAATTTGCGAGATAACAGAAGTAAAGCGTGAAACAAATTAAAAGCAAATTAGTAGCACATTGTGCAATCCTTAGTCATCTTTGTGGATGTTGCTGTTAGCATATGTCCCCTAAAAATCAACTAGAGGTGACTTTTAATTGTCGAAACCGGTCACTTTCCTTTTTGGGGGTGAAGGAGATTCCCCTTGGGTTTACTTATTTGGCTTAATAAAGGATCAGTATAACATTTTTGTATGCTTGCGGACCATTCATCTGCATATTTGCAACTCCAATTGATATAAAAAGACCGGTGACCAAGACTTAACTCTTTTCTGTCTAGTCATCGTTTCTATTAAAAGCATGCAACCATGTTAAATTTTATTGCCGGCCTACAAGTGAGCAAAATGCATTCTGAACCACATTGCTTGTGCCCAATTACCAGGTTCATCATCAGTCTCGAAGGATGCTAACAAAAACAATGACAATCCCCAAAGGTTGGGCGTAGCTAGCCTTGCATTACACTACGCCAACCTAATAAATCAGATAGATACAATTGTAAGTTCCCGACTGCTTACAAGAGGGTATCCTCATGTTCTGAAAGTAGTGTGGATATTTCACCCGAAGGAAAGATCTATATTTCACCGATCACGATCTTCTGTATTACTTTCCAGGCATCCCGTCCATCATCCCTCCCTCCCAACATGAGGGACACGTTATATCATGGATTGCCTCCTGATGTTAAGAAAGCTCTACACAGACGACTGCAGAATGCCGATACCAAAGAAGAGGTGCGAGTTCCATCATCAGTTGCGTCAACCACACGGAAAATTGCTTCCCTTGGTTATAGTCATTTGTTGCATATTAATTCAGTGTTAGCCGCTGCTTTCTCTCACTAAATGACTAATATCTGTGTAGCATTTTGCTTTCTTCAGCTGTCAGTATCTCAGGTGAAGGCCGAGATGGAGAAATCTCTTCAATGGCTTGTTCCCATCGCGACAAATACTATAAAGTAGGTTTATCAGTCAAAATGATTTTTTTCATTGACGGGCAAAATGTTCTCATTTGGTTTTTAGGCTTTTATTCACATCGCTTATGTTTCTCTGTTATGTGAATTGAGTGCAGAGCTCATCAAGGTTTTGGCTGGGTTGGAGAATGGGCAAACAATGGGTCAGCTAATCTCTCTCTCTCTCTCTCTCTCTCTCTCTCTCTCTCATGCATGTACGCATACACACCCAGACGTGCACACTCGCAGGGGCATGCACACAGATGCACTGCTGAAGATGCAAAGAAAACTTTTTTTGCTAAACCGAAGATCCAAGGAAGATGCAAATGTTATTTATTAATGATGCGGCATAATCTCACTGGATGTAGAAGCAAAGCCAAACATTCAGTTAGAGTTTGTTAGATCACTTAAGCGATCAATCTTTGATATCTCTAGGGTCACTCTTATTTAAGTTCTGGTCTTTCGTTTACAGAAATGAGTTTGGCAAGACCACATCTACAAACAACAGTCTGATTCGCCTCCAAACCCTCTATCATGCGGATAAGCAAAAAGTTGACGTCTACATCCTCGAGCTGGTCACGTGGCTTCACCGCTTGGTTGCTCTTGTTCGACACCGGGACCACCTAATCTTCAAGTCTCTGCCGTTTCAATCTTCAAATCTCAAGGGCCAGGGTTTTCATCCCGGGATACAGCAATCTTCACCGTTGAACTCCGGAGTCAAGCCGAGGCCAATGCTACTTTCACCTGAAGATAGGAAACTCTTAAACCAGGTGTGCTGTAGGAGAATGGTCCCAGGAATCAGCAAGAGTCAAGAATTTTCACTCTCTAGGAAGAGGAACAGCAAAGTGTGGGCACTGAGCAAGAGTACTGGAAGCTCGCCGGTGTGGGAACACCGACATTCTAGTCTTTTGGATATAATAGATGGGTTAGAGTAGAAAAATGAGTTCCCTTGATTTATTTGTTTTTCATTCAATCTATAGTATCAACTATATGATACATAGCTCCTTGCATGTGTATCGATGTATATGTCCATCAAATCATATAGATCACCACTATACCTTGTATATCACCAACAATGGCGTTTCTCTACTGATAACCGAAAAGTGGCTGGTGAAACTTTTCTTTGATTTTTTGTGAGAGGAAATCAGAATGGGGCAAGCGTGTTAAAACCCTTGAAGGCTGTCATCAGTGTCTATTGAGAATTAAAGCTCCCTCTTGAAAATTATGACGTTTTCACTACAACAGTTGGTGAAGGAAACTTTTGCGCTCACTCGCACTGATCTTACGTGCTTTTCTGCATCTCCGCAATGTCAATTGACTCCTTGTCATTTTAATCTCCAACTGGGGATATTCTTTAGATGGTACAGCACTGACACTTTCCGAGAGTTTTTGTGTCATGTCTGACACGCTTCGATATGTTTCGACATGCGGTTCACAAATGTTAGAAAATCCAATACATGGCCAACTCTTCTCGACACGCGATTCCGACACGCACAGGGTTAATTTTAAAATTTTCAATACTTGAAGGGTCAAAATATAAATATATAAAAATATAATGAAAATAACAACGATAAATGGAAAATAAGAAAATTCTCACTCTTAAACTTTTCACTTCTAACTTCTGACATTCTCGTGAATGACAATCGAACGCCCTCTTCTCGCCATCGTCCCTCCTCTCGCCGGCATCACCTCGCCACGCCCATGGCCTACACCACCAATTGTCACAGCTGCCTCCGCCCCAAACTAACTCTTCTCGACCTCACCTCCACCAGGTACATTTCGGTACCCTTTTTGCAACTTGATTCGGCCGATTGGGGTCTTAAATTTTCTCTAAATTTGCTTTTCATGTGCAAACTTATCTAACTATGTTGTCTGGCAGCCCTTTCTAGGAGATCCCATGTCGTTGTGTGTTTGCATACGGGGAAAAATGTTCAATAGGGTCGACGTTTGCTGTGAGGAGTCAAATTCGATCGGAACTTGAAATTTGAGTAGTTTCATTACTTTTGGAATGACACTTGGTTAGGAAATTTCATCTTTTTGCTAGTTTGGGATTAGTGATTTCGTGACCCAATTGTAGGTAGATGGCTCATGATCAGAAAGATTGATAAGGATGAAGCAGAAGAGACCCAATATTTGTATGATTCATAAATTCGTGAAAATAGACTTAAAGTTGTAATTTTTTTTTTTTTTGTTTCGTTTCGCCTCTCGCAGGCCTCACAGGCATCGCCTTCGAATTATCTCTTTTGGTCAATGTCATTGACTTTGAGTTATCTCTCACATTTTTCAAGGCGATTTTAGTGATTTCCTCTTCTTTTGGAGAGTTATTGTCATGGATTTTCATTTTTCTGGAACCTTATTTTGTATAGAAGCTCCAAGCTAGTCTTCATTAGGAACTCTAAACTCTATTTGAGACTATAAGAAATCTCATTAACCTTCAACAAGTGTAAGAAAACATGATATATTCCTTCAAATTTATTCTTTTGTGTTTGCAATTTTTGAATTTCTCGTTCATTCTCTGTCAAATTAAAATAATAAACGACATTACGAAACGTTGGATTGATGTTTTTAATATAAATTAATTCTATATATTTTTTATTAATTATTTATATTAATGTATAACATGTCAGAACTTGTCGAAATTCTCTATTTTTTGAGAAATGACATGTCGTTGTGTCGTATCACGTGCCCGTATCAGTGCTACATAGTTTATACTTGTATACTGCACAAGTCATAGCAGCCTAGCAGGTGGAGAATGCACAGTGGATGCTCAGCGACGTGTTGAATGTTCCTCCTCGTAACGTGGCGTCATTACTCCAATGTAGTTACCTCCTGCTGTGTAATGTCGCGTAGCAGCGGCAGAGAACCGAAATCAGGCCGGTCAGATACTTGCTTCGCCGCATTGAGCACCCCCCTTAGTGCTGCTGTTACATCGGCATTTTCTTCCAGTCCTTTTTCAGCTAAGTGGAATGGATCGTCCTGCAGAAGCGATACTGTGGTGCCGATTTACACCACGACCGCTTTCATTGATGCACCGAGAATAATTGATGAACTCAGTCTACCATGGACGCAGATCTCTCTCGCTACGGTTCTCCTGGCTTATTCGACCAATAGCACCTGCCGCACGATGCAAGCCGGTTTCTTCCCACGAGGAAGAGAATCCTCCCTAGCATTATGTCAAAGTGACAATGCAATATACATCTGAAAGTCACAGCGCCATCGCAATTTATCTCCCAAAATAGATGGCTTATTGTCTGTTTGCTCTTACAGAGAACAGGTTACTACAACTACATGGGGAGATGAGTAGAGCTCACGTTGTCTCGAAAAAGCAATCGTGCTGGCGTGTCGTTTGGGCACATTTCTGATTCGACTTTTGGTAAAGAGCTAAGTAAAAGAAGCCATGCCGCTTTAGCTAAAGAGCGAGGCGCGGGCGGTGGTTGCTGCGTTCACCAACGATGGAAAGTCCCACATCGACGAAAAGGAAATGAGCGCGTAAGGAGCTTAGTTAATAAAAAAGGAAGGTGGAGCACCAGTCAAATCATGATCCTTCAGGCAGTTTAACGGGGGATGATGAGTGGTCAATGCTCGCGATGATAAAAGATGCGAGAGGGGTGTACCGACCCACGCCTGGTTACGACAACCCGGGCACTCCAATCATCTGTACCTTCTGATCCCCAATGCCTCGAAGGACCCTTCCCACCACGCTTTTTCATCTCCAAGTTTTTTCATGTCATGTTTTGCATCAGCTGTTTTATTACCGCGTTTTCACTTCAAAGTTGTTTAAAATCCTGTTGCTGTTTTGCATCGGTCGTTTGGGGGCTCGTCTAGGGTTTGGGACTCTGGTCACGGGTCTAGGCATCGAAGTGCTTATCAAGGTGCTTGAGGACTCGATGCTTGGGCCAAATTGACTCTGACCTAGACATGGGTGTTGATTTTGAGGGGTCGTGCATTAGCCGGACCCTATCGTACGTCGATTGAACAATTCATAGTACGTGTAGTCATCAAAATATTTTTGCGTGTTCGACTGATTTTGCTGATTCGGCAGCAAAAATTTTGAAAGGTTTTCTTCTGAGAGCTCACCCGTCATTGTCTTTGAACTCCCGATGCTATATTGTCTTGCGGGAACCCAGTATAATATCAAGATGCACTCCCAAGGGCCTTAGTAGTAGGCATAATGAGCAAGAGCCCGGATCTTGCAAAGGTAGTGCCAGCTTCGAATGTCCAGCTTGAGCCCGTTTAGTTTCTGAGGGAAGCCTTTGCCTCCCGCCAGCCTTGGTTTTCTAGTGGGCTTTGAGCTCTATCTCCTCCATTCATTTTCACATGATTCTCCGATTATGGAAAAATCTTCCATAGTACGCGTGACTTTGATTTTCCTTCACGCTTTTCACTCGAGTTTAACCTCTTAATCTCATGAATTTATCACATCATAAAAACGTGATGTCCTCCTGGAATACGAGAACTCTGTCAAGGGACATAACCGAACGACCCGTTTTCGCATCAAGTTATTTTCAATTAGGCTGGATGATATCTATAATCCTGACTTAAAAGAAAGATTGAAGTGCCAAACTCTAAAGCGGAGTTTAATGCGCTAATTAAACATCTGCGGCTGGTGGTATGTGTTCTAGAATGGAACTAGTATTCTCACCCTTTTGAGTACTCGGATTGACATTGTATGTGAATTTCTTGGTATGAGAAAAGGAACTAGAGAGAAGTGCTTCCAGAAAAAACAGAAAGGAAGAAAAGCTTTAACAAAACTAAAACTTTGTTAGACTAGACTCTAACTTGATGGTTGCAGAGATAGTCCCATCAGCCACTTTAATTGTAAATTAGGGAATCATGATTAATGTCTGCTTAGACCAACAAATTTTCGACATATCAAGTATACAAGACAGATAAATTACGTTTTTCTTGTCTTAAATTCACGTGGAAAACGAAGTATGCGATTTGTGTTAAAAAGAGTTTAAATGAATGAGGACTACGATTAGTATAGTTTTCCCATAGGGTTTTTAGTTTTTAAAGTCCCTTGAAGAAAATATAAAGAGTTTGATTAAGTTTTTTAAGATCTTTTTAGCCAAATGTGCCAGCCTTGGCAAAATTTCAAGCCCAGAATAGATTCTTATTTGCTTCAAGCCCAAAGTAGATCCTTATTTGCTTTGGGCTTTTAGCATTTGTGAAACACTATTTTTAGAGTTAAATGATTATTTTCCTTCCAAAACTACCTTCACTAATTTTTTGTTTTCCCAGTTTTGCCTTTGCTGTTATTATTCATCTTATCTATGCGAGGGCAATTGATGAGGTCATGCGACCAAGTGGTCACCCAAGTGACAATTGCTTGGGGTCTCACGATCTCGAGAGGGCAATCTAGATCGTGCAACCTCAAGCAACTCGGACAAGAGCCACCAAAGGGTGTGTGACCTATAGAAAAAAAAAAAAAAAAACTCAGCCAAAGTTCTTTATAAAAAGAAATTTGCCAAACACTAATTAACTCAAAGTTTCTTTATAAAGAACTTTTTACCAAGCATGATTTATATTTCCCCAAACTCCTTCAGGTTAAAACCCTTTTGCTATGCTTGGTCGTCTGGATATCTAACAAGGATATGACTAAATATGATATGATACGAAATTCAAGGGATTTTGCTATATTTTATCTACTATTTAGTGATTATAGCGATAAACTTAGATATATTATAAATAAAACACAAATTTTATAAATCTAGATGGTAGAAATCTCTTACAACACTCTTGTCTACTTCATTTTTATTTTTATTTTCCACTTTTTAATTAATTTCTTTTTTTATTTCTTTTTTTCCACTTCCATCATTCTCTAATAAAATTTTATTAAGTAGAAATTGTATTGATATACCTAAATTACCAAAACACCTAAAAATATAATGAATATATATTTATATATTGAATTTATATTATAAGGTAAAATTAAATTATAATATATAAAGTAAGGTAAATTATAAATCAATTTTTTTTGTTATTTGAATTTCTTATATTGTAATTTAAATATTATTTATGTTGAGATATAATTTAAAATTTGTTAGTTTAAGAAGTTTATTATTTTGAAAAAAACAACTTTCATTTTATGCACATTATAAATCTTATTCACTTTTATCTCACTTCCCTTATGAGATAATTTTATTCGGTTTATACTTTATATACAATTTTATCATGTTTTGAGTAGGCACTAAATATATGATAGGATAAATCTCATCCTAAATTTTATCATAACCATCAAATGTAATCTTTTTGTTTCCCAAAGTTCAATTCCAAAACCGAACCAAACACACCGGAGTGTTCTTAACATTGTTATTGCCATGCAGGTGAGCCGACCGTCGTGGGCCGAACGACCTTTTTCGGGCTCAAATTAGGTTAACGAATGTGGGCTTACATATACGCCGCGTAACGAAAACCTGCGAATCTCTTATTAATCTATTTTCCGGGGATGAAAAGGAAAGACCAATCAGCAGTCTTAAACGTTAATGTATATTTAATTATTTGTGTAAACAAGAGCGTGTTTTGTCGGGAGGTACACGTGGAGGGACACTAATGGGCGTCGTAAACTGTAAACTGTAAACATGAAAAATAATAATATAATAATAATAAAAGGAAAGGATTTCATCGTACATAGGGTTCGCCTCGAAATCGCAGTAGACCCACCGCCCAATGCACGCCGGATCGACACGTGTCCCTTGAACCTGCCATTCCTGTTGCGGTTGTCCCCTTGTTCCGGAATCCGGGGACTTTTCCTGTAATTTATCATTTGTTGGAGGGCAGAAGTGAACAGAAGAGTGCAAGATCCAAAGGTTAAACAGCGGAACTAGATCAACTGAACTGACCAAAACCCAGTTATTCAAATTGTCCTTGCCACCCAAGAGAGACAAAGAAGGAAAAAGAAATCATCGTTTATGAATTCTCCTCTTTAAACCATTGGGTACATGAACCTGAACTTTCACATCAAAATATATATTTTCAACCAATTATAGTGCTGCCATATTCGTCATTTAAAGACAGATCATATACTTGAAGACTACGTATTTGTAGTGCTGTGAAGCTGCTTAGTGCTCAGGGGACAATCGTATGTGTGCTTGATGCGGACGACATGATTTTCGATCTCCAATGCAGCAGATATAAATAACTCCATCTTTTGGTTGATAGATCCACGCGTTTCTTTAATAGAGACTCTTGAGAGCACAATTGAATGGAAGGACAAAAAGGGCGTATTTGGTAATGTTTTTATTTTCGGGAATAATTTCTAATGAGAAATAATTTTTTTTTATTCTATTCTCATAAACAATTTATAAGTAATCTAAACCATTTCGTAAATGTCTAAAATTTCAAATTATATTTGGTACCGTTTTAAAAATTTCTAATCCAAATTATTTTTTATAATATTTTAATATTTTTTTTTCTTTTATTCTCCTTTAAGCTTTGTCGATCGCCGGCCTTGGGATGACTAGTGATCGGCTAAATGAGGGTTAGCAATCTCACTAAAGCGTTACCAGCCCTCGGCGAGGCTATGCCTTGTTGGCCGAGTGGCCTCGCTCAGATTTGGTAAGGTCGAGCCTCGCCAATGGCTGGGTAAGGCTTGCTTAGCCAAGCCTCACCGGTGGCTGGGCGAGCCTTTAACAAGCTCGCCAAACCTCACCTTGGCCTGGCGAGCCTCCAATGAGCTTGTCGGACCTCGCCCAACCGATCGTCGACAACCGGCAGTAGTGGATGGCGGACGGCAACAACAACAGTTAAAGAAGAAGAAAGAGGGAAAAATAACAAGAAAAAAGGAAAGAAAAGAAAAGAGAGAAAATAGGTTGGTTGATTTTAGGATTGTTCCAATGAATAAAGAATCAACTTTTTTTTTACTTCTAGATTTTGTTTTAAATCTACTTATAGGAATGAAAAAATAGAAATTTATTCCCGAAAATAAAAATTTTACTAAACAAATCTCTGTTCCAAAGCTACTCCTGAAAATAAAAGAATAGAAATTATTATTGTTTGTCAAATTGTTGAACAGAGCCAAAGCGAGCTAGAAAAGGGAATATCAGGATGGAGTAGTGCAGCTATTTTTGTTGATCTCCAAATCCCTCTCGATTATGAAATAGATTCAGAGTTGTACGCTTACAAAAATATCATATATTCTTTTTGTTTGTATATGTTTTTTTTTTTTTTTTTTATATGTCGACTTTTAAAAACATAAAGAGATACGTGGCATTTTTTTCTTCAAATCTCAGTTTGAGAAACCTTTTCCCCACCACATTTCTCATTAATTAGTTACAACCATAGACATCCCCCACAATGTTAATTCTTATAATTATTCGAGTCATTTCTTTTTGCTTAATTGACCTCTGTAAAAAATATAGTTTTGACAGGTTTATACCGGCATGATCTTTTTATCCAAATCTCCCTGATCCGAAAACACAACACATAGTGATGCCACGGATGCAAACCAACAAAGTCAAAATAATTCTTTCTCTTTTCCCCGAACGATATAACTTGTAGCCGGATATTACGCAATCAAACGTTTAAATCTACCTCACCGCAAAATAATTCATATTTTTTTTCTTAATATCTGAACTATCTATCTTGGGTCAAACCAGGTACAGAATTGGGGGCAGTGGGAAGGTCGTGGAGGAATCAAAAGCGAAACCCGCAGAGGCGGGCTTGACGCTCCCCTCTCATTAATACAGCTCTTGACCCAAACCTCATTTAATCAAAAGCGTACGAAAAATAAAATCAAGAGCCGTTCATCGGTCGGACTTAAATTCCCGAACTCCTTCGGAATCTTCATCCACCGTCATCGATGAAGTGGCCGAAATGGGCAAGTCAACATGACGACGTTGTCATGTCGGGCGATTTATCAAAGCGCACCGTCCGCCTCGTTCGAAGAAACTCCAATTCCCTTGACGCGTTCGTTCGTTTGCCCACAGAAACCGGTGCCCCCACCACTCCCCCGGCTCGACGTGGATCCACATCGGTCTCCCGCGTGAATATTCAGGAACACGCAGTTTCCATCGAAAAGGACAGCGGAAAAAGGGAAAAAATCGAAGCACGTAATTGACACCGTATCGTGTGCAAATTCGAACGTTAGCCGAAGCCGACAAGGTTCCATTTTACTTTTAGTCCCTTTTGTGGTCCCTTGAATAAACATTTCGATATGGAGAAATTTTTTTAAAATACATATTTAGCCGTATTCTTTTGACATTAAGAAGTTTGTTCCCATCTTAGAAGCAAATTGCATTTTCCTTCGGAATAGCAATTTCGTCGATCCATTGATCATTTCAGAAAGCCCCTAGTTTCCGGTTTTTCAGTTTCACCTGAGATCCATTAAATAGGTAGCACCTCGTATTTTCTTTTTTTAATTTTCGAAAACAGAAAAAATTCCAAAAATTGTAACTCACGAACAAAATACACCTTTTTCTTTTTTTTTTTTTTTTTCTTTTTCCTGAAAGCGGTGCAGTGAATTGTCCTTTTCTCAACCTTCATTAAATTTGTCCAGCTCAGACAGACGAGGAGGAGCCCGAGATTGTCCCCATCTTATCTCCAACTCCTGCATGTGCGGGCAGGGAGAGATTCTGATTGAGCGACGCCGACGTTTCGCTGAGTCATCCCCGAATCTGGATAAGCCTCAACCACTGCTCCTCGTTAACCCACCTCAAACTAACCATGGTTAACCCCGACACCACGACTCCCTATATAGTCTCTCCAACCGAACTTTCCTTAACCGCAGCAGCACACACCTCGCCATCGAAGCCCTGACTGTGCAACAGAAAACCGCGAATCGAAATCGAAATCGAAACCGAAATCGAATCAAAACGCACACAACGCCGCCGTCTCCATCCGCATTGAAGTTGCCAATGGCGTCCGCGTCCCTCTCTCTCCGCCGTCTCCTCCACCCCCGCGCTCCCCTCCCGCCGCGGCTCCCCCGCGCCCCTTCCGTCCGCCGCCCGGTGCCGCCCGGCCCGCGCCTCCGCCTCCTGCGCGTCCACCGCCGAGAGGCCGAGGCCGATGGCCGCCGGGCCCCACTCCCAGTCCTCCTCGCTGTACGACGTGCTGGGGATCCGGGCCAGCGCCACGGGCCAGGAGATCAAGACCGCCTACCGGAGGCTCGCCAGGGTCCTGCACCCGGACGTCGCCGCGCCCGCCGGCGCGGGGGCGGCGGCGGCGGGGCGCGAGTTCATGCGGGTCCACGAGGCGTACGCCACTCTCTCGGATCCGGACCGGCGGGCCGACTACGACCGGACGCTGTTCCAGGGGCCTGGCCAGTTCGCGGTGTCGGCCGCAGCGGCATCGGCGCGTGGCCCCAGCCGGAGGTGGGAGACGGATCAGTGCTGGTAGCTAGGAGGACCCACGAGTTAGTGTTAGGGATAAGTTGATAAGATCAAAGTCGTTGGGCGATGATGGTGGCCTGCATTTTAAGTGGCTCCACTTTTGATCCCTGACGAAGATTAGTTAGGCTTCCAGCACTCTTTTTGTAGTGTCGGGATTGAGGATACGAGTATGTACATATATTTCCAGACGAGATATTTTATCGGATGTAGGCGCCCTTTTCGACAGCCTTGAAATCTCAATATAATGTGTTTCTTTTACCTTTGCATTATCTTCTTCTGTAAATCCGTTTGGTCCATCCCACGTCGAAAATGCCGTTAAATGCATGCCAACATAACTGCCTCAAATATTGACTTGTTATTTTGTAGAAAAATTATCTAAAAAGTTATAAATATGTTGTGCAGTTGTTAATTCAGTAATGAACCCTTTAATTATGTTAATTTAGCTATAATTCTTTTGGCAAATTACTAATTTAGTCTTAAAATTTTCGTAATTTGCTGATTTAAGCCAAAATATTTTTAACCATTTACCAATTTAATCATTAATGTGGTGATCTAGTCAACAATGATTATTTTATGTAACACTGTCAACATTAATGTGAATAATTTTTATAATTTTATGAATTTTTTCCTTTTACTTTTCTTTTTTTCCCATAGTTGCCAATCTCAAGTGAGGGTCATCTTCACTTGGGTGAGCATGGCCCCAAATCTAGTGAGAGCTATCCTCATTAGGCTAGCAAGGTTGATCCTTGTCGAGACTGACGAAGGGAAAAGAATAAAGAAAATAAATTTTAAAAAATAATAAAAATGGTTAAAATTATTCACTTCAAGTTTTCAACACAAGTTGTATCACATAAGATAGCGAAGGGAAAAAGAAAAGAAAAGAAATTTTAAAATATAAAAAATTGCAAAAGTTACTTACGTTAACACTGATTATGTTACCTAGGATGTTCGACACTGACTAAACTACTACATCTATGATATTTGGCTAAAATTGAGTAAAATAATTAATTTGATAAATCTTTACCAAAAAAAAATAATTAATTTGATAAATTGTTAAAATGTTTAAGATTAAATTGATAAATTATTGAAAGTTTTGGGATTAATTGACGCAATTGCAAAATTCGAAAGAGTTATAACTAAATTGATGTAAAAAAATTAACCACTCGTGGTGGTAGTATTAAATTAACCTTCATGGATTAAGACTTTAGATAAATTTCTCATATTTTCTGTAGAGCATATTTTTTCTTGACCTTGTACATGAAAATGTTGCCAATAGCCTCGTCAACCATTAGATCTAAACCTATCAACACCAATAATTGCATCATGTATCTTCTCAATTGTACAATCCAAAGCTCATTAATGTCGATCATCAAATTAGGGTATGACACGATTTACCTTGAACCATAGACTAGGCCTGGTTTTTCAAATTCAACTAAGCCTTTATTTTTCAATGGAAAGAATTTTTTTTCATACACATTGCCAGCATTAAGAGAATGTTTTAGCAAATTGAAAAGAAGAAAAGAAAGAAAGCTTCAACAAAACCTAAACCCATTGGATTGGACTTGACTTCGAGGGTTGCAAATATAATCCCACCATAAATAAATTATCAAATCATGATGAATTACGTGCGTTTGTCCAAATTTTCATGTGGGAAATGGAATATGCGATTTGAGTTATAAGAGTTTACTCACATGAAGGAAGCGAACTTTAACATTGTTATTGCGGGTGAGCTGCCCTTGCCCGTGCGTCACCGGGAACAGTTGACGGCCAAACCCGTTGCATTTGGGGTCAATATGGGTTAACAAATGTTGGCAAGCTAGCTATAGCCTATAGGCACTGGTTGATGGGAACTGTCGGCGACATAGGCTGTTTTTGCGGGCAAAAAAACCAAGAAAAAGAAAAGGAAAGAGTAAAGCCTACCGCTGCCGTGGGTACACGTGGAGGGATGCTAATGGCGGAAGTAAACTGTAAACCTGAATAATAAAAAAAAGGGAAAAGATTCCATCGTACGTCGTCCGCCCCGACCTCGCAGAAACGCCCACCGCCCAACGCACGGAAGTTCGACACGTGTCATTTGACTCTGTCACCACACGAGTGTCCCGAGAATCGAGAATGGCTTTTTCCCTGCTGCGGTTGCGGTTTTCTTGAATCCGGGGGGACTGGTTCCTATGATTTACTATTGCTGTTTGGAGCGGAAGTGAACAGGAACGCAGATCCAACGCAAACAGCGCAACTGCATCCACTGACAACGCCGAGCAGCTCAAATCGCCATTCCTAGCCAACCAAAAAAAAAAAAAAAAAAAAAGGGAAAAAAAGAAGGAAAGAAAACAACATTTATGAACTCTGAACTTTAAACGTTGGTATACAATGTGCATGAACCTGAACTTTCTCATCAATTATATATTTTTGACCTATTACAATGTTATGAGAAAAAGAAATCATTACGATGTCATCCTAATTGCTAGTTAGAGATATATATAGATTAGGAAACTTTGCATTTGTTGTACCATGGAGTCGCTTAGTGCTTAAACTGCTTAGTGCTTAAAGAACTAACTTATGTGTAGCTAATGTGCATGACATGATTTCAATATCCCGCACAACATATATAACTTCAATTTTGAGTAGACAAATCTATGCGTTTCGTGCTCTTGAGAGCACAATTGGATGGAAGGATGAAAGGTGAGGGAGGACGGGAGAGATTAGGAGGGATAAATGCAACTAGCTTTCCTAATTTCCTAAATCATTCTCTATTCATCCAAATATGATTTAGGGATAAGTGTATTAGAATTTCCAAAACTTATCACAAAAGTGCAATTAAATATTAAAAATTTCAAAAAATACAATTAAAGTCTAAAATTTGTTACGAAAGTGTAATTGAATTTTAAAATTTTCAAAAAGTGTAATCAAATATCAAAATTTGTGAAGTTGGTATTGCATCAATTTTGTCTAATTTGACAAATGAAAAATGTCGATAGGTTTTGAGATTCGATTGTACAAACTTAACAACTTTTATTACAGTTTTATTACTTAATTACACAAATTTGATAAGTTTTAAGATTTGATTGTACTTTTTGAGAATCTTAAGATTCAATTACAGTTTTGCAACAAGTTTCAGGACTGCTAATGTTATTTTTCATTCAAACCTTAGTTCGAGCACCTTTCTCTCCTATCACATTTTTGAATGGTTAGTTACAACCATAGACATCACCCACATTTTTTCACTAAATTTGGCACATGGTTAGTATCCACAACTAGTAATTTGCTAATTAGGTAAGGGTAGGGTTGGAGGAGAATACAATCTTAAGAAACTTGAATTCGTTGCATCTCCATTATTTTCTGTCATGAGTATCCAATCATTTTAATAATCTCTCCCTTTCATTTCTCCTATAATAATTCAAAACCTTCCTTCCCGCCTCTAATAACCTCTATTAAATATATATAGTTTTGCCAAGGCTTCTTATAATGTCATCTTCTATTCATATCTCCCCAACCCTCACATGAAAGCATAGGACGACGTGCGGCGCCGCGCATGCGAAGAAACAAAGTCAAAATCATTATTAATTCTTATTCCCCAAATAACATGGCTCATGGCTTACAAAAGAGGAACATTTAAAGTCAAAGCACAGAATATGGGAAAGTGGGAAGGGCGTGGAGGGATCAAACCGAAAGCCGCAAATGCCACATTAGGCCATTCACACAATATTAGTTTGACCTAAAGCCTCAATTGATCGAAATTGATGAAGAACGAAGATCGAAGGAAGAGCCCTTCTTCGTCGGTTCAACTCGATCGCGCCCGCCTTGGAAACTACGCCTACGTCATCGGTGAAGTGGTAGCTTGAGGAGATGGTCAACTCGACAGCGCTGCGATGTCGGCACTGTGCGGGACTCGTTGGACGAAACCCAAAAACTGCTTGCGCGTTTCCCATGGTAATCGGAAACCCACTGCCCCACCCTTACCATCCCACCAGCTCGACGTCCATTCATGCTGGCCCCCCATGTACCGGCAAAGTCGCTGCTCCTCTCCCCCCACGTGCATTTATGATAAATCCCAGTTGGAACGCGCGAGAGGGATTGCCCTCGAAAAGGAAGCAAGAAAAAGAAGAATCGAAACGCGTGATTGACACATATCATAAGAAAAATTTAGAACATTAGACAGACACGAGGGAAGTTTCGATTTGGTTTATTTTGTGGGTCCTTGAATAAACAGTTTGGTAATAACAAATCTTTTCGAGACATATTTGATTGGAGTTTTTCGAGTGTTTCCATTTTATTAATAAATTGATTTTCCCTTCGGAATCATAATTTTGTAAAGTATTTTTTTTTTCCTTATATTACAAGTTTACCATTTGGAAGTAAATTTATGTCTTTGAGCAAAATAAATTCTCATTTGCGAAAAAGACCCTAAGTAAATGGGCAGCTTCTCCCTCGTTTTTTCTTTTTTCTTTTTTTGATTTCTGAAAAGAGAAAAAATTGCGAAAATTGTAATTCGCGAATTGCACCTTATTTTCCTTTTTATTTTGGGGGTTTTGAAAGAGCTTATTTTTTTTATTTATTAGGAGAAAAGTGGGTGCAAAGGAACAATCGTTTTTATCCACTTTCCTTAAAAACTCGTCCAGCTCAGACAGACACCGACGCCCCATTTTCTCGGTCTCATCCTCCACATGTGCAGTCAGAGAAAGGGGGAGATTCTAATCGAGAGAGAGACGCCGACGTTTCGCTGAGTCATCCTCAGATCCGCTGCGGATAAGCCTCAACCCCTGCTCCTTCCCCTTAACCCACCCCCAACTGACCATGGTTAACCCCGACGCCCCAACTCCCTATATAATCTCCCAACTCCGGTCGAACTTTCCTCAATCCGTAAACCGCAGCAGCACACAAGCTCACCATCAAAGCTCTCGACACTGCAGCAGAAACCGGGACGCATCAAATCGGAAACTCCGCCGCCGCCGCCGCCGCCGCCGCCGCCCACATCGACATTGCCAATGGCTTCCGCTTCCCTCTCTCTCTCCGCCGTCTCCTCCAGCCCGGCGCTCCCCTCCCGCCGCGGCTCCCCCGCGCCGCCGCCGCCCTCCGCCGTCCGGTGCCGCCCGCTCCGCGTCGTCTCCGCCTCCTGCGCGTCCACCGCCGAGAGGCCGAGGCCGATGGCCGCCGGGGCCCGCTCCCAGGCCTCCTCGCTGTACGAGGTGCTGGGGATCCGGGCCGGCGCCACGGGCCAGGAGATCAAGACCGCCTACCGGAGGCTCGCCAGGGTCCTCCACCCGGACGTCGCCGCGCCCGCCGGCGCCGGGCCGGCGGCCGCGGGGCGCGAGTTCATGCGTGTCCACGAGGCGTACACCACTCTCTCGGATCCGGACCGGCGGGCTGACTACGACCGGACGCTGTTCCGGGGGCCCGGCCGGTTCGCGGTGTCGGTCGCCGCCGCCGCGTCGGCGCGTGGCCCGAGCCGGAAGTGGGAGACGGATCAGTGCTGGTAGATTGGAGGACCCACGAGTTAGGGTTAGAGATCAGTTGATAAGATCTAGTTGTTGGGTGATGATGGAGGCCTGCATTTTAAGTGGCTCCATTTTTGATCCCTGACCTTAGATTAATTAGGTTTTCCAGCACTTTTTTTTTTGAGGTGTTAGGAATTGAGTAATCTGTATGTATATACACGGACGAGATCTTGTATCAGATGTGAGCAGGGCTCTTTTTTGACAGCCTGAAATCTCAATGGAATGTGTTTCCTTTGAATTTTTCCTTCTATAATTCATTCCTCCGATCAAATTGGGATCAATTTACAGTCTGCGATCTCCTAGTTTTAGATGAGAACATGGCCAATCCATGATGCTGTGAAAACCAATTTAACCCCAATCAAGTGTTCTTCCTCATAAAACTCGATCCTTCCCAGGGATCATAAGTCAGATTCAGGTAAAAGCAAAAACATGGGTATCGCCACAATTTCGAGCTTTCATTCCCAGGGAGGCACGAGTGCTTACTGTGTCATCGTGGACTCCAGATATGCCGAGCAGATGAAGTCAAAACAATCAAACTGCTAACTGCTAACTGCTTAACTCTCAGAATTCGCAACAGGGTCTAGGCCATTCGAGAATCATCCTCAGACGGCAAGTCCGGAAGGGGGCGGCGTCTGGACGAGTTTCAAGGCATTGACTGCTGAACCCAGACCGGCCAATCGTTTCTTGTTTCAAACCCGTGGTCCTCTTCAAACCTGAAACAGAACCCACAGAAAAAGATCGTAAATTTCTCGTCCAAGGAATCATTAGCATTTGAGGAAAAGAAACCCAAAAAAAAAAAAAAAAATGGAGAGCGTGGATGATGATGAGGACGCTGGATTCGAACCCATTGCTGCTCCAGAACCAAAAAAAAAAGAAAAAAAAAAAAGACCCATAGTTGGAAACTTTGGAGCCCAGAAGATCATGGGCTATTTTGGGCCAATGACAGATTCAGCTCTCCATCATATTAACTCAGTTACCAGGAATCCGATGAGGCTGAAAGGGACCAGACCATGGCTCAACTGGTGCGCCCCCTCCGGCTATGGCCGAGGCTCCACCACCACCACCGCCACCGCTGCCGTCATCATCTGCCCACCTCTCCATTATCTCTTTCGCCCTTCGGAACGACGTCGCATCATCATCAGCATCATCCTCCTCGCCATAGCCTGTTCCCGACGGTGGCCCCCTCGTCGCACCGCGAAGTCCATTACCGGCCGCGCGGGCTCAGGTTCCCCAACTCCGCCGCGCCGGAGGCTTACGATCCCCGAGAAGGCGGCGACGGCGGCAGCGGCAGCGAGTCCGACTCCGACGGCAAGAAGAGCCGCAACCAGAAGAAGCGCGAGGCTCGGCGCGCCGTTCGCTGGGGCATGGAGCTCGCTTCCTTCTCCAATCCCCAAATCAAGCGCATCCTGAGGTACTACCGGGAGGAATTAAAATTGTGTCTTTGAAGTTCCGCGATTTTGAGCTTTTACGGGCTTTGTGGACATAGTGATGACGATGGCGTAGCATGGTAGATTAATTCTATTTTTTTTTTCTTTTAATGGGGAATTGCAGAGTGGCTTCTCTGGAGCAAGAGGTGTTGGACGCTCTGATGCTTGCAAAGGTGATGCTTCTGCAAGGCGCGGCTGTTTCTCGTGAGGCTTTCGGTCTAGTCGTTTAGTTGTTCATTTCATGCAGTTGAGATGTTTGTTGATTTGTCACAGAGACTGGGACCAGATGTTCGAGAAGGAAAGCGAAGGCAGTTCAGTTACATTGGTACTATTACATTTTCTTCAATGTTTTTATGAGTGCCTGCGGGTGTCTGTTAGAATCTTTTTGCCTTTCTTGCCGGTTCAACTGGTATCTTCTTTGCTATGCTTGGCCATTGCACAATGAGTCCTTGCTGAAAGAAAATAGTTCTTGGAATAAGAAGCTCTTTTCTAATTGCCCCCCTCACCCCTTAGATTGTGTTCAGCTTGCATGTTTCAAATGATTGGATGGTACTTGCAGTATAGTTCCTTGAGCATATATTGATGAAAGATGAGTAACTGCCAATGATGTGCTCGAAAAATGTGTACATGAATTGCTCAATCTGTGCCAAAAATCTGAAATTTTGCTCACTGAACACTTCTTTTTCATTTCCAGATGGAACGTAAGTGTCTTTGGTTGATTTTCATGTTCTGTTTTATTTAGCTGTATTCTACAGAATGGGAACGCGGGGTGTTGATTCAAATAATTCATTGATGCCTCATGAGTACATAATATGCAATGTAAACTTCCTTAATGATATCCTATCTGTTAGGGAAGTTGCTGCGAGACGTTGAGCCTGAGTTAATGGATGCTTTAATTGAGGCTACAAAAGATGGTGATCACAGTAGGCTGCAAGCTTTATCTGTCTCAGAGGCTTGGGTTGGCGTAGATGATGATGAAGGAGAAGAAGATTTTGAAGAAGAATATGAGGAAGAGGAGGAGGTACATGAGGTTTAACTTTGTTGTTTTAAAAAAAAAAAATTGCGTTGCCTTTTGCTGCTACTTTAGTTTCATTTGCTCCTCTAAGAGGAAAATGAGTTCAACATGCACACATGTGTGGGGAATCCACTTCCCAATCACCTAGAGAAGAAAGTTTTACCTAAACTTAATCGATTTGATATTTAGTTCCTTAGTTTTTATTATAAAATCATTGGAAGCAGACCATGCTGGTGCAAATCTATTAAACTTAGACTAAAATCCTGGCTTTATATTTGCTGAGAACTGCTGATTTCTACTGGTGTCCCAAATCACGGTTACCTTATACATTAAAATAGATGCTTTAGATTTAACAACATGATACATGCACATGTGATAGCTTTTATATATTCTTGTAAGAAAAGTGAAGATTACCACCTATTATTAATAAGTTAATTTTGTTATATTCAAAGTGACACAACATTTGAATGACTTCAGTCTGAAGAAATACAAATAAGCAACAAATATGTGACATAGGAAACTACATGGAGGGAGAAAGGAAATTTGTTAACTTCTTTAAAATACTATCATCACTTAGAATTACGCATTCTCAGACATGCTTGCAATGGATGATGACTTGTTCAATGTTGTAGAGGACACGATTAATTTGATACATTAATATGCCAAATAAGCTGGTCTAGTTCATATAATATGAAAAATTAAATGAAATTGTCTAAAAATAAGTGCGTATTAGAAGAACCAATCTTTATGGGAGCTCACCATTGACTGTAAATCCATACGTCCCTCTTTTTGATTCTGCACCATTTTCCTCATCCTTTTCTGCATCTTCATCTTCTTCTGTGTATTTCTTTAAAATTATACTGGATGTGAAAGCTGCATCAGGTCGATTTCCTCCTCTGTCTTGCACGATGTTCATCGTCTTCCCTGATTGCCTGGTTTAGCTTTTTTGCAACCGACTCCATATAAGTTCTTTTTTGCAACCGACTCCATTTGCTCTGCCCTTACTAACCAAAGAATTTTGGATGAAACCCAAAATACAAAAATCGAGGTTTTAGATTGTGATAGTTGGAAATGGATAGTTATCCATGGAAACTGTAGGTACATATTTTGATAAAAGACGTTATATTAGTAATCAAGTTGCTAATTCTTAGTGGACAAGAGAGAGAGGTGCTTAACGTTATGTACTAAGTTGTGTGCAGCGGGAGAATTCTTTATGTATAAGAAAACTTCTGCAAGAACATCTATCATTCAAGCATGGAGCCATTTGTATCTCATTTCTAATTTTTTCAAGGGTTACTGCTGTATATTCTTTGATGCACAGCAAGTTTGACTCTTGGCTTTGTAGGCTACTATTGATACCACAGATTTAGATGATGAATAACCTTTTTTATGTCTAAAGATGACATACACGATAAACAACTTTTTGTAGGCAAAGATGGTATGAGATCTTTATCACCCTAAAAATGTGTCAATGCTGATATTTATTGACAATGATGGTTCATTAGTGACGGGATCCATTGGTCATGCATGAAATTTTAGTTTTACATAATGTCCATCTTCCTTCTCTAGCATTTGTTCAGGTTTCTCATTAATGACTTGCGTTTCAATCTTCAATTCCCAGGAGTCCAGTGAGCATGCAAGCATCGCAAGCAAGTGGTTTGATGGTTTAATCAGTAAAGACAATGAAATAACCAATGAAGTTTACTCCATTCACACTGTTGATTTTGATCGGCAAGTAAGTCGACAGATATCTCCTACAGTTTGAGCTTTTAGTTTTATTGTTGGAGCATTCAAATCTCTTGCAGTCCATTTATAACTACTTGAACAAATCCATGCCGGCTGAAATAAATAGAAAGAAGAAGAAACTCCATGGGTTGGCTAATCTGTACTCATTTAACATTCTGCTCTTAACATCATAAACCAATTAGTGGATTTTCATAAGCAAACAGCGTAACACAGGGGATGTAGGTAACATTTGCACCAGCTATAGTTGGTCGGGCTAATTCATTCCTCCAGCTTGTACAACATTATGTATGGGCCTGCCCCTGACGTGCACAAACTTCACCATTTTTAGGTCGTTCTTCAGTGCACATAAAAATGTTGCCTGTCGCTGAAATTTGCATTTACTAATTGCCACTCGCTGGTAATTAGTGTGGTTGACATCTCCTATGTTGCATTGTCAAAATTATTTTAAGCTTCCATGTTAATGCTGAATACTTTTATTTGTTGTGCTTCTAATAGGAGCTCCGAAAGCTTGTACGGAATGTACAGTCAATTCAGGAACAGCCAGCCGCCACTGATGAAAATGAGAGAGAAGCTAGCATTGCGTTGCTAAGGGCTCAAAAGTCCCTTACCCATTTCCTCCGAAACCTCGCGAGGCAATTACATGGTAGTGATATATGGTTACACAGTTGATACTCACCTCTTGTACTAATCTATTTTGTAACATCACATTTTCTTCTTTTGGGGTCCAGTTAAATAGATTTATGATTTATGGGTCTGCATGAACCAAGAACCGGGTGGATGATGGGGTTCTAGATTTAGGATGTTCCGGGTTTAATCCTAGGCAATGGCTAAAAAGATAATAGTTATGCCAATTGCCAATCTCCTTTTATGCCCGGGCTCTGTATTAACTTAACGTTTCATCAACGGGTGCAAGCGCTCTCTTGTAGTTGGGAATTAGACAGGGAGTGATCCCATCTCTTTTGGTCGTACCACCCCGCAGATTGCTTTACCAGCAAAAATAATATATTTTTTGTCCGCTTAAGACTGCTGAAAGATTTTTTTACGTTGAAAGTGTATTGCTGAAGCCTTTGGTCAAGATCATGACCATCAAAATTTTGGCCGCAGAGACATCTCCTTCTCAGCAGTAATGAGATTCAAAGATTTAGTTACGTTTGTTTGTGGCATGTGTCAGTATGAATCGTTGGAATGAAGAAAGGGGGAACTTGTATGATAATTGTCGGAATCATATGCAATCGGAACTTGGATTCTACTGAGATTGTGTCGATGTTTTTAGATATATATTTCGCATCAACCAAGAAGAGAGGCTTGTTTTTTTTTTTTTTTTTTTTTCGTTTGGTCCTATCCTATATTGATTTTACAAGTTACTATGTGTGCTACATGTTATGTGTAGGTTGCTAAACTCTGCTCCTTCACTCACGCTAAAAAGGAGAGGTTTTGTTTTAGACATATTTTTATTGAACTGAAATCGAAGGATCATTTCGTTTCTTTTCTCTTTGGCTCATCCATGAACGTTACTTTAGGAAATGAAAAGGAAAAAGCAACTACTCGGAAACATGGTCCAGTACAATTAAGATCATTGAATGGCAAGGTTTTCTGTCGAACATCTTCCTTCTAATTTTAGCGGGTAAATAAGCTAAATCATTTTAAAAAAAAAAATCCATTTACAAGGAAATAAGGATGGAAGTAATTTTATCTAAAATCCACTTAATTGAATTAACTTAAAAAAAAAAAAAGACGATAAGTGAGAAGCCCATAAGCTTTAAATTATTTTAAAAGTTTAGATAGTGGATAAGGTGAGATATGAACTCAAGTTCAAATTATTAGGCTGTGCTTTGGATGTCCAGCTCGACAAGTGTTCTTATTGGTATTTTCTACATTCAATGGCCAACGACCCAAGTAAAATACTTGTAAAAATTACAGCTACTAATAGTATGAAAAAAAATAGGTACATGTTAAAATATGATTACCGATACATGTCTGGCTTAAAATTAAGGGGATGCTCAATTCAAGGCGAAGAAAGTTGCTTCCTTTGTCTGGTACTGGTGGTAAACCAATATCGAAGGACTCTTAAGAAAAAGACGGATCTTGACTCAACTCCCAACCCACAAGGCAAGTTGAAGCCATTTTTATCGGAGAAGAAGTTGGAATGGAAGGGTATGCAAGCCCCACTGACAGACCTTTCAAAGAAGACTGGTGATTGTTGATCTTGATTGCGTGCTTGGGGTGACGGGGACGGTGTCCGCCGCCCCTTTGGACCGCTTGGTTCTAGCCCGACTTTGATCAAATCGATATTTCACCCTCGGAGTTAGATTTGGAGTTTGCTTTATGTCGCCTCCCTAAGTTATGTCTGTACATCCTCCACTGAATTCTTTCACGTTGCAAATTTAACGTTTAACATTCATTTGCCAAATACTAGTGGATGCATAAGGTTAATTTACTTGACTATTAAGCATACTAGTAACTTAGCAATCAATTGAATCGATGTTGGGTATATTTAGCGGTATCTGATGGTCATGCAGCTTTGGATTGAACTATTAAAAGCTGAAGCATGTTTAGTATCATTGCAACTGTGCTATGCTGTATTTGTTGTGTAAAGTATTGCAATTAGCGTATTTGGTGATACGCATTTTAGAATTACAACTTTTAAAATCATTGTGAGGTAGCTTTCTAAAAGTTTTTATAAGCTATTGTAATGTAAAAGCACTTTCTCAAATTTAAAGACATTAGAAATTAAATGTATTTGCAATTAAAATTTATATTACTAGAAAAAATTCATAAATGACTGTCTTTTTCATAATGTTTTACCCAAAAATCGCCCATATCTTTGAAATGAAAATTTCACTATAGACTTGACTAGTATGCCTTTCAAGAAAACAGACAAAATTTGCACATCGTTTGGATGTAGAACAATTCTATTTGACACTTGACATGATATGTAAGAAAAAAACGATAAAATCCAACTTATACGCCAATTTGTCAATGCCCATTTAGAACGGATGCCCTAAAGTCTCCTTCATAGTCTTTTATGCTCTTTTTTTTTTGAGCAAAAATCTTTTATGCATTTAGCCCAGAAGAAACTTCTATGGTACTAAACACATTTTTCACACCCAAGTAAAACCACCAAGACAATCGAGAAAATTAAGTTTGTGATTGTCATATCTAGAAGACTTCGACTTCTTAGCTTTCATAATGAAGTGCCAAGTTGTCCTAAAGCCATTGTGGTCAACCCAAAAACACGGAATTCTTCCAAACCTTGTCTCACTTCAGCAAAATAAAAAAAATATTAAATTTTTGTAATTATACAAATTAAGTTTTAAACATTTTACATTTATGCAAATTCAATCCATTGGAAATCGCAACATATACGCTGACTGTCTTACATGGCCATGAAATTGGTACCCCAAAAATTTCCAAACTAGCCTAATCTACTACTCCAATAATAAGAAGGCTACGGATTCTATAACATAAGCGAAACGTTCTCCTAGAGCCAACGATCTTTGGTGTCCTTAAAAAAGGCAAAGGATTATAGCAAATTCTTTGTTTTCTCGTTTTTCAATGTTTTACATTTTGCTGTCCTCCCTTCCTTTGTAAAAATAATGACATCCTGTGCAGAGCAATGGGTTACTATAGTTTTTCCAATTCACACTCTTCAAATTGACTAATCCATACCACAATCACAGGAGAAGTAGGTTGAAAAACGACACGGCGTGCTGCTCGTGGAACGAGGGCGTAGACTCTTGGGTCACATCTTATCCAAAGACAAACTCATGGAATAAGTGCATACATCACTGCTTGAGGATCCGTGTCATATGCGATGGTGTCGCCGGTAATGTTATCGGTCTTGATCTTACTTGGGATTGACTTTTGTGGCGCTCTCCACTTTAATAGCTCCCTTCTTCTCTTTTGCCATCTTCAAAGCCTCAAATTTTTCCGATATTAACTTTTCTGGCCACACATTTTGACTAACTTGAGTTTCTTTGCAAAAATGACTCATATGAATCTCTCTCATTCACACCTTTTGGGTGTTGTTCCTAGTGAAATTTCTCACCTCTCTAAGCTTTTGTCCCTCGATCTCTCTTACAAAGATTATGAATTAAACTCACTCTCTTCTTTTATGCTAGAAAATTCAATCTTCACATTGCTTGTTCAAAATCTAAAAGTAGTGAGAACGCTTGTTGTTGATGGAATAGATATGTCCATGGTTTCACCTATTGGATATTTCAATAATATTTTGAAATATTTACTTCGATAAAAGTTATGACCACATCGCATTGAAGACCATTATTATTTTTAACGGTCACATAACGGTTTCTTAATGGTCATATAACGGCTTTTCAATCGTTTTGTAACGTTTAATTTATTTCTCAAATAAATCCTTCATTATTTTACAACGGCTCTTTTAACGGCTCTATTTTGTATGCATATAAAATCTCATATGACAATCTTTAAAATAGAGATACACCGAATGAAACAGCGAATCTTCTTTCTTTTCACAAATCTTTCCTTTCCTTTTCTTTGCTGGGTTATACACAAACGTTGTTTCTGTTCCTTCTAATATTCAGTGCGGAATATAGAAGAAGGTCTGTTGTATCTTGGGAGGATAGCCGTCAGAAGCCTATCGCACCGAGTTTCGCACTCCGAGGGGCGGAATTATCCTTAAGGACAGTGCTTACGCTTGCACGCCTCAGACAGATTTATTTATTCTCATCAATCTTTTTCCTACAATCTTAAGGATAATTCCCATGGAGCATCAAGTTGATACTGCTGCTGATGCCTCAATCTCCATCAATCCAGTTGCACTACCACCACTACCACATATGTCTTATGCCAAACCATTCCCCGACATATCGAAGATCGAAGTTTTTAATGGCAACAATTTCAGAAGGTGGCAAGAAAGGGTTTTCTCTATCCTAGATGTGCACGGCGTGGCTTTCGCACTTACAAAGGCCAAACCAACTGATGACAAGCTTCAAGATCAATGGATACACGCTAATAAGGTATGTAGGCACACAATTATTAGTACTCTTTCTAATGAATTGTTTGATGTCTACTGTCCGTACAAGGAAGCGAAACAAATATGGGACTCCATGACTGCAAAGTACACTCGCCGAAGATGTGGGCAGACAAAAGTTTGTAATCGGAAATTATTATCGATGGGAAATGTCCGATGATAAGGAGATCAAGACACAAATCAATGAATATCACAAGCTAGTGGAGGACTTGAAGGCAGAAAAACATCAATTTACAAGAAGAATTTCTTGCGGGCTTGCTGATTGAAAAGTTGCCTGAGTCTTGGAATAACTACAAGCAACAACTCAAGCACAAGGACAAGCAATTGTCACTAGCCGATCTGATCGTGCACATTATCATTGAGGATACAACTCGTAAGGAGATCAAAGCTGCCAAAGCTAAGGAAATTGCTACCAGGGCAAATTTGGTGCAAGGCAAATTTTCAACATTGCCAAAACAGGTATTATAACAAAAAACTTGATTACAAACCCAAGGTTGCTCACCCCACCTTCAAAAAGAAAGGCTCTTGCTTTGTTTGTGGAAAACCAGGTCATCATGCAACGCACTGCAGAAAGAGAATAATGGGAAATGACAATCCTGCTAAACCAAAAGTCAATTTGGTTAAAGCAAATGACTCTAATGAGATAATTGCTGCGGTTATTTCCCAAGCCAACATTGTGGCCAATGTGAAAGAGTGGGTGGTAGACTCGGGTGCTACCGGGCATATTTGTGCAAACAAAAATGCCTTTTCCTCCTACACGTCGAGGGGAAGGAGAAGAAATAATTTATCTTGGTGATTCAAGAACAGCTCAAGTTCTTGGGAAAGGAAAAGTTCTTCTCAAGCTCACATCGGCAAGACCTTGGCGCTGAATGATGTATTACATGTCCCTAATATAAGGGCAAACCTGGTCTCAGTAGCACTTTTAGGAAAGGTTGGGGTGAAGGTGTCATTCGAATTTGACAAGATTGTAATGACAAAAAATAACGTCTTTGTGGGAAAGGGTTATTGTAATCAAAGACTTTTTGTTCTTAACGTTTCCAATGTTATCAATGAAAATGTTACTACTTTCGCTTACTTGGCTGAATCTGTTGATTTATGGCATGGTAGATTAGGTCATGTTAGTATTTCTTATATTAAGAAAATGCAAAAACAAGGTTTAATTTCTGGAATTAAAAACTCATGTTTTAATAAATGTATAATATGTGCCGAAACAAAATTAACAAAAAAGCCTTGTATTTCTGTAAATAGAGAATCTGATTTGTTGAGTTTAATTCATACTGATCTAGGAGATTTAAAACAAACTGTGACTAGAGGAGGTAAAAAATATTACGTGACCTTCATTGATGATTATTCTAGATTTACTAAAGTTTATTTGCTTAGGCATAAAGATGAAGCTTTTGATATGTTTCTTTTATATAAAGCTGAGGTAGAAAATCAATTGAATAAAAGGATAAAAAGAATTAGATCGGATAGAGGTGGAGAATATGTATTGCTTAACGAATTTTGTGAAAAGGAAGGAATAATTCATGAAACTACGCCTCCTTATTCCCCTGAATCTAATGGCATAGCTGAAAGAAAAAATAGGACTTTGAAAGAGATGGTGAATTCTATGCTTGTTAGTTCTAATGCTCCAAATAATTTATGGGGTGAAGCTATTTTATCTGCATGTCACATCCAAAATAGAATATCTCATAAGAAAATAGGTAAAACACCCTATGAATTTTGGAAAGGTTATCGTCCTAATTTAAAATATTTGAAAGTGTGGGGGTGTCTTGCTAAGGTTATGCTTCCTAATTCTAAGAAAAGGAAAATAGGCTCTAAATCATCTGACTGCATGTTTATTGGTTATGCTGAACATAGTGCTGCATATAGATTTCTTGTATTAAAAAGTGACGTGCTTGATAATAATACTATAGTTGAGACAAAAATGCAGAATTTTTTGAGCATATTTTTCCATTAAGTGTTGATACTATTTCTCCTGCACCTCTTTATAAAAATGTTCTCGAAACTTCAAATGAAGAATTGAGAAGGAGCAAAAGAATAAGGAAAGAAACTTCTTTTGGGAATGATTTTTATACTTATCTTATTGATAATGATCCTTTGACTTATTCTGAAGCAATATCTTCCTCAGAAAGCAATTTTTGGAAAGAAGTTATAAAAATCGAGATTGATTCTATCTTACAAAATCAAACTTGGAAATTAGTTGATTTACCACCTGGTGCAAAACCGATTGATTGTAAATGGATTTTTAAAAGAAAATATAATCCTGATGGTTCTATTGATAAATATAAAGCAAGATTAGTTGCAAAAGGTTTTACTCAAAAACAAAATGTTGATTATTTTGACACTTTTGCTCCGAGTTACAAGAATTTCATCAATTCGTGTTTTAATTGCTTTGGCTTCTATTTACAAACTTATTGTTCATCAAATGGATGTTAAAACAGCTTTTTTAAATTTTGATTTGGAAGAGGAAATTTACATGGTGCAACCTGAGGGCTGTATTTTTCCTGGCCAAGAAAACAAAGTTTGTAAACTTATCAAATCTTTATACGGCTTAAAACAAGCACCAAAGCAATGGTTTGAGAAATTTGATGATGTTCTGGTTAATAATGGTTTTTTCTCTATTGGAGTAGATAAATGTGTATACACAAAAACTGTTGATGGTAAATCTATAATTATTAGCTTATATGTTGATGACATGCTTATTTTTGGTACGTGTATTAATGTAGTGAATGAAACAAAATGTTTTTTGACTTCTAAATTCGATATGAAAGACATGGGGGAAGCTAATATTATTTTGGGTGTTAGTATCATAAAGAGTGATAGTGGCCTAATGCTTACTCAAAGCGCATTATGTGGAGAGGCTACTTAAAAAAATATGATCACTTTGATGTCAAACCAGTGAATACTCCTTATGATTCTAATATTCAATTAGTGAAAAATAAAGAAGATGGTGTGGCTCAGTCTAAGTATGCTCAAATTATTGGGAGTTTGATGCATTTGATGAATTATACTCGACCTGATATAGCTTATGCTGTATGTAGATTGAGTAGATATACACAAAATCCCAATGATGACCATTGGACTGCTTTGAGCAGACTAATGAAATATTTGAGAGGAACCATGAATTATGGTATTTTATATAGTGGATTTCCATTGTATTAGAAGGATACAAAGTGATGCTAACTGGATTTCGGATTCGAGATGAGACAAAATCCACTAGTGGATATGTGTTCACCCTTGGTGGAGGTGCTGTAACTTGGAAGTCAGCCAAACAAACAATAATTGCTAAATCTACCATGGAGTCAGAGTTTGTGGCTCTAGAATTGGCTAGCAATGAGGCTGAGTGGTTAAGAAATCTCTTAGTAGATATTCCTTTGGGAATGAAACCAACACCTTCTGTGTCTATGCACTGTGATTGCCAAGCGGCAATAGCCATTGTAAAGAATAAAACCTTCAATGGCAAAAATAGACACATCCGATTGAGACATGATGTAATAAAGCAGCTGCTTAAAGATAGAATTATATCCATCGATTATGTAAAGTCAGAAGTGAATTTGGCCGATCCTCTGACTAAACCTGTGGGAAGAAAATTAATTTACGACACATCGAGGGGAATGAGACTAAAGCCAATTGAGGAAAAACAACAGTGATGGTAACCCAACCTATGTGATTGGTGATCCCATGAATTAGGTTCATATGGGTAATAACAAGTCACTTGTTGTTCTAGTGATGCACTATTAAAAAATTATTGTCCATCCTAAGATGAGAATGGTGCAAAACTGCAAGGAAAAAAGGAGGTTGAGCTAAGCTCTTAATGAAATTCCATAGCCATTATTGGTGGTGTATTAAGCTGCAGAATATACTTGATGGAATCACCTATATAAGTGTGGAGTGGGGCCGCTCCTATGAGAATTTTTTGCAAAATCTCTAAAGCACTTATGAATAAACCAAGCACGCACATGGCCTATTAGCGCAAAACCGCGTTGAACAACAAAGTTTGTGGGAGTGCAATGTGATTGATGAAAATTATAATTCACAAAAGAAATTTTTTGGTTCATAGAAGTTTCAAACTTCACCAATAATTTCGTGAATTATATTTCATTTTTTCTAGGGCTGGTTCATAGCCTAACAAGCACCAGTTCCGATGCATTATACTCCAATAACCTAGCATCATATTAATCTTTTATTTTCAAAATCTTTTGAAATATGTGGGGGATTGTTGGATATTCAATAATATTTTGAAATATTTACTTTGATAAAAGTTATGACCACATCGCATTGAAGACCATTATTATTTTTAACGGTCACGTAACGGTTTCTTAATGGTCATATAACGGCTTTTCAATCGTTTTGTAATTTATTTCTCAAATAAAACCTTCATTATTTTACAACGGCTCTTTTAACGGCTCTATTTTGTATGCATATAAAATCTCATATGACAATCTTTAAAATAGAGATACACCGAATGAACAAGCGAATTTTCTTTCTTTTCACAAATCTTTCCTTTCCTTTTCTTTGCTGGGTTATACACAAACGTTGTTTCTGTTCCTTCTAATATTCAGTGCGGAATATAGAAGAAGGTCTGTTGTATCTTGGGAGGATAGCTGTCAGAAGCCTATCGCACCGAGTTTCGCACTCCGAGGGGCAGAATTATCCTTAAGGACAGTGCTTACGCTTGCACGCCTCAGACAGATTTATTTATTCTCATCAATCTTTTTCCTACATCACCAATATCCTTTGTGGATCTGTCTTCTTCTTCGACACATTTAACCGTCTCGTGTTGTTCCTTAAGGTAATATTTCTGGATTATGTTTTTCGATTACCCGGACTTACTGCTCTAGATGTAAGTTCCAATCTCGACTGTCTTGTATTCTTCCCAAATTCAATTGGACTGGTACCCTTGTTACCTTGTCCATCGAGGACACAAGCTTCTTAGGAGAAACTCCCAATTTAATGGTAGCATGATGACTTTGACCATTGTACGAGATGCTGGGGATGATGGGGTGCTAATTTTAATTAGCTGTTGGGTTCATTCCTGCGCTATGGCTCAAAAGAGAGTAGTTATGTCGCTAAACGTTATTTATTTGCCTTTACCTTTCCATTGCCTGCTAATTTTATCAGTTTCGGAGAGTTATAAAAGGAGCGAAATAATGCAAATAGTCTGACAGAAAAAAGAAATAAAAAAGGGAGGTTAAGCTCTGTTCTTATAAATGTTTATTTTGACAATCATTTGGATATGTAAAACTCGGTATATGCTTTTGCATTTGAATCTACCTAGATAATATGCATGCTGGTGCCAGCCAGTACAGATATAGTTGAATCCTGTACAAGTACATATGCACTGAAGTTAATACTTATTCACATGGGAAATTCACGAGCGAATGCGGCCTACAAAATTATACCAATCGGCACACGAGGTAATCGACTATCTAAGATGTGCCCTAGGTCTATCCTAATTGCATCCTATAAAGACGGAACAAGTACGCTAGACATTATATGTAAATAGTCGCATATACAAACACATAAACACAAAGATCTAGGACTGTTGTGTCTTAGGGATGAATATATTAGGGTAGGATCAAGATGGCGACCCCATAATATTTGTACAAAAGGAGTGATGGGAAAAATTATAAAAACAATTATCAAAACAATCATAAACTCATTGAATTTGTGTAAATTTGGTTTTAGACCTTTCAATTTGGCAAATTTTGTCATAAATTCTTTGACAATTTGCCAATCAAGTTCTTTAATCTGGAAATTGCTAACGTGAATGCTGGCCGTGTTACATAGCACAACCGGTTGCCGATGCTAACATAAACATTTTTTGTAATTTTTTTTTGTTTTATAAATTTTTATTGTGATTTTTCTTTTCTCTTTTTCTCATCGTGGTTGACGAGGGTCAAGGGCAACCCTTGTCGACCTTTGTGCTGCTGGTGAAGCCCTTGTAGGTTGTGAAGGCCCTTGCTCGCGCCCAACAGGGCTGTGGGTGAGGGCCTTCATGGCCTTGCCAGTTGCGAGAGAGGTGGCCTTCACCCGGTCTAGGAGAGGCCTTCATTGCTAGCGAGGGTCATCGGTGACCCTCGTTGGCCATAATTGGAAAAAAAAAAAAAGCAAAGAAAGAATTTAAAAATTTATTCACGCCATTGTTAGCCTACCAAGTAAGATGTCTAGTGTCCAAGTTAGCAATTTCTGGCCAATGTTTCTAATTTTAGCATGGGCAAAAATGACCGTATGACAAAAAAACGAGATATTCAATTTAGTCTTAAAGGTCCTTTTTCTGGCCTTTGGAAGGCCATTTTCCGCTGCTTTAGTTTCGCTTTTCTAAACTTCATTTACTTTTGACAAAGCTGGAACACTTTTGCATGGGAATCCAATGCCATTTGGTGTACCCTTCGGTGAAAGCACTCAGAAAAATAATTATATTTAGTACAAGCCTTCCAATAGACCTTTGAGAATAGACGTGTGGAGAGAACTTGGCTTACTAGAAGAGCTATATGAGTTGAATTCCTATCCCAACCACCAATAAACTCACTCGGGTGCTAAACTAAATAATGGGTGGATCTACTAGCTTTTCTTTGATGTGGGTTAAGAGTAATAGATGACTACAGAAAAATGGGGTGGGTGTAATAGTGGGTTGATCTAAGCATATTAAATTAATTCACAACCCACAAGACAAGTTGAACTCGTCGTATCGGAAGAGTTGGTGTCCATCACCTCACACTTTATAAGTCAAAGCGCTCGCTTGCTAAACTGCAAAATGGGGTGGTATCATATTCTCGGCCTACTCTCTTTTCTTTTTGTCTCATTCGCCCCTTTTACATTCCTCCCCTTCCTTTCCCATGCCCCGTTGCTCTTTGTCCAGCGTGATGCATTGCTCCATTTTAAAAACTCCTTCGTGCTTGATAGCATGGCATTAGACTCTTGTTACCACTCTTCTCCAAAGACAAACTCATGGAACAAGGACATAGACTACTGCTTGTGGGACGGTGTCATTTGCAACGATGTTACTGGTAAAGTCATTACTCTCAATCTTGCTTGCAGTTGGCTTCACGGCACTCTCCACTCTAATAGCTCCCTCCTTCTCCTTTGCCATCTTTGGATGCTCGACCTTTCTGGTAATGACCTTACTCGCTCCCACATTTCACGTAATACGAGTGCAATTCCAAAAATGACTTATCAAAATCTCTCTCTTTCATCCTTTTCTCTTCAATTGCTGGAGTTGACTTCTTGCAACTTGACTGAGTTCCCCTATTTCTTATATTCGTTAAAAAGATTAACAAACTTAGGCCTCTCTCGCAATAGGATTAGTGGGGAGATCCCAAAGTGGTTTTGGGAACTAAGTCATGATACATTGGACGCACTAGATCTTTCTCACAACTTTCTAAAGGGAGGTATACAACAAATGCATTGGAAGAGTTTGTTATATATTGACCTTCACAACAACTCACTCTAAGGACTACTCCCAATGCCTCCACCTTCTATACTTGACTTTGATGCCTCAAACAATGAATTCACCGGTGAGATCCCTCCTTCGATTTGTCAGTTGAGTTCACTCCTGTCTCTAAATTTGTCTAACAATAATCTCTCTCGGAATATATCGTCATGTTTTGGTAATATAACTTATCTCCAAAGTCTAGACTTGGGAGACAATAAATTACAAGGGCCATTACCGTGCTCCTTAGTCAAATGCATGAACTTAGAAACACTACTTCTCGGTCACAATGAGTTCAGTGATATCCCCTCACGATGGTTGGAAGCACCGCATCTGGAATACCTTGATTTGCAATCCAACAAATTTCATGATAAGAATAACCTCACTGTTTTTAGACTATCCTTTCTTGCTCTTGATCTTTATTTATTTATGATAACAATTTTATAGGATGGTGGCCCACAGAGATTTTCTCAAACACCACATTGACTATAATAGATTTGTCCAACAACAAGTTTGGAGGCCAAATCCCACTTCCATCACCAGTCACATTTTATTATTCCATTGTAAGCAACAATATAATGGGAAAGATTCCTTCTTTTATATGCAATGCCACCCAACTCGGGGTCATCAACTTATCCAACCATGGCTTAACAGGTAGCTTACCTTGATGCATAACAAATTTTAGCATTGACCTGTCAGTTTTGGATTTGCGAATGAATTACCTTGAGGGCACAATTTCTCAATCATTTTCTTCCAAAAATAGCTTGATGACTCTTGATATGAGTCAAAATTGGTTTAGAGGCTCATTACCTTGGTCCCTCATCAAATGCAAAAATCTAGAAGTTCTAGATTTGAGCGACAATCATATGGAGGATACGTTCTCGAGATGGTTGGGAGCACTCTCGGAACTAAAAGTTCTCATTTTGAGATCCAACAATTTTAAGGAACTTTTGGATATTTCTAAGGGAGTTCACCTCTTTCCAAAGTTACACATTTTGGACCTCTCCAACAACAACTTTAGTGATTCTTTGCCAGTCAACTTGATAATGAACCTTAAAGCCATGGTGAATGGCGAATCTAGGCAAGACAAATCATTGTATATGACAAAGTTTTTGCGAGGGGAGTCATATGACAACTCCGTGATCGTGACCATGAAAGGGCGAGATATTAGGCTATTGAAAATATTGACTATCCTCACAACCATTGACTTGTCGCGCAACTCTTTCCAAGGAGACATTCCTAAAGTTCTTGGCCATTTCGCTCTCTCATAGGGCTTAATCTTTCGCACAACCACATTATTGGTTCCATCCCCATAACTTTAGGAAACTTGACTCAACTTGAATGGATTGATCTATCTTTGAACATGCTTAGTGTCACGCCCCGATCCTCGGGCGCGCACACATCCTTCCAGCTAGTCGATTTTAGAATGCAATATTCCCAGGACTATGTATCGCCGACCATTCCTTTTATTAAGCACATGCAGAAGCAGTTATAAATCCTCAGACAATAAAGTAATGAGATAGAAAAGTAAGGCCATATTTTTCATATTGAAAACGCATAACCAAACTTTTATACATAACAAAAGCTAAGTACTTCACAACTATTTACATCCTCAAAGTTTTACTTTATCTACACCTAAATAGGGTTTCACATAAAGAGGATAAACTCTTAATCCTCAGCTGTCTCCACATTAGTGTTATCCTCCTCTGGATCTTTGACAGGTTCATCCAACAAATAGTCTTCCTCAGGTTCTTCCTCTACCGGCTCCTCCTTAGCTATCCCCACTCCTCGTCCTCCTCAGGTCCGTCCACTTCTTGCTCCATCATCTTGCCTTCCTCAAAATTTGCACCCTCTTTAGTGAGTACAGGGGTAGACGGCTCACTCTCGAGCGCAGGGTCTTTGGTGTCATCTACGCCTCCGTCTGCATGATCTGTAGTTCCCCCACCAAAAGCTTTCTCTAGGATAGGTCGATGTATACTCTCTTTAGGGACATGACCTATCTTTTATCCATCAAAATAGTACCGGTACCAGGAGCAATACCTGTGAGGAACTAGATCATCCCTACAAATGTCAACCCAAACCGTTGACTCAAACAAAACATATTGCAATCCTTCAGGGTGAGGATGCACATGGAAGTGAGTTTCTTTCTCTGTGATATTCATTGCCATACCGATTCTTTCCGGAGGAGGAGAAGGTTCTGGTGTTGCTATCTAAGGGTCTGAAATTGATTTTACAACAACCAATGAGACTACGTCTTAGCGAGTTCTACCTCCTAAGACTCGATTAGGGAACCAATACACCACAAGGTTGTCTAAGAGCACAACATGAGTCAGAAAACTTACCTGGGTATCAGTCTCAACCTGCAATTTAGGGTTATATACATATGCCTCATGTATTTCATTCAATCAATCAATTCACAACCATTAGATTAACTCATTGATCAATCGACCTAGTCGATTCACCCATCAGTAAGGCCACTTCTGGTCATTTCAACTATTCCAACTCAGTTTCCAAATATGAATCACGGTCCTTGGGGCACAAGTTATTTATAGGTGTTAATCATAGCTCCATCAAGTAACTTCCTTAGATTTAGTGGCTTCACGACCCCACTCGGCACTTTTACTATTTAATGGCTATACGGTCTCACTCGACTTTTTCAATATTTAATGGCTTTACGGTCTCACTCGACTCTTTCAATATTCAAATGCCTTTATGGTCTCACTCGACTCTTTTTAATATTTAACTTAGCATGAAATAGAGCTCAATTAAATAAATGGACTGCACCATGACAATTAGCAGGAAATTTCGATCATTGGCCATCCCGGGTGAATTTTCGGAAAAATAATCAAATAATAATTAAAATTTAATAAATAAATAATAAATAATTATTATAAATCCAATTTTGGCCCGTATTGCCTAATTGGAGCCTGAAACGGTCCGGGAAAAATACCACGATGTATTCAATGAATACTACGGCACGTCTACTAGCTAATTGCACAATCAATTTAACAAACATGTATTAATAAGTCTCTAATCTAATTATTTTAATCTAATCTATCCACCTAGTTGCAATTAATTAAATCTAATCAACCCTTAGGCATAATTAGTCTACTAAGAAAGTATTAGTGAGTGAAACTCACTTGCACAAAGCGAAGACCAGAACATTGCGACGACGACGCAACGGCGGATGAACTTGGGCCGGGCCGAGAATTTTGCAAGCCCGTAGGAACTCCGGGCTTGGGCCTGCTGAAAATCTTGGGCTTCCTTTGGACTGGGCTGAGCTTCAAGCTGAAGACTAGGGGCCTCAAATGCAGCTGGGTTGAAACAGAAGAGCTGCTGGACTGGGCTTGGCCAACTAATTTACGTGGACTGGACTGGGCTGCAGCTGATCTTGTGTTGAATTTGGTGGCCTAAAGGACCGAAGCTCATGGGCTGAATTTGCTGCAGGGTTGGTCTTTGGATGGGTTGTTGGATTGAAGATTGCTAGGCCGACGGAACTGACCTAATTCCCTGGGTGGTTGGGCCAAATACTGGACTGATGAAGCTCGAGCATGAAGATGGGAGCTTGGCAGATTCCTGGATGCGTGATGTTAGGGCGTGAAGACCAAAGGGGAGTAACTCGGACGCATGGAGAGGAGAGCACCGACCGAAGGCCTCACGACCAAGTGGCAGCTAAACAAAGTTGCTCGGTCAACCATTGAATTTCGGTGGGTTTGCTACCGTTGACCGAAGGAGCTCTGGTTGAGGACGTGTGGAGGTGCGCTGGTTGAAGCTAGGGTCTTTGATGGTGGAGACGCGCGCCATTGAATAAATGGCGGTCGCAACGTGAACTTGAAGCAGTAACTTGGCAAGGAAAATCACGCGTAGACTAAAGCAGACGGTCAAGTCTTTGTTTGGCGCTGGGTTGAAATGCGTGAGTGGCTGAAGCTGGGGTTTGTTGATCGAGAGAAAAATAGGAAAAATGAAAGCAAATCCCAAGCTGTAGAGAGAAAAAGAGTCGACCGCGTGGGGCGTGTGTAATGGAGAAGCCAGCTAAGATGAGGGACAAAAGTCTCAAATCTTAGCTAATCATTGAATGACTTGGTCTCACAAGCCCTCCATTTAATCCCTCTTGTCTCCTAATTCTTTCCAACCATTTTTTTTCCACCAATTAATTTAATTTTGAGCCAAAAATTGCAGCCCCCAAATAGCCTACGAATTTTATTGATTTGGGCTTCAAATCTTCAATTTCTTCACTTAATTTCCCAAATTGAGGTCCAATTTTGATATAGAAAAATCCCAAACAATTTTCTATAAATCCCGACATCCAAAGGCTCAGCTTAGAAATCCCAATTTTCTTTAATTTGACCCGTACCAATTTCCACTAAATTTCCGCAACGTCCGAAATGATTTTCTGTAAAAATCTCTAAATCTCTGAAAAACCTTCTGAGACTGAGTCGACGTTTTTAAAATAGCTCATGACACCATAGAACTTTCAATTTCTAAAATCGGACTCAAATTGACGGTTAATTTCACTATGGCGCGCTTTTAGCGTGAGCTAGACTATTGAGTAGTTTTCAAAACTTTTTAGGACAATTAACTCGTGGTCGATTTTTTTCGAGCCACAATAAACCCACTTAACACATTGGCGACTCTCGATTGTTATGAAAATCTTGAGGGCTCAATTACAGACATAGGGTATCAAAACTATAGTAAAATCAAATTAGTGTCAATCGATAAGAATTTTCCAATTTAGTGGAGTCACCCATGATCGACCACACATCTCGATTGAATCGACCTATCTTTGATTTCAATTCGATTTTTAACTATGCCGTAATGACCTCTAAAGATGAGCACAGCTGAGAAGCCGATTCCTGGTTGAATTCTTAAGTTTATTGTCTTAAAATTCCTTAATGGCCTACCCAGTTAGTCTAGTTATCTCGAGAGTGATCGGCTCTGAGAACAACCCTATAGACGCGTCAATGAAATGCCCGATTAATTCAGTAGGAAACGGTACTGGAAATTCTGGATGTCACACTTAGTGGGGGAATTCCTAGAGTATTGGGAGATTTGACATCCCTTGGGTACTTAAACCTCTCGAAAAATCAACTCACTAGTCGATTTCTCAAGACAAACAATTGAGAACATTTTCAAACGAGTTGTTTAGTGGGAATCTAGGCTTATGTGGAACTTCATTGCCAAAAGCATGCCCCGGCGATGCTCAACCTCCTCCACCACCGTCCTCGACACCTTTCGATCGCAAAGGACATAAGAGTTGGTTCAAACGGAAAGTAGGGTGGATAGGTTATACTTACGGAATTGTATACATTGCATTTGAAACCAGAAGGCCCAATGGTTTGCGCGAGGTATGAGAATGCTAGAGAGAAGTGCAGCCGAGTGGATGAAGAAGCCAAAGCGGAAGGCCATCAAGTTTCATGGATAGAGAAATTGGAGGCGGCGTGATTTTGAGCTTTCACGGGCTTCATGTATATGATGATGTTCAATAACATTTCACTATGGATTCATTATCCTTTCTTTTAAAAGAGGAATTGTAGAGTGGCTTCTCTGGAGCAAGTGGCGTTGGACGCTTGGATGCTTGGGAAGGTGATGCTTCTGCAATGCGTGGCTGTTTCTCGAGAGGCTTTTGGTCCGAGTTGTTACTTGTTGATGCCATTGAGATGTTTGTTGATTTGTCGCAGGGACAGGGACCGGATGCTTGAGAAGGAAAGCGAAGGCAGTTCAATTTCATTGGTATTATCACATTTTCTTCAATGTTTTGCCTTTCTTGCCGCTTCACCTGGTATCTTCTTTGCTATGCTTGGCCATTGCACGATGAGTTCTTTCCGGGCAAAATGGTTCTCGGAGTAAGCAGCTTTTTCCCAACTGCCTATTTTTTCCCACTCAGATTGAGTTTGAGTGTGTCGGCTTGTACTTTTAAAATGCTTGGATGGCGCTTGCAGTATGGTTCCTCGAGCATATATCGATAAAGGTGAATAACTGCTAATAATGTGCCCGGGAAAGGCGTAATTGCAGATGGAACATAAGTGTCGTTGTTTTTCTTTTCATTTTGTTAAATCAGTTTTATTTAGTTGTATTCTACAAATACGCACGAGAGGTGTCATTCATTCGTTGTGCAATGTAACTTCCTTAATAAATCACATTTGTTAGGGAAGTTGCTGTGAGAAGTTGAACCTGATTTAATGGATGAAATTGGGGCCACAGAAGATGGTGACCAGAGCAGGCTGGGAGCTTTATCAGTACCGGAGGCCTTGGCTGGCGAAGATAACGACAAAGGAGAAAGAAGATTTCGAACATGAACACGGGGAATAGGAGGGGGTACCTAGTTTTTAACTTCGTTGCTGGAAAAAAAAATCTGCATTGCCTCCCGCTGCTACACAAAATTTCATTTGCGAGGAAAACGAGTTCAGCATGTATGGGCTATGTGAGGAGTCCACTTCCCAATCACCTAAAGAAGAAAGTTTTACCTAAACTTAATTGATTCGATATTTAATTGCTTAGTTTTTATTATAAAATCATTGGAAGCAGACCATGCTGGCACAAATCTATTTATCACAGACAAATCCTGGCTTTGTTTTTACTGAGAGCTGCTGATTTCTACGGGTTTTTAAGTCATGTAAATCTTATAAATTGAATTAGATGCATTAGATCTCACCAAATGGTAGATAGTTTTTGTATAATCTAGTAAGAAAAGTGAAGATTACCACATATTATTAATAGGCTAGTTTTGTTATATTCAGAATGACATAACATCTAAACGATTTCAGTCCAAAGAAAAACAAATATGAAACATAGGAACTACGTGGAGGGAGAAAGGAAAAATGTTATATTCTGTAAAATATTATCATCACTTAGAATTACGCATTCATGGACATGCTTGCAATTGATGATTACTTTACTTTTTCAATATCTCGATACATAAGTATGCCAAACAATCTGGTCTAGATCATATAATAAAATAATTACATGAAATTTTATTAGAATACCAAATCTTTGTGGGAGCTCACCACTGCCTGTAAATTCATACGTCCTCTTTTTGATTCCGCACCACTTTCCTTGTCCTTTTCTGCATCTTCATCTTCTTCTGTATATTTTTTAAAATTATACTGGATGCGAAAGCTGCATCAGATCCATTTCCTCCTCTATCTTGCACGATGTTCATCGTCTGTCGTGATTGCCTTGTTTAACTACAGTCAGCGGCCTCCATATGAGTCTTTTTTTACAACCGGCTCCATTTGCTCTGCCCTTTGCTGACCAAAAAGTTTTGGATGAAACCCAAAATACAAAAATCGAGGTCCTAGATTGTGATAGTTGGAAGTGGATAGTTATCCATGGGAACGGTAGGTACATACATTGATAAAAGACGTTACATTAGTAATCAAAGTTGATCATTTTTAGTGGACACGAGAGACTGGTGTTTAACATTACTTACTAAGTTGTGCGGAGTAGGAGAATTCTTTTTGTATAGAAAAACTTTAGTGAGAACATTTAACATTCAAGCATGGAGCCATTTATATCTCATTTCTAATTTTTTTGAGGGTTACAGCTGTCTATTCTTTAGTGTACCACAAGTTTGATTCTTGACTTTGTAAGTTACCATTGATACGACAGATTCAGACGATGATTAACCTTTTTAATGTCTAAAGACGAGATGCACAATAAACGACTTTTTGTAGGCAAAGATGGTATGAGACCTTCATCACGCTAAAAATATGTCAATGCTTATATATATTGACAATGTAGGTTCATTAGTGATGGGATCCATTGGTCGTGCAATAATTTTAGTGTTACCTAATGTCCATCTTCCTTCTCTAGCATTTGTTCAGATTTCTCATTAATGACTTGCTTTTCAATCTTCAATTCCCAGGAGTCCAGTGAGTATGCAAGCAGGTGGTTTGCCAGTTTAAACAGTAAAGACATTCAAATAACCAACGAAGTTTACTCCATTCACACTGCTGATTCTGATCGGCAAGTAAGTCGACAGATATCTCCTATAGTATGAGCTTTTATTTAGTTCTATTGTTGGAGCATTCAAATCTCTCGAGGTCCATTTATAACTACTTGAACAAGTCCATGCCGGCTGAAATAAAAAGAAAGAAGAAAAAGCTCCATGGGTTGCCTAATCTGTACTCATTTAACATTCTGCTCTTAACATCATAAACCAATTGGTCGTTTTTCATTTGCACAAGCTGTAGTCAGTCGGGCACAAGGTACAGTCGGTCGGCTAATTCATTCCTCCAGCTTGTGCACCATTATGTAGGGGCCTCCCCTTGGCATGCACAAACTTCACAATGTTTAGGTGGTTCTATAGTGCCTATAAAAACATTGCCTGTTGGTGAAATTTGCATTTGCCAATTGCCACTTGCCAGTAGTTAGTCTGGTTCACATCCCCGTCACATTGTCAAAATTATTTTTAGGTTCCATATTTATGATAAATACTTTTCTTTGTTGTACTTATATCAGGAGCTCCAAAAGCCTGTACAGAATATACAATCGATTCAAGAACAACCAGCCGCTACTAATGAAAATGAGAGAGAAGCTAGCACTGCACTGCTAAGGGTTCAAAAGTCCCTCACCTGTTTCCTCCGAAATCTTGCGAGGCAATCACATGGTAGCGATATATGGCCACTCTGTTGATACTCACCTCTTGTACTAATCTATTTTGTAACATCAGATTTTCTTCTTTTGGGGTCCGATTAAATCGATTTATGATTTATGGGTCTACATGAACCAAGAACCGGGTGGATGATGGGGTTCTAGATTTGGGATGTTCCGAATTTAATCATAGGCAATGGCTAAAAAGATAATAGTTATGCCAATCTTCCTTACCAAGCCTGGGCTTTGTATTAACTTGCATTCCCGCACCTCCACATTGACGTTGCCAATGGCGTCCGCTTCCCTCTCTCCGCTGTATCCTGTAGTCCGGCACCCCCTTCCCATCGTGGCTCCCCGACAACCTCCCCGGTCTGGTGTCCGGTGCCGCCCGCTCCGCGTTGTCTCCGCCTCCTGCGTGTTGACCACCGAGAGGCAGAGCCCAATGGCCGTCGGGGCCCGCTCCTAGGCCTCGTTGCTGTACGAGATGCTGGGATCTGAGCCGGTGCCACGGGCCAGGAGATCAAGACCGCCCACCGCCGTCATCTGCCCACCTCTCCATTACCTCTTTCGCCCTTCGGAACGACGTCACATCATCATCAGCAGCATCCTCCTCGCCATTGTCCTCGACACCTTTTGATTGCGAAGGACATATGAGTTGGTTTAAACAGAAAGTAGTATGAATAGTTAAACCTTTGAAATTGTTATTGGAATTTCCATACCATACATTGCATTTGAAACAGGAAGGCTCAAATGGTTCGTGCAAGGCGTGAGAATGCTAGAGAGAAGCGCAGCCGAGTGAATGGAATAAACCACTGCGGAAGGCCATCAAGTTTTATGGACAGAGAAATTGTTGAGAAGTTATCTTTTTAAACCATATAATGTAGGCTTAGTGAATAAAGATGTCGCCTAATTGGTTTCAAATGTCATTTCCATTATGAAGGCTTGTTTATGATGTTTTCTTTTTTTGTATCTTACTGGCAAAGTCAAATTAACTGGGGATACAGAGTCGGCGGTTGGTTAATTTGACTTTGCTCGTAAGAGTGTGTTAACTCTATAGCGAGACCTTTCACCCACCTCTTCTCACCCTAGGCGTAGAAGGCTATTATATCTGCCTATTCGACAGTAGTCAAAAATTGAAGTTCCTAACATGGTGTCTATCTTTACTACCACAGGGCCTCCTAATTTCTAATTAATCTTTTTCTTCCCGATTGAGAGGGAATACGGGTGTGACATTATGAGGTCTTTCTATAGAATAGATCTCTCACTTATTTTTTTTTGTTGAGTCTTTTAAAAACCTACTCAGGTCTTAAACTAAGGTATAATTGTATATGAGTTGAATTGGAAAAATGAGTAATGAAATTTGTCAAGCACACAGCTCCAAAAACAAAAAAAAAAAAAAAAAGGCCAAAGATATCTCTTTAGCCCTTTGGAACGACGTCGCGTCCTCACCGTTGTCTGTTCCAGACGGTGTGGTCCCTTCGGCACTCCGCGACGTCCATCATCAACCGCGCGGGCTCAGATTCCCCAACCGCGCGCTGTCGTACGATTCCCCGAGAAGCTGGCGGTAGCGACTCCGACGCCCAGAAGAGCCTCTGGGGCATGGAACTCGCTTCCTTTTCCCATCCCCAGATCCAAGCGCCGGGGAAAAAAAAAGCGTCTTGGAGGCGGCGCGATTTTGAGCTTTCACGGGCTTCGTGGATATAATGATGTTCAATAACGTTGCACTGTAGATTCATTATCCTTTCTTTTAAGAGAGGAATTGCGGAGTGGCTTCTCTGGAGTCAAGCGGCGTTGGACGCTCAGATGCTTGCGAAGGTGATGCTCCTGCAATGCGTGGCTGTTCCTCTCGAGGCTTTTGGTCTGAGTTGTCACTTGTTCATGCCGTTGTGGTGTTCGTTAATTTGCCGCAGAGACTGGGACCGGATGTCCGAGAAGGAAAGCGAAGGCAGCTCAATTTCATTGGTACCATCACATTTTTATTCATGTTTTTACGAGTGCGTACGTGTGTGTTTGTGAGAATCCTTTCGCCTTTCTCGCCGCTTCACCTGGTATCTTCCTTGCTATGCTCGGCTATTGCACGATGAGTTCTTTCTGGGTAAAATAGTTCTTGGAGTAAGCAGCCCTTTCCCAACTGCCGCTGTTTCCCACTTAGATTGAAATTGAGTGTGTCGGCTTGTACTTTAAAATGCTTGGATGGTACTTGCAGTATAGTTCCTCGAGCATATCAGTAACTGCTAATGATGTGCTCGGGAAAGTCGTAGATGAATGCTCAAGCCGTGTGAAAAATCTGAAGTTTTGTTTGCTGAACAATTTTTTTTTTTCAATTCCAGATGGAACATAAGTGTCTCTGTCTTTTTTTTTTTTTTTTTTTTCTTTTTGCTAAAGCAGTTTTATTTAGTTGTACTCTACAAAATACGCACGAGAGGTGTCATTGATTTGTTGTGCAATGTAACTTCCTTAATGAATCACATTTGTTAGGGAAGTTGCTGCGAGAATTGGAGCCTGAGTTAATAGATCCTTCAATTGAGGCCACTGAAGATGGTGACCAGAGCAGGCAGCGAGCTTTATTGGTATCGGAGGCTTGGGTTGGCAAAGATAATGACGAAAGAGAGAGAGAAGATTTCGAACATGGACACGGGGAAGAGGAGGGGATACCTGGTTTTTAACTTCGTCGCTTGAAAAAAAAAAAAAAAAAAACTGCGTTGCCTTCCGCTGCTACTCAAAGTTTCATTTGCATCCTATGAGGAAAACGAGTTCAGCATGTACGGGCTGTGCGAGAAGTCCACTTCCCAATCACCTAGAGAAGAAAGTTTCACCAGTACGTCATTGATTTGATAATTAGTTGTAAAGAAACCATTGGAAACACTCTTTGCTGGTTACAAATCTCTTAAGCATGCACTAAAATCCTGGCTTCATATTCACTGAGAGCTGCTGATTTCTACCAAGTGTCCTGAACCATGAAATCCTTATTCATCGAATTAGATACGTTAGACCTCACGGCGTGATATGTGCGTGTTGCATTTGCCCATCGACATTCATTCCCACACACTGATTCCATCCATTATTTCACTCAAAACAACAATCGCCCACTCTGCACCTGCGTCGCATGCTCTCTCTTATGGGTGATCTTGGGCGCTCAACTAGGCCCACATATTCGAAGCCTAAAAGCCCGTTTGATAAGACTAAAAAAAAATAAGCACTAAGAATTTAAGTACTCAATATCAAGTGTCGACAGTTTGATGTACTGAAAATAGAAAGCGATTTCTCATTTGACATTCTGCTCTTGACCACGTAAACTAGATTGATGGTTTTTCATGGGCATGTGGGTAACATTTGCGCAAGCCCATAGCCGGTCGGGCTAATTCATTCCTCTGTAACGTGCAGGACATTACGTATGTGCCTGGCCTTGCCATGCACAAACTTCGTTATGCGTAGATTGTTCTTTAGCGCACAGTGCAAAACATTGCTCGTCGCTGAGATTTGCATTTGGCAATTGCCAGTACTTAGCACGGTTGACATCTACTATGTTGCATTGTCAAAATTGGGTTCACATGTTTATGGTGAATATTTTCCTACGTTGTACTTCCAATAGGAGCTGCAAAAGCTTGTGAGGAGTGTACATTTGATGCAAGAACAGCCAGCTGCTGCTAACGAAAATGAGAGAGAAGCTAGCATGGTGTTGCAAAGGGCTCATAAGTCCATTACCCGTTTCCTGGGTAATCTTGCGAGGCAATTACCTAGTAGCAATATATGATCACCCAATTGATACTCACCTACCGTGGTAATCTACAATGTAACATTACGTTTTCTTCCTTTGGTTCCAGTTAAATCATTTCGTAATTCTGAGTAGTATATGAACTGAATACCCGGTGGATGATGGGGTGCTAGATTTAGGAAGTCCCTTATAGCTAAAAGCAAAATGGTTATAAGATGAGCGAAACTAAAAATGTCTTTGCCTTTCCAATGCCTGCTAATTTTATCAAATTTGGGGAGTTATAACATGAACGAAATACTCCAAATCATCTGATAAAAAAAAAAAAAGGAGGTTAAGCTCTCTTATCATGAGTGTTTATTTTGACACTCATTTGTAGGTATGTGCAAAACTCGGTTTATACTTCAGATTCGAATCCACCTGATTTATATTCACGCTCTTGGTGGAACGGTTGTACTTGAATACGGTGTAAATACACTTGTGCTGAAATTAAAGCAACAGATTTTTTTTTTTTTCCCTTGGAAAGGTTGTGAAGTAATAGGGCTTATAAAATGAATACCAATCTATATACACCGTAATCAACTACGTGAAATATGTCCTTACTGTATAATCTCTCATATCGTCAGCATTGCATACATTCTGATTACATCACCTTAGCACGGAACAACTACACTAGACATTCTACACACGGACAAAGATCTATGACCGTTGTTTGTTGGTGGAGAATATATTGGGATGAGATCGAGATGGCCAACTCCAAAATGTGGAGTTGGATTTTGGAGTTGGTACTAATCTTATCATGATAAAAAGATACAATAATCAGGTTTTAAAAAATGAGACCTTTGTCATCTGCTTTTTTTTTTTTTCATTATCCAACTTGGTTGTGTCCACGGCATCTCATAATGTTATTCTAAGTTAAATTTGATGATGGATTGAAGATTTGCTTGAATATTGTTCGATCACCCACTTTGGTGGGATAATACAGAGGGCAACAACAAAACATCTTTTTTGATTGCAAACAAAAATTGTAATATTGTGTCTCGAGTTTTAGCACATGTATGAAATCCAAACCATTTTGAAGATCTCGATTTGTTCAAATCCGATGCGCCCATTAATCCTACTCAAGTTTGGATTTTGTTAGGAGGGACTGACTACGGGTTTATTTCTCAGTTGATTGATTTTACCTTATGAGAAATGATTAAATGACTGTCCTTAATTCACCGTGATAAAAACATTCTGCTCTAGATCATAAAAAAAAAAAAAAAAAAGATAACAAATAATTTGAAATTATTAATAGGTACATTCCTCATCCGTTACCCTAGCAGTTATGCAAAAACAGTTATACTAGCAAAACTCTTATTTAATATCTTCGAGAAGGCGCGCGGTCGACGCCTGAAAGCCACGCAAGAAAAAGGAACTCGAATAGTCGGTGGGTTCCGGTCAAAAGTGGATTTGTTGACTTCTGTAAAAGAACAAGAAAAAGCCATGTCGTGAACCCCAAAAAAAGAAAACAATGACGAACAGCGAAGTAAGAAAGGGGTTCCCGTTGGGAATTTTTTTTTCTGGAGAACACAAATCCTGTTGAGGTGGGAGTACCTTTTGTTGGCCGCGCATGAGAATTCCTTCAAGCCGTGTCGTGAACTCCCAAAAAAAAATAAAATAATGACGAGCAGCGAAGTAAGAAAGGGGCTCGCCCCGGCCCCTGGGTGACACTTTTTCTCGATTGCACGGGGCAATGTTGACCACGGGGAATCTTGCGCTGCGAGTTTACATCTGATTGAGCTATTTTATTTCCACAAACTTTCGCGACACAATCATTCAATGCATCGATTGTGGAAAAAGCCATGTGAGATCAATGGGAACGTGGAAAAGAAATTGCGTTGGAGACTTCGTATAAATGTGTGAAAGAAACTCTGTCCTTTGCTTGCACTGGAAATCACGTGGATGACCAATTACATCGAATTGGACAGATTCACATCACAATGTTGATCATTGGTGAATAAAAATAGCTTTCATCATATATTGTTTGTGAAAATTTCATGAACTCCCTCGAACCGATCTTATAAGCACAAGCTACATTATTTATGGTAAAGGTGGAAAAAAGTACAAAGCACAACAAAAACATATATATTACTATAGCATGGCTTGAGTTCACCTATGGTCAGTAGTCGTCATAGCTAGTGACCATGCGAAGAAAAAGAAAAAAGAAAAAGAAAAGAAAAGAAAAGGAAAATAGTTAAGAAATTATTTTTTAAATAAAATAAAATAAAAGACCATAGTCACCTTGTGTCTCTTTTATTTTGTTTTTTGTTTTTTACATTTTTTGTTTTATTTACTTACATCTTCATATTTTGTTATTTTACTTTTTTAATTTGACATATATCCAAATAACACATTAACATGAAGAGCTTAAAATGGATTAAATGAGTTGGTATTTATTTTCATATTTAGGGTTAAGCATGAATATGTTTTAATAATATAGGTCATATTGTATATGAATTGAGTTAGAATTGAATTGAATATCGATTATCGAAATTGTATTTCATGAAAATGAATTAATACAAATTAGACCATTTTACGTATTTATTGGACACCCTTGGCAGGCGTACGGTGGACGTCTAAAGGCCACAAAGGAAAAGGAGATCGAAATTCGACGGTCCCCATCAAAAGTGGATTTGTTGACTTCTATAAGAAAAGAAGAAGGGGGAACACTTTAATTCTGAGGGGGTGGAGTACCTTTTCTCGGCCGCGGGGAAGATTCCTTCAAGCCGTGTAGTGAACTCCACGAATTGACGAACGGCGAAGTGAGGAAGGGGTCGCCCTGGGTGACACTCTTTCTCGATCGCACGGAGGATGGTAGACCACGGTAGGATTTGTACAGCGAGTTTGCATCAAATTGAGTTATTTTATTTATAAATTATGTAGGCTCGGGACTAATTTAAGTGTGAGAAATATTTAAGCACAGAAGCGATTATAATCTGATTTTTTGATTATAATGAATTATTTACTGTTGACTCTTCTCGTAGATGTATGTACCAACATTCAGATTACATAAATCTTTGATATCCTCTATCATTCCTTGTTTATTTCTTCGGTGATTTCGCATCGACTCAAATTGCAAAATCCAATATTAGTTTCCGCGTTATATTACAACAAAAGACATTACTTATTGAATTGAAATTGAATGATGATTTCATTTATATTCTTTTTGGCTCATTCCTCAACGTAACTTTAATGTTGATGAAAAAAGGAAGAATAGATCTAAGTATGTCCTAAAACTACTTCATTTGAATTATGAGAAATTAAATTTTGAAGGTATTTCCTCCTAGGCAGGAAAGCAGGGGAGGGAGAGCGGGGGAGGGGGAGGTCGCATCCCTACTATCGGGGAGGCAGGTATAGTAGTCTTTCATGCGTGGAGCGACCATCTACTAACTAACTTGTCTGTCTAGTATCTCTAATTAGTTAGTAGACACTGTGCGAAGTACCTACAAATATGATCCAACCTGATTAAGGGTATTTCATGGCAAGGTTTTCTACTGAAGTTTTTCTTTCTAATTTCAAGAGGTGAAAAATCACTCTAAAGACAAAGGAAATATGATAATAAATTTTGTCTTAACGTCAATTTCTGATCATTTGGAAGGCCATTTCACGCTGCTTTATTATTGCTTTTCTAAACTTTATTTACTTTTGACAAAGCCATAGAAAACTTTTTAAATGGGATCCAATCCCATTTGATGTAGCCTTCGGGGGAAGCACTCGGAAATATAATAATACGTTTAGCATAAGCCCACCGACAAACCTTTGAGAGAAGACTTTGGTGTTGATCACTTGACTTGTTAGAAGGGTTATATGAGTTGAATCCCACGTCACCTCCGCTAATATTCCATCTTAGTCCAGTAAGACAACATCATTATGGAAATCTCATAGTCAACAATCCCACCGATGGAGCTTTTAGAACGGCTAACCCATTTTGGGAGCTCACCAACAGGCATTCTAAAGAAGACTTGCGTGGATCACTTCACATTTTACAAGGGCTTTATAACTGGAAGAACTTTTACTTCCATGCTAAAGTGAATAATGGGTGGATCTAGTAGCTTTCTCTAGCGGGCGGATCAAATTATGATAATCCTCTAAATAATGGCCGAAGGATCTCTTCTTGTTAAGTCTAACTGAATTGGGGATGCTAAAATTCGCCGGCCATAACTGCAAATCTAGAGAGAATGGCTCCAAAAGTCTTATACTTGTTGGGCAATGGCCAATTTAGTCATAAGTTTTTTAATTTGGCCAATTGAGTTCTTAACCATTTGTCAATGTAGTCATTCTGGCCAAAAATTGATCGGAAATAATTGAGATGGATGCCGGTCATTTGATGTTGCATAACCAATATTGACGCGGACAATTTTTTTTTGCAATTTTTAAATATTTTTTTCTGAATATAGTTTGGGGGGTTGCTGTAGTTGCATGAAGCTGCAATGAGTGAGCAGACATAATAGTGGAGCCGAACGCAGGTTCAAATATTGTTGAATTATTTCCTTGGAGCGAATTACTAGTTTGTTTTCATGCATTGCTCGACCTAATTGTCTGTAACGGTGGACCTCAAATGTTTGAAATTGAAGGATGATTTCATTTTTATTCTTTTCGGCTCATCCCTCAACGTAACTTTAACATCAATGAAAAGAGGAAAAATGGACTTAAGTATGTCTCAAAATTGTTTCATCTGAAATTTGAGATGTTAAATTTCGGGGTAATTCCCTCATAGGCACGAAAGAAAAAACATGCATCTTGGAATTAGGGAGGCTTTGGGGGGAGGGAGGGAAGGTAGACTCTTTGTCTATTCTTCTAAATAGACTACCACTGGATAGGCAGGTATGGTCACCTCCAACGTTTGGGGGGACGAAGTTGAAAAGGTTCATATTGTGTCAACCTGTGCTTTGCATAGCATTTACAAACCAACTTGTCGATCTAGTACCCCTAGTTAGTTAGTAGACACCGTGCGAAGGACCTACAAACATAGTCCAGTTTGATTAAGGGTATTTCATAGCAAGGTTTTCTATTGAAATTTTTCTTTCTAATTTTAGAAGGCGAAAAATTGCTCCAAAAATGGAGGAAATATGATAATAAATTTTGTCTTAACATCAATTTCTGATCATTTGGAAGGCCATGTCCTGCTGCTTTATTATTGCTTTTCTAAACTTAGTTTACTTTTGACAAAGCTAGAACGCTTTTTACATGGGAATCCAATCCCATTTGATGTAGCCTTTGGGTGAAAGCACTCGGAAATATAATAATATGTTTGGCATAAGCCCACCAATAGACCTTTTGAGAGAAGACTTTGGTGTTGATCACTTGGCTCGTTAGAAGGGTCAAGTTGAATCCCTATGTCACCTCCACTAATATTCCATCTTAGTCCAACTATACAACATCATTATGGTAATCGCATAGTCAACAATCTCACCGATAGAGCTTTTAGAACAGCTAACCCATTTTGGGAGCTCACCAATGGACCTTCTAGAGAAGACTTGCCTAGATCACTTCACACTTTACATTACAAGGGCTGTATAACTAGAAGAATTTGTACTCACATGCTGAAGTAAAAAAGGGGGTGGATCTAATAGCCTTTCCTTGTGGGTGGATCAAATTATAATAATCCTCTAAATATTGGCCGCAGAATCTATTCTTGTTAAGTCTAAACGAATTGGCGACACTAAAATTCACCGACCATTACTACAACTCTAGCTCAAAAGTTTTATACCTATTTAACAACGGCCAATTCAATTATAATGACCAATTGAGTCCTTAACCATTTGACAAATTGTCAAAGGAGTCCTTTTGGCAAAGAATTAGTATGAAATCACTGATGTAGACACCGGTCGTTCAATGTTGCATAGCTGGTGTTGATGTGGACAATTTTTGTAATTTTTAAATAATTTTTCTGAATTTTTTCAATTTTTTTTTTTCCAGTTTGGTGGGTTGCTGAAGATGCTTGAAGCTGCAATAAGAGAGCAGACATAATAGTGGAGCCTAAAGCATGTTCAAATATTGATGAATTATGTCCTTGGAGCGAATTACTAGTTTGTTTTCATGCATTGCTCGATCTAATTGTATCTAATGGTGGACCTCAATTGTTTAGGAATAGGACGCAAATCAGTGTTACAATTTTCTAGAAGCATCATAAGTAAAGGAAGTTTTCTTTTCTTTGTATTGGAACCATCGTATATCAAACGCTCCCTCGGTATTACACTATTCTTGTTGGACCCCCAGTCGTCATAATAGTAATCAAGAGACCAGCCGTTGATGAGGGAAGAAAGTGTTTTGAATGGCACGAACGTGAAGATCGCTTTGTCGTGATTATAAAAGATTGTGCAGGTCCGTCTCAAATTTGTCCAGGTCTTTCTTTATTATTTCTTTTTACCAGCCATCTTAAGATAAATCAAGATTAGGCTTCATCAAAGAACAAAAGAAAGCGCCTTAATAGAAGCAAAAAATAGGTCTTTCTTTAGTATTATCTCAGGTCGTGATTCATGCAGCCGTTGTGGGACACTCTCTCCTTGCAGTTCTTCTGAGGATAGAATTGTTTTCACAATAAATTCTTCTGGTGTGTCAGCTGATACTTGGGTGAGTGGAATTGGTACGAGAAAATAAGCAAAAACATGGTTTGGCATTAGAATATCTGGTTTAATCCAAACGTGCCGACATTTGATTTCATTGTGCGGCTTGTTATATGTAATAGTCCTCGAGTTCTTGATAATTTGTATGTTATATGCCATTTTTTCTTCGACTCATGAGCATCCACTTCGCCTATTTTCATGTATCCAATTATGCTTTTAGAATTAATTTAATGTTTGAACATTTTTTGTACTAAGAGATTGGAGGATTATATCGGTAAAAAATACTATGTTTATGTTAGAAACACTCGACACTTTAATCTTACACACAAAACAATTATCTATTATGTATAGTTAATGATGAAACTAAGATAAATCTTGCTTATGCTTGAACGCGACATTTTTCACGCGAAACAAATATTTTAAAGTGACAAAAAGCGTAACAGCACTGCGCATGTGATTGATTCTTCACGAGCTAATATTTTACTGATTTTAAACTACATTCAAAGTTACAAATGAAAAAGCATGACCAATTTGTCATCCAAAAAGTGTGATCCTTATTAATTGGTGGATAATTCGAAACACGTGTTTATATCATCAAGGAACTATGATATCCTATATTAAAAAAAAAAAAAATGAAAAGCCACACTCTCCCATCATAATGAGTGAACAAAATGAAGCTTTCACTCGCACAAACACAAATTCAATACATTCCAAGACTACATAAGACTTTCTAAAGTAACCTTGCCCAACATTTTTATTCAGAATAACATGCATGGGAAGATTTTCAAAACTTCAAGCCAAAGCCAAAGACAAAAATGTTTATCTAGACTACACGAGACAAAAATAATCAATGACGTGAGGACTGTAGATATGCTAATCCTCAATTGATCTTGATTATCCTAGCGTATAAAGCATCACTTACATATTAACTTTCATATGCTGCTGATGTTTGCCCTGATATAATGAAAAGAAAAATGATCGGTCAAAAAATTGGAGGGATAAGAAAAAGAGAAGTTAACTTGAGAAAGAGTTATTTAATTAAGTGAGGTAATTGTTATGAGCATACTAATCTATATAGAAAATCAATAATTATATGATGCGTGTAGAAGCATTTGTATAGAATGAGATGAGTATCGTGCTTAATGCAAATTACAATTAATTGAGTGCTTGAAGGATTTCATAAGTTTGATTATCATCGGAAGGAAAAGCAAGGACTCCGTTTGTTTCAGAAAAAATAAATCATTTGAAAAATATCTTCCTAAAACTAATCGATTACATCACTCATAAAAATGAATGAACATCAATTATTAATATTGTCTACAAAAAATATTGAGACATAAATTATTGTTGATAATGGAAATATCTTTTCTGACTAATTATATCAAGCGATCTAATCTATCATTTTTAGGAAAATATTTTTGAAATATTCATATTTTGTAAAATAAATGAAACCTAAATAAATGATAATGCCTCTCCGTAGATGGCAAATGGAAGTTATACAACGTGCGACGTCCAACAACCATGAAGAACAATTTATGCATGGAGACTTGACTCGCACTTTGATGGAATAAAAAGCAGAACAACAACTACCTGAGTGAAAATATTTAGCGCCCTCACACTTTTTCTAAAGCCACTTTCTTTTCCGCTTGATTAGATTGTCGTGCGACGGAATAAAGTGTACTGAACAATACTTTTGCCATGTAAAACAAACTTTCTGACTTGGAATGTGAGAGCAAGGGTCGTCAAGAGTCAGTTCACATTGGAAATGTGATGACGATCTGATTCTTCCTTTTCACATTCCACCAAGACCAGCACAATTGAGTTCACGCGGTATTCATTAAATAAAATAACTAAATTATGATGGCAGTTCAATTGCCAGAGATTCCTTCCAATTCTGCCAAGATAAGATGTTTTGGCTTGCAACCAATCTCCATATGATTCACACCTGCAATTCTTGCAATATCTCCTTAAGTCGTGCCAATGCGAAGGAGCAAAGTTGGTAAATGTGGATATCTCATTTAAATGCCTTGCACACAAAACTTCCAACTTCGTCTCCGAACGCGGAATATTAATATATTTGACAAGGACTTTATCAAACTTCAAAGATATTTTAAATCCCAACCCGGAAGGCAAGTTGAAGTGGTCTTATTGGAGACGACAAGGGAAGAAGTTGGAAGTCCATGCGAACCCACTAACAGATCTTTCAGAGAAGACCTGTGTTGAAAGTCTGTCTAAACTCAATGATGAATCCCTTATCCCCATCACCAATAAATTCACTCACATGCCGAAGTGCAAAATGGGGTGGCGTTAAATTCTCGTCCTCCCAAGCAATTTCGCGGGCCTTTCCTCAAGGACTTTATGCTTGAACTAGTTGTACGTAACTGTTGATCTGACTTGTTTTGGAATATAAAACAGTGCAGTATTTTCATATGCTTTCTGGAAGCATCACAAATAAAATCTGCCTCTCTGGAAGTTTTCCTTTCTTTGTATTGAAACCATCGTATATCAAACGCTCCCTCGGTATCAGACTATTCTTGTTGGACCCCTAGTCGCGATAGTAATCAAAAGACCAGCCGTTGCTAAGGGAAGATAGCGTTTGAACAGCGTGAACGTGAAGATTACTTTGTCGTAATTTTAAAAGATTATGCAGGTCCGTTTCACATCCATTCAGGTTTTTCTTTATTATTATCTTTTTACCAGACTTGACTATGAAAAAAAAAAGCAAGATTAGACTTTATCAAAGGAGAAAAGAAACACCTGAAAAGAAGCAAAGATGGATCTTTGTTTAGTATAATCTCAACTCGTGATTCATGCAGCCTTTGTGGGACACACTCTTCTTGCAGTTCTTCTGAGGATGGAGTTGTTTTCACAAGATATTCTTCTGGTAAGTTTATGTAAGAGTTTTCCTGATTTGTGGAATAAATTAATTGACATTGTTATTGTAATTTACCGTTTTACGGGGTTTGGTCTTAGGTGAGATAAAAGGTTTCTTAATTAGTCTAATATGGGACTGGCTAGTGTGGGCCGAGTTGAGCCTGGCCCGTAATGAGGAGGACTGGTTGGAAACTCTATAAATAGTGCTCAAGTCTCTCCTCTAGCCCTAATCTCACATATTCTCATTTAAGGGACGTTGCTCTAACGTCAATCGTGAGAGATTGCCTCATTGAGCCAGTGATTCGAAGGGTAATAGAGGAGAAGGATTTGCGCAAGGAACATTGTATTTCCGTTTCCGCTCAAGAACAATGGATCCTAAATCAGGTGCGTCAATCCTTCTATTTACAATTGTTTGTTTATGTACTAGTTATGGAGATCTTGGGTTGTGCATAATCTGCACCCAACATGTGGTATCAGAGCCTCCATAACCCTAGAATATGAACGCAATTGGTTTTACTTTAATCTGTGCGAATTTGCCCTAAATTATACTGATTTGCCCTAATTAGTATAATTCTTGCCTTAATTTGCGATTTTCGAGATTTAAAGTTCAATAAAAATCAAATTAAATTGCAAATTGGGACTCGGCTCGACGAGATGGTGAAAACCGTCGGCGGCGCGTTGCCGGGGGACGCCGCACGCACCCCCACGCGCGGCCACGCGCTACTGGGGGTGTCGAGCACGCGCCCACGCGCGGCCACGCGCCCCCACGCGCCCCCACGTGTGGGGCGTGTGCCGCACGCGGCCGCTGACGTCAGCGATCCAGGTCCGACCCGATGCGTGCGTCGCACGTGCCTGCTGACGTCACGGTGACGTCAGCAACCGGGTCGACCCGACTCGGAGACCGACCCGACGAAGTCGCAAGTAGCTCGATGACGTCACCGGCCCGACCCGACCCGGTTCACGACCCGCGACCGACCCGGACCCGACCCGTTGACCGACCCGACCTGGTCAACGGTTGACCGGTCCGGTCAGCCGGTTGGACCGGGCGGCTGGACCGGGTAACCGATCGGACTACCACCGGTCGGACCGGCTTCAGGCCGGCTACACGTCAGGCGCGTGAGCCCCACGCGTCGCACACTCAAGCGGCGCGTGTGGGCGCGTGGATGCTTGGATTGGCACGTGGCTGGCGGCGTTGGATTCGTATGGTCCTTCTCTATCTTGTGGTATATTTATTTTATATATTTGATGATTTTATGGATGTGAAAATACATATTTAACCCTAAATACGTATATTTTTTTGCGTGTTTTTATTGTATTTTATGTTATTTTGAAAATACAACTGTTGGGTTATGGGTATATTATCACATAATCATTATAAAGGTGTGATTCATCAATAAAAATCAAGCTTTATTGTGAATTGATACTAGCTTAATGAGATACAATCATTATGAGATAGTTATTGAACTATATCTTTAGGTAATGAGAAAAACTTTTGTTGCTCATGCATATTCCTTTTAACCTTTGAATGATGGATGTCTTAAGAATCTGTGACCAAACTGATTATACTAATTTACACATCTGCCGAATGTGGATAATGCATGTCAGTTAAGTCGTTGCGCATTGTACTAAAGAAAATCATCTGGTCACTAGTTAATATCCATCAAATTGAATATTTTTATGGTTAAGGAGTATGACAATATTTATGCAGAACAATAGTATCTACTGTTATAGTTTAGATATTTGGTTCTGTGGTATGACTCGATTTATAGGCCACTAGTTGAAGTAATGATATTTGTTACTTGAAATTGACTAATAAATTAGTTGTTGGCCTTGGAGTCATGTTTTGCCTTATGAAATTCATGAGCTATAATGGATCAGCTGTCAGGCTTCTTAATTTGGTGTACCATGTATTGCTATTGATGTTGATTGGTGATAGATTCTCTAGATTAACATTAAAAGTAATCATTGGAATCTATAATTTTGGTGCACAAGAGAAATTTCCTGTGTTGCTGTGATTGGTGATCTCATTGGAATCTATCTTTCGATTATATATATATATATATATATATATATATATATATATATATATATATATGATTAATTTTATAAGGCAATGTAATTAGCGTAATATGTGATTTGAGTGATATGTACCCCTATCACTGAAGTTCGAATCACATGTATATGGTTTATGTGAGGTGCAAATATATCCATGGTACGAGAGAGTTTCAATGATTCAATTGAGTAGTGACCGCCAAAGTGGCACGCTTGATTGGGTTTGAGAAATTTCGGTCTCGTATGTTGTCTAGGATGTCTCTTGGTCTAATGCATGGTCATACTCTCAAAGGAGGTGATTGTGTATTAGTTCATGGAGGGATACATGATGGTGCGGTGGAGGAGTGATTGGTTCTAGTGGTTCATCTGCCCAAAGGTGATGAATTCACGAAAATTGGAACATATTCTCATAACCGCTATTATGTGGGGAGTGTACAACTGTATGTCATGTATTCTGCCCAAAGGTGATTATATGATTATGCGTGTAACTCTCCGGATGTGTACTTGTACGTCAAGTTACACAGTGCTCACATGATGCTAATTATATACATTGCTTGTTTTTCAGTCACTTTTCTATAATTAATAACTCCACTATTATTGAGGTTTTCTAAGTTGTGGACATATGATCTATTGCTTAAGAAAATAGCAATAGAATGTGCTTACTGTCCATTAAGCGTTCCATTCTGGAATACTTGAAAAGTGCCTTGCCTATTAACTGCACTGCTAAGAGATGATGAAAGCCTTAGTGGCTTGTAATTATGTCTTGTCTAATATCGAAATTAGGACACATCTGCAATAATTGCGTTTAAGTCCTAATGACATATACATCTAGTATATGGTTAAAAGGTTGTCAGGCTTGGTAGTGGTCGTTAATATTTTGGCAAGTATGACAATGCGATATAGCTTAAAGGGTCATTTGTCGCATACTTGGTAGATTCTGGGGTGATAATTTAATTACTATACCTGTAAATCCTGACAAAAGATTTGGCCGAAAGGCAATATGTAATCTATGAAACATATTTGGAAACTTACTGCGACTTGTCTAAAGATCACAAGTTCTTTAGTTGCAAATTGGCGTACAAAACTAAAATGATTTTCACTCTGAAAGAGGGGTGGATTGTTAATGGTGAAGAAATAATTATTTCTTTAATAGATTCTTTCAGAGTGAATGCGGCAACTGGATAGACTGAAAAGGCTTATTAATAGTTTTATGCAAGTTTCCAAACAATATTAATAAAGTTTCATAGTGTTGTTATTTTGTTCAATTGGGAACAAAAATTATTCAATACACTGCAAGGTCAGTGGGAGAAAATTTATTTTTCTCATATTCTATGTACATGATACATATTTATGTTAGCAGGAAGTGCAGTGCAGTGAATAAAGTTCTATGTCTACTATATAAGTAGAGTTTGTAACTTTATTTTAGGCTGTTAATTGAGCTATTATATTTCAGAACCTTATGATGGAGTTGACCGTTTTGACTTTATGAATAGACCCATACGGTTAAGTTGAGATAATAAATTTGTTGTATTTTTATTAATAACAAATGTCTCAAAATATATGGCGGTCAAATATTTTTGACCATAAATAAACGGTACAGAAAGGGTGACTTATTATATAATATATTTTCACAGATGATGTGGTTGCAGATCCACTAACTAAAGACCTATGCCCATGAGTATTTGAGTGACATGTCATCGATATGGGCCTAGGAGTATCTTTGGATACTGTTGTTTAGTGGGAGCTATTTTGGCTTATTCTGATAAAGTTCACATCTGTGTTCGTTACTTAAAGTAACGGTTTGATATGTATCAACTTTTGCATTCAATGAAATAATTTTGAATGTGTTATTATCATGTTGAATACATATTGATAAAGTCTCAAGGTATTACTTTGAGTGAAGGCTAGGGGCATCCGGTTATTAGCCTTGTGCATATGTTCTTGTAAAAAGTTAACCATAAGGATAAGACATATGTGGGTTCATTAGAACCATAATTTCATTCTCTTGTGGCACAAACTTTTGTGTTGCCTAAGTAAGAGAATGGTGACTGACAAATGGATCTATCTATGAGAGATGTTAGCCATTTGCCACACTACCATATTGAATCCATATCAAATAAAGTTGAAAACACTTGTGACCATGGAAGGCTCTGTGTGTATACATGCAGTTACCGCCATGATTCGGTGTTGGAGACTTTATGAGATAGGATTGACTATTAAGAATTATCTCTGGACTAATGTGCGCACATACAATACAATTGCAATTAATATAGTCCAAGTGGGAGAATGTAAGACTTTTCCTGATTTGTGGATTAAATTAATTGACATTGTTATTGTAATTTACCATTTAATGTTTACCGTTTTACGGGGTTTGGTCTTAGGTGAGATAGAATGTTTCTTAATTAGTCTAATATGGGACGCTAGTGTGGGCTGAGTTGAGCCTCGGCCCGTAATGAGGGGGACGGCTGGAAACTCTATAAATAGTGCTCAAGTGTCTCCTCTAGCCCTAATCTCACATATTCTCACCTAAGGGACGTTGCTCTAACGTCAATCGTGAGAGGCTGCCTAATTGAGCCAGTGATTCGGAGGGTAATAGAGGAGAAGGATTTGCGCAAGGAACATTGTGTTTCCGTTTTCGCTCAAGAACAATGGATCCTAAATCAGGTGCGTCAATCCTTCTATTTACAATTGCTTGTTTATGTACTGGTTATGGAGAGTTTGGGTTGTGCATAATCTACACCCGACAGTTTACTCAGCTGATACTTGGGCTGGTGGAATTGGTACGAGATGATAAGCAAAAACATGGTTTGGCATCGGATTATTTGGTTTAATCCAAACCTGCCCAAATTTGATTACATCATGTGGCTTGTTATATGAAATAGGCTTCAAATTCTTGAAAATTTGTATTTTTTATGCCATTTAAAATTCAATTAGCCTCTTCTTGCCTCTTTAAATGTGCATTCAATTGTACTCTTTTTCACCGTACCATATTTAAGTATTACATACTTGAAAGGTACTTTGTTTACGTCAGATACCCTCATCATTTGAATCTTGCAAACAAGACACTTATTTATTATTGAATAGTTGAAGCCAGAGCGGAAAAATACTCACTTCTGATAGCATGCGATGTTTTTCACTCAAAAACGACATATTAGAGGGACTGAAAGCATAACAACAATTCGCATATGATCGATACTTCACAGGCTAATATTTTGGTGATCCTAAATTATATTCAAACCTTCAAATTGCAAAAAAAGCATGAATAATTGTTCATCCAAGAAAATGTAATCTCCATTATTTGGTGGATAACTCAAAATATGTGTTTATATGATCTGTGGACTAAGATATAACTACCGGAAAAAGGCCAAACTCTCCCATCACGAGAGAACGAAATGACTATATAACACTTTCTAAAACACAAATGCAGTACATCCCCAGACTGTATAAAAATTTCTAAAATAGTGAAAAAACCATGAAGTACCCTGAACTTTGCTCAAAGTGACAGATTTACCCCAAACTTTTTTTTGTGACGTGAAATACCCTGAACTTTGCCAATTGTGACACATTTACCCCAAACTTTTTTTTGTGACACAAAAAATCCTAAACTTTCGTAGCGTGACACATTTACCCCAAAATCATAGGGCATTTTCATCTTTTTCTTTTTTTAAAATTTTTTTCTTTTTTTTTTCTTCTCTCTTCCCTCTACCGGCCCTTCCTCATCGGCAGAGGGAAGCTGGTGTCGGGCAAGGGCTGCCCTTGTCGGTGTCGGGTGAGGGCCTCCCTCGTGCCCTCGCCTGACGTCGGTGAGGGCTGCCACGAGGGTATCCCTCGCCAAGCCCTCGCCGGCGTCGAACAACCTTCACCAGTGAGGGCCGCCCTCACCTGCGTCGGGTGAGGACGGCCCTCACCAGATCCCTTGCCGGATGCTGGCTAGGGCCACCCTCGCCTTTCGTCGGCGAGGGCCGTCCTTGCCCGTCGCCAGAGAGGGCCGCCCTCGCTTGGCGAAGGCAGCCTTAGCCAGCCCAAACGAGGGTGACCCTCGCCCGACGTCGGTGAGGGCAACCCTCGCCGGACGCTAACTTCCCTCTACCAGCTTCGCCATGGCCGGCGGAGGAAAGAAGAAGAAGAAAAAAAAAAATGGAAAAATAGAAAAATAAGACAAAAATACCCTTGATGGGGTAAATGCGTCACAGTTTGAAAAGTTTGGGATTTTTCACGTCACAAAAAATGTTTGGGGTAAATTTGTTACTTTGGGCAAAATTTGGGGTTTTTGGTTGTCTTTTCCCTCTAAAATAACTTGCCGAATAGTTTTATTCAAAATAACATGAGAGAGGACACTTGAAGTGTCATAAGATATGTACGGTGGTCATTTTAGTGTCAAAAAATTTCGTCAGCTTACTTAAGTGTCAAGATCAGAGAATAACGATCATTCAAGTGCCTCCAATGAGAAATTCCAGCTAAAGAAATTACAAGGCTTTTATAATTAAAAATTTTATTTGATGTAGCATCTTTTGGCATTGAAGTAATTTCTTTTTCATTAAGATTGGCATGAAATGATCACTTTTTAACAATGATTGGCATTGAAGCGGTCTTTTTTTTTTTTTTTTTTTTACCACAACTAACCTTGAAGTTAACACTTTCTAACCAACTACATTACGTCGTTTAGGGTTACATGCTGACTAGGCACGCCAACAAGCTACATAAGATTGAGAAATTAATAAAATGGTCATATTGGATTTCTGACGATTTAGATCGGAATTGACACTAAAATGAATATATATATTTTTAAAGTGGTACTTAAATTATCCGGAAAAATTTTTTGACACTAAAATGAGCGTTGTATATAACTTTTGGCATTTCTAATGTCTTTTTCCCCAAAATAACATATACAGGAAGATTTGAAAATGTCACGTCAAAGCCAAAAACAAAAATGTTTATCTGGACTAAACAAAACCGAAATAATCAATCACATGTGGATTCTATACATGCTAATCCTCAATTGATTTTCATGATCTTATGATCGGTCGTGCACATAAGATTAACTTTCATATGCTGCTTATGTTTACCTTGATAAATGAAAAGAATTATAACTGAGAGAGAGAGAGAGAGATTAATGGGATTTATGCACTCTTCTACTCACTATGACGATCAATGATTAATGATGAAAGTAAAATATGTCGGTAATTTGTTAAGAAACTTAACCAAATTAATTAAGTAGATAAATGTTATGAGCATAAGAAAAGCGATTCATTATTGGTAAGCAATAATGGAGGAGACTTGACTTGAAATAAAAAGCAAAACAGCAACCACGAGAGTGCCTAGAAGAATGCAACTCATCCTTACTAAATCCACTTCCTTTCCCCATATTTGGTTTTCGTATGATAGAATAAAGTGTGTCGGAAAATACTTCTTCCGTGAAAAAAACTTCCTGACTTAGAATATGAGAGTAGGGTCATCAAGAGTCGGTTCATGTTGAGAATGTGATTATGATTTGAAGCAATAATGGAGGAGACTTGACTTGAAATAAAAAGCAGAACAACAACCACGAGAGTGCCTAGAATAATGCAACTCACTTTTACTAAAGTCACTTCCTTTTCCCCATATTTGGTTTTCGTACAATAGAATAAAGTGTGTCGGAGAATACTTTTTCCGTTGGAAAACAGAATTCCTGACTTGGAATATGAAACTGGGCCATCAAGAGTTGGTTCATGTTGAGAATGTGATTATGATTTGATTCTTGATTTTCATATTCTACCAAGTCCAGCACAATTGAGTTCACATGACAACATGTTTGTTGTCCTTAGTCTCTGGGGATCATGGCAGCTTGCAAGCAATATGCAGATGATCCAAACATGCGATTCTTGCAAAATCTCCTTTACGTGTGCCACTGCAAAGGGGATGGTGTACTAGTGGATGCCTCATTCATATACCATGCGCCAAAAAAACTTCCAACTTCTTCTCCCAACGTTTACATAATTTGAATCCCCATCCCAACCACCAATAGCTTACTCATTTGCTAAATTGCAGTATTGGGCGGCATCAGTTCTTCAGCCTCCCAAGCAATTACGCAAGCCTTTCCACAGGGTCTCTGTGCAAGTTTTGATAAGTTGCGTGGCCAATTCGAGACGTTTTGATTTTGCCTTATAATTGAAGCCGAATCAGACTTTTTGGCGGGGGAAAAAGAAGGAAAAAGCTCCCAGAAATGATTATTATTATAAAATATGTCCTGATTTATGAAATTATCATATAAAATTATTATATCTTACCCTTAGAGCTAGGTACTAGAGTAATACATATTTTAAAGTTATAACGTCTTAAAGTTGCCTGAGGCAGTTCTTTTAAAAGTTGTCATAAGCTATAGTAGCCGTAAAATATTTGATGAGCACTTTATCATACTTAAAGATATTAGAGATTCAAAGATTCAAAGTATCTATAAAAATTCAAAGTGTATTACTAGAAATAATTCATAAATGAATGTCCTCTTCCTACTAGATTATCCACATTTATCTACTGGACGGTGATAATAGAGCAATGCATATCAATGAATTGAAAAATGCCGCCATAGACTCAAGTAATATGTCTTTCGAGATAAGCTAATAAAATTTCCACATCATGGATATGTAAAGCCAAGTAAATAAAAATTTTCTGCACCCAAGGAACCCCACCAAGATTGTTAAATGAATGCGTGGTTTATTAATTTAAATATTATAACACTGTCCCTCAAGCTTAGTCTGTTTTTTTGTTACCTAGTACTAAGCGTAAAATATTTATGAGGCCTAGAAAAATTCGAACTCAAGATCTCCGGCCCTAATACCATGTGAGATTTTATGAGCCAACTACTGACTAATCTAAAAACTTAAGTCGTTAAATGAAAAGATGGTTTATTATTTAAATATTCAAACAAAAACATTCAAGAAATACAAATTTGTGATCACAATAATATCATTTCAAGAAGAATTTAACTTCTTAGCATTTATAATTAGCGAATCGTTGTCCCACAGACATTGTGCTCAACCAAAAATACAATATTCTACCAGACTATGTTTCTTTTTCTTTCTAGACAATTGTAGCTGTAAACTATTTGAAAGGCACATTAATAAAGTTAAAGATAATTTATCACTTTATATTAAATTCCACAATAATTTAATTTTTCGAAATATTGATGAGAAATTTTAGTCTCTAAAAAAAAAAGTACTCCTGTGTCATACATGTTTAGACGCGATCCGAATATACATAGGAATTGTCTTTGGAAAGAAGCATCAAATAATTTTTTAGACTTTTATTTGTTCTTATGTCTGACGGCATTACTGGAGGCTTTCCCGTTGTTATGGGTTGTCAATTAAATTCTATTTCTTTCTGTGACTCGTTAAATCTTGTAATTCTGATTTGAAAATTATATTTAAAAAATCTGAATCGGAAATAAGGCGACAAAGGTTCTTTTTCATCGCAGTCGACCGTCGCCTAACTCAACCTAAGTCGATAGAAACCAGTTTTTGTCGCCTTTGGCATACCTACGGCAACAAAATCAAAATTTTGTCTCCTTTGGTGCCCCTAAGGCGACCAAATTATTTTTGTTGTAAAACTTTTTGTCGCCTTAGGCAGTTTTTCTAGTAGTGATAATTACAGCAATTTAGTTATAGAGGATTGTTAGGTCACCTATAGACGTTTCAATAATTTAAAGCAATTTTTGTTCATTTCATGATATATTGAGATCGAGAAAATGCAGCGCCGATTGATGCTGAGAAGAAAACCCTTCCAAGTCAACATCCACAAACAAGTGCGGTACCCATTTTTGAGGCCCCGAAGGGGGACTGATTAAGGAACGTCATAAATAGGAGGGACGTTTCTACAGTGTAAAGCTCAAATATGGAGAATTTATAACCCTGTTACCCGACTATGGTCTATGACCGCTACTTATTAGATTACCGAAAAAGTTAACGTCACTTTGGTAAAATTACTAAACTATAACTAATAAAACAATCACTTCGCCTCATAAAAAAATAATCAATAAGTACTCTTCTTTCTACGCCTTATTATGATCGTTGTTAAGTCATTGTTGTGTTTATCTTCAGGATGTAGTGTAGACCCCAAGGGTCAGGGTCCCAAGGCCTAATTCAAATAAATGTTTCATTCTATCTCTCGTTGTCATGATTGATATAAAACAATGAACAATCTAAAGTGTATGTGTCTAGAAAGAAAAATTCTTTTAACCTGGATATTTATTTTACACACTTGTGTATCTATGACTAAACTAACTTAGATAGAAAATCTGATCTTCCCTAACCATGAGAAATGAGATATCATTCTAACTAAATTTAAATGAAATTTACTGATATGCAGAGTAATAGAGCTTTCAAAACGGGTGACACATATTGTGCGCCCACCAATGGAACCTTAGAGAAGACCTGTTCAGTGACTTCACACTTGACAAAGGCTATATAAGTGGAAGCACTCTCCACGTCCAGCAAACTCACTGCTCGTGTGCTAAATTGCAAAATGGGGTGGCATCGGTTCTTTGGCCTCCTCTGTTTCCTCTTTTTCTTACATTCCCATCTTCCCTTCACCTCTCCCCTTTGCCTTCCCGACCAGCGTGATGCCTTGCTCAATTTTAAGAATTCCTTCCTCCTTGATAAAATTGCATCGAACCATTTTGATTTTCCCTGTGCCATTTATTTAGAGGACCCTCGCTCATTCAAAAGGGGCATATCATGGAACAAGAGTGTAGATTGCTGCTCATGGGAGGAGGTCACTTGCGACAATGTCACCGGTAACGTCATCGGTCTCAATCTTGCTTTCCATCCAATTCATGACACTCTCTATTCCATTAATTCCCTCCATCTCCCAAAGCTTCAAGTGTTGGACATGTCAATTTGCAATTTGACCAAGTTGCCTTATTTCTTGAGTTCATTAGAAAGTTTAACAAACTTAAGCCTCTCTTGCAATAAGATTAGTGGAGAGATTCCGAGATGGTTTTGGGGAATAAGCCAGCATACATTGAAACATTTAGATCTTTCTAATAACTTTCTGGAAGGAGGTATACACCAACTACATTGGAAGCGGTTGTTGTATATTGACCTTCAAGGAAACTCACTCCAAGGACCCCTTCCTATCCCTTCACCTTCTACTCGTTACTTTTATGCCTCGCGCAATGGTTTCACTGAGATCCCCTTTTCGATTTGTCAATTGAGTTCACTTTTAGAACTAGATTTGTTAAGAAATAATCTCTCAGGGACTGTGCCCGCATGTTTTGGTAATATAACCAATCTTGACTCTCTAGACTTGAGTATTAATAAATTACAAGGACCACTCCCAATCCCTTCACCTTCTACTCGTCACTTCACTGTCTCGACCAATGGTTTCACCGGTGAGATCCCCCCTTCGATTTGTCAGTTGAGTTCACTTTTAGGACTAGATTTGTCAGGAAATAATCTCTCGGGGACTGTGCCCGCATGTTTTGGTAATATAACCAATCTTTTCTCTCTAGACTTGGGTATTAATAAATTACAAGGACCACTCCCAATCCCTTCACCTTCTACTCGTTGGTTCCGTGTCTCGACCAATGGTTTCACCGGTGAGATCCCCCTTTCGATTTGTCAGTTGAGTTCACTTGTAGATCTATTCTTATTTGACAATAATCTCTCAGGGACTGTGCCCCCATGTTTTGGTAATATAACCAATCTTTACTCTCTAGACTTGAGTATTAATAAATTACAAGGACCACTCCCGATTCCTTCACCTTCTATTTGTAAGTTTTATGCCTCGAACAATGGTTTCACCGGTGAGATTCCCTCTTCAATTTGTCAGTTGAGTTCACTCCTAGAATTATCATTATCTAACAATAATCTATCAGGGAATTTGCCCTTATGTTTTGGTAACATGACCAATATTAACTATCTAGATTTGAGTAGCAATAAATTACAAGGGCCACTCCCGATCCCTGCACCTTTTATTGAAAGATTTTGGGTCGCAAGCAATGGTTTCACCGGTGAGATCCCCTCTTTGATTTGTCAGTTGAGTTCACTTTGGGCTTTAGATTTGTCTAACAATAGTCTCTTAGGAAATATACCCCCATGTTTTGGCAATATAACCAATCTTGAGGATCTAGACTTGAGCAGCAATAAATTACAAGGGTCATTACCGCGCTCCCTAGTCAAATGGGTGAACTTATCAGCACTATTTCTCGGTCACAATGAGTTTAATGATATATTCCCACATTGGCTGAGAGCACCGCAATCGCAATACCTTGATTTGCAATCCAACAAATTTCATGGTATGATCAACCTCACTGCCTTTGAACTCTCCTTCCCTGCTCTTAGATCTTTAGTTATTTCCAACAACAATTTTGTTGGATGGTTCCCCACGAAAGTTTTCTCCAACACCTTATTAGAAGTAATAGATTTGTCCAACAACAAATTTGGAGGGCCAATTCCACTTCTGTCTCCCATCACAATATATTACTCCATTGCAAATAATGTTATAACAGGAAGGATCCCTTCTTTGATATGCAACGCTACCAATCTCGAGATGATCAACTTGTCTAACAACAACTTAATTGGTAGCTTGCCTTGGTGCTTAACAAATTTTAGCACCGTTCTCTCGATTTTGAACTTGGGAATGAATCACTTTGAGGGCACAATTCCTCAAACAATTTCTTTGATGCATAGATTGAATACTCTTGACTTGAGCCGAAATCGGTTTGAAGGGACATTGCCTCGATCCCTTGTCAATTGTACGAATCTGGAAATTGTAGATCTCAGTATCAATCAGATGGAGGATACATTCCCAACATGGTTGGGAAAACTTCCAAAACTGAAAGTTCTCATTTTGAGGTCCAACAATTTGAAAGGTCCTTTGAACATTCCGAAGGGAGATCTCATCTTTACAAAATTGCGCATTTTGGATCTCTCAAACAACAACTTTTGCGGTCCTTTACCAGCCAACTTGATAATGAACCTTGAAGGCATGAAGAATACAGAAGATGGGCGATACGGACCATCGTACATGACACATAATTCCTTTCGCTCTTGGCTGTCATATGAAAATACCGTGACCGTGATGATGAAAGGGAGAGAGACAAAGCTAGTGAAGATCTTGACCATCTTTACAACCATTGACTTGTCATGCAACTCTTTCCAAGGAGACATTCCCGAAGTTTTTGGCCATCTTCATGATCTCATAGGGCTCAACCTTTCTCACAACAACCTTACGAGTTCCATCCCTTTGACTTTAGGAAACTTGACTAATCTTGGATGGCTTGATCTATCTTCGAAAATGCTTGGTGGGAGAATTCCTAGAGCATTGGGAGATTTGACAGCTCTTGGGTACTTAAACCTCTCGAAGAACCAACTCACTGGTCGAATTCCTCAAGACAACCAATTGAGTACATTTTCAAGCGGTTCATTTAGTGAGAATCCAGGCTTATGTGGAACTCCATTGCCAAAAGCATGCCTTGGCGATGCACATCCTCCTCTACCATCGTCCTCATCGACTCTGGACCACGAAGGGCATGAGAGTTGGTTCAAACAAAAAGTAGTGTGGATAGGTTATGCATCTAGAATTGTCATCGGGATTTCTGTAGCATACATTGCAATTGAAACGGGATGGCCCAAATGGCTCGCGCGAGGCGTGAGAATGCTGGAGAGAAGTGCAATCCAGTGGATGGAGAAGCCAAAGTGGAGGGCCATCAAGTTTCACGGACAGTAAAATTGTTGAGGAGTTGTCTCTTTAAACCATGTAATGTAGTCTCAGTAAATAAAGATGTCATCTAATCGGCATCAAAATGTCATTTCCCTTATCAAGGCTTGTTTCTAATGTCTTTTCCTTTTGTATCTTGGTGTGATGGTGTACGAGTTGAATTGAAAAGATGAATAATGAAATTTGTCGAGCACATAGCTTAGAAAAAAAAAAAAAAAGAGCCCAAAAAGAGGAAAATGAAGGAAGAGCCATTATCCACCGCAGATATCTCTTTCGTCCTTTGCAACAACGTCGCCTCCTCACCGTTGTCTGTTCCAGACGGTGTGGTCCCTTCGGCACACTGCGACATCCATCACCAGCCGCACTGGCTCAGATTCCCCAACCGCCCCGCCACCGTACAATCCCCCGAGAAGATGATGGCAGCGACTCCGACTCCGACTCTGACGCCCAGAAGAGCCTCAACCTGAAGTAGCACAAGGCTCGGCGGTGACGTCCCTTGGGGGCATGGAGCTCGCTTCCTTCTCCCATCCCCAAATCAAGTGCATCCTCAGATACTTCTGGGAAAAAGAGATGTGTCTTGGAGGCGGTGCGATTTTGAGCCTTCATGGGCTTCGTGGATTTAATGATGTCCAATAGAATTCATTATCGCTTCTCTGGAGCAAGCGGCGTTGGACGCTCGGATGCTTGCGGAGGTGATGCTTCTGCGATGCGTGGCTGTTTCTTGTGAGGCTTTTGGTCTGAGTTGTTACTTGTTGATGCCGTTGAAGTGTTTGTTGATTTGTCGCAGAGACTGGGACTGGATGTTAAGCGAAGGCAGTTCAATTTCATTGGTACTATCACGTTTTATTCATGTTTTTGTGAGTGTGCGTACGTGTGTGTTTGTGAGAATCTTTTCGCCTTTCTTGCCGGTTCACCTGCTATCTGCTTTGCTATGCTTGGCTATTGCACAATGAGTTCTTTCCGGGCAAAATGGTTCTTCGAATAAGCAGCTCTTTCCTAACTGCAGCTTTTTCCCCACTTAGATTGAGTTTAAGTGTCAGCTTGTACTTTTAAATTTCTTTGATGGTACTGGCACTAGGGGTGTCAAGACCCGAACCGAAAACCGAATCGAACCGCGAACCGAACCGAACCGAAAAATTCGATTTTTCGGTTCGGTTCGGTTTTCGGTTCGGTTATCATCAAAAACCAAAATTTTTTTATCGGTTCGGTTTTTATCGGTTAACCGAACCGAAAACCGAACCACAAAGGCACAAACCGAAAAACCGAAATTTTTTTTATTGGTTCTCTCCCGACTCCCGTCTCTTCCGCTTCTACGTCCAAGTGTTTTCCCCACCGCATGAGTGCACCTGCGTGCGGGTACGTAATACCGTTTCCTCTCCATCGTCGTCTCCTTTCGTATGCTCTCGTTCCACAAGGGTATTGCAGGGAAAATCGAAGTGAAAAATCCAGCTTCCGCAAACCAACAGATAATCGACACCTTATTGTCTAACCTAAGCAGGCATGGAGAAAGCACTCGACTGAAAGAAGACGCCTTTATTAACTAAAAAACCTACTGCCAATCGCAAGGTGCATTTGTCGAATACCCGACCCAGAACTTCAAGTCAGAAAGGCGATTCTAGGATTTCCGAAGAAGCCTAAAAGGAGGTCAACAATGCAGATTTCAACAGGAATTTTCACAAGCACCTACAGCACTGCATTTACCCATCCCAGTTCTCAGCCCACAGACCATGAAAAGTGAGAGAAATTAGGGCCACGCGCAGCAGAAAAAGATCCGAGCAGAAGCAGCCAATGCAAGCTCGAGCGGGAAACGGAAGAGAAGCGAGGAGCCGAGGGACGTACGGACAGGATGAGGTTGGGCATGTTGCCGTCGCGAGCGATGACCTGCAGCCTGGAGACGGCGTCCTCGTTGCCCACGATGTCGGCGACCTTGCTCGGCCGATACTTCTCCACCCACGGCATGTCGAAGTGTCCCGCTCCGGCGCCGGACGAGGAGGAGGAGGAGGCCATCTCCGCCGCCGCTCTCTCTCTCTCTCTCTCTCTCTCTCTCTCTCTCTCTCGTTCTCGCTCTGAGATTTGGAGGGAAAATAGTCACCCAGCGCAGCAGAGCTTGTAAAAGGACCAAAAAGCCGGGAGCTCCCTCTCTTTCCAGTTATTTGCTGTTGCCCCCTCTAACTTCTGTTAAATTACGTTTTGACGCCCAAAAAAAAAAGGAAAAAAAAACCGAAAACCAAAAGTTAAAAAATCGAAAAACCGAAAAACCGAACCGAACCGAACCGAGATTTTGGTTCGGTTCGTATGCGGTTCGGTTCGGTTTCGGTTTGGTTCATAAGATTTTCTAATGGTTCGGTTCGGTTTTTCAAAACCGAACCGAACCGAACCGTTGACACTCCTAACTGGCACCATAGTTCGTCGAGCATATATCAATAAAGATGAGTAACTTCTGATGTTGTGCTCGGGAGAGGAGTACGTGAATGCTGAAGCCGTGCGAAATATCTGAAATTTTTGCTTGCTGAACACTTTTTTTCATTTCCAGATGGAACATAAGTGTCCTTTTTTTTTTCTCTCTCTTTTTGCTAAAACAGTTTAATTTAGTTTTATTCTATGTAATATGTGCGAGAGGTGTCAATGATTCGTTGTGCAGTGTAACTTCCTTAATGAATCACATTTGTTAGGGAAGTCGCTACGAGAAGTTGAACCTGAGTTAATGGATGCTTCAATTGAGGCCACAAAAGATGGTGACGAGAGCAGGCTGTGAGCTTTATCTGTATCAGAGGCCTGAGTTGGCAAAGATAATGACAAAGGAGGAGAAGATTTTGAACATGATCACAGGGAAGAGGAGGGGGTGCCTGGTCTTTATTTGTTGCTGAAAAAAAAGAAGAAAAATCTGCATTGCCTACCGCTGCTACTCAAAGTTTCATTTGCATCCTCTTAGAGGAAAGGAGTTCAGCTTGTACGGGCTGTGTGAGGAGTCCACTTCCCCATCATTGGAAACAAACTTTGCTGGGTACAAATCTTTTAAGCATACACTTAAAATCCTAGCTTCATACTTACCGAGAGCTGTTGATTTCTACAAGTGTTCTAAATCATGGAATCCTTATTCATCGAATTAGATAAAGTAGACCTCACAGCACGATATGGGCGTGTAGCATTTACCCATTGACATCCATTCCCACATACTCTGATTCCATTTATTATCACTCAGAACAACACTCACCCACCCCACACCTGCATCACATGCTCTCTTTTATGGGTGATCTTGGGTGCTTAACTAGGCCAGCATATTCGAAGCCTAAAAGATCGTTTGATTTGTCTAGAAAAATAAGTACTGAGAAATTTAAGTATGTAATATCAAGTGTGGACAGTTTTATGTGCTAAAGATAGAAAGTAATTTCTCATTCGACATTCTGCTCTTGACAAGGTAAACCAAATTGATGGTTTTTCATCAGCATGTAGGTAACATTTGGACAAGCCTACAGTTAGTAGGGCTAATTCATTCCTCTATTACTTGCACAACATTTTGCATGTGCCTGCCCTTGCCATGCACAAACTTCACCATGTTTAGATCATTCTTCAGTGTGCAATGTCATTTGCCAATTGCTGGTAGTTAGCGTGGTTGATATCTCCTATGTTGCATTGTCAAAATTATCTTCAGGTTCACATGGTAATGGTGACATTGTACTTCCAATAGGAGCTGCAAAAGCTTATGAGGAGTGTAGAGTCTATTCAAGAACACCCAGTCGTTGCTAATGAAAACGAGAGAAGTTAGCATGGTTTGTCTCTTACCCATTTCCTGCATAACCTTGTGAGTCAATTACCTAATAGCAATATATGATCACTCAATTGACACACACCTCTTGTGGTAATCTACTTTGTAACATTACGTTTTCTTTCTTGGGTTCCGGTTGAATCGTTTTGTGATTCTGGATAGTATAAGAAGGGGATACCTGTGGATGATGAGGGTGCTAAATTCAGGAAGTCCCGTTTTCAATCCTAGGCAATAGCTAAAAGGCGAATGGTTATAAGAAGAGCGAAATTAACAATGCCTTTGCCTCTCCAATGCCTGCTAATTTTATCAAATCTGGGGAGTTATAAGAAGAGCGATATACTGCAAATTATCCAATGAAAAAAGATTGGGAGATTAAGCTCTCTTCTTATGAGTGCTTATTTTGACGCTCATTTGTAGGCATATGCAAAACTCGGTTTATCCTTTGCATCCAAATCCACCTGAGTAATGTTCATGCTCTTGCCGGAACATATGTGCTTGAATCTGGTGCAAATACACCTGCACTGAAATTAAACCAACACGTTTTTTTTCCCTTGGGAAGGTTGTGAGCTAATATGGCGTACAACATAAATACCAATATGCATACACAGTAATCAACTACATTGAAATATGCCCTTACTGTATCCTCTCTCATATTCTCAATGTCGCGTCTATTATGATTACATCACCTAAGCACAAAACAAGTATGCTAGACGTTCTACACATAGACAAAGATCTAGAACTGTAGTGTGTTGGTGGTGAATATATTACGACGGGGTCAAGATGGCTTACTCCAAGATATGGTGTTAGGACTAAGTTTATCATGATAGAAAGATAAGATAATTAGATTTTAAAAATTATGTGACCCTCGTCATCTGTTCCTTTTCTTCTATTATCCACCTCTGCATCAGCTCATCATATCATTCTAAGTAAATTTTATGATGATGGCTTGAAGATTTGCTTGAATATTGTTTGACCACCCACTTTGTTGGGATAATACAAAGGGAGTGATGCCATTTCCTTTGGGCACATGCCGCCGCATATTGTCGCACTGGCAACAACAAAATTTCTTTTTTGATCGTAAACAAAAGGTATTACATTATATCTCGCAGTTTAGCCCATGTATGAAATCCGAGCTGTTTGGAGGATCTTAATTTGTTCAAATTCGGTGTGCCCATTAATCCGATTCAAGTTTGGATTTTGTTGGGCGGGTGGTTTGATATAGATAATTGAGGATTGAGTATATTTGCTTTGATCGCAGGTTTGTTTCTTTGTTGATTGGCTGTGATTAATACCTTGACAAGCCGTACGGTGGACGTCTAAAAAGCCGCACGAGAAAAGGAAAAAGAAAAAGGGGCACGCATAAATCCTGTAAGGTGGAGTGCCTGCCTTTGGCCGCGCAGAATTCCTTCCAGCCGTGTGGTGAACTCCAGAAAAAAAGACGAATGGCGAAGTAAGAAAGGGGTCGCACGGTGACACTCTTTTTTTCGATCGCATGGAGGAGTGTTGACCACGGTGAATTTTGTTCTGTGAATTTCGGTCCAATTGAGTTATTTTTTTAATAAACACAATGTGCTTAAGCATAATTTAAGTGTTAAAAATATTCGAGTATGCGGGTGATTGTAATTTTGATTATCTGATTATAGTGGCTTATTTGTTATTGCTTTCCCTATATATGTGAGTACCAATACTTGGATTGAGCATGAAAATTTTTGACATCCCTTATTGTCTCTCGTTTATTTCTTCGGTAATTTTGTATTGACTTAAATTGCAAGATCCAATATTAATTTCTGCGTTATATTACATCAAAGGGCGTTACTAGTTTTTTTTTTTTTTGGTCGAAAGGGCGTTACTAGTTGAACTGATGGATGATTTCATTTCTATTCTTTTTCGGGTCATCTCTAAACGTAACTTTAGGATCGATGCAAAGAGGAAGAAAAAAATACCAAGAAACATGGTCCGGTCTAATTAAGGGTATTTCATGGCAAGTTCTTCTATTGAAGTTTGTCTTTCTTATTTTAGGGGGTAAAAAATTATTCCAAAGACAGGGAATATGACAATAAATTCTGTCCCAGCCTCCTTTTCTAAACTTTGTTTACTTTTGACAAAGCTAGAACGCTTTTTACATGGAAATCCAATTCCATTTGATGTGGCCTTTCGGTGAAAGCTCTGGGGAATATACTAATATGTTGTTTGGCATGAGCGCACCCGACAGACCTTTAGAGAGAAGACTTTGGTGTTGATCGCTTGGCTTGTCAGAAGGTTTGCATAGGCTGAGTCGCTACGTCACCATCAATAATATTGCATCTTAGTATTCCACAAGTCTTTCATCTTTTAAAAGAGAGACTTATGAAAGGCTTGATTAAATTATTTGATTAAAAGATGAAAGACAAGGCTTGATTAAAATACTCGATTTCACTGTCCGTCACGTTGTCCGTCCAGCCCATCTTCATGGGTTGAACCCAAATTTCCATCCTTAAAATCCTCTCAATGGCGTCTCATCGTGGGACCAACATAACATATTCATGATGAATTGAGGTTACCGTTAGGCAACCGATACGAAGAATTCTGATTCCTAGGTTGAATAGGTTTCATGTCCTTTTGTTGTGGCCAAGAAACTTGTTCCTTATTCGTCAAGATGGACTTCTTTAACATTTGTGATGGGGTCGATCAAATTTTCTCTACCACTAGTCCACTACGGCCATCGTTTGTTCATCTCCCTTTCCACCACGATGTAATTACTAATCTCTGTGTATCTGGACGGATTAAATCTTTGATGATTTTTATTTTAACACATTGAGAATTATTTCGCGATGAGAGGCAAAGAAAACTCGATCGACCCCATTACGCACGTTGAAGAAGTCCATCTTCAGTTTGACAAATGAGGAACAAGTTTCTTGCCCAAAATGAAAAGGACATGAAACCTGGTAATCAGAAATTCTTCAAATTGGCTGACTAACGACAACCTCAATTCATCATGAATATGTTATGTTGGTCCCACGATGAGTTGCCATTGAGAGTATCTGAAGGACAGAAATTTGGGTTCAACCCATGAATAAGGAACAAGTTTCTTGACCAAAACAAAAGGACATTAAACCTGGTCAAACTTGGAATCAGCATTCTTCAAATTGGCTGACTAACGACAACCTCAAATCATCATGAATATGTTATGTTCGTCCCGCGATGAGTCACCATTCAGAGTATCTAAAGGACAGAAATTTGGATTCAACCCATGAAATAACTTCTCCCCAATTTGACAGCTTTTTCGGACCCTTAGAAGACGGGTATGTCACCACCAATAATATTCAATCCTAGCTCATCTATTGAAACATCATTATTGTAAACGCATAGTCAACAATCCCACCGATAGAGCTTTTAGAACGGCTAACCCATTTGGGGAGCTCACCAACAGACCTTCTAGAGAAGACTTGCGTGAATCAATTTACACTTTACAAAGGCTGTATAACTGGAAGAACTTTTACTCGCATGCTAAAGCCAAAAATGGGGTGGATCTAATTGCTTTTTCTAGTGGATGGATCAAATTATAATAAGCCTCTAAATAATGGCTAAGAATCTCTTCTTGTTAAGTCGAATTTCTTCTCGTTTAATGGTCTGCAAGGCGGTTATAGGAAGATCCAAAGCCTACTGCCTAACAAAACTTTGTTCTATAAATTTAGATCGAGCAATCTGAGTCCACCCTCCCTTTTTGGCGTGCAAACAACTTCCCAAGCACATTCCCAACCCTACTCCACTCTCCTTTTTTGATAAGCACTTTATCAAACTTAAAGATTTTAGAGATTCAAAGTATCTGTAAATTCAAAGTTGTATTATTGGAAAAAAATTCATAAATGATTGTACATTTCTTGATAGATTATCTAAATTCATCTACCAGATGGTGATGACAATGCATATCTATGAACTTAAAAATGCCGCTATAAAGTTGAGTAATACGCATTTCAAGAAAAGCAGAGAGGACTTCCATGCCGAATGTATGTAGAGCCAAGTAACTAAGAATTTTCCGCACCCAAGGAGTCCCACTAAAAAAAAAATCAAGAAAACCAAATTTGTGATCATGATGATGTCATTTCAAGAAGACTTTGGCTTCTTAGTATTTATAATTGAGTGCAAAACCAAATTTGTGGTCATAATAATGTCATTTCAAGAAAACTTTGACTTATTGGCATTCATAATTAAGTGCATCGCTGTTCCATAGACATTGTGCTCGACCAAAAGACAGAATATATTACCATTCCTTTTCTTTCTGCGCAATTGTTGCTGTAAACTATTTGACATCACTTTATCTTAAATTCTACAATAGTTTAACTTTTAGTAATATTGATGATAAATATTAATCTCTAGTACTCTTGTATTATACATGTGTAGACGCGATCCAAAAATACATACGAATTGTCTTTGCAGTGAAGTGTCAAATAACTTTTCTCGGCTTTTATTTGCTCTTATGTCTGACAGAATTACTGGAGGCTTTCCCGTTGTTATGGGTTGCCAATTAGTTAGCTTTTCTTGGTTTCTTCGTAAGTAGAACAACTCAGTTTAAATTCTATTTTCTTTTGTGACTCTTTAATCTCGTAATTCTAAAATTGAAAATTATATTTAAACAAATCTGAAAGGTTGAGTTAGCAACTTGAAAATAAGGCGACAGTGATTCTTTTTTGTCACGGTCGACCATCGCCTTAACTCAACCTAAGGTTTTGGTCGCCTTTGGCATACCCACCGTGACGAATCGAATTTTGTCACCTTAGGCAGTTTTTCTAGTAGTGATAACTTTAGCAATTTAGTTATAGTGGATTGTTAGGTCACCTATAGACGTTTCGATAATTTAAAGCAACTTGTATTCATTTCGTGGAATATTAAGATCAAGAAAATATAGCGCCGATTGATGCTGGGAAGAAAACCCTTCTAGGTCACGTCCACAAACACGTGCAGTGCTCGTTTTTGAAGCCCTAAAGTGCGATTGATTAAAGGAGGTCGCAAATAGGAGGGGCGTTTCTACGATGTGAAGCTCAAATGCGGAGAATTTATAACCCACTTTCCCGAATATGGTCTATGATCGCTACTTATTAGATCACCGGAAAAGTTAATGTCACTTTGGTAAAATTACCAAACTATAACCATATAAAACAATCACTTCGCCTCATAAAAAATTAATAAATAAGTACTCTTCTTTCTACGCCTTATTATGTTCGATGTTAAGTCGTTGTTGTGTTTATCTTTAGGATGTAGTGTAGACCCCAAGGGTCAGGATCCCAAAGCCAAATACAAATATCATTCCCTGTTAATGTTTCTTCCGGTCCATGGTCATCATGATTGATATAAAATAACAAACAGTCTAAAGTGTCACGCCCCGATCCTCAGGCACGCACACATCCTTCACCTTTGGTCGATTTTAAAATGCGATATCCCAGGATAAGTATCGCCGACCCTTTCTTTTATATATGCACATGCGGAAGTAGTTAAAAATCCTCAGACAATAAAACAATGGGATAGAAAAGCAGGCCACAAATTTATTTATTGAAATTCACAATTTCACAAATACGGGGTTTACAAAGAGGATAGGACCATACTCGGGATCATCATCCCACCCTCTTCGATCTTTCACCACTAAGTTCATTTTCTTCAAACTCTTCACTTCCTTCTTCTCGCTCATTCTCAACTTCAAATGCCGGCCAACCTTTCCGAAATCTAGGGGCTCCGAAATGTAATCCCACAACCGGGATGAGACTATGTCTCGGTAAGTTCTACCCCTAAGACCCGATTAGTAAACTAATACACCTTAGGGCTGCCTATGCACAACATGAGTCAAAGGACTTATCTTGGCCTTAGATTCCACCTGCATGTCAGCACATATCAAATAGGCACCCAAGTAATCACATCACAGATCGAAGCATCGATCAAATCGACTTAGTCGATCACATGCCAACAAGACCACTCACAATCATTCTCAATCAATTAATCAATTCACCGCAAAGATCGTATCAAAAACAATGATCAATCGATCTAGTCGATTTCATATCCAACCAGAGACTAAGCAATTCCCACAATGCATATCAAGATGTCGAGCACACGTGCATTCTCGCCAAAGTGATGCATTAAATCACCGAGCCCATGTGTCTCTTTTATGATGCCATACTTAAATCTCTCGGGCCCATGTGCCTTTTCCAAAGTGATGCATCGTCACCGAGCCCACGTGCCCTTTTTTACGATGCCATACTGTCACTTTGAGATTCACCCGCTTTTACGGTCCCACTCGACCACTTGCAGATTTAATGGCTTTACTGGTCCCCACTCGACCACTTTCAAGATTCAATGGCTTTATGGTCCCACTCGATCACTGCAGATTCACCGCTTTACGGTCCCACTCGACCACTTGCAAGATTCAATGGCTTTACGGTCCCACTCGACCACTTGCAAGATTTAATGGCTTTACGGTCCCACTCGACCACTTGCAAAATCAATGGCATTATGGTCCCACTCGACCTTTTCAAATTCAATGGTTTTATGGTCCCACTCGACCAATTTCAACTGCAGCCAACGATATTGCACTTCATAAATAAATTTCTCAATTTCATAATATCTTGGCCCAATTCCTTGGAAATAGAGATACCCAATAAAATATCGTGCGTGGGTACACGATCAACCTTAGCCAAAATATCATATTTTGCTTTTAGAACTTCCCACCATTTTCGACATCCCATAAAACACATTTTTGGCGCTGTGAACCGACAACCGGTAATTACCAATCAATTACCACAATTCAAATCATTTAGGAATAAATCCTAAAAATACATAATTAAATCAATTCAGCATGAATCAAAGCTCGAATAAATAAATGGACTACGCCACGATGATCAGCACGAGATTTCGGTCGTCGGCCATCTCAACCTTAATTTCCAAAAATAAATAAATAATTAATTAATTTCGAAAATTAAATAAATAAACACAATAAATTCAATTCAGCACAATATAAAGCTCAATTAAATAAACGGTCTACACCACAATTATCATCATAAAATCCCGGTCACTAGCCAACCTTATTGAAATTTCGGGAAATAATTAATTAATTAAATTAATTTCGAAATTTAATAATTAATTCCTAAAAATTCATTTTAGGCCCGAATTATTAAATTAACACCCGATAAGGGACGGGAAAAATCCCTAGAAGCATTCAATAATTACTAGGACATGTCTACTTGCCAATTGCACATTCAATTTGACTAACATGCATTAATAAGTCTCTAATTTAATTATCTTAATTTAATCTATCCACCTAATTGCAATTAAATAAATCTAATCAACCCTTAGGCATCATTAGCAAACTAAGAAGACATCAGTGAGTAAAAGTCACTGGCAAAGTGGAGGTCGAAACACCGCGATGGCGGCCGAACTTGGGCCGGCTAGCTTCGCGGCTGAGCTACTGAGACTTCTTGGTCTTCAAAATGGGTCAACTTGCTGGCCTCTCTGAAATGCAAATGGTCTTTGGGCTTGAAAAACAACTTCAATAGCCGAGAAATTAAACGAGAATAAACTACCGAGCTCGAACTCCACGTGGCTTCAATTAAATAAAAAACCCCCATGGACTGAATTGTTGTAATTCATGTGGGCTTTAATATGGCCTTAAGCTTGGGCTGCTAAATTCTTGGGCTGATTTGCTATAGACCCCCTACTCATGGGCTGGACTTCAAATGCTTTGTTGGAAATTGGGCTTGGCCAATTAACTCATGTGGACTAGACTTCAATTGGGCTTCAACGCTGAAATTGGAGTTCAATTGGGCTTCAAGGCTGAAATTGGAGTTGGGTTTGCTGTGGTTAAACAAGCTGGGCTGAATTTGTTGCTATGAAGATGGGCTTGAAGATTTTGTGGGCTTCAACGTTAATGAGCTGGGCTGAAGTTCCAACCCCAAAGAAGCTGCTGGCGTCCGTCCGTTGCTGCAGGGAGAGAGTCCCCGATGGTGGCCTTCGGATGGGAGGCCTTGACCGAAGAAAAGCAAGGCGGTGGAGGCGTGCTGGCAGCAAAGCAAACGGTGGAGACGGCAGAGGAGGCAGCAGATGTTGGGCTTCGGTGCTGGCATCCACGGAGTCAACAAGAGGGAGAGGTGCTGGGGCTGTTGATGGCGTGCGGACAGCAGCTGCTGTTCCTGCATCTTCTGTCTTCGAATGGCCAAGAGGGAGAGGAGGAGACAGAGGACGGAGGGCGAGCGGGCCGGCGACGTCGGCAGCTCCGGTCCAAGCGACGCCGGCTGCTGCTTTTGGTTCGATTTCCTCCCGGATCTGAAACTTCGAGCAGCAAATGGAGGGGAAAACAGATGGTGTCGACGGCGGCTGAGACGGGTGAGGAGAGACAGAGGGTGCGGGCAGCGCGCGGGCAACGCGTGGGCGGCGACGGTGCTCCGGCGCGACAGCGAGCTACTTCCATCTCTTCTTCTTGGTGCTGCCGTCTTCAGCTTCCATGGGGCTTCAAAGAAAGAGAGGAACCGAAGAGGGGGAGAAAAGCAGCCACGGGGGAGAGAAGAAGGGGAAGAAGAGAAAATCAATTTCCCTTTCTCTTCTCTCACTCTCTCTCTCTCTCTCTTAGGTCATCACACATCAGCCACCACCAGCTGTCTCCCACCCTTAATTTTTTGACAAAAACACCCCTTCTAGAAGCCCTTTGATGGTCCAAATGTAGGATCCAAAGGGGTGTTACGAAATTGGAAGGAAATGGCAAATCTCTCTCAATTAGACACCCATTTCTCTTCAATTCCACTCTAAATGGCTTCTATAAAATCAATGGATACCTCAATGCCTCAATTGTTATTTTTCATCATCCAATAACCCACATTGCATCTCAATTTTATATTTAATTTTGATCTTCGGCTCCAATTGCATAGAAACGGCCCGATTAATTCGATTGAAATAATTACCGAAAATTCTGAACGTGACATAAAGTGTATATGTCTAGAAAGAAAAATTCTTTTAATCTGGATATATATTTTACACGCTTGTGTGCCTATGACTAAACTAACTTAGATAGAAAATTTGATCTTCCTTAATCGTGAGAAAATGAGATATCATTCTAACTAAATCTCCCATGAAATTTACTGGTATGCCGAGTAACAGAGCTTTCAGAACGGGTAACACATGTTGTGGGCCCTCCAATGGAACCTTAGAGAAGACTCGTTTCAATGACTTAACACTTGACAAAGGCTACATAAGTTGAAGTACTCTCCACCACCAACAAACTCACTACTCGCTTGCTAAATTGCAAAAATAGGGTGGCACAAGTTCCTTGGCCTCTTTTGTTTCCTCTTTTTCTTACATTCCCAACTTCCCTTCACTTCTCCTCTTTGCCCTCTTGACTAGCGCGATGCCTTGCTCAATTTTAAGAAGTCCTTCGTTCTTAATGAAATTGGGCCTATTGTTGACCATTTTGATCGGGACTATTGTTTCACAAGGGACCTATAATGGAACAGAGTGTAGATTGTTGCTCATGGGACACGGTCACTTGCGACAATGTCACCGGTAACGTCATTGGTCTCCATCTTTCTTTCTATCTAGTTTGTGGCACTCTCCATTTCAATAATTCCCTCCTTCTCCCGAAGCTTCAAGTGTTGGAGATGTCAAGTTGCAACTTGACCAAGTTCCCCTATTTCTTGAATTCATTAGAAAGATTAACACACTTAGACCTATCTCACAATAGGATTAGTGGAGAGATTCCAAGGTGGTTTTGGGGAATAAGCCATCATACATTGGAACATTTAGATCTTTCTCATAACCTTCTGGAGGGAGGTATACACCAACTGCATTGGAAGTGGTTGTCATATATTAACCTTCGAGAAAACTCACTCCAAGGACCCCTTCCGATCCCTTCTCCTTCTACTCGTTACTTTTATGCCATGAGCAATGGTTTCACTGAGATTCCCTATTCGATTTGTCAGTTGAGTTCACTCTTAGAACTAGAATTGTTTGACAATAATCTCTCAGGGATGGCGCCCCCATGTTTTGCTAATATAACCAATCTTGACTATCTAAGCTTGAGTAGCAATAAATTACAAGGACCACTCCCGATCCCTTCACCTTCTACTCGTTACTTTTATGCGGTGGACAATGGTTTCACTGGTGAGATCCCCTCTTCGATTTGTCAGTTGAGTTCACTCCTACAACTACACTTATCTTACAATAATCTCTTGGGGATTGTGCCCCCATGTCTTGGTAATATAACCAATCTTAACTCTCTAGACTTGCGTAGCAATAAACCAATGGGATTCGCCTTAGTGGCCACTCTTCCAACATGGAAGGGGGAGGTGAGGGTTCAACTCCCACCTTCTCAGGGGGGGATGGGGGTGGGGACGAGTAAGTTTCAGAAGTGGGTTTCGACTCCCACGCCCTGCAAGAGGCATGGCAAAATTCTGAGAGTGAGTGTTAGAGTAGGAATAGAGTAAGACTAACTAAAAAAAAAAAAAAAAAAAGACTTGTGTAGCAATAAATTGCAAGGACCACTCCCGATCCCTTCACCTTCTACTTGTTACTTGTATGCTATGAACAATGGTTTCACCAAGATCCCTTCTTCAATCGGTCAGTTGAGTCCACTCTTGATATTAGATTTGTCTAACAATAGTCTCTCAGGAAATATACCCCCTATCTTAAGGGTCTGAACTTGAGCAGCAATAAATTACAAGGGCCATTACCGCATTCCCTAGTCAAACGGGCAAACTTATTTACACTATCTATCGATCAAAACGAGCTTAATGATATATTCCCATATTGGCTGAAAGCACCGCAACTGTATCACCTTGATTTGCAATCCAACAAATTTTAGGGTAGGATCAACCTCACCGCCTTTGAACTCTCCTTCCCCGATCTTACATTTTTATTTATTTCCAACAACAATTTTATTGGATGGTGCCCCACGAAGGTTTTCTCCAACACCTCATTAGACGTAATAGATTTGTCCAACAACAAATTTGGAGGGCCAATTCCACTTCTGTCTCCCATCACAATATATTACTCCATTGCAAATATGTTATAACGGGAAGGATCTCTTCTTTGATATACAACGCTACCAATCTCGAGATGATCAACTTGTCTAACAACAACTTAATTGGTAGCTTGCCTTGGTGCTTAACAAATTTTAGCACCGTTCTCTCGATTTTGAACTTGGGAATGAATCACTTTGAGGGCACAATTCCTCAAACAATTTCTTTGATGCATAGATTGAATACTCTTGACTTGAGCTGAAATCAGTTTGAAGGGACGTTGCCCCGATCCCTTGTCAATTGTACGAATCTGGAAATTTTAGATCTCAGTATCATTCAGATGGAGGATACATTCCCAACATGGTTGGGAGAACTTCCAGAACTGAAAGGTCTCATTTTGAGGTCCAACAATTTGAAGGGTTCTTTGAACATTAAGGGAGATCTCATCTTTATAGAATTGCACATTTTGGATCTCTCAAACAACAACTTTTGTGATCCTTTACCAGCCAACTTGATGATGAACCTTGAAGGCATGAAGTATACATAAGATGGGCGATATGGACCATCGTACATGACACAGTATTCCACTTTCGTGGGGATGCCATATGAAAATACCGTGACCGTGATGATGAAAGGGAAAGAGACAAAGCTAGTGAAGATCTTGACCATCTTCACAACCATTGACTTATCACACAATTTTTTCCAAGGAGACATTCCCAAAGTTTTTGGCCATCTTTGCTATCTCATAGGGCTCAACCTTTCTCACAATCACCTTACTAGTTCTATCCCTTTGACTTTAGGAAACTTGACTAATCTTGGATGGCTTGATCTATCTTCGAACATGCTTAGTGGGAGAGTTCCTAGAGCATTGGGAGATTTGACATCTCTTGGATACTTAAAGCTCTCGAAGAACCAACTCACTGGTCAAATTCCTCAAGACAAACAATTGAGCACATTTTCAAACGACTCATTTAATGGAAATTCAGGCTTCGTGGAACTCCATTGTCAAAAGCATGCCTTGGCGATGCTCAACCTCCTCCATCATCATCCTCATTGACTCCAGATTGCGAAGGGCATGAGGGTTGGTTCAAACAAAAAGTAGTGTGGATAGGTTATGCATCTGGAATTATTATTGGGATTTCTGTAGCATACATTGCAATTGAAACAGGATGACCCAATGGCTCACGCAAGGAGTGAGAATGCTGGAGAGAAGTGCACTCCAGTGGATGGAGAAGCCAAAGCAAAGGGCCATCAAGTTTCATGGAAAGTGAAATTGTTGAGAAGTTGTCTCTTAAAAATCTTGTAATGTAGGCTTAGTGAATAAAGATGTCATCTAATCGACATCAAATGTCATTCCCCTTGTCAAGGTTTGTTTCTAATATCTTCTCCTTTTGTATCTTGGTGTAATGGTGTATAAGTTGAATTGAAAAGATGAATAATGAATTTTGTCAAGCACATAGCTTAAGAAAAAGGGAGTCAACAAACACGAAAATGAAGCGAGAGCCATTATCACTATAGATATCTCTTTCTCCCTTTGGAACAACGTCGTGCGCTCACCGTTGTCTGTTCCAGACGGTGGGGTCCCTTCAGCGCTCCGCGATGTCCATCACGGGATGCACGGGCTCAGATTCCCCAATCGCCCGCCACCGTACGATCCCCCAAGAAGATGAAGGTAGCGACTCCGACGCCGAGAACAGCCTCAACCAGAGGGAGCGCGAGGTTCGGCCGCGATGTCCCCTGGGCCATGGAGCTTGCTTCCTTTTCCCATTCCCAAATCAAGGGCATCCTCAGATACTACTAGAAAAAAAGGTGTGTCTTGGAGGCCGCGTGATTTTGAGCTTTCACGGGCTTCGTGGATATAATGACGTCAATAATGCAGCACTGTAGATTCATTATTCTTTCTTTTGAAAGGGGAATTGCAGAGTGGCTTCTCTGGAGTCAAGCGGCCTTGGACGCTCAGATGCTAGCGAAGGCGATGCTTCTGCAATGCGTGGCTGGTTCTCGTAAGGCTTTTGGTCTGAGTTGTTACTTGTTAATGCCGTTGAGATGTTTGTCGATTTGTCGCAGAGACGGGGACCGGATGTTCGAGAAGGAAAGTGAACATCCGGTCCACCTGGTATCTTCTTTGCTATGCTTGGCTATTGCACGATGAGTTCTTGCCTAAAAGAATAGTTCTTAAGATAAGAAGCTCTTTTTTAACTGCCCTTTCCCCCTCTTTAGATTATGTTTGAGTGTGTCAACTTATTATTTTGAAATGCTTGGATGGTAATTGCATTATAGTTCCTTGAGCATACTTTGATGAACGATAATTAACTGCTAATGATGTGGTTGGGAGAGCCGTACATGAATGCTCAAGCTGTGCGAAAAATCTGAAATTTTGCTTGCTGAAAGCGCCTTTTTTTCATTTCCAGATGGAACACGAGTGTCTTTGACCTTTTTTCTCTTCAGTTTTATCTATTTATTTTTTGCTGAGGCATTTTTATTTAGTTTTACTCTATAAAATATGCACGAGAGGTGTTGATTCAATGATTCATTGATGCCTCATGAATCCGTAATATGCAATGTAAACTTCCTTAATGAATCATATTTGTTAGGGAAGTTGCTGCGAGAAGTTGAACCTGAGTTAATGGATGCTTTAATTGAGGCTACAAAAGATGGTGACCACAGTAGGCTGAGAGCTTTATCTGTATCTGAGGTGTGGTTTGGCAAAGATGATGATGAAGGAGAAGAAGATTTCGAGCAAGAACAAGAGGAGGAGGTACCCGGTTTTAACTTTGTCACAGAAAAAAATCTTCATTGCCTACCGCTGCCACATAAAGTTTCATTTGCATCCTCTTAGACAAAAACAAGTTCAACATGTCTGGGATGTGTGAGGAGTCGACTTCCCAATCACCTAGAGAAGAAAGTTTTTTACCTGTACCGACTTGATTTGATACTTAGTGCCCTAGTTTTTATTAAAAAATCTAAGCATAGACTAGAATCCCTGGCTTCATATTTACTGAGAGGTGCTGATTTCTACGGGTATCCTAAGCCATGGAAACCTTATACGTGGGATTAGATACATTAGCCCATACAACATAATACGTGCGTGCACGACAATTTTCCTATATCCTAGCAATAAAAGTGATGATTGCCGCATATAATTAATAGGTTAATGACATAACATTTAAATGATTTGAGTCTGCAGAAAAGCAGATATGCTATGCGGGGAACGTACATGGAGGGAGAAAGGTAATATTTTTTCTTCTGTAAAATACTATCGTCACTTAGGATTACACATTCATAGACATGCTTGGAATGAATAATTACTTTGCATTTTCAATATCGTAGAGGATACGATAAATTTGAAACATTTAATGTGCCAAATAATCTGGTCTAGTTCATATAACACAAAAACTTGCATAAAATTGTCTAAAAATAAGTGTTTATCAGAAGACGTAATCTTTGTGGGAGCTCACCTTTGCCTTTAAATTCACGTGTCCCTTTCTTTGAAACCGCATCACTTTCTTTGTCCTTTTCTGCATTTTCATCTTGTTCTCCGTTTTTCTTTAAAATGACACTGGATGTGAAAGCAGTATCAATCCATTTCCTCCTCCACCTTGCACGGTGTTTGTCTTCCCTAATTGCCCTGTGCAACTTTGGTCAGCAGATTTCACATGAATCTTTCTGCAACAGAATCCATTTGCTCTGCCCTTTACTGGCCAAAAGGGTCTTGGATGAAACCCAAAATTCGAAATTAAAGTCTTACATGTATTGGGTAAATTAGTTACTTAGCAACCAAACTTGCTACTTTTTAGTGGAAAAGAGAGACTTATGTTTAACTTTGCATAGAAAGTACTGCAGAGCGGGAGAAGTTTTTCCTACCAAAAACTTCAGCAAGATCATTTAACCTGTATTCTATAATAGAGCCATTAATATGTCATTTCCAATTTTGTCAAGGGTTACTCCTACCTATTTAGAAGTGCACAGCAAGGTTGAATCTTGGCTGTATAGGTTACTGTCGATACCGCAAATTTCGACGATGAACAACTTTTTTTAATTATCCAAAGATATAACACGTGATAAACAACTTTTTGTTAGGCAGAGATGGTATGAGATCTTTATCACCCGTAAAATATGCCAAATCTTACATATATTGAGAAAGTGGTTCATTAGTGATGTGATCCATTGGTCATGCATGAAACTTTAGTTCTACACAATGTCCATCTTCCTTCTCTAGCATCTGTTTAGGTTTCTCAATGTTGACTTGGTTTTCAATTTTCAATTCCCAGGAGTGTCGTGAGCGCTCAAGCATAGGAAGCAGGTAGTTTGACGATTTAATCAGTAAAGACATTCAAATGGCCAATGAAGTTTTCTCCATTCACACCACTGATTTTGACCGGCAAGTAAGTTGACAGATATCTCTTACTGTTTGAGCATTTAGTTTTATATGTTGGAGCATTCAAATCTCTTGCAGTCCATTTATGGCATCTTGAACAACTCCATGTCGGCCATAAAAAAAAACATCCATCGGTTGCTGCTGAATCAACTACTCGTTTAACATTAAGCTCTTGATGCCATAGACCATTTGATGGTTTTTCACACGTGGTAATGCATGGCATGTAGTTAACATTTGCACAACTCTATAGTTGGTCGGGCTAATTCATCACTCCAACTGGTACGACAAACTTCACCAAGTTTAGGTCATTCTTTAGTGCACATGCAAACATTGCCCGTTGCTGAAACTCACATTTGCCAATTGCCAAGAGTTTGCATGGTTGACATCTCCTATCTTCACATTGTCAAAATAAATTTTGGGTTCCATGTTTATGCTGAATATTTTTCTACCTTGTACTTCGTATAGGAGTTGCGAAAGCTTGTATGGAGAGTACAGTCGACTCAAGAACAGCCAGCCAAAAACGAGAGAGAAGCTAGCATAGCGCTCCTAAGGGCGCAGAAATCCTCTACTTATTTCCTCCGAAACCTTGCGAGGCAATTATGTTGTAGCAATACATGATTACACAGTTGATACTCACCTCTCGTACTAATCTATTTTGCAACATTTACATTTTCTTTTTCCAGGTCCGGTTGAATCGTTCTATGGTTCAAGATTATGTATGAACCGAGTAGCAGGTGGATGATGGGGTGCTAATTTTAATTTGGTGCCGGGTTCAGTCCTGCGCAATGGCTCAAAAGAGAATAGTTATGCCGCTAAACGTTATTTACTTGCCTTTACCTTTCCATTGCCTGCTAATTTCATCAATTCCGGAGAGTTATAAGAGGAGCAAAATAATGCAAATTGTCTGATAGAAAAAAGAAAGAAAGGGAGGTTAAGCTTTGTTCTTGTAAATATTTATTTTGACGCTCAGTTTGTGCTTCTGCATTCGAATCTACCTGGATAATATTCATGTTGGTGCCAGCCAGTACAGATGTAGTTGAATCCTATACAAGTACATATGCACTGAAGTAAACCTTTTTCCGCCTGGGAAGATCGCTAGCGAATGCAGCCTACCACATTAATACCAATCGGCACATGAGGTAATCAACAATGCCCTTCGTCTATCCCGATTGCATCCCGTAAACACGGAACGAGTGCACTAGATATTATATGTAAATAGACGCGTACACAAACACAAATACACAGATCTAGGACGGTTGTGTTAGGGGTGAATATATTAGGGTAGGGTCGACACCAGAATACTTGTACAAAGGGAGTGACAATAAAAAATATAAAAAAAAATCTTAAACCTATTGTACTCGTGCAAATTTGATTTTAAGCCTTTGAATTAGATCAATTTAGTCTTAAATCTTTTGACAATTTGTCAATAGAGTCTATTTGGCTAGAAATTGTTGACGTGGGTGCTAGTCGTTTTACATGAAATGGCCGATTGTTTGTTGCTAACGTAAATAATTTTCGCAATTCTTTAAAAATTTTATTCTTATGTTTCTTTTCTTTCTTTCTTTTTTTCTCATTGTGGCCAACGAGGGCCACTGGTGACTCTCGCCGGTTGTGAATGCTTTTGCTAGATTTGGGCGAGGCCCTCGCTTGCAACAAAAGCCTCCTGTGCCTAGTGAGGCCGCAAAAACATTGGCGAGGCTGCGGGCAAGGGCCTCCTCGGCCCCACTAGTTGTGAGAGAGGCGACTCGCGCCTAGTCTAGGAGAGGCTTTCACGGCTATAAAGGTTCTCCATGACCCTCGGTGATCATAATGAGAAAAGAAAAAAAGCAAAGAAAGAAGTAAAGGAAAAAATGAAAATAAAAAATAAAAAATTCAGAAAAAATTGCGAATGCCTTTTCAAGCAGCTCGTTCAATGGGAATTCAAGCTTATGTGGAACTCCATTGCCGAAAGCATGCTTCGGCGATGCTCAACTTCCTCGACCATTGTCCTCATCAACTTGGGACCGCGAAGAACATGAGAGTTGGTTCAAATAGGAAGTAATGTCATTAGGATTTTCGTAGCATACATTACATTTGAAAAGGAAAGACCCAAATGGCTCTCACAAGGCGTGAGAATGCTGGAGAGAAGTGCAGCCCATTAGATGGAGAAGCCAAAGTGGAAGGCCATCAAGTTTCATGTACAGTGAAATTATTGAGGGTTGTCTCTTTAAACCGTGTAATGTATGTTCAGTGAATAAATGTCACCTAACCGGCTTCAAATGACATTTCCCTCATGAAGGCTTGTTTTAATGTCTTCTCCCTTTGTATCTTTGTGTAATTGTATATGAGTTGAATTGAAAAGATGAACAATGAAATTTGTCAAGCACTCAGCTTAAAAAAAGAGAGCCAAAAAACAAGAAAATGAAGCTGAGAGCCATTATCCAGATATCTCTTTCGCCCTTTGGAACAACGTCCACCACCGGCCGCGCGGGCTCAGATTCCCTAACTGCCCGCCGCCGTACGATCCCCCGAGAAGATCACGGCAGCGACTCCGACTTCGATGCCCAGAAGAGCCTCAACCAGAAGAAGCGCGAGGCTCGGCCGCGACGTCCCCTGGGGCATGGAACTCGCTTCCTTTTCCCATCCCCAGATCCAAGCGCTTCCTCAGCTACTACCGGGAAAAAAAGATGTGCCTTGGAGGCGGCGCCATTTTGAGCTTTCATGGGCTTCGTGGATAAAATGATGTCCAATAATGATTATCGCTTTCCTTTTCAAAGGGGAATTGCAGAGTGGCTTCTCTGGAGCAAGCGGCCTTGGACGCTTGGATTCTTGCGAAGGTGATGCTTCTGCAACGTGTGGCTGTTTCTCGTGAGGCTTTTGGTCTGAGTTCTTACTTGTTAATGCCGTTGACATGTTTGTGGATTTGTTGCAGAGACTGAAACCGGATGTTCGAGAAGGAAAGCGAAGGCAGTTCAATTACATTGGTACTATCACATTTTTATTCATATTTTTGTGAGTATGCACGTGTGTGTTTGTGAGAATCTTTTCACTTTTCTTGCCGCTTCTCCTGGTATCTGCTTTGCTACGCTTGGCTATTGCACGGTGAGTTCTTTTTGGGCAAAATAGTTCTTAGAGTAATCAGCTCTTCCCCAACTGCCGCCTTTTTCCCACTTAGATTGAGTTTTAGAGTGTCGGCTCTTTTAAAATGTTTCGATGGTACTTGCAGTATAGTTCCTCAAGTATATATTGATGAATGATCAGTAATTGCTAATGATTTGCTCGGGAAAGTCGTAGATGAATGCTTACGTCATTGATTCGATATTTAGGTTACGTTTGGTAACCTTTTTGTTCGGAGAATAATTTTTGAATAGAAATACTTTTTTTGTTTATGTTTCCGAGAATAATTTCTAAGTATAAGAATACGCTTATAACTATAAAAAATTTCTATTTCGAGAAATGCATTTAGTAAACTTGTACAATTTTGCTATTTTTTTAATTTTTCAATATTTTTATAATATATTTTTATTTTTTTCTTCTTTCTTTTGTTTTTTCTTTTTTTTTTTTCCTTCTCTCCTTTGTGGTTGTCGCCGGTGGCCGACGACCGGCCGGGCGAGGTTCGGCGAGCTCACCCGGTCGCCGAAGAGGATGACGGTGGAGAAGCTGAGATGTCGGATAAAGGAGGGACTTGAGACAAAGGGCACCGATGGAAGAGAAATAAACAAAAGAAGAGTTTTCAGTTTTTGTTCTTTTGTTTTTTAGAAATTGTTTTTGGGAATAAAAAATATCTTGTTTTTGTTTTTAAATCTATTCCCAAGAAGAAAAATTTAAAAAAGATAATTTTTTTGTTCCCCGAAAATAAAAGTTTTATCAACGCATTTTTGTTCTTTCTTTTGTTTCCGGAACAAAAATACAGAAATTTTTATTCTAGGGAACATAAATAAAAATAAACAAACAAGGCCTTGGTTGTTGTAAAAAATCATCGGAAACACTCTTTGCTGGTTACAAATCTTTTAAGCATACACTAAAATCCCGACTTCATATTTACTGAGAGCTGCTGATTTCTACCAAGTGTTCTGAACCATGGAATCCTTATTCATCGAATTAGATACATTAGAACTCACAGCACGATATGGGCGTGTTGCATTTGCCCATTGACATTCATTCCCGCACACTCTGATTCCATCCATTATTTCACTCAAAACAACACTCACCCACCCCACACGTGCATCACATGCTCTCTTTTATGGGTGATCTTGGGCTTTTAACTAGGCCCACATATTCGAAGCCTAAAAGCCTGTTAGATAAGACTAAAAAATAAGCACTAAAAATTTAAGAACTCAATATCAAGTGTCGACAGTTTTTTTTTTTTTTTTTTTGGGAAAGAAGTGTCGACAGTTTTATGTCCTGAAAATACAAAGTAATTTCTCATTTGACATTCTGCTCTTAACAACGTAAACCAAATTGATGGTTTTTCATGGGCATGTAGGTAACATTTGCACGAGCCTATTGCCAGTCGGGCTAATTCATTCCTCTATGACGTGCACAGCATTTTCCTAGGTAACCTTGCGAGGTAATTACCTAGCAACAATATATGTTCACCCAATTGATGCTCCCATCTCATTGTAATCTCATTTAGTAATTGTGGGTAGTATATGAACTGAGTACCCGGTGGATGATGGGGTGCTAGATTTAGGAAGCCCCTTATAGCTAAAAGGAGAATGGTTATTAGATGAGCGAAACTAAAAATGCCTTTGCCTTTTATTAGATGAGTGAAACTAAAAATGCCTTTGCCTTTCCAATTCTTGCTAATTTTATCAAATCTGGGGAGTTATAAGAAGAGCGGAACACTGCAAATCATCTGATAAAAAAAGGGAGGCTAAGCTCTCTTATGAGTGTTTATTTTGACACTCATTAGTAGGTATATGCAGAACTCAGTTTATCCTTGGCATTCGAATCCACCTGATTTATATTCATGCTCTTGCTGGAACGGTTGTACTTGGAATTGGTGCAAATACACCTGTGCTGAAATTAAACCAACACATTTTGGACGGGATCCATTGGTCATGCAATAATTTTAGTTTTACATAATGTTCATCTTCCTTCTTTAGCATTTGTTCAGGTTTCTCATTAGTGACTTGCTTTTCAATCTTCAATTCCCAGGAGTCCAGTGAGTTTGCAAGCAGGTGGTTTGACCGTTTAATCAGTAAAGACTTTCAAATAACCAACGAAGTTTACTCCATTCACACCGTTGATTTTGATCGACAAGTAAGTCGACAGATATCTCCTACTGTCTGAGCTTTTAGTTCTATTGTTGGAGTATTCAAATCTCTCGAGGTCCATTTATAACAACTTGAACAAATCCATGCCGGCTGAAATAAAAAGAAAGAAGAAAAAGCTCCATGGGTTGCCGAATCTGTACTCATTCAACATTCTGCTCTTAACATCATAAACTAATCTGTGGTTTTTCATAAGCACACACCATAACACAGGGGATATGGGTAACATCTGCACAAGCTATAGTCGGCCGGGCACAAGCTATGGTCGGTCGGGCTAATTCATTCCTCCAGCTTGCACACCATCATGCATGGACCTCCCCTTGGCATGCATAAACTTCACAATGTTTAGGTCGTTCTGTAGTGCAGATGAAAACATTGCCTGTTGGTGAAGTTTGCATTTGCCAAATTGCCACTTGCCAGTAGTTAATGTGGTTGACATCCCCGTCACATTCTCAAAATTATTTTTAGGTTCCATGTATATGATGAATACTTTTCTTGGTTGTACTTACATTAGGAGCTCCGAAAGATTGTACGGAATGTATAATCGATTCAGGAACAACTACCTGCTACTAAAGAAAATGAGAGAGAAGCTAGCAATGCGCTGCTAAGGGCTCAAAAGTCCCTTACACGCTTCCTCTGAAATCTCGCGAGGCAATCACATGGTCGTGATTTATGGTTACACAGTTGATACTCACCTCTTGTACTAATCTATTTTGTAACATCACATTTTCTTCATTTGGGGTCCTGTTAAATCGATTTATGATTAAATGGTCTATATGAACCAAGAACCGGGTGGATGATGGGGTTCTAGATTTGGGATTGTTCCGGGTTTAATCATAGGCGATGGCTAAAAGGATAATAGCTATGCCAATCTTTCTGCCAGGCTCGGACTCTGTATTAACCTGCTCATCCACATCAACATTGCCAATGGCGTCCGCTTCCCTCTTTCTCTCTGCCGTCTCCTCCAGTCCCGCGTCCCCTCCCACTGCGGCTGCCCCGTGCCCCCACCGTCCGGCGTCTGGTGCCGCCGGCTCTACGTCGTCTCTGCCTCTTGCACGTCGACCGCCAAGAGGCCGAGGCCAATGGCCCCTGGGGCCCGCTCCCAGGCCTCCTCGCTGTACGAGGTGCTGGGGATTGGGGCTGGCGCCATGGGCCAGGAGATCAAGACCGCCTACCGGAGGCTCGCCAGAATCTTGCACCCAGACGACGCTGCGCCAGCTGGCGCAGGGGCGATGGCCGCGGGGGGCGAGTTCATGCGTGTCCATGAGGCGTACGCCACTCTCTCAGATCCAGACTGGCAGGCCGACTACTACCAGACGCTATTCTAGGGGCCCAGCCAGTTCGCTGTGTCGGTCGCCACGACAGCAGTGGCAGCGCTTGGCCCGAGCTGGCAGTGGGAGACGGATCAGTGCTGGTAGGCAGGGGGACCCATGAGTTGGTGTTAGGGGCCCAGCCAGTTCGCTGTGTCGGTCGCCACGACAGCAGTGGCAGCGCTTGGCCCAAGCTGGCAGTGGGAGACGGATCAGTGCTGGTAGGCAGGGGGACCCATGAGTTGGTGTTAGAGATCAGTTGATAAGATCCAGTCGTCGGGCGATGATGGAGGCCTGCATTTTAAGTGGAATCATTTCAGATCCCTGACGGAAGATTAATTAGGTTTGCAGCACTCTTTTTGAAGTTCTAGGAATTGAGTAATCTGTGTGTATATATATCCACAGACGAGATCTCGTATCAGATGTGAGCAGGCGCTCTTTTTTGACAGCCTGAAGTCTCAATAGAATGCGTTTCCTTTAAATTTTCTCCTTCTATAATTCATTCCTCCGATCAAATTGGGATCAATTTAAAGTTTGCGATCTCCTAGTTTTAGATGAGAACATGGCCAGTCCATGATGCTGTGAAAACCCATTTAACCCCAATCACATGTTCGTCCTCAAAAACTCGATCCTTCCCAGGATTATAAGTCAGATTCAGGAAAAAAATGGGTATCGCCACAACTTCCAAGGCTTCATTCCGAAGGAGGCACGAGTGCTTGCTGTGCCATCGTGGTCTCCAGATATGCCGAGCAGATGAAGTCGAAAAAATCAAACTGCTAACCGCTCGTAACTCCCAGAGTTTGCGATAGGGATTAGGTCATTCGAGAATCATCCGAAGACAGCAAGTCCAAAAGGGGGCGTCTGGACGAGTTTCAAGACATTGACTGCTGAACCCAGATCAGCCGATCGTTTCTTGTTTCTGTTGGAAATATATCATGAAGATATTGATTCCGTTGATTGTGATACAGTTAATCGTGAATTAGTTTTTGGTAAATAGGAAAATAGAGATTCATTTATTATTTTTTCCTGTTTTATTCTTTTGTCTCTTACATTATAAAATTTACCAATACAATATAAAGGTTGACAATGAAATACAGAGGAAAAATCTTTTCCCAAATCTCCATTACATTTTCTGTCATTCTCCATTACACTTTCTGTCATGGTATCAGAGCTTTTTTTCTGACCTAGCTTCTGCATACTCTTGAATTGCCACCATTTTTCTTTCTGGGTTGTTGTTATTGCATGATCTCTACCTATAAAACATACCAGCAAATTGGTTAGGAATTCAATTTTGCCATGACAAACAATGTTAAGAATTCCTCAATGGAGGAGATGCCTACCTCTGATCCGGTCATTCCCCTTAGCGGAGATCGAACTTATGTTTAGCCATCAGAGGAGACTATTTCTGCAAGGATGATTCCGGCATTGGGCTAGACCTCCGGCCCAGCCTAGTGGCCTCCAACTTTTCCTCCAGCGTATGGACAGGTATGGGCCCAGTACCCTTTTGGGCCGTCGCTAAGGATAGGTGTGGCCCCAATATCCATCTGGGCCATCACTGTCAGTAGCAGGCCCAATGGAAGCTTTTGGGCAGATGAATCTGGCCCACGGATCTAGACCCGTTCTGGGTCAAGGACTCGGATCAATCCCCGGTCAAGGGACGAATCCGTACCCAGGATTCCAACTCAGATATGCACCGCCTGGTCAAGGTTCCAGATCTGATCCGGGTCAAGGAACGAATCCCTACCCGGGATTTCAACCCGGATACGCGCCACTATTCTTTCCGGTTGGTGGCGACGGCCAGCTCGAATCTGGCGATCCCCTCTACACATCACCGGCGGACAGTCCCGAACTATGCCTTATCAGTCTTCAACTCATCGGACCGGGAAACTACTCCTCGTGGGCTTGGGATCTCTAGTGAGCTCTTGTAACAAAGGACAAAGACGGCTTCGTTGATGGATTTGTGCCGTTCCCGACCGACGAACGTCTTCAACACCACTGGTGGAAGTGCAACTAGTTGGTTCGCACCTAGATCGGCAACACCCTCGCTCCCGACATTGCTGCTAGGTTACCGCCTACAGAAGACTCGAAATAGATCTAGGACGACATCAACGAGATGTATGGCCAGCTTGATCGAGCATGGCTCTTCAGTATTACTCAAGCTTTGACTGAGTTGAAGCAAGGGAACCTCTCGGTTACCGCTTGGTTCAACCGGCTTTCATCCCTATGGAATGAACTAGAATCAGCCAAAGAGAGACTACAAGGACCCGAGGCGACGCTAAAACAATACAAAGAGATCCGAGAAAAAGAAAAAGCCACGCGATTCTTACTGATTCTCAACGAGTCGTTCTCGGCCTTCCGGTCGCAGATCCTCGCGATGGAGCCTTCGCCGGCGCTCGGCTGGATCTATCAGTTGGCCGTGCAAGAAGAACATCACCTTGTGGCTGCTGCTAAACACACACGAGTAGGTGAGGGTATGAGCCTCACCGTCCTACCCTCCAGCGAGAAGATCTTCGGCGGAAATCGCCTTGCAAACCCTATGGATCTAGAGAGACAAAGACTTGTGGCTGCAGCAGCGAGACGAAATGGGGGAAACCCTAAAACTTTTTGAACGGATGGTCTAGATCAAAAGGGAGGAATGGACGGCTGGGATTCTAGATCTAAAATGGACGGCTCGGATAGATATGGAGGATCTGACGGCTGGGATCTTAGGGCTGGAATGGACGGCCACGATCGAAGCACTGGATCGGACGGTCACCATCTGTCCATGTCTTCAACAGAGATGGACAGCTGGGATCGTGCCACGTCAGCATCCCCTTATGAAAAAGGATATGAGCCGAGGAATACCACATTTGCAAGAAAGGTTAGTGCGTTGAATTCGCATTTTAAAAATAAATATTGTGATTATTGTAAATGCCCACACCATACTGTTGAAACGTGTTGGAAGCTGCATAGAAAGCCTAATGACAAAGACAAAAAAAGGGAATCCACAGTTTCACAAATCTTTACACAAATGTCCAGTGGATCACCTCATCAAACAATAACCCAAGAGCAATATCAAAATATTGTTTAGATGCTGGATCAATTCAAGATCAATGACAAGGGTGCAAGATTCTCAGGTACTTTCCTTTCCAATGAGAATTCTTTTTCAATTGATGTATGGATAATCGATTCAGGTGCTAGTGACCACATAGTATGCAACAAAAATCTATCTCAAGAGTCTGTGAGGATAACTCTTGCCATGCAATATTCAATTCAGATAATTATCTCTTTCAGGACTATTCGATTGGCAGAGTGATGGGCTTGGGTAGTATGGCACAGGGACTGTATTTCTGGAACAATTCCCCAAGAGATTTAGATTTATTAAATAAGCATGCTTCTTATAATGCTATCAGTAAAAATAAAAATCTCCTTTCTCATCAACGATTGCGTCGTAGTGCTTTTTTTCCTAATCCAAAATGTCCAATATGTCCTCTAGCTAAACAATCTCGAGCACCTTTTCCAAAAAGTGCATCCCGTGCAACCAAATCCTTTCTCATTGCTTCATATGGACATCTGGGGACCTTATCATACCCCTCACATCCCGATTCTTCCTTACAATTGTTGATGATTACACTCGTGCCAGCTAGGTGTACCTTATGCAATCGAAAAGCCAAACTTTTGGTAATTTGTCAAAATTCCTTTCCATAATTAGGAACCAGTTTGGTACATATGCACAACAAATTCGTACAAATAACGGGCGTGAATTCTTCACTTATGATTGCAACACATTGCTATCTTCTCATGGTATCCTCCATGAGAGCTCATGCACTTACACTCCATAACAAAATGGGGTTGTTGAGCGCAAACACAGACATCTGTTAGAAGTAGCCCGTGCCCTAAAATACCAAGCTTCTATTCCAGAAGATTTTTGGGGATTGTGTGGTCACAGCAGCCTACTTGATTAATCGCATGCCAACTTGAATTCTTAATGGTAGGACCCCTTTTGAGATGCTGTACAACAAACAGCCTAATAATAGTCATCTTAAAGTGTTTGGTTGTTTATGTTATGCCACAAATGTGGGCCCTCGTGATAAAATGAGCCCTCGGGCCACTCAGTGCACTTTCATGGGATATCCTCCTCTTCAAAAAGGATATAGAGTTATGGAAATCTCTACAGGGACTTTCTTCATTAGCACGGATGTTGTTTTCCACGAAGATGTATTTCCATTTGAAGAAATGATTTCTTCATGACAGCCCTCTTTACAATCAGGGCCAGACAGACATTTTTTGTCCGATGAGTCTTTATCCTCAGCACTAGGATTCCTTATTGCACTAGGACCACCCATATCATCAGGACCATCTCTGTTTGTATCAATGGATTCTACACCGCCAAACTTATCTGAGGACATTCCTCAATCTCCCTCAACAACAATTGCATCACCAGTTATTCCCGAATCATCGGATCCTCCAGTACAAGATGTAATCGAGTAGCCTCGACGTTCTGGACGGCACACTCGTCCACCTACATGGACCAAGGATTACATATGTTCTGCAAGGATTTCTTCAAGTACATAATATCCAATTGCCTCATGTGTCATTTAATCCGTTATCGCCAGGACATATGTGTTGTATCAGTCATATATCTGAAGAACAGGAGCCATCCTCATTTGTTGAGGTAGCACGAGATCCTAGATGGCGACACGCGATGGAATCTGAACTTACTACTCTAATGGAGAATCACACCTGGGATATTATCTCTTTGCCTCCGAGACGGAAACCGATTGGCTGCAAGTGGGTTTATAAAATCAAATTCAAGGCAGATGGTTCTATTGAGCGTTATAAGGCTCGATTAGTTGCCAAGGGATTCATTCAGAAAGAAAGTTTTGACTACCATGAGACTTTTTCTCCAATAGCTAAAGAAATCACTATACGTTCCTTCTTGTCTGTTGCAGCCATATGGAATTGGTCCCTCCATCAGATGGATGTGCATAATGCTTTTCTCCACGGTGATCTAGATGAAGAAATCTACATGAATATTCCTCAAGGATTACGCAGACAGGGAGAGTTTCGAGTATGTCGTCTTCGCAGATCCTTATATGGATTAAAACAGTCATCTAGACAATGGCATGTCAAGTTCACTGCTGCACTAACCAATGCAGGTTTTGTGCATTCTAAGTATGATTATGCCTTGTTTACTCGTACTACAGAAGACTCATCAATTTATTTATTGATATATGTCGATGACATACTTGTCATGGGGAATAATGATTCTGATGTTGCCAAGTTCAAAGGGTATTTACACTCCACCTTTCACATCAAAGATTTGGGACCACCCAAATATTTTCTCGGCATCGAGATTGCTCGATCCAATGAAGGAATTTACCTCAGTCAAAGGAAGTTCATCTTGGAGATTGTTTCTGAAGCAGGTCTATCGGGATGTAAACCGGCAGTCATCCCAGTTGAGTAGAATATGAAGTTGACAACGCACGAATATGACATTAGTTCCCCTTCAATCATTCATGACTCGGTGCTCAAGGATCCTTCTGAATATCAGCAACTTGTTGGGAAGTTGATATATCTTACAATGACAAGACCTGATATATCATATGCGGTGCAAATACTCAGTCAATTCATGCATATGCCAAAGCAATCACATATGGATGCGGCATTGAAGGTTGTGAAGTATCTGAAGGGATGTCCAGGCCTTGGTATACTTTTATCTCGTGAATGCAATATGAAGATGACGACTTTTTGTGACACAGATTATGCTACTTGTCTAATGATCAGAAGATCTATTACTGGTTTTTGCATAAAGCTGGGAAAGTCATTGATTTCTTGGAAGACAAAGAAGCAGTCAACAGTCTCACTATCATCTGCAGAATCAGAGTATCGGGCCATGGCAAAGGCTACCTACGAAATAGTCTGGATACGATGACTACTCTTGGATCTTGGAATACAGGTCAGTGGACCAACTGGATTGTTTTGCGATAATGATGCTGCACTCAAATTAGCGGCAAATCCAGTTTTTCATGTGAGAACAAAACATATAGAAGTGGATTGTCATTTCACTTGTGATAGAATCAAAGATGGAGTCCTTGTGACAAAAGGAATTGGAACAACGGAGCAACCTGCAAACATCTTCACTAAAGTATTATGTCAGAGACAACATAGGTACCTATTGAGCAAGTTAGGTATCCTTGACATCTACAGGCCACCGGCTTGAGGGGGAATGTTGGAAATATATCTTGAAAATATCGATTCTGTTGATTGTGATACAGTCAATCGTGAATTAGTTTTTGGTAAATAGGAAAATAGGAAAATAGAAATTCATTTATTATTTTTTCCTGTTTTATTCTTTTGTCTCTTACATTATAAAATTTACTAATACAGTATAGTTGACAATGAAATACAGAGGAAAAATCTTTTCCCAAATCTTTATTACACTTCCTGTCATTCTCCATTACACTTTTTGTCTGTTTCAAACACAGTGTCCTCTTCAAACCTGAAACAGAGCCCACAGAAAAAGATCGTTGATTTGTCGTCCAAGGAATCATTAGCATTTTTAAAAAAATAATAAAAAATTGGAGGGCGTGGACGATGATGAGTGCGCTGGATTTGAATGCCTTGTTGCTCCAGAACGAAAAAGGGACCCAAAGTTGGAAACTTTGGAGCCCAGAAGAACATGGGCTATCTTGGGCCAATGGCACATTCAGCTCAATCATTTTAGCTCAGTTACCAAGAATCCGATGACGTTGGAAGGGACCAGACCATAGCTCAACTGGTGCGCCCCCTCCGGCTATGGCCGAGGCTAGACCACCGCCACCGCCACGACTGCCGTCATCTGCCCACCTCTCCATTACCTCTTTCGCCCTTCGAAACGACGTCACATCATCATCAGCATCATCCTCCTCCCCATTGTCCTCGACACCTTTTGATTGTGAAGGACATAAAAGTTAGTTCAAACAGAAAGTGGTACGAATAGATTATGCCTTTGGAATTGTAATTGGAATTTCCATAGCATACATTACATTTGAAACGGGAAGGCCCCAATGGCTTGTGCAAGATGTGAGAATGCTGGAGAGAAGTGCAGCCGAGTGGATGGAGAAACCAAAGCGGAAGGCCATCAAGTTTCATGGACGGATAAATTGTTAAGAAGTTGTCTCTTTAAACCATATAATGTAGGTTTAGTGAATAAAGATATCGCCTAATCGGCTTCAAATGTCATTTCTCTTATGAAGGCTTGTTTATGATGTTTCCTTTTTTTGTATCTTGTGGGCAAAGTCAAATTAACTGGGATACAGAGTTGGTGGTCGGTGAGGGCTTTTCACCCACCTCTTCTCACCATAGGTACAGAATGCTATTACACTTGCCTACTCAATAGTAACTAAGAATCAAAATTCCTAATATGTGTCGACCTTCACTACCACATAGTCTCTTAATTCTCAGTTAATCTTTTTCTTCATGACTGAGAGGGAATACATGTGTAACATTACGGGTTCTTTTTGCAAGGCAAATCTCCTGCCTATTTATTTTCGTTGATCCTTTTAAATACTTACTCAGGTCCTAAATTAATGTATAATTGTATATGAGTTGAATTGGAAAGATGAATAATGAAATTTGTCAACAACACAGCTCCAAAAAAAAAAAAAAAAAAAAGGAAAATGAAGCGAGAGTCGTCATCCACTACAGATATCTCTTTGGCCGTTGGGAACGACGTCGCGTCCTCACCATTGTCTGTTCCAGACGTTGTGGTCCATCCGGCACTCCGCGAAGTCCATCATAAGCCGCGCGGGCTCAGATTCCCCAACTGCCCGCCATCGTACGATCCCCCGAGAAGATGACGGCAGCGACTCAGACTCGGACTCCGACGCCCAGAAGAGCCTCTGGGGCATGGAACTCGCTTCCTTTTCCCATCCCCAGATCCGAGCGCTGGGGAAAAAATATGCGTCTTGGAGGCGGCACGATTTTGAGCCTTCACGGGCTTCGTGGATATAATGATGTTCAATAACGTAGCACTGTAGGTTCATTATCCTTTCTTTTAAAAGAGGAATTGCGGAGTGGCTTCTTTGGAGTCAAGCGGCGTTGGGCGCTCAGATGCTCGCGAAGGTGATGCTCCTGCAATGCGTGGCTGTTTCTCTTGAGGCTTTTGGTCTGAGTTGTCACTTGTTCATGCCATTGTGATGTTTGTTAATTTGCCGCAGAGACTGGGACCGGATGTCCGAGAAGGAAAGCGAAGGCAGTTTAATTTCATTGGTACTATCACATTTTTATTCATGTTGTTACGAGTGTGTACGTGTGTTTGTGAGAATCTTTCCGCCTTTCTCGCCGCTTCACCTGGTATCTTCCTTGCTATGCTCGGCTATTGCACGATGAGTTCTTTCTGGGTAAAATAGTTCTTGGAGTAAGCAGCCCTTTCCCAACTGCCGCTTTTTTCCCACTTAGATTGAAATTGAGTGTGTCGGCTTGTACTTTTAAAATGCTTGGATGGTACCTGCAGTATAGTTCCTCGAGCATATATTGATGAATGATCAGTAACTGCTAATGATGTGCTCGGGAAAGTCTTAGGTGAATGCTCAAGCCGTGTGAAAAATCTGAAGTTTTGCTTACTGAACAATTTTTTTTTTTTTTTCAATTCCAGATGGAACAAAAGTGTCTGTCTTTTTTTTTTTTTTTTTTTCATTTTGCTAAAGCAGTTTTATTTAGTTGTACTCTACAAAATACGCACGAGAGGTGTCATTGATTTGTTGTGCAATGTAACTTCCTTAATGAATCACATTTGTTAGGGAAGTTGCTGCGAGAAGTGGAGCCTGAGTTAATAGATCCTTCAATTGAGGCCACTGAAGATGCTGACCAGAGCAGGCTGCGAGCTTTATTGGTATCGGAGGCTTGGGTTGGCAAAGATAATGACGAAAGAGAGAGAAGATTTCGAACATGGACACGGGGAAGAGGAGGGGATACCTGGTTTTTAACTTTTTCGCTTGAAAAAAAAAAAAAAAAAAAAACCTGCATTGCCTTCCGCTGCTACTCAAAGTTTCATTTGCATCCTCCGAGGAAAACGAGTCCAGCATGTACGGGCTGTGCGAGAAGTCCGCTTCCCAATCGCCTAGAGAAGAAAGTTTCACCAGTACGTCATTGATTTGATAATTAGTTGTAAAGAAACCATTGGAAACACTCTTTGCTGGTTACAAATCTCTTAAGCATGCACTAAAATCCTGGTTTCATATTCACTGAGAGCTGCTGATTTCTACCAAGTGTCCTTAACCATGAAATCCTTATTCATCGAATTAGATACGTTAGACCTCACAGCATGATATGTGCATGTTGCATTTGCCCATCGACATTCATTCCCACACACTGTGATTCCATCCATTATTTCACTCAAAGCAACAATCACCCAATCTGCACCTGCATCGCATGCTCTCTCTTATGGGTGATCTTGGGTGCTCAACTAGGCCCACATATTCGAAGCCTAAAAGCCTGTTTGATAAGACTAAAAAAAATAAGCACTAAGAATTTAAGTACTCAATATCAAGTGTCGACAGTTTGATGTACTGAAAATAGAAAGTAATTTCTCATTTGACATTCTGCTCTTGACCACGTAAACTAGATTGATGGTTATTCATGGGCATGTGGGTAACATTTGCGAAAGCCCATAGCCGGTCGGGCTAATTCATTCCTCTGTAACGTGCACAACATTATGTATGTGCCTGGCCTTGCCATGCACAAACTTCATTATGTGTAGATTGTTCTTTAGCACACAATGCAAAACATTGCCCATCGCTGAGATTTGCATTTGCCAATTGCCAGTACTTAGCGCGGTTGACATCTACTATGTTGCATTGTCAAAATTAGTATTGGGTTCACATGTTTATGGTGAATATTTTCCTATGTTGTACTTCCAATAGGAGCTGCAAAAGCTTGTGAGGAGTGTACATTTGATTTAAGAACAGCCAGCTGCTGCTAACGAAAATGAGAGAGAAGCTAGCATGGTGTTGCAAAGGGCTCATAAGTCCATTACCCATTTCCTGGGTAATCTTGCGAGGCAATTACCTAGTAGCAATACATGATCACCCAATTGATACTCACCTACCGTGGTAATCTACAATGTAACATTACATTTTCTTCCTTTGGTTCCAGTTAAATCATTTCGTAATTCTAAGTAGTATATGAACCGAATACCCGGTGGATGATGGGGTGTTAGATTTAGGAAGTCCCTTATAGCTAAAAGCAGAACGGTTATAAGATGAGCGAAACTAAAAATGTCTTTGCCAATGCCTGCTAATTTTATCAAATTTGGGGAGTTATAACATGAACAAAATACTGCAAATCATCTAATAAAAAAAAAGGGAGGTTAAGCTCTCTTATCATGAGTGTTTCTTTTGACACTCATTCGTAGGTATGTGCAAAACTCGGTTTATACTTCACATTTGAATCCACCTGATTTATATTCATGCTCTTGGCGGAACAATTGTACTTGAATATGGTGTAAATACACTTGTGCTGAAATTAAACCAACACATTTTTTTTCCCTCGGAAAAGTCGTGAAGTAATAAGGCGTATAAAATGAACACCAATCTATATACATCATAATCAACTACATGAAATATGTCCTTACCGTATCCTCTCTCATAACGTCAGCATAGCATCCATTTTGATTACATCACCTTAGCACGGAACAACTACACTAGACATTCTACACACAGACAAAGATCTATGATCATTGTTTGTTGGTGGTGAATATATTGGGATGAGATCGAGATGGCAAACTCCAAAATGTGGAGTTGGATTTTAGAGTTGGCACTGATCTTATCATGATAAAAAGATATGATAATCGGTTTTAAAAAATATGAGACCTTTGTCATCTATTCCTTTTTTTTTTTTTATTATCCAACTTGGTTGTCTCCGCGGCAGCTCATAATGTTATTCTAAGGGTGCGTTTGTTTTGCGGAATACATTTTCAGGGAAAACATTTTCCTGATTTTCCGCGTTTGGATCACTTAGGAAAATGAGTCAACGGAAAATGTTTTCCGAGTCAACGAAAAACGTTTTCCTAGAAAAGCTTAAATTCAGGAAAATGATTTCTCCTTTGAAAGGATCGGAAAACGTTTTCCGAATCTACCAAAGCCTAGATTTGATACTTGATTTACAAACAATTATTCTTATAAAGATATATTTTAAAATTTTTATAATTCTTTTTAAAATATTTTTAAAAAATCGATTTTTTAAATTTTTAATATAATATTTATTTATTTTTTAAAAATATAATTTTTAATTTTTAATCATTATTTTTTCTTTTTCTCTTTTCTCTTTTCTTTTTTCTTCTTCTTCGGCTGGCCGTTGGCCACGACGACGGCCGGCGACTGGCCACAGGCGAGATCGAGCTCGTCGGTGTCAGGCAGGGCTCAATCTCGACCGATCCGACGAGGCCGAAACCCCGCCCGACACCGGCAAGCTCGAGCCTCACTAGTCGTCAACGAGGCCGAGCCTCACCGGATCTAGTAAGGCTCGAGCTCGTCGGCGCATCGTGCAAGGTCATGAACTCAACAAATTAATTTGGAAGTAAGAGGCACACTATTGTCAATTGTTAGGTCAAATGTCATTCAATCATTTTTTAAATGTGATCCAAATACCATAAAATATTTTCAATCATATATCACCAAACAAAGGAAAACTAACCATTTTCCTGGAAAATGATTTCCCGGAAAACATTTTCCAAAAACGTTACGTTTTCCGTGAAATAAACACACCCTAAGTTAAATTTGATGATGGATTGAAGATTTACTTCAATATTGTTCGATCACCCACTTTGGTGGGATAATACAGAGGGCAACAACAAAACATCTTTTGTAATATTATGTCTTGAGTTTTAGCACGTGTACGAAATCCAAACCATTTTGAAGATCTCAATTTGTTCAAATCCAATGTGCCCATTAATCCGACTCAAGTTTGGATTTTGTTAGGAGGGAACATGGTATATTTGCTCCGACTACGGGTTTGTTTCTCAATTGATTGATTTTATCCTATGAGAAATGATTAAATGACCGTCCTTAATTCACAGGTCCATTCCTCATCCGTTACTCTAGCAGTTATGCAAAAACAGTTATATTACCAAAACTCTTATCTAATATCTTCGAGAAGGCGCGCGGTGGACGTCTGAAAGCCACGCAAGAAAAAGGAGCTTGAGTAATCGGTGGGTTCCGGTCAAAAGTGGATTTGGTGACTTCTGTAAAAGAACGAGAAAAAGCCATGTCGTGAACTCCCAAAAAAGAAAAAATGACGAACAGCGAAGTAAGAAAGGGGTTCCTGTTGGGAGTTTTTTCTGGAGAACACAAGAATCCTGTTGGGGTGGGAGTACCTTTTGTTGGCCGCGCAGAAGAATTCCTTCAAGCCGTGTCGTGAACTCCCAAAAAAGATGAAATAATGACGAGCAGCGAAGTGAGAAAGGGGCTCGCCCTGGCCCCTGGGTGACACTTTTTGTCGATTGCACGGAGCAATGTTGACCACGGTGAATCTTGCGCTGCGAGTTTACATCTGATTGAGCTATTTTATTTCCACGAACTTTCGCGACACAATCATTCAATGCATCGATTGTGGAAAAAGCCATGTGATATCAATGGGAACGTGGAAAAGAAATCGCGTTGGAGACTTCGTATAAATGTTTGAAGGAAACTCTGTCCTTTGCTTGCACTGGAAATCACGTGGGATGACCAATTACATTAAATTGGACAGATTCACATCATAATGTTGATCATTGGTGAATAAAAATAGCTTTTATCATATCTTGCTTGTGAAAATTTCATGAACTCCTTCAAACCAATCTGATGAGCACAAGCTACATTATTTATGGTAAAGGTGGAAAAAGTATAAAGCACAACAAAAACATATATACTATCATAGCATGGCTCAAGTTCACCTATGGTCGATCGTCGTAGCTAGTGACCATGCGAAGAAAAAGGAAAAAGAAAAGAAAAGAAAAGAAAAAGAAAATAATTAAAAAATTGTTTTTTAAATAAAATAAAATGAAAGACCATAGTCACCTTGTTGTCTCTTTAATTTTGTTGTTTTTGTTTTTTACATTTTTAAGAAATTGTTTTTTTTTTTTTTTTTTTTAAGAAATTGTCCGGCTGTGTTTTGGATGTCCAGCTCGACAAGTGTTCTTATTGGTATTTTCTACATTCAATGGCCAACGACCCAAGTAAAATACTTGTAAAAATTACAGCTACTAATAGCATGAAAAAAATAGGTACATGTTGAAATATGATTACCAATACATGACTGGCTTAAAATTAAGGGGATGCTCAATTCAAGGCGAAGAAAGTTGCTTCCTTTGTCTGGTACTGGTGGTAAACCAATATCGAAGGACTCTTAAGAAAAAGACGGATCTTGACTCAACTCCCAACCCGCAAGGCAAGTTGAAGCCATCTTTATCGGAGAAAAAGTTGGAACGGAAGTGTATGCAAGCCCCACTGACAGACCTTTCAAAGAAGACTGGTGATTGTTGATCTTGAATGCGTGCTTGGGTTGACGGGGACGGGGTCCGCCGCCCCTTTGGACCGCTTGGTTCTAGCCCGACTTTGATCAAATCGATATTTCACCCTCGGAGTTAGATCTGGAGTTTGCTTTATGTCGTTAGATCTGAAGTTTGCTTTATGTCGCCTCCCTAAGTTATGTCTGTACATCCTCCACCGAATTCTTTCACGTTGCAAATTTAACGTTTAACATTCATTTGCCGAATACTAGGGGATACATAAGGTTAATTTACTTGACAATTAAGCATACTAGTAACCTAGCAATCAATTGAATCGATGTTGGGTATATTTAGCGGTATCTGATGGTCATGTAGCTTTGGATTGAACTATTAAAAACTGAAGCATGTTTAGTATCGTTGCAAACTGTGCTATGCTGTATTTGTTGTGTGAAGTATTGCAATTAGCGTATTTGGTGATATGCATTTTAGAATTAAAACTTTTAAAATCAGTGTGAGGTAGATTTCTAAAAGTTGTTGTAAGCTATTGCAACTGTAAAAGCACTTTCTCAAATTTAAAGACATTAGAAATTAAATGTATTTGCAAATTAAAAGTTATCTTACTAGAAAAAATTCATAAATAACTGCCTTTTTCATAATGATTTACCCAAAAATTGCCCATATCTTTGAAATGAAAATTTCACTATAGACTTGACTAGTATGCCTTTCAAGAAAAGTGGACAAAATTTGCACATCGTTTGGATGTAGAACAATTCTATTCCACACTTGACATGATATGCAAGAAAAAATCGATAAAATCCAACTTATACGCCAATTTGTCAATGCCCATTTAGAACGGATGCTTAAAGTCTCCTTCATAGTCTTTTATGCATTTAGCCAAGAAGAAACTTCTATGGCACTAAACGCATTTTCCGCACCCAAGTAAAACCACCAAGACAATCGAGAAATTAAGTTTGTGATTGTCATATCCAGAAGACTTTGACTTCTTAGTTTCCATAAAGAAGTGCCAAGTTGTCCTAAAACCATTGTGGTCAACTCAAAAACATGGAATTCTACCAAACCTTGTCTCACTTCAGCACAAAAAAAAAAAAAAAAAAAAAAAATTAAATTTATTGTAATTGTACAAATTGAGTCTTAAACATTTTACATTTATGCAAATTCAATCCATCGGAAATCGCAACATATATGCTGACCGTCTTACATGGCCATGAAATTGGTACCCCAAAAATTTCCAAACTAGCCTAATCTACGACTCCAATAATAAGAAGACTACGGATTCTATAACATAAGCGAAACGTTCTCCTAGAGCCAATGATCTTTGGTGTCCTGAAAAAAGGCAAAGGATTATAGCAAATTCTTTGTTTTCTCGTTTTTCTATGTTTACGTTTTGCTGTCCTCCCTTCCCCAGTAAAAATAATGACATCCTGTGCAGAGCAATGGGTTACTACAGTTTTTCCAATTCACTCTCTTCAAATTGACTAATCCATACCGCAATCACAGGAGAAGTAGGTTGAAAAACGACATGGCGTGCTGCCCGTGGAACAAGGGCGTAGACTCTTATGTCACATCTTATCCAAACACAAACTCATGGAACAAGTGCGTAGATCACTACTTGAGGATCCGTGTCATATGTGATGGTGTCACTGGTAATGTTATCGGTCTTGATCTTACTTGGAATTGACTTTGTGGCGCTCTCTACTCTAATAGCTCCCTTCTTCTCTTCTGCCATCTTCAAAGCCTCAAATTTTTCCAGTATTAACTTTTCTGGCCACACATTTCGACTAACTTGAGTTTCTTTGCAAAAATGACTCATATGAATCTCTCATTCATACCTTTTGGGTATTGTTCCTAGTGAAATTTCTCGCCTCTCCAAGCTTTTGTCCCTCGATCTCTCTTACAATGATTATGAATTAAACTCACTCTTTTCTTTTATGCTAGAAAATTTAATCTTCACAAATGCTTGTTCAGAATCTAAAAGTAGTGAGAATGCTTGTTGTTGATGAAATAGATATGTCCATGGTTTTACCAGTATCCTTTGTGGATATGTCTTCTTCTTTGACACATTTAAGCATTTCGTGTCGTTCCTTAAGGTCATATTTATGGATTATGTTTTTCGATTACCCAGACTTACTGCTCTAGATGTAAGTTCCAATCTCGACATGTCTTGTATTCTCCCCAAATTCAATTGGACTGGTACTCTTGTTACCTTGTCCATCGAGGACACAAGCTTTGTAGGAGAAACTCCCAATTTAATGGGTAGCATGATGACTTTGACCACCGTACGAGATGCTGGGGAAGATGGGGTGCTAATTTTAATTAGCTGCCGGGTTTAGTCCTGCGCAATGGCTCAAAAGAGAGTAGTTATGCCGCTAAACGTTATTTATTTGCCTTTACCTTTCCATTGCCTACTAATTTGATCAGTTCCGGAGAGTTATAAAAGGAGCGAGATAATGCAAATAGTTTGACAGAAAAAAGAAATAAAAAGTGAGGTTAAGCTCTGTTCTTATAAATGTTTATTTTGACGATGATTTGGATATGTAAAACTTGGTTTATGCTTTTGCATTCGAATATACCTGGGTAATATGCATGCTGGTGCCAGCTAGTACAGATACAGTTGAATCCTGTACAAGTACATATGCACTGAAGTTAACCCTTGTTCACCTGGGAAGGTCGCGAGCGAATGCGGCCTACAAAATTAGACCAATTGGCACACGAGGTAATCGACTATCTTAGTTGTGCCCTAGGTCTATCCTTGATTGCATCTCGTAAAGACAGAACAAGTACACTAGACGTTATATGTAAATAGTTGCGTATACAAACACATACACACAAAGATCTAGGACTGTTGTGTCTTAGGGATGAATATATTAGGGTAGGATCAGGATGGCGACCCCATAATATTTGTACAAAAGGAGTGATGGGAAAAATTATCAAAACAATCATAAACTCATTGGATTTGTGTAAATTTAGTTTTAGACCTTTCAATTTGGCAAATTTTGTCATAAATCCTTTGACAATTTGCCAATCAAGTCCTTTCACTGAAATTGCTAACGTGGATGTTGGCCGTTTTACGTGGCATAATCGGCTTCCGATGCTAATATAAAAATTTTTGTAATTTTTTTTTTTTTTATAAATTTTTATTGTGATTTTCTTCTCTCTTTTTCTCATTGTGGTTGACGAGGGTCGGGGGCAACCCTCGTCGATCTTTGTGTTGGTGAAAGCCCTTGTAGGCTGCGAAAGGCCCTTGCTTGCACCCAACGGGGTTGCGGGTGAGGGCCTTCATGGCCTTGCTAGTTGCTTGCGAGAGAGGTGGCCTTCACCCGGTCTAGGAGAGGCCTTCACTGCTAGCGAGGGTCATCGGTGACCCTCGTTGGCCATAATTGGAAAAAAAAAAAAAAAAGCGAGGAAAGAATTAAAAAATTTAGTCACGCCATTGTTAGCCTAATAGGTAAGATGCCTAGTGTCCAAGTCATCAATTTCTAGCCAATATTTCTAATTTTAGCGTGGGTAAAAATGACCGTATGACAAAAAAACGAGATATTCAATTTAGTCTTAAAGGTCCTTTTTCTGGCCTTCGGAAGGCCATTTCCCGCTGCTTTAGTTTCGCTGTTCTAAACTTCATTTACTTTTGACAAAGTTGAAATGCTTTTGCATGGGAATCCAATGCCATTTGGTGTACCCTTCGAGCACTGGGAAATATCATTATATTTAGTACAAGCCTTCCAACAAACCTTTGAGAGCAAACGTGTGGAGAGAACTTGGCTGACTAGAAGAGCTATATGAGTTGAATTAGTATCCCAACCACCAATAAACTCACTCGGGTGCTAAACTAAATAATGGGTGGATCTAATAGCTTTTCTTTGATGTGGGTTAAGAGTAATAGACGACTACAGAAAAATGGGGTGGGTGTAATAGTGGGTTGATCTAAGCATATTAAATTAAATCATAACCCACAAGCAAGTTGAACTCGTCGTATCGTAAGATTCGGTGTCCATCACCTCACACTTTATAAGTCGAAGCACTCCCTTGCTAAACTGCAAAATGGGGTGGTATCATATCCTTGGCCTACTCTCTTTTCTTTTTTTCTCTCATTCGTCCCTTTTACATTCCTCCCCTTCCTTTCCCATGTCCCCTTGCCCTTCTGACCAGCGCGAAGCATTGTTCGACTTTAAGAACTCCTTCGTGCTTGATAGCATGGCATCAGACTCTTGTTACCACTCTTCTCCAAAGACAAACTCATGGAACAAGGACATAGACTGCTGCTTGTGGGATGGTGTCATTTGCAACAGTGTTACTAGTAACGTCATTACTCTCGATCTTGCTTGCAGTTGGCTCTGCGGCACTCTCCACTCTAATAGCTCCCTCCTTCTCCTTCGTCATCTTTGGATGCTCAACCTTTCTGGTAATGACCTTACTTGCTCCCACATTTCACGTGATATGAGTGCATTTCCAAAAATGACTGATCAAAATCTCTCTATTTCATCATTTTCTCTTGAAGTGCTGGAGTTGACTTTTTGCAACTTGACTGAGTTCCCCTATTTCTTATATTCGTTAAAAAAATTAACAAACGTAGACCTCTCTCACAATAGGATTAGTGGGGAGATCCCAAAGTGGTTTTGGGAAATAAGTCATGATACATTGGAAGGACTAGATCTTTCTCATAACTTTCTAGAGGGAGGTATACGACAAATGTATTGGAAGAGTTTATCACATATTGACCTTCACAATAACTCACTCCAAGGACCACTCCCAATGCCTTTACCTTTTATACTTTACTTTGATGCCTCAAACAATGGTTTCACCGGTGAGATCCCTCCTTCGATTTGTCAGTTGAGTTCACTCATGTCTCTAAATTTGTCTAACAATAATCTCTTTGGGAATATACCGTCATGTTTTAGTAATATAACTCATCTCCAAAGTCTAGATTTGGGAGACAATAAATTACAAGGGCCATTACCATGCTCCTTAGTCAAATGTGTGAACTTAGAAACACTAATTCTCGGTCACAATGAGTTTAGGGATATCCCCTCACGATGGTTGGAAGCACCACATCTAGAATACCTTGATTTGCAATCCAACAAATTTCATGGTAAGATTAACTTCACTGCTTTTAGACTATCCTTTCTTGCTCTTGATCTTTATTTATTTATGATAACAATTTTATAGGACGGTGGCCCACAGAGGTTTTCTCAAACACCACATTGACTATAATAGATTTGTCCAACAACAAGTTTGGAGGCCAAATCCCACTTCCATCACCTGTCACATTTTATTATTCCATTGCAAGCAACAATATAACGGGAAAGATTCCTTCTTTGATATGCAATGCCACCCAGCTCGAGATCATCAACTTGTCCAACAATGGCTTAACAGGTAGCTTGCCTCAATGCATAACAAATTTTAGCACTAACCTGTCAATTTTGGATTTGCGAATGAATCACCTTGAGGGCACAATTCCTCAATCATTTTCTTCCAAAAATAGCTTGATGACTCTTGATATGAGTCAAAATTGGTTCAGAGGCACATTACCTCGGTCCCTCATCAAATGCAAAAATCTAGAAGTTCTAGATTTGAGCGACAATCATATGGAGGATACATTCCCGAGATGGTTGGGAGCACTCCCGAAACTAAAAGTTCTCATTTTGAGATCCAACAATTTTAAGGATCTTTTGGATATTCCTAAGGGAGTTCACCTCTTTCCGAAGTTACACATTTTGGACCTCTCCAACAACAACTTTAGTGGTTCTTTGCCAGTCAACTTGATAATGAACCTTAAAGCCATGGTGAATGGTGAATCTAGGCAAGACAAATCATTGTATATGACCAAGTTTTTGCGAGGGAAGTCATATGACAACTCCGTGATTATGACCATGAAAGGGCGAGATATTAAACTATTGAAAATATTGACTATGCTCACAACCATTGACTTGTCGTGCAACTCTTTCCAAGGAGGCATTCCTGAAGCTTTTGGCCATCTTCGCTCTCTCATAGGGCTCAACCTTTCGCACAACCATCTTATTGGTCCCATTCCCCTAACTGTAGGAAACCTGACTCAACTTGAATGGATTGATCTATCTTCTAACATGCTTAGTGGGGGAATTCCCAGAGTATTGGGAGATTTGGCATTCCTTGGGTACTTAAACCTCTCGAAGAACCAACTCATTGGTCGAATTCCTCAAGACAAGCAATTGAGTACATTTTCAAGCGAGTCCTTTAGTGGGAATTTAGGCTTATGTGGAACTCCATTGCCAAAAGCATGCCATGCTCAACCTCCTCCACCATCATCCTCGACACCTTTTGATTGCAAAGGACATAAGAGTTGGTTCAAACAGAAAGTAGGGTTGATAGGTTATACTTCTGGAATTGTCATTGGGATTTCCATAGCACACATTGCATTTGAAACCGGAAGGCCCAAATGGCTTGCGTGAGGCGTGAGAATGCTAGAGAGAAGTGCAGCCGAGTGGACGGAGAAGCCAAAGCAGAAGGCCATCAAGTTTCATGGATAGAGAAATTGGAGGCAGCGTGATTTTGAGCTTTCACGGGCTTCATGTATATGATGATGTTCAATAACGTTTCACAGTAGATTCATTATCCTTTCCTTTAAAAGAGGAATCGCAGAGTGGCTTCTCTGGAGCAAGCGGCATTGGACGCTTGGATACTTGCGAAGGTGATGCTTCTGCAATTCGTGGTTGTTTCTCAAGAGGCTTTTGGTCCGAGTTGTTACTTGTTAATGCCATCGAGATGTTTGTTGATTTGACGCAGGACAGGGACCGGATGCTTGAGAAGGAAAGCGAAGGCAGTTCAATTTCATTGGTACTATCACATTTTCGTCAATGTTTTTGCCTTTCTCGCCGCTTCACCTGGTATCTTCTTTGCTATGCTTGGCCATTGCACGATGAGTTCTTTCCGGGCAAAATGGTTCTCGGAGTAAGGAGCTTTTTCCCAACCGCCTCTTTTTTCCCACTCAGATCGAGTTTGAGTGTGTCAGCTTGTACTTTTAAAATGCTTGGATGGTGCTTGCAGTATGGTTCCTCGAGCATATATCGACAAAGGTGAATAACTGCTAATGATGTGCCCGGCAAAGGCGTACTTGAATGCTCAAGCCATCGGAATGACGTCGCATCATCCTCAGCATCATCCTCCTTGCCATAGTCTGTTCCCGACGGTGGTCCCTTCATCGCACCGCGAATGCAGTTCAATTTCATTGGTACCATTACATTTTCTTCATGTTTGTATGAGTGTCTGCGTGTTTGTTGGAATCTTTTTCCGTTTCTTCCCGGTTCACCTGGTGTCTTCTTTGCTACGCTTGGACATTGCACAATGAATTTTTGCTGGGAAAAAATTGTTCTTGGAATAAGAAGCTCTTTTCTAATTGCAACCCCCCCTCACATCCACCACCCCCACCCCCCGAAAGATTGTATTTGAGTATGGTCAGCGTGTACTTTTGAAAAGCTTGGATGGTACTTGCAGTATAGTTCCTTGAGCATATATTGATGAACGATAAGTAGCTGCTAATGATGTGCTCGAAAAAGGCGCAGATGAATTGCTCAATCTGTGCCAAAAACCTGAAATTTTGCTTGCTCAACACTTCTTTTTCATTTCCAGATGGAACTCAAGTGTCTTTGGTTGATTTTCGTGTTCTGTTTTATTTAGTTGTTTTCTACAAAGTAGGAACGAGAGGTGTCGATACAATAATTCATTGATGCCTCATGGGTACATAATAAGCAATGTAAACGTCCTTAATGAAATCCTCTTTGTTAGGGAAGTTGCTGTGAGACGTTGAATCTGAGTTAAATGGATGCTTTAATTGAGGCGACACAAGATGGTGACCATAGTAGGCTGCAAGCTTTATCTGTCTCAGAGGCTTGGGTTGGCGAAGATGATGGTGAAGGAGAAGAAGATTTTGAAGCAGACACGAGGAAGAGAAGGTACATGGGCTTTAACTTTGCTGCTTAAATAAAAAAATCTGCGTTGCCTATTGCTGCTACTTAAGTTTCATTTGCATCCTCTTAGAGGAAAACGAGTTCAACATGTAGATGCTGAGAGGAATCCACTTCCCAATCACCTGGAGAAGAAAGTTTTACGTATACTTAATCGATTGGATGTTGAGTTCCTTAGCTTTTTATTATAAAATCATTGGAAGCAGACAATGCTGGTACCAATCTATTAATCATAGACCAAAATCCTGGCTTTGTATTTACTGAGAACTGCTGATTTCTACAGGTGTCCCAAGTTTTGCCAACCTTATACATTGAATTAGATGCATTAGATCTCACAAAATGATACATGCGCTTGATAGTTTTTTTATATTCTAGTAAGAAAAGTGAAGATTACCTCATATTAGTAATAGGTTAATTTTGTTATATTCAGAATGACACGACATTTAAATGATTTCAGTCCAAAGAAAAACAAATATGGAACGTAGGAAATTACATGGAGGGAGAAAGGAAATATGTTATCTTCTGTAAAATACTATTATCACTTAGAATTACGCATTAATAGGCATACTTGCAATGGACAATTACTTTATTTTTTCAATATCATAGAGGATACAATTAATTTGATGCATTAAATGTGTCAAATAATCTGGTTTAGTTCATAACTTCGTATGATACAAAGAATTACATGGAATTGTCTAGAAATGAATGCTTAATAGAAGAAACAACTTGTGGGAGCTCACCATTGCCTGTAAATTCACATGTCCCTTTCTTTGATTCCGCACCACTTTCTTCATCTTTTACTGCATGCATCATCTTCTTCTGTGTATTTCTTTAAAATTATACTGAGTGCACAAGCTGCATCAGATCCACTTCCTCCTCCATCTCGCTTGATGTTCATCATCTTCCCTGATTGCCTGGTTTAACTTCGGTCAGCAGACTCCATATGAGTCTATTTTGAAACCGACTCCATGTGCTCTGCTCTTTGCTGGCCAAAAGTTTTGGATGAAACCCAAAATTCAAAAATCTAGGTTGTAGATTGTTATAGTTGGAAGTGGATTATTATCCATGGGAACAGCAATTACATATTTTGATAAAAGGCGTAACTTTAGTAATCAAACCTGCTACTTTTTAGTGGAGGGCAAGAGAGACAGGTGCTTAAAGTCACGTACTAAATTGTGAGCAGTGGGAGAATTCTTTTTGTATAAAAAAAATTTCTGCGAGAACATCTTACATATATTCAAGCATGGAGCCATTTAAATCTCATTTCTAATTTTTTCAAGGGTTACTGCTGTCTATTCTTTTGTGCACAGCAAGTTTGATTCTTGGCTTAGTAGGTTACTGTTGATACCACAGATTTAGACGTTGAATGACCTTTTTACTGTCTAAAGACGAGATCTACTACGATAAACAATTTTTTGTAGGCAAAGATGGTATGAGATCTTCATCACCCGAAAAATATGTCAATGCTGATTTTTATTGACAATGTAGGTTCATTGGTGATGGGATCCATTAGTCATGCGTGAAATTTTGGTTTACATAATGTCCATCTTCCTTCTCTAGCATTTGTTCAGATTTCCCATTACTGACTTGCTTTTCAATCTTCTATTCCCAGGAGTCCAGTGAGCATGCAAGCATCACAAGCAGGTGGTTTGACGGTTTAATCAGTAAAGACATTCAAATAACCAATGAAGTTTACTCCATTCACATCGTTGATTTTGATCAGCATGTAAGTCGACAGATATCTCCTACGGTATGAGCTTTTAGTTTTATTGTTGGAGCATTTAAATCTCTTGCAGTCCAGTTATAACTGCTCGAATAAATCTTGTTGGCGGAAATAAATAGAAAGAAGAAGAAACTCCAAGGGTTGCCTAATCTGTACTCATTCAACATTATGCTCTGGACATCAGAAACCAATTAGTGGCTTTTCATAAGCACACACCGTAACACATGGGATGTAGGTAACATTTGCACAAGCTATAATTGATCGCGCCAATTCATTCCTCCAGCTTGGACAACATTATGTATGGGCCTGCCCTTGACATGCTTAAACTTCACCATGTCTAGGTCGTTCTTCAGTGCACATAAAAACATTGCCCGTTGCTGAAATTTGCATTTGCCAATTGCCACTTGCTAGTAATTAGTGTGGTCGACATCTCCTATGTCACATTGTCAAAATTTTCAGCTTCCATGTTAATGCTGAATACTTTTCTTTGTTGTACTTCTAATAGGAGCTCCGAAAGCTTGTGCAGAATGTACAGTTGATTCAGGAGCAGCCAGCTGCCACTGATGAAAACGAGAGAGAAGCTAGCATTGCACTGCTAAGGGCTCAAAAGTCCCTTACCCGTTTCCTCCGAAACCTCGAGAGGCAACTACATGGTAGCTGTATATGGTTACACAGTTGATACTCACCTCTTGTACTATTCTATTTTGTAACATCACATTTGGTTCTTTTGGGGTCCGGTTAAATCGATTTATGATTTATGGGTCTGCATGAACCAAGAACTGGGTGGATGATGGGGTTGTAGATTTAGGATGTTCCGGGTTCCATCCAAGGCAATGGCTAAAAAGATAATAGTTATGCCAATTGCCAATCTCCTTTTATGCCTCGGCTCTGTATTAACTTCCGTTTCATCTGCAAGTGCAAGCGCTCTCTTCTAGTTGGGAATGAGACGGGAAGTGATGCCATCTCTTTTGGTCGTATCACCCCGCAGATTGCTGCACCAGCAAGGAGAGTATATTTTTTGTCCGCTTAAGACCGCTGAATTTTTTTTATTTTTTATTTTACGTTGAAAGCGTATTGCCGAAGCCCTGGTCAAAATCATGAACATCAAAACTTTGGCCGCCGCGACATCTCCTTCTCAGCAGTAATGAGATTCATAGATTTAATTACTTTTTTTTTTTGTGGCATGTATCACTATAAATTGCCAGAAAAAAAGAAAGGGGGAACTGGTATGGTAATTTCGAACTTGGATTCTAACAAGATTGTGTCGATGTTTCTAGATATATGTTTCGCATCAATGAAGAAGAGAAGTTTGATTTTTGATTTTTGATTTTCTGATCTTATTCTATATTTATTTTACAAGCCAATGCGTGTGAGACGTGTTGTGTGTAGGTTGCAAAATCCTACTCCTTCACACACGCATAAAAAAGAGAGGTTTGATTAAGATATTTTTGGGTGGTTTTATCCCTTTTGACTGCACACAAGCGATATCGAAGGATCATTTAGTTTCTTTTATTTTTGGCTCATCCATGAACGTGACTTTAGGGTCAACTAAAAGGAAAGAGCAAGTACTCGGAAACATTGTCCAGTACAATTAAGACCATTTCATGGCAAGGTTTTCTGTCGAACGTCTTCCTTCTAATTTTAGTGGGTAAATAAGCTCAATCATTTTAAAAAAAGTTCCATCTACAAGGAAATAAAGATGAAAGTAATTTAGCTAAAACCCACTTAATTTGAATTAACATAAAAAAAAAGATAAGTGGGAAGCCCATAAACTTTAAATTATTCTTAAAGTTTACACGGTGGATAAGGTGAGATATGGACTCAAGTTCAAATTATAAAGCCATGTTATGGATGTCCAGCTCGATGAGTGTTCTTGTTGGTATTTTCTACATTCAATGGCTAAGTAAAATACTTGTAAAAATTACAGATACTAATAGTATGAAAAGATAGGTAAATGTAAAAATATGATGAACAATACGTGACTAATTTAAAATTAAAGGGATGCACTATCCAAGGCGAAGAAGTTGCTCCCCTAGCCTGGTAGTAAAGCAATACCGAAGGATTCTTAAGAAAAAGATGGATCGTGATTCAACTCCCAACCCACAAGGCAAGCTGAAGTAGTCTTTATTGGAGAAGAAGTTGGAATGGAAGTCTATGCAAGCGCATTGGAAAAGAAGACTGATGATTGTTGATCTTGATTGTGTGCTTGGGTTGACGGGTATGGGACCGCCGCCCCTTAGGATCGCTTGGTTTCTCATCCGACTTTTATTAAATAGATATCCCACCTTCAGAGTTAGAATTGGATTTTGCTTTATGTCGCCTCCCTAAGCTATGTTTGTACATTCTCCACTGAATTCTTTCACGTTGCAGATTTGACATTTAACATTCATTTGCCAAATACTAGTGGATACACAAGGGGAATTCACTTGACAATTAAGCATACCAAATACTTAGTAATCAATTGAATTGATGTTGGGTATATTTAGCGGTATCTAATGGTGGTCATGCAACTTTGGATTGAACTATCAAAAACTAAAGCATGTTTAGTACCGTTGCAGCTGTGCTACATTGTAACTATTGTGTCAAGTTATGCAATTAGTGTATTTGGTGATACATATTGTAAAATTACAACATTTTAAAGTCAGTGTTAGGTAGCTTCCTAAAAGTTGTTGTAAGTTATTACAACCACAAAAATTAGACAAAAATTTTCTTAATCTCAAAGTTATCTTATAAGAATATTTTTTTTTTTATATAAATGATTTCCCTTTTCATAACGATTTACCCAAATTTGTTTACCTTATGATAATGAGCAGAGCCACACATATCTTTGAAATGAAAATTGTTATCATAAACTTGACTAGTATGCCTCTTAAGAAAAGCGGACAAGATTTGCACATCGTGTATATGGAGAACAATTCTATTCCATACTTGATATGATATTACAAGAAAAAAAAAACCAAAAAAAATCCAACTTATGTGCCAATTTGTCAATGCCCATTTAGAATGGATGCCCTAAAAACTCCTCCACTGTCATTTATCCATTTAGCCAAGGAGAAACTTCTATGGCACAAGTATATTCCACAGCTGAGCAAATCCATCAAGACAATTAAGAAAGCCAAATTTGTGATCACAATAATGTTATTTCTAGAAGACCTTGCCTTCTTAATTTTCATAATGAAGTGCTACACTATCCTAAAGCCATTGTGGTCGACCCAAAAACATGGAATTCTACCAAACTCTAAGTCACTTCGTAAAAATTATTAAAAAAAAAAAGTCTTGAATTCCAAATCTTTTTTTTTTTTTTTTTTTTTTTTTTTTGGGCCATTTGAGTCATAAACTTTTTGCATTTGTACTAATTCAGTATATTTGGCTAATATTGGCCGAAAATCACTATATGAACACTAGATTGTCTTATGTGACCATGAAATTGGTACCCCAAAAATTTTCAATCAAGTAATCTAATCTATGACTCTAATAACGAGAATACTATGGATTCTATGACATAAGCGAAATGTTCTCCTAGAGCCAATGAGCTTTGGTGTCCTGAAACATGACAAGGGATAATACCAAATCCTTTGTTTCGTCGTTTTTATATGTTTAGAGTTAGCTGTCCTCCCTTTCTCAGTAAATATAAATACATCTTGTGCAGAGTAATGCAATACTGCAGTTTCTCATTTCACTCACTCGTCAAATTGACTTATCCATACCGCAATCGCAGGAGAAGTAGGTTAAAGAACGATACGGTTTGCTGCTTGTGGAACAAGGGCGTAGACTCTTTGGGTCACATCTTATTCAAACACAAACTCATGGAACAAGCATGCACACCACTGCTCGTGGGACCGTGTCACATGCGATGGTGTCCCAGTATTGTCATGTCCCGATCCTCAAGCACGCGCACATCTCTTTACCTTTGGTCGATTTTAAAATGCGATATCCCAGGATTATGTATCGCTGATTCTTCCATTTATATATGCACATGCGGAAGCAGTTATAAATCCCCAGATAATAAAACAATGGGATAGAAAAGCAGGCCATATTTTTCATATTGAAATTCACAACCACACATGTACAGGGTTCACAAAAGAGGATAGGATCTCAGTCCTCATCCGGGTCATGCTCGGGATCATCATTCCAATCCTCCTCAGATCTTTCACCACTAGGCTCATTTTCTTCAAACTTTTCATCTCCTTCTTCTCGCTCATCCTCGGCTTCAAATGCCGGCTCGTCTTTGGGAAATCTAGGGGCCTGAAATATAATCCCATTACCTGGATGAGACTACTATTGAAGAAAAATCCCTTATAAGTTTTGAAGTTAACAAAACATCCTCGTCAGTTAAGTCTGAAAAATCCAAGACTCAGTCGCTTAAGTCTAAAGAGTTCAAGACCCAAGCGTTTTCGTCTGAAGGTTACCAGACCCAGAGTTACGGTCTAATGATCTCCAGACCCAATCAAAGTCTGAAGACAGTCAGACCTAGTTTTTGCGATTTTGCCAGGCTGTCAGCAGGTTATCTTTACGATTAAGGAAATCAAGATTTGGATATTATCTTCCTTGATTTATACGTCAAAGATTACTGGCTGTGATTAAGAGCTCGAAAGATTTATTCTTTGGATTTTATCTGATGAAGATCAAGCAAGTTTTGGAATGATCTAATTTTGGAAACTCAAGATCTTGATTGTATGGGCGAGCAGGATTGATGAGCTATTTTCTACTTATATATTCGACAACTTGAATATCACTTAAATTGATTCATTCCAACGGGTAGATTTGATGAATTCTTGGAAAGTGCTAACGGACATGGAGGCACGAAGGGATATTTAAGGCGTGTCGAAGTTGTTTGAAAATATGAGAGAGCTGATAGAAAAATTTCGAAGTTAGAACCTCTGAAGCGTCTTGTTTTCAAAATCTCTTGTGCTCAAACTGTGTACTAAAGAGAGATAATTACAGTGTGAAATTGCGAGAAGCTGTAGAAGAGACTTTCTTTTAAAGAAGTCTAGATCGTAAACTGTAAAAGAACTCATTTGCTACATAGTGATTATAGCCAGTTGGCTACTAGCGTGGAGAGTGGATGTAGGCTTACAATAAGCCGAATCACTATAATCATTGTGTTAATTTTCTCTTACCCTACTCTACTTATTTTTACGGTTGCGTGATTCATTTATCTCTGATTTTATTCTCATGCCAAAGGATATTATTGTTAAAGATTTGAAAAGAATTTCATAAACACCTATTCACCCCCTTTAGGTGTATCTACTAGCCTTTATCAACTACGTCTCAGCAAGTTCTGCCCCCTAAGACCCGATTAGAAAACTAATATATCTTAGGGCTGCCTATGCACAACATGAGTCAGAGGACTTACCTTAACCTCAGATTCCACCTGCATATTAGCACATATCAAATAGGCACCCAAGTAATCACATCACAAATCGAAGCATCGATCAAATCGACCTAGTCGATTATACGCCAACAAGACCACTCACGATCATTTCCATTCAATCAATCAATTCACAACAATCGAATCAAATCAATGATCAATCGACCTAGTTGATTACATCTCAATCAACCATTCACCGATCATTTCAACTATTTTAACTCAATTCACAATTATGAATCACGGTCCTTAGGACACAACTTAATTATAGGTGGTAATCACAGCTCCACCAAGCAACTTTCTTAGATTTGGTGGCTTTACAGTCCCACCCGACCCTTTCAAGATTCAATATTCTGTCACCGAGCCATGTGCATTGTCCAAGAAGACATATCGAGTCTCCGAGCCACGTGCATTCTCTAAGGCTACCCTTTCGTCAATGTGACATATCCAATCATCGAGCCACGTGTCCTTCCCGGGTGACATTCCAATTCACCGGGCCACGTGCATTCTCCAGGTGATTTACCAACTCACTTTCAATATTGACAACCGATACCCGACCAATTCTCAATCACACAGCCAAAATTGCATTAATTAAGAACATAACTTCAAAATGCACCATTAAATAAATTCGACACGAATTAAAGCTCAAATAAATAAACGGACTGCACCACGATCATCAGCATAAAATCCCGGTCACTGGCCATCCCAGTTAAATTTCCGGGAAATAAATAATTAAATAATTAATTTCGAAAATTAATATTTAATTACTAAAAATTCCACTTAGGCCTGAATTGCCTAATTAACACCCGATAAGGGTCGGGAAAAATCCCAAGAAGCATCCAATAAATAATAGGACATGATTACTAGTTAAATGCACAATCAATTTAATTAACATGCATCAATCAGTCACTAATTTAATTAATTTAATCTAATCTATCTACCTAATTATAATTAATTAAATCTAATTAATCCTTAGGCATAATTAGTCTACTAAGAAAGCATTAGTGAGTAAAACTCACTTGACTGGACCGGGCCGATCTTGCGGGCTTCGGTTCAATTGAAGATTGGGCTGCGAGCGGAATTTCGTTTGAGATGGGCCCACAATGCTTTGGACTTCGGTGGGCTTCGCACGGCCAGATGAAGGCCGCTCGATTTCACGCTCGCAGCTTTGTGGAGTTGATGGCCAAGACACACGGATTTGAAGCTGCTTCGGCTTTAACCGACATCGAGCTGAGGAAACAAAGGTGACGTGAACGTTGTTGCTGCGCTGTTGAAGACGCGTGGCTGTGGATGAGGCGGCTTCGGTCAACCACGGAGGAGCTCGCTGGTTTGGAGGATAGTGGACCGTTGCGGAGGAGGACGTGTGGCGCGGCTACTGCTTCATTCGGTGCTGCTTGGTCAACAAGATGAAGTGAAGACCTGCGCGAGCTGAAGACGCGTTGATGGAGAGGAGATGGGCGTTCGGTGGCTTCGCTGGTTTGTGGGGTCAATTGAATTGCATCGGTTGAAGACTTCTGAGGAAATTGACCGTGGAAGACAAAGCGTAGTGGAGCAGAGTCGGTGTTCACGCGGGCTTGCGGAGCTGCTGAGTGGTTATGTCTTCATTCGGTGGGGTTGGCGCACAAGAAAGAGAGCAGATGGCGCGGATTTCTCGTCTTCTTCAACTGTGGTGCCGCACGAAAAATGAGAAGGGAGAGAGAGGCTGTCCGATTGTGGGGTATGAGAGAAAGAGAGGTGGATAGATATGAGGAGTGAGAGCTCCACCAAGGCTTGATATTTTGCAAAATATCTCCCCTAAATCAATCTAGACCATGTATAAATACTTGGCCTTCATTAGGCCATCAAAAATGTCCCATATAACCTCCCAAATGGTCCATTCTTGCTAGGGTGTGGGGATGTTACGAATTTCTTAGCAAAGGCTTCAATTGCACAACCATTCTCTCTTGATTCACTCTCACTTAGCCTCTATAAAATTAATCAATGTCTCAATGCTTCAATTGTTATTTTTCCTCATCCAATAACCCATCTTGCATCCAAATTTTGCAATCAAAAACCATCTTTGACACTTTTTGCACTAAAATAACCCGATGACGACTTTTTCCCAAAAAGTGTCAGTTGTCTGAAAAATATTCTGAGACTGAGTCAACACTCCTAGAATTTATTGTGATAAGACAGAATCTTCAATTTCTGGAATCGGACTCAGATTGACGGTTAATTTCACTTCAACGCGTTTTTAGTGTAACCTAGGCTACCAGGTAGTTTTCAAAACTTTTTAGGACAAATGACCCGTGGTCGATTTTCTTAGAGCCACGATGAACCCACTTGACACATTGGCAACTCTTGATTATCATGAAAATCTCGAGGATTCAAATATGGACACGGGGTACCAAAACGACAGTAAAATCAAATTAGTGCTGGTCGACGAGAGTTTTCCAATTTAGTGGTGTCACTAACAATCGGTCATTCATCTCAATCGAACCAACCTATCTCTAATTTCAAATCGATTTTATATTGTGCCACAATGATCTCTAAGGATGAGCATGGTCGAGAAGTCGATTCCTGGTCGAATTCTCAAGTCTATTTGCCTTAAAGTCCTTAATAGTTTACCCAGCTAGTCTAGTTATCTCGTGAATGGCCAACTCAGAGAAAAGCACTGTAGTCGCATAGATGAAATACCCAATTTATCCAATCGAAATCAGGGCTCGAAAATCTGGATGTCATAGGTATCGTTATCGGTCTCGATCTTACTTGGAGTTGGCTTCATGGTGCTTTGCATTTCAATAGCTCCCTCCTTCTCTTTCGCCATCTTCAAAGCCTCAAATTTTTTTCGGTATTAACTTTTCTGGCCACATGTTTTGCCTACCCTGAGTTTATTTGCAAAAATGATTCATATGAATCTCTCTCATTCACACATTTTGGATATCGTTCCTAGTGAAATCTTGTCTTTCCAAACTTGTGTCCCTTGATCTCTCTTATAATGATTATGAATTAGACTCATTCTCTTCTTTTATGCTAGAAAATTCAACCTTCACAATACTTGTTCAGAGTCTAAAAGCAGTGAGAATGCTTGTTGTTGATAAAATAGACATGTCCATGGTTTCACCAATGTTGTTTGCAGATTTTTCTTCTTCTTTGACACATTTGAGCCGTACCGTGACTCACTGCTCTAGATGTAAGTTTCAATCTCAACATGTCCCGTATTCTTCCGAAATCTAATTCGATTGGTCCTCGTGTTCTTGTCTCTCAAGGACAAGGGCTTCTTAGGAGAAACACCCAATTCAATTCGTAACATGATGACTTTGACAACTGTATGAGATGCTGGGGATCCGGGCTGGCGCCATGTGTCCGCAGATCAAGACCGCCTACCGGAGGCTCTCCAAGGTCCTGCACTTTGATGTTGCCACTCTGCCAGCACAGTGGCCGGGGCGCGAATTCATGTGGGTCCATGAGCCGTATGCACGGCAAGATTCGGATGGCAGGGCCTAGTCGGTCCACAATGTCGGTCGATATCGCCGCCGCGTCAACGCGAGGCCCAAGGTGGAAATGGGAGGCGGATCGGTGGCGGTAGCTAGGAGGATTCACGTGTCAGGATAAGAATTCGGTGGATATGATTCAGGTGTGGGTGACATGGTGGCCTGCATCTTAAGCATCTCCATTTTTGACCACTGACGAAAATCAATTAGAATTTTAGGTACTCTTTTGAAGGGTCGGATGTGTATATTTGTGTGTATATATTCCCAGACGAGATTCCGTATCGGATGCGAGCAGGGTTTTTTTTTTTTTTTTGACAGCTTGAAATCTTAATGGAATGTTTTTCCTTTATTCTAGAGTTTTCCTCTTTTATAATTCCTTCGTCCAATTATATAGCATTAAGAACACTTTGATTTTCTAGTATTTATATTAGAACACGGCCAATCCATGATGCCGTGAAAATTAATTTTATCTCAATTAGTCGTGCTCGGTTATGGAATTAGACGATTCCCGTGATTATGAGTCAGATGCAGGAAAAATGGTTTGATTTTGCCAATTTGAAGGTTTCATTCCAAGCCCATGCGCTGAACATTTGATACGCTCGACAGTCAAAAAAGGGCGTCTGAACGAGTTTCAAAGCATTGACATCGACCCATGAACGCCAGAAAAGCGGAAACAGAAGTCCTCAGAGAAGCTCACAAATTCATCGTCAAGGATTCCTTAATGTACGATAAAAAAAGTTCACCGGTAATATCTCTCGATGGCTTGCCCGTTGTTTGGAAAAGGTGTGAGGAAGGAAATAAAATAATTAATTAAAAACGAAAGAATTGGAGATATTTTCCTATGAGATACTGTAAATTAACAATCACTTATTTTTTCTTCCTAGGAAGGTCGTGAGCTAACATGGCTTACAAAAATGAATACCAATCTACGTACACCGTAATCAACTATATTAGATATTCTCATGGGGTAGTCTCTCTCATACTTTATTAGCATCAAATCTATCTTGATAACATCACGTAAGCACGGAACAAGTATGCTAGGTATGTGATATACGCACCCGCATACACACGTGACTTTAGCGACAATTAAAAAGAAAAAAAAAAGGGAAAAAGAGTACCCGAAACATTGTCCAGTCCAATGAAGACCATTTCATGGCAAGTTTTCCGGTAGAAGTGTTGCTTTCCAACTTTAGCGGGTAAAAATCAGTCGAAATACAGAAAAGCGTGATGCTCAATCGGGTCTTTACGTCCTTTCGGGGTAATTGGGAAGGCCATTTCCTGCGGTTTTTCTTTCCCTAAGCTTTGATTGTTTTTGACAAAACTAGAACGGTTTTACGTGGGAATCCATTTCCCTTCGATCATACCAAATACTCCAGTAACAAGAGTACCATGAATTCTATAACGTAAGAGACATGCTCCCCGATGACCACTGAGCCAGTGTCCGGAAGCAAAATTTGGGATCATACCAAATACTCTATTGTCTCATTTCTCTTTCTTTAGAGTTATCAATCCTCCCTCCCTCATCTAAACAAATATATTATTCTGTGCAGAGTAGTGCATGACTGCAGTTTAGCATATCACTCAATCTTCGAATCGACTCACATTCATATTTGAATCCCAGGAGAAGTAGGTGAAAGAATGACCCTTTTGACTACTTGTGGAACGAGGGCATAGACACTCGTAGGCATGCGGCCCTATTGGTAAAGGGATTGGCAATGGGGTTGGAAAGTATCAAGTCCATGATCTGATTCCTATGAGTACCACAAACACAGGTACATAGAAGAGAGGAATGAGATAAAAAGATAAAGAGAGCCTGATTAGGGTCCTATACTCGGATGTTGCTGCGTCCCTTGATGTAGCGTTCAGGCACGAGTTCATGCCGATCCACAAGGCATACGCCTTTCTCTTGGATCCAAATTGGTGGGCCGACTACGACTAAATGTTGTTCCGAGGGCCTGCTAGTTTGCAGTGTTGGTTGCCATTGCTGCATCAATCCGTGGCTAGAGGCGGAAATAGGTGACAAGTGTTAGTAATTGTGGACACCCGATTTTTTTTGACAAATTGAGCACGTTTCTTTGTAAAGAGATAGGATGAATAAATAAGTAAATACTTTTTTGTATAGTTCCTTTAATTAAAAGTCAATATACATCTTATCTTACCAAAAATAAAAAAAAAGTAAATACATAGATAATGAATAATAAAATAGAAAAAAAGAGAAAAAATTAAAAGGGCTCCAATTCGGTCAATATGGAAAGGCCCAATCTGATTTTTTTGGGCTTGACACAATTCCATGCCCACTAGTGCAGTCCGTCCTTGAACCTCCAAGTCCAATATCGAAAGTTTCCAATACGCTCAAGCCCAGAGCCTAGAAGTATAAAGCAGGAGCCCATCGGCCCAATCAAAAAAGAACTCAAGGCCCGGCCACATACTTATCTCTCTCTCTCTCTCTCTCTCTCTCGCGTTCCGGAAAGGCTTAAAAAGAAGAGGCTCGCGTGTAAGGGCAGAGACCGAGTGAAGCGAATCTAGAATGGGAGAGCGCATGCCAGTAGCGCGTAAACCTCCGCCTTAGGATAGTTCACCCTTTAATCTACATTGCATAACATTTGTCTAATCTCTTTTTAACCAAAGTGTTCTCCTCTCTATTATTAGCCTAAGTGAAGACACACAGCCTTTGCTCTCTGCATCTAAAAGGTCACCAAGCGCGACTGAGCTGTAATGGTTCGTTTCTCTGTTTTCCACCTTCTCCCAACAATATAATATCTCATTAACCTTGCCTATCTTTGCAGCCACATTGGAGACCAACATGTTGTCCTTGCGGTAACCCTTGAAGGTGCCCCAAAAAATAACAGTGCATAAAGTCATAATGGTGCTCGAGGTATCTGAGTCAAATTATTAAGAGAAACGATTGATTAACTGTTTTTAATTTATTATGAGAATAATAATCTATTTTGGACTACAAAAAATCAAATTATAAATAATTATGACTCATATTAAGCTGTTATCATTAAAGCAGGTAAAAAACTGCTATGCTAGCAAAACTCGTTTAAGAACTTGAAGATTGCTTGGAAAGGACCAGGAACCCAAGTCCAAAACTCTCTGTTTATCAACTCCGAAGAGGAACTGAGCAAGAAAAAAACCGGTTCGATCATGGTGGTGGCCACTGATTCTGTTTCGCACGCCCTCTTCATCATGCTTAAAAAGGCAGGCTTAGCAGTTCGCTCGCTGTTCTACTTGACCGACACCCAATTAGATTAACCCCATGCGCCGGACATTCGTTACTCCGGAAAGTCAAGAAAGGGCGTTTGGACGAGTTATAAAGCATTGACCATTGAACGCAGACCGGCCAATCACTGCTTGTTTCCAACACGGCGCCCTTCAACGGTGAAACACAGGTCCCCAGAAAAGCTCGTAAGTTCATCATCAAGGATTCATCTGTAAGATTTCTCTGTGACCTGCACGTTCTGGTGAAAGGAGCGAGGAAGGAAAAGAAAACCATCAATTGAAATTGATAAAGAGTTGAAAGCAGAGGTTGACATGCATGGGACGTGTGAGGAGTCCACTTCCCAATCACCTAGAGAAGAGAGTTTCAATGCACTGAATTGATTCGATACTTTAGTTCCTTTAGTTGTTATTAGGAAATCACTGGAAACACTGTGCTGGTTACAAATCCATTAAGCATAGACTAAAATCCCGACTTCGTAGATACTGAGAGCTGCTGATTTCTACGGGTGTCCTAAGCCATGGAAACCTCACGCATTGAATTGGATACATTAGACCTCACAACATAATACGTACATGCATGCTAATTTCTGTATATTCTTGTAAGAAAAATGAAGATTGCCACATATAATTAATACGTCAATTTCATTAAGAAAAGTGAAAGACATAATGTTTAAATAATTTGAGTCTGAAGAAAAATAAATATGCAACGTAGGGAAACATTGCAGTGGGAGAAAAGGAATATATCGTCTTCTGTAAAATACTATCATCACTTTTGAATGATGCATTCATAATCATGCTAGAAGTGGATAATTACTCTACTTTTTCAAATATCATGGAGGATAGGATTAATTTGATACATTAATTATGCCGAATAATCTGGTCTTGTTCATATAATAAAAGACACATAAATTTGTCTCAAGTAAAGTGTTCATTAGAAGAACCAATCTTGTTGGGAGCTCACCATTGCTTGTTAATTCATACACCCCTTTCTTCGACTCCGCACCACTTTCTGCATCTTCATCTCTTCCTCCGTATTTCTTTAGAATGACACTGGATGTGAAAGCTGTATGATTCCAGTTCCTCCTCCACCTTGCCCGATGTTCATCGTCCTCCAAGTTATTACATCAGCCTGTCTATGCCCATTTTACCCCAATGCCCTGAAGACAATGTGTATTGAGTCAAGGAACAAAACTCTAAAACACGAGAAATTGGGACCGTGGAAATTTTCCAATCAAGACTGTTGCGGTGACTTTGTCGGGAGATCAAGACTGCCTACCGAGGCTTGCCGGGGTCCTACACCTGGACATCGCCGCATCGAGGACTGAGTTCAAGCGGTCCACGAGGCAAATGCCACTCTCTTGGATCCAACACGACGAGTTCATGCTGTTCCAGTGGCCTAGCCTGTGACATTCCGATTTTTGGGCCCTAATTTCGACTGGATAAATATGGTCGTTTTCGTTCAGTTGAAGCGGGGGATTGTGAAAGTGGTGTGAATAGAGATTAAGGTTCGCCTTTGGTCGTGCTTTTGGGATTTAAATTGGTTCTATGGACGAGCCAAGGTGTGAATTAAAGTATGGTGACATTGGATTAATTTTTGTGGACTTCAATTGGATTCAATTGAAAGAAAAATTGAAGAAATTTGGAATGTGCAAGAATTGGACCCCGGCGGAAAATTAATCGCACCCATTGAATTAAGTCATGGAAGGGAGGATAGTGGACCATGACATCACTATGATGTCATGGTGGGCCACTAGAGGAAGGAAAGAAAAAAAGAAAAAGAAAAAGGAAAAGAAAAAGGAGGAGAGAGAGAGTCATCTTGAAGCTTGGGAAGAGAGAGAGAGAGAGAGAAAAGGGAAAAAGAGGAGAAGAGGGGGAGCTCGACGGGGGAGGACCCGCGCCGTCCGTCCGCGCGCCACCGCCGCCCGCCGCGTCTGCCGTTGCCCCGCCGCGCCCGGCCGCCTCGCCACCGCCGCCGCAGCCCCGCCTCCGTCTCGCGCACCGCCCGCCCGCGCTACGCCCGCGCGCGCGCCCCCCCCGCGCGCCTCCAGGCCCGCCTCGCCTCGCCGCCGCCCGCCGCCGCACGCCGCCGTGGACCGCCCTCCCTCCTCCGCCTCCTTCCCCGCCGAACCACCGCCGAAAGCCCCCTCCGTCGCGCCCTCCTCGGCCCGGTTCGCGGCTCCAAGAAATGGGATTTTCAGCCCGCTTTGGGGCCGTTTTGGCCGCCTTCCCGGCCCCGGATGCTAGGCCCGCTTTGGGTTTATCGTTCCGGCGTCGCGCTCGTCGTTTTGGTCCGTCCGGTGTGTTAATCGGGTGAGTTATCTCACTAATCCTTGATTAGACGGTTAATTATGCCCTAATTATGTTTAGTTTGAATTAAGTATGTTTAGGTGGTTAGATTAGATTATTTTAATATAAGTTGGATTAAGGAATTGGTTTAAGTTAATTTGGGTTTAATTAAGGTTAAGAATGGTTTATTTAATGTTAATTGTGATGTGACTTATTTAGATTTTAATTTAGAATTATTTAATTGGTTGGAAATTCGGATTATTAAAATAATATTAAAATATTCCGAAATTAATTAAATATTATTAAAAAAAAAGGGAAAAATTTATTGTTAGCCTCGTTGCTCGAATTTCGTGCTTGATCATTCTTTGTGATGTTAGAATTTAAATTTGATTCTTGATTGGTGGCGAATTGAGTGTGATTGCGTAAATTAGGGGTTATGTGTAGAAATTCCAATTGTAGAAATTGATGGGATTTGGCCGTGATTGACCGCCTATTAGAGGCCGTGCCTATTAAGGCCGTGATGAACCGCCTAGGAGAGGCCGTGCCGAGTGGGGCCGTGATGCCACTAGTTGTTGAATCGCCTATGAGAGGCCGTGCCTAGTGAGGCCGTACCACCTATTAGAGGTCGTGCCTTTGGGGCCGTGATAACCACCTATTAGAGGTCGTGCTTATCGAGGCGGCATTACCACCTTTTTGAAGGTCGTGCCGAGTGGGGCCGGGATGCCACTAGTGTTGAACCACATTTTCGAAGGTCGTGCCACGTGGGGCCGTGATTACCACCGATTGTTGAGTCTACCCTTAGGGTCGTGGTTGGGAAAATTGGTTGATTTGCTAGAATGACATGTAATCGGCCGAGCCGATTGATCGCTGAGATGATCCAAGTGGTTGATTGATTGATGACGTGATTGTGCCTTGGTTTATTGAATTGTCATATTTGCACATGATTGAATGATATGAACTGTGCTAACCTGCAGACGCGGACTGTTGCGAGGTAAGTCTTCTTGACGTGTAGTTAGGTCATGCTGGGGTGTATTTTCTTTCTAATAGGGGCTTAGGAGGGGTGAACTTGCTGAGACAATGTCTCACCCCGTTGTGGGAAACACATTTTAGGACCGTAGATGACGATTCCAGCGGGGTCAGGTGGATTGCCGGTGCAGTTGGGCAAGGAGTTGCAGAGCCAAGAAGATGATGGATCGTTGATCGAATTTCTTTTTAGTGGCCTTAGGACTGTTCTTTCTTTTTAGTGGGCCGATCCCTAGTGTATAGACTCCGACCCATCTTGGCTGCATGTAAATCTTGTTTGATTTTGTGATAGCATGTTGGTTTGTATTAAATGGATTTTTGTTCCTGCTTCTATCCCGCTTGTAAATTGTCAGGGGTTTATTAATACGTTCCGCATGCGCTTATTAAATTTAAATTGGGTCGGCGACACTACATGGGAATGTCGCAATATCACGACCATGGCGGGTTGATCATGTGTCTCGAGGTTCGGGGCGTGACAACCCCGTTTAAGTGGTATCAGAGCATGGTTAGTGAATGGAGTGATAAGGGCGATGAGTCATGGGATAGTTAGTAGGAAAGGTTTTTAATATTCTGATGCATGTGATTGATAGTTGCTTGGTAGCTTGCTTGTGTGGTTGCTCAGTGTTTGTTTGGGAAACGGGCGTCTGTGTTGAGCCTGTTGCGTGAGTGACCGTGTGTCGAGGGTCGCCCAGTGAGGGTAGTGGGCCCTGTGTTTCGGGGCAGGCCGCTATTGAAAGTTGGTGCCGTGGTGCTCCTAGTAGTGAGCAAGTTGGGGCCGGTGTGAGTGGTGAAGCATTGTCTCTAGTCAATCTTTGGGGTAGTAGCCCCGAAGGTTCAAAGTTTCCTCGGTTTTGTGGATGCTTGAGAGGTTGGGAGACAGAATGGTCGGTAGGCCGCCGCTTGATCATTTATTCTTGCCGTCACCATCGGTGCCGCCGGGGCCGTGACCGCCGTTGTTGTTGTTGTTTCTACCGCTGCCGTGTTGTGACCGTTGTTGTGACCATGCCCGTTGAGGCCTGATATGGAAATTTGATCGAGGATCAAGCCATTGTATCTGAGTTGAGGTTCAAGGTTTGCCCCGTTATTGAGAATGAATTATTCCTGGCATCTGGTAAAGGTGTAGGTCCTGCAAATGATAATCCTCTGGAAGCAATTGCTGGAAAATGCCACGTTATCTGCACTTCAAAGGACACAAGGAATCCGCAACCTTCACGTGAAGATCTTCAAAAAGCTGACTTCGTCTTTTCTCGTACATTTGATGTCGCGCATCTCAAAATAATGGATAAGATTAAAAAGGTGTTGAGGACATTTTTAATAATAAAAAAAAAAAGGTGTTGAAAAGGTTATCTGTCATGACAAAGTGGATGAAGACCCTCACAATAATGCGTTGCTAAGTGAGGCAATAGTTAAACCATTGGACGATCACAATAGGCCATTGAAGAAACGAAAATTGGATGCTTCGAGATATTCGTGGGGATGAGCTTAAGAATGATGAAGGCAAGTCAATTGATGCTTTGTCGAGCATCGGGCTCCACTACAAAGTGGAAGTGCATCGAGAATAAATTGAGTAAAAATCTCAATGAATCTCCGAAAGGAGAGAGAGACCTCTTTTGAAGCCGAGGAGAAATGGATGGAACTCTCTCATGGGAAGTTGGATGAAGTGTCTTGTCATCAATCTCCTCAAAAGGATGACAAAAACAACTATGAAGCACTGCAAGCTCCTTTGCCAATTGATGTTGACAAGAACACATGACTCAAGAAGCTCTCTGTTAGTTTGAATCGTGACAGTATTATAATTCAGTTTGTTCAGTTAACGTATGGAAGTTTGGAATCATTAAAAGTCAAAGAGGGACTTAAATCCTTGTAAATCGTCATGGAAGATGACCTGGTTCAGTTCGTTAGTTATCGAATCTACGTGGCAACTGTAAGGGATGCGTCAGTTGAGGGATCGAATATGGAGAACACGATTGTGGTACAAAAAGTTTTCTAAAAGTATGTTGTGGAGAATTGTTAGGTTTGTCGTCGGGAAGAGAAATAGAGTCATGATTGAATTAGTGCCCGGAACAGAGCCAGTCTCTAAGGCTCCTTACCGGATGGTGTTATCTGAGTTAAAAAGGACTGAAGGTGCAAATGCAGGAATTTGGATAGGGAATTCACATGTTCCAGTGCATCACCTTGGGGAGCACCTATTTTATTCGTGAAGAAGAAAGTTGGTTTGTTGTGGTTGTACATTGATACATCTCAAGACCGACTGGAGGTCAAAGTGTCATCAGTTGAGGATCAGGAAGAAGGACGTACCGAAGTCGGCATCGTGCATTCAATACAGCAGTCATGAGTTCACTGTAACGTTGTGTGGCCTGATGGATACCTTAGCTGTTTGTTTGGGTCTTATGAGCAGAATGTGTAAGGGTACTTGAATCAGTTGTGATTGTGTTCAGCGAAGTTATCCGGGTGTGTTCAGAGAATGCCGAGGGGCACGAGAGACATTTAAGAATGATACTCCAGACCTTGAAGGCTCTTGAATTTCATGCTGAGTTTAGTTAGTACAAGTTTTGGATGACGCGTGTATCGCATGTAAGTCACGTGATTTCGGGCGAAGAAATCTTCGTGGACCCCTGTCAAGATTAAAGCGGGAACGGTTGGCTGAGATTGACTACAGTAACAGAGATCCAGAGTTTCTGAGTTTAGTAGAGTGTTACAGACAGTACGTATATGGGTTTTCTTTCAGTGTTAGCACCACCGTTGACAAGACTACCGAGGAAGGAAGAAAAGTTCGTGTGGATAAATGAGCGCGGGTGTAGTTTTCAAGAGCCTATGAAGAGGCTGACTACTGTACCTGTGTGGGCCATTCCGTCTGGTCCTGGAGGGTGTGAGGTCTTCAGTAATGCATCATTTAAAGAATTGGGTTGCTTAATGAGGCAGCATGATGGGGTTGTTGCATGTGTGTCCCGTGAGTTGAGAGCTTATGAACCGAATTATCTTACAGACGACTGGGAACTCGCGACGACAATTTCCGCTTCGAAGATCTAGAGATATTAGTGGTGTGAAGAAAGACTCCAGATCTTTATTGACTATCAAAGCCTCAAAGTATTTATTCCCCTAGGAGGAATTGAATGAGATAGTGCTGTGAACCAGATCTTTTGGAGGACTTGGATAGTGGTATCTGGTATAAAACGGAAGGATGAAAGGAGCCACTGATGCCTTGAATCGAGAGTCTTCATTTGTGCATAGACTGGCTAAAGTATAGATTTTATTTTAAAAGGGTTCAAAAATTTGGTTTTCAAAATTGAGGTAGGCTACCCTTTGAAATTGAACCAGATGCTCAAGTTTTAATCGGCGCCTAGTTGACAGACAGATATGTTCAGAAAGTCTGATAAGAGGATACTAGTAAGGAAGAGATTGAGTTTGAGATTTCTGAGGATGGAAAGTTCGAGTTCCATGAGTGATTAAATACACTTGACAGTGTAGCACTCAGGGAAAAGATTTTATCAGAAGTTCACTATGGTATTGCGGTTTTGACCAGATGGTGCGGGTGAATCAGAACCGGCGTCAGTTAAATTGGTAGGCTGATATGAAGATAGATATCGCCAAGCAGGTTGCAAGTGCCAGAGTTGTCAGTAAGTTAAAGTCCGAAATGCGGACTCGAGGATTTTACCATCACTTAAGAGTCCCCAATGAGAATGAAAATATATCACAATGGGACATTGTGATGAGCTTACTAAGGATTCAGGAAATTACTGATACCATTTGAGGACAGTGGCCGAATGATGGATGGAGTTGGTCCGCTTTGGTATGATACGAATGGATCTTGTTTTGGGTGTGTGACATCCAGGTTTATGGATTCTGACTTTGATTGGATAAGTTATGCATTTCATCGGCGCGACTTTAGTGCTTTTCTCTGAGTTGGCCACTCATGAGATAACTAGACTAGCTAGGTGAGTTATTAAGGGCTTTAAGGCAAATTGACTTGACGATTTGACCAGGAATCGACTTCTCGACCATGTTCATCTTTAGAGATCATTGCGGCACAGTATAAAATCGAATTAAGATCAAAGATAGGTCAGTTCGACTGGGATGGATGACCAATCGTGGGTGACCCCACTGAATTGGAAAACCCTCATCGACTGACACTAATTTGATTTTTCTGTCATTTTGGTACCCTTTGTCCGTATTTGAATCCTCGAGATTTTCACGACAATCGAGAATCGACACTCTGTCGAGTGGATTCATTGTGGCTCGAAGGAAATCGACCACGAGTCATTTGTCCTAAAAAGTTCTGAGAACTACCTAGTAGCCTAGGTCACACCAAAAGCGCGTCAGAGTGAAATTAACCGCTAATCTAAGTTCGATCTCAGAAATCGAAGGTTTTGTCATGTCGTAGAGTGTGTATATCAAAGTGTGTGAGCATCGGATAATTCACCGGCATGGAGTGCCGGGGATGATTTATATTTCGAATCCAGATAAGAGATTACAGGTTTGGCAGAGTTTTCAGAGGGGTTCTTTCAGGGGGTTCTTTCTTAGCGAGTCCTTAACGAGAGGGTACATAATTCAGTGGTAAAAAGAAAGTGAAGAAAGATCACAAACCAGACTCGGCTCAGAAATCAGTGTTTGCAGTGGTCAGATCAGTGTCAGAGCGAAGGCTAGACAGAACTGTTAGAAATTTTCAGTTATTGAGCTTCAGAAGTTCGTTGGGGAGTTGAGAATAAGAAATCAGATGTAAACGACAGAGTGTTATATATGAGAAGTTTAGTTCAGTTATCGGCTTAGAAAAGGGCAGATTTGGTATACCAAGATGGTATCCTGCATCAAAATGGTCGGATAACACCATGAGACCGAAGGATTAGCTTGGAATAGTGAGATTCAGTGAAACGATAATACCCCCACCTTTTGTATAAGGATTGGTAAATGTTTAAATTTCGAGGACGAAATTTTTATAAGAGGAAGAGTTGTGACATCCCGATTTTTGGGCCCTAATTTCGATTTGGATAAATATGGTCGTTTTCGTTCGCCTTGAAGTTGGGGATTGTGAAATTGAGGAATATGAGGGATTTTTGGATAAAGAAAATAATCAATTTGATAAGGGAGACATCAATTGATTTTTATGGGAGTCAATTTAATTTGAACCAAGAGAGATTAAGGTTCACCTTTGGTCGTGCTTTTGGGATTTAAATTGGTTCTATGGACGAGCCAAGGTGTGAATTAAAGTATGGTGACATTGGATTAATTTTTGTGGACTTCAATTGGATTCAATTGAAAGAAAAATTGAAGAAATTTGGAATGTGCAAGAATTGGACCCCGGCGGAAAATTAATCGCACCCATTGAATTAAGTCATGGAAGGGAGGATAGTGGACCATGACATCACTATGATGTCATGGTGGGCCACTAGAGGAAGGAAAGAAAAAAAGAAAAAGAAAAAGGAGAGAGAGAGTCATCTTGAAGCTTGGGAAGAGAGAGAGAGAGAGAAAAGGGAAAAAGAGGAGAAGGGGGAGCTCGACGGGGGAGGACCCGCGTCGTCCTTCCGCGTGCCACCGCCGTCCGCCGCGTCCGCCGTCGCCGCCGCGCGCCGCGCCGCCGCCTTGCCACCGCCGCCGCAGCCCCACCTCCGTCTCGCCGCACCGCCGCCCGCGCGATGCCCCGTGCGCGTGCGCCGTCCCCGCGCGCCTCCCGGCCCGCCTCAGCCCGTCACCGAGCCGCCGCCGCACGCCGCCGTGGACCGCCCTCCCTCCTCCGCCTCCTTCTCCGCCGAACCACCGCCGAAGCCCCCTCCGTCACGCCCTCCTCGGCCCCGTTCAGCAGCTCCAAGAAATGGGTTTTTCAGCCCGCTTTGGGGTCGTTTTGGCCGCCTTCCCGGCCCCGGATGCTAGGCCCACTTTGGAGTTTATCGTTCCCGGCGTCGCGCTCGTCGTTTTGGTCCGTCCGGTGTGTTAATCGGGTGAGTTATCTCACTAATCCTTGATTAGACACTTAATTATGCCCTAAGTATGTTTAGTTTGAATTAAGTATGTTTAGATGGTTAGATTAGATTATTTTAATATAAGTTGGATTAAGGAATTGGTTTAAGTTAATTTGGGTTTAATTAAGGTTAAGAATGGTTTATTTAATGTTAATTGTGATGTGGCTTATTTAGATTTTAATTTAGAATTATTTAATTGGTTGGAAATTCGGATTATTAAAATAATATTAAAATATTCCGAAATTAATTAAATATTATTTAAAAAAACGGAAAAATTTATTTTTAGCCCCGGTTGCTCAGAATTTCGTGCTGATCGCTGCTGTGATGTTAGAATTTAAATTTGATGCTTGATTGGTGGCGAATTGAGTGTGATTGCGTAAATTAAGGGTTTTGTGTAGAAATTCCAATTATAGAAATTGATGGGGATTTGGCCGTGATTGACCGCCTATTAGAGGCCGTGCCTATTAAGGCCGTGATGAACCGCCTAGGAGAGGCCGTGCCGAGTGGGGCCGTGATGCCACTAGTTGTTGAACCGCCTATGAGAGGCCGTGCCTAGTGAGGCCGTACCACCTATTAGAGGTCGTGCCTTTGGGGCCGTGATAACCACCTATTAGAGGTCGTGCCTATCGAGGCGGCGTTACCACCTTTTTGAAGGTCGTGCCGAGTGGGGCCGGGATGCCACTAGTGTTGAACCACATTTTCGAAGGTCGTGCCACGTGGGGCCGTGATTACCACCGATTATCAAGTCTACCCTTAGGGTCGTGCTTGGGAAAATTGGTTGATTTGCTAGAATGACTTGTAATTGGCCGAGCCAATTGATCGTTGAGACGATCCAAGTGGTTGATTGATTGATGACGTGATTGTGCCTTGGTTTATTGAATTGTCATATTTGCACATGATTGAATGATATGAACTGTGCTAACTTGCAGACGCGGACTGTTGCGAGGTAAGTCTTCTTGACGTGTGGTTAGGTCATGCTGGGGTGTATTTTCTTTCTAATAGGGGCTTAGGAGGGGTGAACTTGTTGAGACAATGTCTCACCCCATTGTGGGAAACACATTTCAGGGCCGTAAATGACGATTCCAGCGGGGTCAGGTGGATTGTCTTTGGTGCAGTTGGGCAAGGAGTTGCAGAGCCAAGAAGATGATGGATCGTTGATTGAATTTCTTTTTAGTGGCCTTAGGACTGTTCTTTCTTTTTAGTGGGCCGATCCCTAGTGTATAGACTCCGACCCATCTTGGCTGCATGTAAATCTTGTTTGATTTTGTGATAGCATGTTGGTTTGTATTAAATGGATTTTTGTTCCTGCTTCTATCCCGCTTGTAAATTGTCAGGGGTTTATTAATACGTTTCGCATGCACTTATTAAATTTAAATTGGGTCGGCGACACTACCTGGGAATGTCGCAATATCACGACCATGGCGGGTTGATCACGTGTCTCGGGGTTCGGGGCGTGACAGCCTAGCCAGTTTGTGGTGTCGGTTGCTGCCACCGAGTCGACACATAGCCCAAGGCGGTAAATGGAGACAGATCAGCGTCGGTAGCTAGGAGGATCCATGTGTTGCTGCTGTTGATAAGATCCAATTGTTGGGTGATATGGCGGCCTGCATTTTAAGTGGCTCCATTTCTTAGCACTTATGAAGACTAATTGGATTTTTAGGTGCTCGCCGTGTATATATTCATAGACTAGATTCTACATCAGATGGGAGCAGTGGTTCATCTTTAACAGCCTGAAATCTTAATAGAATGTATTTCCTTTATTTTAGAATTTTCCTCTTCCATAATTCCTCCGTTTTATTAAATTAGGATTTGTAACGTTGTGATTTTCTAGCTTTTGCTCTGAAAATCAATTTCACCCCAATTAGTTATTCTTGCTTAGGAAATTAGATTTAGGAGAAATGGGTTTGCCAATTTCAAGGTCCATTCCCATGGATCTACAAGAACCCCACGCGTCTGGACGAGTTTCTAGGCATTATGACCATCGAAGCAAGCCCAGCCCATCGTTTCTTGTTTCTAACACGGTGTTCTTCATTGCTGAGATAGAAGTCCTCAGAAAAGCTCATAAATTCATTATTGAGGATTCATCAGTAATATTTCTCTATGACTTGCGCGTTGTTTAGAAAAGAAGTGACGAAGGATAGAAAATAATCACATGGAAATAAATGGAATGTATCCCTAAAAACAAGAGGGGAATGATAAAAAAAAAGTTTGTTTTCAACTTCGTTGCTAAAAGGAAAAGGAGATCAGTGTACAAAAAATCTTAAAACTTGTTACAAAAGTGCGATTGAATCCTAAAAAATACAGTGGAGTCATTCCGTTAATTTCTTCCATTTTAGCTAATAGAAAATCTGGGTATTGAATTAGTTGACTTAAAAGGAAAATCTGCAAAGAAACTTCTTCTAGGGGCCAAATCAAGAATTGTAACTCTTGACGACAGTTCTGATGGTACCGTCACCATTATTGTGCTCATCACAAATATTTCCACTTGCTATTGCCATTGTATTTCTGAATCGATCATTTGTTTTTTTGTTTTTGTTTCTGTTTTTGTTTTTGTTTTTGTTTTTTTTTTTTTTTTTTTTTTTTGTGACAGGAGGAACCGGCTTGGCCAATAGCCGCCGTAAACCCCCTGGGCAACACGTGCTAGCTAGCTACGTACACACGTGCCATCGGGTAAGTTACCTAGTTTCTCAGCCAGCCTCTCTGCACTTGCGTCACAGAGGCTTCAAATGCTCGACCTCTTCGACAGAGAGGGAACGCCTACCTAGCTGAGCCATCGTGGCGGGTGGTGAACATTTGTTTATATTTATGTAGAAGCAAATCCTCTTGCACGATCTGCTGTTCTGGGAATGTTGAATATTACGATTCTCTCAGAGACTACAGGACGACAAGTCATTGTCCTCTATGCAAATGGTAGCAGAGTGCATGATAAATGTCAAGTTGCACTAATAACTAGAATGTGGTATGAGTAGAATCGATGGCCTTGTCATGGACTTGTTCTTCCAAGCAAGTTTAGCCATATTACACTCCGATTCCTTCCAAAATAGGGAAATGGCATGGTGGTTCTCTTATTCAAAGGATGCAACTTATAACAAAATCAATATAAATCTGCTATCCAAATATATATATTTATATATCTAATAAAACACGAAATTGGTTATAGGATCAAAGTTTCAAAAAATTTATCAAATTCGTTCAGGTCTTTCTTTATTATTTCTTTTTGCCAGCCATCTTAAAATAAAGCAAGATTAGACTTCTTCAAAGGAGAAAAGAAAGCACCTAAATAGAAGCACATTGGGTTGGTGGAATTGGCACGAGAGTTGCTTTCACAAGAAATTCTTTTGCTGAGTTTACTCAGCTGATACTTGGGTTTGTGGAATTGGTGCGAGAAAATAAGCAAAAATATGGTTTGGCATTAGAATATCTGGTTTAATCCAAACCTGCTGAAATTTGATTTTATTGTGTGGCTTGTTATATGTAGTGGTCTTCGAGTTCTTGAAAATTTGTCTGTTATATGCCATTTTTTCTTCGACTCATGAGCATCCACTTCGCTTGTTTCTACGTATTCAGTTATGATCTTTTAAAATTAATTTAATGTTTCATCATTTTTGTAATGAGAGATTGGAGAATTATATCGGCAAAAGGTACTTTATTTACGTCAGAAATACTCAAGACTTTGGTCCTACACACAAATCAATTATCTGTCATACATAGTTCAAGATGAAACTAAGATAAATCTTGCTTATGCTTGCACGTGACATTTTTCACGCGAAACAAATATTTTGGAGTGATAAAAAGCATAACAGCAATGCGTATGTGATTGATTCTTCGCAAGCTAATATTTTAGTGATTTTGAACTACATCCAAAGTTACAAACGAAAAAGTATGACCGATTTTTCATCCAAAAAAAACTGTGATCCTTATTATTAGGTGGATAATTCGAAACATGCATTTATATCGTCAAGGGACTAACATATACATATATAGAAAAAATGAAAATAAAAAGCCACATTCTCCCATCACAATGAGTGAACAAAATGAAGCTCTCACTCGCACAAACACAAATGCAATACATCCCAAGACTATATAAGACTTTCTAAAGTAACCTTTCCAAACATTTTATTCAGAATAACATGCATGGGAAGATTTTCAAAACTTCAAGCCAAAGCCAAAGACAAAAGTGTTAATCTAGACTACACGAAACAAAAATAATCAATGACGCGAAGATTGCAGACATGGTAATTCTCACTTGAGCTTGATTATCTTAATGTTGGAACCATCACTTACATACGATTTAACTTTTATATGCTGCCGATGTTTGCTCTAATATAATGAAAGAAAAAATGACCAGTCAAAAAATTGGAGGGATAAGAAAGAGAGAATTTAACTTGAGAAAGAGTTATTTAATTAAGTGAGGTAATTGTTACGAGCATACTAATCTATATAGAAAATCAATAATTTTATGATGCGTGTAGAAGCATTTGTATAGAATGAGACGAGTATCGTGCTTAATGCGAATTATAATTAATTGAGTGTTTGAAGGATTTCATAAGTTTGATTATCATCGGAAGGAAAAGTAAGGACTCCGTTTGTTTCACAAAAAATAAATCATTTGAAAAATATGTTCCTAAAACTAATCAATTACATCACTCATAAAAATGAATGGACATCAATTATTAATATTGTCTACAAAAATATTGGGACATAAATTATTGTTGATAATGGAAATATCTTTTTCTGACTAATTATATCAAGTGATCTAATCTATCATTTTTAGGAAAATACTTTTCAAATGATTCATTTTTTTGTAAAATAAATGAAACCTAAATAAATGAGAATGCCTCCCCGTTGATGGCAAATGGAAGTTATACAACGTGCAACGTCCAACAACCATGAAGAACAATTTATGCATGGAGACTTGACTTGCACTTTGATGGAATAAAAAGCAGAACAACAACTAATCGAGTGAATATATTTAGCGCCCTCACACATTTTCTAAAGCCACTTTCTTTTCCGCTTGATTAGATTGTCGTGCGACGGAATAAAGTGTTTTGAACAATACTATTGCCATGTAAAAATAAACTTTCTGACTTGGAACGTGAGAGCGAGGGTCGTCAAGAGTCAGTTCACATTGGAAATGTGATGATGATCTAATTCTTCCTTTTCACATTCCACCAAGACCAGCACAATTGAGTTCACGCGGTATTCATTATATAAAATAACTAAATTATGATGGCAGTTCAATTGCCAGAGATTCCTTCCAATTCTGCCAAGATCAGATGTTTTGGCTTGCAACCAATCTCCATATGATTCACACCTGCAATTCTTGCAAAATCTTCTTAAGTCGTGCCAATGCGAAGGACTTGGTAATAGTGGATATCTCATTTATATGCCTTGTACACAAAACTTCCAACTTCGTCTCCGAACGCATAATATTAATATATTTGACAAGGACTTTATCAAACTTCAAAAATATTTTAAATCCCAACCCGGAAGGCAAGTTGAAGTGGTCTTAGTGGCGACGACGGGGAAGAAGTTGAAAGTCCATGCGAACCCACTAACAGATCTTTCAGAGAAGACCCGTGTTGAAAGTCTGTCTAAAGTCGATGATGAATCCCTTATCCCCACCACCAATAAATTCACTCACATGCCGAAGTGCAAAATGGGGTGGCATCAAATTATCGTCCTCCCAAGCAATTTCGCGGGCCTTTCCTCAAGGACTTTATGCTCGAACTAATTGTACGTAACTGTTGATCTGACTTGTTTTGGAATATTAAGCAGTGCAGTGTTTTCATATGCTTTCTGGAAGCATCACAAATAAAATCTGCCTCTCTGGAAGTTTTCCTTTCTCTGTATTGAAACCATCGTATATCAAACGCTCCCTCGGCATCAGACTATTCTTGTTGGACCCTAGTCGTGATAGTAATCAAAAGACCAGCCGTTGCTAAGGGAGGATAGCGTTTTGAACAGCATGAACGTGAAGATTACTTTGTCATAATTTTAAAAGATTATGCAGGTCCGTTTCACATTCATTCAGGTCTTGACAATGAAAAATAAAGCAAGATTAGACTTTATCAAAGGAGAAAAGAAGCAAAAGATGGGTCTTTGTTTAGTATAATCTCAACTCGTGATTCATGCAGCCTTTGAGGGACACACTCTTCTTGCAGTTCTTCTAAGCATAGAGTTGCTTTCACAAGAAATTCTTCTGGTAACTTTACTCAGCTGATACTTGGGCTGGTGGAATTGGTACGAGATGGTAAGCAAAAAGATGGTTTGGCATCGTATTATCTGGTTTAATCCAAACCTGCCAAAATTTGATTTCATCATGTGGCTTGTTATATGAAAAAGGCTTCAAATTCTTGAAAATTTGTATTTTTTATGCCATTTAAAATTCAATTGACTAGCCTCTTCTTGCCTCTTTGAATGTGCATTCAGTCATACTCTTTTTCACCGTACCATATTTAAGTATTACATACTTGAAAGGTACTTTGTTTACGTCAGATACCCTCATCATTTGAATCTTGCAAACAAGACACTTATTTATTATTGTATAGTTGAAGCCAGAGCGGAAAAATACTCACTTCTGATTACATGCGATATTTTTAACTCAAAAACGACATATTAGAGGGGACTGAAAGCAAAACAACAATTCGCATATGATTGATGCTTCACAGGCTAATATTTTGGTGATCCTAAATTATATTCAAACCTTAAAATTGCAAAAAAGCATGAATAATTGTTCATCCAAAAAACTGTAATCTCCATTATTTGGTGGATAACTCAAAATATATGTTTATATGATCAGTGGACTAAGATATAACTACCGGAAAAAGGCCGTACTCTCCTATCACAAGAGAGAACGAAATGACTATATAACACTTCCTAAAACACAAATGCAATACATTCCCGGACTATATAACGGTTTCTAAAATAACTTGCCGAACAGTTTTATTCAAAATAACATGCACGGGAAGATTTTGAAAACGTCAAGTCAAAGCCAAAAACAAAAATAAATCACATGTGGATTCTAGACATGCTAATTCTCAATTGATCTTCATGATCTTATTATATAATCAATCGTGCACATAAGATTAACTTTCGTATGCTGCTTATGTTTGCCCTGATAAATGAAAAGAAATATGAGAGAGAGAGAGAGAGAGAGAGAGAGAGAGAGAGAGAGAGAGAGAGAGAGGGATGCTTAATCTTAAAAGTTATGCACTCTTCTACTCACCATGATTATCAATGATAAAATATGTCGGTAATTTGTTAAGAAAATTAACTGAATTAATTAAGTGGATAAATAGTATGAGCATAAGAAAAGCGATTCATTATTGGCAAGCAATAATGGAGGAGACTTGACTTGATAAAAAGCAGAACAAGGACCACCTGAGTGCCTAGAATAATGCAACCCTCACTTTTGCTAAAGCCACTTCCTTTTTGTCATGCTCCAATCCTCGGACGCGCCCACATCCTTCTACTTGGTCGATTTTAGAATGTGATATCTCAGGACTATGTATCGCCGACCCTTTCTTTTATTAAGCACATGAGAAAGCAGTTATAAATCTCCAGACAATAAAATAATGGGATAGAAAAGTAGGCCCACAATTTTTATATTGAAAACTCATAACCACACTTTCATACATAGCATAACAGGCTTTCATTATATTTCACAGTACTATTCACCAAGGTCTAATTTAACAAATCTACAAATATTCACAAGATTTTCAAAATGAGGGAGGTCTTAATCCTTCTGTAGGTTGTACTCAAAATCATCATCTTCACCCTCTTCTGATTCCTCGCTAGGCTTTTCCTGGAATCCTCCTCTTGAAGATCTTCCACCTAAGGGCTTGAAATTGGTTTTTACAACAACCAATGAGACTATGTCTCAGCGAGTTCTACCCCGTAAGACTCGATTAGGAAACCAATACACCACCAGGTTACCTAACACAACATGAGTCAGAAGGCTTACCTTGGTATCAGTTTCCAACCTGCAATTTAAGGTTATGCACATATGCCTCATGTATTGTATTTAAACAATCAACCAATTCATGACCAATGGATCAACTCATTGATCAATAGACCTAGTCGATTCACATGTCAGTCAGATCGTCTCTGGGTCACTTCACTTTCCATCATCACACCTCCAGTAGTACAGTTAGTCACAGACCTTCATTAATGCTCTTGGGTGTTACTTCTGCCAAGGTGATGTGTATAATGGACAACGTTTGTGCGTTCTTTAAGGCGCCGTTTTCACCAGTGATATACTCCATCACCGAACCACGTATGTCAATACTGCTACATGTAATAGACAGCACTCGTGCGTTCTTTAAGGCGCCGTTTTCACCAGTGATATCCTTTAATCACCAAACCACATATGTCTCATTACATCGGTCCTGATTGGTCTCAGCCAAGAATTTCCCCAATTCACTTTCACAGTTCCCTCTGCTTTACAGCTCATCAATGCTAAATAGTCATACTCAGCCATCAACCAATCAATCACTCAATTTCATTCAATTTGCGATAAATCCCTAATTGGCACAATCAATTCAATTTCACGCAATGTAGAGCTCAAATAAATAAATCGACTGCACCACGAAAATTAGCACGAAATTCCGGTCACCGGCCATCCCAGGTGAATTTCCAGAAAAATAATTAAATAATTAATTAATTTTGAAAAATAAATAAATAAATACAATAAATTCAATTTAGCACAATATAAAGCTCAATTAAATAAACTGACTGCACCACGATCATCAGCATAAAATCCCGGTCACCGACCATCCTAGTTGAATTTTCGAGAAATAAATAATTAAATAAATTAATTTCGAAAATTAATATTTAATTCCCTAAAATTCCTTTTAGGCCCAAATTGCTTAAATAATACCCGATAAGGGACGGGAAAAATCTCAAGATGCATTCAATAATTAATAGGACATGTCTACCTACTAATTACACCATCAATTTAACTAACATGCATTGACAAGTCTCTAATTTAATTATTTTAATCTAATCTATCCACCTAAGTGTAATTAATTAAATCTAATTAACCTTTAGGCATATTAGTCTACAAATAAAGCACTAGTGAGTAAAACTCACTTGCACCACGCTAAGATCGGGACACGGCAATGACGACGCAACGGCGGCCGAACTTGGACAGGGCCAAGAACTCTGCAAGCCCAAAGAAAATTCTGGACTGAGCTTCACGGGCTGCTGGACTTGAACTAAGCTGAAAATGGGCTAATCTCTTGGGCTGAAAAACTGCTGGCTTTGCTGGGCTTCAAAGCTGAATTTGCTGGGCCTGACTTGCGGCCCAAATACTGGACTGGATTCCTTTCTTAGGCTGAAGACGGTGCAAATCGAAGCTGCTGCAGACGCTGGAATTCGATGGATGAGCTACGGGTGATGCTGGCACGTGAGGCGGCTAAATTCGTTGCCGTGTGGAAAGGACAAAGGAGCTGAAGATCAACCAAGCTTTAGTAGGTGGCTTCTGTTGACCAAAGCAGCTTCGGCCAGGGACGCGTGGACAGAACGAAGTCAACAAGGCTTCGGTGGCATTGAAGATTGACTGAAGAAGCAACTTTGTGGGCACGTGGAAGGAGGATGGAGTTGCAGCAGGCGGTGGGGTTTCCTCGGCTTCCTTCGGTGGCCTTCAGTGGACACGACTCCAAGGGGTCAACGTTGGTTGCTTTGAGCTGCTGAGAGTTGATCAAATTGCTACAGAGAAGACGCGATCGGTAGAGACGCATGGCCTAGATGCATGAGAGGGGCACCAACCGAAGGCCTCACGGCCAAGGGGCAGCAGCACCAAGTTGCTCAATCAACCACTAAAACTCGGTGGCTTGTAGCTATTGACGGAAGAAGTTTCAACTGAGGACGTGTGGAGGTGTGTTGTCTTTGTGGAGTCACGGATGGTGGAATTCCGGGGCGTGTGGTCTTCAACGCAGCTGAAGGAGAGGCTTTGATTGCAGAGGAAATGAAAAACGAAGCCCAAGATCAAGAAGCTTGAAGACAATTATGAGGTGCGGCGGCAGTCAAAACGTCCGATGGAAGGAAGCCAGCTAAGAGGAAGCAATAGTCCAAAATCTTAGCCAATACATTTAATGTTTTGGCCCCACAAGTCCACAATACAATCCTCTTTGTCCCCCCAATCAATTTCAAGCTTATCAACTCACAAATAAACAAATTTAAAGTCCAAAATTGCTATCCTCTTCCTACCATACGAATTTCAAAATTTGAGCTTCAAATCTTCATTAAATTTTCCAAATTTGATGTCCATTGTCATAAAAGAAAAAGGACCATACTATTTTTGCAAGCGTCCATCGCCAAATAACTCAGCTTGGGAGTTCAAATTTCCTTTAATTTGGCCCACACGAATTTTCGTTAATTTTCCGCAACGTTCGAAACAGTTTTCCTTAAAAATCTCCGGAATCTCCGAAAATTTTCTGAGACTGAATCGATATTTCTAAAATAGCTTGTGACACCACAGAACTTTCAATTTCTGAAATTTGACTCAAATTGGCCGTTAATTTCACTCTGGCACGCTTTTAACATGACCTAGACTATCGGGTAGTTTTCAGAACTTTTCAGGGCAATTGACTCGTGGTCGATTTTCTTCGAGCCACAATGAACCCACTCGACACATTAGCGACTCTCAATTGTCGTGAAAATCTCAAGGACTCAATTACAGACATAGGGCACCAAAACGATAGAAAAATCAAATTAGTGCCGGTCGACGAGAATTTTCCAATTTAGTGGAGTCACCCACAATTGGCCACATATCTTAGTCGAACCAACCTATTTCTGATCTCAATTTGATTTTTAACTGTGTTGTAATGACCTCTAAAGATGAGCACGGTCGAGAAGCCGATGCATGGTCGAATTCTCAAGTCTAATGCCTTAAAATTCCTTAATAGCTTACCTAGCTAATCTAGTTATCTCGAGAGTGATCAACTTTGAGAACAACCCTATAGACGCGTCAATGAAATGCCCGATTAATTTAATAGAAAATAATACTGAAAATTCTGGATGTCACAACTTTTCCCTTCTTATAAAAATTTCGTCCTCGAAATTTAAACCTTACACACTCTGCTAGAAAAGGTGGGGGTACAACCTGTCTCATCGACTCTCGCCTCCAAGTTGCTCCTTCGTACCGTGGTATTGCCAAACCACTTTGACTAATGGAATAGTCTTTGTTCGCAGAACTTGCTCTTTGCGATCCACTATCTGAACCGGGCTTTCAACGTACGACACACGGTTGTCCACGTCCAATTCCTCAAAATTGAGCATGTGGGTCGGGTCAGGTTCATACTTCCTCAACATCGACACGTGAAAGACGTCTTGTACTTGTGCCAACCTCGGCGGCAGTGCAAGACGATATGCTAGAGTCCCTATTTTTTCCAAAATTTCAAAGGGACCTACGTACCTCGGACTCAGTTTACCTTTCTTGCCAAAACGCAAAGTTCCTCTCATTGGTGACACTTTCAGAAAGACATGAACACCAACTTGGAATTCCAGCAATCTCCGACGCTTGTTTGCATAACTTTTTTGCCTGCTTTGCGCTGTTTTCAATCTGTTTCTGATCACTGCCACGGCATTTACTGATTGCTGAACCAACTCTGGACCTGTAATCTTTCTTTCCCCGACTTCATCCCAACACACTGGAGTTCTGCACGCTCTGTCATACAATGCTTCAAAAGGAGCCATCTGAATACTCTGCTGATAACTGTTATTATAGGCAAATTCTACCAGATGAAGCTAATTCTCCCAACTTCCTTTGAAGTCTATAACACAAGCTCTCAGCATGTCCTCGAGAGTCTGAATTGTCGTCTCAGACTGACCATCCGTCTAAGGATGATATGTCGTACTGTACTGAAGTTTAGTACCAAGAGCACTTTGCAAACTTTTCCAAAAAGCAACAGTAAATCTTGGGTCTCTATCAGATGTTATCATAATCGGCACTCCATGCATTCGAACTACTTGGCGAACTTGTAGATCTGCGTGCCTATCCAAACTGAGGTTCTTTCGAACTGCAATGAAGTGAGCCGACTTTGTCAGTCTGTTGACTACCATCCAAATTGAATCATTTTCTCTTTGACTCCTCGGTAGTCCGATCACAAAGTCCATCGTGATATATTCTCATTTCCACTCTGGGATTGCTAGAGGTTGTAGAAGTCCTCCTGGCTTGCAATGCTGAGCTTTTACTTGCTGATATGTCAAACACTTGGCCACATGCTTGGCGATGTTCGCCTTCATACCTAACCACCAATAGTGTTGACGAAGATTCTGATACATTTTAGTGCTCCCAGGATGAACATTGTAACTGCTACGATGTGCTTCAGATAGAATTTCTTCTCTAAGCTCAACAATGTCGGGTACAACCAAACGTCATTGGAACCTTAATGTTCCATCATCAGAAATCTGAAAGTCGACCTTTCTTTTCTCGATGTCCTCTTGAAGAATTCTCTACATATCAGGGTCTGTCGATTAGAGAGCCTTGATTTTGACCTGAATATCCGTTCAATTTTGAGGGTGGCCATAAAACTCGAAATGTGGCCTACCTCAAACTTGAATAATGATCTCGTGCTCTTTCGATGAGGTTCCACTCCTTTATCAGTATATGAGTTACTGAAGACTTTCGACTCAAAGCATCGGTGACCTTATTCGCTTTTCCTGGGTGATATAGAATATCACAGTCGTAGTCTTTTGGCAATTCCATCCATCTGCGCTGTCTCATGTTCAATTCTTTCTGAGAGAACAAATACTTGAGACTTTGATGGTCTGTGAAGATCTGGAACTTTTCTCCGCATAAGTAGTGTCTCCAAATCTTCAGGGCGAAGATAATCGCTGTGAGCTCTAAGTCATGCATCGGATAATTTTGCTCATGAGGTCTCAACTGACGGAAGCGTATGCAACAACCTTACCATACTACATCAACACGCAACCCAACCCCTTGAATGACGTATCACTATAGATCTTGAATCCTCCAAGACCAAATGGAATTGTCAGTATAGGTGCGGTAGTCAGCCTTTCTTTCAGCTCTTGAAAACTATGCTCGCACTTGTCTAACCACACAAATTTCTCTTCTTTCTTCAAGAGTCTTGTCAAAGGAGATGCTAACGATGAAAACCCTTCCACAAACCATCTATAATAACCAGCCAATCCCAGAAAACTTCTGATCTCTGTTATTGTAGTCGGTCTTGGCCACTTGATCACGGCTTCTGTCTTGCTTGGGTCGACGGAGATTCATTCTCCAGAAATCACATGACCTAAGAAAGCAACACGAGTCAACCAAAACTCGCATTTGCTAAACTTAACATACAATTGATGAGTTCTTAAGGTCTGGAGCACTAACCTCAAATGATTCTCGTGTTCTTCATCACTTCTCGAATAGACCAAGATATCATCGATGAACACGATCACAAACTAATCCAAAAATTCCTTAAACACTCTGTTCATCAAATCCATGAAAGTAGCTGGGGCATTCGTCAACCCGAATGGCATCACTGTGAACTCATAATGACCATACCGACTACAAAATGCTGACTTAGGAATGTCCTCCTTCCTAATTCTCTGCTGATGATATCCCATCCTTAGATCAATCTTTGAGAATGTTGATGCTCCTTGTAATTGATCGAACAAGTCATCAATCCTCGGGAGTGGATACTTATTCTTAATTATCTCTTGATTGAGTTGTATATAATTGATGCATAGACGCAACAAACCATCCTTTTTCTTTACAAACAAAACTAGCACTCCCCAAGGCGACGCACTAGGACGAATAAATCCTTTGTCCAATAATTCCTGCATCTGCACTTTCAGTTCTTTCAATTCTGTCAATGCCATTCTGTACGGTGCTTTGGAGATCGGCTCTGTCCCCGGTGCTAGTTCAATCACAAATTCAATCTCTCTTTCTGGCGGTAGACCTGGCAATTCCTTTGGAAAGACATCTGGAAATTCTTGAACTACTGGAATGTCTTCCACTTTCAGTTCCTCAACTGTCGTATCCACGACAGTTGCCAGGTAACCTTGACAACCCTTGTCTAATAGACGAGTTGCCTCTGGTGACGAGATTAAGGAAATTGAGGGTCCTCCTCGATTCCCGACAAATTTGAAACTCTTGCCCCCTAATGGGTCAAACTGAATCGCTTTGCAATAGCAGTCCATTTTAGCTCTTTACTTGGTGAGCTAGTCCATGCCAATTATTAAATCAAAATCATACATGGCTAGGACTAACAAGTCAATTTTCCCCACTCGCTCACCAATCTCTAACTTGCACCCCGAACATCCCAAAGTAGCAATAACTTTATCTTTCAAGGGTGTAAATATGCAAATTGCCGATTCCAACAATATAGGATTCAATCCTAACATCTTAACAAATTGCTCGGCAATGAAAGAATAAGTTGCTCCTAAATCAAACAAAGCATAGGTAGGTTGGTCGTTGAGTGAAACCATACCTGTGATCACGTCAGGCACAGCTTCTGCCTGACCTTGTGTAATTACATAGATTGTACCCCGAGCTGGAGGCCTTGACTGTCCTCCCTGTGGCGCATTCTAAGGGGCATACCCTCTTATCTGTCTCATCGGTGGTGGCCTTCCTCGGACAAAGTCTTGCAATGTGACCCTACTGGCCACATTCGTAACATGCCCCTGACCTTGCTGGGCATGGAGCTGACCCGTGTCGCCTTCCACACAAGCGACACATACCCATACTGTTAGGCATCTGCCTATTAAATCCACTTCTCTTGAGAGGTGGAGCACGGGATTTACCCCCAGGCATGGGTCTCTTCCCTTGACGAATATTTCTCTATGGAGGTTGAACCTCGATCTAGCTGAGGCTGCTTGTTCCGATATACCTCTCTCTATCATCTGAGCCCGATGGTAGACTTCACGATAATCTACCAAATCCAATGGTAGTAGAGGTTGCTTTAGTTCTGTACGAAGACCATTCCTAAATCTCTGAGCTTTCTCCTCGGGATCCTCAATCAATCTTGGGGCATATTGAGATAGTTCAATGAACTTAACCCCATACTGATCGACAGTCATCGATCCTTGACAAAGGCGTTGGAACTCCTCCATCTTCAACTCTCGGGCAGTACTCGAAAAATATTGGTCACTAAAAGCTCCGAGGAAGGTGTCCCACAGCCTTGGTACTCCTTCCGGGAACACAGTGTCCTTGGTGGCTTTCCACCAAATGTTGGCATTATCTTGAAGTTGATACACAGCTGGTATCACCTTTTCTTCTTCATTACACATCAAGATTGTGAATGCTTTCTCCATATCTTGCACCCACTGTGGTGCGGCCTCAGGCTCTCTAGTGCCCCTAAACCTTGGTGAATTGAGCCTTCGAAAGTGCCCTACTAACTTACTTATTGGTCTTTCTGTGACCACTATCCTTGGTGGACCTTCAATGTTCACTGTAGGTGGAACTACGGCAGGTGTGACTGCAGGTGCGGCGGCAGGAGCGGCTTGAGCAGCGGCGGCAGCTACAGCATTAGCGGTGGCCTGAGCGACGGCTTCAACTATCGCGGCTTGCTGATCCATTCTTTCTCTCAGAACTTCCAAGACACACAAGATCCCATCCACCATAGGATCATTAGGGGCTGCTACCTCGAACCTCGAGCATGCGCCCATCCCACTGTGGTCGATAGAAATGCGACTTCTCAGGACACGTCGCCGACCCATTCATTTTATTACGCATGCGGAAGTGAAACAAATCCCCTGACAACATTTAACTTGGGATAGAAAAGCAGGCAATCAATCACAAACAAACAATCTTTCTTATAAACACATAGATTTATATACAACACTGGATTGTCTACAAAATAGACCGACTCAACAAAAAGGGAACTGTCCTATGACCAACTAGTTAGACACGTTCGCCAATTCTTCGATCTCCACCTCCACAAATGTCCATGGCTTCGAGTCCTCCACTACCGCCATTTAAGGACCTGAAAATGTTGAGCCCACAATGGGGTGAGACAATGCCTCAGTGAGTTCTACCCCTAAGACTCAATTAGGAAGAAAATACGCCTCAGGGTGCTCTAGCCACACAAAGAGGATTGAGGACTTACCTAGCCTCAGTCAATTCCTGCACGTTAGTACAATTAAATTCTCAATCAAACAATTGATCCAATGATTCAATTCAATCAAAGCATCTATCTTTCCATTCCAATCCATAGTATCTATCTTTCAATACCGTCTATCAAACCAGTCGTTAATACGACATATGCTCTCCAAAGCTGTAATATATAGACAGTAGCTTTACTCAAGCTGTAGATAGATAATATCTCGCCCAAGCTGATGATTCAATGATAAACAAATCCATACTTCAATTAAATCAATCAATCAATCCAAATGATTCAAACTGGTCATACAACCAATCATGGCGCCAAAAGCCGATACCGGGTATTTTCAAGTTAAATACCAAAACTTCTCCAATTCACACAATTCCACACTTTTGGAATAATTAACCATAATCATTAATTTACACAGTTTCTCAATTAAACATACAATTGGCACAAACCGACCGCACTGTTGCGATCAGCGCGAAATTCTAACTACCGGCTATCTGGCATAATTTTCGAAATTATTACATAATTAAATTTAATTAAGAAAATTAAATAATTGAATATTATTTTATAATAATATAATTTATTAAAATAATATTTATAAATTCGAAATAAATAAATAATTAAAAATAATTAATTAGGGCTTAAACTAGATTACACTAATTTAAACATACAATTAGCCCTAATTAATCAACCATTAAAATAATCAAGCATCTAATCTAATTAACAATTAAATAATCTAATTTAACCACCTAAATATACTTAAACTAATTTAAACACCCCTTAAGCATAATTAACTCACTAAGCAAGGATTAGAGGGTAAACTCACCAGTTTTGCGAGCCGATGAGTCCACGGCGACCAAGACGCCAAGGTGGTCGATAAACCTCGAAGCGGCGACACCAACGGAGGCTGGGAAGGGCTTGAAAATAGGCCACGAAGTCTCCAAAACCTTGCTGTCTTCTGCTTCTGTTCTTGGCTGAACTGCAGAGAAGAAACCAGTAGCTTCAATGGCAAAAACGGGCTGATCGGAGCTCCTGTGAGTGGGTGGTTGGCAACCAACGGCTCCTGGGAGTCTTGGGGGTCTTGTACATGGATGGGACGACCAAAGGAAGGGTCGAATGGGGCGAAACAGCAAGAAAACGCAAAACAGTGTAGGCGGGCAGCATACTGATGGACTGGCGAGCGGTAACTTCAAAACGGCGTACCGGATGAACGGCGGCTCTGTTCAAGGCAAGGTTGGGCTTGTTGGAATGGTCTGGATGTCTTCTTCACAACGATAGGTGGCTCGTTCACTGATTCAACCGGGAAGACCACTTTTGACTCCAATATTTGGCGAAGGGTCGGCTGAAGCAGAAACTGGAACGAGGAGAAAACAAGGGGAAAAAGAGGTCCGGTGGGCAAGCGATGGTCTTGGGCGGCTGATGGCTGATCTCCTTTGGTTCTTTGAAGCTCAAGATAGACAACAAAAATTGGAGAAAGCAAAGTTTCAAGGGGGAAGAGGGGCTATTGAAGAGGGGGATCCCAAATGACTCTTCTAGCCTACAACACTTGGCTAATTCTCCTCACTCATGCCCCCACCACTCTTGGCCCTCACCCTCAGCCTTTTCCTCTCCTTAGCTTCCTCAAGAAGCTTCCCAAAGTGTCCAAAATGTTGTGTGCTCCATGGCATACGAATTTTGGACATCTCTCCTTCCATTCCTCTTCAATCCAAATCAATTCTCTTCAAATAAATCCAATTGAAGCCCAAACAAATCAGCCTATGTGTCCTCGTCTTTCTTATGACTTTTCCTCGTCAAATAATGGAACTTGTATCCCAAAGATGAGATCAAAACCGGCCCTCTGACTTTCCCGAACAAAAACGGCCTTACTTTGCTTTTCCGTCAAAAATCTCGGTTTGTAGAAAAATCTTCTGAAGATGAGTCGACATTCCTAAAATGAATTGTGACATGCCAGAACTTTTAATATCTGAATTCGGGTTTAAAATCACGGTTAATTTCAATCTAGCGTGATTTGAGCGCATCCTAATCTACCGAGTAGCTTCTAGGAATTTTCAATGCAATTGACCCGTGGTTGATTATTTTCAAGCTACAAAGTACATCTTTGTCACATTGGAGACTGTCGATTGTCGTGAAAATCTCAAGGTTTCAAATACGGACACAGGGTACCAAAACGATAGAGAAATCGATCTAGTGCCGATCGACAAGATTTGTGAAATTAGGTGGAATCATCCACACTTGATCACATGCCTTTGTCGAGTCGACCTATCTTCGATCTCTAATCGATCCGTGCTGTAATGACCCTTGCAAATTAGCACGGTCGAGCAGTCGGTTCCTGGTCGAATTCTCAAGTCTATTGTGTTTAGATTCCCTAACGGTTTCACCTGATAAACTAGTTATCTCGTGAGTGATCAGCTCGGAGAATTGAACTATAAGCGTGTCGATAAAAAGTTTGTCTCATTTAATTGAAAACAGAATTAGAAATTTGGGCTATCACAACCTTGACGTTGAACCGACCCATGGCAGAGACTTTGCCAAATACTACTCGAGTCTCGGCATGGGTCACCCTCCCAACGACATTGCTGTTGATCCATCGCAATAGGCTGCTCTTCGTACGGTGCCGATCACACCCAGCTGCTGCCCGGCAACACATCCTGGTCCGCTGATCCACCTGCTGTTGTTTGTGTTGCTGCCAAGGCTCATTAATACTCGACCAGTTTTGAATCAACCTCTGGTCGAGTTTGCTTTGCTTTCCTCTCCATTGGATCCAACGAAGTCAACAGAATTCATTGGGTCCAATTTGGATTATTTGCATATTTCTTTAGTTTTGTTGAGAAGTACAAAGTTCGTGGAGCTCGAATCCATCGATGGTGAATGTCCATCATCATTATTCATAGCAAGCCAACCCACTACCGATCCACCACCCATTGATTTTGGTTCACAAGTGGCTGAATTTGAAAGCTGAATTTAGATGTGTTGTCGTGTCATTTGAATCGATTTTGTTTTCATAAAAGAAAAAAAATGAAAAAAATTTGAATTAGAATTAGGTTTGTTTTAGAATATTCCTCGTCTTAGGGTTATCTTGCATATTCAGAATAGTAATCTCATTTTGAATTTTTGAATAAAAAAATCAAAATGAAAAATGCATTCATTTAGGATGTTAGTTTTTCTTTAAATCTAAATTGCACGTTTAATTATGTGTCAATTTTAATTTCGAATTTTATATAAAAAAATAAAAAAAATCGTCATGCATATGTCATGTAGAATTAGGGCACTCTTTGCATGTAGGTTGCATGTTTATTAATAATTTCTCCTAGATAGATTGCATGTTGTTTTTAGGAGAATAGAAAAATCATGCGCATGTCATATAGAATTAGATTCATGAAAATGCACGTCATTTAGTGATTATTGTTATGTCCATTTAATTAGAAATTGCTCATCATTAGAGTTAAGTCATTAGATTAATTTAGATTGCACATTTAATTATTGCATTTTCTTACTCATGTCATATAATTTAGATCATATTGCCATGTCATATTATTTCATATTACGTTAGTAGCATGCATTGCATAAAACATGATTCTCATTAAATAAATGAAAACAAAAAAGGAATTGCGTGTTAATTAAAAATCATATCTAGGACTGTCGATGTGAATTCTGATTTAATATTGCAGATGTTTTTGTTGCTTTGAGGTGAGTTTTGCAATTTGTTTACTGTTTTATTTGGGTGTTAAATTGGTGGTTTACGCACTCACATGATCACCTCATATGTTAGGAAAGTGAATTAAAATTAATTCAAGCTGCCTGCAAAACATTTTTTCAAAATTAAAAGAGAAAGTTATCGAAAGGGCGTTAGAAAAATCTATCGTTACCAAGTCCCCGTACCTAAAATCTCTGGTTCGTAAGAGTAAAATAATTCTCACGTTATTTTATTTAGATGTCTAATCGATCTACCGTAAACTGATTAGTGGCGACTCCACTTTGCATGCTAGATATTTAAACCTAAGTCGCAAATTGGTATGGGTTTGGGAGAGCCCGAACTAAGTGAGACTTAGTAATCCATTAGCCTAATTTTATGTGGTTCACCCGAAAATTTGGTCGCGACACTTATAAAATGTCGTGGTTGAAGAAATGCGCTGAGGTAATTGTTTCAAAACAATGCATTGTTAATCTATCCATTGGTTCTGTTTATAATGACAAGATATGGTGTGATGTTCTGCCGATGAATGCTTGTCACATTATTCTTGGTCGACCATGGCAATTCGATAGGAGGGCTACGCATGATGGTTATTGAAATACATATTTTTTTGAATTTGGAGGCAAGAAGATTACGTTGGCACCTAGTAGGGAACCTTTGAAAACTCCTGTCATTGAGAATTCCTTCTCCCCTACGTTGCTTACAATGAAGGATACGAAGGATGCTTTGAAAGGAGTTCATATCTTGTATATTTTGCTTAATAAAATAGGTGAGAAGAATGAAGTTGCCTCAGTCGTACATCATCAAGTTCAACCTCTTTTGGAAGAGTTCAAGGATGTCTTCTCGATGGACTTACCCAATGGTCTCCCTCCTATGAGAGATATTCAGCATCAAATTGACTTGATGCCCGGAGCCTCTTTGCCGAATCTCACTTATTACCGAATGAGTCCGACCGAACATGAGGAATTGCATCGACAAGTTATGGAGCTATTGAATAAGGGTTTTATAAGGGAGAACCTCAGTCCGTGTGCCGTTCCAGCTCTTTTAGTTCCTAAGAAAAATGGTACTTGGAGGATGTGTGTCAATAGTATAGCGATCAACAAGATCACCATCAAGTATCGATTTCCTATTCCTCGCCTCGATGATCTCTTAAATCAATTGTCTGGTGCAATTATATTCTCGAAGCTAGATTTGAAGAGTGGATATCATCAAATTAGAATCAAACCCGGAGATGAATGGAAGACAATATTCAAAACGAGAGATGGGCTATATGAGTGGCTAGTCATGCCATTTGGATTGTCAAATGCACCATCGACATTCATGAGGTTTATGACTAAGGTGTTGAAGCCTTTTCTAGGAAAGTTTGTTGTTGTTTATTTCGATGATATCTTGATTTTTAGCAAGTCTATTGATGAGCACTTGCAGCATCTTTAAGAAGTATTATGGGTGTTGAGGCAGGAACAATTGTATGCGGCTCTCGACAAGTGCTATTTTATGGTACCACAAATCCTTTTCTTGGGGTTTCATATTTCGAAGAATGGCATTTCGGTGCATGATTCTAAGATCAAGGTGATTTGAGAATGGCCAACTCCAACAAATGTGCATGAAGTGTGAAGTTTTCATGGCCTCGCTTCGTTCTATCGACGGTTTATTGCGCATTTTAGCACCATTGCGACCCCACTCACTTCTTGCATGAAGAAGGGAGTTTTCGAATGGATGAATGCAGCTCAGAAAAGTTTTGAATAGCTCAAAGAAAAAATTGAGCACAGCCTTAGTAATTGCATTGCCTAATTTTGATCTTATTTTTGAAGTGCATTGTGATGCATCAGGTACTGGCATTGGAGGACTTCTAAGTCAAGGAGGTCGACCCATCGCCTTCTTTAGTGAAAAATTGAATGGAGCCAAACTTCGTTATAGCACCGATGATCTGGAATTCTATGCCTTATTTCACACACTTGAGTATTGGCGGCCATATCTTATTCATCGAGAGTTTATTTTATATATTGATCATGAAGCTCTGAAGTATATTTCCGGACAGCAAAAGCTTAACTCCAGGCATGCAAAATGGGCTGAATACATCCAAGAGTTCACTTTCATTATTAAGCATAAGGCTGGAGCTCAAAATGAGGTTGCCGATGCCCTTAGTTGAAAGAAGAGCTTGCTCTCTATAATGCATTTTACTATTCTTGGATTTGATTCTTTTCAGGAGTTATATCAAGAAGACCCCTACTTTTCCAAGATCATTCCTGATCCACATGAAAAGAAGCTTGCTGATTTTATTGCATGTGATGGTTTTCTTTTCAAAGGAAACCGTTTATGTGTGCCAGACTGTTCTCTTCGGCAAAGGGTGATCGATGAAGTTCACCGTGAAGGACATTTTGGGCGTGACAAAACTGTACAACTCGTCTCAGCCAAATACGTTTGGCCTCATTTAAAACGTGATGTACATTGACATGTGATGAGTTGTCAACGTTGCCAAATTGGAAAGGGACAAGCTACTAATGCTGGCTTTTATTTGCCCTTGCCGATTCCACATGCCCCATGGGAGGATATCTCTATGGACTTTGTCCTTGGACTACCACGCACACACAAAGGTATGGATTCAATCTTTGTTGTTGTCAATCGATTTTCAAAAATGGCACATTTTATTCCATGTCGAAAAACTATGGATGTTTCACGTATTGCCAACTTATTTTTCAAGGAAGTCTGCAAGTTGCATGGCATTCCGAAGACCATTACTTCGGATCGGGATACAAAATTTCTTAGTCACTTTTGGCAACAAATGTGGAAGAATGCCGGTACTAAAATGCAATATAGTACTATGTTTCATCCCCAGATGGATGGACAAACTGAGGTTGTCAATCGAACATTGGGAAATTTATTAAGGACTTTGATTGATAATAATCCCTGTTCTTGGGAGATGCGGTTGTCACTTGGAGAATTTGCATATAATTGTGCTGAAAATTGTAGCACTAGATATAGTCCATTTATGATTGTATATGGTCAACAACCGAACATTGCTCTTGATCTTGCACCAATTCCTTTTGCTGAGAAGTTGAGTAGCAAAGTCGATGCTATTGTTTCTCAAATGAGGGCAATTCATGAAGATGTGCGCCAAAGACTAGAGAGCAAAACTAAATCCTATAAAACAGACATCGACAAGCGGCGGCATGAAGTTATCTTTGAACCTGGAGATTTTGTTTGGGCTTATTTGCCACCGGAACGGCATCCCGTTGGAAGTTATAACAAGCTTAGTGATCGAAAGCTTGGACCTCTCGAAGTTCTTGAGCGCATCAATCCCAATGCGTTTTGATTAAATCTTCCTTCTCATATGAAGATTCACGACGTCTTCAACGTTCGACATTTAACACCTTATGTGGGAGATTCTTCTGATGATGATGGTGAGAATTCGAGGGCGAATTCTTTTAAAGATGCGGAGGATGATGCAGCCCGCATTGAAGACCAGCTCTCTCGACCAAGAAGATCAACCCGCATTTAAGCTCAATGAAACCGAGAAGCTGTATGGATATCTTGAGTCCATCTCGGAAGTTCGAAAGACACCTTGGGAGCCATGAAGACGCTTTTACTAGTTTCTAGTTTCTATGCTATTTACTATTTTTCTAGTTTCAACGCTCTGTTTTTATTTTGTTGACGATATAAGCCATCCAATTTCTTGTAGAAGACATACGACTTTTGATGAATGAAAACTTTGCTTTGAAGTAAGTATCGTGAATCTTGTAGAGTTCATACCCTTGAAAACTTAAAAGAGTTCTCACTCCATCCTTGAAGAGTTGGAGCTTTTGAAATCTGCATCCTTGAAGAGTTGCAGTCATCGATCTAGAAGAATCGGTGCCCCCTCAACTTCCTTGGAGGCCTAGAAGAGCAACCAACGAAGTTTCTATCTTTTCCTGTTTTGTTCGTTACTTCCAACCCAAATTCGACCATCCTACAGTGCTTATTTCAAAAACTCAAAACAGAGAAATTGTAGATCCAGAAGTCTTTGTTCATTTGGCTTTAGAATCAGGTCGATCCGATCTGTATCGACAAAGATACAACTGTTCTCCTGAGCTTGCACAGTGCTGAAATTTCTGTTCGTCCTGTTTCCCATGTGCGAGTCACTCTCCCGATCCTATTGTTTGAGGAAGCCTACCCTTGGCTTGCATCAGACTGGCTCTAGCGACCCCTCGAGAGGACATTAGCATAAGCATGGTACCCGGCATGTCCTGTCGGGAATGGCTAATGAAGCATCAGGAGGACGCTGGCACCGATTCGATCCGTTGAATATTCCCCCTCACCTGTCGAAAAGTCTCCCGCCACATGAGACTTTCGAGTCCCTCCAGGACAGTTGGGACATGTGGCCCAATGAGGCTTGCACGCCACGGCCAACCAGATGTCGCCACGTGGCCTCCTGGATGATGGGATTCGTTTATCACTTCTGCCGGCAGAGCTGGAGGCACGCCAAGGGAGGTTGACGATTGGTCAGTCAGCAACCACTCCAACTAGCAGTTTCGTGTCTATGGTGATTCACTGTTGTAAGCCGCCTGCCAACTGGCATTTTCGCAAGTCTACAAGTAACGGTCCGACGTCGTCGTCGTCATTACTACGACGCGTTGCCTCTGTACGTAGCCATCCTCCCTCGCTCGTCCTCCTCCCCCTCCCTCCTTGCTACCTCTCCATCTTGAAACCATCGCTGTGTCGGTGCCGCCATCATCTCGACCTCCTGGCTGCTGCCATCCGCTCTTCTCTCCCGCCTTGTTCTTCTGGTAATCCGTTTCGGCGGTGAATCTGTTCATTTCGGGCCTTGCGATTGGTGATTCCGGGAGTCACTCTTTCAGTTCCTTCTCGTGTTTTATGTTTCCGCGGTTCCTGTTTGGTTGGTTGGTGATGGACTGCATGGGTGATTCCATCCGTTCCGCGCTGAGAAATTTTGATCTTCCGACGACCTTTCGTTGCTCGGATTTTGCTGTTTGGTTGCGGGTTGGTTTGTTTGAGTTTGGATTTCGGTAGTGAATTTGCTTGCGCGAGACTAATCAAGTTTCGGCTTTCTTGAGATGTCTCGGCGCATCATGACTAGTATAGAAATGGATTCGGCTTTCTTGAGATTTCAGAATATTTGTCCTCTTTTTTGTGTGACAATGATGGTGTGATCTGGCATGCGATTGTGTAGTACTCGTCAGTTGATCAATGATGCTGCTTATTTTATATCTACAGCTGAAATTGGCATGATCCTCATTTTCGTCCGATGAAACTGACTCTGTGGGTGCTGTGTTTTTCCTTTGGTTACAGATATGGATACTGCAAAGACAGGGCTATATCCATTACACCGTTGCAAGACGCTCCACCTGGTACGCAGCATTGCCCTGTTTTGGGTTTCTTTGTGCGTGTGTAAAGGCAGATTCATAGGCGTTGAGCATTTTGGTTCTGACTTGACAATACATACAGGTTAGGCATGCACAGGGAATTCATAATGTGGCAAGAGAAAAGAACAACGACCCCCTTTCGTCATATGATTTCTTTGATGCTCAACTCACCCCTCTCGGCTGGCAGCAGGTGGTCACTTTTTCTCATGGTCTGGCTGTCTTCAAATTATACATATATGTTTCGACTGGTACTTCTCTTTCAAGATTGCATTTTATTGGTTTTCTCATTAGGAATGGAGTTGCTCCCGTGGATTTGACAGCTGAATATTCTTGTTATAAGAACTTGATTAAAAACCAGGCAGTCTTGGATAGAATTTTAATATAATAGATACGGCAGCAATGACATGGCCAATCGGAGTTAGTGTGAGAACTGAGAAGGCCTTGCTGTTCTTGTTCTTGTGATAATGCCCAAAACCCTATATTTATTATGTACATAATTTTTTGAACTTCAGGAGATTTATTAGAAAAAGTTCAAGGTACTTCCTTTTTTTTAGTTTTATTTTTATGCAGTTTGCTTGGACTGGTTTTCTTTCTAATGATCTCTGGATGCGGTGATAGGTGAGTCACTTGCGCAGGCATGTTCAAGCATGCGGACTTTCCAAGAAAATTGATCTTGTAATTACGTCCCCTCTGTTGAGGTACTGTGATTTGCTTCAAATTTGTTTGTTGCCTTATCTTTTCTTGTGTTCTTACAGATTGCATCGTCTTCAATTTGATTGATTATCAATTGGTGCCTTAGATTGTTAAGGACGAAATTGTTTTGTTACACATAGCTGCTTTACTCATTTAAGCCTTCAAAAGTTCATAGAGCTTTGATGTAAAGTCCTAGAAATTGGTTATTAGAGGCGCCTGAGACAGGAGGTCCTCTGTAATGAATGATTGCATTTGAACTTGCAATGAGACAACTTCATTTACAGCATAAGAGAAGATGTTAAGTGAGATAAATTTAGGACGGTGTATCCTTTATCATTTGATGGAGAATGGGCCAATGGGCAATGGATATAATCCATTCGTCAAGATAATTAAAATAAACCATGTCATTTCTTAATAGCTTAAACTTAGTATTAAATGGATGCATACTCAGTTCAGCATATATCTGGATGAGTTTTTGTTCTTCATATGTTGTGGGTTTTAATCATTCTTTTGTCCACATGTTTCTGGTCCGCATACGTAAAGTTGTTAACTAGTCATTCTACTAGCCTTTGCATGACGGGCATGCTGTGGTACAAAATTTGGACTTGAAGTCTGTTCCAAGTGTTGTTTTTACACTATTTATATGATCACTTTCAGAGCTATGCAAACAGCTGTTGGAGTTTTCGGTGGGGAAGGCCATACAGATGGAATAGGTGCACCTCCTTTGATGGTTGCAAATGCAGGGAATAGCGATCATTCTGCTATTTCAAGTCTCAATTGCCCACCATTTATTGCCCTAGAATGTTGTCGAGAACGTTTAGTAAGTGAATACTATTGGAACAAAAAAAATCATTCACCAAATCCTGAATATTTATTTGTTTTTCAGAATCGGTGGAAGCATTTTGTGTGGACATTCCACCATAGTAACTTTTGTCTGTGGAAAATGTTGGTAGTTTTTATTTCTTCTTGCTGCACCCATTTTTTAGATTGTTGCAGTTGAATTTGGAACGGGCTCCATGCACTTTACAGATTATATTTCATTCTATTCACAGCTCACAATCTTTACTTTATTGACTCCTAATATGCGCAAGTATTTTTACTGGACAAGAATTGCGAGACATAAGAAAGAGAATTTGCCTTTGTCCTTGGCCGTTATGATAAATTTGTGAACTTTAAAGAGGATATCATGTGGAAGTACAGCTGTCTATACCACTCTCTTTGTAAGGGTCATACTTTAGAGTATCTGTTTCTCCTTGATTTGAGATTAAGGGATGCTTTCTTGTAGTTACCTTGCTAGGTATGAAGGAAGCTCATGCTTTATTAGGAAGAGTTCTTATCGTTCTTTAGCAAATTAACTGGTCTTGCTTTAGTTTAAATTTAGTTCTCAACCCAAGGACTTCTTATCTTGTTAAGGATGACCAAACGTTGCATATTTGTAGTTGAAGTTGGATCAGTTTCTTCATGTTGCATAGGTTCCTCCTTTTAGCAGTTAGAACAGTGGATACCACGATACATCATTCAATTTTTGCCAATTTTCATTTGTGCAGCTGAAATTCAGTTTATATCATGGCTATCACTAAAGAAAATCATTTGATTGCTACCGCTCTCTTTGTATTTCATTTCAATTTTGATGAAAATTGACGAGTTAGCACAAGTGGATGACCTAACATGACGTGGCATGATGATAACCCGCGTACTGATTTTCGCTCAAGCACCAAAATCCATAAGATTGGTCACGGATCTTGTACCATGGATCATGGTGTCTTGTTGAAAAATGTCCTATCTAGCTTGTCATGTCATGTTTCTAATAAGTCTGCTGCTCTGTCAAATTGAGTTTGCATATTAGCATAATATATCTTGTTTGCATATTAGCATAATATATCTTTTTTCTATCGAAAGTGGGACCAACTCGTGGCCTCAAACTCAGAGCACATGATAATGGCATGACTTTCAAATTTTTTGTAAATGAGTGGTAATACCCCAAGCTGAATGATGACTTTCCAAAGTATAGTGGTAATACCCCAAGCTGAATGATCTCTCATATAATTAGCCTCCATTTAGAGGTTATCGCAAGACAATGATGAAGACATTTTTGCTACTAGTAATTGTTGAATTTCTCTCTTTCCTGGTGTTTTACGGATCCTCTTGTACTGTTACATTCTTTGCAATGCTCCATGTTGCTAAAAATTTACATTTTGGTCTATAGGGACGTAATCCTTGTGATAAAAGACGAAGCATCAGCCAGTATCGGCCGCTCTTTCCTGCAATTGATTTTTCACTGGCAAGTGCTTCATTTCTTAAAATGTTTTACTGGGCATTTGCTTTGGAAGTCTCGACATTAGCTTATCTCAGTAATTTAACTCTGATATTCACTTTTCTTTAGATTGAGAATGAAGATGACGTCTTGTGGACACCTGATGTTAGAGAAAAGGATGAGGAAATTGCTGATCGAGGAATGAAGTTCTTGAGTTGGTACTCCATAACTTCCTGCTAAGTGCTTTAAAATATAAACTACAATGCAAAATAGACTTGCAACTTGTATATCTTGGAAGAAAATAGCTGAAAAGCTATATAAAAAGTGAAAATCTGAAATGAGCCATTTTGATTTATCTTCAGGTTGTGGACACGGGAAGAGAAGGAGATTGCAATTGTTACCCACAGTGCATTCTTGTTGCATACCCTCCGCAAATTTGGAAATGATTGTAATTCATTGATTAAGAACGAAACATGCAAGGAGTGAGTGTCTCCTAGTTTATATTTGGTTCATTGGTTCTAGTCACTGGTTTAATTAATCTAATTACGATTGGGAGTGCAGAAATGTTAGTGTTCTGACTGACTTGTTTCTACATTATCGTTTTGAAAAATTATTTTCATTAGGTCCTTCATAGTGTCTTCCTTCTGAATATATTTCTAGTGAGTGAATGACATGAAATTAAGATTGTTCCTGAAAAAGCACTCTGAAGGTTCTATCATATGCTAAATTTTCCTACCTGTATACACATTAGCAGTGACCACTGATTATCCACTGTAGATTGCGTTGCTTGATATCATACCACAACCGTTTGTTAAACACAAAAAACTTGATTGTAGATGGGTGATGCCCATCAGTTATTAGGGAAGCCGGATCTCTATCTTCTCTACATATTATCTTTGGTTTTGGTAATGAAGTTTTGCACAATTATTTTTCCACCTACGCTGATTGCCAACAGAGTCCCACCTACAGTTCTTTCGGTCTTGCTTCATGTTCGCATTAAGTGATGTATTGATTTACAATCCAAGACAGATAGTTGAGTTAATAGGAATTGATGAAGAAAAGATTTTGATAAATATGCATCGGAGTTGTCCATGTACATGGTATCATTAGGCTCTACACAGATATTTATTGCTTCACTAAAATGCCATAACATAGCTTTCTCTTATTTTCTTATTGGAACTTTCGAAACCTGTAACCCGTGTAGCAACAACCACTACCAGTTCTGATGGTGGTACTTCTAGCAGATTAGGCTGATGAAAATGATGATATAGTTGTGACAAATGACCCTGGTTGGTAAACTGCACATGCAATGGAGTTGATATCATGTAGCACTTTGTTTTTAGAAAGGTGGGAGCTTTTATTTCGTGGACTGAACATATTTTATCTGGGGTTGCAGCTTTGCAAACTGTGAACTCCGTTCAATTGTCATCGTGGACAGAGGGTAAGAATGATATGCTCAAAGCATACTATTAGATATTTCTTGAAACATATACACAGGTCCCTCCTTGATTCTGTTCGCTGGTTGCAGGATGACCGGATCAGATGCCTCAAAGACTGACTATCCTGGGAAAATTCCTAGTGGACTTGATCTTCCAAGTGAGGTCGCCAAGGACAAGCACTAAAGGAAGGTCTATGGAGGATGCCAACCATTCAAGGCACCGAATGGTCTAATTAGTCTCCCATACTCTTGTTTCAATTAATGATTGAGGTGTACTATCTTTGGTGGGGAAGCCGTTGCAGCACCACGCCATTGACTCTGAACTTGTAAGCTTTGCCAGGCAGCTTCAAAGTCCATCCTTTTGAAAATCAGGGAATATGAAGCCAGTGAAATTAGGTGCCAATTTATTATAGCTATTTAAGGACGCCGTATCATGTATCTTAGCGCAACTGAGGTTGAACTTCGCTTCATCTGGTTCTTTTCCTTGCACATGTTTATACCTGCTTTTAGCTTTAGTGCTTGCTATTGCGGTAAATACAACATAGTAATTGACCAAGAAATATCTTTGTCATAGATACGTGGGTTTACATTATGTTATCCTATTGTTCGACAAAGTATAAAACCAGCCTATGTTTCATCTGTAACTATTCCCCTTGACGGCAACAAAGTCGGTCATCTTTCCCTGTTGATTGAATGTCTTCAATGGAATTGCTGTCCTTAATCACAGAGTTTCCTTCCAACTCTGTTTTCTCCAAATACGCATTAAGCTCCGAAGGTCGCCAACATGAAAATTATCCTTTTGGAGAGATGCGTTTGATATCCACAAATTGTTTGTCAATAGTCTGACATGAGTAGAGATAAATAAAAAAGTTACGGCAGAGTTGCGTTTCGAGGCCCTAGGTTGGGCTGTTTTTGCCAAGACTTTCGGTGGCAAAATCTTGTTACGGGCATGGCCCGAGCTAGGTCAGGCCCAACTGATTCAGGCATTATCCATACCCGTCCATATATGTTCTTCAGGCCCAATTCAACACGGGAGGGGTTTGAGCGTGCGTGCAGGTCACCAGACAATTGATCAACTCTGAACCCTAACCGAGATGCCCCCGTTAATATGGAGCTTTCGTGCTTGCAAAACCATATCATAATATGATTATTGTAATGAATGAACCCAAATTGAAGTCCAGCCGGTCCAAAAATGCAAGTATTGATGCACGTGGAGAGGACGATGAAGTTAATCTGTATTGATAAACTTTTGCTCTTGATACCCAAATTGTCGTAATATAAGTGGATAAACCGTTGCGCTTGATACACAAAAACTCCATTTGTTTCCTTAAAAATAAAAATGTTTTTCAAAAAATAATCGCTTGAATCGCATAAAATAATTTATTAATAATAATTTATATTTAATGAAATATCTCTTCAATTAATTCTTGTAAGTGATATAAGCTATGGTTTTTGTGAAAACCTTTTTTCAGATCATTTACTCCCCAGCGAAAACAAACGGAGGCAAAAGTGTGATGATCCATGTAGACCGTGGGGAATGAGGTCACTTAATTTGTGCTGATGAACTTCTTTGCCCTGGACTGGATACACAAAAAGCCAATTAAATAATAAAAAAAGCAAAGTCAAACATAACTTGCAGCAGAAATGTAGACATAAGGAGGAAAGACCGGTCCAACATTACACCGCGATCCTCCCCAAAAGGAGAACGATTCCTTCCTTCCCTTCCAAGACCAATACCAGGAAACAAAAAAAGGCCACAGGATTAGCAGCGCCCGTCATATCCTTTCCGTAACCCTCGTTTGCAACCCGCTAGTTCGCTTGCTCTTGTTGACTCGTGCGTCCTAAGCAGCTTAAACCGATCTTCCCCACCTCTCCAGGACCGTCCCCCTTTCCGCTTTCCAGGATCGTCCTAACATTTTTATGGCTTCTTCTCAGGTGCAGCATTCGTAGAAGACACCCAACCAAGTTTACGCATTGTCTAGGGGAGGGACAAAATGAGGGCCGGTTTATTTCCAAGTTCATCATCGATCACATCAAACCCAAAAAACCATACAAAGCACTGCATTGTCCAGCTAAGCAAATGGGAGTGAGCAAGTTCAAGTTCCGTCAGTTTCGGATTCCATACAAATTTCACCTGAAATGTGAAACTTATATTTATTGGAACGCGATTTATCACCTATATATTACCCGGCTTCTTCCTATCCTTTCCCTCCCTCTTTATTTTATCTTCATTCTAATTGCAACTCCATTGAATCAAAGAAGGCTCCAACCTTGATATTGGCATGATTACTATATTGGTATCCAAGAACGTTTACTAAAATAGAAATGCATAAATTGGTTCTGCCTAAAACATAGCAAACAACAAACAAAACACGATAGTTTAGGTATCATGTCAAATATTTCATTCAATAAGTCTCTCAAAACGATAACGTTATGTTGATATTAGAATATCACGACACAACCAAATAAATGCAAATTCTTTTTCATGTTTAAATCTCCACATATCATTTTGGATTGAAAATTCATACTAAAAAATCTGTGCAGAAAGCCAGCTACGACATGTGAATCACTAATTGTTACATGGCAAGCAAGTTCATCGCTCCGGGCTCGCGACCTGCACACGGGGAAACAGACATCCTAAACCATAGACCTCGGTCCGATCATCGAGTACCCTTTGATCCTAGATTTTTTAAAAGCGATTGGAAGAGGAAATCCTGTGGGCCTTCCATAAGAAAGCCTTTATGCGGTTCTGGGATGTGCACCGAAGATCAGTCTCCACTCCCTACCATTTTATCGACTGGGGCTTATGTCCGAAACATTCCCCCTTTGTCGAGTGACAACTCAACTAAGCATCATGGCGTAATTCCTAATTTTTGGGAGCATGAATCAGGTATCGGCTTAAACATCAACCTCACATTTAGATGTTTAGAAGTAATGGTTTCTAGATTTTGAACGAAGGCGACTAGTTGTAAGACATTTAAAGGCACGCTTTTTTTTTTTTTCTTCTTTTTCTGACGCTTTGAGCTATATCCGTTCACTCACTTCAAGATGGGATTCCTTTATATTCATGATGCGTTGCAAAAAAAAAAGAAACAGTGAGAAGAGGCTCAATTGGCCAAATTGGACCTCCATTGATCAAATTAATTGCTAGTCTAGCATGGGCCAAGCTTGATTGGGTTAATTGGATCAATTCTCTTGAATTCCTCATTCATAAGATCATTGATTTGATCAAATGGAGTCCAATTGTTGTGGTTAATTGGATTTGAGTTGTTTACCCTTGATTTGACTGAATTTTGGCTAAATTGAATGACTCATGAAATTTGGTCGGAACTGCTAATTGGCTCGAAATTTGGTGAAATTCACCCCTAGTGTGGAATCTCGAAACCGGTTTGGCAATTGAATGTGAAACAACCTCCTGGCCAAATGTCGTGAGGGAAATTTTCCTAGAAAATGACTATAAATGAGTTAATTTTGAATTTGGTCAATCAAAAATTGAAATTCTCAATTTGGGGAAAAGTCAATTTATGATTGATTTTTTTGCAAAATTGATAGATTAAAAGTTATTTTAAGGTACACGAAGTTGATTTGATGATTTTTCAATATTTTATTTAAAAAAATTTGACCAAAGATTGACTTCAATGATTTGTCAAAAAAGTGAACTCTTAACACTGTTCCGGATTATTGGTGAAATCAATGTCACGGTTTAGAAAGAACACAATGAAACTTCAAATTTGTCTAAAAACACTAAAATGACTTTTTTCCGGTCGCAATCAAAAATCTCTAATCTTGAATTTTTGTCTTTGTGGGACTCGTCGACTATAAATCAAATGTTAACAGAAAGCTTTGAAAGATCAAATTTGCACAAGATTGATAAACCTAAATTCGAAATTGATAAGGCAAAATTGTTGTCAAGGTGGAAACAGTCGTTTGTTGCAACAACATTGTTGTACGATGCAAAATTGCTAATTTTTAAGCAAGAGTTAATTGATTAGAGGCTCAAAATAGCGATCCCGTTGGGCATCGACAAACTTATTTAGAGCCAAACTCACAAGCGGCTATTTCGCTTATTTAGAAATCAACTCCCTCTCTCAATTTTGTTGACATTTTCCTTTCTCGGATTAGGAAAATGTTAGAGTATATCCAACAAGTCAAAATTGTGCATACTTTTAAGGAAGGAAACTCATGTGCATATTACTTATCAAATTGGATATTTTAATCATCTAATGTACTCTAACATTAGATAGGCCATCGAGAGATTTATTTCCTTAGTTGATAGGAGGAGATAAGATAGGACCAAATTTTGTTAGGAGAGTAATTGTCACGCCCTGAACCTCGAGAGTGTGCACATCCCTCGGTGGTTAACTAAATTGCGACATTCCCAGGATATGTCGCCGACCTAATCAATTATGCACATGTGGAAGCAAATTAAATAATCTCCAGACACAACCAAGCACATGGGATAAAAAAGCAAGACAACCAACTTTAAACAAAGCACACTTTATAGCCAAATCAGGTTTATACACGAGTCTATGTCCAAAAGAAAACCCATCTATGCTCCAAACCCTTCAGCCTCGAGTTCCGGATTCTCTACACTAGGGACCTGAAAATTTTAAACCACGACAGGGTGAGATAAAGTCTTAACGAGTCTATACCCTAAACCCCGATTAGGAAGATAATTTACTTAGAGGCAGCCTAAACACATATCATATAACACTTATCTCGCCTCAACACTTTCCTGCACATTAGTACAGCTCATATATATATGCATACCACAAACATATAAAACAACTGGAACTACTGGAAAAAAAAAATTCATAAATGAATGCGCTCCTCGTAATAGATTCTCCACATTTATCTACTGGACTATGATGACAGAGCAACGCATATAAATAAAATGAAAATGCCACCATAGACTTGAGTAATATGTCTTTCAAGAAAAATGGATAAGATTTCCACACCATGTCTACGTAGAGCGCAACTACCTAAGATTTTCCGCTCCCAAGGAACCCCACCAAGACAATCAAGAAGTACAAATTTGTGATCACAATAATGTCATTTCAAGAAGACTTTGACTTCTTAGCATTTATGATTAAGCGAATCGCTGCCCGACAGTTATTGTGCTCGACCAGACTCTGTTTCTTTTTCTTGCTGCACAATTGTAGCTATAAACTATTTGACAAGCACTCTGTGAAGTTAAAGATATTTTTATCACTTTATATTAAATTCCACGATAATTTAACTTTTAGAAATATGGTGTGGTCTCTACGTACTCGAGTATTATACATGTTTAGACGCGATCCAAATATGCATATGGATTGTCTCTGGCATGAAGTGTCAAATAACTTTTTTAGGTTTTTATTTGCTCCTATGTCTGACGAAAATATTGGAGGCTTTCCCGTTGTTGCGGGTTGTCAATTAATTAGGTAGCCTATCGCCGTAAGGAGAACAGCTCAGTTTAAATTCTATTCCTTTTTGTGACTCGTTAGATCCAGTAATTCTTTTCGTGACCCGTTAGATCTATTTCTTTTTGTGTTTATCTTCAGGATGTAGTGTAGAACATGAGGGTCGGGATCACAAAGCTTGTGTCAAATATCACTCCCTGTTAATGTTTCTTTCCGTCCATCCTTATCATGATTGATATAGAAGGAACGAACAGTGTAAAGTGTATGTGTCTAGGAAAGGAAATTTTTTTAAACTTGGATATTTGTTTTACACGCTTGCGTACCTATGACTAAACTAACTTTGGCAGAAAATCTGATCTTCCTTGACCATGAGAAAATGAGACGTCATTTTGACTGAATCTTACATGAAATTACTCGTATGCCAACCAACAAAGCTTTTAAAATAGATGACACATGTGAGCCCACCAATCGACCTTAGAGAAGACTCGTTTCAATGACTTCACACTTGAGAAGGGCTGTATATGAAGCACTCCCCACCACCAATAAACTCACTCACATGCTAAATTGCACAATGGGGTGGCATCAAATCCTCGGCCTCTTCTATTTCCTGTTTTTCTTAAATTTCCATCTTCTCTATGCTTCCTTCCTTTGCCCTCCTGACCAGCACGATGCCTTACTCAATTTTAAGAATTCCTTCTACCTTAATAAAACCAATTATTTCTCCTTATCTACAGTCTAAATGCGCATTGGAATGGAACAAGAGCATAGATTGCTGCTCTTGGAATGGGGTCACTTGCGATAATGTCACAGGTAATGTCATTGGTCTTGAGTTTTCCTCCGTTCAGTTTCATGTCGCTCTCTATTCCAATAGTTACCTCCTTCTCCCAAAGCTTCAAGTGTTGACGATATCATATTGCAACTTGAACAAGTTTCCTTATTTCTTGAATTTGTTAGAAAGCTTAATAGACTTAGACCTCTCTTTCAACGAGATTAGTGGGGAGATCCCATGGTGGTTTTGGGGGATAAACCATCATACATTGAGACGTTTAGATCTTTCTAATAATCATCTAGAGGGAGATATACACCAATTGCATTGAAATCGATTGTCGTATATTGACCTCTAGAACAACTCATTCTAAGTACCACTCTCAATCCCTTCACCTTCTACTCGTTACTTTTATGCCATGAACAATAATTTCACTAGTGAGATCCCCTCTATGATTTGTTAGTTGAGTTCCCTCTTGGAATTAAATTTATCGAGCAACAATCTCTTGGGGACTGTGCCCCCATGTTTTGGTAATATAACCAAACTCTTGACTTTAGATTTGTCTAACAATAGTCTCTTAGGGAATATTCCCCCTAGTTTTGGTAATATAACCAATCTTGACTTTCTAGACTTGAGCAGCAATAAATTACAAGGGCCATTACCTCGCTCCCTAGTCAAATGGATAAACTTATCGGTGCTAGTTCTCAGTCACAACGAATTTAATGATATATTCCCACATTGTCTGAGAGCACCGCAACTATATCACCTTGATTTGCAATCCAATAGATTTCATGGTATGATCAACCTCACTGGTTTCGAGCTCTCCTTCCCTGCTCTTAGAAATTTATATATTTCCAACAACAACTTTATTGGATGGTGGCCTACAAAGGTTTTCTCCAACACCTCATTAGGTGTAATAGATTTGTCAAACAACAAATTTGAAGGGCCAGTCCCACTTCCATCTCTCGTCACAACGTATTATTCCATTGCAAATAATATTATAAATGGAAAGATTCCTTCTTTGATATGCAATGCCACCTTTCTCTAGACGATCAACTTGTCCAACAACAGCTTAATAGGTAGCTTTCCTTGGTGCTTAGCAAATTATAACATTTTTCTCTCAGTTTTGAACTTGCGAATGAATCAACTCGAGGGCACAATTCCACAATCAATTTCTTTGATAGGTGGATTGTTCTCTTGATTTGAGTCGAAATCGGTTTGAAGGCACGTTGCCCCAGTCACTTGTCAATTGTACATATCTACAAGTTTTGGATCTCAGTAGCAATCAGATAGAGGATACATTCCCGAGATGGTTGGGAAAACTCCTAGAATTGAAAGTTCTCATTTTGAGGTCCAACAATTTCAAGGGTCTTTTGAATATTCCGAAGGGAGATCTCATCTTTCCGAAGTTACGCATTTTGGATCTCTCCAACAACAACTTCAACGGTCCTTTATCAACCAACTTGATAATGAACCTTAGAGGCATGAAGAATAGAGAAGTTGGGGAAGATGAACCATTGTATATGACGTGGTTTACCCCTCCCTACGGGATGACACCATATGAAAAAACCGTGACCATGATCATGAAAGGGCAAGAGATAAAGTTAGTGAAGATCTTGACCATCTTAACAACTATTGACTTGTCACAGAACTCTTTCCAAGGAGACATTCCTAAAGCTTTTGGCCATCTTCGCTCACTTGTAGGGCTCAACCTTTTGCACAACCACCTTATTGGTTCCATCCCTTTGACTTTAGGAAGCTTGACTAATCTTGGATGGCTCGATCTATCTTTGAACATGCTTAGTGGGGAAATTCCTAGAGTATTGGGAGATTTAATCTCCCATCCCTTGGGTACTTAAATCTCTCGAGGAATCAACTCATTGGTCGAATTCCTCAAGACAAGCAACTGAGCACATTTTCAAACGACTCGTTTAGTGAGAATCCAAGCTTATGTGGAACTCCATTGTCGAAAGCATGCCCTGGTGATGCTCAACCTCCTCCACCATCATCCTCAACACATTTTGATCGTGAAAAGCATGAGAATTGGTTCAAAAAGAAAGTAGTGTGGATTGGTTATGTTTCTGGAATTGTCATTGGGATCTCCATAGCATACATTGCATTTGAAATAGGGAGGCTGGAATGGCTCGCGCGGGGCGTGAGAATGCTGGAGAGAAGTGCAGCCCAATGGATGGAGAAGCCAAAGTGGGAGGCCATCAAGTTTCATGGACACTGAAATTGTTAATGAATAGTCTCTTTAAACTGTGTAATGTAGATTCAGTAAATAAATATGTCATTTCCCTCATGAATGGCTTGTTTCTAATGTCTTCTCGTTTTGTATCCTGGTGTAATTGAATATGAGTTGAATTGAAAAGTTGAATAATGAAATTTGTCAAGCGCTCAGTTGAAAAAATAAAAAATAAAAAAAGAGCCAAAAAACTGGGAAATGAAAGGAGAGCCATTATCCACTACGGATAGCTCTTTCGCCCTTCGGAACAATGTCGCATCCTCAACGTTGTCTGTTCCAGACGGTGTAACCGCGACGTCCATCACCGGCCGCGCGGGCTCAGATTCTCCAACCGCCCGCCGCCGTACGATTCCCTGAGAAGATGATGGCAGCGACTCCGACTCCGACTCCGACTCCGACGCCTAGAAGAGCCTCAACCAGAAGAAGGCGTGGAGCTCGCTTCCTTTTCCCATCCCCAAATCAAGCGCTTCCTCAGATACTGCTGGGAAAAATAAAATGATGTGTTTGGAGGCGGCGCGATTTTGAGCTCTTACGGGCTTCGTGTATATATAATGATGTTCAATAACGTAGCGCTGTAGATTCATTATCCTTTCTTTTTAAAAGGGAGATTGCAGAGTGGCTTTTCCGGAGCAAGCGGCGTTGGACGCTGGGATGCTTGCGAAGGTGATGCTTCTCCAATGCGTGGCTGTTTCTCTTGAGGCTTTTGGTCTGAGTTGTTACTTGTTAATGCCATTGAGATGTTTGTCGATTTGTCGCAGATACTGGGACCGGATGTTCGAGAAGGAAAGCGAAGGCAGTTCAATTTCATTGGTACTTTCAAGTTTTATTCATGTTTCTGTGAGTGTGGATGTGTGTGTTCGTGAGAATCTTTTCGCCTTTCTTTGCCGGTTCACCTGGTATCTTCTTTGCTATGCTTGGCCATTGCACGATGAGTTCTTGCCCAAAAAAATAGTTCTTAAGATAAGAAGCTCTCTTTTGACTGCCCCCTTTTCACCCCCTTTAGATTGTGTCTGAGTATGTCAGCTTGTACTTTTGAAATGCTCGGATGATAATTGCAGTATAGTTCCTTGAGCATAAATTGATGAATGATAAGTAATTGCTAATGATGTGCTCGTGAGAGGCGTACATGAATGCTCAAGCTGTGCAAAAAATCTGAGATTTTGCTTGCTGAACGCTTTTTTTCATTTCCAGATGGAACACAAATGTCCCTGGCTTTTTTTCTCTTCAGTTTTATTTAGTTTTTTACTTTTTTTTTTGGGCTAAGGTATTTTAATTTAGTTTTATTTTACAAAATACGCACGAGCGGTGTTGATTCAATGATTCATTGATGCCTCATGAGTCCATAATATGCAATGTCGACTTCCTTAATGAATCATATTTGTTAGGGAAGTTGCTGTGAGAAGTTGAACCTGAGTTAATGGATGCTTTAATTAAGGCTACGATAGATGGTGACCACAGTAGGCTGCAAGCTTTATCTGTATCCGAGGTGTGGTTTGGCAAAGATGATGATGAAGGAGAAGAAGATTTTGAGCAAGAACACGAGGAAGAGGAGGAGGTACCTGGTTTTAACTCTGTCACTGAAGAAAAATCTGCATTGCCAACCGCTGCCTCGTAAGTATTTCTTAGAGGAGAAAAAGTTCAACATGTATGGGATGTGTGAGGAGTCGGCTTCCCAATCACCTAGAGAAGAAAGTTTTACCTGTACTTACTCGATTTGATAATTAGTGCCCTGGTTTTTATTAAAAAATCTAAGCATAGACTAGAATCCCTGGCTTTGAATTTACTGAGAGGTGCTGATTTCTACGGGTGTCCTAAGCCATGGAAACTTTATATGTCAGATTAGATACATTAGACCATGCGACATAATATGTGCATGCACGACAATTTTTCTATATCCTAGCAATAAAAGAGATGATTGCCACATATAATTAATAGGTCAATGATATAACATTTAAATGATTTGAGTCTGCAGAAAAGCAGAAACGCTATGCAGGGAACGTATGTGGATGGAGAAAGGAAATTTGTCATCTTCTGTAAAGTACTATCATCACTTAGAATTATGCATTCATAGACATGCTTGAAATTAATAATGACTTTACCTTTTCAATATTGTAAAGGATACGATAAATTTGAAACATTGAATGTGCCAAATAATCTGGTCTAGTTCATATAATACAAAAGCTTACATAAAATTGTCTAAAAAAAAGTGCTTATCAGAAGATGCAATCTTTGTGGGAGCTCACCTTCGCCTTTAAATTCATACGTCCCTTTCTTTGAATCCGCATCACTTTCTTTGTCTTTTTCTGCATTTTCATCTTGTACTCCGTATTTCTTTAGAATGGCACTGGATGTGAAAGCAGCATCAATCCATTTCTCCTCCACCTTGCACGATATTTGTCTTCCCTAATTGCTCTGTGCAACTTTGGTCAGCAGAGTTCACATGAATCTTTCTGCAACTCTGCCCTTTACTGGCCAAAAGGTCTTGGATGAAACCCAAAATTCGAAATCAAAGTCTTACATATATTGGACAAAGTAGTTACTAAGTAACCAAACTTGCTACTTTTTTAGTGGAAGATAGAGACTTATGTTTAACTTTGCATAGTAAGTAGTGCAGAGTGGGAGCAGTTTTTCCTGCAAAAAACTTCAGCGAGAACTTATCTAACTTGTATTCTGATATGGAGCCATTAATATCTCATTTCCAATTTTGTCAAGGGTTACTCCTGCCTTTTTTTAGGTGCACAGCAAGGATGAATCTTGGCTTGATGGGTTACTAGCGATACCACAGATTTAGACAATGAACAACTTTTTTTAATTATCCAACGGATATACAACTTTTTGGAGGCAGAGATGGTATGAGATCTTCATCACCCATGAAATATGCCAAATCTTACATGTATTGAAAAGGTGGTTTATTAGTGATGTGATGCATTGGTCATGCATGAAACTTTAGGTCTTCTCAATGTCCATCTTCCGTCTCTAGCATTCGTTCAGGTCTCTCGATGTTGACTTGCTTTTCAATTTTCAATTCCCAGGAGTGTAGTGAGAATGCAAGCATAGCAAGCAGTTGGTTTGATAATTTAATCAGTAAAGACATTCAAATAGCCAATGAAGTTTTCTCCAATCACACCATTGTTTTGACCGGCAAGTAAGTTGACAGATATCTCTTACAGTTTGAGCATTTAGTTTTATCTATTGGAGCATTCAAATTTTCTTACTATGTATAGCATCTTGAACAACTCCATGCCCTGGATAAAAATATCCATGGGTTGCTGTGGAATCAACTACTCGTTTAACATCCGGCTCTTGACTATGAAGACCAATTGATGGTTTTGCATGAGCACATGCGGTAACGCATGGCATGTAGTTAACATTTACACAACTCTATTGTTGGTTGGGCTAATTCATCGCTCCAACTTGGACAACAAACTTCGCCATGTTTAGATCGTTCTTCAGTGCACATGCTGTCGCTGAAACTCGCATTTGCCGATTGCCGATAGTGTGGTTGACATATCTCATGTCACATTGTCAAAATAATTTTTGGGTTCCATGTCTATGCTGAATTTCTACCTTGTACTTCCTATAGGAGCTGCGAAAGCTTGTATGGAGTGTACAGTCAACTCAAGAACAGGCAGCTGAAAATGAGAGAGAAGCTAGCATAGCGCTCCTAAGGGCACAGAAGTCCCCTGCTCGTTTCTTCTGAAACCTTGCGAGGCAATTATGTCTTAGCAATACATGATTACACAATCGATACTCACCTCTTGTACTAATCTTTTTTGTAACATTCACATTTTCTTTTTCCAGGGTCCGGTTGAATCGTTCTAGTTTCAGGGTTATGGATGACCTGAGTACCAGGTGGATGATGGGGTGCCAGTTTTAATTAGGTGCTGGGTTCAGTCCTGCGCAATGGCTCAAAAGAGAATAGTTATGCCGTTAACGTTATTCATTTGCCTTTACCTTTCCACTGCCTGTTAATTTTATTAATTCCGGAGAGTTATAAAAGGAGGGAAATTATGCAAATTGTCCGATAGAAAAAGAAAAAAAAAAAGGGAGGTTAAGTTCTGTTCTCATAAAATGTTTATTTTGACACAGTTTATGCTTTTGCATCTGAATCTACCTGGGGTAACGTTCATGCTGGTGCCAGCCAGTACGGATGTAGTTGAATCCTATACAAGTACATATGCACTAAGGTTAACCCTTTTTCACCTGGGAGGGTCACGAGCGAATGCAGCCTACAAAATTACAAGCCTTCCGACAGACCTTTGAGAGCAGACGGGTGGAGACGACTTATTAGAAGGGCTATATGAGTTAAATTCCTATCCCAACCACCAATAAACTCACTCGGATGCTAGACTGAATAATGGAGAGGATCTAATAGCTTTTTCTTATGTGGGTTAAGATTAATAGATGGCTACAGAAAAATGGGATGGGTGTAATTGTGGGTTGATATAGGCACGATAAATCAATTCACAACCCACGAGACAAGTTGAACTCGTTGTATCGGAAGACTCGGTGTCCATCACTTCACATTTTATAAGTCGGAGCACTCACTTGCCTGCTAAATATAAGTCGGAGCACTCGCTTGCTAAATCGCAAAACGGGGTGGCATCATGTCCTTGGCCTCCTCTGTTTTCTCTTTTTCTCTCATTCGCCCCTTCTACATTCCTCCCCTTCCTTTCCCACACTCCCATTGCCCTTCTGACTAGCGCAACGCCTTGCTCCATTTTAAAAACTCTTTCGCGCTTGATAACATGGCATCAGACTCTTATTACCACTCTTCTCCAAAGACAAACTCAGGGGACAAGGAGGTAGACTGCTGCTCATGAGACAGTGTCATTTGCAACAATGTTATTGATAACATCATTACTCTCGATCTTGCTTGCAGTTGGGTTCATAGCACTCTCCACTCTAATAGCTCCCTCCTACTCCTTCGCCACCTTTGGATGCTCGACCTTTCTAGTAATGACCTTGCTTGCTCCTACATTTCGCGTAATCTTGGTACATTTCCAAAAGCGACTTATTAGAATCTCTCTCTTTCATCCTTTTCTCTTCAATGGCTGGAGTTGACTTCTTACAACTTAGACCAAGTTCCCTTATTTCTTATATTAGTTAAAAAGATTAACAAACTTTGGCCTCTCTCGCAATAGGATTAGTGGGGAGATCCCAAAGTGGTTTTGGGAAAAAGTCATGATACATTAGACGCATTAGATCTTTCTCAAAGCTTTCTAAATGAGGTATACAACAAATGCATTGAAAGAGTTTGTCATATATTGACCTTCACAACAACTCACTCTAAGGACCACCTGTGACAGTTTGATTTTCTGCTTCTATTTTCAATTGAATGAATCGGGCTTTTCATCAACATGTCATAGTGCTATTCTCCAAGCTGATCACTCGCGAGGAAACTAGACTAGTTGGGAAAGTTATTAAAGAATTTTGATGCAACAGACTCGAGAATTCGACCAGAAATCGATGGCTCGATCGTGTTAGTCTACGAGAGTCATTGCAACACAATCGAAAATCTATAAGGAATTGGAAATAGGTTGATGCAATTGAAATATGTAATTAGGTATGGGTGATTCCATTTAATTACAAAATTTATTGTCAATCGACACTAAATCGATTTTTCTGTCGTTTTGATACCATGTGCTTGTAATTGAAATCTTGAGATTCGCGCGAAAATCGAGGGTCGCTAATGGATCGGAGATGCACATTGTGGTTCGAAAATAATTGGCCACGGCTTATTTGTACCAAAAATTCCCAAAAACTACTCGGTAGTTTAGGCCGCGCTAAAACCACATTCGACTGAATTTAACTGTGAAATTTACTTCGATTTCAGAAAATTGAAAACTCTAGTGTGTCACAATTCATCCCAGGGACATTGTTGCATCTTCAATTTATTGATGATGGGAATTGTCCATGAAATGTGCAAGAACAGCTAATTAAAAGAGCAAGGGAATTGCCACATTTTAAGTAGGATTTTAAGGCCTCTATTGTGAAGCAATTTTAGAGAGTAAAGAACACCTGGAGTGCCATAACTTGGCACGAGGGGACACTTAAGTGCCATAACTTTTTTTCGGTACACTTAAGTGCCACTTTTTTTTCAAATGGAACACTTAAGTGCTAATATCGGAGTAAAATGGAACACTTAAGTGCCACTCCGGCGAAAATTCGGCCAAACGGCCGACGTGGCAATTTTCCGGCGATGGAGGTCCAAAACGACGTCGTTTTTGCATGCTTTGGCGTGGCAAAAAATGCAAAAACGACGCCGTTTCGCGTCTCGACGTGTAAAAATAATAAAAAAATTAATTAAATTAAATTAAAACTTAATTTTAATTAAAAATACTCTAAAATTAAAAAAAAAAGGGGGCGGACGAAGGGGCGGGCGGGCGAGGGCCGAGCCCTCGCCATCGCCGCCTCCCCGCCGTCACCGGAAGGGCCGGCGACGGAAGGGGAGGGTCGGCCGGGGTCGCCGACCCCGGCCGACCGGTGGCGAGGGCCGTGAGCCCTCACCGGATCGCGGTGAGGGCCCGCGAGCCCTCGCCCGGATCCGGCGAGGGCCGCGAGCCCTCGCCGTGATCCGGCGAGGGCTGCGGGCCCTCGCCACCTCCCCGCCGTCGCCAGGAAGGGCCGGCGACGGAGGGGGGAGGGTCGGCCGGGGTCGCGGCCCCCGGCCGACCCTCCCCCTCCGTCACATGGCCCTTCCGGCGATGGCGGGGGGTGGCGGCCGCGAGGGCTCGGCCCTCGCCCGCCCGCCCCTTCGTCCGCCCCTCCTTTTTTTTTTATTTTTTTTTTTTTAATTTTAGAGTATTTTTAATTAAAATTAAGTTTTAATTTAATTTAATTAATTTTTTATTATGTAAACGGCGTCGTTTCGCTTTGAGTCGCCGCCGACTCAACTCTCCGGTGAGCCACGCAAGCATTAAAAAATAATAAACGCGTGCCACGTAGGATTTCCGACAAAGTCGCCGGAGGTGGCACTTGTCCCATTTGAAAAAAAAGTGGCACTTAAGTGTACCGAAAAAAAGTTATGGCACTTAAGTGTCCCCCCGTGCCAAGTTATGGCACTCCAGGTGTCCCAAACTCCAATTTTAGAGGTATTATAAGTTGTTACTAAGGGACTTGGCCCTATCGAATTAGATGTTAGATTGGTAATTAAAGAAAGAAGAGAAGTCTCCTCAAAAGGAACTTCGTAGGAAGCCCCCTCTCCTAGAATTTCACCTCAATTTCCTTGGTATTTAATGGAGATAGACTTGGAAAAGATGGTGGGACCTAAGGTAGTAATGGAGAGCCAATTTTTCCATGGAATTTGGGGCCAAAAGCAGAAGGTAAATGCTGAGTAACTTCCAGGCACTTACTCCCCACCTTTCCTCCTCTCTTATTGCCGTAGGAACCAAAGTGCAGCAGCAAATGGGCTGCTTTCCTTTTTACTTTTCCCTTTTCTTTCTTGTTCTTTATTTTTCTTTCCTTTCTTTTCTTTCAGCCGAAGGGTCTTAGTCTTTTGCTTTACCCTCTTTTCTTTTTCTTCCGCACGTATTTCTTCTCCCCTGCTGCCGTGCACCTATCTCTCTCTTCCCCTTATCCAGCCTTACGACAATTTCCTTTCCCTTTCATAGCCATAAAAAGTCTTGTCTTCTTCTTCTTTAAGTAGTTTATTCGGCCATTCTTGCTCCCCCTTGGACGACAAAACCGTGACCGAACAGCAATCTCCTGTGCGCTTCTCCCTCCTCAGAAAAATCTGTCACTCTTTGAGATGCTGTGGTGGTCGCTCAACGACACCTCCAGCCGTTGAACCGGGTCCAAATCATCGTCAAAAACCTCCAGGGCTGTCCTTGTGTTGCCGTCCAGCCACAAGTGAGGATCACCATTAGATTTAGCGGTAAGTTGTCTCCTAAACTCAGATTAAGGGCTGAGTACATTCTTTAGGGATTTTTACGTAGAGGAACCATGTAGATGAAGTTATATGTGGATGAATGTTGCTTAGGGATGTTATAATGGCCATAGAAAAGTTTAGATAGGGTTCATAGAGCAAAAAAAATGTCGTGGAGGGAGATCCGGACTAGAATAGTGGCTGTTTTCTGAAACAGTTTCCAGGACATGTATGTTTTGCTAATTTCGTGGACAACTTTGTGATGCGATTTTGAAGACATTTCCTTATGAATAAATGTTTTGGACATCCTATAAAATAACATATATTTTTCTCAGAATTTTTAGAAATTAAAAAGATGACGATTTTAATGACGTCATCCTCGGAACAGTATTTCGAACAGTTCTGTAACCCGTAACCTGCCATGATTCCAAGGGTTGTTACCTACCTTTAGAGGTCAAATTTCCAATCGGTTCCTTCATGAAAGTTGTTCCTCACAACTTCTAATATAACATACTCGAATTTCAAATCAAATGGACAAGATTTCAACCCAAAACCAAACTGATTTCGATGAGTTAGACTCTTTGGAACTGGACCCGATTTTTGTGCTGGATAGAAAGAATTTTTGGGCCGAATCCAGAGGGATCTGGATCTCGGTGTCTTCATGCAAAATGTTTTTTTATATGTTATCTAGCACGTGTCCAAATTTGAGAATTTTTTGAGATCGTATGGGTGAGTTTCTGACTTCGAAATTGGGAGACCGTTATTGGGCAATTTCTGTCAATTTGAATTAATGAGAGTATATGCTTGTTTTGAAGTATTTTTGCTATGAGATTGCCCAATTGATGCTGTGGATGCTGTGTATAATTGATTATTAAAATGTGGCATCGATCATATGCATTCATGACATGAGATTCCGTCACGAGCCTTTGGGCTGGACGATGCTCCTTCGAGAATGCCCCAAGTCAATGGATGCCGATCGCAATGGATGCTAGGCCGATTCTCCTTAATTGCAATGTCGTCTAGATATAGACGTTGCCACGCTCAACGGTGTGAGGCAAAGCCCGGTTATACCTGTGACATCCTGAAATTCGAGTCCTCTGAGGAATGAATGGATGTGAATTGCGTCAATGCATTGTTGGTTGCTCTCACTCGGAACTGATCACTCCTGAGATACTGACCTTGAGAGGAAAGGCTAATGAGGACAGAACTCGTACGACTAAAGAACTCGACTTGGGAAAACGACTTGATCGTGAGACTTGCGTGAGGAAGATCCTGTAGTTAGGCAGGCCGATTCTAAGGACGACTAAAAGTTGATTCGTGGACAGAACATAATGGAACGACGGGTGATTCCGTTTACCGTTATCGAGCCCGCGAACGACCCTAGGTCGATCCTCAGTAATCGTGTACTTAGAAATAAGAATCTATCCTCCGTAATTTCATGTAGTCAAGGACGTCCATGCGTCGAGATATCTTGAACGTGGTTTGGCACGAGTCGGTCACGCGTGAATCCTCAAAGCCACCTGTCAGTCTGAGTTGTGACCAAAATGGCATTAGGGCGAAATTGACATGGCATGAGAACTAAGAATTGGACTTCGAATTATCGGGAATGTCCGGGACAGACTTTAGATGAAGCTTTAGCGACAGTAGACAGAGCCAATGAAGCCGAGAAATTGGAAAAGGGATTTTCGGACCGAGAAAGTAAGCCCGCGAGGAAATGGGCCGGGCCAAGCCAGTGTGGGCCTTAGGCCTAAGTTGGGACAGCCACCAAAATGGGTCTAAGTTAAGCAAATGAGCCCATTGGGCCTAAAACACTATTCATCTTTCAAAGCCCATGGTCCAACTTTGGGCCCAATCAAGCCCAACCAATTCCCAAGCCCATTACTATTCATGGCCAAGCCCAATCCCTAGGCCCATCCACCAATTTCAGCCCAAGGTTAGATTGGTAATTTGTGTAAGGTGGAAATGACCAAATTACCCCTAAAAGCAAGTGGATAAGGGTAAAGGAAGAGAGAGAAGATGACATCATGCATGGGGATTTTTTTTTTTTTGGTCAAAATGCATGGGGAATTGAAGCAAGCATTTAATGGCCTTAAAGAGATGTGACTCCAGCCCTCACATCACTCTCTCTCTCCCTCCTTCAGCCCCAAACTGTCGAGCTCTCTCTCTCTCCCTCGTTCTCCCTCTTTTCCAGTTTCTGTTCTAGCAGACATCCCTCCAAAGATTCGAGTTGATTGTTGGCTTTCCGGATGAATCGGCCTTCGTGCCACCCACCATTGTCTTCAGGAGATCCAGACCGTGTAAAGGGACTTGGCCGTTCGCCGAAACGATTCTCCAACCGTCCCGAATTCCGGCCAGAAGCTAGCGGCAGTCCGACCGCCTGGAACAGTTGTGCTCCAGCTGACCTTTCATCAAAGATTCGAGTTAAAAGTGGTCTTCCCGTGAGAATCAGGCTACGCTCCACATACCACCGTAAAGAGGACTTCGAAACCATTCCAACGAGCCTGGTAGAACCTCGAACGGAGCTTCCGTCCATCCCGAAATCCTGCGACAAGACACCGGCCACTGGACCGCCTGGTTCCGCCCAGCTCCGCCTGGTTCGCGATTTTGACCCGTTTTCTCCCATTCTGACCCTTCTTTCACTTAGCCCAGCTACCAGCCACTCCCCCTTGACCCCCAGGTGTCGCCGGTTGCCGGCCATCCCCTTCACCGGAGCTCCGGCCAAGCCGTTCAACTCAGTTTCTCCTCCGGCAGGGCTGTTTTTCAGAGGTTTCAGTGGGAGTTTGGGCTGTGGTTGCTATGTTGAGCTTGGGACCACCTTGGATTATCGTGGTAGAGGTCTGGGAGCGTCGCCTCCATCGTCGCCGCCGCGTCGGTGTCTCCGGCCCGCTTAACGGGTGAGTTTAGCTCCTAATCCTTTGATTAGAGCCTAAACTTGCTTAGGGTTAGTTTAGTTAGATTTAATTCTAGTTTAGATGATTTAATTAAGTTGTATTAGCCCTAAGATAGGTGGTTAGATGGATGGATTAGATTAGTTTAGCTTAATCTTGCTTTATTTGCTTGATGTGCTTTATGTGGTTAATTAAGTATGCTTGGCTTTAATTAATTGATGGTTGCTTTAATTAATGCTTTTAATGATTTCTGAATTTAATTTATAGTTTATTAAATACTGAAAATTTACTGTTCATGCGACACTATTCACGATTTACTGTTCACGAGGTACTGTTCACGATTTACTGTTCACGGCACTGTTCACGAAACACTGTTCACCCGAGAATGAAAAGTGTCTAATTTCATGTGTGTTTAATCCTATGAAGTGATTGGATGTGTTATTGCATAAACATCCGCATAAATTGAGTGATAATTTGTGAAGTTGAGTGGTGATTGTGAAAACATGGATTTTATTTGGAAAATCCCGGGTGTCGGGTTTTGATACCGAAAATGGATTTTAAGTATAATATCAAATAGTGGGGTTTGAAAAAAAAGATGATACAAATTTCTGGTTTCGATCTGACCGTGTCCCCACACGATTATTTTACCATGCATTTCTAATATGAAGAAAATAGGCCGGGATCACCATTTTAATTGAAGTATTTGAGTGCAATGCACGGTGTCCTAGGACGAAATTGAATGAATGCATGAATGAGATGAGATGCCGTCGCGAGCCTTTGGGGCCGGACGATGCTCCTTCGGGAATGCCCCAAGTCAACGGATGCCGGTCGCAAAGGGAGGCTGGACCGATGCTCCTTCGGGAATGCCGTCGACGTACTGACGATGCCGTGCTCCAAGGGGAGAGACGATGCTCCTTCGGGAATGCCGTCGACGTACTGACGATGCCGTCGACGAACTGACGATGCCGTGCTCCAAGGGGGGAGACGATGCTCCTTCGGGAATGCCGTCGACGTACTGACGAAGCCGTGCTCCATGGGGGGAGACGATGCCTGGCATTAATGTCAGTAGATAGCCGAACTGCGAGTAGGCTATGCCCTTGAGTGGCAGTGAATAACAATTGGATCGCATGTTGGGTGTTGATTGATGCGCCTGATTATGGGACAAAACTGTGTGGCATGGTATGGGACGTGTCATAACGGTTTTGCCTTATAATCAGGACCCCTGTGATTGATTGGGTTGAGACCCCTGTGATTAATTGAGTGGATAAGACGTTTCAATTGTTGTATGCATTGAGTATATGCATTGTGTTTTCAAACTGTACCAATGTGCAAGAATGCATGAGAATCATGGTATTTACGATTTCGGTCATACATGAGTTAAGCACATTGTTTATGGCACGCACACATGAATCAATAACATGCAGGGTGTGACAATGGCCAGGTGAGATTACTTGTGATGCGACTCGTATGTGAATGATGAAATGTATCATCTAATGGTCATGTGCATTGCGTGTATTGTACTGAGATATAATGTGCAGGGTATGGCATGCCAGGTAAGATTGCATGCGAACCGACTGTTGCTTGTTGGTTGTTTGCTTGCTTGAGGGGTGGTTTTGAAGAGATACCCCGAGTTGAGTTGGTGTTTTAATCGGGGGCTTAGGAGATTTATATCTCACTGGTTATTGAATAACCATTTTCAGGTCCCTAGTGTGAAGAGCCAGGAGCTTGAAGCGGAAGGGTCAGGAGCATAGGTGGCTCAGTAGTTCTTTATGACTTAGACCTTTTGTATAAGCTTGAAGTGTTTATAAAAGTGTATTTGCTTGGAAATTGTTGTCTTGCTTTTCTATCCCATGTTTGTTGAGGTCAGGTGATTAGTAATTCGCTTCCGCATGTGCATTTAAAATGAACGGGTCGGCGACGAGTGCCTGGGAACGTCGCATAGCTGATCGACCACAGTGGGATGTGCATGCGCTCAGGGTTCGGGGCGTGACAATACCGGACGACTATTATCTGTTGAAAATTGGCCACGGTCAATGATCTGACATCTGCATCCCTATCTGTATGTACACTGAAGTATTCAACTGCTAAGTGATGTTAATGTGATATTATATGATTGAATGCCACTAATGTACAAGAAAGTGCAAGTGATGAGAAAGGGTAAGAAGGGTGATTAGATTGCATGTTATATGTACCCTTCTCCTAATTTGGGTTTAGTATATTGATTTGCTGAGATATGATCTCACCCCTTAGTGGGCTAACATTTTTAGGTCCCTAGACGAAGTAAGGCCAGGTTGTGTACAGTGGTTTGCAGGGAAGGAAGAGTAGAATTCTCGCTACCTTCTCTCAGGTGATGACGGGCCTTCTGTCGAGGCTGGAGGATGGGTGACAGTTCACCCTAAAAGGGTTGAGAAAGTATGATAGTGTATTAGCAAACCCCGGTCTTGTAAATAGAAGCTTAACTTATAGGTAGTCAAACAGCTTCACTTTTTATATTAGACCTTGGAGTGTTAAACTGGTTTGTATTTAAGTACTACTGTGTTGTAGGTGTGGTTGTGAAAATACTATCCTACGTTTCTATCCCACTGTTATGTTGTATGGAGATTGTTTTGCGTTTCTGCATGCGCATAATAATGAATAGGTTGGCGACACTCCCTGGGAGGTCGCAAATTTATATCGACCACGGAGGGATGTACATGTGCTCAGAGTTCGGGTCGTGACACCACCCCCGATGCCTCCACCTTATATACTTGACTTTGATGTCTTAGACAATGGTTTCATCGGTGAGATTCCTCCTTTGATTTGCCAGTTGAGTTCACTTCTATCTCTAAATTTTTTCTAACAATAATCTCTCTGGGAATTTACAGCCATTTTTTGGTAATATAACTTATCTCCAAAGTCTAGATTTGGGAAACAATACATTAAAAGGGCCATTATTGTGCTCCCTAGTCAAAGGCATGAACTTAGAAACACTACTTCTCATTCACAATGAGCTTAGTGATATCCACTCATGATGGTTGGAAGCATCGCATTTGGAACACCTTGATTTGCAATCCAACAAATTTCATGGTAAGATTAACCTCACTCTTTTAGACTATCCTTCCTTGCTCTTGAATCTTTATTTATTGCTGATAACAATTTTATAGGATGGTGACTCACGGAGGTTTTCTCAAACACCACATTGACTATAATAGATTTGTCCAACAACAAGTTTGGAGGCCAAATCCCACTTACATCACGCCTCACATTTTATTATTCTATTGCAAGTAACAATATAACATGAAAGATTCCTTCTTTGATATGTAATGCCACCCAGCTCGAGGTCATCAACTTGTCCAACAATGGCTTAAAAAGTAGCTTGCCTCAGTGCATAACAAATTTTAGCATTGACTTGTCAGTTTTGAATTTGCGAATGAATCATCTTGAGGGCACAATTCCTCAATCATTTTCTTCCAAAATAGCTTGACGACTCTTGACATTAGTCGAAATTGGTTTAGAGACACATTACACCTCGGTCCCTCGTCAAATGTAAAAATCTAGAAGTTCTAGATTTGAGCGACAATCATATGAAGATATATTCCCGAGATGGTCAGGAGCACTCCCAGAACTAAGTTCTCATTTTGAGGTCCAACAATCCTAAGGATCTTTTGGATATCCTAAGGGAGTTCACTTCTTTGCGAAGTTACACATTTTGGACCTCTCCAACAACAACTTTGGTGGTTCTTTGCTAGTCAACTTGATAATGGATCTTAAAGCCATGGTGAATGGCGAAACTAGGCAACGCAAATCATTTTATGTGACAAAGATTTTTTTAAGGGGTGTCATATGACAATTTCGTGATCGTGACCATGAAAAGGCTAGAGATTAAGCTAGTGAAAATATTGATTGTCCTCACAACCATTGACTTGTCGTGCAACTCTTTCCAAGGAGACATTCCTGAAGCTTTTGACCATCTTCACTCTTTCATAGGGCTCAATCTTTCGCACAACCACCTTATTGGTTCCATCTCTCTAACTTTAGGAAACCTGACTAAACTTGAATGACTTAATCTGTCTTCGAACATGCGTAATGGGGGAATTCTTAGAGCGCTAGGAGATTTGGCATCCTTTGGGTACTTAAACCTAGGGGTGAGCATGGTCCGGGTTGGTCCAGGCCACCCCCTAACCCTAGGACCAACCCGTACAGTGTCGGTCCTCAATTTTTAGGACTGAGGACCGACCCTATTGAGCCTAGGATCAAGGACTGGACCGACCCAATGGGTTCGGTCTGGTTCCAGGGTCAACCCGGGACCGATCGATAATTTTTTTCGTCTTATTTTTTATACTCCCTAAAAAAGAAAACCTACAAATTAAAATTACACATCCATCGACAATATGGCATTGTGCAACTAAACTATATATACAATACATATTTAGCAAATTTAAGATGACACAATAATAGAAATTTTGGAACCTGCTAACCGCTCATCGAGATATGGGACAAGATGGAAAGTTCTTGTATTCATCTATCTTTAATATTCATAACACCATATGCAAAAGCGTTTTCTTGCATTTGATTACTAGAGTCCACTCAACCAAAAAATGAGCTTCACACCACTTGACTAGCAAATCACTGTAACAACTACAGTACTACTCTACTCTTCAAAAACTTCTACCATTTGACACAAATTGAAAAGCAAAGTGCAGTTGAAATTCATTAGTAAAATACAATTAAACCATAAAAAGTTCAGAATATTTAATATAAACCATGAATATATAACTTCACATTTTGTTAATTCACTTGAACTTCTAAACACCTGAAAACAAAACAAATGACACATAATTAATACTCAACAAAAGTTTTAAATTGAAATTACTATTAGTGCTATTGATAGAATATCTCAATATAATATAATATAACAGACATTTTACTTAGGTTTGAATATATAAAAGAATTATAAATAATATAATATATAGGGTTGGTCCAGGGTTGGACCGACCCAAAACTTTTAGGACCGAGGACCAATCCGCACAGTGTTGGTCCTGGAATTTCAGAACCAAGGACCGACCCAGTCCCCTTAGGAACCGGACCAGGACCGGTAGAGTTGGGCCAGTTCAGGGTCAGTCCAGGGTCGACTCTAGACCGTTGCTCACCCCTACTTAAACCTCTTGAAGAACCAACTCACTGGTCGAATTCCTCAAGACAAACAATTGAGCACATTTTCAAGCGAGTCGTTTAGTAGGAATCCAGGCTTATGTGGAACTCCATTGCCAAAAGCATGCCCTGGCGATGCTCAACCTCCTCCACCATTGTCCTTGACACCTTTTGATTGCAAAGGACATAAGAGTTGGTTCAAATAAAAAGTAGTGTGGATAGGTTATGCCTTTGGAGTTGTCATTGAAATTTCCATAGCATATATTGCATTTGAAACGGGAAGGCCCAAATGGCTTGTGCAAGGCATGAGAATGCTAGAGAGAAGTGTAGCCAAGTGGATGGAGAAACCAAAGCGGAAGGCCATCAAATTTCATGGACAGAGAAATTGTTGAGAAGTTGTCTCTTTAAACCATGTAATGTAGGTTTAGTAAATAAAGATGTCACCTAATCGGCTTCAAATGTTATTTCTCTTATGAAGGCTTGTTTCTAATGTCTTCTTCTTTTGTATCTTGCAGGCAAAGTCAAATTAACCAGGGATACAGAGTTGGCGGTTGGTTAATTTGACTGTACCCATAAGGGCGTGCCAACTCTATATTGGGCCTTTCAACCACTCCTTCTCACCCTATGCGCAGAAGGCTATTATACCTGCCTACTCGACGGTAGTCAAGAATCGAAGTTCCTGACGTGGTATCTACTTTCATTACTGCATGGTCCCCTAATTCCTACTCAAATTTTTATTTATTTTTCCGATTGAGAGTGAATATAGGTGTGACATTGCGAGGTCTCTCCGTAAGGCAAATCTCCCACCTTTTTCTTTTCGTTGAGCTTTTTAAAGACTTGCTCAGGTCCTAAACTAAGGTATAATTGTATATGAGTTGAATTGGAAAGATGAATAATGAAATTTGTCAATTACACAGCTCAAAAAAAAAAAAAAAAAAAAAAAAAAAAGCCAAAGAAAAGGAAAATGAAGCGAGAGCCGTTATCCACTACATATATCTCTTTCGCCCTTTGGAACGACGTCGCGTCCTCACCATTGTCCGTTCCAGATGGTGTGGTCCATTCGGCACTCCGCAACGCCCATCATCGGCCACGCGGGCTCAGATTCCCCAATCGCCTGCCGTCGTACGATCCCCCGAGAAGATGACGGCAGCGACTCCGACTCCAATGCCTAGAAGAGCCTCTTGGGCATGGAACTCACTTCCTTTTCACACGGCTTGAGCATTCATCTACGACTTTCCCGAGCACATCATTAGCAGTTACTGAAGTTTTGCTTGCTGAACAATTTTCTTTTTCAATTTCAGTTGGAACATTAGTGTCTCTGTCTTTTTTTTTTTCTTTTTCTTTTTGCTAAAGCAGTTTCATTTAGTTGTACTCTACAAAATACGCACGAGAGGTGTCATTGATTTGTTGTGCAATGTAACTTCCTTAATGAATCACATTTGTTAGGGAAGTTGCTGCGAGAAGTGGAGTCTGAGTTAATGGATGCTTTAATTGAAGCCACGGAAACTGGTGACCAGAGCAGGCTGCGAGCTTTATTGGTATCGGAGGCCTGGGTTGGCAAAGATAATGACGAAAGAGGGAGAAGATTTCGAAAATGGACATGGGGAAGAGGAGGGGGTACCTGGTTTTTAACTTCGTTGCTGAAAAAAAAAATCTGCATTGCCTCCCGCTGCTACTCAAAGCTTCATTTGCATGCTCTTAAGAGGAAAACGAGTTCAGCATGTACGGGCTGTGTGAGAAGTCCGCTTCCCAATCACCTAGAGAAGAAAGTTTTACCAGTACGTCATTGATTTGATACTTAGTTGTAAAGAAACCATTGGAAACACTCTTTGCTGGTTACAAATCTTTTAAGCATACACCAAAATCCTGGCTTCATATTCACTGAGAGCCGCTGATTTCTACCAAGTGTTCCGAGGGGAAAATTATCCAAAAAGTCCTAAACCTATTGCACTTTTGCCAATTTAGTCCTAAACCTTTTTTTCTTGTCAATTGAGTCCTAAACCTTTTACAATTGTGCCAATTCAGTCCATTTTGCCGGCTGGAGCTAACGTGGACGCCGGACGGAGATAGCTGTCCGGCAAATAATATTAAAATAATTTTTTAATAATTTTTTCAATTTTTAACTTTTTTTCGAATTTTTTTAATTTTTTTTAAAATTTTTTTTCTTTTTTTCTACTTTCTTCTTCCTCTGGCCGGCGCCGGTGCCGGCCGGCCAGAGGCGAGGGCCGGCGAGGTCAGCCTCGCCGGCCACTGGCGAGGGCGAGGCCGCCGTCGCCTAGCCGAGGCGAGGCTCGGCCTCGCCCGGCCATGGCGAGGTCAAGCCTCGCCGGATCCGGCGACGGCGGCCTTGCCGTCGCCGGGCGAGGCTTGCCCCCGGCGGCTGGCGAAGGCGAGCCTCGCCCCCGCCGGCCGGCGAAGCCGAGCCCGCCCGGCACGGCGAAGGCGAGCCTCGCCCAGCAACGGCGAGGCCGCCGTCGCCAGATTTGGCGAGGCTCGACCTCGCCACGGCCGGGCGAGACTCGCCTCCGCTAGTGGCCGGTGGGGGCAAGCCTCGCCAGTGGCCGGCGAGGCTGACCTTGTCGGCCCTCGCCTCTGGCCGGCCGGCGCCAGAGGAGGAAGAAAGTGAAAAAAAATTGAAAAAAATTAAAAAAATCGAAAAAATATTAAAAAATATTAAAAAATTGTTCACTGGCCAGCTGTCTCCGACTGGCAAAATGGACTGAATTGGCACAATTATAAAAGGTTTAGGACTCAATTGGCAAGAAAAAAAGGTTTAGAACTAAATTAGCAAAAGTGCAATAGGTTTATGACTTTTTGGACAATATTCCCTGTTCCGAGCCATGGAATCCTTATTCATGGAATTAGATACGTTAGACCTCACGGCATGACATGTGCATGTTGCATTTGCCCATCGACATTCATTCCCACACACTCTGATTCCATCCATTATTTCACTCAAAACAACAATTGCCCACCCTGCACACCTGCATCACTTGTTCTCTCTTATGGGTGATCTCGGGCGCTTAACTAGGTCCACATATTCGAAGCCTAAAAGGCCGTTTGATAAGACAAAAAATAAGCACTAAGAATTTAAGTACTCAATATCAAGTGTCGACGGTTTTATGTACTGAAAATAGAAAGTAATTTCTCATTTGACATACTGCTCTTGACAACGTAAACTAGATTGATGGTTTTTCATGGGCATGTAGGTAACATTTGCACAAGCTTATAGCCGGTCGGGCTAATTCATTTCTCTGTAGCATGCACAACATTATGTATGTGCCTGCCCTTACCATGCACAAACTTCATAATGTTTAGATTGTTTTTCAGTGCACAATGCAACGCATTGTCGCTGAGATTTGCATTTGCCAATTGCCATTACTTAGCACTGTTGACATTTACTATGTTGCATTGTCAAAATTAGTATTGGGTTCACATGTTTATGGTGAATATTTTCCTTCGTTGTACTTCCCATAAGAGCTGCGAAAGCTTGTGAGAAGTGTGCATTCAATTCAAGAACAGCCAGCCGCTACTAATGAAAACGAGAGAGAAGCTAGCATGGTGTTGCAAAGGGCTCAGAAGTCCCTTACCCGTTTCCTAGGGTAATCTTGCGAGGCAATTACCTAGTCGCAATATATGATCACCCAATTGATACTCACCTCTCGTGGTAATCTACATTGTAACATTACGTTTTCTTCATTGGGTTCCGGTTAAATCATTTCGTAATTCTGGGTAGTATATGAACCGAATACCCGGTGGATGATGGGGTGCTAGATTTAGGAAGTTCCTTATAGCTAAAAGGAGAATGGTTATAAGATGAGCGAAACTAAAAATGTCTTTGCCTCTCTATTGCGTGCTAATTTTATCAAATCTGGAGAGTTATAAGAAGAACGAAATACTGCAAATCATCTTATAAAGGAAAATGGGAGGTTAAGCTCTCTTATCATGAGTGTTTATTTTGACACTCATTTGTAGGTATGTGCAAAACTCGGTTTATCCTTCACATTCGAATCCACCTGATTTATATTCATGTTCTTGCTGGAACAGTTGTGCTTGAATTGTTGCAAATACACCTGTGCTGATATTAAACCAATACATTTTTTGTCCCTTGGGAAGGTCCTAAAGTGATAGGGCGTATAATATGTGTACCCATCCGCATACACCGTAATCAACTACACAAAATGTCCTTACCGTATCCTCTCTCATACCATGAGCATTGCATCCATTCTGATTATATCACCTTAGCACGGAACAACTACACTAAACATTCTACACACAGACAAAGATTTATGACTATTGCCTGTTGGTGGTGAATGTATTAGGACGGGATCGAGATGGCCAACTCCAAAATGTGGAGTTGGATTTTGGAGTTAGCACTAATTTTATTACGATAAAATGATATGACCTTTGTCATATGTTCTTTTCTTTTATTAGTCAACTTTGAGTTGTCTCTACGGCAGCTCATAATGTTATTTTAAGTTAAATTTGATGATGGCTTGAAGATTTTGCTTGAATATTGTTTGATCACCCACTTTGGTGGGATAATACAGAGGGAGTGATGCCATCTCTTTTGAGCGCATATCAACGCAGATTGCTGCATTGGCAATAACAAAATATCTTTCTTGATAGCAAACAAGAAGTGTAATATTATATCTCGAGTTTTAGTACGTGTACGAAATCCAAACCGTTTGGATGATCTCGATTTGTTCAAATCTAGTGTGCCCATTGATCCGATTGAAATTTGGATTTTGTTTGGTGGGAATAGAGTATATTTGCTTTGATTGCGGGTTTGTCTCTCAATTGATTGACTTTATTTTATGAGAAATGATTTAAGTGATTATTCTTAATTCACTGTGATGAAAACAGTTTGTTCTAGATCATAAGAAAAACAAATAACAAATAATTCAAAATTATTAAGAGATCCTCCTCATCCGTTACTCTCACGGTTATGCAAAAACACTTTTATTAGCAAAACTCTAATCTAATATCTTCGAGAAGGCGTGCGGTGGACGTCTAAAAGCGACGCGAGAAAAAGGAACTTGGATTTTCGGTGGGCTCCGGGCAAAAGTGGATTTGTTGACTTCTATAAAAGAACGAGAAAATGGGGAAAACATAAATACCGTGAGGGTGGGAGTACCTTTTGATGGCCGCGCAGAAGAATTCCTTCAAGCCGTGTCATGCTCCGAAAAAAAAAAAATTGACGAACAGCGAAGTAAGAAGGAGGGTCGCCCTGGGTGACACTCTTTTTCTCGATCGCGCGGAGCAGTGTTGACCACGGCGGATCTTGCGCTGTGAGTCTACTTCCGATTGAGCTATTTTATTTCCACGAACTTTCGCAATACAATCGTTCAATGCATCGACTGTGGGAAAAGCCATGTGAAATCAGTGGGAACGTGGAAAAGAAATTGCTTTGGAGACTTCGTGTAAATGTTTAATAGAAACTCTGTCCTTGATTGCACCGGAAATCACGAGGATGACCAATTACATCGAATTGGACAGATTCACGTCACAATGTTAAAAATAGCTTTCATCATTAATTACTTGTGAAAATTTCATGAACTTCTTCAAATCAATCCGATGAGCACAAGCTACATTATTTATGGTAAAGGCTCGAGCTCACTTGCGGTCAGTCATCATAGCCAGCAAACGGGCGAAGAAAAAGGAAAAGGGAGAGAAAAGAAAAGAAAAGAAAAGAAAAGAAAAGAAAAATTAAAATCTTTTTTTAAATAAAAAATAAAAAAAGACCGTAGTCATCTTGGGTCTCTTTGATTTTATTGTTTTTTTTTTTTACATTTTTTGTTTTATTTACTTACATCTTTATATTTTGTTATTTTACTTTCTTAATTTGATATAAAATTTTATCCAAATAACATATAAATATGAAGAGCTTAAAGTGGATCAAATGGGTTGTTATTTATTTTCATGGTAAGGGTTAAGTATAAATATGTTTTAGTAATATAAATCATGTTGGGTATGAATTGAATTAGAGTCAGATTAAGTATGGATTGTCGAAATTATATTTCATGAAGATAGATCAATATAGAACTGATCATTTTCGATTCGATTTACCTATTTGACACTCCAAGCGTATCGTGGACGCCAAAAAGCCACACAAGAAAAGGAGCTCGAAATTCGACGGGTCCGGTCAAAAGTGGATTTGTTGACTTCTATAAAAGATCAAGAAAAAAAAGGAACACTTCAATCCTGTCGGGTGGAGTACCTTTGCTTGGCCGGGCGGAAGACTCCTTCAAGCCGTGTAATGAACTCCACGAAAAGACGAACAGCGAAGGAAGAAAGGGGTCGCAATGGGCGACACTCTTTTTCTCGATCGTCTAGAGGAGTGTTGACCACGGTGAATTTTACATTGTGAGTTTACATCAAACTGAATTATTTTATTTATAAATACTGTAGGCTTGGGTATAATCTAATTTGGGAGAAATATTTGAGCGTGCGAGTAATTATAACTTGAATTTTCCGATTATGATGGATTATCTGTTGTTAGCTCTTCTCATATATATAGATATTGATGCTCGAAACTAATTACGTAAATCTTTGATGTCATTTATTGTTCTTCGATTATTTCTTCGGTGATTTCGTATCGACTCAAATTGCAAGATCCGATAGTAGTTTCCACTTTATATTACAACAAAATGCATTACTTCTTGAATTGAAACAGAAGGATGTTTTTATTTCTATTCTTTTCAGCTCATCCAACATCGACGAAAAGAGAAAATGTGGACCTATGTATACCGTAACTTCTTAGCGTTTATTATTTAAGTGCACCACTATCCCACAGCCGTTGTGCTTGACCAAAAAACAAAATATTCTGCCAGACTCTGTTTTTCGCTCTGCGCAATTGTAGCTATAAACTATTTGACAAGCACTTCACTAAACTTAAAGATATTTTATATCTTTATCTTAAATTCCACAATCACTTAAAATTTAGAAATATTGATGAGAAATATTAATTACAAGAACTCTTGTATTATACATGTTTAGACGTGATCCAAATATAAATATGAATTGTCTTTGGAGTGAAAGTGTCAAATAACTTTTTTAGGCTTTTATTTGCTCTTATGTCTGACGAAATTACTGGAGGCTTTCACGTTGTTATGGGTTACAATTAGGTAGCCTTTCTTCATAAGTAAAAAAAACTCAATTTAAATTCCATTCCCTTTTGTGATTCGTTAATTTTGCAATTCTAGATTTGAAAATTATATTAAAAAAATTGGAAAGGTTGAGTTAGCAACTTGGAAAAGCCTTGGTGTAATTCCGTTTTTCGTCGCTACAGCTTAAGTAAGCAACTTTTGGAAATAATTTTTTAGTTTGTCGCGAAACTTGTTGTGGCCTTAGGCAGCTTTCCACTGGTGATAATTACAGCAATTTAGTTATAGTGGACTGTTAGGTCACCTATAGACGTTTCAATAATATAAAGCAATTTTTCTTCATTTCATGAATATCGAGATCGAGAAAATGCAGTGATGCTGGGAAGAAACCCCTTCCAAGTTACATCCACAAACGCGCAGTACTCGTTTTTGAAGCCCCGAAGTGGGACTGATTAAATAATGTCGTAAATAGAAGGGACGTCTCTACGATTAGCTCATATACGGAGAATTTATAACCCAATTCCCCGACCATGGTCTACGATCGCTACTTGTTAGATCACTGGAAAAGTTGATGTCCTTTTTATAAAATTACAAGACTATAACTGTACAACTACACCTCACAAGGAGTTACTTTATAATTACTCTTCTTCCTACATCTTGTGTTCGATGTCAAGTTGTTGTTGTGTTTTATTTTAAAGATGTAGTATAGACCCTGAGGGTCAGGGTACAATTCTAGTGTCGGATATCACTCTCTGTTAACGTTGCAATCTGTCCATCCTCGTCATGATCGATATAAAAGTAGTGAACAGTGTGAATGTGTCTAGGAAAGAAAAATTCTTTTAACCTGGATATTTATTTGACACGCTTGTGTACCTATTGACTAAACTAACTTTGATAGAAAATCTTTTCTACCTTAACCACGAGAAATTGAGGAAGACTGAATCTTACATGAAATTACTCATATGTCGAGCAGCAAGGCTTTTAGAATGGATGACACATGCCGTGAACCCACCAGTGGACCTTGGAGAAGACTTGTTTCAATGACTTCACACTTGACAAGGGCTATATAAGTTGAAACACTCCCCACCACCAATAAACTCACTCACACGCTAAATTACAAAATGAGGTGGCATCAAATCCTCACCCTCCCCTGTTTCCTCCTATTCTTACATTCCTCTCTTCCCTTTGCCTCCCCACTTTATCCTTCTGACCAGTGCGCTGCCTTGCTCCATCTTGTGAACAATTCCCTCATTTTTTATGAATGCCAAAAAAGGGACCCCTTTCGTGGATTGATGGCTGCTTCCTCTCCTGAACGGGGACCCATCTCATGCACAAAGCACGTATGGAATAAGAGCAGGGATTGCTGCTCGTGGTATGGGGTCACTTGCAACCATGGTAACGTCATTGATCTCAATCTTTCTCACCGTAATCTTTATGACACTCCCTATTCCAATAGTTCCATCCTTCTACCAAAGCTTCAAGTGTTGAAGATGTCTGATTGCAACTTGATCAAGTTCCCCTATTTCTTGAATTCGTTAGAAAGATTAACACACTTAGACCTCTATTCCAATAATATTAGTGGGGAGATCCCGAAGTGGTTTTGGGGAATAAGCCATCGTACATTGGAACATTTAGATCTTTCTGATAACTTTATGGAGGGAGGTATACACCAATTGCATTGGAAGCGATTGTTATATATCGATCTTTCAGGAAACTCATTCCAAGGACCACTCCCGATCCCTTCACCTTTTACGCGTTACTTTTATGCCATGAACAATGGTTTCACTGAGATCCCCTCTTTGATTTGTCGATTGAGTTCACTTTTAGAGCTAAAATTGTTTAACAATAACCTCTCGGGGACTGTGCCCCCATGTTTTGGTAATATAACCAATCTTGAGCATTTGGACTTGAATGACAATAAATTACAAGAACCACTCCCGATCCCTTCACCTTCTACTTGTTACTTTTATGCCATGAACAATGGTTTCACCAAGATCCCTTCTTCAATTTGTCAGTTGAGTTCACTCTTAAAATTAGATTTGTCTAACAATAATCTCTTAGGGAGTGTGCCCTCATGTTTTGGTAATATAACCAAACTCTTGAGTTTAGATTTGTCTAACAATAGTCTCTTAGGAAATATGCCCCCTAGTTTTGGTAATATAACCAATCTTGGGAGATTGAACTTGACCAGCAATAAATTACAAGGGCCACTACCGCGCTCCCTTGTCAAATGGGCGAAATTATCAACGTTAGTTCTCAGTCACAACGAGTTTAATGATATATTCCCACATTGGCTGAAAGTACCGCAACTAGATTACCTTGATTTGCAATCCAACAAATTTCATGGTAGGATCAACCTCACTACCTTCGAACTCTCTTTCCCTGCTCTTAGATATTTATTTATTTCTCGACAACAATTTTAATGGGCAGTGGCCCACAAAGGTTTTCTCCAACACCTCATTAAATGTAATAGATTTGTCCAGAAACAAATTTAGAGGGCCAATTCCACTTCCTTCTCCCGTCACAGTGTATTATTCCATTGCAAGTAATGTTATAACGGGAAAGATCCCTTCTTTGATATGCAACGCCACCATTCTTGAGATGATCGACTTGTCTAACAACAGCTTAATTGGTAGCTTTCCTTGGTGCTTAACAAATTTTAGCATCTCGGTTTTGAACTTGGGAATGAATCACCTTGAGGGCACAATTTCTCAATCATTGTCTTGGGGAGATTACTTGGCTTCTACTTACTTGACGACTCTTGACTTGAGCCAAAACCATTTTGAAGGCACATTGCCCCGGTCCCTTGTCAATTGTACGAATCTAGAAATTTTGGATCTTAGCAGCAATCAGATAGATGATACATTCCCGAGATGGTTGGGAAAACTTCCGGAACTGAAAGTTCTCATTTTGAGGTCCAACAATTTGAAGGGTCCTTTGAATATTCCGAAGGGAGATCTCATCTTTCTGAAATTACACATTTTGGATCTCTCCAACAACAATTTTCGTGGTCCTTTACCAGCCAACTTGATAATGAACCTTGAAGGAATGAAGAATACAGAAAATGAGTGGTACAGACCATCGTATATGACACAACATTCCTATTCCACTGCGCAATCATATGAAAATAGCGTGACTGTGATGATAAAAGGGAAAGAGACAAAGCTAGTGAAGATCTTGACCATCTTCACAACCATTGACTTGTCGCACAACTTTTTCGAAGGAGACATTCCCGAAGTTTTTGGCCATCTTCGCTCTCTCATAGGGCTTAACCTTTCACACAACTACCTTACGAATTCCATCCCTCCAACTTTAGGAAACTTGACTCAACTTGAATGGCTTGATCTATCTTCGAACAAGCTTAGAGGGGGAATTCCTAGAGTACTGGGAGATTTGGCATTCCTTGGGTACTTAAACCTCTCAAAGAACCAACTCACTGGTCGAATTCCTCAAGACAAGCAATTGAGTACATTTTCAAGCGACTTTTTTAGTGAGAATCCAAGCTTATGTGGTGCTCCATTGCCAAAAGCATGCCCTGGCGATGCCCAACCTCCTCCACCATCGTCCTCATCAACTCTGGATCGCAAAGGACATGAGAGTTCGTTTAAACAGAAAGTAGTGTGGATAGGTTATGCATCTGGAATTGTCATTGGGATTTTCATAGCATACATTGCAATTGAAACGGGATGGCCCAAATGGCTCGCGCGAGGCGTGAGAATGTTGGAGAGAAGTGCAGCCCAATGGATGGAGAAGCCAAAGCGAAGGGCCATCAAGTTTCATGGACAGTGAAATTGTTGAGGAGCTGTCTTTTTAAACCATGTAATGCAGGATTAATGAATAAAGATGTCACCTAATTGGCATCAAATGTCATTTCCCTTATGAAGGCTTGTTTCTAATGTCTTCTTTTGTATCTTGGTGTAATAGTGTATGAGTTGAATTGAAAAGATGAATAATGAAATTTGTCAAGCACACTGCTTAGGAAAAAAAAAAAGGAGCAAAAAAACAGGAACATGAAGCGAGAGCCATTACCCACTACAGATACCTCTTTCGTCCTTTGGAACGACGTCGCCTCACCGTTCTGTTCCTGACGGTGTGGTCCCTTCGGCGCACTGCGATGTCGATCACCGGCCGCGCGGGGCTCAAATTCGCCAACCACCCGCCGCCTTACGATCCCCCGGGAAGATGACGGCAGCGACTCCGACGCCTAGACGAGCCTCAACCAGAAGTAGCGCGAGGCTTGGCCGTGACGTCCCCTGCGGGCATGGAGCTCGCTTCCTTCTCCCATCCCCAAATCAAGCGCTTCCTCAGACACTACCGGGGAAAAAAATGTGTCTGGGAGGCGGCGCGATTTTGAGCTTTCATGGGCTTCGTGGATATGATGATGTCCAATAACGTAGCACTGTAGACTCATTATCGCTTTCTTTTAGAAGGGGAATTGCAGAGTGGCTTCTCTGGAGCAAGCGGGGTTGGACGCTCGGATGCTTGCGAACGTGATGTTTCTGCAATGCGTGGCTGTTTCTCGTGAGGCTTTTGGTCTGAGTTGTCACTTGTTCATGCCATTGAGACGCTTGTTGATTTTCCGCAGAGACTAGGACCGGATGTCCGAGAAGGAAAGCGAAGGCAGTTCAATTTCATTGGTACTATCACATTTTTTATTCATGTTTTTGTGAGTGTGTACGTGTGTGTTTGCAAGAATTGTTTCGCCTTTCTCGTTGCTTCACCTGGTATCTTCTTTGCTAGGCTTGGCTATTGCACGATGAGTTCTTTCTGGGCAAAATAGTTCTTGGAGTAAGCAGCCCTTTCCCAACTGCCCGCTTTTTTCCCACTTAGATTGAAATTGAGTGTGTCGGCTTGTACTTTAAAATGCTCGGATGGTACTTGCAGTATACTTCCTCGAGCATAGATTGATGAATCATCAGTAACTGCCAATGATGTGCTCGGGAAAGTCGTAGATGAATGTTCAAGCCGTGTGAAAAATCTGAAGTTTTGCTTGCTCAACAATTTTTTTTTTCAATTCCAGATGGAACATAAGTGTCTCTGTCTTTTTTTTTTTTCTTTTTCTTTTTGCTAAAGCAGTTTTATTTAGTTGTACTCTACCAAATACGCACGAGAGGTGTCATTAATTTGTCGTGCACTGTACCTTCCTTAATGAATCACAATTGTTAGGGAAGTTGCTGCGAGAAGTGGAGCCTGAGTTAATAGATGCTTCAATCGAGGCCACGGAAGATGGTGACCAGAGCAGGCTGCGAGCTTTATTGGTATCGGAGGCCTGGGTTGGCAAAAATAATGACGAAAGAGAAAGAAGATTTCGAACGTGGACACGGGGAAGAGGAGGTGATACCTGCTTTTTAACTTCATCGCTTGAAAAATAAAAAATAAAAATCTGCATTGCCTTCCGCTGCTACTCAAAGTTTCATTTGCATCCTCTTTGAGGAAAACGAGTTCAGCATGTACGGGCTGTGTGAGAAGTCCGCTTCCCAATCACCTAGAGAAGAAAGTTTCACCAGTACGTCATTGATTTGATACTTAGTTGTAAAGAAACCATTGGAAACACTCTTAGCTGGTTACAAATCTCTTAAGCATACACTAAAATCCTGGCTTCATTTTCACTGAGAGCTGCTGATTTCTACCAAGTGTCCTGAACCATGGAATCCTTATACATCGAATTAGATACGTTTAGACCTCACGGCATGATATGTGCGTGTTGCATTTGCCCATCGACATTTATTCCCACACACTCTGATTCCATCCATTATTTCACTCAAAACAAGAATCACCCACTCTGCACCTGCATCACATTCTCTCAGTTATGGGTGATCTTGGGCGCTCAACTAGGCCCACATATTCGAAGCCTAAAAGCCCGTTTGATAGGACTAAAAAAAATAAGCACTAAGAATTTAAGTACTCAATATCAAGTGTCGACAGTTTGATGTACTGAAAATAGAAAGTAATTTCTCATTTGACATTCTGCTCTTGACCACGTAAACTAGATTGATGGTTTTTCATGGGCATGTGGGTAACATTTGCGCAAGCCCATAGCCGGTCGGGCTAATTCATTCCTCTGTAACGTGCACAACATTATGTAAGTGCCTGGCCTTGCCATGCACAAACTTCATTATGTGTAGATCGTTCTTTAGTGCACAATGCAAAACATTGCCCATCGCTGAGATTTGCATTTGCCAATTGCTAGTACTTGGCGCGGTTGATATCTACTATGTTGCATTGTCAAAATTAGTATTGGGTTCACATGTCTATGGTGGAATGGGATGTGTCTATTTATCTATCTCTTGACTCGAAAGCATTTCGTCGCTTACTACACCCTTCCTCGTCTCTGGGTGCCTAGGTATCCACCATAAGCCATGTCTTCATCCATAGGATCCCAAGTACATAGAAGATGTAAAACAGATATTGGACAGTCTCGAAATAGAAAAAGCATTTCACAACCCATTTACCGAAGAATAAATTGGAAATCGTCAAAAATTCAACAATTACTTAGCCAAAATCAAGGAACTATTCGCACGTTGTTAAATAAAAATAAGGAATGTCCATCTTTGATAATTGAGTGGTAGAGTCGTGGAAACACCTCTTTCTTCCAGGTGAAATGCCACTCGAACCCAGAGCTAGCTGGTTCTCTCCGGTAAACTGTTGGGGGCTCATGTAGCCCATGCCGGATTAATCGTATTCTGGGCCGGAGCAACCTTGGACATATAATAGTTCCGAATCGAATCTCTTTAGAAAGAAGATCTTTTGTCTCATGGTAGCTTGCTCCAGTCCCCTTACGAAACTTTCGTTATTGGGTTGCGGGCCGTGAGCAGTACCAAATCGAGGCAAACTCTGAATACTAGATATGACCTCCAAATAATAGGGGTCAAGGTCGGCCAATTAATTCAATGCAAAGCGAAGAACCTTACTAGGGCTTGACATGCCGCGAATCCTCTTGAAAGAGAGGTGTGCCTTCGGGAACGCGGACACAGGTGGTGCATGGCTGATGCCTGCCCAGTGCCGGAAGGTCAAGGAAGTTGGTGACTTGAATATTCCCCCCCTTGCTTGTTTTTGGTCTAAAGATGAAATTCTTAATGGTAGTTGGTTGAAATAAGAAAAAATCTTGTTTCCAGATACCTCAATTGAATTGATCAAATTCGAAGCCGCCGAAGCAGCTATTGGGTTAGCTATTGTTTCGTCAATTTATCGTAACAGAAAATCAACTCTCTCAACGAAGGATTCGAGGAAAAATATACATTCTCATGATTTGTATCCAAGGGTCAATTAAAAATGGAAAATTTATGGAGCATCTTTAGGTTTAGGTATTGTTCTCCCAATGATTGGTGCCAAAAGCGAATCACGAAAGAAAGGACTCACTGAGCTGGGATCACTAACTAATACTATTTTTTTTCTTATTTTTTTTATGGCCGGGGCTTGCTCCTTGTTTTTTCGAATTATATCAATATTTCACTCCTACCATTACTACGGCTCCGGTGGGTTCCCTTAACCAAGCCACTGCCTATGAGTCGTAATCCTAATGTGGGTGGATTTGGTCAAGGAGATGCGGAAATAGTACTTCAAGATCCATTCCGTGGATCCTTTCTCCTTGAAAAATTCTTTCAAAAAATTTCTCTATCTGATTGATGATTCATATTGATGATTCATAGGGTAATTCAAGGTTAAGGTGCTTATTAAAAATAGGAACAAATAACCGAATTGATTTCATGGATTTACCTAGTTCAGGTTATGGACCAAGAAAGGTTTTTTTTATCTTCGAAACCCATTAGAATTAAAGAGGGGGCCGTGTACGAGAAGTCAAATCATATATAAATAAATGATCGAATCCTCAAACGCCCTGAAAATGCCATGAGGTGTTCGGAAATGGTTGAAGTAGTTAAGGCTATTGAATTAACCGAATAGGCAGATACAAAAGGAATTCAAGTACAAATTGCAGGTCGCCTCGACGGAAAAGAAATTGCACGTGTCGAATGGATGAGAGAAGGTAGGGTTCCTCTACAAACCATTCGAGCTAAAATTGATTATTGTTCCTATGGAGTCCGAACGGTCTATGGAGTATTAGGCATCAAAATTTGGATATTTTGGGAATAAGAATACTTTCGCTGGCTTTACTCTTTACACTATATCCATTGATAAAAAGAAAATAGAATAAAAATGCCCAGAAAATATCATATTCGTAAAGCAGAAACATAGATGAACTCCTATGAGTGTGAAAAATAGACCCGATTAGTCGATTCAATTTAGTCGATTTCATTGGAATTAATTGTAAAGTCATCCATAATATCAAATAAATCATTTTGATCGACCTATCTAGTTTCGTTTGTTAATTGTGGTACATGTCTCATTTAAATATTCATCAATTGGAATACTATTTCCATTAACCTTACTTCGATTTTTTTTCTATATAGATAGAGTAGTTATAAATAGATAGTGCCCTTATACAAAACAAATAAAACTTTTTCGCTTTCACCTGCCTTCGAATGAATTTTTTATAACGAAAAAAAGGAATTCAAACAAAATAAAAAAAAATTCGCATTTTTTTTTTTTTTTTTATTTCTTCGGATTCAAAATTCGAATATTCAAAAAATATTCGAAATGGAAATCGATTTTTTTATATTAAAAAAAGACAATTAGATACAAAATTATTTATTTTTGAAACATGAATTAAAGTAGTAGATCTTTTAGCCCCTTATCGGCGTGGAGGAAAAATAGGACTATTCGGGGGGGCTGGAGTGGGTAAAACAAAGTACTCATTATGGAATTGATCAACAACATTGCTAAAGCTCATGGGGGTATCCGTATTTGGAGGAGTAGGTGAACGTACTCGTGAAGGAAATGATCTTTACATGGAAATTAAAGAATCTGGAGCAATTAATGAACAAAATATTGTAGAATCTAAGGTGGCTCTAGTCTACGGTCAGATGAATGAACCCCCCGGAGCTCGTATGAGAGTTGGTTTGACTGCCCTAACTATGGCGGAATCGGAATTGTGGGTGGTACTACTTGATCATTTCTACTAACTTAAAGTCCCAATTATTATTCTTTTTATCTTATGTAAAAATTCTTTTTGGATAATTTACAATAAAAAGTGGGAGAGAAGGGATTTCAGAATTGGGGTTCTCGGTGTAGGTTCGGGATAACCCTTTGTTTCATAGTCCTGGGGTGGGGCTATTTACAACTAGCCAATTAAGAATTCTCAGATGTACTAATACTAGCAAGTGCATCAAAGATGTAGTTATCGATTCTCCCAAGAGGCCACATTCAAAATTTTTTTATTTAACTATTTGTAGAGCTTTATATTAACCCTTAGGTTGGTTTTCGTCATGTATTATTTTATTTATTTATTTTTCAAAACCTTTCCTTTGTTTTTTTTTTTATTTCATATAATAAATAAGGATGTACAATAGATAAAATCCTAGGTAAGAACATTGAAAAATTAAGCAAGTAAAAAGAAAGGCCTGATCCAAAAGGTTTATCGATCCCAGGGGGTGCAAATCCATAATAGGCACATAGAAATTATTGTACGCCAAATAACAGCAAAGGTGTTGGTTAGGGCTCATAAGTCCATTATCCGTTTCTTGGGTAATCTTGCGAGGTAGTTACCTAGTAGCAATATATGATCACCCAATTGATACTCACCTACTGTGGTAATCTACAATGTAACATTACGTTTTCTTCCTTTGGTTCCAGTTAAATCATTTTGTAATTCCGAGTAGTCTGTGAACCGAAATACCTGGTGGATGATGGGGTGCTAGATTTAGGAAGTCCCTTGTAACATTACGTTTTCTTCCTTTGGATGAGCGAAACTAAAAATGTTTTTGCCTTTCCCATGCTTGCTAATTTTATCAAATTTGGGGAGTTATAAGATGAACAAAATACTGCAAATCATCTAATAAAAAAAAAGGGAGGTTAAACTCTCTTATCATTAGTGTTTATTTTGACAATCATTTGTAGGTATGTGCAAAACTTGTTTTATACTTCACATTTGAATCCACCTGATTTATATTCATGCTCTTGGTTGAACAGTTGTACTTGAATATGGTGTAAATACACCTATGCTGAAATTAAACCAACACATTTTTTTTCCCTCGGAAAGGTCGTGAAGTAATAGGGCGTATAAATGAACACCAATCTATATACACCGTAATCAACTACATGAAATATGTCATTACTGTATCCTCTCTCATACCGTCAGCATTGCATCCGTTTTGATTACATCACCTGAGCACGGAATAACTACACTAGACATTCTACACACAGACAAAGATCTATGACCATTGTTTGTTGGTGGTAAATATATTGGGATGAGATTGAGATGGCCAACTCCGAAATGTGGAGTTGGATTTTGGAGTTGGCACTTGTGACATCTAGAATTTTCGATATTTTTTTTATTGAATTTAATCGGGCATTTCATTGATGCGTCGATAGGGTTGTTTTCAGAACTGATCACTCTCGAGATAATTAGGCTAGCTAGGTAAGCCATTAAGGAATTTTAAGGCAATAGACTTGAGAATTCGGCTAGGAATCTGCTTCTCGACCGTGTTCATCTTTAGAGGTCATTACGATACAGTTAAAAATCGAATTGAGATCAGAGATAGGTTGGTTTGACTGAGATGTGTGGCCGATCGTGGGTGACTCCACTAAATTGGAAAATTCTCGTCGACCGGCACTAATTTGATTTTTCTATCGTTTTGGTACCCTATGTCTGTAAACGAGCCCTCAGGATTTTCACAATAATCGGGAGTCGTTATTGTGTCGAGTGGGTTCAATGTGGCTCGAAGAAAATCAACCATGGGTCAGTTGCCCTAAAAAGTTTTAAAAACTATTCGGTAGTCTAGGTCACGCTAAAAGCGCGCCGGAGTGAAATTAACCGTCAATTTGAGTCCGATTTCAAAAATTGAAAGTTTTGTGGTGTCACGAGCTATTTTAGGAACGTCAACTCAGTCTCAGAAGATTTTTCGGAGATCTCGAGATTTTTACAGAAAATGGTTTTAGACGTTGCGGAAAATCAGTGAAAATTCAGATGAGCTAAATCAATGGAAAATTGGACTGCCAGGCCGAGCTTTTGAGTGTCAGGGATTTATAGAAAATTGTTCGGGATTTTTCTGGGTCGAAATTAGACCTCAATTTGGGAAATTGAGTAAGAAAATTGAATTTATTTAGGTGAATTTCGAAATTGGAAAATGGGCAGAAATTTGGACTTCAATTTGGATATTATGGTGGAAAATTTGAGTGGAAAGTATTAAGGGGACATACCATTAATGCAAAGGATATATGTGTAGACTTTTGCTTTTGTTCTAATCCCTTGAGCAAGCAAATTCCAGCTGCCCTCCTGTTGTTGTCTCCCCCTCTTTCACCGCCCTTGTCTGTCCTGGTTTCTCTTTCTTTTGCGTCGGACATGGCAGTTCTCTCTATGCTCGGCCCTTATTTCATTTTCCTTGCAATCTCATTTCATTCCACCCTCCACCGCCTTGCTTCTTTGCCCACGAAGAATGAAGCCACGCGGCTTCAATTCACCGAATTCTATTCGGTCAACCAGCAAGATCTTTAGCTAAAATCTTTAAGTGGCGCCACTTCATTGACCCATCTGCCAGTATCGTCACGTCCGCACGCCACGATCGAAGATCCAATAGCCCACAATTGAAGTTGCCGCAGTTGATTCCTTATGCTTCACCGGTTTGCGCGCCTTTAGCCCACACTCCAGCTCACTGGTCAACACCAACTTCATTGAAGACTTGAATTGTTGACCCTTGCTCATCTGTTGAAGCTGCATGCCACAGCTGCCAGCTGTCGCGACCTAATTTTTCAGAGTGCACCACCTAGAATTTAGGTTAATGAATTACTAAGCTTTAAACTTAGCTCGGGCCCTCCCAGGCCCATACCAATTCGCGACTTAGGGTTCAAGTTTTTAAACATGTGGATGAATTTTATCTAGGAGTCACCACTAATTAATTTTTGGTAGGTCGATTAGACACCTAAGTAAAATAACGGGAGAACTATTTTACTCCTACGAACCAGAGACTAAGGGTACGGGGGCTTGGTTACATTAGACTTCTCTAATGCCCTTTCGGTACCATTTCTTTTATTTTTTGAAAATGTTTTATGCACGCAGCTTGGATTTATTTTAACCTAATTACTATCATGCAAAAATATGGTGACCACACGGGTACTCATCCATTATTAAGCATTCAATAATAATGGGTAAGTAAATAAATTGCATCAAAAGGAATAAACATGCCAAGCAAACAATCTTTTGGGGTTTTCTTTTTTTTTTTTTTTTTTTTGATGACCCAGGGAACCCCGCACGGCCGACAGCTGGAGATAAACCACTAGGGGCGACACGTGCTAGCCACCACACACATGCCACCGGGTAAGTCACCAATGTCTCACGCCAGCCTCCCCGCAACTTGCGTCGCGGGGTTTCAAACTCCGGACCTCTTAGCGAAAGGAAGCCTGAAGCCTATCCAGCGGAGCCACCACGGCGGGTGGTTGGGGGTTTTCTTTTTAGTCTTGAATGAAATTAGAATTTTTTATGAAACATGCATTTTGACTAAATGATTTAATTTTCTAATATGCAAATTCTAATTGAATGACCCTAGAGTGCAAATTAATTAACATGCACCTAATGTTGCTAATGAACAAATTCTAATCAAATGAACCTATTATGCAAATTAACATGCACCTAATATTTTTGGATTTTTTTAACTGAAATTTTGAATTAGGTAAATGTGAAAGCTATCTAACTAGATTAAGATCCCATTTAATTTATATTAGGAATTAGGTTGAACCTAATCCTAATTTAAACTAAAATATTATCTTAACCTAAATAATCCTAAAATGCCATCTATCTAATGTTATCTAAACTTATAATAAAAAACAAAAACTAACAATCCAGAATTAAGCTACATGTAACTTTATCCTAAGATGCAATGACATGCAAAATATGTTCTAATCTTATATGCATGATGATTTTTGTTTTTTTATTAATTTCGAAATTAAAATTTAACATGCAAATCAAATAAAACTAATATTCTATATGCTTTCTTTTTGTTTTCTTTTTCATGATTCAAAAATAAAATTCCTATTCTAAATATGCATGACAATAAATTAAAAAAAGCTAATCCTAATTAAACAATTTTTGTGTTTTTTTTTTATTTCGAAATTAACAATTCCTAATAATTAAACATGCGACCTAAATTAATTGATTTGATTTGATTTTTATTTTTTTTGAAAATTCATGATAAATAAGATGCTTAACCTAAATATGCAAATAACCCTAAACATGCAATATTCTAACTCTGACATATTCCAATATAAACAAAGCAATCAGGACCATTCAAAATTATCCAAAAATATCACACATCGTTCAGATCATGGGACAATATTTCATTAGTAAAATCGATAAATTGATCTTAAGTCTTAAAAATCAAAATATCAATTATATTCCTGCTTGACTAATTATTTCATCTAAAGCCTTATAGACGAAATAAAAAAAAAATTCGGCGCGGTTGCTAATCGGGTAATATATCAGAATTTTCATTTGTGCATAGGCAAATATTTCAAATAAAGAAAACATGATATATATATATATATATATATATATATAATAAACAAGATAAAGTAAATCTACCTAATAAAGTAAAATGCATTTATCAAATAAAATAAAATCTACCTAATCTTTTTTCCTTTTTGCTTTTTTTTTTTTTTTGTTTTTTTTTTTTCCTCGAGCAAGGCTTGCTCGTGGGCTTCCCGATATAGGCTAGTGAATCCACCTAGAGGGGGGGTGAATAGGTGATTACGAAATTCTTTTGAAATCTTTTACAGTAGAATACTTTAATATGAAGAATATATCAATAGCAAGTAGATCATGCATTCATAAAGTAAATAGAGTAGGGTAAAAGAGAATTGGCACAATGATTATAGTGGTTCGGCTTATTCCAAACCTACGTCCACTCTCCACGCTGACAGCCACCTGGCTGTAATCACTATGTAGCAAATGAGAGTTGTTACAAATCACAAATTAGACTTTTCCAGCAGAAAGTCTCTTCTACAGCTTCTTGCTGTATCGCACTATAATTAACTCTCTTTGATACACAATTTGAACACGAGAGATTTTAGAGAACAAGTGATTTCAGAGATTCTAACATCGAGATTTTTCTATTAGTTCTATCCCTTATTTTCGAGCAACACCGATCCACTTTAAATAGCCTTCGTGCCACCATACCCATTGACACTTTCCAAGAATTCATCCAATCAACCCGTTGGACTGAATCAATTTAAGTGATCTTCACGTCGTCGAAAATATAAGTAGAAAATAGCTTGTCAATCCTGCTCGCGCATACAATCAGGATCTTGAGTTCCCAAAATTAGATCCTTCCAAAAATTCGCTTGATCTTCAACGGATAAAATCCAAAGAATGAATCTTCCATGCTCACGATCACAGCCAGATATATTCCATGGATAAGTTAGGGAATATAATATCCAAATCTTACTTTCCTTAACCATAAAAATAACCTGCTGTCAGCCTGGCAAAATCGCAAACTGTCTTCAGACTTAGATTTTGGGTTTGGAGGTCTTCAGACGGAAATTGGGTCTTGACTGTCTTCAGACGGAAAAAAACTTCAGACCGAACTTTGGGTCTGACTGTCTTTGGACGAAAAACCTTTGGGTCTTGACTGAGTCTTGGATTCTTCAGACTTTGCTGACGAGACTGTTTTGTCAACTTCAAAACTTCAAAGGATTTTTCTTCAACACTTCCAAGGGCAGTCGGTCGTTGGTCCTTGTTGTCGGAGCTCCGGCGAAGGGTGGCCAAAGGCAGATCGGCGCGAGCAGCAAGGTTGAAGCCGAGGTGGGTCGCGCTCAAGCTTGGCTCGGCACGGCCATAGATCTAGTCGTGCAAGGGGGCACTGGTGGAGGGGGAGTCTCGGCCAAGGCGCTGCTGGTCGTGGATGGAGACGCTGCGGCGGTGCTGGCGCGGCGGAGTGGAGGTGGTGACTGGCGGAGGCTTGGGGGCGTCGCGGGGAACTCAGGCCCCTCTGCTGTGTAGGTCCTGCAGGCAGTGACGCGGGTGGCAGAGGGGCAGGCGAGGGGGAGCGTCGGCGTCGCTGGCTGCAGACGCAGAGGGCGACGGCTCTGGGGCGCCGGAACAGTGGCGACTAGAGCAGGAGCTTGGCGGGGCAGCGGACGCGGCTAGCGCGGGACCAGGCAGCGCAGTGCAAGGGGGGTCACCGTGAAGAAGAAGAACAAGAATTGTTCTTTTCTTTTTTTTTTTTTTTTTTTTTTGCTTTTTTTCTTTTCTCGACTTCTGCTCCCTCACGTCACTTCACCCCCTCTCTCTCTTGTCTGCTTCCCCTTTTCTGACTCCTTTTCTTTTGACTTTTTGACCCAAAAAGACAAAGAAACCGCCCTTTTTTGTCGATGAACCGAGGGCCCTTCTCTCTCTCTCTCTCTCTCTCTTTTTGTGTCCTCCTCCGGCCGTATGTATCAATCCATCTGGCCTCTCTTTACTCGATGGAAAGACCCCCGTTTCACCCGTACGTGAGCCCTTTTTATAAGCCAAAAAATTGAATCTTTGGAGTATATTTCATTTCTAATTTTACTCATGCACGATACCCCTAAATATACCACTGAAATATTTTCGCATGTTCTATCCAGAAATTCCCCTTTTGCGCAAAACTGCATCTCCTGTTGTATATTACGTAAATCTATAAAAATCATAATAAAATTTTCCTAAACTATATGCCATGTGATTTTTTTTTTAATTTTTTTAGCAAAAATTAACCCCAAAAATTTAGATGTTAACACCAGTGAATTTGGAAGCCACCGAAGCAGCTGTCTTCGTCCAAGCCTCCACGCGTCCAAGACTCCTCTAGCTCAGTCAACTAGTAAAACTCCTCGCGTCTTCAGCTCCTTCAATCCACAAAGCCGCATGTGTCTTTAACGCCACGCCCAGACGCAATTTGTTGACCCCAAAGCCATGCGGTCTTCAACATTGCATGTCGATCTCTCCATCTTCGGCTGCCAGGCGTCCCCCAAATCGCTCGAGTAGCCTAGCAATTTGGCCAACGCTTCCTCGGTCTTCCATCGCTCGATGCCAGCAAGCTACTCCCATCGTGCATATCTACGGCCCAGCGAATTCAGCCCTGAAGCCCAGCGTCCAAGCCTCCTCCTTTGGGCCACCGAATCCACCAAGCCAGCAGCATCGAAGCAGGCCATCATCCCTCAATTCCATGAGCAGCCCAGTGAATTGAGGCCCAAGACCCAATTGCCATCTTTAGCCACAAGACCCAGTCTAGCAAGCCCAATGTTTGAGGCCCAATCCCAGCTCACTTGAAGATCAGCCCAGTCCAAGGAAGCCCAAGTTTTTTAGCAGGCCCAAGTCCAGAGTTTCTTCGGGTTTGCAAAGTTCTTGACTCGGCTCAAGTTTGGCCGCCGTAGCGTCGTCGTTGTCATGTCCCGGTCTTCGCTTTGTGCAAGTGAGTTTTACTTACTAATGCTTTCTTAGTAGACCAATTATGTCTAAGGGTGTATTTGTTTTGTGAAAAATAATTTCCCGGAAAATGTTTTCCTCATTTTCCGGCGTTTGGTTTATTTAGGAAAATGAGTCAACGAAAAATGTTTTACTTTTAAAGCTTAAATTCAGGATAACGATTTCCCCTTTGAAAGAATCGGAAAACGTTTTCCAAAATGTTTTAAGGTCATTGCTTAATGAAAAGTTTATTATTAAAAAGAATTTCTAATTTTTTTGGTCGATAAAAAATAATTTCTACTTAAAATTTTTGAATTTATTTTTATTATTATATCTTTTCTTTTCTTTCTTCTTTTTTTTTTTTTCTTGTTTTCTCTTTTCTTTCTTTGCTTGTGAACGTAAACCCTAACTCCTCTTCCCCTCTCTTTCGTCACCGCCGCCTCCCTTTCGTCATCGCCGCCTCCTCCAACCCTAGCGCCTCTTGCGCTCCCGTTAGCTTCGCTCTCTCCTCTTCCTTTTCATCAGCGTATTCTACACCTCTAATCATTTTTCAAATGCAATCCAAACATCGACAATATTTTCAACCATGTATAATCAAATAAAGAAAAAGTAGCCATTTTCCTGGAAAATGGTTTCCCATAAAACATTTTCCAAAAGCGTTATGCTTTCCGTGAAACAAACACATCTTAAAGGCTGATTAGATTTAATTAATTGCAATTAGGTGGATAGATTAGATTAAAATAATTAAATTAGAGACTTATTAATGCATGTTAGTTAAATTGATTGTGCAATTAGCTAGTAGACGTGCCGTAGTATTTATCGAATGCATCGTGGTATTTTTCCTGGACCGTTTTGGGTTCCAATTAAGCTTTATGGGCTTAAATTGGATTAAGTAATATTTTATTTATTAATTTTAATAATTAATTATTTATTTATTTATTTTCCGGAAATTCATCCGGGGATGGCCAGTGACCAGGATTCCATGCTAATTGTCGTGGTGCAGTCCATTTATTTATTTGAGCTTTATGTTGCGTGGAATTGAATTAATTGTGAATTCGAGGAATTGTTCCTAAGTTGAGTTGATTTTTGTTAATTGATTAATGAATAATTGGGTATCGATTGTTAGTGCTAAAGTGTTATGGTGGACTACCGATTATAGCGGAGATTGGGGAATGAAAGTGAATATGCGTGATGTATGCCTGCTCGATGACTAAGTACATCATTTAGGAGAATGGGCATGTTGTTTATAGTAGAACAATGGTAGGTTACATATCACCTCGGAGAAGGCACATGGCCTTGGTGAGTTGGCCTATCACCTAGAAGAATGCACGTGGACTCGGTGATTAAGTAAGGCATCTTGAAAGAGACACGTGGGCTCGGTAATTTGATGCATTACCTCGAAGAATGCAAGTGGTCTCAGAAAGTACGTTTGGCATCTTGAAGGGACACATGGACTTGGTGATTTGATGCATCATTTTGGCAAATCTGTGCTTGAGAGAATGCACGTGGGTCCGAGTATCGTAAAAATGGCACGTGGGCTTGGTGAATTGATACATCACCTTGGCTAAGAGATCGCTTGAGAGAATGCACGTGGGCATGCTGAGTAAGTATGTCGTATGGGAAAAGACACGTGGACTCGGAGACTTGGTATGTCATCCTAAAGAATGCACGTGGGCTCGACGACTAGATATCCCATTGTGAGAAACGTGTGGTACTAATTGACATGTAATCGACTAGGTCGATTGATCAATGATTTGATCCGATTGTTATGAATTGATTGCTGTTTACTGCAATATATGAGGCATGTGTGCATAACCTTGAGTTGCAGCTTGGAACTAATACTAAGATAAGTCTTATGACTCATGCTGTGTTTAGGCAACCATGTGGTATATTGGTTCCCTAATCGAGTCTTATGGGGTAGAACTCGATGAGACATAATCTCATTGGTTGTTGTAAAAACCAATTTCAAGCCCCTAGGTGGGAGATCCCAAAGTGGAGGATTACTTGTTGGATGAACCTATTAAGGAGCCGGGAGAAGTTGAAGTGCCTGATGAGGATTGAGAGTCTATGCTCTTTTTGTGAACCTTATTTTGATTGTTGGATTGGGACCGGGGAGTTGTAGATAGTTGTGAAAATAATTTGGTTTCTGTGATGTATAAAAGTATGGTGATGAGTTTTTCAATATGAAAAAAATATGGCCTTACTTTTCTATCCCAGTATTTTATTATCTGTGGATTTATAACTGCTTCCACATGTGCTTACTATTTGAAAGGGGTTGGCGATATATAGTCTTGGTATATCTCACTTTAAAATTGACCAACTAGAAGGATGGGTGCGTCTCCGAGGATCGGGGCGTGACATCCCCTTTTTGTGGTATTAGAGCGAAGTTTAAAGATTGGAGTGATAAGGAGTGTTGACCATGTGATAGTTGATAGGAAAAGCCTTTTAATTTACAACTGGTGCATGTATGTGGTAACTGAGTGCTAAAATTGCTTGTTGTTTAGGTCACTCAGTTTCTAATTCGTTGTGGAATTGGAAGCAGGTCAGTGTAAGCTGAGCCATGAGTGACCAGGAGCCAAGAACTCCTGCAAAGAGGACCAGTAGGGCCGTTATTCGGGGTAGAGCTTCGACTCGTGTCGAGACCCGAGGCGGACGTGGTCGAGCGCCAGCACAAGCTAGCGCGAGTGGAGTGATTTCACCTGCTGTAGATGTCGGGGTCGCTGCCCCTTATGATCCCTGAATAGAAGGGACTATGCGAGTCCTGGAAGCTTTGGGAGCAAGGATGGATTAGCAAGCCGTTACAGTTGAAGCCGCCGCTCAAGCCACCATTAATGCCATATCTGTCACCGTTGCTCAAGCTGCTCTTGCCGCCGCACTTGCAGTTGCGCCCGCCGTTGTTCCAGCTGTAGTGAATGTCGAAGGTTCGCCGGGAGTAATGGTCATAGAAAGACCAATGAACAAGTTAGTGGGGCATTTTCGAAAGCTCGATCCACCAAGATTTAGGGGTACTAGGAGACCCTAAGGCCGCATCACAGTGGGTGCAGGATATGAAGAAAGCACTTGCAGTCTTGATGTGCAATGAAGAAGAAAAGGTGATACTAGCTGTGTATCAACTCCAAGATAATGCCAACATTTGGTGGAAAGCCACCAAGAATGCTGTGTTTCCAGAAGGAATACCAAGGGTGTGGGACACCTTCCTCAGAGCTTTTAATGATCAATATTTTTCGGGTGTTGTCCGAGAGCTGAAGATGGAGGAGTTCCAACGCTTTCGTCAAGGATCGATGACTGTCGATCAATATGGGGTTAAGTTTGTAGAACTGTCTCAATATGCCCCAAGATTGATCGAGGACCTCGAGGAGAAAGCTCGGAGATTTAGAAACGGTCTTCGTACATAACTGAAGCAACCTCTACTACCATTGGATTTGGTAGATTATCGTGAAGTCTATCGTCGAGCTCAGATGATAAAGAGAGGTATAGTGGAGCAATCAGCCTCAGTTGGATGTCCAATTTTCACTGAGAGAGTATCTGTCAGGGAAAGAGGCCCATGCTTGGAGGTAAATCTCATGTTCCGCCCTTTAAGAGGAGTGGATTCAATAGGCCGGAGTTTAATAGGAATAGAATGTGTTGTATCTGTGGAAGGCAACACGATCAGCGCCATGCCCAACAAGGATAGGCGCTTGTTATGAATGTGGTCAGCAAGGCCACCTGGCTAGAGATTGTCCTAAGAAGCCAAGAGGACAACCATAGCTACCACCGCCGCCGCCGATTGGACAAATAAGAGGGTATGCCCCTCAGAATGCACCACAGGGTGGATTAGACAAATCTTCAGAACAATGAAAAGTGTACACCATCATCCAAGGACAGGACAAAGGGAAAGCACCACTGATAGAACACCACTAGGATGACGAAGAAGACAAGAACGAATCGTTCATACACTAATCAAAGGAAGAACGAGTTTAGGGTGATTTGATCAAAGTAGCGTAGTGGAATTTTGGTTAAGGTTGTAGAATTCCAATTGTTGTAATAAAGCTGTAGAAAGAAAAGCACTGGCCGTAGTTGTGTTGGACTAGTTGCTTATGTATAACTTTAATGTCATATATGAAAAGAGTTGGCTCAAGCAGCATTTTGTGGTAATGAATTGTTGGCGTAAGGTAATACAGTTTGAACCATTGACGAATGCTCCAGTTGCTTTCATGGATTTGATGAACCGAGTATTCGAAGAATATCTGGACCAGTTTGTGATCGTGTTGTATCTTGGTCTATTCGAGAAGTGATGAAGAGCACAAGAATCATCTGAGATTAGTGCTCCAGACTTTAAGAACGCATCAGTTGTATGCAAAGTTTAGCAAATGCGAGTTTTGATTTACTTGTGTTGCGTTTTTAGGTCATGTGATTTCCGGAGAAGGAATCTCCATCGACCCGAGCAAGATAGAAGCCGTGATCAAGTGGCGAAGACCGACATCAGTGACAGAGATCGGAAGTTTTCTGGGTTTGGTAGGTTATTATAGACGGTTTGAGGAAGGTTTTTCGTCATTAGTATCTCCTTTGACAAGACTCCTAAAGAAAGAAGAGAAATTTGTGTGGTCAGACAAGTGCGAGCGTAGTTTTCAAGAGCTGAAGGAAAGGCTGACTACTGCACCTGTACTGACAATTCCATCTGGTCCTGGAGGATTTGAGATCTATAGTGATGCGTCATTCAAGAGGTTATTGCGTGTTGATGCAGCATGGTAGGGCTGTTGCATACGCTTCCTGTCAGTTGATACCTCATGAGCAGAATTATCCGACACTTGACTTAGAGCTCATAACAATTATCTTCCCCCAGAAGATTTGGGGGCATTACCTATGTGGAGAAAGGTTCTAGATCTCCACAGACCATCAGAGTCTCAAGTATTTAGTCTCTCAGAAGGAGTTGAACATGAGACAGCACAGATGGATGGAATTACTGAAAAACTACGACTGTGATATCCTATATCACTCAGGAAAGGCGAATAAAGTCGCTGATGCGTTGAGTCGAAAGTCTTCAGTAGCTCTTATATTGGTAAAGGAGTGGAACTTAATCGAGATAGCTTGAGATTCGGTATTCAAGTTTGGGGTAGGCCACCTTTCAAGTCTTGTGGCCACCCTCAGAATTGAACCAAATGTTCAGATCAAAATCAAGTTACTCTAACCAACAGATCCAAAAGTACAGAAAATCTTGCAAGAGGATACTGATAAGAGAGATACTGACTTTCATATTTCTGATGATGGGACACTAAGGTTCCAAGGACGTTTAGTTGTACTTGACGATGTAGAGCTTAGAGAAGAAATTTTATCTGAAGCACATCGTAGTAGTTACAACGTTCATCCTGTAAGCACTAAGATGTATCAGAATCTATGCCTAAGAGAATGCACGTGGGTTCGGGCATCGTAAAAAGGGCACGTGGGCTCGATGAATTGATGCATCACCTTGGCTAAGTGGTTGCCTGAGAGAATTTACGTGGGCCCGTTGAGTAAGTATGTCGTATGGGAAAAGACACGTGGACTCGGAGACTTGGTATGTCATCCTGGAGAATGCATGTGGACTCGACGACTAGATATCCCATCGTGAGAAACGTGTGGTATTGATTGATATGTAATCGACTAGGTCGATTGATCAATGATTTGATCTGATTGTTATGAATTGATTGCTGTTTACTGCAATATATGAGGCATGTGTGCATAACCTTGAGTTGTAGGTTGAAACTGATACTAAGGTAAGTCTTCTGATTTGTGCTGTGCTTAGGCAACCATGTGGTATATTGATTCCCTAATCGAGTCTTAGGGGGTAGAACTTGCTGAGACATAGTCTTATTGGTTGTTGTAAAAACTAATTTCAGGCCCCTAGATGGAAGATCCCAAAGTGGAGGATTACTTGTTGGATGAACCTATTGAGGAGCCGGGAGAAGCTGAAGTGCCTGACGAGGATTGAGAGTCTATGCTCTTTTTGTGAACCTTATCTTGATTGTTGGATTGGGACTGGAGAGTTGTAGATAGTTGTGAAAATACTTTGGTTTCTGTGATGTATAAAAGTGTGGTGATGAGTTTTTCAATATAAAAAAAATATGGCCTTACTTTTCTATCCCAGTATATTATTATTTGAGGATTTATAACTGCTTCCACATGTGCTCACTAATTGAAAGGGGTCGGCGATATATAGTCCTGGGATATCTCACTTTAAAATTGACCAACTAGAAGGATGGGTGCGTCTCCGAGGATCGGGGCATGACAGCACTGATCTTATCATGATAAAAAGATATGATAATCGGGTTTTAAAAAATATGAGACCTTTGTCATCTATTCCTTTTTTTTCATTATCCAACTTGGTTGTCTCCTCGGCAGCTCATAATGTTCGATCGCCCACTTTGGTGGGATAATACAGAGGGCAACAACAAAACATCTTTTTTGATTGCAAAGAAAAATTGTAATATTATGTCTCGAGTTTTAGCACGTGTATGAAATCCAAACCATTTTGAAGATCTTAATTTGTTCAAATCCGATGTGCCCATTAATCCGACTCAAGTTTGGATTTTGTTAGGAGGGAACATGGTATATTTGCTCTGATTACGGGTTTGTTTCTCAATTGATTGATTTTATCTTATGAGAAATGATTAAATGGGTCCTTAATTCACCGTGATAAAAACATTCTGCTCTAGATCATAAAAAAAAGATAACAAATAATTTTAAATTATTAACAGGTCCATTCCTCATCCGTTACTCTAGTAGTTATGCAAAAACAGTTATATTAGCAAAACTCTTATCTAATATCTTCGAGAAGGCGCGCGGTGGACGTCTGAAAGCCACGCAAGAAAAAGGAGCTTGAATTTCCGGTGGGTTCCGGTCAAAAGTGGATTTGTTGACTTCTGTAAAAGAACGAGAAAAAGCCATGTCGTGAACTCCCGAAAAAGAAAAAAATGACGAACAGCGAAGTAAGAAAGGGGTTCCTGTTGGGAGTTTTTTCTGGAGAACACATGAATCCTGTTGGGGTGGGAGTACCTTTTGTTGGCCGCGCAGAAGAATTCCTTCAAGCCGTGTCGTGAACTCCCAAAAAAAATAAAATAATGACGAGCAGCGAAGTAAGAAAGGGGCTCGCCCTGGCCCTGGGTGACACTTTTTCTCGATTGCACGGAGCAATGTTGACCACGGTGAATCTTGCGCTGCGAGTTTACATCTGATTGAGCTATTTTATTTCCACGAACTTTCGCGACACAATCATTCAATGCATCGATTGTGGAAAAAGCCATGTGGTATCAATGGGAACGTGGAAAAGACATTGCGTTGGAGACTTCGTATAAATGTTTGAAATAAACTCTGTCCTTTGCTTGCACTGGAAATCACGTGGATGACCAATTACATCGCATTGGACACATCACACTGTCGATCATTGGTGAATAAAAATAGCTTTCATCATATCTTGCTTGTGAAAATTTCATGAACTCCTTCAAACCAATCTGATGAGCACAAGCTACATTATTTATGGTAAAGGTGGAAAAAGTACAAAGCACAACAAAAACATATATAGTATCATAGCATGGCTCGAGTTCACCTATGGTCAATCGTTGTAGCTAGTGACCATGCGAAGAAAAAGGAAAAAGAAAATAAAATAAAAAGAAGATAATTAAGAAATTGTTTTTTAAATAAAATAAAATGAAAGACCATAGTCACCTTGTTGTCTCTTTAATTTTGTTGTTTTTGTTTTTTACATTTTTTAAGAAATTGTTTTTTATTTTTTAAGAAATTGTCCGGCTGTGTTTTGGATGTCCAGCTCGACAAGTGTTCTTATTGGTATTTTCTACATTCAATGGCCAACGACCCAAGTAAAATACTTGTAAAAATTACAGTTACTAATAGTATGAAAAAAATAGGTACATGTTGAAATATGATTACCAATACATGACTGGCTTAAAATTAAGGGGATGCTCAATTCAAGGCGAAGAAAGTCGCTTCCTTTGTCTGGTACTGGTTATAAACCAATATCGAAGGACTCTTAAGAAAAAGACGGATCTTGACTCAACTCCCAACCCGCAAGGCAAGTTGAAGCCATCTTTATCGGAGAAAAAGTTGGAACGGAAGTGTATGCAAGCCCCACTGACAGACCTCTCAAAGAAGACTGGTGATTGTTGATCTTGAATGCGTGCTTGGGTTGACGGGGACGGGGTCCGCCACCCCTTTGGACCGCTTGGTTCTAGCCCGACTTTGATCAAATCGATATTTCACCCTCGGAGTTAGATCTGGAGTTTGCTTTATGTCGCTTCCCTAAGTTATGTCTGTACATCCTCCACCGAATTCTTTCACGTTGCAAATTTAACGTTTAACATTCATTTGCCGAATACTAGTGGATACATAAGGTTAATTTACTTGACAATTATGCATACTAGTAACTTAGCAATCAATTGAATCGATGTTCGGTATATTTAGCGGTATCTGATGGTCATGCAGCTTTGGATTGAACTATTAAAAACTGAAGCATGTTTAGTATCGTTGCAACTGTGCTATGCTGTATTTGTTGTGTGAAGTATTGCAATTAGTGTATTTGGTGATATGCATTTTAGAATTACAACTTTTAAAATCAGTGTGAGGTAGCTTTCTAAAAGTTGTTGTAAGCTATTGTAACTGTAAAAGCACTTTCTCAAATTTAAAGACATTAGAAATTAAATGTATTTGCAAATTAAAAGTTATCTTACTAGAAAAAATTCATAAATGACTGCCTTTTTCATAATGATTTATCCAAAAATCACCCATATCTTTAAAATGAAAATTTCACTATAGACTTGACTAGTATGCCTTTCAAGAAAAATGGACAAAATTTGCACATTGTCTGGATGTAGAACAATTCTTTTCCACACTTGACATGATATGCAAGAAAAAACCGATAAAATCCAACTTATACGCCAATTTGTCAATGCCCATTTAGAACGGATGTCCTAAAGTCTCCTTCATAGTCTTTTATGCATTTAGCCAAGAAGAAAGTTCTATGGCACTAAACGCATTTTCCACACCCAAGTAAACCCACCAAGACAATCGAGAAAATTAAGTTTGTGATTGTCATATCCAGAAGACTTTGACTTCTTAGCTTTCATGATGAAGTGCCAAGTTGTCCTAAAGCCATTGTGGTCAACCCAAAAACACGGAATTCTACCAAACCGTGTCTCACTTCAGCAAAATTTAAAAAAAAAAATTTATTGTAATTGTACAAATTGAGTCTTAAACATTTTATATTTATGCAAATTCAATCCTTCGAGAATCGCAACATATACATTGACAGTCTTACATGGCCATGAAATTAGTACCCCAAAAATTTCCAAACTAGCCTAATCTACGACTCCAATAATAAGAAGACTACGGATTCTATAACATAAGCGAAACGTTCTCCTAGAGCCAACGATCTTTGCTGTCCTGAAAAAAGGCAAAGGATTATAGCAAATTCTTTGTTTTCTCGTTTTTCTATGTTTACATTTTGCTGTCCTCCCTTCCTCAGTAAAAATAATGACATCTTGTGCAGAGCAATTGGTTACTACAGTTTTTCCAATTCACTCACTCTTCAATCCATACCGCAATCACAGGAGAAGTAGGTTGAAAAACGACACGGCATGCTTTTCGTGGAACAAGGACGTAGACTCTTGGGTCACATCATATCCAAAGACAAACTCATGGAACAAGCACGTAGATCACTGCTTGAGGATCCGTGTCATATGCGATGATGTCGCCGGTAATGTTATCGGTCTTGATCTTACTTGGAATTGGCTTTGTGGCGCTCTCCACTCTAATAGCTCCCTTCTTCTCTTTTGCCATTTTCAAAGCCTCAAATTTTTCCGGTATTAACTTTTCTAGCCACACATTTCAACTAACTTGAGTTTCCTTGCAAAAATGACTCATATGAATCTCTCTTATTCACACCTTTTAGGTATTGTTCCTAGTGAAATCTCTTGCCTCTCCAAGCTTTTGTTCCTCAATCTCTCTTACAATAATTATGAATTAAACTCACTCTCTTCTTTTATGCTAGAAAATTCAATCTTCACATTGCTTGTTCAGAATCTAAAAGTAGTGAGAATGCTTGTTGTTGATGGAATAGATATGTCCATGGTTTCACCAATATCCTTTGTGGATTTGTCTTCTTCTTTGACATATTTAACCGTCTCGTGTTGTTCCTTAAGGTAATATTTCTGGATTATGTTTTTCGATTACCCAGACTTACTGCTCTAGATGTAAGTTCCAATCTCGACCTGTCTTGTATTCTTCCCAAATTCAATTGGACTGGTACCCTTGTTACCTTGTCCATCGAGGACACAAGCTTCTTAGGAGAAACTCCCAATTTAATGGGTAGCATGATGACTTTGACCACCGTACGAGATGCTGGGGATGATGGGGTGCTAATTTTAATTAGCTACCGGGTTCAGTCCTACGCTATGGCTCAAAAGAGAGTAGTTATGCCGCTAAACGTTATTTATTTGCCTTTACCTTTCCATTGCCTGCTAATTTTATCAGTTCCGGAGAGTTATAAAAGGAGCGAATAATGCAAATAGTCTGATAGAAAAAAGAAATAAAAAGTGAGGTTAAGCTATGTTCTTATAAATGTTTATTTTGACAATCATTTGGATATGTAAAACTCGGTTTATGCTTTTGCATTCGAATCTACCTGGGTAACATGCATGCTGGTGCCAGCCAGTATAGATACAGTTGAATCCTGTACAAGTACATATGCACTGAAGTTAACCCTTGTTCACCTGGGAAGGTCGCGAGCGAATGCGACCTACAAAATTATACCAATCGGCGCACGAGGTAATTGACTATCTTAGATGTGCCCTAGGTCTATACTGATTGCATCCCGTAAAGACGGAACAAGTAACTAGACATTATATGTAAATAGTCGCGTATACAAACACATACATAGAAAGATCTAGGACTATTGTGTTTTAGGGATGAATATATCAGGGTAAGATTAGGATGGTGACCCCATAATATTTGTACAAAAGGAGTGATGGGAAAAATTATCAAAACAATCATAAACTCATTGAATTTGTGTAAATTTAGTTTTAGACCTTTCAATTTGGCAAATTTTGTCATAAATCCTTTGACAATTTGCCAATCAAGTCCTTTCAGCTGGAAATTGCTAACGTGGATGCTGGCCGTTTTACGTGGCACAACCGGCTGCCGATACTAATATAAACATTTTTCGTAATTTTTTTGTCTTATTTTTATTGTGATTTTTCCTTTCTCTTTTTCTCATTGTGGTTGACGAGGGTCAGGGGCAACCCTCGTTGATCTTTGTGCTGCTGGTGAAGCCCTTGTTGGCTGCGAAGGCCCTTGCTTGCACCCAATAGGGCTGTGGGTGAGGGCCTTCATGGCCCTGCTAGTTGCTTGAGAGGCGGCCTTCACCCGGTCTAGGAGAGGCCTTCACCGTTGGCGAGGGTCATCGGTGACCCTCGTTGGCCATAATTGGAAAAAAAAAAAAAAAAAAGCAAGGAAAGAATTAAAAAATTTAGTCACGCCATCGTTAGCCTACCAGGTAAGATGCCTGGTGTCCAAGTCAACAATTTCTTGCCAGTGTTTCTAATTTTAGCGTGGGTAAAAATGACCGTATGACAAAAAAAGAGATATTCAATTTAGTCTTAAAGGTCCTTTTTCTAGCCTTTGGAAGGCCATTTCCCGCTGCTTTAGTTTCGCGGTTCTGAACTTCATTTACTTTTGACAAAGCTGGAACGCTTTTGCATGGGAATCTAATGCCATTTGGTGTACCCTTCGGTGAAAGCACTGGGAAATATAATTATATTTAGTACAAGCCTTCCAACAGACCTTTGAGAGCAGACGTGTGGAGAGAACTTGGCTGACTAGAAGAGCTATATGAGTGGAATTAGTATCTCAACCACCAATAAACTCACTCGGGTGCTAAACTAAATAATGGGTGGATCTAGTAGCTTTTCTTTGATGTGGGTTAAGAGTAATAGACGACTACAGAAAAATGGGGTGGGTGTAATAGTGGGTTGATCTAAGCATATTAAATTATATCACAACCCACAAGCAAGTTGAACTCATCGTATCATAAGAGTTGGTGTTCATCACCTCACACTTTATAAGTCGAAGCACTTGCTTGCTAAACTGCAAAATGGGGTGGTATCATATCCTTGGCCTACTCTCTTTTCTTTTTTTCTCTCATTCGCCCCTTTTACATTCCTCCCCTTCCTTTCCCATGTCCCCTTGCCCTTCTAACCAGCGCGATGCATTGCTCCACTTTAAGAACTCCTTCGTGCTTGATAGCATGGCATCAGACTCTTGTTACCACTCTTCTCCAAAGACAAACTTATGGAACAAGGACATAGACTGCTGCTTGTGGGACGGTGTCATTTGTAACAGTGTTACTGGTAACGTCATTACTCTCGATCTTGCTTGCAGTAGGCTCTGCGGCACTCTCCACTCTAATAGCTCCCTCCTTCTCCTTCGTTATCTTTGGATGCTCAACCTTTCTGGTAATGACCTTACTTGCTCCCACATTTCACGTGATATGAGTGCATTTCCAAAAATGACTGATCAGAATCTCTCTTTTCATCCTTTTCTCTTGAAGTGCTGGAGTTGACTTTTTGCAACTTGACTGAGTTCCCCTATTTCTTATATCCGTTAAATAAATTAAAAAACTTAGACCTCTCTCACAATAGGATTAGTGGGGAGATCCCAAAGTGGTTTTGGGAAATAAGTCATGATACATTGGAAGGACTAGATCTTTCTCATAACTTTCTAGAGGGAGGTATACGACAAATGTATTGGAAGAGTTTATCACATATTGACCTTCACAACAACTCACTCCAAGGACCACTCCCGATGCCTCCACCTTCTATACTTCACTTTGATGCCTCAAACAATGGTTTCACCGGTGAGATCCCTCCTTCGATTTGTCAGTTGAGTTCACTCATGTCTCTAAATTTGTCTAACAATAATCTCTTCGGGAATATACCGTCATGTTTTAGTAATATAACTCATCTCCAAAGTCTAGATTTGGGAGACAATAAATTACAAGGGCCATTACCATGCTCCTTAGTCAAATGCGTGAACTTAGATACACTAATTCTCGGTCACAATGAGTTTAGTGATATCCCCTCACGATGGTTGGAAGCACCACATCTAGAATACCTTGATTTGCAATCCAACAAATTTCATGGTAAGATTAACTTCACTGCTTTTAGACTATCCTTTCTTGCTCTTGATCTTTATTTATTTATGATAACAATTTTATAGGACGGTGGCCCACAGAGGTTTTCTCAAACACCACATTGACTATAATAGATTTGTCCAACAAGAAGTTTGGAGGCCAAATCCCACTTCCATCACCTGTCACATTTTATTATTCCATTGCAAGCAACAATATAACGGGAAAGATTCCTTCTTTGATATGCAATGCCACCCAGCTCGAGGTCATCAACTTGGAGGGAGAAAGGAAATATGTTATCTTCTGTAAAATACTATGATCACTTAGAATTACGCATTAATAGGCATACTTGCAATGGACAATTACTTTATTTTTTCAATATCGTAGAGGATACAATTAATTTGATGCATTGAATGTGCCAAATAATCTGGTTTAGTTCATAACTTCGTATGATACAAAGAATTACATGGAATTGTCTAGAAATGAATGCTTAATAGAAGAAACAATTTTTGTGGGAGCTCACCATTGCCTGTAAATTCACATGTCCCTTTCTTTGATTCCGCACCACTTTCTTCATCTTTTACTGCATGCATCATCTTCTTCTGTGTATTTCTTTAAAATTATACTAAGTGCACAAGCTGCATCAGATCCATTTCCTCCTCCATCTCGCTTGATGTTCATCATCTCCCCTGATTGCCTGGTTTAACTTCGGTCAGCAGACTCCATATGAGTCTATTTTGAAACCGACTCCATGTGCTCTGCTCTTTGCTGGCCAAAAAGTTTTGGATGAAACCCAAAATTCAAAAATCTAGGTTGTAGATTGTTATAGTTGGAAGTGGATTATTATCCATGGGAACAGCAATTACATATTTTGATAAAAGGCGTAACTTTAGTAATCAAACCTGCTACTTTTTAGTGGAGGGCAAGAGAGACAGGTGCTTAAAGTCACGTACTAAATTGTGAGCAGTGGGAGAATTCTTTTTGTATAAAAAAATTTCTGCGAGAACATCTTACATATATTCAAGCATGGAGCCATTTAAATCTCTATTCTAATTTTTTCAAGGGTTACTGCTGTCTATTCTTTGGTGCACAGCAAGTTTGATTCTTGGCTTTGTAGGTTACTGTTGATACCACAGATTTAGACGTTGAATGACCTTTTTACTGTCTAAAGACGAGATCTACTACGATAAACAACTTTTTATAGGAAAAGATGGTATGAGATCTTCATCACCCGAAAGATATGTCAATGCTGATATTTATTGACAATGTAGGTTCATTAGTGATGGGATCCATTAGTCATGCGTGAAATTTTGGTTTTACATAATGTCCATCTTCCTTCTCTAGCATTTGTTCAGATTTCCCATTACTGACTTGCTTTTCAATCTTCTATTCCCAGGAGTCCAGTGAGCATGCAAGCATCACAAGCAGGTGGTTTGACGGTTTAATCAGTAAAGACATTCAAATAACCAATGAAGTTTACTCCATTCACACCGTTGATTTTGATCAGCATGTAAGTCGACAGATATCTCCTACAGTATGAGCTTTTAGTTTTATTGTTGGAGCATTTAAATCTCTTGCGGTCCAGTTATAATTGCTCGAGTAAATCCATGTTGGCGGAAATAAATAGAAAGAAGAAGAAACTCCAAGGGTTGCCTAATCTGTACTCATTTAACATTATGCTCTGGACATCAGAAACCAATTAGTGGCTTTTCATAAGCACACACCGTAACACATGGGATGTAGGTAACATTTGCACAAGCTATAATTGATCGCGCCAATTCATTCCTCCAGCTTGTACAACATTATGTATGGGCCTGCCCTTGACATGCTTAAACTTCACCATGTCTAGGTCGTTCTTCAGTGCACATAAAAACGTTGCCTGTTGCTGAAATTTGCATTTGCCAATTGCCACTTGCCAGTAATTAGTGTGGTCGACATCTTCTATGTCACATTGTCAAAATTTTCAGCTTCCATGTTAATGCTGAATACTTTTCTTTGTTGTACTTCTAATAGGAGCTCCGAAAGCTTGTGCAGAATGTACAGTTGATTCAGGAGCAGCCAGCTGCCACTGATGAAAACGAGAGAGAAACTAGCATTGCACTGCTAAGGGCTCAAAAGTCCCTTACCCGTTTCCTTCGAAACCTCGCGAGGCAATTACATGGTAGCTGTATATGGTTACACAGTTGATACTCACCTCTTGTACTATTCTATTTTGTAACATCACATTTGGTTCTATTGGGGTCTGGTTAAATCGATTTATGATTTATGGGTCTGCATGAACCAGGAACTGGGTGGATGATGGGGTTGTAGATTTAGGATGTTCCGGGTTCCATCCAAGGCAATGGCTAAAAAGATAATAGTTATGCCAATTGCCAATTGCCAATCTCCTTTTATGCCTCGGCTCTGCATTAACTTCCGTTTCATCTGCAAGTGCAAGCGCTCTCTTCTAGTTGGGAATGAGCCGGGAAGTGATGCCATCTCTTTTGGTCGTATCACCCCGCAGATTGCTGCACCAGCAAGGAGAGTATATTTTTTGTCCGCTTAAGACCGCTGAATTTTTTTTTTTTTTTACGTTGAAAGCGTATTGCCGAAGCCCTGGTCAAAATCATGACCATCAAAACTTTGGCCGCCGCGACATCTCCTCAGCAGTAATGAGATTCATAGATTTAATTACTTTTTTTTTGGGCATGTATCAATATGAAATTATGAATTGCCAGAAAAAAAAGAAAGGGGAAGTGGTATGGTAATTTCGGAACTTGGATTCTAACAAGATTGTGTCGATATTTCTAGATATATGTTTCGCATCAATGAAGAAGAGAAGTTTGATTTTTGATTTTTGATTTTCGGATCCTATTCTATATTTATTTTACAAGTCAATGCGTGTGATACGTGTTGTGTGTAGGTTGCAAAATCATACTCCTTCACACACGCATAAAAAAGAGGGGTTTGATTAAGATATTTTTGGGTGGTTTTATCCCTTTTGACTGCACACAAGCGATATTGAAGGATCATTTAGTTTCTTTTATTTTTGGCTCATCCATGAACGTGACTTTAGGGTCAACTAAAAGGAAAGAGCAAGTACTCGGAAACATGGTCCAGTACAATGAAGACCATTTCATGGCAAGGTTTTCTGTCGAACATCTTCCTTCTAATTTTAGTGGGTAAATAAGCTCAATCATTTAAAAAAAAAGTTCCATCTACAAGGAAATAAAGATGAAAGTAATTTAGCTAAAACCCACTTAATTTGAATTAACATAAAAAAACAGATAAGTGGGAGGCCCATAAACTTTAAATTATTCTTAAAGTTTACACGGTGGATAAGGTGAGATATGGACTCAAGTTCAAATTATAAAGCCATGTTATGGATGGCCAGCTCGATGAGTGTTCTTGTTGGTATTTTCTACATTCAATGGCTAAGTAAAATACTTGTAAAAATTACAGATACTAATAGAATGAAAAGATAGGTACATGTAAAAATATGATGAACAATACGTGACTAATTTAAAATTAAAGGGATGCACTATCCAAGGCGAAGCAAGTTGCTCCCCTAGCCTGGTAGTAAAGCAATACCGAAGGATTCTTAAGAAAAAGATGGATCGTGATTCAACTCCCAACCCACAAGGCAAGCTGAAGTAGTCTTTATTGGAGAAGAAGTTGGAATGGAAGTCTATGCAAGCGCATTGGAAAAGAAGACTGATGATTGTTGATCTTGATTGTGTGCTTGGGTTGACGGGTATGGGACCGCCGCCCCTTAGGATCGCTTGGTTTCTCATCCGACTTTTATTAAATTGATATCCCACCTTCAGAGTTAGAATTGGATTTTGCTTTATGTCGCCTCCCTAAGCTATGTTTGTACATTCTCCACTGAATTCTTTCACGTTGCAGATTTGACATTTAACATTCATTTGCCAAATACTAGTGGATACACAAGGGGAATTCACTTGACAATTAAGCATACCAAATACTTAGTAATCAATTGAATTGATGTTGGGTATATTTAGCGGTATCTAATGGTGGTCATGCAACTTTGGATCGAACTATCAAAAACTAAAGCATGTTTAGTACCGTTGCAGCTGTGCTACATTGTACCTATTGTGTCAAGTTATGCAATTAGTGTATTTGGTGATACATATTATAAAATTACAACACTTTAAAGTCAGTGTTAGGTAGCTTCCTAAAAGTTGTTGTAAGTTATTGCAGCCACAAAAATTAGACAAAAATTTTCTTAATCTCAAAGTTATCTTATAAGATTTTTTTTTTTTTTAAATAAATGATTGCCCTCTTCATAACGATTTACCCAAATTTGTTTACCTTATGATAATGAGCAGAGCCACACATATCTTTGAAACGAAAAATGTTATCATAAACTTGACTAGTATGCCTCTTAAGAAAAGCAGACAAGATTTGCACATCGTGTATATGTAGAACAATTCTATTCCACACTTGATATGATATTGCAAGAAAAAAAAAACCAAAAAAATCCAACTTATGTGCCAATTTGTCAATGCCCATTTAGAATGGATGCCCTAAAAACCTATGTAGCACCGACACGTGACACGACACGTCGACACGTCATTTCTAAAAATAGAGAATTCCGACACGTTGTGACACGTTGTATAATAAATAAATATTTTTATTTTTAATTAATTTGATTCATATTCATAAATAAAAATTAATTTAAAAAAAGCCTACGGTGAATTTACATTAATAATATGTGTTCATGTTTAAAAATATATTTTTAACTTTAACAAAAATTATTGATAAAATTGATCACTAACAAAAATTTATCATCATCTAAAATTTAGTATTTTTAATTTTTAAAATTATTTTTAATCTCATTTATTTATTTTTCCACCGCCAACCCCCACTTCCTTCTTTCCCTCGTTTATTTCCCTCCACCCCCAAATTTGTTTCAATTTTTTTCTCCCTCCCTCCCCCACGTCAGTCTTCACCCCACCCCTAAATTTATTTCAATTATTTTTCCCTCCCTTCCCCCACGTCAGACACTTTTCCCCACTCCACATTTATTTCACTTTTTTCCCCTCCCACGTGACAGGCTGTCACTTATGACTTAACCCCATCGGACTTTTTGAGTTTCAAAACCCTAGCAGGCGCCCCCTTCTCCTCCTTCTCGTCGCCGCACGACCCCTTCCTCTCCTCTCCTCCGCCTCGCCTTCGGCCCTTCCTCACTTGCAGCTGCAGCCTTGTCGTCAATCAGCATCACAGTGGCCGCGGTCTCTACTCTTCCTTCGGCGGTTTCTCACCGTCGCGAGCTTGCCGTCGCGGGCTTGCCGTCGCCTCAGTCTCTACTCTTTCTCCGGCGGTTTCTCACCGTCGCAAGCTTGCCGTCGCGGGCTTGCCGTCGCCTCAGTCTCTACTCTTTCTCTGGCGGTTTCTCGCCGTCGCTCGCGGCCTTTCTCTCCTCCCTCGCCCTCGCTTCCATTCGACACGCAAGTCGAAACGTGTCGAAAAAAATTGACCGCGTGTCGGAAAATTCGACACGCGTTGACCACGTGTCTGAGGGTGTCGACGTGTCGGACACGACACGGAGGCATGTTGCACATGTCCGTGCTACCTAGCTAAAAACTCCTCCATTGTCGTTTATCCATTTAGCCAAGGAGAAACTTCTATGGCACAAGTATTTTCCACAGCCGAGCAAATCCATCAAGACAATCGAGAAGCCAAATTTGTGATCACAATAATGTTATTTCTAGAAGACCTTGCCTTCTTAATTTTCATAATGAAGTGCCACACTATCCTAAAGCCATTGTAGTCGACTCAAAAACATGGAATTCTACCAGACTCCGAGTCACTTTGTAAAAATTATTAAAAAAAAAAAAGTCTTGAATTGTAATTGTACCAGTTCAACTCCAAATATTTTTTTTTTGGCCATTTGAGTCTTAAACCTTTTGCATTTGTACTAATTCAATACATTCGGCTAATATTGGCCAAAAATCATTGATATGAACACTGGTTGTCTTATGTGACCATGAAATTAGTACCCCCAAAAATTTTCAATCAAGTAATATAATCTATGACTCTAATAACAAGAATACTATGGATTCTATGACATAAGCGAAACGTTCTCCTAAAGCCAATGAGCTTTGGTGTCCTGAAACATGACAAGGGATAATACCAAATCCTTTGTTTCCTCGTTTTTATATGTTTACAGTTAGCTGTCCTCCCTTTCTCAGTAAATATAAATACATTCTGTGCAGAGTAATGGAGTACTGCAGTTTCTCATTTCACTCACTCGTCAAATTGACTTATCCATACCGTGATCGCAAGAGAATTAGGTTAAAGAACGATACGGTTTGCTGCTCGTGGAACAAGGGCGTAGACTCTTGGGGTCACATTTTATTCTAACACAAACTCATGGAACAAGCGTGCACACCATTGCTCGTGGGACCGTGTCACATGCGATGGTGTCCTGGTATTGTCACGTCCCAATCCTCAGACACGCGCACATCCCTTACCTTTGGTTGATTTTAAAATGCAATATCCCAGGACTATGTATCGCTGACCCTTTCATTTATATATGCACATGCGGAAGCAGTTATAAATCCCCAAATAATAAAATAATGTGATAGAAAAGCAGGTCATATTTTTCATATTAAAATTCACAACCACACATGTAAAGGGTTCACAAAAGAGGATAGGATCTCAATCCTCATTCGGGTCATCATCCCAATCCTCCTCAGATCTTTCACCACTAGGCTCATTTTCTTCAAACTTTTCATCCCCTTCTTCTCGCTCATCCTCGGCTTCAAATACCGGCTCGTCTTCGGGAAATTTAGGGGCCTGAAATATAATCTCACAACCGGGATGAGACTACGTCTCAGCAAGTTCTACCCCCTAAGACCTGATTATAAAACTAATACATTTTAGGGCTGCCTATGCACAACATGAGTCAGAGGACTTACCTTGGCCTCAGATTCCACCTGCATATTAGCACATATCAAAAAGGCACCCAAGCAATCATATCACAAATCGAAGTATCGATCAAATCGACCTAGTCGATTACATGTCAAAAAGACCACTCATGGTCATTTCCATTCAATCAATCAATTCACAACAATCAAATCAAATCAATGATCAATCGACCTAGTCGATTACATTTCAATTAACCAGTCATCGATTATTTCAACTATTTCAACTCAATTCACAATTATGAATCACGGTCCTTAGGACACAACTTAATTATAGGTGGTAATCACAGCTCCACCAAGTAACTTTCTTAGATTTAGTGGCTTTACGGTCCCACCCGACCCTTTCAAGATTCAATGGCTTCATGGTCCCACTCGACTCTTTCAAAATTCAATGGCTTTACGGTCCCACCCGACCATTTCAAGATTCAATTATTTGTCACCGAGCCACGTGAATTCTCCAGGAAGAAATAGCGAGTCTCCGAGTCACGTGCATTCTCTAAGATTACCTTTTCGCCAAGGTGACATATCCAATCATCGAGCCACGTGTCCTTCCCAGGTGACATTCCAATTCATTGGGCCATGAGCATTCTCCAGGTGATTTACCAACTCACTTTCAATACTGACAACCAATACCCGACCAATTCTCAATCACACAGCCAAAATTGCATTAAGTAAGAACATAACTTCAAAATGCACCATTAAATCAATTCAACACGAATTAAAGCTCAAATAAATAAACGGACTGCACCACGATCATCAGCATAAAATCTCGGTCACTAGCCATCCCAGTTGAATTTCCGGGAAATAAATAATTAAATAATTAATTCCGAAAATTAATATTTAATTACTAAAAATTCCACTTAGGCCCAAATTGCCTAATTAACACCCGATAAGGGTCGGGAAAAATCCCAAGAAGCATCCAATGAATAATAGAACATGCTTACTAGTTAAATGAACAATCAATTTAATTAACGTGCATCAATCAGTCACTAATTTAATTACTTTAATCTAATCTATCTACCTAATTGTAATTAATTAAATCTGATCAATCCTTAGGCATAATTAGTCTACTAAGAAAGCATTAGTGAGTAAAACTCACTTGGACTGGACTGGGCTGATCTTGCGGGCTTCAGTTCAATTGAAGAATGGGCTGCGAGCTGGAATTTCGTTTGAGATGGGCCCACAACGCTAGACTTCGGTGAGCTTCGCATGGCCAGATGAAGGCCGCTCGATTTCACGCTCGCAGCTTCGTGGAGTTGATGGCGAAGACACGCCGATTTGAAGCTGCTTCGACTTTAACCGACATCGAGCTGAGGAAACGAAGGTGACGCGAACGTTGTTGCTGCGCTGTTGAAGACGCGAGGCTATGGATGAGGCGGCTTCGGTCAACCACGAAGGAGCTCGTTGGTTTGGTTGACTGGAGGATAGTGGACCGCTGCGGAGGAGGACGTGTGGTGCGGCTGCTACTTTGTTCGGTGCTGCTCGATCAACAAGATGAAGTGAAGACCTCCGCAAGCTGAAGACGCGTGGATGGAGAGGAGATGGGCGGTCGGTGGCTTCGCTGGCTTGCGGGGTCAACTGAATTGCACCGGTTGAAGACTTTTGAGGAAATTGACTGTGGAAGACAAAGTGTAGTGGAGCAGAGTTGGTGTTCACGCGAGCTTGCGGAGCTACTGGGTGGTTCTATCTTCATTCGGTGGGGTTGGCGCACAAGAGAGAGAGCAGATGGTGCGGATTTCTCGTCTTCTTCAGCTGTGGTGCCGCACGAAAAATGAGAAGGGAGAGAGAGGCTGTCCGGTTGTGGGGTATGAGAGAAAGAGAGGTGGATAGATATGAGGAGTGAGGGCTCCACCAAGGCTTGATATTTTGCAAAATATCTCCCTTAAATCAATCTAGACCATGTATAAATACTTGGCCTTCATTAGGCCATAAAAAATGTCTCATATAACCTCCCAAGTGATCCATTCTTGCTAGGGTGTGGGGATGTTACAAATTTCTTAGCAAAGGCTTCAATTGCACAACCATTCTTTCTTGATTCACTCTTACTTAGCCTCTATAAAATTAATTGATGTCTCAATGCTTCAATTGTTATTTTTCCTCATCCAATAACCCATCTTGCATCCCAATTTTGCAACCAAAAACCATCTTCGGCAATTTCTGCACTAAAACAACCCGTCGACGACTTTTTCCCAAAAAGTGTTAGTTGTGAGAAAAATATTCTGAGACCGAGTCAACACTCCTAGAATTTATTGTGATAAGACAGAATCTTCAATTTCTGGAATCGGACTCAGATTGACGGTTAATTTCACTCCGACGCGTTTTTAGTGTGACCTAGACTATTAGGTTGTTTTCAGAACTTTTTAGGATAAATGACCCGTGGTCGATTTTCTTCGAGCCACGATGAACTCACTTGACACATTGGCGACTCTGGATTGTCGTGAAAATCTCGAGGATTTACATACGGACACAGGGTACCAAAACGACAGTAAAATCAAATTAGTGCCGGTCGACGAGAGTTTTCTAATTTAGTGGAGTCACCTACGATCGGTCATTCATCTCAGTCGAACCGACCTATCTTTGATTTCAAATCGATTTTATACTGTGCCGCAATGATCTCTAAAGATAAGCACGGTCAAGAAGTCGATTCCTAGTCGAATTTTCAAGTCTATTTGTCTTAAAGTCCTTAATAGCGTACCCAGCTAGTCTAATTATCTCGTGAATGGCCAACTCAGACAAAAGCACTGTAGTTGCGTTGATGAAATACCCAATTTATCCAATTGAAATTAAGACCCGAAAATCTGGATGTCACAAGTATCGTTATCGGTCTTGATCTTACTTGGAGTTGGCTTCATGGTGCTTTCCATTTCAATAGCTCCCTCCTTCTCTTTTGCCATCTTGAAAGCCTTAAATTTTTTTCGGTATTAACTTTTCTGGCCACATGTTTTGCCTACCCTGAGTTTATTTGCAAAAATGATTCATATGAATCTCTCTTGTTCACACATTTTGGATATCGTTCCTAGTGAAATCTCGTCTCTCCAAACCCGTGTCCCTTGATCTCTCTTATAATGATTATGAATTAGACTCATTCTCTTCTTTTGTGCTAGAAAATTCAACCTTCACAATACTTGTTCAAAGTCTAAAAGCAGTGAGAATGCTTGTTGTTGATAAAATAGACATGTCCGTGGTTTCACCAATGTTGTTTGCAGATTTGTCTTCTTCTTTGACACATTTGAGCCTTATTAGTTGTTCCTTAGGGTAATATTTCCAGATTATGTTGTCTTATTACCATGACTCACTGCTCTAGATGTAAGTTTCAATCTCAACATGTCCTGTATTCTTCCGAAATCTAATTCGATTCGTCCTCTTGTGTCCTTGTCTCTCAAGGACAAGGGCTTCTTGGGAGGGACACCCAATTCAATTAGTAACATGATGACTTTGAAAACTGTATGAGATGCTGGGGATCCGGACTGGCGCCATGTGTCCGCAGATCAAGACCGCCTACCGTAGGCTCTCCAAGGTCCTGCACTTGGATGTTGCCACTCTGCCAGCACAGTGGCCGGGGCGCGAATTCATGTGGGTCCATGAGCCGTATGCACGGCAAGATTCGGATGGCAGGGCCTAGTCGGTCCACAATGTCGGTCGCTATCGCCGCCGCGTCAACTCGAGGCCCAAGGTGGAAATGGGAGGCGGATCAGTGGCGGTAGCTAGGAGGATTCACGTGTCAGGATTAGAATTCGGTCGATATGATTCAGGTGTGGGTGACATCGTGGCCTGCATCTTAAGCATCTCCATTTTTGACCAGCGACGAAAATCAATTAGAATTTTAGGTACTCTTTTGAAGGGTCAGGGAATGTGTATATTTGTGTGTATATATTCCCAGACGAGATTCCGTATCGGATGCGAGCATGGGTTCTCTTTTGACAGCTTGAAATCTTAATAGAATGTTTTTCCCTTATTCTAGAGTTTTCCTCTTTCATAATTCCTTCGTCCAATTATATAGCATCAAGAACACTTTGATTTTCTAGTATTTAGATTAGAACACGGCCAATCCATGATGCCGTGAAAATTAATTTTATCTCAATTAGTCGTGCTTGCTTGTGGAATTAGACGATTCCCGTGATTATGAGTCAGATGCAGGAAAAATGGTTTGTTTTTGCCAATTTGAAGGTTTCATTCCAAGCCCATGCGCTGAACATTTGATACGCTCGACAGTCAAAAAAGGGCGTCTGAAAGAGTTTGAAAGCATTGACATCGACCCATGAACGCCAGAAAAGCTGAAACAGAAGTCCTCAGAGAAGCTCACAAATTCATCGTCAAGGATTCCTTAATGTACGATGAAAAAAATTCATCGGTAATATCTCTATGGCTTGCCCGTTGTTTAGAAAAGGCGTGAGGAAGGAAATAAAATAATTAATTAAAAACGAAAGAATTGGAGATATTTTCCGATGAGATACTGTAAATTAACAATCACTTATTTTTTCTTCTTAGGAAGGTCGTAAGCTAACATGGCTTACAAAAATGAATACCAATTTACATACACCGTAATCAACTGTATTAGATATTCTCTTGGTGTAGTCTCTCTCGTACTTTATTAACATCAAATCTATTTTGAGAACATCACGTAAGCACGGAACAAGTATGCTAGGTTTGTGATATACGCACCCGCGTACACACGTGACTTTAGCGACAATGCAAAAGATAAAAAAGGGAAAAAGAGTACCCAGAAACATTGTCCAGTCCAATGAAGACCATTTCATGGCAAGTTTTCCGGTAGAAGTGTTGCTTTCCAACTTTAGCGGGTAAAAATCAGTCGAAATACAGAAAAGCGTGATGCTCAATCGGGTCTTTACGTCCTTTCGGGGCAATTGGGAAGGCCATTTCCTGCGGTGTTTCTTTCCCTAAGCTTTGATTGTTTTTGACAAAACTAGAATGGTTTTACGTGGGAATCCATTTCCCTTCGATCATACCAAATACTCCAGTAACAAGAGTACCATGAATTCTATAACGTAAGAGACATGCTCCCCGATGACCACTGAGCCAGTGTCCGGAAGCAAAATTTGGGATCATACCAAATACTCTATTGTCTCATTTCTCTTTCTTTAGAGTTATCAATCCTCCCTCCCTCATCTAAACAAATATATTATTCTGTGCAGAGTAATGCATGACTGCAGTTTAGCATATCACTCAATCTTCGAATCAACTCACATTCATATTTGAATCCCAGAAGAAGTAGGTGAAAGAATGACCCTTTTGACTACTTGTGGAACGAGGGCATAGACACTCGTAGGCATGCGGCCCTATTGGTAAAGGGATTGGCAATGGGGTTGGAAAGTATCAAGTCCATGATTTGATTCCTATGAGTACCGCAAACACAGGTACATAGAAGAGAGGAATGAGATAAAAAGATAAAGAGAGCCTGATTAGGGTCCTATACTCGGATGTTGCCGCGTCTCTTGATGTAGCGTTCGGGCACGAGTTCATGCCGATCCACAAGGCATACGCCTTTCTCTTGGATCCAAATCGGTGGGCCGACTACGACTAAATGTTGTTCCGAGGGCCTGCTAGTTTGCAGTGTTGGTTGCCATTGCTGCATCAATCTGTGGCTAGAGGCGGAAATAGGTAATAGATAAGTGTTAGTAACTGTGGACACCCGATTTTTTTTGACAAATTGAGCACGTTTCTTTGTAAAGAGATATGATGAATAAATAAGTAAATACTTTTTTGTATAGTTCCATTAGTTAAAAGTCAATATACATCTTATCTTACCAAAAATAAAAAAAGTAAATACATAGATAATAAATAATAAAATAGAAAAAAAGAGAAAAAAATTAAAAGGGCTCCAATTCGGTCAATATGGAAAGGCCCAATCTGATTTTTTTGGGCTTGACACAATTCCATGCCCACTAGTGCAGTTCGTCCTTGAACCTCCAAGTCCAATATCGAAAGTTTCCAATACGCTCAAGCCCAGAGCCTAGAAGTATAAAGCAGGAGCCCATCGGCCCAATTAAAAAAGAACTCAAGGCCCGGCCACATACTTATCTCTCTCTCTCTCTCTCTCCCTCTCTCTCTCTCTCTCTCTCTCTCTCTCTCGCGTTCCGGAAAGGCTCAAAATGAAGAGGCTCGCGTGTAAGGGCAGAGACCGAGTGAAGCGAATCTAGAATGGGAGAGCGCATGCCAGTAGTGCGTAAACCTCCGCCTTAGGATAGTTCACCCTTTAATCTACATTGCATAACATTTGTCTAATCTCTTTTTAACCAAAGTGTTCTCCTCTCTATTATTAGCCTAAGTGAAGACACAGCCCTTGCTCTCTGCATCTAAAAGGTCACCAAGCGCAACTGAGCTGTAATGGTTCGTTTCTCTGTTTTCCACCTTCTCCCAACAATATAATATCTCATTAACCTTGCCTATCTTTGCAGCCACATTAGAGACCAACACGTTGTCCTTGCGGTAACCCTTGAAGGTGCCCCAAAAAATAACAGTGCATAAAGTCATAATGGTGCTCCGAGGTATCCGAGTCATATTATTAAGAGAAACGATTGATTAACTGTTTTTAATTTATTATGAGAATAATAATCTATTTTGGACTACAAAAAATCAAATAATAAATAATTATAAATAATTATGACTCATATTAAGCTGTTATCATCAAAGCAGGTAAAAAACTGTTATGCTAGCAAAACTCGTTTAAGAACTTGAAGATTGCTTGGAAAGGACCAGGAACCCAAGTCCAAAACTCTCTGTTTATCAACTCCGAAGAGGAACTGAGCTAGAAAAAAGCCGGTTCGATCATGGTGGAGGCCACTGATTCTGTTTCGCACGCCCTCTTCGTCATGCTTAAAAAGGCAGGCTTAGCAGTTCGCTCGCTGTTCTACTTGACCGACACCCAATTAGATCAACCCCATGCGCCGGACATTCGTTACTCCGGAAAGTCAAGAAAGGGCGTTTGGACGAGTTATAAAGCATTGACCATTGAACCCAGACCGGCCAATCACTGCTTGTTTCCAACACGGCGCCCTTCAACGGTGAAACACAAGTCCCCAAAAAAGCTCGTAAGTTCATCATCAAGGATTCATCTATAAGATTTCTCTGTGACCTGCACGTTCTGGTGAAAGGAGCGAGGGAGGAAAAGAAAATAATCAATTGAAATTGATAAGAGTTGAAAGCGGAGGTTGACATGTATGGGACGTGTGAGGAGTCCACTTCCCGATCACCTAGAGAAGAAAGTTTCAATGTACTAAATTGATTCGATGCTTTAGTTCCTTTAGTTGTTATTAGAAAATCACTGGAAACACTGTTGGTTACAAATTCATTAAGCATAGACTAAAATCCCGACTTCGTAGATACTTAGAGCTGCTGATTTCTACAGGTGTCCTAAGCCATGGAAACCTTACGCATCGAATTGGATACATTAAACCTCACAACATAATACGTACATGCATGCTAATTTCTATATATTCTTATAAGAAAAATGAAGTTTGCTACATATAATCAATACGTCAATTTCATTAAGAAAAGTGAAAGACATAATGTCTAAATAATTTGAGTCTGAAGAAAAATAAATATGCAACGTAGGGAAACTTTGCAGTGGGAGAAAGGGAATATATCGTCTTCTGTAAAATACTATCATCACTTTTGAATGATGCATTCATAATCATGCTAGAAGTGGATAATTACTCTACTTTTTCAAATATCATAAAGGATAGGATTAATTTGATACATTAATTATGCCGAATAATCTGGTCTCGTTCATATAATATAAAGACACATAAATTTGTCTCAAATAAAGTGTTCATTAGAAGAACCAATCTTGTTGGGAGCTCACCATTGCTTATTAATTCATACACCCCTTTCTTCGACTCCGCACCACTTACTGCATCTTCATCTCTTCCTCTGTATTTCTTTAGAATGATACTGGATGTGAAAGCTGTATGATTCCAGTTCCTCCTCCACCTTGCCCGATGTTCATCGTCCTCCAAGTTATTACATCAGCCTGTCTATGCCCATTTTACCCCAATGCCCTGAAGACAATGTGTATTGAGTCAAGGAACAAAACTCTAAAACACGAGAAATTGGGACCGTGGAAATTTTCCAATCAAGACTGTTGCGGTGACTTTGTCGGGAGATCAAGACTGCCTACCAGAGGCTTGCCAGGGTCCTACACCCGGACATCGCCGCATCGAGGACTGAGTTCAAGCGGTCCACGAGGCAAATGCCACTCTCTTGGATCCAACACGACGAGTTCATGCTGTTCCAGTGGCCTAGCCAGTTTGTGGTGTCGGTTCCTGCCGCCGAGTCGACGCATAGCCCAAGGCGGAAAATGGAGACAGATCAGCGTCGGTAGCTAAAAGGATCCATGGGTTACTGCTGTTGATAAGATCCAATTGTTGGGTGATATGGCGGCCTGCATTTTAAGTGGCTCCATTTCTTAGCGCTCATGAAGATTAATTATATTTTTAGGTGCACGCTGTGTATATATTCAGAGACTGGATTCTATATCAGATAGGAGCAGTGGCTCATCTTTAACAGCCTGAAATCTTAATATAGTGTATTTAATTTATTTTAGAATTTTCCTCTTCAATAATTCCTTCGTTTTATTAATATAGGATTTGTAACATTGTGATTTTCTAGCTTTAGATTAGCACATGGCCAATCCATGATGCTGTGAAAGTCAATTTCACCCCAATTACTTGTTCTTGCTTAGGGAAATTAGATTTAGGAGAAATGGGTTTGCCAATTTCAAGGTTCATTCCCATGGATCTACAAGAACCCCACGCGTCTGGACGAGTTTCTAGGCAATATGACCATCGAAGCAAGCCCAGCCCATCGTTTCTTGTTTCTAACACGGTGTTCTTCATTGCTGGTATAGAAGTCCTCAGAAAAGCTCATAAATTCATCATTGAGGATTCATCAGTAATGTTTTCTCTATGACTTGCACGTTGTTTAGAAAAGAAGTGAGGAAGGACAGAAAATAATCATAAGGAAATAAATGGAATGTATCCCTAAAAACAAGAGGAGAATGATAATAAAAAAAAAAAAAGGTTGTTTTCAACTTCGTTGCTAAAAGAAAAATGAGATAAATGTACAAAAAATTTTAAAACTTGTTACGAAAGTGCAATTGAATTCTAAAAAATGCAGCGGAGTCATTCCGTTAATTTCTTCCATTTTAGCTAATAGAAAATCTGGGTATTGAATTAGTTGACTTAAAAGGAAAATCTGCAAAGAAACTTCTTCTAGTGGCCAAATCGAGAATGGTAACTCTTGACGACAGGTCTGATGGTACCATCACCATTATTGTGCTCATCACAAATATTTCTACTTGCTATTCCCGTTGCATTTCTGAATCGATCATTTGTTTGTATTTTACTTAAATGCAAATCCTCTTACACGATCTGCTGTTCTGGGAATGTTGAATAGTACGGTTCTCTCAGAGACTATAGGACCACAAGTGATTGTCCTCTATGCAAATGGCAGCAGAGTGCACGATAAATGTCAAGTTACACTAATAACTAGAATGTGGTACGAGTAGAATCGATGGCCTTGTCATGGACTTGTTCTTCCAAGCAAGTTTAGCCATATCACACTCCGATTCCTTCCCAAATAGGGAAATGGCACGGTGGTTCTCTTATTCAAAGGACGCAACTTATAACAAAATCAATATAAATCTGCTATCCAGATATTTATATATATATATATATATATATATATATATATATATCTAATAAAACATAAAATTGGTTATAGGATCAAAGTTTTAAAAATTTATCAAATTCGTTCAGGTCTTTCTTTATTATTTCTTTTTGCCAGCCATCTTAAACTAAAGCAAGATTAGACTTCTTCAAAGGAGAAAAGAAAGCACCTAAATAGAAGCACATTGGGTTGGTGGAATTGGCACGAGAGTTGTTTTCACAAGAAATTCTTTTTCTGAGTTTACTCAGCTGATACTTGGGTTTGTGGAACTGGTGCGAGAAAATAAGCAAAAATATGGTTTGGCATTAGAATATCGTGTTTAATCCAAATTTGCTGATATTTGATTTTATTGTGTGGCTTGTTATATGTAATGGTCTTCGAGTTCTTGAAAATTTGTCTGTTATATGCCATTTTTTCTTCGACTCATGAGCATCCACTTCGCTTGTTTCTATGTATTCAGTTATGATCTTTTAAAATTAATTTAATGGTTCATCATTTTTGTGATCAGAGATTGGAGAATTATATCGGCAAAAGGTACTTTATGTACGTCAGAAATACTCAACACTTTGGTCCTACACACAAATCAATTATCTGTCATATATAGTTAAGGGAAAAAAACCACGAAAAATCCCAAACTTTGCCCCGAGTGACACATTTACCCCGAACTTTTTTTGCGCCGTGAAAAACCTCAAACTTTCAAACCGTGACACATTTACCCCAAACTTTTTTTTTGACATCAAAAACCCTAAACTTTCAAGTGTGACACATCTACCCCAAAATTGAAGGGCATTTTGGTCTTTTCATTAAAATTTTTTTTTTTTTTTTTTTTTTTCCTTCTTCCCTCCGCCGGCCATGGCGGAGCCGGCGGAGGGAAGCCGGCTCCGGCGAGGCTCGCCCTCGCCGGCATGGGGGAGGGCCGCCCGACACCGGATCGGCGTCGGGCGAGGGCGGCCCTCGCCGGATCTGGCGAGGGGTGCCCTCGCCGGCGTCGGGCGAGGGCGGCCCTCGCCGGATCTGAGAGGGATGCCCTCGCCCGACGCCGTGAGGGCCTCCCTCGCCGGATCCGGCGAGGGCCGCCCTCGCCCGACGCCGGCGAGGGCCGCCCTCGTCCCACGCCGGCGGGGCGACCCTCGCCGGCGCCGGCTTCCTCTACCGGCTCCGCCATGGCTGGCGGAGGGAAGAAAAAGAAGGAAAAAAAAAACAAAAAAAAAAAAAAAAAAAACTAAAAAGACAAAAATGCCCTTATGGGGTAAATGTGTCACGATTGGAAAGTTTAGGGTTTTTCACGGCGCAAAAAAAAGTTCGGGGTAAATGTGTCACTCAGGGTAAAGTTCGGGGTTTTTCGTGGTTTTTTCCCTATAGTTAAAGATGAAACTAAGATAAATCTTGCTTATGCTTGCACGCGACAATTTTCACGCGAAACAAATATTTTGGAGTGATGAAAAGCATAACAGCAATGCGTATGTGATTGATTCTTCGCAAGCTAGTAGTTTAGTGATTTTAAACTACATTCAAAGTTACAAATGAAAAAGTATGGCCGATTTTTCATCAAAAAAAAAAAAAAAAAAAAAAAAAAAAACTGTGATCCTTATTATTTGGTGGATAATTCGAAACATGCATTTATATCGTCAAGGGACTAACAAATACCTATATAGAAAAAATAAAAATAAAAAGCCACACTCTCCCATCACAATGAGTGAACAAAATGAAGCTCTCACTCGCACAAACACAAATGCAATACATCCCAAGACTACATAAGACTTTCTAAAGTAACCTTGCCAAACATTTTTATTCAGAATAACATGCATGGGAAGATTTTCAAAACTTCAAGCCAAAGCCAAAGACAAAAATGTTAATCTAGACTACACGAAACAAAAATAATCAATGACGTGAGGATTGCAGACATGCTAATCCTCAATTGAGCTTGATTATCTTAATGTATGAACCATCACTTACATACGATTTAACTTTCATATGTTGCCGATGTTTGCTCTGATATAATGAAAAGAAAAATGACCGGTCAAAAAATTGGAAGGATAAGAAAGAGAAAACTTAACTTGAGAAAGAGTTATTTAATTAAGTGAGGTAATTGTTATGAGCATCCTAATCTATATAGAAAATCAATAATTATATGATGCGTGTAGAAGCATTTGTATAGAATGAGACGAGTATTAATAATTATAATTAATTGAGTGCTGGAAGGATTTCATAAGTTTGATTATCATCGGAAGGAAAAGCAAGGACTCCGTTTGTTTCATAGGAAAAAAATCATTTGAAAAATATTTTCCTAAAACTAATTGATTACATCACTAATAGAAATGAATGAACATCAATTATTAATATTGTCTACAAAAATATTGGGACATGAATTATTGTTGATAATTGAAATATCTTTTTCTGACTAATTATATCAAGCGCTCTGATCTATCATTTTTAGAAAAATATTTTTGAAATGATTCATTTTTTTGTAAAATAAATGAAACCTAAATAAATGAGAATGCCTTTACCAAAAAAAAAAATAATAATAATAAATGAGAATGCCTCTCCGTTGATGGCAAATGGAAGTTATACAACGTGCAACGTCCAACAACCATGAAGAACAATGTATGCATGGAGACTTGACTTGCACTTTGATGGAATAAAAAGCAGAACAACAGCTGCCTGAGTGAATATATTTAGCGCCCTCACACTTTTTCTAAAGCCACTTTCTTTTCCGCTTGATTAGATTGTCGTGCGACGGAATAAAGTGTGTTGAACAATACTTTTGCCATGTAAAAACAAACTTTCTGACTTGGAATGTGAGAGCAAGGGTCGTCAAGAGTCAGTTCACATTGGAAATGTGATGATGATCTGATTCTTCCTTTTCACATTCCACCAAGACCAGCAATTGAGTTCACGCGGTATTCATTATATAAAATAACTAAATTATGATGGCAGTTCAATTGCCAGAGATTCCTTCCAATTCTGCCAAGATCAGATGTTTTGGCTTGCAACCAATCTCCATATAATTCACAACTGCAATTCTTGAAAAATCTCCCTTAAGTCGTGCCAATGCGAAGGAGCAAAGTTGGTAATAGTGGATATCTCATTTTTATGCCTTGTACACAAAACTTCCAACTTCGTCTCCGAACGCGTAATATTAATATATTTGACAAGGACTTTATCAAACTTCAAAAATATTTTAAATCCCAACCCGGAAGGCAAGTTGAAGTGGTCTTAGTGGAGACGACGGGGGATGAAGTTGGAAGTCCATGCGAACCCACTAACAGATCCTTCAGAGAAGACCCGTGTTGAAAGTCTGTCTAAAGTCGATGATGAATCCCTTATCCCCACCACCAATAAATTCACTCACATGCCAAAGTGCAAAATGGGGTGGCATCAAATTCTCGTCCTCCCAAGCAATTTCGCGGGCCTTTCCTCAAGGACTTTATGCTCGAACTAATTGTACGTAACTGTTGATCTGACTTGTTTTGGAATATAAAGCAGTGCAGTGTTTTCATATGCTTTCTGGAAGCATCACAAATAAAATCTGCCTCTCTGGAAGTTTTCCTTTCTTTATATTGAAACTATCGTATATCAAACGCTCCCTCGGTATCAGACTATTCTTGTTGGACCCCAGTCGTGATAGTACTCAAAAGACCAGCCGTTGCTAAAGAAGATAGCGTTTGAACAGCATGAACGTGAAGATTACTTCGTCGTAATTTTAAAAGATTATGCAGGTCTGTTTCACATTCATTCAGGTCTTTCTTTATTATTATCTTTTTACCAGACTTGACTATGAAAAATAAAGCAAGATTGGACTTTATCAAAGGAGAAAAGAAGCACCTGAAAAGAAGCAAAGATGGGTCTTTGTTTAGTATAATCTCAACTCGTGATTCATGCAGCCTTTGTGGGACACACTCTTCTTGCAGTTCTTCTGAGGATAGAGTTGTTTTCACAAGATATTCTTCTGGTAAGTTTATTCAGCTGATACTTGGGCTGGTGGAATTGGTACGAGATGATAAGCAAAAAGATGGTTTGGCATCGGATTATCTGGTTTAATCCAGACCTGCCCAAATTTGATTTCATCATGTGGCTTGTTATATGAAATAAGCTTCAAATTCTTGAAAATTTGTATTTTTATGCCATTTAAAATTCAATTAGCCTCTTCTTGCCTCTTTAAATGTGCATTCAATTGTACTCTTTTTCGCCGAACCATATTTAAGTATTACATACTTGAAAGGTACTTTGTTTACGTCTGATAACCTCATCATTTGAATCTTGCGAGCGGAAAAATACTCACTTCTGATTGCATGTGATATTTTTAACTCACTGAAAGCATAACAACAATTCGCATATGATTGATACTTCACAGGCTAATAATTTGGTGATCCTAAATTATATTCAAACCTTAAAATTGCAAAAAAGCATGAATAATTGTTCATCCAAAAAACTGTAATCTCCATTATTTGGTGGATAACTCAAAATATGTGTTTATATGATCAGTGGACTAAGATATAACTACCAGAAAAAGGCCATACTCTCCCATCACAAGAGAGAACGAAATGACTATATATAACACTTTCTAGAACACAAATGCAGTACATCCCCAAACTATATAACAGTTTCTAAAATAACTTGCCGAACAGTTTTATTCAAAGTAACACGGGAGAAGGACACTTGAAGTGTCATAAGATATGTACGGTGCTCACTTTAGTGTCAAAAGTTTTCATCAGCTCACTTAAGTGTCGAGATCAGAGAAAAACGATCATTCAAGTGCTTCCAGTGAAAAATTCCAGCTAAAGAAATTACATGGCTTTTATAATTAAAAATTTTATCTGATGTGGCATTTTTTGGCATTGAAGTAATTACTTTTTCATTAAAATTGGCATGAAATTATCACTTTTTAAAAATGATTGGCATTGAAGTGATCATTTTTTTTTACCACAACTAATCTTGAAGTTAACACTTTTTAACCAACTACACAACGTCGTTTAGGGGTTACATGATGACTGGGCATGCCAATGAGCTACATAAGATTGAGAAATTAATAAAATGGTCACATTGGATTTCCGACAATTTAGATCAGAATTGACACTTAAATGACTGTTTTTTTTAAGTGGTACTTAAATTATTCAGAAAAAATTTTTGGCACGAAAGTAAGTGTCGTACATAACTTTTGGCGCTTTTAGTGTCTTTCTCCCCAAAATAACATATACAGGAAGATTTGAAAATGTCATGTCAAAGCCAAAAACAAAAATCTTTATCTGGACTAAACAATATCGAAATAATTGATCACATGTGGATTCTATACATGCTAATCCTCAATTGATTTTCATGATCTTATAATCGATCGTGCACATAAAATTAACTTTCATATGCTGCTTATGTTTATCTTGATAAATGAAAAAGAATTATAACTGAGAGAGAGAGACATCAATGGGATTTATGCACTCCTCTACTCACTATGACGATCAATGATTAATGATGAAAGTAAAATATGTCGGTAATTTGTTAAGAAACTTTACCAAATTAATTAAGTGGATAAATGTTATGAGCATAAGAAAAGCGATTCATTATTGGTAAGCAATAATGGACGAGACTTGACTTGAAATAAAAAGCAAAACAACAACCACGAGAGTGCCTAGAAGAATGCAACTCATCCTTACTAAAGCCCTTCCTTTTCCCCATATTTGGTTTTCGTACGATAGAATAAAGTGTGTCGGAAAATACTTTTTCCGTGAAAAAGACTTCCCAACTTGGAATACGAGAGCAGGGTCATCAAGAGTTGGTTCATATTGAGAATGTGATTATGATCCGAAGTAATAATGGAGGAGGCTTGACTTGAAATAAAAAGCAGAACAACGACCACGAGAGTGCCTAGAATAATGCAACTCACTTTTACTAAAGCCACTTCCTTTTCCTCATATTTGGTTTTCGTACGATAGAATAAAATGTGTCGGAGAATACTTTTTCTGTTGGAAAACAGACTTTTTGACTTGGAATATGAAACTGGGCCATCAAGAGTTGGTTCATGTTGAGAATGTGATTATGATCCGAAGCAATAATGGAGGAGACTTGACTTGAAATAAAAAGCAGAACAACGACCACGAGAGTGCCTAGAATAGTGCAACTCACTTTTACTAAAGCCACTTCCTTTTCCTCATATTTGATTTTCGTACGATAGAATAAAATGTGTCGGAGAATACTTTTTCCGTTGGAAAACAGACTTTTTGACTTGGAATATGAAACTGGGCCATCAAGAGTTGGTTCATGTTGAGAATGTGATTATGATCCGAAGCAATAATGGAGGAGACTTGACTTGAAATAAAAAGCAGAACAAGGACCACGAGAGTGCCTAGAATAATGCAACTCACTTTTACTAAAGCCACTTCCTTTTCCTCATATTTGGTTTTCGTACGATAGAATAAAATGTGTCGGAGAATACTTTTTCCGTTGGAAAACAGACTTTTTGACTTGGAATATGAAACTGGGCCATCAAGAGTTGGTTCATGTTGAGAATGTGATTATGATCTAATTCTTGATTTTCATATTCTACCAAGTCCAGCACAATTGAGTTTACATGACAACATGTTTGTTATCCTTAGTCTCTGGGGATCATGGCAACTTGCAAGCAATATGCAGATGATCCAAACATGCGATTCTTGCAAAATCTCCTTTACGAGTGCCACTGCAATGGGGATGGTGTACTAGTGGATGTCTCATTCATATAACATGCGCCAAAAAAGCTTCCAACTTCTTCTCCCAACGTTTACATAATTTGAATCTCCATCCCAACCACCAATAGCTTACTCATTTGCTAAATTGCAGTATTGGGCGGCATCAGCTCTTCAGCCTCCCAAGCAATTACGCTGGCCTTTTCATAGGGTCTTTGTGCGAGTTTTGATAAGTTGCGTGGCCAATTCGAGACGTTTTGAATTTGCCTTAAAATTGAAGCCGAATCAGACTTCGTGGCAGGGGAAAAAAAAGAAAAAGCTCCAGAAACGAGGATACAGATTTTTGTGCTTATTATTATCAAATATATGTCATGATTTATGAAATTATCATATAAAATTTTTATATCTTACCCTTAGAGCTGGGTACTAGATTAATACATATTTTAAAGTTATAACATCTTAAAGTTGCCTGAAGCAGTTCTTTTAAAAGTTGTCATAAGCTATAGTAGCCGTAAAATGTTTGATGAGCACTTTATCAAACTTAAAGATATTAGAGATTCAAGGATTCAAAGTATCTGTAAATTCAAAATGTATTACTAGAAAGAATTCATAAATGAATGCCCTCTTCCTAATAGATTATCCACATTTATCTACTGGACGGTAATGATAGAGCAATGCATATCAATGAATTGAAAAATGCCGTCATAGACTCAAGTAATATGTCTTTCAAGATAGGCGGATAAAACTTCCACATCATGTATATGTAAAGTCAAGTAACTAAGAATTTTCCGCACCCAAGGAACCCCACCAAGATTGTTAGATGAATGGTTGGTTTATTAATTTAGATATTATAATACTCTCCCTCAAGCTTAGTCTGTTTTTTTTGTTGCCTAGTACTAAGTGTAAAATATTTATGAGGCCTAGCCTCCTTTTCTAAACTTTGTTTACTTTCGACAAAGCTAGAATTCTTTTTACACGGGAATCCATTTCCATTTGATGTAGCCTTTCGGTGAAAGCACCGGGAAATATAATAATATGTTGCTTGGTATGAGCCCATCCGACAGACCTTTTGAGAGAAGACTTTGGTGTTGATCACTTGGCTTGTTAGAAGGGTTGCATAGGCTGAGTCGCTATGTCACCACCAATAATATTCCATCTTAGAATTCCATAGGTCTTTCATCTTTTAAAAGAAAGACTTATGGAAGGCTTGATCGAAATACTTGATTAAAAGATGAAAGACTTATGAAAGGCTTGCTTAAAATACTTGATTTCACTGTCTGTCATGTTGCCCCTCCAACCCATCTTCATGGTTGAACCCAAATTTCTGTCTTTTGGATAATCTCAATGGCGACTCATCGTGGGACCAACATTGAGAGTGAATAAGGAACAAGTTTCTTGCCCAAAACTAAAGGACATGAAACCTGGTCGACCTTGGAATCAGAATTCTTCAAATCGGCTGACTAACGGCAATCTCAATTCATCATGAATATGTTATGTTGGTCCCACGATGAGTTGCCATTGAGAGTATCTAAAGGATAGAAATTTGGGTTCAAACCATGAAATAACTTCTCCCCAATTTGACAGCTTTTTGGGACCCTTAGAAGACGGTTATGTCAACACCAATAATATTCCATCCTGGCCTAGCTATGAAACATCATTATAGTAAATGCAAAGTCAACAATCCCACCGATAGAGCTTTTAGAACGGCTAAGCCATTTGGGGAGCTCACCAACAGACCTTCTAGAGAAGACTTGCATGGATCAATTTACACTTTACAAGGGCTATATAATTGGAAGAACTTTTACTCGCATGCTGAAGCCAAAAATGAGGTGGATCTAATTGCTTTTTCTAGTGGATGGATCAAATTATAATAAGCCTCTAAATAATGGCTAAGAATCTTTTCTTGTTAAGTCGAATCTCTTCTCGTTAAATGGTCTGCAAGGCGGTTATATAAAGATCCAAAGCCTACTTCCTCACAAAACTTTGTTCCATAATTTTAGATTGAGCAATCCGAGTCCACCCTCCCTTTTTTGGCATGCAAACAACTTCCCAAGCACCTTCCCAACCCTAGTCCACCCTTCCCTTTTGACAAGCACTTTATCAAACTAATAGATTTTGAGTATCTATAAATTCAAAGTTGTATTACTAGAAAAAAATTCATAAATGATTGCACACTTCTTGATAGATTATCTAAATTCATCTATCGGACGGTGATGACAAAGCAAAATATATCTATGAAATGAAAAATGCCACTATAAAGTTGAGTAATACGCCTTTCAAGAAAAGCAGAGAGGACCTCCATGTCATATATATGTAGAGCCAAGCAACTAAGAATTTTCTGCACCCAAAGAGTCCCACCAAAACAATCAAGAAAACCAGATTTGTGATCATGATAATGTCATTTCAAGAAGACTTTGGCTTCTTAGCATTTATAATTGAGTGCAAAACCAAATTTATGATCACAATAATGTCATTTCAAGAAGACTTTGACTTATTAGCATTCATGATTAAGTGCATCGCTGTTCCATAGACATTGTGCTCAACCAAAAAACATAATATATTACCATTCTTTTTCTTTCTGTGCAATTGTTGCTGTAAACCATTTGACATCACTTTATCTGAAATTCTAAAATAGTTTAATTTTTAGAAATGATGAAAAATATTAATCTCTAGTACTCTTGTATTATACATGTGTAGACGCAATCCAAAAATACATATGAATTGTCTTTGCAGTGAATGTCAAATAACTTTTCTCGGCTTTTATTTGCTCTTATGTTTGACGGAATTACTGGAGGCTTTCTTGTTATTTTGGGTTATCAATTAGTTAGCCTTTCTTGCTGTCTTCATAAGTAGAACAACTCAGTTTAAACTCTATTTCCTTTTGTGACTCTTAAATCTTGTAAATCTAAAATTGAACATTATATTTAAAAGATCTGAAAGGTTGAGTTAGCAACTTGGAAACAAGGTGACAATGGTTCTTTTTTGTCGTAGTCGACCGTTGTCTTAACTCAACCTAGGGCTTTGGTCGCCTTTAGCATACCCATTGCAACAGAATCAAATTTCGTCACCTTAGGCAGTTTTCTGGTAGTGATAACTTCAGCAATTTAGTTATAGTGGATTGTTAGGTCGCCTATAGACATTTGAATAATTTAAAGCAATTTGTATTCATTTCGTGGAATATTAAGATCAAGAAAATGCAGTGCCAGTTGATGCTGGGAAGAAAACTCTGCCAGGTCACGTCCACAAACATGTGCAGTACTCATTTTGAAGCCCCAAAGTACGACTGATCAAAGGAGGTCATAAATAGGAGGGGCGTTTCTATGATGTGAAGCTCAAATACGGAGAATTTATAACTCAATTCCCCGACTATGGTCTATGACCGCTACTTATTAGATCACCGGAAAAGTTAATGTCACATTGGTAAAATTACTAAACTACACCTATATAAAACAATCACTTCTCACAAAAAATTAATAAATAAGTACTCTTCTTTCTATGCCTTATTATGTTCGATGTTAAGTCGTCATTGTGTTTATCTTCAGGATGTAGTGTAGACCCCAAAGGTTAGGGTCCCAAGGCCTAATACAAATATCATTCCCTGTTAATGTATCTTTCTGTCCATCGTGGTCATGATTGATATATAATGATGAATAGTCTAAAGTGTATGTGTCTAGAAAGAAAAATTCTTTCAACCTGGATATTTATTTTTTTTTTACCCTTGTGTACCTATGACTAAACTAACTTAGACAGAAAATCTGATCTTTCTTAATCATGAGAAGCGAGAAATTTACTAGTATGCTGAGTAACAGAGCTTTCAAAATGAGTGACACATGTTGTGAGCCCACCAATGGAACCTTAGAGAAGACTTATTTCAATGACTTAACACTTGACAAAGACTATATAAGTTGAAGCACTCTCCACCACCGGTGAACTCACCACTCACGTGCTAAATTGCAAAATGGGGTGGCACCGGTTTGTCTGCCTTCTTTGTTTCCTCTTGTCCTTACATTCCCATCTTCCCTTCGCCTCCCCCCTTTGCCCTCTTGACCAGCACAATGCCTTGCTCAATTTTAAGAATTCCTTCATCCTTGATGAAAATTTGTCACAACATTTCATTTCGCAAGGTTATTTTGTAGCAGGCCTATCATGGAATAAGAGTGTAGATTGCTGTTTGTGGGAGGAGGTCACTTGCGACAATGTCACCGGTAACGTCATTGGTCTCCATCTTTCTTCCTATCATATTCATGGCACTCTCTATTCCAATTATTCCCTCCTTCTCCCGAAGCTTCAAGTGTTAGAGATGTCAAATTGCAACTTGACCAAGTTCCCCTATTTCTTGAATTCATTGGAAAGATTAACACACTTAGACCTATCTTCCAATAGGATTAGTGGAGAGATTCCGAGGTGGTTTTGGGGAATAAGTCATCATACATTGGAACATTTAGATCTTTCTAATAACCTTCTGGAGGGAGGTATACACCAACTGCATTGGAAGCGGTTGTCGGATATTTACCTTTATAAAAACTCACTCCAAGGACCCCTCCCAATCCTTCCACCTTCTACTCGTTACTTTTATGGCTATAACAATGGTTTCACTGAGATCCCCTCTTCAATTTGTCAGTTGAGTTCACTCCTAGATCTAGTATTGTTTAACAATAATCTCTCAAATGTGCCCCCATGTTTTGGTAACATAACCAATCTTGAGCGTCTCTCCTTGAGTAACAATAAATTACAAGGATCACTCCCGATCCCTTCACCTTCTACCCGTTACTTTGATGCTAGGAACAACGGTTTAACTAAGATCCCTCCTTCGATTTGTCAGTTAAGTTCACTTTTAGAACTAGATTTGTCTAACAATAATCTCTCAGGGACTGTGCCCCCTTGTTTTGGTAATATAACCAATCTTAAGCTTTTGAACTTGAGTAGCAATGGTGTCACCGGTGAGATCCTCTCTTCGATTTGTCAATTAAGTTCACTCTTGAGTTTAGATTTGTCGAACAATTGTCTCTTAGGAAATATACCCCCCAGTTTTGGTAATATAACCAATCTTGAGAGTCTGGACTTGACCTGCAATAGATTACAAGGGCTATTACCGCGTTCCCTAGTCAAATGGGCAAACTTATCAAGACTATTTCTCGGTCACAACGAGTTTAATGATATATTCCCACATTGGCTAAAAGCACCGCAACTGTCTCTTCTTGATTTGCAATCCAACAAATTTCATGGTAGGATCAACTCAATTGCTTTTGAACTCTCATTCCCTACTCTTGTATATTTATTTATTTCCAACAACAATTTTATTGGATGGTGGCCCACGAAGGTTTTCTCCAACACTTCATTACGAGTAATAGATTTGTCCAACAATAAATTTGGAGGGCCAATTCCACTTCCGTCTCCTGTCACATTGTATTACTCCATTGCAAATAATGTTATAACAGGAAGGATCCCTTCTTTGATATGCGACGCTACCAATCTCGAGGTGATCGACTTTTCTAACAACAACTTAATTGGTAGCTTCCCTCGGTGCTTAACAAATCTTAGCACTGCTCTCTCGGTTTTGAACTTGGGAATGAATCACTTTGACGGCACAATTCCACAAACAATTTCTTTGATGCATAGATTGACGACTCTTGACTTGAGCCGAAATCGGTTTGAAGGGACGTTGCCCCGGTCCCTTGTCAATTGTACAAATCTGGAAATTTTAGATCTCAGTATCAATCGGATGGAGGATACATTCCCAAAATGGTTGGGAAAACTTCCAAACCTAAAGGTTCTCATTTTGAGGTCCAGTAGTTTGAAGGGTCCTTTGAACATTCCGAAAGGAGATCTCATCTTTACAAAATTGTCCATTTTGGATCTCTCGAACAATAACTTATGCGGTCCTTTACCAGCCAACTTGATAATGAACCTTGAAGGCATGAAGAATACAGAAGATGGGCGATACGAACCATCATACATGACACAGGATTCCCTTTCCTATGGGCCGCCATATGAAAATACCGTGACCGTGATGATGAAAGGGAAAGAGACAAAGCTAGTGAAGATCTTGACCATCTTCACAACCATTGACTTATCACAAAACTTTTTCCAAGGAGACATTCCCAAAGTTTTTGGCCATCTTCGCTATCTCATAGGGCTCAACCTTTCTCACAACAACCTTACGAGTTCCATCCCTTCGACTTTAGGAAACTTGACTAATCTTGAATGGCTTGATCTATCTTCGAACATGCTTAGTGGGAGAATTCCTAGAGCATTGGGAGATTTGACATATCTTGGGTACTTAAACCTCTCGAAGAACCAACTCATTGGTCGAATTCCTCAAGACAAACAATTGAGCACATTTTTAAACGACTCGTTTAGTGGGAATCCAGGCTTATGTGGAACTCCACTATCAAAAGCATGCCTTGGCGATCCTCAACCTCCTCCACCATCATCCTCATCGACTTTGGACCACGAAAGGCATGAGAGTTGGTTCAAACAGAAAGTAGTGTGGATGGGTTATGCATCCGGAATTGTTATTGGCATTTCCATAGTATACATTGCAATTCAAACAGGATGGCCCAAATGGCTCACGCGAGGCGTGAGAATGCTGGAGAGAAGTGCAGTCCAATGGATGGAGAAGCCAAAATGGAGGGCCATCAAGTTTCATGGCCAGTAAAATTGTTGAAGAGTTGTCTTTTAAACCATGTGATGTAGTTTAGTAAATAAAGATGTCATCTAAGTGGCATCAAATGTCATTTCCCTTATCAAGGCTTGTTTCTAATGTTTTTCTCCGTTTGTATCTTGGTGTAATGGTGTATGAGTTGCATTGAAAAGATGAATAATGAAATTTGTCAAGCACATAGCTTTGAAAAAAAAACAGAGCCAAAAAGAAGGAAAATGAAGCAAGAGCCATTATCCACTATAGATAGTTCTTTCGCCCTTTGGAACAACGTCGCCTCCTCACCGTTGTCTGTTCCAGACGGTGTGGTCCCTTCCACACACCTCGACGTCCATCACCGGCCGCGCTGGCTCAGGTTCCCCAACCGCCCCGCCACCGTACGATCCCCCGAGAAGATGACGGCAGCGACTCCGACTCCGACTCCGACGCCCAGAAGAGCCTCAACCAGAGGAAGCGCGAGGCTTGGCCGCGATGTCCCCTGGGGCATGGAGTTCGCTTCTTTTTCCCATCCCCAAATCAAGGGCATCCTCAGATACTACTGGGAAAAAAGGGTGTGTCTTGGAGGCGGCGCGATTTTGAGCTTTCATGGGCTTCGTGGATATAATGATGTCCAATAAGATTCATTATCGCTTCTCTGGAGCAAGCGGCGTTGGACGCTCGGATGCTTGCGAAGGTGATGCTTCTGCAATGCGTGGCATTTTCTCGTGAGGCTTTTGGTATGAGTTGTTACTTGTTGATGCCGTTGACGTGTTTGTTGATTTGTCGCAGAGACTGGGACTGGATGTTCGAGAAGAAAAGCGAAGGCAGTTCAATTTCATTGGTACTATCACGTTTTATTCATGTTTTTGTGAGTGTGTGTACGTGTGTGTTTGTGAGAATCTTTTCGCCTTTCTTGCCGTTTCACCTGCTATCTGCTTTGCTATGCGTGGCTATTGCACGATGAGTTCTTTCCGGGCAAAATGGTTCTTCGAATAAGCAGCTCTTTCCTAACTGCAGCTTTTTCCCCACTTAGATTGAGTTTGAGTGTGTCAGCTTGTACTTTTAAATTGCTTTGATGGTACTTGCAGCATGGTTGGTCATAAAGATGAGTAACTTCTGATGTTGTGCTCGGGAGAGGAGTACATGAATGCTCGAGCCGTGTGAAATATCTGAAATTTTTGCTTGCTGAACACTTTTTTTTTCATTTCCAGATGGAACGTAAGAGTCGTTTTTTTTCCTCTTTTTGCTAAAGCAGTTTAATTTAGTTGTATTCTATGTAATATGTGCGAGAGGTGTCAATGATTCGTTGTGTTATGTAACTTCCTTAATGAATCACATTTGTAAGGGAAGTCGCTGCAAGAAGTTGAACCTGAGTTAATGGATGCTTCAATTGAGGCCACAAAAGATGGTGATGAGAGCAGGCTGCGAGCTTTATCTGTATCAGAGGCCTGGGTTGGCGAAGATAATGACAAAGGAGGAGAAGATTTCGAACATGATCATGGGGAAGAGGAGGGGGTGCCTGGTTTTTATTTGTTGCTGAAAAAAAAAAAAAAAAATCTGCATTGCCTACCGCTGCTACTCAAAGTTTCATTTGCATCCTCTTAGAGGAAAAGGAGTTCAGCTTGTACAGGCTGCGTGAGGAGTCCAATTCCCTATCATTGGAAACAGACTTTGCTGGGTACAAATCTTTCAAGCATACACTTAAAATCCTAGCTTCATACTTACCGAGAGCTGCTGATTTCTACAAGTGTTCTAAATCATGGAATCCTTATTCATTGAATTAGATAAAGTAGACCTCACAGCACGATATGGGCGTGTTGCATTTACCCATTGACATCCATTCCCACATACTCTGATTCCGTTTATTATCACTCAAAACAACACTCGCCCACCCCGCACCCGCATCACATGCTCTCTTTTATGGGTGATCTTGGGTGCTTAACTAGGCCAGCATATTTGAAGCCTAAAAGCTCGTTTGATTTGTCTAGAAAAATAATTACTGAGAATTTAAGTATGTAATATCAAGTGTGGACAGTTTTTTGTGCTAAAGATAGAAAGTAATTTCTCATTTGACATTCTGCTCTTGACAAGGTAAACCAAATTGATAGTTTTTCATTGGCATGTAGGTAACATTTGCACGAGCCTATAGTTAGTCGGGCTAATTCATTCCTCTATTACTTGCACAACATTTTGCGTGTGCCTGCCCTTGCCATGTCAACATTTTGCATGCGCCTGACCTTGCCATGCACAAACTACACCATGTTTAGATTGTTCTTCAGTGTGCAACGTCATTTGCCAATTGCCAGTAGTTAGTGTGGTTGACATCTCCTATGTCGCATTGTCAAAATTATCTTCAGGTTCACATGGTAATGGTGACATTGTACTTCCATAGGAGCTGCGAAAGCTCATGAGGAGTGTACAGTCTATTCAAGAACACTCGGTCGTTGCTAATGAAAACGAGCTTAGCATGGTTTGTCTCTTACCCATTTCCTGCATAACCTTGCAAGTCAATTACCTAATAGCAATATATGATCACACAATCGACACACACCTCTTGTGGTAATCTACTTTGTAACATTACATTTTTTTTCCCTGGGTTCCGGTTAAATCGTTTCGTGATTCCGGGTAGTATAAGAAAGGAATACCTGTGGATGATGGGGGTGCTAAATTCAGGAAGTCCCGTTTTCAATCCTAGGCAATAGCTAAAAGGCGAATGGTTATAAGAAGAGCGAAATTAACAATGCCTTTGCCTCTCCAATGCCTGCTAATTTCATCAAATCTGGGGAGTTATAAGAAGAGCGATATACTGCAAATTATCCGATGAAAAAAGATTGGGAGATTAAGCTCTCTTCTTATGAGTGTTTATTTTGACCCTCATTTATAGGTATATGCAAAACTCGGTTTTATCCTTTGCATTCGAATCCACCTGAGTAATATTCATGCTCTTGCCGGAACATATGTGCTTGAATCTGATGCAAGTACACCTGACTGAAATTACACCAACGCATTTTTTTTTCCCCTAGGAAGGTCGTGAGCTAATATGACGTACAACATAAATACCAATATGCATACACAGTAATCAACTACATTGAAATATGCCCTTACTGTATCCTCTCTCATATTCTCAATGTCACGTCTATTATGATTACATCGCCTAAGCACGAAACAAGTATGCTAGACGTTCTACACATAGACCTTTGTCTAGAACTGTAGTGTGTTGGTGGTGAATATATTACAACGAGGTCAAGATGGCCTACTCCAAAATATGGAGTTAGACTAATTTTATCATGATAGAAAGATAAGATAATCAGATGTTAAAAATTATGTGACCATTGTCATCTGTTTGTTTTGTTCTATTATCCACCTCTGCATCGCCTCATCATATCATTCTAAGTAAATTTGATGATGGCTTGAAGATTTGCTTGAATATTGTTTGACCACCCACTTTGTTGGGATAATACAAAGGGAGTGATACCATATTTCCTTTGGGCGCATGCCACCGCATATTGTTGCACTGGCAACAATAAAATATCTTTTTTGATTGCAAACAAAAGGTATTACATTATATCTCGCAGTTTAGCCCATGTATGAAATCCGAGCTTTTTGGAGGATCTTAATTTGTTCAAATTCGGTGCGCCCATTAATCCGATTCAAGTTTGGATTTTGTTGGGCGGGCGGTTCTGTTAGATATAGATAATTGAGGATTGAGTATATTTGCTATGATCGCAGGTTTGTTTCTTTATTGATTGGCTGTAATTAATTCCTTGACAAGCCGTACGGTGGACGTCTAAAAGCTGCACGAGAAAAGGAAAAAGAAAAAGGGGCACGCATAAATCCTGTAGGGTGGAGTACCTTTCTCTTCCTTCAAGCCGAGTAGTGAACTCCAGAAAAAAAGACGAACGGCGAAGTAAGAAAGGGGTCGCACGGTGACACACTTTTTTTCGATCGCATGGATGTGTGTTGACCATGGTGAATTTTGTGCTGTAAATTTCCATCCAATTGAGTTATTTTATTAATAAACACTATGTGCTTAAGCATAATTTAGGTGTAAAAAATACTTGAGTATGTGGATGATTGTAATTTTGATTAGTGGATTATTTGTTATTGCTTTCCCTGTAGATATAAGTATCAATACTTGGATTGAGCACAAAATTTTTAACATCCTTTATTGTCTCTCGTTTATTTTTTTAGTAATTTCACATTGACTTAAATGGCAAGATTCAATATTAGTTTCCACGTTATATTATATCAAAAGGCTTTATTAGTTGAACTGATGGATGATTTCATTTCTATTCTTTTCAAGTCATCTCTGAACGTAACTTTAGGATCGATGCAAAAAGGAAGAAAAAAATACCGTGAAACATGGTCTGGTCCGATTAAGGGTAATTCATGGCAAGGTTTTCTATTGTAGTTTGTCTTTCTTATTTTAAGAGGTAAAAAATTACTCCGAAGACAAGGAATATGATAATAAATTCTGTCCCAGCCTCCTTTTCTAAACTTTCTTTACTTTTGACAAAGTTAGAACGCTTTTTACATGGAAATCCAATTCCTTTTGATGTGGCCTTTCGGTGAAAGCACTGGGGAATATAATAATATGTTGTTTGGCATGAGCGCACCCGATAGACCTTTTGAGAGAAGACTTTGGTGTTGATCACTTGGCTTGTCAGAAGGGTTGCATAACTTGAGTCGCTATGTCACCACCAATAATATTGCATCTTAGTATTCCACAAGTCTTTCATGTTTTAAAAGAAAGACTTATGAAAGGCTAGATTAAATTATTTGATTAAAAGATGAATGACTGTCCGTCATGTTGTCCGTCCAGCTCATCTTCATGGGTTGGACCCAAATTTCCATCCTTCAGATACTCTCAATGGCGACTCATCGTGGGACCAACATAACATAGTCACGATGAATTGAGGTTGTTGTTAGGCAGCCGATATGAAGAATTCTGATTCCTAGGTTGAATAGGTTTCATGTCCTTTTGTTTTGGCCAAGAAACTTGTTCCTTATTCGTCAAACTGAAGATGGACTTCTTTAACGTGCGTGATGGGTCGATCAAATTTTCTCTACCGCCAGTCGACTGTGGCCATTGTTTGTTCATCTCCCTTTCCACCATGATGTAATTACTAATCTCTGTGTATTTGGACGGATTAAATCTTTGATTATTTTTATTTTAACACATTGAGAATTATTTCATGATGAGAGGCAAAGAAAACTCGATCGACCCCATTATGCACATTGAAGAAGTCCATCTTCAGTTTGACAAACAAGGAACAAGTTTCTTGCCTAAAATGAAAGGACATGAAACTTGGTCAACCTTGGAATCAAAATTCTTCAAACCGGTTGACTAACGACAATCTCAATTCGTCATGAATATGTTATGTTCATCCCACGAATGAGTCACCATTGAGAGTATCTAAAGGACGTAAATTGGATTCAACCCATGAAATAACTTCTCCCCAGTTTGATAGCTTTTCCGGACCCTTAGAAGACAAGTATGTCACCACCAATAATATTCCATCGTAGCCCAGCTATTGAAACATCATTATAGTAACGCATAGTCAACAATCCTGCCGATAAAGCTTTTAGAACGGTTAACCCATTTGGGGAACTCATCAACAAACCTTCTAGAGAAGACTTGTGGGGATTAATTTACACTTTACAAAGGCTGTATTGTATGACTGGAAGAACTTTTACTCGCATGCTGAAGCCAAAAATGGGGTGGATCTAATTGCTCTTTCTAGTGGATGGATCAAATTATAATAAGCCTCTAAATAATGGCTAAGAACCTCTTCTTGTTAAGTTGAATCTATTCTTGTTAAATGGTCTACAAGACGGTTATATGAGGATCCAAAGCCTACTGCCTAACAAAACTTTGTTCCATAATTTTCAATCGAGCAATCCGAGTCCACCCTCCCTTTTTGGCGTGCAAACAACTTCCCAAGCACATTCCCAACCTAGTCCACTCTCCCTTTTTGATAAGCACTTTATCAAACTAATAGATTTTAGAGATTCAAAGTATATGTAAATTCAAAGTTGTATTACTGGAAAAAATTCATAAACGATTGCACACTTCCTGATAGATTATCTAAATTCATCTACCGGATGGTGATGACAGAGCAATACATATCTATGAAATTAAAAATGCCGCTATAAAGTTGAGTAATACGCCTTTCAAGAAAAGCGGAGAGGACTTCCATATCGTATGTATGTAGAGCCAAGTAACTAAGAATTTTCCACACCCAAGGAGTTCCACCAAAACAATCAAGAAAACCAAATTTGTGATCATGATAATGTCATTTCAAGAAGACTTCGGCTTCTTAGCATTTATAATTGAGTGCAAAACCAAATTTGTGATTGCAATAATGTAATTTCAAGAAGACTTTGACTTATTGGCATTCATAATTAAGTGCATCGCTGTTCCATGGACATTGTGCTCGACCAAAAGACATAATATATTACCTTTCTTTTTCTTTTTGTGCAATTGTTGCTGTAAACTATCTGACATCACTTTATCTTAAATTTTACAATAGTTTAACTTTTAGAAATATTGATGATAAATACTTATTTCTAGTACTCTTGTATTATACATGTGTAGAGGCGATCCAAAAATACATATGAATTGTCTTTGCAGTGAAGTGTCAAATAACTTTTCTTGGCTTTTATTTGCTCTTATGTCTGACAAAATTACTGGAGGCTTTCCCGTTATTATGGGTTGCCAATTAGTTAGCTTTTCTTGGTTTCTTCATAAGTAGAACAACTCAATTTAAATTCCATTTTCTTTTGTGACTCTTAAATCTTGTAATTCTAAAATTGAAAATTATATTTAAAAAATCTAAAAGGTTGAGTTAGCAACTTGGAAGTAAGGCGACAATGATTCTTTTTTGTTGTAGTCGATCGTCGCCTTAACTCAACCTAAGGTTTTGGTCGCCTTTGGCATAACCACCGAGATAGAATTAAATTTCATCACCTCAGGCAGTTTTTCTAGTAGTGATAACTTCAGCAATTTAGTTATAGTGGATTGTTAGGTCGCCTATAGACGTTTCAAAAGCAATTTGTATTCATTTCGTGGAATATTAAGATCAAGAAAATATAGCGTGGATTGATGCTGGGAAGAAAACCCTTCTAGGTCACGTCCACAAACATGTGCAGTGCTCGTTTTTGAAGCCCTAAAGTGCGACTGATTAAAGGAGGTCGCAAATAGGAGGGGCGTTTCTACAATGTGAAGCTCAAATGTGGGGAATTTATAACCCACTTCCCCGACTATGGTCTATGACTGCTACTTATTAGATCACTGGAAAAGTTAATGTCACTTTGGTAAAATTACCAAACTATAACCATATAAAACAATCACTTCGCCTCATAAAAAATTAATAAATAAGTACTCTTCTTTCTACGCCTTATTATGTTCAATGTTAAGTCATTGTTGTGTTTATCTTCAGGATGTAGTGTAGACCCCAAGGGTCAGGATCCCAAAGCCAAATACAAATATCATTCCCTATTGATGTTTCTTCCTGTCCATCGTCATCATGATTGATATAAACTAACATACAATCTAAAGTGTATATGTCTAGAAAGAAAAATTCTTTTAATCTGGATATATATTTTACATGCTTGTGTGCCTATGACTAAACTAACTTAGACAGAAAATTTGATTTTCCTTAACCATGAGAAAATGAGATATCATTCTAACTAAATCTCACATGAAATTTATTGGTATGCCGAGTAACAGAGCTTTAGAATGGGTGACACATGTTGTGGGCCCTCCAATGGAACCTTAGAGAAGACTCATTTCAATGACTTAACACTTGGCAAAGGCTATATAAGTTGAAGCACTCTCCACCACCAGCAAACTCACTACTCGCTTGCTAAATTGCAAAATGGGGTGGCACAAGTTCCTTGGCCTCTTTTGTTTCGTCTTTTTCTTACATTCCCAACTTCCCTTCACCTCTCCTCTTTGCCCTCTTGACCAGCGCGATGCCTTGCTCAATTTTAAGAAGTCCTTCGTTCTTAATAAAATTGGGCCTATTGTTGACCAGTTTGATCGGGACTATTGTTTCACAAGGGACCTATTATGGAACAAGAGTATAGATTGCTGCTTGTGGGACACGGTCACTTGCGACAATGTCACCGGTAACGTCATTGGTCTCCATCTTTCTTTCTATCTAGTTTGTCGCACTCTCCATTCCAATAATTCCCTCCTTCTCTCGAAGCTTCAAGTGTTGGAGATGTCAAGTTGCAACTTGACCAAGTTCCCCTATTTCTTGAATTCATTAGAAAGATTAACACACTTAGACCTATCTCACAATAGGATTAGTGGAGAGATTCCAAGGTGGTTTTGGGGAATAAGCCATCATACATTGGAACATTTAGATCTTTCTCATAACCTTTTGGAGGGAGGTATACACCAACTGCATTGGAAGCGGTTGTCGTATATTAACCTTAAAAAAAACTCACTCCAAGGACCCCTTCCAATCCCTTCACCTTCTACTCGTTACTTTTATGCCATGAGCAATGGTTTCACTGAGATCTCCTCTTTGATTTGTCAGTTGAGTTCACTCTTAGAACTAGAATTGTTTGACAATAATCTCTCAGGGATGGTGCCCCCATGTTTTGCTAATATAACCAATCTTGACTATCTAAGCTTGAGTAGCAATAAATTACAAGGACCACTCCCAATCCCTTCACCTTCTACTCGTTACTTTTATGCGGTGGACAATGGTTTCACCGGTGAGATCCCCTCTTCGATTTGTCAGTTGAGTTCACTCCTACAACTACACTTATCTTACAATAATCTCTTGGGGACTGTGCCCCCATGTTTTGGTAATATAACCAATCTTAACTCTCTAGACTTGAGTAGCAATAAATTGCAAGGACCACTCCCAATCCCTTCACCTTCTACTTGTTACTTTTATGCTATGAACAATGGTTTCACCAAGATCCCTTCTTCAATCGGTCAGTTGAGTTTGCTCTTGATATTAGATTTGTCTAACAATAGTCTCTTAGGAAATATACCCCCTAGTTTTGGCAATATAACCAATCTTAAGGGTCTGAACTTGAGCAGCAACAAATTACAAGGGCCATTACCGCGTTCCCTAGTCAAATGGGCAAACTTATTTACACTATCTCTCGGTCACAACGAGCTTAATGATATATTCCCACATTGGCTGAAAGCACCGCAACTGTATCACTTTGATTTGCAATCCAACAAATTTCATGGTAGGATCAACCCCACCGCCTTTGAACTCTCCTTCCTTGCTCTTGGATATTTATTTATTTCCAACAGCAATTTTATTGGATGGTGCCCCACGAAGGTTTTCTCCAACACCTCATTAGAAGTAATAGATTTGTCCAACAACAAATTTGGAGGGCCAATTCCACTTCTGTCTCCCATCACAATATATTACTCCATTGCAAATAATGTTATAACAGGAAGGATCCCTTCTTTGATATGCAACGCTACCAATCTTGAGATGATCAACTTGTCTAACAACAGCTTAATTGGTAGCTTGCCTTGGTGCTTAACAAATTTTAGCATCGTTCTCTCGATTATGAACTTGGGAATGAATCACTTTGAGGGCACAATTCCTCAAACAATTTCTTTGATGCATAGATTGAATACTCTTGACTTGAGCCAAAATCAGTTTGAAGGGACGTTGCCCCGATCCCTTGTCAATTGTACGAATCTGGAAATTTTAGATCTCAGTATCAATCAGATGGAGGATACATTCCCAACATGGTTGGGAAAACTTCCAAAACTGAAAGTTCTCATTTTGAGGTCCAACAATTTGAAGGGTCCTATGAACATTCCGAAGGGAGATCTCATCTTTACAAAATTGCGCATTTTGGATCTCTCAAACAACTTTTGCGGTCCTTTACCAGCCAACTTCATAATGAACCTTGAAGGTATGAAGTATACAGAAGATGGGCAATACGGACCATCGTACATGACACAGTATTCCACTTCCATGGGGACGCCATATGAAAATACCGTGACTGTGATGATGAAAGGGAAAGAGACAAAGCTAGTGAAGATCTTGACCATCTTCACAACCATTGACTTATCACACAATTTTTTCCAAGGAGAAATTTCCAAAGTTTTTGGCCATCTTCGCTATCTCATAGGGCTCAACTTTTCTCACAATCACCTTACTAGTTCCATCCCTTTGACTTTAGGAAACTTGACTAATCTTGGATGGCTTGATCTATCTTCGAACATCTTTAGTGGGAGAATTCCTAGAGCATTGGGAGATTTGACATCTCTTGAGTACTTAAACCTCTCGAAGAACCAACTCACTGGTCGAATTCCTCAATACAAACAATTGAGCACATTTTCAAACGACTCATTTAGTGGGAATTCAGGCTTATGTGGAACTTCATTGTCAAAAGCATGCCTTGGCGATGCTCAACCTCCTCCATCATCATCCTCATTGACTCCAGACTGCGAAGGACATGAGGGTTGGTTCAAACAAAAAGTAGTGTGGATAGGTTATGCATCTAAAATTGTCATTGGGATTTCCGCAGCATACATTGCAATTGAAACGGGCTGGCCCAAATGGCTCACAGGAGGCGTGAGAATGATGGAGAAAAGTGCAATCCAATGGATGGAGAAGCCAAAGCAAAGGGCCATCGAGTTTCATGGACAGTGAAATTGTTGAGGAGTTATCACTTTAAACCATGTAATGTAATCTTAGTAAATAAAGATGTCATCTAATCGGCATCAAATGTCATTTCCCTTATCAAGGCTTGTTTTTAATGTCTTCTCCTTTTGTATCTTGGTATAATGGTGTATGAGTTGAATTGAAAAGATGAATAAAGAATTTTGTCAAGCACACAACTTAAAAAAAAGGGAGCCAAAAAACACGAAAATGAAGCGAGAGCCATTATCCACTATAGATATCTCTTTCGCCCTTTGAAGAAAGGTAATATTTTTTCTTCTGTAAAATACTATCATCACTTAGGATTATGCATTCATAGACATGCTTGAAATGAATAATTACTTTACCTTTTCAATATCGTAGAAGATACGATAAATTTGAAACATTTAATGTGCCAAATAATCTGGTCTAGTTCATATAATACAAAAACTTACATAAAATTGTCCCAAAAAAAGTGTTTATCAGAAGATGCAATCTTTGTGGGAGCTCACCTTTGCCTTTAAATTCACATGTCCCTTTCTTTGAAACCGCATCACTTTCTCTGTCTTTTTCTGCATTTTCATCTTGTTCTCCATTTTTTATTTAAAATAACACTGGATGTGAAAGCAGTATCAATCCATTTCCTCCTCCACCTTGCACGATGTTTGTCTTCCCTAATTGCCCTGTGCAACTTTGGTCAGCAGACTTCACATGAATCTTTCTGCAACAAAATCCATTTGCTCCACCCTTCACTGGCCAAAAGGGTCTTGGATGAAACCCAAAATTCGAAATTAAAGTCTTACATGTATTGGGTAAATTAGTTACTTAGTAACCAAACTTGCTACTTTTTAGTGGAAAAGAGAGACTTATGTTTAACTTTGCATAGAAAGTAGTGTGGAGCAGGAGCAGTTTGTCCTACAAAAAAACTTCAGCAAGAACATTTAACCTGTATTCTATAATAGAGCCATTAATATCTCATTTCCAATTTTGTCAAGGGTTACTCCTACCTATTTAGAAGTGCACAGCAAGGTTGAATCTTGGTTGTATAGGTTACTGTCGATACCGCAGATTTAGACAATGAACAACTCTTTTTAATTATCCAAAGATATAACATGTGATAAACAACATTTTGTTAGGCAGAGATGGTATGAGATCTTTATCACCCGTAAAATATGCCAAATCTTACATATTGAGAAAGTGGTTCATTAGTGATGTGATCCATTGGTCATGCATGAACTTTAGTTCTGCACAACGTCCATCTTCCTTGTCTAGCATCTGTTCAGGTTTCTCAATGTTGACTTGCTTTTCAATTTTCAATTCCCAGGAGTGTCATGAGCACTCAAGCATACAAAGCAGGTGGTTTGACGGTTTAATCAGTAAAGACATTCAAACGGCCAATGAAGTTTTCTCCATTCACACCATTTATTTCGACCAGCAAGTAAGTTGACAGATATCTCTTACTGTTTGAGCATTTAGTTTTATATATTGGAGCATTCAAATCTCTTGCAGTCCATTTATAGCATCTTGAACAACTCCATGTGGGCCATAAAAAAAAACATCCATCGGTTGCTGCTGAATCAACTACTCATTTAACATTCAGCTCTTGACGCCATAGAACATTTGATGGTTTTCCACACGCAGTAACGCATGGTAACGCAAGGCAAGCGAAGGCAGTTCACTTTCATTGGTACTGTCAAATTTTATTCATGTTTTTGTGAGTGTGTATGTGAATGTTTGTGAGAATCTTTTCACCTTTCTTGCCGCTTCACCTGGTACCTGCTTTGCCATGCTTGGCTATTGCACGATGAGTTCTTTCTGGGCAAATTGTAGCAGCTCTTTCCTAACTGGTGCTTTGTTCCCACTTAGATTGAATTTGGGTGTGTCAGCTTGTACTTTTAAAATGCTTTGATCGTACTTGCAGTATGGTTCCTTGCGCATATATTGATGAAAAATGAGTAACTGCTAATGATGTGCCAGGGAAAGGCATAGATGAATTGCTCAATCTGTGTGAAAATTCTGAAATTTTGATTGCTGCACACTTTTTTTCATTTCCAGATGAAACATAAAGTGTCTTCTCTTCTTTTTTTCTTTTTTCTTTTTTCTGTTTTTTTTTTTGTTGCTAAAGAAGTTTAATTTAGTTGTATTCTACAAAAGAGGTATCAATGATTTGTTGCGCAATGTAAACTTCCTTAATGAATCACATTTGTTAGGGGAGTTGCCGCAAGAAGTTGAACCTCAGTTAATGGATGCTTCAATTGAGGCCACAGAAGATGGTGACCAGAGAAGGCCGCGAGCTTTATCTGTATCAGAGGCCAGGGTTGGCGAAGATAATGATGAAGGAGAAAGAAGATTTAGAACGTGAACACAGGGAACAGGTGGGGTACCTGGTTTTTAACTTTGTTGCTGAAAAAAAAAAAAAATCTGCATTGCCTCCCGCTGCTTCTCAAAGTTTCATTTGCATCCTCTTAGAGGAAAACAAGTTCAGCATGTATGGGCTGTGTGAGGAGTCCACTTCCCAATCACCTAGAGAAGAAAGTTTCACCCGTACTTTATTGATTCGATAGTTAGGTCCTTAGTTGTTCTTAAAAGATCATTCAAAACAGACTTTGCTGGTTAAAAATCTTTTGAGCAGACACTAAAATCCTGGCTTCGTATTTACAGAGAGCTGCTAATTTCTACAAGTGTTCTGAACCGTGGAATCCTTATTCATCGAACTAGATACATTAGACTTCACAGCATGATACATACGTGTTGCATTTACCCATCGACATCCATTCCCACACATCTGATTCCATATATTATCATTCAAAACAACACTCTCCCACCCCATACCCGCATCACCTCCTCTCTTTTATGGGTGATCTTGGGTGCTTAACTAGGCCCGCATATTTGAAGCCTAAAAGCTTGTTTGATAAGACTAACAACATAAGTAGAGAAAATAAAAGTGCGTAATATCAAGTGTGGACAGTTTTATGTCCCGAAGATAGAAAGTAATTTCTCATTCGACATTCCTCTTTAAACCAAATTGATGGTTTTTCATCGGCATGCAGGTAACATTTGCACAAGCCTATAGTTGGCCGGGCTAATTCATTCCTCTATAACTTGCACAACATTTTGTATGTGCCTGCCCTTGCCATGCACAAACTTCACCATGTTTAGATCATTCTTCAGCGGGAAATGCAAACATTGCCTGTCACTGAGATTTGCATTTGCCAATTGGCGGTAGTTAGCGTGGTCGACATCTCCTATGTCGCATTGTCAAAATTATCTTAAGGTTCACATGGTAATGGTGAGTATTTTCCTACGTTGTATTTCCAATAGGAGCTGCGAAAGCTTATGAGGAGTGTACAATCTATTCAAGAACACGCAGGCACCGTTAATGAAAACGAAAGAAGCTAGCATGATTTGTCACTTATCTGTTTCCTGCATAACTTTGTGAGGCAATTACCTAATAGCAGTATATGATCACATGATTGACACTCACCTCTTCTGGTAATCTACTTTGTAACATTACGTTTTCTTTCCTGGTTTCAATTAAATCGTTTTGTAATTCTAGATAGTATGCGAAAGGAATACCTGGTGGATGATGGGGATGCTAGATTTAGGAAGTCCTGTTTTCAATCCTAGGCAATAGCTAAAAGGAGAATGGTTATAAGGCGAGCAAAATTAACAATACTTTTGCCTTTCCAATGCTCGCTAATTTTATCAAATCCGGGGAGTTATAAAAAGAGTGATATACTGCGAATCATCCGATGAAAAAAATTGGAAGATTAAGCTCTCTTCTTATGAGTTTTTATTTTGATACTCATTTGTAGGTATATAGAACTCGGTTTATCCTTTGCATTCGAATCAACTTGAGTAATATTCATACTCTTGCCGGAACATATGTGCTTGAATGATTGAATCTAGTGCAAATAGACCCACTGAAATTAAACCAACACAATTTTTCCCCTGGGAAAGTCGTGAGCTAATATGGCGTACAACATGAATACCAATATGCATACACCGTAATCAACTGCATTGAAATATGCCCTACTGTATCCTCTCTCATACTTTCAGTGTTGCGTCTGTTATGATTACGTCACCTAAGGACGAAACAAGTACACTAGACGCTCTACACATAGACAAAAATCTAGGACTGTTGTGTGTTGGTGCTAAATATATTATGACGAAGTCAAGATGGCCTACTCCAAAATATGGAGTTGGCACTGATTTCATCATGATAGAAAGATAAGATAATCAGATGTTAAAAATTATGTGACCCTTGTCATCTGGTCTTTTTCTTCTATTATCCACCTTTTAGTTGCTCCGTGCATCAGCTCACCATATCATTCTAATTTGATGATGGCTTGAAGATTTGCTTGAATATTGGTTGATCACCCAGTTTGGTGGGAAAATACAAAAGGAGTGATCCCATCTTCTTTGGGCACGTGTCATTGCATATTGCACTTGCAACAACAAAATATCTTTTTGATTGCAAACAAAAAGTGTTATATTATGTCTCGTGTTTTAGTCTGTATACGAAATTCAAACCCTTTAGAGGATCTTAATTTGTTCAAATTCGGTGCACCCATTAATCCAATTCAAGTTTGGATTTTGTTGGGGTGGTGGTTTTGTTAGATATAGATAATTGAGGATTGAGTATATTTGCTTTGATCGCAGGTTTGCTTCTTTGTTGATTGGCTGTATCTAATTCCTTGAGAAGCCGTACGGTGGGCGTCTAAAAGCCGCGCGAGAAAAGGAAAAAGAAAAAGGGCACGCATAAATCCTGTAGGTGGAGTACCTGTCCTTGGCCGCGCAGAATTCCTTCAAGCCGTGTAGTGAACTCCCAAAAAAAAAAAAAAAAAAAGACGAACGGCGAAGTAAGACAGGGGTCGCGCGGTGACACTCATTTTCTCGATCGCACGGAGGAGTGTTGACCACGGTGAATTTTGTGCTGTGAATTTCCGTCCAATTGAGTTATTTTAATAATAAACACTATGTACTTGAGCTTAGGTGTAAAAAATACTTGAATATGTGAGTGATTGTAATTCTAATTATCTGATTATAATGCATTATTTTCTATTGATTTCTTCGTAAATGTAAATGCCAATATTAGGACCGAATCATATAAATTGTTGACATCCTATATTGTCCCTCGTTTATTTCTTTAGTGATTTCACATTGACTTAAATTACAAGATCCAATATTAATTTCCCTGTTATATTAGATCAGAAGGCGTTACTAGTTGAACTGATGGATGATTTCATTCATATTCTTTTTGGGTCATCCCTGAATATAATTTTAGGATCGATGCAAAGAGGAAGAAAAACATACCAAGAAACATGGTCCAGTGTGATTAAGGGTAATTCATGGCAAGGTTTTTTATTAAAGTTTTTCTTTCTTATTTTAGGAGGTAAAAAGTTATTCCAAAGACAGGAAATCTGATAATAAATTATGTCCTAGCCTCCTTTTCTAAACTTTGTTTACTTTTGACAAAGCTAGAACGCTTTTTACATGGAAATCCAATTCCATTTGATGTAGCCTTTCGGTGAAAGCACTGGGGAATATAATAATATGTTGTTTGGCATGAGCGCACCCGACAGACCTTTTGAGAGAAGACTTTGGTGTTGATCACTTGGCTTGTTAGAAGGGTTGCGTAGGCTGAGTCGCTATGTCACCACCAATATATTCCATCTTAGTATTCCATAAGTCTTTCATCTTTCAAAAGAAAGACTTATGAAAGGCTTGATTAAAATACTTGATTAAAAGATGAAAGGCTTGATTAAAATATTTGATTTCATTGTCCGTCATGTTGTCCGTCCAACCCATCTTCATGGGTTGAACCCAAATTTCCACCCTTTAGATACTCTCAATGGTGACTCATCGTGGGACCAACATAACATATTCATGATGAATTGAGATTGTCATTAGGCAACCGATATGAAGAATTCTGATTCCTAGGTTGAATAGGTTTCATGTCCTTTTGTTTTGGGCAAGAAACTTGTTCCTTATTTGTCAAACTGAAGATGGACTTCTTTAACGTGCATGATGGGATCGATCAAATTTTCTCTACGGACGGTCAATTGCAGCCATTGTTTGTTCATCTCCCTTTTCACCATGATGTAATTACTAATCTCTGTGTATCTGGACGGATTAAATCTTTGATTATTTTTATTTTAACACATTGGGAATTATTTCGCGGTGAGAGGCAAAGAAAACTCAATCGTCCCCATTACGCACGTCAAAGAAATCTATCTTCAGTTTGACAAACAAGGAACAAGTTTCTTGCCCAAAACGAAAAGGACATGAAACCCAATCAACCTCGGAATCAGAAATTCTACAGATCGGCTGACTAACAACGACCTCAATTCATCATGAATATGTAATGTTGGTCCCACAATGACTCGCCATTGAGAGTATCTAAAGGACAGAAATTTGGGTTCAACCCATGAACAAGGAACAAGTTTCTTGCCCAAAACAAAAGGACATGAAACCCGGTCAACCTTGGTATCAGAATTCTTCAAATCGGCTGACTAACGACAACCTCAATTCGTCATGAATATGTTATATTCATCCCACGAATGAGTCGCCATTGAGAGTATCTAAAGGAAAGAAATTTGGATTCAACCCATGAATTAACTTCTCCCCAGTTTTACAGTTTTTTGGGACCCTTAGAAGACGGGTATGTCACCACCAATAATATTCCATCCTAGCCCAGCTATTGAAACATCATTATAGTAAAGGCATAGTCAACAATCCCGCCGATAGAGCTTTTAGAACAGCTAACCCAATTGGGGATCTCACCAACAGACCTTCTAGAGAAGACTTGCGTGGATCAATTCACACTTTACAAAGGCTGTATAACTGGCAGAACTTTTACTCGCATGCTGAAGCCAATAATGCAGTGAATCTAATTGCTTTTTCTAGTGGGTGGATCAAATTATAATATGCCTCTAAATAATGGCTAAGAATCTCTTCTCGTTAAATCAAATCTCTTCCCGTTAAATGATCTCCAAGGCGGTTATATGAAGATCCAAGGCCTACTGCCTAACAAAACTTTGTTCCATAATTTTAGATCGCACAATCCGAGCCCACCCTCCTCTTTTGGCGTGCAAACAACTTCCCAAGCACATTCCCAACCCTAGTCCACCCTCCCTTTTTGATAAGCACTTTATCAAATTAATAGATTTTAGAGATTCAAAGTATCTATAAATTCAAAGTCATAATACTAGAAAAAATTCATAAATGATCGCATACTTCCTAATAGATTTATCTAAATTCATCTACCAGAAGGTGATGAGAGAGCAACTCATGTCTATGAAATGAAAAATGCCACTATAAAGTTTAGTAATATGCCTTTCAAGAAAAGCGGAGAGGACTTTCATGTTGTATATATGTAGAGCCAACTAAGAATTTTGCACTCAAGGAGTCCCACCAAAACAATCAAGAAAACCAAATTTGTGATCATGATAATGTCATTTCAGGAAGACTTCGACTTCTTAGCATTTATAATTGAGTCCAAACCAAATTTGTGATCACAATAATGTCATTTCAAGAAGATCTTGACTTATTGGCGTTCATGATTAAGTGCATCGTTGTTCCATAGACATTGTGCTCAACCAAAAGACATAATATATTACCGTTCTTTTTCTTTTTGCGCAATTGTTGCTGTAAACTATTTGAATCACTTTATCTTAAATTCTACAATAGTTTAACTTTTAGAAATATTGATGAAAAGAGGAAGAATGGACTTAAGTATGTCCTAAAACTACTTCGTCTAGACTCTGAAATGTTAAACTTCGGAGTTATTCCCTCCAAGGTAGGGAAGAAAAAAATATATATCTAGGAATTACGGGGGCATAGGGGAGGGTGCAGCGAAGGAAAGGTAGACTCCCCGTCTATTCTTTGGAATAGGCTACCATTGGATAAGTAGGCATGATAACCTCCCATGTCCAGGACAATAAAGTGGAACTTGGAAAGGCAAAGGTAGACCTGTGCTTCGCATGGCATCCACTAACCAACTTGTTGGCGTAAAATGAGAATAGCTATGCCGATCTCCTCCCATGCCCAGGCTTTGTATTAACTAATATTTCGTCCCCGGGCGCAAGTACTCTTTTCTGAGCATGTGCTCAACTCAGTCAAGCGTTATTTAGTCACCTTTGCCTTTCCAATGCCCGTTAATTGTTATCAATATCGGAGAGCTGTACACAGAGCTAATAACTGCAAATCATATGATACAAGTTAAAAAATGGAGGTTAAACTCTCTTCCTGTGAGGGTTTATTTTGACACTCAGAAAAGAGTACGCACGGAACAAGAACATTAGACATTTCAAATTGCATATCTGATACCTACCATGACCTGGGAAGGTTGTGCGTTAGGGGTGAATATATTAGGATCGGGTCGAGATGGCCACCCCTAAAAGATGGAAATTGCACTGATTTGATCATGATAGCTACAAGAATCGGATGTTAAAACATGTGACCTTTTAAATCGCTCCCGTACCATCTCAGTTCTACTCAGAGGAAGGCTTGAAGATTGGCTTGAAAATTGGTCCATCGCCCACTTCGATGGGCTATTACAAGAGCAGTGATGCCACCCCTTTTAAGCGCATCTCCCCTCAGATCGCTGCACCAGCGGCAATTGAATATCTTTTATACGCACTGGTGTAAAACCAATCATTTCAGACTGCCGATAGATTTTTCACATGAAAGCGCCTTGACCAACCCGAAATGCATAGTCAAAATCATGAGCAAGAGACGTATAGGAGTTCCATAAAATTAATCACTTTTTTTTTGTTAGTGACATGTATCAATGTGGATATGAACCTCATAAAAGCAAAATAGGAGGAGAAAAAAGTGGGGAACTTTAATGAAAAATTGTCGGAGTCGTGTGCAATCGAAATTCGTTTGAAAATTGCTGGAATCATATGCTAACGAAAGATTGTGTCAATTATGTATATTTATGTCTCAAATTTTCAGCCAAAAAAATAGGTTTGATTAAGACAAATTCTTGTCAAAAGGGAATATATTGGGTGATTCGAACTGAAATGCCTTTTCCGTTGTAATTACGAACAAAAAAAGACATTGATTATTGAACTGAAATTGAAGGGTGATTTCATTTAATTTGTTTTTGGCTTATCCGTGAACGTGACTTTAGCATTGATGAAGAAAAGGAGAAGTACCCAAAAACATGATCAAGTCTAATTGAGACCATTCCATGGCAAGGTTTTCTGGCAAGGTTTTCTGACGAAGTTTTTCTTTCTCATATTAGCGGGTAAAAATCACTCTAAAGACAGAAAAAAATGTGATATTCAATTCTGTCTGTCCCTTCTGGTCATTTGGAGCCACCCCCTGCTGCTTTATTTTCGCTCCTGTAAACTTATTTTACTTTTGACAAAGCTGGAACGCTTTTACATGGGAATCCAATCCCCTTCGATGTGGCCTTTCGACGAAAGCACTCGGAAATATAATATATATTTTGCATAAATCCAGCAACATAACCTTAAGAGAAGACTTGTGTTGGTACCTTGGCTTTTTAGAAGGGCTATATAAAACATAATAATGTTAACGGTATATTCAATAATCCGACCAGAGCTGGTAGAACGGGTAACACATGTGAGCCCACCGATGACTCTAGAGAAGACTTGTGTCCATTACTTCACACTTGAGAAGGGCTATATAAGTTGAAGCACTCTCCATCATCAGTAAATTCACTCGGATGCTAAATTGCCAAATGGGGTGGCATCAAATTCTCGGTCTCCTCTTTTTCTTACTTTCCTCTCTCCCCTTTGCCTCACCCCTTAAAAAATTGCGTCTCTCGCACCCTTGCCCTTATGGCCAGCGCGATGCCTTGCTCCAGTTTAAGAATTCCTTCATGCCCATGGCATCGCCCCTTTGTGATCATTATGATCTTTCTCTTAAGGCCCAGCTTTCAAAGCCATGGACATGGGACTTTCGCGACTGCTGCATGTGGGAACGTGTCACTTGCGATGAAGTCACAGGTGACGTCGTCGATCTCGATCTTTCTTGCATATTGCTTCGTGATGATCTCCATTCTAATAGCTCACTCCTTCTTCCGAAGCTTAAATTCTTGGAGTTGTCCTCTACCAATTTGACCAAGTTCCCCTATTTCTTGAAATCATTAAAAAGTTTAAGGTATTTAGGCCTCTCTGACAATAAGATTAGTGGAGAGATCCCGAGCTGATTTTGGGCAATAAGCCATGATACGTTGAAACAATTATATCTTTCTCATAACCTTATCGAGGGAGGTATACAACAATTGCAATGGAAGAGATTGTCAGAGCTTTACCTTGACAACAATCGTTTCATCGGTGAGATCCCTTCTTCAATTTGCCAATTGAGTTCACTCTCAGCTTTATCTTTCTCCAACAATAATCTCTCTGGGAGCTTGCCACCATGTTTTGGTAATATGACCAATCTTGAGTATCTATATTTGGCCAACAACAAATTCCAAGGGTCTTTACCACGCTCCCTCGTCAAATGCACGAGATTATGGTGGCTAATTCTCAATCACAATGAGTTCAACGATATCTTCCCACATTGGCTAGAAGTACCGGATCTGCGAGTCCTTGATTTACAATCCAATCAATTTCATGGGAGGATCAACTTCACTGTTTTTGGACTCTCCTTCTCTAGTCTTTTTGCTTTACTTATTTACAACAATAATTTTACTGGACAGTGGCCCACACAAGTTTTCTCAAACACCTCAATGAAAATATTAGATTTGTCCAACAACAAGTTTGGAGGGCCAATTCCACTTCCATCTCCTATCACATATTATTATCACATTGCAGGTAATTATATGACCGGAAAGATCCCTTCTTCGATATGCAATGCCACCGAGCTCGAGATTATTGACTTCTCTAACAACTACTTAATTGGTAGCTTGCCTCAGTGCTTAACAAATTTTAGCACCAATCTGTCAATTTTGAACTTGCGAGTGAATCAGATTGAAGGCTCAATTCCTCAATCATTTTCTTCAAAAAGTAACTTGACGACTCTTGACTTGAGTTGAAATCAATTAGAAGGCACATTGCCCCGGTCCCTTATCAAATGTAAATATTTAGAAGTTCTGGATCTCAGTGACAATCACATAGAAGATACATTCCCAAGATGGTTGGGAACACTCCAAGAATTGAAAGTTCTCGTTTTGAGGTCCAACAATTTTAAGGGTCTTTTCAATATTCCGAAGGGAGCTCTCCTATTTCCCAAGTTACACATTTTGGACCTCTCCAAAAACAATTTTTGCGGTTCTTTGCCAGCCAACTTGATAGTGAACCTTGAAGGCATGATAAATAGAGAAGATGGGCAAGACAAATCATTGTATATGACACGGCTTGCCAGACAGTTGACGTCATATGAAAATTCCGTGACAGTGACAATAGGTCTACAGACTAAGCTAGAGAAGATTTTGACTATTTTTACAACCATTGACTTGTCACGGAATTCTTTCCAAGGAGAAATTCCCAAAGTCATTGGAAATCTTCACTCCCTCGTAGGGCTCAACCTTTCACACAACCAACTTACTGGTTCCATCCCTTTAACTTTTAGGAACTTGACCAATCTTGAATGGCTTGATCTTTCTTTGAATAAGCTTACTGGGGGAATTCCTAGAGTATTGGGAGATTTGGCATTCCTTGGATACTTGAACCTCTCGAACAACCAACTCACCGGTCCAATTCCTCAAGACAAGCAATTGAGCACATTTTCAAATGACTCATTTGGTGGGAATCCATATTTATGTGGAAATCCACTTTCAAAAGCATGCCCCAACAATACTCCACCTCCTTCACCAACATCCTCATCGACATTTGACCATGAAAGTTATGAGAGTTGGTTCAAACAGAAAACTGTGTGGATTGGTTATGCATCTGGAATCATAATTGGGATTTTCGTAGCCTACATTACATTTGAAATGAGAAGGCCCAAATGGCTTGTACAAGGTGTGAGAATGCTAGAGAGAAGAGTAGCCAAACGAATGGAAAGGAAAAGGCGGAAGGTCATCAAATTTCATGGATAATGAAAATGTGGAGTCTCAGTTGTCTCTTTAAACCGCGCACTATAGATTCAGTAAATAATGATGTCAATAGACTGGCTTGAAATGTCATTTTTCCGTATGGAGGTTAATTTCTAATGTATTTTCTTTTTATTTCTTGGTGTCATTGTATATTTGGTTGAATTGTGATGATCGATAATGAAATTTGTCAAGCACATGGCTTCAAGCAAAAAAAAAAAAATGACGCGCATACCATTAACCTCTACAGATTTTTTTTTCCATCTTCCCGTGTGCGTATCCTTGATATGTCCTTGAAGAATTAGAAGTGAAGACTAACCATAACCCGTTCAACCAAAGATATTCAGAAAATTATCTATTGTGGAAATATGTCCGGAGGAATCAACTCTAAAATTGAAATTACTGGTTATTATAAATCGAGGACTGGAAGCTAGTATAGACTTTCTTTGATGGAGAACATAGATCCAAGTTGAACGGAAAAATGTTCAATGGAAGTATCTTCAAATCCCAAATGACTCTCCTAAAAATAATAAAAGAGAGTGCCCTCCCCAATAATTAACTATCCAAATTCAAAGTAATTTGACCATATGATCACGGCCATAGCCATGCGTGTCTTTATTAATGGTCAGATTCTGCCAATAGATAGTCTCATGTATAAAATATGTTATCATAGACTTGATTAATATACCTTCAAGAACAGCGAACGAAGACTTCTTTACCGTGTATTATGTTGCAACATATAATGGAAGAAATCCTCCGTAAAATCTAAGTTATTAGATCATACTATCAATGCCCATTTTATATTCTCGTGTATTGAGTTACAAAGCAAAACTCGGTAGCACGATGAATTGGCCTAAAACTTTCCAATTTTTTTTTGTCGAAACTGAAAAAAAAAAATATATATATATATATATATATATATATATATAATTCAATTAAGTAATCTAATTTATGAGACATCCTTGGATCCGCTAATAATCCATTATGTTGCCTTTGTTGGCACATAAGATAATAAGAACAAATCTGTCAAAATAGATCATAAATCAATTTCTTAATCTATATTTGATAGGCTGATTCATTTTATAGGTTAATAATTTCCAGTAAACGAATCATAAATGGATGTTAAATGGATTCATTATTTACCCGAATTCAACTTCCATCTGTAACTCTCTCTTCATACTTCATTAGGCCCACCCAATCTCCATGCTTACTGTTGGAAGATATGCAATCTTGTGAATTTGTACAATATTTAGATTGATATGGAAAATCAATTAATATCAGTCTAATATAGGATTTGATTTGTAATATCATTTATTTCCATTTTCTTGTACATGCTTAGTGTTATAATTGTAGAGCTTTGTACATCATTGATTCACAGAATAGAATATACAAAAATTTCCTCCTTTTTCCTTGTTCCTCCTTGCATTCTTTCATGGTATCAAAGCGGACTTCGCTTCTAATTCAGCTTCTGCACATCTCCTCCTTATTTGCCTATCGGAAAACTTGAAGAACCTGCTAACCTGCAAAAAGCGTTAGCACTCCAGTGTAGGAATCAATTTCTGAGGAAGAAAAAGCAAGTGAAGAAAAGGAACGTCTTACCATCACACCATGGCAGAAGACCAACCAGCACCTATTGGAATGCGTATCATAGAAGAAGAAAATCAAAGCCTTGCTGTGAACTTACCTACTGAAGCCACCAGAATTCAACCAAATGTGGGTTTTATTCCATGGCAACCCGGTCTGGGGCAACCTGTGACATCCTGAAATTCGAGTCCTCTGAGAAATGAATGGATGTGAATTTCTTCAATGCATTGTTGGTCGATCTCACTCGAAATTGATCACTTCTGAGATACTGACCTTGAGGGGAAAGGCTAATGAGGACAGAACTCGTACGACTAAAGGACTCGACACCGGAAAACGACTTGACCGTGAGACTTGCGTGAGGAAGATCCTGTAGATAGGCAGGCCGATTCTAAGGACGACTAAAAGTTGATTCGTGGACAGAACATAATGGAACGATGGGTGATTCCATTTACCGTTATCGAGCCCGCGAACGACCCTAGGTCGATCCTCAGTAATCGTGTACTTTGAAATAAGAATCTATCCTCCGTAATTTCATGCAGTCAAGGACGTCCATGTGTCGAGATGTCTTGAACGTGGTTTAACACGAGTCGGTTACGCGTGAATCATCAAAGCCACCTGTTAGTCTGAGTTGTACCCAAAATGGCATTAGGGCGAAATTGACATGGCATAAGAACTAAAGATTGGGCTTTGAATTATCGGGAACATTTGACACGAACTTTGGATGAAGTTACAGCGACAGTCGACACCGCCAGTTAAGTCGAGTTATTTCGGCGAAAAATCAAAGTATGTTCGTTTTGGTTCAAGAAAATGGAAAGGCCCGCTTTTGGTCGCACTTTTGGAATTTAAGATGGTTCTATGGTCAAGGAAAAATGTGGATTTGGATGTGGTTACATTGGATGATTTTATGGACTTCAATTTGGCTCAATTGGAAGGGAATTGAAAGAAATGGAAGGAATTTGATGTACAAATGTACCAAATTCGTATGCCATGGGGGGAGGGGCATTTTGCACCTATTGACAAGCTTGTGGAGGAAGATTGGAGGAGAGAGAGTGGCTGAGGGCATGTGAGGTCATGGTGGGGGCAAGGAGAGAGAGAGATTGACAAGTGTTGGAGCCAAGAGAGCTCTTGGGGTCCCCTTTTGCTTTAGCAGACCTTCTTCTTCCTTAATGTGTGCCTTTATCCATTGTTGAGGAGTGGAGGGAGCTTGAGAGAACCAGAGGAAGCCAGCTGAGCCAGCTCCACCGTCGCACACCCACCGGACCAGCCAAGCCCGTCGTTTTTCTCCTCTGTTTTCCCCTCGTCCCGGTTTCTACTCCAGCCGACCTTTCACCAAAGATCGGAGTCAAAAGTGGTCTTCCCAATTGAATCAGAAAACGACCTACCTATCGTTGCGAAAAGGACATTCAAACCGTCCAAATGAGCCTGGTTTCATGCCGAACGGAGCCTCCGGCTGCCCTGTAAGCCGGTCGGAAGAAACCGGCCTCTGGTCCGTCGGTCCGCCTGCAGCCTGCACTGTTTCGCGTTTTCAGCCATTTTTCTCCCATTCCAGACCTTCCTTTGGCCATCTCATCCACCCACAAGATCCCCAAGACCCCCGGGAGCCGCCGGTTGCCGGCCATCCCCTTCGCCGGAGCTCCGGCCAAGCCGTTCAACTCAGTTTCTCCTCCGGCAGGGCTGTTTTTCAGAGGTTTCAGTGGGAGTTTGGGCTGTGGTTGCTATGTTGAGCTTGGGACCGCCTTGGATCATCGTGGTAGAGGTCCGGGAGCGTCGCCTCCATCGTCACCGCCGCGTCGGTACCTCCGGCTCGCTTAACGGGTGAGTTTAGCTCCTAATCCTTTGATTAGAGCCTAAACTTGCTTAGGATTAGTTTAATTATTGTTAATTCTAGTTTAATTGATTTAATTAAATTATTTTAATCCTAAGATAGGTTGTTAGATTATTGGCTAAGATTAGTTTAGCTTAATCTTACTTTTATTTGCTTAATGTGGTTTATGTGGTTAATTAAGTATGCTTTGCTTTAATTAATTGATGGTTGCTTTAATTAATGCTTTTAATACTTTCTGAGTTTAATTTATCATTTATTAAATTCTGGAAATTTACTGTTCACTCGACACTATTCACGATTTACTGTTCACGAGGTACTGTTCACGAGCACTGTTCACAAAACACTGTTCACCCGAGAATGAAAAGTGTCTAATTTCATGTGTGTTTAGTCCTATGAAGTGATTGGATGTGTTATTGTATAAACATCCGCATGAATTGAGTGATTGATGATTATGGTTAATTATTCCAAAAGTGTGGAATTGTGTGAAATTGGAGAAGTTTTGGTATTTAACTTGAAAATACCCGGTGTCGGCTTTTGGCATCGTAATTGGTTTGTAGGACCAGTTTGCATTGATTAATTGAATGGATGTTTATGTGGGAATTTATTCCATGGTTGTTTAATGCCGGTATTTGATTGGTTTTGATCGTGAAAGGCTGTGAGTGGATCTAGAAAACCGCCGAAGTATGGCTGTGCCTTTGGGCCGAGATTTACCACCAAATTTGGAATCGGTCGTGCCGAGTGGGGCCGTAATGCCACTCAATTCTAAAATCTGCCACCTGATAAAGGTTGCGCCGAGTGGGGCCGTAATGCCACTAAATTCTAAATCTGCCACCTGATAAAGGTCGCACCGAGTGGGGCCGTAATGTCACTCAATTCTAAAATCTGCCACCTGATAAAGGTTGCGCCGAGTGGGGCCGTAATGCCACTAAATTCTAATTTGCCACCTGACAAAGGTCACGCCGAGTGGGGCCGTAATGCCACTAAATTCTAAATCTGCCACCTGATAAAGGTCGCGCCGAGTGGGGCCGTAATGCCACTAAATTCTAAATCTGCCACCCGATAAAGGTCGCGCCGAGTAGGGCCGTAATGCCACTCATTTCTAATCGGCCACCTATTTAAGGTTTCGTCCTTTGGACCGTGGTTTATAGTGAATGAATTGATTGAGTGATTGAATTGATTGAGTGATTGATTGATTGAATTGATGGACACATGTGATGGATTGATGCGTGTTAGGTGGCACACTATTGTGCAAGAGCATATGGGAACCATAGCGTCGTTGGTTCCAGTTATGCATGAGTTGGTCACATTGTTTATGGCACGCACGTATGAATCAATAACGTGCAGGATGTGGCAATGACCATGTGAGATCGCTTGTGATGCGACTCATATGTGAATGATGAACTGCATCATCTAATGGCCATGTGCATTGCGTGTTTTGTACTAAGATTCCACGTGCAGGGTATGGCATGCCAGGTAAGGTTGTATGCGAATCGATTGTTAGTTGTTGCTTGTCGTGGGGTGGTTCTGTTGAGATGCCCTGAGTTGAGTTGGTGTTCTAACCAGGGGCTTAGGGGTGGAACTCGCTGAGATTTATATTTCACTGGTTATTGTATAACCATTTTCAGGTCCCTAGTGTGAAGAGCCAGGAGCTTGAAGTGGAAAAGTCAGGAGCATAGGTGGCTCAGTAGTTCTTTATGACTTAGACCTTTTGTATGTGCTTGAAGTGTTTATAAAAGTGTATTTGCTTGGAAATTGATTGTCCTACTTTTCTATCCATGTTTGTTGAGGTCAGGGGATTAGTAATTCGCTTCCGCATGTGCATTTAAAATGAATGGGTCGGCGACGAGTGCCTGGGAACGTCGCATAGCTGATCGACCACAGTGGGATGTGCGCGCGCTCGGGGTTCGGGGCGTGACACAACCCATTCCAGGCCAATCCACATCAGGTCCGGCCATGGTGAGTCAACCATACCAGTGGGTACCTGTACCTGTTCAACCCAACCCATGGTACTACGGGCCAAGCCTAAGTGCTCCATGGCCCAGAGCTCAAGTTTCCGAAGGCCATGTCCAGCCCGATAATAGCTTGCCAACCATAGGCGGGGCAAGCGCAAATATCGGGTCTGGAAATCAAGATGCGGGATTATCCAGTGGGTCGTTTAATCCGGTTACGGGTCCAAATACCTACCCAACGATGAGACTCGGATTTTCGCCGTACCCATTTTCATTCGTTTCCGATCGGCCAGAACTCGGCGACCCATTGTACGTTTCTACTATTGATGGACCGGAAATACGACTTATTAGCCAACAATTAAAGGGATCAAAGAACTACTCAATCTGGGCTCAAGAATTCCGTTGAGCCCTTATTACTAAAGATAAAGAAGGTTTTATCGAAGGGTCTATTCCTATTCCGGCAGACGAAAGGATGGCGAGACAATGGAAGAAATGCAATCAACTAGTGAGAACGTGGATTGGGAACTACATCAGCCCAAAAATTGCAGCCGGACTACCACCCATAGAAGACTCGAAAGAGATGTGCGACAATATAAAGGAAATGTATGGGAAATTAGACCGTGCAAAAAACATTTCTTTGACTCAAGCCCTTTCCGAACTCAAACAAGGTAATATGAGCATCACAGCCGTTTTCAACAAATTATCAGCCCACTGGAACAAACTGGAGGCAACAGAGGAAAAACTTGAAGGACCCGAGACCACTTTACAGTAGTACAAAGGGATACGGGACAGAGAGAAGGTTACTTGGTTCTTGCTCATTTTAAAAGGGATAAGTACACTATCAGTGCCATAAGCTGTGTACGGCGCTCACTTTGGTGCCAAAAGTTTCCATCAGATGACTTAAGTGCCAAAAAGTTTGAAAAACGCTAACTTTGGTGCTACCTCCAATCTGGTTGGCCGGAAATCCGACGTTGCACTTTCTTATTAATTTTTGAAGCTAATGTGGCTCACTAGAGAGTATAGTCAGCATCCTAACACCAAAACAACACTATTTGGTGTCTCTCCCAATTCAAAACCCTAAATCTCCGGCTAGTCGTCGTCCTCAACGACCCCCGCGCTCGGCGGTCGTGGCTCCGACCCCGACCACGACCCCGACCCTGACCCCAACTGCGACCGTGACGATGGCCACTCAGCGGCCGCGGCTCCCATCCCGACCCCAACCCCAATAATGGCCACTCGGCAGCCGCGACTCCAACCTCGACCCCGACCCCGACCCCGACCCCGATAATGGCCACTCAGCGGCCAAGTCAAAAGCCGTGAGCTAGTCGATGCTTGGGGAGGCCGCTGACAAGTGCGCCACCATTGATGTCTCCCTCTCCATCTTCGATCTCCCCGACGAGTGCCTGGCCTGCGTCTTCTAGTACCTAGGCTCTGGTGACCGGGGCTGGTGCTCCCTCGTGTGCCATCGAGGGCGTCCAAACAGTGTCGAGCAATGGCGGCTGAGCGAGCGATGGTGGCCCAGCGACAGCGGAAGCCGAGCGATGACGGCTAAGCAAGCTAGGTTGGAAAAACCCTAATTTCAATCCCCAAATAAAAAAAAAAAAATCCCCAAATAAGTTAAACGGTGTCGTTTTTGTGAAGCCATCCATGTAGGACGGCAAAATGACGTCGTTTCTTAAGGAGGACCAAAAATGACATCATTTAAAGGCCTTGTGATTTAAAAAAAAAAAAAAAAAGCCACTTAATAATTTTGGTCAGAATCTTTCACCAGTGGCACCAAAGTGATTGTTTTTTCTCCGATTTGGCACTTAAGTGATCCGATAGAAACTTTTAGTACCAAAGTGAGCATCGTACACAACTTATGGCACTAATAGTGTACTTCTCCCTCATTTTAAATGATTCTTACCTAACTTTTAGATCTCAAATCCTAGCCATGGACCCTATGCCTTCGCTCGGCCGCATCTTCCAATTGGCCATTCAAGAGGAGAGCCAAAGACTCATGGCAACGGAGCATGTGAAATGAGCAGATACGCTGGCCTTGGCTACTCATGGGACACTGGCTACTCACGGGACGCTGGCTGTTCATCGAGAAAAGGAAGGAAACCAGAAGAGTCCAGAAGGAGGGATGCGGCCAGACGAGCTAGGGTTTGTGTTCAAGACAGGTTCGTAGCCCTTTAAAGCAGCTAAGATGGACGGTCCAGATCGTGAGACATGATCAGACGGCTGGAAAAGGACCGATTCTTCATAAGGATCGGACGGTGGGCATGCGGCTGCTCTCAAGGGATCCAACGGTCCAATTTTTTCCGCGAGTCCAAGGGCGTATGGGCAAAATTTAAAAGGAAAAAATAAGTTATTTTGTGAATATTGCAGGCGACCCCACCACATCATCAATAATTGCTGGAAATTGCACGGCAAACCCAATGAAAAAGGAAAATCGGGAAAGGAGTCTTCGGTCGCAGCTTTTCAAATTGGAGCTCCAAATATTGATTAGCCTATCACTCAAGGGCAGTATCAAGAAATTATGCAGGCCCTGCAAAAAATGGATATTTATAACAAAGGAAGTAGCTTCTCAAGTATTTCTCGTTGCTGGATAAATTCTATTTCTCGGAATTCTTGGATAATTGACTCAGGGGCTAGTGATTATATTGTTTGTGCTAAGAGCTTATTTTTTATCGTTCACGAAGAATTAAGTATTCATGTTTCTGTGAAGTTACCAAATGGAAATACTACCTATGTGACTACTATAGGAATTGTGAACCTTAGCCCTCAAATAATTCTGAGAAATGTCCTCCGTGTGCCAAATTTCTAGTTCAATCTGATTTCTGTGTCTAGAGCTTACAAAGAAAATTCTTGCCGAATTTTATTCAATTTTGATATCTGTTTCTTTCAGGCCTTTTCGACTGGGAAACTGATGGGCTGGGGTAATCATACTAATAGACTATTTTTCTGGACTAGTATTCCAAGAACTTTAGATCTATCTCAAGTTCCTTTAAATAAGCAGTCATTGTGTAATGTCACTACCAATGATAAAAATTTCCTTTTGCATTCCAAAATGGGCCACAGTGTTTTGTTTCCTTATTCTCAATGTCATATCTGCCCTCTTGCAAAACACTCATGTGCACCCTTTCCAATTAGCATGAGTTGTTCCACTAGTGCTTTCTCACTTATTCATGTTGATGTATGGGGGCCGTATCACACAACCAATCATGATGGGTCAAGATATTTTCTTACCATTGTTGACGACCATTCCCGGGCGACATGGATCTTTCTTATGCAAACCAAGGGTCAGGCCATATATCATTTAAAGCAATTTATTTCCTTATCAAAGACCCAATTTGGAAAGACTATCCAGTGGATTAGGATAGATAATGGAAGAGAATTTTTTAACCACGAATGCGCAGCATTATTTTCATCCTATGGCATCTTGCATGAAAGTTCATGCACATATACTCCACAACAGAATGGAGTAGTGGAAAGAAAGTATCGACATATTTTGGAAGTGGCACGTGCATTGAAGTTTCAGGTTTCTATTCCAAATAATTTTTGGGGAGATTGCATTATCACAGCAATATATTTAATCAATCAAATGCCAACGAATGTGTTAAATGGTCGAAGTCCTTTCAAAGTTCTGTTCCAAAAGAAGCCAAGAATGGATCACCTAAGAATATTTGGGTGTTTATGCTACGTCACCACAGTGGGTCCTTGGGACAAAATGAATCCTCGTGCCCAGTGGTGCATCTTTATGGGATATCCAAATCTTCAGAAGGGGTATCGTGTGTTTCAACCCTCTACAGGTGAATTTCTAATCAGCAGAGATGTAGTCTTCCATGAAGAAACTTTTCCATTTGCTAATGAACAATCCTCAAAGGACAATGATTTCCATTTTTCTTGTGCTATTTTCTCTGAAAAGATGTATCAAGGGATCCCGATTATGTTATGATAGGAAATTCGGGAACATTCAACAGCACTTCCAGAAGAAATCAGTCTCATGCCGAAGACCTTTCTTCTAGATCTGAGCACACAATTACTGAAGAAGTTTCAGATCTCATGCCAATCCCTCCTATGGAAGAGCATGCACTTCCACCATCACGTCTAGATCCACCTCGACGTTCAGGCCGAGCCACACGCCCACCAACCTAGACTAAAGATTATATTTGGGCCACACATAAATCACCAAGTATTCATTATCCCATCTCATCTTATGTCTCTTTCAATCAATTGTCTCCGAAACATCGATAATGCATTAGTCACATATCTGAAGAAAGGGGACTAGCTAGTTATGATGAAGCATCCATGGATCCACGGTGGCAAAAGGCTATGGCAGCATAATTGCAAGCATTACATGATAACCACACATGGAATCTTGTGACTTTACCCTCAGATCAGAAGGCAATTGTTGAAGAAAAATTCCTTGTAAGTTTTGAAGTTAACAAAACAACCTCATCAGTAAAGTCTAAAGTATCCAAGACCCAGTCGGTTAAGTCTGAAGAGTTCAAGACCCAAGCAATTTCATCTGAAGACAGTCAAACCCAAAGTTATGGTCTGAAGTTTTCCATCTGAAGACAGTCAGACCCAGAGTTACGGTCTGAAGTTCTCCAAACCCAAATCAAAGTCTGAAGACAATTTGCGACTTTGCCAGGCTGACAGCAGGTTATTTTTATGGTTAAGGAAATTAAGATTTGGATATTATCTTCCCTAACTTATCCATGGAATATCTCTGGCTGTGATTATGAGCTCGAAAGATTTTTTCTTCGGATTTTATCCGTTGAAGTTCAAGCGAATTTTTGGAAGGATCTAATTTTGGAAACTCAAGATTCTATTTGTATGAGCGAGCAGGATTGACGAGCTATTTTCTACTTATATCTTCGACAACGTGAAGATCACTTAAATTGATTCAGTCCAACGGGTTGATTGGATGAATTCTTGGAAAGTGCTAACGGGTATGGAGGCACGAAGGTTATTTAAGGTGGGTCGGAGTTGTTCGATGGTAAGGAGAGAATCGATAGAAAAATTTCGAAGTTAGGACCTCTGATATCTCTTGTTCTCAAAAATCTCTTGTGCTCAAAGTTATGTATCAAAGAGAGTCGCTTATAGTGCGAAACAGCAAGAAGCTGTAGGAGATACTTTCTACTGAAGAAGTCTAGTTCGTGAATTGTAACAGCTCTCATTTGCTACATAGTGATTACAGCCAGTTGGCTGCCAACGTGGAGAGTGGACGTAGGCTTGCAATAAGCCGAACCACTATAATCCTTGTGTCAATTTTCTCTTACCCTATTCTACTTGTTTTATGGATGCATGATCTATTTGTTTCTAATATGATTTTCATATTAAAGTATATTTCAGTAAAGGATTCCAAAAGAATTCCATAATCACCTATTTACCCCTTCTAGGTGGATTTACTAGCCTATTTCAATTGGTATCAAAGCAGGTTGCTTATTTATTGGAAGTGTTTATTATTTCTAAAGCTAAAGATCTATGGCTAGTATTTTGGCTCCAGGTTTAATTGAAGGGCAAAGCAATACCAGACCTCCTACTTCGATGGAAAGGAATACAACGTATGGAAAAACAAGATGAAGGCATTCCTAAGATCCAAAGATCCTCAGAAATGGGATGTAGTGGAGAAAGGAATTGTTCTTAAAGCTGCATCAATCACAGGGAAAGAATTACCTGATGGAGTGGGAGTGTCACAAACCGATATTTCAAAGAGACAAGCCCTTGATGCAAAAGCTATCTATTCTCTATATTGTGCATTATCGCCTACTGAATATAATAGAATTTTATCTTGTGAAACAGCTAAAGAAGTTTGGGATAGATTGCATGTCACTTATGAAGGAATAGATCGGGTCAAAGAAACCAAGATCAATATCCTTCTTAGACAATATGAAGCCTTCAAAATGAAGCCAGGAGAATCCATCACGGATATGTTCAGTCGATTTACAGAAATTGTAAATGGCTTGGCATACCAAGGACAGCCAATTTCAGGACCTATGAAGGTCAATAAACTGTTGAGAGGACTCTCCAAAGATTGGAATTACGTCAAGACATCCATAAGAGAAACACAAAGGATTATGCCTCTTTCGGTAGATGAGTTGGTCGGCACACTTCAATCATATGAAGTCGAGCAATTCAATGAGGATTTTGACACCAAAGGTAAGAAGTCAATTGCTTTAAAATCTAATGATGATTCGATGTCACGTTCGAAGAAGACCTGGATGACGAGGAGTTGGCACTCCTGATTAGAAAGTTCAGAAGGCTAAATAGAAAAGGAAGAAGGTTCAATGGAAAGAGACAAAACAATCAAAGATTTCAAAAGAAATCACATGAAGAAGAAGACACCAATAAGGAGGTTGTTTGCTTTGAATGCAAGAAAAAGGGACACATCAGACCCAACTGTCCCTTATTAAAGAAAAAGAAAGGAAAACCAAAAAGGTTCAAGAAAGCACTCAAAGCTGAAACATGGAGTGACACTGAATGTGAGGAGAGTGATGAAGAGTACGCCAATATCTGTCTTATGGCTAATTCAGACTCAGACTCAGACTCAAACGGCGGTATCAAGGTTAGAAATTTAAAAATTCCTACCAAATTGTTAACATTGATGAACTTTGTCTCAGTCTTAAAGGCTCTCTTGAAAGGATTTCTGAACTAAAAAGGGAGAATTCCAAATTGAAACAACAAGAAAAGACTTTGGTTGAAAAAGTTGAAAATCTAGACGAGTGTCTTGCTGTTTCAAAAGAAAATGAAATTGTACTTTCAAAAAAAAATGCCTGCTTGAAAGAAGATCTTTTGAAAGTCACAAAGAAATTTTCAATGGGTTCAGAAAAACTGGATAAAATTCTTTATATTCAAAGACCATATTTTAATAAATCTGGTCTAGGAATGACACATGAAACCATTCCTTTTATTGACTTTCCAAAGGTAAAAGAAAGAATTAAGAATAGGCCTACAAAATCTTTTTACAATGATCATTTTCAAAAGATTTTTATAAAGCCTGTTGGAAGAAATGCTCTTACATGTTCAAAGTGCAAAAGCGTAGAACATTTTGAGAAGGAATGTCCCAAAGTTTGGAGACCTATTAAAGAGCTGGGCAAAGACTATTTATGATACTAACAACGATGGACCCAAGAAAGTTTGGGTACCAAAGAAAACTTGAGTCTTTCATTTAAATGCAAGTCACTATCAAGAAGAGAATCAAGTGGTATTTGGATAGTGGCTGCTCAAGACACATGACGGGAGATTCAAATAGTTTCACAAAACTTTCTCATGTAAAAGGAGGAAATGTCTCCTTCGATGGCAACAACAAAGGAAAAATTGTTGGTCGAGGAACTGTGAAGATAGGAAACCTCACAATCAACAATGTTTCTCTGGTTGAAAGGTTGAACTATAATCTTTTGAGTATTAGTCAACTATGCGACACTGGATACAAGATCAACTTTCAAGAAGATACTTGTTCTGGAACAAGCAAAGATCTCTCACAATCCTTTACTGGACGAAGACATGGAAACATTTATTTGCTGGATATAAAGTCTGACAGTTCTCAATGCTTGATATCAATTCAAGATGAAGCCATTCTTTGGCATAGAAAGCTTGGACATGTCAACTTGAAGCAAATTGCAAAAGTTTCATCCAAAAAGCTTGTTCGAGGACTTCCTGACCTAACGTATCAAAAGCATGAATTATGCACTCCTTGTGTACTTGGAAAACAGGTTAGAAATTCTTATAAATCTATAAATCAGGTTTCCACTAAACGTGGTTTGCACTATTACACATGGATTTGTTCGGTCCAACAAGAACTCAAAGCATTGGAGGTAAAAGATATTGTTTGGTAATAGTTGATGATTATTCTCGTTTTACTTGGGTATTCTTTCTTGCAAATAAATGTGAAGCTTTATCTTATTTTATTAAATTTGCAAAGAAAATCCAAATTGAGAAAGGGTATGCAATTTCAAGTATTCGAACTGACCATGGTGGTGAATTTGAGAATCATGATTTTGCTAAATATTGTGATGACTATGGTATTCAACATAATTTTTCATCTCCATACACTCCACAACAAAATGGAGTTGTAGAGAGGAAAAATCGTTCTTTGCAAGAAATGGCAAGAACTCTTTTGATTGAAAGTAATATTTCTCCTCATTTTTGGGCTGAAGCTACTTCAACTTGCTATATTATAAACAGAGTTTTTCTAAGACCTATTTTAGATAAAACACCTTATGAACTATTTAAAGGTAAGAAACCTATTGTTTCTTATTTTCATGTATTTGGTTGTAAATGTTATATCTTAAAAAATTCTAGTGATCGAATTGGTAAGTTTGAAGAAAAATCAAATGAAGGAATTTTCCTTGGCTACTCCATGACAAGCAACGCCTTTAGAGTTTTCAACAAACGGACTCAGACCGTGGAAGAATCCATGAATGTGAAGTTTGAAGACTCAGTTCAAAATCAAACTCAAACTGAAGATTATGAGTCTGGCCAAGTGTCTACAAATTCTCTTGAAGAAAATTAAATCTCAGACACTCAGCCGCAAACCAATTCAGAAGCTCCAACTGAAGAAGAGCCTCATCAAAGTGACAAACCAATTACAAATTGGAAACACAAATCTAATCACCCTGCAGATCTCATCATTGGCAACATTGATGAAGGAGTTCGAACAAGATCCAAAAGGCGTGAAGAATCTAGTGCTCTAGCACTTATTTTTGAGATTGAACCTAAAAACATAGAAGATGCATTGAAAGATGAAAGCTGGATTGAAGCTATGCAAGAGGAATTGAATCAATTCAAAATCAATAATGTTTGGAAGCTCGTTCCTAAACCAAAAGGTAAATCAATTATTGGTACCAAATGAGTTTTCAGGAAAAAGCTTGATCAACAAGGAAAAGTAGTGAGAAACAAAGCAAGACTTATGGCAAAATGTTACACACAAGAAGAAGGCATCAACTATGCTGAAACCTATGCTCCGGTGGCAAGGTTAGAAGCTATAAGATTACTTCTTGCTTTTGCTTGCTTTAAAAATTTCAGGTTATTCCAAATAGACGTAAAAAGTGCATTCCTAAATGGAATTATCCAAGAAGAAGTCTATGTGGAACAACCGCCAGGATTTGAAGATCCAAGAAAACCAAACCTTGTTTTCAAGCTAAAGAAAGCTTTATATGGTTTAAAACAAGCACCTCGAGCTTTGTATGAAAGGTTAAGTAACTTCTTAATTTAAAATGGTTTCTCTAAAAGTAAAGTAGATACTACCTTATTTATCAAAAGAGAAGGCAAGGATTTCATACTCGTTCAAATTTATGTTGATGATATAATATTTGGTTCTTCTAATGAAAAACTTTGCAAGAATTTTTCGAGTTGTATGCAGAATGAATTTGAAATGAGCATGATGGGTGAATTGAACTTCTTTTTGGGACTTCAAGTCAAACAATCAAGAGAATGAACTTTTATCCACCAAGAAAAGTATGCAAAAAACCTCATCAAGAAGTTTGAAATGGAGAATTGTAAGAAAACGGAAACTCCTATGTCAAGCTCATCAAAGCTAGATAAAGATGAAGAAGGAAAGAGTGTAGACCAAAAACTATACAAGAGTATAATCGGTTCACTTCTTTACCTTACAGCATCTAGATCTGATATTCTATTTAGTGTTTGCATTTGTGCTAGATTTCAATCTAATCCTAAAGAATCTCACATGACTGCTGTGAAGCGTATTATTAAATGTTGCAACTACATCTAAGCTAGATCTATGGTATTCCAAAAAGGGAGACTTTACTCTCCTTGGATATTCTGATGCTGACCTTGCTGGCTGTAAAGTGGATAGAAAAAGCACTACAGGTACTTGTCAACTTTTGGGAAACAGGTTGGTATCTTGGTTCTCAAGAAAACAGGGTACCGTAGCTCTTTCAACCGCTGAAGCAGAGTACATAGCTCTTGGAAGTTGCTGTTCTCAAATTCTATGGATGCAACAACAATTAAAAGACCTTGGAGTTGAGGAAACGTGTACTGAAATTAAATGTGACAACACAAACGCAATCAACCTCACAAAGAATCCAATACTTCATTCAAGAGCAAAGCACATTGAAATCAAGCATCATTTCATTAGAGATCATGTTCAAAATGGTGAAGTGGTGATTCAGTTTATTGATTCAAAGAATCAATTTGGCAGACATATTCACAAAGCCCCTAGAAAAGGCTCACTTTGAATCAATCCGCTCAAGACTGAATATCGCAAGATTTGAAGAGATTCAGACTTAAAAATAGAGTCTTGAAACGTTCAGACTCAACGTAAGGTCTGAAGGTATTCAGACTCATCGTAAAATTTGATGGCGCTCAGACTCAAAGGTAAGGTCTGAAAGAGTTCAGACTCTGAGGTAAAGTCTGAACACTCTCAGACTCTGACTTAAAGTCTATTTACGTATTTTAATATTTTGAATTCTTGCATTAAATTGTTTTTGTTAATTACTTTTTAAAATTTCGAAATCTCTTTTTATTCGAAGTCTGACATGTATTTATGGCAGTTTACTTTTTCAAAATTGCAGTTTACTTTTTCAAATTTGGCAGTTTTTATCTTTACTTTTTGGCGACGATTCAGTATCTCGTTTTTATCTTTTCTTACTATTTATACTTTCGAATCGTCATCTTCATCCGTTACAACACTCTAGAAATCCATCTCTTTTACTCTCGCTTTCAAAACCCTAAAAAGCTCCATTACCGTTCATGTTCCATTACCTTACTCGACAAAAACTTCCATCTTTTGTTTGCGAACAAGTTGAGCTTTTTGCTTGCGATCCAAGAATGTTTTCTTGAAAGTCTTCAAGAATCGCTGGTAGGGGACCACAAAGATAGCAAGAGGGTCCTACAAGGTTGGACCTCACAGGCGAAGAATCTCCACAAAGGGAGACCCAAAGTCAGCATTTTGAGGAAGAGATTACTGAAGCAGAGCCAGTAAGAACCCTAAAACCAAAGCTTGCATTTGATCTTTATAATAGGCTGAAAGCTGGGGGAACAAGCCTAAAGACGATCGAGGACTTTCTAAAAGAAAGAGGATATAAGAGTGAGTATATCTTCTTACGATAGATGGAGGACCTAAAAATTGTTGAAAAAGGGACTGCTCAAAGATCTCTTGAGAATATTTCGAGTGATCCGCTTTACAGTATTGTAAGCCAGACATTGGACGATCATGAGAGACTTTTCTCTCATTTCCAGCCGCAAATGGGTGTGGCTGTGAACTCAGTTTGTCCTTCGGGTAGTCTTTTTCGGTCTAAAGAGCATGAACGGATATACACCAAGTTGTTGAAGAGAGGTGTTGTAAATCCGAGGAGTGTGGACTTCGACTGCCTTGATTCATTAGAGATAAATCTTAGAGAGAAGTTTGCGAGGCTGCAGTTGGAGAAATTCTGCACAGACACGACAAATGCCTACCCTGAACTTACGGTTTATTTTTATTCGAATTTGTCGTTTCTGGATACGAATAGGTTGTCCTTTACTTATATGCACAAAGAGTATATTGTTGATGTTGACACACTGGCTGATGTTATTGGGGTGGAAAGAAGGAGTTTCCAACCAATAAAAGTGTCCACAGCCTTTGCAACCCGTGAAATTGTGCGTGATAGAAAAGTGGAAGGCAAAACATCCTATACAAGGATGAATGCCTTAAACGTGTTGCTGCACAAGATCATCATCAACTGTCTCATGCCCAAGACAACCTCAAAAACCGATGTTTCCAAGACTGAAACCAAGCTGATGTTTGCCCTCAACCAAGGTAGGCCCTTTTTCACTCCCTCATGTTATTCTTTTCCACATGTACCGAACTATGGTTAAGGATAAGGGCCAACTGCTTATTCGTCTGTCATCACCAAGTTGTTCAGGCATTTCGAAATTCAGATCCCTGCACCCTTATGCCTGACCAATTTAAGTCTGATGCTTGTTGGTTACAAGATGGTGATGAAGATGAAGATTCCAAAGCTAAACATTGCACTAGAAAGGTTGAAGGAGAAGACACCCTCAAAGGAGACCCCCACTGCTTCTACAAAGAGAAAGGGCAAAGAGTCCATGGTTGAGAAAAAGCAAAGGAAAGTCATCCTGCAAGACGAAGAGGATGAAGAAGATTTTGATGACGCCATGACTTTGTTTGCTTTCTCAAAATTGAGGAGCTCAGTTAGCTTGAGAACCGATGCTAGAGAGAGGGCAAGGAGAGAAGCAGAGGAGAAAGAAGCAGCTGAGAGAGTGAGGAAAGATGAAGAGGAAAAACAGAGGAAGAGAGAAGAGGAAAGGAAGAAGAAAAAAGAAGAAGAAGAAGAAGAAGAAGAAAGACAGAGGAGAGAAGAGGAACAGAGGAGAGAAGAAGAGGAAGCAAGAAGAAGAGAAGAAGAAGAGGTGAAAAGAGAAGAGGAAGAGAGAAGAAGGAGAGATGAAGAGGAAAGCAAAGCATAGGAGGATATGGCTGCAGGATTTGAGCCATCATTTGCTCAATCTGGGAAAGAGACCGAAACGCATCAAAGTGCTAAAATGGAGTTTAGTGAAGAATATTCTACTCCACCCACTGGCAACCAAACAGGGGAGTTGCTGCTGATCAGGGAACAATATCGCCATTACATTATAGTGATGTGAGTAGGTCAGGTGCAAATGCTGAGGATGTCTATGCATCTCATTTCCCAGAAATTGAAGAATCCTCTCTATCAGGGAAGGAAATGGCTGAAAAGGATGCGCCAAGTTTTCAAACTCCAAGAACTGACTCTGCTAGTCCAAGCACAGGTAATGCTAACACAACAGCATTTTCACAACTGCTGGATGTTATGGTGGACCTAAAGAAGCAGGTTTTTGGAATGGATTTTGAGCCGATAGATCTTTAAGGCGATGCTGAGTACTTCCATGAGCATGCAAGACCAAATCAATGCACTCAAGATTCAAGTGGAATCAAGTGATAAGGGTGCAGAGTTGATTTCAGTAAAGGAAGCTCTTGCGAATCTTGAGAAGACCGTGCAGACGCTCGACAAATTTCATCTTGTTCGCATGCTAGAAGAGCCCTAAATCTTTTTCAAACCCACTCTTGACCACTCTACCTCCTTTGATGGGACAAAAAGGGGGAGAGTATTTTGCAGATTTGAGATCGTTTCTTTTTTTGAACTTTTATTTTTCGTTTAGACTATTTATATTTACGTTTGATTTTTGTTTGGATTTGGTTTGGATTGTCTATTTGAACCTCTATGACTTTATGCTGATTTGATGTTTGGATCTTTAGACTTGTGGATTCGCAGAATCGTTATATTTGCGAGGATAATTGTTATTGGACTAACATTTTTTTTTTCTGTTTTGCAGAAGTAATCCTCAAAATATATATTAGTTTTCTTTGCAGGTTATAAATTTGCAAATCTGTCGAGATATTTTGTCACCATCAAAAAGGGGGAGATTGTTGAAGAAAAATTCCTTGTAAGTTTTGAAGTTAACAAAACAACCTCGTCAGTAAAGTCTGAAGTATCCAAGACCCAGTCGGTTAAGTCTGAAGAGTTCAAGACCCAAGCAATTTCGTCTGAAGACAGTCAGACCCAAAGTTATGGTCTGAAGCTTTCCGTCTAAAGACAGTCAGACCCAGAGTTACGGTCTGAAGTTCTCCAGACCCAAATCAAAGTCTGAAGACAGTTTGCGACTTTGCCAGGCTAACAGCAGGTTATTTTTATGGTTAAGGAAATTAAGATTTGGATATTATCTTCCCTAACTTGTCCATGGAATATCTCTGGCTGTGATTGTGAGCTCGGAAGATATTTTCTTCAGATTTTATCCGTTGAAGTTCAAGTGAATTTTTGGAAGGATCTAATTTTGGAAACTCAAGATTCTGTTTGTATGGGCGAGCAAGATTGACGAGCTATCTTCTACTTATATCTTCGACAACGTGAAGATCACTTAAATTGATTCAGTCCAACGGGTTGATTGGATGAATCTTGGAAAGTGCTAATGGGTATGGAGGCACGAAGGTTATTTAAGGTGGGTCAGAGTTGTTCGATGGTAAGGAGAGAATCGATAGAAAAATTTTGAAGTTAGAACTTCTGATATCTCTTGTTCTCAAAAATCTCTTGTGCTCAAAGTCATGTATCAAAGAGAGTCGCTTATAGTGCGAAACAGCAAGAAGAAGCTGTAGGAGATACTTTCTCTTGAAGAGTCTAGTTCGTGAATTGTAATAGCTCTCATTTGCTACATAGTGATTACAGCCCGGTTGGCTACCGGCGTGGAGAGTGGACGTAGGCTTGCAATAAGCCGAACCACTATAATCCTTGTGTCAATTTTCTCTTACCCCATTCTACTTGTTTTATGGATGCATGATCTATTTGTTTCTGATATGATTTTCATATTAAAGTATATTTCAGTAAAGGATTCCAAAAGAATTCCATAATCACCTATTCACCCCCCTCTAGGTGGATTCATTAGCCTATTTCAGCAATAGGATGCAAATGGGTTTACAAGATAAAGTTTCGGGCAGATGGATTGACTGAGCGATATAAGGCTCATTTAGTGGCCAAAGGATTTACACAGCAAGAAGGTTTTGACTATCATGAGACATTCTCTCCAGCGGCCAAAGATGTCACAATTCGATCTTTCCTATCCGTTGCGGCTTTCCAAGATTGGTCCTTACACCAAATGGATGTCCACAATGCATTTCTACATGGTGATTTGGATGAAGAAATCTATATGGAACTTTCTCAGGTTTACAGAGACAAGGGGAGAATAAAGTATGTCATCTCCGCAAATCCCTTTATGGTCTCAAACAAGCATCGAGGCAATGGTATGCCAAGTTTGCGAATGCTCTCACAGCAGCAGATTTCAAACAGTCCAAATATGACTACACTTTTTTTACATGGACAAAAGGTACGTCATCCATATTTTTAATGACATATGTTAATGATATACTTACTATGGGTAACGATACAATTGCCATAAATAGCTTCAAGGAAAACCTGTATTTGACATTTCATATAAAGGATTTGGGATCACCCAAATTTTTCTTGAGAATAGAAATTGCACGATCAGATCAAGGGATTTCCCTCATTCAACAAAAATTTGTGCTAGAGATTATGTTAGAAGTAGGTCTATCAAGAAGCAAATCGGCAGCCATTCCAGTCAAACAAAATGTCAAGTTAACTACCATGGACCATGATGAAGGAAATCTCCAAGATGATCCTATTCTCATAGATTCGGCAAGTTATCAAAGGTTGGTAGGAAAGCTTATATATTTGACCATGACTAGACCAGATATATGTTATGCTGTGCAAACACTCAGTCAGTTTATGCATAAGCCCAAACAGTCCCAAATGAACACCACTCTAAAGGTTGTTAAGTATTTGAAGAAATGTCCAAGACTTGGAATTCTTCTTTCAAAAGAATGCAACATGGAGATGACGGCTTGTTGTGATGCTGATTACGCAACTTGTCCAATGAGCAGGAGATCAATTATAGGATTCTGTATTATGCTGGGAAAGTCTTTACTTTCCTAGAAAACGAAGAAACAGCCAACTGTGTCTTTATCTTTAGCAGAGGTTGAGTATCGAGCTATGGCTAAGACCACTTATGAAATAGTGTGGCTGCAAGGCTTGCTTCGAGACCTTGGAGTGTGAACAAAGGGACCAACCATGTTATTTTGTGACAATGATGCAGCGCTTAAACTTGTGTCAAATCCTACAGTGCACGAAAGGACGAAGCACATAAAAGTGGATTGTCAGTTTACTCAAGAGAAGATTCAAGAAGGGACAATGGAAACAAGAGGAATTGGGACTACAGAACAGCTTGCAGATATCTTTACTAAACCTCTATGTCAGAGACAACACGCATATCTACTAAGCAAGCTAAGTGTCTTGGACATCTACAAGCCACCAGCTTGAGGGGGAGTGTTGGAAGATATGCAATCTTGTGAATTTGTACAATATTTAGATTGATATGGAAAATCAATTAATATCAGTCTAATATAGGATTTGATTTGTAATATCATTTATTTCCATTTTATTGTACATGCTTAGTGCTATAATTGTAGAGCTTTGTACATCATTGATTCACATAATAGAATATACTAAAATTTCCTCCTTTTTCCTTGTTCCTCCTTGCGTTCTTTCACTTACTCTGCATTCTCATTAATCTTCCTCGCTATCGGCGTCTATTCTCTCACAAAGCCTACTCTCAATCATATTTCTAATTTCACAGCGCTGGAGAGAGAGAGAAGCTCAAGCAAAGGTTTCATCTTTTAGGTCGGAGGCTGAGCCTCACTTTAACGATTAGCTTCAAAGTCCAAAATTTGATCAACATGTTAGATCCAATGGGAAGCTGATAAAATGTTGGCCGTTTCGATGCTTCGAGGTCGTCTCACTCTTTTTAATAGCGTTTGTTTTCACCATTTTGCTCGATTTTGTACTTTTGCTGAATATGTTGTCGTCCTCATTATGGTTGCTTCTATTATCCTACTCAATATTGTGGAAAGAAGTGTTAAAAAAGTCGTAATCCTTTGCATTTGTATCAATTTAGTCCTAAACCTTTTTACTTGGTGCCAATTCAGTCCTTTCCGACAAATTCTGGTCGAATTTTGCTGATTGGGCCCTAGCCAATTGACATGGCCCAATCAACGCTGATGTGGAAAATTTTTAATAATATTTTAATAGTTTTGATTTATTTTTCTTTTCTTTTTCTTTTTTCTTTTTCTTCTCTCCTCCTTCCTCCGGCCGATTGATAGACCTCGATGACTAGCCGGGCGACGGCCAGCCACTAGCGAGACTTGCCATCCACCTCGCCGCCCAAAATGAGGCCTCCCTTGCGGCAACTAGCGAGGTGGCTAGCAAGGTCAAGATCAACCTCGCCAAACGGAGGAAGAAAAAGAGAAGAAAAAAAGAAAAAGGAAAAAAATTCAAATTTTCAAAAATATTAAAATACTATTAAAAGTTATCCATGTCAACGCTGATTAAGGCGCATCGGCCGGCAAGCGTCCATTCAGCAAAGTCCAGCCAAAATTGGTCGGAAAAGACTGAATTGGTATAAAGTAAAAAGGTTTATGACTAAATTGGCAGCAAAAAAAGGTTTAGGTTTAAATTGGCACAATTATAAAAGGTTTATGACTTTTTTAACACTTCTCCCCAATATTGTGTTTTTTATATTTCTTTGCAAGTTGCGTAATTCCTTTGCGTGTTTGCGTTGTTTTGGGTGATTTTGGGGGTTGTATATGGGCAAGCAATTGTTTTTCTTTGCTGTTTGCTGATTACTCTTCAGTGCTCGAATTTTGAGTGTTTTGAAGGTATGTGTAAGGACCCGAGCCCCCACTGTGTGATATTGTCCGCTTTGGGTCACCTGCCTTGGCGCGGACGAACCGCCATCCCAGCCACGGTCTTTTCCCTTACGGTTTTAAAACGCGTCACACATACTTAGGAACCCAAGCCTTATAAAGGCTCCCAAGGCTCCCCCCCTAAGCGATGTGGGACGGGAGAAATGCCCTTAGCCTCGCCCGCGTCTTGCCCGAGGCGATCTTAGTCCGTCCCTCCATACCTTGTCCCGGGTCTAGGTCGTCACATTCTCCCCCTTAAGGCACGGCGCCCTCGGCCCCCCCCACACGCGGGGAGTCGGCTCGATATCATTTGTAAGGACCCGGGCCCCCACTGTGTGATATTGTTCGCTTTGGGTCACCCGCCCTAGCACGGACGAACCGCCATTTGTAAGGACCCAGGCCCCCACTATGTGATATTTGTCCGCTTTGGTTCACCCGCCCTGGCGTGGACGAACCGCCATCCCAGCCATAGTCTTTTCCCTCACGGTTTTAAAACGCGTCACACATACTTAGGAACCCAAGCCTTATAAAGGCTCCCCCCCTAAGCGATGTGGGACAGGAGAAATGCCCTTAGCCTCGCCCGCGTACTGCCGAGGTGATCTTAGTCCGTCCCTTCGTACTGTCCCGGGTCTAGGTCGTCACAGTATGGAGATTGAAATTCTTGGAATTCTTTCGGTTTGCTAGCGAGTTATTTGAAGCAATGCCAGTCAGGGTTTCTCATGGAAATGGTGGATTAGAAGATTCGTGAGAGTGATAGTTGAGCTTTACGAACTATGTTCATGATACATCGCTTAGTGAAATTATAGTTATATGTTCCAAAAAAGAGAATCCATGGTTGAGATTGCCACTGTGTCATGCATGGTGTGAGCATAATTGAGGTTCTTATGGGATTTTTATTTTCAAAATAATCATCTTTATTAGCAACAATATTAATTATGAAGCTTTATTTTTTTTCAGACGTCAAGAAGAAAATTATCAAAATGCATAGAAAACTAGAAAGAGTAAAGCAAATATAAGAAAATAAATAAATAAATAGCTGAAAACATATATGCATCGTAAAAATGGGCTTTAATGAGTGGGTATGAATTTTCATAGGTTGGGTTAAATATGGATATGTTAAAGTAATATGGGTCGGTCAATAATGGCCAGGTATCAATCGGGTATGGTTACGGGACGGGTATGAGTAATTAAACTTGTATTTCATATAAATTGGTCAATTTGGGTCGAGTGATTTTTTATTCAACCCATCCATTTGAGAACCCTATGATTAGCTCATCAGTACACTCTTATGTAGTCCGAATCAACCCAATAGTCTACTAGTGAAATTAATAATTTACTAGGAATATATAATGGTATAATAATTATTTTGTTCCTAAGTTACAACCATTAATTGACGCTACTAGTTAAACATGTAAGCAATTCCTACTCTTCAAACGGAAAAATGTGCTCCTTACTCGTAAAATCAAAACTTAATCTACTACGAATTTACAGCAATGAAATAATTATTTTGTTCCTAAGTGATAATCATTAATCGTTATAACTAAGAGTATGTAGGCAATTCGTAGTCTACTAGAGAAAAACCCGCTTACTTGTAAAAACAAACGGGTGTGCGTAATCTGGGGAAAAGTGCCAAAAAAGTCCTAAACCTTTTGCCTTTGTGTCGATTTAGTCATAAACCTTTTTTTGGTGCCGATTCAGTCCTAAACCTTTTTACGTTGTGCCAATTCAGTTCTTTCGGCCAAAATTGGCCGGATTTTGCTGACTGGACCCCGGCCGGCTGACGTGGCCTTATCGGCGCTGACGTGGACAACTTTTAATAATATTTTTTTTTTTTTATTTTTTTTTTTTTTTTTTTTTTTTTTTTTTTTTTTTTATTTTTTTTTTTTTTTTTTTTTTTTTTTTTTTTCCTCCAGCCGGTCGCCGGTCCGGCGACCGGCCGAGGCGACGGCCGGCGAGGGCGAGGCCGACCTCGCCGGCCACCTCGCCGGATCGAGCGAGGCGAGCCTCGCCCATGGCCGGATCGGCGAGGTCTAGCCTCGCCGGCCATGGGCGAGGCTCGCCTCGCCGATCCGGCGAGGGACGGCCATGCCCTCGCCGGATCCGGCGAGGACAAGCCTCGCCGGCCATGGGCGAGGCTCCGGCAAGGCTCGCCTCGCCCATGGCCGGCGAGGTCGGCCTCGCCCTTGTCGGCCGTCGCCTCGGCCGATCGCCGAACCGGCGACCGGCTGGAGGAAAAAGACAAAAAAAAAAAAAAAAAATAAAAATAAAAAATATTAAAATATTATTAAAAGCTGTCCACGTCGGCGCCGATAAAGCCACGTCAGCGGACGGCGTCAGTCAGCAAAATCCGGTCAATTTGGCCGGAAAGGACTGAATTGGCACAACGTAAAAGGTTTAGGACTGAATCGGCACCAAAAAAGGTTTAGGACTAAATCGGCACAAAGGCAAAAGGTTTAGGACTTTTTTGGCACTTTTCCGGCGTAATCTGTAAGTTATTTCAACCTGGTAAGTTGATTATTTCTTTAGTATATAAGTTACTGACAAATAAACGTTGTACTAGTAAAATCTAGATAATGGTAATAATCTACTATAAAGTTATAGTGGGAAAGTGTTGATTTTCTTTTTGTGGCTTAAGAATAATAATTATCCAGGTTCCACCGTTATTTTCTAAAGTTGCGACTGCTCTGAGGACACAGCATTTTCCCACCTTTGTCATGATGTAGCTTTTCAGTGAAGATAATTCCTAGTTTTAGTTATGCTAAGGCAGCAGAAGAGACGATACGGGCATGTTTTTAAGTTAAGAAGACTTAATGTGCCCGTTGTCTTTACGTTTCATTGATCCTCCTGCCATGCTTTACTGTCAATGTGGATTTCAGTGATTTTATTTGTTGAAACTTTTGAGACTCGACATATTGCTGCTGCTCCTTTCAGCATTAACTTTTCTTCCTTCTCTATTTAACCTCTTTGAACTTGAATTGTCGATAGATCGACCCTCCGATTCTTAAATATTTTGTCGTTTTTCCCCCTCAGCATTCATAAATTTACGAGTCTTTGCTATTCTGGTTTTCTTTTCGGTCTTGATTCCAACAAATTAGGATGCGTTTATTTGTGTTTCCGTTCAAAAATTGTTCCAAAGAACAGAAATAGAAAGAAGTATTTCTGTTACGGGAACAATTTTTAAAGAGAAGAACACGTTTGGTAAATTTGTTATAGAAATAGAAAAAGAACAGAAACACGTTTGATAAACTTGTAGAATTTTTTTATTTCTTTTAATTTTTTAATATTTTTATTTTATTTTTCCTTTTTCTTTTTCTTTTTCTTTTTTTCTTCTTTTGGCCGGTCGCGGCCATGGCCAGCAATCGGCCGACGAGGGCCGGCGGCCTCGCCTTGGCCGGGCGAGCTTGAGCTCGCCCGGATCTCGGCGAGGCCAAGCTCGCCCACCACCGACGAGGCTCGGCGCCGAGGCCATCGCTAGGCGAGAGCTCGCCCGGCCAAGACGAGGCCGAGCCTCGCCGGGCCGGCGCGAGGTCGGCCTCGTCTTGGCTAGGCGAGCTCGAGCTCACCCGGATCCGGCGAGGCCAAGCTCGCCCGGCCACTAGCAAGGCTCGACGTCGCCGAGCCATCGTCGGGGTTGAGGCCGAATGCGGGTGAGCTCGAGCTCCCCGCCAAGGTGAGGCCGAGCCTAGCCAGGAGCCGGTGACACCATCAAGGGCCAATGGGTGTCGCCGGCCAAAGAAAAAAAAAAAAAGAAAATAAGAAAAAAAAAAAAAAAGAGAGGAGAAAGAAAATTTGTTCTTAAAAATTGTTCCGAAACAATAAACATATTTTTCTTGTTTCTTGTTTCTATTCCAAATGTGTTTTCAAGAATAAAAAAATAGATTTGGAACAAAAACGTAAACAAACGTATTTCTGTTTTTTTTTTCCCCGGAACAAAAAAAAAAGGAATTGTGTTTTTTTTTTTTTTTTTGGTAAAGAAAGGAATTGTGTTTATAAACACACAAAAAAAAAAAAAAAACAAACAGGCCTTTAATGTTTGATTGCACTGTTTGTGCTGGATTGGCGTGCGTACGGACAAATTTTGCTATTCTTTCTGGTGCAATTTATCATTCTTCTGTCATGTGACTAATGACTGTAAAATTTCATTTGCAAGTTGACATCACCTTGTGATGCTTGTGATGTAATCAGATTGTCACCTTGTTGGAGTTTAATTTCATTCCTATGACTTGACTATTCTTGCACATTCAATTCAGTAACCTAGCAAGCAACTAAAATTCACGTTAAATTCTTTTTGTGAAAATTAATTATAGTGACTACACTCTATTCTGAATACCTGACGTCGTCAGCGGCACAGTGGCATGTAAATATAGTAAGCTATAGTGTGTAGAACAACTTTGGTGTAATAAGCTTTCTGATTTAAGTGTTATAGAACCAGTAATGGATAGTTGCACAAGACAGAAGTTGAAAAGGCCAACTCTAGACAAGACAAATGTATGAACAGGGCAATACGATTTTCTAAGCTTCCTGGTATTGTCATACATGAAAAATTTGTCATTTGGCAGTGACATAATTATTTCACCGCCATGGGGAGAGCTTTCTGACTGAGGCGATGTTCCGGTGTCAAGTGGGATATGAGTCGCCTAACGTAGCAACAGGCATACCTGGGAATTTTTTTTCCTTTAGAGGAGTATTCAATTCTTCTTTAGGTCTCAAATAGCTTTTTTAGCAAGAATACAGTTTGATATTTCTGTGATTACATCGCATTAGGATTCCTATATTCTGCGTTACACGTTGTGTTGGGATGGCTGAAACAGATAGTGACTTAGGAAGATGTGGTTGAGGAATGTGTTGGCGAAATCCTCGATGAAAACGATTCTAAAATAAGTTCATTATGACTCTTTATGTTATCATTGGCATTTACTGAGTTTAGATATTCCTAGTAGTCAAAGTTTAACTTCAGTTCCGATTTCTTAGGGGGTGCATGATTGCGCACTATTTCTATTCCAGAAATTGTTTTTCTATTCCAGAAACAGTTCTGGAATAGAAATCTGTTTGGTAAAATTATTACACTTTTCTATTTCTGAAACAGATTTTTGTTCCAGAAATAGTTCTGGACAAGAAATTAGAAATAAAAAAAAGCTATTTTTCTATTTCAGAAATAAAAATCAGAACTAAAGCCGGATGAAACCCTAATCTGACTCCCTCTTTCTAATCGTGACTCCCTCTTTCTCCTCTGCACATCTCTGCCTCCTCCTCCTCTGCCTCTCCTCATCGCCTTGACGACGTCTCCCTCGACGCCTCCGACGACGACGTCTCCCTCAACGCCTCCGACGACGACGTCTCCCTCGACGCCTCCGACGCCGTCTCCCTCGACGCCTCCGACGACGACGTCTCCCTCGACGCATCCGACGACGTCTCCCTCCACGCCTCCGACGACGACGTCGTCTCGACGCCTCGACGCCGTCTCCGACGCCTCCGACGACGACGTCTCCCTCGACGCATCCGACGACGTCTCCCTCGACGCCTCCGACGACGACGTCTCCCTCCACGCCTCCGACGACGTCTCCCTCGACACCGTCAAGGCCTCCGTCCACGATCCAAGTCCGTTCTCCATCTCCTCTCGTTTCTGTTCTCCTTCTCCTCCTTCTCCTAAGCTCCTTACCTCTCTCGTTCATTCATCATAGCAGCAAAGGAACGATCTTCGTGTTGTCTGCAGCTTCACCAGCCACGTTGAGGTGACCGAATCGAAGCTTCTTTAGCCGATCTCTGCTTGGATTCACTGAGGTGAATGATCATACTTCCTCTCATCTTCTGTACATTTGATTCCTCTGATTTCCCACAGCTCTAATTAGCCCTCATCTGCATCCATATTGTGTTCCTTCTCTCTCTCTCTCTCTCTCTCTCCAACTAGACATGTCATTCTGTTGCTAATCTGTCTTGTCATAGTTGATCCGTGGTTCTCAAATGCTGCGATGGGATTCTATGGTCAGTCCGCAACCCCTGAGCTCCTTTGCTATTGAGGATTTAGTCCTTCAGATTGTTGACTAAGTTGGTATTTAGGAGTTCGTTTTCTTTGTGTTGAGAGAGGTGAGAACGAGTCTGCAATGAGCTTCTTTGCTTTTTTGCTCATTTTTCTTGTCCTTTTTGCCCTTGATTTGCTCAGGATAATCATGATGAACATTTTTTTAACTTGTATTTATGATGATTTCAGACTGACCCTTCCTTCCTATTCCAGTTGGTTTTGTCTTCTTTCTTGGATACGTAATTGAATATTATTTATATCGGACCGGTTACATTCTTGCTTTGTCATCTGGATACAAGATTTTGTGCTTACTTTGATTTGTTCCTTTTTCTTTTATCCAAAGTGGAATAAATTGCTTGTGACTTTGATTTTCACCTGATTTCATGGAAGAAATAGGGCATCAATGGTCATGGTCAGACCATTGTCATACTTTGTTAAACATTTTTGAATCCTTTGTTTCAGATGAACATGTTCTGTTTTGAAAATATTTCACTGGACTTAAAATGATTTTATAGCTATAAGCCACATCTGATGAAAAGAACATGCTTATTGATTACACATGAACACTGACCACTTATGGAATGGCAGTTTTTTTTTTTTTTATTGCCACATTGGTTGTGGGTTACAATGTTTTTCTCTGTTAGTATAGAATGACGTGTGAGATTGTTTAGGATTTATTTCACATGCACTATTCTTAAAGTGTATAAAGACTATTTTTTCTCATTTGATTATCTTTGTTAATATGATCACAAACTGATTTGCACAGCACCCTCGACGACGACCAGCGCCACATCGACGCCGCGAAAGCCCTCCTCACCTCCAGCAACTTCTGCGCCGCCGCCTCCAATTACAGGTGTCGCAACTTCTGGACTAAAAAGTTGAAATTCTGGCTTTGTATGGCTTGATCTCACACATCTTTCTGCATGGTTACTTATATAGATGACCCTGCACAAAAATTTGGTTGTAGAATTCGCAAATGCAGATCATTGGGTTTGCAGAAAAACTCAACGATGCCTGCAAAGTTTGCTAAACTGAATGGTCTTATAAATTGTCATCTTCCTTTTCATGTTTGGTAGGTAGGGTATAGTTTCATTTTGCTTGCAATATATGGTTGCTTGTACAATCTTACATGAGGATGATTCTCTTTTAATTTTCTTTGTGCGTTTTGTTTTATTGATAGTCATAGAACATTATATTGATGTGATATCGACATCAAAGTCTATGCGATTGAACCGGTACACCAATTGATATGGCTCATTTGATGCTCAACTAGTTAAGGTTAGATGGCTTCCCGAAAGAGGTTTGTATGGCAAAGTGGACTGAACCTTTGACCAATGAGCTTGTGAGTGTGTTGGTAGCGAGAGGTAAAAAAGGGAAATCGCACCGTTCTACCTACAACAAAGCGGGATGGAGTAACATACATGCCGAATTCAATAAACGGGCTGGACTCAACTTTAGTATGGTTCGGTTAAAGAACGAGGGTCAACAAACCGAAGAGACGGTATGGTAGTTTCAAGAAACTTTTGTCACAATCTGGATTTGGATGGGATAATATAAACAATACATCCTTTGTGGAGGATCAAAGTGTGTGGGAGTCTCACATCAAGGTATCAATTTACTTGGGTCATTTTGTTTATATTGTATTGCAATCTTTGATTATGATGCTGACATCTGTTATTATTGTATAAATTATAGGGTAATAGCGAATGGGCTAAATTCGAAAGGATGGGTTTCCTCAGTATCCTGATTTGTGTATCGTCTTTGGGGATACATATGCTACTGGGGATTATACATCAGGAAATGCAGAAGAAATGATAGCGTCCTCGGAGGGAGATGACAATGGTGGCGACGGTGGTGATGGTGGTAGTGGTTATGCAAAGGGTGATCCGGAGGAATTTGATGAACAGCATACTAATGAGGAAGCCTTCATACCGATGCGACTACTCCCTCGGATCGTAATAAACACAAGCAGGATAGGACTCCAAATGCGAAGAGGAGGAGGAAGAGTAACAGATTTGATGTTAGTGACACCTGCAAAGCCCTTCAAGAAATGATTAAAATGAGGACTGGTCAATCAACAAGTGGTGGCTCTGTGACCTCAGATGCCCCATCACCTGAGGACCCCTACTCCATAGCAGCCGTGATTGCCGTCCTTAACAGCATGCCTGATTTGGAGCAGAAACTTTACAGCAAAGCTGTCAACCATTCATGCCTTAATGCCACTTGGAGAGAGGCTTTCATCATATCGCTACACCTGAAAGGAGACGTGGACTTATTGAATCTCTTTAAGTAGATGTTGAGTAGTATGCTATGGATTTATATATTTGGTTTAATTTCACTCTATGACTTATGTATTTGAGATACTTTGGTCTTTTTATGATGCGATTATAAAAACTTTGTGGCTATTGTTGATTATTATTAGATTCCTTACTTATGTATTGTGTTTATCTTCTTTTTTCATGTGATGGCATAGCGCATATGGAGGGGGTGAAAGTAGCACGTGTAATGATCAAGTAGCAGCGGTGAAACAGTTGCACTAGACTTTGATGATTTTGATATCGATATAATAATAGCATGGTTGTGGTTGGTTACGATGGATATGTCTATGCACTCAAGGGAACCTATTAGGGATAGCATATTGTCGGGACCTGAATGGATGAGGGAGGTTCTTCAAGGACATTCAGATAGAATATATGAATCTTTTAGAATGGAGAGACACGTCTTTCTCAATCTTTGTGATTTGATGAAGGCGAGAGGTTGGCTGCAAGATAGTCGATTTATAAAGGTAGAAGAACAAATTGGGATCTTCTTATTTATGATTTGTCACAAGAACACGAATAGAAGTTTATGCGAGAGATTCCAACATTCGGGACAAACTATCAGCAAATACTTCACTATAGTGTTGAAAGCAGTTCGCAAACTTGCAAAAGAGATTATCGTAGCACCTTCCTTTGATGTGGTCCCAAATGAGATTCTTATGGATCCCAACCATTCCCTTTACTTCAAGGTAGGATTTTCTTAAATTCATTTATAACATTGATTTCATTTTGTTGCTAATCCTATATAACAGGTATTCTTTGATAAAACGACAGGATTGTGTGGGTGCTATTGATGGTACTCACATTCATGCTTCTGTACCTGTGGCTAAGCAAATTCCATTTAGAGGCAGAAAAGGAATTACCACTCAAAATGTGATGTGTGCATGTTCGTTTGATATGAAATTTACCTTTGTGTATGCTGGTTGGGAAGGATCTGCCAACGATTGCCGGGTTTTATCAGCAGCACTCGAGACTCCTCGCTTGGAATTCCCTCGAGCTCCAATAGGTATTTACTTGTTCTGAAAGTGTTAATTTTCTTTAAGATTGTATTGCATTTACAAATCACGACTAATATATGAATACCTTGTTATAGGCAAATACTATGTTGTAGATTCTGGTTATGCATCAATTCCAGGATTCTTGACTCCTTTCAGACGAGAACGGTATCATCTAAATGATTATAGGGGTAGAGCAAGACGACCAAGAACAGCAAGAGAGTTGTTCAACTATAGGCATTCTTCACTAAGGAACGTCATTGAGAGATCATTTGGGGCATTAAAGAATCGCTTCTTTATTTTGAAACACATGCCTGCATTTGCAATTCGAAAGCAAGCACATGTTGTAATTGCATGTTGTGCTATTCATAATTACATCCGTGATCAAGACAAGAGGGATAGAAACTTTTCCTTATATGGAGATCCAGAGTACCCATTTGGACTTGCACAAGATGAGGTTGGCGATACATCAACCGAGGAGGACACTTGAGATGAATATGCTTAGAAAAAGTATTGCCAATAAAATGGCAAGGGATCATAATATGCCGGAGATTCCATGAAATCATGTTTTCAACTTTTATAATGTATTTCTATTATTTTGTATTTGGGGATTTCAATATTTACTTTTGTAATATGATGTTGTATTTGATGATTCCTATCTTAATTATTGTAATGTGATATTGTACTTGAGGATTTCCCTTATTGGTAGTAGTCTTTTATGACAAGCTCTATTAAACTTCATAAAATTTGCCAATTTTCTAAAATTTGCTGCAAATTGCCCAACCCACTTCTTTGTGTTTCTTTCTAAAATGATTGCTCGATATCGTAAACCGTCGCCACGTGACACATTAGCATGAAGGGGATTGGAATATTTGCATGAGAAAGTTCAACTTTCTATAATATATAGGAATTTAAAGTTTACCAATGTGCTTATTTTTTAAAAATTCAAAGCCAAAATTTAGACACGTGACTTGGTTGCCCACCTTCATTATACTAGAGTTTTGGGAACCTTTTATCATGCTCAAGAGTAATGCATATGGATCTCTTTTTTATATTGTATAGAGACTATTAATAAGTATATTATTTGACCATAATTGCCTATCTAGGTGGATGCTAAAGAATTTTGTGTGAAAATTTAGAAAATTTGATATAACAACTCTTACTTTGTATTTTTTTCTTTTTAAAAAGGGAGACCTTACCAAAAAAATTAAAAATAAAAACTCTTATTACTTTGTATTTGGGTCAATGGGTTCATTAAGCATATGAAATTTGTAAGAATGGACATCTCTCAATCACTCCAAAACAAAAATTTTGTTTTAAGAAATAGAAATAGAAATAGAAATTTTATACTGTTATCAAATGAATTTCTATTTCTGAAATAAAAATTTTGTATCGTTATCAAACAGATTTTTTTGCTCAGAAACTCGTCCGAAATAGAAATAGAAAAATTTATTTCTGTTCCAGAAACTATTTCTGGAACAGAAATACAATCATGCGCGCTAGCTTTGCTTGAGCTCCATGAGTTCAGGCAATGTCAGGGCCTTTCAAAACATTGCAAAAGATAAAGGAGTAAAGTCACGAAGTTGCTTGCTAAAGCAAAGTTATATTCAATCTGGATGAGATTAGAAATTACAGACGAATTGATAAGGAACTCGTTCCAGGGCAGCTCTGGTGAATAATGCCTTCTATGCTCGTCACAGCGGAACCACCAACAGAAGGACTTGTACTGAACTAGACGGGTCCTGAAACTTTGAGTTACATCTTTAGCTGATTATCAAACTTCTAATGGTGCGCATGGTAATTGAGGACACTTCAAGTATTCCCTCTAGTTGCAATGTGTTTCACTAGCAGACAAGACAAATGTGGCTTCATGGAGAACAAAACTAATAAGAATATCCTCATGGACTAAGAGAATTTGAAAGTCTGATCCTAAAAAGCAGTTAGCTGCCATTTTAGCTTCGTTTAAGTTTTGGTATAGATTAATTTACAAGATATCAATTTTGTTAAATGGCTCTCTGACAATGGTACATTTTGAAGGGGGTGAATTTGCCACAGGCTTTGTGATTCTTTCTGATTTAAAATAGAACTCCTTCCCGCAATTTTTTCTCGAAGAGGGCAATGTAAAAGCCAGTATAATAATCAATTATGAGATTTGAACTTGGCATTGTTGTTTTTTTGAGCCAATAAATGTGATATGATTCTCGAAAATTTCTTCATACACATCATTGAATTTGCTATTTCACAAGATTTTATTCTCGGTGATATCTTGGTATGACGGGAGGATGTAGAGAAAAAAGCAAGCTACATAATAAATGGGATCAAAGAGAATATTTGATGTTGATGCTAATTCAGCTCTTAGAAGAGCTGAATATCAATATACCAGAGGTATATTGTGGCTTTAGTCCTAAGATTTGTAATTGAGCTTTTTGATTGCTTATATCTGCCTCCTGAGCTTTGGTTTCCTCTCCGCTTTTCTCTGCTTGAAGTAAAACTATCCTGTCAAACACAGCATGCTCCTCCTAGTGCTCGCAAAAACTGCCTTATGTGACAGGGTCATCGATGTGAGACTGTATCTGGATTTGCTGGGGAGGCTTTCGAGCATATCCCTATAACAGGTCGAGATATCAAGATTGGGGTAGAAGTTGATGGATCTAAGCTAGCTAAACGTGACCACCGGGATTAGGAGGAGCCTGTGTCAAGTTTACAGAATTGAGGTACAAATCTTTGAGGAGTGGTCATGCTTATATTGGTAATCTACTGCCTTATGGAGTAATATCTCTCTGATGTCTATCTCTGCCATGGGTTCTAGCAGGAAATGCCAGAAAGGTTAGTGCTGTTAGATTTGAATGGCCGGACAAGAACGAGGAGATGTTGCAGAGTAAGGGACGTAACTCGGCTGGTCCCCAAAATCATTAGAAGGAAATGGGAACTGTAATGAGGACATGCAGAGTTGCCGCACTAATCAGCATCCTTTTTTGTGAAAACAGGAGGCTCTGTCACTTGGATAAACATTCAAGCAGTAAACATGAAGATGACTGGAAAAACTAAGCCAATTGTGGCATCGTTACTTCTTGAAAATGGTAAGATGCAGTAGAGAAGGATCAACAAGTGAATGAGAAGATGGGTTTTGAAGATCAATCAACTATAAGTTATTTCCACAATGCAGGGAAGCTGTGATATCTGAATCTTCAGGGGCAAATTTTCAGTGATAAATTTATCTAGGAGCATCCATTAGCCTATATTGGAATGCGAATAATCCGATAATCGGCATGCTTGCTCCTCAAGTGTGGTCAGAGATAGAAGGCTAGAAAAGGCCTCGACTTGGGGGAACAACTAAGAAAATATGGTCAGCTTTTGGAAAAACATTTCGAATGTTTCGAAAAACAGGGTATCGGTCAACTCGGCACTGACCCACCAGAAGGCTGCAAGAGTTGCCTCGTACATGGGTAGAGCGGTTGTAAATGGTCTGCTTGGAAGAGGGGATATTTACTTGTGAATTCATGCAAATCTTCATGAAGGATTCAGTGACATTGCCTTAAGAATAAACATATTCGTGAGCAAGACAGGTCTTTGAACTCAAACTAAATGTATAACATGAATAAACTGGCACGAGTGTCCGCTCCACCGTTGCTGCTGCCTTGGGTCACTGATCCAATGACAGAATTTTTGGGGCCAAGTCCAAGGTCCGCATGTGGGGACATCGATATAGCGTCAGTTAACGGGTTTAGCCTCTCCCTCAACTGACTGTTTCACTAAAAGATTTAGAAATGGAAATTTTTTATTTGAAACTAAAAAGAAAAGGAAAATTATCAAGGAACTTGGATTTGGCTAGTTCCTACTGAAATTTCTTACCTTTCTAAATTTGGTTTACTCGAACTCTTTTTAAACTTTAGTGGTGCGCATGTGACCCAAGGTAATAAGATTGTAAATAATGGTTTTAAAATGCTTGTTCAGAAGTTGACGGAGTCAAGGGAACCTAAACTTGAACCGATGGATATGTCTGTTGTTTTGCCTAGTTCCTTCGCAAATTTATCATCCTTCCTGATGTTTTTTCGGTGTACATATGTGCGATTTACGAGGGAAACTTCTGCTCGACATTTTCCACTTGCCAAAATATCACCGATTCTTTTCTAAATCTAACTACAGCAAGTCTTCTGAATCCATAACCCTCTCCTCTACAAGCATCACAAGCAAAGTAGTTAATTCATCTGATGAATTAGAGAATTTGAATACCCTCTATCTCAGTAACTGCATATCAATGGGATCAATTGTCTCATCGCTTGTGAACTTAACAAAATTAACCAGATTTGACCTCTCAACAATGAATCAACTTGTCATATCCTGTCATTCCTTTGAAAGCAGGAATGACTCATACATTTAGAGGTGATTTCGCTGGTGTTTTAGACTTCAAAATCGTTTCAACGCTGAAAAATCTGCAAATCCTTAGACTAAGTTACATCTAGCTTACAACGGTATGATAATACATTTCCAGAGCATGAGACTTTGGCGTTTTCTCCTGTAACGCGAACAAATTTCCATATTTTTCTCAACTCTTCACAAAGCTAGAACGATTTTATATGGGAATCCAATCCTGTTTGAATGTCGCCTTCGTTGAAAGAACTCGGAAATATGATATATGCTTGGCAATCTAAACTCCAACTAAAAGGAATTGGCAGAGTGAATAAGATGATCTGAGACCTTATGTTTCTACTCTTGCATCTGATTGCACTGGTGACAATCTCTCAATTCACACCTGAAAAATGACATTAAGATGCCGCTCTGTTCATTTCATCAATGAGAACTTACCACATCACTTACTATACGAATTCTAGTAAGCTCCTTTTGAGCATGCCCAGCTATTCTCTCTAGCCCAGTTGCTAGTTTTGGATTTGCATTCATCAACTTGTCCAGACCATTACCCACATTTTCTGCAACTGTACCTTTCTTTGGGTCCATCGTCTGTAGAAATCGGAGTTCACGACTCATTTTTGTTATTTTCGATGAGTCGAGTTCAGGAACATCAAAAAAGAAGAAAAACAAAAGTGCATAGGTTTGACTGAGTAGTGGCCCATCTCTATCTATCAACAGGGAGAAACATGCTATCGTCGGCAGATCAACGATGGGGGACAAGGCGTGATCAGATTAGGCGCAGTTTGACTCACTTTTGCTTCCTCCACCTCGATTGGTTATACCCACCTGCCGCCTCGTGCCCAGCTAATGGGCCTCATGCCAGTCAAAGCCTTCAAGATTACAACAGGGGCATGGCGGTTACCAGTAACCATCATCAATAATATTAGACACGTGACAGTAAAAAAGCCTCCGGAGCACTAGTTAAGATAATTAAAAATAGTAAGAATGTTTATAAAGCCCCTCTACCGAGGATCCAAGAAGTACCCATGTGTCCTCACCAAGAGGGAAGTGTCTCGTGACACCACTGCGCCGCCTGTCTAATGGATATACAATTGATGGGCTGACACCACTGCGTTCTTTATTTTAACATGCCGGTGCTCGCATATATTTGTTCTCAATTCAAATCTTTGTCTTCCATAGGAGGAAGGAATACTCTCTAAGTTTTTAACATCTAAGGGATGTGGAATCTGCACAAGGCCTCAGATGAAGCAGTTTTTGGTCTTACTTAGGACCACATTAGAACTCTACTAGCCGCCTCATGCGGAAATACGGGCCTCAAACCAGTCAGAGCCTTCAAGCTTACTAGTAGCGGGCGTGGCGGTTACCTGTAAACCTCATCAATCAAATTTGACATGTGGCAATAAAAATGCCACCAGATCACTGATTAAGACAATTAAAATTAGCATGGATGTTTATCAAGACCCTCTTTTGGTACTCCTGATGCTGGAAAGCGTGCACGTTTGATCTCACGAAACTTGCCGATACATCGAATAGAAAAAGTAACATTTCCGTAATATACCTAACTAACAGGCCAGTAAAATCATAAATCTAAACTAGTATGCGAAAGGAAAGACGAGAGACTTCTAAAATAGTTGATAAAGGTAAGAGGTTTAATAATTACTTGCCAATCGTCGAGCTGTCGTCATTGTAATTTTGTCCATCTAAAATTATTTGCAGCCATAGTATGTTCCAAGTGTATGCAATGGGAAGTCTCAGGTTGAAATGGATATTGAATTTGCTTAATTAATCGTATATATTAGCGCACTAACATCTAATGTCATTTCTCAACCACTTTACCCTTCATAATAAATACGGATATTCTTTCAACAAATATCTAAGCTAGCAGCTTCAACAAGACTTGGCACTTAGCCACTTAAAAACAAGTTCAAAACCAATATGAACTCAAAAAGCACCACAAATCTGACCAAACCCCCCGAGCTATTTTCATCGGAGGACAGAAGATTCAACTGACAACGAAATCAGTTCGTTCTTAATTGAGTAAGGGTCCCGGAGCTGCCAAAGTGGAGAAACATGCTTCACGGTTTGAAATGCTGGAGCTGGTAAAGCTGACCATCATCGTCATCCGATGGCTAAATGCAGGAGGAAAGTGATATTTGCGGTTCATTGCTGGGAAAGGTTTCATTCACCGCTCACGTCACTCCTTGGGCAAGCGAGATTTGACCTCGGACATGTTTATTCCAGATAAGACTCATTCCAGCAATTAATTAATGTAAGGTCGGGTGGTTGTTTACGGGTGAGACCAATGTCTGGAGGGTTAATTTAATACCAAGTTATAATGAATGGCAGTTGAACCAAGAACAGACCATAATAATTAACTCAGGTAACTAAGCAAAGCAGTTGAACCAAGTCGGAGCTAAATTCCTATACCTCAAATCTTCTCATTGGCGACTCATCGCGGGGCCAACACAACACATACGCCATGGAAATTGAGGTTGTTGCATATAATAGTCAGCTGATTTGAAGAATTCTGATTACAAGGTTGACAAGGTTTCTTGGCTTTTCGTATTGGGCGATGGAACGTGTTCCTTACTTTTTCAAAAGAAAGATAGACTTCTTCAATTTGCGTGTTAATCGATTGCGGGCATCATTGGCTCATAGAAGTCCACTTGCCCATCAAACGTGCAGGGGCCAAACCAAATAGATGTTCTCTCAGATTCGGCCTTGTGCACCCTTCCTTTTCTTTTTTTTTCCTGGTGCTTTAGGACTGAATCGAGTGTGAAGGGAAGAAAATGATTTGGAGGCGATGAGATCTCTCCCGATGATATGATTATCGTCTGAATCATCGCCGCATACTTTGCTTGTAATCGAACTCTTGACAAAAAAATAATTGATCATTGTCGGTGAGTTCACATCTAAACGCTTGTGATATAATGAGTATTGGACGTCAGATATATGTCTACTCGCCGCGCTATCCAATGTATGTGATATTGTGCCGACATGTGAGCCCGGTGTGACCTCAAGTCAATATGACGCATTTTAAAGTAGTGACTAAAGGGAACGACATCGTGTTGCCAAAAAACCCGAGCGAGGACCAACTACTAAATTATTCCGGTAAAGGGTGCAAAGAATTGGGTCTCATGTTAATTTTATGCTTAAGGGGATGAAATCTAGGGTTACACTTGATTTAGTTCGCTATCATGCGGGCGAGATTGCGAGCCCAACTCCTTATTCTTGTGGTCTAAGTAGCACCGATATCGACACGCGACACGTGACACGGCACGACACAACACGCTAACATATTATTTCTCAAAAACAAAGAATTCCGATACGTTGGAACACGTTGTATATTAAATATATATTATTATATACATAATAAATTATCATTTTTATGATTATTTCAATCAAATAATTTGAATCAAACTCATAAATAATTAAATAATTAAAAAAGTCCAGAATGAATTTACGCTGAAAACATTAATCCGTCATTTATTATTATCATTCATTATTTCAATTTGACAAATTCAACTCTATTTCAATAATTCATAAAACATGGAGAAAAAAACAAGCAATCTATATTATGGACTCGCATGTTAGATATGTTGGAAAAGAAGAAAAAAAAAACTGAATAAATGAATTGTGTATCACGAGAAGTAGGAGTCAAAAGAGAAGTGAAGACTAAATTTTTCTTCTTTCTCTATTTATTATTTTTATTATTGTGTTTTATTTTTTTCACACACACAAATATATATATATATATATATATATATATTTGACCACTCATTTATTGAATTTTAAAAATTAACATTAATATTGAAATTACGTATCGGAAACTCGTATGTTAGAATTCCAACTGGAGTGTTGAAAAGTATCAGGAAAGTTGATCAAGTGTCGTATTTTTCAACATGTGTTGACCGAGTGTTAGAGAGTGCCGAACACATGTCGAAGTGTCCGACACGACATGAAAACTTTTGGAAAGTGTCAGTACTTCCTAACTTGTGGTTACGAAGTCCATGAAGTGAACTCACGAGTAAAGAGGAAAAAAGAGAGCTTTCCGAGCAATGCGTGGACAAAGAGATGTGGAGAAAATCTAATCACGCATCATCCATTTTTTTCACTGTCGTATTGGCCAATAAGTCTCACCCGATTTCGAGCTAGCACGGCGCGCTTTAAAGTCGTATAAGCATGGATGAGTTGCGACCACTTGAGGATTTCATTGGATGGTGATTATCATCTGAGACTCTCCCCTTGAGATGTTTAATGCATGACGACTCATCTTGCACCCGAAATAAAATTATCCATTGTCGTTTACGCCAAAAAAAATAGCGTGTCCACGTTTAAATCGCCTAATTATAACCACCGAAGTCAGACTGAGGCATGTGGTGACTAGGATCAGAATTTAATATGGACAAATACGTACATTGAAGAACCAAACTATGCTCGTCTATGTAGGGAATAAATGTGACATTCATGCGGTAAATCGCAAAAAGCGACAAACGTTATTGTAGGTGTTTAAATCATTAGATGTGTATTTTGGGACAGCAAGTTGGTGCAAAACCGTGCGATGGAATATCACTGGACACATCATATTTCTATCAATGAGTAGCTCATATGCCATGGGAAAGTTTCATTTTTTTAATATGCAGTACTCATTAGTGAGCGTGAGGATATAGATACTTTTAGTTCTTCTCACATACACAAATACGAAATTTAGACTAATGGAGGAGTTCCATAAAGTATGCTCGAAAAATACTTTGCCTTCCGAGTTATAGCTAGTAGCTAAGTCCAACAACGGCATGATTGTCATCTTTAGCAACTGGTTCGATTTCCAATTTAATGTTCCATTCCATTTCAAGAGCTTTGGAGTTCTATTCTTTCATGACCTCATGTGATCACGGGACGAGATAGAGCCGAATGTCGGGCTTAATACGTAGTCCAAATGGTGAAGAAGTCAATTGAGTTCCGCAAGATAGAGAATTTAACTCACGTCACGAACGGACTTCTAAGTATCTTATGTCGGATTATCTAACTGTAACATATTTTGTGTGTGGAGACTCTCTGACTAATAACACCTAGCTGAGGCTGTGATGATAAATTCGCTGGCCTTGCACCGTCGGATTACAGGTATTGAAAAGTAGTTAGGGTTAGTTTAACCATTGGGAAGCAAACCCATAACTCTGATGATAACATCTAGTGGATTTGTCAGTGCGGGTCAGCCACCATTTTATTTTATTACAAAAAAAGATCATATGCAAATAGAATAAATAGTGTGAATGTATGAGGAAGAGACGTGGAGGACACTCTGAATTATGGGGACATTTATATAACTATTTCTCGATCCCTCCAGTTACCGCTTAATGCAATGAAAAATTATCTTTTTGCACAAACAATGTGAACTAATTTCCGATGTAGATAAAGTGGCCAAAACATGAGTGCACGCAATGCTTGTTTTCCGGATTGGGCTAAGCAAAGTTTGGAGTGCCGCGGCGGATTTTATCAACACCAGAGGGGATCCACGTCATTCCTTTTAGTAGCGTCTTAGGACAACGACCAAGAATGCACGAGCTTAGGCCAAATTTGTTTTGTTTCGTCGAAGGAAAATAATGCCTCTCTCTAACAAAATAAGATGGGACTCAATTAAATTTCAGTATCATAGCGGCTATGACCACGAGCCTAGATCTCGAGTTCGCCAACCATGATTGCCGATTTCTAGTGAAGATCAGATTGTGTGAGCAAGCGTGAGCCTGCACCATATGTTTCGAGAATAATTGTTCAAAAATTCCTAAACTATTATGTAGCAACTAATCTGATCAGAAATTTTTAAATCTAGCTTATTTAATCATAAAGCTTTTGAAACTTTTCTATATAGTTATTCCGGCTAATTTTAGTTGAAAATCGTTGAGCTGCAATCCAAGTTGCATGGACGATCCTATGTGACATAATTGGCATTAACATAGACGATTTATTTCAATATTTTAAAATTTTCTAATTCTTTTTTTTGTCCTTTCTTTTTCTTTCCCTTACCCGTTCCTTGTACCCAGCGACCTTTGTCAATCATCCCTGAGATCAGGCAACTGATAGAGAGGAAATAGGAAAAATAAAAATTTTGAAATTTTTTGAAAATTTAGAAAAAAAATTTAAAAAGTCCATATTAGCATTGTCCATGCCATAAAAACAATTGGCATTAACTGGATCATCATGTCATTAGTCGAAATGATAATATTGACAAGTCATCCTAAAGTAAAAGATTAAATTAGCTAAATTAAAAAAATTTAGGATTGAATTGATCACTGTATAATCAATTTTAAATTTTTTTAGACAACATTTTTTATGCTCACCTTGTCCATAGCACGGGCTCTCTCTCTCTCTCATATTTTTGTTTTCAATATTTAGGCTGCATTATGTAACAAATTTTAAACAAATCATAACACGACATGAGTCACTCCAACGTCTCAATCAACAATAAGCCGATGAAGGTCAACAAAAATCAAAACGACGAGAAAAAAAGAGTACGGCAGAAGGAAAAAGTAGAGGAACGCTTTTGAAGGGGAAAAAAATAGAAACAAATAAAGGGCCTAATTTGATTTTTGGAGAAAAATCCGGGGATCACGATCCGATTAACACAAAGAAGCGCCGTGGCCGAAGATCTCAAACTAGTTTACATTTTCCTATTTAATTAATCTAACTCTAATCTTTCCATTATCGCAGGTTCCCTTTCGCTGGGGAAGGACCCACCATAGCTTAGAGCAGACTGCCAAATAAAAGAGAAACCCGTTACGCAAAGCCCGGTCAGCGCTCGCCCAATATTTTCTCTCCCTGCCCTGCTCCCTATAAATACCCCATCTCATCCCGTTTCGCAGAACTCTTGAAAAGACCTCCTCTCCTCTCCTCTCCTTTCTCCCCCCCGTTGAAGAAGAACTTGCTGGGGCTTTGATTCTCTCTCCCACCTTTTCCCCCCAGTTCTTCTTCTTCTTCTTCTTCTTCTTCTTTCTTCTTCTTCAGTTAATCTCCGTTTCTCCGACGCTATCAATGGCGCGGCTTGCCCTGCTGGTTACTCTGCTATCTTTCGTAGTCTCTCCTCAGTTGGTACCAGGTCATTACTAACTTCGAGCAATGCCTGAGCTCTCCCCACTTTGTGTTTGCTCTCTGTTTTCTCTTGAGCTGATCAAAGATTTGTCTTTTGCATTTTTTTTTCCCTGACGCGCAGGAGTGCACTCCACAACTTTCACATTCGTCAACAAGTGCGACTACACGGTGTGGCCCGGCATCCTCTCCAACGCCGGTCAGCAGCCCCTGTCCACCACCGGCTTCGCCCTCGACAGCGGCGCCTCCAAGCCCCTCGCCGCCCCCGCCGCCTGGGGCGGCCGCTTCTGGGGCCGCACTCACTGCTCCCAGGACTCCGCCGGGAAGTTCACCTGCCTCACCGGCGACTGCGGCTCCGGACAGGTCGAGTGCTCCGGTAGCGGCGCCGCCCCGCCGGCCACCCTGGTCGAGTTCACCCTCGACGGCGCCGGCGGCATGGACTTCTTCGACGTCAGCCTCGTGGATGGGTACAACCTGCCGCTGCTGGTGGCGCCGCAGGGCGGGACGGGCCGGAACTGCACCACCACGGGGTGCGTGGTCGACCTGAACGGGGCCTGCCCGTCGGAGCTGAGGGTGACGAGCAGCGACGGGTCGGGGGGCGTGGCGTGCAAGAGCGCGTGCGAGGCGTTCCAGCAGCCGCAGTACTGCTGCAGCGGCGCCTACGCCACGCCGCAGACGTGCAAGCCCTCGTCGTACTCGCAGCTGTTCAAGGACGCCTGCCCGCAGGCTTACAGCTACGCGTATGACGACAGCACCAGCACCTTCACGTGCGCCGACGCCGACTACGTCATCACCTTCTGCCCGTCTCCGAACGCCAGGTGAGCAATCTCTCTCCCTCCCCGAGATCTCTCTCCCCTTGTCCCCGGCTTTCGCAGGTCGAACGTTCGAGGGGAGGGGCAGTTTCGTCATTACGCAAAGGTCCCGGCCCGGTCCCCACAATGTGAACGTTGGGAGAGGATACTGCTGTTGTCCCCCCATGTGGCCTGCCGACCGGAGGAGTGCGATCTCAGACAAACTTACCTTATCGTGGGCCCCCCCCACAATCTTGACATTAATTTATTATTTTACTCACTATTCTCGCCTTGATTTTTTGCCCTATGCCGGTTAGCTATGTACATAATTTTTTAATAATATTTTTTACCAGCTTAGTTGAAAACGAACTGAAATCGTCAGTAGAATTTCAACTTCACGAAGTCCAACCTTTGAAAATTTCGCCGAGAATATTGAGTAACAGGTCCTTATCAGCCCAGGTGGGTGGGCGGGTTCAACCCCAACAGGGTTCAACCAACCTCGCCAAATTACTTTAGAGTTTCTTACGACAACATCACTAATTTTACAACATAGAAAAACGCATTCCGCTTTTTTAATGTTTTTCTCCTCCCAGCAAACCCAGTTGTTGAATAAATTACATCAATGAGTTCAAGGTCCACTCTGCCGCACAGGTTGGCTATGTGTGCTGGTATAGTATTAGCATTGAATGAGGCTCGATCAAGACTGCAAAATAGCTCGCAATTGCATGACGGCCATCTTGATTTCACGCTTCCCTAAGCTCTAGAGATCCGGATCCGTCGTCTTCTCTCTTTTCGATGACGTTGGCACATGGGCCGAAGCCGACCGTTCCCCCACCCCAACGGTCGATGGCGGCGCCGACTGAGCAGGCCCGTCCAGACTGTCTCCATTAAATTGCGAGCCCCACCTTTTTTTCTTTTTTTTTTTCTTTTTTTACTTTCTTCACCAACGGTAAAAAGAACTGACGGTAACATTTCTTTCTTTGGGAAAACGTGCAGCCAAAAATCCTCGTCGTCTTCCTCGTCTTCCGCCTCCTCCTCGGACCAGGCTACGCCGGCCACAGCGGCGGCGAGCGCCTCGAATTCTTTCAACAACAGCACGATGGTGTACGAGGGCGTGTTGGAAGCAAGCGCTGCGGCGACCAACCGCGCAGTCGCAGGGTTGGTTGGCATCGGCGTGGCACTTTGGCGGATGTGGCAGCTCTCCTAAACTCGTCGCTTTGTTTGCTTACGTGCTATCGCTACAATGGCAAGCAACATTTCATTTTTCTTTTTAGGGAAAGGAAGAGAGAGCAGCAACCTTTTAGTTTACGATTAATATTATTTAGCCACGATTAGCGGGGAGAGTTACATTCACATGCACAACCATCTATACTATTTACGCGGGCCCAAATCGGGCGGGACTCGGTTTCGGATCATAAAATTCGGACCCACAGGTTAAGACTTGATGAGGCATGAATCGAGAACGAGATCACCGCCATGGCCCGCACGGATCCGGCCACTCTGATGAGAAGCTGAGTCACACGTTGACAAAGAGGCTGTCCGGTCACGTTGCATCATCATGTTGTCATTATCAGCAGCTACACAGCGGTTGGTGTGGGGGATTCTTTATTCGGAGACGAGTTCTTTTTCTGCTCCATTCTCGGTTTTCTTTTTTATGGAAAATTTGTTCTGGGAGGGGGGAGATTCTTTGTAGAATGTAGCCAGCATCATTTGGTGCCAAATAGTTATAGAAACGCTATTTGATTACTATAATATCTATTTCATTGGAGAATATGAACTTTTGATTTTGTCAGACATGGGCAAAGTTGTCCGATCATTTTGCCCTCCGGGATGAGACTTTCATGTGGTCCTTCCCTCGAAGAATCTCATAATCAGCGGCCGAACTATGTTTATCCAAGTGCCCACGTTAGTACGTGCCACGCGACTGAATTATTGAATGGCCTATGGGTTACGAAACAGGTTAAGACGTGCCATGCATGTTGCTTTGTATCAAGAACTAATTTATTTCTTAATGGCTGATAATGCGAGCTTGTCTGGACTGGATCTAGATCTGAAAGTACATTCAAAGGTCGGTGGTCATTCTACTTTGCTGGAAGTGGCCGCATGATTCGTGAGGTCGAAGGCTATGACCAATTTTGGTTTGGATGTATCGCGTGTAACATGACTTTCAAAAAAATTTCTCAGAAAAAACAAAAAGATAATCTACGGAAAGAGTTGGGAATTTACTAAATTTATGCTAATTTAATCTTAAACTTTTCAATTTAGCCAATTTAGTCCCAAACATTTTAATAATTTGTCAATATAGTCATTTCAACCAATTTTAGTCAAAAATCGCTGATGTGAATACTAGCATTCTTATATGGCACAACTGAAACCAACATGGATAAATTTTTGCAAATTTTTAAAAATTTTCTAATCTTTCTTTTTTGTCTTTTTCCCTCTTTTTTTCCTCTTACTTGTTGCCGATACATGGTGATAACCGATGACCGACCACAAGCAAGGATTTCCCTCGCCAGATTTAGCCGAGGGGTGACCGGTGAAGGCGCCCTTCATTGGCAGCCTAATTGAGATGGGCCACAAACAAAAAGGATAAGAAAAGAAAAGAAAATGATCAAAAAAGTTTACAAAAAATAGGAAAAATTTAAAAAGAAAAATTGCAAAAGTTGGCCAAAATCAGAAGTGCCATGTTGCAAAAATAACCAAACAAAAATTATTTTCATTGCTTACGAAAATGTTTAGACATAAATTATTATTCACAATGAAAAAAATTATTGACTAATTATTGCAAACAATACAAGCGGTTCTTAGAAAATATTTTAGAGATCGTTCATTCTTCACCAAATAAACAGAACCATAGTTTATAAAAATAACCCGGCCATCCTGTATGGTGGTGATCGATAACTCATTTGAGGCGCCAACCATAAGTGATCTCACCAAACTAAAGAAATTCCTAGCTCTACGCTATTCCCATGGAATGACACGTGAAAGCAGACGTACCGCTAGTGAAATTGACTGGACACCAGAAGCAGAGAGAGAGCCCATGAATTGATGGTTTCGTGTCTCGACATGAAAGCGTGGTTTGCAATTTGCATGCACATGGCTTTGCTTGTTCCCTTCCGTCCCACGTTTTTGCCTGGGGTGGCAAGCGTGCTTCTCCGTCAGCTTCTCTCGATCCGTCGCACGATAGGGATCGCACATGGCTTGTGATCAGGACCACCACGAGTCGAATGTGCTTCTCTTCCCCCCCTCTCTCTCTCTCTCTCTCTCTCTCTCTCTCAGAGGTAACAGTACAAAGGACGCATGTTTTGACGTCCGAACGTTGTCCTAAGAAACCTCGTTTCCTGAAACCTCGTTTCCGTTCTTCTTTTTCCTCTTTGTTCTCTTTCCGTAAGCAAGTCCATCGATGAAAAGTACGCCGTTGTTTATGTTTCTTTGAATAAGCTTCACTCCGTCAAAAGGAATTTATATACATATTTGCTGAAGGAAGTAGTCGATGATCGGGTCAACCAAAGGGTGCCTTTTCAAGGCTTCTTTCCTTGAAAGCATAGGAGGTTGAATAATTCCATTTGATTTAATAGTATTAGTAATGCCAACATGTCCTGCACTTTGTGTCAATGGATGAGGTTATTGGACTGACTTGGGTCAGTGATGACTTCTGGACATATTCTTTATATTATCCTTTCGAATGAGATCCTCCTGCACGTATTTTGACCGCTGTAAAGGGGCCCAAAAAAAAAAAGGCCACGTTTAGCATAATTCACCTTAAAAAATTGTGGCGGGCGTGCTGTTCGTCGGTTGACCTTGGACGACAGTTCTATTACGACCCGAAAAGCAACGAAATAGTGTCAGAATCTGAAGTGGAACAAGAAAAGGGAAGAATTCTGTATTGTATTCACTGTGTAATCAATGTACATGCTTATCTCTGTATATACTGTAATCTATGTATAAACAAGGTAAGAGAATATTTTATAAATGGAAATACAATCGAATCTAACTGGATCCGATATTGATTGATGATGTGTATCTTCCAACACTCCCCCTCAAGCTGGTGGCTTGTAGATATCCAAGACACCTAGCTTGCTCAAAAGATACGCGTGCTGACTTTGACATAAGGGTTTGGTGAATATGTCCGCCGGCTATTCCTGTGTTCGAATCCCAAGTGTTTCGATTATTCCTTCTTGAATCTTCTCCCTTGTAAAATGGCAATCCACCTCTATGTGTTTGGTTCTTTCATGGACTATCGGGTTTGAAGCAAGTTTCAGGGTTGCATCGTTATCACAGAATAACTTTGTCGGACCTTGAATTTGCACTCCCAGATCATGGAGCAAGCCACGTAACCATACTACTTCACATGTCGTCTTTGCCATAGCTCGATATTCTGCTTCTGCTGAGGATAACAAGACGGTCGCCTGTTTCTTCGTTTTCCACGAAAGTAAGGAATCTCCTAACTTGATGCAGAAACCGCTTATCGACCTCCCGCTCATGGGACATGTTGCATAATCCGCATCACGGTATGCGTCATCCTCTTGTCACATCTCTTGGATAGAAGAATCCCAAAGCCTGGGCACCGCTTCAAATACTTAACTACTTTGAGCGCTGCATTCATGTGAGACTGCTTGGGATTGTGCATGAATTGACTAAGTGTCTCGCACGACATAGATAACGATGTCCGGCCTGGTCATTGTCAAGTAAATCGCTTTTCCAACAAGTTTCGATAACTCATTGGATCTCCCAAAGATGGGATCTCGCTTCTTGAGAGACACCGGCGTCATATTCTCGCCGTGGTCAACTTGACATTCTCGCTCGATTGGAATTACAAAATGGCCTACATCCCGACAATCCAAACTTTCCGATATGATCTCCAAGGCAAATTTTCTCGGGCGAGAGAAATTCCTTGATCTGAACGAGCAATTTCTATCCCAAGGAAGTACTTTGGTGGCCCCAGATCTTTTATATGGAAAGTAGAGTGCAAGTATTGCTTGAAACCTTTGATTGCTCCCTCATTATTTCCCATGATCAATATGTCATCTACATATATCATTAGGTATATAGACGACGTACCTTTGGTCCATGTGAAAACAAAGATAATCAAATTTGGATTGTCGAAAACCGGCAAAGAATCGGGGACTCAAAGAATTTTGCATACCATTGTCTGGATGCTTGTTTGAGTCCATATAAGGATCTGCGGAGATGACACACTTTATCCTCCCCCTGTCTCCGCAAGCCTTGTGGAATGTCCATATAGATCTCCTCATCTAGGTCGCCATGCAAGAAGGCATTGTGGACATCCATTTGGTGCAAAGCCCAGTCTTGATAAGCTGCAACTGAAAGGAATGATCGGACTGTAGCATCTTTGGCAACTGGGGAAAAGGTCTCATGATAATCAAAACCTTCCTTCTGAGTGAAACCCTTGGCTACTAATCTGGCTTTGTACCTTTCAACTGTACCATCAGCTCAGTACTTGATCTTGTATACCCACTTGCATCCAATAGCCTTGCGATGCGGAGGTAAATTGACAATGTCCCATGTCTTATTGTCCATCAGGGCATGTAATTCTAATGCCATAGCCTTCTGCCATCGTGGATCAGTACTTGCCTCTTTGTAGGAGGAAGGTTCTCGTTCTTCAGAAATCCGAGCAATGCAACATCGATGCTCCTCGGATAATCGATCCAAAGAGACATAAGAGGAAACAGGAAAAAGAATACCTGGTGAATTCCTGACTCCACACACGTAGTCCTTGGTCCAAGTTGGAGGACGCGTGGCTTGCCCCGACCTCTGGGCTGGATGACGTCGAAGAAGGTCAAGTCTTGGACCGAAGAAGATGGAAGTGCTGGACTCTCCATAGGATGTGCAGGAAGAGATTCTGATGCAATCTCTGCGTCCTGATTTAGATCCATGTCTTCTGCCAGGGGTGTTACACCCATAGTATGTACATCAGCTTTGCTTGGATCGACTGAATAGGGAACCAAGAGATATCCCTGATTATGAGGTGATTCCTCAATAGGAGGACTATCAGAATGTTGTTGGCGCTGTGTGTCTGAGCTGTGGGTAGAGAAAGGAAAAAAATCTTCCTGAAATTGAACATCCCTACTGACGAAGAATTCATTCGTAGAAGGATCAAGAACTCGATATCCCTTTTGTAGGGTCGCATACCCCATGAAGATGCAACGGCGAGCTCGTGGACCCATCTTATCCTTGGGACCCACTATGTGGGCATAGCAAAGACATCCGAAGATTTTCAGATAATCAAGAACTGGCTTCTTCCCAAAAAGAAGTTCAAAGGGATTGTGACCATCAAGGACCTTAGTTGGCATCCGGTTGATTAGGTACGCTGCAGTCAAAACACATTCTCCCCAAAATTCGTCTGGTATGGATCCTTGGAACTTTAAGGCCCGGGCCACTTCTAACAAGTGACGATGTTTCCTTTCCACCACTCCATTTTGTTGTGGTGTGTAGGTGCATGAACTTTCATGCAGTATCCCGTGAGCTGTCAATAAGGACGTACATTCATGATTGAAGAATTCTCTCCCATTATCTGTCCTAATCCTTTGGATGGGTTTGCCAAATTGAGTTTTTGACAGAGAAAGAAAGGTCTTTAAGTGTGACAAGACTTGACCTTTGGATTGCATAAGGAAAATCCATGTCGCTCTTGAATGATCATCCACAATAATGAGAAAGAAACGAGAACCATCATGATTTGGTGTATGATATGGTCCCCAAACATCAATGTGGAGCAGTGAAAAAATTTGAGACGCACGATTTTTGCTCAAAGGAAAAGGATTGCGCGATTGTTTTGCAAGTGGACAGATATGGCATTGAGGATATGTAAATAAAGAACTGTGGCCGAATCTGAATGCAAAATGAAATTTCTATCACCGGTAGTCGAGTTACACAATGATTTATTATAAGGAAAAATATCTAAATCCTTGGCTGAACTTCTCCGTAAAAAAAGTCCTTCGGATAGATCACCCCATCCTATCGGTTTCCCCAATAAGGGGCCCGAAATTGACAACCATGAATATTGAAGGAAATTTGACAAGAATTTTCCTCACGGCTCTAGACACGGAAATAAGATTGAACTGGAATTCAGGGGATATATAGGACATTTGTCAAGGTAATGTCGGACTAAGTTTAACTGCTCCGCTATAGTGACATTAGCAATACTTCCATTCGGCAAGTGCACTATAATTGGACTATCCAACCCATCATGAATATCAATAAATAATCCATTTTCACATGCAATATGATCACTGGCCCCGGAGTCTACTATCCAAGTACTTCTCGATATATAATTGAGTCGACCATGAGAAATACCTGTAAAGCTGCTCCCCTTCTTTTGAATATCCAATTTTTGGAGTGTTTGGATTAATTTCTCATATTCTCCATGAGTGATGGGTTGATTTGGATCACTTTGTCCTGTAGGCTGGTATGCTGCAGCCGATATTTCTTTCCCCCTTTTTTTTTCCAGGTCTCCCATGTAATTGCCAGCAATTTTCTACTGTGTGGTGGGGACGCCTGCAAAATTCACAATATAATTTCCCTTTGTTTTTTGAACTTGGCCCAGAGAAATTGGGCCCATAACTGTTCGGCCCATATGGATTTGGGCTGTGAATTTTTTAATTGAGCCCAAGTGAATTAGGCCCACGCGCATTTTGCCCATAATTCCCTGAAAAATCCTGGCCATGAGATCCTTTAATGAACAGCCCATCTCCACCGTCCCGTATCTCCATAAGGCCGCGCCCCCTTTGGACCATCCGATCGCTGCGTGCGATCGTGATCGTCCATTCCTGCCCCCTTAAAAGCCCTCGGATCCGTGAACCCTAGTTGCGGTTCGCGTTTCTTTTCTAGGGTTCGCAACCCTCTTGCGGCGAGTGCTAGGGTTTCACCCCTCTGGCCTTCCGTCGATGCAATTCTCTGATTTTCTTCTTGCACTGCAAGTTGAAAGATACGCCCGATCGAAGGCGCAGGCTCCATCGCGAGAATTTGCGACCTGAAATGAAGGTAATAATCGTTAAGAATCAAAAGAAACCGAGTCGCCTTCTCTCGGTCTTTGATTTCCTTGTACCGCCGGAGGGTGGCTTCGGATCCGATGAGTTTTCCTCCGCCGCTTCAAGCTCATTCCGGGCGCGCCGACAACTTGTTGAGGCACGTTGTCACCGACGTGTTTCCCTGTTTCAGCTCAGATAGGGCTTGGTGGAGCGAAAAAATCTTCGTCCGATCCAATTTTCCATACATCTCGTTTATACTGTCCCAAAATTTTTTGGAATCCTCCGATGGGGGCAGTCCGACTGCGATTTCTGGGCTTACGGTATTCCCGATCCATGTTCTTACCAACTGATTGCATTTGTTCCATTGTCGTGCAAGCCTTTCCTCGGTTGGAACCGGGACAGTTCCGTCGATGAATCCCTCCTTGTCCTTTGTTACAAGGGCTCGACGGAATTCCCGTGCCCAATTTGATAAATTTTCAGGTCCTGTGAGACGGTGGCTTATGAGCTGCAACTCGGGTCCGTCGTTGTTGGAGACGTAGAGCGCGTCGCCGGGTTCTGGGCGACCCATGGCGGCCGCGAAGGGAAAAGGTACGAATCATGTGGGAAACCCTTGGTTATTTGATGATTGACCCGTATTCGGACTTCCTGATCCGCCCGTCTGTTCACGGCCGATGGTTGCGCCTGCCCCTGTCTCGGTTGGTAGGCCTCCATCGACCCGCACGCCTTGGTAGCCCGGCTGTGATGAACCAGGGTTTAATCCCTGGATCCACGGGTAAGGCATCCATTGATATGGGTACCCTGAGATCAGCCCTGGATTGAACTGAGCCGGATTTTGTTGCCACGGCGTGTGGCCAGGCAGAGTGGTGACCCCAGATTGATCTGGCGGTGTCGCAACAGCAGACTAATTTGGGGTTGTTGCACCCGGCAGTTCTTCGGTGGGCGAGGTAAGTTCCTGTGGGTCTGCCATGATGTATGTTGTTCTGCAGTGGATTTATTTTGCATATCGTATACAGAGATGAAGAGACGAATTCCTTCTAGGTGATGTTCTGTTTTGCGAGTGTCGCGGTAACAAGAACAAGGAAGATAGAAGGTAATTCGAATGGCAATGCGGAAGCTACAATGGATCAGAAGAGCTATAATACCATGTCAGAATCTGAAGTGGAACAAGAAAAGGGAAGAATTATGTATTGTATTCACTGTGTAATCAATGTACATGCTTATCTCTGTATATACTGTAATCTATGTATAAACAAGGTAAGGGAATATTTTATAAATGGAAATACAATCGAATCTAATTGGATCCGATATTGATTGATGCTGTGTATCTTCCAACAAATAGTTCTGTTGACCGTGACTAATTTGTAAAAATCCGCTTCCTTTTGCTAAATTCAGTTTTTATCGTGCTCTGTCTATTCTCCCTTTTGGAGTTGTGACAGAGCATGATTATTGTAACATTGAAGGGACGAGGACCGTCGTGACTCTTTTGCGTCAGTAGGGTTGCTAATCATTACGGGTTTGTTTGAATAAGCCCGGCCCAACCATTGCTCCGTCAGCCTACCTAACATAGATCTTTTGACATGAGGCTTGGATTGGAGGCCGAGCCTCAAATCATTTCAATTGCAGCTGTATTTTCCCCGGCTTTTCATTGAAAGACATTTTCTCCAATCATGTATTTGATGGACGGATTATAAGTAATTACAAACATTGCACCACATGTAAACTTAGCAAAATAGAAATGCGGGTAATATTTATGTGTAACGCACCTATGAAAAGACTGAATCCAGGATGAAGGGAAGCGTGAATATTTGAATTATATTTATTCCTTCCATCTTTGGTCAGAGAAAGTTTCCTCCAATCGCTCTTTTAATTGCTGGCTTACAAATATGTGTATTACCTATGTTATGCCATGCTTTTCTCCTCCAACCAATTTTCAGATTGATAAGTTGCGAACACGAGTATCAATCACGTTTATTTATGGGCCATGTTTTCCGTCATCCTTGATTGAAGGAAACTTCTTCCAACCAGAACTTCTGATTGCTAGATTACAAATATCCACATCTTCCAACCAGGGATGGAGAGAAAAACATACATTTTTTTTTTCAAGTTAAGTTTTCATATAAACAATATTTATAACTTATAACTCGACAATCATAGGCATGAGTTGGAGGGAGTCTCCCCCAATCGAGGATGTACAAAAGATTTAAACTTTCTCCTAATATAAAATGAATCCATTTCCACTCTAGCAAATATATAATCTCCTCATAACGTTAGAGTTTGCATTTACAACTTCCAAAGGCAATTGAAGCAACCTGCTAAGTTGTATCAAACATTTCAAAACAATACTTTCTAACATTATAGCACATTGAAATAATATTTACCAAAAAGTAACAATAGATATGTGAATCTCATGGAGCTGGCTTAACTTAGTGTTTTTGGAACAGACTTGTGTGTGCAGATTAAACACATGACATACATTCAATATCTGCACACATGGCATACATTCAATTCCTTTTAGCATCTAGCACAAACAAGTTTTCTCTTTGAGTTGTGTCCATCCAGATTTTGGGTAGCGCCTAACTAGCTCAACTAGATATGGAACGGGCTCAGTATTTACTTACTTAAGATGACAAACATTAAGAGCTCCTAACTAAATGAATAAGAGAGGAATCATATAATGTACATTGGCAAAGTATTCAAAGAGCTTCTTTACTAAAAGCCTATTCAAATTAAGTGAAACAAAGACGGCCAAACACCGAAAAAGTTAATAACACTAAACGGACTTTAAGGGCTAAGACACGTGGACTTCCATATTATATAATGTAGTCTATGGATGGATAACCTTCAAGATATAAAAAGGAGCTTATCAGCAGCCACCAAATTGCTACGAGGACCTGAGCCTTCACTTTTTCTTTGGATATGAGAAGACGCACATGGCATATTTTCCATGTATCAGATAATGACTACAAACCCTTTTCCCTATTCCCCTTCGTCAGGTCAATTATCCACCACAAAGTTCAACATTTACACACATTAAGTAATCGAAAAGATATAAAGTTGGAAGATGGACGTACCCTTTCTACTATAGTAAGAGATAGAAAGGGATTCATTTTGCGCCTATCCGACGTAAAAATCTTTCATTGACACGTCCACCATTTCTCCCTTTGCTTTTTTCGTAAGTAAATCTCCAAAAGCACGAAGGGCGAAAATCTTCGGAGGAGAGGAGGCAAAGAAGAGAAAGGTACGTGAGCCCACTTCTATCCGAACGACCCTTTACACGACTGATAACATGCACGTCAAAAACTACGTGCACATGCTTTGTCAGACTGTCAAGGGACCATCGATGTCCAGTAGTCTCGTTTCCATATTTGTATATGTTGACTCGTCGTTGGTTCCAACTACTTTACACGTTGAATTCCCGTCACTTATCAGGATTTTGATCAGCTTATTTTGGCATGGAGAAAAGTGCGATGGGAAACTCCGTGATCTCACTCAGATTACTCAGATTTTGGCGGGTACTATCTGTACGGTTTCTGAAGCATGTGAAGTTGAAAGCACCCTTCTTCGTCGCTAATCTTGCGCAACCAATCACCAAGTCTTATGGCAAGTAACGGTTTTTATCGTCGTCGGAAAAATATCAATGTTGGTAAGCACACATGCTTGCGCACATCATTGTGCAGGGTCAGCCGGCGATGAAGACCATTTGTGTAAAGTTTTCTTCACATTGGCCGCATTATCCTCTAATCGGATAATCATGTTCATTTAATAACTAAAAGATGCATATGCTGCCATCCATAAAAGCTGCCCGCAAGTCGGATAAGAGTGTTCAAAGGCGGTTTGCACATGCACATGTTGCATGTAGAGATTGGCCTGGCCACATCGATGAACAGTGTCATCCGAACATGCAACGTAAGCCTTTGAGCTTTTCTTTTTCTTTCCTTTTCCTCCCCCCTTTCTTGCGAGCATCCCAAGGGATGAAAACGAAGAACAAAAGAAAGGGAGGAAAAATACAACTTATGACGCAACATAATCACTTAACAAATCCCTTTAACAGTAAAGCAAAAAAAATTTATTAAAAAAAAAGTGGGATTGTCTGTTTGTCTGGCCAGCTCAAAGTGCTGGTAAGTTGAGCAGAATTTTTGCATGGAAGGCACGTTGAGAGAGGTCCTCGAATTCTTCTGCATATGTCATATAACTTTTGCATGGTCAACTTCTTACACGACGGACACTGTAGAGCGGCTGTTCTTATCCCAGTCTTTTTTGTGCTTTTTTTCCCAGCTGCTTTTACCCTTTATGAAAGACAAAGATGAGCGCTGCGTACGCGCTGTCAGTCGCTGCATTAACCCAACCGTTCGTGCTTATCTTGAGATTAGGAATACCTTCACGAGGTCAAATGATCTCTTCTCAGCTTTCCTAGGGGAGGGAAGAAGGGAGAGGAAGAAGAGAATTCACTCACGTAGTCAAACGCTGATTCACTACGTGGATTTTCTTGGCAACCATGCAGAAGAACATGTATCTTACGGATTTGTTATGAGATATTTCAATGGTTGTATAGGTTTGAAAAGATGCGTGCTGAAAATGACTGAACTAGATGTAGGAGATTGTTTGCACTTAACTTTGTACTTTTCTTGATCATTAGTTTGAGGAAATACCATCTAAATAATTCTTTTCATTAGGTGAATGATAGACATAAACCTCCCCAAGATTATATTTAGCTCCATTCATGATCACAGGAAACTCCTCACAAGCAGTTTTTTGATTGGCGAGTTCCAAATATACCACATCTTGTAATTAGTGGATTATGAATATGGGCACTACCCACGTATAAACTTAACCAAAAAGGGTGGTGACCATGTTTGTAATCCATCAACCAAGAATCTTGTTGGAAAAAGGCTTTTCCAACTATGAATTGATGAACATATTGCCTCTTTTAGCTAAGAATACATTCAATGGCGCCCGTAAACACCAATTAAAAGCATCTTTCTTAAATGAGTAAAACATGGACCTAAATACCAACAAAGTGTTGGCATTTATGGTTAAGCAAGTTTACTTCTCTTCTCTGTAGTTTCAAGTTCAAGTCTATTTAGAAACACTTCAAATGTAAAATCCATAATACACTAAATACCAATGTGAGAAGTGCGCATTTATGATCATTTGAAGAGACGAGCTAGCTAATGTACGCAAAAGCTGGCAAAAACACCATCCGACCTATTATATCAAAAGAGACACAACTCTTAACAAAAAAGACACCATCCACATCAAAAGAGACACCATCCGACTTGCTATATCAAAAGAGACACAACTCTTAACAAAATAGTCTTAAAACTCTATATGAAAATTAGATGAATTGCGACGTTTGCTCATGCGAGTATCAAGACCACTCGCAGGATGGTTTTCTTCCCCTTGGCGTGATAGAGAAATCAGAAATTCAAAAAAGAAAAACAAAAACAAAAAGAAATGGAGAAGAGTGGAAATATTGTCAGAAGTGGGATTTGAACCCACGCCCTCTTTCGAGGACCAGAACTTGAGTCTGGCGCCTTAGACCACTCGGCCATCCTGACGGTACGACCTTAGTTTCCCCATCAAATTATTTAACTACTCAGAAACAAACCGCGCATCTTCAATGAAGAGAAAATGATTGCGAACACTAAGAGTGGACAGCTAGACATGCCATGCTCTCCAGCATACCTCCCTCTTTTTTAATGGCTTGCGTCACCATGTACCCCACTAATGCCGGAAATTTGGAATTCAACATACGAAATCCAGTACAATATAACGTGACATATTTCAATAGATGATTAGTCATCATATTAAGACGATCAAACAATCAATGCTAATCACGCAAGTCCGAAATTTCCACGGAATATATAGAGTACATCCATCAATTTGAAAAGGAGCAGGGAGCACGACTTTAGAATTATAATTATGTACGGGAATCGATTACGTGCCGCGGTCCGGATGCGTCGGCGTCGATCCTTTAGCGGGACGCAATTTCTCCCCTGTGGGCGGGGCCTACAAATTCCTGAGTGCAATTCCACGCCCCTTGGGAAGAACCTGGCGCAAAATGACAAAAACTTTTGGGCCCAAGCCCACGTAGCTCCTCACCTTTCTCGTCTAGAAAGATTTCTAGCAAATAATCTTTTCTCTTTTTCGCCTAAAATTTGAGATAAAAAAAATGAATCTTTGAGTACGATTAATATTAGAGACGGAGGGTGGAGGAGAAATTAGGAAGGTTTTGAATCTGGGTGAACCTTCAATGAACAACGCATTTGTGAATCACATTGCATTTATCCAAATCACATCAGAAAATATACATATTATCGCCCAACTGTAAAATTATAGAAATGCAATTTCATTAATTTCTATATAATTCCAAATCAAGAAAGACCCATATATCACTAGAGTAATGTACGTAAACATACCATTCGCACTCACACTCGATTTTGCCCTTGCACCATTGCCCACCATGCAAAGCCGCCTATCCTACCCCCACCATGATGCGGGTGGGGAGCGGAAGATCAACGATACAGCTAACATTAAATTTGTAATACAAAAGCTAACCGACGTTTCTCGAGGCCGGGGGTACACCGGGGGGCCTATACTTGTTGTCTAATACTTTTCGTTCGAGGAACATGTGCATCTTTTCAAATTAAAAGACGAAAAGTATAATAAAAAATGAAAAAGAAAAAAAAAAAAAGCAGCATGGAAAGGAGTAATTATTGCGTATTATTGAAAAAAAAAATGTGGAAAGTGCATAATGATTTTGGGGGCCGGCGGTGGACGCGGATCTGGGGTTGGAATTGATGATATGTGTCTTTGGGTTCTCCCAACAGCCAATCACGAATCGACGGGTGGCGCCGCCTGAAGCGGTGCTCCCACCGTCCCACGAGCTATCTCGATCGTCGATCCCATGATGGGGCGTTTTGCAAGATTTGGTAGTTCCCATGCTCTCTCTCTTTATTATTTTTCTTAACAAAAAGAAAAAGTACGAGGTGAGAAAACAAAAGTCCATGTCCATGCAAAAAACTCATGGTCTTAAATTGAGGTATATCTATAAGAATTTTAAAAAAAAATTATGATTCAATTTGTCAACACGAAATGTCTTTTTATTTTAATAATCCGTTTTCAACGTCCCATCATCATGTGAATTTCGTTCGTCAATTTATCCATTTGCATTAGAATCAGATTCTATTTCACCGAAAAATCAAAAGAAAACAAGGAAAAATGAGGGAAAGTTGTCTGAATCGCCGCGCAATAGTCGAAGATTCCCCAACATGCATGGCATTCGGGACACGCGAACGGATTTAGGTGGCGCAACAATTTGAAGTCTATGGCTCAATCCGGGCCTTAAAAAAAAAAGGGCTAAACAACTAAGGAGATTCTTGCGGGGAGGGTTGAGTTTAGCCCTCCATGTCGTAATTTGATTGATCTGATGTTGATTAGATGATTCAATCGAGGAGAGGCGGTGCAATCGGGCGCCAGAAGAAAGGAATTTGAACGCAAGCAAAGAGGCCATTTTTCCAAAGTGCCAACGCTTTTGATCGCGACCGATTTACCCAAGAAGAAAAAGCTCCCCGCCCCCAGCACGGAATCGGATGCAAACTGTCTACTTGATGTCTTCTTGATTTTGCCACTTTCCCAATGTCATCGACGGAGAAGAAGAAGAAGAAGGAGAAGAAGAAAGAGAGGAGAAGAGAAAATTTAAGAGAGAAAAAGAGAATTTCTCGGCTGCTTTTCGGACAAGGAAAGTGACGGATGGTTGGATCTGACAAAATCTTTTCTTTGCCCTTGCCTCCTCTACCAAAAGCTTCGACCTGGTTCTTGCTCATCTTACTTGGAAAAAAGTTGGATGTTCATGATAAAAGTGTCACGTAAAGGATTAGGCATAAATGTGCAATTATTGTCTAAAGCTATGGGCTTTAGTGATGATGATAAATTTTGTCTAGGCAAATGGAAAGATGAGTTTCGGTTTCACCAAACGAGCAGCACATGCGTCGAGATCCGTATTTGATAAACTTTTTATTTTTATCATTCAAGAATAGATAAAAATTCTTCATTGATGCTCTTCCCTTGAGTTTTCTCCAATAGAAATAATAAAAAATCCAAATTTTCACGGAATGTAAAGGGATAACACATAAAACCCACGTAAGATGTCTCGAAAATTTGAATGACATTTGAAATTTAACAAGAAAGCGAAGTGCTTTATTCAGTCAAAATAGAGGAGCCCCAAATCAATAAAGATGAACGATAATGTCTCATAAACTAATGGAATTGCAGAAGTGGGGCGGTCAGGGAAGGTATCCAGGAAACTACCAAGACCCGCAAAGACCCATTTTGTAGGCAAAAGGACACAACTTAGAAAACCTTAAATTCATGCCTTATTTTTTTTTTTTTGGGTAAATAAAAATTCGTGCACTTTCGTCAACACTTGGTCAAATGTTCCATTCCAAAAAAATAAAAAATCGAAATAGGGTCTTCTGCCATCTTGCATCTATCTCAATGCCAGCACACCGAAAAGTTTGACCACAGTAAAAAAAGAAATGAAATGAATTGCCACGTCACTTGTCATTACACAACCGGAAACACCAAACTGCCAAATTGTACTCTCTCTCTCTCTCTCTCTCTCTCTCTCCCTCTCTATTTTGCATTTATAGGTGACCCACATGAACCTTTGCTGACACAAAACTCCTAAACACATCTCTCTCTTCTCTCTCTCTCTCTCTCTATATCTCACTTCTATTTTTTCTTGGGTCTTTGATCCCTTTGCAAGAGATTCAAGGCCTCCTCTTTTATGGGTGAAACCTCCCCGTTCAATCCCCATCCTTCTCCTCTTCACATCTCCTCCGATCTCATTGACAGTTTCTGTCAGCATTCTCGCTATCATTCTGATTGCTGTTGCTCTTCTTATCTCCAACATCATCAACCTCGTAAGACCCGGTCTTCCAAACGAACATTAACCAAATAATCTCATATCCCAACCATTGACCCCCAGATGCATCCGGTCCTCTGTCCTCGGCCATCGTCCCGGTCTTCCATTTGCGTCTACATTGGCCTCATTCTGCTTCATTTATGTAGAGGCGAGTATACCTCATTGCGCCATGTCTTCATTTCAGTACAGGCTTTTTTTCATCTTCGTTTATGCAGCATCGACATTTTATGGCTAAGTTAAGATGGAATGAAACTTTTGTGGTGCTGTATGTACAGGCATATCAGGAGCTAAATTCACTCTAATCAACCGGTGCGACTTTACGGTGTGGCCGGGCGTTCTGGCCAATGCGGGCAGCGCTGCATTGGGCAGCACCGGATTCGAGCTCCCTTCCGGCGCCTCGCGCTCCTTCCAAGCTCCCCCGACCTGGTCCGGCCGGTTCTGGGGCCGAACCAGCTGCAACTTCGACCCCTCGACCGGCCAGGGTAGCTGTGCCACCGCGGACTGCGGCTCCAACCAAGTGGAGTGCAACGGGGCTGGGGCGGCCCCACCCGCCACCCTCGCCGAGTTCACAATCCAGGCGGGTGGCGCCCAGGACTTCTACGACGTCAGCCTGGTCGACGGGTACAACCTGCCCATGCTTGTGGATGCGGGTGGTGGGTCCGGCACATGCCTTTCCACCGGGTGCTTGACGGACTTGAACCAGCAGTGCCCAGCCGAGCTGCGGGACGGGTCGGGCCAGGGCTGCAAGAGCGCCTGCGAGGCATTCGGGAGCCCCGAGTACTGCTGCAGCGGCACATATGGCTCGCCAGACACTTGCAAGCCGTCGGTTTATTCGCAGATGTTCAAGGCCGCATGCCCGAGGTCATATAGCTACGCATACGATGATAAGACGAGTACATTTACGTGCACAGGCGCAGACTACACGATCACATTCTGCCCTTCCTTATCAGCAAGGTAGGCAGTTAACAGCCAATTCTTAGTCTGATTATTCTCAAAAGTAACTTGCTTGTGATTACTACTGTAATAAATCGATTTATCGTCATCACTATTTCAGATCAGATTATTGAATTGAGCCGAAAGACGTTATTTAAATTGCAAGATACAATTATTCCATGTTACTTTTGCTTCCATACCACTTATTTTCCAGCCATACACATGATCGATTCCCTTTTGTATGCAAGAAGCTAACACGGCATATTTCTTTAGCTTGTCATGCACAAAATGGACGGCTCAGATAGGTCTTTGCTGTATAATATCGCATCCACGTTCAAGCACATTGCTCATCAAATACTCAACTGAATTGAATAATGCTAGGCATACTAAGTTTTCAGGAGCCATAAGTCGTGTATCGATGTTTCGGACTGCTTGACGTATAGTTTGTGCATCTAAGAGGAAAGTTCAAAGATGTTTTGCTAGATTTAAATGTTTCTAAGATCTTGAACCATGTGAAATGATTTATCGGCATCTGATCTGCTATTCTTTCAAAAATTCCGCAGTCAAAAAGCCGCCACAGACGGATCTTCGAGTGCCGGAACAACAAGCGGAAGCAGCTCAGGAGCAACGGGTTCGAGCGAGAGTCCTTCGGACAACCACCCTCCATGGTTCCTGGGTTTCTCCATCGGACACTCGAGCGGCACCCTTCAATCTCGTTGCGATTGGACGTGGCTCATCTCTCTTGTCGTCTCTCTATTTCTCTGTTTTCTACATTAGTAATTACTCTCGACACAACACATTGTTCCCCGCACACAAGTTTCCAGTCACACCCTTAGATAGAGGCCGATATTCGAGGCGACTTCGTGTACATATTCGAGCGCATTTGTCGGGAATGGTAATACAAATTGTTATATTCAATCATTTGTTTTCGCCCGTTCGGCACGACTTACACTTTCAGCGATCCGTAAGTAAGGTATTACGTAAAGTAAAGAGCCTCTTGGAGTGGGGAATATGGTTCTTGAGAACGATACAAAAAGGGCTGTTCTGTATCATTCAAAGGTGTTCACTCTGCTGTGAATCTGAAGAAATTTTGTATGAGTGAGGGCCACGGCCGTAAAGAAGAGCACTTTGCTGTAATTGCAAGCCTCTTGTCACTCCTTGTTTTCGTACCAAGACAAAAGAAATGAATGAATTGAAGACAAAAAAAGTGAACGAGTTTAGACTGATATTTGCCAGCCACTTGGGAGTGAAACGACCGCCATAAGTGGGGAGAGGCACTTAGCCCCACTTATGCAACTATCAAAACGGACAAGAATCGGATGAATCTAATCTTTGAGAATCAAATCTGTTTTATTTGCTTGGGAAGTAGTGGCTCGCTTTGTTTCGTTCCAGAGAAATTGACACGATAGCTTCTGAGCTTTGACCCAATATACAATATTAATTTTGAATTTTTAATACTTCAATGTAGTCATTGAATTTTAGCCTCACGCACAATATCGTCCATAAACTATTTTAATTTGTTTAATATAATCCCTGAGCTTTTAATACATGTTTAATTTAGTCCTGGGATAGGGACTATAAATTTAAGGGTATAATAATTTGAGAAATATATCGAGTACTTACAAAAAGTTCATGAATTATATCAAACAAATTAAAAGTTCAAAAACAACACTACAATTGAGGCAAAATTTACGGATCAAATGTGTAATTATCTCCTTATTATATTGAATGGTGCTAGTTCAAAGCTTGAAAGGAAAGGGGGTTAACTAATATCTTCTATTAACAATGTGACAATGGAAGACAGGAGAATCTCCGAAAGTGCCAAAAGCTTCGATTCTTTCTCCACCCTTTTTTTAAGACCCCCTAGTGTCTTTCGATATCAGGCAAGGCAGGGAGGAAAGTAACAACTAACAAGACTCGGAGGGCGAAGGCATGATCCACACAACTTCCTAGTCCTCGAACGAGATTCTAAAGCCCTATGGAGGTAACCCAGATTTGATGGGTCCTGGGGGATGCGGAGAGAGAGAGAGAGATAGAGACTTGCAATTTCATGCGCTTTGTATGACAGCCAAAGGACACGGCTGTAGGTAGCCGCAAGTGGCTCATTGGCCATGGGGCGTGCTCATGCTAGTTGGCTATAGCGATGACACCTTAGCTTCCGAAGCTCGCGCATTCGACATTAATGATCTACTTCTGCGACATTTAATAAAGCATATTCACTCAATTTCTCGATGTTTAAAGCACTAATCTCAAGACATCACCCAAAAAGAGTAATCAAAAGGGCTTCGAAAATCACGAAACTCTCCCCCTTTCGATCCATCGTCAAATACCAAGTGCCTCGAATCACCCACTAACGTGACCCAAAAGAGAATTGACATGGATAATTCCCCTTTAATAACCTGATTAATGTCGGCAGGAGTCCTGTTTCCAAATGGTCACTTCGTATTTGCATTTAATGATTTCCTCCCATGTGCTCATCAAATGATCTCAAAATTCTTACGACAGATAAAAGAAAAAAATGTTCAGGCAGCCCATCAGCAGGAAGCAGGTTCGACAAAACTCACTTGCAAATAAAACGCAAGAAGCATCATCTTTATGATCCAAAAAAGGCCTCATCTTGAGCGTTCTTGCGGACGTAAATAAGGCTAGCAAAGAAAAAAGTTCCTGATAATCATAACGTTACAGTATTCCTACGACCCAAACGGTTAAATCCCTTTCTTCCTGGACATTCAAAACCCAGAAAATCTAAAGGCAGTGGTTTTCAGATTTCAGGTTGCTCACTTGAGAAACCCTCTTCTTATCTAAGGAAAGACCCTCCTTCAAAAAGGAAATCCATTAAACCACCATGGAAATTTACAACTCGTCCTTGGCTTCAGGAGTTTCAGCATCTTCAGTAGCATCAGCCTCGTCCTTGGGAGGAGCTGAGGCTTCCTCGTCCTTGGGAGGAGCTGAGGCTTCTTCCTTGGATTCTGTCTCAGCTTCATCAGCATCATCGTCCTCTTCAACAGCGGCATCTGGACTAATACTTAGGCCAGATTTGACAGAATCATATATCCGGGAAGCGAAATCCTTCGGGTCACTGAGCATGAAACCACTCTCCATGAGTGCTGTTTGGTACATGAGCTGGGCTGTATTCTTTACGCTCTCATCCTGTAGAGCAAGCAGACCATCTTTAAGACAAACTCTGAGAAATTCAACCAGAACTCAATTGAACGCTGTCTCGCTATAAGCTTCCAAATCATATCAGACAAAATAAAAGAATAAGTGGGAAACAAAGGGTATACAGAGGTTGACTGCACAGGGTTAAAAACGCAACCATAAAGAAACTACTGACATCTTCAGCCATTACATAACAATGAGCATAACCCTTGAGTCCAGCATAGCCAAGCCAAACATAGCATATACAAAAGCATGAATTTGCTTTAACTGACCCAACATTTCCTCAGGGAACATGTACTTATTTTCAGCTAGTTCACTCGCTCAGCCACTAACAATGTCACCACCAATCGTAAGTAACAAAATTAGCTAAGCCAAAAGCACAGGACCAAACTGCTTTGGCACCTTTCCTTGAAAAGAAAAAAAAATTCTTCAAAATAACTTGTCAGATAAAGAACAGATTACTAGTTAAAGTAATGATGAAATCTATACGTACCTCAGGGTTCTTCACCACCCTTTCTCGAAGCTCCTTGATAATCGGGTGCCTTGGATTAATCTCAAGGACCCTCTTTCCACGCATGTATCCCTGCTTGTTAGCATCCGATAGGGTCTGTGACTGCATGATCCTTTCCATATTTGCACTCCATCCATATTTTGAAGTCACCACCACACAAGGAGTGTTATCCAAACGGTTGCTAATCTTCACCTCATCAACATTGTCACTGGCAAGAGCACCCTTCCACCATTTAGTCAGCTCCTTGTAAGACTCCTTCAGGTCCTTATCTTTTGAATCTTTTCCGAGTTTCAAACCCTCCTTGGACACATTCTGGAATTTGCTGTCTTCATAATCCATCAGGTATTGCATGAGGTACTCATCCACTGGATCAGTGAAGAAAATAACCTGCAAAGCAAAGACACAGACAACCATCAGCATCAAAACTCCACCACCATTGTGAAAAAGGATTGACAAAGTGCAATATTGAGAAAGGTAATGTACAGGAAGGGTAATTAACTCATTAACCCCTGCACCTAATGTCAGCTGAGAACAAAAGATAAATAATAGTATTAACCAACAAAGAAAAGAAAAACACAAACCTCATAATTTTTCTTCTTAAGTCTCTCGAGGAATGGTGACTTCTCCAATTGTTCCTTGCTGGTTCCTGTTATATAAAAGATATCCTTCTGGCCAGATTTCATTCTTGAGATGTACTGGTCTAGTGAAGTCAATTGACCATCGGACTTGGTACTGCAGAAATAATAAGAAACAAAAATTAGTCATCAGCAAAAATAATACCATCATTCCATGTGATATTCAAGAAAGGAACAGACGAAAAATCACACCTCTCAAATCTGAGAAGCTTAGCCAACCGGTTTCTGTTAGTGGCATCTTCAATTATACCGAGTTTAATGGACTTGCCAAACTCATTCCAGAATTTTGCGTATTGACCTTTCTTCTCATCATCTTCATCGCCAGATTTTTCAGTATCTGCTCCAACAGCAAAAAATCCATTAAGCAGGCAGTAAAAAATGAATTGGAAAGATCATCAAACTGTTTTTCTCTTTGTTGTTAGCATCATCAAAATGAATTGGACTAGCTCTAACTCCTAACAAAGTTATCACAACTTCATAAAGCCTCCCTTAAAAATCTAGCAATGATTCAGAGTAGAGAAGTAAACATATAATTTCATGACATATTTTCATATACAGAGGAGAGGTTACTTAAAGATGAGAGGCAGTGGCGTTTATACCTTTCTTGTCTTTGTTGTTAGCATCCTCAGGGTCCTCCTCAGCAATCTTACGGATCATGTCAAGTGCCTTCCTGATAAGTTTCTTCTTAATTGTCTTCAAGCTGCTGTGTTGTTGAAGCATTTCACGCGATACATTTAGGGGCAAAGTGTCAGAATCAACGAGACCCTGGGAGACAAACACTACTGTGAGAAACATGGCCTAGAAACCAATATTAGAAAACCAAGTTTCTCATTATGGATAAAAGAGCTAGAACTGAGCAAATTCTGGTTACCTTCAAAAAGTTCAGATACTTGGGCAAAAGCTCATCAAATTCATCAGAAATGAATACCCGTCGAACATATAACTTCAAGTTCGACTTGTTGGAATTATAGTAGCTTTCATACAGATCACTAGGTGCTTTAGGCGGCACAAAGAGAACAGCTTTGAACTCGACATCACCTTCAGCAGTGAAGTGACTCCATGCCAAAGGCTTCTCATCACTGAAATCCTGTCAAAAGATAAATTGATAATGAGGGACTATCAGACAGTTAAAATTGGAAGAAAAAGATGATGATGGATTCATCCTAGATGCAGAAATAGTCAATTACCTTCGCTAGAGTGTGGTAGAACTTTGTGTATTCCTCATCAGTCACCTCCTTTGGACTTCTCAACCATATAGCCTTCACATCATTCAAAAGTTCCCATTCACTAGAAGTTTCCTTCACCTTCTTAGTCTTTGGCTTTTTCTCCGCATCCTCGTCCTCAGTTTTCTCGGCGTCTTCATCCCCTTCTTCCCCAGAAGAGCTGGTTTCCGCTGTTTTGATTGATAAGGACAGAAGGTTCATGAGTGTGCATGCAATAGCAATCTCAACATACATTGACATGAATGACAATGACACCACATCTAGTGCAATACAATATATTAAACTTGAAAATATAGTGAAAAGCTTTTCAAGATACGCACATGATTCCTCTTCATCACTTGACTCATCCTCATCTGCAGGAACTTCCACATCGACCTCTTTGCTTGCCCACAAATAGATGGGGAAGTTAATGAATTCAGAGTACTTCTTCACTAAATCCTGCAGAAGACAAACCAATACTAGATGTTACCAAACCAATGTGACATTAGTGATAAATCCCAAACGCAACACTGAACACCCCTATTGGCAAGCTTAAGATACTCCATAACTTCAATGAGAAATATGAGCTAAGAACACTGTAAGAACTACAGGGGCAAGATAAGAACTGCATAGTGTATGATAACATGATAAACCATGAGGTTCTTTGGTTCTGCACTGACTTTATAATTCTGAAGAACAGAACTGTGCCTAAGCGTAGACAGTAATAACAAATCCACGCAGACTGCCTATGCTGACAATAGAACCTCAGTGAAGGAACATTTACAACAAAAGAATAAGACCAAGGCATCACGGGCATTAAAAGAAAGACAATGGGCAAAGCAAATTAAAAAAAAAATAGTATAACTGACGAACACATCCTAGAATGCAGCTTGTTCAAAAGAAAAGATGCATATCTCGTTCCAATTCTATAAGTTATCAGTGCTGATTATTTAGAGAAGAATATATGAAGCAAGGGTTGCAGAATATCCCACAGTCCACAGTCCCTAAGAATAAATGGAACCTAGCTGTGACCATGGTTCGAATTAGAAATGCACCTTTAATTTGCTCTCTTCCAAGTACTCCCCAGCTTCCTCCCTTAGATGCAGTCTAATCTCAGTTCCCCGACGTATCGGCTCATTCCATGTGTCTTCAGAAATTGCAAATGCCCCATCAGCCTTTGATTCCCACACGTACCTGAAACCCAGACAATAAGATAGCTACAGTCAACACAACTGAAAGCAGAATATTTGATAATCCCAATAATGCAATCATCTTACTGTTTGTCGTCATTATGTTTGCTGATGACTTCGACGTAGTCAGCCACAAGGTATACAGAGTAAAAACCAACACCAAATTGACCAATAAGGTTGAGATCTCCACTTGTCTGCATTTTCTCCACAAATGCTGCACGAAACATTAAAATTGGATGAACAGGAGTTCATTCAAGTAACTGGAGGAACCATCGTGAGCTTGGATATATCAAGGCACCTGAAGTTCCAGACTTTGCAATCGTTCCCAAATTCTTGATCAGATCCTCTTTTGTCATCCCGATACCTCTGTCGCGGAGGGTGAGAATCCTCTTTTCTTTGTCTACTTTAATCTACAGAGATAAACAAACCCATCAGGCCAGTCACGAGTCAGCCACCGGGCTATATACATTTTAAAATTACGAATTGACTAGAACGGCTAAGCAGCGAGGGCTCGACCAATCAATACGGGAACACAAAAACCCAGTTGGGAAAAGGATTTCAAACCAACCTGGATCTCGAGCTTAGTATCATCGCCCTCTCCCAATATGTCCTTGTCCGTCAGGGAAAGGAATCGTATCTTGTCCAGTGCCTGAATCAACAGAACTATGCTTCAGCCTCTTCCAAAGAGAGAGAGGGGCAGGAAATATTTAAAAACTGCTAAAAAGAGATAAGCTTACATCAGAAGCATTGGAGATCAATTCCCTGAGGAAAATGTCCTTGTTGCTGTAGAGCGAGTTGACAAGGATATCCATGAGCCGCGAAACCTCGGCTTGGAACTCAAACTTCTCCGCATTGTTGCGGAGCGACCTCTTCGAGATCGATTCCGACTCCCTGGACGCACATCGAAATTTCCAAAACTCTCAATACACACGCCCAAAGAGGACCGCAAAATCCTCACAGCGAAGCTAAGCAGAAAGAAGGGAGCAAGTTTATCGTGTAAACGACCTCTTGACGACATCGGAATCGGTGGACAGACCATTCGGAACGGCGCCGAGCTTGTCCTCGACCTTCGGGGGATCGACCAGCTCCTCCGAATCGCCCTCCGCATTCGCGCGCAGCTTCCTTCCTGTACCACGACAGATCCACCCATCATCAACACTTCTTCACTTCTCCAACACCGACGACTACATTCCTCGCCTCACTCCCAACGACGATCCGAAAAAGAAGAAAAAAAGAAAACCAAATCTCCCCGGACTAAATCGATCTCTTCCTCCTCGCGACTGCGCGAGAGTTCACCCCAGACGAAACACGCGGACCTAGGAACCCTAGAAACCACGCCGTAGACCCTCGCCGGCGAGGCGCCGATCCAAGCCGCTGTTGCCGCTCGCGCGGAGTACGGCGAGATGGGACCTCGAAGCCTTAGGGTTTTTTTGTTTACCTTGATCCGGAAGCGCGCAGAGGAGGCACAGGACCAGCAGCACGGACGGGATCGTCCACTTCCCCATCGCGATTCCCCCTTCGAAAGATCTCCCCGCTTCCGACTTCCCGAGTTCACTCCCGAGGTTGGTGACGATGATGATTGCAGCTTTCGCTTAACGTCGCTGCATATATTTAGAGCCCTCGCGCCGTGGCCCGGCCCCGCTCACGCGAATTTCTCGTGCCTACGCAGGCAGGCCGCTCCGATTGGCTGGATTCGTCCAGCGTGGACGATCCGACGGACCGCAGCGGTTGTGCCGAAACGTGGCGGGTGGCTATTGGCTGCTCCGTTCGTCCTCGACGTGGAGAAATGGAGGAGGGCCCCACGCGGGGAGACCCGGGAGGTCAAAGTCGCCGATCGCGTCTTGACCGCTCTGATTGGCTGGTCGATGCCAGGGTGGCGAGATCGACGGCCCCGATGCGATGGGGGAACGTGGATGAAGGCGGGGTCGAGGTTCTGGATAGTTCTTCCGGGGCGTTTGTCTGCGGGGCGGAGCGTATCCGACACGGGGGGTAAGAAGTCCGCGCACTTCGCCGTGCACAATAATTTTCTAGTTTGCGGTGTTTATTGTTCATTATCTTTAAGATAAATACTTCTGTAGTGATGATAGTGTAATATATAATAATATAATTTCACTTGACTGACGTGATGGGTTGGGTCCCAAGATAGAAAATATATGTAGTAAAAATAAACCGAGACGCTCATTAATTGTTACTATTTCTTTGGTCAAAATTAATTGTTTCCATTTGTTAGCTGGAAAAATCTTTTTGTGTATTGAAATAACTATGTTGCCAAGTGTGAAAAGGACTGCACATAAAAGGTAATAAATTCAAACAACAAGAGAAAAAGAATACAATGTCACTAAATCAATATGATAATCCCTTAATGGGATCTCAATATTTAACGAGAATTCATTATTTTATTTAAACCGATTTCGACATAATAGAGATGATTTCATTCAGCTTTCCTCACATTAGTCAACATGGGTCGTATTTATTAGATTTCCATATATGATATAGATATAAAAAGGAACAAAAGAAAATTAAAAATGCAAAAGAAAAATACATTTTAAGTGATGATGAAAGTAATTAATAGATGTGAAATGCATGATGATTGGATGCTTGCGGAATCATGCTTTTACAAGTTAGAAGTTACTTACGTATTTAAAATTTTTAAATTACAATAGAAATACGAAGGTTAGAGAAAACGACAGTAATAAAAAATGAAAAAGAAGAAAAAGTTAAAATCAGATAGGTCCAAAACTATTAGAAAAAATTTATCAGAAGGGAATTAAAAAATTTTAAAAAATGGGGAGTGGGTAGAACAATTTAAGACCCGCTTTGCCCATCTTCCACGGTCTCAACCCCTCCCCTTTTTTCTACCAAAAAAAAAAAAACCCCTCTCCTTTCTCGTGACTGAAAAAAAAAAAAAAAAAAAAAAAAAAAAAAAAAAAAAAAAAACTCTTGACTTTTCGTCTTGCTTTATGGAAATCGGAGCAACGTGAACTTACCATCATGGCCACGACTTTACCTTGACTTGGAAGCGATAATCTCATCATAGATGTTGCTGAAAATGTTAAGATCGAGATTCCGCGCATAATCATGAATTTTGGCCATCAATCGTCTTTAATGATTCACACAACATCTCATATCAAATATTATTTTTGTGCGTATCATGAATTTGAATTTATTTGTGTCTAAAGGGTGTAAATGTTTATTTGGAAGAGTAGATATTCGATTTAGAATCATTAATAACAATTCCACAGAAGTTTATATTTGTGTACTTAAACCGTGCAAAACTAATTCTTTCTTATTCTCTTCAAATTTCTATCCAAAATTAAAGATTTTTGAATGGTAGGATAGATACTCATTCCAATCATATGCTATGCACTTGCCTTCATAAGGATTTTGTACATAAGAAATTGAGGCTAGAAAGCCTTATATTCGAAGTTCGAATGAAAGTTTAAGTGGATGCTAAAAGTCGGCCTCGATAGAGTAAAGCCTAAAAGAGGCACTGCAAGCAAACTGAACACTTGCATTTACAAAATTCTAATTATGAACATAGTGTACCTCTTAGAATGCTTGCGTGCTTATACGTTAAAAACTTCAATTGTTTTGCCTCAACCTTTTCTAATTTCGTCTTATTACTCCATTTATGATTTATTTGCTCTCTGGTACCGAACTATTGGCACCTAAAAAATCCATCGAGTTTCAACCGCGCCCTCTAATCCCACGGCCTCATTGTCCTGAAATTGCTACTTGTTTCGACTTCACTGTGATTATTTTAAAGTAGAATTATATATCTAAGCCAAATTATATATCTAAGCCCGCCACCAATTTAATTCGCCTTTCGAAATGAAGGTTCGTATGACTTAGCTCACTTGCCAATTCAAGTCTAGTTTCAACTCAAATACATTCATCTAAGTCGTGTTGTTTTGAATGAAAACAAATGATTTGAAAATCATTGTCTAAAAAAATAATCACTTGAATCGCTCACAAAATGAACAAATAAAATTATTTTCATTGTCCATGAAATTGTTTCGATTCCTTTTTCATGTCATTCACTTTTCGTGAAAAAAATGGAATTCTAGTCTCAATTCAGATGAGATACTATATACAGATTCCAAAGTACATTAACATTATATACAAAAGATGGAAAAATTCCACATCGAAGGAAGAAAGTAGAAACAAAATCAAGGCATGAAACTTCTGCAAAACTTTCTTCATGTTAGTTATTTTCATGCCATGGTGCAAACGATTTCAACGGAGGTACACCATAGGATGCAATGCCTCTCGTAAGGACACAGCAATACACTCAAAGCATTTGTCCACTACCAGGTATGAACTTGAACCCAAAAATTAATCCATAGAAAAGGCTCGCGTTATTTTCATCTACATATTTGGTTTCAAGCAGAACTTATTTCTACAAAAAGGCAAACCTACCCTTTCGATGTCAATTGTTGTCGAAGCCAACCTAGCAATGAAGATGTGGGGTCGCTTCCTTCCTATTATAGAATTGGTTGTTCCCCAGTAATACCATTTTAGCTCGACAAGCAATAAATAGATGTTAGGAAACTGGTTTTCTTAATTAAATCCTTCATGGGGGAAGATTGATGGAGACTTGAGACTCACCCTCATTTCATTAATTCCATTAGCTACAAATTATTTGCAAACTCATTTGTAGATTTTTTATCCAAAATTCACATTTTTTTCCATTTAATCCCGTGGGAAAAAGCACGTGAAAAATGCCGAAACATTTATATGGCGTTCCATCCAATGTCATGACTTTTAGGTCCCTCATTTAAGTCCATAACTTGAGAAATCCAATCACTTGAGGTAACATTGACCACTTAGATTGTCGAAAAAACTGATTTATCATTACATTAAGTAGTCCTACATGACTTGTCGAAATAATTATCCTTAAATAGGCAAACCAAACAAAAAGTCCACTCATGTCAGGTCAAGAAATGACTGTGATGTGTGGTATGATATTCAAATCTTCAATAAATACATTTTGTTATTATTAGGACAATCTCTATCTCGCCATTTCTAATTACATCCAGACTACACTAATGCACTACTAACAATTTTCACAAGAATTTGGTAAGCTTCTCGAGACTGTTTCTATCAAGTACGTCCTAGTCATGCTTTTGCGCATGGTGGATTATTTAAATACTATGTATTAAAATTCATCCTCCAACACTTCTTTTATTCCGTTCTCACATCATTTCAGTTGCGCTCCTTTCCAAAACCGCATTCCAAACGGCAATTCTCGTTTCCAAATCCAATCCTACCAATTTTCCAACCTCTCAACCTTTCCTTCACCCAACCATCCGTTTCCAAACAAAGGCACCTGCTGCCGTGGTAAAAATTTGCCGGTGATGGAGAATGATGACATCCTTAGTAAGATCAAGAACACGCACGCACCCCGATGTACGTCTGACATTCTAATTGAATTTCCAAAAGTTTAATAGCCACTTTAGAAAAAGAAAAAGAGGATCGATTTGCTGTTTCCTAGGACTCCACCGACGGGAACTACCACTGCCGTGCTAAGGCTGACACTTTTCGACTGAGCTGAGCTGATACGGCGTCGTGTGGTCTGCGCTTCGCAAGGAAAATGGGATTCGAGCACGCCGATCCGACAACGTAGAAAGAAAGGAAAGTCCTCCTGCGGCCACGTCAGCAGAGCCGCCGGCAGCCCGAAACATATCCGACACGTGGCGGCGTCCCGTTGGGCTGTCAAAAAAAATTCCCCCCTGGGCGGGTGGCGGACAGCGAGCGAGTGGGGCGTCCATCTCCTCGTAAAGAAGAAACAAGAGAGAGAGAAAGGCGAAGAAGATAAGCTCGAACCCCTCCAGAGCCTCGCCCCTCCCAAATTCACCTTCACCGCCTCCTCCCCCGTCCCTCGCCAAACGCCGCCGTTTCACCCCGAGCATCGAACTCCTCCCCCTCCCCTCTTCGCACAAAACTCCCTAAAATCCCCGACTTTCCAAATCAAGAACCCGCGGCATTGGAAACCCTCTCCGCCTCTTCTTGCTTCTTCTTCTCCTCCGTCGTCTTCTTCACTCTCTCCGGTCGATTCTCGAGGTCGCCGCTCGCCGCTCGCCGCCGCCGCCGCCGCCCCGGAAGAGTCCCGGGAACAGGAAGGGGGACGCGTGTTGGGAGCTGGAGGCCGACATGGCGGTGTCCGACGCGGTGGTGGGGAACCTGACGACGATCTACGTGGCGGTGATCGCGGCGATCAAGGCGTATGGGCTGGTGTCCGGACGCAGCTTCGGCGGGGGGCTCGTGCTGGTCCTCTCCACGGCGGTGGTGGGGCTCATCCTCGTCGCCACGCTCACGTGGGACGTGTCCCAGAAGGCCGCCCACGCCATCGCCCGGGACGACGACCGCGCCCACGAGGTTTCCTGCAAGGGCGGCATCTGCTGGCACGGCGTCGCCGTCAAGTCCCCGGCCTCCCAGGTCCGGTTCCACCTCCCCCCGCAGCAGCCACAGCCTCCGCCGCAGCCGCCGCACCACGGCGCCGCCGCCCTGTGAATACGACATCGATTTCCACTTTTTCCAGGCCCATTTTCTTTCTCTTTTTTTTTTTTTTTATCTTTTTTTGTGTTTAGTTTACTGAATTTTGGCGAGAGATGTGAGGTTACGGTGTTCTTTGTAAGATGCGCGGTCTCTGTCTACTGTTGCTTGGTCTTCGTCGTCGTTCGTGGGTCATCGAGTTTTGGTTTTTTCTCCTTGTCGAAAAATCAATATGGGTGTTCTCCTGTTTTTCCTTTGTAAAAACATCGAGGGAAAGCGCATTGTATACTTCTGTACGATAAATAAAGAAGGCAATACGAGTGGAATGTTACGTGGGTCTGATGTCTGAAACCCACCTACCGTTCGCCATCGATAGATATTTCGTTGGTGTCCTGTTCCTTTCGAGAAGGAGGAGAGAAGATCCGACGATTCCTTCTCCTCCTCCTCCGCAACTCATTTTATATAATATCATATCAAAGCGCGCATGATGAGGAGCATCATCCCGAATTCCGAATCGGGGTCCCACCCGGAGCGAGCGATCCACTGAGCATCCGGCAGCGAATTTCACGAGCTTCGGCTTCGCGCGGAGCCTTGATTGGAAGGAGGAAGTCGCATCAATCCCCCCTCCTCCATCGATGCCGAAAGTCGGGGCGCTCCTCCATGATGCGTTCCGGCCGTCTTCTGGCGGCCCTTAATTAGTCCCACCCCCCGGCGTTTAAGTTTTGCTTTGATTTTCTGTGGGCGTGGGTGGGGTCTTGACGTTTGAGGTGGGGGAGCCACACCTTTCGTTCATTAATTGGACCGGCCCTGAGACGGACCGACCGTATTGACTACAAAGCTTTGCGGTGAGTTTGGATCTCATGCTTGATGCAAAACCCCTTTTGGGTGTTCTAAGAGAGGAGAGGAAAACGACGGGTCTCGCCGTTTGAAAGGTTGCGCTCCGGTGGCTAGCTAAAGCTGTTGTGGCGGATTCTTAGCTCTTTTAGAAGATGAGGAAACCATTAGGTCATGCGCATCTGATGTTGATTTGACATGTACTCGTCCATGAATCGTCCGATGATTAATGTAATGCCAAATTGAAAGGTGTGTGAGTGATGATAAGATGATAAAAATGCGAATTTTATGACGTTGTAATGCCATGTCAGGGTTATACGTGTCTCTCAAGACGTTTCAGAGGTCTTCTCTTCTTTTCTTTTTTGGTATAATTGAGGCTGAAATCATCATTGGTTTGTTTTCTATGAGGTGAGGATGAGCACAAAACACAACCTTGATTCAACAAAGGCCGTGATAAAATGGCTACTCTCCAAATCTGTCGCAAATGCTAAATTTGAGTTATTTCCAACATCGGGGTTTTGGTGTTGCAACACCTACTTCAGTCACCGTCTTTGTGTCTTGTCGAGATGTGAGGGAAAACACATTAAACCCTCCTCCAATATCACCACATCACCACTATAACTCCCGATTCACCTAACAAAACCTTAACCTCGTCCACCACCAACAGCCGCCGCCGCCGCCGCCACCACACGCCGTGACCTACAATCTTGTGATTGTCTCCTCACCTTCGACCATTGTACTCCTCTCATCTCTCCTATATTATCTCGCGTGCCACGCATAACGTGACGTTGAACAATGGTGGTGAGGTCGTCAAGGTAGGTACCTCGATCCAAGGTCACAACAGCCATGAACAATTGCGAAGCCAAGGTCTCAATGCAATCATAAGTCTTTTATTTTGCTAATTCAATAATAAATCTTCGATTTATAAATGTAGTTTTTTCAACTAATTTTGATGGAAAATTGGTAACATGACATTGCCACCTTATGTAGCAAGATCGATGCTAACATAAAAAATTATATTTTTTTATTCTTTTTCATTTCATCGTGGCCGACGAGGGTCACTGCTACCCTTAACCTATTACTGGCCATTATGAGAAAATTAAGAAAGAAAAGAAAAGAAAAATAAAAGTACATATAATTTTTTTTTAAACATTAAAAAATCATACATGTCAATGCCATCTTTTTGTCAATTGCACCACGTAAGATAATTAACGTTTACATCTATGTTAGCTATTTGCAATTATTTGACATTTTAACCAGTTATACTCTCATTTATTTAGTAAGAAATTCATGTATTTATAGATATTAAACTATACTTTACCAAAAAAAAAATAGATATTAAACTATGTATTTTGTTTTACTTTTAATGCTAAGTATGAGACAACGCTTCTAGTTTATTAAGAATACGTGATTAATTATACATTCAAAAGCTAAATTTTTAGTCTTTGTAAAGTATTATTCTTCTTTTTACTGACAAAAAAAAAAAGTATCATTCTTTTTTATTTGTATAAGGAATTCAAATGGCACTTGCCGGCTGGCTCGTCAAAATAAGCACACCGACAAGCGCCTGTTGATTGATTAAACGCTTAAAAATAAAAATAAAAATTAATGCGTTTGCCAATACAATGCTTTTGTTCTGCTATCTAATAAATATCTATAGGTAATTATTAATAAAAACCCTTGTGTGCGACAGGCCCAAGCACATTTTTGACCGTGTCTAACAAGGAAAGAAATCGCTTTTTTATTCTGTAGTGCTTCGATTACCCTTGTTAAAAATAAAATTAGTGCCTTAAACAATTTGAAATTTCTTTAACCCGACCCAAAATTCCAAGTAAATATAAAAAAAATTAATATGTTTGACGTACGCCATTCGCGTGGTTAATCAGACGATAATGATAAATCCCTAAAATTCATCCTTCCGCATTCGCTTTTGAGGGCGGCGGGTCCCACCATATCGATTCTCAATCGCTCACGGCCAGATAAACGAATCGTCAATCTCGGCCGTCCAATGGCCCGGAGATCGCGCCTCGGCTCCATCCGACGGAGGATGGCGTAGCGTAGATCACCGCCGCAGTAGCACCCGATAAAACTCTTGCCTTTTCTTTTCCCCAATGGGCTCGACCTCATTATTCAAACTCTTCAGCAATCTCTCTCTCTCTCTCTTTTCTCTCTCATCGCTACTCGTTTCCTCTGCCAGTCGCCGCCTCCGCGCACGGCGTTCCTCTTCGGCGTTTCCGTCGCACGTCGATCGTCGCCGCGAAGACATGTCGGAGTCTCCATCTCAGGCGCAGGCGCCGCCGCCGCCGCCGCCGCCACCGGCGCAGCCCGTGCTCGACGACGCCGCCGCCGCCGCCGCCGCCTCGGCCTCGGCCTCGGAGTACTGGTGCTTCCAATGCAACAAGCGCGTCTCCGTCGAAACCCTAGCGGACCTCCCCGACGTCGTCTGCGTCGAGTGCAAGGGCGGCTTCGTCGTCGACTCGATACCCTCCGCGCCGTCGGCGCAGCCCTCGCCGCCCGATCAGCTCGACGATCCCGCCCTCGGCGCCCAGTTCTTCCAGGTCCTGCGGCTGATCGCGCAGGCGGCGCGTGACGAGGACGTCCCCCCGCCGCCCCCCTCGAATCCGCCGTCGGACGACGATTTCCTCCGAATCGAGCTCGATGGGTGGGACAACGATGAGGAGGAGGATGAGGACGACGACGATGAGGAAGAGAATGAGGAGAACGGTAACCGCGAGGGGATCGAACGGGGCGAAGGGGAGAGGGAGGGGGATGATCAATCGGATGACGAGAACGGAGGAGAGAACAGAGATGAATATGATGAGGATGATGCGCGGAGGAGGCGGCGTGACGTGCTCAGGCTCCGGATCCGAGACTTTGCAACGCGAGCCCGGAGCGGGCGCAACCGGATTCTCGATTGGGCAGAAATTTTGATGGGATTGGATGATAGTTCCATCGAACTGAGGCTCGAAGTGCCTGATTCAGACCGCTACATAGGCAATCCGGAGGATTACGTGGATGACGCTGGGTACCAGGCTTTGCTGCAGAATTTGGCGGAGAGCGACAGTGGAAGAAGAGGAGCTCCACCGGCTGCAAAATCAGCTGTTCTGGAGCTTCCGACTGTGGAGATCAGATCAAAGGACGAAACCTTGGTGTGTGCGATCTGTAAGGACATGGTGAGTGTGGGCGAGATGGTGAAGAAATTGCCCTGTAGTCATGGTTACCATGGGGATTGCATCGTCCCTTGGTTGGGTGCGAGAAATACGTGTCCAGTCTGTCGGTTTGAGTTGCCGACTGATGATCCTGAGTATGAAGAGGAGAAGAAGAAAATGAATGTGAATGCAGGCGGGAGCTCAGGTTCTGTCGAAGAAAATTCGGTGGAATAAGTTTGCCTTGCTTTATTGTTGAATTTGCTTGTTTGGTGGATTAGAACAACAAATTTGACTGCCTTTTTTTTTCCTGCCCTGATAACTAATGTAAATGATGTTTTACCTAGTTGTCTTGTTTGTGTTTATCTGCAATTTGCTTTTGTTATATGATTTAGGATGTGATTAGTCCAGCTGAGATAGGATCATAGGATGGTCTCTCTGATTTTGGGAGGATGAAGGACTGAAGTAATTCTTGGCTGTCTAGGGACACTCTATTGCAGATAGAAATTAGAAGCAGCCGAGGCAGAGATGCCAGAGAAGAAACTGAACTTTGATAATGTGTTGTGGTCTAGACCATTGCTTTTGACAAATATTGCACGGAGAATGGGATTGGGTTTGAGAACTGCCTTGTCATTAAACGACTCGTGGGCTCTCTACCAGCTCTCAGGTGATGTGAATGTTAGTCAGTCTTCTTTTCGTGATAGGTAGGATGTAGGAAGGTTAGTCAGTAGTCACTCTTAATCACTCCATTGCTTTCCAATCTACTTGTGAAGGGGTTGAATTTGCTTGTTCTTGATGGTTTATTCACATCATGGCGTTGGAATATGCTGTTGTAGCGGTTTAGGAGCTTCTACTGTGCAGTAGTCTTCCTCGTACACGCTGGAATGTCTCATTGGTTATGTTCATTCTGGAAACTGTCGTGCAATGATTAGGTACTTCTAGATGCTTTATTTGTCAGTCATACTCAAGGAAGCAGGCTTTTAGCTAGGTTAGTTGATTGTCAACCTTCTTTTAGATGAACAGAATAGCCTTCTAGCCTAATATTCCTACTTATCTGTGAATCTCATATAGCATACCGTAAATGCTATTGATTTCTTGATGATTTTGTGATTTTTGATATTGCTGAATCTTTCTACAAGGCAAATATATTGAAGTGGGGTTGTTTTGTTTGTGAGATCTAATAATTCTTTCTACGAGGCGAATATATTAAAGTTGGGTTGATTCGTTTGGGAGATCTAATACGAATCGCTTGAGCACCCCACCCATTTCCAGAAGAATTACTTATAGTGATTCCGCCATCTTGATTTTTACTGTGGTGATAGATCTCACTTTGTGTCAATTAATGCAATTGATGATTAGTTGAGCAGAATATGCTTGCCATTTCTCATAAGCATTTTTAAGAGGAGTATGATGGCATGACCGGAGTGGCTTTTTTCACCTTTATAGGTTAGATGCCTTCGGTACCTCTACTCTCATTTTTCTTCTCTCTCATTGCTCTGCATATAGGCATTCCTGGGTACTCATTGTTTCTTGATAGTTTGCTATCAATTCACATTTTCTGAAGCTGCTTTCAATTCCTAGCAGAAGTTGTTCGATTTTCTACTCTCTACCTTTTACCTACTATTGGCATGAGGGATCTTCTATTATTCATGATGGGTACGGGGTCTTGGTCGGAGCTCGTGAAATATCATGCCGTATATCTTGTAATCTGGTAATACACCAGGAATCTTATGGCCGACAGAAACGTATTTTAAAATTAATTTAGTCCAGAAGAGTAATTTTTATATGAGTGGTGAGTTAGTTCGTTGGTCAGTGATCTGGTACCGAATTTGACTATTGACCTAGCAAATTTTGGATCACCAGAAGACCCAAGTTACCCCTTGAATGTTTGTTCTTAGGCGCTTACCAGCGGCAAAGAAGAATTGAATTTGGAAAAGGTGCGGTACGAATATGTTAATTTTTCCAAGGATTGGGGAGAACATGGTGGCTTTCTCAGACAAGTAATTCCGATAGTCTTTCCGTCATTCGAGTTAGCTGTCCATGGCTAATTTGTTTATTCGAGACCCTTCCCATCAAGGATTGTTGCAATTCCTTCCACGTAACTTAATGGAGATGCTTTTGATGGAAGAAAGATTGATGTAACTATCGATGCTTCGGTGCTTTGAAATGCCATTGAATCGATAAATTCGGACGGCTACATGGATTAGATCCACACGACAAAACCACTTTTTTTTTTTTTATGAGAAATATATGCGTATTGTAGTCAAAGCCCCGGCGGGTCGATAACCTGGTCAAGTGCTATTTATACGTAGAGTGCTGTTCACGGCAGCAGCGATATTTCGTCACTAGTTGAATAAGAAGATTGCTATGATTATAATCTTGGATTGAACATGGGCGTTCGCAATTGATGAACGAAAGTCAGACGTGTATGGTAATCATACATCAATTCTTTGCGGAGTGATCACACAATTTTTTTTATCTCAAAGGTATTCTTGATGTACATGTTATCCACCCTGGGGCAGAGAGCCAGTTAGAGCCCCAATGCGACGATGTACATAGATCGGAAAGGCGGTACAGGATGACTTTGTGATTGGATCGGCCGAAGTGGCTTAACTAAATTTTAGTCATGCAAGATCGCTCGCGCGGAATACTTTTTCTACTAACTCAGATATCTCTACTTATTACGGTTTTGTTGTCTAGCAAGACCAGTGACGCGTGCCCTTATAACCTTTACGTAAGAGTAGTTTTTCGCTTTTTTAGAGGTCAAAAGTAACAGAGCCTCAGCCCAGGTCTATTATGCAGTTGAAGCAGCTCGTCCGTAAATACAGGATCCGAAAGTGGCGATGGCGTTTGACTCTTGAATCATGATACCGTGGATGAGAAGCGAATCGGAGTTATGAGCTGATTCTAGAGTTTTAAGTTTTCGGTTACTGTTCTTCTATACTTTCTGAAAGACTAACACGCGAAGGAAGAAGTGGCAAGTCTTTGCAACCGAGTATACGTCAGGGTTCAAGCTTTTCCGGACAGGCAACGCAGCCCTCCATTTCATTCGACAGAAAACGAGAAGCGAGAAATAACGGGGTTAATTACCTTCCCATCACAACCGATTTTAGCATTACACCTTGTGAACTCCAAAGCAAGTTAGCTCCCCACATTCTTCTCCCCAAGGAAACACAAAGGTGACAAGAAAAATTTGCTCAATATTTTTCTTTTTGACAGACATGGGACCTGGGAGAGATACAACATCTATCTAACCAACACCTCCAGCGGCTGCCAAGGCCTTCTATAAGACACTAATAAAGTGAGAATATAAAGAAAACCCCAAAATTTAGGCTATTAAACTAAAATCCCCCCACCTAATAAAAATTAATCTCTCAAGAATCAGATTTCCTTCGCTATCTCCAGATTTTATTCAGTTTCAAACCCACTTCCCATGAGAGCCAAATTTGTTCGCCCTATGCTCATGATCCTCAGAAAGGAAGCACTCCCCTATCTGTTTGGACATTCGGACCCGACCTGAAAAGCTCGGTTGGACTGACATTTATTTCCATGGAGGTTGCTGCTGCCGAAAACCAATCGGGTAAGATTCCCATCCACCCTCCGGTTCCTTCCTCTTGCCACCCAGCCCAGAACTTGAAGACGGTTGCAAGCTAACCCTCAGATGTTGTTCTTCCATTGATCTACCCTGATCTGGCACTAAAAACTGTCTTAAAACAGCTGGCTGCTCACGGTTGACTCCATCAATTGCGAATCCAGAATTCAGATCAAATTGTGCCCGAGAAGGGCCAGGACCATTGAGACCGAGGGGCGCAGAGGTCATCATGAACGGCGGCTGAGGGAAAGAGGAGAGAACAGGTGAAACAGATCCGATGGCTTGAGGCACAAATGGGTTCCCACGTGGGTCCACCATGTACCCAGGCCGATACATGTTATTAGAGAGAGAAACAGCAGGCCCTGTGTTTAGTCCGTTGTATGCCCACGGAGGTGGATAAGAGATTGTGGGACCCATCTCCCAAAAGCCTCCTCCTCTTGGCACGCTGGCATCTGCTGCAGACTCGAGACCCTTGCCATTTAGTAGGGACAAACTCTGGGGTACATGATCTTTCTTGTCGACCTCCACTTTTGCACCAAATAAAGAAATAACAGGTTCTGACTTGGGCTTCCCATAACTCGTCACATTTTGGGAAGATCTGCCACCGTAGGGACCTTGGTCAGAAAAATCATTGTGAAACAGTGGCCTGTCATTCAAATCAAAGTTCCTCATGGTTGATGAAGATGATGCAGGAGACGGGCTGCGTTGGCCATTTCTAAGGTTAAGTAGCTGACGCTCCCCTCTAAAATCTGATATTGATGGCTCACCATCATCACCAATGCGATTCAAATCTAGTTTGAACCTCTCTGATCTCTTAGAACTAACCTCCACTGAGGATTCTCCAGATCGGAGGCTTGACGAGACCGGGATTTGTATCCCCGGCATGAGATCAGCAGCTTTGTCATCTCCACCTTCTGCCACATTAAGATCAATATCTAAACATGTATGCCTCTGCTTGGAATCATGGGATTCCTCACCGGGAACAGTTTTTTCGGCAACAGTACTTCTGCGAGGTGATGCTGGACGAAATGCACTCCTGGGAGAGTTTTTCCAACCAAGACTTCCTTCAAATTGCAAAGGAGCTGGTGGTAATCCAGCAACGGTTGCTGTTGGTTTTGAAGCAGAAACAACAGAGACTGGCGTAGACACTGCATTTGCAGTGCAGTCCACATCATCTGAGGAAACTTCTTGGTTCAGATCAAAGGCACACATGCCTTTCTCCATCTTATCTTCTGGTTCTTGCGTTGCCTCTGTTACTTGAGAGGACTCCATTTCATGCATAGAACCATCCTGTTCAGTATTCATGTTCTCTGGATTTATTAAACTTCCCTCTCCCTCAGAAGATGCATCAGAAGTGTCATTCTGTTCTCTTGCCCTCTCAACTGACGGGACAACGGCCAATACATCTTGTTTCGCATTGATAGGCTCAGGGCTGCCACGCTGCCGGATTCCAACTTCTGAATCTCTCTCTAAGTTCATTTCTCTCTCCACTTCTTGAGCAACTTGTCGAGCTACTTCTATCGCATCAACAATGCCATATTCAAGCTCAATTCTTGACCTCTTCCGTTCAGCCACGCTAGGACCCCTGACTTCCCTTCCCAGTCTGTAAGAATTAGAAGCACCTGCTACATTTTCACCATCATCGCTTGAATGTTCCTCATCTTCTTTAGCAGCTCCTCTGTCTTCCCTCCTCAAAAATGCAATGTCCAACGCGTCTGGTTTACCCGTGCCGCATTCAACAACAGATGACTTCTGCACATTAGCAGAGCCGCAAGCACTATCTTCAACTGTCTTAAGCACCGTGTTGCATTGGCCTAAAATCCCCTTGTCATCCTTTTCATTCTTCACTTCAGACACAGTTCTCCTTGGACCTAGAGTGGCCTTTCCAACACGGAAACTGTTGCTATTGATATCATCTGCTGCTGTGACTTTGGACCCAGCGACTTGAGCATTTGCATTTGCAGCATCAAGATCTAAAGGAACAGCAGTAAGTTCAAATGCATTGAAAGCAGATTTTTCTGCCATTACCGATTTTTCATGAGAAAAATTAAGCTTGTCTTCCTGCTTTCCGATTTCATACAACCTCCCCGTATCAGGTTTTCTGATTCGCCCACCACTCTCCTCTTGTGGAACCGAATGACCAGGAATTTCAAGTGAGGGTGTCCCTTCGACTGGGCATGTAGAGGACTCTTTTACAACCTCATTTGTCTCCGGTATAGGCCCTGACGTGGGAGAAGATGCCAAAGGACCCGCAGATCTATCCTTCACATCTGCATCTTCAGAAATCTTCTGTGGAGATAGCTGACTGACATGAGTCGGAATCTGGTCATCCTCGACCTTTTGCCGTTGGAGACAGTTAGGACTTCTTGATGGAAAGTTTTCATGTCCAGCAGGTTCTGTAGCCAAATTTTCTGCATCACCTCTTTCATTGGAAAGTGCAACATTTACATCAGAGCATGCAGACTGACCACTCTCTCTAACAGGTTTCCCAACTTCCTCAGTCCCATTGTCACATGACATAGCACTTCCAATATCCTGGCAACGACTATCACCATCCTCACTGTGCTTCCAGCTCTCGAAAAGCGCTCTTGCACTGTCCTGAACCTTTTCACTACGGTGGCCAAGAAGATTCCTGATGGTAATCATAATTCCAGAAGAAATTGACCTCCTAGTGTCTAGATCTAGCTTCTTAATTGCATGTAGTAGCACAGTCATTGACTCCTCCACAAGACTATCGCTAGAGTCATTTTCAAACTTTTCAGCATCCTTTAGCCATCTAGCAATGAACGATACTCCATCTAACTGAACAAAGAGATCAAGACATTCTTTACTCTCCGTGGCAGCAATGGTACTTGCAACAGCAGCCCACTGCCTAATTGCATCGCCAGCATTCTTCAGAACATAATCCTTTTCTTTCTGCATAACACTGACCAGCTCCTCGACACGAGAGGGAGCAGTCAATCCATCCCTCATCTCAGTCAGAGTGAAAAAATCTTCAAGTGTCATGGTGCCTTAAATACTGTACTTCATCCTACATAGATCCTTGTGCCATGTTGATATTTTGTCAAGTAGAAAAAGTTGCATTACTCTTTGGATGGCAAGAATGTTTCAAAGTTCCCCTACAGAATGTAACATTAAAATGCATGTAAATACTAGAACTCACCACTTAAATAAAAAGGAGAAGACGCCAAAAGAACTTAAACTCGGAAATAACCATAGTTTGCAGCACAGACAATGTTCAGTAGCAAGCAACATTTCCCACCCATTTAACGACAGACCAATCAAGTCAGGCCAAGTACAAAAGGCTTTCAAATAGATACCTAGAAGAAGAAGTAACTGACAAGCAAACTAGTTCTTTGGCAATCTTTCTTCAGAGTGAAAGAATGCCTCCCAAGTCATCATGACATGCAAGAATGTAATCACAGAACAATATTAAAAACTCAAGGAACCCTAAGGAATAACAAATGATCTGAGCACAAGAATGTTGCATAGGTAAGTCTATCCAGTTGCAGCATCTCAGACAAGCTGCTGTTGCTTCATACAAGATGCACTTCTACAACATAAAGCGCCCTTTGCTGTCACAGTCAAATTCAAGAAAACACCAAACCGCAAAACTAAATGGTGGAAAGGGGATTCCAAGAAAAGAACTCCCTATGTTAACTTTAGGTTTCTTACAGAAATACCAGATCAAATCTGGTGAGACTCATTCAAGTCACAGTTAAAATTGGCTTGGAACAAGCCACAAAAAAAATTAGGCAAACTGTCATCCCCAAAAGTACAAGCATCAAACAGGTCATTGCAAAAGAAAAATGAGAAGAGGCAAAGAACATATCCTAAAACATTTAATAAGGCAAAGAGAAAGCACTAAGTTGAATGGTGACCTTCTAGCCGTGTGATTCCCAGTTTGACCTAATTGCGTGGACAGCAAATACAAACTAAAGCGAAGAAAAAATCCAGGTAATCACACCAAATCACGACAATAAATAAACAAGAACATTCAGTGACTCATCATGTAACATCTGATATCAGTGCTTAAGGAGTCCCACTTAATGCCTTGGCTTGTCAATTTGTCTTAATCTTCCCACAGAGGACATTTGTCAAGTAATTTAATTCAATTAGCAGCAGTAGCAAAGTTAAAAAGAAAGAACCCAGTAAAAGCAAAGCACACAGCAACATCTACACTGTTTCTCCCAATTATATCTGTAATCCTAACAGGATAAGCACAGAAGCCATCACTTAAGGCCTAAGAAAGCAATGGCGCAGAAATATGGGGCATGCAGATTAAAAAAGCTTAATACATCTTTGCAAAACAAGTTTTTATGAGGAAATCATCACCAGCCCCCTTCTTTAACTGACTGTGCATAGTATTAGAACTACGACAAAATGACCTTGTGTCATTTTCTCGAGATAAAAAGCTATAGTTCTCTCATGGAATTACACAATCTAATTTGCTTATTCGACATTTGAGCTACTAGCACACCAATATAATAGAGAATGAAACTTGATCAAGTCACACCCATTTACAGCAGAAACGGAAACCCATAACTCACGGGAGTCAAATACTAACAGTGTGATAACTCCAGTAACAAATCCAACATTAAGAATTGTAACTTGAGAACCAATGTTAACACAGATCTTCACTGGACTTGTCATAGAATTTGACAAATTCTTCTAACTGCCTTAAGCACCTGACCTACTTCACTATGGCAATCCTGTCCTATTGTTAAGCACAAAATAAGGCCAGACACTTGCTAGTGGCGATTTATAACCATCTCTAGTTTACTGTGCATCTATTCCATCTTTTTGTAGAGAGAAAAACAGCAGAGGCAACTATAATATTCTTCACAAGGAACACCTACAGGCACATAAACTAAAGAAAACAATAGGAGACAAAAATGTTAACAGGTCTCGAGGAAGGGGGAAAAATATCGACGGAGAAAAAGTATTGGAAAAAAAAACTCCCATAATCAGCAGTTTAACAGGCAATCAGCAGGACGGTTTGCCGTTTTGATATCTCATATATGTAACCACACATGAAAAATGATGAAACATACCCATGACGATTCACAATTCATCGACATACAGATGGCATGTACTGCATAAAATTCAAAAAACAGAAGGCCTATTCAGGACAAATACTGTAATCTGAAAGGACAAAAAAGCAAAGGGTACTCTCTACAAGAAACACATTGAACAGGCAACAAGTCTTATGAGGCCTAAAATGAAGCGGAAGACCCAAAAAAAAAAACTGTGTAATGATGGGGGAAATTACCAATACCGGAAGAACTACAACAAGGATCAAACTCACCGGACACTGTGATCCAGCTACTCAGCGCAAATGACTCTCCGAAAGTTTCCAATCAAATTCCCCACTAATTACACTTCACACCTGAAAATTCAAGTAAAAGCACAAAATTCAATCCCCATAACGACAATAAGAGCAAAAGATCGAGCAGTTCCCGTCCAAAATCCTAACCAATTCGGCACCCGCGGAAGCCCTCAAACCTCACGAAAACACGACAGACGAACACCCAACAGCTCATTCGACTCCGGTCCTAGACCACGACGGCCGGACAGACCACGATCAAGAGCAACCCAATTACCCCCTAAAGCAGGAGATCAAACCCTAGCGCTCAAAACCACGAATGGCGAAGGCAACGAGGAATCCCCCTTTCCGCGGGCCCAACCCCCCAAAAAAAAAAAAAAAAAAAAACGAACTTTACAGGAGAAATCACGGCCAATTCCAATCCAGAATCAACCCAAGCGATCGAATGCCGCGAGAGGCCGGACCGAAATTCACCGCCCGATTCCCGGAACCACCGCCGAAACCACCAAGAAAGAAACCCCCACACCAGCAGAAGGAGGAGGAGAAGAAAGCCCGATTTCGCAGTCGCGAGAACTTTACCTCGGCAAGCATAGCGAAACCCTAGCCCAGCGCGCCAAGCCTCCCTCCCACCCCTTCTTTCTCTCTCTAGAATTTTCTCGCTCCAGTCGCGAAGCGCGAGGAAGACTCTCTCCTCTCCCCCTCTTTCTCTCTCCTCCTCCTCCTTCTCCCGAGCTCCGTGGGGGCTGCAGCAACACGCTTCAACGCCGCGTTCCCTCTCTCTCTCTCTCTCTATCTATCTCTCTCTCTCTCTCTCTCTCTCTCTAGGCTGCTTCGCAAAAACCCACGGGGCGGTCGGGGGTCGGGGTCAGTCTTCCCCTCTTTGCTGCTGCAGCTGCTGCTGTCAAAAAAAAGCCCTTTTTTTTTTTTTCACGAACCAGAGAGGGGATGCGAGCTTTTTGCGTTTCCTCTTCCCCTTTCCCCCTTTTTGCTTTGCTTTCCCCCTTTTTATTCCCCCCCAATTTTGTCACTTTTATTAAATTTCACCCCATTTTCCTCCTCATTCTCTCTCTCTCTCTCTTTTGGGAGGTGGGATGGTTTGACGTTCCAGAAACCGGGTCAATTGAACCCCCCCCGCCCCCTTTAATTCCCTTTTTTATTTTCCCTTTTTCCGGGTTCAGTTCTTATTTTACTTTATTTTTATTTTTTTCCGGTCCAATGGCAATTAGCGGCCGGGCCCACGAGCCGCACTGGCCGCGCGAGCTGGCGGCTCGGCTCGAGGCGCGGCGCCAGCGGCTGCTCCCGTCAAACCGGTATCGTCAGTTGGAATATTATATTCCTCCGCTTTTTTACGTATTCATTTTCATTAATTCATCTGTCCTTTTTTTTTTTCGGGTATCGGTTTTTTAATTTTTTTGTGGGCGGATTGGAAAGGGAGAGGGGAGGGGAGGGGATGGGGGAAGGAAAAAAGGACGCATCGGAGATGGGAGTGGCAGGAGTTCGCCAAAGCCTCCAAAACTGTCAATTTCTATGAAAGTTGGGGAGGCCAAGGGGAGCTTATCATTGTCGCTGTCATGTTGTGGCCCAACACCGTCACGTGGAATATCACACGTGCGACCCCCCCCCCTTTTAATTTCTCTTTCTTGCATGCAAAGGATAGAGATGCGTGAACCCACGACCCCCGGTTCGGCCCTGACCTTTGCCGGTCCGGGTCACGATGTTCTCGGTTTTGGTGGGTTTTGTTTGACCGGAAGGGGAAAATTTTGGGTGTTAGATCTTGCTTGGGCCCGGGAGGCTCCGTTCTCTCAAAGTGGAAAGTAAAATCAGGTGGATCGATCCATCGATTGAGCGCATCGAGAAAGTCGCCCGACTTATATGGTACTGTGCGGTCCAAGAGTGAGATCAAATGAATGATCAAAACCTTTGTAAGTAGAAGAACAAATTATACACATACGCAAGTTTTGACATGAGTATGGTATTTGTCGTTTGGTGGAGCCGTACCCATGTATGTACATTCTGAGCTTTTGAAATCTAGACCATGGTTTGTAAGTTTGTGACCTTTTGATTTTGTGTATTAGACATATCATATGCCTTTTTTTTCTATATATTTCATTAGGGAAAAAAAAGTTGCATTTGTATAATATATATATGTAGCAAATCCTACATAAAAAAAAAAAGAAGAAGAAAAAGTGCAGTTACATGGTGGGTGAATTTGCATTTTGCCTTTGGCCAAAAAAAAGAAAATTACATTTTGCCTCTAGAGTTTTATGGATGTTGTAATTTGCTCCCCGATGGTTTCATGTTACATTTTCAACGTGCCTCCTTGTTGTTGACTTTAGCCAAATCTGAATAACCCAATTTCATGGAACTTACCAAGTTACTCACCGAATTTCTAACTTCTGGAACATGAATCTGCAAAATGTTGACTTGTACCAGGTTCCCTTGTACATCCCTTTACAAATTCTCAAGTATTTCCGCAAGAACAAAGTAATTTTTTCACTCGATCTTGATGTGTCTTCAACTTCTATCTGAGAGCGTTTCATGCGTGATGATGACATTATAAATTTAAGAAATATATGGAAATAGTACCATTGATATTGACTAAAGGCAACAGCATTAATAATTGGACTATAAAAATGCAATCATCACACACAATAAGTCGATTATATGAAAATCATACTTGTCTCATATCAATTCAAGAACGATCTATCGTATCGATTAACCGATATCAAGAGTCGCTTTCTCATATCCACCTCCGTATCAAAGACCAAATTTAGTCGCCACCACCCAACAACAAAGTTCAAGGTATCTTCTCCGATCCAATAAAGGAGTGCTTTCTGGGCCTCTCGAAAAGACAGCAAAAGTCTAATGTTGTTGGAATTTACCTCAGCAGGGGTAAGCCTTGCTTTCATCTACGGCCAAGTGTCCATAATATTCGATACCGATTGATCTCGATGTTCTTTTCTCTAATGGGTTTTTGCGAATCATCATCATTCGACTTTTCACTCGGCCTGGTGGGGGAGCAGCGAAATCCGGGAGGTGGGACCTCATCCCGCCTTTTTGATTATGTTGTAATAAAAAGATAAAAGACAGCATTTGGAAGAGCATTTCCATCGACACATGAACGAGCCCCCACCGAAAAAGACATGTCGAGTTTTTTAAATTTATCGTCGATTGGGTTGTCCGTGTCCCGAATGATGTACCTCATCAGCATCATCCTCATCTCGCGGACAATCCCGTCTCTGTTTCTATCCGCGTCACTTCCCTGGGCCGAATCCGCCAATGAGGCTCCACTCGAAACGTTCCCTGCCGGTCCATCCTTTCTTGGTAGAAGGGGGGCACGCGGCTTTGAATCAAATGAGAAATTCACGAAGTATGCCGGCATACCGGACAGATCGTTCGGTCACGATCGCTTTACACTTGACTGCGACAGCACATCGAAATATCATTAATTTATGGAACATGATATTTTTGTACTCAATTACTACGACGTGTCATAAGGTTGTAAGATGCACCGATTATTCCGTAAAAATATTGGGTGGCCCACGACCTCAAGGCAAAGACGTGGTTAATGCTCTTTTCATTTTCCTTTTGGCCTTTTCATGAAATAAGATCCTAAAATGCCTCTAATGGTACTAGGAATAATGTCAAAAAGGAAACTCCTTTCATTTCTTTCTGGTCTAGTTGTTTGGGCCTGTGACGAGAAAGAACTTTACAGAGGAGTAACTTCAAATCCAAGAAAACTTTATCCTTTTATCAGGAGGCTGAAAACGGTGAGACGGTGGCAGTACCAGAAAAAGGAGCGAAGGACTTCTCCCCGCCTGCACACGAGCTCTCGCTACACAGTTCATCCAGAACCCTAATTCCTCGCGCTCGAACCATGGCAGATGATGCCGAGGAGACAGCATAAAAGTTCCCACCTTGCTCAGAAGTCCAGCACCAGGATCAGAACTTTTGTTTGGTCCCCTTCAGGGTTTATATCAAATCTATTGGGGGATAAAAATTGGAGTTTTCTACTCCAGAGTCCGTAAAATGTAGTGTTCGACAGCTTTTTAGCCAATTTCATCACCAAAAAGATCCTCACTGAATCAAACAAAAAGAAAACAAGAATTTGTTAAAACTCATCGTAGGTGTATATTATCATAACACCGAGTCGGTTAGGGTGTAGGCTGCATGTTTAAGTACATCTCCGACTTCGTATGTACGTCTATGACACTGCTCGTTCACGTCCAATATGTGGCCAAATCTTCAGCATATAATTGGGCATGTTCAAAAACACCGTCCATCTTGTCAAGAACAAAAGCACATGGTCTTGACAAATCATCCACAGTGAGATGACTTCACTTTCAAGCAAAAATGAATAGGCAAAAAAAACGCCTCAACTGTACACATTGACGCAACCAGTTGCTAAGTGACTCCACTGCTTTATGCGTGAGGTTACTTTTTCAGCAACCGTAGCAAAGTGGTGCTCCCTTGAGTTCTCTTTCTTTCTTCTGCCGGTAGTTTCTTCTGTCCCCTGTTTCCCTGCCCATTAATGACAGAATTGAAGAAGTAAACAATGGGAAGTTCTTTCTCTCCGTTGTTGGTCATGTAATTCTTAAGCATCAATTCATCTTCTGGCAAAGTTAAGTGACATTCTCCATCTAAGAAGACAATGACTTCACTTTAAAAGCTGTCCGCACATATCCCAGCTAGGTGCTGGTCATGAAGTCCATAAATTCAGTAAGCAAACGATATACCTCATCATCACTCCAGGTTGACAGACAGAAAACAGTCAGCGGTTGTATAAACTGAAGAAGTCAGGGAGCTGGAGAAAATTTGTCAAACCAATTAACAAGAATTCCAAATGCGCATAATGAACTTACCCTTGGTTTTTCCATCTCGTCCTCTACATCTAAAGTGCTCATTTCTCTCAACAATATGGACGAAGCAGGCAATAGTCTCCTGGCAAGGAAAATTTATCAACAAGGGGAACGGGAGAAGCAATTCAAAAATGACTTGTCAAGTGTTGTCCTCAATAACACGATGAGAGATGGAAGATCAAATGTCGCTCCACCTTTTTGGCTTCTCCAGACTTGGGCATTTGTAGGAAGATTTGAGCCCCAGTTCAGCTTCTACCGAACTGCCTAAGCTACATGCTTGTGTAGATTCTAGATCCTTGTCAACTGATGCCGGTTGATCACATGATTTCTACAGGAAAATATAAAGTTCCTCCTTTAGAATATCAACAAAAAATACTACCTCATGGGTAGTATGTTCTTCACAAATTTACATATAATATCAAAGAAATCTAGATTCATTTAAGAAGATTGCAGAAATATTGAATATAACCTGAGAGAGAGAATAAGAAGAGGACATTTCAGGGTGGAGAATAAAAGAAAAGATTCGATTGAGTTAATGAATGCCCATAACAACTAATTAGCTGGAATTCTGAAAAGGGTAGTTTTTGCATATTTGATTTTCTGATGATGTCTCAATGAATTTATCATATTCTGCTTTCAATGTCTCGAAATTCAAAAAGATAAACTTCCAGTTCGAAAACCAAAAGAATTAAGCATCTGGTTAAAATGACATTTGCTCAAGGGCCATGAATCTGTGACAATACAAATGTGTAAAAGAATGAATTTATCTGTATAAAGATGCTTGAAATGTCAGACAAAACTTAGAAATCCGATATGTTTAATCCCAAAGTGACATTCTCAGTAAGTCATTATTCATGAGGAAAACCACAATTGCCTATTCCATATTTAGATCCTTTTACCTCTCATAATACAGCTAAGCAACATACAGAAAGGAAGAATCAAGCAAGGCACCATCTGAGATCGCCACACGTGTTAAAGCAACCTTCACAACCTCCAAATGTTTATCTATGTAACCTAATAAAAACTCTTAAGTATTTGTTCTGCATTTCAATTTAACATATAAAAGCAAGATATTAAAAAGTCCCATAGGATCAACCTTGTATCCGTGCTTAATAAGTGTACCAAAGAACCTCAACAGATAAAGATGGACCATAAAAAAAGAATACTAAGGTTACAAGAGCAAGGCAGGGCTAAATGGAATGTCATAGGATAAAAAAATAACTAAAACCTCATCATCTTCGCTGAGCAGCTGATCGAGCTCCACTGACGAACAGCTGTTTTTCCTAACCATAACAAGTGGCTGAGAAGATAAATCTGCACCTGCAGGTTTAAATTTTATAGGCATATAGAAGCCATGAGATAAAACACTTAAAAAGAAAAGACCTCAGATGTACTAGTCAAATTATCAGGGGACAAACACAGGAGTCTTCGCATCACAGCTGCCAAAGTCCAAAGATCAGTTGAACTAAATTCACAAGTGAAAACCCAGAACCGCAACAAAATTCACATCCTGATCTTTCTATGGGTCTTCTATGAGCAATTAGTTTGTACTTAAATTTAGTGCATTAGAATTTTCCCTTCTACCCGACCATTAATGTCCTGCTAAATTAACTAGCAAACGATAAATGTTGATGTGTTGGATGACTCGAGGATGATTAAAGAGGACATGGCATTGACTAAATAGATAGTATCTGCTGCCACTTTTCTTGCTCTTGTTTTTTCTTTTTTTTTTTTTTGGAAACTGACATGAGACTTTCTTCCTTAGATGATCATATTTCATGGCTATATTGACCTCACGATGCAGCCTAGTCAATTGGCAGACCTGTAGCTAACCAACGGTCTGATAGGTTACCAAATGCATGATGATAATGAAACCGCCATTAATAACCATAATAATATTGAAGCAGTCAAAATCATGAACATGTAACCTGACAACAAAAGGAGATTGTAACAATTCTACATAAATTTTATGTAGCACAAAGATGCCTAACATCATAGCTCCACATCCACATGATATGGGTTTTTCGTATTGGTGTCCCTTCAGATAGGGTCGGTTTTGCACAAGTTCATCTTTCCCCCAACAATTGAATAAGCAATAGTTCTTTGGTAAAATCTAAAGCCGACTCCAACTTTTCAATATCTGCACTGACCCTTTACTTAGTCAAATGGATCTTCAAAAATTGTGCATTTTCATTTAAGTACAGAAGAGGCCCTTGCATTTTCACCAAATTTTGGAGCATGTCCATGCACTTCTCAAAAGAACATTAAGGTGTCCAAGCAACTGTCTCACTATCCTACTTTTTAAAAGTGAATGGCATCCGCTAATTTCAATGGGCAGGGCTGTCCACACAATTTACCCTTCTTGATTAAGGGATGTTCTAAGTGACTATCTTTGTTCCTAGCAACAAGACAATCCAGATGGTCTAATAATATGTTCCCCTTTGGCTGGTCTTCCTCAAGCAGGCTAGCTCGACCTTCAAGACATATAAGAAGTCTAAATATATGTGGTCCAGACCTAGAAAAACAAAATATTTGTTTGTATGCATGTGTTTGGGTATGTAGCTACTATTCCTTGTATAGCAACATGGCATCACACCAGGAGATCTTGCAAACATATACAAACACAATCTTTATCATCAGCAATATAAGCGGTGTTTATAACATAGAATCCAAAAGTTGACATCAAACCTTTCAAATTTGCATCAGAAAGATCATCCATGAGTTCGAGACATTGTAAGTCCATAAAATATTTCCCTGCATTCTCATTCTCACCAAAACTTTCTTCCTGGCAAATCAAATATTGTGCCTCAATAATTATTACTGCCAGTGTAGAACGCCATGCCTATCACTCACTAAGTTGGATATTTTACCAGATAAAGCAGCTGACTGGACTTTGGAACAGAAAGTTGTGAAGCACTGACAGCATCAGAAGCAGGTACTGCCACCTGACCAGTCAGCAAAATGCCCAACCTGTCAAAAGTTTCTGAAGCCGAACCTATGGAAACTGAAACTACAAGATAAGCTGCCTTACATTGACATCAGATTCTTGCAAACCGGCAACATTCTCAACTGCATCAGAAACTGTACCAAAGTTTTCTCCTCCCACCTTGGTCAAGCAAAAACAGAGGTGTGACGAGCTAAATTGGAGGGATAAGGAAGAAACATCATGAAACCATATTGCTTGCTATGCTAGTTTTGGCGAATAATAAGACATGGTCCTTAGAGTGATTCTTTATGAGCTACGTGGAATTGGAGTCAACTACACCACAACACCTGATCTAACGATGAGAAAACTCCCCAAGACAATTCAATTGAGTAAAAGGAAACTACTCATTCATTCTTCTAGAGTCAACATGTTTAACAGTCTTGGGCAAGTGCGACTAAACTACGTTAAATACTACATAAATGTCATGAGCGCCATGTCAAAAGCAGATTTTCTTTTCCAAACCTCATTGAAATTGCTAGGTTTATGTCTGTGCACTTCCGCTGAGAGTGAATTCGAACATTTTAATGCAGAGTCTGAACCAACAGTTAGAACCACTGATTCGCAAACCTCATCTGACTCAACGGGTTTATGTCTGTCCACTTCTGCTGAGAGTGAATGTGAACCACTTACTGCAGAGGCTAAACCAGCATTTAGAACAACTGAAGTGGCCTCTGTGACATTTTGCTTGGAGCATGTACAGTTGGCCCTCAGATTTATTAGTTCCTTTTCCAGCTCAGAGCACCTTGTCTTCTCCTTAACAAGATTTTCTTGGAGATTACAGATTTCAAAATCTGCTACCTGATTATGGAAAAAGCAACTTATTGAGAAATGGTAGCTCCATCATTATTGAGACCTCAAATGCATTGGTAACCATATGAATATTTTGAAAGATTTTGTCAAAGAGTGCCCTCAGGACACTTCTTAAGTGACTAAATAAGGAAAGTCCATTTCATTACACTAACTTCTCTTCTTATATGTACAATTAACGCATTGAAAAATGAATATTACTCGGTTGAGCATATTTAACAGGTAAAAGGCTCAATGAATGCCCCCTCTGGTTAACATGGTCCTGCTGAATATGAAAACGCTAAAGACAACTCACTGTTAAGTACCTTCAGTTTATCATTATACTGCTTCAGAACTTTCCACATAGCTTTTGCAAAACCCTGCATGATACGATTATACCTGTCACTCCCACTAGTTTGAATGGTCTCCAGATTCTGAGATGTGGAGATATCAACGTCTGGTTTTACACTGGCATCTGTTTTAAGAAATGAACCCAGTTACAAATAAAATTTTACAAAATATTTAAAAAGGAAAGAGATAGTGTCACCAGTGTCCCTCTACTTTTGTTGAAATCTAAATCCATAACATTGTTTTTTAGCTCAAAAGCATCCTGTCCTTTTTAAAAAGTGCCCCTAGTTGTTCCTCGGTCAGTCCAGTGACGGATTCTGCTGGCGTGGCATTAACGCCATCAACATTTTTCTGTCCTTGATTTTTTTTTTTTTTTTTTTCCCAAATATTGACTCTCTCTTCGACCTGGACTTATTCTTCAAGTTCTTCAAACGCTACCAATTGCAATTCATAAATACCCACTCATGACCACCCTTCATAACCATGGCCGCAGCTAAATCTCGAGAAGCCATGGTGGCTGCAAACTTTAAAGCTAGATCTGGCCATGGCGGCTGCAAGCATCAAGTTCAAACAGGCAGAGCTGTGAGCTTCAAAGCCTGATTTGGCCATGGCCACCGCAAACTATGAGCTCAAATGACCATTGGCCATGAGCTTTGAGCTCAAGTGACCATGGTGGCCACGAGCTTTTGAATTTTAAGCAAAAGTAGAGGGACCACTGATAACATTATCCTTAGAAGAAAAGGAGAACAAGTGTTAAAATCCACCTTCCTCAATTGATAGAAAAACCTTGCCGCTACTTTTTCTGTCTTCTACCTAAAAGTGTGATACATTAATAAAAAGATATAAGTTGGGGGGGACTTACATATGTTGTCGTCAGTAATGCATAAAAATCAGCAAATGTAAATAAGATGAAAATTTTCTAGTAGTTTATTTACATAGAACCATGTCCACATGAAGTTATGACCAAGAGCCCATAAAGAATCCAGAAAAAGAAATCTATTTGAATAAAAGTAAAAATGACTTGATGGTCATACGAGCTAAGCGATAATTTGAAAATAAATGTGGTTGCAATTCATGTCACAAACAGAAGACAGTTTTCCCCGACATTGTTATAACTATGCTTTCTAGTGCAAAAAACATATAGGATAAATTTTCCCCTTGCAGTATTCACTTCAGCACCCTCAATATAGCAAAATCTTGTCCTTGCAGCTGCAGCAATTAAGTTAAACCCCTTATCCTCTACACTGAGTGTACAAATCACCATAAAAAAGAGAGTGCCGAGATGATCACATATCACTGCTACTGTTGACTCGGTTGTTAAAATCTAAAAGTCAATGGGTTCGGGAAATAAATCGCACATTTAGTCACCAAACTTTACCCTATTCAAATCACTTAAGTCAAAATTCTTTGGTCTGACCACTCATCTAGAATGTCAAAATGGTAACTCCCTCATACCCTGTCAGAAAACTACACAGTCAGCAAACGAGAATGCACTAATGCTTACAAGATTCTGAGTTGACGCTACTATGGCATACACATGTTTTACAGGACCTTTTGTCTCCTCCTTCTCTCCCACTGTTGGTTTTGTTCACTCCATGCCAATAACAGATTAGCCGGTGATTGTCTTAGACCACATCCTGGGGCTACTGCATTCGTGTTTTTCTTTTAAAAGAAAAAAAAGATACCTGCATGCCAAGGACCTAATACGCTCAGCTTGCTGGTCCTCGAACATGTCCAAGGTTTTACTACATTTCTCTTTGGTGAGTGAGACAAACCACCGACTGAAAATCAATCCACCTAGTTTCCAATTACAATAGAACCTATAAACTCACAAAGGGTCCTAATCAGAAGCAGCGAACTTACACCACATAAGCAGCAAAAAAAGCATGAAAGCTCCATTCTCTAATGCAAATCTACCATAACCAAAGTAAACAATTAAGTAGCAGTAAAATCATGACTCTGCAAATACCATCTAACGCCAACAGAAGTCTCTAACTTTTGTAGAACGGAGCATTGCCTTATCATGATGAGTTATCACACAAAAATTTCTTCAGGGAGTGTACTCTTACATTTGTTAGGAAACCTATAGGACCTCAAAAACATTTATGGAAGCATAGCAATGGTGTGCAGATGCACCATAAAGCAAAAATATTCAGACACTTGAATTATGCATGTCAAACCAATGAAAAGAGAACAGTACCACAGAAACATAGATGCCACCAACATGGAGGAAAAATACTTAAAACATTTGAATCATGCATGTCAAACCAAAAAAAAAAAAAAAAAAAAAGAACAGTACCGCAGAAACATCAATTGCACCATATTTCATTCTCTTGGGCTCTTCAACTCTAGGCCCTGTCAGATTATGTCTTTTAGTACCAGTTGGATTGGAAGATTCCTCCATTTTGTTAAACCTGAATATGCCAGCAGCACGACTGTCAAATTATGTTACACAAAAGATTCATAATTCAAATGAATAGCATTGTAGATAAAACCATACTTAATTTTTGTATAAGGTGAAGCCTGCCGCAGAAGATATGACGCATCAAGGTAGTCATCTTCTCCTGGTTTAACTGTCAATACCTGCAGTTACAACAAGCAAAAATCTTCATATTAACAATTTGGAGATGATAAGATAACAATGCAGATTGCTAAAATCTCCTCGATTCTTCAACAACCAAGAAGGTTTCTTATTGAACAAGAAACAAGTTTGACCCTATGAAATCTAAAGACAATTGAAACCTCATAAGATTGAGAGTGAACAATTCCTACCAACGTCATTCTCTTCTTGCCTTCCAGGTAATCTCGCAAGTATCTGGTCAACTGTAATACTAACTTACATTAGTAGCAATCTAAATTTTGCACCAAAAACATAAAGACTACACATGAACATCCTAATTCTAAATTGTCTATTAGGATAAAATGCATAGGACCATAAGAAAAGGCATTCATCATGAACTATTGACATGCAAGTCTGTATATAAATTGTTATTGATAACAAAATGAAAAGATTATTACCAAAGAATTCTGGTAATGCTTCTGCAACACTTTCTTTGGGTTTTTTTGGTGCTCCAACAATGACTTCATAACCAAACAAAAAAAGGTCAATGTCGTTACTGTATAAGTAACTGTAAGCACTATTAAAATCATTAATTTGATTATCTTGCAATGACAGGTCTAGGTATTTGTGGGAATATACTGATGAAATGGAGTCAAATAACATACTCTCAAGCATAGACCAAAAACCATGGATGTGTTATTGATGAAATTACTTTCAAGTAATCTTGTCCCCTGCAAAATAAAAAATAAAAAAATGCAACCATCACATGAAGCTAATACTCCATTATTTTAATTAAAGAAACTACATTGAGTGACTAGTTAAGTACTCTTTTCCATTATTCACATTCTAAAGATAAGCAAAGACTAGCTAGAGTATTTCTCGTGTGTCTTACACACAAAAGGAAAACATAAAACCTGATTTCCAGTTCTCCTCTCTCTTTCAGCTCCAGCCAGGTCAGCAATTGTCATAATGGCAGCATTAGATTGATCTTCTCCATCTTGTTTTGTAGACACATTACGGATGTTAATCAGGCATTGTGATCGGCTACAAACATGAAAGAACTTCTGTATGTAATAATTTTTGCTAACCAAGACTCAAAATAAAGTAACAAAAGCGCCACAGTTAACAGGTGAAGTATATGTTCAAGTTCACATTAGCAACTCTTTCATCATAAGAGAGGTAACAAAAGTCAATGCCCAAAACGGCTAGTTCGATTAAACCAATATTGTTACAACAGTCGACAAATCTTGGGCTGGTGGTATAGAAATTGCCAGTCAACTAACCAAATGAGGGTCGTAAGTTCTTTGAATACGTACAAGGTGCAGTAAAATTCTTTGAATATGTGCAAGGTGCAGTAAAAGCATTTTTACCCTTTTAATAGCAAGTGCAAAAGTAACATCATAATTCTTCACAAGCATTTTTACCCTTTTAATAGCAAGTGCACAAGCAACATCATAATTCTTCACAAGCATAGTAAATAAACTGCAATAATAAAGGTTCACCGGTTGTAATGTTGCATAACACTTCTTTGTACCATATATGCAAAACTAAAAAAGTTAGTTGATCTTCACAGAAGACCCCAAATAGATCAACTTTGAAAGTGAGAGGTTTTTCATTCACCTTGATTGACTGTTTGTGTTCGTCATGGCAGTGGCACGCTTCAACATTCCATGGGCTATTAAGGACTCTGCCTGTTGTAAATCGGTAACCATGACCTGCATCAATTGATAAATCTAAATCATCCTATCTTATCAACAACACATACAAGTTAAGCATGAAAGAAAAAATGCCAATTTACTAAAAGCATAAATAACTATCAACAATCACCTCCTGAAGACCTTTCAGAGTCCACTGTTGCATTGAAAGCTCAGAGCCATTAGACAAATCAAAGGCCTTTTCACCTTTGCCTCGTTCTGAGCATATCTCAAACATTGAAAGTAAGAATGACCTGGAAAGATCCTGCGTTAGCTGGAATCAACAATCATCCTCTAGATGATCAACACCAAACTTTTCAAAAGAGTATTTTCGAAACTGCTTTATCACAACCTGCGAGAAAATTTTCAGATTTTACCTCTGGGACTTAATGATTCCTCCCTTAGAATTCTCAAAAATCTGTCTCAGCAAAAGAGGCACCATGCCCGGGTCTCTGGGAGTCCCAAAAACTGTATGAGTCTTGCCAGAGCCACTAGGCCCCATGGCAGCCAACATCCCACTTTTACCCCTTAAAAAATCATCCACGAGAGGCTTCACCATGCTTTCATACACTTCATCCTACAGCAAGTCAAGAGATAATCCACAAGAGAGACTAATAAAACAGCAACAAAAAACAAAAAAAAAAATGAAATAAAACCCAAATCACTAGTTAAAATTTCCCACATCCCAAATATCATCCAAAATTATTGCAATGCAGAGAGCAATGTAATGATCTGCTCTATTACGTTTGCTTCGACTGCCTAGTCCATGAGTCGTTGCTGAGAACAGGCTCAGTGTCATGAATTCAACTACCTAGCTCATTGGAGTGAAAAACAAATTCATATTTACTTCATGATTCTAGTAAACAATGAAATGAGAGAAAAACCTGCGTGGAATCGGACGAGAAGACCCGAGAGAAACCTCCGTAGACCTCGGATTTGATCCTCTTAGACTCCTGCAGAGCTACCGGAGGTGTCAAGGTCACCGACGTGCCATCATTCAAAGTGACACAGACCTCACTGCTCAGCTGCTGCTTCTTCCTCACGCTCTTCTCTCTCGCGTCCTTCTTCCTCACCGGATTCACCGGCCACACGTTCCGAGCCCTAGAAATCGACTCGACCGCGTCGCGGTTCCTTCTGGACCCCTGAGCACTACTGACGCCGAGAGGCCTGATTCGAAGGTACACCTTGAGATTCTCCGACTCGGACTCCGAAGCGTCGCTAGAGAGGATCTCCTCCAGTCGAAACGAAGAGATGTCCGGTAGTTTCGGTTTCGGGGGTCGCGAGCCGGGCGATTTACGAGCGGCGGTCGCCGACGGGGTCGGCCTCGCTCGGCGGTGAGGGTTGCGGCGCACCGTGACCGTGTTCGGACACGGCGGCGGGCTCTTCTCGGTCTCCTCCGCAGCATCCGCACCGGGCGACGGCGGCGGCGGCGGCTCTTGACGCGGCTCTTCCATTCTCGCCGGCGAGCGCGTGGCGACGGCCTTCGATTTCAGGGAGATCGGTGGTGATCGGAGGGGTCGCGACAATTCGCGTTCGCGCTAAAAAGGTGATTTGTAATTTGAGCTGACGATTCGGGTCGAGCAGATGAAATGGGCCGGCGATGGAAAAAAATGCAACCCGGCCCATTTTGTGGTTCCTTATCAGAAGAAACATGATTCAACGAGCATATTGGGCCTGAATAGCTTGGCCCATGTACTTTATCTTGAGAATCCTTACCCGCGAGAGCCACCGTGAGCTTTCGGCCGGTAGATTCGGTCAACTTGGTCCGATGCCACGTCAGCTCGAAACAAGGTACGTGCGTTTTCCGGAAAATAAAATGTTGGCAACTCGTTGTCGGGGTCATGTTTCTAATATAAGTTGCGAGAGTTTCAAATGTCTTCACTTGCGAAAAATCGAAGTGGGTGAGCAATAAGAACTTTTTGGTTTAAGTAACAAGTAAAATGTAAATGTCAGTTCATATACTTCTTTTCTCTATTTTACTAATTTTAAGTTGAAATCTGAACAAACGAAAAACTCGTATAGAATTCGTATAAAAGATTCCCGGTTGCTCGATGGAGTCAAAACTTCACCTCCTCTCTGGCCAGCTCTCGAACAGAGAACCGGTAGAGTTCGGCTAGGTTTCAAACTTCATTTTCGCATGCAGATCATCCAACCATCTTGATATCTTCATAGGAGCACGACCTATACGAAAATCAATTTACAAAATCCGTGTACCAAACAATGCGGCATATTGAAATCGGGCATCGATCATAATAGACGCGCTCCATGAAAGGAGCTTCGAAGCAATGCTGCCAGGTGAAGGCGCGACCACCGGCCGGGACTCAATCGAACGCCTTGGCCACGTCATTCGACGCATCGAACTTTTAAAGGAGTAGATCGTGATGTACCGGAGCAACTCCCAGTTTCCCCATCATACAAGCTAAAGCCGCTATGATCTTGACCACTGCACCACCACCAGAGCTGCCATGACAGAAAAGACGAGAAGCCGTTCGAACAGAGCTTTTGAGGAGGAGGAGGAGGAGGAGCAGGATGAGGAGGAGGCCCACCTCACCTGGGGAATGGCGACGGAGGATGGAACCAAAAAGGAGAGTGGACTTCTGAGATCGCGGCCAAAAGCGGGAGTCAGGCCGGGGCCAGAGGACAAGCGGAGCCTCTGCCCTGGGGTCGACATTTTCATCCGATCGACGATTGCGATTCGTTCGGTCCCACCGGACGAGCGGCTGGTCTTCGTGCTGCTCGACCATTTAGATTCACGGATCCATCGGTTGATCCCTTCGTGTTTGTGGAAATTTCGTAAATTCTGACTTATTAATGGTCGCGATTGATCCGGGACATCGCATTATGTTCTGTCCCGAAGACGGAAGAAACTCTTGTTTGGGAGTCAGAAGTCGTCTCCTGCGCCATCCCGTCTGACATCCTTGTTCGGTTTCTTCCCTCGGGAAAAGGACGAAGGGTCGACAGAGACAGGGGACCCGGTCGTGATTGTGCCAGATCGTGCAACGACAATTGGCGTTAAATGTAATGGCAGAGCAACAGTGTTGTGGCTAGAGCCCGTCGAGCTTCCCTCCTCATCCCACAAGCCAAAAGGAAAAAAAAAAAAAAAAAAAGAAAGAAAGGAGGTGAGATTGAGCGTTCAATATTTACTTGCAAATATCTACACATAATCTTTTTCTTTTCTGGAAAAAATTATGCGATGGGAGTGACTTAGGCCCAATTAACAATTCTTCGAGAATACCATCTGAATACAATATGAATATATTGAGAAAATCTTCAAATCAATATGATATGATTGATTCAAAGATAAAGTATTGAGATATATATTTTTTACCATGCTTTAATAGAAAATGTTTTGTGATCACGTGAACGATGGAGAATTGAGTGTGATCGAGGTGACAGCAAATTGACCGTCCATCCTATTGTGAGCAGCGTTCATCATTGGCCCTGTAAAACTCGTCTTATATCTCAAAACTTTTCGTAACCTCCATATCGAGATTGAGTCAGCGACGTAAACATGGTGGGCCTAATTCATCCAGTTTAATCTTGACTTGAAGTTGCGTTAGACCCGAGACGACTTGGGCAATTGTTTATTTTTGGGACACCGTGACAGAAAAGAACGAAAGAAAAAGCTCATAATGAGCATTCAAGATCGTATGAATCTTTGAACGGGGTAGAATCCATGACAGAGACCTAAGTTAATCAAAACTTCTCAGGATCTGTACAGGAAATATCTATTTTCTCCTATATTAACTCCCGTAACCATGCAGCAGCATGCACGGGACTTTGCTTTTCCAAAACTCCAATTCCAATTGTTTTTATTCACGTCACGAAGAGAGCCTTCCATTCTCACCTTTTTACAGGACACTAGCACTATCCATCCTCTCCTCTCTCTGCCATTAAAGCTTTTCTTCTCTGCTCCTACTTCCAGGCGAAGCTCCATCACACGTCCATCATCGAGCAACAGAGGAAGAGAAGAAGCTGATGATGACGAAGACGAAACCGCCCTGCAATGGCGTCTTCTTCTTCATCTTCTTCTTCCTTCTCTTCTTCTCAGCTTCCCTCGCACAGAGCGACCTGGACGTGCTCCTGAAGCTCAAAACCGCCATGGTCGGGCCTTCCTCCGCCGCCCTCGGCGACTGGGTCGACTCCTCCTCTTCCTCGTCGCCGCCGCCCTCGCCGCATTGCTCCTTCACCGGAGTCGCGTGCGACAACGGCCCGCGGGTCGTCTCTCTCAACATCACCTCCGTCGGCCTCTCGGGCTACATCCCACCCGAAATCGGCCTTCTCCGTGACCTCGTCAACCTCACGCTCGCCGCCGACAACCTCACCGGGACCCTCCCGCCGGAGGTCGGCAACCTCACGTCCCTCCGGTTCCTCAACCTCTCCGTCAACCTCCTCTCCGGGGTCTTCCCCGGGGAAGTCCTGCAGGCGATGACCCAGCTTGAAGAACTCGACTTGGGCAACAACAACTTCAGGGGGCCGCTGCCGCCGGAGGTGGCGGGACTGAAGAAGCTGAAGCGGCTAGACCTCGGCGGCAATTACTTCACCGGCGAGATACCGGAGGTTTACTCGGAGATGGAAGGCCTGGAGTACCTGGGCCTGCAGGGGAACCAGCTGACCGGCAGGGTCCCGGCGAGCCTCGCGAAGCTGAAGAACCTCAGGGGGCTCTACCTGGGCTACTTCAACGCGTTCGACGGCGGGATTCCGGAGGAGTTCGGGTCTCTGAAAGAGCTCAGAATCCTGGACATGGCGAGCTGCGGCCTCTCCGGCGGGATTCCGGCGAGCCTGGGCGAGCTGAAGAAGCTGGACTCTCTGTTCCTCCACCTCAACAAGCTCACGGGCTTTATCCCCCCCGAGCTCTCCAAGATGTCGAGCCTCATGTCCCTCGACCTCTCCAACAATTACCTCACCGGAGAGATTCCGGCGACCTTCGCCGAGCTCAAGAACCTGACTCTGCTCCACTTATTCGCGAACAACCTCTACGGCCAGATCCCCGAGCCCATTGGCGAGCTTCCGAACCTGGAGGTCCTCCAGGTTTGGAGCAACAACTTCACGTGGAAGCTGCCGGAGAGCCTAGGGAAGAATGGGAGGCTGATCTTGGTCGACGTCACGCAGAACCACTTCACCGGCACGATCCCTCGGGACTTGTGCCGGGGAGGGAGGCTCAAGACTCTGATCCTGACGAACAACTCGTTCTTTGGCCCCATCCCTGAAGAAATCGGCGAGTGCAAGTCGCTAACCAAAGTCCGATTCGGCAAGAACTGTCTCAGCGGGACGATTCCCCGGGGGATCCTCAACTTGCCGCGAGCAGCTATAATCGAGCTCAACGACAATCTCTTCTCCGGCGAGCTCCCGGCGGAGATGTCCGGTGAGAGCCTGGGGATCCTGTCGCTCTCGAACAACTGGATTTCCGGTGAGATCCCTCCGGCCATTGGCACCTTCAGCGGCTTGCATACTCTGTCCCTGGACGCGAACAGGTTCTCCGGTGAGATTCCCAGCGAGCTGTTCTTGCCAAGGTCCCTTCTCGCGGTGAACATCAGCGGGAACAACATGAGCGGCGAGATTCCTGGTTTGGTCGGTTGGTGCACTTCTCTGGAAGCCCTTGATTTGAGCAGGAACAATCTTGCCGGCGAGATTCCGGAAGGCTTGTCTCGCCTGAAAGTGTTGAGCGTCCTCAATCTGTCGAGCAACAGATTGACCGGCCCAATTCCGAGGGAAATTCGCCTCCTGACCAGCCTCAACACGCTCGATTTGTCCTTCAACGATCTCTCCGGCGAAGTCCCCCACGAGGGCCAGTTCCTCGTCTTCAAGAACTCCTCCTTCGCCGGAAACCGGAAACTCTGCTCGCCAGGCCGCGTCTCTTGCCCCTCGCGGTCAAGAGCCTCGCGCACTTCATTGAGGCTTGTGATCGCGGCAATCTCACTCGTGACTGCTTCACTGCTCGTAACTGTCATGGTCTACGTCCTGAAGCGGAAGTGGCGGGGCTCGAGGGCCTGGAAGCTCACTGCCTTCCAGAAGCTCGGCTTCAAGGCCGAGGACGTGCTCAAGTGCCTGGGGGAGGAGAATGTCATCGGCAAAGGTGGCGCGGGGATCGTCTACCGCGGGTCGATGCCCGACGGGGCAGACATTGCCATCAAGCAGCTGGTGGGGCGGGGCGGCAGCGGGTGCAGCGACCACGGCTTCTCCGCAGAGATTCAGACCCTCGGTCGGATCCGGCACCGGAACATCGTGAGGCTCCTCGGATACCTCTCCAACAAGGACGCCAACCTGCTGCTGTACGAGTACATGCATAATGGGAGCCTAGGGGAGTTGTTGCACAGTTCGAAAGGTGGCCACTTGCAGTGGGAGACGCGGTACCGGATAGCCGTGGAGGCTGCGAAGGGGCTGTGCTACCTCCACCATGATTGCTGGCCGCTCATAATTCACCGGGACGTGAAGTCGAACAACATTCTGCTGGATTCGGACTTCGAGGCACATGTCGCGGATTTCGGGCTGGCCAAGTTCTTGCAGGATGCCGGCGCGTCAGAGTGCATGTCGGCCGTGGCCGGTTCCTACGGCTACATAGCCCCAGGTTTGGAGTAGTCTTAACTTGTGTTTGATGTATCTGACTGCAGATTAGGTTAATTTTAGGCTATAGACATTTAACAAAGCATAGCTAACTCTATTAATGTATTGCTAAATGGAGAACTGCTTGCTCTTGCTTTGTCACAGAGTATGCCTATACGCTGAAGGTGGACGAGAAGAGCGACGTGTACAGCTTTGGAGTCGTGCTGTTGGAGCTGATAGCTGGGAGGAAGCCGGTGGGGGAGTTTGGTGACGGCATGGACATCGTGAGGTGGGTGAAGAAGACGATGTCGGACCTCCCACAGCCGCCGTCAGACATGTTGGACCTCCCACAGCCAGAGTCGGTGCTCGCCATGATCGACCGCAGGTTGAGCGGGTATCCGATGGCGAGCGTGATCCACCTCTTCAAGATTGCACTCCAATGCGTTGAGGACGAGAGCTCCCAGAGGCCCACCATGAGAGAAGTCGTCCACATGCTGACGAACCCACCTCCGTCTGCCGCCGTCCTCGCCGCTCCGGATCTCATCAAACTGTAGGGACTCTCCCTCTCTTTTCTCAATAAAATAAAGCTGATGGTGCTTTGTAAATGAACTTGGCCAGAAGAGGCTGCGTAAGTGGTCTTGGATGTGTTTCCTTCTGTGGTTGTTCAATAAGTCTCTTGAAAAATTGGCTAGTAGAAAGCTCATCGATCCGATTCCGTGTACCACAATTGGTTGGTCAGTGCATTTCGAGTTGCAATAAGGAGGCAAACATCCGCGGATGCCGGAATTCCTGAATCAGAGTTACTAGCCCCTGGCAAATTGAAACTTCATGTTAGCCTGACCTTAAGAGATTCTCCTGTTATGATCATTGGATCGAGAATATCACTTACACAACGCCTCTCGGGAAGAGATAGGGTGCATGCATCTCGTTGGCGCTTAAACAAAAGGAAGACTCACGAAAAATGCTCTAACTAGTCTATTTAGGTGAGAGGTCAGATTCATATTTCCTCTTGATTCTAGCAAACAACGAAGTGAGAGCAAACCCGGCGTGGAATCGGGTGAGAAGACCAGAGAGGAACCTCCGTAGACCCTGGATTCGATCCTATCCGTGATAAAGATCTTGACGAGAATGGAATTGGAAGCACAGATAGAGCCGTGCTCTCCATTCTCAGGACTTGCACGGCACCTCCTCATGCGTTTCTTCTTCCACTGTCATACCACGAACCAAAACAAAAGAAGAGAACAAGACCATTGATCGCTAGAATCCGACATTTCCATTCGCAGAAGAGCGAAGGAAAATTAAAGTCTCTCTCCAAGTTCCAAATCACGTCAGATCATACCTTAGCTCTCCTGGCAACGGTTGATGAGCTCCTTCGCATATATGCGAACTCTCTCGTGTTGGCTTCTAGGTGGTACCTGAGATCATTCGCGCCAAACCAGACGATGGGCCGCTGAGGATGCATGATGCCAGGTGGGGTAGGTGATGCCGAGGTCGTGCAACCTCGGCAAACCCCCATCGAAGGTTGAAGTAGATCAGGGATGTGTGTGGATTAGCACTCCTAATCAAGAATACGTAGAGATGCACTCATATTTGAAGTTGGATTAGCACTTGGTAAAGGTACAAAGAAAATGCAACTATAGTCTCTTGATTATTACCTTCATTTTGGCCTTTGCAATAGCGCAGAGAGAGAGAGAAGCTGAACAGATCTTATGAGGCAGTGGAAGCTGAGAATTCTAAAGCTTAAATTGGGGCAACATTCGAGTAAGTTCATAGCCTAGTTGGTATAGTTGCTAGTGGTACAAGTTCCCATTGGGCCTTAATATCTTATATTTTCTCAATATCTTGGCCCATTGTACGTTATATTTACCCTTGCGCGTGTCCATGAGACGAGGGACAAGTACATTTGATGGTATTGCTGTTCATCGGGACAACGTAATGCTCGAGAAGAAAAACATCCATCCTTATCATGGGCACCGGCTGAAGGAGCCGAATGAAGTCCGACTCCCTCGCATCAAGTTTCTAACCTTGTCTGTCAGGAATAGTTACCCTGTCAGAAATAGTTACCCTCGAGAGCCGATGTGAGTATTCGGTACGTACGTCAGTCAATTTAGCTGGATGTTGCATTAATGCTCGAAACGATATATATATTTTTTTTATAAAAAAAACTTATTGGCAAATCATTATCAAGAGTCATGTCTAGCGCTCTCCTAGTCCTGTACTTTGTTTAAGATATGATGCAAGCACACTATTTCTTATTTGCAAGAGGCACCAACATAAATGATATTTTTGATTCGGTGATAGACAATCAAGCTAAGAAGAAATTTTAATTTGCCAAGGACTATTCACTCTGATTCGGGAGCGCTCCGACATGCACCAATGTTTGCCCCCTTAATGCAATTCGAATGAGCTGACCGACCATTCGAGGAGTGCCCAATTGGATCAACGAGTTTAATATTAGCCAGTTTTATAAGATACTTAACCTTCTTTACATTGAACCACCATAGAAGGAAGATACATTCACGACCACTTGCACAGACAAGTTTATTACATGATAATTTTACATTCACCCATACAAAGCCTCTTCTGGCCACGATCATTTGCAAAGCACTATAAGCTTTTATTTTACTGAGAAAAGAGAGGAGAGCCCCTACAGTTTGATGAGATCCGGGGTGGCGCCGATGGCGAAGGTGGTGGCGGACAGAGGCGGGTTTGTCAGCATGTGGACGACTTCTCTCATGGTGGGCCTCTGGGAACTCTCCTCCTCGACGCACCGGCACGCGACCTTGAAGAGGTGGATCACGCTCGCGATGGGGTACCCGCCCAGCCTGCGGTCGATCACGGCGAGCACCCACTCCGCGTCCGACGGCGGCTTCAGGAGGTGGTCCGACACGGTCTTCACCCACCTCACGATGTCCACGCCGTCGCCAAAGTCCCCCACCGGCTTCCTCCCGGCTATCAGCTCCAGCAGCACGACCCCGAAGCTGTACACGTCGCTCTTCTCGTCCACCTTCAGCGTGTAGGCGTATTCTGCAATAACAGCAATAGCAAGCAGTTCTCCGGGATCTTAGTACTTGATCTGCAGACTGATGTATCAGAGACAAGTAAGAGATAAAATGAAGCCAGAAGCTAGGCCTGACCTGGGGCTATGTAGCCGTAGGAACCGGCCACGGACGACATGCACTCCGACGCGCCGGCGTCCTGCAAGAACTTGGCCAGCCCGAAATCAGCGACGTGCGCCTCAAAGTCCAAATCCAGCAGGATGTTGTTCGACTTCACGTCCCGATGAATTATCAGCGGCAAGCAATCGTGGTGGAGGTAGCACAGCCCCTTCGCGGCCTCCACGGCGATCCGGTACCGCGTCTCCCACTGCAAGTGGCCGCCTTTCGAACCATGCAACAGCTCCCCTAAGCTCCCATTAGGCATGTACTCGTACAGCAACAGGTTGGTGTCCTTGTTGGAGAGGTATCCGAGGAGCCTCACGATGTTCCGGTGCCGGATCCGACCGAGGGTCTGAATCTCCGCGGAGAAGCCGTGGTCGCTGCGCCCGCTGCCGCCCCGTCCTGCCAGCTGCTTGATGGCGATGTCCGTGCCGTTGGGCATCGACCCGCGGTAGACGATCCCCGCGCCACCTTTGCCGATGATATTCTCCTCCTCCAGGCACTTGAGCACGTCCTCGGCCTTGAAGCCGAGCTTCTGGAAGGCAGTGAGCTTCCAGGTTCTCGAGCCCTGCCGCCTCCTCTTCAGGACCTGGTAGACCGTGACGGTGATGAGCAGCGCGGCGGTCACGAGTGAGATTGCCGTGATCACAACCCTCGAGGAAGCGCGCGAGGCACTTGACCGCGAAGGGCAAGAGAAGCGGCCTGGCGAGCAGAGTTTCTGGTTTCCGGCGAAGGAGGAGTTCTTGAAGACGAGGAACTGGCCTTCTTGGGGGACTTCGCCGGAGAGATCGTTGAAGGACAAATCGAGCGTATTGAGGCTGGTCATGATGCCAATTTCCTTTGGAACTGGACCGGTCAATCTGTTGCTCGACAGATTGAGGACGGCCAACACTTTCAGGCTAGACAAGCCTTTCGGAATCTCGCCAGCGAGATTGTTCCTGCTCAAATCAAGGGCTTCCAGAGAAGTGCACCCAGTGACCGAACCAGGAATCTTGCCGCTGATGCTGTTCCCGCTGATGTTCACCCTCAGTAGGAACCTCGGCGAGAAAAGCTCGCTGGGAATCTCGCCGGAGAACCTGTTCGCGTCCAGGGACAGAGTACGCAGGCCGCTGAAGTTGCCAATCGCCCGAGGGATCTCACCGGTAATCCGGTTGTTCGAGAGCGACAGGATGCCCAAGCTCTCGCCGGACATCTCCGCCGGGAGATCGCCAGAGAAGAGATTGTCGTTAAGCTCGATTATAGTTGCTTGCGGCAAGTTGAAGATCCCGCGGGGAATCGTCCCTTCGAGAAGGTTCTTGCCGACTCGGACTTCAATCAGCGTCTTGCACTCGCCGAATTCATCAGGGATGGGGCCGAAGAACGAGTTGTTGGTCAGGATCAGAGTCTTGAGCCTCCCTCCCCGGCACAATTCCCGAGGGATCGTGCCGGTGAAGTGGTTCTGCGTGACGTCGACGTATAGCAGCCTCCCGTTCCTCCCTAGGGCCGCCGGCAACATCATCGTGAAGTTGTTGCCCCAAACCTGGAAGGTCTCCAGGTTCGGAAGCTCGCCCACGAACTCGGGGATCTGGCCCCCCAGGTGGTTCGCGAACAGGTTGAGCAGAGTCATGTTCTTGAGCTCGGCGAAGGTCGCCGGAATCTCTCCAGTGAGTTCATTGTTGGAGAGGTCGAGGGACATGAGGCTCAACATCTTCGACAGCTCTGGGGGGATAACGCCAGTGAGCTTGTTGCACTGGAGGAACAGAGAGTCTAGCTTCTTTAGCTCGCTCAGGCTCGCCGGAATCTCGCCGGAGAGGCCGCAGCTCGCCAAGTCGAGGCGTCTGAGCTCTTTCATAGACCCGAACTCCGCCGGAATCTCGCCGTGGTACGTGTTGTAGTAGCCCAGGTAGAGCCACTGGAGGTTCTTCAGCTTCGCGAGGCTCGCCGGGACTCTGCCGCTCAGCTGGTTCGCATGCAGCCCCAGGTAATCCAGGCTCTCCATCTCCGAGTAAACCTCCGGTATCTCGCCGAAGAAGTAATTGCCGCCGAGGTCGAGCCGCTTCAGCTTCTTCAACCCCACCACCTCCAGCGGCAGGGGGCCCGTGAAGTTGTTGTCGTACACGTTGAGGACTTCGAGCTCGGTCAGGTTGCCGAGCTCCGGCGGGAGGGTCCCCGTGAGGTTGCAACTCACGAGCGTGAGGATGACGAGGTCGCGGAGGAGGCCGATTTCGCCGGGGAGGCGGCCGAAGAGGCGGACGTTAGTGAGCTGGAGAGACACGACCCGGAAGCCGGTGTCGCACGTGACCCCGGTGAAGGAGCAATGCGGAAAGGGCGGTGGCGGCGACGAGAGGGAGGAGGAGGAGGAGGAGGGGGGCCGACCCAGTCGTGGAGGGCGGTCAAATTGGGCGCGGCCAGGGCGTCCCTGAGCTGCAGGAGCACGTCCAGGTCGCTCTGCGCGAGGGAAGCCGAGACGAAGAGGAGGAGGCAGAAGGAGGAGGAGAACAAGAAGTAGGAAGCGGGCTTGCAGGGTGGTTTCGCCGCCGTCGCCGCCATCTTCTTCTCGTGCTCCGCCGCTGCTCGACGACGGACGAGCGTCGTGGCGCCGCCTGGGAGTGTCGTACGAGCGAAGAGGAGAAGATAAAATCGAATAGGGACGAGGAACCACCCTATTATTAATAGCAGGGAAGGGCGGAGGGCAGCGCAAGTGTCCGGTGAAAAGGCGAGAATCGAAGTCTCTCTTCGTGACATAAATAAACTAATCCTGCGAAAGCAAAGTTGATCATGCATGATGCTGCATGGTTATGGGAATAAGAGAAATTTCGTGCATAGTCGCCGTGCAGTTTTGGTTAATCTAATGCGGTTTTTATAGTCAGTTTAGTTTTTAAGGTTCCTGTATGACTGAGATCAATCCTCTAAATCACATACATCATACAGAAATATCAACTCATTAAATGATACATATGAATTGACATCGTATTGTCTAAATTATAATTATGAGTCTTTTTTTCATTCTTTTGCATCGCATTATTCAAAAGATAAATGATTCGTGCTAATAAAAATTAGTGTTCAATAGAGTTGATTAGCCAAGTCCCGATCGAGTCTAATGTAATTCCCAATCGTGATTAAACTTGATGAATCGGCACCGCTCTCATCACCTCACAAACTCAATCTTGATTTGGAGGTTACAGAGATTCTTGAAATCAACGGTGAGCGATGGACTTTGCCCATGATGGGGACAGCCAATTTGTGTTATCTTGTCCAATTTATGTTGTCTTGTCCAATTTTTGTTGATTACCCGAAAATCTCATTGTTTCTAATGATTTCACGTGATTAATAGGATGAAAAACGTCTCAACATTTTACCTTCTAATCAATTGTCTCATATCGATTTGATGATTTTTTCAATAAATTCACACCGTATTTAAATGATGTTATTGTATCACAAGAAGAATTGCCTAGTGAGTTTTAGCTAGTCTTTCGGTGCATAATAAATTTTCTCATGTAGATATTTTACTCAATATATGTATATATGTGTGTGTGTGTATATATATATATATTATATTTCTCCTTTCTTGGGGGATGAGGAAGCTCAATAGACGATAGCTACAGCACTTTAGCTTTGGCATTACATTGGACACCAATTGTCGTTGCACGATGTGCACAAGCACGAGAGTGACCCCCGTCGCTGGCCACCTTGGTCCTTAGCCTTGGGAAACCGAACAAGGATGATGGATGGGATGGCGCAATGAATGACTTCAAACTCCATAATAAGAACTTCTGTTTTCAGACACAAAAATTAGATGTGCGCCACTAACCGAACGAATCATAATCATTGACAATACGACTTCAATTGTAATCGATTCGCCAGTGGACTCCCCCTTTCAAAAGCCACGGGCTCCACATGAAGATCAACGCTCATCCGAATCCAAGCCCACCGTGGATCCAAAACAATCACGATCACCGATCAGGTGGGGGTGTCTGCATCCGAGCCGTGAGATCCACCCGATCACCCGGGTTCACATGGACTCGGGTGCAGTCGAGCCCGGCCCCTGCGCAAAGGCTGGGCACGTCCTCTACCCCCGCGGGTCCGCTGACTTCCCGCTTTTGGCCGGGACCTCGAAAGTCCACTCGCCCTTTTTTCGTTTGTTTCCATTCTCCGTCGCCACTCCCCCAAAAGCGCTCTGCTCGTACGGCGGCTGCTCGTCCTCTGTTCTTTCATGGCAAAGCTTTGGTGCAGTGGTGTAGATCCTAGGCGGCTCAGCTGGTCTGGGGACCTGCTCCAGTACGCCAAGATCTACTTCGTAAAGTTTCGACACGTTGAATTGACCCGGCCGAGTCGAGGTCGGCGGTCGCCTTCGCCTAGCTTCATTCCTTCAGCTCCCTTCGTGGAGTGCACCCCTATCGAAAGCTGCCCATGATCGATGCCCGTATTCGATATGACGTGTTATTTGATACGTCGATTTTGTAGATTAACGTACGTTCGCGTAGGTTGTGCTCTTGTCATGATACTAAGAAAGCTGAGCGGATGGTCTGTGGGCAAAAATGAAATTTAGAACTTGGTTGAATTCAGCCGATTCCTCGTTCGAGAACAAGCCGAAGAGGAGGTGAATTTTCGACTCCATTGAGCAATATACAATTTTTTTTATTTCTTTTTATATGAATTTTTTCATTTTATTTAGATCTCAACTTAAAGTTTTATATCCTTACCAAAAAAAATTTATCCTTTTACCTTACCCAAAAAAAAAAAAAAAACTTAAAGTTTATAAAATAGAGAAAAGGAGTACATGAATCGACTTGTACTTTTTACTTGATACTAGATTGAGGTTCTTGTTGTTGTTCTTTTCGAGTCCAAGGCATTTGAAACTTTTGCAACTACTCGATGCTGAAATCCTACGCTAACGTACAATCTTTATATACTTAGATGGTATCTTAATTTTTTTGGTGGAATCTTTTTTTGCTTTTTAGTAATCTAAATCAGATAGGCCCGCTAACATCAATGTCAACGTAATTTTTTAGTTCACAGAATTTAGAGGGCTACGTATCGTATGAGACATAAATTATAAATAAAAGGGCAATAAGTAAATTTAATGCAAATTGTAGTTTTCAATTTGACATCTCAGTTGAATGCATGTACTTTTAGTTTTATATATATAACTAAAGGGCAATAAGTACATAAACCTTTACATTGATTTATTTATGTAAAATATTTGGGGTTGTAAATCCGTCAATTATAGAAAGTACCAGATAAAAAAATTGGAAGTTAGATAATGGCACTAGACATTTTGTTGTATAGTATATAGTAAGAAAATTGGAAAAAGAAAAGTTAGAATTTGTTAAGTTCTTCACAAATTCAATTTCTTTATTCAAATTTTGGAGCATGCGGATTTCCTTATTTAGTGTCATATTCCTCAAATGGGATTTTCTTTCAATCTTATGGCTACATTAAAAATCGATATCATTTCTCTGTGTCCATTATTTAGATAATATTTGGGTTATAATACTTAAACTAAGACGTCTAACCACAAACCACTGCATTAAAGCTTTGAATTTCTCTCTTATCTTTAAGTCTAATGAATTCCAAATTACATGAACTTTAGATAGACTTACCTTCATTTTAACTTTTAATGAATAAATTTGCCCAAAGGATATAAGTCATGTTTAATTTCAAATAAGGACACAAAATTGAATTAAATGTCAATCTACGTGTTTCAAAAAAGTTAAATTTTTAATTTTCTTAGTTTAATAAACGAATGTTATTGTAACATTAATACTTAGTGAATGTTAGTTAAAAATTCATCATAAAAGGTACCTTCGATCTGTTTTATATAATTCTGGTAAAAAAACTGTTTAATACTATTTTATATCAAATAGATAAATTGTGCACTTTTTTACATGTCACAATAAGTTGCAATAATGAATATTATTCATTTAAGACATATTTCCCTCTCTAAATTAATTCTTAACTATCTGAATAAATTTTTCGGAGGAATAACAACTAACTATTTCTGACCATTCAGTCTCTTTCTACTTATTTTCACACTTATAATCAAAGTCAAAAGAGATAATTTGTGGTGAGCATAATTGCCGTTTTATCTCTACATTCTTTTTGTTCTTGTAATTTAAACTTAATATCGTATAAAAGTTTGGAAATAACAAATCAATAAGCCAATATTTATGGATTGAGTGCAAGCCGTGTGCCGATATTATGCCATGTGCCTTACCACATGATCATCATAAAAACAAAGTAAAGTGCCGCATGAACACTCGTTTAGCTCCGGTTTTGACTATGTATAATAGATTAGCAAATTGCAATTGTGCCAAACTTTCGCAGTCAAAGGAGTACATATTTGCGTAGACAAGACGCACGACATAGATTTGACTTCCCTATATCTAAGTGCACAAGGTCCCACGTTAAGCCACCTGTTTAAGCATCCACTTTCACCTCACTTGGATCATCAGATTAATTGCATTTTATTTAAATTGCTATAGATTTATCTACCTAAACAGGCTCCCTCGTCAAAAGAAAAACAGCATTTTCCTACACAAGTTTCGAAGAATCAGGAGCCGCAAACCGGCCTATTCTCCTATCTTTCTTTGATCTTAGACTTATCCAAATTACTCGAACGCGCGACTAATCTACCTATATGAGCAATCGTCTCATTTTACAAGTGCCGAATCCCTTGAAATTATAGTTACTTGAAGACGCCACGAATATACTTATAAGATCAGCATATCTTCCTCAATTGTCGAGTAGTTTGACCTTCTCTCCTTATATCCCTCGCCTTTCTTTTTTCTTTTCTTGAGATGCATGCACACACCCACTTAGAGATTAATCCAATAAATCACGAACCATAAATCCGTTCATATTCAAATCGCCTCATTTCACGAATAAGAATACTTTTCGATCCATTTCGAATATGGCCATGCCAAAAGAGCTTTTTGGGGGACCCTTTGATTCAATGGTTGGATGAACTAAAGAAGGGTGGTTCTCCATTAATACTGAGCAGTCGTTCCTCCTCCTGTTTTATTATTAGACAGAAATACGAGAGCCGTGCAACTTGCGACAACCAAAACAAAGCATATATTCCAAGATATTTTTCCAGTGCCAGTCTACTGCCCACGAGAGCAGATTCTATTCTCGGGGCATAGATAAACAAAAGAGGTGGTGGGAAACTCACCGTTCATGTGGTTAGTTTAACAGTGGAAAAGGTCAACTGTCTTTCGGGGAGTCACGGGTTCGATGTACACTATTTCTCTAACATCCCTCAATTTTAGGCCCAATCTTAATTCTACCTCAACCTTTTCTTTTCCTAGTCAAATATCTGTTTGCACATACAAAAATTGCCGCTAATTTCTTCAACATTATCAACATCAAGACTAGTTAGAAATTTAGGCTACGTTTGGTAATGTTTCCGCTTAAAAATTATTTCAAGGAATATAAATAAAAAAAAAATTATTTCTGTATAGGGGAATAATTTTTTAACAAAAAAAACGCGTTTGGTAAATTTGTTCGTGGAATAGAAAAAGAACATAAACATGTTTGATAAACTTGTATAAATTTTTTGTTTCTTTTAATTTTTTAATATTTTTATTTTATTTTTCCTTTTTTTTTTTTCTTCCTTTTGGCTGGTGGCCTCTCCTAGACATGGCGAGGCTCACCAAGGGTTAGCGACACTCCGGCGAGGTCGCCGGCCATGGCCGAGACCGGCAACCGGCCAAAGACAAAAGAAGAAGAAAAGAAAGAGAACAAAAAAATAGGAAAGAGAAAAATTGTTTCTCGAAGTGTTCCAGGGAATAAAAAAACAAGTTTATCTTGTTTCTAGTTTCTATTCCAAATTTGTCCCAGGGAACAAAAACGCAAATAAATGCGTTTACTTTTCTTTTTTGTTCCCCGAAACAAAAAAACAGAAATTATGTTCATGACAAAAAAAAAAAAAAAAAAAAAAAAAGAACACAAACAAACAAGGCCTTATTATTAGAATTTACATCATCATCAACACATTCACCTTCGTATGGGGCATAAATAGATAACCTTGAAGAAATTGATGGCAACGCGTGGGTATATATGAGACTAGAGTGAAAGTTTGAATTTTTTAAGACAAAAAAATCGGAGGAAAAATTGGTATATTGCTTAATGTTGGGGGTTTTTAGGTAGTTTTTTTTTTTTTTTGGGTCGAAGGTTTTTAGGTAGTTAGCCCCACTGTAAATGTGTCTCTGAAATCCATTACTAGACAATAATAGATTCATGATGTTGATAATCTTGAAGAAATCAATGGCGATTTTTGGACTTGTGGATGAGAGTGAAAGTTTGAGATTTTTTCTTTTAGAAAAAAAAAAAAAAAAAGGTCGAGATAAAATTGGTATATGACCTAAAGTTGGAGTTTTGTTTAGGTAATTAGTGGCATTATGAACTACTTTTTGAATAGTTCAAATCTAACTTGCATAATCTGCATGACAGCCTTCTGGACACCTGGCATCTTTATGGGACTGTAGTAGCGAATTCACCAATCTAGAACCTTATAAGGGTAGTGCAAAGTAATTATGGTTCCATTTGAATGTTTTGAATGAACATCGATCCTCATGACCCTACTCCGTCTTTCTTTTCCGTTAAAAAGAGGGAGTCGCGGGGAATGTTGACTAGGAGGAATGATTCGAAACATAGTGACTTGGAGAATAAAGATTTAGCTGCTTTTAGTGGCAACTGAGCATGTGTGGATGGCTGAGTTTGCGGTATCTAAGAAGAGCCACGAGTATCCTTCCATCTATTTCAGTGTCTTAATCATTTTATGCCCATTAGTGGTGGCTCATTGCAGGCATACAGGTCAGATAAATATTCCTTTTTCTTTTTTATAGTTTAATTGTGGAAAATCCACACTCGGGGGACTAATGGGAGGAGGACAAGAAAAGGTAACCATATTCTTTGTGTTGCTCAAGTGGTGGAAAATGGAGGACATTGGCATGATAGAACCATTAATTAAATATCACTAGCTTTGGCTATTGAAAGGGAAAAAAAAAATGCATGATACTTTTTCGACAAATTGATTTCGAGTACACATTTGACTAGAGAAAAAGGTCACGACATAAAATAATTCAACTAAAAAAATGAAGTGTTTGTGGCTTAGATGATAAAGAGAGTTTGCTTCACTTCTTACGATTTTGGAATCAAATCTTGTCGTGGGAGTCGATATCCTGAATGCTTGAGTCAATTTGCAAGAGTATGCTACTAACATTGCCTGGTGTAGTGGATGGGTTAAGGTGATGTGAAAATTTGATTCGCAAATCACCTGACCCTGAATAAGGAGAAATACTATTCACATAGTTCATCTTTTTACACCTAGAGCTCAATAAGCCCAAACAAAATGTCTTGACCCTCAAGAGAAGTCTTTTTTTTTTTTTTTTTCCTTTGTAAAATATTTTTCATACTCAAGTACCAGCTAATAATTGGGTATTCGATACTATATTATCTACGGTTTTATCTTTATGAAGAGCATCCATGTGAGAACAATATTTCATTTGGGAAATGTGAACTATAATGAAACTTTTCAGTGCACTCGACTTATTAACTGATTTGGGTAATCATAGCGGGTGTTTAAATAATACAATAATTGAGTATGAGCACATACTTTCTCTATTTTAGTCATACATACCTTGATTCTATATCCACTCCAACTTTTCATAAGACCATATCTAGAATGCCAATGGATCCTCCAACACAATAAGTGGACATTCTACATTTTTTCTTCGTACTTTCAAGCCTTTGTTAATCAAAGTCATTCTCATTGAATTTTTGTAATTAGATCCTTCTGATTTTAATTAAGACTCATCATGTTGAGGCCTAATTACATGATTCAAGGAAGATTAAGTTTTCTAAAACCCAAGCGAGACTCTAATTAAAAGGTTCTTCGCTATACTTCGATATTTGAAAAGAATTAAAAAAGAAAGATCAATAAAAAGATGGGATCTTGAGGAAATAATGAAGAATATTTAGGATTATTGCTTGTTTAATATTTGAAAAGGAGGTGAAAATTGAAAAGACGAGAGACAAAGGACATAAAGGTTCACGTCATCACTTTTTAGGGATGTTTGTGACATTTCACCGAAAAGTAGGCGTGGAACTATCCTTGACCTCATACAAATAAAAATATAGCAACTTGATTAGAAAAAGTATGAAAATATACGGAGGAAAAGTAGAAACTTGTTTATAAACCATTGGTCATTATAAAGATACCCACTAAAGCCCATAAAATGTATAGTCATCAGGCATTATTTGGTCAGTTGTATTTAGGGGAGGTCCTTCGAACGGAGGTCTTGGATGGGGTTATTACTTGTTGGTTTAAAAAGGCATAATCATTACGCATCGTGTATTATCTGACTTGTGCTCAATTGATTTAGGTTGGCTTTATAACTATAGTCACTTGTTAAAAGTACCTTCATGACTTCAAGAGCAAAGGGGCTTATATGAAAAAAGTGTTAGAAAAATTCTAAACTCGCATATCAATTTAATCTTAAATATTTTAATTGTAATTTTTAGTCTTAAACATTTTGACCTAATGTCAATTTAGTCATTCAAATTAATTTTGATTGGATATTATTAACGTGGACGATAGTCAAATTGTATGATACAATCGGTGCTAATGTTGACAATTTTTAGTAATATTTTAATATTTTATCGATTCTTTTATTATTCCCCCTTCCATTTTTTATTCCTCTTGCTGATCATCGGACCTTACAAGCCATTGGCAAGGCTTGAGCCCTTGCTAGAGGTCGCTAGAGGTCGCAAAGTCACAGCCTTCGACCTCACATCCTTTGGTGAGAGCTCGAGTCTTGCTAATGGTTGGGTGAGGCTCAACCTCACGACCTCTGGCAAGGGCTCAAGCCTCACTAATGACTTAGCAAGGTTAAGCCTTGCCCATGGTCGAAAGGCGAGCCTCACCATTGGCCGATCGCTGAAGAAGGAAGGGAAGGAAAAAAGAGAAAAGAAAAATTTTAAAAATATAAAAAATCGAAAAATATTAAAATACTATTGAAAGTCGTTAATGTCAACGTCGGTCGTGCCATGCAAGCTAACCTATGTTTATATCAGCAAAATCTAGCCAAATTAGCCAAAATGACTGAGTTGACATTAAGTAAAAATTTTGAACTAGATTGACATCAATAAAAAATTTATGATTAAATTAGCATTAATACAATATGTTTCTGACTTTTTTGATACTTTTTTTTTTTTTTTGACATTGCACCTATACTTCTAGAAATCGATAGGGATAGAAGATATTTTATATGTTTGGCAAGAGAAAAACGAGTGGATTGGGGACAGAGAGAGAGAGAGTCCGATCTTCGAGATACGAATTGGGATCAAACGTGCAATGATCATAAATGATTATTGTAAAGAATAAAATTTAAAGTCTTCAGTCGTCTTTCATCTTCAGTCATAGTCAGTCAATATAGTGTAATTTTTAATCATAAACCTTTTCACTTAATATCAAAATAGAGCCTTTGAATCGGGGGTTGTTTATCAGTTAAAAAATACATAATAATTTCGCATCGCAAGTAATCTAACTCGAGCTTAATTGTTGGCTTTACAATTATAGTCACATGTAAAAAGTACTTTGAGGACCTTAAGAGCAAAGGGGCTTATAAAGGAAAAGTCTTAGAAAAATTCTGAATTTATATAATTTAGTTATAAACTTTTTAATTATAATTTACAATCATAAATCTTTTGATCTAGTGTCAATATAGTCGTTCCAATTAATTTTATTTGAATATTACTGACGTGAACGGCAACCAACTTATGTGACAAGATTGGCGCTAATATAGATAATTTTTAATAATATTTTAATATTTTGTCAATCTTTTGTTTTTTCTCCTTTCCCTTTCTTTTTTCTCCAACTAATCACTAGACCTCGCAGGCCATTAGCAAGGCTTTAGCCCTTGACAAAGGCTGCAAAGTCACAGCCTTTGATCTTGCGGCCTTTGGTGAGAGTTCAAGCCTTGTCGACCCTACGATCTCTGGTGAGGGCTCTAATCTTGCTAATGGCTAAGCAAGGCTCCACCTTGTCGAAACTAGCAAGGTTAAGTCTTGCCCATGGTTTGTAGGTAAGTGTCACCATTGGCCGATTGTCGAAGAAAGAAGGAAAGAAAAAAGAAAAAGAAAAAGAAGAGGAAAATTAAAACATATGAAAAATGAAAAAAAATATTATTAAAAGTTATTCACGTCAATATCAAGCGTGTCACATAAGTTGACTGCCGTTCATGTCAGCAGTATTAAGTCAAAATTATTTTAAATGATTGGATTGGTACTATATCAAAAGTTTTAAATTAAATTGGGTTGATAAAAAAGATTAGTACTAAATTGACATTAGTACAATAAATTCATAATTTTTCTGAAGCTTTTTCAGTAACAAAATCTATGACCAAGTTTAATTGCGACAAATCAATTTGAGTTAATATGATTGTCATTCATTTTTCGTAAAGTTAACTTTCATTTCTACAAACTAACAAGAACCTCAGGCTCACCAAATATACAATAAACAGAATTATCCTCGAATCTTTAGTAATACATAGTCTTCTTCTTCTTCTTCTTCTTCTTCTTGACATTACACCTATGCTTCTAGAAATCTATTCGGCGAAAGATATTCCTTATTTTTGGCAAGAGAAAAAAAACGAGTGGACAGGAGAGACAGGAGAGAGAGAGAGAGAGAGAGAGAGAGAGAATAGAAATGGGATCAAACATGCAATGATCAGAAATGATCGTGGTAACGAATAAAGTTTCAATTCTTCAGTCGTCTTTCATCCTCAATCACAGTCAGTCAAAGTAGAGTGTAGATCCGGCAAGATGTCCCATCTGCCAAGAACTTCCTTCAGAGGCCTAATCATTACAGCATGGAAACTCGAAAATGAACTCTCTTCTTGTCTCTCTCTTTTGGTTAGGCTAGTTGGGTGAAAAGAAGATCATGAAATATCTACTCTTATTGGGAATCTGGGAGACCATTAAAAAGGGAAAATGACAGATAGAGTTATTTAATTTCAATTTAACGTACGACGTTATCTTTAAAATTTTAATCTGATCAATATAATTCATAAATTATCAACACATATCTAATTGAGTTAAATTTGAATGGTGGACAATAGAAAAATGTCACGCACGAATTTTATCCAAGTAAAATATTAATCTCAAATCATATGTGATAGATATGTTAGAGCCCTAATATTTTTTCCTTTTCATAAATGGATAAAAGATAGATATATTGGCTTATTATTTTTAAGAGTCTAACTTAATATATAATAATCTATGTCATCAAATAATGTGTGATTTCTCGTTTGAACAGATAGAAATACTACATTAAATATTTAGTAATAATTTCGGACTACATTAAAGAAATTGAAATTCCAATAGCAACATTGCACATAAAGTCATAATTCATAAATCATTTACGTTGGCCATCTTCATTTATTAATACAGCATAACAACTCAATACAATTTGCATGAAACTATTACAATCTCATAAAGAAAATTTTAAAGAAATTGGATATTGCGTCTTCAATCAAATACATTGATCTCTAGTAATTACAAATGGAACTGTAATTTGTGTTTGATTATCTTTAAATTTCAAATTTTATAGAGAGACACAAAATCGTATATTTGAACTGCTTATTCATATTAATCCAAGTTTTTTATGTAATGATTTAAATTATACTTCGAATTAATTAATACGTTTGTATATAAGATTATATTAGTAGCTTCTCTACTTCTTATGTGACTTTCATTTTCAATGAAACGTAAATCCCTAATATCACCATCATAAGTTGTTTTCTAACCATCTGATGAGTACAGCATCCGCCCAATTGGCAAAACAAATCAATTATAGCCCTTGTAAATCTAAGTGATCTGTATAATAATTCTTATTATTATTGTTTGTTTTGGATTTGTGCAAAATTAATTGAAGATTTTCCAAAGGTGGAAATTTCCCCCAAAATATAAATTAGTTAATAAACAAATAGAAAAATGAAATTAGTAAAAAACCACACGCGAGTAATGACGGGATTCGTAACAAGATAGAAAATAAATTACTTTTCAGGTAATACTCTCCATAAATTACCTTTTTAAGTTTTTCAGAAAAGCCAAAGGAATGCTTTTTGACTTTTCAAAAGTGATTCCAAAAGATAAAGTAAGATATCGTAAAAAGTTATTCCCTGTTTGTTCCTTATCACACACATGGCTTGAGAATTAAGATTATTTCAGAGAATGGCAAAAGAATACAAGATATTCCATCAGGCATGGAGGCTCGAGTGAGGCATTTCCACCAGTATGATGGGCTTAAAGCTTCAAGTGAGGCCTCATTCATTATAATTTAAAGCCCATGGCCTTAAGACAATCAACCAAAAGGACAAATGGAAAACAGTATAAGAACATAAATCTCAGACTGAAACTTCACAGTAGCTGTGTGGTGAACAATGTATGAAAGCCCAAAAGACAGATGAAACACATAGTATATCGTGTAGATAGTCCCTTAGCTGAAAAATGCAAAATCTAAGTGCCAAGTGCAGTAGTTCGTACCGCAGCTAAAGGTCTCGCTCAATGATTGCTGATGCTCATCATGAACATTAATCTAGCTCGAGCTTATCATCGACAACAGCAATGATATCAACAGTAAAAATCTTCAAACAGAGGGATTTATACAAATCATTCACACAGATTGACCATCAAGGAGTTAAAACGCTGGGAGGCACCTCTGAACACTGCCAACCGAAGCAATGCCCTAACTTGAAGTTCTCCACTGCAACTCAATTTGGATTTGTCCATTCTTGGAGTCGATGAGATTGTACTTTCCATTGATCCTCTTGTTGCTGACAACATCAGATAAGTAGATATCCGCATAGCCAAGCGATTCCTGATTTAATTAAGCAAAGAAAAACAAAGCGTCAGAAATTGGTTCTGATAAGTTCCTGCAAGATATGTCGCAGAATCCACGGCCTATTTAGGAGAGAAACAGAAAACACATCCTCGACTTGAACATGTAAAATGACCTAAATTGAACCTCAGAATTGAAAAGAGAAAGCAATCCGCAGATTGGAGAGAGGAAAACCAACAAAGTTTACTTGGTGAACACTGATGGGGATCCAACATTCCAAGAACCTACTATTTCCAAGTCGAGCCAATGGTGAAAGTAGGATTATACCTTCGGATGCAACAGGCCCATCCTTGAGGAGGTACTAATGACTTCCACATGGATTCTGTCATTGGTAGGTGGCTCCTCAAGCATAAACTGGAACTCTTCTTCCCATCTCGGATCTCTGTTCTTCTTTACATGCTACAGAAAATGAAAAGAGCAATAAGCAAGTGCTAAAACCAAATTGATCCTGAAACGTTTCTGGAATCTTAGGTTCCGAAGGTCAATGAGTAAACATTTACTGGAGCTAGCCAGTAAAACAGGAAAGCATGCAGGTATGGGCCTGACCAAGTGGTAGAATATTCCTATAGTGACAGTTCTTGCATTTTGAGTGATAAACAACCGAGCAACTCTGTCAGGATAAGATTAAGGACATCAAAGTGAAACCCACTCTACAACCACTCTATCCACTTTCAAACATAAAAGTGTGGCGCCGTTTCAATGTCGTGATAAAATCTTAATGAGTGAATACACAGACATAATGTAGCGTGAATCATTACTGTACTCCATTCTGAGAAGGAACAGTCTCATGCCTCATTACTGTTTCATACCTTTGTCTTTCTTTCCTCCCCTCTGAAAAGTAGACGGACATAAGGATTTGTGTGATGCTTTCCTTCAACGTCTTGAGCCTCATGTACAATAACTACAAGCAAACCGCCACCAGCAGGTGTTCCTTCAGGAGCCTTGTCTACTGCATTTGGATCTTCGAGATCATTGGGTATCTCATCGTCCTTGAAAGGCTTGTATACCACTTCAACAATAATGTCCCCACGTGACTTCTCGTTCTGGACATCATTGGGATCCATGTTCTTCAACAAATTAAGAGTCATAACTTGTGGTTCCTCCGGTGTAAGGTCCTTCAGTGGAATGACATTCATTCCCATCTTGTCGTGTTTACCAACCTATGCAAACAACAAAGGCAGTTTAAGATCCCATTCAGTGTATGCAATAAACATATTTCACCTATGGTCTTTCTAGAAAATGACCATCAGATATCAGACTGCTTGATATTTATGACATCAACTAGGGAAGTACTCAGCCAAAAGGAAAACAAAGCGAAGTCAAGCGCCCCGGGGGGGAACAGCAACAGAATAAGGGCCTGTTTGATAACCATCCAAATAGTGCTTAATTATGATTTTTTGTTCCTGGGAGTAATTTTGGAACAGGATTGCGTTTGGTAAAATTTTTGTTTCTGGGAACACATTTCTAATTTTTTGTTCCCGAAAGTTGATTTGAAATCAAGAATAAAAAAAAAAAAAAAAATTGATTCTTGTTCTGGGAACAAATTTAAGAATCATTGTTACCAAAAAAAAAAAAAAAAAAAACAAATTTAAGAATCAAGCCATTTTCTTCTTCTTCTTCTTCCCTGTTCTTCTTCTTCATCTATTGCCGCCACCACCACGATTGCCGTCCGCCCACCGCCGCTGGTTGCCGGCAACTGGTCCGGCAAGCTCGCTAGAGGCAAGCCCAACCACCAGCGAGGCTGGGCGAGCCTCACGATCTGGTGAGGCCAAGCCTCATCGGGGCCGAGCCTCGCCGGTGGCCAAGCTGGCCTCGTTGGGGCTGGGCGAGGCCTGCCGGGCTTTGGCCACCGAGGGCCGAAGCCACCGAGGGCCGGCGACGCTCTGGTGAGGTCGCCAGCCGGACTGGGACCAGCCACTTGAAGAAGAAGAGTCGGAGAGAGAGGGGAAAAAAAGAAAAGAAAAAAAAAAAGGAAAAAAAGGAAAAAAGAAAAAAATTATTTAAAAATTAAAAGAAAATGATTTGGAATAGAAATTTTGAGTACAATACCAAGCGCAATTCTATTTCAGAAATCAGAAATTTTGGACAAATGCTTAGAAATTGTTCAGAATCAAAAATAATTATTTCTGATCAAAATTTGTTCCCAGGAACAAAATCGTTACCAAACGCGCCCTGACTGGCACAATAGTGTAGAAAAATCTGAACCGGCTAAATTAGATACCTACAATACCAGGGAGAAGAAATTACCTGTTCCCAGTCATAGACAATAAGCTCCAAGGCCTGAGATTCTGGGTCCTTGACCACCAAACTAAACTCCTCATTCCATTCAGGATTTAGATTGCTATGTTTCACTGTTGTCTTCTTTGTGGATAACTTGTCTTCAGTAAGCTTTAGCTTCACATAAGGGTCTGATTTACCCAGAAGGTCCTTCTTTTTAAGCTTCATTCCCCTCAGGACCTTTACATTAAGAATCCCTACTGGTTTCTTTGCAGCTCTGCAAGAGTAAGCAAAAACCCATGTAGTTGGTGCAGTGATTGAATTAGCACCTTGATATTCATTAACTCATGGCAGCACGAATTGAAGGAAAGGACAGCTTGTAAAGAGGAAAACTTACTTAGAAGGATCCAGAATAGGTACTTCTAGGTACTTAGGCCAGAGGTACATATTTGCAACTTGATCCTTGATAAGTTCCTGAACACAATCATAAATAATACTAAGAAGTCTTATTACAATGTAATAGTTGGTATGATTTTCCCGAACTTATCTAAATCGGCAGTTTACATGGTTATTGCCAACAATTGATGAAGTTGAAGAATGGAGAAATCTATTCAAATCACCCTTATGAAAAGGTAAGGGCATTACCTGGACAAACCTATAGAGGCCAGGAATAGCCATAGCATCTGCTCCGAGAAGCTTCAGGCCAAAATCTACATGTGGCTGCACAAAGAAACACTGAATAACTAGACAGCAAACAGGATTGGGATAGTCTTATTATAGAAAAACCTTTCTAAATGCAGCTCTGAACAAAAAAGAAGTCTAGACTGGAAACTATTCAACACACCTTTTCCATTAAAGACACAAATATCTTCGCAAAACAAGGAAAGGTTGGAACCAGAGGCTTCAGAGTGATGCGCGGAGAAGCAAACACTTGCAAATCAACCACCTAAAATGCGCAGAAATTGAGAGATGGAGAGACACAGAAAAAGACAGAAGAAGGGTGGGGGATAGGTAACTAGCTATTTATCGATACCTGAACAGTTGCCCTCAACCCGAATGCCTTAGCAGCAACAATGATGTTAGGATTCCCAGCCCACTTCATCGACAGCTCCATTATTAACTCCTTCTCATCAGTAACATAGACTTTCATTCCTGGTGAACACAGAGTAAGATAGCATTAAAGACATGCCGTTTAAGAAGATGAATGACAGCTAAACAGGAATATCTTATCATTCGGCCCATAATTCACCGTCTAATGCTAGGTACATAAAGAAGCTGTCAACATGAAACTGGACTGAGTGAAGCAGCTTCTCCCAAACATTCTATCATTAGGCCATCACAAGCTTTAGTTCTAATTATTTACTCAATTGTCCAACTAATGCCCAGTCCAAGTCCACGAATTAAAGATAACTACTAACATGCATAGAATTGTATCTCTCAGGAGAACAAATTAAAGATAACTGAAAACTCTATCATTCCCTAGAATTCAATGTACCGGGATTGAGTCAATGATTCTAAAGCTACCTATATCCACCAGAAATCTAATGCAAGCATTGCTTTGTCTTTGAATCAAGTCCAGAGCACAGGGTCTTAGCATAACAAAGTCATTCACTAGTCAAAACATAATATGTTTCCACATTTAAATATGAGCAACCAAGCAAGTATGAACAGTACACAGATACCAAATTCAGTTTATTTCTTTTGCCAATGAAAGACAAGAAAAACTAACAAACCAATCAATCTTTCAGATTAAGCTGCTTCCTATGAACAACATTTTATGCATGAAAAACATGAAGCAAGAAGTCCGCATATTCACACTGGCCGAAACACCAGGGAGAGAGAGAGAGAGAGAGCTTCAACCGTTGAAAGTAGGTGGCAAAGAACCCAATGTAAGCTCCTCAAACTCAACAGAATCGATCTTGTATTTTGGTATCTGCTCGGCAATAATCGGCTTTGCTATGGTCTTCACAGTCTTGCATATAGCCTATGAACAAAACACATGCTTCCTCAGAAGTAGAATAATAATTCAAAGCAGTATAATTGCGAATTACAAGTCAAAACTGAAAAAGTAACTTTGTCGAGTGAGAATACCTTATCTAAATAGGGCCACATGGTGAGGAGAAATTTGTTGAGCCAGTCAACCTGTTAAACAACAAAACACAAGAAAGCAGTCAGCTAAGAGCTCCTGAAAGGCTGAATAACAGCATTTGAAACTGTAATCGTGGCCGCAATAGCCGCAAGGAGCAATATAATCAGAATTTTCACAAGTAACAGCAATAAACTTGAAGCTTGAGGCCGCATCGAAAAGAACATACACGGTCATAGTCCGGATTTTTCACCCACAAAGGTATCTCCGGGAGCAGACGCTGCAAGGATTTCGTGTCTTGCTCGACTAGAGGACGCACCACGGGGTCCTGAAGAGATCAAACAATCAGAGAGAATAAGATTATGCTCCCCATTATTTTTTTTCTAAACAGTGACGACACTTTTTCCTTCTAGTCAATTGATTTTCACAATTTCCATGGTCGGCCAAAAGCAAATGTATGCTAAAGAAAGATTAACTAGCTAATTGATACTAGCTCACACATGACCCGAGCTAAACCTAAAGATTGACCGCAGCCCAAGATTACCCTATTAAACATCTGTAAACAGAATAATCCTACCCATCAAACCAAAAAAAAAAAGAAAAAAAGAAAAAAAGAAAAAAGAATCCAGGAAGCCGCACTCTCTCGATAACCACAAAAAGGTCAGATCTTTTTAACCATTTTTTATGCGTCAACAATTAAAAAAAAAAAAAACTTGTAAACAAACGGAATCAGCTAGCACCAGCAGCAATTTCCAGGGAAGCAAGCGGCCAAAAAGGCAAAACTGCAATGACAGGGGAAAGAGGACAAAAAAAGAAGGGGAAAAAACACAGACCTTGACATCGGTGGGCTGGAAGTAGATGAACATGTAGTAGCCGACCACGAGCCCGATCGAAGTTCCCACCCCGAACCCGCAGAAACCAAGAACCGTGCTCACGATCCCCATCCTCACGACAAACCACCTGGAAACCTCAAACGCCGGCACTGACCCACCTCTCTCCGTCGCCTTCCACGATCACCCAGAAGATCAGAGCCCCCAAAAATAAAAGAACTTTTCCCGATTCCTCCACAAAATTCCACGAGATCGTGGCGCGAAAACCGGAAGGCGATCCGCTGGAGGGGTAATAACTCACGGGCCAGGTTGATGGATGGATCAAGAGGGTGCCGCAATCACGCCATTTTCATTTCCTATGCCCGGAAGGACCCGCATTAAAGGAGGCATTTAATCCCGCGGCCGGAGACAAGAGGCAGAGAGGAGTATGCGTGTGTGTGGTATGCGTGTGAAGTGCGAGTGTCGGTAACGGTCATTCGCTTTGCCAGGGGGGAAGGGGCGCTACGGACGAGGGCGGCTCTGATTCGTCAAAACGTTCATGGGGTTGTGGGGGGCGGGGGGGGGGGGGAGGAATTTTAACGGCCACACACAGAGGTAGAGAGAGAGAGAGAGAGAGCTTGTTGTGGAATTTCTGCAACTGTTCGCGAAAACAGGCGGAACGACAGCGACGCCCTGCGACGATAACGCAGGAGGAGGAGGGGGGAGGGGGATCGTGTAAAAAGTCAGTTTTCCCGATTTATCATTATTAAATTATTGAAAAGCTTATTTGATTTGATTTGTTTAGTTTAGTTTACTCGGATAATGGGATTTTCATCTGGATCTGGACTTTCCGTTTTGGCTTCGTGGCCGACGTCGAGGTCGTGGCCTCCCCCCCCCCCCCCCCCCCCTCTTTGTCGTTTTGTGACGGATCCATCCATGGCCCCCTTGCCGACATCTTTTACTATTAGGAAATTCTTGAGTTCTCAGTGCTGGGGGTCATCAACACGGAGGCGACGCGGAGCGATCGAATTGGGGGAGTAGGTGGACTGAATTGACCGATTTTGAACAGTTTTCGAGAGCTTCGGTTTGATTTCCGGTTCCATAAGATTTGAAGTGAGATTTTCGACTCGATCTTCAATTTTAAAAGAAAATCAGATCGATTGAATTGTCAAGAGCGGACCGATAATTTTATTTATTTATTTCCCTTCCTTTTTCACGCGTCCCAACTCTTCTCTTCCCCTTTCCTCACTCCTCTCATCCATGTCCCAATATGGTGTAAAGGCAATTTCTTATCCCTAGCTTCCATGAGTAAAGCTCAATAGCCTCAATCTTGTCTGCTGTCTCCCCTAAAAGAAAAATCAAAGTTGAGCTTTGCCTCGCAGCTCCTCTAGTTCATGGGCTTTTCTCTTTGTTTTTTCTTTCCCAAATTGTCATAAGTATTCATAACAATCAAATTGAAACGGATAGTTTAATCTCGAAGATCAAAAGTTCATTTGTCATCCTTAGCGAAGCTCAATTATGATAATGCCTTGGGCATGACCAAGAATTCATTGGACGGGCTCTTATATTCTTATGCCTGGCAATTATTTGTAAATCAACCGGTTTTACTATATCGTCTAGAAATTGGATCGGATTGGTCGGTCCAATCTCAAGACCAATTGGTCCAATCTCCAGTTCTAGAAATTGGGAATTAGTCATTTTGGTTCAGTTCCTAGTTCTTGACTAGGACTAGATTGGACCAAGAACCGATTACTTCTACTTAATGCTCGTTAAAAAATTAGCAATATTTGAAAAATATTGATGTCTTTTTTGAAGCATGTCGCTCTTTTAGAGTCCCTTCTTTCTTATCCTTTAGAATTTTCTGATACATGTGTACTTGGCTAGTGTCACCAATGCACTCATTAATTATTATTGATGGTGTTATAGTTTTTAATATATTTTTTTCCTTGTAATTTTGATAATTAAATAATTTAAAACTCGAATATGTTATTATTATTATTATTATGAAACACACTAATAGCTTTGCATATATCATATCTATCATTGTAATTAGGAAATTAATATAATTGATAGGTGCACCACGATGTAATTTTGTCCCTGATGAAAGTTTTATATCACGAGTTTTACCTTATAATCTCTAGATCACCTCGTAGACTAATTTTCCAAATAACTTTTGTATCCATAGCATTATTCTTTCTGAAATCATGAACTGCTGCTGGGAGGCGTGGATGCAAAATTGCCAAATTTCTGTTTGGTTTTTACGTCTCGAGAAAAGTATTATCTGGCATGAAAAAAAATTGGGCGATTTCACTACCCTTTGAACGATGAATTTGGTGCATCCGACCTTTCTAATTTTCCCAAAAAGGAATCGATTTTATTCTATTTCTAGTGAATAAAAAAACAAAAGCGAAGCCAATCAAACGATTTCGGGAAAATTAAGAGATTCGCAATCTCCCATTATATTATCATCTCTCTCGCTCTCTCCCGAGGAACGCTCGATGGGCTCTTTAACCATCAAGATCAATGCCGTCCGCAGGCCGCACATCCATTGGTCGAAAATCGATATCGTGGGCCCACATAGTACACGATTCATTTATCTATTTCATGTGATCATGCAAAATCATGTGGCCCTGAAATCATTTTAGCAAAGCTCAAAAGGATTCGGAGTATCTTCTAGTCAAACTTAACCGTCTTCGTCCCAAAAGGAGATAGAAATATCTCTCTCAACGCTCTATTTAAACAGCAAAATCCCCACCACTCTCCCCTCAGAATCTTTCTGATTTAGGAGATTATTGAACGCGATTGGTAAAAGAAAACTGCTTAGTTCAAATTGATTGATTACGAGACAGACTTGTTTTTTAGTTCAATCTTTCGCAATCGATGTAAATTATAGCCGGTGAGCAAACCCGCCCGATGGTGGTATTTGAGGAATAGGCCCACTCGACTCATGGAGGAATAGTCCTTGACTTCTTTGTGATTTCGATTTCAAATGAAGTTCATCATGGCAACTTAGTGTAAATGGTTGTCCAATCACTCACTCTCTCTCACAGATCATTTAATATCAATAAATATCAAATCACAATATATAATTATACTATTATCCATGATATAATCTTATCTACGAATCATATTTTGTGATTTGATATTTATCGAATAGAAGGATACGATGAATAATAATTGACGAATACAAAAATCATTTGAGGTGCTCATCACAAGTTGTTCAGTGATAAAAGGAGTGTACTATGACAAACGATCCATGTCGTGAGGAAATTGCCAATTAACGTGTGCTTCGGGCATTCGTTGGAGTATTCTTCACTTCTGGCATGTAGGTAGGACTGCAGCAGCTGACTTGTGGACCTACGAACGAATTGAATAGTCACGGTTCACATCGGGCATTTCATAGCAATGTGTCGGGTCTTTGCAACGAAGCGACCGGAACTTAACCTTACGAGTTGCCATTATTATTTATTGACCCCCCAAAATCAATCTAATTTGGCGGATGGGAATGTGTTTTAGCCGGGGGGGCAACAGGGCTTCAGAGCCGTCCCTTTCAAATGCCAAGTGACGGTGCTGTCAGAGACAGAGTAAACCCCACCACCATTTCTCCCGACCATCTAAACATGTGTTTTCACCCTAACCATCTGAAACACGACGCCCACGTATCTTTAATAACATCGAAATTTTATGTCAGCTGTCAGGATAATATAATCGATATTATTTATATTGCGATCGCACGCATATCTCGTTCCTCAGCAACGTGCCGCCATTCCGTGTCGTTTTCTAATGGAACATCAAGATCGAGACAAACAAAATCCGCCCCTGAAGAACGTGGATTGCTCTTGCCTTGGTTGGGTCGGACTTAAACTACGTTTCGATTCATCGAACTGGATCGACGACGTACTAGGAACCCGGGCTCGTTCGTGGTCACTGTCCGATAAGAATATCTTGACCCAAAAGGCCTTGAAAGACGAGGTGGATTCTGTCACGATAAGGCCTGAAGGATGCGTCCTCAGTTAGGCCCAACTGAGCAGAAAACCCTATCGAGTTGTTTGAAAGTTATGCCAGTCGGTTAATGATATTCTAGTCAGAACACTTACCAAGTGAGTGGCATGTAATGTACAAAATAAAAGTGCAAAAACCTTTTAAGTCCAATCATTTTTTAGAAGGAATAATGACATTCTAGTCAGAACACTTACCAAGTGAGTGGCATGTAATGTACAAAATAGAAGTGCAAAAACCTTTTAACTCCAATCATTTTTTAGAATTTAGAAGGAATAATGACACAAATAATCATTTAACTCTGATCTAATATGTAATATGGTCCGTGAACATTTTATTAACCTAATATACAATGTAATCTATGAATTTTCAATTTGCTCAATATGATCGCTTTATTTTATGTCTTTGTTCAAGTTAGTTGTTAGACTATATAAAAATATTCAATGTTGTCCTTGAAGTTGAATTAATGGAAATATAAAATTGAACATTTACATTTAGTTCAAGAACTATATTGAATATGTATCAAAAGTTTAGAAACCATATCGAGCAAATTAAAAGTTTAGGGATCGCATTGCACATCAAGTTAAAGTTCATAAATTATATCGAATAAATCAAAAATTCAAAAATCACATTGCACGTTAAATCAAAGTTCAAGAACTCCTTATATCATTTTTTTTCCCCAATTTAGATAGAAAGATAGTGAATTTGTTGTTATCAAAGACAAAATAATGAATTTACCCGGAAAAAAAAAATTTAAACGCTTCGAATTGGCTAAGCTTCGATGAGTTCGACATCTCCTATTTTGCGTCGAGCTGTACAAGTTCACGCCATAACCGTCACATCGTGGGCATCGTAGAGGCTCGCCCGATGCGACCAACGGAGTGTTGACGTACATCGGCTCGAGATTTCTCGAGCGGAGTCCAGATAATCACTCGTTAGTAAAATAATACGTCATCAATGCACGAGATTACGATATGCGGGATGTGATATTATTCCTCCCGCGAATTTCGCACGGGCAAAGTGGACAGATCATCGCTAGCCACACAAACACCTGGCGGAGCGCCAGAGGGAAGCTCCATATCCCCGCGCGCACAACCAGATCTCTCCGATCGCAGCAAGAGGATCAGAACGAAGAAGGGAACGATGATAATAATAATAATAATAATAAGTAAAGAAGCAGAAACCCTAAAAAGCCACCATTAGTGTCTGCCCGACCATCGACCATCTTTTGAGGAACCGACCATTCCACTTCTTTATTGCAGCGCCCATGTTCATCGTGCACCCTCTTTTAATCTTTATGTCGTTGCAATGCAACGGAAGCGATAGCCCCTTTCTTCAACAGCTAATCTGCGTTTTCTTCTTTTGCCTCTGCCTTTTCTCTCTCTCCTTCATGTGGTGATGGTGATGATGCCATCGACCCCCCCATAAAAAGATGCTATCGACCGAACCCCCTCGTGACGAAATCGACCCATTAAACAAGGAGGAACCCTCGATTATCTTTCCAAGTCCAGAGCATCGAAATCTGCGTTCCGAATCCATCTGTCATGCACCCCTGAAAACTACCATACGCGCGCTTGCGTGTCGGGATTCTCTGCAATTAATTACATGGTTGATAATGGAAACTAGTTTATTGCGAGGAGGAAGATGGAAAGCGGGGACCTTTCAACGAATGGTCGGCGCTCGAACGTGCGAGTGGTTATCAGTCGTAAGTCACGTCACCACCAAGAATTGAATTTTCTTTTTCCGTTCGCAATCTGTTGGCGTACCTGTACGGGAATAGACTAGACGGTATTAAGGGAACCCTTCACACTCGTGCAAAGACAAACACAAGAAACGACTTTGAATCAAACGAGTAACGATACATGATGAGAAAACGAGTTAGCATGTTCAAGTATAGCATAATTAATGCTTAGTATTTGACAATGTATTTATCTTGTGAAAATGAATGATTTTTAGAAAATATTTTTCGAAGAATAATCACTTATATTATTTTTAAAAAATGAGTCGACAAAAAATGTTTGGAAATAAATTGAGGTTAATAATAAAAATATTTTTTATCGACTAATTATTATAAGCGATATAAACGATTGTTTTTGGCAACAAAATTTTATAAATCATTGATTTTCCCTGAAATAATTGAAATATGAATTTATTGCCACAAATACACGACTAATGTTGTCGAAATTTTCTTTAAGAGAAGTGAGAGAAGTAAATTTTTTATTCATTACCATTATTTGTTTTTTTTTTTTCACTTCAAAGTCGTATAATGACATGTCAAAACATGTGTAATGAATAGACATCATGCTATACTTTCACAATAATATGATATGATATCGATGTTAAAAGTAGCGGTCACTTTAAAGGTTGGACTTAAAGCAAAAGTAGCACGATTAGGTCATGGAGGAGGCCACGAATTGTATTGATTTCTTCACCAAGTTACTTCGTCAAAGGGTTTTCCCCTTTTAACATTTAGTATTTACTTTATTTTTTTCTCTTGCCTCTAAATATGAACTGATTTGTACTTTAATCTTACAATAGCCGCAAAACAAAACAAAAGAAGTAAGAGAAAATAAATTGCAACTAGTGGTTGATACCCAAATCTCTTCATGACGCAATGGGATCCAATCAACGACTGAAATATAATGTTCGTGTAATAATCACCGATCTCGATCTGGGGGAGGTTTAGATTAAAAATGTGCAATTGCTCATTGGAGGAATGCATCATTATCTTTTTCGGGCCGGCAATAGAAAAGAAAGAAAACCGGCGGCTATGACTCTTCTCAACCACCCCGGAGAAGCCTCTTCTCGTACAGAATATTGATGAACATGTGTGGAATACACATATGCATACGCAATTACAAAAAAAATAATTTGCTTCAGAGTTTTAGAAGAAAAATCCCTCCTTTTCTTTGCCTTTTTAGGAAGAAAAGAATTGTCATGTTTGGAATGCCCCATGCGCGTGCAAAAATTTGTTTGATTATGGGAGAAAATGGGTGATTAGTTAGTGAAGTGAGGGAAGTGAGGAATACTTTTTTTTTTTTTTTTTTTTTTTTTGGGTCGGAAGCGAGGAATACTCAAATACCTATAAAATAGCACATCAAATAATTTAAGAAAGTCTGAAAAGGCTACACGAACCTCACTTTTCGTACCTCAATCGTTATCGAAATATCTGATTCAGGATGTCAACGAAGCACCGACTGCCCAATGGATAAGCTCCTAACCATTACCTCGCTGGGTGTAGTGGGGAAGGGTAAGACCAATGGCGCACCTAAATTCACACCTATCCTTCAAGACTGAGAATAAATTACGTAATCTCACTTGTGACCTTCGGCTTGCAAGCCAAGTCTTGGATTTAGAACACACCTACAATTACAAAGAAGTATGATACTTTCTTGGCTTCATTCAGAACTTTGAAATCCATGGCAGTTGTGGATCGATCATGCATCAAACTCAAATATACTTAGTGGTTTGTGGAAGTTGCATGCAATGTCAATTGAAAAACAAAAATTAATATCGAAAGACCGCCTTTAGCATTTCTTAGCACTTTCAAAACGTATTCATTAGTCATACAGCATGAATATCTATGATGAACGCATCACATGTCTAGAAGAAAAAAGATTGTCCATTTCTGATTTTTTCCAGAGAAATTGAGTTCCTCAACCTCCCTATTAAGACAACAGTTGGTACGAAAATGATCTTATCGCTGAATCCGGGAGATTTGTTTGGTCGAACAGTAACTATTATTAATGATCGGGGTCCTTATAACACACCAGAATCACATACAGAAAAAATGCTAATCGACAAAGCTAAGTAGGTAAAGATAAAAAGTATTGGTGCTCAATTCCTTGCTCTTTCGGTCACTTCTTATTAGCGACCCGTGTGAGAGCAACCTATTCTTCATCACATCAAACCATGAAGAATTGAAAGGGTTCACATATGTTGAGAAGTTGCAGGCAGAAGAACAAGTAGAAGTTTCTGATCTAATGCAATTTCATTGGCTGCGTGTAGACCTGCAAATTCTTCCATGACTAATTTTCTTTTGTACCTTAATATATTTCCATACAAGAAGATTGCTCGTGCGGTATCTTACTGTAGAGTTGTTTCTTTCATCAAATGGGCACGCGCTGATTGGAAAAAAAAAAAAAAAAAAAAAAAACTCAGCTTGAAAGGCATCATCGGCGATGAATAGCAACCGCGAGAATCAAACTCACGTTCTACTTACGGTGCCAGTACAGCGGAATACGTGAGACTTACTTTCTTGTACAAGCATTCTTTTTTAGTACGGTTCACAAATTATAAATGATGTTCATTACATATATAGCGGCACATCCTAAGTTCTTGTGGATCATATATTACTTTTATTCACCCAAGATATCTAAGAACAAGACAGAAACCGAACCAAGAGTATCCCGAGGAATATTAGCAAAAAGAAGAAACAATTTAGAGAGAGAGAGAGAGAGGCTCTTGCATCTTACAACGACAGTAACTATTTCATATATGTGTCGATCACTTTCTTTGTGCACCCCATTTCTAAAAAGCAGGAGGTGGCCACAAATGGATCTTCAGAAGCAAGAAACGAAACGAAACGAAAGAGAAGACAGTAAACAGAAAATCAGAAGACCCAAAAGAGATCTACGTACACACACACAGACACGGAGACACAAAACATCATCACCATACCACCAGAACAAAACCATACTAAAAGCGGTTCAGGTCGGGCGATCGTGTGGACCCCTTTTAGCTCGAGTTTGTCCCTTCTTGAGCTTCGGAAGAAAGTATGCAGAAACGTGTTCAGGGGAGACGGAGGATCCGCCGGAGATTGTCGGTCGCGCCGGCGTCGACTCCGGCGGCCTCGGCGTTGCAGCTGAGCTGCTTCGGCCTCAGCAGAGAGAACTTGGGCAACGGCAAGCTGCTCGGAGGAGGCGATATCGCGTACATCACAGAGCCAGAGAACTTCTCCAAATCTCCCAAAACGAGCGAGCGGAAACCCCCATCGCCCCTCAACGAACCCTTGGACACAAAGGCGTGCCTTGGGAGCTCATCCGGGTCCGGACCCATCGAGCATGTCGACCCGATAATCGCGACCCCGTCGTCGGCTGACGGGTTATCCGAACGTGGGGCGGGGGGTGATTTCACCGGGTTCTTGGTGTCCTTCTTTTTGTTGTTTTGGTCTCGCTTTTTCGGCTGCTTCGGAGAAGACTTCTTGGGGGTGAGCGGCGACGACTTGGGCTTGTTGGTCTTCACGTTAGAATTAGGGGGTGGGAGAGAGAGGGAAGAGTAGGGTTTTGGCAAAGGGAGCAAAGGTGGCTGGCCCTGGTGGTGAGGAGGAGGGGCGCTGTTGAAGCCGAGAGAGCTGGAGACCGGCGGTGATGATGGAGGAGGGTGAGAGAAGGATAGAGAGCGCGAAAGAGGAGGTGGATAGAAGAGCAGCACACGGCCCGCTCCTCCTCCTGCTCCGCCGTGGACGGTGCTCGTGGGAGACGGTTTCACTGTGAAGCTATGGTGGCTGTGGTGGTGGTTTCTCCTTGGCATCGTCTTGATTGGCTTGCATGGGGAGATCGGCTGGTGATCCGGTGCGTAAGATGCAGCAACTGCTTCCATGGCGGCGGCTCCTTCACGAACTCACAGCAGGGAGAGAGAGAGAGAGAGAGAGAGAGGGTTCTTTGATCGAGATCTGGGAAAAAACAGGAAACCTATGCGATCAAAGGTTTTCAAACTGATTCACAAAAAAGACAGTTTGATGTTTGAGTAGCCTGAGCTCTTAGGGAAAATCCGCACGGATCAGCTTACAGAAACCTACGTGAGGGGGCGGAACGAGAAAAACGAGACGGAAAATCAAAACAACGAAAGATATCGACGGCCTCTCGGGTATCAAAAGATCAAGAATAGAGAGAGCGGAAGAGAAGGCAAGATATATATGACTCCGATCATCAGCTACATGCGTCGATTCACGATCGACCGATGCGAGCACCCTTTATCCTTTAGAGATTCCACAGGGTTTCCCTGATCTCTTAACTTTTCTGGGAATGAACGCAGCTTTCTGTCAGCTCGCCCCATCATTTTATAGGCCAAATATCTCCAACGGCTACACAATGCAACCTTGGTCTTCGTCTTTTAATTAATCCCCCATTCTTCATTTGTATTTTTTTTTTTTGGCCTCCTTAGATCTCGTCCATTACGGACCTCTCCTTTCGACCAATAAGAATTGAGTAAGTATCAAGACAAGACGTGGTCTAATAGGGATTATAGGGAAAAAAAAAAAAAAGCTCTTTATGTGGCTCAATTTTATGATCATACCTTTTAAAACCCGTCAAGAGCTCGGAGTTATAAGCACGGTTATAATATATTCTTTTCATTTTTTTGTGTTGTATCGTTCAATATTCAAAATCGTATGCTTTTATTTATTTTTACAAATGAAATAAATTTTTATTTAATGATGCGATATCATTTTGAAAATTCAAACTTCATGTTTAAGCATCTTAATTGCGCAATCCCGATGTCAAATATACTGTCGCCCTTTCGCCCGTACAATACCTGTGGCCGAATACGATAGAATAATGTGGCTGTTTACTGCTAATTTACCCGACAGCCGCTGCGGTCGGTCCACTGTAGGGCGGCAACCGCCATTCGTATTTCGGCCGTCGGATCGCGTCTGGGGGAAGCCGTTGGGGGGATCCGGGCCGTCGATCGCCCCTTCCTCGGGGTCCTCGAAGTTGGTGTGCGGGGGCCGGGGGACCGAGCGAATCCTGGCCATACACGATAAAATAAAGGCGGTGGGGCCCGCCGTGCCGCTTCGTCGCCCTACCCCCCCTAGTCGTCATGACCTCATGTGCGGGGAATTCAAAAAAGGTGTGGTCGAAACAAATAAAATAAAATAAATATAAATATAAATATCCGACGAAAAGAGAGTTTTTTTTTTTTTTTTTTTTGGGTGCCCCTCCCCCTCCCGAGGAGTTGCTAGGGTCCTACAGGAGGCACGGTGGAGGCGCACGTCTGTGGACACGTGGCGTTAGAGTGGCCAATCGGGGCCTTCCCGTGATGAGATCTTCCCCCGCGAATGATTGGTTGGGGGGAGAGGGGGTGCTGGCGGGGCCTCCCCGGTCTTGGCGGTAGAAATATGGTCCTGAGAGTTTGCCTGTTATTCCGGTTGTTGGTGTTATTATTTAGTAGGTCGCAACAAATGTTTTTTGGTTTTTATATGGTCCTTGCTTTTCTGTTTAAATTTCTGTGACGTGACAAGGCCGTCGACTTCCTTAATTGTTTGGCGTTTTAATTGAGTTATTGATACAACGTATAGTTTATAAACTATGGAATCGGATATTAATGGTTTATATCTCGCATTTCTAAGTGAAGATCGTTATGGATATTTTCACCTCGCTCCCTCTGGTTTATCATGTTTATGCTTGTACTATTGAGATAAGTTGAGGAATCGTGGACTACTCTCTTCGACCTAGATAACACTAGGTAGCGTTGTGCATGTAAATGCAATCACGTGGCTAATAAATTGCATGGAAGTAGAGCCTTCTAAAGTGTTTTTTTTTTTTGGGGGGGGTGGGGGACAGTTAGATATCAACCATAACATGCAAAATGCCATGACTATTACATGTGGAATTAATATGCAAACTATATTCCCAGTACAAACAGAATTGAGATGAATTGTTTATGGAAAATAAAAAATCGATAATCAGATCTAGAATGTTCAAACAAAAGTGCAAACACTTTGATTACGCCTATCAGCTTGAGTTATGATTCGCATGTTGCGCGGCTCATGGTTGTAGATAAAGTGATTCCCCAGCTGAAAATTTACCTATTTAAGTAAGTATTCTCTTGGGAAGGTGCCCTAATGTCAAAGGATACCGGCCAAGATATTTCACACCCCATTGGTGGCTTCGCCTACCAGAAATTTCCTTTGGAATCCATAAAGCTCATGTGGACAAGAACGCGTAAAACGACAATACACAAAACATAGACAACGGCTGCGGACAACACGACTTCAATCTAAGAATTAATAAATGCGTCATCAATCAAATTTCGGGTTAAACTATAAGCACGTGAAGCACCGCCTTGTGGACTTGTAGTTGAAAACCAAGGCCTCCAACGAAACCATGAATATTCCTATTGGAGGAGCAGCCACCACAATTTTCCGACCACAAATAAACAAATGAGGAAGGAGCTGGAAAACCCTAGTTGGGGTTATATATATTCATAAGGGCTCCCAAATTATCAAATAGGCCAACGCCAAGATGGCCGACTTTCTACGGTTTCTTCGAGGAAGACGTGAGATATCCTTATCAATCTGTCGAGACGACTCTTGGCACTAGACTAGAAATTGTGGGGTTGACCCAAAATTGGGGGATTTAGATTGGCTTGGGTCATGCCGTCTAGATTGTTAAGAATATTAAGAGTTTTTAGTAGAATTCTTTTTAGTAGATCTAACATTTTTTTAGAAAGTGGGAAAATGACTCGTATATAGTCTATGAACTTTGGCTTGATGTATGATGTAGTCCTTGAATTTTTTATTTGTTCAATGTCGTCATTGAACTACTAGTAAATATTCAATTCAATCTTTCTGTTTGCTCAAACGACAAGTCGAACTTTAATTGATGACATGGATTATTATATGCTGAGTTGGATTTTTAAGAATGACGAGTAAAACATGTCTATGTTTTTATCCATGTACTTTAGCAAAGTAAGAAGAAAAAAAGGCATTAACATTTCCATTATTATTTGATGGCGTGGATTGTCATAACCTAACTTTAGATGAACATCTTACTTGGATAATGTATGTGCAATTTTTTGTTGTTGTTGTCCATTGTTCAAACTTAACAAATTGGAAGTTGTTAGGTTGGATTAGTGAAATGATGACATTGAATATTTTGGTATAATTCAGGAATTGAATTGAACATTTACTAATAGTTTAAACGCCACATTAAACAAATTAAAAGTTTAGGGATGATATTGTATATTGTATCAAAGTCCGCAAGCAATATGTGTAATTTTCCCATAATAAACTTGGCCACAAAGAAAAGAACATATTTCATATGCATTTTCTTTCAACAAGCAAAATTATTAAGATGGATAGGGCTAATCTATATCACATGCGTGGAAACTATTAATGTAATTATTAAGGAAAAGGCTATCAAAAATCCTACATTATACCATTGTGACACATTTACCATAATTTTTTTTGATATCATAAAAATCAAACCATATTAATTATGATATAATTACCTTAAACTTTTTTTGTGAAATAAAAAAGTCAAATTTGTATCTATGTGACATATTCATTTTCAGTCAAGATTCTGTCAAATGATTTTCCAGTCAAAATAACGTTGTTTTTATTTCGTTTAAGTTTCATGGGCACTATGTCAATACTGTTTACCTTTCAACATTTATTTTTGATGATGCTAATTGACAGAATCTTGATAGAAGGTAAATGCGTCGCATAAATATAAGTTTGAGATTTTGAGTATCACAAAAAAAAATTTAAAATAAATGTATTACAAATAGGTATAATTTGGGATTTTTGTAACTTTTTTTCTGAATTATCATTGGTTTCCTTCTTCTCTATTTTTAAATTATGTTATCATAAATATTATTCTCGTCTTATGTTAGACGACCAGCCGGCCAAATGGTATTAAGTGAAGTGGGTCCAATCAGATTTGGGCAGTCCATATGCGCATATTGATTCATATTTTTCACATAGTGCATTAATTTAGCAATTATTCTCCGGTGAGAGAACCGCACATTTTTCTTGCCTCTCACTAAAATTCAAGCTTCCATTCATCGACTGTTTCCCTTAATCTGCAGGACCGATCCCGTGTAATATTCGCCTTTTGTTTTTCTCATCTTAAATTTAATTTAAATTGAAAGACATGCCCTAGGGCCTAGGCAACATCTTCTTGGCCTCACTAAGTGGGTTCCATACCTCGCATTTTTAGCCTATACAAAATACTCCAAAACTCTTACTTCGTTATATCCATCGATCTTCTGTCCATTTTTCGGCTCACACTTTCTTTGCACGTGATTTTTCAAAGATAAAGTTGTGATCTTTCTCTAACTTTTAGACAAATCACTCTTTTGCCCACGATATGGTAAGACAAATTGAAAATCATATACTGAATATGTCAAAAAGAGGCAAAAAATTGCAATGAAAACAAGACTAAGTGATGAGATTCTTAAAATGCTGGAAAAACAAAAGAGAATCAAATCGAGCCATCTTTCCATTAGAGAAATATCATTTACACAATGTGAACAAATAAACGACTTTGTGACAATGGCGAGCAATGTTGACTTCGCCATTAGAAAATAGAAGACAAGATAAATAGCTTTAGAATAAAATCGTAATCAAAGAAAAAAATTAAAAGGAAACCAAGATTACAATAATTATTATTGTGGTTGTTATTATATTCTATTTATATATCATCATACATCCATCCTTTCACATGGTTTTTCTTTACTCCTCCTCCTCCTCCTCCTCATCATCATTCTTAGTATTGTTGTTCTCTAATTATTTTAAAAGATATTTCTTTTACATATTACTACATTTTTCTCTAGCATTAAATTTATTTTTGCTCAATTAGTGCCGCAGCAGAGGAGTTATTTGACTGAAAATAAAGGAGAATTACAGTTTTACCCTTGGAAATTGACATATCAAGCGCGTGCAAAGTGCAAACAGGAAAAGAAAAGAGAAAAAAAGCATTGGCAGCCGTGACAAAATGAAGATTTTTATTATTGAAGTTTGAGAGGCAGGCGTGCATCACCTAGAAAAGTTCAGAAGGATTTCGGCCAAATCCCCCTTGAAAGTAATTACTAGATTGATGACAGCTCTGTTGCTAGCTGTCTTCCATATCTGCTTGGAAGCACGGCCGGCATGCAATTCAAACCTGGGATGCATTCGATCCGGCAGACTTCACTTCCTTTTGAACCTACGTATACGTACTCCCAAGAAGAACTCCCAAGAAGAATCATCAAGCCAACAGTGGCTTTGATCTCTGGCCTCTATACGTTCTCAACCCTTGTTTCCTATGACCACGAACTACATCTCACTGATGATTTAGACATTAATGCTTGAATCTATCCATAAAAAAGAAAAAGCTAGTAGTGGTTTCGGACACAGTACAGCCCTACGGGCTTTGGATTAAGAGGCTATTTTCATCTTCTCTTGAGCAGCGAGTGAGCTTAGACCACTCGATAACAGCAAGAGCAACTGCTCCAGTGAAACTCTAGGAAACTCATTCTGGAAATTCCACAAGGAAACGCACATGCTTGAAACAAGAAACTTAGCAGTGTAAACATCACCACAAGAAACTTAGCAGTGTAAACATCACCACACAGTACAAAGCTCCCTGCGGACTCAAAATTGCATTATAATCCGATAAGTCGTACAATTAATTTTCTGTAATGGTATCCCTACATTTGGTACATGTCAAAAATGTAGTTTGCCCTTCATCTGCCGATCTCATCTGCAACAGGGTCGGATATCAAGGAGTGAATGACGAGAAAAGGGAAGATGGGAAATACTTGTGCTAGGGAAGATTGGTGTGAGAGAGAATAGCAGCACGCTGAACTTGTACATTACCTGCTTCCGAGTATACTCGAATTCATTGTTGCCACATTTTTCACACTTCCGAGCTATCTGAGAGGCAAGGCCGATATACAAGAACATCACAATTGGTTCACAAAGAAAACATCATGCCTTTATACTAATATAGCAGAATGTAGCCACTACCGTTGCCAATTTCAGCTCCCCCTCCTCGAAGGTAGACATGCCAAGCTCCCTCCTTATGTCCTGAGATATGGTAGATGACCATGAGAAGCTTGACATTTTCAAAAATGTGTGATCCAAAGCATAAGGAAAATTACGGAGGACAAAGCTTTTTCTCAACTAAAGTACTACTCTAGGTGTTGCTTCAAAGTAGATAAGATAAGGGTCCGTGATTCAATGTGTTAATAAGAAAAGGTTTAAGATGAAATTATTATTATTATTATTATTTTTTGAATCCTCTTTTGACAGGACAAAAACAGAAGTCTAGTGATCCCTACCAAATTCACTCAACAATGTCATGAATTCAACATGATGTGGGCACTGTTTAATTCAATAATGTTAGAGAAACCATCAAGAGGTATACGCATCTATTTTGCAGCAGAACCACTTATCTCAGTACCTTTCAATCTCAACATCAGAGGTCAGTAATTGGAAGCAACAATAGGTGGTCGTGAAAAATTAAGCTTCACTAACAACAGACAGCCTCATATTTAGGTTGTGGCCAGCGAATTGAAAGCCTTCCAGAAGCAAGAAAACTTGACGTATTTTTTCCATTGTGAGCAGGAGTTCACACTTCTGCCAAGTTGATGCCCTTTTTAAGCCTCAAATGTTCTTCAGTACTGAAGAGTCAATCTGATGTTCACTCTAAAAATGACTACCTAGGGAGGAGAACACGATGAAATATAACTATAAACTAGTAGAACATATACGCACTTAACTCATGATTTTAAGATCCAACAGAGTGCATGCATCAATCATTCAGCTACTTCAAGGCATACCTGAGCGGTTACTCTGTACTTAATTTCTTTTCCAGCAATATCTGAAGGCAAAGTCATCAATAAGGCACATTATTGAGAAAAGTAGAAATTGACTCCAAGAGCAAATTGGTGAAGGTCTAATAAATAGCTAACCGGCAACTAATGTCCGAAAATAACAATAAAAACACACAATGACTGAACAGCCACACCACTCCAAACAAAAAGACAGCAGACATAGTCAGAGAATGAGACAACTGTGCTAAGATATGCATTTCACATTAGTGGTTTGACCTGAAATGGCTATTTTTTCCTCAAACTAGTGGTCTCGAGTGTAACCAGTAACAAGTTCCGTGAAAAGCCTACTGAGTAATGATTTTGGCCAGCACAATAGTTTCTCCAAGTTCATATTAGCCAGTATTACAGGGAGGGTGGCATAAAAAGAATTTTTCTTCAGCCTTTTCCTTTTCCTCCTCAATTATCAGATTCTCAGGGTGTCTCTCAATGGATCATCATCCTCATCATCCAAAATCAAGAACTACGATACTTCTAACCAATACAAACCTACAAGGGGAATTGTCCAAGGTATGCAGAAGGCTCAAAATGGAACATTTGCAGATGGAAAGATGAAAACTTTCTGATATCCTAGGCAAACAAACTATTTCTTTTCAATGCATCACAAAAAAAAAAAAAAAAAAAAAAAAATATTTGCATAATAAAAGAACAATGGTGAACAATGCCACTATAAAAGGGCAGAACACAGGCACTGCCATTATCAAAAGAGCAGAACACAGAAAGGGCAGGACACAGCAGCCCAACCTGAGAAGCAACACTTGACAATCTCGAGACTTTATATAAAATTCAATCTCATGCCAACTTCAAGACCCAGAAAAAGAGACTCCAAAAGCAGAACCATCTCCATAATTATTAATCAAGTATACTGAGCAATTGAAAACAGAGATCCCAACCTTTAGTGCTCCGCTTAAAATTACACAATGGGCACTTCGCAAACTTGACCGAACTTAGCGTAAGCATCGTCCCACAGAAGTCGCAGAACAAGAAATCACGATCTCGGGAACGCGCCATGAGTTAGCCTGCAGAGGACAACTCAAAATCAGATTTTTTTTTTTTTCCTCCTCTGTTTCCCTTACTAACAGCCGAAAGGACACAAATTCATACGAAGGTGTCGCCTGCAAAGAAGCATTCTAGAAAAAATCGACAAGTCTACTCTACTTCTTAGAACCCAACCCATTCGATAGCTTCAAAGGGAAGACAAGACTCGCCTCAGTGTCGACGTCGAACCTGCGAGCAAGGCGTGGGCGACGGCTAAGGCCGGCGGCGAGTCGGAGCGGTCGAGCCGCAGAAGAACGAGAGGCGGAGCTGGGTTGCTGCAGAGAGAGAGAGAGAGAGGGAGACAGGTCCGGCGACGGCGACGGCGACGGCGACGATTGCTGCCGCGAGAGAGCGACGGCGCCGCCGGAGCGAGAGAGACAGGGAGGCCGAGGTTTTGAGGGAAGAACCGTTCAAGTTATAACCTAAACTAACTAGACGCCGTCTATGATTATCAAGTTTATTATTTTGTTAAAATTGTTTTTATCTGTTTTTCAAATTATTATATGCATTTCGAGTCTTCATCAACACACATATCATCAAAATCCAAATTTACGTATTTTTGATTTTCATTATCAATATGTGAAATTATAGATCAATCATGTCATTATACTTATTTTAGATTTTAGACAATTTTTTTGTATATTTAATTGTCATATAATATTTACATCCTAAAAGTAAATAGATGTTGCCTATGATTATTCAGTGTATTATTTTGTTGAGATTGTTTTATTTAAATTCTCAAATTATCAAAAAAATCATATAAATGTTGCCGAAAGGCAAGTTTACATAGCAAAAATTATTTATGTTAATATCTGTCATATCAAATAAAACTGCTAATATCTACGTTTGCAATTTGAATTTCTAGTCAAAATTGGTAGAGTAAACTTTATTGACAAAATGTGAAAATATTTATTACTTAAAAGAATAATTAAAATATTTAAAATTGAATTATGTCATATAATGGATTTAATTTTTTTTTTTTTGGGTAATTTTCCTGATTGCATACTTGGGCCGACGTGAAAGGGGGCCACTGTCCCTCTGGGCTGATTGATTTTAGGTATGCCTTTTATCAAAAATATATAATAATTTATGAAATCACCGTATAAAATTTTTATATCTCAAGTTTTGTATTTGGAGTTGACTTTATGTCCCTCCCCTAAGCTATGTTTCTTTATATTCCTCTTGACACCAAAACATCACTTCAGTCAGAAAGCTCCCCCAAGCGCAGCAAAATAATCTTGTCACTGCCAAGATGACGATTTATTTACATACAAAGATACTGTGAATCTGAGAAAATTATATTGCCCCATTCGTAGATTTATCTTTTCCATAGTTAGCCATTTCAAAAATCTGTTTTTTGCAACTATCCATTGCTGGTTCTGTAGGACATAACGCTTCAGAAAGCTTATCTACCAAAGCATTTGTCCATCAAAGTTGTTCTACCAACAGTAGCTTTCCCCATTAATATGCCACCCTGCTGCTGACAACAGTTGCAAAAATTTCAGTTATTCATGATAAAGTGCAGTCTGTATAATGTATTTTTACAAAGAACTTAGCTTGGGATTTCAGTGCTTGCTTGGTTACTGAATTGAATCTATAAGGTTATCGAATCATATGGAATAAAGTAAACTCCCTACAGATTTCACAACAATGGCACAAAGTCCATATACAAGCCCACTATCACAATAATACCAAGCCCTTACGACTTACAAATCCATCAACAACCCACAAACCGAAATTCACGGGGATCATAAGAACATCCAGAATTTCTCCAAAGCCCAAAGTCAAAACTGCTATTAACAACCACAGCTCAATGCCCCCTTCTCGAACACAAAGCTTCATCTGCATCAGTCAAAAACAAATTCGTTTCCTGCAACACGGCTTGAATTCGAACACTGACAGAGAAAACAACCAACTTAATGATTTGAGCAATCTGAGGAACAACATGATATTGCAAGACATCATTTCTCTTCCTCCAAATATGATAGATAGCCCCATTCCAAGCAAGCTTTAGGACAGTTTTAAGTAGAGATTTCCCCTTAGCAGTTCGAAGTACCCATTCAAACTCTAAATCGGTAAATCGCATGCTGTGTCTGAAAGGATAGTTTTAAAGCAGAGATAAGCGGAAAAGGAAACCAAAGCTCAGGAGGCAGACATAAACAATGAAGAATCTCAGGTACACATCTTAGGACTAAATTGATGATATTACCTCTGGTATTTTGATATTCAGCTCTTCTGAAAGCTGATTGAAGGCTGTGTTATAGTCAACACCAAATATTGCATCTGATCACATTGTTACTAGCCCGTTTTTCTTCTCAATTTCCTCCCGTTATACCCAAGATATCACTGGGAATAAAATCCTGTAGAATAGCAAATTCAATGATGTATGCGGAGAAATGTTTCGGCATTATGTCAGATCTATTGGCTCGTGGAAATAACAATGCCGAGTTCAAATCTCACACTTGATTATTATACTTCTTCTTTTTGATAGTCTGTATTGAGAAAACAAGTGTGAGAAGGAGTTCTATTCTAAATCAGAAAGAATTACAAAGCCTGTGGGAAATTCACCACATAATTTTAAATCTGTCATTATTGGATAGTCATTTAAGAAACTTGATTCTTGGATATTAATTAATTCCACAACTTTTTTTTTTAGTCAGTCTTGTTCTACACCTACTCTACACTTACTCTCAGACTTATGCCCTGCCTCTTGCAGAGCGTGGGAGTCGAAACCCACTCCTGAAACTTGCGCGTCCCCATCCTATTCCCCTGAGAAGGTGGGGGTTTGAACCCCTCATCTCCTATTTCCATGTTGGAAGGGTGGCCACTGGAGCGAATCCCAGTAGTTAATTCCACAACTGAAATGAAGCTAAAGTGATAGCTTGATGCTCTTTAGGATCAAATTTTGAACTTTCCTTGGCCATGAGGACACCCTTGTCTGTCTTATTCTTCATGAAGCCACATTTTTTGTATCTGCTGGCGAAACACATTGCAACTGGGGATAATACTTGGTGTCTTATTTTTCATGAAGCCGCAATTTGTTGTATCTGCTGGCGAAATACAGTGCAACTGGAGATAATACTCGGTGTCCTAACATACACGCACACCATTAAAAGTTTGATAGCTGAGAGCCTTTATCGAAATCACTGCTCCGGTTTAATCAGCCAAAGATGTAACTCAACGTTTCAGGACTCTTCTAGTTCAGTACAAGTCCTGCTATTGGCAGTTCCACAATAACATGCATAGCTAGAATGAATTCTGTATCAAATCCAACCGTAATTTAAGGGGTTGAGAGTTTGTCTCCAACCCTGTCATTTTTGTGGTTCTAATCTTTTCCAGGTTGGACTGAACTTTGATTTAGCAAGCTACGGCATGGCTTTACTCCTGTTTTCTTCGCAATGTCTTGAAAGGTGCCTGTACTCGTGGAGATTAAAAAAACTAATAAATCTGAAGTAGGAACTTTGACTCCTAGCCGGCACTACACTTCGTAAATGCCAGATGAGCACATAAAAAGTCTAACAGACTTACTTTTGAATCGTTTTCATCAAAGTATCTCATCAACACATTTCTCGATCACATCTTCCACAGTCATTGTGACTTACCTTGGAATCATTTTCATTTAGGATTTCACCGGCCCACTCCTCAACCGCATCTTCCAAACTCACTGTCTGTTTCAGCCATCCCAACATAACATTGATGAGACACAATATAAGAATCCTCATGCAATGTCCTCACAGAAACATCACAATGTGCATTTTTGAGAAAAGTATTTTGACATGTGAAAAACCCCAGGTATGTCTGTTGCTACCGAAGGCGACTTATATCCCACTTTGACGCCAAAGCATCACTGTGGTCAGAAAGCTCTCCCAAGCACAGTGAAGTAATCTTGTCACTGCCAAGATGACAATTTATTTACGTATAAAGATACCATGAAGCCGAGAAAAGTATATTGCCCTGTTCGTAGATTTGTCTTTTCCATTATTAGCCTTCTCAAAAGTCTGTTTGTTGCAACTATCCATTACTGGTTCTGGAAGACAAAACGCTTCAGAAAGCTTATCTACCAAAGCATTTGCCCATCAATTTTTTTTCTACCTACTGTAGCTTTCCCCATTTACATGCTACTCGGCCGCTGACAACAGTCTAAAAAATTTCAGTTATTCATGATAAAGTGCAGTCCTTATGACATGTTTTCACAAAGAACTTAACCTGAGATTTCGCAGCTTGCTTGGTTACTGAATTATATCTCTGATATTGTCAAATCATATGGAATAAAATTCAACTCAAATAAGGTGACCATCTGATTATATGGCAAGCATTACAACGCATATCAACTCATAAACAATATTTTACAGTTACAATTCAATTGACAGGGAAGGATTAATTGCATCATAAAGACTACCAAAATTCGTCCATATTCACGTCAATCCAGCACCAATAGTGCAATCAAACATTAATTTGTTGAAACAAAAGCAGTCATCTCTCAAAGTGGCGAAGGCAAACTCTATAGTATAGCAGATCAAGAGCATGTGCAACTCCTCCTATATTATTCACAACCCGTGAAAAAAAAAAAAAAAAAAAAAAAAAAAAAAACTAGTTGATGCTTCCAGGAGGAGAGTACTAGCTGGAACATAGCGCTGCCAGAACAAAAGAATTGATGAGTTATCCGCAAATGTGAAAATCTACATGTTTTGACCTGGAATTGACTGAAGCTGCATTTGTACGGCAGATTATTGCGAATGGCCCTGTGGTAGACAAATTACTTTGAATTTGTACGGCTAATGATTGGAGGTGTCACTCTCTTTTCTTTTTTCTTTTTCTAATGTTTTAGTAGATTTATTTGGAATTTGAACATCACTTAATATATCACATGACATATTTCTCTTTCAATTTGACCTATTTTCTCCATTAAAGACAGATCTATAATAGCATTCAATCCTCAATCTACCACTACTTTGCAACTTTAAAGACTTTAGTGTTAATTCTTAAGAAGAAAATAACACTAGAAGTGTCACAATTTCCATATGGCAATTGCTTTAGTGTAAAAACTTTTTGCCAAACCACTTTAGTGTCACATTGAAGAAAAAATGATCGCTTAAGTGTTTTTGGCGAAAAATTTCAATAAAAAGCTTTACGTGACTTTTTTATAATAAAAAACAAGTCCAATGTGAACGATAAGGTCGCATTTTATGACAAAACATTGTGGCAATCTTTTGTTGACTATATCATTACCACAGTGATGTTTTCTTGCGGGCCAAATTAGTCCCAATAGACTTATATTGCCAAAAGACTTTGAAATATATTTATAGACTCCCATTCATATTGGTGGACTCCCGCTGGGTTTGGTAGAATTCCATGTTTTTTGGATGAGCATAATGGGTCACGAATTTGATTTTTGTTTATTGTCTTGGTGGGGTTACTTGGATGTGAGGAATTCTGATTTACTTGGCGCTATACATACATGAGACAAAAACCTTCTCCACTTTATTTGAAGGGCATCTGAGTCAAGTCTATGATGACATTTTTCATTTCAAAGACGTGTGGCTCGTCATCGCCATCTAATATATAAAATGGATAATCCATTATGAAGAAGTAGTCATTTATGAATTTATTTTCCTGTAAGATAACTTTGAGTTTGTACATACTTTTAATTTTTAATATCTTGTAAGTTGAATAAAGTGCTTGTCAAAATTTTATGGCTATGATAAACCGCCTCACACAACTCAAAGATATTGTAACTTAGAGATGTTGATTACCAAATACATAATTGCAATCTTTATATTTTATACCATAGTTACAATGCAACACAATTATAACTACACCACACATATTTTAGTTTTATCAGTTCAATTTTAAATGACCATTGAGTGCTACTCAACATGCACAACATGATTACTAAGTTATTAGTCTGCATAATTATCACGTAAAACTCCCCTTAAGTCACCGTTCACAGCAACAGACATACCTGGGGTTTTTCACATGTCAAAATGATTTTCTCAAAAATTTACAGTGTGATTGTTCTGCGATGACATTGCATTAGGATTCTTATATTGTACTTTACGCATGTTATGTAGGGATGGCCGAATCAGATAGTGACTGTGGAAGACGTGGTCGAGGAATATGTCAGTGAAATCCTTGCTGAAAACGGTTCCAAAGTAAGTCGCAATGACTTTGGAAGATGCGGTTGAGGAATGTGTTGAAGAAATCCTTGATGAAAACGATTCAAAAGTAAGTCCCTTAGACTTTTTATGTGATCATCTGGCATTTACGAAGTGTAGTGCCTGCCTGTAGTCGAAGTTCCTACTTCAGTTCAGATTTATTAGCATTTTCTGAGCTCCATGAGTACAGGCACCTTTCGAGACATTGCAAGGAGTAAAGCCACGCGGTTGCTCACTAAGTCAAAGTTAGATCCAATCTGGAAAAGATTAGAACTACAAACACGACAAAGGGTTGGAGCAGTGATTTAATGGTGTGCGTGGCATGTTAGGACACTAAGTATTATCTCCAATTGCAATGTGTTTCACCAGCAGATATAAAAAATGTGGCTTCATGAAGAACAAGACAGATAAGCATATCCTCATGGCGAAGGGAAGTTCAAAATTTGATCCAAAAGAGCATCAAGCTGCCATTGGGAAAATTATCCAAAAAGTCCTAAACCTATTGCACTTTTTCCAATTTAGTCATAAATCTTTTTTTCTTGCCAATTGAGTCCTAAACCTTTTACAATTGTGCCAATTCAGTCTATTTTGCTGGCCGGAGCTGACGTGGACGCCGGCCGGAGACAGCTGTCCGGCGAACAATTTTTTAATATTTTTCGATTTTTTTTCGATTTTTTTTCCACTTTCTCCTTCCTCTCGCCGGCCGGCCAGAGGAAAGGGCCGGCGAGGTCGCCTCGCCGGCCACCGGCAAGGCTCGCCCCCGCCGGCCACCGGCGGAGGCGAGTCTCGCCTAGCGACGGCGAGGCCGCCGTCGCCCGGCCGAGGCGAGGTTCGGCCTCGCCCGGCCGTGGCGAGGTCGAGCCTCGCCGGTTTGGCGACGGCGGCCTCGCCACGGCCGGGCGAGGCCGAGCCTTGCCTCGGGCGGGTGACGGCAGCCTCGTCGTCGCTAGATCCGGCGAGGCTCGCCTTGCCACGAGCCTCACCTCGGCCGGGCGACGGCGGCCTCGTCGTCGCCCGGATCCGGGCGAGGCTCGCCTCGCCACGGCCGGGCGAGGCCGAGCCTCGCCTCGGCCGGGCAACGGCGGCCTCACCGTCGCTAGATTTGGCGAGGCTCGCCTCCGCCGGTGGCCGGTGGGGCGAGCCTCGCCGGCCCTCGCCTCGGCCGGCGGCGTTGGTGCCGGCTAGAGGAAGAAGAAAGTAGAAAAAAATTAAAAAAATTAAAAAAATTAAAAAAATTCGAAAAATTCGAAAAAATATTAAAAAATTATTTTAATATTATTCGCCGGACAGCTGTCTCCGACTGGCGTTCACGTCAGCTCCGGCCGGCAAAATGGACTGAATTGGCACAATTGTAAAAGGTTTAGGACTCAATTGGCAAGAAAAAAAGGTTTAGGACTAAATTGGCAAAAGTGCAATATGTTTAAGACTTTTTGGACAATTTTCCCAGCTGCCATTCAAGCTTCATTTTAGTTATAGTATTAATTAATATCCAAGAATCAAGTTTCTTAACTGGCTCTCCGATAATGACACGTATAAAATTATGTGGTGAATCTCCCAAAGGCTTTGTAATTATTTCTGATTTAGAATAGAACTCCTTCTCACACTTGTTTTCTCAATACAGACTATCAAAAAGAAGAATAATAAGCAATTGTGAGATTTGAACTCGGCATTGTTTTTTCCACCAGCCAATGAATATGACATGATGCCGAAACATTTCTTCATATACTTCATTGATTTTGTTTTTCCACAGGATTATTTTCCCAGCGATATTTTGGGTATAACAGGAGGAAATCGAGGAGGAAAACGGGCTAGTAAAAATGTGATCAGATGGAATATTTGATGTTGACGATAACGCGGCCATCAATCAGCTTTCAGAAGAGCTGAATATCAAAATGCGAGAGGTAATATCGTCACTTGAGTGCTAAGATTTGTACTTGAGATTCTTCATTGCTTATGTCTGCCTCCTCAGCTTTGGTTCCCTTTCTGCTTATCTCGGCTTGAAGTAAAATTATCCTTTCAAACACAGCATGGGATTTCGAGTTTGAATGGATACTTCGAACTGCTAAGGGGAAATCTCTACTTAGAACTGTGCCAAAGATCGCTTGGAATGGGGCTATTTATCATATTTGGAACAAGAGAAATGATGTCTTCCACGCTCATGTTGTTCCTCAGATTGTTCAAGTCATTAAGTTGGTTGTTTTCTCTGTCAGGGTTCGAATTCAAGCCGTGTTGCAGGAAACGAATTTGTTTTTGACCGATGCAGATGAACCTTTGGATTCGAGATGGGGGCATTGAGCTGTAGTTGATACGAGCAATTTTGATTTCGGGCTTTGGAGAAATTCTGGATGTTCTGATGAGCCCGTGAATTTCGGTTTGTGGGTTGTTGATGGATCTGTAAGTTGTAAGGACTTGGCGGCATTGCTGTGATATGGGCCTAGTCCGTCCAGTTCACCTCAGAAGTTGAGCAACGAGAGGGTTACCGAATATTTTAACATGAAGATTCTCGACATGTTAATCCTCCATAGATCTTGATTTTGTGTATATATAAACCATCATGCACATGAGATTAAATTTCTCATGCTGCTCATGTTTGCCCTGATAAGAAAAGACGGCTGGAAAGATGAGAAGACTTGAGAGTAAAAAAGGACATAATGGCAATTTAATTAGCGCTTGATTTATTTCAATCATTTTTAAAATTTGTCCCTCTGTAATTATTTGCGTTTTTGCATTCAATCTTGTCATTGCACTGAAACACTTTACAAGAGTTTAAAATTCTCATGAGGCAAATCTATATAAGCTTAGAGCATGATCATGTAGAAATTGTAGGGAGTTTACTTTGTCTCGAGAGTGATTTAGAGGAAATAATATCTAATATATACATATATATTTATATATATATCTCAAAGTAAGAAATCACTAACTCTTCTACTCAGCTAATGTTAATAGTCCCTACCTTGATTATTAATGACTGAAACGGAAAGTATAATACATTAGTAATTTGTCATCAAACATAACTAGATAAATTAAGTTGGGCAAGGGCAACTGTTATAAGCATATTGATCCAGGTAGAAAATCAACTATTAGGATGAAGGGACTATTGCGAATTATAATTAATTGAGTGATTAAATGATGCCGTCGGTCCGAAAATTGTTGGAAGAAAAGACAACACTAAATAAATAACAGTATTTCTCTGCAGATGACAATGGAAGTTACACAACGAAAGACATACAACAATCGTGAAGAACAATGCATGGAGGCTTGCCCCGACTTTCGGCTTATAAAGAACGGAGGAGACTTGACCTTGCAACTCGGATGGATGAAATAAAAAGTAGAATGCGGACGACCTGAGTGCAATCTCGCTTCGTGTGAAGCCACTTTCTATTCCCCATAATTAGGACGTTGTCCCATAGAATAAAGTGTGTTTTACGATACTTTTGCCATGTAAAGACAGACTTTCTGACTTAGAATATGAAAGCGTGGGTCATCAAGAGTCAATTCGCATAATAAAATTGATGATGATTTGATTCTTGGTTTTCACATTCCACCAAGTCCAAAACAATTGATTTCGCACGGCAGACATTAATTAGGAAAGAAAATTAGGATGCCAATTAAATTGCCAAACATGCCTTCAATTATGCCAAAATCAGATATATGGGGCTTCCCCATTTTCATTTAACTAGACGTTTGTCGTCTTCTAGTCTCTGCGTCTGATGGCCGGCTTGCCAGATGCAGAGATATCCCAAACCAGCAATTCTTGCAAAATCCCCTTCAATCATGCATTCTTCTGCCGTGGAAGGTGGGGTGGCGTCAAATCCTCATCGAACCGAGCAATTATGCAGACCTTTTCACAATGACTTTATGCAGGTCTTTTGATTCCACCCCGAAATTGAAGCTAAGACTAGACTCTATGGTAGGACGAAGAAAGTTCCCAGAAATGACGGTAAAGATTCCCACGTTTCCATGACTGTCAGTCCTAATCTCTGGACCGATTGTTGATCTTTATTGTCTTCTTGTGCTGACGAGGACAGGGATAGCTGCCCCTCAGAGCTGCTTGCTTTTTTGTCCGAATTTTATTAATTACGTATCATTTTATGAAATGATCGTAGGACATTTTAATATCTCACCCTCGTAACTAGTTACTGGAACTTACTTTATGTGCCTCTCCTGAGCTACGTTTCTACGTTCTTCTTCTTTCATCGTTACGGATTTGATTTTTAACATTCATTTGCCAATTACGAAGTGGATATATAAGGAGATTTGACTAGATAGTCATATTGTATAGTAACTTAGTAATCAAGTGAACTTTCTTTTTTTTTTAATCAAATGAATTTACGTTGTCTATATTCAACAGTACGCAATAATCACTTTAACTTTGAATCAAACTAATAAAAAGCAAAATATATTTGATAAAGTTGTAGTAATGATGTAAAGTGTTGCGATTTTTGTTTTTGGTAATGTATATTTTAAGGTCCTAGCATATCTGAGTATCTCAAGGCTCTGAATTAAAAGTCGGAGTAATTTTCTGCTAAAAGGTTGTCATGAAGGGCTTGAACAAGAGGTTCGCCCACTATGGGAAGGCATACCTGTAGGAAACTGACTTCGTCTTCTCTAGTTCTAAACCTAGTTCCATTCATGGTATCAGAGCCATAATTTCATTTGTAACAAGATCCGTTCCATGCGCTCAATAGTTGAATCCAGTGTTGAAAAGATCTCTTCACATCATGACTGAACCAGAAATACTAGAAGCACCGGTTTCTCTCACCGCATCTCCATCTTCCTCAACCCCTTCAAGTTTTTGTATGTCAAATGCTTCTAAGATCAACTATCTCTATGAAGTCTCTCTCAGCGATGAAACCAAAATCTTTGAAACTCAACTTCCCCTTATGAACCCCTATTATGTTTTTGCTAAACCCATCTCATCATTTTCCCCCATCCGCTCCATCCGACAACTTATCCGCCAAACTCCAAAGGAAGTAAATGAGTACGTCTAATCCTCCAAGTTTGATCAACATACCATTCCTACCACTGAAAAGGAATATTTTGTCACTCTTCAAATCCCTCTAGAGTTTCCCAAGCAATGGACTCAACAAGGATATTCTCATGTTCATTATGGAGCTGTTCGTCTTGCTCTTACTTTTCATGGTCGCAAGGGCTCGCCAGTTGTGGCAAGAATCGCGTTATTGGATACTCGGTTCCTAAAATACCAGCATGCTTGTATTGGTATTGTCCAATCCACTTTAAATGCTGGAACAGTCTTTGTGTGACTTCATATCCAAATTTCAATATCGCTTTTTCAGACCCCCAGCTACTTTCCTTTTAAAAGTCCAGGTCCAGCTCACTGGAGCTCCTCAAACTGCTGACTCTATTGCAGCGACACTGCACTATAGGATGGTTTATCGAGTGTAGAATCATGTCATTGACTTGAATTTCCACAATGGAAATGGAGATGCTTTATTCATCTCTATGCAGAATGATCAAGTATCCTGCATTCATGTTCCTAGGCAAATTCCAAAAGAAAAGCTGGCTAAGCTTCTTTCGGAGACATGGATTACCAACTATGAAAAACTGCATCAGAACAACAAGCATTTCCAGGCTGCGTTTGGTTCAGCATTTCCAAGGGGCTTTCAGCAAGCCCCTTGAGGAAATGCTGGACCATTTGGCTCAATTTTTTTGCTAGCTTTCAGCTTTCAACTTGCCTTCAAAATGTTGAAAGCCCAAAGCTAGTAGGAACTAGCTCTGGGCTTTCAGCATTCGGTGGAATGCTGAAATTATTTTTTCTCTTCAAAAACTACCCTCACTAATATTTCATATTTCCGTTTTTTGCCCCTGTTTATTTTTATTTTTTAATTGAAAAAAGAGGCAGCCCTTCACTGGACTAGTGAAGGGATACGGCCATTGGCGAGCTAGATTTGGCGCCGGCGGCATAAACCTCGGGTGACCTCTGGTGGCACTCGGCTGGGTCGCGCGACCCTCACTAGATGTCGCCCGACCTTGGGCGACCACGGTTGACGGCGGCCGGCGCTAGATCTGGCTCACCGGCGGCCGTAGCCCTTCGCCGGATCGGTGAAGGGTTTATTTCAATTTTTGAAAAAAAAAAAAAAAAAAAAAAAAAAAAAAGATATATATATATATATATATATATATATATATATATATATATACCCATCAAAGCCTATTGTGAAAGTTTTCTCTACCAAACGCACATCAATCTCAAAGTCCATTTGCAAAAATTTTTATCAAACACAATTGCATTTCCCCAAGTAGCTTTGGGCTTTCAGCATCTGCATTGGACTCAAAGCCCATTGTAAATGTTGAACCAAATGTAAACCCAATCTTCAGACTTCGAATTCGTCAGAAAAAAGGATGATACTATTTCCATCAAATTTGGCAAGGAAAAGGAAGAAAGTCCTTCTATTTTCTAGACCCTCTTCATGATTGAACCATGCGTTCTTGAGTTGATTTTTGAGCCAGATCCCAAAAGCTTGTTCAATATTTCCAGACTAATGGAAACCTTGTCCATTACTACAAGGACCGGTATGGTCACTGCTTCTGAGATTCTTTTTGTCAATGCTCCTATTGTACAAATTCTCCCGATGAAATAGATCGAAGGCAAAACCTTGACGGAAGCATGGAAAGTCAAAGGATACTATGTACCAAAGGTACTTGAACGGAGATTCTTCTATTGATACTTTTGGTGAGTGTGACAAATTCCAATTTATGGTTTCTTATGCTCCAACTCTACCACCGGAATTTACTGCTCCTCCCCCCATCTCATCAACTCCACCACCATCGCCTCCTCCCCAGAAAAAACCAGCCATTTCCCCGTTTTATAAGCCAATCCTAAAGTGGGCGAAAAAGCATTCCTACTCACTTGAGACTCCACAAGCAACGCCACCTAACTCTTCCATTGCTATGTTTCGAGAGGTAGATTTTCCTCCTCTTACACACGAAAGCTCGCAACTTTCATTCCTCGCTCTAGAAGAATTCATTGACCCACAAGGCAGGTATTAGCATGTTCTCAAGATACCGGCCCCCATTGATGTGGATGAACATGGAAGACAGAAAAGAACTCTTGTTACTGAAGCTGTCCTGCATTGGCAATCGGAGACTCTTTTAGCACACAACAATGCGTTCAAAGCAATTGATTCCAAAATTGTGAATGTGCAGCAAGATCTTCGAAGATTTGATGAAACTACCAAGAAGATGCTTTCGGTCTTCCGAAAGAGGCTTCATGCCTTGGAATCTAGACATCATTTGGGATATCATCATCTTGAAAGCCCCAAGGCGGAAATAAATAAGCTCAAAAGACAGATTCAACTCCTTGAAGAAGGAAGGTTCAATTCTTTCAACCCATTTTTGACTACGTTGCAAACAGAGCATTCACTTCCACCACATCAAAATACGTCTATCTTTGCTGCCCTCACATATGCCCCTATTAGACAAGACAATATAAGTGGTAGATATGCGAAATTGCCTCAAAGAACTGAATCGAATAAGGAAAGAAAATGGAAAGGAGAAGATGCCTGAAGAATCCTCGTTTGTTATAAATGAAAAGCCAAACCAAATGATGTTATCAAATCTGTTAGAATCATTCCTGAGAGATTTGGGCAATCAGGAAAAACAGCCAAATCCTGTCACTTCAAATGATCAGATTCTATCAAAGCCAGCTTTCCAAACAACTCTGTTACCGAGTCAGAATCAGTATCCCTCTCATCCTCTTCATCTTTCTCAATCCCTGACATTAATTCATTCCTTATTGTGCTGGTAACTTCGTCAATATTCATGGTCGACCCTCCAGACAAAGATATGAAATCCAACCCTTCTGAACCAGATATGGTTCAAGCAAACAATCTTTTTCAAAATGTGACCACTTTTTCCAAATAGTTTTTCACTGTTGATGATATTCTATATTCCAAATGGCCAAAGAGATTCGAGGAATTTCATACTTGACTAAATGCCTAAGCATTTACCAATCAGGATAAATACGATGTCCTTTTTGGTTTTGTCACAAGGTTTACGGGAAGTCTCAAACATTGGTGGCAATCGGTGACAGAACAAGACCGGGTTCAATTTTTACTTTCACCAGATTTTAGCCATACCATTTCCCTCATATACTATTTTTTTTTATTGGAAAACCTTATGACCTTCTTGAACTCAAAAGAAGAGAATTATTTGAAAGAAAATGTTGTTCTCTCTAGAAAAAACATCTCGATAAACATTATCGGGAAATGCTCAAGCTTTTCTATGGTATTGGAGTTGATCCAAACCTAAAGCAAATCTTTCTGACTTCCATCCCCAAAGAGTTATCCCAATAGGTTGAGAAATCTTTTCTCAGCAAACAAAGAAGAATTATGGATATTCCTTTGGGAGAAATACAATAAGAGATCCATTTGTGCATTGATGATTTGTGCTTAAAGTGTCAAATGGTGAAAAGTTATCTCACGGACAACAAAGAACTCGATAGAGCCTATTCTCGCCAGGAGCTTAAAATCAAATGCTCCAAAAAAGACTGTGATGGTTATTGTGGAAAAGTCTTCTGGAAAAAAGAAGCACTTTAAAAATTTTGGATAAAGAAATCCAAACATGAATCCAAGCACTTTTGGAAAAAGAAGAAATGACGATTTCTATGTAAAAGGAAAGATTGTTTAGAATGTTTAAGCCACAAGAAGTCATCCTGATGCTTCGTCTACAACCAAAAGGGCCATTTTGCCAAAAACTGTCCTCAGGTAAGAAAATGTTAGAATCATTTGATACATCACATAGAGAATAAGACAAGTATTTCACTTGAAAACGATGATGTCGAATCTCTATTCATTGCGGATGAAGAACCATCTGAACAAACTCTTTGTGTCATTCATTGTTATCAAACTTTCAATAAAACTGATTCAGATTCAGATTTTGAAGACCTTTTTCACATATCTCTCACTTCATTGGAACAAAACTCTTACATATTTTCAAGCCAAATCCATTGTCCCAATTTTCCCGTGAAAATCATCACTTCAAAGTTTGCCAAACCTATCGCTGTCATTGCTCTTATAGACACTGGTGCAAGTTGTTCAATTTTAGACACTAAAGTTCTTCCTAAAGAATATTGAATTTCTTGTGTACGATATTTTAATTCCGCCTTAGGAGATACTTTTTCTACTAATGTGAGAACCACCCTAGTAACTGTCCAGTTTTTTTCCCACAATGTTCCATAACCACACAAATTTTCAGATCCAATCTTCCTAACAAAGATATGATCATTGGTTGGGACATTATGACTCAGATTTCTTAGCTTCTTATCATTCTTGGAAAATGTCTTAAGTATAAGGACCAATTCTCTGAATTTGTTAATATCCAAAGACTTTTTTCCATCCAAATGAATATGTTAGATTCGATCATGCAGAAGTTGTTAGAATCTTGTTCAGAATCCCATTCTGAATTCTCTCAAAAGTGTTTTCATCCTCTATGGAATCCATAATTTTTTGTTCGCATTCTCTTCAAGAAAAATGAAGACATCAATCCAACCAAAACGAGTCATATGGGAATGAACCCAGAGCATCTGGTTGCCACTTAGAAGGAATGTTCAGAACTGCTGCAACAAGGCCTTATTGAAATTTCAAATTCTTAATAGGCCTGTGAAGCCTTTTATTTTAATAAGTGAGTTGAGCAACTAGTAATAAATAGAGGAAAGATGCAACTACTAATAAATTATCAGCCCCTTAACTTTTTCCTTCAAGATGACAAATTTCCTCTACCTTCTAGAAATTCTCTCTTTACCGGATTATCGAAAGCCCATATTTACTCCAAATTTGATCTCAAAGCTGGATTTTGGCAATTGGGTATTTATCCTGAAGATAAACTCAAAACAAGGTTTTGCATCCCGAACCAACATTTTCAATGGAAAGTTCTTCCTTTTGGCCTAAATGTGGCACTATTTCTATTCCAGAAGGTCATGTGTCGAATTTTTCAACTAATCTTATCAAGTGCAGCAGTATCTATTGATAATATTCTACTTTACAGCCCTGATGAAGAATCCCACTGCTAACTTCTTGGGCAGTTTGAAGAAATCGTGAAAAAATTTGGGATTATACTTTCTTAAAGAAAGATGAATATTGCCCAGACAAAAGTTGAATTTCTTGGTATGTACCTTAACATAGGGACATACTATCCAGGGCCACACATTGCTTAGGAATTGTTGAAATTTCTTGAAGAAAATTTTACGACAAAGTAAGTTCAACAATTTCTTGGGATAATTAATTATCTCAAAGACTTTGTTCCAAACATTGCTAAACTGTTGATTCCACTACAATCAATGTTGAAGAAGAACCCCCCACCTTGGGGAAAATCTTAAACTAAAGCTATTGCTAAATTTAAGGAGATTATATAGACTCTTCCTCCAATACAAATCCCATCAACAGGAAAGATAATTCTCTAGATTGAAGCCAGTGATGAATACTGGGTAGCCATTCTGTTCGAAGAAATTGATGCTAAGAGACACCTGTGTGCTTACAAAAGTGAAAAATTTTCCCATATTGAAATGCATTATCACTCCACTTTCAAAGAAATCTAGGCGGTGAAAAATGAAATAAAAAAGTTTGAATTCCATCTCATTGGCCATCACCTCTTGGTAGAATTAGACATGGCATCATTTCCTCAAATGACCAAGTTCAAGCAAAAGTAGATTCCAAATTCTCAATTGCTCCAATGAGCTGAATGATTTTCAAAAATACTCTTTTGAAATCAAACACATTGCTGGGAAGAAGAACGTGCTTGTTGACTTCTTATCAAGACCAAAGACACCAGCAGAAATCAATATGTACATCATGAGGCGTGCTTTCCATACTCTTCATCACAATGAAAAGTATAAGATTGAAAGAATAGAAGATTGGCCAAGTTGGCAATATCCCCAGGAGATTATTGAGCAAGTTCAGAATGACAACCTCACTAAAAATCTGGAAAACCTCATGTGGCAATGCCACACAGATATATTCAGACTTCATGGAGGTTCAATTCTCTATCTTTTTGGATTAAATTCGGACTATCCATTCATACATCCTTTAATCTGAAAGGAGGAAGACTTCCCTGATAAATTGCGATGGTTATTATGGTACTTAACCAATAAGTATTTAATAACTATCGAAATTCCAACTAGAAGATTTATTGCCAACCTCACCAAGATATTCGGACTCGGTTGAAACATTGAAAAGGAAAGTGACAGAAATCTCTTGGCCTTCCTCAATTGCTTTTATCCTTTTACTCACTAGAAGCATCTCTTATAGCAAGAATTGAGAACCATCCAACCAAACCCTAAAGTCCACACTATTATATTCTTTCAACAACTATGTTCTTTTGTAAAAAACAATGGCAGTATCATGGATGTTCCACAGATTATTGGTACCACATCCTATAAACCTCAACCACACCTTACAGAAGCTCGGATTTACAAATCTTTTCCAGGACCTGTTGGTTGCTGTGAACCCCAGTACTGAGAACTTTAAAGAGTCTTGTGCTAGGAATATAAAATCATTCCTGAAGATGTATGGAATTATAATATGTCCACCGCATGGGATCATTATAGCCTTACACCAAAAACCAAGGAAGCACTCGAGGAATTCTGACAAACTGCATCATCACAGGAGCAAGAAATGACAGACATAGATGACCCTGCATAGTCCTCTCGAGACCCCTATGCACAATGGGGAGGTCCTCTTTCCCAAGACCCCTATGATCAAGGACCTTTGTCCTTATCTCTAGGCACGGACACATTCTATTATGTTCAACCATCTAATTGGTCTCAGCCAAACATGCCTGTTGACATTATAGGCTCTTTCCAAAATCAAGAGGAAGCATCCTCATCAAATCGAATTCTTTCACTAGATTCACTTGCAGGACTTGAGCAAAAATATAAAAAACATCTTCTGGCAGAAATGCATAGTTCTGATGACTTAGACTATGACTACAATGCTCGTGACGGACGAGACCGCTGAATGTAGCAAATCACTGTAGTGTTACTGTAGCAGTAGGTTAGGGAAATCACTGTTCATTGTCACTGTTCATATTCCCAAAAATAATTCCCTACCGGAAGTTTCGGAGTTTCTGTTTGTTTCAGGACTTGTGAGCATGGTCCTTATTTGTGTGTGACCTCCCAATGTCTATAAAATGCAAGGAGGATGTAATGTGTTAGGCAGAATCTCTTGAAGTAAAGTGAGTGTTTTGTGTAAAACTCTAAATGACTTTCTAAACTCCTCTTATTCTCTAGCTTGGTAGGATCCTCTGAGAAATATAGCTCGGATAGTTAGAAATGTTACCATCCAAACATTTCTGAGTGTCTTTAGGCTTTGAACTAAAGGTCGGAGTAATTTTCTGCTAAAAGACTGTCCCTGAAGGGCTTGAACAAGAGATTTATCCATTGTGGGAAGGCATACCTGCAGGAAACTGACTCCGTCTTCTCTAGCTCTGAGCTTAGGTCCATTCATGCCATATCAAACTAGACCAATAAACCTTTCAAGAAAAGCAAAGAAGACTTTCATATCGTGTATATGCAAAGTCGAGCAGATAATAATTTTCCACATCCAACTAAACCCACCGAGAGACTCAAGAGAATCAAATTTGTTACCCCAATAATGTCATCTCAAGGAGACTTTAACTTCTTTGCATTATAATTTAAATGCGCCACTGTCCTAGAGCCATTGTGCTCAACCCAAAAAACATTGAATTCTACCGAACTCTATGTCAGGCCACCAATATGAATTGGACTTTACCAATATATTTCAAAATCTCTCGGTAACATCAATCAATTAGGACCTCTTCGGCCGGCAACAAAACATCATTATGGCAATGGTATAGTCAAGAATCCAAGCAAACGGAACTTTTCAAACCGGTAACACACGTTGTGAGCCCACCGGTAGAGAGAAGATGTGTGTAGGTCACTTCATACTTTAGAAGGGAGAAAATTATCAAAAATATTCTGCAAAAAAAATCTAAACTTATTATGTTGATGTTAATTTGGTCATAAACCTTTTAATGATGTTAATTCAGTCTTAAACCTTTTTTTAATGTCAACTTAGTCCTAAACTTTTTGAATTAATACCAATTTAGTCTTAAATATTTTGACTTAATACCAATTCAATTCTTCCGGCTAATTTTGGCTTGATATTGTTAATGTGGATGCCAGTTGACTTACGTGGCATTGTCGCCGGTGCTAATGTGTACAATTTTTAATTGTTTTTTTTTTTTAAAATTTTTTTCTCTCCTTTCTTCTTCTTCCTTTTGCTAGTGAATGAAAAAGAAAGGAAAAAAAAAAAAAAAAAGGAAGAAAATAAGGAAATAAGAAAAATAATAAAAATAGAAAAATATTAAAATACTATTAAAAATTGTTAACGTCAGTGTCGGCAATGTCACGTAAGCTGAATAGTATCTACATTGGCAATATCCAACCAAAATTAACCGTAAGGACTGAATTGGCACAAAGTCAAAACGTTTAAAACTAAATTGGCACTAGTTTCGACAAAAAAAAATATTGGCACTAGTTTAAAAAATTTAAGACAAAATTGACATTATTAAAAGATTTAGGATTAAATTGATATAATTGCAATAGATTTAGGACTATTTTTTGATGTTTTTTTCCCTTTGGAAGGGCTGGATAAATTGAGGCACTCACTTGCATATGCTAGAGTGAATAATAGGGTGGATCTGACGGTTTTTTCTAGTGAGGGTTAAAACTAATAAATGATTACAAAAAATTGGGGTGAGTCTAATAGCTTTTTCTAGGGGGTGGATCTTGCATATTAAATTAATCCCCAACCTGCGGGGTAAGTTGAACCCATCTGATCGGACACAGTGAGAAAAGTTGGAAGTCCATGCGATCCCACCGATAGACCTTTTAAAGAAGACCTGGGTTGATAACTCGACTTATTAAAAAGACTCATGTTAATATAAATTAGTAGCACCCTCCCCACCACTTGACTCATTCACATGCTAAACCAACATGGGGTGGCATCAAATCCTCGATCTCCTTTATTTCCTCCTTTTCCTTCATTCCTCCATTTCTTTTGCCTCACCCCCTTGCCCTCCTGACCAACGTGATTCCTTGCTCCATTTTAAGAATTCCTTTGTGCTCGATGTCGAGGCGTCAGACTATTGTCAAAAATCTTACCCATCTTATCCAAAGACAAACTCATGGAACAAGAGCGTGGATTGCTGCTTGTGGGATGGTGTCACTTGCGACAATGTCACCAGTAACATCATCAGTCTAGATCTTACTTGCAATTGGCTTGAGGGCCCTCTCCACTATAATAGCTCTCTCCTTCTTCCAAAGCTTGAAGTGCTGATGTTGCGTTCTTGCAACTTGAGCGAGTTCCCCTATTTCCTAAATTTGTTAGAAAGACTAACATATTTAGACCTCTCTTCCAATCGGATTAGCGGGGAGATCCCGAAGTGGTTTTGGGGAATAAGCAATGATACATTAGAAAAATTACATCTTTCTCATAACCTTTTGGAGGGAGGTATACAGCTATCGCACCGGAAGCGATTGTCGTATGTTGACCTTGAGAACAACCTATTCCAAGGACCCCTTCCAATTGTTCCACTTTCTACTTCGAGCTTTTTTGCCTCCAACAATAATTTCACCGGTGAGATCCCTTTTTCAATTTGCCTATTGAGTACACTTAAGTTTTTATTTTTGTCTAACAATGATCTCATTGGGAATATGCCACCATGTTTTGATAATATAACCAATCTTGTGATTCTCGACTTGAGCAGTAATATATTATGGGGGCCATTACCGCACTCCCTAGGAAAATGCACGAACTTGTCAGTACTAATTCTCAGTTACAACTGGTTCAATGATATCTTTCCACATTGGTTGAAAACACCACACCTGTATTTGCTTGATCTGCAATCCAACAAGTTCCATGGTAAGATTAACCTAGCAGTCTTAGGACTCTCCTTTCCTGCTCTTGCATATTTATTTATTTCCAACAATAATTTTATTGGATGGTGGCCCACAGTGGATTTCTCAAACACCTCATTGTATGTAATAGACATGTCCAACAACAAGTTTGAAGGGCCAATTCCACTTCCATCTCCTGTGACCATTTATTATTCTATTGCAAGAAATAATTTAACAGGAAAGATCCCTTCTTTGTTATGCAATGCCTCCAAGCTAGAGATGATTGACTTGTCTAACAATGGCTTAACAGGGAGCTTGCCTCAATGCTTAGCAACTTTTAGCACCAATTTGTCAGTTTTGAACTTGCGAATTAATCACCTTGACGGCACAATTCCTCAATCTTTTTCAAGTAGCTTGACGACTCTTGACTTGAGTCAAAATCGGCTTACAGGCACATTGCCTCGGTCCCTTGACAAATGTGAATATTTAGAAGTTTTGGATCTCAGTAACAATTGGATAAAGGGTACATTCCCGGGATGGTTGGGAACACTCCTACAACTAAAAGTTCTCAATTTGAGGTCCAATAATTTTAAGGGTCTTTTGGATATTCCCATGGGAGTTGATCTCTTTCCCAAGTTACAGATTTTGGACCTTTCCAACAATAACTTTGGTGGCCCTTTACCAGCCAATTTGATTATGAATCTTAAAGCTATGAGCAGTGGCATAAATTGGCATGAAACACAACTTTTTATGAGACAATCTTTCGAAAAGAGTTGGTATGATAATTCCATTTCCATAACCATGAAAGGGCACGAGTTTGTGTTATCAAAGATCTTGTCCATCCTCACAATCATCGACTTGTCACACAACTCTTTCCAAGGGGATATCCCAAGAGTTATTGGACATCTCAAGTTTCTCATAGGGCTCAATCTTTCTCATAATCACCTTACAGGTTCCATCCCTCTTACTCTGGGGAACTTGACTGATCTTGAATGGCTTGATATATCTTCGAACAAGCTTTGTGGGAGAATTCCTAGTGTACTGGGAGATTTGCCATCTCTTGGGTACTTAGACCTTTCGAACAACCAACTCGTTGGCCAAATTCCCCAACACCAGCAATTGATGACATTTTCAGATGACTCATTTAGTAATAATCCAGGCTTATGTGGAATTCCAGTTCCAAAAGAGTGCTCTCCAGGTTCATCCTTGTCGACTTTCAACTGCAAAGGACATGAACATGAACATGAACATGAGAACTGGTTCAAACAGAAAACATTGTGGATAGGCTATTCATCGGGAATCATAATTGGGATTTCCATAGCATACATTGCAGTTGAAACAGGAAAGCCTAAATGGCTTGCACAAGGTGTGAGAATGCTAGAGAGAAGAGTAGCTCAGTGGATGGAGAAGCCAAAGCAGAAGACCATTAGATTTCATAGTAAATGAAATTGTATGAGGAGTAGTTTCTTTAAACCACACAATGTAGATTCATTGATTAAACATATCACTAGAGATGTTTGAAATGTCATTTCCCTTACGGAGGCTTGTTTCTAATGTCTTCTATTCGTGTTTCTTTGTGCAACCATATGTCATATTAATTGAGAAGATGGATGATGAGATTTGTCAAGCACACATCGTTAAACGAAAAAGAAGAAGAAGAAGAAGAAGCAGAAAGTAGAAAGTAGAAAGATGAAGCAAAGGCCATTAATATCTCTAGATGTCTTTTCCATCTTCCCGCATGCGTAGCTTTTCTTTGTCCATGAAGAATTAGTAATGAAGATTGGGTTTAACCCCTTGCAGGTCAGTAGAAGATTGTGGACGAGAAGCTATTATACTTTGTCTTCGATTGAGAACATAAGTCAAAGAGGAATAGAAAAAAGTTGAGTGAAATGTTCAAAGTATCTTCAGACTTCCACTATTTCTACTAAGCAATAATAAATGACAGTGCCTCGCTAACAATTAACTGTCCCAATTAAAGTGATTTGTCTACCATTTTGGCCATGGCCATGCATGTAAGGGTAGGTAATGGTAGGTGAAAGATGATACAAATTAAAACTATTTCAAGTGTGATTTTTTTTACGGTCTTATGGTTAGCTTATCAGTATGCTTTATTTAGTCCGAATCAGCCCAATGGTCGAAATACTTGTATCTTTGAGAGAGATCGATGACATGCAGTTTAGGGGACTCGAAATGACTTGTAGCTTCTCCCGAGTACCCCATGAAAAATCTGTTGGACTGCAAGTTGAGTACCCTTATTTCGGGCAGTGAGTCCAGCCATGATGCAGAATTGCCCCTCAAATTTATGAATTAGAGGTTGTCACAATATTTGAATCCTTGGCAATGGACCTTGGGTTAGTTATTACTCAAGAAGACCATCTTCGGTGCCCACATTTTTTTTTTCTTATTTCAATCGTATTAGTAAATTGGGATAACTGCAGCAGAGGTCCTACAACTTGTCGCGTTTGTGCATTTCAGTCCTAAAACTTACAAAATGTTCATTTCAATCCTAAAACTTGTCGAAACGTTACAAACGAGTCCTAAAATCAACGCCGTCTGATTTTTTAACGGAAAAAGCTGACCTGGCCTCCGCGTGGCTTTTTTTAATCGTTTCTCTGTCCTCCCTTGTGCCACGCATTCAAAACGACGTCATCTCTCCTCTTTTTTAAACGACGTCGTCTCTCCTCTTCTTCAAACGACGTCGTGCAACAACAAGTTAGTAATTTAGTAATTATGAATATATATTTAGGCTAAAGCTAAAGTAACAACAAGTGTAACTGAAGGAGGATCCGAATGCCATGCCAATGCTTCTGCAAATGCCAATTCAATAGGAGACGATAGTGGGCATGTTAATGCTTTTGCTGAGGCTACTGCAGATGTAAGAGGGTGTAATGCTCGTTCAAATGTAAGAGATAGTAGTGCCACTGCTTCTGCTCAGGCTAGTGCTGATGTTAGAGGATGTACTGGTGAGGCCAATGCTTTTGGTGAAGTTCGTTCTGATCAAGGTAAAGGCATGTATTGTGCATCGGCCAATATCATGGCTAAGCGTAGACCTGAAAAAATTCCGGTGAGTAATACCTCAATCCCCAAGCATACATGTATTGTGAGTACATTCTCATGTTGAATGAATTTTTAATTATTTCAGTTTAAACGACCTGCCATTACAAATGACATGATACAAAGAGAATCACAGGCCAAGAGGATGAAAATGGTAGGGTTGGGTGTTGATGCAAATCCTATGACAAACCTTCATATTCTCAAGGTGAGTAATATTTTTAAAATTTTCCAATAGTAATTGCTTATCTCCTTAAGCTAAAAACATGCTCATTCTTATGTAGCCTAATACAACTGGTGCAAGAATCATTAACTTGCCGGACAAAGGGGCAGTTTCAAGAGCTATGTCAACAGCGAAGGTGCATTCCCAAGTCAGTGCACAACCTCAATCATGTCATGTATCAGCAGCTCCTCCAAAACAAATTGCGGTGATGTCGAAGCCACTATTACAACCCAAGGCCAATTCCCAACCTCAGCCATCTCATGCAATAGTAGCTGCAATAGTAGCTCCTCCAAAGCACGTTGCAATGAAGCCAAATGCACAATCACAACCTGAGGCCAGTCCCCAGGCTCAATCATCTCGAGTTACAAGAGCTCAGAAGCATCTTGGTTTAAAGGGAAAGGCACCATCACAACCCTAGCCAAGTTCCCAACCTCAATCATCTCGTGCAACATTAGCTCCTCGAAAGCATGTTACGATGAAGCCAAAGCCACTATCGCAAGCTGAGGCCAGTTCACAGGCTCAGTCATCTCATGCTACAAGAGCTCAGAAGTATCTTGGTTTAAAGCGAAAAGCACCATCACAACCGGAGCCAGCTCCTCGAAAACACATTGCGGTCAAGCCGAAGCCACTATTGCAACCTAAGGCTAGTGCCCAGGTTCAGTCATCTCAGGCTACAACAACTCCTCCAAAGCCTATTGCTGCGAGACCATATATAAGAAAAAACACCAGAATTATGAATAAAGTGAAAGCTGAACCTATCGGACCACCGGAGACCATCATATTGGATTGATATGTTTGCTGAAATTGGTGTTTTTAGGTGACTTTATGTCAATTGTTAGCTGGTTTTCTGTATGAGACGTAGTGTTTGTGCATAGAACCGTTTGTGCATAGAACCTTTTGTGCACCGGAAGTGCATATTTTGTTGAAAAGAACCCTTTCTGCACTGCAAGTGTGGGCATTTTGTTGAACAACACTTTCTGTGCACTGAAAATGTAAGCATGTTGCTTTGTCAATGAATCGTGTTTCAATGAGTTATGTGGAATGGTTGGTTTTGGTTTGGATAATGCACAAAAGTGGTTGCTCTTCAGGATTGTTAACAGGTGATTACTGAAATTGGCCATGAAGAATTTTCATTCTTCCAATACTTTTATTATCTTCTTTCCCATACATTGTTAATAGGATTGTTTCTTTCCCATACATTGTTAATAGGATTGTTAATAGGTTCCAAATTTATTCTGGTGGCAATAGCTCATATAGTGCTATTGATAAGCACACAAATCAAGCAATATTTTTCAATGCGAAAGTAATTTCTCGCATGGCAAGCAACCGGCCTTGCAAACTACAAACTCACATCACATTTCATTCCCATCTCAATTATCCACAAATAACGTTTAAACTTACAAACTTAGAAACAAGTTATTATGGAAGACTTAGAAAATTCCCATCAACTTTCACATTACATATAACCAATACAGCAATATAACACATGCATAGAATAAATGCCGATCGATATAGCATCTTTCCTTTCTTTACTCGCGCGAACTCTTCCTTTAAACGTCTATTTTTCGCCTTTTGAGTCTTCATTTCAGCTAGCAATGAGCTCACATCGACTTCATCACGCCTTGATTGGCTTGATTCAAACAATGCTTGATTTCTTTCAAGTAGTTCTACTATCATGTCCCTCACATGATCTGGCATCTTTGGATCAACCCACATGAAGAAATCGCAGCAACTTGAATTATTAAACTTAGCACATCCATGGAACCTTCTTCCTGCGTTTTTCCTTGTCTTTGCCATCAGGATTGGCGATTGAAGACCACAATAACATGTTGGCTCCGAGTTGACCTCATTAGGAGTTACGCCACTTGATTCAGATGTTGGCGCCCTCATTCTTCTGGGCTTCATATTATAGGAACCTAATAGAAGTATATTAGCTATATATTGATTGCTTCGAAGCATCTTCATATAAGTAACTTATGCATAATGCAATGTGTTTACTTGAGAGATTTAGGAGATTTCAATCTCCAAAAAACATCTATATTTGCATGCACTGAATGAATACTGAAAATGCTATAATGCAGAGAGTGGTACCTGCGTGAGGAGGAGTCGCCATCGCCGTCGCTGACCTTGTCGTCGTCCTCGGCGCAAATCGCTTCGCCGTTGAGATGTCGAGACTCCTGCAACAGAGGTTTCCGCACGAACTCGCAATCGTCAAAAGAAAGAACACCAACTCACAACAAGCATCGAACTCAAGGTCGATGAGGACCCAAATCACAAGAGAGCTGCAATTCGGACGAACTCGATTTAGGGCTTAGGGTTCGGACGAACTCGATTTGGGGCTTAGGGTTCGGATCAACTCGATTTGGGGCTTAGGGTTCGGAAGAACTCGATTTGGGGCTTAGGGTTCGGACGAACTCGATTTGGGGCTTAGGGGTTTGGTCGAATTCGATTTGGGGGCTTACGGTACGCTCGAAATAGTGAAAGAAATGGTGAAGAAGACGTACAGAGACGGAGGGGTGGGAGAGACGACGTCGTTTTGAATGCGTGGCACAAGGGAGGAGAGAGAAATGATTAAAAAAAGCCACGCGGAGGCCAGGTCAGCTTTTTCCGTTAAAAAATCAGACGGCGTCGATTTTAGGACTCGTTTGTAACGTTTCGACAAGTTTTAGGACTGAAATGAACATTTTGTAAGTTTTATGACTGAAATGCACAAACGCGACAAGTTGTAGGACCTTTGCTGCACTTATCCCTAGTAAATTTGTGCAATTGATGACCTGCTGGTCATGTCAACCATCCTGATTTGCGAAGCCATCTACAACCGTCAATTTAACGATACTTATTACGTATTTATTTATTTATATAAATGTACTATGCATAACTAAATCATGGTGGTGTAAATAGTAAATCGCTAGTGAAATTAATAGTCGACTAGGAATTTATAGTAGTAAACTAATTATTTTGTTTGTAAGTTACAACTGTTAACTGACATTGAACCACTCGCCGTGGTGGCTCCGCTGGATAGGCTTCAGGCTTCCTTTCGCTAAGAGGTCTGGAGTTCGATACCCCTGCGACGCAAGTTGCAGGGAGGCTGGCGTGAGACATTGGTGACTTACCCGGTGGCATGTGTGTGGTGGCTAGCACGTGTCGCCCCCAGTGGTTTATCTCCGGCTGCCGGCCGTGCGGGGTTCCCTGGGTCATCAAAAAAAAAAAAAAAAAAAAAAACTGTTAACTGACATTGCTAGTTAAATATATAGGTAATCTGTACTTTATCAATGGAAAAATGTGCTCATGTATGATAATAAAAAACTATTGTTCATGACCTACTAGGGTAATTAAACTTGGAAAATTGATTATTTCCTTCGCATGTTATTGTCGAAAAAACATTGGTACTTGTAGACTGCAAACTAGTAATAATCCATTAGGAAATTATAACGGTGAAATGATTAATTTGTTCACAAGTGATAACTATTAATCGATGTTATTAGTAAAGTACGTAAGCAATTTGTAGTCTACTAATAAAAAACACGCTCACCAGTAAAAACAAACGACTGCTCATAATTTCTAAGGTATTTCAACTTGGTAAATCAATTATTTTGTTAGTGGGTTACTGACAAATGAACAATGGTACTCGTGAAATCAAAATGATGTTTAGTAATCTACTAGAAATTTATATTGGTAAAGTAGATATTTTGTTCATAAGTTGAAACCGTTGGCAGACAGTATCAGTAAAGTATCTAAGCAATTCGTTAACAGCTAATTAATGAAAGGGGCCACTTGTAGAATAATAAAAGAAAGATGATAATATATATAATGGGTTTGATAACGGCAATTGGTAACCTTGTTATTTGATTGGTATTTTAGTTGGTCGAAAAAGAAGTTATCGGTTGCGTTTTACTTTAACAATTTTTTTTTCAAATTTATTATTAATTATTCAAATTAACCACGTGCTGAACAAAATTCCCATTTTGGCGATCGGAATTTAAGAAATCTGCAACTTACCCAGCTCCGCGGCGGGTGCGGTGCAGATATAGTGCCAAGTTCATCCAAATATTAGCCAAGATAATAGGAAGAACAGTTTGGATTGCTGCTCGTGGGATGGTGTTGCTTGTAATGATGTAACGGGTAATGTTACCGGCTTCGATCCTTCACTCAGCTGTTCTCAGGGCTCCCACCATTCTGATAACTCACCTTTCACACTACGCTAGCTTTGGAGCCTCAACTTAGCTGTTAACAACTTCCGTGCCTCACCACTTTACCTGAACTAAGGGCGTATACTGAATCGAGACGCCTCAATCTCTCTTGTTCCAATTTTTCAGGTCTAAATCTCATTGAAATTTCTTACTTTCCTAAACTTGTTTTACTTGATCTTTCTTCAAACAGGTACATATGTGACACACCGTCTTAACATTGAAAACACAAATTTCGAAATGCCTGTTCAGAATTTGCCACAGTTTAGAGAACTTAGACTTGATTTAGTAGACATGTCTAATGTTTCGTTTTTGTTCCTTCATGAATTTATCCTCCTCGATGTTTTCCAATGTGTCCATGAGCGATTTACAAGGGGAACTTCTGCATGATGGATTCCGCTTGATAGACCTCCTTGATGTTAATTTGAAGTTCATTGACATCACGGTTTCTTCTCTAAAGTCCAATTGGAGCAAGTCTCTTGAATGCTTAACCCTCCTCGTATACAAGCAACTCGGGCAAAATACCCTATGTGACCGGGGAATTGAATTGTACATTTCTAGATCTCGAGACTTTGGCATTTTTTTCCCGCAACTTGACCAAGCTTTCTTTTTTTCTTAATTCTTTAAAAAAGCTAAGAGAATTAGATTTCTCCAAAAATAGAATCGGTTGTTAGATATTGAAATGGTATTGAGATCATGGAAAAAAACATTATAGTACCTTGATATTTTTGGAAACCATGTTAAGGGAAGCTTACGTCAATTTCCCTGGAGAGTTCGTCACTGTTGACCTTAATGACAAGGTACCACTTGAAGGGCCGCTTCCGATTCCACCACTCCCTTTACTCATCTTTCGGGCCACCGGAAAATCATTCCATCTTCCGTCTGCATGTTAAGCTCCCTTGATACTCTGCACTTGGCTTGTAAAAATCTCTCTGGCACTATTCCGAATGTTTGAGAAATTTAACAAACCTCGGAACTAGAAGTGAGTGCCGTTAAATTTTTTTCTTTGAAGTTAGAGTGCCATTAAGTTTGAATGGACATTACTGCAGTCTTTAGATAACTGTGCATCATCGTTCGATCTAAATGTCTGTCACAACTAAATCAGTGATCCTTTACCGAAGTGATTCCTATGGCCATGAACTTTAGTCTCACTGATGATTTAGACTCAACGCTTGAATATATCCATAAAGAAACTAATGGTGGTTTCGGACACAAAACAGCCCTATGGGCTTTTGTTTAAGGGGTTATTTTCATCTTCTCTTGAGCAATAAGTGAGCTTAGCCCACTTGATAACAGCAAGAGAAATTGCTCCAGTGAAACTCTAGCTCATTCTGGAAATTCTACAACGAGATGCACAAACTTGAAACAAGAGACTTAGCAGTGTAACCATCACCATACGGTACAAAGCCTCCCGCAGATTCAAAATTGCATAATAATCTGATAAGTCATACAGTTAGTTTTCCGTAATGGTATCCCTGCATTTGGTACAAGTCAAAAATGTAGTTTGCCCTTCATCTGCCGATCTCATCTGCCACGGGTCAGAAATTAAGGAGGAATGAATGACGAGAAAAGGGAAGATGGGAAATACTCGTGTGAAGATTGCTGTGAGAGAGAATATCGGCACGCTGAACTTGAATTCATTACCTGCTTCCGAGTATACTCAAATTCATTGTTGCCACATTTTTCACACTTCCTAGTTATCTGAGAGACAAGGCCAATATAAGAGAACATCACAATCGGTTCACAAAGAAAACATTATGCCGATATACTAATATAGCAGAATGTAGCCACTACCGTTGCCAATTTCAGCTCCCCCTCCTCGAAGGTAGACATGCCAAGCTCCCTCCTTATGTCCTGAGATATAGTAGATGACCATGAGATTTTCAAATGTGTGATCCAAAGCATAGGGAAAATTAAGGAGGACATAGCTTTTTCTCAACTAAAGTACACTCTAGGTTTTGCTTCAAAGTAGAAAACATAAAGGTCCGTGATTCGATGTGTTAATAAGAAAAGGTTTAAGATGAGAATTTTTATTTATTTATTCTTTTGAATCCTCTTTAACCAGACAAAAACAGAAGTCTAGTGACCCTTGCCAAATTCACTCAACAATGTCGTGAATTCTACATGATGTGGGCACTATTTGATTCAATAATGTCAGATAAGCCATCAAGAGGTATACGTGTTTATATTGTAGCGGAAACACTCATCTCTGTTCCTTTCATTCTCAGCATCAGAGGTCAGTAATTGGAAGCAACAAAAGGTAGCTGTGAAAAATTAAGCTTCGCTAACAACAGATAGCCACATATTTAGGTTGTGGCCAGCGAATCCAAGGCCTTCCAGAAGCTAGAAAACTTGATGTGATTTTTCCATCATGAGTAGGAGTTCACATTTTTGCCAAGTCGATGCCCTTTTGCAGCCTCAAATGTTCTTTAGGGCTGAAGAGTCACCATAGCCATTCAAATTTCTAGCATTTTCTATATTTGATGGTCACTCTAAAAATAACTACCTAGGCAGTAGAACATGATGAATTATAATTATATAACTATATCCTCTTAAATTGTTGAACTAGTAGAACATGTATGCACCTAACTCATGATTCTAAGACCCAACAGAGTGCATGTATCAATCAGTCAGCCAATTCAAGGCATACCTGAGCGGTTACTCTGTACTTAATTTCTCTTCCAGCAATATCTGAGAGCAAAGCCATCAATAAGGCACGTTATTGAGAAAAGTAGAAATTGACTTGAAGAGCAAAATGGTAAGGTCTAATAAATAGCTAACTGGCAGCTAATATCCGAAAAATAGCAATAAAAACACACAATGCCTGAACCACGGCATCACTCGAAACAAAAAGACAGCAGAAATTGTCAGATAATGGGACAACCATGCTAAGATACGCATTTCACATTAGTGGTTTGACTTGGAATGACTATTTTTTTCCCCAAACTAGTGGTCTTGGGTGTAACCAGTAACAAATTCTGCGAAAAGCCTACCCAGGAATGATTTTGGCCAGCACAATAGTATCTCCAAGTTCATATTAGGCAGTATATAGGTAGGGTGGCTGATCACACCTTTCACTGCCATAGAAAGAGTTCCTCTCCAGCCTTTTCCTTTTTTTTTTTTTTTTTCTCCTCAATTATCAAATTCTCAGGGTGCCTCTCAATGGATCATCATCCTCTTCATCCCAAATCAAGAACTAAGATAATCCTAACCAATACAAACTTACAAGGGGAATTGTCCCAAGGTATGCAGAAGGCTCAAAATGGAAAATTTGCAGATGGAAAGATGGAAATTTTCTGATATCCTAGGCAAAGAAACTATTTCTTTCCAATGCTTTGCGAAAAAAAAAAAAAATCAAATCAAATCTTCACAGTATAAAAGAACAATGGTGCACAATGCCACTGTGAGAGCAGAACACAGAAACGGAAGGACAAAACAGTCTACCCCGAGAAGCAACACTCGACAATCTGGAGACTTAGCATAAAATTCAATCTCATGCCAACTTCAAGACCCAGAAAAAAGCAGAACCATCTCTATAATTATTAATCAAGTATACTGAGCGATTGAAAACGGAGATCCCAACCTTTAGTGCTCCGCTTAAAATTACACAAAGGGCACTTTGCAAACTTGACCGAACTTAACGTAAGCATCGTCCCACAGAAGTCGCAAAACAAGAAGTCACGATCTCGGGAACGCGCCATGAGTCAGCCTCCAGAGGACAACGCAAAATCAGATTTTTTCCTCCTCTTTTTACCTTACAAACAGCCGAAAGCATACAAAGTCATACGAGGGTGTCGCCTGCAAAAGAAGCATTCCAGAAAAAATCGACATGTCCCCAAACTACTCTACTTCTTAGAGCCCCAAGCCCCTCGATAGCTTCAAAGGGAAGACGAGACTCACCTCCGTGTCCGGCGGCGGCGGAGCTGGTTGTTGCGAAGAGAGAGACGGAAAGAGGTCCGGCGACGGCGGCGGCGGCGGCGAGGATTGCTGCGGCGAGAGGGCGCGACTGGGCCGCCGGAGCTGGAGGCAGAGAGGCCGTTTTCTCTGTCAGGGTTCGAATTCAGGCCGTGTTGCAGGAAACGAATTTGTTATTGACTGATGCAGATGAAGCTTTTGTGTTCGAGTTGAGGGGCAACGGGCTACGGTTGATAAGAGCAATTTTGATTTTGGGCCCCGGAGAAATTCTGGATGTTATGATAAGCCCCGTGAATTTCCGTAGAGGTGGCAAATGAGTGGGTCGGGTCGGGTATGGGTCGGGTCATAAACGGGTTGATCCATATTCGATCCATTTAACCCGTTTTAACCCATATTCTTGTAGTTTAAATTTAATGACCCATACCCAACCCGACCCATATCCGACCCATATCCGACCTGACCTGTATTACTAAAATCTATTTATTGTTAAAACATTTTTATGTAATACAAATTTTTAAAAAAAATTATGCAATACAAATTTAATGGAAAATTTTTATAATTCTTTTTAAAATATTTTTAAAAATCCAATTTTTAATTTTTAATAAATTTTTTAAAATATATTTTTAATTTTTAATTTTTTTTTTTTTTAAAAAATATATTTCTTTTTTTCTTTTCTCTATTTCTTTTCTTCTCCTTAGGTCGACCGCCGAGTCACGACGACGACCGGCGATCGGCCATAGGCGAGATCGAGCTTACGGCGTTGGGCGGGGCTTGATCTCGTTGATCTAGCAAGGCCGAGCCTCGGCCTTGTCGACGACTTGGCGAGGATTGAGCTCGCCGGCGTCGGGCGGGGCCTCGACCTCGCCGATCTAGCGAGATCGAGCCTCACTCGATGCTAGTGAGCTCAAGCCTCGCCGCCGGATCCCGCAAGGCTCGACCTCACCAACGACCGGCGAGGCTTGTCGTCGACTAGCGCCCCGCCGACCGCCGGTGAGGAATGAAGAAAAATAAAGAAAAAGAAAAAGAAAAGAAAAAAATTGAAATATAAAAATAATTATAATTTCGATTTTTCATTAAAAAATATTTTTATAAATTTAAAAAAGGTCAAGGGTTTAAACTTTAAAATGGGTTTCCTTATAACCCATTTGGATTATTTCTTTTTGTGTTTTACATTCACTGACTCATTTTTGACCCATATTTAACTTTCACTTGACCTATTTTCAACCCATATTTAATCTTCACTTGACCCATTTTCGACCCATATTCAACTTTCACTTAACCCATATATGACCCATTTTTTTAACCCATATATGACCCATTTTACTAAAAATGGGTCATAAATGGATTTTTGACCCATATTGCCAGCTCTAAATTTCGGTTTGTGGGTTGTTGATGGATTTATAAGTTGTTAAGGACTCGGTACCATTGTTGGGATTTGGGCTTTGTCCGTCCAATTCACCTCAGAGTAGAAAAGGACATAATGGCAATTTAATTAGCACTTGATTTATTTCGATCGTTCTTTTAAATCCGTCTCTCCCTAATTATTTGCATTTATGCATTCAGTCTTCTCATTGCACTGAAACACTTTATAAGAGTTTAACATTCTGATGGGGCAATTCCACATAAGCTTAGAGCATAATCATGTGGAAATTTTTAGGAAGCTGTTGGTGCTGGATTAACGTGAATATGGACGAATTTTGGTATTCTTTATGATGCAATCAATCGTTCTCTGTCAAGTGATTTGTGATTGTAAAATGTTGTTTGTAAGTTGATATTCGTTGTGATGCTTGCAATCTAATCAGATTGTCAACTTATTTGAGTTGAATTTTATTCCATATGATTTGACAACCTTAGAGATTCAATTCATTAACTATGCAAGCAGTGAAATCTCAGACTAAATTCTTTGTGAAAAAAATATTATACGGATTGCACTTTATCATGAATAACTGAAATTTTGCGACTGTTATCAGCAGCAGGGGAGCATGTAAATGGGGAAAGCCACTGTAGGTAGAACAACTTTGATGGACAAATGCTTTGGTAGATAAACTTTCTCAAGCGTTATGTCTTCCAGAACCAGTAATGGATGGTTGTACAAAACAGGCTTTTATAAAGGCTAACCATAGAAAAGACAAATCTATGAACAGGGCAATATATTTTCCTCAGCTTCACAGTATCTCTATACGTAAATAAATTGTCATCTTGGCAGTGACAAGATTACTTCACTGTGCTTAAGAGAGCTTTCTGACTGAAGCGATGTTTTGATCTCAAAGTGGGGTATAAGTCGCCTCTGGTAGCAACAGACATTTTTGGGGTTTTTCACATGTCAAAATGCTTTTCTTAAAAATGTAGAATGTGATGTCTCTGTGATGACATTGCATTAATATTCTTATATTGTACCTTGACCATGTTATGTTGGAATGGCTGAAACAGATAGGTACTTTGCAAGCTGTCATTGAGGAATGTGTTGGCGAAATTCTTAATGAAAACGATTCCAAAGTAAATTGCAATGACCTTGGAAGATGTGGCTGAGGAAATGTGTTGAAGAAATTCTTGATGAAAATGATTCAAAAGTAAGTCCATCATACTTTTTATGTGTCATCTGGCATTTACGAAGTGTAGTGCCTACTCATAGTCAAAGCTCCTACTTCAGTTCAGATTTATTAGCTTTTCTTGAGCTTCATGAGTACAGGCACCTTTCAAGGCATTGCAAAGAAAACAAGAGTAAAGCCACGCTGTCACTTGCAAAATCAAAGTCAGTTTCAATCTGGATAAAATTAGAACCACAAACATGACGGAGGGTTGGAGCAGTGACTTCAATGGTGGGCGTAGTATGTTAGGACAAGTATTATCTCCAGTTGCAATGTGTTTCACCAGCAGATGCAAAAAAAGTAGCTTCCTGAAGAACAAGACAGATAAGGATATCATCATGCCCAAGGGAAGTTCAAAATTTGATCCTAAAGAGCAGCAAGCTGCCATTTAGCTTCGTTTCAGTTATGGCATTAATTAATATCCAAGAATCAAGTTTCTTAAATGGCTCTCTGATAAGGACACATTTAGAATTATGTGGTGAACTTCCCCAAGGCTTTGTAATTCTTTCTGATTTAGAATAGGACTCCTTCTCGCACGTACTTTTTTCTCAATACAAACGGACTATCAAAAAGAAGTATAATAATCAAGTGTGAGATTTAAACTCGACATTGCTATTTTCATGAGCCAATAGATATGACATGATGCAGAAACATTTCTTCGCATACATCATTGAATTTCTTATTCTACAGAATTTCATTCCCAGTGATATCTTGGGTATAACAGGAGGAAGTCGAGAAATAAAAAATTGGCTAGTAACAATGTGATCAGATAGAATTTTTGATATTGAAGATAATTCAGCCATCAATCAGCTTTCAGAAGAGCGGAATATCAAAATCCAGAGGTACTTTAGTCCTAAGATTTGCATCCGAGATTCTTCATTGCTTGTATCTGCCTCCTGAGCTTTGGATCCTTTTCCGCTCATCTATGCTTGACGTAAAACTATCCTTTCAAACACAGCATGGGATTTAGAGTTTGAATGGGTGAGAGGAGATCTCTGCTTAAAACTATGCTAAAGCTTGCTTGGAATAGGGCTATCCATCATATTTGGAGGAAGAGAAATGTTATCTTGCATGATCTTGTCGTTCCTCAGATTGTTCGGATCATTAAGTTGGTCGTTTTCTCTGTTCGAATTCAAGCGCAGGAAACGAATTTGTTTTTGACAGACGCAGATGAAGCTTCGTGTTCGAGATGGGGGCATTGGGCTGCGGTCGATAAGAGCAAATCTGATTTTGGGCTTTGGAGAAATTCTGGATGTTCTGATGAGCCCTATGAATTTCGGTTTGTAGGTTGTTGATGGATTTGTAAGTCGTAAGGACTTGGTACCATTATTGTGATATTGGGCTTGTATATGGGCTTAGTCCGTCCAGCTCACCTCAGAAGTTTTTTTTTTTTTTTTTGGGTTAATACGCAAAAACCCCAAACCTAGCATGTGACAAATCTACCAAAAACTATTTTTGACCACAAAAATCCCAAACTTGTATATCTTTGACAAATTTACCCTAAACCTGGTACACTTGTGACAAATTTACCCTCTGTTAGTTTTAGTTAAATTTTCTTGTTAAATTATAAAGTTAAATGACATGTGACAATTGACCGGTATACTAATTTGAGATTTTACACTCTATTTGTCATAGTTTATAATTTTTGCGATTTTTTTGTGGTATTAATCTAATTTAGCGAGGGGTATATTAGTCACAAATTTACCAGTTTGAGGTTTTTTTTAGTCGAATAAATTAGTTTGGGGTAAATTTGTCATAAATGTACCAGTTTAGGGTTTTTTATAGTTAGTCGGGGTAAATTTGTCACAAAATGTACCGGGTTTGGGGTTTTTTATGGTCAAAAAAATAGTTTGGGGTAAATTTGTCACAAGTGTACCAGTTTGGGGTTTTTCAAGGTATTAACCATTTTTTTTTTGGTCGGTAGTTCACCTCAGAAGTTGAGCAACGAAAGGGTTACCAAAAATGTTAACATGAAGATTCTAGACATGCTAATCCTCCATAGATCTTGATATTCTGTATATATAAACCATCATGCACATGAGATTAAATTTCTCATGCTCCTCTTGTTTGCCCTGATAAGCAAAGATGGCTGGGAAGATGAGAAGACTTGAGGGTAGAAAAGGACATAATGGCAATTTAATTAGCACTTGATTTATTTCAATGATTTTTAAAATCAGTCTCTCTGTAATTATTTGCGTTTGTATATTCGATCTTGTCATTGCACTAAAACACTTTACAAGAGTTTAAAATTCTCATGGGGCAACTCCATATAAGCTTAGAGCATGATCATGTGGAAATTTTAGGGAGCTTACTTTGTCTTGAGAGTGATTTAGAGAATATAATATCTAATATATATATATATATATATATATATATATATATATATATATATCTCAAAGTAAGAAATCATTGACTCTTCTACTTAGCTAACGTTAATAGTCCCTACCATGATTATTAATGACTGAAACGGAAAGTATTATACATTAGTAATTTGTCATCAAACATAACTGGATAAATTAAGTTGGGCAAGGGCAACTGTTATAAGCATATTGATCCATGTAGAAAAGCAATTAATAGGATGAGGGGACTATCGTGAATTATAATTAATTGATTGATTAAAGGATACCATCAGTCCGAAAATTGTTGGAAGAAAAGACAACACTAAATAAATGACAATGTTTCTCTGCAGATGACAATGGAAGTTACACAACGAAAGACATACGACAACCGTGAAGAACAATGCATGGAGGCTTGCCCCCGACTTTTGGCTTATAAAAAACGGAGGAGACTTGACTTTGCAAGTTGGATGGATGAAATAAAAAGCGAATGTGGACGACCTGAGTGTATTCTCACTTTTTGTGAAGCCACTTTCTATTCCACGTAATTAGGACATTGTCCCATAGAATAAAGTGTGTTTTACATATTTTTGCCATGTAAAGACTGACTTTTTGACTTAGAACATGAAAGCGTGGGTCATCAAGAGTCAATTCGCATGAAAAAATTGATGATGATTTGATTCTTGGTTTTCACTTTCCAGTCCAACACCATAGAGTTCGCACGGCAAATATTAATTAAAAAAGAAAAGTAGGATGCCAATTAAACTGCCAAACATGCCTTCAATTATGCCAAAATCAGATATTTGGGACTTCCCTATTTTCATTTAACTAGACGTTTGTCGTCTTCTAGTCTCTGCGGCTGATGGCCGGCTTGCCAGATGCAGAGATATCCCAAACCTGCAATTCTTGCAAAATCCCCTTCAATCATGCATCCTTCTGCCGTGGAAGGTGGGGGGTGGCGTCAAATCCTCATCCAACCGAGCAATTATGCCTACCTTTCAACACGGACTTTATGTAGGTCTTTCGATTCCGCCCCGAAATTGAAGCTAAGACTAGACTCTATGGTAGGAGGAAGAAAGTTCCCATAAATGACGGTAAAGATTCCCACGTTATAGCTTGGGGCAATTCCATGACTGTCAATCCTAATCTCTGGACCGATTGTTGATCTTTATTGTATTCTTATGCTGACAAAGACAGGGACCGCTGCCCCTCAGAGCTGCTTTTTTTTTTTTTTGTCCGAATTTTATCAAATACGTATCATTTTATGAAATCATCGTAGGACATTTTAATATCTCGCCCTCATAACTAGTTACTGGAGCTTACTTTATGTCGCCTCTCCTGAGCTATATTTCTACATTCTTCTTCTTTCATCGTTACGGATTTGATTTTTAACATTCATTTGCCAATTACGAAGTGAATACATAAGGAGATTTGACTTGATAGTCATGCAAAGTGGTAACTTAGTAATCAAGTGAATTTTCTTTTTTTAATCAAGTGAATTTATGTTGTCTATATTCAGTAGTACACAATGATCACTTTAACTTCGAATCAAACTAATAAAAGTAAAATATATTTGATATTCTTTTACTAATGATGTAAAAGTTTTGCGATTTGTGTATTCGGTAATGTATATTTTAAGGTCATAATATCTTAAAGTTGTGAGGCAATTTTCTAAAAGTTGAAAGTTATTATTGTAGCCCAAAAATGTTTAACAAGCACATTATTAAACTTAAAAGGATATTGGAGATTCAACGTATCTACAAATTCAAACTTTTCTCAATGGAAAAAAATTCATAAATGACTGCCCTCTTTATAATAAATTTCTAAATTTGTCTATTAGATAATGAGGACCAGAACCATAAATATCTTTTGAAATGTAAAATGCCATCACAAACTTGACCAATAAACCTTTCAAGAAAAGTCAAGAAGACTTTCACATCACGTATATGCAGAGCGAATCACATAAGAATTTCCACATCCAACTGAGCCCACTGAAAGAATCAAAGAGAATCAAATTTGTTACCCCATTAATTTCATCTAAAGTAGACATTACCTTCTTTGCATTATAATTTAAGTGCACCGTTGTCGCAAGAGTTATTGTGCTTAACCAAAAAACATGGAATCCTACCAAACCCTATGTTAGCCCACTAATGTGAATTGTACTTTGCCAATATATTTCAAAATCTCTCGGTAACATCAATCAATTAGGACTTCTTTGGCCCGCTATGAAACATCATTATGGCAATGGTATAGTCAAGAATCCAAGCAGCAGAACTTTTCGAACGGGTATCACACGTTGTGAGCCCACCAGCGGACCTTAGAGAGAAGACGTGTCTTGTTCACTTCACACTTTAGAAGGGAGAAAAGTATCAAAAAAATTTCTAAAATTATTACATTAATATCAATTTATTCATGAACCTTTTAATTATATCAATTCAGGAGACATTTTCATGGTGTCAATTTAGTCATAAAACTTTTGAATTTTAATTTAATCCTAAATATTTTGATTTGGTATTAATTTAGTCTTTCCAGCTAATGATAGCATGATATTGCTGACGTAGATACCAGCTGACTTATGTGTCAATTTAATTATATATTTTGATTGCACTTTTGGTGCTGGATTGACGTGAATATGGACAAATTTTGGTGTACTTTATGATGTAATTTTATTAGTCTTGGTCAAGTGAACTATGATTGTGAAATGTTATTTGTAAGTTGATATGCGTTGCGATGCTTGCAATGTAATCAGATCGTCACCTTATTTGAGTTAAATTTTATTCCATATGATTTGGCAACCTTAGAGATTTAATTCAGTAACGAAGCAGGCGGCGAAATCTCAGGTTAAGTTCTTTGGGAAGACATATTATCTATACTGCACTTTATTATGAATAACTGAAATCTTGCAACTGACGTCGGCGGCCGGGTAGCGTGTAAATGGGGATCGCTACTGTAGGTAGAACAAATTTGATGGACAAATGCTTAGATAGATGAGCTTTCTGGAGCGTTATGCCTTAAAAAATTAGTAATGGATAGTTGCTCAAAACAGACTTTTATAAAAGGCTGACTATAGAAAAGACAGATCTACGAACAGGGCAATATAATTTTCTTTGCTTCACGGTATCTTTATACATAAATAAATTGTCATCTCGGCAGAGACAAGTTTCTTAAATGGCTCTCCAATAATGACGCATTTAGAACTATCAGGTGAACCATGGGCTTTGTAATTATTTTTGATTTATGTCAAGATAAAGGATGAATGTGATCGAGGAAGAACTGGATGGAGAAAAACATAGTGTTTTTCTATTACTTTGATGTCTGTACAGTTTTAGTCTTTTGTACAATTCTGAATTACAATTACAACGGAAAGAATAGGAAAGAAAAGGAAATAAAGAATTGTCTATCCTTTTTCTATTCTACTGTATTTTCAATTGCCTATAATACAATAGATTGATTTATCTAATTATGCCTTCAATCATGCCTTTTTATGATTTTGTGCAATCATATCTTCCAACACTCCCCCTCAAGCTGGGGGTCGATATATGTCTAAGATACCAAGCTTGCTCAGAAGATATGAGTGCTGCCTTTGACAAAGAGGCTTAGTAAAAATGTCTCTGGGTTGTTCGCGGTTCGATTCCTCTTGTCACAATAATCCCCTCCTGAATTTTTCTCGGGTAAAGTGGCAATCAACCTCAATGTGCTTGGTTCTTTCATGAAAAACAGGGTTTGCTGCGAGCTTAATGGCTGAATCATTGTCACGAGAAAATCATAGTTGGCCCTTTTACTTGGAGCTCCAAGATCCTGAAGTAGTCCCCTCGGCCACACTATCTCACAGATCTGTTTTGGCCATGGATCTATATTCAGCTTCGCCGAGGATAAGGACACAAGGACTGTTTCTTTGTCTTCCAAGAGAGAAGTGAGTCCCCAAATTTAATGCGAAAACCCGTGATGGATCTCCTGCTCATAGGACACGTAGCGTAGTCCGCATCACAAGGTAAGCCTTCATTTCCATGTTGCATTTTCGAGAAAGGAATATCCCCAAACCTGGACATGACTTCAAATATCTTACAACTTTCGAGCTGCATTCATATGTGACTCGCCGGGCTGTGCATAAATTGACTAAGAGTCTCGCACCGCATAACGTATATCTGGTCTGGTCATGGTAAGATATATCGCTTTCCCACGAGCCTTTGATATCCAGGATGGGTCCCGTAGCAATGGGTCTTCGAGGAAGGAGATACCTCATTGTCATAACCGATAGATGTCGCTTTGACATTTTGCTCGATGGGAATGATTGATGGCTTGCGGCGACAAACCTCGCTTCTGATATAATTTCCATCACAAATTTGCGTTGGCTTAATGAAATGCCCTGATCTGATCTGGCTATTTCAATGCCAAGAAAATACTTAGGTGATCCTAAGTCCTTGATGTGGAAAGTCGAGTGCAGGTACTCTTTGAGTCTCTTTATAGTAGAGTGATCATTTCCCATGATAAGAATATCATCAACATATATCATCAAATAGATGGATGACGTATCTCTAGTCCAAGTAAACAGAGCATAGTCATGCTTGGACTGGTTGAAACCGGTTGATAACAAAGCATTGGTGAACTTTGCATACCACTGTCTAGAGACTGCTTTAATCCATACAAGGATTTGCGGAGACGACATACTCTCGGCTCCCCCTGTCTCCGTAATCCGGGTGGAAGTTCCATATAAATCTCCTCATTCAAGTCACCATGTAGAAATGCATTATGGACATCCATCTGAAGCAACCGCCAATCACGAAATGCAGCAATGGATAGGAAGGTGCGAACCGTCACATCTTTTGCCACCGGTGAGAAAGTCTCGTGGTAGTCAAAACCTTCCTGTTGGGTGAATCCTTTTGCCACCAATCTAGCTTTGTATCTCTCCACAAAGTGCCATCTCGCCCGTACTTTATCTTGTATACCCACTTACATCCAATGGGTTTGCGATGATTGGGCATTGGCACAACGTCCCATGTGTGATTATCCATCAAGGCACGTAATTCAGATTCCATGGCTTTCTGCCAACGGGGATCATCTTTTGCCTCATTGTAGCTGGAAGGCTCCCGTTCTTCAGAAATTCGACTTATGCAGCAGAGATGATTTGGGGACAATCTATCAAAGGTGACATACGAAGAGACAGGGTAACGGGTACCTGACTTAGCTGAACTGCATATGAAATCTCTTGTCCATGCTGGTGGTCGAGAGGCTCGATGTGAGCGTCTTAACGGGACTTGTGTGGATGTGTCTTCATTTGTTGATGTATTCCGAACATCACTTGGCTGAATTGGATCTTCATGGGAAAATTCTTCCTTATGAGATTCCTCGACTTGATCTTCGGTAGTATTTCCGGCTGAATCCAGACGCATGATTTCCACTTCATGTGACCCGATCTGCTCTAAAGAATCTAGTGCCCTTGGGGGACCTGGGATAATAAGTGCTCCCCCTGGCGATGAATCTTCCTCCATCAAGAACTGTCGATGGGTCTGTCTTTCCTCATTTGAAGACGTTGTGAGGAATGGGAAGACTTCTTCATGAAAGATAACGTCCCTGCTGATGAAAAAAATTCCTGTAGAGGGATCATAAAGTCGATAGCCTTTCTGTAACGTCGGATAACCCATGAAGATACACTGGGTAGCTCTCGGTGCCATCTTATCCCTTGTCCCTACTGTGGCAGCGTAACACAAACACCCAAAAACTCTTAGATGAGTCAAGTCAGGTCTTTTCCCATATAATATCTCGAAAGGTGTTTTTCCCTTCAATATGCGTGATGGCATACGGTTAATGAGGTATGCCGCAGTGATCACGCAGTCTCCCCAGAATCTTTTAGGAATGTGGGCTTGAAGTTTGAGAGCCCGTGCTACTTCCAGGAGGTGCCGATGTTTTCTCTCGACTACTCCGTTCTGTTGCGGCGTGTATGTACATGAACTTTCATGCAATATTCCATTCATAGTGAACAGGGAAGTACATTCATTATTAAAAAATTCTTTTCCATTGTCAGTACGAATCCTACGAATTGTTTTCTGGAATTGAGTTTTAGACAGGGAAATGAATGTTTTTAAATGAGAGAAAACCTGACTTTTGGATTGCATGAGAAAGGTCCATGTGGCACAAGAATAGTTGTCTACAATTGTCAGGAAAAATCTAGACCCATCATGATTTACAGTGTGGTAGGGTCCCCAAACATCAACATGAATGAGCGAGAAAGTATCATCTGCACGAGAGGTGCTAATTGGAAATGAGGCTCATGTTTGTTTGGCTATAGGACAAATGGAACATTCAGGATAAGGAAATGAAGCACTGTGGCCCAATCTTTTATGATTAAGAAGATTTGTGCTATTGACAGTAGCACTACATATAGAATTATTGAATTGAACAGAAAAAGGAAAATCTTCCCAGAAATACAGCCCTTGATTGATTTTACCCCAGCCCATCAGTGTCCCAGTCGAACGGGCCTGAAAAAGCATTTATCGAATGGAAAATTACATGACATGAATTTTCCTTACAGCTCTAGCGACGAAATCAAATTGAATTGAAAATTGGGCACATAAAGTACATTTTTTAGGCTGATTAATGGGCTAAGATTTATGGTCCCTGTCATCATAACCCTAGTGGTGTTTCCATTTGGGAGTTGTACTGACATAGGAAAAGATAATTTTCTAATTTCTGAAAGTAAATTCCAGTCACATACTATATGATTACTTGCCCTTGAATCAATAATCCAAGCATCCTTTGAAATTGAATTCATTAAACAGTAGGATATACCTGTAAAGCTGCCTCCTTGTCCAGAGGGATCCAATTTTTTTAAGGTGTCCATCAGCTCCTGATATTTTTCATGGGTAATTGAATTTCCCATGGGCTGACTTGATACCTGAAATACTGATGTAAATTTCCCCTTTTCTTTTTCTCCTGGCTTCCCATGCGGTTTCCAGCAAGTTTCTATCGTATGATGTGGGCGCTTGCAGTAATCACAGTACATTTTTCCTTTTCCCTTTGGCCCATTTTTTGCATTTGAATTGGGCCGGTAATTATTTTGGAAAATTTGGGCCGAAACAGGCCAATATTGGCCTTCGGATCCCCCCGAAGTTGGACCTTGTGGCCCATTCAGCTTATAACGTGAGCCGTCCGATTGCATTAAGTAGCTGCGTCGAGAACCGTCGGATGGATCTATAAATGTTGCATGGGAGCCGTCGGACGCGCTGGATAAGATCGCGCGTGAGCCGTCCGATCCCACGGAGGCCTGGATTAATTTCGAACCGTCAGATTGGGCGTAAGGGGCATCTCCACCGTTCATGTCTCCCCTTATAAGTGATCTAGGGTTTTGCTCGAGCAAAGAACCCTAGATCCGCCTCTCTCCTCCCCGAGCTCCTCTGTGAGGCTCGAAAATGGGTTTTTGCTGCCAAGGCGATTCCGTCTCCTCCTTGGCCGTAATCCGTCAACCTCTGCTGGCTCTCCTCTTGCACGGCGAGTTGGTAGATTCGCCCGAGGCTCGGCAACGGATCTATGGTGAGTATGTGAGAACGGAACGCCAGGTACGAATCATTGAGGATGAGTAGAAACTGGATGGTTTTCTCCCTCTCTCGCATTTTCTTGTACTGTTGTTGGATGTGGTCAGGCCAGTCGAATTTCTCTTCGGCTGCCTCGAGCTCATTCCACAGACCCGAAAGCTTGTTGAAAACCGTTGCCACGCTCGAGTTACCCCCGTTTCGATCTGAAATTTGTTGGGTTAGATAAAAAATTTTGACTTGATCGAGTTTCCCAAACATTTCTCTTATGTTTTCCCACATCGTTTTTGGGTCCTCCGTCGGGGAAGCGCGGCCGCGATTTCGGCATTGATGCAATTGCCGATCCGGTTCTTACCAATCGGCTGCATCTTCTCCATATTCGTGCCATTCTTTCGTCGGAGGGCTCGGAAGCGTTCCATCGATGAAGGATTCTTTGTCCTTCGTTGCCAGTGCTCGCCGAAATTCGTGAGCCCAGCTTGAGTAATTCTCTGCTCCTGTTAATTGTTGACTGATGATTTTCAGCTTAGGTCCGTCGCCGCTTGTCGTGTATAGCGGATCACCTGGCTCCGGCCGGCCACTGGTGGCGAGGATTGGGTACGGAAAATAACCGGGTGTAGGAGTCGGGTAGGGATTTGTTCCCTGACCCGAACCCCCGAATCCGAAACCGTAATCCGCATTTTGAGATCCCGAATGAGAATTGGCTTCTTGACCCGATATGTGCGATCCACCTGTCTGTGTTGGTCCGATGCCAGGGTTTGCCCCTTCATTGGCTGGTGAACCCGCATCGACCCGCGCGCTGCTCTGGTAGCTAGGCGATGATGCACTGGGGACAGTCGTGGGAAACCATGGATATGGCATCCATGGGTATGGGTAACCAGAAAATGGTTGCCCTGCGAAAGCCTGAGTCCGTTGTTGCCACTGCGCGTGCGGTAGGTGACCCCGGATCTCGTGTTTGTTGATCGATGCGGGGACAATCGAGGATTGGTCTCCTTCGAAAACTCGAGGTTCGAGCGCATTGATCTCGGGCGTGGAGGTATGGCTTTGTGCTGTCGACATGTTTGAATAAAAAATTGATTCCTCTGTCTACTCGTTTTTGCAGATAGGTTCCTTCGGGCAATCACGGCTTGAAGAATGTGATTCCTTCGGCAACTCTATGCTGGAACTCGAAGTAGAGGTGTAGAGGCAATCAAGAGCGGAAGCAAATGAATCAGAACCGGCGAGGCTCTGATACCATGTCAAGATAAAGGATGAATGTGATCGAGGAAGAACTGGATGGAGAAAAACAGAGTGTTTTTCTATTACTTTGATGTCTGTACAGTTTTAGTCTTTTGTACAATTCTGAATTACAATTACAACGGAAAGAATAGGAAAGAAAAGGAAATAAAGAATTGTCTATCCTTTTTCTATTCTACTGTATTTTCAATTGCCTATAATACAATAGATTGATTTATCTAATTATGCCTTCAATCATGCCTTTCTATGATTTTGTGCAATCATATCTTCCAACAATTTAGAATAGAATTCCTTCTCGCACTCGTTTTCTCAATACAGATAGACTATAAAGAAGAAGAATTATAGTAGTCAATTGTGAGATTTGAACTAGGCATTGTTATTTTCATAAGCCACTAGATATGACACAATGCTGAAACATTTCTACGTATACATCAGTGAATTTGCTGTTCTATCGAATTTTATTCCCAGTGCTATCTTGGGTATAATGGAGGTAATCGAGAATAAAAACGGGCTAGTAACAATGTGATCAGATAAAATATTCGATGTTGTACCTAAGATTCTCCATTGCTTTATATCTGCCTCCTGAGCTTTGGTTTCCTTTTCCGCTCATCTCTGCTTGAGAGTAGAAAGGGACATAATGGCAATTTAATTAGCACTTGATTTATTTCAATCATTTTTTAAATCTGTCTCTCTGTAATTATTTGCATTTGTGCATTCAATCCTGTCATTGCACTGAACGCTTTACAAGAGTTTAAAATTCTGATGGGGCAACTCCATATAAACTTAGAGCACAATCTTGTTGAAATCTTTAAAGAGTTTATTTTGTTTCGAGAGTGATTTAGAGGATATATGACATATATACATATATAATATCTTAAAATCTTAAAAGTAAGAAATCACTATATCTTCTACTTAACTAACTTTAGTAGTCCCTACCAGGATGATTAATGATTGAAAGGGAAAGTAAAATGCATCGGTAATTTTTCATGATACATAACTAGATAAATTAAGTTGGGCAAGGGCAACAGTAAAGCAAAGATGAGAGTAGAAAAATCCCAGTAGGATGAGGGGACTATCGCGAATTATAATTAATCAATTGATTGAAGAATTCCATCAGTCTGAAAATTGTTGGAAACTACTTATGCGTGGAGGCTTGCTACGACATTGGGCTTTTAAAACATTGAGGAGACTTGACTTTGCAATTGAGTTCACGCGACAATCATTAATTGAAAAAAAAGAGAAAATTAGGATGCCAATTTTCTTGGCAGAAGAAAATTGTATTCATTATTCAAAAGGATGCAAAGGTACATAATTTTCATGACAAAACAAATCGAAACATAACATGAATATTAAAGAATAAAGCCAAATTCAAAACACAAGGAGGATCAATGAAGCATTTTCAAAGTTAAATACAAACTCGTTCCACATGAACATATCTATAAAACAAAATCGGTGGTCGATTACTAGATCTCGTGTCTTGATGAGTATACGCCAAAAATTTCTTTTTCAATAATTATGACTTTGTCAATTGGTGGTACACGTTTAAGTTCGGCTTCCTCTACACCATTGTTGTATGGAAATAACCATAATAGATTAAACAAACACAGATCTAACATGTAGAGGTACAAATCTTTGTAATTTAACGAGTTGTCAAAACTCTTGTAATCATCATTGAGACTGGAGACAAAGAACCTGCACAGGAACAAAGCAGATGGACATTTGATCTCCAAAAGTATATTTATGAAACTCTCAGATTTAGATTGGGAGAAGATAGTACCCAAATCTAGAACTAGATCGAGAGAGTTTGAATTCTCAAATCGAGAACTAAATGAGAAGAAGAAATGTCCCAAATCTAAATCGGGAGAAATGAAGAAGTAAGAAAAGGACAATAAAACCCAAACCTACAATTCTCGCAAAATCCTCTTTAATTATGCGTACTTCTGCCGAGGAAGATAGGGGTGGCGTCAAGTCCTCATCCTCCCAAGCAGTTGCGCAGACCTTTCCACAAGGACTTGACGCAGGTCTTTCGATTCTGCCTTGAAATTGAAGCTAAGACTAGACTCCGTGGTGGAAGGAAGAAAGTTCCGGGAAATGACGATACGACGTTATAGCGCGATGTGATTCCTTAGCTGCTAATCCTAATCTTTGGTGATTGTTTATATTGATTGTCTGCTTGGGTTGACAAGGACGGGCATCGCCGCCCCTCAGGGCCGCTTGCTTTTTCGTCAAACTTTTACCAACTGCCTATCATTTTTGTGAAATCATCATGGAAAATTTATATATCTCACTCGCATAACCAGGTAGTGAAGTTTACTTTACGTCGCCTCCCCTAAGCTATGTTTCTACGTTCTTCTTCTTCCATATATTTAACATTCATTTGCCAATTGCAAGTGGATACATAAGGAGATTTGACTTGACAATTATGCAGAGTGGTAAATTAGTAATCAAGTGAATTTATGTTGTGTATATCTAGCAGCATGCAATGATCACTTTAACTTTGAATCAAATTAATAAAAAATAAGGTATATTGAATATAGTTGCGATTGTGCTGCGTTGTAACTATGGTGTAAAGTATTGCAATTTGTGTATTTAGTAAAGCATATTTTAAAGTCACAACATCTTAAAGTTGTGAAGCAATTCTCTAAAAGTTGAAAGTCATTATTGTGGCCCTTAATTGTTTAACAAGCACAATCTGAAACAAGAAAGGAAATGGGAGATTCAAGATATCTAAACATTCAAAATTATCTTAAAGGAAAAAAAATTCATAAATGACTACCCTCTTTATAATGAATTTTCTAAATTTATTTACAAGGTAATGATGACAAGAGTCATACATATCTTTTGAAATGAAAAAAGCCATCGCACAGTTGACTAATAAACTTTTCAAGAAAGGCGGAGAAGACTCTCACGTTATGTATATACAGAGCCAAGTAAGTAAGAATTTTCCACACCAAGTAAATCCATCAAGAGAATCAAATGTGTGACCCCAATAATGTCATCTCAAGGAGACTTTGACTTCTTTACATTAGAATTTAAGTACACCGCTGTCCTAGAGCCACTATACTCGACCCAAAAACATTGAATTCTACCAATATCAGCCCACCGATGTGAAGTGGACTTCGCCACTATATTTCAAAGTCTCTCGGTAACATCAATCAATTAGGACTTATATGGCCCGCAATAAAACATCATTATGGCAATGGTATAGTCAAGAATCGACCAGCAGAACCTTTAGAACGGGTAGCACACGCTGCGAGCCCACCAGCAGACCTTAGAGAGAAGACGTGTGTCCATCAGCTCTGACAGACTTTTCTAGCAGGGGTTAAAACTAGAAATGATTCCAGAAAAATGGGCTGAGGCTAATAGCTATCTAGAGCGGGTAGGGTCTTGCATATTAAATTAAACCCCAACCCGAAGGGGCAAGTTGATCACGTCTTATCGGGGACGACGGGAGGAGAAGAAGTTGGAAGGCTATGTGAGCCCACCAACAGCCCTTAGATTAGACTTGTGTAGATGGCTTGGCTTATTAGAAGAGTTTAAAAACTTGACGGGGCAACTCCATATAACCTTAGAGCATGATCTGGAATTGTCTAGAAAGTTTATTTTGTCTTGAGAGTGATTAAGAAAATACAATATATATATATACACGCACATATCTTAAAAAGTAAAAAATCATTGACTTTCTACTTAGCTAACGTTAATAATCCCTACCATAATGATGAATGCTTGAAATAGAAAGTAAAATACATCAGCAATTTGTCGTCAAACGTAACTAGATTAATTAAGTTGGGCAAGGGCAACTGTTATAAGCATACTAAACTATGTAAAAAAGCAATTATTATTAGATGCATGTAGGAACATCCAAATAGGATGAGAGGACTACCGCGCTTGATGTGAATTATAATTAATCGAGTGTTCCAAGAATTCTGTTAGTCTAAAAATCATCGGAAAAATAGAGTAACACCAAAGCAAAAACAATGCTTCTCTGCTAATGAAAATGGAACTTGCACAATGAACAACGTACGACAACCGCGAATAAAAATGTATGCATGGGAGGCTTACAAAAAATGGAGGAGACTTGACTCTGGACTTGGACAGATGAACTGAAAGGCAGAGCACTGACAATTTGAGTGCATCTAAAATAGAGAAAATTATCAAAATAGTTCTAAATTTATTATAATTTTTTTATAATTTTTTTTTTTTTGTCAATTCAATCCTAAACATTTTACATTTATATCAATTCAATCCCTTGAGCCAATTTTAGTCGGCTAGCACCAGCCATCCGGCCGACACCGACGTGATAATTTTTTTAACAATTATTATTAATTTTTTCTTCTTCCTTTTTTTCTTTCCTTCTTTCACTGGCCATTAGTAAGGCTCGCTCTTGCGATTTTTAGTTTTCTTTTCCCCTTGATTAGGTTTGTCGTACGAACGATTAAGGTGTGTTGAACAATACTTGATGATTGGGCGGCTTGCAGACCTGCAGATATCCCAGTCCCGCAATTCTTGCAACGTCTTCTTTAATTATGCCAACATTTGCAGTGCAAAATGGGGTCGCATCGAATCCTCACCCTCCCGAGCAATTATGCAGACCTCTCCACAAGGAATTTTCTTTTTTTTGAATTGCAGTTGATTGTCGCCCTAACTCATTCTAACGCCATAAAAGAAACAGATTTTGTCGACTCCGGCATACCTTTGGTAACAAAATCGAATTCCGTCGCCTTAACTCTGCCTAGGGTAACAAAAGAACAGTTTCTTTCGTCGCCTTAGGCATATCGACTGCGACAAAATCATTTTTGTCGCAAAAACTTCTGCAAACTTAGGTAGCTTTTCTATTGGTGTAATTAGAGCAATTTAGTTGTAATGGATTGTTAAATCACCTATAGACGTTTCAATAATTTAAAGCAATTTTTACCTATTTCATGGAATATTAAGATGGAGAAATCCAGTGCCGACTGATGCTGGGAAGAAAGCGCTTCCAATTTACATTCACAAACACGTGCAGTACTCGTTTTCTAAAGCACCGAAGTGGGCCCGATCAAAGAATGTCGTAGATAAGAGGGACGACGCTACGATGGAGAATTTATAACCCAATTCACCAACTACGATCTATGACCGGTACTTATAAGATCAGAGGAAAAGTTAATGTCACTTTGGTAAAATTATTGATCTATAAATATAAAAAAATCACCTCGGATCATAATAAGTTACCAAATCACATATGAAAATAACACGTGAAAAAAATTCCTTTTCATTCTTGGATGTTAAGCTGTTGCAGTGTCCATTTCCGGCATGTAGTATACGCCCTGAGGATCGGCATGACAAAGCCTGAATCGGATATTACTCTGTGTTAATGTTTCTTTCTGTCCATCCTCCTTATGATTGATATAAAGTAACGAACAATGCAACGAGTTTGGGTCTAGGAAAGAAAAATTATTTTAACTCGGATATTTATTTTACACGCTTGTGCACCTGTGACTAAACGAACTTCGATGGAAATTCTGATCTTCCTTAACCATGACAAAATGAGAAATTATTCTGACTGAATCTTACATGAAATTACTCGCATGTCGACCAACAGAGCTTTTAGAGCAGGTAACACAAGTTGTGGGCCGCCAACGGACCCTTAGAGAAGACTTGTTTCGATGACTTCACACTTGAGAAGGGCTATATAAGTTAAAGCACTCTCCACCACCAATAAATTCACTTACATACTAAATTTCAAAATGGGGTGGCATCAAATCCTCATCCTCCTCCCTTTTCTCCTTTTCTTACATTCCTCCCTTCCCTTTGTCTTCCTTTGCCCTCTTGACCAACGCGATGCCTTACTCCATTTTAAGAATTCCTTCGTGCTTGATGTCGTGGCATTAGACAATTGTCATTTATATTACCCATCTTATCCTAAGACAAACTCATGGAACAAGGCTGTGGATTGCTGCTCGTGGGGCGGCGTCACTTGTGACAACGTCATTGGTAATGTCATCAATCTTGATCTCACTTGCAGTAGGTTTCATGGCGCTTTTTATTCCAATAGCTCCCTCCTTCTCCCGAAGCTTGAGGAGCTGCTGTTGCGATCTAGCAATTTGATCAAGTTTCCCCATTTCTTGAATTCATTTAAAGGACTAACAAATCTAGACCTCTCTTCCAATACGATTAGTGGGGAGATCCCATAGTGGTTTTGGGGAATAAGCCATGGTACATTGGAAAAATTAGATATTTCTCATAACCTTATAAGGGGAGGTATACAACAATTGTATTGGAAGCGATTGTCATCTATTAACCTTAGAGAGCAACTCATTCCAAGGACCACTCCCTATCCCTCCACCTTCTACTTCTTCCTTTTTTGCCTCCAATAGTGGTTTCACCGGTGAGATCCCTTCTTCAATTTGCCAATTGAGTTCACTCAAGTTTTTACATTTGTCTAACAATAGTCTCTCTGGAAATATGCCATCATGTTTTGGTAATTTATCCAATCTCGTGGATCTAGATTTGAGCAACAATATATTACAAGGATCATTACCGCGCACCCTAGTCAAATGTGTGAAGTTATATTCACTAGTTCTCCATCACAACGAGTTCAGTGATATTTTCCCACATTGGCTGCAAGCACCGAAATTGTTCTCACTTGATTTGCAATCCAACAAATTTCATGACAGGATCAAGCTCACTGCCTTTGGACTCTCTTTCCCTTCTCTTGCATATTTATTTCTTTCCAACAACAATTTTTTGGGATGGTGGCCCATAGAGGATTTCTCAAACACCTCATTGATTGTAATAGATCTGGCCGACAACAAGTTTGGAGGGCCAATTCCACTTCCATCTCCTGTCACCATTTACTACTCCATTGCAAGGAATAATTTTATAGGGAAGATCCCTTCTTTGATATGCAATGCCACCAAGCTCAAGATGATCGACTCATTTAACAATAGCTTAACAAGTAGCTTGCCTCCATGCATAACAAATTTTAGCACCGATCTATCAATTTTGAACTTGGGAATGAATTACCTTGAGGGCATACTTCCTCAATCATTTTCTTGGAAAAATGGCTTGATGACTCTCGACTTGAGTCAAAATTAGTTTGAAGGCAAATTGCCCCGGTCCCTTGAAAAATGTGAATTTCTAGAAATTCTGGATCTCAATAACAATCAGATAAATGATACATTCCTAGAATGGTTGGGAACACTCCCACAACTAAAAGTTCTTGATTTGAGGTCCAATAATTTTAAGGGTTTTGTGGATATTCCCATGCGAGTTGACCTCTTTCCCAAGTTACATATTTTAGACCTCTCCAACAATAACTTTGGTGGTCCTTTGCCAACCAAATTGATTATGAACCTTAAAGAAATGATGAATGACAATGATGAGCGAGATACATCATTGTACATGACACAGTCCTTTGAAAAGAGTTCATATGAAAATTCTATGTCCATAACCCTAAAAGGGATGGAAGTGAGGCTAATAAGAATCCTCACCTTCCTCAAAATCATTGACTTATCGCACAACTCTTTCAAAGGGAATATCCCAAGAGATATTGGACATCTTCACTCTCTCATAGGGCTCAATCTTTCTTATAACCACCTTACAGCTTCCATCCCTCAGACTCTAGGGAACTTGACCAATCTTGTATGGCTTGATCTTTCTTCAAACAAGCTTTGTGGGGGAATTCCGAGAGAATTGGATGATTTGCTTTACCTTGGGGCCTTAAACCTTTCGAACAACCAACTTGCCGGTCGAATTCCTCAAGAAAAACAATTGGCCACATTTTTAAACGATTCATTTAGTGAGAATCCAGGTTTATGTGGACCTCCACTTTCAAAAGAATGCTCTCCAAGATTGTTCTCGTCAACATATGACTGCAACGGGCATAAGAATTGGTTCAAACAAAAAACAGTGTGGATAGGTTATTCATTAGGAATTGTAATTGGGATTTTCATGGCATACATTGCAATTGAAACAGGAAGGCCTAAATGGCTAATGCTAGAGAGAAGAGCAGCTGAGTGGATGGAGAAGCCAAAGCAGAAGACCATTAGATTTCATAGACAATGAAATTGTTGGAGGAGTTGTTTCTTTAAACTACACAATGTAGATTCATTGAATAAAGATGTAACTAGACAAGCTTAAATGCCATTTCCCTTATGGAGGCTTGTTTCTAATGTTTTCTATTCTTGTTTCTTTGTGCAACTGTGAATCAAATTAATTGAGAAAATTACTAATGAGAAAAAAAAAAAAAAAAAAAAAGAAAAGGCCATTAATCTCTCTAGATATCTTTTCTATCATCCCGTATGTGCGGCTTTTATTTGTCCGTGAAGAATTAGAAGAGAAAACTGACTTTAACCCATTCAACCAAAGTTATTAATAAATTAATCTACCGAGGAAATATGTCCTGTTGGAAGATCTTGGAATTGATTCTGATTATAATTGATTCTAGTACATCCTTGATTAATACAGTAAATAGGAAATTCTGATTGATGTATATTATCTTTCCTAGTTTACTTTTCTTTCTTACACTTTAAATGTACAATGTATCCGACATACAGAAATACAATGAGAGAAAAACACTTTTCCTATATTTCTTTCTCTCCATCTCATCTTCTGTCATGGTATCAGAGCTTACCGTTTCCTAACCTAGCTTCCGCAGCTTCTTGAATTACCATCGTCTTCTTTTGTGATTTTTTAGTGCTCCTTCTCTGCAAAACAAATCAACAAGGCTATTAGGAATTCAATTCTGATATCATGGCAAAGGATAAAAACGTTGTCGATCCTACAGTAGAGGATACATCCTCTCAGAATCGGATGACTCCACCCTCTGATCATGCCGGATCGACTGAAGAAGAGCAGGTAACCAATATTCCTCCTGGACCTACTCCTGTTTCAGCACAAATGCCCGGTCCGATTTATTGGCCCCCATGGTATGCTGCACCGTGGACTGCTGCACCTGGACAGATGTGGATGCCATATCCATATGGGGCCGACCTGACTGGTGAGTCGGGTCCAACGGCTACAGGTCAAAGATCAGGACCCGTGCCAGGACAGGGAGTAGAACCCTACCCGTCCCCACATGGGTCACACCAATCGCGACCGACGGAGATCGGTCCTAGACCTAGTTTCACGCAGGAACCACACCTGCATCCACATGGGTCACCCTCGCCCTACTTTTTTCCGTTCAACAGTGGACGGCCAGAACTTGGAGATCCCCTTTATACGTCGCCAGCAAACGGGCCAGAATTACGACTGATAAGTCAATTACTTACTCCGGCGAGCGCTCGTCACCAAAGTGAAAGAAGGCTTCATCGATGGTACGGTTCCTTACCCGACGGATGAACGATCACAGAGACATTGGAGGCGCTGCAATCAACTGGTTCGCACTTGGATCGGGAATTGTTTGGCACCCAATGTGGCCGCCGGCCTCCCACCGACAGAAGACTCAAAGCAATTCTGGGAAAAAATTCAAGAAATGTACGGCAAATCAGATAGAGCGAGATTATTCTCACTAACGCAAAACCTAACCGAGCTGAAACAAGGCAATCTCTCGGTCACGGCATGTTTCAACCGGCTGTTGGCCTTGTGGAACGAAATTGAAGCGGCGGAGGACAAATTAGAGGGACCCGAGGCCACTCTCCAACAATACTACACGATCAAAGAAAAGGAAAAGGCCACGAGATTCTTACTTACCTTGAACGAGTCATACTCAACATTTCGGTCGCAAATCCTTGCGATGGATCCACAACCACCTCTCGGACGCCTTTTTCAATTGGCGCTGCAGGAAGAGAACCAGCAAATCGCCGCGGCCGAGTAGATCCGGGGTGGTGAAGGAAAGGGCTTCATGGCGTTTCCATCAGGACCGGTGTCAACTGAAATCATCACTGGAGTTGGAGGACCTAACAGTGGCGTCGGGGGGGGGGGGCTTTGAAGCCGTGAGAGAAAAGGGACCTCTCACGGTGCTCGCGAACAGAAGAGGGGGTAACCCTAATCCCTCTGGATCTAACGGCTGGAATCAAGGGGCTGGATCTAACGGCTTGGATGGAGCGGCTGGATCTAACGGTGGAGGGAGACGCGCTGGAATGGACGGCACGGATTAGATCTCTGGATCCAACGGCTGGGATCCACGCGCGCAATCGAATGACTCCGATTTAATGAGCTATTCAGCTCGATTCGACGGCCCATATTTTGCCACGTCAGCACCGGTTTATAAAGGATCGTATGGCCCACGAAATGCCACGTCAGCAGGAAAGGTCAGTGAGCAAAGTTCAAAAATTAAAAATAAATATTGTGAATATTGCAAACGGCCGCACCACACTATTGATACATGTTGGAAGTTGCATGGGAGACCTAACAATAAAAAGGAAAGGGAATCTTCAGTCTACCAGGTAGCTGCACATAAGGGTGGTGGAACATCTTAGCATACTATAACTCAGGAACAATATGAACATATCATGCAGGCTCTAAGTCAACTCAAGGCTGGTGATACTGGTGCGGGATTCTCAGGTACTTTTCTCCATGAAAGGAATTCATTATCTATTGATGCATGGATTATCGATTCAGGCACTAGTGACCACATAATTTGCAATGAGTCTCTATTTTCCCATATCCATAAAAATCCACAATCTCCTCGTTACGGTACGTCTTCCAAATGGAAACATTACATATGTTACTAAAATTGGTACCGTACATCTTGGTCCAAATTTTGTTCTTAAAAATGTCCTATACATTCCAGCTTTTGAGTTTAATCTTAAATCGGTTGCAAAAGTATGTATGGACAATTCTTGTAAAGCCATATTCAATTCCAAAAATTGTGTCTTTCAGGACCTTTCGACTGGGAAAGTGATGGGCTTGGGTAATGAGGCACAAGGACTTTATTTTTGGGTCAATTCTCCAGGAGATTTAGCATTATTAAATAAAGGCATTTCTTGTAATGCAATCACTGATAATAAAAATCTCCTTTTGCATCAACAATTGGGTCACAGTGCTAAATTCCCACATCCAAAATGTCCCATTTGTCCACTGGCTAAACAAACTCGAGCATCTTTTCCAATTAGTACATCTCGAGCCAAAGAATCTTTTTCACTACTCCACATGGACATTTGGGGTCCTTATCATACATCTCATCGTGATGGATCCCGCTACTTCCTTACGATTGTTGATGACTATACTCGTGCTACTTGGCTATATCTCATGCAGTCAAAAAGTCAGACTTTTACACATTTGTCAAACTTCATCTCCTTAATTAGGAATCAATTTGATAAATCTGTACATCGAATTCGTACGAGATAATGGGCGTGAATTTTTTACTGCTGATTGCATAAATTTTTGTCTGCTCATGGGATACTCCATGAAAGTTCTTGTACTTATACTCCTCAGCAAAATGGAATTGTTGAAAGAAAACATAGACACCTTTTAGAGGTAGCTCGTGCACTCAAATACCAAGCCTCCATTCCTGAAAATTTCTGGGGAGATTGTGTGGTCACAGCCGCCTATTTGATTAATCGCATGCCAAGTCGAATTCTTCATGGTAAAACGCCTTTTGAGATGCTTTACAAGAAACAACCGGATAATAGCCATCTTAGAGTTTTTGGTTGTTTGTGTTATGCAACAAATGTGGGTCATCAAAGTAAAATGAGCCCTCGTGCAACACGATGCATTTTCATGGGATATCCTTCTCTTCAAAAGGGCTATCTTGTCATGGAGTTTTCTACAGGACATTTCTTTACAAGCAGAGATGTTATTTTTCATGAAGAAACATTTCCTTTCAAAGAAAGGTTGTCTATATCACAAGATGATACCTTGTCGAAAAAACAATCATTTTCTTCGTCGATGAAGATTTATTAGCACCGGATTTTCTTATGGCTCATCCAATCCCTGTGACACCTACCCGTGCACCAGCACCAGTGGAATTATCACACCCAGAGACGGAGTTACCAACTCCTTCTGAGGGAATCTCTTCATCTGGAGATAATACAGAAGTGGTTCTTGACTTATCTATGGCTCCTGCTCCTATAACTGAGCCACCTCGTCGTTCTGGAAGACAGAGTCGTCCACCTACGTGGACGAAGGACTATATATGCTCTACTGCAAAATCTTCAGGTACACAATATCCTGTTTCATCCTATGTTTCATTTAATAGGTTATCAGCAGAGCATATGTGTTGCATCAGTCGCATTTCAAAGGAACATGAACCCTCTTCATTCATTGAGGCATCAAGAGATCCCAAATGGCGTATTGCAATGGAGTCAGAACTTACAGCACTCATGGAGAATCATACTTGGGATGTGGTTCCCTTACCACCACATCGAAAACCAATCGGGTGTAAATGGGTTTACAAAATTAAGTTCAAATCCGATGGTTCTATAGAACGCTACAAGGCACGGTTAGTAGCCAAAGGTTTCACTCAAAGAGAAGGCTTTGACTACCACGAGACATTCTCTCCAGTTGCAAAGGAAGTTACCGTGCGGTCTTTCTTATCTCGTAACAGAATACGCAATTGGTCCTTACATCGATGGATGTCAACAACGCTTTTCTCCATGGTGATTTAGAAGAAGAGATCTACATGGATCTTCCTCAAGGATTATGCAGACAGGGGGAGAATCGGGTATGTCGTCTTCGCAAATCCTTGTATGGATTAAAACAGGCATCTAGACAATGGTATACCAAGTTTACTGCTGCACTAACCAATGCAAGTTTTCAGCATTCCAAACATGATTATGCTTTATTTACACGAAATGTGGGAAAATCATGCATCTATTTGTTGATATATGTTGATGACATATTGGTTATGGGAAATAATGATACTCATGTTGCAAAATTCAAGGAATATTTGCACTCAACCTTTCACATCAAAGATTTGGGACCTCCCAAATATTTTCTTGGGATTGAAATTGCCAAATCTAGCAAAGGAATTTCTCTCAGTCAGAGAAAATTTATCTTGGAAATCATTTCTGAAGTAGGGTTATCAGGCTGCAAACCAGCAGTAATCCCTGTCAAGCAGAATGCCAAGTTGACAACACATGAGTATGATCTTAATTCCTCTTCAGCAGACACAATGACTCATTACTTAAAGATCCATCAGGGTATCAACGACTAGTTGGAAAGTTGATATATCTTACCATGACAAGACCTGATATATGTTATACGGTACAGATACTCAGTCAATTTATGCATATGCCAAAAGAGTCACATATGAATGCAGCCTTGAAAGTTGTAAGATACTTGAAGGGATGCCCAGGACTCGGTATTTTCCTATTTCGTGAATGTGATATGGAGATGACGGCATTTTGTGACACTGATTATGCTACTTGCCCAATGACTAGGAGATCTATCACTGGCTTTTGCATTAAATTAGGAAAGTCGTTGATTTCGTGGAAGACCAAGAAGCAATCTACTGTGTCATTATTATCAGCTGAATCTGAATATCGGGCCATGGCAAAGGCTACTTGTGAAATAATCTGGATACGAGGACTTCTTTCAGATTCAGGAGTGCAAGTCAGTGGTCCAAGTAAATTGTTCTGTGATAATGATGCTACACTTAAGTTGGCAGCAAATCCAGTTTTTCATGAAAGAACAAAACACATAGAAGTTGATTGTCACTTCACTCGTGACAAAATCAAAGAAGGAGTACTTGTAACAAAAGGCATCGGAATAGTGGACCAACCTGCAGATATTTTTACTAAGCCACTATGCCAAAGGCAACACAAGTTTCTATTGAGCAAGCTAGGTGTCCTCGATATATATAGGCCACCAGCTTGAGGGGGAGTGTTGGAAGATCTTGGAATTGATTATGATTATAACTGATTCTAGTACATCCTTGATTAATACAGTAAATAGGAAATTCTGATTGATGTATATTATCTTTCCTAGTTTACTTTTCTTTCTTACACTTTAAATGTACAATGTATCCGACATACAGAAATACAATGAGAGAAAAACACTTTTCTTGTATTTCTTTCTCTCCATCTCATCTTCTGTCATGTCCCCAAGAATCAACACTAAAATTTTGAAGTTTCAGGTCAGCAGAAGATTGTGAACTAGAAGCTATAATACGTTGTCTTTGATGGATTAGAAAAATGTTGAGTGCAATATTCAAAGTATCTTTAAATTCCAAATAATTCCACAAAAAATTCTTTGAGAGAGATCGATGACCTGCAGTTTGGGGGACTCGAAATGACTTGTAGCTTCTCCATGTAACCCATGAAACCTGTTGGACTAAAAATTAAAAATAATAATAAATTTGAGGTTGTCACAGTTTGTGAATCCTTGGCAATGGATCTTGCAAGTTGGTTATTACTCAAGAAGACCATCTTCGGTGCCCACGTTTTTTCCCATTTCAATCGCATTGGTAAATTTGTCCAATTGATGACCTGCCGGTCATGTTATCCATTGTAATTTACGAAGCGACTCATGAAGATATTCCATCTTCCATTTGCGTATTAAGCTCCCTTGATACTCTACGCTTGGTTCGTAACAATCTCTGTCTCTACTCCTAATTTTTGGGAAATTTGACAAACATCTCTGAACTAGACTTGAGTGCCAATAAGTTTGAGTAGACATTACTGCCGTCTTTAGACAACTGTGCACGATTGTTCAATCTAAATTTCAGTTACAACTAAGGGTGCGAATAGTAACACTTCTTGGTTGGGGAAGAGTTTTTTTTTCAGAAATGTTTTTCTTTGATTTCTATTCCGGAGAACAATTTCTGAGCCCGTTTGGTAACTACACAAAACTTTTACTCCATAAATAGAAAAATAATAGAAATGCGTTTGGTAAAAACCAGTTTCTTTTTTATATTTATTTGTTTTTTTTTTTTTTTTTGCTGGCTGATCGTTGCCTGCTGCCGCACGTCGCCGCCGGTTGGATCGTCGCCGCCGCGCACATCACCGCTCGCCACCGCACGTCGTCGTTGGCTGACTGTCGGCTGCCGACTGTTGCCGTCGGCTGACCTCTCGCCGCCGATTGTCGCTGACTACCGCCGTTGGCTGATCGCAGCTCGTCACCGGCCATCGATCGACTATCGTTGCCGGCCGATCGTTGGCTGTTGACTACTGCCATCGGCCGATCGCCGGTCGGCGGCGATGTGCGGCGGTGGTCGGCGACGGTGACGGCAATCGGCGGTCGGCGGCCATAGCAAGAGAAGAATAAAAGAAAAAAAAAATTCACTTATTTCTAAAACTTGTTCTTGGGAACAAGAAGCAACTTTTTTTTTACTTCTCATTTCTGTTCCAAAACAATTCCCGGGCTAACGTTTTGTTCCCGGGAACAAAAAAATAACTTGGCATTACCAAACGGATTTTTGTTCTTTTTTTGTTCCAGGGAACAAAAGAACAGAAATTGGGAGGATGAGAAATGTTACCATGCGCTGCCTAAATCAGCGATACTTTTCCAAAGTGGTTACTAGAAGCACCTTCTTTAGGGAGCATCAATCTGCGGAATGAATTGTATGGCTAGATCGATCCTTCGACTGCTCAATTTCTTCCCTCGTCAATGGGCCAATAAATATTTTCTCCACAGGTTGAATTTGTGAATGGTTGATCTATCCAACAATGTGTTGGGAATATATAACTTCGAATTGGGTAGAATAATGAAAACGGATCTTTAGAATACTCAAGACGAACTTTGAGGCGTGATCTCACTTTCTTTAAGGATTTATTTGCCCCACAAAGTTGCTAATGGTCACCGGCAAATTTCCTCCAGGATACAACAAAGTCTCTAATTAGAATACTAGATAGCAATTCTAGTAATTCTCCAGGGTCTCTCTAGGAAACAATTAGAAAAATTGGCTGTTGTTTTTAGAGAAAGAAAACTTGAAGAGGAAAATGATCTCACAAAACCTTTCATCCGGAATCTAACAAATATATATAAGACACTCTTTAAACAAAGGCAACTTTTCGTGAAAATTGAACAAACATGTCCTTTCGAAATTCGCCCAAATGAAAAAAGATGTCCGATCGGAAAATAGTTGAAAATCCAAACAATTACAACTCTTCGAGAAAAGTTGCAAACCGAACAACTATCTTTTCCAAAGGTTGTCTTTAAAAAGACACAAAGAAAATTCGGAATAATAATAATAGTTTTCCTTTAATAAAATAAAATAAAATATTGAATTTATTATTATTATTTTTAATAATTCCAAAAATTCTTAAAAGGAAAAAACAACCTTTAGAACTTAAATAAGATAACCGTATAAAAAAAAAAAATGAAAATGAAGGAATTAGTGCTAATTAAACCGCGGGTGCACAAGCGTCCAAAGTGCTAATTGCGCACCCGCGGTATGGTGAGGCCTAGCCCCGCCCAATTAATCCTTCGATCATTCAAAGGAAATTCCACACTTTTAAATAGACCAAATTCTTCCCACAAAACCTATGTGGGACAGGTAAAAAAAAAAAAAAAAAAACACTCTTAATTTGTTTTCACAAACAAACTTCCAACACAATGAATCTGAAGTCCTCTTCCAATTCCACCGCCCACCACTCTCTTCTATTCCACTGCAAAAAGCAAGGAAAACGTGATGAGCACCTGGACATATAGTTGAACATGTTTGGATCGAGCTTGATTAAGTTCATGTAATAAACAAGCAATCCGTTCAGACATGAATGAGAAAACTTTTTGTTCATGAGTCAACCCTTTCAATATTTATACACTGTCAGGTAAACATGTTTGTGTCAAAAATTGCCAGCCCTATTTAAACATGTCATATATGAGCACAAAAGGTCGATTTGCACACGACGCGTTCAAGCATTCTTGTTTAAAAAAGGGTCACCTGTCTAAAATTGGCCAGAAATACACGTTGTGTTTGTACTTTATATTGACCCGGTCGACAACCATACCACCCCGAGACATGCAGTAACACTTTCGACAGATCCTGTTCCTCTCTCTTTTACATGCGTTTTCAAGATCGTGAACAGCAGGATAAATCAGGGGCTACTGGGACCATGAATTGTCCAACAAGGTCAATATGGACCCCTGAAATACCTTAATAGCCTCTCAAACCAGTTGAGACTGCAATCCATAGTCCAAATAGGTCGCCCAGATGTCTTGTTTGCACTCAGTTTCGTTCGTCTTCTGCTCTATTACTAGTGCCACGCCAACCTAAACTCGGCACATCCTTCATCTGTTTCGCAAAAGATGCATGTTTGGATCGAGGCTCCAAAAGGCAGTTCCGATTTTTTTCTGAGATAATTAGAGATGGAGAGTGCGATCCCATAACCAATGTGGTCTTTGTTCAACACCAAACCCACCTTTCGTAATAAGCCATAAATGGTTGTAACATCTTGATGTCTTGAGATATACAATGATTGAAACATCTCTTCGTATATAGAATTCTCACTACTTTAGATTATATTCCGTTGGAAACCCAGTCATATCATTGAACGATACTTTTGGTCTAGTGTTGGCCAAGCCACCTGCACAGCAGGCCCAATATAAGTTGGGTTAGTCGGCTATGTAGAAATACATTTCACTCAACCAAAGAAAGATAATGAAACATTGGCCATAAATATCACTAAAGACCATCCAAGATATCTCCGCATGATTAGTATGTTTTGTATGTAATTTTCAGGTCGACGTGGCAGGGCTAGGGCAGATTTTGCTATAATGACCAATAAATTCCTCCACCTTTCAAGAAGAGCAACGTGGAAGAGAAGCGGTTGGATTGATACTCACGAAATTGGTCTGCATCTCCATCTACAAAGTCTTATCAAGACACGACTCCCTATCCAAGGGTAACTCCGCTCGTGCACCGCTTTTGCAGCTAAAACAGTCGGCAAAATAATGGCATCAACTGTGGCTAAAAACCTGAAGTCATAGGATGTGGACATATGTCCATTAATTGGAGGCAGATCCGTAAGTCAGATTAAGTTTGACTCCCATCGAAAATTATTCAATTAAAATTAATTTCATGTAGATTGAATAACTTATGCATGATCTTATTAATATTACTAAAATATTTTTATATTAAACTCAATATAAGAAAATTCATATCCAAACTAAATTTAGAGATATGAGTGAACGGGTGCGAAATCGAGCGAGGACAAAAAAGAGTGAAGAGTCATAGAAAATAGTTAGATTTAAATAAGTTGCAAACCCCTTTAACATCTATATTATTTCGGATTTTACCATTTTAAATTAGTTTATGATTCATTTAGTGAATATAACTGTCCCATATAACAATTTAATCAATTAAAGTAGGCTAAAGAATAGGTTTATGACCCATTTTGACGGGTTTAATTGGAGGTAATTTATCCATGGCGAAACCTAAACCTCAACAACGCATTTGAATGGTAAGGTGGTAATAAACCACTGGGCTCTAAGCCCTGTGGCAAAGTACCCACTTGGGATCTAGGAGGCAAGGAGTTTGACCCCTTACCTCTTGCATCTCGCCTCGTGAGTTGAAGCGTATATAGAGATGCTGTTTCAATCCCACATTGAAGTACCCACTTCGGATCCTCCCTCATGTTCTAAATTCGGACAAACTCGATAACATTCGATTGGGACAAAGGGATTGATCAAGCCACCTCCCTTATGTTCTCAGTTCGGACTGATCTAGTAACATTCCATAGGGACGAGGGATCGGTCAGGCCACCTTTAGACGTTTGGTTCTGCGTATCCTAAGTTCTTCTCCCTCGTTTGCTAAGAACAATCTTATTCTTCTGTATGTCATGTGACAAATTGCCGTGAAATCGCCTATTTCCTAGAATTTCGTCCTTTTTACCGATTGAGTTTTCACATTGGAATGGGAAAAAAGGGCCAGCCTGAAAAGGCCAATATCATAGTCACCTAAGTTTCTACAAATAAATTCTGACCAAACCCAAATTCATGACAAATTGTACGGTCAGTCGAGATGGTGACCCGAAGCAACTACCCTTGGTGGATGAGAGTCGTCAATACCACAACACTGAGCTATCCTACAGCTCACAATGATGCATCCGTAATAAATGACACTATCTAACTTGACCACGCTTGGCTCACATTTTCCATGGCGCCTAAATGGACTGATAAGAATTCCTAAGCCTCCAATCCATGTATGCAAATTGCTGGTTGGGTTTGGTTCTACTTCTGTCCATCACCATATCCACGGTGATCTGGGATTGCCTTGTTTTTCATGACATAGATGCAAGATGCCTTGAAACGTAAGTATACTCTCCATCAACACACGGTGAGAGAGATGTGTAATTACATGCCCCGTCTCATTTCGAACCTCTTCCACTAGAATGGAGGATTCGAAATCAATATCATTTAAACGACTTCTATCCAAAATCAAGTCGATTGTGTAATTCAGAACGATAAAGTTTGTTAGTACATGTTCGGGGTGCATTGCTCCAATCGCATCTCTATCAAGACATATACACCGAGCAGAACGGGTTCATGGCTTTGTGATCCGATGGCTAAGACGATCCACATTCAGCACTTTTCACCAAACCGGCCACTGAACTCCGATTTCTATCATGCCATGCACCGGACTTTCACTTCTTATGGAAATTATACATCTATACAGATTCCTAGTTGTGCCATGAAGTAGTGATTCTAGAGAAGTTTTGACATGTATGTGAACATGTTATCATGGGGCTCTGCTGAAAGCCCGCAACATCGTAGTCGATGGTTTCGATCGGGCACATGTCGCCGGGAAGAAGACAGAGGGACCACATTGAATACGATGGACCTCCATAGCCGGAAAATCTCTGTGCAGAAGCGGCAAAACCAAATTGTTCGAAGCTTCATGGGCATGACACAGTCTCGCTAGCCAATCGCTCTTCGTCTTCTACATTCTCATCCTCTCTGTCTCTCTCTCTGTCTCTCGAAGCTGCAGGTAGTAATGAAGCCGGGTTGTTGGTTGGCCAACCATTTCCTCTGTGCATTTATTGGCGGGAAAGCTGAGCTGTGACGTTCCCCCCTCCCCTCCTCGCACAAGCCGCCCATGACCACGAAAGTGAGCTCTTTCTCATGCTCTGTTCCCGTTTCCTGAAGCTCTGCATTTCAAATCCTCTGTGCCCGTTGTCGTCGTCGTCGAGCGATCATGAAAGCACTTGAGCTTGAGCGCGAGCCTGCAAATGACCCGGTTCGTGATGATCGGATTCCGACGCTGCCGGAACCAACTAAGGAGCAGGAGAAGGAGAAGGAGAAGGAGAAGCAGAAGCAGAAGCCGAGCGTTTCCTTCTTCGGCTTATTTGTGGCTGCCGACAAGATTGATTGCGTTTTGATGTTCTTCGGAAGTGCCGGCGCGTGCATACACGGTGCCGCGCTCCCCGTGTTCTTCGTTCTGTTTGGCCGGATGATCGATTCTCTTGGAAAGCTGTCTTCCGATCCCCACGGGCTGTCTTCGCGTGTTTCTGAGGTAATGCGTGGCCGTTTGGCTTCATCCTTCTTGGAGTACAGACCAGTGCGATCAGCCGTGCTTTTGAATAGATTTATGAGAGAATATAGTAACCGGTTTTCTTCGGAGTTCACAGGTTTAAATTGATGCTTTCTTTCGCAAGCTAACACATCGTCAAAAGGCCAGACGCATGCATCTGACATCCTTATAACTTTGCAGGATGCTCTGTACCTCGTGTATCTAGGACTCGTCGTGTTCGCATCGGCATGGATAGGTATGCATCAAGCTTGTTATGGATGAATTTTGTTCTTTCAACTGAACAAATTCCAATAATCCATCCCTATCTGAGCTTAATTCCTGGTCATGTAAGTCTTTAGGTGTTGCATTGTGGACGCAAACCGGGGAGAGGCAAACAGCCCGTTTGCGGCTTAAGTATCTGCAGGCAGTTCTTAGGAAAGACATCAACTTTTTTGATACAGAAGCTAAGGACTGTAACATTCTTCACCACATTACAAGCGATGCAATACTAGTACAAGATGCAATAGGCGACAAGGTATATGATGAAAGAAATCTGCATGCATATTTGTATTCTCAATCCCTGTTGCAATAAGGGTACACTTCCACAACTTATTCCTTTTATGCACTGCAGACAGGCCATGCTCTGCGTTACCTTTCGCAATTCATCGTAGGATTTGCTGTCGGATTTACGTCGGTGTGGCAGCTCACGCTTCTGACCTTGGCTGTTGTTCCGTTGATAGCGTTTGCGGGAGGAGCTTATACTGTTATCATGTCTTCTCTATCAGAGAAAGGTGAAGCTGCATATGCTGAAGCAGGGAAGGTTGCGGAAGAGGTAGACACTAGCTTTTCCAGTGAAAGTGTTTCTCTTAGTAAGCGATAGCATTGTCTTCTTTTTTCAATCCATATAATGAAAAATTCTGTTTCAGACGCTTCACTCATCCTCTACTCCTAAAACCCAAATTATGTTTTACTTAGCTGCTTACTTCACCCCACAAGTTGATTAAAGTAACTGAAGGAGCAACTCTATTCTACTCCACTTTGCATGGATCAGGTTATCTCGCAGATTCGAACGGTATACTCTTTTGTAGGGGAGGACAAAGCAGTCCAAGCATATTCTAAGTCACTTAAAGTTGCACTAAAACTGGGGAAGAAGAGCGGTTTTGCCAAAGGAATGGGTGTTGGCTTTACATATGCTCTCTTATTCTGCGCTTGGGCATTGCTTCTGTGGTATGCCAGCATTCTTGTCCGGCACCACCATACTAACGGAGGGAAAGCATTCACGACCATCATAAACGTTATCTTTAGTGGTTTGTAAGTCTAGCACACTGCTGGTAACATCCGGCCTCCAGTTTTCTCAGGACACTGTTCATTGTTTCTTCTGATAAGATTAAGTACTTTCATCTTTGCAGTGCGCTGGGTCAAGCTGCCCCAAACCTTGCCGCCATTGCAAAAGGGCAGGCGGCTGCTGCCAACATCATTAGCATGATACAAACAGATAATAAGCCATCTAAGGGATCCGATGAAGGAACGAAATTGTCAGAAGTAGCTGGAGAAATTGAATTTCGCGAGGTCTGCTTTGCTTATCCATCCCGTCCCAACATGGTATTTGAGAATTTGAGCTTCACCATCGGGGCCGGCAAGAGCATAGCAATTGTTGGTCCGAGCGGTTCTGGAAAGAGTACCATAATCTCCTTGGTACAACGGTTCTATGACCCAACTTCAGGTATCTATGATCATGCGATGAGTTTAAGCCAAATTTTACACTGATCGTCATATGGTCAAAACTCTGTCACCGATGGCTAATCAAATCAATCCATCGGTTATGATGCTTGTAGGCCAAATTCTGCTTGATGGACATGATCTCACGACTCTTCAACTAAAATGGCTGAGAGAGCAAATGGGATTGGTTAGCCAAGAGCCAGCACTGTTTGCCACTACTATAGCTGATAACATTCTATTTGGTAAGGCAGATGCTGGAACGGATCAACTCCTAGAAGCTGCTAAAGCTTCAAATGCACATTCCTTCATCCAAAAGCTTCCCGATTGTTATTACACTCAGGTGCGTTCCTCTGATTATCAGAGCTCGTCTCTCTAGAAGAGCTGCAGATTAAAGGTTTCGACATTTAAGTTCACTTTGCTGATGGTGCAACCATTATCCACGTTCTAACTTTTAACAGACAAGATATTCCCTTTTGCTTTTAAAATGTTCTGCCATTTCCACTGCTCGCTCTGTAGAGGCAATCTATTCTGACAAGTCAAATCCTGAGAAAAACACCCAATCCATCTCCTACTCGAAAGTAATCGAACTACCTCTTTTTCTTACATTTACATCCAGAAGATCATTACTTATGGAAGCTCCACTTCAGAGTCCCTTCGAGTGGAACGCATGAAACATCTTTACAAGGGAAAAGCACGAGAGAAACCCTCCTCTCATAAATGGAGTTTCCCTTCAGTCATCAAACGCAGTCACTGAAGTATGTGCACAGAATGTTGCTTACCTATACTTTTCCAATTTGCCTGGTCTACATAGAATATGGGAGTGTAGTTCACCTAGTGAGTCCATGGCACGGGGTAGTACCCTTTTTCCTGTCCAGACTGTCACTTGGTAATTGCTTCAAATGAATGATACTTGACAACTCACATTAATTCAGGTGGGAGAGGGAGGAACCCAACTTTCTGGAGGACAGAAGCAGAGGATTGCCATTGCAAGAGCTGTGCTACGGAACCCAAAGATACTACTTTTGGATGAGGCGACCAGTGCCCTTGACGCAGAATCGGAACTTGTTGTCCAAGAAGCACTTGACAGAATAATGACGAATAGGACAACAATAATCATCGCACACCGCTTATCCACAGTCCGAGATGTTGATTGTATCGTTGTCCTGAAAAACGGCCAGGTAGTTGAAAGTGGAAACCATTCAGAGTTGTTATCTAAGGGAGGTGAGTACGCGACCCTTGTGAGCTTACAGTTGACTGAAAATGACACTCAATCGAGCTCAATATGTCGCTCCGGTTCTTCTGCAAATTCTAGCTTCCGGGGAAGTTTTAACAGTGAGCACACTACACTACCGCAGAGAATTTACCAAAACATTCCCCCAACGGACACTGCTCCCTCTGTATCAATCTGGGAGCTGTTAAAACTGAATGCCCCTGAATGGCCTTTTGCATTGCTTGGGTCGGTTGGTGCGGTCCTGGCAGGCATGGAAGCTCCTCTATTTGCGATTGGGATCACCCACATCTTGTCTGCGTTTTATTCACCTGATGCTCATCATGCTAAGCAAGAGGTCGATCGGATTGCACTCTTATTTGTCGGAGTAGCTGCTATTACCATCCCGATTTACTTGATACAGCATTTCTTCTACACGCTGATGGGGGAGCGCCTCACAACCCGTGTTCGCTCATTGATGTTCTCAGGTTCTTTTGCTTCTGCTAACTTGATTGGTAGAATAATTTGAGAATTTTACTTTCGGATCCAGATCATGAAATCAACACAAAAATGAACATCACTAGGCTTCCACAAGTATTTCCATTCACGAGATCAATTCAGTTAAAGATTATCTTGGAATAATGCGTTATCTTTAATGCAGCTATCCTCACCAACGAGATTGGGTGGTTTGATTTGGATGAGAATAGCACCGGTTCCCTAACAACGATTTTAGCAGCAGATGCAACACTGGTGCGGAGTGCACTGGCCGACCGTCTATCGACCATTACGCAGAATGTAGCACTCACAGTGACGGCATTTGTCATTGCCTTCAAGTTAAGCTGGCGGATAGCGGCTGTTGTCATTGCTTCCTTCCCTCTTCTTGTTGGAGCATCAATAACTGAGGTAAATTTCTGAAACCATCCTAAACAATGATAGGGGATGCTTGGGACGTGAATTCATCATCTGCCAAATTGGCCAAAATGAACTTGTCGACCGAATTCAGCTCATCCCTTGCATTCCGCCAACTGATGTTTTTGCTTTCAAGACTGTTGAGCGCTCAAAATAACTTCTGAGTGTCTCCTTGCATCCCCCCCCAAAAAAAAAAAAAAAAAAAATGCAGCAATTATTTCTCAAGGGATTCGGAGGAGACTACAGCAGTGCCTATTCTCGGGCCACTTCATTGGCACGCGAAGCAATTGCAAACATTCGCACCGTCGCTGCATTCGGTGCTGAAGACCGGATCTCAGATCAGTTTGCTTCTGAATTAGCCCAACCAAACCGGCAAGCACTTATCCGAGGGCACATATCGGGGTTCAGCTTTGGCATATCACAGTTCTTTGCATTCTGTTCCTACTCGCTCGGCCTTTGGTATGCTTCCGTTCTAATCAAGCACAGGGAATCGAACTTTGGAGACATCATCAAGTCCTTTATGGTTTTGATAGTTACTGCACTAGCCGTTGCAGAGACCCTGGCTCTCACGCCAGACATTGTGAAGGGGAAGCAAGCGCTAGGGTCAGTTTTCCGTGTCCTCAAGAGGCGGACTGCCATACATCCTTACAGCCGCATGTCGAAAATGGTGCTCACGGTCCGAGGAAATATAGAATTCAGGAGCGTCAGTTTTAGGTATCCAACCAGGCCGGATGTACGCATCTTCGAAGATTTGAATTTGAAAGTTTCGGCGGGGAAGAGTCTTGCGGTGGTGGGACAAAGTGGGTCAGGAAAGAGTACGGTGATCTCCCTAGTGATGAGATTTTATGACCCCATCTCTGGATCAGTTCTTATAGATGGCTGTGATATAAAATTCCTGAACTTGAGAATGCTAAGATTAAGGATAGGTTTGGTCCAGCAGGAACCGGCGTTATTCGCCACGACGATATATGAGAACATAACATACGGAAATTCAGAAGCTTCGGAAATAGAGGTGATGGAGGCGGCCAAAGCGGCGAATGCCCATGAGTTTATCAGCACGATGCCGGAAGGGTACCAAACACACGTCGGGAATAGGGGAGTGCAATTGTCAGGAGGACAGAAACAGAGGGTGGCCATAGCAAGGGCAATCCTGAAGGACCCTTCAATCCTCCTCCTGGACGAAGCGACGAGTGCTTTGGACACGTCGTCGGAGAAGTTGGTCCAAGACGCTCTTGATAAGCTCATGAAAGGCCGGACGACGATCTTAGTGGCACACAGGCTGACGACCATCCGAGACGCCAATAGAATCGCCGTGCTGCAAAATGGCAGGGTAGCAGAAATAGGCCGTCACGACCAGCTCATTGCAAAACCCAATGGACTCTACAAGAAATTGGTCAGCCTGCAACAGGAGAAGAACCTGGAAGCAATTTCATAGCCAGCATGTAGCGAGGCAACGATTATCGACTTATTGAAGCCTAACAGATAGTAGCCAAAACCTACTGGTGAGCTTGAATACATCTCTCATTAAGAATTGTTTAGCCTTTGAGTAGAAGATCCTGAGTAATTTGTCCAGGGCATAAGAAGATGCATGCACAGGTCAAAAAACCTGATTACATTATAGCTTTCTTGGCAGTGTAATTGGTTAAATAATTTTCTTGATTTGTTCAATAAAACTCAAAAGCATGATCGCTTTTTATACGCTAACCAGCACTACCAACATCACAAAATCTCGATTATTTATAGCTGTCGTCGTTATTCATTTATTGTTTTCTCGGAGGTAACCTGTTTGGTTTTTCGTCAAAGCAAGAAGGGAAAATGGGTATGTATGTAACTCAAGCGAAAACACAAAGAAATATTTGCCTCACGGGGAACGAAAAGGTCTAAAAGAACAAAAGAATAGCTGTACAAGAGAGGCGTGTTTATCTCATTCACATTTGAATTACGGTAAACCACTTGTTGATCTGAACCAAATAACTCATCTTTCCCCGACCATCATAATCTATGTCGAAGCAAACCAAGCCACCTCTTTTCTTGAAGAGTCCATGCCAAAACTCTGGTCAGGCTTCTTCTTCCCCAAAAACATGTGCCCCGGCCAAAAGAATCACAAGCGTGCCGCATTGTGTTTTGAATATATCATCTACGATTCAATTGGAGATTACACCTTAATTGGCTCGTACTTCTCGCCCATCATGCCTCCCTTCTCTTTTTGATATTGGATGTACCGAACTGTGCTGACAAAGAATGTATCTGAAGCTGGATCCTGGGTTGTGGAATCGCTTTGCATCTCGTTCTTTATTAGCTCAACCAGGCTCTGAATTGCAGAGCTTGTGACCTGTGGGTTGCCTTTCTCAAAAAAGTAGAGGTACCTGAAGCACAAATTTTCGTCAACCGCACCAAGGAACCAAAAAAAAAAGATAGCAGATTTTTAAAATCTCACTCACTTGTTCAAAATTTCCACAAAAAGCGTGACTGGGCCAGCGCTACCCCGTGTAACGCTGGCCATCTGTTGCGCTGCATTTGCTATTCTCAAAGCACGTTTAAGACAAAGTAGAACCCTGCAATTACAGGAAATATATCGAAAATTTCATACTCTTGCAAAACATTTGAAATGAGGAGCACATCCCAAAAACTAACGAAGGTCAAATACAATGAAGAAAATTATACTCGTCATCCCAGCAAAGGAATAACTCCCTTGATCCAATAGCAAAAATCCCCCAAAGGAGAATATTGACACAAGTGTTCCTTTTCCTTTTCCTATTGCATAAACTCGAACGAGTCCCCAACAGAAGCCGAAAAAGGTGAAAAGGTAAAAGTAGGGAAGCGGGCACCTTTCTCCATCTTTAATGCCTTCCTGATTGTCGACCCAGAAAAGGTGGGAACATGCATAAACTGCTCTGCACTGGTCATGCTTCTTCAGAAGCTTTGCAGAATACTGACAGACATGGGAGAAAATTTAGGCTATAACCTAAATAATTTAATTAGAGAAAGAAGCAGAAAAATCTACAAAGCATCATTACCCCAGTCGCCTTGTGTGTTAAAGTATCTCTATTCTCAACACCAAATACAGTCATCCGCTGGAGACTCCCAATAATTAAATGTATTGCTGTAACCTGGGCTTTGGAGTCCTTAAAAATATCACAAAAGAAAATGGGTCCAAAGCATACAGTCTTAGTTCCTCATTTGTCAGTCAAAGACTCAAAATCTCATAACTAATCATATTAACAGTGTGAAGCAATTACCGCAACTTCTTCTTCATATAGTACAAAAGCCTGAGTAAAAAATTCATAAGCCACTGGTTCAAGATCACAATCGCCGGCAGCCTAGCATTCCACATGCAATGCCAAAAAAGTAATACAAACTGAAAGTTAAAATTGTTGCACATAGCACGGCCTTCTTTGCCACTACACACAATTACTGATAATTGCCTTGTAATGGAAAATATTGTGAGTATTAGAGTAATGTACAAAATCTATGCACATGATCTGAAAGCCTGAGACATTATTTTCCCAACTAAACATAGGAAGTGAAAGGGCAAGACTAACATGGAACTCATTTAGACACTGACAAGGGCTCAAATTAGATAAAGGCTTATTACTTGAAAAAAAAAAAAAAAAAAAAAAAAAAAAAAACAGAATTTTGGGTATCTCGCGAAAGTGGTTATTCAATGTTGGCTCTATTTTGAATCAGGTCACTAACACTTTTAAAATCTTCAGTCAGGTAATGTTGACAAAAGTGATCCCAATTGCAGTAATTTCAGAAATAGAATAAATTCTCTTAAAAGTCATCAAAATTAGGGTCACCTATATCTTTCTGAAAAATCTAATGCATATGATGTTAAAAGCATCAGCAGCTTTTCAGTTCTAAGCAAAAATAAAAGAAAGGAATTCTTTCTTCTACCTTGATGAGGAACTATATCATACCACACCTCATTTGGTAGAAGAGGACAGGGAAAGGAGAAGGTCATAGCATACCTCTGCACATTGCAGATATAACCTTAGTGCAAGTTCAGGTGATGGTACAGATGAAAGAGCCTCAATTATCTGAAACAAAAGTGATGATAGGTGAGAATTGCATCTTAGCAAGTAAGAAGAAATTGCAAAAAAAATTAGCAGAATAAAGAAAAAAACTGCAGGCAAGGTAACAATAATAATGTTAGAAAATGGTTCCAGTAAAGACTTTGCCCAACAATGTCCAATTTTGTGGTAAAGAAGAATGAGCTATCAATGGATCATCTGAGGTCGAAACCACTACAAGTCATATGGAACAAGCTGGGAAGGCTGACCAATCCTTAGAAGCGTTTTTTTGTATTTTGGGTTGGGGGGGTTGGGGGTTCCTCCCCGATTATGCCAGGGCAAGCAAGAAGAGCAGAGTTGTGAAAATTTAGAACAGTGAGGGCATGGGCTCCTAGGATGCGAATTCATACTAAGCAGGAGGACCAGGTATGGGGTTGTTTGAGTTTTAATCATTCAGTACTAGAATATTAAAGTTGCCAAAAAACTGAGAATGGAAAGATGAAAAAGTCCATGTGCATAACAAGGTAACTTGACCTACAAAGAGTTGCAGTAACAAACTTAAATAACTGCACCTGGCTCAAAAGCTGGAAAAGTTTTCTAGGAGTTGCAAGCAATTCTTCTCCCACAACTTCACCATCTTGACTTTGCAATCGCCTGACCAACTGTAGATTGCAACACAATGTCCCACGCAGTTAATATATAGTTTTCAAGATCAAACTACACACTTCCAGGTGATAATTGAAGACTAACTGCTGGACCTAAATGTCTGAAGATGGCCAGCTACTCCAGGTAAGTCTCTTTGGGTTAACATTTGTTCCATTCTTACAGAATTAGTAAGTAGAACTATTTTAAGCTTACATTCTTCAAAAGTTGCAGTACTTATCCTTGTGTATGCGCCCCTCTCCAGAATCACAAAGTGAAAATACAAGCAAGCAGGTTTAAAAATCATATTCATATCTCTCCAGAGTACAGATATTTCTCAAAATCCAACTCACGCTCACATGGATACAACAGGGGGAAAACACGGATTACATGAAATGCAAGCTGACAAAAAACCGTCGCCTTGATTCACTTCCAGTTCAGAATATTCAAATTGATGCCAGAGTACAGTCACAAAACTAAAGAAATAATAGGATTTATTGTAGCAAACTATCCAGCTGGTTGAGAATATTTAAGCAAAGAAAATCTAAGCTCATATTGTCTGAAGGCGAGTAGGGGACAAAAGGGGAAAAAGGAATTTTAACAAATGCAAAGAGTAAATCATCAATAAAGTAATGACTCCAAGCAATCGGCTTTATCAAGGTTTTGATTGTGACTGTTGTAGCAACCCCCTTTATATGATAAAGTAATGGGAGCCACGTAAACGTTTTGTTTAAGCATCTATGATGCATCTCCTTTTTATATTGGGATAGATGATGCTGCCAAAAGTAAACTCTACCTCACAATTCCTGATACATTCATCATAAAAGAGCTCTAATGGATGCATAATGCAGTATTAATTCATGGCAACCTAGAAACTTTTGCCTAACGGATGCATTGTCTTTAGGTTGTTAAATGAGAGACCAAAAAGAACTCAGATTCAAAAGTTCGTGCTGAAGGCTGAAGCTAAGCAGGTCTATTTACCCGCATTCAGTTTGCTAGTTCATCTAAAACACAGATTATCTAGACTCTAATTAGTAAATTATGCTTCAGATGTAGTGATACCATTACCCAGTTGTTCCTCCGTCAAACACTGAATTCTAGACCTCTAATAAGTAATTTATGCACATCAAACACCTGCTAAAAGAGGAGATGAAAATCAGCAGTTAGAGAACCCAAACGTGACTAATATAAGCTACTTATTTTGGAGGAGCCCCTTCTTCGCATAAATACAAATGTCTAACTGATGGGCAGTCCAACAACAAAGTTAATGGAAAGGGGGCAGGAATAAAGAAACATACTATACCAATTCTCAGATGATTCTATTTCCGCGAATTTTCATCCGTTTTGGATCTCACTGTCTACTTTCCATGTGGATAATCAATTAAAAGTTTTCAACAGGTCAGTCAAGAGGGGGAAATAAAGCATACCCTGAGGGCAGAAAAAACAAGCGGAGGAACTGTAAAAGGCAGGCGATTTGGACCTCCACCCATAATGTGCTTTTGCACCGCATATATAATCTGCAAATTAGAAAAATTATGAAACCAATTACCAGCCGTTTCATGGTCAGAGAAAAATTAAGCAATGATAAAAGCAGAGCACACTGGATGATACCCATCATTGCTTGAAGTTAGAAAAGTATCGGTTACATCATAAATAACATATGAAACTTAATTAAATAACCCATTAATCAGGATCAGTTCTAATCTCTACTCAAGATACCCAGACCACGTTTCTCCCTATGATAAAGCTAACCATCATAACTCTGTAAAACACTATCAAAAGGATTTCTTCATCAGTCAAGACAGAAATTTTTCAGTAGAAATGTTAAAAAGTATTGTTCCTGAGCTGGAACTACAGATATACGGCAGTAATTCACAAACAGATATGAGACAATCTAACTTTTCCATAGTCCAAGATGTACACATGCGATGTGATCAGACCACTTTTTTAAATTTCCCAGGTGATGTCATTTGTCCTTAACAAACAAGACAAGTTTTCTCCCTTCCTGTCAAATCCCCATTCTCTTCATAAAAGCACATATGCAGACACCAATAACAGATAACTCCTCTCTAAGTCATTATTACCATAGAGAATTAGCATAAAACATGCATCAGAACATGATTTACCTTAAGCATTTCTTCTGGGTCATCGTTATATAGCATATGTATAAGGCGAGCAACAGAATTTTGCTCTTCATTGAAGTCTTCCTCATCAAGCTACAGTAAATGTTTGATATGATAAAAGTGAGCAGGAAAGAGCATGAAGTGAAGTAATGTCGAACAAACAAAGATATATGTCAAATAACATTATTTAACAATACCTATTGACACAATTTGCAAATAAAAATATGATAACATACTTATCAGTACCTCATCCTCAGCTATTCCCTCCACATCTTTAACAAGTCCTTCGATTAATTCAAACAACACCTCAACCTACAAACCAAATTCAGAATTTAGTCACAAATTCATAATACGAAATACAAAGTGAAAGGGTGATACAGACCTTATCAGCCTCCTTGATGCAGGTGTTATTCTTCATGATGCTTTGAATTATAACCAATGCCATTTGTTTGTTTGTCGAACTATCAAGGTATTCCATGACGCGTGGATAATTAGGAAGTGTCAAGGCTCTGACAACATCATTGTATTTCTCTATTGGAGCACTCAGGAGTGCAACAATTTGTTTTGTTGCTCTTCTGTCTTCAAGCTTTGGTTTGCCAGAGAGCTTCTTAACACATGCTCCCTGCACAACAGTTTTTGCAGAATTGATAGATCATGCCCACAGACCTCTCTAAATTGATGGTGACACGAAGTATGATCTCAAGACATGATCCATTGTCACTGAAATCAGTCCAATAAGTATCAGAAGAGCACATACCAGAACTTGATCCACATAATCAAGCCGATCAGGGTGGACATGGAGAGTAAATGTGAGAAGAGAAACATACAAAGAAATTGCTCCAACAACTGGCATCTCAGCGTGGGCATCTATAACCTGCCATTAGATAGTAACTCGTTAACCTGGATCCTAAATACTTTAAGTTCCAAAATTTTTCCATGAAGACATAAAATCATTGAAGGAAATAGAGAAGACCTAGATTTGGTTTGCTCTAGGTATTTCCTCTAAGCTTGGATTATATGGTTACTCAGACTTTTAAAGTTGTAATCTAATGCTCGTGAGCAATATGAAGTCTTCGTCTCCACATATTTGTTCGCTGTTTCAATGCATTCTTGTCAAACTCAAACAAGTAAATGCAATTAGCAGTTACATGTTCTAGAATACATCCTTACTAGGATAAATTCTTTCCTATAGTTACCTCATTTAAGTATAAAAAAAATGCTTTCATGTAATAGCCTAAGCTTTCAAATCAATTTACTATCATCCCTTAAATTTTGCATAGTATCAAAATAGGTCCTTTGCTCGAATCTCTCTATGTTTTTGTTTGCCTCCCCATTTATCAATTTCCATACTTCAATTTTAGTCCCAAATTTTATACATTAGAACATCTAATTCCCTCAATAATCGTTTAGAATCAGTTGGTCCCTACCCTACACCTCATATTAAGTAGATGCTGATAGTGTTTCTTCCATGTGAAGCATATAATGGGAGAAGTTCAAGAAATTTAAGTAAAATTTAACTGCAAATCTTGGCTTCCAACCAGGACGCTGCCATCCAAAACACACGACTCAAATTCGCCTAAATGAGGATGAAGACCAACTATTGTCAAAATGAATACTTAAGGGATAGTTTGCAAAAGAAAGAGCATTAAGTTTGGGTGAATTTTTTAAGGACCGCTGGCACTATATCCCTAAATTTGTTTTTGTCATTAATTGTTCAGCTACTCTCATAAAGTCTTAATGTCCTTTGAAATCCAGATCTATATTTTCCATATGACTACCTAAAATTTGGGAAGAGTCCGCAGCTTGGTGTAAGCTCAGAACAGCTAAAAGAACTATCATGAATTGAATTTTGAGATCATTACAAGAAACTGATGCCTGAATTTCCTTCAGGACACAAACTTAGCTATTCACCTTCCAAATGGCACTGCTCAACTTAGCAAATGCCTCCACTTGCAGAAATTCTGGTAATACCTGACATTAACCGAAGAAATGTCAATAAAGTTGGGGAAAGAAGATCTGCACAAGCTTTTAGTAAGCTAACTTACATCTGGGCTTGAGGCAGCATAATTTGACAATCTATCCATCAACTGAGACAGCAGCATCTTGACGTCAACAGTTGGCTGAGTACCAAAACTAAGTCAGATGAATGAAAGAATAAAAGTTCAAATCTCTATGGATCTATCATATTATTTTTTCTTCGACAACTAGCAGCACTAATTATATTGTACTGATGGGTTCTTGAAGATGACAAATACCTACTTATCAGAAGCTCTACCACACAGCCCTGCATAACATCAGTTGGAAAGGAAAAACTTGAAAGTATACTGCTCAGTGCAGGATGACCAGGGGAGAGGTCAATTTTTTCTTTCTTTTAGAGAACAAATAAATAAGCCATCATTTTTCCAAGATCCACCGTTTTATATCTAAAGATGAGCAGTAAATAATATTTGCAATTTGGCAGTGATAAAGAGCCAGTGATAAAGAGCCAGTTTGAAAGGAAATCTTTTGTATCTTAAAATGAGCATGCAAAATGATACTGACAATTCCGCACAGCCATAGAGCCAGTTGAAAGGAAGTTCTGATACTCCTCAGTGAATTCATAGTTCTGATCAAATGTAGCCCCAAATTGCAAAGCTGGCAAGCTTCCCAACCAATTTAGTGATACTTTGATCTTCCCATGCAATAGTTGTTTTTACTAGCTAAAAGATCTAATGTTCAGGCAAGTCTCATGGAAACTGTAATAGTATGACTGCTACACTGAAATAATCGACCAGGAACTCTATGCCAGTCTCGCAACAGTAAACTCATTTTCAAATACATAAGTAATCTTCATTTAAGTTCAATTTTGTGAGAAATAGAGTCAATACAGATGTATAAGGGAACAGGTGGTAGAAGTGATGTCATCATAGCAGCAGCGGCGGTGAAGGCAAAATGCTGTGTTCTATTCATAGCAACAAACATGCTAATAAAATCAATGAGGTAAGTATACAAAGAGCTGCCCACCTGAAGCTGAGAGCAAGAACCCAATAATGCCTCAAGGGTCTGCAAATGGTATACATCTGGGAAGACCTGGATCAGGCATTCCATCAGATAATACTGGGCAAGATCATCTTTACAGTTGACAACCTGTTCAAAGACAATTTTATCATGATATTATCAAAGACTATGATCCAAGCTTTGGAAGAAACAAAATTCAAAGTCAGTAACCAGAATGAAAATAATAGTCAATGCCTGGAATCAATAATGATACCTGCTCCAAGACCCCAGGAAGAACGGTTTCTTTGTATATTTCAAGATCCACACCCTCTATCTGACTAAGAACATGGAGGTTTTTCCCTACCTGGAAAAATTAGTCACGGTTAATTTATGTGTCTTAATATAACGGAGCTGAACCTTGCATGGAGCCAAAGTCAGATTATTACAAGATCACGAAGCTCACTCCTTTCTTTTTCCTGCTTCTCTCTAATCCGACCAGGACCCTGCGACTAGAATGTCAAATTGAATGCCTCAACCCAGGATCACCAAAGACAATGAATGACAGACAAGCACCATAAAACCTACATGCCAAAAAAATTATAATTTCATGATTCACTTGCAGCATGTAATTGCAGATACCATGGCACCATAAATGTCATTGAAGTATATCATAAGGATGAGCAAGGTTCACCTGGTGCTGCATGCGGACCCAAAGCTTATTCATTTCAGTAAAATTTTGCAGCACAAATTCAACGGCATCCATAACAGTGTCACCACCTCTGCAGGTCGACATGAAAGCCGATAAATCAAGAGGCCAACTGATCAAGACGACTGACTTGTAGCCAATCACCAATCATGTCCAATTTGTTACTATATACCACATAAGGATATATGAAGCTACTGACATTCCCAGAAAAGATATAACTACGAGGTGAAACTAATAGAGCCACAATACCTCAGCACTAGATGTATTCTATAGTTTGGATCTATAAGAGGATTTAATTACCAATAAACAACTCCATGTATGTAGAAGTACTATTGAACTACAAGCTTGCCAAACACAGTATACAGAGAGAATGCATCAAATCTGACCACATTATCCTGGATGGAAAGAAGAAAGGAAGGGAAGAAGAAAAAGTTTGCATCTTAGTGAAATTTCACTACAAGTACAAACTCAGACATGATTCTTTGTCTCTTTGTGCTTTCTTGAAGAGTAAATCTCCACCTTGAACAGAACCAACAAGGGACAGAAATAAGAAATAGAGCATCAGTCATTAACATGTATTTTGTGACTTTTTCATTAAGCGAGCAGATACCGATATATTTGCCTATTAGAGTACAAGCCTCATCATAATGTCAGCCTGTCTCGCATGCAGATCTGTATCCAGGAAGAGAAGGCTGGTCCTATTAATGAACTTGAATGGGAAGTGGAAAAGGATAGAACAAGTACTCATACCCTTCATATTCAGAACCAATGTCAGGTAACTTATCTCTACTGACTTGAGATAGGTAACTTCTTAAAAACAGGCCCCGTATTGGATGCTGAACACCACGGCACATCTCAACAAGATCTTTAAGGATATCCTTGGCAGGTGCTTCCTTGGACTTGATGTACACAGATCCCACAGTACATAGGAGATAGCTGAAATTCCAAGATAAAAGCTCAAAATGCACCCAGAAGACATTGGCAGTATGTGATCTAAGTGTGAGTGAAGGATACACATAACAAGTTGAAGATAGTAATACAGCTACAGAAATGTTGTCGAGAAAAACGATACATTTGCATGGAGTTAGAAACGAAGCGTCGTAATAAAGAAAAAGTTACTACAGATTTAACAAGTGCATTGGATGAGGCAACATCAACTCCTGGAATTAAGGGTCATTTCACATGAGAATCTTGATTGGCATTCTTCTCTGGCAATACAGTAAAGTGTGATTGATTAACATACATGCTATGAATAGATTGATTTGCGTACATGGTGCGAAACAAATCGCACTCATGCATAGTTCTCTGATCCACATGGTCATTGTGTGAAATAGAATGTCATTGCCACCTTCATGCATATTACAAACATCCAGACTTTATTTTTTCTGGCTACCGATCCATGAAGTATTAAAGGTAGTGGTGTTTTGGTGGTGGGTCGCGCACTTATGTATCACTATAAATTTCAGGTAGGATAATCCCATACTTTCGGCTGGTGTGCTGCTGAGATATTGTCCATAACGACTCAGCTCGATTCATGTGGGCCAAGCCCCTAAGGAGCACTAGAGGTGGTGGCCTTTTGGGGTGGGGCTCACTTATATATTCGTTGATAATCGATCTCTCTATCAATTTGAGACTACTCCAGCTCATGCGAAGGACAGTACAAGCTAATGCTTTTTTCTCACATTTAACAACTTCCAATAATCCCCTGGCTTTATACATCATGGCTACTCATAAAAAGGGTTTGTAGACGGATTGCAGGGGTAGAGAAGGTTAAACCACACACCAGAAGCTACGATGCTGTAACAGGTGAATTCAGTTATGAAGATCGTGGATTAAATTCGTACAATTGGCAAATCAAAACAAACACGTTATAGCAAAGCTGAGAAGACACAAATAACCAAAAGAAAGAAGTTCCACCCAAAAAAAAAAAAAAAAAAAAAAAGAAGAAGAAGAAAGAATGAGGCCATAATCAAATAGCTTTGCCAACCAAATGGCGTTCATGCACATTCCCGTCACTTACAGTCGGGGCAATATGTTGCCAGCATGCTGCACGAGCTCATACAAATCGACTATGGAAACGCCGTGCCTGCCCTCGTCCTTGAAGAACATCTCCAGCCCCCTCAGTTCATCGAAAGCTCTCATATCTAGTGGTCAACCAAACCGAAACACGGCCAAATCACCGACAAAACGAAACGAAACCAAAAGAACACACCTTGCTCAATCGCCTTCCAAGTTCAAAAACTACCGAACCGCATCGAAAGAGAGCAATTTCGATAGCAACAGAATCACTCCACGCCAGCAAGTCCAGGGAGGGGGACAGAGAGAGCGAGAGAGGACGTACAGAGATCGTAATACTTGTGGGGAGAGAGATTCGAAGTCCGGAGCTCGGACAGCATCAGGGCCGAGTACTTGAGAGCTTCTCTCAGGTTGTTGGCGTCCTGAAACGAGAAAGGATCGAGCGAGAACAGCGAGATCAGAAAGCCAGGTTTTTAACGACACCCCGACGCGACGGCTGCGGCGGCGGCGTCGATCGGAGGGGAAGGGGGAGGAGGAGGTCGGAGACGGGGCGGCAAGAGAGTACCAGGGCGCGATGCATGTAGAAGGCGTTCTGCTGGATGGCGGCGATCCCTTCGGCCAGCCATTTCTCCTCGTCCTCGGGTCTTTCCAGCACCATCGACGCCGGTCCGAGAGATTGACCCCAGAAAAGAGAGCGAGGGAGAGAGAGAGAAACGGAGAAGGAGCTGTTCGTGCTTAATCACGGACGAACGGGAAGAAGAACGAATTACGCCGGGAGCCGTACGCGACCCCGATCGGACACTCCCGAATTAGCAGAAGCCAATTTTTCCTGCGCTACGAAATGACTCGCCACGCGGCGGGCCTACAAAACGGGTCGGTATGACTTCGAGAATGTGATGTCGAGATCTACCAACCAACATGATAACCGTTTTTCAACGCCTGCATTTCCAGTTGCATACGAGGTTTTGGTTTAGTATATGAAACGCAAATCACTTCCATTTATCACATCATGAATCATTGTCGTCCAACAGCAGCGACATTCACCACAGTTCGGTTTTCAAGCCGGGTCCACGAGAGATCGTACGTCAGACCTCAGGTTTATCCAAGCGCCCATTTCTCACCCCCTTTCATCTTTGAATCAAACAGCGACAATTTCCACACTAGACAAGGCAAAGGGACAAAATTTCTCTTTCAATTTGCTCAACTTATGTACATCTGTGCCGCTTTACAAAGTAATTTGAACGGGGAAAAAAGAATTAGAAGGGAACAGTATAAGGCAGGGCGTAAATCTCGGCCTCAGGCAAATAATGGGCTTGCGGCGGCCAAGTAAAAGGAATTGCTGTGTCATCCCCTGCTTTAAGCCGCTTCGGAGATTTACCCTCTGCGCGTTTCGTCTTAAAAAGCCAGTCTTCATCATCAGGTTCACCAAGTCCGTGATCCAAAGGAAGAGGCACCCAATGCTCTATCAGAGTTTCATATGTGGATTCAAGCTCTGACAATTCATTTCTGGCCGGTGAAGGGACAGTCTGAAATGCCGTATCCAATTGAGGAGAGGCTTCTGGCTTCACCAATAAAGCCTCCTTCGCATTAGCCGAAGGAATGTTTATTTGACAAGGCGCGTGACTTGTCTCATGCAGATGCTTAGGAGGAAAATCTGCTCTTCCGGATGTAGTGCACTCAGGTTGTCCAACAAGTGGACTCTCAGGTGCTGCTGCTCGTTTCAACCGGATTCTGAGAATGTTGCCTGCGTTGTCAAAAAAAAAAAGATACGTCATATCCAATCACCAGGACCAAAACAGCAACAATGTTTGGACCAAAACAGCACCAATGTTAATACAAATGAGCAAAACTTTACCACGCCGTTCAATGCTAGAGGTTGAGGCATCTTGTCTACTCTTGTTGCAGCTCTTGCTCCCATCAGATAGGTAACCAACTGGTTGCTCATGCTCTTCTGTAATTGAACTCTTCTCCCCCTGCTCAGAGGAGTCTTTACTCACTGGAGGGGAGTCTGAATCAAAAACTTTTCTCTTCCCCAATCCAGAGTCTTTACTTACTGGAGGGGAGTCTGAATCAAAAACTTTTCTCTTCCTCACTCCTGCCGGTGGTTTCTCATGATTTGGTCTCTTTACCTTGCTATGATTAACTGCAAAGGGTTTCGGGGGGTTTTCTGTCTCCTCCTTTTCCCTCTTGTTTGGCTTACTTCTTTTTGTCTCAGCCACCTTCTGCTTTTCCTTCTGGAGCTTTAAAGCACCAGAAGAACATTTAGCACAGAGACAGGAAACCAGGGGACCAGGAAACCAAGAAGCAAGCACGACCAAGCATTATCATAAAGCATTGGTCGCAATAAGACAAGTTTTCTAGTTCTTTCCACATGAAATCCCTGACACATTCAGGTCCAATCAATCCACTCACCCTCCCCCAACCAGCAGAAAAAGCAACATAGGCAGAGGTAGATAACATTATTTCTACCTGTTGCTAGTGAACATCTAAAAAGGCTAGCATCAGCAGCCAGTATGACAATTTTTCGGTACCATCAAATCCGATCGATATAATAAACCAATTTCAGAAATCCATACAAGGATGTGAAACCAGTACAAATAAACAGACAAGATTGAGTGTGCTCGTCAATCTCAGGACATAACTTGGAGAATACATGAAACAGCTGTAGCGATCTCCATTTAAAACAATCCATACACCCAGTTTATTGTTGTTAATCATTGTAAACTCGTCATAGCAGGATTGAAGATTAGATGCACAATTAGACATCTCGCAAAACGGTTTTAGTGTTTTTTTTTTTGGGTCAGAAAAACGGTTTTAGTCCCAATCATAGATGCATCTCAGTCAGCATATTTCGTAGGTGCATCTAGCACTTCAGTCAGCATATTTCATAGGTGCATCTAGCACTTCAGTCAGCATATTATATTTCGTATTTAAGTTCAAATTACTCGTACATCAAATACCAACTACAATCTTTACAAGAAAAAAGAACTTGTAAAAGAATGGCACCCAAGCTGAGTTCGTCCGAATCTATGTTATAGACTCTATGTCATAGAGCGCAAATCTGAAAACAACGCCTCAGAAAACACACAATACGGACAAATTGCAACCTCCACAGCTCTTTGCCCCATCATGTACAAAACAGAGAACCCAATAATTACAAGATCCAGAAAATACACGGGCAACCAGCGTCTACCACTATGCGCAACACAACCTTACACCCGGCGGGTCCAGTCCAACCTCAAGTTCCAGGCTAACCTCACATCACATGTAAAAATCGCTACACAGAACCCCGCCAATCAGCGGGGACCCGGAGACAAAACCGAGAAATTGCGAGACAAAACCGAGAAGTTTGCTCAACCAACCTTAAGAGACCCCATCAAAGTCTCCCTCAGCGTCCCCCTCTTCACGCATCCCTCACGAGGCGTGTAGGGAAAGCAACGAGACATCGTTCGTGCGCGGCGCCCAAAAGACTTCGCCTTTCGCCCACACGAGAGGATCGCGAGGCACGCTGTTAGATCCAAACCCCGGTTCGAATCCCAAATCCGAGGCGAGGCCGGAGAGGAGGAGCAGAGGACGGAATCCGCCTGGAGGCGCGCGCGAGAGAGGAGGAAGACGGAGAAGACGAGAACGTGGGAGAGAAGAAGAAGAAGAAAACCCTAGCCCCCAAAAAGATTCTGATTTCTTCTGCACCGCATCTCGCTAGGGGCAGGGGGTCGTATTTATAGCGGAGGCTCGACCGACTTAAGGTTGCGTGGCCGTGATGCACCCGGAATGCGCTTCCCATCGGCAAAAAGACCCGAGCGCCGCCGGGTCGGGCCTTGCGTTGGGCCTGACGATTTCTTAGTTGGGCCCGCCCATTTCAGAGATTACTAATGCCTTAAAGTATCCTTGACGGATCGAAGTGGACAAGTGGAACTCCATTCCGCGAAGAGATTACTTGTACTAGTTGTCCAGGCTGTCCAAATTAATCCTTCGAGCTGATTGATTAGGCTTACACGAGTCCAGCGGGTTTTCAGGCTCATCACCACCTCTCATTATTGGAAAAGTTCCAAAGGATAAGGTTAGATTAAAATGTCGAGACCGATTTCGAATTTTATTTGAATATAAGGTACCTGAAAAATCGAATTTAATTGCTTAAATTAACAAAATAAATGTGGTGCTCTTTTGATTTCTCATAAGCTTGAGCATAGGTGTACTTACTCATAGATTTTTCTTTGTACTTACTCATAGATTTTTCTTTTTATATTCTTAATTTGCACCATGTAATTTAGCCATATGTTACTAATTGAAAAAAAAAAAAAAAAATCGTATGTTGCTCTAGTACTTGGATAATTGTACAAGTGATCCCTTAATTTTGGATTAATGTGCAATTGTTCAATGCATGTTATTGAATTTTAAACTAATATTCAATGTCAATTATAGACTTTTATTTTATTTAACAAGTCCACAAACTTTTAGCATATATTTAATCTACTTTCTAAATTATATAAAAGTGTTCAATATTATCTCTTAACTTGAATTAATGAAAAATCATTATTAAATATTTTTAGTTTAAGACTAAATTGAATATGTACTTAAAGTTTATGAACTACATTATACGAATTATTTGTGCTAATATTTATAAATTATATTAAACAAATGAAATTTTAAAAAATTGTACTTTTCATCAAAATTTTGAGGTCGTTTATGTAACTTTCTTTTCCAAATGTACCGTGATATTCAATGTATCGGTGCCAAACGTACAGCTTGCAGCAACACGCGCCACCATAGCATTTTCCGTCACGCGCCAGTTCCGTGGAGAACCTTCTACGGCGTGTGGACTCTTCCCCGCTGCACTTTCAAACCCCGCCGCTTCGCCATTCCTCTTGCACTGAAAAAGTCTCTCCCGGTTCCGGAATTCGAACGATGACGACGAGGTCGATCAGAGGAGCCGCCGCTTTGACCCGCGCCGCCGCGGCCGGTGGAGCAGCCGCCGCCGGCGCCTCCCAGCACCGCCTCCTTCGAGCCGCGCTCCGCAATCCCCGGGCGGGCACGAGCTCCCCGTGGCTCTCCGAGGTACTGAGCGGCCGGCGCTGGCCGTCGATCCCCTCCGCGTCCAATGGCGCCGCGGGGGCCAGGCTCGTGTCCTCCGCCTCCGCCGCGGCGACGTCCGCGGCGCGGGAAGAGGGCTTGCGAGGGGCGAGGTTTCTCCCCGGCGACGTCGTCCTCTACCAGTACGAGGCTTGCCCTTTCTGCAACAAAGTTAAAGGTTAGCTACCGGGCTCCTCTAGAATCTCTTAAGAAGCTAGAATCGTTCAGCGAGTGAAGCGCTTCTTGTTTGCGTGGGAAATAATCGGTGTTCTTTAGCCCTCGATGGCTGAGCATGCCAAGTTTTGCTGAAAGAGAGTTCAGCCTAGTGGAGTGTATGCACTGAGAGATGCATCGTGGTGATGTACGCTTTGGCTGATCCCTTTCTCTGGTTCGAATCAGAGTGTCCTCGAGATTTTGTTCGCTCACAGTGGTTTCTTTGTATTTGTAGCATTCCTTTTTACCTCTTGTCATCACAAAGGGAAGTTGAGGCTTTGGAAAATTTGAAATGATAACGATGAAGTTAATTGGATCGCATTGGACACCATAACAAGTATCTACAGAATATGTAGGAAAATAGTTCTTGGCTAGGAAAACCAAACTAAAGTGAGAGAATTTAAAATGCTGAAGTGTGGATTCACTTGTGCTGCTGGTATTACGGTGTCTCCCATGATTGTTAGTATGTCACTTGTTGTCAATTATTAATCTCGCATTTGGGCATCATTAATTTCATTATGATGTTGTTTGATTTTCTTTTCTTTTCCTTCAGCATTCTTGGATTACTACAAAATACCATACAAAGTTGTGGAGGTCAACCCCATCAACAAGAAAGAGATCAAATGGTCTGATTACAAGAAGGTGCCTATACTGATGGTAGATGGAAAGCAGATGAATGACTCTTCAGGTTGTTGGTCATTTCCCTTATCCTTTTCATCTCTTGCTCGTTCTTTCATGTTGATGCGATTAGTGATATCTAACTTTGGAGAATTCAAGCCTATTCTGCTGAACACGCAAGTTTTTGGAGGTCTTTTGATTTTCATTTACGCTGCAATGACCCATTTTGGTATGTGCAGCTATCATTGATCAGCTGTTCGAAAAAATTCATCCTGATGACTTGGCAGAAAATGAGGAGGAGAGGAAGTGGCGTGGGTACAATTAACTTCTCTGCCATTCTCTTTTTGTTTCTTGGGATTCCGTGACTTCATTTCCTTTCGTCCAAGTTACCTTGGACGTCTCCTGTTATGTTTCATGCAATGTACTGACTCACCATTGGTGTGTAATATGACTGGATGTAGGTGGGTTGATAATCATCTGGTTCATGTTTTATCACCAAATATATACAGAACTCCTTCAGAGGCCCTCGAGTCATTTGACTATATTACTACCCATGGTAAGGGTAACATATGCATTGGTCTTCCTGAGTTGTTTTTGGCAACATATTCCCCTCCCCCTCCCTTTTTTTAAATTTTTACACCATTTAGTTGCTAACCGTTCTTGTTCCAATTCCAACAAAAAGAAGCAATTAGTGTGGAAAAATTTGCTGGCACTGTTATTTTAATACTTAACTGTACTTGCTATTGCTTTACAAGTGAAAGAGCTGTCTACAAGCTGTGTGAAAGCATTGTGCACTTTACTGGTAGCTAGCAAGTAAACAATTGGAAGCTCAACCTATGGATGTGCTCAAGCATCTATTTTTCCAAAGAGCATGATCATTGTTGATCAATGTTTACCTTTTACTGAGACATGAGTAGTGAGGCTAAGCTATGTGTGTCGTTATGCTTTAGTTCACAGTAGTTGACTTGGCAGTGCCCTTTTGCTGGAATGGTTTATTTTGGTATATCAGCAAGAGTTGATGATGAGTCAAGCTGTTTGTTTAAGGAAAAAGCAAGTAAACTCTGATCAACCCCATAGGGAGCTTGGTCCATTGGCTCAAGTTTTCATTTATTTCCGCAGTGATATGGTATCACACTTGTTGTCTATTGGAGGATATCAATTTTAAAGCATCCTTAATTCTTAGATCATGGCTGTTTTGAGCATAGGAGGGTTTTGAATCCAGAAACCATCCTTTATTTCCAGATCATAGCTGTTTTGAGCATATCCAGAGCTTTCTGCGAATCTGTGGAAGTTTCTTTTTTGGAAGATAAACAAGTCTAGATTTTCTGAATGCCCGCATCTTTCGACACATTCAACCCAGTAAAATGTGTAGACAATTATGATAGTAAGAGTTATACACTGTGGCAAAAGTCTGCAACTGATTCATGATATAACATTAGACATGCCAAGGCACCACAAAGACTCAGTCAACATCCATGTGGTCTTCCTTCCATCATGTGACTGATCTAACCTTTTGTGGTTGGGCTAATGTTGCTGTTGATCGTGATCTTTGATTTCCTTTAATCATGTTTAGTACTAGACTCACTGTAACTCATTGGTTGGCTAGGGTTTGGCTCTAGGACTTGTAGTTGAAGTGCACTAGTTTTCATATTCTTAAGTCTTTGCCTAGTTTCATCTATTTCTAGTGTATTCTAAGCTTTTATGAGATCCATACTCTGCTTTCATCATTTCTATTGTTGCCTGTTTTAGATTGTCAATTCTTTTTCTCTCTGATCTTGTGAATTTCTTGTGTACTATAATTTCAATAAATACTAGTTTGATTTGCACCATTTCTTTTGGTGATGTTTCTTATTCTAAACAAACAGTTTACAGTGCACCTTTTCTGTACTCCTTGGCGTATTTCTCCTGCTCCTTGGCGTATTTCTCCTGCTAATCGTGATGAATTTCTACTTATTGAGTATCATACTTGCTCTTTATACTTCAATGGATTATGATTATAGTATGATGAGGATCCACAATTATAGGCAACTTCGGCTTCATGGAGAGGTTAATTGCCAAGTACAGCGGAGCTGCAGCTATGTACATGGTGTCGAAGAAGTTGAAGAAGAGACACAACATTACAGACGAACGCGCAGCCTTGTATGAAGCTGCTGAAACATGGGTGGATGCTCTTAAGGGGAGGCCATTTTGTGGTAATTTCGATCGGTTCTGCTCATTGGTTGGTCAGAAGCAGTGAGAAGAATGCTGCAAGACTTGACTCTCTTTTCTGGTTGTTATCTGCAACAGGTGGTGCAGAGCCTAATTTGGCTGATCTTGCTGTTTTTGGCGTGCTGAGGCCGATCCGGCACCTCCAATCTGGGAAAGATATGGTTGAGCATACTCGGATAGGTGAATGGTATGACAGAATGCAGCATGCCGTGGGGAATTCTACTAGAGCAATGACTCAGTCGTGGCAGGAGTCTAGGGAAAAAATGTAGAGCAAGGCAGACGATGTTGTAGAGTCAGCAATGCCCTGAGTCTCATAAGAAACACCCATATTCTTTTTTTCTGTCGGCATTTTGAGCCACATCTGCTGTTCTTATAGCATTGATAGAGTACCGTGTCAATAAGTTGTTTTCGCCATTTTGACGTGCACTTCAATGAATTGTATGCACTGATTGCACTCTAAGCCGGTGATAAAATCTGCAAGCGGTGGTTAATGTTCTACGAATGAATGTGCACTGGTGACCCGATGCTTGTTTTGCGGTCTATGTTCCGAGGCTCGCCCTGTTGTTGCTTGACTGTGGAGAAGCTTTTTAAGCGTCACAGAAGTCGCCACAGCATGTGTTGAGACATTTAAGTCGAACCCTTGTCGATAAAATGATAGCAGAGTCTGTGCATCTTCTAACCGAGTTGTTTCAAACATGGCTGGATCCTTTGGTAAGTTCCTCGACAGTCAGCAGGCCAACCAACTCCAGGGATCATTCGCATTCACTTTTCTGCATTTTCTGCACTTAATAAAACGATAATATAGTAAAATGCCTCACATTGTCATGAGCGAAGGTACTTATATTTAGTGATTATACTTGATAGTTGTAATTCTCCGATGAGTTTCTACAAACGACAAATTAGAACCGCCTCTTCACATCTAGCAATTTTAGTCTCGCACGGTTGAATGTTTTCAGGCTGGCAAATTTCGGTGAAAGATTATAAAAAATCTGAATTTAGTACAATTCTTTTTTGTTTTTTTCTCTTTGAACTTGCTTTCATGATCACGACACTCTTTAACGGAAAGCCTTATTAGGGTGCATGTTTCAAAAATAATTTATCTATTTCTATTTTTGGGAATAAAGAAGTATTTTTTTTTTTTTTTTTTTTTACCTTTTGTTTCTATTCCATATCTATTCATTGGCTACTTTTCTATTCCGGCAAAATAAAATAATTAGCTAATAATTTTTATTATTTTTTGTTTCGAGAAACAAAATAATAGAAAAATAAGAAAAAACAAGACAATTACAAAACATATCCTCAATGGTAATTATTCTTCAAAATTTTAGTTTTTAGTAATTTTTTTACAAAAAAATCATAAAATTATTGCCTTTTTAGCATATCCAACATTTGAAGATTTTTGTTACTATTGCAAATTTACATACCAAACCAATCGTGTTAATCACCAAAAGGAGTCATAAAGTTAGAGGTGTGCAAAATGGATTGCCCGAACTAAATTGGATTAGTTGATTTTGTTCGAGTGTTGGTTCGGTTCCTGTTCCTAAAAGTGGAATTGGCGTCTAGATGGTCCAATTTTCGGTGATTGGATTGAATCCAATCGACTAAGTATACTTTTTTATTTTATTATTTCTTCAAAAAAATTAATAAAATGTTAGTTAAATACTATCTCGGTTCGGTTCCAAATAATGAGAAAAAGTAAATGGAAAAAAAGTAATAGGAAATAATAAGTGATTAGTTTCGTTGTATCGGATTAGAATTAGATCAAATTATTGGTTTAGTCTGGTTCTCAAACTTAAGATCAACCAATCCAGTCTCTCGTTCCGATTTTTGAGAATCGGATCGGGAACCGACCAATTCTACATAAAATTTCATCAAAAGTCAACCGAGCCACACCACATCGGCTGCCAGACGAGACGACAAAAAGGACCTTAGTGCATTTGATCGTGTTATAGTAGCAAAATATTATTTACTTGATTTTTGCAGATATCCAATTCCATTCGAGTATAATGCAATCATCATTATTTTTCCGTAGATACAAGTTTCCTGGAATATTACTTGAAGCAGTCACGATCAGAGGCCGAGATGCTTTTGATTGAGAATCTTGGATCCTTTGATCCCGATCATGAGTTCATTGACAAATTCCTGAACTACAAGGAACTGTTACCAGCAGACGTGCTTGAAATTGCCTTTCAAAGTCGGAAAGATGGGAAGGCACCTCTTGTCAGTGGTGCCGGAGATGTGAATTCTGATGATCTTAGGGCAGCTCGATTCCTTAAGAGGTCCCGACGGGCCTTCAAAAGGAGGCAGCAAGAAGAAGGGGAAGAAAGGGAAGACGGTCAGCCCTTCAGTTTTAGGATTTAATGTTGTCAGTAACCGGATCGTGATGGGCGAGATCCAAACGGTCCAAGAGTAGTTGGGTTTCATGGGTTGGATGTAAACACATGTTATGATTGAATGGTCGAAAAGTCTTGTCAGATTTTTATGGCTGACCCTTTTTGTTCTTCCTTTTAGAGCAACAGCTGCGGCACTAATTTAATCTGCTCTGGCGATTTTATGCACTCTTTAGTTTAGTCATTTTAGCTGTGTCAAACTTGTAGCTTTATTTCAAGGGAACTCCTTTCCTTTCTGTTCTTGGAATACTTTGAAGCGCTTTCGGTGTGATATATCCGTGGACAACGTTGTTATCGAAATCTCGTGTTTCATCACGTAAAATTAACACAGCATTCGAAATGATGTGCAGCTTTTCGGAGGGTGAATGGGGACAAAAATTGTGGAAACGATGAAGTTAATTTTTGTGGAGTCCTATGACCTGTAATGCAAGAATTTTCTGAAGTTTCTGATTTGTTAACAACAATAGTGAACCTGACTATTACCTTTTTTTTTTTTTTTTGGTCAGTTCTACTTTATTCCTATTCTAATGCTTACTCTCAGATTTTTGCCATGCCTTCTTGTAAGACGCGGGAGTTGAAATCCACTGATGAAACTAAATCATCCCCACTCCAAGCTCCCAAGAAGGTGGGGATTCGAACTATTACCTTAACAAGCGAAAATTACCAAATTCTTATTAATTTAATCCTAAATTTTTTAGTTATATCAATTAAGTTTTATACATTTTTACGTTTTGTTAATGGTCAGAAGTCATTGCATGAATGTTGATCATATGTGATACAATTAGGATTGATGTGGATATTTATTATTTTATAATTAAAAAATTTTCCTTTTACTTTTTTTCCTTTAATTCTCTTTTTCTTTTTTACTGTTTCATCTAGGCAGCCCTCCCTAGTCATAGTTGAAAAAAGAAGAAAAGAAAAGAAAATTCGAAAAAGTACTAAAATATTATTAAAAATTCTTTATATCAATATCAACTGTGCTATATACACATAGGACGGCTAATATATATGTTAGTGATTTCCAATTAGATGAATGTAATTGGTAAAATATGAAAAAGTTGAAAACTCAATTGAAAGATTTAATATTGAATAGATTAATGTTTTCTTTTTTAATATTATTTTCCCCATTAAGCAGCTAGTAGCCTTGACTCGGTTGAAGGATATTCAACCGGCATTGTGCAAGCAATTAAGGCTTTGTTAATTTCACAGAAAATGTGTTGTTTCTGGAAAATATTTTTCAATAACTTATTTTTCAGGAAAATAACAACATATTTAATTGTTCGGCTTAAACCTGAAAATGAAGTGAAAATTATCTTTTGCCATTCGATATTTGATTTAATTTTTCTCTATGCCTCCTTTTCATCATTTTTTATTTTTATTTTTTCTATTCTTTTTATTTTCTTTTAAAAATTCAAAAAATTAATTCTTTTTCTTTTTCTTTTTTCCTTTTCCTTAAGAAGTTGCCAGCCAAGGTGATGGCTAGCAAGCTGAGGGATGAGCTCACTAGCCTCTAATGATGCTTGAGCATTGCCAATCTATGAGGCTAGAGCCTTATTGCCCCTCTAATGACCGATCGAGTGTCGTCGATTTGGCAATGTTTGAGCCTCCTGTTCTCAAGCTATGCTTGAGCCTTGCTGCCTTCCGGGGTCATTCGAGCTAGCTCGTGGTCAGGCGCCAACCTATGTTGTAGCTAGCAATTGGTTGAAGAAGAAGAAAAAAGAAAAAGGACAAAAATAAAATATAATTAAAAATTCAATAAAAAAGGAGAAGAAAAAAAGGAAAATAGAAAATAATAAATAATTAAAATGAGTGGCGAAAGAATGCGTTTTCCTTTATTTTTCATGAATTGAACATTGAAAACTTCGGAAAACATTTTTGAAAGTAGGCGAACGGAGCCTTGAAGAAAAGACAAAGCTTCACCGATCCTCTTAATTCATAGTCTCTTTCCTGTATTTACATTGCCTTTCTTTTGTTCTTTGTCCACGTATTTGCTATGTAATTCAATTCAATAAGCAGCAGCTTTGACTCATGACATTCCCTGATCTCCACCTTCTTGTTCCCTCTTCAAATCTGCAGGTGGTAAAAAGCAATCCATGGATAACCCACATATGTTGAAGTCTACCTCCTCGATCCTCCAAGTCTCCTCGATCTTCCGCTTGTGATTTTGCGCGGCTCCATACCTGAACATGGTCACCGAAGTCTTCCCACCATGAGCGATGTTGATCCCATCGACGTTTCTGTAGTCCTCGATGGTGGACTCCATCGTGGTTTCCCAGAAAACACTGTCGTTCCCCCTTATCGACTTCATCCTTACTAACTTGGTGTCCTCGAAGTGGACCAAGAGGCCGGTCCTCTGGCTGAAGTAGCCCCACACCTTGTGATGGGCGAGCTCGGTGTTTGGCGAGCTCTGCGCTTTGAGGATATTTTGGGTCGCCTCGATCTTTAGAGCAAAGCAGTCTTCACCGTTGATCGTCTTCTCCCCAATGCATACTGCATCCATGAATAGGTTGGCCGTCGATCTTGGGTCCAAGCCCTAATCATAAGTACAGAAATTTAGAAAATTTAGATCAGACTCCAAGAAGGGACCGATAAAACTGAACAAATTGATTGTTAATACGATCCCCCAACTCCAAAAAATTCATCATTGATGATGACAATTGTTGATGATTTTTTTATTTTATGGCATTCGATTTGAAGTTCTTTCCCTGGAAAATCTGATCCTTTCTGGTTCTGCAGAAAGGATCTCCAATCATTCCTTGTTTCAAAAATGACTTCTTCCTGCTTCGTTTCTATGAGAACGCTCATATCTCACAAATGTAGTAACTTTTTACCAAGATTTCGAGCCGTGAAGCTACCCAAGCCCGACACACGTTTTACCGAGAATACTGATTTCTAAATCCAGAAGTTTTAAGAGTAATCATAAAAAGGATACCTGAAAGAAGCGGCGAAGGGGTCTAGGAGGACCGCGATTGGCATGGCAAGGCTGAGAGGAAGACTGGTTCCAAGCGACTTTGCCGTCGCTGCCCGCGCTCACCTTGAGTCCCGCGACCACCAGCTCGAAGTACCAGAGATCGGGGTTCTTCTGCCACAGCACGAACCCGCCGACCTCACTGCTCCCGGTGGCGTGTACGCTGCCATCGCCCTGCCGCATCTCGGACGCCGCCATCTTCACCTGCCCCACCGCGTACATGCTGTGGACAGCGTTCAACGCCCCTTGCCCTCCTGTGGCCGCCAAGTACTGCTGAATTATGTACTGCGCGGTCGAGGCTTCCTGTTGATCATAATGCCACAGAGAGATTTACTTTAATTTCATTCTCAAAACAGTAGGAAAATAAAGGAGAATATATCAAACAATTACATAGGCAAGCCACGAATACCCTATCATGAAAAAACTTCTTCTCAAGGGAAAAAGTGAAAGAAAAGAACGTGATAATTTGCAAATAAATCAAGCATGATTTCCTGATCCATCGACGCAGGATCTTCTGGTGCGTAAACTTTTGCAGCGACCAAAGTCGAACGGAAGGCAAAATATTGCTTTCCAAGCACAATAACGAATTAATCATCCCAAAGAGAACTAAGAATCGTTCTTCTTCTTGTTTTTGGCGGGAAAGTTAGTGATGACAGGAGGTTAGGAGTAGGCTTACAATGGTGCAACCCTTGAGGGGTCGGGTTAGAGCCTGATCTGACTGGACCTGGAAAGGAATGAGAGGCGACCCGACGAGCTTGAGCAGAGCCATGAACTCGTTCCTCGACCCGGATGACAGACGCTGCTGTGGCCGCGATTCTGACGACGAAGAAGACGAAGCATGCGAACCAGAAGAGGAGGAGGACTTGTTGCAATAATCGATGGCGGATGAGGACGAGGACTGGGCCTTCATCAGAGCGCGGAGGTTCTGCCACCTCAACACGGCATTGCTACCCATGCTGGTGAACATCTCCTCTGGGATGGGCACCTCCAGGACAGTGTCGAGGCCGTCCTCCCTGTCAAAGTTGGGGCACAGCTTCCTCATCGACAGCGACGACCAAGACGACGTCGTCGCGTACATTGATTGTCTATCGATATACTTTTCGCTCGAAGGATTTCTCGTCTTTCTTTTTGACCCTCCAATGAGAGGAGGAGGAGGAGGAGGAGGAGGAGGAAGGTTTCTTTCCCCCTCTGAGATAGAATATAATAGTTTCTTCGGGATTGTTTTGGCTTTGGTTTTGGTTTGGTTTGGAAGTTGTAAGGGGCGAATCAAGAGAAGGGAGAGAGAATTGCATTGCATTCTTTGAAGTTGACGTGCAGGCACGAATTCAGGGCTAAGTTTGGTTGGTTTATTTTTGGGTAGTCAACGAGCTGGTCGTGGTCAAAAGTTCATCCGCAACTTACAACCGATTTCGCCTTGGCCATTAAGAAGAGACAGCGTGGATCTCAAATTCCATTTCCATTTCCATTTCTGTACCAGGTTATCTCCTATTGATATTGGGTCTCTATCAATGTAGCCGACCCTCAATATTGCTCCCGGTGAGACGGTCCATTTTTGTACCAGGTTATCTCCTATTGATATTGGGTAACTACCCCTCAACATTGCTCTAGGTAAGAAGGACGACGAGAAGCCAATGAACATCTTGATTACGTCGCGACCTGACCTGACCTTGTCGAGGCCCAAATTGATGGGAGTAAAGGTCAAGTTTAAGAGTCCTGCAACACAGATTGAGTGTGGAGTTCGAATTTCGGGATATCGTGTATGCTAAACCTGATGAACCTTGTCGAGGCTCATAGTTTATTTTATATTCAATTTAATTATTTATAATAACACGTGAATTGCCATTAACCTGTTTTTGAGAGATCGGCAAAAAATCAGGATTTTCCCACGATTTCTGCACAATTAGATACTTAGATTCGGGAATTTAAATTATGATAATATTTTCATTAGCAATTAGATACTTAGGTTCGGAAACTTAACTTATGATAATATTTTTATTAGCGCCCTATTTGCAATTAGATTTTATTCGCTCACATGTACGAATCGCCAAAGAGACCCCTAGCAAACTTAAGAGACCCAGCGTCCCTCTCTTCACGCATCCCTTGCGAGGTGTGTAGGGAAAGCAACGATGTCTCTCGTTCGCGCGCGTGCTCAAAAGACTTCGCCTTTCGCCCACACGAGAGGATCGCGAGGCACGCGGTCGGATCGAAACCCCGATTCGAATCCCAAACCCGAGGCGAGGCCGGAGATGAGGAGCAGAGGACGGATTCCGCTTGCAGGCGCGCGCGACAGAAGGAGGAAGATGGAGAAGACGAGAACGCGGGAGAGAGGAAGAAGAAAACCTTTGCTTCTGATATCTGTAGAGCCTTTTGCTGGGAGCAAGGGGTCGTATTTTTATAGCGGAGGTTGACCGACTTAAGGTTGCGTGGCTGTGATGTACCGATAATGCCCTTCCCATCGGCGGGCCACCCGAAGAAAGAGACCCGAGCGCCGCCGGGCCTGACGATTTCTTAGTTGGGCCCGCCCATTATCAGAGATTATTAATGCCTCAAAATATCCTTGACCGATCGAAGTGGACAAGTGGAACTCCATTCCGCGAAGAGATTACTCGTCCAGGCTCTCCAAATTAACCCTTCGAGCTGATTGATTAGGCTTACACGAGTCTAGCGGGTTTTCAGGCTCACACCACCTCTCATTATTGGAAAAGTTCCAAAGGATAAGGTTAGATTAAAATCTCATGACCGATTTGGAATCTTGTTCGAATATAAGGTAACTGAAAAATCGAATCTAATTGCTTAAATTAACAAAATAAATGCGGTGCTTTTTTGATGTCTTATAAGCTTGAGCATAGGTGTACTTACTCATATAGATTTTTCTTTTATATTCTTAATTTGCATCATGTAATTTAGTCATACGTTATCGACTAGAAAAAAGAAGAAGCTATATGTTGTTTTAGTATTTGGATAATTATATAAATGGTCCCTTAATTTTGGATCAATGCATAATGTGTTCATGAACTTTTAATTTGTTCAATACATGTTATTGAGTTTTAAACTAATATTCAATGTCAGTTATAGACTTTTATTTTATCTAATAGGTCCACAAACTCTTAGCATGTACTTAATCTACTTCCTGAATTATGTAAAAACATTTGATGTTATCTCTTAATTTGAATTAATGAAAGGATGTTATTAAATATTTTTACTTTTGGACTAAATTAAATATATATTGAAAATTTATGAACTACCTCATATAAATTAAATTTTTAAAGATCACATCACATGATGTGCCAATATTTATAAATTATATTAAACAAATAAAATTTTAAAAATTTGTACCTTTCATCAAAATTTTGAGGTCTTTTATATGACTTCCCTTTCCTAATGTACCGTGATATTTAATGTATCGGTGCCAAACGTACAGCTTGCAGCAACACGCGCCACCGTAGCGTTTACCGTCACGCGCCAGTTCCGTGGAGAACCTTCTCCGGGGCAGACTCTTCCCTGCCGCACTTCCAACCCTGCCGCTTGGCCATTCCTCTTGCACTGAAAGGTTCCCTCCCGGTTCCGGAATTCGAACGACGACGAGATCGATCAGAGGAGCCGCCGCGGGCGCCTCCCAGCACCGCCTCCTTCGAGCCGCGCTCCGCAATCCCCGGGCGGGCTCGAGCTTCCCGTGGCTCTCCGAGGTACTGACCGGCCGGCGCTGGCCGTCTGTCCCCTCCGCGTCCAATGGCGCCGGGGGGGCCAGGCTCGTGTCCTCCGCCGCCGCCGCGGCGACGTCCGCGGCCCGGGAAGAGGCCCCGCGAGGGGCGAGGTTTCTCCCCGGCGACGTCGTCTTCTACCAGTACGAGGCTTGCCCTTTCTGCAACAAAGTTAAAGGTTAGCTACCGGGCTCCTCTAGAATCTCTTAAGAAGCTAGAATCGTTCAGCGAGGGAAGCACTTCGCTGTTTCGGTACGTGCCGCTTCTTGTTTGCGTGGGAAGTGATCGGTGTTCTTTTGGCCCTCGAAGGCTGAGCATGCGAAGTTTTGCCGAAAGAGAGTTCAGTCTAGTGGAGTGTATGCACTGAGAAATGCATCTTGGGGATGTTCTCTTTTCTCTGGTTCGAATCAGAGTGTCCTCGAGATTTTGTTGGCTCGCAGTGGTTTCTTTGTATTTGTAGCATTCCTTTTTTCCTCTTGTCATCGCAAAGGGAAGTTGAGGCTTGGGGAAGGGAAAATGTCACAAATGGTCGGCCCTCAACTATTGATAAATGTCCGATTTAGTCGCCGAACTTTCACTTTGCTCAATTTGGTCCCCGAACTATTGATAAATGTCCGATCTAGTCCCGAACTTTCGATCGGCTCAATTTGGCCCCGAACTATTGATAAATTGTCCGATTTAGTCCTTCGTTACTTTTTTTCTTTTTTTTTTTTTTGTGCTTTTTCTCTCACGAAGGACTAAATCGGACCATTTATCAATAGTTCAGGGACTAAATTGAGCTGATCGAAAGTTTAGGGACTAAATTGGACATTTATCAATAGTTCAAGGACCAAATTGAGCAAATTGAAAGTTCAGGGACTAAATCGGACATTCATCAATAGTTCAAGGACCATTTGTGACATTTTCCCCTTGGGGAAATGTAAAATGATAACGATGAAGTTAATCGGATCGCATTGGATACCATAACCAGTATCTACAGAATATGCGGGAAAATAGTTATCAACCAGGAAAACCAAACTAAAGTGAGCGAATTTAAGATGCTGAAGTGTGGCTTTGCTTGTGCTGCCGATATTACAGTGTCTCTCATGATTGTTAGTATGTCAGTTGTTGTCAATTATTAATCTGGCATTTGGGCATCATTGACTTCATCATGATGTTGTTTGATTTTTTTTTTTTTTTTTTTCCTTCAGTGTTCTTGGATTACTACAAAATACTGTACAAAGTTGTGGAGGTCAACCCCATCAGCAAGAAAGAGATCAAATGGTCTGATTACAAGAAGGTGCCTATACTGATGGTAGATGGAAAGCAGACGAATGACTCTTCAGGTTGTTGGTCATTTCCCTTATCCTTTTTATCTCTTGCTTGTTCTTTCAATTTGATGCAATTAGTGATATCTAACTTTGGAGCATTCAAGCCTATTCTGCTGAACACGCAAGTTTTTGGAGGTCTTTTGATTTTCATTTATACTCTGCAATGACCCATTTTGGTGTGTGCAGCTATCATTGATCAGTTGTTTGAAAAAATTCATCCTGATGACTTGGCGGAAAATGAGGAGGAGAGGAAGTGACGTGGGTACAATTAACTTCTCTGCCATTCTCTTTTTGTTTCTGGGGATTCTGTGACTTCATTTCCTTTCGTCCAAGTTACCTTGGACATCTCCTGTTATGTTTCACGCAATGTACCGACTCACCATTGGTGTGTAATATGACTGGATGTAGGTGGGTTGATAATCATTTGGTTCATGTTATACAGAACTCCTTCAGAGGCCCTCGAGTCATTCGACTATATTACTACCCATGGTAAGGGTAACATATGCATTGGTGTTCCTGAGTTGTTTTTGGCAACATATCTGTTGTCATTTGAGGAAGCAACTTGCTGACTGTGCGCCCCCCTTTTTTTAATTTTTACACCATTCAGTTGCTAACTGTTCTTGTTCCAATTCCAACAAAAGAAGCAATTAGTGTGGAAAAATTTGCTGGCACTGTTATTTTAATGCTTAACTGTACTTGCTATTGCTTTACAAGTGAAAGAGCTGTCTACAAGCTGTGTGAAAGCATTGTGCACTTTACTGGTAGTTAGCAAGTAAACAATTGGAAGCTCAACCTATGGATGTGCTCAAGCATCTATTTTTCCAAAGAGCATGATCACTGTTGATCAATGTTTACCTTTTACCGAGACATGAGTAGTGAGGCTAAGCTATGTGTGTTGTTATGCTTTAGTTTACAGTAGTTGACTTGGCAGTGCCCTTTTTCTGGAATGGTTTATTTTGGTATAGCAGCAAGAGTTGATGATGAGTCAAGCTGTTTGTTTAAGGAAAAAGCAAGTAAACTCTGATCAACCCTGTAGGGAGCTTGGTCCATTGGCTCAAGTTTTCATTTATTTCTGCAGTGATATGGTATCGCACTTGTTGTCTATCGTCGGACATCAATTTTAAAGCATCCTTAATTCTTAGATCATGGCTGTTTTGAGAATAGGAGAGTTTTGAATCCAGAAACCATCCTTTATTCCCAGATCATAGCTGTTTTGAGCATATCCAGAGCTTTCTGCGAATCTGTGAAGTTCCTTTTTTTGAAGATAAACAAGTCTAGATTTTCTGAATGCCCATATCTTTTGACACATTCAACCCAGTAAAATGTGTAGACAATTATGATACTAAGAGTTATACACTGTGGCAAAAGTCTGCAAGTGATTCATGATATAACATTAGACATGCAAAGGCACCACAAAGACTCAGTCCACATCCATGTGGTCTTCCTTCCATCATGTGACTGATCTAACCTTTTGTGGTTGGGTTAATGTTGCTGTTTATTGTGATCTTTTATTTCTTTTAATCATGTTTAGTACTAGACTCACTGTAATTCATTGCTTGGCTAGGGTTTGGCTCTAGGACCTGTAGTTAAAGTGCACTAGTTTTCATATTCTTAAGTCTTTGCTAAGCGCTTTGAGGATCCAATATCTATACGCTAGTTTTGTCTATTTCTAGTGTATTCTAAACTTTTATGAGATCCATACTCTACTTTCATCATTTCTATTGTTGCCTGTTTTAGTTCGTCAATTCTTTTTCTCTCTGATCTTGTGAATTTCTTGTGTACTATAATTTCAATAAATACTAGTTTGATTTGCACCATTTCTTTTGGTGATGTTTCTTATTCTAAACAAACAGTTTACAGTGCACCTTTTCTGTACTCCTTGGCGTATTTCTCCTGCTAATCGTGATGAATTTCTACTTATTGAGTATCATACTTGCTCTTTATACTTAAATGGATTATGATTATAGTATGATGAGGATCCACAATTATAGGCAACTTCAGCTTCATGGAGAGGTTAATTGCCAAGTACAGCGGAGCTGCAGCTATGTATATGGTGTCGAAGAAGTTGAAGAAGAGACACAACATTACAGACGAACGCGCAGCCTTGTATGAAGCTGCCGAAACATGGGTGGATGCTCTTAAGGGGAGGCCATTTTGTGATAAGCTCGATCGGTTCTGCTCATTGGTTGGTCAGAAGCAGTGAGAAGAATGCTGCAAGACTTGACTCTGTTTTCTGGTTGTCATCTGCAACAGGTGGCGCAGAGCCTAATTTAGCTGATCTTGCTGTTTTTGGTGTGCTGAGGCCGATCCGGCATCTCCAATCTGGGAAAGATATGGTTGAGCATACTCAGATAGGTGAATGGTATGAGAGAATGCAGCATGCCGTGGGGAATTCTACTAGAGCAATGACTCAGTCGTGGCAGGAGTCTAGGGAAAAAATTTAGAGCAACGTGGATGATGTTGTGGAGTCGGCAATGCCCTGAGTCTCATAAGAAACACCCCTCCTTTCTTTCTGTCAGTATTTTGAGGCATATCTGCTGTTCTTATAGCATTGGCAGAGTACCGTGTCAGTAAGTTGTTTTCTCCATCTTGACACGCACTTCAATGAATTGTATGCACTGATTGCACTCTAAGCCGGTGATAAAATCTGCAAGCGGTGATTAGTGTTCTACGAATGTATGTGCACCGGTGACGTGATGCTTGTTTTGCGGTCTGTGTTCCGACGCTCGCCTTCTGCTGCTGCTTGACTGTGGAGAAGCTTTCTAAGCATCACAGCAGTCGCCACAGCATGTGTTGAGACATTGAAGTCGGACCCTTGCCGATAAAATGATAGCAGAGTCTGTGCATCTTCTAACCGTGTTGTTTGGGATTTTGACCCTTGACTGGATCCCTTGGTAAGTTCCTCAACAGTCAACAGGCCAACCAACTCCAGGGATCATTCACATTCACTTTTCTGCATTTTCTGCACCTAATAAAGGGGAAATGAATTTGGGAAAATGCAAACATCTTTGAGGTAGAGGAGTTTTTCGAAATGTTTTAGTATTTGGCAAATTATAACTTTAAAATGTATTAGAAAGTAACTGTGGTGTAAATACTCTTTGGTAAACTCTACATTTATAAAGGGCTTTTATTAATTTTAAAAAAAATTAAAATCAAATTTGATGAAGCATTGTCACTGTTGGATGGCCTGCCAATCGCTGGCGGCTAGATCTAAGTTGTTGACGAGGTAGTTGGAGGTTGTGACTTCAAGTGCCGCTGCCTGGGTCGCACGAACTTAGGTGGTAGCACCTAAGGTTGTGAACCCACTTGACATTGCTGCATGAACCCAGGTGAGGTCTTGAGAGACTTAGGCCTGAGGTCGCGCAACCTCAGACAAGGCTGTCTAGTAGCTAGTTTTGGCCGTCGACGGTTGGTCGGCCTTTAGCAGCCTCGCTTGAGGTAGCCTCGCCTGTGGTTGGCCTTCTCCATATCTTCTCCATATTTGGCCTCCTTATGATGAATGATCACACCAAAAAAAAGAAAAAGAAAAAGGTTGACAAATGAACAGTAAGAGTGGACTTATATGTTCAAAATGTCAAAAGCTCAAAGTAAGTGTGAAATCGCTTTAGGCAATATACTTACAAAAATGGCGGAACTGCTTTGGGCTTTCAATATTTCAAATAATGACGTTTGATCAATGTATTTCCAAAAATGCTCGTCAAATGTCTAATATTTTTCCCAAGATTCTCAAAATCTCTTGGGAAAGTTGAATTAAATAGGGCCTTGGTAATTATACTTGATAATTGTAATTCTCCGATAAGTTTTGACAAATGACAAATTAGAACCGCCCCTTCACATCTAGCAATTTTAGTCTCGCACGGTTGAATATTTTCACGCTGGCAAATTTCAACGAAAGATTATAAAAAATTTGAGTTTAGTGCAATTGTTTTTTGTTTTTTGTTTTTCTCTTTGAACTTGCTTTCATGATCGCGATACTCTTTAACGGAAAGCTTTATTACATTGCATTTGATAACTTTTTCTCTGCGAAAAATTTCTGTTCAGAAATAATTTTATCCATTTCTATTCTTAAGAAAAAAATAAATTTTCTTTTTTTTACTTTTGTTTCTATTTCATATTTATTCATTGGCTACTTTTCTATTACAAAGAAAATAGAATAATTAGTGACAATTTCTATTATTTTTTTGTTCCGAGAAACAAAACAATATAAAAAAAAAAAGATAACCACCCACCTTAGTGGCTCAAGAGAGCTTGAGACTTTCATCGGTAAGGTCAGTGTTACCTTCACGCTAACCGTGACGGGGTTCTCGAGTCACAAAAAAAAAAAAAAAAAAAGATAATTACAAAACATATCCTCAATTGTAATTATTCTTCAAAATTTTAGTTTTTATACTTATGGTTAGTAATTTTTCACAAAAAAAAATCGTAAAATTATTGCCTTTTTACCATATCTAACATTTGAAGATTTTTGTTACTTACTATTGCAAATTTATATACCAAACCGATTGTGTTAATGGCCAAAAAGAGTCATAAAATTTGGAGTGTGTATAACGGACTGCCTCGACTGAATTGGATTAGCCGATTTTATTTGAGTGTCAGTTTGTTTCTAGTTCCTAAAAGTGAAATTGATGTCTACATGGTCTGGTTTCCAATGATTGGACCAAATCGAACCGACTAAGTATATATATTTTTATTTTATTACTTCTTCAAAAAATTAATGAAAAGCATGAGCTAAATACTATCTTGGTTCGATTTCAAATTATGAGAAAAAAAAGTTAATGGCAAAAAAGTAACATGAAGAAATAAGTGATTAGTTTCGTTATATCGGATTAGAATTAGATCAAATTGTTGGTTCAATCTGGTTCTCAAACTTAAGGTCAGCCGATCCAGCCCTAACTCCGATTTTTCAGAGTCGGATCCGGAGCCGATCTCCTCTGCATAAAATTTCATAAAAAATCAACCTAGCCACACCATCGGCCGCCCGACGAGACGGCCGTGGAAAGACCGGGGCTCTGGACCCCACCGCCGCCGGCCTCTCCTGTCGGCCCCCGCCCCACCGCCCCGGAACCCCGAAATTCCCATCTTGACCTTGACCTCGCGGAGCAACCACTCCACCAACGCGGGCTCACCATAACTCGGCGTGCGCCGGGCTCCACCCGATCTCCTCCCCCTCCCGAACGAACCCCTCCCTCTTTTCTCTCTCCTCTCGTTTCCGCGTTCCTAAGCAACGGAATCATCTTTCCTCCTCCTCCTCCTCCTCCTCCTCCTCCATCTTCATCGACCGAAAATCCAATCAAATCCAATCCGATCTCTCTCCGCCCTCATCATGCAGCAAGGCGACTACTCCTCCGCCCCGTACTACCACTACCCTCACCTCCCGCCGAACCCTAGCCACCCCGCCGCCGCGGCCGCCGATCCGCCGCCGATGTCCTTCGCCTCCGCGCCCCCTTCTCCTCCGGCTACTCCCCCTCCGATTACCCCGTCTACCCCCTACGGCGCCCCCGCCCCGATCCGATCGCCCCCGACCGCCCCCTCCTTCGCGCCGCCCCCGATCTCCAACTCCAACCCCCAAGCGCCGCCGCCGCCCCCGCCGCCGGTGTCCTCCTTCGTCCCTTCTACCCCGCAGGCCCCGTCCTCCTTCCCTCCCTTCGACTCTCACGCCCCTACCAGCCGCCCCCGCCGCCGCCGCCGCAGCAGTCTTATTACGCGCCGCCCCTGCCCCCTCCGCCCGCCCCCGCGCCCGTGCCTCCTCCTCCCGGGCCCTACGATCAGCTTCAGGCCGCCGCGAGCTACCCTCCGCAGACCTCGATCGCGCCCCCCGCCCTGAACCCTAGCTCGGTCCCCAATCCGAGCACGAATTCGCCGTACTCGTCCATCTACTCCTCGTCGGCTCCGTACAACCCGCCGTATGAGCCTACGTATGATAATTCCGTGAAGTACGATCAGGGGGGATCGTTCCTCGATGATAGGTACGGCGGGGGATACGGTCGTAGCATGTCCGATTACGGGTCGGACTTCTACAGGAAGCAATCGGATGTTTCGCAGTACGGTTCGGGTTCGAGGCGGGAGGAAGCGTATGGAGATGGTGTGTTTGCTTACGAAGGAGGGAAAGTCGAGCCATATGGTGCTCGAGGCACTTCTTCGAAATCATCGACCTGGTCTGCGTTCGATGATTATGGAAGACCAATCAGTTTTCCCTCTGGGAAGGAGTCTTCAGTCAGCTCACCGAAGATTGTAAGAGCAGTGCCCAAGGCGGAGACGCAGCAGGATGTAAAGGGTGGGGTCCAGAAGTTTAGGGTGAAGCTCTTGCCTGAAAGTGGTTCTCAAAGTACAATGGATGTTCTCTGTCAGGTTTGTCTTTGCTTGTTCATTTTGCTTAATTTCTACCTTTAGAAGTTTATAGTCTGCAGAGTAGTAAGTTCATCGTTAGTATTTCAGCGCTGCTGAATTTGACTCGTTTAATGCCTAGTTCGTCTCAAATCAGATGCTAACCTAAGATTCTTTGGAGTTCTAGGACAGATAGACTGTATGAGCATCAAAGTGATTCATTACAAAATAATAAACCTGCAATGTATGGGTACAAATCATCTGATGCAACTGAATATTTAACATCTCTCGACTGTTCAAGTTGTAATATTATGATAGTTTTCATTGTGATTCTTCATTGCAAGTGAACTGAAGTAAATGACGTTTTGGCTAAACTGCCATAATGATTTTAAAATAAAAAGCAAAGAACTTTCCTCTATCGGGCAACGCCTGTTTTTGTTCTGGAAAACCTTAGCACATCCTACACTAATAGCTTGTAAGAGATGCAAGGTTGTAGTTTTGTACTGTCTTCATTATTCCAGTTCCTGTTATACTCTTCGCTTATTACTGAAGCAAGTAAAAGGATTGCCTGCCTTAGATGCTAATGCTAATATTTTTTTTTCCATTAGCTCATGTCTTAAGAAGTTGAAGATATGCCCTTTTGATCTTTAAATGTCTTGAAGATCACTGTTTGACAAAATAATTGCTTGATAGATGTGTTATGTGGATTTATCATAAAATTATGTGGATTATGAGGATTGTATATGTCAGAGATAAATGCGATGTTAGCAATCACTGTTTGTAGATGCCTTCAAAAGACTAATATAATAAAAATTACATAAGTCACCATAAAATCAATCAATAATGTAACTATTACTGACCAAATTATATGAGGGGGGAAGGACACTGACTGCATTTGCTGTAGAAAACGTGAGTAAACAACCTAGACTAGCTAAAAGAGGAATGGTGAAAATTGGTATACCTAGAAGGTTTCTTGTTTAGTACCCATGTTAGCCCAAATAGTTAGGTCCTCTTTGACAACTTAATCAAATGCCGATAACTGAAAAATTTGACACTTAATAAGATTAAAAGAGTCTGGTAATACTGACTAATTTTGACTAGACAGATTCATTTAAGCAAAAATTTCACTCAAGATGAAGTAAGGAAGCAGTTACTTAATTTGTTTGATGGAAAAAATTCTGTGGGAGTTAGAACTTTACCAATTATATTGCTAAAGCCTATTATCACATCTGCAACTCCTTTTTGCTGAGAAACTAACAAGATGCAATGTTTATCTTCCAAAGCTTATATTGAACAATCGTTTGTTAAGCACTTGTTTTGTTTGCTTTAAAAATTTTCTTTCCTATTAATTTGAAAATTTAACATTTTATAGGTGTATACATGTCAATATTTGCATTTTTCTGAAAGATGTCGTGTTTTGCATAAAATGAAAATCGAATTATAAGCACTGCAGGATTTGGAAAAAATTAACTTCAAATCCATACAAATCAAACATATTCAGTGTCTAAACTCTGAGAACTTATTTTTCGAATTTATCGTACAAGCTGTTCATTGATTTCTCAATCTCCCTCTAGCCGAGTGCCAATTATTGCAAGAGGAGGAATAGAACACCTACTAGTAAACCAACATAATTCCCTTTGGCATTGATAAATCATGGTGTGCGTGCACTCTGTGTTTCGTTCCCCCACACCTGGGGGGAAATATGAGTTGGAGAACACCTATAATTGAACTCACTGATTTCGTTACTATTCATATTATCTCCTTACCATTTTCTTGATATTAATTCAAAGATCTTAAACATCTCTTTGTTTTGTTGTAAGATACCTATAGTAAACAAGAGTTGCGACAATACAGTAGATCATTTTGTCTCTTTCTTGCTTTTATCCTTCAGTCATTTGGTGGTTGATTCTATTGCGACTGATTCTTGATGTTACATATACTCTTTCAGATAGGCTTGGATGGAATTCGTATGCTTGATCCTTCAACAAGTCGGACTTTGAGGATATACCCTTTAGAGACCATCACCAGATGTGAAGTGAGTTAATTGTCCTTGTTTACGCGTTCTTTTACAGTTTTTAACTTAATGTTGACCTATGGATGCATGGTGCCACGCAGGTGACGGATTCATCGATATTTTCATTTTGGTCAAAGAGTTCTGTGGATATTGAACCCAGGCGTATTAGATTACAATCAAATCGTTACACAACTAACACACTCCTTGATACAGTGACAGCTGCGACTGTTCAGGTAGAATGCTACATCTGCATTTACCAATTATGTGCATGATGTGGTGGATGGATAAATTAGTGGGCTGACAAGGCTTGTCCAATGTGTGTGTGAAGAAGACTTTTTACCCTGTTATGTTAATATGTTATAATTTGTAGCCACTTATGAATGAATTCTCACACTCTATTGCCGTTGCTTAGATATTGAGTATTTCCTGCCTTTTTCCTTGCTTTCATGTGCATACTGGCGCAACGCCAAAGTCCTTCCTTTCACATGCATATTGGTGGGACTTGCAAGGCCTTGCAGAAATGCAAGCCAGGTCTTCATTCATTTCTAAACTTTGAAACCTCACTGGACTGGCTGGTTTGACTGGAACTGGTCTTAGGTCTGGTCAGATTTAGACTACTAAATTGTTTGTGGCTAAACTGGCATTAGATGTTTTAGAGTTTAAATCCAGGGACTTACTATTGGATGTACATTGTTCACACCAGCCGTTCATCGGCTGAACCATAGTCTTTGTGGATTTGAACCTTTGACCGTGGTCCAAGGATTGAGATGCACTTGTGCACTTGAACTGTTAGACAACACGTTGCCCATACTTGCAAAGAGATGAATTCATTTAAGGATCCATATCCCTGCATTAGCCCATCAATAGAAAATAGCTCCATAGTTGAATTTTTTTGTGGACCTTAAATAGCACCATAGTTTTTTTTTTTTTTTTTTTTTATATAACTTTAAATAGCTCCATAGTTCAGCTGATGGTTTATGTGCTTTCTGGACTGAAAGTAAATGTTTTACATGCTCCAGTTAAAGGAAATGGGTGGAAGGAGCAGGCCTTCTGATCCTGTAAAGACAAGTGAACAGCCTGCAGAGAGGAAGAAAGGTATTGCTGACTGGGTGAATATGATGAAGCCTGGCAATGAAGAGAAAGATCACTGGGTATAATGCAAAATCCATTTTTATCTTCTTCATCCCCCCCTGGGGCGTATGCTGATTTGATGTTATTTTGTTGCATTGGCTATTTGGGCAAGCATGCGTTAGTTTTTTTGTTGCTTGTGGCATTTTCCTTGATGCTGAGGTAAAAGTTCCTTCAGTCGGTGGCAGCTTCTGTTTAAGCTTTGGTTTAATTTTTGCTGCAATGTTTTGTAAGTAGGCTTTTGGGAAAACAAGATTGTTTGGAGATCTTGATCTGTCTAGATTTGTGGAACTCTATTGAAGAAACAAACTTGCTTCACGTGGACTTGAACGCATGCATTTACATGAACTTGGAAGCTCCATTAGGCAAATGGGATGGAAATTTTAAACTATTTAGAATTCTTCCAGCTTTGCTAGAGTCTCTGTACAGATATGCTTACCTTACGTCTTTGCACACCTGTTTGATTGGTTCTCTTGTGGCCTTACCATAAAATTGCCTTTGTTTCGAAGCATCTAGTGGTAGTCTTTAAAATGGACTCTTAAGGAGGTTTTTTATTGTCTTATTTTATGTGGCCCCTCCAGCTTTTTTAAGGATTTCCATTTTGAGCTATATCAATTCTTGAGCAATCACACATGCACCAAACATCTTCAAATTGCTTATGCATATTTGATGCCTTGAAATCCATTTGGCGTGAGTATTTTCCAGAGTGTACTCTACAAGATTTTGCACTTCATCATCCCTATTTTATTGTCCATTTCATGGAAGATCTGACAATTATAGATGTTGACATCCTTTTGTATCCTGGATCTCCCTCTTTACGAGGGCTTAGACTAGCTACATAGAGATCTTGTGCAGACCAAAATTGGCTAGCAACTTGTGCCATGCCATCAAAATTGTGTTTTTCTTTTTGTATTTGTGTTGGTCATTTATGTCATCAACATAAAGTGAAAATTTGGATCAAAACATGTCAAGTGTGTCGTCTTTGAATTAATTATAGTCACCAAATGCTGATGTCTCTCGGTAAATCCTTTTTGTGTAAAAAGTTATCACCCTTTGAAATAGTATTATATCGTGTTTTACCAGGCGTTTTGTATGCATTTATTCTCATTCTTAATGGGAAGAATGAGAAGTTACTATCAAAAGCATGGAAGTATGAAATCATTGGTTTCGTTAGAATCTCACATCAGCCTTGTTTGCGATAAAAGCTACTCAAATTCCTTGGTTTTTCCTTATTAGGTTCCCGATGAAGCAGTTTCAAAGTGTACAGCTTGTGGAACGGATTTTAGTGCTTTTATTCGCAGGGTACATGCTTTTATATCACTACTAGTCTCTTCAGTGTTCATCTGTATTGTTTTCCCTCATGTCTGGTTTTTTGGGATTCAGCACCACTGCAGGAATTGTGGAGATATTTTCTGCGATAAATGTACCCATGGTAGGATTGCCCTAACTGCCGAAGAAAATGCTCAACCAGTTCGCGTTTGTGACCGTTGTTTGGTATATTTCTAGTTTCTTTGAAGCGAATGTACCCCACATGTATCTTAGTATGTGCTTGGGCCTGAGACCTATTACAACTTGCAATAGGCTGGCATATTACACTCCTCATACCTTGTCACTCTAAACAATGGGGTTTTGTAGGCTGAAGTTACTCAGCGACTGAGCAATGCGAAGGAAGCATCTAGTAAACCGGTGGGATTTCAGAGTCATGAGGACCTTGCAAGAAAGCTTCAGGTAGTCTTTCTGATACTTTGCATAGATAGCTCCAGGTAGACATGTTCCCTGTAATTTCTTTGTGCTAAAGTCTTGGGACAACTTTGCGCAATCTTTTTTGAGGCTCTTTTGAAGAAAGCACGTTGTCACGCTATAACTTTCTGACATTATTTGTATGTGACAGGAGGAAATGGAGAGGAATCGCAAAGGATCAGCGGGTAATTCTCTAATCTTAACTGGATACATGTGTTCTCAACGCAGCTGTTTATTTTCAGAGGATCCGTCTTTTTAATGTACCTGATGGATTCCGTCATGAAAGTTCCCTTTTTTGGCTCGTTGTTGGTTGAGCTTGTGTCTAGTGTTGACAGAGGAACTGTCTTTTTACAGGCTCCCAGTCAGATGGTTCTGGAAGGAGGATGAAGGAAGTTGCCTGTCCCATATGCACTGTTCATTTGCAGGTATGAGACCCTTTACCAACAACAGCTCAGATGTGTTATGTTGGTCCTATTGTTAAATACTTCGATATTAAAAGGGGTGTGCTCTGGAATAATTGCAGGTCCAGGTTCCAACCTCTGGTTCTGAGACTATTGAATGTGGAGTGTGTCAGCATCCCTTCCTCGTGAGTGCCCACTAGTGCCACCCTCTTTTGGCGATGAGGCTTCTGCATTATAATTTCTTTGAATTGTTTAGCATGTGCAAAAGGGCTTTGGATGGCTACAACAAGATCAGCTACCTATTTAGTGAATTCCTTTGCTTTCTTCGGAGAATTTGAGCCAATGTTGGTAGTTCACGATATATTACTGTAAATTGAGAATTGAGTTGGTGCTGGGTGTGATGGTGACTTTTGTACATGGATGAACTGCAGAATTGTTGGTGCCGGTATTGTGGTATGCATATCGCATGCCAGTGGCTCGTCGCAAGTTACCTTTCGATGTAAAAAATATTTGATCATGTTAATCCCGTGACTTATTTGCATTTATCTTCTTGCAATATCTTCTTTTTAGTTTGAATTATAGTTACCGTTTGCTTAGGCGTACCCCGTCGCATACCTCATAATCATCAAGATCCAGGGGATAAGTTGCAATAAAGTGGCTTAATTGTGTTGGGATGCAGTTTAATCATGTTCATTTATGCCATGGGTCAGGTGTTTTTATATACTATAGAAAGGTATTCATCGTCCCACGCTGTCTGAGGATTTTCTTAGTGGTTGTGAGCGAGGCACCGAGGACGATAATTTGTGCGTTTCCCCACCTTAGTGAAAGGTCGACTCCGTTCTGCTACAGGGTATTCAAATGGTCCAAGAGATTGGACAAAGTCTAATAGGGAATGCTCGTCCTCTAAAATGAGCACTCTAGCTCTTTCTAGTCATGGAATTATGCCGAGAATGAAAATAGGGAATACCTATTAGAGTCGTTCCAGGTTCAATACAAGTGCCATTTGGAACCTACTTGCTGAAAGAATTTTCTTATTTTTTGGAATTTAGAACCTATTATGTATACTCTGAAACCTAAAACATACCTATCCTGAGTTTTGGGGTCGATTTCAAGTTCTATTCAAGTTTCATATCCATTATTAATTGTATGATTACAATGAATCATTATTTTTAATGACCACCACTTTCCCTTAGTACCAATCGAAAATCCATAAAATCAAAAGTCACCATACCAGTGCATTAACAATTGGAGCTTATCACACTAGAACAATGAAGTATTTGGGCGCCCTTTAGTCTCCACGACAATTTGGATGTACCTGTGATGACCAGTCATTACAAAATTCCATGGTCCCCTAAGCACGAGTTTATTAGTTTGAATCTTTTTGACACAAGAAAATTAGTTTAAGATAAATGTGACATGAATGTACTTGTCACGACCCTTCCGGCAAGGCAAAGATGAGAAAAGGAGTTTAGAGGTAATGTTGACTTGAAAACCAACGGTCTTCAATCGGCCGGGGTTCTCCCAAACCCTTATATCGGATGTGATTGGAAAATTACAATTGAAATAGACCTATCTATGAAATCCAACCTAACCAGGGGTCATCACTAGCCTATTGAGGCTGACTAGGAGGCAAGTGAAAAATAATTTTATGTAACTAAAGAAATGAGATCCGGTACTTGACTACACTAATTCTCGAACTAGTGTTCTTTTGGTATGCTAACTAATGTCGGTTAATGGTATTATTTAGTGGAGGTGAATAGGTGATTTCAGTGAACTTGACAGTAATTGCGGAATTAAAACAATCAAGTTTGATATAAGCTCAATCAGATGAAATAAAGTCTTGATATAAGCAGTCTGTTTATATTCTTATAGCGGTAGGTGTTCCACTTTGGCAATTTTTTTGGGTCTTGACGAAGTTTCTAGAAAATGGGTTCGATTCATTGGCCTTACTTTAGGCCAATGCATTAGTTGCGAGATTCTGACATGCGACGGCGATGAAAAGCCATGGCATTAGCGGTCTTATAAAAGATAGAGCGATTGATCTTATTAAGTGTTCGGATTCCGTGACCATACGCTGCTTCCTTTTCTCTCGATTCTTTACAAGGGTCTCCTCGTACCTGAAAGTGCAGGGTCAAACCGTAAATATGGTGGTTTTGTGAAGATTCAGGGCGATAAGGAATATGGGATGGGACCAAAAGTGCGCCATGAAGCCCTTGTTGAATGCATCTGCCGGAGGTTGGGGTGGCCCAAATTGGTGTTCTGGTTGGGGAATTAGCATCACATGTTGTGATCTCGGAGCGACAAATCAGACTGCCCACATCTAACATATAATTTTCATGAGGTCGGCCATCTTATTGGTGCCGTACTTGTAATTTTCTAACCATCTGATACCAGCCTCGGCTTTTAATGGAGGAAAACAGGACAATACTTTGACCGGTTTCTTTATTTATTTATTTTTTCATTTTAACATTGTTTCCATTTCCTCTTGGCTTACTTTAGGATTAGAATATTTATGAAGGCCTAAAAAGCACCTATTTGAATGGGGGAAACTCAATCACTAGGGTTTGCGCTAATGGCCACCCTTTTAACTTGGAAGAGGGAGGTGAGAGGTTTGAATTCCTACATTCTTAGGTGGGTTGGGGTGGGGACGATTTCGTTTCGGGAGTAGGTTTTGACTTCCACGCCCTGCAATGAGGTAGAACAAAATTCTAAGAGTGAGGGTTAGAGTAGGAATATAGTATCATCAACAAAAAAAAAAAAAAAAAAAAAGGGAGCAAAAATCTACATATCTCAGTAAGTTCAAACCCTTGAATTTGAAAAAAAGAAAAAATAGTTACATTCCACAAAACAGATAATCACAAGTAAAAAGGTATTATCACTAAGCTAAAAGAAATCATTAATTTCATTAGGAAGATCTATTAAATTCTAAAGATGAGAAACACTTGAAATGTTGGCTTTACAACTAATAACACAAATATTGTGCATTGTGACTTCTAATTCGTTCCGCTCTATTCATTGCTCTAAAAGGACTCTCTAGTGGCCTAAAAATATTAGCTTTCATTACTAGTGACTTAGGATTGCTTGGGGTCATGACTCATTCATCGCTAGCATCTTCAATTGAATTGTTCATCTCATCTTAATCGCTAACATTATTTTCATTGGTAAAGTTGCTTCCAACACGAAATCCATTCATCCAAATAAGATGAAAGGAAAAAAAAATAAAATAAAGCATTGTATGTCTATAATACGTGTGTGTGTATATACCAACTAAAATTCGGCGTTACAGTACATCTTACTTTCTCAAAATCAAAGAAGTAAAGATTAATAACTTTTCTCCACGGTCATGTGTTAATCCATTGCAATATCCTAAAATAATCAAAAGTTCAAAGTATACTAGATATTCACATTCATTTTTTTTTTTTTTTTGAGTTCTTAAATTTCTTTTATATAGGAAAGAAATCTATCAAATCTTTTTTTTTTTTTTGTGGCTAGAGATTAATATTAACTATTCAAAAAGTTGCAATTGAATTCTTCCTATACTACTTATTGTTTGAATATTATCACTTTGATTTTTTAAAATAAAAGAGAAAAATGAATAAATCCCACCAATTTCTTGACAAAAAAAATTATGAAACTGGCAAGTCAAAGTCAATATCCTTGCTCCCAACTTTAAAATCATTGGTTGACATTCCACCGTCTATTTTGTAAAATGAGCATACAGTCATGTATTCACTTTCCAGTTTCAATTTATTATCATTTTGAATGTTCTGAGTTGCGACAAAATGATATAATTGTATTTGACCATATCGAAAGCTTATCTTTCCTCCAAGCTAGAGAACCTTGTGAAGCCTTAGCTTTATTGCAAAGAAGTAAATTCTAGAATTTTAGGAATAGGTAAATAGGATTAGCTCATTAGCAGCTCGAGCTCATATACATTTATGTTTTGTTTGGATTTGAGGTCCTTTGGAAATTATGGTCATTTATGAAGGAGAGAATTGTCTAAAAAAATCGAAATGCCTTTGTGGTTATCTAAATAGGTCTTAAAGAAATTTGGGCTACATCATACAACATTTATTATAATATAATTATTGATTATAGTTTTCTTTACATTTTAGAATTGATAATCTTTTAAATTTATCTGGTATTATTCCTAATAAAAGATAGGTTAAATATGAATGGGTAGAAAAAAGATTCAATCAAACCACTGTTTCTGTAATATAATTATGGCAATCCACACTCAATCTCACTTGGACCCAAATCATATTCAGCTCAACGCAAGCTCCAAATTTTAACAAATTTTCACTTAAATATGCTGTTAGTTTTCTTTTTACCGTGTTCTAGATCAGCTGTCACTTCTGCAAGAATGGGTGGACCGCGTCTAGATTTGGCTTCGTGAATGCCGTGGGAGGACACTTTCCTTATAGGCTTTGAATTCAAAATCGTGCAGCACGACGTGGGGTCTGATCTTTGCGGAAAATTGGGTGTACCCACACCTCACGAAAGACGTTGACTTGACATCGCTTTCCTCAAAGACCTCTCTGTCGAAGCCTCTGCTTTTCTTACAATGGGAGGGTGGGACTCATAAATAGGCCACACCGAAAAAAACAACGAAATGGGGACTGACCCAGTCAGAAAAGTGACATACGAAGACTTCAAAAGTAACTAGTCTTCAGAGAACCAAAAATTGGTCTCGGTCAGCTCTCAGAAAAGATAATGTAAACGCACCTTTTGTCACTCTCCACTTAGGCCATTTTTATTGCATTCCCATTATCATGGAAAATGATAGGATCGTGACTTTTCACAGCCTATTTAAGCATCGCGTTTAGTCTCAGGGAAACACAAACCAATTTATCCGAACTAAAATAGGAGAAGGAGAAGAAGCATCCATGGATTCTTCACCAGAATTCAAGAAAGTCATTAGGCTTATGGCTGCCCTTGCTCTTTTCATTATCTTTGCCATTTCACTTCCTGCTCATGCTTCTTCTACAGAAGCACAAGCCCTCCTCAAGTGGAAGTCTGGTCTAGGCAACCATTCGATTTCTTCCCTCTCTTCGTGGGCTTCCTCTCGTCATAATGCCACTGGTTCCAATTCAACCATGTGTCCGTGCACTTGGCATGGCATCTCCTGTGATCAGGCAGGAAGTGTGGTCGGCATTAATCTCACCGACGCCGGAGTTGAAGGTACACTTGATGAATTCCCATTCTCATCTTTGTCATATCTCATGAATATGGACCTAAGCATGAATAGTCTTTCTGGTCACATTCCACCTCAAATCAGTCTCCTGAACAATCTCACCTATCTTGACCTCTCTATCAATCAGTTCTCGGGGAAAATACCGTCAGAGATCGGCCGTCTAACAAAATTGGAGGTCCTGCACCTGTTCTCCAATGAGTTAGATGGCTCCATTCCCCAAGAAATCGGGCAATTGCATTTGCTTAGTGAAGTTGCGTTATATTCGAATAAGTTGAGTGGACCCATACCTTCCTCATTAGGTAATTTGAGCAAATTAGCTATCTTGTATGTCTACAACAACTCCCTTTCTGGTTTTATTCCTCCTGAAATAGGAAATATGACAAATTTGGAAGTACTCCAGATGGATTCCAATGACTTGATAGGATCAATTCCTTCTACTTTGGGGAACTTAACCAAATTAACAGATCTGCAGCTATCTGCTAATAAGCTTACCGGTCCCATCCCCCTAGAATTGGGAAATTTGAACCTTCTCAGCTCGTTGAGCCTATACGAAAATGATCTCACGGGCTCAATCCCGCCAATATTAGGCAATTTGACGAAGCTTGCCATTCTTTTTCTCTATGGTAACCAGCTTTCTGGTCACATTCCTGATGAAATAGGAAATCTCAGCACTATGCTTGACTTAGAGTTAAGTAGAAATCGACTCACTGGCCCAATTCCTTCTTCGTTGGGTCACTTGACCGACCTATCATATTTGTTCCTTCGCGAGAATAAGCTTTCTGGTTTAGTTCCTGAATCGTTAGGGGATCTGATGAACTTAAAGATGCTTGAATTGGATGCCAACAAGTTAACTGGCTCCTTACCAGAGAACTTGTGCCAAGGTGGATTGCTCAAAGCCCTCTCCATGAGTGGCAACAAGTTAACTGGTTCTATCCCTAGAAGCTTGAAAAATTGCACAAGCTTAGTTAGACTCCGTCTCGAAGAAAACCGGTTAACTGGAAACATCTCCGAGATCTTTGGTGTCTACCCTAACCTGAACTTTATTGACTTGAGTTCCAACAAGTTCTATGGAGAAATCTCAACAAATTGGGGAAGTTGCATGAGTTTAAGTGATCTAAGAATTGCTAGAAACAACATCACTGGTAGCTTGCCTCTTGAGATTGGAAACGCGACTAAATTGGGTGTAATTGATCTATCTTTCAATAGTTTAGTTGGGGAGGTTCCGAAAGAATTTGGAAAATTGACTTCTTTGGAGACTTTGAATCTAAGCAGGAACCAACTTTCTGGCCAAATAAGTCCAGAGATTGCATCGCGACCTAATCTTCTAAAATTGGATTTGTCGTGGAATAGATTAAGTAGGTCTATCCCGCAGGTTATTGGGAATTCTTCAAAATTGACCCACTTGTATTTGAGCAACAACCAGTTGAGCCAAGATATTCCAGGGCAATTAGGGATGCTAACTCATTTAAATGAGCTAGACTTGAGTTGTAACTTGTTAAGCGGTGACATCCCAATTCAATTCAACAAGTTGGAAAGTCTAGTGAAACTCAACCTTTCACACAATAACCTTTCTGGCCTTATATACAAGACTTTCAAGGATATGCAAGGTTTGGCAGAGGTGGACATCTCTTACAACAAGTTTGAGGGTCCTATCCCCACCACCATGGCATTTCAAAATGCAACAAAAGAAGCGTTTGAAGGCAACGGCGGATTGTGTGGAAATGTCGAAGGACTTGAGCCATGTAATCAAGTGGTGGTGGATAGGGAAAACTCTCGGGCTAGAGGTAGAGTGTTTCTTATTGTGTTTCCTCTGGTAGGAGCAGTTCTTCTATTTATTTTCTTTGGAATTTTCTTCATTTTCCATAGAAAGAAGATCCATCAAACGGTGGAACTAGCACCCAAGACAACCGAAGTCTTTTTTCTTCCAAAGTATGATGGAAAGATCTTATATGAAGACATCATAGAAGCTACCGGTGCATTTGATGAGATTTATTGTATTGGACGGGGGGGCTGTGGAAGTGTCTTCAAGGCCAAATTAAGATCGGGTGATATAGTAGCTGTAAAGAAGATCCATCAAACGGTTGATAGTGGGCAAACGGATCAAAAGGAATTTCTGAATGAGATTAGGGCTTTGACAGAAATTCGACACCGCAATATTGTGAAACTCGAGGGCTTTTGTTCGCATCCACAACACTCTTTCTTAGTGTATGAGTACTTGGATAGAGGAAGCTTGTCTACAATCTTGAGCAATGAAGAAGAAGCTAAAGAGTTGGACTGGAACAAGAGGGTGAATATCATAAAAGGCGTGGCATATGCTCTTTCTTATATGCACCATGATTGTAGCCCTCCAATCATTCATCGAGATATTTCCAGTAACAACATTCTGCTTGATTCTGAGTACGAGGCGCATGTTTCTGACTTTGGCACGGCTAAGCTTCTTAAGCTGGATACATCAAACTGGACTGCAGTCGTCGGCACATATGGTTATGTAGCTCCAGGTAAACTCTAAAATCAACTCTTGATTCGAAGATTGAGCTAAAGCAATGTCTTCGTGCTAATAGATATATCACCATCTTTGTGCAGAGCTTGCTTACACAATGAAGGTGACGGAGAAATGTGATGTGTATAGCTTTGGAATAGTGGCCATTGAGTTGATCAAAGGAAGACATCCGGGTGACAACATTTCATGTCTAGTAGCTCAAGTTGACAAAGAGACCTCAGTTGTTTTGAGGAATATATTGGATTCGCGCCTGCCAACGCCCACACCAGGCATTGAGGATAAACTTCTGACCATCTTCAAGCTTGCAGTCGCTTGCTTATCTGCTGATCCCCAACTCAGGCCGTCGATGGACACGATTTCTCAGAGACTATCAGCTCGTTCAAACACTTTTCAGGGCGTTCAATTTTCAGAGACAGCCGCTGATCCTGTGAGAGATACAACAACTTCAAGCCATTTCCTGGATCAATTGGTAGAAGATATTGTCTGATTAATGATGTTGCTCTGTCCACCACACGCAAGAAGGTCCAAGATCTTCTTTAATGAAAAATAGAGTCACTTGAACTAATTGATTAACTCTCAAACTTTTTTTCAATATATTGTTTCCCTCACTTATGTATTTACTTTATTTGCATTTAGGATAAATATTTTGACTGTCAACCAAAGTGGAGTGTTTCATATCAGTATGAGGATGCGGACTATGCTTCGTTCATGCCCAAGTAAGGATAGAACTGCCTTTTGTTTTGGAAGAAGCAAAACTAGAACATTCTGGCATCTAGTTTTGTTAGTAGAGACAACAGCTGAACTCAAGTGATATTTCAACTTGTTTGTATCTAGTCTTAACTAGACTAGTGTCTATGCATGTCAAGTTAGACTTAGAAAATATTACTTTTTTATCAATGTAAAGTTGATGATGTATCCCAGTGTTGTTATCTTGAAACTGAAATGTCCATGTAAGGATGAAGTGGGATGAAATGTGACATTTATATGAAGTCTCTAAACTCTTGAGCATTATTAGTCCTTCTATATGTTTATTTTTGATTTATGTAGATGTAAAATCAACTTACTTGTAGAAGAGTTTCAATTATGGATCTTATCAGAGTGCATTCAATAAGAAACTAATTGTTCCTAATCATGGCCATCCACCATAATTTTGGGTTTCATGCAATTACTACAGCTGGGTATCATGACAGAGGAAGATCAATCCGTTCCTATTCGGAGTGCTATGTGCATGTTACCATGGCATGAGTCGTTAATAGAAGCTCAGTAGCTTTTGATTGTCCAAAATAGAGAAATCCAGACTTCGTTTTCATTAGAGCTTCGAACTTGAAGTGCTCAATTTAGGAAGATCACTGATCACCATTTCATCTCAAGAGGAAATTATCCATTGTTTCAGAAAGACTTCAAGTTCTGTTCTAGCGCTACCTTACATTTTAAGAGCGTGAAGGTAGATGATATCCAGCCCTCCATCTTGGAGGTTTTAAATCATGATGGGTCGGTTTTGCTAGGCCTAGCTCCATTGTCAAATACAAGTAGAACTCATTTGGGTTTTAGCTCATCATCAACCATCTTTTCTATTTTTCAGAACAGAGAACTTACATCTGGAAAATAGCCACTTACATCTGGAAAATAGCCTTGCACAAAACATGTCAGAACAGAGTCCCCTCATAAACTTCATATGGAAAACAAGAGACTTAGCCTCTGAGAGCTCATAGTTTTGTGAATTTGAGAAAGGAAACCATAGTAGACCAATGTTTGACACCACCCTCGATCACTCGTGTGAAACCCCACATCGTAAAATCAAAGTTCCAAAAAACTGCGCCAATGAATAGTATAAAAGAAAACAATGAAGGGACAGCTATTCGAATCAAGGCGTAGCGAGACAATGAGTTATGTGCACCCAACCTTCTTGAGTAGTTGTGTCAATTCATCTCAATTCTTGATTGTTTTGCTTAGAAGAAAGGTAACAGGAAATATGCAATGTCAAGAAAGAACCACCCGGTGGGAATTATCAACATTTTCATTATGCCAAATGGCATATACCAATATGTATTCCACGAGTTAATGCTTGCTGATGCATTTCCGTTGTCAAATAGGAAAATCCCAGGAAAATATGATCGAGGAATACTCGTGAACCTGAGAAAAAACGACTTCCAGACCAAAAGAGAAAAATGGCCATGTATTCACAAGGCTTCAAGATAGTCATAATTAGGGGTGTGCATGGTCTGGATGAGTAGTTCCTGGCCTAAAATTGGGAAATGCCCGCTAAGAATCAATTTCGAAAAATTGGAATCGAGATCTACCCGTTAATTGGATGGATCCACTCGAGAATTGGACCACTGGTCTGGTCTAGTTTCCGGGTGAATCGATGGAGTCGTTCTCATCAACAATAATATCGTTTTCCAAATCCTGCCGTGAGTACTATTCATATCGAGTAATATATATTTTTTTAAAACCGAACCGGCTTAATTAAGGGTACCATTTTACTTTATTTTATTGGAAAACACTACCAAAAAAGAGAAATAGTTTTTTTTTTCCTATTTTTGAATCATTTTAGTTGAAATCTACAATATTCTTTAACTTTAAGGTTCTGGATGATTATCATATGTAGATCGCCTTTTCCTTTATGTCCTAATAGTGCTCAATCTCTTATAACATTTGCTTTACTAAATTCTTTTTGCAGAAACAATTCCACCGATACTTCACTTATTCTTGAACACAGTGTCCTATGTGAGTCTTGGAAGTATCCTTTGAAGGAGCCATTTGTTGAGTTGCTGAAAGGCAGCTTACACACTTTACTAAATTATTGTAAAAACATGGAAACTGTGAGAGAAGATGGAGCCCTAAAATTTAGGTTTGCTTATTAGTAATTTCAAAATTTATTTTAATATTAAAAATTAATATATGATTATAATATAATTGATTTAGTCCGGTTTGGGTGGGCAGATCTGCCCGTGGGAACCACTGGTTCTGAGTGGGTCCTAGTTCTTTTGCACATCTCTAGTCATAATGCTTTTTACTTTCCTTGCGATTTTCAATCTGAGTCATTCCAACAAGTGCACTTCTTACTTGACGACGGGCTAGGTCCGCCTCATGGGGCCTAGCACATCTTTAAAGAGAAAGAAATAAAAATGGGGGTGGAATGTTTTTATGGTGAAAAGAGAAAAATGACTGTTCGAACAAAAAGAGAAATAAAAGAGGGAGAGTGACCAAGGTTCGAAGGAGAAGAGGCACTTCAGATATGGTGAAATCTTGTTAGAATCAGCTGAAATTTTGATACGTTGTTCGTGAGACCAAAATCATCATTGCGATCGTTCTCAAATTTGTCTTTCGATTTTTATAAGAGTTCTTTTTTTTTTTTTTTTTTACTTCTTTTGTTAATCTACTACTGATATATTGTTGTATTGTTGATGTGTACATTCTCTAGCTGTGTGACTAGAGATGAACAATTGAATATTATGCTATTCTTGATCATTAGTAGAAGTTTTGAATGATCTGTAGTTTTTTTCGCATAGCACACGTGAAATTTTTGTATCGTTTTTGTACTTCCTCCTTAAATTTTTATATTAATTGATTGGGTTTTGGAGAAAATATTGATACCGAACAAGTTTTAAGTTCTCAGTGAATATTTGCTCTTCCATCAATTGATATAAATAACTTTTTAGATTTCTTGATTGTTATTCCTAGTAAAGGATCGGGTTAAGTATGAACGGGTAGAAAATAGATCCAATTCACATTGACCAATATAACACATGCCAACCCATATTTTTGTAATACAATTTTGGTAGCTCACACTCAATCTCACTTGAAACTAGCCATCACCGATGGAGCTCGGGACGTTGCCGTTACCGATGGATTTCGAGATGATGCCTCCACCGATGGATTTCGGGGTGATGACCGGTAGATTCGTGAATAATCAATGGATTTCGGTTGATTAATAAATGAATCTCATGTGTTTGACCCTATAATATTCATGTGCATATGTTAATTGCAGGAGATGAAGATTGCAGAAGGCAAGGGCTTAACCCTCACCGCCGCCTCTAGCTGACCAATGGCAAGGACCTATAAGCCTTCCCCTAAATTTGGGCCAAGGACCCTAGCCAACACCAACCCTTGCCCTAGTTGGGCAAGGATCGACAGCCTTCACTGGATTTGGAGGAGGGTCGTAACCCTCACCCTAGATCTGGTCGAGTTGATCGGCAGGAGTTGTTGTGCCTTGGGCAGTCCCTTGCCGCTGGCTGGCTGGGTCGTCAACCCTTGGCTAGGCCCCAGAGACCTCAGTCGGCCCTCCCACCACCATTGTCGTGGCAAGGGCCAACGATAGTGGGGAGGCAGCGATGGCGAGGGCTTACACAACCTTTGCCTTCTGCAATCCGCTTCTCTCTATTTTTTTTGGTAAATCTAGTTTTAAATTAAATTAAATTAATATTTTTATTAAAATTCAAATCCTAAGCAAAATGACGTCATTCTTAGCTTTTCTAGTTGTGTCGGCATGCAAAATGACGCATTTTACACTTGTCTCGTTGAAAAATGCTACATTAGCATTTTTGTAGAATTTTCTTGCCGTGAGCACTTAAGCGATTCATTTTTCTTTGAATTTAGCACTTAAATGTACATTCCCAAACTTCTAGTACTTAACCATTTTGGTCAGAAATTGATTTATTTCTAGTTGAGTTTCTACGCAAAAAAATGCGTTTGATAACGACATAAATTTTCTCCCTTTCCAGCAGCGGTGACTGGCGATTAGCGGGTGGTTGTGGTTGGTGATCGGCGGCGAAGGTTGGTGACCGGGGGTGAGGGCGACGGCGATGGTTGGCGGCTAGGAGCGGCGACAATGGACGGTGAACGCGGTTGGTGACAACGAATGGGCAACCGACTAATAGAGAGGACAGATATTGAGGAATTTTTATTTCTCATTTATGTTCTATAAATAGAAAAATAAATAAAAAATTATTTTTGATTTCTGTTTCAAACCCATTTCTGAAATAGAAATCTATTCTAGAAATAGAAAAATAAAATAATTTTACCAAACGAATTTCTATTCTAAAAACAAGTCTAGAATAGAAAAATAGTTATGGAATAGAGATAAAATGAGCACCCTAAGTGTCCCCCAGTGTCAAGTTTTGGCACTTCAAGTGTCCAACTCCCCATAAGTGTGTAATAAGAAGAAGGTATACGATTACAACCAGTAAAATAAGAATGAAGCATATGGAGTTAAATTAAATGAAGTGTCGAATAAAGAATATACATGGTCTTGTTATTAAATCTCCGGACAGCATTCCACAAGCTATATTCAAATCGAATCCAATTTTTTCTAAGAGACTAACCTACCTAAATCTAAATCAAACTAGAATGCTATGACATGAATCCTACGCCTATGTAGCTACATGAACGACGAAATTAAGCCACCAATCATATCAATACACTTCAACATCACGCCCAATCCATAGCCCACAACAACGTTCGGTATGCATATAAACCCATTTCGCTCATGCAAATGATGTTCAACCATGCCAAACTGACTAGGAATGAATTCCATGCTCATGGGCCTTCCTGGACATCTAAGTTATACCCAAATGGGACCAAAACTTTAGCAAATCAGGAACATTCAAGGTGCACAACCCACAACTCATCTAAACAATCGACATAAAAACACGCCAATAATGCTAGGAAATCGACATGCTAATATTTCAACATGAGCAATCAAAGCAACAGCTGAATGGCGCTTGACTCAATACAATTCACGCCCAAAGATAACAAAAGTGACCCGCAACATTCAGTACGAAAGCAGAAGCAACAACCCTGAGTTTAACATAAAAATAGCACCTAATCATACTAAAACGACAAGAAAATTAACCTCATATTAACATGCCATCAAGAGCAATCGGAATGATCATCAAATGACTTTGAGATTAACTCAAATCACACTCCATGAGGAAATGACCAGCAAGTATTAATGATGCGCAGTACATAATTTAATAACAGAAACGAAAACTAAACATGCTAAAGTCGCTAAGAAACCATGGCCACATTAGGACTTAAATTATGAGCAAGCAAAAATGACACCAGAGCGGTGCTAAGTCTAGAACCAGCAGACTAAACTAGACCGACATTCATCAAACCAGGCTAAGCCCAAATCCATTAACTAGTTAACCCCAAAGTTCATCAATCCTAATTGAACCCATTCTATTTATTTTCTTTCCTAGATTCATCACAAGACCCATGCCATCGGCTCTTACCTTCCACCACTGCCATTCGACGGACTTTACCCCCTTCACTACGACTGACCGAAATGGATTGAAATTGAGGATATGAAATAGGAACGCCACGTGGAGATAAACTAGAACGTTTTTACGAATGATGTTAAGTGTGACATCAGCTCCAGCCAAGCTCTCACCAGTGACTATCATTTACAGGCATTGGGACATAAAACCCAAGAATAATGAACCCAGAGTTCAGAAACAGATTCAGATAATGAGAAATCGCTAGGGTCAGATGTCAGTGACTTGAAGACCAGTTAAGATCATTCAACATAAATTGCTTTACTTTCAGATTACACAAAAAACGAGGTTAACTCACTCTAAATCCTCACAAACATTTCATCGAATAGGTGATGGGCGTCTCAATTGAATGATCTAGATGCAATGACTCAATTCCATATTTGTACCGAAACTGCTCAACAAGTTCGAAACACTTATAGATACTCATTGTCATAAACCTAAACGTAATCGGCACCAAGACTCTCTGGCCTGTATTTCATAGATCTTTCTTTCCCAACAAAGATCCTTTCTTATCCTGAAAAATGTTTTCTTTCCTCAAAACCGATTCCTCCTCTCTGTGTTGGTCGCTCTCCCAAACGATTTTTAGTGGTTATGTACAGAGGTATTGATCACGGCTCCTCCACCTTTTCCGCCCTCTCCCTTGGCCGCGTCTGCGTGCTCTGCTCTTCCTCCTCACGTTTCAGACGTGATGGACTGAGCTTTAGAGATTGAAGTTCAGGCTCCATGGGTCTTAGTTTTATTTAATAGAAGAGCTTATGATCCTCAAGAACAAATATGTTATTTCAAGGAATATGATCTTTATTTTATGTTTCATATCTTTTTCCTATTTACATCAAGCATATTGATAACAAGAAATAAGATGAAAAAACTATAAATGAGTTATATTAAAATTCAAATTGGCGTATAGTATGTTGTATTAGATTTACAGTATGATAATTTTAATCAAGTTATTTATAATAGATTTTTACTAAATCCATTAAATTATCTTTACTACTTTTCGAAAATCTCGAATGTTTCCTCAATTTAAATGAATATTTGAGGTTCGATCTTAATGTGAGTCTTGTAATTAAAAAATCCAGTGTCTTATTTCTTATTTAGTGGTAAAAGAGTATAGTTAATTTGATGTATATTGAGTAGATTCTATTTTCTAGGGAAAAAATGGCTTTGGCAACAAGATAACAACCGATTGAATATTTCTGGAAAGATTTAAAACTTAATTGATCATGAGACAATGTGTAGAACATTTAGGATTTGTTTTGCACTTGTCCCAAAAGTTTTTTTTTTTTTTTTTTTTTTTTTGGCTAATTCGTGCTGGATGAAGAGCTTATGAACTTGGACTTGACCCATCATCAGCAATTTGATGACACGTCCTGGTTAAATGAAGAATGTGACTATGGCGCCTTAAGTAAGATATTTGCGCATGACATTGTAAACTACTATAAGTCCTATGATCCTCCATAACAAGTAGGTTATCAATGTGGTATTGCTAATTTCTTTTAGCTATTTTCTATTATGCCATTGAGTTGTTGGTTTCTAGATTCTGCTTTCTGGTCATTTAAGCTCCGAACCAGGTTATTAGGGGACATCCAAGCTTGTTGCACCTTGCTCTTCGTTCTTTCTAAATTGGATAAAATTTGCACTGACGTGCCACCAAGTAGTGGTGGTTGTATCTTTTAGTGTCGCGTGTGATTCCCTCTCTTTCTCTGCTGCAACCGATAGTAAGATAGATTTTCAGGTGTAGAGACGAATATAGAGACGCAATAACAGGAGGAGAAGTCGCAGCAAAAGCTGTGGACCATATGATCGCGACAGGTACAGAGACAGGGAAAGGAGTTAGCGTCACCGGAGCAGAAGCTATAGCAAAAGTCCAAATCAACGTAGAGATTGAAGGGCGCCCACGTATGATCACGAGGACCGAAAACTTACCATGAAAATTACGTTTTAAAATTTTTTAAAAAATACGATTAAGTCATGAAAATTGTCATATCAGTCTAATCAAATCTTTTCGTTGATTGCACTTATTAAAATTTTTAAATTTGATTATATTTTTGTAATATATTTTAGAATTCGTTTACATTTTCTTGATAAGTTTTAAGATTTAATTACATTTTTTAAAAATTTTGAAAATTAAATTATACTTTTTAAATAAAATTTAAGATCTTCGTGCCTTTATCCTTTTTTTTAATTTTGATCGTGCTCTCGTTGCCATTTGGCTAGATCATTGGCTGTCGTTTTTGCAAGAACGGGTCAACCGGGGCAACATTTTGCGCCATTAATGCCGGGTGAGTCGACTTCCCTTTTGCGCGCTTAAAATTGCATAATGTATGGCGCAACCTACGGTTTGATCCCGTGGAAAGTTGAGTGTTCACGTAGGTCACGAAAGACCATGACTTTTACATCACTTTTCTAAAAGAAATCTCCGCCAAAGTCTTTGGATTTCATTTAACGAGTAGGACTCAATTCCGAAATAGAAACTGATCAAGTTAGAAAAGTCACCAACGAAGACTACAAAATAAAAAATTCCAAAGTCTTCAAGGAACCAAAAATTCATTCAGTCAGGTTTCATATGCCACCTACAACCTTTTTAAGCATCGCCCAGTGCCTCAGGAAAAGAAAGACCAACTTACGAGAACCAAAAGAGAAGAAGGATAAGAATCGATGGATACTTCATTAGAACTCAAAGGGTCATTAGCCTTGTGGCTGCCCTCGCCCTTTTCACTACCTTTATCATTTCACTTCCTACTCATGCTTCCCCTGCGGAAGCCCAAGCCCTTCTCAAGTGGAAGTTCAATCTTGGTTACCATTTGGTTTTTTCCCTCTCTTCCTGGACACCCTCTCCTCATAATGCCATCCATTCCAATTTGACTGTGAGTTCGTGTGCTTGGTATAGCATCTCTTGCATTCAAGCCAAAAGTGTGATCAAAATAAATCTCACCAAAGCTAATGTTAAAGGTTTGCTTGACAAATCCCCATTCTCATCTTTGTTTCATCTCATGTACATGAACTTGAGTGAAAATAGTCTCTCTAGCCACATTCTGCCTCAAATCGGTCTTTTGAGCAATCTCACTCATCTTGACCTCTCAATCAATCGTCTCTCGAGGATAATACCATTAGAGATCAGCCGTCCTATGAAACTGGAGGTCCTACACCTGGCTTTCAATGAGTTAAATGGCTCCATTCCCCTAGAAATTGGGCAATTGCATTTGCTCGGTGAGGTCATGCTGTGTTTGAATGAATTGCATGGATCCATCCCTTCTTCATTGGGTAATTTAAGCAAATTAGCTAGGGTGTATGTCTATAACAACTCTCTTTCTGGTTCTATACCTCCCAACATAGGAAATATGATAAATTTGGAAGTGTTCCACATGGACACCAACTTCCTAATAGGACCAATTCCTTCAACTCTAGGTAACTTAATCGAATTGAGAGAGTTGCACCTATTTGCTAGTAAGCTTAACGATTCCATCCCCCTAGAGCTAGGGAATTTGATGGAGCCTTACCCTTCTTTACCTTTATGATAATCAGCTTTTGGGTCACAATCCTAATGAGATGGGAAATCTCTGCACTATGCATGAGTTAAAGTTAAGTGGAAATTAGCTAACTGGCCCAATTCCTTCATCTCTGGGTAACTTGACCAACCTAGTTTATTTGTGCCTCCACCTCAATAAACTTTCTGGTTTGATTCCTAGATTCTTAGGGGGTCGAATGAACTTGGAGGTGTTGCTATTGAGCTACAACCATATTTCTAGTAGCATTCCTAATGACTTGGCAAAATTCAAACTATGGACCTGTTGCATTTGAGCGCAAATTAGCTCACCGCTCCAATTCTTTTTTCTTTCGGTATCTTAACTAACCTAGTCTACTTACGCCTTAGTGAGAATCAACTTTTGGGGAAGATCCCTCCATCGATTTGCAATGCCACCAAACTTTCACTCCTCATCTTGTCTAATAATAACTTAACTGGCAGCCTACCCCAGTGCTTATCAAACTTGAGCATTGGTTTATTTGTTTTGAATTTGGAAATGGATAGTCTTTTGGACATGATCCCTCGAACATTTTCACTATGAAGTAGCTTGAGAACTCTTGATTTGGGTCAAAATCAATTTGAAGGCACATTGCCACAATCCCCCGTCAATTGCAAAAACTCGGAAGTCCTAGATTTCCACAATAATAGGATGGTAGATAAGTTTCCAACATGATTGGGAAGATTGCCAGACCTAAAAGTTCTTACTTTGAGGTCCAACAATTTTAATGGTCTTTTAGAATTTCCAAGGGTGGCTCATCTCTTTCCTAAGTTGCATATTTTGGATCTTTCATACAATGACTTTGCTGGTCATTTACCAGCTAGTTTGATAGCAAAACTTGAAGGGATGATGAATGGATAAAATGAGCAAGAGCCACAAAAAAAAAAAAAAAAAAAAAAAAAAAAACACTTTCCATGAGGCAAGCAGCTAGAACGCGATTCTATGAGGCTTCTGTGAATGTGACCATGAAAGGAAGGGAGATTTGGCTAGAGAGGATATTGACCATCTTTACAACCATCGACTTATTGCATAATTCTTTTCAAGGGAACATCCCAAGTGCTATTGGAAATCTTCATTTTGTCATAGGGCTCAACCTTTCCCACAACTCCTTTGACCCTTGGAAATTTGACTAATCTTGAATAGAGTGGGAGGCTTCCTGGAGAACTAGGTGATTTGTCATTCCTTGAGTATTTGGACCTCTCAGAGCAACATGCCCCATACCTCAAGACAAGCAACTAAGCACATTCACAATTGACTCATTTTGTGGAAACCCAGGCTTATGTGGAACTCCTTTATGAAAAACATGCCCTAGTGATCTCAATAGCCACCACCACCACCACCACCACCACCACCACCACCATTCTTCCAAGAGGATAACACAAGAGAGCATGATAGTGGGTTTGATAAAAAAGCAGTCAAGATAGGCTATGCATCCAAAATTATGATTGGAACTCCATAGCATATGTTACATGTGAAATTGGAAGACTCATATGGCTTGCATCAAAAGTGAGAAGGATGAAAAGAAGATGAGCCAAATGGATGAAGGAGCCAAAGCTAAAGGCCATCAAATTTCATGGGGGCGGATGAAATTTTTGGGAAGCAGTCCCTTTGAACTATGTGCAATGTAGATCAAGGAGTACAGTTTTTGTCAGATTAAAATGCAATTCGGCATGTGGATGCTTGTTTATATTATTTTATAATCTTCTTCTTTTAAGTGTGATGTCTAAATCGGGTTGATTGACCAGATGAGCATCCTCACTTTGCATCATTAACTCCTATATGTCCTTTTTCTTGTTAGTGTACGCCATTCTTTTTTGTCCATGGGAACGAAGATCAAGAACTGTCAAAGCTCATTTGGCCCAGTTTACATGATTGAATGTGCCATCTAATGTCCTTAAGGATCACTAAATTTGTCATTGTCACACTCCAGATTTCTATTCAAGTTGTAGGTCAATATTAGATCTTTGACTTGTAGTCCTGCACCCATCATACTCGTTTGCAATAGTGAAAAGGGGTACTAAAGAGTCAAACCTCAAAGCATCTTCGAAGTTTAGATTCAAAGTAATCTCATTACAAAATCCCAAGGTCCCCTAGGCATGAGTTTATTAGTTTGAATCTTTTTGCGACAAGAAAATTAGTTTATGATAAATGTGACATGGATGTACTTGTCACCTTCTGGCAAGGTAAACATGAGAAAACGAGTTTAGAGGTAATGTTGACTTGAAAATCAATGGTCTTCAATTCGCTGGGGTTCTCCCAAAACTTTACATCGGGTGCGATTGGAAAATTACAATCGAAATAGACCTATCTAAGAAATCCAACCTAACTAGGGGTCATCACTAGCCTATTGAGGCTGTTTAGGAGCCAAGTGAAAATTAATTTTACGTAACGAAAGATATGAGATCGGGTACTTGATTACACTAATTCTCGAACTAGTGTTCTTTTGGTATGCTAACTAATGTCGGCTAATGGTATTACCTAGTGGGGATAAATAGGTGATTTCAATGAACTTGACAAGTATTGTATAAGCTTAATCGGATGAAACGAAGTCTGGATATAAGCAGTCTGTTTATATTCTTATAGCTGTAGGTGTTCCACTTTGGCAATTATTTTGGGTCCCGACGAAGTTTCCAGAAAATGGGTTCGATTCGTTGGCCTTACATTCGGCCAACGCATTAGTTGCAAGCTTCTGACATGCGACGGCGATGAAAAGTCATGGCATTAGCTGTCTTGTAAAAACATATAGCGCGATTGATCTTATTAAGGGTTCGGACTCCGTGACCATGCGATGCTTCCTTTTCTCTCGATTCTTTATAAGTGTCTTCTCGTATCTGAACGTGCAGGGTCAACCCGTAAATATGGTGGTTTTGTGAAGATTCAAGGCGATAAGGAATATAGGATGGGACCAAAACTGCGCCATGAAGCCCTTATTGAATGTATCTGCCGGAGGTTGGGGTGGCCCAAATTGGTGTTCTGGTTGGGGAATTAGCATCGCATGTTGTGATCTCGGAGCAACAAATCCGAGTGCCCACATCTAACATATAATTTTCATGAGCTCGGCTATCTTATTGGTGCCGTACCTTTAATTTTCTAACCCTCTAATACCAGCCTCGGCTTTCAATGGAGGAAAACAGTACAATACCATGACCGGTTTCTTTCTTTTTTTCATTTTTACATTGTTTCCATTTTCTCTTGGCTTAATTTAAAATTAGAATATTTATGAAGGCCCAAAAAGCACCTATCTAAATGGGGGAAACTTCCGACCAAAAAAAAAAAGGGGGCGAAACTCTACATATCCCATTAAGTTCAAACCCTTGAATTTGAAAAAAAGAAAAAAAAAATTACATTCCACAAAATAGATAATCACAAGTAAAAAGGTATTTTCACTAAGCTAAAAGAAATCGTTCATTAGAAAGATCTATTAAATTCCAAAGATGAGAAGCACTTGAAATGTTGGCTATACAACTAATAACAAAATCATTGTGCATTGTGACTTCTAATTCATTCTGCTCGATTCATTGCTCTAAAAGGACTCTCTAATGGCCTAAAAACATTAGCTTTCATTACTACTGACTTAGGATTGCTTGTTGTCATGACTCATTCATCGCTAGCATCATCAATTGAATTGTTCATCTCATCTTAATTGCTAACATTATTTTCATCAGTAAGGCATGTATGTCTACAATACGTGTGTGTGTATATACCAACTAAAATTTGGCGTCACAGTACATCTTACTTTCTTGTAATCAAAGAAGTAAAGATGAATAACTTTTCTCCACGGTCGTGTGTTAATCCATTGCAATATCCTAAAATAATCGAAAGTTCAAAGTATACTAGATATTCACATTCTTTTTTTCTTTTTTTTGAGTTCTTAAATTTCTTTTAAATAGGAATGAAATCTATCAAATCTTTTTTTTTTTTGTGGCCAGAGATTAATACTAATTATTCAAAAAGTTGCGATTGAATTTTTCCTATACTACTTATTGTTCGAATATTATCACTTTGATTTTTTTGAATAAAAAGAAAAATAAATAAATCCCACCAATTTGTTGACAAAAAAAAATTATGAAACCGGCAAGTCAGTATACTTGCTCCAAACTTCAAAATCATTAGCTGACATTCCACTGTCTATTTTGTAAAATGACCATACGGTCATGTATTCACTTTCCAGTTTCAATTTACTATCGTCTTGAATGTTCTAAGTTGCGACAAAATGGTAGGTTGTATTTGACCATATTGAAAGCTTATCTTTCCTCCAAGCTAGAGAACCTTGTGAAGCCTTAGCTTTATTCCAAAGAAGTAAATTCTAGAATTTTAAGAATAGGTAAATAGGATAAGCTCATTAGCAGCTTGAGCTAATATACATTTCTGTTTTGTTTGGATTTGAGGTCCTTTGGAAATTATGGTCATTTAGGAAGGAGAGAAGTGCCTAAAAAAATCGAAGTGCCTTTGTGGTTATCTAAATAGGTCTTAATGAAATCTGGGCTACATCATACAACATTTATTATAATATAATTATTGATTATAATTTTCTTTACATTTTTAGAAACGATAATCTGTTAAATTTATCTGGTATTATTCCTAATAAAAGATAGGTTAAATATGAATGGGTAGCAAAAAGATTCAATCTAACCACTCTTTCTGTAATATAATTATGGCGATCTACACTCAATCTCACTTGGACCCAAATCATATTCAACTCAACGCAAGCTCCAAATTTTAGCAATTTTTCGCTTCAAATATGCTGTTAGTTTTCTTTTTACCGTGTTCTAGATCAGCTGAATGGGGTCGACCGCGTCTAGATTTGGCTTCGTGAATGCCGTGGGAGAACACTTTCCTTACACGCTTTGAATTCAAAATCGTGCAGCACGACGTGGGGTCTGATCTTGCGGAAAATTGGGTGTACGTACACCTCACGAAAGACGTTGACTTGATATCAACTTTCCTCAAAGACCTCTCTGTCGAAGCCTCTGCTTTTCTTACAATGGGAGGGTGGGACTCATAAATAGGTCAGACCAAAAAAAAAGACAAAAAACCTCCGAAATGGGGACTGACCCAGTCAGAAAAGTGACATACGAAGACTTCAAAAGTAACAAGTCTTCAAAGGACCAAAAATTCGTTTCGGTTACGGCATAAAAGTAATGTAAACATACCTTTCGTCAGTCTCCCCTTAGGCCATTTTATTGCATTCCCATTATCATGGAAAATGATACGATCGTGACTTTTCACAGCCTATTTAAGCATCGCTCGTAGCCTAAGGGAAACACAAACCAACTTATCCGAACTAAAACAGGAGAAGGAGAAGAAGAATCCATGGACTCTTCATTAGAACTCAAGAGGGTCATGAGCCTTGTGACTACCCTTGTCCTTTTCACTACCTTTGCCATTCCACTTCCTACTCATGCTTCTCTTGCAGAAGCACAAGCCCTCCTCAAGTGGAAGTCTAGTCTTGGCAACCATTCGGTTTCTTCTCTCTCTTCGTGGGCTCCCTCTCCTCAAAATGCCACTGGTTCCAATTCAACCATGAGTCCGTGCACTTGGTATGGCATTTCCTGCAATCGGGCAAGAAGCGTGGTCAACATTAATCTCACCAGTGCCGATGTTGAAGGTACGCTTGATGAATTCCCATTCTCATCATTGTCTCATCTCATAGAAATGGACCTAAGTATAAATAGTCTTTTTGGCCACATTCCGCCTCAAATCAGTCTCCTGAGCAATCTTACCTATCTCGATCTCTCTATCAATCGGTTCTCGGGGAAAATACCGCCAGAGATTAGCCGTCTAATGAAATTGGAGTTGTTGCACCTCGTCTCCAATGAGTTAAATGGCTCTATTCCACAAGAAATTGGGCAATTGCATTTGCTTAGTGAAATTGCGCTATATTCGAATAAGTTGAATGGACCCATACCTTCCTCATTAGGCAATTTGAGCAAATTAGCTATCTTTTATGTCTACAACAACTCTCTTTCTGGTTCTATTCCTCCTGAAATAGGAAATATGACAAATTTGGAAGTACTCCACATGGATTCCAACAACCTGACAGGATCAATTCCTTCTACTCTGGGAAACTTAACCAAATTAAGAGAGTTGCAACTATTTGCTAATAAGCTTACCGGTCCCATCCCCCTAGAATTGGGGAATTTGAACCTTCTTAGCTTGTTGAGCCTATATGAAAATAATCTTACAGGTTCAATCCCGCCAATATTAGGCAATTTGACGAAACTTTCCCTTCTTTATCTCTACGGTAACCAACTTTCTGGTCACATTCCTGATGAGATAGGAAATCTCCGCGCTATGCTTGACTTAGAGTTGAGTAGAAATAAGCTCACTGGCCCAATTCCTTCTTCATTGGGTCGCTTGACCGACCTAGTATATTTGTTCCTTCGCGAGAATCAACTTTCTAGTTCAGTTCCTGAATCCTTAGGGGATCTGATGAAGTTAAAGATGTTGGAATTGGATGCCAACAAGTTAACTGGCTCCTTACCAGAGAACTTGTGCCAAGGTGGACCGCTCAAAAGCCTCTCAATGAGTAGCAACAAGTTAACTGGTTCTATCCCTAGAAGCTTGAAAAACTGCACAAGCTTAGTCAGACTCCGCCTCGAGAAAAACCAATTGACTGGAAACATATCTGAGATCTTTGGTGTCTACCCCAACCTGACCTTTATTGACTTGAGTTCCAACAAGTTCTATGGAGAAATCTCAACAAATTGGGGAAGTTGCATGAGTTTAAGTGATCTAAGAATTGCTGGAAATAACATCACTGGTAGCTTGCCTCTTGAGATTGGAAACGCGACTAAACTGAGTGTGGTTGATCTATCTTTCAATAGTTTAGTCGGGGAGGTTCCAAAAGAATTTGGAAAATTGACTTCTTTGGAGACTTTGAATCTAAGCAGGAACCAACTTTCTAGCCAAATAAGTCTAGAGATTGTATCGCGACCCGGTCTTCTAAAATTGGATTTGTCGTGGAATAGATTAAGCAGGTCTATCCCGCAGGCTATTGGGAATTCTTCAAAATTGACCCACTTGTATCTGAGTAACAACCAGTTGAGCCAAGATATTCCAGGGCAATTAGGAATGCTAACTCATTTAAATGAGCTAGACTTGAGTTGTAACTTGTTAAGTGGTGACATCCCAATTCAATTCAACAAGCTGGAAAGCCTAGTGAAACTCAACCTTTCACACAATAATCTTTCTGGCCATATATACAAGACTTTTGAGGATGTGCGAGGTTTGGAGGAGGTGGACATCTCCCACAACAAGTTTGAGGGTCCCATCCCCAACACCACGGCATTCCAAAATGCAACAAAAGAAGCGTTTGAAGGCAACAGTAGATTGTGTGGCAATGTTGAAGGACTTAAGCCATGTAATCAAGCGGTGGTGGATAGGGAAAACTCTCGGGCTGGAGGCAGAGTGTTTCTCATTGTGTTTCCTCTGCTAGGAGCAGTTCTTCCGTTTATTTTCTTTGGAATATTCTTCATTTTCCGTAGAAAGAAGATCCGTCGAACAATGGAACTAGCACCCAAGACAACTAGAGTCTTTTCTCTATCAAAGTACGATGGAAAGATCTTATATGAAGACATCATAGAAGCTACTGGGGCATTTGATGAGATTTATTGTATTGGACGAGGGGGCTATGGAAGTGTCTTCAAGGCCAAATTAAGATCAGGTGATATAGTAGCTGTAAAGAAGATCCATCAAACGGTTGATAGTGGGCAAACGGATCAAAAGGAATTTCTGAATGAGATTAGGGCTTTGACAGAAATTCGACACCGCAATATTGTGAAACTGGAGGGCTTTTGTTCGCATCCACAACACTCTTTCTTAGTGTATGAGTATTTGGATAGAGGAAGCTTGTCTACAATCTTGAGCAATGAAGAAGAAGCTAAAGAGTTGGACTGGAACAAGAGGGTGAATATCATAAAAGGTGTGGCCTATGCTCTTTCTTATATGCATCATGATTGTAACCCTCCAATCATTCATCGTGATATTTCCAGTAACAACATTCTGCTTGATTCTGAGTACGAGGCGCATGTTTCTGACTTTGGCACGGCTAAGCTTATTAAGCTAGATACATCAAACTGGACTACAGTCGTCGGCACATATGGTTATGTAGCTCCAGGTAAGCTCTGAAATCAACTCTTGATTCGAATATTGAGCTAAAGCAATGTCTTTGTGCTAATAGATATATCACCCTCTTTGTGCAGAGCTTGCCTACACAATGAAGGTGACGGAGAAATGTGATGTGTATAGCTTTGGAATAGTGGCCATCGAGTTGATCAAAGGAAGACATCCGGGTGACAGCATTTCATCTCTAGTAGCTCCAATCGACATAGAGATCTCCGTTGTTTTGAGGAATATATTAGATTCACGCCTGCCAACGCCCACACCAGGCATTGAGGATAAACTTCTGACCATCTTCAAGCTTGCAGTCGCTTGCTTATCTGCTGATCCCCAACTCAGGCCGTCGATGGACACGATTTCTCAAAGACTATCAACTCGTTCAACCACTTTCCATGGCGTTCAATTTTCAGAGACATCCATTGATCCTGTGAGAGATACAACAGCTTCAAGCCATTTCTCAGATCAATTCATAGAAGATATCGTCTGATTAATGATGTTGCTTTGTCAACCACACGCAAGAAGGTCTAAGATCTTTATTGAAAAATAGAGTCACTTGAACTAATTGATTAACTCCGAAACTTTTTTCAATATATTGTTTTCCTCACTTATGTGTTTACTTTATTTGCATTTAGGATAAATATTTTGACCGTCAACCAAAGTGGAATGTTTCATATCAGCATGAGGATGCAGGCTATGTTTTGTTCATGCCCAGGTAAGTATAGAACTGCCTTTTGTTTGGAAGAAGCAAAACTAGAACATTCTGGCATCTAGTTTCGTTTGTAGAGACAACAGCTGAACTCAAGTGATATTTCAAACTGTTTCTGTATCTCGTCTTAGCCAGACTAGTGTCTATGGAGTCGATGTATCCATGTCAAGTTAGACTTAGAAAATATTACTTTTGTATCAATGTAAAGTCGATAATGTATCCAGTGTTGTTATCTTGAAACCGAAATGTCCATGTAAGGATGAAATGGAACATTTATATGAAGTCTCTAAACTCTTGATCATTATTAGTCCTTCTATATGTTTATTTTTGATTTATGTAGATGCAAAATCGACTTACTTGCAGAAGAGTTTCAATTATGGATCTTTTCAAAGTGCATTCAATTAGAAACTAATTGTTCCTAATCATGGCCATCAACCATAGTTTTGGGTTTCGTGCAATTAGTACAACCGTGTATCATGACAGAGGGCGATCAATCCGTTCCTATTTGGAGTGCTATGTGCATGTTGCCATGGCATGAGTCGTTAATAGAAGTTCAGTAGCTTTTGATCATCCAAAATAGAGAAATTTCGGACTTCGTTCTCATTAGAGCTTTGAACTTGAAGTGCTCAAATTAGGAAGATCACTGATCACCATTTCATCTCAAGAGGAAATTATCCATTGAATATTTTGCTATTCTCGATAATTAGTGGAAGTTTTGAACGATCTATACTTTTTCCAACATTGAGCACGTGAAATTTTTGTATCTTTTTTGTACTTCATCCCTAAATTTTTATATTAATTGATTGAGTTTTGGAGAAAATATTGATACCGAACAAGTTTTAAGTTTTGAGTGAATAATTGCTATTCCATCAATTGATATAAATAACTTTTTAGATTTCTCAGTTGCTATTCCTATCTAGTTAAGTATGAATGGGTAGAAAATAGATCCAATTCACATTGACCAATATAACACATGCCAACCCATATTTTTGTAATACAATTTTGGTAGCTCACACTCAATCTCACTTGAAACTAGCCATCACTGATGGATTACGGGATGACGCCGCCAACAATGGATTTCGGGGCGATGCCCAATAGATTCAGGAAGAATAAATGGATTTCAGTTGATTAATAAATGAATCTCATGTGTTTGACCCTATAATATTCATGTGTATATGTTAATTGCCTTGCCTTGCCTTGACCTTGAAAACCACGTGCATATTTAATAAGCTTTTATTTGGGTCTTGAAAGTTACATGCATATTTTATATGCTATTATTCGAGTCTTGAAAGTTATGAGCATATTTTATATGCCATTATACAAACTTGGCCATGCCTATTTTACAAGTAGTCAAGGATTCTCGTTTGTTTTAGCCAAGGCAAAGCACATGTTATACTACTGATTTGCCACCGGCACTTATTTGAAGTCGAGATTGACATGCTTTGGTCTGGTAATGAGGTGCCATCCTAACCACTATTTAGTGGTTTTACTTACTGGGTTTATGATTCATTCTTATTATTTTTCAGACTTGTAGGTATGGACCGTGGACGACGAGTAGGGAGCCAGCCTATCGTAGATGTCATCTTTAGAGAAGTTAAAGGTTACCCCAGCTTTACGGAGAAAAATAAATCTGATATATATTAGAAAGAGTAGAATGCTCGTAAGAGGGCTTGTACATCGAATAGTCTTGTATAATATGGTATTGTGATGTGTGTATCCCTTGCTTCCCCATGTTTGTTTTTGTATGGGTGTTGATTTATTTACGCTTCTGCATTGTTCGTAAGAAAAGATAAAAAGAAAATGGGACAGCAACATGCCTAGGACGTTGCAACGATAACCCTGTGATCTGGATTCAAGTCGTTACACTAGTGATAGCATTTCATGTCTATTAGCTCCGATCGACATGGAGATCTCAGTTGTTTTTTTGAGGAATATATTAAATTCACGCCTGCCAACACCCACGCTAGACATTGAGGATAAGTTCTGACCATCTTCAAGCTTGCAGTCCCTTGCTTATCTGTTAATCCCCAACTCAGGCCGTCGATGGAGACGATTTCTTGGAGACGATCAGCTTGTCGAACCACTTTCCATGCCATTCAATATTCAGAGACAGTCACTAATCCTGTGAGAGATGCAACAACTTCAAGCCATTTCCTAGATAAATTCATAGAAGACATCATCATCTGATAAATGATGTTGCTCTGTCAACCACATGCAAGAAGCTCTAATTGATTAAGTCTCGGAACTTTTTTCAATATATTGTTTCGCTTACTTATGTGTTTACTTTTTTTGCATTTAGGATAAATATTTTGACCGTCAACCAAAGTCAAGTGTTTAACCCATATGTTTCGTCTATGCCCAAGTAAGTATAGAACTGCCTTTTTGTTTTGGAAGAAGCAAAACTAGAACATTTTGGCATCTAGTTTCATTTGTAGAGATAACAGCTGTATTCAAACGATATTTCAGACTATATTTGTATCTTGTCTTAGATAGACTAGTGTCTTTGGAGCTGACATATCCATGTCAAGTTAGACTTAAATACTGTAACTTTTGTATTAATGTAAAGTTGATGATGTATCTGTTGAAGAAAAATCCCTTGGAGTTTTGAAGTTGACAAAACAGCCTCGAGAGTAAGGTCTGAAGAATCCAACACTTAGTCGGTTAAGTCTGAAGAGTTCAAAGAGCCAAAAGTTTTTCCGTTTGAAGATAGTCAAGACTCAGTTTCAGTCTGAAGACCTTCAAGACCCAAATCTAAGTCTGAAGACAGTTTGCGATTTTGACAGGTTGGCAACAGATTATTCTTATGGTTAAGGAAAGTAAGATTTTGATTTTATATTCCCTATCTTATCCATGGAATATCTCTAGCTGTGATCATGAGCTCGGAAGATTTATTCTTCGGATTTTATCCGTTGAAGATCAAGTGAATTTTTGGAAGGATCTAATTTTGGAAACTCAAGATCCTGATTGTATGGGCGAGCATGATTGACGAGCTATTGTCTACTCACATTTTCGGCGACGTGAAGATCACTTAAATTGATTCAGTCCAACGGGTTGATTGGATGAATTCTTGGAAAGTGCCAATGGGTATGGAGGCACGGAGGTTATTTAAGGTGGATCGGTGTTGCTCGAAAAGAGAGAGAGACTTGATAGAAAAATCTTGATGTTAGAACCTCTGAAATCACTTGTTCTCTAAAATCTCTTGTGTTCAATTTGTGTATCAAAGAGAGTCACTTATAGTGCGAAAATAGCAGGAAGCTGTAGGAGAGACTGTCTATTGAAGAAGTCTAGTTCGTGAACTGTAACAGCTCTCATTTGCTACATAGTGACTACAGCTAGTTGGTTGCCAGCGTGAAGAGTGGACGTAGGCTTGGAATAAGCCGAACTACTATAATTCTTGTGTCAATTCTCTCTTACCCTATCTTATTTACTTTATGATTGCATGATCTATTTATTGTTGATGTATTCGTTATATTAAAGTATTCTTTAATTAAAGATTCCAAAAGAATTCTGCAATTACCTATTCACCCCCTCTAGGTGGATTCACTAGTCTCTATCAATTGGTATCAGAGCCTGGTTGCTTATTTATTGGAAGTGTTTATTATTTCTAAAGCAAAAGATCTATGGCTAGTGTTTTGGCTCCAGGTTTAATTGAAGGGCAAAGCAATACCAGACCTCCCTACTTTGATGGAAAGGAGTATAATGTATGGAAAAATAAGATGAAAGCATTCCTAAGATCCAAAGATCCTATGGAATGGGATGTAGTGGAGAATGGAATTATTCCTAAAGTTGCATCAAGGACAGGGAAAGAAATAGCTGATGGAGTAGGATTACCACAAGCAGAAATTTTTAAGAGACATGCTCTTGATGCAAAAGCTATTTACTCTCTATATTGTGCATTATCTCCTACTGAATATAATAGAATTTCATCTTCTGAAACAGCCAAAGAAGTTTGGGATAGATTGCACGTCACCTATGAAGGAACAGATCGAGTCAAAGAAACCAAGATCAATATCCTTCTTGGTCAATATGAACCCATCAAAATGAAGCTAGGAGAATCCATCACAGATATGTTCAGTCGATTTACAGAAATTGTAAACGGCTTGGCATACCAAGGACAGCCAATTTCAGGACCTATGAAGGTCAATAAACTGTTGAGAGGACTCTCTAAAGACTGGAATCACATCAAGACATCTATAAGAGAAACACAAAGGATCATGCCTCTTTCAGTAGATGAATTGGTCGGCACACTTCAATCTTATGAAGTCGAGCAATTCAATGAGGAATTTGACACAAAAGGTAAGAAGTCAATTGCTTTAAAATCTAATGATGATTCTAATGCTATAGATTCAGAAGAAGACTTGGATGATGAGGAGTTAGCACTTCTAATTAGAAAATTCAGAGGCTAAATAGAAAAGGCAGAAGGTTCAATGGAAAGAGACAAAACAATCAGAGATTTCAAAAAAAAAAAAAAATCAAATGAAGAAGAAGATGCCAGCAAAGAGGTTGTTTGCTTTGAACGTAAGAAGAAGGGACACATTAGACCCAACTGTCCCTTATTGAAGAAAAAGAAAGGAAAACCTGAAAGGTTCAAGAAAGCACTCAAAGCTGAAACTTGGAGTAACACTGAATGTGACGAGAGTGATGAAGAGTATGCAAATATCTGTCTTATGGCGAATTCAGACTCAGACTCAGACTAAGACTTAGATTCAGACTCAGACTCGGACTCAAACAGCGGTACCAAGGTTAGAAATTTAAAAATTCCTACCAAAGTATCAAAATACATTGATGAACTTTGTCTCAGTCTTAAAGGCTCTCTTAAAAGGATTTTTGAAGTGAAAAGGGAGAATTCCAAACTGAAATAACAAGAAAAGATTTTAATTGAAAAAGTTGAAAGTCTAGACAAGTCTCTGGCTATTTCCAAGGAAATTAAGAATGAATTTTCAAAAGAAAATGCTTGCTTGAAAGAAGATTTGTTGAAAGTTACAAAGAAATTTTCAATGGGTTCTGAAAAGTTAGATAAAATTCTTTCTATTCAAAGACCTTATTTTAATAAATTTGGTCTAGGAATGACACATGAAACTGTTCCTTTAATTGATTTCCCAAAGGTAAAGGAAAGAATCAAGAATAGGCCAACAAAAACGTTCTATAAAAATCATTTCCAAAAAGTTTTTGTAAAGCCTGTTGGTAGAAATGCTCTTACATGTTCAAAATGCAAAAGTGTAGAACATTTTGAAAAGGAGTGTCCTAAGGTTTGGAGACCTGTTAAGAAGAGCTGGGCAAAGATTATTTATGCTACTAACAATGATGGACTCAAGAAAGTTTGGGTACCAAAGAAGACTTGAGTTTTTCATTTAAATGTAGGTCACTATCAAGAAGAAAATGAAGTGATATTTGGATAGTGGCTGTTCAAGACACATGACGGGAGACTCAAATTGTTTCACAAAACTCTCTCATGTAAAAGGAGGAAATGTTTCTTTCGATGGCAACAACAAATGAAAAATTGTTGGTCGAGGAACTGTTAAGATAGGAAACCTCACAATCAACAATGTTTCTCTCGTTGAAGGATTGAACTACAATCTATTGAGTATTAGTCAACTATGCGACACTAGATACAAAATCAACTTTCAAGAAGATACATGTTCTGAAACAAGTAAAGATTTCTCACAATCCTTTACTGGACGAAGACATGGAAATATTTATTTGTTGGATGTAAAGTCTGACAGTCCTCAATGTTTGATATCAATTCAAGATGAAGCAATTCTTTGGCATAGGAAACTTGGACATGTCAATCTGAAGTAAATTGCAAAAGTTTCATAAAAAAAGCTTGTTTGTGGACTTCCTGACCTAAAATATCAAAAGCATGATTTGTGCACTCCTTGTGTACTTGGAAAACAGGTTAGAAATTCCTATAAATCTATAAATCAAGTATCCACTAATCGTGTTTTGCAACTATTACACATGGATTTGTTCGGGCCAACAAGAATTTAAAGTATTGGAGGTAAAAGATACTATTTGGTAATAGTTGATGATTATTCTCGTTTTACTTGGATATTCTTTCTTGCAAATAAATCTGATGCATTGACTTATTTTACTAAGTTTGCAAAGAAAATCCAAATTGAGAAAGGGTATGCAATATCAAGTATTAGAACTGACCATAGTGGAGAATTTGAGAATCATGATTTTGCTAAATATTGTGATGATTATGGTATTCAATATAATTTTTCATCCCCATACACTCTACAACAAAATGAAGTTGTAGAAAGGAAAAATAGTTCTTTGCAAGAAATGGCAAACACTCTTTTGATTGAAAGTAATATTTCCCCTCATTTTTGAGCTGAAGCTACTTTAACTCGCTTGCTATATTATAAATAAAATTTTTCTAAGACCTATTTTAGAGAAAACACCTTACGAACTGCTTAAAGGTAATAAACCTATTGTTTCTTATTTTCATGTATTTGGTTGTAAATGCTTTATCCTAAAGAATTGTAGTGATCAAATTGGTAAGTTTGAAGAAAAATCAGATGAAGGAATCTTCCTTGGATACTCTATGACAAGTAAAGCTTTCAGAGTTTTCAACAAACGAACTCAATCTGTGGAAGAATCCATGAATGTGAAGTTTGAAGACTCAGTACAAAATCAGACTCAACTTGAAGATTTTGAGTCTGGCCAAATGTCTACAAATTCTCTTGAAGAAAATCAAATCTCAGACACTCAGCCACAAACCAATTCAGTAGTTCCAACTGAAGAAGAGCTTCATGAAAATGACAAACCAACTACAAATTGGAGGCACAAATCAAGTCACCCTGCAGATCTCATCATAAGCAATATTGATGAAGGAGTTCGTACAAGATCTAAAAGACGTGAAGAATCTAGTGCTCTTGCACTTATTTCTGAGATCGACCCTAAAAACATAGAAGATGCATTGAAAGATGAAAGTTGGATTGAAGCAATGCAAGAAGAATTGAATCAATTCAAAATCAACAATGTTTGGGAGCTACTTCCTAAACCAAAAGGTAAATCAATTATTGGTACCAAATGGGTTTTCAGGAACAAGCTTGATCAACAAGGAAAAGTGGTAAGGAACAAAGTAAGACTTGTGGCAAAAGGTTACACACAAGAAGAGGGCATCGACTATAATGAAACCTATGCACCAGTGGCAAGGTTAGAAGCTATAAGATTACTTTTTGCTTTTGCTTGCTTTAAAAATTTTAGGTTATTCCAAATGGACGTGAAAAGTGCATTCCTAAATGGAATTATCCAAGAAGAAGTATGTGGAACAACCACCAGGATTTGAAGATCCTAGAAGACCAAACCTTGTTTTCAAGCTGAAGAAAGCCTTATATGGTTTAAAACAAGCACCTCGAGCATGGTATGAAAGGTTAAGTATTTTCTTAATTCAAAATGGTTTCTCTAAAAGTAAAGTAGATACTACTTTATTTATTAAAAGAGAAGGCAATGATTTTATACTTGTTCAAATTTATGTTGATGATATAATATTTGGTTCTTCTAATGAAAAGCTTTGCAAGAATTTTTCAAAGTGTATGCAGAATGAATTTGAGATGAGCATGATGGGTGAATTGAACTTCTTTTTGGGACTTCAAGTCAAACAATCAAGTGAAGGAACCTTTATTCACCAAGAGAAGTATGCAAAAGACCTTATCAAGAAGTTTGGAATGAAGAATTGCAGGAAAACAGAAACTCCTATGTCAAGCTCATCAAAGCTGGATAAAGATGAAGAAGGAAAGAGTGTAGACCAAAAACTATACGAAGTATAATCGGGTCACTTCTTTACCTTACAGCATCTAGACCTGATATTTTATTTAGTGTTTGCATATGTGCTAGATTTCAATCTGATCCTAAAGAATCTCATATGACTGCTGTGAAGCGCATTATTAAATATGTTGCAACTACATCTAAGCTAGGTTGGTGGTATTCCAAACAAGGAGATTTTACTCTCCTTGGATATTCTGATGCTGACCTTGCTGGTTGTAGAGTGGATAGAAAAAGCACTATAGGTACATGTCAACTATTGGGAAACAGGATGGTGTCTTGGTTCTCAGGAAAATAGGGTACCGTGGCTCTTTCAACCGCTGAAGCAGAGTACATAGCTCTTGGAAGTTGCTGCTTTCAAATCCTATAAATGCAACAACAATTGAGAGACTTTGGAGTTGAGGAAACAAGTACAGAAATCAAATGTGACAACACAAGCGCAATCAATCTCACAAAGAATCCAATACTTCACTCAAGAGCAAAGCACATTGAAATCAAGCATCATTTCATTCGAGAACATGTTCAAAGTGGAGAAGTGGTGATTCAGCATGTAGATTCAAAGAATCAATTAGTAGATATATTCACAAAGCCCCTAGAAAAGGCTCACTTTGAATCAATTCACTCAAGACTAAGTATCGTAAGATTTGAAGATGTTCAGACTCAAAATTAAAGTCTTGAAAAGTTTAGACTCAACCCAAGGTTTGAAGGCATTTCAGACTCAACGCAAGGTCTGAAGGTGTTCAGACTCAACGTAAAGTCTGATGGCGCTCAGACTCAAAGGTAAAGTCTAAAAAGAGTTCAGACTCTGAGGTAAAGTCTGAACAACTATCAGACTCCGTCTTAAAGTCCTTTTACGTATTTTAATTTCTTCGTATTCTCGGAATTGTATTTTTGATAATTACTTTTCGAATTTTCAAAATCTCTTTTTACTCAATTTCTGACATGCAATTATGGCGGTTTATATTTTCAAAAAGGTAGTTTTCTTTTATGAAATTATGGTTTATTTTTAGCAGTTTTTATCTTTACCTTTTGGTGACGATTCAATATCTCGGTTTTATTTTATTTACTATTTATAAACTCGAATCGTCACTTTCATCCGCTACTACTCTTTCGCAACTCATCTCCATTCTCTTTCGCTTTCAAAACCCTAAAAGCTCCATTTGCTGTTCCTGTTTCATCACTTTTTCGACAAAAAATTCCATCTTTTTTGCGAACAAGTTTAATTTTCGCTTGCTCTCCAAAAATGTCGTCTCGGAAGTTTTCCAGAATTGCAAGCAGGGGACTACAGAGACAATCACAGGGTCCTATAAGGGTGGAGCTCACAGGAGAAGAGTCTCCTCAAAGGGAAGCCGAAAGTCAGCACTTTGAGGAAGGGATTACAGAAGCAGAGCTGGTAATAACTCTTAAACCGAATGTTGCTTTTGATCTTTACAAAAGGCTTAAAGATGGAGGAGTAAGTCTAAAGATGATTGAGGATTACCTAAAAGAAAGAGGATTCAAGAGTGAGTATCTCTTCTTGCTTGAAATGGAGAAGTTGAAAATCGTTAAGGAAGGAATCAAAGCAAAGAACGCTCGAAAACATTTCGAGTAATCCGCTTGAAAATACTCCAACCGAGACCCTAGATGATAATGAGAGACTTTTCTCTCACTTTCAGCCGCGATTAGGTGTGGCTGCTAACTCTGTTTGTCCTTCGGGAAGTTTGTTTCGGTCTAAAAAGCATGAATGAGTTTACACGAAGTTGTTGAAGAGGGGTGTAGGAAATCCAAGAAGTGTGGACTTTGACTTCCTTGATTCGTTGAAGATAAATCTTAGAGGGAAGTTTGCTAGGCTACAATTGGAAAGATTCTGCACGGATACGACAAATGCTCATTCTGAACTTACAGCATATTTTTACTCAAATTTGTCGTTTTTGGATACGAATCGGTTGTCTTTTTCTTTTATGGACAAGGATTATATAGTTGATGTTGATATGCTGGCTGATATTATTGGGGTGGAGAGAAGGAGTTTCCAACCAATAAAGGTGTCCACAACCTATGTAACTCTGGAGATTGTGCGTGACAGAACTGTAGAGGGCAAAATATCCTCTACTAGGATGAATGCCACAAATGTATTGCTGCACAAAATCATCATCAACTGTATCCGGCCCAAGACAACCTCGAAGACCGATGTCTCCAAGACCGAAGCCAAGTTGATGTTTGCCATCAATCAAGGCAGACCCTTCTCTCTCCCACATGTTATTTTTTTCCACATGTACAGGACTGTGGTTAAGGATAAGGGTCAATTGCCTTATTCATCGATCATCACCAAGCTGTTCAAGCATTTTGATGTTCAGATTCCTGCACCTCTATGCCCGACCAATTTAAGTCTGATGCTTGTTGGTCACAAGATGGTGATGAAGATGAAGCTTCCTGAGTTGAATGTCGCGCTGGAAATGTTGATGGAAGAGACAGCTTCCAAGGAGATCCCCACTGTTTCATCAAAGAGAAAGGGCAAGGAGCCCATTGTTGAGAAAAAGCGTCGAAAAATCATCCTGCAAGATGAAGATGATGAGGATGATGCCATGACCTTGTTAGCTCTCTCAAGATTGAGGAGCCCTGTTAGTTTGAAAACAGAGGCTGGAGAGAGGGCAAGAAAAGAAGTAGAGGAGAAGGAAGCTGAGAAGCAAAGGAAAGAGGAAGAGAAACAGAGGAAGAGAGAAGAGGAAAGGAAGAGAAGAGAGGAAGAAAGAAAAAGAAGAGAAGAGGAATAGAGAGAAGAAGAGGAAAGACAGAGGAAAGCATAAGAAGAAGAAGAAAGAAGAAGGGAAGAAGAAGAAGAGATGAGAAGAGAAGAAGAAGACAGAAGGAAGAAAGATGAAGAAGAAAGCAGAATACAGGAGGATTTGGCTACAGGATTTGAGCCATCATTCGCTCAATGCTGGGAAGAGACCGAGAAACATCACGGTCTTTGATATAGATGTAGACGAGGAATTTTCTACTCCACCCACAAGCATCAACACAGGGGGAGTTGCTGCAGAGCAAGGAACAATTTCGCCTTTACATTTTAGTGATGTGAGTAGGTCAGTTGCTGATCCTGAGGAGGTTTATGCATCTCATTTCCCAGAGCATGAAGAATCCTCACCAATAGAGAAGGAAAGGGCTGAGAAGGATGCTCCGAGTTTCCAAACTCCTAGAACTGATTTTACTGGTCCAAGTGGAGGTAATACTAACTCGATAGCTTTTACACAACTGTTGGATGTTATGTTGGACCTAAAGAAGCAGGTGTTTGGAATGGATTTCGAGCTGAGGGACTTAAAGAAGGCTATGCTGAGTACTTCTGTGAATATACAAGATCAGATCACTGAGAGCTCAAGTGGAATCAAATAAGAACAGTGCAGAGTTGGTTTGAGTGAAGGAAGCTCTTGCAAATCTCGAGAAAACAGTAAATGAGCTCAGCAAATTTCAGCTTGTTCGTTTCCCTGGAGAGCCCTAAAACCATTTTTTTTTCAAAACCATCTTTTATTCACTCTACCTCCTTTGATGGGACAAAAAGGGGGAGAGTTTGCAGATTTGAAGCTTTGATTTGAAGTTTATTTTTTGAAGATTTGTTTTTATTTTGAACTTTTATTTCGATTGCTTATACTGTTTTTTAGATTTGGGTTGGATTTTGATTGGGCTGTTTATTTGAACTTCTGTGACCTTATGCTGATTTGATGTTTGGTTCTTCTAGAATTGTGAATTTGCATTGCAGGATCATTATATTTGTGAGGATAATTGTTATTGGACTAACACTCTATTTTGCAGAAATAATCCTCAAAGTACATATGAGTTTTTCCTTACAGGTTTTAAATTCGCAAATCTATTGAGAGTTTTATCACCATAAAAAATGGGGAGAATGTTGAAGAAAAATCCCTTGGAGTTTTGAAGTTGACAAAACAGCCTCAAGAGTAAGGTCTGAAGAATCCAACACTCAGTCGGTTAAGTCTGAAGAGTTCAAAGACCCAAAAGTTTTTCCGTCTGAAGATAGTCAAGACTCAGTTTCAATCTGAAGACCTTCAAGACCCAAATCTAAGTCTGAAGACAGTTTGTGATTTTGACAGGCTGGCAACAGGTTATTCTTATGGTTAAGAAAAGTAAGATTTTGATTTTATATTCCCTATCTTATCCATGGAATATCTCTAGCTGTGATCATGAGCTCGGAAGATTTATTCTTCGGATTTTATCCGTTGAAGATCAAGTGAGTTTTTGGAAGGATCTAATTTTGGGAACTCAAGATCTTGATTGTATGGGCGAGCAGGATTGACGAGCTATTGTCTACTCACATTTTCGGCAACGTGAAGATCACTTAAATTGATTCAGTCCAACGGGTTGATTGGATGAATTCTTGGAAAGTGCCAACGGGTATGGAGGCACGGAGGCTATTTAAGGTGGATCGGTGTTGCTCGAAAAGAGAGAGAGACTTGATAGAAAAATCTTGATGTTAGAACCTCTAAAATCACTTGTTCTTTAAAATCTCTTGTGTTCAATTTGTGTATCAAAGAGAGTCACTTATAGTGCGAAAATAACAGGAAGCTGGAGGAGAGATTGTCTATTGAAGAAGTCTAGTTCGTGAACTGTAATAGCTCTCATTTGCTACATAATGACTACAGCTAGTTGGTTGCTAGCGTGGAGAGTGGACGTAGGCTTGGAATAAGCCGAACCACTATAATTCTTGTATCAATTCTCTCTTACCCTATCTTATTTACTTTATGATTGCATGATCTATTTATTGTTGATGTATTCGTTATATTAAAGTATTCTTTAATTAAATATTCCAAAAGAATTCCGCAATCATTTATTCACCCCCTCTAGGTGGATTCACTAGCCTCTATCAGTATCTAGTGTTGTTATGTAAAACGAAATGTCATGTAAAGTTGAAACGGAACATTTATATGAAGTCTCTAAACTTCTGATCATCGTTGGTCATTCTATATGTTTATTACATAAATCGGTGTACTGAATCTTTTTAGAGTGCATTCAATTAGAAACTAATCGTTCCTAATTGTGGCCCTCCATCATAATTTTAGGTTTCGTGCAAGTACTACAACCCATTAAGAAATCCCTAATAATGCTTTGAATATGACAAAATAAATTAAAGGCGATTAGCGTATTTAATGATTGAGTAATAAGCTATGCAGATGATGAAACATGTAAATGATATTATTGAAATCTATATTTAAAAGGATTAAAAGATAGACTCTATGCTGAACTTGAATTTATTCAGACTATGTTCGGATCTTAAGACTAAATATATTTAAAAGTAGAATATATTCAGGAACATACTTAAACTCAAATTCAAACAGAAGACATTTAGATTTTACTTCTAACAAAATATACTCGGACTTTATATATAGGACGAAACACAAGTCCAGAACGGGACAATTTGACATAACACAACATAATCCTAACATATAACTACCGGTGATCTGATTTGATAATTATACTAAAATAAATTTGATTAACTCAATCTAATTAATTGATAATTAAATTTTGAATATAAGAAGTTTCTAAATGAAGAGACTCTCAAAATCAATTTGGGATTCCCCTCCGCCCGGGCCCCACGATCAGCTTCAGGCCGCCGCGAGCTACCCTCCGCAGACCTCGATCGCGCCCCCCGCCCTGAACCTAGCTCGGTCCCCAACCCGAGCACGAATTCGCCGTACTCGTCCACCTACGCCTCGTCAGCTCCGTACAACGCGCCGTATGAGCCGACGTATGATAATTCCGTGAAGTACGATCAGGGGGGAATCGTTCCTCGATGATAGGTATGGCGGGGGGTACAGTCGTAGCATGTCCGATTACGGGTCGGACTTCTACAGGAAGCAATCGGATGTTTCGCAGTACGGTTCGGGTTCGAGGCGGGAGGGCGCGTATGGAGATGGTGTGTTTGCTTATGAAGGAGGGAAAGTCGAGCCATATGGTGCTCGAGGCACTTCTTCGAAATCATCGACCTGGTCTGCGTTCGATGATTATGGAAGACCAATCAGTTTTCCCTCGGGGAAGGAGTCTTCAGTCAGCTCACCGACGATTGTAAGAGCAGTGCCCAAGGCGGAGACGCAGCAGGATGTAAAGAGTGGGGTCCAGAAGTTTAGGGTGAAGCTATTGCCTGAAAGTGGTTCTCAGAGTACAATGGATGTTCTCTGTCAGGTTTGTCTTTGCTTGTTCATTTTGCTTAATTTCTACCTTCAGAAGTTTATAGTGTGCAGATTAGTAAGTTCATCGTTAGTATTTCATAGCTGCTGAATTTGACTCGTTTAATGCCTAGTTCGTCTTAAATCAGAGGCTAACCTTAGATTCTTTTGGGTTCTAGGACAGATAGACCGTATGAGCATCAAAGTGATTCATTACAAAATAATAAACCTGCAATGTATGGGTACAAATCATCTGATGCAACTGAATATATTACATCTCTCGACTGTTCGAGTTGTAATGTTATGATAGTTTTCATTGTGATTCTTCATTGCAAGTGAACTGAAGTGAATGATGTTTTGGCTAAACTGCCATAATGATTTTAAAAATAAAAAGCAAAGAACTTTCCTTTATCGGGCAACACCTGTTTTCGTTCTGGAAAACCTTAGCACATCCTACACTAATAGCTTGTAAGAGATGCAAGGTTGTAGTTTTGTACTGTCTTCATTATTCCAGTTCCTGTTATACTTTTTGCTTATTACTGAAGCAAGTAAAAGGATTGCCTGCCTTAGATGTCTTAAGATGTTGAAAATACGCCCTTTTGATCTTTAAATGTCTTGAAGATCACTGTTTGATGAAGTAATTGCTTGATAGATGTGTTATGTGGATTTATCATAAAATTATGTGGATTATGAGGATTGTAGATGTTAGAGATAAATGGTCATTTTGGGGCAAGCGGATCATTTATGATGAAAAGGAGGAGCTTCAAGAGAATGATTCAGAGTTTGTGATGTTAGCAATCACTGTTTGTAGATGCCTTCAAAAGACTAATATAATAAAAATTACATAAGTCACCATAAAATCAATCAATAATGTAACTATTACTGACCAAATTATATAAGGGGGGAAGGACACTGACTGCATTTGCTGTAGAAAACGTTAGTAAACAACCTAGAGTAGCTAAAAGAGGAATGGTGAAAATTGGTATACCTAGAAGGTTTCTTGTTTAGTACCCATATTAACCCAAATAGTTAGGTCCTCTTCGACAACTTAATTAAATGCCGATAACTGAAAAATTTGACACTTAATAAGATTAAAAGAGTCTGGTAATACTGACTAATATTGACTAGACAGATTCAAGTAAGCAAAAATTTCACTCAAGATGAAGTAAGGAAGCAGTTACTTAATTTGTTTGATGGAAAAACTTTTGTGGGAGTTAGAACTTTACCAATTATATTGCTATAGCCTATTATCACATCTGCAACTCCTTTTTTCTGAGAAGCTAACAAGATGCAATGTTTATCTTCCAACGCTTATATTGAACAATCTTTTGTTAAGCACTTGTATTGTTTGCTTTAAAAATTTTCATCCTACTAATTTGAAAATTTAACATTTTATAGGTGTATACATGTCAATCTTTGCATTTTTCCAAAGATGTCGTGTTTTGCATAAAATAAAAATTGAATTATAAGCACTGCAGGATTTGGAAAAAATAACTTAAAATCCATACAAATCAAACATATTCAGTGTCTAAATTCTGAGAAATCATGGTGTGTGTGCACTCTGTGTTTCGTTCCCCTGCACCTGGGGGGAAATATGACTTGGAGAACACCTATAATTGAACTCACTGATTTCGTTAATATTCATATTATCTCCTTACCATGTTCTTAATATTAATTCAAAGATCTTAAACATCTCTTTGTTTTGTTGTAAGATACCTGTAGTAAACAAGAGTTGCGACAATACAGTAGATCATTTTCTCTCTTTCTTGCTTTTATCCTTCGGTCATTTGGTGGTTGATTCTATTGCGACTGATTCTTGATGTTACATATACTCTTTCAGATAGGCTTGGATGGAATTCGTATGCTTGATCCTTCAACAAGTCGGACTTTTAGGATATACCCTTTAGAGACCATCATCAGATGTGAAGTGAGTTAATTGTCCTTGTTTACGCGTTCTTTTACAGTTTTTAACTTAATGTTGACCTATGGATGCATGGTGCCACGCAGGTGACGGAGTCATCTATATTTTCATTTTGGTCAAAGAGTCCTGTGGATATTGAACCCAGGCGTATTAGATTACAATCAAATCGTTACACAACTAACACACTCCTTGATACAGTGACAGCTGCGACTGTTCAGGTAGAATGCTACATCTGCATTTACCAATTATGTGCATGATGTGGTGGATGGATAAATTAGTGGGCTGACAAGGCTTGTCCAATGTGTGTGAAGAAGACTTTTTACCCTGTTATGTTAATATGTTATAATTTGCAGCCACTTATGAATGAATTCTCACACTCTATCGCCGTTGCTTAGATATTGAGTATTTCCTGCCTTTTTCCTTGCTTTCATGTACATACTGGCGCAACGCCAAAGTCCTTCCTTTCACATGCATATTGGTGGGACTTGCAAGGCCTTGCAGAAATGCAAGCCAGGCCTTCACTCATTTCTGAACTTTGAAACCTCACTGGACTGGCTGGTTTGACTGGAACTGGTCTTAGGTCTGGTCAGATTTTGACTACTAAATTGTTTGTGGCTAAACTGGCATTGGATGTTTTAGAGTTTTCATCCAGGGACTTACTATTGGATATACATTGTTCACACCAGCCATTCATCGGCTGAACCATAGTCTTTGTGGATTTGAACCTTTGAATGGGGTCCAAGGATTGAGACGCACTTGTGCACTTGAACTGTTAGACCACACGTTGCCCATACTTGCAAAGAGATGAATTCATTTAAGGATCCATATCCCTGCATTAGACCATGAATAGAAGATAGCTCCATAGTTAAATTTTTTTGTGGACCTTAAATAGCACCATAGTTTTTTTTTTTTTTTAATTTTTTTATATAACTTTAAATAGCTCCATAGTTCAGCTGATGGTTTATGTGCTTTCTGGACTGAAAGTAAATGTTTTTACATGCTCCAGTTAAAGGGAATGGGTGGAAGGAGCAGGCCTTCTGATCCTGTAAAGACAAGTGAACAGCCTGCAGAGAGGAAGAAAGGTATTGCTGACTGGATGAATATGATGAAGCGTGGCAATGAAGAGAAAGATCACTGGGTATAATGCAAAATCCATTTTTATCTTCTTCATCCCCCCCTGGGGCGTATGCTGATGGACTTGATGTTATTTTGTTGCATTGGCTATTTGGGCAAGCATGCGTTAATTTTTTTGTTGCTTGTGGCATTTTCCTTGATGCTGAGGTAAAAGTTCCTTCAGTCAGTGGCAGCTTCTGTTTAAGCTTTGGTTTTATTATGCTGCAATGGATTGCAAGTAGGCTTTTGGGAAAACAGGATTGTTTGGAGATCTTGATCTGTCTAGATTTGTGGAACTCTATTGAAGAAACAAACTTGCTTCATGTGGACTTGAAGGCAGCATTTACATGAACTTGGAAGCTCCATTAGGCATATGGGATGGAAATTTTAAACTATATAGAATTCTTCCAGCTTTGCTAGAGTCTCTGTACAGATGTGCTTACCTTACGCCTTTGCACACCTGTTTGATTGGTTCTCTTGTGGCCTTACCATAAAATTGCCTTTGTTTCGAAGCATCTAGTGGTAGTCTTTGAAATGGACTCTTAAGGAGGTTTTTTATCGTCTTATTTTATGTGGCCCCTCCAGCATTTTTAAGGATTTCCATTTCGAGTTCTCGAGCAATCGCACATGCACTAAACATCTTAAAATTGCTTATGCATATTTGATGGCTTGAAATCCATTTGGCCTGAGTATTTTGCAGAGTGTACTCTACAAGATTTTGCACTCCATCATCCCTATTTTATTGTCCATTTCATGGAAGGTCTGACAATTATAGATGTTGACATCCTTCTGTATCCTGGATCTCCCTCTTTATGAAGGCTTAGACTAGCTACATAGAGATCTTGTGCAGACCAAAATTGGCTAGCAACTTGTGCCATGCCATCAAAATTGTGTTTTTCTTTTTGTATTTGTGTTGGTCATTTATGTCATCAACATAAAGTGAAATATGGATCAAAACATGTCAAGTGTGTCGTCTTTGAATTAATCATAGTCACCAAATGCTGATGTCTCTCAGTAAATCCTTTTTGTGTAAAAAGTTATCACCCTTTGAAATAGTATTATATGTTGTTTTACCAGGCGTTTTGTATGCATTTATTCTCATTCTTAATGAGAAGAATGAGAAGTTACTATCAAAAGCATGGAAGTATCAAATCATTGGTTTCCTTAGAATCTCACATCAGCCTTGTTTGCCATAAAAGCTACTCACATTCCTTGGTTTTTCCTTATTAGGTTCCCGATGACGCAGTTTCAAAGTGTACAGCTTGTGGAACGGATTTTAGTGCTTTTATTCGCAGGGTACATACTTTTATATCCTACTTGTCTCTTCAGTGTTAATCTGTATTGTTTTCCCTCATGTCTGGTTCTTTGGGTTTCAGCACCACTGCAGGAATTATGGAGATATTTTCTGCGATAAATGTACCCATGGTAGGATTGCCCTAACTGCCGAAGAAAATGCTCAACCAGTTCGCATTTGTGACCGTTGTTTGGTATATTTCTAGTTTCTTTGAAGCGAATGTACCCCACATGTATCTTAGTATGTGTTTGGGCCTGAGACCTATTACAACTTGCAATAGGCTGGCATATTAGGGTGCGTTTGGTAACGACTCTATTCTCGGGAACTGATTCTAACAAGAAATGATTATTTTTTATTCTGTTTCCAGGAACTGATTCTGAGTAGAAGAAGGCGTTTGGTAACTGTCCAAAATTTTTGATTCTGGAATAGAATTGCCTTTGATAACGTGTTAATTGATTCTGTTTCAAATAATTTTTTTTTTTTAATTTTTAAATATATATATATATATATATATATTTTTTTTTTTACTTTTTTACTTTTTTTCTTTTCTTTTTTTCCTTTTTCCGGCAGTCGGCCAAACGAGGGCTGGCGACCTCACCGGAGCGTCGCCGGCCCTCGTCGGTCAAGCCTCGCCGGCAGCTAGGTGAGGCTTGCCCAACCTCGTCAAGGCTCGGCTTCGCCAGATCTGGCGAGGCCGAGCATTGCCGGTGGCCAGGCTGGCCTCGCCGGGGCTGGGTGAGGCCTGCCGGGCCATCTGCGGGGCTGGGCGAGGCTCGCCTGGCCACCGGTGGGGCTGGGCAAGGCCCGCCTGGCCACCGGAGGGGCTGGGCGAGTCTTGCTGGGGCTAGGCAGGCCTCGCCCAGCCCTGGTGAGGCTCACCTGGCCACCGGCGGACGGCGATCGGCGGCAGCGGTGGGCAGCGGCGGGCGGCGGCTGGTGGTGGTGGACGGCGGCCGCGAGACAAATCATTGTACATGAGGCAGGAGAATGTACAACGAGATGGGTTCTATGAAAATTCTAGTAAACCGGGGGGGGGATTTCAGAATCATGAGGACCTTGCAAGAAAGCTTCAGGTAGTCTTTCTGATACTTTGCATAGATAGCTTCAGGTAGACATGTTCCTGTAATTTCTTTGTGGCAAAGTCTTGGGACAACTTTGCGCAATCTTTTTTGATACTGTTTTGAAGAAAGCGTGTTGTCACGCTATAACTTTCTGACATTATTTGTATGTGACAGGAGGAAATGGAGAGGAATCGCAAAGGATCAGCGGGTAATTCTCTAATCTTAACTGGATACACGTGTTCTCAACGCAGCTGTTTATTTTCAGAGGATCCGTTTTTTTAATGTACCTGATGGATTCTGTCATGAAAGTACCCTTTTTTGGCTCGTTGTTAGTTGTGCTTGTGTCTAGTGTTGACAGAGGAACTGTCTTTTTACAGGCTCTCAGTCAGATGGTTCTGGAAGGAGGATGAAGGAAGTTGCCTGTCCCATATGCACTGTTCATTTGTAGGTATGAGACCCTTCCCCAGTAACAGCTCAGATGTGTTATGTTGGTCCTATTGTTAAATAATTCGATATTAAAAGGGGTGTGCTCTGGAATAATTGCAGGTCCAGGTTCCAACCTCTGGTTCTGAGACTATTGAATGTGGAGTGTGTCAGCATCCCTTCCATTTGAGTGCCCACTAGTGCCACCCTCTTTGGGCGATGAGGCTTCTGCATTATAACTTATTTGAATTGTTTAGCATTTGGAAAAGGGCTTTGGATGGCTACAACGAGATTAGCGACCTATTTAGTAAATTCCTTTGCTTTCTTTGGAGAATTTGAGCCAATGTTGGTAGTTCACGATATATTACTGTGAATTGAGAATTGAGTTGGTGCTGAGTGTGATAGGGACTTTTGTACATGGATGAACTGCAGAATTGTTGGTGCGGGTATTGTGGTATGCAAATCGCATGCCAGTGGCTTGTCGCAAGTTACCTTTCGTTGTAAAAAATAATTGATCATGTTAATCCCGTGACTTATTTGCATTTTTCTTCTTGCAAGTATCTTCTTTTTAGTTTGAATTATAGTTACCATTTGCTTAGGCGTACCCTGTCGCATACCTCATAATCATCAAGATCCAGGGGATAAGTTGCAATAGAGTGGCTTAATTGTGTTGGGATGCAGTTTATCATGTTCATTTATGCGATGGGTCAGGTGTTTTTATATACTATAGAAAGGTATTCATCGTCCCACAGTCTGAGGATTTTCTTAGCAGTTGTGAGCGAGACACCGAGGACGATAATTTGTGCGTTTCCCCCCCTTAGTGAAAAGTCGACTCCGTTCTGCTACAGGGTATTCAAATGGTCCAAGAGATTGGACAAAGTCTAATAGGGAATGCCCATCCTCTAAAATGAGCACTCTAGCTCTTTCTAGTCATGGAATTATGCCCGGAATGAAAATAGGGAATACCTATTAGAGTCATTCCAAGTTCAATACAAGTGCCATTTGGAACCTACTTGCTGAAAGAATTTTCTTATTTTTTGGAATTTAGAACCTGTTATGTATATTCTGAAACTTAAAACCTACCTATCCTAAGTTTTAGGGTCGATTTCAAGTTCTATTTAGGTTTCATATCCATTATTAATTGTATGATTACAATGAATCATTATTTTTAATGACCACCACTTTCCCTTAGTACCAATCGAGAATCCATAAAATCAGAAGTCACCATACCAGTGCATTAACAATTGGAGCTTATCACACTAGAACGCTGAAGTATTTGGGCGCCCTTCAGTCTCCACGACAATTTGGATGTACCTGTGATGACTAGTCATTACAAAATTCCATGGTCCCCTAGGCACGAGTTTATTAGTTTGAATCTTTTTGAGACAAGAAAATAAGTTTAAGATAAATGTGACATGGATGTACTTGTCACGACCCTTCCGGCAAGGCAAAGATGAGAAAACGAGTTTAGAGGTAATGTTGACTTGAAAACCAACGGTCTTCAATCGGCCGGGGTTCTCCCAAACCCTTATATCGGGTGTGATTGGAAAATTACAATTGAAATAGACCTATCTATGAAATCCAACCTAACTAGGGGTCATCACTAGCTTATTGAGGTTGACTAGGAGGCAAGTGAAATTTTTTTTTTATGTAACTAAAGACATGAGATCCGGTACTTGATTACACTAATTCTTGAACTAGTGTTCTTTTGGTATGCTAACTAATGTCGGCTAATGGTATTACTTAGTGGGAGTGAATAGGTGATTTCAATGAACTTGACAATAATTGCGGAATTAAAACAATCAAGTTTGATATAAGCTCAATCGGATGAAATAAAGTCTTGATATAAGCAGTCTGTTTATATTCTTACAGCGGTAGGTGTTCCACTTTGGCAATTTTTTTTGGGTCCTGACGAAGTTTCTAGAAAATGGGTTCGATTCATTGGCCTTACTTTCGGCCAACGCATTAGTTGCGAGGTTCTGACATGCGACGGCGATGAAAAGCCATGGCATTAGTGGTTTTGTGAAAGATATAGTGCGATGGATCTTATTAAGTGTTCGGATTCCGTGACCATGCACTGCTTCCTTTTCTCTCGATTCTTTACAAGGGTCTCCTCGTACTTGAAAGTGCAGGGTCAAACCGTAAAAATGGTGGTTGTGTGAAGATTCAGGGCGATAAGGAAATATGGGAGGGGACCAAAAGTGCGCCATGAAGCCCTTGTTGAATGCATCTGCCGGAGGTTGGGGTGGCCCAAATTGGTGTTCTGGTTGGGGAATTAGCATCACATGTTGTGATCTCGGAGCAACAAATCCGAGTGCCCACATCTAACATATAATTTTCATGAGCTCGGCTATCTTATTCGTGCCGTACTTGTAATTTTCTAAACCTCTGATACCAGCCTCGGCTTTTAGTGGAGGAAAACAGGACAACACTTTGACCGGTTTCTTTATTTTTTTCATTTTTACATTGTTTCCATTTTCTCTTGGCTTACTTTAGGATTAGAATATTTACGAAGGCCCAAAAAGCACCTATCTAAATGGGGGAAACTCAATCGCTGGGGTTTGCCCTAATGGCCACCCTTCCAACTTAAAATGGGGAGGTGGGGGTTCGAATTCCCACATTCTTAGGTGGATTGGGGTGGAGACGATTTCGTTTCGAGAGTAGGTTTCGATGCCCACGCCTTACAAGGAGGTAGAGCAAAATTCTAAGAGTGAGAGTTAAAGCAGGAATAGAGTATAATTGACAAAAAAAAGAAAATGGAGGGAAACTCTACGTATCTCAATAAGTTCAAACCCTTGAATTTGAAAAAAAGAAAAAAAAATACATTCCACAAAACAGATAATCACAAGTAAAAAGGTATCATCACTAAACTAAAAGAAATCATTAATTTCATTAGAAAGATCTATTAAATTCCAAAGATGAGAAACACTTGAAATGTTGGCTTTACAACTAATAACAAAAATATTGTGCATTGCGACTTCTAATTCGTTCCGCTCTATTCATTGCTCTAAAAGGACTCTCTAGTGGCCTAAAAACATTAGCTTTCATTACTAGTGACTTAGGATTGCTTGGTGTCATGACTCATTCATCGATAGCATCTTCAATTGAATTGTTCATCTTATCTCAATCGCTAACATTATTTTCATCGGTAAAGTTGCTTCCAACACAAAATCCATTCATCCAAACAAGATGAAAGGAAAAATAAAATAAAATAAAGCATTGTATGTCTATAATACGTGTGTGTATATACCAACTAAAATTCGGTGTTACAGTACATCTTACTTTCTCGTGATCAAAGAAGTAAAGATTAATAACTTTTCTCCACGGTCATGTGTTAATCCATTGCAATATCCTAAAATAATCGAAAGTTCAAAGTATACTAGATATTCACATTCATTTTTTTTTTTTTAAGTTCTTAAATTTCTTTTATATAGGAAGGAAATCTATCAAATATTTTTTTTCTTTTTTTTGTGGCTAAAGATTAATGTTAACTATTCAAAAAGTTGCGATTGAATTCTTCCTATACTACTTATTGTTCAAATATTATCACTTTGATTTTTTAAAATAAAAGAGAAAAATGAATAAATCCCACCAATTTCTTGACAAAAAAAATTATGAAACTGGCAAGTCCATATCCTTGCTCCCAACTTCAAAATCATTGGTTGACATTCCACCGTCTATTTTGTAAAATGACCATACGGTCATGTATTCGCTTTCCGGTTTCAATTTACTATCATTTTGAATGTTTTGAGCTGCAACAAAATGGTAGGTTGTATTTGAGCATATCGAAAGCTTATCTTTCCTCCAAGCTAGAGAACCTTGTGAAGCCTTAGCTTTATTCCAAAGAAGTAAATTCTAGAATTTTAGGAATAGGTAAATAGGATTAGCTCATTAGCAGCTCGAGCTAATATACATTTCTGTTTTGTTTGGATTTGAGGTCCTTTGGAAATTATGGTCATTTATGAAGGAGAGAATTGCCTAAAAAAATCGAAGTGCCTTTGTGGTTATCTAAATAGGTCTTAAAGAAATTTGGGCTACATCATACAACATTATAATATAATTATTGATTATAGTTTTCTTTACATTTTTAGAATTGATAATCTTTTAAATTTATCTGGTATTATTCCTAATAAAAGATAGGTTAAATATGAATGGGTAGAAAAAGATTCAATCTAACCACTGTTTCTGTAATATAATTATGGCAATCCACACTCAATCTCACTTGGACCCAAATCATATTCAGCTCAACGCAAGCTCCAAATTTTAGCAATTTTTCACTTCAAATATGCTGTGAGTTTTCCTTTTACCGTGTTCTAGATCAGCTGTCATTTCTGCGAGAATGGGGTGGACCGCGTCTAGATTTGGCTTCGTGAATGCCGTGGGAGGACACTTTCCTTATACGCTTTGAATTCAAAATCGTGCAGCACGACGTGGGGTCTGATCTTTGCGGAAAATTGGGTGTACCCACACCTCACGAAAGACGTTGACTTGACATCACTTTCCTCAAAGACCTCTCTGTCGAAGCCTCTGCTTTTCTTACAATGGGAGGGGGGAGGGGGGGACTCATAAATAGGTCAGACCAAAAAAAACAACGAAATGGGGAATGACCCAGTCAGAAAAGTGACATGCGAACGCTTCAAAAGTAACAAGTCTTCAAAGAGCCAAAAATTCGTCTCGGTCAGCTCTCAGAAAAGATAACTACCCCGGTCCACCTACGGCGTAAAAGTAATGTAAACGTACCTTTTGTCAGTCTCCCCATTTTTATTGCATTCCCATTATCATGGAAAATGATAGGATCGTGACTTTTCACAGCCTATTTAAGCATCGCTTGTAGTCTCAGGGAAACACAAACCAACTTATCCGAACTAAAATAGGAGAAGGAGAAGAAGCATCCATGGATTCTTCACCAGAATTCAAGAAAGTCATGAGCCTTGTGGCTGTCTTTGCTCTTTTCATTATCTTTGCCATTTCACTTCCTGCTCATGCTTCCCCTACAGAAGCACAAGCCCTCCTCAAATGGAAGTCTAGTCTTGGCAACCATTCAATTTCTTCCCTTTCTTCGTGGGCTCCCTCTCCTCATAATGCCACTAGTTCCGATTCAACCATGAGTCCGTGCACTTGGCATGGCATCTCCTGTGATTGGGTAGGAAGTGTGGTCGGCATTAATCTCACCGATGCCGGAGTTGAAGGTACGCTTGATGAATTCCCATTCTCATCTTTGTCATATCTCAAGAATATGGACCTAAGCATGAATAGTCTTTCTGGTCACATTCCACCTCAAATCAGTCTCCTGAATAATCTCACCTATCTTGACCTCTCTATCAATAAGTTCTCGGGGAAAATACCGTTAGAGATTGGCCATCTAACGAAATTGGAGGTCCTGCACCTGTTCTCCAATGAGTTAGATGGCTCCATTCCCCAAGAAATCGGGCAATTGCATTTGCTTAGTGAAGTTGCGCTATATTCGAATAAGTTGAGTGGACCCATACCTTCCTCATTAGGTAATTTGAGTAAATTAGCTATCTTGTATGTCTACAACAACTCCCTTTCTGGTTTTATTCCTCCTGAAATAGGAAATATGACAAATTTGGAAGTACTCCAGATGGATTCCAACGACTTGATAGGATCAATTCCTTCTACTTTGGGGAATTTAACCAAATTAACAGAGCTGCAGCTATCTGCTAATAAGCTTACCGGTCCCATCCCCCTAGAATTAGGGAATTTGAACCTTCTCAGCTCGTTGAGCCTGTACAAAAATAATCTCACGGGCTCAATCCCGCCAATATTAGGCCATTTGACGAAGCTTGCCATTCTTTATCTCTATGGTAACCAGCTTTCTGGTCACATTCCTGATGAAATAGGAAATCTCAGCGCTATGCTTGACTTAGAGTTAAGTAGAAATCAGCTCACTGGCCCAATTCCTTCTTCGTTGGGTCACTTGACCGACCTATCATATTTGTTCCTTCGCGAGAATCGGCTTTCTGGTTTAGTTCCTGAATCCTTAGGGGATCTGATGAACTTAAAGATGCTTCAATTGGATGCCAACGAGTTAACTGGCTCCTTACCAGAGAACTTGTGCCAAGGTGGATTGCTCCAAAACCTCTCCATGAGTGGCAACAAGTTAACTGGTTCTATCCCTAGAAGCTTGAAAAATTGCACAAGCTTAGTCAGACTCCGTCTCGAAGAAAACCAGTTGACAGGAAACATCTCCGAGATCTTTGGTGTTTACCCCAACTTGAGCTTTATTGACTTGAGTTCCAACAAGTTCTATGGAGAAATCTCAACAAATTGGGGAAGTTGCATGAGTTTAAGTGATCTAAGAATTGCTAGAAATAACATCACTGGTAGCTTGCCTCTTGAGATTGGAAATGCGACTAAATTGAGTGTAATTGATCTATCTTTCAATAGTTTAGTCGGGGAGGTTCCGAAAGAATTTGGAAAATTGACTTTTTTGGAGAATTTGAATCTAAGTAGGAACCAACTTTCTGGCCAAATAAGTCCAGAGATTGCATCGTGACCTAGTCTTTTGAAATTGGATTTGTCGTGGAATAGATTAAGTAGGTCTATCCCACAGGCTATTGGGAATTCTTCAAAATTGACCCACTTGTATTTGAGCAACAACCTGTTGAGCCAAGATATTCCAGGGCAATTAGGGATGCTAACTCACTTAAATGAGCTAGACTTGAGTTGTAACTTGTTAAGTGGTGACATCCCAATTCAATTCAACAAGCTGGAAAGCCTAGTGAAACTCAACCTTTCACACAATAATCTTTCTGGCCTTATATACAAGACTTTCAAGGATATGCGAGGTTTGGCAGAGGTAGACATCTCCTACAACAAATTTGAGGGTCCCATCCCCACCACCATGGCATTTCAAAATGCAACAAAAGAAGCGTTTGAAGGCAACAGTGGATTGTGTGGAAATGTCAAAGGACTTGAGCCATGTAATCAAGTGGTGGTAGATAGGGAAAACTCTTCGGCTGGAGGTAGAGTGTTTCTTATTGTGTTTCCTCTGGTAGGAGTAATTCTTCCATTTATTTTCTTTGGAATTTTCTTCATTTTCCGCAAAAAGAAGATCCATCGAACAGTGGAACTAGCACCCAAGACAACTAAAGTCTTTTCTCTACCAAAGTACGATGGAAAGATCTTATATGAAGACATCATAGAAGCTACTGGTGCATTTGATGAGATTTATTGTATTGGACGGGGGGGCTGTGGAAGTGTCTTCAAGGCCAAATTAAGATCGGGTGACATAGTAGCTGTAAAGAAGATCCATCAAACGGTTGATAGTGGGCAAATGGATCAAAAGGAATTTTTGAATGAGATTAGGGCTTTGACAGAAATTCGACACCGCAATATTGTGAAACTCGAGGGCTTTTGTTCGCATCCACAACACTCTTTCTTAGTGTATGAGTACTTGGATAGAGGAAGCTTGTCTACAATCTTGAGCAATGAAGAAGAAGCTAAAGAGTTGGACTGGAACAAGCGGGTGAATATCATAAAAGGCGTGGCATATGCTCTTTCTTATATGCACCATGATTGTAACCCTCCAATCATCCATCGAGATATTTCCAGTAACAACATTCTGCTTGATTTTGAGTATGAGGCGCATGTTTCCGACTTTGGCACGGCTAAGCTTCTTAAGTTGGATACATCAAATTGGACTACAGTCGTCGGCACATATGGTTATGTAGCTCCAGGTAAACTCCGAAATCAACTCTTGATTCGAAGATTGAGCTAAAGCAATGTCTTTGTGCTAATAGATATATCACCCTCTTTGTGTAGAGCTTGCTTACACAATGAAGGTGACGGAGAAATGTGATGTGTATAGCTTTGGAATAGTGGCCATCGAGTTGATCAAAGGAAGACATCTAGGTGACAGCGTTTCATCTCTAGTAGCTCCAATCGACATAGAGATCTCGGTTGTTTTGAGGAAAATATTGGATTCACGCCTGCCAACGCCCACACCAGGCATTGAGGATAAACTTCTGACCATCTTCAAGCTTGCAGTCGCTTGCTTATCTGCTGATCCCCAACTGAGGCCGTCGATGGACACGATTTCCCAGAGACTATCAGCACGTTCAACCACTTTCCAGGGCGTTCAATTTTCAGATACGGCCGTTGATCCTGTGAGAGATACAATAACTTCAAGCCAATTGGTAGAAGATATTGTCTGATTAATGATGTTGCTTTGTCCACCACACGCAAGAAGGTCTAAGATCTTCTTTAATGAAAAATAGAGTCACTTGAACTAATTGATTAACTCTCAAACTTTTTTCAATAGATTGTTTCCCTCACTTATGTGTTTACTTTATTTGCATTTAGGATAAATATTTTGACCATCAACCAAAGTGGAGTGTTTCATATCAGTATGAGGATGCGGACTATGCTTCGTTTATGCCCAAGTAAGGATAGAACTGCCTTTTGTTTTGGAAGAAGCAAAACTAGAACATTCTGGCATCTAGTTTTGTTTGTAGAGACAACAGCTGAACTCAAGTGATATTTCAAATTGTTTGTATCTAGTCTTAACTAGACTAGTGTCTATGCAGTGGATGTATCCATGTCAAGTTAGGCTTAGAAAATATTACTTTTTTATTAATGTAAAGTTGATGATATATCCAGTGTTGTTATCTTGAAACCAAAATGTCCATGTAAGGATGAAATGGGACATTTATATGAAGTCTCTAAACTCTTGATCATTATTAGTCCTTCAATATGTTTATTTTTGATTTATGTAGATGCAAAATCGACTTACTTGTAGAAGAGTTTCAATTATGGATCTTTTAAGAGTGCATTCAATCAGAAACTAATTGTTCCTAATCATGGCCATCCACCATAATTTTGGGTTTCGTGCAATTACTACAACTGTGTATCATGACAGAGGGCGATCAATCCGTTCCTATTCAGAGTGCTATGTGCATGTTACCATGGCATGAGTCGTTAATAGAAGTTTAGTAGCTTTTATTGTCCAAAATAGTGAAATCCGGACTTCATTTTCGTTAGAGCTTCCAACTTGAAGTGCTCAAATTAGGAAGATCACTGATCACCATTTCATCTCAAGAGGAAATTATCCATTGTTTCAGAAAGACTTCAAGTTCTGTTCTAGCTCTACCTTACATTTTAAGAGCGTGAAGGTAGATGACATCCAGCCCTCCAAAATCTTGGAGGTTTTAAATCATGATAGGCCGGTTTTGCTAGGCCTAGCTCCATTGTCAAATTCAAGTAGAACCCATTTGGGTTTTAGCTCATCATCAACCATCTTTTCTATTTTTCAGAACAGAGAACTTGCATCTGGAAAATAGCCTTGCGCAAAACATGTCAGAACAGAGTCCCCTCATAAACTTCATATGGAAAACAAGAGACTTAGCCTATGAGAGCTCATAGTTTTGTGAATTTGAGAAAGGAAACCATAGTAGACCAATGTTTGACACCACCCTCGATCACTCATGTAAAACCCCACATCGTAAAATCAAAGTTCCAAAAAACTTCGCCAATGAATAGTATAAAAGAAAACAATGAAGGGATAGCTATTCGAATCAAGGCGTAGCGAGACAATGAGTTATGTGCACCCAACCTTCTCGAGTGGTTGTGTCAATTCATCTCAATTCTTGATTGTTCTGCTTAGAAGAAAGGTAATAGGAAATATGCAATGTCAAGAAAGAACCACCCGGTGGGAATTGTCAACATTTTCATTATGCCAAATGGCATATACCAATATGCATCCCACGAGTTAATGCTTGCTGATGCATTTCCGTTGTCAAATAGAAAAATCCCAGGAAAATACGATTGAGGAATACTCGTGAACTTGAGAAAAAACGACTTCTAGACCAAAAGAGAAAAATGGCCATGTATTCACAAGGCTTCAGGATAGTCATGATTAAGGGTGTGCATGGTTTGGATGGGTGGTTCTTGGCTTAGAATTGGGAAACGCCCGCTAAGGACTAGTTTCGAAAAATTGAAATTGAGAACCACCCGTTGGTTGCATGGATCCATCCGAGAACTGGACCATCGGTCTAGTCTGGTTTCCGGGTGAATCCATGGAGTCGTTCTCATCAACAATAATATCGTTTTCCAAATCCTGCCATGAGTACTCTTCATATCGAATAATTTTTTTTTTTTTAAAAACCGAACCGGCTTAATTAAGGGTACCATTTTTTATTTTATTTTATTGGAAAACACTACCAAAGAAGAGAAATAGGTTTTTTTTTTTTTTTTCCTATTTTTGAATCATTTTAGTTGAAATCTATAATATTCTTTAAGTTTAAGGTTCTAGATGATTGTCATATGTAGATCGCCTTTTCTGTTATTTCCTAATAGTGTTCAATCTCTTATAACATTTATTTTACTGAATTCTTTTTGTAGAAACAATTCCACCGATACTTCACTTATTCTTGAACACAGTGTCCTATGTGAGTCCTAGAAGTATCCTCAGAAGGAGCCATTTGTTGAGTTGTTGAAAGGTAGCTTACACACTTTACTAAATCTTGTAAAAACATGGAAACTGTGGGAGGAGATGGAGCCCTAAAATTTAGGTTTGCTAATTAGTAATTGCAAATTTTATTCATTGAGGGATCCTAGACTTAGAACCAGGGAAGACGGAGTCAATTTCCTGCCAATATGCATCCCACAGTGGGCAAACAATTCCTGTTCAAGCCCTTGAGGGACAGCCTTTTAGCAGAAAACTACTCAATCCTTTAGTTCAGAGCCTAGAGACACTCAGAGATGCCAGGATGGAAACGTTTCTAACATACTCGAGCTGCGTTTCTTGGAGGATCCTACCAGGCTAGAGAAGAAGAAAGGAGTTTAGAAAGCCATAAGAGATTTTTCACAAAAACACTCACTTCATTTCAAGGGACTCTGCCCAACATAATACAAACTCTTTGCCTTATATAGACAAATAGAAGACACAAACAGACAAGGACCAACTAACAAAGGTCCAGAAATAGAACAAAGGCACCGGAAATTTCTAGCAGGGAATTATTCGCACACTTTGAACAGTACCCGTACTGTGAACAATACTTTCCCTAGCCTAGTGAATAGTAAAAGTGAACAGTAACTTGCTACAGTGAAATTATATGGACAACGGCTTTTCAGCAGTCTCGCTCGTCACGAGCATTGTAGTCATAGTTTGAGTCATCTGAGCTGTGTCTTGTCACAAAGAGATGTTCTTCATACTTCTGTTCAAGAGCTTCAAGATCTTCTAGTGAGAGAATTTGGTTTGGCTGATATGATGAGGATGCTTCTTCATGTGCCCAGTGTGATGCCTCTTTTAGGTTCCAGTTCACATTGTCATCTCTTGGAGTGTCGGCAGGAATGCTTGGCTGAGGCCAGTTGGCTGGATCCTTATAGAAGGATATGTTCATGTTTTGAGATAAAGACGAGGGTCCTTGGTCATAGGGGTCTTGGGAGAGAGGACCTCCCCATCTAGCATAAGGGTCTTGAGTTGATTGGACAATGTCATCTGCATCTGTCATTTCATGCTCCTGGGATGACGAGGCTTGTCTGAAGTCTTTGAGTGCTTCTTTGGCCTTTGGTGCTAGTTCATAATAATCCCACGCAGTAGGTACATTATAGTTCCAGACATCCTGAGGAATGGTTTTGTTTTCTTGACAAAGAATTCTCTAGAGTTCTCGGTACTGGTGTTCACAACATCCAACAGGTCCTGGGTAAGATTTGTGAATTCGAGCTTCTCTGCTATCCAAGTGAGGCTTATAGGATGTGGTTCCTATAATCTGTGGTTCATAAATTATGCTACCATTATTTCTAAAAAAATGCCATGGGCGCTTAAAAAACAGGATAGTATGGACTTTAGGGTTTGGTGTCAGGGTTCTTAGTTCTTTTTCTAAAAGATGTTTCCAATGAGTTGGAGGATAGAACCAATTGAGGAAGTCTAAGAGATTTTTATCACTTTTTCTTTCAACATTACCTTTGTCGAGTAAGAAAATCCTTGTGAGGTTGGCAATGAATCTTCTGGTTGGGATTTCCATGGCTATCAAGTACTTATTGGTTAAGTACCATAATAACTTCTTGAGTTGATCAGGGAAATCATCTTCCTTCCAGATGAGAGGATGTATGAATGGATAATCTGCATTCAAGCCAAAAGGATAGAGGATTGAACCTCCATTGGATCGGAATAGTTCAGTATGGTATTGCCACATGAGGCTATCCATCTTGCTGGATTTGTTCAATGATCTCCTGGGATATTTCCAGCTAGGCAAATCTTTGATCTTCTCAATCTTGTAATTTTCTCCATGATTGAGCATATGGAAAGTAGGTCTCTTGATTTACATGTTGATTTTTGCTAGTGCTTTCGGTCTTGACAAGAAGTCAGCAAGCACATTCTTCTTTCTAGGAATATATTTGGTTTCAAAAGAGTATTTTGAAAACCATTCAGCCCATCGAAGCAGTTGAGAATTAGGGATTTGCTTCTGCTTGAATTTTGTCATCTGTGGAAAAGATGCCATATCTAATTCCACTAGGAAATGATGACCGATGAGATGAAACTCAAACTTTTTAATCCCATTTTTTACTGTTAAAATTTCTTTGAAAGTGGAATGGTAATGCATTTCTGCTTGAGAGAATTTTTCACTTTTGTGAGCACAAAGATGTCTCTTACTATCAATTTCTTTAAATAGGATTGTTGTCCAGTATTCATCACTGGTGTCAGTCTGGAGAATTCTTTTTCTTGTTGATAGTATTTGTAATGGTGGGAGATTATGCATAATCTCCTTAAGCTTGGCGACTGCTTTAGTCTGAATTTTTCCCCAAAGTGGGAGGTGCTTTTTCAACATTGACTAGAGAGGAATCAGCAACTTTGCAATGGTTGGAACAAAATCCTTGAGATAATTAATTATCCCAAGAAATTGCTGAACTTGCTTTGTGGTGAAATTTTCTTCCAGAAACTTCAATAATTCTTGTGCAATATGTGGCAATGGATAGTACGTACCTTTGTTGAGATACATACCAAGAAATTCAATTTCTGTCTAAGCAATATTCATTTTTCTCTAGGAAAGCATAATGTCATGCTTTTTCACAATTTCTGCAAACTGTTCAAGGAGTTGACAGTGCGATTGCTCATTAGGGCTGTAGAGCAAGATGTCATCGATGTAAATTGCTGCACTTGATAGCATTGGCTGGAAAATTCGACACATGGCCTTTTGGAAGAGGGATTGTGCTACTTTTAGGCCAAAAGGAAGAACTTTCCACTGGAAGTGCTGGTTTGGAATACAGAACCCTATTTTGGGTCTGTCTTCAGGATGGACGCCCAATTGCCAAAATTCGGCTTTGAGGTAGAATTTGGAATAAATGTGGGTCTTGGTTAGACCAGCAAAGAGGGAATCTCTCGAGGGTAAGGGGAATTTATCATCTTAGAGAAAAAAGGTTGAGAGGTTGATAGTTAGTTACCAACATCATTTTTCCCCTAGTTTGCTCAACACGCTTATTGACATAAAAGGCTTCACAAGCCCATTGGGAGTTTGAGAGTTCAATAAGTCCCTGTTGCAGTAATTCTGAGCATTCCCATTGAGCCAAAACTAAATGGTCTGGGTTCATTCCTGTGTGACTCGCCTTAGTTGGATTGATATCTTCATTCTTTTTGAAAGGAAGGCGATCAAAGAACTCTGGATTTTCCCATAAAGGAGGAGAGCATTTCTAAGCGAACTCAGAATGAGATTCTGAACAAGACTCAAGTAGCTTTTGCATGATTGGATCTAATGGACTCATGTGAATGGAAAAGAGTCTCTAAATATTGACAAACTTAGAGAATTGGTCCTTATACCTAAGACCTTTTCCAGGAATGATTCAAAGCTGAGAAATCTGAGTCATGATGTCCTACCCAATTATCAAATCTTTATTATGGAGACTAGATCCAAAGATTTTTGTGTTTATGGAACACTGGGGAAAGAACTGGATAGTTACGGGAGTAGTTCTGACATTTGTGGAGAAGGTGTCTCCAGAAGCAGAGTTGAAATATCGGACATAAGGAGTCCAATATTCTTCAGGTAGAACTTTTGTATCTAGAATGGAACAACTTGCTCCAGTGTCAATAAGAGCAATAACAGTGATAGGTTTGGCAAACTTTGAAGTAAGGATTTTCACAGGGAAATGGGGACACTAGTTTTGACTTGAGAATATGTCAGAAATCTGTTTTGAAGATGTAGGAGATATATAAAAAATTTCTTCAGACTCTAAGTCGGATTCAGTTTCATTGGACGTTAGGTAAGAAGGGATGACATAAAGAGTTTGTTCCGACGGTTCTTCATCAGCGGAGAATAAAGATTCAATATCATCATTTTCAAGAGAAATCCCAGTTTCATTTTCAATATGATGAATTAGTCGATTCTGACCTTTTCTCGTTTGAGGATAGTTTTTGGCAAAATGTCCTTTCTGGTTGCAGATAAAGCAACGGTTTGATTTCTTGTGGCCTGTGCAATCTTTCCTTTTGCGTAGGTATCGTCATTTCTTCTTTCTTCATAAGTGTTTGGGGTCATGTTTGTACTTTTTGATGCTGAACTTCTTAAAGTGCTTCTTCTTCCGAGAAAACTTTCCACAAGTACCATCACAATCTTGCTTGGAACATTTGATCTTCAACTTCTGGTGTGAGCAAGTTGCTTCAAGACTTTTGTCTTCCATGACATAGGTACGGACCATCTAGCGTTTCAGGCATAATTCTTCAAGACATAAATGGATCTCTTGCTGTATTTCTCCCAAGGGAATGTCTTGTACTCTTTTTTGTTTTCTAAAAAAGGATATTTCTACCATCTGGGATAATTCTTTGGGAATGGAGGACAGGAAAACATGCTTTAGATTTGTATCAGCTCCAATCTGATAAAAAAGCTTAAGCATTTCTCGATAATGCTTATCAAGATGTTTTTTCTGGAGAGAGCAACATTTTCTCTCGAAGAATTCTCTTCTTTTCATTTCTACAAGATCAGTGGGCTTCCCCACAAAGAAATGATATAGAAGAGTAATGGGATGGCAAAAATCTTGTGACATCAGAAAATGAATATGATCTTATTCTGCCACTGATTTCCACCAGGCTTTGAGGCTTCCTGTAAACCTTATGACAAAGTTGTAAAGGACATCATTCATATCATGGTTGGTGATGGATTGAGTATTCAACCAAGTATGATATTCTTCAAGTCTTTCTGGCTATTTGTGATAAGGAATATCATCAATGGTGAAAAACTGTTTTGATGCCATGGACACATGTTGTCTTGAATTGTTCCGAATAATTCTTGGCTCAGAATAATTTGATTCCATATCATGATTTGGAGGATCAGCCATGAATATGGACGAGGTGACTGGTGCAATAGGGAGAGTATCAATAGCAGGAATTGAGAAAGATGAAGAGGAGGAAAGAGATACTGAATCATATTCGGTATCAAAAATGTTAGGAAAAGTTTGTTCTGTTGGGAAAAGAATCTGATCATTTGGAATTTCAAGATTAGGCTGTTGGACAACAGGATCAATTTGCTGTTCCTGGGTGCCCAAATCCTTTAGAAAAGATTCTAATGGATTTGATAGCATCATCTGATCTGGTCTTTCTCTCTGATTTGGCTTTTCTCTAATAACAACCAAAAAGGATTCTGGGGGTATTTTTTCTTTTCCTTTCTCTTTTTGGCTTCGAGTGAGATCTTTGAGGCGATTACGCATACTTGCCATATCTGGTTCCTTTTTGTAAGGATCCTCTGGGATGGCAGCAAAGATAGACGTCTGAGGTGGAGGAGACACGTACCCCATTCTCATAGTAGGTGCCAATGGGTCAAAAGGTCTAAACCTTCCTTCTTCAAGAATCTGAATTTGCCTCTTGAGCTTTTTTATCTCCGATTTTGGGCTCTCCAGATGATGATACCTGAGGTGTTGTCCTGATTCCAAGGCATTAAGCCTCTTTTGGAATTCAAATAGCAATTTTTTGGTGGTCTCATTATACCTTCGAAGATCTTGTTGCACATTTCCAATCTTGTAATCAATTACTTTGAAAGCATTGTTTTGTGCTAACAGAGTCTCCGATTGCCAATTTAGGACAGCTTCAGCAGCAGTAGTTTTTCTCTGTCTTCCATGCTCATCCACATCAGTGAGGGTAGATATTTTAGGAGTATGACGGTACCTACACTGTGGATTAGTAAACTCTTCAAGAGCAGGGAAAGTAAGTTTAGAGCTTTCACGGACAAGAGGGGGAAAGTCCGTATCATGAAACATTGCAATGGAAGAGACATGTTGTTTTTCTGCTGGAATTTCAAGTGGGTAGGAGTATTTCTTAGCCCACTTAAGGATTGGCTTATAAAATGGGGAGAGAGCTGGTTTCTTCTGAGGAGGAGAGGGTGGAGGTGACGGTGGTGGAGTTGATGAGACTGAAGGTGGAACAATATATTCTTGTGGTGGAGGAGGTGTGTAGGAAACTACGAATTGATATTTGTCATACTCACCAAGAGTATCAACAAATGGATCTCCGTTTAAGTACTTCTGGAAGAGGGGATCTCTTCGTTTTTTCCTTTGAGATGGAGGTCTATCAAATGGATTTATCTAATCAGGGGAATTTAGGCAGTGGGAACATTGACAGAAAGGATCCCAAAAATAATGACCATGTTGGTCTTTGTAGTAATGGACTGGATGTCCATCACCATTAAAATGTCGAACAAGCTTTTTTGGATTTGGCTCGGAAATGGATTCAGGAACACATGGTTCAATCATGAAAAGGGTCTGGAAGATAGATGGACTTTCTTCCTTTTCCTTGCCAAACTTGATGGAAACAGTTCCATCTTTCTTTCGGATAAACTCAGAATCCGATGACTGAAAAGGCTTGCTATTTTGGTGCAGCTTTTCATAGTTAGTAATCCATGTATCTGGGAGGAGAGTGGCTAACTTCTCCTTTGGAATTTGTCTGGGAACATGAATACAGGAGGCTTGATCATTCTGCATAGAGATGAACAATGCAGCTTCATTTCCATTGTTGAAGTTTAGATCAAGAGCATGGTTCTGCATTCGATAAATCATCTGATAGTGAAGTGTTGCGGCAACATAATCGACAGTTTGGGGAGCTCCAGTGAGCTGAACCTGTACTTTCATAAAAGAAAGTAATTGTGGGTCTAAAAGAGCGATGTTGAAGTTGGGATACAAGGTGACAAACACTGTGCAAGCATTCAAAGTGGTTTGGACAGTGCCAATACAAGCATGCTGGTACTCCAGGAAACGAGTATCCAATAACACTATTCTTGCAACAACTGGTAAACCCTTGCGACCGTGAAAGGTAAGAGCAAGACGAACAGAGTCATAGTGGACATGAGTATATCCCTGTTGAGCCCATTGTCTGGGGAACTCTAGAGGGATCTGGAGAGTAACAAAATATTCCTTTTCAGTAGCAGGAATAGGGTGCTGATCGAATTTGGAAGATTGGACATACTCCTTTACTTGCTTTGGAGTTTGATGGATGAGTTGGCGAATGGAGCGAATGAGTGAGGGTGGGCAGATCCGCTCATGGAATCGAGAACAGGATTGGCTCCCTCAAGAGCCATTGGTTTTGGGTGGGTCCTAGTTCTTTTGCACACCTCTAGTCATAATGCTTCTAACTTCCCTGCCATTTTCAATCTGAGTCATTCCAACAAGTGCACTTCCTACTTGACGACGGGCTAGGTCCGCCTCATGGGGCCTAGCACATCTTTAAAGAGAAAGAAATAAAAATGGGGGTGGAATGTTTTTATGGTGAAAAGAGAAAAATGATTGTTCGAACAAAAAGAGAAATAAAAGAGGGAGAGTGACCAAGGTTCGAAGGAGAAGAGGCACTTCAGATATGGTGAAATCTTGTTAGGATCAGCTGAAATTTTAATACGTTGTTCGTGAGACCAAAATCATCATTGCGATCCTTCTCAAATTTGTCTTTCGATTTTTATGAGAGTTTTTTTTACTTCTTTTGTTAATCTACTACTGAAATATTGTTGTATTGTTGATGCATTCATTCTCTAGCTGTGTGACTAGAGATGAAATTGAATATTATGCTATTCTTGATAATTAGTGGAAGTTTTGAACCATCTGTAGTTTTTTCCGCATAGCGCACGTGAAATTTTTGTATTGTTTTTGTACTTCCTCCTTAAACTTTTATATTAGTTGATTGAGTTTTGGAGAAAATATTGATACCGAACAAGTTTCAAGTTCTCAGTGAATATTTGCTCTTCCATCAATTGATATAAATAAGTTTTAGATTTCTTGGTTGTTATTCCTAGCAAAGGATCGGGTTAAGTATGAACGGGTAGAAAATAGATTCAATTCACATTGACCAATATAACACATGCCAACCCATATTTTTGTAATACAATTTTGGCAGCTCACACTCAATCTCACTTGAAACTAGCCATCACTGATGGAGTTCGGGACGTTGCCGTTACCGATGGATTTCGGGGCAATGCCTTGTAGATTCAGGAATAATCAATGGATTTCGGTTGATTAATAAATGAATCTCATGTGTTTGACCCTATAATATTCATGTGCATATGTTAATTGCCTTGCCTTGACCTTGAAAACCACGTGCATATTTAATAGGCTTTTATTTGGGTCTTGAAAGTTACATGTATACTTTATATGCTATTATTCGGGTCTTGAAAGTTACGGGCATAATTTATATGCCATTATACGAACTTGGTCATGCCTGTTTTACAAGTAGTCAAGGATTCTCATTTGTTTTAGCCAAGGCAAAGCACATGTTATACTATTGATTTGCCACCGGCACTTTTTTGAAGTCGAGACTGACATGCTTTAGTTTGGTAAAGAGGTGCCATCCTAACCACTATTTAGTAGTTTTACTTACTGGGTTTATGATTCATTCTTATTATTTTTCAGACTTGTAAGTATGGACCGTGGATGACGAGTAGGAAGCCAGCCTATCGTAGATGTCATCTTTAGAGAAGTTAAATGGTTACCCCAGCCTTATGGAGAAAAATAAATCAGATATATATTAGAAAGAGTAGAATGCTTGTAAGAGGGCTTGTACATCGAATAGTCTTGTATAATATAGTATTGTGATGTGTGTATCCCTTGCTTCCCATGTTTGTTTTTGTACGGGTGTTGATTTATTTACGCTTCTGTCTTGTTCGTAAGAAAAGATAAAAAGAAAACGGGATAGCAACATGTCTGGGACATCGCAACGATAACCCCATAACCTGGATTCAAATCGTTACACTAGTGATAGCATTTCATGTCTATTAGCTCCAGTCGACATGAAGATCTCAGTTGGTTTTTTGAGGAATATATTAAATTCACGCCTGCCAACACCCACGCTAGGCATTGAGGATAAGTTCTGACCATCTTCAAGCTTGCAGTCGCTTGCTTATCTTTTAATCTCCAACTCAGGCCGTTGATGGAGACGATTTCTCGGAGACTATCAGCTTCCACTTTCCATGGTATTCAATATTCAGAGACAGTCACTGATCCTGTGAGAGATGCAACAGCTTCAAGCCATTTCTCGGATAAATTCGTAGAAGACATCATTTGATAAATGATGTTGCTCTGTCAACCACATGCAAGAAGGTCTAATTGATTAAGTCTCGGAACTTTTTTCAATATATTGTTTCACTTACTTATGTGTTTACTTTATTTGCATTTAGGATAAATATTTTGACCGTCAACCAAAGTCAAGTGTTTAACCCATATGTTTCGTCTATGCCCAAGTAAGTACAGAACTGCCTTTTGTTTTGGAAGAAGCAAAACTATAACATTCAGGCATCAAGTTTCGTTTGTAGAGACAATAGCTGTACTCAAGTGATATTTCAGATTGTTTCTGTATCTTGTCTTAGACAGCCTAGTGTCCTCGGAGCCGATGTGTCCATGTCAAGTTAGACTTAAAAACTATTACTTTTGTATCAATGTAAAGTTGATGATATATCCAGTGTTGTTATCTTGAAAACGAAATGTCATATAAAGTTGAAAGGGAACATTTATATGAAGTTTCTAAACTCTTGATGATCATTAGTCCCTCTATATGTTTATTTTGGATTTATGTTGATGCAAAATCCACGTACTGGATCTTTTCAAAGTGCATTCAATCAGAAATTAATCATTCCTAATCGTGATCCTCCACCAAAATTTTGAGTTTCGTGCAATTACTATTACCTGTTAGGGAAATCCCGTTTTGAAGATGACAAAATGAATCAAATGCTACTAACGTGTTTAATGATTGAGTAATAGACTATGCAAATGATGAAACATGTAAATGATGTTGTTGAAATCTATATTTGAAAGAATCAGAAGATGAACTTTATGCTGAAACTGAATTTATTCAAACTGTGTGTCTAGACCTTAAGGCTAAATATGTTCAGAAATAGAATATGTTCAGACTTAAGTCTATATTATAAAGTCTATTTCAGATGGAAGGCACTTAAACTCTAATTTAGACATAAGACACCAGACTTTACTTCCAACAAAACACACTCATATTTTAGAGAACGAGACACAATTTCAGAATGTGATAAAGTCAAGAAGGAGACATATGTTCAGAACAAGATAGCTTGACAGAACATAACACAAGCCCAATATATAGGGAGTTTGGTAATTACATCAAATTAAATTTGATTGACTAAATCTAATTGATTGACAATTGAATCTTGAATATAAGAATTTTCTAAATGAATGAATTTTATTTGTAGAAATCAAGATTCTATTTGTAAGTGCAATCAGAATTTTTTTTTTTTTGGGTAAAAAGCAATCGGAATTTATTTGACTGCAAAAAACCCAAAACTGGTAAATTTGCAGTAAATATACCATCCGCTTAATTGGATTTATACTATAAAAATCACAAAAATAGTAAATTGTAATAAACGAAGTGTAAAATCTCAAATTGGTATACCGATCAACTGTTACGTGTCATTTAACTTAATAATTTGACTGTAAAATTTAATAAAAATTAATAGAAGGTAAATTTGTCACAAATGTATCGTTTGAGTTAAATTTATCGAAAATATATCAATTTGGGATTTTTGATGATAAAAAAATAATTTAAAATAAATTTATTAAGATGTACCAGTTTAGGTTTTTAGGTTAAAGTTGAATATATTTGTATAAGGCTGTGCATGACAGAATTTCTGAAACAGAAATTGATTTCTGGCCAGAAATTGATTTCTCAATTTCTATTTCCCGGACAAGTTTCTGAGGAAAGAAACATGTTTGATAACGATTCAAAATTTCTATTTCTGAAACAAAAATCCGTTTGATAATAGAATAAAAATTTCTATTACTATAAATCATGTTGTCCCCATCATTTTACCTCACTCTTCTTGGTACTTGTTATGATAATTTAATTTGATAAAAGTTGGTAAATCACTTTAATTTAGATTGGTAATTCGATAGAGTAGTTATGAACTTCAAAACATTAGCAATTTATATAAATAAAAGCTAGTAATTAGTTTTTTTTTTTGTCAGTCCTACTCTATACCTATTCTACACTTACTCTCAGACTTTTTGCCCTGCCTCTTGCAGGGCGTGGGCGTTGAAACCCACTCCTGAAACTTGCGCGTTCTCACCCCATCACTCCTTGAGAAGGTGGGGGTTTGAACCTATAAAAGATTTGGTATTTTCAAATACTAATATGCAAATAGTGAATGTATTTATTCTCCTCATTCAAGATTCGAGTTCAAGTCACTACGCTTTTTTGCATTCTTTTGAGACCATTTTAAGTGGACAAACATGTGTGATCTTCGGTTACTTTTCTCTGTGTGTGGTACGGGAGGATTGGGTATTCAAAAGGTCATGGACGACCCATTAATATACACAAAACTATAGAAGGAAATCTTCAACCAGAACATCATGCCAATTGCCGAACGAAGTGATTTTATGGTAGGTACTAGTTGACATGGATGGAGGCGCAACTTGCGAGAGAATTGAAATTATTAAAATGGACGTTGTGCTAGAAATAGAAATTGATTATATAACAACATAGGAAATCCTCAAATACAAAATAATAGTCGAAATAATACTACTACATTACAAAAGCCAAAGATACAATTTCATGGAATTTCCGGCATATTATTATCCCATGAGTAATGATAGCATCCCAATTGTTCCATCACCCATCCCTTTCTTCCTTCGTTCAAGTGCAGCAAGTTCTGCTTTCTTCCTGAATATTTGATAGAAATAATAGTAAACATCCCGTAGCATGAAAGTTGCAGGTACATAAGAGATCAAAAAACTTCACAAAAAAAAAGTGTTTCACATGCAATAGATTTTCAAAAGGTCTGTCTAAGATTTTGCCCACATTAAATAGTCTCCAAGTACAGTTTGGAAGTTTTGCGCGAGGAGAGAGTGCAGACGAAACTTTCAAAGGCCAAGTACCATTTTGAAGAGAAGAATGCCCCTGTTGAAAAGCTGAGGGCTCAGCTCGCGGCCTACATGAGATCCAAAATGAGTAAAGATGAGAATTCTCCGAAATCAGAGAAAGCCAAGGAGCTCGAGGCGTTCTTGAGCGACAAGATCAATATCGAATGTGCTGAAAACGAATTATTCTGAGAGAATAAAGAAGCTGATGGAGAGGAGTGCGAAGGAAAATGAATCCGCAGAAAGCGATCTTCATTCGATCGAATTGAACATGGACAACAACACCAGGAGCTACAAGTGGAGCTACGCGCACGACGATACTAATCAGCTGTTGAATTTTGCTAGTCTGATTAGGCCATGGAGCCAGTCCTTGCCTATGCAAGATCACGGCATGGAGAGTTGGACTGTGGAGACACACAAGCTCGGCGACCAAACAACAAAACCAAAATCTCTCTTTGAAATTTGTATGACAGATCATCAAGAACATTAAAATTGAGAAGTTCACAGCATCTAGGTTCCACTCCGTCGCCCAAGATCCCAAGAGCATACAAGACAAGCAATTTGAGGCAATTTGCACAAACAACATTTTTCAATCATTGCAACCTATAAGACACAAACAAATTCAGCATATTCATGACGCAACCGAACCACGTCCAACACAAAAATACACTCAAGCGCTTCTCGCCAAATACCATTTTCAATCCAGAGGAGCTCAAACTCCAAAATCCCCATCACAAACAGCTCACAGCACGCCAACAATTCCAGCCGCCTAAACCCTAAACCGAAACATGATAAGAGAGGTGAGAAGGGAAGATCGATCGAACCTCATGAGGAATCGTGGGGGAAGTTCTAGAGAAGACCGTGAGACGAGCGACGACGAGACGAGCGGGACGACTGGACGGTCTTCGAACAGCGACAGCGAGACGAGCGACGATTTGACTGGAGAGAGGATGGCGACGACGAGACGAGCGATGATCTGACCGGAGAGAGGACGGCGACGGCAACTGGAGGTGCAGATCTGAGAGCGGAAATGGGATGTGGATAGAGGAGGTGGGCTCGAGGGGACGACCGGAGGACGGGCTGAGGACGGTGACGGCAAGATGAGCGACGATCTGACTGGCAAGAGGACGGCGATGGCGTTAGAGTCGATGGCGCTAGGGTTTTGGTTGAACTGAGGAGAAGGAAGAAAAGCAAGGTAAAGTGAGGAGGAGGAGTCGTAAGGGTGAAAGTGAGGAGGAGGGATGCCTGAGATGTGAACGAAGAAGGATAAAAAAAAATGAAATAATCTCTATTTCTATTTTAGAAATTGAGAAGCTAAAATTTTTAGCTTCTGATTTCTCATTCAAATCAATTTCTGAAACAGAAATCTGTTTCAGAAATTGAAAAATCAAATTGCGTTACTAAACAGATTTCTGTTCCAAACCTGTTTCGGGAAACAGAAATCAGGAGAAATTGGGAAACAGAAATTTTATCATGCGCAGCCTAAGTGATCAAAATCAAATTGGGATTCCCCTCCACCAAGCCCTACGATCAGTTTCAGGCCGCCGTAAGCTACCCTCCGCAGACCTCGATCATACCCCCCCGCCCTGAACCCTAGCTCGGTCCCCAATCCGAGCACGAATTCGCCGTACTCGTCCATCTACTCCTCGTCGGCTCCGTACAATGCGCCGCATGAGCCGACGTATGATAATTCCGTGAAGTACGATCATGGGGGATCGTTCCTCAATGATAGGTATGGCGGGGGATACGGTTGCAGCATGTCTGATTACGGGTCGGATTTCTACAGGAAGCAATCGGATGTTTCGCAGTATGGTTCGGGTTCGAGGCGGGAGGGCGCGTATGGAGATGGTGTGTTTGCTTACGAAGGAGGGAAAGTCGAGCCATGTGGTGCTTGAGGCACTTCTTCGAAATCATCGACCTGGTCTGCGTTCGATGATTATGGAAGACCAATCAGTTTTCCCTCTGGGAAGGAGTCTTCAGTCAGCTCACCGAAGATTGTAAGAGCAGTGTCCAAGGCGGAGACGCAGCAGGATGTAAAGAGTGTGCAGAGTAGTGAGTTCACCGTTAGTATTTCAGCGCTGCTGAATTTGACTCGTTTAATGCCTAGTTCGTCTTAAATCGGAGGCTAACCTTAGATTCTTTGGGGTTCTAGGACAGATAGACCGTATGAGCATCAAAGTGATTCATTGCAAAATAATAAACCTGCAATGTGTGTGTACAGATCATCTGATGCAACTGAATATATTACATCTCTTGACTGTTCGAGTTGTAATGTTATGATAGTTTTCATTGTGATTCTTCATTGCTAGTGAACTGAAGTAAATGATGTCTTGGCTAAACTGCCATAATGATTTTAAAATAGAAAGCAATGAACTTTCCTTTATCGGCCAACACCTGTTTTTGTTCTAGAAAACCTTAGCACATTATGAGGATTGTATATGTTAGAGATAAATGCGATGTTAGCAATCACTGTTTGTAGATGCCTTCAAAAGACTAATATAATAAAAATTACATAAGTCACCATGAAATCAATCAATAATGTAACTATTACTGACCAAATTATATAAGGGGGGAAGGACACTGACTGCATTTGCTGTAGAAAACGTTAGTAAACAACCTAGACTAGCTAAAAGAGGAATGGTGAAAATTGGTATACCTAGAAGGTTTCTTGTTTAGTACCCATATTATCCCAAATAGTTAGGTCCTCTTTGACAACTTAATCAAATGCCGATAACTGAAAAATTTGACACTTATAAGATTAAAAGAGTCTGGTAATACTGACTAATTTTGACTAGACAGATTCATTTAAGCAAAAAATTCACTCAAGATGAAGTAAGGAAGCAGTTACTTAATTTGTTTGATGGAAAAACTTTTGTGGGAGTTAGAACTTTACCAATTATATTGCTAAAGCCTATTATCACATCTGCAACTCCTTTTTGCTGAGAAACTAACAAGATGCAATGTTTTTCTTCCAAAGCTTATATTGAACAATCTTTTATTAAGCACTTGTTTTGTTTGCTTTAAAAATTTTCTTTCCTACTAATTTGAAAATTTAACATTTTATAGGTGTATACATGTCAATATTTGCATTTTTTTGAAAGATGTCGTGTTTTGCATAAAATAAAAATCGATGTCACGACCAAATTTTCGGGTGTGAACCACCTAAGGTTTGGCTAATGGATTGTTAAGCCTAGACTTAACTCGGGCTCTCCCAAGCCCATATCAATTCGCGACTTAGGTTCAAGTTCTTAGCATGCAATTTATTTTCAATTAGGAGTCGCCACTAATCTATTTTTGGTGGGTCGATTAGAAACCCAAGTAAAGTAATGGGAGGTTTACTTTACTCCTACGAACCAGAGATTCTAGATACGGGGACTTGGTTACGCTAGATTTATCTAACGTCCTTTCGGTACCTTTTCTTTTTATTTTTGAAAAAATGTTTGGCAGGCAGCTTGAATTGATTTTAATTATCTTCCTAACATGTGAGGTGATCATGCGGGGTGCGCAAACTATCAATTTAACACTCAATAAAACAATGAATAAAATTACGGGACTTACCTTGTAGCAATGAAAGCATCTGCGTTGTTAGATCAGAATTCACATAATCAACCTTAGATATGGTTTCTAATTAACACGCAATTTCTCTTTTTGTTTTCACTTTATTTAATGAAAATCATGCAACATGCAATGCAATATAACTAAATGACCTAATTTTAATGTCATGCAATTTCTAATTAAATTAATCTAGCAACAATCATTAAATGCGCACATGATTTTAGTTTTCTTAATAAGCATGCAATCTACGCGAATATGCAATGACATGCAAAAAATGCCCTAACTCTAATTTTTCTTTTTCTTTTATGAAATTCGAAATTAAAATTGCCACATAATTAAACATGCATTTTAAAATGAAAGTCTTACATCCTAAATTTATGTTTTTGGTATTTTTTATTTAAGAAATTCGAAATAAATAAATTTCCTATTCTAAACATGCAAAATAATCCTAGAACATGCAATATTCTAACATGAACTTAATCTAACTCTAATATATATATATATATATATATATATATATATATATATATATTTTACGGAGCCATCAAAATAAGACACCAAGAACAAAGATGTCAAGAAATCGGGCAAGATATCATCCATGTCCATTTTGGAAATAAATTGACGAATCGTATCTCGCGCATGAGATCGGATTGGCCAAATTTCAAATAAAATCGCGAATCGTATCTCGAGCGTGAGATTGGATTGGCGATTTTTCCATGCGATTGCGAGTCGTATTTCGAGCGTGAAATTGGACTGTCAATCATATGCATGTTGCAAAATTAGGAAAATTTCCTAATTTATGAGGGATCAAGAAATCTCTTGGATGTGGCCATATCAATCAAGTATTCAAACAACATCACAATTCTACGGATTGGGCAACAATAATGAATTAATCAGATTTCTTACCTGATCCACAGTATCAGGCGGATAACGCTTCCAAGTTAGAACGCATTGGATGGTGGCTGGATGGGACCACGAACCACGGGACAATACCAACTTCGACAGGAACCCGTAACCTTCAGGGAGACTCGCCGAGGACGTTGGAAACTCATTAGCTGACGCTTGGGACCGGAAGACCGTGCTGCATTCAGCGGTGGATCGTCACAATGGGCTCTAATTCAAATATCAGCTTTCAAATTTGGCAACCTGTGAACAAAAATCAACGGGTGGTAGATTGGTAGTAGGTTAGCTTGCGATGAATAATGATGATGGATGTCCACCATCGATAAATTCTGTCTCCAGGAACTTTGTACTTCTCAATAAAATTAAAGAAGTCTGCAAATAATCCAAATTGGACCAAACACGATCGCAACCGGGATCGCAACCGGCTCCTCGACAGTGAACGGAGATGGTTTGCAGTGCTCAACGATTTTGCGGCTGGTCGTCGAAGATAACAGCTTAGTCACGAAAGAGCAACGGCACATCACGGCAGCGGGCCCAAACCGCTACAAAATTGTCGCAGGGGACTCCACCGATGGTGGACCACGACCGGCTTTGAATGTGGACCGAAGATCACTGGACTGTAGCAAGATTTTGAAAAAAACCTGCAATATTTGGTCAAAGAAAACTGGTTTGGATTGCCTACAGATCATGCACGTGAGAGACAACTTCTTATGCTTTTATCACAAACTTGTGTTCGGCCTATCAGGGTTCTCTTTTTGTGCACGCCCACTCCTCTTTAAGCACCACAACACTTGTTAGATCGCTCATCTAACTGGACGCAATTAAAGGAAAAGAAATCACCGCTTCACAGTATTCCAAAAAAAAAGAAAAATAAAAAAAGGAAAAAGATATCACCGCTCTAATTTGACATATGTTGGTCGGACCATTGGCTCCTCCCTCATTTCATGTATATGTTCAAGTGCTCTGTAAGCATGATGGGTGTTACTTGTGCATGAGATCAGAGAAAATAAAAATGATAATCGGATGTTGAAGATGGAATTTATATGAAGAATCGAGAGCCTCTCTCTGGTCTTTCTCCTAGCATGCGAACGATCCCTTCTTTAAACCACAAAGCGTGTTGTCCAGTGGTGCGCTAGGAGATCCGCAATAGGTCGTTGCTGGCTTTCATGGCTGGCTGCAAAAAGGCTTTTTGCTCGCTACAAGTTCTCAAAGAAAACCTTCTTCGTCTTTTCCACTTTGCCTGTCTTCGTCTCTCTAGCTTGTCTATTGCGGCTGCGTGTTCTCAGTTGTCTGGCCTCGTATAGGAGATTGCTGATGGCGATGAGGTTTATCGTCGTTGGATTTCACTGGGGCTGCAGTTGCTTGTCCCTAGCGCGGCTGAAAGAACGAAGCGTGGATGTTTGTAGGGTACGTGAAGGATGGCGCTGGGAAGCAAATCGCCATCTTTCTTTTTCTCTAATATGTTGTCAGAAAAAAAGAGGGGGCACCGCCAACTCTCTCTCTCTTTCTGGATCCCTCTGCCACTCTCTCTCTCTCTCTCTCTCTCTCTCTCTCTCTTTGGATTTCTCCGGATCCTCTCTCTCTGCTGCACCAGAATTTCCTCCCTCTCTCCAGATTTTTCTCACCGACTTGTATACCCTATAAATAGGGGTGCTTGCCCCTTTGTGGTGTGTGCGTGTGTGATGTGGGTGAGTGTGTCCGTAAAGTGGGTGTGTGTCGTGAGTTGTAGAGTGGTGAGGGTTTTGTGTAGAAAAATGTGAGTAGTGGTGAGGCGCATGAGGCATGTGAGAGTAGTGTGTGTAAAGAGTTTGTAATATTGTTCTATAATAAAAGTAATTATTTTACTTATACGTTCACTTGCTCCTCAACATTTGGTATCAAAGCAGGTCGTCGGAGGCCGTGCGAAGACAGTGGTCGAGGACCATTGTAATTGAGTAGGCGGTCAGGGATCGTCGAGCCAAGGAGCGACGTCGGAGTTTTGCCAGTGCACAATCTGGGATTGTGAAGTTGGTTGGTCCGGGACCAGGTTTACTTGGTATAGTGCTAAGCATTATATTCAAGTCACAATGGCAGATTTCTCAAGCTCGGTAAGTGGCGTCGAGAAGCTCAACAACTCAAATTATAATAATTGGAGTACCCGCATGCAATATTACTTGCTAGGTCAAGATTTGTGGGATATTGCTGGCGGGAGCAACACCACCCCACCCACGAATGATAGCGAATTAAGAAAATGGAATATAAAATTGGGTAAGGCTCTTTATGTGCTTGCCGTGACTGTTGAAAATGAATTACTGCAACACATAAAGAGTGCGAAGACCCCGAAGGAGGCCTAGGATAACTTGGCGACGCTGTTTGCGAGGACAAACGATGCCAAGTTACAATGCCTGGAGAATGAACTCCTCTCAATCTCGCAACAAAGTATGACGATAAGTCAATACTTTTCCAAAGTTAAATCTATTTGCGAAGAAATTTCAAAATTAGATCCTGAGAATGCCATCTCTGAGACAAGAATGAGAAGAATAATAATTCATGGATTAAGGCCGGAATATAATGGTATTATTACGGCCACCCGTGGATGGGCAAATGAGCCAACTCTAACAGAGTTGGACAATATACTGGCCAACTAAGAAGCCTTAGATAAACAAATTTCTAAGGTCTCAATTAAGGAGGATGAAAGTGCCTTCTTTAGTAATAAAAGAGGGTTCAAGGGCCAGAATAGAAATAGAGCAGGTATAAGAGATGGCAAACCATGGAAAAGTCATGGAGAATGGCCAAAGCGAATAGAAGGAACTGGGCCTCGGCTAGGGGGAGCTCGTCGAGATCACTACAAGGATGACAATGAAGATAAGAAGAATAGAAGGCGTAATGGACGGTGTTACACCTGTGGCAAAGTAGGTCACTTTGCCAGAGATTGTCGATTCAAAAGAGTTGAAGAAAACGTCGCGGCATCTAAGGAAAATGATAGCGAAGAAGAGTGGGATTTCCAAGCATCCTTTGCAATGGAGGAACAGGAAGAGATCGCGGCCTCCTCCATCACAGAGTTAGAAGATGTGATGGCCCTCACCATGGTAAGCAATAAATTGATTGATTGTGATGAAGATTGGATAGTAGACTCGGGGTGCTCAAATCACATGACCGGAGATCATGGCAAGCTATCAAACATGTGCGAGTATAAAGGTGGACGAGTAGTTGTCACCGCAGACAACTCAAGGTTGCTGATTACCCATGTGGGCCAAACAATGATAACAGCCCGATTCAGCTCGCATCAAGTCGAACTGAAAAATGTGTACCATGTGCCAAGAATGAAGAAGAATCTATTGTCTGTGGCACAACTTACAGACTTAGGCAATTATGTGGTGTTTGGTCCTAGAGACGTTAGGGTCTACCGCAATTTGAAACCTACTGGTACACCAATCATGGAGGGGCGTCGATTAGAGTCTGTCTACGTGATGTCAGCTCAGACGGCATACGTGGACAAAACTCGAAAGAATGAAACGCTTGATTTGTGGCATGCACGGCTTGGGCATGTGAGCTACCACAAATTAAAGGTGATGATGAAGAAAGGTATGCTAGAAGGTCTCCCCCACTTGGAAGTCCAAGAAGATGTCATCTGTGCTTTGGATGCCGCATGGGAAGGCACATCGGCTTCCATATGAGGAGTCCGCATTCGGAGCGAAGATGCCTCTCGAGCTTATCCACTCGATGTATTTGGACCGGTGAAGCAACCTTCGGTCGAGGGATCAAGGTACATGATAACATTCATCGATGATTTCTCCAGTACGTCCGGTTGATTTCATGAAAGAAAAATCTGAGGCATTAAACAAATTTAAGGAGTTTAAAGCAAAAGTAGAATATGAAGTAGGCAAGAAAATAATATGCCTTCGCACGTAGATAATGGGGGAGAATATAAGTCGGATAATTTTACAAAATTTCTTCAAGAATGTAAGATACGTTGACAATTTACATGCCCAAATACACCACAACAAAATGGAGTTGCTGAAAGAAAGAATCGGCATTTGGCGGAGACATGCAGGAGTATGTTGCATGCGAAGAGTGTTCCACCCAAGTTTTGGGCTGAGTGTATGAAGACGGCAGCGCACGTGATCAACAGATTACCTCAAGCAAGGCTTGGCTTTATATCACCTTATGAGAAGTTGTGGAATCGCAAGCCCACGGTAAGTCACTTTAGAATATTTGGGTGTGTATGCTATGCATTCGTGCCAGACCATCTTCGTAACAAGTTCGATAAGAAGACAGTTCGCTGCATATTCGTGGGCTACGATGATCAAAGAAAAGGATGGAAGTGTTGTGACCCTACAACAGGGAGGTGTTACACTTCCAGAAATGTGGTGTTCGACGAACTGTCATCTTGGTGGACATCACCTAAGGCAAAACAAGTTGAAGAAGAGATTTGTGAGGAAATGGAAGAAAATAACGAGATTGATAGGGGCGAACCAATTGAAGAAGGAAATGATAATGTAACTGGAAGAAAAGAAGTCAGAGAACAGTCACCAGAAAAATCAAAGAGCCCATGGCGAACTGGTGTACATCCAAGAACTACAGAAGAGTTCCGACCAAGTCAGATGGAAGAACCTGAAGAGGAGGAATCTCAACTGAGGAGATCAACAAGACAAAGAAGACCAAATCCTAAATATGCAAATGCAGAGCTGACCGAAGATGTCGGAGTAGTCGAGCCGTCGACATATGAGGAAGTTTCGCAAGGCGTGGAATGGAGGAAAGCCATGGAGGAAGAGATACAAGCACTAAGAAAAATGAAACATGGGACTTAGTGCCAAGACCTAACGAGGTACGTCCTATATCTTGCAAATGGGTTTATAAACTTAAAACTCGACCAGATGGGTCAATAGAAAGATATAAGGCACGACTAGTTGCTCGAGGATTCTCTCAAAAGTATGGCCTAGATTACGATGAGACCTTTAGTCCAGTAGCAAAGATCACTACAGTTCGAGTTTTACTAGCACTTGCAGCAAGCAATTCGTGGAAATTATGGCAAATGGATGTGAAGAATGCCTTCTTACATGGAGAACTAGATCGAGATATATACATGGAGCAGCCGATGGTTTCAAAAGTAAGATCCATCCAGACTACGTTTGTAAGTTAAAGAAAGCCCTCTATGGCTTAAAACAAGCCCCAAGAGCATGGTACGGGAAGATTGCTGAATTTCTGGTGCAAAGTGGCTACTTTGTAGCCCCAGCAGACTCGAGCTTGTTTGTGAAGGCAGAAGATGGCAAGCTTGCAATAGTATTAATCTACGTGGATGACGTAATCATCACTGGAGATAATGAAGAGGAGATACACCAAATCAGAACCAACCTCTCAGTGCGATTTCAAATGAAAGAGCTTGGAGAATTAAAACGTTTCCTGGGACTCGAGATTGAGAAGACCAATGAAGGATTATTCTTATGTCAACAGAAGTATGCACGAGACCTCCTAGACAAGTTCGGGATGCTTGATTGCAAACCTATATCTACTCCAATTGATGGAAACATAAAGTTATGTGCAATTGAAGGGCGAGAATTGGAAGACCCAACTATGTACAGGCAATTGGTGGGTAGCCTTATTTACCTAACCATAACACGACCTGATATTGGGAGTAGCAAGCCGATTCATGGAGAAGCCGCGAAAGCCCCACTTAGATGCAGTCAAGCGCATACTAAGGTATGTAAAAGGTACATTTGATTTTGGGCTCTTGTATAAGAAAGAAGCATCATGTGAAGTTGTAGGCCATTGCGATGCTGACTTTGCTGGAGATCGTGACACACGACGATCAACTACTGGATATATGTTTAGTCTTGGATCAGCAATAGTGTCATGGTGCAACAAAGGACAGGCAACTGTGTCACTATCTACGACAGAAGCTGAGTATAGAGTAGCAGCGATGGCAGCACAAGAGAGTACATGGCTGGTACAGCTAATGGAGGATCTTCATCAACTAATAAATCAACCTACACAGATATATTGTGATAATCTATCAGCCATAAGTTTAGCGGAGAATCCAGTTTTCCATGCGAGGACCAAGCATATAGAAGTGCACTATCATTTCCTGTGGGAAAAAGTATTACAAGGTGAAATAAAGATGGATTATGCCAAAACAGATGATCAAGTTGTAGACATCTTCACCAAAGGTCTTGGAGCTGTAAAATTTGAAGAGTTTCGAAGGCAACTCGGTATGATCGCAATGTCCAGACTAAGAGAGAGTAGTCGGTGAGGGGGAGTGTCAGAAAAAAAGAGGGGGCACCGCCAACTCTCTCTCTCTCTCTGGATCCCTCTGCTACTTTCTCTCTCTCTCTCTCTCTCTCTCTCTCTCTCTGGATTTCTCCGGATCCTCTCTCTCTGCTGCACCAGAATTTCCTCCCTCTCTCCAGATTTTTCTCACCGACTTGTATACCCTATAAATAGGGGTGCTTGCCCCTTTGTGGTGTGCGCGTGTGTGATGTGGGTGAGTGTGTCCGTAAAGTGGGTGTGTGTCGTGAGTTGTAGAGTGGTGAGGGTTGTGTGTAGAAAAGTGTGTGTAGTGGTGAGGCGCATGAGGCGCGTGAGAGTAGTGTGTGTAAAGAGTTTGTAATATTATTCTATAATAAAAGTAATTATTTTACTTATACGTTCACTTGCTCCTCAACATATGTATCAAACGTCCATTGCAGAGAAGCCCTTCTCACGATCTTCAATGAACCAAACTCCCTTCTCTCTCTCACGAATTTGTGGCCGTCTATCAATTCGTGTGGCCCCGTCAATAGATCAAAAACCTGCACACAAAAAGAAAAAAAAAAAAAATCAACCTCCATGTTGATGGACTGATTCGGATGAAGGGTGGAGCGAAAACTCATCGGGAAGCAATAGTCGTCTCGGAGGGGCAAGCGTAGGCGAGGAGCAGCATTGGCATCAAAATTGTGACAAGTAACGAGGAACCCGCAAGATGTGGGCTTCACATGAGCAATATAGCGGCGTCGTGGGACGAAATCACGAGGGAGGTAGCAGCTATGGTGGTGCTCAACAGTAGGCGAAATAGCGAGGTAGGGTCATGAGGGACCTCAGCCTCGACTCTCTATCTCCCAAGGCATTTTCCTCCGTTCTCTCCTTTCCTTTTCAGCCGTGTCACTCGCAAGCACTCTGCAAATTCGCCACCTCTTTCTTATTTTCTTTCAAAGAAACCTCCCCATGAAACCTCACAAACACTTTTTTCGTGTTCTTTTTTTTCGAAAAGAAAGAGCCCCCCTCACGTTTTCTCTCCCTCCCGTGTGTAGCTCTGAAAAATTTTTTTTGGGGACCCCCCACATCTCAAAGTTTACTGCTCTATTTATAATACGGTGGATCCAAGTCGGTCGAATACGTGCTGAATATTCTCTTTTGATTTTATTTCTTCAAATTGAACATCGGCTCGCAAGTTTGATGATTTCTTCCCTTTCTTGCCGTGAACAAAGCCAAGAGTATATTTAATGATATTTCTTTCTTTGTCCTTGAGCTGTGCAGAGAATTCATTTCCTTTTTGCTTAAGCTCATGGATGCGTGCAATTTTTGATGGGGCAGTCTTTCTTGTTTTAAAACAAGAAATAATGTAGCATAAACACCAATACACTGATTCTTTCATTGCCCGTATCCCTTTTCTTTCCTATTCTCTACCAGCTTTCGTTTCCTCAAAAGCATCCCCACCGCATCCTTTCTTTCCTTAATTGCTGAAAGTCACGTGCCCACACAAAATTGAAAGAATTTTTGCATGGGTCAATGGGTCAAAACTTTCTCTTGACGGAATTAAAATTCTGGCATTAAAAGGGTGCGGTCATCATAACCTTTTAATGATCTTGACCCCGTTTTGCCGTCCTGTGGACTGGAGATGTTTCGAGGCCACAACCAGCTGTGAGATTGTGTCCCCATCGTTATCTTTGGCAATAACAAGGTCGCCCGCATCTCCATCTTCGACAACTTCTCATTCTTCGCAATTGCATCCCGTCCAAGGCTTGACAAATGTATACTTAAATGAAATATGCCTCCTAATATCTATATGCTAATATTTTTGCTTAGGGGCAGAATTTTAGTCCCTAATTTTCTATGAAGGAATGACTAGGCCACCAAAATTTAGGTGTCAACAATCGAATTATAAGCACTGCAGGATTTGGAAAAAATAACTTAAGATCCATACAAATCAAACATATTCAGTGTCTAAATTCTGAGAACTTATTTTTCGAATTTATCGTACAAGCTGTTCATTGATTTCTCAATCTCATTAATAGTTACTTTCACCCTCTTGCCGAGTGCCAATTATTGCAAGAGGAGGAATAGAACACCTATTAGTAAACCAAACCAGCATAATTCCCTTTGGCATTGATAAATCATGGTGTGCGTGCACTCTGTGTTTCTTCCCCCCGCACCTTGGGGGAAATATGAGTTGGAGAACACCGATAATTGAACTCACTGATTTCGTTACTATTCATATTATCTCCTTACCATGTTCTTAATATTAATTCAAAGATCTTAAACATCTCTTTGTTTTGTTGTAAGATACCTATAGTAAACAAGAGTTGCGACAATACAGTAGATCATTTTGTCTCTTTCTTGCTTTTATCCTTCAGTCATTTGGTGGTTGATTATATTGGGACTGATTCTTGATGTTACATATACTCTTTCAGATAGGCTTGGATGGAATTCGTATGCTTGATCCTTCAACAAGTCGGACTTTGAGGATATACCCTTTAGAGACTATCACCAGATGTGAAGTGAGTTAATTGTCCTTGTTTACGCATTCTTTTACAGTTTTTAACTTAATGTTGACCTATGGATGCATGGTGCCATGCAGGTGATGGAGTCATCTATATTTTCATTTTGGTCAAAGAGTTCTGTGGATATTGAACCCAGGCGTATTAGATTACAATCAAATCGTTACACAACTAACACACTCCTTGATACGGTGACAGCTGCGACTGTTCAGGTAGAGAATGCTACATCTGCATTTACCAGTTATGTGCATGATGTGGTGGATGGATAAATTTGTGGGCTGACAAGGCTTGTCCAATGTGTGTGTGAAGAAGACTTTTTACCCTGTTATGTTAATATGTTATAATTTTTAGCCCCTTATGAATGAATTCTCACACTCTATCGCCGTTGCTTAGATATTGAGTATTTCCTGCCTTTTTCCTTGCTTTCATGTGCATACTGGCGCAAGGCCAAAGTCCTTCCATTCACATGCATATTGGTGGGACTTGCAAGGCCTTGCAGAAATGCAAGCCAGGCCTTCACTCATTTCTAAACTTTGAAACCTCACTGGACTGGCTGGTTTCACTGGAACTGGTCTTAGGTCTGGTCAAATTTAGACTACTAAATTGTTTGTGGCTAAACTGGCATTGGATGTTTTAGAGTTTTCATCCAGGGACTTACTATTGGATATACATTGTTCACACCAGCCGTTCATCGGCTGAACCATAGTCTTTGTGGATTTGAACCATTGATTGGGGTCCAAGGATTGAGATGCACTTGTGCACTTGAACTGTTAGACCACACGTTGCCCATACCTGCAATGAGATGAATTCATTTAAGGATCCATATCCCTGCATTAGACCATCAATAGAAAATAGCTCCATAGTTAAATTTTTTTGTGGACCTTAAATAGCACCATAGTTTTTTTTTTTTTTTAAATATAAATTTAAATAGCTCCATAGTTCAGCTGATGGTTTATGTGCTTTCTGGACTGATAGTAAATGTTTTACATGCTCCAGTTAGAGGAAATGGGTGGAAGGAGCAGGCTTTCTGATCCTGTAAAGACAAGTGAACAGCCTGCAGAGAGGAAGAAAGGTATTGCTGACTGGATGAATAGATGAAGCCTGGCAATGAAGAGAAAGATCACTGGGTATAACGCAAAATCCATCTTTATCTTCTTCATCCCCCCTTGGGCGTATGCTGATGGAATTGATGTTATTTTGTTGCATTGGCTATTTGGGCAAGCATGCGTTAGTTTTTTTGTTGCTTGTGGCATTTTCCTTGATGCTGAGGTAAAAGTTCCTTCAGTAGGTGGCAGCTTCTGTTTAAGCTTTGGTTTAATTTTTGCTGCAATGGTTTGCAAGTAGGCTTTTGGGAAAACAGGATTGTTTGGAGATCTTGGTCTGTCTAGATTTGTGGAACTCTATTGAAGAAACAAACTTTCTTCATGTGGACTTGAACGCATGCATTTACATGAACTTGGAAGCTCCATTAGGCATATGGGATGGAAATTTTAAACTATATGGAATTCTTCCAGCTTTGCGGAGTCTCTGTACACATATGCTTACCTTACGCCTTTGCACACCTGTTTGATTGGTTCTCTTGTGGCCTTACCATAAAATTGCCTTTGTTTCGAAGCATCTAGTGGTAGTCTTTGAGATGGACTCTTAAGGAGGTTTTTTATCGTCTTACTTTATGTGGCCCCTCCAGCTTTTTTAAGGATTTCCATTTCGAGCTGTATCAATTCTCGAGCAATCACATGTGCACCAAACATCTTCAAATTGCTTATGCATATTTGATGCCTTGAAATCCATTTGGCGTGAGTATTTTCCAGAGTGTACTCTACAAGATTTTGCACTTCGTCATCCCTATTTTATTGTCCATTTCATGGAAGATCTGACAATTATAGATGTTGACATCCTTTTGTATCCTGGATCTCCCTCTTTACGAGGGCTTAGACTAGCTACATAGAGATCTTGTGCAGACCAAAATTGGCTAGCAACTTGTGCCATGCCATCAAAATTGTGTTTTTCTTTTTGTATTTGTGTTGGTCATTTATGTCATCAACATAAAGTGAAAATATGGATCAAAACATGTCAAGTGTGTCGTCTTTGAATTAATCATAGTCACCAAATGCTGATGTCTCTCGGTAAATCCTTTTTGTGTAAAAAGTTATCACCCTTTGAAATAGTATCATATCTTGTTTTACCAGGCATTTTGTATGCATTTATTCTCATTCTTAATGAGAAGAACGAAAAGTTGGTATCAAAAGCATGGAAGTATCAAATCATTGGTTTCCTTAGAATCTCACGTCAGCCTTGTTTGCCATAAAAGCTACTCACATTCCTTGCTTTTTCCTTATGAGGTTCCCAATGAAGCAGTTTCAAAGTGTACAGCTTGTGGAACAGATTTTAATGCTTTTATTCGCAGGGTACATACTTTTATATCACTACTAGTCTCTTCAGTGTTCATCTGTATTGTTTTCCCTCATGTCTGGTTTTTTTGGATTCAGCACCACTGCAGGAATTGTGGAGATATTTTGTGCGATAAATGTACCCATGGCAGGATTGCCCTAACTGCCGAAGAAAATGCTCAACCAGTTCGCGTTTGTGACCGTTGTTTGGTATATTTCTAGTTTCTTTGAAGCGAATGTACCCCACATGTATCTTAGTATGTGCTTGGGCCTGAGACCTATTACAACTTGCAATAGGCTGGCATATTACACTCCTCATACCTTGTCACTCTAAACAATGGGGTTTTGTAGGCTGAAGTTACTCAGCGACTGAGCAATGTGAAAGAGGCATCTAGTAAACCGGTGGGATTTCAGAGTCATGAGGACCTTGCAAGAAAGCTTCAGGTAGTCTTTCTGATACTTTGCATAGATAGCTTCAGGTAGACATGTTCCCTATAATTTCTTTGTGGCAAAGTCTTCGGACAACTTTGCGCAATCTTTTTTGAGGCTCTTTTGAAGAAAGTGTGTTGTCATGCTATAACTTTCTGACATTATTTGTATGTGACAGGAGGAAATGGAGAGGAATCGCAAAGGATCAGTGGGTAATTCTCTAATCTTAACTGGATACATGTGTTCTCGAGGCAGCTGTTTATTTTCAGAGGATCCGTCATTTTAATGTACCTGATGGATTCTGTCATGAAAGTACCCTTTTTTGGCTCGTTGTTAGTTGAGCTTCTGTCTAGTGTTGACAGAGGAACTGTCTTTTTACAGGCTCCCCCGTCAGATGGTTCTGGAAGGAGGATGAAGGAAGTTGCCTGTCCCATATGCACTGTTCATTTGCAGGTATGAGACCCTTCACCGACAAAGCTCAGATGTGTTATGTTGGTCCTATTGTTAAGTACTTCGATATTAAAAGGGGTGTGCTCTGGAATAATTGCAGGTCCAGGTTCCAACCTCTTGTCCTGAGACTATTGAATGTGGAGTGTGTCAGCATCCCTTCCTCGTGAGTGCCCACCAGTGCCACCCTCTTTGGGCGATGAGGCTTCTGCATTATGACTTCTTTGAATCGTTTAGCTTGTGGAAAAGGGCTTTGGATGGCTACAACGAGACTAGCAACCTATTTAGTAAATTCCTTTACTTTCTTTGGAGAATTTGAGCCTATGTTGGTAGTTCACGATATATTACCGTAAATTGAGATTTGAGTTGGTGGTTAGTGGGATAGTGACTTTTGTACATGGATGAACTGCAGAATTGTTGGTGTGGGTATTTGTGGTATGCATATCGCATGCCAGTGGCTTGTCGCAAGTTACCTTTCGATGTAAAAAATATTTGATCACGTTCATCCCGTGACTTATTTGCATTTTTCTTCTTGCAAGTATCTTCTTTGTATTTGAATTATAGCTACCGTTTGCTTAGGCGTACTCTGTCGCGTACCTCATAATCATCAAGATCCAGGGGATAAGTTGCAATAAAGTGGCTTAATTGTGTTGGGATGCAGTTTAACCACGTTCATTTATGCCATGGGTCAGGTGTTTTTATATACTATAGAAAGGTATTCATCGTCCCACACTGTCTGAGGATTTTCTTAGTGGTTGTGATCAGAATTTTGTGCTCATTGTAATGGTATGCTTAGTTTCTGTGATTGATTGCTAAATTTTGGGTATTTATTCCAAAATTGGAAAATTTTGATATTCAATTGGAAAAATCCTGAGTGTCGGGTTTTGACACCGAAAATGATTTTAAGGACTAGATCGAATCGTGGGTTTTTAAAAGTGTGAATATCAATTTTTTTAGTTCAGTTCGAACTATCAGCTTGTGAGAGCATTGATTTTTAGTTGGTGAGAGCATTGCATCTATTTTAGTTTGTGCGAGCATTAATATGTTAGTTTGCGAGAGCAATGATCGTTTATCAGCTTGTGAGAGCAACGATTTATTTATCAGCTTGTGTGAGCAACCATCTATGTATCAGCTTGTGTGAGCTACCATTTATATATATCATCTTGTGTGAGCTACTATCTATATATATCAGCTTGCATGAGCTACCATTTATATAAGCTTGTAAGAGCATTGCATTCATTTTAGCTTGTGTAAGCAGTGATAGTATTGATGGATCAATGGATGGTATTGTTTGATAGATGGCATGAATGGATAGATGGTATCGATCATATGGTGTCGATCAGATTGAATTGATTGGTTGAGATTATGAACTATACTGACTTGCAGGAAGGAATAGAGGCCAGATAAGTCTTCTGACTTGGGTGCATAGATTGCCTCTAGGCGTATTTCTTTCCTAGTCGGAGTTTAGGGGGTGAATTTGCTAAGACATTGTTTCATCTTGTTGTGGGCTCAACCTTTTTAGGTCCTTATATGGCAGTCCCTTAAGAGCATTTTGGTCAGCCCAAGAGGATTACCAAGCAGGTCACCATTATCCCTATTCCAGGGGGCCACGGGGTCTGGGTCTACGAGCTCGTGAGGACCATCGTCTAGGTTGATTAGAGTTTACCTCAGCGGGTACCCCATCAATTTAGTGCGTGGTACTGTTGCGAGCGTAATGGACACAGAGAGGGTCCCCTACAGGATTCTGATGTCCTTGCTACGGTAGTAGACATCGTTTTTGGTGAGGGTATAGCTGACCCTCCTGGCAGTGTAATGCTGGACCCAAGTCCCCAAGAGAGCTTGGAGTTTTCAATTGGGGACTCATGTGCCTAGAAGACGTGTAAGCTTGTCAGTTTTTGTAGACTTCTGTGTATAGCCTAGTCTTCTGTTGTATATAAACCGATGTGTTTGTAAAGGTTTGTTTTGGTTGTGAATTATTTCTTGCTTTTCTATCCCGTGTTGTGAGTTGTTAGGGGATTTGTTTCGCTTCCGCATGCGTATTAAAATGAATGGATCGGCAACACGTCCTAGGATGTCGCAAATTTATCGACCATTGAGAGATGGCACATGCTCGAGGATCGGAGTGTGACAACGACTCTCTCCCAAGTCTGGGCGAGGGTTGCTCGCCCTCACCCTAGCCTCGGCCTTGGCGACCCTCGCCAAATCTGAGAGACGGTTGCTACCTGCTCCTACTTCTGGTGAGGGCATGTTGGCCCTCACCTTTGGTCGATGAGGGTTGTTGGCCTTCCCCTGGGCATTGACCTTTGCTGTTGCCCCACCGGTGATGGGGCGGCGACACCCACTTGTGTTTTTCCATTTTCCTTTAAGTTTTATTATTTTTAAATTTTTTCATCTAATTTAATTTAAATTTAACTTGTGTTTAACAAAAATATCACTTTGGCAACAATAATTTGTTGATTGCCAAGCCAGCGAGACTAAACCCTTATTTGAAACAGTTCTAACGACTTCCGGCTCTTCTTTGCGAATATAGCCACTTTAGGCCTTTATTTGAAATATGATCCACTTTATGTCCTTATTTGAGAAAATGAGAGCACTTGGCATCCTTATTTGGAATTTTCTCTTAAATTATCTTTATTAGTTTTCGTAAATCTCCAATTTTTCCTCAATTTAAATGAATTTTTGAGGTTCAATCTTCATTTGAGTCTAATAATTAAAAAATCTAGTGTCTTACTTCTTACTTGGTAGTAAAAAAGTACAGTCAATTTCATGTATATTTAATTCCATTTTCTAGGGAAAAAATGGCATCGGTGGAAAGATGATGACCAATTGAATATTTATGAAAAAATTGAAAACTCAATTGACCATGAGATAGTAGGTAAAACTTTTAGGATTTGTTTTGTACTTATCCCAAAAGTTTTTTTTTTTTTTTTTTTTTTGTTAATTCATGCTAAATGAAGAGCTTATGAACTTGGACTCACTCCATCATTAGCAATTTGATGACACGTCCTATGGGAAAAGTACCAAAAAAAAAAAAAAAAAGTCATAAACCTATTGCATTGGTATCAATTTAGTTCTAAATTTTTAATTGGATCAATTTAGTCCTAAACCTTTTTACATTGGTACCAATTCAGTCCATCCGACAAATTTTGGTTAGCCAGCCTTGACGTGGTAAACTTTAATTTTTTTTTTTTCATTTAATTCATTTTTATTAATTTATTTCTTTTTTCTTTGCTTTTTCCTTTTCTTTTCTCCCTTCTTCCTCCTTGGTTTGTCCTTGTAGTGGTCGGCATACCTCCCGCCGGTGGCCAGTGTCCTTAGAAGCCCTCGCTTGGCCTCGACTAAGGCTGGGGGCGAGGTGGCTTTGCCCAGATCTGGTTGAGGTTAGCCTCACCTTGGCCTTCTGGCGGGTGAAGGCGGCCTTGCCCATGGCTAGCGAGGCCGCCTTCGCCTGTTGCAAGGCTAGGGCGAGCCCGGGCAAGGGCCATGCCGGTGAGGGCTTTGCGGCCCTCACCCAGTGGTCACTGAGCCTCACCAGCCATTGGGAGGATAGTCCAAGGAGGAAGAAGGGAGAAAAGAAAATAAAAAGGAAAAAAAGAAAAAAGAAAAATTTGAAAAAAAATATTTAAAAATTGTTGCATCCGTGTTCGGCTGATGTCCACATCAACGTCTAATCACTGGTTGGCCTCCATGTTAGCGTTGATTGGCCAAAATTGGCCGGATGGACTGAATTGGTATCAATGTGAAAATGTTTAGAATTGAATTAGTTCAATTGAAAAGTTTAGAACTTAATCGGTACCAATGTAATAGGTTTAAGATTTTTTTGGTACTTTTCCCTACATCTTACCTGGATGAAGAATGTGACTGTGGTGCCTTAAGATGTTTGCGCATGAAATTGTGAACTCCTAAAGTCTTATGATCCTCCATAACTAGTAGGTTGTCAATGTGGTATTGCTAATTTCTCTTAGCTAATTTCTATTATGCCATTGAGTTGTTGGGTTCAAGATTCTGCTTTTTGGTCATTTAAGCTCCGAACCAGGTTATTAGGGGACGTCCAAACTTGTTGCACCTTGTTCTTCGTTCGTAGTAAATTGAATAAAATTTGCACTGACGTGCCATTAAGTAGTGGCGGTTGTATTAAGTAGTGGCGGTTGTGTCATTTAGTGTCGGAGTGTGATTCCCTCTCATTCTCTGCTGCAACTGATAGTAAGATAGATTTTCAGGTGTAGAGACGAATATAGAGACGCAACCACAGGAGGAGAAGTTGCAGCAGAAGCTGGGGACGATATGATCGCGACAGTTACAGAGACAGGGAAAGGTGTTACCGTCACCGGAGTAGGAGCTATAGCAAAAGTCCAAATCGTCGTGGAGACTGAAGGGCACCCAAATATGATCACAAGGATCGAAAATTTATCATAATAGTGCAATTGCATTCTAAAAACTTTCAAAAAATATGATTAAGTCACAAAAATTGTCATACCAATCCTATCAAATCCTTCCGTTGATTGCACTTATTAAAATTTTAGGATTCGATTGTATCTTCGTGATAAATTTTAGGACTTGTTTCTATTATACTTTTTGAAAGTTTTGAAAATTAAATTACACTTTTCAGTAAATATTAAGATCTTCGGTGCCTTTATCTTTTTTTTTTTTTTGATCGTGCTCTCGGTGCCATTTGGCTAGATCATTGGTTGTCGTTTTTGCAAGAACGGGTCAACCGGGGCAAGATTTTGCTTCATTAATGCCGAGTGAGCAGACTCCCCTTTTGCGCGCTTAAAAATTGAAATTGCATAATGTGTGGCGCAACCTACGATTTGATCCCGTGGAAAGTCGAGTGTTCACAAAGGTCACCAAAAACCATGACTTTTACCTCACTTTCCTAAAAGAAATCTCTGCCAAAGTCTTTGGATTTCATTTAACGAGTGGGACTCAATTCCGAAATAGAAGCTGATCAAGTTAGAAAAGTCACCAACGAAGACTACAAAATAAAATATTCAAAGTCTTCAAGGAACCAAAAATTCGTTCAGTCAGGTTTCAGATGCTACCTACAACCTTTTTAAGCATTGCTCCAGGAAAAGAAAGACCAACTTACGAGAACCAAAAGAGAAGAAGGAGAAGAATCGATGGATACTTCAGTAGAATTCAAGACGGTCATTAGCCTTGTGGCTGCCCTTGCCCTTTTCACTACCTTTGTCATCTCACTTCTTTACTCATGCTTCCCTTGCGGAAGCCCAAGCCCCACTCAAGTGGAAGTTCAGTCTTGGCTACCATTCGGTTTTTTTCGCTTTCTTCCTGGACACCCTCTCCTCGTAATGCCACCCATTCTATGACAGTGAGTTTGTGTGCTTGGTGTGGCATCTCTTGCAATCAAGCCGGAAGCGTGATCAGAAAAAATCTCACCAGAGCTAATGTTGAAGGTTCGCTTGACGAATTCCCATTCTCATCTTCATCTCATCTCATGTACATGAACCTGAGTGAAAATAGTCTCTCTAGCCACATTTCGCCTCAAATCGGTCTTTTGAGCAATCTCACTTATCTTGACCTCTCAATCAATCGGCTCTCGAGGATAATACCATCAAAGATCGGCCATCTAATGAAACTAGAGGTCTTACACTTGGCTTTCAATGAGATAAATGGCTCCATTCCCCTAAAAATTGGGCAATTGCATTTGCTTAGTGAGGTCGTGCTGTATTTGAATCAATTGCATGGATCCATCCCTTCCTCATTGGGTAATTTAAGCAAATTAGCTAGTGTGTATGTCTATAACAACTCTCTTTTGGTTCTATACCTCCCAAAATAGGAAATATGATAAATTTGGAAGTGCTCCACATTGACACCAACTTCCTAATAGGATCAATTCCTTCAACTCTAGGTAACTTAACCGAATTGAGAGAGCTGCACCTATTTGCTAATAAGCTTAACGACTCCATCCCCCTAGAGGTAGGGAATTTGACAGAGCTTACCCTTCTTTAGCTCTATGATAACAAGCTTTTGGGTCACAATTCCTGATGAGATGGGAAATCTCTGCGCTATGCATGATTTAAAGTTAAGTGGAAATCAACTCACCGGCCCAATTCCTTCATCTCTAGGCAACTTGACCAGCCTAGTTTATTTGTGCCTCCACCTCAATCAACTTTCTGGTTTGATTCCTAGATCCTTCGGGGATCTAATGAACTTGGAGGTGTTGCTATTGAGCTACAACCATCATTTTGGTAGCATTCCTAATGACTTCGAAAAAATTCAAACTATCGACCTGTTGCATTTGAGTGCAAATCAGCTCACCGCTCCCATTCTTTTTTCCTTCGGTAATTTGACTAACCTAGTCTACTTACGCTTAGTAAAAATCAACTTTTGGGGAAGATCCCTCCGTTGATTTGCAATGCGACCAAATTTTCACTCCTCATCTTGTCTAATAATAGCTTAACCAGTAGCCTACCCCAGTGCTTATCCTTGGTTTGTCTTTTTTAAACTTGGAAATGAATAGTCTTTTGGACACGATCCGTCGAACATTTTCACTACGAAGTAGCTTGAGAACCTTTGACTTGAGTCAAAATCAATTTGAAGGCACATTGCCACAATTCCTTGTCAATTGCAAAAACCCGGAAGTCCTATATTTGGGCAATAATAAGATAGTAGATAAGTTCCTCACATTGTTGGGAAGATTGCTAGACCTAAAAGTTCTTACTCTAAGGTCCAACAATTTTATTAGTCATTTATAATTTCCAAGGGTAGCTCATCTCTTTCTAAGTTGCACATTTTGGATCTCTCAAATTGTCACGTTCCGAACCTCCGAGCTCGTGCCAATCCTTTCTTGGTTGATATAATAGCGATGTCCCTGGACACATCGCCGACCCATTCTTTTAATATACGCATGCGGAAGCAGATATAAAATCTCCAGATAATAAAACAATGGGATAGGAAAGTAGGATCACAAATTTCGAATTCGAAAATCACAAGCACACTTATATACATCACAACCAGCATGTATATATTACAATACAACTACTCCAGTTAGGTCCTACACAAGTCCGTCAGAAAGCAAAGTCTACCAACAGGGGTAGGGGTTTCCAGACCACTACGGGTCATCATCCTCATCGATTTCTCCTTCTTCCACACTCCAGTTGGAGCCTATTGCTAAGTACATAGGAGAATCTAGATCATCAAGCTTGGGGTCCTTCGCGTCCACCACCGAACCATCCTTAGGATCTGCCGTATCCTTTCCAAAAGCAACCTCCATCACATACAGAGGTATCTTAGATTTTGATACAGGGCCCTCACTTCGACCGTTATGATAATGGCGATACCAACACTTGCATTGATAGGGCACCTTTTTAGGTATACTTGCATCAACCTAGACTATGGACTTCGCTAGCACATACTCAAGTCCATTAGGATGCTCATGTATTGGAATATGGTAACTTTGTTATGTGAATTTCTTTGGTTGTCCAAAATGTTTTGGTGAGGTTGCCATCTATGGACCTAAAATGTTATCCCACAATGGGATGAGATGACGTCTTAGCAAGTTCAACCCCCTAAGACTTGATTAGGAAGAAAATACGCCATAAGGGCTGCCTAAGCACAATCACGAGTCAGAGGACTTACCTTGGCCTTAGTTCCTTCCTGCAAGTCAGTTCAATTCATATGATCATTCAATCACATCAAATCCAAGACTCAGATCGAATCATCGATCAATCGACCTAGTCGATTACATGTCATCACGACCATCTCTTGATCGGCCCATTCAATACTATCTAATAAGTTTGACCATATTAGGACTGCTCGCTCTAAGCTGATATATAGATAGTATAACTCGCGCTAAGTTGATAAATAGTGTACTACTATCACTAAGATGACATATTGAACCATTGGGTTAATATAGCACACTAATAATGCTCCCTCTAAGCTAATAATATTGCTCTTGCTAAGATTAATACTGCTTTCGCTAAGTTGATAAGGTATAATGCTTGCAATCTAAGCTGACATATCAGAGCCTGTAGGTTGATATAGTATATTGGTATACTGCTCTCAATCTAAGCTGACATATCGCCCGTAGGCTGATATAGTATACCATCTCAATCATCATTTCAATTTACCATTTTTATCATGCTCAATAAAAATACATGCATGTGGGTACACGGTCCGCCTTAGCCAAAATACAAGATTTTTACTATTGAACGTCCCATCATTTTCAGCAGTCTCAAAATAAATTTTTGGCATTGTAGACCGACGCTCGGTAATTTTTCAATTAATTACCTAATTTATCCATTTTTGGGATAATTATCCACAATCATCAATCACACTTAAATTGCACAATCTGGTACTCAATTAAATAAATAGAATGTACTACTGTAATTAGCATGAAATTTCGGTCACTCGCTACTTAGGTCTAATTTTTTGAAAATAATTAATTAATTAAATAATTATGAAAATTAACAAATAAATGCCAATAAATAACAATAAGCAAACTTAGGCCCGAGAAAGCCTAATTGGAAGTCGAAATGAGCCTGAAAAATTTTTGAACCACTCTAGTTAAATATTAGAGCTTGTCTAGGCTCTAATTACACTACTCTAACCACCTAACATGCAACCACAATTAATTAAATTGCTAATATGATCTAACTATCCACCTAATTCAACCTTAAACTAAACTAATCAACCCTTAAACGTCATTAACTTCCTAAGCAAGAATTAGTGAGTTAAACTCACTTGATTAACAAATTGCTCAGTTTGAAATGACGGGGACGCTGCGGGGGACGAGAAACTCCGAAGGGGGACTGGCTTTCAGGGTCGGGAACACCTCCAAAACGAGCCAAAGCCTTTGCTGGAAACCCACTATTTTAGCTATTGTCTAGGGTCGAGAAAGAAGGAAGCAAGGGCGGGTTGAGGTGACAATGGGCTGGACTAAGCCGAGGGGGCCGAATTGAGTCCAGGTGGTGGCAGTGGAAGCTCCTGTGGTGGCACGATGAGCTTGAGCAGCCTTGGTGGCGCCCTAGGGTCATGGTGGAAATAGAATAGTGGGCTGGAACGGTGGAGATGACTGCGTGCGGGGTGAGGTGTGCAATGGCAATGACGATGTGCAGCGGTGGCGTGTGGCTGATCCGTCGATGCTGCTTGCTTGTCTCTCTGGTTGCTGGCATGCGAATATGAAGAAGATGAAAAGGGAAGCAGTTGATGGGAGAGAGAGGAAGAGTAGGACAAGAAGAGGGGACGAGGGGTGTGACGACCCAGACCCGGGGTAGTACAGAGGGATGGATTGAGATCGCCTTAGCAGTATGCGGGCAAGGCATGTCTTCCCTCCCACATCGCTTAGGCGGGAGTCTTGGGGCTAGTTTATAAGGCTTGAGGTTCCTTTAACTTGTATAATGCGTTTCACATACGCTTCCGCTGCGCTAAAAGTAAAGCCATGAGGGAGGAGGTTGCTGCGTGCATGCCTCCAAAGCGGACAATATTATGGCTTGAGAGAGGGCGGGCCAGTGGGCCGCGCCTCTGCCCCTACATGACGCGTTTTAAAGCCGTGAGGACTCAGTATCAAAGGTGGATAATATTACACAGTAGGGCTCGGGTCGTTATAATTGGTATTAGAGCCGACTTCCGACTACATCTAGGGCCACAGTGAGGGCGCTATGCCTTAAGAGGGGAAAATGTGACGAGCCAGACCTTGGACAGTATGGAGGGATGAACTGAGATCGCTTGGCAGTAGCGGGTAAGGCTAAGGGCATGTCTTTCATCCCACATCACTTAGGAGGGAGTCTTAGGGCTAGTTTATAAGGCTTGGGATCCCTTTAACTTGTGTAACGCGTTTCACGTACGCTTTCGCTACGCTAAAAACAAAGCAGTGAGGGAGGAGATTGCTGCGTTCATGCCTCCAAAGCGGACAATATTATGGCTCGGGAGAGAGTAGGTCAGTGGACTGCGCCTCTGCCCCTGCATGACGTGTTTTAAAACCACGAGGACTCAGTGTCCAAAGCGGACAATATTACATAGTGGGGCCCGGGTCGTTACAAGGGGGACCACTTGGTCTCTTTTTCTCTCAAATTGTCCAGTTGACTGGTCCTACCTCCATGGCTGGCTTCCTCTGCAATCATCATCCCTTAATCTTCCTCAAGAAGCCAAGAAAAAGGTCCAAAAGTCATAGGCAAGGGGGGCAATGGATTTCGTATGTTTTCCCTCCAATTAGACACCAAATGCCTCTTAATTCAATTCAATTTGGCCTCTATAAATTCCAATACCAAGCCCTCGATCAAATTGGTATTTTTCTCACCAATTGATCCTACTTGCATCTGAAATGTGCAATAAAAAATGGTCACTGACATTTTCTGGACAAAAACGGCCCCATGATGACTTTTTCCCAAAAAGTCTCGATTTGCAAAAAAATCTTCGGAGATTAAGTCGACGTTCCTAAAATGACCTGTGAAATGACAAAACTTTCAATTTCTGAAATCGGATTCAAATTCACAGTTCATTGCAATCCAGCACGATTTTAGCGTGACTTAGGCGATCCAGTAGCTTTTAGAAATTTTTAGTGCAAATAACCCATGGTCAATTTTTTTGAGCCACAATGAACCTCTTTGACACATTGGCAACTCTCGGTTGTCGTGAAAATCTCGATATTTCAAAAATGGACATAGGGTACCAAAACGATAGAAAAATCAATCTAGTGTCAATCGATGAGAATTTTGCAATTTAGTGGAATCACCCACGTTTAACCACATATCTCGATCAAACCGACCTATCTCTGATTTCTAATTGACTTATATCTATGCCGTAATGATCTCTATAGATGAGCACGGTCGAGTAATCGATTCATGGTCGAATCCTCAAGTCTATTTGCCTTAAAATCTTTTATTGACTTCCCCAGATAATCTAGTTATCTCACGAGTGATCAGCTTTGAGAATAGCACTATAGACGTGTCAATGAAATGCCTAATTTACTCAATTGAAAGCAAAACTAAAATTCTGGGATGTCATAACTCTTCCCCTCTTATAAAAATTTCGTCTTCAAAATTTAAACCATCATACACTTTGAGCAAAAAAGTGGGGTACAAACGTCTCATCGACTTTTCACTCTCCTTGGTTGCTCCTTCAGTGTCGTGGTGTTACCAGACCACTTTGACCAAAGGGATGGTCTTTGTACGTAGTATTTGCTCTTTTCGATCCATGATCTGGACCAGGCTTTTAATGTACAACACTCGGTCATCCACGTCCAATTTTTCAAAATTAAGCACATAGGTTAGGTCAGGCTTATACTTCCTCAACATTGACACATGAAAGACATCGTGCACTTGCGCCAATCTTGGCGACAACGCAAGACAATACGCTAGGGTCCCAATTCTCTCAAGAATCTCAAATGGACCTACGTACCTCGAACTTAGTTTTCCTTTCTTACCAAAGCGCGAAGTTCCCCTCATTGGTGACACTTTCAAAAAAACGTGATCACTAACTTGGAATTCTAAAAGCCTTCGACACTTATCTGCGTAGCTTTTTTGATGACTCTGAGTGGTCTTTAATTTGCCTCTGATCACTGCAATGGCATCAACTAATTGCTGAACCAACTTTGGGTCTGTGATCTTTCTTTCCCCAACTTCATCCCAACACACAGGTGTTCTGCACGCTCTATCATATAACGCTTTGAAAGGAGCCATCTTGATGCTTTGCTGATAATTGTTGTTGTAGGCAAATTCCACAAGATGAAGTTGTTCCTCCCAACTTCCTTTAAAATCCAGTACACAAGCTTGCAACATATCTTCAAGGGTCCGAATTGTCCTCTCAGAATAGCCATCCATCTAAGGATGATATGCTGTACTGTATTGCAGCTTGGTACCTAGAGCACTTTGTAAGCTCTTCCAAAAAGTGACGGTAAATGTCGGGTCTCGATATGAAGTTATCGTAACCAGCACTCCATGCAGTCGAATTATTGGCGCACGTACAACGCAGCATGCCTATCCAAGTCAAGATCCTTTCGCACTGCAATAAAGTGAGCCGACTTTGTCAATCTATCGACTACTATCCAAATAGAATCATTACCTCTTTGACTCTTTGGTAATCCGATCATGAATCCATCGTGATATGCTCCCATTTCCACTTTGGGATCTCGAGAGGTTGCAAAAGTCCTCCCGACTTACAATGTTGAGCTTTGACTTGCTGACAAATCAGACACTTGGCGGCATGCTTGGCGATATCCGCTTTCATATCAAACCACCAATAATGTTGACATAAATTTTGATATATCTTGGTGCTTCTAGGATGAATGTTGTAATTGTTACGATGAACTTTTGATAAAATATCCTTTCTAAGCTTTGCATCATTTGGTACCACAAATTGCCCTTGGAATTTTAGTGTTCCATCATCAAAAACCTGAAAGTCAATTTTTCTTTCTTCGATGTTCTCTTGCAAAATTTTCTAAATGTTTAGGTCTGTCGGCTGAAGTAGCTTGATCCTAATCTACACATCCAGCTCAATTCTAAGGGTGGCCATAAGATGAGAAAGGTGGCCTACCTCAAATTTGAAAATCAAATCTCGAGCTCTCTCGAGTACATTCCACTCCTTAACCAACATATGAGCAACTGAAGACTTTCAGCTCAATGCGTCGGCGATCTTATTCACCTTTCCTGGGTGATATCAGATATCAAAATCGTAATCCTTCAGAAGTTCCATTCATCGGCGTTGTCTCATATTCAACTTCTTTTGAGAGAATAGGTATTTGAGATTTTGATGGTCCGTGAATATCTGGAATCTTTCCCTACACAAGTAATGTCTCCAAATCTTCAATGCGAATATAATTACTGCAAGTTCTAAGTCATGCGTCGAGTAGTTCAGTTCATGAAGTCTCAATTGGCAGGAGGCGTATGCAACAACCTTGTCATGTTGCATCAGCACGCAACCTAACCCTCTGAACGACGCATCACTATAGATCCCGTATCCTCTAGGATTAGATGGAATTGTCAGCATAAGTGTGGTTGTTAGCTTTTGCTTCAGCTCTTGGAAACTACACTCGCACTTGTCTGTCTACACAAACTTCTCTTCTTTCTTCAGGAGTCTTGTCAATGGCGATGCTAAAGCTGAAAATCTTTTAACAAACCGTCTGTAATAGCCTGTCAAACCCGAAAAACTTCTGATCTCTGTCATGGTAGTTGGTTTCGGCCAATTGATCACTGCTTCGATCTTGGACGGGTCCACGGAGATTCTTTCTCCTGAAATCACGTAACCTACAAGTCAGCCAAAACTGGCATTTGCTAAACTTAGCATACGGCTGATGAATTCTTAAGGTCTAGAGCACTAATCTTAGATGATTTTCGTGCTCCTCAGCACTCCTCGAATACACCATAATATCATTGATGAACACGATCACAAACTAATCCAGATATTCCTTGAATACTCGATTCATCAAATCCATGAAAGCAGCTGGAGCATTCGTCGACCCAAATGACATCACAATGAAGTCGTAATGACCATACCGAGTGTGAAATGCTGACTTTGGAATGTCCTCTTTCCTAATCGTCTGCTGATGATATCCTGTCCTCAAGTCGATTTTCAAAAATATCGACGCTCCTTGTAACTGATTAAACAAGTCATCAATTCTCGGCAATGGATATTTGTTCATGATCGTCACCTGATTGAGTTAACGATAGTCGATGTATAAGCGCAACGATCCATCCTTCTTTATAAAAAGAATTGGTGCTCCCCAAGGTGATGCACTGGGATGTATGATTTGGTTCCTTCAACTCTGATAGCACCATCCGATAAGGAGCCTTGGAGATTGGCTCTGTCTTGGGTGCTAACTCAATCACGAACTCAATTTCTCTCTCTGGCAGCAATCCTGGTAACTCCTTTGAGAATACATCCGGAAATTCTTGCACAACTAAAATATCTTCAATCTTCAGCTCCTTAATTGTCATATCCACGACAGTCGCCAGGTAATCTTGACAACCCCTGTCTAACAAACGAATTGCCTCTTGTGACGAGTTTAGGGAAATCGAGGGTCCTCCTCTGTTCCCTACAAACTCGAAGCTCTCACGCTTTAACGGGTTAAACTGAATTGACTTGCGATACCAGTTCATTCTAGCTCGTCGTTTGGTGAGCCAGTCCATGCCAATTATCAAATCAAAGTCATATATGGTTAGGACTAACAAGTCTATTTTCCCTTCTCGCTCACCAATCGCTAACTTGTAACTAGAACAATCTAAAACAGACAACACCTTATTCTTCAATGGTGTAGATATGCTAACAACATATTCCAACAATATTGGACTTAACCTTATCAACTTAACAAATTGCTCGGCGATAAATGAATGAGATGCTCCCGGATCAAACAAAGCATAAGCAGGATGGTTGTTTAGCGAAATCGTACTTGTAATTACATCAGGCGCGTCCTCTACCTGACCTCGGGTGATGGTGTACATTGTTTCTTGAGCTGAGGGTCTAAGCTATCCACCCTGCAGTGTGTTCTGCGGCGCATACCCTCTAATCTATCCCAACGGTGGCGACGGCAATAATTGCGGTTGTCCTCTCGGCCTTCTAGGACAATCTTTGGCCATGTGACCCAGTTGGCCACATTCAAAACAGGCGCTCGTCCTTCGGGGGCACTGGTTCGCACCAGATTGCCTTCCACAAGCGTGACACACTTCGATCCGGCTTGGCCCAAACTTGCCAATTCCACCATTCCTATTGGGCGGGACTTGGAATCTACCTCCAGTCATGGGTTTTTTCCCATGACGGATCCCTTATCAGTATGAGCTAAACCTCGATCCAAACGAGGCAACTTGCTCATTCAAACCTCTCTCTATCATCTGGGCTTGATCGTAGACTTCTCAATAGTTTGTCAAATGCAACGGTATCAGAGGTTGCTTTAGTTCAGGATGAAGACCGTTCTTGAACCTTCGGGCTTTTCCCTCAAGGTCCTCAATGTGACAGTTTGATTTTCTACTTCTGTTTTCAATTAAATGAATCGGGCTTTTCATCGACGTGTCCATAGCGCTATTCTCTGAACTGATCACTCGCGAGGAAACTAGACTAGTTGGGGAAGTTATTAAAGAATTTTGATGCAACAGACTCGAGAATTCGACCAAAAATCGATGGCTCGATCGTGTTAGTCTGCAAGAGTCATTGCGACATAGTTGAAAATCTATGAGGGATCGGAAATAGGTCGATGCAATTGAAATATGTAATTAGGCATGAGTGATTCCATTTAATTACAAAAATTATTGTCAATCGACAGTAAACCGATTTTTCTGTCGTTTTGGTACCCTATGCTCGTAATTGAAATCTTGAGATTCGTGCGAAAATCGAGGGTCGATAATGAATCGAAGATGTACATTGTGGTTCGAAAATAATCGGCCACAGGTTATTTGCACTGAAAATTCCCAAAAACTACCCGATAGTTTAGGCCGCGCTGAAACCATGTTCGACTGAATTTAACTGTGAAATTTACTCCGATTTCAGAAAATTGAAAACTCTAGTATGTCACAATTCATCCCAAGGACATTGTTGCATCTTCTCAAAATTTATTGATGATGGGAATTGTTCATGAAATGTGCAAGAACAACAAACTAAAAGAGCAAGGGAATTGCCACATTTTAAGTAGGATTTTAAGGCCTCTAATGTGAAGCAATTTAAGAGGTATTATAAGTTGTTACTAAGGGACTTGACCCTATTGAATTAGATGTTAGATTGGTAATTAAAGAAAGAAGAGAAGTCTCCTCAAAAAGGAAATTCGTAGGAATCCCTCTCTCCTACAATTTCACCTCAATTTCCTTGGTATTTAATGGAGATAGACTTGGAAAAGATGGTGGGACCTAAGGTAGTAATGGAGAGCCAATTTTCCATGGAATTTGGGGCCAAAAGCAGGAGGTAAATGCTAAGTAACTTCTCTACAATTACTTCTCCTTTTCCCTCCCCTCTTCTTGCCGTAGGAAACCGAAGTGCAGCAGCAAATGGGCTGCTTTCCTTTTTACTTTTCCCTTTTCTTTCTTGTCCTTTATTTTTCTTTCCTTTCTTTTCTCTCAGCTGAAGGGTCTTAGTCTTTTGCTTTACCCTCTTTTCTTTTTCTTCCGCACTTATTTCTTCTCCCCTGCTGCCGTGCACTTGTCTCTCTCTTTCCCTTATCCGCCTTACAACAATTTCCTTTCCCTTTCACAGCCATAAAAAGTCTTGTCTTCTTCTTCTTCTTTAAGTTAGTTTATTCAGCCATTCTTGTAACGACCCGGCCCCACTATATAATATTGTCCGCTTTGGATGGGATTGCACGAAGCCATTTCCCTCCCTCACGGCTTTAAAACGCGTTATGCAGGGGCAGAGGGCCATCCCGCGGGCCTTCCCTCTCCCAAGCCATAATATTGTCCTCTTTGGATGGGATTGCACGAAGCCATTCCCTCCCTCAAGGCTTTGTTTTCAGCGCAGCGGAAGCGTACGTGAAACGCGTTATGCAGGGGCAAAGGGCCATCCCTCGGGCCTTCCCTCTCCCAAGCCATAATATTGTCCTCTTTGGATGGGATTGCACGAAGCCATTTCCCTCCCTCAAGGCTTTGTTTTCAACACAGCGGAAGCATACGTGAAACGCGTTATGCAGGGGCAAAGGGCCATCCCGCGGGCCTTCCCTCTCCTAAGCCATAATATTGTCCTCTTTGGACGGGGATTGCACGAAGCCATTTCCCTCCCTCAAGGCTTTGTTTTCAGCGCAGCGGAAGCGTACGTGAAACGCGTTATGCAGGGGCAGAGGGCCATCCCTCAGGCCTTCCCTCTCCCAAGCTATAATATTGTCCTCTTTGGACGGGGACCGTGGCTGGGATGGCGGTTCGTCCGCGCCAAGGCGGGTGACCCAAAGCGGACAATATCACACAGTGGGGGCCCGGGTCCTTTCAATTCTTGCTCCCCCTTGGACGACAAAACAGCAATTGAACAGCAAGGTCTCGAGCATTCCTCCCTCCTCAAGAAAATCCAGGACTTTGTGTGCTGCTTTGGTGGTCGCTCAACGACACCTCTAGCCATTATGCCGGGTCCAAATCATAGTCAAAAACCTCCAAGGCTGTCCTTGTGTTGCCGTCCGGCCACAAGTGAGGATCGCCATTAGATTTAGCGGTAAGTTGTCTCCTAAACTTAGATTAGGAGCTAAGTACATTCTTTAGGGATTTTTATGTAGAGGAAACATGTAGATGAAATTATATGTGGATGGATGTTGCTTAGGGATGTTATGATGGCCATAGAAAAGTTTAGATAGGCTTTATAGAGCAAAACAAACTACGTGGAGGGAGATTCAGGCTAGAACAGTGGCTGTTTTCTGAAACAGTTTCCAGGACATGTGTGATTTGCTAATTTCGTAGACAACATTTTGTTGCTATTTTCAAGAAATTTCCTTCTGAAGAAATGTTGTAGACATCCTAAATAATAATATATATTTTTCTTATAATTTTTAGAAATTTAAATGGTGACGATTTTAATGACGTCATCCTCGGAACAGTATTTCGGACACTTTTGTAACCCATGACCTGCCATGATTTCAAGGGTTATTACCTACCTTTAGAGGTCGAATTTCCAATCAGTTCCTTCATGAAAGTTGTTCCTCACAACTTCTAATATAACATATTCAAATTTCAAATCAAATGAACAAGATTTTGACCCAAAAACGAATTGATTTCGATGAGTTAGACTCTCTAGAACTGGACCCGATTTTTGTGCTGGATAGAAAAAATTTCTGGGCCGAATCCAGAGTGATCTGGATCTTGTTGTCTCATGAAAAATGTTTGTTTATATGTTTTCTAGCATGTGTCCAGATTTGATAATTTTTTGAAATCATATGAGTGAGTTTCTGACTTCGAAATTGGGAGAGCGTTATTGGGCAGTTTTCTGTAAATTTGGATGAATAAGAGTATATGCTTGTTTTGAAGGATTCTTGCTATGAAATTGCTCAATTGATGCTATGGATGCTGTGCATAATTGATTATTGAATGTGACATCGATCATATGCATTCATGACATGATTCCATCACGTGCCTTTGGGGCCGGATGATGCTCCTTCGGAAATGCCCCAAGTCAACGGATGCCGGTTGTAGTGGATGTTGGGCCAATGCTCCTTAATTGAAATGCCATCTACATGTAGACGTTGCCGCGCTCAACAGTGTGAGGTGAAGCCTGGTATACCGGATGACTGTTATCTGTTAAAAAAATTGGCCACGGTCAATGATCTAACATCTGCATCCCTATTTGTTTGTACACTAAAGTATTCAACTGTTAAGTGATGTTAATGTGATATTGTATGATTGAATGCCACTAACGTGTAGGAAAGTGCAAGTGATGAGAAAGGGTAAGAAGGGTGATTAGACTGCATGTATATGTACCCTTCTCCTAATCTGGGTTTAGTAGATTGACTTGCTGAGATGTGATCTCACCCCTTAGTGGGCTAACATTTTCAGGTCCTTAGACGAAGGAAGGCCAGGTCGTGTACAGTGGTTTGCAAGGAAGGAAAAGCAGAAGTCTCGCTACCTTCTCCCAGATGATGACGAGTCTTCCGTCGAGGCTGGGGATGGGTGACAGTTCACCCTAGAAGGGTTGAGAAGTATGATAGTGTAGTAGCGAACCCCACTCTTGTAAATAGAAGCTTAACTTATAGGTAGTCAAATAGCTTCACAATTTTGTATTAGTCCTTGGGGTGTTAAATTCGTCTGTATTTAAGTACTACTGTGTTGTAGGTGTGGTTGTGAAAATAATATCCTACATTCCTATCCCATTGTTATGTTGTATGGAGATTGTTTTACGTTTCCGCATGCGCATAATAATGAATGGGTCGGCGACACTCCGTGGGACGTTGCAAATTTATATCGACCATGGAGGGATGTGCATGTGCTCGGAGTTTGAGTCGTGACACTCAATCAACCTCGTAGCATACTAAGAAAGCTCTGTGAATTTGACCCCATATTGGTCAACAGACATCGATCCCTGACGGAGGCGTTGGAATTCCTCCATCTTCTATTCTCGGGTGCTACCCGAAAAATACTGATCATTAAAATCTCTCAAGAAGGTGTCTCATACCGGGGCCACACCTTCTGGAAATACTGTGTCTTTGGTGGCTCTCCACTGGATGTTTGCATTACCTTGCAGTTGATACATTGCCAGCACTACTTTCTCATCTTCATTGCTTGTCAGAAGTGCAAAGGCTTTCTAGAGATCTTGAATTCAGAGCGACGCAAGTTCTGAATCTCCTTCACTAATGAACCTTGGCAGGTTCAGCTTCAAGAATTGCTCCACTAACTTATAGATCAGCCTTCCAGTGGCCATATTTCCAAGTGGAACTTCAGCAGGAGTGACGGCAGGTGTGGCGATAGGTGCGGCGGCGGGGGCGGCCTCAATAGCAGCGGCAAAGGCAGCAGTAGCAGTAGTTGTAGGAACAACGGCAGGTGTGACAATAGGTGCAGCTGCGAGGGCGGTCTCAGCGGCAGCGGCAACGGCAGCAGTAGCAGCGGCTGCAACAATGGCGGCTTGATTTGGCCTCAGTTCCTTCCTACAAGTCAGTTCAATTCATATGATCATTCAATCACATCAAATCCAAGACTCAAATCGAATCATCGATCAATCGACCTAGTCGATTACATGTCATCACGACCATCTCTTGATCGACCCATTTAATACTATCTAATAAGTCCAACCATATCAGGACTGCTCGCTTTAAGCTGATATATAGATAGTATAGCTCGCGTTAAGCTGATAGATAGTGTACTGTTCTCGCTAAGTTGATATATCAAACCATTGGGTGGATATAGCACACTAATAATGCTCCCTCTAAGTTGATAATATTGCTCTCACTAAACTGATAATATTGCTCTCACTAAGCTGATAAGATATACTGCTCGCAATCTAAGTTGACATATCAGAGCCCGTAGGTTGATATAGTATACCGATATACTGTTCTCAATCTAAGCTGACATATTGCCTGTGGGCTGATATAGTATATCATCCCGATCATCAATTCAATTTACCATTTTTATCATACTCGATAAAAATGCAAGTGTGTGGGTACACGGCCAGCTTTAGCCAAAATACAAAATTTTCACTTTTAAACGTCCCACCATTTTCATTAGTCACAATATAGATTTTTGGCACTATAGACCGATGCTCGGTAATTTTCCAATTAATTACCTAATGTATCCATTTTTGGAATAATTATCCACAATCACCAATCACACTCAAATTGCACAATCCGATACTCAATTAAATAAACAGAATACACCACTGCAATCAACACGAAATTCCAGTCACCGGCTACTCTGGTCTAATTTCCGGAAAATAAATAATTACGAAAATTAATAAATAAATGCCAATAAATAACAATAAGCAAACTTAGGCCCGGGAAAGCCTAATTGGAAGCCGAGACAAGCCCAAAAAATTTCTGAACCACTCTAGTTAAATAGTAGATCTTGTTTAAGCTCTAATTATACTACTCTAACCACCTAACATGTAATCACAATTAATTAAATTGCTAATCTAATCTAACTATCCACCTAATCCAAGCTTAACCTAAACTAATCAACCCTTAAACGTCATTAACTTACTAAGCAAGGATTAATGAGTTAAACTCACTTGATTAACAAATCGCTCAGTTCGAAACGACGGGGAGTTATGGGGGATGAGAAACTCTGAAGGGGGACCGACTTTTGGGGTTGGGAACACCTCCAAAATGGGCCAAATCCTCTGCTGGAAACCCACTATTTTAGTTGCTGTCTAGGGTTGAGAAAGAAGGAAGCAGGGGCAGGTTGAGGCGACAATGGGCTGGACTGAGCCGAGGGGGCCGAACCAAGTCTAGGCGGTGGCGGTGAGAGCTCCGGTGGTGGCGGGATGAGCTCGAGCAACCATGGTGGCATCCTAGGGTCATGGTGGAAGTAGAACAACAGGCTGGAACAGTGGAGATGACTGCGTGCAGGGTGAGGCGTGCAACAGCAGTGACGACGTGAAGCGATGGCATGCAGCTGATCCATCGATGCTGTCGGCTTGTCTCTCCAGTTGCTGGCATGTGAAGATGAAGAAGATGGAGAGCGAAGCAGTCAATGGGAGAGAGAGGAAGGGGAAGGAGAAGAAGAGGGGACAAGGGGGACCACTTAGTCTCTTTTTCTCTCAAATTGTCCCCTTGACCGGTCCTACCTCCATGGCTGGCTTCCTCTGCAATCTTCATCCCGTAATCTTCCTCAAGAAGCCAAGGAAAGGGTCCAAAAGGCATAGGCAAGGGGAGGCAACGAATTTCATGTGTTTTCCCTCAAATTGGACACTAAATTTCTCTTAATTCAATTCAATTTGATCTCTATAAATTCCAATACCAAGCCCACGATCAAATTGGTATTTTTCCTCAACAATTGATCCTACTTGCATCCCAAATGCGCGATAAAAAATGGTTCCTGACATTTTCTGGACAAAAACGGCCTTATGATGACTTTTTCCCAAAAAGTCTTGATTTGTAGAAAAATCTTGGGACACTGAGTTGACGTTCCTAAAATGACTTGTGACATGATAGAACTTCTAATTTCTAATATCATATTCAAATTCGCAGTTAATTTCAATCTGGTGCAATTTTAGCGTGACTTAAGTGACCCAGTAGCTTTCACAAATTTTTAGTGCAAATGACCCATGGTTGATTTTCTTCGAGCCACAATGAACCTCTTCGACACATTGGCGACTTTCGATTATTATGAAAATCTTGAGATTTCAAATACGGACACGGGGTATCAAAACGATAGAAAAATCAATATAGTGCCGATCGATGAGAATTTTGCAATTTAATGGGATCACCCACGTTTAACCATATATCTCGATCGAACCGACCTATCTCTGATTTGTAATCAACTTATATTTGTACCGTAATAATCTCTGCAGGTGAGAACGGTCGAGTAATCGATTCATAATCGAATCCTCAAGTCTATTTGCCTTAAAATCTCTTATTGACTTCCTCAGATAGTCTAGTTATCTCACGAGTGATCAGTTCTGAGAATAGCACTATAGGCGTATCGATGAAATGCCCGATTTACTCAATTGAAAGCAAAACTGAAATTCTGGAATGTCACCCAAACAACGAGTTTGCTGGTCGTTTACTAGCTAGTTTGATAGAGAAACTTGAAGGGATGCTGAATGGACAAAATGAACAAGAGCCGCAAAAAAAAATCACTATACATGAGGCAAGAAGCTAGAACGCGATTCTATGAAGCTTCCATGAATGTGACCATGAAAGGAACGGAAATTCGGCTAGAGAGGATATTGACCATCTTTGCAACCATCCACTTATCGCACAATTCTTTTCAAGGGAACATCCCAAGTGCTATTGGAAATCTTCATTTTCCCATAGGCTCAACCTTTTCCATAACCATCTCGTAAGTTCCATTCCTTTAACTCTTGGAAATTTGATTGACCTTGAATAGAGTGGGAGGGTTCCTAGAGAACTAGGTGATTTGTCATTCCTTGAGTATTTGGACCTCTTAGAGAAACAGACCCCATACCTCAAGACGAGCAACTAAGCACATTCACAAGTGACTCATTTTGTGGAAACCTAGGCTTATGTGGAACTCCATTACGAAACACATGCCCTGGTGATCTCAACTGCCACTGCCACCACCACCACCACCACCACCACCACCACTATCATTCTTCCAAGAGGATAACACAAGAGAGCATTGTAACAGGTTTGATAAAAAAAGCAGTCAAGATAGGCTGTGCATTCGGAATTGTGATTGGAATCTCCATAGCATATGTTACATGTGAAATTGGAAGTCCCAAATGGCTTGCGTCAAAAGTGAGAAGGATGGAAAGAAGATGAGCCAAATGGATGAAGGAGCCAAAGCGGAAGGCCATCAAATTTCATGGGGGTGGATGAAATTGTTAGGAAGTGGTCCCTTTGAACTATGTGCAATGTAGATCAAGGAGTACAATTTTTGTCAGATTAAAAATGCAATTCGGCATATGAATACTCGTTTATATTATTTTATCATCTTCTTCTTTTAATTGTGATGTCTGAATCGGGTTGATTGACTAGATGAGCATGCTCGCTTTGCATCATTAACTCCTATGTGTCCTTTTTCTTGTTAGTGTACGCCATTCTTATTTGTCCATGGGAACGAAGGTCATGAGTTGTCAAAGCTCATTTGGCTCAGGTTTACATGATTGAATGTGCCATCTAATGTCCTTAAGGACACTAAATTTGTCATTGTCATACTCCAAATTTCTGTTCAAGTTGTAGGTTAGTATTAGATCTTTGACTTGTAGTCCTACACCTATCATACCTGTTTGCAATAGTGAAAAGGGAACTAAAGATACAAACCTCAAAGCATCTTTGAAGTTTAGATTCAAAGTAATCTCATTACAAAATTCCAGGGTCCCCTAGGCATGAGTATATTGGTTTGAATCATTTTGCGATAAGAAAATTAGTTTAGGATAAATATGACAAAGATGTATCTGTCGCAACCTTTCCAGCAACGCGAAGATGAGAAAACGAGTTTAGAGGTAATGTTGACTTGAAAACCAACAGTCTTCAATCGGCTAGGGTTCTCCCAAACCCTTACGTTGGGTGCGATTGGAAATCCAACCTAACTAGAGGTCATCACTAACCTATTGAGGCTGTTTAGGAGCCAAGTGAAAAATAATTTTATGTAACAAAAGATATGAGATTGGGCACTTGATTACACTAATTCTCGAAGTAGTGTTTTTTTTTATATGCTAACTAATGTCGGCTAATGGTATTACCTAGTGAGGTTGAATAGGTGATTTCAATGAACTTGGCAAGTATTGTGGAATTAAAACAATCAAGTTTGATATAAGCTTAATCGGATGAAACAAAGTCTTGATATAAGAAGTATGTTTATATTCTTATAGCTATAGGTGTTCCACTTTTGGCAATTTTTTTGGGTCCAGACGAAGTTCCTAGAAAATGGATTCGATTCGTTGGCCTTACTTTCGGCCAACGCATTAGTTGCAAGGTTCTGACATGCGACAGCGATGAAAAGTCATGGCATTAGCTGTCTTGTAAAAAGATATAGTACAATTGATCTTATTAAGTGTTCGGACTCCGTGACCATGCGCTGCATTCTTTTCTCTCAATTCTTTACAAGGGTCTCCTCGTATCTGAAAGTGCAGGGTCAAACCATAAGTATGGTGGTTTTGTGAAGATTCAAGTTGATAAGGAATATAGGATGGGACCAAAAGTGCGCCATGAAGCCCTTATTGAATGTATCTATCGGAGGTTGGGGTGGCCCAAATTGGTGTTCTGGTTGGGGAATTAGCATCTCATGTTGTGATCTCAGAGCAACAAATCGGGGTGTCCACATCTAACATATAATTTCAATGAGCTCAGCCATCTTATTGGTGAAAATGCTAGTACTAACACATAGAGGGAGTGAATAGGTGTTTAAAAGAAGTCTTGACAAATAAATGCGGAATAAAATAAGTTGCGAGCAAAGTTTGAATAAGGATCAAAATTCGATAAACAAGCCATCAGACTTCTGATAGATGTTCAGAATCCGTTATATGATGGAACAAACTTCTGAAATAACTTATAAGTGTGCAACAGACTTAAATAAGGAGAGTTAAGGGAAAAGAAGGTCGTACACGAAATTTATAGTGGTTCGACTTAGATGGAGTTTATGTCCACTCTCCCACGCTGACAGCCTTCTAATTGGATTCCACTATGCGATCAATAAAAGATTACAACTTTGAGTGTAAACACTCAGTGATAAATCACACTATCTCACTAAGTCACTATTTTGGTATTTCTCTGACGATCACAAACGTTTAAACTCACGAAAGACAAGGGTATGATTGAAGTTTGCTCAGACTTTGGACTTATAAATTCTACGCTCCGTCTCTTACTTGCTCATCGGTCCTTGGTCTACTTAAATACTCCTCCACTTCCAAACTAGCTGTTGGATAGTATCTAAAGGATCGTCTTCCAATCTACCCATTGGACAGATCTGTATCAAGAAGATTTAATAGCTGTTGAGTGACAGAAGCAAAATCCCAAATTGATTCTGATCACCCATACAAACATTATCTTAGTTTCCAGAAGTAGAGCTTCTTTGTTTAGAAAGTTCTTATCTTCAAGATCTACTTGTCAATTAATTAGATTGAGTCAATCAAATCTATCTTGATGTAGAATCCAAATCAGATCACTAGCGATTATATGTTTGGGGCTTGTGTTACTTTCTGTTGAGTTGTTTCAATCTAAATCTGCTACGTTCTAAACTTGTGTCTCGTTTTAGACCTTGTCACGTTTTGCACTTGTGTCTCATTCTGTATGTAAAGTCTAAGAGTGTTCTATCAGAAGTAAAGTCTAAGTGTTTTCTGTCTGAAATAGACTTTAAAATCTGGATGTAAGTCTGAACATATTCTGCTTCTGAACATATTTAATCTTAAGATCTGGACATAGTCTGTATAAGTTCAGCTTCAGTATAGAGTCTATCCTCTGGTTTTTCCAAGTATAGATTTTAATAATATCATTTACATGTTCTATCATTTGCATAGTCTATTACTCAACCATTAAACACATTAGTAGCCTTTGATTTATTTTGTCATCTTCAAAATATCATAAAGGATTTCCCTAACAATTGGTTTCGTACTTTTAATTTTCTAATCATGTAATACCAACCACGGCTTTTAATGGAGGAAAACAGGACAATACTTTGATCAATTTCTTTTCTTTTTTTCTTCCCTTTTTTTTATCATTGTTTTCATTTTCTGTTGGCTTAATTTAGGATTAGAATATTTATGAAGGCCCAAAAAGCACCTATCTAAATGGGGGAAACTCTACAATCTCGGTAAGTTAAAACCCTTCAGTTTGAAAAAAGAAAAAAGATTACATTATGTTATGAAATACATGAATGAATATTTATTATATTCATCTTATCTTATGTACTTATTATGATATATTTATATCCTACATTCTAAATACATCTCCCTATTCAATGAATGTTCATCTCCCTATCCAATATATGTATTATTCAATACATTGACATTAATGATAAGTGCATTCTTGTTTTATTATAAATATGAGCTTAGTCTTGGTCATAGTAAAGAGAGATAGTGAAAATAAAATTTTCATCTCTGGCTTTCTCTACCATCTTTGATGTTTATTTGTTTTCTCCACTTAATCTCTGTATTCTCTCTATTACATATTTGCAACGCAATATTTTACAACCCATTCCACAAAATAGATAATCACAAGTAAAAAGGTATTATCACTAAGTTAAAAGTAATTAATGTCATTAGAAAGATCTATTAAATTCCAAAGATGAAAAACACTTGAAATGTTGGCTTTACAACTAAGAACAAAATCATTATGCATTGTGATTCTCATTCGTTTTGCTCGATTCATTTCTCTAAAAGGACTCTATAGTGGCCTAAAAACATTAGCTTTTATCACTACTCACTTAGGATTGCTTGTTGTCATGACTCATTCATCACTAGCATCTTACTTTCTTGTAATCAAAGAAGTAAAGATTAATAACTTTTCTCCACGATCATGTGTTAATCCATTGCAATGTCCTAAAATAATCGAAAGTTCAAAGTATATTAGGTGTTCACATGTAATTTTTTTTTAAGTTCTTAAATTTCTTTTACTTAGGAATAGAATCCACCAAATCTTTTTGTTTTTTGGCCAGAGAATAATATTAACTATTCTAAAAGTTGCGATTGAATTCTTCCTATACTACTTATTGTTTAAATATTATCACTTTCATTTTTCTAAAATGAAAGAGAAAAATAAATAAATCCCATCAATTTGTTGACAAAAAAAATTTATGAAACTGGCAAGTCAGTGTCCTTGCTCCCAACTTCAAAATCATTGGCTGATATTCCACTGTCTATTTTGTAAAATGACCATAATATTCCACTGTTTATTTTGTAAAATGACCATACGGTCATGTATTCATTTTCCAGTTTCAATTTACTATCGTCTTGAATGTTGTAGGTTGCGACAAAATGGTAGGTTGCATTTGACCATATTGAAAGCTTATCTTTCCTCCAAGCTAGAGAACCTCATGAAGCCTTAGCTTTATTCCAAAGAAGTAAATTCTAGACTAAGAATAGGTAAACGGGATTAGCTCATTAGCAGCTCGAGCTCATATACATTTCTGTTTTGTTTGGATTTAAGGTCCTTTGGAAATTATGGTCATTTAGGAAGGAAAGAAGTGATTAAAAAATATCGAAGTGCCTTTGTGATTGTCTAAATAGGTCTTAAAGAAATCTGGGCTACACCATACAACATTTATTGTAACATAATTATTGATTATAGTTTTCTCTACATTTTTAGAAATGATAATCTTTTAAATTTATCTAGTGTTATTCCTAATAAAAGACGGGTCAAATATGAATGGGTAGAAAAAAGATTCAGTTCAAATCGACCAATATAATCTATAGGGCTAATACCCTGAAAAACCCCAAACTGGTACACTTGTGACAAATTTACCCCAAACTATTTTTTTGACCACCAAAAACCCCAAACCGGTATATATTTGACAAATTTACCCCAAACTAGTACACTTGTAACAAATTTACCCTCTGTTAGTTTTTGTTAAATTTTATTATCAAATTATTAAGTTAAATGACACGTGACAATTGACTAGTATACCAATTTGGGATTTTATGATTCGTTTGTCAAAGTTTACAATTTTTATGATTTTTTTGTGGTATTAATCCAATTTAGCGAAGGGTATATTTGTCACAAATTTATCGTTTGGGGGTTTTTTGCGGTCGAATAAATTAGTTTGGGGTAAATCCAATTTAGGGTTTTTTATGGTCAGTCAGGGTAAATTTGTCACAGGTGTACCAGTTTAGGGTTTTTCATGGTCAAAAAAATAGTTTGGGGTAAATTTGTCACAAGTGTACCAGTTTGGGGTTTTTCAGGGTATTAACCCTAATCTATACTAACCACTATTTTTTGTAATATAATTCTGGCAATCCACACTCAATCTCACTTGGACCCAAATCACATTCAACTCAATGAAATCTCCAAATTTTAGCAATTTTTCACTTCAAATGTGCCGTTAGTTTTTTTTTTTTTTCCCTGCTCTAGATCAGCTGTCATTTCTGCAAGAATGGGGTGGACTGTGTCTAGATTTGGCTTCGTGAATGCCGAGGGAGAGGGAGAACACTTTCCTTATACGCTTTGAATTCAACATCGTGCAGCACGACGTGGGGTCCGATCTTGCGGAAAATTGGGTGTACACACACCTCACGAAAGACGTTGACTCGACATCACTTTCCTCAAAGACTTCTCTGGCGAATCCTCTGGTTTTCGTACATTGGGCCGGTGGGAGTCAGTAGGTCAAACCAAAAAAAAACAAAAAGCCTCCGAAATGGACTGACCCAGTCAGAAAAGTGAAATACGAAGACTTCGAAAGTAACAAATTTCAAAGTCTTTAAAAATCCAAAAATTCGTCTCAATCAACTATCAGACAATATGACTACCCCAGATCCCCCTACGGTGTAAAAGTAGTACCAACTTACCTTTTGTCAGTCTCCACTTAGGCCGCGTCTCAGGGAAAGACAAACCAACTTACCCGAACCAAAACAGGAGGAGAAGGAGAATCCCTCGATTCTTCATCAGAATTCGAGAGAGTCATGAGCCTCGTGGCTGCCCTTACCCTTTTCATTACCTTTGTCATTTCACTTCCTGCTCATGCTTCCCCTACAGAAGCACAAGCCCTTCTCAAGTGGAAGTCTGGTCTTGGCAACCATTTGGTTTCTTCCCTCTCTTCGTGGACTCTCTCTCCTCATAATGCCATTAGTTCCAATTCAACCATGAGTCCGTGCACTTGGCATGGCATCTCCTGCAATCGAGCAAAAAGCGTGGTCGGAATTAATCTGACTAGCGTCGGTGTTGAAGATATGCTTGATGAATTCCCATTCTCATCTTTGTCTCATCTCATGAATATGGACCTAAGCATAAATAGTCTTTCTGGCCACGTTCCACCTCAAATCAGTCTTTTGAACAATCTCACTTATCTAGACCTCTCTCTCAATCAATTCTCGGGGAAAATACCACTAGAGATCGGCCGTCTAACGAAATTGGAGGTCTTGCACATGGTCTCTAATGAGTTAAGTGGCTCTATTCCCCAAGAAATCGGGCAATTGCATTTGCTTAGTGAAGTTGCGCTATATTCGAATAAGTTGAATGGACCCATACCTTCCTCATTAGGTAATTTGAGCAAATTAGCTATTTTGTATGTCTACAACAACTCCCTTTCTGGTTCTATTCCTCATGAAATAGGAAATATGAGAAATTTGGAAGTGCTCCACATGGATTCCAACGACTTGATAGGATCAATTCCTTCTACTTTAGGGAATTTAACCAAACTAAGAGAGCTGCAACTATCTGCTAATAAGCTTACCGGTCTCATCCCCCTAGAATTAGGGAATTTGAACCTTCTTAGCTCGTTGAGCCTATACGAAAATAATCTAACGGGCTCAATCCCGCCAATATTAGGCAATTTGACGAAGCTTGCCCTTCTTTATCTCTATGGTAACCAGCTTTCTGGTAACATTCCTAATGAAATAGGAAATCTCCGCAATATGCTTGACTTAGAGTTGGGTAGAAATCAGCTCATTGGCCCAATTCCTTCTTTGTTGGGTCACTTGACCAACCTATCATATTTGTTCCTTCATGAGAATCAGCTTTCTGGTTTAGTTCCTGAATCCTTAGGGGATCTGATGAACTTAAAGATGCTGGAATTGGATGCTAACGAGTTAACCAGCTCCTTACCAGAGAACTTGTGCCAAGGTGGATTGCTCAAAAGCCTCTCCATGAGTGGCAACAAGTTAACTGGTTCTATCCCTAAAAGCTTGAAAAATTGCACAAGCTTAATCAGACTCCACCTCGAGAAAAACCAGTTGACTGGAAACATCTCCGAGATCTTTGGTGTCTACCCCAACCTGACCTTTATTGACTTGAGTTCCAACAAGTTCTATGGAGAAATCTCAACAAATTGGGGAAGTTGCATGAGTTTAAGTGATATAAGAATTGCTAGAAATAACATCACTGGTAGCTTGCCTCCTGAGATCGGGAATGCGACTCAATTGGATGAAATTGATCTTTCTTTCAATGGTTTAGTTGGTGAGGTTCCGAAAGAATTTGGAAAATTGACTTCCTTGGTGAATTTGAATCTAAGAAGGAATCAACTATCTGGCCGAATAAGTCCTGAGATTGTGTCATTACCTAGTCTTCAAAAATTGGATTTGTCTAGGAATATAAGCATGTCTATCCCGCAGACTATTAGGAGTTCTTCAAAATTGACCCACTTGTATCTGAGCAACAACCAATTGAGCCAAGATATTCCAGGGCGATTAGGGATGCTAACTCATTTAAATGAGCTAGACTTGAGTTGTAACTTGTTAAGCGGTGACATCCCAATTCAATTCAACAGGCTGCAAAGCCTAGTGAAACTCAATCTTTCACACAATAATCTTTCTGGCCTTATATACAAGACTTTCGAGGATATGCAAGGTTTGGCGGAGGTGGACATTTCCCACAACAAGTTTGAGGGTCCCATCCCCACCACCACGGCATTCCAAAATGCAACAAAAGAAGCATTTGAAGGCAACAACGGATTGTGTGGAAATGTCGAAGGACTTGAGCCATGTAATCAAGTGGTGGTGGATAGGGAAAACTCCCAAGCTAGAGGCAGAGTGTTTCTTATTGTGTTTCCTCTACTAGGAGCAGTTCTTCTATTTATTTTCTTTGGAATACTCTTCATTTTCCGTAGAAAGTTCCATCCAAAAGTGGAACTAGCACCCAAGACAACTGCAGTCTTTTCTCTACCAAATTATGATGGAAAGATCTCATATGAAGACATCATAGAAGCCACCGAGGCATTTGATGAGATTTATTGTATTGGAAGGGGAGGCTATGGAAGTGTCTTCATGGGCAAATTAAGATCAAGCGATATAGTAGCTGTAAAGAATATCCATCAAACGATTGAAAGTGGGCAAACAGATCAAAAGGAATTTTTGAGTGAGATCATGGCTTTGACAGAAATTCGACACCGCAATATTGTGAAATTTGAGGGCTTTTGTTCGCATCCGCAACACTCTTTCTTAGTGTATGAGTACATGGACAGAGGAAGCTTGTCTACAATCTTGAGCAATGAAGAAAAAGCTAAAGAGTTGGACTGGAATAAGAGGGTGAATATCATAAAAGGCATGGCTTATGCTCTTTCTTATATGCACCATGATTGTAAACCTCCAATCGCTCATCGAGATATTTCCAATAACAACATTCTGCTTGATTCTGAGTATGAGGCGCATGTTTCTGACTTCGGCACGGCTAAGCTTCTTAAGCAAGATACATCAAACTGGACTACAGTTGTTGGCACATATGGTTATATAGCTCCAGGTAAATCTCTAAAATCAACCCTTGATCCGAAGGTTGAGCTAAAGCAATGTCTTCATGCTAATAATACGTATATCACCCTCTTTGTGCAGAGCTTGCTTACACAATGAAGGTGACAGAGAAATGTGATGTGTATAGCTTTGGAGTAGTGGCCATTGATGTGACGGCCCGAGCGGCGGTGCGCGGGGAGGAGGGATGGCGGTGCGTCCGCGCCTCAGTCTCTGAACGTGCGCAAGGAAGGAGTCCCTGTCCCACATTGCCTAGGAAGGAAGTCTTGAGCCAGTATATAATGGCTTGGGCCCCTCTTAACCTGCATCACGCGTTTCATGTACGCTTCCGCTGTGCTGAAAACAAAGCCTTGAGGAAGGGAAATGGCTTCGTGCAATCCCATCCAAAGAGGACAATATTATGGCTTGGGAGAGGGAAGGCCCGAGGGATGGCCCTCTGCCCCTGCATAACGCGTTTCACGTACGCTTCCGCTGCGCTGAAAACAAAGCCTTGAGGGAGGGAAATGGCTTCGTGCAATCCCTTCCAAAGAGGACAATATCGGTTTGGGGAAAGGAATGGCCGAGTGCAACCTTGTCCCCAGATGACGCGTTTCACGTACGCTTCCGCTGCGCTGAAAACAAAGCCTTGAGGGAGGGAAATGGCTTCGTGCAACCCCATCCAAAGAAGACAATATCGGTTTGGGGAAAGGAATGGTCGAGTGCAACCTTGTCCCCAGATGACGCGTTTTAAAGCCGTGAGGGAGGGAAATGGCTTCGTGCAATCCCATCCAAAGCGGACAATTTTATACAGTGGGACCCAGGTTGTTACAATTGGGGTGATCAAAGGAAGACATCCGGGTGACAGCATTTCATCTCTAGTAGCTCCAATCGACATGGAGATCTCAGTTGTTTTGAGGAATATATTGGATTCACGCCTGCCAATGCCCACACCAGGCATTGAGGATAAGCTTCTGACCATCTTCAAGCTTGCAGTCACTTGCTTATCTACTCATCCCCAACTCAGGCCGTCGATGGATACGATTTCTCAGAGACTATCAGCTCGTTCAACCACTTTCCATGGCGTTCGATATTCAGAGACAGCTGCTGATCTCGTGAGAAAGACAACAGTTTCAAGCCATTTCCCGGATCAATTCGTACAAGATATTGTCTGATAAATGATGTTGCTCTATCAACCACATGCAAGAAGGTCTAAGATCTTTAATGAAAAATAAAGAAGCTTGAACTAATTGATTAAGTCTCAAACCTTTTTCAATATATTGTTTCCCTCACTTACGTGTTTACTTTATTTTCATTTATGATAGATATTTTGACCATGAACCAATGTTAAGTGTTTCATACCAGCATGAGGATGCGGACTATGTTTCGTCTATGCCCAAGTAAGTATAGGACTGCCTTCCGTTTTGGATGGAGCAAAACTAAAACATTCTGGCATCTAGTTTCGTTTGTAGAGACAACAGCTGAACTCAAGTGATATTTCAAACTGTTTCTGTCTCTAGTCTTAATCGGACCAGTGTCTTCGCAGTCGATGTATCCATGGCAAGTTAGAAAATATTACTTTTGTATCAATTTAAAGTTGATGACGTACCCGTGCTGTTATCTTGAAACCTAAATGTCATGTAAAGTTGAAATGGAACATTTATATGGAGTCTCTGAAGTCTTGATCATTGTTAGTCCTTCTATATGTTTATTTCGGATTTATGTAGATGCAAAATGGACTTACAGGCAGAAGAGTATCAATTAAGGATCTTTTCAGAGTGCATTCAATCAGAAACTAATTGTTCCTAATCGTGGCCTTCCACCATAATTTTGGGTTTCGTGCAATTATTACAACCGTGTCTCATGACAGAGAGGGCGATCAATCCATTCCTATTCGGAGTGCTATGTGCATGTTGCCATGGCATGAGTCATTAATAGAAGTTCAGTAGCTTTTTGACTGTCCAAAATAGAGAAACCCGGACTTCGTTTTCATTAGAGCTTTGAACTTGAAGTGCTCAAATTAGGAAGATCACCGGTCATCGTTTCATCTCAAGAGGAGATTATCCATTGTTTCAAAAAGAATACAAGTTCTGTTCTAGCTCCACCTTATATTTCAAGAGCGTGAAGGTAGATAATACCCAGGCCTCCAAAATCTTGGAGGTTTTAAATCATGATGGGCTGTTTTTGCTCGGCCTAGCTCCATCGTCAAATAAAGTAGAACTCGTCTTGGGTTTCAGCTCATCATCAACCATCTTTTATGTTCTTCAGAACAACTTAGATCTGGAAAATAGCCTTGCGCAAAACATGTCAGAACAGCGGCCTCTCATAAACTTCATATGGAAAAAAGTAAACTTAGCCTCTGAGAGGTCAGAGTTTTGTAAATTTGAAAAAGACCCCACCCTCGATCGCTTTTACGTAAAACCCAACATCGTAAAATCAAAGTTTCAAAAACTTCCTGAATGGAAAGTATAAAGAGAAAACAATGAAGTGACAGCTATTCGATTCAAGGTGTAGCGAGACAATGAGTTATTGCACCCAACCTTCTCAAGTAGTTGTGTCATTTCATCTCAATTCTCGATCGTACTGCTTAGAAGAAAGGCAACAGGAAATATGCAATGTCAAGAGAGAAGCACCTGGCGGGAATTGTCAACATTTTCAATATGCCAGATGGCATAGGCCAATATGCATTGCACGAGTTAATGCTTGCTGATGCATTTTCATTATCAAATAGGAAATCACAGGAAAATAAGGTCGAGGAATCCTCGTGAACCAGAGAAAAAACGACTTCCAGACCAAAAGAGAAAAATGGCCATGTATCCACAAGCCTTCAAGATGGTCATAATGCTTCTAGCTTCCCTAGCCATTTTCAGTCCGAGTCATTCCAACGAGTGCACTTCCTACTTGACGATGAGCTGGGTCCGCCTCACGGGGCCCAGCACATCTTTAAAGAAAAAGAAACAAAAATTAGGGTGGAATTTTTTTTTTAGTGAAAATAGAAAAATGAGTGTTCGAACTAAAAGAGAAATAAAAGAGGGAGAGACCAAGGTTCGAAGGAGAAGAGGCAGTTCAAATTTAATGGTGAAATCTTGTCAGAATGAGCTGAAATTTTAATATGTTGCTCATGAGATCAAGTTCATCATTGATATCCTTGTCCGATTTGTCTTTCAATTTCTCTAGCAAAGGTTAGAGTTTTCTTGCTTCTTTTGTTAATCCACTAATGATATATTGTTGTATCATTGATATGTTCATCATCTAGATGTGTGACTAGAGATGAACTATTGTATATTTTGCCATTCTTGGTGATTATTGAAAGTTTTGAATGATTTGCAGTTTTTTCCACATTTAAAATTTTTGTATTGTTTTTGTACTACGTCCTTAAATTTTTATATTAGTTGATTGAATTTTAGAGAAAATATTGATACTAGAGAAGTTTTAAGTTCCTAGTGAATATTTGCTCTTCCATCAATTGATATAAATAATCTTTTAGATTTCTCGGGCGTTATTTCTAGTAAAGGATCAGGTCAAGTATGAATGGATAGAAAATGGATCCAATTCACATTGACTGGTATAACACATACCGATCCATATTTTTGTAATACAATTTTGGTAGCTCACACTTGATCTCGCTTGGACCCAAATCATAACCAACTCAACCCAAGCTCCAATTTTTAGCAATTTTCCACTTCAAATACACCGTCAAATTTTTTATTTTTATTTTTAAACCATGCTCTCAGGGACTATTTGGCTAGATCATCAGCTGTCATTTCTACAATAACGGGTTGACCGCGTCAAGATTTGGCTTCATGATTGCCGAGTGAGAAGACTTTCCTTTTGCGCTTTAAAATCAAAATTTTGTGCAGCACAAATTAGGGTCTGATCTTGTGGAAAGTTGAGTGTTCCCAAACCACACCCAAGGCCTTGACTGACTTTACCTCACTTTCCTCGAAGACTTCTTAGTCAAAGTCAAAGTCTCCGAATTCATATTATGGGTGGGCTCAATTCCAAAAAGAGGACTGGCCAAGTCAGAAATGTCACTACGAAGACTACAAAAGTAACAAATTCCAAAGTCTTCAAAGAACCAAAAATTTGTCTTAGTCAGCTCTTAGATGACTATCCCTGGTCCCCTACGGCGTACAAAGCAAATGAACGTACCTTTTCTTAGTCTCGACTGGTTGGTTGCCGTTTTATTGCATACACATTACCATGGAAAATGAAAGGAAGGTGAGTTGTAATGGCCTATTTAAGCATCACTCCTTGCCTCAAGGAAAAAACAAACCAACTTACCCGAACCAAAACAGGAGAAGGAGAAGAAGGATCCATGGATTCTTCACCAAAATTCACGAGGGTCATGAGCCTTGTTGTGACAGTCTGATTTTTCCACTTCTGTTTTCAATGAAATGAATCGGGCTTTTCATCGATGTGCCTATAGCATTATTCTCTGAGCTGATCACTCATGAGATAATTAGACTAATCGGAAAGTTATTAAAGAATTTTGATGCAACCGACTTGAGATTTGGACCACGGGTTAGTGCACCAAAAATTCCCAAAAAAACTAGCGATAGTTTAAGTTACGCTAAAATCACATTTGACTGAAATTAACCGAGGAAATGATGTCGATTACAGAAATTAAGAATTTTCACGTGTCACAATTAATCCCGGGAATGTTGTTGCATCTTTCCAAATTTTATGGACGACAGGAATTATTAACGGAAAAGAGGCAAGAATAACAAATTAAAAGAATAAAAGGAAATGCCACTTTTTAAATAGGTTTTGGGCATTTAATATGAGACAATTGGAAAAAGAGTTATAGAAGTGTAAAAGAGGTATTATAAGTTGTTACTAAGGGACTTGACCCTATTGATTTAGATGTTAGATTGGTAATTAAAGAAAAAAAAAAAAAGAAGTCTCCTCAAAATGAAATTCGTAGGAATCCCTCTCTCCTACAATTTCACCTCAATTTCCTTGTTATTTAATGGAGATAGACTTGGAAAAGATAGGGGAACCTAAGGTAGTAATGGAGAGCCATTTTTCCATGGAAAATTAGGCCAAATGCTGAGCAAATGGCTGAGTAAAGGCTGAATAACTTCTCTGTAATTACTTCTCCTTTTCCCTCACCTCTTCTTGCCGTAGGAAACCGAAATGCAGCAGCAAATGGCTGAGTGAATGCTAAGTAATGTATCTGCAATTACTTCTCCTTTTCCCTCACCTCTTCTTGCCGTAGGAAACCGAAATGCAGCAGCAAATGGCTGAGTGAATGCTAAGTAATGTATCTGCAATTACTTCTCCTTTTCCCTCTCCTCTTCTTGCCGTAGGAAACCGAAATGCAGCAGCAAATGGCTGAGTGAATGCTGAGTAATTTATTTGCAATTACTTCTGCTTTACCCTCTTTTCTTCTGCACTCATTTCTTCTCCCCTGCTGCCGTGTACTTGTCTCTCTCTTTCCCTTATCTAGCCTTACAACAATTTCCTTTCCCTTTCACAGCCATAAAAAGCCTTGTCTTCTTCTCCTTTAAGTTAGTTTATTCAGCCATTCTTGCTCCCTCTTTGGACGACAAAACAGCAACTGAACAGCAAGGTCTCGAGCATTCCTCCCTCCTCAAGAAAATCCAGGACTTTGTGTGCTGCTGTGGTGGTCGCTCAACGACACCTCCAGCCGTTGTGCCGGGTCCAAATCATCGTCAAAACACCTCCAGGGCTGTCCTTGTGTTGCCGTCGGGCCACAAGTGAGGATCGCCATTAGATTTATCGGTAAGTCGTCTCCCTAAACGTAGATTAGGGGCTGAGTATATTCTTTAGGAATTTTTATGTGGAGGAACTATGTAGATGAAGTTATATGTGGATGAATATTACTTAGGGATGCTATAATGGCCATAGAAAAAGTTTAGATAGGATTTATGGAGCAAAATAAAAGTCGTGGAGAGAGATTTGGAATAGAACAGAGGCTGTTTTCTGAAACAGTTTCAGGACATGTATGTTTTGCTAATTTCGTGGACAACTTTGTGATGTGATTTTGAAGAAATTTCCTTCTGAAAAAATGTTTTGGACATCCTAAATAATAACATATATTTTTCTCAGAATTTTTAGAAATTAAAAAGGTGACGATTTTAATGACGTCACCCTCGGAACAGTATTTCGGACAGTCCAGTAACCCGTGACCTGCCATGATTCCAAGGGTTGTTACCTACCTTTAGAGGTATAATTTCCAATCGGTTCCTTCATGAAAGTTGTTCCTTACAACTTCTAATATAACATACTCGAATTTCAAATTAAATGAACAAGATTTCGACCCAAAACCGAACTGATTTTGATGAGTTAGACTCTCTAGAACTGGACCCGATTTTTGTGCTGGATGGAAGAAATTTCTGGGCCGAATCCAGAGGGATCTGGATCTCGGTGTCTTCATGAAAAATGTTTGTTTATATGTTTTCTAGCACGTGTCTGAATTTGAGAATTTTTCGAGATCATTTGAGTGAATTTCTGACTGTGACACTGGAAGAACGTTATTGGACAGCTTTCTGTAAATTTGGGTGAATAAGAGTATATGCTTGTTTTGAAGAATTCTTACTATGAAATTGCTCAATTGATGCTGTGGATGCTGTGTATAATTGATTATTGAAATGTGGCATCTATCATATGCATTCACGACATGATTCCGTCACGTGCCTTTGGGGCCGGACGATGCTCCTTCGGGAATGCCCCACGTCAACGGATGCCGGTCGCGGTGGATCTTTGGGCGATGCTCCTTAATTGGAATGCCGTCTAGATGTAGACGTTGCCGCGCTCAATGGTGTGAGGCGAAGCCGGTTATACCGGATGACTTGTTATCTGTTAAAAATTGGCCACGGTCAATGATCGACATCTGCATCCCTATCGTATGTGCATTGAATTATTCAACTGCTATAAATGTCAATGTGATATTGTATGATTGAATGCCACTAACGTGCGGGAAAGTGCAAGTGACGAAAAGGGTAAGAAGGGTGACTGGATTGCATGTTATATGTACCCTTCTCCTAATCTGGGTTTAGTAGATTGGCTTGCTGAGATGTGATCTCACCCCTTAGTGGGCTAACATTTTCAGGTCCCTAGACAAAGGAAGGCCAGGTGGGTGTACAGGTGGTTTGCGGGGAAGGAAAAATAGAAGTCTTTCTACCTTCACCCAGGTGATGACGGGTCTTCCGTCGAGGCTGGGAATGGGTGACAGTTCACCCTAGAAGGGTTGAGGAGTATGATAATATATTAACGAACCTCGGTTTTGTAAATAGAAGCTTAACTTATAAGAAATCAAACAGCTTCACTTTTTGTATTAGACCTTGGAGTGTTAAACTCGTTTGTATTTAAGTACTACTTTATTGTAGGTGTGGTTGTGAAAATACTATCCTACGTTTCTATCCCACTGTTATGTTGTATGGAGATTGTTTTACGTTTCCGCATGTGCATAATAATCAATGGGTCGGCGACACTCCCTGGGACGTCGCAAACCGAACTCCGAGTACATGCACATCCCTCCGTGCTCGATATAATTTTGTGACGTCCCGTGGAGTGTCGCCGACCCATTGATTATTATGCACATGCGGAAACGTAAAACAATCTCCATACAACATAACAAAGGGGATAGAAACGTAGGATAGTATTTTCACAACCACACCTACAATAAAGTAGTACTTAAATACAAACGAGTTTAACACTCCAAGGTCTAATACAAAAAGTGAAGCTGTTTGATTTCTTATAAGTTAAGCTTCTATTTACAAAACCGAGGTTCGTTAATATATTATCATACTCCTCAACCCTTCTAGGGTGAACTGTCACCCATTCCCAGCCTCGACGGAAGACCCGTCATCACCTGGGTGAAGGTAGAAAGACTTCTATTTTTCCTTCCCCGCAAACCACCGTACACCCACCGGCCTTCCTTTGTCTAGGGACCTGAAAATGTTAGCCCACTAAGGGGTGAGATCACATCTCAGCAAGTCAATCTACTAAACCCAGATTAGGAGAATGGTACATATAACATGCAATCCAGTCACCCTTCTTACCCTTTCTCGTCACTTGCACTTTCCTGCACGTTAGTGGCATTCAATCATACAATATCACATTGACATTTATAGCAGTTGAATAATTCAATGCACATACGTATAGGGATGCAGATGTCGATCATTGACCGTGGCCAATTTTTAACAGATAACAGTCATCCGGTATAACCGGCTTCGCCTCACACCATTGAGCGCGGCAACGTCTACATCTAGACGGCATTCCAATTAAGGAGCATCAGCCCAAAGATCCACTGCGACCGGCATCCGTTGACGTGGGGCATTCCCGAAGGAGCATCGTCCGGCCCCAAAGGCACGTGACGGAATCATGTCGTGAATGCATATGATAGATGCCACATTTCAATAATCAATTATACACAGCATCCACAGCATCAATTGAGCAATTTCATAGTAAGAATTCTTCAAAACAAGCATATACTCTTATTCACCCAAATTTACAGAAAGCTGTCCAATAACGTTCTTCCAGTGTCACAGTCAGAAATTCACTCAAATGATCTCGAAAAATTCTCAAATTCAGACACGTGCTAGAAAACATATAAACAAACATTTTTCATGAAGACACCGAGATCCAGATCCCTCTGGATTCGGCCCAGAAATTTCTTCCATCCAGCACAAAAATCGGGTCCAGTTCCAGAGAGTCTAACTCATCAAAATCAGTTCGGTTTTGGGTCGAAATCTTGTTCATTTAATTTGAAATTCGAGTATGTTATATTAGAAGTTGTAAGGAACAACTTTCATGAAGGAACCGATTGGAAATTATACCTCTAAAGGTAGGTAACAACCCTTGGAATCATGGCAGGTCACGGGTTACTGGACTGTCCGAAATACTGTTCCGAGGGTGACGTCATTAAAATCGTCACCTTTTTAATTTCTAAAAATTCTGAGAAAAATATATGTTATTATTTAGGATGTCCAAAACATTTTTTCAGAAGGAAATTTCTTCAAAATCACATCACAAAGTTGTCCACGAAATTAGCAAAACATACATGTCCTGGAAACTGTTTCAGAAAACAGCCTCTGTTCTATTCCAAATCTCTCTCCACGACTTTTATTTTGCTCCATAAATCCTATCTAAACTTTTTCTATGGCCATTATAGCATCCCTAAGTAATATTCATCCACATATAACTTCATCTACATAGTTCCTCCACATAAAAATTCCTAAAGAATGTACTCAGCCCCTAATCTACGTTTAGGAGACGACTTACCGATAAATCTAATGGCGATCCTCACTTGTGGCCCGACGGCAACACAAGGACAGCCCTGGAGGTGTTTTGACGATGATTTGGACCCGGCACAACGGCTGGAGGTGTCGTTGAGCGACCACCACAGCAGCACACAAAGTCCTGGATTTTCTTGAGGAGGGAGGAATGCTCGAGACCTTGCTGTTCAGTTGCTGTTTTGTCGTCCAAAGAGGGAGCAAGAATGGCTGAATAAACTAACTTAAAGGAGAAGAAGACAAGGCTTTTTATGGCTGTGAAAGGGAAAGGAAATTGTTGTAAGGCTAGATAAGGGAAAGAGAGAGACAAGTGCACGGCAGCAGGGGAGAAGAAATGAGTGCAGAAGAAAAGAGGGTAAAGCAGAAGTAATTGCAAATAAATTACTCAGCATTCACTCAGCCATTTGCTGCTGCATTTCGGTTTCCTACGGCAAGAAGAGGAGAGGGAAAAGGAGAAGTAATTGCAGATACATTACTTAGCATTCACTCAGCCATTTGCTGCTGCATTTCGGTTTCCTACGGCAAGAAGAGGTGAGGGAAAAGGAGAAGTAATTGCAGATACATTACTTAGCATTCACTCAGCCATTTGCTGCTGCATTTCGGTTTCCTACGGCAAGAAGAGGTGAGGGAAAAGGAGAAGTAATTACAGAGAAGTTATTCAGCCTTTACTCAGCCATTTGCTCAGCATTTGGCCTAATTTTCCATGGAAAAATGGCTCTCCATTACTACCTTAGGTCCCCCTATCTTTTCCAAGTCTATCTCCATTAAATAACAAGGAAATTGAGGTGAAATTGTAGGAGAGAGGGATTCCTACGAATTTCATTTTGAGGAGACTTCTTTTTTTTTTTTTTTTTTTTTTTTTTTCTTTAATTACCAATCTAACATCTAAATCAATAGGGTCAAGTCCCTTAGTAACAACTTATAATACCTCTTTTACACTTCTATAACTCTTTTTCCAATTGTCTCATATTAAATGCCCAAAACCTATTTAAAAAGTGGCATTTCCTTTTTATTCTTTTAATTTGTTATTCTTGCCTCTTTTCCGTTAATAATTCCTGTCGTCCATAAAATTTGGAAAGATCCAACAACATTCCCGGGATTAATTGTGACACGTGAAAATTCTTAATTTCTGTAATCGACATCATTTTCTCGGTTAATTTCAGTCAAATGTGATTTTAGCGTAACTTAAACTATCGCTTAGTTTTTTTGGGAATTTTTGGTGCACTAACCTGTGGTCGAAATCTCAAGCCGGTTGCATCAAAATTCTTTAATAACTTTCCTGATTAGTCTAATTATCTCATGAGTGATCAGCTCAGAGAATAACGTTATAGGCACAACGATGAAAAGCCCGATTCATTTCATTGAAAACAGAAGTGGAAAAATCAGACTGTCACACTTGTGGCTGCCCTTGCCCTTTTCACTGCCCTTGCCATTCCATTTCCTGCTTATGCTTCCCCTACAAAAGCCCAAGCCCCCCTCAAGTGGAAGTCCAGTCTAAGCAACCATTTAGATTCTTCCCTCTCTTCACGAACTTCCTCTCCTCTTAACGCCATTGGTTCCTATTCGATCGTGAGTTCATGTGCTTGGTATGGCATCTCCTGTAATCGGGTAGGGAGCTTGATCGAGATAAATCTCACTAGCACCTATGTCGAAGGCACGCTCGACAAACTCCCATTCTCATCTTTGTCTCATCTCATGTACATGGACCTGAGTATAAATAGTCTCTCTGGCCATATTTTGCCTCAAATTGGTCTCTTGAGCAATCTCACTTATCTCGACCTCTCTATCAATCAATTCATGGGAAAATGCCACCAAGATCAACCATCTAACAAAACTAACAGTCCTTCACCTAGTTTCCAATGAGTTAAATGGCTCCATTCCCCAAGAAATTGGGTAGTTGGATTTGCTTAATGAGGTCGCATTGTATTCGAATCACTTGAATGGACCCATACCTTCCTCATTGGGTAATTTGAGCAAATTGGCTAGACTTTATGTCTACAACAACTCCATTTTTGGTTATATTCTTCCTGAAATGGGAAATATGACAAATTTGGAAGTGCACCACATGGACACCAACCTCCTAACAAGACCGATTCCTTCCACTTTGGGGAACTTACATAGCTACACCTATTTGCTAATGAGCTTCCTAGTTCTATCCCACTAGAGCTAGGAAAATCGAATCTTTTTAGCAAGTTGTGCCTTAATGATAATAATCTTACTGGTTCAATCCCGCCAACATTAGGCAATTTGACTGAGCTTATCTTTCTTTTACTCTATGGTAACCAACTTTCAAGTCACATTCTTGATGAGATAGGAAATCTCTGTGCTATGCTTTACTTAGAGTTGAGTAGAAATCAGCTCATAGGCCCAATTCCTTCTTCTTTAGGTAACATGACCAATGTAGGATATTTGTTCTTCAACGAGAATAAGCTTTCTCGTTCAATTCCTAGAGCCTTATGGTATCTAGTAAACTTGGTGCTGAGATTGAGTATCAACCAGCTTTCAGGCACAATCCCTTGAACATTTTCACAACAAAAATCTTTGAAATCTCTTATATTGTATCAAAATCAATTTGAAGGTACATTGCCAGAGTCACCTGTTAATTGTACAAACCTAGAAGTTCTAGATTTTAGCAAAAATAAGATTGAAGATAAGTTCTCAGCATGGTTGGGAACACTACCAAACTTAAAAGTTCTTAGTCTCAGGTCCAACAATTTTAAGGGTCTTTTAGATTTTCCAAAGGTATCTCATATCTTTTCCAAGTTGCACATTTTGGACCTTTTGAAGAACAGCTTTACCAATCTTTTACTAACCAATTTGATAATGAAACTTCAAGGGATGATGAATGGAGAAAATGGGCAAGAGTCGCAAGATAAATCTTTGTACATAGGGAATGGCTATGAAGATTCCATGGAAGTGATCATGAAAGGACGAGAGATTCAGCTACTAAGGATCTTGACCACCTTGAAAATCATTGACTTATCACTCAACTCTTTTCAAAGGAACATTCCGAATGTTATTGGACATTTCCACTTTCTTATAGGGCTCAATCTTTTCCACAACCACTTGATAGGTTCCATTCCTCCAAACCTTGGGAATTTGACTAATCTTGAATCGCTAGATCTATCTTCAAACATGCTTACTAGGAGGGTTCCTAGAGAACTAGGAGATTTGTCATTCCTTGGGTGTTTGAATCTTTCAAAGAACCAGCTCACAGGTCATATATTTCAAGATAAGCAATTGAGCACATTCACGAGCAACCCATTTCATGGAAATTCGGGCTTATGTGGAACTCCTACAAAACACATGCCTCGGTGATGCTCAGCCTCCTCATCTACCACTAATGTTTTTCCAAGAGGATAGTACAAGAGAGCATGATAGCCGGTTTGATAGGAAAGTAGTCCGGATAGGCTATGCATTCAGAATCGTGATTGGAATCTCCGTAGCATAGATTTCATATGAAACTGTAAGATCCAAATGGCTTGTGGAAAAAGTGAGAAGCATGGAGAGAAGAGGCAAACTGGTGAAGAAGCCAAGGTGGAAGGCCATCAAATTCCATTGGGGCTAATGAAATTGTTAGGAGGTGATCCCTTTGAACCATGTGCAATGTAGATCAAGGAAAACAATTTTTATCAGATTCAAATGCAATTTTGTATATAGATGCTCATTTTATTATGTCATAATCTTTTTCTTTAAGTGTGATTTCTAAATTGGGTCAATTAAGGGTGCGAATGGTAACACTTCTTGGCTGGGGAAGATTTTTTTTTTTTTTTTTTTCCAGAAATGCTTCTTTTCTATTTACATTATGGGGAACAATTTCTGTGTTAAAAAACATGTTTGGTAACTACACAAAATTTCTACTCCAAAAATAAATAAATAAAAAGAATAGAAATACATTTGGTAAAAAAACAGTTTTTATTTATTTATTTGTTTTTTATTCTTGCTCACGATTGCCACCGGCGCCACCACCGCGACCTCGACCGACCGCCGCCCGCCACCGCACGTTGCCACCGGCCGACCGCCGCCGTCGACGCCGCTGCATGGCCCATCAGCCGGGTCCGACGGCAGCGGCAGCGTCCGCGGTAGTCGCCGTGGCAAGAGAGAAAAAGGAAAAAAAAAATCCACTTATTTCTAGAATTTGTTCCCGAGAACAAGAAGCAACTTTTTTTTACGTCTCATTTTTGTTCCAAAACCATTCTCAGGCTAACTTTTTATTCTTGGGAACAAAAAAACAACTTGCCGTTACCAAACGGATTTCTGTTCTTTTTTTATTCCGGAAAACAAAAGAATAGAAATTCTTGGGTTGGGAAAGGTTACTATGCGCAACCTAAATAGGTGAACATGAAAGAGTTTTTCTAAAAAACTCGCTTTGTATCATTATCGCCTTATATGTCCTTTTCTTGTTTAGTGTATGCCATTCTTATATCTCCATGGGAAAGAAAGAAAGATGAAGAGCCGTCGAAGCCCATTTAGCTCGGGATAACATTAATAAATGTGCCATTGACATGTCATCAAAGAATGTCTAAATTTGTCATTGTCCCACTACACATTTCTGTTGAAATTGCAGGTCGGTAATAGATTGTTGATTTGCAGTCTTGCACCTATAATACTTGTCAACGATAGTGAACAGGGGTACTCAAGGTTCAAATCTCAAAGCAACTTCGAAGTTTAGATTCAAAATAATCTTATTGCCAAATTCTAAGGTCCCCTAGGCCAAACAATTGAAATTGTTTCATGTTTGGAGATTTTTGAAGATGCTAGTAGTTTTTAAGTACTGTTCGCATAAAAATATAACCGGTCACTTGCTTATAAGTTAACTTGTTAATAAGTTACCAACGTCATAATGAATTTATCAATTTCATAGTTAATTAGTAAGTGTTGGTTACTTCTTCTAAATTCTACTATTAGTATGACTAAAAATTACAAACTGTTACACTCATGCTACATTTATCTCAAATTAATTTTCATGTCGCAAAAAATTCCAAACTAATACGCTTTCGCCACATTTACCATAAATTAAATAAAAAAAGGAAAATTCCAAATAAGAGTCTGAAGTGCTCTTTTTTTTTTTTTTTTCAAATAAGAACTCAAAGTGGATATTGTTTCAAACAAAGGCCCAAAGTGACCATAACAGTCTTAAATAAGGGCTTAAACTCACTAGTTGTAAAAAGTAATTTCGTCTTTTCAATTTTTTAAATTTTCTTTATTTTTCTAAAAATAAAAAAGAAGGGGAAAACACAGGCGATAGGTCCCTCCCGCTTATAGCCATCGTGCCATCTCCAATGGGGCGGTGGCGACTCCCAGTAGTGTTTTCGACGCCTAGGTGAGAGTCGGCGACCCCCATTGACTCGAAAGCGAGGGCTCGCTGGCCCTTGCTAGAGACGGGAGAGGGTGGTGACCCTCTCCCAGATCTAGGCGAGGGTTACCGGCTCTCGTGCAGGGCCCTTGGATCTCATCGCCCAAGTTTGGGGGAGCTAGGCGAGGATCGGTGACCCTCGACCAAATCTGGGAGAGGGTTGCTGCCCTCTCTCGTCCCTGGCGAAGGCCAGTAGGCCCTCAACTTTGGTTGGCGGGGGTTGCCAGCCCTCGTCCGAGTGCCGATGACCTCGCCGACTGTTGCCCCGCCCCACTAGCGATGGAGCAGCGACCACAATTGAGAGGTAGCCCTCCTGCTTGTGTGTTCCCTTTCTTCTTCTTCTTCTTTTAATAATTTTTTTAAAAAAGTTTTAATATAATTAAATTTAAATTTAAATTGTGTTTAGGCAAAAATACCCCCGATCCGCAATAATATTTTTCCGACTGGCAAGATTAGGCTCTTATTTGAAACAACGATAATCATTTCAGGCCCTAATTTGAAATAGAGTCAACTTCAAGCCTTAATTTGAGAAAATGATGATACTTGTGCCAACATGGATTTCTTCAAAACCTCACACTAAGTGGCAACAACTTTACTAGTTTTTTTTCCCTAGAAGTTGAGAAATTACACAGGCTTAGTCAGACTATGCCTTGAGAAAAACTGGTTGACTGAAAACATATCCAGGACCTTTGGTGTCTGCCTCAACTTGGACATTGTCAACATGAGTTTCAACAAGTTCTATGGAGGAATCCCCACAAACTAGGGAAGTTGCACATGTTTAACTAACCTGAGAATCGTTGGAAATAACATCACTGGTAGCTTGTATCCTGAGATTGGGAATGTGACTCGATTAGGTGCAATTGATATTTTTTTCAATGGTTCACTTAGTGAGGTTTCGAAAGAATTTGGAAAATTGACTTCTTTGGGGAATTTAAATCTAAGTAGGAGCGACTTTCTAGCCAAATAAGTCCAGAGACTGTATCATTACTCGGTCTTCAAAAATTGGATTTGTCCAAGAATAGATTAAGCATGTCTATCCTGCAGACTATAGGGTTTTCTTCAAACTTGGTCTTCTTAAATTTGAGCAACAACCAATTGAGCCAAGATATTCGAGGGCAATTAGGGAAGATGATTCACCTATCCGAGCTAGACTTGAGTCATAACTTGTTAAGTGGCGGGATCCCAGCTAAATTCAACAAGCTGCAAAGCCTAGTGAAATTGGACCTTTCATATAATAATCTTTCTAGCCTTATATACGAGATTTTCAAGGATATGTGAGGTTTGATGGAGGTGGACATCTCTTACGACAAGTTTGAGGGTCCAATTGTCACACCCCAAACTCTATAGGGATGGAGATGATACGGCCGTCCTTCCACCCAAAGGACGTATCCTTAAACCATCAAAATCCAACTCCCAAAAGCCCTCGTCGACAACACTCTTGCTCTACTAGATATTAACTAAAGAACTTGAGAAGGTTGGGATCGAGAGAGATGAGCAACCACAAGCTCAGTGAGTAGTACATATCTTCTAAACAGATCGAACAATTGTAATGCATGTATACAAAAACAATACCAGAAACTCATAATCCAAACTCAAGGTGCAAAATATGTATCAAATCACATATGACTTATTGAATTTCAACAAGTTTTATACAATTTAGAAAATACTCATTTAATCATCATAAATATCAATGGTCATTTATGGATTGACCATGGACCATTAGGCATGGGATCCTATCCCATAAGGATCGGCCATAAGGTCATGAATGGATTGACCATGGACCATTGGGCATGGGATCGACTAGCTTGATCAATAAGGAATCAAGGATTGGTCATGATTCGACCGATCAACTGGCCATGAAGTGGCCTAGGTGTTAGCCGTGAATGACCTACTGACCATACCAATAGGATTGGATCACCAGTTCATAAGATGACTTTGGGATTACGAGAATTGATCACGAGATGATTTTGGATTGGCGGATGGTCATGGCCGGTCATAATGCTTGGTCGAGGGTGATTTTACTCGGCTATGCACCAATACATGGATGATCCAACTCGATCAAATGCGATCGTCTTCCGATCAAAAATACATCATTCCCTATTTAATTCTTAATGATCAGAAAGGATTCTTGAATTGGTGATTTCCGATCGTGGATCGGCAATGCACCGACCACGAACCATATGGATAGATCGAGCACCAATTGGAATGAGCCTTGGGATAGACTCGACTATTTCGTCATGAAATCTAAAGTCCATGAGTGCCTTGGCTTAGTGTTGGGCCATAGATAGCTTTAAAATTGGCCTTGAACTGACCGAATGACCAAGGACTGCCTTTTAGGTCGACTGATCGTCCAAGGGAATGGTTTAGCTAAGCATGGGACACGATGACTGAACCTCGGGTGTACGTGATTTGATTTTTGGAGATGTATCTAACAATCTCTTCTCTAGCCTCAAAACTAACTTAGATGATGGAATTCTCTAAACCACATTATTGAGAAAGAAAAGGACAAAATAGAGAAAACTCTAGAACATCCTACATTTTTCTAGAAGAATGATGACTACCACTTTGGATAGATATTTTTAGATTTGGTAATGATTACCAAAGATTCACCTTGGGAATTAAGTAATGGACTCTTGGACAAATGGGCCTATCAAGAGAAGACATATAAAATATTCTAGAACTCCTCATTAAATGCAAGGATGAGTCATCTTGCTTAAGTGTCCCTTGAAGATTTGGTAATGATGGCTCAAGATTTTCTTTGGGAAAGAAGTGAATGACTCAAGGACTTAAGTGAACCAATAAGAAAAGAACTTTGTGGAATATTCTAGAATGCCAAAACTTAGAAAGCAAGTTCTTGAATTTAGGCATATGCTAAATATCCAAACCCCATAATTAACTGAATATAAGCATTTAATGCGAATGGTGAGTCATTGGCTTAGGTGTCCATGAAAGATATGGTCATTATTACCATAAGATTTTTTTTTAGAGAACAAGTAGGCCAAGTCATGATGGCGTTATATAAATGGTCCAATAAGAATGAAACAAGTAAGCCTCCAATCATTACATTAGACCATTAGGTGTGCCACATTTTAAAATAGGCATGCCACCTTGCAAAATAGACTTGCCACCTTGATGCCATAGCCATGTCACTCTAAGAAACGTGATTGGACTGCTTTGATGAGTAATGATTAACTTGGTATGTGACATCCTGAATTTCAGGTTCTGTTTTCAATTGAATGAATTGGGATTTTTATCGACGCGTTTATAGTTTTATTCTCTGAATTGATTACTCATGAGATAACTAGTCTATCTAGTAAAGTCATTAAGGGATTTTAACGCAATAGACTTGAGAATTCGATCAAGAATCGACTGCTCGATCGTGCTAATATGTAAGGGTCATTACGGTATAGTTAAAAATTAATCAGAGCTCAGAAATAGGTCGATTTGACTGAGATACATGATTAAAATGTGAGTGATTCCACCTGATTGCAAAATTCATCGAACGACACTGGACTGATTTTTATGTCGTTTTGGTACCCTGTGCCCATATTTGAAACTTTGAGATTTTCACAATAGCCGAGAGTCGTCAATGTGTTTAAGATGTATAATGTGGCTCGAAAATAATTGACCATGGATCAATTGTACTAAAAATTCCTAAAAGCTATTCAGTAGGCTAGATCATACTAAAATCGTGTCGAATTGAAATTAAATGCGAATTTGGACCCAATTTTAGAAATTGAAAGTTTTATCATATTATGATTCATTTTAGAAACGTTGACTCATCCTCTGAAGATTTTTTTTGCAAATCGAGATTTTTGGCAAAATTTCAAAATAGGGCCATTTTTGACCGAAAAAATCAAAGGGCCATTTTTTATTGCGTTTTTGGGATTCAAGTTGGTTCAATTGACGAGGAAAAATGTGAATTGAAGTGTGGGCACCTAGGTGGGATTTATGGACATCGAGTTGGATCCAATTGAAGGAGAATTGATTCAATTTGGGGGAATTGGCCAAAATTCGTAGGCCAAGAGTCCATCAACATTTTGGACCACTCGAGCATGCTTCTAGGGGGAATTAAGTGTAGCAAATTGGCCTTGGATGATAGCCAATTGTGGTGGGGCCTTGCCAATGGAGATAGAGATAGAATAGAAGACTTTGGCGACCTTGAGGGCCCTCCAAGTCTTCAGCTATCTTCTTCTTTTTCAAGCAGCCCACTTTATCCATTTTGGAGTGCTTTGAGAGCTTTGAATTGTAGAGAACCAAGCAGCACCTCCCCCCCCAAGCCGTCGCACGCTCGCTAGAGCCGCTAGGACCGTTGCTCGTGTCGCCTAAGCCCATTGCACCTAGCCGCTCGTCCTGCACGTTGCCCGCCCGTCTCGCCTCCTGTTGCGCCCAGCCGTGCCCCCGAGCCATCTTAGGCCACCATCGAAGCCCCCTAGCCATTGTCCAAGCTGCTGTAGCCCCGCCTAGCCCGCCTTGCCCTTGCCGTCCCAACTTGTCCCTTTCCTAGAGCTGAGCAGCCCTTCGGCTCAGCAGAAACAGAAGTTCCAGCAAGAGCTTAGGCTTCTAGGCCCATTTTCAGGCCTATCCCATCCTCGCTTGGTGTCGCCACAAGGTTTTTTATCGCCCATCTCCGCATCACTGTTGTCATGGACTCATCATATTGCTAAACCAGTGAGTTTACTTGCTAAACTCTACTTAGGGAGTTAATGATGCTTAAGAGTTGTTTAGATTAGGCTAATTATGGTTTAGGTGGTTAGTTAGAATGAATTAGTGATTTAATTATTCGGTTTTGCATGTTGGGTGGTTAGAGCGGCTTAATTAGAGACTAGATAAGTTGTACTATTTATCTAGATTAGTTTAGAAATTTTCCTGGCCTGTTTGGGCAGTTAATTAAGCATTTTCGGCCTAAGTTGCTATTTTTGGTCATTAATTGCATTTATTTGATTATTTTATGTATTTATTTAATTATTCATTATTTTTTGGAAATTATATCGGGATAGTCGATGATCGGAATTTTGTGCTGATTGCAATGGTGTGCTTGATTTATTTAATTGAGTATTAATTTGTACAAATTGAGCGGTAATTGTAATTTAGGGTATTTACTCCAAAATTGTGGAATTTTTGTATTTTAATTAGAAAATATCGGGCGTCGGTTTTTAACACCGAAAATGTGTTTGTGCACTATATAAATACTGGGATTTTCGAAAAGAAAGATATTGCCTTTTTGGCTTAGGCCGACCGTGTACTCACACACGATTATTTTTATCAGGTACATTTTTAACACGGTGATCGTCAGCTTGTGCAAGCATTATTAAATCGTCAGCTTGTGAGAGCATTTAATCGTCAACTTGTGTGAGCATTAGATCGTCAGCTTGTAAGAGCATTTAATCGTCAGCTTGTGTGAGCATTAAATTGTCAGCTTGTAAAAGCAATAATCTATATTAGCTTGGGTGAGCAATATTATATATCAGCTTGGGTGAGCTATATTGTATATCAGCTTTTGCGAGCAACCATTTATATCAGCTTGTGCAAGCATAAATATACTTCAGCTTGGGTGAGTAGTAATCAAATTAATCAAATTAATAGATGGTACGAATCATATCGGTTGTGTTGAGTTGAATTGATTGACTGAATGGATCAATTGATCGGTGGTTTGAATTGAATCGATTGAGTGAGTATATGAATTGTACTAACGTGTAGGAAGGAACTGAGGCAAGATAAGTCCTCTATCTTGTGTGTGCATAGACTGCCTTTATGCATATTTCCTTCCTAATCGGAGTTTAGGGGGTGAACTTGCAAAGACATTGTCTCACCCCGTCATGGGCTCAACCTTTTCAGGTCCTTAGATGGCAGTTCTTCTGAAACATTTTGGCCAGCCCAAGAGGGTCATCGAGCAGGTCACCGATATCCCTGCTCCTGGGGGCCAAGGAGTCTGGGTCTATAAACTCGTGAGGACCACTATCTAGGTTGATGCAGGTCTACCTCAGAGGGTACCCCATCAATTCAGAGTGTGGTGTCGTCGCAAGCTCAACGGACCCAGAAAGGGTCCCCTATAGGATTTTGAGGTCCCTGTATCGGTGTTAGAAGTCACTTTTGGCGAGGGTACAGCTGACCGACCCTCCTAGTGGTGCAGTGGTGGACCCAAGTCCCCAGGAGACCTCAGAGTTTTTAGTTGGGGATTCTAGCGCCTAGAGGACTTGTAGACTTTTGTCTATAGACTAGTATTGTATATAAACTAGTCGGCTGTGTATAAAGGTGTGTTGTGGTTGTGAAATTGTGGTCCTGCTTTTCTATCCCATTTTTGTGATGTCTAAGGATTTATTTATACGCTTCCGCATGCGCATTTAAAATGAATGGGTCGGCGACGCGTCTTAGGACGTCGCAATTTAATCGACCATCGAAGGATGGGTATGCGCTCAAGGTTCGGGGCGTGACATGGTACCTATAAATAGGGGAGGCTCACATCCATTTCCACCACTTTAGACCCCTTACCATTCATGCCAACCCTCCTCCCCCTTCTTTCTCTTGGCCTCGCATCCTCAACCCACCAAGCTATCTAGGTTGGTTTTCAAGTTTGCTGAGGTAAGTAAGATCCCTATGTCTCCTCTAGGTCGGTAGTCTTCATTGTCAAGTCTATTTAAGTGCTCACCCGTCAAGCTGTGGGCAAGATGTTGGATCTTGTGTATGATTTTGCTCATGTTTGTCCTTGAACATTTCCTTGAGTTGTTCACGCCCGGAATGAGGCCGAGGTTTGTTCGAGTTGAGTTCATCACAAGGCAAGGTCGCCCCAAGCCATAAGGCCTTGGTTTCGGCATAAATAGGATGTTGGGTCCAAGTCTTGCTTGGTGCGGGGGTTTGCTTAAGGCCACAAGATCCTGAACCGACATTGAGGCGTGTCGATCTTATGGCTTGATTTGTACAAGGATCATCCAAATCCACAAGGTCATGGTAAGGCATCAAGCATGCTAATTTCTATAGCCCAATAGACGCGAGGGACTTTGCACTTGGCGTTGGATCAAACAGTGAGCTGAGGGTCATTCATGATATATGTAATTCACATCGAGTCAGAGCCAAGTCCGCAAGCTCGGGATTGTCACTAAAGCGAGGTGTACCCAAGCTTCGAGGTCTTAAATCGGCATTGAGACGTGTCGTTTTTTAACCTTGTCCGGTGCGAGGATTAGTGCTAAGTGGTTGATTCAAGTTACGAACCAAAGATCGTTGTCGATATACTTGTTAGCAAAGTACGAGAATTCATGACACATACAAATGAATGAGCATGTCTTTGAGCCATGCATGAGAAAAGATAAGAATCGTCTTATATGATGCATTTATGCATGCACTTAAAGAGGAAAAAGCACCCATTGTCACATAGCGTTGGTGACGATGCCTCGTTCATTGAATATGATGCCCTAGTTAAGCCAGGAAGCCCCTAAAAGTTTGGAATGTCTGGCTTGAGGCCGGATGTCCAACCTTCGGCTGGAAGCCCCTAAGAGTATGGGAAAAACCATTTATACAGTCAATGAACTTATTGAACATGTTACTATGTGATGTTAATAAGCTTGTTTGGTGAAATAACTTATTTGGTAAGTTGAAAGTGGATCACATACAAATAATTGAGAGGCGTCAATGGACTTGCGATTGATCTGCCATCGACACTATTTGCAAGTGTTGTATTTGTTAGGCTTTAATGATGAGATGCTTTCCTAGTAGAGAATTATGAATTTTACTAATTGAGTTTCCCCAAAACTCACTCATTCATCTTTCAATCTTGTAGGCATTAAAGTCGCATGTCAATTTAGGGAGTTGCAGTCATGCTACAGGAGATAGGATTTCCCTTGGTCTATGTGGAAAACTTGAACTGTGATGTAAAAAGGAAAGAGAGCCTGTAGAGAAAGGGCTTGTAAAAGTACTGTTATAATATAAATTAATGTGTTCTTCTTAATGTAGGTCCCACTTTTCCAATAGTTATTTATCTAGGGAGTGTTCATTCACATTTCCACATGTGCATGATAACGAGATAAAAAGAATTGGGATGGTAATGAGCCTAGAACGTCACAAAAATAACCTATGCTGCTCGTGACCTTGGAGATGGAGTTGGGATCATGATAGGTTAAATTTATTGATCAATCTCAGCAACTTACGTATCAATGGTCTATTTCATTGATTAATCTCATCAAATCATAAGTCGATGGTTCATTCTATCGACCAATCTATTGCTCAATATCCTGCTATGATCACGGCACAATGCCTAAGTACAAGGCAAGCAAAATTCCCCCTTGGAAAGGTTTCAACTTACAAAGCCTATAGCTAGGTCTAAAAGGATATCCTAAATCCAATATGCATACCCCTTAAGCCCTCACTAAGTTCATAGTTCTATTGAGTATAAACAATCATCCTCCAATACCAAAAATCCAATTGAGAAATCAATCTCATAAACCATACAAATAACTTTTCACCAAGACATAATCATTTGTCATTTCTTAAATCATTCAAAAAATTTTACATAAATCATTTGCAAAGTAGTCACAAGTATATATCAATTTACAGTATTTTGCAAACACACTTTCTAAACATCCACAAACAACCAAAGAATAGTAAATGCTTGATTCGACTTTTATGTAATGCCCTTTTGTAATTCATAATATATATATATATATATATATATATATAATTGGGAGAAGTACACTAATGGTGCCATAAGTTGTGTACGGCGCTCACTTTGATGCCAAAAGTTTCTGTCGGATCACTTAAGTGCCAAAAATTTTGAAAAACAATCATTTAAGTGCCAACGCTGATGAAATTGGCCGGAAATCCGACGTGGCATTTTTTTATTAATTTTTTAAGTCGACATGGCTCGTCGAAGAGTTGAGTCGCATTCAAACACCAAAACTACACCGTTTGACATTTTTCCCCCAACTTCGAAACCCTAATCCCCAAATTGAGAGAGATGGAAGGCTTGTCTTCGTCTTCTTCTTCCTCGAAGACCCACACAGCAACGGTAGCAGCGCGGCACCAGCAGCAGCACTGGCAGGGCACTAGCAGCAACACCAGCAACACACCAGCAGCAGCAACGCACCAGCGGCACATTCAACCCATCTTCTTCTTCCTTCTCCTCCATCCTCGCCTCCGATTTTTCCTACAACTTATTGCTCGAGCAACAATCTTAGTCTCTCTTTGCTCACCTAGTCGAGCAACTACAATGGTGACTAAGCGACGGTGGCCGAGTGACGGTGGTCGAGCGACGGTGGCCGAGCGACGATGGACGAACGACGGTGGCCGAGCGGCGGAAACCCTAATTTCAATCCCCATTGAGCTAAACGGCATCGTTTCCATGAAGCCATCCACGTAGGACGACAAAACAACATCGTTTTCTTAAGGAGGACCAAAAACAACATCGTTTAGAGGCCCTATCGATTTTTTTTTTTTTTAAGCCACGTAATCATTTTGGCCGGAATTTGTCGTTGGTGGCACCAAAGTGATTGTTTTTCTTTTGATTTGGCACTTAAATGATCCAACGGAAACTTTTGGCACCAAAATGAGCGCCATACACAACTTATGGCACCATTAGTGTACTTCTCCCATATATAATTCATAGCATTTTCGGAACATGAGTTTTACAATTTCAAAGAAAATATTGTACCACTCACCTCATCGTCTACAACGAAACACTAAATGATTCTCGTATTGTTGAACTCGCGGCTCTATCAAATAACCGAGGAATAACGTTAGAATCAAATAAAACTCTACCTCAACTATGAAACGACTAAACTACACCTTAATGCTAACAAAACGACTCCTACGCGCTAATAAATCGCATACTTAAAGTGATTATTGAAGCCGTTCGCAACACGGAGTTTGAGCGCAAACTTGGTTACATTGTAAATTTATCCTCTAAACCCCATTTTGAACATACTTACAATCAATAGAAAGGCTTTAAAACAGATTATTAAAATCCCAACTTAACGTCCCAAAATTAAGCTGAAAAATGACAAAATAAGGGCCCAAAGATGCTGGACGCGCACAATTTATTGCACGTGGGAAATTTCGAAATTTTGTTTCAAGCAAACCGTAAGCTCAAATCATAATCCGTAAAATCTTATGACTCCACAACACCCTAAACTATTATTTCCATAACAATACATGGCTTAACGACTCAAAAATTGAACTTTGCCGCTCGATTTTCTCAAAATTCTGAATTTGAGCTCTAAATCCAGAAAATACTTCTATTGGACAAACGAGGCTTAAGTTCTTACCGGGCGTTGCATTATGGAATTGAGTCAACTTGGCAAGGCATCCATGGTGTACACACGCCAAACCCCTGTCCTATTTTTCCTTCTTCTCCTTCTTCTTTTCTTTCTTTTCCTTTCTCTCTCTTCTTTTCTCTCCTTGAACTGATTCGGGCTCTCTCAAAAGAGCGAAGCCCCCGGTCACTTCTTTTTCCTTGTCATTTGACTTTTCAAACTTCTTTTTTTCTTCTTCTTTTTTATGGGCCCACCACTTCTCTTTTTGTCCGATTCAAAATCTCAAGCATTACATTCAACCCTCCTTGAAAATAATTTCGTCCTCAAAATTTGGACTCACTTTGAACTTTCAAACAAAATTCCACTTTGCCTCCTTCTCAAGCTCCCATTCATAACTTTAGGAGCTAATTCAAGTTCACTGGCCACTTTCGGTTCTAGCTCTTCTTCAACTTGCATTACAAGACTATCATCAGAGTTTTTGATTGTCCTTAAACTCAATACTTCTCTCCACGATTATACCATCTTTTATCACCTTTTGCACCAAAGGTTTACTCGATCATTATATTACAACCCTTGGGCCCGTACAATTCATATCATCCGCATTTACCATAGGCATCCAAGAAGAAATTCACTAAGATTACATCTGATCCAAAACCATATATCAGTTCATACAATGCAAACATTGCACTCTTGTATGCTACAAATCTCCAGCACGCAACTACAACCCTATCACCAAGCGGGACTCCACTCCTCATTCAACAGATTAAACGACGCATCCATATCACCACCGCCTCACCATATCATCGAATTGTGGAAGCCCAAGGAACGACGTTCCTCTCAAGCATTAAGTTGAACACCTTGCTAGACTAAAAACTTGCACCAAACTTTGCGTGGAACATGATCAAGAAGAGGCAATATAAGTATCTGAACTGCACGCGTGATCAATTAAGCACTGGGATTTCGAGCCTTATGGTTCTTGCTAGAAGATAGTGAGACCAACATACAAGAAGCTTTACTGTCAAGATCAATTCTTTCATATAATAATCAATAGAATCATCCATTGATTCAGCCAAATTTCTCTCTTTCTTCTTGTAATAATCTATATCCTTCAAGTTGTATTTGCGCCCATGAGACGAACCTTTGGGGGCTTTCAAACCATCCCGCCAAGAGGAGACCATCGTGTTCTCAAAAACAGAGTGCCAAATTCTGTGTTATTGCCCACATGATTATCGCCATCAGAATTTAGAGCTTTAGCTACACTTTCCATTAAGCTTTCACAAAATTGTAATTCGGGGAGCTCATTATAACCTTTCTACATGTGAAAGGCCAACAACTAAGCTTTAGTTATCACAAGACCGAGCCAATCACCTCTGCTAGAAAAGCATTGAGCCAATGTAATCTCTCTGTTTTTTTTTTTTTTTTTTTTTTTTTTACTCCAGTGGTTTATTCGGTTCGAAAGAACTCGCACTCATAGTTTCATCCACAACTTCTCTGAGCCTAACTCTTCTCGAATCCAATATTTTCAACAATGTGGACGTTTATTTCGTCATAAACATCCTTTGGTATGCCAAAAGCAAGCCAATCCTAACTCAACCCCTCTTGAGATCATCCAAAGCGCAGTTTACAACATTCAAAAGGATCAAAGATCTGTCCAGGCTATCACGAGCGCTTCTTACTTTACCTTCCTCAAACCGAAATAGACACCGACAATATATTTTTATCATCTTTTTTTTGGGGGGGGCAACTTATAAACAGTTTGGTTTACTCCCTCTAAGCTTCCTAGCTTTGAACCGTCATCTACAATAGTTGTCTCCTCAATTGCCTTTTGCTTTTCATTGTGTGTAAGCTGATTAACAATTTCCATTTTATCGATATTAGTTAAACCAATGACAACGATATTAGAAGCTTGTTCTCCAACTTCTCTGTCTTCTACATTTGAATGACTGACATCAGGAGCGAAATCCTCATTAGAGCAAGGTTGCTTATCTTCAACTAGCTCCATAACATCTATAGTTTCATCTAGTGCCAATTCAAAATTTGGTGGTTTAATTTATGGTTGAAGTCCCTCCCTTCATTGAACTCTTTGTCCAACTTGTCCATTGAGTTAACCCGAAGCCTCTTTCTATCTCTAGTTTCTTCCTTAGCATATCAATCTCCTCCTTAGATTGATGTTAACCACAAGGATCACTAGCAAGAGCTTTTAGTTCTTCAGATTTCTCTATCCAAAGCTCTAGAAAACTAGAGAGAGGTTACCAAGAGGATTTCGTTCTTAGATTATCTTAAGAGTTTCCCCCAGAAGAACATGCTTCCATTTTTTTTAATCTATAATCTTCTCCAACAAAGCTTGGTTTTCGATTAGTCTGTTGGAGTTATCTTCTTGTTGAAAGTGCTAGTATTACCACCTAGAGGGGGGTGAATAGGTGTAAAAACAAACTAAGCTAATAAAAGTAGTAAAAGTTATTTTCTTTAAGCAAAGTCTGACTAACACCAAACTTTTGATATAAATTCAGACTCAAATAGGATGTTTTAGAAATTAGCAGAACTTAAAAAAAATATTGCAACAAACAAATCAAAAGAGTTAAAGGAAGAGAAAATTGGACATGAGGTTTATAGTGGTTCGGCCTAAATCAAACTTACGTCCACGCTCCCATACTAACAGCCTTCTGGCTGAATTTCACTTTGGATTCAACAGAGAAATACAACGATTTGAGTATGATCACTCAGTGAAGAGTTTCATTTTCTCTCACTAAGTCACTCCTTTTGTGTTTTTCTCTCTTGAATACAATTTGTAAGCACTATCGATAAAGAACAAGTGATTGGAAAGACCTCAAACTTTGGAATTTTTATTATCACGCTCTCTCCCAAATGGACCAAATGACTTCCTTAAATACTCCTCTACGCTTTTCTAATCATTGGCACTTTTTAGAGGAATTTCTTCCTATCAACCCATTGGACAGAATTGATTAAGGAAATCTTGTAGCCATTTGAATATTGAGATGAAAATCCAATGATTCCGGTAGCCTATACAATCAAAATCTAGGTTTCCATAAGTAGATTCTTCTCAAGAAGGAACTTGTCTTCGAAATTGATTTTATCAATCCATGATTGATTTCATCAATATATTTAGAAAATGTAAGTGAGATTATCCACGAGAAAGCTAGATATATCTTGCACGTACTGAATCCTTGTTGAAAGATCAATAATCTTGAGTTTGATTATAACTTCGTTCTTGTCTTGAATTCAGTCTGGACCTCATCAGAGTAAAAAGGACTTTTGATAGACTTTAATAGTATTCCACAAAAGTCTAATATTATTTAAAGTAAGAGTAAGAATAAGAGAATGAAAGTTTTGTCAACTTTAAAACGTGATGGGAGTTTTCTCAACACTTGCAATTGCTAGTAATTTATTAGCACATCAACCAATTTCTTGTACATCACTTTCATATCAGTCTCTAGTGCATTCTATTGTTGCTCTGCCTTGCCTAGATCCAATCTGAAAAGGTTTTCATCTCTAGAAGCTCATGCTTATCGTTTTACAGCATCAAACATTGCTCGATCATGATTCTAAGCTCCTGCTTAAGGAAGTCTTCATTTGGCTTGAGCTCATTACACTCTAATTCAAGTCCTTTAAGAAAGGCTATCAGCATGGTGTTCTCGACTAGCAACTTTTGCTCTTCATCCTTGCTCCTTGTGAGTGATTCTTTAATTGTCCTATTCTGTCCAAGATATACTCTCAAAGCAATCTGTCAAGTTGGGAAAGCATTTGTTGTTTCACGATCTCACCTTCACAACCTACCACATCAATTTGAATTGTTTTTAACACTCCATAAAATGCTGTCTTCAGCCTTCCAATTTCATTTGCCGGTATTTCCCTTTCTACTGATTGCTTGAGATTTTAGCTCTGTAGTTCATTAATCAATTTGTTCGATAATTGCAAGGCTTCAATGTGTTTCTCACATTCTAATTAGAGGGGTAAATTCTTTGCTTTCAGATCTTCTACAAACTTATGTAAGATAAAAGTCTCAACTTGCATGTTTACTCCACTTCTTCCTCAAATTCCTTCTTCTTGCAAAACGCACACATAGTTTTCCAAAAGCACCAAACGTGCCTCACTTAAATGTACATAAGTTGCACGTTCTTGTTTTGCAACTCCTTCACTATTTATCCGACACATGCAAGGTCAAGACTTGCCTACCCTACTTGGGAGAGAACATTTTATAGCACCAATTTAAGCTCTTAATTTCTTCTTGCAAAGACTTTGCATCTCTCTTTAACCTCCTATTTCTACCGGTCAATGCATCACACCTACCTTAAACGTTTAGATTATCTTCATCACTAGGTTTGCAACCGCCATTTACAAAGACTTCAAAATCCGAAACCTCAACTATTAAGTCATTTCCATTATTAAATGCACATTCATTTGCAACAGTTTCCACAACAAGGCCCCTCCTCCGACCATGACCACCACAATCCTTGGCTCCATCTAAGGTTTCTTCCCTTCCATCACTTATTCTATCTTAGCTTGCTGACACTATACTTTCTTATGCACTAAAGACCGAAAGCTCCTTGTCTTCTTGCTTGTCCATGGTGGATGACAATTGGGTCTCGTTCAAGAGTACATCTCTTGAGTCGTGACTTGCCATATATTTTTTGTCACGTCCTGGTCCTTCAAGCGCATGCCCATCCCTCAGCGGTCGATTAAATAATGACATCCTAGGATGCGTCGCCAACCCATTCATTTTAATGCGCATGCGGAAGCGAATAATTAATTCCCAAACAATACAAAGATGGGATAGAAAAGTAGGGCCACAATTTTTGAAAACCACAAACCACACCTTTATACATATCAAACTAAGTCATATACATTACTAGCCGATATGTACAAGTTTACAAAAAGGTCGATCCTCAAGACAAGTTATTCTATGACTAGCTAGTCTAACTCATTTGCTAATTCGGCAGCCTCCACAGGGTTAGGACGAGACGGCGGGTTCTCCACTACGCCATCAAGAGGGTAAGCCGGATCCTCGTCCAGGGTAACATCAATCACCATAGAGGAGATATCAAAAGTCCTAAGGGGACCTAGTCTGACGTCATTGGGAGTGTAGCAGAACTATGCTTCTTCGATCCAGATAGTGGTTACCACAATCTCATAGACCCAAAAACTTCTAGGATCTAAGTAACTAGAAACCCGCTCAGTAACCCTCATAGGACGACCTTTACGTTCTAGAGGATTCTCCATCAATAACCTGAAAATGTTGAGCCCACGACGGGATAAGACGACGTCTCAGCAAGTCTACCCCCTAAACTTTAACTAGGAAGAAAATACACCCTAGGGCTGCCTAAGCACAAACACGAGTCAAAGGTCTTACCTTTGCCTCAGTTCCTTCCTGCAAGTTAGTATAATTTGCATATTCAACCAATCATTTCAACATATCAAAGCATCAAATCAGATCGAGTCATCGATCAATCCACTAAGTCGATTCCATGCTATCAAGACCATCTCTTGGTCAATCAACTCAATACTATCTATCAAGTTCAACCACATTAAGAACTGCTCACCCTAAGCTGAAGATAAATAGTATAGCTCGCCCAAAGATGATAATAGAGTATACTGCTCACCCAAAGCTGACATATCAAAACCCGTAGGCTGATATAGTATACTCATGATGCTCACCATAAGTTATTAAGGTATACTGCTCACTCAAAGCTGATGTAGCAAAGCCTATAGGCTAATATAGTATACCCGTATACTACTCACCCAAAGCTAATATATCAAAGCCCGTAGGGTAATATAGTATACTTGTTCTCACCAACTGAGAATGCCACCATTTTTTTTATTCTCGATAAAAATAATCGTGTGAGTATACGGTTGGTCTTAGCCAAAATACAATATTTTCCTTTTCAAAATCCCATCATTTCCAATAGTCCACAAACACATTTTTAGCGTTGTAAACTGACGCCTAGTACTTTCTAATTAAATACCGAAATTATTAAATATTGGGATAAATACCCCAAAATTACAATTCACACTCAAACTGCACAAAAAAACAGTCAGTTAAATAAACAAATCATACCATTGCAATCAGTATAAAATTCTAGTCACCAGCTATCCCATCTAATTTTCAAAAAATAATAATTAATTAAATAATTACATAAAATAATTAATAAATACCAATAAATGCGACTTAGGCCAGAAAAGCCTAAATAAATACATAATGGGTCCAGAAAATTTCCGAAACATGTCTAAATAAATACTACGGCCTATCTACTTGCTAATTGCTCTAATCTAACCACCTAACATGCATCAACAATTAACTAAATCACTAATCCATTCTAACTAACCACCTAAACCATACTTAATTTAAACAAATCAACTTTTAAGCATCATTAGCTCCCTAAGCAAAGATTAGTGAGTAAACTCACTGGATTAATGCGAAAACCGATTCATGACACGGCGGCACCAACGGGGACCAAACCGAGGTTGAAATCGGCCCTGCAAAGCTCAAAGTGGAGCTGGTCTCGCTGCTCCAATTTTGGTTCTGAATGTGGGCTGAGCAGTTGGGCTTGCTGTTTCGGTGGAAATGGGAGACGCAAGGGCCGCTTCGGTGGGCTGGCCGCATGAAGAGATGGGCTGACGAGCTACAAGTCAACATCTGGAGGAAATCAGTTGGTGACTAACTGAGCATATAAAGACATGAGGAGGCGTTGCTGCTAGGGACCACGGCGTCAACATTGGGGAAGAATTTGCTAGAGTATTAATCGAGTGGGATGAAGGCGCGGACAAGCGGCATGAGAGAGAGGAACTGGTACTGGTGGAGGCAGTAAAGAGTCAACGTGAAAGAAGGAAAATAACAATGAAGACAGAAGCAGAAGACTCATTGGGGGAGGGGCGCTTGAAAAAGAAAGGTGGATAAGGAAGGACCAATCAAAGGAGAAAAGAGAATTGAAGACTAACGTAGAGGATTGTCAGGTGGGGGAGAAGAATCGAGAAGGCTGGCATCCAAGAGAGGGACCGAAGGAAGGAGGGGGCAAAAAGTAAATTAAAAGATCCCAAACTCATTAAATCTTGGTCTCACAAGTTTTTACACAAATTTCTTTTGTCCTCTAAGCCTTTATGCACATAAAATTCCACAATTAAACCACTTTAGTGCCCAATGTTGCAGCCTATACCAACCTCCGAATTTCACAAATTAGACTTTCATTCAATCCAATTTGGTCCCCAAAAATCCCCATGCTAAAATACTTGATCATCACTTGCTTTCTTGTACCATAATTCCCTGACATAACAAGCTTGGGTAGCAAAAATGACCATTTCTCTCAATTCTGAATTCTATTTCCTTTTTCTCAAAATCCAATTTCTTAACAAACCTCCTCGATTTATGTCCAACTTTGTTGAAGAAAAAGCCCACACAATTTCCTTTTACCAAGGAGCTCACTTTGGAAGCCAAAAATCCCTTCAAATTGGCCAATTCAGATTTATGTTCTTTTTCTAATCGTTCGAATTGATTTTCCATAAAATTTCTGAACTCACCAAAAATTCCTCGAAAGATGAATCGACGTTCCTAAAATGACTCATGACATGACAGAACTTTCAATTTCTGAAATCGGATTCAAATTCGCGGTTAATTTCAATCTGGCGTGATTTTAGCGTGACCTAACTTACCAAATAGCTTTTAGAAATTTTTGGTGCAATTGACCTATGGTCGATTTTCTTCGAATCACAATATACTTCTTCAACACATTGGTGACTCTCAGTGGTCATGAAAATCTCAAGATTTCAAATACAAGCATAGGGTACCTAAAACGACAGAAAATCGATCTAGTACCGATCGACGAGAATTTTGAAACCAGATGGAATCACCCACAATTTGATTACACATTTCAGTCAAATCAACCTATCTCCAGCCTCTGATCGATTTTTAATTGTGCCGTAATGACCCTTGCAAACTAGCACGGTCGAGCGGTCGATTCCTAGTCGAATTCTCCAGTCTATTGCATTAAAATCCCTTAATGGCTTTACTTGATACACCAGCTATCTCATAAGTGGTCATCTCAGAGAAAAGCACTATAGGCACGTCGATGAAAAGCCCAACTTATCTGATCGAAATCAGAATCTAAAAATCAAGATGTCACATTTTCCCCTTTAGTTTCCCACCAAAACTGCACGTTAAGAACCTTAAGATACATGACTCTAAATCAGAATCAATGATTGCTTAGACCTAAAAAGAAACGTACAAAAGACTTATGCATTACAAACTAACACACAACCTCACAACGTCCTATAAAATCTACACCCAAATGGATCATAACCTAAGAAAATCATCATTTAAGAGATCATCACTTATGGCTAAATGCCTATAACTCCTCAAATTGCTGAGATAAGAACTTAGCTAGCTTCCATTATGTGACATCCTGGATTTTCACTCCTGTTTTCAATTGAATAAATCGGGGCTTTCATTGACGCGCCTATAATGCTATTATCAAAGTTGATCACTCGTGAGATAACTAGGCTATCTGGGGAAGTCATTAAAGGATTTTAATGCAATAGACTTGAGGATTCGACCAAGAATCGACTACCCGACTGTGCTCATCTATAGAGATCATTACGGCACAGTAAAGATCAATTAGAACTCAGAGATAGGTTGGTTCAACTAAGATATGTGATTAAACGTGAGTGATTCTACTAAATTGCAAAATTCTGATCGATCGACACTAGACTGAGTTTTTTGTTGTTTTGGTACCCTGTGTCCGTATTTGAAACCTCGAGATTTTCACGACCACCGAGAGTCGCCAATATGTCGAAGAGGTTCATTGTGGCTTGAAGATCGACCACGGGTCATTTGCACTAAAAATTTCTAAAAGTTACCCGATAGCCTAGATCACGCTAAAATCGCGCCAAATCGAAATTAACCGCAAATTTGAATCCAATTTCAGAAATGGCAAGTTCTGTCATGTCATAAGTCATTTTAGGAACGTCGACTCAGTCTCCGAATATTTTTCTGCAAATTGAGACTTTTTGGGAAAAAGTCAAGGTAGGGTCGTTTTTGTCTAGAAAATTTCAATGACCGTTTTTTATTGCGAAATTGGGACGCAAGAGGATTCAATTGGTGAGGAAAAATACCAATTTGATCGATGACTCGATATTGGGATTTTTAGGAGCCGAATTAAGTAAATTCAAGGAGGAATAGTGTCCAATTTGGGGGGAATCAACCAAAATGCGTGTGCCCGCCTTGGACCCAACCTTTTGACCAACTCAAGCTTCTAGAAGAGGGCATTTTGGTCTCAAAATCAATGGTAGAGGACAGCAAGTAAGGTGGGCCAAGTTTGAGGAAACAAAGAGATGAGGAAGAGACATGGTAGGCGCCCCTTGCAACAAACCGGTCCCCCCCTTCCTTCCTCTCTCCTTTGTTAGGGAAATCCATTATGATGTTTTGAAGATGACAAAATAAATCAAAGGCTACTAACGTGTTTGATTGTTGAGTAATAGACTATGCAGATGATGGAACATGTAAAAGATATTATCAAAATCTATGCTTGGAAGAATCAGAAGATAGACTCTATACTAAAGCTAAACTTGTTTAGACCCAGAGTTACGGTCTGATGATTTTCATCTGAAGACAGTCAGACCCAGAGTTACGGTCTGAAGATCTCCAGACCCAATCAAAGTCTGAAGACAATCAGACCAAGGCATTTCCGTTTGAAGACTTCCAGACTTTACCGTCAAAATCTGAAGACCGCCAGACTCTAGATTCAGAGTCTGCCCACGTTGACGAATTTCAGACTGAACGTGATGAAGAATGAAGACGAAGACAGATTCAAGTTTATCTTCAATTCTTCAAAGCCTTGGTTTATTCTAGGATGAATAACGGCTAGTGATCTGATTTGGATTCTACATCAAGATGATTTGATTGACTCAATCTAATTGATTGACGATTGGATCATGAAGACAAGACCTTTCTATACGAAGAAGCTCTACTTATGGAAACCAAGATTCTGTTTGTATGGGCGATCGGAATCAATTTGGGATTCTACTTTTGTCACTCAACGGCTACCAAATCTTCTAGATACAGATCTGTCCAATGGGTTGATTGGAAGACGATCCTCAAGATACTGTCCAACGGCTAGTTTGGAAGTGGAGGAGTATTTAAGGAGATGAAGGACCGATGAGCAAAAAAAAGACGGAGCATAGAATTTATAATTTCAAAGTCTGAGCTAACTTCGATTATACACTTATCTCTCGTGAGCTTAAACATTTGTGATCTTGAGAGAAATATCAAAAGAGTGACTTAGTGAGATAGTGTGATCTACTACTAAGTGTTTGCACTCAAAGTTGTAATTTCTTGTTGATTGCATAGTGGAATCCAGCAAAAAGCTATTAGCGTGGGAGAGTGGACGTAGGCTTGATCTAAGCCGAACCACTATAAATCTTGTGTTCTTATTCCCTTTCCTTAACTCTTTTATTTTACTCGAAGTTTATTTTATTCTGCATATATTTGCCAAGATTTATCTTTAAACACCTATTCACCCCCTCTAGGTGGATTCACTAGCCTATATCAATTGGTATCAGAGCCAAGTGCTCGTTTTATTAAAGTGTTTTTACTTTTGAGCTAAAGATCTTTTATGGCTAGTATCTTGGCACCAGGACTTATGGAAGGGCAAAGCAACACCAGACCACCATATTTTGATGGAAAGGATTACAACATTTGGAAAAATAAAATGAAGGCATTCCTAAGATCCAAGAATCCCTTACAATGGGATGTTGTGGAAAAAGGAATCAACCCCGCTCTTATGTCTCGGACATATATGATCAAAAGAGAAGCGCTTGATGCAAAAGTCATTTATTCTTTATATTGCGCATTGTCTCATGTTGAATATAATAGAATTTCTTCATGTGAAACAGCTAAGGAAGTCTGGAATAGACTTCATGTTACATATGAAGGAACCGATCGTGTAAAAGAGACAAAAGTAAACTTCCTGCTCGGCAAATATGAATCCTTCAAGATGAAGCAAGGAGAGTTGATTGGAGATATGATCGATCGTTTTACAGAAATTGTAAACAGTTTGGCATGTCATGGTCATCCAATTTCTTCTCCAATGAAGGTCAACAAACTCTTGCGAGGTCTCTCAAAAGATTGGAACCATGTCAAGACCTCAATCTGGGAAACTCAAAGGATTATGCCACTCTCCGTTGATGAATTAATTAGCACTTTTCAATCCTATGAAGTGGAACAAATCCATGATGAAGATCCTGAAGGCAAGAAGTCCATCGCTTTTATATCTAATGCTGATTCTGATGATACAAACTCAAAAAATGACATGGACGACGAAGAACTTGCTTTTATGATCAAGAAATTCAAAAATCTGAGTAGCAAAAGAAGGAAACTTAGTGGAAGAAGAAAATACAAGCAGAATGGGCAGAAAAGAACAATGAAAGAAGATGATGAGGAAGGAAATATATGCTTGATGGCGCATTTAGAATCTGAGTCTGACTCAGACACAGACTCAGAATCCGATGGGGAAATCGAGGTAAGCCATTCAAGAATTCCTACTAAAGTTCTTAAATATATAAATGAGCTCTGTTTAAATCTCAAATCTTCTCTTAAAAGGATCTCCGAACTTAAAAAGGAGAATTCTCGGTTTAGGCAACAGGATCTTTTTCAAAAAGAAAAGTTTGAAATTTTGCAAAAAGATTTTCTACAAACAATAGAAAATCAAGATTTACTTGTCAAAGAAAATAATTCTTTAAAAAAGGAATTTTCAAATATCTCGACAAAATTTTCAAATGGTTCAAAAACATTAGAGCATATTCTTTCCATTCAAGTTCCTAACTATAATAAGTCGGGACTTGGTTTCAAAGAGGAAAGTGATTCTCTAATTGATTTTTCTAAAGTCAAGGAGAGACTTAGACAAAGACCTCCTAGACTTGCATACAAGAAGCATTTTCAAAGAATCTTTACAAAACCTGTTGGTCGAAATGCACTCAAGTATTCAAATTGTGGAGACTCGAAACACTTTGAGAACGATTGTCCTAAAGTCTAGAGACCTATCAAGAAAGATTAGATAAAAGCAACATACTCTACTAACTTTCAAGGACCCAAGAAAAAATGGGTACCAAAGAAAATGTGAGTTGCTTTTGCAGGATATAAAGGAAGAGAAGAAAGAGAATTTGGTAAGGAATGTATTTTTTTGGCACATAATACTCATTATGCTTAATATTTGATATATCCTTGGTTGATTGAGATTTTATAATGATCATATTCCTTGATTTGTTTTATTGAAGAAAGAATCGTGTGATTTATTTGTATGATTCGAGATTTGATTTGATACATGTGATTATTTTAAAGACAAATGAATTTATTTGGTTTGATTTTATACTCTCAGATTTTATCATATTTTGCAAAATAAAAATCTGTTTTACATGATATTAACTTATTATGCAAGATATTCTTAGATACTCAAGGATTTTATTCTCTCTGTTTTCATCGTACTTTGACTAAGCAAGAATTTCTTTTTCAAGATATCATTGTGCATAATATTCTTTCCTTGAATACTTTGTTATGATGAGTTTAGAAAGAATATTTGTTTATCTATGGAGATTTTCTATTTTACTCTAACGGAATGGAAGGATCCAAATTGATGGATACCAAAAAGGAAATGAGTGTATTGCAGGAAATTCAATAAGGCAAGAATAATTACAAATCTACGCAGATTTTGGTGCAACAAGAAAAGAATCCTAGGCGAAGATTGCTAATGATTTTTATTTTTCAATGGTATATTTCAAACATATACCATAGGTAAGAAATTTTTTTTATTCCGCCTTATAAATTTCTACATGCATTTATCATAATTTTGGATGATTGTTTATTATATTGCAAATATTTTTTTTGTCATAATTATAAGACATTGCAATATTTCACTTGATTTGGCACGTGATCGAAATATCTACTTTCTTTTTGCGAAATGCATCTATAATATATCTGAGATTTATGCTAAAGGAAATCCCTTTGATCTTGAAAGATATTATTGCACATTTATGGATACTCTTGCTATATTATTAGAAGATGTCTCATATTTAGCAAGTTTGATCCGCAAATCAAAGAAAGGTATTACGTGACATTTTTGCAAAGATTATTATCTATTATACAAGATTTTGCAGGTGGCAAAAGAATCTTCCATATAGATTTTGGAAAGCTCGATCTGAAAATCATGGAGATTCTATACTATTCAAAAATGTTATTCCTTATGCAAAACTTTTGCAAAATTTTGAGGAAATCCCTTATGTGTCGTATGAAAGGTTGAGTAGTTCTGAATTTTAATGAATAATAATTTTATATATACTATTCAATTTATTTGAAGAAAGGGCATTATATATTATGTGGATATTATTACGGCTTATTTGTGCAAAAAGTTTGTTAAGTTAATGCAGGTTGAATTTGAGAACTTGATTGAAGAAAATAAATTTCTGCCTCGAATTTCAAAATGCAAATGATCGTTGTGGATATTGTTGCTACAAAAGGAATGATGGAAAAATATTCTGCTCTACGTGCACAAGCAACAATTGTTTCCATTTGGAAATATTGTCATGATGACAGGGGAGAAAGCAAATCCAAAAGAAAAGGAAAAGAATCGTGATCACCTCAAAAGGCATCAAATTGAGGGGGAGAATTGATCTTTTATGGAAAAATCTTTTTGATTCAATCATGATCTTGATTATTATGGAATGAAGGAAAAGGTAAATGTGTTAGAACTTACCAAGTTCTACAAAATCCGGTTAGTGCATCTTTTATTACCTTTTGTCATTAACAAATCTTTATTGATATATATGATTGAAGTGAGCTATATTGTATATCTTTAATATTCAACTTACTTTATAAAAGCTGATTTTTGAAAATTATGCAATACACATTTGTTATCGTTTTATATTCTCCACGTGATACTATATCCTTTGTTATCGCTTTTTGATTATGACAAAAGGGGGGAGAGAATATAAATATGCATATGTGTTGATTGGTTGATATTATTTATTGCATAATATTGAGCTGCGATTACTTTTCTATATATTATTATGCTCAATCTATTTGCTATCTTCTGAGATGCGATTACTTTGATTTATCAATATTTTAGAAAGTGTGATTACACACCTGCATATTCAGAGATTGTTTTGTCATCATCAAAAAGGGGGAGATTGTTAGAGAAATCCCTTATGATGTTTTGAAGATGACAAAATAAATCAAAGGCTACTAACGTGTTTGATTGTTGAGTAATAGACTATGCAGATGATGGAACATGTAAAGGATATTATCAAAGTCTATGCTTGGAAGAATCAGAAGATAGACTCTATACTAAAGCTAAACTTGTTCAGAGCCAGAGTTACGGTCTGATGATTTCCGTCTGAAGACAATCAGACCCAAAGTTACGGTCTGAAGATCTCCAAACCCAATCAAAGTCTGAAGACAGTCAGACCCAAGTGTTTCCGTCTGAAGACTTCCAGACTCTACTGTCAAAGTCTGAAGACCGCTAGACTCTAGATTCAGAGTCGGCCCACGTTGACGAATTTCAGACTGAACGTGATGAAGAATGAAGACGAAGACAGATTCAAGTTTATCTTCAATTCTTCAAAGCCTTGGTTTATTCTAAGATGAATAACGTCTAGTGATCTGATTTGGATTCTACATCAAGATGATTTGATTGACTCATTCTAATTAATTGACGATTAGATCATGAAGACAAGACCTTTCTATACGAAGAAGCTCTACTTATGGAAACCAAGATTCTGTTTGTATGGGCGATCGGAATCAATTTGGGATTCTACTTTTGTCACTCAACAGCTACCAAATCTTCTAGATACAGATCTGTCCAATGGGTTGATTGGAAGACGATCCTCAAGATACTGTCCAATGGCTAGTTTGGAAGTGAAGGAGTATTTAAGGAGATGAAGGACCGATGAGCAAAAAAAAGACGAAGCGTAGAAGTTATAATTCCAAAGTCTGAGCCAACTTCGATTATACACTTGTCACTCGTGAGCTTAAACATTTGTGATCTTGAGAGAAATACCAAAAGAGTGACTTAGTGAGATAGTGTGATCTACTACTAAGTGTTTGCACTCAAAGTTGTAATCTCTTGTTGATTGCATAGTGGAATCCAGCAGAAAGTTGTTAGCGTGGGAGAGAGGACGTAGGCTTGATCTAAGCCGAACCACTATAAATCTTGTGTTCTTATTCCCTTTCCTTAACTCTTTTATTTTACTCGAAATTTATTTTATTCCGCATATATTTGCCAAGATTTATCTTTAAACACCTATTCATCCCCCTCTAGGTGAATTCACTAGCCTATATCATCCTTCTCCCCTTCAAGCCTTCCTTATCCTAGCTGTTCGAACGCCAGCAAACCCAAAAATCGGCCGAGCTCACCCCCTCCACCGTCGAAGCCCGTCCGACTACCCGAAGCCCCACCGCGACGCTGTCTCACCTTGCTCGCTAACTACGCTAGACTTGCACCATCTAGCCCACTGTTTCGCTTCCACCATGACCCCAGGAAACCCCCAAGGCTGCTTGAGCTTGGTCCGCCATCGTTGAAGCTGCGTGGTCGCCCGCCTACTGCCGTGAGGCCTTGCCAAAGCTCCACCTGCCCGCCGTCAGTCCTTGCTTGCTCAGCCAGCCAACAGGTCCACCTCTCTCGACCCCAACCAACACCGAACAGAAGCCAAAGCCCTGGGTATCACAACCACTGTTTGGCCCATTTTCAAGCCGTCCCGACCCCGAAAGGCATCCTCACTTTGGAGTTTCTTGCCCCTTGCCGCATCCCCGTCATTTTGATCCGAGCATATTGTCCATCAAGTGAGTTTAACTCACTAATCCTTTCTTAGTAAGTTAATGACATTCAAGGGTTGATTAGTTTAGACTAAGTATGGATTAGGTGGATAGTTAGAATATATTAGCAATTTAATTAACTATTATTGTATGTTAGGTGGTTAGAATAGTGTAATTAGAGTCTAGACAAGCTCTGATATTTATCTAGAGTGGTTCGGAAATTTTCAGGACCCGTCTTAACTTTTAATTAGACTTTACGGGCCTAAGTTTGCATTTTTGGTATTTAATAATTAATTTCCGTTATTAATTAATTAATTAATTATTTTCCGAAAATTAGACCGGAATAGCTGGTGACTGGAATTTTATGCTAATTGCAATGGTGTGATTGATTGATTTAATTGACTGTTATTTAATGCAAATTGAGTGTGATTAGCAATTTTGGGGTATTTATCCCAAAATTTATTTTTTCAGTATTTAATTTAAAATTCACCGGGTATCAATTATAGCGCAAAAAATGTTTTTATTGATTATATAATAGTGGGAATTTTGAAAGTAAAAATAGTATATTTTTGGTTGAGGCCGACCATGTACTCACGCACGATTATTTTTTTTTTATCAAGTACCTTTAACTCGAGGAAAATAAGCCAAGATGTTTTGTTAATTGAGGAATCTATTTGTGAAGTGCAATGTCGTTGGCCGTGGGTGAATAACTGTGTGATGTTATCGATTGGATTAAGATAAACCGATGAAGTATGGCTGTGCCCACTAGGCAGTAATTTACCGTCGAACTTGGAATTGGTCGTGTCCACTGGATCGTAATTTACCACCGAACTTAGAATCGGTTGTGCCCAATAGGCCGTAATTCACCATCGAACTTGGAATCGCTTGTGCCCGTTGGGCCGTAATTCACCGCCGAAGATTTAGTAGGCCATGCCCATTGAGCCGTAATTTAGAGTTAGGAATGAGTAATTGAAATGTCTGTGTGATGGTCTTGTTGTCTTGGAATCGACTAAGTCGATCGATCGATGATTCAATCTAAATTTCATGATTGAATTTATTGGTGTTACTTGATGGATTGCATATTGTATTGACTTGTAGGAATGATCTGAGGCCAATATAAGTTCTTTGACTCGTGATTGTGCTTAGGCAGCCCTTGGGGTGTATTTTCTTCCTAGACGAAGCTTAGGGGTTGAACTTGCTAAGACGTCATCTTACCCCGTTGTGGGATAACATTTTCGGGCCCTTAGATGGCAACTCCTCCTGAGAATTTTGGACAATTGAAGGAAGTCACAGAACAGAGGTGTTACATTCCGTTTCATGGGGACTCTAGGGGATGGGAATACGAACTTGTGCGATCTGTGGTCTAGGTCGTTGCTAGTTTATCCCACTAGGTGCTCTATCGATACGGATCATGGTACTGTCAAGATTGTAATGGTCAGAGAGAGGGCCCCAAATCGGAATTTGGGACACCTTTGTATGTGATGGAGGTTGTTTTTGGGAAAGGCAGCGCAGATCCTCCAGAAGGTTCAGTGGTGGACGCGATAGACTCGGATCTTGAAGATCCAGGATCTCCGGTGTTCTCAGAGGGAGGCTTCAACTAGGATGAAGAGGAGGTGGAAGACAAGGATAAAGACTAATAGTTGTTTACAACCCCCCCTCCCCCGGGGTTTAGTAAACCCGGCATATGTGTGTGTCTATTTATATATATATATATATATATAGACTTGGTTTGTGTATGACTTGTTATCATATGTATATATAAGTGTGTTATTAGTTTGACAAATTTATGGCCCTACTTTCCTATCCCATCTTGTTGTTATTTGGGGATTTATTTATTCATTTCCGCATGCGTATTAAAATGAATGGGTCGGCGATGTGTACTGGGACATCGATATTATATCGACCAAGTAGGGATGGGCACGTGCTCAGAGGATCGAGATGTGACACATTAAATCTAATGAGCCTCAAGTTCTCAACTTAAAGAATCATCACTTAAAATTTATTACTTCTTAAATCAAAGACTTAAATATTCACCTTGCCTTTAGGAAAACTACAATTGAAACTAACCATGTCTATTAGCTCCACAAAGTTGCTTAGAGTAAGATTATCACCTGCAATTCAAAAGTTCACAAACCAATCCCACCTATTCACCATAAGTAAATTTGTGTCTCACATGACCATTCAAGTTTATGACTTCTAAAATCAATTCTTCAAAGTCTTGAGGTGTTACATGATGATATTTGGTGTAATAAGAACTGATTTTGATCGTAAGTGTCGAGATGAGTGGTACCGTAATATCCATTTTTGGTATCAAAGATAATAACTCGCTAGAAAATAAATATTCATCGTCCAATACTAGGAATCCAATCGAGAAATCAATTTCCTAAACCAAAAAAATAACTTTTCGCCGGAACATAATCATTCATCATTTCTTAAGTCATTTATAAACCTTTCCATCAACTAGTTGCAAAGTAGTCACATGTATATATTACTTTACAATACTTTGCAAATATATTTTCTAAACATCCGCAAATAACCAAAGAGTAGTAAATGTTTAATCCAGCTTTTATGCAATAAAAATGTCTTTTTATAATTCATAATATATATAATTTGCAGCATTTTCAAAACATGAGTTTTACAAATTCAAAGAAGATATAGTACCACTCATCTTGACACTTACGATCAAACAATAAATGATACTCGTATCGTTGAACTCGCAGCCCTATCAAATAACCGAGGAATAATATTAAAATCAAATAAAACTCTACCTCAATTATGAAACGACTAAACTACACTTCAATGCTAACAAAATGACTCCTATGTACTAACAAATCGCATATCCAAAGCGATTATTCAAGCTGTTCACAACGCGTAGGTTGAGCACAAATTTGGTTATGTCATAACTTTCTCTTCTAAACCCCGTTCCAAACGTACTTACAGTTAATAGAAAGCTCTTCAAATAGATTACAAGAATCCCAACTTGACCATCCCAAAAAACAAGCCAAAAAACAACAAAATAAGGGCCCGAATATGCTGGACGCGTACTGTTCATCGCACGCAGGAAACTTAGAAATTTTATTTTAGCAAACCGTAAACTTAAATCACGATCAGTAAAATCCTATGGCTCTATAACACCCTAAACTATCATTTCTTTAAAATTACGCAACTCAACAACTCAAAAATTGAATTTCGCCGCTCAATTTTTTTTAAAATTTCCAATTTGAGCACTAAGCCTAGAAAATACTTCGATTGGACGAACAAGGGACTTAAGTTCTTATCGGACATTGCATTATGGAATCAAGTCGGCTTGGCGAGGTGTCCACAGCATGCACACGTCAAACCCTCTTCCTCTTCCTCCTCCTCCTCCTCCTTTTCTTTCTTTCTTTCTTTCTCTCTCTTCCTGAACTAGTTCGGGCTCTCTTAAAATAGCTTATTCTTTCTTTCTCTGTCTTCTTTTCTATCTCTTCCTGATCTAGTTCGGGCTCTCTTAAAAGAGCATAGCCCCACTCACTTCTTTTTCCATTTTATTTTGACCTTTCAAACTTCTTTTTTCTTTATTCTTTTTTTTTTGTGTGGGCCCCATTGCTTCTCTTTTTGTCTGATTCAAAATCTCAAGTATTACACCAATCCCCGACACCACGGCATTCCAAAATGCAACAAAAGAACTCTTACAAGGCAACAATGGATTGTGTGGAAATGTTGAATGACTAGAGCCATGTAAGCGGTGGTGGATAGGAAAAGCTCTCTCGCGGGAGGCAAAGTGTTTCTTATTGTGTTTCCTCTATTAGGAGTAGTTCTTCTGTTTATTTTCCTTCAAATATTCTTCAATTTCCGTAGAAAGAAGCTCCATGGAATTGCGGAACCAGCACCCAAGACTACTAAAGTCTTTCCCCCGTCAAAGTACAATGGAAAGATCTTATATGAAGACATCATAGAATCCACCGGGGCATTTGATGAGATTTATTGTATTGGAAGGGGAGGCTGTGGAAGTGTCTTCAAGGCCAAATTAAGATCAGGTATATAGTAGCTGTTAAGAAGATCAATCAAACAATTGATAGTGGGCAAACTAATCAAAAGGAATTTTTGAATGAGATCAAGGCTTTGGCAGAAATTTGACACCGCAATATTGTGAAACTTGAGGGCTATTGTTCACATCTATGACACTCTTTCTTAGTGTACAAGTACTTGGACAGAGGAAGCTTATCTACAATCTTGAGCAACGAAGAAGCTAAAGAGTTGGACCGGAACAAGAGGGTGAATATCATAAAAGGCGTGGCATATGCTCTTTCTTATATGCACCATGATTGTAACCCTCCAATCATTCATCAAGATATTTCAAGTAACAACATTCTACTTGATTCAGAGTACGAGGCGTATGTTTTTGACTTCGGCACGGCTAAGCTTCTTAAGCTGGATACATCAAACTGGACTTCAGTCGTCAACACATATGGTCATGTAGCTCCAGGTAAACTCTAAAATCAACTCTTAATCTGAAGGTTGAGCTAAAGCAATGTCTTCATGCTAATACATATATCACCCTCTTTGTGCAGAGCTAGCTTACATAATGAAGGTGACGGAGAAATGTGATGTGTATAGCTTTGGAATAGTGGCCATCAAGATTATCAAAGGAGGACATCCGGGTGACAGCATTTCGTCTCTAGTAGCTCCAGTCGACATAGAGATCTAAGTTGTTTTGAGGAATATATTGGATTCACGCCTACCAACACCCACGTCAGGCATTGAGGAAAAATTTCTGACCATATTCAAGCTTGCAGTCGCTTACTTATCCACTAATCCCCAAATCAGGCCGTCGATGGACAAGATTTCTCAGAGACTATCAGCTTGTTCAACCACTTTCCACGGCATTCAATATTCAGAGACAACCGCTGATCCTGTGAGAGATGCAATAGCTTCAAGCCATTTCCCGGATCAATTCATAGAAGTTATCGTCTGATAAATGATGTTGCTCTGTCAACCACATACAAGTAGGTCTAAGATCTTTAATGAAAAATAGAGTCGCTTGAGCTCATTGATTAAGTCTCAAACTTTTTTGAATACACTGTTTCCCTCACTTATGTGTTTACTTTATTTGCATCTAGGATAAATATTTTGACCGTCAACCAAAGTTGAGTGTTTCATATCAGCATGACGATGCGGACCATGTTTCGTTCATGCCCAAGTATAGAACTGCCTTCTGTTTTGGAAGAAGCAAAACTAGAACATTCTGGCATCTACCTTCATTTGTAGAGACAACAGCTAAACTCAAGTGATATTTCAAACTGTTTTTGTGTCTAGTCTTAACCAGACTAGTGTCTTTGGAGTCAATGTATCCATGTCAAGTCAGACTTTAGAAAAAATTACTTTTGTATCAATGTAAAGTTGATGATGTATCCAGTGTTGTTATCTTGAAATCGAAATGTCCATGTGAGGATGAAATGGAACATTTATATGAAGTCTCTAAACTCTTGATCATTATAAGTCCTTCTATATGTTTATTTGGGATTTATTTAGATGCAAAATCGACTTACATGCAGACGAGTTTCAATCATGGATCTTTTCAGAGTGCATTCAATCAGAGACTAATTGTCCCTAATCGTGGCCATCCACCATAATTTTGGGTTTTGTGCAATTACTACAACCGTGTATCATGACAAAGAGGGTGATCAATCCATTCCTATTCAGAGTGCTATGTGTATGTTGCTGTGGCATGAGTCGTTAATAGAAGTTTAGTAGCTTTTGATCGTCCAAAATAGAGAAATCCGGACTTTGTTTTCATTAGAGCTTCGAAATTGAAGTGCTCAAATTAGGAAGACCACTGGTCATCGTTTCATCTCAAGAGGAGATCATCCATTGTTTCAGAAAGACTACAAGTTCTGTTCTAGCGCTACCTCATATTTCAAGAGCGTGAAGGTAGACGATATCCAGCCCTCTAAAATCTTGGAGGTTTTAAATCATGATGGGCTGTTTTTGCTAGGCCCGGCTCCATTGTCAAATACAAGTAGAACTCATAGGGGTTTTAGCTCATCATCAAGCATCTTTTCTATTCTTCAGAACAAAGAACTTTGATCTGGAAAATAGCCTTGCGCAAAACATGTCGGAACAACATCTCCTTATGAACTTCATATGGAAAACAATAGACTTAGGACGCGTTTGGTAACGTTTCTATTTCGGAGAACAAACTTTTAACATAAATAATTTTTTTTTTTTGTTTATGTTCCGAAAACAATTTATGAGTATAAGAATGCGTTTGATAACTGTAAAAAATTTCTACTCCGGAAACAAAAATGCATTTAGTAAACTTATATAATTTTTTTGTTTCTTTTAATTTTTTAATATTTTATTTTATTTTTCCTTTTTTTCTTCTTTCTTTTTTTTTTCTTTCTTCCTTTTGGCTGGTCACCGACCATGGCGAGGCTAGCGACCAGCCGACGAGGGGCGGCCTCGCCCAGCCATGGTGAGGCTCACCAGGGGCTGGCAATGCTCTAGCGAGGTTGCCGGCCCTCAACGGCCGGTCACCGACCATGGCCAAGGCCGGCGACCAACCAAAGAAAACAAAGAAAAAGAAAGAAGAAGAAAAAGGAGAGGAAAAAAAGAATAAGTGTTTATTGGAAGTGTTCCCGAGAAGAAGAAACGAGTTTTTTCTACTTCTTAATTCTATTCTAAATCTATTCCCGGAAACCAAAAAAAAAAAAAAAAAATTTGTTCCCGGGAGCAAAAGTGTAAACAAACGCATTTCTATTCTTTTTTTATTCCCCGGAACAAAAGAACAGAAATTTTTGTTCTGGGGAACAGGAATACAAACAAACAAGCCCTTAGCCTCTGAGAGCTCAGAGTTTTGAGAATTTGAAAAAGGATACCATAGTAGACCAATGTTTGACCCCGCCCTCGATCACTCTTACGTAAAACCCAACATCATAAAGTCAAAATTTCAAAAAACTTTGTCAATGAATAGTATAGACAGAAAACAATGAAGGGACAGCTATTCGAATCGAGGCGTAGCAAGACAATGAGTTCTGTGCACCTAACCTTCTCACGTAGTTGTGTCAATTCATCTCAAGTCTTGGTTGTATTGCTTAGAAGAAAGGCAAGAAGAAATATACAATGTCAAGAAGGAACCAGCAGGTGGGAATTGACAACATTTTTATTATGCCAAACGGCATATACCAATATGCGTTCCACGAGTTAATGCTTGCTAATGCATTTCCATTGTCAAATAGGAAAATCACAGGAAAATAAGATCGAGGAATCCTCGTGAACCTAAGAAAAAACGACTTCCAGACCAAAAGAGATAAATGGCCATGTATTCACAAGTCTTCAAGATAGTTATAATGCTTCTAGCTTCCCTGGCCATTTTCAGTCTGAGTCATTCCAACAAGTGCACTTCCTACTTGACGATGGGCTGGGTCCGCGTCATGGGGCCCAGCACATTTAAATAAAAAATAAAAAAAAATTAGGGTCGAATGTTTTTTATAGTGAAAAGAGAGAAATGAGTGTTCGAACAAAAAGAGAAATAAAGAGGGAGAGAGTCCAAGGTTCGAAGGAGAAGAGGCAGTTCAAATTTAGAATCAGCTGAAATTTTAATATATTGTTCGTGAGATGAAGATCATCATTCAGATCCTTCTCCGATTTGTCTTCCAATTTCTCTAATAATGGTTAGAGTTTTCTTGCTTGTTTTGTTAATCCACTAATGATATATTGTTGTATCATTGATATGTTCATTCTCTAGCTATGTGACTAAAGATGAACTATTATATATTCTATTATTCTTGGTGATTAGTGAAAGTTTTGAACGATCTGTAGTTTTTCCCACATTAAGCACATAAAAATTTTATATTGTTTTTGTACCTTGTCCTTAAATTTTTATATTAGTTGATTGAGTTTTGGAGAAAATATTCATATTGGACAAGTATTAAGTTCTCAGTGAATATTTGCTCCTCCATCAATTGATATAAATAATCTTTTAGATTTCTCGAGTATTATTCCTAGTAAAGGATCATGTCAAGTATGAATGGGTAGAAAATGGATCCAATTCACATTGACCAATATAACACATACCGACCCATATTTTTGTAATACAACTTTGGTAGCTCACACTTGATCTCACTTGGACCCTATCATACCCAACTCAACCCAAGCTCCAATTTTTAGCAATTTTCCACTTCAAATATGTCGCTAGATTTTTTATTTTATTTTTTAACCATGCTCTCGGGGGCCATTTGGCTAGATCATCAGCTGTCGTTTCTGCAATAACGGGGTCGACCGCGTCAAGATTTTGCTTCATAAATGCCAAGTAAGAAGACTTTCCTTTTGCTAAGAAGACTTTCCTTTTGCGCTTTAAAATCAAAATTTTGTGCAGCACAAATTAGGGTCTGATCTTGTGGAAAATTGAGTGTTCCCAAACCACACGCGAGGCCTTGACTGACTTTGCCTCACTTTCCTCGAAGACTTGTCAGTCAAAGTCAAAGTCTCCGAATTCATATAATGGGTGGGCTCAATTCCGAAAAGAGGACTGACCAAGTCAGAAATGTCACTCCGAAGACTACAAAAGTAACAAATTCCAAAGTCTTCAAAGAACCAAAAATTCGTCTTAGTCGGCTGTTAGATGGCTACCTCTGGTCCCCTACGGGGTACAAAACAAATAAACGTACCTCTTCTTAGTCTCCACTGGTTAGTCGCCGTTTTATTGCATACCCATTACCATGGAAAATGATAGGAAGGTGAGTTTTCACGGCCTATTTAAGCATCGCTCGTTGCCTCAGGGAAAGACAAACCCACTTACCAGAACCAAAACAAGAGAAGGAGAAGAAGAATCCATGGATCCTACACCAGAATTCAAGAGGGTCATGAGCCTTGTGGCTGCCCTTGCCCTTTTCACTACCTTTACCAATCCACTCTCTGCTCAAGCTTCCCCTACAGAAGCCCAAGCCCTCCTCAAGTGGAAATCCAATCTTGGCAACCATTCAGATTCTTCCCTCTCTTCATGGACTCCCTATCCTCGTAATGCCACCAATTCCAACTTGACCGTGAGTCCATGTGCTTGGTATGGCATCTCCTGCAATCAGGTGGGGAGTGTGATCGGGATAAATCTCACAAGCGCCTATGTCGAAGGTACACTTGACGAATTCCCATTCTCATCTTTGTCACATCTCATGTACATGGACCTAAGTATAAATAGTCTCTATGGCCATATTCCACCTCAAATCGGTCTATTGAGCAATCTCACCTATCTCGACCTCTCTATCAATCGGTTCATGGGGAAAATACCACCGGAGATCAGCCATCTAACTAGACTAACAATCCTTCACCTAGTTTCCAATGAGTTAAATGGCTCCATTCCCCAAGAAATCGGGCAATTGCATTTGCTCACCGAGGTCGCGTTGTATTCGAATCAGTTGAATGGACCCATACCTTCCTCATTGGGTAATTTGAGCAAATTGGCTACATTGTATGTCTACAACAACTCCCTTTCTGGTTATATTCCTCCTGAAATGGGAAGTATGACAAATCTAGAAGTGCTCCACATGGACACCAACCTCCTAACAGGATCGATTCCTTCCACTTTGGGGAACTTAACCAAATTGACATAGCTACAGCTATTTGCTAATGAGCTTACTGGTTCCATCCCACCGGAGTTAGGAAAATTGAATCTTCTTAGCGAGTTGTGCCTAAATGATAATAATCTTACCGATTCAATCCCACCAACATTAGGCAATTTGACAGAACTCGTCCTTCTTTATCTCTATGGTAACCAGCTTTCGGGGCAAATTCCTGATGAGATAGGTAATCTCCATGCTATGCTTGACTTAGAGCTGAGTACAAACCAACTCACTGGCCTAATTCCTTCTTCTCTAGGTAACTTGACCAACCTGGGATCTTTGTTCCTCCGCCAAAATCACCTTTCTGGTTCAATTCCTGAATCCTTAGGTGATCTAGTAAACTTGGTGGTTTTGCATTTGGATACCAACCAGTTAAACGGCTCCTTACCAAAAAACTTGTGCCGGGGTGGGTTGCTCCAAAACCTTACAGTGAGTCACAATAACTTAACTGGTTCTATCCCTAGAAGCTTGAGAAATTCTACAAGCCTAGTCAGAGTACGCCTAGAGGAAAACCAGCTCACTGGAAACATATCCAAGACCTTCGGTGTCTACCCCAAATTGGACTTTATCGACATGAATTTCAAAAAGTTCTTTGGAGAAATCTCAACAAACTGGGGAAGTTGCACACGCTTAACTAATCTAAGAATTGCTGGAAATAACATCACCGGTAGCTTGCCCGTTGAGATTGGGAATGCGACTCGATTGGGTGAAATTGATCTTTCTTTCAATGGTTTAGTTGGTGAGGTCCCAAAAGAATTTGGAAAATTGACTTCTTTGGTGAATTTAAATCTAAGCAGGAACCAACTTTCTGGCCGAATAAGTCTCGAGATTGTATCATTACCTGGTCTTCAAAAATTGGATTTGTCTAGGAACAGATTAAGCATGTCTATCCCGCAGGCTATAAGGTTTTCTTCAAACTTGGTCTTCTTGAATCTGAGTAACAACCAGTTGAGCCAAGATATTCCGGGGCAATTAGGGATGCTGATTCACCTATCCGAGCTAGACTTGAGTCATAACTTGTTAAATGGTGGAATCCCAGCTGAATTCAACAAGCTTCAAAGCTTAGTGAAACTTGACCTTTCACACAATAATCTTTATGGCCTCATATACGAGACTTTTCAAGGATATGCGAGGTTTGATGGAGGTGGACATCTCTTACAACAAGTTTGAGGGTCCCATCCCCAACACCACGGCATTCCAAAATGCAACAAAAGAAGCGTTTCAAGGCAACAGTGGATTGTGTGGAAATGTTGAAGGACTTGAGCCCTGTGATCAAGTGGTGGTGGATAGGGAAAGCTTTCTAGCGGGAGGTGGAGTGTTTCTTATTGTGTTCCCTCTACTAGGAGCGGTTCTTTTGTTTATTTTCTTTGGAATATTCTTCATTTTCCATAGAAAGAAGCTCCATCCAACGGTAGAACTAGCACCCAAGACAATTGAAGTCTTTTCTCTATCAAAGTACGATGGAATGATTTCATACAAAGACATCATGGAAGCCACCAGGGCTTTTAATGAGATTTTCTATATTGGAAGGGGAGGCTATGGAAGTGTCTTCAAGGCCAAATTAAGATCTGGTGATATAGTAGCCATAAAAAAGCTCCATCAAACAGCTGATAGTGGGCAAACAGATCAAAAGGAATTTTTGAATGAGATTAAAGCATTGACGAAAATTCAACACCGCAATATTGTGAAACTTGTGGGCTTTTGTTCGCATCCACAACACTCATTCTTGGTGTATGAGTACTTTGACAGAGGAAGCTTGTCTACAATCTTGAGCAATGAAGAAGAAGCTAAAGAGTTGGATTGGAACAAGAGGGTGAATATAGTAAAAGGCGTGGCTCATGCTTTATCTTATATGCACCATGATTGTATTCCTCCAATCATTCATCGAGTTATTTCGAGTAACAATATTTTGCTTGATTCAGAGTATGAGGCGCACGTTTCTGAATTTGGCACAGCTAAGCTTCTTAAGCTGGACACATCAAACTGGAGCGCAGTCGTTGGCACATATGGTTACGTAGCTCCAGGTTAATTTCTAAAATCAATTCATGGTTTTGCTAAAGCAATGTCTTTGTACTAACACATATATCTCCATTGTGCAGAGCTTGCTTACACAATGAAGGTGACAGAGAAATGTGATGTGTATAGCTTTGGAATAGTGGCCATCGAGGTGATCAAAGGAAGACATCCAGGTGATAGCCTTTCATCTTTATTAGCTCTGGTCAACATGGAGATCTCAGTAGTTTTAAAGAATTTATTGGATTCACGCCTGCCAACGCCCACGCCAGGCATTGAGGATGAACTTCTGACCATCCTAAAGTTTGCAGTCGCTTGCATATCTGCTAATCCCCAACTCAGGCCGTCGATGGAAATGATTTCTGATGTGCTATCTGCTCGTTCAACCCTTTTTGATGGAGTTAAAAAATCACAGAAGCCCACAGATCCAGATCCTGTGAGAGATGCAACAAATTCAAGCCGTGAACCGGATCAATTTGTAGAAGATATCGTCTGATAAACGATTTTACTCTGTCAACCACATGCAGGAAGGTCTGTTCTCTAACGAAAAACACGTTTAAACTAATAAATTAAGTTTCGAACTTTTTTCTAATTTATTGTTTCGCTCTCTATTTTGTAAACTTGATTTGCATTTAGGAGAAATATTTTGACCGGAAACAAAGTTACGTGTTTAGCGCGCACCAGCATGAGGATGAGGACTACGGGTCCTTCATGCCCAAGTAAGCATAGAACTGCCTTTTCTTTTGGAAGGCGCAAAACCTGAAGTTACTAGCATCAAGTTTCATTTGCAGAGAGAACAGCTGAACTCGAGATATTTCAAACTGTTTATGTATCTAGTCTTCTTCAGACTAGTGTCCTCGCAGCAAAAGCTATGTATCCTTGTCTAGTTAGAGTTAGAAAATATGACTTTCGAGTCAGTGTAAAGTTGCTTATGTATCCAGTGTTATCATCTCGAGAGCAAAATAGTCGCAGTGGAATATTTTTATTAAGTCTCTGAAATCTTGTCCTTTGTTACTCCTTTTATAAGGTTCATTGTGGATTCATGTTGATATAAAATCCTCCGACAAGCAGAAGAGTTTCAATCATGCATCTTTTCAAAGTTCGTTCAATCAGAAATTAAATGTTCTAATGGCGACCATCAACCATGTTTATTAAATGTTATTAAGCTGTGTGAGATAATATTTCAACACACCCTCTTACATAAACACACTTATGCAAAAGAAATAGCACTGGTTCCAATACCATGTGAAAGTGCTTAAACTAGGAAGATCATTGATCATCTTTTTATCTTGAGTTGAGATTCTACTGTCCAATGCTTTGTCTCAGAATGAATGCAAGTTTTGTTGTGTTACTACCTTATACTTCAAGAGCGTGAAGGCAGAGTAGTTTCAAGGTAGTCATAATGCTTCTAGCTCCCCAAGTTACTGGCATCTAGTTTCAAGATAGTCATAATGCTTTTAGCTCCCCAGCCATTATCACGGTCTTAGGTCACTCCACCAAGTGCACTTCCTACTTGATAATGAACCCAGAGGCTCCATCCAACTAGAGTTAGGGAATTTGAAATTTCTTCAATGGTAGAGCCTTTATAATAATAATCTCACCGTTTCAACCTTGCCATCTTTAGGCAACTTGGCAGAACTTACCCTTTGGTTTCTCTCTCGGGTAACCAGCTTTTTCCAAATGAGATGGAAAACCTCTAGGCTTGACTAAGGGTAATCAGCTCACTTGTCTGGTTCCTTCTTTCGGCATTGTGACAGACCAGAAATATGTATTCCTCTACTAGACAGCTAGGGCTATGACATTAACTCCTCGAACAAGAACTAACTTGCAAGAGGAGAAAAACAACAGGGAAACGGTACCAATCATATGCAAAAGGCGTATTCCAGCATTAATTTAATGTTTTCCCACCAACCACCGAGATTTCCCTCTTTTTTTCTTTTTTTCCTCGGCTTCTCAAGGCTCTGCTTTCTCCTCTCTCTTCTCTGTAAGAATGCAACAGCAAGAAGAGGGAGAAGACTATTGAAGCTAATTTGGGCTGAAGAAGTATACTGGGCTGGGTCTCTCTTGTTTATTTGAAATTCTCTTTCCTTAAGCTCATATTTTATAATAACGTTACTGAATGTTCTTATTTCATAGTATTATTGACAGAACTCGTTATTGTCTAGAAATGCCAATTTTAGATACTTGACCAAACCTTAGGACTCGATTAGATCCCGAGTAATTTCAAAATCTCAATTCGCAATAGGTATCTTGATTTAACAACTATTTTAAGGGTACATCTTGACAAAAGAAAGAAAAAAAAGGAAAAAGGTCACTAAAAACCCCAATATATACTCACCATAATATATTTACTCTGAACTTTTTTTGCAACACCAAAAAATCTCAAACTTGTAATTTAAGTATTGATTATGCTTCTCTCTACCCTTGTAGGATTGGTAGTCTCTTAAGTATATCTTGTATTTTTCCAATAAAATTGATGATCGCACTACCTTTATATAGACTTTTAGATTGTTGGATGAAGTTCGATCCAATTGAAAATGGGTTTGACTCAAATTGATTCATTTAACTTATATAATTCCATCTTTACATAATACAATTTTAGCAATCTACACACAACTCCATTGAACTTAACTCATACTTAATACAATTAGGTTTCAATTCTCGGTAATTTTTCCCTTGGTTATGGAAAATAGCACATGGAAAGATATAACCAATTAAAAAAAAAAAGTCCATCACTTTCTTGCGGCCATTAGTTTTTTAATCAAATTAAGGCAATGGAACTCACTAATTTGATTTATTACAAAAATAGTAAATGCAATAAACTAAAGAAAAAATGAATCGCATTGCTTATAAATAAAAGGAAAATTAGTTCTTATTATGTGTAGATTCCAGTGGTGGTCATTACATTTCGATATAATCCAACTATACAAATTCATGATCCAACAAAAAATTCACTACTCCGTGTAACGCGCGGACATATCTGTATCGGAGCCATCGTGCACTTCAAAATTCCAAAATAATCATAGCGTACTCTGTCTCATGATAACAGAAAAAAATTGTGAAAATTATTTTCACCTAGAATAGTTAGTTTTCATAGGAAAAGCGATCCTTCTTAATTGAAGTGGAAATGGTTTTCTCGTGAACTTGTTGTTTTCAATTTATGAAAAAACATTTTTCCATAACTTGATTAGTTTTTTGTCATCTAATACCAAAAGTTTGGAAAACAATTTATGTAATAGTTTTCCTTCAAACAAGAAGACTGTAAATCATGATCGTGAATATTCTTCTACTTTTCAGTATAATAAAACAAGGGAAAATTTCAAATAAGAAAATGAAGTGAAATTATTTTCTTAAAAAAGTTTTAAAGTAGACATTATCTCAAATAAGAATATAAAGTGACTAATTTAGTTTCTAATAAAGATCTCAACTTATAAGTTAGCCAAATCTTATTTGTAGCTAGGCGTATTTTCCTCTAAGGATTTCTTTTTCTTTTTCTTTCTTTCTTTTTTCTTTTTTCCTTTATATTTTTCTTTTCTTTCTTTCTTCATCTTGCTCACGCCTCCTCCTTTACTCTACATCAGCTCCTTCTTGACAACAGCATCGGCCTCCTCACCAGCGAGCTTACATAGGAGCGGAACAATTTAAACAATTTAGGAAAAGAAGAAACCGGAAAGATTTTAAGTGTCTGCAGTTTTGCAAAATTGTAAATTGCGCGATTCAATTTTCCACCCTCCCCATTAGCAAACTTCAAAAGTGCGTGCTCTGCATTCTGCAATTCCACATCCTCGTGCAGACACTCATCAATTTAGGCAGAAGCCGATTTGAAGTTATTTGCCGCCAATCGCCTTCTTCCACCAATCGCCTTCTTCGACGATGAAATCTTCAGGACACCCGCCCCGAGAACTCCAAGTTGAGCACCCTCTTGAGCTGCCACTTCAGGTTTGGCTTTCTAGCATCGGGCCAAAGAGACCAGCAATGATGATGAACTTGATAATCGAGAAATATCGATAAATGCAAGTCTCCACATCCACGTTATTGTTTGTCAGAAAAGATTGGAACTAGTGGGCTAAAGACAATTTTGATTTCTCCTATTCAATTTTCCTTTCAATCGATGTGAGTTTGCAAGTGGGTGTGGTCCAGACTCATGAGCTCAATCATCAACCGTTGTTTCTGCAAGAACGATGCCAAAACTGGGGCAAGATTACAATGAGGGGTCATCACTAACCTATTAAGGCTGTCTAGGAGCCAAGTGAAAAATAATTTTATGCAACTAAAGATAACAGATGGGGTACTTGATTATACTAATTCTCTGACTAGTGTCCTTTTGGTATGCTAACTAATGTTGGCTAACGGTATTACCTAGTGGGGATGAATTGCTGATTTCAATGAACTTGACAAATGTTGCTGAATTAAAACAATCAAGTTTGATATAAGCTTAACCAGATGAAACAAAGTCTTGATATAAGCACAATCTGTTTATATTCTTACAGCGGTGGGTGTCCGAATTTAACAATTTTTTTGGGTCTTGACGAAGTTTCCAGAAAATGGGTTTGATTCGTTGGCCTTACTCTCGGCCATTGCATTAGTTGCGAGATTCTGACATGCAACAGCGACGAAAAGTCACGGCATTAGCAATCTTGAAAAAGGATATAGCACAATTGATCTTATTAAGTGTTCGGACTTCCGCGCCCATGCGCTACTTCCTTTTCTCTCGATTCTTTACCAGGGTCTCCTCGGATCTGAAAGTGATGGATTAACGTAAATATGGTGGTTTTGTGAAGATTCAGGGCGATATGGAATATAGGATGGGACCGAAAGTGCGCCATGAAGCCCTTATTGAATGTATCTGCTGGAAATTGTGGTGCGCCAAATTGGTGTACGGCAGGAATTATATGAGGAAAGCGTCCGGGCATTGGATGGGGCCTTGACATCAAATGTTGTGATGTCGGAGCAATAAATCCAAGTGTCTACATCTAACATATAATTTCCATGAGCTTGGCCATCTTATTGGTATCGTAATTTTAATTTTCTAATCGTCTAATACCAGCCACAGCTTTTAATGGAGGAAAATAGGACAATCCTTCGATCAATTTCTTATTTGATTATTTCTTTGTTGTTGTTGTCGTTGTCGTTGTCGTTGTTGTTGTTGTTTTTTTTTAACTTTGCATCGTTCCCATTTGTTCTTGGCTTAATTTAGGATTAGAAGATTTATAAAGGCCCAAAAAGCACCTATCTGAATGGGGAAACTCTGCATATCCTAGTAAGTTAAAACCCTTGAATTTGAAAAAGAAAAAATATTACATACCACGAAATAAATAAGGTTAGTATCTTGAAAAACCCCAAACTAGTACACTTGTGATAAATTTACTCCAAACTATCTTTTTAACTATGAAAAATCTCAAATTAGTACACCTATAACAAATTTACCCCAACTAACCAAAAAAAAAAAAAAAAAAAAAATCATAAACCGATACATTTATGACAAATTTACCATAAACTAATTTATTCGACCGCATAAAATCTCCAAATTGGTAAATTTGTGACGAATATACCATCCGTTAAATTGAATTAATACCACAAAAAAATCACAAAAATTGTAAACTATAACAAACAAAGCGTAAAATCTCAAATTAGTATACTAATCAATTGTCACATGTCATTTAACTTAATAATTTGATGATAAAATTTAACGAAAACTAATAGAGGGTAAATTTGTCACAAGTGTACCAATTTGGAGTAAATTTATCAAAGGTATACCAGTTTGGGGTTTTTAGTGGTCAAAAAAATAGTTTGTAGTAAATTTGTCATAGGTGTACTAATTTAGGATTTTTTAGGGTATTAATCCAAATAAATAATCACAAGTGAAACAAGTATTATTATTAAGTTGAAAAGAAATCATTAATGTCATTAGAAAGAATTATCAAATTCCAAAGATGAAAAACATTTGAAATATTGGCTTTGCAACTAATAACAAAATCATTTTGCATTGTGATTTCTCATTCATTCCACTTGATTCATCGCTCTAAAAGGACTCTCTAGTGGCCAAAAGACATTAGCTTTCATCACTACTAACTTAGGATTTCTTGGTATCTTGACTCATTCATCACTAGCATCTTCAATTGAATTGCTCATCTCATCTTAATCACTAACATTATTATTTTCATTAGTAAAGTTGCTTCCCAACATGAAATCCATCCGTCCGAACAAGATCAAAGAGAAAAAAATAATAATGATAAGCATTGTATGTCTATAATTTTTTTGTATATATATATATATATATATATATATATACGCAAACTAAAATTCAGTGTCATAGTACATCTTACTTTCTTGTAATCAAAGAAGTAAAGATTAATAACTTTTCTCCATGGTCATGTGTCAATCCATTACAATATCCTAAAATAATCGAAAGTTCAAAGTAAACTAGGCATTCACAATCTTTTTTTTTTTTTTTTTTTTTTTTTTGAGTTCTTAAATTTCTATTATTTAGGAACAATATCCACCAAATCTTTTCTTTGGCTGAAAAATAATATCCACTAATTTAAAAGTTACGATTGAATTCTTCCTATATTCTTATTGTTTGAATATTATCACTTTGATTTTTTTTAAATAAAAGAGAAAAATAATTCCCATCTTGTTCCTTTGTAAAATAGTGGAAATCCCATCGATTTGTTAACAAAAAAAAAAAAAAAAAAATATGAAACCGGCAAGTCACTATCTCGCTCCCAACTTCAAAATCCTTGGTTGACATTCTACTGTCTATTTTGTAAAATGACCATACGATCATGTACTCATTTTCCAATTTCAATTTACTATTGTCTTGGATGTTCTAAGTTGCAACAGAATGATGGATTGTATTTGACCATATTGAAAGCTTATCTTTTCTCCAAGCTAGAGAACCTTGCAAAGCCTTAGCTTTATTCCTAAGACCTAAATTCTAGACTTTTAAGAATAGGTAAACGGGATTAGCTCATCAGCAGCTCGAGCCCATATACATTTCTGTTTTGTATGGATTTGAGGTACTTTGGAAATTATGGTCATTTAATGAGAGAAGTGATTATAAAATTGAAGTGTCTTTCTGATTATCTAAATCTAGAAGATCTTAAAGAAATTTGGGCTGCTGATGTTTGCTCTGGGTCTGGTGGTGAGTGTACACTGGCTCTCTTAAATGCTGTACCTGCGACTACTGAAGCCCTCCCAGATGTTGATCCGGGATGGATGCATGTCAAGGGCAAGAAGAAAAAGAAGAATGCTGCTTCTGTCGGCTTAGCTGCGCCATCTGAAAGGGGGCTTTCTCTAAAAAGAGACTCTGAAGATTCGGAGAGTTTGGCAACCTGGAAATCTGATGTGAAGTTGAATGCTTCCACTGCTTCCAATGCCTCAAAATCCCGTGAGTGTTCTAATGATATCTCGAGCTCCAGTATTCAAGCTGTTTTGGATGATGAAGACCTTCTCTCGGTCGGATCCCCTTCTCCGAAGGCTCCTCCTAAGAGTGAAAGGACTAAATCTGTTCAAAAGCAGCTTTTACTACTTCGCCCTGACCCGCCTCCTTTGGTGACGCCCAAAGCGGCTCCTAGCCATCGTAAGGCTTCAAAAAAGAGGTAATTTCCCTGCCTTACTTGTAAATATGTATATAGGTTTTTGGAATGTTAGAGGTATGATGGATCCTGTTAGGCGGGCTGAGATCAGAAGATTTGTGTCTGCTAACGGTTTATGCCTTGTCGGCTTGATTGAGACTAAGGTCCCTAATTCGTTATTTGAGTCTATTTCATCTACTTTGCTAAGGGGTTGGAGGTGGGTTGCCAACTACGAATGCGCCCCTCGTAGTAGAATTTGGGTTGGGTGGAACCCGGATGTGGTCAAGTATGATCCTATCTCTACCAACTCTCAAGCTATACATAGTTGCCTAAAGCTTAACCTGTCGGGGTTGACTTGCTTTATTTCTGTAATCTATGGAGAACATACTTTTGTGTGGAGGAGACCTCTTTGGGAGGACCTCCTCCATTTCAATAATCTTTTGCAGGATTCACCGTGGCTTGTTGCAGGAGACTTCAACGCCATTAAAGACCCTTCTGATCAAGTTGGTAGTTCAAACTCTTGGATTCCTTATTTTGATGAGTTTGCTACCTGCTTAGCTCAAACTGAGCTTCTGGATCTTAGGTATGTTGGTTTCCGCTATACTTGGTCTACTTCAACGAAAATGAGGAAGATAAACAGGGTTTTGGTAAATCTGAAGTGGAATTTGGAGTTCTCTTTTTCAGAAGCAAATTTTCTCAACTCGGGGATTTCAGATCATACTCCTATGGTGGTTAGAGTTCTCAACGCTGTTAATACGCGAAAGCCTTTTAAATACTTTGACTTTTGGTCGAAACATCCGAGTTTTCACACTATTGTTCAACAAGTCTGGGATCGCCCCGTTCATGGGGTTCCTATGTTTAGACTTGTGACTAAGTTGAAGGCATTGAAAGGCCGGCTGAAACATCTTAACAAGGACGCTTATTCCAATATTTCTGCTAGAGTAGCGGAAGCTAGAGATGTTTTATATCGTACTCAGGCAGAACTTTAGCAAGATCCGGATAACGTTGCTCTTGTTGATAATGAAAAACTTCAGTGTCGTTTGTTTGTGGATTTGCGTAGAAATGAGGAGTCTTTCTATAGACAAAAATCAAGGATCCGATGGTTGAAGGAAGGCGATTGCAATACCAAATTCTTTCACCACTCGGTTAGCAGAAAGCAATTGGTAAACCGGATACTTTCGATTAAAGATTCCTCGGGTCTTCTCATTTCAGACCCAAGTCTGGTACCACAAGTCTTTGTTTCCTACTTTTAGAAACTCCTCACTCCGCAAGTTACCCTCGCTAAGCCATCATTGCAGTATCTAAAACAGTTTATTCATCGGCCTCTTATGGAAGATCAGGTGACTTACCTTGCTCATCCTGTTTTGGATGAAGAAATCCGTGACACCCTATTCTCCCTTGCTCGTGGTAAAGCACCGGGCCCGGATGGTTTTATGCCTGAATTTTTCAAGAGCAATTGGAGTATTGTTGGGCCTTTGGTTCTAGAGGCCGTGCGAGAGTTCTTCTCCTCTAGGCAACTCCTGAGAGAGGTAAACAATACTATTCTTGCGCTGGTGCCTAAAGCTCCAAATGCTTGTTCAGTTACGGATTTTAGACCCATTGCATGCTGTAATACCATTTATAAGGTTATCACCAAAATTCTTGCCAATCGCATAGCATCTGTTTTGAGTGATTTGATAAGTCCTTCTCAAAACGCTTTTGTGAAAGGTAGAAGAATTAGGGATAACATCTTACTAGCCCAAGAACTCTTTGCTGGTTTCCATTTGGATCCATATACGCCGAAGTGTGCTATTAAAGTGGATTTCCAAAAGGCTTATGATACTATGGATTGGGTTCCTAGAGTTAACCTTGTTGGAGTTTGGCTTCCCACTTTGGATGATTCGGCTTATTATGGTCTGTGTTTGTACTCCAAAGTATTCTGTTTCTATCAATGGGGAATTACACGGGTTCTTTCCAAGGGGGTGAGGCATTCGGCAGGGTGACCCTATGTCCCCTTATCTTTTCACCTTGGTGATGGAGATCTTCTCGGGTATTCTTAATGAGCGCACTTCTCAAAAGGAGTTCAAGTATTTTTGGAGATGCAAACGGGTCAAGCTATCTCACCTCTTCTTCGCCGATGATGTTTTCCTTTTTTGTCAGGCTGACTGGGCCTCGGTGGCTTTACTTAAAAGAGGATTGGACTTATTCTCCTCTTGGAGTGGCTTACTACCGAATAGGAACAAAAGTGAAGTGTTTCTTTCGGGTGGCTCTTCTTCTTTGAGAAATCGTTTAATTCTGGCATTTGGCTTTCAGGAAGGTAAACTTTCGGTTCGATATTTGGGGGTGCCTATTATTTCTTCTAAACTGGGTAAGGCGGACTGTATTACCTTGATTGACCGTATCACTGCCAGAGTCCAATCTTGGACCTAGCGCTTTCTCTCCTTTGCAGGCAGGCTTCAATTGATAAAGTCAGTTCTCCATGCTATTCAGGCATTTTGGGCCAGTGTATTTTCCTTACCAGCCTCGGTTTTGGATGGTTTTGAGAGGATATTGAGACAGTTTTTGTGGAAGGGTTCTACCCTTGGTTCTGGAGGGGCTAAAGTTGCATGGGAGGATGTTTGTCTCCCTAAGAAGGAGGGTGGTCTTGGTATTCAGAGACTTAAAGAATGCAATAAGGCCGCGATGCTTAAATATATTTGGATCCTTTTCACGTATAAAGAGTCTCTTTGGTGCGGTGGATTCACTCGAATTTCTTAAAGAAGAAAAACTTTTGGGTCTCGCCCGTTCCTTCTGTTTGCTCCTGGGCGTGGAAAAAGATTCTGCAGCTAAGGAAGGAATGTAGGTTGTCTTTCCTTTGGAAAATTGGTAACAGACAGTCGGTGTCCTTATGGTATGACTACTGGCTTCCAATTGGTCCTCTTGCTGGAGTATTCCCTCAATCTCTTATTGATGGCTCCGGACTTCCGAATTACTCGACTGTCGCTGACCTCTTCCAACCGCAGGGTCAAAGCTTCAAATCCTTTTTGGATTGCTGGGGTATCACCCTTCCGGCTCTTTCCTCGAATTATGATCATTTCTTCTGGGGGGTGATTCCTCTGGTGTTTTCTTAGTTGCCTCGGCATGGGAAGTTTTGAGGGAAAAGAAGAGCGGTGTTCCCTGGGCTTCCTTTATTTGGAACAATGCTATTGCTCCTAGGTATCAATTCCATCTTTGGCTTATTACTAAGAATCGTTTACCTACTCAGGCCTTCCTCCTGTCTCATGGCAGAATCGACTACACTTGTTGTGCTTTTTGTAATGCTAAGCCAGACTCTATAGATCATTTGTTCTTTGAATGTCAGATTTCGGCGACGCTAGCATTTTTTTGGGCTACTAGATGTAACATTCCTTGGCACAATAGACCCTGGATGGATACCATTTTTTGTCTTATGAAGTACCTTTCCGGAAAGGATTTCTTCCACTCCTTGGCTCGGTTTTCTTTTGGGGCTTTGTGCTATATTATTTGGAAGAAAAGAAATAATATTATCTTTCGTGGTGAAGCTGTGGGTATATCGGCTCTAAAGAACCATCTTATTAAGGTTGTCAAGGACAAAGCTTTGACCTTCAAGAATGTGCCCAACTCTTACGGGAATTAGAAGACTTCAGAGATGCTGGGGCTTTGATACCTCCATTTTTGCGCCTATGCTGTGATTTCGCTAGTTGTCTTCTAGTGCTTGTTAGTGCCTCCGGCTTGTCTTTAGCTGTGTAGCTTTTAGTACTGAGACGACTTGTTGTCTGGCTTTCCCTAACCTAGGTTGTCTCTTACATCGGCTCCCTTTCACTCCAGCTTTTGCTCTGAGTGCAAGTTTTTGGTGCCGATCTTTTGCATATTTGGCTCTTATATATTATATATCTTACCTTTACCAAAAAAAAAAAAAAATTACATTTTTAGAATCGATGATCGTTTATATTTATGTGGTGTTATTTCTAGTAAATGATGGGGTCAAGTATGAATGGGTAGAAAATAGAATTGACCAATATAACCCATACTAACCCATATTTTTGTAATATAATTTTGGCAACCCACACGCAATCCCAATTGGACCCAAATCATACCCAACTCAATGTAAGCTCCCATTTTTAGCAATTTTCCACTTCAAATATGCTGTTAGACTTTTTTTTTTTGTTTACCATGTTCTATGGGCTAGATTATCAGCTGTGATTTCTGCAAGAACGGGGTGGACCGAGTCCAGATTTGGCTTCGTGAATGCTGAGGGAGAGAACATTTTCCTTCAGCGCTTTGAATTCAAAATCGTGCCGCACAACGTAGGGTCTGATCTTGCGGAAAGTTGGCTGTACCCACACCTCACGAAAGACGTTGACTTCTCTATCGAAACCTCTGTTTTTCTTACACTGGGATGTTGGGACTCAATAACGAAATGGGTCAGACCAAAAAAAAAAAAAGTTTCCGAAATGGGAACAGACCGAGTCAGAAAAGTGACCTACGAAGACTACCAAAGTAACAAATTCCAAAGTCTTCAAAGAACCAAAAATTCGTCCCAGTCAGCTCTCAATGACTGCCCCGGGTGCCCTACGGCGTACAAAGCAATATAAACGCACCTTTTCTTAGTCTCCACTAGTCAGTTGCCGTTTTATTGCATTCCCATTATTATGGAAAATTATAGGAACGTGAGTCTTCACAGCCTATTTAAGCATCGCTCGTTGCCTCAGGGAAAGACAAATCAACTTACCTGAACCAAAACAAGAGGAGGAGAAGAATCCATGAATTCTTCACCAGATTTTAAAAGGATCATGAGCCTTATGGCTGCCCTTGCCCTTTTCACTACTTTTGCCATTCCACTTCCTGCTCATGCTTCCCTTGTAGAAGCACAAGTCCTCCTCAAGTGGAAGTCAGTCTTGGCAACCATTTGGTTTCTTCCCTCTCTTCGTGGACTCCCTCTCCTTGTAATGCCACCGGTTCCAATTCAACCGTGAGTCCATGTGCTTGGTATGGCATCTCTTGCAATTGGGCAAGAAGTGTGGTTGGCATTAATCTCACCAATGCCAATGTTGAAGGTACACTTGATGAATTTCCATTCTCATCTTTGTCTCATCTAATCTCACCAGTGCCAATGTTGAAGGTATGCTTAATGAATTTCCATTCTCATCTCTATCTCATCTCATGTATATTGTCACGCCCGAATACTCGAGCGCGTGCCCATCCCTCAATGATCGATAATATTGCGACATCCCAGGACGCGTCGCCGACCCATTTATTTTATTACACATGTAGAAGCAAATTAAACACCCCTAACAACAAACGGCATAGGATAGGAAAGCAGGACAATCACATCAAAACCAAGTGCCTTTATACACAAGCTGAGTTTATAAACAAAGGTCTACAAAAGATCGGCTTTCAAAAAGGAACTATCCTACAACCTACTAATCGGACACATTAACCGATCCTTCAAACTCCACCGGCTCCAGAGGTGCCAGGTCCTCTACAGCTCCATCAGGAGGGTCAGCTGCACCCTTGCCAAAAGCGGTGTTGACAACCACCGCGGGGATCTCAAAACCCTAGAAGGGACCCACCCTGTATCCATTGAGTCCATGGTGGAACCATGTCCTGAATTGATGAGGTACCCTCTCAGGTATGCCCTCGTTGACCCAAACAATGGTCACGATCAACTCATAAACCCAATGACTACCAGGGATCCAAACATCTATCCCTCACTCAGTAATAACCCGTGGCTGTCCAAAACGTTCCGAAGAAACTGCCATCTGAGGACCTGAAAATATTAAGCCCACGACAGGGTAAGACAATGTCTCAGCAAATTCACCCCCAAAACTCCGACTAGGAAGGAAATACGCCTAAGGCGTCCTAACTACACAGCCACACAATCACAGATACTTACCTCGTCTCAGATCCTTTCTGCATGTCAGCACAGTTCATATCACAAACATAACAATATTCACACTTAGTCAATTGGAATGCCACAATTCATCTCTTAAATGACCACAGGGGTCCCAATTATAGGGCCAAATTGTTATGATACGTCCTATTCCGTGTCACATAATTTTGTCCCATAATCCGGCGCGTCAATTTCACTCAACATGCGTTCCAATTGTTAATCACAACCACACACGGGCACGGCCTACTCAATGTTCGGTGACCAGGCATCATCCCACCCCATTGAGCATGGCAACGTCACTACGTCGACGACATTCTACAAGGGAGCATCGGTCTAGCCTCTACTACGACTAGCGTCCATTGGTAGGGCATCCCATATAGGGGCACATCCAACTTAACAGCCCGGGACGGGTTCTCATAACCATTCATGCATCATCCAATTTCTAACCAAGACATCGTGCTTTGTACTCAAATGTGTCAATTATAATAACGTACTTGGCACATTTTCTTCTCATTAAAAACATACGGTAAAAATAATTGTGTGTGGATACACGGTAAATTGAACTAGAAAAACCGATACCCTTCCTTTTAAAATCTCGCTATTTGATATAGTCTTTAAAATCATTTTCGGTGTCAAAACCCGACACCCGATAATTTCTAAATAATTATCAAATTTTCCAAATTTTGAATTAAATACTCAAAATTACAATCGCCACTGAATTTGCATAATTTAACACTCAATTGCAAAAACTAAGCACACCATTGCAATTAGTACGAAATTTCAGTCATCGGCTATCTCGATATAATTTTCGGAAAATAATAAATAATTAAATAATTACCCAAATTAATTAAATAATGCAAATTAAATAACAATAAATACCAACTTAGGCTGGAAATGCTAATCTAACCACATAAACGAGCTTAGAAAATTTCGAACCTACCTAGATAAATAGTACAATCTATCTAGTCCCTAATTAATCCATTCTAATCACCTAACATGCACAATTGAATAATTAAATCACTAATCTACACTAACTAACCACCTAATCCCTAATTAGCCTAAACTAATCACCCCTTAAGCAACATTAACTCCCCAAGCAGAGTTCAGCAAGTAAACTCACCAGATTAGCGAGTAGGTGAGTCCATGGCGATGGGGACTAGAGGCGAGCGATAAACAACCTTGCAGCGACACGAGGTCACTGAAGAGACCTAAAACGAGTCTCAAAGACGCACAGCCCTTGTTGACTTTCAGCTCTGTCCTTGGGTTGAAAGAGCTGGGACAAGCAGCTAACTGGGCTAGAATGATCAAGGTGGGCTGTAACGGTGCTAGGCAGGCAACGGCGGTGGCTAGACGGCGACAGTGGAGCTCCGGCAAGGCTGCGATAGCGATCAGGGCACATGGACGACGGGCTAGCACGCGAGACAAGCAGGAACGGGTGGACGAGCAGACGGCGCTGGCTCGGGCTCGCGAATGGCATGCTGGCACGCGACGGGCAACAAGGGAGTTTCAACGACTGTCAACGAGAAAGGGGGGAGGGTGTCATGCCCCAATCCTCAAGCGCGTGCCGATCCCTTGATGGTCAATAAATTTGCGACGTCCTAGGATGCGTCGCCAACCCATTCTTTTAATGCGCATACGAAAGCGAATTACTAATCCCCTGACCACAACAAACGTGGGATAGAAAAGCAAGACAACAAATTTCAAATCAATCAATACAACTTTTATAAACAATCTGGTTTACATACAGAGGCCTACTTTAGGGTCTAAGTACAGGAGGTCTATCTCCAAATAGAACTTCTAAGCCACTCATGCTCTTAACCCTTCTGTCTCAAGCTCTGAGTTCTTCACACTAGGGACCTGAAAAGTTGAGCTCACGACGGGGTGAGACAATATTTCAGCAAGTTCACCCCCTAAACCCCGACTAGGAAGGAAATACGTCTAGAGGCATCCTATACACCCAATGTAGAAGACTTACCTCACCTCAGTTCCCTCCCACATGTCACTACAGTTTATAAACTCAACCAATCACTTCCATCCAATTGATCATTTAATCGAATCGATACTATTTATCAATCAGTACCATCTATCCATCATTACCATCTATCAATCAATCGATTCAATTACTACTCACACAAGCTGAAGTATATACGGTAATAGCTCTCACAAGCTGATATGGATAGATAGTATTTCGCACAAGCTGATATAGATAGATAGTAGCTTGCACAAGCTAATATATAGGTCGTTGCTCTCACAAGCTGACAAACGACTATTGCTCACACAAGTTGATAAAGTATACTACTCTCACAAGCTGACATATCAAGCTCTATAGGCTAATATAATATACTACTCTCACAGGCTGACAATTCAATAATGATGCTCACACAAGCTGAAACACGATAAATCAATCCCAGCCAAAGATTTTGTGCTTTGCATACCACTTCCTCAATTAAATATCGAACTTGGCCTAATTTCATTGTGTTAAAAATACCCAATAAAATTAATCGTATGTGGGTACACGGTCGGTCTGAGCCAAAATGCAATATCTTTCTTTTCAAAATCCCACTATTTAATATAGTGTCTAAAAACATTTTTGGCATTAAAAACCCACACTCCGATATTTTCTAATTAAATATTAAAATTATTCAATTTTGGGATAAATACCCAAAATTCCAATCACCACTCAATTTGCACAAAATAGCGTTCAATTAAATGAACCAAGCACACCATTAAATCAGCATGAAATTCCGATCACCAACTATTTCGGTATAATTTCTGGAAAATAATAAATAATTAAATAAATACAATTAATTACCAAAAAATAAAAATTTAAGCCGGAAATGCTTAATTGAATACCGAAACGGGCCTGGAAAATTTCCAAACCAATCTAGATAAATAGCACGATCTATCTAGTCCCTAATTAAGCCGTTCTATCCACCTAACATGCATAAACGAATAATTATATCACTAATCCGTTCTAACTAACCACCTAAACCATACTTAGCCTAAACTAATCACCCTTTAAACGTCATTAACTCCCTAAGCAATGTTTAATGAGTAAACTCACTAAATTAGCGAGTCGATGAGTCCATGGCAACGGTGGCCGAAACTCGAGCTTAAGGGGCGCCAAAGGAGGCTCAGATCGGGTCGAAAATGGCCCCGTAAGGCTCACGATTGCTGCGGTCTTGAAGGGGGTTGCTCGTCGCGGCTTGGCTAGGCTTGGTGGGCTGGTTTTGGTGGAGCGGAATGCTAGAACGATGAGTGGGCTGCTCGATAGGGTTGCTGGGTGGACCAGCTGCTGGTCATTGGTGTTGGTGGGACTACAGGCATTGGACGAGTACTGATGTTGTTGCTTGTGCGGGGCTAGCGGTTACTCTATTGATAGGCATGGAGTTGCTGTTGTATGATGATGATGAAGACATGAGGTGAGGGAGGCATGAGGGTGATACGATGGTGGGGAGGGGTAATGGCAGCAAAGAAAATTGAAGAGAACATGACCAAAAGTCAGGGGAAAGGGAAAACATGAGGAAATGAGGGAAATTGAGAAGAAGAAGGGGAAGTGGGCTGTTTATGTCACGTCCCGATCCTCCGAGCACATGCCCATCCCTACTTGATCGATATAATAACGACATTCCAGAACGCATTGCCGACCCATTCTTTTTAATACGCATGCAGAAACAAATAATAATCCCTAGACAAAAATACAATGGGATAGAAAAGTAAGGCCATAAATTTTCGAATTGAAAACAACGATCACACTTATATATATACATATAACAACCCGAGTCATATGTACAATACAAGTCACTACAATCTCAAAGTCTACAAGACATTAGGGGCTCGCAAACAACTAGTAGTCTTCATCCTCGTCCTCCACCTCCTCTTCATCCAGGTTAGAGCCTCCCTCAAAGAACATCGGGGATCCGAGATCTTCAAGATCCAAGTCTATCGCATCTACGACTGAACCTTCTGGTGAATCTGCGGTGCCTTTCCCAAAAACAACCTCCATCACATATAAAGGTATCTCAAACTCTAGTATGGGGCCCTCTCTCTAACCATTACGATCTTGACGGTACTATGATCTGTACCAATATGGCACCCGATGGAACAATCCTGCAGTGACCCAGACCACAGACTGTACAAGTTCGTACTCTCATCCCCTAGGTTCCCCATGAAATGGAATGTAAGACCTATGTTCAGTGATTTCCTTCTGTTGTCCAAAATTCTCAAGAGAATCTGTCATCTAAGGGTTTGAAAATGTTATCCCATAACGAGGTGAGACGACGTCTCAGCAAATTCAACCCCCTAAGACCTAACTAGGAAGAAAATATGCCCAAAGGGCTGTCTAAGCACAATCACGAGTTAGAGAACTTACCTTGGCCTCAGTTCCTTCCTACAAGTCAATTTAACATGCACTTCATTGAATCAATCAACAAATCAAATCATCATAGCAAATCGATTTATCGATCAATCGACTTGGTCGATTACATGTTATTGGACCATCATATGGTCAATTCAATCAATACTATCTATAAGTCTGATCTCATTAAAGACTACTCAACCTTAAGCTGAAAATAGATAGTAGCTTGCCTCAAAGGCTAATAAATAGTATACCGGTCCTTATCTAAGATGACATATCGAGCCATCGAGCTGATATAGTATACTAACAATGCTCACCAAAGCTATGTGAACCTTACTTGCTCACCGAAGCTATGCAAACATTAATTGCTCACCGAAGCTTGCAAACCTTAATTGCTCACCAAAGCTGTACGATACTTAAGGTATACTGTCACTCTAAGATGAGGTATCAAGCCTGCAGACTGATACAATATACCATTCTAATCAATCAATGATTTCTCAACTCTTATCATACCCGATATAAATACTCGTATGTAGGTACACGGTTGACCTTAGCCAAAATACAATAATTTCCTTTCTATAAATCCCACCATTATATATGGTTCACCAAAATGTTTTTAGCGTTGTAAACAGACGCTCGGTTATTTTCTAATTAATTACTAAAAATAAATAAATTTAGGAATAAATTCCCAAATTCATAAATCACACACAATCAACACAAATTAGAACTCAATTAAATAAACAAATCACACCATTGCAATCAGCATAAAATTCCGATCACCGACTATTCCGCTCTAATTTCTGGAAATTAATTAATTACGGAAATTAATTATTAAACATCAAAAATAGCAACTTAGGCCCGTAAAACCTAATTAAAAGCCAAGACAAGCCCGACAAATTTATGAACTACTCTAGATAAATACTAGAGCTTGACTAGGCTCTAATTATACTATTCTAACCACCTAACATGCAATAATAATTAATTAAATTGCTAATCTAATTTAACTATCCACCTAATCCATACTTAACCTAAACTAATCAACCGTTAAACGTCATTAACTTACTAAGTAAGGATTAGTGAGTTAAACTCACCTGTTCAATGATCTGCTCGGATCAAAACGATGGGGACGCGACGGGGGACAAGAAACTCCAAAGCGGGACCGACTTTTAGGGTCAGGAACGGCTCGGAAACGGCTGAACAGTGCTGCATATACCCACAAGCTTCAAATGTTGTTCTGGGCTAGTTGGTGGCTGTTGAAGCTTCTCCAGTAGTTGGTTGAGGGAGAAATGGTGGCAGCAGCTGGCGAAGGGGCTCCCAACTGCTTGACGAGCTTCCTCGGCGGGGGGCAGAGGCTGGACAACGGCGTGCAGCTTGTGACGGTGGTCCAGGGGCGTCATAAGATGACGTGCAAGTGGAAAAGAGGCAACTGGTCGCGGCAGAGGCGGAGGGGCATGCGTAGGCAAGCAGCGGTGTTGCGGTGGGTCTTGGCGGGCGAACGGCTGCTCAGTGACTTAGGGAGGAGGAGCTGCAGTTTCTCTAGGCTTCAGGGGTTTTGAACAGCAAGAAAAAGGGGAGGAGAAGCTAGTCGACGGGTGCAAGAGGGAGAGAGAAGAATGGAGGAGGCAAGGTGGGGACCACTTGGCTTCTATCTCATCTTCTTGTCCCCTTGCTTGGCCCACCACACCAGTTGGCCTTCCAGCTCAATTTTCAAACCAAAAGGCCCCTTCTAGAAGGCTTCAGGTGGTCCACAAGTTAGGTCCATGGGGTGTTACGAATTTCACTTGATTTTGCTTCAATTGGACTTCAAATCCTCCTTGAATCAACACCAATTAGCCCTCAAAAATTCAACTAACATAACAACAATCAAATTAGCATTTTTCCTCACCAATTGAACCCACTTGCATCCCAATTTCGTGATTAAAAATGGTCATCGACATTTTCTGAACAAAAACAACCCTAGCTCGACTTTTTCCCAAAAAGTCTCGGTTTGCAGAAAAATCTTTGAAGACTAAGTTGACGTTCCTAAAATGGCCTATGACATGATAGAACTTCCAATTCCTGAAATTGAATTCAAATTCACGATTAATTTCAATCCAGCGCGATTTTAGCGTAATCTATGCTACTAAGTAGCTTTTATAAATTTTTAGTATAAATGACCCGTGATCGATTTTCTTCGAACCACAATGAACCTCTTCGACACAGTGGCGACTTCCGATTGTTGTGAAAATCTTGAGATTTCAAATACGGACACAGGGTACCAAAACGATAGAATAATCAATCTAGTGCGGATCAATGAGAATTTTACCATTTAGTGGAATCACCCACGTTTAATCACATAGCTTAGTCGAACCGACCTATCTCTGATTTCTAATCAATATTTACTGTACCATAATGATCTCTATAGATAAGCACAATCGAGTAGCCGATTCCTGGTCGAATCCTCAAGTCTATTTCATTAAAATCTCTTAATGACTTCCCTAGATAGTCTAGTTATCTCACGAATGATCAACTCTGAAAATAGCATTATAGGTACGTCTATGAAAGGCTCGATTTATTCAATTGAAAATAGGATTGAAATCCCGGATGTCACAGTTTGGTTGTCTGAGTAGTGGAGGAAGCGTGTGTGAGAGAAAGAGAAAGAGGGAGAGGGAGAGAGACGTCGACTGGTAGTTGGTGGAGATGGCAGCATGAAAGTTGAAAGAAGTAGGCTAGTGGCGTAGATTCGGTGGGTTTGCGAAGAATACCAAGGACGTGAAAATGGGAAAAGGAGCAGCTGTGGTGTTTTGCTGAGGCAAATAGGCTCACACGAAGGAGAAGGGCGGCTGGCCTTGGTGTGCTGGAGAAGCTGAAGGAGAGGGGGGAAAATGTCTAAGATAAAAATCTATAATCATCATACCAAAGTCCCACAAGTCTTCATGCATATCCCCTTTTGTCCCCCACATTACTTTCTTGCACAATTTCCCACAAATAACTCAATTTGGACAGCAAAAAATGGCAATTTCTCCCCTATCCGAATTTACTTTCATTTTCTGATTTATCCAAAATTCAATTTCTTAACAAATTAACAAATCTCTCCAATTTGATGTCCAATTTTGCTGATGAGGAAGCCCACACAATTTCTACAATTTCCCTTCACCAAGTAGCTCACTTTGGAGGCGAAAAATCCCTTCAATTTGGCCCCTCTGAATTTCCTTTCTTTTCCGAATCGTCCGAATTAAATTTCTGTAAAATCCCAAGCTCGCCAAAAATTTTGCAAATGATGAGTCGGCGTTCCTAAAATAAGTTGTGACATGATAGAACTTTCACTTTTTGAAATCGGGTTCAATTTTGTGGCTAATTTCAACCGGATGCGATTTTAACGTGACTTAATCTACTGGATAACTTTTAAGAATTTTTAGTGCAATTGACCCATGGTCGATTATTTTCAAGCCACAATGTACATCTTCGACCTATTGGCGACTTTCGATTGTCGTGAAAGTCTTGAGGTTTCAAATACGGACACAGGATACCAAAATGATAGAAAAATCTGTCTAATGGCGATCGACAAGAATTTTGTAATTAGGTGGAATCACTCACACTTAATCACATGGTTCGGTTGAATCGACCTATCTCTAATCTCTAATTAATTTTTAACTATGCTGTAATGACCCTTGTAAATTAGCACAGTCAAGCAATCGATTCCTAGTCGAATTCTCAAGTCTATTGCGTTTATATTCCTTAACGGCTTCACCTGATAGGCTAGTTATCTCGTAAGTGGTCAATTCAGAGAAAAGAACTATAGGCACGTCAATGAAAAGCCCAATTTACTCAATCAAAAACAGAACATGAAAATCAGGATGTCACAGAGGGAGAGCTGGTTTCTCTACAACTTTGAGCTCTCAAAATACTCTAAAATGGATAAAGGTAGAGCAAAGAGGAAGAACAAGTTGCTAAAGCTTGGAGGGAGCCACAAAATATCCAAAATACTTGAGTTTGGTGCCCCACAACCTTGGCTGGCATCCTCAGCCAAATTGCAGCTCCTTAGCTTCCCAAACAAGTTTTCCAAATGGTCCATAATGTTGTCTCCCCCTTGGCCTACGAATTTTGGACCAATTCCCCTCAAATTGATTCAATTCCGCTTCAAGACTTATCCAATTGAGCTCAATTTGGTGTCCACAAATTCAGCCAAGGTGTCATCATCCATCTCATGAATTTTCCTTGTCAATTTGTCTAACTTGAATCCTAAAAACATGACCAAAAACGATCCCTCGAATCTTCCGGTCCAAAACAGCCCCACTATGAATTTTTGCCAAAAATCTCGGTTTGTAGAAAAATCTTTGGATAGTGAGTTGACGTTCCTAAAATGAATTATAACATGATAGAACTTTCAATTTCTAAAATCGGGTTCAAATTTGTGGTTAATTTCAATCAAACGTGATTTTAGCGTGATCTAACTTATCTGGTAGCTTTCAGGAATTTTTAATGCAATTAACCCGTGGTCGATTATTTTCAAGCCACATTGTACATCTTCGATACATTGACAACTCTCGGTTGTCTTGAAAATCTCAAGGTTTTAAATACGGGCACAGGGTATAGAAATGATAGAAAAATCGGTCCAGTGCCGTTCGACGAAAATTTTGCAATTAGGTGGAATCACCCATACACTAATCACATACCTCTGTCAAACTAACCTTTCTTTAATCTTTAGTCGATTTTGACAGTGTCATATTGACCCTTGTAGATTAGCATGGTCGAGCAATCGATTATTGGTCGAATTCTCAAGTCTATTACATTCAAATTCCTTAACGGCTTTACCTAATAAGCTAGTTATCTCATGAGTGGCCAACTCAAAGAAAAGAACTATAGGCGCGTCGATGAAAAGCCCAACTTTTTCAATTAAAAACTGAATCTGAAAATCAGGTTATCACATATATGGACCTAAGCATAAATAATCTCTCTGGCCACATTCTGCCTCAAATCAGTCTCCTAAGCAATCTCACTCATCTCGACCTCTCTATTAATCAATTCTCGGGAAAATACCACTAGAGATCAGCTGTCTAACGAAATTGGAGGTCTTGGACCTAGTCTCCAATGAGTTAGGTGGCTCCATTCCCCAAGAAATTGGGCAGTTGCATTTGCTCAATGAAGTTGCGCTATATTTGAATAAGTTAGATGGGCCCATACCTTCTTCATTGGGTAATTTGAGTAAGTTAGCTACATTGTATGTCTACAACAACTCCACTTCTGGTTCTATTCCTCCTGAAATAGGATATGACAAATTTGGAAGTGCTCCACATGGATTCCAATGACCTGATAGGATCAATTCCTTTCACTTTGGGGAACTTAACCAAATTGAGAGAGCTACAACTATCTGCTAATAAGCTTACCATTCCATCCCCCTAGATCTAGGGAATTTGAACCTTCTTAGCTCGTTGAGCCTTTACCATAATAATCTTATTGGTTCAATCCCGCCAACATTAGGAAACTTGACGAAGCTTACCCTTCTTTATCTCTATGGTAACCAGCTTTTCGATCACATTCCTGATGAGATAGGAAATTTCCGCGCCATGCTTGACTTAGAGCTTAGTAGAAATCAGCTCATTGGCCAAATTCCTTCTTCTTTGGGTCATTTGACCAACCTATTGTATGTGTTCCTCCATGAGAACCAACTTTTTGGTTCAATTCCTAGATCCTAAGGGGATCTGATGAATTTAGCGATGTTGGAACTAGATGCGAACAATTTAACTGGCTCCTTATCAAAAAACTTGTGCCAAGGTGAATTGCTCCAAAACCTCATAATGAGTGGCAACAAGTTAGCTAGTTCTATCCCTAGAAGCTTGACAAATTGCACAAGCTTGGTCAAACTACGTGTGACATCCCAAAATTTGGCCCCGTTTCGAATATATGAAATGGTTGTTTCGTTGACATGCTTATGGTTAATTTACTCGGAACCGGTCACTCACGAATTAACTAATCTATTAAGTGAGGCCATTAAAGGATATAAACGCGACACATTACAGAATTCGATTAGAAATCGACCGCTCAACCGTAAGAATCGGCAAGGGTCAATACGACACCGTTATAAATAAATTAGCAAACGGATGTAAGTCAATTTGATGGAAGTATGTAGTCGAATTGCGGGTGACTCTGCACGATTGCAATATTCGCGTCGAACGACGATAACCCGATTTTTCGTTGATATTATATTCAGGATACATAATTGAACCCTCGCGATTATGTGACAACCAAAGGTCATTTACGATTCGAAGATGCACAAACGTAGACCGAAAATTATCGACCACAAGTCAAATGCATTAAAACCCCTAAAAGCTACCCGATAGATTAGGTCGTACTAAAGTCGCATTTGATCAATTTTAACCACAAAATTTAATTCGGTTTCGGGAATTGAATGTTCGAGCATGTCACGGTTTAATTATGGGATGTCGTCTCATCTTTTGGCAAATTTTCGTCAAGTCCAAAATTTTGTGGAAAAATGTTTTTGGACAAAAAGAAAAAGGAAATGAAATTCGGATGGGGAGGCAAATTGGGATTTTGCTACCCCAAAAAGGCTTTAATCTTGGGAAATTAAAGCTAATTTATGATTGGATGACCAAGGATGAGCATAGAGACTTTGAGGCATAGGTGATGATGATTTAGATATTTCTCAATAGCTTTGATTGGCTTGCTTCTCTTATTTTCTTTCTCTCTCCCTCTCCCATGCATGCAAGACCCCACCAGTAGAACAACCCTCATTTTTCTCTCTTCTCCCTTACGTTCTTTTTCCTTCACATCTTCATCCCATTCCTTCCACTTCTCCTTCTGCCAGCATCATTTTCTTCAAATCTTCGCCAACTCCACAACGCCTAACACCCACCGAACTTCACACCGCTAGCCAGCAGTACCACCAAGCTACTCCACCCGTCGCTTTTCCACCATCACCAGCTCCCCTGCGTCTAGCGTCACCACAGCCATCACCGCACTGCCTTACCATCTCCACAACCTAGCAGTCCTCCGCGTCCACCCACTCCACCGCAGCTCCACCCCGTCACGGCCAACGCAGCTCCACACCACCACCATCGGCACCATCCCAACGTCCAATAGTCACGTCTCACGCCACCACCTTTCCACCATCGCCGGCTCCCGACCTCACCGAGCCATCCACCACCACTCCTCCCCCATCCGTGTCTAGCCACCTTCCGTCTAAGCCAAGCCTCCCCTATTTGGCCAAGAGCTTGGAAGGTCTGTCGCCGTCGCCGTGAGCTCGCCGCAGTTGAAAACCCATGAGTTAACTTCCTAATCTTTGATTAGGCCGTTAATTGCGCTTAGGGGTGGTTAGATTAGTGCTAATGAGGGTTAGTCTTAGTTAAGCCTAGATTAGTCTTAATTAAGCTTGGTTTAGTTTAATTTAAGAATGGTTTAGTTTAATTTTAATTGCAATTAGTCTAAGTAATTACGATTAGGTTAATTAATTATGGTTAGATTAATTAAGTGAGTTTAGTTTAATTAATCGTAATTTACTTAATTTAATCGTCATTTATTTAATTAATTGCAATTAGCATAATTAGCGATGGATTAGTCGATACGTGGAATTTTACGCTCGTTTTCTTGGATGAAATTATGCGTGATTTTGATAATTTGCATGTACGATATTATGTGTTTGATTGCTTTCCATTAAGTTGCAATTATTATTATAAAAGATGGTTTTAGGGGCAATTAAATGGAAAAATGTGAGGCATCAGGTTTGGACGCCAAATTTTACGTGCTCAATAAAACCGTGGAGTTTTAAAATGGAAGTGTGCCAAGTTTGGCAGCTCGATTTCAAATATGTGACTACGCATGATTATTTTACCGGGAATTTTAAATAAGAAAAATTGGCCAAGTTCATTATTTGAAAACAAAGCATTTGAAAACAAAGTATGGTGTTCTTGTCTAAATGCATGCTTGTATGGTCACTTAATGGAACCGGTCACCCGACGAGAGTGGGGGACGATGTCCGATTTTATCGGATGCTCGGCGAGGGTCCAAAAGCCGAGTCGTGGTTAAGGGCGGACCGATGCTTCTTTATGGAATGCCGTCTAGGCCAAGGTTCTAGACGTTGCTGTGCTCAATGGGGCGGTATGATGCCCAATTACGCCAGAAGATCATCGACTCTTGTGTTGGCCGTGGCCCGAGGGGTCGTAATAATCGGAACACATGTGAATGATTGTGATGCATTGCGCTTGATTATGGGGTAAAACTATTAGGCATGGTATGAGACGTGCCAAAACGGGTTTACCTTATAATCGGGACCTGTGTGGGTGTTTAGTACACAAGAGACATGTGTTCTGATTATTGTTTATGCTTATGGTATTGATAATGTGACGTGCTTATATGCAGGGGTGTGCCAATGCGAGGTAAGTTGTTTGTGGTGCCTATTTAGGCTGCCTCCGAGGCGAATTTGTGTCCTAATCGAGGTGTAGGGATTTAACTCGCTGAGATTTATCTCACCCCGTCGTGGTTAAACATTTTCAGGGCCGTAGCGTGGAGATTTGCTTAATGCAAATGTGGTGGGCACAAGATGCGACACCTTTTGGTTGGCCCTACCGTTAGCGAAGTATAGGTGAACCCTAATCCCTGAAAACTTTTTAGAGGGTCAATAGGAAGTGACCGTAGAAAGGCTTGTACATATTAAACTTCCTAGGGGTAATAGTGGATAAATAAATAAGTTGTTTTCAGTAACTTTTGTTGTGCTTTACTATCCCGACTATTTGTTTATAAATCAGGGGTTTATTTAATTTGCTTCCTTATGCGTTTAATCAAAAGATAAAAAGAATGGGTCGGCGACGCCTCCTGGGATGTCGCATTTTTAATCGACCGCTGAGAGATGTTTGTGTACTCGAGGTCCGGGGCGTGACATTACGCCTTGAGAAAAACCAGTTAACTAGAAACATATCTAAGATATTTGGTGTCTACCCCAATTTGACCTTCATCAACATGAGTTTTAACAAATTCTATGTAGAAATCTCAATAAATTGGGGAAGTTGCATGAGTTTAAGTGATCTAAGAATTGCTGGAAATAACATCACTGGTAGCTTGCCTCCTGAGATTGGGAACGCGACTCAATTGGGTGAAATTGATCTTTCTTTCAATGGTTTACTAGGTGAGGTTCCAAAAGAAATTTGAAAATTGACTTCTTTGGTGAATTTGAATCTAAGCAAGAACCAACTTTCTTGCCAAATAAGTCCTGAGATTTTATCATTACCTAGTCTTCAAAAATTGGATTTGTCCAAGAATAGATTAAGCATGCCTATCCCACAGACTATTGGGCCTTCTTCAAAATTAACCCACTTATATTTGAGCAACACCAGTTGAGCCAAGATATTCCAGGGCAATTAGGAATGCTAACTCATTTGACCGAGCTAGACTTGAGTTGTAACTTGTTAAGTGGTGAGATCCCAATTCAATTCAACAAGCCGCAAAGCCTAGTCAAACTCAACCTTTCACACAATAATCTTTCTGGCTTTATATACGAGACTTTCAAGGATATGCCAGGTTTGATGGAGGTGGACATCTCTCACAACAAGTTTGAGGGTCCCATTCCCAACACGACAACTTTCCAAAATGCAACAAAAGAAACGTTTGAAGGCAACAGCTGATTGTGTGGAAATGTTGGACTTGAGCCGTGTAATCAAGCAATGGTGGATAGGGAAAACTCTCAGGTGGGAGGCAAATTGAATCTTATTGTGTTTCCTCTGCTAGGAGCAGTTCTTCCATTTATTTTCTCTGGAATATTCTTCATTTTACGTAGAAAGAAGTTCCATCCAACAGTGGAACTAGCACCTAAGACAACTGAAGTCTTTTCTCTATTAAAGTACGATGGAAAGATCTTATATGAAGACATCATAGAAGCCACCGGGGCATTTGATGAGATTTATTGTATTGGAAGGGGAGGCCATGGAAGTGTCTTCAAGGCCAAATTAAGATCAAGCAATATAGTAGCTATAAAGAAGATCCATCAAACGGTTGAAAGGGGGCAAACAGATCAAAAGGAATTTTGAATGAGATCAAGGCTTTGACAAAAATTTGACACCACAATATTGTGAAACTTGAGGGCTTTTGTTCACATCCACAACACTCTTTCTTATCAGATGAGTACTTGTACAGAGGAAGCTTGTCTACAATCTTGAGCAATGAAGAAAAAGCTAAAGAGTTGGACCAGAATAAGAGGGTGAATATCATAAAAGGCATGGCTTATGCTCTTTCTTATATGCACAATGATTGTAACCCTCCAATCGTTCATCGAGATATTTCCAGTAACAACATTCTAGCCGATTCTGAGTACAAGGCGCATGTTTCTGACTTTGGCATGGCTAAGCTTCTTAAGCTCGGCACATCGAACTGGACTGTAGTCGTCGGCACATATGGTTATGTAGCTCCAGGTAAATCTCTAAAATCAAGTCTTGATTTGAAGGTTGAGCTAAAGCAATGTCTTCGTGCTAATATTACATATATCACCCTCTTTGTGCAGAGCTTGCTTACACAATGAAGGTGACAAAGAAATGTGATATGTATAGCTTTGGAATAGTGGCCATCGAGGTGATCAAAGGAAGACTCCAGGTGACAGCATTTCATCTCTAGTAGCTCCAGTCGACATGGAGATCTCAGTTGTTTTGAGGAATATATTGGATTCACACCTGCCAATCCCCATGCCAGGCACTGAGGATAAACTTCTGACCATCTTCAAGCTTGCAATCGCTTGCTTATCTGCTAATCCCAAACTCAGGCCGTCGATGGACACGGTTTCTCAGAGACTATCAGCTCGTTCAACCACTTTCCATGGCATACACTATTCATAGACAGCCGCTAATCCTGTGAGAAGTACAATAGCTTCAAGCCATTTCCTGGATCAATTCGTAGAAGATATCGTCTGATAAATGATGTTGCTCTGTCAACCACATGCAAGAAGGTCTAAGATCAATGAAAAATAGAGTAGCTTGAACTAATTGATTAAGTCTCAAACCTTTTTCAATATATTGTTTCCCTCACTTATGCGTTTACTTTATTTTCTAGGATCAATATTTTGACCGTCAACCAAAGTCGAGTGTTTCATATCAGTATGAGGATGCAAACTACGTTTCGTCTAATGCCCAAGTAAGTATAGAATTGCCTTTTGTTTTGGAAAGAGCAAAACTAGAACATTCTGGCATCTAGTTTCCTTTGTAGAGACAATGGTGGAACTCAAGTGATATTTCAAACTCTTTCTGTCTCTAGTCTTAATCAGACCAGTGTCTTCGGAAACAATGTATCCATGTCAAGTTAGACTTAGAAAATATTACTTTTGTATCAATGTAAAGTTCATGATATATCTAGTGTCGTTATCTAGAAACCTAAATGTCATGTAAAGTTGAAATGGAACATTTATATGAAGTCTCTGAAGTCTTGATCATTGCTAGTCCTTCTATATGTTTATTTTGGATTTATGTACGTGCAAAATCGAGTTAGAGGCAAAAGAGTTTCAATTATGGATATTTTCAGAGTGTATCTGATTGGAAACTAATTGTTCCTAATCGTGGCCTTCCACCATAATTTTGAGTTTCGTGCAATTACGACAACTATGTGTCATGACAGCAAGGGCAATCAATCCGTTCCTATTTAGAGCGCTATGTGCATGTTGCCATGGCATGAGTCACTAATAAAAGTTCAGTAGCTTTTGATTGTCCAAAATAGAGAAATCCGGACTTCGTTTTCATTAGAGCTTCGAACTTGAAGTGCTCAAATTAGGAAGATCACTGGTCGTCGTTTCATCTCAAGAGGAGATTATCCATTTTTTCAAAAAGAATAAAATTTCTGTTCTAGCTCCACCTTATATTTCAAGAGCAAGAAGGTAGCTAATACCCAGCCCTCCAAAATCTTGGAGGTTTTTGAAAGTGGTAGTAACAACACCTAGAGGGGGTGAATAGGTATTTGAAATAAACCTTGGCAAATAAATGCGCAATAAAATAAATTTCGAGTAAATATGAATAAGGATCAAAGTCTAATAAGCGAGCCACCAGACTTCTAGTAGAAGTTTAGAATCTATTATACAATAGAACAAACTTCTGAAATAACCTGTAAGTAAGAGACGGATGTAGAATTTATAATTTCAAAGTCTGAGCAACCTTCGATCATACACTTGTCTTTGGTGAGCTTAAGCGTTTGTGATCGTGAGAGAAATACCAAAAGAGTGACTTAGTGAAACAGTGTAATCTCCTTAAATACTCCTCCACTTCCAAACTAACCCTTGGACAGTATCTTGAGAATCGTCTTCCAATCTACCCATTAGACAGATCTGTATCTAGAAGATTTGGTAGCTGTTGGGTGATAAAAGTAGAATCCCAAGTTGATTCTGATTGCCCATACAATTAGAATCTTGGTTTCTATAAGTAGAGCTTCTTCGTATAGAAAATTCTTGTCTTCAATATCCAATTGTCAATTAATAAGATTGAGTCAATCAAATCTATCTTGATGTAGAATCCAAACCAGATCACTAGCCGTTATATGTTTGGGGCAGTTGTTTTGTTCTGAACAGCTTCATTTTGAATCTGCTATGTTTTATCTCGTTCTGGATATAAAGACTGAGAGTCTTTAGATTGAAGTAGAGTCTGAGTGTCTTCAAACTGAAGTAGACTTTACAATCTAGACGTAAGTCTGAACATATTCTGCTTCTGAACATATTTACCTTTAAGGTCTGGACATAGTCTGAGTAAGTTCAGCTTCAGCATAGAGTCTGTCTTTTGGTTCTTTCAAGTATAGACTTTGACAATATCATGTATACGTTCTATCATCTGCATAGTCTGTTACTCAACCATTAAATACGTTAGTAGCCTTTGATTTATTTTATCATCTTTAAAACATCATAATAGATTTCCCTAACAATCTCCCCCTTTCTGATGATGACAAAATAATATCTGAATATGCAGAAATGTAAACACGCTTTCTAATAAATCATAGCAATGTAATTCAAATCAAAAGATAGCAAAAGATAGCAAATAGATTGAGCATAACAATATATAAAAAAATTTTAAAAAAAATTCGCAGCTCAATATTATGCAATAAATTATATCAACCAATCAACACATATGCATATTTATATTCTCTCCCCCTTTTTGTCATAATCAAAAAGTGATAAAAAGTATCACGTAGAGAATGTAAAGTGATAAAATATATATATATATATATATATATATATATATATATATATATATATATATATCTTGCATGAAACAAGTTCCAAAAAATCAGCTTTTACAAAGTAAGTCAAATATCAAAGATATGTAATATGGCTCACTTTGATCATACATACATGCATACATACATACATACATACATACATACATACATACATACATACATATCGAGAAAAAAACACTGCAAGTGCCATAACTTTGCACAAAGGGACACTTAAGTGCCATAACTTTCGAAAGGTATACTTAAGTGCCAAAATCGGAGTAAATGGGATCATTTAAGTGCCACTCTGGCCAAAACGCTAACGTGTCAATTTTCCGGCGAAGCGAGTGCAAAACGATGCCATTTTGCATGTTGACATGGCCAAATAATGCAAAAACGGCGTCATTTTAGGCTGATGTGGTAAAAAGAAATAATATAAAAATTAATTAAATTAATTTTAAAATTAAATTTAGTTAAAATATTTAAAAATAATAATTTTAATATTTAAAGAATTTAAAAGGTTAAAAAAAATTTAAAAAAGGGGGAAGGGTCGGCGATGGAGGGGGAAGGTCAGCCGGGGTCGTGAGCCCTCGCCTCAATGCGGGCGGGCGACGGCCCTCGCCCAAATCCGGCAAGGGTCGGCAGCCCTCACCCGACCGAGCCAAGGGCTATCACCTGCGAGGCGACCTTGGCCCAGCCGGGCGAGGGCCTCCAACCCTCACCAAACCTAGGCGAGGGCCGCGAGCCCTTGCCAATCTGGGTGGGGGCTACGGAATCCGGCGAGGGGGGAAAGAGGAGGAAGGGAGGCGGGCGGCTAAGGAGGAGGAAGGAGGAGGAGGAAAAAAAAAAAAGGGGGTGGGAGGAGGAGGAGGGACCCTTGCCCAGGATCTGGGGGAGGGCACACAAGCCCTCACCACCGATCGGCTAGGGCCACAGCCCTAGGCAAGGGCTGCCCAGCCGCAGCCAACCCTCCCCTACCTTCCGGCAATGGTGGGGAGGCGGCAGCGGCAAGGGCTCAACCCTCGGCCACCGGCTACCTCCCTCCTCCTCCTTTTTTAAAATATAAATATAAATTATTATCATTATTTTGTTTTAAATTTAATTTGATTAATTTGTATATTATATTAAAATTAAAATTATGCCAAAACGACATCGTTTTGGCCGATTGAAAGGCTCTATTTTGGCCAATACCCGAAACGACGTCGTTTTGGATGAATTAGAGCTGACTTAGCTCTCCAGCGAGCCACCTCTGCGAGAAATATTAATATTTAAATGCCACGTATGATTTCCGGCTGACTTCGCGGAAGATGGCACTCAAGTGTCCCACTTTTCTTCAAATGTGGCACTTAAGTGTACCTTTCAAAAGTTATGGCATTTAAGTGTCCCTTTCTACAAAGTTATGGCACTCCAGGGATCTGCAGCTTTATATATATCATCAACTATCCAATAAAAATCACGGATGCATCATAAAATTCACTTACCATTTTTGTCATGATAATATCAATAACATAATTTGTTAAAGACAAAAGGTAATAAAAGATGCACTAATCGGATTTGTAGAGCTTAACAAATTCTGACATATTTACCTTTTCATTCCTTCCATAATAATCAAGATCACGATCAATTCAAAAAAAAAATTTCCTTAATTGATCCATTCTCCCCCTCAATTTGTTGCCTTTTTGAATTTGATCACGATTCTTTTCCCTTTCTTTTGGATTTCGCTTTCTTCTCCTTTCATACGACACATAAGGGATTTCCTCAATAATTTGCAAAAATTTTGCACAAGGAAGAGAATTTTTTAGCTTCCAAAAAATAGTACCAAATCTCCATGATTTTCAAATCTAGCTTTCCAAAATCCAAATGGAAGATTCTTTTGCGACCTGCAAATTCTTGTATAACAGATAATAATCATTGCAAAAATATTACGTAATACTCTCATTTGATTTGTGGATCAAACTTGCTAGATATTAGACATCTTCTAAGAATATAGCAAGAGAATCCATAAATAATATTTTTCAATATCAAAGGGATTTCCTTGAGCATAAATCTCAAAAGTATATTATTGATGCATTTCCCAAAAAGAAAGATGATATTTTTTTCATGCGCCAAATCAAGTAAAAAAATTGCAATACCTTATATTTATGATAAGAGATATTTGCAATATAAATGATAAGCAATCATCCAAAATAATAAATGCATGTGGAAATTTGCAAGGCGGGCTGATAAAAAAATTCCTCTTACCCAAGGTATATGTTTGAAATATACCATTGAAAAAAAAAAAAATCATTACCTATCTTCGCAAGAGATACTTTTCTGACTGTAGGGAAATCTGCATAGATTCACGATCATTCTTCCCTTATAGGATTTCGTGCGATCAACTCATTTCCTTTTTGGTATTTATCAATTTGGATCCTTCCATTTGTTAGAGCAAAATATAAATCTCCATAGATAATCAAATATTCTTTCTAAACTCATCATAACATATTATTTAAGGAAAGAATATTATGCACATTAATATCTAGAAAAAGAAATTCTCACTTAGTCAAAGCACGATAAAATCATAGAGAATAAAATCCTTGAGAATTTAGGAATATCTTGCATTATTAACATCACGTAAAACAGATTTTCACTTTGTAAAATATGACAAAATCTGAGAGTATAAAATTAAACCAAACAAACTCAATTGTCTCTAAGCAGGATATAAAAAATAGTCATACGTATCAAATCAAATCTCAACTCACAGATCACAAAAACAAATCACTCGATTCTTCCTTTAATAAAACAAATCATAGAATATGATCATTATCAAATCCAAATCAACCAAGGATATATCGAATATCAAGCATAATGGGAATTATGTGAACAAAAAAAATACATTTCTTACCAAATTCTCTTTCTTCTTTTCCTTTATTTCCTGTAAAAATAACTCATCTTTTCTTTAGTACCCATATATTCTTGGGTCTTTGAAAGTTAGTAGAGTATGTTGCTTTTACCCAATCTTTTAAACTTTAGGACATTCTTTCTCAAAATGTTTCGAGTTTCCATAATTTGAACACTTGAGGGCATTTTGACTAACAGGTTTTGTAAATATCCTTTGAAAATGCTTCTTGTACGCAAGTTTATGAGGCCTTTGTCTAAGTCTCTCCTTGACTTTAGGAAAATTTATTAGAAAATCACTTTCCTTATTAAAACCAAGTCTCCATAATAGTAAGGTACTTGTATGGAAATGATATGCTCTAATATTTTTGAACCATTTGAAAATTTTGTCAAAATATTGGAAAATTCTTTCTTTAAAGAATCATTTTCTTTGACAAGTAAATCTTGACTTTCTTTTGTTTATAGAAAATCTTTTTGCAAAATTTCAAACTTTTTTTTCGAGAAAGATCTGGTTGCCTAAGCCAAGAATTCTCCTTTTTTAGTTCGGAGATCCTTTTAAGAGAAAATTTGAGATTTAAGTTCATTTATATACTTTGACACTTTGATAGGAATTTTTCAATGGTTTACCTCGATTTCCTCATCAGATTCTAAGTTTGTGTCTGAGTCAAACTTTGATTCTGAGTTTGTGTCTAAGTTAGACTTTGATTCTGAGTCTCGTTCTAAATGTGCCATCAAGCATATATTTCCTTGCTCGTCATCTTCTTTCATTGTTCTTTTCTGGCCATTCTGCTTGTATTGTCTTCTTCCACTGAATTTCGTTCATTTTCTACTTAGTTTTTTTAATTTCTTGATCATAAAAGCAAGTTCTTCGTCGTCCATGTCATTTTCTGAGTTTGTATCATCAAAATCTGCATTAGATTCTAAAGTGATGGACTTCTTACCTTCAGGATCTTCGTTGTTGATTTGTTCCACTTCGTAGGATTGCAGAGTGCCAATCAATTCATCAATGGAAAGTGGCATAATCCTCTAAGTCTCCCGGATTGAGGTCTTAACATGGTTCCAATCTTTTGAGAGACCTCGCAAGATTTTGTTGACTTTCATTGGTCCTGAGATTGGTTGTCCTTGATATACTAGACCGTTTACAATCTCTGTGAAATGACTGAACAAAACAGTGATAGATTCCCCAGACTTCATCTTGAAGGCTTCATACCGTTCAAGAATGATGTTGATTTTCATCTCTTTAACTCGATCGGTTCCTTTATAAGTAACATGCAACTTGTCCTAGACTTCTTTTGCTGTTTCACAAGATGAAATTCCATTATACTTAGTAGGAGATAAAGCACAGTATAAGGAGTAGATGGCTTTAGCATCAAGAGTTTGTCTCTTGGTTATTTCTGCTTGTGTCAATTCGCCAGCATCTGTAACTTCCTTCCCTCTTTCTGTAGCTTTGGGAATGACCCATTTTTCTACCACATCCCATTCCAAGGGATTTTTCGATCTCAAGAATGCCTTCATCTTGTTCTTCTACAAATTATACTCATTCCTATCAAAGTAAGGAGGTTTGGTGTTGCTTTGGCCTTTAACCAAACCTGGAGCCAAAATACTAGTCATAGATCTTTAGTTTAAAAAGTAACAAACACTTCAATAAATAATCACACAAGCTCTGATACCAATTGAAAGTGCTAGTAACAACACCTAGGGGGTGAATAGGTGAAACCTTGGCAAATAAATGCAAAATAAAATAAATTTCAAGTAAAGTCTGATAAGCGAGCCACCAGACTTTTGGTAGAAGTTTAGAATCTATTATGCAATAGAACAGATTTCTAAAATAACCAGTAAGTATGCAACAAACTTAAATATGAAGAGTTAAGGAAAGAGAATGTTGCACACGAAATTTATAGTGGTTCGGCTTATATCAAGACTACGTCCACTCTCCCATGCTAACAGCCTTCTGGCTAGATTCCACTATGTAATCAACAAGAGATTACAACTGTCACGACCCGAACTCCGAGCACATGCACATCCCTCCGTGGTCGATATAAATTTGCGACATCCCAAGGAGTGTCACCGACTCATTCATTATTATTCGCATGCAGAAAACGTAAAACAATCTCCATACAACATAATAGTGGGATAGAAACGTAGGATAGTATTTTCACAACCACACATACAATATAGTAGTACTTAAATACAAACCAGTTTAACACCCCAAGGTTTAATACAAAAGTGAAGCTGTTTGACTACCTATAAGTTAAGCTTCTATTTACAAGACTGGGGTTTGCTAATACACTATCATACTTCTCAACCCTTCTAGGGTGAATAGTCACCCATCCCCAGTCTCGACAGAAGACCGGTCATCACCTGGGAGAAGGTAGAGAGGCTTCTATTTTTCCTTCCCTGCAAACCACTATACACGACCTGGCCTTCCTCGTCTAGGGACCTGAAAATGTTAGCCCACTAAGGGGTGAGATCACATCTCAGCAAGTCAATCTACTAAACCCAGATTAGGAGAAGGGTACATATAACATGCAATCTAGTCACCCTTCTTACTCTTTCTCATCACTTGCATTTTCCTGCACGTTAGTGGCATTCAATTATACAATATCACATTAACATCACCTAGCAATTGAATACTTCAGTACACATACAGATAGGGATGCAGATGTCAAATCATTGACCGTGGCCAATTTTAACAGATAACAGTCATTCGGTATAACCGGGCTTCGCCTCACACCATTGAGCGCGGCAACGTCTACATCTAGACGGCATTCCAATTAAGGAGCATCGGCCCAGCCTCCACTGCGACCGGCATCCGTTGACTTGGGGCATTCCCGAAGGAACACCGTCCGGCCCTAAAGGCACGTGACGGAATCATGTCGTGAATGCATATGATATATGTCACATTTCAATAATCAATTATGCACAGCATCCACAGCATCAATTGAGCAATTTCATAGTAATAATTCTTCAAAACAAGCATATACTCTTATTCATCCAAATTTACAGAAAACTGCCCAATAACGCTCTTCCAATTTCGCAGTTAGAAACTCATTCATATGATCTTGAAAAATTCTCAAATTTGGACACGTGCTAGAAAACATATAAAAAAAAATTTCATGAAGACAACGAGATCCAGATCCCTCTGGATTCGGCCCAGAAATTATTTCTATCCAATACAAAAATCGGGTCCAGTTCCATAGAGTCTATCTCATTGAAATCAGTTCGGTTTTTGGGTCGAAATCTTGTTCATTTGATTTCAAATTTGAGTATGTTATATTAGAAGTTGTAAGGAACAACTTTCATGAAGGAACCAATTGGAAATTCGACCTCTAAAGGTAGGTAACAACCCTTGGAATCATGGCAGGTCACGGGTTACAGGACTGTCCGAAATACTGTTTCGAGGATGACGTCATTAAAATCGTCACCTTTTTAATTTCTAAAAATTCTGAGAAAAATATATGTTATTATTTTGGATGTTCAGAATTTTTCTTCAGAAGGAAATTTCTTCAAAATCACATCACAAAGTTGTCCATGAAATTAGCAAAACATACATGTCCTGGAAACTGTTTCAGAGAACAGCCTCTGTTCTATTCCGAATCTCCCTCCACGACTTTTGTTTTGTTCCATAAATCCTATCTAAACTCTTCTATGGCCATTATAATATCCCTAAAAAATATTCATCCATATATAACTTCATCTACATGGTTCCTCTACATAAAAATTCCTAAAGAATGTACTCAACCCCTAATCTAAGTTTAGGAGATAACTTACCGCTAAATCTAATGGCGATCCTCACTTGTGGCCGGACGGCAACACAAGGACAGCCCTGGAGGTGTTTTGACGATGATTTGGACCCGGCACAACGGCTGGAGGTGTCGTTGAGCGACCACCACAGCAGCACACAAAGTCTTGGATTTTCTTGAGGAGGGAGGAACGCTCAAGACCTTACTGTTCAGTTGCTGTTTTGTCATCCAAGGGGGAGCAAGAATGGCATAATAAACTAACTTAAAGGAGAAGAAGACAAGACTTTTTATGGCTGTGAAAGGGAAAGGAAATTGTTGTAAGGCTGGATAAGGGAAAGAGAGAGACAAGTGCACGGCAGCAGGGGAGAAGAAATAAGTGCAGAAGAAAAAGAAAAGAGGGTGAAGTAAAAGACTACGACCGTTCAGCTGAGAGAAAAGAAAGGAAAGAAAAATAAAGGACAAGAAAGAAAAGGGAAAAGTAAAAAAAAAAAAAAAGGAAAGCAGCCCATTTGCTGCTGCATTTCGGTTTCCTACGGCAAGAAGAGGAGAGGGAAAAGGAGAAGTAATTGCAGAGAAGTTACTCAGCATTTACCTTCTGCTTTTGGCCTAATTTTCCATGGAAATCTTTGCCACCTATCACCATCATAGGCCCCACAAAGTTTCCTACGTTGCCTCTTCTAAATGAGATGAAAGAAAAGGTTGGAATCCATGTGGACATGCTGAATCTGAATTTGAAGCTAGCTCTCGTAGCTTTTTCCCATGGAGATTGACTTCCTATCCCTATCAAGTGGTCCCCCTACTTTATGCATCATTAATACACACAAATGGCATGGGAATTGAGGTGAAATTCATGGGGCAAGCCTGGTTACGAATTTTCTTTTCTTGTTGAGACTTTTCCCCTTTTTCTATTTGCCAAATCAACACTTAAGTTAATAGGGTCAAGTCCCTTAGTAGACACTTATAAATCCTCGTTTAAACTTCTATAACTCTTTTTTTTTTTCCAATTGTTTCATAATAAATGCCCAAAACCTTTTTAAAAAGTGGCATTTCCTTTTTATTCTTTTAATTTGTTATTCTTGCTTCTTTTCCGTTAATAAATCCAGTCGTCCATAAAATTTGGAAAGATGCAACAACATTCACCGGGATTAATTGTGACACGTGAAAATTCTTAATTTCTGTAATCGACATCATTTCCTCGGTTAATTTCAGTCAAATGTGATTTTAGCGTAACTTAAACTATCAGTTAGTTTTTGGGAATTTTTGGTGCACTGACCCGTGGTCGATTATTCCCAAGCCACAATGTACATCTTCAACGCATTGACGACTTTCGATTGTCGTGAAAAATCTTGAGGTTTCAATTACGAGCACAGAGTACCAAAACAATAGAAAAATCAATTTAGTGCCGATCGACGAGAATTCTGTAATTAGATGGAATCACCCAAGCCTAATTTTATCTCTATCAGATCGACCTATTTCCAATTTCTGATAGAGTTTCGACTATGCTGAAATGATCCTTTTAGACTAACACGGTCGAGCAATCGATTCCTGGTCGAATTCTCAAGTTGGTTGCATCAAAATCCTTTAATAACTTTCCTGATTAGTTTAGTTATTTCATGAGTGATCAGCTTAGAGAATAGCGCTATAGGCACGTCGATGAAAAGCCCGATTCATTTAATTGAAAACAGAAGTAGAAAATCAAACTGTCACAACAACTTTGAGTACAAACACCTAGTGGTAAATCACACTATCTCACTAAGTCACTCTTTTGGTATTTGTCTCACGATCACAAGCACTTAAGCTCACCAAAGACAAGTGTATGATCGAAGGTCGCTCAGACTTTGGAATTGTAAATTCTACGCTCTGTCTCTTACTTGCTCATCGGTCCTTGATCTCCTTAAATACTCCTCCACTTCCAAACTAGTGCTTGGACAGTATCTTGAGGATTGTCTTCCAATCTACCTATTGGACAGATCCGTATCTAGAAGATTTGGTAACCGTTGGGTGACAAAAGTAGAATCTCAAGTTGATTCTGATCGCCCATACAAACAGAATCATAGTTTCCATAAATAGAGCTTCTTCGTATAGAAAGTTCCTTGTCTTCAATATCCAATTGTCAATCAATAAGATTGAGTCAATCAAATCTATCTTAATGTAGAATCTAAACCAGATCACTAGCCGTTATATATTTGGGGCAGTTGTTTCATTCTGAACAGCTTCATTCTAAATCTGCTACATTTTGTCTCGTTCTGAATGTAAAGTCTGAGAGTCTTCATATTGAAGTAGAGTCTGAGTGTTTTCAGACTGAAGTAGAGTCATAATGTCTTCAAACTGAAGTAGACTTTACAATCTGAACGTAAGTTTGAACATATTTACCTTTAAGGTCTGGACATAGTCTGAGTAAGTTCAGCTTCAGCATAGAGTCTGTCTTTTAGTTCTTCCAAGTATAGATTTTGACAATATTCTTTATACGTTCTATCATCTGCATAGTCTGTTACTCAATTATTAAACACGTTAGTAGCCTTTAATTTATTTTGTCTTCTTCAAAATATCATAAGAGATTTCCCTAACAGTTTTAAATCATGATGGGTTGTCTTTGTTCGGCCTAGCTCCATCGTCAAATACAAGTAGAACTCATCTTGGGTTTCAGCTCATCATCAACCATCTTTTATGTTCTTCAGAACCGAGAACTTAAATCTGGAAGCCTCTAAGAGCTTAGAGTTTTGTAAATTTGAAAAAGCCCCCACCATCGATCACTCTTGCGTAAAACCCAACATCATAAAATCAAAGTTTCAAAAAACTTCATATGTGAATAAGATAAAGAGAAAACAATGAAGTGACAGCTATTCGGTTCAAGGTGTAGCAAGACAATGAGTTATGTGCCCCCAACCTTCTCAAGTAGTTGTGACAATTCATCTCAATTCTCGATCGTACTACTTAGAAGAAAGGCAACAAGAATTATGCAATGTCAAGAGAGAACCACCCGGTGGGAATTGTCAACATTTTCAATATGCCAAATGGCATATGCCAATATGCGTTCCACGAGTTGATGCTTGCTGATGCATTTTCATTGTCAAATAGGAAAATCACAGGAAAATAAGATCGAGGAATCCTCGTGAACCTGAGATAAGACAACTTCCAGACCAAAAGAGAAAAATGGCCATGTATGCACAAGGCTTCAAGATAGTCATAATGCTTCTAGCTTCCCTAGCCATTTTCAATCTGAGTCATTCCAACAGGTGCACTTCCTACTTGACGATGGGCTGGGTCCGCCTCATGGGGGCCAGCACATCTTTAAAGAGAAAGAAATAAGAATGAGGGGGGAATTTTTTTTATAGTGAAAACAGAAAAAGGAGTGTTCGAACAAAAAGAGAAATAAAAGAGGGGGAGAGACCAAGGTTCGAAGGAGAAGAGGCAGTTCAAATTTAATGGTGAAATCTTATCAGAATCAACTGAAGTTTTAGTATATTGTTTGTGAGATCAAGTTCATCATTGAGACCCTTCTCCAATTTGTCTTTCAATTCTGAGTTTTTTTGCTTCTTTTGTTAATCTATAAATGATATATTGTTGTATCGTTGATATGTTCATTCTCTAGCTGTGTGACTAGAGATGAACTTCTGCTGTTCTTGGTGATTAGTGAAAGTTCTGAATGATTTGTAGTTTTTTCCACATTGAGCACATAAAATTTTTGTATTGTTTTTGTACTTTGTCCTTGAATTTTTATAATAGCTGATTGAATTTTGGATATATTATTGATATTGGAGAAGTTTTAAGTTCTTAGTGAATATTTGCTCTTCCATCAATTGATATAAATAACCTTTTAGATTTCTCGGGTGTTATCCCTAGTAAAGGATCAGATCTAGTACGAATGGGTAGAAAATGGATCCAATTCACATTGACCAATATAACACATATCGACCCATATTTTTGTAATAAAATTTTGGTAGCTTACACTCGATCTCATTTGGATCCAAATCATACCCAACTCAACCCAAGCTCCAATTTTTAGCAATTTTCCACTTCAAATATGTCGTTAGATTTTTTTTCTTTTTTTTAACCATGCTCTCTGGGGCCATTTGGCTAGATCATCAGCTGTCGTTTCTGCAATAACGGGGTCGACCGCGTCAAGATTTTGCTTCATGAATGCCAAGTGAGAAGACTTTCCTTTTGCGCTTTAAAATCAAAATTTTGTGCGGCACAAATTGGGGTCTGATCTTGTGGAAAGTTGAGTGTTCCCAAACCACACGCGAGGCCATGACTGACTTTGCCTCTTTCCTCGAAGACTTCTCAGTCAAAGTCAAAGTCTCCGAAGTCATATAATGGGTGGGCTCAATTCCGAAAAGAGGACTGACCAAGTCAGGAATGTCACTACGAAGACTACAAAAAGTAACCAATTCCAGAGTCTTCAAAGAACCAAAAAAACGTCTTAGTCAGCTTTTCGATGACTACCCCTGGTCCCCTACGGGGTACAAAGCAAATAAACGTACCTCTTCTTAGTCTCCACTGGTTAGTGGCCGTTTTATTGCATACCCATTACCATGCAAAATGATAGGAAGGTGAGGTTTCACGGCCTATTTAAGCATCGCTCGTTGCCTCAGGGAAAGACAAACCAACTTACCCGAACCAAAACAGGAGAAAGAGAAGAAGAATCCATGGATTCTTCACCAGAATTCAAGAGGGTCATGAGCCTTGTAGCTGCCCTTGCCCTTTTCACTGCCTTTACCATTCCACTTCCTGCTCATGCTTCCCCTATAGAAGCCCAAGCCCTCCTCAAGTGGATGTCCAATCTTGGCAACCATTCAGATTCTTCCCTCTCCTCGTGGACTCCCTCTCCTCATAATGCCACCGGTTCCAACTCGATTGTGAGTCCATGTGCTTGGTATGGCATCTCTTGCAATCAGGCAGGGAGCGTGATTGGGATAAATCTCACTAGCACCTATGTCGAAGGTACGCTCGACGAATTCCCATTCTCATCTTTGTCTCATCTCATGCACATGGACCTGAGTATAAATAGTCTCTCTGGCCATATTCCGCCTCAAATCGGTCTATTGAGCAATCTCACCTATCTCGACCTCTCTATCAATCGGTTCATGGGGAAAATACCACCAGAGATCAGCCATCTAACTAGACTAACTGTCCTGCACTTGGTTTCCAATGAGTTAAATGGCTCCATTCCCCAAGAAATTGGGCAATTGCATTTGCTCACTGAGGTCGCACTGTATTCGAATCAATTGAATGGATCCATACCTTCCTCATTGGGTAATTTGAGCAAATTGGCTAAATTGTATGTCTACAACAACTCCCTTTCTGGTTATATTCCTCCTGAAATGGGAAGTATGACAAATCTGGAAGTGCTCCACATGGACACCAACCTCCTAACAGGACCGATTCCTTCCACTTTGGGGAACTTAACCAAATTGACAGAGCTACACCTATTTGCTAATGAGCTTACTGGTTCCATCCCACTGGAGCTAGGAAAATTGAATATTCTTAGCGAGTTGTGCCTTAATGATAATAATCTTACCGGTTCAATCCCACCAACATTAGGCAATTTGACAAAACTCGTCCTTCTTTATCTCTATGGTAACCAGCTTTCGGGGCAAATTCCTGATGAGATAGGTAATCTCCACACTATGCTTGACTTAGAGCTGAGTACAAACCAGCTCACTGGCCTAATTCCTTCTTCTCTGGGTAACTTGACCAACCTGGGATCTTTGTTCCTCCGCCAAAATCACCTTTCTGGTTCAATTCCTGAATCATTAGGTGATCTAGTAAACTTGACGGTGTTGCAATTGGATACCAACCAATTAAACGGCTCCTTACCAAAAAACTTGTGCCGGGGTGGGTTACTCCAAAACCTTACAGTGAGTCACAATAACTTAATTGGTTCTATCCCTAGAAGCTTGAGAAATTGTACAAGCCTAGTCAGAGTACGCCTAGAGGAAAACCAGCTCACTGGAAACATATCCAAGACCTTCGGTGTCTACCCCACATTGGACTTTATCGACATGAGTTTCAACAAGTTCTTTGGAGAAATCTCAACAAACTGGGGAAGTTGCACACGCTTAACTAATCTAAGAATTGCTGGAAATAACATCACTGGTAGTTTGCCTGTTGAGATTGGGAATGCGACTCGATTGGGTGAAATTGATCTTTCTTTCAATGGTTTAGTTGGTAAGGTCCCAAAAGAATTTGGAAAATTGACTTCTTTGGTGAATTTAAATCTAAGCAGGAACCAACTTTCTAGATTAATAAATCTTGAGATTGTATCATTGCCTGGTCTTCAAAAATTGGATTTGTCCAAGAATAGATTAAGCATGTTTATCCCACAGGCTATAGGGTTTTCTTCAAACTTGGTCTTCTTGAATCTGAGCAACAACCAATTGAGCCAAGATATTCCAGGGCAATTAGGGATGCTGATTCACCTATCCGAGCTAGACTTGAGTCATAACTTGTTAAGTGGTGAGATTCCAGCTGAATTCAACAAGCTTCAAAGCTTAGTGAAACTTGACCTTTCACACAATAATCTTTCTGGCCTCATATACGAGACTTTCAAGGATATGCGAGGTTTGATGGAGGTGGACATCTCTTACAACAAGTTTGAGGGTCCCATCCCCAACACCACGGCATTCCAAAATGCGACAAAAGAAGCGTTTCAAGGCAATAATGGATTGTGTGGAAATGTTGAAGGACTTGAGCCTTGTGATCAGCCGGTCATGGATAGGGAAAGCTCTTCGGTGGGAGGCAAAGTGTTTCTTATTGTGTTCCCTCTACTAGGAGCGGTTCTTATATTTATTTATTTTGGAATATTCTTCATTTTCCATAGAAAGAAGCTCCATCCAACGGTGGAACTAGCACCCAAGACAATTGAAGTCTTTTCTCTATCAAAGTACGATGGAATGATTTCATTTGAAGACATCATGGAAGCCACCGGGGCTTTTAATGAGATTTTTTGTATTGGAAGGGGAGGTTATGGAAGTGTCTTCAAGGCCAAATTAAGATCCGGTGATATAGTAGCTGTAAAAAAGCTCCATCAAACGGCTGATGGTGGGCAAACAAATCAAAAGGAATTTTTGAATGAGATTAGGGCATTGACGGAAATTCGACACCGCAATATTGTGAAACTTGTGGGCTTTTGTTTGCATCCACAACACTCATTCTTGGTCTATGAGTACTTTGACAAAGGAAGCTTGTCTACAATCTTGAGCAATGAAGAAGAAGCTAAAGAGTTGGACTGGAAGAAGCGGGTGAATATAATAAAAGGCGTGGCTCATGCTTTATCTTATATGCACCATGATTGTATCCCTCCAATCGTTCATCGAGATATTTCCAGCAACAACATTCTACTTGATTCGGAGTATGAAGCACATGTTTCTGACTTCGGCACAGCTAAGCTTCTTAAGCTGGACACATCAAACTGGAGCGCAGTCGTCGGCACATATGGTTACGTAGCTCCAGGTTAATTTCTAAAATCATCTCTTGATCTGACAGTTTAGCTAAAGTAATGTCTTTGTGCTAACACATATATCTCCTTTGTGCAGAGCTTGCTTTCACAATGAAGGTGACAGAGAAATGCGATGTGTATAGCTTTGGAATAGTGGCCATCGAGGTGATCAAAGGAGGACATCCGGGTGAGAGCCTTTCATCTCTATTAGCTCTGGTCGACATGGAAATCTCAGTAGGTTTGAAGAATATATTGGATTCACGCCCGCCAACGCCCACGCCAGGCATTGAGGATGAACTTCTGACCATCCTAAAGCTTGCAGTCGCTTGCGTATCTACTAATCCCCAACTCAGGCCGTCGACGGAAATGATTTCTCATGTGCTATCTGCTCGTTCGACCATTTTCGATGGAGTTAAAAAATCACAGAAGCTCACTGATCCTGTGAGAGATGCAACAAATTCAAGCCGTGAACTGGATCAATTTGAAGAAGATATCGTCTGATAAACGATTTTGCTCTGTCATCCACATGCAGGAAGGTCTGGTCTTTAATGAAAAACACGTTTAAACTAATAAATTAAGCTTTAGACTTTTCTAATTTATTGTTTAGCTCACTATTTTTTGAACTTTATTTGCATTTAGGAGAAATATTTTGACCGGAAGCAAAGTTACGTATTTAGCGCGCGCCAGCATGAGGAGGAGGAGGACTACGTGTCCTCCATGCCCAAGTAAGCATAGAACTGCCTTTTCTTTTGGAAGGAGCAAAACCTGAAGTTACTAGCATCTAGTTTCATTTGTAGAAAGAACAGCTGAACTCGAGATATTTCAAACTGTTTATGTATCTAGTCTTATTCAGACTAGTGCCGTCGCAGCAAAAGCTATGTATCCATGTCTAGTTAGAGTTAGAAAATATGACTTCCGTGTCAGTGTAAAGTTGCTTGTGTATCTGGTGTTATCATCTCGAGAGCAAAAAAGTTGCAATGGAATATTTATATTAAGTCTCCGAAATCTTGTCCTTTATTACTCCTTTTATAAGGTTCATTGTGGATTTGTGTAGATATAAAATCCTCCGACATGCAGAAGAGTTTCAATCATGCATCTTTTCAGAGTGCGTTCAATCATAAACTAAACGTTCTAACTGTGGCCATCAAACGTGTTTATTAGATGTCATTAAGGGGCTGCATGGTAAACATTGTTTCTGTTCCCAGGAACAAAAATTTTTATTTTTTTGTTCCTGGGAACAAAAAAGAAACAGAAACGCGTTTGGATGCGTTTTTGTTCTAGAAGTGTTTTTCTGTTCCTAGAAACACATCTAGAATAGAAACAAGAAACAAAAAAAGTTATTTCTTGTTTGGAACAACTTTGAGAAACACTTCTCTCTTCTCTCTCTTCTCTTCTTCTTTTCTTCTTTTTTCTTCTTTCTTTTTTTTTTTTTTGGCCGGTCGCCGGCCTCGGCCATGGCCGACGACCGGCCGACGAGGGCCGGCGACGCCGTTGAGGGCCGGCGACCTCGCCGGAGCGTCGCCGGCCCCGGCGAGGCCGAGCGTCGCCGTAGGCCGGGCGAGGCTCGGCCTCGCCTTGGCCGGGCGAGCTCGAGCTCGCCCGGATCCGGCGAGGCCGAGCTCGCCCGGCCGCGGCGACGCTCGGCCTCGCCGGGCCACCGCTAGGTCGGCGTCGCCGGCGGTGGCCCGGCGAGGCCGACCTCGCGCCCGCTGGTGAGCTCGGCCTCGCCCGGATCCGGCGAGGCCGAGCTCACCCGGCGGCGGCGATGCTCGGCCTCGCCGAGCCACCGCCCGTCGGCGTCGCCGGCGGTGGCCCGCAAGGCTCGGCCTCGCCTAGATCCGGCGAGGCCGGGGCCGGCGGGCCTCACCGTGGCTAGGCGAGGCCGCTGGCCCTCGTCGGCTGGTCGCCGGCCATGGCCAAGGCCGGCAACCGGCCAAAAGAAAAAAAAGGAAAAATAAATAAGAAAAAAGGAAAAACAAAATAAAAATATTAAAAAATTAAAAGAAATAAAAAAATTATACAAATTTACCAAACGTGTTTCTATTCTTTTTATATTTCTGAATGCAGTTTTACCAAACGCGTTTTTTTTGTTCAAAAATTGTTCCCCGAAGCGTAAATACTTTTTCTATTTCTGTTCCCAGAAACAATTTTTAAACAGAAACGTTACCAAACGCGCCCTAAGTGGTATGAGATGATATTCCAACACACACCATCTTATGTAAACACACTCATGTGAAAGAAATAGCACTAATTCCAATACCATGTAAAAGTGCTTAAATTACGAAGATCATTGATCATCTTTTTATCTCGAGTGGAGATTGTATAGTACAATGCTTTGTCTCTGAAAGAGTGCAAGTTCTGTTCTGTTACTATCTTATACTTCAAGAGCATGAAGGCAGATTAGTTTCAAGAGTCATAATGCTTCTAGCTCCCCAAGTTACTACCTTACACTTCAAGATCGTGAAAATGGAGTAGCACGATTTAAATCCCTCAAGTTACTGACATCTAGTTTCAAGATAGTCATAATGCTTCTAGCCTCAGCCATTTTCACCGTCTTACGTCACTCCACCAAGTGCACTTCCCACTTGATAATGAACCTACAAGTTCCATCCAGCCAGAGCTAGGGAATTTGAAATTTCTTCAATGGTTGAGCCTTTACAATAATAATCTCACCGTTTCAATCTTGCAGTCTTTAGGCAACTTGACAGAGTTTACCCTTTGGTTTCTCTTTTGGGTAACCAGCTTTCCAGTAACATTCCTAATGAAATAGAAAACCTTCAGGCTTGACTTTGAGCGGAGCAAAAATCAGCTCACTTGTCCGGTTCCTTCTTCTTTCAGTAACGTGACAGAGCAGAAATATGTATTCCTCCGCTAGACTCAATGTTCGGGTTCTATTCCAAGAAGCTTGACAAATTGCACCTGCTAAGCTATTGATTCTTATTTTTTTAGTATCCTCTTTGAGATCCAAGCGACATATCTCGGTCGAAGTGTCACCGGCGAAGTCAACATGGCCAGGGCTACGACATTAACTCCTCGAACATGAACTAACTTGCAAGAGGAAAGAAAACAACAGGGAAACGCTTACCAATCACATGCAAAAGGCGTATTATGGCATCAATTTCATGTTTTCCGACCAACCACCGCGATTTCCCTCTCTTTTTGGCTCGGTTCCTCAAGGCTCTGCTTTCTCCTTTCTCTTCTATGGAAGAATGCAACAGCAAGAGGAGAGGAAGGAGAAGACTCTTGAAGCTAATTTGGGCTGAGAAAGTATACTGGGCTGGGCCTCTCTTGTTTATTTGAAATTCTCTTTCTTTAAGCTCATATTTTATAATAATGTCATTGAACGTTCTTAATTTATAGTATTATTAACAAAACTCGTAATTGTCTTGAAATACCAATTTTAGATACTTGAACGAACCTTATGACTCGATTAGATCCCGAGTAATTTCAAGATCTCGATTCGCAGTAGGTATCTTGATTTAACAGCTATGGTAAGGGTATATCTTGAAAAAAAAAAAAAAAAAAAAAGCCACCAAAAACCCAAAATTATGCTCACTGTGATATATTTATTTTAGACTTTTTTTGCGACACCAAAAAATTTCAAACTTATAATTTAAGTATTGATTATGCTTCTCTTTGCCCTTTCTCTTAAGTATATTTGGTGTTTTTCCCATACAGTCGATGATCATACGACCTTTATATAGACTTGTCAAATCGTTAGGTGAGGTTCGATCCGATCCGATCAAAAATGAGTTTGATTCAAATTGACCCACTTAACTCATACAGTTCCATCTTTACATAATACAATTTTAGCAATCTACACACAACTCCACTAGACTCAACTTGTACTCAATCTAATTATGTTTCTATTCTCAATAACTTTTCCCTTGGTTATGGAAAATAGCATACGGAAAGAAATAACCAATTAAAAAAAATGTCCATCACTTTCTTGTGGTCATTAGATTTTTTAATCAAAGCAAGGCAATGGTACTCACTAATTTGATTTATTACAAAAATAGTAAATGCAATAAACTAGAGAAAAAAATGAATCTCATTGCTTATAAATAAAAGGAAAATTAGTTCTTATTATGGGTAGATTCCGGTGGTGGTCGTTACATTTCGATATAATCCACCTATACAAATTCATAATCCAACAACAAAATCATTATTCTGTGGAACGTGCGGACATATTTGTATTGGAGCTATCGAGCACTTCAAAATTCCAAAATAAGCATAGCCTACTCTTTTTCAATAATTGAATAAGGGTCCATTTATTACATTGAAAACTTCTTGATAACAGAAAAAAATTGTGAAAATTATTTTCAGCTAGAACAGTTAGTTTTCGTTTAATTAGTGGTTTAGGAAAAGTAATTTCCTTCTTAGTCGAATTGGAAGTTGTTTTCTCTCAATGTAAACTTGTTGTTTTCAATTCATGAAAAAACCTTTTTCCGTAATACTAACAAGTTGAAAAACAATTTCAATAATAGTTTTTCTTCTAATAGGTAGACCCTAAAAATCATGATCGCAAACATTCTTCTACTTTTCAGTATAATTAAATAAGGGAAAATTTCAAATAAGAACATGAAGTGGATTTGTTTTCTCAAAGAAAGATCTAAAATAGGCATTATCTCAAATGAGGATCTAAAATAACCAATTTAGTCTTAAATAAAGGCCTCAACTCAGAAGTTAGCCAAATCTTATTTGTAGGTAAAGGTGTTTTCCTCTGAGAATTTCTTTTTCTTTTTTCTTTTTCTTTTTCTCTTTCTTTTTCTTTTTTTTACTTTATGTTTTTCTTTTCTTTTTTTCTTCATCTTGCTCACGCCTCCTCCTTCACTCTGCATCACCTCCTTCAATAGTATCAGCCTCATCTCTAGCGAGCTTGCACAGGAGCGGAACAATTTGAACAAAAAAGAAAAAGAAGAAAATGGAAAGATTTTTGAGAAGTGTCTGTAGTTTTGCAAAACTGCAAACTGCATGATCTAGTTTTGCACCCTCCCCATCGGCAAACTTTAAAAGTGCGTGCTCTGTATAAAGTTTTAGGAGAATCGAGAGAATTATGAGAATAAATATTTCTGCAACTAATACATCTTCCATGAGCTAAGTACATGTATTTATACAAGAGATTACAAGCTGTTAGAATCAATCAAATTGAATTTACAATCCCTTCATCTTAGCACTTGTTTGTTATGTGAGATCCTTGATTTTAGCACTTGACTGATTTGATTTGAACTTGATTCCCTAATTTGTGTCATTATCCTTAACACACCACCGCAAGATGGCGCTTCCATCGAAGATGATAATCTTGGGTCATAAATAACTTAACCGAGGTCTAGATAATGGTTTTATGAGGACATCTGCAAGTTGATCCATGGTTGAGATGTGAAAGACACAAAGAACTCTGTTTGCAACTGGATCGCAAATGAAATAGTAATCCACGGCGTGTTTCATTCAAGAGTGAAATACCAGAATTGCACATACATATGTGGCACCGATGTTGTCGTAGTACAGAGATGGAGTGCTGATTGGTTTGATGCCAAGTTCGGACAGCAAGTTCTGGACCCATTGTAATTTTGTTGTGGCTGTGGCAACGATGCGGTGCTTGGCTTAGGTCAAAGGTTGGGCAATTGTGCGTTGTTTTCACACACTCCAAGACATCGGATGTCACGCTCCAATCCTCGAGCACATGCCCATCCCTCGATGGTCGAAAAATTTCGTGACGTCCCAGGACGCGTCGCCAACCCATTCATTTTATTGCACATGCAAAAGCGAATAAACAAATCCCCTGATAATAAACAGCATGGGATAGAAAAGCAGGAAACAATTCACAACCAAAACATACTTTTATAAACACACTGGTTTATATACAAAACTATGCTGTCTACAAAAGACCGGCTCAACAAAAAGGAAACTATCCTAAGACCAACTAGTTGGACACATTCGCTGATCTTTCAGTCTCCACAGGCTCCGGGGGCGTTGGGTCCACCACAGCACCGTTAGGAGGGTTAGCTACACTCTCACCTAGAGTAGCATCGACTACCATAGCGGGAATTTCAAAACCCTGGAGGGGACCCACATGGAATCCATTGAAACCGTAGCGAAACCACACTCTAAACCGATAGGTACCCTCTGAGGTAGGCCCTCATCGACCCAGACAATATTCACCACAAGTTCATAGACCCATTGACCCCTTGGGGCATAGTAATCAAAACTCCGCTCGATAACCCTCATCAGCCAACCAAAACGTTCCAGAGGAACCGCCATCTAAGGACCTAAAAAAGGTTGAGCCCACGATAGGGTGAAACAATATCTCGGCAAGTTCACCCCCCCTAAACTTCGACTAGGAAGGAAATACGCCTAGAGGTAGTCTGTGCACACAAGTCAGAAGATTTATCTTACCTCAGTTCCTTCCTACACGTCCGTACAGTTCATAATCTCAACCAATCAATTCAATCCAATTGATTCAATACAATCAATACCATCTATCAATTAATACCATCTATCCATCAATTAATTCTATTACTGCTCACACAAGCTTAAATATAGATGGTAGCTCGCACAAGCTGATATATAGCTGGTAGCTCACACAAGCTGATATATAGATCGTTGCTCTCATAAGTTGATAAACGATTATTCTCTCACAAGCTTACGGTTCAATGCTCACACAAACTGACGATTCAATACTTTGGAATAAATACCCAAAATCATAATTTCCACACAATTTGCACAATTCAGCAATCAATTGCATAAACCAAGCACACCACTACAATTAGCACGAAATTCTGATCACCGACTATCCCGATATAATTTCCAGAAAATATTAAATAATTAAATAAATATCAAAAATAATTAAATAAATACAATTAATTACCAAAAATACCAACTTATGCTGAAAATGCCTAATTAATAGCTAAGCGGGTCAAGAAAATTTTCGAATCTATCTAGATAAATAATACAATCTATCTAGTCTCTAATTAGGCTATTCTAACCACCTAACATGCACAATTGAATAATTAAATCGCTAATACATTCTAACTAACCACCTAGTCCATGCTTAACCTAAACTAATCACCCCTTAAGTGTCATTAACTCCCTAAGAAGAGTTTAGCAAGTAAACTCACCGGTTTAGCAATCCGATGAGTCCAGGACGATGGCGACGCAGAGACGGGCAACAAACAACCTTGTGGCGACACCAACAGAGGACCGAGCGGGCCTGAAAACGGACCACAAAGCCACAACGCCCTTGCTAGCTTTTCGGTTCTGTCCTTGGGCCAAGCAAGCTGCAACGGCGGCTAAATCGGGCTAAAATGGTGAGGACGAGCGGATGAGGCTATAGCGATCGACGATAGAGGCGAACAACGGCTGGATGGCAACAGTGAGGCTCTGGCTGAGCTCCTACAGCGACCAAGGAGGCTACGGGATGGCGAGGAGGCACGGGTGCAGGCGAACGGGCGCACCAATAAGCGAGCGAGTGGGACGACGCGCGACGACGAGCGACGAATGTGCGACGATGGCAGGAGGCTCCGACGGTGGTCGACGACTAAGGGAGGGAGCTGCTCTATTTTCTCTAAAATTTTTGAGCTTCTAAGACACAACAACAAAGGATCAAGTGGCTGTTTGAAGAAGAAGAAGTCAGCTTAAGAGAAGGGGACCCATTTTGGCCCCAAAATTCTCTCTCTATCCAAACACTTATGGCAAGGCCCCACCATGCATGACTGTCATCCAACGCCAAGTTGCAACACTCAAACTTCCTCAACTCACTTCCCAAATGGTCCAAAATGTTACAACCCCAAGGATCTACGAATTTTAGGCTAATTTCCCCCAAATCCACTTCAATTCCCCTCCAATTGAACTCAATTTGATGTCCATAAATCCCACCAAGGTGCCATCATTCCATACATTTTTCCTCACCAATTGAATTGACTTGAATCCCAAGAACACGACCAAAAATGGTCCTCTGATTTTTTCAATCCAAAATATCCTTACTTTGAAATTTCATCGAAAATCTCAGTTTGTAGAAAAATCTTCGGAGGGTAAGTCAACGGTCCTAAAATGAATCGTGACGTGACATGACAGAACTTTCAATTTCTGAAGTCGAGTTCAATTTCGCAGTTAATTTCAATCCGGCATGATTTTAGCGTGAACTAATCTACCGAGTAGCTTTTAGGAATTTTTAGTGCAATTGACCCGTGGTCGATTATTTTCGAGCCACATTGTACATCTTCGACACATTAGCGACTCTCGGTTGTCATGAAAATCTCGAGATTTCAAATACGGACACAGAGTATCAAAACGACAGAAAAATTGGTATAGTGTCGATCAGCAAGAATTTTCCAATTAGGTGGAATCATCTACACACTAATCATATACCTTTGTCGAGTCAACCTATCTCTACTCTCTAATCGATTTTTAACTGTACTGTAATGACCCTTGCAGATTATCACAGTCAAGCAATCGATTCTTAATCGAATTCTCAAGCCTATTGCGTTTAGATTCCTTAACGGCTTCACTTGATAGACTAATTATCCCGTGAGTGATCAGTTTAGGGAAAAGAACTATAGATGCGTCGATGAAAAGCCCAACTTATTCCATCGAAATCAAAACTTGAAAATCGGTATGTCACAACTCTTCCCTTTTTATAAAAATTTTGTCCTCAAAATTTAAACTATCACAAATCTTTAAATGAAAAAGTGGGGGTACAATTGTCTCATTGAATATTCACTTTCTCAGGTTGCTCCTTCTATGCCATGGTGTTGCCAAACCACTTTAACCAATGGGATCATCTTAGTGCGCAAAACCTGTTCTTTCCGATCCACAATCTGAACCGGGCTTTCCACGTACGACACTCTGTCGTCCACATCTAATTCTTCAAAATTCAGCACGTGGGTCGAGTCAGGCTCATACTTCCTCAACATCAACACGTGGAAGACGTCATACACTTGCACCAACCTCAGCATTAGACGATACACTAGGATCCCAATTCTTTCTAGAATCTCAAAGGGACCTACGTATCTCATAGTCAACTTTCCCTTCTTGCCGAAGCGCAAAGTACCCCTCATTGGTGATACCTTCAGAAAGACGTGCTCACCAACTTGGAATTCCAATGGTCTCTAGTGCTTATCAACATAACTTTATGGCGGCTCTGAGCGGTCTTTAATCTGTTTCTGACGACGGCAACTGCATCCACTAACTGCTGGACTAACTCTGGGCCTGTGATCTTTCGTTCCCCGACTTCATCCCAACACACTGGCATTCTACACGCTCTGCCATACAACGCTTCAAAAGGAGCCATCTGAATGTTCTGCTAGTAACCGTTGTTGTGGCATCCCGGAATTTTTATTAATAACCCTTGAGATATAGGTAGGCGAAGACAATTTTGTGATTTTAATTGGCAATGAAAATTGCCCATGACTCGTACCAAGGCTCGGCTATGAGTTTGTAAGGAAATATATATTATGAATACAAGACTTTGGCTATGTGATTTGAGTTTGTACATGTTATAAGTTAATTTAAATTCTTGATTTAATCTGATCAAGAAATTGTTATTATTAATTAATTAAAAATTTATTTAATTAAATTTAGAATTGGGCCGATTTTTGAGTGGGCCTGCGACAGGCCAAGTGGGCCGGCCACAAGCCCACAAGGCTACTGACCCATGACCCATAACCCAATTAAATGGGTGACCGACGCAAGGGGAGGGGAGAAGACCGGTTACATGCAATTTGTGCATGTAACCCAATTGTAAATGGCCATCATTACTAGCAATGATGGCTATGTGGGGAATTAAAAGAGAGGAAGACCGGTTTATTGAGGCCATCGATGGCATAGAGGAGAGAGAGAGAGTGAGAGAAAGAGAGAAGGAAGAGAGAAGGAAGAGGGAGAGAAGAGAAGTCGTACCTCCGCCCGAGTCCTCCGCCCCCCATCTTTGCTCGATTTTCCTAGTCTAAGGCAAGAAATTTATTCCCTCATCTACTCTTGCATGTCTTAGTGTGGATCTTGTGTGAATTATGGTAAAAATCGTGGTTAAAATGAGCTAGAAATGAGGTCTTGAGCTGAGATTGTTTGCTGTTACCTTCTGTTTTGTGAAAAACTGCATGCACCAGAAACTTCTATGGACTTGCATGTGGTCTTGGAGTGGAAATTTCATCTCGACTTCTTCATGTGATTTGAAGAACACATTCTTAATTTCAACATACTAAAAATTGAGAGAAAAAGGACAAGATTTAAGGGGTGAACTCTATTTTCTAAGAAAATGCTCAGATCTGGCGTTGCATGTTGAATCCGAGTGATCTTGGAGCTTGTATCTGAAATTCTATTGAGAATCTTGCAATGATGTCTTCACGAAGATTGTAAAGAACATGAAGGGGAATAACATATCCAAAATTGAGATCAAATAAACAAAAATAGCCTAGGGAAAGGTCGATTTTACTGAAGCCGTGTTTACTGGGTAAGTTGTACTACGTATCAGTAGCTTCAACGGCTTATAAGAGGGTTTTACTTTGAGTTTTTCACTTCGGGGTCTTAATGAAAGTTGGAGAGCATCCTTTAAACAAGAACATATCAAAAATTTAGAGAAAAATAAGCACAGCAAGGGGGTCTTACGTACTGTATACGGAGGAAGGACGCACCGAGGAACACGGTTTTATGAGTAAAAGTTCTTTTGTGTATATTAAATTTTATAAAAATGAAATTGGTCAAAGTATCTTTATGATAAATTTATATGAGAGTCTTATGGGTTATTTGATGGAATTTTATAAATTTTGAAGGCCAATTGGTTAATCAATTTTAATGAAAGTTAAATGTTAGCAGTGGGTGTTAACTGGAATGTAATAGTGTTGGGACAGCAACTTTTAATTGTTGTATTTAATTAATTAAATTGAATCTGACCTGGAAGTCTTAACGAAAAACATATCTTAGCATCTTGGCTATGATGTGGTAAATTATTATAATTTTGAAGCTCGTTTAATGATTAATTTTAAATAAATTGTAAAACGGTGTAAACCGTGTACCCGAGTATAAATTATTGAATTGTTCAATTTATATCTTTTTGTATGGTGACAGTTTGGACTTATGTTCTTCATGAAAAATGAGCCTCTAAGTCTTGTTTAATTCGTGATTTAATTTGATGATTTTTGGAGATCATTTAATTATTTAAATAAGGAGAATTTTAAACCGGTGTAAGCTGTGGAATCCGAAATTTGTTTGCTGTGAAGTTAAAATTCTATCTTTTTATGTAGTGATTATTTGGATTTGAATCCTTCTTGAATGCTGTACCTCTATGTCTTGTCTATGTTGTGGTTTAATTTTGTAATTTTTAGAGGCCATTTAATTATTTAAATAATGGGAATGCCGAATTGATGTGAGTTGAGGAAATTGGAATTTTCCTTTGTAAAAGTTAAATAATACTTTTCGCATAATGACTCCTGAAAATTTATAAATTTTTATGGGAATTAACTTATCATGTTTGACTATCTCTCATGTAAACTTATATTTTTGAATATTAATTGAGTGTTTGATTTCGAGTATTTTTCTTGAAATATGGAGTTCAATAAATTTAAATAAAGGAAATATGTGAGCAAAATTAAATGATATATATATATATATAAAATATATATAATTATATGGATGTGTTCCCAAATGTTTTATTATGGTATATAAATTAAATACTGATATTTTTTTATATATACCAAGATGATATTGGATATGTGCATCATGCTAAGTGCCATGTATGATTTAGCCATGCATAAATTACATATCACAATTAAATGAGAAGGCTGTCGGAGTGTGTGAGCCGACAATGCCCCGGAGTTTTCGGGATGCCCGGCCAGGGAGTGAAAATGCCGGATGCCCAGAGCCCCGTGTGCGTAAATCTGGATGGCCTCGGAGTTGAGATGCCCGGAGCGTAGGGGATGCCGGAAGCACGGATGGTGTGTGCCGTGAATGTCTCGTGATGCTAGTTGAGGTGCGAGATACCCGGCCGGGGAGTGTAAATGCCGGAAGCACGGATGGTGTGTGCCGTGATTCCTCGTGATGCCGCTTGGGATGCGAGATGCCCGGAACGTGGGGGTGCCGGAAGCCCGGATGGTGTGTGCCGGGGGTATATGAAAAGCCGAATAAAATTATGAAAACACGGCATGGTACATGTGAATATGCATATAATGGCTTGTATGCATGGATATGAGCATGGATTGATGTGTATGCATGTGCTGATATGCATAATTGGGCATGGCATGATATGAGTTATGATATAAGACCATGAGCATGGAATGGTATGCATGTGTTAGTATGCATAAATTGGCATGGCATGATGTGTATGGTGATATGAGGCCATGAGTTTAAATTGATATGCATGTGATGTTATGTATGCTCAAGCCTGGATGCATGTGATGTTATGTATGCTCAAGCCTGGATTTAAAGTGCTTGTAATGATATGTATATACATGAGTGTGGATTGATGCATAAAGTGAAATATATGCATGGGTATTAAAGGTGAATACATAAATGAATAAATTCCCATGGCATGACGTAACATATATATATAACTATGTGATGAGGTATTTTTGTATGATACAATTTTATGTGTATAGATGTTAATTGTGATGTCTTGTGTGATGCTTGAGTAGCCATAGGGAATTATTTATTTGCTGAGTGGTTGTACTCACCCCTTTTGGGGACTAACATTTCAGCTTAGAGATGCCGATTCCTCCCGTCACGCGGGCACCTTTTATGGTATCCCCTCGACGTTGATGTGGAGGTGGCGGTGATAGACTGTCCTCATGTCCCCGGGCTGACATTTCTCCGAGTTCGTGCGGTTGTTACTTATGAGGTGGGTCTACCTGGTGGCCCAGTTACCCAGGGAGTTCATCTCCATCCACGTGCGCCGGGATGGGGTGATGCGAGGGATGTTACCACCTCCGCCACCTCGATGCGCCAGGGTGGGTGTAGCTGCTGCGTGGGGGATAGGCGGGGGAGCTGATTGACTTTTTTGGACACAACCGACACCAAGGAGGGATGGGTCACTCTTTTGGGATCGGTGAGAAGGGGGTAGAGGTGTTCCTTTTTGAGTTTAAGCCACACCGGATGAGCGATGGCTTACTTTTGTATGTACCTACCCCGAGATTAACCCATCCTGTAAATACGTAAATAAAATGGTTCGGTTTTCTTTCCTTGATGTCTAGCTGGTGTGCATTTGTCTTATGTTTGTGTGGAGGGAGAGTTGAAAAGATTACGCTTCCGCAAATATTTAAACTGCGCTGGGACTGATATATATTTAAAAAAAAAAAAAAAATTTCGTCCACGTATTTATTAGCTTAGTTAAAAAGGAGATGAATGACTGTAATGATCCCTTTGGGTGAAGGGGTGTTACAGTTGTTGTAAGCAAACTCGACAAGATGAAACTGTTCCTCCCAGCTTCCCTTGAAATCCAATACGCAAGCTCGCAGCATGTCTTCTAGGGTTTGAATCGTCCTCTCAGACTAGCCATCCGTCTAAGGATGATAGGCCGTACTGTACTGCAGCTTCATTCTTAAAGCATCCTGTAAACTTTTCCAAACAGCAGCTATGAATCTCGGGTCTCGATCTGATGTAATCATCACTGACACTCCATGCAGATGAACAATCTGACGCACGTACAACTCCGCGTGCCTGTCCAAATCAAGGTCCTTTCATGGTGCGATGAAGTGAGCCAACTTCGTCGGTCTATCGACCACTACCCAAATGGAATCATTACCCCTCTGACTCCTTGATAAGCCCGTCACAAAATCCATCGTGATGTGTTCCCATTTCCACTTGGGAATCTCAAGAGGTTGCAGAAGTCCTCCTGGCTTATAATGATGTGCTTTCACTTGCTAACACGTTAGACACTTGGCGACATACTTGGCGATGTCCGCCTTCATACCGAACCACCAATAGTTTGACGCAGATTCGGATACATCTTCGTACTATTAGGATGAATGCTATAATTACTACGATGAGCTTTTGATAAGATCTCATCCTTAAGCACTGCATCGTCAGGTACACACAATCGTCCTCAGATTATTAATTTGGTCACTGAACCTGAACACACTTCAGATCTTAGATTTGGCCGTAGAGTCTGAAATCCGCTTCAAACTTTGTAAACTCTAAAGTCCCTTCATCAGAACTTTTATTTCTAACCTGACTCAATCTAATTAACTCAATTGCAAACACATTTGCAATATTCTCTCTCTCATTCAAATGTTATTCTAATTGGTTATAGTGTATGATAACCCTAGGTTCATCACTAAGCTGGCAGCAGGACTTGTACTAACACATTAGGACAACCAAAAGAACTGATTGTCCAGATCAATCTCCTATTCCTGCAAACCATGAGTGACATCTGACAATATATCATAGCTATTCAGACAGTGTATAATATTTTCAAATCATAATGAACTTGTCAACTTTGGCAACCGTGTAATTAGATCATTCTATCTCATCATGTCTTGATTGAACAAAGGCCATGGAGCTATTGGTCAAGCCACCAATTTGATCATATGTGCAAATCTAATTGACATGTATTTCTTCGAAGATATAAACCATTCATTCTTGATTGCAACCCCAGCCGAGGATTTCAATATAATGTCATGATTAGATCGCATTGGACATCAATCTTGTATATTTATATATAATAACAAAACAGATTCCATAGTGCGCACACATGTGGCTTCATATGTGAACAAATGACCATCAAGTACAGAGACGGTTTAACGAAGCATCAATATGCGCACTTGTGAACCATAGCCATCCAATATACAAGTCAGCATCGTGCCTCAGGTCTAAGGATCTTACACCTAACCAAAGCATGAACGATCAAACATTAACCTCGCTAAAAGCTTCCATGTCGCCAATTGTTCTATGTATGTCATGTTTAGTGAACTTATCTAAGACAAGTACCTGTGCTCTAGCTCGAATATCACAATACCCAATAACTTGTAACTCATCATCCCCTCAAGTATCCAATACTGAATAATGAAGCTCGAGAACACACTAGTCTCAATAAAATCATCTATATCATCTCAATGATCCGTTGACCAGAACTATTTAAAGATTCAGCAGAACTGTAAACCTATCACACATATTCTTAACGCCTTAAGAATAGGTTCAGTTGTAACTGATCTTATGGACTTCATTCATATAAATTGGACGATCAATGAAAAACCTTATTTGCCATTGAATAATCCCTAACATGTAACTATTACATAGTTACTTTGGGGCATACAACTAACACAACAACCCTCGTTGAATCTAGAGGAGGGCCACGACCCTCGCCCCAAATCTAGGCAAGGGCTTGCAGGCCCTCGCAGCTAGTCAACTGAGATCGTCGTGGCGACGATGGTGGGGATGGTGACGAGGGCCGAGCCCTTGCAATTCTACAATCAGATCTCTTTTTTTTTTTTTTTTAGTTTTAAATCTAATTTAATTAATATTTATATTAAAATTCAAATTCGAGGCAAAATGACGTCGTTTTTTGTTTTTCTTTCCATGTAAGCATACAAAACGACGTCATTTTGCACTTATCTCGTCAGAAAAATGCCACGTCAATAGTTTAGTTGGATTTTCTCGCCATTAACACTTAACTTATTCATTTTACTCTAATTTTGACACTTAAGTGTACTTTTCCTAATTTTTAGCACTTAAATGTCTCTCGTACCAAGTTTTGGCACTATAGGGATCTGGGCCTCCTTGACCACTGCTTTAAATCATTTGATCCCCCAAATTCCAATTCTTGTGTCCATGGAATTTTGCAATCACATTTCTCTTATCACTGTGTCTGCTCTTTTCTCTTCTCGAATACTAGCACGGAGATTGGCAATTGTAGCCAAGCGATGTAGTCAACAACTTGTATCACAGTTAGCGTTGTCATCGATATGTCATCTTGCATCACATAAACTTGAATTAGTAAGAATAGAGAATCCTGATGAGTGATGAGAAGATAGTTCCTGATCATTCACCAAAATCAACCTCATGAATTCTGTTTTGATAGTCTCAAGCAGCCCTTGTTGTATCCATTTCCGTTTTCATCATCGCAGAAGTTGCTTCTATTTTCATGCTAATACTGATTTCTGTGGAATGCATGGCCAAGTAAGTGGAAAGAAACATATCTGTGAAAGACTAGGAATTGTGACGACACGCAATGAAGGAAGGGTTTTATAAGTCGATGACACTAGACACTATTTGATGACCACGTTGATGTTTTGAGGACATGCTATCTTTCTCGTTATTGAGAAGTAAAATATCGTGCAAACTCATGCTAATGGCAACATGTGGTAGACAAATTACATCTGGTAATTTACTAGAAATACAAGGCAATCAACCCTCAAGTGCACTTTAGAATTAACAGAGACGAAATTTTGGAAAGAAAGCCGTATCAGGGAACCATCTCAGAATAGCACAATGCATTCATTATCCACCAAACATAATCTAAACAGATAGAAACATATAAAAAGAATTACTATATTCGTTGTGCACAAGAGTTAGTCCTCCAGCAGTTTCCTTCACACTTGGATTAACGTGAATCTCCACCCAAGCCTCTGGAGATGGAGTATTTCTCACCATATTTATTTAGCAAGAAATCAGCCAATACTTGTTGAATTTTCAGCTTGTCACGATAGAGAACTACAGTTTGATTTCATTTGGACCATCACGAATCAATTGCAAACCTCGTTCTCTCAGCAATATCATTAATTGGCTAATGAACAGCATTCGTAACACTTCCAAGAAAGAATTCGACCTTCTCAATCTCCAATGAACTAATCATCTGTGTACTGCAAACAAAAGTCAAATTTACCAAAAATACGAGGCCAAATTCCCTCCCACCACGCTCTCAAGCATTGAATATTTTCCAGAACTCCAAAATTTCAGCAACAGAAGAGCACCTCATCTGATTAAAGAAGGCATCTGAAACAGAGATGGACAAGCAGAATGCGACTAAAATGTAGTCATCGTTACCTGGCTGTCGAGCATTGCGACCGATGGAAGCGCTTCCTAGAGAGACAACCCCTCGCTCCTAGGGTCGCCCAAGCTTGTGGACAGCGAAACCTTGGAAAGAAGAGACGACGGCGAACGATAGACTAATGCTTGCGAGGATCAGGCAAGGAGCGACGAGATCGAGCAAAGAGTGGCATGGACCGGACAGTGATATGGTTGAGGAGCGACGGGGAAGAGGAAGAAACGTAAACAAGCAGACTTAATTCAATTTGGGGATTTGTCCTCCTTTTTTTTTTTTTTTTTTTTTTTTTTTTTTTTTTTTTGATAATTACAAGTTCCAAACTACATTGCCCCTCTTATGGTCGCCAGAAACTGTCCACCAGCAAACATTTGGTCAACCGGCGAGTTGAAGTCCTTATATGGGATTAACTTGGCCACATCAGATCCTTATTTGAGATAAAACTCACTTCGAATTCTTATTTATGAAAATAAGTTTATTTTAAGACCTTATTTGAAATTTTCCCTCAATAAATGACCTCTCCGGTAGAGTTTTTTCACTAATTAATGCCCGGTGATACGCACATTCTAGTAGTCAAAGATCAATGATATAGCAAGCAAAAGAATGGTCCCAGTGAAAAAAAAAAAAAAGTTCAGTAAGGTGGAGTCGAGTCAACCCCTTACTTTAGATATATGAGACTCTATATAGACAAAAGAGACAATTTGTCAATAGCTGAAATATTGAAAATTTGTCCAAAAAAATCTAAATCTATTATATTTTTGTCAATTCAACTATAAATTTTTCAATTTCGTCAATTGAGTCCTAAATATTTTCACCCATTTCCATTTGAGTCCATCCAATTAATTTTGATTGGAAATTACTAACATAAATGCAGGCGGTCTCATGCGGGATTGTCAACGCTAATATTGACAATTTTTAATAAATTTTAATTTTTTTTATTTTTTTATTATTTTTCTTTTTTTAACTATTTCTCTTTTCTTTTCTTTTTGCTTCTTCTTCTTCCTTTTGTCGGTGACCAGCCACCGACCATGCCTGGTCGACTAGCCTCACCTGCTGCAAGCAAGGCATGGCTAGGCGAGGGCTAGCCAGCTAGCCCCAATGAGACTTACCCTCACCCGAGCGAGACCCGATGACAGTTGGCCTCGCCCAATCTATTCTGGACAAGGCCACCTTTGCCTAGGCAAGGGTCAACAACGTAGGTTTTTGCCTGGGCAAGGGCTTACCTCACTGGGGCTTGCCCAGCCATGCCTCGCCTATGGTGGGCGAGGTTAGTCAGCCTGGCATGGAAGGAAGAAGAAGAAGCCAAAATAATAATAATAATAATAATAATAATAATAATAATAATAATAATAAGAGAGAAAAAAATCAAAAAATCAAAAAAAAATCAAAAATATTGAAATATTATTAAAATTTGTCAACGTCAACGCCGGTGGTCCTATTTAACACCACTAGCTTCCATGTCAGTAATTTTCAGCTAAAATTAGCTGGATAAACTCCATTGATAAGGAGTGAAAAGGTTTATGACTCATTAGCAAAATCAAAAGGTTTAAGACAAAATCCTGAAATTGGAGATCCTTGAAAGCTGGCCTTTCATGAATGGATTAAAGAACAATGGCGGCCAAGCCTTTGTATCCATGCCTCTATGTCGATCATCATGCTCCAAAACCACCCCAGAAAATCAAGGATTGGCAAAAAGTTCAAGAGGGAAGGGGTACACCTTCTACCTCCCGTTGCCCTTCGCGCAATGCTTGTAACCATTTCACGAGGTGCAATTCCTGCGTATGCATGCTATTGTATAATCGCATCGTTCGTTACTTGATTTTACAAAAGTGGTGATTATCACTTACTGAGCGGGGGTTTTGCTCACCCCTTTTATTTCTATTTCAAATTTTACGAATAGAGGAGAGTTATGGATTCAATTTAGGATTTATTTTGCCATTTTTATTAAGCTTATTGGACTGACTCTGAAAGAATTCCAGCTGAGTACATCCATGATATCTTGGACCTTATGATTATTTTCATTAATGCAAGGTTTTATCTAACTAATACATTTCTGAAATTGGTTTATTTTAATTATAAGCTTCGTCCTTTATTTTATGAAAGGAAGGGGTCGTTCCCCACATACTAAATACAGACTTGGAGGGTGACGGTGACCATGACCAAGTTTGCTATTGCCCATTCTTCTTTCTTACCTTCTTTTTTTTTAATATAAAGATAACATTCCAGTCATTCTCGTAGAAATACAAGAGAAAAATAATTTAGTCCAATAGCAAATCAAGACAAATCGTAAACAGCTTCAAATCAAAATAGGCTCTAAATAACACAGTAAATAATCAAAACAAGGGTAGTGGTCATGCGCTCAAAAAGTAATCACAAAAGCAGCCACTGATCATCGAATCCGTCTTTACTAATAAGCACCCAATGAAACGTCAGGCAAGTATTCGGGCCTTTGGTGGGGATGCTCACGGAGAAAGCCTGAAAGACCTGTTACATCCACATGCACATATTGTTGCATGAGAATGGCATTTCCTTGATACCAACACTAATCCATCATTTTCCCAAACTCAAAATGCATGATCTTTTGGCTTCTGTCTTCCCATGAAACAGAAAACTTGTGAATATCAGCCGCCGTCTTTCGCACAATTAACGTTTTAATTGCTTATCTGTTGCTTAAATCTTTTTCCACTTACTTTTAGAATTAAAGTTTGTCCTTCGATAGCGTCTCAAGTTTGTCCCACTGAGAACGTTAACTTATAAGAAGGGCCTTCCAATGCATCCACTGGAGCATACTCACTTGATATTTCTGTCCTCCTAATTCATTTAACCTATTTCTAGATAATTTGGCCTCATCCTTTTTTAAAAAAATGGTCCAAATCTTGGTACAGTCTCTAATGTACTTCTCTCTCTGCCTAATGATGCAAATCTGCACACCGCAAGCCAAGGTCGTGGTGCCCAAAAATGCAACAATCTCGGCCGTCTTCATGTTTGGTGACTCCATAGTGGATACAGGCAACAACAACAACCTCATTACACTGGTTAAGAGTAATTTTCCTCCATATGGAAGGGATTTCATGGGAGGAAAACCGACCGGCAGGTTTAGCAACGGCAAGATTCCCCCGGACTTCTTTGGTAGCACCAAAACAATCATGCTTCGATCACTTTCATGACTTTCTGAATATATTTTTCACTTTGAAAACTTATCTTTATGATTTAAGCTTAAGCTACTTCATTTTGCTTCAATTATCAGTGGAACAACTGGGGATCAAAGAACTGTTGCCCGCATTTCTTGACCCGAACCTGCAACTTCAAGACCTCATCGGAGGCGTCAACTTTGCCTCTGCTGGCGCAGGATTTGATCCTCTGACATCGGAACTTGTGGTAAACAAATATTCCTCTCTCGCATTATGAAAGCTACCTTTCACCAAACAATTTTTTCAACGCTGCTGATGGTTTTTCTCTTTCCTCGGGATGAAATCAGTCTGCCATACCAATGTCTAAACAATTACAACTCTTCGACGAGTACAAAATGAAGCTGAAGTGCTTTGTAGGAGAGGAGAGAGTGGATTCTATTGTTGCCAACGGCCTGTATATCGTGTCTGCAGGGAGCGACGACATTGCAAATACCTATTTTCATACCTTGACCCGGATATTTGAGTACAGTGTTTTTTCTTACACAGAACTTTTGGTGCGTTTGGTTTCATCATTCTTGCAGGTACTTCAAATTCAATGAACTAGTGTAGCTTTTGATCGTTCTGTGTAATTATTGATGTCATTTATGGCGATTTGTTGTCCCAATTATTGGGAAAAGCAATCAAACACCAGTTCTCAACAAGATTTTGATTATCGAACTCATGAACGGCACTCTGCCAATACATAGTTTGTCGAGCTGCACTAGAGAAGCTAGAATGTCCAAGACGACATGCTAATGTGCTCTAACCAGTCATGTGTAACCACTCTAGGAACTCCACGCAAAGGGTGCTAGGAGGATTGGTGTCTTCGGCTTGACTCCCCTGGGGTGCATACCCTCAATGAGAACTCTGGCCGGTGGAATCAAGAGAAGATGTGCAGAGAATTACAATCAAATGGTTCAACTGCTTAACTCAAAGTTGTCATCTGAGTTGCATCGCCTCAACGAAGCCTTCCCTCATGCCAGGATGGTCCTTATTGACGTTTATGGCCTTGTACTTGACATCATGAAGAGTCCTAGAAAATATGGTAAGATTTGGTACATAGACGTCCTTGTGACAAATTACATATAAACTGATTAAACCATTTGGACGTCAGCGGTGGTTGCACACTGAACTTCAACTTGGCACCGGAGACAGAGGTCTTGAGTTCAATTTTCTCTCAGTGACAATAGTTATCTTGGCTTTCCCATCGTGACAGGGTTTGAAATCTCAGACCGGGGGTGCTGTGGCTCGGGCTTAATAGAGACTGGGTTCCTGTGCAACCAGTGGGATTTCTTGACATGCTCAAATGTCTCAGAATATGTGTTCTGGGACAGCTATCATCCCACTGAAAATGTCTACGAGATCATGGTCCAGGAGCAGTTGTGGAAGCTCCTGGTCGAGCTATACTCATGATGACAGATGACAACGACTGTGATCTTTTACTATGCTCTCCATACTCCGGACAATGATTAATTCGTGTACGCTGAGGAACATGTATAAGTATACTCTTGACATAACGGACATGATAGATAAACCTGATCATCGTTTGTTGGTCAAGTTCGCTCACAGTTTATCGAGTTTATAATGTCTTTGTTACTGTCACATGTTGAGTTACGTACCATCATCTAGCATTTGACTCAAAACTCCAAATCTAAATATTTTTATCGAGAAACAAGCATACCAAGCTTGCTCATTTAAGGACCTTCAAAAGTATCTATGCAATTATGTCGCAAATCTATTTATCGTATCCAAAAATCCAAATTCAATTTATATTTGTCATCCAATTTATGATTGGAAGTCTTCCGGCTTTGCCAGAATCTGGGCACAGATATATACTTACCTTACGTCTTTGCACACCCATTCGATTGGTTCTCTGACAGTCTCACCATCGAATCACCTCTTTCTTTCGAAGCATCTAGTTTTAGTCTTTGGAAATGATACAATCTTGAGCAGGTTTTTTTCATCTTATCTTATGCGCGCTCCAAATTTTTCAAGGATATCCATTTCGAGCTATGTCAATTCTCGAGCAATCACATCCGCTGAAACATCTTCAAATCGCTTCTTGCATATTTTATACCTTGAAAGCCAAACACCCACCACCCAGTATGGCTGGTGTGAGGATCTTTCCTGAGTGCAGGACAACATACTGTACAAGATTTTGCACTTCAGCATCCCTATTTTACTGTCCATTTCATGGAAGATCTGAAAACCGCAGATGTCAACTTCCTTTTCAATCCCGGATCTCCTCCTTTACGAGGCTTAAACTAGCCATATAGTGGGCAGCTAACATGTTCTATGCCATCGTATTCATGTTTGTTTTTGGTTTTTTCTGTCATACTTGTGTTGGTCATTTGTGTCATCTTCATTAAGTATAAATTTCGATTCGATGTGATAATATGGATCAAAAAATGTCAAGCATGTCGTCTCTGAGCCGATCATAGTCAGCGCATGCAAATGTCTTTCAGTAAATTCTTTTTGCGTGAAAAAGTTCACCCTTTGGAGTCGTATTCTACCGTGTTTTGCCTGGCATTTTGTGTGCGTCTATTCTCATTCTTAGCATTTTGTGTGCGTCTATTCTCATTCTTAATAATAAAGTGACTGTTAAAAGTATTGAAGTTTAATAAAATATATTGGTTTTCTTAGAGTATAACACTAACCTTCTTTTTTTACCCAAAAAAAAAAAAAACACTAACCTTCTTTGCCATAAAACTTACTCAGGTTTCCAATGCAGTGGTTTCAAAGTGTACGGCTTGTGGAACGGATTTGTGATCGCAGGGTACATACTTTTCTACTGTCACTTGTCTCTTCAGTGTTCATCTGTATCCTTTTCCCTCACAGCTTTGGTTTTTTCGAATTCAGCTTTCAGCAGCACTGCAGGAACCGTGGAGATATTGTCTGTGAAAAATGTACCTCGTGCACAGCATCAAAATACTGTCTCATGCATGTAGTGACTTTTGCACATGGATGAACTGCAGAATTGTCAGTGCAGGTATTGCGGCGATGCATATCGCGCGCCAGTGGCTTGTCGCCTTTTACCTTTCAATGTAAAAATTACTTGATCACGTTGATCTTTGCTTTTTGCCAGGATATTCTTTGTAGTTTAGTTCTAGCTACCGTTTACTTAGGCATTCCTAGTCACTTACCTTATAGTCATCGAGATCCGGCGGTAAGTTGCAATAAGAAGGCTTGATTGTGTTGGCGTGCAGTTTGATCATGTTCGTTTATGCCGTGGGTCCAGTGTTTCCCATACTGGAAAAAATGAATTCATCGTCGCACGCTGACCTGAGGTTTTTCTGGGCGGTCGTGAGGGACACCGATGACTATAACCGTTCTTTTCCTTTTCCTATACGGACCTAAGTGAAAAGCCGATGCCCTTCCGCCACAGGGCATGCAATTGGTCAAGATTGGACAAAGTAAAATAAGGAATGACCGTCATCTGACGGAATGCCTATTCGTTCTAAAACAAGCACTCCAGCTCTTTCGAGGAATCATGCCCAGAATGGCGATTCCAACACGAGACCGCCCCACCAGACATGGCGGGAAAGTACTAACAATCATCTGTCGTCATCGATTTTCCCATTACTAGGCACATGCATATTTTGTTGCGAGAGACAGTGCAGGGCATTCCGTCCCTGCCAACAATCATCCGTCATTGATTTTCCCGGACTTGGAACGCATGATCTTTTTGGTTTCTGTCGTCCCATGAAACAGAAAACTTGCAAACATCAGCCACCACTGTATCTTTCACATGATTAACGTTTTATTTGCTTTATGCTCCATAGATCTCTTCCCACTTATTGCAGAAGTAAGTTCTGCTTCACTAGTTTCTCAAGTTTGTCCCACTGAGAACGTTAACTTATAAGAAGGGCCACGCAGAAGCACCCAACATAGCATACACAGTCAATTTTTCTACCCTCCTGTTTTCATCTGATTGATTTCTAGATACTTTGGTCTATTTCCAAAATGCTCACCATCTTGGCACAGTCTCTGATTCTTCTCTCTCTCCTCCTTATGATGCAAATCTGCAAACCGCAGGCCCCAGTGGTGGTGCCAGAAAACGCAACAATCTCCGCCGTTTTCATGTTTGGCGACTCCATATTGGACACAGGCAACAACAACCACCTCATTACTCTGGTTAAGAGTAACTTTCTTCCGTATGGAAGGGATTTCATGGGAGGAAAACCGACAGGCAGGTTCAGCAATGGCAATATTCCGTCGGACATCTTGGGTAGCACCAGAACATTTACACTTCAATAACTTACATAACTTTCCGAATATTGCATTCCGAAAATTTCTCTCACTTTAAAAACTTATCGTTATGATTTAAGCTTAAGCTACTTTGTTTCGTTCCATCCATCAGCACAGCAACTGGGGATCTAAGAACTGTTACCCGCATTTCTCGACCTGAACCTGCGACTTCAAGACCTCATTGGAGGTGTCAACTTTGCCTCAGCCGGTGCAGGATTTGATCCTCTGACATCAGAACTCGTGGTAAACAACTCTCCCTTCTTAGCATTATGAAAACGACCTTTCACCAAACCATTCGTCATTGACGCTGCTGATGGTTCCTCTCCTTTTCTGGGATCGAAATCAGTCTGTCATACCGATGTCAAGACAACTGCAACTCTTCGATGAGTACAAAATGAAGCTGAAGAGCTTTATAGGAGAGGAGAGAGCGGATTCTGTCGTTGCCAACGGCCTGTATGTCGTGTCTGCAGGGAGCAACGACATTGCGAACACCTATTTTCATACCTTGACCCGGCTATTTGACTACAGCATTTCTTCTTACATGGAACTTTTGGCGCGCTCGGCCTCATCCTTCTTGCAGGTACTTCAAATTTAGCGAACCATTGTAGCTTTGGATCGTTCATATAAGTATACATGCCATTTATGTCGGTTTGGCATCCGAATCATTGGGAAAGCAAGAAACAAACACCTGTTCTCGACAAGCTTTCCATCATCGACTCAAGTATGATACTCTAAGCATGCATGGTTCATCAAGCTGCACTAGAAAAGCTAGAATCTCCAAGGGGACATGATGCTAATCTGCTCTAACCTGTCTCGCGTAACCGCTCTAGGAACTACACACAAAGGGTGCTCGGAGGATTGGCGTCTTCAGCTTGGCTCCCCTTGGGTGCACACCCTCAATGAGAACTCTGGCCGGCGGAATCAAGAGGAGATGCGCGGAGGATTACAACCAGATGGTCCAACTGCTCAACTCGAAGTTGACATCGGAGTCGCATCGCCTCAACGGAGCCTTCCCTCGTGCCAGGATGGCCCTTATCGACGTTTATGGCCCCTTACTTGACATCATGAAGAATCCCAGAAAATATGGTAAGACATGGTACGAAGATGTCCTCGTAACAAATTAACTATAATCCGATCAAAGCTTTTTGAATGACATCGGTGTGGCTGCACACCGAATCTCAACTCATTACCAGAGACAGCGGTCTCGAGCTCGATTTTCTTCTCGGTGACGATAGATTTCTCAGCTTTCCCATCGTGACAGGGTTCGAAATCTCGGACCGAGGGTGCTGCGGCTCAGGCCTAATAGAGGCAGGGTTCATGTGGAACCAGTGGAATCTCTTGACATGCTCGAATGTCTCAGGATATGTGTTCTGGGACAGCTTTCATCCCACGGAAAATGTCTACAAGATTCTGGTCCATGGGGTGCTGGGGAAGTTCCTGGTCGACCTATACTCGTGATGACGGCAGCAGCGGCGATGATCTTTTACTATGTTTTTCATATTATGCGCGACGACTAGCTCGTGTGTTGAAGAACATGCGTAAGTATACTCTTGATACGACCGATAGGCAATGATCGATACACCTTAACATCTTTTGTTGCTTAAATTTAAATACAACTTATCAAGTTTTTCAAATGACTTCGTTTCTATGTCATATGTTGAGTATTGAAGTAGCAAATCAAAAGGATAAAAATCGGAATATTTGTAGCGCAAAACCTTCTACAAATCAATATGAAGATGACAAATCAAATAGAATATGAACGAGTTGATCATTTGAAAATTTTTTATGATTTATTTCTCTTCTAGATAAAATTATTATCTTTTATCTTTATCATTCACTATAATTATAGGTGACGATATATATATATATATATATATATATATATATATATCAATGAAAATAACGCTTCATCAACTTAATTTTTGAGTTTCTTTATTGAGTTGCATACCATTATTTATGCGAATTCCATCGTTAAGAACCTTCAAAAATATTCATGCAATTATAATGCAAGTTTATTCATGGTATCCAACAATTCAAATTCAATAATATTTATCACCCAAATAATAATTACTGCCAGGTTTTTTTTTTTTAATTTTCATTTTCACTACCAAATCCTGGAAAGTCAATTATTTCAAAATAATTTCTTCTTTTTTTTGTTGGAAGGTGGGGGGTGGGGGGCGCGGGCGGCGGCGCGGGCGGCAAACATATATTTACAGGATAAAACCAGGTGAACCGATTAAAAAGGGCTTCGTTACAGTCTGAAAGAGCCGCAGAACGGCCCGACCGTCGGGTCTGCTCGACTTCAGGCCCGGTTTAGCCGGTCCGGTTCCCCAATTCCAACCCGCTTCTCCTTCTCCTTCGTTGCGAGAGGGAAACGCGATGCGCGCGAGGTAAGACGGAGGAGGCGGAGACGGCGAGACCGCGCCGCCAAGCTCGGCCCAGCTCGGCTCGGCTCGGCTCGTCTCAGCTCAGCTCAGCCGCTTCGGACGCCCGGCTCTCCGGCGTGGACCGTCGGCATGGATCCGATCGCGTCGTTCGTCGAATCGCTCAAGGGGGCGGCCAAATCGGGCCAGGAGTTCGTCGCCGGCGTCCTCGACCGCCGCGACGGCTCCGGTCGCCGCCGTCCGGTAACGTCCTTTTCCCCCGTCGCTTCGTTCTTGTCTCTATCTCCAGGTCTTTTGCCGCTGCTTGCCTCCTGCGCCTCAGTCCTCCAATCCATTCATCCGCCGCGTAGCTTCGTGCTTCGCAAGATGTGAACTTTTTGTGCACTTCGCGAGAGGCCGATGATGATGATGCTAGAGCGGTTTGGTTGTTTCTCTGTCTTTACGGAGAATAAAATAGAAATTTTATTATCTTCTTAGTAGAACTGTAGAAAAAGAACGCATTTTTTATGTAAGATGATGAATTCCATGAGCTGGATGAGATTGTATGCTTGTTAAGCTACAGGATTAGAGTGGCAACGCAATTTCTATGATGAGCGTATTGTATGCAATCAATCTGTCCGATCGATTGGTGCGATGACGGTTTTGACTTCCCGTGCGGATGGTAGAACTATTTTCTTAGGAAATGCTGCCCCGAATCTGAAGCTTGTTGTCTCATTTTATACTTTTACGTGTAAATCCATGTACCTGAATGGTTGGTCCTGCTTTATCTATGTTTCCATATCTGGGCTTTGATTTTTAACTGGTTTAACTATTCAAGTAGTTTGCTTTGCGGTTGTGACATTGACTGATATACAGATTTCCTATGTAGCAATAGGTTGTATGACAGGGCTTCGTTGTTCTTCCTATGATTTTCTTCTCAGATTGAAATCTTAAAGCGGTTGCAGAGGGAAGCATTCTCGGATATTATGAAACTGAGGGACAGGCAAGACAAAGTTGAGCGTGTCCTCTCTTTTTATAAGGCTTCCAAGGACAGTCCTTTCCAGGAAGCTAGTACCCATGTGAGGGGGGAGGTTGATTTCTTGGGAGGTCTTCTGAGGATTAATAACGTTGATCAGCAGGATTATGGTGCTTTCCCAGGAGCCGGAATTCGAACTGGAATTGACACAAAATTCACTTTTGAAACAACCATCCGTGAGAAAGATGTGCTTGTGGCACAGTTTGTTGCCGGTCAAAGGGGCGGAGAACATGTGAATGGTTTTCTAGAAAGCCCACCACTTTCGCTGGCAAAAGTGTTCTACAGGGCATGTCTCAGTGATTGGTTTTCTGTGATGGCAGTCCCAGTTGGAGCTCAATGTAGAGATGTTGGTGTCATTTCAACTTGTTTTCATCAGGTACAAGCTGTCAGTCAAATTTTCTCATGACTTTGGTTTGATATATTTTTTAATAAAACAAAGTGCAGAACAAGAATTGGCATTCATAGGAGATAACTAGGCAAATAATTTCAGCGCTAGGATCTACTTTGTGAAATAGATGTTAAAGAATAAGTAGAGCTTTTCCTCAATGATGCCATGTACATTCCCCCTCTCCTTTCCAGCAACTCTGTGACTTCTCTGCATTCTAATATGTATTCGCGTGATCACATCACCCTATTTCAACTTGAAATGCCTTTGTCAAGGAAAATTCTCCCAAATCAGCTTCTTGTTCCCCCCTCAATATCCCGAGTAACATCTTCTATGTGGCAGGGAAAGGGTCTCACTGAATATCCATGTTCTGGACCTCCCCTGATAAATCATCACAGTGGCAGTGCCATCGGACTAACCGTAAGAAAATCAAATATCATTGCTTCGCTTGGTCAATGTGTTTCCGGATTGCGGAGGCACACCGGTTCTCATGGAATTGAGCAGTTGTTTAGTACTTTCGGTCAAGTTGTGTGTCAAATTCCAGGAAAAACAAAATTCTCTCTTTTGGGTCTTCATGAATTTCATAGGCTATCAAATCAACATCTTTCTTGTGGACCCCTTTCAGTTCCTATAAGTTTACTGAAGCAAGACAGGGATCCTACCACATTGGGAGAATTTTCCAGTCAAACAATGGGAGAGAGCACAGAAGGTTACGCCCCATCTGGATCTGTTGCTGTGATGCTGGAGTCAGAGCTGGACGAGGATATAAGACTAGGAGCTTGGATGGAGATGAAAAGTTCAAATCCCAAACACGTAGAATGGGCTGTCAGCTTGTCTAATGATTGCAATGAAGAACTTGGCTGGGGTCTGAGTCTCAGTGGGATGTCTGAAGGTCAGCCTAGATGGAATCGGTTTCAGGCCGAAAGTTATATTGATTTCAACATAGGCAAGAAATTCAACCTGCGCCCTGGTGTTGTACATGTAACGGATGGGAATGCCGGATTAACAGCTTTTATGGTTCGGTCTAACTGGTCCTTTTAATTTCTGACACGGTCAAGTTCCAATTCTTTTTTAGGGTAGGGTGTTAGCATTCTTCAGTTATGTTGGTGGCAGATTACTTTCTTTCCTTTATAACATGTAATCGCTTAGATTATGACCACATGATAGCGGATTGGCATGTTTGAGAAAAGGGTAGGAACCTTGGAAAGCTGTCTAGTTCTGATGCTCTGTCAGAAGTAGCGAGCCGGAATGCTGCAGAACAGCTTGTCATTGAGGTGAAATGAGAAGGCCATCGAATAGCACACTGCACTGATCATAATCGAAAAGTCTGATCAGAATTAAATGGCGACATTTCACCTCAACCAAACAAAAAGATGAAAAAAAAATCGACTCTGTGATACCTATGTCTCCTATGTGTTTACCATTCTCGGAGGGAGCTTCAGTTTAGAGTTGATTTCCTGACATCTATATGGACTCTTGCATGAGTAATTGGATAGTACTAGTATGTTTCAGTATTAAGAGATCTCTATGTTGTACGGCTCGCTTCATCACTTGTCGATGCCACGTGATAAACAAATGTGACTAGCAAAGCTGTAATCCCCTCATCTTGCTTGGTTTCTCATGTTTGTCGTAGCAGGGCTGCTTGTGCAAAGTTCTAATTTTGGGTGGAACTGTCAAGTCTTCAAAGAAATGTGAACGAAAGAAGCCTCAAACGTTTCCAATCTCCATAGAGGAAAATGTACCATACGGTCGGTACCTGTAACCAGATTAATCGTTTTTATGGTGCCTGATTATGGAACTTCCAATAGACGATAAAATCATAACCGATTGAGTTTATTATTAGCTCAATGTCTGATCAATTCTCAGCGTTTTTCAAGAGGTTTCTATACTTCCGGCACTAATCTCATTATAGTCGGGTGTCTTAGTTGGGCTTTTCCACTACCAGAAATAACTGTCAACCTACTGGGACTATCTATTCCTCCATAGAGAGAGAGAGAGAGAGAGAGAGAGGGAAGGTAGGTGGAGTGATCTCAAGAGGGCTGTTGGGGTCCTGGGAGACCCTTCATTGTATCCCTACGATGTAGCATGAAAATCAGCATTTGCTGTTAAGATGAGAACATTCTCTTTTTATCCTACCCCCTCCAAAAGTAGGATCCACTCGCCACTCTTCAACCGAACTGGTTCTTCGATCTTTTTGGCGGCTCGCATTTCGCTCCGCGTAATCTTCTTCCTTGACCCCCTCTAAGTCCGCGTGCTCCCGTGTTTATACGGTCATTTAAACCATTCACAAAGCATCGATTTTCTCATCTCCGTCTGCTTGAGCATCCTACATTCACAGTCAAAATCTGCTTCGCCCGGGTTATGTTGGCTCGTTCATCAGACAATGCGAATTCAACGTTTTCTGGTTTGCTTGCAATGATGTTTCATTGAAAGCTCAATGTTTGATGAAGTTTTCGGCCTCTGTATTTTTCATATATGGATGACAAAAGCATGCCTTCTGCGATTAAAGCTCACGGGACACATTTTCTTCCGTTGGGTAGAGAAGAATCTCTCTCCACTCTCACCTTTGGTGATGTTCATAGGCAGATGGGCAATCTTGGCAAACCCTTCAACCGCATGACTTTAAACGAATTAACTAGAGTCACACCAGTTGAAGAAGGCCTTCAGCTGCAGAATCCTAATTCGACCCCTTCCGTCTTCCTCGGAAACTTCAACCTGAATGAAACGCTGAATAAGAAACCAGAGGAAGATGGTTGGGGTGAGATTGTGGATACTGAGCAAGTCGGTTCCGTAAATAACCAGTCCCTTGATCCCCAGATGACTCTCGGACAAACCACACTCGAGAATTTTCTTGCCGGTGCTGGCGTTATCAACTTGGATGTCCAAGAGAATCCCATCAATCAGGAGCCAACCACGGCAATTGATCCCATGATGGTGGTTTCGCAGCCAATGGACTGGGTGCAACTTCATATGGCTTCAGTCCAACAGCAGCAGCCATTGGTAGTGCTTAATTCGAATTTCAATGTTTCAAGTTCTGCGTACGAGAACCAAGGTTTTGAAACAGGTTATGCAGAGAACCAAAAATCTCTGCCCATTTCAGCGCCAGCCATATCTGCTACATCACCTGATTCTCAGGGATCCAGCGAAAAGAAGTATAGATACTCAGATGAGGTCATGGATAAGACCGTAGAGAGGAGGCAAAAGAGGATGATCAAGAATCGCGAGTCAGCTGCCAGATCAAGGGCAAGGAAACAGGTTAGCCACGTGATTTGAGCTGATGGTTGTTTGTGACCTATTGAAATCTTCAACTTGCCACCTTCAAAGTTGTGTTCTATCTTCTGAGCTGTATTCCTCCTGTGTTGATGAAGGCCTACACCAACCATTTGGAACATCAAGCTCTTCGCTTGAGGAAAACAAATAACTGGCTCAGGAAACAGAAGGTACAATTTTCGCCATCTTTATTGACAAAATATAATTGACTTCTTGATCTCCTTTGGCATGACATTGTATGAATCGGAATTTAAAATTTCCATCCTTTATGCGACAAGAATATTGGCCTTTGTTCTATAGTTTCTAAGTCGATCATGGAGTTATTTGGGAAAGGATAGAACGACTATATTCTTCATGGCATTCTTATCGTGGATCACAGCTTTGTTTACCTATCACTGTTCATCTGTTTTGTCGCATCTGTTTGTCGCTGTCTGGTGGAATCAGCGGAATTGGACCGATTAGATTTATTGAACTGCCCCGTTAAGAGTCTGAGATTGTAAGACCCATTAGACTTATTCAGGTGCATATGGAGGCTAGGTTCTGCGGTGCCTTTTATTGGGACGTGGTGTAATCCAACTTCAATATAGTAAAAAATCTGTTTCCCTCTCGAGAACAGAAGCTAGTTGCTGAATGACGTGCATCATCGCATGCATCTCTGTTTCTTAGTTTTGCACGTCGTTCGCTGCATTGCTTTCGCTCACAGTAAAAGAATCACTAATTTCCCCTCTGGTCGGGAATTTCCAATCCCTTGGAGAATTTCGGCTTGCTCATCGTGGGGCGTTCTGTTGCCTGCATCGTGGAAGAACTCAATGTGCTTTTAATAGATAACACACGACCGCTAGATTTTCAGTATCATTTTTCCCTACGTGGACTCTCATTTGGTAAATGTTCATAGATATGCGACTCTTGGGGAGAATCACAATTACCAAGCACGATAGAATGTAGACATATTCGTATGCCTCCAGTAGAGAGGTTCCTTTCGTGACGTCTTCAATCATTTCTCCATGGAAGAATCTCTGCACCAAGTCCTAATTGGGCAAAGATTGATGGGTCGTCTCAGAATTTTGGAAGGGTTTCTTTGTCCCACAAGACTCCAATTATGGTCTCTGAAGTAGGTGCTCTGGGTTTCCAGCATGAACTGTGTAAATGTTTCTCTTAGGCCAAGGTAGTTGAGGATTCGACCATCCTTAAGTTGGTCATCAAAAGTCTGTCCGGCTGAAATTCAGTCCTGGTTTGATATCTTGTTGCACTTGCAGTCCTTTGAATCCCGTTATTACATACTTGAAAGGATTTCATTTTCCTACTCAAAATCACTGAAAACGTACGTTCTTACTAATTCTGAAATTTTCCTCTTGCGTAGGAACTGGAGCTGCTCTTTTACTCAGATTCGAGCTCCATGCCTAAGTACCAACTGCGGCGCACAAGCTCATCTCTTTTCTAGTATATATAAAACATAGAATATGCGATTTTTTATTCTTTATTGTTTCAATCTACTTGAGTCATAAGATTGGTTTTCTGGAAACTTCGCCCATCAAATTTTGGAAAGAACTCGTCAACCAGTTTATGCTGCTATTGCAGAAGAAGACATACCAATAATAGCATCACTTTAAAAACAGACAGAAAAAGTGTTTTTTCCTGGGTCTCAACCTGCTCGCTTTTCATGTCGTTGCTCTTACTCAGAAGCATCTAATGCCCAGAATGGATGTTCAGCTCGGAAAAGACATAAGACGTCTCTGCATGTAGATGAGTGATATATCATGCACATATCAGGCACATTTCCTTCGCCATCAGATCCCAAAAGCAGAAGGTATATTCTGCACTGTTGGGAACCCCAAGCAGGCATATGCAGCATTAAATACAGTGGCTCCTGAATGAACTCATCACAGCTATCAGGATTCCCAATTCTTAGGTGCGAAGCTTCCTCGGAAAACATTGTGACAACTCCAGTTTTTGAAAGGCCACTACGAATGACTGAATTTCTTGTTCTATGGTTGTAGTAGACAATGGCAATCCTACCACGGTTCTACAAGTTTTTCCACGGGCGGGTTAAGTTGGTAAGAGGAAAAGAGGCCCATTCAAATTCCAGGCTCCATCCCCCCACAAAAGATTCGTCATGTATAGCATGACCGTCCGCAATTACAGTTGCTCATTATCTTAAGAGAATTGGTGGCATAAATACGGATCTGTTACGGAGAGAGATCAGACAGACCCGCGCAAAACTATTCAGATTATGATATTCAGCACAAAGTGCCACTGCCTTAATCATCATATTTGTTCCAAACATCACATAAATTCCCAAGGGTTTTGCAGGCTCGCTCCAGAAGGGCATGAACCTTACATAGATCCACTGAATAATGAACATAGCTTGCCTCACACGGCATTATGACTACAGACTAATGAAGATGGGAAGAATTATCAGGAACATAAGTTAATTTCTTTTTCTTCAATTTAGTCCTTGCTGCAGGGGAATGTACATCTTCAAGGTGTAGTCTAGATAGTATCCGTTAAGTAGTTACATGATCCGACAGATCACAGAAAGAAACTCTTCAACCAAATTAGTGACTAGAGACAGCCCTTTTGTATTTACATGTCAACACCTAGTCCCTATCCACAAATATATACAACAAGCAATGCTCATTCCCTGCATTGAGCAAGTGTTTTTCTTGTATGCCCTTTCCATGACGAACCTCCTACCTGTAAAGAGAAGATTCCAGAACCCTTATAAGAGAGCAGCAGAGCTAGCTCTGACAGAAAAACAAGAGAAACCTGCATAAAACAGCCAAGGAGATGTTTCACATGCTGTAGTAGCTTATAATGATGCAACCAATGACTTTACAATTTACTTGTCTGAGATTTTTATCCTCTTCCACGAGGTTTTCTTTGAATCAATCAACTGATGCATAAAAACGATTGCCAAAAGGTCAGAAGTATACTCACACAGACAGAAGAATCAACAAAGAAATGTAGAAAAGTCACATCTCTGTCGTTTACAACAAAAGTCAAGATTCTTGTCCTAGAAAGAAAAACTTACCAAGATGAAGGGTTTTAGTCAGCAAAGTATCTTTAGTGCATCTTAAGAAACTCTGACTATATAATTTAGGGCCTGAATTGAGACTCAAGAAAATGCAGAATATGACCCAAGTATATCAATCAACTGAAAAAAAAGAAAAAAAAAAACCCAAGTAGAAATCTGTTTTAAAACTCCAGCAAGTTTTTCTTATAAATAAAAACAAAACAAAACGCCTACTGAGAAGTCATGACTCTTAAAACTGGTTCTCTTTGCGACTCCTACTCAAATATATAACTAATAAATGAAAATTCCATCTAAATCTTAACAGGATACTTTTAACACATCTCACATACTTTTCAAAAGGCAAAAACACAAACCAAAAGCTCAGGCACATGCTTTTAGCTTCTACTTCTGGGATTTACTTATTCGCTTTTCACTATGTTCCAGTGCCAACAGCTTCAAGTTCAATTCAAAGCAAAAGCCAGGACTAGAAGACAGTGTGAAAAGCCCTCTTAAACAGGCTAAAAGTTCTGCATAAATTTCTGCACAAGTGGAACCTTAGCATTGATACTGCATTAATACAAGGGCCACTGAGAGTGCTGATCACTGCAACTCAACAACATCATGGGATAAGCAAAGAAGTTGACAGCTTAATACCAAGGCTAAACTTGTGGGAATTCACAGAGGCCAAAGCTCCTGCCTGCTTCCACTTTGCCAGGCATGATTGAAAGAATGATAGGTTCCTTTCTACATCTTTTAAGTAACTGGCAAATAAAGTGCACTAGTATGGTAGCTTACATAAGGTAGGAAGGTTGTTCGGTTGCCAAATCATTTCTTCGTGGCATCAATAAACATCGCTCGGGTCCAATGCTCAACATCCTCATATTGTGATGGTGGCGGAGGAAAAGTAGGATGTTCCACGAAATCCCATCCATCAATAAGAGACTCATTCTTTCCTATATCCGACAAATCAGCAGCATAAAGAAAGCTGGCAGTTGAATTAGGAGGATTGGCATCACCAATGTTTTTCTGCAAGGCACAGCTAGCTCGTCAAAACCAGCGAAGGTGTAAACCAACCAAGATTATGTAAAAGGAATCTCATCTTTGGAAGCTGTCCTCTGAACATAAAAGAAAAGAGAAGACATATTGGTAATATCAGTTCTAATCACATGACCATGGATTTATATGATAATCTCATACTAATTCACCGAAAGAAGGGTCAAAGGATATCTTAACAACAATTGTAATAGATAGAATATAACTCTACCATAGAAATTGACTGCGTTGCATATCATGGCACACAATTCACATTCACAGTCCCTATCTTTTTGCGTATGACATCGCCACTCTCTTTGGCAACATCCACTAATTCGGAAGGGGGAAAGTATAGAGAAAATATTAGTTTGTGACACCAATAGCAAAAATTAGATTTAGTGATCACAATTGCCCACCATCTTAATGTAGCCAAGAGAAGGGGGGGAGTGACGGTGTAATTAGCAAACCTGTCCTACATAGCACAATGAAAGCAATCTAAGTACCAAATCTCAAAATCATTTTAAGATATGCCAGTTTTAATTCAACGTAAGCAAAGGTCAAGTGCAAAAGGATCAAATTTCAGAATACAAGTCAGCTAAAAGTACTCAAATAATATAAGGAACTATATAATTATGAATCAACTGTAAAATACATTCTCACTCATACCACAATAGGAAGTGTATGTGCACTTTCCAGTAAAGTGCTTGATGTGATAGCTGAGTTCACGTTCCACACGGACTTATTTAACTGTTGAACTTGCTTACTTGATCTGCAAATCAAGGGAGATATAAAAGTGAGACACAGAATGCATAAAAAATGTGGCATATTAGCAAAAACTAGTATTGAGTTTGCATAATGCCCAATATGCAGAATGCTACATTTACAGAATAACATATAAACTATGTAATCTGACCTCAAAGTCATTAAGTCCTCGAGGTTCTGGCACAAACTCTAAGTTACAAGTCAACTATAAAAGGAAAGCTTTTAAGTTCCTGACAAACATATCTACTTCTCATCTTTTTGAACTAATATACCTCCTATCATCATCGTCTCATCTTGTTCAACATGGTTATTACTGAAGAAACAAGTGATCTAACTCTGGCATATCCATACAAGTACACACCCAGAAAGGTGACAAACTAACTCAAAGTCAGACTGAAAACACAGTTTCTACTTTCTTTGTTGTGCTAAAAGGCAATGAAAGTGTGTACCTTGAACAAGCCATCTTCAGAGAAATTACAGAGCGAACATCCTTCGAAGAAGAGAGTATGCTCAATAATTTAGCAAAGGCCTCAAAAGTAGACGCCTCAGAAGGGACATCTAAACAGAGAGAATTGAAGCAATATGTTGTGATGCATGCCACACTTTTCTTCAAAAGGGATATTCCTCTCTGCAAATCCTTGTGTGTTTCGACAGAATGAGGAGAAGCAGAAGAATAACTAAAACTGCTACTTCTACAAGAATCAAGCTGGGCCTTTCTCTCTGACTCCATTGAAGCAACACCAAAATCACTTGAGCTTCTGTCTGACCACGAATTTTCTCCACTAGTGGAGCAATAGTTTTGGCGTGGTATGAAAAGGGGATATTCATTGCTGCAAGGCACACAAAAATTTCAGACAAGCATGCCTGAGCACCCAAGTTGTCAAATGTCATTGCACAAGAATCTACCTTCGAGAAGATGGACGAGCATCCCAATAAGAATCTCGTTGCCAAATTCGAGAGCAAGAACCCTATTATACAAAGGGGAAAAATATCAGTCAATCAACATAAAGAGTTAATTCTTAATTAAGAGACATAGAATCATCCTCTTTTTTTAATAAGATGTGAGTGAAAAATGTTTGGAACATTTAATAATGAAATATAGCATTACACTATTAAAGAAAAAGAACTCCAATTTCCATTCCAAGTCAAGACATATAGCCTCATGAGATCCAGGGGTGGAAGAAACCCTAAGATTGATATTAAATCAACATTACAACAAAAGGGAAAAATATCAATCAATCAACAAAGAGAGTCTATTCATAATTAAGAGACATAGAGTCATCCATTTTTTAATAAGATATCAGCCAAAATTTTTTGGAATGGTTCATGACGGAATATAGTATTGCACTATTAAAGAAACACAACTCCAATTTCCATTTCAAGTCGAGACAAATAGTATCATGAGATCCAGGGGTGGAAGAAACCCTAAAATTGATATTGAATCAACATCATGTGAAACAAAGGAAAGCCCACAAATACAGCTAATTCTCAAAAAAGAATACAGGCATTGTAACACTAAAGCAAAAGTAATATAGTTAGCATATTTATTCAAGCCTTCGCAAAAGTAAAGCTGATGCATATCTTCACAAATGAATTGAAAAGATTAACAAGTATTACTTTTGAATCACAGCTGCCTTTCAGTTCAAGGGCGAGAGTCCAACTGATAGGTAACCATCAGAAAGAGCAGCAAGCACTTTTTAATGTTCTCATTTCCTGTCTATTTACATGCCTGTGTTTGGTTGGGAGTCCAAATTCATTTTGTATCACATTCAAGGATCTTGCATACTGGAAAACTATTTTTGCTGTAGGCCAAATGCCGAAAGGAAAAAACCAAACAAAGATGTTGAGAGAATCACAGATAAAACTCAGTGGAAAAGTTCATGTTGTTCAAATTATAAAATTGTCCTCACCGCAAATCCTGAGTTGTGAAGTGCTGGTGCAGCCAAGATCTGAACAACAGTATTAAGAAGTAGAACCATGTATCTGTTATGCAACAAAGTAATTAGAATGTTATTTTAGAGAAACTCACGTTGTTGAGAAACAAGACACTATCAAGGAAGGACTGCACTAATCATTGAAAACCAAAAGACAAACTATGCCTGAAAGAGGGTAGAAGTAAAAGGTTAACAAGAACAGGAGAATCTCTGCAAGTTTTTTGCCATATCCATAAATTACCCCAATGAAGCACCAAGCTCCTGTGAAGGAACAGAGTGGGGATCAAGTCCTCTAGGTAAACGTGCATTGCAAATTTGATCAAATCGACCGATGGATCCATCTTTCCTTTCCCCATCCACAGTCACCTGAGGCATAAATTATATGAATCAATCTATTAAGATAATAGTTATGCAACAAAGGATAACTATCAAGTGTTTCACAATGATTTTCGCCAGGAATACACTTATTACAACAATTACACCGGTAATGATATGAACCACGAAATGGAATCTATATAGCTCCTTTCTGACAAAACTTACATAATGAGTAGCACACTTCCTAAGAAAATCTTCGAAAAGTATTAACCAAAAGTTATTGTTTGTGCACATTAACAGTCGGATGCAGAAAGGCAAACATGCTAAGCCCAAGATTAGATGTTTAGCTGATGCCATTATTAATTCAAAGTGAGCTGAAGCTCCATGAGAAGCAATCTTCAGGATCATCTACTATAAGCAATGACAAACTCAAAATCTTTAGAGCTCAGAGAGGAAAGCCAAACAATATAACTAGAAACAGCTACCCAGCAATTTTCTTTTCAGGTACGACCACCATTCCAGTCCATGTTCTGTGATGCAGCTTTGCCTAACAGTCCCCCCAACTGAGAGTGATCGTGGTGCATGTGGCTTCAGTTGGTGAATTCTCAAGTCTTAAAAATTTTATGCCATCATTTCTCTCATTCAAAGACACCGTGATGTAATAATTTCATTCACAAACTCTGTTTATCAAAGATATACATAACCTTTCACTAGTTGTTACTCAAACTTTTCACTTGAGAGATGGAAAAGGGCCTTCATAGAGCATAACAAGACTATGGTGCATTATCAATACTCGCAGTTTCTAATTACTCATTAGCAAAAAATTACTATTTAAGAGCTTACTCGACGTTGGGGGAACAATTTGCATATCTGTTTTATGACCACAGACTGTTTATGAAGACGCTCTGAGGTAATAGCCATCTGCAAATAAGAAGACAAAATTTGTTAAAACAACAAAGCTTAAACAGCTCAGAAAGCATACCAGGAATGTAGATCAAGGATTCCATATCGAGGCTGAAAACTCTAGTCTAGAGTTGCATGGCTGCCTATGCTAATCCAAAAAATAAATCTATAATGTCCATCAAACATTTAAAAACAATGGCTGAAAACTCTACTCCAAAGTTACACAGCCGCCTATGCTAATCCAAAAAATAAATCTATAATGTCCATCAAACATTTATAAACAATCTCCAATAACATAAGAGCTTATTTGCGCACACACACGGGTGTCGAAAAGAACTAGTGCATGCATGATGTCGAAGACTAAAAGATCAATCAACTACAGGAAGCTGAGAATAGAAAGCTGAAGGATGCCAAAGGAGTCACCACGCATTTAGTATGTCATGGGGAACAGAAAAAGTAAAATTTAGATGGAAATTATCAAAATAACCCCACTCCAAGAGAGCAATTAAATATATATCACAAAGTATCTAAAATAATAGGTAGCAGGATTGATTCCTCACAAGTCCCAAGGTCTGTGTGCTTATAAGGTTAGGATAGAACTTCTCCAGTTGTTCCACACGATTCCTATCCAACTGCATAGAAAAGCCAAAAGTTGACCATTTTATGGTGCAACAGAAACACAATTTGCTTGATACTGAATGTGACAAAGAACGCTACCAAAGTAAATCTGAGAATGAAAATATAAAACCAGGAAAATTGGCTGCACCTTGGATAGTGCAGAATCCAGCATTCCATACTTTGCCTTCAATTCGTTTGACAGTCTCTCGACCTTAGCCTTCCCTGCAAGTCATCCTTCAGTCTCACATCTTAGGAAGATTATAGAGCCAAATCTAATACACTGCACTCAAAAATACCTTGAACAAGTTGTTCTTTCTTGCGATAAAACTTTTCCTTCAATTTTTTAAGCTTCTCATCCTGTGTCACTCTCCAATTATATTGATCATCCGCCTTGCCCTGATGAACAGAACAAAACTTCAGACTGACTATAACAGCCATGTGATCTTCCAAGTACCGAGCTGTCACCAGCATTACCAAAAGTGAAAAGAACGCTAATCACACAAATATGACATAGAAGAGTATGATGAGTCCCATCTCCACTGTGTACTTTATAAGTTGTGGAGGCAACCTTCAAAGGGTGACTACATCCCTGATGAACCGAACAAACATCAGATGAATTGGAGTACATGTGCCAACAGACAATTCATCCGCCGTTACCATAATTATCAATAAATGGCAATGATCTCAAAGTGCCCCAGCCTGCTACATATAGATGGCTAACCAGCCAGTAAGATTAACAACGTTTTATCAACCTCAACTTAACGAAGTGCCATGAGGGCCTGTGACAGGCAAGAACAACACAGTGTTTACATAACCATTCTTATTTGGCACCTATCAGCCCCACTGGCAGATACAAAGCATGCTACGAGTGTCGAGAATGCCATTTTAGAAAAGGGTAGCAGAGAACAGTAAAAAAAAAAAAAATCAAAATTCTAGATAGCTTAGGACTCAGGAATCAAAGGGTTGAACATGACAAGACCATTCTACTTAAACAGCTAAATCCGCATCAATTAAAGAAACAGAAAAAAGGGGAAACAAAAATCCGAGCCCTCGCTCCTACTTGCTTTATTTCTTTTGGTTTCCCGGAAGCATACACGAATGAACAAGAGAATGCAGCTGCTTCATACAGCAAAAACCAAACCTTTGCCACAAGCACTTCGCTCAATCTCGAATATAGCGCGTCCCGGCGGCTTTTGAGCGCTTTCAGATAATTGCTGTACTCGTTCAGCCTGCGCGCAAAAGACAAAGCAGCTCCATCAAATTGCACACCCAGCGAATTCGCAGCTAGATAACCAGCCATCGGCGGCGAAATTCAGGCCCTAAACCGAGAGAATACCAAACGAAAACCCTATCCAAACACTTCGACACGTTCCACGAACACGAAATCGCCGTCCACGATCAGGGATCCGAGATACCTGTAGTTAACGCACGCCGTGCAGATGGAAGCGAGATTCAGGTTCTCGCAGATGGCGCAGGTGCTGGGCCTTCGGGTCATCGTCGCAAGCGGCGGCGGCCGACGGCGATGGGATCGCGCTCGAAGAACCGCCCCGAAAACCCGTACCCGAACCCGACGGAGCCCCGCCGGAACCAGCCGCCGGAGGAGCGTCTGTCCCCCCAGGATCGAGGAGACGATTCAAGGAACGGAGCCCGATCGCGACGGAGCTCGATCGGTTACGAACATGCAGTCGAGGAAGCAGAGATGATCCGCAGCACCCGATAAGCTTCGATCGTCGAACATCGGACGATCGCGGGCGACGCTTTTCTTCCTTGCTTATGTGGTCTTATCTGATTGCTTTCGCGTCGGTTCATCGCCTTTTTATATTCTCTTAACCCGCCCTCGTAAAACGTGCAACGTGTAAGTAAACTTTTAATTTATTCGGCTAGTAAAATTTTAGTTCATAAATTATATAAAATTAACTTTTAGATATTGCTCTCAAATTCGAATTAGTGAAAATATAACATTGAATATTTTGAACTACATTGAATATTTACAAAAAATTCAGCACATCATTGAATAAATTAAAAATTTTGGGACAACATTATATAACAATCTAAAATTCAAAATCGTATTGAACAAATTACAAGTTTATAAATAATGTTACAAATTGAGACAAATTTTTTAGTCATTTGTATAATTATTGCTTCATAGATTGGCTACGAAATCATCAAACTGCGAATTCACAATCAAGTGGAGTTGGTTTAGATTAGGCAAATTTTAGGATGTCCTAATCTTTTATATGAATTTCAATTCATGTATTGACTTTGACAAGTTATGATGGGTTTTTTACATTATTTTTTTATCAAACTTGCTCATTCTATAAAATAGTTACTACTCTACCATACAAGATATAATCCTAAATTACTTTTGTGTATGTACAAGTGTTCCTTCTCACGTGTATATATTAACAATAAATTAAAAAATTTCTAATCATGTAAGTTTTATTATTTACAAAATCATAATGTTCCCAGCATATTGAGTAATTGATTTTCTTAAGTGGTCAATTTTTGTGTGCCGGGCATACCATATCAAACTTATTTTATTATATAGATATAGAGTAAAAATATACCTTGAAAATAAAATGGCTCTGAATAAAAAATGTTATGATTTGAAATGTTGTATCTAAATAAGATTTTTTAGATTTAGTCAATTGCTTGGTCCCCTTTATTGAGTTTGTAGTAAAATTCCAGAGACAAAAGTAAAATTTAAGATAATCATTAGGGGTGTGCAAAATACCCGGATCCGCCCTTAGGACGGACAAATTTCTAACCGGACCGGAATCACCCGAAACCGGTGGGTCTTGAGGGCACTGGTCCGGTTCCGGTTCCAATAAATTGGAACCGGTGGGTACCGGTCCTGGTTCCGGTTCCATGGGCGGATCCGCCCACCCACCCACCCGGACCGGACCGGAACCTTTTTAATATTAAAAAAAATTACTAAAAAAACCCTCTATCGCATCTCACTCTTTAGGGAACCTTTACCTTTGGTCAAAGAAAATTTAACCATTTATACTTATTTGCAAGTAGGAAATAGAAGAATGTTGCATTCCATGTGTTCGCATTTTTTTTATTTACGAGATACATTTATAATTACAACAAATGAATATTTGTTTTACGTATTTAAATTTATTTGGTTTGCTTTGATGTCACGTATGTTGAAAACCAAAATTTTTTCGCATCAATATCGATTCATGGATCCACCCGGGAACCGAACCGGACCGGCGGTCCGATTCTCAGGTGGATCCATGCAACAAACGGGTGGATCCTGGTTCCCATTTTTCGGAACCGGTCCTTAGCGGGCGGTTCCCGGTTCTAGGTTGGGAACCGCCCGCCCGAACCATACACACCCCTAATAATCATGTAATCATCGGTGACTTTTTCCATGCACGGTCAATATGTTTTCATGAGGAATAGTGACACCATTAATCGCTACATTTTTTAATTTATTCAATATCATCCCGATACCTTTTTTAAACAGACGTGAAAAGGGGCATTTTGGTCAATTTAGGTAGATCGTCGGGGCATTTCCTGCCGTGGAAATAGCAATTCGGGAAGTCGCGGCCTGGACTTGCAGTGAAGGCTGAAGACGGAGGAGAGGACAAGAAGAAGAAGAAGAAGAAGAAGAAGAGGAGGAGGAGGAGGAGGATCGCCGCGAACCGCATTGCGCCCTCCTCGTCGAACGTCGGAGCGGAGCTCCAGAAGAGAAAGCGAGAGAAAAATCCAGGAAATGGCCGCGGAGGACGGCGTCCTGTTGGACGACAAGGCGAAGAGGACGAGGGATCTGCTGTCCAGCTTCTACTCCCCGGATCCTTCCGCCGCCGCCTCCGACGCCGCCTCTAAATCCGCCTCCCTCGACGCCATCAACGCCACCTCCTTCGACGCCGATCAGTACATGAATCTCCTGGTACCTCTCTTTCTCTCTTCCCCCCTTTCCCGGTCCGATTCGCATCCCGCGGTCCTTCGCGGTGATCTCGGTGCGAGGAGAGTCTTAACTTTTGGCCGAGCCTGTCGCCGAATCGCTCGGTTCGGTTCGGCACGGCGGCGGTCGAGGCACCTTGTCCTGCGTTGGCTGAGTTATGTTGACGTCGTGATCTGCGGTGTCAGCAGTCCTTTCTCCTTAAAGATCTTTAGGCTTGGCTCTCTATTATCAGTGTTCAGTGGAGATGTGTGTAAATTCCAATTTCGATAAAAATGCAATGACTGAATTTGATGGAGAAGGAGGGCTTAAGCGATGCATACGATAGGAGTGAGCAAGGTGGCTGTTCTCATGATTAGGATGCTGAGAATCTCACTGGTGTTAATTGGCGACCGTCGTGAATCATGCAGGTCCACAAGTCAAATTTAGAGGGGCTGCTCAAGAGGCATGTGGAAATGGCAGCCGAGATAAAAAATCTGGATACTGACCTCCAGATGTTGGTTTATGAAAATTACAATAAGTTCATCAGTGCTACTGATACGATCAAGAGGTAAACCAGGCATCAGATCTTTCAAGTTTTAGAGAGCTTCGTCATGTTCTTGATTGTAATCATGTCATTTTCAACATCTAGGCAGTCTTTATGGCGTGAATGATTGTTTGCTGTGTTTCTGTTGGGTACTAGTTAGCTTTCTATAGGTATTTTCATTACTTACTAAAGGTGAACTGTGTTTTTTCTTTTCCTGACAGAATGAAGAGCAACATTGTTGGCATGGAAACAAATATGGACCAGCTCCTTGAAAAGGTATATGGAATCTCTCCCCCTCTCGCATCTGCATGCACACTTGTTTGCGTGTGTGTGTGGATGCACAGGCGCCTTCTTGTGCACTGATGACTTCTCAACTTTAGACCAGGACTGATTGACTACCCAAACTATGGCAGATAATGTCGGTTCAATCCAGAAGTGATGGTGTCAACACCTCTCTTTTCGAAAAGAGAGAGCATGTTGAGAAATTGCATCGCACACGCAATCTACTACGGAAGGTTCAGGTATGTGATCCATTATATATATGATCCTGCTTTTTTAATGTTCTTATTATTTTGAAAGAATTTGGCACAAAGTCCTCCAAGCCTTGGTCCATTGTACCCTCACAAGGAAAGGATTTGATAGTAGAATAGCTGATTGGAAATTGTTGCATTTATAGCCTCTAAGTCATATTTGAACAGGCAGCTCTGGTGTTGGCTGTGAGTGTTTTGCAGTAAGTCATGCTAGTTGGTCTAGCCTTTTGTTATTGATGTGACTAGTCCTCATCTTTTATGTTACTGCCATAATAGTCTCTCGACATATTGTGGGGATATTACACATAGAGAGAACTGCTTAATTGTACTTACTAAAGTAATGGTGGATGGTATCTGATATTCAGTACTTCTTGTAAGATCTGTTTTTGGTCTTGTAAACAATTTCATCTTCCATGGACAGAACAGTTCATATATGATCTGCCGGCTAGACTTAACAAGTGCATCAAATCCAAAGCTTATGCTGATGCAGTCAAGTTTTATACTGGAGCAATGCCAATTTTCAAGGTCAATTCTTGTCGAACACTCCTGTAGTCTTCTGTGTGCACCCTTCTCTTTATCTTTCAAAACAAACCACAGTAGATTGCCAATGAGATGAAGGAAAAACTCTATCGCTAAAGTGTTCCTTACTTTTCAAAATCTCTTTAGGCATATGGGGACTCATCGTTCCAAGATTGTAAAAGGGCTTCTGAAGAAGCAATGGCAACAGTCATAAAGAACTTACAGGTATATTTTCTTTTGAATGATAGTAATTCTCTTCCTAGTATCCAAAACCTGATCAAACATCTAGACTGTGGATGTTTAATAGGTTTTGGTCTCTATCTTTCTGTTTTGGCTTAGTGATATTGGTTTTACGTCGCTTAGTGAAATCTCGTAACAGAAGATGAAAGAATGCAGAACCAACCTCTCATGATTTCTTGTAATAGTTATTGTTCAACTAATTTACTTAAGTTAGAGCTCAAGCTTTCAGTTGTGTGTTTCTGTAATTTCCTATGCCATATTGGAGGATGAGTGTTGATTGCAGTTATGTTACCTGCAATTTCCTATTCCATATTGGAGGACTAGCATTGATGCAGTTGTGTTCCCCATGATACTTTCCATTGAAGGATTGTTGGATTTTCTATCTGTGTCTGAACTATTTAAGTTTGGTTTGGCTGCATGGATCTCTTATAGGTTTTTATTCTTAAGATTATTAGTGGATCTTGCATGTTCATCTTGCCAAAATATTTGGCTTGGGAGATGAGGAAGAAAAAGAGCCAGCCAGGCTAAAAATTGAAATATCTTCTTTTTTACACTTTCTATTTGCCCAATATTTTCCAAAAATAAATTAGTCCATCTGTTTATGAACTGTGGCCTTATGTGGGAACAGTCGTGCTGTTGGGGTTTTTCCTGCACCAGTTGGAAGTGTCAAGTCCAATAAATACTTTATAAGTCAACTTTGTCGTGTCCCCTCGGTGTCCTTTTTAAATCAGCCCTTGAGAATGAGATAGTATTATCCCTGCGCCATGTCATGCCAAAAGGAACTATTAGTGTCAAAGTAAATTGTTTATACCTTAATCTGGACAAAAGACAGCAGTTGCACTTTTTGTATCTGGTAGAAATCATAGCATTTACAGAGGAAGTTGTTCCAAAGCTTCACTTTTACCAACTGCAATCAGTTAACGAATCATAAAATAGTAAGTTACGATAAGTAAATTTTAGGCTGAGTAATGTGTCCACTATCCCCTTTGTTTTGTTTTTGTTAATTAAATATGTATAACATGCATTCTTCCTCTTGTTTTTTCCTTCTCTCTTGCAAAACTTTTCAGGGAAAGCTGTTCTCTGATTCTGAATCCATTCAAGCACGAGCCGAGGCGGCAATGCTGCTCAAGCAGTTAGATTTCCCGGTCTGTACTGCTCCATGACTTTACTGTTTTTTTAGCCTAGTAGATGAGTTTTAAGGGGGGAGAAAAAAGAGGTTTAAGGACATTAATGATTGTTTTTTTCCGTCTCACCTGTTTGAGATTACAAATGGCAAGAAGAATAATGCTTTTGTTCTTGTTATCTCTTATCAAGTTACCATTGGTTATTGCAAACTCCTGGAGTTTTGTCCCTTTTTATTTAGGTATTTGATGCTTGGATTTTTCTGAGCTCATAATAAAATAATATGAGTACTATGATTTATGCATTATCACCTATATTTATGATTGATTGCTTGGTGTTAGCAGGTAGAAAGTTTGAAGGCAAAGCTACTTGAGAAGTTGGAACTGTCTCTTATGGACCTTAATCTCAAGGCTGAAGAAACGGACAAATCTTCAATGGATCCAAATGACAATTCAAAAGAAGGAAGCTTATCTGAGTTACTCTCCCTCGCCTCTCATGAGGTAAAAACTGAATATGCTGCCATCTGGCAATTTAATGGAAAGAATTTGAAAGATTATAATTCCAGAGACAGCGAAAGCTGATAACTCTCACTCTGAGTTATCAGCTTAATCTCTCCCTGATTTTGATGCTGACATAATAAAGCATGCTCCTTATCATTATGATGTAGAAGTTCTTCAGGTTTGGTGTATTTTATAAGCGTCTTGAGAAGATACATGACTTTGATCTTTGTGAAAAAATGTGTTATCTGTATAATTTAGCGCGGGCTTATCTATTTCCATTCTGCACAAGCTATAAAGTGATCATAGGGATAGCTTTTGATTAACGCCTTCAACAATAAAATCCAGGATAACCTCCAAATTAAGCAGCATTTCCTATTTTCATATTTTCCACTATTTCTAATTAGCTTCGGATGTTCTTCTATTACATCGGAAATTAGATGCCTCTTTTTCAGTGTTATGTGTGAGATTTGTTGATCTGACCAGTGGAAGTCTAGTATCCCAATTCTTGCTGATTACTTGCTTACAGATTTAAGTTGTGCATTGATCATTCAGAAGATTGGTAGGTAATGAACCCAGTTCAACCATGGCTGCGGGTGCAACCAATCATTAGAAGACAATGACACATCTTTTTTTATTTATTTTGCTGATTAGTAAAGAGTATTCATAGAAGAGGCACTAAGGCAGCTCCTGTTTAGCCTCCTTTCTATTAGAAAGTGACTACATAAATAAAGCATTTTATCTATAAGAAAAAGAATTACTCAAAAAAAGTTTCAAGGCAATAACAACCCCCTTGATAACAAAATATCAAATTCTATCCAACCCAACAAAAAAAACCCAAAGCCCAGTTAAAACACCAAAATGGTTGCATTGAACCCTGCAGGATGAAACCATCCATTCTCAGATTTACCAATTCATTACTTCTAAAATCCTTCTCTGCATTCACCCCTCACGATATGAAGTTCTTCATGTTCTCACACCGTCTTTTATCTTTTAAATCAAATGCTTGTACTTCCTCTCAAAGAAAACAAAACTTAAGGTAATTTTATCCTTAGATACAAAATGTGACACTGATGGAAACCTTTTACTAGTTTTACATGTTAACATTTGTTCCTTCAAACCTCTAAGGAAAACTAAGGCTGGTTATTAATAGCATGGTTTTAATTCTCTATCACCTCATCTAACTGGAATTGACACGTAAACAGTTGCGATGAGGTTATGATAGAGAAGCATTTGTTCCCCTACACTTTAGATGCATATGACTTGCATCTCCTTAAAAAAAAAAAGTACATTTTATTATCTTTAAACTGTATGCCTTTTAACTTATGAAGTAGGCTTCTGTTCGGGAGTTTGTGGAGGCTGTCCGTGCTTATCGGGTCATATTTCCTGATTCAGAAAAGCAGCTTATTTCCCTTTCACAGGACTTAGTTATCAAGTAAGTGTATTATCATGCATGTCTACTGTTCTTTCAGCTAATAAACTCCTTTTGTTGACATATATTTCACACAATGTTTAAGCAGACTTTCTTTGATTATATAGGCACTTTGAGACAATGGAGCAGTATCTTCAGAAACGAATTTCTTCTACTGATCTTATTACCATCCTTAGTGAGTACACCTTGTTACATTTTTTCTAGGGAAGCTCTTCCCTACAGTTTTCTAAATAAGCTTTTGACTAGGAACTGGTTGCTTTCTGGGGATTTATTTGCTTTTGTTCTCAGTAATCTAAGTTTTACTCTTCTATAGCTCTTTCATAATAAATTAAAATGTAATCTTGATCATGGGGACATATTTATGATGTGTACCTAATAGGCTAGGAATGATTCTTTTTCTTCAAGAATGTTTGTTCTCATTTTCTCCTCACTCAGTTGTCCAAAGAAATTATTCAATGCAAAGTTGGAGTTGTTACCTTGAACATGCTTGTTAGTATTATTTTTTACTTCTATTCTAGTCAAATTAGGGTACCACGCTTGAACAGGTCCTTAGTACTTAATAAAGGCATTATTGGTTCCCTCCCTCCCAGCATCTTAAAAATATGGGAAATTACGCAAATGGTCCATGAACTTGGTCCAATGTGCAATGCCGTCCTTGAATTTTTAATTTGTTTAGTGTGATCTCTAAACTTTGGCCCAACATGCAGTGTCGTCTCTAAACTTTTAATTTGTTCAATGCGGTACTTGAACTATTGGTAAATTCTCAATTTACTCTGAAGACTCTGAAAAATATGCAAGCTAAAGGACTTTATGGAACAATTAGCAATAGTTCAGGGACTGTATAGAATAAATTATAAGTCTAGGGACCACATTGCTCATTGGGTCAAAGTTTAGGGACAATATTGCACAAATTAAAAGTCTAGGAATGATATTGCACATTGGACTATAGTTTAGGGACTATTTGTGTTATTACCCCTAAGAAATTAAAAGGTATAGAAAGGAAAACAAACGGAAGAGATCTGTAGACATGGAGCTCTATGTAGCCAGGAGTTATACATGTCGAGAATTTAGGGCTTGCTTTGCTTTGCCAATCCTTCCAGATGATTGTCAAATGTCTGATGTGCTTCTCTTGTGGCCAAAGATGCTTAATGAATTTCAATCCTCATTTAATCTGAAATATTGGGGACCATCTTCTTATTGGTGTTCTTCTCTTTTAAATGATTATTACACAATATTCTCCATGATCTGGGTAAAGTAATCGAGTCAAATAGATTATTGGAATATTGGAAGCATCAAGTTTTGGTAAAAGTTCTTGTATGTTTTGGTTTGGTAGTCATATAGTTGGCTTTCCCTATAGCGATGCCAAGAACACAATGCCTGTAGCATGGAGCTGACTGTTCTTTGTATCATTAGTGATAAGTGATGCTTGGCGTCTTATCAATCACTGTATCGTTCAAGAAGATCACGTTTGAATTAAGTCTAAGAGTGGACTTCCTCCAGTATTGGTTTATGAATTCAGGATTTCAGGTGTTCATAATAGGGTATCTTATTACCTTGCCATGTCAATCCAGCAATGCTTAACTAAATCCCTATCTTACACAGAAACAATATGGACGGATGTGACTCTGATGGATGAGGTCCTAAAGGAAGCTGCTCTACCTGAGTTCTCACTGGAGGTAAATTAGAAATCTTTACACCACTGTTTCTTCATATTAGAATTCTTTAAGCAATTGATAAAGTGATGACTCTCTTAATGGGGCCTCCTTGTTTGGGTGAATTAGTAGCTCTATGCAGTGCTGACCTCTTCTATTTCTTCTCAGGCTGCCCAGGTTGCTGTCAAGAAGTATGTGGCTGGAAAATTTTCTTACCTTCGACAAGATATCTCAGGTTAATTCCCTATCCATATTTTCATGGGGATCATTTAACTTGAAAGGAGATTTTAACCGATGATGATTTAATATATTCTGTAAGTGTAATTCTTTGAAAGTATTGCGGGACATTTTTATTTTGCCATTGGTGAACTTGTGGATATAATTAAATATATGGCGTTTTACTACATTAATTGATGTGCCACTTCATCTGTGTATTGCTTAACTGCATACTGGAATAACTTTTCTTATTTATTTTTTGACAACTGCTGATTGATCTCGTATGACTGTGAACTGGCAGATGACCTCCTTAGGCGAAACGAGAACTCTGAAAGTTATTCCTTGGAGATTGCCTTGGAAGCTGGCAAAAAGAGTGTTCTTCAAGGCAGCATGGATGTTTTACAGGTGAGCAATGCATGCCATGACAGTTTTGCTGACCTAAGCATGGAGTAGTTAGTCTGTTAGTTTTATCTTATATGTCTTTTTTATTTTAGGTTCACATCAATCCTCCACATTTGCATTATGCACTAGAAAAGTATCTCAAGCTAATAGTCCTGTAGTGGCCTCACTCTCCTATTTCAGCAAGTTCCTATTTGGAGTGTGAGCATTTATGCAGTGCTTAAATCTTCGCATTGTTTAGCAGTATTTTGTTCAGCTACTGGCTAATATGGCCTTTCTTAAACTTAGACTCTGAATTTTGGTAACGAATCTTTCTGATTATTATTCAGTATATTTACCTTAGGACTTCCGGCAACTTTTGGAAGACAACTTGGGGTTACTAGTTAAACTGAGAGACTTTATTGTGGATTGGGTTCAAGAAGGATTCCAAGATTTCTTTAGAACACTTGATGATCACTTTAACTCGCTTTCTGGGAAGAAGAATCTTGTGAATAAAGAGCAAAATATGATGGAGGTGACACAAAGTGATAAAGGTCTCATGGGCATTGTCCTGGTGCTGTCTCAAATCTCTGTTTTCATTGAGCAGAGTGCAATCCCGAGAATCACCGAGGCAAGGAGTTTAATATCATTAGCTGTCAAGTTTCTTATTTATGATTAATGGTCTCCATTATGCTTTTTATCTTGTATCATTGGGGCATGCTTTGGAGTTTTTACCCTCTTTCTACTTGCCAGGAAATTGCTGCTTCTTTTTCTGGTGGTGGTGTTCGAGGATATGAATATGGACCTGCTTTTGTTCCAGGAGAAATTTGTCGCAGATTTCGATCAGCTGGCGAAAAGTTTCTGCACCTTGTATGGTTTGAATTTTATCACTTGAGACATACAAGTCAGAACTTTCATTCATGACAAACTAGTGATAAATCTGACCACATCTGCATGGGTTGGAAATGGTACCATGTTAAAGCATTGATCAGTTAGACCAGATGATGCTTTTTTATGGATAGTCGTTTAAATCCTGACATGCTTTTGTCAATGTGGCCTTTAGGGCCGCAAAATCAGCACATTGACTCGCAAGTTTTCAATACAATAAACAGGACGTGTCTTCAAGCTTCACCTTCTCATAGCATTACTGCCAACTGTGATTGTACTTTGGTGGGGGATCCTCTGATTCAATAAACAGGATGGCTCTTCAATTCTATAAACAAGATGTGTCTCTGAACTCAACATTGCAATTTTGGCCATGATGTTTTTTGTTTTTCAAGGGGCGAGGTTATGGAAAACTTTCCAATTTTAGAATCTGCAGATGTTTTATGATGCTTCAGCTAGAAGTGATGCGAGAAGTTGTTCTTGGACTTCCTTATTTTTTGTTTAAGAACATTGGGTTCATCTAAACTTATTCTTGTGGGTTTTTCTATTACTAAGACCAGTCAATTACCTAGAGGAATTAGTTCTCTCTCATGAATATCCGTACTGATCAGTATAGCCAAATTTCATCTGTTCTAGTAATTTTGGAATTTGAAAGGAAGTTGATATTGTATCTCTTTTTCACAGTATATAAAAATGAGTACACAGAGGATCTCTGTCATCCTGAGAAAGAGGTTTACTACACCAAATTGGGTCAAGGTCGGTATGGATTTAGTTTCATTGACTGAGATGCATTTATTTTGCATTGACAGTATGTTTCACTATTTTCTTTTCTGACAGCATAAGGAGCCTAGAGAGGTTCATATGTTCGTTGATTTACTATTGCAAGAGGTTGGCACTTTTCTTTTCTTTTGTTCTTTTTTAAAAATATTGCAGTATCCAAAAGAGAAGGAAGCTATGTCTTCAAATATGCTACTGCTATTCTTAATGGTTGATCTCCAAGCGGATAAATATGAATTCTTCTCTCTTTTGGTTGACATTGAGGTAATTTTATCTGTCATAGTTGGAAGCAGTAGGGTCCGAAGTGAAGCAGATATTACCCCAAGGTCTCCAACGGAAGCATCGTCGTTCTGAAAGCAATGGAAGCACTACATCTTCACGTAGTAATCCATTACGAGATGACAAAATGGGTCGATCTAATACCAATAGGGCCAGGAGCCAGCTTTTGGAAACACATCTAGCAAAATTGTTCAAGCAGAAAGTGGAAATTTTCACTAAAGTTGAATACACACAGGTCTAGTTCCCTTTCTGCTAAGGAAAAAGTGGTTGTAAACAGTCTCGTCATCACATGATCTGAATCAATATCTCTATTTCAGGAGTCAGTCATAAATACAATCATAAAATTGTCCCTGAAAAGTCTGCAAGAATTTGTTCGACTTCAAACTTTCAATAGGAGTGGGTTTCAGCAAATTCAACTGGATATTCAGTTTCTAAGGGCTCCTTTAAAGGAAAGTGCCGAGGATGAAGCAGCCATCGACTTCTTGCTAGATGAGGTAATTTATTATATAGTGTAAGATCGAGCATATCTGTTATGGATATCAATTTGGGTTGTACTGCAGTTCAGTGTCAGCTTCATATCCCCCTGTTCTTGAAAAACCTACAATTCTAATTTAGCAAAAAATTTGTGAGAAAGAATTCACACACAAGGGCATCAACCCTCCCTCCAGCATCTACCTTTGAGTTTTTGGCTTTTCATAGTTGTGCTATTCGGTGGTCTTCTATATTGTTGTTATGGAATTTTTTGTTGAGGATTTTGAGAGAGGAGTGTACGACTAGGAGACTTAACTGTTTGCTGGATCTGGGTTAACTTAACTCTCCTGCTGGACTTCCATGTCCTTCTGTTGTGTTTGACGTTCCATGCATCTTTGACAGCTAAAACTTGTCCCCTGTTGGGATTAAATTTACACAGAAAACAAGCTTCTTTTCATGAGTTGTATGTGTGGTTTCTGTTATTTTGCCAAATGTCAAAAAAAAAAAAAAAAAGGTTGTGTTTATGATCTGTGGACTTACATTTCCTGTTCTTTGCTATTTTACATTGCTTGTCTCAAGTTTGTAGAATGTAATCGTGATGGTTCTCGTCATGTATGGGGCAGGTGATTGTTGCTGCTGCAGAGCGTTGTCTTGATCCAATCCCTCTGGAGCCACCAATCTTGGACAAACTAATACAAGCCAAGTTGGCTAAAACAAAGGAGTAGAACCACACTTTTTTATTGGACAGATGATGTCCGCAATTTCTCCTGTTGCTTCGTCACTCTTATTTCTCATAATTTCCTCCTTACAATTTTGCCTTTGGTGCTTTACAATGTTTACATTGGCGATTCTTCTGTTCCAAGTATTGCCATTGAATGCAATACCGCTGGACTTATAAAGCTCTTTTCATCAATAAATATAGGAATTCCTCTATGAACCCACTTAACTTTTTTGCTTATGCCTTGTATGCACGACGACGGAACATCATCAGCTCCAGGAATTTCAAATGCACGTCCTTTAGTCTTTGGCATACGTTTAAGGCTGTATCTGGCAACCACTTCTTCAAAGGCATTTGGCCTCTAAAAGCCGTTTGGCCAAATATTAGGGCGTTCGGCAAATAGTTTTGGAGAGCTTTGGAGAAATGTATATCATTTCCAAAATTTTCTAAATTCTCTCGGCACAAAGACAGGTCTAATGAAGTTTTGGGCTTCACATTTTTGGAATGTTAATACATTTTTATTTTTCCTTTCAATTTTGCTCTTGCTTAATTTTCAAAATTCCAAAAATGCCTCAATCTATTCTATCTTAGGTGTCATTGTCAATGCTAGATCTAATCGTTGGTGAGCCTTACCGAAGATCACACAACCTTGATGAGGGCCATATGAGATCAACCATTGTCAGGTTTGGTCAAGGTTTCGCAACTTTAAGCAATGATTGCTTGTGCTAGATTTGACTTGTTGGCGACCTAAATCTTTTGTTAGTTTAAGGTTTAGTTTCAAAAAAAAAAATGTGCCTTATATTTAATGAAAGTTGCTTCTCATTACATATTTACATCATAGGTTGCTAAGCATTATTTACTTTTCCCAAAAAAAAAAAGAAAAAAGAAAATGATATTACCTGGAGTCCCTTACATTTCTCCTAGGACTTTTCTCAAAGATCGAGCCAAATGCAATCTTCACTTGGAACTTGATGAGACAAGTTTAGGAAAAAGTCGTATTGTTTAGATTATGGCTAGAAAAAAAAAAAAAAAAACTTACTTCATTACAATATAAAATCCAAAGACGCTAATTGTTTTATTTAGACTTTCCACACCGATATTTGTGCTTACTGTAAGATAAATAACAATACCAAATTGTATTTGCATTTTTTTTCCCTCGATCACAGCGATTTGGAGCCAATTTCTAGAAGTTATCTTTTTGACCAAGTTCCTAAACTAGTCCTACTCAAACCTTTTCTTTCATGAATCTTTCCCCATTTTTTCGCATATATATATATATATATATATATATATATATATATATATATGTGTGTGTGTGTGTGTGTGTGTGCATGTGTGTGTTTTTTCTTTCTTTTGTCGTTGACAGCATCAGAAAAGAACACAAAGTTTCTTTACATTCTTATGATGTCAATTTCTTTGAAAAATTGGACCTCTATCCCATAAAAAATATCCCTAAGAACTGCTTCAATCCACCGTTCGTAGTTTGTCCGCACGCGGGAAAAAGGACACTAGCCAGCATCATATCAAAAGCTCAACCAGAAACTCAAGCTTAAACTTCCTTTCGGACCGACCGACAGATGACATGAGCGACCTCCTCAAACCGATTCTTCGGGAAGGAACTGCATTCCATTTCCGGCAGATGCTCTCCTCCTACACCTTCCTCTCGCCAAGCCTCGCTCCACTCGACACGCCCGTCTCCCTCATCCGCCAGACGCCTCAAACCCCAAGGCGCCGCCTTTCCTCGAAAGCAAGAACCGGCGGCGGCGGAAGATTCCGCCCCTCTTGCTCCAAGTACCTGTCTTTGGCGTCGAAACGTTGCTTTTCCAGCAATGTGTCGTGCTCCCGAGAAAACCCAGATGGCGATTCGTGCGGTGGCCCCTCTGGCGCTCAATGCATGAACGATGGTCTTCTCGCTTCTTGGCTACAGTCGTGTTCTAGTGTCAGAGATGTTCAAAAGGTTCAAGCTTTGGCTTTTAAGTGTTCAGGAGCCAGTGCTGCTTACGTTAATAATAATCTGATGTCTGCGTATTTGAGATATGGGAGATTGGACGAGGTGAGGAGGGTGTTTGACGAAATGCGTGAGAGGAATGTGGTCAGTTGGACTACGATGATTAACGCGTGCGTTCGGTTTGGCTTGGACGGTGAGGCTCTGAGGTTGTTTCTTGATGCTCTCGGGGATGGGGTCCGAGCAAACTGCAAGACGTACGTGTGTGTCCTGAATTTGTGTAGCAGGAGGTTAGATTTGCAGCTTGGAAAACAGATTCATGCCTGCGTAATCAAGAATGAGCAGAGAAACTTGATTGTGGAGAGTGCTATAGTTCATTTCTATGCACAGTGCGGGATGCTTGATAGCGCATTCTGTGCATTTGACCGGATGGATGAGCATGATGTGGTTTCTTGGACGACAATAATCACTGCTTGTTCCCAACAAGGACATGAAAAAGAGGCCTTTTCAATGTTTGGGCGAATGTTAAGGGATGAATTATTGCCCAATGAGCATACCGTGTGTAGCATTTTGAATGTCTGCGGCGAGGAGAAGGCATTGAAATTTGGGAGACAGTTACACTGCATCACATTTAAAAGGATGATCAAGAATGATATTTTTGTGTGGACGTCTTTAGTGGATATGTATGCAAAATGTGGGGAGATAGTAGATTCAAGAAAAGTATTTGATGGAATGAAGCATAGAAACACGGTGACATGGACAACCATGATAGCTGGATATGCTCGGAATTGGCTCGGTGAGGAGGCCATAAACCTTTTCAGGGAGATGAAGAGAAGGAATATATTTGCTAATAACCTCACCATTGTAAGCATTCTCCTAGCTTGTGGTTCAATCAAGAAATTGGAGTTGGGAAGGGAAGTTCATGCACAGATACTCAAGAAATCTATTCAAACTAATGTCCACATCGGAAGCACCCTTGTATGGTTGTACTGTAAATACGGAAAGTATTCAACTGCCTCCAATGTCCTCCGCCAGATGCCGTTCAGAGATGTTGTCTCTTGGACGGCATTAATATCTGGCTGCGCACATCTCGGGCTGGGAGCAGAAGCACTTGAGCGCTTGAAAGATATGTTGGATGAAGGTGTGGAGCCCAATGCCTTTACGTATTCTTCAGCACTAAAAGCATGTGCTAAGCTAGAAGATCTTTTACAAGGAAAGTTACTTCACTCCTCCGCAAACAAGACTCCCGCCTTGTCTAATGTGTTTGTTGGGAGTGCGTTAATTCATATGTATGCAAAATGTGGATACCTAGCAGAGGCATCTCAAGTTTTTGACAGCATGCCACAGCGTAATTTGGTAACATGGAAGGCTATGATAATGGGCTATGCAAGGAAAGGTCATTGCCGAGAGGCTTTAAAGCTCATGTATCGGATGAGAGCAGAAGGTATTGAGGTGGATGATTATGTACTCTCCACGGTTCTCACTGCATGTGGAGATTTGGAGTGGGACAATGAAACTCCATCAGAATATTGCTTGCAGTCTAGTTGACATTTCAGCTCTTAATGCGGTTTCTATGGAAACCAATTGTACATGAAGTAGTCATTGGCTCAGGGATGGGGATAAGTATACAACCATTGGCTCACAAATAGATGATATAACTGTTAAAGTAACGTTGCCTGGGAGGAATAGAAAGTCTGCCAAGAAGCTTGATTGGCCTGACTTCTGTGTTAATACAGTATATCCACCCTCTTCCGTGCAGCAGTATCAAGGAACGTGTGAAGGAGGAAAGTGCAGCATACTCCTTAACACCATATCATTTGTCATCTCCAGGAAATGCCAAAGCTATGTAACATTGGAGAGCTGGGTGTGCAGGTGGCTGAAGGAAAAGGAGAACTGACAATATATACATAACGGGAAAATTCATTGGTCACCTACAATTTATTTGTGATCAGTACATTGCATTATATTCACAACACTTAAGCTGGGAAATTCGTCTGTATTGATACTGATGTGGACGTGCAATTGTACATATACAATGACATCCAATACACAATCCCTATGTCAAGCACTGGGAAAAGTTTTGCAAGTTGCGCGTTAGTAATTTTGTTCTTGGTATTCCCACTTGCTAAACAAGATAGTACCGACCTGCAGATACTGCTGGACGCATTGACGAGACTATAAGACGACTACCAGGAATTACGAATATTTAGATTTGACCTTTTAAAACTGGCTATGATTGTTGAATCGAATATGCCTGTGACCTGTCCCTGCAGAAATATTGAAAGAAATTTCTGTTGCTCTGATTGTTAGTATAAACGAGAGAACTAGTGCAAATGATCGTGGATATAGACGTGAGATATTGAGAAAGAAGTCAGGCTGAAAAGGGGAATCGAAACCGACTGTTCTTCTTGCCTCTTGGCATCGACTTTTACCTTCAAGTTTCGAGACATGTTCTTCTCGCCTCTCGGTTCCTTTCTTGATTTTGTCACAACGGAGGAATCGAGGATTTGATCTAAGACGGCGTCTCAAGACTCGCCAGCTGTAACCACAGGATGGTTACCCAGTGGTTTTCTGAAAATTTCACTCTTATTAGGACGGAACGCTGAGCATTCACACGGTACATGAGAACTAAAATGCGTCGCGAACTCGGTCTAAGTCTTCGGCCTTCTTCATCCTCCCAGATTGAACATTAGATAAATCTCGTGGGAAAAGCTTTTTCAAGTTACCGACCCGCGTGCTGATACATATTGCTGCTTAAAATAATGACATGTCAACAAACAAGGATCCAACATCTTATATGTGATGTCGGTCTCTGCTAAAGTACCAAGTCAACATGTCAAAACCATGTTTCTTACATTATTGTTTATCGAGAGTCACTGCTCATAGAACAGCTCTCTTCTTATGACCAAGTAACCTGAAACTCTAAGAAATATAATTTGCCATAAATGACCATCGCATCCAAAGAATCAAGACGGCGGACATAAAATAGATAAGCACATCATGAGTACAGTGATCAGTTGCTTCACGCCATCTTGGCATTTCCAACTGTTACATTCCAGCCATCTATACTAGCAGTGAAAATTCACAAAATTTTGGCCAAAAAGTGAAAAACTCGGCCTTAGTCATACCCTCCTCCAGTCCACTCATTAATGAGAAGAAATGGTTCTCTGAAAATTCGTAGTCAAAACACATATTGAGCTTGCCCACATAACTTGCAGGGCTTGGCATAGGAATGATAATGTACCAATTCCCACCACAACAGATCCATAATCTCCTCACCTAATTGTGTCAGCATGTCTTCTCGAGAATAATGCACCAGTTTGATTTGTCATAAAAACGATCAACAACTATGATGTTGTCCATTGCAGATACCAACCTGCAAATGCCAAGCCAAAAAAAGCAAGCAGAAGAGGTCAATTTTATCAGCTGAACACATGCACCGAGTATGGGTGGGAAGTAATTTCTGGCAGAATTATTGAAAGAATCAAAACATCAAAACATTTAAGAGCAGTGTAAACCCAACAGGTAGAACTTTTTGATTTGATCTGAGAATTGCTCAACAGTGTATAAAGAAGCATAAAGCCAAAAGACCCATAAAGAGCATGCAAAAACAATTAAAAAAATAGAAAAAGAACACACTGTTTCTATGTTAATAATGAGTAGTTGTATAAAAACATGTAAAAATCGATTTACCTCTCAAGTTCACCCTCACCAAAGACATGGTAATATCTATTATACACTACGGCACCCTTTTTATCGTCCTTTTTTGCCAAACCACTTGCAAGAGCAGTCATGGAAGCTCCACTGACTTCAGCACGATGATAGGGTAAGTGCCAAGGTACAAAGTATTCCTGTTGATCCTCGATATTCTTGTCTTGTCTCAATGCCATTTCATCATCTTCTCCATGATGATTTGAATTCTGAGTCTTCTCTAGGTTCGTGGCTATATTAGCTTCAATTTCCCTCATGCTCTCTGCTGAGCGGTCATCTGTCTCTGGGATGCTTTCCAACATCAAAGATGAAGGGCTGCGAACTCTGGGACTTCCTGGTCCTACCCACTCTTCCACATATTTTGGTGCTAGAGGAGTCCACTTGGTAAGCAATGATTTATCTTCCTGTTCTACAGCCCAAACAGTTATCAGAACCAGCCCGCCCTTTTTCACAGCACGAACTAACTCTTCAATTGCTCTTTTCCTCCTATTCTCCGTACTCAAGTGATGCAATACGGCTATTGAGATTGCAGCATCCCCGAAACCAGTTCTGTAAGGAAGATTGACAGCATCCGCAACCAGAACCTCATGCTCTCTATCTGCACATATTTTAAGCAGGGGAGCACTTATATCACATCCAATGAAATAGCAATCGGGATTCAGGCCCAAGTACTTCCCATTTCCACAACCCGCATCCAAGATGAGTGATCCTGGAGGCAGAGTTTTTAGAAAGGTGGCAACCTTTGGCCACTTGGCGAATCGAGTGGAACTGAAATGAGGAGCTATAGCGTCATAAACACGGTGAACATACTTCTTTTCTATTTCCGGAGTGGACTCCACATTTCTGGAGGAACATTTCTCGTCGTCACATGTGGAAGCAGATTTCTGGATTAAGTCACTACCACATCCAGAAGAATGTACATTGGAAAAACTGTTATCTTCTCGCATAGTACTATAGGTCTTAGACAGCCAGGCGCTTGAACTTGTGGGAACACACAATGCCTTCCAAGTTGCAGATAAGAATCTATTTTGTCTCAGGAAGGTAATGATCATCAACAAGGAACACAGTGGCTAACCAGACACAAGACTGGGGAACAAGAAGACCAAGTTAGAATATTGACATAACTAACTTTCCAAAACATGCCAATTTAAGGCCCATTCACACATGGGATGGAAAAAAAACAAATGCAGTTGTCTAGCAAAACTCGAGAGAAAAAAAAAATTCTCAAGTGCCATCTCGTGGGATTCAACAGAAAATTGCTAGGGCTCTAATGTTTCATTGACATACATCACAATGCAAGCAGACCTTCATGAATTTATGAAAGTATGCAGCAGTCCAGCAGCATCAAATCAGACCTATCCCACGCTTAGATTTTTAGTTTTCTCATTTTCCCCGTAATTTCATCAATCAGTTGTAGCTCATGCATCGACCTTTGTGGATCATTTAATTTCCACACCACATGGAGCACTTCCAGGAAGCCAACTAAAGTGACAGCAGATGACTATGGCATGCCACATACATTAAAATCAGGAAAAATAGGTCCAAAGAATACGAGAACTGCTTCTAGAACTGGCTCTTCAATACCAAAAGGCAAGTGCAGCACCCCGGCATATGGACTTGTTAGAATTGGAATGATTTGAATCGTGCAATGGCCTGTGATCTAGTGTCTAAGATGTCAAATTTCCTTGCCCACAAAAGTCTTTAGAACGTACCACAATGCCTAATCAACCCTCAGACGACTGAAAACATCACTTCGCTCTCGCAAATCTCAACAAGCAAAGAGAGGGAACAACGCCACAATGCCATACAAATCCAAAGCAGGTCGCCAAATAGACCATTTTAACTCGTTCAAAACGCATAATCAAACCGTAGCCAAAGTCCCAAACACGCAAATTTAGCAAAGACTCCGAACGACACGAACAACAAGACCGACGCGAACATACTCCAAACTTCAAAACTTAATCCAACCCCACCAACGCCCGACTCCTCAGCAGCCGTGCCCCAGCCAAATTCACCGAAGAAGCGAAACTCGGAATTCACGAGCAACCGCCCTAATCCAAACCCCGCCCCATCGGTACCAAGAACAACGACTTAGCAAAGGGAAAATCAGAAAGCCCTTCACTTCCAATCAGGCTCTCGAGCAGAACACAACAGCGAAGAGGACCCACCGAAAAGGAAAAGAGCTTCCTTTCAAGGTGAGGCCAGCCAGAGCCCCCCCACCACGCGCGTGCATGGAAAGAGGGGGAAGTCGAATCAGGGAATCGCACCACACAAGGAATGGACATAAAAATTCTCAGCAATAATTTGATCGAGTAGAGAAAGGAGCACCGCCAACCTGTGCAAAGTTTCATCCGTGCAATGTCGAGCTGACGAGCGCAAGAGAGAGAGAGAGAGAGATGCGAAGATGGACGACAGCCGATGCGTTCATGGAGCTGAGGCTTCGAAAAGCGGGATGGGGAGCGTACGCAGTGGTCCGTCTCGGAGAAGATGCAGACCAAAGCGGGGCGGGCCACTCGGGTCGGGTCTTATTGGGCCTGGCCCACCTTGGTGACGGAGTTGGACTCCGCCCAGGCCCGACGTCAGGGCCTGTCTCGCAGTCCGGGCCCCCCCGGTAGATGAGTGAGGTGGGCCAGGCCCGCCCACATATATTCAAGTCAATACCACAAAATTTCAAACAAGTACACCTATAACAATTTATTATAAAAAGGGATATGTGCATTAGAAATCCTAAAACTTATCATGAAAATGCAATTGAGTACTAAAACATTCAAAAAGTGCAATTAAGTTCTAAAATTTATCATGAAAGTTCAATCAAGTCCTAAAACTTTCAAAAGGTTCAATAAAGTCCTAAAACTTATCTTGAAAGTGCAACCGAGTCCTAAGATTTTCAAAAAGTGCGTTCCATGGAAAGACTTTGATTAAACCATTTTGATAAGTTTTAGGACTTGATTGCACTTTTTGAAAATTTTAGGACTTAGTTGCACTTTGTGACAAGTTTTAGGACTTAATTGCACTTTTTGAAAGTTTTAGGACTTAATTGCATTTTCATGACAAATTTTAGGACTTCCAATGCACTTATCCCTTATAAAAAATCTCAAACTGTTATATTTGTGATAAATTTACCTTATATTAATTTTCCTTAAATTGGATTAATGTTATGAAAAATTATAAACTAGTATACTTATGACACCCAAACTAGTATATCTATTAATTGTTATGTATCATCGAACTTAACAATTTTAAAATTTAATGAAAATCAATTAAGGATAAATTTTCCATAGATGTACCAATTAAGATTTTTTGTGATGTTAACCGTATTTTTTAAAAAAAAAAAAAAAAAAAAAAGTCAAGACGAGCCTAATATGGTTGTTTAAGAATGTTAAAAAAAAGAAGAAGGGAAATTCCTGGAGAAACCAAACAAAACAAAACCAAGTTTTAAATCCAATATCACAAACCGAATGTGAAACCGCAAACTAAGTAAATATAGAATCACACGACAAAGAAATGCAAAAGGGGAAATGACAAATCGGGGTGTAAAAAAACAAAAACTACGCGAACAGGAGATGGAGGTGGGGAGAGGCGACGTCTCAAGCTCCGTTTCAATCAACATATAATAGGTCGTAAATTCTTACAATATTTCGCAACTTTTATATGAAATATCGTGCTACCAAAATTCTTAAAAGTTTAAGATCGACGAGCAAAATTTACTCATTTTTCCCAACCGACGTTGGTCGATAATCGGACATCCTTTCCCAAAATTCAACGGCTAACGTTTTACTGAAAAAGCTTTGGGAAACTTTGAAACGAAAAGTCAAATTCTCTTAAGGAAAAAAGCCACCGCCACCCTCTGTCCTGTGGTGGTAGAGCCGCCGTCCGACGAAGCTCCCCGTTGACCCGTGGTCGAGTGCGGTGGAGACTAGAGAAAAGAGCGCAGCACCGTAGAAAAAGCAAACCTACGGTTCTCTTTGTACATAAAATACGCAATAGGATGCATCTAGAAATGAAAAGTAATACATATGTATCTGGTCACCAATCTCAGAATAATAACTCTTGCACCAAATTTTATTATTTTTATAATTTAAGGGAAATACAATTGAGGGGTAACAATTTATTTTAATGTATATTTATATGTAGTCGTTTTAAGAAATTTCAGGCCGTTCTGAGACCTTTTTCTCATGGTAAAAGCTTAAAAACTGATCGGTTCAAAGGAAAAAAGAATAGAAAACAGCCCCGCCTGAACTAATTAGGTCCATTAATGGAGCCGAGTTTTCGAGCTTTGGATTTCTATTTCGTATCCTACCACAGTCACAACTTCGATATTTGATTAGAACCATAACTGACCCGAGTGGTCGTTATAGATGAGGACACATCTTCTGCTTCAGTTTTTCCAAGTCTCATAACTTGTAATATATTTTACTTCTTCTTCTTCGTTTCGCACTACACTTATTGGTGATTTTTCGTGATCAATTTCCCATAAATTTGCAGGTTACATTATATTTTATTTTTTAAGAGTGTACAATCCCTTGAATATTTCAGGAAAGATCTGAATATTTCTCGATCCCTAATTAAAAATAAGACCCCTCTTATTTGTGGATTATTGTACAATACGATCCATGTGCCAACTAAAAAATAGATGGAGCTGATGCCCATTTCTGTAGAATCTATCAATCAAAAAGACTAGATCGAGGAAATTTCCTGGAACAAGCGATCGAGGAAAACATGGTCATTTTTTTTATAAGAAAAACACTCTTAGTCCATGAAATCGCACTACTTTTATGTTTTCTCTTCCGAACTTTTGCATTTATCCAATCAAGTTCTTGAAACTGTAAATTCTTTCCTTTTTTTTTTTTTTTTGTAATTATGTCCCTTCATCTGTAATGCCAACATATTCTTGAAGCTATCATGGGCTGAAATTTTCGGAACAGCATAACTGAACAAAGAAAAATGAAGTAACAAGAAATCGAAATATAAATAAATATTGTCAACTTTAATTTGGCGCCACCATAGTTGATCGTGGCTTTAATTTCAGATCGCTGAAATCAGACACGAAAGCATTTGATCATTTCATAATATTAACTACAAATGATCTCTTATATAGTTTATAGATAATGTTTGAACGAAAAAAAATTTCATTATTTTTTTTTTCTGGGTCTATTTTTTTTTTTTTTTTTTTTGGAGGGGGTGGGGTCGAATTAGGTCGAAGACTTTTGCTCGTTGGGATCGTGGCAATTTGGAATTGTTTTGAGTGGGGTGACTTTTGATGGAAGCATTACTTCCACGTTCGTACAGGGCTCTTTGGATAATAATCGTGGCGGGCGACATTAACCCACGTTTGTATGTGGTGATTTGGCGACGACAGAGATGAGTCGATGTCATTGAACTTTCTCGTGAAGTTCGCTAGATTCTATCGATTGTGTTTGTGGAAACTATCGAAGCATCTAAAAACAATACGAAATCATACTTTCGTCCTCCGGTTTAAACTTTTGAGATGAATTAAAAGCGATTTCGTGATTAATTTTTTAGCCCGATTTTAGTTTGTGTACGTGTGTCCAAATGTCTATGCACTTATCATTCGCATCTTTATTTATATATAATTCTTGGATGTCACGTAATTGTGATGTAATTCATTAAATAGAAATGTAGGAACATTTACATTTTTCATTAGTGAGTTAAGAAGTTTGTTGGTAAATATGTGTTAGAATAAACCATACATTTACCTAAATACCTAATCTTTTAGAATAGTTAATAGTGGTTTAACAAAATCTCATACCAAGGCTAAAACATCCTAAATTTGAATCTTTTAGGCCCTTATTTGCTTCTTCAAACAAAAATCTACATGTGAGGAGGGTATTAAAATATTTTAATAATAAACCTTATATTCATCTAATAACTTAAACTTTTAACGTTGGTAGTAGTGTCACAAAATTTCACAATATGAAAAGGAAAGAGAAGCGCTTTATTACATCAGTATAAAAAATATTAGCATATTCTATGGCATATTCTATTGTAGTCATCTTGTGTAAGTATATCTTAATGGAAGTTATGTTAGATTCACCTATAGAGAAATGTTCTCACGCCACTCTTTCGATATATTTTTCTCTATGCGTGATGAGATTGATGCTTTATGTCTTTTATATGACCATGTGTATTGACAAGAGCAACACATGCTAAGGCCACTAGTACTTTTTATCAAAAAAAAAAAAAAAAAACCACCATAATCAATGGTTCATGATGATAATTCTTTAATGTAGAAGCGTGTAAGGGTAAGCCAAAAATATATCAATTCAATTAGATGGTGGGGTTGCACAAGTCTATTAAATTAGAAAGCGGATACTCTTAATTCTATCCTTAGATCTAACATTGACGACCAACCCCATGCTACCATCATGTCTCTCTCTCCTCCTCTCCTCCCTCTGAGCGAGGTGATACCGTCACGACGATGACGACGGCAATGACAACAGTGATGACTATAGCATTGACGATGGAGTGGAAGATGGCTAAAGGTGCCGGTTAGCATATGGAGGAATTAGGTTTTTCTTCCTTTCACGACAGCTCTGAATTGACATGTGTATTAGTAAAGACGGGATTGAATATAAACGGGGAGGGCATGCCTCCCACCTTCCAAGTAAACTTTTTTCCTACCGCACATATTCGATGGCATCAATCCAAAGCCACAAGCAATTCTCCCCAACCACGACTCCTGATTTCTACGAGTTTAGGCTTTGTTTATAGCAGCCACAATCTTTCCAGCTTCAAAAGCGATCCATCGTGTCTTGCTGGTCCCGACAAGCGACGATTAAAAAACGTCGATGTCTGGTCCCCAACTATAGTTTTCCACCTCAAACTAAAGTTACGTTGGACCGCAATTTCAAAAAATATATATTATTGAACAGGAAAAATATTCGGCTCCGGCGTCAATCTTCTCCCTTACGAATGTGAAGAAAATCATTTATTTATAATGCCAGGAGGAACTATCGTGAAGTTCACACTTGTTTTTAGGGGATGATAGCAAAAAAAAATTATAAATTTATTGTAATTATATCAATTCAATTATAAAATTTTAATTATATTAATTTAGTTTTAGATTTTTTGATGTTTTGCCAATTGAATCATTTGACCAATTTTAATTGAAAATCATTAACATGGCCATCGATCATCTTATATAACATGACTAATATTAATATGTACAATTTTTTAATAATATATATTATTTTCTTGTTCTTTCTTTTTATTTTATTATTTTATTCTTTCTTTTTTAATTCCTTTCATTTTGGCTAAGCGAGAGTCGCAATCATTGGGTGAGAACCCACAGGCCCTTGTTGGTTGTTGGTGAGGGTCATGGCGCTTGACAAATTTGGTTGAGAAGAAGAAAAAGTGATAATAAAATTTATTTTTGAAAAAATTATCTAAGATAATGTTGATTGTGCCACATTGCATGATCGACGTTCATATTAGCGATTTTCGATCAAATTTTTTAGAACAATTTAATTGATAAAAGTGTGAAAATATTTATGATTAAATTGATAAATTTCAATAGATTTATTTTATTTTTTTGATATTTTTTTCTATGCTTTTATGGTATTGGACTCTCATTCATTTATTGTTGTGCTCCGATATGACGTGATCATTTGCGTGGGATCCGACAGGATTCCAGCGTCTGGCAAGTTCAGGGAAAAGCTCCCGTTGAATGTTTCTGCATTGAAGTTTGCCATAGAGAAATTTGTATTCTTATGGGAAACGACAAGCAAGGAAAAAGTCCCCGTTGAGTATTTCTGCATATAAAGTTCAGTGTAGAGATGTTTTGTTTTCATACCGGCAGCAACCAGGTGATGAATAAGGAAGACCATGGTCCCTCCTAACATATTTAAATATTAACCCATGTTTCATGTAAAAATAATTTTTTTTTAAATAGTTGACAATAATCTTATGATATCTTACGTAATATTATAATTTTCGTCCCCATACTTTTATGATTGTCTAATTAAGTCCTTCTATTTTCACTAATCTTCATCCCTATGATTTCATGTTAAATCCATATCAAAATAAGAGGTTCTCAGTTTAAGTCTTACCAGCCACGTAATTTTACAATCCTTTTATATACTTTCACACTTTAATCTAGCCAAAACCCAGTACATGCTTGAGGGTCTTAATCTAACGGTTTGAACTCTTCGACTATCAATTGTTGATTTGGTTAAATAAGAATAATTTGTTTGCTTTTAGAACAAAAAGCAACCCGCTTCATAAAAATGTGGTGTCGCTGGTGTTACAATATCGCACATCCTTTGATCATGGGAACATGTGATTTTTCTTCACCTATCATTTAAGCTTTTGGGTCTAACATTTTAATATTATATTAGAGTTAGATTCCGTCCTAATTTATTTCGCATATGGGTGGATATTCAAATATTTGCAATTGTCAATTAAAAAAATAGTTGATGGAAAATATGAACCTTGATGTTTGCCCATATGATTTTGAAATTTGTCATTTCATTTCCTGATCATAAGAAAGATAAGATCATTTATTCTAAATCTTCCATAACATGAAAAATTTTCCCCATGTGAAAATTACATCAAGTGATCGTAGACATTTCGAAACCCTCAATTACGAAAAACATATGTTCTTAAAAAAAAAATAATAATTGGACGGATTTTTAGGATAGGCAGAGGTGTAGTCAATTTTAATTTAGACAGACATGTCTAAATTTTTTGTGGACGGCTTATATACAGTAGGGTGGTCTTCGGACTGCCTAGCTTGTTGCCGCTCGGGGACAGACCAGCCCTGCATCTTAGGCAATTTATCTAACATGTGTGGACCTATTTAAGCCATGAATTTTCCCAATATATATACATAAAAAAAGGTCCCCCACACATTCATGGTATGGAGATGATTCGTGTGTGACAAGGATGGTAATAAGACAAGGATTCTACACGCGGATGCTTCTACTGGCGTCTCGATCACTTTTCAACTGTCGACGGCTCTTGGAAAAGCCGGGGAAATGATGCATCGCCAGTCAACAATGTAAATGACCAGATGACACTTGGCTTCACGCATTAGATCGGCGTATACTTGCGAAGGGAAATTTCACAACACCAATAGCGGATAACCTATGTAATGTAACGTAAATCGGCAGATGGTGTTCAACCTCTCTTGTTGAACAAGCTGAGTCCAAAGCGTAGAAGACGGTTCGAAACTTGCTGGGAACCAGCCGGCTCCTTGTTGAATGTTAATTTATTAAAGCAGATTAGATGAGAATAACGTTGAAGCTGCTGAAAGCAGGGTTCGAAGTTTTTTTTTTTTTTTTCCAAAGTCCCGTCCTCTTTTCGTACGTTTGACCTCCGCTCTCAGGGGGGGCTAAGTTGCACGGAACGTAAACTTCGAGGCAGGTTCCTAGAATCGATGCGATGTTTTGCTTGGATTGCATTTTTCCTTGTTTAGTCACTAAAGGCAAGCTAATTTGCATGCGACGGTTTGTCATGGACTCTTAAAGGCCAAAAGGGCAATGCAATTTCGGGGAAAGTGTGCCTCTCCGCACAAACTTTCCACATAAACAGAGCACATCTTGAGAGCAAGTACTTTGAAGTTTGAGGGTTATACGTATGCATGTGGGATGCAAGAGTGTTCATATCTCTGCATGTTAGACTAAGGAACTAATAATTCATGCTAAAAAACGAAGGCCCCAAAGAAAGGAAGAGAGAGAGAGAGAGAGAGAGAGAGAGAGAGAGAGAGAGAGAGAGAGAGAGAGAGAGAGAGATGATTGATGGGATTGCGTGAGCCCCTGTCTCATCGCCCTTTGTTCTTTTCCTGGAAGTTCCTGAGAAAATACCGTGGTGAGTTAGATATCCGCCAACTACCGAATGGTCAAATTTTTTTCTAGGTCTTTGTACTCGAGCCCTATATATTGGTTCCAACCGGCCATCTAATTCCTTCCTAAGCTCACATATCATTCGATCTATAGCATCATTCTCTTGCTCTTTCAATACCGAGGAGTGTCTGATCTCGAAGAAGGGAGAGCCATGTATCTTCACCTACCATCCTCTCGCCTTTGCATGCCTCATACAGCTTCTTCCCGCCATCCAAGGCTCTATTGGTCCAGGTCTGGTATATCGTGTTACGCATGAGGATTCAAATTTCTCTCTCAATCTCTCTTATTGACCACGTATGAAGTTGGATTAGATAGCTCGATGAGGAAGATGTATTCGGAGTTATCGTGTAGGTACTCTTCTAAAGTAACTTTCCACGTTCATTGTGTTTTCAGGGTGATTTGCAGTGTGGCATTGGAGGACAAGGCAAGACTTGGTAAGTCTGTCCTAGCACATCTCATGGCGCCGAGAATATGCACTTTCCATAGGACTAGTGCAATCTTGATCCATGGACGGCATGATTAAATGATTAAAAATCATGACATATCACACAAACATGTTGTTCTTATTGACCATATATACTCATGACTTCATTGGAACAAATCAGCTTTTGATAGCAAGGATTTCTGCACAGGTTGATAGAACCCTTTTCTCTGTCAATCTCACTTTGCTAACATCACACCAATTTCTCTCTAAAAGTATCACGTGACAAGATTTTCCGATTAGTCTGACACCATGAGAAAATGGATTTTTTTTTCTCCTTTCTTTTTTCAACGATAAGAATTGGTTACCCAAAAATTCATTTGTTTAAAGTAAAAGTCCAAAGATGAAAAAATGGCAAAAAGGAAAGCACGTATACATCCAAACGTGAATGGTGGTCTTACATGTACGTGGTCGCTACAAAGTTGGCATTTCAACATCTCTCCATGCGTCCTTTTCTAGAATTCAACCTGGAGAAAAAAATAAATAAATTGATAGTGTCCACTCACAAAGTCAAAAGGGCGTACTTCTGTTCTTCATCTTGAGCAAGTGGGTGGATTATTCTTCGTCAACCCCAAACGTGATGATCGTCAGTCATGTTTTTTTCGTTTCATCTCTCTCTCTCTCTCTCTCTCTCTCTCTCTCTCTCTCTCTCTCTAAGTTGATCGGTCCATTATGTGTTTGACTTAGTTTTATGTTTAACTGATTTATTCAAACTTGGGTCGTTCGAATGGACCATTGGCATCGAAGTTTTCTAATAATTCTCGTATCTAACACATACTTCCGAGACCAATCACAGGTCATTGCACCAAAGTCCCCCGAAATGTCAACATGGAAAGCCTGAAAAATGGTTATCTTTTTCCCGAGGTCAGCTCTCATCCGTGACGATCGATCAAAGACGAGTTCTTTTCCGTTGAGATTTCGTTTTCTCTCCTGATGTATAATGTTTTTTAATTGTTGTTGTTTCGGTTGGGGGATTAAAGATTTCGATTCGCGAGGCTGAACACGCTGAGAAGTACCCGCATGCAAAGTTGATAAAGCTCGGAATAGGCGACACGACACGGCCTATTCCCCACATCATAACATCGGCCATGGCCCAGGTAAAGGACTTTATGCAGACAGATGTCGGTAATGTCGATGTTTGCATTGACCTTCAGGATGGTTCTTTTTAGGTTTAGAGATTTTTTTGGCTTATAGACACCTCGGTCCCCCCTTCGATGGCCCCAGCGGTTAAAAGGTCAAAGGACGAAAAGAAAGTGTACCCAGAGTCAATGATAGAGTACAGAACATGATCGAAGATTCAGCCTTTTAATTGATCAATTCAAAGCTTCAATTAATTTTATCTAGAATGCAACCGAGTCCTCCCATTGATAAGAGTGATATAAGTTAATCGCGTAGATAATTTTCAATTGTCGCGCAAGTCATTTTCCGAAGGACTATGATAGGACTTATTTGCACCTTTTTAAAGATATTTTGGACTTTGATTGCATTTAGTCAAATACTTGGGACTTGACTACATTATTACATGCATTAGATATAGCGCTTTCAATGAACTTTTTTTTTTTCGTTGAAGGATAGATAAATCTGCTTCTATAGTAATACTAGGCAGCTCAATGTTTATTTTAGTAAATGGATTTACAAAGTGTAATGATGAATTACGACGGTACCTTTGAATGTTGAAATCACATTCCACGTTCAAAGAAGGCCTATCACAAACACTTTAAAAATGAAACTTCTAAACCATGCTTTAGCAGACCTTGAACCGTTCTTCTTCGTATGAATCTTACTTTTCTAAGTAAAAAATTCAATCCCAAATTACAAGTAACCTTTAACCTATACCAGCGTCCACGAAAGAAATAGCGAAGCTACAAAGAATTGAGTTACAAAAATATTTTACAAATCGTTATGAGAAAATCTTACAGAATGCTTGGTAATGGCTCGCTCATTCAAATACCAATTATAATATGCCCATTGCATTATTTTGGAGAAGTTAACACCAAGTAAGATCCACGAACGAATCTGGCGACTAAGTTATAAGTCAACATTAAGAAGCGACTCGGGGAGGATACCCTTTTCCAAAAGATTGTGCTACGTTCATTGTCTCTGGACTTAAAAAAAATGTGGAAAATAAGTGAGCGAAGATAACCATGTGTCTGTAATAGCCAGGTAAGACATGATTGTCCAGGACATCATGGTCCCAAACAAGATCCTTCTTTTCCTCCCCTGAAAACTCGTGCAACCCAACATGATAGCGCAATAGCCAGGTAAGGACATACCAAATGATCAAGAAACTTCCTCAATCTCCGGGTTGCCCTTGCTCAATCTAAACAGAGGTTGAAAGTCAAAGCACGTGGTTCATTTCTCTCTCCTCATACGGGAACTTGTTCTTACGCTACTATTTTAATGGAACAGTTTCTCTCTCCTCCTCCTTCTTGAGGAAAGTGGTGGGCAGGGCTAGGATAATTTCTTATCTTTCCATCTTATATCTCAGTTATTCTTTATTGATTTTTTTTCCTGTTGCAGAAAGCACTTGCTCTTTCCACGGATGCGGGATACACAGGATATGGAGATGAGCAAGGAAACAAGGTAAAATATTAGTTGATTATTCTTATCGGTAAGGTATTTAATTAAATCACGTGGTATGTGCTCAATCGATATAAAATAGACTCGATGTGTGAATTAGGTGCGCCACATAAATTCAATTTCTCATTGTACCAAGTGTGAATGGTCCTTAGATGGGCCATCCACCTAAAATTTGGTTAGCATCTTGTCTAGTCCACGGTTTTAGAGTAATATCTATTGACATGTGATTCACCTTGAAAAATTTTAGAATACTTATTATTGTGGTTGTTGCTCTAGAAACCACTAATAACATATAAAAATTTGTTACTATTGATGACCATAGGATCCTGTTCATGCTTATTTCACTCAAAAGTCAAAAGCGCAAAACGAAAAAGTTAGGGGCAACCTCTACACCTCCTGCACCTGGCTATTTGTTTCGACTTTTCAAGTTAGACTTTGACTTGTTTTTATATTTAAGAGTCAGTCAAATCCAAGTCAGGTACAAGGTATAAACTCCCTAGAGTAAGCTCTAGTGACCCATCTTATTATATAATCTTGCAACAACTAAACACGTTCGAAAGAGTTGGACCGGATAATCTCTATAATGGGAGTGACTTTTCTAAGGCAGATACTAGGAAACGCCCGTATCTCGTTGTGGTAATCTAGCCCTTGTCAAAGTGGGCGAAGACCTAATACTTTTTGCACGTGCATTTATGCCTTGTTTCTTGTACAAGCAAGCTCTCATGGCGGAAACAAAATGGGATTATATTCAACATAGATAATTGTCTTCCCAAAACTATGTACAATTGAGACTTCAAAGACGGATTGAATTCTACTCACCGGGATTCTTTAAATTTGAGGGTCAGAAAATAAAGGAGGAAGCGTCTTGATTAGGCTTAAACTTGTGAATGAACCTTGAGCTACACATGTACTAGAAATGTTGTGCATGTAAGATTGATTGCTTGCGTCATAAATAATGTTAGCTTTCGAGCTGGAAACTCTCGCGGAAAGTTATTGCTTGACTTCCACGTACATAGTGCTTACAAAATAGGAAGAGGACTGATATAATCCTATCTTTTGTGGGTCCTTTTAGGGTTTCTTTGCATGGAGGGATTACGAGCATTGAGCATTATTTTTCTAGCCATCCCTGACTATATATTCGTGGAAAATTTAAGGTTTTGATGTGAGTTATGTGACCAAAGTGCTCCATCGCCAAGACTAGATTTAAGCTTTCGAATCACGCAACTCCCGAGAACTTGTGTCAGGCTACCTTATAGGAAAATTCGCTTATCTCAAGCCTTCAACGATTTGTCTTCGTTTGGGAATTAAGCCCTACATACTGATACAATACTTCCCCATGAAAATTCTACTTATACCAACTGCCAAATCCCAGACATGAATTAGTACCTCCAAATATGCTTCTTTATCAAATATTTGTACCTAGGAAGTGAAGGAATATACTGTTGCGATCATACATAGGAGAGCAATAGCCATGGATGTTACCAGAATTTTAGTTATCACGAGCAATAGGTAAAGTTAGCACATATATAATTATTACATCAATGCCCTAGAAAATCGTTTTTTTTCTTGCACTTAATTCATAGTATGGATAAGAATCCGTATCAACATATAAGATGCCAAACCAAAGAACGATGAAAAATCCTTTTTGGACGTATTAGGTGGTGACCGCTCTTGAGTTCAGTGAATCAAGCCATACCTGCTCACATGAGAACGTGAGATGGCCAACGGGTTGTTTCGCGTGGCGTTCTCAATGCAAAGGTCAAACTTCTGTTTCGCATACTGACAGCCAAAAATGAGACGGACCACCTTGCTTTGCTTTATAATCCACGACGTTAAGGTTAAAGAATAGTGCAATAATTAGGGTTTCAAATGAAAATTGCAAATGCGTTGCGTCATGAGAAGGACATCATGTGCATGAGTGATCACGTCACCAGGGCGTCGTCTTCTTCTTCTTCTTCTTCTTCTTATTTTAATGAAGCTTATGTCCAGTCGTTGCTGTCTTGTCTACACTCGAGTTATTAAGATTCGACTTGGCTTCTGTGAAGGATCTGAGGGAGGCTATCGCAAATGTCGTTTACAAAGATAAGGGAGTGGAGTGGGACGAAGTTTTCGTATCGGACGGTGCCCAAGGCGACATCTCTCGCCTCCAGGTAATGCAATGTGACTAGAGAAAGCAAGAAAAAAATAACAAAAAATAACAAAAAAAAAAAAGTAGGACAAGAAATGTTGCTAGAGGAAAAGTGGTCTCCATGAGTCGCATTAGATATGTTATATGTAGATTGGCGATTAATGTAATTATACACACGTGTCATTTATCCTACATCCTCACTTATTAGTGTATAAAATAATATCCAAAAAAGATCTTAATTTTATGTGTGTATTCCATCATAGTCATGTAAATATTGTCGAGAAATAAATGTTCTAATTGTTGAGAAATAAATGTTCTAAGTATATTATTTACATTTACATGGAGTTAGGATAACTATTTTTGTCATTTTTGGCCAACATTAAGGATGACCTACCTTTTCTTAGCCGAAAGCTAACTATTATCATTTAAGGTCGTTTTTTTTTATCTTTTTGGTTCAATGAAATGCAGAGTTAATATTGCTTGAGAACCCTCATGATGTTTATTTTCTCCAACAGATGCTCCTTGGATCCGGAGTGACAATTGCTGTTCAGGACCCAACTTTTCCGGTAATTACGATGATAATTTCATAGCATGAAAAGTTAACACCGTAAAGCGAATATATGGTGCAAGAAAAGTTGAAAAATTTTCGTGGACTAAGCTGTCAAAAGTACTCAAGAAAAAAAAACCATGTTTCCCCATGGACAGGCTTACGTCGATTCCAGCATAATCGTGGGTCAAGCGGGCAAGTTCCAGGAGGAAACCGGGAAGTTTCAGAACATCGTGTACATGAGATGTTGTCCTTGGAACGACTTCTTTCCCGACCTGGCGACGACCCCACGAACGGATGTCATTTTCTTCTGCTCTCCCAACAATCCCACCGGCACCGCCGCGTCCCGACCGCAGCTTGAGCGGCTTGTGGAGTTCGCCAAGTTGAACGGGTCAATCATAGTTCATGACTCCGCGTACGCTTCGTACATTTCGGACGATAGCCCTAGGTCGATCTTTGAGATCCCCGGAGCCAAGGAGGTTTGTTTCATTTCACGCTTATAACCCTCACGATGACCTAGAAGATTGTTAGAACGTTACCTAAGCTCGAATGGTGGAAAAATTGAGGCGTGATTAAAGTTGACTAGGGTTCTTTATGCGCAGGTCGCAATAGAGATCTCTTCCTTTTCTAAGTTTGCCGGGTTCACGGGTGTCCGCCTCGGCTGGGCCGTCGTGCCGAAGGAGCTGAAGTACTCGAACGGATTTCCGGTCAGAAAGGACTTCAATCGCATCATGTGCACATGCTTTAACGGTGCATCGAGCATCTCTCAGGCAGGAGGCCTAGCTTGCCTCTCTGCAGATGGTTACCAGGTGATCAAATCAATCGACATCGACGTTCTGTCTAAAAGTTTCTCGATCTTTCGAAAGCAACCGAGAACAATAATCTAACGGAAGATTTCCAACTCTTGTCTCAGGCTCTCTGCAGATCCATAGACTACTACCACGAGAACGCAGACATAATCATCGATGCGTTCACGTCCCTCGGGTTAAAAGTCTACGGCGGCAAGAACGCGCCGTACGCGTGGGTGCAGTTCCCGGGCCGAAGCTCTTGGGAGGTGTTCAACGAGATCCTGGAGAGGGCCCATGTCGTGACCGTCCCGGGGGCTGGGTTTGGCCCGGGCGGCGAAGGTTACATAAGGGTGAGCGCGTTCGGGAGTAGGGAGTGCATGTTGGAAGCTTCAAGGAGGCTGAAATCTCTGCTGAAGTGATGTCTCTTTGGTTACTGTGAGGGTTGCTCGTTCTCATCTGGTTCCTGTAATACTCCTCTTACCTTGGTGGTTGTATCTTGTGGGTGTCAAATGATTTTTCCTTTTTTCAATAAAGGAACAAACGGCGTTCTTCTGATGCATACTAATGACATATTTTCAAACAGTAGACAGCATGATAATTTCAAAGGGGTCCGTACCTATTAATCTGTTATCCCATCATAAAATCTAAGTTTTTTAAAGATGAATTCAAGTCCTTCCTATTCTCTATTATAGCTGAAAAGGTTCCTTGATCGTGGGCTGAGGGGAGGGGAACGCCAGGGGGTTCCAGGCCGAATAGTCGAAGAAAAACATAAACTTCGGCCCGCCCAACAAAAAATAACACAAGAGTTCAAATGCACCAAATAAAAACACGGACTTTAGTCGCGATTCCATCCCATCCTTGCCATCGGCTGTCGACTCTCTCCATGCCGGTGTGCACAATCGACCATTGTTATGGCTAACATAACGATGGTAAATTTGTAGAAACCCTAAAACAAAGGCTTTGGGCAGGGGCATAGAGAATCTCCGTCTTTGTTTAATTGTTAGAGAACGGAATTTTATGTGCGCATTAGGCTTATGACTACATCTTTGATTCTCTAGACTTCCGATTGCAAATTTCAGATTCGAGCCTCCCAGTCAGGGTTTCGACTCACATCTTGCCTGAATCTGCATTGCTATTTCGTGGACCTAAGGTTTACTTACCTAACAAAATAGGAAAATAATTATAAGTTGTTGACACTTTGATCCTCCTTCCTAGGCTCTAAAATTTGCCCATTTGAGCTTGGAACTAGAATGGGCTATTCTGGCGTGCGCATAAAACTGCCATGAGCCAGACAACCTATGATGGACTTCGATTCAGCATGATCTCTGCCCTAATTCAACTCATCCTAGTCCACATGTTTCGTGGGGTCAACGGAATACAAGCCATTTCAGATCCCACCGGCCGGGACGTCTGTTTCCGAACACAATCATGTTGACGTCTGCTCACCCATTGAAAATTGAAAAAACGGGTGCATTTATTTTGCTAAATACAAATGATTTAAAAAAATTAAAACATTGATAATTTATCTTGCTTACAAATTAAATAAAAAGCTATATTTTTACAGCTCACGAAAATATTTAAATATAAATTATTATCGATAATAAAAATATTTTTTTATTAATTAATCATTTCAAGTGATACAACTAATCAAAATTATTTCTAAATAATTCATTTGCCTTATTGACATCATCCCCACCTCCCGGCCCACCCATCTAGTTTATCCCATGGGGAACGCCGCGTCATCGCTAAGGTCGTACCCCTCCGCCCGCCGTCCGCCACCCGGCCCACCAATGACGTCACGCTCCCATTCGAATTCCACTGGAAGTGGTAGCTTTCGGGCGGGCCCGTGCCTTGCCTTGCCCACCAAGATTGGAGGCGAAGCACGGAGGAAAATGCGCAGAACACGCTAAGCGCCCGCCAAGAGCCAAAGCCAGAATCCTCTCCTCGCTGTCTCTCCCTCTCTATACATACCACGCCCACATCCGCATGCTCTGCAGAATTCGCAACATCCCCTCCATCGCCCAATCACGCCAGCAGAAATCCTCCGGAAAAGGCTCTTCGCGTTCAGAAGGAAGGGAGGGAAAAATGTCGGGCGCGGGGGTTTGTCAGCCGGGCACGGCCCTTGCGGAGGCGTATGTGATGAGGAAGCTTTACAAGGAGAAGATGAAGAAGGCGAAGGAGGCGGCAGCGGCGGAGGACGCGGGCGACCACAGGAAGGAGGAGCGGACGGCGAGCGGCGGAGGGAGAGGACGGTTCTCTTTGTCCCGAGTGTTCGGGAAGGCCCATGTCCATCCTTCCTCTGCAGAAGCACCCCGTGGTGCTCCCTCAGAGTAGCTCCCCCGCTCATGAACGGTTTTTAGCTTCAGCTGGGATTTTTTTTTTTTCCTTTGTTTTCGTTTCTTTCTGCTTAGCATAAATGTCTATAGCTAAATCTTGTCTCGTAAGTTCACGAGATTCTTCCCCATTTTTTGGGGGGGATTTCCTATTGGATTATTGATGTTGTATTTCTACTAGTGGATTTCTTGAAGTGAACGTACCCTTCGAACTTAAAGGAATATGCTTTGATTCGCTTTAGATTTGCTCGGGATTGGTAGGTCTAATCCACAATGAGTTAAGTGATTTTGGATATTCAATTTTTGATGAATCTTGAGATCCACAGCAGATCAAGTCTATAGTTCAATCCGGAGCACAAAGAAACACTTGGGAGAAATGAGATTGACATTAGCTAATGGATGAAGGAGTCCGGATAATATCCAACTAAAAAGAAAATTCGCTTCATTCGAGATTCAAATTCTTTGTGTTTGAAATTTGAGAACCCTCGCTTTGAATTCGCATCGTTTGAGCCCTGCTCACATGAAAGACGAGCCTCATGCGGGATCCACTTGATTTAACGAGTCGTGAGAACCGAGTTTCCATGTTTCGGTGGCAGCATTTCTTCCTCTCTCAGTTGGGCCACGCCAGCCACCCTTGTGTCGGAGTAGGAAGCGATTACCATCCATCCAAACATGATTACCTAAATAACTACTGAAAATAAAATGAAGACATTCGGTAATAACTCTATTATGGAATGATTGATGGATCATGATTTTTATATCATTGAAGAAATTTCTTATCTCAATAAATATATATATTGCAGATAGATCCATTGGTGATTCATTAACCTTAATGTTATGTGATTATTCTTGTGGATAAAGTTAGATGAATATGAATAGAGTGCGCTTAGAAGCGCATCGTAAATCTGAAGAGACCATAGGTAATGGATACGTATGTATGTATTTATCGGTAAAATACAACTAGGAAAACATGAAGAAAGAACAAGAGATGATTGATGATGTGCAAGTCTTTCAATATGGCAAAGCATAGAGGAATGGTTGTGTGATTTTAATCATACCTCAGCATCATTTGAACATTGCGCAAGAACTATGTAATTCGAGCTTTGAAACCTGATGCAAACTAGCTAGAAAAGTGTCAAAAAAGCCTTGAACCTATTATATTTATGCCAATTTAAACTTAAACTTTTTAATGGTACCAATTTAATTATAAACCTCTTAACCTAATATCAATTCGATTATTCTGGTGAATTTGACATGATATTGTTAACGCTGATGTTATCAAGGTTACGTGGTATTGCTTGTGTCAACGTAGATAATTTTTTATAATATTTTAATCATTTTTTGACTTTTATTATTTCTTCTTTTTCCTTACTTTTTTTCTTCTCTCCTATTTTTTCCTTTTGCCAATGGTTAGCCACCATTCACGACTAGGAGGGCTGGCCTCATCAGAAACCCTCACCCAAGGATTTGGCGAGGTGAGCCCTTGTTAGGACTCGCCCTCACCCAAGCCAAGGCAACCTCACCAGGCATTGCCTTCGCCTAGGTGATGCCCAATGATGCTGCCATGGCTTGTACAAGGGTCAGCCTCGCCCAAGCCAAATTTGGAGAGGCCAACCCTCATTGGGGCTCAACCTCACCATGGTTGATGGCCGACTATCGCTTGTAGTTAGTCATCAACAAAAGAAAGAAGAAAGGAGAGAAAAAATCGCAAAATTATTAAAAATTTGTGAACATCAACATCGATAGTACCACATAAGCTAATAGGCATCATATTAGTAATATCAAGTCAAAATTAGCTGGAAGTACTAAATTGGAGATCAAAATATTTAAGACTAAATTGATATTAGGTCAAAATGTTTAGGACTAAATTGGTGCCATCAAAATGTTTAGGATTAAATTGGTATAAATGTAATAGTTTTAGGACTTTTTTTAGACTTATCCCCAAACTAGTTCCTAGAATCGGCAAGATGATTTTACAAAAACATCTTTCCAGCATAACAAGGGCGGAAACATCATATTGAATCCTCTCGAAACTAGAACGAATGAAGTTAATGTTGTAACTTCCATTGTTTAAGATAACTGAGGTCTCTTGGTCGATGGATTCATAAGGAAATTGAGCGTATCTTCTACAACTCAAGCTGAAGCATCGGCTCTTCTTGAAACCCCAAGTTTCCTTCAACTGCGACCTGAGGAGAGTTTGGAATTGCAGTCAGATCACCCTAATCTGATACGAGGAGTGTTGAACGCAAATTAAATTATTAGGGACGTCGTTGTGCTCATCAATGAGGCTCGGGGCAGAACAAGGTTTTCCATTAATCTTAGCTTAAGCTTCCATGACCTATGCACAAACGTAAGCACTTTGGACACCCTTGGGCTTTTGAATTACATAATTTTACTTGGACCAGTTACTTCAGCCATAACAATAAATTTCTATTGCGGTTACGGTTTTAGACTGTCTCAAATTTTTCAATCCTACTTATAGTTCTATCTTTCAAGCAAGTAAACTAAGGCCCATAGAATAGTAATTGTCATGTACCCACGCCGCTTATGTTTTATTGGACATGGGCATGTAAGAAAGAGCAAGTATTATATTTCCTAAGTCATATTCAAATAGAGTTGAAAGAGATCTGCAAAATCCTCACTCATTACCGCCTTTTGTCAATATTGAAGCTGCCATAAATGCTGACTTGGCAAAGATAACATAAAGATACCGTTGATGAGCTATGGACTTGTACCCAGTCATTTTAAAGTCCCTCTATACATGACAAATTAGGGTTCGAGGCTAATGCTTCATCCTTTGCTTGCTCCCCAAGAACTTGCCACCTCTATAAATTACCTCATCTCCTAATCTCATTAGTTCTTGAAATTATTGTTCTCATCCTACTCCACAATAATTGCGTTTCGTTTTGTATCGCAGGACATGTCCATCACGTCCATGGCAGGACCTGAGCTAGCAGAAGCTTATTTGCTGAGGAAGCAGCACAAAGAGAAGATGAAGAAGAAGAAGAAACAAGGAGGAGATAAAGATGGCACAACAAACATTGATGATCAAGAGAAGATCTCTCAGGGTTGTTTCTCGTGGCTGCTTCACAAAGTTCACCCAAAATCAGTGCTGAAGGCTTGAAGTTGAGTGCCTTGTTATGGCTCCCATTAGGGTAGAGACAGATCGTCTTCAATATCTTGTTTGATGTCGAAATGTTTATGTGTACTATGAATGTATCGCATGTCATCATGGTCAAGACCCAATAATTTCAGTTCGAGTAGGTTTTGTTTAGGTCGGGTCGGTCAGAGTATTATTGACAATCATTAATCATGGTCGAGATAAAAATTAGCACGTTCAAACTTAAGCATAGCAAATAGTATTTTGTCCAGATAATTGCTCTAAAGATTGTGGTTAGAGCACAATATGTCTTTCCACTCAATATTATATCAATAGTTAACGGTTACAAATTTTGCAATCTCTGTAAGTTTGCATAATTTCTCAATTTACAAGGGATAAATTAACTCTATTTATTTTTCTGTAATTATGACATACTCATTCGGACCTATCAAATAGGCGGGTCAGGTCGGGTCATAAATGGTTAAACCCAATTTAATTCGTTTATAACCCATTTAATGTGATACAAAATTTTTAACCAATACCAACCTCACCTGTCTCAATCCATTTAACCAAATTTAGGAAATGATGTGTCTTATGATTTTTTAGAAAATGCTATATTGCTAAAACACTTTATTGTAATATAAATCTAATGCACGATATTTATAATATTTAAAAAAAAAAATTTGAAGGACCATCATAGACCAGAGCCGAAATGAGTCAAACGACCTTTGACGAAAGACGAGCGAGCTGGATACCGCCGGCCCCGCCCCGCCCCGACCCGCCCCGCCCCATCTGGTCCAAATCCAGGATGGAACGCCACCTCTTGGCTGGCGTCATCCCCTCCTCTCCCGCCCCGCCAATCGCATCGCGCTCCCGTTCGGATTCCCCGCCGGCAGGTGGGGTCACTTTCGGGCGGACGCGTGCCTTTTGCCTTGCTCACGAAGTTTGGAGGCGAACCGCGGAGGAAAACGTGCAGAACACGCTCACCGACCCGCCGCAGAAGGCAAAGTCGGAGTCGCCTTCTCGCTCCCCTAACCCCACAGGGCCAACACCACAACCCTCCCCCCTTCCTCTCTCTCTCTCTCTCTCTCGCTCTCGCTCTCTCTCGCTCTATATATACTGCCACCACATCCCCATGCCCTGCATAATTTGCAGCATCCACTCCATCGCTCATCACGACCGGCAGGAATCCAAGCTTTTCGGGTTCGGAAGGAAGGGCAAAGAAATGTCGGGCGTGGGGGTTTATCAGCCGGGCGTGAGCCTCGCGGAGGTGTACGTGATGCGGAAGCTTTACAAGGAGAAGATGAAGAGGGAAAAGATGGCTGAGGACGCGGGCACCGTCGCGGGCGATCGCGAGAAGGAGGAGAGGACGGCGAGAGGAGGAGGGAGAGGACGTTTCTCTTTGTCTCGGGTGTTCAGGAAGGCCCATATCCATCCTTCCTCTGCAGAAGTGCCCCGTGTTGTTCCCTCGGAGTAGCTCTCCGCCATGAATGGTTTTCAGCTTCAGTTGGGATTTTTTTTTTTCTTTCCTTTCTGCTTGTACAAATGTCCATAGCTGAATCTTGTCTCGTGAGTTCGCGAGGATTTTCCCTTTTCTTCGGGGGCATTATAGTGGATATTCATATTGCATTTCTGCCGGTGGATTTCTTGAATTGAAAGTATAGTTTGAACTTGGAGGATTTTGCCTTGATTCACTTCGGACTTGCTTGAGATTCGTAGGTCCAATCCAGTATAATGAACTAAGGTGATTTGGGTCATTCAATTTTGATTAGTGTTGGGAGATTTGCACGTGTCATGTGGTCCATTGCGGATTGAGTCTACATTTCAAATATGGAGTTCAAGTTGGAGCACAGAGAGTCGGGAGAAATGAGATTGATGCAAGCTAATGGATGAAAAAGTTCGGATGATATAGAAGTGAAAAGAAAAGTGGCTTCGATTTAAATTCTATGCATCTGAAACTTAAGAATCCCCACTTTGAATTCGCATGGTTCGAGCCCCGTTCACATGAAAGGTGGACCATGTGTGGGACCCATTTGATGTAACAGTTTGTGAGAATCGAGTTTCCATGTTTTGGATGCAAGCAATAATTGCTCCTCCGTGCTTCTGATGGCCTTTCTACCTCCATCAGTCGGGCCATGCTAGACACCTTTGTGTTGGAATAGGAAGGATTACCGTCCATCTAAACATGAATAGCTGAGTTAACTGTTGAAATTTAGGCACTTTCACGATGAAAATAAAATGGAGTTATTTGGTAATAACTCTATTATGGAATGATTGATGGGTCATGACTTTTATGTCATCCAAGAAATTTCTTATCTCAACGAAACATAATTATTATAGATAAAAAAATCCACTAGTGGTTCTCTTATCTTAAAGTTATATGATTACTCTTGCAAATAAAAATAGATTATATGAGTAGAGTGCACTTAGAAGCACACCGTATATCTGAAGAGATCATAGGTAATAGATACGTAAGCATGTATTTATTGTATTTATTGATAAAATACAATGAGGAAAACATGAACAAAGAATGAGAGATGATTAATGATGCACAAGTCTTTCAATCTAGCAAAGCATAGAAGAATGGTTGTGCATTTTAATCATATCTCGGTATCATTTGAACTTCTCTCCATCTCGCGCAACAACTATGTCACTTGAGCTTTAAAACGCAGATGGAAACTAGTAAAAAAATTGTCAAAAAAGCTATAAACCTATTGTATTAATGCCAATTTAGGCTTAAACTTTTTAATGATATTAATTTAACCTAAACCTTTTGACTTAGTGTCAATTCAGTTCTTCTAGATAATTTTGGCATGATATTACCAACATTGATATTGGCGGAATTATATGACACTATTGACGCTAATGTGGATAATTTTTAATAAATTTTCATTTTCTTATTATTGTTCTTTTTTCCTTTCTTTTTTTTTTCCCTCTCCTTTCTCCTTTCTTCTTCCTTTTGCTGATGGTTGCCCACTGCCCATGGCCAAGCAACTTGGCCTCACCAGATCTAGCCTTAACAACCTTTCCAGATTTGGCAATGGGAGCTCTAGCCGAGGCTCACCCTCACTGAGGCCAAGGCGACCTCGCCAAGCATCACCTTTGCCCTGATGACGCCTGACGAGGCCACCTTGGCTTGTGTGAGGGTCGACCTTGCATAGGACAAATTTGGTGAGGGTGGTTGGTCACCGGCAAAAGAAAGAAGAAATGAGAGAAAAAATAAAAAGAAAATAAAAAAACTATTAAAAATTGTTTACGTCTATGCTAGCGGTGCCACCGACCACATTAGCAACATCAAACCAAAATTAACTAGAAGAATTGAATTAGAGATCCAAAGGTTTAGAGCTAAATTGGTACTCTGCCAAAAGGTTTAGAACTAAATTGACATTATTAAAATGTTTGTGATTAAATTAATACAAATGCAATAGGTTTAAAACTTTTTTGACACCTATTTCCAAACTAGTTGCTAGAATCGGCAAAATGGCATAGCAAGGGGGAACATCATGTCGAATCCTCTTGAAACTGGAATGACCGAAGCTACTGTTGTAACCTACATTGTTTGAGATGACTTAGATCTCTTGGTCGATGGATTCGCAAGGAAAGTGAGCGCGTCTTCTGCGGCTCAAGTTGCAGCTTTGGCTCTTCTTAAAACCCCAAATTTCCTTCAACTCCGACTTGAGGAGAGGTTGGAACTGCAGTCAGATCACCCTGATCTGATATGAGGAGTGTTGACCGCAGATTAGATTATTAGGGACGTTGTTGTGCTCGTCAATGAGGCTTGGGGCAGAATAGGCTTTCCGCTCATCTTAGCTTAAGCTTCTATGACGTATGCACAAACGTAAGCTCTTTTGACACGCTTGGGCTGTTGAATTACATCATTTTACTTGGACCCATTATTTCAGCCATAATAGTAAATTCATATTGTGGTCACGACTTTAGACTTCCTCAAATTTTTCGATCCTACTTACAGTTCTATCTTTCAAGCAGGTAAAATAACACCCATAGAATATGAATTGTCATGTACCCACATCGCTTAAGTTCTATTGGACATGGGCATCTGAGAAAGAACGAGGATGATATTTCTTAAGTCATATTCAAATAGAGTTGAAAGGTATCTGCAAAATCCTCACTCATTACCAACTTTTGTCCACATTGAAGCTGCCATAAACAATGACTTGGCAAAGATAACACAAAAAAAAAAAAAAAAAATTAGTGACAGGCTATAAACTTCTACCCAGTCACTTTCAAGTCTCACTATAGATAACAAATTAAGGTTTGAAACCGATGCTTTATGCTTTGCTTGCTCTCCAAGAACATGCCACCTCTATAAATCACCTCATCTGCTCAATTCATTATTTCTTGAAATTATTATTCTCCTCCTTCCCCCACAATAATTGCGCTTCATTTTGCATCGTAGGACACGTCCACATGTCCATGGCAGGGCCTGAGCTAGCAGAAGCTTATTTGCTGAGGAAGCAGCACAAGGAGAAGATGAAAAAGAAGAAGAAGAAGAAACAAGGAGGAGATGAAGATGGAAGAGCAACCTTTGATGATCAAGAGAAGATCTCTCAGGGTTGTTTCTCGTGGTGGCTTTACAAAGTTCACCCAAAAACGGTGTCGGAGGCTTGAAGTTGAGTGCCTTGTTATGGCTTCCACTAGGGTAGAGAGATCATCTTCAATATCTTGTTCGATGTCAAAACGATTTTGTCTACTATGTATGTATCACATGTCATCATGGTCAAGACTCGGAAAATTTAGTTCGGATGCATTATGTTCAAGTCAGGTTGGTACAGGTATTATTGACAACCCCTAGTCATGGTCAAGATGGAAATTAGCAAGTTCGAACTCGACCATAGCAATTAGTATTTCATCCAAGGAATTGTTGTAAAGATTGTGGTTAGAGCAAAAAATGTCTTTCTGCTCAATATTATACTAATAATTTATTATAACAATTTTGCATTCTCTCCTTTTTTGCATGATTTCTCAATTTATAGGAGGTGAATCAACTTGATTTAGTTTTTTGTAATCATGACATACTCATTTAGACTTGTGAAATTGGTGAGTCAAGTCCGATTGTGTTGAGTCATAAATGATTCAAATAAAATTGAACCATTAAATCAAATTTAGAACTGATCCCCAAAAAAAAAAAAAAAGCAAATCTGAAAAAGCTTGTTTCTTATGATTTTTCAAAAACATTGTATTGGTAAAACACTTCCGTGCAATAAAAATTCAGTATACGATTTTTATAAATTTAAAAAAAAAAAAAAAAAATTGAAGCACCGTCACAAACGGAGCCGGAATGAATTTAAAACGACCTTAGACAAAAGATGAGCGAACCAGATACCGATGGCCCCGGCCCCGGCCTGCCCCACCCCGCCGAACCCGGGGAGGAACGCCACCTCCTGGCTGGCGTCATCCCCTCCTCTCCCGGCCCGCCCCGTTTGAATTCCCCAGGCGGGTGGGGTCGCTTTCGGGCGGGCGCGTGCCTTATGCCTTGCTCGCGAAGTTTGGAGGCGAAGCGCGGAGCAAAATGTGCTGAACACGCTAAGCGCTTTGCCGCAAGACGCGAAGTCAAGAGTCGCTTTCTCGCTCCCCCAACCCAACACGAAACACCACCCCCCTCTCTCTCTCTCTCGCTCTACATATACCGCCCCCATACTCCCGTGCCCTGCATAATTTGCAGCATCCACTCCATCGCTCATCACGACCGGCAGGAATCCAAGCTTTTCGGGTTCAGAAGGAAGGGCAAAGAAATGTCGGGCATGGGGGTTTATCAGCCGGGGGCGAGCCTCGCGGAGGTGTACGTGATGCGGAAGCTTTACAAGGAGAAGATGAAGAAGGCGAAGACAGCCGAGGACGTGGGCGCAGTCACGGGCGATCGGAAGAAGGAGGAGAGGATGGCGAGAGGAGGAGGGAGAGGACGGTTCTCTTTGTCTCGGGTGTTCGGGAAGGCCCATGTCCATCCTTCCTCTGTGGAAGCACCGCACGTTGCTGCCTCGGAGTAGCTCCCTGCCATGAATGCTTTTTAGCTTCAGCAGGGAATTCTTTTGTTCTTTTCTTTCCTTTCTGTTTGTGCAAATGTCTATAGCTAAATTTTGTCCCGTGAATTCGCAAGAATTTTCCCCCTTTTTTTCCGGGGTATTGTGTTGAATATCGATATTGTATTTTTACTAGTGGGTTTTCTGAATTGAAAGTACAATTTGAACTAGTATGAATTTGCTTTGATTCGCTTCTTGCTCAAGATTAATCCATCATGATAAACTAAAGTGTTTTGGGCTATTTAGTTTTGATGAATTTTGGAAATTCACACGTATCATGAGGTCTACGGTAAATTAAGTCTATGGTTCAATCCGGAGCACAAAGAAACAGTTGGAGAGGAATGAGACTGACGTTAGCTAATGGATGAAGGAGCCCGGCTAATATATGACTAAAAATAAAATTTGCCACATTCAATATTCAAATTCTTTGTGTTCGAAACTTGAGAATTGTGATTCAAATTCGCATCGTTTGAGCCCCATTCACATGAAAGGAGGGCTTCACGTGGGATCCACTTTATTTAACAGTCCATGAGATTCGAGTTTCCATGTTTCTACGGCAGCCTTTCTTCCTCTATTGGTTTGGCCACGTCAACCACCTTTGTGTCGGAAAAGGAAGCAATTACCATCCGTCCAAACACGGTTAGCTGAATAACTGCTGAGACTAAGGCACTTTTATGACGAAACTAAAATTGAGTTATTCGGTAATAACTCTATCATGGAACGATTGATGGGTCAAGATTAGGGACGCTGTTGTGCTCATCAATGAGGGTCGGGGCAAAATAAGACTTTTCACTTATCTTGGCTTAAGCTTCCATGACGTATGCACAAATGCAAGGTCGTTGGACACGCTTGGGCTTTTGAATTACATCATGTTACTTGGACCCATCACTTCGGCCATAACAGTAAATTTTTGTTGAGGTTACAGTTTTAGACCGTCTCAAAATTTTCAATCCTACTAATAGTCCTGCCTTAAAAGCAAGTAAAATAAGGCCCGTAGAATATGAATTGTCATATACCCGCATCGCTTATGTTTCATGGACATGGCCAAATGAGAAAGAAAAAGGATGATATTTCCCAAGTCATATTCAAAAAGAGTCGAAAGGGATATGCAAAATCCTCACTCAACCTTTTGTCAATATTGAAGCCATAAACAATGACTTGAGAAAGATAACATAAAGATATTGTGAATGAGCTATAGACTTGTACTCAATCACTTTAAAGTTCCTCTATACATGACAAATTAGGGTTTGAAATTGATGCCTCATGCTTTGCTTGCTCTCCAAGAACATGCCAACTTTAAAAATTACCTCATCTACATAGCTAATTAGTTCTTGAAATTATTGTTCTAGTCCTACCTCGCAATAATTGCGCTTCGTTTTGTATCGTAGGACATGTCCATCACGTCCTTGGCAGGGCCTGAGCTAGCAAAAGCTTATTTGCTGAGGAAGCAGCACGAGGAGGAGGAGGAGGAGGAGGAGAAAGGAGGAGATGAAGATGGAAGAGCAAATGATAAAGAGAAGATCTCTTAGGGTTGTTTCTCATGGTTGCTTCACAGAGTTCACCCAAAATCAGTGCCGGAGGCTTGAAATTGAGTGCCTTGTTATGGCTTCTATTAGGATAGAGAGAATGTCTTCAATATCTTGTTTGATGTCGAAAAGTTTATATCTGCTATGTATGTATTACATGTCATCATGGTCAAGACCCAAAAATTTCAATTTCGATGGGCTCTGTTTGAGTTGATCTGGGTATTATAGACGACCCCTAGTTATGGTCGAGATGGATATTAGTGGGTCCAAACTTAAGCATAGCAAAACTCAAGACATATGTTGGGGAAATGAATAGTATAGGATTATGGACATTATTTCATCCAAGGAATTGCTCTAAAGGTTTGAGCTAGAGCAAAATATGTCTTTCTACTCAACATTATATTAATAATTAACCGTTACAATTTTGCATTCTCTCCTAGTTTGCACAATTTCTCAATTTATAGGAGATAAATTAACTGGATTCATTTTTCTATAATCAGGACATACTCATTTAGACCTCTCAAATGGGTAGATCGAATTGGGTTTGAGTCCAACCCAAATTGACTCATTTGACTCATTATGACTCATTTGTCATAATATAAATTTTTTAACCCATAATTGGGCCAACCCATTTAACCAAATCTAAGAAAGTTTATTTCTTATGATTTTTTTTTAAATTTTATTGCTAAAACAATCTCATGCAATACAAATCTTGTGTACAATTTTTATAATTTTTTTTTAAAATTGAAGTTTCATTTGTTTCGTGGAAAAGTTTTTCAAAAAGTCATTTTCAAGGAAAATAACTTTATTTTATGGTATTCACCTTAATTTGAAAATAAATTAGAAGATATTTTCTATTGTTTGGTATGAAAATCTAATTTGATTTTCCTCCATACATTCCCTTTATTTTTTAAAATCATTTTTTTAATTTTTATTTTATTTTTTCATTTTCTTTCTTCAATCGGTCCCTAGCCACAACAATGGCCAGCGATCAACCACAAGTGAACTGGGAGCATTGCCACAAGCCAATGAGGCTCGAGCTCACCCATTCCTTGCAAGTTGAGCCTTCCTCGCCTGAGGCCGGCAAGCTCGAGTCTCATCAAATCAATGAGACTTGAGCCTCACCAATGCCAAACGTAGGCAAGCTTGAGCCTTGCTAGCACTAGATGTCAACACTCCTCAACTTGCTCGATCAACAAGGTCGAGCTTTGTCGACCATCGTCGTGGCTAGCCACTATCCAAGGAAAATGGAAGAAGGAAGAAGGAAAAAAGAAATGAAAAAAGAAAAATAATTATAATTTCAATTTTTAAATTTTTTTATAAGGTTGAAGAGGGAGAGGGAGGGGGAGAGAGAGAGAGAGAGAGTGCATGCACACGCACGTGCATGCGTGTGCATTTGTGAGTGCCTAGTCAATTGGAAATGAGTTATAAACTCAACTCATTTAGGCTCATTTATATAATCATTGGGGTTGTCACCCTTCAAACATGGAAGGGAAGGTAGAGGATTCGAATCCCCACCCTCTCAAAAAGGATTGGAGTATGAATGATTTAGTTTCAAGCGTGAGTTTCGACTCTCACGCCCTGCACAGAAGCAAAACAAAAGTCTAAAAGTTAGAGTTAGAGTAGGAATAGAGTAGGACTAACCGAAAAAAAAAAAAAAAAAAAAAAAAAAAAACGAAAAGAAGCTCATCTATTTAACTTTTAAATTTGAAACTTATTTAATATTCAAAATGAAGTAGAAGTGACCCATATATGATTAATTTATTTTCTAAATGGGTTATATATGGATTTCAGACCCAATATGATAGATTTATACTCATCATAGAGCTTAGTATTCATAAATATAATTATAATACTTAGAGACTGATTGACAAGGATATAGATATAGGAGAAAATTTTTAAAAATCCTAAATTTATTACACTTGAGCTCATAAATAGAGCCAAGATGAATTTAAAATGACCTTAGACGAGAGACGAGCGACGTGGATACTGACGTCATCCCTTGGTGGGGGTCGCTTTCGAGTGGAGTCCAGATAATACGCGACTGAGAAGAAAATTCGCTTTCATTCGAGAGTCATCTTCTTTACTTTTGAAACTTGAGAACCACAAATTCGAGTCTGCGTCATTCCAGTCCTGTTCACTTGAAAGAGGGGCCTCATGTGAGACCCACTTTATACAACGGTTTGTGAGGATCAGGTTTCTGTGTTGCGGATGCAAGCAGTAATTACTCCTATAAGTGTGCTTTTGGTAGCCTTTCTTCGTCTGTCAGGTAGGGTCTGTCACGTTGGGCTATGCCAACCAACTTTGCATCGAAACAAGGAGCGATTCCCGTCCATCCAAACACAATTAGCTGAATAAAGTACTGAAATTTAGGCACTTCTTATGCTGAAAATAAAATAAAGTTATACGGGTGGAGCGCCGCCTCCTCGCTGGCGTCATCCCTCCTCTCCCGGCCCGCCAATCGCATTGCGCACCCATTCGAATCCCCCCGTTGGTGGGCGTCGCTTTCGGGCGGGCGCTTTCCTTATGCCTTGCTCAGCAAGTTCGCAAGCGCAAGCGAAGCGCGGCGGAAAATGCGCAGGACCCGCAAGAGGCAAAGTCGGAGTCACCTTCTCTAGCTCCCCCCATCTCTCTCTCTGTCTCTCTCACTCTTATCTCTATATATGCCACCCCCACATCCCCATGCCCTGCACAAATTTTGCACACATCCCCTCCACCGCTCATCAAGATCCGCAGAAATCCAAGCCTTTCGGGTTCAGAAGGAAGGGAAAGAAATGGCGAGCGCGGGGGTTTATCAGCCGGGCGTGAGCCTCGCCGAGGTGTACATGATGCGGAAGCTTTACAAGGAGAAGATGAAGAAGGAAAAGATGGCTGAGGATGCGGGTGATCACGAGAAGAAAGAGAGGACGGCGAGTAGCGGAGGGAGAGGACGTTTCTCTTTGTCTCGGGTGTTCGGGAAGGCCCTTGTCCATCCTTCCTCTGCAGAAGGGCCGCACGTTGCGCCCTCGAAGTAGCTCCCTGCCATGAATAGTATTTAGCTTCTGCCGGGATTTTCTTTTCTTTTCTTTCTGCTTGTACAAATGTCTATAGCTGAATCTTGAATCTTGTCTCGTGAGTCCGCGAGGATTTTCCCCATTTTCTTGGGGGGAGGGGGGTGGATATCGCCTCAAATATTGATATTGTACTTCTACCGGTGGGTTTCTTGAATTGAATGAACAATTCAAACTTGAAGGAATTTGCTTCAATTCACTTTGAACTTGCTCAAGATTCATAGATTTATCCATTATGATGAATTAAGCGATTTGGATCATTCAATTTTGAGAACTCCTCGGAGATTCACACGTATCGCAAGGTTCATAGCAAATCGAGTCTGTTTCAATTGAAGTTCAAGTTGGAGCACAAAAAAATAGGCGATAGAAATGAAATTGATGTTGGCTAATGGACAGAGGAGTCCGGATAATACGTGACATGAAAAGAAAATTCGCTTTCATTCAAAAGTCATTCTTTGCATCTGAAACTTGAGAACCTCCTAATTCGAATCTGCATCATTCCAGCCCTGTTCACTTGAAAGAGGGGCCTCATGTGGGACCCACTTTATATAACGGTTCGTGGGAATCGGGTTTCTGTGTTTCAGATGCAAGCAGTAATTGCTCCTAAGTGCTTTTGGCAGCCTTTCTTCCTCTGTCAGGTTGGGCTGTGCCAACCACCCTTGCATCGAAACAAGAAGCGATTCCCATCCATCCAGACACAATTAGCAGAATAACTATTGAAATTTAGGCACTTTTTATGCTGAAAATAAAATAAAGTTATTCGGTAAGAACTCTATTATGGAACGCTTGTAGTTGGTTTTCATCATATAAAGTCAAAATTGTATAGTCAAATGATAAGCAAACCTATAAATTATCACTATTGACTAGAATAAGACGATGAGTCATGTTTTATTCTTATCTCAATAAAATATCTATTGTAGATAAATTCGCTAGTGGTTCTTTTGCTTTAGTGTTATATTATTACTCTTGCAGAAAAATTTAGATGAATACGAGTATAGTGCACTTAGAAATGCACATCATATTCATTGGAAGAGATAATAAATGATGGATACGTATTCGTGTATTTATCGATAAAATACAATGAGGGAAACATGAACAAAGAACCAGAGATGATTGATGATGCACAAGTCTTTCGAGCCAAAACCGACAAAGTATAGGAGAATGGTTGTGTGAATTTAATCATAGCTTGGTGTCATTTGAACTTCTCTCCATTGTTCTATGGTAGATTCGAAGGTCGTGAACAGCAATGTCGCTCAACCTTAGAAATTCCGAAGCAAACCAACTGCTAGAATCAGCAAGATGATTTTACCAAAACATCTTTCGATGGGCATCAATGGCACAAGAAGGAGGGAAAAAGCAGATCAATTCCTGTTGGAACTGGAGCCACCAAAAAAGGGCGCGTTGAAGGTTAACATAGATGCATCTTACCTTAAAAGAACGAACGAAGCTGTTGTAGCCTATGTTGTTTAAGATTTCTCAAGTCTCTTAGTCGATGGATTTGCAAGGAATGTGATGGCGTCTTCTACAACCCAAGCTGAAGCTTTGGCTCTTCTTGAACCCCAAATTTCCTTCAATTGCCATTTGAGGAGAGTTTGGAACTGTAGTTGTATCACTCCGATCTGATACAATGAATGTTTTTTTATTTTTTTATTTTTTGGTCAAAGGATGTATGATACAATGAATGTTGACCACATAAATGTGCTCATCAATGAGGCATACGCCAGAACAAGACTTTTCACTCACCTTAGGTGGCTCATAACTCCCGTGATGCAAATCAAATGGCAGTTCAAGTCATCAAAACCCACAGACGAAATTTACTTCCTTCAAATTGGGTTCCATAAGCCCACTCCCTTGCGACTAATGCACAAACTTAAGCTCTTTGGACACTCCTGACCTTTTGAATCGCATCATTTTACCTGGGCTCATTACTTAGGCCATAACACTGAATTTATAATGTGGTTACAAGTTTAGACCATATTAATAGGAGTGTCTCAAATTTTTCAATTTTACTTATAGTTCTATCTTTCAAGCAAGTAAACTAAGGCCCATAGAATATGAATTGTCATGTATTTGCATCTAAGTGGCACTAATACGGACCTGTGACACGACATGACATGACATGACGTGCTAACATATCATTTCTCAAAAAATAAATAATTTTGATACATTGAGACACATTGTATATTGAATGTGTATATATATATATATATAATAAATTATCATTTTTATGATTATTTCAATTAAATTAATTTAATTCAAATTCACAAATAAATAAATAATAATAAAAATCTAGAATGAATTTACACTAAAAACTTTAATCCACCATTTATTAATATCATTCATTGTTTCAATTTGATAAATTCAATTCTATTCTAATAATCCATAAAACTTGAAGAAAAAGTAATTCACATTTTGGACTGACATGTCAAACGTGTTGAAAGAAAAGAGAAAAAAAACTTGATGATGAATTGTGTATCATGGAAAGTGAGGGTTAGAAGATAACAGAAAATTTGATTTTTCTTCTTTCCCAATTTATTATTTTTATTATTGTTTTTTATTTTATACATATACATTTTGATCCCTCATTTATTAAAAAATTTTAAAATTGACCTCAATGTTGAAATCACATGTCAAAAACTCACTTGTTGGAATTTCGACTCGAGTGTCGAAAGCATCGAGAAAGTTGACTAGGTGTTAAATTTTTAAACATGTGTTAACTGAGTATCAAAAAGTGTTGGATACGTGTCGGAGTGGTCAACATGACACAAAAACTTCCGAAAAGTGTCAGTGCTTTGTAGACACCGCTTAAGTTTTATTACACATGGGCACATGAGAAAGAACATGGATGGTATTTCTTAGGTCATATTCAAATAGAGTTGAAAGGTATCTGCAAAATCCTCACTCATTACCAACTTTTGTCCACATTGAAGCTACCATAAAACTGACTTGGCAAAGATAACACAAAAAATATTATTGATGGGTTATAAACTTCTAAGTTCTACCCACTCACCTTCAAGTCTGTCCATAGATGACAAATTAGGGTTTGAAATCGATGCTTTATGCTTTGCTTGCTCTCCAAGAACGTGCCGCCTCAATAAATCACCTTATCTGCTCAGCTCATTAGTTCTTGAAATTATTATTCTCGTCCTACCTCGCAATAATTGCGCTTCGCTTTGTATTGTTGGACATGTACATCACGTCCATGGCAGGGCCTGAGCTAGCAGAAGCTTATTTGCTGAGGAAGCAACACAAGGAGAAGATGAAGAAGAAGAAGAAGAAGAAGAAGAAGAAACAGGGAGGCGATGAAGATGGAAGAGCAACCTTTGATGATCAAGAGAAGATGTCTCAAGGTTGTTTCTCGTGGTGGCTTCACAAAGTTCACCTAAAAATGGTACCGAAGGCTTGAAGTTGAACACCTTGTTATGGCTCCCATTAGAGTAGAGAGATCGTCTTCAATATCTCATTCAATGTCAAAATATTTATGTCTGCTATGTATATATTACATGTCATCATGGTCAAGACTTGAAAAATTCAGTTCAGTTGGGTTCTGTTCGGGTTGGATTGGCCTAGGTATTATTGACAACCCCTAGTCATGGTCGAGATGGAAATTAGCGGGTTCAAATTTAAGCATAGCAAAGGGTATTTCATCCCGGGAATTGCTCTAATGATTGTGGTTATAGCAAAATATGTCTTTTCACTCAACATTAAATTAATCATCAATAGTAACAATTTTCCATTCTCTCCCTAATTTGCACAATTTCTCAATATATAGGAGATAAAATAACTTGTTTTGGTTTTCTACACTCATCCGGATCTATCAAACAAGTGGGACAGGTCAGGTTTGGATCGACTCATAATCCATTTTCGTAATACAAATTTTTCAATCAATACCCGACTTAACTCATTTAACCAAATCTAGAAAAGCTTGTTTTTAATTTTTTTTAGGAAAATTGTATTGCTAAAACACTTTCATGTAATACAAATTTAGCAATAAGTATTTAGTGTACAATTTTTAAATTAAAAAAAAATTAAAACTCTGTCAGATGCAGGTTGAAATGAATTTAAAACGACCTTCCACTAAAGACACGTGAACCGGACACCAATGGGGCCGGGCCCGCTCCCATCTAGTTTAAACCCTAAACCCGAGATGGAACGCCACCTCCTGGCTGGCGTCATCCCCTCCTCTCCCGGCCCGCCAATGGCGTCGCGCTTCCGTTCGGATTCCCGGGCGGGTGGGGTCGCTCTCGGGCGAGCGCATGCCCCGTGCCTTGCTCACGAAGTTTGGAGGCGAAGCGCGGAGGAAAATGTGCAGAACACGCTAACCGCCCTGCCGCCAGAGGCAAAGTCAGAGTCGCCTTCTCGCTCCCCCAACGCAACACCGCCCCATCTCTCTCTATATATACGACGCCCACATCCGCATCCCCTGCACAATTTGCAGCATCCCCCTCCATCGCTCATCACGACCGCCAGGAATCCAAGCTTTTTTGGGGCTCGGAAGGAAGGAAGGGGGAAGGAATGTCGGGCGCAGGGGTTTATCAGGCCGGCGCGAGCCTCGCGGAGGTGTACGTGATGCGGAAGCTTTACAAGGAGAAGATGAAGAAGGCGAAGACAGCTGAGGACGCGGGCGCGGTCACGGGCGATCGCAAGAAGGAGGAGAGCATGGCGAGAGGAGGAGGGAGAGGACGTTTCTCTTTGTCTCGGGTGTTCGGAAAGGCCCATGTCCATCCTTCCTCTGCGAAAGCATCCCGTGTTCTTCCCTCGGAGTAGCTCCCTGACATGAGTGGCCTTTAGCTTCAGCGGGGATTTTTTTGTTTTTTCTTTCCTTTCTGTTTGTGCAAATGTCTATAGCTGAATCTTATCTCGTGAGTTCGCGAGGATTTTTACTTCTTTTTTTTTTTTCCTTTTTCAGGGTATTGTGTTGAATATTGATATTGTAATTCTATGGGTGGGTTTCTTGAATTAGTTGTACAGTTCGAACTTGAAGAAACTTGCTTTGATTCGCTTCAGATTTGCTTGAAAGGTTTAATTAATCCATGATGAGGTAAGCGATTTGGATCATTCAGTTTTGATGAATCTTGGGACATTCGCACATATCGTGAGGTCCACGGTAGATCAAGTTTATGTTTCACTCTGGAGTTCAAGCTAGAGCACGAAGAAATAGTTGAGAGTAATGAGATTGATGTTGGCCAATGGATGAAGGAGTCTGGATAATACACGACTAAAAAGAAAATTTGCTTTCATTCGAGATTCATATCCTCCGTCTTTGAAACTTGAGAACCCCCAATTTGAATCCGCATCACTTTACCCTTGTTCACATGAAAGATACCTCATGTTGGACCCACTTTAATTAACGGTTTGTGAGATACAAGCAACAATTGCTCCTAAGTGCTTTCGGCAGCCTTTCTTCCTCTATCGGGCTGGGCCATGCCAGCCACCAATGTAGGAAGTGATTCTCATCCATCCAAACACGATTAGCTGAATAACTATTGAAGTTTTGGCACTTTTACAATGAAGATAAAATAAAAGTTATTTGGTAATAACTCTACTCTGGAACGATTGTAATTGATTTTCACTGTATAAAGTCAAAATTGTATTGTCAAAAAATAAGCAAACGTGTAAATTATCATTACCAGACCAAAATCAGATGGTGGGTCATGATTTTTATATCAACGAAGAAATTTTCTTCTCTCAATAAACATATATATTGTAGATAAATCTGTAGTGAATATTTTTACCTTAGTGTTATATGATTACTTTTGCGGAAAAAGTTAGATAAATACCAATACAGTGCACCTAGAAATGGACATCATATATATCGGAAGAGATCATAGATAATGGATATGTACGCATGTATTTATCGGAAGATTATTGATGAGGCACAAGTCTTTCGAGCCTAAATGGGCAAAGCATAGAGGAATGATTGTGTGGATTCAATTATACCTCAATGTCATTTGAACTTCTCTCCATAGTTCCATGGTAGATCTGGAAGGCGCGCAATAACAATGTTGCTCCACCTTTGAAACACAATGTCACTCGACCTTTGAAACGCCGAAGCAAACCAACTGCTAGAATCAACAAGATGATTTTGCGAAAACAGCATTCGATGGGCATCAACGGCAAAAAAAGGAGGGAGAAATCATATCAAATCCTCTTGGAAGTGGAGCCACCAAAACAGGGCACGTTGAAGATTAACATAGATGGATCTTACCTTAAAAGAACGAACAAAGCTGGTGTAGCCAATATTGTTTATGATTACTCAAGTTTCTTGGTCGATGGATTTGCAAGGAATGTGAGGGCGTCTTCTGCAACTCAAGCTGAAACTTTGGCTCTTCTTGAACCCCAAATTTCCTCCAATTGCCATTTGAGGAGAGTTTGGAATTGCGATTGTGTCACTCCGATCTGATACAAGGAGTGTTGAGAACATATCAAATTAGTTGGGATGTCATTGGGCTCATTGATGAGGCTCGGGCCAGAATAAGACTTTTCACTCACCTTAGGTGGGCTCATTACTCCCGTGATGCAAATCAAATGGCAGATCAGGTCATCAAAACCCAAAGACGAAATGTACTTCCTTCAAATTGGGTTGCATACCCCCTTCCCCCTCGCCGCCGCCGCCCCCCCCCCAACCCCCCAAAAAAAAAAAAAAAAAATTGGGTTGTCAACCAACTATCCTCGACGGGACCAACTGCTGGCCGCTGACCGTCACCGCCGCTTGTCATCAACCGTCGCCCCAGTCAACCATCAATGATGTCGTTCACGGCCCGTTGCCACCGACTGTCATAGCCGACACCATCGTCGATGGTTGATGGCAAGTGACCGGTGGCGTCGTCAATGGTCATTGGCCATTGACAACGAGCGATGGTGGTAAGAAAGAATAAAAAAAAATTAAAAGAATTTCTACATCATAAAAATTTTGTGAATCATACCTGATGCATTTCTTTTCTTCTTCCATTCTAATAATAGAAATTTTGTATAGTTACCAAACGCATTATTTTATAAAGAAGTTATTCCGGGGAATAAAAATAAAAAAATATTATTTCTAAAAAGAAATTATTCCTTAGAACATAAGCATTACCAAATGAACCACAAATTTATAACGTGGTTACAAATTTTGACCATGTTAATAGGAGTGTCTCAAACTTTTCAATTCTATTCATGGTTCTGTCTTTCAAGAAAGTAAATAAGACCCATACAATATGAATTGTCATGTACCCACATCGCTTTAAGTTTTATTGGACATGGGCAAATAAGAAAGAACAAGGATGACATTTCCTAAGTCATATTCAAATAGAGTTGAAAGGTACCTACAAATTCTCCCCTCATAACCAACTTTTGTCCACATTGAAGCTGTCATAAACAATGACTTGGCAAAGATAACATTAAGATATTGTTGATTTGCTACAAACTTCTACCCACTCACTTTCAAGTCTCTTTATAGATGACAAAATTAGGGTTTGAAACCATTGCTTTATGCTTTGCTTGCTCTCCAAGGACATGCCACCTCTATAAGTCACCTCATCTGCTCAGCTCATTAGTTGCTGAAATTATTATTCTCGTCCTCCCCCACAATAATTGCACTTTGTTTTGTATCGTAGGACATGTCCTTCACGTCCATGGTGGGGCCTAACCTAGTAGAAGCTTATTTGCTGAGGAAGCAACACAAGGAGAAGATGAAGAAGAAGAAGAAACAAGGAGGAAGTGAAGATGGAAGAGCAACCTTTAGTGATCAAGGGAAGACCTCTTAGGGTTGTTTCTTGTGGTTGCTTCACAAAGTTCATCCAAAAACGGTGCCCGAGGCTCGAAGTTGAGTGCCTTATTATGGCTCTTGTTAGAGTAGAGAGATTGTCTTCAGTGTGCTGTTTGATGTCCAAATGTTTATTTGTCCTATTTATGTCTCGTATGTCATCATGGTCAAGACCTGAAAATTTTAGTTCGAATCGTTTCTATTGGGTCAGATATTCTCGACACCCCTAGTCATTGTTAAGATGGAAATTAGTGAGTTCAAAACTTAAGCATAGCAAACAGTATTTTCATCTTTGGAATTGCTCTAGAGATTATGTAGAGCAAAATACGTCTTTCCACTCAACAATATATTAATCATTTTGCATTCTCTCCCTAGTTTGCACATAGAATGAGTTTTCTAAATTTAAAGGAAATAAATTAACTCTATCTATTTTTCTGTGACCGCGAGATACCCATGTGAATGGTTACGCTATAAATAGTTTATGTGTGATACATATGTCTAGAAATGATCATTCGAGTTAAGTACTCAAGAGGATCTGATCGTATTATTATTGAGTTTAGCATTTATTTTACATCAATATTGTTCTAATACTTATGGCCTAATCAACAAGCGTATACCTTTAGCCTGGTAATTTCGACTTTGTATGAGAGGGAAGCTAAAGCTCACAAGTCATAATTATATTGGAGCAGCTCGCAAAATGAACAGCTCTACCTAATTGAATTGCCAAAATTGGTTTGTTTTTAAAGTTTCTTATTTTTTTCTTTTCAAGAAGAAGAAGAAGAGTAGCATAAATACGATTGCGCCATGTGACATGATACATGCACACGCGATTGAAGACATCCTTGCCGAATTGAGGCAACTGTGTGCCATTGACGACTTTATTAAATGTGACACTTATTGATACACCAAGTAGTTAACAAAAGTGATTTTAATTGATCAATTCTTTGAGAATCGTCAATTTTATGACGTGTCACTCAGCTCGTATCAATAAATACCTTAATCAATACACGCAATAAATGTGTAGCATGATACGTGTGCACATAGATCGTGACATAGCACCATGGGCCGATAGCTTTGAGCCATTTAACACAGGCGATCAATTATCAATACTATACTAACAACGCTTAACATAAGTATCAGTAATGTCTGGACTCCCTAAATATCAATCATAATGCCCTTTTTGCTTTACAATATGATTGTCCTCATGAAATCCGGCAATTCCATGATGTCATGGCTATTGAACTTTTATAAAGGAGGATCTCTAGCAATGATATAAAAGTAATGTCGCAATTTACTAATCCCATAATGTAATTTGAGTTATTCCCTTTTTATATGGCTTTTTGGACAAAATGGGTTTAGCAGAAATTAGTAGGACCCCGGAGATCTCGTGCAATGTCAAAATCAGCTTTTGCTAATGCGATCACCCGCCTTCCTTTTTTCTTTTTTCTTTTTTCGGTTCTCTTATTAATATTATTATTATTATTATTATGTATTAATTAAATGCGAATTTTCCACGGGAACACGCTCTTTCTCCGAAGCGAAAAGGCCACGTACTTCCCCCTCTGCCTCACCACGTGTGGAGCGCACGTGACGGGTGGCGGGGATCGTCTCGTGATAAAGGACGGTCGCTTAGCTGTCGAGCTTGTGACGAATGATGATGCCAGGTCACCGTTTCGAAAGTGATCTTGCCCGGGACTCCACTAAACCAAACCCCATGTGCAAACGGGTCCACCGTTCGGGGCGAACCCACGACCCGTTTTGGTGGTCCAAATTCGCGAATGGAAAAAACGAGGCAAGTGATTTCTGAATTTCGGACTCAATTAGAAATATCGTCTCTATATTTTTAATTTTTTTAATATAATTTTTGAATTTTGTGTTAATAGGTACTATGAGACCTAAATTTTTAATTGAGAAAATCTCAAAAAAGGACCTGAAATTGAGCCATTTTCTCAAAAAAGGACCCAAAATGAACTCTCTCAAAAAGGGCGCAGGTGACTAACTTACTCTCGATTAAGGACCTCAACTTCTAATTTTATTCACAACCAAGGGTACTTTTGTCTAAGAACATTGTTGTTTATTTTTTGTCTCTCTCTTTCTTCTTTTTTTTCTTCCTTCATCTTTCTCACTCTCTACATCACCTCCATTATCAACCGCTCCATCGCTCTTTGTGTCATCTCATTGTATGACTAAGATTGGGTTTTCTTTAGCACGAGCTATTTTAACGTAGTCTAACTCATTGAAAATATTAAATTTTGCTCCTCAAAATGGTTTGTAGATAATTCCATGGAGCCAAAATGAGCTTTAAAAAATAAGTTCTTTTTATTCCAACATTCATTACAAATTCTAATCTCAAAGCCATAATATGAATTTGCTTTTACTAAGACTCAATTTTTTGTCGAACTCCCAAGTTATGCAACTAATCCCTTTGGCAACGTATTTCTCTCACCTTGAGAGTGCATCAAACTCCATTTATTCCGAGATTTCCACTAACCCAAGAATCGCAATTTTTTGTGTTGTTTACGATCCTACTTGCCAACAACAAAGTAGCAATATCCAAGCATCGCCAGATCGTCTTGTTTGACTAACTTATGTCTCTATTCAATTAACATTTGGTGATCAACAATTTCACGCCAAAGAACAATTTTGTTGTGGCTGGCGACTATTTCAACCTTGGCAAAAGTTTGCCTCATGAATTTCAAATTTGGGTTTGCCTCTCTTGCATAAATTCAATCTTTCAAAGATCCCCCCTTCCCCTTTGCAATGACAATGGGTCCTTTCAATAATCCCTAGCCAGGAAACACCCACTCACACTCTTGCCATTCTCATCGACACAACTCTTCTCCTCAATGGATACCCCATCTTGAGATTGATCATTAGTCGTATATGATATCATTAACTATAGAAAACGTTGTACTTCGTTGCCCCATCGTTGCCATTGACAAGTCCTATTCGAGCTCTCGATCTCATCGACCACTGCCCTTGATAGAAAATCCAGCGTCGTTGTTGTCGGATGGAGGTCAATCCGAGCTTTAGGTTGAGCACGAGCGAGCCAAGATTTGATGCATCTTGAGGAACTTAGGATTTTAGCATCCGAGAAGGTGACCAGTAACAAATAACTCCAATCCAACAACAAAGTAGCAATATCCAAGCATCGCCAGATCGTCTTGTTTGACTAACTTATGCCTTTATTCAATTAACACTTGGTGATCAACAATTTCACGCCAAAGGACAATTTTGTTGTGGCTGGCGACTATTTCAACCTTGGCAAGAGTTTGCCTCATGAATTTCAAATTTGGGTTTGCCTCTCTTGCATAAATTCAATCTTTTAAAGATCCCCCCTTCCCCTTTGCAATGGCAATGGGTCATTTCAATAATCCCTAGTTAGGAGACACCCACTCACACTCTTGCCATTCTCATCGACACAGCTCTTCTCCTCAATCGATACTCCATCTTGAGATTGATCATTAGTCGTATATGACATCATTAACTATAGAAACTGTTGTACTTCGTTGCCCCTCCTATTCGAGCTCTTGACCTCATCGACCACTGCCCCTGATAGAAAATTTAGCATCGTTGTTGTTAGATGGAGGTCAATTCAAGCTTTAGGCTGAGCACAAGCGAGCTGAGATTTGATTCATCTTGAGGAACTTAAGATTTTAGCATCCGAGAAGGTAACCAGCAGCAAATAACTCCAATCCGACTTCTTTTCACTAGGACCAACTACGTGATGACATGACGCTTATAAGGTCGTTAGTAGGAGCCCTAATTATGGTGTTGAAGGAGGCAATGTAGAGCGAAGGGGGAGGTGTGAGGAAGATGAAGAAAGAAAAAAATTAAAGAAAAATGTTCTTGGACAAAACTACCCCAAGCTGTAAATAAGATTGAAAGTTTGGGTCCTTATTTGAGATGAAATTAGCCACTTTGGGTCCTTATTTGATACAAAGTCTACCTTGGGTCCTTTTTTGAGAAAATGAACCTACTTTAGGTCCTTATTTGAGATTTTCCTTTTTTAATTTGTTTGATATTGTTTTTAAATTAATTTAATATCTAAATTTTATAAAAAAATACTCAATGTTATTTATTTATTTATTTAAATTTAAGAATAATATTAAATATTTTTTTATAATTCATGGACTAAATCGAACATGTATAAAAATTCATAGATTATATTGAATAAATTAAAAATTTATAGACGACATTACGTATTAGGATAAATTTTATGAATTATATTAAATAAATAAAAAATTTAGGGATGATATTATGTATTAAATTAGAATTCATGAATTACTTATGTAATTACTGCTTCACGGATTTGTTCGCGTGCACCAACGTGCTTCGTCAACCAACAAGAGAGTAGTGGAGACAAAAAAAGAGAGAGCAAAGCTGACGGAGGTGGCCTGTGCGCAATTACAGAAGTACCCTTGGTACCCCCTCGATTTCTCTTGCATGGAGTCCTGGCTCGCTTTTTCCATTTTGTCGACCTTTTTCCACTCAACTTTTACATCACGGGTAAGATTTTTAGTATATGATAGATACAACTTTTTTTGTTATATCATGCGTCATTCCTTATTGGTAGCATCTGAATTTCACCGTTGTGAAATTATGAATCAAAACTTCAATTTATATTAATGTAATTATTAAAAGAATTAAGATAAAATAGAGATCCATTGTACGTTGATTAGAATTGTACTTTCAAACATTACATTGGAGATTTTCTTGTTTGAAAGAACCACCCCTAAATCATTACCGTCCAATACATTAATTTTACACTTTCATCTTATAATGTTGTATCGATTTATTATTACACTGTTATACTGATATATCCATTATAGATGCTCCATCGAGTTTCGGAAGCTCCCCATCTTTTGCTCGAATTTTTTGCAAGACTACACATACATAGATATGAAAACTTCTAAATTTTGAAAATTGTGGGTATCATCCGCAAAATATATAGAATTTACTGTGAGTTTGGGGAATCTTCATGGCTAACGGAAATAATGGATAAATCATATTTAGAATAATCGATGCGTTGTAGAGGTGGCAAATGGGTGGGTCGGGTCGGGTATGGGTCAGGTCGAAAATGGGTCGACCCATATTCGACCCATTTAACCCGTTTTGACCCATATTCTTGTAGTGTAAATTTAATGACCCATACCCGACCCGACCCGTATCCGACCCATACCCGATCCGACCCGTATTGCTAAAATCTATTTATTGTTAAAACATTTTTATGTAATACAAAATTTTTAAAAAAATTTATGCAATACAAATTTAATGAAAATTTTTTATAATTCTTTTAAAAATATTTTTAAAAATCGAATTTTTAATTTTTGAATATATTTTTAAATTTTTTATTTATTTTTAAATATAATTTTTAATTTTATTTATTTTTAAAAATATACTTTTAAATTATTTTTATTTTTAAAAATATATTATTTATTTTTTATATTTTAATATATTTTAATAAATTAAATCTTGTCTTATTTATTTTAAAACCCATTCAACACGGGTTTGTTTTGTTCTACTCTCGTGTTTCTTCTTCTTCTTCTTTTTTCTATTTTCTTTCCTATTTTGTATATTAGAAATTTTTATATTTGTACAAATCTATGGTACAAGGTCAATTTTTATCACAAATGATTGGGAAAACTTCAGTGTCTAGGAAAAAAAAAAAATAGAATAGCTCAGAGTTTCTTATTCAAAGGCTCTTTTCATTATATATAGAGTGGATTATTTAGTTTAGCGCGGGTTTTACATAATTTACTCCATTTTATTGTCCATTTTGTACTTAATACTATTCATTATAAAGATGAGTTTTGCAATTTGAGATTTCTACTGGAAAGAAAGGAATTGGATATTCATTGCACAACTCAAAACAATTTAGCTGACAAAGGTGTTACAAGAACGTAGTTTATATGATTTACCTATCCACTAATCAAGTGACTTATGTCCCTGAATGAAATGAGTGTTTCTTGAATTTGCATGTGGTTAGGGTTGGCTATCAGATATAGGGCTCACTATAACGTTTGATAAAGAGCCACTTCAAACAACGATTGATGAAGAGCCACTTCAAACAGGAGCACCAACGGAAACAGGAACCGGAAAGCCGCTTCAAACAGGAACAGGAAAGCATCGACCAAAACAAAAAGGGAACAAAGCCACTTTGAATAGATCCGACGAGGCCTGTCGCTGGCTCGTGCCCTATCGGCTGCCGGTGAGGAATGAAGAAAAATAAAGAAAAAGAAAAAAATTGAAATATGAAAAACAAATATAATTTCGATTTTTTATTAAAAAGATATTTTTATAAATTAAAAAAAGGTCAAGGGTTTAAACTTTAAAATGGGTTTCCTTATAACTACTTTAGACTATTTTTTTTTTTGTGTTTTACATTCACTAACCCATTTTGACCCATATTTATTTTTTACTTGACCCATTTCCGACCCATATTTAATCTTCATTTGACCCATTTTGCGACCCATATTCAACTTTCACTTGACCCATATATGACCCATTTTACTAAAAATGGGTCATAATATGGGTTTTTGACCCATATTGCCACATCTAGTTATTGGTCACATTGTCTAAATGTACATGATATCCAATTTTTTTGTTTTTTGGTCTATAATGCAAATAATATGCCGAAATTTCCGTTGAAATGTTGACATCACATACACCTAGCAGTTATATGGAGTCCAACTTGGCGACTTGTCGACCCCAACTATACGAGGTTAATATCATTCGACGAAAAAAAAAAAAAAAAAGAAAACCCCAACAATGCGAGGTTTATTGGGACAAGGCAATATTGGAGCATAGTTAGCAAAACATTATTAAGGTTCATATCATTAAAAGTTATAAATTGATATCTTCATGATACATTTATCTTAAATTAATTATCATTTCAAAAACAACGATAAATCGGTATACCCACAACATGTTAGCATTTTATCTAGTATAATGTTAAAATGCATGCTTGTATGCATACTATTGGGTAGGAGGTGTGCATGAGAATCAGATCAAATCAATTGATTCTAGTAGGTTTGTGATTTCAAGTGTTGAATCAAACTGCCTAAATTAGATTGAATCAATTTGAAAAGTAAAGAAAAGTAAATTACCAAAACCCTAAATCAATGACCAATCGATTCAATTCCTGATTTTAGGGTGAAATCAATTCAATCGGGAATTGATATCACTAATAGTGAGATTTTGGGCAAATGTTAAAGGATGGCGGATTTGAATTTAGGTTATTGGTTTGAGATATTTCATGAAATGAAAATTAGTTTCTAGTAGATATATCACGGCGATATCATTTTGAAATTTTTTTCTTATAATGGGGTGCTAGTTTGTAAAATGAAAATTAAGGAAAATTAATTCGAGGCACAACATGTTAATGAATGGCAATTTGGGACTTTTAACCGTGACAAATCCTTTATTGTTATTAACTGTTGTACCATGGGAACCCAACGTCAGTAACAATAATATCGTCCATCCCCAATCTTGTCCATTGATAACGTGCCAGTTCTGCCCCATTTAATCTCGATTGGGGGAGGTTAAACAGGCAGTCGATGACTGATGACAGATCCAAATCTGTCTTCGAACTAAATTTACTCCAGCTCACCAGCTATAAATGCAGTCAAAGTCAAGGGGGAGGGGGGGGCAGAAACGTCATTCCAGTTCCCTCAATTGGAGCTAAAGCAAGCCGGACAAAAAGATTAAAAAAATCCAATTTTTTAAACTCCGGACCCAATTACCGTCAGCGTCGCCATCATCAATCCACCTCAAAAAGCTAATGCTGTTTAAGCTAAGCTTTGAGGTTGTAGTAGCAGCCTGCCAGCCAGCAAGCAGCAAGCAGCGAGGGCTTTGGCGGGACGTCCCTTTCCCCGCTTCACCGTCCCCTCCCTCTCCTACTGCTTTAATTTAATTTTTCAGACATAATCAAAGAACCTCAAGCGCTCCGAAAGCTGATGTCTCACCTCAAAATCCCACCTTGCTGCATTAGCCAAAAAGGCTAACCGCCATTAGCGATTTTGCTGTGAATGAGGTTGTCTTGTGGGCTCGCTCGCTCTCTCTACCCGCAAGACACGAAATCTTATACCACCTTCCCCTGAAGTCTCTCTGTCTCTGTCTCTTGTCTCCCCTGTTTCCAAGAAGAACCCTTCGTTTCAAAGATTCCTTCTTTGCTCTTTCTTTCAACTTAAGCAGCTCCAGATCCAGCAACCTAACCCCCCCATTTTCTTTTCTTTTCTCTTCTTTCTTTTTTTACCTCTTCCTTCCTCTGTTCCTCTTTCCAACCACATTAATTTCCTTTAATATATTCTCAGTTGTTAAACACAGTTGCCGAATTTAATTTAATCGTTTTTTTTTTTTTGGGTCGATCCGGGCTCCACACAGTGTTCAACTAGAATGCTCTGTTCACCCTGCCCAGCTCACAGACAATTCCGCTGTCAAATCCGGTGAATTTCTTTTTCCTTCCTCCCCCTCCCCATTTTTGGCGTCTTCTTTGCGTAGGCGTGAGAGTTGAGCGTCTAATTATTGCAGGTTTTTTTCTTTCAAACTTCGCTTTTTCTCTTTCTGGGTTCCCGTGATTTTCTTTGTAGAGGGATTAGGAAGAAAAGGGAAAAAGAAAAATAGCCTCCGACCTCCATTTCGTCTTCTCCCTCCTCGTGCATTTTCATCTGGGTTTCCTGTTTTCTTTGCTACATTGGGTTGGAAACAGAAGGTCTTCTCATTTTAAATTTATCTTTGCTTTTCCCTTCTCTGCTCTTTGTCAGACTCTTGGGTTGTAGTGCGCTGCGGAGTTAAAAGAGCATTCCTTTCTTGAACCTCTCGGTTTATCGAACCTTTTTTATTAGTGGGTCTGGCTTGTCGTCTTCGGAGGTGGAAAATCTAAGTTAAAGCTGAGCTTCGGGCTATACTATTCGGATCCGATAATCTTATGCTTGAGCATTGGGCGATTATAATATAAATCCATGCTTTTTCGGCGCTTGGTGTAAAGATCTTGGCCTCCCCATTCAAGGTATGAGCCTGATTCAGCTTCTTTTTCTTCCTTTCGTTTTGAATCTTTTTGGACTTGGAGCTTCTAGATTCGTCGATCTTGGCAAATGTGGAAGTCTTCTCTGCTTGGTCGAGTGAGATGATGTCATCTTTCTCTTTGATCTGAGCTGCCAATTTATGCATTTTGCGAAATTGGAATGTCTTACCGTTTTTGGCTTTTGGTTGAATGTGTGCATTTCGAAATCTCACCAGTTCGTTTGTTAGTAAGTCGCTAAGTTCAGTCGGTGATGTTCATTGGCCTGTTCTTTTTGCTGTTTTGCGCTTAGTTATTGGGTGTTCATATATATCCCAGTTGCAACTGTCTTCTATGATATTGTGAATTGAAGAACTTATCCTGAACATCTTGCATTTTGGAGTTTAAATCAGCAGCTCGTTGTTCATGGCAGCCTTCTTTCTTTCTACTTTGGGTTTCTTCTTTAGTGCTTTTCGGCTTAGTAATGGGATCTTCGCTTTTGTGCCAGCCTTGGAGTAGTCTGCTGTGATTTATCAGGCTGGTTTGCAGCCTGTTCTTGAATGGTCTTAAAGACTGGGATTTGTTTTAAGGTTTCTTTTGCCCCCTGTCAGTGCCTGAATTGGACTTCTATGTTGATCGAGTGTAAATTGGCAAACATTACCGTATTCCAATATAACGTGCCCTAGACTTGTGAAGGGCTAGTGATCAAGGTCTCTTAGTTTGCCAAATTGAGTGACCCACAAAATGGCTCTTACTAGAGAAGCTTCTTGGGCATCCAAAATGTTAAGAACCATGTGAGGCACTTCACAGTTTGAAGCTTGTGAGAGCAATCCAGTGTGTGAACATGATGATGCAGTCACAATTTCGCTCCTTAATTGGTTTATGTCACAGTTTGACCAATCTGAAGCACACTACACCCCTATCAAATATTTTCATATGGAGCTCTGTCCTAGATGGTGAATAAATGACATCAGCCTCTTACCCACCCCACTTCCCTTACATCTGTCTTGTCTGGAAGTCCCAATTTTTCTGGCTGCTCACTATCTTGCATTTGGACTTTCAGTCACTACCTATGAGATTTGTTTTGATTGTTTGGCCAGCTTGATGTGTTTCAACCTCAATGGGCTCTGCAGACTTTTACCTTTAGATCTTGTTGAGCCCTCGGTACTCCTCTTTTGGGGCTTTCTCTCTCTCTCTCTCTCTCTCTTGATTTCTACCTGAAGCTGCAGTACACTAGCCCCACGTTCAATTTCTTACTTAAAGCTGTTGACAACAAGTTGATTTCAAATAGATAGGAACCCTAAAATTGAATAATTGTGAGTTGGCAATATTGTTTAAGTAGATTGAATGCTTGCATAAGTTGGTCCAATAATCTTTAGTCTCTTTCCAGTGAAATTGTAGATGAAGATCTCGATTCTCTTGTTTTTCCTTCTCTGGTTTTTTGGATTCTACTTTTAGTGTGTAAAAAAAGGAAACATATGGCGTTGCTTCTTTTGAGCAAGTGCTTATCATCAACTTTGCCCTTACTCATTTCGAGAATAACATGACCAATTCAAATTACATTGGTTTTACAGGCAGGAGACAAAAGCTGGACCTTAATATCTTGTTGCCAATGATTGATTGATCATTCAGTGATGTCAAGGATCTCCAAGTGGAAGCCTGAGAAGACAAAAACGAAAGTGGTCTTTAGGCTACAATTTCATGCCACACATGTATGTTTCTTCACAGTACCTAACTTTAGTCGCTAATGCTAGCGTCCCTTTCGTTAGTTTTTTGATTTTATTTAAGATTCTATTTTCTGACCTTCTTATAAATTTCACCAGAACATGTAAATTTTGAGTCGTTAGTTCATATGTTGAATTATATTTCATGGCTTCCTTCTTAATGATCATGTGTGTGTGTGTGTGTGTATCTGTGCGCACGTATGCACGTGCACACGCGCGAGTGCATTTGTGTTTTATTATACACCAATATGTCTTATACTCGATTCAAGAAGTGACAGTTAATAAATGCCAACAATGAATAGTTTGAAGGTAACTTCCACAATGACTGAAATGAATAATCGTGTTATATATGTCCAGATTCCTCAAACTGGATGGGACAAATTGTTTATATCATTCATTCCAGCTGATTCTGGAAAGGCAACAGCTAAGACGACAAAGGCTAATGTGAGAAATGGCACCTGCAAATGGGCAGATCCCATCTACGAAACTACGAGGCTTCTTCAAGACATTAGAACCAAACAATACGATGAAAAGCCATACAAACTTGTTGTGGCAATGGTAAAGTTTCCATCTGTGTTATAAATTCTTAACCTTCTAGTCATCAAGATAACTCATCCCCAAAGCTTCCCCCACCATCCCGAGCCTATTTTATGCACCAATTACAGATACTGTGATTTGTTGATATAACATCTCTAGTCCTGCGTTCCTTGTGCCTAACTTTGCTTTTTTACTGAAATTTCTTGACGTCAGGGTTCTTCGAGGTCTAGCCTCCTTGGTGAAGCCACGATCAATCTTTCTGATTATGCTGATGCTCTAAAGCCTTCTTCTGTCGCGCTGTCTCTTCGGGGATGTGACTCTGGAGCTATATTACATGTAAGGATTGTCAGGATATATCTGAGCTCTCCAGTATTGCTGGTTCTGAATGATTTTTTTATGATTTTAGATGCTGAGTGCCTTCGGTCACTTCATGTTCTTTTGGTCGAATTCCTTGTCTCCTTTTGATCTTTATGAGGGTTCTCTCTAAGAAAGTGCATTTGTTGTAATGCAGGTTACGATACAGCTGCTTACTTCTAAAACTGGTTTCAGGTAACTAACTAAACACTACAAAATTCTAGAGCATTTCATTGGTTTCCACCACCTTATGCCATTTCGTGCTGGTTTATAATTTTCAGAGAGTTTGAACAGCAAAGGGAACTCAGGGAGAGGGGCCTGGTGACTACTTCTGACCAAAATGGTCGAAGTGAATCTGTTAGTGGAAGACTGTCATCATCTGAAGATGTTGTTGGTGACCATACGGTGAGCTTCATTATATTGACAGGTCTCCTTGTGGTTCATATATGGTTGAATCTCCCAATAATCATACTCTCATTTGATTGTTTTGTATAAATTACAGATGATGCCCAGTAGGATTGTATGGGTTTTGAAAGTATTTTATGGTCATGTCAACAATGGACAAGTCCTTCAAGTCTAATAAAATTGAAAAAAAGAACGAAAAACTGGTGATGATTTCATGTAACCGTCGTTATTTATATAAGGATGCACTATAGGCTACAAAATCAGTGATGTTTGTTCACATGTCTGAGGATTCTTCAAGTCGGGGTTGTGTCACTTGACGTCATGATTGATATATGGACATCGAACTTGTTTCAAGTTTAGTGTCGTATACTATTTTCACAAAATTCTTGTTTATGAAATTGTAGCCCCACAATATGAGACATAGGAGGCTGTAAATCGGGACTCGATGCTGTGCCTTGTCACCTCTGTAATAATTAGATTAGTATGTTTATAAATACACAGATCATCTGTGATCCCTAGTTCGTTTTTTTTTTTTTGTGCATCGTCTTGCCTACTGTGAGGCATGACCTGTTTGTTATGTTTCTTTAGCATGTCATTTGCTAAGCTTTTGTTGTATTGAAAATTTATTTTGTAGAATGTAGATAACAAAAGTCTTAATTTTATTCTACACTAGATTTGTGCTCACATTCTTTTGTATACGCTTAAAGCTCATTGTTTATAGGGGTCATTTCCTTTTATACGTTCCTTGAACCACGAAAAAGGTGCATTGTTAACCTGCAGCCTCTTAGATAGGACCATGGCCTAGGCCATGTTTAGCCTCCTGGAAAATAATGAAAAACTTTTGTTGATTTTCTTGTTAGTTATTTGCAAAATGTGCTAATGTTGGGATGTTCTACTCATTCAGCTTCCACGCATCCTGAATTCATTTTCTCTCTCCTAAAGCCTCTTTACATGCCTTCTACTCAGATTATTGTGATTGGTTTCTAAGGTTATGTTCCCTGATCAGTGTTTTGTGATGACAGGACTATGCAAGTGTCAGATTCAAACATGAATCTAGAGAGCATCCGTCAAATGAAGAAGAGATGGTTCTGAATGAAGAGCATGTGGATTCGCCCATTGGATTAGATGGTTCTTCAAATACCTCAGAATCTTTATATGCAGAGAAACATGATACATCAAGTGCACATGAAATAGACAGCATCAAGAGTACCGTGTCTGGTGATTTGGGTGGGCTTTCCCTTAGTCAAAGCCCTCGGCCGGGAAAAACAGGCCCTTCAGATCAGAGGCATGTTGGGACCAGTGACTGGGTTCATGGCTGGGGTTCAGATTATTCTGCAGATAATGACTTGGCAATTACGTATGAGGAAAATAATCGACTTAGAGGAAGCCTGGAAGCAGCGGAGTCATCTCTTCACGAGCTGAAATCAGAGGTAAGCTCTTTACAAGGTCATGCTGACAATTTAGGCGCTGAAGCACAGAAATTTGCGCAGCAGCTTGCTGCTGAGATGGCTTCTGGAGAAAATCTGGCACGAGAGGTGGCTGTGCTGAAATCTGAATGTTCAAACTTCAAAGCTCAAATTGAGATGCTGAAGATCGATAAATTAAGCTCACCTTATGTTGGAAAAGACATGGTTGGATTGGACCAGGATCAAGATCTAAAGCTCAGATGCTTTAGGGGACTTCTTCTTATGGAGGATAAGATCAGAGAGCTTCAGAACAAGACGTGCTTAGGACTTCATGACAGGGACTTCAGATTTCTGGGAGCTGACTTGGAGGCCTTGCTTGTCATGTTGCAGGATCTCAAGCAAGGAACCGGACAGGCCGTTTCTAGAATCAGCTTTGCAGCCCCAGAAGGAGGTGCCCTAAAGCAGGTAGGAGATTCAAGTATAAATGAGAGCAAGAAACTTGTATCCCAGGTTGAGTTCGGTACAGACTTGTATCAACCTGAAAGCATGCTTCATCATCTTAGTGTATCAGGCCTGTCTCATGACCCCAGTCCTGCTGATGTTACTGATCCAATGAAAGACAGAATAGTTGAACTTCTAAGAGAGTTGGATGAGTCAAAAGCTGAAAGGGAGAGCCTCACTCGTAAGATGGACCAGATGGAATGTTATTACGAAGCTCTCGTTCAAGAGCTTGAGGGAAATCAGAGGCATATGCTGGGAGAACTGCAGAATCTTAGAAATGAGCATACTGCTTGCTTATACGCTGTTTCTACTGCTAATGCAGAGATGGATAGAATGCGCCAGGATATGAATGAACAGCTGCTAAGATTTACAGAGGAGAAGCGTGAGTTAGATTTACTTAATAAAGAGCTCGAGAGAAGAGCTGCCACTGCAGAGGCTGCTCTCAAAAGGGCACGGTTAAATTATTCAATTGCGGTCAACCAATTGCAGAAGGATCTTGAGCTGCTCTCTGGGCAGGTTTCATCCATGTATGAAGCTAATGAGAATCTCATCAAGAAAGCATTCGAAGATTCCACACCACAAAGCTTTCAAGGAGCGACTGAACATTTGCAGAATCAGAAGCTGGACCCAGGGGATGTTCATGCAAACAAGCTTTTGCAACGTCAGAATATACCTAAAGTGCAAAAAAAACAAGAAGTGCGTGGAGATATCCTTCTAGACGACTTAAGAAGATCCTTGCATTTGCAGGAAGAGTTATACCAGAAGGTTGAAGAGGAAGTGTGTGATGCAAATTTTGAGATTATCTTTTTGGATGTGTTTTCCAAGACTTTGCGAGAAACTTTGCGTGAAGCAAGTAGTGATATTACAGTAACAAAGAACAGGGTAGATAAACTCATGAGGCAGCTGGAGCTGGTGACAGAATCCAAAGATGTACTGACACGTAAGCTGGAAAGCGCTATGAATGAGGTTCGGTCCCTAAGTGATTGCAAGGAAGCTTTCTCTCTAAAGTACAACGAAATGACCATCCAGAATCAAATGTTGGAATCAAATTTACGGACCATAACCTCTGAAAACCATTCCCTTGAACAGAAAATTAAGGAGTTGGAGTCTTTGATGACTGAATATAGAAGTTACAGACACAAATTTGAGACCAGTGATGCGGAGAGAATTGAATTGGTAGATCAACTGAGAAAGGAAGTCGAGGATTCTGCGATACTTAGAACCGAAAAGGCCGCTCTGCAGGGAGAGTTGCAAACTCTTAAACAGAAAATTGAGGAGGTGGCATCTGCAAAGGAATATCTGCAGAACATTGTCCACTATTTGCAAGACAAATTGCATAGTATGTTAATGTGTCATGAGGAGAACTTTGATGGGGAATTGCTGCTTAGAGAATCAGACCACCAGGACACTGAATCCGGGTACCTGAATAATATTGTGTCAAAATTGGCGGACATTCAGCAGAGTGCACGTGATAAATATTTACAAGTCGTGGAAGAGAGAAAAGCTTTAGAAAAGGAAAAAGATCTAGCAGTAGCTTCCTTAAGCACATCTGAATCTAATTTTTTCTCTGTGAAAGAGAAATTTGGGCATGACTTACGCGTTATGCTGGATAAACTAAGCACGTCAAACTCATTGGTGCAGAAGCTGCAAGTGGAAGTTGAGGCTCTTGCTAACAGATTTGGCTCGAGCTCAGAAGCAGAAGAAAGAAATGAACAGCGACAGAAAGAAGCACTTGCTGATCTTTGCCACTTGGAACTTGAGCTGGAACAGCTCATATCAAGGAATGAAGATCTTTCTCAGAAATTCCTGGCTCTAGAAAGCATAAGTGAGGAACTCGGACAGAGTAAGTTGATTATAGCAGAATGTACCAAGGAAAATCATGCTTTGATGGCATCTCTACAGAGCAAAACTGAAACATCTTCTCAGCTGGAATTGGAGGTTTCTGAATTGAGAGAAAAGTTGCAATCTCAGAAGACTGAGTTGCATAATCAGAGAAGCTACATAGAAAAATTAGAGATGAGTATATCTGATCTTACCTCCGAATTGAATGAGAAGCATTGCCAGTTGCTTAGTCTTGACGAACAGAGAGTTGAACTGCTCCACCTGAGGCAATTGATATCAAATTTAGAGCTGGAGAACGCAAGGGTTGCTGATCTTCTCCTGCGTAGTGAAGAATGTCTAAAAGTTTCCCGTGAAGAATCTTCTTCTGTTGCTGAATTCGAAAGTCAGTTATCTGAAATGCATGAATTCTTGATATCTGCAGATATTCAGAAAGTTTTCACTAGAGTTCATTATGAGACAGGAATTCAAGATTTTGTCCAGCAGCTTCAGTTCTCGGATAAGCACCTTGAGATGTTACAGCAGAAGAATCTTGACCTTGAATCGAGACTCAGTTGCTGTCTTGCAAATGAGGCACATCATGCTGAAGAAAGTAAGAAGTTGTCGACACGTCTCGAGTCCCTGAAATCTGATTTAGAAGCCTCAATTGCTCAAAACAGAGAATTGCATGATGTTAATAATGTTCATATGACTGAGCTCGAGGAGCACAGGAAGAAAAATGAGATGTTGTCGACATGTCTTGAGTCCCTGAGATCTGATTTAGAAGCCTCAATTGCTCAAAACAGAGAATTGCATGATGTTAATAATGTTCTGATGACTGAGCTTGAGGAGCACAGGACGAGAAACGACATGTTGGATGCTAGTATTTGCGAGGAAAGGAGGAAGCATGCTGAAAGTCTTGAGGCCTTGAAATCTGATTTAGATGCTTCGATTGCTCAAAACAGATTACTCCATGATACTCATAATGTTCTGAAGGCTGAGATTGAAGAACACAGACAAAGAAGTGAATCTTGGGAAGCCAGTATTTGCGAGGAAAGGAGGGAGCATGCTGATAGTATCGAGTCCCTGAGATCTGATCTGGAGGCATGCATTGCTGAAAATAAAGTGCTTTGTGATACTAATGGCATTCTGAAGGCTGAGCTTGAGGAACACAGGAATACAAGTGCAATGTTGGATGCTGGTATGTGTGAGGAAAGGAGAAAGCATGCTGAAAGTCTCGAGTCCTTGAAATCTGATTTAGATGCTTCGATTGCTCAAAACAGATTACTCCATGATACTCATAATGTTCTGAAGGCTGAGATTGAAGAACTCAGACAAAGAAGTGAATCTTGGGAAGCCAGTATTTGCGAGGAAAGGAGGGAGCATGCTGATAGTATCGAGTCCCTGAGATCTGATCTGGAGGCATGCATTGCTGAAAATAGAGTGCTTTGTGATGCTAATGGCATTCTGAAGGCTGAGCTTGAGGAACACAGGAATACAAATGCAATGTTGGATGCTGGTATGTCTGAGGAAAGGAGAAAGCATGCTGAAAGTCTTGAGTCCCTAAAATCTGATTTGGAAGCCTCCATTGCTCAGCATAGAGTACTTGAAGGTACTAATAATGGCATGAAAGCTGAGCTTGAGGAATACAGAAAGAGGAATGAAATGTGGGATGCTCGTAATAGCGAAGAAAGAAGGAAGCATGATGACTGTATTGAGTCCCTAAAATCTGACTTGGAAGCCTCGGTTGCTCAGAGTAGGAAGCTTCAAGAGACTAATAATGCTCTGATGGCTGAGCTCGAGGAACATAAGTTAAGATTTGAATCGTGGGAAGCTAGCATTTGCGAGGAAAGAAGAAAGCATACTGAAAGTCTTGATTGCCTGAACTCTAACTTAGAAGACTTCATTGCTCAAAATAGAAAACTCCATGATGCTAATAATGAACTTAAGGCAGAGCTTGAGGAATGTAGAAAAAGAAACCAAAACTGGGATGCTAGCATATGTGAGGATAGGAGAAAGCATGCTTCCAAGGTTGAAATGCTCAAGAGTCTGTTGATACTTTCTGAAGAAGAGATTGATGGGCTAATACTTGTAAATGAGGAACTGCAAGTGAAACTTCTGGTACTCGAAGGGAAGATAGAAGAACAGAGTTCTCAGTTGACTTTGCTAGAACATTGTAATGGTGAAATCTTTGTGATGCAGAAGCAGTGTAAAGAGCTTACTGAGAAGCTCTCAGAACAAGTAATGAAGACTGAAGAATTCAAAAACTTGGCCACTCATTTGAAAGAGCTCAAAGATAGGGCTGATGCTGAGGTTCTCCAGGCACGGGAAAAGAAAGAAACTGATGGACAAACTTATGCTGTACAAGAGTCGTTGAGAATTGCATTTATCAAGGAGCAGTATGAAAGCAAGCTGCAAGAACTGAAACAACAGCTCTCCATGTCAAAGAAGCATAGTGAGGAAATGCTCTGGAAATTACAGGATGCAGTTGACGAAGTTGAAAGCAGAAAGAAATCCGAAGCTTCTAATTTGAAGAAAATTGAAGAGCTGAGTATGAAGATCTTGGAACTGGAGTCTGAGTTACAAGCGGCAGTTTCTGAGAAGCGTGAGAAATCGATGGCTTTCGACTGTATGAAGGCGGAGATGGAATGCTCATTAATAAGCCTTGAGTGCTGTAAAGAAGAAAAGCAAAAGCTTGAAGCTTCTTTGCTCAAATGCAATGAGGAGAAGACTAAAATCACTGCTGAACTCACACTAGCGAAGGAACTTCTTGAGAGTTCCAAAACACCTGGAAGGATTCTGGAGAAGGATGCTGATCAATCACATATGGATTGCATGCCTGATGATTTGGTTGTAGGGACTCTACATTCTGCAAAATCACTAAATCGTGATGAGGCTGATGCATGCTCAAATCATGGTCATGAAGCTGCCCATGCAAGTGGACTCATGAGCATGCAATCTAAACAGGTTAGATGTCGTTTTTCAATCTGATTTGTGGGCTTGAACTTTTATCATTTATCATTCCCCAGTGCCTCTCTCTCTCTCTCTCTCTCTCTCTCTCTCTGTGCGTGTGCACGTGCGCGCAGGGGTGCGTGTATGTTGATCTCTAATACTCTGTGCATTCCTCTAGGATGTTCTCACCTCTAAAGGCGAAAATGGGACACAAAACCTTGCACCTCTCGATCGAGATATTGCTTTGCATAGTGACAGAAAGGATCTTGATATCCTTCACGAGCATTTCAAAGTACAAGTTTTAAAGTCAAGCATGGACAATTTAAGCAAAGAGGTAGGTGATACGCTCTGATTATTTGGCCAGAAAAGATGTTCTCTGTGGATATGTCAGCGAACGAGCGCTTTGATTCTGGTTATTGCGAATCCAATTCTTGTCCTTGTCTCGCAGTTGGAAAAGATGAAAAATGAGAACTGGCTTCTTTCTCAAGATGATCATGTTGCTGATCCAAAGTTTCCAGAATTGCAAAGGGAATTAATGCGATTAGATAAGGTACTTCCTTGCATCCTTCATCTTCATAAGAAGCCAGTTCCCACTAATCGAATTCGCTCTCTTTCTTTCCCCCTTTCTTAGGCAAATGAGGAATTGAGCAGCAAGTTTCCTTCGTTCAATGAGATCTCTGGCAGTGGGAACGCTTTAGAAAGAGTACTTGCTTTAGAAATCGAACTAGCTGAAGCATTGCAGGCAAAGAAAAAATCAACGATCCAATTCCAAAGGTACCTTTTGTCATTAGACTAACTGGCATATGAGGGTCATCAATTGGAATGTCTTTTCTTGCTTTTGTGAAGCTCATCGCTCATCTGTAACAAACATCAAATGCTTTTGATGGGGGCCCAGTGGAATAAGTTAATCAACTTATGCTAATTATACTATCAATCCTATAGTCCTGGGAATTGGCATCATCTTATGATTATTTCACATGGCGATGCATTTTGAACTCTCTCAGTGCATCGTCATAGTGGATCTTCAACTCAACCCCATTTGCATTACAGCTTAGACGTGCGGTTATGTCTCAATAAGATGAGACACAGTTACACTTATAGAATGGTAAATGGGAGTTGCATCATAAAATTCTGCTGAAGAGAGGTAACAATTTTTGAATGGTACGTGAATCCTGTTTTGCAGCTCTTTTTTAAAACAACACAGTGATGAGGAAGCAATATTCAAGAGCTTTAGGGACATCAATGAGCTGATCAAGGACATGCTGGAGCTAAAGGGAAAGTACGCATCTGTGGAAGGCGAGCTAAAAGAAATGCATGACCGCTACTCTCAATTAAGCCTTCAATTTGCCGAGGTTGAAGGAGAAAGACAGAAACTTATGATGACTCTGAAGTGTGTCCGGGCGTCCAGAAAGGCTGCTAATTTGAATCGCTCATCGTCAGTGTCCATAGGGGAATGATCCCTCATAGCCAAAGTGGAAGAGACCTCCAATTTCCTTATTCCTGGTCATATTCAAGGCGAACATCTAACTGGCCAAGCTCCTGCCTCGATTTGCAAGAATGGGTAGGTGCGCTAATTGGCAACAAATAACATTATACAGCCAAGGTGCTCGGAGTTTTGTGAGATGGGTGTGGGACATTGAGCTCTAAGCTGCCGCCGCCGCCGCCACCACCACTCTTTGGTGTATATAAGTGCCTATTGGTGGATGATACTGTAACTATTATCAGAGCACATAGATATAGATACTTGTGACAATTAAACCTCTGATCCTATACATCTGTAATGGCTTTATTTATGTACAGTGATGAAATTCGTTCATTGACAAAGTCGATATGTCCGATTCTCCCTGGTCGCATTGCGTTCTGAATCTGTTTACTGACGCTTTGGCTGCGTCTGTGCTATGATACAAAGGCTCTGCTTGCTCTGCATCAATGCATCTGAGCTAGGAGTAGGAGCCATAAGGCCTGGTTGACATTAATGGGGGTGATGGGTTCTTGATCCGGTTCAGTTCAAGGTGGAACTGGGAGGACTGGTTCCCAAAAATGGGAATCAGGTACTGGACTGATTGGTCCTAGGACTAAAAGTTGGACCGCACCATCGGTCCAGTTCAGTCTAATGTAATAGGTTACTTTTGTTTGTTTGTTTGTTTTTGTTTTTTTTTTTTCGCTATTTTTTTTTTCACTACTTAGACTCGGACTGATATAGTGTTTAGTTCACACTTTAATTAAAATGAAAAGGTATATTTAATTGGTCTGGTCCAGTTCTCTCTTGGAACTGGGAACCTAATTGTCTGGACATTGGTTCAATTTTTAGAGATTGGGAACTGAATTAACACTCTTGGGAATTGGACTATTGGTTCGGCCCGAACAATTCGTGGCTTGGGTGGTCCATTTTGCACACCCCTAAACACTACTGCAGTTCCCTTGACCGTGCATAGCTTCTTGTCCAATTTTCCATAATATTATCCTGAACCAAACAGGTTAGGAATATATTCATAGTTTTGGAAATAATTTGCTCCTACAACCTCATCTTCCCATCATCATGGGTTGTATCCTCTTCCTTCACTTCTCCAGTAGCTTCATTCTCGATCAAGCGGCTCTAGTGGCTTTAAATTCCCGTCCCCCCCACCCCCCGCCTCCATTTGGCTATGGTTCATCATTCTCCGGCCGCACTTGATTCTCCAGTAGCTGGCCTGGCCGAGCCTCCCTGAACTCCTCCATTTTTGCTCTCGAGATCTCCATACCTGAGCGTCTTCAATCTTCGTTCTCTTCTTTCCTCAATCGTCGAGCACCATCTGGAACAAAAGGATCCTGAAGCAAAATGGTCTCCACGAGTTCGGCGTTGGAGTAGCTAGCAAGCAAAGCTCACTTGCCGGCCAAGCTTCGAGCTCAAGCAGCCATGGCGTTCGCAAAGCTTTGAAGCCGGATCCGACCTTGAAGCTTGTGGACGCCATGGCCAGCAGCTATGTCCAGGCAGCAGTGGGCAGGTTCGAATGTGTGTCTGAGGAGTTTGGCCGGGCGATCATGAGATTGAAGAAGATGAGTAGTAACGTCGTCAAATTTTTCTTTTTAATTTTTATGCAGATTTTTTTGGGACAAGATTGCCAGTCGCTGGGAAAATCAAGTGATCACCAGCTCGCAAAATTGTGGCCCGTCAACAAGATTAGGTTCTTATTTGAAACTTATTTGTTCACTTTGAATATTTATTTAAAATTGACTTAATTACTTTTTAAAAAAATGACTTCATTTCATATCCTTATTTGAAATTTTTCCTATGATAAAATAAAGAGCACCTGATAACTTTTGCCTCTTCTTCATGTAGTTAAAAGGAATTCCTTTATCTGTAGCCAATATAAAAGTTCAATCTTTTAACCAATAAGCATTCGATGAAGAATTCTGATCCAACTCTTACAATTCAGGTTGGGTCTCGTATACGTGCTTAAATTTGAAACATAATTTAATACTTACAAATATGTTTACTTAAAAATTGAGAAAATTTTCAAATAGAATTCTCTAGTAGGATCGCTTTTCCAAAAGAGCCCTTGGAGCGGATCTAAAGTTTAAGTCGCAAATTTCTGTCAATTCACTTTGATGGTGTGGTTGCATGAGACCGGCCACCTCCCTGGCCATTTTACCAAGGCCCGGCTTAGTCAATTCACTCGTTCTTCAATATGAGACATCGAAGCTCTCGAACAGCTCCGGCCGTGGCCGAGAGCTCGGGGGTCGTGCGCGACCACGTGAGGGAGGAGCTAGAGGGCCACGAGTAAAAGGAGCTAGGAAGCCACAAAGGAGAAGAGAGACGGTTGCGATGGTCGGAAGTAAGAAAAGAGAGAACGACCATCGGTGTTGTCGAGCTGACTCGGATGGAGAAGTGGTTGTAGCCTTGTAGGTGACGTCGGTACGGAGGATTACCGTTGACTTCACGACGTGGTGAGGCAAGGTACACTCTAGGGACTCTTATAAGATGTAGCCTTTACTTTAGGGCCATGTTTGATACTTTTCCTCAAAATTATCAACAATTTATCTCTGATTTTATTGCTTCTTGTCAACGAGCTAATGATCCACCGGTGATGTTGGGTATGTATTGAGTACGAGTGGCTAAAATCATATTATGTAAAATAGGTCTTAATAGCCCCCTCTTGTTTTCCTTTTAAATTAAGATTTTTAAGTCGAATTATTTTTTTTTCTCGAAAAACAGGTACGAGAGAGAAGACCCTTTTTTATTTCTATATAAACTCGGTTTTATTTGAAGTATGAAATTCAATTTGAAACTGATCTTGCCACCTGCTAATCAAAGTTTGGCATGCCTAACATTTTAAATAATGGAGACCTTCGTTGAATGATGTTATGACCCACTAGGTACTCTTATATTTCATTTCCAATTGCTGACGATGTCTTTTGACCAACTTAAACCTGATCGCTAATCCTAATTTTCATCCGATTTGCTCATACCGGAGCACCTCTTAGCCTCTTATTTCTCTAGAAGTAAAAATATTACATGGCTCAAATGAGCTCTCCTCTTATTAAGCATTTATTTGATTTTTGTCTCTCTCTCTCTCTCTTTTTTTCTTTCTTCCTCTCTCTTTTTTTTTTTTTGGGCTAAAATTCAGGTGTGAACATGTGGTGGCTGTGGCCAGTGATTTCTTCAAGACTCCAATGCAATTTAGTGCAGTTAATTGTACTTCCCTATGATAAATATCGAAAATCCAATATCCAAATTAAGCAATCCCCAAGATAATTAGTTTTTTCCAATGCATCTTCAGTAACTTTTCGTATGGAAAAGTAGGTTTCATTACAGGCTGAGAAGTATGGAAATGTAAGCTTCTTCCCTTCGGGGATTAGTAAATCCGGCAAGGAGATGGCAACTTTTCTTCTCTTAAATTTATGAGTAATATGCAGATACTAATTGAAGTCCCTAAATGGTCAGTACTGAGGGAACACCGGATGGAATTTTCCTGAAAAATCAATTTCCGGAAATGTTGAACGCAAATGAATTGATTTCTCAGGAATCTACCTGAAAATCTGCACATGGCAGGTTACATAATCCAACGATGGTCCGTACTTGTTTAAGAACAACGAAGGGTGCAGATGTGCCCGAGCATGACAATCGAGGGTCACTCTCGGTTACTAGGGGTTTTCTATACTCGTGCGGTTTCTTCCTTCTCTCTGAGAAAATGAAGATGTATAAGATGATGAGGAATGAAATCAGCTCAAGAAGAGCTTTGTATCGCCATTTATCAGCAACTCAATCTGTACAAACAATTACAGCAATGAAAACAGAAGCTCTGTTCTATCTCCTCTGTTCTCTCATTCTCTCTTTACATCAAAGAATGTAAAATCGTAGACTGATTTACAAGAATTCTCCCATCATGCTTTCTATCTCTCTATCTCTTTATTTATACATTGAAGGAGAGAAAACTCACTAACTGAATTAGAATAGTAATAGAAAAACTAACAACCCGAAGCTTGACAGCTTGACTAACTGATATAACAAAATCATCATGTGTTTGACTAATGTGACTTAATAGTTCAGCACTTCTTCAACTTCGGCGATCCAAGTTTACTTCATTACATAATCTTGTACCATTGATTTAATCAGCCAGCCTGGCAATCCATGTCAGCTTGTTACTCCATGTCTCCAATGCGACGGATGACTCCATGTCTTCAATGCCGACAGATGAGCCTTTATTTCGAGCTCTATATTGTTTACCAGCTATCTTTCTAGCAGCAGAAAGTTGAGCTGTTGAAGCAGTAGAATCTCGAGCTGCTGAAGGTTGAACCGCTGTAGCTGCTGTTCCTTTAACATCCCCCCTCAAATTGGGAATGGTGAAGAATCCTATTCCCAATTTGGTTCGAAGTGTAGTATGTCCGAATTGGGAGAGTGATTTGGTAAAAATATCAGCTAACTGAATGTGACTAGGAATATATTTAACACTAATAGATCCAGAAGAGACTTTCTCACGTACAAAGTGGAAATCTACTTCGATATGCTTAGTTCTAGCATGCAGTATTGGATTAGCTGTGAGAGAAATTGCTGATTTGTTGTCACAAAATAAGGATGTAGGCGAGGGAAGAGAAATACCAATATCACGCAATACAAAGGTTATCCAAGTGAGCTCAGCTGTTGTTGATGCAAGGGCCCTGTATTCGGCTTCTATGGAGGACCTTGAAACAGTGGGTTGTTTCTTGGCTGACCAAGACAGTATATTGGATCCAAGGAAGGTACAGAAACCAGTTGTAGAGTGTCGTGTGGTAGTACATCCTACCCAATCAGCATCTAAAAACCCATACAGGTTTATTGCACTTTGAGAATGGAGATAAACTCCAAGATGGACTGTGCCTTTGACATATCGAAGTACTCTCTTCAGCTGGTGATAGTCTTCATCTGTGGGATGCTGCATCTTTTAACAAAGAAGATTTGTGGCAAAAGCCAAGTATGGTCGAGTGATAGTTAAGTATTGAAGACTACCTACCAGACTTCTGTATACAACAGGATCTTTTAGCTGTTCTGCACCATTGATTATGCAAGTAGATCGAAGTGGCAATGGAGTTGAAATTGGTTTGCATTCATCCATGTGAGCTTGTTTGAGCAAGTCAGTGGCATATTTTGTTTGACACAGAAACAAGTTCTGGAGGTACGTTTTGCTTCAATGCCTAAGAAGTAGTGAAGAGATCCAAGGTCTTTCATGTGGAAATGGAGGATGAGTTTTTGAATCAAGGTAGTTAAGAGCTGAGCTGAGCTACCTATCAAGATTATATCATCGACATATAGCATTAATAGAATTGTATGTGATTCAGCATGAAAAACAAACAAGGAAGGATCTGCTGTGCTGCAGAAGAAGCCATTTTCAAGGAGAAAGTTGCTGAATTTATCAAACCAAGCCCTTGGAGCTTGTCGTAGACCATATAAAGACTTTTGGAAAAGACAAATATGGCTTGATTTTTGAGGATGAATGAAGCCAGGTGGCTGTTCCATATAAACAGTCTCATGCAAATCTCCATGAAGGAAGGCATTCTTAATATCAAGTTGATGTATTTGCCACTGTTTCATAAGGGCTATAGACAGTACTATGCGAATTATGGCATGTTTTACCACAGGACTGAAAGTCTCGGTAAAGTCGAGCCCTTCCTCTTGATGAAAGCCTTTGGCTACTAGTCTAGCCTTTAATCTGTCAAGGCTACCATCAGGGGCAAGCTTGGTCTTAAACACCCACTTGCAGCCTATTACATTCATCTGGTCAGTTCTAGGAACTAATATCTAGGTTTTGTTTTCATATAGTGCACTTATTTCTTCTTCCATTGCACTATACCAAGCTTTATCAGTTAAGGCTGCTTTAATAGATCTTGGTTCCATAGGAACTTGGTACTCAGCTAAACAAACATACCTTGGATTTGGTTTTGTAATTCCAGACTTCAGTCGAGTCTGCATAGGATGAGTAGTAGCTGCACTTTGGGAAGAAGTAATGCTGGAGTTATGCTGTTCTAAAAATGAACTGATGACAGCATTTTGTGGAGCTGAAGTACTGCAATCATGTTGCTCTGGGGCTATTGAGATGTCTATAGGCACCCCATTTGTCGAAGCAAGATCTGGTTGTGTTTCAGTTGTAACTTGATTCTGTATTGGAGTGAAAGAAGCAGTTTGTGGCCTCTATTCATAATCACTAATATCAGGATGATAGTGATTTTTGACTGACTGAAAGAAACCATCATCTGTTGAGCTGGTGCTTGGAGCTTCAAATAGTTGGATTTCTTCAATCCACTGTTTATATAAGCTCGAATATTGTCCATACTCATGAGTTAGTCTCTTTGTAAAGGGATAGAATGTTTCATCAAAAATAACATGTCTGCTCACATAGACACGATTATTAGAAGGTAAAAGGCATCTGTATCCCTTGTGTAGCTCACTATAGCCCAGAAATATACAGGTAAGGGATTGAGGATCAAATTTGTGGTTTGTATATGGTCTTAAACATGGATAACAGGCACAACCAAATACCCTCAAATGCTCATATCTTGGCTGTTTGTTGTGAATTTTGTTATAAGGTGTGTCCATCTTCAGCTTTGGTGTGGGCAGTCTATTTACAATATAGTTGGCTGTTACAAAAGCATCCACCCAAAATCTTAGGGGAACTTTGGAATGATATAACATAGCTAATCCCAATTCAACTATGTGTCGATGTTTTTTCTCTGAAACCCCATTATGTTCTGGTGTGTGAGGATAGGATATTAGCTACTTTATGCCATAATTTTTCAGGTGAGCTTGAAATCTGTGGCTTACAAACTCTCCCCCTCCATCACTCTGGAAAGTTTTAATTTGATGATTGTATTGTCTTTCTACTAGCTTTTGGAATTGAACAAATATGTCACAGAATTCAGACTTCAATTTCATGGGGTATAACCGGCTATATCGTGAGAAATTTTCAACAAAAACCACATAGTATTTAAACTTCTGAAATGAACTGACTGGTGAGGGTCCCCATATGTCACAAAGGGATCTTTTCTAAAGGAAAAATTGATGTAGAATCTGACAAAGAAAAGGATAGAGCTGTACTCTTTGCTATTTGACAGCTACTACATACATGCTTAGATGTCAAGTTGTAGTGTATCAGCTTCTGTTGTTGCAGATGCTTTACTGTCTGCAAGTTTGTATGAGCCAATCTTTGATGCCAAGTGTCTTCATCCACAGCTCTTTGCCTCTGAGTGAAGAATGCCTCTGTGGTCTGAGTATCTACTTGATAAAGACCTCTAGTTTTCCTTCTGAGCTTCACTGCTACTTTGGAATTGTTGTCCTTTACATAGACACCAGTTTTGTCAAAGATGAAAGAGCAGGGGTAGTCATCAATAAGTTTAGAAACTGACAGTAAATTCTTCTTTATTTCAAGAACAATCAAGACATCATTAAGGGGTAATGAATTGTTCTGTATATCCAGCCAGGTATCACCAATGTAAGTAATAGGTAAACAAGATCCATTACCAATCATCACAGTATCAGGACCATGATATTTAATAGGAGTACGAAGGATACCAGGATTAGAACTGATGTGAGCTGTAGCACTAGTGTCAGGATACCATTCACTCCCTTTAGAGTCTTCAATATGCATGGCTGTCAATGCTGCTGGAATATCTTTTGCTTGATAAGAGTTGTCAAAACGATACCAGCATCGAAGAGCATCATGTCCAGGTCTTTTGCATATTTGACATTCCAGAATATTACCTGCTTCCTTCTCATCTTGTGAATTCTTATTTGTGTTTAAAGAAGGATAAGTCTTGATATTCTGATATCTTTGAGAATAAGTAGCATATGGTCGAAATCCTTGATTTGAAGAGAAAGTATTTCTCTGTTTAGAGTATTGCTCTCCTTGCCCCCGGTTTGAGGCATCTCTGCTTCGTACATGAGGTTTCTCTCAGTGTAACCAAGACCTCGACCTCTGCTATTATTGAATCTACCACGACCATAGCTTCGGCTTCCTCTATAACTACCCCTTTGAGCTATAAACCCAGAATTTTGAGGGATGTATTCTCCATTAACATTGTCTTTGAATTGTATCTGAGATTGTCTTTGCCCAAAATAGGCCAAATTGGGATTGAACTAATTTCTGGAATAGGTCTTCAGCCTTGATTCAAATCTCTCTAGTTGTGCAATGACCTCATCATAATCAGGTTGAGGCTTTAAACAAGATATGGTAGTTCGAAAATTTTCATATTCGGGCCTAAACCTTCCAAAACACCAAACAATTTGGTTATTTCATCCACAGGTTTGCCTATAGCATTAAGCTGGTCGCATATGGACTTATATTCTCTAAGATATACAGAGAGAGCTTGATCATGTTTTTGACAGGATTGTAGTTTTCCTCGTAGTTCAAATTCCCTTGCAATTGATTTCTGTGTGAATCGTTTTAGAAGAGTTTGCCATACTTCAAAAGATGTATCCAATCCAATTATTAGGCTCAGAATATTCTCTGTAACAGCCCCACTAATCCATGAGGAGATCAACTGATCTGTTCTTATCCAGTCAGTATGATATGGATTAACAAGATCAGATTCAGAACCTTCATCCTCACCTTGCAGCATTCGAGAAGGTGGAGGAATATCACCATCAATGAAACCAAATAACTCTTGGCTTTTCAGAAATCTCTGAATTTGAGCTTGCCACAATAGAAAGTTGTCTTCAGCAAGTTTGATTGTGACAAAATTCGAGATGTTTACATGTATCGGAAATGGGTACTTTGGTGTTCTTATTGCCATTGCTAGGAACTTTCAGCTTGAAGAAGAAAACAACAGCAGTACTATGAGTTCTGATATGATTACCGTGATCCAGAAGATTGATGATGCTTCAGATCTTTCATTTTGCTGATAAAACCTGCTCTGATACCATGAGAAAATGAAGATGTATATGATGATGAGGAATGAAATCAGCTCAAGAAGAGCTTTGTATTGCCATTTATCAGCAACTCAATCTGTACAAACAATTACAGCAATGAAAACAGAAGCTCTGTTCTATCTCCTCTGTTCTCTCATTCTCTCTTTAAATCATAGAATGTAAAATCGTAGACTGATTTACAAGAACTCTCCCATCATGCTTTCTATCTCTCTATCTCTTTATTTATACATTGAAGGAGAGAAAACTCACTAACTGAATTAGAATAGTAACAGAAAAACTAACAACCCGAAGCTTGACAGCTTGACTAACTGATATAACAGAATCATCATGTGTTTGACTAATGTGACTTAATAGTTCAGCACTTCTTCAGCTTCGGCGATCCAAGTTTACTTCATTACATAATCTTGTACCATTGATTTGATCAGCCAGCCTGGTAATCCATGTCAGCTTGTTACTCCATGTCTCCAATGCTGACAGATGACTCCATGTCTTCAATGCTGACAGATGAGCCTTTATTTCGAGCTCTATATTGTTTACCAGCTATCTTTCTAGCAGCAGAAAGTTGAGCTGCTGAAGCAGTAGAATCTCGAGCTGCTGAAGGTTGAACCGCTATAGCTGCTGTTCCTTTAACACTCTCATCTTTCCTATTCCTTCCTTTCATCTCGCCGGATTACACCACTTCAAGTTTCCATGTGAATGAACGATGTCGAGGTCGAGGGAGAAGAACTCGAGCGGGTGGTCGATCCCCGGCCATGGAAAATTTGCTGTAACCAGAGTCGAGGGTGTGTGTGATCAGGGGCTGAAGGACCAAATCGACACCAGAGATTGGCAACTGGACCGGAGCTTCAGTCCTCCTGCTGCTGCTGCTGGTACGTTCATCTTTTACCACTCCTGCTACACGCATTACTGTCTGAATTTTCTGTTGCAACTCGTGACGCTCTGCTTAAGAAAATTTCCATGTCTTCTATATCCGTGAGAAACACAAAACACTTCGATTGTTTGATAGGCCAAATATGGAATAGAGAAAAAGCAAATAGTCGTGTCTGGTCTTGTTTCCGGTAGCTTCTTTCCGGAAGGCGTTCGTTCTCTAATCACGCAGGATGTTTAATGTTTGCGGTGAGCAAAAGAGCGGAAGACTTTTGTTGGTTTTTATCAACAATTAAGTTACATTAATTAGCTGAGTGGTCAGAAGTGCTTTAAATCTGAGTATAGTAACTGTCCCATGCGAGGATTGTGGCAAACAATAAACTCGCACAAATTGCTGCTTGTAGTCAAGTTCACTTTGCAAGCCTTGTCACAGATCAGAAAGTTTCGCGGGATCACTCTGTCTGATTTTCGTTGGATTATGCTTTCAAACCATATAGTCGTCACTACCGTTCATTGAATTTCCACCGGATGAAGCATCAAAGCCCCGGATAATTTCAAGAAATCAAGTTTTTCATTGTTTGGTTCGAGATCAATAGCTGAGACACTTGGATGAAACATTCATGTGAAGAGAGGATCAAATGACATACCCGTAATCGAGTTTTCAAATTAGTGATTGTATCCCCATCCTTTGATATTAATAAATTTAACCACGTTTTCTTAATAAAACCTTCTAGATCTCGTTCACATAAGATCACTAAAGACCTGATTGATAATCATTTTGTTTTTAGGAATAATTTTTACTCAGAAATAATTTTTTTCTATTTCTATTCTTTGAATGAGTTTCCAAACATTTGAATTTGCTTGATAACTATACAAAAGTTTTATTCATTGAATAAAAAAAAGAAAAGAAAGAATACGAGTGTGTTCGGTACAACCCTCAAATTCTTTTGTGAAGTAAAACTTCTTTTAATTTTTTAATAATTTCATGAGATTTTTCATTTTCATTTTTTTCTTTTCTTCTTTTTTTTTTTCTCTTCTTCTCCCTCTCTTAATTAGTTGTCGGGCTTCAACAGCGATCAACAACTAGTTAGATGAGAGCTAGTGACCTCACTGTGGTTGGGTGGGACTTGACCTTGCCCCAACCATGCCGAGGCTCTGGCAAGGTTGCTAGATCTCATCTCTGGCCAATCATTGGCCATGATGGCCAATGACGTGATCAGCAATTGGCTAAATGAGGAAGAAGAAGAAAAGAAAAGGAAGAAAAAGAAAAAGAAAATGGTTTGATTATAGAATTGTTTTTGAGAACAAAGAAATAACTTTATTCAACTTATTGATTCTGTTTTAAATCTATTCCTGTAAATAAATTTGTTCTTGAGAGTAAAAAAATTGGTTAATATTACCAAACGAATTTCTATTCTTTTTTTGTTACAAAACAAAAGAACAAAAATAGCCAAGCGCGTTTGGTAATTAACCAATTCTTTACTAATTTAGCTCGTTTGTTTTTCAAAACAAAAAGGGAACAAAAATTTATTTAGTAACATCAACCAATTTTTCTACTTTTGGGATCAAATTTATTCTAAAAAATAGATTTGGAATAGAATCAAGAAGTAGGGGTGAGTATGATCCGGGTTGGGTCGATCCTCCCCCTAACCTTAGGACCAAACCGCATAGTACTAGTCATTAATTTTTGGGACCAAGGACCGACCCTATTGAGCTTGGACTGAGGATCGGACCGATCCAATGGATTTGGTTCGGTTCCATGGTCAACCCAATACCAACCGATAATTTTTTATTTCATTTTTTGTACTCCTTAAAAAAATGATTGGGGACCAAACTGACCCAATGGGTTCGGTACAGTTTTAGGATCAACCTAAACCAACCAATAATTTTTTATTTTATTTATTGTACTCCTTGAAATGGCAACCGAGAACCGCACAAATCCAATGAGTTCGATAATGAGAAAAGTCAATTAAGAAAGACAAGCAGTAAGGGTCAAATGGGGTAAGCATTGAACAAAATGAGCATTGAATGTCGAGTAAGGAGCAACAAGCCAAGTGAGCATTGAGTGGCGAGCGGCACGAGTGACCCAAAGCGAGTGAGGTGAGTGTGACCCAAAGCGAGTGAGGTGAGTGTCGAGTGTCGAATAGCGAGTAGCGAAGTTGTTTCTTTTAATTTTGGCAAATTGAAGATTAAGAGGACAAATAAGATAGAAAAGAACAAATACTATAGGAGAATGACATAAGGAGCTGTTTATGCTTTTTTGGATGTCGTGAGGATTTCTCAACAAAATATTTTCTTCCTTTGTAAATTATGACTATTGACGCCGTAAAAGGCATTAAAAATCTAAGTTATTAAAGAACAATATAAAATTATTTGAATTTCTTACTAAAGAGATATTTAATGCTGTTGACGTTGTTTATTTTAAGATTTTCTCTATATAAAAAAATTATAAATAATATATATAGTCAGGGTTGATTTGGATTTGATTGACTCGGAATTTTTAGAATCGAGGACCAACCTGCACATTGATGGTCCGGGAATTTTAGCACCAAGGACCGACCCAATCTTCCTAGGAACCGGACCAAGATAGGCAAGGTTGAGCCGGTTCAAGATTGGTCTAGGATTGACCATGGACCGATGCTCACCCCTATCAAGAAGTAGAAAAAAATGATTTTTTCGTTTGTGGGAATTCTAGAATCAAGCCACGACAAGGCTCCCTCGGGGCTAATGAGGTTGCCAACTCTCGTTTGACCGGCAATTAGCTAGAGGAAGAAGATGAAAATAAGAACAAAGAAACAAAAATCTCACAAAATTACTAGAAAAAATAAAAGAAATGTCACATCACAAGAAAGTGTAAAGGTTGTATTATACGTATTTTTGTTCTGTTTCTATTATACGAATAGATATTTTATATAATTATTAAACCCATTTGAATGTTCAAAAACTTGTCATGAAACTGAACAAAAACAAAAAAAAAATTATTTGTGCACTAAAATTATTTTCGAAATCAGAATAGTTATCAAATATACCTTTACCAAACAGGATCTAAGAAGCCAAAACTTTAATAGATCTTACCCACAACTGCAAGAAGCTAATCTTTGAAGAAGTAGTTAGGTTCCATCATTCATATTAGAAATAACATCTGTTCGCCCTATCATCGCTAGGAAGTCGTAGAAGCCGAAACCATTTTCCATTTGCAACGAATTTACATGTATGTGTATCTTCATGGAAGAGGGGTTGCTACGCTTGAATAATGCAGGCTAGCCATCTACCCTCTCATTCTTGTTTAGAATAACAATTCCTCTGGAAGTGAACATCCATCGGAAATCTCTTTATACACTGAAAGTGTGCTGATTACATCCCTCACAACCCTACAACAAATTTTGCCAGTATAAACAATCCAACAAATTTTCACTTCAGGATTTTATACACTGTTACAGCAAAAATTACTCGTTTTTTTCAAGAAGATTTGTCAATGCACTGATTCTTCCAATGATTCCAAGAGCAACTTAGCATGTAGCAGCCCTAACTTGACGAAGTTTGGAGCAATGCCAAGCCATGAAGTTGTCGACTCTGTTACCTGAAGCTACAAAATTGAGCATGAACACCCAGGTTTCCCGATAGACTCATCCCGCAACTTTTCTGAAATAAAGCAAATTGAAAGTCATTTCCCTTCCGCATTGACATATTGAATGACTTGTTCTTGTTTCCTATAGATGATGCTAGCAACTGGGCATGTCACGTGCACAGGATGAGAAACTATAATAAAAAATGACACTTTGATGCCAATAGAAGAACTTGTTAATGACATGGTTTTTTCTCTTCCATGAAAGTGGAGTCAAAGGGTCAGAGTCCCTTTACAGCAGTAGGAAGTTTGTCTGTACCCAAGTCATGCATGAAATGCGATGGTGAAGTTGCTATCAGCATAATTCTGTGAACATGAATAATTGAGTATTACAGGACCTTCTTCATCTGGTGATTAAATAGCCAACAATAATCTTCAGCCATGAAACGGAAGATGGTTTTGGATGGAGGGTAAGAGATAAAGAAGAAACCTGTGAGTTAAGAGTGACCAAGCCCTTTGAAAATGACGGAACCAAATTTGAATGATATGATGATAGGAGGAAACAATGGGTCACTATTATTGCCAAAATATGAACACTATTTTCTAGAACCAGCAGTGTCATGTGCACCCCCTAACCACACATCGGACGAAGGAGAACATTGTGTGACACTTAAAGGAAGACCCAATCGAAAAGGTCCACACCACTATGGCTACTCCATGAGCAAAGGAGTACTCAAGGTTGTGTTGAATCTTTGGGCGAGAGTCTACACTTAAGAATTACATCACCACCTATCTTCTATTTGGTGCGGGAATTGTAGACATATTCTTTATAGCTGAGAAAATTCACTTAAAGTTAAACAGAGAACGAAATAAAGATTTATTTTACCATTCTTTTTGTCTGAAACAGGGGGACGCACAACAACATGCATGGTGATGACACCCCCAGGAAGTTCACCAACTTGCAGTCTGGAGTCAGCAAGTGTCTTGTTGTTTTCCAGTATCTTCCCAGCATGAATAAGCTTTACATCATTCAGTGTCTTTGGACCATTTTCTTTGTCTACCAATAGAAACAGCGTACATTAAAAGAAACTCATTTATTATTCAAGTAATTACCTCTCATCTCCTTGTCAAGCACGTAATCTGACAGCTCCCCAAATTCCAACTTAACAGAAGCTACCACTTCAGCCCCAATGATTTTATAGAAAAGGAGCGTACCCGCAATTCTTAGGATATTAAGATATAAAAGCAAACGAAACAGCAAATTATGCTGGAATACATTAACTTAAGAAGGAACATATATTCTAATCAGGATCGATGCCTAGCAGGATGCTTCCACCAACTCTGGGACCGTGAATATTGCCATTGCAGGACACATTCCATACAAAACCCAATTCCTATTCCATTGCATACAAACACATCTGCGATACTAATCTACTGCAGTCAACACCATCAAGAGATCTCTTCGACCCAAAACATAGTAAAATGGCAACTCTAGCCGGTTCAAATAAGCTAAAACATCCATCAATTATTGTATATCTCACAGCTCACAACAAACCAAAATACATGAATGCAGCTAATGATGCATGACAAGAGAAAAATTGCATAACACCTAAAGTACGCATTTTTACTAATCGAATGCAACAGTACGAAGGCGGCGGCACTCGTAAGAAAACAATCGCAAAGATCAGACCACAGTCTCGAAATCTAACCGACCTCGGGGCCAGTGAGCCACCACTTTCTCCTTGAGCGAGGCCACCGTCATGGCGGGGCTGTACTTGGTGGGACCAATGTCGCTGCCATCCGCGAGCCTGAACTTGAGCTCGATCAAGCCTTCCCCATCCATTTCATCCAAAAATCCTCCTCCCCTGCAATCGCAACAAACTATCAAAATCCCCGCACCGCTCGCCCCCGAAAATCTTCCTCAAATCGTATCTCGCAACAAATAGCACCCGATCGCGCTCATCCGCTCGAGCCACTAACTAAACCTCCCCGCCGCATCACAAATAAAAATTTAAAAAAAAAAAAAAAAAAAAAAAAAAAAGAGGCTCTCCACCTATGAAGAAGCAAGGAAATCTCCAAGACAGGTAGAAAAGTCCAGGTCGGATTCGACGTCGATTTACCGTAGAACAGCAAGAGCCGGAGCCGCGATCGGGAGCTGCCGATTTCGGCGCGGATCCTTCCCGGAGCTGCGCGGGGGGATCGGCGGCGAGGCTCGGATTCCTTCAGATCCGGGAACCGGTCGACGATCTCCGATCGAGAACGAAGAAGAAGAAGAAGAAGAAGTAGAAGGAGAAGAAGGAATTTTGCTTTGGCTGCAGCGAGAGAGAGAGAGCTAACTAAATGGAAACGACCAAAGTGGGATCGGCTCTTTACCTGAATCTGACAGCAAAAAAAAAAAAAATTAAAAAAAATGTAAGAAAGGAAAAGGAAAAAAAAAAATCTAATCCGTAGCTAGACAGTGCCCGCTTTTCCGATTTTTACGGAAACGCCCCCGTGCTTTGCCTTATTTACCGTACCGGCCACCCTTCTTGCATCCTGTGCAAAACCGTGTTTATAATATTGCGGATGCATTTGTGGATTTTTTTTTTTGAAGAAAAAAAGTAATTAGGATTTTCTTGGAACGAAATTAGTCCATTTTTATATCATTTACTACTGTGGTTCGGATAAAAAAAAATACCGGATGATAGAAATTTCTAATTGCCCCCACTGCCTGCTACCCTTGTTGCTGACGAAGATTGCAACGGACCCTTCTGTCCTTCTCTTCAATTTTTGTTTCTTCAATTTTTTTTTCGCTTTAGCTTTTAATATTTGGATTAATCATGTAATTTGTCGGTCAAGCCTTTACTTGCCATATAAGAATTTCATAAATGGGCGGCCGAATCAGACAAAGAACAACTTGATTCATGAAATCAATTATAAAAAAGGAAAAAATAAAAGAGAGAGAAATGTTCAGAGATTGAATACTTGATAAAGTTTAAAGATGTGCGATGTCCGTAATTATCTCATCTTCTATTAAAATAGTGCTTTTCTTTATTCGTGGTTCAAATTTGATTTTTTTTTTTACGATCACAATAATTTATTTGGCTAAAAATCCAAAGTGTCACCTCTGTAATTCCAGTCGACGAAGCATAGAAGGTTTACTTTTCCATTTTGTTTGTTAACTTCATTAAAATAATCCATAAAATATTTAATATTTAATTTGGTGTCCAGAAGTCTGCGCTGAATTGGACAACGTTAAATTAATTATGTTTATGGGAATTGGTCCTGTGACGACACCTAATTTTCTATTTTGATTCCCTCGATATTAATCACATCTGACGGGTTGCCTTCTAGCTTTGAATTTTCGTCTGCTACCTGCCCTTTGAATTCGTTTTAGTAAATAAATTTAATAAGAGGGTAAAATGCATGCTTTTTTTTTTTACACATTAAAGATGTGTTTATTACATAAAAATAAATGATTTCAAAAATGTTTTCTTAAAAATAATTGCTTGTATCATTCAAGATACTTAATTAATAAAAAATATTTTGTTATCAACAAAAATGATATTTAAATATTTTTGCAGACAATAAAATTTGTTTTGTTTGCTCATTTTTGTAGATGATATAAGTGGTAATTTTTTGAAAAATGCTTTCTAAATTATTCATTTTTCATGAAATAAACGAAACCTAACTTTTGGAATAACCTCACCAAAAAATTTGCAAGTGTGTTTAGTTGAAAAAATTGGAAAGTGGCAATTGTAATGAAAGTTCGGTAACTTGAATGCAAAATCCATTTAATTTGCAAGGATATAATAATCCGGATCATACTTTTCTCCATTCCTGATGGGAGGAAACTTCATTGAACTAGTATCCTCATTAGTGAATTACAAGTATGGCCATAACAAACGCTTACATTTAGTTAAGTTTGTATGTAGGTGACATTTATTATTATAAACCTACCGATCATGCATGCTTAAAGGAATTTCTCTCAAATAATCTCATTCTCACAAAGTCAAATATGAACAACATTGTTAAACAATATTGTGTAAAATAACATTTTTTCTTCCGACATGGGGAAACTCTTGTGTCTGAATGAATCGACTATTATCTACTTAAGTAGTACCAATACTGACATGCAATATGCAATACGACATGCTGACACGTCATTAGAAAAGCTTATAATGAATATACACTAAAAACATTAATCCGCAATTTATTAATACCATTCATTATTTCAATTTAACAAATTCAACTCTATTTCAATAATTCATAAAACTTGGAGAAAAAACGAGTAATCCATATTCTGGCTCGCATGGTAGATATATTGAAAGAGGAGAAAAAAACTTAAGGAGTGAATTGTGTATCACGGGAAGTGAGAATCGAAAGGAAAGAGAAGACTAAATTTTCTTCTTTCTCTATTTATTATTTTTATTATTGTGTTTTTTCACGTATATATATTTTAATCCCTCATTTATTGAATTTTTAAAATTGACCTTGATATCGGAATCACGTGTCGGAAACTCATATGTCGAATTCCAACTCGAGTGTCTAGAAAATTGACCAGGTGTTGGGTTTTCTAACATGCGTTAACTGAGTGTCAGAGAATGTTGGACACATGTCGAAGTGTCCGACACGATACGAAGGCTCTTGAAGAGTGTTGGTGCTCTATAGGTGTCTACCAACCATCAAATAATTATTTTAATACATTATCACAGGAATCACACTTGTCTATAATTAATTGCCATAGTTAGTGTTTATTAAGAATTTTTAGAAAGGAAAAAAGGGCATAAAATGGAGAATAAAACAGGCGAAAAGTAGGGGGGATGTGGATTGCCCACAAATAGAAAACTAAATTCGGATAGTGACATTGGAACAAACACGAGTATTCTCCAGCTCTCTTCATATTTTTTCAGCATGCAAGAAAAGAATCAAAATCTTGGACTATTATTGTCGATGAAGAATTTCATCGGATTCTCCCAATAAAATATGTTTCAAGAATTATTTGAGTGGATTTAATAATGCTGATGCCTAACACGAAATTAGCCGCATTGATTCTCCACGACCATGTTCGACGGTATATCCACAAAATATAAGAACCCATTATGTTGATAAGTTCATGGAATCAAACTTTCATTACCCATAACAATAAAAAGAATTGAGTATGTTACATTTATTTGGTCATGAGCCATTTTAATTTCCTAGTGGGAGGATATATTGATTATCAATTTGCGATAGTGTCATTAGAATCATATTTGCATGCCGAGTACTCATTATCTTTTCATTCATAATTGTGATATAACTGTCCGTTATCCATAAACCATTCCAAACAGCAACCGGGAGTTCTTAAAATCAAGAAATTTTTTACTAGTTAGAGGACCCCGATTTTGACGCAATTCATTAGGGCGTTGTTAGATTTCGAGCTCACCAACTAAAAGGTCAACTGTTCAAATCCCACAAGTTGCATTATAATTATTCTTTGCATTGTAATTGCTATCCGATTAGACTTAGCCAACATAGTTGGAATTCATAATCCATTCCAAACGGCAATCGGGATTTTCTTGAAATCAAGAAATTTTTTCACTAGTTGGAGAACCCCGCGGTTGACTCAATTGGTTAGGGCTTCGTGAAATTCTCAACTTGATAATTGAAGGTCACCCGTCCAAATCCCACGAGCAGCGCTACCAACCGCTCAATGCAAAGGTCACATGTACAAGGCAAAGGTCAAAATTTAAGCTGTTCATGAGGATTACAAGATCTTCCTCGAAAGTTCCAATCAGTTGAAGTCTAGAAGAGATCAATAAGTCAAGAGAGACCAAAATACGAAAACACCTGACTAGTCTGCGCACGCAACTTGGTGAGAGTAAGTCGACACTTTCTTTCTAGGGGAGTTTGCCGGTCCTTCTCCCCCGGCACGTCATCCTCTGAATAAAATCAAATAAAATCCCAATCAAGGCCTACACGTACAAGTAACACCCAATACTTCTCGAGCAAAAATAAATAAATAAATAAATAAATAAAACAATTATTTCAAAGTGAACTAATAATTAGCAGAATGAAGCACTATTTAAAAAGCTAAAGCCATTAGATTCCAGCGAAAACATATATATATATATTGTCAAAAGCTAAAACCTAATTGGGAATATAATGCTTTGAGCACCCAAATTCGATGACATTGCTTAAGAGACCCTCTGGTGGACGCAAGACAAGGACGAGGAGGAATCAACTTTCGTGCCTACGATGTTTTCTTCTAAGCCACTCCAACTCAGTTTGCTTAATCAGAAGATCATCGTGAGCTGCAAGGCGGGGTGAAATCTCATCGCATTTGGGCGAAGGACCTTGACGATAAGCAACGGTAGGAAATGCTGACAATTAGTGGTGCCGATCATGAATTAGGGGAGATACCGAATCGACCCAAATTGAGATTAGGGACACATGATCATGAAAAAGAACAAAACAGGTGAAAGTCCGGGAAATCAATTCCCGAAAAATCATTTATTTTCGAACCAAAGGCATTGGAGAATCCCAACGATGCTGCTAAACAGAAGTTAATTTACCAGGGAGTCTCTTCGATCTGTGTTGAAGCTTAAAACAAAGAAGAAAAAAAAGCCTAAGGTGAGGAGCGATTAAGCCCTGAATGGGGGGAAAGATTGCAGGCCTCATGGGCTGGGCTGATCACGAGTGTGATGTTCGGCCCAAGCAATCAGGACGGCCTGCGTTCCATTGGAAATTAGCTTGGATAATTAAACTCGAGAGGCTTTAATTATATCGAGAAATCAGATCCTGCTTCGTCAATGGGTTTTGCTCAAAGCTTAACTTTTTTAGCATTTTAATTGGGATTTTTATCCATTAAGATTTTTACCTGCTAGGATAACGATTGGAAAGATAAGATTGGATGGGATAAGAAATTATCCGTATTGTAGATATGGAAATATCTGGTCTCTATAGCTGTTCAGTACACCTAAAGATAGGATTGGAAGAAAATCATAAAACATTCAATTATTTCAATAAAAAGGAATAAACAAAAAAGAGAGCAAAAACCTTAGATCTAAGTGTTGAGGCCACTGCATGGACCGCGATTGCCACGGGAGCTGTTGCCAATGATAGCATCCTACCATTATGATAATCGCCCGACAATGATCGCCACAATCTTAAAAGAGACAAGATGGGCACAATCCCAGCCAACCCACGAACGGGTTTCACATGAGTGACGCGAGAATCTTGCGGTGGCCAATAATGCTACTATCATCTTTGTCAATAGAAGCACCTCTTTTTTTTTGGGTTAATACCCTAAAAAACCTCAAATTGGTACATTTGTAACAAATTTACAAAAAATTATTTTTTTTTTACCACAAAAAATCTTAAACTGGTATACCTTTGGCAAATTTACCCAAAACTGGTACACTTATGACAAATTTAACCTCCGTTAGTTTTCGTTAAATTTTACCGTCAAATTATTAAGTTAAATGACACATGATAGTTGACTGGTATATCAATTTAGAATTTTACGTTCCATTTGTCACAGTTTACAAATTTTGTGATTTTTTTGTGGTATTAATTCAATTTAGCAGATGTTATATTTATCACAAATTTACTAATTTAGAGTTTTTTACGGTCGAATAAATTAGTTCGGGATAAATTTATCATAAATGTACCGGTTTAGAGTTTTTTATGGTTAGTCGGGGTAAATTGATCACAATTATATCAATTTGGAATTTTTCATGATAAAAAAATAATTTATAGTAAATTTGTTACAGGTGTACTAGATTAGAAATTTATTACAGATGTACTAGTTTAAGGTTTTTCAAGATATTAATCTTTTTTTTAACCTTTCATTATTAAAGCTAGATCTGTCTCATCTCTAGTCCCCAATTACTTATCATGGTTTTTGTTTGGACAAGTCTATCAATATCCCATCCGGACTACGGAGGATGTATTAAATGCTGGATTATGATAATAGTTGTCTTTATTGGGTCGCCAAAAATTGCCTTAAATTTTTATATATTTTTACATGGAAAATGTTATTACTATGAAAAAAAAAGAACGCAGTGTTAATTAAGCACATCGAGAGAGAGAGAGAGATTATCAGAAAACTAACTTTTATAGCAAACCCTAATGTTCAGATGTTAGAGTAAAGCGATTTCATATCTACATTTCCCCTCCTCTCTCCCTTTTAAGACTTCATACTTAATTCATCTTATGAATTCAATTTGTCTGACATAGTCCATTACGTTTTCCACGATAATTGCTTTTCTTCTTCTTGACAACCTCGAAAGATGACGATGGTGATGATTCGAGAGCCTTAACCGCTTCCCTCTACAGTTCTCGAAACTAGACCGGACGACATGGGCGCGGGGAGAGTGCACGGTACCTGCACGGATCTTGTCCATGGCGGATCAAAGTTCTGATGACGGACGCTGGTGCAAACCCTAGGCGAGTCAAACAAAAGGTTCAGATAAAAAGTTTTGTCTGGGAGAGAGAGAGAGAGAGAGAGAGAGAGAGAGAGAGAGGGGGCAGGAGGGGGAGCGTGTGCGGACCCAGAAACCCTGCCAGCAGCAGAAGCGAAGTGCAAGTGCAAGTGCAAGCTGAGCTCCTCTGAACGGGAATAATGGCGGAATCTGCAGAGAGAGAGAGATCAGAGGCCTCCCCCCGACCAATGATGAGCTCTGACATGCATTTAAGATGATGGATGTTATCAATGATAATGGGAAGTAGCTGTCCATCATCATCCTCGCATCGCCAGCCCCCTGATCAGCAGAGAATCAGATAAGAGTTCTTGGAATTCTCCTTCTCTCTCTCTCTCTCTCTCTCTCTCTCTATAGATAATTTAATGTATAGAATAAACATATATAAAAAAAGAAAATAATAAATAGAAAAAAAGGGGAAGAGATAAGAGAAAAACCAATTTCTGTTCAATCTTTTTGCCTTACTTTTAAGAAAGATTGAACCAAAATTGTAATTGATTCTTTGGTCACTTGTCATTGGGAATATTGTATTAATGCATTTCAATCATAAATTTGTCAAGTTTGTCAATTTTAAACAAAATTCCAATGTCATATTTTTGGTCAATTTTCATTGGAAAATCATTGACATATCGCTTTAGTTATCGCTGATTATCTATGTCAATAATTTTTAATGAAAATTGATCGGAATGAATATATCGAGAATTTCGCGTAAATATTTATGATAAAATTAATAAAAATTGAAAAATATTAAATTGAATTGACATCCATATAATAAATTTATAAAGACAATTTTCCCTTCATTGGTTGCGACTTTCGGGTTTAACCACAATAATTTTAGCAACAACCTTTCTCCAATAAGTTCCATGTTCTAGCAATTTTTTTGGACACGCATAAAATTTCGTGGAAAAGGATAGGACAAGTCTTACAATTATTAAACGGGACGCATTTTGGTATTATGCTTTAGAACACTTACTTAAGAGAAAAGAGACGTTTTTCTATTGGACAACGAACCATATCAAAAAGGAAAAATCCCAAATAGAGACCCAAAGTGCATACCTTTTCTCAAAAGATGATCTAAAATGGAGTCTGTCTTAGATAATGACTCAAATTGGTCATTTAGTCTCAAAGAAGGACCTCACTTGCAGGCCGGTGAATAGATGCATCTCCAGTGCATATTCCGGTAACCTGATAAGGGGTATTTTTGTCCAAAAAAATATATTTTTTTATTTTCAATTTGTTTTGTTTTGTTTTGTTTGTTTTTGGTCTATGTTGCAATGTTCATCATCTTCTTCATCTCCTCTTTGTCTTCTCCTTTCCTAGACCAAGAAGATCGACTTGGGAAGGGCCGGCAAGGGCTGGATGTCTATCGCCGGCAATGGGCAAGGACCGCCGAGCCCTTGCCAATCATATGCGAGGGCTTGCAAGCCGACCCTCGCTAGATCTAGCGAGTGGGGCCTCGGTCGCGGTCCAATGCGAACCCTTATCCCACCGTTGTTCCGCTCTAAGTATGATTGCACATACAGTACACCGAATGAGAGATGGTATCGAAGTGAGGTTTGAGCTTCAATGATGGATTTCATGTGTATGGATATGTGTGGATATGGACAGACCTAGTGCTTGTCAGATTTGGAATGAGCTAGAATCCGAGAAGGTGGAGACTGGGATGAGGAGATTTGAGTCGGTGTCATTGTGCGAGCCATTGTGTTCCACGGTTTCGGGTTTCGGGTGGTTCGAACCAGAAGCAAAAGCAGAAGTCACTAGCATGTGCCATCTAGTGGCCAAAGAGGCAATCCCTTGAGCTTTGTGGGCGATTCTTGCAGCCCCCAACAAGCATAAGAACATACCACTCAGCTCACCAACCGAACACACCTACAACAAATGCATAAGGAAAATCAAAAGAATATGACAAATATATTCCGGGGAACATAATTGAATTCGCTACGTTCACTCACTACAGGATCTCCGGAATTGAAGAAATTCTTCTCAGTCTTTGATGCTAGGACGATCAGCAGTGCTACAAACTAGCTCGCTGTCATCATCATGAGGCAACTAATGATGAAGAAACGGTACCGGTGGCTTGTTGCGGATAGCTACTTTGAGCTCTCTTCTTCGTCTCAAGCTCGCCTAAACCGAGCGCGCCAAGCGCAAATTTCCAGGCTTTCGGACCAGAAGAGGTTCTCAAGAAGGTGGGCACTTTGTTTTCCTTCCCCTTTGCTTTGTGTCATTACCATCTCGAGTGAACAGTTCAGGGTTGTACGTGTTTTAGATATAATGGTGTGTATGCTCGGTCGGTGTTTGTTGGTATTCCTAGGTGAAGGCAGCAAATGGATGCCTTTCAAAATGCATAATTGCAGTGTGTTGTTTCATGGGGGAAATCAAAGGAGACGTGCCTTGAAGAAGACGATGAGCGGGACAACTAAAAATGAAAAAAAAAAAAAAAAAAAAAATGGTTGGACGAAAATATCCTAATCAGGCCATCAGAATATGCATTGGAGACATAACTATTTACCGGCCTACGACTGAGGTCCTTTTTTGAGACTAAATAACCATTTTGAGTCATTATTTGAGATAGATTTCACTTTAGATCATCTTTTGAAAAAATGGTGGCACCCTAAGTCCCTATTTGAGATTTTCCTTATTAAAAATAGTAATAGAATTATTGGATTCCTAATCCAACCCCCATTTTTTTCTTTTTATTTGAATTTCTCCTTTTATTCATTTTCTATTCTTGTTTTTCCTATAAACTACCACCTTCCTTGTATAATCATTCAATGACGTATTATTTGATTGCCCTTACCTTTCCAATGGTTATAATCCCAAACAAACAATAGAAGTAAAGTACTCCTTTTTATGATTTGATTTTTGTGGAAAACAAAAAGAAATAAGTATAATAACAAAAAAATGGAAATCGAATATCCCCATCACACTTTTTTGATAATAACCTCAAATAAAAGTCAGCTTAAATTTTAAAATTTTTCAAATTGATGCAACAAGGTCTTTTCAATTTGACGGTTTTTCAGAAATTCAAAACTCGATCCACAAGGCATCTTTTTTATGTTAGAATTATTCAGGCAAATGCTATCCTTTTATCGTCAAACACACGATCTGCTTTTAAATTTGATACCTCATTCATTCACGACCATTTCAAAAGCCCATCTCTCCCTAAATCGTTAGGAATTACTATTTAGTCCTCCAATCTTTGGATATTACTCCACGCACGAATTCCTCGTAACATACTCCCTTCTTATCGCCTAAAAAAGAAGCAAAAAAAAGCAAAAAAAGAAAAAGAAAAAAAAGGAAAACATAGAAAAGAGAGTTAGAACAGTCTATTTTCTCGAGCATTATCCACGTAAGCGCCAGGTGTTGCACATGCGACATTCGCGTGCCGCGGGGGAACGACTGTTCGAACGTTACGAGCTTCCTCAAACCGGCGCAGTTTACTGAATTCGCAATGCGACACGAGCGACGGAGGCAAGTCCAGCTCACGATTTCCCCTTTATATCTCGTCTATTTCCTTTTCCTCTTTCCTTTCCTTCTTCTTCTTCCGGTTTCGCGAAATCGCAGAAATGCAGGCGCAAAAAATATCTTAAATATCTCTCGAATAAAACTTCACCGGTGACGAGCGATGAGCGACGAGTGACGGCGGATTCCTAGTCTCGGAACGCAAGCCCCCGAAACATGGAAAACCCAAAGGATCGATTGATTGACGAGGTTGATGACGATGACGACGATGGAATGATCGAAATCGAAAAAAAGAACAAATTGAAAAGCCGAAGGAGAGAACGATGGCCCCTGATGCTCTGCACGACTCGCCTGTTTGTTAACCCTAAAATGCACCAACCTCCCTCACTCACTCGATTTCTCCTCCCATCGATGAAGGTTCCGACCGCCGATCCCCGGGGGGAACGTTTCTGGCCGCCTCTTAGCTGTGCACTGGCCTGAGAGCTGGCAGCGGCACTCCGAGTAAGCAAGAAGAATGTTGGAAGATATGCATTGGATGGAATCTTGAAGATATGCTTGGAAGGAATCATGCTCGATTACGATTGTGCATAAATTAGTTAGGAATTGATATCAATCAATTACACAAACTTTTTTTGGCCTTTTATTGCATCACCTCTGTATTATATTTACAGCATCTTGTACAATGAGAATATACAAGAAAATACAATTTTTCCAGAATTCTCTTGATCTTTCCTTGACACTTTGTCTTCTTTCATGGTATTAGAGCTTTGGCTTCTGACCTTTCCTCGCTTCCGCTCTTGATTGCCCACCAAAGGAGATCTGAGTCACATAACAAATCTGCCATCTCGTATAGGAATCATTCTTGAGGAAGAAGATAAGAGCTTATCTTTTTTTACCTCCAATGGCTGATGACCATTCCACTGCAGAGACATCACCACCGTCGCAGATCCAAAGTTCGCTTGCAATCACACAATAGCAAACACTCCAAATCTGTTGACACCTAAATTTTGGTGACTAGGCATTGATTTTTTGCATAAAAATTAGGGATTAATTTTAACCCCTAAAAAAATGCATTAGAACAAATAAAATGAAAAAAATGGAATAAAGGGAAAAATTGATTTGATTGTTTATGCATGAAAGTTTGAAATTATGATGAATATTTAGATTTTGATAAATGCAACCACTGGGATTCGCCCCAGTGGCCATCCTTCCAACATGGAAGGGGGAGGTGTAGGGTTCAAACCTCCACCTTCTCAGGGAGGAATGGGGTGGGAACGCATAAGTTTCAGGAGTGGGTTTCGACGCCCATGCCCTGCAAGAGGTAGGGCAAAAGTCTGAGAGTGAGTGTAGAATAGGTATAGAGTGGGACTGACAAAAAAAAAATATATTTTGATAAATGCAGAAACAATTAAAAAATCAAGTGAATAAATGGTAAGGATTTCGATAAAATGGAAGAAATCAAGTAAAATCGAGCTGATTACGAAATCATGCTTTGATTTGCAGGCTTGATTTAATGCAACGCAAAATGGAAACCCGGAAGTTGCTATAAAAAATGGCCGTCCGAAAATCACTATAAAAGGATCACAATTTTCGTGATTAGGAGGGGAATAAAAAAATTTTTGAGAGAATTCGTGAGGGAAGTTAAAAAAAAAATTTGAAAAATTGGTGCAAGAAGAAGGCTTCGGTCAAAGAGAAAGCCTTTTCCCTTTTCTTTCTTTGACAAGAAAAGGGAAAAGTCAATAGCAACGGAGAGAAAAAGTGGGAAAGAAGTGACGTGAGAAGACGGGTGAAAAAAATATAAAAAATATAAAAAACATTAAAAAATAGCAAATAGTTCTTCCTCGGCGTCTTCGCCCCCTGCAGCCTCCACGCCAGTGTCACGGGCCGAAAAAGAGTTGACCCAAGACGTTCCCAGAAGGCGATCGCGACTCACCCGTAGACCTCCTGCTCTAGCTCGGATTTCCACCAAGTTTACTTCCCAAAGTTTCCAAGGGCGGGCGACACCGTCATTCCACCTGATTCTAGAAGCCCCTCATTTATGTGGATAGTTGGTAGCTTCCGTTATTTATGTCGTTAGACAGTAGTTGATATTTATGTTGGTTGTTGAGGCGGTGCGATTTTGCCCGTCGGATGAAAAGTATATCAACGGTTGTAAGCTGAGGCCCTCAACTATAAAAGGGGTGTCCTCCATTATTTGTAATCATCCAACATTTCAGCAATACAAGCTCACTTTCTTTCCAGAGCTCCTCTCTCTAAACTTTCTCTCTCTACGATCTGAGTTGTGCGATTGATCGAGCAAGGCCTGGCTTGGGTGATCCAAAGTTGCCCGAGTTGTCGCGCGGTTCGATCCCAATCGATCGGCCCGTGACAAGTGGTATCAGAGTAAAGGAGAGTTCCGTTTGGAGAGATCAAGGAGCGTCAACTGTTCGAAGAAATGTCGAGCCAAGAAGCTGTCATGGATGGAGAGGCCGCGCAAGTCAAGGAGACCTGTGGCCGAGCAAAGAAAAGAGACGCCTCGATGGAAGCCGTAGTTGTGTTCGATGAGAAGATCAGGAACGTCCGGAGTGCCGTGCTCGAACTCATTAAAGGTCTTGACGATGTGCGAGACCGGATCAAGGAGGTTGAGACCTCGCTCCGTGAAGACTTCACGACTGGCCTCAACGAAGCTACCACCCCATTGCACGAGAAGGATGAAACCCTTGAAGCATCGATCGATGTCTTGAAGGAGCGTGTCCAAGTGATTGAGGAGGAAGGTCCACGTAGGGACGAGGTTGAAGCCATGAAGGCGAAGATCCAAGAGCTTAAGACCGAGCTCGCCCTACGCAAGATGAGCATCACCAATGGAGCGATGCCCACTCAAGCGGTACCCAAGATCGAGGTGCCAAAACCCAAGGAGTTCAAAGGTGAACGATCCGCCAAAGAGGTGGACAACTTCGTCTAGAGCATGGAGCAATACTTTGGCGCCGCCAACATCCAAGACGAGTCGATCAAGGTACGAACTGCTTCGATGTTCCTTATTGATACCGCGATACTCTGGTGGCGAAATAGGTGAAGAGACTAGACGCGGTGCCAATCCCGTGGAGACATGGGACGACTTCGTGAAAGAATTCCGAGACTACTTCTTCCCTGAGTTTGCTCACCAAGAAGCCCGTAGCAAGCTCCATCGCCTTGAGCAAAGAGGTGCGATCCGAGAATACGTGAAGGAGTTCACGGAGCTCAAACTCCAAATTCGCAACCTAAGCGAAGAGGAGGCTCTCGGAGCATTCATGGATGAGTTGAAGCCATGGGCACTTCTCGAGCTCAAGCATAGGGACGTGAATAGTCTTGCATGAGCACTTAGCGTGGCCGAGTTGCTCGTCGACCTCACCAAGACCGAACCAAGGAGTCGATCGTGGAGGTCGGATCGATCTGAGGACGAGGGAAGAAACACTCCCCGAGGCGCACATGAGCAAAGCGGCCTTGTCAAGACATGAGGAGAAGAGTCTTCCAAGCCGTCCTTCCAAAGGGGTCGACCGCAATCAGATTGTACGACGAGTAAGTTCGATCAACCCATGCCTTTTCCTTGTTTTATCTGCAAGGGTCCACATTGGACTCAAAAATACTCGAAGAAAGGTCGAATCAACGCCCTCCTTGCCATCGAGGAAGAAAAGGAGGAGCCCAAAGAAGATAAGCGGCAGATCCGGATTGGAGCTGTGAGGATGGTCAACTCGGTCCAAGCTCGATCGCCGTCGAAGGAAGAAGAAGTTGCACCAAACACGGACATGTTCTTCGTGGAAGTCGAAGTGTGCGGCCGAACGCTTTACGCCTTGGTCGACACCGGCGCGTCGAACATGTTCATGTCGACCGAAATTGCCAAAGCCTTGTGACTTCGCGTGGAACCATCCACGAAGTCATACAAGCCCATCAATTCGGATGACTTCCATGGCGTAGGAGCAACTCCCGACGTCGATGTCAAGATTGGCGGATGGAAAGGCAAGGTGATATTTGAGGTAATCCCTCTTGACGATTATGATCTTATCCTTGACATACAATTCTTTGAAAGTGTGGGAGCCATGATTGACATGAGGACCAAATGTCTCATGATCCTCGACCAAAAATGCTCGTCGATGATCCCCATGATCAAAGGGGTGGTTGACACCAAGACCATCGCGTCGATTCGATGCCTCGACAAGAGCTTGAAGGCCGTGATGCGCATCAACAAGCTATCTGAGGTGAAGCCAAAGGTCGAGTTGGATCCTACTCCAACACATGCCATGCCAATTCAAGTGCTCTTCCCCGAGGTCGAGTACTCACCGCATGCCATGCCTAAGCCAAAGGTGGAGTCGCATGCCAAACCCAAGTGGACCATAGAAGGATGTGGCCCTTCATTCATGAGCATCCGAGCGAAGTGGAACAAGAACAAGAAAGCTCATGCCAAAGCCCGTGCTCATGCCAAGAAGGCCGACCGTCAAGCTGAGAGCGACGAGGACGTCGCTCGATTGAGTGGGGGAGAATGTCATGGGCCGAAAGAGAGTCGGCCCAAGAGGTTCCCAGAAGGCGATCGCAACTCACCCATGGACTTCCTACTCTTGCTCGGATTTCTACCAAGTTTACTTCCTAAAGTTTCCAAGGGAGGGCGACATCGTCATTCCACCTGATTCTAGAAGCCCCTCATTTATGTGGGTGGTTGGTAACTTCCGTTATTTATGTCGTTAGACAGTAGTTGATATTTATGTCGGTTGTTGAGGCAGTGCGATCTTGCCCGTCGGATGAAATGTAGATCAACGGTTGTAAGCCGAGTCCCTCAACTATAAAAGGGGTGTCCTCCCTCATTTGTAATCATCCAACATTTCAGCAATACAAGCTCACTTTCTTTCCAGAGCTCCTCTCTCTAAACTTTCTCTCTCTACGATCTGAGTTGTGCGATTGATCAAGCAAGGTTTGGCTTGGGTGATCCAAAGTTGCCCGAGTCGCCGCGCGGTTCGATCCCAATCGATCGGCCCGTGACACTAGCCTCATCGCCGATGCTCGCAGCCAGGTCTCCGTCACGCCTCCACCTCCCATCCTTACGCTGGCCATCGCTTCACCAGCGCCACCTAATGCCGATAGCCGAGTCTCTGATCATCGTCGCTCGTCCCTCACAATGCTGCAGCAGTCTAAGAACCCACGCCGGCCACTGCACTAGCAACTCGCAACCGTCCCTCAGCCAACACGACATCCGCACCATTGCACGACCCGCGGGCCCGTGACCCGCCTTCCGCCTGTGCCTCCGCCTGCAGGAACTTCCATCAGCGCCCAGGCCGCCGCTCCGTCTCGCCGCTCTGCGTCTACATCAATCTTGACGCCGTGCCTCCTTTGCCACTTCCGCCGGAGCAACCCCTCACCTGCGAAGCCCCCTTAGCAACTCGTCACTCCTCCTTCTAGTGATTCGTGCCCTTGAGCCTCTGATCGCCGCGCTACCGCGACCACTCTGCTAGCTTTCGGTGAATCCACAGCAGCACCTGCATGTTTTTGCTTCCCCGAAGACCGTGCCTGCAGCGCCCACGAACTAGAACCGACCCCCTCGTGCCTCAGCCCCCTTGCCGCACCTCCGCCTGAGCACTAGCAGCATGCCGCTTGCCAGCCTGCGCCCGACACCTGCTGATCTGCCCACCGTTGGTCCGCCCATCCGACTCTCGCGTCACTGCGCCCATTCCTCGTTGTCATACTTTCCCTTCCCAAGTCCCCTTAGGTAGTTTAGTTTATTTTTATTTTATGTTATTTTATTATTTTTTTAAAGTTTCATTATTATTATAAGGTGGTTATTATTTTATAAATGTTCTAGGCATTAATTGAGGGATTTTGCCCAAAATTATTGTAATTATTAATTTAATTTGTAAGACGTCGGATCATTTTTTTAATTATATTAATTTTTGGGCATTTTGACTGTACTTTAGTTGTTAAATTCATTATAATTATTAATTTGATCCATAAGACTTCGAATAAGATTTTTAATTATTTTGAACATTTTTTTTTATGTCGTGATATTTATGGTTAGAGTAATCCTTAATTTAACCTTTGAGACAATTAGTTATTTTTTCGATTATTTTAATTCTTTATTTGTTGAATATATTGATTGTTTAGATGTAATGTTTATTTGATAATTGTTTGTCTTGGAAAAACACTAAAAAAATATATTAAAAAAATCAAAATCTTGCATTAAAGCATGTAGATTAGTAAATTAGAAATTTTTTAGAATTACATTTTTTTAGGATTATATTTTTCGAAATAGGTTAGGGTTAGACCTAAATAACCTTTTAAAAAATAGGGTCTTAGATAAAGTCGACATTTTTTATAATCTCATCCTTTTTAAAAAATATATAAAAATATAAAAAATAGTTTTTTTAAGATGGGATAGGGTTTAAGTCAAATTAATCCCTAAAATAAAATAGAAAATTATTCATTTTAGATAGTTCAATTAGGGTTTTTATTAATTCAGAATTTCAATAAAAAATACAAAAATATTAGGTGCATGTTAATTAATTTGGATAATTGTTTCATTTAATTAGAATTTATTTACTAGTAAAATTAGGTCATGAGATGCATATTAACTAATTTGCATAATAGGATAATTTAATTAAAATTTGTATATTAATAAAATTAGGTCATTTAGTTAAAATGCATGTTATATGATAAAATGCTAAATTTCAAGAAAACCAAAAAAAAAAAAAATAATAATTGCTTAGTGTGTTTAATTCCTTGGATGCAATTTATTTACATATTTATTTATTTGAATGTTTAATAGTGGATGAGCACCCGTTTGGTCATCATATTTGCATAATAGTAATTTAGGTTAAAATAAATCTTAGTTGCTTGCAAAAATATTTTTTTTTAAAAAAAAAAAAAGAAACAAACAGTACCAAAAGGGCATTAGAAAAGTCTAGTGTAAACAAGTCTCCGTACCCCTAGTCTCTGGTTCATAGGAGTAAAATAATTTTTCATTATTTTACTTATGTGTCTAATCGACCTATCAAGAAATTTGATTAGTGGCGACTCTTAGATAAAATTTATTTACATGTTTAAAAACTTGAACCTTAAGTCGCGAATTGGTATGGGCCTACGAGGGCCCGAGATAAGTTTAAAACTTAGTAGTCCATTAACTTAAACTCTAGGTGGTGCATTCAGAAATTTTTAGGTCGTGACAATTTGGTGACTCCGCTGGGGACTTGTGTTAAAATACTTAGTGGACTTAGGCTAATTTTTTGTTTTCTTTTAAGAAAAATGTTTTTGTTTGGCAGCGAGGATACCAGGTATGTCCCTAACATTTCTAAGGTGTTAAATGTTTTTGAAGATGGGAGGTATAAGGAGGGTAAGTCTTTGCTAACTCTTGTCTTGCAGGTTAGAGTTATGGATGAATGTTTGAATTAAACTATAGAAGTGTTGTTTGCATTTAAACTGTCGTGCATGTTTTATTGCTTTTAGCACTACATTATTGCACACATAACTTGCTGTCGAACCTGGACTGCGATATGATTCTTAGGATGGTGTTGAGAAGGATACTTCCTCTAAAGTGAGACCGCTATTTAGAGGTTGACCTTCTCTTTCTCGAAAGTCTTTCATGATGTCGAATGTGTTTGTCCATATCCACGAGACTGCGTGATTATAGGACATTCCATCCGACTGAGTTGGAGTTAGCAGGACCTGGCACGTTACGCGAGACTGCGGCGATCAAATCATTCTCTTAGCTCCACTTTGTTAAGCCGTCTAGGTAGAAATCGAGCCTCACATTTCATGCATGTGTCTATGTGATTGTCATCCCTTCTCGGTAAAGGTAAGCTGTCCGAACTTTCCTTTTGCAATTTACATACTGTATTGCGATCGGTCAATGACAATGTTTTACCCTAGGAAAACCGTCGTACCGTTCATTTATACTTTTGAGGTCTCAAGATGATGCCATATGATCTTGGAAGGAGTCAAAGCATTTGAAACCCCATTGAAGCCCCTCAGAGGTCCCGTTCTACTAGATTAGGGTACTATGGAAGAGGTAGAGAAAGTTCTAGAGGACAAAGACAGGAAGGGCGGAACCCGCCACTTGAGTAAGGGCGAGGGATGCAAAATTCATTGCCTCCCAATATTCGTGAAACGTTTCCTGGACCTCCAAGGATGATGCAGAATGAAGTAGAAATGATAGACACCCTAGGGCAGCCAAATGGCAAATTCAACTACTATGTGAAGTATTCGGCCCCTCCAAGCTTCTACATCAACCCTCAAGATATTGTCCCAAATGGATAGGGTGGCATGGATGATCCGGCACCTCCAAGGACAGAGAACCTTGATGATGTGCTGGAAGGAATCACCAGTCTATTCGACGACCTCCTCATAGGTGCCGTTGACAAAGGACCATCAGAAGAAATGGGCCCTGGCCCACGAGAGTGACTCATTTATTGCTTTCGTACATTCCCTTGCGTGGAAATTTTATTACTTTCTAGGAAATGTTTTCAATTTATTTTTTTTGGCTTTCCGTTTAGAGATTGAGCATTGCATTTACCATTTAATAAATGTAATTCAATTGATGAATATCAATAAAATTACAAATTTTATTTTGAGGATATGATGGGGTAAACCAAACCAGTCTAATGATGATATCCAATCATGAAAAGAAAATATCATGCACGGAGAAATCCTGAGGACTGGGCTTCTTTATGCCTCCTCATCAAAAAAAAAATTTCAAAAAAAGAGAATAAAAAAAATCATTTTTGAAGCTATTTCCAAAAGCATACATTAGGTTAGTTTTGTTTAATTTTCTGACTCCTTTACTTCATGTTTCAGAGCATTACTTTATCGATCTGATGAGAAAGTATCTGAAAGAGGCACACCAGGTTGCAATTGACCCCACCGTCTAGGACACATTTCTAATGTGACAGATTGGGGGGAATGACAAATTTGGTAGTGACCCGATTGAGATAAAATCTGGATCCAAGCCAAAAATGGATATTCCATTTGCTTTTACTTTGATGTTGCATAATATCATATTCATGCACGTTCTCTTGTGCATGGGCAAAAGTAGATTTTCAGTCTTGAATGATAGAGACAATTCAAAGACATCAACTGCTGAAGTAATTCCATTGTGGAGAAATCATGAATGCTTAAAACCATTTTTTTAGTGTGGAAAACTATTTGTTTTGAAGTTGACAATTTTTCATACCTAAAGTTGTTGAGCTCTTTTTAAAAGGATTTTGCATGGTGACTCTTGCATGGTGACTCTTACGTGTTTTGTCCACCAATTCCACTAAATAACATCAACATCAAGATTGACTGATTCAATGAATGATGTTGAATGAATTGAGCATACTAAATGAGATAAGTCAGGATGATGAAAGGCAAACCATATCCTATACACAGTCCCCTACTTATACACTTGTGAGATAAGTGTAGGAAGGTTCGTATTTACAAGGTAAAGAGTTCTCTCGCAAAATATACGACAACCGAAATGATGAGGGGCAGTTTATTTCTTTATCCCAAACACTACATGTGATCCATTGCTTAACCTTTTTGAGCCTTATGCGCTTATGGATAAAGAACCACCCTACATTGGAGCAAATTGGAGGGAGAAAAAAAAAAATAGCACCATAAGGTGAAGAGAATGGAAAGAAATTTTTTTGCTCTCACTTGCATCAATCTTCAAGTCATGCTATTACATTGAATTCATATGGTAATTTAAGTACCTTAGGATGACGAAGAGCATTTCTTTCTCTACCCTACATACTTATATCCATTGCTTAGCTCACTTGAGCCTACAATTTCATTTCTTCAAACCCAGTTGGTGATCATCCCCCACACTGGGGCAAGGCAAAAGGCAGATGAAGACTCTTGAAAAGTTTGAGTGACATTCAAAGTGTAATTGCTTGACGCATGCACTGTGTGCAAGAATTAAAATCAAAATAGAACTAAGGGGCATGAAAAGCAGTGTGCCTGGTAAAAGCAAGGCCAATACCCATGAAAAAGAAGTGAAAAAAAATGCATAAAAACTAGGGGCATGAAAAAGTGATGTGCCTAGAAGAAGCAAGGCCAATGAAAATAAAAAAGAAAGAGTCATAATAGGTGACTATCACTTGTAAAAGGTTGTATTTTAATAGAGCAGTACTCAAAGAGTGAAGATCAATGGCACATCCTTGGTGAAAGAGAAGACCGATGGCAATGCCTAGATGATCATCAACTTTGACCCTTATACACATCTTTGAGCCCAACGATCTTTCGTTTCTCAACCCATGAACCTAGCCTACGTTATGTCCCTTATAAAGTCTCTTTAGATTAGGGCACTTGAATTAACGTAGGAGTTCATATGTTTATAGGTATTACTCGAAGAAGTGCGGGCATGATTATTTCTTTCTCATTTTGTAGGGTTATTGACTTGTAAACCCGGAGATGATTCCAAAGCTGTTTTTTCAATAGCCTTGACTCAAAGAGTCCATTTGTTAAGCCGTTGACCAAGCCCACGTTACAGTCCATGTTAAAGACCCCTCAGATTGGTAAGGTCGTAGCGCTTGCGAGAATACTCGGATCCCTGTCAATATAATAAGATGGAATGAGTCTCCTAAAAAAAAAAAAAAAAAAAAAAAAAGCCATTTTGAATGAGAGTGAGTGAAAGTCCTTTCTAACTAAAAGTCTCTCATTTAGTATTCTTAGGAAATCCATATCATGAGTGAAAATTGTCTTGAAGAATAATTCTCTCTAGTGGAAATTTGGGTGATGCGAAGGTCATTATGATGAACCCCGATTGAATTGATAAAAACTTAAATGGATTTTGAAGTGTGCGTTCCAGAATAACCTTAATTGCTTATTTCTTTGGTGAATGCACTTTTGTTCTAATCATGTCTGACAGGTAAGGTTTTCTCAAAGACTCAAGAACTCCTGACATTCGGATTCCTTTCAGAATGCCTCATGATATTAGAATACGAGAAACCATTACGGACATTCAAGGTGCATCCTTAATATTCCTACAAGGAGGTGAGAGACCTCCACAGGATATCTAAATTTCAAAAGACATATCCAAGAATCAGAGATATCATCAGGTAAGTATATTTCTATCCATATTCTAAATACTTGTTACTGTGCAGGTATTCTCTCTCAAGTGCATAGACACTTGACTCGGTCAAGTTGTCCTTTTCATCGACCCAGTGTGCTTCCGTAGCCCAGTGTGTTGACCTGGCGTGCTTTCGTAGCCCAGAGTCCCATTCATTGATCTGGCGTGCTTCCGTAACCCGGTATCCTTTATGTTGACCTGGCATGCTCTCGTAGCTCAGAGTTCCTTTCACTGACCCGGCGTGCTTCCGTAGCCCGATGTCCTTTATATTGACCTGGCTTGCTTTTGTAGCCCAAAGTTCCTTTCACTAACCCGACGTGTTTCCGTAATCTGATGTCCTTTATATTGACCTTGTGTGCTTTCGTAGCCTAGAGTCTCCTTCACTGACCTGGCGTGCTTCCATAACCCAATGTCCTTTATATTGACCTGGCGTGCTTTCGTAGCCCAAAGTCCTTTTCACTGATTCGGCGTGCTTCCGTAGCGCGGTGTCCTTTATATTGACTTGGCGTGCTTTTGTAGCCTAGAGTCCCTTTCATCAACTCGGCGTGCTTCCATAGCATGATGTCCCTTTTTATTGACTCGGCGTGCTTCGATAGCCCGGTGTCCCTTGATATGACCTAGCGTGCTTCTATAGCCTAGATCCCCCTATCAAATCAGCGTGCTTCCGTAGCCCAAAGGTCCCCTTCATCGACATGGTGTGCTTCCGTAATCCAGAGTCACCCAATTAATTTGACTTTACAGGAGACATATCTCTAAGGATCAGAAATGTTACCAGGTAAGTATATCTATATCCATATCTTAAATACTTGTTATTGCACAGGTATTCCCTCTTGAGTACACCGACACTCGATTGAACTGTCCTCCAAAGATTTTTCTCGAGCTTCAATTTGATTAAGGTGACTAAAGAAAGGTTCGGGTCTTAGCCAAGCAAAACCTCGTTTAGGCGACCGTAGAATGGTACGGGTCCTGAAAAATGAATCTCCGTTTAGGCGACTATAGAATGGTACGGGTCTTAGACAACATCTATTTCACTATTCAGGCGACCGTAGAATGATACGGGTCCTAAACAACATCTATTTCCCCATTCAGGCGACCGTAGAATGGTACGGGTCATGAAAAATGAATCCCTATTTAGGCGACCGTAGAATGGTACGGGTCCTAGACACAATCAAGTGATGCCATACTGGGCGTCCATAGAATAGTACGAGTCATGGAAAAACAGTCTTTTTGTGAAGTCATGTTACTATTCTGGGCAACCGTAGAATGGTACGAGTCCTAGACATATAACAACAATTATCTTGAATTACTTTACCCTTCTTGAAGGTAAGTTATTCTAGGTAAGTTCTTTTATCATTTACATTAGTATTTCCATGGATCATATAAATTTCATTTCAAAATAGGATTCATTTTTCCGAAAAAAAAAAAAAAGCATAAACATTAACAAAAGTCACTCAGCGTATGTGCATGATCAAAATTTAGGTCTCAATTTGTCTTTGAAGGTAAACTCTACGAGCTCACCTTCATAGAGGGACATCTGTTGACACCTAAAGTTTGTTGACCTAGGCATTGATTTTTTGCATAAAAATTAGGGATTAATTTCAACCCCTAAAAAAAACAAATGGGAATAAGTACACTAATGGTGTCATAAGTTGTGTACGGTGCTCACTTTGATGCCAAAAGTTTTTGCCGGATCACTTAAGTGCTGAATCGGAGGAAACACGATCACTTTGGTGCCACCAACGACAAATTCCGGCTAAAATAATTATGTGGCTTTTATATTTAAAAAAAATCAAGAAGCCTTTTAAACGACGTCGTTTTCCATCTTCCTTAAGAAAACGACGTTGTTTTGCCATCTTACGTGGATAGCCTCACAAAAACGATGCCGTTTTTATTTATTTATTTTGTTTGAAGATTGAAATTAGGGTTTTTTTGTCCGCCATTGCTCGTCCGCTGTCGCTCGGCCGCCATCACTTGGCTGCCGTCCCTCGGCCACCGTCGCTCAGCCGCCGTCCCTTAACCTCCATCGTCGTTGCTTGCCACAGCAAGACAAAAGAAAAAAAAAAAGAATAGAACATCCCGAGAGAGAGGGAGGTGTCGACGATGAGGGCGAAGGAGGGGATGGCGGGGCCACGGCCGCAGCCTTCGTAGCAGCTAGCTTCGCCGACAACCTCCGCGGCGTTTCAGATTTTTGCGGCTACCATTGGGCGGATCGCTTGTGCTTCTGGAGATTCTTCGAGCTCACATTTCCTCTGCACCCAACGATATTCCTTGGGAAAAGGCAGTGGTGGGGCTGAGATTCGGGGATTTGAAAGATTGATAAGGTGATTGAAAATGGGGGAAAACTACTGGGGTAGGGCGGAGGCGAATGCGTGGTTTCTTTTCTAGAAAATTACTGGTGTTGTTGGTTCTGCGTTGCTGGTGTTGCTGGTTCGGCACTGTTGGTGTTGCTGGATCTGTTTGGGGAAGAAGACGACACAAAACGGCGTCGTTTGGGGATTTAGTTTTTTGAATTTGGGGAAAAGACACAAAACGGTGTCGTTTTGGTGTTGGGATGCTAAAACGACGTCGTTTGAAGACCTAAGTGATCCAATGGAAACTCCGGCGAGCCACATCAGCATAAGAAATTAATAAAAAATGGCCACGTCAGATTTCCGACCGATCAGATCAGCGTTGGCACCAAAGTGAGCGTTTTTCAAATTTTTTGGCATTTAAATGAACCGACGGAAACTTTTGGCACCAAAGTGAGCGCTGTATACAACTTATGGCACCATTAGTATACTTATCCCAAAAAAAATGCATCAGAACAAATAAAATGAAAAAAAAAAATGGAAAAAAGGGGAAAATTAATTTGATTGTTTATGCATGGAAGTTTGAAATTCTGATGAGTATTTAGATTTTGATAAATGTAGAAACAATTAAAAAATCAGGTGAATAAATGGCAAGGATTTCTATAAAATGGAAGAAATCAAGCAAAATCGAGCTGATTGTGAAATCACACTCCGATTTGCAGGCTTGATTTAACACAACAGAAAATGAAAACCCGGAAGTTGCTATAAAAGGGCAACAATTTTTGTGATTGGGGGGGATAAAAAATTTTCGAGAGAATTCGTGAGGGAAGTTAAAAAAAAAAATTGAAAAAATTGGTGTAAGAAGAAGGCTTCGGTCAAAGAGAAAGCCTTTTTCCCTTTTCTTTCTTTGACAAGAAAAGGGAAAAGTCAATAGTAACTGAGAGAAAAGTGGGAAAGAAGTGATGTGAGAGGAGAGAGGCAGAGAGGGGACGTGCGACAGGTGAAAAAAAAATATAAAAAAATAAAAATAGCAAACAGGCGTCTTCGCCCCCTGCAGCCTCCACGCCAGCCTCGTCACTAGTGCTTGTAGCCAGGCCTCCGCCGTGCCTCCACCTCTCATCCTCACGTCAGCCATCGCTTCGCCAACGCCACCCAACGCCGGTAGCCAAGTCTCCGAGCATCATCGCTTGTCCCCCACGACGTTGCAGCAGTCTGAGAACTCATGTCGGCCACTGAACCAGCAACATACAAGCTGTCCCTCAGCCGACACCACGTCCGCACCACTGCACAACTCATGGGCCTGTGACTTGCCTTCCGCCCGAGCCTTCGCCTGTAGCAACCTGCATTAGTGCCCAGGTCGCTGCTCCGCCTCGCCGCTCTGCGCCTGCACTGATCCTGACGCCGTGCCTCCTTTGCCACTGTCGCCGGAGCAAATCCTCGCCTGCGAAGCCCCCTTAGCAACCTGTCACTCCTCCTTCTGGTGATCTGCGCCTTCGAGCCTCCGATCGCCGTGTTGCCGTCGTCGCTCTGCCAGCTTCCGGCGAATCCACAGTAGCACCTCCACGTTTCTGCTTCCCCGAAGACCGCGCCGACAGCGGCCACGAACCAAAATTGACCCCCTCGCGCCTCAGCCCCCCTTGCCGCACCTCTGCTTGAGCATCAGCAACACTACCGCTCACCAGCTTGCGTCCGACGCTTATTGGTCTGCCCACCGTTTGTCCGCCGATCCGACTCCCGCGTCGCCACACCCATTCCCCATTGTCATGCTTTCCCTTCCCAAGTCCCCCTAGGTAGTTTAGTTTATTTTTATTTTATGTTATTTTATTATTTTTTTAAAGTTTCGTTATTATTGTAAGGTGGTTATCATTTTATAAATGTTCTAGGCATTAAGCGGGGATTTTGCCCAAAATTATTATAATTATTAATTTGATTCGTAAGAAGTCGGATCATTTTTTTAATTATACTAATTTTGGGCATTTTGATTGTACTTTTAATTGTTAAATTCATTATAATTATTAATTTGATCTGTAATACTTTGGATCAGATTTTTAATTATTTTGAACCCTTTTTTTTTTTATGTCGTGATATTTAGGGTTAGAGTAATCATTAATTTAACCCGTGAGACAACAGTTTATTTTTTTCAATTATTTTAGTTCTTTATTTGTTGAATATATTGATTGCTTAGATGTAATGTTTATCGATAATTGTTTGTCTTGGAAAAATACTAAAAAAATATAAAATAAAATAAAATCTTGCATCAAAGCATGTAGGTTAGTAAATTAGAAATTTTTTAGAATTACATTTTTTTAGGATTATATTTTTAAAAATAGGTTAGGGTTAGACCTAAATAACCTTTTAAAAAATAGGGTCTTAGATAAAGTCGGCATTTTTTATAATCTCATCCTTTTTAAAAATATATAAAATATAAAAAAATAGTTTTCCAAGGTAGGATAGGGTTTAAGTCAAATTAATCCCTAAAATAAATTGGAAATTTATTCATTTTAGATAGTTCAATTAGGGTTTTTGTTAATTTAGAATTTCAATAAAAAATACAAAAATATTAGGTGCATGTTAATTAATTTGCATAATTGGTTCATTTAATTAGAATTTATTTACTAGTAAAATTAGGTCATGAGATGCATATTAACTAATTTGTACAATAAGATAATTTAATTAGAATTTTTTTATTAGTAAAATTAGGTCATTTAGTTAAAATGCATGTTATATGATAAAATGCTAAATTTCAAGAAAACCAAAAAAAAAAAAAAAAAAAAAATTGCTTAGTGTGTTTAATACCTTGGATGTAATTTATTTATATATTTATTTATTTGAATGTTTAATAGTATATGAGCACCCGTTTGGTCATCATATTTGTATGATAGTAATTTAGGTTAAAATAAATGTTAGTTGCCTGCAAAAACATTTTTTTTTTAAAAAAAGAAAAGAAAAAGAAATGGTACCAAAAGGGCATTAGGAAAGTTTAGTGTAACCAAGTCCCTGTATCTCTAGTCTTTGGTTGGTAGGAGTAAAATAATTATCCTATTATTTTATTTAGGTGTCTAATCGACCTATCAAAAATTAATTAGTAGCGACTCCTAGATAAAATTCATTTTGCATGTTTAAAAACTTGAACTTTAAGTCGCGAATTAGTATGGGCCTGAGAGGGCCCGAGCTAAGTTTAAAACTTAGTAGTCCATTAACCTAAACTCTAGGTGGTGCACCCGGAAATTTTTAAGTCGCGACAAGGTCCAACCCGTACAATGGAGACCCACGCACGCTCAATTTGGTTTGGGGCAAACCATTGCGGGCCAACCTTTCCAGTGGGTACCTTACCCATGGTATCTTGGGCCAAGCCCAAATACATCATCGCTTGTTTATGTGGGCCACCAGAGAGCCCACGTGCAATCCGAGGGAGCCCACCAGCCGTGAATGGGGCAAGCCCGACCCCTGGATTGGAGCAGACAAGCAGGTCAGGAGAACCGGGTATGGGAACAAATCCCTACTCGGGATTTTCAAATGCGGGTCATCAATTCGGATTGAGCGAACCAGGTCAAGGGACAAATCCCTACTTGAACCTTGCACCCGGATTCATGCCGTTCCCCGTCGTTGCCATCACTGGGTGACCAGAGCCTAGCGACCCCCTGCATGTCTCGACGGCCCTGAACTGAAGCTGATCAACCTGTAGTTGATTGGACCGGAGAATTACACCAGGTGGTCCCAAGACTTCCGGTGCGCCCTTGTGATGAAGGACAAAGATGGATTCCTCGACGGGGCGGTTCCGATTCTTGCCAATGAACGACTAGCCCGATTCTAGAGGAAATGTAACTAGCTCGTACGGACGTGGATCAGCAATTGCATTTCTCCGGAGGTCGCGGCTGGCCTTCCACCAATAGAAGACTCGAAGACCATGTGGGAAAACATCAAACAGATGTACGGCAAATTAGATTGGACACGAATTTTTTACCTTTTGCAGGAACTCAACAAACTAAAACAGGGGAACATGACCGTCACGGCCTGCTACAACAAGTTGTCATCCTTATGGAACGACCTCGAAGCCGCAAAAGAAAAGCTTGAGGGTCCAGAGGAGACACTCGCGCATTACTGTTCCATAAAAGAAAGGGAAAAGGCAACCCAATTTCTTTTAATTTTAAACGAATCATACCTTAATTTTCGGCCACAGATCTTGGCCATGGAACTTGTGTCGCCACTTGGGCGAATTTTTCAACTCGCCGTTTAGGAAGAGAGTCAATGACTTGCATCCTCGGAGCCGACGAAGGGAGGAGGAAGTTTCGGTCTCACGAGCTGCGGTGAAAGGCGAAATGCACCGCGAGACCCAGGAGGCAAAACCCTAGCAGACGAAAAAGGGGGGGATACAAGAGGCGCTAGGGTTCCGGATCGAGGAAACATGCGCTCTTAAAATGGAAGGGATGGGCGGTCCAGATCATCCGCGACGATCGGACGGTCAAAAGGGAGCGATTCGCTTCATTGGATCAAACGGCGGAGATGAGGCGAATGGAAAAGGATCGATAGTGGAGTTTTTTTGGCATATGCATAAAAAATTTCCAAAGGAAAAGGTAAACTATATTGCAAATTTTGTAGATGCCCACACCATACCATAGAGAATTGTTGGAAATTACATGGCAAACTTGGAGAAAAAGGGAAAAGGAAGGAATTTTCTACAGCTAATCAAGTTAGTGGTTCCAATGTTGATCGATCTATAACATATGAGCAGTACCAATAACTGATGCGGGCTTTGCAGAAATTGGACATCTTTAACAAGGGAGGCAATTTCTCAGGTATTTCTCGAGAAAAAATTGGATAATTGACTTTGGAGGGAGTGATCACATAGTTTGTGAGAAGGCATTTTTTTCTGAAAAATGAGAAATTGGTTTTCCCATTTTTGTGCAATTACCCAATGGGAATATCACTTATGTTACAGTTACAGGGAAAGTCCAACTTAGTCCCCGAATCACACTTTGAAATGTGCTTTATGTCCCATAATTTCGATTCAATCTTATCTCTGTCTCCAAAGCTTGTAAAGAAAATTCATGTCGTATATTGTTTAATTCTGACACTTGTTTCTTTCAGGCCCTTTCGACTGGCAAAGTGATGAGCATTTGCAATATCTTTGAAGGACTGTTCATTTGGACAAATTTTCCAAGTAATCTTGATTTGTCGTCCATTTTTTTAAATAAATGTCATTGTGTAACACAATTACCAATGATAAAGAGTTTTTTATAAATTCAAGATTGGGTCATAGTGCTTCATTTCCTTACTCTAAATGTCAAATATGCCCTATTGCAAAGCAGTCTCGTATTCCTTTTCCTTCCAGTCAAAACTGTGCAAATGATATTTTTTCCTTGATTCACATCGATGTCTAGGGTCCTTACCATACATTACATCCTGATGCGTCACGATATTTCTTAACAATTGTGGACGACTATTCCCGTGCCACATGAGTATTCTTGATGCAGTCAAAGGGACAAGTTTTCTCCAACTTGAAAACTTTTATTGCCTTGTCCAAGAATCAATTTGGAAAATTTATTCAGCGAATCAGGACAAACAATGGGAAATAATTCTTCAGCAATGATTGCAATTCGCTTCTTTCATCCAATGGGATTCTCCATGAAAGTTCATGTGTATACACCCCACAATAGAATGGGGTAGCGGAGCGCAAATATCGCCACCTTTTGGAAGTTGCACGTACATTAAAGTTTCAAGCATCTATTCCAGAATATTATTGGGGTGAATGCATTATGACTGCGGCCTATCTCATCAATCGCATGCCTACTCAGGTACTTAATGGAAAAACTCCATTTGAGCTGCTTTTCAAGAAGAAACTAGAACTCCAACATTTGAGGATATTCGGGTGCTTGTGTTATGCAACAGTATTATCCCCCCATGACAAAATGGGCCCCTGGTCTAGGCGCTACGTCTTCATGGGATACCCAAATTTACATAAAGGATATCATGTCCTGGATCAGACGAGTGGGGAATTCTTTATTAGCAGAGACGTTATCTTTCATGAGGACGTGTTTCCATTTCATGAACAAGATTCTTCAAAAGAAACACCGAACACATCATGCCATCCAACCCAGTCCATTTCCACAGAAGACTCAACAGGTGGATTTCTTCTGACAAGACCTCCAGTAATGGTTCAAAACTCTTGTTAGAATTTCACACAAGAAGCCGTTGTAGATCCAGTGCACGAGAATTACTCACCAATAGAAGAAGATGTTGAGATTGAAGATAGATCATCTTCATCTCCTGTCCTAACACAAGTGGATCCTCAAACATCTTCATCTCTTGTTCCAGCACAAGTGGATCATCCTCGACGATCTGGTCGTTCTGTACGTCCACCAGCCTGGACAAAGGATTATGTCTGCACCGCTCTCAACTCACCAGGTATTCATTACCCAATATCATCTTATGTTTCGTTTCATAGGCTTTCGCCAGAACATCGATGTTGTGTTAGTCGAACATCGGAGGACAAAGAACCAACCAGCTATGAAGAAGCAGCTGCTGACACAAAATGGCAAGAAGCTATGGGAGCAGAATTGAAGGCGTTGATTGCAAATCAGACCTGGGATTTAGTCTAATTGCCTCCAAACAGAAAGCCTATTGGATGCAAATGGGTCCACAAAATCAAATACCGAGCTGATGGCTCCGTTAAGCGTTACAAAGCTCAGTTGGTGGCTAAGGGAATTACTCAACGGGAATGTTTTGATTACCATGAGAGCTTTTCCCCAGTGGCCAAAGATGTAACTGTAAGATCCTTTCTCTTTGTTGCTGCTATTAATGATCGGGCCTTACATCAAATGGATGTGCATAATGCTTTTCTCCATGGAGATTTAGATGAGGAGATAAAAATGGACATCCCTCAAGGTTTACGGAGACAGGGAGAAAATAGAGTATGTCATCTCCGCAAATCCCTTTATGGTCTTAAACAGGCTTCCAGGCAATGGTACGCAAAATTTGCCGATGCACTTACATCTGCAGGATTCAAGGTATGTCATCAATCTACCTGATGATTTATGTGGATGATATTCTTAGCATGGGCAATGATAAAAGTGCAATGGAAAGATTCAAGAAGTACCTGCATTCCACTTTTCATATTAAGGACTTGGGAGGACCGAAATATTTTCTTGAAATTGAGATTACTCGGTTTGATTAGGGGATTTCCCTTAGTCAATGGAAATTTGTGTTGGAAATCATATCTAAAACAGGTTTATCCGGATGCAAACCTTCAGTTATTCCAATTGAGCAAAACACAAAATTGACCACCAAAGACTATGATGCAGGAATATCAAAGAATCATGATCCCATTCTCAATGATCCTTCAAGTTATCAGAAGCTCGTTGGAAAACTCAAATACTTAACAATGACTAGACCTAATATTTCATATGCAGTACAAACCCTCAGTCAATTTATGCAGAGTCCAAAATTGTCTCACATGAATGCTGCCTTAAAGGTCGTGAAGTACTTAAAAGGCTGTCCAGGATTAGGGATTCTCCTATCCAGAAAATGCAACATGGAAATGTCGACATATTGTGATACTGATTATGCGACTTGTTCTATGAGCCGAAGATCTATTACAGGTTTTCGCATTAAGCTTGGAGAATCACTTCTTTCTTGGAAGACCAAGAAGCAGGCGATCGTATCTTTATCTTCAGTTGAAGCTAAATAACGAGCCATGGCAAAAACTACTTGTGAGATCGTATGGATACGAGAATTACTTCGAGATCTAGGGGTTAAATTGAAGGGTCCGACAAAATTGTTTTGCGACAATGATGCAGCACTCAAACTTGCAGCAAATCCCATAGTGCATGAGAGAATGAAACATATAGAAGTGGACTGTCACTTCACTCGTGAAAAAATTCAGCAAGGGATGATTGAAACAAGAGGGATTGGAACGGTAGAATAACCTGTCGATATTTTTACCAAACCTCTATATCAAAGACAACATGCATATCTATTAAGCAAGCTTGGCATCTTGGACATCTACCAGCCACCAGCTTGAGGGGGAGTGTTGGAAGATATGCATCGGATGGGATCTCGAAGATATGCTTGGAAGGAATCATGCTCAATTATGATTGTGCATAAATTAGTTAGAAATTGATATCAATCAATTACACAAACTTTTTTTTGCCTTTTATTGTATCACCTCTATATTATATTTACAGCATCTTGTACGATGAGAATATACAAGAAAATACAATTTTTTCCAGAATTCTCTTGATCTTTCCTCGACACTTTGTCTTCTTTCAAAGAATTCGGGCTCACGTTAATGCCATTGTAGTTCAAGCACTTCCCTACCGTCGCTCTCAACCGTCAACCCCGTGATCGACATTGCCAGCTTCGCGCAATCCTCCTCCTCCTCCTCCTCCTCCTCGTCTCCGCAATCGCCGACCTCACCCTGGCGATCATTGTTGTTGTCGTCGTCGTTATACTCTAAATCATCGGCGATCGTTACTTTGGCCTCGACATTCAGAATCTCCACTTCGTCCTCCTGCTCCTCTTCCTCGCCCGCAATCGTCGAAAGGCAAGGGTCGTCGCCGTCGAGGGGGATGAGCTGTAGGGTGAGGCGGCCATTGGCCCGGTGGGCGCGAAAGTACTTGTGGTGCCTCAACTTCTCCTCCGTTAGGATCAGCCGGCCGTCACTGGTGTATTGTCGCCTCAGGACCCACGGCATATGCGAGGGCAGGTTCCCCGTGCGCGCCAATAACGGCATCAGCGGCGGGTACTCCCTCCTCGCCTCCCACCGCCACCCCGGGTTGCACCCGGGCTCCGTCGGGGGCAACTCGCCGCTGGGGCCGGGCGGGGCCTTGTAGTCGACGCAGCTCTCCACGTCGATGTAGTCACCGATTAGGGGGAAAGAGGAGGCCTCCATTGAGGAGGGGGAGGAGGCAGCCGCGACGAGCGCGGTGGCGTAGGGCTTAGGGGAAGGCGGAGCGAAAAGCTCCGATGTGTGCGACGGCACTTATACGAGATGACGCTTCGTTCCGGGGTCACCCTGGGGCTAGTGTCTGGGACAAGTGCATGGAGAGGATTGTGTGGCCGCAGTGGCAGTTCCGTAAATTGATCGGATTTCCGCCACAGAGAGAGAGAGAGAGAGAGAGAGAGAGAGAGAGAGAGATGGATCTCGAGAGTCAGGTATGTGGGGTGAGAAAAAGGAGGAGCGGAGGGGAGGAGACAGCTAAGACGTGCTGACGTGTAAAATTTACTCCAGTAATTTGAACTTGGTGCTTTGGAAAATAAGAAACGGGGGAAATACCTGCAAAAATGGAAAAAATGACGTTATGTATGTGGCCCCTTGCAAAGCCAAGTTCAAATACCATGAGATTTACAATCATGTTCCCTATAATGATCATGTCGGTGGAGATATATTTTGTATTTAGTACGCATTTCGATGAAGGACATAGATAATATTTTTGTGTTGTTGAAATTGGATAATCTTCGTTTTTCCCAAGGGAATTCTATTTAGAGGGAGAGCCACATTCCATTACAAGATCCTGACAAATGCAGACCCTCCCAACTCATAATTCTGGGTCAGTGTTTATTTTTCTTGCAAATTCAAATGAAATGGGGATTTTCCCATATAAATGAGGAATATTAAGTAAATTGGATAAGCATTCACAAAGAAGGTTAAGGAAAGTTGACAACATATGGCCTATAATGATTGCACATCCAAGATGCTTGTTATCTAGTGGGATTCAATTAATGCAATTGGATGACATTTCGAGTAGTTGAAATTCAAAAATCACAAACGTTGCTAATTCATATAATTATAATGATAATTATGAATATTTCCTTATAGGAAGCAGGGATACTGATTGACTTTGATTAGAATGTGGTCTACTCATGGGTAAGATCAAGGCTGTTAGGGTTATGGAGGTGGATTTTTTTTTTTTTTTTTTTCCTTTTCAAATTTTTGCCAAAAATGAAGTAAGATTTCCATCCCAAAAAAGGTCGAAAAAAGAGAGGGTAAATCTTTAGTTTTTTGGTCGGTATAAAAAGAGAGGGTAAATCGTAAATCTATAAGCCCAAAGAAAATTAAGAAAAAAATATGAAATAAAATTTAACTATTGTGTGGCAGTTTAAAAAGCTGATGCCGTGGGCGGATGACATTACCGAACGCGGTGTCAGCAAAAAGCCTGGCTTCCCCTATCTCCCTAATTTGACTGATTATCTTAAATGATAATGCCTGCATTAATCTATTTTCTCATATTGTTGAGATAATTAAACATGTTTAGCAATTAGAGTTTGATTTTTAAAATGTTTGATTATAGATGCTGCTGCATTGAGCATAAGAATTCTAAATATTTTATTCTTTAATTACTCTTCTCACATTAATTTTGTGCATCGACTTGATAAATCAATCTTCTAAATGAAGCTTAGAATTTGTCATCTCATTTTCTAGTTTGAACTATAATCTCTATAAGAGTTTGTTAGGATTTCGAAATTTATGTATGAATTGTTTTATTTGTATTTACTACGTTTTTGTGGGGTCAGAATCGTGCTTAATCATATTTTTGTGCCACGGGTATAACAATAGTATAGTTTGCGGTTTGACCCTTACAATATGTTTATGAAACTTTAGATACGCTTAATTGAAAAAAAAAAAAAGATTACTCTATTACAAGTGTCGATATGACAAATTTAAATACATTTAAAATTGTCAATAGAAGTTTAAAAGACAAGTCAAGTTTGGAGAGGCCATTGGGTGACCATTATGAAAACCATTTTTAAATTATTTTTGAAAGATACCTTTGTATGTATGAAAACAATGGCTGGATAATTCCAGATAAACTAAGTTATTTCAAAAAACAAATCTACTAATTTGAAAGTAGAAGACTTTTATTTTTCATATTCATAGTGGTGATTCTTATGATACCTATTTTTATATTGAGGGATTTGGCTCAAAAGACTATTTTATCTAAAAACCCACATTTTCAACTTGAAATTGACAATACCTATTACTGCCTTTGATACTTTCGTTTATCTTTTAATAATTAAAATTTACTTTCATATAATAGATTAGTGCCTTTGGTACTTTCGTTTATCTTTTAATAATTAAAATTTACTTTCATATAATAGATAGTAGTCATACTGTCTTTATTTTAGAATTAGAGCAAATTTTTAACGTCATCAAGAAAATGTGTCGCTTTTGTTAGATTTTAACTTGTAGATAAACGAAAAAACACAACTAGCATTGTAGACACGACTATTACGATTTAGTGAAAATGATGCCAAATAAATGTTTAAATAAATTAAAAACAAGACTGTTAAAGTTTAGTTTATAAATAATAATAAAATTGATACCAAATGGCACGTAAGAATTTTTTATTTTCCATGTGTTGAATGAATTGTACATGAGTTTTAAAACTTGACATGATTAATAAACATGTCATGTTATGATTAAAACTAACCCGACACAATACAATTACGAGCTTATGACAAACATGATCACGACTCCGTCAACTTGGCGATCCTAGAGAATGCTCAAAGCTCAAAATATCAATTGCAAGTAACATAGAAAAATCCAGAGAAAGTTCATTCGGCTCCTGCAAATTCGTCTGAAACGTATTCACTAAGACCCCATCATCTGCGCTGCAAAGTCGGCTTCCAGAAGAAGCAAGAACAGGGTTTTGACATTGTTCTACGATAAGCTCAAGCATCTGTTCCTCTAAGCCTCTCCGACTCAATCGTTCTTCCTCAATTATATCTCCTCTTTTTGGTTTCGTGTGCAAGCCGTGCTTTCCAATCCAAATTTCAACACTAATAAGTTATCACAAATCTCTACATTACTCAATCGTTGGCCGTAGGCAAGGGCTTGCAAGCCGACCGTCTTTAGATCTGGCGAGGGTGGCCTCGGCCGCGGTCCAAAGCGAACCCTTATCCCGCCGTTGTTCCGCTCTAAGTACGCCACTGCACATACAGTACACTGAAGGAGAGATAGTATTGAATAGGGGTGAGCATGGTTCAGGTTTGGCCGGTTCACCCCCTAACCCTAGGACCAACCCGCATAGTGTCGGTTCTCAATTTATGGGACCAAGGACCGACCCTATTAAGCTTGAGACCGAGGACCAGACCAACCCAATGGGTTCGGTTTGATTTCAAGGTCAACCCGGGACCACCTAATAATTTTCTATTTCATTTTTTGTACTCCTTAAAAAAGAGATTGAGGCACGGATTGACCCAATGGGTTCAGTCCGATTTCAAGGTCAACCAAGGACTAACCAATAATTTTTTTTTTCTTTTCATTTTTTGTACTCCTTGAAAGGGCAATTGATGACCTACCGACCCAATGGGTTCAATGGTGAGCAAGATTAGCTAAGAAAGGCAAACGGTGAGGGTTAAGTGAGGTGAGCATTAAACAAAATGTACATCAAATGTCAAGTGAGGAGTAACAAGTCAAGCAAGCATCGAGCATCAAGTGGCATGAGTGATCCAAAGCAAGTGAAGTGAGTGTCAAGTGGTGAGCAGAAAAGTTATTTTTTTTTTTTCGATTTTAGCAAATTGGACTAAGTGGACAAATATGACAAAAGAGAACAAATACTAAAAGAAGATGCCATAAGGTGTCTTTTTGGACGCCGTGAGGACTCCTCTCAAAAACATTTTTCTCCTTCATAAATTATAACTATATACGCCGTAAAAGACATTAAAAACCTAAGTTATTAAATAATAATGTAAAATTACTTGAACTCCTCACTAAAAACCTATTTAATGTTGTTGACACTGCTTATTTTAAGGTTTTCTCTATATAAAAAAATTATAAATTATATTTTATATATATAGTCGGGGTTGGTCCGGGTTGGATCGACCCGGAACTCTTAGGACTGAGGACCGACCCGCACAGTATTGGTGCTGGAATTCTAGGACCAAGGACCAACCCAATCTTCCTGGGAACTGGACCAGAACCGGCAAGGTTAGGCCGGTCCAGGGTCGGTCTAGGATCGACCTTAGACCGATGCTTACCCCTAGTATTGAAGTGAGGTTTGAGCTTCAATGATGGATTTCACGTGTATGGATATGTGTGGATATGGACAGACCTAGTGCTTGTCGGATTTGGAATGAGCTAGAATCCGAGAAGGTGGAGACTGGGATGAGGAGATCCGAGTCAGTGTCATTGTGCGAGCCGTCGTGTTCCACGGTTTCGGGTTTCGAGCAGTTCGAACCAAAAGCGAAAGCAGAAGTCACTAGCATGTGCCATCTAGTGGCGAAAGAGGCAATCCCTTGAGCTATGTGGGTGATTCTTGCAGCCCCCAACAAGCACAAGAACAGACCACTCAGCTCAACAACCAAACACACCTGCAACAAATGCATCAGGAAAATCAAACGAATATGACAAACATATTATGGGGAATGTAATTGAATTAGCTATGTTCACTCACAACAAGATCTCCAGAATTGAAGAAATTCTTCTCAGTCTTTGATGCTAGGACGATTAGTAGTGCTACAAATTGGCTCACTGTCATCGTCAGGAGGCAACTAATGATGAAGAAATGGTACGGGTCGCTTGTTGCAGATAGCTGCTTTGAGCTCTCTTCTCTGTCTCAAGTTCGCCTAAACCGAGTGTGCGAAGCGCAAATTTCTAGGCTTTCGGACCAGAAGAGGTGCTCAAGAAGGTGGGCACTTTGTTTTCCTTCCCCTTTGCTTTGTGTCATTACTGTCTCGAGTGAATAGTTCAGGAAACTACGCGTTTTGGATATGATGGTGTGTATGCTCGGTCGGTGTTTGTTGGTATTCCTAAGTGAAGGCAGCAAATGGGTGCCTTTCAAAATTATTGCAGTGGCCACTCTTCCAATATGGAAGGGGGAGGTGAGGGGTTTAAACCCCCACCTTCTCAGGGAGGGATAGGGTGGGGACGCGCAAGTTTCAGGAGTGGGTTTCGACTCCCACGCCCTGCAAGAGGCAGGGCAAAAGTCTGAGAGTGAGTGTAGAATAGGTATAGAGTAGAACTGACAAAAAAAAAATTACTGCAGTGTGTTGTTTCATGGGGGAAATCAAAGGAGACGTGTCTTGAAGAAGACGATGAGCAGGACAACCGAAAATGAAAAAAAAAAAATTGGACAAAAATACCCTAATCAAGCCACCGGAATATGCAACGTAACTATTTACCGGTCGGTGACTGAGGTCATTCTTTGAGACTAAATAACTATTTTTGGTCCTTATTTAAGACAGATTTCACTTTAGATCCTTTTTTGAGAAAATGAGGACACTCTGGATCTTTATTTGAGATTTTCCTTATTAAAAATAGTAATATAATTATTGGATTCCTAATCCAAGCCAGCTTTTTCCCTTTTTATTTGAATTTCTCCTTTTATTCATTTTCTATTCTCGTTTTTCCTATAAACTACCACCTTCCTTGTATAATTATTCAATGATGTATTATTTGACTGTCCTTACGTTTCCTTCGGTTATATAATCCCAAACAAACAATTGAAGTAAAGTACTCCTTTTTATGATTTGATTTTTGTGGAAAACAAAAAGAAATAAGTATGATAACAAAAAAAGGGAAATCAAATATCCCATCACACATTTTTGATAATACCCTCAAATAAAAGTCAGCTTAAATTTTAAAACTTTTTAAATTGATGTGACAAGATCTTTTCAATTTGCCGGTTTTTCAGAAATTCAAAACTTGATTTTTTTTTTTTTTTGACAAGTTCAAAACTTGATTCACAAGGCATCTTTTTTATGTTAGAATTATCCGGGCAATTGCTATCCTTTTATCGTCAAACACACGATCTGCTTTTAAATTTTATACCTCATTCATTCACGACCATTTCAAAAGCCCATCTCTCTCTAAATCGTTGGGAATTGCTATTCGGTCCTCCAATCTGTGGATATTACTCCACGCACGAATTCCTCGTAACATAGTCAACTCCCTTCTTACGGCCTAAAAAAAAGCAAAAAAAAGAAAAAGAAAAAAAAAAGGAAAACATAAAAAAGAGAGTTAGAACCGTCTATTTTCTCGAGCATTATCCACGTAAGCGCCAGGTGTTGCGCATGCGACATTCGCGTGCCGCCGGGGAACGACTGTTCGAACGTTACGAGCTTCCTCAAACCGGCGCGGTTTCCTGAATTCGCGATGCAACGCCAGCGACGGAGGCAAGTCCAGCTCACGATTTCCCCTTTATATCTCGTCGATTTCCTTCTCCTCTTTTCTTTCCTTCTTCTTCTTCCGGTTTCGCGAAATCGCAGAAATGCAGGCGCAAAAAATATCTTAAATATCTCTCGAATAAAACTTCGCCGGCGGCGAGCGACGAGCGATGGCGGATTCCTTTGACGAGGTTGATGATGACGACGACGACTATGGAATGATCGAAATTGAAAAAAAGAACAAATGGAAAAGCCGAAGGAGACAACAATGGCCCCTGATACTCTGCACGACTCGCCTGTCTGTTAACCCTAAAATGCACCAACCTCCCTCACTCACTCGATTTCCCCTCCCGTCGACGAAGGTTCCGACCGGCGATCCCCGGGGAAGGGGGGGACGTTTCCGGGCGCCTCCTAGCTGTGCACTGGCCTGAGAGCCGGCACCGGCACTCCGAGTAGACAAGAAGAATTCGGGCTCACGTTAATGCCGTTGTAGTTCAAGCACTTCCCCGCCCCGCCGCCGCCGCCGCCGCCGCCTCCGCCGCTCTCAACCGTCAACCCCGCGATCGACGCCGCCAGCTTCGCGCAATCCTCCTCCCTCCTCCTTCTCCTCCTCATCTCCGCAATCGCCGACCTCACCCTGGCGATCGTCGTCGTCGTCGTCGTCGTGATACTCCAGATCATCGGCGATCGTTACTTCGGCCTCGGCATTCAGAATCTCCTCTTCGTCCTCCTGCTCCTCCTGCTCCTCCTCCTCCTCCTCCTGCTCCTCCTCCTCCTCCTTGTCCGCGATCGTCGAAAGGCAAGGGTCGTCGCCGTCGAGGGGGACGAGCTGCAGGGTAAGGCGGCCATTGGCGCGGTGGGCGCGGAAGTACTCGTGGTGCCTCACCTTCTCCTCCGTCAGGATCAGCCGGCCGTCGCTGGTGTATTGCCGCCTCAGGACCCACGGCATGTGCGAAGGCAGGTTCCCCGTGCGCGCCAGCAGCGGAATCGGCGGCGGGTACTCCCTCCTCGCCTCCCGCCCCCTCCTCCTCCCCCGCGTCTTCTCCCGCCGCCACCCCGGGCCGCGCTCGGGCTCCGCCGGGGGCAAGTCGCCGCAGGGGCCGGTCGGGGCCTCGTAGTCGACGCAGCTCTCCACGCCGATGTAGTCGCCGATCAGGGGGAAAGAGGAGGCCTCCATCGAGGAGGAGGAGGGGGCGGAGGCGGAGGCGAGCGCGGCGGCGTAGGGCTTGGGGGAAGGCGGAGCGAAGAGCTCCGATGTGTGCGACGGCATTTATACGGGATGACGCTTCGTTCGGGGTCGCCCTCGGGCTAGTATCTGGGACAAGTGCATGGAGAGGATTGCGTGGCCGCAGTGGCAGTTCCGTAAATTGATCGGATTTCCGCCACACAGAGAGAGATGGATCTCGAGAGTCAGGTATGGGGGGTGAGAAAAAGGAGGAGCGGAGGGGAGGAGACAGCTAAGACGTGCTGACGTGGGATATTTACTCCGGTAATTTGAACTTGGGGCTCTGGGAAATATGAAACGGGGGAAATACCTGCAAAAAATGGGAAATGACGTTATGTATGTGGCCCTTGGAAAGCCAAGTTCAAATACCATGAGATTTACAATCATGTTCCGTATAATGATCATGTCGGGGGAGATAATATTTTGTATTTAGTACGGATTTCAATGAAGGATTTGTGTTGTTAAAATTGGATAATCTTCGTTTTTCCCCCAAGGGATTTCTATTTAGAGGGAGAGCCACTTTCCATTACAAGATCCTGACAGATGCAGACCCTCCCAACTCATAATTCTGGGTCAGTGTTTATTTTTCTTGCAAATTCAAATGAAATGGCGATTTTTCCATACAAATGAGGAATATTAATTGATTTGGATAAGCATTTACAAAGAAGGTTAAGGAAATTTGACGACATATGGCCAGTAATGATTGCACATCCAGGATGCTCCTTATGTAGTGGGATTCAAGTAATGCAATTGGATGACATTTCGAGTAGCTAAAATTCAGGAATCACAAACGTTGTTAATTCATATAATTATAATGATAATGATGAATATTTCCTTATAGGAAGAAGGGATACTGATTGACTTGGATTAGGATGTGGTGTACTTATTGGTAAGATCAAGGCTGTTAGGGTTATGGAGGTGGATTTTTTTTTTTCCTTTTCAAATTTTTTGCCAAAAAATGAAAGTAAGATTTCCATCCCAAAAAAGGTCGAAAAAAGAGAGGGTAAATCTTTAGTTTTTTGGTCGGTATAAAAAGAGAGAGGGTAAATCTATAAGCCCAAAGAAAATTAAGAAAAAAATATGAAATAAAATTTAACTATTGTGTGGCAGTTTAAAAAGCTGATGCCTTGGGCGGATGACATGACCGAACGCGTGTACAGGGGGAGTGTCAGCAAAAGCCTGGCTTCCCCTATCTCCCTAATTTGACTGATTATCTTAAATGATAATGACTGCATTAATCTATTTTCTCATATTGTTGAGATAATAAAATATGTTTAGCAATTAGAGTTTGATTTTTAAAATGTTTGATTATACATGCTGCTGCATCGAGCATAAGAATTGTACATATTTTCTTCTATAATTACTCTTTTCACATAAATTTTGTGCATCGACTTAATAAATCAATCTTCTAAATGAAGTTTAGATTTTGTCATCTCATTTCCTAGTTTGAACTATAATCTCTTTAAGAGTTTGTTAGGATTTCAAAATTTATGCATGGATTGTTTTATCTGTATTTACTATGTTTTTTGTTGGGTCAGAATTGAGCTTAATCATATTTCTATGCCACATGTATAACAAAAGTATAGTTTGTGGGTTGACCGTTACAATATGTTTTGAAACTTTAGATATGCTTAATTGAAAACAGATTAATATATTACAAGTGTCGATATGACAGGTTTAGATACATTTAAAAATGTCAATAGAAGTTTAAAAGACAAGTTTGGAGAGGCCATTGGGTACCACTATGAAAACCATTTTTTAAGTTATTTTTGAAAGATACCTTTGTATGTATGAAAACAATGTCCGGATAATTCCAGATAAACTAAGTTATTTCAAAAAACAAATCTACTATTTTGAAAGTAGAAGACTTTTATTTTTCATATTCAGAGTAGTAGTTCTTATGATACCTATTTTTATATTGAGGGATTTGGCTCAAAAGACTATTTTATCTAAAAACCCACATTTTCAACTTGAAATTGACAATACCTTTTAGTGCCTTTGATACTTTCGTTTGTCTTTTAATAATTAAAATTTACTTTCATATAATAGATAGTAGTCATATTGTCTTTATTTTAGAATTAGAGCAAATTTTTAACGTCATCAAGAAAATGTGTGGCTTTTGTTAGATTTTAACTTGTAGACAAACGAAAAAGTACAACTGGCATAGTAGACACGACAATTACCATTTAGTGAGAATGATGCCAAATAAATGTTTAAATAAATTAAAAACAAGATTATTAAAATTAGGCAATAAATCTTCACCAAAAAAAAAATTAGGCAATAAATAATAATAAAAAATTGATACCAAACAGCACGTAAGAATTTTTTATTTTCCATGTGTTGAATGAATTGTATTTGAGTTTTAAAACTTGACATAATTAATAAACATGTTATGTTATTAATAAACCTAACCCGACACAATACAATTACGAGGTTACGACAGATATGATCACGACTCTGCCAACTCGGCGATCCTAGAGAATGCTCAAAGCCCAAAATATCAATTGCAAGTAACATACAAAAATCCAACGGAAGTTCATACGGCTCCTGCAAATTCGTCTGAAACGTATTCACTAAGACCCCATCATCTGCGATGCAAAGTCGGCTTCCAGAAGAAGCAAGAACAGGGTTTTGACATTGTTCTACGATAAGCTCGAGCATCTGTTCCTCTAAACCTCTCCGACTCAATCGTTCTTCCTAAATTATATTTCCTCTTTCTGGTTTCGTGTGCAAGCCGTGCTTTCCAATCCAGATCTCGACACTAATAAGGTATCACAAATCTCTACATTACTCAATCGTCCCTAGGATGACCTTTTAAACGAGCAGGCTTCTCAATCGCAGCTACCAGCAGAAAAGCAAGAAACTCTTCCTAACCCTATGGGAAACTCAAGAACTCAACCGTGAAGGAATGCAGGCAACGAGCCAACGCTCTCGTGGCCGAGACGAAATAACAACAGTCATCAATCAAGACCAGCGTGAAAAGAAAACACAAGAACGCATTGCCGAAGCGACAGGGAGGGGAACAGGAAACGAGAGGTAATCCATCGCGCGCCTCGACAATCGCACAATGATTTCATCCGCTCCAACGAAAATCAAGATGGAGAACAGCTGACGAGGATCTCACGTACCTCAAGAAAGAAACGAGAGCGGAGGAGACGGCGTCCTGGGACGATCGTCCTTGCTGGTCCTCTGCAGCTGCATGCGAAGGCGAGGGAGTCAGAGACAGCTCAGAACAGAAGGGAGATAAAGAAGACGGGGACTCCTTCAACTTTTCTCCTTTTTTTTTTCCTCCTTTTTCTTTCGGGATTTTCTTGGGTAATTGGTGGGTGGGTGTCATAATCGACGCTGTGCATCCATTCTTTCGTCCATCCGATGAGCCTTATCGACTCGATCCGTTGGCCTGATGTACTGTTCGGAGCAGCGCCTTGCTTGTAGGCGGGGTTTTAGGGCGGGGCATCGAGGCGGTCGCCGAGAGCCCATCTATCTCTAGGCTGTTCTTGCTAATAATATAATACTTAGTTCAAGTTTTTTTATTTTTGTTTTGTTTATCTACCTTTTGAATATTCGAGAACGCGTGGAGATGGGTATGTTTAGTTCAGCTTTCCTAAATGGCTTTCGGCCTTCAAAACTTCTTAGACAAATGCTAAATCTGTCCAATGGGCTTTTAGTTAAATGCTAACTTTGAAAAAGCTGAAAACCCAATATTAATATAAATTAGTTTTGGGCTTTCAGCATTTGACTAAATATAGAAATTATTCTTTTTTTTTTTAAACTACTATCATAAATTTTTTAATTTTTCGATTTTACCTCTCATTGTTCCAAAACTATCCTTACCTTCATTGGAGTCGACAAAGAGTTTAATATTTTTTAATAAAAAAGAAAAATGAAACCAAAAACCCTTTATAAAAAAAGATTTGTCAAACACTCTTTACACCCAAATAGTTTTGCAAATAATTTTTTACTAAACGCAATTTGCATTTCCCCAAAACCCTTTATACTAAAGATATTTGCATATTCCCAAGACCCATTTTTAAAACTGAATCAAGCGCAACCAATATCACATTTGCGCTTAGTTGGTTTTGTCATTTCTAAGTTTTGGTGTTTCTTCATGTTCCTATTGCCAGTTGAGGACAATAGCAAATGCGTGGTTAGTTAGTCTCATCACATAAATCAATAAGGATATCGAAAATGATTTGTGTAGGATAAGATAATCATAAACCTTTGACCAATATATCTTGTGGTGCTTACTATTTGTTGACCGTAATAAGAAACATATAGTAAAGATTTATGAATAATTTTATATTGTTATCTTTCTCTTGTTTGATATTTGAGAAAAGTTGTAAATCTAGTGTATCAGTCATTTTTCTTTCCTTTACAATGAAAGGAGTTGGAAAGTTGTTAATAACAGATTGAGAAATGGATAAAAGAAATTTCCATCCAAGGTTTAATAATTGGTCCATTTTTAGCCTAGGTAGACTTCATCATGTTGTGATAGAAATAAACAAAAATGACTAAGTTTTAGCTTATGTAATAATAAAATACCGATTGTTGTTCCAAAAACTCTACTTACTTTATTTATTTCAACTAGCTTAGGAACAAATATATATGGAATATAGATTTTCCAAGCCCTAAGTAAAAATTCACTGCAAATAACAAAAAACTAATAGATCTAGATAGGAAGCAACATAAAATGACCCAAATTTGAAAAAAAAAAGGAAAGGGATGCAATCTCCAGAAGTTATTATTTTGTCCCAGACCAATCTCAAATACTCAACATTGGTCGTTCTAGGTGCCCCATCATCAGTTGGCTGATCCAGTCTGAATCTAACGCTTTCTAATTGCAAGTGAATATTATGATGCAAATTGCGCGATGGAGTTGCATGGGTTTACCTTGTGCTTTTCACATGACGTGGCTCGAGCAAATGACAGCACAATACTTGGGTTTGAATAGAATTCATGTTACAATACGCGCTCGCTTTTTGCAAACCGTACGCCATCTAAAATCCTGAATACTCAACATTGGTCATTCCACAAGATCATCGGTTGGCTGATCTAGTCCATATATGATGCAAATTGCGTGATGGAGTTGCACGGGTTTGCCTTGCGTTTTTGACATGACGTGACTTGAGCAAATGATGTCACAATACTTGGGTTCGACTAGAATTCACAATGCAGCACGTACTCGCTTTTTGAAATCGTGCGCCACCTAAAATCCTGAATACTTAGCATTGGTCATTCCACCTGATTTATGTGCCCCTTCATCAGTCGGTTGATCAAGTCCAAATCCGATGCCCTATAATTGCAAATAAATACTATGATGCAAATTGCATGACAGAGTTGCATGGGTTTACCTCGTGCTTTTGACACGACGCAGCTCGAGCAAATGACGGCATAATACTTGTGTTCGACTAGAAATTACATTGTAGCATGCGCTCGTTTTTCGAACACCATGTGCTGCTTGAAATTTTGAATACTCAACATTGGTCGTTTCGCTCGATTCAGGTGCCCCATTATCGGTCGGCTGATCCAATCTGATTCCGATCCTCTGTAATTGCAAGTGAATACCATAATGCAAACTGCACGACGGAGTTACATGGGTTTACCTCGTGCTTTTGACATGACGTGCCTCATGTGAATGACGACGGCACAATCCATGGGTTCGGCTCGCTTTTTGGAAATCGTGCGCCGCCTGAAATCCCTCATGGATTCGCCCGGCCTGGGCCTGCCTCATCTGGTGCGGGTTAGTCAAAAGTCACGAGGAAGAAAGAACTGCCGAATCGTTCTTCTTTGATCTTTGTGTTGCGGACTGATAAAAGTTCCCGCAGCACGATTCCGCATCGTCGACGAGGACGGGGCACGCTTATCAGATTTCTGTTGTCGCCTGGCTGTTCGGTGATCAAGATATGGATGTACACGGGATCTAATCGCGGGATTTCGTCAAAGAAGTCGTGTAACGATGATGGCTCCAACTAGTCGTCCTTCTGGCGACAGATTTTAGTCCACTCCAAGATTGTAGGCGTAAGACCAGGCTTTTGTCATTCTCCGGAGAACAGTTTGTCTCCCTTTCTTTCGCTTTTTTATAATTAGGAGACATAATTATAGAGGCTGATTACTTGAAGGCTCATGAAACACTTTATAAGTCTCATTACTTGATTAAGTTCTGCCCAATATCAAATAATTTATATGTGATTAATGAGATTTGAATGAGTGACCTCTAAATTTTAAACCGCACCAAGTTGAGAGGTCAACAATATACATTCCCTCTTATCTCTCCTCGAGTCAAGAGAAGCATAATTCCTCGTACAATCAAAATAAAATAAAATAGTATCTTTTTCGAGAGAGAGTCCTCACTAACTAGGTATATATATTTGGGAACTATAGGTTATTAAAGATAGGATTTTCAAGATTAATATCAAGAGTTAATGTAAAAAATACTAAGATTCATTGCGTAGACCAACAATAGAATTGAAAACCTACACCTGCGACCTCCAATGGAACATACAACTAGAGGGATTTGATGGGAAAAGCTTAAATTTGACCATTTAAAATCACTGAACGATTTTATGATCTTTCATATCAATACTAAAAGTTAGCTTTATTGCTTCAAAATCACGAATTAAGAATGAGATTTAATGCTGAGTTTCACTGATGCCCTCATGGAATGATGGATTTGACGAATTCACCAGGACTAACTCTCATGACCATAGCTCTCTTGTTCAGGAACAGATTGATAGAGCCTGGTGTAATCACCAATAGGCGTACCATGTTGCCTGAAGCCTCTCTGTTTCGTCTTCCTCACCGTCATTCTGACCACTCACCCCTCCTCCTTTCTTAGTCTTAGTCTCTATAAACGCCCTCAACCTGAGCGGCCCTTCTGTTTTGAGCCTATGTGGATGCGGCACCAGGGGTTTCCTGCTCCTGTGGCGCAAGCTTTGGCCATACATAGATTCACCACTGACCTTGAAGATTGGAATAAGAGTCACCTTCGGTAACATTTTTCGAAATAAAAAGAAAAAGGTAGGAAAGTTACCTCTTCTCTTCTGAATCTGGTAAAAAAAATCTTCGAAATGGGGATTGGCTATTCTTGACTATGGGCAAACTCTATGGGCAATGAATTCTCATACGGATTGTGTGCTCATTCCTAAGACTAAAAAACTCAGAGACCATCAATTAGTTTCGCCTTATTAGTTTATGTAACTCCACCAAAAAGGTTGTCACGAAGATCCTAGTCCACAGATCCGAGACTTTTTCGGGATGATTGCTTCGGGCCATGTCAGACCAGGTTTATTTTCTGGGGCAGAGGGCTCAGTGGTAATGTGATTATTGTTAAGAGAACTATTCGCTAGGACGAAAAGTGCTCAAGGCAGAAAAGGTTTTATGGCTTTTAACATCGATTAGGACTTGGAGAAAGCGCATGACAGGATCGAGGGGTATTTTACTGGAGGGGCTCTCGCAGCGTGTAATTGCAGTTCGACAGCATGCACACTTCTTTGGCCCAGATTCAGAACACCGAGGCCCAATATGTTTGGGCCGGCCCAAAAATTTTCTGCAGGCTCGGGCCCTTCCTCGTGGCCCGCGCGTACCCAATGCGTTAAGTTCACCGTATTTGAAATTCTCACCCCCCAAAGCTCAGATGATTGCCATATCGAGTCTACGCAGGTTCTTTCTTGGTCCCCCTCGAGGTCGTGGATTTCAATTCAGACACCTTTACAACAGAAGATAAATGCTACCAAACTTGCTCAACTTCTTTAGAATCTCTGAACTTGACCGTGTCACTTGGATCGCACAAGTCGAGTTGAAGAAGCATTTGCCAACTGAGAAATCCCAGAGTTCTTGAACTTTCAACGCCATCCGACCCTTCCGTTTCCCTCTCAGTTTGCTGCTTCGAGTCCGTCGACCATGTCCACCTAACTCCATCCTCCTCCCTTTTCCTTCGCTGCTAAGAAAAGAAGATCATCTTTTTTCCTCTGGTCATCTTCCCACTCCAGGTTTGATCGGTGCAAGTCCATATTATTCTGCGGATGGCGATGTATCCCTTTGCATTTTGTTCCTTTGCGGACCTTTGCGTGCTTTCCCAACACGTTGCCTTCCAGCGATTCTTCTTTGCTTTATTTTATTCCCTGTGTCCAACAAATTATTGTCGTGAGATTTAAGGGTAGACGCGAGTTCATTTAGTAAGGAAGAATTAGTCTGTCATGAAGAAGAGACACGACCCAAATCCAAAGAAGATTCAGCGTCCTGTTTCCTTTGACAAGGACAGGTATATCCTTACTTTTTTGTACCCGCATAAACAATAGCATACCATGCTAATTAGGAAGATTGACTTACCCACCCTTTCTTAGAAAGTGGATAACTTAGAACGAAGCGATCAAGGTCGACGCCCTTATCTACAATCGATCATGATATAATTACATTCGTCGGATAATTTAAACAAGTAAGATATTGATTCTTAATATTGAAATATATTATCCTAGATTTGTTTCAACCATGGGCATATCGATAGTGATTCCCATCCCCTGAAGTCTTTGTTTAATTCGAGTGGCTTAATTCTTTCACATTCTTCATGACCCGATTCATTGATAAATTGGGTTGTCACAATCTTCTCGAAAATGTACTCGAGATTATGTTCATCTAAATAACTAAAAGTGAGGTATCCTCTCATACTTATAAATCGATCACTAACTTTTTCATAATCGACATAGGATAACCTCAAAAATTTTCTCCTTATATATTGCCATATGTTGGAGCATAAACAATCTGTATCTCCTCGATGAACTTTTGGATTTAGACCACTAGCTCATTCTATAATCAATATGAGATAACTTAAATATATTTCCCATCGTGTATATCCCTGCGAACTATAGGAGATAGGGATCCGGAGGGTTCGAAGGCTCCACTTGATTCAACAAGGGGATGAAAGAGTGGGACATGGAATCGGATACCAGCTTTGGCCCCGCGCTTTTTCATTTCCAAAACCACATCCATGTCCACAATCTACAGGCGGTCAATTATTTCTCTCTCTCTCTTGGCCGCAGACATGGCAAGATTCAGGGAAAAGGAGACAAGATGCTCCCCATACATTAAATGTTTAGAAACACCTGTAAAAATGAAAAGAGGAGAGGCACCTTTTCCGGAAGAAAAAGTAAAGCAGATAGTAGGTTTCTGGTGAGTATTGCAGCAACGTGTGATCAATTATTGAGGTCCCTTCTTGTAGGTTTTGATGGATGACCTCATGAGCTGCCGCGAGGGGGCCCTCCCATGCCCATATCATCTCCCTCCTATTGTTGGTTCGTGGATAATATAAATCAATCATGGCGCTAAAGTATATTATTGCATGCCACGTTAACCAAAGTTTTTTTTTTCTTTATACAAACAATACCCTAATGATAAGAGCAATCATGACTATATGAGATTGCATATAATTTGTAAATAGCGCTTTTTAGAGAATTCATAATTCGATGAACTAGATGATATCGGGACCGATCATAATATTTGTTTCCCCAACTTGATTTGTACATTCAAATCATCTAGCTATTGTTAATTAACGTGCGATTGACTTTTCGCCTAGCAACTCTATAATTGGCCTGATACTGCTGCAACCCTCACCACCACCAAAGCTAGGCAAGCAAGCTTCCCTACCTTTTGTGAGGCAAATTTGCCCGTATTGAATGAGGGTTCCCTGGCCCTCGTCGAGCCACGACAAGGGCCAAATGGCCCTCTCCGTTCACAACTATGAAGTTGCAATCGGATACAAGTGTTGTCCACTCTGTTCTTCTTTTCTCATCCTCATCAGTGTTATCACATAAGAAAAATGGACGAACACGTAACAAAAAGAAGTTGATTGCAACCCAACCGTGAGTAGCCGCGTTGGTATTAGAGTTCCTCCCTCATCATCGAAGTCGAGAGTTCGAACCTATTGGTTACTAGCATTGTAAGTAGAGGGGTTATGGTGTTGGGGTTCTATGTTAATTTTCCTGAGATATAGGGGCTCGGCCCTCAGAAGTCGTTTGGGTATGGGAGTCTATGGTGGAGCCTTCGGCGATTAAAAAGAAAAAAAAAAAGTTGAATGCATGTATCAAGCAAGTCCGAGTCTTGATTGCGTAAAAGAAATCAAGAATCCAATCATAAAGTTTGATAAGACAGAAGGTCAACAGTAAGGCGCAACGCAGGTGAATCCAAGATATCTGAATGACTGGTGTGGAGACAAATTATGCCAACATGCTTTGGACGCACACAATGATTTTTTGGGCGAACATCAAATGGTAAATAAGAAAAGCTCGCTCTAATTATTGCATAATGATATGAAACACTTCTTACTGTTTTCCAATGATTGCATCCAGGCAAGTTACAAAATCAATTCTACACTGTTACTATATGGACATCAATTCAATTCTTAATTTTTTAATTTTGTTAATGTAATCTTTATTCTTCGCGTAAAATTTTAGTATAGTCATTCTGATCAATTAACATTGAGAGTCGCAGTCCACATAGAACATTGGTTTGAGCACAGTCGTCTACATCAACATATCATGTGGGATGGTTGGTGATGACTGGACACCACGTTAGTAGGTTTAGACAATAAATCGGCTAGAATGACAAAATTAAATTTTTTGCACAAAGGTTCAATATTACATTAGCTAAATTGAAAAACTCAATTTATGACTTATTTGGTAATTATCCCCCAAGACCCTTATCATCAAACCGTTTGAAGAATGTCAAAGGTGTGTCCATTGCATATTGTTGCTAATCACTTTGGATCGTTCATGTTCTTGCCCATGGTATATAGACAATGTGTGGACGCAATGTGAAAAGTAGCTAGGACCAAAGGGGAGAAATGAAGGAGTCACGAGCCATTGTCTTCATATGGATCTCATAAATTCTCATACACCGTAGATCTGAAATATGTACAATAAATTTATGATTTATTTGGTAATTATTGCTCGAGGTCCTTGTTGTCGAACCGTTTAAAGAATATAGAAGGTTTGTCCATTTTCACAAAACCCTAGCATTTATTGTCACCACTCAGTTCAGATCAGTCATGTTCTTGCCCATGGTAGATAGACAATGTGTGCATCTATGTGAAAGGTAGCCAAGACCAAAGTGGAGAGGCTAAAGAGTCAAGGCTTGAGTGGTCACCGTCCATAACTAATGAGCCATTGTCTTGATATGGATTCCATAAATTTTCGTACTCTGTAAACCTAATGATTCCACGTGGGATGCCCGTAACATCGTATGTGCTTATCGACATTAAAAAATTGTATTTTTGCTTTAAATTGAACAACATACCCTCATTTAAATTTAGGAAAAAATAAATTTTATATTTCTAAAATGAGTCAACTGTACACCAAAACGTTAATGAAACTTGTAGACAGACATTTCTAAATTGAAAAGACTGGCTATGTACATGTATGTACCTATATGCTTAATTTCTAAGACAGATAATGATAGTTCCACCATTAAGTAAATGAATATCTAGTTAACCCAAGAGATCGATCTTGCCTCTCGGAATTCGTTTCGTAGGTGCAATGTTTATTCATTGCAACAAAGCCCTTTGTATTAGAAGAATCGTACATCGCCATAAGAATTATTTTATTTTCTTAAATTTGTGTAATATATACTTTCTTTTATCATGTAGAGATGTATTTTCTTTTTGGGCTAGGGGACTTTATCCTTTCTATAGGCCTAAAATGTATCGGCTATCATGTCGATGTGCTATGCAATGAAAGAAACGCCCCTATCTTTAGTGTTTCATATTGCATGAACTCTTATACAAGTCTCATTGACATGAGTGAGTGATACATTTCATAAACTTAATACGTTTCATATTGTATGAACTCTAATATAAGTTTATTTTTTTGGATTTTGGAGTGATGGCCGATGAAGATCGGCTCTGGGCAAGGGCCGTGACGTCCTCACTATGGCTAGGCGAGGGCTTGGCGACCCTTGTCGGTCTAAGCAAGGGCGCACAAGCCCCCGCTTGGCTTAGATTTGGCAAGGGTGTTGTGACTCTCGCCCAATCTCGCAAAAGCCCTCACAGGCCATTGCTAAAAAAACAGAATGTAAAGAAAAAAAAATGTAAAAAAAAAAAATATTCGCATTAACATTGGTTATTTAGCACACCTGATATCTATGTCAGTAATTTTCAATTAAAATTGATATGATATATTATATTGACAAAATGTAAAGCCATTTAGTACTCAATTGACAAAATTGAAAAATTTATCATCGAATTGGTAAAAATGCAATAAATTAAGAACTTTTTTTTAATAATTTTTATGAATAGTATTACCTTATCATTCGGGGATAAAGAAAAAGCTAGCTGAAATCACTTTCCCATATGAAATCTTTCAAGATACTCAGATGCTAGACTTTAGCTTACCTAGGACGGTCAAAATCAAATCAACGCGTCTATGGATAAAAAGAACTTCCGTTTTGGTCGGCGGTGAACACCTAGTTAGGATAACCCACCGAAACGCCATTTGAACGACCTTCTCCTCCTTCGTAGGATTCGAAGGCAGAATTTCAGGATCGAGAAACCGTCCATGCAGGCTGCGCACCAATCGTGTTGCAGAAATATAGTAATGACCTTCATCCTTGTAGAACCAAAGAAACTATATTTATATCGTCTTCACGCAGGTGGAGGGATTGGTTGGGGACTTCGTTTTTAAATGCACGAGCTTCGACATGCCGCCACGTGTCCCATGGGCCGACCCCATCCTTATTTTCCAGAGTCCCACCGCCCCGGATTATACTGCCCAATCATAGTCACCGAAAAAAAGATGGAAAAAAAAAAGGGAAATTAAAAGAAAAATGGACAAAATATCGTAGACAATGTCAACAAGTTTAAGCTAACACTCTTCCCCATTTTTACCTATCGGTGATTCTCTCGGTCACCACGTGGTGAGATCGGAGCCGTCGATCTTTTCGTTTCCAAGTGTCTGGCTGGATCTGCTCAAACGTGGCGGCAGATGACGCGTCCGAAATTGGAAGGGGGGCCCTCCCTCGGGGTAAGCTAATTTAGTATTATTATCTTTGATTGGGGGACAAAAGGAAAAGTCTTCTGATTTTTGCTAAGCTTTCCGACAGGGTCTCCTTTTCCTTTGCAAGAACGATGTAGGATGTAATTAGTCTTTTTTGCCCCCGTGTTTTTCGTGTACAATGTATTTGAACTACTTCTTTACACTATGTAGAGGGATAAAAGGGAAAAAAAGAAGAAGAGTTCTTACTAAAATTGTTTCATGTGGTACCTATCATAAAATTAAGACGGTGACAAGAGCATTTTTCGTGCTTTGGACTCAAGAGCCAATGATTATTGATTTGAGTCGTTAATGGAGAAAACTCATATTTAAATGAATGAACCATGATATTGAGTTACTGTATCAATTTCTTTTTATATCACTGATTAATTTATATTGTGCTCTTGGATTCATCTGCATGATGAGTGTTGGTGGATGAGCTTCTATCACTTATTTACATAAAATTAAATATCTTTTTTGTTGGCCATGGATTAAGTTTGATTAAATATAAGGGCCATCTATGTTATGTACTAAAGGAACAATTAAGAGTTTAAGTGTACAATCATAAAATGGATTAGGTTTGTACAATCAAACTATCCCCATCGCTTGTTAACATATTGAGTAGACGATGCTAAATAGATGCGTGTGTATGATAAGATAACTGCCATCGATAACTTGTACTTTTATCTATCAATCAGTCACAATTTTTTCTTTTTTCACATGCAAAGCGAATATGTAGTTTTCCCTGATAAAAAAGCGGCCCATTTGAATCCATTCTCTTCTTTTCTACTTTATAAGGTAAGAAGGAATATACATCCGTCTCTTTAATGCAAGGCATTTTGGGAGAGAAGTTTCGTGTGGCTTCTAGCTAGGGTACCAGCGACCCCACTTCATCTACTTGAAAAAGAAAGAAAACCCAACAAACCAAAAACCAAACCTTCTCGTCAATATTTACCAAGATATTCTATCCCTCTTTTTTTAATCTTTTCCTTACCGTAAAGCCATGTTTTTAGGCCGGTGCCCCGGCTATATAAACCCCCCGCGCTTGTGGCCAGAACAGCATGTGCCAAGTCTTGTCCCGTAAAGCCATCGTCGAGCTGTTGAACCTCGCAGATAATCAGCCTCTTTCTCACTTTAGTCACTCGCACTTTCCGTGCAAGAACACCGAAAGAAGAAGAGCGGAAAGGAAGAGAGAAGATGGGAGTGGAAGGAACGATACAATACTTCTCCAACTTGCTGACCACCGTGGCCGGCAAGAAGAAGAAGAGGCAACTGCAAACCGTGGCCCTCAGAGTCAGGATGGACTGCGAGGGCTGCGCTCGCAAGATGAAGAGCGTCCTCTCCAGCCTCAAAGGTCATTTCCTAGCCCCACCTTCGCTTCTCTCGCTTCGCGACTCCGTTTCTTCGTCGAATTATCATTAGCTAGTTCGATCCGTTCGTGTTTTCATGATCACGAAGCTGTGTTTCTCACGAATCTTGGGAACCTCTGATGCAGGTGCTAAATCGGTGGAGGTGGACCTGAAGCAGCAGAAGGTGACGGTGACGGGGTACGTCGACCAGAAGAGGGTGTTGGCGGCGGCCAAGGCCACCAAGAAGAAGGTGGAGCCGTGGCCCTACGTCCCCTACTCCCTGGTGGCTCACCCCTACATCTCTCAGGCCTACGACAAGAAGGCCCCCCCCAACCAGGTCCGCGACGTCCCGGTCGACGCCACCATCACCGAGTCCACCGTCGACGACCACTACACCATCATGTTCAGCGACGATAACCCGAACGCCTGCTCCATCATGTAATTACGCGTGTGCATATGTATACTGTCCATGACGTCGCTTAGCATGTCGTAATTATCATGAAAGTTTTTCCGGGTTTGATGTTTGTTGTAAACAGAAAGTAACGAATCCACATATGATGATTTTTGGCCCACTTCAATGGACGAAACTTTTCTTTAACACCCCCCCGCGGACCGAGTCCATCGGTAGAGCAACGGATTTTCTTCTTTGGATTTGAGTTCAGTAGATTGAGTGCATCGCAGTTTTTTTTTTATTAATTTGTGGGATTCATAGATCGGCCACAGGAGATTCACGAGATCAAACGTTGTAATGCTTTTAGGAAGAACTCGCCCATTTGAAAAGATTTCAAAACGACGAATTTAGGAAGTAGTGTATCAGCGCAAGATCGAGACCGTCGTCACACGAAATCCATCCATAAGTTCAGTGGAGGTTGTTGTTATTATCTTAGGACAGTGCCGTTGAGTCCAGATGTTTACGTTCGATTGACCTTTATACTGCATGATCGTCCGCGATTTCTTTAACGTGATCGACGCAACTTTTTCCAAATGGGCCTAACCGGCAACCACGCACCTCAGAGGAGTGAAAATATTAATTTAATCGACGGCGTAGATTACAAGTTGGGGCTCGATGTATAATCTCCTCGGATTTCATGTTATTTTATCTGACTTTTTGCTTCGTGAGGGTGGGGGGAGGGGAACCAATTGACTAGCTGGAACGTGATCCTGGTCGGTCCGTAAGAATTATTGACTCCAGCCATTTTTCTACAAATGTCAAGCAAGTGCCATGGAAGTGGGGGCAAAGTTGCTCCTTTTTTTCTTTCCATGCGAGATTTGAGGGTCTAGCGACGGAAACTCACGAAAGAAAGAGTGGTTATCCCTGATAGCTCGGTTGAAATTATAGAGGTGCGTAGACTCTCCTTTCGGAACTACATTTCTCTCTAAACTGTGATTATTGAAGTAAACTACAGGCACGACCCCAAATAAGATCGATCCAACCATGGTGGCCGCGGCGGGGGCATCGGCAGGGGGTCTTTAGGGGTAGGGATAAACTTCATATTACGGTAATTAACATAGGCCGACATAGGAAACTAAGAAAGTTCATGGCCCGACCCATGTAAGTCAAGCTCTGAAAAGGAATATCCTAGCGTGTCTGCTCAAGATAATGACTAATCAGGACCCCGTGAAGCACTTCACTAAATCTCTTCCGTCCAATATGGGACTTAGGGTACTGTTATAAACTCCTTGCCTAAAGTGGTGCCATTTTTTATCGGTGTAGATCCACGTCACCTGATCTTACCCCGACTCAATTAGATGAGTAATTCGGTTCACTTATGTTCCATCTGCCATTCTAGAAATCTGTCATGAACCACATCCAGCTGAGCCTATTCACCCAAGCGATGAGTCCTTGCCTTTATCAAACTTACTAAGGGCCTAGTCCATTCTTGACCACACAACAACTAGATACCTAGTTTTAATATCATCCGTGATGGCTCAACCCAATCTACGTGGGTCAACCCGGAAAGAGAAAAAAACTAAAATTTAACTACTCATTGTGATAACCATTTTGGGTGAGTTTTTACTCACAAATTACTCAATGAAAGTATGTCGAACTCTGGATTTTTGGCATGACCCTAATTCCTTTAAAATCCAATTAATCAATGATTTCTCAAGATGCAGTAGCGACATGAGCATCGGTTGCGTATGTCCATACATCATGTGTAGTAAATGGACCTAATAATTTATGGATCGGGATACTTCTCAGGCGACTTCTAGACCTAGGTGAGCTGGAACACTACATGATGAATCTCCGACACACAGTAATATGTAGAACCCAGAACAATAGGAACCCCCCAAAAGTGGTAGTATCTCATGACGCTCACTTTTTTCTTTTGATAATCAATAATGACACAAATTATTCTTGAATTGCTTAATATGCAATGTGGTCTGTAAATGTAAACTCAACGTGCAATGTCATCTTGAACTTTTAATTTGAACAATATGATCCCTAAAATTTAGGTACATGTTTAAGATAATGTTAAATGCTATAATTTCATTAATTCAAGTTCATGGGACAATATAATCTAGGGACTAGATTGAACATGTATCAAAGTTTATGGATCACATTGTATATTGTGTTAAAATTCAAGGATTATATTACATATTGCGTCAAAGTCTATGAATCATTTGTTAATTTTGCTTTTTGAGAAAGCTAGAGTTTTGGAATTGCTAAAGCTGAATTGGGCTCTTCCTTTGCAAATATGCTTTCGGGTTTGATAACTGGCCTGCTATCGACTTAATTATAGATTGCCCTGAATTAATCATGAATAACCCAAGTTGCTCAACCTTATCAACGGTGACTCGTGAGAGATGGATCTAAAAGGGAATAACACTTATTCCCCAATCAAAAAGAGGGGGAAAAAAGGAACAGGATCCGATTGGATCGGTCCAGGTGGGGGGAGTTTGGGCCCAGAGCCCAATTTTTTTAAAACTACACATTCACGTACTTCCGGAATTATTATTCAAGGCTTCCAAGACTCAAAAATGAAATGATCAAATAATTAGTATGACATTACTCTGAAATTTATGGATTACATTCACTTGGGCGATATTTGAATTTAGAATTATTCAAATTCAGTTACTGGGGACCTTGTACTGATTTGGAAGCTCGTTAGGAGCCTGAAAAGTCCAATTCTCGATTTTTCGACGAACTTTTCAGGATTTTGGCCTATTAGATGTTTCATTATTAATTTAAACTTCGTCGTTAGGGTTTCTCAAGGACAAATGATTTATTCCTTACCTTATTCCTATATGTCAGATCTTCGTAATTTTGTGAAATGATTTTTGGGCTGGTATTACGCCAACTTGGGCTTCTCACGCTGAATCCCAAAAACCAAGAACGAAAAGAATCCAAGATGGGCCCGAAAGACCGACCGGGTCTGAATTGGGCCCCAAAAAAATGCAGCTAGTCAAGAAAACCAACATTTCCGACCAAAATAAGAAAACCAACGTTTCGTTATCATTGGAATTATTTGTCACATTGCTTTACTACATTAAATTCTGCTTTCTCAGGGATAAAATACTTAAATATTAAATCACAATTTTATCTAAAATGTTAAACTTTTAGGATAATTGGTAGTGGTCTTATACAAAATTTTACATGATATTGAACAAGAGGTATTGAATTTGGATCTTTCCAAACCCCTTTTTATGTGCTAAGCAAAAAGACTAGGCCTTCCTCTAACAGCATTGTTCCAAAATTTTACTGACTCTTGCAATATCAGATCCCTCATTAATTATAACCACTAAACTAAGGATAATAATTTTTTTCATTTTTCACAAAATAAACAGAGTGCTATTTTTTATTTATTTATTTAATATGTCGATGAAGTGACAACATTTTATAGGGTGCGGGATCATGTCATGGAAAAAATGAACATTGCGCTGCCTGAGATTTTAAATCAGTTGACCAAGTTAAAATCCTCAGGAAGATTATAAATCAATAACATTTGATTTTGGGCAAGTGAGGAACTCGATTAAACCACATTACATACTTACATATGTGGTTTCCTTTCCTTTTCTTTTTTTTTTTTTAAAATAAAAAAGGTGTGAAAATGGGCGATTAGCACTAGCGACTCTCTAAACATTATTGCAAGGTTCCACGTTCAAATCCAATCTTTTCCCACTAGGTCCGCCACTTTGGTAGTCTATATCATTCATGGTTTGAAAATCTCAAAAGACCATTGGACCTATTCTTGTAAAAAATCATATTCTCTTCACATTAGGCAAAATTATCATCTAAAAGATAGACGTATGGATTGGGTTTTTATTGTTTAGTGTGTTAGAATGACATTCACTTTCCCCATTCTTTTCCCTCTTAGTAATTGAGATTTCACTCTTAGGAATTTCAAACTCTCCCTATTCTTTCCCTCTTCGTAATTAAGATCTCACTTCGAAATCTCATACCTTTGAAAAATTATATAAATATTTATAATTTCCAAAATCTTTTTTTGGCCGGTATAACTAGCCAATTAATTTATAGCCATTTTTGAATCATGTATTTTTTAGCATAAAATTTCTTGGGACTTCATATTTATATATTTCCTTTATGTTAGCCGAAAGCCAAAAGTAATTTTTCCTTTTTGAATTGTCAAGATAAGATTAAGCAAAGATAAATTATTTTTGTTGATAATAATAATAATAAAAAAAAAAGGGGCCTTGCACAGCCAAAACTTCCTTGTCCAAAAGATGAACTCGTGACTTGATGGAAAGAAACCCAAATCAGCTGAAATAAAATCTGTCACCCCTTATGACTCGGCCCTCCCTTCCTCTTATAAATCCCCCCATTCTCTCCCTTCCATCTCTTTCCTCCCATTAACTCATAACCATCTCTCTCTCTCTCTCTCTCTCTCTCTCTCTCTCTCTCTCTCTCAAAAGACAAATCCTCCGTTCAAGGCCTCCTTGTCCTGGCATTACATCTTCCGGGAAAGGTGCACTTTCGTGGAGCTTGAGAATAGGAGGGGATTCGGAAGCTCTCAGATGCAACATTCCGCCGTTCCTTAGGGGGATAGACGACGTCGGTGACGAATAAAAGATGGGTCGCGTTAAGCTAGAGATAAGGAGGATAGAGAACATCACGAACCGTCAAGTGACGTTCTCGAAGCGCAGGAATGGGCTCATCAAGAAGGCCTACGAGCTCTCCGTCCTCTGCGACATCGACATCGCCCTCATCATGTTCTCCCCCTCCGACCGCGTGAGCCACTTTTCGGGAAAAAGAAGGTAACATCGTTCGTGCTCGATATGATTGCATCAGATATGTAATTATCCATGAACTTCCGGTTTCGAAATTTTGGTCATCTTTGTCAGTTGCATGGTAATAGGGACCGATATCTGGCATGTTTTTCGTCCTGTTTTTGATGAAATATGGCGAAGAAGAAGCCAGATGCTGTCATTGCTTCGTTGTTGGTGCGAAATCAAAAACTAGGAAAACGTAACTTTCTCTCGGAACAAAAATTCCTGTCGATTACTTCAGACAAGTTCGAGAGACAATTCTGCTACTTGTCTCATTTTCTGATAAACAACACAGAAATTATTAGGGGTATGTAGGAAGTTTTTGAGCTTTTAGCTTGTACTTTCAACGATATGAATATTGATCATGGGTCGTTTCAATTCATCCTCGTAGGTTGGCGAGTATTTAAACTTTTGAACATGCCTAATGATTATTTGAGAGCACATTTTGCTAATTCAAGTGGATTACACATCACAAGACGGCAAAAGTATCTGTTTTGGTTGACAATAGGGTGTCGAAGATTCTTCAAGTACCCATTACACATAGATGATTGGAAATACATAGGTCCATATCCTTGATAATGGTTTCAAGAGAATGTGTAATTATTGTGATTGCAACCCAAGTTTTGAGCATGGAGCACAAGCATTTTAATCAATTGAGCAATCCCTTAGCATCGAAATAGTACTACCTATATTGCGTATCAACTCTCGCATATATCTTGTATAGTGTTTAGTTATATTAATCATATGATACATAAAAAGAGTCTATAAAATACCTAATTCAGCTTAAGTACATTCTTTTTCCTATATCTTCCTTGGTTTTCATATGCCTTTGACAATGATTTTCATCAAAATTTTGTCCTGATTCTTCCCCCATCGTTTCTTTCATTTCTTTCCTTCCCTCTTTGGTTTCCTTTTCTTCTTTTACCAATACCGCCCTTCTCTCCCATGGGCCTCTGCACTGCATATTGCACCCAGAGGCTTCCTCCACCGTTGCCGCCGACCTCCGTCCTAGCCATGCGACCCTATTGCATGTCGCATCTGCCAACGCTTCTCTCTCTCTCTCTCTCTCTCTCTAATTTGAGGTTGAGACCTCATTTTGGAGGGTGCAATAATCGGAGGTCGCCTGGGACCTGGTGACCTTCGATTCACGAGGGAAGAGATCAGCAAATAGTGAGGAGGCGGAGGTGGCGACAAGCGACGGTAGCAGCCGAGTGAGGCGACATGGGTAGGATAGAATTTTGGAAATCTCTGCAATTCTGTCTAGGGTCAAAGATTGGTGTTATTCTAGGATGGATTAGTGTTAGCAATAATGAGATATCTCTTTATATACTGGAGAAAAACAATAAGAAGGCGCATGCATGAAGAGGAAATGTAACTCAACTTATTTTGGAAATGCATTTAAATTGTTGTACGATGAAATGTGTTTAAACTATATTTATATTCTATGACAGGTGTGCTAATATATGTGGTGTTCATGTTCGAATATATATCTTATCATTCTTCCTTCACTGTCAATCAGGAAAAAAAAATTTCCATTTTCTGTGTGAATATCTATTTTTTGTTGCCTTTAATTTCGTGAATTTTATGCTCAGTTTTATTTTAGCTTGAGTTGAAGTTCCGCTGCTTCTAATTGTTTAATTTGACTAGACAAATCTCTTAATCAGGATCGAGGATGTCTTCACCCGTTTCATTAACCTCACCGACCAAGAACGAGACACGTATGCAATTAAAACTTTATAAAAATGTCGACCACCTTTTTTTTTTATGGTTTTTCTTTCAAGATTAATTATGTATAATTTCCTTCTTTTTTTTTTGGCCTTTTGTCAGTCCTAGATGTCCAGGATCGACGCACACGGACCACCCCAAATTTCCGTAGGCCCTCAAATTTTATCAATTTTTCTATTCTAATTAATTTCTTAGTGCTTGGTTCTGAACTTAATTCTTCGTAATCATCTCTTCTTTTTTTGCAGCGCTATCCAAAACAAAGAGGTGCAAATTGACACTCTCGCATCGCTTTTCAGCAATTTTCTCTCTAGTTTGTCACTTTTCTCTCATAATTAATTTGCTCTCGCAGTACTTGCTCAGGACCCTCCAGCAACTCCGGAACGAGAACGACCTCGCTCTCCAACTTGCCAAGTGTGTTGGACCCTCCCTCCCTCTTTTGTTTTTGTGAAATTTGTCAAACCAGATCGAACTAACCCCAGAATGATTTTGTGTGTTCCGCACTTTGACGCATCTCCGATTGATCCGACAAAAGTCCGGGGGCAGTCGACGCCGATGCCGAGGTAAACGAACTTCTCCGAGATAAATTGGCCTACTCTTGTGGCAAATGAACAATTCTCAGGTGTCTAAATTGAGCTGAGTGATGTAGGAGCTCCATCAACAAATTGGCATGTTGAGGCAGCAACTTCTGGAGGCTGAGGAGCAGATACGGTACTCCTAAGAGGAATCTATATAGGACGCTTTTGTTTACTATTGCTAATTTTTATTTATTAGAAATTCTGAATAGAGTGAAAAATCATGCATGAATTGCTTCTCTCCATTCCTAGGAAAAAATTGACAAAAGTTTATATTAATAGTCCGAAATTACCTTTGTTTATTATTGCTAATTTTTGGTAACTAAGGGCTTTTTGTTTTTGTTTTTTTGGGCTTCTGGAAAATGCAGAATATATGAGCCAACTCTGCTTCCGAAAAATACATCTTTGAAGGATCTGGAATCAATTGAGGATACTCTAGTTGACTCCCTTAAACGCGTGGCGCAGAGAAAGGTGAATTTCTGTAATTTTTAGCATAATATTCTTGAAATAATTACTTTTTTCTTTTATTATATTAACAAGATTAGCCAACACAGCAATTCATGTTGAAAAATTTAAGTTATTGAGCTTGTATATAGTTACATATTCACTGTTCATCCCCAGGCCTTAGTTATCACAAATTGTACATTGTATATTTAAAATTAAATTCGTTGGATTATTGTACATATTATTATAGTAGGAAATTAGACCGCTGAGCTAAAATTGCTAATATTATCTTTGGCAGGAGCAATTGATGGTAAATCATCTATCTCCTTACGATCCATCCAGTATGCAGGTAATTTAGCAAAATTTCAACACTGTCAATACATGTAAATAATCGTTTTTCACATTATTATTATTATTTTTTTAAATGAGTTGTAGCAGGGGATGTCGAGCTCCTTCGACAATGAAGTCGGGTGGTTGCCGGAAAATGACCCGAACAATGCACAGTTCTTCGACTCGTCCGCTTCTCTCATGCAAGTCAGGTAAGTTTCAAGCATTTGATCATATTTTAAGCGCAATCACATCCATAATGCGATGAATCGACAAAGTTCATTAGTTGATGTCAGCTTATTACTAACTAGTTAATTAAACGAAAGTCGTGCATTTTTAAACTGTTCCCCAAATTTTTGTGTTTGCTTAGAGTTTAATTGCCGAAATGCCGGGCTTCAATAATTATTTCTAGATTAATGACAAACCCATAATTCCCGGCATAATCAAATGTTGTTCCGCATCTATCATGCAAGGCATTAATATAACAAGAACTACAATTGCAGGGATCTATCGTCTTCACTGTATCAAACATTAGTACAAGCAACGGGATCAACTTGCCTTGACCCAAGAAGCATGGCAGAATCACACGTGTCAAACCCCAGTGAAGGAAACATCTCAGCTTGGCCTCAGGAGTACACCTCAACTTCCCACAATCCGACCATGATTTCTCCGTCCTTTTACGCTCAGGTTTAATTTTTCGTTCTATTAATTTTCTTTTTGCCATGATTTTCCACCAGTAATTATATTAAAAAAATAGAAATGCATATTAATTAAATAAATAAATGATTTGTTGTTGGAGCAGCATGGCTTGGGGGTCCCGGAATTGCCAGAAGTGATGCAATGTGAGCAGGTGGAGATGCCAATGAGCAGCTCCCACCTAACTGCTGATAATGAAGCTCCACAATATGAGGCCAAAGGCCCTCAGATCAATGGGCAATGAGTAAATTAATAATTTTTAAACTTTTATTTTTATATCCATCCGATGGGTTTAATTGTATTTATAAAAGTGCTTACGTGTGTGGAAAAAATCACTCCAGCAATTTCTTGTAATTAGTGGCCGGAATCCTAAACGAGAAAGCTTTGTAAAATTTTAATGAATTGTTGTGAAATATGAAGTTCCTGTACTTTTATCAAAAGTTTTATGTTCCTGAAACTTAATCTTTATTTTAAGTTTGTCTAAATATGTTCGTCATAATATGTTTCGAGTTTGAGTTCATTGAACAAAATTCAATTTAACATTAATTAAAGGAAATTCCATGAAAGTCAAGACTTTTGTTGTTGTTGTGGTTGATGTTTGAAATCATGGAAAGCAGATTACGAATGGTAGTGGGCGCAGAGAGAAAAATAGAAAAACAAATTCTCGTATCCACTTTCCTATTTAAACTCGATCGGACTTCTTTGAGTGGTCTATCATAGGACTTTCTCTGGCGGTGGCATATGTGTATTCAAGGGCTTCTCTGGGTATTGCAGTTAGCGCCACGATAGTTCATTAGTGGTTGTCCTCCGATTGTTGAGGTTTTTTTGTGAAAATTGTTGGAGAACCCTTGAAAGAATTGCATCCAGATTAGTTAGGGCACGTTTGGTAACGTTTTTGTTCTTAGAAACAATTTTTAATCAAAAATTATTATTATTTATTCTGTTCGGTATAATTTCTAAGCAAAAAAACACATTTGATAACTGTATAAAATTTCCACTTCAAATTATTTTCTTTTAGTTTTTAAATAATTTTATTATTATTTTCATTTTTTTTCTTTCTTTCTCTTTTTTTTCTTCTTCTTCTTCAAGTCACCGGTCGTCGGCCTTGGGATGACCGGTGGCCGGCCGATGAGGGTCGCGACTTCACCGGCGTCGCCGCTGCCACGCCCGAACCCCGAGCGCGCACATCCCACCGTGGTCGATCGCTATGCGATGTTTCCGGCACTCGTCGCCGACCCATTCATTTTAAATGCACATGCGGAAGCGAATTACTAATCCCCGACCTCAACAAACATGGATAGAAAAGTAGGACAACCAATTTCCAAGCAAATACACTTTTATAAACACTTCAAGCTTATACAAAAGGTCTAAGTCATAAAGAACTACTGAGTCACCTATGCTCGTGACCTTTCCGCTTCAAGCTCCTGGCTCTTTACACTAGGGACCTGAAAATGGTTATACAATAACCAGTGAGATATAAATCTCAGCGAGTTCCACCCCTAAGCCCACGGTTAGAACACCAACTCAACTCAGGGCATCTCAATAGAACCACCCCACAACAAACAACAATTAACAATCGATTCGCATACAACCTTACCTGGCATGCCATACCCTGCACGTGGAATCTTAGTACAAAATACGCAATGCACATGGCCATTAGATGATGCAGTTCATCATTCACATACGAGTCGCATCACAAGCGATCTCACCTGGCCATTGCCACATCCTGCACGTTATTGATTCATGCGTGCGTGCCATAAACAATGTGACCAACTCATGCATAACCGGAACCAACGACGCTATGGTTCCCATACGCTCTTGCACAATAGTGTGCCACCTAAACACGCATCAATCCATCACACGCGTCCATCAATTAAATCAATCAATCACTCAATCAATTCATTCACTATAAACCACGGTCCAAAGGACGAAACCTTAAATAGGTGGCCGATTAGAAATGAGTGGCATTACGGCCCCACTCGGCGCGACCTTTATCGGGTGGCGATTAGAATCTAGTGGCATTACGGCCCCACACGGCGCGACTTTTATCAGGTGGCAAATTTACAATTTAGTGGCATTACGGCCCCACTCGGCGCGACCTTTATCAGGTGGCAAATTAGAATTGAGTGGCATTACGGCCCCACTCGGCGCGACCGATTCTAAATTTGGTGGCAAGTCTCAGCCCGAAGGCACAACCATACTTTGGCTGTTTTCTAGATTCACTCACAACCTTTCACGATCAAAACCAATCAAACACCGGCATTAAACAACCATGGAATAAATTCCCACATAAACATCCATTCAATCAATCGATACAAACCGGTCCTACAAACCAATCACGGTGCCAGAAGCCGACACCGGGTATTTTTAAGTTAAATACCAAAACTTCTCCAATTTCACACAATTCCACACTTTTGGAATAATTAACCATAATCATCAATCACTCAATTCATGCGGATGTTTATGCAATAACACATCCAATCACTTCATAGGATTAAACACACATGAAATTAGACACTTTTCATTCTCGGGTGAACAGTGTTTCGTGAACAGTGTGCATGAACAGTACCGCGTGAACAGTGCACATGAACAGTATTTTGTGAACAGTAATCGTGAATAGTGTCGAGTGAACAGTAAATTTCCAGAATTTAATAAATGATAAATTAAACTCAGAAAGTATTAAAAGCATTAATTAAAGCAACCATCAATTAATTAAAACAAAGTATACTTAATTAACCACATAAACCACATTAAACAAATAAAGTAAGATTAAGCTAAACTAATCTTAGCCAATAATCTAACAACCTATATTAGGATTAAAATAATTTAATTAAATCAATTAAACTAGAATTAACAATAATTAAACTAACCCTAAGTAAGTTTAGGCTCTAATCAAATGATTAGGAGTTAAACTCACCCGTTAAGCGAGCCGGAGGTACCGACGTGGCGGTGACGATGGAGGCGATGCTCCCGGACCTCTACCACGATGATCCAATGCGGTCCCAAGCTCAACATAGCAACCACAGCCCAAACTGTCACTGAAACCTCTGAAAAACAGCCCTGCAGGAGGAGAAACTGAGTTGAACGGCTTGGCCGGAGCTCCGGCGAAGGGGATGGCCGGCAACCGGCGGCTCCCGGGGGTCTTGGGGATCTTGTGGGTGGATGGGATGGCCAAAGGAAGGTCTGGAATGGGAGAAAAATGGCCGAAAACGCGAAACAGTGCAGGCTGCAGGCGGACCGACGGACCAGAGGCCGGTTTCTTCCGACCGGCGTACAGGGCTGCTGGAGGATCCGTTCGGCATGAAACCAGGCTCATTTGGACGGTTTGGATGTGCTCTTCGCAACGATAGGTAGCTCGTTTTCTGATTCAACCGGGAAGACCACTTTTGACTCCGATCTTTGGCGAAAGGTCGGCTGGAGCAGAAACTGGAACAAGGGGAAAACAGAGGAGAAAAACGACGGGCTTGGCTGGTCCGGTGGGTGTGCGACGGTGGAGCTGGCTCAGCTGGCTTCCTCTGGTTCTCTCAAGCTCCCTCCACTCCTCAAAAATGGATAAAGCCACCCATTAAGGAAGAAGAAGGTCTGCTGAAGCAAAGGGGACCCCAAGAGCTCTCTTGGCTCCAACACTTGTCAATCTCTCTCTCTCCTTGCCCCCACCATGACCTCACATGCCCTCAGCCATTCTCTCTCCTCCAATCTTCCTCCACAAGCTTGTCAATAGGTGCAAAATGCCCCTCCCCCCATGGCATACGAATTTGGTACATTTGTACATCAAATTCCTTCCATTTCTTTCAATTCCCTTCCAATTGAGCCAAATTGAAGTCCATAAAATCATCCAATGTAACCACATCCAAATCCACATTTTTCCTTGACCATAGAACCATCTTAGATTCCAAAAGTGCGACCAAAAGCAGGCCTTTCCATTTTCCTGAACCAAAACGAACATACTTTGGTTTTTCGCCAAAATAACTCGACTTAACGGCGGTGTCGATCTGCCGCTGTAACTTCATCCAAAGTCCGTGCCAAATGTTCCCGATAATTCGAAGCCCAATCTTTAGTTCTTATGCCATGTCAATTTCGCCCTAATGCCATTTTGGGTACAACTCAGACTGACAGGTGGCTTTGAGGATTCACGCGCAACCGACTCGTGTTAAACCACGTTCAAGACATCTCGACACATGGACATCCTTGACTGCATGAAATTACGGAGGATAGATTCTTATTTCAAAGTACACGATTACTGAGGATCGACCTAGGGTCGTTCGCGGGTTCGATAACGGTAAACGGAATCACCCATCGTTTCATTATGTTCTATCCACGAATCAACTTTTAGTCATCCTTAGAATCGGCCTGCCTATCTACAGGATCTTCCTCACGCAAGTCTCACGGTCAAGTTGTTTTCCCAGGTTGAGTCCTTTAGTCGTACGAGTTCTATCCTCATTAGCCTTTCCTCTCAAGGTCAGTATCTCAGGAGTGATCAATTCCGAGTGAGATCAACCAACAATGCATTGACGAAATTCACATCCATTCATTCCTCAGAGGACTCGAATTTCAGGATGTCACACCAGCCCTCGGCAAGGCCAAGACCTCACCAGAGCATTGCCGGCCCTCGGTAAGGCCGACCCTTGTTGGTTGAGCCTTGTCGACAGTTGGGCGAGGCTCGGCCGAGTCTCAATAGGGCTGGCCGAGCCTCGCCCGATCAGATGAGCCTCCTTGGTGGATGGGCTTACCTCCGGCGAGCTCATCGAACCTCGCCTTGGCTTGGTGAGCCTTCGGGCGAGCTCATCGGACTGGTTGCCAGCGACCGATGGCGGTGGGCAGCAAGTGACAACGACAATGGTGGCAGCATATGAAGAAGAAGAAGAACAAGAAAAAAGAAAAGAAAAAGAGAAAATAAGTGCTTGATTCTAGAATTGTTCCCGGAATAAGAATCAATTTTTTTTTTTTTATTTTTTATTCTACTCCAAACCTGTTATTGGGAATAAAAATTTTATCAAACACATTTATATTCCAAAACTACTCTTGAGAACAAGAGAACAAAGAACAGAAACAAACACTATTTGGTAAGTTACCAAACAGCCCCTTAGTGTTTCATAGCCAAAATCTTGTGATAAAATTTGTGTAATTTTTTTGTGAATTGAGAGATCTTTCGTGAAAATTTGTGAACGGTATATACTTGTGGGTTATTAGATGTAAATGGGGCTGGAAAACACTAAGACTATTTCAATGACTTGAATGTATTTGTAGTCTTCTTGTATAGCTTGATCTACATAGGATGTTTTTGTTGCTTTCCCTATGGACATAAGTCGCATTGACAAAACCATATAAATTTGGTGTTTCATTAATTTTCTTATTTTGTTCATTTGATTGTTCAATCTCTTGTTCCACAACAATGTCAAGTGGAAATATTATTTACAACACCTCACAGACGAAATAGAAAGAATTTCTCATATTAACTGTTACCTATTTCTATTGACGTTTAAATTTTAGCGACCTATTTAGTTATTTATTACGTAGAATAATTAAGTATTGGCATTGGCTCTTATCCAAAAACACTATTTGTTTGCTTCTGTATATAAATATTAGTAGCATTTTAATTAAGCCCGTGTAATTATAATTGCATTGGACTAGAGCTAAATAACAATAGAAGGGTGTTTATGAGCTTAACTAAACTAATTGGACTAAGCCCATGAAGCGAAAATATTGGGACAAGCTTTTCATTCCTCTATGGCGGCCGAAATTACGTGTGCTACGCCATGGGTGCGCTAGCTTAGTAAAGTCGATTCTTGAGAAGAAATTAAAATGTTTTTGGTCACATGGTACATAGAAAGCAATTGGCATAATATTACATATATATGCTTAGTTATTTGAGGAAACCGAGAGAAAAGGACTCTCCGGCCATGCAGGTTGCTGAACAGGGGACAAAATTAAAAACTATAATGAAACGCGAGAAATGGGCAGCTTCGGAAATTATGGAGAGAGAAAGGAATGTGGGCTGCGGTCCTGATGGAGTGAACAAAAAAGAAATCGATACTATCTCGGCCCGGCGCCCTCCCATCTTGGTAGTCTACCATCTCACCTCGGCGTTTCTCAGCCGTGGTCCCCTGTCCCGGCATCTTCACTTCCAGCCGTCCCATGTCCACCGTGACTAAGCCACGCCGAGCGTGAAGAAATTCACGTGCAGAGAAGAACTGAAAAGAGAGATTTCAGGATGAAGGTAATTCTTTCTATTGTATTTCTTCATTGATGAATCAGGTACATGAGTTATCCTTTTATATTCGAAGGCTTTCCTCAAGAGTCTTGTTATACAATTGCTTTTCAGTTGAAAAGAAGAAACAAACTAACTGAATGAAAAAGAAGGAGTTTGGGACACCTGGAGTGCTATAACTTGGCACGGGGGGACACTTAAGTGCCATAACATTTTTTCGGTACACTTAAGTGCCACTTTTTTTTTTTTTTCAAATGGGACACTTAAGTGTCACCTCCAAATGACCTTGCCGAAAATTCTACGTGGCACGTGTTTATTTTTTTTTTTTAATGCTTGCGTGGCTCGCCGGAGAGCTGAGTCGGCGCCGACTCAGCGAAACGATGCCGTTTACATAATAAAAAATTAATTAAATTAAAACTTAATTTTAATTAAAAATACTCTAAAAATTAAAAATTTAAAAAATTTAAAAAAGGGGGTCGAAGGGGCGGGCGGCGAGGCCGAGCCCTCACCGCCGCCGCCTCCCGCCGTCGCCGGAAGGGCCGGCGACGGCGGGGAGGCGGCAGGGCCCACAGCCCTCGCCGGATCGCGACGAGGGCTCGCGGCCCTCGCCGGATCCGGGCGAGGGCTCGCGGGCCCTCACCGCGATCCGGCGAGGGCTCGCGGCCCTCGCCGTCGGTCGGCCGGGGGCGGCGACCTTGGCCGACCCTCCCCCTCGGTTGCCGCCCTTCCGGCGACGGCGGGGGCGGCGCGGCGGCGAGGGCTCGCCCTCGCCCACCCGCCCCTTCGTCCCCACCCCTTTTTAAAAAAAAAAAAAATTAATTTTTAGAGTATTTTTAATTAAAATTAAGTTTTAATTTAATTTAATTAATTTTTTTATTATTTTTACACGTCAAACGCGAAACAGCGTCGTTTTTGCATTTTTTTGCCACGTCAGCATGCAAAAACGACGCCGTTTTGGACCTCCATCACCGGAAAATTGCCACGTCAGCCGTTTGGCCGGATTTTCGCTGGAGTGGCACTTAAGTGTTCCATTTTACTCCGATATTGGCACTTAAGTGTTCCATTTGAAAAAAAAGTAGCACTTAAGTGTACCGAAAAAAAGTTATGGCACTTAAGTGTCCCCTCGTGCCAAGTTATGGTACTTCAGGTGTTCTTTACTCAAAAAGAAGTTAACTAACTAATTGTCAAAGAATAACCGAGAAGACTTTGTAGTATAGAAGCAGAGGATAGAAAAGTATAGAAGCAGAGGATAGAAATAGGGGAATAGAGAACAGAGTCTTGACATCTTTCTGCATCGTTACTTCCTCTTGTACATCTTCACTTTCCTTGTCCCATTCCTATTTGATGTCGGTAATTGCATCAGTAATAGCACTAGTAGCATCAGTGATCTTCTATGCATCAGCAGCATTAGTAATCTTCGGTTCTTGTTGTTCAGCAACATTAGTGATCTTCTATGCATCAGCAGCATTAGTAATCTTCGGTTCTTGTTGTTCAGCAACATTAGTGATCTTCTGTGCATCAGTGAAATCTCTACTCTTTCTGTTCCTCATAACCTTAACATCCCCCCTCAAGTTAGGAATGGGTGAAAGCCTAATTCCTAATTTGTTTCGCAGTTGACAGTGTATACTTCGAGGGAGAGACTTTGTGAATATATCAGCAAGTTGACAATTGCTTGGAACATATTTCACTTGTAATGATCCTGAGGAGACTTTTTCCCTGACAAAGTGAAAGTCTACCTCAATATGTTTTGTGCGAGCATGTAAGACAGGACTGATTGTAAGAGAAATTGCTGACTTATTATCACAAAAGAGCTGTGTTGGATGAGTCAATGAACATCCTATATCTCGGAGAACAAAAGTGATCCAGGTAAGTTCAACTGATGTAGAAGCAAGAGCACGATACTCAGCTTCTGTAGAGGATCTGCTCACTGTGCTTTGTTTCTTTGCTGCCCAGGATATTAAATTGGAACCCAGGTATGTACAAAATCCTATTGTTGACCTTCTTGTGACTAAGCATCTAGCCCAATCTGCATCTAAGAACCCATATAGATGAAGTGAACTTCGAGAGTGAATAAAAACTCCAAGATTTATAGTGCCTTTGACATATCTCAGCACTCTCTTGAGTTTATGTAAATCTGCAATAGTGGGTTTTTGTAATTTTTGACACAGCTGATTGATAGCATAAGCAATGTCAGGTCTTGTTAGAGTCAGATACTGGAGCCCTCCTACTAAACTTCGATATTCTATAGGATTTGAGAGTAGAGTAGAATCATTTACCAGAATGGTTGGTTTTAATGATACAGGAGTAGCAATTGGTTTACACTCAAGCATATGAGCTCAAGTAAGAAGATCTCTGGCATATTTAGTTTGGCAAAGAAATAGATGATTAGAGGTGTTTTTAACTTCAATACCAAGAAAGTAATGCAATTTGCCAAGATCTTTCATACAGAATTGAAGATTTAAAGAATGGATGAGACTGGAAAGTGATTGAGAGGAACTTCCAGTAAGAATGATGTCATCAACATATAGTAATAGGAGAAGAGTTTCTATTTCAGTGTGATAGATGAACAAAGATGGATCAGTAGAGCTGCAAAAGAAGCCATACTCAATTAGGAAGTTGCTGAACTTGTCAAACCAAGCTCGAGGAGCTTGTCGAAGTCCATAGAGGGACTTTCTGAGGAGACAAACATGGTGAGGTTTCTTGAGATTTTTAAACCAAGAGGCTGCTCCACGTATACTGTCTCATTCAATGTACCATGCAGAAATGCATTCTTTACATCTAACTGATGAATTGGCCAGTGTTTCATCATGGCTACAGAGAGAATGATGTGAATTGTAGCATGTTTGATGACAGGACTAAAGGTTTCTGTAAAGTCTATACATTCTTCCTGATGAAATCATTTAGCTACCAGATGAGCCTTGAGTCTATCAAGGCTACCATCAGCTACTAACTTTGTTTTTAAAAACCCACTTACAGACAATAACATTCATCTCATCAGTTCTAGGGATTAATTCTCAAGTTTTTTTCTGATAGAGTGCATCCATCTCTTCTGTCATTGCTTGGTACCAGCCTTTATGTGCTAAGGCTGATTTGATTGTTTTTGGTTCAGCAGGTACTTCATATACAACAAGACAGGCATATCGAGGATTGTTCTTGACAATACCAGACTTAGATCTTGTTTACATAGGGTGAGTTGATAATGTACCTTGTGAATTTATCTAAGCATTTGAAGTGTGCTGTTCCACATCTGATTCATCTTGTGAATTCATCTGAGCATTTGAAGTGTGCTGTTCCACATCTGGTTCATTTGCTGTTTCAGGTATGGAAGTAGATATTTCATCTTGTTGTGGATAGATCTGAGTAGCAGTAGATCTCTGATCCATACAAGATTCAGGTAAAGCAACATAAGCTACTTGTTCTGTACACTCAGGTGAGACTACCCCACTTGTTTGCTCAAGTATGCAGTTTTGTTCACAACCTGTATAACAAGAAGTCGAGTGTTTTGAGTGATCTGTAGTTGGAGCAGCCAAGAACTGTTCTTCTTTTATCCATAGTTTATACAGGTGTGTATGAGAGGGATAAATTGTTGCTAACTTCTGAGAAAATGGAAAGTAATTCTCATTAAACATTACATGTCGACTGATGTAGACATGGCCAGTAGTAGGAACAAGACATCGATGTCCTTTGTAATGATCACTTTATCCTAGAAAAACACAAGTTAGAGATCTTGGATCTAATTTGTGCCGAGCATAAGGTCTAAGGCATGGATAACAAGCATAGCCAAAGGTTATGAGATGATCATATCTTGGCTTATACTGATATAATTTGCTGAATGGAGACTGCATCTGTAATTTTTGAGTAGGTTGAATATTAACAATGTAGTTGGCTGTTACAAATGCATCTACCCAGAATTTCAGTGGAACTTTTGCATGGTATAACATGGCCAAACCAAGTTCAACTATATGTCGATGCTTCCTTTCAGGTATCCCATTCTGCTCAGGTGTGTATGGACACGAGATGTGCTGTTGAATACCACAGTTCTGTAAGTGTATTATGAATTTTTGGCTAATAAACTCTCCTCCACCATCACACTAGAAAGTTTTGATTTTACAGCTGAGCTGGTTTTCTACTAGTTTTTGGAACATGAGAAAGATATTATAGAAATTTGACTTTAGTTTTAAAGGATATATCCAACTGAATCGAGAGAAATTGTCAACAAAGATGACATAATACTTGAAATTCTAAAATGATTTAACTGGAGAGGGTCCCCAGATGTCACAATGGATCTGTTCCAGAGGTTTTATAGCAGTAGAATTTGATAAAAGAAAAGGCAAAGCAATACTTTTCGCTATTTGGCAACTTCTACATATAGACTTTGGTTCATTGCTGTACTGAATTAGATCTTGATTCCTCAAATGCTTCGGGATACTCGATTTGTATGAGCCAATCTTTGATGCCGATTCCTTCGCAACAATTTTCTGTCTTTGAGTGAACTAGATTTCTACAGCATGAGGATCTATTCATGCAGTCCTCTAACCTTCTTTGCTATCTTCACGATTGTGTTGGTGGTGCTGTCCTTGATATATACACCAATTTTGTCAAAGATAAAAGAACAAGGGTAATCATCGGTTATTTTTGAAACTGATAAGAGATTTTTCTTAATCTCAGGTACAATCAGTACATCTTTTAAGGGCAAGGCATCAATTGCAGTATTCAGTATTGCATTGTCAATATATTTGACAGGTAAACAAGAACCATTGCCTATCATTACTGCATCAGCACTATTACTTTTAGAGAGACTGTGGAGTATACTAGAATTAGAGGTGATGTGTGTTGTTGCTCCAGTATCGGGATACCACTCTTGATCATTTGTTTCCTCAATATGTTGTGCTGCTAGAGCTATTGGTATCTCTTCAGCTTGATAGGAATTGTCAAACCTATACCAGCAGTGTAAGGCATCATGACCAGGTCTCTTACAAATCTGGCATTCAAGTCGAGTATTTTCTGCTGCTTTTTCCTCTTGCATCTTTTTGTGAGAAGTTGAATTTGATGCGAGATAAGCTCTGGTATTTGAGTACCTTTGAGCTGGTACATTATATGGCCTGAATCCTTGAACAGAGCCCAAACTAGAAGAGGTACTGAGTTGTTTAAACTGCTGATTTTCTTGTGCATAGTTGGAGTTGTTATTTCTGTAACTCATATTTCTTCCAGGGTATCCAAAGTTTCTGTAGCTTGCATTATACATTCTTCCTCTTCCATAACTTCTACCTCCACGATTGTTTGATCTTGATCCTCTAAAGAAAGCATCTTGTTGTATATATTCTCTGACAGATTCATCTTTATGTATAGCATCAGTTTTCCTTTGGCCGTAGTAAGCTAGATTAGGAGTAAACTGATTTAAAGAGTAATTCTTCAACCTAGCCTCGAATCTTTCCAGATGTGAGATGACTTCATCATATTCTGGTTGTGGCTTTAAGCAATAGATTGTAGTTTTGAAACTTTCATATTCTGGTCCTAGGCCTTCTAAAACTCCGAAAAGTTTTGTTATTTTATCATGGCATTCAATTGATCACAAATGGACTTATACTCTCCGAGATATGCTGATAATGTTTGTTCTCGTTTTTGACAGGCCTATAATTTTCCCCTTAACTCGAACTCATTTGCTATTGATTTTTGAGTAAATCTATTTAGCAAAGTCTGCCAAACCTCATAGGCAGTATCTAAGCCAATTATGAAGCTTAGTATATTCTCTGATATAGCACCACTAATCCATGAAGATACAAGCTGATTTGTTTTTATCCAGTCATTATAATCAGGATTAGGAATCTTAGTAGTTCGACCTCCTTCTTCAACCTGCAATGTCTTTGCAGGTGATGGAATTTCGCCATTCACAAAACCGAACAGATCTTGACTTCTTAAAACCTATAGAATTGAGCTTGCCATAGAAGGAAGTTATCCTCAGCTAATTTGATATTAACAAAGTTTGAGATATTGATATGAATAGGAAATGGATATCTCAAACTTCTTGCTGCCATTGTATTCTTCCTGAACTTCAAGCAATACTAGTTGTAATCACAAACTCTACCACTTCTGCAGTATGTTTCTACAAGTATATTGCTGATGAAGAAGTAGATGTGGATGAGAAATATTACTCACAAATCTTACTGGAAGATACAGATGTCTTCACAGATGAATGAATCTTTGACTCTAATCTTCAATCTCATATGATTTCTTCAGGATATGGCTCTGATACCATGAAGAAATTCTGTGCAGAGAAGAACTGAAAAGAGAGATTTCGGGATGAAGGTAATTCTTTCTATTGTATTTCTTCATTGATGAATCAGGTACATGAGTTAACCTTTTATATTTGAAGGCTTTCCTCAAGAGTCTTGTTATACAATTGCTTTTCAGTTGAAAAGAAGAAACAAACTAACTGAATGAAAAAGAAGTTAACTAACTAACTATCAAAGAATTACATAGAAGACTTTGTAGTATAGAAGCAGAGGATAGAAACAGGGGAATAAAGAACAGAGTCTTGACATCTTTCTGCATCATTACTTCCTCTTGTACATCTTCACTTTCCTTGTCCCGTTCCTATTAGATGTCAGTAATTGCATCAGTAACAGCACTAGCAGCATTAGTGATCTTCTGTGCATCAGCAACATTAGTAATCTTCTGTTCTTGTTGTTCAGCAACATTAGTGATCTTCTGTGCATCAGCAGCATTAGTAATCTTCTATGCATCAGTGAAATCTTGACTCTTTCTATTCCTCATAACCTTAACAGAGCGCACCATCCACTATCCTTGTGTCCGGTCATCGTCGCTGTCTTCTTTTTTCTGGCTAACCCACTTTTGCCAACAATTCATTTCACTGCTCCCATGAGCTAACCCGTGATCAGCCGTAAATATATCAAAATGCGTTAGACTTATTTAGCGTAATCAAGTCACCGTATCCATAATATTTATGGTTTGTAGAAGTAAAGTGTTCTCCCGCACTTCTTGGGTTTCTAGTCGATTTATATAAATTAATGGCGACTTTTAATTGAATTGATCTGCATGTTAAATTGATTAAAAACCCAAAAATTGTGGTTGATATGAGCTTGGGAGAGTTCGCGCTAAATCTTCAGCTTAGTAATCCTTAGCTTTCTCTTGGTGGTTCACCAATAAGAAGATTGCAATGGCCTCAAATTGTATGCATAGTGCCTATTTTTTGAAGGACCAAATTACATTGTTTTATTGATGAGCAATCCAAAAATATTAATAAACAGAATGAGGATATAAATCGAATTACCGGATCCACGTGATTTAGTCGATATGATCTACTCCATCGGGAGAGAGTAACATGAGATTCTACTATAGAACAAGAAATATAATATAGATTACAACTACAATTGAGTTAAACACTTCTAGTGTTTTCCAACTTCTCAATTACACTCAATAATTTATATAACAATTACTCACAATCTTTAGTCCTCACTAATACGATCACTTGTTCTTATGACAATCGATATTAGAGCCAAGTTCAGTTGATTTAAAATGAATTGATAGCAACCGGAGTAGGAAAAATGATATCACGAGCGTTAATCAATTGACTTTGGAGCCACACTCAATCCAATTGCGTAGGGTTATCCCACCATCGTCCGATTTTTATTTTTATTTTTTTAAAAAAGAATTGAAAAAAGAAGTTGATAAGAAAATGATAGTCGTAGTGTTCCTATAAAAAAAGTAGTGTACCTCGTTAGACAAACTTAATTGTAGAATCTGGCATTTATATCTAGATATCGCAATTCCTAGTAAAAAAGTTGTGTACCTAGCGACAAATTTAATGTCGGATCTAGCATTTAAATCTAGATATCTTAATTGAACGAAGTCAAACTCAATCTTAAAGAAAATCTGGTGTGTAATGCTTAAATTATGTGACATGCATGACGAACATTGTTATATTATCCATTCAAATCAAGTGTGGTTGTTTTAAAAATCATATAAAATGAGAATGCATTGACTTCATTTTATGCCAAGGTTACTTAACATACGCTTTCTTTATCTAAAAGTAAATCTAATAGAAAGCATTGTCAAGGGAAAATTTGTGATATTGTCCCCTTTATTAATCATCCAGATTATGCCAAAAAGTTCGATAGTCTAAAAGGTCAATGTTAAAATTCTAAAACTTAATGGGAAAAAAATATTAATCGCAAATTTAGAGCCAGCATAACAATAGCCACATAGAAACAGCAAATGAAAACATTATAGCCATCACTATGCACGCCTCAAGAAAAGCCCAAACTAAACTTCATATTTTCCTCTTTGAAATAATTATTGTTACTGCTTTAAGGAAACATAAATGCACTTAAAATTTGAGATTGTCTCCCTTAATTGGCAGTGGCTCAAAACAGCCTTTCTCTTCCCCCATAAATGCGCTCCAGGATTCCCATTCAAGAGCAGCACACCGGAAAAGCTCATTTTGCCTTGATACCTTCTCTCTTCCCCTCTTCAACTTACAATCTCTAATCCGCTGGTATGTTTCCTTATTCCTAGTTTAATTACTTAATAAATCTTCCATTTTCCTTAATCACTTTCCCTAATTCGTTTAAATTGTCAAGATCCAACGATCCACCTTTCGCAGGCACGGATAGTACCTCGGAAGGAGATGTCTTGCGTCTGTTTTTTCACTCTTAATTAAAGTAATATTTTTCATTCTGTTTTGTGATTCACTGTTTCTCTCAATTTTATCATTAGGATTTCATCTTCCATTTGAGTAGATTTCTGATAAATATACGGGTACGCATGACATGATTATTTTCTTTCTCTCAGTTACTTATGTGAGTTGTCTCTTTTTATATTTTATTTTCTATAACAATTTACCTAATTCTAATGTTCTATCAAAAACACTTAAAATGTAGAATAGATTAAGACGCTGAGAAATCTAGGATCCTCTCTTTCAAAACTCTCTATAAAACAAGCTTGAGTTTCATTTTCTTTGAAACTCTATGTTCTTATGATGTTGCATAAGGTACTCTTAAAATTTGAAAACAATGAGGACATTGAGAAATTAGGAGTCATGATGTGAATTTGTTTATCTTGATAGTTGCAAACTGCTTAGAAAATTCTCTCTCTCCATGTGGCAGGTGTGCATGTGCTTTACTCAATTCAACGGACGTTTAGTAGGTCCACTTAAAAAAAGACTAGAACTACTATCATGCCTTGACAAACTATTCGGAATTTTTTGGTAAATTCAGACGCACGTGAACTATGCACATCGCGCACAGAGAGATTCTATTAACAACGCTAGATCTACTACACATGCTTTGACAAACTAATCTGAATTTTTCTGTAAATTCAAACACACATGAACTATGCATAGTGCGTGCACAGAGAAAGATTCTATCAACAATTTCATGATTTTCTAAATTTTTAAGTACTTTGTAAGTATTATAGTAAACAAAACTTTTAGGAAACAAATATTTCATTTACTTCGTTGTTTTCAAATACTAAGAGTTCCTTATGAAGCATAGTAAGTAAATAGATTTTTTTTTTTTTAATGAAACTTAGGCAAGTCATATAGAGAAATGGAAAAGGAAGAATCCTAGATTGCTCAGCAACCTAACTGCATTCATGGTGTTTCATATAGAACATTAAAAGTAAAAAAATTATCAGATGAAACACAAATACAGAAACTCATACATGTAACAAAAAGAAAAAGAAAAAAATATATCATTTAAGCCAGTATAAATGTAAGCAATGTACCCAATTAGAAGATGAAATCTTATTCAGTGATAAAATTGAGAACGAAATAGTGAATCATAACAAAGTAAATTATCATATTATTTTTATTAAGAAATAAAGAAGATATTTTCAAGAACTCTCCTTTCGAGGAACTATCGATGCCTTCAAAGGGTAGATTGTTGGATCTTGACAATTTAAAAGAAATAGAGAATTTATTGACTAACCAAATTGAGGTTAAAAGGGAGAATTTAAATTCTGTGAACCATCATGAGCAGAAATGTTAATTAGTCAATGAGTTGCTCGGAAGAGGATCTTGATTTGTCGCATTGGAGACATTTGAGGCATTCAGGAATATTGGTACGCGTGGTATTAACTTACTTGGACATTTTTTTGGAGTATTTGGGCAGTTTGACCAGTAACTTTTGTAACGAAGAAATATGTCCGAAATGGACTAAAAAAGGTCGTAAATAACGAAAGGTTAACTCTTGAAAAGCTATCTGCTTATTATTTTTTTTCCATGGCACGTTCTAACCAGCTCTTGCTTGGGGTGACGAATTTCACTAAATTATGATTGTCGTTAATTAGCATCGAGATAAATAGCTAATTGGTAATTCTTAGACATAAAGGAAACAAATGTCGCGTGATCATCACTAATTTTAAGCTACATCCAGCCTATGAATTTTCATAATTTTATAACATACATTGATGGTGAAAAGTTTTTTGTTTTCAAAAGTAACTCGAGATTATGACATATGTATGCATTGTTATGGTAGATTTCTGACTAAGTGTTTGCTTTGTGCTCTTGAGATTGCCTGTGAGAATAAAATTCTTCCAACAGCGGTGTTGCTAATTGGAATAAAAGGTTACTTAACATGGTTTTGCAGTACTTAACCTTTCCTCTTTCTGTTAATTTGTACACTAATATTGTTAGCATAATCCTCCATTTGATCATAGCATAAGAAATGAATTTTGATTGCACTTTAGATATTGACCTGTTATCTTTTTGCTTTTACTTTTATCAAAATCGCACCAATATATATATTTTTTAACCCCTATTTGATTCTCTTCAGCCTTCCACTTCAACGGAGGAAATTCTGAAATAAAACATTTATTTTTTGAGGGAAATTCAAATGTGACCAATTAATTTATTTATGGCCCATTTATTTGTAAGGCAAATATCTCAAGTCATACATGACCCGACTCATTTTATTAAAATACTTATATATCTAATTAAATCTAGGATAACTTTTTTTTTTTTTTTTTTTTATGACTTTTAAAAAATACATATTGTTAAAATACTTCTATGCAATACACATTTAATGGATAAATTTTATTTCGAAAGAAATTAAATTTTTATATTTTCTTTTTTTAAGACAAACTCAATTATGAAATTCGATATTTAAATCTAGATATCGTGAGTATTGAATGAACTCAAGCTCTTTCTTAAAGAAAATTTGGTATGTAATAGTTAGGGCCTGTTTGAAAACCGTCCTTTTCTTTTCTTTTTTTCCTTTTGTTCTCTCCTTGTTAGCAATTTATGAAAGATAAATATGTCATGAGTGTGCCAATTTAGGATTTTTAGTTGACATTAAAATTGGTTTGGCGTAAATGTATTATAAGTATATCGATTTGAAATATTTTTGTGGTATTTTCCCTTTATAAATTATCTAGATTATTTTAAATGTTGGCTCAAAACTCTATAAAATTTATTACTTCTGACCAAAAAAAAAAAAAACTATGAAGATTATGCCAAAAAATTCAAAGGTCGAATTTTCTTTTCTCTTTTTTGTCCTAGAATTATTACTTGCATCCAACTTTACTTTAACCGCAATTACCGCCGCATGAAATTTGTCAACCCATGTAAGAATTGGTTAAAGCGTGGCATGCAAAAAGACAATAAACAGATAGCTTTCAAAGAGTTGACCTTTCATCACCTTGCATATTTTAATTTTTTTAATCCATTTCTAGCACATATTTTCGTTTCAAATGTTACTTGTCAAACTGCCCAAATATCAGACCGAAAAAAAAAAAAAAAAAAAAAACAGAAGCCCAGCTAACTAAATGCCACGTGTACCGATATTCCTGAATCCCTCAAATGCCTCCAATGCAGCAACTCAAATCCTCTTTTGAGCAACTCAGTTATTATTTGCCATTTCTGCTCATGATGGCTCATAGGATTAAATTTTCCTTTTTGTGACCTCAATTTGAAGACTTCTCTAATTTGCCTTCATTCGAAATTAGTAATTTATAGGCCCAAAACAAGGTGGCAATCATATTTATGGATCTAGTTAAAACTAAAACTAAATTTATGATGCAAAATATCAGAGATTTTATTCTTCGATTGACATGAGAATTAGTTTGAAGTAAATATATTACAAGTATACCGGTTTTATGGTTTTTTGTATCGAATGTATTTTAGGATATCTACATAAAAGATAAACAATAGTCATATTATTTAAAGAAAAATCTCATTTAAATGCACTATGTGTCATTTCAATTATGATTACATTATGAAGGATAATTTTGCAAATCATTACTTCATCATTGAACTGATAGCTCTGCTTGTTGTTCACGAGATTACCGATGGAGAATGATAGATGATCGTGCCAATGGTAAATTCCTAGTGGAGAATACTCATTCGAAGAATTATGGGTAAAACAAAGCAAAATAAACAAATTCTGAAATTAAAAGGTGGGCTGAAAATTACAAGCATATTACACAAAGGATTTGAAGTCGGATGAGAGAAACCGGGCAATGTTTACGAATGATCAGACTGGCAGGTGGAGCCAACGGGAAGATGATGGAACCCCTAGGTTGCAGTACCTCCAGGTTCAGTCCTCATCGAGGCCGTAGCTTTTTGCCTTTTTCTTCTGTTTTTGTCTTATTCAGTTCGTGGATTTTGGGTGATCCGTCAGCCTGGCATCGATTAAAGGGCTTTTGGGGTTTGATCGTACCCCGCCATTAGGGGTGATCATGATCCAAATTGGACCGGTCCAATACCTAACCCTAAAACAACTCGTACAGTGTCGGTCCTCAATTTTTGGGACCGAGGACCGACCTGGTCGAGTCTAGGACCGAGGACCGGACCGGCTCTACGAGTTCAGTCCTGTCCGGTCTCAGGATCAATCCGGGACTAACTGATAATTTTTTTATGTCATTTTTTTTATTCCTTAAAAAGTAAAACTCATTAATTTAAATTATATATCGATCAACAATACGATGTTAAGCAACCAAATTACAAATATAAGTACATATTCAACATAAATTTAAGATAAGGTGATCATAAAAATTTTGCACTAGTTAAAAATAACAAACTATATAAATGATCAAGATTGCTAATAGAGATAAAGTGTTTCCATCGCTGAAGCATACTATAATTTTTTTGCTTTTGATTTGTTTTCGAATCATTCTTCCCTTCGGCAAAATGGAATGAGATGAGAAGTTTAAGAGAAAAGAATTATAGGCCAAAAAATGTTTTCTAGGCATCTTCTCCTGCAATCATCTATCAATAATACTTGTAACACTATATGCAAAAAAGATTCATACATTCGATCAAACAAAGTCTAATCAACCAATAATGAAACTTCGCACCACTTGACAAGCACATCATCATAACAACAGCAATACTACTATTCGAAAACTTCTTCCATTTAACACAAACTCAAAGCAAAGTGCAACTAAACTATTAAACCATAAGAAGTTCAAAATACGTATAAGTGAAAAATGAACAGGATAAAAATGGAAGAACAAAAAAAGAGGTTGAGGACATTTTAAGCCATTTCACACTTTCACAAGTCTTTGTTCACACCATTTTCACGACGTCATTCACATCGTTATTCATTCAAGCTTTCAAGTGAAGAATTCTAGATAGGTTTGCTATTTATAAGAAAAATATAAAAAAATGATATATTAAATATCTAAAATATATTATATATAAATATATTTTATCAGGGTTGGTCCGGGTTGGACCGACCCTAAATTTCCAGGACCGAGGACCAACTCGCACAATACCGGTCTTGGAATCTTAGGACCAAGAACCGATCCGATCCCCTTGAAAACCGGACCAAGACCAGCAGGGTTGGGCCGGTCCAGGGCTGGTCCAGGGTCGACCCTAGACCGCTGCTCACCCCTACCAGCCATGTTGAACTGACTGTGATTTTGGGACCTTGAATTAGTGATACTTTCAAGCTGCCAAGTCGATAGGATCAACATCTTCTTCAGTATTTTGTTGCTTGAATTTCAGCAATCTAGCTAATACATTCCTGGAGAAGCATGTCTGAGGACACAAATGAAATAGGTAATAGCTATTACCATTAACATGCCAGATCACATTTTGAACATTTCTTGTGTTTGTCATGTCCTTGCCAGTAATTGTATACTTCTTGCCAAACATCATGAGTTCTATTCACTTTGCTGCTGTGACAAAATTATTGTACAGAGTACTAGCAAGTAAAATTTTATAGGGTCGCCAATAGCATGCGGCATTGCTTGTAAATTTATAAGAATATGCCAAAAAAGTTGAATGGTCTTTTGTATTTCGCATTGTAAATTTACTTGTAATATGTTTACTCCAAAATGCTATACTTATACATGAAAATTTACAAGTATATTCATAAATTTAAGTTTCATTATAATATACTTGTAAATTTTCAAGTAAATTAGTTTCCTATCTACTTGTTGGAGTAAATATATTACGAGAATATGCCAAAAAGTTCAATTGTTGTTTTTTGTCAAAAAAAAAGTTCAATGGTTCTTTCTTTTCTTTTTTTTTTTTTTTTTTTTTGGGTCGGGAAAAAGTTCAATGGTTTAAAAGGCTGATTTTTCTTCTATTTTCTGTCCTAGAATAATTAATTGCATCCAATATTACTTTAACCGCCATCACCAGCAAATAAAGTGTGTCACGCCATGCAAGAATTGGTTAAAGCGTGGGATGCAAAAAAGACAATAAGTAGATAGCTTTTTTGCGTATTTGTATTTTTTGAGTCCATTTCTGATACATATCTTCCTTTAAAAAGCTAATTGTCAAATTGCCCAAATAACTTAATGCCACATGTACCGATATTCCGATTTCCCTCGAATGCTTCCCATGCCAACATATCAAGAGACGAATCCTCTTTCGAGAAACTCATTGACTATTTTCCATTTCTGCTCATGATAATTCATAGGATTAATTTTTCGTTTTTGTCACCTCAATTCGGAGACTTCTCTAATTTTCCTCCATTTGAAATGAGTATCTTTGGCACCAAAACAAGGTAACAATAGTATTTTTGAGTTCAAACTAAAACTAATTTACAATGTTAAATATTAGAGATTTTAACTTTTGGTTGACCTGAAAATTAGTTTAAAGTAATTGTATCACAAGTGTATTAGTTTAAAATATTTTTGTGGTATTATCCCTCTTATATATATATATATATATATATATATATATATATATATATATATATATATATATATTGTCCTATCTATCCGATGCTACTTTAACCGTAATTACCACCACATGAAATTTGTCACCCATGCAAAATCTGATAAAAGCGAGGCATGCAAAAATACAATAAGCAACGGCTCTTCAAGAGTTGACCTCTTATTACTTTGCATATTTTAATTTTTTTGAGTCCATTTATGACACATATCTCCGTTTCAAAAGCCACTTGTCAAACTGCCCAAATAACTTAATGCCACGTATGTCGATATTCCTTACTCCCTCAAATGCCTCCAATGGCAACAAATAAAGGGACGAATCCTCTTTCGAGCAACTCATTTATTATTTTCCATTTCTGCTCAGTTAGCTCATAGGATTGAATTTTCCTTTTTGTTAAGTCAATTCGAAGACTTCTCTAATTTTCGTCCTTCGGAAACGAGTATCTTTTGGGGCCAAAACAGGGTAACGATAGTATTTTTGTGGATCTAGTTAAAACTAAAACTAAATTTACAATGGGAAATATTACAGTAGAGATTTTAACCTTGTACAAATTTTATTGTCCAAGAAACTTATCAAAGTAAATTGTTAGTTTACGTTATGGAATTTAAAAATTACCTTACTGTTAGATTTATTTATCGTGTCGTCACGACAAACTGGATACGTTTTAGAGCTTAAGACACCTGCCAAAATTACCTAATTGAGCTTGTTATGCGTTATAATGAACAAAATCTTAACGAAATTACCCGTCAAAACGAACAACATCTAAATAGGAAAAAATGTTAATCGCAAACTTAGAGCAAGCATAACAACAGCCATAGAAAAAGCACATGAAAATATTATAACCATCACTATATGCACGCCTCAAGAAAAATCCAAACAAACCTTCATATGATCCTCATTGAAATTTATTGGTGCTTAAAACCTGGGATTGTCTCCCTTAATTGGCGGTGGGTCAGAACAGCCTTTGATGCCTCCTCTCTTCCCCTATATATGCCCTCCGAGGGTCGCATTCAAGGGCACAGCAGAATAGCTCATTTTGCCTTGATACCTTCTCTCTTCCCTAATTCAGCTTGTCATCTCTATCTTCTGGTATGCCTCCTTATTCCTAGTTTATTTACTTAACAAATCTTCCATTTTCCTCAACCACTTCCTCTATTTTCTTTTAAATTGACAAGATCCAACCATCCACCGTTCGTAGGTACGAATAGTACTTCAAAAGATCTTTACCAAAAAAAAAAATAGTCCTTCAAAAGATGTCTTGCAAATACGTTCTTATGATTCATTATTTCTCTCAATTTTATCACTGAATATGATTCTATCTTCTGTTCGAGTAGATTTTTGATATATACATGTACGTGAGTTGTCCTTGTTATCACCGCATATGATTCCATCTTCTTTCTCCCGGTCATGTACGTGAGTTGTTCATGTTTATGTTTTTTTTTTCCTCTTAATTTACTTAATCCTGATGTTCTATCAGGAACACTCAAAATGTGGAATGAATTAAGTCACCGAGAAATTTAGGATCCTCCCTTTCACGTCTCTCTATAAAACACAGTATAAATTTCATTTTCTTTGAAACTCTATTTCCTCACAATGTTTGCTTTAAGGAATTCTTAAAATTTGAAAACCATGAAAACACAGAGTAATTTGGAGTCATCATGAACGTTCATTTACCAAATCTACTAAACATGCTTCGACAAACAAATCTAGTCTCAATTAACCTTTCAGCATCAGAATCTCCTTTTGGAAAAAAAAGAAAAAGAAAAAGAAAAAGAAAAAAAGACCAGGAGCATGTCGAGGATTAGTAGATAACACGTTCAAGGTGATGAATATCTGAGACATGATGGCTGAGTCTTGAATGTACAAGGTCTGGCCATTTTTGCTTAAAATCACTCACCATCTCTAAAGAAAATCACCCCTTGATAACACCCAGATAGAAAACGTCGTCAAACCTCTCCGACGTGTCGTGGTTCTGTTTTCGGAGTAAATAAGGATATGACTGCCTTCGTTGTTTTAATGTTTCTCAAGTCTATCCTAGGATGGGTTAATAAATAAAGAATCTTACATTTATAGAAAAAAATTACGACGCAATAACCATCTCGAATTACGTGGGAACGCCTGTAACGTTTCTAAATGTTTAAACGGATAGGTAAACAAAATATTCAAAAGTCTAGCTCTTGTAACACTGCCCAAAAATCTGCTTCGTTGTTCTCAAGCAAAGCAAGTTCAAATAAATTTATTTTGATGCGCAATAATTATCTTAATAAGATTAAACGGAATTCCGACTATCGCGATTACATTTTTCTTCAATGTTTTCCTTACTATTAGATATTTTCGCTAATCGTTTTATGTCCTCACTTATTGCCCCATCTTCCCCGTGGGATTCTATGTTTCAAAAAGTTACGTCGAATGACTTACAGCCAATTTTCACAAACATAAGCACTCAATGTCCTCGGTATTTTTTTTTATCATAACAATAGGTGATTATGTACTTCTTTCTTTAAAAAAAAAAAAAAAAAAAAAAAAAAACTAAGAAAGCGCCTCTTTTCTTCTTTTCGACGATTTGTGAATTGGACTTCTATTTTTCTTGAATTTTGTTCAGGAAGATATGGAAGATCGTTCTTCAGATGGAAATGCCCATCCATTTCATATGGCACCACCAAATCCAGGTCAATTTATTCTGGTCACGTCTCCAAACCTCGAGCTTCAAGAAGGAAACTATCTCGGCAACAATGAAGAACCATCATCATTGGACTGCTTCCCTTCGCCAACTGTATGACAATATTTTGATAAATTTCCAAAATGATGCACCCTAATTATCGTCTTTTCTATTCCGTATTAACTATAGATAAACATACATTAGGACATAAATTTACGTATATAATTGTTTACATCTCTTCATCGTGATCAGTTGGAATTAGTAACTCGAGAACCAGATCAGCCTTTTAGCCAAGCGGAGATGATGTCGACGCGACCCACTCAACCCGCAACTAGGTTTGTGGACATGAGCTTTCTCATTTACATATTAAACTTCTAAAAGATATTTCATATTACGATATGTCAACTATGCCTTAGCTTATCCTGAGGATTTTCTCAAATGTTTGATGCATGAAAACCCAGTCTTCACCAAGGAGGTTTGTTAGATGGTGGCAACACGAGCGGCGAGCAAGCATGGAAGATTGGAGGGAACCATTCCGACCAGAGTTGGCCAATTCCTTGGCCTCAAACGCCATTCCCTTACAGTGAAGTAAGTATATTCATGACTTCAACCCTCGTGATAAGTCTCATGAAGCTCGATATAACATTGCCATTGGAATATAATGGTGCTAATACCGCGTGAATGTGAATATTTGTTGCTCTTAACTAGATGGGACTTGGAGTGGGGCATGAGGCGCCTCATTTGACCCACCAACAAGAGGAAAATCAGGTCATCTGCAACCAAACTAATCCTTATGAAGCCTCTTCAGGGTACATAATCGAGCTCTTCTCCATTGTTTTATACTCATAGCACATGTTTTAACTGACTTTAAAGCCTATAAGAAAAAAAATCAATTGCATCAAATGCAAAGTAAAAATATGTGTGTTCATGAATTCTGTTGAAAATTCTGGACCCATCGATTTATAAGCAAAGCTCCAAGCATCCCAAATGTACTGAATGGTCAGTATTCCAAGGCACCAAGTCGGTATTCAATTCAACCTTTTATATATCTATCATGAGTAGTATTTCTATTTATGTAATGTGAAGATACTATTGAGAGTAAGTATATATTGCAATTTGTAGAATCATAAAGTTTGTTTTAATGTCATATTGTTTAATGTTTGTCACGAATTACTCGAATTCAGGTCCCACCAATTCATCGACGAATCAGCAATGATCCCATTTGTTCTTGATGCTCAGTACTCTAGTTCGGGGACACCTCAACAAGCTTTGCCTATTTGGTATATACTGAGCTTTTCTTTTCCTCATCTCCGTCATGAGAACCGTGTAAAATCAGAAACATAACCCACGAATTATATCAGGGCTCATGGTATGTCTCAGCAACAGATCAATGAAGTGCTTGCTGGTGCATCTAATGCACTTATACATGCAGCGGTAGACATATCCATGTTATCACCTGAGACCTCTATCCCATATCGGTATTTGTTCTTTCCCTAGCAGTCTTGCTTGAGCTTTTCCCAATGTTTCAGTGATGTCTCCGGGTGTAGATACTTATTAAGCATATTTACTCCTAGAATAAGAGTTTACTCTTGTTGTCAATAGTTTTTGCCTTGCTGCTAGAGTTGAATCTCCTACCGTGTACCTACACTGTCTTAGTCCTTAAAAAAAAGGATAACTTGTCATTTGATATTCCTTTCCAAACACAAGAAATATATAATGCCAAATATCACAATTAATCAAACTTATTACTTTTTGAAGGAGGTTAATGTCGCACTGTTGACTTCATCTTCTTGTTGTTTCCTTATCTACATTGAAGTTTTTTTTGTTTCCATGTGAGGAAGAACTTGAAAACCCTAGAAATGGAAAGGCCGTAAGGGAATATTCTGTCCACCACTAGAAGCACCTACACTGTGCAAAATAAAGCACACTCAAATCGTTCAACTTGTGATGCCCTTAGTCTTCTAATTGTGTTAGTGATAGTATCAGATTTGTTTGTATTGTATAAACAGGAAAAGTCTCTATCGAGCACAACATGTGCAACCAAATCAGCTTCCAATCCTTGATGCAGATCTACAAAGTCATGATTCTACAATGCCTGAAACTTCGATGATGATTGAGTCAGACTTCATTATCTTTGCAGTTCATGATTCTATAATGCCGTGATTTATTTTTTAACCTTTTGAGCAATTATAACTTCATGAAGTAAAAATAGTTCAAATATATTAGGCTTTGTAGCTGTGATTTTGATGAAGTTTGCACTTTCTGCAATAGCAAAGCATGAAAATGTTCCTTAAAAAACATTGATTAACAATAATGTTGGTAGTTTTCATTTGTGTAATACTGTGTGATAAATGTTCTCAAAATATGTTGCCGAACCCAATAGTAAAGATTGTTTACGTTATCCTGCTTAGTTCTAGTTGATTCAAACTTCTAATGATCATCCTCCCTTTTTGACTTTTTATGTTTTGTGTTCCTTCCTTTATATGCACAAGTAATAGCAAGAATCAAAGCACGACAAATGTTATATGCTATATGCTTTCGTTGATCATGTTTGTCACCATAGTTATTTCAATGATATATACCCTTTATCGTCGTTGTTAATCCTCTTTTACTATTTGAATCTAGGCCTCAATATTCACCATCTTATCAACAAGTTAATCAAGCACCATTTGTGCAAAGTTTCATTAATAATGCTGACAATGGCCTAATGTTCTCGCATCCTGCATCATCCTTACCTCAAAGGTATGTAAACTTAGTTCATTCTTCATTACTGTTCGGGAACCTTTTCTAGTTCTCGTTCAATTTTCCATCAACTGCATTCTTCATTGTGTATCATTCTACATTATGGAGTTCTTTCAAGGTTCTGTATATGGAGTTCTTTCATGGTTCTGTATTGACTTATTGGGTTTCCTTTACTAGTCCACTTGGATTTTCTAATGAAGCTCCTCAAGTTATCCCAAATCTGAACCCAGGGCAAAGCCAATTCATGAACCCAGAAATGGTAAAACTACAATTTTTTTTTTTTTTTTTTTTTAAGTCCAGAATATGCATTCATTTTGATTTTGATGTTCGAAATACATCAGTCAACACAAAAACATCATCTTCAATAATTTCCTATAGGATGGTGGAAATTACTATATTGGTAATCAATATCATTTGAGAACAATGAACACGTACAGTAAGGTACTTATAGTTTGTGATTAATCTAACAAATAAATAGCAATATTGTGGCTCATTATTACATTTTTTTTATTGCCTAATAATGTGAGCCCTCTCGGATGAAAACTTTAGCAAGAAAGTAGACAGTAATCTCGAATTTTGATGGTATTTATGAGAAACGACTTTCGTCATCCTCATCTGCTAAACATTTTCGGGTCAACTTTCCTATAAATAGTAGTTTTATTAGTCTGTACTGAATTATGATTAATTGATTTATTTCATGCCCAAATGTGGTTAGGATCTTAACTAAGATATTTTCTCATATGTGGATCATGTAGATGGATGGAATCACTGAGGGACAAAGTCAACCTGGGGCGAATTTTGGACCGTCTAATACTAGTTTTCAACCTCAAAGGTATGTGTTAAGTACACATTGAACAACCGTTTCGATATATTGCAGCAATTTGATTCAGATAATTTCTGCCTATTTTATGTTAACTTTCCCTCTCGTCTTTTTGGTGTCTCAATGATAACAGCTCCAGGGGGATTATGAACAGTGTCTATGATCCGATGTTCGAAACTATTGGTTTACCGATCGACCCCCATCTGAGGATGTTCTTAGCGAGTCAACGTGGTGAGTGCTCGGAAATTATTGCTTGAATAAGCATTTTACTTATTCGAAATCGCATGGACCTTATGATAATACTATATGCCAATTTAGGGTGTGTATGTTTTGTCAAAAATAATTTCCGAGAAAACATTTTCCTCATTTTCCAGCGTTCAGTTCATTTAGGAAAATGAGTCAACGGAAAATGTTTTCCTAGTCAACAGAAAATGTTTTCCTTCTAAAGCTTAAATTCAGGAAAACGATTTCCCCTTTGAAAGAACCAGAAAACGTTTTCCAAAATGTTTTAAGGTCCTTGCTTAATGAAAAATTTATTATTAAAAATAATTTCTAATTTTTTTGATTGGTAAAAAAAATAATTTCTAATTAAAAATTTTGAATTTATTATTATTATTATTATTATATCTTTTCTTTTCTTTTTTTTTTTGCTTTTTTTTTTCTTGTTTTCTCTTTTCTTTCTTTGCTTGTGAACGTAAACCCTAACTCCTCCCCTCTCTCCTTCGTCACCGCCGCCTCCCTTTCGTCACCACCGCCGCCTCCTCCAACCCTAGCCCCTCCTAAGCTCCCATTAGCTTTGCTCCCTCCTCTTCCTCTTCGTCGGTGTCTTCTACACCTTCAATCATTTTTCAAATGTAATCCAAATATCAGAAAATATTTTCAATCATATATTACCAAACAAAGGAAAACTAGCCGTTTTCCTGAAAAATGGTTTCCCATAAAATATTTTCCAAAAACGTTATGTTTTCCGTGAAACAAACACACCCTTAGTCTGTTGCTATATGATGAGCAAATCACATTGTTATTAGAAGCTCACTTTATATCTTGGACTCAAAAAATTATGTTAATAAGAATATGGCGATGATGACTTGGGGCATATCACACTTCCATATTATGCGCATTTTTCATGCTTTTGGCTCATTAGGCGATACGGGTATTGTCAGGTCCGCCGAGATCCAGAGAAAATGCAAGGAGGCAATCCATTAGTGAGCCGCAACCAAGGAGGTTCCCGGAAAATTGATCGGGAAGAAAGATCTGTAGCGGCCTCTTTCCATGGATGTTCTTGCGAGTTCTCGTAGGAGTGAGAGGCATGGTTCTGCTGGGGACCTGGGTTTTCTTTTATTTTAAGTTTCAAACTTTGAAATGTAGCTTCAAACTTTGCCTTCTCATCTTTGTTATTTTGAACCTAGGTTAATTAGGCATGAAGCTTCGACAACCTTTCTATTTATATGTGGATCTATTTGCTTATATTCTCGGCAGTCGCATGAGTTGTATTTGCATCTGGGCTCAGCTTGAGCTATAGAGCTACATGCTCCTCATCAGAGTCGGGGCATTTCGTGAAGTTTTTCTTTATTAATTAATCTTATTTTAGGTAAATCGTTCGGTTGTTCATCCTTAGATTAAGCAATATTGGTGGAGGTGGCGACAAGTGATGGGTGCAGTTAAGAGTGGTAACATAGGTAGGGTAGAATAGGGATGATTGATTTTAGAGTACCGAATCATATCTTGGAATTGGGACTTAAACAAGAAGGGTTGATTCCCTATTTGTGAAACCGAAAACCAGCCCACCTAGTCCAAGAACCACCATGATCTTTCTTTTTCTTCGTCTTCCTTTTTTTCCTTTTTCCCTATTCCCTAGCAAGGATCGGAACACTAAATTGGAAAGGAGATTAGAAACAAATTTGTTTTTGAACTCTCGAGAGGAATGGAACTGTCACGCCCCGAATCCCAAGACACGTGAACAATCCGCCATGATCGTGCAATCGCGACATTCCCAGGTAGTGTCGCCGACCCAAATTAATTTATTTAAGCGCATGCGGAACGTATTAATAAACCCCCGACAATTTAAAAGCGGGATAGAAAAGCAGGAATCAAAAATCCAATTAATACAGGCCAACATGCTATCATAAAATCAAACAAGGATTACATGCAGCCAAACTGGGTCGAGGTCTATACACTAGGGATCGATTCACCATCTAGAAAGAACAGTCCTAAGGCCACTAAAAAGATTCGATCCTCCCTCTTCTTAGCTCTGCACTCCTTGCCCAACTTCACTGGCAGTCCACTTGACTCTGCTAGAATCCTCATCTCGCGCCCCGAAATGTGTTTCCCACAACGGGGTGAGACATTGTCTCAGCTAGTTCACCCCTCCTAAGCCCCTATTAGAAAGAAAATACGCCCAAAGATGACCTAACCACACATTAAGAAGACTTACCTCGCCACGTCCGCGCCCAAGTTAGTACAATTTATAACATTCAATCACGTGCAAATATGACAATTAAATAAAGCACGGCATAATCACATCATCAATCAATCAACCACTTGGATCGTCTCAGCGATCAATTGGCTCGGCCGATTACATGTCATTCTAGCGAATCAACCAATTTTCCCAACCACGACCCTAAGGGTAGACTCAACAAATCGGTGGTATCACGGCCCCACGTGGCACGACCTTCGAAAAGGTGGTTCAACATTAGTGGCATCACGGCCCCACTCGGCACGGCCTCTAATAGGCGGTCAATCATGGCCAAATCCCCATCAATTTCCACATTTAGCATTTCTACACATAACCCCTAATTTACGCAATCACACTCAATTCGCCACCAATCAAGTATCAAATTTAAATTCTAACATCACAGCAGCGATCAGCACGAAATTCTGAGCAACCGGGGCTAAAAATAAATTTTTCTGTTTTTTTTAAATAAATAATAATATTTAATTAATTTCGGAATATTTTAATATTATTTTAATAATCCGAATTTCCAACCAATTAAATAATTCTAAATAAAAATCTAAATAAGTCACATCACCATTAACTTTAATTAACCTCTTTTAAACTTAATTAAATCCAATTAAGCTTAATCCAATTTCCTTAATCCAACTTACATTAAAATAATCTAATCTAACCACCTAAACATACTTAATTCAAATTAAACACACTTAGAGCATAATTAACCGGCTAATCAAGGATTAGTGAGGTAACTCACCCGATTAACGCGCCGGACGGACCAAAACGACGAGCACGACGCCGGGATCGATAAACTCCAAAGGCGGGCTCGCGTCCGGGGCCGGGAAGCCGGCCAAAACGGGCCCGGAAGGGGCTGTAAAACCCATTTTCCGGGTTTGCTGAACCGGCTGGAAAGGGGGCTAACGGCGGCGGTTTGGGTCGAGGGATGGCGGCGGTGGCGTGGCGTGGCGACGGCAGCGGCTGACGGGGTTGGGCGGCGGCTGAAGGAGGGCGGCTGGAGGGCGGGGCTGGCGCGGGCTGGTGCGACGGGGTGCGGGCGGCTGAGGCGGACGGAGTGCGAGGCGGGGACGGACGGCTGACGGGGCTGGGCGGCACGGCGGACGGCAGTGGCGCGCGACGCGGCGACGGACGGGGGGGTCGACGGCCGACCCTCCCTCTCTCTCCTCTCCCTCTTCTCTCTCTTCCTTGAGGTTGAAGAAGACTCTCCCTCTCTCCTCCTTTTCCTTTCTCTTTTTTCCTTTTCCTTTTCCTTTTTCTTTCTTTCTTTCTTTCTTTCTTCCAAAGGGGGCCCACTGCATGACCTCACCATGACGTCACACTCCACTATCTCCCTCAACTTCTCCAATAGGTTCAATTAATCTTTCCGCCGGGGTCCAAATTTTGCGCAACTCAATTCCTTCAATTCTTCTTTCAATTAAGTCCAATTGAAGTCCATAAAAATTAATCCAATGTCACTACACTTTAATTCACATCTTGGCTTGTCTATAGGACCAATTTAAATCCCAAAAGTACAACCAAAGGCAAACCTTATAATTTCTCTTGATTTAATTCAAATTGACTCCCATAAAATCAATTGATGTCTCACTTATCAAATTGATTATTTTATTTATCCAAAAATTCCTTATATTCCTCAATTTCACAACCCCGGCTTCAATCGAACGAACACGGCCCTATTTATCCGGTCAAAATTAGGGCCCAAAAATCGGGATGTCACAACTCTTCCCCTCTTATAAAAATTTCGTCCTCGAAATTTAAACCTTTACCAACCCTTATACAAAAGGTGAGGGTATTTTCATTTCACTGAGTCTCACTATTCCAAACTAATCCTTCGGTCTCATGGTGTCATCCGACCATTTTGATCAAGGATACCATCTTGGTATACCAAATCTGCTCTTTCTGAACTGGCCACTGACTGAACCCCGCATACATGACACTCTGTCGCCAACATCTGATCTCTTCTTCTCAACTCCCCAACAAACCTCTGAAGCTCAATGACTGAAAATTTCTGCCTTCACTCTGACACTGATCTGACCACTGAAACACTGATCTCTAGGCTAACTCTGGTCTGTGATCTTTCTCTACTTCCTTTTTACCACTAAATTCTATACCCTCTGATATACACTGCTTAAGAAAGAACCCCCTGAAAGAATCCCCCTGAAAACTCTGCCAAACCTGTAATCTCTTATCTGAATTCGAAATATAAATCACCCCCGGCATTCCATGCTGGTGAATTATCTGGTGCCCACATACTTCGATATACCCACTTCGTATCATAACAAAATCTTTGAATTTCTGAAATCGAACTTAGATTAGCGGTTAATTTCACTCTGACGCACTTTTGGTGTAACCTAGGCTACTAGGTAGTTCTCAGAACTTTTTAGGACAAATGACCCTTGGTCGATTTCCTTCGAGCCACAATGAACCCACTCGACACAATGTCGATTCTCGATTGTCGTGAAAATCCCGAGGATTCAAATACGGACACGGGGTACCAAAACGACGAAAAAATCAAAGTAGTGCCAGTCGATGAGAGTTTTCCAATTCAGTGGGGTCACCCACGATTGGTCATTCATCTCAATCGAACTGACCTATCTCTGATCTCAATTCGATTTTATACTGTGCCGCAATGATCTCTAAAGATGAACATGGTCGAGAAGTCGATTCCTGGTCGAATCGTCAAGTCAATTTGCCTAAAAGCCCTTAATGACTCACCTAACTAGCCTAGTTATCTCATGAGTGGCCAACTCAGAGAAAAACACTAAAGTCATGCCGATGAAACGCCCAACTTATCTAATCAAAGTCAGAATCCATAAACCTGGATATTGCACACCCAAAACAAGATCCATTCGTATCATACCAAAGCGGACTAACTCCATCCATCATTCGGCCACTTTGTCCTCAAATGGTATCGGGGAACTTCGAATCCTTAGTAAGTTCATCACGATGTCCCATGGTGATATACCTTCACATCGCCTACCAATTTAACCGACGCCGATTCGACTTACCGGCACCATCTCGGTCAAAACCGCATTACCATAGTGAACTTCGACAAGATTTTCTCCTTGAGTGCTACACTGTCAGGTGTATTCAATTATTCATGGAACTCGAACTTTCCATCCTCAGAAATCTCAAAATCAATCTCTTCCTTACTAGTATCTTCTTATCAGACTTTTTGAACATCTCTGTCTGTCAACTAGGCGCCGGTTTAAAACTTGAGCATCTAATTCAATTTTCAAATTTCAAACTTCAAAATTTTTTTTTTTAAGGGCGGCTATAAAATTCAAAGGGTAGCCTACTTCAATCTTGAAAACCAAATTTTGAACCCTTTTTAAATAAAATCAATACTTTAGCTAGTCTGAGCACAATTGAAGACTTTCAACTTGAAGCATCAGTGACTCCTTTTATCCTTCCAGGTGATACCAGATACCACTATTCAAGTCCTTCAAAAGATCTGGTTCACATCGCTATCTCATTCAATTCCTCCTAAGAAAATACATACTTTGAGGCTTTGACGGTCAATAAAGATCTGGAGTCTTTCTTCACACCACTAATATCTCTAGATCTTCGGAGCGGAAATTGTTGCTGTGAGTTCCAAGTCGTCTGTCAGGTAATTCTGTTCATAAGGTCTCAACTGATGGGACACACGTGCAATAACCCTATCATACTGCATCATTAAGCAATCCAATCCTTTAAATGATGCATCACTGAAAATTTCACACCCTCCAAGACCAGATGGAATGGCCCACACAGGTGCAGTAGTCAGCCTCTTCTTAGGCTCTTGAAAACTACACCTGCACTCATCTATCCACACGAACTTTTCTTTCTTCCTCGCAGTCTTGTCTACGCGATGCTATCACCGAAAGAGATCCCATATACGAACCGTACGTAACATTCTCGCTCAACCCGAAACTTCGATCTCTCGCCACCGTAATCAATCTCGGCCAACTGTTCACTGCTTTAATCTTGACAGGGTCCACAAAGATTTCTTCGCCTGAAATCTCGTGACTTACCAACGGTACACAAGTCATCCAAAACTTGCACTAACTAAACTCAGCATGAAATTCAAGAGCCTTCAAGGTCTGGAGTATCATCTTTAACTGTCTCTCGTGCCACTTGGCATTCTCTGAACACACCCGGATAACTTCACTGAACACAATCACAACTGATTTAAGTACCCTTACACATTCTGCTCATAAGACCCAAACAAACCGTTAAGGTATCTGTCAAACCACATAGTATTACAGTGAACTCACAACTGCCGTATTGATTGCGAGATGCCAACTCCAGTATGCCTCTCTTTCTGATCCTTAACTGATGACACCTTGACCTCCGGTCGGTCTTGAGATGAATCAATGTACAACCACAACAAACCAACTTTCCCCATCACGAATGGAACAGGTGCTTCCCAAGGTGATGCACTGGAATATGTGAATCCCTTATTCCAATTCCTGCATCTGCACCTTCAGTCTTTCTAACTCAGGTAACACCATCCGGTAAGGAGCCTTAGGGACCGGCTCTGTTCCGGGTACTTATCTAATCACGACTCTATTTCTCTTCCCGACGACAGACCTGACAACCATCCTGACAATTCTCCATAACATACTTTTAGAAAACTTTCTGTACCACAATCGTGTTCTCCATATTCGATCTCTCAACTGACGCATCCCTTACAGTTGCCACGTAGATTCGATAGCTAACGAATTGAACCAGGTCATCTTCCATGACGATTTACAAGGATTTAAGTCCCGCTTTGAGTTTCGATGATTCCAAACTTTCGCACGTTAACTTAACAAACTGAATTATAATGCTGTCACGATTCAAACTAACAGAGAGCTTCTTGAGCCATGTGTTCTTGTCAACATCAATTGGCAAAGGAGCTTGCAATGCTTCATAGTTGTTTTTGTCATCCTTTTGATGACAGGACACTTCATCCAACTTCCCATGAGAGAGTTCCATCAATTTCTCCTCTCGGCTTCAAAAGAGGTCTCTCTCTCCTTTCGGAGATTCGTTGAGATTTTTACTCAATTTATTCTCGATGCACTTCCACTTGTAACGGGGCCCGATGCTCGACAGCATCAATTGACTTGCCTTCATCATTCTTGAGCTCATTCCCCACGAATATCTCTCGAAGCATCCAATTTTCGTTTCTTCAATGGCCTATTGTGATCGTCCAATGGTTTAACTATTGCCTCACTTAGCAACGCATTATTGTGAGGGTCTTCATCCACTTTGTCGTGACAGATAACCTTTTCAACACCTTTTTTTATCTTATCCATTATTTTGAGATGCGCGACATCAAATGTACGAGAAAAGACGAAGTCAGCTTTTTGAAGATCTTCACGTGAAGGTTGCGGATTCCTTGTGTCCTTTGAAGTGTAGATGACGTGGCATTTTCCAGCAATTGCTTCCAGAGGATTATCATTTGCAAGACCTACATCTTTACCAAATGCCAGGAATAATTCATCCTCAATAACGGGGCAACCCTTGAACCTCAACTCAGATACGATGGCTTGATCCTCGATTAGATTCCACACCGGACCTCAACAAGCTTGGCCACAACCATGGTCATAACACCGGCGAAGGTAGGAACAACGACAACAGTGGAGGTTACGGCCTTGGCAGCACTGACGGCGACGGCGGTAACAGCGACTGAAGTGGCGGCCTACTGACCATTCTGTCTCCCAACCTCTCAAGCATCCACAAAAACCGAGCAAGCCTTGAACTTTCGGGGGCTACTACCCCAGCATTGACTAGAGACAATGCTTCACCACTCACACTGGCCCCAACTTGCTCACTACCCGGGGCACAATAGGCACCAACTTTCAACAGCGGCCTGCCCCGAAACACAGGGCCTACTACCCTCACTAGGCGGCCCTCGACACACGGTCACTCACGCAGCAGGCTCAACACAGACGCCCGCTTCCAAACAAACACTAAGTAACCATACAAACAAGCTACCAAGCAACTACCAATCACATGCATTAGAACATTAAAGGCCTTTCCTACTAACTATCCCGTGACTCATCGCACCTTATCACTCCATTCACTGACCATGCTCTGATACCACTTAAACGAGGTTGTCACGCCTCGAATCCCAAGACACGTGAACAACCCGCCATGGTCGTGCAATCGCGACATTCCCAGGTAGTGTCGCCGACCCAAATTAATTTATTTAAGCGCATGCGGAACGTATTAGTAAACCCCTGACAATTTAAAAGCGGGATAGAAAAGCAGGAATAAAAAATCCAATTAATACAGGCCAACATGCTATCATAAAATCAAACAAGGATTACATGCAGCCAAACTGGGTCGAGGTCTATACACTAGGGATCGATTCACCATCTAGAAAGAACAGTCCTAAGGCCACTAAAAAGATTCGATCCTCCCTCTTCTTGGCTCTGCACTCCTTGCCCAACTTCACCGGCAGTCCACCCGACTCCGCCGGAATCCTCATCTGCGGCCCCCGAAATGTGTTTCCCACAACGGGGTGAGACATTGTCTCAGCAAGTTCACCCCTCCTAAGCCCCTATTAGAAAGAAAATACGCCCCAGCATGACCTAACCACACATCAAGAAGACTTACATCGCCACAGTCCGCGCATGCAAGTTAGTACAATTTATAACATTCAATCATGTGCAAATATGAAAATTAAATAAAGCACGGCACAATCACATCATCAATCAATCAACCACTTGGATCATCTCAGCGATCAATCGGCTCGGCCGATTACATGTCATTCTAGCGAACCAACCAATTTTCCCAACCACGACCCTAAGGGTAGACACAACAAATCGGTGGTATCACGGCCCCACGTGGCACGACCTTCGAAAAGGTGGTTCAACACTAGTGGCATCACGGCCCCACTCGGCACGGCCTCTCATAGGCGGTTAACGACTAGTGGCATCACGGCCCCACTCGGCACGGCCTCTAATAGGCGGTCAATCATGGCCAAATCCCCATCAATTTCCACATTTAGCATTTCTACACATAACCCCTAATTTACGCAATCACACTCAATTCGCCACCAATCAAGCATCAAATTTAAATTCTAACATTACAGCAGCGATCGGCACGAAATTCGAGTAACCTAGGGGCTAAAAATAAATTTTTCCGTTTTTTTTAAATAAATAATAATATTTAATTAATTTCGGAATATTTTAATATTATTTTAATAATCCGAATTTCCAACCAATTAAATAATTCTAAATAAAAATCTAAATAAGTCACATCACCATTAACTTTAATTAACCTCTTTTAAACTTAATTAAACCCAATTAAGCTTAATCCAATTTTCTTAATCCAACTTACATTAAAATAATCTAATCTAACCACCTAAACACACTTAGGGCATAATTAACCGGCTAATCAAGGATTAGTGAGGTAACTCACCCGATTAACGCGCCGGACGGACCAAAACGACGAGCGCGATGCCGGGAACGATAAACTCCAAAGGCGGGCTCGCGTCCGGGGCCGGGAAGCCAGCCAAAACGGACCCGGAAGGGGCTGCAAAACCCATTTTCTGGGTTTGCTGAACCGGCTTGAAAGGGGGGCTAACGGCGGCGGTTTGGGGCGAGGGACGGCGGCGGTGGCGCGGCGTGGCGACGGCGGCGGCTGACGGGGCTAGGCGGCGGCCGAAGGAGGGCGGCTGGACGGTGGAGGCGGCTGGAGGGCGGGGCTGGCGCGGGCTGGTGCGACGGGGTGCGGGCGGTTGAGGCGGACGGAGCGCGAGGCGGGGGCGGACGGGCCGACGGGGCTGGACGGCACGGCGGACGGCGGTGGCGCGCAACGCGGCGGCGGACGGGGGGGTCGACGGCCGACCCTCCCTCTCTCTCCTCTCCCTCTTCTCTCTCTTCCTTGAGGTTGAAGAAGACTCTCCCTCTCTCCTCCTTTTCCTTTTTCTTTCTTTCTTCCAAAGGGGGCCCACCGCATGACCTCACCATGACGTCACACTCCACTATCTCCCTCAACTTCTCCAATAGGTTCAATTAATCTTTCCGCCGGGGTCCAAATTTTGCGCAACTCAATTCCTTCAATTCTTCTTTCAATTAAGTTCAATTGAAGTCCATAAAAATTAATCCAATGTCACTACACTTTAATTCACATCTTGGCTTGTCTATAGGACTAATTTAAATCCCAAAAGTACAACCAAAGGCGAACCTTATAATTTCTCTTGATTTAATTCAAATTGACTCCCATAAAATCAATTGATGTCTCACTTATCAAATTGATTATTTTATTTATCCAAAAATTCCTTATATTCCTCAATTTCACAACCCCCGGCTTCAACTGAACGAACACGGCCCTATTTATCCAGTCAAAATTAGGGCCCAAAAATCGAGATGTCACAGGAACACTCTCACAAAGCGTAAGTCTCTGTATGTATTTTTTTTCTCCTCTTCTCTAGCCTTTTTGACAATACAAAAAAACTATCGGTCTAGTCTAGTTGTTTAGTGTGCACTTGGAATAAAAAATCAAACTAATTATTACTAGTTCCAATTTTTAGGAATTGTGAACTACCCAAAATCGGCCAATTTGGTCAAATTCTTGTACTTACCCTTTTTTTTGGGGGGGAGGAAGAGAGAGAGAGAACGAGGGCATAGGCAGCATCAATGTTAGTAGGGCAGCAGGGCAGCAACGATAAAGGTAGCGGTGGGGCGAGGGGAGGGATGGGAGAAAAGTTAAGATATATCATTTTAGGTTATGATTGATATGAGCTTGGAGAGCTTGTGCTAATCTCTTTGATGAGTAGCCATTCATATTCTTCTAGGAATTTAGTAGCCAATGTTTAGACAACCATTTATTTTAAAAGATTAAATTGTTAAGAAATGAGCCCATAATCTATATCGAGCATATCTATGAGCACTTATCTCTCTTGAATGAATTTTACATATGCATTTTCTAAAAGCAAAAAAAGTTTAATTTGAAAGAAAAGGAAAAAATTTGGTGCGACGTTGATAAAAGCAAAAAGATAACCAGTCATACATCAATGGTCAAATCAAACTTCATCTAATATGATATAATGAAATAGACGAATGAGAAACAGGATTTTGCTAACAAGGCTACCGTACAATACAACAGAAAGAGGAGAGGTTTTTTTTTTTTTTTTTTTTTTTTTTTTTTTTTTTTTTTTTTTTGAACCTAAGAAAGAGGAGAGGTTTAGAACTGCAAAAATCATGTTAAGTAATTCTCACTTGCAGTCTCAAGATCATAACGTGCATACTTGGAAATTTGCCATAACAATGCACATATTGCATAATCCTAAAGGCACTTGTGAAAATCAAACAATTCTTACAGGTGATGTAATCGAGGTGTGTGGCTTGAAATTAGTGATGATCCTGCGAAATTCAAGGCTAGATTAATATTAGGAGCAAGTTTTTTGCCTGAACCCATGGATTCACTTCTGACGAAGAAAGCTCATGGATTCACTGAAATATATACCAGGTAAATTTCAAATTTCGAAAGGAACAGCTGAAAATGCCAATTATAGATTCTGTTACAAATATTGATTGTGATTAACCATCTAAAAGGTCAATGTTTCTTCTTGGTTTGGTGTCCACGAATTATTAATTAGCTATCTATCTCGAAGTTAATTTAAGCGCAATCATAATTTAGTGAAATTTGTCATATCCTGCAAAACTCGCTAAAGCGTAAGATGGAAATGAAAAACAATCAGATAGCTGTCCAAGAGTTAACCTTTCGATATATTTTTTTTAAATTCTTTTTTTTAAATTTATTGTGACACATTTCTTCATTTGAAGAGTTACTTGTCAAAATTTCTTCATTTGAAGAGTTACTTGTCAAACTGTCCAAAAATGATTAATAACACGTATACTAATATTCCCGAATGCCTCAAATACCTATAATGCAACAAATCAGGAGACAAATCCTTTACCGAGCAACTCATTCACTTCTTTCCATTTCTCCTCATGCTAGTTCATAGCATTGAATTTTTCCATTTTTCCCCTCCTTTGTTTGATCAGATTTAAAAAATCCTCTATTCTTTCAAATTGTCGAGATCCAGCAGTCTACCCTTTGAAGGCATCAATTGTCCTCAAAAGGATATTCCTTACCTATCGCTTCTTTATTTTTTAATCAAAATAATATATATAAATATATATTTACAATTGACTTATTATGATTTACTGTTTAATTCTCAATTTTATCTCCGAACAGGGTTTCATTTTCTACTTAGGTAAATATCTAACAGACATATGAGTATTCATGATATGATTTTTTTTTTTCTGTCTCATTACATTTATGAGTTTTCTATGTTTGTGTTTTATTTTTTCTGAGAATTTATTCACTTTTGATGTTCTATTCGAAAAACTTAAAATATGAAAGCCATTACCAACCTAGGATCCTATTTTTTTGCATCTCTGTATATGACATGCTTAAGTTTCATTTTCTTTGCATATCCATTTACTTGCGTCATTTCACAAAGAACTCTTAAAATTTGAAAACAATGAATGTTCGCTATCATTTGATTTCGAGCGTGATGTATATCTTTTGTTCAAGACAAATTCCAAGATCAATTCTCTTTGTGAGACAAACCTTATGATGGTTTTATTATTTAATGTGATGGGCCTAAGTTGGCCCGTCCGCCCATGTTGGGCCTAAAAGTCTGGCCCACAAGACTAGGGCCCTTGGATGGAGGGACACGTTGAAGAGTTGTAACTTTTGGGGGACGTCTTTTGTCGAAGGAACACGTCCTTTGGAGAGGACGTATTTAAGGGGGAAAAGAGAGGGAGGAACACACCTTTTGGATTAACGTACGTTCCTCCTCCCTCTCTCCCTCCAAACACTCCCAAAAGAACAGTAAGCATAAGGAGGCGACACTCTCTTCCCTCGTCATCGGATCGAACATGATTAATTTCTCTTCCTCATATCGGCGTCGATGTTTAATCTGTGACCAACAAAGTACGTTTGATTCTGTGATGTGCCTTAAGATCGGTGATTCATGTGATTTTCTCGGGCTCGTCTTCCGCACTTGTTTTAGGGGTTCGATTTAGTGTTGAATCCAGTTTTTGAGAATCCGATATTCCCGACATTGGTATCAGAGTCATTGTTCATGTTTCTCAATTCCTTTTCATGTTTATGAATGATTTTTGATTGATTTTTTCGTGAAAATCGGCTGACATCGATCGAGGGCGGAAAAATCCCAACACCCGAGTATTGTTCATCCGTTTTTTCGATTTTCTGTAAGTCGAAATCAGTTTCTGATGGCGTAGGGTCGAAGATCTCATCGAGACGAGCAAGACGAGTGGTGGAACGCTGCAAAAGGCCGTTGGACGCGCCCCCATGCGTAGCTGGAGCGAACAGGCGTCTTTGGCGCATGCAACACACGCGCCGATTCAAAGACGCAGGCCCTTGCGTCGCACGCGCGCGCAGGGCTGACGCGCACACGTGCGACGCACGTGCGCGGGGGCCGCCGATAGCGCGTGCGCAGCACACGCCAGCTGATGTCATCTCGCACACGTGCCGCACATGCTGGGTCGGTCTGTTCGACTCGGCCCACCCGGCTCGGCCCAACGACCCGACCCGGCTGACCTCGATCGGCTGACCGTTGACGACCGTTGACCGTTGACTTTGACCATTGACCGTTGATCAACAAAAAAAAAAAAAAAAAAAAAAAAAAGAAAGGGGAAAATAATGTGTTTCTTTTTCAATTATGTCTATGTGGATTATTTGTAATCCCTTTTTGTTCTACATTTATTGCAGGAATAATGCCTCCCCTTAAGTTGCGCACACCTATTCGCGTAATTACCGACGAACAAAAGGAAAGGCTTTTAAGGTTGATAGCCGATTTGAATAATTATCGATGGGAGAGCAGGAACATAATAGATTATGTTCTTGAAGTCAACGAGAAAATTCAAAAGGTCATATGGAATGGTCGTCCCATGCCACAGTATGAGATGGTGCGATTTTTCATGAACACCCTTCTATCAGAATGGCAAGGAGTGTTGAATCGCATATGGGATGCCAACAAAGCCGCTTCATATAGGAAAATTGTGATGGCTTTCATAGATGATTATTACCTGATTGTTACAAAAGAAAAGATCATAAAATTGAACAAAAAAGGAGCTTTCACAATTTATATATTGACTTGGGTTTAGATATTTCAAGTTGTTTTTCTTTTAGTATACTCTATGGATACCTTATGTAAATGTTTTACCACCTGGTTGTTATTGATGTAGCAACTGATATGTAAGTTGTATTATGTGAAAGCATTATTATTTTATTGAATGTCAAATATTATTTGCTTTCTGTTATTGTTGACTGCTGTGGGTAGTTCATAGAAGTTTTTATAGCTTCATAGAATTTATTTTGCATAAGACAATTATATTAATGATAGTTTTAAGCAAGAATTTTTGGAGGATGATTGAAAACATAATGACCTTTTGATTCTGAAATGTTACTTGAAATTGTTCATTAATATCATGGGTCTGTGCGAAATGGATGCATAAATGATAGGCATTAATAATTCATGCATATGTGTTTGATGTGTTCAAATCGATGATTTCAGCTACTAAGAACGTAATTGCTGATTTGAACGGCAACAATTGTGAAATATTGAATATGAACATTCAATATGTGCTGGAAAAGCAAGAAGCACTAGAAGCTCTTGACCATGTTATGGAAGATCTTGAGGATACCGTGCGTCACCTTGAGCTAGTAGAGGACCGCCTAACGGCATTTGAGCTGAAAATAGTTATTTTCTATACTAGTTCTAGCTCAGAAAGAGCTTCGAGTTCTAAGCGCAAGCGTATTGATTCGTTCAATATGTGGGAATGCAAATGATCAAGTCCTTATTGCAAGAAACCAAGAGTTAACCAACATAAGAGAGGAAAACTTCCTCAAGTGAAGAAAATGTCAAGGGTGAGGTGTTACAATTGTGACAAGAAGGGTCACTATGCTCGCAATTATCGTGAGCCAAAAAATGTAAACACCTCTTGTACATTTGAGAACTTTGCTTATGTGTCAAGTTCTGTATTATTGGCTTAATCCAATCCTTTGTGGACTGTAGATTCGGGCACAACAGACCATATAACGAAGGATAGAGAATCTTTTATGGAATTCCAATGAGTATCAACTGGAACTAATTGAACTATGTGGGAAACAACTCTAGAGCTGAAGTAAAAAGAATTGGCACCTGCCAACTGAACGTGCGTGGTGGACGCACTTTGTTCCTACATGATATATTGTATGTTCCGGTGATTCGTCAGAATTTAGTGTCTGTTTTAGTGTTAGTTAAGTTATATTTTAATATGAACTTCCATAATAAGTAGCGTGGATTTGTATATAAATACAAATTACTATGGTTGTGGTTACTTTCTAGATGGTTTCATTGTATTAGATATTGACTATGTTAATGCAAACGTTTGTTATTCCCTTCTCACGTCTCCTAATTTATATTATAATGATGTGAATGAGTGGCATGCTTGACTTGGTCATATTGACCAACAATGTATGAATTGACTAGCCAAACAAGGCTTGTTGGGTAACATTGAAAAAGTTGATTTGCCCATATGTGAGTATTGCCTAGTAGGAAAAGCGACAAGGAAACCATTTGGAAAAAGGTAAAAGAGTTGGATTTCCTCTACATTTAATCCATTTTGACATCTGTGGTCCAATGAATATGAGAGAAAGGCATGGGGCTGTTTATTTCATCACTTTTATAGATGATTATACTCGATTCGGATAAGTCCATTTGATTTCTCATAAATCTGAAGCATTAAGTTATTTTAAAAGGTTTATGAACTTGGTAGAAAATCAATTAGACAAGAAAATAAAAGCATTGAGATCCGATCGAGGTCGAGAATATTTATCTAATGAGTTCAAAAAATTATGTGATGAAAAAGGAATAGAAAGATAGTTGTCTATTCCATATACTCCTCAACAAAATAATGTTGCAAATAGAAGAAATAGAACCCTACTGGAAATGGTTAGGTCCATGATGGCGCATACTAACTTACCTATCACTTTTTGGAGCGATGCGTTGTTAACTGTTGCCTATATACTTAATCGAGTGCCTTCCAAATCAGTTACTTCCACTCCATATGAGTTATGGACAGGTAGAAAGCCAGACTTAAGTTTTCTTAAGCCATGGGGTTGTGCTGCCTATACTCATGAGCCCTCTCACAAGTTTGGGAAATTAGGTCCCAAAGGAAAGAAGAGTATTTTCATAATATACTCCAAACACTCGAAAGGGTATGTGTTCATAGGTGAGCAGGAAAATTGGAGTATAACTGAATTTGAATCACGGGATGTCACATTTTTAGAGAATGAATTTCCTAAGAAGAGCGAAATATGTGAAGATTACTCCATATTTGAAACCTTAGATTAAAATAATGATATTAGTGGAGTTCATTCAAATGGGAGTAATATGAGAAGTGATGAATTGAATTCAACTCATTCTCAATTACAACCACATAATGAGATGGCATCATCATTATCTAATCCTAGTGGGAGCATAATGGGGAATGATGTGCAAAGTGTACAGTATCTCATACAGCGAACAAGTCGCAAAAGTATTCCCCGTCGATATTTTGACATTGAAGGGGAAACTTTTATGATTGCCTCACAAGATGAGGATGAGCCAAGAAATATTCATGAGGCTTTAAGTTGCCCTAGTAAGGAAAAATGGATGCATGTAATGGGAGATGAAATGGAGTCAATGAAGTCAAACCATGTTTGGGAACTGGTTGATCTTCCAAAAGGACGCAAAGCTATTGGGAACAAGTGGGTTCTCAAAATAAAGCGTAAAGCCGATGGCTCGATAGAAAGATATAAAGCTCGCCTTGTGGCGAAGGGGTATAATTAACAGGAAGGAATTGATTATGAGGGAACATTTTCTCCTGTTGTGAGATTTATCTCGATTTGCATTATTCTGACAATAGTGACAAGTATGGATCTTGAATTACATCAAATGGATGTAAAGACTGCTTTTCTCAATGAGGAATTGGATGAAAAAATATATATGAAACAAACCTATTGGTTTCATTGCGAAAGGCCAAGAAGGAAAGGTATGTCGACTTTTGAAATCGATATATGGCCTTAAGCAATCGTCAAGACGGTGATATATATGTTTTCATAATGTTATAATAGCATATGATTTTACAATGATTGATGAGGATCATTGTATATATATCAAAAGATCAAAAGATCAATTTGTGATCATATCATTATATGTTGATGATATACTAATTGCTGGAACCAATATGGAGTTTGTTAATACCATCAAAAGTTGGTTATCTTCCAACTTTGAGATGAAAGATATGGGTAAGGCTACATATATTCTTGGAGTTAAGATTTCAAGAGATCGTTCGAATAGGTCGTTATCTCTTTCGCAAGAAACATATATAAATAAGGTTCTTGAATGATTTCGTATGCAAGAATGTAAACCCATAGACACTCCTATTGCAAAAGGTGAATGATTGAGCCATAGACTATGTCCAAGGACTCCACAAGAGAAGGAACAAATGAAACATGTTCCTTATGCTAGTGCTGTAGGGAGCTTAATGTACGCTATGATGTGTACAAGACCTGACATATGTTTTGCAGTTGGAATGGTGAGTAGATACCAATCCAATCTAGGTCAAGCACATTGAAAAGCCATTAAAAAAATATTGAGGTATCTGAAGGGAACTGTTGATTACAAGCTGAATTACCAAGGAAAGGATCTGCGACTTGAAGGCTATTCAGATGCTGATTGGGGAGGGGATTTAGATGAAAGGAAATCTACCTCTTGATTTGTTTTCTTACTGAACAATGACGCCATGTGTTGGTGCAATAAGAAACAAACATGTATAGCCTTGTCCACGATGAAAGTTGAGTTTGTGGCATTATCAGCAGCGGTACAAGAAGGTGTTTGGCTTAAGAGATTTTTGGATCATTTAGGTGTTATTGAGAATACTGCAAATCCATTATTGGTTAACTGTGATAGCCAAGCAGTAATAGCGTACACCAAAGATCCAAAATATCATGGTAAGACCAAACATATAGATATCAAGTATAGTTTTGTCAATGATATGGTTGCACGAAAAGATGTGAACTTGTGGTATATGCCTACGCATAGAATGGTAGCAGATCCAATGACAAAGCCAATACCTAGAGATATATTTTGTGGCATGTGAAATTTCTAGGACTGTGTAGAGGCTCATGTACTGAATATTGTAATTTCCCTTAAGTGTTCATATTTGATGAATTTGTGTTTTCATCATTAATACATATGAATCTTTGTTTGATCTTTATGCATCTTAATACTCAGTGCATTACATTAAGTTGAGAAAGTATGTCGGATAGATAAGAGATTAGCCCACTCACATGGGTAATCGCCTCTATTTAATATGTGATAAATAGAGATGAGACGGTTTTTAAGCTTATTATCTAGGTGATAATTGAGAGCTTAAGTTTAAAATATATATATCGCCTTAACTAAGTGTTAAGATGATGACATGATATGTACTATGTCCGAAAGTAAAATATCCCACATATTTTACTTTATCTGTCTAAGATGCCAGATGTGAGTTCTGATGAATTTTGTAAATGAATAAATACGTGAGCTCAAGTTAGACATTGGGTATGTCCGAACTATCATCTGTACGATATTGAAGGTATAGACATACGCTCCATGGGAAAGGAGTTAATACCGTAATACATATTTCATACTACGTATGCATGAGACGACCAATAAAAGTGGCAAAAGTTTGATCTTAACTTTTGTGCAGTGTGAGACTCTTGAAGAAAAAGTTCCTCAATTTAAGTGCCCTCATGACTCTTACTTATTCTCAATATTTCTATTTAATGTTTGCTATCTTAGAATGTTGCCAATGGTCATGAGTTGATTCGATCTAATGGGACATTTATAGAAAAGCAAGTTAAACTGAAATTAAGAGTTTGAAGGAAAGAGGAAGATCGAATTTGGAGAATCACATTGTAGTTTTTGTATTCACTGGTCGACCAATTATGACTGTCTTTGGGATAATCATGGTTGTGAATACAATATATCATTGTTTAAAAGAGATCAAGAGAGATATAAATGTGATTGATCGATTTAGGGTACTGTATACTAAATCTACTCAGAGTGTGATGCCCATTATGAGTTGCTATATATTCCTAACAGATGTATGACAACGAGCTCTCAAAGTATGCTGGTCGTAGGGATTATTTACATGTATGAATGTTGAAAAGGGGTTAAAAGGATCATGTTCGGCCCACCATGTGCGAGTGGGAGATGATAGTTTTATTATTTAATGTGATGGGCCTAAATTGGCCCGTCCGTCCATGTTGGGCCTAAAAGCCTGGCCCACAAGATTATAGCTCATGGATGGAGAGATACGTTGAAGAGTTGTAACTTTTGGGGGACGTCTTTTGCCGAAGGAACACGTCTTTTGGAGATGACGTATTTAAGGGGGAAAAGAGAGGGAGGAACACACATTTTGGATTAACGTACGTTCCTCCTCCCTCTCTCCCTCCAAACACTCCCAAAAGAATAGTAAGCATAAGGAGGCGACACTCTCTTCCCTTCAAGGCGAATTGGCGTCATCGGATCGAACATGATTAATTTCTCTTCCTCATATTGGCATCGGTGTTTAATCTGTGGCTAACAAGGTACGTTCGATTCTGTGATGTGCATTAGGATCGATGATTCATGTGATTTTCCCGGGCTCATCTTCCGCACTTGTTTTAGGGGTTCGATTTAGTGTCGAATCCGGTTTTTGGGAATCCGATATTCCCGACACCTTATCCAACCATTTTACTAATTTAAAATCTGCTACATTCCACATATGTTTAGGAGGACTGATCTCTAGTCGCACTTCATTTGCATTCTAACTATGCTTGTTAGCATGTTGGGTGATTGTTAATTTAAACTATTGAGCTAACTAGCCTATAACGTCTTGAGCATATACTTTTGGTACCGATGGTGGGTTGCTGTGTTCAGCCTCACACCACATATAGAATGAGGGTAAGCCTCAAACAAGCAATGGAAGAAAATGAGAAGGACGACAAAAATGAAGCGGAAAAAAAATGAAAAAAAGAGTGGATTTTCGACGTGAATTTTTATAATATGTCCCAAGTGAAATTACATCCATAAGCGGGATTAATTATTAAAATTTGTCATGCTGATTTCAACATATTATAGTTCATTTCTTCAATAATATGGAAAGAATCATTAATCTACCCTTACAATTTTGTGTTTGCTCTAAGTTTAATTGCCAAGATGCTAGGCTTTGAGAATTGTTTCTTCACTAACGATTAAGGGAATCTGTCTAATCAGCCCTAAATATATTATATGGATGTCAATTCAATGTTAAATTTTTCAGTTTTACGAATTGAGTCTTAAATTGTTGCACGAAGTTTCAATGGAGTTTTTTTGACTAATTTTGACTAGAAATTAGTAAGCATGGCATGGGTTGCTCCCACATAAACCACAGATTATGAAGCTTCACAATATGAGACGATGGGCAACACGATACAAGGAAGATTACAATGGCACTTGCGTCACTCCAATACTCTGTGTTTCCCATCACTCAATAACACATAGTTAGTCATTCATAAATCCAGTTGCTTATTTTTCATCACAATTGGTATTAGAGCCAGGCTTATTTGGCTTGAAGTGAATTGATGGCCATAAAAGAAGGGAAAGTAAAATTGAGATCGTGACCGATTTTGGAGCTAGGCTCAGTTTAATTACAAAGATTTATCTAGTCATAGACTTCATTCGAAAAAGTAATTTTGGGAGAAAGAAGTTGGAAAAACAGAGGAGGTTCGCATAGTATTCTCGTAAAAAGTTGGGTAGCTAATTAAGAGAACTTCACTATGGGATCTGGCATTTAAATCTTGATATCACAAGCATTAAATGAACACAAGCTGTCTCTTAGAGAAAATCTAGTGTGTAGTGCTTAAATTATCTGGCATACATGATGCGTGATGCGTGATGTTATATTATCCAACGAATCAATTGTGATTATTTAAAAATCGCATAGAACGAGAATGCATTGACTTGATATAAAGAACCGAAATCCACCACCGACCTTGACCGGTTTGGGTCTTAATTCTATACCCCGAATTGGCTTGTTTTACTCAAGAACTTGAAATTTGGAACCTACAAGGCCGGTTCACAATTCTAGGTTAACCTCGAACCAAATTGGCTTTGAACCTGTTTACCCCTAGCCCTAAGTATGTCTTTTAACTCTTATTTTTAAAATAGGAAAATATTTATTCAAATTGAATATGTTTAACATTATATCCACTAGTAGAAAGAGTTATATTCATGTTTGATGCGCACATGCGCATGTCTATATATATATATATATATATGTATGTATGATGAACTTAAAAAAAGAGCTCATGCTGGTCCTAGTGTTAGCAGGGTTGATTTTTTATTCATATAACTGGAAACCATTCCTGACAAGATAGGTTTTAAGTTCTAGATTTGAAACCTCCCCACTCTCAAATCAGTAACTCCTAATATTCAATCAGACCAAACTTTGCAGTGATAACAAGTAGTCCTAAAAGGAAAAGATGATTCTATATTATGCTATCTATTTTATTGTAAGACAGGATATATTCATACCTTTCAATTTGACCACCTCATGGATGCGCATAAAGTACCCTATTCATGCGTATCAAAGTGGAAGACGTTGCGATTAAAACACAAATGTGACACCACCAAACTAAGCGCTAAAAACACGAAGTGAACTTGTTGAGGTGTAGAAGAAGTTAAATTGACAATTAAAAAGTAGTGAGAAAAAATAAACCCAATTTAGGGTGTGAGATAACACATATGAGTTATCATGTGCATTTTTACGTCAACAATTTTTTGGGACTATGCGCTAGAAGTTATGGAGGGTAAACTTGTCACGGTGCATTACAAAATTAATTTGACAAAAATGTATAAGGAGTATACTAATTTTAAATTTTTTTGGTGACATTATCTCTTTTATTTATGATCTAGAATATGCCAAAAAATTGAGTGGTCCAAAAGGCCGATGTTTCTTTGTTTTTGTTTTTTTTGTTTTTTTCTGTCCGATTATTATTTATTAGCTATTTATGTCGATACTACTTTAAACCGTAATCTCAACTCAAGCGAAATTTTCCACGCCATGGAAGAGTTGATTAAAGCGGGGTACGGAAAAAGACAATAAAGCACATTGTTTTACAAGAGTTGACATTTTATTACTTTGCATTTTTTTAAATTATTTGAGTCGACTTCCGACACATTTGCTCGTTTCAAAGGTTACTTGTCAAACTAACTGAATAACTTAGTGCCACATGTGCTACATTACCGAATCCCTCATATGCATCCGATGCAACGAATAAGGAGGCAAATCCTCCTCCGAGCAGACATTAATTATTTTCCATTTCAGCAAATGATAGTTCATAGTATTCGATTTTTCCTTTTTTGCACCTTAATCTGGACATTAATTTTCTTCCTTTGTGAACTTCTTCTTTTTGGGACCGAAACAAGGTAATAATAACATTTCTGTGGATCCAGTTCAAAATAAAAACTCAATTTACAATATGTATTAGGGATTTTAAATTTTGTACGATTATGTTTCCTAGAAACTCATCAATGTAAATTGTTAATGTGTATGTTATGAAATTTAGAAATTAATTCTTCACGACAAATATTTAGTGATGCGTCACGACAAATCAATTACTTTATCAAACTTAACATGTGTAAATACTAGTTAATTGAGTTCATTATCCGTTATAGTGAACAAAATCCTACCGAAATTACCCGTCGTAACGAGCAACATCTTAACAGAAAAAAATGTTATTAGCAAACTTAGAGCGACCAACAACAGCAACACAGAAACAGCAAATGAAAACGTCATAACCATCGCTATGCACACGCCTCTAGAAAAATCCAAGCAAGCCTACACATTTTCCTCTTCGAAATAATAGTTGGTACTGCTTTAACGGAACATAAAGGCACGTGAAACTTCAGATTGTTTCACTTATTTGGCAGTGGGCCAAAACAGCCTTTGATGCCTTCTCTTTTCCCCTATATATGCCCTCCAAGGGTCCCATTCAAGAGCAGCACACCAGAAGAGCTCATTCCGCCTTGATACCTTCTGTGTTCCCCTCTTCAGCTTCTAATCTCTCACCTTCTGGTATGTCTCATCATTCCTAGTTTAATTACTTAACAAATCTTCCATTTTCCTCAACCACGTCCTCTTTTTCCTTTGAATTGTCAAGATCCAACAACCCATCATTTAGCAGGCACCAGATTGTTCTTTGCGTTCTTTATCTCTTAATTAAAATTATACTTATCGTTCTCTTTCATAATTAACTGTTTATCTCAATTTCATCATTGAACAGGGTTTCATTTTTTACAATAGTATATTCTTGGTAGATAGACCCATATACATCATATAATTCTTTTCTTTCTCCCAGTTACTTTAAATATATGAGTTGTCTCTGTCCGTGTTCTATTTTCTGTGATAATCTTTTATCTCTGAAACACTAAAAATGTGGAAGCGATTAGGTCGTTGACAAATTGAAGCTCCTTCCTTTTGCATCTCCCTGCATAACATGTTTAGGTTTCATTTTTGTAGAGAATCTATTTTCTTACAATGTTGAATAAAGGACTCTAAAAAGTTTAAAACAACAAAGAAACTAAGAAAAACCTTGATAGTTACAAAATAGGTTTTTTTTTTTTTTTTTTTTTGTCAGTTTTACTCTATACCCACTCTACATTCGCTCTCAGACTTTTACCCTACCTCTTGCAGGGCGTGGGAGTCGAAACCCACTCCTAAAACTTGCACGTCCCCACCCCATCCTCCCATGAGAAGGTGGGGGTATATGTTAAAAATTTTGAATGTCATCAAACTGTTGATAGAATATGTATCTCTCTCTCAAGGGGGTGCACGCCGCAATCAATTTACAAAATACCAGATCTACTAAACAAGCTTTGACAAATAAATCAGGTCCCAATTGACTTTTAACGCCACTTTTAGTATCAGGATCCCCTTTCAGAGAAAGAGGAAAAAAGGACCAGATCATAGGTAAGGAGTGTGTCAGGGACTGTAGTCAATAACTCCTGCAAGGAGATTTTTACTTGGGACATGACGAGTGAGTCATGAATGTATCAAGATCTGACCTTTTTTTTTTTTTTTGGTAACCCAGGGAACCCCGCACTCTGACTAACGCGGACGGCCCGACAGGCCCGGGGTACAGAGGGAATAAACCCTGGAGGAGCGACTGCAGGACCCACCACCACAATACTCCAGGTAAGAATCCCTAATGACGCCTCTGGGATTTCTGGGATTCGAACTGCTCCCCTTGCGTTAGGGGGAGAGAGCCCGAGCCAGCTGTGCCGCTGAGGGCGGTGGTAAGATCTGACCATTTTGGTAGAAGAATTGTTCACCATCTTGTCTCCAATGGAAATCATCCCTTCATATAATCTAGGGAAGAAGTACACTAATGGTGCCATAAGTTGTGTACGGCATTCACTTTGATGCCAAAAGTTTCCGCTGGATCACTTAAGTGCCAAATCGGAGGAAAAATGATTACTTTTGTGTCATCGATCACAAATTCCGGCCAAAATGATTACGTGGCTTTTTTTTAAATAAAAAAAAAATCGATGGGGCCTCTAAACGACGTTGTTTTCGGTCCTCCTTAAGAAAACGACGTCATTTTGCCGTCCTATGTGAATGGCTTCACGGAAACGACGCCATTTAGCTCAATGGGGATTGAAATTAGGGTTTCCGCCGTTCGTCCGCCGTCGTTCGTTTGCTGTCGTTCGTCCATCGTCGTTTGTCCGCTGTTGCTCGGCCACCGTCACTCAGCCACCATCGCTCAGTCACCATTGTAATTGCTCGACCAGGTGAGCGAAGAGAGACTGAGATTGTTGCTCGAGCAATAAGTTGCAGGAAAAATCGGTGGCGAGGGCGATGGGTCGAAGGTGCTGCTGGTGCACTGCTGCTACTGGCGCGTTGCTGGTGTTGCTGCTGGTGCGCTGCCGGTGCTACTGCTGCTGCCGTGCTGCTGCCGTTGCTGGTGTGGGTCTTCAAGGAAGAAGAAGATGAAGACAAACGGCGTCATTCTCTCTCAATTTGGGGATTAGGTTTTTGACGTTGGGGGGAAAAATATCAAACGGCGTCATTTTGGTGTTTGGATGCTGACTCAACTTTCCGACGAGCCACGTCGGCTTAAAAAATTAATAAAAAAAGGCCACGTCGGATTTCCGGCCAAGTTCATCGGCGTTGGCATTTAAATGATCGTTTTTCAAAATTTTTGGCACTTAAGTGATCCGACGGAAACTTTTGGCATCAAAGTGAGCGCCGTACACAACTTATGGCACCATTAGTATACTTCTCCCTATAATCCAGAAAGAAAATAATGCCAAACTCCACCTATTGGATATGCGAGTGTGACACTGTTTTGTTTTGGAGTCGTCAAGGATCCGACTTCTTTTGCTATGTTAATATTTCCTCAAGTCGATCCTAGCATGGTTTAATAAATATAGAATCTTGCATTAATATTAAAAAAAAGACGATGTAATAAATATCTGAATTATGTGGTACCACCTCTAGCGTCATCGAAATGTTTAAACTCACAGGTGGCTCCAAAATATTTAAAAGGTCTGCTCACTTTTAGCACTCCTTACAAATCTGCTTAGTTTTTCTTAAGCAAAGAAAATTGAATTAAATTTAGTTTAATGAGCAATAATTATGTGGATAAGTTCAAATGGAATTCTTACTGATGCGCCTACATTTTTGCTTAAACGCGTTCCTTAGTTTTATAGATTTTTCACTAATCCTCTTATCGTCCTCACTTGAGCCCCCCACTTCCTCCGTATGGAGGGAACATGTGGTTTTATTATACGGTACTCCATTTTCTAAATAATTATATTGAATTACTTAAGACCATTTTGCCAAAAAGAATATTATAATGAATCTGCCCAAAAAAACATTATTAATTATTGTTATTTCTACTATTATATAATCTCAGATGGAACCAATTCGGGAATCATCACAGGAAGGGGAATCGAGCGAGGCAACGTTGCTCGATAAATTCACCATGTTAAGCCCTCAACATCAAGTTACGATAGGTCAATCACATATGTCATCGGTATGTATTTTTAACTTTTTCTATTTACGGAGTTCTTTCCTTTCCTTTCCTTTTTTCTCTGTGTGTGTGTGTTTCCTTGTTCTTTTACTTGACAAGACTATCTCTTTACTTAAAAAGATAGAAAGGAAAAAAAAAAAAAAAAAAAAAAGAAGACAATTGAAAATTTTATGTAAATTTAGAGGGAAAATTACCAAAAAAGTCTTAAACCTATTGCCATTATTCCAATTCAGTCATAAACTTATTTTTTTGACCAATTAAACCTTTTACAATTATTGTGAATTAGTTTTTTTTTTGTCGGTCCTACTCTATACCTATTCTACACTCACTCTTAGACTTTTGCCCCCCTCTTGCGGGCGTGGGTGTCGAAACCCACTCCCGAAACTTGCGCGTCCCCACCCCATCCTCTCTCGAGAAGGTGGGGGTTTGAACCCTCACCTCCCCCTTCCATGTTGGAAGGGTGGCCACCGGGCGAATCCCGGTGGTTATTGTGAATCAGTTCATCCGGCCAAAAATGGCCGGCTGGCGCTGACGTGGCAACCGGCCGGCTCCGGCGACATTTTTTTTAATAATATTTTGTTTTTTTGAAATTTTTTTAATCTTGTTTTCCTCTTTTTTTCCCCTCTCTCTCCCTCCTCCTCCTCCTCTCCTCCTTCTTCCCTGGGCTCCAGCGACCAGCCAGAGGGGAGGGCTAGCCGGTCGTCGGATTGAGGCGACCGGCGCGGCGAGCCCTTGCCGTCGCTGAGTCTGGCGAGGTGAGCCCCACCTGATTTAGGGAGGGCTCGCCTCGTCCGACGAGGGGGGCTCGCCTCGTCCGACCAAGGGGCTCACCGTCGCGTGCGGCAAGGCCCTCCTCACCGATCCGGCGAGGAGGGCCTTGCCCGGGCGCGATCCGCGACTACCGTGCCAAGATCGAGGCCGAGCTCTCCAAGATCTGCGACGGCATCCTCGGCCTCCTTGACTCCCGCCTCATCCCCGCCGCCTCCGTTGGCCTTCTGGACCTTTGGTGAGCCCCCTCGTCGGATCTGGCGAGGGCTCGCCTTGCCCGGCGACCACGAGGCGAGCCCTCGCCAAATCCAGCGGGGGCTCGCCCCGCCATTGCTGGGAGTGTGCCGACTCGTGAGGCGAGCCCTCACCAGATCGGGCGGGGCTCGCCTCGCCAAACCCGGCGATGGTGAGGCCCCCTCGCCATACCCGGTGGACGGCGAGGGCTCGCCCGCCGGCCGCCTCGGTCCGGCGACCGGCCAGCCCTCCCCCTCGGCCGGTCGCCGGAGCCCGGGGAAGAAGGAGGAGAGGAGGAGGAGAAGGGAGGGAGAGGAAAAAAAAAAAAAAGATAAAAAAATTAATAAAATATTTCAAAAAAACAAAATATTATTAAAAAATGTCGCGATGCTGGCCAGCCATTTTAGGCCGGATGAACTAATTCAGAATAATTGTAAAAGGTTTAGGACTTAATTGGTTAAAAAAATAAATTTATGACTGAATGGGAATAATTGTAATAGGTTTAGGACTTTTTTGGTAATTTTCCCTAACTTTAGAAGAGTACATTTCAAGGTCAACGATTGCCTTGTAAAACTCTATGCTTCTCTTTTTGATTATTTGTGAATAGGGCTTTTCTTTAACTTGATTTTTTTGTCTTAATTATGTTCAGGACCACATGGGACAATGTTCATCAGATGGTAATAGCCATCCATTGAAAATGGCATCGCTACCGATTTCAAGTGAATTTGATCTTCTGGTCTTGCCTCCAAGCCTTGAGCTACAAGAAAGAAGCGATCCCGGCAACGATGAAGAACCACCACCACCATTGGAGTCCCACCCTTCGCCAACTGTATAGCAATAATTTAATTAATCCCCCAGATGACGCACCATAACTATTATCTCTATTCCGTATTGACTATAGATAAACATACATTAAAAATTATTGTTTTGTACATAATTGTTTACATTTCTTGGTCATGATCAGTTGGGATTAGTGATTGAAGAATCAGGTCAATCTTCCCTCCAAACAGAAATTATTTTGACGCTTCCCAATCAACCGGAATTTAGGTTCGTGTGACATAAGCATTTTCATTGACATGTCGCACTCATAGAAAGATATTTCATATCACGTTATGTCAACTGTACCATGGTTTCTTCTTCGAATTTTCTAATTGTTTGATCCATGAAAACCCCAGCCTTCACCAAAGTGATTGCCTAGATGGCGGCAACGCGAGCGGCCAGCAAGCATGGACGATTGGAGGGAATCATCCTGACCAAAGTTTGCCAATTCCTCGGCCTCAAACTCCATTCCCTCACAGTGCTGTGAGTATATTCATGACTTTAACCCTTGTGATAAGTCTCATGAAGCTCAATGTAACCACGCTATTTGAATAATATGGTGCTGATACCCTGTGAATGTGAATACTTGCTGTTCTTAACTAGATGGGAGTTAGAGTGGGGAATGAAGGGAATGACGTCGACCCAATTCCTCGGCCTCAAACTCCGTTCCCTCACAATACAGTGAGTATATTCATGACTTTAACCTATATGATAAGCCTCATGAAGCTCAATATAACAATGCAGTTGAAATCTAATGTTGTTTAATACCATGGAATTGTGCTTGTTGCTCTTGACTAGATGGGACTTGGAGGGGGACATGGAGGGGCTCACTTGACCGACCAACAAGAAGAAGATTGGGTCACTTTAAGCCTGACTAATCCTGATCAAGCCTCTTCAGGGTACAAGATAGTTCTTCTCAATCGTTTTATACTCAAAGCACGTGGATTTATCAACTTTGAAACCTATAAAAGAAAATCAATTGCATTTAAAGATAAATATGTGTTTAAAAGTTTGAAGAATCATACATTACATATATTCATGAATTCCTTTCAAAATTCAGGACCCATCAATTTATCAGTGAAGCCCCAAGCATCCCAAATGTACTCAACGCTCAGTTTTCTGAGGCGCCTATTCGGTAATTAGTTCGTCCTTTTATATATCTATCATCAATAGTATTTATACTTATGTAATATGAAGATATTTTAAAGAGAAAATATATACTGCAATTTGTAAAATCATGGACTCGGTTTAAAATGTGATGTTGTTTCATCATTTTCATAAATTCCTCGAATTCAGGTCCCAGCAATTCATCCATGAATCACCAATCATCCCAATTGCAGTTGATGCTCAGTATTCTAGCTCTGTGACACCTCAACAAGCTACGCCTATCTGGTATATATTGAATTTATCTTTTCCTCATCTCCATTCATGAGAACTGTGTAAACATGCAGACATAATGTATGTTGTATGATATCAGGTCTCATGCTTTGTCTCAGCAACAAATCAGTGACCGAGTGCTTATGGATGCTTCTAATGCAAGTGCACGTGCAGCTGTAAATGAACCCGTGTTATTACCTGAGACCTCTGTCCCAAATTGGTACGTGCTCTATCACTAGCACTCTTGCTTGAGGTTTTCCTAATATTTTCATTGATGAGTTTTGGTGTGGATAATTGTTAAGCATATCAACTCCTAAAATAAAAGCTGGCTCTCGTTGTCAATAGCTTGCCTTATCGGTAGAGTGGAGTTTCCTACTGTGCCTCCGGATTATTATCTGTTCTTTTCTTCGTATCAACTAACAAGATAAATCAAACGTATACTTTCTAAACGAGGTGCATATCACATTATTGACTTAATCTAATTATAGTTTCCTTGTCTAATGTTGAAGTCATTTTTGTCTGTGTTAGGAAGAATGTTCAAAACCCTAGATGAAATATAAAGGGCAGAAATTTTATTATGTCTACCACTAGAAGCACGAACTCGTGATACTCTTTACTCTTCTTTTTGTAGACTCGTCGTTTGATCATTGTAACAACTGTGCAAATTGAGAAGCAGGCAAGATATAATATCAAAAGGTGATTATATGAGATTTGTTTGTATTTTATAAACAGGCAAAGTCTCTATGGAGGACAGCATGTGCAACCAAATCAGCTTCCACTCCTTGACATGGATCCGCAAAGTCATTACTCTACAATGCATGAAACTTCGATGATGATCGGGTCAGACTTCTTTTTTCTTTGTAGTTTATTTCAATTATTGTTCAGCCTTTTGAGCCATGAAGTAAAAATAATCCGAATATATGAGGCTTGTTAGTTGTGATTTTCATTAAGTGTGCACTTTTGCAATAGCAAAGCATCATAGCATTCCTAAACGTACCTTTGGTTAAATCTGATGTTGATAGTTTTCGTTTGTGAGATAATGGGTTACAAATGTCCTCGAATTATGGTCCTCACCAAAAAAAAAAAAAAAATGTCCTCGAATTATGTTGCTGACCCCACTGTAAAGATCATTTAGACCTCCCCGGTTAGATCTAGCTAATTAAGCCTCTCATAATCATCCTTCCTTTTTGATTGTTATGTTTTGTCTTCCTTCCTTATCTGTGCATGTATAAGCAACAGCCAAAGCATGACAAAAGTTAACATGCCATATGCTTTCATTGATCATCCTTGTCACCGTAGTTGTTTACATGGTATTTACTCTTTATCATCGTTGTTGATCTTTTTTTGTTCTTCCAATCTAGGCCTCAATATTCAGCATCTTTTCAACCAGTTAATCCAGCACCATTTGTGCAAAATGTTGTTGATAATTCTGATGCTGGAACAGTGTTCTTGCCTGCTGCATCATCCATAACTCAAAGGTAACTAAAGTTCGTTTATACTGCATTAATGTTTTGACACCTTTTCTAGATCTCGATCAACTTTCCATCAATTGCATTTTTTATTGGGTACCATTCCACATTATGGAGTTTTTTCATGGTAGAGTATCGACTTAACTTACAGGGTTCCATTTACTAGTCCACTTGGATTTCCTCATGAATCTCCTCCAATTATCCCAAATTCAAACGCAGGGCAAAGCCAATTTATGAACCCAGAAATGGTAAGAAGGGCAAATCTTTTTCAAGTCCAAACTAGTCATTCATTTTGGCTTGTGTTCGACATTCATAAATCCTCACAATGTCATTTTAATTATTCTGCTGTAGGATGGTGGAACTTATGCTATCGGTAGTCCATATCATTTGGAAACAATGGACAGTTACAGGGAGGTACTTATAATTTCCAATTACTCCACTCATAATTGGCAATATTTTAGTTCGTTATTACATTGTTTTTTATTAACTCACGTGAGCTTTACAAAAACTTTAGCAAGGAAGTAGAAAGCGAAGCCGACTCAGTGATGGTACCTATGAGGAAGGACAGTCGTCAGCCTCAGCTGCTAAACATTTTCAGGTACTTAATATCAGTTTGTATTAAATTATGATCATGGATACATTTCATACCAAAAATGTGATTGAATCTCAACTAGGATATTTCTTGTATGTGGTTCATGTAGCTGGATGGAATCACTCAAGAACAAAGCCATTCTTGGCTGGATTTGGGACTTGCCAATAGTAGTTTCCAACCTCAAGGGTATGTGCTAAACGCACACCGAATAACCGTTTCAACATATAGCAACATTTCAATTCAAATAACTTCTTCCTATTTTACGTCCATTTTCCCTCTCTCTTTTTTCTTGACGTCTGAATGATCAAGTATCAGGAACAACCGTGGGGAAATAATAAACAGCTTTGGCGGAATCATAAACAGAGTCTATGACCCGATGTACGAACGTCTTGGTTTACCGGTCGACCCTCATCTGAGGATGTTCTTAGCAAGTCAACGTGGTGAGTGCTCGAAAATTGTTGCTTTAAAAGCATATTTACTCATCTTAAAACACATGGACCCCATGATAATACAATCTGCCATTTTTGCCTGTTTCTATATGATGAGTAAAGCACATGGTAATTAAGAGCGCACTTCATATCTTGGACTCGATGAATTAGGTTGACAAGAATAACGCGAAGATGACTTTGAGCATATCATACTTCCATTCTATGTATATTTCCCATGCTTTTGGTTCATGGCATTTGTCAGGTAACCCTTCAAGCTTCGGGCAAACAGCGACATCGCAATCCAACAATCAGCCGCAAACGCAGGGGCTCCCAGACAAGAGATCGTGAAGAAGTAACGGCCCCTGTAATGAATGTCATCGCGAGTTCCTGTAGGGGTGACGAGCATGTGTAATGTTGGACCTGGGCTTTTTTTACCTTATTCAAACTTTGAACTGTAGCTTCGAACTTTGCCTATTTCTCTTGGTTGCTTGTTAATCGGGCATGAAGCTCTGACATCCTTTCTATTTATATGTGGATCTATTTGCCTAAATTCTCTGTAGACGCATGAGGTGCATTTGCACTTACGCTCAACGTGGTCTGTAGAAGTACATGCCCCTTATCCGGGTTGGGAGATTTCACAATATTTGATGAAGTTTTTCTTCCTTTATTTACCTTATTTTAGGCTAATAGTGTGGCTGTTCATAGTCAGGTTGAGCAACTAGATTTACGATTATTAATTTTGTGAGGTTTCGCCCTTATGATTGATATTAGAGCTGGTACTATGAATGGTTTAGAAGTCTTTCCCTTCTCGACCTAAATATTCTATTAAGGAGTCGTCATCTTATGGGTAAACTAGAGATGCATTTCAATTTGACCAAACTTTTTGGAGGCTAAATTATATATTTGATATCAAGAGACCCTTTTTAGATTGATTCCAACGAGTCCATATTGGAAAATTTCACTCGACGGAGCTCACTTCATCCTAACTCCTAAGAGCAACAAATCTCTTGTTTATAGTTAGATTTACTAAAGGGAGTCTATATGGGATAATTACCCAAAAAGTCCTAAACCTATTGCCCATCTGCCAATTCAGTCCTAAACCTTTTTATTTGGCCAATTCAGTCCTAAACCGTTTCTATTTTTGCCCGTTCAGTCATTCCGGCAACCTTCAATTGGAATAATCTGATGTGGAATCCCAATCAGCGCCGGCCAGCGTTGCCGGCGCTGACATGGACGTCGGACATGCAAAACGACGACATTTTGCTTATAAAAATTTTTTTATTAGTTTTTTTTTTTTTTTCCTTCCTTCCTCTCCCTCCCTCCTCCCTCCTCCTTCCTTTGGCTCCGGCGACCGGCCAGGCTGGCCGGTCGCCGGACTGAGGGGATCCGGCGGGCGAGGCCTCCTCGCCAGGGCTCGCCCGCGGGCGACCGACGGCGAACCCCTCTCGCCAGATCTGGCGAGGTCAGCCTCGCCGGCCACCGGCGAGGGCGAGTCTTAGGGGCAAGGGAGGGCTTGCGGAGGGCGGGCGGGTGGTGTTCGATCTCGCAGAGCAGCGCCCGCGGCCCTAGAGAGAGAGAGGAGAGATGTTGGGCGGATCAGTACGGGACCTTGCACCGCCTTCCTCCCCCGATGACGAGAACCCTAGCGGCGCCAACCCCGCCTCCATCGTCGGTCCAAAGCAACGCCATCCGCCCGCCCTCCGCAAACCCTCCCTCGCCCCCGGACTCGCCCCCGCTAGGGCGAGGCCCGCCGGATCCGGCGAGGGCCGAGCTCGCCGGATCCGCAAGGCCTCGCCCTCGCTAGTGGCCGGCGAGGTCGGCCCTCGCCGGATCCGGCGGGGCCTCGCCCTCGCCGGTGGCCGACGAGGCCGACCTCGCCCGATCCGGCGAGGCCTCGCCCTCGCCGCCCTCGCCTTCGGTCGGCGGGGGCGAGCCTCGCCGTGGCCGGCGAGACCGCCCGCGGCCCTCGCCTCCGGCCGGCCAAAGGAAGGAGATGGAGAAAAAAATTAAAAAAAAAAAAAGAAATAAAAAATTCAAAAAATATATAAAAATTGAAAAAATTGAAAAAATATTTTAAAATATTTTAAAAATTACCACGTCGGCGTTCGCCGGCCGGTTGTCCCCGATCGGCGCCCACGTCGGCGCCGGCCGGCCAATTTTGGCCGGATGGACTCGAACCGGAACAAAAACAAAAGGTTTAGGACCGAATTGGCCAAAAAAAAAGGTTTATGACTGAATTGGCAGATGGGCAATAGGTTTAGGACTTTTTGGGTAATTATCCCGAGTCTATACATGAAAAGTTCAGGGTTGACGGAGGTCTTTCCATACTAACTAGTAAAACCAACAAAATTTACGGTATCAGTAGATATGCATGATGGACAATTATTCGAATAAGGTGTACCAACAATCTCCAAATTGTACGGAAAATAATCATATATCCTGTCAAAGTCATCTACTTGTGAGAATATATTGGAGTCAGTTTATTGTTTAAGCAACTTAGTGGTATCAATGCTGATAAAGAAATAGAGTCAGTCATATGTTAAAATAGTTTTAATTTCCCACTCACTATCAAGTGGCACAATCAATGCTATATAACAAGACGAAATATATATGAGCGGCCGCACCTCATTTCAAATAGATGAAAAGTTCGTGTAGTGACACTGTTCACTCAATCCTGGCTAATAAAAGCGATAAATCATATGATATCATCCATATTAGAAAAGAGAGGCTATCTATGTGTACAAAAAAAAAAAAAAAAAGAAAAAAAAAAAAAGCTTATGTACGCCTATATTTCTCGACTTTGTATATGTAATAAACGTTTCATCAATTATTGTGGCAATGGATTAATAAAATGTTGTGAAATGATGCGGAAGCTAACATATTTTGCTATCCAATCTAACGCAAAAAGAATATATTACTAAATAAACCATCGCGAAACAATGAGAACACTAAAGATTTACTAGTATACTTCAAGTGTTGATACCGATCCTAAAAGGAGAGCCAACTCCTAGAAATCCACTATAAATCTAGAGAATGTAGAGTTTACAATTGTTCAATTATTTCCCAATTCTAAATTAAAGTAAAATTTATAAGTGTCATATAAGAATCTCTCAAAGAAAACATGCTCAAACAACTTTTAAAGGGAAAATTTTAGTACTAATTTGTTCGCTCTAGTTTCTAATAACTGAGTGAAAATCCCATCTTTTTCATATATCCGAAATAGGAAATTATTTTTAGGAAACTTACTCAAATTAAGAAATCACTCAAATTAGGAAATATGCTCAAATTAGGAAACCTACTTGGATTGACTTCCCTTTACAGGTGTTGATGCCTCAATTTTCGATTAGTTTTTTTAATTAATTAGGCTTTTATTTATTTATTTTGTCCTCTTTTCGGATAATAAACAATAAAAACAAAACAAACAAAAAAACAAAAATAAAACAAAAAGGCAGCCCCTCCTCTCATATGGGCCTCCACGGCCCAAACAGCAAAGCCCGGCCCCTCCCCTTTGTCTTCTTCCTTTGTCTACCTCTGCAAAGCACGCGCAGAGGGCGCGACGCCGGAAGGGACGGGCGGATGGCGACGCGCGTGGGGCAGCTAGCGGACAGGTGGCGGATGGGATGTCGATACAGTCGGCGGAGGCCATTCGGCATGCGAGGACCGGCAGTCGAAGCTCCGTCGACCGGTCACCTCCTCGCCCATAAATAGGAGGCACCACCTCCGTCGAAGAGCAGAGGTCGAGAAGGATTGAGGGTTGTAAGCTTCGAACCTCCCACTGAGAGACGTCAGGGGAGGCCTGAAGACGAGCAAGCCGAGATCTAAGAACTCGCAGCCGGAGAAGGAGAGCTTCGGGTTTGTGAGGGCTGGCCGGAGAGGGAGGCCGTTCCGGTGCCAAATCTGATCGGATTTGGGACTCACCGTTGCCGAGATAGCCATCATTGCTCACCACTCGACGAAGACGTCCCCACAACCGTCGTGCAGTGCCCTCATTGTGAACAGGTAACGGCCGTGCTCGCCCTCGTCGTCATCGTTGCTCCGCCTTCCCCTTCGAAAATCTGCCTTCCCCGTCGTTTTCTCCCCAGCCGCCGCCGCCGCCGCCGCCGCCGCTTCGTCGTTGTCACTTTTTCCACCAGAAACCCTAGCTGCTGTCGTCGTTGTCCAATCCTCGTTGCCGCCGTCGCCGCAATCGTCGAGTTGCCGCCCAGTGACCGTCTCATCTAGCCACCCCAGCGCTGCGGATCGTCTGGCTCTAGGGTGATCGGACTCGAGTCGAATCTGGGTCGGGTAGGGTTTTGTAGGAACCGGGTCGGTGAGCGGACTCGAGTCAACTCCAGGTAGGGTTCCACCGAGACCGGGTCGTCGGGTCGGGCCATATTGTTTTTAAAGATGGGCTACTGGGCCATAAAAAATAACAAATTAAAAAATGAAAAAAAATTGAGTCGGGCCTGCGCCCCGTTTCGGGTCGCCGACTCGGGTCGAACCCAACTCGCGGATCTAACCCGGGTCAATTTTTTATATCATTTTAATATAAAATAATATTTTAATAAATAAAAATAAATAAATAATTTATTTTCCAAACAAAAAAATAAAAAATAATTTATTTTCGAGAAATAATACATAAATAATAAATAAATATTTTATTTTCCAGAAAATAAAAAAATAAAAAAAATCTCATATTTTCCAAAAGAAAAAAAGCCAAAAATTCATAAAAAGCCACAAAAGACTTATATTTTCCAAAAAATACCAAAATCAAAAAATCCCTTTTATGTTAAAAAAATAGAAAAAAGTCAAAAAGAATGTTTTTCCTCCACAAAATGCATGGAAAATCCTTTAAACATCCAAAAACTTTAAGGTTTAAACAAGATTAGGTACGAAAGAATATTAGTGATTAACTAGTGTAATCAAGTCTCCGATCGTAATTTCTCTGGTTGCGCAGGAGCGAGTATTTCTCCCAATACTTTACTTGGGTTTCTAATCGACCTATCCCAAATTGATTAGTAACAACTCCATTTTAAAATTAACTTACATGTTAAACAACTTGGACTATTAAGTTGTGATTTGGTGGACTTGGGAGGGTTTGGGCCTAATAAATTTAGCCGAACCATTAGCCTCCCCCGACGCCTGTACCTAATTGCGAGCGCCGAAAAAAGAGGTTGCGACAATGGACTCAATGTACAAATAGCAAATGTGCCAACTGGCTATATGAATAGGAAATATGATATTTATCTAAAATATATATATTAGCCTAAACTTCTTCATAGTCCCTCATTTATTCAAAAATTCATTCCATTGGTCGCCTTGTTACCGTTTATCTTTTAAGTAAGTCACTCAAAAGTGTTATGTCAAAACCACTCAGAAAACTCAATGAGGGAAAATTCTAATTCTCATTTTGTTTGCTCTAGTGTGTAATAACATAGTAAAATTCCATATTTTACATATATTCAAAATCGGAAATTCTTTTCAGGAAACTTACTCAATTAAGAATCACTCAAATTAGGACATTTGCTCAAATTAAGAAACCTACTTCGATTTCCTTCCCTTTAGGGATGTGCCAACTGGCTATATGGATAGGAAATGCTATATTTATCTGAAAAACACATATATTAGCCTAAATTTCATCATAGTCCCTCATTTATTCGAAAATTCATTCCGTGGGTCGCCTTGTTACCGCTTATCGTTTAAGTAAGTCATTCTTATGGGCAGAAACATGATTTTCATTTTATAATTTGACTCCATATTGCGGTTGCTCTTTCATTTATTCCCGTCTGCTACTTGGACAGCATTCAGGCAGGAACATCGACACCTGGTAAAACAATTGGGAAAAGAGCCAAGGAATCATTTTCAAAAGGCCTGAAATAAGGGGGGAAATTGGAAAAGGCGTTTTCCATTTCTAACCGGATATTTGTCCTTGTTTGCATGCGAAAAATGTAACGGTCATGTTTTTTTTTGTCAATAAAGGATATCTAAGGGACCAGGGAATAAATATTTAGAAGTTCGCTTTTCTGGCAGGGCCTTTTCTGAAATTTAACTGGATTGAGTTTCTTGTCAAGGGTAATTTAGTCCTAACAGATTTAAAGCTGAAGACGACCTTCAAGATGTACCCGCCTTTGTACTATTATATACTCCAAGATGCAAAAATATGTGGGTCATATATGTATATATATTACCTTTCTCCGTGTATTCTACTTAGAAAATAAATACATATGTACATATAAAACTGAAATAATATTAAGCCTTTTGCCGTGACTCCAGCTAGTTATTTAAGAAAATTGAGAGAGAAGCTTGTGCAAAGGAATTTCTCTTATTGGATGCATGCTCAAATTTTTGTGACCATATACTTAGCAATAAGAAAATAAAGTAGAGATAAAGCGAAAAATTGTATAACGCCTTATGTACGTCATCTTGCATTCGTCATCCAATCAGTATAACCGTACATGATGTGTAATGATAGCAGACGTTACTCTTCATACGCCTATCATATGGAACTTCTCGAAACGCATGAATTTCCATTCTTGGCACTTACCATGTTAAGAAGGCCCAAGGTATTTTTATGGTTCCAAATTTGGAAATCATGGAAGTAAACTATCAAGATCGATATATCGCCGCCACATGAGTAAATGGAGTTTTCAAATCATGTCGACCAGTCTAAAATAAATAGAAAAGTCAAAGCAAGACTACATGGAGATGCATGCACATCTAAACACAAAATGAAAGAGTTAATCCGGTCAATCCAACTCAAACATCAATCTAGGTTCGATAGGAATTACTCCATGAGGTTTCTTTTAGTTTAGGGCCTGTACTATTTGTCTTCTCTTAGCTATGTTCACAAAATGATACTAATTGACATTTCAATTCAAGTGGATAGAGAGAATATGGGGAAATTTTGCTTGCTTTATCTTTTCTTTTACGTTATTCCCATCCTGCCCTTACTCCATAAGGCAATCTAACCATACTTTTGATCTTATCTTGATTTGTACGAGGCAAAAATGCAATTTAGGAAAGCTCATGCCGCCTGTAAACCTAACCCATGCTCACTTCTCTACTATAAGTACCCCACCATTTCCTCCACTCGATCGCACTTCACTAGGCAAAAAGTCCTCCTAACGCTTCTTCTCCTTCTTGAATTGATAGTATCGGAATCGCCCAGGGCTAAGATGAAGACCTCGGAGATGGGGAAGATGAGAATAACTGCTGGGAGGCATAGAAAACCTCGTACGAGGAGGATTAGGGCTTTCCGAACCTCCCTTCCCCGTGGTGCTGATGTATCTCCTGTCGATCCTTCTGATGCAAGCGCAGCTAGTGCCCCACAGCCTATTCTAAGTGACAGGTTCTTATTCCCTGCGCACCTCAAACTAGTTAATAAGATTCAACACTGTTTTCTTTGGATTAACCCAATTTTGTGTTAAATTTGATCTTTCAACCACTATGAAGATTCCCACATAGGAAGGGGGAGGTGGGGAAGGTGGGGAGTTTGATTCCTCAACTTCTCAAAGGCCTGGGAGCAGAGATATTTAGTTTTAGGTGTGAGATTGGAATTCGACTTTCATGCTCTATAAAAAGGCAGGGTAAAAATTTGAGAGCGAATTATGTGTTAGAGTATAACAAAAAAGAATAATAATAATAATAATCATGTGAGTGAAAAAATTTCTCTAAGATCATAGGTGAAATCCTTTGACTCTCAATTTTGCTGTGGAATGTATGAGGGTGAATCAAAAAACCAGAGGGTTAAAAGCCTAATGAACACAATCAATTAAAAAAATAAAATTGTAGTAGTAATTACCTTGAGAAGAGAAAGGTGGCTTTTAGAAAAGGTTCTGGCTATTTTGGCTTCATTATTTTGGGCAAAAAAAAAAAAATCTTAGCTTCATTATGTAATGACCGTCATTAATGCTTTTTGACTGTTTCTCGCTTGACTTGCAGGGATCATGCTGAGTTAACCAACATGGAACAGGTGGTGTGGCTATGATATAAAGAACCATAAACATATATTTTTCGCATTCTACTTATTGACAGTGTTTATTTTAAGCGTGAGAAAATTTAAGTAATCTGATCTTCTTTTTTTTAATAATTTTTGGTTTGATGATTTACATTGTCACGCAGGATGAGCAAAACAAGCTCACGAGGATATATAGTCGAAAGGAATTAGTTTCAACGCTTGAATGGTAAATTGGTCAACATTAATTATTACTCCTTCCATATTTACTGACCATGTTGTGATTTATTGTATATGAACTTCTCTAGAGGATCTGATCTCGGCTTAACTTTTTTCCCTTTTCCTGCATGTGACGCTCACAAAAAATGGTGTGGCATTAAACATCAGGTTGCAGGTAAAAGACCGGCTATATTAGGTTTTCCAAATGTGGGAAGAAAAATCAACATTGTGCAAGATCTTGTTTGAAATTTTGATTTTTGTTTTTCGATTACAGAATTTCGGGAAGGAGATTGAGGAAATGAGGCGCGAGCTACAGGCTATGCGATATGACCCGAGGTCAAATTTTTTACTGCTTAAATAAAGAGAGCTATTTGAATATTTATCATGTACTTTGATTTTATTTAGTTTTGCCTTAATAAAACGTATATATAATACCTGTAAACAAGACTAAAACGTGTCTCGCTTTTTGGAACAGTTGCAAGCCAGGAAGTGGTGCTTGAGTGTGCATCCGTGGGAGAAGAGAGGAGGCCAAATCGAGTCAACCATCGAGTCTGAGTTGTTTGTGTTTTTAATTTGTATTTGTGCTTTACCGAAAGTATGGTCGGGTCTCGTGTCGTATGTGGATAAGTTTGTATTTGGTGATGCTTATGTATTGTGATGGCACATTATATATGTGCAAGCAAGTAGTAGCTAGCTTTTGCTGAGGCTTGTGTCCGAGCGTGTGGTCTTCCTGGGCGTCTTAATTTATGTTTCTATGTGATGGTCTTCTCTTCGTTGTACATCTCTAAACAACTCTCAGACTTCTCTCTCTCTGTCTCTCTCTCTCTCTCTCTCTCTCTCTCTCTCTCTCATTGCTCTTCACAGCAAATTACTTTGAAGAAAACGTGTGTTTTGAGAGTTTTGTACTTAAAGAGTTCTAATTGTATTATGAATTTGGTGATCAATTTTTATTCTATAATACCACCGTGGAGTGTGAAAAACAAAATTGTTTGCTGAAGTGGACACTAACAATTAAATATGTCCGGATCTGTTCATTAATACGAAATTCGAATAAATCTATTGAAACTTTGGGCATCAAATATGTGCATTCATTTAAGCTAGAAAGAGCAGAATACATAACCGTCACTCGCTGATTAGAGGTATGGTTGGAGGATATAGAAGAAAATATCCAAGTTAGAAAGGGCATAGAACAAATAGACATCCAACTTTTAAGGTGGAATTGAATATAATTCTTAAAATTACAAGGAAATTGAAATATTCTTGAAGTAGAGGACTTTCTAGGTTTTTTTTTTTTCCCCAATTTAAGGGCTTTTTTGACGTCAGAACTTATGAAAGAAAGAAATGCTTATTTGGAAGGGAATTCACCCCTTAAAATGTTAAAAGAATATATTAATGTATATACATACATGGGAATAATTGTCCAAAAAATCGTAAATTTAATGTACGATGATTAGAAATTGTTAATGTGAATGTTTGTTATCCTACATAACACGACCGGTACTAACACAGACAATTTTACAATTTTTTTTTCATTTTTTCTTTAGTTTTTCTTATTCATTTTTTCCTATTTCCTCTGCTGGTTGCCAAGGCCTTAGCGATGATTGGCAAAGCTCTTACGGCCACTTGCAAGTCCTCACAAGGGCCATGACAACCCTATCTCACATCATGACCCTTCCTCACCTCGTAGATCTAGGCAAGGCCGTGACACCCTCACCTCGTCCAAATCTAGCAAGGAGCATTACGATCTTCTCTAGGACTCGCCCAAATTCGACAATGGCCACGATGCTCGCATGTGGCCAACAACCTCCACCAGCCATTATCGACGCCCCAACAATCATCCAAGGGAAATATGGAAAAAAAGAAAAACTAAAAAGCAAAGGAAAGAAAATGAAAAAAAGAAGAAAAAGTTCAAAAATTTTATAAAAATTATGTGCGTTAAAACAAACCATGCCACATGGCATCAGGCCATGCCACATAGGACGACTAACCAGTCAGCCAATGCTAACCGAACCACAACGTCAGCGATTTCTAGTAAAATTGATTGAAATAACTACGTTAATAAATCGTCAAAATGTTTAGGATTAAGTTGGTCAAATTGAAAAGTTTACGATTAAATTAGCCGGCGTACAAGGTTTAGGAGCTTTTAGACAATTTTCCATATACCTATTTATATAATTCGAATCTAGCTTATTGCCTTTCGACCAAAAAAAAAAATCTAGCTTATTGCTTTATGGACCTTTTCTTTCTTACAAACCAAGCTAATTTAAGCATGATATATACTCTCATATAACATTCATTAAACTCACGAGGACAAATAATGCATGTAAAGAGAGATAGCAAGTCAAACATTGAAGACTCTTGAAAAGGCTTAGGGCGCGTTTGGTAACTATTCTATTCCCGGAAACAGATTCTGATAAAAAATGATTATTTTTTATTCTATTTCCGGGAACAATTTTTAAGCATTTTAAGTCGTTTGGTAACTATTCAAAATTTCTGATTCTAGAATAAAATTGTGTTTAGTATCGTGCTCATTGATTCTGTTCCAAATTAATTTCTTTAAATTTTTAAATAATTTTTTTACTTTTTTCCTTTTTTCCTTTTTTTTTCCCCTTTTTCTCCTATTCTTCTTCTTTCTTCTTCTTCTTCTTCTTGTGGCCAGTCGTCGGACCGGCGACGAGCTAGATGAGGGCCGGCGACCTCATCAGAGCGTCACCGGCCCTCGGCGAGGCCGGCCCTCGTCGACCAAGCCTCACTGATGGCCAGGCCAACCTCACCAGGGCTAGGCGAGGCTTGCCTAGCCACCGGCGGGGTTGGGCGAGCCTCGCGGGGGTTGGGCGAGCCTCGCCAAGGCTAGGCAAGGCCCGCAACGAGGCTCGCCCAGCCTCGCGATGGCAAGGTTCACCCAGCCCCGCCGAAGCTCAGCCTCGCCGGTGGCCAGGGTGGCGGCAGACGGCGACAGACAAGGTGGTCAATGAAGAAGAAGAATAGTTGGTTTTGATTTTTAGATTTATTCTCGGAACAAGAATCAATTATATAAATATATATATTCTTGATTTTGTTTCAAATCTACTTCCGGGAACCAAAAAAAAAAAAAAAGTTCTCAAGAACAAAAATTTTACCAAACGCAATTCTGTTCCCAAACTATTCCCAAGAACAAAAAATCATAATCATGTCCTGTTTGAATAGTTACTGAACAAGGCCTAAAACACTTAAACAAAAAAAATTCAGCCTCATATATTAGTTTTCTTGACTGGTATTTCTCTTGAATTTTTTATGGTCAAACCAAGGTCAAAATTGAATAAATATGTATCTAGGATGCCTACCTTACTTCCTAATTTCTGTATGAAGTAACTGCTGGCCAAGTAAGCCAAGAAATTGTCCTTTGAAGGTGCCTGGAAGTTCGTTCCTTCGAGCTGGAAGAAGGGATCTGCAAAGCAAGAAACTAACGATGAAGGTTTTTGTTGGTTATCAAAATCACACTCCAGGACCTCTTTTGTCGACTCCTTTGACATCGACCCCAACGACATGTATTCTAGGTTAGTTTCCATGTCACGAATTGCCTCGGGTTTTCCTAATTTTTCTCAAAAAGTCTCACTTCCCCTCACTAGTGACCATCTGACTTCAACACCCAGAAAATTTCCAAGCTTCCAATTCTACCAAAAAGTAGCACGAGTTTTGAGGGGCTTTTGGGTGCCTTCCCAACCTTCATTTGGGACATACGATCTATAGTTGAAAAGATCTTTGCAATGGATGAATAAAATGGTATGAAATAACGTGAAAGCTAATGAATCTTGCAAATCAAATCTAACGCGAGAAGAATAATTCACTAAGGAAATCGAAGAGAAACAATAAGAACACTAAAGGTTTGCAAGTCCGTTCCAAGTGTCACTACCTCTTCCAAAAAGAGAGCCAACCGCCAATAAATCCATAATGAATATGTAGAATGTAGAGTTTACAATTGTTTGAGTGTTTCCCATCTCTAAATAAAGTTCGTAAGTGTTATATCAGAATCGCTCACATAAAATTCACTCAAAAAATTTGCCAAAAAAAAAATGACACTCTTTTTCGCTTTACTATGGAATAACCGAGTAGAATTTCATCTCACACATATCCAAAATAGGAAACTCTTTTTAGGAAGTTCATTCAAATTAGGAAATCTACTCACAAATTAAAAAACCTACTTGGATTGGCTTTTCTTTAGGGGCTCAATATACAAGTAATGAATGTGCCAACTAGCTACGTGAATATTGACAAAAAGAAAAACTGGCTATATGAATAGGAGACATATGTATGAGCCTAAATTTCATCATAGTCCCTCATTTATTTACAAATCCAATCCATGGGCTGCCTTTTTACCGTTTATCTTTTAAGTAAGCCGCAGAAACATGGTTTTCATTTTATAATTTGACTCTACTTTGTGGTTACCCTTTCATTTATTTTCGTCCGCTAGTTGGACATTAACATTTGCGAAAGTAGGCACGGAACCTTTTAAGAAGGCCCGGAAAAGAGGGGAGGCGTTTTCCACTTCTCAAACCTGATATTTGTCCTTATTTGCATTTGAAAAACGTAACGGGCGTGCTTTTTTGTAAATAAAGGACACTTGAGGGACTCGGGAGTATATATTTTGAAGTTCGTCTTTTTTCCAGGGCCTTTTCTCAAATTTAACTAGATTGAAGCTCTTGTCAAGGGTAATTCAGTCCTAACAAATTTTAGGCTGAAGATGACATCCAAGTTGTATCGATGGGCAATTATTATTTACACTTCGCATTCGTACTATTATATACTCCAAAATGCAAAAAAGTCGAGTCATATATATATATATAAATTTCTTCGTGTGTTCTGTCTAGAAAATAAATACATAAATATTTAAAACTTAAATAATATTGTGCCTTTGACATGACCTCTAGCTTGTTATTTAAGAAAATTGAGAGAGAAGCTTGTAACACAGAATTTCTCTTATTGGATGCGTGCTCAAATTTTTGTGACTATATACTTAGCAATAAGAATCAAAAGTAGAGATGAGTTGAAAAATTGTGTAACGCATTATGTACGTCATCTTGCATTCGTCATCCGATCGAAATAACCCTATATGATTTGGAATAATACTAGACGTTACTTTCCATGTGCTTATCTTCTGGAACTTCTCGCAGTGCATTAATTTCCATTCTTTATACTTATCGTGTTAAAAATGTAGAAAGTATTTGTTCAGTTCCAATTAAGAAAATAATGGAAGTAAACTATCGAGATTGATACACTGCCACTACTTGAGCATATGGTTTGCAAATTACTGGAACTTGTCTAAAATAATAGAAAACTTTAAACAAGACTATTTCCTAAAAGAGAATTTTTACGTATCTAAAAGTAAAATGAAATAACTGGTCCAGTCGATTCTACTCAAACTTCAATTTAGGTTTGATAACAATAAGTCCATTAGGTTTCTTTTAGTTTAGTGCCTAAACTATTTCTCTTCTTTGAGCTAGCTTTATATAATGATATTTATTAATATTTTAATTTGAATGGGTAGAGAAAAAATCAGGGAGAGTTCAGACATAGGAATTGCTATATGCTTTTGAGAAGAGGTTGCTGAAAATTTTCTTGCTTTATCTTTTCTTTTGCGTTATTCCCATCTTGCCCTTACTCCATGAGACAATCTAATCCCTACTTTTGATCATACGAGGAATTTGCATGAGGCAAAAATGCAATTTAGAGAAGTTGCGCTCTCCACATGAAAACGCAACCAAAGCTCACTTCTCTACTATAAGTACCCAGCCATTTTGCCCACTCGATCTCACTTCGCATTAGGCAAAAACCCCTCCTACTCATTTTTCCTCCCCTGCTTGAGTCGATAGTGTCGGAATCATCCATGGATAGGGATAAGGGACTAGCTGCTGCAAGGCTTAGAAAACAACGTGCGAGGAGATGTAGGGATTTCCGAACCCCGATTCCTCGGGACACCGATGGATCTCTTGTCAACCCTTCTTCTGATGCTAGCTCATCTAGTGCCCCACAACCTATCTTGAGCGACAGGTTCTTATTCCTTGCGCATTTCGAACTAGTCCTTGAGATCTGACACTATTTTCTTCGAATTAACCCTATTTCATGTCGATTTTGGCCTTTTTGAATTTGGGTTTAATCGTGCCGGTGAAAAAATTTCTCTAGGATGATAGTTGAAGCCCTTTTATTCCTCAGTGTTGGTGTTGAAGGTATGAGTGCGGATCAAAACCCAGAGAGCTAAAAGCCTAAAAGAACATCATGGAAAAAAAGGAAAAAAGAAAACTTGAAGTAGTAATTTCCTTGAGAAGAGAGAGGTGGCTTTAGGAAAGGTTCTGGCTATCTTGGCTTCATAAATTAATAACCGTCAGTAATGCTTTTTGACTCTTTCTGCAGAGATGACGCTGAGTTCGATGACATGGAAGAGGAGGTGTGGAAAATTAGAAGATATAAAGTCATCTGATTTTTTTTAAAGAAATTTTGATTTAATGATCTATAATTGTCGCGCAGGATGAGCAAGACAAGCTCACAAGGATGCGTACTCTGAAGGCATTAATTGCAACGCTTGAATGGTAATCATCTAGATAATTTGTTCAACATCCCATCACTTTTTCCATATTTACTGAACATAAATAATTTATTTATGGTGTAAATGCATCTCAAGAGGATCTGATCTTGGCTTATCTTTTTTCCTTTTGTGCATGTGACTCTATTCGTATAAAAATGGCATCGCATTGAACATCAGGTTTGAGGTAAAAGACTGGCTATATTAGGTTTCCCAAATGCAAGAGGAAAAATCGATGTCATGCAAATTCTCATTTGAAATTTTGATTGTTGTTTTTCGATTACAGAAATTTCAGAAGGAGATTGAGAGAATAAGGGGCAAACTGCAGGCTTTGCAAACCGATCCGAGGTCCTTTTTTTTTTTTTTTTTTTTACTGCTTAAATAAAAATAGCTATTTGAATATTTATCCTGTATTTTAATAATATTTAGCTTCGCCTTCTTAAAGCGCACATATGGTACCTGTAAACAAGATTATAATGTGTTTCGCTTTTTGTAACAGTTGGAAGCCTCGAAGGGGTGCTTGAGATGGACCATTGGGAGAAGAGAGGAGGCTAAATCGAGTCAATTATCAACTCAAAGTTGTTTGTGTTTGTGATTTGTATTCGTGAGATAGTAAAAGTATGGTCGAGTCTTGTGTCAGTTTGTATTTGGTGATGTTTATGTATTGTTATAGCACAATATATATGTGCATACAAGTGGCAGCTAGATTTAACTATGGTTGTTTCCTAGGATGAGGTCTTCCTAGAATCTTTAATGTGTTGTGGTCTTCTTTTTAAAGAGTCCTCCTTGCTCTCTCTCTCTCTCTCTCTCTCTCTCTCTCTCTCTCTCTCTCTCATATATTGCACTTGACAGCAAATTACTTTGAAAACTTATTTTTTGTGGGTTTTCGAACTTAAAAAGTAACTACATCCTGAATTTCACTGTCAATTTTTTATTCTATGGTCCACCGTGGAGTGTAACGAGTCTAGGGCCAAAAAATGATAGTTAATGCTCATCTTACAAACAACCAAAGAACAAGAAAATTATCGAAAAAAAAAAAAAACTGTTAGATTTATTATACTTGTGTTAATTCAATCCCAAACTTTTTAGTTGTGTTAATTAAGTCATAAACATTTTCACATTTTACCAATTGTATCCATTCAGTCAATTTTGATTAAAATTCACTGACGTGAACACCGGTCGTTTTACATAACACGATCAACACTAATGTTGATTTTTTAATAAGATTTTAATATTCTTTTTCTTTTTTCTTTTATTATTATTATTTTTTCTTTTTAACTTTCGTCGACACTAAGCGAGGGCTAGGAGACCCTGATTGTGGCAAGTGATAACCTAGGCCAAGGTCACGATGCCTACACCCCATGTCAGTGAGGGCATCCCAACCCTTGCCAACAAGCAAGAGTTACTCACCCTTAATTCAATAAAAAGAAAAGTAAAGAAAAATAAAATAAATAAATAAATAAATAATATATATTGTTTAAATATGTCAATGTCATCACCGACCACGCCACATAGAACGCTTGACGTTCATGTCAACAATTTCTAGTTAAAATTAACCGAATGGAGTAAATTGACAAATTATAAAAATATTGATGATTCAATTAACACAACTAAAATATTTATAATTGAATTGACTCAAGTGCAATTAATTTAGGATCTTTTTGTAATTCTCTTTCAAAAGAACAATATTGAAAGTAGACTACTCGCTCATTGGAAAGTACGACTCAAAATTTTAAGTTGCTAGACATAATGAAAATTCACACACGAAATGATCGATTAAACGAGCATGCAAATTTCCTGCCGCACCTTATAATTTTCCTCAATGGAGTCTCACGTTTGCCGTGCTCCACAAGCTACCATGTGTTTGTAAATTAGTCTTAGGAATATGCTCTCCTGACCTTGCTTTTGCCTCTTTCATTTGTCCCTATATAATTGGCTACTACCACTGTGTATGTAGACACCTCAGTAGCATTTGAAAAATCTGTTTGTGCTTTCAAAGTACACAAAAAGGTAACTTCTTTGCTATAGTTCGAACTTTGTGAAAGAAAAAATTCACACGTAAATCGAGGTGTCGACTTACGTATATTGTGAAAACTTTAAGGGTTGGGCTGGGGAAAAAGTTAAAATTTGACCATCGCAAGATCTAAACTTAGGGAAAATTAACAACCTGATTGGCTACTAACAATGAAATTTACACACTACCATCACATGCAGTCAGCCTAAAAAGGTTGCAGATCGTATACAAGACAAAGTCACTATCTGGAAGGAGTAAGAATGTCAACTTTTGTTATACGAAAAGAAAAAAATGGGAATGTCTAACTCTTAAAGAAACAAGATGCATCCATGAAGAACTTATATATCTTGCAGCAATCCATTCTTTCAATAAAAAGTATGCATATCGTACACAGGAGTCAACCCAATCTTCAGTACTGAGTGTTATCGAATACCCAAGGTTCATGCAGAAAAAGCTCCCGCCCGTTCATTTGCACAGTTCCTGCAGCTATATCCTCAGAACGCTTTCTCTCAGATTCAGCTTTCCTTGCCGACGCTTCAGCATCCTACATTGAGAGGAATGACTTTGAGCCTTTGAATTTCGTGGTGCAACAGAACAGTTTGATTAATGTTGGTTACATTATTTGTCTGTGTAACCCGTCCAAATTAGGGGGCAAACTCTGGTTTTCATATATGTAGGAATAACTTAATCAGTTACATTCAAGGAAGGATTGATTGCCCAGCATACTGCAATCCACCAACTAGTCCTAATGAAGGAGAATAAGAGAAACAAAGAAAAGGAGATTTTCAACCTCCGACTGGATTACAACGACAGAAGCATCAATTTCATCAAAATAGATATTGGCAAATTGTTAACACTTACAAGGAATATACAATGCGAAATAACAACTAAAAAGTTAGAAAAACAAGAAATGGTGAAGATGGAAGAGGCTAGAATATAACAGCATCGCTAATGTTAAAAACAAGAAATTCAACAGTGCAACTCCAGCAGCCACTAACTTTGTTAATTGAACTGCTGGAGCTGCATGTCAATTTCATGATTAAAACAGCATTTGTTTGCTGATACTTCACAACATAGCACAACATATTGGATCAGATACTGGCAGTACAAAAGTACCAAGTGACAGTGCAAAGGAATTTCTTATTGGATAAAACAATTCTCAGACAGTAACCTGATCCTCAACAAAATCAGTCCCCATATTAACTACATCCTCAATGATTAAAGGATAAGAGAACAAAACCAACAGAGACTTCTCTCAACAAAATCAGTCCCCATATTAACTACAACCTTGATGATTAAAGGATAAGAGAACAAAATCAACAGAGACTTCTCTCACTCGAGATATACGATGCACTACATGCTATATATTAGTTTCTAAAGCTAATGACAAAGTAGACAACAAAGCCCAAAACACATGCATACAGAGGGAACTGGAGATAGTCACATGTATGCGCAAGCAAATCACAGTCTGTTCCAACCAGGGACAGATCTAAATTTTTTTTCCTTGCACGGGAAAAACCTAATTACAAAGCAATCAAGAACATTAGTTTCGTAGCTAATATAATACTTGCATGTTTATAAAGTCAGATATAAATGGCATTATGCAGGTTTTGAATATTTTAGAAATAACAGTTCCACAATATAAAACGTTCATTATGCTTCATTAACTTGTGGGGGCAAATTCCAAAGAAAACCTTTGGCATGGACTTAGCTACATATTTTTTGAGATATTTGAAGGGTGCATAGCTTTTCTTCTTGGCCAAGATAATGGAGCATAAATAAAAAAAAAAAATGCAAAAACTTCGATTAATTGAACATATAAGAAAGGTGAACGAAGACAATAGCTCCAACAAACCAATACATTAATCCGCCTTTGGTTCCAACATCAATTTTGTTGAACACTTACATTTTCAGATGTAACATGCAAACTATTATGTTGTCCCAATTTGCTACTCCAATTTCTCGGAGATAGAACGGCTGATGGATTCACTATACATAATAAGAAAACAAATAGATGTAGTTCTCACAGCAAAATAATGCTATATATGAGAGCTTTCTTACATGGAAGTTTAAGTCCCCTTGATTACCATGTGCTGCTGCAATGGAGGCTGCAGCACACAGGTGACTTTGCCCACGCATATTGGTCATATGAAACCCCGATAATTTCCACTACACTTCCTTCCTAATGCATGCTTAAACTTTTTAAAACTTTTCCTGAAAACACACACACACACACACACAAAAGCAGAACAAACTCTCATATCCAAGGCAATGACTTAAGCCAATCACCGAAATCCGAACGTTAGGTAAATATGGACACAGGAAGCAAAGAGATCTGTCACCCTCAAATAATGAACACCACTGTCTCCCAATTCAAGTCCGTCCAGCAACCTTAAACACTCACCAACCAACTTATAATCTAGGACCAGAGAAAAGTTATATTTCCCATTTAGACTTATGCTTGTAGTGCAACTGATTACAGGATTAAGTACCGATAGACCTCCACATGATTCAGCCAATTCTCCAACCACAAAGCTAAATATAGAGAACAAAACCCTGAATGAATTTCTAACTTATAAACCCGATTTTCCTAATACCCTAATTATAACTTCCAGCATGATAGTCTCTACAAATCAGTTGTTACTATCATGAGAAGGATCCTTTCCCTTGACGTTGTTCGTATGGCCATATCATGTGAAGTTGTTAAGGTTATAGCATTTTTAATCAAAGTTCAAATTTACATTAGCTAATATCAAAACTATACGCAATTGCCAAAAAGGACCATTTTGTTGATGAGTTCTTATTACAGGACTGCAATTAGGTTTAGGATGCTCCAAGCAAGAATTAGCAGGGTATTTGAAAACACGTTGGTCCTGGCCCTTGATTCACTGTATGTGAAAGCTCATTGCTTGGTAGTCACATCATTAGGTAATTTATTGACTCTGTCAATGACAATTGTTGCTGCTTTATGATGGATTTATCTGCCAGAGATGGGTTTTCTCGTTCATATGGATATCAGGATTGCAAGGAGTCTATATCATCAATATTCTCGTTCTAGAGGAGGAGAATGCATCTAAGATTTTTGACAGCTGATTTTTAGTACTAGCATTTCCAAGCCAGTAGTGTTGTTGGTTTTATTGGACGTTAGGACTCTAACTGCAGCATGAAAATATTCCATATATATTTTATCAAAATATTTTACTATTGCATTGATGGCTTTTTTGGTTTTCTAGGTCCATTTGTAGCTGCAAGAATTATTGTTTCTTAATGTGCTTGAAGGAAGTTGATCGACAAGTCTATGAAATACCACACAAACTTCAAGGAATACTAATAAAGTTTCACCCAGGAAAAACTGAGAAAATACCTAAGTAGTACTCGTTTTTCTTATGATAAATCAGCTTCCTTCAAGCACATTAATAAACATATATCTTGCAGCTACAAATGGACCCAAAAAACGCCAATCAGAAATAGCGAAATATATTGTAAATATATCTGTAAAATTCTCAGATGCTAACGACCGAAAAAAACAAGAATAGTAGTAGCTTGGAAATGCTTATACTAATTCTCACGCTCACATAATCAACTGTCAAAAATCTAAAATGCATTCTCTTTCTCTAGGACGAGAACCTTGAACCAAAAACCCAAATCTCCGACAGAAAATTCCATCACAAAACAGCAGCAATTGTAAATGACACAATCAATGACTTCCCTAAAATACATGAGTACAGAACAGCGAGCCTTCAAACACGACGAGTCAAACATGATTTCCAACACCTAGGAGCATCCGAAACCTAATTGCAGCTCCGTCATAAGAACTCGCCAGCAAAACGTCCTTTCCTTTCTGCAATTGCAAAATTCGAACTTGGACGAAAATTGCCAAAACCCATGTCAAAACTACGCAACTCGGGGAACCCATCAAGCCACTAAAGATAACGACTCCACCTCCTTCGTTAAATTTCAATGTATAATTTTTTAGGGGGTGGCGAATGCAGCAAGAACGTTCTTGATATTCATGGACAAAGATGAACAAGAGAGGAAGACACAACACGCGCGGAGGGGGACGAACCTTCCGGCGCTTCCAGGACAGGAATTGGGCCTCGGAAATCGGGTTCGGCTTCGTCTCCCTCTTCTCTTCTTCGCCTTCTTCTGCCCCCATCTCCCTCTCTCTCTCTCTCTCTCTCTCTCTCTGTGTGACAAGACTCTTGAGTGCAGGGCTGATCTTGGAGAGTAGGCGGGCTTTAAAACGAACTCAAGATAAAGATCCAAGGCCCAGTGGGCCGACCGTTTGGAGCTTGGGCTAGATTACCCAAAAACCTGCCTCTCTTGACATGCCATGGACATTCCACGAATGATTTGAAAAACGTTTTTCTCAAAATTATCGCTTATGTCCTTTATGAAAATGGTTTATACCCCGAAAAATTTCAAACTAGCATATTTGTGATAAATTTATCTCAGACTATTTTTTTGACCACCAAAAACTCCAAACTGATATACCTTTGACGAATTTACCCCAAACTGGTACACTTATGACAAATTTACACTCTATTAATTTTCGTTAAATTTTACTATCAAATTATTAAGTTAAATGACACGTGACAGTTGACTAGTATACCAATTTGGGATTTTACGCTTCTTTTGTCACAATTTACAATTTTTGTGATTTTTTTTGTGATATTAATTCAATTTAACAGAGGGCATATTTGTCACAAAATTATCCGTTTTGGATTTTTTTGTGGTCAAATAAATTAATTTGGAGTAAATTTGTCATAAATGTATCAGTTTATGATTTTTTATGGTCAGTCGAGGTAAATTTGTCATAGATGTCTGTTTTGGGTTTTTTAAGATATTAACCCTTATGAAAATGAGTGATGAACAATATTTTTAATATATACAATAACAAAAGGAAAATATTTTGTGTTGGTTAATTATTATAAGAGATACAAGCGATCATCCAAATGAAGATGTTTGTCAATATTTTCATTTTCTGTGAAATAAGCGAAACCTAAACATGATTTGAAATCAAAATCAACCTTAAGCCAATCGCTAAATACCCCTTGCAAATTAGTCATCGACCCATTCGGAGTTTCATGAGCTTTGGAAGAGAGAAAATGATATGGTACCAACTGTCACCGACCTGATAATTACCGTTCGCCTCGACACCGTTGCCTAATTTTTCTTAGGAAAGGGTAATATCATTTTGCCACGCATCCTCTCATTATCTGGGTAGTTGAAACCAATAATAGATGCATATATTAATTTAGGATAATATTAGCACGTATGTTATGACGTGAGATTGTGTCAATCCATCGATTTGTATTTCGTGTGCTGCAATTGCAATTGCGGGTCAAAGTTCAATAGCTGGTCAAAGTTTTCTAAAAGAACTAAATGTTAATTGTGGACTTCTGAAATAATTGGTTCATCTAATTTAAGTTTTCATGAACCTAACCATGTGAAATCACCTGAATTAGATCGCACGTGAGAGGAGAATCTGCTCTATGAATGAGCAGCATGTCCAAATAAAAGAATAGAGAACGATTATGATTGCGTTGAAGTACCTTGTAATTTGGGCCGACGTTGCTTATTTTTCCACGCTGAAGAAATTTACAACGTCAGTTTGAAAAATTGGAGCGATGCCGCATCTTGAGTAGTCTACGATTTCAGCTTCAATGATATATAATAACACGATTTACTTAATCCGTCATATGTCTTCAGAGACGATTTTCTTTTTTTTTTTTTTTTTTTGGGTGGGGGGGGGAGAAGGGGTTGTTGCATTGGATCGGTATTTTTTGAAAAATTACATCAATAAGAGAACCAATCATGTTCTGATTAGGAGTGAGCGTGGGAACCAAATCAAATCGGCCAATTTTGGGTGCTCCCAACTACTAAAATTTAGAACTAGTGATAACCAGTTTGGTTCTGCATTCCAGGTGTGAATCGAATCATTTGAATCACTTTGAACAAACTAAGAGAAGAGAACAAAATAGATGGACATGGACACACGGCAAGAGTGGTCCATTCCCTGCAAGAGTTCAAAAACGGCGTTCTTTTCAATCTCGTCTAGTTCTTGTATTCCATTCCAGTCAAAAAATAGGGGGGAAAGGAAAGAAAAAAAATCACATCGGTTGCTCAATTCACTCAGAAACTGAACTAAACCTAATCTAGTCTAGTTTGGTTCCACAAATTGGCAAATAATCCTTTTTGGCCCAATTCTTGATTTCAGGGTGAAAACGGGGCTACCGTAAAACCAATCACCCCCAATTCTAAGATAATTATTGCACCAATAAATATGCATTTGAATGGTCCCAAAAAGCCACAAATGAATCAAATTTTAGTTTTATCTATATTTTTTGAAAAATTACATCAATAAAAGAACCAATCAGGAGTGAGCATGAGAACCAAATCAAATCGGCTGGTTTTAGGTGGTCCCAATTACTAAAATTTAGAACTAGTGATAATCAGTTTGGTCACGCATTCCAAATGTGAATCAAATCACTTGAATCACTTTGACCAAACTAATACTTTTTTCATTCTTGCCAAAAGAGAAGAGAACAAAGTAGATGGTCATGGACACACACGGCAAGAGTGATCCATTTCCTGCAAGAGTTCAAGAACAATGTTCTTTTCAATCTCTTGTCTAGGTCTTGTATTCCTTTCCAGTCAGGAAATAAGGGGAAAAAGAAAGAAAAATATCACATTGGTTGCTTGATTCACTCAGAAACCGAACTAGATCAAATCTAGTCTAGTTTTGGTTCCACAAATTGGGGATTGATTCTTTTGGTCCATTTCTCGATTTTAGGGTGAAAGCAGGACCACCTTAAAACCAATCACCTCCAATTCTAAGATAGTTATTGCACTAGTAAATATGTATTTGAATGGTCCCAAAAAGCCACGAATGAATGAAAATTTTAGTTAGTTTAGCCAACTAAATTTCCATCTCTCTCAACCTTATATTTGCTGTGGCTCTTTAAATGTTAATATTTACATATTTCGAATTATCTTTAGTCCTTCGGATGGAGAATAACATTCATTTGATATTTCAAAGTACATGGTTGTCAATATTGCAAAAGCTCAGTGTACATGGTCCTTAAGTGCGGCGACCGGAGCATCCACTTTCGCCCGTGCTTTTATTTATTTCCAAGCATGAATAAAAAGCATGAAAAAGTGGCATCTTCCGAATTTTTAATTTCTGAATATTATTTAGAATGTCGCAATTCGCATGAATTGTCAGTACCGAAAGAAATTCCATACATCATTCGAGAGGTTCAAATTTTGTGGAAAATACACGCCATCGCGACAAAAGATGCATGTTTTTGCCCCTATCTCCAAAAGTGACAATAAGAGTTCTCGTCCACAACGAAATGTCCGATTTAAATTAAATCCACTTGATGGGAGAATATTCACATATAGCATCAATAAAACTCATTATCAATTCACACTCGCCTCCAATAGCATCATCAATAAAATATGAATATAAAGAAATATAGCAATTACGATCCGTCGGTTGTCCTCATAATATGCACGAATAATGCATCGAGGATAGAAATATTTTTTACTCATCGAGCATGGTTAAAAACCACATCGCCTGATTTTAAATTGAGTGAAAAAAAAATTAAAAAAAGGAGAGAGTAACGAGCCAAGTGCCACGTGTCGCCCATGCGGCGGGCGATCACGAATCTCCCGACCGATCCGCCCCGCGACCCGATGTGGGGGGCCAACTGAACCGGGCCGTCAACACGTCCGGATCCAAAGTCCAAACCCCGCCGCACGTGCGGGCCCCGCGCTCGACTTGCAAAACTAAACTGGCCAATCAATCGAGTCGAGATCGAGCGGAAGTCAAAGTCCACGCATCCGACTTCTCCGCCGCCACGCGGGCCGTGGCGATTCCGGAAAAACACCGCCCCCCGCGCGGAAGGGGAAACCTCGGCGACCGGGCAGCGGCGAAAGAACGACGCGCATCTCTCGGACGAAGACGACCCCCGCGGGCGTTCTCGACCGAGGGTCGTCGAGCATGCATTACGACCTCGATATATAAGACAAGCCCCCTACGATTCTTGCTTCTTTCCTCCTTTTCCCCGCCTGCTCAATCCGGTTGCCGAGAGCTTCGTCCAGCGCCTAGTTTCTCGGCAACCACCGAAACGGAAGAAGAAAGAAATCGAGGAAAAAAAATCGAGGAAATCTTCTCTTCCCATTTTGGGGATTGTATCTGGCACAGCCAGCTCGCGCTCGTTCCAAGTGTGTTCCGTGCGGTTCAGTGAACAAGCCCACTTTCTCGTTCTGGTAAAATCTGTCCAGCGAGGTTGGCTGAGGCTAATTCAGGACTCGTGAGGGGGTTCGGTGAACGTGGACGTCGAGGCTCTTCCGTGAACCTTCCTCGTATTCGCGGACAAGTTCATCGGGGCGCGATGAATCCTCGTCGATATCTGGGAGCATTGGAGTGCGGTTGGGGGAGATCCTGACCAAAGAACGGTAATAAATGGTGGTGGGTTCGTGCCTTTTCTTTTTAAATTTTTCTTCCTCGGCAATAATGTGCACAGTGCACAGAGCTTTTTGACAAGTCTCTGTGTTTGTCTATTGTTTCTTTCCGAGAAGTCTTCCATCGGAGTCCTACAGTGCCGGAGATTCTGATCTGATCGTCAAGAATAGGGTTTGGAGAAGAGGAGGGCGCTCGGTGCATGCGTAGGGTCTGAGCGGAAGTCTCTTTCTTTTTTTGCCACCCACTATCGACGGTGGTCGTGAGAAGCTTACGAGGGAGGTAAGGATTACTTTATTCCCCTCGCACAAGCGCATGCGCTTTCGTTCGGAAGATCTTTTTTCTTTTTATGTTTTATTTTAAGCCTCCGGAGAAGCAAAAAAGGACGCGAGAACATGTCGCTGTTTTAGATCCGATAGGGTTATCATGTTTTCCCGTTCTTGTGAAAAAGGGACGGCATGTTTGGAGGTAGAAAAATTTTGAATCCATTTCTTGACTGATGTGACGAACGGGTACACGTCATTTTCCGGCGGATCGTACTGTGGTCGCCTTACTTTATCGTACATATATTTTTAATTGGGATGAGCCTAACATATATGATATTCTCGCTACGGCATAATAGTGGTCGAGTGAAAAATGTTTCATCACGCAAAACGGGCATGAGGAAAAAAGGGTTTCTTCGTTTGGGCCGAAAAGGATGACCTACAGGTTCAATTCAAAGGTTCAACTCTCGGATACGAACTTGTTCTTGGTTCTTATTAAAGAGTTGTTGCAGTTCCATAGGTCCAAGTACATGAGGAGGCATGAGTTTTGAACCAATGTTCTTAATTCGGCACGCTCTTTCCAAGGGGCTGGTGGGGTCGAAGTGGGAACAAGTTTAGTTCCATTCTTCAAACTTCGCCAGTGGCTGCCTATTATTATGCCCTTTGAGTCAACACCTTCTGAAAGGACACTTTATGCTATCTCGAGAAGCCACAGGAACCATAATGGAAGATCATCAATTGCCTACCATCAATTTCAGGGGCGTAGAATAATCCATGCCTGATAAATCAATATAGCAGAAACTTTAACTTCCACTCTCTGTCTTCTATGTATGTGACAGCAAAGAGATTTAGGTTCATAATATCAGACGGGTGGTGGCTAACTCCTCTCTCTCTCTCTCTCTCTTAGGAAAGTTTGACCCGGTTTTCCTTATAACTCATTGAAGCGGGAATTTGCTTCCCAGGCTTCTCACACATCAATATGGGCTTTCACATTCAGATCACCATCTTCTTAAACTTTGGCCGTAGTTCTTCATATTAGCTTCCGGGTGCTTCGCTTGATTGAGCTTTTGAACTTTAGAGCTTCCACCTCCTTCTTCTTCAATCTAACAGACTATCCTCTTTTGTAAGTCTGAATTTTACTCTTCTCACTTATAACAGTAACGTAGACATGAACTGCTAGTGTCGCTTGATCAAGGAAAAGTGCTGAGACAACAAAGTTAGGATCGTTTTCATATAGTTTTGGAGTTTTTGTTCATAAGCTTTGCTATTTGAAAGTGTAATTCAGCATTCAACTTCTTATGAGAATCTCTCTCTGTTTTTTTAATGTCCTGAACGCAGTCGAATTCATCTCCCATGGCTTCCGTTGGTCCTTTGGGCGATGGGAAGAATGAAGTGAAAGAAATCAATACTAAAGGACAGTCGTCGGTGAACCAATGCTCGCAAAATGAGCATCACTTTCACAAAGTGGGAGTCCCTCCCCGGCAGAAACTCTTTAAAGAATTTGCATCCACTCTCAAAGAAACGTTCTTTGCTGATGACCCTCTACGACCTTTCAAGGACCAGCCTAAGTCCCAGAAGTTGGTTCTGGGAATTCAGGCCATCTTTCCTATTTTTGAGTGGGGAAGAAGTTACAATCTTAAAAAGTTAAAAGGAGATGTTATTGCCGGACTCACCATTGCGAGTCTTTGCATTCCGCAGGTAGATAAAATATTTAAGGCTTTTTTATCGGAAAAGTTAAATAGAACACCATTAATGCTTCACTCAATGGAAAAACAGGACATTGGGTATGCAAAGCTTGCGAATTTGGCTCCGCAGTATGGACTTTGTAAGTGAACACTTACCTATAGGCTATATATAGACTCTAAACTGCTTGATGCTCTCAAGCTGATCCTTTCCTCCAACATTCTTGAGCTGCCAAAAGTGATATCTATATGTCTTGCATGTTTTCAGATAGCAGTTTCGTTCCGCCATTAATATATGCCGTAATGGGTAGTTCAAGAGATATAGCCATTGGACCAGTTGCCGTGGTGTCTCTTTTGTTGGGAACACTGCTGCAGAATGAGATTGATCCAACAAAAAATCCAGTTGAGTATCTCCGACTTGCCTTCACAGCAACTTTTTTCGCGGGGATAACTCAAGTCACCCTTGGTTTCTTCAGGTACGATTATAGCTAGCTTCTCCGTTCTCAAACAGAGCTCTGTCTTTCTACGTCTTCTATTTTCTCCTCATGGAAAGGCACCTATGTCATGATGTTGGAAGTGTCATGTCCAAGGGCTAAAGGTTTCTTTCTTTAGGTTGGGTTTCTTGATTGATTTCCTATCACATGCTGCCATCGTTGGTTTCATGGGTGGAGCTGCCATTACTATCGCACTCCAGCAGCTTAAAGGTTTTCTTGGCATAAAAAATTTCACAAAAAATACTGATATTATATCAGTTATGCACTCGGTTTGGGGATCAGTCCATCATGGAGTAATCTCTTTCTCTTTCTCTCTCTCTCTCTCTCTTAAAAAATTCATTCCTGGGCAAGATCACTAAAAGGTAAGCTGTTCTGTTTCAGTGGAATTGGCAGACCATAGTGATTGGAGCATCATTTTTGGGTTTTCTTCTCTTTGCCAAGTACATTGTAAGTATATATACGTTCAGTTTCATTCAAGTAATGCATATATGAGTTGTTCGACTGTTTTCTTACTTGGGCAATGGGTGCGATAAACAGGGAAAGAAGAACAAGAAATTTTTCTGGGTTCCTGCAATTGCTCCTTTGATATCAGTCATTTTGGCTACTTTCTTTGTGTACATAACGCACGCAGAAAAGCATGGTGTTCAAATTGTAAGACTTCCCCACTCCTTGACTCTTAGAGCTTAACTAGCTGATGATCTAATTGATGATAATATCGTACTGATGCTGATGATTAAGAAGTCAGATTGTAGTAACAGAGTTGCTAACATTTTGAGTGAAATATGCAGGTGAAGAACATAGAGAAGGGAATCAATCCCCCATCTGTGAAAGAAATATATTTCAGTGGGGATTATCTTCTGAAAGGCTTCAGGATTGGTATCGTGGCTGGTATGATTGCATTAACGGTAAGGGAATCCTCCCTCCTCCTCCTTCTCCTTTTCATGTATATGTAATTTGTAAACGGTCATTGTGATTCTAAGTTTATAACTAATTATTTGATCTTCTCTATGGCTCTACAAAACAGGAAGCAATTGCAATTGGAAGGACTTTTGCAGCCATGAAGGACTATCAACTGGATGGGAACAAAGAGATGGTTGCACTAGGAACAATGAACGTTGTTGGCTCAATAACTTCTTGCTATGTTGCAACTGGTAAGAAATTATATGTCCAACATAGATTTAATACCATCACCCATTACATTTTTCAGTAAGTTGGAAAGATTATCATTCTCCTTGATACTAAAAGTGAGTACAAAATTTGTTGCAGGTTCATTCTCCCGCTCGGCAGTGAACTACATGTCAGGGTGCCAAACTGCAGTCTCCAACATCGTCATGTCCTTGGTTGTGTTCCTAACATTGGAATTCATCACCCCTCTCTTTAAGTACACGCCGAATGCAATTCTCTCGTCCATCATTATTTCAGCTGTCATTGGCCTAATTGACTACGACGCAGCAATTCTCATTTGGAAGACTGACAAGCTCGACTTTGTGGCTTGTCTTGGGGCATTCCTAGGAGTAGTTTTCGTTTCTGTTGAGATAGGTCTCCTAATTGCGGTAAGAAGCAGGAGTTCGGTTTCCTTTTAGATGCTAAATTGTGGCCAATGTGTTCTTTGAACTCTATGTATTATCCCTTCATTATTTGGCCAGGTTGCAATTTCCTTTGCTAAAATCCTTTTACAAGTTACAAGACCAAGAACAGCAATCCTAGGAAAGATACCTCAAACGGCAGTATACAGAAACATCCAACAGTACCCAGACGCATTGAAGGTTCCTGGCATTTTGATTGTCAGGGTTGATTCTGCTATATACTTCTCCAACTCTAATTACATCAAAGAGAGGTAACTGCACCATCTTGCTTTTCTTTATCTTCCTGTTAACCCATCTGTTTTTTTTTCTTTCCTTTCTTTTAGTTTTTTTTGGTAAGGTTCTTTCCTTTCTTTTAGTTTCTACATGCGTAAAGGCAAAAAGGTGGGCTCAAGAACACGAGACAGATGTCATCATGAATTTTTTTCTTTTAACCTATTTCACTCTTCGTTCTGTGAAAATAACCTTATCATTACATTACTTGGACATGACCCGCAAGAATTTGAATGTAAGGGAACTTGTCCGTATGTACTGGAAGTAATAGAAGTTAAAAATTGCTATCTTTGGCATCCTAAGAACGAAATATAAAAGATGGAAAAGTCGATGGATATAATATACAGCTCAACATGCCGGGAGTAGAAGATCCTAAATTTTTTGATTTTGCCAAGATGGAGCTGTTGACTGGAATCAATTAGTAGCGACTTCACAAATATCATATGAAGGAAACAGAATGTTTATACTAGCACAACGTTCGTACATTCTTGTTAAGCTTAAATGGTTTTCCAGGATATTGAGGTGGTTGAGAGATGAGGAGGAACAACTAGAATCAGCTTATCTACCACAAATAAAGTTCTTGCTAGTTGAAATGTCACGTAAGTGCTCTTTAGTTCAATTTCTCAATATCCCTTATTCTAGTGAAAGAATTGCATCGCATCTTGCCATGTCTATGTGCATCAATTTTAATATGTTCTTTTTCCCTAAACCCCAGCTGTAACCGACATCGACACCAGTGGTATCCATGCCTTGGAAGAGCTGTATAAGAGTCTTCGAAAGAGAGATATTCAGGTGAAGATTTCGGACTTCCTGCACTCATTTTTATATAAAAGATTTCCTTAAAACGAAGTGTTCTGGGAGAGCAGTACGCATGAATCCTTACCTGGAACTTCTTTCTGTTTCTGTATTTGCGCAGCTTGTCCTGGCGAACCCTGGACCAGTGGTCATCGACAAGCTCCACTCGTCGGGTTTCGCAAACTTAATCGGCGAGGACAGGATATTCCTCAACGTTGCGGAGGCTGTTTCTTCTTGTTCTCCAAAACTGGTGGAAGAAGCTTGAGGAATTAGTTTGGTCAAGAATGGACAATGAGGAGTATGAGAGGAGAGTTCATTGCCCAGCCTTTAGTTGAGTAGTGGATATTTGGGTCCTCATCAAGTTAGTGGTCAAGTGGATGTCTAGTAGACATCGTCTCCTAAAGATAGGAGCATGAAAAGGGCGCTGATAAGAGATAATGTTCCCACTTTTTGTTGTTATGATATTGTCATATGATGTTTATATTTAAGAAAGAAATGCACCATCACCTCTCTGTGCTATCGACCCAGAAAGCAAAAGAGAAGAGAAAGGAAAAGTTAAAAAAGACAAAGGGAAAAAGCTATAAAAAAAAAAAAAATCAAATTATATCCATTTTGATATATTTATTTTAAATTTTTTATAATATCAAAAGTCCCTAATTATGCTCAATACATTTACCTAAAACTTTTACTTGTAGCATAAAAAAACTCTACACTTGTACTTATGTGATACATTACTCTCTGTTAAAGTTCTGTCAAATGATTTTTTACACAAAACAACGTTATTTTTATTTCACTCAAGTCTTACAGGTATGGTCATACAAGGCTTACAAGCACCATACTAGAGTTTATTTAGACAGTTTTTAAAAAGTTCTCATTGACAGTACTTTGACGGAGATTGACGGAGGATAAATGCATTAGTATGAATTTGGGATTTTTGGTGTTGCAAAAATATCACATTGAGCTTATTTAGGCAGATTTTTAATGGTTGTGATGGAGTGTGTTTGTATAAATTTTTAGTTTATTTATTTATTTTTATTTTTTTGTGGCTTTTGCCTATCGGATCCACTGTTGCCTTTCTCTCCTAGTTGGGACCTCAGCCGTTCATTCTGCAGTGTTTGTAATGTTTGTCATGCGTGAAAGACCATATTAATGATGCCAGTTTCGTGGCAACAAATGACCAAGTCTCTGAGATAGAGATCATATGTGGGAAAATAAAATTATTACATTATTTATTGACGATATAATTACAGAAATTGGAAATAATGACATGGTTCAAGCCATGAAGGAAAGACAACCTGCAAAAGGAGCCCACTCTCTCCCTTAACATTGAAAAACCCATTGTAACCCTACATCCTAGATTTACACTAAGCATACTGGCGGGCACTATTCCTGGGATCTACATCTCATCCACAATGTGGAGGAGTTATTCATGTAGCTGATAACAATCAAAGATTTCACCGAGTTTGCGCGCCAAAATGAGGCGAAAATTTGGTGATGTGCAGTCATCATGTTCAACTGAGCACCTCGAGAAGTTTTTGAACCAAACTCGCTCGGCTCGATGGCTCCATCTGCATTTAATTGAAAACAAGAATTCGATTGAGCTCTGACATGCAAATTCACGCACATTTAACAAAAATACACATACATCTGCAGAAACCAAAGATTAAGCATGATTTGGGCTGTACCTTGTCTAGAAGGGCAAGGAGACCTTGAGGAAGAGCTCGTAAATCTAACTCTGAACTACCAACATCTGTCAATTGCTGCAATACTTTCTGGATCCGCAGTTCTTTTAACTTGTCCTCATAATTTCTCGTATCATCTTTCCATGTGAAGAATAATTCATCATCATTCCATGCATCCTCTCTACCTTTCGCCACCTCAGAATTCAAAAACCAGCTCTTCATGAAGGCATATGCGGATGTCCTTGAGAGCTGACTGCCCCCTGCATCTTCCACGGTTTTGATGAGTGAGGTTTCGCCAATTCTTCGATGCAATCTTCTGTAGAAGAAGGAGCGAGAGGTTTTCCAGTCAACAACTTCTCTGATGACCCCCTTCACAGCCATCCTCAATGAAGTGTCGTGCAGTTCGGCAAATTTAGTGGCCATCTGTGTGTACACGGGCAAGAGGCTCTTCTCTCGGGCTTTAATCTTCTGCTGCAGTGAATTGACCACATCAAGAGCACCAGCCCTTCTAGATTCCTCCAGCTTTGACTTCAGTCCGACCAACTCCTCATCCAATCTACCCATGCACTCTATAAGGTCCTTGGTCTTAAACTTGATCTCTATCATCCCCTCTGGTTCAAGGATATTCCCTTTGGCCGTCCGCTCGGCATACATTTCAATATGGTCTGGATTAATCTGGCTGTCCACAACCACCCATGCCCCACCACGGAGTTCACCCATCATGGGGATGTAGACAAATACAGGCTGCTTGTATGTTCTAAGGTTCTCGACTATTGTTGACCCGGCTTGCAGGATCCCTTCAAAAAGGTCTCTCTGCCCGCCTGAGAAACCTCTCCAGTTAGCCAGGATAAAAAGAGGAAGTTCTTCTCTGTTAAAATCTAAAATTGCTTGAGCTGTCTTGCTGGCGGAATCCGGGAACCATACTTGTCCAGCCTGTGGGACCACTCTCTCATGGGAATCCAGCTGACCTGGGTCGGCAGGAATGACTTGCATTACAGTTTGAGTCTCGACTGCTACAATTCCCACGGGGATGCCTCCCAGCTTAGCTCGTCCTGTTACCACAGTCCTTGCCCAGCCTTCAAGTGTCTCGATGAAGCTATCCTTGTCGAAAATACCGCCAACCCAATTTCCATTACTATCCAAGACACCACGAATGGCAGCACGAGGATCACATGAGTTCTCCACAAAGTACTCAACAGGCCTTTCAGGGGGATCCAAGGGTTTACAGATTGGAAGTGGACCACCAACATAAGGAGGAACAAAACTTAGCCACTTCAAGATGGATGAAACCCCTTCAAGGTCATCTGAAACGGTCAGATGAACCACTCCATTAGTTGCCATAATTTTCGGACCTCCAAGTTGCATGTGGGAACTGTAAACCTCACGGCCAAGAAGTTTGTTAAGGGCAGAGAAACCTGTTAAGATTATTGGTTGATCAAGCCTCTGTATGCAACGCATCCCTAGCCTAGAAAGATAAGCACCTATACCAACAGTTCTGCCAGTCACATAAGTAAGGGTAAAGGTCTCCTTGTATGCCCTAGAATAAGCACCAGCAATGGCCCCACTTCCTGTCAAGTTTTCTACTCCTAATCCATCCTCCTTCCCAACTATGGTATCTATGACCCATCTAGTTTCTCCATTAGCCAGCTTCAGCTCATGTGCTATCACAGATGATCCCATCTCAGCATAGTCATCGGGTGTCAAATATAAGTACTGGAAACCACGCTCAGGATTCGATTCATCTGACCAACCAACTCTGAAGCGAGCTTTCACTTCCTCTGCTACTCCCAGACGTGCACCGGAGTTGGCTGCCAAATAAATTAGAGGCAATTTCTTTGCACACGCAAGATCAGTGACTGCTTGGAAAAATGCATCTTCTTTTTGGCCAAAAGATCCTGCTTTAAAGGTTACATCGTTTGAGACAACTAGAACTGTTCTCCCAGAAGGGAACTCAGGAGTAGCCATTTCCATGCACCAAGCTACCATCCCAAAATCATTACTCCCAGGCTCGGGGTCTACAGGGACTAGACGGGTTCCCCAGCTGCCACTTTTATCAGAGAATTTGAGCTCGGTTACTTTGAGAAGCATCTTATTCTTGATGTTGTTGTCATTCGGAGAATGGGATGCCCAAGCCATCTCTAGAGCTGTCTGGAAGGCCTGCAGAGTAATTTTTGTCAACCAAGTTAACCCAAGCTGCTTCAAGTAAAGCAAAGCTCTGTCATCAACTGGAATCATAGAAAAGTACAAGAATACTCACAAGTGGAAAATCATAGCAGTAAGTAGTGTTGCTATTCCTGGCCAAGAGACGTTTTCGCTCAAGAGCTCCCAAGGGCTTGTAAGTTGCACTTACTGGAACTCCATGTAGAGGGGCTCGCACAGAGATTGAATGATAGACCACTTTGTGGGTGCTGGAATCCTCAAGTTCACGGTAAATCTGATGATGCAGAAAAAACAAGTAGTGTCAAAGATCCCATCTCTCAGATTAGGAGCCCAGGTAACAAGGTCAAGGTAAACATGATGACAATTTTGAAGTCTATCCTCAGGAAAATAGCCAAATGAACGGACAAGCTGAAAATATGAAAGCACACAAACTCCAAAGCAGGGGACTTTGCTAAATTTCTTTGACCATATGATCACCATTACCTTGAGTTTACTTTGATTTTTAATATGGAAAGAGATGGAAATGCTACCACATTATTGTGGAGTACTACTCAAATTCAGGAAACACTTGCGCAGTCAATATAATTTCTGCACACCAATTCCTCCTTTACCTTTTGTACAACAAAATAAGAAGTTCAACTCACATTCTCTAAATAAAGAAGTTAAACTTACATGAGTAGTGCATGTGTGTCCTGTTACATTGGTTACCACGAATCTCCAAGCACCATTTGCCAGCCCAGAAGACGCGATCCACAACTTCACTTCCCACTCACTAACACCTAGCCGATGCATTCTTACCCCAACAGATGCATGAATTTCCCGTGCCAGCTCTTCCAGAATCTGTGCAACAGCAGCTTCTTCTTGCTTGGCATCTACTTCCACTCTCCTGCCAGTATCTCAGTCTAAGACTTACACAGGCATTCAAAGGAACATAAAAGAGCAGAGTAAATGAGAGACGATTACTTGGTGTAAGGCATGAGGTCATTCACTTGTTGCTCTTGTACAACATAAAGGTACATATGCGCATGATCATATTTCCCAGTAGCATTATGGGCATTGAGTTCCAGCTCTTCCATGGCAACCACCAAGGATCTCAAGATGCTCCTTGAAGTGTAAGACGCTAGTAGGGAACCTGATGATCCCATATCAAGGCCCTGGTGTGACGTGAAACTACCAGTTGTTGTGGGCTGCCTGACGAGAGTTCTGAGGAACATTCTCTGGATTGGAAGGGGCTTGTCTTTAACAGTGTATAGATGCCACTGACGGTCCCTGGAGTGCGTGTACCTGATATTCTCATAGCCTTTAAGCTTATCCTGCATTTTGTTATGGACCATAAGATCAGTTGTATCAATTTACAGTTTCAAAGAAACAGAATAGGTTAGGGGATGAGAGGATATACCAATTCAAGGTATATGGAGAGAGGAGGCTCTAGATGGCGTAATAGAGGTTCTTCCTCATAGTAGCACTTCTCAGCTGACCAATGGAAGGAGTGCCTCATAGGAGCCCTCCCTTCATCCCTCTGTATGATACAGCTGATAACTCCTACACCAGAAGTTCGTAGACTGGAACTTAATTCTTGCTCTTTAAGTATCTTGGCTAGTTTGTTGATCCTTTCTTGAGCCTGATCTTCATCGCCACTGGAGTAATACGTAACACATAACAATTGAGATTTGCATGGTAGTAACTGAACTTCAAGTTCTATTTGCCACAGAATCAAGCAAGCAATCCCAAAACGCGTTATTGATTACGTCATACTATGCAATTTCCAACAATAAGAAATATCAAGTTGAGTAAGCCACAAACAGATCTCCTTTATTCTGCTTTTATGAGACACATTTCTCACTAATCTGCACTTGCAGCTGATCTTCAAGTATCAAGGAACATGAGTGGCTACTAATAGATAAAATCTTGCAGTAAAAATTTTTTAAGGTCTAATGCATTCCAGTAACAAAGTCAGTGCAAATCAGAGAGAGGAAATGCACAGTACCTGTCCTGAAGTAGACTCATCTGATTGTTAATTCCAGCTAAAGCTATGTGCATCATATTGCCAAAACACTTTGGTTCAGACGATCCATTCGGAACTGCTTCATTGTGAGTAGTTTCCCTCAGGGCTGCATGGACGATTGCAGGCAAAAACTGAAGGGACTTAATGATGACCATGGCTCCCCATCTCCTTTCGCTATGTTTCTCAACCAATGGCTTGTCAAACGTTTCATCTTCAGCACTGTTCTTTCTTTCTATGTGCTCTTCTAAGAATTCCCATGAAGCAATGAGACCAGATCTGTGCCACTGCATTCTTACACTCCCCTTTACAAGATAGGGCTGGCACAGATAGATTGGATGAGCAAAGCACAGCAATATAACTAAATTAACAGAAAAAGGTAGGTCTAAACCATCTACCTGGTATAGCCTACGAACATAAGTCTCCACAACACGCCTTTGAAGAGTGTGATCACTATGGTCAAACAGGCCAATGAGGGCATCTTCAACTGCCAGAGGAGCACTCACCAAATCCTCCATGCGTTCATTGATAGCACTTTTCCTCTTTGGGGTGTCCATGCTTTCACCGTCTTCTGTAAACATCTCTAGTTCGGAGAGACTTCTAGCAATGTTGGACCGCAGTTCGCTCAGTTTAGTTTGTTCCAGCAGTTGACTTGCCTTAAGTGCTAACTGAAACAATGAATTTTGCATGATAAATTGACAGAATCTCAAAAGGAAAAACAACCTGGAAGTATGCCAAGAATCAACAAATTATCATACTAACACAATTAAGCTAGAACAACTCAAGTGCCATGGCTAACCTCAGAGTAGTTAGTATGGTTTAAAACCGAAAAGCGAATAAGTTTATCTCTGTACGCAGCAGGATTAGGGTAAACCAGCTGTTCCATGAGACGCATTATCAGCTTATTTTTACTTTTTATACCCTGCATTTCAGCAAGCATATATCAGCACCCGACCAAGGCAAAGATGATAAAAAAGGAATACAATACATAGAATGCAACCAAAGATAGAAAATGACAACCTGATGAGAAAGGACTATGTCCACAACTTTCAATAGATCCTTCTTATATTGAAGCCGAAGCCGTTCAATCACATCAGCCTGCAAAAAAATTTGTCTAAAGTGTTGACGGTAGTTGGTTATGATAAATAAAAAATAAAAAATAAAAAACTAAAGTAGGTAGGAAGCAAGTTGAAATGCTAGTAATCAGTTATCAGATGATCAGATCTAATACAAAAACTCCTTAGAGATCAAAATGGTCACAGCATGGCATATCTCATATACAAATCCAGAAAGTATGTTCAAGCAATATACTCCAGATCCTATGATCTCAAAGCAATGTCAAGCTAGGACACGAAAACCAAAATCTTGGTTATTAATTCAGAGAACTGACCCGAATATTGTCACTGAATAGTTCTTCAACTGAGAGATACTCTTCAAAAAGGGATTGAACAATTACTCGGGCATGACTTTCCCTCCCTCCCTCATAAGACTTCACAAGGCTCATTAATGGTTCAATCAGTCTTTCCTGGGACGCCTTCTCTTTTTCGGGACAGGAGGTTATATGGGCCTGATTTAAAAAGAGAAAAGAAAGAAGGAACTTAAATGGCATTGGAAATGCACTACAAGATCGAAACAAAGTTGGTATGGTGAGGAACTTACCTCAAGAATGCCTTTAAGCAACTTTGCAGGGAAGTCCACAATCTGAGAGCTTGAAATTCTTTCAAACTCCTTAAATTTGGATTCCAACTAACAAGGCAAAAGAAAGTAAATAAATTGAGTCCAAGATTCAATTAGTAAGAGTGCAGTCATACTACATCATTATACCTCATTACGGAGATCTTTTGGGAGGCGAGTTGCCAGAACAGACAAGCACTCTTGCCATTGAAGGAAAGGGAGCTGCGGGCTATCAAGACATGCAAGCAAATTTTGCACTACCTGAGATAGATAACAGGCTTTTAGTAGGAGAAAGACACTTCATTCATCATGAAAATGATTTTCACATTCTTAGTGAACAGAGCCAAACTCTCTGCAGCTGGGATAGGGAAGTGGATCATCAATCAAGAAACTAATCCACAATTTCGAGTGAGAGGTGTGAGTGCTTACTTCTTCAATGTTGTGCTCATAACCTGCAAGAATCATGTGGGCAGCATTTAAGCTTGCAGCACATCTCTGATGAACCTTCCCAGAAACTGCAGTAGGAGGGCCCAGGACGGGGAAACTGCCATGAAACAGTTCTGCCTTCCTTACGGCCGAAGGATCATCTAAATCCAACCTTGCTATAAGCTCACCAGCCTACAGTAAAATAACATATTAAGTTCAATAGTAAACAGGACACTACCCAGTTGTTTCCAGCACCATGATGTACCTGCATTGCTTGACCTTCAGACATTTCGAATCGTATGATTCCAGAAGCAGGTGAAAGTAGGGGCATGCACATCTTCATAACCTCAACTTCAGCATATGGTGTGTCTGCATCTATATGACTGCCATCAGAAATCAAAAACCTGAGCAGCTTGCATGGAGTCTCCGCCACTAACTTCGATGGATCATGATCGTTCTGAAATATCAGATGCAAAAATCAGTTGATAAGCTTGAAAGAATATCTAGTTGGCAAAAAGAAGAGCGCAAAAATGACAACAGCAAGAGTCTCCTTAACCTGAAGCAAGCAGGTTCTTCCATCAATCAGGAGACGAGTTCCAGCTGCCTCTTCTTCAGCATATATGACATGACTGTTCCCATCCAACTGTACATAATTGAACCCAACTTCTTCTTAGAACAATGAAGAGAAAAGGGAATATTCTGAAATAGACGATTACTCAGGTGCAATGCATTAGATTGTCTAAATAGAAACTGGGCCATACAGAGAAACAAGATAACTTCTGCTTTTACAAATGGTGGCCTCATCGGTAGTTTGTTTATAGCAGAAAAGGGAAGAGGAAAACCAAATAACAGTAAAAGGGTGGGTGGGAGGCAAATGAATGAATTTGTCTAGGGCGACCAGATATGATAATTATGCAGTAGCTTTTCCTCTGAGTTCCAACACATTAAAATTTGCAACCTAGGAATGGCATGTACTGGCTTGGTCCAACAAGTAACAAGAATTGTTACTAGAAGCATAATAAGACTTTATCGTTCGGTTGGAATTAGAAGCAGAGCCAAACACTTCCCTTTCCCAAGAGGCACTCTTTTGCTCATAGCTGTCTCTTTTCCATCAGCTTAGATTAAAATTTCCCAGGCTCATTATGAACAATAATAGCAAAAGCAGGCATAATAACAAAATCTGGGGGTAAACGGACCTCTGAAGTACAAACGTTGATCTAACAATAGTTTAGAAATTAATCTTGATTTCAAGATACTAATATTAAGAACAGAGGCTACGTTTGATCGTCTGGATTTCTAGCCAGGATATGATTGGATATAATAGGATATGTAATTCAGGAATTTTGTTATATCATATTCACTGTTTGGTGAATCAAAGTAGTAAAACCGCATATTTTCACATCCTATCATACCTATTATTTGGTATAAATGGTATATCAGTGTAAATGAACCTAAAAATTGCACGAATAGAAATGGTAAGAATCTTGCATGGCACTCTTTTCTACTTCATTTTCATTTGCTTATTTTTCCCTCATTTTTTATTTCATTTTTCTCCTTCAATTTTTCTCTAATATAATTTTATTAAATAGTAAACTATACTAACATACCTAAAATATGTAATAAATAAATATAAATACTAAATAGATATATATATATTGAATTTATATTATAAAATAAAAAGAAATTCGAATATATATAAAAATAGGAATAAACAAAAAAAAATGTTGTTATTTTTTTGTTACTGTGAATTTTTATACCAAAATTCAAATATTACTTTAATTGTTATTAATTAAATAAGTTCATTATTTGTGAATAATAACTTTTATATTATGGATATTAGAAATCATATCTATCTTTATCTTACCTCCCTCATGGAATAATTTTATTAGAACTATATCTCTCTTATCCGACTTTATCCTGTCTTGGGCTTGAACCAAACGCATGATAGGATAAAATTTATCATATCCAAAATTTAATCTTGATTATCAAACATAGCCAAAAGTCTTTCTTTTGCCAAGGAATCATTAAGAATTCTGACCACAAGTTACAAAAAGAAAGTGCAATGGAAGCCGCATCAGTTCCCTACACAGACACAGATGTGATAGAGTCTACCACAAGCCACAAGGCTTCCTCATCTGATCTAGGATTTCTTAAAGCATCTCTAATGTGAAAATCAATAAGAATATTTTAGAGTGGCACATAGATCCTTCATTTGCATCAGCTGAAAAATCTCTACTCCAACAATCCAAAACACCAACAAATACCACTGTAAGCTGGCTATACCACGAAACAACATGGACATATCATGTAAATTTATGCTTGCCTGCATTAATAGACCTCCATCACGTAAAGTATGTATTTCTGCCTCGACCTCAGACTCATTCATCTTCAATCTATAGCTTCCAGGTCCACCTCTGACCATGTCAATCTGTGAGAGTTCAGATAATTGATTATACTCAGCGTGAGGACGCCAGAAGCAGAAAGTGACCTATCTTGATGATTATCAGTCCCATACCGTATATTTGCTTCCTTCAATATTCAGTGACACTTGAGAGTTGACCAGTGATATATGCTGGAAAAAAAATCAATTGACTTAATCATTACTGGCAACTCAGATGGAACTTTAATCATTACTGTGGTCATCTTTACCTACCTTGGGAGGAATTTGCCCTTTCTCAAGATAACCAATATAATCTGACACGACAGCTGCACTGCTTGCAGATGCTTTCTGAAATAAAAAAGATGTAAATGATGCATTCAAAAGATTCTCAGAAACTGAGGAGATTTTAATATTTTCACTTACATAAAGCGCTCCTCCAACCACAGAGAGATACCATGGAGGTCTTTCTGCCCTAACCCGCATAGCAATTCTACTATCCAACCAACCTGTGTGGATTTTATTGTCTCTGTAATCTAAAGCCTGCAAAAACATCATAGCCTTTAAACTAAAACTGCATGCATAAATTAGAGTACGAAAAAAGAAAGCCTAGACAAGACATACATGAAGAAGATCAATTGTATAGTCAACGTTGGTACGAATTTCACCCCTAATTTGAATTTCTTTCAGCCCAAGAACCATATTAGCAATTGCTAGAGCTCTGGATTCCCCAAATGCAAAGACATGTCCTGAAGCAAGAGTAAAACGTTCAGAGGTTGACACTTTTTAATATATAGAATGTCAAGAGTGTGCATACACATCTTTCAAACAACTGAAATTAACACTGGAGCATATGCTTAATGAGGAAAAAATAGGTTGATCCCTTGATGAAATCCCTTTATCAGTGAAGACTGGAATGAAATTACATACTCTCCTGTTTGTATTGTTCCAATTATAGCACATAACGTATCAAGGAACGTAGTATATGAGAACTTATACCCCCAAGGTATAAGACTTCATGGGATGAATAAGTTGTTTAGCAAAGTAGTCCATAAGTCATTAGCCAGGACTACTACAGCCAAGAAGTTCGGGTGAGAAAATGCAATAGGGATTCAGACAACATATGTCAGATGTTATACATATTTATCTCGCTAATATAGGTCCAACTTAGCCTCTCAGATCCATAGGCATCACAAGCCAAGGCACATCAGCTTGACATGGTAGCCTTTTCCTTTGTCTTTCCTGCACACTTCTCATGGTTTGGCAGTCATCAGGTCAGAAAGCACAGTGACTTCACAGGCTAACAAACAGCACATCAACTTTTGAGTTGTGAGGCATGATTCACTATCAAAGCATAGAATAGCAGCAGCCAAAACAAAGTGATGCTGTGAGATGAAAACCCATACTCCCAATGAACTTTTATGTACCACTTAATATACACTCTCTACAGTTACATTTACCCCATTAAAACAGCTTCAGTCCAGTTGTGATACAAATCAGTAGCAGTTAGCAACTCAGCAATTACAAAGAAGTATAGTAGCTTCTCAGGACAACGAAATCAAAGCATGGGCATCATATCCTCCTAACAAACAAAGTACTTAAAACAACACATATAAATCTTTTAGCTAAATCATATGGGATTGTATCGTCATCAGGACTTACCAAATTGGGAATCTGAAAATTCATGAATTCCTCCTCCAGACTGCAACAATAAGTTTACAATTAATCAGATGAGCATTGCAAGCAATCTTTACTTGATAAACTTGCATAAATAATATACCTTGACAGAGAAGTAAGCCCACACATTTGGCTTGCTTTTAAAACTCAGTTCCTGTACATAGCCAACTAGTGAGTAATTTCATGTCGACAGAAATCATCTTAAGCATTTGAATTATTTGGAACTGGTTACTAACCTGTACTTTCCCGCTGGTGGGCTTGAACCCGTCATCAGGATCCTCACTGGTGACACGGACTGCTACACAATGACCTTTTGGTCTTGTGGACTCTGCCTTGTCAAAATCAAAGGGAGTGGCAACAACTGAAGTTCTTCTCCAAGCATCATAATTTCCTCCATGCTCCATTCCATAAAACCGTCTTATTTCTATCCAAACAAAGCAAAAGGAAGGTGGCAGATAAGATTGACAATTGATACAAGAAACGAACTCAGATATATATTGCATGGGGTAACATCATATACCAGGAATCTGCCACAGAGGAATCCCCATCCCAACAGCAACTTGGGCTGCTGGCAGATTTACTTCAGCAATCCATTCAGTCACAGGATGCTCAACCTATACCAGAGGTAATCCATCCACCAGTTCAGTGAAAGAGAAAATACACATCACCCTTATCACATATGACCACGCCAGAGAAAATTGATTAGAGAAGATCAGACCAGGTGGATACACTTCACCCTGCTCAAGATCAAAAGTGTGTTTCTTTATTATGTTTTAGCCAACCCCTATAGTACAAGACTTAGATTTACGTAAGCATGTCTTTTACTCGTTTAGCAAACCAACTAAAGAACGCTTCCTCATATATATCAAGATAAATTCCAAAACTGAAAAGCAACTTAATGCACCAGAATGGCTCCAGAATATAAATATACATTCCAACAAGAAATTCCAGCTCTGGATAGCGCTATATATAATTCTACAGAAATTGACTACCCAGTTAGAATAAAGTAGGCCAATATAGATATTAGAGCACTTATTGAGTACCTGCAACCTAGGGTTGAGCTCCAAAAAGTAGTATTCGCCAGTATCCATACTAAACAGGTACTCCACTGTTGCTGCACCAACATAATTAACGCTTTTAGCTAACCTTCTAGCAGCCTGCTCCAGCTTTTTTACCGTTTCTATAGGAGCAACAGTGATTGGGCCCTCCTCAATAATCTATTCAAAGAAAGCACCATGTCAAGGATGAGATAGGAAACTTCCAAAAATTTTAGTCTCCAGAATTACATGAAGTGAGGTGGGACTATAGTACTGGTGTGTTGGCATGCATGTTCAAGAGTCTCTCTTTGTATGCATGATACATACAGGTACACAGTTGACATATTGGATATATCATCTACCAAGTAACTTACCTTTTGATGCCGTCTTTGAATACTGCAATCACGGCTATGAAGAGCTGCAACATTCCCATACTGATCGCAGAGCAACTGGACCTCTAAATGTCGGCTCTGCTCAAAAAAATAATGTTTAAGTTAGGACCTCAGGATATTGAAGGTATAGTGGAACTTTATTATGAAGAGGAAATTCAGCTAGATTCAGAAACTCTAGGCTTCTGACCTGTGAAGCAACTTTCATTATGAATATAGGCGAGCCGGGAACTTCACCCTGGACTTGTTTGAACAATGCCCTCACTTCATCATCATTATGAACCTAGTGGCGGATTACAGAAAATTAATTTCAATATGCTCACTACCTTAATTTCTCGTGGTCATTCAAAAACATACTATAATCAGCTCCAAGGGTACATGGGAAAATGGCATGTCAAAATTGCAGGAGCATACCTTTCTAATTCCTTTACCACCACCTCCCCACGATGCCTTAATCATTGCAGGGTAACCCACAACTTGACAACTAGCAATTGCCTCATCTGTCGTGTACACACAAGCTTCCCTATATATTTCATCTGGGATTGTTACCAGGCAGCTATCAGGAGACATTTTCACCTGAAAGATGTGAAATCAGAATTTAGGAATCAAAGACAATGGGAGAATGAACATATTCCAAAGAAATTTGAAAGAATCTACTTACATGAGAACCACTCCATGGAAGAGTAGGCACCTCAGCTGCTTGAGCAATCAGAGAAGAACCGATTTTATCTCCTAATGCTGCCATAGATATGGCTGGAGGTCCAAGGAAAACAATTCCCTTGGCATTTAATGCTTCTGGCAGCTCAGGATTCTCTGATGCATGGCCCCAACCAGGCCAAACAGCATCCACATGGGTTATCTCTGCCATCTGCATCATTCATGCAAATGCATTTGATCAGACGTCCACAGGAATATCTGGAGTCACTTAAAGAAATTTTGTTTTAGAAATCGAACAATTTTGGCTTATCACTTAATCTTGTTAGGTAAAGGTGCTTTCCTTCCAGTGTCAAGGCAATATGTTACAACACACCAAGCCCGTGAACATATAGTTTTATAGCTCTCGATGGTCTTAATCTTTCCCAATGATTTTAGGAAACGCATTCTTCCCATGGCTAGACCACAATAGAAATAGAGAGCGATTGCACTCAAACAAAATGCAGTTTTAGGCAAAGCGTGCAAATGCAATTGACCTATTATATCTTACTATACAATTCCAAATCTATTAAGGGAAGGGGATTGATCAAACATTACTAGGGCGTCTGTGTACACACCTCCACAATGAGCTGAACATTGGCATAGTTATTGTTGTTAGTCCCACCAGGAACTTCCACAAACTGGTCAGCAATTCTGATATGTTCCGCATTAATTCTCATGTCCTCTGGGGTCGCCATAGCAACCAATAGGATGGCCTTCTCAGTTCCAGATGTTTCGTAAGCCCATGTTCGGACACTACGCATGAACTTGACGGCTGCCATTCCATTGTTGGCAATTAAAATACTATGAATTGGTCTCTTCCCTCCCAGGGCTTTGCAGAACTCATCCACTGCAGAGATTGTAGCGGGGCTCCTTACAGGAAGTACACCATTTGTGAACCCATTTACACGTCCAAGACCAGTCAGCACTGGTTTCCTTTGTGCTTCTGACATCTGCATGGCCAGAAAACCAAAAAGAGAGCATGGTGATTCGAGCAAATGAAGTTGGTTCATCCACCTTGATCATATTAAGATAGGATGACCCAAAGCAACAAAAGAATTGACGGAGCTTTACAAAAAAGAATCCACTTTCAAAATTGAACTGTACTGCCATGCAAGACTCATACTCAATTGACAAAAATTTAACTTACACTCGGTGCAAAAGGATGCCATCCCATTGAACCAAAACAAAGTTCTCTGTTTATTACCAGATTCACTAAATCACTAGAGGAAGTCAATTTGGCTGCATATCTAGCAATAAGTATTAAAGATTCCTCGAAAGCATTAAGAACTCTTATTACTAAGTTTTAACATTCACATAACAATCAAAAAACACAGAGCCAAATCCAGGAGTTCATAGGTCCTCAGCCACTCAAAGAAATTTAATTTCAACTCAAAGCAACCAAACCTAAAAGTAAACAGCACATTCCTCATACAGGGGACTGCACCAACCTCAATTACTAATAAAAGGCCCACACAAAGGGAGAGATGCCCATAAGCAGCATAATGGTGGGCCAAACAGCAGAATGATTAATAAATCCCCAAGCCCCAACAAAATCCATAGTTTGCTCAAAAACCAAACAAAGAGATTCCATTGCAAAGCAGTAACATTCCCCACAATTCAGAGCTACTTCCAATCTACTCCAGTAAACAACTCAGTTAAGTCAGCTAGGGAAGGGGAGTAAAACAAACTCCCACTTAGACAATCAGAGAAAGAAAAAGTAATTACACGACAAACGACCCCAAGATATAAAATACAAAAAAAAAAAAAAAAAAAAAAAGGAAGGCAGAAACGGACCTTGAATGGAGGAACAGAAGCCGAGATTACGCCGCTTCAACAGGCCGTGCTCACATCAAGCATTACTTCGACCGGATCACCACGCCGAGAGAATTCGAGAATCGCCCAAACCCAGGATCAATTCAGGATCAAGAACCCAATGGGTCGGCCTGCACTCGTTCGTTCAGCAGGCTCCCTCCTCAATAAAAGAGAACCCGGGAAGAGAGGGAGAAGAAGAAGAAGAAGAAGCGGAGGGAGAAAGGTGGTAGGTCTGAGTCAGAGCGATTTGGGACGCACTGCAATTCATGGGAAGGATTTAAATGACACCACCGAGCACGTGGTACCTGCCACTTCATCCTCTTCCTCCTACTGGTAAAACTCTCCCTCTCTCTTCTTTTTTTTTTTTTTTTTTGTTTTTTTTTTTTGCCCCCACGACGGGAGTAGTTAGCAGCTACCCACGAAACCTCACCTCCCCCTCCCCTCCCGCCTCTACCCATTTTCTCTCTCTAGCATCCCAAATCCCCGCCATTGATAGGCACTGAAGCTGACGGGTCAGTGCGTAACTGACCCCCTCAAGGCATCAAATTTTCCCCTCGCTTTCTCCCTCTTAAATCACACAACCGCAAACAACCCCCCCGGTCTCCCTCCTCGATGCGGGGGCCCACAGTAAAAAGACAATAAAGAAAGAAAGAAACAACAGGGGGACCTACGTGCTCTGTTTTCTTGGGAGGGTGTTGCGCCGCGGTGGCGTGCGTTGAGCCTTTGGACTGTGAGTTGGTAGTTAGCGGGTAGTCCACCAAACACCCCTCCGCCCGCACGTCCTTACGTGATCGAGCTGCGCAAAGATGCTGTCAAACCCATTATTCTAAATCCCAATCCCCTTTCGTTCCGCAAGAAAAGCTCTCCCCTTTTTAATCAAGATTCGATTTTAATCACTTCCAGTTTTCGTTTTCTCCGATGGGTAGAGGGAAAGATGGACGGGGGCGGGGGGTCAACAGGATGCCGGGGGGATCATTAAATTGTGGGGGCAGGGCAGGGAAGGAGATAAAGGCGTGTAGGTGAAGAGGGGCTTGATTAGGAAAATGAATGCAAGATGGGGTTTGGGGGAGATGGTTGGGAGGTAGGTCTATCCACGCCATCCTCGCCCTCCCCTGCCTCACGGTCCTCGCCTCTGCCCCCCGTTCATTCAATGTTTTTTTTTTTTTCTTTTTCTTTTTTCCATTGGTCTGTAATTTGAAATTCGGTTCGGCCACCATCGCAATCATTATCTCTCTAATTTTGTAGGTGGTGATGCCTTTGCCATCGTCTGATTAACTTTGTTAATTATCGTCCGTGAGTGATAAGCAGTCACTCGTGATAAGTTCTAGCCTGTTTTTGGATCACCTGGATATTAGACTTCTAGCCTGTTTTGGATCACCTCGATATTAGACTTATCTGGGGAATTAGGCGGCTTTGACGAGGGCAATAGGATAGATGATTCCCCATCCCGCTGTGCCTGACAATTTCATTTTTCCTTGTATCCACCCTATGTTGCGATCCATTTGCCCTAGGACTGAACATACTTGTGTAAGAATAAAATCGACTTTGTATTATCATGTCGTTTTTTCTTTTGAATAGGCCACTCGCACTTATTTCAATTTTCTTAGTGCTACACGTGAGATAAAATGTGACTAGAAGTCGAAATATTAGGAAACATACATTTAGATAGAATAAAATTCAACTCACTAATATAGTATATAATTGATAGACAGAAAATGCCGCCAATCATCCTTACTTTTCGCATTTTTACCACTTTGTGTCTTCTATTTCTAAAAACATAACAAATATCATCGTCTGAAAAGGCTAAACTACCCCAATTTGAAGGTACTCGTTTCCGATTCTTGCTAACCTAATATTTGCCGGTCTCCCCACCACCCACCACCGCTGGCTACATCCAACTAGCTCTAAGCCTCCTCTAGCCGTCGTCCTCATCCTCAATGAAATTGTATCGAGCTCACGCTGTCACATTCCCCTCGTTTACGAATATCATGCTATATAATTTTAGTCATATTAATAGATTATTAGAAGCATCACAATCCCATTAATTTGATCCTATGTATTTTGGTATATCTGTATTTGCTTCTACATTTATTTTTTACTTCATCGAAAACTTCCCAACTTATTGGAATTTAACTTTATTTTAAATCGAAAGGCTTGTAGCTTTTTTAATATATAAAAGTTGACGCATAAATTCACAATAATTTTTCAATACTTCGATAAAATTATAAATTTGACGAGGTATAGAAAAATATTTCTTGCTTTTGGTTAATCATGAACGAACTAACTCTTACATATCTGTATTATTCACTTAATAATATATACTTTTTATTCTACTTTATTTTCAAATTAAATGGGTAACAAATCATATGGATTGGATGATATACTAATCTCTATTTTCAGTATAGTAATTATAATCGATATACATTAATGTGCATTTTATCAAAATTTACAAATGGGATGGATCGACGAGGTGGGACAGGATTGATACGGGCCGTGCATTAGACCCTGCCAAGTGCTTCAAGAGGAATGTTTCGTGGCAAGATATAAATGTGATGTACCAAAAAAACGCGTGATTTTTGGGTTGCGCAAACGAAATGGAATTGCAACCGTCCTTTCCGATAATATTGTTGCTATCTTTTTTGCAGCTTTTGCTGTTGCTGGAACTGTGCGGTACTTGCCCCATTCGAGCATTTTCTTGGTGCCTTGTGTCAAATACTCAAGGTCTTGTTGGCTTTTTAGCTCAAACTTATTGGCCTTAAAAGTGTACCCAAAAAGAAAAAAGATTGTTCATTGTCTTTGGAGCCCTTAATCAAGGAAATCCAAACGTAGAAAGTATATTTTGAAGGCACACTTTAAAGATAATTGATTATAATAATGAATAATAAGTTGAATTCTTTAAGGTGTTTTAACATGGAAAATTGTCCAATCGATTTTAAACCTATTATAAGGATGCTACATTAATTCTAAACTTTTAAGTTTTGCTAATTTATTCTTAAACCTTCTATGAAAAATTTTAACGTAATCTTTTTAAAAAATTTCCATAAAAAATTACTGATATAGTGGTGTGTCACTAAATAGGAAAAATTTAAATATTTAAGATTGAAGTGACATTCGTAAAATAAATTTATGACCGATTGGATAGTTTCCCTAATATACATAAAGTACTAAAAGTTTTCTTCTTACGCTTCATATAATTGCAAATTTGCTTTATAGTTTCTCATATGTTTGAAAAAGAAAAAAAAAAAAAACAACAACAACAACGTACGGTTGCATGACGTTATAGTTATGCAATAAGTTCTCTTTTTACATTTCCAAAGCAGATCAAATATAACAAGTGGCACGGAAACACTTGTCAATAAAATTTAAGCATAAGAAGTCAATTTTTATTTTTATTTTTATTCTAACATTTTCGAAAAATTTTGCTGTACCATGTCTCTATGTTTTACATATTCAAAACATACCTCTCCTTATTCAACTCGGCTAGCATTCCAAATGGATTATTTAACAAACTCATACGCTTTAAGTGCTCATTATAATAACACCTAACTTCCACATTGACCTTCTTCACGTGATTTCCATCACTAAAATTCTCATCAAGCATCTAATAAACGGGCAATTAGAAACTTGGGAGAAACGACAGTTTCGTGCGAATATATAATTCATACACCCAAAAGAATATAGGCAGACAAATACTTCATTTTCCGAGGTACCCTTTTAATCACATGGTTGTAAATATTTATTTATTAATTTAACTTTTTTAAAAAAGGTTAAAATCGAATACAAAAAATTTAGCGTTGTAAATCTACTATCCTTATGTTATCACTTAATAAAATATGAAGTAACTCTCTAGAAGGTAATAAAAAGGAATTAGTATTCAAGGGCTTACCGATTCCAAGTTTAGCAAACTAGATAGTAGAGCGATATCATTCCCGTAAGTTATGTTGCACTTTAAACTCAAAGTGAGAGTGCAGTAGTCTTCTAATATCTCTAAGCAAAGTGGGGCTGGCATTATCAATCATAAACCCAGGACTAAAATGATCAATTATGGTCTTATGAAATCCGAGTTGTTTTGTGAAGTTAGTCCCAACCATAAAATCCAAAGTTTCGATTTTGTCGATGAACCTACTCCTATGAATGTGACAAAATCACTAATTCAATTACACCCTTTGTTTCTAAATATACCCCTTGCACTAGCAAGTTTCGAGTTGCCTCTATATGTCTTGTCAATATTTAGTTTAATCTACCTAGAAGGCGAAGGATCCGATCTAACCAAAATCAGAGAAGTGCAAAATCCACTTAACATTGAGTTAATCATAGGTGAAACTTTAATGATTTCCTTTGTGTATGTGACAGCCCGAGCGGCAGTGCGCGGGGAGGAGGGATGGCGGTGCATCCGCGCCTCAGTTCCTGGATGTGCGCAAGGAAGGGGTCTCTGTCCCACATCGTCTAGGGAGGGAGTCTTGGGCCAGTTTATAATAACTTGAGTCCCTCTAACCTATATAACGCATTTTAAAGCCGTGAGGGAGGGAAATGGCTTCGTGCAATCCCATCCAAAGTGGACAATATTATACAGTGGGGCTCGGGTTGTTACAAATGGTATCAGAGCCAGGTTCCCGATCGCGTGTGGGACCACAGCGAGGGCGCTATGCTCCCAAAGGAGGGGAGAGTGTGACAGCTCGAGCGGTGGGGCCAATTTATAATAGCTTGAGTCCCTCTAACCTGTATAACGCGTAAGCCGTGAGGGAGGGAAATGGCTTCGTGCAATCCCATCCAAAGCGGACAATATTATACAGTGGGGCCCGTTTATAATAGCTTGGGTCCCTCTAACCTGTATAACGCGTTTTAAAGCCGTGAGGGAGGGAAATGGCTTCGTGCAATCCCATCTAAAGCGGACAATATTATACAATGGGGCCCGGGTCGTTACAGTGTATGATTAAATTACTTGTACTAGAGTTGAAGGGAAAACAAAGTTGTCATGAAAAAGTGTCTTGTTATTCTATGGCCAAAAAACCCACGTGCCTACTCCAAAAATTATGCTCTAGTCATGAGGAAAATTCGATTGCCGCTTACCAGTGAGATTTGAATTCAACCGTTGTGACAATTCATTAACAATAATTCTCCTAAATATTGTTGTGCAACAAACTCAAGTCATATTCTATGGACAATTGGACAATCCCTTAGGAAATATAAAGTCGTTTTTACATGGGACTCACATCTCAAGCAATATGGATGTCCTCCCCAAGTTGCGAAACATCTTCATTTCAATAGTCAATTGTCATTCGTGAGCAGCTAGCCAGAGGAAAATAGTAATATGTTGAGGTCCCTTCCAGTTCCATATTGTAGACCAAATACTATCAGATTCTTGAATATATATCCCATTGATTATCTCGCATGATGACTTAACAGAGAAAGAGTTGTTTCTAATACACTCTCACAAAAGAGTATCGTCTCCATCTAAGGCTAAAGGGGATATGACAACTCTAATTCGAAAGATTATATCTTTTGGTATAATTCCTTGAATTATACAAAAATTATAATTTCTATTCAGCACATAATCACAAATTTTTCAATCCATCTCAGAAGGAATAGCTGGGTACTAACAAAATCATAAAGCCGCTCCATACTTGGTATCCACTATCAGTCCAAAACCTCCATGTTTGCCATTTCTCAAACTCCATAACGCTCCTTCCTGTAAGGCCAGCCATTCGTTCATAATCACCTTCCATAAGATGGAGTCACCAAGTTTAGCATGAAATTCCGTTTCTCTATGAAACATATGTAGGAGTCAAACTTGTGCCTGGAGATTATTAGGTTGAGTCTCGAGACCCACGCTAGCTTCATCGTAAATTCTTTATCAATCATTTCAAGAGATTCAAAACCAAGACCATCACATTTCTTAGATTTGCTGATGTACTCCCAATTCAAGAGGTGAATTAGACTTTATTGCTTGTGTCTCCCCTTATAAAAGTATGACAATTGTTTTCAATCTCTTGACCCACTTAAGTTGACCTTGAGTGTACTGCATGTGATAGATAATGATAGACATGACTGCAGAATAGGATAAAGTAATTCAACCGGCCATTGACAAGCTTTCAGATTTCCATTCACTAAGCATTTTACTTGTCCTCTTTAATATATATTAAAAATTCCTTGAAGAAGTTCTTCCATGAATCAAGGGTACAGATATTTGCCTAACTCCGCACATGCGCCAAAACCATAAATCTCGCTCAAATTATGTTTCAGCCCTAAAGAAATATTCTTTGAACAGAAACTTTTAGCTTTAACCTTACTCACATCATTTATTGTAAAAACCACCCAAATTGGCATCATGAGCTACACTCGCTTTTGGGGGTTGGACTTTGAAAGTTATGTCTTTATCGTAAGCTCAATATTCCTAACATGGTTATTTCTTCCCTCTCTTTTTTCGAGTTTTGATCCCACCGACCTTATAAAAGAGAAAAGTATAGAGATAAGCCGTATAATGTCACTATAAAAGCCAAATAGAACAGGAGGCTGGAGGGTGCATATACCATCCATTCTAGATGCACCTACTACAGTATAAGTACACCAAACGTATAAGTGATGTAAAATGGTCACCCCAATAATGTTTTCTAAACTAGCCCTAAACAAGATAATTGTTCAAAAAGTTTTGAATTTATTGTATAGGGCTTAATTCAGTCTTTAACTTTTAAATTGTATTAATTTGGTTTTAAACCTTTTGACAATTTGCAAATATAATCGTTTTGATAAATTTTGATTAGAAATCACCGACGGAGATGTTGGCTATCCTACAAAATACGATCAGCATTAACATGGAAAAATTTTTACAATTAATTTTTTAATTTTCTGATTTTTTATACTATATTTTTTCTTTTTTCTATTTCTTGTTCGCAGCTCCTCAATCGTCGAATTTCACGTGTCATTCTTAATTCAGCTTGCACATGATATGGGTTGTTAAATATCTCACATTACTTGTCTACGGGGTTTAAGTGTTCTTTATCTACATAAGATCTATCTTCATCTATTGATTTAAATTTTTAAATTAGACTTTTTAACAAAATCTGCAAGGAAAATATTGCATCTTACAGCTAAAGACGCATAATGCATGGAAAAGAAATCTGAGTATAATCGTAAAATTCTATTGCGTCTACAAGCATTGATAAGATCCTTATTTTTCCTAAGACATCTAAAATTGATTGCTAGCTTGTATATATCGACGAATGATGAAAGTCAACCTTGATCTTGAGTTCTCACACATGCAGTATCTCAGACAACTATTTAGAAATCAACATATTGACTAATTTTCCACCCGCCGTGATGACTCAGCTGGGTAGACGCTAGACTTTCATTGAGGAGGTTTAGTGTTCAAAGCTCTTGCAACGAAGTTGTAGGAAGGCTGACTTTGAGACTCTTGACAACTTACCCGGTGGCACGTGTGTGGTGGCTAGCATGTGTCGCCCCTAGTGGTTTACCTCCGGCTGCCGATCGTGCGGGGTTTCTTAGTTCACAAAAAAAAAAAAAAAAAAAACATCTCGACTAATTTTATAAAATAAATAAAAATTGCGTGTTTGACTAGATTGTGATATGACGTTAGAGGCTTGCGTAACAAAAAGAAAAACAGGAAAATATACGGGCTATTTTCGATATAAAGAATTTTTCTATAAACTCAATGTTCCATGGGCGTATATATATATATATATCCACTTGAATTATGGTGTAGCTAGGCCCAGCCCAGCCCAAGATCCTCCAAGTCGTACGCCAAGAGGCCTGATATGAAGTTAAAGATTTGTTAGCTGTGTCACTGAATGCCTTGCCTTGAGACTCTTTTGGGTCCCTTCTCTATCTTTCTTCGCCGTGTCCCATGTCGTGCCATGGTCCAAACTCAAACTGACTCGATTATCTTCCTTAACTCTAGCTGTGACATTATCCTTGGATAAGTATCCTTAAAAAGGCGAGGAATGAAAATGGAGAGGTAATTGAAATTTTCCCAAATTGAGATGTTGGGAGCTTTTGAATGCCAAGCAGATAGAAAATTCACTTTCTCCATCTCTATTCTTCGAACTCCAACTACCTAAATTTAGCTAGTGCCCCAGCTTGATTCATGTAAATTAACTTCATCAAATAGCATGGTCCCTATTCATAATCTAATTGAAGTACTGTGTTCTAACTTGATAGCCTAGAGTGAAAATTGAGACTTCTACCTAGTAATCTGACAATGTGTGCATGTGCATGCGAGATAGAGTGAGAGAATGAGTATTGACCATCATCGAAAGTTAGTTCCTAGCTCTTGAATAATCCTAGTCCCCAAGAAAATGGATTCCTGAAAATTTTATTTAACATGGTTACACATGTTGAGCCAAAAAATATTTGGAAAAAAAAAAACAAAAAAAAAAAAACAAAACATTATCAGTCGTTGGTCCTCGCTGCTTCTATCGTGTCAAATTGTAAAGCCCAGGCCATTCAGAAGCTAGTCATTGGTTGCTGGGTTACCATACAATCACAATGACCGATGGGTCGTCGGGCCTGGATTGGGCTAGGAAGTCATTGGTTGTCAAATTACTTGTAAAGCTCAAATCATTCATAGCCCGCTGATTCTGCCCTAGCTCCGGAAAGTTAATGTTCTTTTGTCTTTTTTCTCAATCCAACGACATGAGCACCAAAGCTGTACCATCCAGAGACCCATAAAACACATTACAAGCTTAATAATCGATGCCTAAGAGATTATGTAAGTGATCTTGACCCAAAATAATTATATACAATTGATGAGATTTCAACATGTAATTTACATTTTTTTGAACTAGATATTGTCGATGCACCAACCAACTACCCCTAAAACTCAAGGGGGCACTTTCAATTAGGGTTTTAAGGAACCCTTCTATTTTGGGAGACAATTTCTTTTAGAAATTATCTTTTTATATTTCTATTCCTCGGAACAATTTCTTAATAAAAGAACTACATAAAATTTCTATTTTCGGAATGGAGAAAAAATATGAATACATCTAGTACGATTCATAAATTTTTTTGTAATGTAGATTTTTTTTAAATTTTTTATTATTTTTCCTTACCGTCGTCGACCGCTGCCACCACTAACCATTGCCGCTCACCGTTGACCCCAATCGTTGATGACCATCGATGATGCCAATCGCCGGTCGTCACCATCGACATTGATTGCCGTGGTCGACTGCCAATCGAGGCTGGCATTAGCAACATTGGCAATGGCAGTCATTAGCAGCTAGGGTCGGTAGCGAGTGGTAGTAGTCAGCAACGATGGCGATCGGTCAACCAACTGACGGGCGGTAGCATTGACGATCACTGGTGGTGGGTGGTGGTAGTTGATGACTAGTGGTCGACTAGCCAGTGAGTGACAGCCTTGATGGTCATCAACGATGGGTGACACTTAGTGGTCGATGATCAATTAACGGGTGGGGGAAGGCGATTGGCCAATGGGTGGCGATTTGCCAATGACAAGCAGTAAGCGGCGACAGTTTGTTGGGCAGCTGACGATCGGCCAATGATCGGCCGGTGAGGGTGGGTGGGCGATGGTGGTTGGACAGTAGGGAGAGCAGCGAGGGGCAATAAGGAAGAAGAAAAGAAAAAAATAATTTATTTATAGAAATTATTTTTGGAAATAAGAAACTACTTTTTTTTAACTTTTTATTTTTGTTCTAAATTTATTTTCCGGTTACTTTTTTATTTCGAAATATAGAAAAATTAATTCACGTTATCAAATGATTTTTTTATTCTAAAGAATAAAAGCATAAAAATTTGGAGGAATAATAACGTCAGCAAACATAGCCTAGAGTTCCAAACGTTTTCGATATTCGGTTCTCGAGAGCTTACTTCTCCTGCTATGAAATTTCAATTCCCACTCCTCCGAGACATGTCAGGACAATATACAGCTAGTCCTACTCCTATCCCCATCACTTCAACGATGTCCACGCATTTTTCATTTTACGAGAGGATAGAAAGTCCTCGATGTTATCAAGTAAGTGCTCCTGCTCCACTTTTCACTTCCCAGGGAATCTCCCCTCCTCCTCCTCACTCTTTTTTAACCTGACGGGAAGACACTGAACTGGAATCATCACTCCGGGCCCTGAGATGGGCCAGCCCAATCAATCATTCCAGAGGAGGGCCCACCCTTTTTTTGTCATCACCCCCGGGACCAAAAAGCCTCCTTTACCGTCAGCTCTCCCACCTAACCACTCGCCTCCAAAGGAGATGGTCCCTTCCAGAAAGACTGGCTCTTTTGGCTCCTCCATGCCCAATAGGCAGGCACTTATTGCTGCCCCCACTCTCTATTTTGAGGACAGGTGTTCCTACAACTGATCTGGACGCTTCTGATTCACACAGAGCATCCATGCCCTACCCTCCTTCACCCATCGCCATCTCCCTCGAAAAGACAAATGAGGTAAGAAAGTTGGAAAGGAAAAACTCCTGCCTGGGTCAAAGCACGTCAGGGTAGTAATGTCCATGGGAAATCGTGGTTAACACGGTCTTTGGCCATCCACCAACATTTTCTGGACACACCCCGAATCGACAACAAAATTCGACCAATTCAGTGATATCCTTGTTAGAGCGGGGTGCGACTTCTTTTTGAAGGACGATGATCTTTCGAGAGGAGAACATAAAACGGATTTTTGTGAGAAACGAGGTATACCCATATTCGGAGTCCATCATTCGAATCACAAATCGCCTACCGTCCCCACGTTATTCTTCGAGTGACTCGAGGGTTCAAGATTCAAGTTTTCAGGAGATCATCATCGCTTGGTCACTTCACTACTATCTTTAGCTTCGACACCCCCAATTTGTTTTTTTGAGTGGACGACCCCTCAATTCCACTAAGAGACAAGCATGCAATGGTGTGACGTGAATAATGGAGTAGCCTCGTTTAGCCTCTTTAAAGTGGGAAAGGTCGTCACTTGTCGTTGTCCCCAGTGAGGGTCGGCCATGTCGCGAAGGCGTCGGAGGAGGGTGGGGGGCCCGCCCTACATGGATCGGACGGCCGAGATCGATGACAAGAACCTTAAAGTTGGGTTTTTGCTTGCGTACGTGTGAGGATTTGGACGTGCTCCTTTTAAATCGCGAGGCCCAATGGACCCTACCCCATTTACTCCTGTTCTTGTCCGCCATCGATTGACAAACAAAAGATGTCGTCTCCCAACATGCTATGTGGCCTAGAAAAAAATGTGTGTATTGGAATGTGTAGGGAAGGGTGATGTTGATGTCTTTTCTCCTTTTGAACTGTACTCATGCTTGTCTCCACAGCTATACGAGAACCAAAAAGAATTGATTAGCATTCTTATAATCGAGGGATTACCACAAGTTTGAGGCGTCTTCGCCCTAATGATAAATGAATTCAACCAACATTTCACCTACATAAAATCCGTAAATTAACTCATGATAAGGGTTAAACCATTCAAGTTAGCTGGTACTAGAATCTAGGATAGTGTGTTTAGTTTGGGATTTAGGGGAAGTTACTGAGGAAATGCAAAGATTTTAAGTTAAGAGTTTTTTTTTTTTTTTTGGAAATGCAAGTAATACTTTGTAAAGTGTAACTAAAAAGTGTCTTGAAAATCAATTTTGATTTAAATGCTATTTGGCAAAAGAAAAAAGACCTGTAAAGGACTTTAGGTGTATATTTTAACGAATGCTGATGAGCTAGATATGGCCTCGATTGCCATCACTCGAGGTCACATGACTTCAAGCAACCTTGGCGAGGGTCATTAGAGATGGCGAGATCGAGTAGCGAGGCAATGGAGGAGAGAGGGGGAAGAGAAAGATTGGTGCGTGACATGAGGGCAAAATTCGAATTTAATTATTTAATTTGGGCAAGGTGGAAAGAAAAAAATCATTACACCTAGAGATGGCTTTCCAAAAATGCTGACAACTTAAGGCGACTTTCTACGTACATGGAGCTAAGAGACTTCAGAGGATTTTGGAAATGCCAATATCTTCTAAATGGATTCCCAAAAATAGCTGCCAAATATTTCAACCAAGGATTTTTAGACCCCAAAACCATTTTTCAAAACCGAACCAAACGCATCCAAAGGACAATGTAACACACATTAGACCTACGCAACAGATTGATATTTGATAAAATAAGTAAGATCATTTTATCAATTATTGAACATTTGAATCATCAACTAAAACAATAAAATTATAGTGAAGATTGCACAATTCAAAGAAATTGCATACGTGGAAAGATGAAGATATTTTAAGAAATGAATTCTTTCGAAAATGTTCGTTGTAGGATAGAAAGCTGTAGATTTTAATATTGATACACGTCAAACACAAATTAGAATTACTCATTTTTTTAATTATACAATATTTGTAATCTGAATAATTTAGGATAGTTAGGGAAGGAAAAGAAAAGTTTAAGATCCCTCAATAGTACGAGGTCATCTTTGATTGTTAAAAAGTATATTTTTAATATATATATATATATATATACATGTATATATGTATATACATATATACATGTATATATGTATATATATGTATATATGTATAGGGTATAAATATCAGTTTTCGAGGGTACGTGGCTTAGAATTGAAAGAAATTGTATGGGTGGAAAAATGAAAGTAATGTTTTCTTGTAGCGCAAATATAAATTAATGGTAGACCTTCTACCATGTCCTCTTTCACTAATGCCAACTACCAAGGTCCAGTCGAGGAGCTGATGCGTCGGGCTCTATCAACAATAGGTGGTGTATATTTGCTTTCCATTTCTTTTGAATAAAAGGCTCGTTATTATAATACACACATTATATATAATATGGAAGTATATGGTTAACCTTTATGAAGGGTTTTATTCCCCTACAAGTGGAGTATTATTCCCGCAAGTCAACCATTAGTACCAAAATAGCAAAATAGCAAAAAGCAAAAGAGCAAATGTTCATGCTTCTTATATACAAGACGATTGTACTTTCTCCATTTTAAAATTGTTCCTGTACCCACACATTATTTTGGGAAGACTCAGATTTCATATTTTGGGGAAGACATAGATCTACATCTTCAGATCAAATCCAACCAATGATTATAATAGAGATATATTAAGGCAACGAAGGTAAAGAGCAGTGGAAGTACAGAAAGACAATCTAACGTTTTGGCCATCGGCCAATCAAATACATAAAGTTTTATTTTTAATTTATAGAAAAATCGAGATTCTATAAAAAGCTACAATCGAGTCTCGACCTTGCATTCAAAGGAATTTAGATATTGAAAATCTAGCATAGCTCTCATGTAATCTATTTGGTCATTTGCTATGAGTCATTTCCAATACTTGAATTCTAGTGACGGCTAGAATCAGGCCTGATTGGTAGCATTTCAAAGTCTCAAAAGTCCTAAATTAATCATAATGAAAGTATAAGTTCTCAATTGACTAGTGACCTAATTTTTCTTTTCTTTTTTTGGGTTGAGAAAAGGGGTTCGTACCTAAACTTAAGATTGAGTAGAAGGTAGAAGATTAGGGTCACTGGTGGTTGATCAATTTGGAATGTGGGAATCTCTCGAGTCGGATACACGGTAGGCCTTGTCACGATCAAGCTCCCACTTGAATTTTTTTTTTTGTTAAAGACTTGTTAATTAGTCCAAGAAAGACTAAATCCAGGGATGCGACACATGCCCACTTGCCCCAAATTGGCTTTTATTCTATTGGTTGGAGAACACAATTCTTTAATGCCCTTCGGTGCAAGAATTTAGGAACAAATAAAGAGCAACTTCAATCCCAAAAAAGTTCAGAGTTTGCACGAGCAAGTTGTTTTTATTCCATTATTAGTTTGAAGAAATCTACCTGGACCACGACGCCCATCTTTTTGCCCATGAAAAGTCAGATCATCGATCAAGAGGGAAAATGGTCCAATCAGTTCTTGACTTGCTATACGGATGCCAATTAGATTCTAAATTTTTTATTTTACTAATTTAGTCTTAAACATTTGCACGGAGTTCCTAATCATTCCAATCGATCGCTTCTAGAAATCGATGATAAATTGGCAAAATTAAAAAAATATATATGATTGAATTAATATTCGTATAATATGTTTGGGATTAAATAGACAACTTCCCCTCGAGGAACATTGGTGGCCAATTCAACTTCATGCCTAAGGAATGACTTGGTGGATCATTGAGCATGGCTAAGCATTAAACAAATCTTCATGTTGAAGCGTGTGCTTATATTAAGTTGAGTGAGTTGGCAAACTTGAGTACCGATTTAGAATTATTTCAGCATGTGTGTTGTTGGTGTACTCAATTGATTAATTAGAAGATCATGATGTGTATCAGAAGTTTAGAAGACCATTTGCGGGTGTACGTTAACGAGGAATTGGCCAGGAGAAAGAAAATCTTATGCTCTGGTCAAGAGATTTTCCTAATATTTGGTTATATTCTTTGATTCCAATGTCCCAATTTGAGATCCAATGATGCTTGAGAATCTAGCTTTGTGTTTCCACTTCCGAACCCTCTTCAATATCTTCTGTGGTCCGCCCCGCTTGCCTCTCTCCACAATCATTTCAAGCTTAGAATATTTCGCATTAAGTTATCAACAAACATAATTCGATTCATGTGGTAATTGGAAGTATCTGTGTTGATAATGAAATCAATGCCAAAAAGAAGGAACTTATAGATTACCAGAGCAATACAACTTATATAAAGGAACTAGGTCAATACTATGATTCTCCATAGCATAATATATGATCACGGGTGAACGTAGGCCAACCATATCCATCCCCGTCTCGCTTTGCATGCGGAGCAGAAAATACTTGCCTCCATGCCCACTCCAAAACATATTGCTTGTAAGTTTTATCTACCCGGGTTTTGGGTAGAGTCACAACAGTACTCGACGAGATGGATAAAGTCGTCATCTCCACTGGTGAGGATGTGAGTATATTGTGTGTTAGATAATTTTAAATGGGGGTATTTGTCATCAAATCAAAAATTTAAACGCGAGTGATTCCAGAAAACTCCATTAAAAAAATTTCCAGTAGTGGGTAGTCCATTCTTATACAAACAAATTTAACTATATGAACTTTTCGATTTGATTAATCCCATAAATATTCATCATAATATCTCCAATATCTTATAGATGGAAAGGTATTAATTTACAATAGAGTATTTCCCCTTCTATACTTCAACCCTAGAGGAGGACTTAAAAAATCAGAGTTTCGAATAAGTCACCTTTTGTTGCAGATCGGTCCCCATATCTTGAAAATCTCATCGGCGCTCGACCTTCCTAATCATTCGAGACTTGGTCCCAACCATCATGGACCACTTTGTTTGCATTATTCCTTTGATTTTCTTCGAAAGAGTATGATGTTCTCAGGACAAATTAAGTAATAGTTTTTCCTCCATCTCAGACAATGGAGGAGAAAGCAGACAAACATGAACGACACGAGTACCTCCAAAAAATAATTGAAACGATTTTTGCCCTTTAAGAGAAAAACATTACTTCGCAGCCGCGGTCACGATTGATAATCAGCGACAGGCAGCGGCGGGCATCCATTGGCGGTGGTGGCAGTAACCAATAAAGTTGGATTTTTGCTAGTGGTGTTAGGATTTACGAATGTGGAATTGGAATAAGAATTGCAACTATTGCTAGGTAATTCAGTTTCACACTTTTGAGAAAGCCCTATTCTAATTGGAATTTCATTTCACATTATGATTTCTCTATCAGAATCCCATTCTTTCAAGAATTCAATCCCCTACTGAATAGACGAGGCCACTAAACAACTTAAATTGTCTTTCAATACTATAATCTTGAAATGTTTATCACTTAAGTCCAGTGAACTCCACAGGAAATTCAAATACGTTTAAGACCATAGATTCACCTACTACATACCAAATTTGTGGGATCGACTGAAACGAGCAGTTTTTTTCATATCAAAATTTGCCATAGATACAATATCTAAAGAACTATGAGTATAGAAATACAAAGCTCATTAAATCAAGAATTGTGCTTTCCAAAAGTATAATAATGAATCGATTCAAAAGTATTTTCATCCAAATTAAATTCTAATTGGTGGATATAACTTTTTGCATAAACCCCATATGATTTTAACAAACAATCTCCATCTCAAAATTTGAGTGAGAAAGACGAACACGATTTGGATCGACCCTTTTCATGAGATGAATTTTCTATGATCAAGACGCGATCATGTCACTGTTGTTGATTTGGACCGACCTTTTTGATAAAGCGTATTTTTTTGCGACCGTGATGCGACCACGCCACTGTTGCTACCACAACATCATGCCTCTCATGCTCCGCCCCTCTCTCTCTCTCTACGGAGGCCATCTCTGTCGAGAGTCGACAGATGCCGGATCTAGTAATTTTGCTGTAACACAGTACGTACGTATCAAGGGCATTTACTTCGCCTTGAAGTCCATCAGAAAGGAGAACTTTAGTTCCTCCCCCGAATGGATTCCTCTCGCACTCTCCGGACCCACCAAACGCAATGCTGACTATGCCACGGATTCCATCCTTCTCCAAATTGCTTTAATGAGCGCTAATGACAGAGAATGGCGACCTTAAAATGGAATCTCTCTCTCTCCCTCTTTCTCCCTCGAGCGGTGGAAGATTCACGCTGGTCTCCATAAAAAAAAAAGATTCTCAGGTTTTTCTTACCCCGCAATCGAATTGACAAAACAAGCGAGCGTGCATCATTTTATATTGAATCGGGTTCGGTTTAGGTAGAGACCGAGACTCCATTATTGTCAGCGTGTCTGAGCAACAGAAGGCTTCGTTTTCGCAGGTTCCATGGCGTGTCGTGGGATTCCCAGTTTCTTTTTCATGATGGATGGATTGAACATATTCTTGAAAAGTCGCCTTTCTTTCCCTCCTGTCAATGGAGGACCAACCGATGATTCCCTCGCTCATGCGCAAAGAACCTCCTCATACTCCCATTCATGTCCCTGTTTTTGATTTTGAGAGAGAGAGACACTGGGCATAGAAGAGAGAGAGAGAGAGAGACTGGGCATAGAACTTTGCATTTAGCTTGGATGAACCTAAGAATAATGGTTCCCAAAAGCTTTCTCCAATAACTTCCACCCACAAAATAAAACTTTCTAGGTTTCTTTGATTTTTCTTTAGCTCAGGAGATATATTCATGAGATTCCCAGGTCTGTGTGCACAAGCAGCGCAGACAAAAATCGTTTTCTCGGATAGGCGTCCGGCCACCAGCGTCGGACGGAGGAGGCCGGGGCTACACGGCGGCGACCGGGGTCTCGCCTTTGGCGGAGACCTTGGCGGCGGCGGAGGCGGGAGAGGATGCCATGGATTCCTTCTTGGACGCGAACGAGCACTTCTCTTTCCTCTCGTCCTGCTTCATCTGCTGCTGCCGGCACTCGAGACTGCAGAAAGCGCTGTCACTGCAAAAACAAAACAAAACATTAAAAAACCCACCAAAAAATGAGGAAAATTATTATTTCGAACATATTCACCACCAATAATTGTCGGTCGAAAAAATAAATATCAGATCAAATAGGGAAGTCAGGACAGGAGAGCCTCAAAATGGAAAATTTCTTTGTTTGTCAGAAAATTCACCGATCTGTTTTCTCGCCTTATTTTCGGTCTGTCAATAATAACACCTCCTAGCTTCGCTGGCGTCATTGATTAAGATGACTAATTTATACAGGTACAAAATATTCGGTGAGTTTCAGCTGGATTTGGAGCATTGAAGGAGACCTAGAAGAAGGTAAATTATTACCTGTACATGTAGATATCGCGGCCGGGGACGAGGCGGCGCTTGCAGAGTGAGCAGGAGCGCAGGAAGTCAGCGGTGTCGATGATCTCGCAGGAGTGGCGCCGGTGGGGCGTCGGCGAGGCCGGGGCGGGCATCACCGGCCGCGGATCCCAACCCTCGCCGAGCCCTGCCGGCTTGTGGCCCTTCCTGGACGGCGGGGGAGCCGCCGCCTCGTCGTTGATGCTAAGATCGAAAGTGATCTCCGTCATGCTTGTCGTCCTCTTCATCTGGCGCGGTCTCTTCCCCAGCGACATCCTCTCTCCCTCTCTCTCAAACTACTTCTGCTGCTACTGCTACTGCTTCTTCTTTTTCTGCTTCTTCGACGCTGCGCAGCTGTGACTGATCTCTTGAAAACAATGGAAAAAGGGGAAGAAACGAAGAAGAAGAAGAAGAGGTGTGAAGTTGGAGAGGGAAGGAGAGGGAGGGAGAGAAAGGGAGGAGTGGAGCAGTTGGGTGGGGGGCAAATATAAGAAGAGCCAACAGGTGAGGAGTGGATCTGGACCGTCCATTCCCGTTGTGCGAGTCCATGTCAGCCGTCGGGTCCCGCTGTTCTCCGAAATTTTTTTTTAACGCCTCGTGGGACGACGGTACTTAATTTTAAAAGTAACTAATATAAGCACATACTTTTTTTTGGACAAATATAAGCACATAATTGGATGTTAGGAGGGCTCTAGAGGTAAGTGAATAAGAACTTGGATGGCGACCTCCGCCAGAGATGGAAAAAGAAAAATCAAAGGACAAGAATGCCACCTTTTGTGTTCCTTATCCTATTGGTGAATAAGAGGAATTTACTTAATTAGACTATATCTGATTAGCCTAGACGACTTGATCGGACGTAATCGGACCGGGAAAGAAAACAAATTGTTCGGAGAGAAGGGGCCGAGTCAACAGGACCCAACCGTTTGGGTAGCTTGGCGGTAGCGTCGCATGGCGGCTCAAAGGTGAATGGGGGCGATAGCGCCATGTGAGGCCGAGTTGCTACGGTTAAGTGGCGAGCGTCTTAATTTCTTGAGCAGAAGCAATGATGGCGAGGGCGAAAGGGGAAAAGGAGATAAAGGAAAACAAAACAAAATAAGAGAAGAGGATGAATGTACATTGTGCAATTAATTATAAATTTAGAGCATCTCAATATTTAAGGCTACATTTGATAGTCAAGATAAAATTCAAAATTGAGATAAATCATTAAAATATTTAGAATTAAGTTGGCACAATTGAAAAATTTAAAACTAAATTAGCCGTCATACAATAAGGTTATGATTTTTTGGATAAATATCCCTTGTTAACTCATATAATGATTCGATTTGTCGAATGTGAAATAAAAAAATGAATTTATAATCTGTTTTGACAAGTTTACATTAGGCCAATGAAATAAACGGGAAAAGAATCATAAAAAATTTAGAGCTTTTGACATTTGGCATGGGAGTGCAACTTGTAGGTTGGACGGATTCGCCAGGTTGGTGCCCTCCTTTTCAACACCAAGGCAAGCACTTGCCATCCAATTATTTAAGGCCCCCTCTGGACCTCCTTGCCTCACCCCCTGGTCTGCCCACTTGTTGCTTCATCCAATTTTTTAATAATTCAGACCATTCTTAATTTGAGATACTGTACAAGTAAACGCTAATTAAATCACCGAAATAAAATATAGTCACTCCGCAAATCAGATGATTTTAGTTCATTTATCACCCCACTTTATTAACAAGTGTGCTAGGACACTTATTAATAAACTACTGCATAAAGAAAGTTCATTGTTTTCAATGAGTTAGCTCTCTCATGTTATGTTTAATCCACATATAGAAATCAAACTTTTTTATTTATTTTTTAATTTTTTTATGAAGTATGATTAACGAGTGCATAAGAAGATCCACTATAAAAATTTATACCAAGGTGTGTAGATTTTGAATTGATACCCTCGGACTCGATTACGTTCTTTGGACCTCTAATAGTCTACATGGGAGTTGATAAATAGGGAGCACGTGCGGCTGCTTGCTAATTCCCTTACACGGTGTTTTTTGATTACGAGGGAAGTCCTTTGTGCCTGGCCGATGCTTATTAAGAACTCAGGGATCTAATCAGATGATAGTGTTAAACCCCAAAAGTTTCTACCACTTGGATCTTTTAGATAAGAGCAATGCACTCTGAGGAGATGCCTTCTGATGATGTTAAGATAGGTTGAGCTCTGCTCGAGTCAGCTCCTTCTCATTGGCCTTGACAACGCTACTTTAGGATAACCGATAATGTCCTTACTGGAACTTCAAGATTATCATTAATTTTCAGTTAGACATGCGCAAATTCCGGCCGCTCTAATGTAAATTTACGTGGCTATAATAGAGTTAGAAAAGAATATAACGAAAGACGCATGTGGATATATCAGTGCAGCTAAAGTAATGCAAAAGCTTTAGAAGTTAAAACCACAGCAGGCGTCTCAAACACTTGTGTCCAGCCAAAGAAGGGTTTTGCATGAAAATCCGTGGACAAAACTGTCGCTGGAGAGATCAATCGAGACGAAATTCTACCTGAAACGGTTCACATGAATTATGAGAAACCATCAAAGCACGAAGTCACGAATGTCAAAGAGAGGCCATAGAAGAAGGAAAAGAAAGACCGGCGCCTCTCAACTTGTATGTGGAAAGGTGGTCCCGTGACTACTACTTAGAAAATCAAAGGGTTTGTCACCTTTTTTTTGTTCTTTTTAATCATCTGCATGATTGACTATTTGGCTCAACGGCGCTCGTCCAACTACCTATCCGAGATGTTGAGGAAAAACACAAGGTTTTGGAGACAGCCATGTTTATAGTACAGCTTGTTATAGTTAATACAGCTATGAAACTCAGTCACAGCAGACCGAGAATGCCATGTAGCTGTGAAGTCTTGAGACTCTTCGCACGAATTTATGAGTTGATGATGTGACTAATGAGATATGAGAGGACGCTCTCGAGTGTTTTACGTGAGATATTACGGAACTTTGATTAGTGGAAACCCCGGAGGAGTACCTGTTTGGAGCTAATCGATGTAGAATATGATTAACTTACGTATTAACTTGACTTCGCATGATGATTGAACTCTGCATCCCGGAAATAATTTCTGAAGGACTCACCTAAAACTCAATATACGCAGGTACGCTCAAATCATAGGTTGTCAACGAACATTGAATGGCACTGGACGACCGTATGTGTGAACTCTTAACACTTGTGATGGTATCTTTAGATTTTCAAAGCCGGTTGCAAGAGTGTTCTCATTCACACGTCGTGTCATGTATGTCAAATTTTTACCTGTCTTACTCTCGGTAATTTGTGCATGCTTGGTGGTAATTGTTTAAGCGGCTTCTTGTTTGCTTAAGTTATACTTGAATGAGCAACCGTTCACTTTAGAAGTTTAAATTGTTAAAGTATGATGCGGATCATATTTTATATTCTTGACAGATTTCATTACATGAATGTGACTTGATGACGAATGTTTTAAGCGTGCGAACCTAATATGCATCGACGAAACAATTATTGAGGCCTGTAGGGAATTAAACTCGAGATCTTTGATTCCGATACCAACTTAGAATTAAAGGCATAAATCACATGTGCAAAAAGTTGACATCGATTATATTTGATATCTTAATAATTAATTTGAGTGACCTACACAATTTGTATGAAGGCAATTCAATGAAAGCACCCCCAAATTGAACCGTCTAGCCGGTGTCCCTGTCAGGGTTGGGAACGCACAGGTAATGAACAGCTCAGCTGAGGTTGATGTCTCTAAACGCCATTGCCTTTGGTTGATGGATTGTTTGCCCATAATAGCTCACCACAAAGTCATTGCTTAGGAGCATCATCGTTCGCTCTTTAGGAATTGTGACAAGTGAATGGGTTTTTAAGTCAGCTTCTAAAAGGGACGAGCAATAGTATGACCCACCATCGCAAGCAAAATATCTTTGCCCTAATTATATTCTTGATGCTATGAAGCCTACCAATGGAAGGCATCATGCAGACTTTTCCTTCTTTTCCTTTTATATTTGGAGTGGTAAACGATTGTGCTTGACATCTACTAAGCATGCGTGGTCACTGCTACGTTCTAGATTCGCTCCTAGTGACTTTCTAGGTATTTTTTGATTGGTGTATTATTTTTTTCTTTTATTTTTATTGAGGATCCTAAACTTATTACACTTGTGTTGGCAACGCTCATCTACTACAATTAAAAAAAATTATCCACATTAGGCCAGTGCCCACATCAATAGTTTATTTGACTAAATTAGTTTAATTAAAAGGTTTATAATTAAATTGGTACAAGTACGATATGTTTAGGAATTTCTTTTTTTTTTTTTTTGGTATTTCCCCTAACTTTTTAGCTATTTGATTGGTGTAATTTTTTGACCGTGCTTTTTTTGTGGAAGGAACCTTAGTTGGCATCCCCTGCTCGCGCCCTCAATGTCAGGCCAGGTGTTTGATGGCTGCAATTTAATTATTAATAAGTAGCATTGACTTCATATTGTTTTTAGGCATTCGTAAATGTTAATACAATGAAAGAGATTCTCGATCTAAATGGAGCGATTGAATGTCTACCAACAATCTAAACTTCACTCAAGCCTATAAGAGCTAGCATATCAAGCCGTGGAATCATGCATCCTTCTTGCTTAGAAAATCAACAAATCCAACGGTGGTACAATAGCGTTTCCAAATGAGTTCCTTTTTGATCTAGTAATTTGATGTTCCCCACTAAAAGGGCATTGGCCCAAAAGCTAATGATGCGTGCATAAAGGCTATAACAGTACCACACTGTCAGTTTCAATCTCCCGTGGATTCCACTGAGTTTCAAATGCATGTTCGTGGTTAATTTAATTAGAATTAATAACTCAATATTAGGTGGTAATTTTATGAGAAAAAAGTTGGTGATTCATGGTAATTTATATAAGTAATCTCTAAAACAAGTAAAAGTCGATAACTAAATAGAAAAGTTGGTAAATTAATAAAAACTATTATATATTATTAAGTTACTTGAACACAAATCGGTAAACCTAAACTTGTTGGCAATTAATCCGACAAAAATTGGCAAGTCACTATAATAAGTTGCTAATCTCATACAAAAATTACTAAATTCGAATTGATAGTAAGTTATGCGGCGATAAAAGTTGGTAAGTTAGTAAAAGAATTAGTAATTTTCTAAATCTATGACAAGTCATGAGACTCTCATGACTAGAATTACTCAACTAAATGTTCATGGAAGCTACAGTTCCATTCGGTGCGTCGTATGTACTCTAAAGCTTGCCTAAACAATTTTTCATTCATATATGATAAAAAGTTTATTTGAAGAAGGATAATCAGAGCTTCAAACTTAAAATTTAGTAAAAGGTGCATGGACTATGTAATATAAATATATATAAAATTTATGGGCCTATTGGACTCTCAAGTTCGCAAAACACCATTGGAGCTTGGAACGGAAGATCCAGACTGGTCAAGCTTTGAGAGTCCAATAGGCCCATCCAATTTTGGCTCTTCCATAGACTTCCAGTTGAGCCCCTGCAAACTTCTGGCACTCTTCTTTTGTTGCACCGTGCACTTCCCAGTCCACTACCCCATTCATCTGCAATTTCACATTACTTCATAGATCCACATTTCTTATATCTATACAGCAAATCACGCATATACACAATGATATTTGGCATCAATGGCATGAATATTTCATTAGAAAATTGGATTTACCCATGAAAGTGAGAGGACCGTCCAATGTAGCGAGACGGTTCAATTGAGCACCCCTATCCTTATGTGTGAAATTGAGAATATCTTGGATGGTGTCGAGTTTTAGCAGGGACACATGGTAGTAGTGTGCATCCACAATCGTACAGTCTAGGCTGCTCATAATGGGGAGTAATGGTTCCCATTCAGAGGTTTTGAGCATTCGCGGCATGATCACGTAATCCGTGGTGGGGTCCTTGTGGACGGCGCTGTGTTTGTCCCCAAGAAAGGCTCATTCAGGAGGTTGACGCCATAAAGGCTCAGGCTCTTTGTATATCTACATTGCATAATATAAGCGATGTGCAAGACGAAATCGAATGATAATACTAGAAGTTGGAATAGGGTGGGAACCAAAAGTTTATTAAGTACCAGAAAGTTAGGAGTTCTATGACATAGAGGGTTTGTTGGATGGTGTCATGTGTGTCTCCCCATTCTTGAAATCCATCTCTTGTTTAGCTGAGATCTACGCTAGGACGTTGGGCCTCCACCTAGATCCAAGCGAGGGTATCATCGTTGCTTATTAGTCAGCAAGTGCCTTGATGTCCTCACCAAACCTGACCTTCACTTGTGGCTGATGATGGTCCGCATGCTAGCCAAAGTTGTACCAAAAAAAAAAAAGGAAAAAAAGAAAAAAAATATTACAATATAATTAAAAATTATTTATGTCAATGCCGGTTATATTATGTAAGATGCCAGCGTCCATGTTAGCAATTTTTGACCAAAATAATCAAATAGATTTAATTGGCATAACCCGAAAGAGTACGTATTCAACTGATACAATTAAAAAGTTTATAACTAAATTGATAAAAGTGTGATAGGTTTAGGATTTTTTGAACGATTTTCCCAACAGGAAATGATAGTCAATAATTTAATTGAATAAATATTGACATATTACTTGAATTAAAGTCAGCAATTTCATATGGGAGCTCTAGTTGAGAGAAATAAATAAAAGCTAGTGAAAAATGAGAAAAATTAGTAATTACAAGAAAAAACTTGGTAAGTAACTTAAATGAGAGTTGGTAACCCAAAACTAGTTAATAATTTAATTGAAGAAAAGTTAGCAAGTCACTCTAATTAATGTTGGTAATTTTCTCAAAAAAAGTTGTAAATTTAAGGTGTTGCTAAGAGATGCAAATTAAAGTTTGTAAATAATAAGAAAAACTTATAAATTGGAAAAAAAAAAAGTACACGTCAACAAGTAACTTAAATTAGAGTTTGTAGAACAATATTGTGTTGTAATTTGATGGGATAAAAGTTAGTGATTCAAGCGAATTTATATTGGTAATCACTAAAAATAAAGTAAATATAAGGGTTGCTTATTAAGAAATATAAAAATGGATAACTACATAGAAAAATTGGTAAATTAAAAGAAAAAAGTTAAACATCAATAAGTGACTTGAACGAGAGTTAGTAACTCAAAATTAGTTAGTAATTAATCTGACAAAAGTTGGTAAGTCACTTAAATTTAGCTTGGCGATTCAATGAAAGAGTTAATAAATTTGAAGCTGCGATAAATTGTGGTAATAAAAGTTAGTAATTTAGTAAAAAATTGATAATTCCATAAAATTATTGATAAGTACTAATAAGTTACTTGAAAAAAAGTTGTCGGTTATTTTTTATATCATCATTTTTTCACACTTACCAACACTCATTAAAATTTACCAGCACAGAAAAAAAATTCTATTTGCCCAAGCATGGAACAATAGTCTTGCAACTACATATAGTAAAATAAGTCTTATAAGTCATGGACTACTAGCATTACACAACTAAAAATCTTCACGAAAGACTCACATTACGAGTTCTTGAAGCTAGTATCTAAAGCTTAAATAAGAGTTCTTGAGGTAATTATAGAGAAATTAAATATTAGACTACCCTCTTGTCTAATAGTTGATAACGATCCCCAAAATTTGATAGCAATGTCTAAAGCTTGATATAGCCATTCTTGATCATCCATTCCAAGCTCCAATGGTCTTGTGCGCACTTGAGAGTCCAATAGGCCCATCCAAATGTGGCTTTTCCATAGACTTCCAGTTGAGCCTTTGCAAACTTTTGGTACTGCTCTTTTGTTGCTCCATTCACTGCCCACTCTACTACCCATTCACCTGCAATTCCAAATTGCTTTATAGATCCACATTTCTCATATGTATGTAGCAGAATATGGAAAGCAGATACAAAATGATGTGTGGCATTGATGGTGAGATAATTTTATTGCAGGTTTGGACTTACCCACAAAAGTGAGAGGTCCATCTGGTGTAGCAAGATGGTCCAATTGGGTACCATTATTCTTGTATATGAAATCAAGGTTATCTTGAATAGTGTCGAATTTCGTCCTGAACATAGTATAATAATGCTTGTCCACAACTGTCCTATCCAGGCCACTTGCTACAGGGAGCAGCAATTCAGGGCCGGAGGTTCCGAGAACACACGACATGATCACATAAGCAGTGGGGGAGTGCTTGCGGACGGCGTTGTGCCCGGCCTTGTAATACTTAGTGACTGTCTCTAGAGGGAGTGTCTCCGCGAGAGGCTCATTCAAGAGGTCAACAGCATAAAGGCTCGGGCTCTTCTTGTACCTACATAGGCTAAATCGAATAATATATTCCCCAATACTCAGGATAGGGTGTGAACAACAATTTTATTAATTACCGCGAAGTTAGGAATTCTATGACGTGGAGGGTCTGTTGGATGGTGTCATCTGTCTCTCCCCATTCCCGGAACCCATCTCTCGATGAACTGTGTTCCCAGCCATTCTGGGAACCAGGTGCTGCGTGCAGGTCAATGATGACCTTCAGCCCATACTTCCTGCAAGTAGAAAATCAAATGATATATTAGAAATTGCATCTGCACATGAAAGATGAAGAGAAGATGGCAACTAGGCTCACTCTGCCCAAGAAAAAGCACTGTCCAGAAAGGCCAGGGAACCACCGACGTAAGGGGGTGGAGGATTTGGGTCGCTCGCTATCCACCAACCCACCGGAATTCTCACAGCGTCCAATCCATTCTCGGCTACGAACTTGAAATCGTCCTCCACTATGAACGTCCTCCAATGTTCCTATCATCAATTCATACCTTGTATTTGAGTCCGCTCGATTATAGATAGATTTGGAATGATTTGAGAAGATCAGGGGAAAAAAGAAAGGAAATTTGAGATTTTTTTAATCTTTTGTCTTCCTCTCTGATTCCCCCCTAATCACTCCATCAAAATTGAGTAAAGGACAAAGTAAAGACATGACTAATAATTCAAGCACAAAACCACTGGACGAAACAATCTGCTTCATGCATAAAACTTAGAGTTGTGTAACAGTAAGATCAAGAAAGAAGGCCCCTCTCGTAGTTTAGTTGGATTGCCGTTTGTGGTTTAGAATTCAGTGGTCGAATAGGACGCATCGGCAACCTAAATCCCATCAAGGAAGGGGTCTTCTGGCATGGGAGTGACTTGAGTCTCTTCACAAGGATCAGACGAAAGAGCCAGTGATATTGACTTGAGGAAAAAAAGACCGCAGGATTTTTATAGGTCTACAAATGGAAAGAAGGCACCATCGAAGCCGAATTGGCTTAGAGTTTTTCCGAGTTGCTAAGTGTTATATCCAAGGAGAAGGTATCTTGAACAGCTCTTTTCTGCTGTTGGAAGAGACCATAGCAGAAAGAGACCAATGATTACTAACTAATGTGTGAAAATGATATATTGGATTATAAGAGGGTCTTGAAATATGAAATTGCCTATAGATTGGACCTACCATGTCAATCATTTGTGGGATCCACGTGGGGCCACATTTAAAATGCACTAAAGGGCCATTGTAATTGATCCGGCCCAGAAGACTCAAGTCCAGACAAGGTTTATTTCTTTGGATACACGTACCATGTTCAAAACTCAATAACAAACTGACATTATACTCAATAAATTAATAGTCGTAGCAGATCAGGTATTTATGGAAAAAGGCTAGCTTCGATCGTATTCTTGTCGCGGTTGCAACTTTTTTACTTATAATTCACATACGTGCCTTAAAGTATTTTGTAATCACATGTTTCCGGAAGGAACCGAACACGTTAGGTCAAGTACCAATCTATAAAGGAGTTTTTCTCATAGCTGGATCAAAGTAGATGTTGGGCTTGGTAAGTACAGGTTGTACATATTGTACCCCATCATATTTAGATTTTTAATTCTGTATATCGTCATGTATCTTATGTCATTCATATGAATGGTATTTACTAGCGTGTGCTCAGTAAGAGTTAGTAAGCTGTAATAGCTAATTGCTGGCAATAATCAGTTTCTCCTCAAAGAATTCTCATTCGCAAGTCACATACTAAAAAGATAAAAACAAATAAATTTTTTTTCTCGTAGAGTGAGTTTAGTAAAGTTATAATCCAGGCATAAATCATTTAATTAATTTAATAGGTTTGAGAACCGTGGACTTTGACTATTATTGAAGAGGAGTTTTATATTTGCTTACTCTCATGACTTTGGGGGCTTTTTTTGGTCCAAGACCATTGGTGACTTGGAACTCGCCTTCCAATCTTTTAATGAAGCTCATGACAAACAGAGATGGGTCTTCGTCTTTCCATATATCACTTTGATCGCATTGATAATCAGCTGTCACTCGTTCCTTTGTCCTCACCTGCGAAATAAATTCCATCACAATAATCAATCTTCTTTCTTAGTTATTCTCAAGCTTTGCTTCGAATAAGGCTTAGTTCATAAAGCTTGAACATTCATTTCGAGAAAAATAACTTTCAGAAAAATATTTTCAAGAAAATGGTTAGGGAAAATATATTCCATCAACAGAAAAAAGTCTCCTAAAATAGGGAAAATATTTTAGACTTTTCAAGATGAGGAAAACATTTTCCTCACTCACTTTCTCTTACCCATGTTAACCTTTCCATCTTTTTTCCTTTTCTCCAATTTTTTAAAAATTGGAAATTATAATTATAATTATAATTATTATTATAATAATTATAATTATAATTATTATTATTATTATTATTATTATTATTATTATTATTATTATTATTATTTTACTTTTGTGTTGGTTGGTCCCAGCCACCATGACAGTCGGCCACAAGCAAGCCTCGAGCATGCCGGCCTTGGGCAAGCTCAACGCTCGTTAACCTCAGGCAATCTCATTGCTTGCTAGATTGGCTTGCTCGATCAACAGCAAGCCAAGCGAGCAGCCGAAGAAGAAGAAGATAAAAAGAAAGAAAAGAAGAAGAAAAATTAAAAATTTAAAAAATTTAAAATTTGATTTTTAGAAATAAAAAATAATTAAAAAATAGATTTTAAAAAATAAAATAATAAAAAAATTGAAGAAGAGTGCATGGAGGAAAGGATTTTCCTTACTGAATATTAGCATATATTTTTGCTTCATTTTCATGTTTGAGTTGAATACCTCAAATAATAATTACATTTTTCCTGAAAAATGGTTTTTTGGAAATCATTTTTCAAAAATGCCATATTTTTTACGAAACGAATGGAGCATAAGTCTCGATAAGTTTTCACTCGGCTAGTGTCTATCCAACATGTTGACGCATGAAGAACAACTTTGGTCTACTAACTTGGTTTATAACATAATGTGGACTGCTAGAACTGTAGTTCAGTTGGCCCTTGAAATAGGTGGACCATAATTAGCATCCAAATTAATAGATTAGTTGTAACAGATTGTATATTTATTAATACATGTACGACGTTCATCTAGTAATTTCTCAACCAAGCTTAATATATGAAGCATTAGTCTCATGTAAGATATAGGAAATGGGAAGAGATTAATGACCTGTAAGAAGGAGCCATTGAAGCTTTGATTCTAACACGGCTTGGATCGCCTTGGTTTCTCACAATCTCAAAGGTTTCAGATGCTCCTGGTGAATGACAAGTAGCCACCAAATCGACCCCGTCCCCACCAGAGTCCAGGCCGACAAATTGCTTGTTGGCAACCCTGAAGTGGAAGAGCCTCTCGTTGATCCTCCACAGCTACGCAAACAAAACACGGCAAATCATCTATAGCTTGATGCACACTAATTCTAGTCGGAAAATGTTGTCAAAAGGAGAATATATCAATACTATTTCCAAGTTAAACAATTTGAGTTTTATTTTACTAAGAGGGTATATTGTAACTGCGTTAGTTCCATCCCATAACATTGTTTAATACTAGTCTCCGTAAGATTACTCCATCAAAATCTTGACTATGTAAGACGTGAGCCAAAACCCAGACGGTGGTAGCACAAACATAGAATTTATTTGTGCTTGATGTACTGCACATCTAATCTACTTACTTAAGTTCGTTCCTTAACCACCAAATTAACCTCACAAGTTTCCACATCAAAATGTTATCTATTTGCTTAAAGCTAACTCACCCTAAATGTCTCCCAATGATTACTAGAACTTGCGGGGCGTTTGGCAACCACGGGAGTCCCCATGCTGTTGGCGACTACCCGGCTTCCTCCACCAGACTCGGCGCAAAGATACTTACCAACCATCATCGATTTGAACTGAAGTCTAGTCCCATCCTACGAATTACACACGGTTTCAGAATTAGAAAAACAGTTGAAACCAAACGAATCATTGGTTAATAAAGCAACGAAAACACTAAGGCAAGTACGTGTAGCACAGTACCAAGAAGTCCTTGTTGGGGATTGCATCAAAGAGGGAAGGCTCGATCCATCCTTCTGTGACCAGCCATCCCCCCAGATTAACTGCTCTTATTTTCGGGTTGCGATTCTCCATCTCTTGATCGGCATGCCTGCTGATCGATTGGATCCCATTACTGATGACTCCCATGCCTCCTGATTTCCTACTTTCCCTTTCCAAATCAAGATAAAACAGAACAGCAGTTAGCTATGCAACCGATTGTCCCAAAAGGAACACACAAAATCTGCACTTAACATGACTAAAGCATATTCAATAGTACTCGTGTGAGAAATGTTCATCTAATAAAATTTCAAAATGATTAAGTAGAGATGCAGTGCGTGCTTGCATGATAGGGATGAGTTGAGTCACTCACTCAAGTAGCTTCAAACCTGAGTTGTCTGTGTGTATGGTGATCTGGTCTACTTGGTGCATTTCATTTTATTTCATTTCCCCTTGACCGACTTGGTCGTAGGACTTAGACTTTCGGTTGACGTGTTTATTTTTAGGTTTCAGCTGAATATCGGACTTAGACTTCCGTCCCTCGCACGCTAGTGTTTTCTGTGCTTCAGACAAATTCAAGGAAATGTCATAATAATCTTTTTTTTCCATGGATCTAACTACTCTTTTATTGTCCACTTGTGTTTATGAATAGAATTTTGTTAAAGAGTGCTCTTGATACGTTCATTAAGGCTCTGATCGTTTTACGAAAAATGTAATGTTTTTGAAAAATATTTTTTAAGAAAATGATAATATTTTCCAATATTTAGCTAAAACTTAAAAATGAACTAAAAATATATTTCATCATTTAGTATAGAAAATCTAATTTGATTTTCTTCCTTACACTCATTTTAATAATAATTTTTTTAAATTAAAATTTTAATTATTTTTCATTTTCATTCTTCTTTAGCTGATTGCGGACCACTGGCTATAGGCAAGGTCGAACTCGCTCAAGGCCGGCAAGCTCAAGTCTCCCCAAAGGTTGGTAAGAGTTTGGCCCGCCAGATTGGCGAGCTTGAGCCTCGCTAGTAGAAGTGATTAATTCCAGGTTTAGTCCAGTTTCAAGATAAAACTGGGAGGATCGTTTCCTACTTTTTGGGATTAGGGATCGAATGGTTGGTCTTGAAACTAGGTATCGGATTATTGACCGGTCCAATCCGGTGGAACCAGTTAGTTTGTTGTGTTGGCGGCAATTTCGTAATGAACTGACGCATTAAAGGGCTTAAAAAATAGTTCTGTTTCAGTAAACTGCAAACAAATAGGAAGTATGAATCAGTCAAAACTTGGCCTATGAATTATAGAATTCATTAGAAGCCACCTCGGAGAATCCCACTATTCGGGATCTGATTTTCTTTTTGAGCACAGAATCTTTGACCTGGCCGGCCTCTAAGAACAGGATCATCTTGTTCAAAGACTTCCCATGCCTAAGCAGGAACTTCGTGAGGCTCACTTCGTCCTCGCAATCCAAAATTTCTTATTATGAAATTAAAAAATATATAATTGATATGGTCCGGTCAGTCCAATTTCCCACTCTAGAACTGGGAACTAGACTGAAGCCCATAAAAATTGCCTAGAACCGGCCAATTTTGTCCGGTCTGAGCGATTCTTGGTTGGGTGATTCCCTTTGCACACCCACACTTGCTAGAGGTCAGTGAGGCCTTGGCCAGCAAGCTTGTGGTTGGCTAAATTTCAGCAAGCAACAAGCTCACCGATTGTTGCCATGGCTGATAGCCGCCAAGGAAGGAGGGACAGGAAAGAGAAATAAAATAAAAAAAGAAAGAAAGAGAAAAAAAATAAAAAAGGGAAAAAGAAAATAAAAAATAATTAAAATTTTGATTTATTAAAGGGGAAGAAAAAAATAATTAAAAAGAGTGCATGGAGAAGAATGCGGGTGAAAGAAAGGATAGGAAAACTAATTTCCGCTTTTCCTATTTTAGAAGAACTCTTTTTCATTGAAGTAAAATAAATCCTTGACTAGTTTGCCTTCTGTGTCTTAAACACCAAGAAATCTGGAAAACAATTTTTCAAAAGATTTTTTCTGTAAAACAAACAAAACCTAACAAACTAATTAAGAAAACTTCACAATTTGCAATATATTGATTATCCTTGTGTTATATATCGTGCTTCCTCAGTGCTATGTGCTAAGTAGCATCGATATCGACAACCAACACATGATATAACAAGACACATCGATATATCATTTCTCAAAAATAGATAATTCCGATACGTTGAAATATATATATATATATATATATATATATATATATATATATATATATAATAGAAGAGCCTATAATGAATTTCTAATAAAAATATTAATCCACCATTTATTAATATCAATTAATCACTTCTTTCTCCCTTTATTATTTATTATTATTTATACATATTTACATTTAAACCCTTCATTTTTTAAAATTAATCTTGTGTGTGTCGGAATTCCGGACTTACATATCAGAGATTGTTGAGAGAATTAACTACGTATCGAATTTTCTGACATCTATTGATCACGTGTCGGAGTGTGTTGGATTGTGTCGGACATGTGTTGAAATGTTTGACATGGCATCAAGACTCTCGAAAAATGTCAATACTTCTTAAATTATGTGTACTTACTCCAACAAAAATGAAATATTTCCTTAAATATAGTTGAGAAGTATTCTGAGAGAACTCATTAGTAATAGTTTTCTAAATAAAGTATACTTTAACCACTATTTCAAGCGCACTCGAACCTTTTGAAGAAGATTTTCTTCCTCCTCTGTTTAACGTGTGGTCGACATTATAAGTCGAGGTCAAGTCAGGGAGGTCCCTTTCTCTCCTTTCATCCTGTCAAAATCTTTTCCTCTCTCCATTTAACTTGTCGTTGCTTTCTATTCCTTTGACTCCTCAAATCTCTAATTATTGGGGCAAATAATTCCGCGTAATGAGCACGCAAGAGCCCAGTGAATAACAGCCGCCAAATCATGTGAGTGCTCTTCGGCACGCGATGGCTCCAATTCATTGAGCCCGTGGAACATCAGGACCATGCAAGAATCTTTTTCATAAGTTATGTACGCAAAGTTTCTAGGAAATGGGCAAGAGGAAAAGGACATCCACTAGTCTCCAAAAAGAGGGACAGAGAAATCTAGGCTTTCGGAGCCAGAATATACGAAGCGACTAAAACACGTCCATTGACCGACCTCGCTCCCCCAATCATTCCACGGGTTCACACGCTTCGCACTGAATGGAAACATCTTTGAACACTCCGAGGATGGGCTTCCTTTTTCATTTTTTTTTTTTCCACATATCATTAGACTAATCTCTGCCCGATAAGTATGGCAGTCCCCTAGTTCCGACTGCACGGGATAATTGCATGGTCACCCTGGTCCATAACTCTAGGGGTTAATCATAAGTCTCGTGATGTTCAGGAACTCTACCAGTGAATCAAACTGCAAATTCCGCCCGCCAGGAACTCTCAATGTCCACGAAAAAAAGACAAAGCTCACAAGGCGTGAAAGAGATAGATATGTCTCTTCTTGGTATCGTCTTGCTAAGAAAGATATTCCGCCTGTACTAGAAAACCCGGTTTTCTTTTATGATATAGTATCCTATTCCAGTTGGTCCAAAAATCCGGATCACCAAACATAAATTTATATGGGGCTTCAAGTGCTAGATGAAACTCGATGATTAAAAATCTCCATGAAGAGGTAATTAAATCAACTAGAACACTTGTTTTCAATCGTGATTCATTTAATTCGATTTAATGGCTCCTCATTTATAGTCTCTTGGGTACAAGAGCCATTTTTTTTTTTTCCATTGTTCGGCCCTTGTCCTCATTCAAAATTAAATAAGTTTGAGCTCACGGAAGTCGCTTTGATTCGTGATGTACTAATGTTAGAAAATGAAATCTAGCTGTTCAACTGTGAGATGAAGGGTGATAAAATTTCATAGGTGAACAAGGTTAGATATGTTTAATTATTTGAGTGGAATTTCAAGAATGAGAAATTGGCATGTCCGAACATAAGTACTTGGTCCGTTATCAAGGGGCTGCTAAGCTCTACCATGTATGTTAAATCTTAGTTTAACACGATCCGATTAAGTCGGCCCACAAAGTAATCCTATCAAGTGATCATTTTAGTCGAAGCGTGGTGCTCTTACTATTACAATCACCATCCAATACCAAAGCCTCCGTTTTGGCCTTGCATCATTGCCTGGTCATAATTTCTTCTTCAGACCTCCGGTATCTTGCTCATGGCTATGAACCATTCAGAAATAGTCAAAGCTATTTACTCCATTTTAATGTGCTCGGACCGAGGCCAACAATTGATCATCGCAAGAATCGACTATAGAGTGTAACTATGTAGGAAAATACCGAATTAATTCGAATACGTAAACTGATTAAAGCTGTATATGACCATTATTGATCATTCACTGCAGACTCCACTTGGTGTTGACATTCTTGAGGGTCCAATATGCCTGTCCGAACGTTTCTCTCCCTTACACCTCAAGCTGTGCCTTTGCGAATCTTCAGTAGTCTTCTTTTGTGGCTCCGCTCACTTGCCACTCAGCCACCCATTCACCTTCACCCAATTCGCAAATCAAATCAGCAAAAAAATTTGGTAAGCATTTCATATCATTCAGCTTTGGGCCTTCTCATCATAAAAAAATATCGACAGATGGTGTCACCGTTGGACTCACCCATAAAGCTGAGAGGACCGTTCGCCATGTTAACGTTGTTCAAATAAGCCGTCCTGCTAAAGTAGATGAAATCGATGTTCTGTTGGACCGTCATGTTGTCGAAGATATCCGAGAACAGATTGTCGTAGTGCACGTCGACCACAGTCTTGGTCAAGCCATTGGACCGAGGTGGTTCGACATCACTACGTAGTCTGTTGGGGAGTGCCTGCGCAGCGCGTTGTATTCGGCCTTGTAGTACTTGGTCAAGGTGTTGAGGGCCACTCCTGGAGAGAGAAGCTAGTTGATGAGCTCGACCGTGTAGAGACTCAGGCTCTTTGCATACCTGAATAAAAAATGACATTTGGAACTCCAGATTTCTAACTTTGCTGTAATATTTTATGTGATAGCATTTGGTGCAAAAAGTGAGTTGATAGGATTCGGATTGCCGTTTGTGGTTTAGAATTCATGGTCCCATAGGACACATCGGCAACCAAAATCCCATCGAGGAAGGGGTCTTGTGGCGTGGGAGGGGTTGAGTCTCCTTACAAGGATCAGTTGAAAGAGTCGGTGATACTCACTTGAAGGAAAGAAGACCACGGGATTTTCATAGGTCTACAAATGGAAAAAGGGCACCATCGAAGCCGAAATGGCTTAAGAGTTTTTCTGAGTTGCAAAGTGTTATATCCATCGAGATGGTATCTTTAGCGGTTCCTTTCTGCTGTTGAAAAAGACTGATGGTCGCTAAAACTAATGCAAAACTAATGCATGGAATTGATATGTTGGATTAGAAGAGGGCCTTTAAATATGGAGTTGCTTAGATATGGACCCACCGCGTCAATCATTTGTGTAATCCACATTCGGAACGCACAAAACCAAGAGGTCAGGAGTTCAACCCCCAGGTATGCTCCGTGATTTAAGTGGGGGGCTCCGGCGGTAGATTATTGGGCCAGTCTCCCCCGAGATATAGTCAGTGCTGTGCTCCCGTAAGGTGAGTTAGGCCGAATTCTCGATATCAAATAATAATAATAATAATAATAATAATAATAATAATAATAATAATAATAATAATAATAATAATCGGAGCAGATCAAGTATTTATTGTTGGGAAAAAAAAAAATTAGCTCCGGATCGTACTCTTGTCACGATTGCAACTTTTTGAAAGGATAATTCACATACGTGCCTAAAAGGGTTTTGTAGTACTTGACCAGGAAACCCATGCATGTGTCACACATGCATAGAAGCAAAAATCACATGTATTCCGAAAGAATTGAACACTTTATGTCAAGTACCATTCTATAAAAGAGATTTTTTCAGAGCTGGATCACATCAAATAGATGTTGAGCTTGGTAGGTATACGTTGTGCACATTGTACCCCACCAAATTTAGATTTTTATCCTGTATTTCATCTTGTATCTTGTGTCATTCACATGGACAGTACTTACTGACTTATGCTTAGTAAGAGTTAGTAAGAACCTATTTGATAACTGGCCAATTCTTGACTATTTCCGTATTATTATTTCCCAAAATATAAAGAGAACATAAATCTGTTTGATAACAATAGCTAATTTTTCTATTCCTAAGAACATATCAATGGTCAAGGAATGGATTTTGAATAGAATCAAGAAGTAGAAAAAAGTTACTTTTTTGTTAATTGGCCAAAGATGAGCAACCTTGCCAACCTTCGGTGAGGCTCGACCTTGCTAGGGATTGGTGAGGCTCCCCTGAGGCTAGCCAGGTTGCTAGCTCTCGTCTCTAGTTGGTCGCCCGCCATCACCAAGGCCCATTGATTGTTTAGAGGTGGAAGAAGAAGAGAAGAGAAGAAAAAAAGAAAAGAAAAATCCCAGAAGATTGTTAAAAATTAAAAGAAATTCTACATAAAAAATAATGAGAATCGTACTAAACGCTTTTCTATTTTTTTTTTCTATTTTAAAAATATAAATTTTGTGCAATTACTAAACACACTCGAATGCTTAGAAACTCATCGAGGAAATATTATTAGAAAAAATTATTTTTAAATAGAAATTATTTTTGGGAACAAAATAGTTATTAAATGTGCTTTAAGCTGTCAAGACTAGAAACTTATTAAGGGGCATATAAGAGACGCACGCAACTGTAGTATCTGCTATACTTTCCATATATGATGACACTAAAGATTGCTGGCCATAATTAGTTTCTCCTCAGAGAATTCTCATTCGCAAGTCATATACTAAAAAGACAAAAAGAAATTAATTTTTTTCTCTCAAAGTGAGTTTATTTAAAATTATAATCTGGGCATAAATAATTTAATTAGATAGGTTTGAGAAGCGTGGACTCTAACTATATTGAATAGGAGTTTTGTAACTGCGTACTCTCATGACTTCGGGAGCTTTATGTGGTCCAAGACCATTGATAACTTAGAACTTGCCTTCCAATCTTTTAGTGAAGCTCATGACAAACAGAGATGGGTCTTCGTTTTCCCATGCATCACTTTTGTCACATTGATAATTAGCTGTCATTCGTTCTTTTGTCCTCACTTGCAAAACAAATTCCACCATAATAATTGGTCTTCTTTTTTAGTTATTCTCAATCTCTGCTTCGAACAAGTCTCGAAATTTTTTCACTTGGCTTGTGTCTATCTAACAAATTGATGCGTAAATAACAACTTGTGTCTATAAAATTGGTTTATAAAATAACGTGATAGGCTACAACCATAGCTGAGTTGGCCCTTCAAATAAGTGGACCATAATTAGCATTCAAATTAGAAGACTAGTTGTAAAGGATCAATTCTTCAAACGATCTTATTATAGAAAGCATTAGTCTTATCGAGGGAGAAGTACTAAAAAAATCCTGAATCTATTACATCGGTACTTATTAAATCATAAATCTTTCAATTGGATTAATTTAATCATAATTGTTTTCACATAAATACCAATTCAGTCCATCCTCGCCAATTTTTATTTTTAAAAATGTTTATTTTTTTATTTTTTCCTTTTCCTTTGGCTGGTGGCCATCACTGTCCACTGACCACAACCATGACCGTTAAGGGCAAGCGCCGACCATCTAGGTGAGGCCCCCTTCATTAGTTTTGGTGAGGCCGACCCTTGCCCAAGCTAGGGTCAACGCAATGGTTGTGGCCGGTAAAGGCAAAGAAAAGGGAAAGGAAAAAATATTTATATATATATATATATTTAAAGGTTCAAAAATATTAAAAATTATTAAAAATATTTACGTCAATGCCGGTCGTGCCACGTCAGCAATTTTCGGCCTAAATTGGCCAGATGGACTCAATTTGTATTAATGTAAAAATGTTTATAATTAAATTGGTCCAATTGAAATGTTTTGAACTAAATTGGTACAAATGCAATAAGTTTACGACTTTTTTGGTACTTTTTCCATCTTTTGTAATATATAGGAAATGGAAAGAGATTGATGACCTTTAAGAAGTAGCCATTAGAAGTTTTGATTCTAACACGGCTTGGATCATCTGGGTTTCTCACAATTTCAAAGGTTTCAGGTGTTCCTGGTGAATGACAAGTAGCCACCAGGTCAATCCCGTCCCCACCAGAGTCCAGGCCGATGAATTGCTTGTTGGCAACCCTGAAGTGGAAGAGCCTCTCGTTGATTCTCCACAGCTACACACACAAAACACGGCAAATCATCTATAGCTCAATGCACACTTCTCGTCGGAAAATGTTGTCAATAGGCGAATATGTCAATACTATTTCCGAGTCAAATGATGTTAGTCCTCATAAGATAACTCCATCAAAATCTTGACAGGATTTATTTACACTTAATGTACAGCGCGTATAATCCACTAACAGAATTCCGTTCATTAACCACCAAGCTAAAATCATGAGTTTGCATAGCCAAATGATATCTATCTGCTTAAAGCCAACACACCCTGGATGTCTCCCGATGAAAACTGGAACCAGCTGGGCGTTCGGCAACTGCCGGAGTCCCCGTGCTGTTGGCGACTACCTGGCTTCCTCCACCGGACTCGGTGCAATGATACTTTCCAACCATCGTCGATTTGAATTGAAGTCTAGTCCCATCCTACAAGTTATACTCAATTTCAGAATCAGAGAAACTGTCGGAACCAATCGAATCGTCGGTTAATAAAGCAATGAAAAACACCGAAGAAGTCCTTGTTGGGGATTACATTAAAGAGGGAAGGCTTGATCCATACTTCGGTGACCAGCCAGCCCCCCAGATTAACTGCTCTTATTTTCGGGTTTCGATTCTCCGTCTCTTGATCGGCATGGTCGCTGATCAATTGGGTCCCACTACTGATGACTTCCATGCCTTTTGTTTTCCTACTTCCCCGCTCCAAATCAAGATAAACAAAATAGCAGTTAGCTATGCAATCGATTGTCCCGAAAGAAACACATAAACTGCACTTAACATGACTAAAATATATCCAATAGTACTCGCGCGAGAAATGTTCAAGTAAAAAAATTTCGAAGTGATTAACTAGCTTAAAAGCTGGGTTGTCTGTGGCGAAGATATGCTTTCGCCACAAGCCGCATGTCTATCTAGATTTGGTGATCTGGTCTACTTGGAGCCTTGGTGCATTTCATTTCACTGTCAATGCTTTTCTTAAAATTATCTTGTTGACTCACCTTTTCATGCGACTTGACTTTGGTCGACAACCTAGCAACATCCCCGTCCCTCGCACGTTGAGAGAAAATATAAGGTGCAAAATATTGCACTGTGGGCCCACCTTGAAGAAAAGTTACAAGCCCCCTCTCTTTCCTTTGTTTCTCTCTCTTTCTTCACCGTTCCTTTCTTCCTTTTCTTTTTTGCCTTTAGGGGCCATGGATGACGCTTGATTGCAATGGCCGGCCATGGGCGAACCACTCACAACCATGCTGACGCTCATCCCTGGCCGTTGTCGGCATCATTTGGGCATGCTATTGATCCTTGGGTATCCATCTTTCTCGTCTAGTCATGGAAAATGCTTGCAGCTAACCATGGAGGATTGGCTCATGAGTGATGTCGATACACATCACAGGTCATGGGTTACCATTGTAGCCACCCTTGAAACCTCACCAGATGTGGTGATCGTCCCTCCCAAAATCTCACCAAATTCAGCGAGGGCAACCTTCCCCTTAGTTGCGAGGGCAACGAAAGCGACCCTTGTCGGCCATAGGCAAGGGCCATGACATCTTTGTCGGCCCTCACCTGTGGTTGGTTGGCGGCCATAGGCTAAGGGGAAAGAAAGCAAAAAAGAAAAAAAAAAAAAAAAAAAAAAAAAAAAAAAAGAGAGAGAGAGAAAGAAACGATGAAAAGGAGAGAGAAATGAAGGAGAGAGGGAACTTACAACTTTTCTTCAAGGTGGGCCCACGAGCGACATTTGTGGCTTGTGGAATGGACTAGTGTAGTGCTGAGATGACTACCCCAGTTACCCTCAATATTTTCTCATGCCGATATCTTTCAATGCTTCAAACAAATTTAAGGAAGTTTCACAATTATCTTCTTTTCCACATAGATCTAACTACTCTTTCATTGTCCAATTGTGTTCTCTCTTAACGAATACGATTTTATTAAAGAGTGCTCTTGAGATGTTCATTAAGGCTCCTATTGTTTTAAAGAAAATATCACGTTTCTCGAAAATATTTTTCAAAAAAATAATAATATTTTTTGATATTCAGTGAAAATCTAAAAATGAATTAGAAAATGCTTTCCTTCATTTAGTATAAAAAATCTAATTTGATTTTCTTCCGTGCACTCCTTTTAATGATATTTTATATTTTATTTTATTTAAAAATAACATTTTAATTATATTTTCTTATCCATCTTTTTTCTTATTCTTTTTCTTTTGTCAATTGTGGGCCATTGGACAAGGGCAAGGTTGAGCTCACCCAAGGTTGGCAAGTTCTAAGCCTTGCCGGTAAGGGTATTCGGTTCTCGGTTCGGTTTGATTCTAAGGTGGAATTGGAAGGATTGATTCCTAGTTTCTGGACCAAGGACAGCTTGCTGGTCTCAGAATTGGGAACTAGACGGATTGGCCAGTCTAGTCCAGTGGAACCAGTTAGCTTGCTGTGTTGGCAGCATTTTTCCGATGAGTTAACGCATTCGAGGGGTAAAAGAATAGTTCTATTCCAGCAAACTGCAAATAAATATGAAGTATGAAACAGTCAAGACTTGGCCAATGAAATAACTTATAGAATTCATTAGAAGCCGCCTTGGAGAATTCCACGATTCGGGATCTAATTTTCTTTTTGAGAACAGAATCTTTGACCTTGCAGCCTCTAAGCACTGAATCATCTTGTTCAAAGACTTCCCATGCCTGAGCAGAACTTCGTGAGGCTCTCTTCCTCCTTGCAATCCAAAACTTCTTATTATGAAATTAAATATACATACATACATACATACATACATACATACATACATACATACATACATACATACATACATACATACATACATATATATATATATATATATATATATATATATATAACTAGTCGGTCTGGTCCAATCTATCTAGTTCCTATCCTGGAACTGGAAATTGGACCACTGCCCCTAGGAACAGCCCAAAACAGGGTGGTCTTATTTGGTTCAGGTGGTTCTCGGTTCGGGCAATTTTCATTACACACCCCTACTTGCCAGAGGTTAGCAAGGCCTTGGCTAGTGAGCTTGTCGCTGGTCGGATTTCAGCAAGGAACAAGCTTGTTGACCATCACTGACTCGTTGCTGTGGTCGACAATCGGCCAAGGAAGAAGGGAAAGGAAAGAGAAATAACAGAAGAAAAAAAAGAAAGAAAGAGAAAAAAGAAAAAGAAAAAGGAAAAAGGAAAAAAAAAATTAAAAATTTGATTTTTTAAGAGAAAGAAAAACAAAAATAAAAAAGAATTAAAAGGAGTGCATCGAAAAGAACATGCTTGGTCTGGGTGAATGCGAGAGGAGGGAAAATGGAGTGTTGGACACTTCAAGTGCCAAAACTTAGCGAGAGTGGATTAAGTGCTAAAACTTTCGCAAGATACACTTAAGTACCAAAACTTCCAAAATGTACATTTATGTGTCAAAATAAAAAAAAAAAAGAAATAAACATTTAGGTGCCGTGGTGAGAATTTTTGGCTAAGGGTGTGAATGGTAACACTTTTTGGCTGGGGAAGTGTTTTTTTAGAAATGCTTATTTTCTATTTCTATTATGGGGAACAATTTCTGTGTAAAAACCCGTTTGATAATTATACAAACTTTTTACTCTAGAAATAGAAAAAGAATAGAAGTGCGTTTGGTAAAAAAACAGTTTCTTTTTTATATTTGTTTATTTTTTATTTTTGTTGGCCGGTCATTGCCGGACGTCGCCGCCAGCCGACCGCCGCCCGCCGGCGGTGTTCGGTGGCGGCGATGGCGGCCGTGGTGGCGGTTGGTGATGATCGGCGGCGGCTGGCCGACAGCGGTGGCGAGCGGCAGTGGCAATGGCGGTCGGCCTGTGGTCGGCCAGTGGTGGAGGCGGCGGCGGTCGGCCGACGGCGGTCGGCAACGACGGATGGCAAGCGGTTGGTGGTGGCGGCGGCGGTCGGCGGCGGCGGCAAGAGAAGAATAAAAGAAATAAAAAATTCACTTATTTCTGAAACTTATTCCCGGGAACAAGAAGCAACTTTTTTTTACTTTTTATTTCTATTTCAAAACCATTCCCGGGCTAACTTTTTATTCCCGGGAACAAAAAACCAACTTGCCGTTATCAAACGGGTTTTTATTCTTTTTTTATTCCAGGGAACAAAAGAATAGAAATTCTTGGGCTTGGGAAGGTTACCATGCGCAGCCTAAACTGCTGACATGGCATTTTACAACAATATTTTTTGCCGACATGGCAATTATTGTAAAATAATTATTCATGTGGTGCTAATGTAGCTAGATGAGCCAAATAATGTCATTTTGCCTCCAAATTTGATTTTTAAATTAAATTAAATGATGTGGCATTTTAAGAATATATATCCACATGGCTTTGACATGAGACATCGTTTTGGTCTAAATTTGATTCAATTAATATAAACATTAATTAAATTAAAAATTAAATTAAAAAAAAAAGAGAATAAGGGAGGCCCTCGTCGTCGCCACCCCATCATCGTTGAAAAGGGCCAATGACTGTAAGGGGAGGGTTGGCCAAGGTTGTCGAGCTTGCTAGCCCTCACCCAATCTAGGGAGGGTCGCGACCCCTTGGCCACCATTAGCCCTCGCTTGTGGTAGGCTAGGGTTGCCAGCCACTAGTTGAGACCCAACAACCCCAACCGACCCTTATCCCACTATTGTTCACCCTTTTTCGGTAATGGTAGGGCAACGACGGTGAGGGCCTCCCATGTTCTCTTCTTTTTTGTTTTTATTTTTTATTAATATTTATATTAAACATCAAATATGAAGCAAACAACGTCGTTTTGGGATAAACATCGCTAAGTGAACATTTCGACAAGTCACGTAGACTAGTTTTATTATGAAAATAATGTCACATTGGATATCTGGCAAGTCTCACTAGAGTTGGTACTTAAATGTCTAATTTTTTTAAAAAGTGGTATTTAAATGTACATTTTGGAAATTTTGGCACTTAAATATTCACCTATGTCAAGTTTCAGTACTTAAGGTGTACTTTTCATCGAAGAAAATGATTTCCACTTTTCTTATTTTAAAAGAAGGGTTAATACTGAAAAACCCCAAACTGGTACACTTGTGACAAATTTACCCCAAACTATTTTTTTGACCACCAAAAACCCCAAATTGGTATACCTTTGACAAATTTACCCCAAATTGGTACACTTGTGACAAATTTACCCTCTGTTAGTTTTCGTTAAATTTTATTATCAAATTATTAAGTTAAATGACACGTGATAATTGACTAGTATACCAATTTGGGATTTTACGATAGTTTACAATTTTTATGATTTTTTTGTGGTGTAATCCAATTTAGCAAAGGGTATATTTGTCACAAATTTATCAGTTTGGGGTTTTTTGCGGTCAAATAAATTAGTTTGGGGTAAATTTGTCATAAATGTACCAATTTAGGATTTTTTATGGCCAATCGGGGTAAATTTGTCACAGGTGTACCAGTTTGGGGTTTGGTTAAAAAAATAGTTTGGGGTAAATTTGTCATTAGTGTACCAGTTTGGGGTTTTTTTATGATATTAACCCTTAAAAGAACTCTTTTTCGTTGAAGGAAAATATTTCCTTGACTGATTTGTTTTACATGTATCAAACATTAGGAAATCTGAAAAATATTTTCCTAAAAATTATTTTTTACGAAGTAAACGAAGCCTAATAAATTAATTAAATTTTTTTTGCAATTTGCAATACATTGATTATCCTTGTGTTATGCATAAAAAGTACCTTGAAAACTATATATGCTGCGTTTCTTCCGTGCCATGATCCTATGCATAATTAGTCCAACAAAAATAAAAAAATTTCCTTAAACATAGTTAAGAAGTATTCTGAGAGAACTCACTAGTAATAACTTTATAAATAAAGTATACTTTAATAACTATTTCAATCGCCCTCGAATTTTTCGAGGAAGATTTTCTCCCTCCTTTGTTTAAAATGTGGTCGACATTCTACGTCCAGGTCAAGTCATCGAGGTCCCTTTCTGTCGTTTCATTCTGTCAAAATCTTTTCTTCTCTCCATTTGACTTGTCGTTGCTTTCCCTTTCTTTGTCTCCTCCAATCTCTAATTATTGGAGCAAATAATTTCGTGGAATGAGTACACAAGAGCCTAGTGAATAGTAGCCACTAAATCATGTGAGTCCAATTCAGCACCCGACCAACGCGATGGCTCAAATTCATTGAGCCCATAGAGCACCCGAACCATGCAAGAATCTTTTTCATGAGTTATGTATGCGAAGTTTCTAGGAAATTGGCATTGGGAAAAGGGAATTCACTGGTAAGAAAAAGAGGAAATCTAGGCTTTCGGAGCTAGAATATATGAAGTGACTAAAACACGTCCGTTGACTGACCTTGCTATTGACAAAATTAAGAAAACACCTCACTGGAGCGGAACAGACCAAAGTAGCCGTGTTCGCGGAAGAGCAGGGTTGTAGCTACCCCAATCATCATACGTGATTTACACGCTTCGCACAGCGTGGAAACATCTTGGAAGAGTCCGAGGATGGTTTTTTTTTTTTTTTTTTTCCTCATATTGCTAGGGTGTTGGCGACCGACTAATCTCTCCCCGACAGGTATGGCACTCCCCTAGTTCCAACGGCATGGGATAATTGCATAGTCACATGGGTCCATAACTGTAGGAGATAATTATAAGTCTCGTGATGTTCGGGAACTCTACCGGTGAATCAAAATTGCAAAGCCGCCGGCCCCCCCTCCCCCGGGCACCCAACGCTGAATTAGAGCGTGACAATACAACTACCTTAAACTTGTTGCAGGTCGATGTCCACGAAAAAAGACAAAGCTAATTGCATAGTGACATGGGTCCACAACTCTAGGGGATAATTATAAGACTCGTGATGTTCGGGAACTCTACCGGTGAATCAAACTGCAAAGCTTGGTATCTTCTTGCTGAGAAGGATATTCTGCCTGTACTAGAAGACCTGGTTATCCAGAAATCTGGATCACCAAACATAAATTTATTAGGGGCTTCAAGTGCCAGATGAAACTTGATGATTAAAAATCTCCATGAAAAAGTAATTAAATCAACTGGAACACTTGGTTTCAATCATGATTCATTTATTTCGATTTAATGGCTTCTCTGTTATAGTCTCTTATGTACAAGAGGTTTTTTTTTTCATTGTTCTGCCCTTGTCCTCATTCAAAATTAAATAAGTTTGAGCTAGCGGAAGTCGCTTTGATTGGTGATGTACTAATGTTAGAAAATGAAATCCAACAGTTTAACAGTGAGATGAAGGGTGACAAAATTTCATAGGCGAATGGGGTTGGATATGTTTAATTCTTTGAGAGGAATTTCAAGCATGAGACGTTGGCATGTCCGAACATAAGTACTTGGTCCGTTATCAAGGGGCTGCTAAGTTCCATCATGTATGTTAAATCTTAGTTTAACACGATCCGGTTAAGTCGGCCCACAAAGTAATCCTATCACGGCGATCATTTTAGTCGAAGTATGGTGCGCTTACTATTACAATCACCATCCAATACCAAAGCCTCCGTTTTGGCCTTGCATCATTGCCTGATCATAATTTCTTCTTCAGACCTCCGGTCGATCTTGCTCATGGCTATGAATTATTTAGAAATAGTCAAAGCTATTTATTCCACTTTAATGTGCTCTGACCGAGGTCAACAATTGATCATCACAAAAATCGACTATAAGAGCTTAACTATGTAGGAAAATACCGAACTAATTCGAATACGTAAACTGATTAAAGCTGTATATAACCATTGTTGATCATCGACGGCAGACTCCACTTGGTGTTGACATTCTTGAGGGTCCAATGCGCCTATCCGAACGTTGCTCTCCCTTGCACCTCAAGCTGTGCCTTTGTGAATCTCTGGTAGGAATCTTTCGTAGCTCCGCTCACTCGCCACTCAGCCACTCAGCCACCAATTCACCTTCACCCAATTCGCAAATCAAATCAGCAACAAAATTTGGTAAGCATTGCATATCTTTCAGTTTTGGGCTTTCTCATCATAAAAAAATATCGACAGATGGTCTCACCGTTGGACTCACCCATAAAGCTGAGAGGACCGTTCGCCGTGTTAACATTGTTCAACTAAGCCGTCCTGATAAAGTAGATGAAATCGATGTTCCGTTGGACCGTCATGTTGTCGAAGATATCCGAGAACAGATTGTAGTAGTGCACGTCGACCACGGTCCTGGTCAAGCCATTGGCCCAAGGTGGTTCGAGTAGGCTGTTGGGGAGTGCCTGCGCACCATGTTGTATTCGACCTTGCAGTACTTGGTCAAGGTGTTGAGAGCCACTCCTGGAGAGAGAGGCTAGTTGATGAGCTCCACCGTGTAGAGACTCAGGCTCTTTGCATACCTGAATAAAAAATGACATTTGTAACTCCAGATTTCTAAATTTGCTGTAATATTTTATGTGATAGCATTTGGTGCAAAAAGTGAGTTGAAGAATTTACCTTGCAGCGAGGAATTCAATGGCAGCAACCGTTAGCTGGACGTTAGCAAGTGGCTCCACATTCCTGAGATCCGTCCCTTGATGAGCTGTGTTCGTACCCATTTTGTGAACCTGGTGCTGGGTGCAGATCTATTATGATTTTCACATCAATTTTCCTACCAAAACTACGGAAATATCACCTTAAATATGGTCAATGCAAGACTTACGAGAGAGAATTGTGCAAATTTCATGCGGTCATTGATTTATGTGTAGACAGTGTTGGAAGTTTGTTTGTTAAAACAAACTGAGAGTGTCTTTTTCACTTGTCCCACATAGATTTTGTGGGAGCAAGTGGGCTTATTTAAAAGTGTGGAATTTCCTTTGAATAATCAAAGGAATAATTGGGCGAGGCTAGGCCTCACCATACTCGCGTGCCGGTGAGCGGATAATTGCACGATTTTGGCATGATTATTTGGCGCACTTAGGGTGCGTTTGGTTCGGCATTTGCAAGGGGCTTTGAGTCCAATGCAAATGCTGAAAGCCCAAAGCTACTTGGAGGAAATGCAAAGACTGTTTGGTAAATTTTTCTTTGAAAAGCAACTTTGAGAGAAATGCCGTTTGGTAGAAAACACATTTGCAAAGCCTCTTTGGTGATTAATTTAAATATTTTAATTTTAATTTGTTTAAAATTTTAAAAAATAATGTTTGTGACTTTTTTTAATTTATATTTAACAATAATGTTAAGAATGTTATGTAAATAATTTTACTAAAATTAAAATTTCTTTTTTTGCTAAAAAACATAAAATGGAAAAAATTTACGTGCTCTCTTTCTCAATTACATGAAGAATACTTTCATTACAATAAAAACATGATAACATATACTTTGAGGAAAGAATCGCATTATCCTTAAAAATTATAAATATCCTTAATTATTCCAACACTCATACAAAAAATATTTGATTGTATCGTCACTCAACCCATGAATCCTCACAAAGTGTACTTGCCACGCAGAGGGTCAGATATGCTACAAACCCAAAACTAATACCAATTTCATATCAAAATTGTCACCCTATGCACAAACATCCCTGTGCAAAGATTCAACCATTTTCTTCTACAACTTTATCTTTCGGGGGTGAACAAATAGTGTTATGAATTATCAAAAATACAAAATTCTCTGCCTTGTCAGCCCTCCTCCTCCCCCTTCCATAAACGGCATCCTCCTTTCATATATGATTTCGTTGTTCCGGCCTTCGCTTGACCCATGCTGCTGTCGTTCCTCTCCATGTGGTCGGCAAACCTCATTGACCGAGCTGGTTGCTGACAGCCAAGAGAAGCTCCAACAACACCGAAGGGCGGTTCCCCTCCAGTACTTGAAGCCTTTCGAGTTCAGCACATCTACAAAATTTCAAAAGATTTGAAACATTCACTTGATTAGTAAACAGCAGAGCATCTTTATCACATTCCTTAATAACAAAAGGCAAAAAGAAAACAGCAGAGCATGTTAACCCTTTGGAAGGAAATTGATAAGATCACTGAAAAACCATAACACTTCACACAGGATAGGCAGTTGCAGAAAACATCAAACCAAAAGGGAGCTCATGACAAGAGAAAATCGAAATGCATCTGCCAAATAATCAGCAGCTTTCAGTATGCTCATGATTGCATTACAACAAATCCCAACATATTAAGGTGTCTACAATTTCAAGTCAAGAACAGAATAGCCCAATTTTTACAATGCACAGTTCTGGTAGAAATTTTGAAATAAATACTAAATGGACTCAGAAAATTACTAAATTTTGACACATTATCAATGAGACCTAAATGAATAAATTTCATGAAGAACACCAAGTCAAATTCCATACACGTCGAGAGTAAAAACTTCGGTATTTCTTGCTATAGTTTCTGTAAAATTTCCAGATTTAGCAGTTTCGTATGAAAATCATCTTGTCGGCCAAATCTTGTCCATTTATGCTAAATTTTTGATATGTTACTCTCACAGATGTGCTCTCCAACTTTTGTTAAGACTTCAAAATCAAATTTTGGCTAGAAAATTTCAGAAAAATCGAGAAATCACTGGTGGTCATGCTGATCTTGCGAAAACAGTTTACTAGCCTAAAGAGGACTCTTCCTATACTTTGAGTTTCAGTATCCAACTTCCACAGCCAAGATTTAGAAGCACATTACACCACAATACAGCCTCTTTACTTCTCAAAAATTCATCATAGCTAAATCCTTGAGTTCTCATTTCAATTTAAAAGCAAAATCCACCAGAAACTTGCTCCAATACCTTGGCCAGCTTCATCTCATTCATCACAAACAACATGCAGCTCCAAATCTCACATTTCCTCACATCTACCCACTCTTCACTAGATATAACAGCAAGCAAAACATAGGTTGAAGAACTTCTACTTGCCTCAAGTCTTCCTACTCAGTTGCTAGCCAAAAACAGGGGTTCGGGGATCTCGGCTGGGCTCAATCGGCGACGGGAATCGGCGGCGTCGACAGTGGCAACACATACGCACGGGGAATGGTCCTTCTCCTCACACTCGCTTGCTATTTCTCTCTTCCTTTCTTTCTCCCTATTCTGTTTCGCTTAGTCACTCTCTTTCTTCTTGTGTTACGAAGCTATTCTGCTTGCCTTCTTTTAGTTAATCAACTAATTAAATCAAAAATTCTGTTCCTTGCCCAATATGCTGCTCGAGAATTTCAGGCACATCATCGGGGGTTACATAGCAAGAATCACAAGTAATCAGATCACAAAATCGGGGGTTACATGCAATCAGATCAAAAAATCTCTACACGCGAGATCACAAGTAACCAAAAACCCTAAGGGAGAATCACGCACGCGCGGAGGCCGTCCCAAACATTTTGGAGCAACCAAAGGTAGGGAGAGGGACTCTCACCGTAGCAAAGAAAGCGTACCGAGCCGACGGCTGGCGATGCGGAGATACCGAGCGGTGGGAGGACGATCGGGGGAAGAGGAGGGAGCTCCGGCGGAGATATGCAGGGAACCGACCGATCGCGCGCACCTACGATGCGGAAGGAGAGAAGGGGAGGAGAGAGCGAAGCGACGAGACGAGAGAGTGAAGAGACGGGAAGGGGAAGAGAGAGAGAGAGAGAGTGAAGCGACGAGACGAGAGAAAGCGACGGGAAGGGGAAGAGAGAGGAGTGCGGCTAGGGTTTGTGTTTTTAAAATGGACAAAAGTGGGTTTTCAAGAAATTTTTGAGGGCAAAGTTGACAATTCAGTTTTTTTCATTAATCCAGTCTTCAGCCTTCCGAAAATGCTGAAAGCTGAAGGCTAGTCTCCACCAACCTTCAGCTTTCAGCATTCCAAATGGGCTACTTTCAAGTGAAAGCCCCTTTAGAAGTGATTGCCAAATACCCCAAAATGGACTGAAGGGGCTTTGAGGGTTGGATGGGCTTTCAAAATGCCCATCCAAACGCACCCTTAGCACTTAGCGCAGCTTGCGCGCCCGCGGTTTAATTAGCACTAATCCCTTCTATTTTCTTCTTTATTTTATTTTCTTTCTTTTCCTTTTTCTTATTTAAGTTCTAAAGGTTGTTTTTCATTTTTGAGAATTTTCGGAATTATTAGTAAAATAATAATAAATTCGAAATTTTAATTATTTAAAAAAAAAAAATTATTATTATTCCAAATTTTCTTTGTGTCTTTTTAAAGACAACCTTTGGAAAGATACTTGTTTGGTTTGCAATTTTCCTGAAGAGTTGTAATTTTTCCGAAGAATTGTAATTGTTCGGATTTTCAACTATTTCCGATCGGACATCTTTGTTCATTTGGACGAATTTCGAATGGACATGTTTGTTCATTTTTCATGAAGAGTTGCCTTTGTTTAAAGAGTGTCATATATATATATATATATATATATATATATATATATGTCAGATTTCGGAAGAGAAAGAGAGTGATCATTTTATTCTTTCTCGAGTTTTCTTTCTAAAAAAAAAACGACAGCCATTCTTTCTAATTGTTTCCTAGAGAGACCCTGGAGAAATACTAGAATTGCTATCTAGTATTCTCACCCGAGACTTTGTTGTATCCTGGAAGATTTTTGCCGGTGACCATTAGCAACGTTGTGGGGCAAATAAATCCTTAAAGAAAGTGATATAACGCCTCAAAGTCCGAGTTGTTTTACTCAATCCGATTTCATTGATCAACCTATCTCGAAGACATCATATTTTCCAACAATTTTAAGGGTTTATTTTACTACAATGGAGTCGGAGACAATCAAAGTTATGAATCAAGATATGGTCAAACTGGACCGGTTCGATGGGAACAATTTTGCTCGCTGGAGGGACAAGATGATGTTCTTACTCACTGCTCTGAAGATTTCCTACATACTGGATCCTAACTTGGCGCCTATAGAAGATCCTGAGCCTACTGCCGAGGGAGGACAGCCAAGTGCGGAAGTCATTGAGAGGGTTAATAAGGAGAAGAAGAAACGTGCTGAGGATGAATTACTTTGTCGAGGACACATACTGAACACTCTCTCCGATCGACTGTACGACTTATTCACTGAAATGAAGTCGGCCAGAGATATTTGGAATGCACTGGAATTCAAGTACAAAGTGGAGGAGCAAGGTACTAACAAATATCTAATCGCAAAGTATTTTAATTTCAAGTTTATTGATACTAAACCCTTGCTGGAACAAGTCCATGAATTACAAGTGCTTGTGAACAAGATCCGTGCCCTCAAGATTGATATTCCGGAAACTTTTCAAGTTGGAGCAATTATTGCGAAATTGCCTCCAAGTTGGAAAGACTATGGAAAAAGGCTGATTCACAAGTCAGAGGACTTTACTTTGGAGCAAATACAGAAACATCTTCGCATTGAGGAAGAGTCACGTTTACGTGATAATTCTGTTTTGTACAATTCCAAGGTGAATGTTGTGGATAAAAAACGAAAACTCGGCCAGAATTTCAAAGTAAAAGGCGGGTGGCATAAATTCAAGAGAACACAAAAGAAGAAAAAGGGTTGCTGTTTTGTTTGTGGCAAACAGGGACACTACGCCAAGGATTGCATTCACCACAAGAGCAACTCAAAGGACAAGAACATTCCGACGGTGAAGGCAGATGCAAATCTGGTTGAAGAAAATTATGTAGCCATGATTTCAAACATGTTTTCGAACATGAAAATTTTTGAAATTAATAATGAGATGGCTATGATTTCTGAAATCAATTCTACCACTGCCCAATCTGGTTGGTGGTTAGATTTTGGAGCAACCGTCCATGTGTGCAAGGACAAGTATATGTTCAAGCAATTTGAGGAGATTGTTGACTCAAATGTTCAAGAGGTCCTGATGGCAAATAATACTCTTGCAAAGGCTATTGGAATAGGCACGGTGGAGATAGACTTCACTTCTGGAAAGAAGATAACTCTTCTTAATGTGTTATTTATACCCGAAATTAGGAAGAACCTAGTTTCTATTGATTTACTTTGTAAGAGGGGGTTTCGGGTTTTCTTTGAATCCGATAAGGTTATCCTGTCGAAAAATGGGCTGTTTGTTGGGAAGGGTTATGCCAATGATGGCATGTATCAATTGAGTATCAATAATAATATTATTAGTTTTGCTTATATTGTTGAGTCTTATTCCTTATGGCATAGTAGGTTGGCACATATAAATTTTCGTTATTTAAAGAATATGAAGAAGTTAGACTTGATAAATTTCGATGGTAAACTTGATAAATGTGAAATATGTGCTAAGTCCAAACTTACTAAGAAGCCATTTCCTAGTGTCAAAAGAAATTCGAATTTATTGGATTTGGTTCATAGTGATATATGTGAATTTAATGGGTATGCTAACACGTGGGGGTAAAAGGTACTTTATTACCTTTGTGGATGATTGCAGTAGGTTTTTATATGTTTATCTCATGAGATCGAAGGATGAAGCATTTACCATGTTTAAGAAATACAAGGCTGAAGTAGAAAATCAATTAGAAAAGAAAATTAAAGTTCTATGATCAGATAGAGGTGGAAAATATTTCTTAAATGAATTCTCTTTATTTTGTGAAGAACATGGTATAATTCATCAAGTTTCGGCACCATACACCCCACAGCAAAATGGTTTGGCTGAAAGAAAAAATCGATCTCTTGGAGAAATGGTTAATTGTATGCTTTCAAATTCAAAGCTACCAATTAATCTTTGGGGAGAAGCATTACTTACTGCATGCTATATTCACAACAAAATTCTTTCCAAGAAAAATGATATAACCCCTTATGAAGTATGGAAAGGTAGAAAGCCAAATTTGTCATATCTTAAAGTGTGGGGGTGTTTAGCATACTACTGAGCTCCAGATCCTAAGAGAACAAAGCTCGGTCCTAGAGCGATCAAAAGTGTTTTTGTTGGGTATACTGAAAATAGTAAAGCTTATAGACTTCTTGATTTAGAGTCCAACGTCATAATAGAATCGAGAGATGTTGAATTCTTTGAAGATAAATGTTTTACAAGCTCTGAAATTATTGAAAATAATTCAAGATCTATGGAAGCTCAAAGTGATTCTCAAGAGAAAGTAACAAATAATTCTAAAGACATAATTGAACCAAGGAGAAGTACTAGAGCTAGGAAAATAAAAGACTTAGGTCCTGATTTTATTACTCATGTTTTTCTTGTTGAAGGAGATGGAGATAATAATGTGGTAAATAAATACCCTTTAGTATTAAATTTAGAAGATGATCCTAGAAGCTTTGATGATGCTATGTCTTCTAGAGATGCTTCTTTTTGGAAAGAAGCTGTCAATGATGAAATGGACTCAATTGTGTCCAACAATACTTGGGTATTAGTAGATTTACCGAAAGGATCAAAACCTATTGGGTGCAAATGGGTTTTTAGAAGAAAATGTCATTCTGATGGTTCTATTCAAGCCTTTAAAGCTAGGCTTGTGGCCAAGGGATATAGACAAAAAGAAGGAATAGATTATTTTGATACATATGCTCCTGTTGCACGTATAACTTCTATTCGAGTTCTTTTTGCTCTAGCTTCCATTTATGATCTTTGTGTTCATCAAATGGATGTTAAAACTGCTTTCTTAAATGGAGACTTAAATGAGGAGATTTACATGGAACAACCGGAGGGTTTTGTTCTTCCTGGAAATGAAAGAAAAGTATGTAAATTGATTAAGTCTCTTTATGGACTTAAGCAACCTCCTAAGTAGTGGCATGAAAAGTTTAATTCGGTCATATTGTCAAATGGTTTCATCAATAGTAGTGCCAATAGGTGTATATACTCTAAATTCACTAAAGACTATGGTGTCTTAGTGTGCTTGTATGTTGATGATATGCTTATCTTTGGAACGAATATGACTTGAATTATTGAGACTAAGAAGTATCTTACTTCCATGTTTAAAATGAAGGATTTGGGTGAAGTAGATACTATCTTAAGTATTAAAGTTAAGAAGCATAGTGGGGGTTATTCTTTAAGCCAATATAGTTATGTTGAAAAATTACTAAATAAATTTCAACATCTTGGTTTTAAGGAAATAAGTACTCCATTTGATTCCAGTATTAAATTAAATCATAATACTGGTAGAGCGGTGGCACAACTAGAATATGCAAGTGCTATAGGGTCTTTAATGTATGCGATGCATTGTACTAGACCTGATATTGCTTATTTTGTATGTAAGTTGAGTAGGTATACTAGTAATTCAAGTACTGAACATTGGAGAGCTATTGCTAGAATTTTTGGTTATCTTAAGAGAACTAAAAATTTAGGATTGTTCTACAATAATTATCCGGCTGTATTAGAAGGATACACTGATGCTAGTTGGATTACAAGTGTGGGAGATGAGTGTTCCACTTCTGGATGGATCTTCACACTAGCTGGAGGTGCTGTATCTTGGGCGAGCAAGAAACAGACATGTATAACTCACTCAACAATGGAATCTGAATTTGTTGCTTTAGCGGCAGCTGGGAAAGAGGCTGAATGGATTAGGAATTTGTTGTTGGATATCAAATTATGGCCTAATCCTATGCCTCCTATTTCTATCCATTGTGATAGTCAGGCTACTTTGGCAAGAGCATATAGTAGCACCTATAATGGTAAGTTTAGACATATTAGTCTAAGACATGAATATGTGAGACAATTGATTAAAGATGGTACCATAACAATTGTCTATGTGAGGTCAAATAATAATCTTGCTGATCCCTTGACAAAGGCTTTGCCAAGACACATGGTAATAATGACCTCACAAGAAATGGGGCTGAAACCCTTTAATTGAAATCTCCAATAATGGTAACCCGACCTTTTTCTAGAACATCACTAGTTACAAGATTTAATGGGTAAGAACAAGTTATTGAATGAGATTATTTGATATTGGCGTAGCCCTGATATGAGAAGTCAATATCGTCTGTTACGTTTTGTAGGTTGAATTGAATTCTTAATGAAGTATAATACAAATTTATAATGTGTTGATAGTAACAGAAACACATAGAAGATACTTCACCTATATGAGCTTAGAAGTGATGCCGCTTCTTACGAAAGTTAGGGTTGCTTTCTAGAGAGCTCATGAAACAGGATCAAGCACAAGGCCATAATAGTGCGGAGTAATATAGAACTTCTCGTTGAAACAAGAGATTAGTGTATGTGTGGTATGTCCGGTTCTATTACATAAAAGTACAAGTTTAAAGCCGAGCTACTTGTTACTTTGATAAAGCTTTGATATACTTGCACTAAGTAAAGGTTTAACTCGAAAGAGACCTTTATGTATGTATATTAATCTTACTGAAATTTTGGCTGTTCGGTTTTAAATTTTATTTTGAAAAGCTTTTGTTTTACAAACAAAGTGGGGGATTGTTGGAAGTTTGTTTGTTAAAACAAACTGAGAGTGTCTTTTTCACTTGTCCCACATAGGTTTTGTGGGAGCAAGTGGGCCTATTTAAAAGTGTGGAATTTCCTTTGAATGATCAAAGGAATAATTGGGCGAGGCTAGGCCTCACCATACCCGCGTGCGGGTGCACGGATAATTGCGCGATTTTGGCGCACTTAGCACTTAGCGCAGCTTGCGCGCCTGCGGTTTAATTAGCACTAATCCCTTCTATTTTCTTCTTTATTTTATTTTCTTTCTTTTCCTTTTTCTTATTTAAGTTCTAAAGGTTGTTTTTCATATTTGAGAATTTTCGGAATTATTAGTAAAATAATAATAAATTCGAAATTTTAATTATTTAAAAAAATTATTATTATTATTCCGAATTTTCTTTGTGTCTTTTTAAAGACAACCTTTGGAAAGATACTTGTTCGGTTTGCAATTTTCCTGAAGAGTTGTAATTTTTCCGAAGAATTGTAATTGTTCGGATTTTCAACTATTTCCGATCGGACACCTTTGTTCATTTGGACGAATTTCGAATGGACATGTTTGTTCATTTTTCATGAAGAGTTGCCTTTGTTTAAAGAGTGTCATATATATATATATATATATATATATATATATATATTTGTCAGATTTCGGAAGAGAAAGAGAGTGATCATTTTATTCCTTCTCGAGTTTTCTTTCTAAAAAAAACGACAGCCATTCTTTCTAATTGTTTCCTAGAGAGACCCTGGAGAAATACTAGAATTGCTATCTAGTATTCTCACCCGAGATTTTGTTGTATCCTGGAGGATTTTTGCCGGTGACCATTAGCAACGTTGTGGGGCAAATAAATCCTTAAAGAAAGTGATATCACGCCTCAAAGTCCGAGTTGTTTTACTCGATCCGATTTCATTGATCAACCTATCTCGAAGACATCATATTTTCCAACAGACAGAACACTGAGGTTGAATATCATAAGATGCATCGGGGATGATTGTCACGGATCTGATCCTTTGTACTTAAGGCCCATTTAGAACTCGTTTCCCTGGACAGGATAATATGGAAAAGGAAAAAAAACGAATGATTGACTCGGTTATATATCAAGTCAACCGAAAGATGTGGTATAACTATCGCCCATGTAGCAAATACTTTTAGGTAACATGAGGATGAAATAAACCATAGATGAGTTCAGTTTATTTGCCAAACGTGAACCAGGGCTTCACTCTCACTCCGCTTGAGTATCATAGGTAAATTAATTCACAGTGAGTTTTTTTTTTTTTGAACAGATAATTCACAATGAGTTAAAAGCGTAGGTTCTTCCCCAGTTTTTATCAGTGAAGGAACAAGCAACGACTAACATCATGACTACCATCTTTCGGCGATGTAGGGCACCTTCACTTGTTACAAAATATGTGGTTTGGAGCCGTAATTATTCAATTGAGATATGTGGTTTCGAGCCCATTACTAATAGTCCCTCGGGCATTTTGAAACCCCAAAAATATCTCCACATGGATAGTTAGCAAATACTTAAAGAAAAGGCAGATGAGAAATTGGCCTATAATAAGGATCGAACTTGTGATCCCATGAAAGATAATGTGACTTCTCTACTATTAGCCCACCAAAAATACCAAATTTACGTTAGCTCTTTACCAACAGTTATTTTACTTGTTTTAATTTTTTTTTATCTTTCTTATAAATGCAATAATATCCACTCTTATATGAATTTTACTAGTCTTTATTTGTTAGACGTACTTGTTTTTGTTCTATTAGGAGGGCAATTGCCAAAAAAAGTCATGAACTTAATGTGAGGATTCAAATTCAATCGTATTTTTTTTTGTTAGATCAATTAAGTCATAAATATTTTGATGATTTGCTAATGTAGTCATTTCAGTCAATTTTACTGGATAATCACTAACATAGATGTCAACTATTTTATGTAGCATGACTAGTACTCATGCAAATGAATTTTTTTATTAATTTTATATTCTTTTTCTTTCTTTTTTTATTTTCTTTTTCTCTTTTCTTCTTGCTCCATCGATCACTGACCGACCGCAAGCAAGGGCTAATGAGGGTCAACCACGCTTGAGGTTGACAATGTGCCTTCCCTTGAGGTTGACAATGTGCCTTCACCAGTGGTCAATTTTTAGCCATCGCTAAGGCCCGATGACTGGTGGAGTTAGAAGGAAAAAATTAAAAAATTTATAAAAATTGTTCATATCATTGCCAGCTGTCCACTTCAGCGATTGCTAGCCAAAATTGGTTGGGAGGTCTATTTTGATATATCAAAAAGTTCATAACTTAATTGATCAAATTACATTATTTAGGACTAAATTGGCATTTATATATCACGTTTATGACTTTTTCGGTAATCTTCCCTTCTATTAAGTTGCCAAGTTGTTCTAATTTACCAAATCTTCTTTTTTTTTTTTACTTCATTTGATTTTTTAAAATTTATCAACTCATTAAATTTATTGATTCTTTTTTGAAATTACTAACTTCAGTTATAGAGATTCTCCAACATTTCTTCGTTTAAGCTACTACTTAGTTTTGTATTACCAACTCCTATTTAAGTTAGTTACAAATGTTTATATGGTTTTTTCAAGTTACAAACTTCTCTTTGTCTAAGTCTGAATACTCCTTGAGTTTGGATAAATTTTTCATAGAGTCTGAAGATACCAAACGTCTTGACAATACTTGTGCGCAAACTTTGTTCATATCCTCATATTACTCTAATGATATCCATGATTTATGAAGTCCTTGAAGTAAGTATTTAGAACTTCAGACGTAGTATTTAATAGTAGGGTCTGAGCATCATTTCTTCATGAACATCACTTGAAAATACTTTTTTTTAATAAACATTTATGGAAGTTTTGGTCAATCTTCAAAACAAATTAGGTAGTTTTCTCAACATAATATGGTCCAAGACCATTGGTGACTGATACTTGCCTTCTAATCTCTTAGTGAAACTCAAAACAAACACATGAGTCTTCATCTCATATCCACGCGTCACTCTCATCACATTGATAGTAAACTATCACTTGCTTGTTCTCACCTGCAAAACAAATTCTACCTCAATAATCGTTCTAGTTTCTTCTTTATTTTCAATCTCTACTTCAAGTAAGTCTCGAAAAGTTTTCATCCGGCTAGTGTCTATCTAACATGCTAATGCGTAAGGAACAACCTTGGTCGACTAAATTGGTTTATAAAATAACGTGATAGGCTAGAAATGTAGCCAAGTTGGCCCTTCAAATAATTGGACCATAATTGGCATCCAAATTAGTAGACTAGTTGTAACAGATTGTATATTTATCAATACATGTATGACGTTCATGTAGTAATTTCTCAACCAATCGTAATATATGGAGCATTAGTCTTATGTAAGATATAGGAAATGGAAAGAGATTGATGACATGTAAGAAGGAGCCATTATAAGTTTTGATTCTAACACGGCTTGGATCTTCTAGGTTTCTCACAATCCCAAAGGCTTCAGGTGTTCCTAGTGAATGACTAGTGGCCACCGGATCGGCATCTTTCCCACCAGAGTCCAGGCCTACGAATTACTTGTTGGCCACCCCAAATGTCTCATAGATTCTCCACAGCGACAACAACAAAGCACGGCAAATCATTTGGAGCTCAATGCTCGAGATTCTTCTCTGAAGATGACACTTCTTCTATTGGAAAAATTGTTGTTGTTGTTTTTTTTTGGTAAAGGTAAGAGATATATTGAGGAAGACCAAATGTACAGAAGACTACGTCACCAAAACTTACACTCAAAATGAAATAATCATTATGAGTGGAAGGATACCAGGATGTAAAAGCCACAACATGTGGTAGTCAAACAACAACACGCAAACAACCAAAATGCACGACATGAACAACCAGCAACATGAAGCAAAAACCTTGGCGAACTAGGAGAGAAGCCCTCGACTCCAATGCAACAGCAGAAGCTGAAGAAGTTTTGGCTGACTTTTAAGGGTCCCCCGAGAAGATAATTGGATCGATGCCCCACCTCCGCTACAACCTGTTGTTCCTGAAGTTATCATCAACGTTCTTAAAGGTGATAGCCTTGTCTCTGACCACTTTAAAAAGATGGTTCTTCATCGCCGGGACGGAAAGTGGTTGTTCTGTAAAGAGAATGTTGTTCCTATTGTTCCAAATAATATGACAAAGGGCACCAAAGGAAAAGTGAGCAATGCATTTGAAGAAATCCTTGCCCATTAAGAAGGTGGTGGCCCAATGGAGATTCTCCCCCCAAGACCTGTTTTGCCAAGGTAAATTGCGTCTAGGCGCCCAAAAGAAAGCAACTCTAGCCGTGACACAGCACTCAAAAAACAGATGGTCAATGGAATCAGGTACTCCATTGCAAAAACCGCAGGATCCCCTCTCAATTCTACCAAAGGATAATCTAGTGGGAAAATTGTTTTCAATAGGACAAATTATAATTACATTGCTTCCATCCATAACAATGTTCAATGTTAGTTCCCATAAGATAATTCCATCTAAATTTTGACTATGTAAGAGGCAAGCCAAAACCAAGATAGTGATTGCACAAACATGGAATTTATTTACACTTGGGATACCAAGTTTCTAATCCATAGATAGAAATTCGTTCCTTAATCCCCAAACTAATATCATGAGTTTGCATAGCCAAATGTTATCTATTCGCTTAAAGCTAACTCACCGTAAATTTCTCCCAAAGGGAATTGGAACCTGCTGGGTGTTAGAGAAAACTCTCTTCTTGTTTTGAAGTTGACAAAACGTTTTCATCGGTCTAGTCTGAAGATCTCTAGACTCAAGTGTTAAAGTTTGAAGACCTCTAGACTCTGCAGTCAAAGTCTGAAGACTGTCAGACTCAAGACTCAAGTCTGCCCAAACTAACAGTTTCCAGACCCGAGAATGAAAACTTATCCAGATGGTGAATTATTCTCAAAAGATTCGTTCCGTATGGTTTTTGGAAGACCTTATGGCTGGATTTAGCATCAAGATGATTGATGATTCTTATTGGAATCTACTTCGATTTGAATATCTTTTGAAAGGCGAGCAAACTTGAAAGGTTCTACTTATGGAAACCTAAGATCTTGATTGTATGGGTGAACATGATTGATGGGCTTTCATCTCCAATCAATCAACGACTCGAAATCACCTTAATTGATTCTGTCTAACGGGTAGATTGGAAGAATTCCTTTGGAAAGTGCCAACGGTTATGAAGGCATGAAGGAGTATATAAGGCGGACTCTTTCGTCGTTCGAGGATGTATGAAAGAAGAATTTCAAAGTCTAAATCTCTGTAGTTCCTTACTCTTTCATTCATTGAGCTAAAATTGTGTACAAAAGAGAGAAGCACATAATGAGACTTTGTGAAGAGACTAGCTGAGACTCTTTACTGAGGAAGTCAAGATTACAAGTTGTATTATCTTTTTTGATTCATAGTGGAATCCAGCTAGTGGGCTATCAACGCGGGAGAGTGGACATAGGCTTGGATTAAGCCAAACTACTATAAACCTTGTGTTTAAATTCTCTTACCTTAATCTCCTTATCTTATTCGTTGCTTTACTCAATTGTTTTATAGTTTTGTTCAAAGCTGTTTACATCCTAAGTTTATTATTATCATTCAAAGGCAATTAAATTTATTAAGTCTTATGAGAAAATTTTTATATACACTTATTCACCCCCTCTAGGTGTGCTTATTAGCTCTTTCAGTTGGTATCAAAGCTTGTGTGCTCGGTTTATGAAAGTGTTTTTACTTTTGAGCTAAAGATTTTCTATGGCTAGTATTTTGGCTCTAGGTTTGGTTGAAGGATAAAGCAATACCAGACCTCCCTACTTTGATGGAAATGAATATAACGTTTAGAAAAACAAGATGAAAGCATTCTTGAGATTGAAAGATCCTCTGGAATGGGATGTGGTAGAAAAATGAGTCAATCCTAAGGCTGCATCAATCTCAGGGAAAGAAGTTACAAATACTGAAGAATTGTCACAAGTGGATATAACCAAGAGATAAGCTCTTGATGCTAAAGCCATTTATTCATTATATTGTACTTTATCTTCTACTGAGTATAACATAATTTCATCTTGTGAAATAGCCAAAGAAGTATGTGATAGATTGCATGTCACCTATGAAGGAACTGATTAAGTTAAAGAAACAAAAATCAATATTATACTCGGACAGTATGAAGCCTTCAAGATGAAGCTAGGAGAATCCATCATTGTCGCGACCAATTTTTTGGGGTACCCACCTAGGGTTTGGCTAATAGATTGTTAAGCCTAGACTTAACTCGGGCTCTCCCAAGCCCATACCAATTCGCGACTTAGGTTTGAATTCTTAATATGCAAATAATTTTCAATTGGGAGTCGCCATTAATCTATTTTTGGTGGATCGATTAGAAACCCAAGTAAAGTAATGGGAGATTTACTTTACTCCTGTGAACCAGAGATTCTAGATACGAGGACTTAGTTACGCTAGATTCCTCTAACGCCCTTTCGGTACCATTCTTTTATTTTGAAAAAAAAATGTTTAGCAGGCAGCTTGAATTGATTTTAATTTATCTCCCTAACATGTGAGGTGATCATGCGGGTGCGCAGACCACCAATTTAACATCCAAATAAAGCAGTAAATAAATTGCAGGGCTTACCTCATAGCAACGAAAGCATCTGCATTGTTAGATCAGAATTCACATCATCAACCCTAGATATGATTTCTAATTAACACGCAATTTTTGTTTTCACTTTGTTTAATGGGAACTTAATCTATATGTAATGCATACTAATAATCTAATATGATATGGCAACGTGACCTAAGTTACATGACATGGCAAAATGATCTAAACTATATGACATTAACACATTAAATCATAAAGAAATTAAATGCAATCTAAATTATCTAATTCTATTGACGGGCAATTTCTAATTAAATGGGCCTAAAAACTAAATGACATGCATTTGATGTTTCTATTTCTAAATGACATGCTCATGACACTTTTTATTTTTTTCCTTTTTCCTAAAAATTGCAATTTATGCTAAAAATGAAAATAACTTATCCTAAGACATTTTTGGATTTTTTTCATGAAATTTGAAATTAGAAAAATGTGAAAATTATCTAGCTAGATTAAGATTCTATTTAATTTATATTAAGGATTAGGTTATGCTAAACCGTAATTTAAACCAAGATATTATCTTAACTTAGCAATCCCTAACCTAAGGTGCAGTCTATCTAAGTCAATCTAAACTTAAAATGAAATATGCAATTTTACTCTAATGTGCAATGACGTGCAAATGATGCTCTAATTCTATATGCATGATGATTTTTTGTTATTTTTTATTTAATTTCAAAATTAAAATTTATATGTGATTAAACATACAACTCAAATAAAAAAAACTAACAACCTGAATAAAATCCCTATTCTAGATATGTAAGATAACAAAAAAAATATTCCAAAACAAACGAATCCTAATTTAGATATTTTTTTTGGATTTTCTTAGTGATTTTCCAAAACAAACAATTATCAACTAAACATTAAATCCAAACAATCAGGATATTCATCAAATAAAGGATTAAAATAATCGAAAAAAAAACCTGTTGTCTCACAGGTCAAATTAGCGATTATTCTAACCCTAATTATCACGATAAAGATATTCAAAATAATTAAAAATCTAATCCGAAGTCTTACGGATCAAATTAATAATTATATTGATTGCAATACTATCAACAAACCTCAAAATTAGAATAATTAGAAAAATGACCCGATGTCTCTCGGGTCAAATTAATGATTAAGATAATTTTGGGCAAAACTCATGTGGATAATGCCTACAAAATTTATAATCTGAAAATCAACTCTCAATATTCAAACCTACAATAATAGCAAAACTTAAAGAAATAAAATAAAGTAAAATAAAATATAAAAATAAAATTGAGCAACCTAAGGAAAGTGGGGACAAGAGGGTCGGTCGACACCGGGCGGATGGTGGCCGGCACGGAGCTCCGGCGAGGGGCAGCGGGGTGCGATTCAGGCAGAGGAACTCCGGGTGCGGGTGGAGCAGCAGCTCGGACCGGGAGGCGTGGCTCGTCGCAGGCAGAGGGTTGTCCGTCGGGGCTCCGGTGGAGGATTGCAAGTTGAGACGAGTGCTGGGCAGAGATCGCGAGCGTTGGCGATGGCACGGGGACACAGCGAGGCGGTAGTGGGCATAAGGGCTGCGGAATCGTGGGTCGGCACGGCACGAACGGGAGAGCTCGGACGGACACTGGCAGGGCTTCGAGCGAGGTGGTCGCAGCTAGCCTTGGCTTCCAGGCGGCGGTGGCGCGGCTGGGATGCTGGCGGAGCGGCGGTGATGGATAGCGTGGCTTGGGCTAGCGCGGCCGGGGATGCCCGCGCGAGGAACATACACTGTAGCTTCTTTTCTTTTTTATCTTTTTCTATTTTTTTCTGCAACACATCGTTCTCACACGTCCCTTTCCCTCTAACTCCACTGTTCTCTCTCTGCAGAAGCAAAAGTTGCTATTCTTTTTCTTTCTTTTTTTTTTTTTTCTCTTCTTTCTCCCCAAGCACCTTTCTCTCTGTTCACCCTTCTCACGTCACTTTCCCCCTTTCACTTCTTCTTTGTTGACTTTTCCTTTAACAATCTCTCACCTGACACTCTCTCTCACTTGTCTCTCTCACTGTACTCTCTCTTCCCTCACGTCTTCTCTTTGCCTTCACTTTCTTTTTTTTTTCCTTCCACAAACCGAAGCCCAATTCTCTGTCTTCTCTCCTCACTTTTCAATTTTTTTGACGAAAGAAACCCCCCTCGGCGTCTCTGTACATGTTGCTTTTTATAGGTAAATGTAGATGATCTTCGTAGAATATTTGATCTCATTTTTCCAATATACGAAGGTCATCTATAACCTCTTGATCTCCAAAAAATCCTCTTATTTTCCTTATCTCTAAATATTTTCAACTCATTTCAACTGATTTCATCTATAAAGATAAGGCTTATCTATTACTGAAAATCAGATTGCAAATCTAATTTTTTAAAACCACTCGCCTCAAATCTCAAATTCTCATAAATAAAAAACATCGGGCCTGGGCTAATTTGCTCATTCTGTGGGCCAAGCCCGGCCTGCCGAACTAGAGCTCAAAAATATAAATTTGAACCATTCCACCACCGGCCCAATAAAATATAAAAAGTTAAATTAAAATGAATGCACCTAAACCTATGTGTTACGCAACTAATTAATATATTTTTTTTCAGGGATAAAATTAACCCTTAATTTTTTATGCAATAAATAAATGATCGGACCGCCAAAATTTAGGTGTCAACAATCATTGACATATTTAGTCGTTTTACAGAAATTGTAAATGGACTAGCATATTTAGGACAACCAATCTCAGGACCAATAAAGGTCAACAAACTATTAAGAGGACTCTCCAAAGACGGGAACCACGTGAAGACTTCGATAAGGGAAACACAAAGGATCATGCCTTTTTCTGTAGATGAATTGGTTGGCACACTTTAATCATATGAAGTAAAGCAAATCAATGAAGAAGAAGATCCCAAAGGTAAGAAGTCAATTGCCTTTATGATGATACATATTCTAAAGACGACTTGGATGATGAAGAACTAGTACTCATGATAAGGAAGTTCAAGAAGTTAAATAGGAAATGAAAAAGGTTTAACTGAAAGAAGCATGGTACTCAAAGATTTCAGAGGAAATCAAATGAAGATACTGAAACCAACAAAGAAGTAATTTGTTTTGAATGCAAGAAAAATGGGCACATTAGACCCAACTGCCGTTTGCTAAAAAGAAAGAAAGAAAAGACAGAGAAATATAAGAAAGCTCTCAAAGTAGAGACATGGAGTAAATCAGAATGTGAAGAAAGTGATGAGGAATATGCCAATAGACCCGTTAAACAGGTGGGTCGGGTCGGGTTTGGGTCGGGTCATAAATGGTCCGACCCAAATCGACCCATTTAACCCGTTTATGACCCGTTTATTACAATGCAAAAATTTTGACCCATACCCGACCCATTTAACTAAACTTAATTTATTATTATATATACATATATATTTAAAAAATGATATTACTAAAATAATTTTATACAACACAAATTTAATGGACAATTTTTATAATTTTTAAAATAATTATTTTAAAAAATGGAATTTTAATTATTTCTTATTTTTTAAAAAATTAATTATTATTATTATTATTTAAATATAATTTTTCTTTTTTTCTTTTTATTTTTCTTCTTCTTCTTCTTTTTTGGCCAGTCGCCGGCCACGACAACGGCTGGCGGGCGGACCCATTTAAACTTGTTTATAAAATAGATGTGGCATAATGTGTGTGGAGTCCACATTTGATGATACACACAATACCCAACACGTTTGGATCCACAGCATCTAATCCTTGACAGAAGCCCCAAAAAAGAAGTTACATGTCAAAAGTGCATTATTGAAGTTCTCAACAACAGAGGGAATGTCAGTCCTCGGCTTGAAGTTGCCAAGGAAAGTGCCCTTGAGAGTCCTCTCATTCAAGAGATTCACGGGATGGGTCTTGAATGCATCATCTTTGTTAGGGACGCCGACAAGAACAGCAACCCCCCATCCCTGCAGATCAATTCCTAACCCTTTATAACGATGAGAGAAACAGATCGACCGAGCATTTCATTGATCTAGCAACTTTGTCTGCAAGTACTTACATCATGAACACATTCGAAGGCAGAGATCATGGCATTGACATTTCCAGTGCATTCAACACTTCGATCAACACCACCATTGGTCATTTCAGCAATCACCTAAGTCAAAGTTAACACATTTCAGTTCAAAAGGATAAGGTATTATATCAATTGGATCACGCGAAGGGTATAGTTGAGTAAGGATGCTATCAAACCTCTTGAACAGGTTTGTTGTGGTCCTTGGGATTCACAAACTCGGTGACTCCAAATTTCTTGGCTGCTCACAGAAAAGAGAGGGCCTTCGAGTGCATCACATACGCAAAAGAAAACATGCTCTCTTTCTTAAAAGCCAAAGCAAGATGCCAATTTTAGCTGACTGTAAAGGCGATGCTCAGAGACTTATGAGCCGTATCAAAGATGCAATGAGGTTTGAATCAATTACCTTCATCGAATCTGTTTGGGTTCAGATCAACTCCAATAATCCTAGAAGCTCCCGACATTCTAGCCCCTTCAGCTGCCTAACAAATCAGAATATCCAACATTTTTAAATCTTCATTTCCAATTGCACTTAAAAAAGTTCATCCCATTTTTGTATGAAAGACAGGAGAATAAATGAAAACTTACAAAGAAGGCCAACAGCTCCAAGTCCAAAAATGGCTACCGATTGCCCCTGCTTTGGCTTCGCGACATTCAGGGTGGCACCAAGACCTTCCAATAAGGGAAACAGGACATCAGTCAATGCTCATAAAAGCCAATGACAAATCTAGCAGCAAAAATCAACAGATCCAGTGCATACAGCTTGCAATGAATGATGTTGTCGAGTGTGCCAGCAAGGTGTCTCCAATTTTGAAAGCCCCGGCTTGAATGCCTCCAATAGTTGCGGGGCCAATAACAACCCGCAATACCACCAGAATTAGAAGCCGAGTCATTTGAATGTATGAAGCGAATAATTAACACGTACCTCCCGTATGAAGCGAAGTTGATAAAAACATCAGCATTGGTATGGCCAAAAATAACAGATTCCAAAGGAATCAAACAATCACAGCATTACTCATATAGTGATGCAAACAGACTCTCGAGCAACAAAAGAACCATCTCTCGCAGCGTTCATGGAAGAGAGAACGAGTACTTCAAACTATACAGCCAAACAACCTACTCTCTCCACTCATTGACATTGATTTCACAACAAATTATACTTTCCAGAGCGAAACCCCGCTCCTCTAGAATTTATATAGTCTTCAAAGTGAGCACTCCCTGATCAAATTCACCAGCCAATTTTCGCTCCACACCGTTCACTCGAATCAAGCCAGACTTCCCACTAGCCAAAAAAAACCAACTATACGCGACCCCATTCATCAGAGCCTCTCCAAAACATACACCTATCCACGCAAGCGAATGAGCACTAGCGCAACAATCTCACTCCTCCCCCCCGCCAAATCCACCCAGATCGCGTCCCACCCCCACCGCTTGCATCGGCAATCGCACCCGCCCAAGCATGCAGCATCAGCTCCACCAATCACAATTCGACACGAAGAAGGACGAACACCCGAGAGGGCGCCGAATAATAACAATACCTTGGAGGTGCCGCGGCAGTGAACCCAGGAGCCCCAAGCGGAGGAATAGGGCTCATCGATGTTGTACGGGAGATCCTTGACCCCGGTGCCCGATCCACCGACGACTCCTTTCAAGAACTTCACCCTCACGAATCGGGATCTGTGGGAAGAAGATGGTGGTGGGTTTCCGCGATTCGCCCAATCAAAGCGCAATCGCTTTCCGCGAACGGCGAAGATGGCGGTGACGGCGGCTGCTGCGGCGGCTGACGGCGCAAGGAGAAGGAGTGCTCGGAAAAAGATGGAGAAATTTGCCGGCGAGCTCTCGGCCTCTCGACGCAAGGAGGAGGAGTGCTCGTATGATGGATGGAGGTAAGCGAGAAAACGAAGACGTGAGAGAGGTAGAGTAAATGGGTTCACTTTAGTGGGTTGATAAATGGGTCTGCTCTCAGACCCATTTAAGACCCATTTATTTCAGTCTTTTAATTTTTAAAACCCATTATGGGTGCAAACTTGATCCATTAACGACCCATTTAGCTATAAATGGGTCTATAAATGGGTCAATGACCCATTTTGACACCCATATATGCCAATATATGTCTAATGGCAAAATCAGATTTAGATTCTGAAACAGACTCAGACTCAGATTCAGACTCAGACAGTGAAGTCAAGGTTAGTAATGTAAAAATTCTTATTAAAGACTTAAAATATATAGATGAACTTTGTCTTAGCCTCAAAAAATCTCTTAAAATGATTTCCGAGCTAAAGAAGGAGAATTCCAAGCTGAAGTAACAAGAAACTTCTTGGAAAGAAAAGTTTGAAAAACTAGACAAAAGTTTTGTTGATTTGAAAGAAAATGAAGATTCCCTCTCAAAGGAATATAATTTTTGAAAGAGGACATTTCGAACATCACAAAAAGGTTTTCAATAGGACCTGAGAAGTTGGAAAAGATTCTTTCAATTCAAAGACCTTATTTCAATAAAACCGGTTTGGGAATGACATTAGAAACCATTCCTCTAATTAATTTTCCAAAAGTAAAGGAAAGAATCAAACAAAGACCAACAAGAACCTTTTACAGAAATCATTTGCAAAAGGCTTTTGTAAAACATGTTGGGTGAAATACTCTCAAATGTTCAAAGTGTAACGGCCCAGAACATTTCGAGAAGGAATGTTTAAAGACTTGGAAACTTGTTAAGAAAGAATGGGAAAAGACTGTATTTCATTCTGACACCATTAGACCCAAGAAAGTGTGGATTCCAAAAAAAGCTTGAGTTCCTTATATGATTGCAGGTCACTATCATGAAGAAGATCAAATGGTATTTGGATAGTGGCTACTCAAGACATATGACATGAGATTCAACTTGTTTTATAAAGCTTTTACAAGTAAAAGGAGGAAAAGTTTCCTTTGGTGGAAACAACAAAGGAATGATTGTTGGATGTGGAACTGTGAAGATTGAAAGTCTCACAATCAATAATGTCTCCTTGGTCAAAGGTTTAAATTACAACATTTTTAGCATTAGTCAATTGTGTGACATAGGATTCGAGATTAATTTCCAAGAAGGCATTTGTTCGGGAACCAGTAAAGATCTTTCACAATCCTTCACTAGATGAAGACATGGGAATATCTATCTTCTAGATATAAAACCTGAAAGCTCTCAGTGTCTAATATCCATTCAAGATGAAGCAAATCTCTGGCATAGAAAGCTTGACCATGTTAACATGAAGCAGATTCCCAAGATCTCCTTCAAGAAACTTGTTCGTGGACTTCTCAATCTTTCATATCAAAATACTGAATTATGCACACCTTGTGTATTGGGAAAACATGTTAGAGGTTTTTATAAATTAATAAATCAGGTTTCTACTGACCGTGTCTTGCAGCTTTTGCATATGGATCTTTTTGGACCAACTAGAATTCAAAGCATTGATGGAAAGAAATACTGCTTAGTAATCGTAGATGACTATTCTCATTTTACTTGGGTATACTTCCTAGCAAGTAAGTCTGAAGCATTTTCTTACTTTTCTAAATTTGTTAAGAAAGTTCAAAATGGAAAATGTTATACTATTTCAAATATTCGCATAGACCTTGGAAGTAAGTTTGAAAACCAAGATTTTGCAAAATTCTGTGATGATTCTGGTTTTCAGCATGTTTTCTCTTCTCCATATACTTCACAACAAAACGGGGTTGTGGAAAAAAAAGAAGATCTTTGTAGGAAATGGCTAGAACACTCTTAATCGAGAGTAATATTTTTCCTCGTTTTTGGGCTGAGGCAGTATCAACAGCTTGTTATATTACTAACAGAGTTTTTTTAAGGCCCATTATGGAGAAAACTCCCTATGAGTTATTCAAAGGAAAGAAGCCAATTGTTTCTTATTTTCATGTATTTGGTTGTAAGTGTTTTGTTTTGAAGAATGCAAATGATCGAACTAGTAAGTTTGAAGAGAAGTTAGATGAAAGAATTTTCCTTGGCTACTCAATTTCAAGTAAAGCCTATAGAGTATTCAACAAGAAGACTCAATCTGTAGAAGAATCCATGAATGTCATGTTTCAAGATTCAATGCAAAATCAACTGGATCAGACTCAACTTGAAGAACCTGAACCTGCTCTAGATGTTGCAAAATCTACTTCCCCTAAAGAGGTTCAGACTCCTAAAGTTCAACAACAAATTGAACTAGAAGATTCAACTAAAACACAAGATCAATAGACTTATAAACCAACTAGCAACTGAAAGCATAAGTCAAGTCATACTAAGGATCTCATCATTGGTAACATTGATGAATGAATTCGCACTAGATCCAAAAGGCGTAAAGAGTCTAGTGCTTTAGCACTTGTTTCCGAAATTGAACCCAAAATAGTAGATGAAGCCTTGGTTGATGAAAGCTGGATTGAAGTTATGCAAGAAGTGCTAAGACAGTTCAACATTAATGATGTTTGAGAACCTATTCCTAAACCCAAAGGTAAATCTATTATTTGAACTAAATAGGTTTTCAGGAACAAAATGGACGAACAAGGAAAAGTGGTGAGAAACAAAGCAAGACTCATGACCAAAGGATATACACAAGAAGAAGGGATTGACTATTACGAGACTTATGCACCAGTAGCAAGGTTAGAAGCAATAAGATTATTACTTATTTTTGCTTGCTTTTTAAATTTCAGGTTATTCCAAATGGACGTGAAAAGTGCATTTCTAAATGGATTTATCCAAGAAGAAGTTTATGTGGAACAACCACCTAGATTTGAAGATCCAAGAAAACCAAACTTAGTCTACAGATTGAAAAAGGCCCTATATGGACTGAAGCAGGCACCTCGAGCTCGGTATGAAAGGTTAAGTAAATTTCTAACTCAGAATGGTTTTGTTAAAGGAAAAGTAGATACTACTTTGTTTATAAAAAAGGAAGGTAAAGACTTTCTACTTGTCCAGATTTATGTTGATGATATTATATTTGGGTTACCTAATGAAAATCTTTGCAAGAAATTTTCAAGATGCATGCGGGATGAATTTGATATGAGCATAATGGGTGAGTTAAACTTCTTTCTAGGTTTACAAATTAAACAATCAAAGGAAGGAATTATCATTCACCAAGAAAAGTACGCTAAGGATCACATCAAGAAGTTATGATTGGAGAATCGCAAAAAGACAAGGACGCCTATGTCATGTTCTTCGAAGTTGGATAAAGATGAAGAAGGAAAGAGTGTAAATCAGAAGCTAACAGGAGCATAATTGGTTCACTTCTTTACCTTATTGTATTTAGACCTGACATTTTGTTTAGTGTTTGTATTTGTGCTAGATTCCAATCAAACCTCAAAGAATCTCACTTAACTACTATGAAGCGTATCATCTAATATGTTATAACAACTCCAAAGTTAGGTCTATGGTATTCCAAAGAATGAGATTTTACTCTCCTTGGAAATTCAGACGCAGACTTAGCAAGATGTAAAGTGGACAGGAAGAGTACTTCAGGTACATGTTAACTGCTTGGCAACAGGCTGGTATCATGGTTTTCAAGAAAACAGAGTATCGTAGCTCTTTCAATAGCTGAACCAGAATATGTAGCCCTTGGAAATTGCTGTTCTCAAATCTTGTGGATATGGCAACAACTAAGAGACTTTGGAATTGAAGAATCATGCACTGAGATCAAATGTAACAACACTAGCGCCATCAATCTCACAAAGAACCCAATTCTTCATTCAAGAGCAAAACATATAGAGATTCAACATCATTTTATTAGAGATTGTCGCGACCCCTTTTTTTTTTTCAGGACGCCCGACCGGATCGGGTACGAGCGTCTAAGGAGGCTAATGGCTCGGCTGGATTTAATTAAAGCCTGGACTCTCCCAAGTCCGCCAATTCACGACTTTAAAATTTTTAGTTTGAAAATCAATTTTTAAAATGGAGTCGCCACTAATCAATTTGGCGCAGGTTGATTAGAAACCTGAGCGAAGTACCGGGAGAAATACTCGCTTTTGCGTAACCAGAGAAATTAGGATCGGGGACTTGATTACACTAGTTAATCACTAATGCCCTTTCGGTACCTAATCTTGTTTAAACTCTAAGGTTTTTTGGATGTTTGGGGATTTTCCATGCATTTGAGGAAAAATCACATTTTTATGTATTTTTTCATTTTTGGACATAAAAGGGATTTTGGATTTTTGGGGTATTTTCGGCAAAATACAAGTCTTTTTTGGCATTTCATGAAAATTTTGGGCTTTTTATGAATTTTGGCATTTTTGGAATTTTTTGACATTTTTGGACTTTTTTGGAAAATATTTAATATTTTTGATTTTTTTATTTTTGGAAAATAAAAATATTTTTTAATATTTTAAGTATTTTTGAAAATAAATTATTTTGATTTTGATTTTTGATTTTTTTGAAAAATGAAACATTTTTAAACATTTTAAAACATTTTTTGATTTTGAAAAATTAAATTGATTTTTTAATACTTTTTTGGAAAATAAAAAAATAAATTATTTTTTTTTTTTTTAAAAATATTAATATTAAAAAAATGACCCGGGTCGGATCCACGGGTCCGATCCGCCCGAGTCAACCCGAAACGCGGATGGGACCCGCGTTTTGGGAGGGGCCATCAAAACGGCGTCGTGGTCAAATGTGAACGCCCGACCTGACCCGACGACCCGGCTCCGCAACCCGGCTCCCACTTTCACGCGAAACGACGCCGTATGTGGACATCTGACTCGGCTCCCCGAAATGACATTGTTTCACAGACTCCCGACCCGGCTCCTTACACCGCGTGAAACGACGCCGTTCCGGACACCCGACCCGGATCCGACCCGGCTTTGACATGACTCCAACCTCCCCTTAAGCTCGTGAAACAGCACCGTTTCCACGGACACCCGGCCCGGTCCGACTCGACGACGACCCGACCTCCCATTCCCCTTTTATTTGTGGAACCCTACCCGGTTCCTGGTCCGGGTCTGACCCGGCGACCCAGGATCGTGACCCGGGAAACCAGGAACCCTAGGGTTCCCAAATTGGGGGCTTGAAGGGGGAATGGCGACGGTGGCTGAGGCGATTACAACGGTGGCGGACGCGGCGGCTTGGGAGGAGACGCGGCGGAGACGGCGTGGAGGCTACCCGTGGTGGCGCGGCAAGGCCGAGGGCGGCGGCGGCGGGGGGTTCCTTCTCGGGGCTTCTCTCTCTCTTTTTGGATCTCTCTCGATCCTTCTCTCTCTCTCTCTCTCTCTCTCTCTCTCTCTCTCTCTCTCTCTCTCTCTCTCTCTCTCTCTCTCTCTCAGGCGAAGCGCGGATTCGTGAGTCGCGAATCCTCGGCCCCACCGAAGTCTCTCAGCGGGTATCCAAGGTTCGCGGCTCCTCCTCCTTCTGCTTCTCTCGCCTACCTCTGTGTGTTGAACAATGGGGGGGGGGAAGGGCCTATTTATAGGCCAAGGGTGGCCGGCCAACGGGGGCTTAACCGGAGGGACCGTCACGGCTCCAAATGGTCGGACTCGGGTGTCCCATCCGACGGGTCCCGTCGGCCGTCTGCCCCGCCTGCTCCCCCACGTGATCTGCTGCGCGCGCACGCTACCGCCCGCCTTCTCCAATCGTCGCGGCTGCCCGCGCGTGCAGTGCAGTGAACCGGGAGAGGGAGACGACCCCCGCGGGTCGGGCGTTGGGTCGGGCTGACCTGCGGGGGCGCGGTTTGGGCCGCGAAGGCCCGGGGGCCTTTTTTTCTGTTATTATTTTTTTTGCTCTTTTTAGTTTTTTCGATTTTTTCTGTTTTCTGGTTTTCTTTTTCCTTGGTTTTTTTTTTCGGTTTTTATCAAAATAAAACGAAATAAAATAAAATGAAATAAAACCCAAAGAAAATAGTAATAATGATAAAAGTTAATTAAAACCCAAAAATAAAAATCAAAAATTAGGCGTCAACAGCTGCCCCTCTTTGAAGGTGAGCTCGTAGAGGTTGCATTCAAAGACAAACTGATGCCTAATTTTTACCCAGCATGGGCGGCAGATTATATCTTATTTAGGACATATTACCTTATGCAAAAAGAGGAATGTAACATTAGCTATACTAAGGCAGATAAGAAAATACCTGAAGTTACTTACTGGGAGAGAGTGAGATAGGGTATGAACCCCGATTTTTGGCAAGTATCAAGGCGTCGTCTTACCTGGTGATATGAGAAGGCTGCTTTTCCAGGACTCGAATCATTCTTCGGTCGCTTGTTAAAACAATTGATAATTTGTCTAGGACCCGAACCTTTCTTCGGTCGCCTTGACGGGCAATTGCTCCTCCAGGACCCGAACCATTCTTCGGTCGCCTGTTGGGGCAATCAGTGGTTTGTCTCGGACCCAAACCATTCTTCGGTCGCCGTGATGGGAAATTACTTCTCCAGGACCCGAACCATTCTTCGATCGCCTGGACTGGAGATGCGCCGACCTTTCTCGGGGCATCTCATTTGGGGGTGTCTGACTTATATCGAGAACACCAGTTGGTACCTGACCATTTTCAGGAGATGCGCCGACCTTTCTCAGGGCATCTGTTTTTGGGGGGTGTTTGACTTCTGTCAGGGACACCAGTTGATACCTGACCTTTCTTGGGGGATGCGCCGACCTTTCTCAGGGCATCTGATTTGGGGGTGTCTGACTTACGTCGAGGACACTGGTTGAAACCCGACCTTTCTCGGGGGATGCGCCGACCTTTCTCAGGGCATCTGCTTTGAGGGGTGTTTGACTTCTGTCAGGGACACCAATTGAAACCCGACCTTTCTCGGGGGATGCGCCGACCTTTCTTAGGGCATCTGATTTGGGGGTGTCTGACTTACGTGAGGACACCGGTTGAAACCCGACCTCTCTCGGGGGATGCGCCGACCTTTCTCAGGGCATCTGATTTGGGGGTGTCTGACTTACGTCGAGGACACCGGTTGAAACCCGACCTTTCTCGGGGGATACGCTGACCTTTCTCAGGGCATCTGCTTCGAGGGGTGTTTGACTTTTGTCATGGACACCAGTTGAAACCCGACCTTTCTCGGGGGATGCGCCGACCTTTCTCAGGGCATCTGATCTGGGGGGTGTTTGACTTCTGTCAGGGACACCAGTTGAAACCCGACCTTTCTCGAGGGATGCACCAACCTTTCTCAGGGCATCTGATTTGGGGGGTGTTTGACTTCTGTCAGGGACATCAGTTGAAACCCGACCTTTCTCAGGGGATCTGTTCTGGAAGATACCTGGACATTCACAGAGATATTAAAGAGTATATGGATATTCACAAGTACTAACCTGACGGATATTTGGGCCTTGGCAGGCGTCATAAGCATTGAAGGGATACTTGGATAATCACAAGTACGAGTTCTTAGGGATACTCAGACATTCACGAGTATCGAAAGGGTGTTTGATAATCGAAAATATGGAGAGCATACCTTAGGTATTTGTGAAGGTCTCTTACTTTTTGGGGATTGGGAATACCGAGGACATACCTTGGGTATTCGTAGAAGTTTCTTACCTCTTGGGAATTGGGAATATTGAGGACGTACCTCGCATATTCGTGAAGGTCTCTCATTCCCTGGCAACTGGGAATACCGAGGACATACCTCGCACATTCATGAAGGTCTTTCACCTCCCGGTAATTGGAATATCAAGGACATGCCTTGTGTATTCATGAAGGTCTCTCACCTCCTGGTAATGGGAATATCGAGGATGTACCTTGGATATTCATGAAGATCTCTCACCTCTTGGGATATTGGGAATATCAAGGACATGCCTCGCATATTCATGAAGGCCTCCCGCCTTTTGGAATTTGGGAATATCAAGGACGTACCTCAGATGTTTGTGAAGGCCTTCCGCCTCCTGGAATTTGGGAATAGCGGGGGCACACCTTGCCTATTAGTGAAGGCCTTCCGCCTTCTGGAATTTGGAAATACCGAGGACATACCTTGGCTATTTGTGAAGGCCTCCCGCCTTCTGGATTTTGGGAATACCGAGGACGTACCTCGGCTATTCGTGAAGGCCCCCTGCCTCCTGGAATTGGGAACACCGAGGACGTACCTTGGGTATTCATGAAGGCCTCCTGCCTTCTGGACATTGGGAATACCGAGGATGTACCATGGGTATTCATGAAGGCCTCCTGCCTTCTGGAGATTGGGAATACTGAGGACATACCTTGGGTATTCATGAAGGCCTCCTGCCTTCTAGCAATTGAGAATATCGAGGGCGCACTTGTGATATTTGTGGAAGTTTCTTACCTCTTGGGAATCGGGAATATTGAGGACGTACCTCAGATATTTGTGGAGGTCTCTCACCTCCTGGCAATTGGGAATATCGAAGACGTACCTTGGATATTCGTGAAGGTTTCTCACCTTCTGGTAATTGGGAATATCGAGGGCGTACCTTGGATATTCGTGAAGGTTTCTCACCTTCTGGTAATTGGGAATATCGAGGATGTACCTCACATATTCATGAAGGTATCTCACCTCTTGGCAATTGGGAATATTGAGGGCGTACCTCTCATATTCATGGAGGTCTCTCGCCTCCTAGAGTTTGGGAACATCGAGGACGTACCTGAGATGTTCATGAAGGCCTCCCGCCTCCTGGAATTTGGGGAACATCGAGGACGTACCTGAGATGTTCATGAAGGCCTCCCGCCCCCCGGAATTTGGGGAACATCGAGGACGTACCTGAGATGTTCATGAAGGCCTCCTGCCTTCTGGATTTGGGGAATACCAAGGACGTACCTCGGATATTTGTGGAGGCCTCTCACCTCCTGGTAAGTTGGGAATATTGAGGGCGCACTTCGCATATTCGTGAAGGCCTCCCGCCTTCTGGAATTTTGGGGAATACTGAGGACGTACCTCGGATATTTGTGAAGGCCTCCCACCTCCTGGACTTTGGGAATACTGAGGACATACCTCGGATATTTGTGAAGGCCTCCCGCCTCCTGGACTTTGGGAATACCGAGGGCGTACCTCGGATACTCGTGAAGGCCTCCCGCCTTCTAGATGTTGGGAATATCGAGGGCGTACCTTGGATACTCATGAAGGCCTCTCGCCTTCTGGAATTTGGGAATACCGAGGACGTACCTCGGATGTTTGTGAAGGCCTCCCGCCTCTTGGAATTTTGGGAACATCAAGGATGTGCCTGAGATGTTCATGAAGGCCTCCCGCCTCCTGGAAATTGGGAACACTGAGGACGTACTTGGGATGTTCATAAAGGCCTCCCGCCTCCTGGAATTTGGGAACATCGAGGACGTACCTGAGATGTTCATGAAGGCCTCCCGCCTCCTGGAATTTGGGAACATCGAGGACGTACCTGAGATGTTCATGAAGGTCTCCCACCTCCTAGAATTTGGGAATATCGAGGGCGCATCTCGGCTATTCGTGAAGGTTTCTCACCTCCTGGTAATTGGGAACCTCGAGGACGTACCTGAGATGTTCATGAAGGCCTACCGCCTCCTGGAATTGGGGAATACCGAGAACGTGCCTCAGATATCCGTGAAGGCCTCCCGCCTCCTGGAATTTTAAGTGTAGCGCGAGGCTTACCTAGGTAGTCGCGGGTACACCGGTGTACAAAGTAGAGGAATATTTGGATAAACACAAATATTTAACAATATGATTAGGGACCACTCAACTGATCCAAGTGTAAAAAAACATACCTGGATAATTGTAGGCGTATGATATGGAGGAACGCTTGAGTGGTTGCTAGCATTCAATAACATGATTTTGAGGACCACTCTGGCAGGTCGAGTGTCACAGAAATGAGGTATTCGAACAGTGGTCGATACTTTAAGATAAGAGGATACTTGGATAGTCACAAACATCTAAACTTTAATGATAGCATGAACAGGTCGAGTGTCGACAAAGGGAGCACTTGAATAGTGGCAAACATTTGGAAACTGGGGTAAGCTTGGGCAACTGCAGATATCAATACCTGAGGGACAAATCAAGCTGAGCATGGGTACCTAGACAGTGGTATGTATTTAAAGATAAAGGGATATTTGGTCAGTTACCAATATTAATGCTTTAGGGACAACTCGCACAAGCTGAGTGTCAATAAGAAGGAGCACTTGGCGAGTAGATTATCAAATGCAAAGCTCTGGGAACATGAATGGGGATATGCTTCTAGTGACATCTCCAATTTCTATGAGTATGCTTGCTATTTACACAATATGCAGATGTGTACAAACGATTGTATATGCTGCAAATTTGTAAATTTAAAAAGTGATTTATGCATGATGACCTTGTCAGTTCTGCATCATTTGAATTCCACTGGGGAAGAATTTTGAAAGACAACTTTTGTTTAGAACGTAGATGTCTTGAGCATGCCAGATGAGGGACTTTCAGTCTGAAAGGACTTTCCACTCACTCTCATGGGAAAGACTGTTTTATCCTGACCATTGATGCAGGGTTTATAAGGACCACACTATCTTACTGTCATCATGTCAGCAGGGGTCCGAGTATTCTCGCAAATGATACGACTTTACCAATGTGAGAGGTCTTTTTGGAGTTGTGATGAAGGCTTGGTCAACGGCTTATCAAAAGGGACCAATAAAGTCATGGCTTTGTAGGGAAGATGTTGCATGGTTATCTCCAGGTTTGCAAGTCAAGGATCCTGCGAAAAGAGATAGAATAATCTTGCTCGTACTTCTTCGAGCAATGCTTATATGAAATCCAATGTTAATCGAAGTGCCCCTAGTTTGAAGAGACTTTTTACAATAGGGTGCCTTATAGGCTTGACAAGGGTGAGGGTTGGTGATTGTCTTGACATTTGCCGTTGGTCTTTCTCCTCATGGTTTGATGAAGGTTCCATGGACTTCAACAGCAACTCCTCTTGGGGATATAAATGGCTGTATTTTGTTTGGGGCATTGGCCTTGCTTTTACCAGGCACACTGCTTTTTTATGCCCCTATTTCTCTTTTCAATTTTTTCATTCATGGGCATTGACCTTGCTTTTACCAGGTACACTGCTTTTTTATGCCCCAGGATTTTTGTCCTTGTTGCTTGAGGAACTGATCTCGACAAGCTCAAGCGAATGCCTTTACCAGACTTGTTGAGTCTCCATCTTTTGCTAGCTCTTCTGATTATGCTGCTCGAGTGGCAGCTTCTGCTTCGCCTTCTTGTGAGGGTGATTTTACAGACTCAATTGAGTTGTACAATGGATGAAAGTGTGTAAAGAAAGAATTGCTCTTCATGACTCTAGGGCACTTAAATTAACGCGAGTGTTCATATGCAAATAAAGATACTCAAAGATTGATGCAAGTGCAAGCAAGAGAATTTCTATCCTTTTTCTCACCTCGTGATGCTGACTTGCTTTTGGCTTGCCCCAGTGTAGGGTGGTTCTTTGACGGGTGGTAGGATGGAAATTTGGCCAGTGTATGGGGTTCAAGGTGGGTGATGGAATGCCTTCCACCGTTTTGGTCATCGTACCATTCACGAGAGAACTCTTTACCCTGTAGTCATGGAATTTTCTGCACTGATCTCACAAGTGTATAGATGGGGGACTGTGTATGGGATATGGCTTGCCTGTCATCATTCTGACGTGTCTCGTCTAGCATGCTCAATTAGTCTTATATTCTTCACTTAGCAGTCTATTCTAATAATCCTTGATAGAATTAAAGATTTAAACAGATAAAATCATCATGCGCAATTCACATGGAAAAAGGCATGCGATATATGATGTGAGAGAGTTTTGTGTTTTCCAAATAAATGAATGGCTTTTTACTCAAGAAAAATCTATTAACAGCTTGAAGAGTACTTAATTAATGAAATGGTATTCACAAATTTGTTGAAATTTGAACATCAAAAAGGCTATTTACAAAGGGTTATTCACAAATGGGTGTCGATGAATTGCTCCTATTGGTTAGAGACACGACACATGAACGATCAGCCGGGGATTGGGAATCTGATTAGGAATTTCTGTTCTTGCTTTTTGCATAAGAGAAGCTTGGAAGTGGTTTAAACAGTAAGTGACTTGAGGCTTGAGGGCTCTCCATCATTTGTTTTGGTGATACTTGAGATGTCATTTTGCTTGGAAAGTTTATCAGAGTCTGACACGACTTTCGCTGATTTATTTTCTGCATCTTAGACGATCAGGTGATTCTGTAAAAGGCAAGAGAGGGTGTGTTAGTCACGAATCTCTTTTCAGAAGTCAAACAATTGGAAGTGATACAACATTACTCTTCACTGGTTTGTAGATGATTAGGTGGACCGGGGGGGGGGGGACATGAAGTCTCGTGCTTCCCACGTCGTCAGGTCGATTATTCTCCTTAATCGGCTCGTAGATGACACATCCCTTTACACAGAGTCGAGCACAAGTCAGTTCCGTACACTAGCTTGGCTAGTATTGTCTTGTTAAACCTAACCATTGAGTTTGATTCTTGAGTGGTAATGCTTCCTGTCAAATAGGAAAATATGTCAAAAGTGGGCTTAGATAGTAGGGGTATTGGAAACGATACGTAATTACCCTTCCCCAGAGCTTGTCTATGCTAGCTCTTAAGGATATTTGAATGTTGATGCCGGCCTATTTATCTCGGCATAGTTCAATGTTTCCTTCAGTTGGCCTTCCCTATTTGTGACCATGTATGCATGATTGCTGGTTGTTGATTCATCTTCAACGCATTCCCTCTGTGGAATTTTCTTTTTTTACCTTTGGCTATAGCATCATTGAACAAAAGTCATGTATCTCAAGCTTCTATGGAATTTGAGATGGACAATCAAAAACCTCCAATTTTGGTGGCAATTACTCCTTCGAAGAAAATGCCCCTGGAGTGAAGCTTCTGGATTTCAAAGTCATTGTCTAAAGTGTGGGGTCATAGATCGCCTTGACCGTTTGGATTTTCTCCCTGTTGACAGTAATCACTTTAAAGGAGGAGAAGGAATTTCTTCCTCATGCTCCTGGGCCTGTCGAAGCTGTGGCATCTGGCTGTGTCACGTGACGAGATAGTCCTTTCGCTTAGGGGGGAGCTGGGCAGGAGTGAGGCACGTCATAGATGCTTTGGTTTCAACTTTATGCCTGTACCTATTACGTTTCATCTTTTGTATCTTGCGGCCGAGGGTTCTTTTCATTGTTTCCCTCTTGAAGATTCTTTTTCTTTTTGCTCGGATCATAGCAGCATTGGGCAAGGTCATGCTCCTCAAGTTTCTATGGAATTTGAGATGGACAATCGAAAATCTCAAGTTATCTGATGGCAACTCCTTCTTGGGGAAAACATGCATCTAGAGTGTAGCTTCTAGATTTTAAAGTCACTGTCCAGGGTGTGGGCTACAGATTGCCTTGACTGCCTGGATTTTCTCCCTGTTGACAGTAATTGCTTTAAAGGAGTTTCTTCCTCCTGCTTCTGGGTTTGTCAAAGCTGTGACGCCCGGCTGGTTGGGCATGTCGTGCGACAAGATAGTTCTTTGGCTTAGGAGGGAGCAGGGCAGGAGTGAAACATGTTATGGATGCCTGGATTTCAACTCTATGCCTGTACCTATTATGCTTCATCTTTTGTATCCCATCAACAGAAGGGAGAGGTTGTTATTTTCAATATTATGTTAGGGGATAAGACTTACCCTTTTTGAAACAGGATGATCCCTTCTGTTTGCTCCCATTTTCTTGGAACAATGTCTTCGTGTTTGACCTGTTCACATGATGCGCCAATTTTAGATGCTTTCTATCATATTTAAATCAAAGGGAATGATGTTCTGAGACATAAAGTGGGAGACAAACATGTTCTTATCTCCTCATTTTGGCAAAAGCTTTTGGGTAATGAAATACTTTCATTTTCAAAACATGTTTTTGGGGAGAAAAAGCATAAGGAAGCCCGGCCCTCAGTATTCTCCTTGGATGACATTTTCTTTTCATGGTTGGATAACATCGCTGGGCCAGTTTGGAATACTTCTTCATGTTTTTCAAAACAAAATAATAGGATTATACATTAGAGTTCTTGGAATACAACATTAGCACACTAGACATAATAAGGAACATGAAATCATAAAAACAAGTAAAACCCATGATGACTCCTGTGTAAAGGAGCGCTTTGATAGTGCCCGGCTTGAAGCTAAGCATCTTGGGATTTTTCGTCTTCAGTAGACTCGAAGTACTCGCATGCGATGACCACTTCGTTGAAGTTACGGAAGTGCAGCCCATGTAGCCAGCAGCGACAGTCGTGGGACAAGGCTTCTATAAACTGCTTGATCAACTCTTCTTCGGCCAGTTCGGGGTGAATTTGCATTATGGAAGCCTTCCACCTCCTTGCATATGTCCGGAAATCCTCCATCGGTCTCCTTTCGAAGTGAGTCGAGTTCTTGCATGGTAGCTCAGTTCCAATTTGGTCTCGGTACTGATGCAGGAATGTGGAGGTTAGCTCGCTCCAATCTTCTATGAGATGAATACTTGCCGTAAAGAACCATTGCAACGCAGATCCCGTAAGAGTTTCTTGGAACGCCTGAGTTGTAAACAACGCCGGGCCGTAATACTGACTCATTTGGGCGTAGAGATACTGCAAGTGGGCCACGGGGCAAGTCGTGCCGTTATATTTGTGGAGGTCAGGTGTCCACATTTCTATGGGGGTCAGGATCCTATGAGAGTGAGACGGGCCTGATAGGTCTTGGTTGGGCCACTGATTTTCCCACTGCATACCCATTGTAGCGTTGAATTCTTCTTCTTCAGGGACATTGGACTCTACCGAGATTACTCCATTGCTTTCTTCGGAGTTAAAATCACTGAGGGAGGATGGGGCATTTAAGCTATTCTCACGGTCAGGCGACGAGCTTAGCACTTCGTCAGGATCGTAGTGGATAAAGATGTATTCCTCCCCTTCTGACGGGCCTTCATCTTCGGATGAGAGCAGAAACTTGATTATAGGATGAACTATCGCCTCGCCATCGAAATAGCGCTGGAAGTCCTTGGGATGGTATTCTAGGGGCGGGAAGTCTTCAGGATCATACTCCAGGGGATGGCTGCCTTCAAGGTTGTATTCCTGGGAATACTCGGAGCTTTGGTACTGTAGCTCGTTGTCGGACGACGTATCAATCTGGCTAGGCTTTCTTTTCTTGGTCCCTGGTCCGGATCTTTTGAGTAAGGCCCTATGTTTGGCTATCTCCATTTTGTTAAGGGAAGTGAGAGATATTAAGGCTTCACTGTCTGAGTCACTTTCCAGGTTAATAGGGGTTGGTATTCTTTGGACCCTGGCTCTTGGGGTAAGTCTGGGGAGTTATTTTGTCATGCCCCAGTCTTGAACAGGCTCTGAACCTGTGATCTCGTACAAAGGCTCCTTGCCTTTCCTAGTGGGAAACTTTTCGGTAGCTGGATGCTGTTTAACTGTCCATTCATTATGCAAGGCTTCATCGCTAAACTTCTCTCCTGTCTCAGCAACTAATGGCCTCTCTTGTTCCACGGTCGTTGGTTCTTCGTAGGGCAGGGCTATGTCAGGGCCGACGTCGTATTCTTGGTAGAAAACATAGATTAATTCTTTCCAGGTTTTAAGGAGACTAATCTTTCTGACAATGTACCATCGCAGGGCAGGGCCGGTCAGGTTTGACTGGTATGATTGAATCATTTTTTGGACCAGGTAGGCCTGTAAGTATGCCTCTGGGCGGGAGGTATCAGCATACCTTTTACATTCAGGTGCTTTGAATTTTTTAGGGATCTCGAAATTGGAGTAGTTAGATAAGTCGATGGGATTCTGCCCCTGTAGTTGGCTTAACTTTTTCATGATCTTTTCAAATTGTTCATGGTGTTGGCTAGTTTTTAGCATATCTGTAGGGGTCACGACAGTGCTTAGGGCAATTACAGAGTTGGGCTCATCATGAGTGGGTTTTATCTGTCTCGAGAGCTGTTGAAGGGTAATGGACATTTGCCCTATGCCATCTTCAATGTGGGCAAGGCGATTCTGCACTTCATCCTGATCCGACCCTATCATGAGGGGCCAATCGCGGGTGGCCGATGGCTGATGATTCATGATTACCTGTGGTGAAAGTAATGAATGAGCACAAGGTAGGCAAAGATTGACCCATGGCAACAATCTACTTTTATTTATCAAAAGGGGACCTTACAGACTCCTAACGTCTAGGAATTGAAATGACAGAACCAAATACTAGACACTTAGAGAAAAGTCCCTAGACAATGGGACAAAGTTTTTAAAAAAACTAAAGAGACATGACTACTAGAGCATATGCGACAGGGAATCTTGTGAAGGCTGCTTGCTTCCTTGGACTGTCTCTGAGCTGGGTATCTGGCCTACTTCCCGTATCATTCGCATAAGGTCTACTTGCTTGAGTAGGCCATTCTCTCTGATGGACCGAGAGAGCGATGGCTTGTGCCTTTTTGAGATGTGATAATGGTGGATGTAGGCCGCAGAAGCGTGGTGAGCTTTTTCTTCTCCTTCGAGTCCTTCAGGTACCACAATCCTTTTGCGATGGCATTTATCCTAAATTTCTTCACAAGTGGAGATGTCGAACGCATAGCTATCATTGGTACTGAAGAAGACCGGAGGGACTCTCAACCTGGAACGCGGTGGGATCTCCTGTAGGGCTCCGAATTGTCGTGCCACTCGAAATGGGTAATAGGGAACGGCACTAGTCCAGCCAAGCAAGGGAATTGGATGGGTGCGTCTGTAGGCAAAACGAGCCCTCTTTTCGTGGAACCAACCAACACACCACTGGAATGTCTCGGGAGCTGGATTTCTCAGGAAATCGGCCCAATGCAAACTGGTTTGATTAGGAATATAAGGTCCTAAAACCATGAATTTTTGTAATGGATGCTCAGAAGTGTTTGTTTCAAACGATCGCATGATGCCTCGGTATTCGCTCAAGTGAGAAAAGAACCAGACTTGCAAAATTTCTGGAGAGGCTCGCATGGTTTTTTCTGTGTTGTCTTTAAAATGGTTAAAGGACAGGAAAGTCTTAGCTAAAATCATGTTGACTTAATTGGCTCCTCCCAAGATTTGATTGACGATCCAAACCATTCTAGGACTTATGACATTTCTTTGGTGGGGGAAAACGACGAGCCCAAAAAATGCCAGGAGGAAAATCTCGCTTCTTTTAGTCATGGAATGATTTTGAAAACATTCATTCAAGAATTCTAAAGGGCAGGTATTGTTGTTATCATCGAAAATTTGTGTCATAACATAGAACTCAATTTCTAAAAACATAGAACTCAATTTCTAAAAAACGCGCTAGTCCGTGCCAAGGGAGGGCACCTGTTGATGGTCTGACCAGCTCTTTTCCAAGGGGCATTCTAGTGATGATGCTGTATTCTTCCAAGGTCGGAGTTAGCTCAAACCTACCGAATATGAAGGTAAGTGTCCTGGGGCACTAGAAATGTGCAATGGCTCATATGACTTCAGGGCGAACAGTGATTCGGATCAACGAAAGGAGATGGCCAAGCTTGTCCTTTACACGCTCCTGGGCAGGCTGATCCAACTGACCCCACCATCTGAAGAGTTCCGCCTTGGGAGTAGGAATAAACTGGATGTCGTCTTCCCCCATTGCATATAAACCGGGATTTTGAAAAGTTTATCCTAAATTGCCATGGGCCAATAAAAAGACTGAGTAAAAAGTAAATAAATTGCTCTGCTTTTAAGTAAAATGACAAGCACACAGACATACACATGAGATGTGCGGCTTGATTTCTAACTCAGAAGGCTTGTTGAAATTAAAAGGGCATCTGCCGGTCGCAGTCTCGTGTTAGCAGCATACCCCCTTAACCTTGGCTAAGAAGTTCGGGGAAAAGAAAGGCAACCTCTACATCGCAGTTTCGCGTTCGAGGTCGTATCTTTCTTAACACCATCCTAAAAATCCTATGGCGGCCAAGGTCCGGCGGCCGGGTTGTGTGTGCCATGTGTAGTGTTTAAAACAATAAAGCATTCACAACAGTTTATAATCGCAAGACAATTTAATTTAAGCAAGCTTAAAATAAATTTCTAAGCTCTTGACCTGTAAAAAGAAAAAAACCTAAGTTAGTAAAGAATTTAAACAAGATAAATATGACCTAAGTTCTCAAAGTCCCCAGTGGAGTCGCCAAGCTGTCGCGACCCCTTTTTTTTCGGGGCGCCCGACCGGATCTGGTACGAGTGCCTAAGGAGGCTAATGGCTCGGCTGGATTTAATTAAAGCTTGGACTCTCCCAAGTCCGCCAATTCATGACTTTAAAATTTTTAGTTTGAAAATCAATTTTTAAAATGGAGTGGCCACTAATCAATTTGGGGCAGGTTGATTAGAAACCCGAGCGAAGTACCGGGAGAAATACTCGCTTCTACGTAACTAGAGAAATTAGGATCGGGGACTTGATTACACTAGTTAATCACTAATGCCCTTTCGGTACCTAATCTTGTTTAAACTCTAAGGTTTTTTGGATGTTTGGGGATTTTCCATGCATTTGAGGAAAGATCACATTTTTAGGTATTTTTTTCATTTTTGGACATAAAAGGGATTTTGGATTTTTGGGGTATTTTCGGAAAAATACAAGTCTTTTTTGGCATTTCATGAAAATTTTGGGCTTTTTATGAATTTTGGCATTTTTGGAATTTTTTGACATTTTCTAGATTTTTTTGGAAAATATTTAATATTTTTGATTTTTTTTTTTTTTGGAAAATAAAAATATTGTTTAATATTTTAAGTATTTTTGAAAATAAATTATTTTGATTTTGAGTTTTGATTTTTGATTTTTTTGAAAAATGAAACATTTTTAAACATTTTAAAACATTTTTTGATTTTTTGAAAATTAAACTGATTTTTTAATAATTTTTTTGGAAAATAAAAAAATAAATTATTTTTGATTTTTTTAAATACTAATATTAAAAAAATTGACCCGGGTCGGATCCGCCCGGGTCAACCCGAAACGCGGATGGGACCCGCGTTTTGGGAGGGGCCATCAAAACGGCGTCGTGGCCGGGCGTGAACGCCTGACCCGACCCGACGACCCAGCTCCGCAACCCGGCTCCCACTTTCATGCGAAACGACGCCGTATGCGGACATCCGACCCGGCTCCCCGAAACGACATCGTTTCACAGACGCCCTACCCGGCTCCTTACACCGCGTGAAACGACGCCGTTCCGGACACCCGACCCGGATCCGACCCGGCTTTGACTCGACTCCAACCTCCCCTTAAGCTTGCGAAACGGCACCGATTCCACGGACACCCGGCCCGGTCCGACCCGACGACGACCCGACCTCCCATTCCCCTTTTATTCGTGGAACCCTACTCGGTTCCTAGTCCGAGTCCGACCCGGTGACCCGGGATCGTGACCCGGGAAACCAGGAACCCTAGGGTTCCCAAATTGGGGGCTGGAAGGGGAGAATGGCGATGGTGGCTAAGGCGATTACGACGGCGGCGGACGCGGCGGCTTGGGAGGAGACGCGGTGGAGACGGCTTGGAGGCTACCTGTGGTGGCGCGGCAAGGCTGAGGGCGATGGTGGCGGCGGGGTTCCTTCTCGGGGCTTCTCTCTCTCTCTGGATCTCTCTCGATCCCTCTCTCTCTCTCTCTCTCTCTCTCTCTCTCTCTCTCTCTCTCTCTCAGGTGAAGTGCGGATTCGTGAGTCGCGAATCCTCGGCCCCACTGAAGTCTCTCAGCGGGTATCCAAGGTTCGCGGCTCCTCCTCCTTCTGCTTCTCTGGGTACCTCTATGTGTTGAACAATGGGGAGGAAGGGCCTATTTATAGGCCAAGGGTGGCCGGCCGACGGGGGCTCGACCGGAGGGATTGCCGCGGCTTTGGCCGGCCGGACCGGCGTCCCATCCAACGCATCCCGTCGGCCGTCTGCCCTACCTGCTCCCCCACGTGATCTGCTGCGCGCGAACGCTACCGCTCGCCTTCTCCGATCGTCGCGGCCGCCTGCACGTGCAACGCAGTGAACCGGGCGAGGGAGACGACCCCCGCAGGTCGGACTCTGGGTCGGGCTGACCCGCGGGGGCGCGGTTTGGGTTGCGAAGGCCCGGGGGCCTTTTTTTCTTTTTTTTTTTTGCTCTTTTTAGTTTTTTCGATTTTTTCTATTTTCTGGTTTTTTTTTTTTCGTTTTTTCCTTGGTTTTTTTTTTTTTTTTCGGTTTTTATCAAAATAAAACGAAATAAAATAAAATGAAATAAAACCCAAAGAAAATGGTAATAATGATAAAAGTTAATTAAAAACCCAAAAATAAAAACCAAAAATTAGGCGTCAACAGAGATCATGTTCAAAATGGAGAAGTTATGATTCAGTTCATTGATTCAAAGAATCAACTGGCGGATATATTTACAAAGCCACTGAAGAAAAGCCTTTTTGAGTCTATTTGCATTAGATTGAACATCATATCTTCAATCAGCTGGCGGACATATTTACAAAGCCACTGGAGAAAAGCCTTTTTGAGTCTATTCGCACCAGATTGAACATCATATCTTCTATCAGATAAAGTCTGAAATTGTTTATACTTAGAGGTAAAGTCTGAAAGTGTTCAGACCCATAAGTTAAGTCTGAAGGGGTTCGGACTCATAATGACTAAGAGGTACGACTGTAAGTTTTTAAATACATGTGATTTTATTTATGGATGCTTTTTTGAATTGGTATATTATTATTTGAATCGTCACTTGCCTTTTTATGGAAGTGTTCTTTTTCGATATTTGAATTGATGGCAGTTTTTCATTTTCAAAAAGACAGTTTTTACTTTTTCCTTTGTGACGATTCGTATACCTTGTTTCACTTGCTATTTATACCGTCGTTTTCCATCTTCTTTGTTTTTACTCTCAAACACTATTCAAACTCTAGAATACAAAAATCCCACTTGCTTTCACTTTCACTCTTGTTTAATCTAAAGATTCCATTTTTTTTGAGCAAGTTTGAGAATTTCTCCCTTAAAGCGATAATGTCTTCAAGAAAGTCTTCAAGGATTGTAAGCAGGGGACCACAACGGATGCCTGAGGGTCCTACTTATCGATTTGACCGAGGAGGATGACTCTCCTCAACAGCAGCGGTCAAGTTAGCAACAACAACATTCTCAACAGCATCAGTCTCCTCCACCGCCTCAACTAGAAGAAGAAGTAGTGGAAGATATCGAACTAGTAAGAACACTGAGACCCAATGTTGCTTTCTCGCTTTACTCTAAGTTGAAACAAGGAGAAACTTCTATGTCTTTGATTGATGAATTTTTGAGAGAGAGAGAGGCTTCAAGAATGAAACTTTATTGCTGCGAGAGATGGAAAAGTTAGGCATTACGCCTAAGGGATCAGCTGAGAAGGCCTTTTCAAACTTTCCTAATGACCCGCATTTTGGCATTGCTAATCAAGCACAAGGACATGACGACGACGAAAGAATGTTCTCACATTTTCAGCCCAGGATAGGAGTGGCTGTTAATGCTGTTGGTGATTGAGCAAGCATCTTTCGTTCCAAGGAGCACAAGAAAGTTTATTCAAGGTTGCTGAAAAGAGAGATGATGAACCCTAGGAGTGTTGACTTTGATTTTTTCGATTCTGTGCAAGTAAATTTGTGAGAGAAATTTGCACGTCTTCAATTAGAGCGCTTTTGTTCTGAATCAACGATTGCTTATCCGTAACTCACAGCATACTTCTATTCAAATTTATCATTTTTAGATGCGAATAGGTTCTCTTTCACAGTCAGAGATAAGGAGTTTTTGGTGGAAGTGGACACTTTAGTTGATTTAATTAGGGTGGAAAGAGCATGTTTCCAACCAATTAGTGTGTCCATTGCTCACGCTACATTGGAATTGGTATGAGACAGGCATGTTGAGGGCAAGATTTCTTATACTAGGATGAATGCCTCCAATGTCTTGCTACATAAAATCATGATCAATTGCATCCATCCAAAATCGACATCGAAGATTAATGTTTCTCATTCAGAAGCTAAGTTAATGTATGCCATCAATGTTGGCCTGAAGTTTTCTCTCCGTCACATCATCATGTTTCACATGTATAGGATAGTGGTGAAAGATAAAGGACAACTCCCTCATTCTGCTCTTGTCACTCGCCTTTTTGGGCATTTAAAATTTACATTCCTGCATCTTTGTGTTTGACTAGTTTTGCTCCTATGGTGATTGGTTTCAAGATGGTCCCAAAAATGTGACTAAAGGAACTTAACAAGGTGTTAGAGCGAATGAAGGAGAAATCTCCCGCAAATCCAAAACAAGACTCTGCTGCTGCCAAGAGGAAAGAAAATGAGCTCATGGATGCTTTTGTGTCAAAGAAGAGAAAACTTATATTGCAAGATGATGAAGATGAGGACGAGATGACTCTTTCAGCCTTTACCTTAAAGAACTTGAAGAGTTTTGTTAGCTTTCGAGAGAGGAGAGAAGAGCTAGAGGAAAGAGAGACCAGAGAAGAGGAAGAGACAGAAAAACAAGATGAAGGAAGAAGAAGTGAAGAAGAGAAGAGAACAGAGGAAGAGGAAAAGGAAGAAAGAAGAGAAGAAGGAGAAAAAGAAAGAGAAGAAGAGGGAGGAGAGGAATGAGAAGACTCTTGAGCTTACTTTGGCTGTTTCCTTGTCAAGTGATTCTGAAAAAACAAGGAGTGGAGCTACTAGAGTAACAGGGAAAGAAAAACATCACTCTGTTACTGAAGCTGAAGATGAACAGGGAGAAGAATTCACTACTCCACTTGAAGGCATACAAACATGGGGAGATGCTGGAAAAAGAGGTATTTCTTCACCTGTATTTACTAGTGATGTTAGCCGATCTGCAGCAGATCCAGAGGACATGTATGCCTCCCACTTTCCAGAAGTAGAATTTGAGGCATCCTCTCCTAGTCATGGTGAACAAACAGCTGAAGATCCATTTATTCTCAAAACTCCTGGAACAGAATCGGCTGGATCAAGTGCTGCACCACCTGAACAAACAGCAGACTTTTCGAGATTGCTGAACATCTTGTTGGGTTTAAGGAGACAGCAATATGGTATGAAGTATGACATAAAGATCTCAAGAAGGCTTTCATGGCTACTTCTGTGTCATTGCAAGAACAACTTCTCGCCCTAAAGACTCAAGTGCAGACTAATGTGAAGGGTGAAGACTTACAGCCACTGAAAGAGACTCTTGCAAAGTTTGAGAAGACAGTGAGTTTTATGGGAGAATTCCAGCTTGTTCACTTGCCAAAACAGCCATGACTTTGACCCCACTCTTTTCAAACAACTCTTTTTTCATTCTCCATTTTTTGCTATGACAAAAAGGGGGAGAAGTGGTGCAAATTTGATTTTGGATTGCTTGATTTTGGTTTGTTTTATATGGTTGTGGTTTGGACTTTGGACTTTGGACTGTTTGACTGCTATAGTGACTTGATTTGATCTTTTGATACTTGTAGTAACTTAGGCTGTGATATTGATTATGGAAGGATAATTATTTTGTATTATTAACATGCTTTCTGTGGTTGTAGAATTGATACTATCCATGTCCTAATCTATTTATCTTGCATAAGATATTTTGCTTAAGTGTTTTACAGGTCAAAAAGCTTTCAAATCTACAGGAAAGTTTTATCACCATAAAAAATGGGGAGATTGTTGGAGAAAACTTCCTTATTATTTTGAAGTTGACAAAACATTTTTATCAATTTAGTCTGAAGACCTCTAGACTTAAGTATTAAAGTTTGAAGATCTCCAGACTCTGCCGTCAAAGTCTGAAGACCGTTTGACTCAAGACTCAAGTCTGCCCAAACTAATAGTTAGCGCGGGAGAGTGGACGTAAGCTTGGATTAAGCCGAATCACTATAAATCTTATGTTTAAATTCTCTTACCTTTATCTACTAATCTCATTCGTTGCTTTACTCAATTGCTTTATCGATTTATTGAAAGCTGTTTACATCCTAATTTTATTATTATCATTCAAAGGCAATTAAAATTATTAAGTCTTATGAGAAAATTTTTATATACACCTATTCACCCCCCTCTAGGTGTGCTTACTAGCCCTTTCAATGGGCATTTAGCAAGTGCAGGAGTGCACGTGCTGTTGGTGACTACCCAACTTCTTTTGTCGGACTTGGCACACAGACACGTCCCGATTGTGCTGATGAGAAGAAAAGTCTAGGCCAATCCTACATGTTATACCCACTTTCGAAATCAGAAAAACCGTCGAAACCAAATGAATCATCAGTTAATAAAGCAACGGAAACACTAAGGCAATTACGTGGAGCACAGCACCAAGAAGTCCTCGTTGGGGAATGCATTAAAGAGGGAAGGCTTGATCCATCCTTTCGTGACCAGCCAGCCCCCCAGATCAACTGCTCTTATTTTAGGGTACCGACTTTCCGTCTCTTGACTGGAATGGCTGCAGGTTGATTGGTCCCCATGTTAGAATAAAGGGAAAAAAGAGAATTTCTATATATTTCTGTGTATATAATGCTGCAAGAGCCTATATACAGTTTGTTCTAGACAACTATCTAAAGTAATAAAATATTACAATATCAAATAAAATTAATAACAATCAATCAGGGAAGATTAATGTCTCTGTTTTCCTACTTCCCTTTTCAAAATCAAGACAAAACAAGAAGAGCCGTTAGTTATGCAACCAACTTTTCCAAAAGGAACACAAAAGATTTGCACTCAGGTGACTAAAACATATCCAACAGAACTCGTGTAAGAAATATTCATGTCACAGAATTTCGAAATGGTCAAGCAGAGAGGACGACGCCTGCGTGCAAGTTGGGATATGAGTTCAGTCACTCACTCAATTAGCTTAAAAGCTGAGTTGTCTGCCGTGTATGAGATATTTCTACGAACCATCTGTCTATTTGTGCTTTGTCCCTGGTCTAAGTGGTGCATTTGGTATCATTGTGAATGCTTTTCTTGGGATTTTGTACTTGACCTTGACCCCCTAATATGGTTTCATTTGAGCTTGACCTAGGTCAACATTTCAGCAACTTCCTTGTCACTTGCACGTTGATGTCTTTTATACTTCAGATGGCAATGTTTCTTAGTTCTTTCCATGAACAAGATAGATCCCACAATTTCATATTTTGTCATTTTTTTTATATAGATCTAATTAGACCGTCAAAATGGGTTATAGACCCATTTCTAAATCCATATTTGATTGACTAGATTGTTATATCGGTTAATTTTATTCAATAAATGGGATGGCTTGGGTCGGGTATGGCTCATTAGGTTTGTGTTGTATGGAAATAGGTCAAAACATATTAAATGTGTCAATTTAGGTTGGAATAATTTTGATCCAATCCTATCCACCTATTTGCCTACACTAAATCTAACTCCTTTTTATCCCTCTAGTTATGTTTTCTTCTTTAAGAAGAATTTTGTTAAAGCAACTAATTAAGTGAATTTCACAGTTCCATGTATTTATTGTCCTTAGATTATGCACATAAAATACCTCGAAGACAGTATTACTATAAGTTATTTGTTTTTAAAAAGTGTCATGGGGGCGAAATTCTTTTTTTTATTCATTTCCAATTTACTGTATTTTCATTTTATGTAACGATCATAATCTCCTCATTAAGAAAATTCATATTAAAAAAAAGGATCATATAAAACATTCACTCATTTGATATATAAAAAGGAAGTACAACATAAAGAAAAAGATGAGAAGAGGAAAGAAAATACACCGTGAAGAACAAAGTGAAGCAAGGAAGATAATTAGGGATGTTAAGGTTTTTAGTCTAATTCCTAATTCCAATTATGGTTCTCGATTCTCGATTACTAAAGAAGTGGAATTAGAAATCGGACAATCTCTCTCTAAAACCTAGAATCAAGCCGATTTTCATTGGTCTAGTTATCTGATTCTCGATTTTCTCTTGAAATTATGCTTATTTTTAATTCTAAGTGGCCTGAGAGAACTCATTAACAAGGCTTTTCTAAGGAAAGTATACTTAATAAATATTTGGGAAAATGTCACAAATGGTCCTTGAACTATTGATGAATGTCCGATTTAGTCCCTGAACTTTCAATTTGCTCAATTTGGTCCTTGAACTATTGATAAATGTCCAATTTAGTCCTTGAACTTTCGATCGGCTCAATTTAGTCCCTGAACTATTGATAAATGGTCCGATTTAGTCCTTCGTGAGAGAAAAAGCACGAAAAAAAAAAAGAAAAACAGTAACGAAGGACTAAATCGGACAATTTATCAATAGTTCAGGGACCAAATTGAATCGATCGAAAGTTCAGGGACTAGATCGGACATTTATCAATAGTTCAGGGACCAAATTGAGCAAATTGAAAGTTCAGGGACTAAATCGGTCATTTATCAATAGTTCAAGGACCATTTGTGACATTTTCCCTAAATATTTCAAGGGCACTCAGCAAAAGAATTCTTCTAAATGAATAGATTGTCATTCACTTTTCTTTAGCATGTGGTCCATTTTCTTAGTCTAGTCAAGTCAGCGAATCTGGTAGAGGATCCACATTATGTGATAGCTCATATTAATAGAAATCATTAGCATCAGGACTGCGTGAGGATCTTTAGACTTTATATATGTGAAATTTCTAGGAAATAGGCAAGATATGGTGAAGAAAAAGCAGATGACTTGTCTGCAGCAAAAAAGGAGGGATTCCATGCGTTTGAGTAGCATCATCTTGTCCCGTGCTCTTACCGTCAAATTGTTTTAGGAGAAATATCCAATTAGTGCTAAATTTACCATACGAATATCTCAATATTAAAATTTTTAATTTTATTGATGTAATCTTCAATTTTTACGTGAAATTCTAATATAATCATTTCGATTAATTTTTGTAGGAAATTGCCGACATGATGATCCAATCATCGCCAACCGTCTTATATCAGTAGTATAAAAGACTTAATTGAAATTTTGCGTAAAGATTTATAATTAAATTGACACGATTGAGAAGTTTTGTATTGAATTGGTATTCATATAATAAATATAAATTTGATTGGATAATTTTTCCTAATAATTTTGTATCTCATAACACCAAACTATTTGAAGCAACTGTTACTAAAGAAATAATTGTTAATGTTTGGGCATCTAGAACACGTCTTGACCTCACTAATTGACAAGATTTAAGAAGACTTTCACTAGAGTCGAACGGTCAAAAGTAAGCATGACTTTGTGGAATTCACACACTTTGTACAGCACATAAAATCATGTCTAAGGATCAAAATGTCAAAAACTTCGAAAGAAAGTGGCATCTGGTTTGTTTATGACACGGCGAATGAATTGACCCTTCATCGTAGGGTTGCCAAGTTCATTTACATAAGTCAGACACAATCCAATCAAATTGGCCCAAACGGAAATCCAACTTTCCGAGAGCGCCAATTGCCGCGGTCATTTTGAGTCGAAAGTATAGTGCGATTACAATAACGAGCGCGGTTCGTCCCCGAAACTTCTGTCTCTGGCCTTGCTTTTGCCTGTTCATAATTTCTTTCACGCACCTCCGGTCAAGCCACTCAGAAATAGTAAAAGCTACTTATTCCAATTTAATGCGCTCCACCGAGGTCAACACTTGATCCTTACGAAATTGACTTAATGAGTGTAAATGTACAGGGAAATACCGATATAATTCGAATAGTAACTGACTTAAGGCTTTAAAAGGCCCATCCTAACGTTTGGCCTTCCATACACGCCAAGCTGTGCCTTTGCTAATCTCTGGTAGTCTTCTTCCGTAGCTCCTTCACTCACTTCCCCCTCAGCCACCCATTCACCTTCACCCAATTCCGAAATCTAAGCAACTACAAAGTTTGGTGGGCATTTCAAACCGTTCAAGTTTTGGGCTTTCTCGTCGTGAAAAAGGTATTGATCGATGGCGTCACCATTGGGCTTACCCGCAAAGGTGAGAGGACTATTTGCCCTGGTAATTTTGTTCAGCTGCGCTGTCTCTTTAGTGTAGAAGAAATCGATATTCTGTTGGACTGTCAGGTGGTCAAAGATATCCGAGAATAAATTGTAGTGGTACCCGTCACCATTGGGCTTACCCACAAAGGTGAGAGGACTATTTGCCCTGGTAATTTTGTTCAGCTGCGCTGTCCCGTTAGTGTAGAAGAAATCGATATTCTGTTGGACTGTCAGGTGGTCAAAGATATCCGAGAACAAATTGTAGTGGTACCCGTCATCCGTCGGGGAGTGCCTGCGCACTGCGTCGTGTCCGGCCTTGTAGCACTTGGTCAAGGCATCGAGGGCTACTCCTGGAGAGAGAAGCTCTTTGCGTACCTGAGAAATGGCATTCGGAAATCCAGGTTCCTGACTTTGCTCTAATATATATTATTACATTTGATACAAAAGGTGAGTGAGAGTATTTACCGAGTGTCTTCCCGTTCCTGAGATCGGTCCCTTGACGAGCTGTGTCCGTATCCAATTTGTGGACCTGGTGCGGCGTGTAGATGTAGTATCAAGCCTACCGAAAAGAAGCCATGATTCACTCGATTATATCAAGCCTTCTGAAGGGTATCAACTATCACCGATGTAGCATAAGTGACATGAGGATGAAGTAAATCATAGACGAGTTCAGTTTATTTCCCAAACGTGAAGCAGTGGGCTTCACTTTTACTTCTCTGGACTATCATAGGTAATTAATTCACAGGGAGTTAAAAGCTTAGGTTCTTTCTTCTTTCTTCTTTTTTCTCGGTGAAAGGACAAGGAATGACAAACGATACAACTACCATCGTTGGGTTATACTATGGTGCACTTTTATCTGTTGCAAACTATGTGATTAGGCACCATAAAAATTATTAGAATCTGTTTCGACTTTGAATCTATGCATAAAATCCAATCCGTTGTCTACGGCACAAGCGAAGCACGCACCTTATAGATGCTATGGTATCAGCACGCGGAACAATAAATGAAAAGAGACGAAAATGGTGGACGTCTTTGTTTTTTCTTCTTACCCGCATTTGCTGATACACTCCCTGCGCATTGCCTGGCCATGTGAACGCGCAGGAAGAAAGAAGAAAAATGACGAGCTTCTCTGGCTTCATTCTCTGAAGAAAGGAGAACAATGATGGCTGATCATTAGCCATCATTGTTGACTTTGACCGAGAAGGAGAAGAGATGAAGAGCTTAGGAGAGCCCTTCGTATCAGAGAAAAGGTTGGGGCTTCTTTTGACCCTTTCATTAAATCGACCATCCTTTTTACCAATAACTTCTCCGACACTTACCAATACTTATTAAAACTTGCCATCATGAAAAAAAAAAAAAAAAAAAATCTAATTTCCTGGCGTGCAACAGACTTTTGCAACTGCATTATAGGAAAAAACTTGTTGGTCATTTAGACTAAAGTGAGGATTTGTAGGTTAATAATGCGACATAAGATTAAGTAAATTGAAGCAACGACAAATTATAGGAATAAAAGATGGTAAGTTTATAAACAATTTTATAATTTTATAATCATTAATGATTTACCAATATGTTAGTTTGGAAAAAGCAAATCGATCGTTTTTTTTATCAATAATTTCTTAACACTTATCAATACTTCTTAAAATTTACTATCACGCAAAAAAAAAAAAAAAGAAAAGAAAAAACTATTTTCCTGGACATGGAACAATGGATTTTTGGAACTACGTTATGAGAGTCTCATGATTATCACTACATAACCAAAAATCTTTACTGATGCTATAAGGTATTTAAGTTGCGTTGCATGTGCTCTAGAACTTGCCTAAATAGCTTTTTCATTCGAAGATGACTAAAAGTTTACTTGATGAAAGATAATCAGAGTTTACAGCTTACAATATATTAAAAGTGCATAGACATATATATATATATATATATATATATATATATATATAGATAGGTAATATCTAAAGCTTAATGTACCCATTCTTGATCATCCATTCCAAGCTCCAATGATCTTCTGCGCACTTGAGAGTCCAATATGCCCATCCAAAAGTGGCTCTTCCATATGCTTTCAGTTGAGCCCCCACATACTCTTGGTTCTCCTCTTCTGTTGCTCCATTCGGTCCCCACTCCGCTACCCATTCACCTGCAATTTCACGTTACATCATAGATCCCCACTTCTTATATATATATGGCATCAATGTCATGATAATTTTGTTACAGTTTTGGACTTACCCACAAAAATAAGAGGTCCATCTGATGTAGTGAGACTTTCCAATTGGGCAAACCAATCTTCGTAGAAAAAAGGAAGCGTATCTTGGATGGTGTCCAATTTTGTGTCGCACAGAAAATAGCATTGCATATCCACAACTGTCCTGTCAAGGCTGTTAGCATCGGGGAGCAGCAGCTCCTTGCTGGAGGTTTCCAGCATGCACGACATGATCACATAAGCAGAGGAAGAGTGCTTGCGGACAGCATTGTGCCCGGCAATGTAGTACTTGCTGACAGTCTCTTGAGGGAGTGTCTCCGCAAGTGGCTCGTTCAGAAGGCCGACCGCATAAAGGCTCAGGCTCTTGGTGTATCTACATAGGTAAAATTGAATGATAACCCTAGTACTCGGACTAAGGTTTGTGAACCACGGATTAATTAATTACCGCGACGTTAGGAATTCTATGACATGGAGGGTTTGTTGGATGGTGTCATCCGTGTCTCCCCATTCGCGGAACCCATCTCTTGACGAGCTGCGTTCCCAGCCATTTTGGGAATTAGGTGCTGCGCGCAGGTCAATTATGACCTTCAACCCATACTTCCTGCAAGTAATAAACGTAGTCGATACGTTATATACTGCATTTGTGCGTAACAAGATGAAGAGAAGATGGCAATAGACTCACTCTGCCCAAGAAAAGGCATTGTCCAGATAGGCCAAGGAGCCACCGACGTAAGGTCGTGGAGGATTTGGGCCGCTCGCTATCCACCAACCCACGGGAATTCTCACCGCGTTCAATCCATTCTCAACTATGAACTTGAAATCATCTTCCACTATGAACGTACTCCAATGTTCCTATTATCAACTAATACCTTTTATTGAAGTCTACAAGGTTATAGATATGCACACACTAGCGCATAACCCGTGTTTATGGCGATATCTTCTTATGTAGAAAATATTAGATATCCACGAAACAAAAATGTAATAGGTACAATCAACTTATTCTTTCATAAATGTTTGATTGAATAATGAAGTCAAGAAGAATTACTGCTTCCATAGAAGAATGTTATTTGATCAGATAAAAGAACCATCTTCTAATCAAATCAAGAGCATAAACCTTTTTTTATTCATAATGTCTCTTGGTTGCTGAAGTGATCTTAATCACTCTTGAGACTTCCCCAAGTAAACAATATCAACACCTAGTTTAGATGAAGTGATTAAAAGAGAATAGAAAGGTCTGAATAACAAGCTCAAGAGACAAGAAAAGAAAGAAAAGCCTATCATGTTTACACTTTGATGTTACATTTGGTCGTCTAGATTTTTAACTAGAATAGGACTGGATATGATAAAATATAAAATCTAGGGATGTTACTATATCTTATCCACTGTTTGGTAATTATTGTTGGATATATTCATATTATATAATATTTGGTATAAACGGTATATTAGTATAAATGAATCAAAAATTTTACAAACGGAGATAATAAAAATCTCTCGTGACATTTTTGCATACTTTATTTTTATTTGATTTTTTATTTATTTTCATATCTTTTTAATTAATTTATTTGCTATTTCTTTCTTCCCATTCTATCATTCTCTAAATAAAATTTTATTAAATAGTAAACTATACTAATATATCTAGAATACTAAAATACCTAAAAATATAATAGATATAAATATACATATATATTTATATATTGAATTTATATTCCAAAATAGAATTAAATATCAAAAATAATATTAAATTATAATAACTAAATTGTTATTTTTTGTTTTGAATATTATTTATATATTGCAATATAATTTTATTTTTTTATTTTTTTGGTCGAATAAATTTAATTTTGTCAATTTTGTCAATTTAAAAAGTTTTTTATTCGAGAAAAATAACTTTCCCGATATGAATGTTAGAAATCGTATCTATCTTCATCCCACTTCCTCTATAGAATAATTTTATCCAATCTATATTCCATTATATCTGATTTTATCCTATCTTAAGTAAGCACCAAGCACAAAATATGATAAATTTTATCATGTCCTAAATTTTATCCTGACTACCAAACGCAACCTAAGCTCTTAAATTAACATAAAACAAATAAAAGGAGAAGAAGCATACTCAGATTAATGTGAAAATGCTTAAAAATTTTGGATAAATAATTGCTTAGAAAATTTTATTTTTTGCTATTGGAAAAGTGTGATGCTAGAGTTATTTACTAGCACATCGAATGAATTTACGAAGTGATATATCAAATTGAAAGCAAGCCCTTAAATAAGGGAATTTTTTGTATATGAAATCGAGTCCAGTGAATAAAGTCAATTATAGGTGTCCGTTTTGTGGGTTCCACATATGAAACCCATAACGTGGACAACCATGATGGAATTGGTCCAGTAGACCCGAGTTCTGGCAAAACTTACCCATTTAAATAAGTATATCATATTCAATACCTAATCACAATTTGGCACTCTAATTAACAAATTAATTTTGTAAATCAGTCTTCTAAGATCAGGTTTTTTCATTTAAAAACGGGTAGCTTTGTCCATGTGTTGTCATGATTGCAACTTTGTTACAGACAATAGGCATACTGACCCATGGTTTCCTTGTACTTGACTTGAAAATCCAAGCTTGGCTGGCGAGTACCATGAAAGAACCCAACACGTCAGGTCAAGATTTCGTAAATAAGAATTTCTCGTTGCTGGATCACAAATTGCGGTTTCCATTGCGAAGATTCGAACAAATAAGATGATGGGGGCATATAGGTAGTGACACCATGACGAAGCGTTTCACCTCTAGCTAAGTTCAGTAATCAGTTACTTGAGCTTGGTAAGAGTCGGTTGTGCATATCATATGATGTCATTTTGTATTATATATTGTATCATTTTACATGGCAATATTTACTATTGCCAGTGCTAAGTAAGATTACTATGCTTTCGGGAATAAAGACCTATGAGGAGCATATGAAAGTCATAGGAAACCCTAGCAGCTGCTGCATCTCCTTCATATGACAGATATTAATAACCACCGGTTAGAATTTGTTCCTTTTAAAAGAATCCTCTTTCGCAAGCCAAATTACCAAAAAGATCGGAAAAAAAAAAAAAAGAAAAACAATGGAGTGAGTTTAATTAAAGCTATATTATGGCAATAATTTTTTTAAATTAATTATCGGTTTGAGAAGTGTGAATTTTGACTATATTCAAATATGAGTTTCATAATTACGTACCCTCATGACTTCAGCAGCTTTTTGTGGTCCAAGACCATTGGTGACTTGGAACTCACCTTCCAATCTTTTAGTGAAGTTCATCACAAACACAGAAGGATCTTCATCTCTCCACACATCGCTCTCATCGCATTGATAATCAGCCGTCACTCGTTCCTCTGTCCTCACCTGCAAAACATGTTCTAATCACTCTCTTTTTTTTTTTTTTTTTTTTTATTGTAAACTAAGTCCCAATTGATCGTTTGTTAGAAGATCTCATTTGCGTCACTTGATGCTATAAAGTGTCATCTTATTAATCTTTTTGTTGTTTTCTCTCAATCTCTGCTCCGAATAAGTCTCGAAAAGTTTTCAGTCTACTAGTGTTTACTTAATACGTTACTATGTAAGGGATAACGTCTGTTTACTCAATTTGTTTATGACATGATGCGATAGACTATAATCATAATCCGGACAGCCTTTCAATTAAGTGGACCATATTTAACATCCACTTAAGTAGACTAGTCTTGAGCAATTATTTGGAGGACGTTATACATGCGCCAGAATAAATCTGGTCCCCCGCGGGGGGGAGGGTGCGGCTGATATCGGTTTCTCTAGTTCTAACGGTGCATGTACATCTCAGTATATGTATGAATCTCATGCAATAATTTCTCGCCGTCTTAGGTTATTTGTGATTATTCTTCTAAAAGATGTAGGGAAGGAGAAGAGATAGATGACCTGTAAGAAGCAGCGATTGGAAGCTTTGATTCTGACACGGCTTGGATCATCTGTTTTCCTCACGATCTCAAAGGTTTCTAGGGTTCCCGGCGAATCGCAAGTAGCCACCAGATCGACACCGTCCCCACCAGAGTCCAGGCCGACGAATTGCTTGTTGGCGACCCTAAAGTTGAAGAGCCTCTCGTTGATTCTCCACAGCTACACATACAAAGCACTGGTAAAGTTATTTACGTAAAAGTTGCAAACCCGTTATCGTAACTGCATGGCTCCGTCCCCAACGCTGTTCGATATTAGTCCCTGTGAGATAACTCCAAAGCATCGCTACTACCGCGCCTGAGCCAAAAACCCGTATGGCGGTAGCCCAAAAATCTTATTCATTTGCACTTGGTGTACTGGGGGACGCAAGTTCGCCGAGCATACATCGCGGGTTTGCACTTTCAATTGTTATTTTATTTGCTTAAAGCTTACTCACCCTGAATGTCTCCCATTGAGAACCGGAACCTGCTGGTCGCTCGCCAACAGCTGGAGTCCCTGTGCTGTTGGCGACAAGTCGGTGCCCTCCTCCAGACTCGGCGCAGAGATACTTCCCGACCTTCATTGATCTGAACTGGAGTCTAGTCCCATCCTACTCATTATATACAGTTCAAGAATCAGAAAACTTGTGAAAACCAAACGGATCATTGGTTAAAACAGCGACAAGAACACTAAGGCAATCATGTGTAGAGCACAGTACCAAGAAGTCCTTGTTGGGGATTGCATCAAAGAGGGAAGGCTTGATCCATCCTTCTGTGACCAGCCAGCCTCCCAGATTCACTGCTCTTATTTTAGGGTTTCGGCTCTCCATCTCTTGATCGGAATGGTTGCCAATCAATTGGTCCAACGTGCTGCTGACTTCCATGCCTTCCGTTTTCCTACTTCCCCATTCAAAATCAGGATAAAAGCAAGGCAACAGTTAGTTGTGCAACCGATTGTCCCAAAAGGAACACATACAATTTGCACTAAAACATATCCCATAGTACTCGTGCGAGAAATGTTCATATAATTCAATTTCGAAATGATTTAAGTAAAGCTTCCGTGCGTACTTTGCGTAATTAGGGCAGAGTTCAGTCGCTCACTTTAGCTAAGTCGTCCGCGTGCTGCCAAAAGCCATTTGTCTATTTTATACTTAGGGATCTGGTCTATTCCTTGTCTCCTTGGTGCAATTTCTCCTCGTTGTGAATGATTATTTTAATATTTTCTTGTAGACTCCGCTATTCAGGGTTGTCGCCTAACTTCTACTTAGGTCGACCCTGAGAAACTTCCCAGTCCATCGCCCGTCATGTCTGTTATTCGTGATATAATAATATTTCTTAACTCTTAAAAGAACAGGACAGATTTAACGAAATTTTGTATTTTCGTTTTATTACATAATCTAAGTACTCGTTTATTAGTCCATTGATATTTTCTCTTTCAAATAGGATTTTATTAAAGTGTTTTTGAAACGAAATAAAAAGAAGAGGGGAAAACCGTCAAAAAAGTCATAAACTTGTTGTATTTATGCCACTTTAATTTTAAACTTTTTAAATTATGCTAATTTAGTACTAAATCTTTTGACCAAGTATCAATTCAATCCCATCTACTAATTTTGGCTAGATATTGTTTGATGTGGACGTGGACAAAGGACCAGCCTACTACAAAGGCAAACGCTAATATGAATATTTTTAAATAATATTTTTTAATAATTTTTGAATTATTTTCTTACTTTTTTTCTGCCCCTCCTTCCAATGGTCAACGAGGGCTACCTCACCCGAGCGAGGGTGGCTCTCACCGCCATAGGTGAGCATCAATGTTGCTAGTGCTCATTGTGGCCTTGACAAGATCGATGCTCACCTTTGGCAATGAGGGCCACCCTCGCCAGCCATGCTTGTGCCAATCATTGAAAAGAGGAGGAGAAAAAAATGAAAAAAAAAATTATAAAATATTATTTAAATATATCAAATTGTGCCACATAAGACGGTTGGCGTCTACATTAATAATTTTTGGCTAAAAGTTAGTTAGAATGACTAAATTAACACTTTGCCAAAATGTTTAGGATTAAGCTAGCATAATTAAAAGGCTTAGAACTTTCATGACACTTTTCTCATTAAGAACTTAGTTAAGGAAATTTCACAATTTTCAATAAATTGATTGTCGTTGTGTCATGCATGAGAAGTACCTTCAAAATCGTACAATTTTAAATTATTCAAATTAACAACATTGTAATAAAAAAATCATTTTAATATATAGTATTTTTCATGTAATGTGTAATGAGTCCAATAAAAATGAAAATATTTTCCTTAAATATAGGTTTTTTGGTCGGTTCCTTAAATATAGTTGATAAGTGCCTCTAGAGAGTTTATTAGCAAGACCCTTTTTATGTAAAATATACTCAATAAGTATCTCAAGGGCACTCCATGCTTATCCTTTTATTCTATTAAAATCTTATCCTTCCGATGTAACTTGCCGTTGCTGCCCTTTCTTGTCTCCTCTGGACTCTAGTTGGGAAAAATAAGATGGTCTCTAATTGGCGAGCAATACTTTTGTGGGATGACATGCATAAGCCCAGCAGATAACAGCCTATAACGTGAATTCTAAAGGGGGTCCACACGATTTGACAGCCTAGATTCATTAGGCTCGTAAATACCCGCATCATTTGATGTGAAATTTCAAGGAAATGGGCTAAGCCAGGGGAAAGAAAAAAGGCATCACTCATCTCCAAAAGTCAAACGAATGAGGGATTTTATGCTTTTGAGAATTTGCATTTTGTCACCTACTCTTGTAACCGTGTCCGGAGTATTAGGTTGACAAGTCGGTTTCAACCAGTAGTACTAAATTGATAAGTTGGTCAAAGGATACTATGCAAAGCGAATAATCTAACGGGAATATTCCTCCTTCTTATTTCTAGTGTGGAAAATTACTATACTTTCCTACTCGGCATTAACCACTTTCGAAGAGTTAATGCGGAGTTTACCACCTGCATCAAAGACCGGCTTAGTTCCTCTGTAATTGTTTTTTCTGCCATACCCACGCCTAAATCAGACATAGCAATTTTAGGATTAACTAAGGTCCAAAAATCATAAATATTTATCAATGTTTGCCATTTGAAAATTCACACACTTACTACAAAAGGGAAACTTATTAACAATCCCAGGATTTTTTTCCCCATTGTTAGGGTGTTCGCAAATAATTACACTCATCACATCAACCATGACGCTTGGGCAAATCGTGGCATTTGCAATGTGCGGATCAGACGATGAGAATTCTCGTTGCACTTTTGAATTTTGTACCATTACCTTTTTTAAGATTCTAGAAAATCACCAACAGTTACGTTCACGTCATCATACTTGTGAATCACACAAGTCCCCCATCATCCAATGTGAAATTAAAGTGTAACAGCAAAAGTACCTTTACCTTTTATATATATATATATTTATTTATTTATCATATGGTTGGCAAACTAAAGTAACAGCCCAACCGCATTAAAATAATTTGGAAAATTTACTAAAAAATTCTATTATGTCAATTTAATTTTAAATCTTTTAATTACGTTAATTTACTCTCAAACATTTTCTCATTTAGTCTATTAAGTACATCCGACCGATTTCAAAATGAAAATTATTAATATAGACGGTAGTTGTCTTACGCGGCATGACTAATACTAACGTGGTATTTTTTAATAATTTAGTCTTTCTTTCGTGGGAAATGAGCAATAAGTGGCAAAGGAGAAAGGGGAGTCCATGTTTTATGACAAAATTGAAGAAAGACTTCACAAACAGACAAAAGTCATCCTGGTCGTGGAGGAGCAGGGTTTTGCTTCCAATTATAGGACGGAATTCATACGTTTCGTACGGAATTCATAAATTTCGTATTAAATGGTAACATCTTACCAATAATTAATATTGGAAAGACATCATCAATTGTTTTCACTTCACTCCACTTATGAACCATACCATACATCCCATGCCGCATATGTGGAATTAGAATGTAATACTAAAAATAGCTTAATTTTTTTTTCTGGATAATTATCTGCTGAGTCTTAGACATATTATGTAGATATCAAATCAATTTTCAAATTTTCAAATTTTCCAATTTAATTGTAAACATATGTGCAAAATTCAAATATAATTCTTCTAATAATTTTCACCAAGAAATCGTTAATATGATAGTATGTCATGTAAAATAGCCGGTGATGACTAAATCGCTACATTAGCAATTTATGGTGAAAATTTGCAGAAAGTGCTATATTGAAATTTCACAATAAGGTTTATAACTAAATTAGCAAAACTAAAAAGTTTATAACTAAATTGGCATTTGTACAATATGTTTAGGATTGATTGGATAATTTGCCCACCTTTTTTGATTTTATGATTAGCAAATTGGTAGAGAAAGATCACCTTCAAATAACTTCCATAAAGATTCAATACCCATAATGTAATATATACTTTGAGTAATGGTTACTAGCATAACGGTCTTTGGGTCATTGTCAAAGTAATGGCATAGGTTGTAAGTCATAAATTCTTGAAAAAGTAAACCCTAAAACAATTTCTAATTATTTATTATTTATTTTTGTTGTTCTAAACATGTTGTTAATCTCATGGTAAATTAAAGACAATCATATCCATTTGAGTAATGGTTTATTTAGTCCACATGAAACTTGAAAGTACAAGGTTGAAAAGTCTATCATTGTAACCCACCTGCATGCTAAAAGTCAGTAAGTCTTTCCCATGGAAGCAAATTTCGAAGGCACCGGTGTGTTTATAACAAGGTTCAAAGCTTTGACATTGTGGAAGAGTTGTCCGGTTATCATTGGGCTACTAAGTCTCATTATGTATGTTAAACCTTAACTTAGCATGATCCAATCAAATTGGCCCAAAAAGAAATTCAACTTACACAGCACCCGTTGCGGCGATCAAGTTCAGTCGAAGTATAGTGCGATTACAGTTATAAGCACCATCCAACACCAAGGCCTACGTTCTTGGCCTTGCATTGCCTTTTCATAATTTGTTCTTCATACCCCCGATCAATCTTGCTTGCTTGAGGCTATGAATCATTCAAAAATAATAAAAGCTACTTATTCCACTTTAATGCGCTCTAGCCGAGGTCAACAATTGATCATCACGAACATCAACTATATGAGCGTAAATGTTAGGAAAATACTAAAATAATTCAAATAGGTAAACTAATTAAAGCGTTATATAGCCATTGTTGATCATCCACTGCAGACTCCACTTGGTGTTGACATTCCTGAGGGTCCAACAGGCCCGTCCGAACATTCTCTTCCATACACCTCAAACTGTGCCTTTGCGAATCTCTGGTAGTCTTCCTTCGTAGCTCCGCTCACTTGCCACTCAGCCACCCATTCACCTTCATCCAATTCGCAAATCAAATCAGCAACAGAGTTTTGTAAGCATTTCATACCTTCGTAGAAAAGTATCTGTAGATGGCGTTGCGGTTGGACTTAAACCCACAAAGGTGAGAGGACCGTTCACCGTGGTGATATTGTTCAGCTGCGCTGTCCAGTTAGTGTGGATGAAATCGATGTTCTGTTGGACCGTCATGTTGTTGAAGATGTCCGAGAACGGCTTGTAGTAAGTGCACGTCGACCTTGGTCCTGGCCAAGCCGCTGGCCAGCAGGAAGAGCACTTTGGGATCGGGGGCCCAAGGCGGTTCAACATCACTATGTAAGCTATCGGGGAGTGCCTGCGCACTGCATCGTATCCGGCCTTGTTGTACGTGGTCAAGGTATCAAGGGCTACTCCCGGAGAGGGAGGCTTGTTGATGAGCTCGACCACATATAGACTTGGGCTCTTTGCGTACCTTGTCAAAGTTTGAGGAATAGGCCAAGAAGGTGAGAAACAACTTATAATTTATGTATATTCAGTCACATGTTTTATATTGTACAAGCTCCTATTTATAGTACAACGAATGTCTAACTGTGGAAAAAATAAATGAAGATACATTAAATCAAATCCAATCTTGAATTGATATAATCTATCAATTATAATCGCCTAAAATCTTGGATTGATATCAATCACAATCTTCTCGGTCCAATCACAATCTCAGGTCCGATCCTCACATATCTCCAACACTCTCCCTCAAGCTAATGGTTGATATATATATCCAAGACGCTAAGCTTGTTTAGTAGATATATGTGTTGTCTTTGACATAATAGCTTGGTAGAGAGGTCTAGAGGCTGTTCTATGGTTCCAATTACATTTGTATTGATTACTTATTCTTGGATCTTTTCTCGAGTGTAGTGACAGTCCACTTCAATATGTTTAGTTCACTCATGGAATATGAGATTCGCCGCGAGTTTGAGTGTTGCATCATCGTCACAAAATAAGTTCGTTGGTCCTTTGACCCATATCCCAAGGTTTGAAAGCAAGCCTTGTATCCAAACTATTTCACAAATGATTTTCGCCATGGCTCGATATTCATCTTTAGCGGATGATAATGATACAGTCGACTACTTCTTCGTCTTCCATGAAAGTAACGACTTTTCTAATTTAATACAAAAACTAGTGATTGATCTTTGACTCATGGGACATGTGGCATAGTTTGTATCACAATAAGCATCCATTTCCAAATTGCAATCTCGAGAGTGGAGTATTCCAAGTCCTAGACATCTCTTTAAATATTTTACGGCCTTCCAGGTTGTATTCACGTGAGATTCCTTCAAATTATGCGTAAATTGGTTGAATGTCTACACTGCATAACATATATCTGACCTCGTCATGGTGAGATATATAATTTTCTCCACAAGCCTTTTATAGTGAGATGGATCTTCAAATAATGGGTCATCGGTCTCAGAAGATGATTCAGTGTCATAATCAATGGTAGTTAATTTGATGTTTTGATTGATAGGAATGGCAACTAGTTTACATCCTGATAAGCCTGCTTTAGATATGATTTGTAACACAAATTTCCATTGGCTTAGAGAGATTCCTAAGTCTAAGCGAGCAATCTTAATACCAAGGAAATGCTGGGAGGTCCCAAGTCCTTCATGCGAAAAGTAGAATGCATATATTCTTTGTCTAATCCATCATTTCCAATAATAAGTATATCATCAACATATATCATTAGATAATTTGATGATGTACCTTTTGTCCAAGTGAAGAGGGCATAGTCGTGCTTGGATTGCTTGAAACCAATGGTTGTAAGAAGTAAACTTTGCATACTATTGTTGAGAAGTTTGTTTGAGCCCGTAAAGGGACTTACAGAGACAACACACTCTAGGTTCCCCCTGTCGTTGTAATCTTGGTGGAAGGTCTATATGTATTTCATTGAGACCACCATGAAGGAAGGCATTGTGAACATCTATTTGATGTAATTTCCAATCTTGGAAAGCAGCAATGGAAAGAAAGGAGCGAATAGTAATGTCCTTTGCAATTGAAGATAATGTCTCATGATAATCGAAATCCTCACGTTGCATGAAGCCTTTCGCCACTAAGCGAGCCTTATACCGTTCAATAGATCCATCGGCTTTTTACTTGATCTTATTTATCCATTTGCAGCCAATGGGTTTCCCATGAGTAGGTAATGGAACTACATCCCATGTTTGATTTTCTATTAAGGCATGCGGCTCTGCTTCCATAGCCTTTTGCCACCATGTCTATCTCCTTAGAAATACAACTTGAGAACATATGTTCCGTAGATAGGCAATCAAATGAAACATAAGAGGAGATAGAATATGAGGTACCTATTGAGTTAAGGGACGCATAGACATAATCCTTTGTCCATGTAAGAGGGTGAGTAATCTGTCGTGAACTTCGTGGGGAAATATGATGAGGTGTAGGAAATGATAACTTGAAGTGGGTTGTGAAGATAATTGGTATAAATCAAAACTTGCTTCGATGTGCACCATAGATTCTGCAACCAAATGATCTAGAGTAGATAGGAAATCCATAATGGTCTTGATCACTAGAGAAGAAGTCAGAGCGTCCAGAGACGAGACATATATATAGTGGGAAATAGGAGATGAACCTTCCTCAAATAAAAAATGTCCATTCTGATGATTCAAGCTAGGAGGCTCATTTGAAGATGCTTCATCCTAAAAAGGTAAAATGTCTTCATGGAAAATGACATCTATACTTATAAAGAAGTTCCTTATTGATGGCTCAAAAACATAATATCTCTTCTGAAGAGTTGGATATCCCATGAAGATGCATCGTTTGGCCCGAAGACTCATCTTATCACAAGGACCCAGGGTAGCAACATAGCATAGGCATCCAAAAACCTTCAAGTGATTAACCTCAGGCTTCTTACCAATTAGCACTTCAAAAGAAATACATTCATCGAGGACCCAAGTCAGCATGCAATTGATCAGGTAAGCTACCATGACCACACAATCTCCCATGAAATCTCCCGAATGGATGCTTATAATTTAAGGGTATGATCAACTTCCAAAAGATGATGGTGTTTATGCTCAACAATCCCATTTTGTTAAGGCACATAAGTGTACGTGTTTTCATGCAGAATTCCACGAGAAGAAAAAAAGAAATTGACAATCATGACTAAAAAATTCTTTCCCATTATTTGTTCCAATACATTGGACAAATTTCCCAAATTGATTTTTTGACATGGTTGAATTTTTTTTTTTTTTTTTTTATGGGAAAGAGCTTGACTCTTTGACTGTATAAGGAAAACCCATGTAGCATGAGAATGATTATCTACGATGATGAGATTGAATCGAAATCCATCACGATGTGGGGTGTGATAAGAACCCCAAATGTCTACATGAATTAAAGAAAAAATATCCGTAGCTTGAGATTTGCTTGTGGGAAAAAGGGCACATGATTGTTTAGCAAGAGGACAAATTTTACTTTGAGGATGCGGAAAGAAAGCATTATGGCCTAAACGTTGATGGGAAAGGATAACTCTATCATGACAGTAACATTACACGATGAATCTTTATACATGGAAAATTGCGATAAATTAAAAGTTTTGGGAAAATTGGTCCAAAAATATAATATTTGTGAAAGATTATCCAAGCCCATCAGTTTGCTAGTTGAAAGAGCCTGAAAGAGACAAGTGTCATAATTAAAGAGAATACGACAAGAATTGTCCTCATAGGCTTTTGATATCGAGATAAGATTGAATTGAAACTAGGGAACATAAAAGACATTTCGAAGGGTAATTGAAGCACTAAGATTTGCTGTCTTTATCTTTGTGACATATTTGGTATTTCCATTTGGAAGCTTCACATTTATAGGGAAATTATTTTTATGGGTATGAGAGAAAAGATTTTCATCACAAATAATGTGGTCAAAAGCACTTGAATCAATAGTCCCACGCATTATGAGAAATAGAGTTGAGGCAATATGAAGTACTTGAGAAGCTTGCCCCCTTATCAGAAGTTTCCAACTGTCTCAATGCTCTCATGATTTGTCGATATTGATTTTGGGTGATCAACTGATTGTGCCCAATGACTTGATTAGCTGATGATTCCTTCTTTCCTTTCTCCCCAGGTTTGCCGTGCAATTTCCAACGGGTTTCCATTGTGTGATGTGGCTGCTTGCAATAATCATAGTATAATTTCCCTTTTCCTTTAGTATTTCCTTTTAAGGATGATGTGGCATTGTGAGGGTCGTGCAATGCTTTAAAAATATGTGCCATTGTGGTTTGTTGAGAGCCGTTGGATTCGGCTGAAGCTATGGCGAAATAATAGACGTTAGATCTTTGGAGCCCATCATAGTCGTCCGTCCCAAAAGAATTAGGGCTTCCTTCTCCTCCTTTGGTTGTAGCAACAGGTCGACACCCCCATTCTCCATAGAGATCGAGATGCTTCTCGACTAAACCAAAGGCAACTAGAAGGCCATTGATTGGTGGCTGCCCAAATCCGAAATCAGTGAGCCCCAATGAGAAGCTGCCAGTTGAAGATGGTCCAGATTCCAAGGCAGCAAAGGCGATCCCTTCTCCGATTCGTGCGTGCTTAGCTGCGAGTACCCTTTGGCTCTCCTCTTGGACTGCCAATTGGTAGATCCGCCCAAGCGGCGGTGCTGGCTCCATTGCAAGGATTTGAGACCTAAAATGTGAGTAGCTTTCATTCAATATTAGTAGAAAATGGATTGCTTTCTCCCTTTCTCATATTGCTCAATATTATTGAAGTGCTTCCTTCGACCCCTCAAGCTGCTCTTTAGTGGCCTCGAGTTCGCTCCACAAGGCCGAGAGGCAATTGAAGCATGTTGTCATGAACTAATTTCCTTGTTTAAGCTCCAAGAGGCTTGGGTGAGGGGGAAGATTTTGGCTTGGTCGAGCTTTCTGTACATCTCGCAAATGTTATCCCAAATTGTCTTCAAGTCTTCAATTGGTGAAAGCTCGGCGACCACCTCAAGAGCCAAGCAATTATTGATCCATGTTTGCACGAGCTAGTCACGTCATTGCCAATGCCACCATGAGCGTCCATCCACTAGAAAAGGCACGGTCCTATCAAGGAACCCAACTTTATCTTTCAGTGGTTGCCAAAGATCTCGAGCCCAAGTACTATAGTTTTCAGGTCCATTGAGTTATAAGGAGGTGAGTTTTAGTCCGAGGTTGTACACCAACAACATATAAAGTGGGTCACCGGGTTTCGGTCGGCCACCGTTGGCTGGAACAAGATATGGCACAAAGCTTGGTGTCACAATCGAGTAAGGATTCGCTCTTGGTCCCTACGGAATGGGTTTGAGTCTTGGGCTTGGATTCGTCCACCCTATCTCGACACTGGCTTTTCCCTATTCTCCATATATGCCGTATAGGGCCCATGTCGCATTTGGCCCAATGACCCATGGACCATGAATCGAAAACCACTGGAGAGGAGCCCACTGGGTCGGCCTGGAAACATGTACTGGAGCAAGAGGCGGTTCGATGGAATGTTGAGCTGCAAAATGCCGGTCTTCAGTGGGAATCAATTAGATTTGATTCTTTGTTCTGTGGTGAGTTTGGATTTTCCTCCATTGAAGAGTTTCCTCCGTCGACTGTGTTTTTATTCTTGGCCATGATATGAGAAACAAATTCCTACCGAATGTTGATTTGTTTTGCAGAGGTTAATTTGCAATAATGATCAAACAAACAATGACAATTTGAGTGGTTTGCGAAAGCTAGATTGGAAAATGTGGCTCTAATATCATGTCAAAGTTTGAGGAATAGGCTAAGAAGGTGAGAAACGACTTATATTTTCTGTATATTCAGTCACATGCTTTACATTGTACAAGCCCCTATTTATAGTACAATAAATGTCTAATTATGGAAAAAATAAATGAAGATACATTAAATCAAATCCAATCTCGGATTGATATAATCTATCAATTATAATCGCCTGCAATGTTGGATTGATACCAATCACAATCCTCTCAGTCCAATCAAAATCTCAAGTCTGATCCTCGCATATCTCCAACACTCTGAAAAATGGCATATGGAACTCCAGATTTTTTGACTTCACTCTTTGGAACAAGTTTTTACCCAGCATTGAGGAATCCAATAACTTCAACTGCTTGCTAGATGTTAGCATCGGTAACTCCCCATTCCTGAGATCCGTCCCATGATAAGCTGTGTCCGTACCCATTTTGAGAACCTGGTGCTGCGTGCAGATCTATTATGATCTTCACGTCAATTTTCTTACCAAAATTATGGAAATATCAAATTTTATATGGTCAATGCAAGACTTACGAGAGAGTAATGTGCATTTCATGCGGTCATTGATCTATGGGTGGACAGAGCACCGACGTTGACTCTCATAAGGTACATCGGGGATGATTGTAATGGATCTGTCCCATGTACTTTAGGTCCATTTAGAACTTGTTTCCCTGGACAGGATAATTGGGAAAAGGTAAAAAAAACGAATGATTGACTTGGTTATATATCAAGCCAACCCAAGGATGTGGTATAACTATCACCCATGTAGGAAAATACTTTTAGGTAACATAAGGATGAAACAAACAGTAGACAAGTTCAGTTTATTTGCCAAACGCAAAGCAATGGGCTTCACTCTCACTTCGTTTGAGTATCATAGGTAATTAGTTCACAGTGAGTTAAAAACATAGGTTCTTCCCTTTTTTTATGAGTGAAAGAACAAGGAACGACTAACATCACCACTCCCGTCTTTAGTCGATATAGGGCACCTTCACTTGTTACAAAATACGTGGTTTTGAGCCATAATTATTCAATTGACATATGTGGTTTTGAGCCCATCACTAGTCGTCCCTCCGGCATTTTGAAACCCAAAAAATCTCTCCACATGGATACTTAGCAAATACTCAAAGAACAGGCAGATCAGAGATTAGTCCACAAACACGGTCGAACTTGTGACCCCATGAAAGATAACGTGACTTCTCTACTATTAGCCTACAAAAAATACCAAGTTGACTTTATCTCTTTACCAACAGTAATTTTATTTTATTTTATTTATTTTACATTTGTCAGCTTTTGTTACAATTAACTTTTTTTTTTTTTAATCTTTCTTACAAATACAACATGTATCCACTCTTATATGAATTTTACTAGTGTTTATTTGTCAAACGTACTAGTTTTTATTCTATTAGGGGGACAATTACCAAAAAAGTCATAATCCTATTATACGGATTCAAATTCAATCAGAAATCTTTTTATTTAGCCAATTAGTTCTAAACCTTTTTTTTTAATGAATTTTTTGTAATTTTCCCTCCTATTAGGTTTCCAAGCTACACTAATTTACCAAATCTTCCCTTTTTACTTCATCTGATTTTTTTTTTTCAAATTTATCAATTCGTTAGATTTACTAACTTTTTTTTTTTTTAAATTACTAACCTCAATTACAGAGATTCCAAACATTTCTTTGTTTGAGCTACTAACTAGTTTTGTATTGCCAACTCTTACTTAAGTTAGTTAGAAATGTTTATAAGATTTTTTCAAATTACAAACTTCTCTTTGTCTAAGTCTAGGTGGACTTCTCATAGAGTCTGAAGATGCCAAACGTCTTGACAATACTCGTGTGTAAGCTTTGTTGATGTCCTCATATTACTCTAATGACATCCATGACATCTATTTATAAAGTCCTTGAAGTAAGTATTTAGAACTTCAAATGTAGTATTTACATGACATGGTCTGAACATTGTCTTCATGAACATCACACGAAAATACTTTTTTCAAAAACACTAATCGAAGATTGTATCAATTTTCAATACAAATTAGGGAGTTTTCTCAACATTATGTGCTCTAGGACCATTAGTGACCTGGTACTTTCCTTCTATTCTCTTAGTGAAACTCTTGACAAGTACATATTAGTCTTCATCTCTCCACTCAACTGTCACTTGTTCTCTTGTCCTCACCTGCAAAATAGATTCCACCACAATAGTCACTCTTGTCTCTTGGTATTCTCAATCTTTGCTTCAATTGAGTTTCGAAAAATTTTCACCTAGCTAATATCTATCTAACATGCTATGCATGGGGAACAACTTTGGTCTACTAAATTGGTTTGTAAAATAACATGACGGGCTAGAGACTTAGCCAAGTTGGCCCTTCAAATAAGTGGACCATAATTAGCATCCACCTTAGTAGACTAGTTGTAACAGATCGTATATTTATCAATACATGTACCACGTTCATGTAGTAATTTCTCAACCAATCTTAATATATGAAGCATTAGTCTTATGTAAGATATAAGAAATGGAAAGAGATCTATAACAAGGAGCCATTAGAAGCTTCGATTCTAACAAGGCTTGGATCTTCTGGGTTTCTCATAATCTCCAAGGTTTCAAGTGTTGCTAGTGAATGACGAGTAGCCACCAGATTGACACCGTCCCCACCAGAGTCTAGGCCTACGAATTGCATGTTGGCCTCCCTAAATGTTTCATTGATTCTCCACAACTACAACAACAAAGCACGGCAAATCATTTATAGCTCAATGCATGAGAATATTCTTTGAAGATGATACTCCTTCTAGTGGGAAAATTGTTGTCAATAGGGTAAATTGTAATTGCATCACTTCCGTCCATAAAATAATTCCATAAAAAATCTCAACAGCGTAACACGTCGGAAGTTCGTTCCTTCACCCCGACCTAACATACAAAAGTTTGCATTATAGGATGCAAATTGTGCAACCCCAAGATCTCCATAACTAGAACAAGAACATGCATAATTGAGTAGAAATATTAACGCACCTGTTTTAGGATCCATTGTACTTAAAGCAGAAGCAAAAAAGGGATTACCCACACATCAAGTCATTCTCCTCAATTAGCTTCTGTATCACTGGCTCAATGAGGCGGCCCTTTCACCTCTAACATTATGTAAATGCTCTTTATGTGAGGATACACGTGAGAATTAGGGTTAGAGGAGAGACTTGAGCACTATTTATAGAGTTTCCAGCCAGACCCCCTTATTACCGGCCAGGCTCAACTCAGCCCACACTAGTTAGCCCCATATTAGACTAATTAAGAAACCTTCTATCTCACCTTAGACTAACCCCATTTTACAGTATTCATAAGACGGTAAATTACAATATCAATTAATATAGTCCATATTAGGAAAACTCTTACATTCTCCCACTTGGACTATATTAATTGAAATTGTACTGTATGTACACACTTTAGTCTAGAGATAATTCTTAATAGTCAATCTTATTCCATAAAGTCTCAAACACCGAATCATGGCGGTAACTACATGTATATACACAAAGCCTTCCATTGTTACAAGTACTTTCAACTTTATTGATATGGATTCAATATGGTAGTGTGCAAATTGATAACATTTCTCATAGATAGATTCAATTTGTCAGTCACCATTCTCTTACCTTAAGCGTAAAAAAAAAAAAAAAAAAAATTGTGCCACTAGAGAATATCTTTATGGTTCTAATGAACCCACATATGCCTTGTTCTTACAGTTAACCTTTATTTATGTATAACAAGGCATATGCACAAGGCCAATAACCGAATGCCCCTAGTCTTCACTTAAGGTTTATACAATACCTTAATACTTTATCAATATGTATTCAACATAATAACAACACATTCAAAAATATTTTATTGAATGCAAAAGTTGATACATATCAAACCGTTATTAAATGTAATGAACACGGATGTGAACTTTATCAGAGTAAAGCCAAAATAGCTCCCACTAAACAATAGTATCCTAAAATACTCCTAGGCCCATGCTAATGACATGTTACTCAAATACACACGGGCGTAGGGTTTTAGTTAGTAGGTCTGCAATCATATCATTTGTGAAAATATGCTATAATATAACGTCACATTTCTGTACAATTTCTTTATGATCAAAAAATATTTGACCTCCACATGTTTAGACCCCTTCAAATTTATGTTGTTATTAATAAATAACACTGCAGAGTTATTGTTACAATATAACTGTATGGGTCTATCCACAAAATCAAAAATCGTTAACTCCTTAATAAGGTTCCATAGCCAAATAGCTTGAATAGTAGCTGAAAAACATGCTACAAACTTCGCTTGCATGGTAGAAGAAGACATGGGGTATTAGAAAAATAAATTTCCTCCCACTGACCTTGTAGTATATAGAGAAAAATAAATTTCGTCCAACTGCCATATTTACTCTGAAAGAATTTTTAAAAATACTAGAAAGAAATATTTATTTATTAGTATCTATTAACTGTTCACCCCTCTTTTAAAGTGAAAACTTTAGCTAATTTCAAGCCACTAAAACTTCTATCATCTTTTTATGGTACAGTCAGTTGGTAAACCATTTTTCAAGTGTTCCTGAATGAAATGCTTCATGGATAATAAGCAAATTTTATTGCTCTATTTATCTTCCACTACTTAAAATTTAAATCAATAAAAATCTTAATAATAATTGAGTTATTAATTACAGAAAATGTGATTTGAAAGACAAGAATTATATATAATTAGCATCATGTGAGCATTGTGTAACTTGACGTACAAGTACACATTTAGAAAGTTATATGCAAAATCACATAATCACCTTTAGGCAGAATACATGACATGCAGTTATACACTTCCCACATGATAGCGGTTATAAAAATATATTCTAATCTTCGTGAATACATCACTTTTGGGCATATGAATCACTAGGATCAGTCACTTCTCAACCACACCATTATGTATCTCTCCATGAACTAATACACAATCACTTCCCTTGGGAGTATGACTATATATTAGACTAGGAGACATTTCAATCAATATACGAGATCGAAATTTCTCAAACCCAATCAAGTGTACCACTTTGGCGGTCACAACTCAATTGAATCATTGAAACTCTCTCATACTAGGGATAAGAAATTTACATCTTACATACACCATATATATGTGATTTTAACTTTAGTGATAGGGGCAACATATCATTGAAATCACATATCATGTTAATTACACTGCCTTATTTATTAATAAAATTAAACTTTATCATATATTATTAATGAACAACACTTTTATAATGTTTATGTGATAACATACTAGAAACCCAACATTTGTATTTCCAAAATCACGGAAAATACAAGAAAAATATGCAAAAATACACTTAAAATACACGTATTTAGGGTTTCGTATGTATTCACATCCATAAAATTATCAAACATATCAAATAAATACACCACAAGAGAGAGGATGATCATATGAAACTAATGCTGCCAGCCACGCACCAATCAGAGCTTCCACGTGCCCGCACGCGCGGCTTGAGTGTGCGATGCGTGGAGCTCACGCATGGGCACCAAGGCCAGTCAAAAACCAGTCTAACCAGTGATGGTCTGATTGTCTAGTCCAGCTGCCCGGTCTAACCGGTTGATCGGTCCAGTCAACGATCGACTAGATTGGGTCGAGTCGGTCGGTCGCCAATCGGGTCAGGTCGGGTCCAAGTCGCCGACGTCATCGTGATGTCAGCACTCGCATGCAGCACATGCGCGGGCCATGCCCTGTGCATAGGGGTGCATCGGCGCGTGGGGGCGCATGTGACCATCTCCGGCGACACACCGCCCATGGTTTTGCTTGTCTCAACGAGCCCAGTCTAAATATATAATTTTGTTTTATTTTTATTGAACGAAAAATTTTGAAAATCTCAAGTTAGGGAAAAATCCAATGCGTTCGAGTTATAGCATTATGGAGGCCCTGATACCACATATTGGATGCAAATTGTGTAACCCCAAAATTTCTATAACCAGAACAAGAACATGCATAATTGAATAAAAAGATTAATGCACATGTTTTAGGATTCATCGTACTTAAAGCGGAAGCAGAAGATGGGTTACCCACACATCAAGGGGATAGAAGTGCGCACATACAGTACGATTTCAATTAATATAGTCCAAGTGGGAGAATGTAAGAGTTTTCCTAATGTGAACTACATTAATTGATATTATAATTTACCGTTTTATGGTTACTGTAAAATGGGGTTGGTCTAAGGTGAGATAAAAAGTTTATTAATTAGTCTAATATGGGGCTGGCTAGTATGGGCCGAGATGAGCCTGGCCCGTAATGAGGGGGCCTAGCTGGAAACTTTATAAATAGTGCTCAAGTCTCTCCTCTAACCCTAATTCTCACATGTATCCTCACATAAGGAGCATTAACTTAATGCTAAATGGTGAGGAGGTCGTCTCATTGAACTAGTGATATGGAGGGCAATAAAAGAGAATGACTTGCGCATGGAACATTGAGTTTTCGCTTCCGTTTTTTCGGCTTCCGCTTTAAGAACGATGGACCCCAAAACATGTGCATTAATCTTTCTACTCAATGATGCATGTTTTTGTTCTAATTAGGGAGATACTGGGATTATGCAATGTGCATCCAACATGCATGGCCGAATAACATCTATATGCTTAAAGCTAACTCATCCTGAAAGTCTCCCAATGGGAACTGGAACTTGCTGGGTGTTTGGCAACTGTGGGACTACTCGACTTCCTCCGCCAGACTTGGCACAAAGATACTTCTCAACTGTCCTCAATTTGAACTGAGGTCTAGTCCCATCCTACACGTTATACCTATGTCGAAACCAAGTAAATCATTGGTTAATAAAGCAATGAAAACACTGAGGCAATTATGTGGGGGCATAGTACCGAGAAGTCTTTGTTGGGATTGCATCTATTTCGCTAGAATCTAATCCACGACGAAACATCTTTTCGGAAAGTCATTTTTTGGATTTTGATGAGAGGAGACGGTTCTATAATGACTCCGGATAGGAAATATTCAGGTGGATAAGAAATAATGGCAAACCTTTATTTCGAACTTCGAACCAAATTGTACATACAAACCATGCCGGAATTCAATCAACAACAAGGCTTGAAAATACAACCATTTCTACAGCAATACACGTGCACGGACTGTGTCGGAATTCAATCGACGACAAAACTCGAGAACGTGCAAAGATGTTGTTAGAGAAAACTCCTTTAATGTTTTGAAATTGACAAAACTTATTCAAAGTCTATTATGAAGATTTTCAAACTTTAGTGTCAAAGTCTGAAGACTGCCAGACTTGAGGTTCAAAGTTTGCCCACACTAACAAATTCTAGACTGAACGCTACTGAAGAATAAAGACTTATTCAGACACAAGATTATCTTTATTTCTTCAAGAGTTCGATTCGTATCGCTTATAGATGGCTTTCTGGTTGGATATAGCGCCTACATGATTGGCTATCTTTATTTGAATCAATTTTGATAATATTTTGGAAGGCAAGTAAACTTGGAAAGTTCTATTTATGGAAGCCAAGATCTTGATTGTATAGGCGTACAGGATTGACGAGCTTTCATCACATTCTTCAAACGACGTGAGATCTCCTTGAATGATTCTATCCAACGGGTTGATTGGAAGAATTCCTTTGGAAAGTACCAACAGTCAAGAAAGCATGAAGGAGTATTTAAAGGAGGGGTCTTTAGTCATTCGATAAGTGTGAGAAAGAAAAATTTCAAAGTCTGAAACTTCCTAGTTCCTTGCTATTTCATTCACTGAGCTCAAATTTGTACTCAAAAGGAGAAAAACATATAGTGTGACTTCGTGAAAGAAAAGTAGACTCTTCACTATGAAGTTGAGATTACCAAACTGTAAAATCTCTTTTATTTCATAATGGAATACAACCAGTGAGCTGTCAGCGTGGGAGGGTGGACGTAGGCTTGATCTAAACCGAACCACTATAAACCTTGTGTTCTTAGTCTCTTCCCTGAACTCATTTATTTTGTTCGTAACTTTATCTAACTGCTAAAGTCTAAGTTCGTTCAAAGTTTGTCATTTTCTAAAAGCAAAATACTTCTACTAAATTTTGCAAAAATATTTCTCAACACCTATTCACCCCCCTCTAGGTGTTGTTACTAGTCCTTCCAAATGTAATGTCGAAATTTAATCGATGGCGTGACACTCATGATAGAGATGCACGCCGAAATTGAATCGACGACAAAGCATCAAGATAAAGATATGCGTCAGAATTTAATCAATGACATGACTCAAAAAGCTATTGTTGACACTGAAATTTTAATTAGGTTTTTAATTAGGCATTAGTTTCTTTATTTATGTATTTTCCCTTTTTTTTGGATAATAAATAATAAAAACAACAAAAAAATAAATAAAAACAAAAGAAAGCAAAAAGAGCAACAGCCCATTGGGGCTGGGCCTACAAGCCTAGCCCCTCCTTTCTTTCTCGCGTGGGCCACCAGGACCCAACCTGCATGACCCGACCTTTTTCCCCCAAAGCCCGGCCCCCTTCTCTTCTTCTTCTTCCTCCTTCCCTCTTCTTCCCCTACGTCTTTGCAACTCACGCGCATAGACGGTGCCAATGCGCTCGAGGACGCCTTCGACGAAGAGGGGAGAGGTAGACTTGCAGCGACGAGACATGCAAGCGGGTAGCTCGGAGTGGACGTCGGTTCGGCCGCACCCAGGGTCGGTCAACATGCATCGATCGGCGGCCAAACCTCCCGCCGACCAGCCTTCGCCTCACCTATAAATAGGGCGTCGGGGAAGGCCAAGAGAAGGGAGCCGAGAGAGGATCCGAGGCGGCTAGCTTCAACCACTTCCCCCGAGAGACATCGAAGGAGGTCCAAGAGCCGGTCAGCCAGAGACCTAGATCTGGTCGGAACGGGGGGTCTTGAGCCAAAGGAGAAAGGTAAGATCCAAAGGAGAGGCCAGCCGGAGAAGAGGAGGGGTCGGTCAAGGCCTAGATCTAGGGTCGATTCAACTCTGTTGTACCCCCGACACTGCCCTGAGCCATGCCCTGTCGCCATCCCCCAATGCCGTCCAGATCTGAGTGAGTGAGTTCCGGAAGGCCTAGGTTTTGTCGCCGTCGTTGTACCTACCGTAACCCTGATGCCGTCCCCAGCAAACTAGCCGTGACCCTTGGCGATGCCAAGCTGCTGCCGTTCCCAGATGTCCTACCGCAACCCCCCGACACCGTCCCCGACGACTCGCTGATACCCCCTGCCGTGTTGGGCCGCCATCACACCTCACACCGCCATTGTGCTGTCGCTCACCACGTCTTCACCATCACTGTGTCTCCGCTTTGCGACGTCCCGGCCATCCTTCATCGGCGCCGCGAAGACAAGAGAAGGGAGAGAGGTGCCTGCCAAGTCAGAACCGGGTCAGGCGAAACCCCGATCCAGGTAGGGTTTCCCCCCCATTCAAGTCTTTTGGGCCCGGTCGTGTGGGCCGTTTTTGTGCATAAATGGGCTTGGGTTACTTCATGGGCTTGAACGAACAAAAGAAAAGGAAAAAAAGGAATCTAGGTCGGGCTCGCATTTCGGGCTCACCCAAACCAGCCGCTACCGAGCCGAGACGAACCCAACCCAAGGATCCGACCCGATTTTTTAAAAAATATATTATTATATTTAATAAATAAAAAATCCAAAAAATTAATTTATTTTCCAAAATATCAAAAATATCCATATTTTCCCAAAAAAGCCAAAAAAGTTAGAAAAAGCCAAAAAAAAAATTATTTATATTTTCAGAAAAAGATAAAAAAAATCAAAAATATGCTTTTGTGTCAAAAAAAGGAGAAAATGACTCAAAAAAGTATCTTTCCTTCAAATGCATAGAAAATCCTCCAAAAATCCAAAAGGCCTTAGGGTTTAAACAAAATTAGGTACCGAAAGGGCATTAGTGATTAACTAGTGTAATCAAGTCCCCGATCATAATTTCTCTGATTGCACAAAAGCGAGTATTTCTCCCAATATTTCTTTTGGGTTTCTAATCGACCCACCCAAAGTCGATTAATGGCAACTCCTTTTTAAAATTAACTTATAGGTGAAAAACTTAGACCACTAAGTCATGAATTGATGGACTTGGCAGAGTTCGGGCTAAAATAGACATAGCCGAACCATTAGCCTCCGCAAGTGCCCGCCCTGATCGGGTGCCGAAAAAAGAGGTCGCGACAACTATAATTAAGAAAAAATAAAGTGCAAAAAAGTTTAGATAATAAAAAATTACATTTTGATTATCGAGTTGATGAGAACTTGATATTTATAGACCTTCTATTGTAATCATACGGAAGCTGCCCCTTCATGCTTGTAATCGTGCTTCCACGCCTCCGAAAATTCAGGCCCATGTTCCCACGTTGGCGAGTCTCCTGCTCAAAGCAGTTATCAATCTCCCCACGTTGGTTAACTATTATCTACAATCTTCCTCAGTGGATCTCCATGTGCATGAGCCTTGCAATTGTTGTCCTTCAGAATAGCAGCCACAACCTTTGGCCGCACACTCATCAACGACTCTGGCCTAATAATTGTTCTCTACGCCCTGAATCTTGTAATTGCTATCCCTCAAAAAAGCGGCCACGACTTCAAAATAGCCTTGTAACTGCACCTAATTCGGCTCACTCATTGACGACCTCTTGGTCTAATAAATATCAAGCATTTGTCTTCACTTGTCCACGTGCCTGAACCTTGTAACTGTTCTCCGCGGCAGCACACTCATCGACGACCTCTTGGTCTAATAACTATCAAGCATTTGTCTTCATTTTGTCCCTTGCTTGCTTAGCAAGTTTCCTCTCTCGGTTCTGTCGAGAGTTCTTTTCAGGCTTCCATCTCTCATCCTCTGCCTGTCTTCTCTTCCCTCACTTCAGCTCTCATCTCGTCTAGGCTTTCGATTTTCTTCCTCTGCTCGTCGTCTCCTCCCTCACTTCAGCTTTCATCTTGTCCTCTCCGCCTGACCCTCTGGTGCATGGATAACCCCGGAAGACCTCGAGGAAGGAGGGCTGACTTGGGTATGGGTCTTCCTGCTCTGCATGTTGGGATTTTGCCCTGGATTGAGCCGAGGCTGCGCTCTTTCCTCCTCCGATTCTCATCGCTGGGTTGTCCCTCAGCCTTTAGTCCCAGTCGGCGACAATTGATCTTTCCTCCAGATTTGGCGGAGCTTGGACTCGGCATCTCATGGGTAACGCCTTCCTTTAGTTCGACCGACTTTGCTTTCTTGTACTTTTGGTTTTTCTCTCTACGGCTCTCCCGGCCGTAGTTTCGTAGGAGTAACTATGAATCCTAATACCATGCATGAGATGGATCGGCTGTCGGCGTTGTGTGCTAAATTGGGTCGTCTGACTACAGAACATAATCTTGAGATTTGGGATGATGCGCCACCACCTGAGAAAATTGAGGATTGTCGCTTAAGTTTAGTTGGCCGTGTCATGTTTGACCCCCCTATTAATGTCTTGGGTTTTCAAACTGCCCTAAGACGCGCTTGGCGCACAGACCACGTAGACATCACTCAGAAAGACGCGGGATTATATGTTGCAAAGTTTCGGTCCTATGCCGAAAAATAGAGGATTGAAGCAGGGGGTCCTTGGCTGTTTTCTGGTCACCTGGTTATCTTCAAACCATGGATCCCTAATACCCCCCTGCAATGTTATGACTTCTCCACCAGTTTATTCTGAATTCAAGTGTTCGGCCTACCCTTAGAATGGACTACAAAACATATGCTTCGCAAAGCAGTCCAAGATATTGGCAAAGCAACTGAAGTTCGATTGGACAACAGAGATGGTAATTCTAATGGCGCAGGCAGGGTACGGGTGGAAGTCAAACTCACCGAGCCATTGCGCACAAGGAAGCTCATCCGTCTGCATGGTAAGACTCTGTGGTTAGATTTCCGCTACGAGAGGCTCTGCCACTTCTGTTTTACCTGTGGGATTTTAGGACACCATGCGGCAAATTGCAAGAAAATGACAATAGCAGAAGCAAGAGTTGATGGACACTTAGCTTATGGGCAATGGCTTCGTGCCGAGATTAAGGAATACAGCCCCTACTGGCGTACCTTTTATGAGGCTCGGTCCCCTCCACCACCACCGGACGAGCGTGTTCCCGAAACTCCCCCCTCTCAGATAATCCAATTCCCTTTGATGCTCCCGGCTCCCTCTCCAACGGGGGCTATTCCTAATCCTTCCGCCAATGTGCCCAATCCTCCAAGGCCAGGGCCGTCTCAGGAACATCCAGGGACATCTCATGGAATTCCAGGGTCATCACAGTCTACTGCCCACCACACTGCGTTGATCCCTGCAGCTGACAAAATGAAGGGGATTCAGAGCCCGGAAACCCCCACCCCTAAACTCAAAAAATCGAAATTCTCACGTATACCTCCCAAGGCAGGTATCTCCAAGAAACAGAAACGACTGAACACTTTTGAGGCCAACCCTAGTCTCTTTGATCAAATAGACGATGCTGACCTTATGGAGAACCCGGTCTTCGACGAGATTGAAGCTGGAACATGGGCTTTGGTGGCTGGCCCTCAACAGCCACCACCTCAAAAATGAAAATCCTATCTTTGGAACCGTCGGGGTTTGGGAATCCCCTGACAGTTCACGCTCTCAAAGCCCTGGTGGCTAAAGAAAAACCCCAATTGGTAATTTTGTTGGAATAAAAAAACCAAGAGCAGAAAGTCCAGCGAGTACAGCGCAGTCTAAAATTCATGCACACATACACAGTCAATCCCATAGGGATAGCGGGGGGTCTCGCCATTTTCTGGACGGACTGTTTGGCTGTTAAGGTGTTACAAGCGTTGCAGCATATCATCGATCTGACAATACGAGAAGGGGAGGGAGGTATGGAGTTTCGACTTCTTACGGTATTCACGCCCCTATCTTTTTCATGCGAGACAATTATTATGGGATGAAATCGACATATCCACAATTCTAATACGCTGCCGTGGCTCATGATGGGCGATTTTAATGAGATACTTTACCCGTGGGAGAAGGTTGGCAAGAAACTAGTTGATCCTCTTCGGATGTCCTCCTTCAGATCCTTTATTACTGATTGTGAATGTATGGAGCTCACTTCTAAAGGATGTCAATTTACTTGGATGAACAATAGAGAGGCAGGGGAGCTGGTGAAGGAGAGGCTAGACAGAGTCTTTTGCTCTATTGATTGGAGATTGGCTTATCCGGATGCCGAGGTGTTTGCCCTTCCAGCTGTTGGTTCGGATCACTGCCTTATACTTCTGGACACCACAGCCCCTGTCAAAAGAAGGCATAAATCTTTTGTTTATGAAAGTTTCTGGGACAGAGAAAAAGCATGCCAGGAACTTATCTCAAGAGTATGGCAGGGTACTCAACCTGACTTTTGCTTCAAACTTCGGCAAACTGCTCATGCTTTACAAAAGTGGAGCCGCCGCCACTTCTCCCGGGCTGATCTCCAAATATCTCACCTGCAACAACAACTTCAGAAAATTACCAATGACAGGCAACTTCGATATGATAAAGCAACAGTGTCCAAAATCAAAGAGGAACTCCGTTTCACCTGGCAGCGCGAGGAACATTACTGGGCAATGCGATCCAAGCTTCATTGGCTCACATGGGGTGATAAAAACACCAAATTTTTCCATGCCTCTACGGTGCAACGACGACAACGCAACAGAATTAGCATTTTACAGAATGATCAACAGCAATGGATCCGAGATCCTCAGGAGGTACAAAGACTGACCCTTACCTTCTTTTCTCGCTCTGTTTTCCTCCTCAGGGGCCGAGAGAAATTATCATCCCGTCATTGATCGGTGTTTGCAGTTAGTAACCCCCGAAATGAATGCCCAGTTATTACAACTTGTCACTCTAGAAGAGCTTCATGAGGCTGTTGTTCAATTAGGACCAACTAAGGCTCCAGGCCCCGACGGTTTTAATGGACTTTTTTACAGGACTAATTGGAATACACTTAAAGAGGACTTGTTTACTCTAGTTCAGAATTTTCTCCAGTCTGGTCTCCTACCAAAAGCTTTAAACCGAACTTACCTTGTGCTGATCCCAAAAGTTCCCCACCCTGAGCGTCTTGATCAATTCCGACCCATCAGCTTGTGTAATTTCGCCTATAAGATCATCTCAAAATTATTGGCCAATCGCCTCAAACGTTGGCTTCCTTCTCTGATTTCTCCTGAGCAAGCAGCCTTTGTTAGTGGGTGTCAAATTCAAGATAATATCATGATCGTCCAAGAAATGATACATCAAATCAAGATTCACCCATCGTCTCGACACTATAGAGCTATCCTCAAAACTGACATGCAAAAAGCCTATGATAGGGTGGAGTGGGATTTCTTGAAGGATTATTTGCTGAAATTGGGATTTCATCCAGCTTTTGTTCAATGGGTGATGCAATGCATATCTACAGTGACCTATAGTGTGAAGATGAATGGGGACCAGCTCCCTTATTTTCAACCTACGCGTGGGTTGAGACAAGGTGACCCCATCTCCCCGTATATATTCATTCTTTTAGCGAATGTGCTGTCTTGCCAGATTAATGCAGCTGTCTCTATGGGCCACCTCAAAGGTATCGGGAGTGTCGAAGGTGCCCCACTCTATCTCACCTTTTATTCGCCGATGATGCTATATTTTTCTTAGAGGGGAGCATTTGTGAGTTTCAAATTTTAGTAACATCCTAAACCAAGATCTTGCATGGCAACGGGTCAAGCTCTCAATCGTAATAAATCGGGACTTCTCCTAGAAAAGCACTGCCCTATGAGTCTGGAAAACTTAGCGAGGGAACTGCGCATTCCAATCATCGCGGGTGCGGAAAATACCAGGGATACCATCCGAGTGGGGCCGATCCAAGAAAGAGATGTTCTCCTGGCTGGTGGGACGCGTTCACTCAAAGCTGCAGGGTTGGAAAGAGAAACTTCTATCAAAGTGAGGTAAGGAGACTCTAATTAAGGCAGTTATACAAGCAATCCCTACATATGCAATGTCGATGTTCAAGATCCCAGTGTCCATTTGTCAAGCGGTAGAGAGGAGCATAGCTCGATTTTGGTGGAAAAATGATCAATCACGGGCTGGTATTCATTGGTTAGATTGGTCCAAGTTAAAACTTAGAAAACTCGAAGGTGGCTTAGGTTTCCGAGACCTCATTCAGTTTAACCAAGCCATGCTTGGTAAACAAGCATGGCGGCTCGGCGAACCCCACCTCATTATGGGCCAGGTTTTTAAGGGGCTATATTATCACTTAATGGAATTTCAACATGCAGCCAAGGGCTCAAGACCGTCATGGGGTTGGCAAAGTATTCTTTGGGCGGGGATTTTATATTACCAAACGTGAGTTGGTCAGTGGGTGATGGCAGACAGATCTGAATAAGAGAGGACAGATGGTTACCTCGCGGAATTCTTGGTGGCCCAGCAAATCGTCATGATCCCATCTTGGTTGCTGAGCTCTTAGACTTCCGCCAAAATAGTTGGAACATCTCTGCCCTTAAGAGGTTGTTTGATGACCAGATTATAGCCGAGATCCTCTCCATCCCTGTCAGCCCATGGTATACTTCAGACAAGATAATATGGACAGCATCGGGGAATGGTAATTATTCTCAAAGACAGCGTATCACACTCGGCAACAGTTGACCCTCTCAAAGTATTCAACCACCTTCTTCTTCCCACCAAACCCCTAAAGCCTTATGGAGCCGTATATGGGGACTGCAGGTGGAGCCTAAGGTCAGAATTTTCTTATGGTCGGCATGCCATAATTCCCTCCCATCTCGAGCCAACCTGTTCAGACGACATATTCTAGATAACCCATCCTGCCAGCTCTGTCAAGACAGTCCCCCCGAAACCCTTGAGCACCTTTTCCTCTGCTGCTCCAGCACTAAAATGGTCTGGACTCACCCCTCAATCAATATTGTACAGCAGCCCAACAGATATACTCGGCTAGACGACTGGTTAATGGCTCAAATCGAGGATCCCAATTCACCCAAACTGGAAGTGATCGCTTACCTCCTTTGGAATGTGTGGCGCCAACGGAACTCCTTCATCTTCCGCCAGCATCCCCTTAATCTCCAACTAGCCGTCGAAGCCGCCCTGTCCCAGCACCAGATGCTCCTTTCTTCGGCGTCGCTCGAGCAAAGAAAACAAGGAAAAACGAGTAAGTTAGGTCAGTGTTGGAGACCTCCAGATCCAGGGGTTATTAAATGCAACATAGATGCCTCTTACCGGCAGGGAAGCTCGGAGGGATCCATGGCCGCCATTTGCAGAGACCACCGAGGAGTGCTCTTTGATGCCTACTCCAGCAACTTTTCCGCGTCTTCTGCTCTGGAATCCGAGGCTCATGCCTTAATCCTCGCTCTGCAGCACCTTATGGCAAAGGACCTGAACTAGATCCCGATGGTGATGGAGTCGGACTGTAGCATTCTCGTTGAAGCTTTGGCGGGGAAGACGTCGCCTTCGTGGAGACTCAGACCCCTCTTTGCAGAGGCTGCGGCGACTCTGTCTTCTTTCCGAACCCTAGCTCTCTGCTTCTGTCCGAGAGAAGCGAATACGGTGGCTGACTGCGCTGCCAAGGCCCACGAGCGAGACAACTTGGCCCAGTTATGGAATCCCCCTCTCCCTTTTCAATTCCGTTCTCTTTTGTATTTGGATGCTGTTAACGCTGGCTGTGTTCGAACTTCTTAGCTAATATATTATCTTTCGACCAAAAAAAAAGCATTTGTCTTCACTTTGTCCATTTTAATAAGAATGCAATGATGTGTGTATCTAATATCGAAATCTTGTCCATTTTATTAGATCCTATTGACCAAATAATACCAAGAAAGACAATGGAGCTTTCTATACCCATTTAACTGTGTTGCTCCTTAGATAATAAAAATGCATGAATTTCATATTTTTCTTTGCACGATCATCGCATATCAATAATAACTAAATATCGAACATTTTTGGGTGTCAACAATATGCCCCCTTTTAAAAGAATAGAATGATTCGTTAATCATTCGATTATTTCAAATTAAGAAACCCAAGAGTCATTACGTGCCTCCTTGTCATCACCCTAATTGATACCGGCAAAGTTAACTTGAACGAGATTAAGCGAAATGCCTTTATTGACAAGCACAACCTCTAAAAAAATGCAAGATTATTAGAACCTACCTGCACTTGAATTGGATGACTCGATGTTCTTGGCTCGTTTATCACTTCATGGGAGGTATTGATGGTAATTGGCTTGATCACGTTGATAAGATACTTTATCATGTAGTTAAACAATTCATTCTTGTGCTCCTCTGATAATTGTAGCATGGGAGCCAACATTATAAGGCTTGGCTCTAATTGTCTTCTATGCTAATCGATAAGTTGTTTTGAGATACCAACATCTCCGCCTTGTTCTTGCTTCGCCATCAATAGTGCAATCGAGGACCTTCCCTGCCCTATTATTACTGGGTCATCATGAAGGGTTGTCATCGCCAGCGTTATCATGATCAAGTTGATTTCTTGTTCTCACCATCGTATCTCCTCAAGTCAACCGCAATGGTCCCATCAAGCATGCCATTTATTTCGATGGAATCTAATCGATGACAAAACATCTTTTTAGAAAGTCATTCTTCGGCTTTTGACAAGAGGAGACAGGTTTTGTGGCAATTCCGGATAGGAAATATCCAGGTGGATAAGAAATAACAGCAAGCCTTTATTTTGAACTTCGAACCAAATTGTATATACAAACCGTGCCAGAATTCAATCAATAACAAGACTTGAAAATGCAACCATTTCCACAGCAATACACATGCACGGACTGTGTTAGAATTTAATCAACAATAAAGCTCACGAACGTGCAAAGATGTAGTGCCGGAATTGTTGCGATAGGGCGAGCGATCGAACAATAATATAGTAGAAGAAGAAAATAAATCGGACACGGATTTACGTGGTACAGTCGTAAAGACCTACGTCCACGGGGAGAGCAGCAGCGAATTTCACTATAGATCAAGCGATACAAGGAGATTACACACTCAAGTCACTCAAACACTCACTCGGTGTTTCCCAAGCCCCAATTACATCCAAAAACGCACACAGTGTTTAGCCCCAAAATTCTTCACAAAATAATCTCTCAATCTCACGAAGGAATTTACACACAAATCTTACCACAAGATTTAATTGGCTTGAACACTAAATCTTCTTGGATGTAATTCACGAACAAGAATGACAAAGAAAATTCCTCCCAAGCACTCGACGACGAGACAGCGCTTCAAGACCAATTCTTCATGATCAACGGTGGAACACCAAGCACTCACGCGGCGCTTCAAGACAATTTATGATCCACATCTACCATCCACGGCCACAGGTCTATATATATAAGTGAAACCTACCAACTTCTCATAGGATTATGTTTCCTATTTTAAATGATTTTATCCAAAACATATCTCTATATATTTTGAACAAAATCCAAATCCAAGTCGAAGTTGGACTTTCTTATTTTAGACGTCCGCAACATATCCAATTTGGAATATTCCGAATTTCACATTTGACTCAAACTCGAGACATATTTTAACAATCTCCACCTTGGCTCGACGTTTGAACCAAGTCGCAATCGCTTTGCAAAAATTTAAACTCTACCGCTACTTTCCCATTGCCCCCAATGGGCTCAACCGCCACAGATATTATCCAAGTCCAAGCCTCGCTTGAACTTCACCATAACTGAGGACCTCATTAGGATACCAACTCCACATGCACCTTTAACTGCTCCATAAGGATTTTCTGACACAACCTCCATAACCGCAGATAAAGCAAAACCATTGTTGCATCCATATCTGTCAGGAGATCGAATACATACTTTGTTAATTTCAGCAGTTACAGCAACCATTGGCTCTATAGGCTCCACCTCGCTACGAGCACCATCTGTGTCGATTACTTTGCTAGTACTCATACTCGCTACCTTAGGAGTTTCTGGTCGCAACTCCACCTCAAGCTGAACACCGTTTAGATCTGTATTGACACTGCCACATACACTCCTAGCCAGAACTATCGAAGACTCATCAAGGGTAACTTCTCTGCTATCAACAGGTGAATTTATATCCGGGCACCACAACTGATCACCCCGCTCACCTTGTGCATAGCCATGGAATATGCACCTTGCCCTCCCATCGAGCTTACCATCACTCACTCGAAAATAACATGGGCAATCAAACATTCTAAAAATAGAATAATCAGCAACGTTGCCTGACCACACTTCTTCAGGAGTTCGCCATTCAATAGCAGTTGATGGGGATCTATTCACCAGATAGCTTATCATACTTAGCACATCAGCTAGGGTTCTCCTAGCAACACCAGTACTAGAGATAATTTTTCGGGCCATCTCTAGTAATATTCTGCTCATCAATTCTGCAAATTGTTGTGATTTACTAGCACTAGTGCGGTGTTTCACTATGCTCTCTTTCATGCAAAATTTATTTGCCAGCTTCGAGCAGAACTCCATGCTATTGTCAGTCTGCACATGCTTGATCGACTTACCAGTCTCCGTGTCGATCGAAGCTCTTGACTGCAAGATCCTGACACCAGCATCAAACTTGTGCCTTGGCACAAACACCCAAGTCTTCCTCGAGCAGTCCATAGACCCTCGAACAGATGCATCCAACGTCTCTGGAGTGAAACCTGTCATTGTCTCACCTTGAAGTTTATACAGGTCTCTATGCTTGATTCCTTTCATTATCACCAGGGCACCTCGAACAACCTTCAAAACTCCACCTTTTGAAGAATACCCGCAACCAGTGAATCTAGGGCACCCAAGGAAATTAAGTTTTTCTTTAAATCGGAACATGCCTCACTCTAGTCAATGTCCTCACGATACCATCATGCATTCTGATTTTAACATCACCAACACCCACAACATCGCACTCAGCGTTGTTCCCTAACTGGACTTTACCACTACCCGTGCACCGATAAGTGATAAACCAGTTTCTATTTGGTGTGACATGAAAAGAACAACCAGAATCCATAATCCATCCATCAAGCGATGAATCATTAGTGACAGACAAGACATAATCAGCATTATCTGCTACAACTGCAACATTATCTGCAGAATCAACTATAATTCCCTTACCCTTCTCATTCTTCAGCTTAAGGCAATCCTTTCTAAGATGCCCCCTCTTGCCACAGCTCCAACAGATAACATTAGCAGTCCTAGACTGACTACGCCTGTTCATATTAGTACTACTATTACCCACGCGTGTTCTAGATCTTCCTCTATTTTCATCTACTAAAGCAGTAGATACATGTTCGCCAGATTCTCTTCTACGAATGTCCTCGCTCAAAATCAAATCTCGAACTCTATCAAACGTCAAACTTGTTGACCCAGAGGAATTACTAATAGCAATAACGGTAGTATTCCAACTATCGGCAATGAGGATAACGAGAATCAAAACACGTACCTCATCTTCAAAGTCAATTTCAACTGAACTCAATTGACTAACAATCATATTGAATTCATTGATATGATCGAAAATCGACGCACCTTCGCTCATCTTCAAATTAAACAGACATCGCATCAAATAGACCTTGTTGATTGCAGAGGGCTTCTCGTACATATCCGACAGGGCTTGCATCAAATCAACAGTGGTCTTCTCCTTTAGGATGTTAAACGCGACGTTACGAGCCAACGTCAGCCGAATAACACCCATAGCTCGTCTATCCAGCAAATCCCAATCAGCTTGCTTCATCGTCGCTGATTTCTCCGCAGATAAAGACAAGTGCGATTCATCCGGTAAAGATAATCTTCAATCTGCATCTTCCGAAACTAAAATCCTTCCCATCAAATTTTTCGATTCTCACTTTTACTTCTTCTGTCGCCATCGATTCGCTTCAACTTAGCCAAGCCTGGCTTTGATACCACTTGTTGCAATAGGGCGAGCGATCGAACAATAATATAGCAGAAGAAGAAAATAAATTGGACACGGATTTACGTGGTTCAGTCGTAAAGACCTACGTCCACGGGGAGAGCAGCAGCAAATTTCACTATAGATCAAGCGATACAAGGAGATTACACACTCAAGTCACTCAAACACTCACTCGGTGTTTCCCAAGCCCCAATTACATCAAAAAACGCACACAATGTTTAGCCCCAAAATTCTTCACAAAATAATCTCTCAATCTCACGAAGGAATTTACACACAAATCTTACCACAAGATTTAATTGGCTTGAACACTAAATCTTCTTGGATGTAATTCACGAACAAGAATGACAAAGAAAATTCCTCCCAAGCACTCGACGACGAGACAGCGCTTCAAGACCAATTTTTCATGATCAACGGCGGAACACCAAGCACTCACGCGGCGCTTCAAGACAATTTGTGATCCACACCTACCATCCACGGCCACAAGTCTATATATATAAGTGAAACCTGCCAACTTCTCATAAGATTATGTTTCCTATTTTAAACGATTTTATCCAAAACATATCTCTATATATTTTGAATAAAATCCAAATCCAAGTCGAAGTTGGACTTTCCTATTTCAGACGTCCGCAATATATCTAATTTGGAATATTCCGAATTTCACATTTGACTCAAACTCGAGACATATTTTAACAGGAATTTAATCAATGGCACAACACCCATGATAGAGATGCATGCCAAAATTGAATCGACGACGAAGCATCGAGATAAAGATATGCGTTGGAATTTAATCAATGATGTGAATCGGAAAGCTATAACTAAGAAAAAATAAAGTGTAGGAAAGTGAAGATGATAAGAGATTACATTTTGATTGTCGAGGGGCCTTTTCAGTTGACGAGAACTTGATATTTATAGGCCTTCTATCATAACCATTAAGGAGCAGCTCTTCGTGCTTGTAACCGTGCTTCCACGCCTCCAAAAATTCAGGCCCACATTCCCACGTTGGCGAGTCTCTGCTCAAAGCAGTTATCAATCTCCCCACGTTGGTCAACTATTATCCATGATCTTCCTTAGTGGATCTCCATGTGCATGATCCTTGCTATTGTTGTCCTTCAAAATAGCAGCCACGACCTCTAGCCGCACACTCATCGACGACTCTAGCCTATAATTATTCTCCAAATCCTGAGTCTTGTAATTGCTATCCCTCAAAATAGCGGCCACGACTTCAAAATAGCCTTGTAACTACTCGTAATTCAGCACACTCGTCGACGACCTCTTGATCTAATAAATATCAAGCATTTGTCTTCCCTTGTCCATGTGCCTGAACCTTGTAACTGTTCTCCACGGCAGCACACTCATCGACGACCTCTTGGTGTAATAATTATCAAGCATTTGTCTTCACTTTGTCCCCATTTTGATAAGAATGCAATGATGTGTGTATTTCATATCGATATCCATTCAACTATTTGATCCCATAGACCAAATAATATCAAGAAAGACAATGGAGCTTTCTTGATCTATTTAACTGCCTTGCTCCTTAGATGATAAAAAAATGCATGCATTTCATATTCTTTTCGCATATCCATAATGACTAACTATCGGATATTTTTGGGTGTCAACAGCATAAAAGAGGGTAGGCTCGATCCACCCTTCCGTGACCAGCCAGCCCCCCAGATTAACTGCTCTTATTTTTGGGCTCCGACTCTCCATCTCTTGACCGGAATGGCTGCGAGTTGATTGGTCCCATTGCTGATTCCATGGCATCTGTTTTCATACTTCCTTGTTCAGAATCAAGACAAAACAAAAATAGCAGTTAGTTATGCATCCAACTGTTCCAAAAGGAACACAAAATATTTGCACTAACACGACCGAAACATATCCAACGGTACTATCTTACCCTTACCAAAAAAATATATATATATATATATCCAACGGTACTCGTGTAAGAAATGTTCATGTCATAGAATTTCGAAATGGTCAAGCAAAGACGCGAAGGCGTGCGTGCAAGATGGGGTATGAGTTCGGTCACCCACTCAATTAGCTTAAAAGCTGAGTTGTTTGCCGCGTATGAGATATTTTGCTTTAAACCTTGTCTTTTTTCTTATAAGTATATTGGAAGTCCTAAAACTTGTCACGAAAGTATAATTTAGTCCTAAGACTTTCAAAAAATGCAATACAATCCTAAAATTTGTCAAATTGGTCAAATCAAGTTATTCCTTTGATAGTGTTTTTTGAAAGTTTTAGAACACAATTACACTTTCGTAATAAGTTTTAGGACTTGATTACACTTTTTGAAAGTTTTAAGATTCAATTGCATTTTATGACAAGCTTTATGACTTCATTACATTTTTCGAAAGTTTAAGGATTCCATTTTACTTTTATGACAAATTTTTAGGACTTCTAATACACTTATCTTCTTTTCTTTTCTTTTTTTGTACCATCTATCTATTTATACTTATGATTAATATCACAAAAAAGTCAAATTAATACACATTTGACAAATTTACCATAAACTAATTTTTTTTATCACAAAAAAATCCCAAACCAATACACATATGATAAATTTAGCCTAAATGACCACAAAAACCTTAAACTAATATATTTGTGACAAATTTATCTTTAAATTAATTTTTTATCACCAAAAACCCAAATTGATATATCTCTATGATAGATATACTCTTTATTAAGTTGGATTAATGCCACAAAAAAAATCACAAAACCGATACAACTATGACAAACGAAGAATAAAATCTCAAATCGGTATACCAGTTAATTATCATATATCATTTAACTCAGCAATTTAACAGTAAAATTTAATAAAAATTAACATGGGGTAAATTTGTTACAAATATACCAATTTGAGATAAACTCAACAAAGGTGTACTGGTTTTGAAATTTTTGTGATCAAAAATTAATTTGGAGTAAATTTATCATAAGTATATCAAATTTGAGATATTTGTGATATTGACTCTTATACTTAAGTCTCTAGTCTAAGTGGTGCGTTTGGTATCAGCGTGAATGCTTTTTCTAAGTCTCTGGTCTTAGTGGTGCATTTGGAATAAGCGTGAATGATTTTCTTGGGATTTTCTTCTTGACTTTGACCCCCGTAATATGGTTTCATTTGAGCTTGGCTTAGGTCAACACTTCAGCAACTTCCTCGTCACTTGCACGTTAATGTCCTTTCTTCTTCAGACAGCAATGTTTATTAATTCTTCCCATGAACAAAATAGATCCCACAATTTTATTTTTATGGTTTTTTTAATAAATGTAACTAGACCATTAAAATAGGTTATAAACTCATTTCTAAACTCATATTTGATAGAATAAATTATTATATAAGTTAGTTATATTCAATAAATGTGATGAGTTGACTCGGATATGGCTTAAAACATATCAATTTAGGTCAAAACATTTTCAACCTGACCCAAACCCAATCCAATCACCTATTTGACAAAACTAGATCTAACTACTATTTATACCTCTAGTTATATTTTTTTCTTTAAATAGAATTTTGTTAAAGCAAATAATTAAGCGGATTCCACAGTTTCCAATGTATCTATTGTCCTTATGTTATGCACATAAAGTAACTCAAAGACCGAATTACTCTTACTTAATATGTCATCGACAAGTGTGATGGAAGCACTTGTTAAACACTGCGACGAAGAAAATTTTATCATTTCCAATGCATTGTATTTTCATGTTATGTATAGATGATAATCACCTTATTAAGATAATCCATATCTAAAAAAGATTATATAAAAGATTCACTCACTTAATATATAAAAATGAATTACAATATATAAAGAAGAAGATGAGAAGTAGAAAGGAAACACAAGTGAGTTGAGGAAGATAATTAGGGATTTTTAGGGTTCCCAGTCCAGTTCCAAGTTTCAATTCTAGCTCTCACTTCTCGGTTCCTAAAAAAGTAAAATGGGAAATCAGACTATTTCTCCCTAGAACCCAAAATTGAATTGGTTTCCACTAATTTGGTTCTTTGATTTCTGATCCTACATTAAAACTATGTTCACTCCTAATTATAAGTGCCCTGAGAGAATTCATTAATAAGGCTCATCTGAATAAAGTATACTTAATATATATTTCAATGGCACTCATCGAAAGATTTCTTCCAAATAAATAGGTTTTCATACACTTTTCTTTAGCATGTTGTCCTTCTCTTACGTCCAAGTCAAGTCAGCAAGTCAACAAATCCAACGAAGGATCCACGCAATGCGACGGCTCAAATCCATGGAGCTCCTTAACACCTAGACGACCGTGTGAGGATCTTTTGAATTTTAATACGTGAAATTTCTAGGAAATGGGCAAGGCGTGGTGAAGAAAAAGAGGATCACTAGTCTACAAAAAGCCAAAAAGAGGGATTCCATGCTCTTGAGAAGCGTCCATTTATCCCGTACTCTTGCCGTCTTTATTAATTTAATCCCTAATTTTGTATGGAATTTTATTGTAACCTTCATCGGAAATCATCAATGAAGTATTTCCACGCTAGCGGTCTCCCGGCGAAAATTGATCAGAATGATAAAAAAATTAAATTGGCGAAATTAAAGAAATTAGTATTGAATAAATATTTAAATAATAAATTTAGAATTGATTAGATAGTCTCCCTAATAAATTTGTATCGAAGCGACTGTTAAAAAAATTATAAATATTTGGGCATTTAAAACACGTCTTGTCCTCACTCATCGACAAGATCTGAAAAGATTTTCAGTAGTGTGGACCGGTCAAAAGTAACCATGAGTTCGTGGAAATCGCACCCTTCGTACAAAATGGGAACATCTGGAGCAATCGAGACTTCAAGACTTCAAAAGAAAATGGCACCGGCTCTGCTTATAACACGGCTCAGAAGCTTTGACACGGCGAAGAATTGACCCTTCGGGTTGCCAAGTTCAATTACGTAAGTTAGATATTACTTTAACACGACATGATCCAATCAAATTGACCCGAAAGGAAATCCAACTTTCATAGAGAGCCCATCCCCGCACTCATTTTTAGTTGAAAAGATAGGGCAATTTCAGTAACGAGCACCGTCCGACACCGAAGCTTCCGTCCATGGCCTCGCACTCGCCTGTTCATAATTTCTTCTACATCCCTCCAATCAAGCCAATTAGAAACAGTAAAACAAGCTATTTATTCCACTTGAAGGCGCTCTGACCGAGGTCAACAGTTTCTTTTTGGGTCTCCGGAGACCGAGGTCAACACTTGATCATTACGAAATTGACTATAAGAGTGAAAATGTATAGGAAAATGCCGATATAACTCGAATAGGTAAACTGACTAAAGCTTTATATTAACATTGTAGATCATCCTGGCGTTTGCTCTTCCATGCGCCTCAAGCTCGGCCTTTGCACATCTCTGGTAATTTTCTTTCTTAGCTCCACTCACTTTCCCCTCAGCCATTCATTCACCTTCACCCAATTCGAAAATCAAATCAACAAGGAAGTTTGGTAACCATTTTAAACCGTTCGTTTTTGAGCTTAATCGTCGTGAAAAAAAAAAAAAAAATCGATCAATGGCATCACATCTCTGTCCTGTTAGTGTAGATCTCTGTCCTTTTAGTGTAGATGAAATCAATATTCTGTTGGATGGTCAGGTGGTCAAAGATATCTGAGAATATATTGTAGCAATACACGTTGACCATGGTCCCGGCCAAGCTGCTGGCCCGTGGGAAGAGCTCTTTGGGATCGGAGGGCCTGTGGTGGTTTGACAACGCTACATAGGCCGTTGGGAAGTGCCGGTGCACCGCATCGTATCTGGCCTTGGAGTACTTGCTTAAGGCATCGAGGGCTACTCCTGGAGAGAGGCTCTTCGCGTATCTGAGAGATGGCATTTGGAAACCCAGGTACATGTCTTTTTTTTTTTTTTTTTGGTCATAAGGTTCCTGACTTTGCTCTAACATATATGATTGCATTTGATACAAAAAGTGAGTGGGAGTAGTTGCCAAGTGGCTCCCCATTCCTGAGATCCATCCCTTTTTTCTTTTTTTTTCCTGAGATCCGTCCCTTGACGAGCTGTGTTCGCACCCACTTTGTGAACCAGTGCTGCGTGCAGATTTATCATAATCTTCACACCAGTTTTCCTACCAAAATTACGGAAATTAGGTGTGGTCAATGCAAGACTTATGAGAGAGAATTGTGCAAACTTCATGTTGTCATTGATCTATGTTGTGTAGATAGAGCACTGATATTGAATCTCATACGGGGGTGATTGTAATGGATGTTGGAAATACGATTGGATATTATTAAAGATTCTGATTGTGCCCTCGACCTTGATCATGATTCTAATTGATTAAATTAATCCTGAATTAGTTCAGTAAATAGAAATTAGAAATCCTTGTCTAGTGCTTCTTTTTTTTTTGGTCTCATTCTTACACTATAAATAGGTATATGTATTTGTATACAAGATCATATAATTTAATACAATTTTTCCTCCATTTCTTCTTTGGTTTGTGTCAATGGATCTGGTCTAATATACTTAAGGCTCATTTAGAACCCGTTTGCATGAAGAGGATGATACGGAAAAAAGAAGAAGAAGAAGAAGAAATAATGATTGACTCGCTTATATAGAGCCTACAGAAAGATGTGGAATCAACTGTCACCCATGTAGCATATGCTTACTTTTAGGTAACATATGGATGAAATAAACAATGGACGATTTGACTTTATTTGCCAAACGTGAAACAATGGCCTTCACTTTCACTCCTCTAGAGTATCATAGGTAATCAATTCAGAGTGAGTCGAAAGCTTAGGTTCTTTCTTCTTTTTGGGCATGGGTGAAAAGACAGGGAATGGTGAACAACTCTATTACCATTTTGGGCAATACTATAGGGCACCTTCACCTGTTACAAAAAATATTTGATTTGAAGCCATAAATAAATATTATTAAAGTATGTTTCGAATTTAAGTCCGTAAATATAGGACTCGACCCCTGTCTGCCGCAAGTGAAGAAATATATGCTGACTGGAAGCACGCACATTACATGCTATGGTATCCGCATGCGGAGCAATAAATGGGAAGAGATGAGAAAAGAAGAAGAAAACGAGCAGCTTCCCTGGATTCGTTCATGGAGAACAACGATGACTGATCATCAGCCGTCATTGCTGACTTTAACTGAGAAGAAGAGACGAAGAGCTAAGGAGAGCTAAGGAGAGCTATTCGTGCATCAAAGAGAAAAGGTGTGGGTTTCTTCTGTCCCTTCCATTAAATCGACCGGCTTTTTTTATCAATAATTTCTTGACACTTACCAATATTTATTAAAATTTGCCATCGCGGAAAAAAAATACTAATGTTCTGGGCGTGGAACAGTAGAATTTTTTTTTTTTTTGGTAATGGAAAAATATGATTAAGGAAGTGGAACAGTAGAATTTCGCAACTACATTAAAGGAAAAAACTTGTTGGTCATTTAGACCTAAAGTTTGGATTTGTAGGTTAATAATTCGACATAAAATTAAGTAAATTGAAGCAATGATGAATTATAGAAATAAAATTTGATAAGTTAATAAACAAAATGATGATTTTATAATTACTAATAAGTTACCAACATGTTAGCTGGAAAAAGTACACTGATCATTTTTTTTACCAATAATTTCTTGACAATTACCAATACTTATTGAAGTTTATCATCACAGAAAAAAAAATTCTATTTTCCCAAACATGGAACAATAGAATTTTGCAACTACATCATAGTAAAATAAATCTGTTATAAGTCATGAGAGTCTCATGATTACCACTATGTAACCAAAAATCTTCATGGAAGCTACAAGGTCTATAAGGTGGGTCGCACGGGCTCCAGAGCTTGCCTAGACAGCTTTTTCATTCGAAGATGACTAAAGGTTTACTTGGTGAAAGATAATCAGAGCTTACAACTTACAATAAATTAAAAAGTGTATAGATTTAGAGAGAGAGAGAGAGAGAGAGAGAGAGAATATTTAAAGCTTAATGTACCCATTCTTGATCATCCATTCCAAGCTCCAAAGATCTTCTTCGCACTTGAGACTCCAATATGCCCATCCAAACGTGGCTTTTCCGTATGCTTCCAGTTGAGCCTCCACATACTCTTGGTTCTCCTCTTCTGTTGCTCCATTTGGTCCCCACTCCGCTGCCCATTCACCTGCAATTTCACATTACATCATAGGTTCACACTTCTTATATATACATGTACCCGCAAAAATTAGTACATATATGGCATCAGTGCCATGACAATTTTGTTATAGGTTTGGACTTACCCACAAAAATGAGAGGTCCATTTGATGTAGCGAGACTTTCCAATTGGGCAAACCAATCTTCGTAAAATATAGGAAGGGTATCTTGGATGGTGTCCAATTCTGTGTCGCACAGAAAATAGCATTGCATATCCACAACTGTCCTGTCCAGGCTGCTAGCGTCGGGGAGCAGCAGCTCCTCGCTGGAGGTTTCCAGCATGCACGACATGATCACATAAGCAGAGGAGGAGTGCTTGCGGCCAGCATTGTGCCCGGCAATGTAGTACTTGCTGACAGTCTCCAGAGGGAGTGTCTCCGCGAGTGGCTCGTTCAGAAGGTCGACCGCATAAAAGCTCGGGCTCTTGGCGTATCTACATAGGCAAAATCGAAAGATAACCCTAGTAATCGGACTAAGGCTCGTGAACCACGGGTTAATTAATTACCGCGACGTTAGGAATTCTACGACATGGAGGGTTTGTTGGATGGTATCATATGTGTCTCCCCATTCGCGGAACCCGTCTCTTGATGAGCTGCGTTCCCAGCCATTTTGGGAACCAGGTGCTGCACGCAGGTCAATTATCACCTTCAACCCATACTTCCTGCAAGTAATAAACGTAGTTGATACGTTATGTACAGCATTTGTGCGTAACAAGATGAAGAGAACATGGCAGCAGACTCACTCTGCCCAAAAGAAGGCATTGTCTAGATAGGCCAAGGAACCACCGACGTAAGGGCGTGGAGGATTTGGGCCGCTTGCTATCCACCAACCCACAGGAATTCTCACCGTGTTCAATCCATTCTCAGCTACAAACTTGAAATCATCTTCCACTATGAACATGCTCCAATGTTCCTATAATCAATTAATGCCTTTTATTGAAGCCTACAAGATTATAGATATGCACATACTAGTGCATAACCCGTGTTCGTAGCGGTATCTTCTTATACTTTAAAATATTATATATCCACCAAACAAAAATGTAATAGGTACAACTGACTTATTCTTTGTAAATATTTGATTGAATAATGAAGTTAAGAAGAATTATTGCTTTGATAGAAGAATGTTATTTAATCAGATAAGAGAATTATCTTTTAATCAAACCAAGAGCATAAGCCTTTTTTATTTATAGTAACTTTTGGTTGCTGAAGTGATCTTAATCACTCTTGAGACTTCCCCGAGTAAACAATATTAACACTTAGTTTAGATGGAGTGACTAAATGGGAATAGAAAGGTCCGCATAACGAACTCAAGAGAGATAAGAAAAGAAAGAAAAGCCTGTCATGGTTACACTCTTAATAAAACAAATAAAAGGAGAATGAGCGTACTCAGACTAATGTGAAAATGCTTAAAAATTTTGGACAGATAATTGCTTAGAAAAATTTATTTTTTGCTATTGGAAAAGTGCGATGCTAGAGTTATCAACTAGCATATCGAATCAGTTTACTTAGTGATATGTCAAATTGCAAGTGAGCCTTTGAATAGGCAAATTTCTTGTATATGAAACCAAGTCCAATGAATAAAGTCAATTATAAGTGTCCGTTTTGTGGGTTCCTCATGTAAAACTCATAACATGGACAGCCATAATAGAATTGGTCCGGTAGATCCAAGTTCAAGCAAAACTTACCCATGTAAATAGGAAAATCATATTCAACAACTAATCCCAATTTGGCACCCTAATTAACAAATTAAAATTTATAAATCAGTCTTCTTAGATCAGGTATTTCTCGTCTATAAACGGGCAGCTGTGTCCATGTGTTTCCATGATTGCTACTTTTTTACAGACAATAGGCATACAGACCCACGGTTTCGCTGTACTTGACATGTACCATGAAAGAAACCAACACGTCAGGTCAAGATTACGTAAGTGAGAATTTCTCGCAGCAGGATCACAAATTGCTGTTTCCATTGCGAAGATTTCAACAACTAAGTTGATGCGGCATATAAGTATTGACACTATGGCCAAGCGTTTCACCTCTAGCTAAGTTCAGTAATTAGTTACTTGAGCTTGGTAAGAGTCGGTTGTGCATATCATATGATGTCAGTTTGTATTATATATTGTATCATTTTACATAGCAATATATCCAGTGCTAAGTAAGATTACTATGCTGTCGGGAATAAAGACCCTATGAGGAGCATATGAGAGTCAAAGGAAACACTAGCAGCTGCTGCATCTCCTACTTGTGACAGATATTAATAAACACCGGTTAGAATTTGTTCCTCTTAAAAGAAAACTCGTTCGCAAGCCAAAATACCAAAAAGATTAAAAAATAAATGAATACAATGGAGTGAGTTTAGTTAAAGCTATAATCTGGCAATAAAAAAATAATTTGATTAATTATCAATTTGAGAAGTGCGAACTTGGACTATATTCACATATGAGTTTTATAATTACGTACCCTCATGACTTCAGGGGCTTTTTGTGGTCCAAGACCATTAGTGACTTGGAACTCGCCTTCCAATCTTTTAGTGAAGCTCATCAAAAACACAGATGGGTCTTCATCTCCCCAAACATCACTCTTGTCACATTGATAATCAGCTGTCACTCGTTCCTCTGTCCTCACCTGCAAAACACATTCTAATCACTCTCTTTTTATTGTATAGTAAGTCCCCATTGATCATTTGTTAGAAGATCTCATTCGCGTCACTTGATGCTATAAAGTGTTATCTTATTAATCTTCTGTTGTTTTCTCTCAATCTTTGCTTCAAATAAATTTCGAAATGTTTTCACTTTGCTAGTCTTTACTTAACATGTTACTACGTAAGGGATAACATCTATTTACTCAATATGTTTATGACCGATGCGATGGACTAAAATCGTAATCGAGATGGCCTTTCAATTAAATGGACTATATTTAACATCCACTTAAGTAGACTAGTCTTGAGCAATTATTTGGTGGGCGTTACACATGCGCTAGAATAAATCTGGTCGGGGAGGCCTGATATGGGTTTCACTAGTTTTAGCGGTGCAGGTACATCTCGGTATATGTATGATGCTCACGCAATAATTTCTCGCCGTCTTAGGTTATTTGTGGTTATTCTTCTAAAAGATGTAGGGAAGGGGAAGAGATTGATGACCTGTAAGAAGCAGCGATTGGAAGCTTTGATTCTGACCCGGCTTGGATCATCTGTGTTCCTCACGATCTCAAAGGTTTCTAGGGTTCCCGGCGAATCGCAAGTAGCCACCAGATCGACACCGTCCCCACCAGAGTCAAGGCCGACGAATTGCTTGTTGGCGACCCTAAAGTTGAAGAATCTCTCGTTGATTCTCCACAGCTACACGTACAAAACACTGGTAAAATTATTTACGTAAAAGTAACAAGCCAGTTATCGTAATTGCATTGGCTCCGTCCCCAACGCTGTTCGATGTTAGTCCTGGTGTACCCGTGAGATAACTCCAATAACATCGATGACAATACGATACCTGAGCCGAAAATTCGGATGGTGGTAGCCGAAAATTATTACTCATTTGCACTTGGGTACCGTGGGACGCAAGTTCGCCGAACTTACATCGCGGGTTTGCACAGTCAATTGTTATTTTAATATTTTATTACTCACCCTGAATGTCTTCCATTGGGAGCCTGAACCTGCTGGGCAACGCCCAGCAGGAGTCCCTGTGCTGTTGGCGACTAGTCGGCGCCCTCCTCCAAACTCGGCGCAGAGATACTTCCCGACCATCATCGATTTGAACTGAAGTCCGGTCCCATCCTACACATTATACATGGTTCCAGAATCAGAAAAATCGTCGACACCGAACGAACCATCGGTTAAAAGAAGCAACGAGAACACTGAGGTGATTAGTGTGTATAGCGAAGTACCAAGAAGTCCTTGTTGGGGATTGCATCAAAGAGGGAAGGCTTGATCCATCCTTCCGTGACCAGCCAGCCTCCCAGATTGACTGCTCTTATTTTCGGGTTGCGATTCTCCATCTGTTGACCGGAATGGCCGCGGGTTGATCGGATCCCATTGCTGATGACTTCCATGGCTTCTGTTTTTCAACTTCCCTTCTCAAAATCAAGATAAAAGATGCAGCAGGCAGTTATGCAACTGATTGCCTCAGAAGGAACACATAAAGTTCGCACTAAGTCATATCCCAGGGTACTCGTGTAAGAAATGTTCATATAATTAAATTTCGAAATAGTTAAGTAAAGCCGCCATGCGTGCTTCCATGACTAGGGTAGAATTCAGTCGCTCACGTAATTAGCTTGAAACCTAAGTCGTCTGCCTGTTGCCACAAGCCGCTTGTCTATTCACACTTAGTGATCTGGTCTATTTCTCTGGTTGACTTGGTGCATTTCTCTTAGACTTTTCGTGCGGACTCGCCTAGCATGGATTGCCACGTAACTTCAACTCAGAAACTTCCCCGTCCCTCGCCCGTTGAACTCTGTTTCTTTGAAGATGATAACGTAACTTAGCTCTCACGGAGAATGAAATACATTAAACGAAATTTTACATTTACCTTCGTTTCTTTGCTCATTTTAAATGGCAGAATTGTCAAAAAAAAATCTTAAACCTATTGTATTTGTGCCAATTTAATCCTAAAATTTTTAACTATCTCCATTTAATTTAAAACGTTTTAACATAATGCTAATTCGGTCCTTTCGATTAATTTTGTCGGATATTGCTGACGTGAATACTGATCGACTTATATGGCACAGTCGATACTAACATGAATATATTTTAATACTTATTAAAATTTTTCTTTTGTTTCCTTTTTCCTTTCTTTTTCTCTCTCTTTTTCTCCTCCTCTTTCCAGTGGCTGGTAAGGACTGGCCTCACTTGAGCAAGGGTGGCCCTCGGCACCTTAGGCAAGAGTCGACCTCGTTGGGGCAAGGGCGAGTGTCGGTAAGGCCACCCTCACTGAGGGAGTCCAACACTTGCCTATGGCGGCAAGGGCCACCCTCACTTAGGCATGACCAGCCCCATTGACCATCGAAAAGAGGAGAAGAATAAAAGAGAGAAAAAAGAAAGGAAAAAAGAAAAATTCAAAAATTATTAAAATATTATTTAAAAATATTCACATCATCGTTGATCATGTTACCTAGACAGGCTAGTGTTCATGTTAATAATATCTAGCCACAATTAGCCAAAAGAACTAAATTGGCACTATATAAATATGTTTAGGATTAAACTAACATAATTAAAATGTTTAGGGTTAATACCCCGAAAAACCCCAAACCGATACATCTGTGACAAATCTACCCCAAACTATTTTTGACCACCAAAAACCCCAAACTTGTATACCTTTGACAAATTTACCCTAAACCGGTACACTTGTGACAAATTTACCCTCTGTTGGTTTTATCAAATTTTCTTATTAAATTATAAAGTTAAATGACATGTGACAATTGACCGATATACCAATTTGAGATTTTACACTCTATTTGTCACAGTTTACAATTTTTGGGATTTTTTTGTTGTATTAATCTAATTTAGCGGGGGGTATATTAGTCATAAATTTATCGGTTTGGAGTTTTTTTGGTCGAATAAATTAGTTTGGGGTAAATTTGTCATAAATATATCAGTTTAGGGTTTTTTATAGTTAGTCGAGGTAAATTTGTCACGGATGTACCGGTTTGGGGTTTTTCATGGTAAATATGTTTAGGATTAAATTTGTCACAACATAATTAAAAAATGTTTATGATTAAATTGACACTAATGTAATAGGTTTAAAACTTTTCCAATACTTTTCCTATTAAGAAAGTAGTTAAGGAAATTTCACAATTTTCAATAAATTGATTTTCACTATGTTATGCACAAGAAGTACCTTCAAAATTGTGTTTTATTAAATATATCTATAACAACAACATTGCAGTGAAGAAAATTTATCATTTTCAATATACAGTGCTTTTCATTTTATGTGTAATGAGTCCAATAAAAATGAAAATATTTTCCTTAAATATAGTTAATTAGTGCCTTCAGAGAGTTCTTCTAAATAAAATATAATTAATAAGTATGTCAATGGCACTCCATGCTTATCCTTTTATTCTATTAAAATATTTTCCTTTCAATTTAATTTGTTATTGCTTGCCCTTTTATTGTGTCCTCCAATTTCTAATTAGTTTGGAAAAAAAAAACATTTCTTTAATTGGTGATCAATAATTCTGTGGAAGGATATACATGAACATATTTGATAACAAGCCTTCGAATAATGTGAATCTTATAAAGTGTCCATCGATACGACAGCCCAAATTCATTGAGCTCATAAATATTAGATTCATAATTTATAAATGTGAAATTTCTAGGAAATGGGCAAGACCGGGTAAAGATAAAAAGGGATCACTAGTCCAAAAAGGAAAAGAAAGAACGAGGGATCCGATGCTTTTGAGAATTTTCATTTGGTCCCCTCTCTTGTAATCACATGGACAAACTATTTGAAGCTCCTGTTACCAAAATAATATTTATTTATGTTTGCCGTTTAGGAATCACACGCTTCGCACAAAATGGAACAAACCGAGGATGTTTTTTTTCCATATTATTAGGGTGTCCGCAAATACTTACACAATCACATCAGCCCAAGATCCTAGAAAATCACCAGCAATTACGTTCACGTCATTGTACTTGTGAATCAACCTGTCCGAGGATGTTTTTTCCATATTATTAGGGTGTCCACAAATACCTACACAATCACATCAGCCCAAGATCCTAGAAAATCACCGGCAATTACGTTCACGTCATTGTACTTTTGAATCAACTTGTCATCCCCCATCATCCAATGTGAAATCGAAGTGTAACAGTAAAAGTACCTTCACCTTCTTTTTTTTCCTTATTATACGGTTGGCAAACTAACAACCTAATTACCCTTAAATAATTTGCCAAATTTATCAGAAAAATCCTAAAATTATTGTCTTGTGCCAATTTGGTCTTTAAACCTTTTAATTATGTAAATTTAGTCCTAAATATTTTTAAAATAGAAATTATTATGGTAGACACTGATCGTCCTATATGATACAACCAACGTTTATGGGGATTTTTTTTTAATAATTTTTTTGTTCTTTCTTTTCTAGGCAATGAGCAAGAAGTGTTAAAAAAGGGGATTCAATGCTTTTTGACAAAATTAAGGAAAGACTTCACTAGATTAGAACAGACAAAAGTCATCCTAGTCGTGGAAAAGCAGGTTTTGGTCCCAGTTATGGGACGGAATTCATATGTTTCATCCCAAATGGTAACATCTTAGCTATCATTAATTCTGGAAAGACATCATCAATTGTATTCACTTCACTCTACTTATGAACCAAACTACATATCCCATGCCACATGTGGAATTTAGATTGTAATAGTAAAAATACCTTGGCCTTTTTTTGGGAAAATTATCTAATCAATCCTAAATTCACTATGCATATGTCAATTTTATTCTAAATTTTCAATTTTACCAGTTTTGCCATAAACTTTAGTGCAAAATTCCAATATAATCCTACTAATCAATTTTCGCTAAAAATCCTTGACATAATAGTGTGTCATGTAAAACAATTGATGATGGCTAAATTGTCGTATTAGCGATTTTTGACGAAAATTTGCCAGAATGACTATATTGGAATTTCGCACAAAGATTTAATACTAAATTGGTAAAGCTAAAAAGTTTAGGACTAAATTGACGTCCGTACAATCGATTTAAGATTGATTGAACAATTTTCCTATCTTTTTCAATTTTATCATTAGCAAACTGGTGTGGAAAGATGGACAACTCCAGCTACCTTCAAATAATTGCCATAAAGGTCCAACAACCGTAATGAAATATATGATTTGAGTAACTAAAATTACAGTTGTTAGGTCACTATAAAAGTAATAGCATTTTGTAAGCCATAAAACCTTTAAAAAAATACACTTCATAATAATTTCTAATTATCTGTTACTTATTTTTTTTCCCAAAACGGCTGTTAATCTCATAGTGGATTAAGGTTAGTCACATGAGCATTCTTTTTTGAGTAATGGCTAGTTAGTTCACATGGAACTCGAAAGTTCGAGGTTGAAAAGTGTCATTATAAACCCACCCGCGTGCTAAAAGTCAAGAAGCCTTTCCCAAGGAAGCAAATTTCCAGGGCACTGGTGTGTTTATAACGTGGCTCAAAAGCTTTGACATTGTGAAGAAGTGGTCCCGTTATCATGGGGCTATTAAGTCTCATTACGTATGTTAGACCTTAACATGATCCAATCAAATTGGCCCAAAAGGAAATCTAAGCACCATCCCACACGGCCTACTTTCTTGGCGTTGCTTTGCCTGTTCATAATTTCTTCTACGTACACCTCCAATCAATCTTGCCGATGGCCATGAGCCATTCAGAAACAGTAAAAGCTATTTATTCCACTTTAATGGACTCCGACCGAGGTCAACAGTTGATTATCACGAACATCAACCATATAAGCGTAAATGTGTAGGAAAATACCGAAATTATTCGAATAGGTAAAGTGATTTAGGCTGTATATAGCCATTGTTGATCATCCACTGAAGACTCCAAAAGGCCCATCCGAATGTCGCCCTTCCATACACCTCAAGCTGTGCCTTTGCGAATCTCTGGTAGTCTTCCTTCGTAGCTCCACTCCCTTGCCACTTGGCCACCCATTCACCTTCTCAAAGAAAATTTATCATTTGCAATATACTGTGTCTTTCATGTATGTGTAGTAAGACCAATAAAAATGAAAATATTTCCTTAAATATAGTTCATAAGTGTCTCTAGAGAGTTCATTAGCAAAACCCGTTCTATATAAAATACACTTAATTAGTATCTCAAGGGCACTCCATGTTTATCCTTTATTCTATTAGAATCTAATCTTTTGATTTAACTTCTCGTGGCTTGCCTTTTTTTGTCTCCTCAGGTCTCTAATTGGTAAAAAAAAAAGTCTCTAATTGGTGAGCAATACTTCTATAGAACGATGTACATGAACCCAGTAAATAATAGCCTTTGGGTAATGTGAATCCTATAGAGGGTCCACGGTGTGACATCTCAAAGAACTCTTTTATAATTCATAAATGTGAAATTTTTAGAAAATGGGCAAGATGTGGCAAGGAAAAAGGAGATCTCTCGTCTCCAAAAATGAAAAGGATGAGGGGTTCTATGCTTTTGAAAATCTTTGTTTTGTCCCAAAATCTTGCAATTTTACATGGCCAAACTATTTGAAGCACCTGTTAGCAGAAAAATATTTATAAATGTTTGCCATTTGGGAAGCCAACACGCTTAGTATAAAATGGAAACATCTTGACAATCAGAGAATGTTTTTTCATATCGTTAGGATGCCTGCAAATAATTGCACAATCACATCAGCCCATGACGTTTGGGTAAATCGCGGCGCCTGCAATGTTCGGATCGTGATTGTTGGGGTCACCACCCGAATCTATAGGATCATACGATGAGAATTTTGGCTGCACTTCTGCATTTTGCACTATTGTTTCTTTTTTAAAGATTCAAGAAAGTCGTCAGCAATTACGTTGACGTCATTGCACTGGTGAATCAAACTATTAAGTTCCCCTCCATCTAATGGGAATTGGAGTGTAACAGTAAACGTATACTAACCTTTTTTTTATATTTTATCTTATGATTGGCAAATTAACAGCATTTTGATCCAAAAATAATAATAATAATAATAATAATAATAATAATAATAATAATAATAATAATAATAATAACAACAACAACAACAACAACAACACAACTAACCTTGAATAATTGTCATTAGGGTCTGACACATATTACTAAATATTCGATTTGAGTAAACCTATCAAATGGATGGATTAGGTTGGATTTGGATCAAATCATGGATGGTCCGAACCAAATTGATCCATTTAACCTAATTCGATCCATTTATCATAATACAAAATTTTCAATTCATACCCGATCCGACTCATTTAACCAAATATAAGAAAACTTGTTTCTTATGATTATTTAAAAAAATAATATTGCTAAAACACTTTTATCCAATACAAATTTAGTGGACAATTTTTATAATTCAAAAAAAAAAAAAAAAAAAAAGTTGAGGCTTCCCTTTTTTTCTTGAAAAATATCGTTTAGAAAATCATTTTGTAATGTCGATTAACAAATTGAAAAATATTTTTCACCATTTGGTATGGAAAATTTGATTTAATTTTCCTCCATGCATTCCTTTTAATATTTTTAATATTTATTTTTTTAAATCAAAATTTTAATTATTTTATCTTTTTCTTTTCTTTTTTTTTTTCTTCTTTTCGGATGATCACTTGCCATGGTAACGGCCGGTGACTAGTTACAAATGAGCTCGAGCCTCACCATAGGCCAATGATTTTGGAGATCGCCTAAGGCCGGCGAGCTTGAATCTCGCCAAATTAGCAAGGTTGGAGCCTCACCAAACGTCGGTGAGGTCTCGCCCTTGCTCGATTAGCGAGCTCGAGCTTTGCCAGCCTATAGTGAGCTCGTCCATCACCTAGTCGATCACCGGCCATTGTTGTGGCCAGCCATAGTAGGAAGAAAGAAGAAGAAAGAAAAAATAAAATTATAAAATAATTATAACTTTGATTTTTAAAAATATTTTTATAAGGTTGAAGAGGGAGAGAGTATGTGGGTGAGCCTAGTGGTTTGGAAATGGGTTATAAACTCAACCCATATATACCAATTTATTTTAGTCTTTAAACTATTTTACCCATTTAAGAAACGCTATTCACAATTTAAGTAATCCATATATGACCCATATGATAAGTCTAAATTAGCTCCCATATAACCCAAAAGTCCAAGTTGAAGAGTCTATCACTGTAACCCATTAACGTGTCAAAAGTGAGGGTGAACATATCGGACTGTTCGGATTAGGAACCGCTCGGACCAAACTGAACCAGCCAGTTTGGTCCAGTTCTCGAGGATATCGGTCCAATTCCTATTTCCATAAAAATGGAACCGGTTCTTTGTTCCTAAGGGGAATTGGACCAATGGACTGAACCAACGCTCTTTTCTTTAAAAAAAATATTTTTAAAATTTCTTCCAAATAACAATAAACCTTATAATTGTAATAACTCTAATATTTTTTAAAAATTTTTAATTTTTTTGCTAAGTGGCCGGTTCCATTGGACCAGACCGGTTAGTGTGGTCTGGTTCCTGGTTCGAGAACCATTCGATCTGATCTCCAATCCCAAAAAATGGGAACCAGACCAAGAACCGATCACCCCTAATCAAAAGTTAGAAAGTCTTTTAGGTAGCAAATAACAATAACAATAGCTCAAAGCTTTGATTCCTTGAAGGAGTTAGTACGCCATCACGAGGCTGCCAAGTTCCGTTATGTACGTTAAATCTGAGCTTAACATGATTCGATTAAGTCGGCCCACAAAGTAATCCCATCGCAGCAATCATTTTTAGTCGAAGTATGGCGCGATCATGACTACAAGCACCATCCAACACCGAGGCCTACGTTTTGGCCTTGCATCATTGCTTGTCCATAATTTCTTCTTCGGACCTCCAATCAATCTTGCTTATGGCTATGAACCATTCAAAAATAGTAAAAGCTATTTATTCCACTTTAATGCGCTCCAACCGAGGTGATCATCACGAACATCGACTATATGAGCATACATGTGTAGGAAATACCGAAATAATTCGAATAGGTAAACTGATTAAAGCGTTATATAACCATTGCTGATCAGCCACCCCAGACTCCACTTGGTGTTGACGTTCTTGAGGGTCCAATAGGCCCATCCGAACGTTGCTCTTCCATACACCTCAAGCTGTGCCTTCGCGAATCGCTGGTAGTCTCCTCTCGTAGCTCCGCTCACTTGCCACTCAGCCACCCATTCACCTTCACCCAATTCGGAAATCAAATCATCAACAAAGTTTCGTAAGCATTTCATAATCGTAAAAAAGTATCGACAAACGGCATCGCCCTTGGACTTACCCACAAAGGTGAGAGGACCGTTCGCCGGGTGATGTTGTTCAACTGCGCCGTCCTGTTAGTGTAGATAAAATCGATGTTCTGTTGGAACATGTTGTTGAAGATATCCGAGAACAGATTGTAGTAGTGCACGTCGACCACGGTCCCAGCCAAGCCGCTGGCCAGAGGGAAGAGCTCTTTGGGATCGGCAGGTCCGAGGCGGTTCGACATCACTACATAGGCCGTTTGGGAGTGCCTGCGCACCGCATCACTATCCAGCCTTGTAGTACTTGGTCAAGGTGTCGAGGGCTACTCCTGGAGAGAGAGGCTCGTTGATGAGCTCGACAGCGTAGAGGCTTGGGCTCTTTGCGTACCTGAAAAATGGCATTTGGAACTCCAGATTTTCTGACGTCGCCCCGATATATGTGATTCCATTTGATACAGAAAGCGGGTGGAAAAGGTGTACACGTCTCCTCAGTCATTGCTTTCACTTTGGATCGAGCAACTAAATTCCTCTCTAGATGCTGCTCTTTCACCTTGAAGGTTTCCCATCCAGAGGCGGCAGTGCGGTTGGTGACTATGATGGTCCCACCAACGCTCTCGGCGCACAGATACTTCCCTACCGTCACCAATTTGAACTGAAGCCCAGTTCCATCCTAGAATATTGCAGCAAGATTCATGAACCAACGTAAACGGAAGGGCTGCAACACTTTGGCGAATTCGGGAAAAGCACGTGCCAAGAAGTCCTTGTTGGTGATTCCATCAAACAGAGAAGGCCTGATCCATCCTTCCGTGACTAACCAACCTCCTAGGTTGACTGCTTTCAGTATGTACTTGGGATCGACCCTCTCACGAGAAAGGAATGGGCGGAACATAGCATGAAAATGCAGATCAAGAGAAGTTGTCTTGCTTCCTTCGAGAACATCGACGTTCCTTTCTTGTTGTAACTTCTTTTTTTTTTTTTTTTTTTTTAATCTTCGTCTCCTGTATGATTGGGGTGATAAATTGGAGAGAATATATAGAAAGTGATGAGAGAGAAGTCAGAAGTCTAGAAACGTTTGACCAGTAGGATGGACTGAACATGAAGGCTGCAAGGAGATGACCGCTTCCTACTCTTGACAAGAAACGCAAAACAATTAATTCACCCCGTCGGCAAAGGCAACTTTGAAGGAGTTTGATGTGGGCTTGACTTCAAATTATTTTTTTTCGGTCAAAGTAACATGTCAATTAATTTGCACGGAAGTACAGGATAGAAACATGCAAATAATTCTAAACATCTTCCAAACAAAAAAAGCTCTAGATAATAAGAGGAATCGGTAGTCAGGAGTTACACCCTCAAAAGGCAATTCTAAGATTTCTTCGAGCCAAAATCGACGGCAAATCACTTAATCTGTCTTCAGTTATGAGCATACGCCAAGATCTCCATCTATCGGTATGGCTTTATATTTCGGTGGTGTGTGCCTAAGTTCAACGACTCCAACACTATTGCCATTCAAAGAAATAAGGTTAAACGAGCATAGACCTTACCCTCCGTTGCTACCTGCTGTGAAGATGAAAAGAATGAACTGAAAGCTGGAGGATAAGCAAGAAGCTTTTGAATCTCTCTACTTCAATAAATTGTAGTACAAAGCTGTACATCACAGAACATCAATGAATAAGAATGCTCTATTTTCTAACTCTCTGTATCTTCATAGTATAGACTACTCACCACAGAGCATCCATCAATGTCATGCTCTATTTTTTTTCTCTCTATTTCTCTTTCTGATAAACTCAACTAAGTTGCTAAAACCGACTCATCGAGGAAGAAGAAGAAGTGAAAACTAAACCTAAAACAGAATACAACAAAACTATTTCTCAATCTGTTTTAATCGTCAACTGAATAATAGCACACGTGTTAATTGAGGTCTTCATCACCAACTCTTCATCATCGAGTCTTCATTTCATCGAGCATTTACTTCATGACATGGCTTCTCAGTCAACTAGCCCCTGACTTGTGTGCTTTGCTTTGTGTTATACTTCTTTTGATATTTTACAATAGCCACCGCAGCCCTTTCACTTTCAATATCTTCCTTTGTTGAAGTTGTGACAGTAGAGTGAGTTGGCTATGTTGTTCTTGTGTTCTTCATACACTCTCTAAATATAGTGGAATTGCTATTGTCATGATAGGAAATGGGTCATGTCTACCTATTACTTACATTGGTGATACTTTGTTAAATACTGAGGACAAATCATTACCTCTTAATGATGTACTAATTGTTCCAGAAATAAAGAAGAACCTTCTCTCAGTTTCTAAACTAATAGATGACTATCCTTGTTCATTTGTCTTTGATAAAACTGGTGTCTATGTAAAGGACAATCACACCAATACAACAATGAAGCTTGGAAGGAAAATTAGAGGACTTTACCGAGTGGACTCACAAACTATATTAGCATTCTTCACTCAAAGACACAGAGCTGTAGCAGAAGATGTGTGACACCAGAGATTGGCTCACACAAATTCGAAAATAGTAAAGCATCTACAGAATCAGAAGTTGATTTACTGTAATACAACAACTCAGACTATATGTAGAAACTGTCAAATAACAAAGAGTACAGTCTTACCTTTTCCTTTGTCAGACACTACATCTAATGTTCCTTTAGAAAAGATACACTGTGACATTTGGGGTCCCTCACCAGTTAGTTCTTTTCAGAAATTTAAGTACTATGTGATTTTTGTAAACAATTTTTCACGCTATAGCTAGCTGTATCCAATGAGGTTGAAGTCAGAATTCTATGATATCTTTGTTGAGTTTCAAAAACTAGTCGAAAGGCAATTTAATCATAGAATCAAAATTTTTCATCATGATGGAGGAGGAGAGTTCATAAGCAACAGATTCCAGAATCACTTAAAGAGCTGTGGCATAAAATAGTTCATGTCCTATCCACATACACTAGAACATAATGGAATCTCATAAAGGAAGCATCGTCATATAGTTGAACTCGGTTTAGCTATGCTGTATCACTCTAGAGTTCCATTGAGATTTTGGGTAGATGCCTTCATGACAACGAACTATATTGTGAATATTCTGCCTACACTAAAGCTACAACTGGACTCACCTTACAGTAAAATTCATCATCATCAGCCAAGCTATGAACATCTAAGGGTCTTTGGATGTGCATGTTATCCTTGTCTTAGACCATACACACAACATAAATTCGATCCTAGACCTCTTACCTGTGTATTCTTGGGATACAGTGAACGCCATAAAGGGTATCGCTGCCTTGTACCTACTGATGGTCGTATATATACCAGTAGACATGTTGTGTTTGATGAAACTTTCTTCCCATTTACAAAGAAGTTGACAACTAATTATGAACAGTATACTACCCTGTACAAACAATGGGTAGAAGAAGTTAAACTTCTCGATTCTCCAAGTGCAGCACCAGTATACAGTGGTTTCATTAACCATATAGCAAAATTTTAGTATAATCCTACTTTGGAAGATCATCACACTAATACTTCATACACTGTAGGTGTGCCACAAATTTCATCTTTCACCCAGATGCAATCTAATTCAGTTGCTGAAGAACAACCAGATCTTACTTCCACAAGTGTCATACCTACTGACATTGTTCCTGATCAAGGACAACACAATTCTATCTCTACTTCTCAAGGTACTGTTGTTGTTCATCATATGTAGACTCAACTGAAATCTGGTATTATAAAACCAAATCCTAAGTATGCATGTTTGGCTAAATATAAAGTGCCTCTAGAACCACTATCTGTTAAATCAGCCTTATCTGATGAAGGGTGGTACAGAGCAATGCAAGAAGAAATGAATGCTCTGTATGAAAATCAAACCTGGATACTAGTTCCCAGAACTAACCAGATGAATGTTATAGGCTGTAAATGGGTATTTAAAACCAAATTAGCACCAGATGGTAGTCTTGACAGATTAAAAGCTCGGTTAGTTGCCAAAGGGTTTCATCAAGAAGAGGGAATTGACTTTACTAAAACATTCAGTCATGTTGTTAAACATGCTACAATTCGTATAATACTTTCTGTGGCTATGATGAGAAATTGGCCAATACATCAACTTGATGTTAAAAACGCTTTCTTACATGGAGACTTGAATGAGACAGTGTTTATGGAGCAGCCACCTGGATTTATCCATCCTCAAAAAATCTCAGTGTGTTTGTCTTCTCAAGAAGTCTTTATATGGTCTTCGACAAGCACCACAAGCCTGGTTTGATAAATTCAATAATTTTCTTCTTGAAAATGGTTTTTTCTACAGTACAGCTAACCCATCTCTATTTGTTCTTCATACTGGTTCAGATACAGTACTGTTATTACTCTATGTAGATGACATAATTTTGACTGGCAGTTCAGCTTAGCTTCTAGCTACATCGATCAAGAAACTAAGCCTTCAATTCCACATGAAAGATCTTGGGTATCTTCATTATTTTTTAGGAATTGAAGCCAAACATACTCCTCAAGATCTATTTCTTTGTCAGACCAAGTATGCCATTGATCTACTTAACAAGGCTCACATGACAGAGTGCAAACCTGTCTCAACTCCTTTGCCACTTAGATCAATTGCTATGACAAATGATGATACTTTGCTGACTGATCCACTTGAGTATAGAAGTATAGCAGGTGGTCTTCAATATTTGACAATCACTCGACCTGATCTTACCTATGCAATGAATTTGCTTTGCTAGAAAATGCAGCATCCAACAATGGCAGACTTTCACAAATTGAAAATAGTCCTTCGATATGTTAAAGGAACAGCACATCTCGAGATTTTCCTCCATTCTAACAGTTCTGTAGCCCTCTAAGGATACTCAAATGCTGACTGGGTTGGATGTGTTGACACCGAACGTTCTACTACTAGTTTTTGCATTTATCTTGGCTCTAATCTTCTCTCTTGGTCAGCCAAGAAACAACCTACTGTCTCACGCTCTTCCACAGAAGCTGAATATCAAGCACTTACATCAACCACTGCTGATCTTACCTAGATCAGCTTTGTCCTACGAGATATTGGTATATCTCTCATATCACCAACACTCTTGTTTTGTGATAACAAATTTGCTATTTCTCTTACAGCTAATCCCATCCTACATGCTCATACTAAACATATCGAAGTTGATTTTCACTTTATTTGTGAAAAGGTATCTTCAGGTTCTATAAATGTTCGTTATATTCCAAGCCATCTTCAGCTTCCTGACATGTTGACCAAGTCACTCTCACGGTTTGCTCATTCTACTGTTAGAACCAAATTGGATATGGGATTCTTAATCCTTCCTAATTTGAGGGGGATGTTAAGAACACAAGAACAACACAGCCAACTCACTCTGCTGTCACAACTTCAACAAAGGAAGATACTGAAAGTGAAAGGGCTGCGGTGGCTATTGTAAAAGATCAGAAGAAGTATAACACAAAGCGAAGCACACAAGTCAGGGGCTAGTTGACTGAGAAGCCACGTCATGAAGTAAATGCTCGATGAAATGAAGACTCGATGATGAAGAGTTGGTGATGAAGACCTCAATTAACACGTGTGCTATTATTCAGTTGATGATTAAAACAGATTGAGAAACAGTTTTGTTGTATTCTGTTTTAGGTTCAGTTTTCACTTCTTCTTCTTCCTCGATGAGTCGGTTTTAGCAACTTAGTTGAGTTCATCAGAAAGAGAAATAGAGAGAAAAAAAAAAACAGAGCATGCCATTGATGGATGCTCTGTGGTGAGTAGTCTATACTATGAAGATACAGAGAGTTAGAAAACAGAACATTCTTATTCATTGATGTTCTGTGATGTACAGCTTTGTACTACAAGTTCATTGAAATAGAGAGATTCAAAAGCTTCTTGCTTATCCTCCAGCTTTCAGTTCATTCTTTTCATCTTCACACCCGCCACTCTCTCTATCCCTCTTCTCTCTCTACTTCTCTTTTCTTTCCTCTTGCGTCTGCCATGGCTCGAGCTTGAGTCGGCTCATGGCCGCTTCACGCGACGATGAGGGGTGATTCGGCGGGAGGTCAAGTGGTTGAGGAGCGTGGAGACTGCGTCGAGCTTCGTTTGCGGTGAGATGGCTTGAGGCCATGCTCGAAACTCGAGCGCTACCCAAAGCTCCGGCTTTGACGTCGAGCTTCATGGCGAAAGCGGCCATGGATGAGTGTCGTCCATGGCTAGCCGCGAGCGTCGTCCATGGTGGATGGGAGAAAACGATACCCAGGGATCAATAGCATACCCGAACGAACGAACGAACAGACCAGCGAGCGCAACAAAACAAGAGCGGACAAGGACGACCCAGGTGATTAAATCACATTAAATAAGGAAACCGAAGCCGACCCGATACGCCTACCATCCGTTTACAAAACCCATCTGCCCATTTCCTTCTCCCAGGTCCGCGTCCGACCCCGCCTGCTGAGATTCTTCAAGAAAGTTCGGGTTTTTCTTTTTCTTTTCATCTCTCCTCGTCCGTACGTCCGTTCGGTTGTCGTCCCGGAGACTTTTGGGAGATGGGTTTGATCTTCTCGAGCGAGTCCCTGTGCTCCGCGCCGGTGGCCACGGCCATGGATGAGCATCGGCGTGCTTGTGAGCAGGTCGGCCATGAGCCGCCTCGTGCTCGAGCCATGGCAGACGCAAGAAAAGAGAAGTAGAGAGATAACAAGGAGACAGAGTCACGAGCAGAAAAGGAGGGGTGAAGAGAGAGTAAAGGTTAGAGAGACCGAGCGTTAAGGGAGAGAGTGGGGGCAGAAATTTTGCCTATTCAACCGACAGGTGACCACCGACCATAAAAAAACTGACAAGTGACCGACCAAAAAAAAAAAGGACAGGTGGGCCCGATTTGCCAAGTTTCGATCAGTATGGTTTATTGGACATCCTCCCTAATATTTCCTCGGAAAGTGGGGGATGTGTCCGTTCCTTCTTAGTACCGGCATTTGCTGATACACTCCCTGTACATTGCCTGGCCATGTGAACGCGCGCGAAAACAAGCAGCTTCTCTGGCTTCGTTCTCTGAAGAAAGGAGAACAATGATGGCTGATCATTTGCCGTCATTGCTGACTTGGACCGAGAAGGAGGAGATGAAGAGATAAGGACAGCTCTTCGTGCATCAAAGAGATAAGGTAAGGGCTTCTTTTGTCCCTTTCGCTAAATCGACAGCTCTTCGTGCATCAAAGAGATAAGGTAAGGGCTTCTTTTGTCCCTTTCGCTAAATCGACCATCGTTTTCACCAATAATTTCTTGAACACTTACCAATACTTTATTAAAATTTACCATCACCGGTAAAAACGATATAATTTCCTGGGCGTGGAACAATTAAATTTTGCAACTACACTTTAGGAAAAAGCTTGTTGGTCATTTAGACCTAAAGTTAGGATTTGCAGGTTAACAATTCAACATAATCGAAGTAACAACAAATTATAGAAATAAAAGTTGGTAAGTTAATATACAAATTGATAATTTTATAATTACTGGTAAGTTACCAGCATGTGAGCTGGAAAAAGTAAATCAATCATCTTTTTTACCAATAATTTCTTGACGTGAGCTAGTACTTGTTGAAATTTACCATCACAGAAAAAATTAAATCATCTACTTTCCCAGACATGGAACAATAGCATTATGTGGCTACATTACAGTAAAATAAATCTATTATAAGTCATGATAGTCTCATGGTTACCATTATCTAACCAAAAAACTTCACGGAATCCGCAAGGTCTATTAAGAGCTTCGCATGTGCTCTAGAGTTTGCCTGGACAGTTTTTTCATTCGAAGATGACTAAAAGTTTAACTTGATGAAAAATAATTAAAGCTTACAAAGATAATCAAAGCTCATATATATATATACTATCCGAAGGTAATATCTAAAGCTTAATGTATCCATTCTTGATCATCCATTCCAAGCTATATTGGTTTTCTGCGCACTTGAGAGTCCAATAGGACCATCCAAACGTGGCTCTTCCGTATACTTCCAGTTCATCCTCCGCAAACTTTTGGTACTCCTGTTTGGTTTTTTTAGCCCAGTCCACTACCCATTCACCTGCAATTCACATTACATCGTAGATCCACACTTCTTATATATACATGCACACACGAAAATTTAGTACACAACAATATATGGCATCAATGCCACGATAATTTTGTTATAGGTTTGGACTTACCCACAAAAATGAGAGGTCCATTTGATGTAGTGGGACTTCCCAATTCGGCAAGCCAATATTCGTAAAGCAAGGGAGGGTTATCTTGGATGGTGTCCCCTGTGTTGAGCTTAAAATAGCATTGCACATCCACAACTGTCTTGTCCAGACCGCTCACGTTGGGGAGCACCACCTCCTCGCCGGATTTTCGAGAATGCAAGACATGAACACGTAAGCAGTGGGGGAGTGCTTGCGGACAGCATTGTGCCCGGCAATGTAGTAATTTTCGACAGTCTCTTGAGGGAGTGTCTCGGCGAGTGGCTCGTTCAGAAGGTCAACCGCATAAAGGCTCCAGCGATTAGAGTATCTACATAGGCGAAATCGAATGACATCCCTAATCCTCGAAATAAGGTTTGTGAACCACAGATTAATTAATTACCGGAACGTGAGGAATTCTATGACATGGAGGGTTTGTTGGATGGTGTCATTTGTTTCTCCCCATTCCCGGAACCCATCTCTCGACGAGCTCCGTTCCCAGCCATTTTGGGAACCAGGTGCTGCGCGCTGGTCAATAATGACCTTCAACCTATACGTCCTGCAAGTAATTAACGTAGTTGATACGTCATATACTGCATTTGTGCGTAACAAGATGAAGAGAAGAAGGTAATAGACTTACTCTGCCCAAGCGAAGGCTTTGTCCAGAAAGGCCAAGGAATCACCGACATAAGGGGGTGGAGGATTTAAGCCGCTCGCTATCCACCAACCCACGGGAATTCTCACGGCGTTCAATCCATTCTCAGCTACAAACTTGAAATCATCTTCCACTATGAACGTACTCCAATGTTCCTGTTATCAATTAATACCTTTTATTGAAGTCTACTAGGTTATAGATATGCACACACTAGTGCAAAAACCATGTTCGTAACGGTATATTCTTATAAAAAAAAAAATTAAATATCCACCGAACAGACATGTGATAGGTGCGATTGCCTTATTGTTTTGTAAATATTCGATTGAATATTGAAGTTACGAAGTACTATTGCTTCGGCAGAAGAATGATATTTAATTGAGTATAAACCTTTTTCTTCAGTATATCCCTTGGTTGCTGCAGGGATCTTGATTGCTATTGGGCCTTCCCCAAATAAACAATATTAACACTTAGTTTAGATGGAACGATTAAACGGATATGGAGAGGTTTGGATAAGGAGCTCAAGAGGGAGAAGAAAAGAAAGAAAAGCATGTCATGTTTACATCCTGAAGTCTAATCTGAACTCCAACTATATTCAAATTAAAGTTTTATAATTACGCACCCTCATGACTTCGGGGGCTTTGTCTGGTCCATAGCCATTGGTGACTTGGAACTCGCCTTCCAATCTTTGAGTGAACTCCATGGCAAACACAGATGGGTTTTCATCTCCCCACGCATTGCTCTCATCGCATTGATCATAATCAGCTGTCACTCGTTCCTCCGTCTTCACCTGCAAAACAAATTGTGCTATCATAATCGCTCTTCTTTCTTAGTTATTCTCAATCTTTGCTTCGAATAAGTCTCAAAAAGTTTTCGCTAGGCTCTGTCTAACATGCCAACGTGTAGAGAACCACCTTGGTTTACTAAACTGATTTATAAAATAATGCAATTGGCTAGAACTGTAACTGAGTTGGCCTCTCAAATAAGTGGAGCATAATTCACGTCCGATTGAGTAGATTAGTTTTAACGGATTGGGCGCATATCAATTCATGTAGGACGTTCATGCAGCGATTTCTCAACCTGTTTCATAGATCTAGCATTAATCTCGTGTAAGATATAGGACATGGAAAGAGATTGATGACCTGTAAGAAAAAGCCATTGACAGCTTTGATTTTCACTCGGCTTGGATCGTCCGGGTTTCTCACAATCTAAAATTTTTCTGAAGCTCCTGGTTCATGACAAGTAGCCACTAGATCGACCCCGTCCCCACCAGAGTCCAGGCCGACGAATTGCTTGTTCGCGACCCTGAAGTTGAAGACCCTCTCGTCGATTCTCCACAGCTGCACTCACAAAACTCAGCATATTTTCCGTAGCTCAATGCACGAGATTATCTTCTCAGAAATTGACACTTATTGTAGTCGGAAAATTGTTGTCTGTAGGATAATATATTCATACAATTTCAATGTTGAACAATCTGAGTTTTACTTAACTGACAGGGAACTTTGTAATTCAATTGGTCCGGTCCCTAACATTGTTCAAGGTTATTCCCCGTGAAATAATTTCACCCAAATCCAAACTATGTAAGACATAAGCCGAAACCCTAATAGTGGCAGCCCAACATGGAATTTATTTGCACTTGATGTACTGTGCATCTAATCCATAGACACAAGTTCGTTGTTTAGCAACTAAACTAACGTCATGGGTTTGCATAGGCAAAGGTTATTTGTCTGCTCAAAGCTAACTCACCCTGAATGTCTTCCAATGGCAATCGGAACCTGTGCCGTTGGCGACTACCCGGCTTCCTCCGCCAGACTCGGCGCAAAGATACTTACCAACCACCATCGATTTGAATTGAAGTCCAGTCCCATCCTACGTATCATACAGAGTGCCGGAATCAGAAAAATTGTCGAAACCAAACTAACATTGGTTAAAACAGCAACGAAAACACTAAGGCAAATACGGGTAGCACAGTACCAAGAAGTCCTTGTTGGGGATTGCATCAAAGAGGGAAGGCTTGATCCATCCTTCTGTGACTAGTCAGCCCCCCAGATTGACCGCTCTTATTTTCGGGTTGCCATTCTTCATCTCTTCATCGGCACGGTTGCTGGTCGATTGGCTCCCGTTACTGATGACTTCCATGGCTTCGGCTTTCCTACTTCCCTGTCTAAAATCAAGATATAAATAAGAATGGCAACTACTTATGCAAACGATTGTCCCAAAAGGAACATAAAATCTGCATTTATTTTTCTGATTGCTTCTTTCTTTTGCTTTTCTCTATCTTCTTCCTTTTGCCGGCAGCCAGGAGGGCGAGCCCCAGCAAGGGTCGGCCTCGCCCTGGGCTGGGCGAGGGTCAGCCTCCCTCCCTGGATCTGGCGAGGGAAGCCCTTGCCGGGGCTCGCGCCCTCCTCATCGGCCCGGCGATTCCCGCCTGGCCTGGGCTGATGGCCGGCCACCGGCAGAACGAAGGAGAGAAGAAATATTCATGGCATAAAATGTCGAAATGACGATGCGGAGATGATATGCGTTCTTGTGAGACACGTGCTTCCGCGATGATTTCCGTGCTTACCGGCCACCGGTGAGAGCTGCCTGTCAACAATGTAGAAGGGCCCAATCCGCAATCCACCAGTCTTATTTTTCGAAGAATTCCATTGGTTTATTTATATTTTTGGCGTCGTGAATTTGATATCTGCGTGAATGCTATCCTTAAAATATCATTTTCAGACTCAATGTGGGTTTCCGGGTAGCTTCGAGTTAGGAAGCCACTCAGAAACTTCCCGGTCCTCCGCACGTTGAAATATGTTATTCTTGGGATAATAATGTTTCTGAAATCTTAGGGAGACAAAATAGTTTCAACGAAATTTTACACAGATCTAACTACTCTTTCATTCGTCCATTTATTTTGATTCTATTAAAGAATGTTACTGCACGGCTCATAAGAAACTAATTAAGGAGATTTCACAGCTTCTAAGCATTGATTATCATTGTGTTATGCAGGAAAAGAATCTTGAAAATTGTATTGTTTTAAATAGAATTATATTAACAAGTGTCTAAAGATTGCGATAAAGAAAAATTACATTTCCAATATACTGTTTCTTTCATGTCATGTGAATATGTTTCCTTAATTGTAGTAAATAAGTGCCCTGAGAGAGGTCATCGGCAAGACCGCTTCTAAATATAGCATACTTAAATAAGAATCTTAGGGGCAATCCATGCTTCTCCTTTTATTCTATAATTTTTTTTTTCCTTTCCATTTAACTTATCGTTGCTCGGCCTTCTGTTTCCTCCTGTTTCTAATTTGGTGAGCAATACTTCCGTGGAACGAGTCTATATGAGCTCAGTGATAACGGCCTTTTAATAAATGCCCGGACCGCGGAAGATTTTTTTTTTGCGAGTTATAAATGTGAAATTTGTAGGAAATGGAAAAGAGGTGGTAAAGAAAAGGGAAATGAGTCCGCATCTCACATTTTCCTAGGCCAAGGGCGCAACTTGCTTGTCCGGCTGCCCATTGGATTCTTGTTGGTTTCCTTTTTTTTTTTTTTAATTATTTATTAACTGCGACTCCTAGGGTTTGTATTTTTGTCCCAATTTCCACATCTAGGACGGTGAGTGAATAGTGGGCCAAGTAAAGAGGCGTGGCTATCTTAATCCACCGCACGACCGAACGACTCGGATGTGGGACCGAGAGGTCCCGAAACGCTCAGGACCTATGTCACTAGTCGACCGCAATGATATTAGAAAAAGAAAAAGATAAATGTAAGAATTCGGAATAGGAATTGTAAATGGATGAATTTCTATATATCATTCATTAAGTTTACAATGTACAGATCCTCTATTTTAAGTTACACGGGATGTATAATTAAAGTAACTAAATATTCTATACAAAGTAGTACAAATTAGGGAGGATTGGATTTGATATTAATTGATCACATCTGATATGAGATCTTCTCCTGTATCTTCTCTGATTGATAATGCGTATCTTCCAACACTCCCCCTCAAGCTGGTGGCTTATAGATATTCAAGACACCTAGCTTGCTCAAGAGATACGCATGCTATTTCTGACATAGAGGCTTGGTAAAGATATCTGCCGGTTGTTCTTCTGTTCGAATCCCTTGGGTTTCGATCACACCTTGCTGGATTTTTTCTCGCGTGAAGTGACAATCCACTTCTATGTGTTTTGTTCTTTCGTGCACGATAGGATTTGATGCAAGCTTGAGGGCTGCGTCATTATCACAAAATAATTTAGTTGGACTTTCGATTCGTACTCCAAGGTCCTGAAGTAACCCTCATAACCATACTATTTCACATGTTGTTTTCGCCATAACTCGATACTCGGCTTCGGCTGAGGATAGCAAAACAGTCGGCTGTTTTTTTGTTCGCCATGAAAGTAAAGAATCCTCCAGCTTGATACAAAACCCGGTTATCGATCTTCTGCTCATTGGACAGGCTGCATAATCCGAATCGCAATAGGCAGTCATCTTCATATTGCAATTTCTGGAAAGAAGAATTCCAAGCCCAGGACACTTCTTCAGATACTTTACCACTTTGAGTGCAGCATTCATATGAGGCGCTTAGGAGTGTGCATAAACGGCGAGTTTGCACTTTGCATAAATAATATATGGCCTGGTCATAGTCGGATATATGAGTTTCCCAACAAGTTTCGATAACTAGTCGGGTCCCGCAAAGTATGATCATCTTCTCCTGGAGGTTCCAACATCATATTCTCTTTGTAGTGAGCTTGATATTTTGCTCAATGGGAATTGCAGTGATGCATCCTGATAATCGTGCCTCTGATATGATTTCCAAGGCAAATTTCCTCTGGCTGAGAGATATTCCTTGATCCGATCGGGCAATCTCGATTCCAAGAAAGAACTTTGGTGATCCCAAGTCCTTTATATGGAAAGTTGAATGCAAATACTGTTTGAAACTTTTAATAGCTATTTCATCATTTCCCATGATCAATATATCATCCACATATATCATCAAGTAAATGGATGACATACCTTTGGTCCAAGTGAAAACAGCATAGTCGAATTTGGATTGTTGGAAACCAGCCGCTATCGGTGAGTCAGAAAACTTCGCGTACCACTGCTTGGAAGCTTGTTTGAGCCCGTATAAGGATTTGCGAAGATGACACACTTTATCCTCCCCCTGTCTCCGTAAACCTTGTGGTACGTCCATATAGATTTCTTCATCGAGGTCTTCATGTAGAAAGGCATTGTGAACATCCATCTGGTGCAATTGCCAATCCTGAAAAGCTGTGATACAAAGTCCTGACTGTAGCATCTTTGGCGACAGGAGAGAAGGTTTCATGGTAGTCAAAACCTTCTCTCTAAGTGAAGCCCTTTGCAACCAGACGGGCTTTGTATCGCTCAACTGAACCATCAGCCCGATATTTGATCTTGTAGACCCATTTGCATCCAATCGCCTTCCGGTGTGAAGGTAGATTGACAAGTTCCCAAGTGTTATTATCCATCAGTGCCTGTAGCTCAGCTGCCATAGCCTTCTACCAGCGTGGATCAATCTTGGCCTCATTATAGCTGGACAGTTCGCGTTCCTCAGAGATGCGGGCAATGCAACATTTATGCTCTTCTGACAGATGGTCAAATGATACATATGAAGAAATGGGAAAGCGGATACCTGACTGGTTCCTTACCCACAAATGTAATCCTTAGTCCAAGTTGGAGGACGTGTTGCTCGTCCGGATCGACGTGCCTGTTGCTCCTCAGGATTGTGAAAAGGTTCCGCAGTATCTTGTGGAATGGCCAAGGATGCTGGTGCTTGAGTAATCTCTTTAGTTGAGGGTTGATCCTCCATAGGTTCTAATGATGGCATAGCTCTGGTAGGAGGATGATCAGTTCCTACATCTTGGGAATATGGAAAGAGAACGTATCCTGTGTCAGTGATGAATTCCTCCGCAGAAGAGGAGTATGAAGTTCTCTCATCATTTGATTGCTGTGTAGCAAATGGAAAAGAGTGCTCCTGGAAATGTACATCTCTACTAACAAAGAAATCACCTGTAGAAGGATCATATATTCGATAACCCTTTTGTAAGGTAGGGTATCCCATGAATATCCCGCGGCAAGCCCTTGGGCTCATCTTATCTTTGGGGCCCACTAAGGAAGCATAACATAAACAGCCGAATAGCTTCAAGTGTGCCAAGTCTGGCTTCTTCCCAAACAATATCTCAAAAGGGGTGCGACCATTGAGGATTTTGGTTGGCATACGATTTATCAAATAAGCGGCAAGTTAAAACACAGTCTCCCCAAAAATTATCTGAAATTGTGGCCTGAAATTTCAAGGCCCTGGCAACTTCCAGTAAATGACGATGTTTCCGCTCCACTACTCCATTCTGCTATGGTGTGTATGTGCAGGAACTTTCATGGAGGATTCCTCGAGATGAGAGTAGTGTGGCACATTCATGATTGAAAAACTCTGTCCCATTATCTGTCCGAATTCTTTGGACATTTTTTCCAAATTGAGTTTTGGAAAGTGAAAGGAAGGTTTTTAAGTGGGAGAATACTTGACTCTTTGACTGCATAAGAAAGAGCCAGTAGCTCTGGAGTGATCATCCACGATGGTGAGGAAAAATCTAGATCCATCGTGGTTTAAGGTATGATATGGTCCCCAGACATCCATATGAATTAAAGAAAAAAGTTCGGATGCTCGACTTGAGCTTAGTGGAAAAGGAGTGCGCGATTGTTTGGCAATAGGACAGATATTACAATGAGGAGATGGAAAAAAAGAGCTGTGACCCGTTCTGGAATGTAAAATGAAGTTTCTATCATTGGTAGTTAAATTACACAATGATTGTTTATTACAATGAAGTTGATCAAGAAAATTGGCTGAACTTCTCCAGAAAAACAATCCTTCAGACAAATTACCCCAGCCCATCAGTTTCCCAGTCGAACGGGCCTAAAATTGACAACCATCAGAGTTGAAGAAAACTTGGCATGAATTGTCCCTACAGGCTCTAGACACTGATATAAGATTGAACTGGAATTCAGGGATGTAAAGGACGTTTGTGAGAGTGATCTGGGGATTTAGAACGACTGTGCCTGTTGTAACAACCCAAGCAGTACTTCCATTTGGTAATTGTACTATAATTGGGTTATCCAAGTGCTCATTCATAATAGTAAATAATTTCCTCTCACATGCAATATGGTCACTGGCTCTAGAATCAATAATCCAAGTATTTCTCGATAAATCAGTGGTCGTGCAGTGAGAAATACCTGTAAAGCTGCTCCCCCCTTTTGGAATATCCAATTTTTGAATGGCCTGCATCAGCTATTGATATTCCTCGTGAGTGATTGCTTGATTTGTCAGCCCTGTGGGTTGGTATGCTGCAGCTGAAATTTCCCTTCCTCTTTTTTCACCGGGCCGGCCATGTAATTTCCAGCAATTTTCAATCGTGTGATGGGGCCTTTTACAAAAATCACAATACAACTTTCCTCTATTTTTTTGATTTGGCCCATTAGGCCCATTTAAACCAGAACCACGGGCCCCGTAGCTACTGGATTTAGAAAAAAATGGCCCACTTGGGCCATTCGGCCCACTCGGCCCATGCGAGGGCTCTGATACCATGTGAGATTTTGTGGGACCACTACCAACTGTTCTAAAAGTTTAAGCTGTTAGATGAAGGCGTGGTTTATTATTTAAATATTCCAACACTCCCCCTCACGCTTAGTCTGGTCTTTTGCCTAGTACTAAGTGTGAAAATTTAATTGGGGAGGCAAATAGGGGCATGGAAGATTCGAACTCAGGACCTCCTAGCTCTGATACCATGTAAGAATTCGAAATAGGAATTGTAAATGGATGAATTTCTGTATATCATTCATTAAGTTTACAATGTACAAATCCTCTATTTTAAGTTACACGGGATGTATAATTAAAGTAACTAAATATTCTATACAAAGTAGTACAAATTAGAGAGGATTGGATTTGATATTAATTGATCCCTTCTGATATGAGATCTTCTCCTGTATCTTCTCTGATTGATAATGCGTATCTTCCAACAAAAAAAAAAAAAAAAAAAAAAAAAAAAAAGACGTGTCATCACGTAGTAAATTGGTTAATGCTCTATTAGAAAAATATCAAGCGGCACTATTACCATTGCTAGTGAGTGGTTGACAATTTTCATGAACGAATTCAAAAGAAGAAGAAAAAAAAAAAAGCACATCTTCTCTCATCCTCCCTTATTATTTTGAATCAAGCAAGTCAACACTAAACAGCATCAGTTGGTCGCATATGACATTTCCTGAAGCAACGTTTCACATTTTCCCGCCGACGCCCACATAATTTTTTTGAAAGCTCCATCACTCTCCAACAAAGAAATCGCAAAAGGGCAATGGGATAATGAGATAGGAGCAAGCTACGCATGTGCCCGTCGCTATCGGCCCATCGGCTAGCCAAATTTTTTCCCAACCAAATAAAAAGACCGAACAAAAGAAATTTGTCGAATCAAATTAAAAGAATAAATTCATGGGTCTTTTTTTTTTTTTTTTTTTTTTTGGTGACCTAGGGAACCCTGCACGGTCGGATGCCGGGAGTAAACCACTAGGGGCGACACGTGCTAGCCACCACACACGTGCCATCAGGTAAGTCACCCTGCAATACGCTAGGGTTTCGAACCCCTCCCCTTCGTGAGAGGGAGGAGGCCCAAAGCCAACTGCGCCATCCAGGTGGGTGGTAAATTCATGGGTCTTTATTTAATATATATTTGCTTTTTCCGGGAGAGCGACAGGGGGCCTCGGAGATGTCCCATCTCGACGATACCCCGCCATGTCCCACTGCTGCTACAGCTCGAAGAAATCCGCTAGGATGGGAATTCCCACGATCCTCCGAGGGCATATCCGTCCTTTCGATCACCCGGTTAAGCTCCCCTATTTAAAAGGAAGCTGACCAAAACCGCCCCTCTTGCCTTTCCTTTTCCTTTCCCACTCCATTATTGGTCCGTTCGAGCCCGGGCTCAAATTCAATTGCCTCTTCCTCGGTCGCTTCTCCATCCTACCTCCTTTTTCTCCCTTTTCGCCATTTTTCCTCCATTTTTTTTTTTTTTCGAGCTGCGCAAAAAAAAAAAAAAAAAAAAAAAAAAAAAAAAAAAACCCACTCAGAAAACACACGACCCCCCCGCCCTCTCTCTCTATCTCTTGTCTACTTTTTGTGTTCGTTCACCCCCACTCTCTCTCTCTTTCTATCCTCTTCTTTCTTTCTTCGCTCGCCGCACCTTCCGTCGCTCGCGGGATCCCCAACCCCCCGGTTTCTCTCCCCGCGCGGCGAGAGTTCGCCAAATCTCGACTAAGTTACCCTCAAATAATTTCCATTAGGGCCTTATACTCATTTCCGAATATTTGATTTGAAGCAATGGTTACTTAGCTCCCACGGATTCCATTCCGAAAGTCTGAAGTTGAAGAGTGTATCAATGTAGCCCACCATCCTGTCAAAACTTGGAAAATATTTTCATATAAGACAACGGACGCCCCCTCACAAGGTCTGCTCATAACACGGCTCAAAAGCTTTGACAAGGCGAAGGGATCGACCCTTCGTCACGGCATTGCCAAGTTCAATTACGTCTTGTTTTGAGTCAAAAGTATAGTGCAATTTCAGTAGAGAGCACCGTCCGACGCCGAAGCTTCCGTCCATGGCCTTGCAATTGCCTATTCATAATCTCTTCTACATCCCTCCAATCAAGCCAATTAGAAAGAGTAAAAGCTGTCTATTCCACTTGAAGCGCTCTGACCAAGGTCAATAGTGGATCATTACGAAATTTGACTATATGAGTAGGGGTGAGCATGGTCCGGATTGGTCCGAGCCACCCCTTAACCCTAGGACCAACCCGTACAGTGTTGGTCCTCAATTTTTAGGACCGAGGACCGACCCTATTGAGCCTGGGACCAAGGACCGGACCGACCCAATGGGTTCGGTCCGGTTCCAGGGTCAACCCGAGACCGATCGATAATTTTTTTCGTCTTATTTTTTATACTCCCTAAAAAAAGCAAACCGACAAATTCAAATTACATATCCATCGACAATGCGGCATTGTGCAATTAAATTATAAATACCAATACATATTTAGTAAATTTAAGATGACATGATAATAGAAATTTTGTACCTGCTAATCACTTATCGAGATATGGGACAAAATGGAAAGTTCTTGTAATTATCTATCTTTAGTATTCATAATACCATATGCAAAAGCGTTTTCCTCCATTTGATCATGTAGAATCCACTCAACCGAAAAATGAGTTTCACACCACTTGACTAGCAAATCACCGTAGCAACTATGGTACTACTATACTCTTCAAAAACTTCTACCATTTGACATAAATTGAAAAGCAAAGTGCAGTTGAAATTCATTAGTAAAATACAATTAAACCATAAAAAGTTCAAAATACTTAATATAAACCATGAATATATAACTTCACATCTTATTAATTCACTTGAACTTCTAAACACCTAAAAACAAAACAAACGATATATAATTAATACTCAACAAAAGTTTTAAATTGAAATTACTATTAGTGCTATTGATAGAACATTTTAATATAATATAATATAACAGACATTTTACTTAGGTTTGAATATATAAAAGAATTATAAATAATATAATATAATATACAGGGTTGGTCCAGGGTTGGACCGACCCAAAACTCTTAGGACCGAGGACCAACACGCACAGTGTTGGTCCTGAAATTTCAGGACCAAGGACCGACCCAGTCCCCTTGGGGACCGGACCAAGACCGGCAGGGTTGGGCCAGTCTAGGGTCGGTCTAGGGTCGACCCTAAACCGTTGCTCACCCCTATATATGAGTGCAAACACATGGGAAAATACCGAAATGATTCGAGTCGGTATACTGATAAAGGCTGTACATATCCATTGTCGAACATCCATTGCCGACTCCGCTTCATGTGGACATTATTGTGGGTTTTATAGGCCCATCCTAACGTTGCTCTTCCATACACCTCAATCTCGGGCTTTGCACATCTCTGTGTAATTTTCTTTCTTAGCTCCACTCACTTCCCCCTCAGCCACCCATTCACCTTCACCCCATTCGCAAATCAAATCGGCAACAAAGTCTAGGAAGCATTTCAAACCGTTCGGTTTTGAGCTTTCTCGTCTTAAAAAAAAAATATCGATCGATGGCGTCACCGCCGGACTCATCCACAGAGGTAAGAGGACTGTTTGCCATGGTAATTTTGTTCAACTGCGCTGTCCTGTTAGCGTAGATGAAAATCGATATTTTGTTGGAGCGTCAGGTGGTCAAAGATATGTGAGAACAGATAGTAGTAGCGCCCGTCGACCACGGTCCCAGCCAAGCCACTGGCCAGCAGGAAGAGCTCTTTGGGACCGGAGGGCCCGAGGCTGTTCAACATCACTACGTAGGCCATCAGGGAGTGCTTGCGTGCCGCGTACTATCCGGCCATGTAGCACTTGGTCAAGGCATCGAGGGCTACCCCTGGAGAGAGAGGCTCTTCGTGTACCCAAAAAATGGCATTCGGAAATCCAGGTTCCTGACTTTGCTCTAACATATACGATTGCATTTGATACCAAAGGTGAGTGGGAGTATTTACCGAGTGGCTCCCCGTTCCTGAGATCGGTCCCTTGACGAGCTGTGTTCGTACCCATTTTGTGGAACTGGTGCGGCGTGTAGATGTGGTATCAAGCCTACCGAAAAGAAGGCATGATTCACTCGGTTATATTAAGCCCACCAAAAGATGTGGCATCAACTATCACCCATGTAGCATGTGCTTACTCTTAGGTAACATGAGGATGAAATAAGCCATAGACGAGTTCAGTTTATATGCCAAACGTGAAGCATTGGGCTTCACTTTCACTCCCCTGGAGTGTCATAGATAATTAATTCACAGTGAGTCAAGCTTAGATTCTTTCTTTTTTTTTTCCTTGGTGAAAGGACAAGGAATGACGAACAATATAGGCTGCGCATGGCAACCATTCTGGGCTGGGGAACAATTTTTTTTCAGAAATGGTTCTTTTCTATTTCTTGGCTGGGGAACAATTTCTGAGCAAAAAAACCCGTTTGGTAACTGCACAAAATTTCTATTTCTGGAACAAAAAAAGAACAGAAACACGTTTGGTAACTGCACAAAATTTCTATTCGGAATAAAAAAAAACAGAAACACGTTTGGTAATCTGCACAAAATTTCTATTCCAAATTTTATTTTTTTAAAAAAAATTAAAATAAGAAAAAGGAATAAATTTAATATTACATAAAATTGACAAGATCAAAATATTATTAGATTAATAATACATTTTCTTAACATAGGTCGTATTGTAATGGAATGTGAGCTATTATTTTATATCTATATGTGAGGATCTTCACTTATGTTTTAAAGCGTATTGAATTTATGTAGCGCTTTGTTGGAATCAATATTCACAAACCGATGTTTTAAACTATAATTCTCAATAATATATTTTCTTTTTGCAAATTTTAATGTTTGATATAGTAAATATTGCGAAAATAGCACATGTGATATTGTCAGTCAAATTAATTTATGCTCATTTCCTTGGAACTAAGTTTTTACTCTTTTAAAAAAAAAAAAAAAAATTGTAATTCTAGTGCATGTGTGGCTTGGAGATTTTAGTCTCTTTTAATCTTGACATGGATGTTGGGTTAGGGTTGGGAATTTCCAACTGTTGGAATGGTGCATGCATGGCGTGGCTTTGTTGTCATTATACATATAGTTCATAGCATGCTCCTAAAACACTTAGTAAAAACCTTGGTCTCTTGCATTTTGAACCGTCGATGTATCCCATCTTAATGCTACTTTTTACCTTGCTTATTCCGAATTACCTTGATGTCGTTATAAGGTTTTGGCTAATTTTGATAAAATGAGGTGTTTTTCTTCTCATTTTGAGCTTTTCTTTCTTTCTTGACTAGCATACAACCTTTGAACGGCGGTTTGTAAGTCTTGAAGTGTCAACTATACAATAGCTCACCATTTGCTTCTCTTCTATTTGTCCACATTTATGATACATTAAATGACATTTATGCTCAGGGAGACAGAATTAGATGACCTTAATACTAATAATAGAAATGTATTCATAATAGTTTACAAACACATCGCAAAAGTTTTCACCAAAAAAAAAAAAAAAAAAAAAAAACACGTCGCAAAAGTCGGAAATACAAAGTCATGGAATCTCTTGCATATTGTGATCCCTTGCCATCATATTTGCAATATCTTTCCTGATCATGTTTATCTCAGCCGCCTCATCAAGTGATGCATCATCTACAACCTCATCTTCTGTAGATCCAAGTGGATAATCCGGATCTCCATAAAGGGCAAAGTTCCTGTCCATCTTGTCTTGGTCACGAATATAATTATGAAGAGTACAACATGCGATTACAATATATGCTTGCTTTCGAATTGAAAATGGAGGCATATGTCTCAAAATTGAGAAGCGATTTTTAATGCCCCAAATGACCTCTCGATAACATTTCTCAATGATGAATGCTTATGATTGAACAATTCTTTTGCTGTTCTGGGCCGTCTCGTTCTACCCCTGTACTCATTCAAATGATACCGTTCACATTTAAATGGAGTTAAAAATCCTGGAAGTGATGCATAACCAGAATCTACTACATAGTATTTCCCTACAAGAATATATACATAAATTTGTTATGATAAGCAATAGCTATATAATCATAAAGAAAATCACTTAATATAGACAAAACAAGAACCTGGTGGTGGTCGAGGAAATTGCAATCGAGGAGTCTCAAGTGCCGCCGAGAGAACCCGACAATCATTGGCAGATCCTTCCCACCCAGCATATACGAAAGTGAATCTCATATCAAACGAACAAGCACACAGCACATTTTGAGTGGTAGTCCCTTTCCTGCCTCTAAATGGGATTTGTTTCGATACAAGGATGGATGCATTAATGTGGGTCCCATCAATAGCACCAATGCAACCCTGCGATTTTATGAAATTATAGCATTAGACAATATTATCAACTATATATATTTTTATAACGTGAAAGTTGCGATTATAATATATATATTTTAATAACGTGAAAGTTGTTTTTACCAAAAAAAAATAACGTGAAAGTTGCGATTATAATATATATTTTTTAATAACGTGAAAGTTGCAATTTAATGAAATTATAGCGTTAGACAATATTATCAACTATATATATTTTTATAACGTGAAAGTTGCGATTATAATATATATATATTTTAATAACGTGAAAGTTGCAATTTTATGAAATTATAACGTTAGACAATTTTAATGAACTATATATATTTTAATAACGTGAAAGTTGCGATTATAATATATATATTTCAATAACGTGAAAGTTGCGATTTTATGAAATTATAGCATTAGACAATATTATCAACTATATATATTTTAATAACGTAAAAGTGATATTAAAATCATACCTTGAAGTAACGTGCATGGTTAGGATCAATAAGAATCTCCTCTGGAACAATATCAAAAGAAGGCGGCCTGATAATCTCCTTTGCTAATTTAAGAAGCGCTTTTAATACCAGAGTGAAGAACTTACTGATTGTTTGTCCCGAATGTTGAAATATTTCACATAAATCTCTATTTGAGTTTTTGTGACCAACCATAGATAAGAAAATCCCAACTTGTTCATCCACCCTTACAAATCGAGAATCTTTCAGCCAGCCTCTTGCCTTCATTAGATCACATAGGTTAAGGAAAACATGTCTCTCTAATCTGAATGCTTCATATATCCTATCTGAATGCCCATAAACAATTTCCCTTACCCATTCAGCTCCTGATAATTTACTATCCCTAATAGGCTCTCTCGTATGCAAACACATGTCCAAAGTAACAAGAGATAACCATGCTATTATTATGTCAACATCAAAGTCATCCAAATACCATTCAACTGCTGCTACCTCTTCATTAGACACACTATATGATTCATCTTCCATAGTACCTATGCCATTACACAAATATAAAAAAATCAATATAGATATATGTTAAAATAAAAATAACAAAACAATTGAAACCAATAACGTAAGTAATAGAGTGAAAAGGCAAACCAAATATAAATATTAAGCACAATCCATCATATCCAAACCATAACACGATGCAAAAGTCTCAACATTAATAACTTAAACAACAAAATAACAACCAACACAAAAAACATGGTCTAATAAAACTCCATGCAATCCACGACATATTTGCTAACATCCACGTGGCATTAAATCCACAACACTAAAGACGTAGGAGAAGTCCATATCTCCTTTCAGCTGGGGTTTTCATAAAACCCTCCCTCCACGTGGCATTAACACTGGCTCACTCCACTGCTTTGCTGTACAGATCTTCGTCCAATGTAGGCATGGCAAGTAGGGTATCAATCACCACAGATATGGAGAATGGGTCTGTAGGTGGTGATGTCACTTGTGAGTTGATAGAACCACTCACGATTGATTAACCCTACTTTTAATCATCTCTTGCAAGGCTTTGCAGGTGCTAGCAACACCAAATGATTGACTCTTCCTTCTCCTCTTAGTATTTGGAGTTTTATCCATCTTATGTTTGTCATGAACTGGAGAAGGAGTGTTGTCAGACCTAAAACCTTCCTCATTAGCATGCTGTTCACCAACGTCCTCTAGTCCATTGTCTGCATCATCACCACCAATGTTAACTTCATCTGACATCACAAAATCTTCGGTATGTCCTGCTGCATGGTCCCCAGTAGCATATGTATCGCCAAATACAATACACAAGTCATAATATTGAGGAAACCCATCTTTCTTGAATTTCGCCCACTCACTATTATCCTGCAATTTTCACGATGACGACATATATCAGCAATACAATTAAACATACTGGATATACATCTATAGTGATATGAAAATGATCAAAAGGTTAAATCATACATTGATATGAGATTCCCATATGCTTGGATCATCAACAACAACTTTTTTTGTTCACGTTATCCCAGCCAAATCCGGATTGTGAAAGAAGCTTCTTGAAACTAGCATACTGCTTTTTCAATTTGTTCACCTTATTCTTCAATTGTACTGCAGTATATTGAAGTTCGCTCGGTTGTTGAACTTTACCCGTATGTTATTCCACCCTGCCTTGTTGAAAGTAGAAGAGGTGCGATTTCCTTTTTTGACCTCTTCTACTAACAAACTGACGAACAAGTTGGTTAAAGACTCAGTCCACTTTGCGGTGAATGCCTCTTTTTGGGATGCCATGTAACCTTCACTAGTTGAATATCATATGAGTTCAAGACAATTAAAAAGAAAGTGCAACATGCTCCTGCCTTCCATTATTGTATAAATTTTCAAGAGAATTTGCTCCTCAAAACAAAGAACCAGCAAGATCAATAAACAAATAACCAACAAAATCAGCAAAACAGAACTAGTAAAACAGCAAAACAGCAATATCGGTAAACACAAATCACGAAGAGAAACAAGAACAGGACATTGTCACAAGCACATAACAATTAACGGCGACCCCTTCCAATACTCAAACGCAGGGTGCCGAGATCGATACCGAGACTGCACGCAGATTAAGGGAGATGCTCCTTCAGATCCTGATGGAACCCCGACAAAGTTGATAAAGGGACGAGAGAGAGAGAGAGAGAGAGAGAGAGAATCTGCATTATCCCATTGTTTCAGTCAAAGTTGCTAGGTGGTGACAAAGAATCATTAAATACACAGAACAGAACTTGATATATTATGCTTACTATCATGCGACATAAAGATTTCAACAAAAAGAGCCAAACATTACCTTGGCGAGCTTACTATTTCCAGACAGGAGGGAGCTTCTTGGTCTTCTTGTAGTAGCACGCGAGCCTATGGATCTTGCTCTCGACGAGAATGAGCCTAAACTTGGAATCTTTGTCCTTCCTATTCCTCTCCAAATGCTTCCTGATGGACACTGCCTTCTTGATGAGGTGATAGAGATCCTCAGGAATCTCAGGCGCAAGGCCTATTGGAAAAGCAAAATCGAAAATCATCAGAAAAAGCGGTGACTTTCGCGTGCCAAAAGTGCTGTTTAGTTAGAAGCAGTAGCAACCGATGCTTTCTCCAACAATCCATACCGACTTTTACGCAAGACGAAAACACGCATCGGATTCCAGAAATGACTTCTTTTCAATCCGATCCAATAGTTTTCAGAATGATTTCGGGACCACAACAACATAACAAGCTAAAAAAAACTAATTAATCTCCTCTTAAAGCAGTGATTTAACTGGTTTCAGTCGCCAAAGTCATCAAGCTTACAACTTTAAGTACTCCATAGCTAGCATATAGACAGCCTCCATATATTAACAAGCAAAATTCACTTCACGAATACAATGAAAATGGAAAAAAAAACATACCGTGTGCCTTGAGGATACGTAAAAGCAATTTAAAGTTCAATGGAAGTACTGTCCCAAGGTGCGGTGTATTCACGAAATTAAAAATTTAATCTCTAATTGACAATATATGATGAGTTCCATGAATAAGGGACAGATACAAACTTATTCATGAGCTACCATAAGTCCTCTCAAAAGACATGTGAAACGGAACAAAATCTGAAGTTAGAAGTAAGTATCATCTTGCATGAGCAATTCCAGTGCATATAATTTGGGATAGAAGAGAGAGCTAAACAAAACTATACATGCATTTAGCTGAATTGACATTCTGCTTCACAAGCACGTCTCAAAGACATGAACAGGGAAAAAAAAAAAAAAAAAAAAAAGAAGAGGAAAACTTGATGGATATACAGTACATCAAGAATAAAACAATCATTTCAATGACAACGTCGGCATGGCATCTCTTATTGCAAAATCACGCGCAAGAATATTCAAATCTACCCGCACGAATTCAAACAGGTGAAGTGGCTAATCCAAATGTCAAATAATCCAATCCCGGCCGATTCGGATCAATAAAAGGCTAGCGATGTCCAGGTCCATTACACATTGCCACACGAAACCAACACCAACGCGACAAACCAACAGATTCACCAATCGCTACGCCTCCCTCGTCGGCCAGTTAACCCACGCCACTCGCCCTCTCTTTCAACCATAAAAAACGAAGGCGTGGATTAGGGCGAGTCTCCACGACCGCCTGCGGAGCTCCGAACCCAAAGAGTGAGGGGACCGATTTCTCACCTCTGTCTCGAACAACCAACATCCACAAAGCAACGACCGCACAAAGAAACGTCATACCGAGTTACAACATGGCATGAAAATTCACAAAGCCATGTCTAATGATCAAAACACACTAAGGACGAACGAGAATTAAAGAAGACAATGTGAATCGATTCGGGCATTTCATCGAACAGTGGGGTGCATCGACGAAAGCGCAAACGCCAACTCATTTAAAACAGGAGGGTCTAAAACTCGATTTTAGTTATAATCACAATGTGGCGAACGACTACACAGCCGACGCCCAGGGTCGCCCAACACCATTGGAACAACCCGATACAGCATGACGTGCCCAGACGATTTGATTTCGGCTAAAAACGGGAGGACGAAAACTCGATCTCACTTAAGCATTTCGTCGAACGGGTGAAGGGCGCTCGCGAATCATGAGGTTTTTCAGCTCAACTAGGAACCAAACCCAAACCAAGACTCTTGCCAAAAAATGAGACGAAGAAGCACACGACAACCAAAGGAGGAATGGACGAGACCAGAGTTTGCGCGAGCTGGTCGGCTGCGACCCTCCAGCCGAAACTAGCCTACCACCGGCAGCATCGCCAAAGCTACGAAATTTCGCAAGAAAAAACGAAGAACCACCGAAAGAGAAGCCGAACACGAGAGTAACTCCCCCCACCCCCAAAAAAGAAAAGAAAAAGAAAAGAGCTTGTCGCAAAGAAGCGATAGCAAGAGACGGGAGTCAAACCACCAAACCGAGCTTTGGAAACGCCGAACGCCGCCGGACCGGCGGAGTGGGGCCTCGATCGGTGGCGATTGGAGCACGATCGCGAGGGAAAAGAGAGGCGAAGTACAGAGAGAGAGAGAGAGAGAGAGAGAGAGAGAGGACCTCGACGACGTGGGTGGCGTGGCCGAAGCCGTGGCCGGCACGACAGACCGGGGCGGGGCAAAGACCGGCGGCGACAAGATCGGCGGCACGATCGCGAGGGGCGGCCGGAGAAATTAGGGCTTCGTGAAGGGAGACTGGTGAAAGCTTCGTGAAATGAAAGGGGTTGGCCGGTTCTATTTCTTCTTTCTCTTCTTGGGAATCTTGGCCAGAAACGAGAAGTAACTTTTTTTTACTTCTCGTTTCTGTTCCAAAACCATTTCTTGGCCAGTTTTTAGTCCCGGGAACAAAACAAAAAACAAACAGGTTTCTACTCTTTTTTTATTCCCGGGAACCAAAGAATAGAAATTCTTGTTCCCGGGAATGTTATCATGCAGGCCCATAGCTACCATCCTCAGGCTATACTATAGGGTACCTTTACCTGTTGCAAAGTATGTGGTTAGGTGCCATAAAGACTGTTAAAATATATTTTGAGTTTGAATCCGTGTATAAAATCAGATCCGTTGTCTACCGCACAGGCTAAGCACGCACTTTAAATGCTATGGTATCAGCATGAGGAACAATAAATGGAAAGAGAGGAAAATGGTGGGCGTCTTTGTTTTTTCTTCTTACCAGCATTTGCTGATACTTTCCCTGCACATTGCTTGGCCATGTGAACGCGGGTAAAGAAAGAAGAAAATGACCAGCTTCTCTGGCTTCATTCTCCGCAGAAAGGAGAACAATGATGGATGATCATTAGCCACCATTGCTGACTTTGACCGAGAAGCAGAAGAGATGAAGAGCTTGGGAGAGCTCATCGTGTATCAGAGAAAAGATGTGGGCTTCTTTTGTCCCTTTCGTTAAATCGACCGTCCTTTTTACCAATAATTTCTTCGACACTTACCAATACTTATTAAAATTTTCGTGGGCGTGGTACAGTAGAATTTTGCAACTACATTATAGGAAAAAAGTTGTTGGTCATTTAGATAAAGTTAGAATTTGTAGGTTAATAATTTGACATAACATTAGGCAAATCAAAGCAATGACAAATTATAGGAATTAAAGATGATAAGTTAATAAACAATTTGATAATTTATAATTATCAATAAGTTACCAATATGTTAGTTTGGAAAAAGTAAACCAATCGTATTTTTTACCAATAATTTCTTAACACTTATCAATACTTATTGAAATTTATTATCACGAAAAAAAAAATCTATCTTTCACCAAAAAAGAAAAAAAATCTATTTTCATGGGCTTGGAACAATAAATTTTTGCAACTATATTAGTAAAATAAAGCTATTATAAGTCAAGACTCTCATGATTATCACTACGTAATCAAAAATCTTCACGGATGTTATAAGGTCTATAACGTGCCTTGCATGTGCTCTAAAGCTTGCCTAGACAGCTTTTCCATTCGAAGATGGCTAGAAGTTTACTTGATGAAAGATAATCAAAGCTTACAACTTACAATATATTAAAAAGTGCATAGACTTATAAATATAAGTAATATCTAAAGCTTAATGTACCAATTCTTGATCATCCATTCCAAGCTCCAATGATCTTCTGCGCACTTGAGAGTCCAATACGCCCATCCAAACGTGGCTCTTTCATATGCTTTCAGTTGAGCCTCCACATACTCTTGGTTCTCCTCTTTTGTTGCTCCATTCGGTCCCCACTCCGCTACCCATTCACCTGCAATTTCACATTACATCATCGATCCACATTTCTTATATATACATGTACACACGAAAATTAGTACATATATGGCATCAATGCCATGATAATTTTGTTATAGGTTTGGACTTACCCACAAAAATGAGAGGTCCATTTGATGTTGCGAGACTTTCTAATTGGGCAAACCAGCCTTCATAAAAGAGAGGAAGGGTATCTTGGATGGTGTCCAATTCTGTGTCACACAGAAAATAGCATTGCATATCCACAACTGTCCTGTCCAGGCTATTTGCGTCGGGGAGTAGCAGCTCCCCGCTGGAGGTTTCCAGCATGCACGACATGATCACATAAGCAGCGGAGGAGTGCTTGCGGACAGCTTCGAAACCAGCGATGTAGAACTTGCTGACAGTCTCTCGAGGGAGCGTCTCTGCGAGTGGCTCGTTCAGAAGGTCAACCACAAAGAGGCTGGGGCTCTTGGCGTATCTACATAGGCGAAATCAAACGATAACCCTAGTACTCGGAATAAGGTTTGTGAACCACAGATTAATTAATTACCGGAACGTAAGGAATTCCATGACATGGAGGGTTCCTAGGACAGTGTCGTCTGTGTCTCCCCATTCTCGGAACCCATCTCTTGATGAGCTCCGTTCCCACCCATTTTGGGAACCAGGTGCTGCGCGCAGGTCAATTATGACCTTCAACCCATACTTCCTGCAATCGAAAAACTTAGTTGATACGTTATATACTTGTATGTAACAAGATGAAGAGGAGATGGCAATAGACTCACTCTGCCCAGGAGAAGGCATTGTCCAAAAAGGCCAACCAACCACCAACGTAAGGTGGCGGAGGATTTGGGTCGCTTGCTATCCACCAACCTATCGGAATTTTGACAGCGTCCAATCCATTTTTGGCTATGAATTTGAAATCATCTTCCACTATGAACGTCCTCCAATGATCCTGTTATTAATTAATACCTTTTATTTAAGTCTCTTAGGGTATAGATATGCACACACTCATGCAGACCTCATGTTCGCAAAGGTATGTTCTTATAAAGATAATTTAATGTATCCATCAAACATAATTATTATAGGTACGACCGCCTTATTCTTTCATAAATATATGATTGATCAATGAAGCAAGAATTATTGCTTCAATATATTTAATCAGATAAGAGGATTATATTTTAATCAAATCAAGAGTACAAACCCTTTTTTTATTAGCTGGATTGATCTTAATCACTCTTGAGACTTCCCCAAATATACAATATTAACACTTGGTTTAGATGGGGTGACTAAAAGGTAGTGGAAAGATTCGCATAAGGAGCTTAAAAATTTTGGACAGATAATTGCTCAAAAAAAAAAAAAAATTCTGCTATTGAATAAGTGCAATGCTAGAGTTATTAAACCTAGCATATCAAATCCGTTTTCTAAGTGATGTCAATTTGCAAATAAGTCTTCAAATAGGAGAATTTCTTGTATATGGAACCGAGTCCAATGAATAGAATCAATTATAGATATTCATTTTGTGGGTTCCACATATGAAATTCATTATGTGGACAACCGTGATGTAATTGGTCCAGTAGACCCAACTTCGGGCAAAACTTACCCATTTAAATAAGTATACCATGCTTAACACCTCATCACAATTTGACACCTCAATTAACAAATTAATTTTGTAATTCAGTCTTCTTAGATCAGGTATTTCTCGTCTATAAACGGGTAGCTCTGTCCATGTGCTGTCATGATTGCAACTTTGTTACATATAATAGCCATACTTTTTTTTTTTTTTTTGTTTGGTCGAAATAATAGCCATACTTTACAGACACACGGTTTTGTCGTACTTGACAAGGAAAATCCGAGCATGGGTGACATTTACAACGAAAGAACCCAAATGTCAGGTCAAGTAGCATTTTATAAATGAGAATTTCTCATATCAGGATCACAAATTGATGTTTCCACTGTGAAGATTCCAACAAATAAGATGATGGGGCGTGTAAATATTGACCCTATGACCAAGCCTATCACCTCTAGCTAAGTTTAGTAAATAGTCACTTGAGCTTGGTGAGAGTAGGTTGTGCGTATCATACGATGTCCCATTCAGATTTTCTTTCTATATTTTGCATTATAAATTGTACCATTTCACATGGGCAATATTTACTATTATCGGTGCCAACTAAGAGTAGTACGTTGTCGGGAAAAACCCTGTAAGCAGCAAACGAGACACCTAGGAAACTGCAACAGCTACCACATCTCCTCTATATGACGACACTAATAACTGCCAAGTAGAATCAGTTCATTCTCAAAAAATACTAGTTCACAGGTCAAAATACCAAACTAATAAAAAAAATTCTATTTTTTTTTCTCGTGGAGTGAGTTTGGTTAAAGCTATAATCAAGCATAAAAAAAGTCATTTGGTTAATTTGATCAGTCGAGAAGCGTGAACTTTAATATATTCCAATAAGAATTTTATAATTACATACCCTCATGACTTCGGCAGCTTTTTGTGGTCCAAGACCATTCGTGAGTTGGAACTCACCCTCCAATCTTTTAGTGAAGCTCATCACAAACACGGAAGGATTTTCATCTCCCACTCATCACTCTTGCCACATTGATAATTTGCTGTTACTCGGTCCTCTGTCCTTACCTGCAAAACAAACTCTGTTACGATAATCACTTTATTTCCTTCATTGCACTTTAATCAATCACTAATGCATCTGTACTCACAAAAAATTAGTCTCCATTGGTCGATTGTTAAAAAGGTCTCTTTTAAAAGCTCATTCACATCACGTTCGATATAATTAAGTTTTTATTTTTTTGATCTTTTTATTGTTGTTCTCAATTTCTTCTTCAAAAAAGTTTGAATAGTTCTCACTCGGCCAGTGTTTACTCTACTTTTTATTGTATAAAGAGTAAAGTTGGTCCACTGAATTGGTCTACAGATTGAAGGATAAACTATAAACCTTTACATAAGTGGACCATTTTCAATATCTAATTTAGGGGACAAGTCTTCAGTAATTATTTAGGAAACCTAGTACATGCACTAGAATAAATCTGGCGGGTCTCGGATGGTTTGACTAATTCTAACAATTCTTATACATTTTAATACATGCATGACGTTCATGCAATAATTTTTCAATCTGTCTTAGTATGTCTATCATCAATCTTCTGTAAGATATAGGAAATGGAAAGAGATTGTCGACCCGCAAGAAGAAGCCATTGGAAGCTCAAATTCTGACACGGCTTGGATCATCTAGGTTTCTCACAATCTCAAAGGTTTCCGGTCTCTCGGGTAAATCACTACTAGCCACCAGACCGACCCCATCCCCACCAGAGTCCAGGCCGACGAATTGCTTGTTGGCAACCCTGAAGTTGAAGAGCGTCTCGTTGATTCTCCAAAGCTACACCCACAAAACACGACAAACTATCTGTAGCTTAATGCACGAGATTGTCTTCTCTGAAAATGACACCTATTCTAGTTGGAAAATTATTGTCAATAGGAGAATATATCAACGCTGTTTTCGAGTTGAACGACTTGAGTTTTAATTTACTGAAAGGAGAATATCTTCCATTCCTAACATTGTCCAATATTAAGTGCCCATGAGATAACTCCACCCATATCCCAACTACGTAAGAGATGAGCCAAAACCCATATGACGATAGCCCAACATGTAATTTATTTGCACTTGATCTGCCGTGCATCTAATCCACAGACACAAGTTCGTTACTTGACCACCAAACTAACATCACGGGTTTGCCTAGCAAAAGATTATTTATGTGCTTAAAGCTAACTCACCCTGAATGTCTCCCAATGTGAAGCGGAACCTGCTAGGGTTTCGGCAACTGCACTAGTCCCCATGCCGTTGGCAACTACCCGGCGTCCTCCGCCAGACTCGGCACAGAGATACTTCCCGACCATCATCGATTTGAACTGAAGGCTAGTCCCATCCTACACATTAGACGCAGTTTCAGAATCAGAGAGTCTGTCCAAGCCAACGGAATCATCGGTCAAAAAAGCAACGAAAACATGAAGCGATAAACAAGGCAAATACATGTGAATGTGGGTGTAGCAAAGTACCAAGAAATCCTTGTTGGGGATTGCATCAAAGAGGGAAGGCTTGATCCATCCTTCCGTGACAAGCCAGCCTCCCAGATTCACCGCTCTTATTTTGGGGTTGCGAGTCTCCATCTCTCGATCGGAATGGTTGCCGATTGATTGGACCTTCTTGCTGATGACTTCCACGCCTTCTGCTTGCCTAATTCCCCATTCGAAAATCAAGATAAAACAAAGCAGCCGTTAGTTATGCAACCCCTTGTCCCGAAAGGAACACATGAAATTTGCACTAAACACCACTAAAACATATCCGATGGTACTCGCGCAAGAAATGTTCATATAATAAAATCTCGAAATGGTTTAAGTAAAGATGCATTGTGTGCTTGCGTCATTACGTCGGACAACAATCGCCTACTCAATTAGCTTAAAAGCTGAGTCGTCTGCGTGAAGATTGACTTTTGCCACAAGGTGTTTGTCTTTTTTTCTTTTTCTTTTTTTTTTGTAACTCAGGGAATCCCGTAAGCCGACAGCCGGCGAGCAAATCCTAGGAGAGCGACTGCAAGACCCACCACCACAGTACTCTAGATAAGAATCCCTAACGACGCCTCTGGGATTCGAACTTCTCCCCTTCATAAAGGGGAGAGAGTCAAGCCAGCTGCGCCGCTGCAAGCGGTGGTGTAAGTGTTTGCCTATTTATCCTTCGTGACCTTAACAAAGTAACAGTGCAATCGTCTAAGCTTTTTCCATTTCTCAAGTCTCCTTGGTGCCTAAAGTTTTCTTGTTGACTCGCTTATTATGGTTTCCGTGTAAACTTCGACAGAACTTCCCCGTCCCTGGGCCGTTGAATTATGTTCTTCTTAAGATGATAACGTTTCTTAGGTCTCACAGAGAGCAAAATACATTTTAGGGATATATGCAACACAAGTCCTAAAACTTATAGGGAAAGTGCAATTGAGTCCTAAAACTTACAAAAAGTGCAATCAAATCCTAAAACTTGTCAAATTGGTTAAATTCAGTCTTAAAGTTAACACGGTTAGATTTTTTAACGGAAAATGCTAACGTGGCGCGACGTCATATTTTAAATAAATTTTTATTTGCCACGTGGCTTTTTTAAATTATTTTTTATTCAAAATTATTAAAAATTAGATTTAAAACTAAAAATGAAAAACTAAAATTCATTTAAAAAACAGAACTGTTAAAAAAAAAAAAAATAGCACCGGCGGGCATTTCTGCCGCAGCCGCCACCCATCGCCGGAGGGCCGGCGACGGTCGCCGGCCACAGGGTCACCGGACGAGGCCTCGCCGGCCCCAAGCGAGGCCTCGCGACCACCCCCGCCAGGTCGGGCGAGATCTGGGCACGCCATGCCCCGACCTTTGTCCCAGATCGAGCATCACCGTCCACCGCACCGGCCGCGCCGAGCCGTGCCGCCGTAGCCTCGATGCCGTGCCGTTCCCCGACGTCCTACTGCGACCCCCGACGCCATCGCGCACCGGACTACCGTCGTCGCCCAACCTTCACCAACGACTCCACCGGATCCTACGTGCAGGGACGCCCAAATGCTGGGAGCATCGCCGACCCCGGGCGAGGGCCGGCGAGGCCTCACCCAGGGCAGGCGATGGTCGCCGGCCCCCCGTGAGGGCCGGCGAGGCCTCTCGCAGGAAGGGTGATGGTCGCCGACCCCCCCTGAGGCCCGACGTGCCCAGATCTGGGCGTCTGGGCGTCGTCGCTCGACCCGGGCCGGCCAGCCCTCACCTGGGGCCGGCGAGGCCTCACCCGAGTGAGGGTCGGCCACCCCGCCCAAGGCTGGTGACTGTCGCCGGCCCTCCGGCGATGGGTGGCGGCTGCAGCGAAAATGCCCGCCGGTGCTCTTTTTTTTTTTTTTTACAGTTTTCTTTTTTAAATAAATTTAGCTTTTCCTTTTTATTTTTAAATATAATTTAAACAAGAATAAAAATAATGTTAAAAGCCATGTGTATAATAAAAAATAATTTAAAATGCCACATCGCGCCATGTCGGCGTTTTCCGTTAGTAAATGTGACGTTGTTAACTTTAGGACTGAATTGAATCAATTTGACAAGTTTTAGGACTTGATTGCATTTTTTTGTAAGTTTTAGGACTCAATTGACTTTCCCGTAAGTTTTAGGACTTGTGTTGCACATATCCCTACATTTTATATTTAAAAAAAAATTACATTTACCTTTTTTTCTTTCTTTATGTTTATCTAGCTACTCTTTCATATGTCACTCTTTTATATGTCCAATTATGTTTTCTCTTTCAAAAAGGGTTTTGTTTTTTTTTTTTTTAATAAAAGGGGTTTTGTTAAAGTGTTACCGAAACGCTCATTGAGAAATTAATTAAGGAAATTTCAATTTCCAATAGATTGATTATCATTGTGTCATGCAGAAAAGGTACCTTTAAAATTGTATTATTTCAAATAAAATTTTATTTCCAAGTTTCATGGGGGCACTTGTCAAACATTGCAATAAAGAAAATTTATCAATCCCAATATACTGTGTTTTTCATGTTATGTGTCATGAGTCCGGTAAAAATGAAAATATTTCCCAAAGCATAGTTCATAAGTGCCTCTGGAGAGTTCATTAGCAAGACCCCTTCTATATAAAATATACTTAATAAGTATCTCAGGGGCACCCCATGCTTATCCTTTTATTCTACTATAATCTAATCCTTCGATTTAACTTATCGTTGCTTGCCTCTTTTGTCTCCTCCGTTCTCTACTTGGTTGAAAAAAAACAAAAAACTCTCTAATTGTTGATCAATACTTCTGTGGAACGATATACATGAGCCGAGTAAGTGTTACTATTGTTTATTTGGGGAAGTCTCAAGAGTGATTAAGATCACTTCAGCAACCAAGAAATATTATAAAGAAAAAAGGTTTATGCTCTTGATTTGATTAAAAGATAATTCTATTATCTGATTAAATAACATTCTCCTATCGAAGCAATAATTCTTCTTAACTTCATTATTCAATCAAATATTTATGAAAGGAAGAAGTCAATTGTACCTATTACATTTATATTTGATGGATATATAATACTTCTTTGTATAAGAAGATACCGCTACAAACATGGGTTATGCACTAGTGTGTGCATATTTATAACCCTGTAGACTTCAATAAAAGGTCTTAATTGACAATAGGAACATTGGAGTACATTCATAGTGGAAGATGATTTCAAGTTTGTAGCAGAGAATGGATTGAACGCGGTGAGGATTCCCGTGGGCTGGTGGATAGCAAGCGGCCCAAATCCACCATGCCCTTACGTCGGTGGTTCCTTGGCCTACCTAGACAATGCCTTCTCTTGGGCCGAGTGTTCAAACATCCACCATGAAGGCAGGCACGTAAAAAGAGCAAAAACATATTTACAAGTTTGTAAGACAATTCAAAGAATTTACAACAAACTAGAATTCCTTGATAAAATGTTGGACCACAGAGGAAAAGATAATCTATGGATGGATCAACATTCACGTGTGATATACTCATGCAGTACACATTTAAACTAATTTTTAAAGTTCAACACAATGTATCTACCCTTTCCTATAACGACTTCACAGATAACACAACTCCATTTAAGTGACATTAAGACTCAATCAAATTAAGCATTTAGATGGACATCACTTTGGCATTCTAGTGAACATTAACTTAGCAGGCCAAATTAATAACAACTGTCATGCTTTTAATTAGCACTTCTCTTAGCGAACGGAGGATCAGAAAGGAATATTCTTCAGGTCTACCTATTCTGGTAGCTCAATCCCCAAGATATGATTTTCCATTGTCTGTAAAAATTTTATATATTTCAAATTTTTTTATGGAAAGAGTCCCAGAAGGAGATAGCATCTGACTAATTGGGACTCTAGAATGTGAAGTCAATGCTTCTCTTAATAAGAATCTCATCCAAGTGCTTGTTCAAAGAAAATAATTCTATAGCTACGTCTGTAATTCAAACAAAACTCTGTCCAATCTCCTAGAAACCCTAGAAAGACAAACAAAAACACCTTCCCTTCTTCCAAACTAAGTCGACTTCATACAAGTTGTCATGACCTATCACTTGGGGAAGGGAATAGGTTTAGGGGTATTGCCTAAAGGAGAGACCTATAACCCATGATTAGGCACGGGCTCTCCCAAATCTATACCTCACGTGACATTGGGATATGTTTAAGAATTTTGTAATAAGGAGTCGTCACTCGCCTATTGTAATCGGCTAGAAACCAAGCAGGGCGTGGGAATATGCCTCGCTTCCTACGCAAGACTTGATTACACTAATTGGCCAATTAGTGCCATTTCGATACATAATCTTGTTCATTTTAAAAGAAAATATTTTTGTCAGACAGTTTTGATTAATTTTACACATATCCACTGACATACGAGATGATCATATAGGTGCGCAAATCATTAAAATAATAGTTATAACTACCAAAATCCTAATTGTGGTAAAATTGAGCATGTGCAAATAAACATAATTAAATATGGAAATTAAACATGTGATATAATCAATATGCGAGCAAACAAAGGCCTAATTATACTAAGGAGGCAAGATATGGCAATTCCTAATCAAACCCTATATTTTCTCAATTTTCGGAAAAAAAATTAAAATTTTTTTCTTTTATTTTAAAAAAGAAATAATATTTTTTATTTTTTATTTTTTATTTTAATATTATAAAATTATAATGTATTAAAAACGAGCCGTGTCGGATCCCCGAGTTGGGTCCGACCCGGTCCGTTGAAAAGACGGCCCGCGCCCGGACCGAACTGGGCCGCTCAACCCAGGCCAGCGGAAACCTAACCGGGCTGGGCCTGATGTGCAGGCCCATTCTGGTCTAATCTTTTTTACAAAATGAAGCCCACAAGCCCACGTGCTAAACCAGCCCAAACCCGGCCCTGATATACCCGGCCTGGACTGTTCAAACCCTACCCGGTTCGCGACCCGCGCCCGACCCGTCTCCTAAACCGCGACCCGATTCCTAAAAACCCTACCCGGATCCGACCCAACTCCGACCCGGCTTCTTCTACACGGACCCAAACTCTGGAACCCTCGAGTCCGGCGATCCGCGGCGCCGGGGGGGTTGGCTGGAACGGGATTCGACGGCGGCGACACGGCGGATGGCGGCTAGGGTTCCGGGTGGGGAAAGCGGCGGCGACGACTCGTCTGGCGGCTGCTGGCTTCTCGGAAAAAGAGACGGCGACAGAGAGGTTCTCACCTGATACGGCAGCGACGAGAGTGTACAGCGGCGGGGGACGGTAGCGCTCGACGGCACAAAGCTCGGTCGAGGCTGACGGGCTGGTGGGTGGTTGACGAGGCGGCTGGATCGCGACGGCGAGGCAAACAGTAGCGGCTCCGCGTGGTGCGGCGTCGTCTTGAGCGCGATCCGTGAAAGGCGGGGGGCGAACAGAAGCTCGACGGCGTCAGGATGGACGGGAACACGTCGGTGAAAGGCCGCCGGCTCGCCGGTGTGCGGTGGTCGGACTTCACCAGATCTGAACTCTTTTGGTTTCTCTCTTGCTCTTTCGGTTCCCCTCCCGGTCTCTCTGCGGTCGCCTCCCCTGTTTGGTGTTGAAACCCTAATAGTGGCAGCCCAACATGGAATTTATTTGCACTTGATGTGCTGTGCATCTAATCCATAGACACAAGTTCGTTGTTTAGCAACTGAACTAACGTCATGGGTTTGCATCTAGCTCATAGATGTTGTCGATTTGAGGCCCGTGCCGGAATGCTTGCCCGCCTATTCCGGCATTAGACAAAGTGCCTCCCACGGTGAGATGCAGGTAATCGGTCCATGATTTCGGTGTGAGACCATATTTGAGAGTCTCGTGCAGAATGTTTATCCATAGCTCACCACCTGAAACATCCACATAGGGAGTCCCCCCATTGTGAACTTGCATCTTTGGCAGTCGGAGCGATTCCATGTGGATGACCACCCCATTGGGGGCTTGGGACTGGCCTTGGAGGGAGTGACCGTGGCCTCTAGCAGCAACGATCAGCCCTGAAGCAGACCCCAATTTGAAAATGTATTTTATGGTCGACGAGATATCGGAAACTGATTTCGGATGGAGGACTGCAAAAGGTAGATTGTGGTACCTACCACCAAAGTCCTTCGCTGCGTATTGGATGTCCTCAAAATTGAAGTGTCCATCTAGGGGAAGCGTTCTCAGTGATAAAGGTTTTGAAGGAACCGAGAGAGGAGAACTTTCCTGAGAAGGAGAAGAATCATAAGAAAGGTTGGTGCTATCTGGTGTGCAACTTAGGAGCAAGACTAGAATGATCCTGTGAAATATAAAGTTCTCTTTCAGGAAGACTGAAGGGTTTGAAGCCATCTTTGTCTAACACTAGAGAGACAGAGAGAGAGAGAGAGAGTTTTGCTGCTTGGTCTGAGGCAGGAGCTTGAGAAAACGGGTGAGAAGTGCGCAGGGAGATGAAGGAAGTGAGGAGAATATAAAGGGAAGGCTTTAGGCTTGCATGCTCAATAGTCCATAAGTATATTCACTTTGTGACTTGGTACATGAGGGTGTGATTCTATGGTCTCGAGAAGCACCATTGCCCTTACAATCTTTTACAGTTGGATGGAAATGCAACCGGTCTCGGCCGTTCCACATTCTTAACTAGGACGGTTGTGATTTTGTGCTTTTCGATCCAACGTTGAAAAACCCAAAAGCACGATGTTTGATAGGGACCATAGACTCAGCCTACACGGACACTATGTACACAAACTCTTCGAGAATTTCTTCTTTTGGTTCTCTTACTTTCTTTTTGGTCTCAGATTGACGTAAAGAGAGAAGAGAGACGGAGAAACAAAGTGAAAGTTTGCACTAGTACTTAATTTACCAAATGAGAAGATGCTTCGTACTTGGAGCAAAAATCTCAATTCCAATACTTTTACATGTACTTGACCTGTGTGTGTTTGTGCGTGCGTGCTTTTTTTCCTTTATTTCCTCTTTAACTTGCTTAGTGCTTGAGAAGTGTCGTCAGATTGAAGGGGCATAGGATCCAGTTTTCTGTTGGAGAGTGATTGGCGGGCTGGCCCCTACAAAGCAACTCAGTGTTGCAATTGTCTTGTGCTGTGTTGTGGTTCTCTGAAGTAGAGTCAAAAGTTGTATTGGACCCAATTAGTCATGTTGTTTTCAAAAGGGGGTTCCATTCTGAAGTTCCGGTTGCTTCTTTTCCACATACTCTATGGATCTTTAGATGGATGAGGAATAATGTATCAAGATATATGTGGAGTTACCCTTTTCCTATTAAGTCTGAATTTGTCCCATGAAAACACCCCATCGATCTTGTGCCCAGGTACGATGCAATCCAAAATTCCGGGTACAGCATCCTAAAGCTAACTCACCCTGAATGTCTTCCAATGGCAATCGGAACCTGTGCCGTTCAAAACACGTCTCGAGAGAATTTGAAGTCGGACAAGGCCTGCATGTCCACGAATACCAGCAGCACGTAGACACGCATCCTAATCAAGTTCCTATGATGGAGTTCCTAAGAGCAATTCTAGTGGCCATCCTGGTGCTTTTGCTGCTAAGGTTCGAACACAACGAAGCGGGCTGATCGCTCCGTGAAAGGGACGAATACCAAAACCAGAAGCCTCGTCACTTGCTCGACACACTGCAAAAGGGCTGCGTCCCTCCTCCCGGGAATAGGGGCGCCTACACTCCGGGCGGTGGCGGGGCACCTTCCAAGCAGACCAGGAGCTTCGCAGGCCATGGCGCGGTGACCCCTCCAGTCGGTCATGCCAGCGACAAAGAGATGGTTCAACCCAGTGTGGCTGCGAGATCGAAGTGAACGAGTATTGATCTGCAAGGACTTTCAAGTTGCAACACTGACGAATTTCTCATTGGAAATCTGCCCTCGTTCTTTCCCCCTCTCCCTCTCCACTTCTCCTTCGTTTAATGGATGAAATCTCAATTTTTTTTCCGTCTATTCTCTTCTGGAAAGAATATACAGAAAAAGACGAACCCCATATAGAAATATTTTGCAGCCATTAAATATTAAAAAAAAAAAAAAACATAGTGATTTCATAGAATTTTCTGTGTAATACACCTTGTACTTGACCCGCATAGTGTTAAATCATCTTACCATCAATATTCTATCGAGTTAGAGGTGATGTGTTCTTTATGCCCCAATTATCAAAGGAAAAATTCTGCTCTGGCCGGGTAGCGCGAGCAATGCAATTGGGACGTGTTGCCGTCGTTCGCGCTCTTTTCATCACCCGATTTTCATCGTACATGCCAAGAAAGTTCTCTAAGTAGCCCTTAGTGGTACTCTCTCTCTCTCTCTCTCTCCCTCTCTCTCGAACTAGTTGGGTCTGTATTCGGAGACCAAGGAGCTGGATCTTGCAGTGTCGATGAGGGCGAAGTGGCGTCCGGATTTGCCATGGCCCAACCCTGGAGAGAGAGAGAGAGAGAGAGGATGCGATGTTGGTCAAAAATTGTCCGAGCAACAGTGTTAACGTTGCTGCAGGGAGGAAAAAAAAAGGATCTTTATCTACATTAGTAGAATTTTTAAAGGGTTAGTAACCCACAAAGAATTGTCGGTTAAAATAATAGTCACTAAAACAATTTTTATCCACCAAAACTCAACGACGCATAGATTCTTATCTACACTAGTAGATTTCATGCAGGTAAATTAGAAAGTGTGTTAATCTCACTTTGAATACTTCATGTACTTGACTTTCCTTATTTAGACTTGGATTTGATAATTTGCCAATAGATGTGTATCCTAATTGAAATAGGAAATAAACGACTTAAACTGCATCAAACTTAGGATCACGTTGGTTCTAATTGTCCTATATATAATCGTACTAGGATCATCAACGTTTCCATCATCGATAATTAAAGAGACGCAATCTTCTCACGAGCCAAAATTGAGTCGTGTCAACGTTTGCCAAGAGCTATGGAGATCGAATCCTTTGATGTTCTTCCTCGCGATATGATGTTGAAAGTTCTCGCTTCGGTTGCCGCCAACTCGATGGACGATTTCTTCAATGCGAAAATAAGGTACCGTCTAAGTTTTCCCTTCAGAAAGTCATAGTTGATTTTTCTAATATTTAATCTCTTCCTACTTTACTCATTCTGAACCCTACATGACAAAGAAATTCTAATCCAATTGTACGTAGCAGCCTTATAATGTTTTGACTATATGAGTGCAAATACATAGGAAAATACCGAAATGATTCGAGTAGCTATACTTATTAAAAGCTGTATATATCCATTGTCGAACATCCACTGCCAACTCCGCTTGGTGTCGACATTATTGTGGGTTTAATAGGCCCATCCTAAAGTTGCTTTTCCATACACCTCTAGCTCGGGCTTTGCACATCTCTGGTAATTTTCTTTCTTAACTCCACTCACTTCCCCCCTCAGCCACCCATTCACCTTCACCCCATTCGCAAATCAAATCAGCAACAAAGTCTAGTAAGCATTTCAAACCGTCGGTTTTGAGCTTTCTCGTCTTAAAAAAAAAAAAAAAAAAAAAAAAAAAAAAAAAAAATCAATCGATGGCGTCACTGTTGGACTCACCCACAGAGGTAAGAGGACTGTTTGCCATGGTAATTTTGTTCAACTGCGCTGTCCTGTTAGTGTAGATGAAAATCGATGTTCTGTTGGAGCGTCACATGGTCAAAGATATGTTAGGACAGATAGTAGTAGCGCCCGTCAACCACGGTCCCGGCCAAGCCACTGGCCAGCAGGAAGAGCTCTTTCGGACCAGAGGGCCCGAGGCTGTTCACCATCACTACGTAGGCCACCAGGGAGTGCCTGCGTGCCGCTAACTATCCGGCCATGTAGCACTTGGTCAAGGCATCGAGGGCTACCCCTGGAGAGAGAGGCTCTTCATGTACCCGAAAAATGGCATTCGGAAATCCAGGTTCCTGACTTTGCTCTAACATATACGATTGCATTTGATACCAAAGGTGAGTGGGAGTATTTGCCGAGTGGCTCCCCGTTCCTGAGATCGGTCCCTTGACGAGCTGTGTTCGTACCCATTTTGTGGAACTGGTGCGGCGTGTAGATGTGGTATCAAGCCTACCGAAAAGAAGGCATGATTCACTCGGTTATATCAAGCCCACCAAAAGATGTGGTATCAACTATCACCCATGTAGCATGTGCTTACTCTTAGGTAACATGAGGATGAAATAAGCCATAGACGAGTTCAGTTTATTTGCCAAACGTGAAGCAATGGGCTTCACTTTCACTCCTCTGGAGTATCATAGATAATTAATTCACAGTGAGTCAAGCTTAGATTCTTTCTTCTTTTTTTTCCTTGGTGAAAGGACAAGGAATGACGAACAATATAGCTACCATCCTCAGCCTATACTATAGGGCACCTTTACCTGTTGCAAAGTATGGGGTTAATGTGCCATAAAGACTGTTAAAATACATTTTGAGTTTCAATCCGTGTATAAAATCAGATCCGTTGTCTACCGCACAGGCTAAGCACGCACTTTAAATGCTATGGTATCAGCATGGGGAACAATAAATGAGGAGAGGAAAATGGTGGACGTCTTTGTTTTTTCTTCTTACCAGCATTTGCTGATACTTTCCCTGCACATCGCTTGGCCATGTGAACGCGCGTAAAGAAAGAAGAAAATGACCAGCTTCTCTGGCTTCATTCTCCGAAGAAAGGAGAACGATGATGATGATCATTAGCCACCATTGCTGACTTTGACCGAGAAGCAGAAGAGATGAAGAGCTTGGGAGAGCTCTTCGTGTATCAGAGAAAAGGTGTGGGCTTCTTTTGTCCCTTTCGTTAAATCGACCATCCTTTTTACCAATAATTTCTTCGACACTTACCAATACTTATTAAAAATTTCCTGGGCGTGGTACAGTAGAATTTTGCAACTACATTATAGGAAAAAACTTGTTGGTCATTTAGATGAAGTTAGGATTTGTAGGTTAATAATTTGACATAACACTAAGTAAATCAAAGCAACGACAAATTATAGGAACTAAAGATGATAAGTTAATAAACAATTTTATAATTTTATAATTATCAATAAGTTACCAACATGTTAGTTTGGAAAAAGTAAACCAATCTTATTTTTTACCAATAATTTCTTAACATTTATCAATACTTATTGAAATTTACTATCACGAAAAAAAAAAAAGATCTATTTTCCTGGGCATGGATCAATAAATTTTTGCAAATATATTATAGTAAAATAAATCTATTATAACTCATGAGAGTCTCATGATTACCACTACATAGCCAAAAATCTTCACGGATGCTATAAGGTTTATAAGGTGCATCACATGTGCTCTAAAACTTGCCTAGATAGCTTTTGCATTCGAAGATGGCTAAAAGTTTACTTGATGAAAGATAATCAAAACTTACAACTTACAATATATTAAAGAGTGCATAGACTTATATATATATAGGTAATATCTAAAGCTTAATATACCCATTCTTGATCATCCATTCCAAGCTCCAATGATCTTCTGCGCACTTGACTTTTGCCACAAGGCGTTTGTCTAATTATCCTTCGTGACCTTCACAAAGTAACAGTGCAGTCGTCTAAGCTTTTTCCATTTCTCAAGTCCCTCGGTGCTTAAAGTTTTCTTGTTGACTCGCTTATTATGGTTTCCGTGTAAACTTCGACAGAACTTCCCCGTCCCTGGGCCGTTGAATTATGTTCTTCTTAAGATGATAACGTTTCTTAGGTCTCACGGAGAGCAAAACAAAATTGCATTTACCATTTTTCTTTCTTTATGTATCTCTAGCTACTATTTCATCTGTCCACTTATGTTTTCTCTTTCAAAAAGGGTTTTGTTAAAGTGTTACCGAAACGCTCATTGAGAAATTAATTAAGGAAATTTCAATTTCCAATAGATTGATTGTCATTGTGTCATGCAGAAAAGGTACCTTCAAAATTGTATTATTTCAAATAAAATTTTATTTCCAAGTTTCAATGGGGGCACTTGTCAAACATTGAAATAAAGAAAATTTATCATTCCCAACATACTGTGTTTTTCATGTTATGTGTCATGAGTCCGGTAAAAATGAAAATATTTCCCAAAGCATAGTTCATAAGTGCCTCTGGAGAGTCCATTACCAAGACCCCTTCTAAATAAAATATACTTAATAAGTATCTCAGGGGCACTCCATGCTTATCCTTTTATTCTATTAAAATCTAATCCTTTCGATTTAACTTATCGTTGCTTGCCTCTTTTGTCTCCTCCGTTCTCTAATTGGTTTAAAAAAAAAAAAAAAAATCTATAATTGCTGAGCATACTTCTATGGAACAATATATATGAGCCGAGTAAATAATAGCCTTTGGGTAATGTGAATATTATAGAGGGTCCACACGATATGATATCTCAAAGAACTCTTTTATAATTCATATAGGTGAAATTTCTAGAAAATGCGCAAGACTTGACAAAGAAAAAGGGAATCACTCATCTCCAAAAATGAAAAGGATGAGGGGTTCTATGCTTTTGAGAATCTTCGTTTTATCCCGAAATCTTGTTATTTTACATGACCAAACTTTTTGAAGCACTTGTTACCAAAAATATATTTATTAATGTTTGCCATGTGGGAAGCTAACACGCTTCGTACAAAATGGAAACATCTTGACAATTCGAGGATTCTTTTTATATCGTTGGGGTGCCCGCAAATAATTACACAATCACATCAGCCCATGACGTTTGGGTAAATCGTGGCGTTTGCAATGTTCGGATCGTGATTGTTGGGGTCACGACCCGAATCAATAGGATCATAAGATGAGAATTTTGGCTGTACTTCTGCATTTTGCACTATTGTTTCTTTTTTAAAGATTCAAGAAAGTCGTCGGCAACTACGTTGACGTCATTGTACTGATTAATCAAACTATTAAGTCCCCCGCCATCTAATGGGAATTGGAATATAACAGTAAAAGTGCACTGACCTTTTTTTATATTTTATCTTATGATTGGCAAATTAACAGCATTTTGATCCAAAAATAAATAAATAATAATAATAATAATAATAATAATAATAATAATAATAATAATAATAATAATAATAATAATAATAATAACAACAACAACAGCGCTAATGTTCAATAATTGTCATTAGGGTCGACATCTATTACTGAATATTTGATATGAGTAGACCTATCAAATGGATGGATTAAATCGGATTTGGATCAAATCATAAATGATCCGAACCAAATTAACCCATTTAACCTAATTCGATCCATTTATCATAATACAAAATTTTCATTTCATACCCGACCCGACCCATTTAACCAAATATAGGAAAACTTGTTTCTTATGATTATTTAAAAAAAATGGTATTGCTTTAACACTTTTATGCAATACAAATTTAGTGGACAATTTTTATAATTAAAAAAAAAAAAAGCCAAGGCTTCCTTTTTTTCTTGAAAAATATTGTTTAGAAAATCATTTTTAGAAAATATCAATATTTTTTAATGTTTGCTTAAAATGTGAAAATAAATTGAAAAATATTTTTCACCATTTGGTATGAAAATTTTGATTTAATTTTCCTCCATGCATTCCTTTTAATATTGTTATTTTTTTAAAATCAAATTTTTAATTATTTTTTCTTTTTCTTTTCTTTTTTGTCTTTTTCTTCTTTTTCAGCTGATCACTTGCCACGGTAATGGCCGGCGACTAGTTACAAACGAGCTTGAGCCTCACCATAGGCCAATGAGGTTGAAGCTTGCCTAAGGCCGGCGAGCTTGAATCTCACCAAATTAGCAGGGCTGGAGCCTCACCAAATGTCAGTGAGGTGTCGCCCTTGCTCGATTAGCAAGCTTGAGCTTTGCCACCCTACAACAAGTTCATCCCTCATCTAGTTGATCGTCGGCCATTGTTGTGGCCAGCCACAATAGGAAGAAAGAAGAAGAAAGAAGAAAGAAAAAATAAAATTAAAAAATAATTATAACTTTGATTTTTTTAAAATATTTTCATAAGGTTGAAGAGGGAGAGAGTGTGTGCGTGAGCCTAGTGATTTGAAAATGGGTTATAAACTCAACCCATATATACCAATTTATTTTAGCCTTTAAACTTTTTTATCCATTTAAGAAAGGCTATTCACAATTTAAGTAATACATATATGACCCATTTAATAGGTCTAAATTAGCTCCCATATAACCCAAAAGTCCAAGTTGAAGTGTCTATCACTGTAACCCATTAACGTGTCAAAAGTGGGGGTGAACATATCGGACTGCTCGGATCGAGAACTGCTCGGACCAAATTGAACTAGACGGTTTGGTCTAGTTTGGTCCAATTCCTGGTGATATCAGTCCAATTCCTATTTCCATAAAAATGGAACTAGTTCTTTGTTCCTGAGCGGAATCAAACCAATGGACCAAAACGACGCTCTTTTCTTTAAATATATATATATATATATATATATATATTTTAAAATTTTCTTCAAAATAACAATACCCTAAAATTGTAATAAATCTAATATTTTTTTAAATTTTTTAATTTTTTTCTAAGTGGCCAATTCCATTAGACCGGACCGGTTAGTGTGGTCCAGTTCCTGGTTTGAGAACCATTTGGTTTGGTCTCCAATCCCAAAAAATGGGAACCAGACCAAGAACCGATCACCTCTAGTCAAAAGTTAGAAAGTCTTTCAAGTGGCAAATAACAATAGCTCAAAGCTTTGATTCTTTGAAGGAGTTAGTATGCCATCACGAGGCGGCCAAGTTCCGTTATGTATGTTAAATCTGAGCTTAACATGATCCGATTAAGTCGGCCCACAAAGTAATCCCATCGCAGCAATCATTTTTAGTCGAAGTATGGCGCGATCATGACTACAAGCACCATCCAACACCAAGGCCTACGTTTTGGCCTCGCATCATTGCTTTTGTCCATAATTTCTTCTTCGGACCTCCAATCAATCTAGCTTATGGCTATGAACCATTCAGAAATAGTAAAAGCTATTTATTCCACTTTAATGCGCTCCAACCGAGGTGATCATCACGAACATCAACTATATGAGCTTAAATGCATAGGGAAAGCCGAAATAATTCGAATAGGTAAACTGATTAAAGCGTTATATAGCCGTTGTTGATCATCCACTGCAGACTCCACTTGGTGTTGACGTTCTTGAGGGTCCAATAGGCCCATCCGAACGTTGCTCTTCCATATACCTCAAGCTGTGCCTTCGCGAATCTCTGGTAGTCTTCTTTCGTAGCTCCGCTCACTTGCCACTCAGCCACCCATTCACCTTCACCCAATTCGCAAATCAAATCATCAACAAAGTTTTGTAAGCATTTCATTTCACCGTTCAGCTTTCAGCTATCTCGTCGTAAAAAAGTTTCGACAGACGGCATCACCGTTGGACTTACCCACAAAGGTGAGAGGACCGTTCACCGTGGTGATGTTGTTCAACTGCGCCGTCCTGTTAGTATAGATGAAATCGATGTTCTGTTGGACCGTCATGCTATTGAAGATATCCGAGAACAGATTGTAGTAGTGCACGTCAACCACGGTCCCGGCCAAGCCGCTGGCCAGAGGGAAGAGCTCTTGGGGTTCAGCAGGCCCGAGGCGGTTCGACATCACTACATAGGCCGTTTGGGAGTGCCTGCGCACCGCATCATATCCAGCCTTGTAGTACTTGGTCAAGGTATCGAGGGCTACTCCTGGAGAGAGAGGCTCGTTAATGAGCTCGACAGCGTAGAGGCTTGGGCTCTTTGCGTACCTGAAAAGAGGCATTTGGAACTCCAGAATTTCTGACGTCGCCCTGATATATGCGATTCCATTTGATACAGAAAGCGGGTGGAAAAGTTTTACCGAGCAGTGAGGAATTCAATGACAGCGACTGTTTGCTGGATGTTAGCATCGGTGGCTCCCCATTCCTGAGATCCGTCCCTTGATGAGCTGTGTTCAAACCCATTTTGTGAACCTGGTGCTGCGTGCAGATCGATTATGATGTTCACACCATATTTCCTACCAAAATTACAGAAACATTAGAGGTGGTCAGTGCTAGAATTTAGGTCCTTTTCAAACTTCTTTACAAGCACATGATAATAGGACCAAGGGGCATCATTGACTGCGTCATATCAAGTCTACCGGAACATTTGGCATCAACTATCACCCATGTAGTAAATAATTACTGTTGGGCAAAGTGAGGATGAGATAAACCCTAGATGAGTGCGGTTTATTAGCCAATCGTGAAGCAGTGGGTACCACTCATTCCTCTAGAATATCATAGGTAATCAATTCAGAGTGAGTTAAAAGTGTGGTGCCATTCTATTTTGATCAGTGAAAGGACGAGGAAATGACAACCCGCACAACTACCTTTTCCGAGCGTTGTCGTGTGGGACCTATCCTCATCACGGAACATTTGGTTTGAGCCATAAACACTTGGTCCATCCCTAAATATAGGAAACCCTTGCCTAGAGTCCTATAGGCAGTACAGAACCGAGGAAATACCTCTAAAAGGGGTAGCTAGCAAATATTTAAAATACAAGCAGACCGGAGATTGGGCTTACAATAGGCTTTAAACTTGTGACCTCGTGAAAGACAACGTGACTTTTTTTATCATTGGGCTACCACACTCGATGGCGAGACAAAATCTTGGGTTGCTATTCAACATCGAATGTGCTAAAGGAGAGGATAAAGGTGACGATAATGCGGAATCATGTTCTCTGCAGATGGGAATGGGAAGTGCGAATGCGACGTGCGAAGCTTCATAGGAAAGTGGGACGTACTGTGCCCAAGAAAAGGCATTGTCAAGTGCGGCCAAGGAGCCTCCCACGTAAGGCGGCGGAGGAGTCGGGTCGCTCGCTATCCACCAGCCCACTGGAATCCTCACCGCATTCAACCCATTTGTTGATATGAACTTGAAGTCGTCTTCCACTATGAATGTGCTCCAATGCTCCTGAAAATCCAGAACAACTGCTTATATGGAGAGGCAAAAATCAAGTTCAAGCATGTGAAGGAGATCCTTAAGTTCAACGGCGATATTTATTAAATAAGCTGAAATTTCAACCACTAGCGGTTGACAGGCAGCAGCCTTCCGTTGCTGGGTATTGAAAATTGAGCGCGGACAGTTAGTTGGACGGTGCTTAGGAACGGTCAAACGCTCAAATCTTGATAGAAGTCAACAAGTTCGCTTCTCGTTTATAAAAAAAAATCGTCAGTATCGAGACGAGATCGTCGCACGGACTGGATTCTTCTGAATTAGGCACGTCGGTCCTTTGACCAAGAAAATAACAAAAAGGAGTTGGGAACCTAAGCATTCGACTTAGCGTTTAAAAAGTAATCAAAGGGAAAATACGAGCAGCTAAGCTAGCCGTCGGAAAATGTCAATAAGCGAAAAGTAGAAAGAGTAGAATGATGGCGCTCCTTAGTTCTTGGTTTCTTACTTTCATGACTTGTGGGGCCTTTTCTGGTCCATAGCCGTTAGTGACCTGAAACTCGCCTCGCAACCCACCGGTGATGGTCATCACAAAAACGGATGGGTCGTCATCCCCCCATCCACCTTCCCCAGTATAGTCGGCCGTCACCGATACCTCCGTCTTCGCCTGCAGCCACCACCAGTATCGCACACCCATCTCAATATATGGTTCATTCAAGTTTCAACATTGATTTGATCTTAGATGTTCAACCAGCTATCGCCCAATGAAATTGCCATTATTTATCATCAAGAAAAACTGAAACTTAGAATGGAGCATCTCATTACTTGCAAGAAGAGGCCATTGGAAGCTCTGATTTTGACTCTGCTCGAGTCCTCTGAATTCCTGATTATCTCGAACGTCGAGACGGGGGACTCCGAAACGGCCACCACGTCAACCCCGTTCGCGTCCAGCCCCACAAACTGATTGTTGAAGACCCTGAAGTGGAAAATCAGAGTCTCGTTGATCCTCCACAACTGCAGTCACAAAAACAAAAGGTATACACGTCTCCTCAGTCATTGCTTTCACTTTGGAACGAGCAACTAAATTCCTCTCTAGACGCTGCTCTTTCACCTTGAAGGTTTCCCATCCGGAGGCGGCAGTGCGGTTGGCGACTATGATGGTCCCGCCACCGCTCTCGGCGCACAGATACTTCCCTACCGTCACCGATTTGAACTGAAGCCCAGTTCCATCCTAGAATATTGCAGCAAGATTCATGAACGAACATAAACGAAAGGGCCGCAACACTTTGGCGAATTCGGGAAAAGCACGTACCAAGAAGTCCTTGTTGGTGATTCCATCAAACAGAGAAGGCTTGATCCATCCTTCCGTGACCAACCAACCTCCTAGGTTGACTGCTTTCAGTTTGTACTTGGGATCGACCCTCCCTTGAGAAAGGAATGGGACGGAACATAGCATGAAAATGCAGATCAAGAGAAGTTGTCTTGCTCCCTGCGAGAACATCGTCGTTCCTTTCTTGTTGTAACTTCTTTTTTTTTTTAATCTTCGTCTCTTGTATGATTGGGGTGACAAATTGGAGTGAATATATAGAAAGTGATGAGAGAGAAGTCAGAAGTCTAGAAACGTTTGACCAGTAGGATGGGCTGAATATGAAGACCGCTTCCAACTTTTGATAAGAAACGCAAAACTAATTTGCCCGGTCGGCAAAGGCAAGTTTAAAGGAGTTTGATCTGGGCTTGACTTCAAACTATTTTTTTTTCGGTCAAAGTAACATGTCATTAATTTGCACGGAAGTACAGGATAGAAACATACTAATCTAATTGCAAATAATTCTAAACATCTTCGACAAAACAAGCTCTAGATAATAAGAGGAATTAGTAAAATAAGGTCGGGAGTTACACCCTCAAAAGGCGATTCTGAAATCCCAAAATCGATGGCGAATCACTAAATCTATCATCTATCTTCAATTATGAGCAGCGCTAAGATTTTCATCTATTGCTATGGCTTTATCTTTCAGTAGTGCGCGCTTAAGTTTAGGGTCCCCAACACTATTCCCATTCAAAGAAGCAAGGTTGAACTAGTATGGACCTTACACTTGTAAGAGCAAAATTTTCACGAAACTCCTATAATCATCTTTGAAACTAGACTTGTATGGCAACAAAACCCGAGGAAGCAAAAACACGAAATCATACGCACAAAATCCCCAAATCTAGACTAAATTGGGAAAGAAATATCCTCAAAACAGGAAAGATGAGCTTCTAGATCTAGATTAGATCAGAAGAGAAAAGCTCCACAAAATGAAATGAAAGCAATAATAAGATAATAGAGGAACGAATCAGCCAATGAAAAAAGAGAAAAAGGAAGGAGAGGGAGAGATCTTGCTCAAACCCTTCCCTCCATGAGACGTGAACATATTAATTATTCCACGACACACCAAATCTCCAATTCAAGACTTCTCTAACATTCATTCCACATGCATCTTAATGAAATAAGCAAATTTATTTCAACGACCACATTAATATGCCTAACATTATTGCCCGATTGTAAATTGATGTTAATATACAAAGTACTGTTTTTTAATTAGCACCTTCTGAAAGTTAAGGAAATGAATAGACCCGAGGTTTTAACCTTTTTGTAGTAATGGAAACTTGAAATTGGATCTCATCATGTGGCCAAAATAGTATTGGTCAGAGACGTTTGGCTAATGGGATAATGACACCGCTAGAGTGTCATTCCAATTAGTTCAATCCCCTATAGTAATGACTAAATAATTTGTATTGAATGAGTCGAAATGTTAGAAAATTAATAGAAAGACGCTTCTCCACTTAAAGCACTGACGAGCCCACCAAGTACTTGCCCACCTCCTCCTTCTTCTCAAGAAATTCATTTTCCGTGAAATGAGCGACGGAAAATCCGAAAAACGTTTTCTCGTAAATTATTTTTCGCGAAACGAACGGAGCGTATATTTTACATAATCTCATCTCATACTTTAATATTAATTTGGATCTTTTCCATCAAAAACAGCCTTCCTGAAAAAGACATCATTTCTTGGAATATTTGTACCTTTCCACATATATTTCCTCGTAAACCGTGTATTATTTTTGTTCATTAATGTCTTCTCATTATTTGATAATTAAAATATTTAGTAATAAATTCGGTTCTGCGGAATTTTCGCATGTCTAGCTTCATGCACACACTCATCGCGCATATGCACATCTGCTAGTTACCCATAAAAAGGTACAGGTCATTCCAAGAGATTCGTCGATATGGGTATGGTAATATTACCCTATTAAAATAAATAAAGTCACATCACTAAAGAATGCACTAAAGTAATCATTTGTGCTAGTGTAGTTAATCCCAATTGGCCTCTGTGCTTCTCCATTTAGAAGTATTCAGCCGCGAATTAGGGTTTCATTGACCAGTTGTTAATCCTTATTATTGGAGAGATGAAACAGCAATGCATGTTCCATATATGTTCTTTTACATTATTTATTTGCGTTCAGGAGTCATCGTGGTCGCTTCATTGATGGGGATGTGCATGTCCAGGCGAGGTGCACATTCGAGCATATGATATAAAAAATATAATACTACAGACACTTCGCAACGTGATGCCTCATGTGTTGCCTTGGAATCGACATATAATGTGAATTTGATTATTTCATTTCTAGTACACAATTCCCCTCATTGTAAATGTCAAGTTGTGACACTTATAATGATGTGCTTCATGTGCCTTAAAGGTTTTGTTTTTTCTTACGGCTACGGCGTCGGCGGCGCAGACCACAAGCGCCAACATCAGAATTCGGAAAGTAATTCAATCGAGTCTCGATCATACTAAGTTGGTTGTCCAAATCCTATTGAATGATCGAAATCAAAATTTAATAATCCGGTTGTGAAATCCATAAGAGCAATTAGTGACCCACGACGAAATTCACTCTTTAGACCAACTGCACACGCCAATCTTCTACTTTGTGAAATTGGGTGATCCTTAACGCCAGGGGTGAAAGGCTGGAAATGCAAATCCTCCAAAGGAGCAAAAAGGAAAGACAAAGAGTCAAACAGGTGCAGGACCAGAAAGCAATGTACAACCGAACCGCGCGGCGGTGGTGGACTTGCCACAGCCGGTCCAACACCGGCTCTATCTCTATCTATAGATCTCCGCCCACTTGAGGCGCCACCAGTTGCGCCGCCCCCCATGTTCCAATCTTCCCACCATTTGAGGTGCCAGTGGGAGGAGTACGCATTCCTCTCCTGCCAGACTGATGACCGCTCATACGCGCATGTACGCGTCTTGACCGAAAACGTAGTTCCCCGAAACTAAAAACAATATAAAAAAAAAAGAATAAAAAGAAGAAACCAAAATTTCTTTTCTTATGCTATCCAGGACTGATATTAAAAGGTGTGGGGAAAAATCGAAAATTTTAGGTTTGGCTTGTTTCATGAAAAAACATGTGGTTTGGAAAATATTTTCTTAATAACAATCACTTATACAGCTTGGAAATTATAATAATTGGTCGATGAAAATTTCTCCATCGTCAATAAAAACTTATATCTAAATATCTTCATATATGATAAAAATATTTTAATTTCATTCAATTTTGTAAGCGATACAGGTGCTTATTTTTTGAAACGATCCCACTTTTGGCTATGACCAAGTAGTGATTTTTAGGGAAAAAGAATGTTCATATTATTCGCGAAACAAAATTATACGATTGCGATGCTGGGCTGAAATCCCATCTCTTTTGGGCTTGGCCCACGAAGAAAGGAATGGGCCCCACGCCTTTCGTTCAAACCTCTTACGCGGTTTGAAACCTCGCTGCCGCGCACCGTCCGGACGCGGCTTTCTGGATTACAGCTTTCCTTTGCTTCCTCTCTCTCCTATCAGTCGAGCAGTCATCGCCTGTTGCGCCGGCGCACGAGATCCCAGCTCGCACGCACCCTTAGATCAGGCGGGTCCCCGTGGGTCCCATCTCATCTAACGGCGTACATAAGCCCGCTGGATTCACGGATTTTCTTTCCTAATAAATTGGCAACGCTATCATGACCCCACCATGTGAACACCGACAGCTGCCAGCGCAGCACCCAATGCGCAATTACGACACCCGTGATTTTCCCCTGCTGCTCCCCCACGCCCCTCCCCCTCATCCCGCCCTCCGCGCTCCACCCTCGTTGACTCTCCCACCCCGGTCCTCAAATCGAGCGGCCCGCGACAATCCCGAGCGCCGGCGCATCGTGGACCCTCCCGCACCGGATCCCCGCCCCCCCCCGGTTCTTTCCCCCTTTCGTGCCCCTCTCTTTCCTTTTTATCTTCTGCCCTTTTATATTAAACCCCATCTCGCTTCGCTTTTCCCCTCTGCGTACTCCCTCTGATTTCTCTCTCCGCCGCACCGTCGAGCCCAAAGCTTGAATCTTTTTCGAGAACGAAAATGGCGAGGCTGGCCGTCCTGCTCGCGCTCTGCTGCCTGCTCCCGGCGATCGCCGTCGCCGCCCGGCCCACCAGGAACCCGCTCACCGTGACGGGGCGGGTCTACTGCGACACCTGCCGCGCCGGTTTCGAGACCCCCGCCTCCACCTACATCGCCGGTAACACTCCCCGTCTTGCGGCTTTTGAGCAGTAGCGCTTCCCTTTTCCGCCCCCGTTCCCTTTTTTTTGTCTCTCTTAGGAAGGCGGAGCGTCACAGTGTGCCGTTACTGTCGCTGTCACTCTGCTGTAGCGTAATGGTATATCGTTTAGATCTGGGGTAGATGTGGCGCGGATCGGGTTGCCGGACGTTAGGATCCGCGGGTGCGGTCGCCGCATTTCTTGCGTCCGTGGCGATTGTGGTGTTGTGTGGTGGAGTGTGCAGTGGATGGCAGAGTCGTGAATAGTGAGTGCGCCCCAGTTGATTGCTAGTGTTTCTTGTTAGGAACGGCTGAGTTGCGTGGCGTGACTTTGAATGTCGTCGTTTCGTTCGACCGCCCTTGCGAAGTTGCTTCATCTTGTGGAGGAGGGTTTGATCTGAGCATTTGAGGAGCGTGGGAGGGTAGTTTGGGAAAATTACTGCAGATTTGCGACTTGGAACTGTTCCAAAGACAGCGATTTGTTCGACCGTGTGTAGGGCTTTACGGTAGTCGTTTCTTCGGTAAATCGTCTTGAGTCGGGTAGATCTGGTGTAGATTGGGAGTTCTGGAATTCGGGTTATGCTTACTGAGTGAGAAAGAAAACCGTCGTGGGCCATTTTCAACTGCATTTGAATCAGGACGTAGATCCTTAGATGGTGGCTGTCGAGCCGCGGTGGGTGCTAGTTGGAAAGAGATGGAAGTTGGAACTGCAAATCCCTACTACTTGTCAATAGCGCCTCTTAATGCGTACCCTTTTGATCTTTTGGGGCGATCGATATCTTGTTATTGCTTGCTGCAGTCTGCGGTTTTTTATTCTTAAGCAGTCCATTCCGCGAATGAGAAAAGCCGGGCCAATATCCTTTCATCGTTAGGTTGAATGGAGCGATCTTTGGCCTTGTTAGAATATGCAAGAAAGCTTTTTGGCAAGTTGTTAATGAGAGGACATTTGCTGTCTGCCTGCACAACTCTCCTCATGATTGTAATTGTGACTCCAGTTTACATGAGGACTTATATTGTGGATGTTGGATGTGTCTCATCCCATAATTCTGGTGTTGTCGCTCTTGAGATTTCTTTGCTGAACCGCATTTTCTGTTGGACTGATTCAACAGGTGCCAAGGTAAAAGTGGAATGCAAGGACAGGACCGGCATGAAGCTCCTGTATAGCCAGGAGGCGACCACCGACTCCACTGGAACCTACAAGCTGTTTGTCTCGGAGGACCACCAGGACCAGCTTTGCGATGCCATGCTCCTGAGCAGCCCGCATCCCAATTGCCGGAAGCCAGCCGCAGGACGTGACCGCGCCCGTGTCATCCTCACCCGCTACAACGGGATCGTTTCCGACACCCGATATGCCAACAACATGGGATTCGAGATGGACCAGCCCTTGGCCGGCTGCACCCAGGTCCTCCAGCAATACCAGGACTTGGATGTCTAGAGCCTCAATCTGGGAGCCTCTTATTTGTTAATTTAATTACATAATAGCATTACTTGGAGTGATTGCAGTCGAATATTACTTGGATTGATGCGTCATCTTTATCGTGTAGTAATATGGACTTTGTTTTCTGCTGAATTGGACTTAAAAAAAGATGCTGTGTTCTCTTCCATCGATTCAAGTTTGAATTGATAGCTTGGTTCTGGATCGACTAGAATGATTTCTTTCTTCCAGATGGTGATGTATGCGAGCCTGAGGATGGAATTGTTGGATCTACTCTATATTTCTGCCTGGACAGTAATTGCTGTGGAATCATCTCTATTTCAACTTAATGATCTTTCTTAGATTGGAGCGATTCTTGCACAGCTAGACATTTTAGAATGGGAATCTTCTAAGAACGCATCTCGATGGGCGTAGATGTATTCTCCTTCTGTGGCTTCTCCTTCTTCCTCTCTACATTTTCCCGCTCTGGTCTTGTTGTATTCTCCTTCTGTGGCTTCTCCTTCTTCCTCTCTACATTTTCCCGCTCTGGTCTTGTTTTCCAAGACATCCTGACATGTCTATATGGAAGATGATGCCTGACGATGGCCGTCGTCCGCCCATTGCCGAGGCGTTGCTTGGCGATCACTGTTGCCAATACCTGCGGTCAAGGCTCCAAACACGGATGACATCCTATGCCCTCTCGTTTCACTTGCTCTCTCTCTCTCTCTCTCCTTCTTTCTCTCTCATTCTCATTCTCAATCTATCAATCAACCTGGAGGTTCTAACCAGGTTGCCCCCTTGTATGACTCCAAATTACAGTTGCACAAGGCGAAAAACCTTTGCCTCGGCGTCGAAGCTCTGCCTTGGCGTTGAGCCCGACTTTGTCACTTGGCCGGTTTTTAGAATGACAATATTCCTATCGTTTGTCTGGCTCCCACAATAGAATAGAGCAAGAAATAACATTTTTTTTTTCCTGGCTTACGGTAAAAAAAATTAACGTAATGCATTTAAAAAGAAAAATCGGTTCTCAGAATGTCATTGTTTACTTTACTAGATTTAGAATTTTCTTATTGAAAAGCGAATTTCTAAAGACCAAGTGGCAAAATCACATTATTTGTTTGACCATTGCAGAAATAAAATGGGCTAAAAAGTTTTGAAATGGACCCAAATGAAACCAATTGATAAAAGAAGAATTATCTACATAAACGCTTGAAATGGGTTCAGCCCGAAAAAGAGACGCCCATAATTTACATTTACAGTGGACAACAAGACATCATGACACCCACCGGTAGGTAACCGTGATGGTTTGCGCCTTACTACCTCCCCGCCGAGGGAACAAGTTCGAATCTCCAGACCCTGATCCTAGGTTAGCTCCCCTCCAGGTATGGTTGGTGGTTGACGTTGGGGCTTGTCGGGCCCTCTAGCGAAGGTTGTGCTGGACCGCATCGTGGATACCAAAAAAAAAAAAAAAAAAAAAAAGACATGACTTGGCCAAAGGTGTCTTGAAAAAAAAAAATATGATGTTCACTCCTTGAAAGATTCGTTGTAAATCTCAAATAATTTTTGTAGATTTGGATAGATCGAGTTCTCTCTAAGCTAATCTTGCAAATCTCGTTGCAAATGGAAGCACATTGGTGATCAAGGAGGTTTTTGGATCGTATATGATCTTCAATATAGATGATTCCATACCACTGAGCAAGGTAATCTAGTAGTAAAGAAGTGTCATTGTCCTCCATGAGATTACATATTCAAGTATGATTTGGGCGTTCAATATCTCATATAGAAAGACTTTCTAATTTTTCGCAAATCCATCGAACTGCGTTAGTCAGATATAGCGATTTTCAACACAGCTCATTTACACTACACGAAAGCAAGCGTATTTATGTTAGTTTAGACAAGTTTGTATTTTTAACAGATCAAACCCTTTTGTATGTGAATAATAAACGTGCCGCATTTTGACTGCCCCTTAATGATATGTTTCGATCTATTCTAATACTTTGTTTGTGAAAACACGACAGGTTCGGATATGATTAGATGCGTCTATACACGTACAAGCACATTTTTCATTCGTCGTACATAGCATCTCATATCACAAGCATGTAGCATCGTGCAATCCACTTGAGGTTTTTCTAGTAAATTAAGTAATTTGGCCTCAAATCAAATATTTTGTGAATGGTATGAGACCCAAATAATAACAGTTAGAAAGGACAGCTGCACTGATCATCTATCTTCATCTTTTCACCGATAAAAGGTAAAAATGATTCTCCTACTTCGAACCAAAATCTTCATCGATGAGTTTTGTCTGTACAACTTTTGAAAAGCAAATATCTAAGGACCGAGTGGCAAAATCACATTATTTGTTTGGCCAGGGCAGAAATCAAATGGGCTAAAATTTTTTAAAAATAGATCCAAAAGAAACCAATTGATAAAAGAAGAATCAACCGCATACTCACTCTGAAAAATGGGTTCATGAAACCTAAGTAACACTGATCTTTATATATGATATGCGGCATGATATGACACGCTAACTAGTCATTTTTGAAAAAATTGAGAACTCTGATATAAATCAAATTAATTTAATTCAAATTCACAAATAAATAAATAACAATAAAAAGAGTCTAGAATGAATTTATACTAAAAATCTTGAGTCACGTAAAATGAGAGTTAGAAGATAATATTAGACTAGGTTTTCTTCTTTCTCTCTTTATTATTATTATCTTTTATTATTTTACATATTTACATTTTGACCTCTCAGTTATTGAAATTTTTTAACATTGATCCCGTGCATATTGGAATCACTTAGTGGACGTGTCGGATTTTCTGACATCTAGTGACTATGTGTGTTGGATATATGTCCGAATGTTGAATACGACGTGAAGACTCCTAAAAATTATGAAGACTCCTGGAAATTATTAGTGTTTTTTAGAATGAAACACGACCATACTCACTTTTTACCGTAGACAAAAAGACGTCTGAAAAGTGGGCTAAAGTGTAAGAGTTTTCTTTATGTGGGCTACATTAATTGAGATTGTAATTACCGTTTTACGGGATTGGTATAAAATAAGGTAAGACATAAGGTTTTCTTAATGGTTGAATATGGGCCTGGCTTGTGTGGGCCGAGTTGGGCCCGGCCCGTGATGAGAGGGCCCGTCCAAAACTCTATAGATAGCGCTAAGGTCCCTCCTCTAGCTCTCACTTTTTTCCAAAATTCTCTCTGAACTCACATAAGGCATGTCGTGAGTGGCGGTCTCATCGAGTTAGGAACCGAAGGTCATAGAGGAGAAGATCTTCAGCATTGAAGGCCTGGATTGTTGTCGCTTTGCTCCAAGAACAATGGATTCAAAATCGGTACACAAATCCTTGTCTTATACCTTAAGGATGTTCGAGTTTCTAGCTATGTAGATCTTGGGAAGCCGTATCGACGGCCCACATTTGGTATCGGAGCAAACATAACCTAGAACTCGAACATATTGAAGAATTTATTTGTTGAAACTTGCTGTTAATTCTGAATTTGGATTCATCAAGGACTGTTTTCGAGCTTTGCATGCCTCTGAGAGAGGCGACCCATTTCGTCCACCACCTAAACTCGGACCGTTTGCCTTGTTTTTCATGAATTTTGGTCCGATGAAAGTGAAATTTTATTGCATAATCGGGTTCTACTCTTCTGTATGAGCAAAATGGTGGGTCGAACGTCGCCAGAAGAGGCCGGAAATGGCCTCACGCGCCGCCACGCGCCTAGGCGGTGCTGGGAGTTGATGGCACGCGCCGCGGACCGACCGGGTGTCTGCCGGGTCGATCCGACCCAGGTTGACCGGACCGGCGTTGACCGGGTTGACTCGACCCGATTGACCGTTGACCGGACCCGTGTTGACCGGGTTTGACCCGGCCCGGTTGACCGGGTTGACCGGCCCGGTTGACCGTCGACCCGACTCGTGTTGACCGGTCCGACCGTTGACCGGTTCGGTTCGTTGACCGGTCGGACCGGCTTCGGACTGGTTTTTGGACACCAGCGCGTGTGGCTCACGCGCTGCACACTCTAGCGGCGCGTGGGGCACGTGCAGCGTCCGTTTGGTGCGTGATTTATATCGCCGTGCTCGTATGTGAATTTCCTACCTTGTGGTGTGCTTATTTGCATTTTTTAATGCCTTTAAGGATGTGAAAATGCATGTGAAACCCTTAAGGTATGTGATTTTGGGGTAATTTTGGCATATTTACATGTATTTCTCTATGATTTTGGAAATGCAATTGCATACTTATGATTATATCATCACTTGAGGAATATGTGTAGTGTTGATTTATCAATAGTATGTATTAGTGGATGAAGCAATACAATTAGCATGACTTGTGATTTTAGTGACAAATAGCTCCTGTCATCAAGATCACATGTGAAAGATGAATGTGAGTCATAAAGTTATATCCCTGATATGAGAGAATTTCGATGATTCAGTTGGGTTGTGACCGCCAAAGTGGCACACTTGATTGGATTTGAGAAATATCAGTCTTATATTGTAATGGGATGTCTCATATTATGGTGCATGTTTATACTCCCAAAGGAGGTAATTGTGCGTTAGTTTGTGGAGGGATACATGTACAGCATATGGTTGAAAAGTGACTAACTCTAGTAGTTCATACACCCAAAGGTGGTGAATTCACGAAAGGTTAGAATACATTTTCATGGACCGTTGTTATGTGAAGAGTATACATTTTCATGTATTCTGCCCAAAGGCGTTTATATGATGATGTATGTAGCTCTTGAGATGTGTGTTTAGCACTCACATGATGCTAATTATATGTATTGCTTGTCAAATCAGTCACCTTCTTTGTAAACGGTAATTCCATTGCAATTGAGGTTCTTACTGGGTCAAACTTCAAGAAATGGAAAGAGGATTTTCTATTTGGGATGGAGCTCGCAGATGTTCATATTGCTCTTGCGAGGATAGACCGGGGACCTTGCGATACCGATGCAAAACCCGAAAAGTACGTTTTACTTCATGGGAAAAGAGTAATAGAATTTGCTTGCTCAATGAAACGGTCGATTCAGGAACATTTGATGAGTGGCTTGCCAACTGATTGTACTGTTAAGGAAATGATGGAAGCTTTGGAGGCTAGGTATCATGTTTCTACCAATGCTGAGATAGGTACACTCATGCAATCACTCTTTAATATGAAGTATGATGGTTCAACTGGAGTTAGAGATTATGTGCTTAGGATGGTAGATCTTCAAATGTTGACGCCTAATTTTTAATTTTTAATTTTGGGTTTTTTAGTTAATTTTTATCATTATTACTATTTTTCTTTAGGTTTTATTTTATTTTTCTTTATTTTGATAAAAACCGAAAAAGCCAAAGAAAACAAAAAAATAAAAACCGAAAAAACGCAAAAAAAAAAAAAAAAAAGCAACAAAAATGAAAAGAAAAGAAAAGGGAAAGGGAGACAGCCCATGCGGGTTGGCCCACGCCCTCGCCCAACCCGCCGGGTCGTTTTCCTCGCCTGGTCGCGTGCGCAGCACGCGCGGGCGAGCACGCGCTGAGCAGGTGAGCAGCAGGGCGAACGGTGGCGTGAGCGGCACGGCGTACGGCAAGCAGAGGCACATGGGGAAGGACGAGGGCAGACGGCCGACGGTATGTGTCGGATGGGACGCCGGTCCGGTCGGCCGGAGCCGCGGTGTTCCCCCCAGTCGAATCCCCCGTCGGCCGGCCACTCCCCGCCTATAAATAGGCCCTTCCCCCTCCGTTAATTGACACACAGAGCGACGACAAGGGAAGAGAAGGAAGCTCGTGAGCCTTAGGAACCCCGCTGAGAGACTCCAGAGGGGGGGCCGAGGCCTCAAGCTCCAATCTCGGCCTCGCCGGAGCCAAGAGAGAAAGGGAGAAAACAATGCAGGTAGAGGCAGAGGCGGAGAAAGCGAGAGCCGATTCGAAATCGCAGCCCTTGGATACCCACTAAGAGACTTCAGTGGGGTCGAGGGCTCGCGACTCACAAATTCGAGCCCTCGCCAGAGCCGATTGCAAAAGTAGTCCACAGAGTTAGAGAGAGAGAGAGAGAGAGAAATCGAGAGGGAGATCTAGAGAGAGAGGGAAAGAGAGGAACACAGGAGGAGGGGGTCGAGCAGAGGCTCGCCGTCGTCGCCGCCGCACCTCCACCCAGCAGGTAATCCCCTACCACCGTCTCCGCCACGGCTCCTTCCCTGGGCTACCCTCACCGTCGTCACCACCAGCCGCCGTCGCCGTTGCCCCCCCTTTCGCCCCCAATTTGGGAACCCTAGGGTTCCTGGCTTTCCGGGTCACGATCCCGGGTCGTCGGGTTGGACCCGGACTAGGAACCGGGTAGGGTTCCGCGAATAAAGGAGAGTTGAAGTCGGGTCACGAAGCGGGTCGGATCCGGGTCAGGCACTGAAGAACAGCATCGTTTCCCACAAGGCGAAGCGGATCGTGGAGCGGGTCGGGCGTAACCCACAGGTTGCGTCCGAACCAGCCTCTCCACGGTGCCATTTCGCATGAGGCGAAACGGTGTCGTTTCGCAAGTCCATATACGGCGCCGTTTTACGGGGAATTGGAGGCCCAGTCGTTGAAACGGGTCGTCGGGCCGGGTCGGGTACGCACCCCCCGGCCGCGACGTCGTTTTAACGGCCCGCTCCGAAACGCGGATCTGCCCGCGTTTAAGGCTAGCCCGGGCCGGATCCGACCCAGGCCGAGTTTATAATATTTTAGATAAAAAATAATAAAATAATAAAATTTTATAAAAAAATCATCTTACTTTCCGAAAAATCAAAGAAATGTTTAAAAATGTTTTAAAAATTTTTATTTTCCAAAAAAATCAAAAATCAAAATAAAAATTATTTATTTTCAAAAATATTTAGAAAAATCAAAAAATTATTATTTTCCAAAATATCCAAAAATATTACAATATTTTAACATTTTCCAAAAAAATCCAAAAAAATACCAAAAAATCTCAAAAATTGCCAAATTTCAAAATTTTTCATAAAATGCCAAAAAGACTTGTATTTTTCCAAAAATACCCCAAAAATCCAAAAATCCTTTTTATGTCCAAAATGAGGAAAATACCAAAAAATGTGATTTTCCTAAAATGCATGGAAAATTCCCAAACATCCAAAAAACCTTAGAGTTTAAACAAGATTAGGTACCGAAAGGGCATTAGTGATTAACTAGTGTAATCAAGTCCCGATCCTAATTTCTCTCAGTTGCGCAGAGCAAGTATTTCTCCCGATACTTTGCTTAGGTTTCTAATCAACCTACCCCAAATTGATTAGTGGCGACTCCGTTTTAAAAATCAATTTACAAACCAAATATTTTAAAGTCGTGAATTGGCGGACTTGGGAGAGTCCTGGCTTTAATTAAACTCAGCCAAGCCATTAGCCTCCTTAGGGCGCTCCACCCGATCCGGCCAGGCGCCCCCAAAAAAAAGGGGTCGCGACAGCTTGGCGACTCCACTGGGGAATTTGAGGACTTAGGCCATATTTATCTTGTTTAAATTCTTTACTGACTTAGGTTTTTTTTCTTTCATTTTACAGGTCAATTGCTTATAAGTTTATTTTAAGCTTGCTTAAATTAAATTGTCTTGTGATTATAAACTGCTGTGCATGCTTTACTGTTTTAAAACACTACACATGGCACACACAACCCGGCCGCCGGACTTGGGCCGCCATAGGATTTTTAGGATGGTGTTAAGAAAGATACGACCTCGAACGCGAGATTGCGATGTAGAGGTTGCCTTTCTTTTCCCCGAATTTCTTAGCTGAGGTTAGGGGGGTACGCTGCTAATGCGAGACTGCGACTAGCAGATGCCCTTTTAATTTCAACAAAGCCTTCTGAGTTAGAAATCGAGCCGCACGTCTCATGTGCATGCCTTTGTGCTTGTCATTTTACTTAAAAAGCAAAGTAATTTATTTATTTTTCACTCAGTCTTTTTTATTGGCCCATGGCAATTTAGGATAAAATTTTCAAAATCCCGAGTCATATGTGATGGGGGAAGACGACATTCAGTTCATTCCTACTCCCAAGACAGAACTCTTCAGATGGTGGGGTCAGTTGGATCGGCCTGCCCAGGAGTTTGTGAAGGCCAAGCTCGGCCATCTCCTTTCATTAATCCGAATTACTGTTCGCCTAGAAGTCATACAAGCCATTGCACATTTCTGGCGCCCGAAGACGCTCACCTTTATGTTCGGTAGGTTTGAGCTAACCTCGACCCTGGAAGAGTACAGCATCATCACTGGAATGCCCCTTGGGAAAGAGCTAGTCAGACTATTGACAGGCCCCCTCCCATGGCGTGAGTTGGCACGGTTTTTAGGAGCTGAAATTCATATTATGAAACGAATTCTTGAAAACAACAATTATACCTACCCACTAGAGTTTTTGAATGCATGTTTTCAAAATCAGCCTATGACCCAAAATAGTGAGATTTTCCTCCTGGCCTTTTTCGGACTCATCATTTTCCCTCACCAAAGAAATGCCATAAGTCCTAAGATAGGTTTGGATCGTTGATCAAATCTTGTGGGGGGCAAACTATGTCAACTTGATTTTAGCTAAAACATTCTTGTCCCTTGACCGTTTTAAAGACAACACAGAAAAAATCATGCGGGCTCCTCCCGAAATTTTACAAGTTTGGTTCTTTGCCCACTTGAGCAAATACCGGGGCATCATGCGGTCGTTTGAAACAAACACTTCTGAATATCCATGGTTTTAGGACCTTATATTCCTAATCAAACCTCTTTGCATTGGGTTAACTTCCTGAGGAACTCGGCTCCTGAGACATTCTAGTGGTATGCCGATTGATTCCATGAAAAGAGGGCTCGCTTCAAGCATTACCACCCAATTCCACTACTCGATTGCACCGGCGCCATTCCTTATCACCCATACCAGGGGGCACGACAGTTCAGAGTCCTACAGGAGATCCCACCGCCTTCCAGAAGGAGAACCCCTCCGATCCTTTTCAACACAAGCCATGACTACGAACTCGAAACTTCTATTGCCAAGGAAATCTGGGACGAGTGCCACCACAAACAAATCATGATACCTGAAAGGCTTGAAGGAGAAGAAGAAACCCACCACGCCTCTGCATTCTACATCCACAAATATCATATCATTGCAAAGTGGAAGCCATCGGTCCATCGCTCAATCAAAGAAAGCAGCCCGCATGAGCAGAATTTTCGAGTAGGCCAAGGAAGCAAGCAGTCGTCACAAGACTCCCTGTCGCATATGTAGTCATATTTCCCTAGTTTTTTGAAAAATTTTGTCCCATTGTCTAGGGACTTTTCTTTAAGTGTCTAGTATTTGGTTCTGTCATTTCAATTCCTAGACGTTAAGAGTCTGTAAAACCCTCTTTTGATGAATGAAGAGTAGATCCTTGCCATGGGTCAATCTTTGCTTACTCTATGCTTATTCACCGTTTTCACGCATGAGCAGGTAACCATGAATCATCAGCCATCGGCCACCCGCGATTGGCCCCTCATGATAGGGTTTGATCAGGATGAGGTACAGAATCGCCTCGCCCACATCGAAGACGGCATAGGGCAGATGTCCATTGCCCTTCAACAACTCTCAAGACAGATAAAATTCGCTCATGATGAGCCCAGCTCTGTAATTGCCCTAAACATTGTCGTAACCCCTACAGATATGCTAAAAACTAGCCAATACCATGAACAATTTGAAAAGATCATGAAAAAGTTAAGCCAACTACAGGGGCAGAATCCCATTGACTTATCTGACTACTCCAATTTCGAGATCCCTGAAAAATTCAAAACACTCGAATGTGAAAAGTATGCTGATACCTCCCACCCAAAAGCTTACTTACATGCCTACTTGGTGCAAAGAATGATTCAATCATATCAGTCGGACCTGACCGGCCCTGCCCTACGATGGTACATTGTTAGAAAGATCAATCTCCTTAAAACCTGGAAAAAGTTAATCCGTGTTTTCTGCCAAGAATACGACGTCAGCCCTGACATAACCCTGCCCTACAAAGAGTTAATGACCGTGGAACAAGAAAGACCACCAGTTGCCGAGACAGGAGAGAAGCATAGCAATGAAGCCTTGCATAATGAATGGGCAACTGAGCAGCATCCCGTTACTGAAAAGTTTCCCACCAGGAAAGGCAAGGAGCCCTTGTGTGAGATTGCAGGTTCGGAGCCTGTTCAAGACTGGGGCATGGCAAAACAGCTCCCCAGACTTACCCCAAGAGCCAAGGTCCAAAGAATACTAGCCCCTATCAACCTGGAAAGTGACTCAGACAGTGGAACCTTAATGTCTCTCACTTCCCTTAACAAAATGGAGATAGCCAAGCGTAGGGCCTTACTCAAAAGATCCGAACCAGGAACCAAGAAAAGAAAGTCTAGCTAGATTGATACATCGTCCAACGACGAGCTACAGTACCAAAGCTCCGAGCATTCCCAGGAATACAACCTTGAAGGCAGCCATCCCCTGGAGTACGATCCTGAAGACTTCCCGCCCCTAGAATACCATCCCAAGGACTTCCAGCGCTATTTCGATGGCGAGACTGACAGTTCATCCTACAACTATTTCTTGCTCTCATCCGAAGATGAAAGCTTGTCAGAGGGGGAGGAATACATCTTTATCCGCTATAATCCCGACGAAGTGCTAAGCTCGTCGCCCGATCATGAGAATAGTGTAAATGCCCCATCCTCCCTCAGTGATTTTAACTCCGAAGAAAGCAATGGAGTAATCTCAATAGAATCCATGTCCCTGAAGAAGAAGAATTCGAAACTACGATGGGTATGCAGTGGGAAAATCAGTGGCCCAACCAAGACCTATCAGGCTCGTCTCACCCTCGTAGGATCTTGACCCCCATAGAGATGTGGATACCCAACTTCCACAAGTACAATGGCACGACTTGCCCTGTGGCTCACTTGCAGTATCTTTACGAAGAAATGAGTCGGTATTATGGTCCAGCAATGCTCACAACTCCGGCGTTTCAAGAAACCCTTACAGGATCTGCCTTACAGTGGTTCTTCACAGCAAGTATCCATCTCATAGAAGATTGGAGCGAGCTGACTTTCGTATTTCTACGTCAGTACCAAAGCCAGATCGAAACCAAGCTGCCATGCGAGGACTCGGCCCACTTTAAAACCGAGCTGCCATCCGAACATATGCCGAGAGATGGAGGGCTCCCATAATGCAAATCCACCCTGAGCTGGCCGAAGAAGAATTGATAAAACAGTTTATAGAAGCCTTGCCCCGCGACGCCATCGCTGGCTGCACGGGTTGCACTTCCGTAACTTCAACGGAGTAGTCATCGCATGCGAATACTTCGAGTCTGCTGAAGACGAGGAATCCAAGGATGCTTAGCTCCAAGACCGGCCCTACCAAAGCATTCCCTTACACAGGAGTTATCATGGGTTTTACTTGTTTTTATGCCATGTTTCTTGTTATGTCTAGTGTACTAGCGTTGTATTTTCCCATTCCAAGAACTTTAATGTATAAATCCTAGTGTTTTGTTTGAAAAACATGAGGAAGCATTCCAAACTGGCCCAGCGATGTTATCCAACCATGAAAAGAAAACTTCATCCAAGGAGAATACTGAGGGCTGGGCTTCCTCATGCTTTTCCTCCCTGGAAATACATTTTGAAAATAAAAAATATTTCATCACCAAAAACCTTCGTCTAAATAAAATAATGAATTTAAGCATGTTTGTCTCTCTAATTCTCTCACATTAGGTTTCAGAATACCATTCCCTTTGATTTAATGTGATAAAAGCATCTGAAATCAGCACTTCATGTGAACAGGTCAAACGCAAAGACATTGTTCTAGGAAAACGGGGGCAAATAGAGAAGAGCATCCTGTTTCAAAAAGGGTAAGTCTAATCCCCTAACATGACATTGAAAATAACAAACCCTCCCTTCTATTGACAGGATGCAAAGGATGAAGCATGATAGGTGCAAGCATAGAATTAAAGTCTAGGCATCCACGACATGTCTCGCTCCTGCCCAGTTCCCTCCATAACCGAAGGATCGCCTTGCCGCACAACATGCCCGATCAGTCAGACATCACAACTTTGACAAACCCAGAAGCACGAGGAAGAAACTCCTCTAAAGCAGCTACTGTCAACAGGGAGAAAAATCCGGGCGAGTCAAGGCGATGCGCAGCCCATGCCCGGACGATGACTTTAAAATCTAGAAGTCACACCCTAGAGGCATGTTTTCCCCCAAGGAGGAGTTGCCATCAAATAACTTGAGATTACCCATCTCAAGTTCCGTAAAAGCTTGAGGAGCATAGCTTGGCCCAATACTGCAATCCAAGACAAAAGGAAAAATTTTCAAGAGGGAAATAACGAAAAAAATCCTAGGCCGCAAGATACAAAAGATGAAACGTAATAGGTACATGCATAGAGTTGAAATCCGGGCATCCATGACATGCCTCACTCCTGCCCAACTCCTTCCAAGGCAAAAGGACTATCTCGTCACACGACACAGCCAGGTGCCACAGCTTCGACAGGCCCAGAAGCATGAGGAAGAAATTCCTTCTCTTCCTTCAAAGTGACTACTGTCAACAGGGAGAAAATCCAGACAGTCAAGTCGATCTATGACCCCACACATTAGACAATGACTCTGAAATCCAGAAGCTTCATTCCAGACGCATATTCTTCCAAAAAGTAATTGGCACCAGACAAATGAGGGTTTTTGATTGTCCATCTCAAATTCCATAGAAGCCTGAGGTACATGACTTTTGCTTAATGATGCTATAGCCGAAGACAAAAAGAAAATTCCACGAAAGGATGCGTTGAAGATGAATCAACGACCAGCAATCATGCATGCATGGCCACAAATGAGGAAGGCCAGCTAAAAGAAGCATTGAACTATGCCAAAACGAATAGGCTGGCATCAACATCCAAATATCCTTAAGAGCTAACTCTAGGGAAGGGTAATTCGGTGTCATTTCCAATACCCCTACTATCTGAGCCCACTTTTGACATGTTTTCCTATTTGACAGGAAGCGTCACAACTGAAGAGCCAAACCCGATGATTAGGTTTGACAAAACGATACTAGCCAAGCTAGTATACGGAGATGACCTACATCAAATACACTCGACTTCTTGTAAAGAGATGTGTCATCCACAAACCAATTAAGGAGAATAATTAACCTGACATGGGGAACACCAGATTTCATGTCCCCTCGTCCACCTAATCATCTGCAAACCGGTGAAGAGTAATGTTGTATCACTTCCAATTATTTGACTTCCAAAAAGAGATTCGTGACTAACACACTTTCTCTTGCCTTTTACAGGATCGCCTGGCCGTCCAAGATACGGAAAATTAATCCATGAAAGTATCACCAAAGCAAATGACATAAATCCTTCAAGCTCCAAGTCGTTTACGCTCAAGGCCCTATTATTTGAGCCACTTCCACAGCTTCTTTCCTGCAAAAAAGCAAGAATAGGAATTCCTGATCAGATCCCCAATCCCCGGCTGATCATGCATGTGTCATGTCCCTAACCAATAGGAGCATTTTATTAACACCCATCTGTAAATAATCCTTTGTAAATAGCCTCTTTTGATGTTCAAGTTTCAACACGTTTGTAAATACCATTTCACCGAGTAAACTCTCTTGAAGCTGTTAATAGTTTTTTCTTGAAAACACAAAACTCTTTCACATCATACTGCATGCCTTTTTCCATGCGAATTGTGCATGATGATTTTGTCTGCCTAAAATCTTTGATTCCATTGAGGATTACCAGAATAGACAACCAAGTAAAGAATACAAGATTAATTGAACATGCTTGATGAGGTACGTCAGAATGATGACAGGTAAGCCATATTCCATACACAGTCCCTCATCTACACACTCGTGAGATGAGTACAGAAAATTCCATGACTACAGGGTAAAAGAGTTCTCTCGTGAATGGCACGATGACCAAAACAGTGGGAGGCATTCCATCACCCACCTTGAGCCCCATACACTGGCCAAATTTCCATCTCACCCCCCGTCAAAGAATCACCCCACACTGGGGCAAGCCAAAGGCAAGTTGGCATCATGAGGTGAGGAAAAGGATAGAAATTCTCTTGCTTGCACTTGCATCAATCTTTGAGTGTCTTTATTTGCATATGAACACTCGCGTTAATTTAAAGTGCCCTAGAGTCCTGAAGAGCAATTCTTTGCACACTTGTAACCATTGTACAACTCAATTAAGTCTGTAAAATCACCCTCACATGGAGGCAGAACAGAAGCCGCCACTCAGCATAATCAGAAGAACCAGCAAAAGCCGGGGACTCAACAAGTCTACTAAAGGCATTTGCTCAAGCCTGTCAAAACCAGTTCCTCAAAGCAACGAGAACAAAAGAACTTGGGGCATAAAAAAGCAATGTACCTGGTAAAAGCAAGGTCAATGCCCATGAGTGAAAAATTGAAAGAAAATGGGAGCATAAAAAACAGTGTGCCTAGTAAAAGCAAGGCCGATACCCCAAACAAAAATGCAGCCATTTGTATTCCCAAAAGAAGTTGTTGTTGAGGTCCATGGAACCTTCATCAGATCGTGAAAAGAAAGACCGGTGGTAAATGACAAGGCAATCACCAGCTCTCACCGCTTACACAAGAGTCAAGCCTACATGGCATCCTGTTGTAAAAAGTCTCTTCAAACTAGGGGCACTTCAATTAACGTAGGATTTCATATGTTTATAAGCATCGCTCGAAGAAGTACAAGTAAGATTATTCTATCTCTTTTAGTAGGATCCTCGACTTGCAAACCCAGAGATAACCGTGCAACATCTTCTCTACAAAGCCATGACTTCATTGGTCCCCCTTGATGAGCCCTCGACCAAGCCTTCATCACAATTCTAAAAAGGACCTCCCACATTGGTAAAGTCGTATCATTTGTGAGAATACTCAGACCCCTGCTGACATGATGACAGTGAGATAGTGTGGTCCTTATAAATCCTGCATCAATGGTTAGGATAAAACAGCCTTTCCCATCAGAGTGAGTGAAAAGTCCTTTCAGACTGAAAGTCCCCCATCTAGCATGCTCAAGACATCTACATTCTAAACGAAAGTTGTCTTTCAAAAGCTTCCACAGTGGAATTCAAATGATGCAGAACCGACAAGATCATCATGCATAAATCGCATCTTAATTTACAAACTTACAGCATATACAATCATTGTGCACACATCTGCATATTGTGTAAATAGCAAGCTTATCCATAGAGATTAGAGATGTCACCAAAAGCATATCCCCATTCCTATTCCCGGAACTTTATGTTTGATAATCTTCGAGTTCCCCCCACTCACCGAGTACTACTTTTATTAACATTCAACTTGTGCGAGTCGACCCCAGAATATTGATATTGGTAGCTGACCAAATATCCCTTTATCTTTAAGTACCTACCACTGCCTAGGTACACGTGCTCAGCTTGATTTGTCCCTCAGGTATTGATATCTGCAGTTGCCCAAGCTTACCCCTGTTTTCGAAGTGTTCGCTGCTACTCAAGTACCCTCTTTGTTAAGCACTCGACCTATTCATGCTGTCGTTAAAGTTTAGATGCTTATGACTATCCAAGTATCCTCTCATCTCAAAGTATCGACCATTGTTCGAATACCCCATTTCTGTGACACTCGACCTACCAAGGTTGTCCTCAAAATTATGACATTGGATGCTAGCAACCTCTCAAGCATTCCCACCACATCATGCGCCTGCAATTACCCAGGTATGTTTCCTTACACTTAGGCCAGTTGAATGGTTCCTGATCATATTGTCAAATACCTGTGTCCACCCAAATATTCCTCTACTTCGTACTTTTGTGTACCTATAGCCATCCAGGTAAGCCTCACGCTACATCTAAATTGCAAAAAAGTGGGAAGCCTCCATAAGTATCTCAGGTACGCCTTTGGCATCCCCAATCCCCAGAAGGCAGGAGTCCTTCACGAATATGCGAGGCGCGCCCTCGACATTCCCAACATCCAGAAGGCGGGAGGCCTTCACGAATACCCAAGGTACGTCCTCGGTATTCCCCAATTTCCAGGAGGCGGGAAGCTTTCATGAACATCTCAGGTACGCCCTCGATGTTCCCAAATCCCAGAAGGCGGGAGGCCTTCACGAATATGCGAGGCGTGCCCTCGATATTCCCAAACATCCAGAAGGCGGGAGGCCTTCACGAATACCCAAGGTACGTCCTCAGTATTCCCCAATTTCCAGGAGGTGGGAAGCCTTCATGAACATCTCAGGTACGCCCTCGATGTTCCCAAATCCCAGAAGGCGGGAGGCCTTCACGAATACCCAAGGTGCGTCCTCGGTATTCCCCAATTTCCAGGAGGCGGGAAGCCTTCATGAACATCTCAGGTACGCCCTCGATGCTCCCAAATCCCAGAAGGCGGGAGACCTTCACGAACATCTCAAGTACGCCCTCGATGTTTCCAAATCCCAGAAGGCGGGAGGCCTTCACGAATATCCGAGGTACGTCCTCGGTATTCCCTAATCTCCAGAAGGCGAGAGGCCTTCATGAACATCTCAGGTACGTCCTCGATGTTCCCAAATCCCAGGAGGCAGGAGGCCTTCATGAACATCTCAGGTACGTCCTCGATATCCCCCACAACCCAGAAAGCAGGCGGCCTTCACAAAAGCCCGAGGTACGTCCTCAATGTTCCCCAAATTCCAGAAGGCGGGAGGCCTTCATGAATAGCCGAGGCACGCCCTTGGTATTCCCAACATCCAGGAGGTGAGAGACCTTCGTGAATACACGAGGCATGTCCTCAGTATTCCCAAATTACCAGGAGGTGAGAGACCTTCATGAATGTCCAAGGTACGTCCTCGACATTCCCATTACCAGGAGATAAGAGACCTTCATGAATACACGAGACATGTCCTCGGTATTTCCAAATTACCAGGAGGTGAGAGACCTTCATGAATGTCCAAGGTACGTCCTCGACATTCCCATTACCAGGAGGTGAGAGACCTTCATGAATACACGAGGCATGTCTTCGGTATTTCCAAATTACCAGGAGGTGAGAGACCTTCATGAATGGCCAAGGTACGTCCTCGACATTCCCATTACCAGGAGGTGAGAGACCTTCATGAGTGCACGAAGCATGTCCTCGGTATTCCCAAATTATCGGGAGGTGAGAGACCTTCATGAATGTCCAAGGTACGTCCTCAACATTCCCATTACCAGGAGGTGAGAGACTTTCATAAATACACGAGGCATGTCCTCGGTCTTTCCCAATTACCAGAAGATGAGAGACCCTCACGAACATCTCAGGTACGTCCTCGATATTCCTTATTTCCAGAAAACAAGAGAGTTTCGCAAATACCCAAGGTATGCTCCCCATATTTTCAATTATCAAAAATCCCTTCGATACTTGTGAACGTTCGAGTATCCCTAAAAACTCGTACTTGTGATCATCCGAGTACCCTTTCAATGCTTATGACGCCTGCCAAGGCCCAAAAATCCGTCAGGTTAGTGTTTGTCAATATCCATGTACTCTTTAATGTGTCTGTGAATGTCCAGATACCCCCAGAAGATGCCCTGAGAAAGGTCGGCGCATCCCCCGAGAAAGGTCGGGTTCCAGTTGGTGTCCCTGACAGAAGTCAAACACCCCCCAGAGCAGATGCCCTGAGAAAGGTCGGCGCATCCCCCGAGGAAGGTCGGGTTACAACTAGTGTCCCTGACAGAAGTCAAACACCCCCTAGAGCAGATGCCCTGAGAAAGGTCGGCGCATCCCCCGAGAAAGGTTGGGTTACAACGGTGTCCCTAACAGAAGTCAAACACCCCCCAGAGCAGATGCTCTGAGAAAGGTCGGCGCATCCCCCGAGGAAGGTCGGGTTACAACTGGTGTCCCTGACAGAAGTCAAACACCCCCCAGAGCAAATGCCCTGAGAAAGGTCGGCACATCCCCCGAGAAAGGTCGGGTTACAACTGGTGTCCCTGACAGAAGTCAAACACCCCCCAAAACAGATGCCCTGAGAAAGGTCGGCGCACCTCCTAAGAAAAGTCAGGTACCAACTGGTGCTCTCGATACAAATCAAACACCCACAAATGAGATGCCCTGAGAAAGGTCGGCACATCTCCTGTCAAGGCGACCGAAGAATGGTTCGGGTCTGAGATACTTCTTTGATTGCTCTAACAGGTGACCGAAGAATGGTTCGGGTCCTGGAGAAGTAGATCCCCGTCACGGCGACCGAAGAATGGTTCGGGTCCGAGACGCTCCTCTGATTGCTCCAACAGGCGACCGAAGAATGGTTCGGGTCTTGGAGAAGTAATTTCCTGTCAAAGGCGACCGAAGAAAGGTTCGGGTCCTAGAAAAATTATCTATTGTTTTGACAGGCGACCGGAGAATGATTCGAGTCTTGGAAAAGCAGCCTCCTCACATCATCAGGTAAGACGACGCCTTGATACTTGCCAACCCGGGGCTCACACCCTATCTCACTCATTCCCGGTAAGTAACTTCAGGTATCTTCTTATCTGCCTTAGTATATGAAATGTTATATTTCTCTTTTTTAGGGTAATATGTCCTAAATAAGATATAATCTGCTGCCCACGCTGGGTAAAAATTAGGCATCGGTTTCTCTTTGAATGCAACCTCTGTGAGCTCACCTTCAAAGAGGGGCAGCTGTTGACGCCTAATTTTTAATTTTTAATTTTGGGTTTTTTTAGTTAATTTTTATCATTATTACTATTTTTCTTTAGGTTCTATTTTTTTTTGCTTTATTTTGATAAAAACCGAAAAAGCCAAAGAAAACAAAAAAATAAAAAAATAAAAACCAAAAAAACAGAAAAAACAAAAAAAAAAAAGCAACAAAAATGAAAAGAAAAGAAAAGGGAAAGGGAGACAGCCCATGCGGGTCGGCCCACGCCCGCGCCCGACCCGCCGGGTCGTCTTCCTCACCCGGTCGTGTGCGTAGCACGCGCGGGCGAGCACGCGTTGAGCAGGCGAGCAGTAGGGCGAACGGTGGCGTGAGCGGCACGGCGTACGGCGAGCAGAGGCACGTGGGGAAGGACGAGGGCAGACGGCCGACGGTACGCGTCGGATGGGACGTCGGTTCGGCCGGCGGAGCTGTGGCGTTCACCCCGGTCGAATCCCCCGTCGGTCGGCCACTCCCCGCCTATAAATAGGCCCTTCCCCCTCTGTTAATCGACACACAGAGCGACGGCAAGGGAAGAGAAGGAAGCTCGCGAGCCTTAGGAACCCCGCTGAGAGACTTCAGAGGGGGCCGAGGTCTCGAGCTCCAATCTCGACCTCGCCGGAGCCAAGAGAGAAAGGGAGAAAACAACGCAGGCATAGGCAGAGGCGGAGAAAGTGAGAGCCGATTCGAAATCGCAGCCCTTGGATACCCACTGAGAGACTTCAGTGGGGTCGAGAGCTCGCGACTCACGAATTCAAGCCCTCGTCGGAGCCGATTGCAGAAGCAGTCCACAGAGTTAGAGAGAGAGAGAGAGAGAGAGAGAGAGAGAGGGAGATCTAGAGAGAGAGGGAAAGAGAGGAACACAGGAGGAGGGGGTCGAGCAGGGGCTCGCCGTCGTCGCCGCCGCACCTCCACCCAGCAGGTAATCCCCGCCACCGTCTCCGCCGCGGCTCCTTCCCTGGGCTGCCCTCGCCGTCGTTGCCACCAGCCGCCGTCGCCGTTGCCCCCCTTTCGCCCCCAATTTTGGAACCCTAGGGTTCCTGGCTTTCCGGGTCGCCGGGTCGGACCCGGGCCAGGAACTGGGTAGGGTTCTGCGAATAAAGGAGAGTTGAAGTCGGGTCACGAAGCAGGTCGGATCCAGGTCAAGCACTGAAGAAACGGCATCGTTTCCCACAAGGCGAAGTGGATCGTGGAGTGGGTCGGGCATAACCCACGGGTCGTGTCCGAACCAGCCTCTCCACGGTGCCGTTTCGCAAGTCCATCTACGGCGCCGTTTTACGGGGAATTGGAGGCCCAATCGTTGAAACGGGTCGTCGGGCCGGGTCGGGTACGCACCCCTGGCCACGACGTCGTTTTAACGGCCCACTCCGAAACGCGGATCCTGCCCGCGTTTAAGGCTAGCCCGAGCCGGATCCAATCCGTGGATCCGACCTGGGCCGGGTTTATAATATTTTAGATAAAAAATAATAAAATAATAATATTTTATAAAAAAAATCATCTTAATTTCCGAAAAATCAAAGAAATTTTTAAAAATGTTTTTAAAATGTTTTATTTTCCAAAAAAATCAAAAAAAAAAAATTATTTATTTTCGAAAATGTTTAGAAAAAAAAATTATTATTTTCCAAAATATCCAAAAATATTAAAATATTTTAACATTTTCCAAAAAAATCCAAAAAAATACCAAAAAATCCCAAAAATTGCCAAATTTCCTAAAAAGTCCAAAATTTTCATAAAATGCCAAAAAGACTTGTATTTTTTCCAAAAATACCCCAAAAATCTAAAATCCTTTTTATGTCCAAAATGAGGAAAATACCAAAAAATGTGATTTTTCCTAAAATGCATGGAAAATTCACAAACATCCAAAAAACCTTAGAGTTTAAACAAGATTAGGTACCGAAAGGGCATTAGTGATTAACTAGTGTAATCAAGTCCTCGATCATAATTTCTCTAGTTGCGCAGGAGCAAGTATTTCTCCCGATATTTGCTTAGGTTTCTAATCAACCTACCCCAAATTGATTAGTGGCAACTCCGTTTTAAAAATCAATTTACAAACCAAATATTTTAAAGTCATGAATTGGCGGACTTGGGAGAGTACTGGCTTTAATTAAACTCAGCCAAGCCATTAGCCTCCTTAGGGCACTCCACCCGATCCGGCCGGGCGCCCCCCAAAAAAAGGGGTCGCGACATCAGACAAAACTCAGAATCCTTCAAGTTGATATCCCTGAAGCTTGCATTGTGCATCAAGCATTAAATACTCTTTCTCCTGATCTTGGAATTATCAAAACGAACTATAGTTCACAAAATGAGACTTGGTCAATAAATGACCTTATAGTTAGAGTGGTGGCAGAGGAAGAGAAACTGAAGAAAGAGAGAGGGCATCTTGCTTTGTATACCTCTAGTTCTACCAGTAGGAAGGGTAAAGGGATTGCACATCATAGAGGAAACCCTAAAACCATAGGCACTTTTAACAATATAGTCCTTAAGAAAGGAAATCCTGAAGTTGCTGGCCCCTCCACCTGTATGGCTCCAAGAAAGGGACCTTTTAAAAGGGAGGGTGTCCTTTGCTACTTTTGTAGGAATAGGGGACACATAAAGAAGCACTGCGATCAATATAAAGCTTGGTTGTCTAAAAATGAGCATAAAGGTAATGATTCTTTGGCATTTGTCTGTGAATCCAACCTATCTGAAGCCCCATCCAATTCTTGGTGGCTAGATAGTGGTGCGACTAATCATGTTGCATTTACCATGTAGGGATTCACAAACATAAGGACGCCAAATCAGGATGAATCAAAGCTCACTGTGGGAAACAATGACAAGATCGACATTGAGTTCGTGGGAGATGTCATTTTAATTCTAGATACTGATTTTAATATGATGTTAAGAAACACTTTTTATGTACCTTCCTTTAGACGGAACTTAGTTTCCGTATCATGTTTGGACATGTGTGGTTACTCTTTTGAAATAAAGAACAATATTATATCTATGTTCTTTAGTTCAAATAAGGTTGGGTGCTGCAACATGTTCAATGGATTGTACAGATTGTGTCTATCTCCAAATGATATATACGTCGTTAATACAGTTGAAAATGTTGTTCCCAAAAGACCTCTACCTAAGGAACAGTCTTATGCGTTGTGGCATAAACGACTAGGTCACATATCTAAAGAAAGAGTAGAAAGGCTGATAAAGATACACATCCTGCCTACTCTTAAAGGTGACCTAGAGACTTGCATAGACTTCTTTGTAGAGGAAAGATGACTAAGATAAAGAAGAAAACCGCAGTTCAAGTTCGACTTACTAGAAGTCATTCACACTGATATCAGTGGACCCTATACTGCAACTTTGTGTAAAATTTTTTATTTCATCACGTTTATTGATGATTATTCTCGGTATGGTTACCTGTTCCTAATTAAGGAAAAATCTGAATCTTTTGACAAATTCAAGATCTAACAGACTGAAGTTGAGAAACAGTTAGGAAAGGTAATAAAGGTGGTTAGATCTGATCGAGGTGGAGAATATTATGGTAGACATGGCAATGTTGGGCAAATTAAAGGACCATTTGCTAAATACTTAGAGGATTCAGGATAGTGGCTCGCCACTATGCCTGGAAGTCCTGAACAGGATGGTGTGGCTGAAAGGCGCAATTGTACTCTCATGGATATGGTAAGATGTATGATGAGTAGGACTAATTTGCCTGATTTTTTATGGAGTGAGGCTTTAAAAACAGCCATTTATATATTGAATCATGTTCCTACCAAAACTGTTACATCGACTCCTTTTGAGTTATGGACTGGACGCAAACCAAGTTTGAATCACTTCAAGGTCTGGGGATGTCCTGCGGAAGTAAGATTGTATAATCCAACATTAGGTAAGTTGGAGGCTAAAACCACTCGATGTTACTTTATATCTTACTTAGAACATTCAAAGGGATATCGGCTTTATAATCCAAGTGGAGGAACAAGGATTGTAGAATCTCAAACGACCAAGTTTCTGGAATTTGATGTAGCCAAAGAGCATGATTGTTCACAAATTAGTGAACATGACAACATGATGAGACTTGCTATATCTTTCTCCTTGCCTATACAGACAATGATAGAGCCTACTGTGCCACAAACTGAACCTGTTAACGTTGAGAATCCTATTGATGAAACGACCACAGATGAAGTCATTCAACTTCCTCAAACTCAAAATGAGCACCCAGTGACACCACTTAGGAGATCTACTAGGGAAAGGCGTTCAGCTATACCACCGGACTATATGGTATATTTAGAAGAACATGATTATGATATAGGTTGCATTATAGATCCAGTGACTTATACAGACGCCATTTCCTGTCCTCAATCAAGTTTATGGCTGGATGCAATGAGAGATGAGATGCAGTCTATGAAATATAATGGCGTTTGGGAACTTGTTGAATTACCGGAAGGTTGTAAGCTCATAGGTTGCAAGTGAGTTTATAAGACTAAAAGAGATTCAAAAGGAAATATTGAGAAATTTAAAGCCAGACTTGTGGCCAAGGGCTTCACTCAAAGAGAAGGGATAGACTATGAAGCAACTTTTCCTCCAGTTTCTTCTAAAGACTCCTTTAGAGTGATCATGGCATTAGTAGCTCATTTTGACATGGAATTACATCAGATGGACGTTAAAACTACTTTTCTAAATGGAGACCTTGATGAGGAGGTTTATATGATGCAACTTGAAGGTTTTGCAACAAATGATTCAGGTGTGTGTAAACTGAAGAAGGCTATTTATGGTCTCAAACAAGCTTCCAGACAATGGTACATGAAGTTTCACCATGTTGTTACTTCTTTTGGTTTTGTTGATAACAAAGTAGATCAGTGCATATACTGCAAGGTTAGTGGGAGGAAAATTATTTTTCTCATACTTTATGTGGATGATATTTTGCTTGCAAGTAGCGATATTGGATTGCTGCGTGAAACAAAACAAATGTTGTCAAAGAATTTTGACATGAAAGACTTGGGTGAGGCATCTTTCGTTCTTGGCATTGAAATCCATAGAAATCGTTCTTGTCGTATGTTAGGTTTATCTCAAAAGGCATATGTTGATCGTATTTTGGAGAGATTCAACATGCGAGATTGCAAACCAGGAAGTGTTCATGTCGTTAAGGGTGACAAGTTGAGTCTCTCACAATGTCCTCAATCAGATTTTGAAAAAGACCAAATGAAGGACATACCTTATGCTAATGCACTTTGAAGTATTATGTATGCTCAAGTTTGCACTAGACCAGACATTGCCTTTGTAATAGGACTTTTAGGCAGATATCAGTCGAATCCAGGACATGATCATTGGATTGCTGCCAAAAAGGTCTTGAAATACTTAAAAAGAACAAGAGATTATATGTTGGTGTATAGATATGTCCATTATTTGCGATTGGTAGCATATTCAGATGCAGACTTTGCTAGTTGTGAAGATGATAGGAAGTCAACAACAGGATATATCTTCATGTTAGTAGGAGGTGCAGTATCGTGGAAAAGTGAAAAACATAAATCTATATCTTCCTCTACCATGTAAGCAGAATTTATAGCATGTTTTGCAGCTGCTACTCAAGCTGTTTGGCTCCGGAACCTCATTAAGGAATTGACCGTATTTGATTTTGTGAATAGACCCATACAGTTATATTGTGATAACAATTCTACTGTGTTGTTTGTCAATAACAACAGAAGTCTCAAAGGGTCTAAACATATGGAGGTCAAGTTTTTGACCATAAAGGAAATGGTACATAATGGTGACATTATAGTAGAGCATACTTCTACAGACAATATGTTGGCAGATCCACTGACTAAAGGCCTACGCCCTTGTGTATTTGAGCGACATATCATGAACATGGGCTTAGGAGAATCGGTGGATACTATCGTTTAGTATGAGGTATTTCAGATTTGCTCTAATAAAGTTTATGTCTGTACCTTGTTACTTTTTTGTAACATTTCGATATATGTGCAACTCCTTTTATATAAGTTATTATTGAGTTGTGTACATATATCTAAGAAAAATCTCAAGGTATTGTGTAAATCTTGAGTAAGGCTAGGGGCATTCAGTTATTAGCCTTGTACATATGTCTTGATTACACATAAAGAAAGGTTAACCATAAAGATAAGACATATGTGGGTTTATTAGAACCATAAAGATATTCTCTAGTGGCACATCCGGTTTTCTGTGACACTTAAAGTAAGAGAATAGTGTCCAACAAGGGAGATAACACATAAGGTATTGGCTTTTATGAGATGTTATCTGTTTGCCACACAACTATATTGAATCCATATCAATAAAGTTGAAAGCATTCGTGACCATAGAAGGCTCTGTGTAAATACATGCAGTTACCGCCATGATTCGGTGTTGGAGACTTTATGGGATAGGATTAACTATTAAGAATTGCCACTAGACCAACATAAAGGTGCTCACATAAAGTACAGTCTCAATTAATATAGCCAAAGTGGGAGAATGTAAGAGTTTTCTTTATGTGGGCTACATTAATTGAGATTGTAATTACTGTTTTACGGGGTTGGTCTAATAAGGTAAGGCATAAGGTTTTCTTAATGGTTGAATATGGGCCTGGCTTGTGTGGGCCGAGTTGGGCCCGGCCCGTGATGAGAGGGCCCGTCCAAAACTCTATAAATAGCGCTAAGGTCCCTCCTCTAGCCCTTACTTTTTCCAAAATTCTCTCTGAACTCACATAAGGCATGTCGTGAGTGGCGGTCTCATCGAGCCAGGAACCGAGGGTCATAGAGGAGAAGATCTTCAGCATTGAAGGCCTGGATTGTTGTCGCTTTGCTCCAAGAACAATGGATTCAAAATCAGGTACACAAATCCTTGTCTTATACCTTAAGGATGTTCGAGTTTCTAGCTATGTAGATCTTGGGAAGCCGTATCGACGGCCCACACAAAGATGTAAAAAATGATTGTGGCGGTTTCCTTGACGCGACCTCAAATTTGATCAAGCTCGGCCGTAATTACCCGTGTGGTCGTATATGCAAAAGGAGATGTGCAAATTCGTCGATGATCTTCAAGTAGTCTTTTTGACTTGCAAACGCAGCACGAGAAAAGCTAAAGGTCCCTAGTGCGCTCGAGTGTTCTGGAAAACTTTTCCGTTTCAAGAAAAATTTTACGAAAAAAAATAATAATCATCAACTTCTTGCTATTGGTAGAGCATTTTAAGGAAAATCCACAAATTGCTTCAAGTGCAAATATTTAAAACCACCCAACTTGAGCAGAGTATGCCCATCATGAATCACCGTTTAGTAGCTTGTATTGTTAAGAGCAGTTCTACTTCCCACTGAGGAAAACAGGATTTAGTGGTTTCGCAATCTATCCTGCTTTGATTTTTGTAATCCCATTTGCTACGAATCAAGCAAGTTCAAAGGTTGAAGCCCATGATTGGATGTTAGAACCGACTTTGCAAGTGCTGATGGACCCAAGTTAATTAGGATTAGGCTTTTCTCTTATTAGAATTTGAACAGCTATGTCATTGAAAAAAATTGGACACGAGAATACTTACTTTAATCTAGTCTTATATATATATATCAAGCCAGCCCTGAGTTATTATTTTCTTCAATTCTCTTCACTTCCGTTAACCCTATTGTAGCAAATTTCATCGAGATACTAAGACAGATTTTTTTTAATAATAACACCATACGCACCTGTAGTTTTGAATCAAGTACCTAGACTTTGTAAAATCGATTCAATGATTGCTTTTGTAAAGTGGAGCATCTCATAGTTGGTGTGGTTAGCCAAGCGACCATAATATATGTTCATCATCATTGACGTGGAACGTCATCTTAATTCAAAGTCTATTTCAAGTACGAACACCTTTTTTCCTTTCTTTTTCTTCCTTGCACGCTTGTTGTAATTTCCATTTCAGTTCCCACCAATCTAGTCAGTGCGGTCACTGCACACCTTGCCCTGGTTCCAATCCGTGGTACCATCGCTATTTCCCGCCACAACTCACAATTTTTTGGTCGCCACGAGGCTAATGGTAGTGGCGTTCACCATCGCACTTGTTGCTTGATACGGTTGTGGTCAACTTCTTGCGACTGCAAATCCGGTTTTGGAGGCGGTCGCATTGTTATAAATGCAAATAGAGGAATATGAAGTTATTTATGATCTTCAAGTAACCTTTTTACCTCATTAACTCAGAATGAGAAATAATAGGTCCTTCATATCCTAGAGTATTGTAGGAAACTATAAGTTTCAAGAACAAATTTATCAACTAGAAAAAAAAAAAAAAATTGATCCTCAAGTGTCTTGTCTGTTTGAACTAATCTTGTAAATTCTCTATTGAAGACACGTCTTGAGTTTGAGCCGATATGGGAAAATTGATCCAAATGGAGGTTTCCTAAGTTTGACTAGGTTTTCTATTTTTTTTTTTATCTAAATATTTTCTACATAAGAAGCGATTCTTCTTTGTGAAGAGCGTTGAAGAGGCCATTTTTCATGAATTATACCCAGAAGCAATCTGAAAGTGTTGAAGTTGATTAAATCTTATGGGTAAGCTTTGTGTAATTCCTTTGTGAGATTGAAAGATTACTTTGTAAGTAATTTGAGGTTAAATATTATGTGAGTTATTCAGTGTAATTGTGAGTTGGGAAACACAAAAAGTGTTAGAATATCTCGAGTGTGGTTGTAGTTTCTGTCTTATCGCTCGATTTATAGTGGAATCTTATACAGCTCTTCTTGTGAAGATCCCATTAACCAAATCACGTAGATTTGATGTGCTATTTATTTCCATGTTTTATTTATCTTATTATTCAATTCTTTATTTCCACAACATTTTATATCAGTGCTAAGCTTAACTAAGTTGAAGCGGATTGATGACAACAAAATAAGGAACAGTAAGAATCAACATATTTGATAAAATGATTTTTGGGAGATTGAGTGTTATTTGTACTAAAGGAATCTATACTTACCCCTATAGAAGGAGAAACTAGATTGGTGAAGCAACCCGATTCGGAATTGCTAGATAGATAAGTAGTAGGTGTTATTCAGCTGTCGTTGGCTCGTAATATCACATTTAACATCGTCAAAAAAAAAAAAAAAAAACTATTGCAAACCTAATAAATGCCATGTTGTGTGTATACAAGAAGCCCTTTATAATTAACAAGGTTTACCTAATGTGACATCTATTTACTTAAATATGGGCATAGGTGTGTCGGTTGTTGATCAAATCCATGAATTGAATATTGCTGCTAGTCAGATGAGTTTAGTTGAGAATGAATTTGATAATAGGATACATGCTTTAATCACATTATCCTTATTATTTAATAGTTGGAATATTACTATTATCATTGTTTGTTGGGATACAATCTAGACATTTGATGTGGTTCATGATTTAATTATGAAAGAAGACATCCATATAAGAGAATCTGATGAATCTATGTTTGCTACTTTAGTAGGTGAAATAAGAGGAAAAACTAATGCTCATGTTAGTAGGAGCAACACAAATCACAACAAGCATAGTTAGTTTTGGACTAGCGATGTGGTTTATGGGAGTTATGGCAAGAAGAGGCATCTTAGAGGGGATTTCCTTAAAATAAAGAACAAGAGGAGTAAGAATATTAGAGTAAAGTCTACTAGTGATGTTGCTGCAATTGCTGATGTTGTCTCATATAATGATTAGTTACTAAGGATTTATCATTTGATAAATGTATTACAGATTTTAGTTATTGATTTCACGCTACACCAAAGAGCAACTAATTTACTACTTATTAAAGCAAAACTAATGGTAAAGTATAGTTCATGAATAACGTTAAGAGCGATATTATGGCTTTTGGCAATATTAGGATTAGAATGCATCATAATAAAGTAAAGACATTGACTAGAGTGCAATAACCTCTTTTTCTTAAGTGCCTTGAATTCAACCAAGTGTTAATATACCTTAGAGAGCGGAGTTTTGAAGGTTATTCAAGATGTTTTGGTGATAAAGAAAGGAATCGGACACATTAGCCTATATGAACTTCAAGGTCTATGTAATTCTCTTGTGAGATTGAGAGATTATTTTATAAGAAATTATAGAATTAAATACTGTGTGAGTTCATAGATTTAGTTGAGAGCTAAAAAATACTAAGCATGTTTAAGTGACTAGAATATGGTTATAAACTCTATTATATCACTTGATATTTAATAGAAGCTTGTGCTGCTCTCCCTATGGAATAGGTTTGCCAACCGAACCACGTTGATTTGACATGTCATTTATTTCCTTATTCTATTTATATTGTAGTTTGGTCAATTGTTTTAATTGTTACTTTCAAAACAACATAGATCCATATCTACATGAGATCTGCAATCTCTCAAAAGGATATTTCATGAATCACGTGCAACAGACGTGTTATTTACATATTAGAACGATTTCTCTCATTACACGTAAGATAAGTGGTAGTAAGAGCTATGTTCCATCGATGACGACAGCTTGATTTTACAGAATCTTAAAGGGTATTGTTTATACCCATACGGACGGGATACCAATGACTGGACGCAAAAAACTGCACCTAACCACTGTCAGGTCGACACGTGGGCCTGCTTCTTGCACTTACCGTAATCAGGTGAGCTTCTCGTGATGCGTAACACATGCTTCACGTGCAAATATATAAAAGCCACCCAAACTTGACCAAAGCATGAACTAGAAAGAAGGAGAGAGATACTTCTATAAAGAGGGAGACAATAATTCGTATGGATCATCACCCTCCACGCTTCATTTGCTTCCTTGTCTTCCCAGAGAAACAAGTGATGTGGATGATCGGAACTTGTGTGTCGACATTGATCATCGTGTGGCTCGCTCACCGGGTTTACCGATGGAGAAACCCCCGGTGCAACGGGACTCTTCCTCCCGGTTCTTGGGGGCTTCCTCTCATCGGTGAGACCCTTCAATTAATGGTTCCTAGTTACTCTCTAGACCTCCTTCCATTCCTCAAGAAGAGAATACAAAGGTACCCATACCATTTTATTGGCCATTTCCAATCAAAATGCTGACTTCATTTCGTAGTTCTTAACAATACCTAGAAATGCCCCTATTCTTCGTTCTTTCGACACAGGTACGGAAAGACATTTCGGACGAGCATGGCAGGTCGGGTGATAGTAGTCTCAGCCGATCCGGAATTCTGCCATTTTGTCCTTCAGCAAGACGGGAAGCTGTTTGACTCATGGGCTCTAGACACATTCGCAAAGCTTTTCGCGCAAGAGAGCGAGGCCAGCACCAACGTCCCGAACGTCCACAAGTATATCCGAAGCACGGTACTAAAGCACTTTGGCATGGAGGTCCTTAGGGAGAAGTTGCTTTCCTCGATGGAAGAAGCATCTCGAATGACTATAGAGAGTTGGTTAGGTCAAGAATCTGTCGACGTAAAATATGCCGCAGGAACCGTAAAGACCATATCCTTTGATAAAAGCACTTTGGAATCGTTTTTTTGTCCTTTTCTCTAAGTAGGGTACCATGACAAATCTAACACGCATTTGCTTTTGATGTTCTTGCTAGATGGCATTCGAATTTGGTGCGAAGCAACTGTTAAGTTATGATCCTAAACAATCTTCGGAGAAATTGGGTGATTTATTCTTTTCAATTGTCCGGGGCCTTATGTCAATTCCTTTGAACATACCGGGTACAACACATTACAAATGCATGAAGGTACAGTGAACCAGTTTCTTTTTTGAAACTTGGCTTCTAGTATAAGAGAAAACTTCGTACTAAATTTACATCTATGCAGGACCATAAGAAGGCGTTGTCAATCATTCGAGAAATCATAAAAGATCGGCTTTTTTCGCCGGAGACGCATTACAACGACTATCTTTCTCGCATCATGACAGATATGAGCAGAGAGAAATTCTTAACGGAGGATTCGGTGGTGAAGCTTTTGTTTGGGCTTCTTTTTGTCAGCTTCGATTCTCTTTCGACGTCGTTGACATTAGCTCTAATGTTCCTTGTAGAGAATCCCAAAGCGTTGCAAGAAATCACCGTATGCTTTTATAATATCACATTGAATTACGCACAACGAATTCCCTTTGAACATTTTTTAGTGAGTTTTTACTCAAATTTTTTCCAGGACGAGCACGAGACCATAATAAAGCGAAGAGAAGTTCGGACTCCTCGATCACGTGGGAAGAATACAAGTCGATGCCTTTCACTCTTCATGTATGCAATCTAGCCAAATGAACAAATTCTTAACGACAATCAGCATATCCTAGAATCTTTTGTAACGTGGGTAGTTACAAAACCAGGTAATACATGAATCGCTAAGGCTGGGAAACATCTCGCCTGGACTGTTGAGGAGGACAAAAAGCGATGTAGAATGGAATGGTAGGTCGCTTTTATAATAGTCGATCCATTCGCTTTCTATTAGCATCGAGAATATAGATGAGCACTTTGATTACCAGATCGTGCCCAGAACTATGATCATTGTTGGAATTCTTTGCAGGATACACCATTCCCGCTGGCTGGGGAGTTTTGATAGCCACTTCTGCTTTCCACTTGGATCCCGAGACATATGAAGATCCTACCACGTTCAATCCGTGGCGCTGGAAGGTTGAATTTAAGAGGGAAATCGGGGTTGACAAATGGGGGATTTTGATTTAAGATTTCGATATACGAAGTTCATCGTCACAGTCAATTTTGATTAAAAATTTGGATCAATGCAGTACTGTGATTGACTTGTCTAGGGCTTTCGAATTCCAGGACTGCAAATCGGATGCCATGCTGAAGAATTTCATGCCTTTTGGATGGGGAATGAAACAATGTGCCGGAGCGGAGTACGCAAGAGTCTTCTCGGCGACTTTTCTGCACGTCTTGGTCACGAAATACAGGTACTTGTCTCCCCTTTTCGGCACCAACATCGTGGAAAGATCATCGAGCGCGTGAATTGGATGTTCTCCAGCGATGCAGTTCCTAACATTTTCTATCTTTTGGAATATTATCAGATACATAAAGGTCAAGAGAGGTGAAATTCGCCGAAATCCGATTCTAGACCTCGGGGAAGGCTTGCACATCAAGGTCATGAAAAAGCAGAATTAGACCTGCTTCCACCCTTTTAGCAGATATCAACTTTCTTTGATGTAATGAATTGGTTTCAATGTTTTCTTTCTGGGCACATTTCTTTGTTTATATGAAGTTTTCTTTTTTATGAACCAGATCTTTTGATTCGTTTTTTTTTTTTCCCTGCTACCCTATTAAAACTAACGAGGCCGAATTTTGCTCACTTGAAAATGGGCTCAAACTTTAAGGGCGCGTTTGGCAACGATTCTGTTCCCGGAAACTGATTCTGACTAGAATTGATTTTTTTTGATTCTGTTCCCGGAACTGATTCTGAACAAAAGAACGCGTTTGGTAACGAAAAAAATTTCTGATTCTGAAATAGAAAAAGAACAGAAATGCGTTTGATAACAAATAACTGATTCTGTTCCAATTCTTTTTTAATTATATTTTTAGATGAATGTAAATTTGATATATTAACCAACAAAAAAAATGTGATATTAAATTTTCATAAACCATTCAATGATTATTTATATTTTTATACTAAAGTAATAAAAATATTAACTAATCAATTTTTATTAAAATTGTAAATAATAAACCATAGTATAAATTATACTAATATCCCTAAAATATGTAATAAATATAAATAATAAATTATAATATTAAATTAAATATGCATTCTATATATAGCAAATATATATTTTAGAATAGGAAGAAATTAAAATAAAATATAAAAATATAAAAAAATAAAAATAAAAACAAAAAATGTTGTTATTTTAAATTTGGTTTTCTTATAAGAATTTCAATATTATTTATATTTAAATAATTTTTTTTATCATGGTGATTTATCATTTTCAATTAATATTTACTTTTATATGATTAAATATCTAATCCATTTTGAATTTAATATGGATGGATGTCAATTTTAATTTAGCCAAGACACTTGTCTCTCTCTCTCTTATATATATATAATCCCTTCCCCAAAACCGAACACCCAACGTTTAAGAAGATATAAGTCTTCAAACCAATAGGACTCTTTGAAACAAAGAAAATGTTTTAACGAGAAACTCATCACTACAAGTTATCCATAAATAAGTAACGTAGTCCATTGTTCAACTTCGAATATTGGCTTTGATAAGTCAATAATTAAAAACAATATTACAAAGGTCGGAAACATAAAGTTATTCAATCTCCGGCATATTGTAATCTCTTGCCATTTGATTTGCAATACTTGTCCGAATCATGTTTATCTCCATTGCCTCCTCATTTGATGTATCATCTACAACCTCCATTTCTCTATTTCCAAATGAGTACTGGATCTCCATATTGAGAGAAGTTTTTGTCCATCCTGTCTTGATCACGAATATAATTATGAAGAGCACAACAAGCAATTACAATGAGTGCTTGCTTTTTCATTGTAAATGGAGGCATGTGTCTCAAAACGATGAAGCGATTCTTTAATGCCCCAAATGACCTCTCAATGACATTTCTTAAAGAAGAATGTCTATAGTTGAATAATTCTTTTGCTGTCCTTGGCCGTCTTCCACTCCCTCTATAATCGTTCGATGATACCGTTCACTTTTAAACGGAGTTAGAAATCCCGGGAGTGCTGCATAACCAGAATCGACCACGTAGTATTTGCCTATAATTTATATATATACATATAAAAATTAGTTATGATATGCAACAATGAAACAATCATAAAATTAATTTCTCCTTATAAACAAATCAAATACCTGGTGGTGGTCGAGGAAATTGCAATTGAGGAGTCGCAAGTGCTGTCGCAAGCACTCGACAATCGTTGGCAGATCCTTCCCATCTAGAATATACAAAAGTAAATTTCATATCAAACGAACAAACACATAACACATTCTGAGTGGTACTTCCTTTTCTGCCTCTATATGGGATTTGCTAAGACCTGGGGACGGTAACACTTATATGGGTGCCATCAATAGCACCTACACAACCCTGTAAATTTATTTCGAAAAAAAAAAAAAAAAAATCATGTGAATTTACGCATATTCAAAATTATCAACTACGTGTATTTAATGATGTACAATTCATATGAAAACTATACCTTGAAATAGCGTTCATGTTTAGGATCCATAAGAATTTCTGGTGGAACAATATCAAATGATGGTGCTTTGATAATCTCCTTTGCAAGCTTGAGAATTGCTTTCAACACTAAATTAAAATACGTGCTGATTGTATGTCCAGAACGTTGAAACCTCTCACATAAATCTCTAGTTGAGTTATTATGACCAACCAAAGATAGGAAGATTCCAACTTGTTCATCTATCCTAACATACCGACTATCTTTCAACCAACCTCTTATCCTCATCAAATCACATAGGTTCGAAAAACATGCCTTTCCATCCTAAAGGCTTCATATATCCTATCTGAATGTCCACAAATAATTTCTCTCATCCATTCCGGTCCTGATAGTTTGCTGTCCCTAATAGGTTCTTTTGTATGCACGGACATGTCCATTGTAACCATACATAACCATGCTATCAATACGTCAAGATCATCGTCATCCAAGAATTGGTCAACTGATTCCACCTGCTCATTAGACATACTATCGAATCCCTCTTCCATAGTACCTATATCATCATGCAAATATAATAACGTTAATAAAGAAATTTAAAAAGAATCCAATAACAATCAACAATATAAGTTCTAAAGTAGAAGCACATCAAATATAAAATCCCACACAATCCATATCATCCATACTACAATATAAAAGAGTTTGAACGATTAAAACACGCAATCTAGTGAAACCACATGCAATCCATAGAACCGCTCTCAACATCTACTAAAGAAATTGCAGAAGTCCATGTCTCCTCTCAGCTGGTGTTAAGACGAAAGCCTCTCTCCACACGGCACTAGCACATGCTCGTTCCACTGCTCTGTTGTAAAGATCTTGGTCCAGGCCATTCATATTAATCAGAATATCAATCACAACTGCTATAGAGAAGCGGTCTTCAGCTGGTGGTGTTGATGGTGTGACGTGTGAGCTAACAAATCCACTCCTGCATCCGATTGACCTGACCTAGCTCGAGCATGTCTTGGATAGCTTTGCATGTGTCTCGCAATATCAAATGAGGAACTATTTCTTCTCCTCTTGACATTTGGAGTCCTATCCAACCTGTGCTGGTTATGACTGGGAGTGGCAGTGGGAGTATACTGAGATGCAAAAACATCCTCATCAAAGTGGTGATCACCTAAGTCCTCTGGATCACCAGTTGCATTGCCACCATCCTCTGACAATGTCAGGTCTTCGGCATTTCCAACAGCATGCTCTCCAAGTAGCATATGTATCACCAAATACAATGCACAGTTCGGGATATTGAGGAAATCCATCCTTCTTGAATTTTGCCCAGTCATTATTTTCCTGCAATTTTCACAATAATGACATATGTCAATAACATAATCAAAGCTTCTAAAACTTACATCTATCATAATATCAAAATGATTGAAACTTAAAACATACCCCGATGTGAGAGTTCCAAATACTTGGATCGTCAACAACAACTGTGTGATTCACACTATCCCAACCAAAGCCAGTCTGTGAAAGGAGCTTCTTAAAACTACCATATTGTCTTCTCAGCTTGTTCACCTTATTCTTCAGCTGCAATATGTGATATTGGTGTCCCGATTTGTTTAATGAATTCAGCCCGTATGTTGTTCCACCCTACTTTGTTAAAAGTAGAAGTCGTGCGATTTCCCTTTTGAACCTCCTCTACCAACAATCTTACAAACAAGGTAGTTAAAGGCTCGGTCCATTTTGCATTGAACATTTCTTTCTGGGATGCCATCTAACCTTAATTGAGCATCATCATATAAATTAATTGAGATGACACTTAAAACTATCATGAAAGATGAAGTGTAACCAAGTAAGTAACCAAGTAAGTAGGGAAAAAAAAGAGAGATGCTCCAATGAAACTCACTTGAGGTGATTCTTGTTCAAATGCAAATTCGCTTGAGGTGGCTTCTTGAGGAGTAGCAGCAGCTATAACAAAGCATATCAAGACAATTAACACTTCTTTTAAGAAAACTCAAGAATGATTTACAGAATAGCAATGACAATTCTTTTAATGCATTAGAAATGGAAGGCCACAAAGATGTTAGAGCTACTTAAAAAGCAACACTCTAAGTCTCAACAATGTTCCTCTTGATAGATTTATATCATTATAAATACGTGCAAACAGATGATAAAGTCCAGGCACTAGTAAACATAAAGGATGCAAGATTTCCATATCAATTATACCGAGTTGGAAGATAAACCCAGGTGCTGAACCGGTCTTTCCACACGCTGGGGACAGTCGGATGGAGAGATATGTTTCTTTAATCCCCCACTCTTGATCTCGTAATCACTATGCTAATTCGTCTCCTGTAGTTCGAGCAAGGAAGAAAGCAAGAACAAAGTCAAGAACAGATCACTCAATGAAAGGGAAATTAGCATTTTATAATCCTAGAAAATGAGACCATACGAGATTTCAAGGACTTGACCAAAAACGATAATCAACAATACAAGCCCCAAAAAGCCAACCCCGCATCGAACTTCCACGTTCTAGTTTCTTCCTATATAGAAATCTGCAATTGCATTGCGAATATTTTAAGAATGCTTAAAACTACTTACTTGAAACTTCATTTACAAAGAGAGGGAAGCGAGAAAGTCATCGGACCACAACAATGGAAATGAACACGAGATATATTCGCACATCCGAGTCGAGATTAATCAACGGGCCACCCGATTGCCGAACACCACCCATCGCCCCAAAAATCACTTCTTTCGACCCAAACAAAATTCGAGCTCCGAGTCGACTTGGGAGGACTCGAAGCTTGCTTCTTCGGCCTTCACATGACCAGCTCGGACACCCACCCCACGTCGGGACCGGAATCGGACCCGACAAGGTCGGCACCATCGAGGGACTTCTCCTTGCTGAGCTTGGCATACATCTTGGCCCTCAAATCTCTCCCAGACTCGACCCTCTCCATCAGGGGCTCCTCCTCGCAGCGATGGTGAGACTCCCATAGATCAAAGAGCCCGCCTCCGCCGCCGAGTTGCCCATACCGTGGCGAGACTCAGCCCTCGAGTCACCGGCACCGCGAGGTGGCGCCTGTGTCGGAGCGGGGACCCGAAGGGGACCACCCCCTCGGGTCGCTCGGCGAGCTCGCCGAACCGACCGAGGGTCCCGCCCTCACCGAGCTGGCCGAGGGCAAGCGACCCGTCGGCGACCTTGCCGAGGGGTCGCTCGGCGAGCCGGCCGAGCCGGCCGAGGGCGTCGCCGAGCGACCCCTCGGCAAGCTCGCCGACGGGTCGCTCGCCCTCGCGAGGGCGCTCGCGAGAGGGGTCGCTCGGCGAGTGACCCCGGGCCCAAATCGCGGGCGCCCGCGCCGATCGGCCAAGGGGTCGCTCGCCGAGCGACCCCAGGGCCCGACTCGGCGACCCTCGGCCGGATCGGCGCGGGTGATGGGCCGAGTCGGGCCTGGGGGTCGCTCGACGAGCAACCCCTAGGCCGATCGGCGCGGGCGGGGCTTCGATCCGCGGAGGGGTCGCTCGGCGACCCCGGGCCCGACTCGGCGGTCGCCCGCGCCGATCCGGCCGAGGGTCGCTCGCTGATCGGCGCGGGCGGGGCTTCGATCCGGCCCGACGGCTTGGCGCTCCCGCTAGAGACGAAGAAGACAACACACAAACCAACAACCAAGAACTCACCTTGAAGAAGCAGCAGTCACCGTCGACGTCGCCGTGCAGCAGTCGCCTTCGCCGTCGCCGGTCTTGAGGAGGGAAAGGATGAGCAGCAGAGGAGATGGGTTGAGCAGCAGATGAGAGCACTGTGAGAGAAGATCCACCGGTTGAGGAGATGAAAGGAGATGAGAGGAGACTTTCGGTTGGGAGCAAAGACGTGCGCGACCCGTGCTCCGCACTTGTTCTCCCGATTCTTTTTCTAATTCCGGGATGAGAATCAAATTTTTCTGATTCTCAAAACCGGTCCAAAACCGTTCCGGGAACAAATTTGTTCCTGAACAAAAATTTTACCAAACACGATTCTCGTCCCAAACCGATTCACGGGAACAAAAAATCGGGACCGCCGAGTGCATCACTGGATGGTTGCCAAACAGAGCCTAAGTATCATTTCTTTACAAGGTAGACACCGTGCCCAAGTTCTAGACCTCAAAATAAAAAAAACTAATGCCCCAAAGTAGCATTAACACCAATACGCGATACATGACACGACATAACATAACACGCCGACATATCATTTCTACAAAATAGAGAATTCCAAAATGTTATGACATGTTGTATATTAAAAATATATTCTTATATATACATGATAAACTATCATTTTTATGATTAGTTCAATCAAATTAATTTGATTCAATTTCATAAATAAATAATGAAAAAGTTTAGAATGGATTTGCATTAAAAACATTAATGCACCATATGTTAATATCATTCATTGTTTCAAATTGATAAATTTAATTATATTCCATTCCAATAATCTATAAAACTTGGAGGAATAAAAAAACAAGTAATCTACATTCCACTATTTAACAATAAGTCGAACAAACAATCCACATTTCACCATCAAATATAACAAGAAGTCTTTCCCCCTTTATTATTTTTATTATTCTTTATTTTTTTTAATATTTACATTTAGATTCATCATTTATTGAAAATTTTTAAAATTGATCCCATACATGTCGGAATTGCATGTCAGAATTCTAGACTCACATGTCAAGAGAGTTGATCATGTGTCGGATTTTTTGATATCTGTTGACCACATGTCAGAATGTTCGACATGATACAAAGGTTTCTCGAAAGTGTCAATACTTCTTAGCCCCAAAGCTGGTCATAATAATACACTTATCACGTAAGCCCACTTAATAAGATGGCAAAAAAACATTTAGCGATCGTAAAAGTCGTAGAATCACAACTAGCCCAATAAATCTGTTGATGGAATGTCTTAAGAGTTTTTTTTTTTTTTTTTTTTGGTCGAAAATACGATTACTATTGATTTACTTAGGCAAGTTTGGAGCAAATACATAAAAAGCATCGGCACATAACAAATCAAAAAGGGCGGTTGGGGGATTAGCTACCCAATTACTAGTAAGACAATTAGCTCTTTGGGCTTTAACAAGCCAATCTGCTGTTCTATTGGATTCTCTGCTGCAATGGGCCAGAGAGAGGCCCGGAAATTCCTTAAGCTTTGCCTTGATCCGGTCCACGAAAGGTTTCACTTCCCAACTCATCTCTGCCGAAGATAGAATTGCTTGCACGAGCAAAAGACAGTCAGAATGTACTTGCAAAGTTCTAGTAGATCTGGAGGAGAGGAAGTCTAGGGTTTTAAGGAGAGCGAGTGCCTCCGCCTGTTCCATCGAGGAAGCCGCCACTAGCTTGGAGAAGCCGTCGACCAATCGTCCCTAAGAGTCTCGGCAGATGTAGGCTATGGATCCCCTGTGCTCGTCCGCTCCCCTCTTCTCCTCGGAATCTATTATGGCGCCTTTGTTTTGGACATAGGAGGCATCGATGTTGATTTTCAATGTAACCAAGGTCGGGGGTTGCCATCTGAGAGTGTGGATCTCACTATTCTTCTCTCCTTTTAATTTTCTATTCCAAGTTACAAAATCTTCATGTAAAGCTATGGCCTTAAATAAAGTTTGTTGCGGGTGCAGGGGATGTCGTCCGAAGATGAACTGGTTCCTGTCTTTCCAAATACACCACAAGGTTGTAGTGATTTGGTCGAATTTTAGAGTACTTCGTGTGTCTTCTTTCCTCATGTATAGCCATTCATTGAGTCGTGTTAACCCGATTCTTGTAATTTTGATTTGCAGAGGGAGAGCGCTCCAAATCCAAGCTATCCACGGGCAGAGCAGCAAAGTGTGTTCAATGGTTTTAGCTTTTTGTTTACAGATTGGGCATAATGGATCATATACTATTTTCCTCCTGTGCAAGTTGTCCAGTGTAGTTAGTGCATTTTGGCATGCGTTCCAGAGAAAGAGTTTAACTTTGGGTGGAGTTCCAGAGTGCCAAATATATTTCCAAAGTTTTGGTTTCGTTTGGTGAGATGAGGTTGCTTTTGTTGTTTGTGGGCTAGTTAATCTATCTTTGGTGGTGAAGTAGCCACTTTTCACAATATAGGATCCTGACTTGTTGTTAATACATACCAAATTATCTTCTATAGTAGGTAATCCAATAAGGGTTGCAAGGATTTCCTTCACTCTTTGATCATCAAACATCGACTTTACCATTGGTTCATTCCATTTTCCATTCCCTTGTTCTATTAATGCATCCACTTTCACTAGCTCGATTCTTGTTGCTAGGCCGCCAATAGGTCCGCTCTTCAACCATTTATCCTCTCTAATCAAAATTTGCTGTCTATTCCCAACCGACCACATAACTTGCGGAGATATAGAGTCTCTTCCCAAGATAATGCTTTGCCACCCCCACGAAGTCAGGAACCTTTTCCAGCTTTCCAAAACTCATAGTGAGGATAATAAAGACCCTTTATCAATTGACTTAAAAGGGACTGAGGATGCTATGAAATGCGACAAGCTTGCTTCCCTAGCATAGCTGTATTGAAAACTAGTAGATCTTTGAAGCCAAAACCCCCCTCATCCTTCCTAAGTTTCAAAGTTTCCCATTTTTTCCAATGAACCCCAATAGTTTTTTGTACCATTTCTTCACCAGAAATTGACAATTTTCTTCTCAATAGCTTTGCAAATTGAAACAGGGATTTTGAAAATGGACATTGCATATTGAGAATGGCCTGTACCACAGATTTAATCAATAATTTCTTTCCTACTTTTGACAGCAAGTTATCCTTCCAACTTTCCAATTTCATGTTAACTTTGACGAGAATCCAAGCAAACATATCTTTCTTTGAGCCTCCCTAATCTGAGGGAATTCCTAAGTACTTCCCTATTTTCTCAATTTTTGGAATCTCCACTCTGAAGCCATATTTCTTCTCAGATTCACTGGGCAACTTTTGCTGAAATAAATTCTTGATTTGTTGAGATTAATAGCCTGGCCTGATGCAAAACAATATTGGTGTAGAATGATCGCTAGATTTTGACATTCCAATATAGTACTACTAAGAAAGAAAATGGAGTCGTTCACAAATAGCAAATGTGATAAAGTAGGACAGCTACTATTAAGTTTAATTCCTCGAAGTGTGCCATCTGCTACTGCTTGTTTCAGAAAGTAAGACAGGACGTTTGCCGCTAAGATGAATAGATAAGGGGATAATGGGTCACCTTGTCGAATCCCTCGTGTTGGCTTGAAGAAAGGAAAAGGTTCCCCATTGAAATTAATGCTGAAGGATACCATTGACACACATTGCATCACCCATTGCACCCACTTCTCATAGAATCCCATCTTGATCAAGCATTCTCGAAGGAAGTCCTATTCAATCCGATCATACGCCTTTTGCATACCTAGCTTTAGGATAGCTGGGGACTTACTTTTCCTCTCTCGAGTTCGCAACCTATGTGGTACTTCCTGCACAATCAAGATATTATCTTAAATTTGTCTACCCCCCACAAAGGCACTTTGTTCTTCAGCAATAAGGCATGGCAGCAAAGGTTTGAGTCTATTGGTTATTACTTTGGAAATGATTTTATAGAGAAAGTTACATAGGCTGATAGGGCAAATTGTTCAAGCTTTTTGGGGTTTGGGATTTTGGGAATAAGGGTGATTAGGGTTCTGTTCATATTAGGGTTTAGATATCCAGTATCAAAGAAAATCTACACTCCTCTGAAAATATCTTGACATATGTCTGGCTAATGGTTTTGGAAAAACAATCCATTAAGCCCATCCGGTCCTGGAGCTTTAGTAGCTCCCAATTGTTGCATTGCAACAGTAATATCCACCATAGTGACAGGTTCTACTAACCTTTGGTTCATTGTTTCATGGATTGAGGTAAGAATTTGGTGTAGAATAGACTGAAAATTTCGAGACTCCACTAACTCATATACATTTTTAAAGAATGTCTCTGTTATCTTCTTCAAAGGCCGTTCCTCTCTCACCCATTCATTTTCTGCATTCTTTATCAAGGTAATTCTATTTCTAGTTCTCCTCTGGATAGCTGTGGCGTGGAAAATTTTAGTATTTCTATCGCCCCATTTCAACTAACTGATATTGAAGTGCATTCCCCAATACATCTCCTCTTGCCGCCACAATTTTTCAATTTCTTGGGTTATCTTCTTTGCTGCCTCACCTTCTTTAGAGACTTCCGAGCCATTTGTCAACCTTTGTAGTTCAATTCTCAGCCAATCAATTCTCATTTTAGCATTAAAGAATATGTTTTTACTCCACTGTGCTAGCTGTTGTGCCACAATCTGCAGCTTTTCCACCATATTTAGTCCTTGGAATTCATTTGCAGCCCATGTTGTCTTGACTAGATGCACACATTCCTCATCCTTTGACCAAAATGCTTCATATCGAAATACCCTCCTCCTTCTTTCCTTCCGTGGGTAGAGTGATAGTATGAGAGGGTTAAGATCAGAACCGATGGCTAGTAAAGCGATACATTCAGAATTTAGATATGCAATCCTCCATTCCAAATTACATAATGCCTTATCCAGTGGTTTCTTGACAAATTGTTCTCATGCTCTATTATTTATCTAGGTGTACGCACATCCCTTGCATTCCAAATCCATTAAGGAGCACCTGTGCAGGAAATCCCTGAAAGCTATAAGCCGGTAATTTTCTGCTCTTTTTCACTCACTTTTTCCCAATGATACAAAATTTCATTAAAGTCCCCCAAGCAAAGCCAAGTTAGATAATAATTTACACTTGCTCTATGTATGTTCTCCCATAACAATACTCTTTCTTGAAAATGATTAGGAGCATGTAACAAAGTAATATGCATCCTCTCTTTGGTTTCTTGACTTGGCATTAAACATTAATAAAATTATCCGAGAAAGAGTCAATGGATAGTAATACCTTGTCATCCTAGAAAATAGTCAAACCCCCTGCAATCCTTTCTAGATTCACCAAGAAACTATTATGAAATTTTAGCCTCCTTTTTAAACGTTGCATCTTTTGCTCTTGATTTTTAGTCTCCATTAGAAAGATAATACTAGGTCTTTCCTGAGTCACTAGGACTCTCAAAGCTTGAATTGTCAAGGGTGTGCCCAACCCTTGACAATTCCAACTTAAAAGCTTCATGGATGATCCAATGGCTTATTAGGGCTAGCCACCAAAGCCCAATGATTTGACTTCTCCGCCACTTTAATTGGGGTCTTCACCAGATGTGTATTGTTGAAAACTGGTGTCTTTGAAGTTTGAGCGTCATACGGGTAGAATCTTTTCACTTTTTTTGCAATTGATAGCTTGGTACCTTTGGATTTGTGCCTTGTCAGTCCCTTTTCACCTGCTGGGGTCTCTGTCATGTTCATCTCCACTTCCTTTAGTTGTTCCTCATAGAGTACCATGACAGACTCTTCATCTATATAACAACTTCCTCTCTTTTGAGGACTTTTCTCCTCCATTATTATTAGTGCTAAAGAAGAGGTAGATTGACTATTCTCCTATTGAGTTGGCGTATTAGCATTGTTCTGCCCATAGATAGAAAGAATTCTATTCATAATCTGATCCTGCGGCTGCTATTCTTTTTACGGAACTGAAGAGATAGGGTTCCCGCACTTCCGCTCTTAGCCATTGCCCAAATCTTCCTCGTAAGTCTTCTGCCAACCCTGAATTCTCACAGGGTATTTTCTTGCAAAATGTGGCATAATGCCCAATTCTACCGCAAGAATAATAGTAGTGCGGAAGCCTCTCATATTTGAACTTTACCCACAGCCTCTTGTTCTCCAAATTAACAATAACTCTCGTCTTGAGAGGATTTTCCAGATTCAGCTTGACTTTTGCTTTGCCAATCTTGTACTTGATGTTCCTTTTAGCTTCTAATTTCACCTCTATTACCTCTCCCAATTTCAATGCAATATCCTTAACGACTTCATTAGTAACTCTCCCAAATGAGAGGCCAAAGAAATTCACCCAAAAGGCACAATGATTAAATTCATAACAAATCTTTGGGGTGTCAGGGTCACATTGCTGTAGAACTAATAGATTACTTGAAAAGGACCATGGCCCAAAATCTAATACTCTCTGTTTTTTAGCTTCTGACTGGAATGAGAAGGAAAAATAGCTCGGCTCTAGCAATGTACGAGTAACTTTTTCAATCCTCCAAGCTCTTTTCATTATGTTTAAAAATGTTGGAAAATTCACATTCGGTCTAGAATACAACTTCCCAAACAATGTTTTCCGACATTCAGTCAATTTCTCGTGAGAAATGTCACCTTTAACATCAACTACATCATTTTTAGACCATAGCCTACCTAGACTTTTGCAAAGAGCCGCTAAACGCCTCTCTTCCTCGAACTGACCTTCCATCTCTCGATCACCAAGAACTATGTTAAGAGAGGTGTTAGATTTCCTTCGCACAAGCTACCCTGAGGATTTTGGAACTAGCAAGAAAGAAGAATACAAGCCCAAGTCTATTGAAGGGAGCTTTGATGCAGTGGGTGGATTATGGGTATCTCGAATGGGGATTGCAGACAAGGGAGTGTCAATCTGTGTATCGAGGATTGAGGGAGTGGCTAACACAGCAAGATGGAAGGAAATGTGATGGGTATCTCGGGTGGGGAATGTGAATCGAGGGGAAGGGTGTCAATTTGTGTATCGAGGATCGAGGAAGGAGTGGCTGACATAGGGGATTTTGATCGGAAACCTGGGATAGACGAAATGGGATTTTGTGGGAGATGGTTTAGGGTTTTCCATTAGGGATGAATCAAAACCTACCTTGAAGGTGGGAGAAAAATACCCATGCGGTAGAGAGAATTGACTAGCAAAACAAAATTTTTAGGAAAAACAAACTCAATTTCATCGAATGCCTTAAGAGTTTAAACTCATCATTTGTGAACCTCCAATATATGGAGGGTAAGTGGAGTTCACGGCAAGTAAGAACAATCGACTAACTCAAAACATGAAAGGAAGTCAAAGTTTGAATAAAAGAGGATAAATTCAAAAGGGGACGATCATAGCTAAATGATCAGGAGTGGTTCCAGGTTACTCTTGAAGTAGCCCACAAGTCAAGAGGCGATTATGATGCGGTAGTAAGAGGGGATTACTTTTGTAATGCCTTAGGTCTTCGCTATCCACTTTGGATACTAAGGTTTTGTTCGTTTCACGGAAAATAACTTTCGGAAAAATGTTTTTCGAATTTTCTGGTATTCATGTCACGGAAAATGAATTGCTTTCATGAAGGGGAAAGAGTTTTCTAAACTAGGGGAAAATGTTTTCTACTTTTGAAAAATAGAAAATATTTTCCTTACTTGATTTTTCTTATCTCACACCCCTATAAGCCCTCATTTCCTCCTCCTCCTTCTTTTTTTTTTTTTAAGTCAAGTAATTAAGGGATATTAATGCATCACACTTGGGGACTGATCACCCTCAAGTTGGATGCAAGAAAATTTCCCTGAAAGCTACTCGGTAGGTTAGGACGCGTTAGAATCGCACTAGATTGAAATTAACCGTGAAAATTGAGATTGAATTCAGAAATTGGAAGTCCGGTTGTGTCACAAATCTCATTAGGATCATTGGATAAATTTGAGGACTTCAATTGGACTCAATTGGAAGAGAATTGAAAGGAATTGAAGAATTTAAGGTACAAGATTTTTTATGCCCCGACGGAAAAATAAGTTGGACCTATTCGGAAGATTGTGGTGGAAGATTTGGGTGAGTGGGAAGTGATGTCACTTGATGTCATGGTGGGCCATTTTGTTGGATTAAAGAAAAAGAAAAAAAAAGGAAAAGAAAGGGTCCCATCTCTCTCTCTCTCTCTCTCTCTCTCTCTCCATCGGTTTCCCCCCTCCATCTCTGCTATGCGAAGACCAGAAAATGGAGGAAGCAATTGAGCAGCCATGGCCGTCGCACGCCACCAATCGGAGCCTCGCCGTTCGTCCATCATCGCCGCCACTCTGCGCCGCCCGCGCGCCTCGCCCGCTCGCTCGACCGACCAAAGACCAACAAGGTTGCAACACCGTCGGAGAAGCTGCTCGCCACCCACACCTCTGCTCCTCACCGCCGTGAGCCGCCGTCGACCTCCCCTTTAGCCTGTCCAAGCCCCCACTGGTCTTCCCTTCTTGTTGCGCCTCAAACCGAGCTCGTTTCCTCCTCCAACAAGCAGCGGACAGTAACTGCAGAAAATGACTTTTTCAGCTTGGTTAAGGCCCGTTTTGGCTGGCTTTCCGACCCCAGATGCTTGGCCCGCTTTGAGGAAAGTTGTTCCCCTTGTCGTCCCCGTCGTTTTGGTCCAATCGGTTTGTTAATCGGGTGAGTTTAGCTCACTAAACTTTGATTAGAGTGGTTAATGATGCTGAGGGTGTTCTTAGATTATGTTAATTGTATTTAGGTAGTTAGTTTATTTTATTTTATTGTAGATTAGATTAAAGTGGTGTTTAATGTTAATGTATGTTTAATTAGGGATAAGTAGGTTTATTTATAATAAGCCTTGATGTGACATAATTGATTTATTTTTGAATTAAATAAAGATGTCGGAACTATTTAATAATATAATAAAATATTACTTTTCAAAATTATTAAAATATTATTATTTAATCCGAAAAAATATTTTCCCGAAAAATTCTTCAGGACCCTAAAATTCTCAGTTTTTCGTGCCGATCGTTGTGGTGTATTCGAATTGTGCAATTGATTATTGGATTGTGCCAATTGAGTGTTCAAATTGGAAAAATTGGGGATTTTATTTATAAATTCCCACGTGTTGGGTTTTGGCACCAAAATTGGATTTTAATTATTATATTAAATAGTGGGGCTGGAAAAAGGTATAAATTGAGTTTTCTGAATTAAAATTTGACGTGTTCTCACACACATAAGTAATTTCTGGAATATTTTTAATATGAAAAAAAGAGGCCGGGACCACTATTTTAATTGAAATTTTTGAGTGAAATGCAAAGTGGCCTAAGCCGAGGTTGACTTTGTTGTATAATAATTAAAAGGAAGTTGTCTTGGGCTGTTGAGCCGGATTTGCCCCTATATGGGATGCCCCTTACAACGGATGCGGGTCGTAATCGATTTTGGGCCCATGCTCCTTCGAGAATGCTGTCGACGTACTGACGAAGCTGTGCTCAAGGTAGGGAGACGATGCCTGGCCATGTGCCAGTAGATAGCCGAACTGCGAGTAGGTTATGCCCATGTGTGGCAGTGTATAACAATTGGAACGCATGTTGAGTGTTGTTGACATGTCAGATTATGTGACGGAATTGTGTGGCATGGTATAGGATGTGTCACATCGATTCGGTCCTATAATCAGGACCCCTGTGGTTGTTTGTTATCTAAAAGTTATTGTGTTCTAGTTGTTTAAATTCGTATTCCTGCACATGATTGAGTGATTTGAATTGTGCTAACCTGCAGGGAGGAACTGAGCTGAGGTAAGTTCTCTGTGTGTTGTGGCTAAGCCACCCTTGGGCGTATTTCCTTTCTAATAGGGGTTTAGGGGGGTGAACTTGCTGAGACAATGTCTCACCCCGTTGTGGGATAACATTTTCAGGTCCCTAGTGGGCGGAGTGGCCAGTTCGCCTGGTTGGCCTTGTGGAGTTGCAGAAGTAAAGTTTGAAGGATTGGAATTTCTGTTCAACTTGTAGGTCATAAGATGGTTCCTGTTTAAGGTCCGGTCTTTTGTAAACTTTTGGCCATAGACCTTTGTTTGTAAACTTCGTTATTTTATAAAAGTGTATTGATGTGAATGTACTTCCTACTGCGCTATCCCGTATCTTATTGTCAGGGTTTTATAGTATACTTCCGCATGCGAATTTAAAAAGGATTTGGGTTGGCGACTTAACCTGAGAACGTCGCATATTAATGACCATGGTGGGATGTTGACGCGCTCGAGGTTCGGGGTGTGACACTAAGTCCTCACAGTTTTGCTCTTCTCGGGGCGACCCATATTACCCCAAGAAAATGTGTACTGTAAGGGCAGAGGCTCAAACGCATCACCATCCCTCTCCCAAGCCAATTTATTGTCCTCTATGGGTGCATACACCCCATTAGAGTTGTGCAGCCTCCCTCAAGTGTTTGTTTCCTATGGGTCACCTACACTAGCGTGAACGCATTGCCATTCCCACCACGGTCTTTTCCCTTAAAACACATATATATAGCTAGAGGGATTCAAGCCTTATAAGTCAGCCTAGAACTTCCTCCTTAGGTGATGTAAGATAGGAGACACACGCTTTCCCTATGCACATTCGGGGACTAAGGTGCGGACACACCGCTATCCCTTATCCTTGCGTACTGCCACCTGGGCAGTCACACTCTCCACCTCTTAGGAGCACAATGTCCTCAATATGGCCCCACATGCAGTTGGGAGTCAGCTCTAATATTACTTGTAACGCTCTAGGTCTTCATTGTACATATATTGTCCGCTTTGAACACTAAGTCCTCACAATTTTATTCTTCTTGGGGTAACCCAAACTAACCCTAGATAACGTGTATTGTAGGGCCAGAGGTGCGAACGCATCATCATCCCTATGGGTACATACACCTTAGCAGAGTCACGCAACCTCCCTCAAGGGTTTGTTTCCTATGGGTCACCCGCATTGGTGCAAACGCACCGCCATCGCCGCCACGGTCATTTCCCTCAAAACGCGGATGTACAGTTAGAGGGACCCAAGCCTTATAAGTTAGCCCAAAACTCCTTCCCTAGGCGATTTGAGACAAAAGACGCACCCACTCCCTACACACATCCGGGGACTAAGGCGTGAACACACTGCCATCCCTCCTCCCCGTGCACTACACCTGGGCCGTCACTTAGAAGCATAATGTCCTTGTTGTGGCCCCACACGCGGTCGGGAGTTGGCTCTAATATCACTTGTAACGCCCTAAATCTCTACTGTACACATATTATCCGCTTTAGACACTAATAAGTCCTCATGATTGTAATTGTGACTCCAGTTTACATGAGAACTTATATTGTGGATGTTGGATGAGGACTCATCCCATAATTCAGCTCTTGTTTCTCTTGAGATTTCTTTGTTAAACCGCATTTTCTATTGGACTGATTCAACAGGTGCCAAGGTAAAAGTGGAATGCAAGGATAAGACCAACATGAAGCTCCTATATAGCCAAAAGGCGACTATCGACTCCACTGAAACCTATAAGCTATTTGTCTCGGAGGACCACCAGGACCAGCTTTGCGATGCCATGCTCTTGAGTAGCCCGCAGCCCAATTGCCAGAAGCCAGTCATAGGACATGACCATGCCCATGTCATCCTCACCCGTTACAGCGGGATCGTTTCCGACACTTGATACGCCAACAACATGGGATTCGAGATGGACTAGCCTTTGGCCGGCTGCACCCAGGTCCTTCGGCAATACCGGGAATTTGATGTCTAGAGCCTCAATTTGGGAGCCTCTTATTTGTTAATTTAATTACATAATAGCATTACTTGGAGTGATTGTAGGCGAATATTACTTGGATTGATGTGTCATCTTTGTCGTGTAGTAATATGAACTTTGTTTTATGCTAAATTTGACTTAAAAAGATGCAGTGTTCTCTTCCATCAATTCAAGTTTACATTGATAGCTTGGTTTTGGATCGACTAGAATGATTTCTTTCTTCCAAATGGTGATGTATGTGAGCCTGAGGATGGAATCATTGGATCTACTCTACATTTCTGCCTTGACAGTAATTGCCGTGGAATCATCTCTATTTCAACTTAATGATCTTTCTTAGATTGAAGCCATTCTTGCACAGCAAGACATTTTAGAATGGGAATCTTCTAAGAACACATCTCGATGGGCAGAGATGTATTCTCCTTCTATGGCTTCTCCTTCCTCTCTACATTTTTCCCTCTCTGGTCTTGTTTACCAAGACATCTAGACATGTCTATACGGAAGACGATGCTCGACGATGGTTTACATTCAGCCATTGCCGAGACGTTGCTTGGCGATCACTGTCCCAAATCCTTGCAGTCAAGGCTCCATACATGGATGACATCCTATGTGTTGGTATATAATACGCGGAAACGACTGAATTTTGCTGTTTATATCAACGTGAAATCACCAAAGAAATAAATAAGAAATAATGACACTAGAAATTTATGTGGTTCGGTCCAAGTATCGGTACATACGTCCACGGGGAGAGCCAATAGCAAATAATCCATTATAATTGGAAAATCAAAGTTTACAATCACTCACGCACTCGAGTATTTCCCACGCCTAGATTTAACCTCAAACCCAAAGTGTTTATAAATAAACAACTCACTTGGACATAAACTCATTGCACAAAATTATCGCACATTCGAGTTTTACGTATGCTGAAATGAAGAACTCGTATGCTTCTTCTCTTGCGGCTTTTCTTTTCTTCGGTTAGTATGTGCGGTAATTACTTGTGGAAAGAAAAGAAGAACCTATGTGTGTGTGTGTGTCCAAAGTTAAAAGTTTGACCTTGGGCTCCACTACTCTTTCCTTCTTTAAAAGAGGGATTCGTACACTGCACGATGGGGAAGAAAACTTTCCTTTTTTTCTTCCTTTTTCTTTTATCTCCCTTAAAGATAAATAGATAATAAAATATATAGTATGCCCCTTCTTTTTGTCTTCTAGTGACAAATCCTCCTTTTTTTTTTGGTAAACATTCAAGTAGTCCTACGAAACTTCTTCATCCAATTTGAAATTTACTTGGGAAATTTTTATCAACAAATTTGATTTAACAAATTGTTATTCGAATTCAAAGTCGAGACATTAATTTAATAATTCTCCACATTGACTCGATGTTTGAAATCAAGTTATAGTGCTCATCATCCATACTGTTCTCCCTTACAAAGATTTCTTCAACAAGCAAACATGATCTTCCTTGCCCAAAATAGCAAATCCCTCTGGTTGCCTCATGTAAATCTGCTCTTCTAACTCATCGTAAGGAAATGCAATTTTCACATCTAGTTGCTCTAACTCGAGATCCTACGAAGCAACTAAGGCAAGTAAAACACAAATAGAAATATATATTACCACAGCAGAGAACACCTTATTGTAGTCAATGCCCTCACACTGTGTATACCCCTTTGCCACAAGTCTCGCCTTATACCTTGATGCCTCAACATCGGGAATGCCCTCTTTCCATTTGAATACCCATTTACTTGCGACAATCTTTTGGCTCTTGGGTATTTTGACTAGCTCCCATGTCTGATTTTGATGGAGTGATTCAATCTCTTCACTCATAGCCCCTAGCCACTACAACGACTCCGAACTAGCCATCGCCTCATAGTAAGACGAAAGCTCATCTGTCTCCACCTCATCACGTATAGTCAATGCATAAACAATATCTGTATAACAATAACGTACCGGTGATTTAATTTGTCTTTTCTATCTATCAGCAGTTATAGTGTGCTGCAGTTATGTTGATTGTCCACAATCACCAACTTTAGAAATTGTGGCTTCCTCTATAGTCTCAACTTCAATTATCTTTGAGGTCTCCAGAGTCTCCACGTGAAGCTCCACCTCACTAATGACACCATGATCTGTCTTCTCTGCTGATTGTGTCTCAGAATTCCTTTGTTGAAGCATTACAATCTTATCGAAAATCACGTCTTTGCTGATTAAAAAATCGGGTGATCTGGGATAAGTGCACCATAGCCGATAGCATTTCACCTCATGTGCATAACCCAGAAATATGCACTTCTTCGTCCTTGGCTCAAGCTTACCATCACTTGCATGAGTATACGCAAGACATCCAAATATACGTCATTCAGAGTAATCAATAGGTTTCCCCGACCATACTTCTTCAGGAGTCTTTCACTCAATAGCAAACAATGGAGATCGATTAACCAAGTAACATGCCATGTTTACCGCTTCGGCCCAAAATTCCTCGCCAAGTCCTATATGCGAAAGCATACATCGAGCTCGCTCAAGTAAAGTTCTATCTTCCGTTCTGCCACGCCATTTTGTTGTGGTGTCCCTGGTACTATGTGGTGTCTCACAATACCTTCTTTCTCGCAAAACTCAGTAAAATCTTTACCACAGAACTCCATGCCATTATTGGTTCTCAAGCATTTGATTTATTTATTTGATTGCTTCTCAATCAATACCTTAAATTTTTTGAACCGATCAAACACATCATATTAGTGCTTCAGAAAGTATACCCGTGCCTTTCTCAAATAATCATCGATAAATGTTAGCATATATTAGGCACCTCCTTTTGAAGGAACCAAAGACAGGCCCTAGACGTCTGAATAAATATATTCAACTAGTCGCTTGGTCAAATGAACAGTTGTAGTAAATTTAATTCGGTGCTACTTCCCAAAGATGTAGTGTTCACATAATTCCAGCTTTCCTGTCTTTTGACCCTTCAACAACCCCCTTTCACTCAGTATCGTCATACCTGTCCCACTCATGTGCCCCAAACGCATATGCCATAATTGAGTCAGTTAGAGTCTGACTCACCTGATGAAACTGCAGCGGTTCCAGTCACGGTCTCTCCCAGTAGATGATGGAGAGTTCTTCCCCTTCATTACTATCATGACACCTTGAGAGATTTTCAATATTTCACCTTCAGCGGTGTACCTACACCTAATGTCATTGAGTGTCCCCAAAGAAATAAGATTCTTCTTGAGCTTCGGTACATGCCTCACATCTATTAATGTGCACACCACCCCATCGTGCATTCGAATTCAAATTGTTCCTATCCCCACAGCCTTACAGATTGCGTTATTCCCCAAAAGAACTCTACCACTATATGCAGTTTGATAAGTAGTAAACTAGTTCTTATGAGGCGTCATATGATAAGAACACCGCGAATCCAACACCCATTCGTCTCTTGACGAAGTAGTAGTCACATATAAAACAGCTTCTGCATCACTATTGCTCTCCTCGGTAACGTTTGCCACACTTCTTGTGGTAATCTGCCTATCAGCTTTAATCCTCTACTTTGAACAATCTCTCCTTATGTGCCCCTCCTCGTGATACTAGGAGAAGTACACTAATGGTGCCATAAGTTATGTACGGCACTCACTTTGGTGCCAAAAGTTTCCATAGGATCACTTAAGTGTCAAAAATTTTGAAAAACGATCATTTAAGTGCCAACACCGACGAAATTGGCCGGAAATCCGACGTGGCCTTTTTTTATTAATTTTTTAAGCCGACGTGGCTCGTCGGAGAGTTGAGTCAGCATCCAAACACCAAAACGACGCCGTTTGACATTTTTCCCCCAAATTCGAAACCCTAATCCCCAAATTGAGAGAGAATGACGCCGTTTGTTTTCGTCTTCTTCTTCCTCGAAGACCCACACCAGCAATGGCACCAGCACGGCACCAGCAGCAGTAGCAATAGCACACCAGCAGCGACACCAGCAATGCACCAGCAGCAGCAGCAGCACACCAATGGCACCTTCGACCCATCTTCTTCTTCCTCCTCCTCCGCCCTCGCCTCCGATTTTTCCTGCAACTTATTGCTCAAGCAACAATCTCAGTCTCTCTTCGCTCATCTGGTCGAGCAACCGAGGGACGGTGGCCGAGGGACGGTGGCCGAGCGACGGCGGACAAAGGACGGTGGCCGAGCGGCGAAAACCCTAATTTCAATCCCCATTGAGCTAAACAGTGTCGTTTCCGTGAAGCCATCCATGTAGGACGGCAAAATGACGTTGTTTTCTTAAGGAGGACCGAAAACGACGTCGTTTAGAGGCCCTATTGATTTTTTTTTTTTTTAAAAGCCACGTAATCATTTTGGCCAGAATTGATCGTCGGTGGTACCAAAGTGATTGTTTTTCCTCCAATTTGGCACTTAAGTTATCTGGTGGAAACTTTTGGCACTAAAGTGAGCGCCGTACACAACTTATGGCACCATTAGTGTACTTCTCCCCGTGATACTCAAAGCACTTTATGCGTCCCTTGGACTTTCTATGGCGTGATTTCAATCTGCTTTTATCTCTACTACTACTAGGCTCTCGATATTGTTCTCTACCTTGAATCGTTAGTGCTTGCGCCAGACCATCATCTTGCAACTTTCTCTGCCACTCCTTAGAGAATAAGACAGACTTTACCTCTTCTAACGTAATTGTAGTACGCCCCTGCAATAGTAAATCAATAAAGTGCTCTCATGACTATGATAAAGAGGCTAACAACATCATACCATGTTCTTCATCATCAAGTATCTTACCGACGTTCTTCAGATCCATCATAAGTTTATTAAATTCATCTAGGTGGATTCTGATAGGCGTACCTTCAGTATATATAAATTGTAACATCATTTTCAACATGTATAGGCGATTGTTCAAACCTGAATTCACATAGAGTGCTTGAAGTTTTGCCCATAATACTACGGCATCCTTCTCCTCAGCAAACTCTATTAAAACCTCATATGACAAATTTAACGGGATTGTGCTCTTTGCTCTTTCCATTAGCTCTACTCTCTCAGAGGCCTTTATTATAATTGGCAACTCATCTTCACCATCTAGTGCCTTGACCAAACCTTGAGTTGTCAATAATGCTCGCATCTTGATACTCCATAACCCAAAGTTGTTCCTCTCATTAAACTTCTCAATTTCAAATTTCCTCTCAAACATAGTTGTAATAACAGAATTTCTAGATAATAATCAGACAAGCAAAAACTCTAAATCACAATCAAGAAATTTGATCCCAAGCTTTGATACTAATTGATGGAATATAATATGTGGAAACAACAAGATCTTGCAATTTATATCAACGCAAAATCACTAGAGAAATAAACAAGAAATAATAAAGACATTAGAAATTTATGTGGTTCGATCCGAGTATTGGTACCTACATCCATGGGGAGAGTCAATAGCAAATAATCCACTATAATTGGAGAATTAGAGTTTATAATCGCTCACACGCTCGAGTATTTCTCACACCTAGATTTAACCTCAAACCCAATGTGTTTATAAATAAACAACTCACTTGGACATAAACTCACTGCACAAAATTATCTCGCATTCAAGCTTTACTTATGGCAAAATGAAGCACTCGTATGCTTCTTCTCTCTTCAAGGCGGCTCTCTTTAGCTTCTCTTGCGGCTTTTCTTTTCTGCAGCTTGTACGTGTGGCAATCACTTGTAGAAAGAAAAGAAAAACCTAGGCGTGTGTGTGCCCAAAGTCAAAAGTTTGACCTTGAGCCCCACTAATCTTTCCTTCTTTAAAAGAGGGACTCATACACTACACCATAGGGAAGAAAACTTTCCTTTATTTCTTCCTTTTTTTTCCTTTTATCTCCCTTAAAGATAAATAGATAATGAAATATATAGTGTGCCCCTTCTTTTTGTCTTCTAGTGACAAAACATATCCTCCTTTTTTTTTTTTTTTTTTTTGTAAACCTTCAAGGAGTCCAACAAAACTTCTTCATCCAATTTGTTATCAACAAATTTGATTTAACAAATTGTTATCCGAATTCAAAGTTGAGATATTAATTTGATAATTCTCCACCTTGGCTCGATGTTTGAAGTCAGGTTATAGTGCTCATCATCCATGCTGCTCTCCCAACGCCCTGACAGGCGCTCACTCTCCACAGACCCTAATAAAGCTCAAGTAGAGCTTGAGCTTCGCCAAAGGAAAAGACTTAGTTATCATATTTGCCGGGTTATCTACTGTAGCAATCTTTTTTATAATAACATTACCCTTAGCTAAGATATCTCGGATAAAGTGATACTTGATGTTAATATGCTTCATTTGCTCGTGATAAACCGGATTATACGCCAAATATATCGCACCTTAGTTATTACAGTGTATATCTACACTTTTCTATTCTAACCCAAAGTCCAAGACCAAACTTTGTAATCATATCGCCTCCTTCGCTAAAAAGATTAGTACCAGGTACTCTGCCTCAACCGAAGACAAGGCAATGTGATTCTATAAGGATGATTTCCAACTAACTGCACCACCCGCTAGCGTAAACACATACCTTGCTAAAGATTTGCGATCATCGAAGTCACCAGCGTGATCCGAATCCACAAAACCAGTGGTCTCACTGCCATTGCTGTTCTTCCGGTACATTATACCCACGTTTATTGTCCCCTTCAAATATCTGAGGATCCACTTTACAACTTCCTAATGAGCTTTACCAGGAGGCTTCATATAACGACTAACCACGCTCACAACTTGTGAAATATCATGCCTAGTGCACACCATAGCATACATAATACTACTCACGGCACTAGAATAAGAAACATAGGACATGTGCTCCTCTTCCTCCTCAGTTTGCGGTGATAATTTATCTGAAAGTTTAAAGTATTTCGCTGAAGGTGTACTTATAGATTTTGCCGACTGCATATTAAAATGTGCTACGATCTTCTCATTATATTTCTTCTGAGATAGACGTAAAACTTCTGTAACCCTATCACGCAAAATCTCTAAACCCAATATTTTCTTTGCAACACCTAAATCTTTCATCTCAAATTCAACATTTAACCGCCTCTTCAGCACATCAATATTAGGCATATTCTTAGCTGCTATCAGTATATCATCAACATATAAAAGTAGATAAATCAAAGTATTATTCTCCAATCTCCTAAAGTAGACACAGTTATCCATCTGACTTTTTGAATAGTCTTGACTAGCCATGAATGCATCAAAACGTTTATACCACTGTCTAGGAGACTGTTTCAGCTCATACAAAGATTTCTTCAACAAGCAAACATGATCTTCCTTGCCCAGAATAACAAATCCCTCTGATTGCCTCATGTAAATCTGCTCCTCCAACTCACCGTGAAGAAACACAGTTTTCACATCTTACGAAGCAACTAAGACAAGTAAAACACGTATAGAAGTATGTCTTACCACAAAAAAGAACACCTCATTGTAGTCAATGCCTTCATACTGTGTATACCCCTTCGCCACAAGTCTCGCCTTATACTTGAAAGTGCTAGTATGAACACCTAGAGGGGGGTGAATAGGTTTTTAAACTAAACCTTGACAAATATATGCGGAATGAAATAAACTTTGAGCAAAATAAAAGAGTTAAGGAAGAGAATAAGAACACAAGGTTTATAGTGGTTCGGCTTAGATCAAGCCTACGTCCACTCTCCCACGCTAACAGCCTTCTGCTGGATTCCACTATGCAATCAATAAGAGATTACGACTTTGAGTGCAAACTCTTAGTAATAGATCACACTATCTCACTAAGTCATTCTTTTGGCATTTCTCTTACGATCACAAACATTTAAGCTCACGAGAGACAAGTGTATGATCGAAGTTGGCTCGGACTTTGGAATTATAAATTCGACGCTCCGTCTCTTACTTGCTCATCAGTCCTTGATCTCCTTAAATACTCCTCAACTTCCAAACTAGCCGTTGGACAATATCTTGAGGATTGTCTTCCAATCTACCCATTGGACAGATATGTATCTAGAAGATTTGGTAGCTGTTGAGTGATAGAAGTAAAATCCTAAATTGATTCCGATCATCCATACAAACAGAATCTTGGTTTCTATAAGTAGAGCTTCTTCGTATAGAAAATTCACGTCTTTAATATCCAATTGTCAATCAATTAAATTGAGTCAATCAAATCTATCTTGATGTAAAATCCAAATCAGATCACTAGCCGTTATACATCTTGTAATAAACCAAGGCTTTGAAGAATTGAAGATAAACTTGAATCTATCTTTATCTTCATTCTTCATTGCGTTCAGTCTGGAATTCGTCAGCATGGGCAGACTTTGAATCTAAAGTCTGGCGGTCTTCAGACTTTGATGGTAGAGTTTGGAAGTCTTCAGACTAGACTTTACAATCTAAACAGATTTAGCTTTAAGGTCTAGATGCAATCTGAATAAGTTCAGCTTCAATATAGAGTCTGTCTTCTGGTTCTTCCAAGTATAGACTTTGATAATATCCTTTACATGTTCTATCATTTGCATAGTCTGTTACTCAACAATTAAACACGTTAGTAGCCTTTGATTTATTTTGTCATCTTCAAAACATCATAAGGGATTTCCCTAACAATACCTCAATGCCTCAACACAAGGAATGCCCTATTTCCATTTGAAGACCCATTTACTTCCGACAATCTTTTGACTCTTGGGTACTTTGACCAGCTCCCATGTCTGATTCTGATGGAGTGATTCCATCTCTTCACTCATAGCCCTTAGCCACTGCAACGACTTCGAACTAGCCATCGCCTCAGAGTAAGACAAAGGCTCATCTATTTCCACCTCATCACTTATAATCAATGCATAAGCAATATCTATATAACCATAACGTATCGGTGATTTAATTTGTCTTCTTTGTTTATTTGCGGCTATAGTGTGTTGCGGTTGTGCTAATTGTCCACTCACCAACTTTGGGAATTGTGGCTTCATCTGCAGTCTTAACTTCAGTTACCTTCGAGGTCTCCGGAGTCTCCACCCGAAGCTCCGCCTCACTAATGACACCATGATCTGTCTTCTCTACTTGTTGTGTCTCAGAACTCCTCTGTTGAAGTATTGCAGTCTCGTCGAAGATCACGTCTCTATTGATTAGAAAATCGGGTGATCTAGCATCAGTGCATCATAGTCGGTAGCCTTTCACCCCATGTGCATAACCCAGAAATATGCACTTCTTCACCCTCGGCTCAAGCTTACCATCACTTGCATGAGTATACGCAAGACATCCGAATATACGTAATTCGGAGTAACCAATAGGTTTTCCCGACCATACTTCCTTAGGAGTCTTCCACTCGATGGCAAATGATGGAGATCGATTAACCAGGTAACATGTCATGTTTACCGATTCGGTCCAAAATTCCTTGACAAGTCCTGCATGCGTAAACATGCATCAAGATCGCTCAAGTAAAGTTATGTTCTTCCGTTCTGTCACGCCATTCTGCTGTGGTGTCCCAGGTATTGTACGATGTCTCACAATACCTTCTTTCTCGTATAACTCAGTAAAATCTTTACCACAGAATTCCATGTCATTATCGGTTCTTAGATATTTGATTTGTTTATCTAACTGCTTCTCATAAATGCCTTAAATTTCTTGAACCGATCAAACACATCATACTTGTGCTTCAAAAAGTATACCCATGTGTTCCTCGAATAATCGTCGATAAATGTTAACATATATTAGGCATCTCTTTTTGAACAAACCAAATACGGCCCCCAGACGTTTGAATGAATATATTCCACTAGTTGCTTGGTCAAATGAATAGTTGTAGTAAACTTAACTCGATACTGCTTCCCAAAGATGCAGTGCTCACATAATTCCAAGTTCCCTGTCTTTTGACCCTTCAATAACCCCCTTTCACTCAGCATCATCATATATGTCTCACTCATGTGCCCCAAACGCATATGTCATAATTAAGTCAAGTTAGAGTTTGACTCACCTGATGAAACTGTAGCGGTTCCAGTTACGGTCTCTCCCAATAAATGATAGAGAGTATCCATTTTCTTCCCCTTCATCACTGTCATGGCACCTTGAGAGATCTTCAGTGCTCCACCTTCAGTGGTGTACCTACGCCCGATGTCATCGAGTGTCCCTAGAGAAATGAGATTCTTCTTGAGCTCCGATACATGCCTCACATTTGTTAATGTGCACACCACCCCATCGTGCATCCAAATCTGAATTGTCCCTATCCCCACAGCCTTATAGACTATGTTATTCCCTAAAAGAACTCTGCCACCATCTATAGTCGGATAAGTAGTAAACCAGTTATTATGAGGCGTCATATGATAAGAACAGTCTGAATTGAGCACCCATTCGTCTTCTGACGAAGTAGTAGTCACACAGAAAATAGCTTTTGCTTCACTATTGCTCCCCTCAGCAACATTTGCCACACTTCTCGTGGCATTCTACCTATCAGCTTTAATCCTCCGTTTTGAACAATCCCTCCTTATGTGCCCTTCCTCGTGACACTCAAGGCACTTCACACGTCTCTTGGACTTTCAATGGTGTGATTTCGATATACTTTTATCTTTGCTGCTACTAGGCCCTCGATGTTGTTCTCTACCCCCGAATCGTCAATACTTGTGCTTCTCCTTGCACCACTCCTTGCGCCAGACCGTTATCTTGCAACTTTCTCTGCCACTCCTTAGAGAATAATGCAGACTTTACCTCTTCTGAGGTAATTGTAGTACAGCCCTGTAATAGTGAATCAATAAAGTGCTCCCATGACTTTGGTAAAGAGGCTAAAAACATCACGCCCTATTCTTCATCATCAAGTATCGTACCGACGTTCTTCAGATCCATCATATGTTTATTTTTTCATTTAGGTGGGTTCTGATAGACGTACCTTCAATATATCTAAATTGAAACATCATCTTCAACATGTATAGGCGATTGTTCAAACCTTTCTTCACATAGAGTGCTTGAAATTTTGCCCATAATACTGCGACATCCTTCTTCTCAGCAACCTCTATTAAAACCTCATCCGACAAATTTAATAAGATTGTGCTTTTTGCTCTTTCCATTAGCTCTACCCTCTTAGAGGCTTTCATTATAATTGGCAACTCATCTTCATCATCCAGTGTCTTGGCCAAACCTTGGGTTGTCAATAATGCTCGCATCTTGATACTCCATAACCCAAAGTTGTTGCTCCTGTTAAACTTCTCAATTTCAGATGTTCTCTCAGACATAATTGCAATAACAGAATTTTCAGATAATAATCAAACAAGCAAAAGCTCCAAATCACAATCAAGAAATCTGATCTCAAGCTCTTATAGCAATTGTTGGAATATAATACGCGAAAATGACAAGATCTTGCAATTTATGTCAACGCGAAATTACTAGAGAAATAAACGAGAAATAATAAGGACACCAAAAAGTTACGTGGTTCGGTCCAAGTATCGGTACTTATGTCCACGAAGAGAGCCAATAGCAAATAATCCATTATAATCAGAGAATCAGAGTTTACAATCACTCACACGCTCGAGTGTTTCCTACACTTAGATTTAATCTGAAACTCAAATTATTTATAAATAAACAACTCACTTGGACATAAACTCATTATACAAAATTATTGCGCATTCAAGCTTCACGTATGTCGAAATGAAGAACTCGTATGCTTCTTCTCTCTTCAGGGCGGCTCTCTTCAACTTCTCTTTCGGCTTTTCTTTTCTGCAACTTGTACGTGCGGCAATCACTTGTAGAAAGAAAAGAAAAACCTAGGCGCGTGTGCCCAAAGTCAAAAGTTTGACCTTGGGCCCCATTACTCTTTCCTTCTTTAAAAGAGGGACTTATACATTGCACGATGGGGAAGAAAACTTTCCTTTTTTTCTTCCTTTTTCTTTTATCTCCCTTAAAGATAAATAGATAATAAAATATATAGTGTGCCCCTTCTTTTTGTCTTCTAGTGACAAAACACATCCTCCTTTTTTTTTGTAAACTTTCAAGAGTCCAACGAAACTTCTTCATCCAATTTGAAATTTACTTGGGAAATCTTTATCAATAAATTCGATTTAACAAATCGTTATTCGAATTCAAACTTGAGACATTAATTTAACGCTATGCCTACTCTTTTCACTTGCTCTCTATCTCTCTCTGTCTCTCTCTGTCTCTGTCTCTCTCTCTCTCTTCTTCTTTCTCTCTCATTCTCAATCTATCAATCAACCTAGAGGTTCTAACCAAGTTGCCCCCTTGTATGACTCCAAGTTACAGTTGCACAAGGTGAAAAAGCTCTGCCTTGGCGTTGAGCCCAACTTTATCACTTGGCCAGTTTTTAGAATGACGGGTTCTGCCAATCCCATCAATAGGCTATAATGGATGTTGCGCCCCTTGCATAACCCCAGAGCTGTAGTCGCATAAGGTCGACAACATCCATGGCTACGGTGGTTGCTGTTCTGTGGCGTTACTTGGGACTATTTTTTTTTGGGTTGAAACTTAGGACTTTAGGATGTGATTCAAATTTGGAGGTCTGAAGAGTGTATCATGACCAAGCTCTGAGACCATATGGAGGTTGATGGGCTTGAACATCATGGACCGCCGCCATCATCAACTGCGTCGATCTGCCAGTCCTCCACTAGTTTATTACTGGCGACGTCTTGCACAAGTAAATGTTTATTTTCGATTATATTTTTCTTTTCAATTTGTTAAAAACTTTTTCAATTTTATTTATCAAATATGCTATATTCTTTTTTTGTAATAATAGTGATGGTGCAATCGCAATAATAGGTGAAGTTAAGTAATTCAAATCCATATTCTTTAAGGGTATTCCATGAGGAATCTAACTTGGAGTTCATGTTTCTTTACAACTATAAAAATCAAGGAATTGGGATCCTACGCCATGAATAATCCAATTCAACAAAGCGCCAAAAAGCAAATGTTTGCCTGGATTTCGACAAGAGTTAACATGAAGCTCGAGGGGTGGAAAGGGAATCTAAACTCAAAAGTTGGGAAAGAAATTTTGATTAAAACAATGGTTCAAGCTTTGCCGCAATATGCCATGTCAATTTTTAAAATCACAGTTTCTATTTGTCATGCCATTGAAAAAATAATAGCTGCATTCTAGTGGAGAAATAGCGAGTCTAAAGCTGGCCTTCATTGGAGAAGATGAGAATTGTTAAAGCTAAGAAAAGACTAGGGAGGAATGGGTTTTGGAGATTTATTATTCTTCAACAAGGCCATACTAGGAAAACAAGTATGGAGATTATCTCAAAACCCACAGTCCTTATGGAGTGAGATTTTGAAAGGAGTTTACTTCCCTTGGAAATCCTTTTGGAATGCAGAAAAGGGTCTCGCCCATCGTGGGGTTGGCAAAGTATTTTACTAGGAAGGGATACAATCTTACATTCTATTATGTGGTCGGTGGGCACTAGTGATCAAATCAAAATTCGTGAGGATAGATGGATTAATATAAGGGGACTAGCAACTTATGGTGAGCCAACAAAGGTGGCTGATTTGATTATGCATGAGGAAAATAGATGGGATGAACAGACCCTATAGAGACTCTTTGACAAGCAACTAGTTAGTGAAATACTAAAAATTCCCTTGAACACTCAGATTTCGCAGGATAAACTTGTTTGGATAGGAACTAAATCAGGCCAGTTTATAGTGAAGAGTGTTTACAGCACAAGCCTCAACATCATACTAGCCACCCTGCGAGCTCTGGAAATAGATTTGGCATTTGAATACCCCCAAAGAATCAAAATCTTCAGGTGGAGCTTATGCCAAAATGCAATTTCTACCAAAGATAATTTATTCAAGCGAAATATCATACCTGCACCCACTTGCCCTTTTTGTTCTTGAGATGCCAAAACAATAGAGCACTTATTCTTGCTCTATTTTTGGACTGTTTCTATCTGGACTGCTCCTACTCTACAAATCAAAAATTCGAGGCTAGGGTTAGCAAGAATCGAAGATTGGTTACAAACGTACAATACCCACTTGGTTGACCCACCTTCTCTCGACCTAATGGCTTGTGTTCTTTGGTCAATTTGGAAGGCGAGGAATAACTTTGTATTTCGACAACAAATCTCGAATCTAGCAACCTTCGTGGAATCGACGCACATAATGGTCAATAATTTTCAAAGATGGAATGGAAAAGAGAGGAAGCCTCAGTTGAAGAACGAAGAATTACCTCGACATTGGATTCCACCGAGAAACCAAACCTTGAAAGTGAATATTGATGGGTCATTCTTCGAAGGATCAAATGCCAGAGCTATAGCCGGAGTGATTCATGACTCATCGAGGACAATCGTTGATGGATTTGCTAAATCTATAAGAGCAGCCTCTGCCCTTCAAGTTGAAACCCTTGCTATTATTGAAGCTTTCTCTCTCCTTAAGACTAGAAGAAACAAAGTACTGAAGTTCTGTTAGATTGTTCGGAGTTGGTAAATGCTATTTCTAACTCTCTCAAAACTCCATGGGAAGTACAACCTTTAATTTCTAAGGCCCGACAGACCATGGGCTCATTTCAACACTTAGAATTAGCCCATTGCAGACGTGAGGTAAATCGTGTTGCGGATTGGGTAATCAAGGCCCAAAGATTAAATTATTTGTCCTGAATTGGTTAGCTTATTCCCCTCAACCCCTTTGGAAGTTACTTTGTTTGATGCTCCCTTGGCACGCACTTATGTTTGAACACTTCTATTAAATAAATTCGTATTCCGACAAAAAAAAAAGGCCCAAATGCGTGTTTGGTCCAAAAAAATGGAGTCATATCGAAATAAAAATGGAAAATGGGAATGGAAGTATAAAAGGGATTGGTATTCCTATCGTTCGTTTGGCTCCCACAATAGAATTGAGCAAGAAATAACATTTTTTTTCACTGGCTTATGGTAGAAAAATTAATGTAATGCAAATAAAAGAAAAATCGGTTCTCAGAATGTCATTTTTTACTTTACTAGATTTAGAATTTTCTTCTTGAAAAGCGAATTTCTAAGGACCAAGTGGCAAAATCACATTATATGTTTGACCAGAGCAGAAATTAAATGGGCTAAAAAGTTTTTAAATGGATCGAAATAAACCAATTGATAAAAGAAGAATTATCTGCAGAAACGCTTGAAATGGGTTCAGCCCGAAAACGAGACACGGCCATAATTTACTTTTACGGTGGACAACAAGACGTCATAAGTTGGCCGAAGATGTCCTGAAAAACAGGATAGGATGTTCACTCCTTGAAAGATTCGTCGTACATCTCAAATAATTTCTATAGATATGGATAGATCGAGTTCTCTCCAAGTTAATCTTGCAAATCCCGAGTTCGATTTCTCATGGCCGTTTTTTTTTATCCCTACTCGAGTTGTCACTTTATCGGGTATAGTGGATTTCAACAAAAGCATCGCGTCAGTGCATGCTTAAGACTTTTGTCGTCAAATTGCAATAAAGCACACTTCACTTCCTACTCTAGTAGCATGAACGTTAATAGTAAACGAATCAACACAATAAAAGGAAAGCAATGTTGCAAATAGAAGCATATTCGTGATCAAGGAGTTTTTCGCATCATATACTGTCTTTAATATAGATGATTTCATACATTGAACAGGATAATCTAACAGTAAAGAAGTGTCATTGTCCTCCACAAGATCACATCTTCAAGTCATGTAGTGAGTAAACATTTAGCCAAATTATGATTTGGGCATTCACTATCTCATCCAAGAACATTTTGTAATTTTTTGCATTTTGATCGAATTGCATTAGCTAGATACAGCGATTTTCAACATGGCTCATTTACACAACATCAAAGTAAGTCAATTTATATTAGTTTAAACAAGTTTGTATTATTAACAGATCAAACCCATTAATATGCCAATATTAAACATGCTGCATTTTGAATAATACGTTTAGACCCATTGATTTAATTATCCAAGCTAGTACTTTATTTGTGTAAACACAACAGGTTTGGATATGTTTAGAAGCGTTTATTCATGTGCAAAAACATTTTTCATTCGTTCGTACATAAGATCTCATATCACAAGCATGTAGCATCGTGCAACCCACTTAAGGTTTTTCTAGTAAATTAAGTAATTTGGCCTCAAGTCAAATATTTTATGAATGGTATGAGACCCAAACAATAACAGTTAGAGAGGACGGCTGCACTGATCATCTATCTTCATCTTTTTGCCGATAAAAGGAAGGTAAAAATGATTCTTCTACCTCTCGAACCAAAATCTTCATCGATGGGTTTTGTCTGTACAACTTTTGAAAGGCAAATATCTAAGGACCACGTGGCAAAATCACTTTATTTATTTGGCCGGGGCGGAAATCAAATGGGCTAAAAAGTTTTAAAAATAGATCCAAATGAAACCAATTGTTAAAAGAAGAATCAACTCCAGACTCATTCAGAAAAATGGGTTCACGAAGCCTAAATAACACCAACATCAATATACGACACATGACATGACATAACACGCTAACGTGTCATTTCTTAAAAATAAAGAATTATGACATAAATAAAATTAATTTGGTTCAAATTCACATACATTCATACTAAAAATCAGGAATCATGGGAAGTAGAGTTAAAAAAGAAGAAAACATTAGATTTTTCTTCTTGCTCTTTATTATTGTTATCATCATTACTTTAATTTTATATATTTATATTTTGACTCTTTATTTATTAAATTTTTAAAGTTTGACACGCAATTTGATCCCTTGCAGTCAAAGATTTTTTATTTATTAATTTTATTTATGTCAAACGTGTTAGATTTTTTTATATCTATTTATCATTATTTATTTATTGTAGCATTGGACATGACATAAAGATTTCGAAAAGAATCGATGCTTTCCAGCATGAAACACGACCATACTTACTTTTAACTATGCATAAAAAGAATCGGTGCTTTCCAGCATGAAACACACGACCACGCTCAACTTTTTAGTATAAAAAAGACGTCTAAAAAGTGGGCCAAAGATGTCAAAAATGATTATGGCGATTTCCTTAATATGACCTCAAATTTGATTGCGCTCGACCATAATTACCCGCGTTGTCGTATATCCGAAAGGAGACGTCCAAATTCGTTGGTGATATTCAAGTAGCCTTTTTGACTTGCAAACGCAGCACTAAGAAAACAAAAGGTCCCTAGCACGCTCGAGTGTTCTGGAAAATTTTTCCGTTTCGAAAACAAATTTTACGAAAATAATGATGATGATGATGTCGTCGTCGTTGTCATCGTCATCATCAGCTTCTTGCTATTGGTAGACCATTTTACTGAAAACCCACAAATTGCTTCAAGTGCAAATATATAAAACCACGCAAGTTGAGCAAAGTATGCACTCACCGTTGGGTAGCTTGTATTGTTAAGAGCAGTTCTACTTCTCGCTGCGGAAAATAGGCTTTTGTGGTTTCGCGATCCATCCGGCTTTCAATTTTGGAATCCCATTTGCTACGAATCAAGCAAGTTCAAAGGTTGAAGGCCATGATTGGATATCAGAACCGACTTTGCAAGTGCCGATGGACCCAAGTTAATTAGGATTAGGCTTTTCCCTTAAGGAAAAAACTATCAAAAATCCCAAACTTTACTTAATGTGACAAATTTACTCCGATCTTTTTTTTGTGACACAAAAAAACTCTAATTTTTTTTTCAATCGTGGTACATTTACCCCAACTCTATGGCTAAAGGGCATTTTTGTCTTTATCTTTCTTTATCTTTCTTTATCTTTCCTTTTCTCTCATTTTTTTTTTCATTTTTTCTTCTTCTCTCAATGGAAGGAAGCTGGCTCAAGTGAGCCTCGCTTGACGCTGACAAGGGCATTCCTCACCAGATCCGGCCTAGGCGAGGGCCACCTCGCGTGCATCGAGTGAGGATTGCCCTTGTCGATTCTAGCAAGGGCTGTCCTCACTCAACCTAAGGGAGGGCTGTACTTGCTTGCCTCGGAGAGGACTGCCCTCGCTTGAGTCTGGCTTCCCTTTGTCATGGTCTGCAAAAGGAATGGATGAAAAGAAAAAAGTAAAAAAAAAAAAAAAAAAGAAGAAAAGCAAAAGAACAAAATTTTAAATGGTAAAATATGAAAATGCCTTATAGTTTGGGGTAAATGCATTACGCATGTATAAATTTGGGATTTTTTGTATTATGAAAAAAAAAAAAGTTTAGAATAAATGTGTCACAGTTGACAATGTTTGAGGTTTTTTGTATCACAAAAACAAAGTTCATGATAAATTTATCACATTAAATAAAGTTTAGGATTTTTGGTAGCATTTTCCCTTTCTCTTATTAGAATCTGATTTGCCATGTCACTGAATAGAGTTGGAGACGATAATACTTACTTTAATCTAGTCTCATATATATATCAAGCTAGCCTTGAGTTATTATTTTCTTAAATTCTCTTAACTTCCATCAATCAAAGTATGGTATAGCAAACTTCATTGAAATACTAAGATAGAAAGCTTTTCTTTAATAATAACATCATAAACACCTGTGGTTTTGCTAGCGTGTACCTAATTCTTTTTTTTTTTTTTTTTCAACTAAGTACCTAAACTCTGTAAAATCGATTCAATGTATTGCTTCTGTAAAAGGAGCATCTCGTATGCGGTTAGCCAATTGACCATAATATATATTCATCATCATTCATGGGGAACGTCATCTTAATTCAGAATCTATTTTAAGTACGAACACTTTTTTTTTCTTTCATCTTCTTCCTTGCATGCTTGTTGTAATCTCCATTTCAGATCCCACCAATCCGGTCATTGCAACCACTATACACCTTTCCTTGGTTCCAATCCGGGGTACAGTCGCTATTTCCCGCCACAATTCGCAATCCTTTGGTCGCCGCGAGGCTACTGGTAGTGGCGTTCACCATCGCACTTGTTGCCTGATTCGGTCGTGGTCAACTTCTTGCAACTGCGAATATGGTTGCGGGAGTGGTCGCATTGTGATAAATGCAAAATTAGAAATATGAAGTTATTTATGATCTTCAAGTAGTCTTTTTTATCTTATTAACTCAGAATGATAAGTAAAAGGTTCTTCATATCCTAGAGAACAAGAACAAACTTATCAACTAGGGGAAAAAAAATCCCCAAGTGTCTCATCTATTTGAGCTAATCTTATAAATTCTCTGTCGAAGACATGTCTTGAGTTTGAGCCGATGAAGGAAAATTGATCTAAACGGAGATTTCCTATGTTTGACTAGGTTTTCTATTTTTTATCTAAATATTTTCTATAAAAGAAGCGATTCTTTTTTGTGAAGAGCATCGAAGAGGCTGTTTTTTTTTTTTTTTTTTTTTTATGAATTATACCCCGAAGCAATCCAAAAGTGTTGAAGTTGATTAAATCTTATGGTTAAGCTTTATGTAATTAAAAGATTATTTTGTATAGAATTGGAGATTAAATACTGTGTAAGTTATTCAATTTAATTGTGAGCTCGAAAACAGAGTGTTAGAACATCTCGAGTGTGGTTGTAGTCTCTGTCATATCGCTTAATTTATAATGGAATCTTATACAACTCTCCTTGTGAAGATCCCACTAACCGAATCACGTAAATCTGATGTGCTATTTATTTCCATGTTGTGTTTATATTATTGTTCAATTCCTTATTTCCGCAACAATTTATATCAAAGCTAAGCTTAACTAAATTGAAGTGAATTAATTACGATAGAATAAGGAACAGTAAAAATCGACCAATTTGATAAAAATGATTTTAGGGTTTTGGAAAATGTAGATTGAGGGTTATTTGTACTAGAGGAATCTATACTTACCCCAATAGAAGGAAAAACTAGATTTGGTGAAGCAACCTGATTTGGAATTGCTAGATAGATAGGTACTAGGTGTTATTTGGCTAACGTCAGCTCATAATGTCACATTTAACATTGTGGAAAAAAAAAACTATGCAAGTTTGATAAATGCCATGTTGAGCATATACAAGAAGCCCTCTACAATTAATAAGGTCTACCTAATGTGACATCTATTTACTTGAATATGGGTATAGGTCCGTCGGTTGCTGATCAAATCCATGAATTGAATATTGTTGTTAGTCATTTGAGTTTAGTTGAGATTGAATTTGATGATAAGATACATGCTTTAATCATATTATCCTCATTATTTGATAGTTGGGATAATACTATTATCATTGTTAGTGGGGATAAAATCTAGACATTTGACGAGGTTCATGATTTAATACTGAAAAAAGACATTTGTATAAAAGAATATGATGAATCCGCGTTTACTACTTTAGCAGGTGAAATAAGAGGGAAAACTAATACTCATGTTAGTAGGAGCAACGCAAATCATAACAAGCATAGTTAGTTTAGCACTAGCGGGGTGGTCCGTGGGAGTTGTGGAAAGAAGAGGCATCTTAGAAGGGATTGCCTTAAAATAAAGAGTAAGAATATTAGAGTAGAGTCTACTAATGATGTTGCTGTAATTGCTAATGGTGTCTCATATAATGATTTGTCACTAAGGGTTCATCGTTTGATAGATGTATTATAGATTCTAGTTATTGATTTCACACTACACCAATGAGCAACTAATTTACTACTGATTAGTGCACAAATAGTAGTAAAGTGTAGTTGGTGAATAATGTTGAGAGCGATATTGTGGATGTTGGCAATATTAGAATTATAATGCATGATAATATAGTAAAGACATTGACTAGAGTGCGACATGTTCTGGAACTGAAGAATAACATTATTTTCTTATGTGCCTTCTATTCAACCAAGTGTCAATATTCTTTAGAGAGTGGAGTTCTAAAAGTTATTCAAGGTGCTTTGGTGATAAAGAAAGGAATATGACACATTAGCCTAGATGAACTTCAAGGCCCATGTAACCACCGCCCGCAGTGGCGCAGCTGGCTTGGGCTCTCTCCCCCTCACGAAGGGGAGAAGTTCAAATCCCAGAGGCGTCGTTAGGGATTCTTACCTGAAGTACTATGGTGGTGGGTCCTGTAGTCGCTCCCCCAGGGTTTGCTCGCCATTGTCGGCTTACGGGGTTCCCTAGATTACAAAAAAAAAAAAAAAAAACTTCAAGGCCCATGTAATTCCTTTGTCAAATTAATAGATTATTTCATAAGAAATTATGGGATTAAACACTGCAAGACTTAATAAATTTAATTGAGAGCTAAAAAATATTAAGCATGTTTGAGTGACTCGAGTATAGTTATAAACTTCATCATATCATTTGATATTTAAATAAAAGTTTGTGCTGCTCTTCCTATAGAATAGGTCCACCAACAAACCATGTTAATTCGGTGTGCGATTTATTTCTTTGTTCTATTGTTTCATCAGATGTTTTCGGCGATACTTTCAAAACAACATGAATCCAAATGTACATGAGATATTCAATCTATCAAAATGATATTTAATGAATCACGTGCAACAGAGATGTTATTTACGGATCAGAATGATTTCTCTCATCACACATTCCATCAACGACGACAGCTAGATTTTACAGAATCTTCAAGGGTATTGTTTATCCCCATATGGACGGAATACCAGTGATTACACGCAAAGTACTACCCTTATCCACAGTCAGGTCAGCCCATGCGTGTCCGCTTCTTTCACCGACTATAACGAATGAGGTGAGCTTCTCGTGATGCGTGACACACACTTCACTTTTGAATATATACAAGCCACACAAACTTGACTAAAGCATGCACTAGAAAAAAGAAGAGAGATACTTTTATAAAGAGAGAGACAATAACTTGTGTGGATCAACACCCTCCACACTACATTTACCTCCTCGTCTTCTCAGAGAAACTAGTGATGTGGATGATCGGAACGTGTGTGTCGACATTAATAATCGCATGGCTCGCTCATTCGATTTACCGATGGAGAAACTCCCATTGTTTGGTCGGTTGTTTTCGGCGATACTTTCAAAACAACATGAATCCATATGTACATGAGATCTTCAATCTATCAAAATGATTTTTAATGAATCACGTGCAACAGAGGTGTTATTTACGGATCAGAATGATTTCTCTCATCACACATTCCATCAATGACGATATAGCTAGATTTTACTGAATCTTGAAGGGTATTGTTTATCCCCATATGGACGGAATACCAGTGATTACACGCAAAGTACTGCCCTTATCCACAGTCACGTCAACCCATGCGTGTCCGCTTCTTTCGCTGACTATAATCAGGTGAGCTTCTCGTGATGCGTAACACACGCTTCACTTTTAAATATATAAAAGCCACACAAACTTGACTAAAGCATGCACTAGAAAAAAGAAGAGAGATACTTTTATAAAGAGAGAGACAATAACTTGTGTGGATCGTCGCCCTCCGCACTACATTTACCTCCTTGTCTTCTCAAAGAAACTAGTGATGTGGATGATCGGAACGTGTGCGTCGACACTAATAATCGCATGGCTCGCTCATTGGATTTACCGATGGAGAATCCCCCATTGCAACGGTATTCTTCCTCCCGGTTCTTTGGGCTTTCCTCTCATCGGTGAGACCCTTGAATTAATGTTTCCTAATTACTCTCTAGACCTCTTTCCATTCCTCAAGAAGAGAATACAGAGGTACCCATACCATTTATTGGCCATTTCCAATCAAAATGCCCGCTTTAATTTCGTAGTTTTTAACAATACCTAGAAATGCCCCTCTTCTTTGCTCTTTTGATGCAGGTACGGAAAGACATTTCGGACGAGCGTGGCAGGTCGGGCAATAGTTGTCTCAGCCGATGTGGAATTCTGCCATTTTGTCCTTCAGCAAGACGGTAAGCTGTTTGATTCATGGGCTCTAGACACATTCGCAAAGCTTTTTGCGCAAGAAAGCAAGGTCAGCACCAACATCCCGGACGTCCACAAGTATATCCGAAGGACGGTTCTAAAGGACTTTGGCATGGAGGTCCTTAAGGGGAAGTTGCTTCCCTTGATGGAAGAAGCGTCTCGAGTGACTATGCAGAGCTGGTTAGGTCAAGAATCTGTCGACGTAAAATATGCCATAGGAACCGTAAAGACCAAATCCTTGGATCAAAAACACTTTGAATCGTTTTTCTTTTTTTTTTTCCTTTTCTTTAAGTAGGGTTTTATGACAAATCTAACACGCATTTGCTTTTGATGTTCTTGCCAGATGACAATTGAATTCAGCGCAAAGCGACTGTTAAGCTATGATCCCAAGCAATCATCGGAGAAATTGGGTGATTTATTCTTTTCATTTATCCGGGGCCTTATGTCAATTCCTTTGAACATACCGGGCACAACACATCACAAATGCATGAAGGTACAGTGAACCAGTTTCTTTTTTAAAACTTGGTTTCTAGTATAAGAGAAAACTTGGTACTAAATTTAGATCTTTGCGGGACCATAAGAAAGCATTGTCAATCATTCGAGAACTTGTAAAAGATCGGCTCTTTTCGCCGGAGACACCTTACAATGACTATCTTTCACGCATCATGACAGATATGGACAGAGAGAAATTCTTAACGGAGGATTCAATAGTTAAGCTTTTGTCCGGGCTTCTTTTTGTCAGCTTCGATACTCTTTCGACAACGTTGACATTAGCTCTAATGTTCCTCGAAGAGAATCCTAAAGCATTGCAAGAAATCACCGTATGCTTTTCTAATTACAGATCGAATTATGCATAATGGATTCCATTTGAACATTTTTAAGTGAGTTTTTACTCAAATTTTTTCCAGGACGAGCACGAGAACATAATAAAGCAAAGAGAAGTTTCAGACTCATCGATCACATGGGAAGAATACAAGTCGATGCCTTTCACTCTTCATGTATGCAATCTAGCCAAATGAACAAATTCTTTACGACCATCAGCATATACTAGAATCTTTTGTAACGGGGGTACTTACAAAACCAGGTAATACATGAATCGCTAAGGCTGGGAAACATCTCGCCTGGACTGTTGAGGAGGACAAAAAGCGATGTAGAATGGAATGGTAGGTCGCTTTTATAATAGTCGATCCATTCGCTTTCTATTAGCATCGAGAGTATAGATGGGCACTTTGATTACCAGATCGTGCCCAGAACTATGATCATTGTTGGAATTCTTTGCAGGATACACCATTCCCGCCGGCTGGGGAGTTTTGATAGCCACTTCTGCTTTCCACTTGGATCCCGAGACATATGAAGATCCTACCACGTTCAATCCGTGGCGCTGGAAGGTTGAATTTAAGAGGGGAATCGGGGTTGACAAATGGGGGATTTTGATTTAAGATTTCGATATAAGAAGTTTATCATCTTAGGCAATTTTGATTTAAAATTTGGATCAATGCAGTACTGTGATTGACTTGTCTAGGGCTTTCGAATTCCAGGACTGCAAATCGGATGCCATGCTGAAGAATTTCATGCCTTTTGGATGGGGAATGAAACAATGCGCCGGAGCGGAGTACGCAAGAGTCTTCTCGGCGACTTTTCTGCACGTCTTGGTCACGAAATACAGGTACTTGTCTCACCTTTTCGGCACCAACATCCTGGAAAGATCATCGAGCGCGTGAATTGGATGGCCTCCAGAGATGCAGTTCCTAACATTTTCCATCTGTTGGAATATGATCAGATACATAAAGGTCAAGAGAGGTGAAATTCGCCGAAATCCGATTCTAGACCTTGGGGAAGGCTTGCACATCAAGGTCATGAAAAAATAGAATTAGACCCTGCTTCCACCCTTTTACCAGATATCAACTTTCTTTGATGGAATGAATTGGTTTCAATGTTTTCATTCTGGGCACATTTCTTTGTTCATATGAAGTTTCCTTTTTTATGAGCCAGATCTTTTGATTCGTTTTTTTTTTTTTTTCCTGCTACCCTATTAAAACTAACGAGGCCGAATTTTGCTCACTTAAAAATGTGCTCAAACTTTAAGCATCATTTCTTTATGAGGTAGACACCGTGCCCAAGTCCTAGAACTCAAAAAAAAAAAAAAAAAAAAAAAAAAAAAAAAAAAAAAAAACTAATGCCCAAAAGTAACTTCAACAGTAATACACAATACACGACACCACATAACACAACATGCCAATATATCATTTATAAAAAATAGAAAATTCCGACACGTTATAACACATTGTATATTAAAAATATATATGATAAATTAACATTTTCATGATTATTTCAATCAAATTAATTTGATTCAAATTCATAAATAAATAATGAAAGAGTATTGAATTGATTTACATTAAAAATATTAATCCACCATATGTTAATATTATTCATTGTTTCAACTTGACAAATTTAATTATATTCCATTCCAATAATTCATAAAAGTTGGAGGAATAAAAAATAAGTAATTTGCATTTCACCATTTAACAATAAGTCAAAAAAAAAAAACAATCAACATTTTACCATCAAATATAACAAGAAATCTTTCCCTTTTATTATTTTTATTACTCTTTATTTTTTAATATTTACGTTTAGACCCATCATTTATTAAAAAAATTTAAAATTGATCATATGCATGTTGGAAGCATGTCAGAATTCCGAACTCACATGTCGGGATAGTTGACCACGTGTTGAATTTTCCGACATGTTGACCACATGTCAGAATGTCGACCACATGTCAGAATGTCGACATGATATGAAAGTTTTCAGAAAGTGTCGATACTTCCTAGACCCAAACTTGGTCATAATAATACACTTATCATATAAGCCCACTCAATAAGATGGGAAAAAAAAAAATTCAATCGTAAAAGCCGTAGAACCACAACTAGCCCAATAAATCTGTCGATGGAATGTCTTAAGAGTTTAAACTCATCAGTCGTGAACCTCCAATAGATGGAAGGGTAAGTGGAGTTCACAACAAGTAAGAACAATCAATTAACCCAAAACATGAAAGGAAGTTGAAATGAAAGGAAGTCGAAGTTTAAATGAAAGAGGATAAATCGAACTAGGGACGATCATAGCTAACTGATCAAGAGTGGTTCCAAGTCACTCCTGAAGTAGCCTACAAGTCAAGAGGCAAGTATAATGCGGCAATAAGAGGGGATTACTTTTATAATGCTCTAGGTCTCCACTGTATATATATTATCCGCTTTTGATATTAAGGCTCTATTCGTTTCACGGAAAATAATTTCTAAGAAAACGTTTTCCGAATTTTTCAATATTCTTTTACGAAAAATGAATTGCTTTTATGAAGGGAAAAGAGTCATTTAAATTAGGAGAAAATGTTTTTTCACTTTTGAAAAGTAAAAAACATTTTTTTCACATGATATTTCTTATCTTACACCTCTATAAGCTCTCACTTCCTCTTCCTCCTTTTTTTTTTTTTTTTTTTTATTCGAATTATTTTCTTTGTTTTCCCTCTTCTTCTTTATTTTTATTTTTCATTTTCATTTTCTCTTTTTTCAAAATTGAGTTTTTAATTCTTTTTTCTTTTTATTCCCTTTTCTTTTCTTCTTCCTTGGCCAGTCGCCAGTCACGACGACTCCTGGTGACTGGCCACAGGCCAACTCTAACTTGCCCAAGGCTAGATCCAGTGAGGGTAAGGCTCAAGCTCCGCTAAATCTGGGGAGCCGCAAGCTCACCAAGCCTCAACGGAGCTCGAGCTCGCTTGGATCGGGTTGGCGAGCTTGTGGCTCACCCGATCCAAGCAAAGCTCGAGCTCCTCTAAGGCTGGTGAACCGTGCCAATGAGCTTGCGGCTCGCCTAGATCACCCGAGCTCATCGGATCTAGTGATTACGTCTTGGTCAATCGCCGAGCAGCCATCCACGTCGAGGCGGGCAATAGCAAAGGAAGAAGGAGGAAGGAGGAGGAGGAAGGAAAAGAAAAAGCAAAAAAGAAAAATTCGATTTTAAAAATTAAAAATAATTAAAAATTTTAATTTTTTAAAATATATATAAACTAAAATTAAAATTTTTAGTCAAATAAATTCAACTTTTTTGGTATTTTTCTCAAAAAATTAAATTAAATTAAATAAACAATAGAAAACATTTTCCACTCAAATTTCAGATTTCCACCGAACACCAAAAATATAGTTATTTTCTTAGAAAATGACTTTTTAAAAAATATTTTCTAGAAACATAATATTTTCTGCAAAATAAACAGACCCTAAATCCTCACGGTTTTATTCTTGTCAGGACAGTCCATACTACCCTAAGAAAATACATATTACAAGGGCAGAGGTGTGAACATATCACCATCCCTCTCCCAAGCTAATATATTGTCCTCTATGGGTATATACGTCTCATCAAAGTCACGCAACCTCCCTCAAAGGTTTGTTTCCTATGGTTCACCTGCACCCCTCTCCCAAGCTAATATATTGTCCTCTATGGGTACATACACCTCATCAAAGTCACGTAACCTTCCTCAAGTTTTGTTTCCTATGGGTCACTCGCACTAGCGCAGATGCACCGCCATTCTCGCCACAATCTTTCTCTTAGAACGTGTATATACAATTAGAGGGACTCAAGCATTATAAGCTAGCCCAGAACTCCCTTTCTAGGTAATGTAGGACAAGAGACGCACCCACTCCCTGCACACGTCCGGGGATCGAGGTGCGGACACACTACCATTCCTCATCCCTAGGCATTGTCGCCTAGGCCGTCTCACTCTCCACCCCTTAAAGCATAGCGTTGTCACTATGGCCCCATACACAATTGAGAGTCGACTCTGACACCACTTATATGCCATGGGTCTCCACTGTACATATATTGTTCACTTTGGATACTAAGTTCTCACGATTTTATTCTTTTCAGGGCAACCCATACTACCAAAAAAAAGCGTGTACTACAAAGGCAGAGGCAGGAACGCATAGCCATCCCTATGGGTACATACACTTCATCAGAGTCGTGTAGCCTCCCTCAAGGGTTTGTTTCCTATGGGTAACCCACACTGGGGTGGACGCATCACCATCCCCGCCACGGTCTTCTCCCTCAAAATGGCATATGTACAATTAGAGAAATCCAAGTCTTATAAACCAGCCCAGAACTCCCTCAAAGGACAGAAGTGCATGCACTACCATCCCTCCTCCCTGCTGGACCGTCACACTCTCCACCCCTTAGGAGCACAAACATCCTCGCTGTGGCCCTATATGTGCTATACATGGTCAAGAGTCAACTCTAATACCACTTGTAATGTTCTGGGTCTTTACTGTACACATATTATCCATTTTGGACATTAAGTATTCATAGTTTTGTTCTTCTCAAAACAGCTCGTACTACTCGATTTCTACTGTACACATATTATCCATTTTGGACACTAAGTATTCACGGTTTTGTTCTTCTCAAGGCAGCCCATACTGCTCTAAGAAAATGCGTTTTGAAGGGGTAGAGGCATGAACGCACTACCATCCTTCTCCTATGTCAATATATTGTCCTCTATGGGTACATACTCCTCGTCAGAGTTGCGCAAGCTCCCTCAAGGGTTTGTTTCCTATGGGTCTTCCGCACTGGCACGGACGCATCACCATCCCCGCCACAGTCTTTTCCCTCAGAACGTGTATGCATAATTAGAGAGACCCAAGCCTTATAAGCTAGTCCAAAACTCCCTCCCTATGTGATGTGTGACAAGAGACACACCTGCTCTCTGCGCATGTCCAGGGACCAAGGCACAGATGCACCGCAATCCCTCCTCCTCGCGCACCGCCACATGGGCCGTCACAACTTTTGATTCTGTTAGCTTACCATACGCTCATATATTTCCCTATATGGAGAGTCATGCTCATACATTTTAAAGGAAAGTGATATATTTGTTCTTTTCTATATTGGGAGCTAAGAAAATTTCGGAAATTTTTACTGCTGGCCACTCCACTTTAGTGAGTTTTGGAATTACGTCGCTGAATATTATCTTTTTATAAATTATCTAACATATTTAACTTTATATTTTTGTAATTGATTCACTTCGATCGAAATCTAGACAATTTTCTGACGAAATGCGAAGAACAATCATACGACAAGCCTGGTCAAGTTCTCACTGCACTGGGTCATTTTGTACCCCCTTTAAAACACAAACGTTTATCAAAACCAAGTATTTTCTCTTCTGAACTATATGTAAGATAAAATTAAAGAGAGAACACCAAAGAACAGAGTCGGTATCGACTTTAAGGCATGTAACCACTTTTTTAAAGGCAATTATTGCCTCCAGGAACCTCTCTCTAAGCTTATCTTGTGGTTTAAACATTATTTTCCCTAAGCTAAAAGTGGATTTTATATCAATATTCCTGAAACTGATTAACACTCTTTATTGACTTCCCATTCCATCCACTTCAGCAATACCAGGTCTAGAATCTCAATCTGACAGCTTCTTACAGGATAATGTCATCATATACCAGCATTTCTCTGGAGCGGGTTGCGGTCGGACATTATATGAATTGATTTATCGTCTTCGTCCTGCAGATGAATCTAACTTGTTTTCTGCTGAGTTTGGACTTAAGAAGATTACGGTGATGGCTTAGCTCTGGGTTGACTAGAATGCTTTCTTTCTTGCGGATGGCGATGTAAGCTTACAAGACGTGACTGTCGACATTGATACGTCGTTGAGCACAGAGAGACAATGGTCTCGACATACACTGAAGCAGCAGAAACTAATTCAATGGTAATCTCGCGTTGTAGAGCCTCAGGACAGAATTGCTGGATCGACTTTATGTTTCTTGGCTGTGCAATAATTTCTGTAGCCGTCCATCTGCCTTTTTAGTTAATGATCTTTGCTTGGGGCAATTCTCGCTTTGCTAAACATTTTAGAGTAGGAAACTTTTCAAGAACAGGTCTTAAGCCACTGAAAGGGCGGAGATGTATTCTCCTTCTTTGTTTTTTTTTTCCTTCTCTTCTCGTTCTCTTTGCTCTTCTTCGTTTTTCCCTCTTGGGTCTTCTTTCCCGAGAGGCCCAGCCGTATTGATACAGTATGGGTCATGCTCGACGATGGCCGCCCGCCCATCGCCGCAAAATCACTCTGCCATCAATTTTACAAGGCCTCGCTGTCACGCCTCTTATATTGCTTTGGGGTAAAATTCACGAAAAAGCAGCCTCTTCGATGCGATTCATGAAGAAGATTAACTTCTTACATATATAAAAGAATTGTATCCAAAATATGAAAAATATTCAAATTAGGAAAAATATTCAAATTAAAAAACCTATTTAATTTGTATTTCTTTCTGGTGCAGTGGTGGTCATGTTGTCGCCACCGCATATCTAGTTGTGGCGGTGGTCCCATCGCAGATGTAGGAGGAGAAATATAAGGTCATTTATGATCTTCAACTAATTTTTTTGACTTATAAACACAAAAATGAGAAATAAATGATCACTCACATCGTCCAGTATGATAGAAAACTATACTGTTTCAAGAACAATATTACAACAACCAAGAATAATAATCCTCAAACGTCTCAGCCGTGCAATACTACTATTTGTGAGCTAATTTTACAACCACTAGAATGGTGGGAATCCATTTGCATGAGGTAATCAATCCTTCAACATGACATTTAAGGGATTAGGAGTGTGCATCATATACGGATTAGTTAACGATCCCTCTGGTTGCACTTGCAAGTATGTTTTGTGATTTTATAGAAGTTATCTTTGCTCCATGATCATCGCCTGATTTTGGAAAAATTTAAGGTTACATTTGGCAACTATGATAAAATTTATCATATCCTATATTTGATATCTACTCAAAATAAAATAAAGTCAGATATAATGATAATATAACCCAGATAAAATTATCCCACGAGAGGAGGTGGAATAAAGGTAGATTGGATTTCTAATATCTAAAATAGAAAAGTTATTTTTCTCGAATAACAAGATTCTTAAATTTATAAAATTAAAATTATATTTCACTATAAATAATATCTGAATTCTAATACAAGAAATTCAAAATAACAAAAAGTAATCATTTTTAAAATTAATCTCATTTTTATTTATTAATTTATTTTAATTGATTCTACTTATACAATAAATTAAATATATTTATATATTTATATTTATTACATATTTTAGTATTAAAGCTATATTAGTACAATTTACTATTTAATACAATTTTATTAGAGAATGATGGAATGGGAAAAAGATATAAAAAGGAAAGCGATTAAAAAAAGAGAGAAAATGGGAAAAGTATCAAGAAAGTCATAAACTTATGATATTGGTACAAATTCAGTTATAAACATTTCAATTGAACCAATTTAGTCATAAAATTTTCACATTGATACCACTTCAATCCTTCCAATCAATTTTGATCGGTTATTGTTGAGGTGGATGCCAACCATCTGGCGAACGCTAACATAACAATTATTAAATAATTTTTTTGAATTTTTTTCTTTTTTTCCCTTTTTTTTTTTTTTTTTTTTTTTCTTCCTCTTGGCCTTCTTCTCCTACAGTGACCGACGAGCCTCTAGCAGCTCATTAGCCACTGAGTGAGGGCCATGATTGGCCTTGCATAGATTTGGGCAAAGCAGCCTTGTCCACAGGCCTAGTTGAGGCCAAGCGAGGGCTTCTCAGCCTTCATTACCACTGCAAGAGAAGAAGGCCAAGAGCAAGAAGAGGAAAGAAAAAAAGGGAAAAAAAAAGGATAAAAGATAAAGATAAATTAAAGATTTGAAATAAAATAAAAAAATTAGAAAAATTAACACGTCAGCATTTGCTAATTGGCCAACGTCCACATTAATTCCAAAATTGGCTAGAATGATTGAATTGTTATCAAAGTGAAAAAATTTAAGATTAAATTGATCCAATTAAAAGGTTTAAGACTGAATTTGTACAAATCCATGGGTTTAGAACTTTTTTGGTACTTTTCCCAAGGAAAAATAAAAAACGAGGCAAACAAAAATAAAGTAAGCAAGAGTGTCATGAGAGATTTTTTATCATCTCCGTTTGTGAACTTTTACATTCATTTATACCAATTTGTCATTTATACTAAATAATATACATTATATGATGTAAATATATCAAATTTTAATATTGTCATTTACCAAATAGTGGATAGAATATAGCAAAATTGCTGAATTTTATATCCTATCTTATCCAGTCATATCCTGATTAAAAATCGAGTCAACTTCTTGCTATTGGTAGAGCTTTTGAAGGAAAACCCACAAATTGCTTCAAATGCAAACATGTACAACCGCTCGACTTGAGCAAAGTATGCACATCACGAATCACCGTTGAGTAGCTTGTATTGCTCAGAGCAGTTCTACTTCTCACTGTGGAAAATAGGCTTTTGTGGTTACGCAATCTATCCTGCTTTGACTTTTGTAATCCCATTTGCCACAAAACAAGCAAGTTCAAAGTTCGAAGCCCATGATTGGATGTTAGAACCGACTTTGCAAGTGCTGATGGACCCAAGTTATAGAGTTAGGCTTACTCTCATTAGAATTTGACCTGCTATGTCATTGAACAGAATTGGACACGATAATATTTACTTTAATCTAGTCTTACATATATCAAGCCAGCCCTGAGTTATTATTTTCTTCAATTCTCTTCACTCTTATCAATCCAAGTATAGTATAGCAAACTTCATCGAGATACTAAGATAGAAAACTTTTCTTTAATAATAACATCATAAACACCTGTAGTTTCGCTGGTGTGCGATTTGATACCTAATACTTTTTAATTTAATAAGTACCTAGACCTTGTAAAATCGATTAAATGTATTGCTTCTGTAAAATGGAGCATCTCACAATTCTTCCGGTGAGCCCACTGACCATAATAAATATTTATCATCATGGACATGAAAAGTCATCTTAATTCAGAATCTATTTCAAGTAGGAACGTCTTTTTTCCATTCTTCTCCTTCTTCCTTGCATGTTTATTGTAATCTCCATTTCAGTCCCCACCAATCCAGTCATTGCAGCCACTGTACACCTTGGCCTGGTTCCAATCCGTGGTACCTTCGCAATTTCCCGCCACAACTCGCAATCCTTTGGTTGCCGCGAGGCTAATGGTCGTGGTGTTCACCATCGCACTTGTTGCCTGATGTGATCGACTTCTTGCAACTGCAAATCTGGTTGTGGCGGCGGTCGCATTTTTATAAATGCAAAAGGAGAAATATTAAGTTATTTATGATTTTCAAGTAGTCTTTTTATCTTATTAACTCAGAATGAGAAATAAAAGGTCCTTCATATCCTTGAGTATTATGGAAAACTATCAGTTTCAAGAACAAATTTATCAACTAGAAAAAAAAAAAAAAAAATCCTCAGTTGTCTCGTTTCTTTGAAGTAATCTTGTAAATTCTCTGTTGAAGACATGTCTTGAGTTTGAGCCGATGATCACAGAAAATTCATCTCAATGGAGGTTTCTTAAGTTGATTAGTTTTCCTTAGTTTGACTAGGTTTACTATTTTTTATTTAAATTTTTCTATATAAGAAGTGATTCTTCTTTGTGAAGAGCATTGAAGAGGCTGTTTTTCATTAATTATACCCGGAAGCGATCTAAAAGTGTTGAAGTTGATTAAATCTTGTGGGTAAGGTTTGTGTAATTCCTTGTGAGAATTTTTTTTTGATCGAAATTCCCTGGTGAGATTAGAAGATTATTTCGAAAGGAATTGGAGGTTAAATATTGTGTGAGTTATAGTTTTGATTATGAGCTGGGAAACAGTAAGAGTGTTAGAATATCTCAAGCATGGTTGTAGTCTCCGCCATATCGCTTGATTTATAGTAGGTAAGGTTTGTGTAATTCCTTGTGAGAATTTTTTTTTTTTGGTCGAAATTCCCTGGTGAGATCAAAAGATTATTTCGAAAGGAATTGGAGGTTAAATATTGTGTGAGTTATAATTTTGATTGTGAGTTGGGAAACAGTAAGAGTGTTAGAATATCTCGAGCATGGTTGTAGTCTTTGCCATATCGCTTGATTTATAGTAGAATCTTATACCACTCTCCTTGTGAAGATCCCACTGACTGATTCACATATCTGATGTGCTATTTATTTCCATGTTCTGTTTATCTTATTATTCAATTGCTTATTTCCACAACAATTTATATCAAAGCTAAGCTTAACTAAGTTGAAGCAAATTAATGATGACAAAATAAGAAAAAATAAAAATCGACAGATCTAATGATAATGATTATACTTACCCCTATAGAAGGAGAAACTAGATTCGGTGAAGCAACCTAATTGGGAACTGCTAGATAGATAAATACCAAGTGTTATTTGGCTAACGTTGACTCGTAATGTCACATTTAACAAGGTCTACCTAATGTGACGTCTATTTACTTAAATATGGGCATAGGTGTGTTGGTTGCTAATCAATCAATTGACTTCAATTGAGATTGAATTTGATGACAAATATGCTTTGATCATATTATCCTCGTTATTTGATAGTTGGGAATTGTTATTATCATTGTTAGTTGGGATACATGCTTGACATTTGATGAGGTTCACGATTTTATTAAGAAAGAAGACATCCGTAGAAGAAAATCTGATGAATTTGTTTTTGCTACTTTAGTAGGTGAAATAAGAGGGAAAACTGTTGAGAAAACATTCCCTCAGTGGTTTCGATGATTGACAAAACTTACCAACTTTGGATTTTGATTAAAAGTATTTTTTATGAAGGAAAGTTTGATGATTACAAGTAGAATTAGAATCGTGGATAATACTTTCTTATTTGGACACTTAATCAACTGACTAAGAAGGAATAAATTTCTCTTGCAGTGGCTAGTTGAAATTGACTGAATTACTTGTCACTTTTTGAAGGAACTTTAAAAGGAAGGTTTTCATAACAATCCTCATGTTTCTAATCTTTCCTCAATCTTCAAAGACGAGCTATTCTTTATAAGCATAGACACTCAACTTTTGGGAACCCGACTTGCTGTATGGGCAACAAATCTTACAGGAAGCTTCAACCTCAGCGATCCTCACGCCATCAAATTTTCTCAACCAAATCTAGGACCAATGGGTGGATTGATTGGATGATCCTCTTGAAGGCATGTCCAACGGTCAGCTTGGACTAGGAGGGGTATAAGAGGAGATCTCAAAGCAGAAGGATAACAATTCGCTTTCACGAGTATTGGACCTTTTAATTCTAAAGTTTGAAGGGTGTTTATGATTTTTTTGCATTTGATTCAATGAGCAAAATTGTGTAACCTTTTAGAGGTCGAGAGTGTGTGAGAAAGTTATACACACAAGCTCGAGTGTCGAAGCTCAGATCTTTATCGGTTCTCATTAGTGAATTCTAGCCAATTGGCTGTAGTGCGGGAGAGTAAATGTAGGCTTGCAAAAGCCAAACTACTATAATCTTAAGTGTGCAATTCTCTATCCCTTACTCTATTTATTAATTATGGTAGAATTGTACACCGATAAGATCTAACCACTTCATCAGAAGTTGTCATGTTGGAATTTCGGTTTAAATTCTTTCATTTCCACAAAATCACCTATTCACCCCTCTAGATGATATTTACACCATAACAATTGGTATCAGAGCCTTGTTACTTTGAATTGAAGTGCTTTACTATTTTTGAGTTAACAATCTATCTATGGCTAGCAATATTGCACCAGGTCTTATGGGTGGACAGAGTGATACAAGACCTATTTACTTTGATGGGAAAGATTATAGTATTTGGAAGAACAAGATGAAAGCATTCATCAGATCCAAGGATCCCCTGGAGTGGGACGTTGTTCTAAGAGGCATAAGACCTTAAGCTTCTTTGACTAAAGAAGAAGGCATAAAATCAGAAACCTCAACTTCATCTAATGTAGACCTCACCAAAAGAGAAGCACCTGATGCAAAAGTTGTTTACTCATTGTATTGTGCATTATCTCAATCTGAATATAATTGAATTTCTTCTTGTGAATCTGCAAAAGAAATTTGGGATAGGTTGCTGGTGACATATGAAGGAACTAATAGGGTGAAGGAGATGAAAATCAATATTCTTCTCCAACAATATGAAACCTTTAAAATGAAACCAAAAGAATCCATAACTAATATGTTCAATAGATTCACTGATATTGTCAATGGATTAGCGTATCAAGGGCAACTAATGTCAGATCCAATGAAGGTGAACAAGATTCTTTGAGGGCTGTCAAAAGAGTGGAACAACATCAAAACATCCATCCGAGAAACTCAAAGAATTTCACCTCTCTATGTGGATGAGCTCGTGGGAACACTCCATGTAACGACCCGGCCCCCACTGTATAATATTGTCCGCTTTGGATGGGATTGCACGAAGCCATTTCCCTCCCTCACGGCTTTAAAACGCATCATACAGGTTAAGAGGGGCCCAAGCCATTATATACTGGCCCAAGACTTCCTCCCTAGGCGATGTGGGACAGGGACTCCTTCCTTGCGCACGTCCGGGGATTGAGGCGCGGACGCACCGCCATCCCTCTTCCCCGCGCACCGCCGCTCGAGCCGTCACACTCTCCCCTCCTTGGGAGCACAGCGCCCTCGCTGTCGCCCCACACACGGTCGGGAGTCGGCTCTGATACCATTTGTAACGACCCGGGTCCCACTGTATAATATTGTCCGCTTTGGATGGGATTGCACGAAGCCATTTCCCTCCCTCAAGGCTTTGTTTTCAACGCAGCGGAAGCGTACGTGAAACGCGTCATACAGGTTAAGAGGGGCCCAAGCCATTATATACTGGCCCAAGACTTCCTCCCTAGGCAATGTGGGACAGGGACTCCTTCCTTGCGCACGTCCGGGGACTGAGGCACGGACGCACCGCCATCCCTCCTCCCCGCGCACCGCCGCTCGGGCTGTCACACTCTCCCCTCCTTGGGAGCACAACGCCCTCGCTGTGGCCCCACACGCGGTCGAGTCGGCTCGATACCATTTGTAACGACCCAGCCCCCCATCGTATAATATTGTCCGCTTTGGATGGGATTGCACGAAGCCATTTCCCTCCCTCACGGCTTTAAAAAGCGTCATACAGGTTAAGAGGGGCCCAAGCCATTATATACTGGCCCAAGACTTCCTCCCTAGGCGATGTGGGACACGACGGCCCGAGCGGCGGTGCGTGGGGAAGGAGGGATGGCGGTGCGTCCGCGCTTCAGTCCCCGGACGTGCGCAAGGAAGGAGTCCCTGTCCACATCGCCTAGGGAGGAAGTCTTGGGCCGTATATAATGGCTTGGGCCCTCTTAACCTCCGTATGACGCGTTTCACGTACGCTTCCGCTGCGTTGAAAACAAAGCCTTGAGGGAGGGAAATGGCTTCGTGCAATCCCGTCCAAAGAGGACAATATTATGGCTTGGGAGAGGGAAGGCCCGAGGGATTGCCCTCTGCCCCTGCATAACGCGTTTCACGTACGCTTCCGCTGCGTTGAAAACAAAGCCTTGAGGGAGGGAAATGGCTTCATGCAATCCCATCCAAAGCGGACAATATTATACAGTGGGACCCGGGTCGTTACACTCCAATCCCATGAAGAAGAACATCTAAATGAATAAGACACTAGAGGTAAGAAAACTCTAGCTTCAAAATCAAGTCTTTATTCTAATGAATCAAATTTAGACGAAGATGATGAGGACAGTGAAGTGATTACTCCCATGGTGAAAAACTTCAAAGAATGGCCAGACTAGGAAGAAAGTTTAAAGGAAAGAAAACCTTCAAAACTTCTTAGTAAAGGAGAAGCCTCAACGGCAAGGAGGAAAGTACAGATGTTATCTGCTTTGAATGCAAGAAGCGAGGTCATATTAAGCCAAATTTCCCACTTCTGAGGAAATTGAAGGACAAATAAGAGAAAACAAGGAAAGCACTAAAAGCCGAGACTTGGAGCGACACTAAGTGCGAAGAAAATGATGAAGAATGTGCTAATACCTGTCTCATGGAAAAATCTGATTCGGAAGATGAATTTGAGGTAAGTAATTTTGACATTCCGGTTGAAGTATCTAATTATCTTGAAGAATTACTTGTTGATTACAAGGCCGCGTTTAGAAAATTCTCATAATTAAACAAGGAAAACTCAAAATTGAGACAATAGGATTCTTTCAAAAAAGAAAAGATTGAGAATCTTGAGAAGGAGCTTCTCCGATCAAAAGAAAATCTTGATTCTGTTTGAAAAGAAAATTATTCTTTGAAAAAGGAAATTTCAAATGTTGCAAAAAGGTTTTCAATTGGTTAAAAAACTTTGGAGCACATTTTGTTCACTCAAATCCCGTATTATAATAAATCAGGACTTGGTTGTAAGAACAACAAGGATTTTGAAAATGATTTTCCGACTCACAAAGATAGGAAAAATAAAAAACCACCAAAAGTTTTTTACAAAAATCACTTTAGAAAACAGTTTGTAAAACCTATTGGTAAAAACTTTCTTAAATGTACAATCTGCGGATGCCATGATTATTACGAAAATGATTGTTCCAAAGGTTGGAAGCCAATTCCGAGGAACTTTCTAAGCATGGCCGATCCTTCTAACCAAAGAGAACCCAAACAAAAATGGGTATTAAAGAAGACTTGAACTTGTCTTAATTTTTGCAAGTACCAAAAAGAAGGAAAAACAAGTGGTATCTTGATAACGGTTACTCAAGACATATGACCGGTAATTCAAGTCAGTTTATGAGCTCTCAAGAATTACTGGAGGAAGTGTTTCCTTTGGAGGAAACAATAAAGGGAAAATCATTGGCTAAGGAACCGTTGAAATTAGAAATCTAAAGATAAGAGATGTATCTCTTGTCAAAGGACTGAACTATAATCTTATCAGCATCAGCTAGCTATGTGACGCTGGATACAAAATATACTTTCAAGAAAACAAATGCTCAAGCACAAGTAAAGATTTGAAACAGTCTTTTACTAGAAGAAGACACAGGAATATCTATTTACTAGATATAATTACTAATGATGTTTAGTGTCTAGTCTCTATAAAGGATGAATCAGATTTTTGGCACAAGAACCTTGGATATATAAGCACTAAACAAATAGCGAAGCTTTCTTTAAAGAAATTGGTACGAGGATTACTAGACCTTAAATTTGAAAGATCTGAAGTCTGCTCAATCTGTGCTTTAGGAAAACAGGTAAGAAGCTATTTTAAACCTATTAAGTTTGTTAGTATTAACAAAACTTTGCAACTTCTTCATATGGATATCTTCGGACCCATAAGAACGTAAAGTTTGGGAGGTAAAAGGTACTACTTAATAATAGTTGATGACTACACAGGGTATACTTGGGTTTTCTTTTTTGCACACAAGCATGAAGCATTTTCCTGTTTTTCAAAATTTTCCAAAAAGATTCAATACGAAAAAGGACACTCCATTTCTTGCATTAAAACTAATCGTGAGGGTGAGTTTGAAAATCAGAGCTTTCAAAACTTCCGTGAAGAAAATGGTTTTGAGCATCAGTTTTCAACTCCCTACAAACTCGAACAAAATGGTGTTGTAGAGGAAAAACGGGTTTTTTTTGCATAATATGGCAAGAACCCTTCTCATAGAAAGTGAAATTGCTTCTCATTTTTGGGCAGAAGCTGTCTCAATAGCTTGTTATATCATAAATTGAGTTTTTCTATAGACCCTCTTTAGAAAAGACCCCTTATGAGCTTTTCAAAGGCAAAAAACCAATCATTTCATACTTCAGAATCTTTGGTTGTAGATGTTTTATCTTGAGAAATGCTAATGATCGGACTGGTAAGTTTGATGAAAGATCATATGAAGGTATATTTTTGGGATACTCAACTATGAGCAAGGCTTTTAGAGCCTACAACAAAAGATCTCGCACAATGGAGAAGTCTATTAATGTGAGATTTGATGAAAACTCTCAAACTCATGAAGATTCTAATCAAGTAGAGCAGTTTTCTGATGGAAATCAAGCGCAACAAGATAGCAAGCAATCAAAATCAGATGAACAGCCTCAACAACTAGAAAAGATTGATGAGCAGGTTAACGAGAAACCTACAACCTCTAATGATAGGTTCAACAGAAACTGGAAGCACAAGTCAAGTCACCCAAAAGATCTGATTATCGAAAACATCAATGACAAGATAAGAACCAGATCAACTCTTAAAGAAGCAATCAGCACTTTAGCACTCATCTCAGAGATTGAACCTAAAAGTACTGAAGAAGCATTATTAGATGAAAACTAGATCCAAGCAATGTAGGAGGAACTTTAACAATTTTGCATAAATGAAGTATGGGAATTTGTTCCTAGACCAAAGGATCATCCCGTAATAGGAACAAAATGGGTGTACAGAAGAAACAAGCTCAATGAACAAGGAAAAGTTATAAGAAATAAGGCAAGATTGGTCGTTAAAGGCTACTCGTAGGAAGAGGGAATCGACTACAACAAAACTTATGCACCACTAGCAAAGTTAGAAGCAATCTAACATTTACTTGGTTACGTGTGTTTCCATAGTTTCAGACTTTTTCATATGGATGTGAAGAGCGCCTTCTTGAATGGATACATCAAAAGAGAAAGTATTCGTAGAATAACCACCAGGTTTTGAAGAACCTAGAAAGCCTAATCATGTACACAAACTGAAGAAGGCCTTATATGGTCTAAAGCAAACTCCTCGTGCTTGGTACGAAAGGTTAACAACTTTCCTTATACAAAATAGCTTTAAGAAAGGTAATGTCGACACTACTTTATTTATTCTAAAAGAATGTAAGGAAATTTTGTTAGTTCAGATCTATGTTGATGATATTATATTTGGATCACTTAATAAAAATCTTTACAAGAGTTTTGCCAAGTTGATGTAAGACAAGTTTCAAATGAGCATGATGGGGGAACTAAATTTCTTCCTCGAATTGCAAATCAATCAAACGCAAGAAGGGACAGTCATTTTTCAAGAAAAATATGCCAAAGAGCTGGTGAAGAAATATCACATGGAAAGTTCGAAGAAAGTAGAAACTCCTATATCTTTTTCTTCCAAGCTCGATGAAGACGAGAATGGCAAGAAAATGATCAGAAGTTATATAGGAGCATGATTGACTCTTTGCTATATCTCACAACCTCAAGGCTTGATATCAATTTTAGTGTATGCATATGTGCCAGATTTCAATCAGACCCTAGAGAGTCTCACCTCTATGCAATTAAAAGGATGATCAAATATATAAATTCTTACCCTTCTCTAAGACTTTAGTATCCTAAGGGATCAGAGTTTGAGTTATTTGGATACTCTGATGTTGATTTTGCAAGATGTAAGATTGATAGGAATAGCACTTCTAGAACCTGTCAGTTACTAGGCAAGATGCTTGTTTCCTGGTTCTCCAAAAAGCAATCAATGGTTACTTTATCAACTGCTAAAGTTGAGTATGTCGCTTTGGTAAATTGTTGCACACAAATCCTCTGGATGAAACAACAACTGAAGGATTACAGAGTAGATGACTCGAATACAACTATCAAATGCGACAATAATAATACCATTAATCTAACAAAGAATCCGATTCAACAATCCAGAGCGAAGCACATTGAGATTAAGCATTATTTTATACGCGATCATGTCAATAGTGGTAAAGTGAACATTCAATTTGTCGATTCACAAAATCAGTTGGCCGATATCTTTACAAAACCTCTTGATAGGAAAGCATTTGATTTTATTTGCAATAAACTTGGTATTATTAACCCATTTATTTCAAGTGACTACGAACATGGTTCGTCAGAGGCTGTTGAGTACATCAACTTGTGGGAATTTCAAATTCTTCACGGTAAGAATATCTTAGGAATCATATAAGGTAAATTTGGAAATTATCTAACTTATTTGAAAATCTTGAATTGTCATATTTAATTTATTGCAAAGTAAAAAATATTTGAGAAAAAACTACCAAAAATCTCAAACTTTGCCCAAAGTGACAAATTTACCGCAAACTTTTTTTGTGAAATGAAAAATCTCAAACTCTACAAATCATGACACATTTACCCCACCAAGGGTATTTTTGTCTTATTCTTTCTATTTTTCATTTTCTTTTTTTCTTTTTTTCTTCTTCTTCTCTCTTCCCTCCACCGGCCATGGCGGAGCCGGCGCAGGGAAGTCGGAGTCCGGCGAGGGCTGCCCTCATCGGGGTCGGGCAAGGGCCACCCTCACCCAGGCTGGCTAAGGTCGCCCTCACCAACGTCCAATGAGGGCCTCCCTCCCTAGATCTAGCGAGGGCAACCCTCGCCTAACGCTGGAGAGGGGGGCCCTCGCCTGACACCGGCGAGGGGTGCCCTCGCCAGGCCCTCATTGGAGTCGAGCAAGGGCCTAGCGAAGGCTGTCCTCGCCGATGCCACCCAGCCCTCACCCGACCCAGCCAAGGGCCACCCTTGCCTAACGCCGACGAAGACGGCCCTAGCCAGCCCAAGCGAGGGCGACCCTCACCTGACACCGATGAGGACAGCCTTTCCCTAACTCCGACTTCCCTCCACCGGCTCCACCATGGTCGACGGAGGGCAGAGAGAAGAAGAAAAAAAGGAAAAAAATTAAAAGTAAAAGACTAAAATGCCTTATAATTTAGGGTAAATATGTCACACAGATAGAAGTTTAGGGTATTTTATGTCATAATTTTTTTTTGAGTAAATGTATCACAGTTGACAAAGTTTGGGGTTTTTTATGTCACCAAAAAAATTTGGAATAAATTTGTCACTTTGGACAAATTTTGGGGTTTTTGGTGGTCTTTTCCCATAATATTTTTGGAAATTATGTAATTTTCAAAAACTGTTTTACAATTTTTCTTTTCCAAAAATTTCAGTTTTTCCTTTCAAATGCGTCATTTCATCTCTAATGAAAGGAAGTTACTTTTCTTCCTTTGTTCTTCCGAGTGTGTATATGTGAAAAACCCTTGGCTATTCTTTTTCATCTTTGCAAAAAATCGAAACTTTCTCTCTATTTCGAAACAATGGCTCTAAAATTTGCTTCAAAGACGAAGGCCAGAACCCTCTGGTTCAAAGAGATCAAACTGGATTGTAGGATTGCATTCAAGAGTTAGAGGAAGCCATGAGTTTTTTGAATTGTCCGACTCCTCTGCTAGTGTTGAAGGTACGGAAGCCTCCTCAGATCTTTCTCAATTAAGATTAACTGTTACGACTCTCAAGGCTTTAGGAGATAGTGAGAAAGTGATTTCCTGGTTACTGGCTAAATATGAGTTTGCAAGTGAAGAGGCATTTGAACTTATTCATTGATCCTATTCAAAGCATTTATCCCACTAGTGCTGGTGATTCAAGTGTTGTGCGAACTAGAACAGGAAAGGAAAAGGTGGAAGAATTACTGAGTATAAAATAGATGCTAATTAGGCTGATAAACTGATTAAATTTGAAAAGCATAAGTAGTATTTAGAAACCTGATGAACAAAGAAGTTATCAAATAAAGGACAGTTGATTTCGACTTTTTTGAATCCATTAGTATTCATGTTAAGCAATTCTTTGATGATCGTCTCCTCATAGCTTTGTGCATGACTGAATATCCCACATACCCTGCTCTTACCGCTTACTTTTATTCAACATTCTCTTTTTACTTAGTGGACACTATTGAATTCAAGTTTTTCGACAAATCACATTTGCTTCAAGCTTGGGATCTTGCTAAATTGCTAGGTGTTAGGTTCTTAGAGTTTGAGTCAATTGATATTGATGCTGATGTTGCATATCAACAACTATTCGGTATTCTTGATTTTACAAGAGTTGACCGTTCTCATGTCTCTCATTAGTTGTTTCCCTTAAGACCGATCATGCTTTACAAGATTATTATTAATTGTCTAAGACCAAAAGGATCTTCTACAACTGATGTTTCTCAATATGAAGTAAAGCTAATGTGGGCTATTTTAAATGGTAAATCATTCTCTATTACTCATCTTGTAATTCTGCATATGTATAGAACTGTTATGAAGAACAAGGGGTAACTACCCTATGGTTTTGTAATAACAAAGATCTTTTGTGAACTAGGAATCGAGATTCCAAAGAAGTTAAGGAAACATCAATTACCTTCACTGAAGATAGATGAGCAAATGATGCGGAAAATGAGTTTCAGGTTTACCTCTGAAGGATGAAAAAACACAAGAGGAAGGATTTTGCAAATCGATGCAGAAGAAATTGCACCAGAACCAACTAATCGCCTCCACAAAGCAAAGAAGGATTGCTGAATCAAGACAATGATCTCAAGCCTTCTTGCAAAGACTTACTAAAGAAATGCAGGTTGAATCTAAAAAGGAAACAATTGATTTGGACGATATTATTTATGCATACCAACCTAACACTAAGGATGATGAGGATGAGATTGAAGCTGAAGAAGGGATAGTAATAGATGTGGCTACAGATTAGACAAAGAATATCATCACTGAAGAATAGCAGCAGAAGGATTCTATAGATCAACCTATACCAACTACTATTCAAACCAGCATGATGGACATTGATCTCACTATTGATCCAGAGATTGCTGATGATGCTGCTGTACATCAAGAACCTGTATTGAAGCAGACCTTTGCTGAGCATAAGGAAACAGCCCCACAGCAATTTGTTGTTGGAGAACAGGAGTCTGCCTTGCATATTGATGATGATGATTCTTCCAAAGTGGCAGCAAAACACTCATGAGAAACAGGTGGAGCTTCATAGTGTTGTAGATACTAAGGAACCTTTTTATGATTGGAGATCCCTGCTGATACTGACAAAGCAATTTCTGTTGATCCAGAAGCCACTGTTGGTGATGAAAAAGTTCAAGGAAGTCAACAAGTTCTTGGTATGGTGACTAAAGAGACTATTTCTGATCTACTAGATCCTCAAGAAATCCATCAAAACACTCATCCGATCTCAAAAAATCATGTTGTTGATCTACCTACTCCTACAACTCATGATCCCTACTACAACTGAAAGCATAACTGGTGAGCTACTTATTGCTCCTACTATATCTCCTGACCAAGTTGTGCAGGATAAAGGAAAAGGAATTGCAGATGTTGAGGGAGAGTCTGAAGCTTCTAAAAAGAGTCAAGGGACATTGATATGGTGATGAAACTTGGACTAGAGACAGATCCTTCAAAAATACCAATTATAGACAATACTGAAGACAGGCTTTTTCTACGAACTTTGCTAAGAATGATGGAACACAAGGATCAAATGGAATTAGTGTTGAAGAAATTATCTGTCTTCCTCCATACTTAGGTTAAAACTCTGGAGAACACAATGACTTCCCTAAACAACAAAATGACTTCCATGGAGCGGACTCTTGAGAATATGCAATATTATCTTCTAGTTCAATTGCCTCCGGAAATAGGATGCTATCTCCAGCTCTTTCTGTAGCACCCGTTCTCGTCTAACTGACCATCCTCTTCTAAATAACTCTCTATTTGTGTTATTTCTTCTCAGTTTTGTTTGTTTTGCTGTGGTCTAATCTGGTTGTGGACTGTTGTTGGTTGTTTTTATTTTGCACTTTGTTTGATATTGGTATTATGACTCTGTTTGACATTAGTACTATGGTTTGCGGATAATATTATGTTTGGAATCTTATCATTTTGATTGTTGACAAAAATGGGGAGAAAGTGGTGGTTTAGTAAAACTCAAGTAAAGTGATGGTCTAGTAGAGCACAAGTTTCTAAGGACTCTGGGTATCATAAAAGCTAAAGGGATTGGTTAAAATTCTTTTGACTCTTGTCTTTTATTTCAATGGATTAACATAGTATTTTCACGCTTTATTGTTTAAATTAGCTTTATTTAGGAAGCAATTTATTTTTTCATCTATCGTAATTTTTTTTCTAAAAGTTCTACTTAAGCAAAGTTTTGTCATGATAAAAAATGGGGAGATTGTTGAGAAAACATTCCCTCAGTGGTTTCAATGATTGACAAAAGTTACCAACTTTGGATTTTGATTAAAAGTATTTTTCAAGAAGGAAAGTCTATTGATTGCAATCAAAATCAGAATCGTAGATAATACTTTCTTATTCAGACACTTAATCAATCAGCTAGGAAGGAATAAATTTCTCGTGCAATGGCTAGTTGAAATTGATTGGATTACTTGCCACTTTTTGGAGGAGCTTTAAAATGAAGGTTTTCAAAACAATCCTCATGTTTCTAATCTTTCCTCAATCTTGGAAGACGAGCTATTATTTATAAACATAGACACTCGACTTTTGGCAACTCAACTTGTTGTGTGGCAGTTAATCTTATGGGAAGCTTCAACCTCGGCGATCCTCATACCATCAAATCTTCTCAACCAAATCCAGGACCAACAGGTGGATTGGCCGGATGATCCTCTTGAAGGCATGTCAAACGATCAGCTTGGACTATGAGGGGTATAAGAGGAGATCTCAAAACAAAAGGATAACAATTCATTTTCATGAGTATTTGAGCTTTTAATTCTAAAGTTTGAAGGGTGTTTGTGATTATTTTGCATTTAATTCAGTGAGCAAAATTGTGTAACCTTTTAGAGGTTGAGAGTGTGTGAGAAAGTTATGCACAAGAGCTTGAATGTCAAAACTCAACTCTTGTAACCTCTGATCAATTTTCATCAGTGGATTCTAGCCAATTGGCTATAACGCGGGAGAGTGGACGTAGGCTTGCAAAAGCCAAACCACTATAATCTTGAGTGTGCAATTCTCTATCCCTTACTCTACTTATTAATTGTGGTAGAATTGTACATCGGTAAGATCTAACCCCTTCATAAGAAGTTATCCCGTTGGAATTTTGGTTTAAATTCTTTCATTTCTGCAAAATTACCTATTCACCCCCCTTTAGGTGATATTTTAGCCATAACAAAAACTACTGCTCATGTTAGTAAGAGCATCACAAATCACAACAAGCATAGTTAGTTTAGGACTAATGGTGTAGTCTATGGGAGTTATGGCAAGAAGAGGCATCTTAGAGGGGATTGCCTTAAAATAAAGAACAAGAAGAGTAAGAATATTATAGTGGAGTCTACTAATGTTCATAGTTTGACAGATGTATTATAGATTCTGGTTATTCATTTTACAGTACACCAAATAGTAACTGATTTATTGCTTATCAATACACAGATAATAGTAAAGTGTAGTTGGTAAACAATACTAAGAGTGATATTGTGGGTGTTGGCAATATTAGAATTAGAATGCATGATAATGTAGTAAAGACATTGACAAGAGTGCAGCATGTTTTAGAATTGAAGAACAACCTCATTTTCTTGAGTGCCTTCAATTCAGTTGAGTGTCAATATACTTTAGAGAGTGGAGTTCTAAAGGTCATTTAAGGTGCTTTGGTTATAAAGAAAGATATCAAGCACATTAGCCTATATGAACTTCAAGGTTTGTGTAATTCCGTGAAATAATATGAAATTATGAGATTAAACACTGTGTGAGTTAATAGATGTAATCATGAGCTAAAAAACACTAAACATGTTTGAGTGAGTCGAGTATAGCTATAAACTTCAGTATATCATCACTTGATATTTAATGAAATTCTATGCTACTCTCCCTATAGAATAGGTCCAACAACTGAATCACATTGATTTGATGTGTGATTTATTTTCTTACTACATTTATCTTGTCATTCAATCGCTTGTTTTTGGCAATACTTTCAAAACAACATGAATCTATATGGACATGAGATCGGTACATGAGATCTTCAATCTCTCAAAAGGACATTTAATGAATCATGTGCAACACAAACATGTGTCATTTACAGATTAGAACGATTTCTCTCATTACACGTATGATATATGGTGTGAAATCCAAAATTTCACTCAACAAAATGGCGAGCCCTGAATGTTTAATGGCTCACACCATGTTAACGAGCCATCATCAAACTATGCCATTTGCATCACCACCACATCTTCACCGAGTGACACCATTTCCACCTTATTTCCATTATTTCCACATCATTAAGCCGCTGCCACTACCTCATCACCAACAACTCCAACGTCCATTTCCATCGTGTGATGTCACACCGCTCTCCAGTCGGCATTACCTTTAGCAGCCGCGAGGATTGCTCGACGACCAGCTCAGACAGCCAACTCCATCTTGGTGTCATACGTCCATCAAGCTAGCAGCAAGCGACAACAGTCCAACTTAGGGGAGGTGTGCTGGCCAGAGTAGCCCAACATCTCGTCTCCTCCTTTCACTGCTTCTTAAGCCGCACGAGTCAACAACAGCAAGCAGTCGTCCTTTGAATCTAGTGATTCCGGAGACGCTAACACCTAATCGCAGGTTTCGGACAAAGTTATATTGTTAGAAAGTTCAATACTTGAGTCATTGGGTTTGTATATGTGTTATGGGAAGGTTATATGTTGAATCGGCATACATACTTGGACTGAAAGTACTGAAGGTTGATCCAAAAATAGGAAAAGATTGTCAAGACAGGTTCGGTTTTAAACAGACCTTCAATTTTGCTAATTTCGTACTGACTTGTGTGAGGTGAATTTCATGGGGTGCTCTTCATGAAAGTTATCACTTATTTGCCATTCTATGACATAGTTTAATTTCATAATTTTTGGACTTCGTACTACAAAAATATATTTGAAAAACTAGTGAGTTTGAAATCTGTTTTTAAGATTACTGAACTGCCCTTCCTCCTTTTCATTTTCCATGAATTTTTCGGTCAAGAATTCTAACATTTGTCCTCATGAAAGTTGTAGTGTACATCCTAAACTACCACCTATTAATATTCCAAAGTTTTTGTAAGCTGTTTGCTTGGCAAAACCCTGTCCTGTTAGACTCTATCGTGTACCAGAATGCCCTATGGTTTTAGTTGATTTTCAAAGAATGATGTAGGGTTGTGTGAACCAAATTAGATATCGATTCCTTCACAAAAAATTTCCCTCTAGATCTTGTCTTTCTTATGTTAAAATTTGTATAATTTTTTAAACTCGTTTCCCTAGACAATAGTTGCTGTTTCTAAAGGCACGCAGAATGCCTTACAAGGATAGTTTAAGATCTAGAATGTGGAATTCTTCTTACAGTTCATCCATTATCGGGACGGGTGAGATTATATTAGTCTAGGAATTAAAGATGATTAAGAATTTGTTAGATTCACTCTTGAGTTCCTTGATAGTAGTAACGTTAATATTTTTTTCCTTAAATTGAATTATGAGTTTGCTGCATCATCATATGGATGTGTGATTAGGAATACTGCTAGTCCTTGGGACGACGATGCCCCAGGTTATAATAGAGATGCCTAGAGGGGTAACTGACTTCCTCCAGATGCCATGGGGGTGTAATACGGTTCCCCCAAATGTCCTCGCGATACCAAATGGGTGCGAGATGCTCGGAGGTAACAAGGTTCCCCGAATAATGATGGCAGCAAGAATTTATATTGAATATAACCTTAGTACCTTTAAATTAAGCTATTGATTACATATTGGGAAAGGCTACCGCTTTTATGGATATTTTATATTATTTTGAAAAGGTTCTCAAGTAAGTTGATGATTTATTATACTTTACATTGAGGCTTTTCTTGTCAGTATAGTGATTGATTTATATAGTATAGACCGATGGACCTTTTGCTTGCTAGATTTAGGCTCACTGCTTGTTGACTTTATCTTTTCAGATCAATAAAAATGTCGGTCCCACCTGCCTTTCATATGGTCCATTACAGAGTTTCGATCGACTTCACTTGGCATGAGGGTGAGTTTATAGACCCCGGATACAGTCTTTATCCGGATCGTATCTCATTTGACTATGGACATAGGGGCTTTGATAGGGCCCGTGACTCTTGAATTCATTAGAATGTACGCCCGCATCAATGGGCAAACAGTGGGTCCCCTTCCTACTACATGACAATGGACTAAGGAATGGAGGTAGTCCCACTGAATGGAAGGGAGCCAGGAGAACAACTGGATTTTTGGAACTTGGAAGATTTTGACGAAACCCGGGGGGCAGAGTTCGGTGACCACATGTATAGCTAGGTTGGGATGGGATGACTGACTTATAGCTAGGTGTAGTCAATAGTATTGACCCTTTTGAATTCCCTAGTGTACTCAGCTCGTCACTTGATATATATAAATAACTAAGATGTAACAACCCTAACTCCATCTCTAGGGTCACGAGCGACGGGTTATTTTCACGACGTCCGAAGCACATCACTGTCATGTTTCCTTTTTATCTTTTCATTAAGCACATGCGGAAGCATTACAAACAACACCCAGACAACAACAAACGGTTAGGAAAACAACCATTTACAAACATATTATTATGTCAATTATATTTAAAAAACCTTCTATCTCAAGCCAATATATTTATAATCACTACACCTTCAAAAGGCCGGGGTAAACCTTAGCTCCTCTAGCAAGACTGCAACTCCTCCATGCCTACAATTCTGAAAAAAAAATAATAATAATAGCAAAGTGAGTCATGGACTCAATAAGTAAAACCACTAAATCATGGTTAGGATGGCACCTCGTCACCAAGCCGAAACATGCAACTCTCAACTTCGAATAAGTGCCGGTGGCAAAATCAAAAGTATAACACATGCTTTACCGTGACTAAAACAAGCAAGAGTCCTCGAATACTTATAAAACAGACATGGCCAAGATCATATAATGACATACAAGATATGCACGTGACTCTCAAGACCCCAAAATAGCATATATAATATGCATGTGACTTTCAAGACCCAAATAGGAGCTTATAAAATATGCACGTGACTTTCAAGGTCAAGGCAAGGGCAAATAACATATGCACATGAATATTATAGGGAGAAATACATGGGATTTATTTATTAATCAACCGAAATCCATCAGTTCTTCTGAAATCCACTGAGCATCGTCTCGAAATCCATCGGTGATGGCATCATCCAAAAATCCATTGGTGGAGGCATCGCCTCGAAATCCATTGGTAACAGCAATGCCTCAAAATCCATCAGTGACAGCTAGTTTCTTTGAGTGACCACACAAGCAAGAATTTACACAAATAAAAATCTTATCTTTGATCATTAGCCCTTACAAGAAAAACTCAAAGGCATGCTTATGCAAGTGTGTGTCATAACCTAGCAAAAATAAACTGAATGATGAACTGAGCACGTACGTTACTCGCGGCTTGAGTCGACCCATCTTGGTGCCGGCCTAGAACCACACAAGGCTCAGAGTCGATACATCTCAATACTAACCTAAGACCAAGCAAGGCCTGTATCGTTACTCTTCGACGCAAATCTCACAGCCAAGCGAAAACCCATCGTGACTTCGATGAACCTCGATGAACTATAGGCAATTTTACTAAGAGAGGATCGTCTTGTGAGGTAGTAGGTGAGCAAGGCCGAGAGAGATAAATGAGGAAGATGGGCGAATGGCAAGGGGTGTAAGGTGGTGGAAATGAATGGGAGTTCCTCCTATTTATATGCCAAGCTTCATCAATGGCCCTAACTTATAACTCAAGGAAGATCCTATTGTCATGATTACCAAATCTTCTCTCATTACCACCTAAGTTAGTGAGTCATACCTTCATTTAAGGACTAACCTCCAAGGAACACGTGCTACTTATTCTCCAAACCACTCATAATTTGTCCACCTAAGCTTGTGAGTCACCATTTCATCATTACTTGGCCTAACTTAATCTCCAAGGAAAATCTTATGCAATAATGATCAAATCCTCAAATGGCCACCTAAGCCAGTGATTCATCCCTTCATTTAATGCTTAAGAAATGGTCATCATAAGTCTTAGATTTTTGGCACATTTCTCTTGGCTTTTCTTGCTCATTAAGCCAAGCATTCTAGAACCTTCCATGGTATGGTTCACTTAAGCCATAAATCACTAACTTATTTACAAAGGCAAATCTTTTGGCATTATTACATAATCTTAAGATGGACACCTAAGATGTTGATAAGGCTTTCTCCGCAAATTAGGCGTGCAACCCCCTTCCCCTCCAAGTTGGGCGTGTGGTTCTCCCATTGTAAGGTGAAATCAGTTTTTAGCAACTTTCGAAATCAGTATCATTACCTTATCAAACAAGCTCGGAAAATTATAAAATTTTAATATGTTGTAAAGAAGACCTTAGAAAAAAAAAAAGTTCATGAATGAATCCAAGCCAAATTGTTTTGTGGGAAGAACAAGAAATCATTGAACACAACCCAAAAATTCATCCATCAAGCAAATTCAACAGTCACAGAGAGAGATCATTTCGAAATCCAAATCTTCACAAAACTAATCTGAAATTTAAATATGTTATAGGTTAAGATGTTTTGAACATCTTCCTTGAAGGAAGTTTCTCCAAATTTGAAGCACAAAGAGCTTTATAAAATTAGAAAGTGGGAAAAGTCCAGCAGTTTCAAAAAACTAGGAAGTCAAAACCTATGAAACTCAATGTGGCAAGTCTATAAAGGAGAGGTGGCGTTTTACTTGGCTTGCAAGATCACTTGCTATCATTTCCTTAGGTCATGAGTCACCCTCCATTCATTAATTACTTGGGACACCTAAGCCACCACACTCATCATCCTCATGTAATGCTTTTCACACTTGCTCACACTTATTTTCTAGGAAAGTTTGACTAATCCAAGGCCTATCTAGCTTAGCCTTCTGATTGGGACCAAAATAGGGATCGAAGTCGAGGATGTTACAACTCTCTCCCCTAAAAAAATTTCATCCCTAAAATTTCATAACGTAATACTCAAAATAAATTAGGGTACTTGCGCCTCATGATTTCTTCACTTTCCCAATTAGCCTCTTCCATTCCATGGTACTTCCGTAGGACTTTTACTAAGGAAATGACCCTATTTCTGATTACTTGCTCCCATCTATCCACGATCCACACTAGCTCCTCAATATACGACCTTTGGTTGTCTACCTCAATCTCTTTGAAGTTGAGCACATGTGCCGAATCTGGCTCATATTTTCTCAATATGGACACATGGAATACATCATGTGCCTAAGCAAGTTTCGGTGGCAATGCCAACTGCTAAGCCATAATCCATATCCTTTCTAGGATTTCAAAGGGACCTATGTACCATAGACTTAACTTACCTTTCTCACCAAAACGAGACATACTTTTTAATGGAGACCCCTTGAGGAACACTTGGTCTCCTACTTGGAATTCTAGAGGCTTTCGTCTCTCATCTGCATAATTCTTTTGTCTGCTTTCGGTGGCTCTAAGTCTCTTTCTAATTACTTGTATTGCCTCAGTAATAAGTTGCACTAACTCAAGACCAATAAACTCTTTTCCTTGACCTCATTCCAACAAATTGGAGCTCTGCAAGCTCAACCATATAGTGTCTCAAACGGAGCCATGCCAATGCTCTGCTGGAAACTACTATCATAGGTGAACTTAACGAGAGGTGGGTACTCATCCCCGCTTCTCTTGAAGTCGATAACACAAGTTCATAACATGTCTTCCGGCATTTGGATGCTTCTCTCAACTTGACCCTTTGTTAGTTGTAGCATCTTGATTATCAGTAGTATTTCTAGCTCAATCACGCTTTCATTGCGCACTCTGATAAAACAAGGCCTTCCTTAAAGATAATCTATTCTTATAATGATGTCGGTGTCGTACATGGCTTACACAACCAAATCCATTGCTTCCTCTTATTTATTTATAACAGTTTTACACTCTTTTTATTCTATAGTGAATAGTACTTCATTTTGTAACAATAGTCTTGGAGTTTTCCATTTCCTCCTGAGTGACCGCATAAACCTTTCCTTGTGTTGGCAAACGTTGGAAATTATTGTATTGCGGTGCTTCGTTTTGCAACATCGTTTGCGGTTGCTACAACGGCGTCATTTGCCGTCGCTGTGGCCAATCTCTAATAATGTGGCCTTGTTGACCACAACTAAAATAAGCTCTCATTCAAGTCAAGCATGGAGTATTATTATGTCATTTTCCGCAATTGTGGTATACATCCCTTGGAGAGAAGGTTGGCCTCAGGGTCTTATTCTTCTCGTTGGAAGCGAATGAACGTTTTTCTTCCTGTCTCAATCTCTTGTCACAATGCTGATTGACTTGATAAATTGAATGATAAGGCCCTCTTGGATAATTGATTATAGCAGCTTGCTATAAGAAATCTCTTTCTTTTAGCTAGGCTCGTTCATATATCTCGCTGTAGTTCTTGAGGTTCAGTGGCACTAGTAAACTTCGGATTTTAGGTTCAAGCCATCTCGAAATCTCTTCACTCTATCCACTAAATCCTCAACCAACTCAGGGGCATATCTTGACAACTCGGCAAATTTTGCCTCGTATTAATCAACTGTCATGTTGTTTTGATAGAGTCGTAGAAACTCCGCCATCTTCTTATCACAAGCACAAATATTTTCCATTGAACACCTCAATAAATGCGTTCTAAATTATAGCAATATTAGTAGAGAACACCATTCCTTGCATTGCCTTCCACCAGTGACTGGTGTTACCTTCCAGCTGGTACATCGCCAAGGTTACCTTATCTTCATCAAAACACCTTAAAAGTGCGAATATCTTTCCTAACTTATTGACCCATGATTCGGCTTCTTCGGGATCTCCTGTCCCAGCAAACCTTGGGGTTCGCAGCTTTAGGAACTGCTCCACCAGTCTCTGCATAAGACGTTCGCCATTTCCGCTTCCGTTTCTAGCCATAGAGGCATTCCCAAAAGCAGAAGCCGCTTGATGTTGTGCTTGCTGCCCCATTATACTTCCAATGATCTCAAGAGATTGCAGAATTCCATCTAGTCGGGGGTCCTCCTTTGACTTCCCTTTGGAACTCTCCTGGCCCTAAGTGACTTTCCTCTTGTCGCCACCTGGCCCTAAGTACTCATGTTGCAACTACAGGAATTCTAGAATGGCTTTCTTCAACACAATAAGGGGTTAGGGATCAAAATCTTCTGCATAAAAACCAAGCAAGTAACAATCACATGCATGTGGTTTTTTCCTAGCTAACTATCCCATGACTCACAACGCAGCTTATCACTCCAGGTAATAACCTGGCTCTGATACCAAAAATGTAACGACTAGGGTCACGAGCAAAGGGGTTTATTTTCGCAATGTCCCAGGTGAGTCGCCATCTCGTTTCCTTTTCATCTTTTCATTAAGCATATGTAGAAATGTTACAAACAACTCCCAAACAAAAACAACCAACAAGGAAAACAATCATTTACAAACATATAATTAAATCAGTTATATTTATAAACCCTTCTATCTCGGGCCAATATATTTATAATCACTACATCTTCAAAAGGCCGGGGTAAACCTTAGTTCCTCTAGCAAGACTGCAACTATTCTATGCCTACAATTTTGAAAAAAAAAATAATGGGTTAAGTCATGAACTCAGTAAGTAAAACCACTAAATCATGGTTAGATGGCACCTCATCATCGAGCCGAAACATGCAACTCTCGACTTCGAATAAGTGCCGGTGGCAAATCAACAGTATAACACATGCTTTGCCATGACTAAAACAAGCAAGAATCTTCAAATACTTATAAAATAGACATGGCCAAGATCATATAAGGGCATACAAGATCTGCACATGACTCTCAAGACCCCAATAATAGCATATATAATATGCACGTGACTTTCAAGACCCAAATAGGAGCTTATAAAATATGCACGTGACTTTCAAGGTCAAGGCAATGGCAAATAACATATGCACATGAATATTATAGGGTGAAATACATGGGATTTATTTATTAATCAACCGAAATCCATTAGTTCTTCCGGAATTCACCGGGCATCGTCTCGAAATCCATCGGTGGCAGCATCACCCTAAAATCAATCAGTTGCGGCAACGCCTCGAAATCCATCAGTGACGGCTAGTTTCTTCGTGTGACCACACAAGCAAGCATTTACACAAGTTCAAATCTTATCTTTGATCGTTAGCCCTTGCAAGAAAAACCCAAAGGCATGCTTATGCAAGTGTATGTCTTGACCTAGCAAAAATAAACAGGAGAAATACACTATCAGTGCCATAAATTGTGTACAGCGCTCACTTTGGTGCCAAAAGTTTCTCTCGAATCACTTAAGTGCCAAATTGGAGGAAAAACGATCACTTTGGTGCCACCGGCGAAAGATTACAACCAAAATGATTACATGATTTAAAAAAAAAAAAAAAAAAAATCGACAAAGCCCTTAAACGACATCGTTTTCGGTCCTCCTTAAGAAAACGACGTCATTTTACTGTCCTACATGGATGGCCTCACAAAAACGACGTCGTTTAACTCATTTGGGGATTTTTTTTTTATTTGTGGATTGAAATTAGGGTTTTTCCGACCTAGCTCACTCGGTCGTCGTCACTCGGCCTCCGCCGTCGTTGGGCCACCATCGCTCACTCAACAGCCATTGCTCGACGCCATTCGGATGCCCTCGACGGCACATGAGGGAACACCAGCCCCGGTTGCCGGAGCCTAGGTACTGGAAGACGCAGGCCAAGCACTTATCGGGAGATCGGAGAGGGAGAGGGAGACATCAATGGTGGCACATTCATCGGCGGCTTCCCTGAGCACCGGCTAGATCACGGCCTTCGACTTGGTCGCCAAGTGGCCGTCGTCGAGGTTAGGGTCGAGATCGGGGTCAGAGTCGCGACCGCCGAGTGGCCATCGTCATGGTTGAGGTCGAGGTTGGAGCCGCGACCATCGAATGGCCATCGTTGCGATTGAGGGTCGGAGCCACGGCCGCCAAGTGGCCATCGTTGCGATCGGGGTCAGGGTCGAGGTCGGGCTCAGAGCTACGGCCACCAAGTGGCCATCGTCGGGGTAGGGGTCAAGGTCGGGATTGAAGCTGCGGCCGCCGAGCGCAGGGGCTATCAAGGACGGCAATTGGCCGGAGATTTAGGGTTTTGAATTGGAGGAGACACCAAACGGCGTCGTTTTGGTGTTAGGATGCTGATTGTACTCTCCGGTGAGCCACATCAACTTCAAAAATTAATAAAAAAAAGTGCCATGTCAAATCTCCGGCCAACCAGATCGAAGTTGGCATCAAAGTGAGCGTTTTTCAAACTTTTTGGCACTTAAGGCTACGCATGGCAACGCTTCTTGGCTGGGGAACAATTTTTTTTTTCAGAAATGGTTCTTTTCTATTTCTATTCTGGGGACTATTTCTATGTAAAAACCCGTTTGGTAACTACACAAAATTTTTACTCTAGAAATAGAAAAAGAATAAAAATGCATTTGGTAAAAAACAGTTTCTTTTTATATTTATTTGTTTTTTATTTTTGTTGGCGAGATCACCGCCGGACGCCACCGCCGCCGCTGTCGCCGGCCGACCTCCGCCCGCCGCCGCATGTTGCCATTGGTCGATCGCCCCGCCGACCAACCGCCGCCGCCGACCGACCGCCAGCCGCCGACCGACCGCCGCCGCCACCGGTTGCACAGCCCATCGGCCGCCGTCGACCATCGGCCACCGACGGTGGCAAGCGGCCGGCGGTCAGCCGGCGGCGGGACAAGCAGCCGGCGGCGGTCGATCGGCCTCTAGTGACCAACGGCGACGATCGGCCGGCGACCAGCGGCGGCAATCGGCCGCCGCCGCCGCCGACGGCGACGGGCGGCGACAAGCGGCGATCAACAACGGTCAATGGGCCGTGCGCAAGAGAAGAATAAAAGAAAAAAAAAAAAGTTCACTTATTTCTTAAACTTGTTCCCGAGAACCAAAGCAACTTTTTTTTTTTACTTCTCATTTCTATTCCCAGGCTAACTTTTTATTCCCGGGAAAAAAACTAACTTGCGGTTATCATGCAGGTTTCTATTCTCTTTTTGTTCCCGGGAACCAAAGAATAGAAATTCTTCTTCCCGGGAAGGTTCTCATGCAGACTTTAAGTAATCCGACAAAAACTTTTGGCACCAAAGTGAGCGCCGTACATAACTTATGGCACCGATAATGTACTTATCCCAAAATAAATTGAATGATGAACCGAGTGTGTACTTTACCCAAGGCTTAAACCAACCCATCTTAGCGCCGGCTTAGAACCTCACAAGGCTTGGAGTCGGCACATCTCAATACCAACCTATGACCAAGCAAGACCCATATCATCACGCTTCGACGCCAGTCTCAGGGACAAGCGGAAACCCGTCATAACTTCGATGAACCTCAATGAACTATAGGTGGTTTTACTAAGAGAGGATCATCTGTGAGGTAGTGGGTGAGCAAGGCCGAGAGAGGAAATGGATGAGGAAGATGGGCGAATGGCAAAGGGTTTAAGGTGGTGGAATGAATGGGAGCTCCTCCTATTTATATGTCAAGCTTCATTAATGGCTCTAACTTATTTTTCAAGGATGATCCTATCGCCATGATTACCGAATCTTCTCATTGCCACCTAAGTTAGTGAGTCATACATTCATTTAAGGACTAACCACTAAGGAACACGTGCTACTTATTCTCCAAGTCACTCCGAATTGGTCCACCTAAGCTTGCGAGTCACCATTTCATCATTACTTGGCCTAACTTAATCTCCAAAGAAAATCTCATGCAATGATGATCAAATCCTCAAATAGCCACCTAAGTTAGTGATTCATCTCTTCATTTAATGCTAAGATATGGCCATCATAAGTCTTGGATTTTTGGCACATTTTTCGTGGCTTTTCTTGCTCATTAAGCCAAGCATTCTAGAACCTTCCATGATATGGTTCACTTAAGCCATAAATCACTACCTCATTTACCAAGGCAAATCTTTTGGCATTATTATATAATTTTAAGATGGATAACTAAGATGTTGACAAAGCTTCCTCTTCAAGTTAGGCAAGCAGCCCCCTTCCCCTCCAACTTGGGCGTGTGGTTCTCTTATTCTAAGGCGAAATTAATTTTGAGTAACTTTCAAAATCAGTACCATTTGATATTGGCTAGTGAATCCACCTAGAGGGGGGTGAATAGGTGATCGTGGAATTCTCTTTGGAATCTTTAATTAAAGAACAATTTAATATAGCTAATACATCACAATAGATAGATCATGCAATTACAAAATAAATTAGATAGGGTGAGAGAAAATTGACACGAGGTTTATAATGGTTCGGCTTATTCCAAGCCTACGTCCACTCTCCACGCTGGTAGCCAACTGGCTGTAGTCACTATGTAGCAATTGAGAGTTGTTACAGATCACGAACTAGACTTCTTCAATAGACAGTCTCTCCTACAGCTTCCTGCTGTTTTTGCACTATATCTAACTCTCTTTGATACACAATATGAACATGAAAGATTTTAGAGATCAAGTGATTTCAGAGATTCTAACATCGAGAATTCATCCAATCAACCCGTTGGACTGAATCAATTTAAGTGATCTCCTTGTCGTCGAAAATGTAAGTAGACAGCAGCTCGTCAATCCTGTTCGCCTATACAATCAGGATCTTGAGTTCCCAAAATTAGATTCTTCCAAAAATAAGCTTGATCTTCGACGGATAAAATCCGAAGAATAAATCTTCCAAGTTCACGATCACGGCCAGAGATATTCCATGGTTAAGATTAGGAAATATAAAATCCAAATCTCACTTTCCTTAGCCATAAGAATAACCTATTGCCAGCCTATCAAAATCGCAAACTGTCTTCAGACTTTGATTTGGGTCTTAAAGGTCTTCAGACGGAAACTGGGTCTTGATAGTCTTCAGACGGAAAAACTTCAGACCGTACTTTGGGTCTTGACTATCTTCAGACGGAAAACCTTTGAGACTTGAAATCTTCAGACTTAACCGACTGAGTCTTGGATTCTTCAGACCTTACTCTCGAGGCTCTTTTGTCAACTTCAAAACTCTAAGGGATTTTTCTTCAACAATCTCCCTCTTTTTGATGGTGACAAAACCCTCAGCAGATTTGCCAATTTTAAAAACCTGCAAGAAAAACTCATATATACTTTGAGGATTATTTCTGCAAAACAGAGTGTTAGTCCAATAACAATTATCCTCACAAATATAATGATCCTGCAATGCAAATCCACAAGTCTAGATCCAAACATCAAATCAGCATAGAGTCATAGAAATTCAAATAAACAACCCAACAAAAATCCAAAACGAAAACAATAAATAGTCTAAGCAATCAAATAAAATAAACTTCAAATAAAAAAACTCAAAGCTTCAAATCTTCAAATCTGCAAAATCTGCAATCAATCAATCAAATCTGCAACTCTCCCCCTTTTTGTCCCATCAAAGAGGTAGAGTGAATGTGGGAAGGTTTTGAAAAGATTTACGGGCCTACAGGGAAACGAACAAGTTGAAACTTGCTGAGCTCCTGGACTAACTTCTCGAGTTTTGCAAGATTTTCCTTCACTAAAGCTAACTCTGCACTGGTCTGATTTGATTCCACTTGAGCTCTCAGTGCGTTGATCTGGTCTTGCATGTTCACTGAAGTACTCAGCAGTGCCTTTTCAAATCCCTCGGCTCGAAGTCCATCCTAAAACCTGCTTTTTCAGGTCCAACATGATATCCAACAGCTGTGTAAAGGCATCGAATTTGCATTACTTCCACTTGGACCAGCAGATTGGGTTTGGAAACTAGGAGCTTCTTTCTCAGCCCTTTCCTTCTCAATAGGTGAGGATTCTTCATGTTCTGGGAAATGAGATGCATAGACCTCCTCGGGGTCGCACTGCACCTACTCACATCACTAAAGTGTAGTGGCGATATAGTCCCCTATTCTGCAGCAACTCCCCCTGTGTTAATGCCAGTGGGTGGAGTAGAATATTCATCGCCAACATCCATATCAGCACTTGGATGTTTCTCGGTCTCTTCCCTAGCAAATGATGGCTCTAATCCTGCAGCCATATCCTCTTGCAATCTGCTTTCTTCCTCATCCTTCTTTCTTCTTTCTTCTTCTTCCCTTCTCAATTCTTCATCTTCTTCTTTCCTTCTTTCTTCTTCTTCTTCAGCTTTCCTCTCGTCTCTCTTCTTCTTCTCTCTCGTTCCTCTCTTCTTCTCTCTCTCCTCTTCTGCTTTTCTTTTCTCCTCCTCTGCTTTTCTTTTCCTTTCTTCCTCTCTTCTCTTCCTTTCCTCTTCTCTCTTCCTCTGTTTCTCAGCTTCCCTTTCTTCTGCTTCTTTCCTTGCTCTCTCTCCAAGCCTCTGTTCTCAAACTAACAGGGCTCCTCAATCTTAAGAAAGTGGACAGAGTCATGGCATCATCCTCATCCTCTTCATCTTGCAGGATGATTTTTCTTCGTTTCTTCTCCGCCATGGGCTCTTTGCCCTTTCTCTTTGATGAAGCAGTAGGGATCTCCTTCGCAGCTGTCTCCTCCCTCAGCCTTTCCAAAGGCAACATTCAGCTCTGAAGCTTCATCTTCATTACCATCTTCTGCCCAATGAGCATCAGACTTAATTTGGTCAGGCATAAAGGTGCAGGAATTTGTATACCAAAGTGCCTGAACAGTTTGGTTATGATTGATGAATAAGGCAATAGACCCTTATCCTTAACCACTGTCCTGTGCATGTGGAAAAGAATAACATGTGGAAGAGAAAAGGGTCTGCCTTTGTTGATGGCGAACATCAGCTTGGCTTCTATTTTGGAGACGTCGGTCTTCGAAGTCGTCTTTGGCCGGATGCAGTTAATGACTATTTTGTGCAACAACATATTTGTGCATTCATCCTAGTATAGGATATCTTGCCTTCAACTGTTCTGTCTCGCACAATTTCTAAAGTTGCATAGGCTGTTGAGACTTTGATTGGTTGGAAACTCCTTCTTTCCACACCAATAATGTCAGCCAGCAAGTCAACATCAACTATATAGTCATTGTCCATGAAAGAAAAGGACAACCGATTTGCATCCAAAAAGGACAAGTTTGAGTAAAAGTAAGCCATGAGTTCAGAGTGGGCCTCTGTCATATCCGTGCAGAAATTCTCCAGTTGTAGTCTAGCAAACTTCCCTCTTAAATTAATCTTCAATGAATCTAGGAAGTCAAAATCCACACTTCTCGGATTGACCACACCTCTCTTTAACAGCTTCACATATACTCGCTCATGCTCCTTCGACCGAAATAGACTCTCCGAAGGACAAACAGAATTAGCAGCCACACCAAATCGCGGCTCAAAGTGAGAGAAAAGTCTTTCATCATCATCTAGGGTCTCAGCAGGAGTATTCTCAAGTGGATTACTCGAAATATTCTCCAGCGCCCTTTGTGTTATACCTTTCACAACAACATTCAGCCTCTCCATCTCCATCAAAAACAAATACTCGCTTTTGAACCCTCTCTCCTTCAAATATTCCTCAATCGTCTTTAGGCTTACCTTTCCATCCTTAAGCCTTTTGTAAAGATCATAAGCAACGTTCGGTTTGAGAGTTCTTACCGGTTCTGCTTCTGTGATCTCTTCCTCAAGGTGCTGGCTTTCGGCTTCTCTTTGAGGAGAATCTTCTTCCGTGAGGTCCACCCTTGTAGGACCCTCTGACTGTCTCTGTGGTCCCCTGCTGGCAATTCTAGAAGACTTGCGAGACGACATTCTTGGAGAGCAAGCGAAGATTTAACTTGTTCGCTTAAAAGGATGGAAACTTTGTGCCAAGAAAAGTAATGGAACAGGAATAGCAAATGGAACTTTTAGGGTTTCGAAAGAGGATGAAGATGGATTTTTCGAACAAGTAGTAGCGGATGAAAGTGACGATTCGAGTGTATAAATAGTAAGAGAAAATAAAACGGGAAAATGAATCGTCGCCAAAAAGTGAAGAGAGAAAACTGCTAAAAATAAACCGTAATTTTGAAAAAGAAAACTACCTTTTTGAAAATATAAACTACCATAATTGCATGTCAGAACAATGAGTAAGAAGAGATTTCGAAAATTCGAAAAGTAATCAATAAAAATAATATAATCCCGAGAATACGAAGAGATACGAAAAAGAACTTTTAAAAAGAGTCTGATAGATGTTTAGACTTTTACCTCCGAGTCTGAACTCTTTTCAGACTTTACCTTGAGTCTGAGTGCCATCAGACTTTACGTTGAGTCTGAAACATCTTCAGATCTTTCGTTGAGTCTAAAACACCTTCAGACCTTGCATTGAGTCTGAACTGCCTTCAGACCTAGCGTTGAGTCTGAACTAATTTTGAGTCCGAACCTCTTCAAATCTTACAATATTCAGTCTTGAGCGAATTAATTCAAAGTGAGTCTTTTCCACAGGCTTTATGAATATATCTGCTAATTGATTCTTTGAGTCTACATGCTTAATTACCACTTCTCCACTTTGAACATGATCTCGAATGAAATGATGCTTGATTTCAATGTGCTTTGCTCTTGAGTGAAGTATTGGATTCTTTGTGAGGTTAATTGCACTTGTGTTGTCACATTTGATTTCTGTACTTGTTTCCTCAACTCCAAAGTCTCTCAATTGTTGTTGCATCCATAGGATTTGAGAGCAGTAGCTTCCAAGAGCTATGTATTCTGCTTCAGCGGTTGAAAGAGCCACGGTACCCTATTTTCTTAAGAACCAAGACACCATCCTGTTTCCTAATAGTTGACAAGTACCGTAGTGCTTTTTCTATCCACTCTACAACCAGCAAGGTCAGCATCGAATATCCAAGGAGAGTAAAATCTCCCCGTTTGGAATACCACGAGACCTAGCTTAGATGTAGTTGCAACATATTTAATAATGCGTTTAGCAGCCGTCATATGAGATTCTTTAGGATCAGATTGAAATCTAGCACATATGCAAACACTAAATAAAATATCAGGTCTAGAAGCTGTAAGGTAAAGAAGTGACCCAATTATACTCTTGTATAGTTTTTGGTCTACACTCTTTCCTTGTTCATCTTTATCCAGCTTTGATGAGCTTGACATAGGAGTTTCTGTTTTCTTGCAATTCTCCATTCCAAACTTCTTGATAAGGTCTTTTGCATACTTCTCTTGATGGATGAAAGTTCCTTCACTTGATTGGTTGACTTGAAGTCCCAAAAAGAAGTTTAGTTCTCCCATCATGCTCATCTCAAATTTATTCTGCATACACTTTGAAAAAATCTTGCAAAGCTTTTCATTAGAAGAACAAAAAATTATATCATCAACATAAATTTGAACAAGTATGAAATCCTTGCCTTCTCTTTTTATAAATAAAGTAGTATCTAATTTACCTTTAGAGAAGCCATTTTGAATTAAGAAGTTGCTTAACCTTTCATACCATGCTCGAGGTGCCTGTTTTAATCCATATAAAGCTTTCTTCAATTTGAAAACATGGTTTGGACTTCTAGGATCTGCAAATCCTGGTGGTTGTTCCACATAGACTTCTTCTTGGATAATTCCATCTAGGAATGCACTTTTCACGTCCATTTGAAATAACCTGAAATTCTTAAAACAAGCAAAAGCAATAAGTAATCTTATAGCTTCTAACCTTGCCACCGGAGCATAGGTTTCATCATAGTCGATGCCTTCTTCTTGTGTGTAACATTTTGCTACAAGTCTTGCTTTGTTCCTTACCACTTTTCCTTGTTGATCAAGCTTGTTCCTGAAAACCCATTTAGTACCAATAATTGATTTACCTTTTGGTTTAGGAACTAGCTCCCAAACATTGTTGATTTTGAGTTGATTCAGTTCCTCTTGCATTGCTTCAATTCAGCTTTCATCTTTCAATGCATCTTCTATATTTTTAGGTTTGATCTCAGAAATGAGTGCAAGAGCACTAGATTCTTCACGCCTTTTAGATCTTGTACAAACTCCTTCATTAATATTGCCAATAATGAGATCTGCAGGGTGACTTGATTTATGCTTCCAATTTGTAGTTGGTTTGTCAGTTTGATGAAGCTCTTCTTCAGTTGGAACTAATGAATTGGTTTGTGGCTGAGTGTCTGAGGTTTGATTTTCTTCAAGAGAATTTGTGGACACTTGGTCAGACTCAAAATCTTCAGGTTGAGTCCAATTTTGTACTGAGTCTTCAAACTTTACATTCATGGATTCTTCCACAGTTTGAGTTCGTTTGTTGAAGACTCTGAAAGATTTGCTTGTCATAGAATAGCCAAGGAAGATTCCTTCATCTGATTTTTCTTCAAACTTACCAATTCGATCACTTGAATTCTTTAGGATAAAACATTTACAACCGAATACATGAAAATATGAAACAATTGGTTTCTTACCTTTGAGCAGTTCATAGGGTGTCTTTTCTAATATAGTTCTTAGAAAGATTCTATTTATGATATAAAGCAGTAGAAGTAGCTTCAGCCCAAAAATGAGGTGAAATATTACTTTCAATCAAAAGAGTTCTTGCCATTTCTTGCAAGGAACGATTTTTCCTTTCTACAACTCCATTTTGTTGTGGAGTGTATGAGGATGAAAATTATGTTGAATACCATAGTCATCACAAAAGATATTTAGCAAAATCATGATTTTCAAATTCTCCACCATGGTCAGTTCTAATACTTGAAATTGCATAACCTTTTTCAATTTGGATTTTCTTTGCAAACTTAGTAAAATAAGTCAATGCATTAGATTTATTTGCAAGAAAGAATACCCAAGTAAAACGAGAATAATCATCAACTATAACCAAACAATATCTTTTACCTCCAATACTTTGAATTCTTGTTGGCCCGAATAAATCCATGTGTAATAGCTGCAAAACACGATTAGTGGATACTTGATTTATAGACTTATAGGAATTTCTAACCTGTTTTCCAAGTACACAAGGAGTGCATAGATCATGCTTTTGATACTTGAGGTTAGGAAGTCCCGAACAAGCTTTTTGGATGAAGCTTTTGCAATTTGCTTCAAATTGACATGTCCAAGCTTCCTATGCCAAAGATTGGCTTCATCTTGAATTGATATCAAGCATTGTGGACTGTCAGATTTTACATCCAGCAAATAAATGTTTCCATGTCTTCTTTCACAAAGGATTGTGAGAGATCTTTGCTTGTTCCAAAACATGTGTCTTCATGAAAGTTAATTTTGTATCCAGTATCGCATAGTTGACTAATACTCAATAGATTGTAGTTCAATCTTTCAACAAGAGAGACATTGTTGATTGTGAGGTTTCCTATCTTCACAGTTCCTCTACCAATAATTTTTTCTTTGTTGTTGCCACTGAAAGAAACATTTCCTCCTTTTACATGAGAGAGTTTTGTAAAACAATTTGAGTCTCCCATCATGTGTCTTGAACAGCCACTATCCAAATACCACTTGATTTTCTTCTTGATAGTGACCTGCATTTAAATGAAAGACTCAAGTCTTCTTTGGTACCCAAACTTTTTGGGTCCATTATTGTTAGTAGCATAAACAGTCTTTGCCCAGCTCTTCTTAACAGTCTCCATACTTTGGGACATTCCTTTTCAAAATGTTATACACTTTTGCATTTTGAACATGTAAGAGCATTTCTACCAACAGGCTTTACAAAAACTTTTTGGAAATGATTCTTATAAAACGTTTTTGTTGGCCTATTTTTAATTCTTTCCTTTACTTTTGGAAAATCAATCAAAGGAATAGTATCATGCGTCATTCCTAGACCAGATTTATTAAAATAAGGTCTTTGAATAGAAAGAATTTTATCCAACTTTTCAGAACCCATTGAAAATTTCTTTGTAACTTTTAACAAATCTTCTTTCAAGCAGGTATTTTCTTTTGAAAGTTCATTCTCATTTTCTTTCGAAACAAGAAGAGACTTGTCTAGACAATCAACTTTCTAAATTAAAATCTTTTCTTGTTGTTTTAGTTTGGAATTCTCCTTTTTAGTTCAGAAATCCTTTTAAGAGAGCCTTTAAGACTGAGACAAAGTTCATCAATGTATTTTGATACTTTAGTAGGAATTTTCAAATTTCTAACCTTGGTACCGTTGTTTGAGTCTGAGTCTGAATCTGAGTCTGAGTCTGAGCTTGAATCTGAGTCTGAGTCTGAGTCTGAACTTAAATCTGAGTTTTGCCATGAGACAAATATTTGCATATTCTTCATCACTCTCTTCACATTCAGTATCACTCCAAGTTTCAGCTTTAAGTGCTTTATTGAATCTTTCAGATTTTCCTTTCTTTTTCTTCAATAAGGGGCAGTTGGGTCTAATGTGTCCCTTCTTCTTACATTCAAAGCAAACAACCTCCTTGCTGGTGTCTTCTTCTTCATTTGATTTCTTTTGAAATCTCTAGTTGTTTTGTTTCTTTCCGTTGAACCTTCTGCCTTTTGTATTTAACTTTCTGAATTTTCTAATCAGAAGTGCCAACTCCTCATCATCCAAGTCTTCTTCTGAATCTGTAGCATCAGAATCATCATTAGATTTTAAAGCAATTGACTTCTTACCTTTTGTGTCAAATTCCTCATTGAATTGCTCGACTTCATAAGATTAAAGTGTGCTGACCAATTCATCTACTGAAAGAGGCAAGATCCTTTGTGTTTCTCTTATGGATGTCTTGACGTGATTCCAATCTTTGGAGAGTCCTCTCAACAGTTTATTGACCTTCATAGGTCCTGAGATTGGTTGTCCTTGGTATGCCAAGCCGTTTACAATTTCTGTAAATCGATCGAACATATCCGTGATGGATTCTCCTGGCTTCATTTTGAAGGCTTCATATTGACTAAGAAGGATATTGATCTTGGTTTCTTTGACTCGATCTGTTCCTTCATAGGTGACGTGCAATCTATCCCAAACTTCTTTGGCTGTTTCACAAGATGAAATTCTATTATATTCAGTAGGAGATAATGCACAATATAGAGAGTAGATAGCCTTTGCATCAAGGGCTTGTCTCTTTGAGATATCGGTGTGCGTCGCTCCCACTCCATCAGGTAATTCTTTTCCTGTGATTGATGCAACTTTAGGAGCAATTCCATTCTCCACTACATCCCATTCCATAGGATCTTTTGGATCTTAGGAATGCCTTCATCTTGTTTTTCCATACGTTGTACTCTTTTCCATCGAAGTAGGGTGGTCTGGTATTACTTTGCCCTTCAATTAAACCTGGAGCTAAAACACTAGCCATCGATCTTTTGCTTTAGAAATAATAAACACTTCCAATAAATAAGCAACCGGGCTCTGATACCAATTGATATTGGCTAGTGAATCCACCTAGAGGGGGGTGAATAGGTGATCGTGGAATTCTCTTTGGAATCTTTAATTAAAGAACAATTTAATATAGCTAATACATCACAATAGATAGATCATGCAATTACAAAATAAATGAGATAGGGTGAGAGAGAATTGACACGAGGTTTATAGTGGTTCGGCTTATTCCAAGCCTACGTCCACTCTCCACGCTGGCAGCCAACTGGCTGTAGTCACTATGTAGCAATTGAGAGTTGTTACAGATCACGAACTAGACTTCTTCTTTAATAGACAGTCTCTCCTACAACTTCCTACTGTTTTCGCACTATATCTAACTCTCTTTGATACACAATATGAACATGAAAGATTTTAGAGATCAAGTGATTTCAGAGATTCTAACATCGAGATTTTTCTACACAGTCTCTCCCTATTTCCGAGCAACACCGATCCACCTTAAATAGCTTCTGTGCCTCCATACCCGTTGGCACTTACCAAGAATTCATCCAATCAACCCGTTGGACTGAATCAATTTAAGTAATCTCCTTGTCATCAAAAATGTAAGTAGACAGCAGCTCGTCAATCCTGTTCGCCCATACAATCAGGATCTTGAGTTCCCAAAATTAGATTCTCCAAAAATAAGCTTGATCTTTGACGGATAAAATCTGAAGAATAAATCTTCCAAGTTCACGATCACAGCCGAGATATTCCATGGTTAAGATTAGGAAATATAAAATCCAAATCTCACTTTCCTTAGCCATAAGAATAACTTTGTTGCCGCTTGTCAAAATCGCAAACCGTCTTCGGACTTTGATTTGGGTCTTAAAGGTCTTCGACGGAAACGGGTCTTGATAGTCTTCGACGGAAAAACTTCAGACCGTACTTTGGGTCTTGACTGTCTTCAGACGGAAAACCTTTGAGACTTGAAATCTTCAGACTTAACCGACTGAATCTTGAATTCTTCAAACCTTACTCTCGAGGCTGCTTTGTCAACTTCAAAACTCCAAGGGATTTTTCTTCAACACCATTACCTTATCAAAAAGGCTTGGAAAATTATAAAATTTTAATATGTTGTAGAGAATACCTTAGAAAACAATTTTCATGAAGGAATCCAAGCCAAATTCGTTTTATGGGTAAAACAACAAATCATTGAATACAACCCAAAAATTCGTCCATCAAGCAGATACAATGTTCATAGAAAGAGACTCATTTTGAAATTTAAATCTTCACAAAATTAATCTAAAATTTGAGAATGTTATAGGTTAAGATATTTTGAACAACTTTCATGAATGAAGTTTCTCCAAATTCGAAGCACAAAGAGCTCTATAAAATTGGAAATAGGAAAGGTCCAGCAGTTTCGAAAAAGTGGGAAGTCAAACCCTATGAAACTCAAGGTGGCAAGTCTATGGAGGAGAGGTGGCGCTCTACTTGGCTTGTAAGATCACTTGCTATCATTTCCTTAGATCATGAGTGACCCTCCCTTCATTAATTACTTGGGACAGATAAGTCTCCACACTCATCATCCTTATTTAATATTTTCCATACTTGTTTACACTTATTCACGCTTATGTTCAAGAAAGGTTTGACTAATTCAAGGCCTATCTTGTCACGCCCCGATCCTCAGGCACGCGTCCATCCTTCTTACTTGGTCGATTTTAGAAGCGATATCCCAGGCCGTATCGCCGGCCCTTTCATTTTAAATATGCACATGTGGAAGTAATTATAAATCCCCAGACAATCAAACAATGGAATAGAAAAGCAGGGCCATATCTTTCATATTGAAATTCACAACCATACTTTTATACAAAGCACACCTCATAATATACATTATGATACTATTAACAAAAGTCTAGTCTAACACCTATTCACACATCAACTCACAACCTGGGGTTCACAAAACAAGGGGATGTCTCAGTCCTCATCCAGGTTATACTCAAGGTCATCATCCTAATCCTCCTCAGATTCCTCTAAATCAAGCTCATTCCCTTCGAGATCCTCCTCTTCAGGCTCCTCCTCTTGTACTCTCCACTCTTGGTCCTCCTCCAGCCCTTCTTCTTCCTGCTCCACGACCTTAGCTTCCTCTTCGCTCTAGTTGGTGTCCTCTACTGTATTCATCGGAGAAGTCGGCTCACTCCCAAGCACGGGACCTCTGGCATCATCTATTGCTCCGTCATCGGGGTCTGCAGTCCTTACTCCAAACACTTCCTCTAGGACATGCCGTGGCACATCTTCTTCCGGTATGGGACCCACTCTTTGTCCATCGAAGTAGTAGCAGTACCATGACCTATACTCGTGGGGCACCAGATCATCTTTACCCATGTCCACTCAGACAGTAGATTCTATCAAAACATACTCTAATCCTTTTGGGTCAAGATGTATGTGGAAGTGGGTGGCCTTCTCTAAGATGATCTTAGGGATGCCAAACTACTCTGGGACAGGGGGAGGTGGAGGTACCAGTGCTGCCATCTAGGGGCTTGAAATTGGTTATACAATAACCAGTGAGACTACTTCTCAGCGAGTTCTACCCTCCTAAGACTCGATTAGGAAACCAATACACCTTAGGGTTGCCTATGCACAACACGAGTCAAAGGACTTACCTTGGCCTCGGTTTCATCCTGCAAGACATGATTATATACAGATGCCTCGTATCACATCAATCAATCAATCCAATACCACAGATCAAAGCATTGCTCAATCGACCTAGTCGATTACATGTCAACTCGACCATCTCTCGGTCATTTAATAGATATCATACATTTTCCTATAATGGAATATTTAGCCATCTGGCCTACGTGCATTCTCCAGGATGACTCTCCTAGTCACCAAGCCACGTATTATAGTACTCAAATCTAGTCACTAAGCCACATGCATTCTCTAAGGCGACATACTATGTCACCAAGCCACATGCATTCTCCAAGACTATATGCCTAATCACCAAGCCCTGTGCATTCTCTAAGAAGATGTACTTAACCACTGAGCCACGTGCATTCTCCAAGGCGATATACCCCAATCATCGAGCCACATGCATTCTCCGAAATGGCGTACTAATCACCGAGCCACATGCTATCCAAAGGTGATTTATCTCATTCATAAATAACATGCATTCTCTAGGACGACACTCTTGGTCTCCGAGCCACATAATACATATTTCTTTCTCAACTTTATCATACTTGATAAGATCTAATCCGATTGGTCCTAGCCAAAGTATACTTAATTCGCTCTCACAATTTTTGCCACTTTAAGTAGCCCATCAAACATCACTAGCACTATAGACTCATGCTAGGTCATTTACCAGTCAATTTCCCAAAATCAATTCATTTAGGAACATATCCTAAAAATTCACAATTAAATTAATTCAGCACAAATTAAAGCTCAATCAAATGAATGGACTGCACCACGACAATCAGCATAAAATTCCGGTCATCGGCTATTCCTGCTTAATTTCCGAAAAATAATTAATTAATTACAAAAATTAATTAATAAATACTAATAAATCTAATTCAGGCCCGTGATGCCTAATTGGAGGACGAGACGAGTCGGGAAAAATCCTGAGATGCATTCAATAAATACTATAGACTATTCTCTAGCTAAAAGCACTAACCATTTGTCTAACATGCATTAAAATTAACTAATATTCACTAATCTAATCTAATCTAATCTAATCTAATCTAACCACCTAATCACACTTAACTTAAACTAATCAACTCTTAAGCATCATTAGTCTACTAAGCAAGGTTTAGTGAGCTAAACTCACCCATTTAACAATCTGTTTGGATTAAAACATCCAGAATGTCGCGGGGGACATTTAACTCCAAAGCGGACCTAGGGTTCAGGGCCCAAAAACACCTCAAAGCAGGTCTTGAAGTGGTTGCGAGACCCACTTTTCTACTCTCTGCTCTGGTTGCAAAATAGAAAGGAAAAATATCGGTTTGGGGCAGAATGGACCGAGATGAGTTAGGAGGCCAAACCGGGGGAAATCGGCGGCAAAGGAAGCTCCGGCGGCTCCCACCGTTCCTCACGGTCGCTGGATAGTAGTCAGACCAAGTGGGATCGTGGACAGCAGCTCGGCTAGGCAGAGAGGACAGACGGCGCACGCGGCTAATGCAACTAGGCGGACGACACAACTCCGACGGCACGTGGCTCCGGCATGAGGACGGCTGCAGCTAGTGGCTACTCTTGCTGCTGGTGGTCGAAATGGAGAGAAGAGGGGCAAGGGGGTGATCGGTTGAGAGTGAGAGAGATGAGATAGAGTTGAGGGAGAGATGGGGGCCTCATGCCTCACTTTTCCAATGTCTTGTCCCCTTGGACTCACCATGGCAAGCAACCTTCCTTGACCTCCATTAGGCCAACAATGCACTCCCCATAACCTCTCAAATGGTCCAAAATAATGGTGGATGGGGGGAGTTACGAATTTGGTTTCCCTCAATTGGACACTTGATCCAATTCAATTCAACCTCAATTGACCCTCATAATTTAGATTGATCCATCATTGATCGTCTTGGCATTTTTCCTCACCTCTAGATCCACCTTACTTCCCAATTTTGCAACCAAAAATAATCCTCGGCCTTAATTGAACAAAAACGGTCCTAAACCGACTTTTTCCCAAAAGTCTTGGTTGTCAGAAAAATCTTCTGAGACTGAGTCGTGGGTCCAAGAATTTATTGTGACATGACAGAATCTTCAATTTCTAAAATCGGACTCAAAGTGGTGGTTAATTTTCATTCGACGTGTTTTTAGCGTGACCTAAGCTACCGAGTAGTTTTCAGAACTTTTTAGGGCAAATGACCCATGGTTGGTTTTCTTCGAGCTACACTGAACCCACTCAAGACATTGGCGATTTTCGATTGTCGTGAAAATCTCGAGAACTCAATTACAGACATAGGGTACCAAAACGACAGTAAAATCAAATAAGTGTCAGTCGACGAGAATTTTCCCATTTAGTGGAGTCACCCACAATCGGCCACACATCTCAGTCGAACCAACCTACCTCTGATCTCAATTCGATTTTTAACTGTGCCTTAATGGCCTCTAAAGATGAGTACGGTCGAGAAGCCGATTTCTCGTTAAATTTTCAAGTCTATTACCTTAAAATTTCCTAATGGCTTACCCAGCTAGTCTAGTTATCTCAAGAGTGATCAACTCTGAGAATAGCCCTATAGGCGCGTCAATGAAAAACCCAATTAATTCAATAGAAATAGGGTTGAAAATCTGGGATGTCACATATCTAGCTTAGCCTTCTAGTTGGGACCAAAATAGGGTCAAAATCGAGGATGTTACATAAGGAATAAAGTTGCCCCATTTGTATAAGTCTACATGCATTCATTGGTCATTTTAGTTCATTATGCTTCTGCATGCCTAAGCAAAAGTGAAATAAATAAGATAACTATGCTACGCCAGCTGGGATGCGTTGGGCCGTCACATGTGATGGTATTGTATGAGTTACGTTCCGTTAATGACGACAAGTTGATTTTACAAAATCTTAAAGGGTATTGCTTATCCCCATATGGACGGAATACGGGTGATTACATGCAAAGTACCGCTCCTATCCACAGTCAGGTCAACCCATGCTGATCGACTTCTTGCACTTATTATAATCAGGTCAAATTATTGTGATTCATAACTCATGCTTCATGTGCAAATATTATATAAAAGCCACACAAGCCTGACCAAAGTATGCACTCAAAAAAAAAGGAGAGAGATACTTCTATAAAGAGGGAGACAATAACTTGTATGGATCATCACCCTCCACATTCCATTTACTTCCTCATCTTCTCAGGGAAACAAGTGATGTGGATGATCGGAACGTGTGTGTCGACATTGATCATCGTGTGTCTCGCTCATTGGGTTTACCGATGGAGAAACCCCTGGTGCAACGGTACGCTTCCTCCCGGTTCTTTGGGGCTTCCTCTCATCGGTGAGACCCTTCAATTAATGGTTCCTAGTTACTCTCTAGACCTCCTTCCATTCCTCAAGAAGAGAATACAAAGGTACCCATACCATTTTATTGACCATTTCCAAGCAAAATGCTGACTTTATTTCGTAGTTCTTAATAATATCTAGAAATGCCCCCCTCTTCTTTGTTCTTTCGATGCAGGTACGGAAAGACATTTCGGACGAGCATGGCGGGTCGGGCAATGGTAGTCTCGGCCGATCCGGAATTCTGCCATTTTGTCCTTCAGCAACACGGGAAGCTGTTTGACTCATGGGCTCTAGACACATTCGCAAAGCTTTTCGCACAAGACAGCGAGGCCAACACCAACATCGCGAATGTCCACAAGTATATTCGAAGCACGGTTCTGAAGCACTTTGGCATGGAGGTCCTTAGGGAGAAGTTGCTTCCCATGATGGAAGAAGCGTCTCGAGTGACTATAGAGAGTTGGTTAGGTCAAGTATCTGTCGACGTAAAATATGCCACGGGAACCGTAAAGGCCAAATCCTTGAATCAAAAACACTTTCGAATCATTTTTCCCTTTTCTCTAAGTGGGGCGCCATGACAAATCTAACACGCATTTGCTTTTGATGTTCTTTCTAGATGGCAATTCAATTCAGCGCAAAGCAACTGTTAAGCTATGATCCTAAACAATCCTCGGAGAAATTGGGTGATTTATTCTTTTCGTTTGTCCGGGGCCTTATGTCAATTCCTTTGAACATACCGGGTACAACACATTACAAATGCATGAAGGTATAGTGAACCGGTTTCTTTTTTGAAACTTGGCTTCTAGTATAAGAGAAAACTTCGTACTAAATTTACATCTATGCAGGACCATAAGAAGGCGTTGTCAATCATTCGAGAAATCGTAAAAGATCGGCTTTTTTCGCCGGAGACGCCTTACAACGACTATCTTTCTCGCATCATGACAGATATGAGCAGAGAGAAATTCTTAACGGAGGATTCGGTGGTGAAGCTTTTGTTTGGGCTTCTTTTCGTCAGCTTCGATTCTCTTTCGACGACGTTGACATTAGCTCTAATGTTCCTTGTAGAGAATCCCAAAGCGTTGCAAGAAATCACCGTATGCTTTTATAATATCACATTGAATTATGCACAACGAATTCCCTTTGAACATTTTTTAGTGAGTTTTTACTCAAATATTTTTTCAGGACGAGCACGAGACCATAATAAAGCAAAGAGAAATTTCGGACTCCTCGATCACGTGGGAAGAATACAAGTCGATGCCTTTCACCCTTCATGTATGCAATCTAGCCAGACGAACATATTCTTTAGGACAATCAGCATATCCTAGAATCTTTTGTGACGTGGGTACTTGCAAAACCAGGTAATACATGAATCGCTAAGGTTGGGAAACATCTCACCTGGACTGTTGAGGAGGACAAAAAGCGATGTGGAATGGAACGGTAGGTCGCTCGTATACTAGTCGATCCATTTGCTTTCTATTAGCATCGAGAATATAGGTCGGTACTTTGATTACGACATCGTGCTTAGAACTTCGGAATTGTATGCAGGATACACGATTCCCGCGGGCTGGGGAGTTTTGATTGCCACTTCTGCTTTCCACTTGGATCCCGAGACATATGAAGATCCTACCACGTTCAATCCGTCGCGCTGGAAGGTTAAATTTAAGAGGGGAATCGGGGTTTACACACGGGGGGTTTTGATTTAGGATTTGGATATACGAAGTTTATCATCGCAGGTGATTTTGATCTAAAATTTGGATCAATGCGATACTGTGATTGACTTGTCTAGGGCTTTCGAATTCCAGGAATGCGAATCGGATACCATGCTGAAGAATTTCATGCCTTTTGGATGGGGAATGAAACAATGTGCCGGAGCGGAGTACGCGAGAGTTTTCTTGGCGACTTTTCTGCACGTCTTGGTCACGAAATACAGGTACTCATCTCCCTTTTTCGGCATCAACATCCTGGAGAGATCGTCGAGCGCGTGAATTGGATGGCCTACGGTGATGCGGTTCCTGACATTTTTCTATCTGTCGGAATATGATCAGATACATAAAGCTCAAGAGTGATGAAATTTGCCGAAATCCAATTCTAGACCTCGGGGAAGGCTTGCACATCAAGGTCATGGAAAGATAGAAACAAAACTGCTTCCACCCTTCTACCAGATATCAACTTCCTTTGATGTAACGACTTGGTTTCAATGTTTCTTTCAGGGCACACTTCATTGTTTATATGAAGTTTCTTTTTTTTAAGAACCAGACCTTTTGATTCGGTTTTTTTCCCTGCCTATTAAAGCTAACGAGGCCGAATATTGTTCAATTGGAAATGGGCTCAAACTTCAAGTATCATTTCTTTAAGAGGTAGACACCGCGCCCAAATTCTAGACCTCAACATAAAAAAAACTAATGTCCCAAAATAGTATTAACACCGACCCATGATACGCGACATAACATAACATGATACGCCAACATGTATTTCTCAAAATATAGATAATTCTGACACGTTGGAATACGTTATATATTAAAAGTATATATTTTTTATATATACGTGATAAATTATCATTTTTATGATTATTTCAATCAAATTAATTTGATTCAAATTCACAAATAAATAAATAATAATAAAGAGTCTAGAATGAGTTTACATTAACAACATTAATCCACCATATGTTAATATCATTCACTGTTTCAATTTAACAAAAAGTATATTCCATTCCAATAGTCTATGAAACTTGGAGGAAAAAAATCAAGCAATTTACATTCCATTATTAAATTTAACATTTAACAATAAGTCAGAAAAAAACAATCCACATTTCACCATCAAATACAATAAGAAGTCTTTCTCCCTTTATTATTTTTATTACTTTTTTATTTTTTTTGGATATTTACATTTTGATCCCTCATTATTGAAAATTTTTAAAATTGACCTGTGCGCGTTGAAATCACGTATTGGAATTCCAGATTCACCTGTTGGAACCGCATGTAAAAGTGTCCGACACGACACAAAAGCTCTTGAAAAATATCAGTATGACCAGGCCATAGTAATGCACTTATCGTATGAGCTCACTCAATAAGATGGCAAAACAAGTTGGTGATCGTGAAAGTCGTAGAACCACAACTGGCCCATTAAATCTGTCGATGGAATGTCTTAAGAGTTCAAACTCGTCGTGAGCCTCCAATGGATGGGGGGTAAGTGGAGCTCACAACAAGAACGATTGATTCACTCGAAACGTGAAAGGAAGTCGAAAGTTCGAATAAAAGAGGATTAATCGTCCCTCGGAAGTCGAAAGCTCAAATAAAAGAGGATTAATCGAACGAGGGACGATTGTAGCTGATCAATAGTAGTCCCAGGTCATACCTGAAGTGGCCCGCAAGTCAAGGGGCAATTATGATGTGGCGGTAAGAGGGGGCTTACTTTTGATTACATTAGCTTACCAGACGCTCATATGTTTCCCTATATGGAGAGTCATGCTCATACATTTTGAAGGAAAGTGATATATTTGTTCTTTTATATTTTGGGAGCTAAGAAAATTTCGGAAATTTTTACCGCTGGCCACTCCACTTTAGTGAGTTTTGGAATTGCGTCACTGAATTTTATTCTTTTTATAAATTATCTAACATATTTAACTTTTAGATTTTTGTAATTGATTCACTTTGATCGAAATCTAGACAATTTTCTGACGAAATGCTAAGAACAATCATACAACCAGCCTGGTCAAGTTCTCACTACATTGGGTCATTTTGTATGAAAAATCCAAGTATTTTCTCTTTTGATCTATATGTAAGATAAAATTAAAGAGGGTACACCAAAGAATAGAGCCAATATCGACTTTGAGGCACGTGATCACTTTTTTAAAGGCAATTATTGCCTCGGGAACCTCTCTCTAAACTTATATTGTGGTTTAAATATTATTTTCTCTAAGCTAAAAGTGAATTTTGTATTACTTAACAAATATTCCTGAAATTGATCAACGCTCTCACAGAACAACAATTTACAAAAGATGGAAGTCATTTCTCTAAGTGTCTAGTCAAGATGAATGGCAATATTCAAGGAAAAGTGTCCAAGAAGTTATAAATATTTTGCATTTGCGTCAATTTAGTCATAAACCTTTTTATTAGTGTCAATTTAATCATTAACATTTTCACTTTATGCAAATTTAGTCTTTTCCAACTAATTTTGGTCGAATTTTGTTGACTAGGCGTCAATCGACTGACATGACATAATCGCCATTAACGTAGATAATTTTTAATAATATCTTAATATTTTTTTTATTTTTTTACTTTTTCTTCCTTTTTTCTATCTCCTCCTTCTTCCTCCAGCCGGTCGCTGGACCTCAATGACCGAGCAAAGGTGACGGCCGGCCAAATTGAGGTTGACCTCGTCGACCACCAACAAGGCTTGAGCCCTCACTAAAGGCTGCGAGGGTTGCCTTACATTGGGCAGCGAGGCTCGCCCTCGTCAGATCTGGCAAGGCTCGACCTCGCCCATGGCCGGCAAGGCTTAACCCTCACCAGCCCAATGCGAGGCCACCCTCACGGCCTGGGCGGCCTCGCTAAAGGCCAAGCGAGGTCAAGCCCCGCCCATGGCCGGCGCGAGGCTACCCTTATAGCCTCTGGCGAGGGCTTGAGCCTGCCTAGTGGCCGGTAAGGCTTGCTAGAGGCCGGTGAGGTGGACCTTGACCTCACTAGCCGTCGCCTCTGACTAGTTGCCAAAATCCAGTGGCCGGCTTGCGCCTAATAAGCAAAATCCGGCCAAATTTAACTAAAAATGACTGAATTGGCATAAAGTGAAAAAATTTAGGACTAAATTTGCACAAATTTAAAAGGTTTAGGATTTCTTGGACACTTTTTCGCAGCATACATGATTGACCAATCCCTGGCCGACCGGTTGTGCCAAGGTCCTTCAGCAGTACCAAGAGTTTGATGTCTAGAATTTCAATCTGAGAGTTTCTTACAGGATAATTTATTCATATGCCAGCATTTCTTTCTTGCAGATGGTGATGTAAGCTTACAAGACGTGACTGTCAAAGTTGATACGTCATTGAGCGAAGAGAGACAATGTTCTCGACATACATTGAAGCAGCAGAAACCAATTCAATGTTAATCTTGCGTTGTAGAGCCTCAGGACAGAATCGTTGGATCGACTCTATGTTTCTTGGCTCTGCAATAATTTCTGTTGCTGTCCATCTGAATTTTTAGTTAACGGTCTTTGCTTGGAGCAATTCTCGCTTTGCTAAACTTTTTGGAGTAGCAAACTTTTCGAGAACAGGTCTTAAGCCACTGAAAGGGCGGAGATATATTCTCCTCCTTTGGTTTTTGTTTTTTCTTCTCGTTCTCTTAGCTCTTCTGCGTTTTTCCCTCTTGGGTCTTCTTTCTCGAGAGGCTCAGCCGTATTGATACAGTATGCGTCATGCTCCACGATAGCCACCCGCCCATCGCCGCAAAGTTGTTCGGCCATCACTTTTAAGAGGCCTCGCCGTCACGCCTCTTGTACTGCTTTTGGGTAAAATTCACGAAGAATGAGAAATAAATGATCCCTCACGTCGTCCAGTATTATAGAAAACTATACCGTTTCAAGACCAATTCTACAACAACAAAAAATAATAATCCTCAAACGTCATAGCTGTGCAATACTATATGTGAGCTAATTATATAATCACTATTATAGCAGGAATCTACTGACCAGAAAAGAAAAACGAATAGCGGGAAACCATTTGCATATGAGGTAATCAATCCTTCAACATGATATTTAAAGGATTAGGAGTGTGCATCATATACGGATTAGTCAACGATCCCTCCGGATGCACTTGCAAGTATCACCAGTTGGAGCGGGAATACCAAAGATCACGCGTGAATCAATTCACTTGCTATAACCAGACCGATCATGCTCACCTGATTGCTGCACTTATTACAATCAGGTCAACTTCTTGCTATAAGTGCAAATATATAAAACCGCACAAGTTGAGCAAAGAATGCACGAATCACCGTTGAGTAGCTTGTATCGTTTAGAGCAGTTCTACTTCTCACTGTGCAAAATAGGCTTTTGTCGTTTCGCAATCTACCCTGCTTTGATTTTTGTAATCCCATTTGCCGCGAATCAAGCAAGTTCCCAAGGTTGAAGCCCATGATTGGATGTTAGAACCGACTTTGCAAGTGCTGATGGACCCAAGTTAATTAGGATTAGGCTTTTCTCTTATTAGAATTTGATCTGCTATGTCATTGAACAGAATTGGACACGATAATACTTACTTTAATCTAGTCTTATATATATCAAGCCACCCCTGAGTTATTATTTCCTTCAATTCTCTTCACTTCCATAAATCCAAGTATAGTATAGCAAACTTCACCGAGATACTAAGATAGATAGCTTTTCTTTAATTATAACATCATAAACACCTGCAGTTTCGTTGGTGTGCGATTTGATACCTCAAACTTTTTTGTTTAATTAAGTACCTAAACTTTGTCAAATTGATTCAATGTATTGCTTCTGTAAAATGGAGCATCTCAAAATTGGTGTGGTTAACCCACTAACCATAATGTATATTTATCATCATTGATGTGGAACTTCATTTTAATTCGAAATCTAAATCAAGTAGGAACACCTTTTTTCCTTTCTTCTTCTTCTTCTTCTTCCTTGCATGCTTGTTGTAATCTCCATTTCAGTCCCCACCAATCCAGTCATTGCAGCCACTGTACACGATTCCCGCGGGCTGGGGAGTTTTGATAGCCACTCCTGCTTTCCACTTGGATCCTGAGACATATAAAGATCCTACGACGTTCAATCCGTGGCGCTGGAAGGTTGAATTTAAGAGGGGATTAAGGGTTTACACATGGGAATCCTAAATTTTAGACGTCATATATATGAAGTTTATCATGGCAAGCGATTTTGATTTAAAATTCAACCTTCCAGCGCCACGGATTGAACATGGGAATCCTAAATTTTAGACGTCATATATATGAAGTTTATCATGGCAAGCGATTTTGATTTAAAATTCAACCTTCCAGCGCCACGGATTGAACATGGGAATCCTAAATTTTAGACGTCATATATATGAAGTTTATCATGGTAAGCGATTTTGATTTAAAATTTCGATCAATGCGGTACTGTGATTGACTAGGGCTTTCGATTCCAGGATCACGAATCGGATGCCATGCTGAAGAATTTCATGCCCTTTGGATGGGGAATGAAACAATGTGCTGGAGCGGAGTACACGAGTTTTCTTGGCGACTTTTCTGCACGTCTTGGTCACGAAATACGGGTTCTCGTCTCTCTTTTCGACACCAACAAAGATCATCAGGCGCGTGAATTGGATGGCCTACAGCGATGCAGTTCCTTACATTTTCTATCTGTTGGAATATGATCAGATACGTAAAGGTAAAGAGAGGTGAAATTCGCCGAAATCCAATTCTAGACCTCAGGGAAGGCTTGCAAATCAAGGTCATGGAAAGATAGAAACAAAACTGCTTCCACCCTTTTAGCAGATATCAACTTTCTTTGACGTAATGAATTGGTTTCAATGTTTTCTTTGATGGAACTGAAAATAGGCGTCTCTTTTTTCAATAGAGCCTCTTGATGTATCCCTTTTGATCTTTTGGTGCCGCAGTTTGCAGTTTATATTCTCAAGCACTTCATTCCACCGGACGAGAAAGCCGGAGTGATCCTGTTTCTTCATTAGGTCAAATGGGGAAATTTTTCTTTTCCCCCTTCATTTTTCCCTCTCTGGTCTTCTTACACAAGAGACCCAGCCATATTGATTCAGTATAAGATGCTTGATGACGGCTGTCCATTGCGGCAATGGTGCTCGACTGCCACCGTCCCGAGCCCTCGCCATATTGATACAGTTTTTTGGTGTTACTTAGAACTTAAGCTGCGATTGCAACTGAGATCGAGACTAATGGAGGTCGTTGGGCTGGAGGATCGGGGACCAGCGCCATCATCAATGGGGCTGGTCTGCCGTCGGGTCATCACCAGCACGTCTTGCACAAGCATATTTGATTTTTCCAATCTTTTTTTTTTTTTAATCATTTAAATTTTTCTAATAGTTATTCAAATCTATCTTTTGAAATGCTATTTTGCTTTTATGTTATGTGATTGTGGAATCCCAACAATAGGGGAAGTTAACTAACCCAATTCCGTAATTTTCAAGGAATGCTAATGCCATCCCATGAGGAATCTAAACTAGAGTTTTTGTTCCCTTTCAAACTTAAAAATCAAGGAATTGGGATCCTATTTCTTGAATAATCTGATTGATAACACCCCAAACAAGGCCTAAACGCATGTTTGACACGAAGAAATGGAATTATAACGATATGAATTGGAATATTCTAATGGAGAAACATCGATATCCTTCTATTTAGTTTCAATAATTGAACTGAACTAGAAAAAATATTCTTTTTACTTGCTTCCGATAAAAAAGATGAGAGCATGAATACCACAAGTAAATAATTCAAGGAACACAACTGGTATAGGAATCATTGAAAGCACTAAGGAAACAAGAATAACAACTTCAAATTCATCAGCTACATCAATCGCTGATTTTGTGAAATCTTCAAATATGAATGGGTAAATGGACTGAAGTTGGTTTAATGTATCTACTGAAATAACTTAATTCTATTTTGGAAAGACATACATAGTAATATGCTACCGAGACATAGTATAGCTAAAGCGACGCTAGTATTATATGATAAAATAAATGGGTTCATGAAACATGATCCAATGAGTATGTTTTCCCTCTACGGATTATGCTGGTCTTTGTGAGATATAAGACGTAAACATGGATCATGTTTGGAGGACTTGCGTTCTCTAATATTGAAGAGAACCCAGTAGTGAAGCACACATTGGACTTTCCTTCTTCTTTGTCTCTTGTGGGAGAGGCTTCATGGATGTAAGTGCAAGAATATTCCAAGAAGGCTGGAGAGGCAAGTAGGTTTTTGTCGTTTGCTATCTTGGTCGGTTGTTTATTGGATACAGAGCATTTGTCATTGACCATGCCGCCATAATCACTTATACGACGTTATATTTGACTACTACTCTTTAATGTCTTAGCTATATATAAGAATAACTTTACGTATATATCTTTAACAATGGTATTGCAAATGAAGCAACCCAGACCAAATTTTTAAATACGGTCGCTGGACTTAAGTTAAATAGGATGATGTGTTTTTGCTTATCAAAATTTGATTTGCTATCTCATTGCATGGAGTTGAACACGACAATGGATGCTTTCATTTAATCTCGAATTTACCAAATCGAATACCCACTGTTGACACCTAATTTAAACTTATCTTTTAGAAATAGAAGATAATAAAGAAAATCTTTGATTATGGAGGGAAATTTTGAAAAAATTTTGAATAATAAAACATTTAGTTGTTGAATATATCTCCTAATTTCAAAATTCATAAATTCAATGGTGGTGTGATTTTGGAATCACTTTTCTTGTTGAGTAGTTGAGTGAATATTGAGAAAGCTTCACAGGTTTTGTTGAGTTTTTCCTCTATAAATAGAGAGCGCGAAACCTTGAATGAGGGGGGCTTCTCTTGATGAAAAAAGAAGAAGTGAAAACAGAGAGAAGAAAAGTGAGGGGTCCTCAATAGAAAGAAAAAAAAAAGAAATCAAAAAGTGAGGGGAAGCCGTCGAAGTAGAAAAAAGAACACAAGAAAGTAGAAACAGGGGCTTCGGTTCTAAAGGGGGGAAAAACGAAAAAGTCAACAAAGAAAAAAGTGGATAGCATTTGTCTACTCTCGCTGCTGCGAGTGCGCTCTCTACCCTCTGGTAGTGCTTTTCCTTGAAACCCTAGCTCCTTGTCCTGCAGATCTCTCTCGTCTTTTTTCTTTCGTCTTTTGTCTTCCCTTTAATCTTTAGGAAAAAACCCAGAAAAACAACAAAATGATTCTGTCTTAGATTTCTCCAATTTCGAGCTCCACTGATGGATATAAGATGAAGATGGTTGGTGAAGAAATCCTCCAAACTGCGTCGCTTCACCTATCGGAGTTTTTTTGATCTGACTGGGCATTTGCTATCCACGATCGATTGTGGTAGATCTTTCTTCAATAAGCAATGTCGGCTCCACTTTGACTGAGGTATGCCCAAAATGAGGGGTTTTCTCTCTTTTCGCTGATGGATCTATGGTCCTGCTATGGCTACTATGAGCACTCTTAGTTTGATGTATCCTATAGCCCTGTGGATGACCCTGTTTGCTTGAGACATCATCTCTGTGTTTGAATGTGATATTAAACAACAAGGGAGTTTCTGTTATACTATGATAGTTTTCTACAGAAAGCTTACGTTGATGTAGCTGGTGCTACCCCGAGCACTCTGAACCTGTTCACCAGAAAATAGCATTATAAGGGAGATATTATGGCTAGTAAAGAGGATAATGAAAGGCGAGTGGCAGCATTATGCAGAAAATTAGGCCACTTATGGTCTGAAGAGGATGTGGTAACAGTTAGCCCAGAAATCCCCCCACATAAAAGGGATGAATGCAATCGCACTATTCTTGGGAAGCTTTTTTCCAGACCAGATATCAATTTCACAGCATTCGGACTACCATGAAAAAATCCTGGAAAACAGAAGCAGTATCCTGTATTCAGAAGGCACCAGGCCTTTTTACCTTTGTTTTTCAGTCGGCAGAGGAGAGGGATAGGATCCTGAGGTCTGCACCCTGGTCATACTCCCAAAACCTTCTAATCCTTAAACCATGTGACCCAACAATCCCAGAACGTTGCTATGATTTCTCCCGATCATCTTTCTAGGTAAGGATAGGTGGCGTCCCCCCTGGGTGGAAAACAGAACCTGTATATCACGACCTGGGCAGCAAGCTAGGCCGGGTCCAGGAAGTCCAGCTGGAAGAAATAGGAAAGATTCAGAAGAAAACAGGGAGAGTTAAAGTGGAGATCGATCTCTTAAAACCACTCAAATCTGGAACTATACTAGATATTGGGGAGAAATGGTTATGGGTTGAATTTAAGTATGAGAGATTACCCTTCTACTACTATTCATGTGGCAGGATGGGGCACTATGCACCTGAATGCCCCCATGTTCAACGGGAGGATTGCCCTTGGATGAAGAACCAGAAAGGGCTCTTTGGACCCTGGCTGAAAGCAGAAGCAGTTGAACACAGTCCCTACTGGGAAACCTTTTATGGTGATATAGATGAAGAAGAGATAGTTCCAGAAACCATACCAATGCCATCCTCTCCTACTGCTTCACTACATTCCCCAACGAAAGAGAAGGCCAATGAGATGCAACTAGTTGTCTGCAGCAAAAAGCGAACAAAAAACCCAATGTTAACTGAGGAAATGCTTGAAACAACAACACCCCAGAAGGCCCCTAAGGACCTTGGGAAGCAGGTTATGCATTTTGAAGATATCACCCAATCTTCTCTGAAGATAGGCAAGAGCAGCAAAAAAAGTATGAAAGTGCAGAAAGCAAAGAAACAGAAGTACTTATATGATCCTACTCCCCTCCTCATTGACGACTCAAACCTGCTGGATACTCCAGTAGAGATCATTCCAGAAGATGCAGTACGGGCTCTGGTGGCTGGCCCTCAAAAGCCACCAATGACGACATGAAAGTAATAAGTTGGAATTGTTAGGGGTTGGGCAATCCCCTGACAATCTAGGAACTGCGAGCGTTAATCGCTCTTGAAAGGCCCAGTGTTCTCTTCCTTATGGAGACCAAAAATAAAGCATCTTTGCTTGAAAGTGTTAGCAGAAAACTACATTATAAGCACCTTTTCCTTGTTAACCTAGCAGGTTCAGCAGGAACAGCAGGGGGATTGGCGGTGCTGTGGCAAGAGGAAGTAGTATTAACAATGCAAACAAGTTCTAATCAGTTTATTAATGTGATGTGTACTGATTCAGAAAGCAATCAAGTGATGCAAGTAACCTTTGTCTATGCTTCCACTGATTTTGGTGAGCGTCTGGCGCTTTGGCAACAGCTTGGGACTCTCTAACCCCCCAACTCCATCCCCTGGATCTGTATGGGGGACTTTAATGAAATCTTGTATGTGTGGGAGAAACAAGGGAAAAAAGCACCTAATTATAAAAGAATGGCAGCTTTCAGAGAGATGCTAAATGATCTATCCTTAATGGATGTTGACAGCCATGGATGTGCATACACTTGGTCTAATAAAAGGGAAGGGGAGGAATTGGTTAAACAGCGACTAGATCGTGTGTTATGCTCTTTTGAATGGAGAGTTAACTTCCCTGAGGCTGAAGTCCAGGCTCTTCCAGCTATCGGGTCAGATCATAGCCCCATAGTCCTTCGCCTATATCCTGGTGCAAAGAGGAAGAAGAAGCAGTTCAAAATGGAAGCATACTGGATAGAGCATGCAGAATTTCAGGGGATCATCCAACAAATCTGGTCCAATCATCCATGGCAAACTACATCTTTTTCGGAGAAATTAAGAGAAACCACTCAAGTCCTGATTAAATGGAGTAAGGATAAATTCGCAAATGCTCCATTGAAGATAAAAGAGCTCAGCCAAGCATTAACAGATATCACTAATCAGACTGATCAGAAGACTAGTAAAAAGCAAGTACAGGAGATTATACATCAGATTGAAACTCTAAGAAAGTAGGATGAACTTTTTTGGGGCATGCGATCACGTGTTAAATGGTTGCAGTATGGAGACAAAAACACTCGATTTTTCCATGCCACAACTATTCAGAGAAGACAGAAAAATCGTATTACAATGCTCCAACTTGAAAATCAGAGTTGGTGTCGTAACCTAGTGACATTGCAGAACCACATTAAATCGTACTATGAGACTCTATATAGAACAGAGGGTTCAAGAAGTTACCAGCCGATACTCGATCAGTGCCCTTCACCTATTACAGACGAGATGAATGAAGATTTGGCAACTGTTCCTTTACTCGAGGAGATTAAAGCTGCTGTTTTTCAGCTAGGAACTTTCAAAGCTCCGAGTCCCGATGGGTTTAATGGTGCCTTTTATCAGAATTCGTGGGAAATTCTCAAAACTGACCTGATGCAACTTGTCCAGGATTTCTTTCATAAAGGAAAACTCGATCCCAAATTGAACCAAACACATATAGCCTTGATCCCCAAAGTAAAAAAACCCTGAAAATATCACCCAATTTCGACCCATTAGTCTGTGCAACTTTAGCTACAAAATAATTTCGAAAATTCTTGCCAATAGACTAAAAAAGTGGATACCACTTATCATAGAACCAGAACAGACAGCTTTTGTCCAGGGACAACAGATCCAGGACAATATAATTGTGGTATAGGAAGTGCTCCACCAGCTGCGCAACACAAAAAACAAGACAAAACATCAGGCCATCTTGAAGCTTGATATGCAGAAAGCATACGATAGGGTCGAATGGGATTTTGTTAGGGACAGTTTGCTGCATATGGGGTTCTGTAGGAATTGGGTTTCACTAATTATGCAATGCATCACTACTGTTACATTCAGTGTGAAGGTAAATGGAGAACCTACCTCTTATTTTAGCCCATCTCGAGGACTCCGACAAGGTGACCCTCTTTCACCCTATATCTTTATTCTGATTTCCAATGTGTTGATCTGGTTGATGAAAAAAGCGTTAGCAGATGGGAGTATAAAAGGAATTCAAGTTAATAGAAACTGTCCCCAATTATCACACCTCCTATTTGCTGATGATGCTATCTTCTTTATGGATGGAAATCTTATGGAATGTCAGAACTTAGCACTCATAATCAATCAATACTGTTATGCTACGGGTCAGGCTGTGAACTTAAACAAATCTGGCATCTTTTTCAGTGCAAACTGTCCATCGTTATTAAAGAGAAATATGGCCACAGAAATGCGTGTTAATGTGCTTGAGAAATCAGGCAAGTATCTGGGCATACCCACAGAATGGGGACATTCCAAGAAAGCCATGTTTGAATGGATTCTATCAAGGGTCAACACAAGACTTGAAGGGTGGAAGGAGAAGTTACTTACCAAAGCAGGGAAGGAAATCTTGATTAAGAGTGTTGTGCAATCCATCCCCATCTATGCCATGTCCATATTCAAACTACCAAATTCTATCTGCAAAACAATAGAAAAGAGAGTTGCGTCATTTTGGTGGCAGAAAGGTGATGACAAGCGTGGAATGCATTGGAAAAGATGGGACATCATGAAAACCAGGAAGGATATGGGAGGGCTCGGATTTAAAGATATGCTCACCTTTAACCGAGCAATGCTCGGTAAACAGGCCTGGAGATTAGCAAACTCCCCAAATGCTTTATGGAGTCGGATGCTCAAAGGGATCTATTTTCCCAATGGGGATGTCTGGTCAGCCAGCAGGGGTTGCACGCCATTATGAGGTTGGCAAGGCATTGTGCTCGGCAGAGATTCAATCACAGACAATGTAAAATGGTTAGTTGGGGATGGTCAGTCTATACGTATTAGACAAGACAAATGGTTAACACAAGGTATCATAGAGGGACAAGCACAACAAATACAGCCCAATGGTATCGGAACTAATTGATTCAGAAACCAGAACATGGAAGCAACAGTTAATACAACAGATCTTTTATGCACATATAGCAGATGAAATATTGGCCATCCCTTTGAGCCATCAACCCAAGCCAGATACATTGATATGGACAGGCACTAAAACAAGACAGTATACGGTCAAAAGCGGCTACAACAGAGCAGCACCATATATCAATAGAGCAGAATCAGAACGACCCTCATGTTCCCATCAGATGCCACGCAAACTATGGACTCAAATTTGGAGTCTAGATGTTCCTTCGAAGATTCGCACATTTCTCTGGAGTATCTGTCAGAACGCTATACCAACCAGAGAAAATTTACACAAACGGCAGATAATCACAGACCCTTTTTGTCCCTTCTGTCATACAGGTATTGAGACAACTGAGCATCTACTCTTTTTGTGTAAATGGACGCGCGAAATCTAGACAAATCCGAAATTCGAAAAGATACGACCCAGTAAATATATCACACAAACGGATCAGTGGTTATATGAAGCTTTCAAAGGAGATCGAAACTCACCTGATCGAGAGATACTCGGAATGGTTTTGTGGAACATCTGGAAGGCAAGGAATCACTGGATCTTTCGTGGTAGACATCCCAACCCAACGGATCTGGTCAATAGAGCATTTGATCAACAGATCTGGGTTAAGCGAGGCAAAGAGAAACAGAACAGGCAGGTGAGCGACAAACATGAGAAGGGATTTCCTCAAAAATCAACAGATCCGCAACCCAGCACAACGGATCTAACAGATCCGAGTTGCGAAACACAGGGGCACACACCACAACCAACAACTCCGCAACTCAGGCCAGCAGAAGCAGCAGATTTGGCAAGTAAAACTGCATGCGCTGAACAGGGGAATCCTCTTAAACCACCAGATCTGCAAGCAAGAGGGGAAGCCCTAGCAGCTCTGCGAAGCTTCACGTTTGCACAACAAATCAGAGTTAACAAAGGCAAAATGAAGCAAAGAGAAGCACAAATGGACAACCAACACTCTCAGGACAAACCTGAAACCTGGATATGCTCAGTGGCTGGGCTGATTCGAGACGAGAAGGGGAGAATTCGCGAAGGCTTAGCTTTAACATCTAGGGTTTCCTTGGCCAACGAAGCTGAAGCGGTCGCGATTATGCACGGTCTGACTTATATACAGGAGATGCAAAGTCGTCACGTGGAGGACTTCAGCAATCAAAGAGTTAGATGGATTCTGGAAAGTGACTGTTCAGCCGTCGTGGATATGATCTTGGGCCGGACCTCGCCATCGTGGAATATGGCCGTTATTGTCCAAAATTGCAAAAACCTGCTGGCCCAAAGCCCAAACATTTCCCTGACCCACTGCCCACGTGAAGCAAATGCTGCAGCTGATTGGATTGCGCGAAATCACAAGGCACGCCACCTTCCCCTCCATTGGTGGTTCCATCCCCCTTCTGCTCTTTGGTTTATTTTATGCTCGGACTTATTACATGATGGCTCTCTATAAGGTTTTTTATTATAAATATCATATATCTCTTGACCAAAAAAAAAAAACAAAGAAAAAAGTGAAAGGGGGAAGTGACGTGAGCAGGGTGAACAGAGAGAAAGAGAGAGGAGAGGGACGTGAGTGTGACGGGGAAGAGAGAAAAAAAAAAAGGAAAAAGCAGAACAGTGGATTGTTCATCTTCTTCGGACGACTTTGTCTCGCCAGCCATCGTCACTCGTCCACAAGCCCCTGCACCGGATGCCGCCGCTCATTCCACCCAACGCTGGCGACTGAACCGCGCCGGCGCCAGCACCGTCGCAGCGACCCGCGACCCAGTTACTGCTCGTCGGTCACCGATGCCTCGGCCCTGAGTCCTCCACCCGGATCCCGACGCCGCGTCGCCTCTGCTCGATCCGGTGCCCGACGCTGCCTGCTGCCCTGTTCCGCCCGAGATCCCGAGCAACTCACCAGCAGCAGCTGCTGACCCACGCTCGCCCCTGTTTTTGCCGCTCGGAGCCCGACGCCGCCACGCTAGCTGCCCGCACCGCCTCCACACCGCGCTACCTCCGCCCGTCGCTACCGTCGCCACTGTCGCGACCCCCTGCTGCCGAGTCGAGCTCCCCTGCTGCCTTGCCAACCGAACCCTTCACCCGAGCGATCCCCGTTTTGTCGCAGTCTACCTTCGCCGGACCTCGACGGGGCTCCGACCACCGGAACTCCAAACGACGGTAACCTCCGACGCCGGCCACCCTGCACTGCGTCGTCTACCACCGTCGCCGCTCCCCTTTTCCAAGCCTTAGGTAGTTTTTATTTTTATTTTTATTTATTTCCTATTTATCTTTTTTTTTTTTTTTTTTGGTAACCCAGTGAACCCCGTAGCCGACACGGCGAGCGAGCAAACCCGGGGGAGTGACTACAGGGACCCACCACCACAAGACTCCGGGTAAGAATCCCTAACGACGCCTGCGGGATTTGAACTTCTCCCCTTCGTGAGGGGAGAGAGCCCAAGCCAGCCTCCGCACCGCGGGCGGTGGTTTCCTATTTATCTTGTTTTACTTTACTTTGTTTATCTTTTTAAGTTTAGCTATTTAAATTGGAATATTGAATATCAATACCCATGAATTTTGTGGGCATTAACTGCAGGTGTCTTATCTAAAATTATTGTAATTATTAAGTTGATCCGTAAAATGTCGGATCATTTTTTAATTACTTTAATTTTTAGATATTTTGATAGTATATTAATTATGAAATCATTATAATTATTAATTTGATATATGTTGTGATGTTTAGAATTAAAATAATTATTAATTTAATTCATGATATGACGGATTACTTTTTCGGTTATTTTAATTCTTATCTTGATTTTTAAAAATAGTTACTTGTTTTGGAAAGATATAAAAAAACACTAAAAAAATTGAAAAATCAAAAGTATATAAAAAGTCTAAATCTTGCGTCAGAGTATTTTTAGATTTAGTAAATTAGAATTGCATTTTTAGGATAACAATTTTTGGATTGCGCTCTTAGATGGTTGACTTTTGTTTTTTTTTTTTTTTAAATTAGGATTAATTTCTAAATAACATTAGCATGTCTTGATAATCTTTTTTTTAACTAGTTTTCTAAGATAAGATATGGTTTAAGTTAAATCGATCCCTAAAATAAATTAGAAAATTATTCACTTTAGATTATTTAATTAGTTTTTTATTAATTCTGAATTTCAATAAAAAATACAAAAATATTAAGCACATATTAACTAATTTGCATAATAGGTTTATTAGAATTTGTTTATTAGTAAAATTATATCATACCTAGAACTTAGGTACTTAGGTCCATACACATTTAATGTTTAAAGCAACACATTCTAATTTTTTAAGATTCATATAGAATTAAAATAATTTTCCTTTAATAAAACCAAAACTAAAAATGTTATTTAGGTCATATAGATTTCATAATATGCAAACCACATGTCGCGCTTTAGTTAGTGAGTCATAGTTTAATGTTTTAGTATTCCCATCTTGTAACTTTTCTTTAATAAAAAAAAATAAAGATTAGTATTGCATCATTATGTCGTTTTCTTTTTAATAAGAATTATTAAGTCATTTTTTAAGAAAAAGAAAAAAATACAAAGCTCATTTACTTGTTTAGTTAATAGGTTAGTTCATCATTATTTAATGTAGGTTGCATGTACACATTAAAAGAGAATCATTAAAAAAATCATAAAAAGAACATGCCTATAGAATTACTATGTCATTCATCCCATATCATGTAGCACATGCATATTTAGGATTATATAAATTAGATTGCATACATATAGTGATAGTTCAAGTTATGCCATATGAATTGCATCTCGCATGTCATTAAAATAAAATTTATGCATATTAAGTTAAATTAAGATTACATTCAATTAATATTAAAAAAAGTAGATATCATGTCATTTAAAAAATCATGATTAGGGCATACATGTAAATGTTTTTTAGAGAATAAACTTTAATAAAGTTGTAGTTTATAATTTTTACAAATCTAGCATTTCGATTTATTGAATGTTATTTCATTGATTGTGCACCCCCATGACTACCATTTGCATGTTAGTAGCTTAGGTTAGAATTAATCAATACTGCCTACAAAATTTTCTTTTCTTTACCAAAAAAAAAAAAAAAAAAATACTGCCTGCAAAATATTTTTGAAATTAAAATAAAAAGGTACCGAAATGGCGTTAGACTAATTTAGCGTAACCATGTCCCCGGACCTATTGAATTTCTGGTTCGCAAAAATAAAGTATTCTCTCTCATTTTATTTGGGTTTCTAACCAACCTTAATTGGTTAGTAGCGGCTCCAAATTAAGTATAATTGCATGTTTAAATTGGTTAATTTCTTAATATCAAGTTACAATTTATAGTACTTGGGAAGGTCCATGTCAAGTCCTCAGACTTAGTAATCTATTAGCCTTCTTTAAATAATTCACCCTTGAAAAAAAAAAAAAGGTCGCGACACCGACCAAGCCCATACTGCTAGATCCAACCTCTCTCTCCCTCTCTCTCCCTCTCTCTCTCTCCCTCCCTCTGATATATTGTTTCTGGGTTTTTTTCTAACAAAAATAAATAATAAAAAAGGGTGCCGCTAGGCTGACGGTCACCGGTATTCTTGAGAATAACGGTGGGCTCCCAGCCACATATTCCAAATTCAGGGAGAGGGACAACCGAAAGGTCAAGTTTTGTCTTCTTTGTCTTATGTTAGCTTTTGTATTCTTAAAGTTTTAGTTTAGGTTATGCGCAAATAATTTTGCAACAGTGATTGAAATATTGCTTCTATAAAAGTACTCCTCCACCCAAAAAAATCATCACAATAAATAGACCCTTTAAAGCATGCCTACAATAATCAATCACATTAGAATGATCAATTAGAGCATAACACATTAATTATCTAATAAATAATACCTCCCAATCCAAATATCATATCTCATTAAATATTACAGATCCGTCTTTGTGATATATTTAAGACGATATTCCATTTGAAAATGTTTCTAAGCACAAAATTCAAATGATTTATTGGAATACTACATAAAATTCTATAAAGTTGCATCAATGAGCAAAAAAAAGGCATACCTACATTAGATGCATATTGTAGAATTTTTGTGTATTTTCAAATGTCATGTATTTTTAAAAGGGAACTAGTTTTTGAAAATTTGACAACTAATAAAAGGATGAAAAATCATTGTATAACTTGTTTACACAATCAGCAGACTCCAAGGGAAAGCACGAATAAAAGAATTGTTTCTAGTTTTGCATCATAGGAATCGGACAAACAAGTGAGAAAGTTCCAAGTGTTAATTTTGTGGTCAGTAATGGTCCGTCACTCTTCGCACGAGTAACGGACCGTTATGTAAGCATTATTTTAAAAAAAGAAAAAACACTTCTTTCATTTCTTCTTCTTCGTTGTAATTTCCATTTTCAATTCTTGCCAATCCAGTCAATACGGCCGCCATACAACTAGCCTTGGTTCCAATCCGAGGTACTTTTCTATTTCCCGCCATAACTCCCAATCCTTGAAACTTCTCCAAGAGAGAAAGGAGGTGTGTTGATCGCGTTGCTGCCGCCGGCAGCAGTGGTCGCTTTGACACCACCTCAAATTCGAATGTGCTGGTCCTCTGGTACGATCGTGGTCGTGTGGTCGACTGCAAATCCGGGTAGTCCCATTGTTATAAGTGTAAAATGGTGAAATGTCAGGTTGTTTATAATTTTGGGATAGTCTTTTTAACTTACAAACACAAAATGAAAAGTTAATGGTCCCTCATATCTTTTAGTATTATAGAAAATTACACTATTTCAAAAACAAAATTACGAAAAGAAAAAAAGGATCTGTGCAACACTATACGTGCATACGTGAGCTAATTCCGTAAACTCTCATAGTGTCAAGAATCCATTTGCACACCAGATCATCGATCCGTCAAATTATATTTAAGGCATTAGGAGTGTGGTTCATTTAGGGATTAGTACATGATCCCTCTCATTGCAAATATCTCTTGTAAATTTTTTGTGAGTGATGTTCCCTCCATGACCATCACCTGATTTTAAAGAACGGCAAATATTTTTGGCTGTCACCAATTAGAGGGAATAAGAAAAAATTACCAAAAGAATCATAAATCTATTGCACTTATACTTCATAAACCTTTCACTTTAACTAATCGAGTTCTAAACTTTTTAAAAATTTGTCAATATAATACATCCGGCTAATTTTAGTCGGAAGTTGCTAATATGGATACCAATCATCTTATCTGACACGGCTGATACTGACTTTAATAATTTTTTGTAATTATTTTTATTTTCATTTTTTTCCCTTCTTCCTTCACCAGTCAAGCCTCAACTGTGGCAGGTAATTGACCACGAGTGGCAATGGACGAAGGTCAGCCTCGCCTAGATCTGGCGAGGGGTGACCTAACTAGCCTTGCCAAGCTTTGAGTGAGGCTCGATCTCACCAAATATGGCGAAGCAAGCATCGTCCAAGGCGAGCGAGGTCAACCCTCGCCATATCCCAACAGAGTCTTCAATTTCCTTCGTGAGCAAGACTTCTGCAAGGTGTACACTAATGAGGACGACTCCAAACTGTAAGTTACTACTCTTCTGTTGAAGTCAAATGAGAGGGAACTCTTCAACTAAGGGAAAAGTGTTAAAAAAAAGTCTTAAACCTTTTACATTTATACCAATTTAGTCCTAAACATTTTTTTTTATGCCAATTAAGTCTTGAATCTTTTTATATTGTGCCAATTTAGTCCTTTCTAGCTAATTTTGGCAAAATTTTACTGACTAGACGCCGGCCAATTGACGTGGCTTAATCGACGCTGACATTGACAACTTTTAATAATATTTTAATTTTAAAAAAATTCTTTTTTCTCTTTTTTTTCTTTTTTTCTTTTTTTCTTTTTTTCATTCTCCTTCTTCTTCCTCTAGCTGGTCCCCAGACCTAGGCAACCAACCAAAGGCGACAATCGGCCAGGTCAAGGTCGACCTCACCGGCCACCTCGCCAATGGTCGTGATGGTGGCCTCACGTGGGGTGGCGAGTCTCGCCCTCACTGGATTTGGCGAGAGTCGAGCCTTGCCCATGGCCAGCGAGGGCGAGCCCCACCAGCCCAGCGCGAGGCTAGCACAAGGCCACCTAAGCCGCAAGGGCAGCCTCGTGCCGGGTTGGCGAGAGCGAGCCTCGTTGCTCGAGCCTCGAGGGTGACCTCGCGCCGGGCAAGCGAGGTGGCTAGGGAGGTCAACCTCGACCTCAACCTCACCGGCCGTCACCTCTAGCCGGTCACCGAGGTCCGACAACCAGCTGGAGGAAGAAGGAGGAGAAGAAAAAAATCTAAAATATTAAAATATTATTAAAAGTTTTCTACATCAGCCAGCCGGCATCCGATCAGCAAAATTCAGCCCAAATTGGCAGGAAATAAATGAATTGACACAACGTTAAAAGATTTAAGACTTAATTGACATTAAAAAAAAAGTTTATAACTAAATTGGTACCAATGTAAAAAGTTTATGATTTTTTAACGCTTTTCCCCATTGACTAATGCGCGGAGGAGTCCTCAATTTCCATCGCGTGCACTTGCAGGACTTCTGGAAGCTGCCCCTTGGAAAAATGGCAAATGAGACGCCGTCTTAAGACTGACGCACAGCGCAGTCCTCAATTTCTTTCACGTGCAGGACTTTCGCAACTTGACCAAAGCATGTACACCAAATATATCGGTAGAAAAAAGAGGAGGGAGATTTCTATAAAAGGGAGAGAATAACTCAGGTATTCTCATCACCCTCTACTCTCCATTACCACCTCGCCTTCTCAGAAAAACAAGCGATGTGGATGATCGGAACGTTCGTGTCGGGACTGGTCATCGCATGGCTCGCTTACTGGGTTTACAAGTGGAAGAACCCTAAGTGCGGCGGTGTTCTTCCTCCCGGTTCTTTCGGGCTTCCTCTCATCGGTGAGACCCTTCAGTTGATGGTTCCTAGTTACTCCATGGACCTCAATCCGTTCCTTAAGAAAAGAATACAAAGGTACTCACAAGATCTCATTCCCCATTTCACAGTCAAGATGCCGACTTTATGTTGAAATTCCCGACAATGAGTAGAGATGCCCCCCTGGATTGCTCTTTGATGCAGGTACGGCAAGACATTTCGGACGAGCGTGGCGGGTCGAGCAATTGTAGTGTCGGCCGATCCGGGATTCCGCCAATTCGTCGTTCAGCAGGATGGGAGGCTGTTTGACTCATGGTCTCTAGACACATTCGCAAAGATTTTCGCGCAAGAGAGCGAGGGCAGCACCAACATCCCGAACGTCCACAAGTACATCCGAAGCACGGTTCTAAAGCACTTCGGCGTGGAGGGCCTCAAGGAGAAGTTGCTTCCCTTGATGGAAGAAGTGTCTCGAGTGACCATAAAGAGTTGGTTAGGCCAAGAATCCGTCGACGTAAAATATGCCACTGGAACCGTAAAGACCAAATCCTTGGATCAAAACACTCTTTAATCGCTTTTCCTTTATTTTCTAAGAGGGGTGATGGAAGAATCTAACACGCATATGCTTTTGATGTTCTTTGCAAGATGGCAATTGGATTCGGTGCAAAGCAACTGCTAAGTTATGGTCCTAAACAATCGCCAGAGAAATTTTTTGATTTATTCTTTGCATTTATCCGGGGCCTTATGTCAATTCCTTTGAACATACCGGGTACATTACATCACAAATGCTTGAAGGTAAAGTGAACCGATATGTTTGTTAGAATTTGAGTTATAACAAAAGAAAAAATTAGTATCAAGTTTAAATCTGCGCAGGACCATAAAAAGGCATTGTCAATCATTCGAGAGATCGTAAAAGAGCGGTTTTCTTCGCCAGAGACCCCCTACAACGACTACCTTTCTCACATCATGGCAGATATGGGCAAAGAGAAATTCCTGACAGAGGATTCCATGGTTCAGCTTATATTTACACTTCTTTGGGTCAGCTTCGATTCTCTTTCGACAGCACTGACATTAGCTCTAATGTTCCTCGAAGAGAATCCAAAAGCACTGCAAGAAATCACGGTAAGCTTTTCTAAGTACATGCTAAATTGCACATAATGGAATTTCTTCAAACATTTTAATGTGGGTTTTTGCCCATGTCTTTTCCAGGATGAGCACGATGCCATAATAAAGCAAAGAGAATTAACAGACTCGTCGATCACGTGGAAAGAATACAAGTCAATGCCTTTCACTCTTCATGTATGCAATCTAACCAACTGGAAAAAATTTTCGCACATCAAAAGTCTTTTTCTAACGTTGGTATTGAAAAAAATCCAGGTAATACATGAATCACTAAGGTTGGGAAGCCTCTCGCCTGGAATGTTGAGGAGGACAAAAAGGGATGTAGAATGGAACGGTAGGCCAGTTCTATGATAGTCGATTCATGCGTTTTCTGTTTGATTCGAGAACGTCGATGAGCACTTTGATCCCTGAACCATATTTACAGCATTGATGACAGTCAGACGTCTTTGCAGGATTCACGATTCCAGCAGGCTGGGGAGTCTGGATGTCCACTACCGCTTTTCACTTTGATCCCGAGACATACAGAGATCCTACGACGTTCAATCCATGGCGCTGGAAGGTTGAATTCGAGAAGAATTTTGATTTACACATGGGGAACCTAAAGTTTGGGACAAATAAACAAGATTAAACAAGTCGTGCATAGGAACTTTTATGGTTGCAAGTGATGTTGATATCGAATACCTATAAATGCCGCCCTGTAACTGACTTGTTTAGGGCTTTCGAATTCCAGGACTGCGAATCGGATGCTATGCTCAAGAATTTCATGCCTTTTGGATCGGGAATGAAACAATGTGCCGGTGCGGAATACACGAGAGTTTTCTTGGCCACTTTCCTGCACGTCTTGGTGACGAAATACAGGTATTTGTCTCCCGTTTTCAGACACCAACATCCTGAAAAAGATCATCGGCTCGATGGCCAAAAGCCATGCGGTTCCTAACATTTTTCTCTCTGTTGGAATCTGATCAGATTTATAAAGGTCAAGAGAGGTCTAATTCGCCGAAATCCGATTCTAAATATCGGGGAAGGCTTGCACATCAAGGTCATGGAAAAATAGAAAGGAAACTGCTTCCACCCTCTCACGAGATCACAACTTTGTGGGCTGTTATGATATGGTTGTAATGATATGGTTTCAATGTTTTATGTCTCGACAAATTTCCCAAGTGGCTCAGAAGTTTCTGGACCAAATGTTTGTGATGTCAACACACAGCCCTATATCTGGGCCTAAACATAAAAGAAACTAATGGCCCGAATCAAGCCATACAACCACACTCAACCAATAAAGTCCACCCGATAAAATGCTTAAAGAAGCCCGTCGATCATAAAATTTATAACTATACAATTGGCCCACAAAACCCATAGATGGAATGTCCGAAAAATTCATCAATCGTGAATTCGTGATTGGCGATTCGCGATTCGCGAGTCTCAAATAGATAGAGGCTAAGTGGAGTAAACATGAAAGGAAGTTGAAGTCCGAGTCAAAGAGGATTCATCGACCAATGGATACCTGTAGCTAAAGGAACTCGAGTGTTTATAAGTCATCGTCGAAAAAGTGCTTAAGCCAAGAGGTAGTTGGAGATTCTCACGGAGAAAATTAGAATGCATGACGGAATGGCCTATTGAAGGTGCGGGATGAATCAAAGGTTGTATACATACGTGCGTACACAGGCACAAGCACATCTGAATATCTCTCAAGAAATTCAAAAGAAAAGGAAGTCATTCGCACGATTATCTGATTGAGCACGCTCGCGTGCTGGAAGACTAGTTTATAATAAATGAATGTCACTTTGAACGGGCACCCAATGGTTATCTGCAGTTAAGCAACCAACTATTACAATGTCTCACGTTATCTAATTTCGAATTCATCAAATGCAGAAATTAATTTCAAACTCAACACTTGCAGAAAATAAGTTCAATTTAAGCCCAAGATTCCCAATCGTCTACTCAAGAGGGACGGCATTATAGTCCATTCAATGCTTTCAGGTCCATTAAGGAGCCCAAACACTAAAAGAATGCTTATTGTAATGCATACAAAACACTTTCTCTTTCTCTTACTTGCCAATGTTGAAGGGGGACTTGTTCCCAAGTTCATTAACATTACAAACTACACTAGCTCTACAAGCCACGATTACTAATTTTTCGAGTAGATTAATGTCCGCACCATCCATGCTTGTGCCACGGATCAAATTTAGCCTTACGTCTTATGATTGTTATCCCATTTCCACGACTAGTGAGATATTAAGGTCTCTGTGTTTAACTGCTCGACACGGACTTCTTCACAAGACAAATCACGAAACTCCTTTTTAAGCATGTGCTGATATAGCTCAAAAGTAAATCCTACTGGACGGGTCACATGATAATTCATTATCATCAGAAGTATCTTGCCTTTTTCTCATCATGCATCACGAGGAACTTGAGTTAATAGACAGGTGAAAGTTCGAGAGAGCCTCGGATAAATCGGAGTTGGAATAGAAGAAGCGGACAAAAAGACATGGGGAAGACCTGCTTTTCCTAGAAAAAAATTGGGAGAGAACATCTGGGAAGAATATTCTTCGCATAGATTCACCAGGGCCCGTGCACTGACGACTTTCAGCCCCACAACCTCGTTGCGAAGAGCTTGGGCAACTTTCTCGGACTTTCTCGTGGCAGACGAGGAAAGTGTTAGGTAGGCATACGGGGGTTGTTGGTCTCTCAGAGTTTGCTTGAGCCAAGAACATGTCAGGCTGACTGTTAATAATAAAAACCCTAGAGGCCGCAGAAAAAGGGCGGAGGTAGGTCTTGTCGAATTCTAATATGGGGGCTTTGAAGGGTTGCTTAGTTTGGTGGGAATTCATTTCAATTTTATTTCTTTGGAGGCGAGGGCGTGGGTGTGGTTGGTCTCTTTAACTTCATGAAAGGTTGTTGAAAATCGCCATCTCTATGTTTACATGTGCACCTATATTTGTACATAGACATGACATGCTGGCGGCAAGTAGAGCTCGTGTCTTAATTTCATGTCCTCACAACTGAACTCCGGTCTGAAAAATCTTTATTCCATTGCAAAGGAAGGAAAAAGAGAAGGCCTCTTTTCGCAAAGTTTTTTTTTTCTCACCATTTTATTTATATATGCACATACATATACAATCTATAAAGTTGTCACTAAATCTCCATTTACTCTATAAAAAGATGAATGATTTTTAGTAAACAAAATGAATTCACACGTCTCAACTTGATCATGTTCTTGTTTAATTACACCGTAATTTTTTGCTGATCTATTATATTTATCTCATAACTTTGGTTTCTAAAGGCGGAGACATTCCTTTGACAAGAACATCCTCAATTTATGAACTACGGTGCTCTAGGAGGAAGGCTGGATATTATATGATTCAAAAAAATGCTCATCATAAATGGTTGCGTTGTACTTTCTTTTATCAGGAAAGTCTCCTGAATAAATAAATCAAAGCATGACGTATGATAAGTCTCTTTGCATCTCATTATATTGCTGTAGTCAAGTTGTTGCAATGTACATATGTAAAGTCTAAACCATGTATCAAATGGCTTTTCAAGCTTCGTAAGGCTCAATTAATATTGAAAATTGATTGATTGAACCTACACTAGCATCGGTGATGCACGCATGTTCAAAGAGAAAAGACATTTTGCTTGATTATCTAAATCATTAGATATGGCCAAACCAAGAAAAATAAATTATGTTTTAAAGAAATCATTGACAATTATCGCCGCTGAATTTGATAGTATATAATTTAGATAATGTCCATGTCATAAAAAATTAGTCACTTTCGATCTCCATTTTTCGATTATTGAATTTTTTTTTCGCTATTTCTAATTTATCAATGCACAAATATGTTTATACCTCCTTTTATTGAAAAATTAATAGAATAATAAACATTTCGAAAGTCTAAATATCCGTATTGAATAATCATTAGCTTTTCTACATTCTAAGTCTATGATCGGAAGAGGAGAAAGCTTGAATGTAATGAAAGTTCCAAACGCATACCAAATTAATTATGAACAAGTTTGCATTGCACCTTATATTAAGTGATTTTTAAAATGATGGCATTTGCACTCCATTGTCCTTATATAGAAAATGGAGATGAGGGATGTAATTCTGATTTTATTTTCATTTTCTGTCCCTTCCCAAACAAGTAAAATAATATATTTATTTCTCATTATCGTTCTTCTCATTCCTTTTCACTTCTTCAATTGGCTTCATCGCCTCTTTTCAATCACTTATTATAATGTAAAACAATTCAGAGTGAATTTATTTCACAAAAAATTCAAGATGCATTGAACATTTTTTTTCCAAAAACAATCATTTATATTGATTACAAAAATAAATAAATGAATAATATTTTTACCATCCATGAAAATAATTAGTTATGAATAATTTTTGATAATAAAAATATTTTCCGCTAACTAAAATCTCAAGCTTTTCGTGGAATGAGCTATTTATTGATTTTTCACAATAAAATACAAACAGGCCCCACAGAGAACAGTCGTTGCCAAGCCAAATGTCAAAGACTGAAACAGTAGGCGCCCGAAGAGAGAACGCAAACTGGAGGAAGCAGTGCACGATCCGCCCGCAAGCCTTCGTCTCCGTTTTATATAAAAAGCCTTGCTTGCCAACTGTTAGAGAGAGAAACACATTGCAAAAACAGAAGAAAAGAAGAAACTTTGTCAATACCCAGTTTCGGTTTTGCGCATCCGAGACGTAAACACCCAATAAACGGGAAACTGGAGCGATTTCTTGTGCGGGAGATGATGTAATACGAGCGCCCTCTGCCCCTCTCGCGTGCCGTCAATTTGGAGGAAAGAGAGTTGGGACAGTTGGCTCTGAGTTAACCCATCTGCATCTCCTTCTCCGTCCCCCACTTTTCTCGTAATAAACTCGAGCCCAGCTGCGGGAGTTTGCACCCCCTTTGTGTCCTCCTCGGTATATCCGCTCGGCCTATAAAGAAAGGTGCGATCTTGGTGCTGATTCCATTCCAATCGAGCCGATCCTTCGCTTCCCCTTCGATTCTTCTCGCATTTCGGTTTCGGGGTCGCGGAGCTTTTTCGGGTTCTTTTCTGTTCCTCTTCGTTCCGGGTAAGATCGAATTTTCTCAGTGTCGTTGGAGAGATTTTTTTAGCGTGTTCAAGCATTCGTTGTGTGCATTTGTAGCTTGCTTGTCGTGGGGAATTTTCATTTTCAGTTACTTGGGATTAGTCTGTCTGTTCTGGGGCCATCACTGATTCGAGTTCTGGAGCTGAAAGCTCAATATGGGGAAAATTCTTGGACATTTTGTTCTGTCATATGGCAGAATCTTTTCTTGATGGTCTGTTGATCTGGGTATGTGGCTTTGGTTTTGATATGCCAACCCATTAGGGAGCTCCTTCCGGTTCACTTATGGCTTCTTTGGGCAACTAAAGTTGCCTGTGCTGTCCCTTACCAAATGTCCATTTCATTTTTTTTGTCGCGGGGGGAGTGGGGTTGTTTCTGTTACATGTGTAAATTACTGCGCAGCGTATGAGCGACGACTTTGATCTCTGTTCATCAGGAAAATACCCTTTTGAGGATCACGAGTTTTAAAGTTTTTTTTTTTTTTTTTTGAGTGGTCATACTTCAACAGCAGTAACTCTGTACTAGTTCTGTCTAAGAAACAGAAAGAGCATGACAATTATGACATTTTTGTTCCACACTAGGTTCTTTAAAGACATAATGCTCATGATTTCGCTTCCTGAAAAGCATGGGGAAAGATAGTTCTCCTCCGTATACTTATGTCATGATGGTTTTCTGGGACTTTCAGAATGGCCGCTGCTGTATTTAATCAAGCAAGTGGAATTGTTCAGCCTCATGGCTGTCTCAACAAATGTTCCAACCGTCAGGAATTGGGCAGTGTTTCATTCAGATTTTCTCAGAGAGTTCTTAATTTTGAAGCCAGTCGGTCAATGAGAGGAACTCAGGCTTCCGAACTAGGGAACCCTTCTGCCGCTAGAGTTTCAGCCCAATCTCCTGTGCTTGATCCAGTTATAATTCCCTCAAAGAGTGATTCCACTGAGCCCAAGAAAAAATCAGGTATGTCTCTTTCATCAAGTCTAGTGTTGATCTAATAATTTGTGTTGTGCGGCAAGTTGCATGTCCTACTTGAAGAACTCTTAGTGTAGCTTATATAGTATCTTCCTGATTCTTTGTACAGCAGGAGGGAAAAACGGCAGTAGCTCATTTTTTGATGCAAATCTAGTATCTTCAAATGACATTCAAATGGTAGAAATATTTATGAGTAATTTGACGAAATTTCCTTTCTATCTCAGGTGAAGCAGCTCTTATATTGATTCGTCACGGTGAGTCTTTGTGGAATGAAAAGAACCTATTTACAGGTTGTGTAGACGTACCACTTACTAATAAGGGTATAGAAGAAGCAATTCATGCTGGACAAAGAATTAGCAACATACCTGTCGACACGATTTTTACATCAGCACTAATTCGTGCACAGATGACAGCGATGCTTGCCATGACTCAGCACCGTTGTAAAAAGGTAACTAAGCAAAGTCATTCATTTACATGGCAGAAAGAAAGAAGGAGATCCATAGAGTCAATGAAGCTAAAGTAGCTTATTACTGCATGTCATTATCTGATCAAGGCATCATTGCAGAATCCAGATAGAGCAGTTTCCTCATATTTATAAGAAATTTGTTACAATTACACTTAAATCGTATCAGTAATCTGTGCTTTACCTACCTACAGGTGCCAATCATCTTGCACGATGAAAGTGAGCAGGCTCGGTTATGGAGCAAAATCTTCAGTGAAGACACAAAGGAACAATCCATTCCTGTCATAACAGCTTGGCAATTGAACGAAAGAATGTAATATCGGTGTCCCTACACATATGAATAATTTCTTCTGCCATTATAGTCTTAAACCTTTATGCAAAATGTTTTCTTCAGGTATGGCGAGTTACAAGGTCTGAATAAGCAGGAAACGGCAGAAAGATATGGAAAGGAACAAGTTCACGAGTGGCGTCGAAGTTATGACATTCCTCCACCCAATGGGGAGAGTCTGGAAATGTGTGCCGAAAGAGCTGTCGCTTATTTTAAAGATAAGGTATCTGACTGCTTTCCTCTGTTTCTTGTTCAGGACAGTGAAATATATCTGTTTTGTATAGTATCTTACAGCAGAATCCACCTTGCAGATAGAACCTCAACTTCTAGCTGGGAAGAACGTTATGATTGCTGCCCATGGGAATTCTTTGAGGTCCATCATAATGTACCTTGACAAATTAACTTCCCAGGAGGTAATACAACAACCTTAATCGGTGATTTTATGATTTTGTGATCTTATGTAACTGAAAAAATGGCTTTGTTTTATCAACAGGTTATAAGTCTAGAATTGTCAACAGGAGTACCGATGCTATACATTTTTAAAGAGGGTAAATTCATTAGGAGAGGAAGTCCCTCCGCACCTACCGATGTTGGAGTATATGCATATACTAAGGTATGCTTGTTCCTTTATGTGGTATTCTTTCCACTGTGGACCTAATTTTCTGAACATGTTGATCCAGAAGTAGATTGATTAGAAAAATTACTGTGAATCCACTTATTCATCTAGTGTCTAATTATATCATACATATGCGTGTTCGCTAGATCGAAGAGGCACTCAGATTGTGTGTAGCATCACCATTTTTCCTAGACTGGAAATGAAATTAGCTATATATATTACAGGAAAAAAAAAAAAGTAGGACATATATCACAAGACTTGCACTCTTGCATAGAAGTCAGCTGACTCCATGTTCTTGTCTATTGATTAGCGAAACTATAAACAATGCTTTCCATCTATTAAATGCTTAAATTCATGCAGGCATTTGAATACTTCAGTCGGGAGTAAAATAGCAAATGAAATTAATTGGCTTATTAAGGAGAGGTCTGCCTGGAAGAAACTTTTAGCAATAGGGCTTAATTTGTGGTGGAAGCATCTTAAATTAAGAGGCACAAAGTCATGCACATTAGAAGTTCATTCTCCTGCTCACCTCAAAAATAAGTGGATGATCATTGTTAATTTGCCATAGTGGGAGTTCTTATTGATGTTTGTTAATCACTATCAATGGTATGATTATCCTCGTTCTTTAAAAATTTTGTCTAGGGCTAAGGAGCAACTTAATTTACTATATCTAGAGAAATGCTTGATAAACCTATCAATTTCTTTTTGGCTGAGGGAAAACAACACGCATGCACTTCACCTCCAATTTTGTCTAGTTCAACTAGGTATATATAAGCTCACATGATGGAGGGCCAATTCTTTATGGCAAAGCATGCAGTCCAAAAGTTATTTCCAACTTGGAAATGTTTACAGATTCAAGTATCAACCGTTAGTTGCTGCAATTTCATTGAAATATGCTAATTGTGCAAATGTGAATTCTGTGTAGAGTTTGGCTAAGTACAGGCAGAAATTGGATGAGATGTTCCAGTAGCATACTCAAGGCCACTTTATATACGGGCTACCAAATTTGTCCCTGGTACATCAAAATTTTCTGCAGCTATTCTTTGTTGACGATGGATTCCTGTTGCACATAAATTATCTGAGACTTCTCTGTATTACGCATTGCTTTTCAGGCTCAAATGGTGGAGTGCTTAAACAAGAAAAGCGTTGTGCAAAGTTTCAAATGCCAGTTGAAGTATACTTCAGAGTACTAGATTAGGAAACTTGGTTTTTCCATCCATATGTATCCTTGGACCCAGTTTGGCTTTTCTTCCCCTTTCCCTCCCCCTCTAGTCCATGTGCTGTTGTCAGGTTATAACTTATACGTGTGTAAAACGATGACAGTTGAAAATCTGTGATCATTGGACATTGAAGTAAATTTCTATGCAGTTGGGATAATTTTTATTCTTACAGTGATTATTTGTGCATGTCAACTTGAAAAAATGTCTTGCTTTGATGCTTCACTTGTTTTCCTTTTCTGCTACAATGGAACCCCTGTTGAAATTACAAGACTAGGAAGTTCTTTCTCTTTTCACTTGGTTTGGTGCTTCCATTGCCTTCTCTGATCAAGATTAGAAGACAAACGTTTGCACGAACTCATGAACTCACGTCTCACTTGAAGGTTAGGTTCATCGGCCGACCGGTACTAAGCTCAACCTCTCAAAGCAATTTTCCTTTCCTTCTGCACCGGTTCGTATCGCGGTCAGGTAATATCTTGAGTTGCGTTTCTGCATATGGTACTTCCACGTCCTATACTTGGTCTAGGCATGGACCATCTCTCACTGGCATCAAAGGGAGCGGATTCTCAAGGAATTCGGGTTGGGCTACTGGATCCACCTCTTCCCCAGTAGAAACTCCCCTTTGGGCTATTTAAGATCGATCTTGGTATATTGCCCGAGAGGTTAATCTGACAGCCCACTCACAAATTATATAAACCTCCCCTGGATTTTCTGGCCCAAAAGGAAAAATGCACTGTATTTTGCAAATGAGAAATGCTGAGTATTATAAAATTGGTCCACTTAGTCTATGGTATTATTTGTATTATAAAAATAACACCAAAAAGGTAATCGTCATTATATTCACTGAAATTCATTAATGAGCTTCCGATATGATTTCACACAGATATAATTAATGTTGACGAAACCTATGAAGATTTTGATACTGACAAAAGTGTCCCTTACAATATGTATTTTGACATATGTGAATGGTACTTGTGTTCAAGTAACTCTAACTGATGACTCAACACCATTGAAACCATCCTAAGTGCAGAGTGAAATGACTTGAAAGACTGAAAGGATCTTGAGGGTGAAGAAGTTAGAGAGAACGAGAAGTTTATAAGGACATGGAGAAATCAATAGGTGAACAAATTTTGTCGAAGTTTAATTCACACATGTGCTCAAGAAAAATCAATGGACTGTGATAAACACAATAATTAATGATTAGACGGTTGGACTGAACCACGGCTCACATCAAATTGAGAAGATCGCTCCTAATCAAGTGATATAATGAAGACCCAGATATTTCTTTCACTATTATTATGCATTCAAAGGAATCTGATAGCTAATCACACATCTGAAATTACGATTTACTCATTTCGAAGAGAACTAAATTGATTATGCATTTTACGGTTGGATAAGGATTATTTCCTAACTTGGAGACTTTATTTTTGGAAGCATCAAGATTGCCCGAAGATGTGATTGTGTGGGCAATCAAATCTCAAGCGATTTTACTGCAATCTACAATGGCCCCATTGATTATTTTAAAGTCATTCAGTTGTCAACTTGAAAATTGGCAAGCTATTGAAGGGATTATTAGTGCAAGCCAGAGTATATGGAGGCGAGTTACAAGAATTACAAGAACACCCCACTCATTATGAGAGAGTAGACATAAGCTACATTTGTAATGTCTCAAGAACCACTAGTGAATTTCAGCCTTGTTAGTGGCTATTAATATGAGAGAGTGGACGTAAGTTTATTCAAAGCCAAATCACTATAAATTTGCGTGCACTTATCTCTATCCATTTACTTGTCATTTCAATTGCTTGTTAGAAGCACCGTGCATGTAGTTCCTCCATATGTCAAGATGATTATGTTTAATTCCGCACAAATTTGTCAATTTTCGTGAAATAACCAATTCAACCCCCCTCTTAATTAGATCACTATACATGACAGTTAATTTTTGAAGTAATTTAATGGCTGAGTATTGAGATTTCCCTTTCCCTGATGTAATTTGATTCGTCACTAATGCTGAATAAAAATTAGGTATAGAAAAAAGAAATGCATATTCACGGGAAAAGTTACCAAAGAAGTACTAAATGACTTATTATGCGAATATTAATTCAGTTATAAATATTTCAATTTAACCAATTTAGTCATAAACCTTTTAATAATTTGTTGATGTAGTCTTTCTAGTCAAATTTGGCCAATATTGTTAATATGGACACCGACCGTCCTACATGACATGGCCAACCAATGTTAACATGAAATTTTTTATAATTTTCAAATAATTTTTTTGAATCGTTTATATTTTTTTTCCTTTTTCTTTTTTTTCATTTTTCCTTGTTCATTTTTTTTTCCTAATTTCCCTTTGCCAATCTACTGCCTTGCCAATCTACTGCCTCGGCAATGGCTGACAAATGTCATCAACCACAAGCAAGGGTCAAGACACCCTTGCCAACCCTCACTTGGGCCTATTCTAGTGAAGGCGCCACAAATATGATCAAACTCATAGATGATTAAGAATAGTCACAATGTGCAAGAAAAATCATTAAATCATGGGTTCCAAAATGTTGCAAAGCGTAAAAGAAAGTCACGATGAATTAGATATTGTATTAATAGTAATAAAAAGAAATTTACTAATTTATATAAATTACTATTTCTGTGGAATTTCACGAGTCATAAGACCAAGACATAAATTACTATTTATGTGGAATTTCACGAGTCATAGGACCAAGAGAACTCAAAGCCACAAAGTGAAATTACGCCCTCTTATGAAAAGTTACAAGGGATATACACAAATAAATTACTATTAGTGAGAACAATGCTGTGCATCAAAGCAAAGTTACCATCTATTAGGTAATATATTAAGGATAACAAAAGAAACTTACTAAGTAGATTACTATTATCTATTTAAAAACAGTGAACCATAGGACCCATAGAATTAAAGACAACAAAAGGGAAAATACGTCCTATAAAAAGAAATTACGAAATGCTATGTGACAAAATTACTATCATCGAGGAAAATTACGAACAGCAAAGAAAAGTTATTATTAATTAGGGTATTCTAGAAGGACTTATATATTATAACAAAGTTTTCTCTAGTGTGTTAGGTAGGATAGTTGATTGTTTGAATTGGCATCTCCTCATTGTAGGAAAAGATATTTATACTTTTCCACAAGAATAACAAAACATATATGCGCTAATTTATTATATCCGATTCTTCTCCTCTCTTTTCATTATTTTCTTATTTAATTGTAACTCATATATTTAATAAACATTTGTTTTTTTTATTATGTTAGTTAGTTCGTAAATAGAAATTCCTATCGCTAGTATACGCTTAAGAGATTGCATTCTATAGCGGATTTGTTAATTTTCAATTTGATACTAATTTTTCCTTTAGTACTTTGATAACTAAATTATACATGTACCTTTTGCAAATATGATACGTTATCTCATGTTGTATTTTATACTAAAGTGTTTCATGCTTCACTTTGATTATACTTTTTATATGACAATCCATGCAACTAATATGGCCCTGTTTGTTTAAAATTGTTTCTGTTCCCGGAACAAAAATTTCTATTTTTTTATTCTGGAAAACAAAAAAAGAACATAAACGTGTTTGGTAAAACTTTTGTTTTCAAGAACAAAAAATCTATAATTTTATTATCGGGAATAGATTTGGAACAAAAATAAGAAATAGAAAAAAATTGCTTCTTATTTTTGGGAACAATTTCGAAAAACACTTATTTTTTCTTCTTATTTTTTCTTTCCTTCTTCTTCCTTTTGGCCGGTCGCCGGCCTTAGCCATGGCCTGCGACCAAATGAGGGCCGACGACTTTGCTAGAGCGTCGTCGGCCCCCGGTGAGGCCAAGCCTTGCCTTGGCTAGGCGAGCTCGGCCTCACCTAGGCGACATGAGGCTTGACCTCGCCTTGGCTGGGCTAGCTTAGCCTCGTCGACCATGGTTGAGGCCGAGACCAGCCAAAAGAAAGAAAGAAAGAAAAAAAAAATGAAAAATATTGAAAAATTAAAAGAAACAACAAAATTATACAAGTTTATCAAACGCATTTTTATTCATGAAAATAGAAATTTTTTTCAATTATTAAGCGTGTTCTTGTACTCAAAAATTATTCTCATAAACAAAAATAAAAATATATATATTTTCCTATTCAAAATTTATTTCCCGAATAGTTTCATTACCAAACACGTCCTAAACATCTAGCATTAACGAAAAATATATATTTTTTAGGTATTCTAGCAATTCCAAGCCATCTTAACATGCTCATATTTTGCCTAAGCTCAAGTCTTTTGGCAATGCAATGACAACATTTTTATGGCAATAACATATTTTTAATGCACAAAAATTTCCTCGACTGTCGTCCATATTTACTACTTTTCAGATTTACTTCCCAAAAATAAGAGGCAGTTAATTAACCTGATTTATGACAACATTTTTATTGCAATAATATGTTTCCTTATCTACAAGATTTTCATCCTTAAGCCAATTTTCCCCTCGTATAAAGGTGCAGAGAACTTCCATTTCATAGTATACTTATCTATCATGTGGAAATCCTTTTTTATCTTATAATTTTGAAATTTGGCCTATAAATATAGTTTTGAGGTCAATTATACTCTTCATTCATCCCGAATTCAATCACAATACCTTAAATATCTCATTGAAGAGCTATTTCTTAAATACATAGAATAGGTCACTGCATTATGTTTGATTCGTATAAGGTGTTTTGAGATTCGAAAATCTGCTTTTTTATTATTCATATAATCTTAAATTGAATTGTTCTGTCCTAGACATTTGGTCATGTGGGCTTTTTGTAGGTCTTACAAATAATTTTATTTCCACTGGTTATCTTTTGAGATAGTCGTGGAAGGCATTACGTTCAACAAGCACATATATAAATCGCCATGCAAAATTACTTACTAAAGTATAATCTTTCGCCTATTATTGAAATATTGTATTGTTTTCGTGATCATCCGTCGTAACACGCGGGTCCCTATTTGGTTTCTACTTTTCTGTTTTGCCTTTTTGCTTAGTTGGCAAATTGTCTATTTGTACCTTGATATCTAGATACTTATGGGAAAAATAAATATTTTCGGAAGTATGTTCAGATATCTTTCTCTCAAAAAATCAGGGGCCAGCTGGGGCGCAAATGCATTTACTCGAATTATTGGAGAGGAAAAAGGAGAGATTTTCCAATTTTAATGATTATTTTATTTTCCTTTCACTTTCACGTGCCCCTTTCCATCGGATACCTCCTAGGGAAAAAAAAATCCATGCACCATTTAATTAAAAAAGAAAATTCTGAAAGTGAAAACCCGTGTTGTCTAGCTATTAAAAAATCATCAAACAAATCTTTTTCTTTATTCTTTATTCCTTACCTTTTCCTTTTTTGTTGCTAGAATGCGTCGACGTGTGGAATAAAGAAGATAGATATGGAGGCGGCGAAAGAGACCGATGAAGATCGATCCCTCTCATTCTCATAATTCACTAATCGGCCACGTTCCATATTAACAATCGCATCTCCATTAGGCCTTCTCGAATATAAAAGGAATTAGGGCCCCTCCATTTTCATATATTAGCACTTCCCCCCTAAATTATCTCACCTAATAGTATTTCTTTAAGCGGACCGACTAACCATATAAAATTTTGCAGAAGTCGAGAACATCGACTAAATTGTCGTTCTGAGCAAGTCTTTAATTATTCCATACTCATCATCAATGAAGCTATCTTGAAGGCCACAGAAACTTTAAAAAAAGAATTAATTAAAGAAACAGGCTTAAATATTCATGTATTAATCCCTAATTGAATTGTTTCAGATTCACGAGTAAAAGTAATAAGGTTTTCTACTAATGATGGCTGCGACGAGTGAATTTACTAGAATAGACGATAATAAACCATTAGCAACATTAAGAAGAAATTTCCTTGCTTCTAGCACGTCGGCTTTCAGCATCAAGCCTGAGTCTTTTGTCCTACAATTTTTCTTCTTTTCACTTTCAGCTTGAAAAGACCTTTGGTTTTCTTTTTCTTCATGCCCATCTTGTTTTTATCTTCTCTGGGGCTTGGACGTATTGAAATTGAACATATGTGGACGTTGATGTCCTCATCAGCCTACGAGCCAGCCAAAAGACTTTTTGGGGAAAAGGAAATTTAAATTTTATCTGGAAATTTTTATGCTTATCGATGGCCGTCCTTTTCTTTTCACAGAATATCTTTTTTTTCCCCTTTATTTCCCCTTGAATTTTGTTGAGTGAAAAAAAAATCAAAATTTTCATATGAGATCCCAGTAAATGTGAGATATGTTACATTTAGAATGTTAATTAGTCGAAGGTGTGGAATTTCCTTTTCACTTGCCATTAAATGCACTTATGCATTTGTTTCCATTGGAACTCGAGACCTTACATAAAATGGCCACTAATTAAGAGTTTGTTTTTCTACACTTGGGAAAAGGTATTTTTCTTCCCCAATCCATTCATAAATTCGAAAATTAAAAAAAGAAAAGAAGATCACGTTATATAAAATTTTGAAAAAGTGAGGTATGATTCTTCATGTCAATAGTAAGGTGATTTGCTTTAAATAAAGATCCAATCACGAAAAGATTTAGCATAACAAATGTCTTGGAGACATTTCTTAAGCATACTTACATAAAGTAGTTGTAATTCTCTTAGTATTGATCACGCAAAACACGAGAAAAATTAATATATTGAAAATTACAAAGTTTTGTCGATTGAGTGCTTACTAAGCGTCTCAAAGGTAGATGCTCATGCAACGAAATCTTCTAGAACATGACCAGAGCTAAAATGGGCATCACTCATGTGACAGGAATCATTCCAAACACTAGAAAGGCATGCGAACCTCAATGTGAGCCTAAACAGAAAACAGGTTATCTTCGAGCATCTTTGAGGATCCTGTTCAGCGTTCATATCCACGTACGCAACAATGGCGAATCCTTTTGAAAAAGTCGAATGAAAAAGAAGATGCCCAGGAGGCATCGAAGGGGAGAAGACCTAAAAAGCGTGGTGGGTCAAACACGGGCCGTGTTGCTGCCTCCTGCTGCTGCTAGGAATCTGAGATTTCTTGGAGAGGAAGCACGCATGTCTTCGCGTTCCTTGTGCTCGCTCGCGCATTCAAAGCATGACAAACCATATTGGGCGTTCTCACACATTGAGCTTTGATCAGAACCGCAACAATCCTCTCCATGACTGTTGGATCCAGACTTGTTAGTAACCTCATTTTTAATATTAGTATTGGGTGATCTTGAACCTATATTATCCCAAAAGTTAATTTTAAGGTGAATTTTTTCTCGTACTTATAAATCGATCATCAATCTTTTTCATAGTCCACAACGAGGGATAACCCCAATAAATCCTAACATCATGTTCCTTGTCCTCAATAAATCCTAACATCATCTTCCTTGTCCTCTACCTCCCCTTTCTCTAGAGAGTTCCACGCACAAAATAATGACTCCAACGAGGCGACGGCCGTGACGATCTTGCGAGAGTGGGGCAGAATATAACACGCATTACATTACATGCAGCGACAGGGTGATGGAAATAGAATAATATTCAATCTAGCGAGTTCCATGGATCAATTATGAAGCTGCTTGGGACCGTCCTTCCAAGTCAATGTCAATGGGGCATGTCTTTTTCTCCTCTTTTTTTGGCCAAGTCCCTCGTATGGTCATTTTAAATGGAGAAATTTCTTATTAGAATATTCTAAAAGATCGTCCAAACAATTTAAATAATTGCTCGTGGATGCGGACAACAACCATTGGGCCACGGTCGCGTCCGGTAAGTGGGGCTATTTGATGTATTGAACTGGCTCGCGTGATTCTGCCCCACTTACTAATAGAGGGACCTAGCACTCAACAGCATTTGAGGTTGCGCTGAGCAATGCTACACTTTCTTTTGCGGAAAGCACCTATATATCGATATGTCTTATGAGGACATAGCATATTAGCCACTAGATGATGCCAGTCTCATGGAAATATTTAAAGGGAAAAAATCATGAAAAATCCCAAATTTTACCCAAAGTGATAGATTTATCCAAAAAAATTTTTTTTTTTTTGTGATGTAAAAAATATTGAATTTTGCCAATTGTGATATATTTACCTTAAACTTTTTTTTTTGTGACACAAAAAACCTTGAATTTCTGTCGTATGACATATTTGCCCCAAAACTATAGAACATTTTAGTTTTTTTACTTTTTAATTTTTTTTCTTTTTTTTCTTCTCTCTTCCCTCCGCCGGCCCTCCCTCGCCAGCGGAGGAAAGCCGGCGTCCGGCGAGGACACCCCTCTCCCGATGCAGGCGAGGGTGGCCCTCGTCAGCATCTAGCGAGGGCACCCCTCGCCCGAGTCCAGCGAGGGCATCCTTCGCTAGGCCCTCGCCAACGTCAGGCGAGGGCCACCCTCGTCCGACGCCAGTGAGGGTGGCCCTAGCCAGCCCAGGCAAGGGTGACCCTCACCCGACGCCGGCCAGCCGGCAAAGGGAAGAAGAAGAAAAAAAAGACAAAAAAAAGATAAAAATGTCATTAATGGGGTAAATGTGTTACAGTTTCAAAAGTTTTGGGTTTTTCACGTTACAAAAAAAAAAGTTTGGGATTTTTGGTTGTCTTTTCCCATATTTAAAATGATTTATAGAAACCTAATTTTTAGGTGCGGAATAGGATGATAAATTATGGAAAAATCTATATCAAGAACTAGTTCATGTGGAGATACCCATGTTGGTTCATAGGAAAGTACACATAGCATATCAAAAGGAGTGATTTGTGTGAAAGAAAAATCTGTAACACTTTGAGATATATATCATGGTTCTCTGATTTCTCCTGTGGGGTATACGTAGAAGCTTCGTAGAACCAATTTGTTGATTGGAACATTCTTTTCATAAGGTCTCCACTGTTTAAGAATTTTGTTAAAAAAATTCAGAACTTGTAACTTATCATTCCGAGGAAAAGTACAAGTATATATATTTATTTTGATATTAAACTGATGTTTAAACGATATGCGACTTACTTTAAAACCCCTCTTCCATGCAATTCGAAATAAAAATGACCAAACGATTATCTTGCTTTGAAATATAAATAAGAATGTGGTTGTAGTTAATGTTGCCTTGACGGGAAGAGAAGAACATATGATGAGAGAAAACAAGACTACATGCGTAATAATTTTAATTGGGGGCATGGAGCCTGATTTGGGGATTATGTTGGTACATTCAAATCAATAGCTCCCGACCCAAAAAAAAAAAAAAATCAATAGCTTAAATCTTTAGGTAAAAAGGACCATGCAATTTTACGTGACATGTGAAATAATCTTTCAATATAAAAATCCTTCTCCTTTGTAGGTAAAATTAGCAAAGTGACATATATATCAAACACTGGATAATCTCCCTTTCTAAGATAAAAAATTGCCCGAAGCCAAGTGCAATTAGCATCTCAAATGCTCCAAATCTTTGTTAATGCCATAAAGAACCCCAAATCGGTACATTCATGATAAATTTACCCTAAAATAATATTTTGATGTTGAAAAATATTAAATTGGTATACCCATAACAAATTTTACTCTTCATTAGTTTTGCCACATGTGTACTGGTTTTGTGGTTTTTTATGTATTAATTAGATTTAATAATAAGTAACGAATAATATATTTGTCACAAATATATCAATTTGAGATTTTTTATAAAAATTTATTTTGAATAAATTTGTCATAAATATATTAACTTCATATTTTTGGTAGTGTTAACTCACGGCTCAGTCAAAGCTACGGCTGTTAAGTGCTGATTGATAAACCTAGGACCACAGATAGGGTTCCAATCGGATTAGAAAAAGTGCAAGGGAGAACTGTTCGTCTAAGCATGTATCCCCTTGTAGTTATCCTCACTCTCGGGCGTCCCTTTCATATCCATTCGGATTAGTTGGACCGCAATCTTGACTCTTTGTGGCTTTAGATTATCCTTTCGATACATGATTAATGTGGTTAAATATCGTAAAAGAAGAAAAGCATGACCTCGTAATTATGTCCTAAGTTGATCCGTCGTTCAAGGGATTTGCAGTGGCGCAACTCCATTGGGTTCATTGTCTCCACCACTAAAAGACACACTGCTGAGAGATTTCTTGTAGATGAATGTTGTGATGATGAAACTTTGGCTTAAAGGTGAATTTGCCTTTATCAGGTACTTTTGGCACATTTAAGTTAAAAGGACGTGATTTGGATGGATTCTCATTCGAGAGATTCCATTTCAATTGTTTGGATCATAGAAAGATCTTAAGGAAGAACACTCCTCGACGGCATTGGCAATCGATGAGAGCTATCAGAGATCAGTGATTAATGATGATGACTGATAATGATGATGATAATTGTGGTAAATAATAAAATCTGGATTTTCTATAAGGATGGTGGTGGTAGAATCGTGGAATTAGAATCTCGATATTTGCTATTGCCAGATGATCCAATTCTGCATTTTCATTTCATGTGGGATTCAATTCCAAATTTGGACTTCTCCCCCTTTCCACTTTTTATCCCTTCATCTTTCACATTCTCATAAATCCAAATCCCTAATCAGTCCATTAAGTCATCCGCCGTACAAGTTTGAAAAATAATCACTAGACTCTCAAACCCAAAGACTAATGTCCCGCTCAGAAGGAAATGTAAGGCATCTACCTCTTTCCCGTCTCTCCTGCCCCACAAGTCGATGCGTGCATCGAGGCTAGCTCCGCTTCATAATTAGATGTCGAGTTCAAATCCTTCTTTATATATCTGATTCAAACTTCTCATGTCGTCAGAAATGTGGAGCTCTCTCGATGTCGCGAGGGGGTTTTCCTCGATCGCGATCGACATGAGTAAGGACGACGATTAGCGTCGCGGTCATCGGAAAAAAAATAAATTCCGGGACGATAGATCTGACGCGATTAGGAAAGCACGAAACCACTAATAACCAAAAAGCGGACCACACGGGAACTTCCCCAGCCCTCGCTTGCCCCGTGGGTCCCCCTCACGACCGACCTAAACACCTGACCGGGGTCCACGCGCGGAACCCGCGAGCATCCCCCAAACCTAACCACGGTTAAACCGCTAACTACCCCAGCCACCCCCTGACGTCCCCCGAAACGCCGTCAAAAGTTCACGGAGACGGAGCCCCCACCACCGAAAGAAGAGAGAGGAGACATCCCTCCACAAGAGGACACGTCAGCTAACGTAAGCCACGTGGTGTCACCAGGCGCGGGCTTACTTTACGACAGGGGCGATGCCGTGCGGACACGTGGACGTCGCGGATAGCGGCCTCGTGGAAAAAGATCGCCTTGATTCGGCCCGGGATTTCATTTTCTTAAAAGATCGCGATTATTATTATTTTTTTCCCAAACTGCTGCGCGGAAAAAATAGGGGATTGGACCGGACGGGACCGACTATGCGGGCACAGGGAGGCTGCGACCGACAGCTGTCGGTCCACGTAGCCGCGAGCGGTCCCGGGAGGGTCGAGAAGTCAAACCGTACCAGAAGTCCGAGGAGGAGAAATTAGCGGAGATGTCGGTTTCCTTGTCTTTTACTTAATTGCCGACGGTTGCCAGGCGGTTGCAAGTTCCACGGCTGAGATCGCTCGATGGGTTGAAATATCGTGACCATGCCCGGTTTTGCCCGATCGACCCGAATCCACATGTCCAACGGAAATCTGAAAATCATCTCGTGCATTGATTTTACAAACTAATTAGCATTTCTAGATGCACTTTTTTAAACGAAAATATTTCAATAACCTTTTTTCATGGTTGATTGGGATAGATGGCTGCATCGTATTTTCAAGTACCAATTTCCTATTTTTCCCCTTTTTTTTCTCTAACGTTTCAACCATGAATTTAGATTTTGATAAAATCACTCTTAACCTTCTAGACCCATGACTTTTAAAAGTCAAAGTCCAACATAATTTCACTCAAAAGGCTTTGGAAGTCAAAGTTGAGTTAGAATTTTCTCAACCTCATAAATTCTCATAAGAACAATAATGGCTATTGAGATAAATCGATTTAATTATCACACGATCAAATGTACCCAAAGTGGGTTCTCATAGGCTATTACGTTCTGATTTTCATATCCAATTGTTGTAATGTTTAAAGATTACTCCTCATGGGTGGAATCTAATAATGAAGTCTATAGTAAAATTTATTTCCTGAAAATTAGGGATAGAGGCTATGAAACATTAGACCTTGTTTTTATGCAAGGAATGGCCCCAAGAAAAAAGAGAAGCCAACAGAAATGGCAAGTTTGTAAATATGTTAAAAATTATAACTCGAATTTAATAATTCTTGCAGAAAAACATCTCATATGATAAAAGATCTCATTCAAGGCATTTGCAAAGTATTGCCCAAGTATAAAATTGCTCGAGAATGTGAATTACTTGAGGTACCAGATCCTAAATCGAACATCGAATGATACTATAAAAAAAAAAAAGAAATCCAAGCATTTAAAATATAGAATATGATCGATGATCCCTTATCATATCAAATAAAAATGAATTTCACGATACACGAGATTCTTAAAAAAAAAAAAAAAGCAACTTCCGTCTAAAATGAACATGATCATATCAACCTCAATTGGGGGATTTGTTAGGCGAAACGTCATCGGCGGGCTTATTCACAAAAAATACATTACCCGTAAAATCTAGAAAATCATGCATGTTACCACGTTATATGATATTAAATTGGCCGGCCGCGATGCCTAGGAAAAAGCGAGCCATAACAAAAATGACGACAGATGCTGCCAGCTGCTGCAACAAAAAAGCCTCTGTTTTGCATACCAAATTTAACCTCTCTCTCTCTCTCTCTCTCTCTCTCTCTCTCCCCTCTATTTTTATCCCCCGAAAATATGGTTTTTTAACAGCAGTAGGGGAATAAAAGTAAAAAAAAAAAAATGAAAATTCGGGTTCTCGGAAACCTCGGGAGGCGTCTCTCGTTGGAGTATAAATGCCTTTTCTTTTTACCGGCCACCGTTTTAGGCGCGACAGAGGGAAAGAGAGAAGGAAAGAAAGAAAGAGGGGTGGCGACGGGCCCCACAGCCGGTGACCGGTCGGCAGAGGAGCGGGTCCCGCCTTAGCCCACGGATTCCTTCCTTTCCTTCCTTCCTTCCTTCGTAGCAGCGAATATATATTATATGTATATGTACACACGCACTATACAGTACGACGTAAAAAAGGGAAAGATAAACCGCGATGGGGTCCGGCGCGGGTCCCACGCCCTTCGCCTTCCTTCACTCCCTCTTCCTCTCTCTCTCTCTCTCTCCTTTCTCTCTGCTTTCTCTCTCTGTTCTTTCTATAAGTAGGACGAAGGGCCTTCCCGTTCATCGCCATTTGGGCTAAAAATACAAGATTCATTCCGCACCCGCTTTTTCCCCCCGTTTTCCCACACAGCAAATTGGTACTGTCGAACGACTCCTCCTCCTCTTTCTCTGGATTCTTCTTCTCTTCCCTTCCTTCCCGTGACGACCCTGCTTTTCTCCGGACCTGACGAGTTCTCCGCCCGCTTCTGCGGCCGTCGATCAGCCCGTTTGCCCATTTTCCCAGTTTCCTCCCTGTTTTTTTCTTCTTCTTTTTTCCTGGGGAAAAGCTTCTTGGTTACCCCGTTGTGTTCCGGTTCCTTGGCGTTCTCCTCCGCGATTCCTTTCGTGGGTTTCCTCTGAACAGTCGTCTCCTCTGTTTCTTGGTTCGGAATTTGAAGGTACCGTCGCCAAAGGAAGCTCCTTTTTCTTGTTCCCGCGCTCGTTCTCTTTTGGGTTCGTTTGATTCTCTTCTTTGCTGCGATGTTTCTCGTGGGATTTGAGCTCTTCGGGTCGATTTTGTTGTACCCTCTTGTTGGTTTCCCCTGTATTTTACTTGTTCATGCCCGAGGCCTCTGGTTTTCCTCTGTTTCTGTTGCGTACCCACGGTTTTTGCCTTAAAGCGTCCATTTTGCTTGGAAAACCGCTGCAAGGTCCGGTCTTTAGCGCGAATCCGTGGGCCTCGGCACGTTTCGATGTGCCACCGAGTTGGATTCCATGCGTGCCTGATCACTCTGGCCTCTGGATGGTTGCAGGGTAATGGAGCAATTCCACAACGACGATCTTGAGTACGTGGTCGACGACTTCTACGACGAGTTCTACGACGACGATAACCCCTTCTCCGATGTCGAATCGCCTCGCGGCACCGATGCGGAGTCGGTAGACTCCGACTTCGAGGACGACTTCGAGTCGGTACGTTTTTAAGTGTGCCTTGTATCTCGTGCCTCGGTGTTGAATGATCTCTGAGTGATGTGAATGATACCGATTAAGTTTATGTAATTCATTGCGTCTCTGGTTTTGGATGCAACAGAGCAAGCCGAAGACTGATACCTCTGCTTTGGAAGCAAGAAATGGGAAAGATATACAGGGGATACCCTGGGAGAGGATGAACTATACCCGGGACAAGTACCGCGAGAAGAGGTTGAAGCAGTACAAGAACTACGAGTGCCTGTCGCGTTCTCGCGAGGAGCTCGACAAGGTAAGGTTCTTGTTTCGTCGAAATCGCTCGATTTTGAGTTTGTCTGATCGTTTGGAAGTGCAATTATTTAAATATGTTGTTTATTTGTGAAGTTTGCAGATTCACTTGTGTATGATTTGATTCCACTTGCAGAATCTTTACTAATCTAAGAAGTCCTCGTTTGTTTATACGTTCAGTTTTTGACTTTATATGCTCTTCTTGATTTTTCCAATTTCGTAGCATATCCAAAAAGTTTTGCAACCCCTTGATTCCGGGCTGTCCGATAAGTTCAACTTTATTAGATCTCGAACTCATCCGATCCCGGTGAACAATATGACTCGGTGTGTTCTCATGTTTGGGGTAGTTCTTCTTAATCTAAATTGCAGATCGGCTTTCCCTAGTACCACAACAAGTGATCTGTGATTAAATATAGTTTTCTTGTCATGTCAAGAACCAGAGGCTGCTATGTGGGGATTTTTTTTTTTTTTCCTTTTTTTGACTTGTATGCAATGAAATGTATTCCTTTGGTTCCAGTTCCCTTTTTATATGATTTTTCGAAGATTTTCTCCCGTTTTCCTTTTATAGATTTTCTGTTTGGGTATCTTGATCTCTGTTATAAGTAGCCCATGAATTTTAGAAACTCTACCCTTTTCTCTTGATTATTTTGATCTTTCCTAATAATTAGATGATTAGATTGGATCTGTTTGAAGAAACTTCCATTGTCCAGATTCTACCCCTTCAGATGTTGCTTCTTGGACCGTTTTTCTAAGCATATATTTCATTAACAGGAGTGCTTGCAAGTTGAGAAGGGGCAGAACTTTTATGACTTCCAATTCAACACGAGGCTTGTCAAATCGACAATCGTGCATTTTCAGGTAGAGATTTCATGCTAAGCCAATAGTTCTTTAAGTTCATTCAAATAGGGAGCCTTTTTGTTTTCCAGGCACTTTCATGCATCATATATGGTCAATACACATTTACGAGTTAACATCTAGTGATTAGTCAGGTCGATATTTGTGCCTAAAGAGCATTTCTGTCAAGCTGTCAATATTAATTCCTCCATTTCATTCAAATTAAAACCACTATTTTAATTGCATGAAGTTTGTAAATTGTCTTTCAAATTGGACGTGCATTCTGGCTTGTAAAAACAGCAAAGCGTCATCCATTATCACCAGATCACTGCATTAATTGTGTGTCACTGCTCTTCGTTAATTGTCACGCATGTTGCATCATAGCATCAATAGGAGTTACTAACTAGTAGACTTTGGGTCTTTGAATTCATCCTTCCAAAGTAGTTAGAATATCTTGTTAAACGTACGGATCTAGCCTTGTAGTCTTGCAGGTTTGTCAATATGATAGTATCCTTTTTGGGTATTGTTATATATGCTAAGTGCTCTAAGCCTCTACTAATTGTTGGAAGGTATGGAGCTTGCAGATCTCTTTTGATAGATGTTTTGCCTTGTGAAAATTTTACCATTAGAAACAAATGGATCTGGTCTTGTGTGTACCAAGTAGTTCAGTGAGAGGAGAGTAAACAAATTCCATTGCTGGTTTTCAACAGAAAAGTATATACTGCTGACCTGACCTTTGGAAAACTTAGTGACATGAAAATCTGGCACTATGGCCTTTCTCTGGCAACATGAAAATCTGGAACTATCACTTTTCTCTGGGCAAGAATAGAAACTGCTAATAGGAAATCTTGTTGGGACCGTAGATATCAAAGAATTTTTTTCCCCACCCACAACCTGATGATTGAATGGAAACAATAGCTGGTTATGCTTTAGGTAAAATACATCCCAGTGCTTTCATGTGATTAGTTTCCATTTCTCCAGGAAAAGATGCTCCTTTTAAAATAAGAAGGCATACACTGTTAGACTTCCAGTGAGAAATTCTCAGTTAGATGAGTTAACCTTGCATAGAAGCCACATAAAATGCATTGGATTTTTTGTGCTTTATGGCTCGACATTTTATCTTAACCTGTGAATGCATTTCTTGTGATATCCTGATTGTTGTTATTTCTTGGATTTTTTCATGATAGAAGGTTGAAATGGTTATTTTGTATCACTCTGTGTGCATCATTTCTACTGCTTGTTAAATATTATTATGTCTCTTAACTCTCTGTGGCATCAAAGCAGGGTGGAAGTAATATCTGAGCAGCTGCTGCAATAAGGATACGTTTGTTATATGGTATGATAGGAAAATGTTTGAGATTTAGGTGAATAATGTTGTAAGAATATCTGCCAGCCGTAAGGGGGCTAAGTAGTGTTTACAAGCTCTTTGGATTGTTGTTAGAATCTTTCCTAAATCTGGTTCTTGCATGCAGTTTCTTGTTTTCTCTCTCTGTTGCATTTGTAAGTTTCACATAAATGGTTATCAGTAGATACATTTTGGCAAATTACGAACATTGCATCTAATGCACTTGGATCATGCATGATATTTGTTGTATGTAATGACTTAAATGTCTCTCCTTTTGGTTAGTTTTTACCAAAAACAACTCTCGATTATTTTAGGGCTCTTGATTATGCATGTATTGCATTCTTCTTTGTGCAGCTTTGCATGTTGCTTCGGCTCCATGACTGTTCTCTCTTGTTTGTAATTTGAGAAGTTGGCAATATCCAATTAGAGGACCTTGACTGAACTAAAGTTTTTAACTACTATATATATTTTTTATTCAAGATCAAAAAGGATTACTTCTGATTTTCTAACTTCAGCTTTTAGGCAGGTTAACCATTTCTCATATCTGACACTATTATCCGAGGGTCTTGTTCGCCATACTAGGCTCAGGATTCTAGTAGGTAATAAAGTCTTATGAAGTTTTACCCCAAAACTCTGACTTTAGCTTTTAGGATCTTTGATCCGAACTACAGCACTATTGTCTGGTTCGGTTAAGGGAAGAATTCTGTTTCAAGTTCTTAGAGCGTTCTTTGTTCATAGCATATGCACTTATATCATATCTTTCCTTGGTTATCTTTTGGGGCTCATCTCATTGGTTCATTGTCCTTTTGTAGCTGCGCAATCTTTTGTGGTCAACATCGAAGCACGATGTGTACCTCATGCAGAACTACTCTGTAATGCATTGGTCTGCTCTGCTTAGGAGGAGTAAAGAGGTACTCAACGTGGCTAAGCCCATTGTTCCAACACTGGTAGGTGTCTCTTAATCATCAGGTCTCTCAATGAAATATTATTTCATTATTCAAGTGTTCATAATCTTTTCTGTATGCCTTTTACAGAAGCGTCCTGGTTTGTTTTCACAATCGCTGTCTAGAGTTCAAATAAGCACTATGGCTATAAAAGACAATTTATTGGTTGCTGGAGGCTTCCAAGGGGAGCTTATATGCAAGGTACGGAACTCTTACTCTTCGGATGACTGAAATAGTTACAAAGACAGCTTCTACTCGTTTACTAACCTCCTTTGTGTTGACTCAGTTCATGAACCAATCTGGAGTTGCATTCTGCAGCAAAGTAACAGCTGATGATAATGCAATTACCAACAGCGTGGATATCTCGCGCAACCTGACGTAAGCGCTCATCTGGCATACTTAAAAGATCTGATTCATAATGTTTCTGATTCTCCACTTTAGAGGCTTGACGTCCTACGTGTCTTTCTTTCATCAGGGGTCCTTTGAGGGTCGTAACTGCAAATAACGATGCTCAAGTCAGGGTCTTTGATACGGAGAATTTTGCCTGCCTCAACCGCTTCAACTTCGACTGGTGTGTCAATGTAAGTTCCCACGACAAAGTGTCCCTCGAAAAATTTCGGCATTCAATAGTTTGATGCTCTTCTCACTTGCTCTGATGACTATTTTCAGAATACCTCTGTAAGCCCCGATGGCAAATTACTAGCGATTCTCGGGGACAGCGAAGAGTGCTTGATAGCTGATGCTCAGTCTGGAAAAGTAAGTCATTGCTACTGGCAGATGCAGTTTCAAGATGTAGGCTGGGAATTGTGTTCTCACTAATGCTTCTTTGTAACTGCAGACAATCAACAACTTGAAAGGGCACTTGGATTATTCCTTCGCTTCTGCTTGGCACCCAAATGGTCAAATTTTGGCCACGGGGAATCAAGACACGACGTGCCGGCTCTGGGACATTAGGAATCCGTCGCAGTCCTTGGCTGTTCTCAAGGGAAATATGGGGGCCATCAGAGCCATCAAGTTCACATCCGATGGCAGGTTCATGGCCATGGCTGAGCCTGCTGACTTTGTGCACATCTTCGACACGCAGTCCGGGTACGTCAAGGGGCAGGAGATCGACTTGTTCGGGGAGATTGCTGGCATATCATTCAGCCCCGACACGGAAGCTCTCTTCGTCGGGGTTGCGGACCGCACTTACGGGAGCTTGTTGGAGTTCAACCGGAGGCGATGCAACAGCTATCTGGACTCCATCCTGTGAATAACAAAGTTCGCTTCAGAAAGTGTAAATAGACGCCCGCGGAGTAAAAGATAATATGCTTTTTGTATATTTTTGGGGACAAGTTCATGTGCATAAGCAAATATGCCTGGGATTAACGTTGGTAGTCTTTTAAAAATCTCCGGCTTAAGTTAGATGAGCAATTGAAGTGATTCAAGTTTTTGGTTTTTGGGGTTGCAGAGCTATCTTGTTATTGATAGCCTTCCAATTTTTCGTTTTTTTGGCCTCGGTTGGTTGTTGTGTATTTTGAAGACTCTTATTACTACTAATTCAATTTAATCATAGTTCTATTGTATCATTTCGGTGATGTTAGCTTTACTTGTTATCCATTCCTTGATGTTGGCTGAAAATCCCACTGATGTCGATGTACGTTAGAGAGCTTGTCCCGGGGGAAGTTTCCACCGTGTTGGGAGAGGATTCTTTGACTTGCGCTGCCGAGAGATGTCGAACGTTGCGTGGCGTTTTAGTTCTGGCGGGCATCGCATTACGCACCGAAAATGACCCCCGAACGCTGCATCTGCAGTTTCGTGCCGCCCGTTCCATGTTTCAATTGAATATGCAAACTTGTTGACGTCGATTTGACACGATCGCACCATGTGGCCGCTACTGGATGGATTGTGGAGTATCTATACTTTCTCTGGATTTACATTGAATGTCTATTGTTTGTAGCATGAGAAGTGGTGGGTTTGAAGAACCGGTCTTAAAGGAGTAATATGGGTCCCGTACAGATGACTTTAAAAAGGTTGGTGGGAACTAGACAGAAATGGAACTTTCAGGAGAGGCAGCATGGGTCCCGTACAGATGACTTTAAAAAGGTTGGTGGGAACTAGACAGAAATGGAACTTTCAGGAGAGGCAGCAACCGTGGTCCATGGCTGATGGAGAGCAAAACAGGAAGGAAAAGGGTAGGTTGGATACCTGCCAACAGAACGACGACAGGTGTCCCTATCATCGTATATCAACACATGGGGCAGGTCGAATTGAAAGTAACCGGATTCAAATTATTCTATGGGAAAATTTTAAATAAGGATTTGGGATGCTATCGTTTTCTTAAATAAGACTCGAAGTTTATCCTGTTTTAAATAAAAATATGAATTGGCTATATCAATCTCAAAAGATCTGAAGTGGTTATTATTATTTCAAATAGGAGCCTAGTCTTGCTAATCGGCAAAATATTTTAGTTGATTAGGGCTTTAAATTAAAATTAAATTCGATTAAAAATTAAAAAAATAAAACTTCGAGAGAGAGAGAGAGAGAGAGAGAGAGAGAAGGAAAACCCATGCAGGAGAGAGCCTATGATCCCTAGCCCTTCATCGATGGGGTGGCAATGAAGGCCGGATTGCTAGTCCTTGGGCGAGAATTGGTGACCCTCACTAGAAGTGGGAGAGAGTAGCAATTCTCTCCCAGATCTAGGTGAGGGTCTCCAGTCCTCACGTAGGCCTAATGACCCTCACCTGTCTTCTTTAGATCTCGACCTAGGTTTGTGGGTGCTGGGGAGCGCTGGTGTCCCTCGTGCAAGCTTGGGTAATGGCAGGTGATCCTTGCTTAGTTCATGACCCTCTCCCACTTTTGGCGAAGGCTTGCTGGCATTCATTGGCCTTCGCATTCCGCTGCCTCCTACTCATGATGCCGTTGTCTCCTACTCGTGTTTTCCTTCTTTTTTTGGAAGTTTTTATTTGTTTTTTATGAAAAGAAAAAAGGAAAAAAAATTTAAAAATTAAAAGAGATGAAATTGCCCTTCACAATTGGTGAATTCAAGTCTTTTTTTGAAACTGATATAGGTATTTTAAGTTCTTATTCCAAATAAGATACACTTTAGCCATTTATAAGAGAAAATAACTATATTTTGGACCGTTATTTGAAAGAATATCTATTTTAAACTCTTATTTGAGAAAATAAGCGTACTTTAGGCCCTTATTTGTAACTATCCCTTATTCCATTTAACTTGTTTTAACCTATTCCATGCAATACAAACTTAAATTCATATTTGACCCAATCTACATTTCTAAAACACTCATATATTTAATTCAGTTTAGAAAAACCAGTATCAAACTAAGGTGAGAACACGGAGTGAGCAAACGTGAGATCAAGGGAGGGAAAAATAGTCATAGAAGTAGGTTTGACACTAGATAAGTTGTCAACTCATTTAACATTCATATTATTTTGGGCTTTTACTATTCTAAATCCATTAATGACATATTTGCCCGAATATATTTGGTTTGTATAACAATTTATCTTGTCAAATATGGTTAAGAAATGAATTTATGATCCATTTTGAAGCTAGATTATGGACTTGAAACATGCATCGTGGAAAGCCGTTTTCAGGAGGAAGTTGGGCCTTTTCCGACAATGCAATGTCGTACTCTTTGGGTACGATGATCCAATATTTCCATCCACGACAGATGCTCGTGAAAATCCAGGCTAATGAAGGTCCCATTCCTAAGTGGCCTATCTTTGGAAGATTGTTAAGCATGTGTCTCCTGCTCTAAAATCACATCTTTTAGATCCTTAACAATGAAGTGAACCCGACCCAGTAACTTTATAAAATTGTAATTTGTTTTTATTTTCTTATTTGTTGATTTCGAGAACTGTTTTATGTTCACTTAGCTATTTGGCGAGATTAGAGCTTCTAATCCAGACTTTTGATCAGGGTTTTGCGCACATAAACATGTGCTTTGCAGCGCGTATTAATATAAACAGTTGAGGCCCAGTCATGATGACCGATTCAAAGGCAGGTTATGCCCTGACATCTGAAGCCAGTATGATATGATCTTCACCACAATTATATTATAGAATGGTCTCATTGAGAATGTAAATTGCAATGTCCTATTTTATAAAATTTTTTGTTTGGTACTTTCTCCCCTCAATGGTTATAAGTTATAACCTCGAACAATGTATAACGTAGAAATATATGAGAAAATTCATTACCAGCATATGCCTCCCTTAGTTTAAGACAAGAGCTAGAAAGATAGACACATAGGTAGATATACATACACATATTCATCTATATATTTGGAGGTTTTCTTTTTTACAAGATGATATGATTCAGATCCTTAAGCCTGGGTATCCCGACCGGGTCCAATCAGCAGCAATGTGAGGCTGTCCAATACGGAAAGGCCCGGCGGTGGACCGATTCGAATTGGGTTCAGGCCTTTAAGAACAAAAGTGAACCTGACCCATCCAACCTTGTCCCAGATGCATGTCTAAAATCAAATTATCCCTTAAAGATGTCCGACCAAATGAAACAGAACCCATGATTAAGGGCTGTCAACAATGCCCGATGCGGCCTGACTTTTTTTTGGGTATTTTCGGGCCGGGAACTCTTCATGTTCAGGTAATAGTTTAAAATGCAAGTGTTTTAATGGTTTCAAATCGGTTCACGTGTACAACTCGAACCGAAACACTTTTCAATGAGTTCAAGCCCTAACATTGAACCAAAAATACATGCTCGTCTTCTATAGGACGAGAAACCCTAAAACATATGCTCTCCTTCTCTAGAACGTGAAACACTGGTCCTCCTTTTCGACTCCGCTGCCATCAACTCTGTCTTCCTCGTCGACGCTGCCGTCATCAACTCCAACTCCGTGCTCCTCGTCAACTTTTGCCGACGTCTATGTTGTCACCCTAGGAGCTTGCCACCTCTTCTAGGAGAACAATCTGTTGTCTATGACACCAATCTCACCGTAAAGTAAGATCCAGATGCAAGGAAGCCTTGCCATACTTTATATACCTCTAAATTCTATTAAATGATACGTGGGTCTCTTTGCTCAAGTAGGTGTTGCTGGTTGCCTTCTTTTTCTCTTCTAGTGTGATCTCGACCCGTATTTTCAATTCAGATTATACATGGTTCGGGTCGAGAGAACATGAATCCATTTATGATTCGGATCTAATGAGGTAGCGTGGAAACTTGACCCAGACTGTTGAGACCCTTACCCATGAAAATGTTCGGCTTGCCATACCACATTTGATATATTATATGTGACTTTTTTTGTTAGATGCATCCAATTTAATGAAATTACTATTTTCTTTGCCAAATTAAGTTTTTATATTTTTCCAAGAATAAAAAAAGGAAATCCTCTTAAAATTTCAATCTAAACACAAACGTCTAATCAAATTGTGACATTTTATCTGTGTAGTAAAATAGACTATGCATTATATACAACGATATAAGAGTAGTTTATTTAAAATAAATTAATATAATTATTAATATTATATATACCTAATCTTTTTAAAGTGATATATGGTAAAATAAGATATCTTATTTGAAAATATCATTAGAAAGTTTTCTCAACACTGTAGAAGGAAAAAAAATACAAACATATGTCTATACATTAATGTAGAGAGGAAAAAATGACTTTGTTGTCTATGGTAGAATTATAGTAGAATAGACTAAATTTATGCAAAACAATATATCGGGAATAGACATAAATTGATCATAGTAAGCTTGACTATAACATACACAATGTATTATGTGCTAGATAAATTGTTTATAGTCGGTAACATTAGTCAATGCTATGACATAGAGCAACAGATATTTTGCTTCAATACAATATAAATATTGAGTCCAATGCAATATTGTAGTTGAACGCCAATTACTTAAAACTTGACAAAATCATCATGTTGAGTTAAAAGGAATAATGGACAACGGTATATTCATTTCATTTCAAGGTAATCAAGATGGCAAGTCTCCGAAGAGAGTTATTATAGAATCATCACATTTACCTCTTCTCTTTTGAGAAAAAGAAAGTAGCTATTAGAATTTGACATTTACAACAGAATAACTTGATTTGATGAGAATTTCTCAAATCACTCAAAAACCTATATTCTGAAGTGGACGAGCTAATCAGCATAGTCTCACCCGTATAGTAAGAGTCGAGAAGTTTCTTACAAAGTAGCAAAATATCTGATGTATTAATTGTCCAAAAGTGAGCTGGTGACGCTATGCGAATTCATGATATGATGACGGACGGTGTGACCTTTTGACGCGGAGCGACACTAACATGATTCGGACCCGAGTTGACATTTTCAAGAGCCTAGGTTTTGGCTTCGTCATCCACTCATTCTGAGTTCAACCACTCCACTATTAATGGAGAATACTGGGCAAGTCAGTGATTCCCGAATCCAATCAGCTACTCACCTTTTTCACCTTCTCTCTCGAGTGATTTAACATCGGGGCTAACTTCCACTTGCCATCCAACGAATGAGATGAAAGCATGCTGAGAAGCGTCATCATGACTTGACGCGAGAATCATTGCGGCAATCGACGTTAGTCAATCGATCGTGCAAGGATCCACGGCGTGTCCTCTAGCGCCTATGTTGAATGAATCGATTCAATCGGAGCATCATGGTTGTGGAAATCCATCAGCCTGATTGAGCACAGTTGATGCTCATTTATTGTCATTTAAGGACAAATGGTATCACTTTGTCGGTCCTTAACAAGTATTCCGAGAGGTGACTTTTTATACATCGTTGTGTTTAAGGTTTGTGTTACGACTTAATTGATTATGCTATCGTAGCATATTTCAGATATCACGCTAACTAATGAGACAATACAGAAAGTCATAAGGTCTTGTGCATCATGCTAACTTTTGAGGGATCCCTACGTGTGTATCGCTTCATCGTTTCTATCCCACCTCAACCATCTCAAAAGAGACTATTAAGTGCTATACTCATCACGTTGGAGCTTGCACAAATGAAGATTGCCCGAATTTGATTGAAACTTGAACATCGCCTGTGCTCTTCTATTATATTACTTTCCAGCACTATATTTGTAGCCTTTGCTACCCTTTCTTCTTTCCCATAATATTAAAGTTGTCAAGTTTAATTTTTATGTACCAAAATACACCACTTTTTTCAGTATTATTAAAGTCAAAGACAATTCTTCCATATTAACTATAAAGTTACATTTGGTTGTCCGGATTTCTAATCGGGATAAGACTGGATAGGACAAGATATGATATATTGGGATTTTTTTATATCTTGTCTATTATTTGGTGAATCGCAGTATTAAAATCGGATATATTCACATCATATCATGCACATTTTTTTTTTTTATAAATGGCATGTAATTATAAATGAACCTAAATGTTCATAAATGAAGATGGTGAAAATCTCTTGTAATACTATTCCTTAATTTATTTTTATTTTATTTTTCCTCTTTTTTATATTCTTTTCTTTATTATTTCCTTTTTCCCCTTTCATCATTCTTCAATAAAATTTTATCAAATAGCAAATTGTACTAACATACCTAAAATACAAAAATAACTAAAATATATAATAAATATAAATATTTAATTTATAGATTGAATGTTTATTATAAGATAGACTTAAAGTTGAATATATAAATTAAAATAAGATTAATTAAAAAGAAATTTCTATTTTTTATTTCTTAAATTAAAATTCAAATATTATTTATATTGAAATATAATTTCAATTTTGTTAATTTAATAATTTTGTTATTCGAGAAAAATAACTTTCCTATTATGGATATTAAAAATTTTATCCATCTTTATCATACCTCCCCCATGGATTATTTTATCCTATTTATATCCCCCTTATATTCGACTTTATCCCGTCCTGAGCGAGCACCAAATATAGAATAAGATAAATCATATTCTATCTTGAATTTTATTTAGATTGCCAAACGCAGCCAAAGAACTCTTGAGATTTGAATTCTTTACAGCATTACCTTCAGGAATTAGATGTGTTCAAAAAAACTTTGAGCTTGACCTATGAAAGTACCAAATGTCAATTATTTCGCTTGCTCAAATAGTACTTGAGGGTTCAAATTCAATTCTAAACTTCTTACCGGTCAATCTCTTATTTTGAAATAGTTAAATTGGTGAAAATCAAATTGGCTGATGCTCAAATTGGAAAGATAGGATCCTCTCTATTCATGGGGTAAATTGTCATGGTCAATGTGCATTCTCGGATAGATGACATCTCATTATAATGACTTCAAATGGTGTAGATGTATTTTCCTTTTCATTCCTTTTCTTTCAAATCGAACCCCAAATATGTGTGCGGACGGCACCGCCACCATCTCCTCCGACCTCATCTGCCATTGCCTCCAACATGATGATGTGTTAGAGGTGATCATCAAGTGGCCTGAGAGTCGAGCCGAGTTTGCTCACTATATGCTCTTATGGGAATCTGTTCGAAATGACTCTAAATACTAGAGTTGTAGTGGCGTTGCGGTCAGTTATAGAAAAGAAGAGACGTAAGAGAAATTCGATGTGCATCCTATGTATTTTTAGACATTATTAGAGGTGATCAATCGGCGGGTTTGGGTTGTACTCTCAAATCAAGTTCAAAATATCACCCATGTTCACTTATCATGAAAAAATGACTAGTTAGGTTCAACTTGACCCCATCTTGTTAGGCTAGACAATCGCGTTAGGTTAGAAATATTGTTCGGAGCTGTCCGTTCACGAAAAGACATATGATAATCGTGTGGGTTTGGTAGGCCCACTTTGGACCCAATTGGGATTGCGCCTCACAACTATAGGCTAGCTTGGAATAGTGCTTTTGGGCCACCATAGCGAAGGGCCCTTCGGCCACCAGGCTAATTGTCCAATGTAGCTATTACACGTATGTCTCCATTCGAGCCGCGACGACTGACATCCTACTCAATATTCGCGTGAATAGTGATGATATGCATTGCCGACGATGATGCAAAAATCTAGAAGGAGGAAAAAGATTTGCGAGTTCATCATATTTGGTCCCCCACATAAACTCAAGTCCAATGTTAGGCATGACGATCGTGTGATCCGCCTTACCCAACTTGCAAAAAGCCGAATCCATCGCACCTTGCTCACACTTCCGATTAAACAATGCCCCGTTTGGCTCCAACCAAAAAGTTGCTCACCTGCTTCTTAGCATTAACCCTTTAGGCACCTAATTCTGTTCACATTACGTTAATGCACCTGCACGAAGTTGGGGATTTTTCCCCAATACCCTGATTTGATTTGGCCTACCCTTTTCTTCATTCGATTAGCTCTTCATTAAAGTTCACAGAACAGATTCTTCTGGGGACAGATCAAGGAAAAAAAATATCAGATGCTTCAAACCAAGTCGTCACTTTCTTTCTAGACGCGAGAACAAGGGAATAAAACTATATGAACGCAGGACCAGAAAGAGAAGAACATACAAAAAGAACTGTTTTTTTCCGCCAAAGTGCCTCCTCCCCGTCAGGTTTCGTGGCGCAAAAGGTCAAAAGACTAGGAGCCCCACTCAATCGAAATGATATCAGAGCAATAATGACTTGAATCTGAAAAGACAACGACGGGTTTTCAACTACGTCCTTAAATTCTTTGGCGCTTGCTCCAGCGATCGTCATCGGCTTGGAGAGCTCCATTACTACTGCACGTTCCAGCTCCAGCGCAGCGGCTTCGACGCACGCTCGAGAATTCTCTTAGGGAACGTCAAATCTCATAGCTGCAGAACTCAGACCGGACGACAATAATTGAAGAATAAGGAGCCTTCTTGATCCCGAATACTTGAGAATTCTTTTAATGAACGTCAAATCTCATCGCTACAGACCTCAGACCGGACGACAATAATTGAAAAAAAAAAGAAAAAAGAAGAAGCCGTTCTCTTTCTGGATCTCGGATACTCGAGAATTCTTCTAAGGAACGTCAAATCTGAACGATTGAGAGCTCAGACCGGACGACAATAATTGAAGAGCCAAAAGCCGTTCTGGTTTTTGATCTCGATCTGTTCACATGTGCTCAAATGCGCGGTCAAACTTGCGTGCCGGAATTCGCTCGTTTGGGGGCCCTTGACAATGCGGGAAGCCAACTGGAGAGGCTGTTCCTCATTTGATGTACCTTCCATGAGCTTATTTTTCTTCTTATTTACGTCTTAATAATCTTGAAGACTTTTCTCTTTGCGTGAATAATATTAACCAAAAAAGAGTGATGTATCTGGAAAAAAATATGTAACAACCTCATCTGACGAGGATGAGAGTGATCGGGTCTAGAAGATTTAGGTAAGGAGTAGCTCTTTTCGTATAACGAAGAAATGAGCATAAATGAATTGAATTGTAAATTGAATAGGGAGAGCTCTCTCTTTAAATGCAAAACTTACAATTGACTTACAATGCTCCTTTTGACGCGACAAGTTTAGCATTGAGATGAGAGCACTTTTAGGATGAACGACTTCTTAGAAAAGTACCTACTTATACGTCATTGGACAGACTATGATGCCTAGCACGATTAGGGATGTCACAGAGAGTATAATTAAATGCTTAGATCCTGTAATTTAAGCTATCATTTAAAAGTTCTGTTTTCAGGATTTGTTTGGCAACTTTTTATTCTCATATAAATCTTTTATCTAATCTTGAGGCTCTTACAATTTCTCCTATTTTTTTTCTTAACGCAAAACACACAACCTTTAAAAAATTAACATATCGAAGTACAGATTAACATATAATTTTAACGATTGTATGAATACTAATGTATGTATTCTTTATTTTAGCAGTTAATATATCTAGCGTGATTTCCAATCTCATACACTTCCGCAAGAAGATACTTATTTTCTTCCAATTGGCAGCCACCCTACTTCGGGTAAGCACGTAGCGTGCGCCCTGACATTACTATTGTTCACTACCGATAAACACATCTGATGAGAGTAATGATTAACCATGGAACGAGTTATTCCATGTTTTAATCCCGACCAATTCAAAAGTTACCTCATTGCATTCCGTGAGAATATAAGCAAGGGGGCAAATATCACAAAAAAAACTTTCACACTACACCACTATAATATGAATAATTTATACTTTCCGCGTCAATAAAAATCCTAAATTTGCCCACTATGACACAAATATTCCTATTTTTTTTTTTTTTTTTTTTTTTGTGTAATGTAAAAACCCAAACTTATATATTTGTGATATATGAACTCTTTATTTTAGTTTCATCCAAGGTATATTTGTCACATTGATATAAATTCGGGATTTTTATAAAAAAATTGAGGTATTTGTGTCACAATGAGAAAATTTAAAGTTTTTAGTAATATAATAAGGTTTGGGATATTTATGTTACAATAAACATAACCTGTAATTTTTAATGATATTAACCCTAAGTAAAAATAAGCTAATTAAAAGGCTAAGAATAATACAAGATGTGATTTTTTATTATAAAAAAAGCTTAGATTATTTAATTTTGCAAAAAGGCGGAGATTGTATTAATCAATAACACGAAAGTATTCTGTCAATTCACTAGATCAATCAATTCCCTTTTCAATCCCCATTAAGCAAAGCTGTCATTGGACACTCGATCCATCTTTTCCTTAAAAACTATCCTAAAACCCTTCTGATTAAGATTATAAGAAACTTATCGACAACATCCGTGACTATCAACCTTATTTTCAAATATAACAATAGTGGAGTTCATGCATTCACACGTTACAGCGGGAATCGAAAACATCAAAACCGTGGGCTTCTGGCCTTGTTGATTTTCCTCTGGTCAGACAGAGAGAGAGAGGAAACGATAGAAAGTACACTGCACATCATGTGACAAACCTTGATAACCACAATACCATGAACTCAAGCAAAAGACTATGCTATTTCAGAGAGATAGTACGGCATTTTTAGGTACCGATGGCGCAGATGGGTTAAAAGAATGTGTCCGGGAATCAATGTATAAGCACTTTCTTCTTCCGAGTAGTTTACCTTCTGCAAGCAATAATTATTTCCACGTTTCAACGTGGGAGCACTGACTTCAAAGCCATGCCAGGGGAACTGTCTTCCCATCAAAGCATTGCTCGGGGCGATTCATGCATCTGCGCAGAAGAAAGGCCAAAAAATTAGGGTTTCGATAATGCCCTAATCATTTAGTTTTGTTTGTTGTATAGATATACTATTATTAGGGTTTCTCAGTTATGTTCTAGTTTTCAAAATAAAATGAGCCACTTGAAAGATTCTATGTCTGTGTGATTATGTGACTAAAAAGATTGTGTAAGCGCACATGCTGCAACGAATAACGTGGAATCTCAACTTGAGATAACACGAGTTTAGGACTTTTGGCAATATCAAAAAGTTTTATTCTTTGATGACGGTATAAGTGATCTTAGAGGCATCATATCATATGATGATCTTATCAAGGAATACTTGTGACAACCTTCTAGATTAAGACTTTGGAAAAGGAAAAAGTAATTAGAAAAGGGTATTCTAAGAGACTTTTATTGGTGCAATGGTGATACAAGAAAACCTTGCCCATGGATGTAATCTTTTTACTTAGCTAGATGAATTATTTGATCGGTTGATGAAAGTTTTCATTTCATGGCCGTTTGCATAAGAAATATTTTCACACCGGTTGGTATTGGTGTATTAAAATACAAACCCTAGATTATAACAAGGCTCGATATCTCCTTATTCCATTTGAGGTCGACCTATTTTATGAAATGAAACCGGTAAGTAACGTGCCTCGTGATCTCGAATATCTTAGTTGACTTTGTTTTCATGATTGATTCTATTTATTCGCCGCACTCAAGCTCCCGTATTCGGCATCAATTATAAATAAAAAGGAGGCAAGAAATGGCTGCCCCATACATGAACTCACGAGTGCCATAAAAAATCAAAAGCTTAGAGAAAACACGTCACGTGCCTCACCCAATAGAAAAACGGGGAATGGTCACGTGATCATCATTTTTCCTCGTGATTCTGCCACTAGAAAAGGTTTCTTCCGGACTCGAGGGGGAGTTTAACACCGAACACCATCATAAGATAACTCAACATCACGAATCGAGATTCAAAAAATGTCTTACCCTTATTTTGCTTTACGAAAATATACCCAAAAAACCCAATTATCCAAACATTGTCACGGCAACCTTATTTCAAGAATTAGAGCTCTATTTTGAAGAATACAGGCCATACGTTCTTATCGACTGTCGTATGGATTTGCGAGCACATACGACATCGACGAATTTAAGAAGAAGTCAAGAGCCTGTTGCATTCGATCCGTGCGCCGTAAAGGGAAAATGATGAAAGAGAAGAGAAGTTGGAGGAGGAAGCAATCGCGTCGGAAGCAATTGAGGGCGGCGATGGCGATACCGGTGGGTCCAAAACCTCAAAACATTCCAGACAGCCCCTTTGCTTCCATTCGAAGCGAATGCCTCTTGTCCATTCATCCCCCGCAAAAAGAGTCCGGAAGATCTCCCCAAGAAGGTGCGGGTGCGCAAAGCAAGTCGACCCCATTGGAGGCTTTTTGGAGCTCAATCCACCCCACTGAAACCCTCCGGCCAGAGTTCCAGTTTTTACAATCCTCCAATGTAATTCCCAAAGGATCCAATATGAATTTCGTTGCGAGGGCCGACCGTTTTCGCCCACGAATTTTGTGCGTTTCAACGCGATCATAATAGTGGTGTGCAAAACGATTATCATTTAGCCAGTTTAGTCCAGTTTCCGAGAGTGTTTTGTTTAGTTTTCGATTCCTAAAAGTGGAACGAGTGTCCGAAAGGTCCGGTCCTAGTTTTGGTACCAAGGGGGAATTGGACCGGACGGACTACATATATATTTTTTATATCTTCAAAAAAATTAGTGGGTTTAGTTCATTATTTTTAGGAGAAATGAGCCTATAATTGGACAATAAAATATCCGGATGGAAGTATATGATTTTTCTCGAATTCCAAATTTATTTCTTATCATGTTTTGTACAATAAGGGTCCGAATTATAATCATTATGTTTAAGAAATCAATTTCTGTTCTATAAATAGATTTTTCTCCTTTTGTTTCCTTGATGAGTTTCTAAGAAAAAATACGCGTTTGATAATGACCCAAAATTTATATTTGTAGAACACACAAAATTTTTCCCTCTTGGGCAGCCAGTGGATAGAGACTAGTGACTAGAGGACAATGGTGGTGGATAGCAACTAGTGGATAGTGATGAGTGGTTGGGACAGGTGGACGATCGGCTAGTAGAGACGACAAGCGATGAGAAGAGTTTATTTCTCATTTCTATTCCATAAATAGAAAAGTAAAATTTTTATTTCTTATTTCTATTCCAAACTTATTTTTGGACTAAAAATTTGATTTAGAAATTAAAAAATGAAATTTATGTTATTAAATGGATATCTCGTTTCAAATATGTTCATGAGAATAGAAAATAACTCTAGTTAGAAATAAAATGATTATTATATGCGCCTTAAGATATCCAAATGGAAATATGAAAAAAAATAATGAATAGTTCCGTTGGACCTAAATTGGAACCGATATAGTCCATGGTTCTTGATATTGGGAATTAGTTCTCTTAGTTCGGTTCTTGATTCTACTGTAGAATTGGACCGGATTGGGAACCAATCATCCTTAAGTCGTAAGGCAAACTTGAAAAGTGACGCGACTTTAACATGCTTAAGTTTTATAGCATTATTAATGAAAATGTAACATTTGTTTATGATGCAACTTGCTACGGATTACCAATACCAAATAGGCATGACTCGCGATTCTCGCCCCAAATAGGCTTTCTTCGCCTGGACAGAATCATCGTTGCTTCCGCCGTTATATGAGCAAGGGTTCATAATGCATTACAATTTTAAGAATTTCTGACAAGAATCTTGCAAAGAAAAGTATTTTTCGCGGAGTCAAAGAGGGGGTTAACCCCGGACCAGTCAACTAACTTAACCACCAAACCTGGTTACGGTTCCCCCTGGGGCTTGCCCGATTGTCACAAGAATCAAGCCTGCCATGGCGACGCCCACGCGCAGGACCTCCCGGTGGAGCTGCACTCGCCCGGTGGAGACTGCCAAGGGGGCGCCCGAGGAGGCGCGTGTGGTCGGGCGGGGGCGAAGAGCGCGTGGGGTCAACTGCTTGTAGCCGCAAAACGGAGTGCGCCGCAATTGAAGAGCTTGTCGTGCGCTCGCCCCCCACGTGGCGGATCCTCCACACTGCTCTTCGGATTCTGCGCCGGGCGCTATTGACCTAACCGCAGTCAACGAAATTTAACTAGAGTTAGACCCCGGTGCATGATTATAGGGAGGGAGAGGGGGGGAAAATAAACAAAATAAATAAGTGAGTGATAAACGTCAGAAATTCCCAAATTTTTTAAGGGCTTCCTCCAATTCCATTCCCGGTTCATGATTTATAAAAGTCAAGATGTATGCGTAGACTTAATGTAAGAGAAACACATTATAAATGCATTAAAAAAATAGTGATTTTTGATTGAAATGACCTGATTGCATTGACTAAAAAATTTAAGTAGTTAATGATGTGATCCATTTCATTTGATTTAAGGATGTTGTTTTTTGATAAGATGATTTAGTTTCATATGATATGATATTTTATTTTTTCACAATTTCAAGCCACGCCATATTCTATGGTCCAACTGACCCAAAATATATATATATATATATATATATATATATATATTTTATATTTTACGGTTCAAAAGGGAGACGGGGCTACCGTACATGGTTTCCAATTTCATTTAGGTTCAATAAGTATAAAATAAAAGGACTTTTAAATTGGCATTTTTGGTGTCATGACACATGAAAGATTCAACTACCACAACCTATCTGTAAATATCATGGTTGTTATAATTATTTGAGAAGAAGTCTTCTTCTCAAAAATGATCTAATAATGTATACTCCGTTTGATTTTTAAACCATCCATCATTAACGGACATCAGCAATTTTAACCTCGGAACAGGTGGACATGAGTGTGGTAATCTAACATGGAAGTAGACATGCATAATTGATCTTAGGACAGCTTATGTACATTTATATATTCAGTGACATTTGCTCACTAAATAAATTAGCTCATTATTTCGTTAGTTATATACTATCTTGCAATACAAATATCCAAACTTTTTAACTCGACTAGCCTCATGGATGCATGTCTCGTTAGCACGTGTCTAGAAGCTCTAATCACAATGTGACCACTAAAGAAATCACAATTGGAAATAAGGGTGATTGGTTTCAGGATGAGTGGGTTCAAAACTTGAAATTTGGAACCTATCTTATTAAATTTGATTATTAATTTTTGAAATCTCGAATATACTATGTTTGCCCCGGAACCTATTATGTTTTCCTGGTTCAGTTTCGAAGTTTCCCCAGGAAACTATTTCTTTCTTTCTTTCTTTCTTCTTCATCTTCCTCTTCTTAAATCGGGACAAATAACAGTCATAGTAAAATAGTATGAGCAACAAAACAGCTCAAAACAAAACATTGATACAAAAGAAACGGAAATATGAAGCAATATGAAAGTTAAGTTCATTTAAGAAAGAAATCTTCTTCTAACTCGATAAAATAAGTTTTTAACCATCGGTTCTCGGGTGAGTGTATGGGTAGGTGGGTTCAATACCAGAAATTGGAACCTATTAGCACGATATCGGTTCCAAATATTTGGAATTGGGAATCAGATTTGTTTCAATGACTGGTTTGGTTCAGTTTCCATGAAGAAGAGTCTTTAACTTAGATCATAACTCGGCCCTAACTTTACGCATACGGGGTCATCTGCCGTGGTTCGCGGGCTGCATTAGTCATATCCCTATGAAGCAGGACACCATTAACGACCTTTGGTATTATCTAAGGTAGAAGAATGACTTCGAACCCAATAAAACAATGAAGACGTCATTGTCTAGGTCATCTAATGGCCGTCTTCCACCATGCCCATCTTCTTGGACTTTCTGTGGGAATGTTATCATGAACCCCATAAAAATCATCAGGTTTTGGACTATCTGACCCGGAATTTAGTTATGTTTTATCCATACGGTCGTGAAGAGGGTTGGAACTGAAATTTGGGATAATGTAGAGTGACATTAGCTCAATATAATACAATATCATGAACAAGCATGTTAACCTAAGTGGTTCACTCATCTCTATCTGAGGCCCTTCTTTTCTAGGGTTGTCTCTATCAATCTCCCAAGGGACTAATCAAATTTGTGGCCCCAAGAGCTCTTGCGACAGATAATCTAATCCCAATCATGCGCATACTTATGTATGCATTTATGTCATCTTCATGCTTATCTCGTAGTGCTCCAAGACTTTTCGTATAATGCTGCATTATTTTAATTCCAGGTCAAACTCACAGCTAAGCTAGCCATTATGGGAAATGGGGGGGTGACCATTTCGATCGATCTTGACCCTTCATCGAAATTCCTTGTTTGAGCTGGCGTACCTCCTGTTGCCGTGCGAATTACTTCTCGTATCCTTAGTCTTGCACTGCACTTGATAGGTTGATTCATGGGCATGGGGGTGAATTGTCAAAAAAGGAACAGACAAGTTGACAATTGGGATATGATCCGAGGCGAATGGTTGAGTGCTCTCATGATCCTTATATTCTATTACTTATGATTGGGTGCACTTAGCATTCCATACTAACAACTCCGGAGACTAGTTAAGGATGACAGAATTTTGGATTTCCAAGGTCCGTTTAGTAAGGTTTTGGAAAGTGTCTAAGGGTACACTTTTACATTTTCCTTCGGAAAATCTTCATTTGCGTTCCAAATTATTGTACCGTAAAAATTGTATTAAGAATTAAGCTTGACCAAGTGAAAGATTAAGCCACTTCCATCAGATATAATTAATGAAAATAAATACTTGAAAGAGGCGAGGAGGAGCGTGGTTTTGGGAGATCTGATTCTCGTCCCTACGCCTTGCACTAGGGCAAGAATTGATCGTACATCCCCACCCCACACCACTCAGTGTGCGGTTGGGTTACCCCAACTGAGGCAGGTCGACGCTGCTTCTCACGAGGATCGGTAAAACTATCATTCCTAATTGTCCTTAAGGATAGTCCGACCGGGCCTATGTTGAAATTGGGACAAATGATTGGTTTTCGCTGACGTAAATTATCAAGGAGAGGAAGCTAAAAAGAAGGAAAATGTTTTTTTCTCTTGTTCGGAAAGTAGGGGAAGTGAAAAGTTGAGGAAGATGAAGAGAAAATACAAGCGCGGGGCCCGTAACTCCTTAGTCAATCCTACGCGGAGAGAAATTAAGAAGCAAGTCAATGAAAATTCCTAATCAGCCTATGAAATGCCTCAATTTCTTCAATTTTGGAGGGTTTCCTAGTCATTTTGATCATGCAGGCTCTGCTCACCTTGCACGTTCTATTCTTTCCAAGAACTTTCTCTTCCACGAACTCCATTATTGATCGTGGTCGGTTTGCACCAGAAAAGCATAACATGAGATGAAACGCATTACAGAGACACTCGAGTATGATGCGACATGATAGGTTGCACCTTGTATATTGACCAATAACTTATATGTTCTCATCTTTACCGAGTTACTTTGGTTATTGCAAATGTGATGGTTCAATGTAGCTTCTTCTCCCATATTTTAAAGTTTGCAACGCTTGAGCTTTGCTCTAGCTAAGGTCACTAGTTTGTTTACCCCACCTCTTTTGCCTCTCTTCTCATTGTTCCACTATTTCATCGCATGTCACTAATATTCAAGAAATACTGTTTATTTTAACATAATTTGAAGTTTTTCTTATGACCTCTATCATTTCACACGCAATTAAGAGATTGTATATAGTTTATGAAAAAAATTGTATGTCATACTATGTTTGTGATATTCCATGTTTTTAGTTATATTATGTATGATAATTTGCATAACATTCGAGTTTACAATCTAATCAATATGAATTGACATGAGTTATGAAGCAACATGTGATACATTAATAAAAATAATCTTCCCAAATTGAGAGGGGGGGAGGGGGTTGAAACTTTGTCACATGAAATTTAGTATACCTTACTATATTTGCAGAAAAAAAAAAAAACTGATTGTGGGGGTTGCAAATTTGTCACATGAAATTTAGTATACCTTACTATGTTTGCAGAAAAATTACTGATCACCAATTGGGCAGTTGGCTGAGTTATAGACTTTGATTTTTCAAGCCACAGAAGTAGTTCGATGCCTAGGTCTATCATCCTCAATTAGTCTACAAAGGACAAGCATGGGCCAGTCTCGAACTTTCCCACCCTTGAATGGTAAATTGCATATCGTGATGGCAACCTCACCACTAGGCATTAATATCTCACTGGCACCCCTAAAATTCAATTATGTGAGTGATGGGTGAGACAAGTTTCCACTATTATTTCTCTTGTATTTTCTATTTTAATTCTCAACTCATTCTAAAATTTTTATCTTACCTCTTTATAAGATGTGGGAATCAAAACTTACCATGTAAATTAAACATTTTCACCTCAATCTCTTGAGAAGATGAAAATTACAACTCCTCATTTTTCTCATTTTACGTGGGGAACGAGGGTCATGGGGACAAGATTCACTGATTACTCTTGTACTTGTCCACCCGTAAATGGCGGGTGGCAATGACAACCTCGCCACCGGGCAATTAATATCTCATCGGCGCCCTAAAATTCAACTATGTAAGTGACGTGCGAGGTAGGTTTCCACTAAATTCCCAAACCTTTCTTTTCGCGAGAAAAAAAGGGGAGGAAGGAAGCAAAACTACTGGCCGCGGACTCCGAGGAAGATAGGACTTTTCGAAAATGCAGAACAACTCATCGCGAAGAAACATTGCCCCTCTCTCTCTCTCTTCCTTTTTCCCTCGTACCAACACCGTCAAAACAGTTCAATCCCCCGCGTTACCAACGTGGGCGCGCGCGCGAGAGAGACCGGGTCGCATCGCGCCGTGTGAACGCACGTCTCGTGTTTGTAGGCTCGTCCGTCCCTACCCCTCGCGTGCGTCCGTCCTCCCCAGTCAACAGTCAACACGAACCTCGGAAGGGAAGGAAGGGGGCCAATGGCAGGGCACCCCGGCTGTCGGGCGGGGGGCACGTGTTCAGCCGCGAGAGGAGGGCCGACACACGCGTCGCCCCTTCATTGGGCCTGGGGGGTAATCAGTGAGGGGGGAGTCAGACGTCACGGTCTTAGGGGGTAATTCAATGCTGGTACGCAGAGGCCGAGTGAGAAACGTGGGTGGGATTAATGCGCATGAGTCGTGGATTTAACGGCGTGATTTCGAGGTGGCGAAGGGGCGAGGGGTGGTGGGGAAGAGAGCTCCTTCGTGTATAAATAGCCGCGCGAGGAGGGTGGGGAAAGGCAGAGAGCGTGTGAGGTTTGAGAGAACTTCCCACGAGAAAGAAAAAAGAAAAACAGAGCGTGAGTGATACACGAGAGTGCGAGTGCTGGTTTTGATCGGGCCTTCGATCTTCTTCTTCCCCCCCTCCCAACTTCTCTAATGTCCCCGCTTCTCTGAATCCCTTTCTGTGAATCATCTGACTTTCAAAAAATAACAGGAAAGTTCTGATTTTTGGGCCTTTTTTTCTTCCCCGAGAGAGAAAAAAAAGACACAAAACTTGGACGTCTGAGGATTTTCTTGAGAGCCAGGTGTTTTCAGAATCGAGATCCAGAAACGATCCTTTTTTTTTTTTTTTTTTTTCTTCAAATTTTTTTTCCTTGCTAGATCGGGTGTTTTCTTGCTTCCGGTCTCTTTCTTCTTCTTGCTTTTCTTCTTCAGCTGAATCAGCTCAGAGGGTGATTTTTGGTCCCTCGAAGGTTGGTCTTGAATTAAGCTTCTGGAGTGAAGAGGTTGTGTATTAAAGACTTCTTCGGTCCATATCAATTTGGCAAAATCGCTTCTTTTCTTTGCTTTTCTGCAAAAAAAAGAAAATCTTCAACCTGTGCTTTGATTTTGGTAAGCAACAGGTTACACCCCCACCCCCCAAAAAAAAAAAAAAAAAAAAAAGCTTCTTTTTTTCTTCTACTCCCCTTTCCCGTCTTAGTAGTCCAGATCTGAAATTAATTAGCAGGTACGTACATTAAACATTTATGGCAGCGATCATGGATTTCTACAATAGCAGAACAGCCGCAGCTCTCGAACCAGAGTCATTCGATACCGGTGGCAATGAGCTGATGGACGCACTTAGCCCTTTTATCAAGAGTGCTTCCCCATCATCGAACCCTTCGTTTTCGTTTTCTTCTCCTTCCTCCAACTACTTCTCCTTCTCAACGCCATCCCCCTCTTCATCTCTTTCCCAGCCCATGTCGTACCCCGACGCTTGCTCCACCGCCTCCGTGACCCAGCTATTTCCTGACGGGTTCTCGGTGCAGCAATCGGGTCCGACGGGGTTCGACCTCTACTACCCGACCCAAGTAGTACCCCAGATGGGTCAGATCATCCAACCTCAGTCCCACCTTCAAGATTCTTCCTCTTATCCGTCTTCTTTCTATCAATATCACCAGCAGCGGCAGCAGCAGCAACATCATCATCACGGCGGCGCCGCCGGGTTTCTTGGGCCGAGGGCCGTGCCGATGAAGCAGGCAGGTCTCGTCCAGAAGCCGGCGAAGCTTTACCGGGGAGTGAGGCAGAGGCACTGGGGCAAGTGGGTGGCCGAGATCCGGCTACCCAAGAACCGCACCCGCCTCTGGCTCGGCACCTTCGACACGGCCGAGGAGGCCGCCCTTGCCTACGACAAGGCGGCGTACCGGCTGCGGGGCGACTTCGCGCGGCTCAACTTCCCGCACCTCAAGCACAAGGGGTCGCACATCGAGGGCGACTTCGGCGACTACAAGCCGCTCCATTCCTCCGTGGACGCCAAGCTCCAGGCCATCTGCCAGAACCTGGCCGAGAAGCCGGCCGACGGCAGGAAGAGGCGCTCGGCCCCCGCCGGCGGCGGCAGCTCCTCAGCTGCCGCCTCGCCGCGGAGGCCGGAGCCGGAGCCGGAGCCGGTGAAGGCGGAGGTGGGAGCGTCGGCGGCGACGTCGTCCTCCCCGGAGAGCGACGACGCGTCGGTGGAGGAGTCGTCGCCGCTGTCGGAGCTGACGTTCAACGACTTCGAGGAGCCGCAGTGGGAGAGCGTGGGGGTGCCCGAGAACTTCTCCCTGCAGAAGTACCCGTCCGAGATCGATTGGGCTGCTATCTATTCTTGAAGTCTTGTCACTTCTCATCATCGTCATCATGTCATGTCCCGTTTTCTTGAGCAGTTTCGTCTTCTTTTTCTTCAAATTTCCAAGAAGCGCAGTATGTAATATTTTAGGGAGTAATTTAGGGAAAGCAGGGGGCTCTTTGCTGCGATGGAGTTTTTGGCAGTTGCAGCGAGCCACTGCTAAGCCTTTGTGTCGTCGTGTAAATCCGACCACGGCCCGCCGGGGTTTTAGTCGGCGGCGCCGTGGATCATCTCCATGCGTTCCGTGTTTAATTTTTGTTAGTGGAAAAGAGAATTATTTGCATTGTCCAAATTTGGTTGGTGTGATTTTACGTGTCTTGAATTACGTGGTGGTGGTGTTTGGTTCTCGGGATGATATTTTGTGGCGCTCCGGACGGGACAAAAAGGTCACTCGTGGGTCAGGTCCGACTCAGCCCCGTCCCGGAGCGGACGCGATTCGCGTGTCCTTCCTTCGACTTTTGCTTTAGTAAAAGGTCGGGAATCATCGGGAACACAGCTCGGAAATGGAAATTTGGCCAGATGGGAAAAGATTGATTAGGCGTGGAAATAGTGTTGAAATGGCAAGAAGTTTCCATTTTTCCCGGTCTTTTAAGAATTTCAAAAACTAGTTTGGCTGATCAGGTCTCTACATGCCATGGAATATAAGGGGGCAATTCCACACATCTTCAAGTATTCGAAAATCGGGGATTTATGACTCTTTAATGGTAAAAGAATAGATCTTTGGTTGTTCATCGAAAATTTTTGGAACAATTTTATCAGGTAGGACGTTCTGAGTAGAGATACGATGCAATACTTTGGAGTATTTCGAGATTCCTATCAAAGCAAAGATTTCTCTCGAAACAAACCTCCTCCTTTCAGGTTGTGCCTTGGATTTGCAAGTTATAAACATGATCGGCGGCATGAAAGATGGAGCTTTCACCATCCAAGCCCTCGCTTCCTTCTTTTACAAATTCCAGAAGGAAGCGCACAAATTGGACGATTTTAGAAAGCCTTAAAATCTTAGAAGAGTGAGCTCATTGTCTGCTTGATGCAATTGCTGCTCGTATGATCCTTCATAAATCGAAGCGCTTGCATTCCAAGCTCATACTGTTCTACAGCTCCTATTAATCTCTTTAACCCTGTGCAAAGATCCGCTCGTCAAATTACGCCACGCCATCGAAATTGTAGTACTTCAACTTTGCAAGCGCAATGCTGTCATCACCCTGTGCACCCTCGGAACACCGAGTCAAGTACCAAATCATGAAATAACCCAATGACATTATGCTTCATCTAATAGAGGTACAATATGATGAGGTGCTCAATTGCTTTTCGTCAATGACATGACATAGTCAAACCTAGTGACAGGTAGAGGTGATCACTTCTAAGGTGGACGGTTCCCACCCTAAAACTGGTCCCACTTGTTGATTTCATGGACTCACTTTGGCGGTCCAATTCCAAGGTGGGCTCATGGAACCAGTCACACCAAATTTTACGCAAGTGATCAGTCAATTCAAATATAGGTCAAGATAAGATTTTAGTGTCCATGCGGCCTAAGGAATTTCCTCTCAAACACGTGCGAAGAATACTTTAGTGTCCTCTCAATACTTTGAACAATGAGTAGGGGCGAATGGCAACAATTAGGGTTTTTAACTTACAAAAAATGAAGGTGATAGAGAACAATAGGGGGGCTGAGGTCGTGAGTTGGGTTTTGCAAGGAATGGCCGCAGGTGCGACCATGAGTATATGGGAGTTGAGAGTCGAGGTCTTGAGTTGATAGGAGTTAAAGATACTTCATTGTCCTCTCAATACTTTGAAATATGAGTAGATTAAAGAAACTAAAAAGGGCAACTAGCAGCAATTTGGGTTTCTAACTTATAGAAAATGAGGTGACCGAGAGCGAGGGAGGGCGCTCAGGTCGTGAGTAGTGTTCGTGAGGAGCGACGGGGGGTACAATTGAGTTAATGAGAGTTGAGAGTTGAGAGTTGAGGTCGTGAGTCAATAGGAGTTGAGAGTTAAGAGTTAAGAGATGAAGAGATCGCGAGAGATTTTTCAGAAAGTTAGACATGAGAAATTGAGACGAGACAATATAACTAATGAGTGAGATTTAGGCTTATATATATCGAGAGGACTTTATTTTTTTATGAGTTTTTTATTATTTTTTTGTTTTTGTTTTGTACTTTTTCTTTTCTTTTCTTTCCTTCTTTTTTCCCTAACTCTGAAAACTAATGACAACCAGTGACCCTGCTTGATTTAGGGGAGAACGTGAAGGTTAGCAAGGGCCAACAACCTTGCCTGTTGGTTGGAGAGAGCCTCCGCACCCTTGCCAGGATTTGGAGAGGGCCCTACGCCCTGCCTATGGCCGAAGAGGGCTGCAACACCTCACCCAGACCAAGCGTGGGCTGTTGCATGTGATCCGCAATGATCACCCGTCATCACTTTTGAAAAAAAGAAAGGAAAAAAATAAAAAAATAAAAAAAATTTAAAAATTATCAACGTTAACATAAATTATACCATGTAAGATAGCTAAGACCATGTTAGTAATTTCAAGTTAAAATTAGTATGATGAACTCAATTGACACAAATGCAAAAAAATTTAAGACTACATCGGTCCAATTAAAAATTTAAGACTTAAAAAAAAGTATAGAATTAAATTTATATAAATGTGACAAATTTTAAAACTTTTTTTGGTGCTTTTGCTAACATTATGCAGTTGGGATTTGTTTCCTCTTACCAAGATATTAAGAATCATCGTCAAAAATAATTTCTACAGAACTATCACCTCAACAATAAATAGATCAAGATAATGTTTTTGATCACTAACTAAAAGATTATTAAGAGACCAAAATCTGAAACACTCGAATCTTTTTACGTCAATGTATTTCGTCCTAAAATACTGTTATACTCGACCAAACCGAACTAAATGCTAAAAGACGAATAGAACTTTCTCATTCTAGTGTACACTTTCTTTATAACTTTCAAAGAGGAGAATCTGAAACAACTGCTCAACTTCAAACGCAAACAGATAACAACTTCGATGGAACTGGGCAAAAGTGCAGGTCATATGACCGCTGGAAGGTTAAGCCAGACAGCATCAGTCTAGTTCATTGATCAGCACGAATCGAACATAATCAAAAGAAACATCCCAGCCTACCAAAGATAACCACTTTGGCCATCTCTGTTCTCCACTTTCATCTCTCCAGTGGGTCACGTACCAGAAAGATCCATTCTATCGGCAAGAAGCTTCTCCTTAGCTCACTCTTTTAACTCAATTTGCCGATCTCCATCTTCTTTTTGATTGCCTTTTGACCATGATAAATGAATGAATCCAGGATGCCTGAGACCGTGAAAACACCTGGAAAACAAAAACCTACCATCACAAATCCATCCGAAACATCTGAAAGGAATTTCATGTCGGCTAGCTTGGAGATTGGCACTATAAGTTCAACATTTTCAAAGTAATGGTAAGATGAGTACGAACAATAGACTGTTATAATGATGGTGAATCAGGAAACAAGTATAAGAATTAAAAACTAATGAAAAGAAAATTTGGTTACTCATAATTTAATTGAAAAAGGCAATTTCATCTCTGTAGGAGATTTTAAATATTAAGGGTTTTTGAAGGTACCTCCGACAATAGCGCACATATTCGTTAGGAAGTGTAAGAATGACACATGTTCCTCAGTAAAGGTCACCTGCAAAATGAAACCGAGTGCCAATAGAGTTTCACAAATTAAATAAGAACTACTTGAATCTTTTGTTACCAGCCATTTAGCATTAAAACTTCAAATCAACAAGTTTAAGATGAAACTTAAACAAACAAGAACAGGTAGTAGGAACCTTAATTGGAGAAAGGTCATAAAAGAAGAAAACTCCTGGCAGTGACTGAAGGTGTCCTACGTCTGCATTCCTGAAGTGCTCTGTTACCGAGAACTACAACATAAACAAAAATGGTTCTGAGTGTTACACTGCGTACATAGTGTGCCAATAAAACACTGCCAATTTTGCCTTTGTTTTGGATGTACCTGATTTGACTGGATAGTGTGCCCGCTCACATCTGTGTAAACAGTTGGCACCACCTGCACAACAGATAGCACATCTTCATTTAATGCAAAGAACTAAAGATTTATAGTCTTGCCAACTTACTCCAGCAGATTGCAGCTGTAAAGCACTGCCTTTAAAAGGAAAAGCATATCTGACAGTGAAGAAGTGAACTGGAAAAAGGTTACTTTTAAGATTATTCACTATCCATTGGAAACATTCTCCGTAGATATCATTGAACATGTTCAACCAGAATAAAGACTCAAAACTACGACCTAGAATTTTGTAAAGGGGAGACTAAAAAAACTACTCCATTTTGAAGCTACATTTGAAATATGTGCTTTCCAGCTTACTCAGAAGAAAAAAGACAGCCGCACACACAGATCACCAGCGAGTAGGTGGATAATGACAGTTAATAGGCAATTTCATGGCTAAATGGTTAGACCAAGAGGATAATCTTCTGGTCGACACTTTGCCAATTTTTTGCTTCATTGCCCAGATCATCCTTTGATTTGAATTGGCAAGAATTTGAAAGGGAATGCAATAGAAAAGGTAATATATTGACAAATTAAGATTTATGCTGCACCAACACCACTTCAATGGGAAAAGGAAAATAGATTTGTGAGATTTTGTGGGACCACTGCCAATCGTTTTAAAAGCTTATGTTAGTAGATGAAGACATGGTTTATTATTTAGATATTTTAATACATGCTCTCATGCTTAGTCTGATTTTTTGCCTAGTTTTAAGCGTGGAAATTTAATTGGGGAGGCAAAGAGGGGCTAGAAAGATTCAAATTCAGGACATACAACTCTAATATCATGTGAGATTTCGTGGAATCACTACCAACTATTTTAAAAGTTTAAGCTGTTAAGATGAAGATGTGGTTTATTATTTAAATATTCTAACATGATTCATTGAAACAGCTGAAATTATAGTGAAAACGATGGTCCACAAGGCAAAAACAACTCTTGAAAAGCAGTAGAGACACTACTGAAGCAGAAAACTTAGATGATGTCAGAACTTGCACCAAAATGCTTTATGCCATAGTAGAAACCTGAAACAGAATGAAGCTACATTACAAGCAGAGACTCGCAAGTTCTTCAGATGCCTATTCCATTCATATTAATGTGTGATATACTCAGAAAAATCCAAAAGAGACTTGTCATCATCAAACAGGTAACAAGCGATAAAGTGGTCCTTGGCCTCACTTTCAGATAAGAAATATGAAGAGCAATTCTTCATACCATGAAACTAACTAAAATGGATCAAGCAAGAGGTACCTTCTATCTCATGAAGACAAAGTGAACATGTAAGATTGATAGGCAGCGGCAGGGGTTATCGAAAAGTCCGACATACTAAACGATTGCTAGTTTATGGCATTTTCAGAAGAAAGGTTGATGCTCGATTTATTTCTTTTTCACTGCACTATTATCCTAGACATATTGAACGAGGACATCACAAAAAGCTAAAGCAAATGGCACATATCAGCCCTCAAGTTATGAAAGGCAACTCCAGATCATCTCCAACTATAAAGTTCTCTTCTACAGTAATATCACATCAAAGGCTGGGGTACTACATATCATGGACAAAGACATTAAGAGTTATAAAAATTGTCAAGACATCGTGCAGTACTGACCTTTATAAAATACTGGTACATTCCACTTGGTGTTTCTTGCGTCCATTGCACACTGAAATAAATAAACACGAGACAGAACAGCATAGGATAGGTCATGCATCACGAATTAAGAAGATATGACTTTTACGAAAGTTGGCAGCATGGATAAAAATGATGTGCTTACTTATCAAGTGGATTTACGACACCAGGAAAATAGTCTCCAAAAGTTAGCCTGTTGATCTTGTGACTAATCTGTATTGTGTTAAAAAGTCTATTAGATGTTTCCAAATATAAAAGCAATGTGTTCACTATAAATTTTCTAATAGAGCACGTCCACTGCTAAGGTAACTACATGTAGGAAAATCTTGGAAATAAAAGGCCTCACACAACTTACATTAAAGCTATCCTTCTGAAATGCCAGTATATCATGGACATGAACATTGGATTGTTGAAAGCTTTTCCCAGGAGCAAAATGAAAATTCCCTGCAACTTTATTCACTTCCAGAAACCCATAGATGTTACATCCTTCACCTTCTTCTTCTTTAATCTTTTGTAGAAAACCTTCTCTTTTGCACTGCATGCCACAGAAACACCATACAAGCGATGTTATAAAAAGATGCAATTACTAACAACCATGAACCAGCAAAAAAATCAAATGTAAAGTAAGATCCGAGAGAAAATTCCTGAAGTTGGACGATCCAAGCAAAACCTAAATGAAAGCAAAAGCTGACTGATTAAAACTAACAGTCTCCCAAACCATCAACACTCTGTCGACTTGTTTTTAGATATAACTTGGTAGATAAGTAATTCTTAGAGGCTCCATTATGAAGGAATATGGAATAGGAAGCAATTCACATGGCATACAGCATTTTACCTCCTACAAATTTCTTGAAAATTCTATAAACAGAAACTTGGAGAAGAATACACTTATTTGAAAGCGTCATCACTGAAGCCCCACTTTTTGATGCTGGTCATTCCAAACCCTCAGTATTTTAGGAATTCACTTCAACAATGTTTAAAGCCATAAATGGCTTGAGGTTTACTGGTCTAATCAAAGACATATCCATGTGCCATTTTCATAAAACTTGCTCTTAGGCATGGTCGCAGGCATTAATTCTAGGTCCATGTTTCTTCAATCCAATTTGATGTAAGAAATTTGATGAGAACCGGAATCCAAATCCTTCTTAATGTCAAAAAGGGACAGAACACGTGTGTTGCAGATTTGAGCCATAGGCCTTCCCCAGCAGCACAGACTGCTCTTTCACATCAATGGAGTTTGTGAAATATTTTATGAACTTCAAAAAACACAGAAAAAGTAGGGACAAATCTCAATCTCAAAGCAGAAAAGGAGGAATATTGAGTTGGCTGTGGCAGAGGACACGAGATTCAACAGATTTAAAGCCGAAAGCAGGAGTCTCAATCCTCTTTCACATCAATGGAGTTTGTGAAATATTTTATGAACTTCAAAAAACACAGAAAAAGTAGGGACAAATCTCAATCTCAAAGCAGAAAAGGAGGAATATTGAGTTGGCTGTGGCAGAGGACACAAGATTCAACAGATTTAAAGCCGAAAGCAGGAGTCTCAATCCTCATTAGAGCAGATAAGAAAGATAATTAATTTGGATATGGCAGAATACCTAAGACATATAACAGCCAAGGAGAAGTTGGAAGCATCTTCTGATCATAGTACCACTTTGCCCATCACAAAAGGGGTACCATTCACAAGACCATGTCAAAGAGTCATTTCAGTAAATGGGAGACATATATAGCCTCAACCAGTTGTCACGTGGACTTACTTGGTCAATCAAATCTGGATTTGAAATTGCCCAACCTTTCTTTCGATATGCTTCGCGGACCTCTTCACAGGTATTACAGCATTCCTCATCTGACTACAGAGTGCAACAAAAAAGAACAAAAAGAAAAAGCATTCATATGTCATAGCACAACAACAAATTCAACAAGGAAATCTTGTCACAAACAGAAAAATGCAAACTACAGCTGACACAAATTTGAACCATATATCACTAGCCAAAGAGAAAACATACTGTTTCTGCTCCATAACATGATCCGCAATATGTCTCATTGTGCTCAAGCCTCCCACCATGTCTCTGTAAGGGCTTTTCAATCTGCTAAAAAAAAGTGAGTGAGAGCCATATGAAAGTCACCAGGATATACAAATACCTTGTATAAGCATATTGCCAAAATGAAATAGACTACAGATCCATGCAGAGAAAAATGAACAGACTGCTGGGAAAGAGGAAGGAGAGCAGGATGTCAAGTCATCATGTCATCCAAAAAGAATGCTATAGGATCTTAATTTGCAGATTACTGCATGATTGAATTTGAGGCGACATAGTAAAGAGTATTCAAGACTATTTCTTAATTTGCAGATAACTGCAAGATTGAATCAGAGATTGCACAATGAGAGTATTTTAGTGGCACAAACTAAATGCAACTAGACTTTATTATAATTATAGAGCTAATATATGTGTTGAGAACACACTGAAGCTTGATAATAGAATGAAAAAGAAAGCATGAGAGCCTATGACAAATGTGATCTGTTTGTCACGATTAATTGACCTTCGCTAAGATGATAAAAAATTATTAAGACAATCCTGAATTTTATGTCACAATCAAGTAAACAGGAGTAATCTCCAGCTCTAGGGATGTCAAAAAGAAGCAAACTGTCCAGAATATCTCATCTACGCCAGACTGAAGCAATATGCGTATGCAAATCCAACCATAAAATTATTCCAACAGAACACTCGACAGGGATGTCATATGCAGTTCCAATTACATTGCATTAACTTTTTTTTTTTTTTTTTTTTTTTTTGACTAGACTAAATCATGTACCAGAGACCTGTGAGCTCACATCTACTAATTTCTAGGAATACGACGTTACTAACCTTTGGAGCACCAATTCCGTCTTGCCTTTCTTCTATCACCTGGCCATGAGAATCTAATCTTCTCTTGATAATATCGTGTCTCTGCAGGACACAGAGGCATCAGACACACTCAAGCTCATCGGAGTAATAAAGGAATACTGAGATTGGAAATTCAGGCTTGCCCGTTAGAAAGACCACAGCAAGCCATAATGTAGTTGCTGAATATAATTCATGAAAGAAGTCTGCAAGTAGACTCTAATACATACTACATCAAGGTGTTGTTCTCCACTGACATCCATGGCATCAAGGCTGAGCACAGAGCAAGCCAATGCAGGGAATGTGACATCAAACTGCAGCACCAATCATCACAAAAGATAGAGTTGTTCAGTTGGTTATCAAGCAACGACTCAGTGAGTACAACCAGATAGCAACTAAGTCACCATCAATGATAAATCTTCAGAGCACAGTAATCACAGTCCTCAAACTTAACTGATATACCTTCCTATAATCATCAATTCTCCTAAATTTGAACTAACAATGAGCGACTAACAACAATATCAGTGCCAAGATAATCCTAATCTCATCGAATACTGTTATAGGAGGCCCAAAAATCTAGATCAAATGCACATTCCATCCAAAGATTGACACCAAACAATGCCATAAAATCATAGTACCGATTTAGACTTCTCTGTAAGGAAGCGAAATGCATTACATTGATACGTAGATGTTCTCCTCTCGATGTATCCACCACTAACTTCGTTTCAGTTACCGCATGCAAATACAATCCTGCAAGCAAGATAAAAAGATCCGAAATGAGAAGGCCGACAAGCGATGCAAAAGCACCTATACCCCCAAGCACAGACATATATGCGTATCAATAAACTGAAGCTCGATAACTCTTGATGATTACAATAGCACCGAAATTCCCATTAGCACGCAAAAAAAGAAACAGCGTCATTGGTATTCAACTTGTAATCCGAGCATCAATTGCTAATCACTGAGCCGTGGATCGAGGACCTAACACTGAGAGAAGAACGTTTCAACCAATCAAGCACAATTCGGAGCCGAAGATCTCCGGCTCGTTCACAAACGGTCAATAGCAGGCGGGCCGCCTCTAGCGCTAAACCGACAATTCCAATCTCCGGCGACGGAAACCATCCGGCAGCACGAAGACAGACAAACTCAACCTCGAAACCCGCGCGATTGGCAGGATCGCAAAGCCCTAACAAGGACCACACACGGAGTCGCGAATCCACGCGCGCGGAGAACGGGGGATATACGTACGGAGCTCGGAGATGAAGAGGAGGGCCATGACGACGGAGGAGACGAGGGTGATGACGCCGCCGGAGAGGGTGCGGCTGTAGAAATCCTCGTTGATCTTGGGGTACGCGTCCAGGTTCCGGAGCTTGCCGAACACGCCGTCCATCTCCGGCTAGGCTACAACCTCCCCCCAAACGCCACCGGGAAAAAAAAAAAAAAATCCTCCGTCGGCGGCGGCGATTTTCCTCGCTCTCTCTCTCTCTCTCTCTCTCTCTCTCTCGCTTTCTCTCGCTTCTCCCCGCCGTCGAATTCCTGATCGGAATCGGAGGGGGCGGAGGGATGCAAAATCTGTCCGGAAACGCCTCGTTGAATTGCGGTTGAAGTCGATCCCGAGTAAAATCCGCAGCAAAGGCGATTCAATGTGGAAACAGAATGACAAATCTCTCCCTCTCGTCTCCCTCGGCGTCGTCCTTTTATTTATTATTTAATTATTATTCATAGGCTTTGCCGAGTTTCATTTTTTTTTTCTCTCATTTTTTTTTTCACTGTGGCCATTTTTTTCAGCTGGCGATTGGCCCTCGTCCCGCGCGCTGGATATGGATAGAGGAGGTTTCTCTTTTTACGCAGGACCCGACCCGATTATGGTCCGAAAGCCCACCTCCCGAGGCCCACGACCCGATTAGACATGGCTTCAGTGCGTCTGATCTCCAATGCTGTCTAGTTTTGGGGTCTCAAAATGAGCTGCGAAGCTCGCCATCGAAGTCAATATTGGGCATGGCGGACATGTTTCGGGCCAGTCCGCGAGATCTATGCCTCCTCGGCGGCTCAACCAGACTGCCGGGTTTTTGGCAAGGTGTGGGGAAGTGGGATGAGTCCATGGCTAGGCTCACTTACCTGCTTTGCACTATCGGTGTTTGGAGATGGTGTTTAGCAGTAGACTCATCAAATGGGTGGGTCAAGTCGAAAATGGGTCGACTCATGTTTGATTCATTTAATCTGTTTTGACTCATATTTATGTAGTGTAAATTAAGTAACTCAATCACTGGGATTTGCTCTAGTGGCCACCCTTCCAACATAGAAGGAGGAAGTGAGGGGTTCAAATTCCCACCTTCTCAGGGGATGGGATGGGGACGGGTAAGTTTCAAAAGTGAGTTTCGACTCCCACGCCCTACAAGAGGCAGGACAAAAGTCTGAGCGTGACTGACAAAAAAAAAAAAATTAAGTGACTCCTACCCGACCCGACTTGTACCGGACCTATACTAACTCGACCTGTATTTCTAAAACCTATTAATATTATAGAAAAACCCACTTCTACTATATGCTAATTGAATTAAAACTTCAAATTAAATTAAAAATAACAAATAAAATAAAATAAAAGTTAAAAAAACCTATAAATTGAAATATTTATAAAAAAATTAGACTATGCACATGTTTCTCTTATTTGAAGTGAACATACCATTAAATAACTAAAAACTGTAATATGAAAATTTTTCGACTAAACCTAAAAAGCTTATTTTTACGATTTTCTTATTAAAAAAGTATTGTTAAAACAGTTTTATGCAATAAATTTTTTAACAATTTTTATGCAATACAAATTTAATGAAAATTTTTTATAATTATTTTTAAAAAAATCAAATTTTAAAAATTTTTAAATATAATTTTAATTAATTTTATTTTTTAAAAATATAATTTTTATTTTTTAAAATATAATTTTTATTTTTTTAATAATTATTTTTTCTTTTTCTCTTTTCTTTTTTTCTTCTTCTTGGTAGGCCATCGCCCATGACGATGGTTGGCAACCGGCCACCCTGGTGAGATCGAGCTCATCGGCGTTGAGCGGGGCTCGATCTCGCCAATTCGGCGAGTTGAGGCCCCGCCCGACACTAGCGAGCTCGAGTCTTGCCAAATTCGGCGATGTTGGTGAGGCTAGAGCTTTGCCGGTCGTCGGCGAGGTTGAGCATCGCCACTCGTTGGCGACCCGCCCAAGCAAGCTTGAGCCTCGCCTAGCCTATCGTTGGCCATCACCCCCGGCCGCCGACTAAGGAAGGAAGAAAAAGAAAGAAAAAGAAAAAAAAAAAAGTAATTATAATATGAAAAATAATTATAATTTCGATTTTTTATTGAAAAATATTTTTATAAAGTTAAAAAAGGCCATGGGTTTAAAGTGTATTTCCTAATAATCTATTTAGACCCATTTCTTTTTGTATTTTACTTTTTTAGATTTATTTCTGATCCATATTTAACTTTCATTTGATTTATATATGACCAATTTAACTAAAAATGGGTCATAATATAAGTTTATGACCCATTTTGCCAGCTCTATTCAGCAGGTCCTCATGGGTGAGCGTGAACATTTTCAACTATAGCCATGCCGAGGATATTTTCTAACCTATGTGCTCGGATTCAATCAAGGGTTCGGTACTTTTCGGGTTGAGTGGGGAGGGCTGGCTCCATAGGAGCAGGATGGCAAGAGTGTGGTTTGCAATTCTAAATGATGGATGTTGCTACAAGATTGGTGTCCCCATTGGAGCTGTACTTGGATATGTTGGCCATTACGAGGTCAAGATGTGAGGCAGAGTTCTTATGTGACTTATAATGTATTCAAGCAATCAACTTCTAAAATTCCCTTTTTTTTTTGGCATTCCACTATTCGCTTCCATGTAACAGTTTTATGTGATCTGCTTTCAGAGCCATTTCTATTCAACCTCATAGAGAATAGGGATAGGAATGATTTGTGGGGTTGCTTAACAATTGTGCGATCTCTCTCTACGTGACATGGAAAACAACTTGGGATGAGCCGGTAACTTCTTAGAAATTAAATCTTTGCGGATCTGATGCTCTTCATGAAATTCATGAACTGTAATTCTCTTCCACAGCTTCCCATATCATACACTGTCTTAAAAACACCCACCTCCTTCCTGCTACAGGTGATTAGGGGCATTGGAACGCCTGGATCGTCAACTTTAGAAACTCTGCAAGATGTCGAACGAAAGCACCAGGAATACTACTAGAGAAGACTGAACAGTGATGACGCCCGACATATTCGCACATTGTATTGGTATGCTATAACATATCTACCTCCTGAAGCAAGGTGAGTCTGTGCTCTGTCAATGACAACATGTTTGGTGCACCCACGGTTTCACAAAAGGGAGCCATCACTCCTAGGAAAAAACCGCAGATTTTGGTAGTGAAGAGTTCATGCAGTAAAACACACGAGACTGAGAACTGCATATAATCTTGTCATCCTCTGATGAGTGCGGGAGTGATTGCTAGGGTCAAAGAGGGCTTGGATAAGGTACAGCTCTGACTCTAGGATAGCGTGGGGGCAGGAATGAACCGAATCTCATGTCGTCTAAGTATGACACACCTAGGTGTATAGACAAGAATCTTAAAGGATCTATGGAAGAAGCTTAGTCAGATGTCGTCATGCAAAGGATTGGCTAGCATTTCCATTTTTATTAATGACAACTTCTCAAGGCTCTAGGTCATGTGCTAAAACTACTGGCGACCAGATTACATATGTTGAGCAATGAACATTTCCTGCATTTAAAACTCAAAATGTGCTTCGGAAGGAAGACGTTCGACGTGATAGGAAAGTGCTTGCTTTGATGGAATGACACAGGATTACAGGAGCAGAAACAGTGTGGAAATCATGAAAATACGTCCTTTCTCATTTTGATTACTCTTCTCATAAATTTCCTAGAATCTCATCGTTGATTTTAATTTAGGTCGAATAAGAATGTTCTGGCAGCATTTCCACTGATCTGAAGTTCCTTTCTTTAAAACTACTCGTAAGCTTATCTTACTAATTGACAATTCGAGACCCATTTTACAGACATTATATTATTATCAAGCCGCTTAATTGTAATGAAGTTAGGTTCAGTTCCCATTGCGATACAGAAGTTTCGTTATCTTCACAAGAATAAGAGGAGAATGAGAAATATGGAATCATACGCCCGTGCCAGCCTTGCGTGATGCTTCTTCAGCCACGAACCACGGATTAACGCGTGTTTGAGTTAGTGATACCTGCAGAACAACATGGATATTCATTGACCTTCTCAAATCATCAGGAATTTATGGAGAATAGTAATATGGCGCACCTGCTTTATCCCAATCGGTTTTGCAGGTAATAACGATCAGTACTACAGTCTGAATGAAAGTTCCGAACAGCATTCTGACCCACACGCCCTACAAGACGGATGATCAAGAGTGAAAAATTTCAATTTTGCAGATGCAGATCGAGAGCTTCAGCCCATTCTGGCGTGTCTCACACATTGACATGCAAATTCGTCAATGCAGACCGTCTTTGAAGGAAATTAGTAGCTCACCTTCACTTGCATACTCAGTAAATAGGCAAGTGCGACACCCGCAGGAATCCCTACTAGGTAGTAGCTTATGAGTTATGATGTTGACATATGCTATTATGCCTTGCCAACCAGCTCCAACGGTGACTCCTGATAAATAAATTTTGAGACTAATTTTCAATCACAATCAGGTACTCATGATTTGATATTAATCCACACGTCGTACAATAGATCGACATATGAATTTCATGAAAATTTTATGGGTTGATCAATTAACTTTATGTTCACTTGTGTCAGTGATAACCAAAAACCATGAAGAACTTCTCCAAGTAATATTGTGCTTTTATTCATCTGATTAGGAAGGAGAAGAAGTACCAGAAAGAACTGGTTGGACGCTGTTCAAAAGAATGGAAGTAACCAGAAGAGGTGATAAGTCAGCCACGACAATGGTGACCTCATCGTTGTCAGTGAAAATATAAGCCAGACGCCCCATGAAGAAGAGGAAAAATATGAAGAGTACAAATCCCATGGCAAACGACGTAAGCACTGTCATTATGATTGAGAACTTTGCTGATCTTGAGCTCCCCCTTCCTAGTTCATTAGATACTTGAACGCTGAAGAAACGTACAAAATTTGATTTTGCTGGTAAAGTTTCTGGAGGAGGAATTAATGGTCAATAGGATTCATGACTCTTGCTTGTGTAACCTGCTGCAGCCAAGAAACCAAAAGAGATCATGATTTCCCATCCATCGATGTTGAGGCTGCGAGTATGAAATTATGCTATTTCATTTTAGTGAACAGGCCTTTGATGAAAGAAAACCGCAGAGCAGAAAGAGCGGAAGTGCATCACAATTACCAGATGGCGAGCGCATCGATGGAAACCTCTGCATTTTTCATGTTGCCTGTTAGAAGAACCAACACCGTGTTGTACCACAGCTCGAGACTGGCAATTAGTAAAGAAAAGGAATTCGGTGATAATCTTGTATAAAAAAGAAAGGATGTGCCGGTACTCTTCTGTCGTGAGATTGCTAGTGTTCAGATTTCACCATTTATTCGACAACAAAAGATAATCACACATTTTTACCAAAAAAAAAGAAAAAAGATAATCACACATTAGAGAATGTAGACACCACATGGTTAGACCAACTAAACTAATGTCGATCCACACAGAAATTTAGCAATTAGAAATCTCATGTCTCTGTGAAGAAATGCTGCCTTGCCATAGCATGGCACCGGGTGAAAGCGAAAGCTTGATCACGGGCCACAAGTCCTTAAACGCCAAACTCGAGAAACCCTTCTAAGTATTTTGGCAACCTCCACACATCACGAACAGGAGTTGTCCAATATTAGGAATCCAATATGCCAAAATGGTGGAAGCCATGGCGCCTAGAATTCCAAACTTGTATTTCATGGTCAATAGCCATGAGAGGCAAAGATGAAGCACCACTGAGAATGCTGCTACGTATGCGATGACCATGTTCTTGCTCTGCGCTTGGAGAAACATTTGGCAGGTGAAAGATATGATGAAGGCGAATGTTGAATTACTTTAATTAAGTTTCCTTTATTATCAGAGTTTTATTTTCTTTTTTTACTTACATAAGAGTATTATTGTCATATATAATTTATATTCAATATAAATACAGTGGATGTAGGGTTTCTGTTACTACATAAAACTATAGCCTCTCTTTCTTTCTTTTCTCTCTTCCTTCTTTCTCTCTTTCTACTTGCTGCGAGTTCTTTGATCAACTTTGTGACAGCGAAGAGGATCAAATCAACCAGGGCGAGATTTCTCCAGCGACCTTTGCAATTTCATCTTCCTGGCCTAAGGCTTTTAAAAGTGGCATGGCGAAGATGAATAGAGGCATTAGAAAGATGGAGCAGATTGTTAGGACAATCCATGATCTCTGGGGGTACACTCCAAGCGAGTGATATTGTTTTGCGCCGTAGGCCTGGCGACATAGAATCTCTAGCGCACTCGCCATGCCAAGCTGCAAGTTCCATGGATGGTAGTGTGTTTTATAATCATTTCAAAACTCAGAATTACACGATGCAAGGTTCATTTAACAGGCGATAAAAAGCTATGCCTGGAGGTGTTTTTAGTGAATTCACTGAAAGTCTGGTTGGCTATTCTCTTTGTCAACAATAACATATTATTGTTTCATTCAAAGTGCAGCACAATGCAAATGGCCTACGTTCAACTCCAAATTCATTTTTCCTTTTGCTCTTTCAATTCCTATACGCCTTTTTAGCATAGCAATTTCACTGGCTCCAGCATATTCAAAAAGTCGACCAAAAGCTGACAAGCTGCTTCCATGAGAAGCCGGTACTGGTGCAGTGCTCCGGGGCATCTATTTTATGTCTTTGAGCATTTTTACTTGAGGGACATAAGATTGCTTCCATGAAAAAAAGGAAAAGAAAAAAGAAAAAAGAAAAAGAATCGTTCATTATTCAGTATTGGGCTAAGAGCACATTTGCTTAAGAAGCTTCTATAAACAATTATTACAGAGACAGAAGGAATCTTTTGCAAATTAAAAAAGTTTGTGTAAGATGAACAGCAGCAATATACCTCACTCCATGATTATATGACGTGAAAAAATCAACAACTAAAGTAACGGAAAACACACTGAAACATACCGAGACACCGTTTGCAAATCTCAGGAGGACAGCGAAGACCAGAGAATAGGCAGCCAGTTCGGTGGACCAAATGTGGCCTATAAAAGGTTGGCTGATGATATAAATCCCCAAGGTGGAGAATCTGGTGAATATTGCAGGTGCCGCGACAGTCCACATCTTTTGGGTCTCGCTCCATATCCTGTCCTTCAATGGCTCATCCTCCCCACCATCACCAAGTTCCACTGCTACCAAACTTTTCAGCAGCTTCTCAGTCCCGTCTCCCTCATTGCCATGGCTAGTAATTAGACCTATGTTCATTTTATATGCCCAACACAACGTCGCCTATCCAGATCAGCTGTAAACCAGAAACACAGTTTGAATGAAATTTAGCAGTGAGGGAGTGGATTTTCTAATAGAGTTGCTCTCGGTGTAGGAATGCCAAGAATCATGCCTGCGGATGATGAGAACTCACGATAAATTAATCGATAGTGAGGTTGTGTGCTTGCGTCACATGTTTAGAGTTGCGAATTGCATCACCGCTCTGATAACTAGACTCTCTTAGCTTGGTTCAGCCAAAAAAAGGAAAAAAGACCGTCTTAGCTTGGACAAGGCATACGAACTTTTAAAGGAGTATCAAATTTGAAATGGCATGATTGACAATCCTGTGCTAGTATAGGGGCAATCATGCAGCTCAACGTATTAACAAATCATCACCAGAATTTGGTATGGCGAAGCACATGATTGATGGCTTTCCCATTTTTGTTCAGTTGCGTCTAGATCGGCATAAATTTTGATACCAGCAAACAGTGTTCATGTCGAGAAGTCACAGACACTAGGAATTTCTTAATGCAGTGTGGCATGACAGTCTTGATGGGGAGAATGAAGTGGCTCCAAAAGTAGTGATAAACATGAAATGAGGATAAGCAAAGGAGTTTTGCATGGACCTGGAGCCAAGTTTTTCAAACGGTTTCAACTCAGATTTGGCTCATTGAAAAGCCAGCTTCCAGCGAAAGTGGCAACGGTAGTTGCATTCTTTTCATCTGTTGGCATGTTTATTAATGTAATGTCAAAAAAGCATCAGGAATCTTGATTCACCCCACCACAATAATCATGGATTCGACTCTCTCCGAGTATGAAATATTAGGTACCATGGTGGTGTCATGTTAGCAAAATACTAATCCACTTACCGTGCAACACGTGCGTCTTGTGGTGCACATCAGCGTCATTTCGCCATTATCGCCTTGTTTCCGCATACATTTGTAAAAACTCTCGTCCTCTCCGATTGAATGGGTGAGTTCGCGTCGACAATGATAGCAATCGTCGGGAGTTGCGGATTGATTTAAGAAATTGTTATCGTCCTACTGACGGATGAATTTTACAGGTGGAATTTAAAATTAGAGGGGGAAAGGACCATTGCGAAATAAAATATTGCGTCTTTTGACGATTCAATTGAGGTATGGACCAAACTCACTAGAATTAGGTCAAGCGTGGTATCTTGCAAAGAATATAGAGAATCAAAATCTTTTTGTCGTTTCATATTGACATTAATCCATAATGTTGTGTAAAAGTCCTTAAAATATATTATATCTTTAGTCATTTCATTATATATGGTAATTCTTTATAATATATTGACATATAATTTACTGTCTGTGTTTTTGTATATTTAGTTAATTTAATATAGACGGTGGTAAATTACAAATGACATTTAGGATACAAGTTGTCGATATAATTCATGATACTAGAATTTTTATTTGAAATTATAATTTTCATATTTAAAGTACATGTAGTTTTGTTACATAAATAAATTCTCCATTTAACTTCAAATTTTTTCACAAATCACAATGAAAAACTATGAAAGGATTAAGATGGTACATCTGTACTTTTAATTTATTTATATCTGTACTACTATTAAATAAAAAGAATAGATAAAATCTTAGCAAATTAATTTGCAAAAATATTATTTTGAGCAATCTTACCAAAAAAAAAGAAAAAAGAAAAATATAAGTACTTCTTTTTTTTTGGCATAAGTGCAAGTGCTTGATGATTACCTCTTTCTATAATCAGCTTAACTAAAGTACATATTGGATATATATTGTAAGTCTACCAAAACGTCGGGTCGTTTAATTTGTTAATTCAAAGGTGACTTGGATGAATTCAAGCAAAACCAACTTCCAAAACTTGCATTTTCTTAGTATTTAGCTCACTTTCATCTGACAATTCTATGTAACAAGCTAACAAATTCATTTCTTTTCACCCTTACAGAGAATATGGATGGGAATGATTTGTGGGGTTGCTCCACAATTCCTCGCTCTTTTCTACATGAACAGTGATGAAAGTTGGACTTCTACTCTGTCTATGACAGCATTTGCGGTACACCCGCCTGTTTCTTAAGAAGGAACGAGCACCTCCAGGAGAAAATTGAGATTTTTGTGATGCAGAGTTCATGCATGTGCATTGAGCATGGCAATAGACAATGTCTTAACTCAATTTGTCCGATCGATTAGCAGAAAGCTGGAAAAAGACAACACAGCACTGAGAACTACATATAATTGTGTCATCCCAAAAGCATTAGCATTCTGCTCAATGTCTAGGTATATAGTCAAGGATCTTGCAGCATCTATGGAAGACACTTAGTTGAATGTCGTCATGTAAAGCTACTTCCTCATTCCAAAACCAGCAGATGTTGCTGCTTTCTAAGTTAGGCATATATAAAGTCATCCTTTGAAATGAGCTTTGCTAGCGTTGCTGTTTATAGGCGATGACAACTACTCAAGCACTCAAGCACATGTGCTAAAACTTACTGGGGAGCAGATTACATACATAGAGCAATTAACATTTCCCATATTCAATTCGAAAGAGAACTGAAAATCTATTCATAGATGAGCAACATAGTAAAACTCAAAATGCACTCTGGAAGGAAGATGTTTGATGTGATAGGAAATTGCTTGCTTTGATGAAATGACATAGGATTACTGGAGGAAAAACTGTGTCGAAATCAAGTATGTCATTTCTCATTTTAATTGCCCTTTTCATAGATTTGCTAGAATGTCATCGTAGCTTTAATTTAGGTCGAATAAGTAATGTTTTGACAGCATTTCCACTGATCTGAAGTTCCTCTTTTAAAACTACTCGTAAAGTTATCTTACTAAATGAAGATTCGATGCACATTTTACAGGACATAATATTATCAAGGCGCTAACTGTAATAAAGTCGAGGTCAGTTCTCACTGTGATACAGAATTTTTCGTTATCTTCACAAGAATAAGAGGAGAACAAGAAAGATCAAATCAAACAGCCGTGCCAGCCTTGTGTGATCCTTCTTCAGCCACGAACCACTTATTAACGCGTGTTCGAGCTTGTGATACCTGCAGAAGGACAGAGATTCATTGACCCTCACAATCATCAGGAATTAATGGAGAATAGTAATATCCAGCGCACCTGTTTATCCCAATCAGTTTTGCAAGTAATAATGATCAGTACTACAGTCTGAACAAAAGTTCCGAACAGCATTCCAAGCCACACACCCTACAAGAGGAAATATTAAGTGTTGGGAATTTCAATTTTGCAGGTGCAGGTCGAGAGCTTCAGCCCATTTTGACATGTCTCACTCATCATATGCAGATTCGCCAACGCAGAACGACTTGGAAAGGAAATTAGTAGCTCACCTTCACTTGCATACTTAGAAAATAGGCAAGTGCAACTCCCACGGGAATCCCTACTAGGTAATAGCTTATGATGTTGACATAGGCTACTGTGCTCTGCCAACCGGCTCCAATGGCAACTCCTGATAGAGAAATGTCGACACTAATGTTCAATCACTATCAGGTACTAATGATTTGATATTAATCCACCACATATTGCTTACGTCATACAATTAATCGTCATATTTCTCAAATTATAAGGACCTCACTGATTCCCACAAAAGAAAAACATGAATCCCAGGAAACATTTATGTATCGATCATCTGTATGTGTCCACTCATGTCAGTAATAACCGAAAACCATCAAGAACTTCTCTAGGGAATATTGTACGTTTATTCATCTGATTGGGAGGGACTAGTGGAGAAGAAGTACCGGAAAGCACTGGTTGGATGCTGTTCAAAAGTATGGAAATAGCCAGAAGAGGCGATAAATCAGCCACAGCATTGGCGACCTCATCGTGCTTGGTGAAAATATAAGCCAGACGCCCCCTGAGGAAGAGGAAGAACACAAAGAGAACAAACCCGATGGTGAACGATGTGAGCACTGACATCACGATTGAGAACTTTACTGATCTGGCACTCCCTCTTCCTAGTTCATTAGATACTCGAACGCTGCAAAAAACATACAAAATTCAGAGTTGCTGGTATAGTGCAAGTGTGGAGGAGGAATTAACGGTCATTTGGGATCATGACTCATATTATACCTTGCTGCAGCCAAGAAACCGAGGGAGATCATCATTTCCCAACCACTGATGTTGAGGCTGCAAAATGAAATTATTCTATATCATCTTGGAGAACAAGCCATTGATGATACGTCTTCGTAAGTCAAGGCATTTCCCTAACGTAATAGAAAGCACTGAAGAGCGGAAAGAATGGAAGTGCATCCCAGTTACCAGATGGCGAGCGCATCGATGGAAACCTCTGCATTTTCCATGTTGCCTGTTAGAAGAACCAACACTGTGTTGTACCACAGCTCGAGACTGACAATTAGCAAAGAATAGGAATTCAGTCAATATCTTGTATGAAAAAGAAAGGACATGCCACTATCCACTTCTGATGCGAGATTGCTTGTATTCAGATTTAACCGTTTCTTTGACAACAAAAGACCGTTGACTTCTAAATCACACATTAGAGCATATAGATACTAAATGGTTGAACCAACTAAACTAATGTTGATGCACACAGAAACTTAGCAATTAGTCCAAATTCAAGCATGAAATATCATGTCCTGTTGATGAATTGATGCCTTACCATAGCATGGCACCGGATGAAAGCGAGAGCTTGATCACGGGCCACAAGTCCTTATAGGCCAAAGTTGAGAAACCCTTCCAAGTTTCTTGGCAACCTCCACATGTTACGAACCCAAGTTGTCCTATATTAGGTATCCAATATGCCAAAATGGCTGAAGCCATAGCGCCTAGAATTCCAAACTTGTATTTCACAGTCAATAGCCACGAGAGGCTTACATGAAACACCAGCGAGAATGCCGCCATGTATGTAATGATCATGTTCTTACTCTGCGCTTGAAGAAACATTTGGCAGGTATAAGATGAAATAAAGGCGAAGAGGATCGGGATCAAGCAGAGTGAGATTTCTCCAGCGACCTCTGCAATTTTATCTTCCTGGCCTAATGCCTTTAACAGTGGCGCGGTGAAGATGAACAGAGGAACTAGAAAGATGGAGCAGATTGTTAGGACAATCCATGATCTCTGGAGGTACACTCCAAGCATGTGGTATTGTTTCACGCCATAGGCCTGGCCGCATAGGGTCTCTAGTGCACTTGCCATGCCAAGCTGCAAGTTCCATGGACAAGAAGCGTGTTTCAAATAATTTCAAAACTCAGATTTCTGAACGACATCACAATTTACATGACGAAACGTTCCTCTACTAGGCAATAAAAAGCTACGCATGGAGTTGTTTTTAGCAAATTCACTCAAAGTCATGTTGGTCATGCTCTTCTCCTTCAGAAACATAGTATTGTTTTTAGCAAATTCACTCAAAGTCATGTTGGTCATTCTCTTCTCCTTCAGAAACATAGTATTGTTTCATTCAAAGCCATAACCAAATGGCCCAGGATCAACTCCAAACCCATTTTCCTTTTCGCTCTTTTTTTTTTTTTTTTTTTTTGGGTGACCCAGGGAACCCCGTAAGCCGACAGCCGGCGAGCAAACCCTGGGGGAGCGACTGCAGGACCCACCACCACAGTACTCCAGGTAAGAATCCCTAACGACGCCTCTGGGATTTGAACTTCTCCCCTTCGTGAGGGGGAGAGAGCCCAAGCCAGCTGCGCCGCTGCAGGCGGTGGTTCCTTTTCGCTCTTTTGATGCCTTGTTTACATTACAATTTCACTAGCTCAAACATATTCAGAAAGTCGATTAAAAGCTGACTAGCATCTTCCATGAGAAGCTGGTACTGGGGTAGTGCTTCGTGGCAGCTATCTTATGTCTTTGAGTGTTATTACTTCAGGGACACAAGACTGCTTCTATGAAAAAAATCATCATTCATTATTCAGTGTTGGGCTTAACGACCCAACGTGTGCTTAAGAAGCATCTATAAACAGTAAGCACAGAGATAAAGAATTAAACTTTTACAAACTGCAAATGTCGATGTAAGATGAACAACAGGAAGATGCCATACTACATGATTAAATGATGCGAACGGATCTACAATTAAAGTAATGGAGAACATGCTGACACTTACCAGGATGCCGTTTGCAAATCGCAGGAGGACTGTGAAGACGAGAGAATAGGCAGCCAGTTCGATGGACCCGATGTGGCCGATAAAAGCTTGGCTGATGATAGAAATCCCAAAGGTGGAGAATCTGGTGAATGTTGCAGGCGCTGCGACAATCCATATCTTCTTGGTCTCACTCCATATCCTGTCCTTCAATGGCTCATCCTTACCACCATCACCTACTTCCACTGCTACAGATTTTTTCAGCAGCTCCTCCGTGACCTCTCCCTCCATTGCCATGGCTAGTAATTATAGGAACAAGACAACGTTGCCTATACCAATCAGCTGCGAACCAGAAACACAGTTCGAATCAAAATAAGCAGTGAGGGAGTGGACTTCCCAGTGAAAGAGTTGCTTCTGGTGTAGACATGCCGAGAATCAAGGCTTGTGATGATGAGAACTCGCAACAAATCAGTTGATAGTGAGGTTTGTGCACTCACGTCACATGTTTGGCGTTGCGTATCGCATCAGTGCTTTGATAACTAGATTCTCTTAGCTTGGTTCAGCCAAAAAAAAAAAAAAAAAAAGAAAAAAGAGATGAAGTCTCCCTTAGCTTGGACAAAAGCACATGAAACTTATAAAGGAGCAACAGCACCCAAAACTCGAACTGCAGATACACCAACATTCAAGAGTCCAGATCTGAAAATGGCATGAACAAGACAAACCTGTGCAATCATCCCCAGCTCAATATATCAACCAATCTTCACCAAAATTTGGTATGGGGAAGAACATGATTGATGGCACTTCCTTCTTTTGTTCGCTTATGCCTAGATCGGCGTCAATATCCGCAAGCAGTGCCCACGTCGAGAAATGCACGCACTAGAAATTTATTAATGCAGTGTGGCCATGTCATTCTTATAAATGCAATGTTGTTTTGCGTGAATCTAAAGCCAGGCTTTGTCTTTGTCAACAGTTAAACCTCAGATTTGACTCACTGAAAAGCTGCATTCCACGAAAGTGGCAGAGCGAGACTTGTACTATTTTTCATTTGTTGGACTGTTCATGTAAGTAGTGACCTGAATAACATCGACACGCGTCACGACACGAGTGTCCGATACGACACAAAACGTCGATACGTCATTTCTAAAAATTAGAAAATTCCGACACGTTGCGACACGTTATATAATAAAAAAATTTAATTAATTTGATTCATATTCATAAATAAAAAATTAATTTAAAAAAGAGCCTACAATGAATTTATATTAATCATATGTGTTCATATTTAAAAATATATTTTTAACTTTAACAAAAATCATTGATAAAACTGATCACTAACAAAAATTTCTCATCATCTAAAATTTAGTATTTTTAATCTCATTTATTTATTTTTCCACCGCCAACCCCACTCCCTTCTTTCCCTCGTTTATTTCCATCCACCCCCAAATTTGTTTCAATTTTTTTCTCCCTCCCTCCCCCACGTCAGTCTTCACCCCACCCCCAAATTTATTTCAATTATTTTTCCCTCCCTTCCCCACATGTCAGACACTTTTCCCCACCCCACATTTATTTCACTTTTTTCCCCTCCCACGTGAAAGGCTGTCACTTATGACTTAACCCCATCAGACTCTTTGAGTTTCAATACCCTAGCAGGCGCCCCTTCTCCTCCTTCTCGTGCGGCCCCATCCTCTCCTCTCCTCCGCCTCGCCTTTGGCCCTTCCTCACTTGCAGCTGCAACCTCATTGCCGATCAGCATCACAGTGACCGTGGTCTCTACTCTTCCTTCGGTGGTTTCTCACCGTTGTGAGCTTGCCGTCGCCTCAGTCTCTACTCTTTCTTTGGCGGTTTCTCGCCGTCGCTCGCGGCCTTTCTCTCCTCCCTCGCCCTCGCTTCCATTCGACACGCGAGTTGAAACGTGTCGAAAAAATTGACCGCGCGTCGGAAAATCCGACACGCGTTGAACACGTGTCCGAGCGTGTCGACGTGTCGGACACGAGCATGTTGCACGTGTCCGTACTACCTAGGCCTGAAGGCATCCTGAATCTTGATTCGCCCCACGACAACAACCATGTCCTCGATTGTCTCTTTGTCCATCATATATCAAGTGTTCACATCAGTCGCTCCACTGTTTTCTCTTGGCTTCACGTACATAAATTCTGAAGCAGAGACTCACGTGATGAATCTGTTCACTATAAAAAAAACTCCCTCTTTTGTCCTCTTTGGTTGAAGAAGAACGATGAGAAACGTCATTGTAACAACCAAGAATGATGAGAGCTGGGAGTGGTTGCGGGGCGAGCGGATTTGGACAAGAAGTGGCTTCTGACAAACTTTTAGGATGTCAAAGGGTATATGAATGTACTTGACCATACACCAAACATGAGAGAACGACTCTGGATTTATATATACGAAAACAGAAATCAACTTTGCTTTTACCAATAGGATGTTGACCTCTAGGGAAAATATCTACGTATGTCAAAAGACAAAACTATAAGGCTCGATATGGGAGGAAAGTAAGCCAATCGAGAGATATCACAATGATGGTTGAAGGAATTGTTCAAGGTTCACGTCCTTTCTATATGCAAATTATATTCTCTCTTTCAAGCTGCCACATTTGAATACTCATACAAGTTACAAAACGTTACATAATACATATGCCGATCGAGGATATAAGTTTATTTCTTTTTGTTGTAAAACGGACCAGATCTTTGCAAATATATCAGGACACCACGATTATCACCTTTTAGAGCGATGAAGAAGGGAAGTCTCCAATCCAAAGATGGGCAGTTGAGTTGGTTGGGTTTTGGGCACTTCACCGTAGAAGTTTCATGGTCGAAGTTCCACAGTTGCTAATACGTCTTAAATAGAGAGTTATGGTAGTGGGGTCCTGTGCTAACTTTTCTCAGGTATTGACGTTTGGTTTGAGGTACACCGTGCACTGTATAGGCCGTGGGTTGGCAATTAGCATAAGTGAAAGTTAGTTTCGCCGGATCTTAATCTTGGGTCACAAAAAAAAAGAAAAAAAAATGGGGAAGTCTCCATCAACTTGTCCAGCTCGTGGCCCCACTCCTTATTTATGTTGCAGCCGCGTGTGCAAGGAAAACGAAGGCAGCTCCTTCTGATGCAGCCTGCGCATGAAGAAAAATTGAGGGCTGCATTGCCCTCTTAAGAAAAAAGAAGAAAAGAAAAAAACGTACCGTCTCGTTTGTCTTTAACAGAAGAGAACGAAACGAATTTCTCTTTCCAGACATAATTTAACACTTTTTGGTTCGGGAGCTGCTGGAAGAGCAATTTGAAAATTAGAGGGAGAAAGCACTATCAGGAAAAGGACATTGCATCCTTTGAGAGTTCGATTGAGGCGTGGACAAAAGTCGCTGGTACTAAAGAAATCATTTATGCTTGATGTCTTTTCGATCAAGTCAAGCTTCGCATCCTGTAAAGAATCAGAGAATCAATTCGTTTTTTTTTTTTTTTTTTTTTGAAATCAATCCGATTTGAACGGGACGGACTTTGCCCGCACAAAATAACAACAAAGAACTCGAGAAAGAAGACTAAGGGAGAGACAGACATGGACTCGGTCTGAATCTGAGACCGATGACAACAAGAAGGAAAGAGAAGAAAAAACAAAGGAAAAAGAAAAAAAAGAAAAGAAAAACCAGAAGAGTCAGAAAATTAAGCGAAACGTCGTGTTTTGAGCAAAGTTTTTCACATTAGATCACGTGTGTGCCGCATAAAACAGCTAGCGATGATTGCACCGTCACGTTTGTAATTTGCATTGATTAGAATGGAAAAATTGATATGTACAGGATTACACAGAAATTTGTGTATCAAATTGAGGAACAATTTTTCCACTTTAGATGATATTACGTTTCTTTAATACTGTCAAATTATAATAAAATTTTTATCAACTCTTGCTTGCATTATTCTATTCATAATTTGAAATATTAAATAAAACAAAATTAGCACAATAGTATGAATAATTATTTAAACAATCTTAGTGAAAAAGAAAAGGCACAAGATTATCACCTCGTTTTTAAATCAACTCGAGCAAAGTACAACTACATCTATTGAAAGTAAATTATAAGTCTAGCTTCCATAATATACTCAATCGGCGTAAGTCATTAGCCAAATGAGCTGGGAGTAGGAAACGTCAAAGCTACAAAAATCACCATCAATGTCCTCTTCAGCACAGTAATGTGGTTCGGGCTTGTCTGCACGGTTCTACGCCTTTCTACAACTACCGAGTTATGTCATCCCAGAGGCATTAGCATTTGGCACAACGTCTAGATGTATAGTCAAGCGTCTTACAGGATCTGCGGAAGATACTTAAATGTCATCATGTGAAGCTCCTTCTCATTTCGAAGCCAGCAACTGTTGCGACTGCAAATTTAGGCCACATAAGCCATCTTTCACGGGAGCTTTGCTAGCATTGCTGCTCATAATCAATGACAGTTACTCAAGGCTCAGGCTCATGTGCTAAAACTACTCGCAAGCAGATTACGTATATCGAGCAATTTTGACAATTCAATTCTAAAACGGGGGAGAAACAGTGGCGAAATCATGAAAGTTTGTCCTTCCTTATTTCAATTGCCCTATTCATAGATTTGCTAGAATGTCATTTTTCCTTCAGTTCAGGTTGAATAACCAAGGTTTTGATGGTATTTCCACTACTCATTGGCTTATCTTGTTAAATCAACTACTTCATACACATTTTACAGGTCAGTTCCCTTGCTGGGGATTGAGATTTTTAAATGCGACATGGAACTTTCTGTTATCTTCAATAGAATAACAGGAGAACGAGAAGAAGATTGAATCAGACACCTTTGCCAGTCTAGCGTGATGCTTTTTCAGCCACGAACCACTCATTAACACGTGTTTGGGCTAGCAATGTAAAACGCAAATCGCGCAATTCCAAGATCTTCATAACTAGAACAAGAACATGCATAATTAAGTAGAAAGATTAATGCACCTGGGATCCATTGCTCTTGAAATGGAAGCGGAAACACAATGTTCCTTGCGCAAATCCTTCTTTTCTATTGCCTTCCATATCACTCGCTCAATGAAACGGCCTATCACCTTTAGCGTTAGGTAAACGCTCCTTATGTGAGGATACGTGAAAATTAGGGTTAGAGGAGAGACTTGAGCACTATTTATAGAGTTTTCAGCCAGTCCCCCTCATTGCGGGCCAGGCTTAACTTGGCCCACACTAGCTACCCCAATATTAGACTAATTAAGAAACCTTATATCTCATTTTAGACCAAACCTCGTATAACGGTAAACGTTAAACGGTAAATTACAACGTCAATTAATTTAGTCTACATTAAGGAAAACTCTTACAAATAATACCTGCAGAAGGACGTTGAGACTTATTGGCCCTCACAATCGTCAGGAATTGATGGAGAATGGTAAAATCCGGCGAACCTACTTATCCCAATCAGTTTTGTAGGTAATAACAATCAGTACTACAGTCTGAACAAAAGTTCCAAACAGCATTCCAATCCACATGCCCTACAAGATAGATGATCAAGTGTTAGGAATTTCAATTTTACCGGTGCAGGTCAAGAACTTCAGCCCATTTTGACATGTCTCACTCATTGACATGCAAATTCGCCAATGCAGACGGTCTTAGAAAAGATACTAGCAGCTAACCTTCACTTGCATATTTAGAAAATAGGCAAGCGCCACTCCCACGGGAATCCCCACTAGATAATAGCTGATGATATTGACATAGGCTACAATGCTTTGCCAACCAGCTCCAACGGCGACTCCTGATTAACATATGTTGAGACTATTGTTCAATCACTATGGGGTACTGATGATTTGATATTAATCCACGACATGTTGCTCATGTAATACAATGGATCACCATATTTCTCAAACTACGGGACCTCAATGAATCCCACAAAAGAAAAATATGATCGCCATGTGAATCTTATGTATTGATCGATCAGGTTTATGTCCACTCATGTCAGTGATAAATGAAAGCCATGAATAACTTCTTTGAGGGATATTGTACTTTTATTCATTTGATCAGGAGGTAATAGTGGAGAAGAAGTACCAGAAAGCACCAGTTGGACGCTATTCAAAAGTATGGAAATAGCCAGAAGAGGAAATAAATCAGTCATGGCATCGGCGACCTCATTGCTCTTAGTGAAAATATAAGCCAGACGCCCCCTGAAGAAGAGGAAGAACACAGAGAAAAAATCCAATGGCGAAGGATGTGAGCACTACGATCATGATTGAGAACTTTGCTGATCTTGCGCTCCCTCTTCCAAGTTCATTAGATACTCAAACACTGAAAATACGTACAAAATTCAGAATTGATGGTAAAGTGCAAGTCCAGAGGAGGAATTAAAAGTCAATTGGTGTCACGACTCATTTAATCATACCTTGCTGCAGCCAAGAAACCGAAAGAGATCATCATTTCCCAACCACTAACGTTGAGGCTGTAAGTAATGAAATCATGCTTTCATTTTAGTGAACAGGCCTTTGACAGGATTTCTTTATAACTCAAGGCATTTCCCTAACACTGAAGAGCAGAAGGAGTGGAAGTGCATCAAAGTTACCAGATGGCGAGCGCATTGAGGGAAACCTCTGCATTTTCCATGTTGCCTGTTAGAAGAACCAACACAGTGTTGTACCACAGCTCGAGACTGACAATTAGCAAAGAATAGGAGTTTAGTGAATATCTTGTATGTAAAGGAAAGGACGTGCTGCTATCCACTTCTGATGTGAGATTGCTAGTGATTACTAGCATTCAGAGTTCGCCATTTATTTGACAACAAAAGATGATCGACTTCTAAATCACACAATAGAGCATGCAGATACCAAATGGCTCCACCAACTAAACTAATGCTGATTCACATAGAAATTTAGTAATTAGTCTGATTTCAAGAATGAAATCTCATGTCCCGGTGATGAAATGCTGCCCTACCATAGCATGGTGCCAGATGATAGTGAGAGCTTGATCACTGGCCATAGGTCCTTAAATGCCAAACTTGATAGACCCTTCCATGTATCTCGGCAAGCTCCACATATCACGAACACGAGTTGTCCTATATTAGGAATCCAATATGCCAAAATGGTGGAAGCCATAGCGCCCAGAATTCCGAACTTGTATTTCACAATCAATAGCCACGAGAGGCACAGATGAACCACCACTGATAATGCCGATGTGTATGCAATGATCATGTTCTTACTCTGCACTTGGAGAAACATTTGGCAGGTGAAAGATATGACGAAGGCAAACAGGATCAGGATCAACCCAAGTGAAATTTCTCCAGCAACCTCCGCAATTTAATCTGCCTGGCCTAGGGCCCTTAAAAGTGGCGCAGTGAAGACGACAGAGGAACTAGAAAGATGGAGCAGATTGTTAGGACAATCCATGATCTCTGAAGGTACACTCCAAGCATGTGGTATTGTTTTGCGCCATAGGCCTGGCCACATAGGGTCTCTAAAGCACTTGCCATGCCAAGCTGCAAGTTCCATTATACAGAGGCATGTTTAAATAATTCCAACACAAATTTCTGAACAACATCACAAGTTACAGGACAAAAGACTCCACTAACAGGTGATAAAAAGCTATGCATGGTTATGTTTTTAGTAAATTCACTCAGTCTTGTTGGTCATGTTCTTTTTCGACAATAGCATAGTATTGTTTCATTCAAAGCCATAGCCACAATTCGAATGGCCTAGGGTCAATGCTAAACTCATTTTTCTTTTTGCTCTTTCGATTATTGTATACCCCATTTACATTACAATTTCACTGGCTCTGACATATTCAGAAAGTTGATCGAAAGCTGACTAGCTGCTTCCATGGGAAGCTGGTACTGGTGTAGTGCTTTGCAGCAGCTATTTTATGTCTTTGAGCATTATTACTTCAGGGACACAAGACTATTTCCATAAAAATATTATCATTTATCATTCAATGTTGGGCTCAATGGCACCACATGCTTGAGAAGCATCTGTAAACAATAGGCACAGACAAAGATGCATTGTTTTGCAAATTAGAAATGTTGATGTGAGATGAACAGCAGCAAGATACCATACCACATGATTAAATGATATGAAAAATTCCACAACTAAAGTCATGGGAAACACGCTGAAACATACCAAGATGCCATTTGCGAATCTCAGGAGGACAGTGAAGACAAGAGAATAGGCAGCCAGCTCAGTGGACCCAACGTGGCCGATAAATGCTTGGCTGATGACATAAATCCCAAAGGTGGAGAATCTAGTGAATATTACAGGTGCTGCGACAATCCATATCTTCTTGTTCTCACTCCATATCCTGTCCTTCAATGGCTCATCATCACCACCATCACCAACTTCCACTGCTGTCGATTTTTTCAGCAGCTTCTGGGTGGCCTCTCCCCCCAATGCCATGTCTAGTAATTAGATCTATGTTCAGTTATAGGACCAAGACAACGTCGCCTATTCCAATGAGCTGTAAACCAGGAACGCAGTTTGAATCAAAGCAGTGAGGGAGTGGATTTCCCAGTGAAAGAGTTGCTTCAGGTGTAGACATGCCAAGAATTATGGCTTGTGATGATGAGAACTCACAGAACTCGCAGTAAATCAGTTGATAGTGAGCTCGTGCTTATGTCAAATGTCACAGTAACCAGACTCTCGTAGCTTGGTTCAGCAAAAAATTAAAAAGACCCTCTTAGCTTGGACAAATTGTACGAACTTATAAAGGAGTAAACTCAACTGCAGATGCACCAACATTCAAGAGTCACGAGCCTTAAGTTTGTGGAGTGCAGATCTAAAATGGCATGAATAAGACAACCCTGTGCTAGTATAGAGACAATTATGCCCAGCTCAATATATCAACAAATCATCACCAAAATTTGGTACGGTGAAACATATGGTTGATGGCCTTCCTTCTTTTGTTCAGTTATCTCTAGAACAGCGTAAATTTCAATATCTGCAAGCAATGTTCATGTGGAGACGTGCACAAGCACTAGAAATTTATCAATGCATTGTGGCATGACATTTTTAATGGTGAAGATGAAGCGAATCTAATGCTAGTGATGGACATGAGGACAAGGATAGGTGTTTTGCACTAATCTAAAGCGAAGTTTTCCTAAAAATTAAACTCAGATTTGACTCACTGAAAAGCCAGATTCCACCGCAAGTGGCAGAGGGAGAGTGGTATTATATTCTTTGTTGGCATGTTTATGCATGTAATGGCCAAAAGAAATAAGAAATTTTGACTCACCCCACGACAACAATCGTACCTATTTCCAGAGTAAAGAACAGCGCAAGTGCCTTAACTTGGCACGGGGGGACACTTAAGTGTCATAACTTTAGAATGGTATACTTAAGTGCCACTGCGGCGAAAATCTGGCCAAACGGCTGACGTGGCAATTTTCCGGCGATGGAGGTCCAAAACGGCGTCGTTTTGTACACTGACGTGGCGAAAAAAATGTAAAAATGACGCCATTTCGCGTCTAACGTGTAAAAATAAAAAAAAAAAAAAATTAATTAAATTAAATTAAAACTTAATTTTAATTAAAAATATTTTAAAAATTAAAAAATTAAAAAAGGGGGGGATGAAGGGGGCGGGCGGCGAGGGCTGAGCCCTTGCCGCCGCCGCCCCCGCCGTCGCCGGGAAGGGCCGGCGACGGAGGGGGAGGGTCGGCCGGGGTCGCCGGCCCCCGGCCGACCGGCGGCGGGGCCGCGAGCCCTCGCCCGGATTCGACGAGGGCTGCGGGCCCTCGCCGCCTCCCCACCGTCGCCGGGAAGGGCCGGCGACCGAGGGGGAAGGGTCGGCCGAGGTCGCCGGCCCCGGCCGACCGGCGGTGAGGGCCGCGAGCCCTCGCCGCGATCCGGCCGCCGGTCGGTCGAGGGCCGGCGATCCCGGGCGACCCTCCTCCCTCCGTTGCCGGCCCTTCCGGCAATGGCGGGGAGGCGGCGGCGGCGAGGGCTCGGCCCTCGCCCGCCCGCCCCTTCGTCCCCCCGCCCCCGCCCCCGCCCCCGGCCCCTTTTTTATGAATTTTTGAATTTTTAAAATTTTAGAATATTTTTAATTAAAATTAAGTTTTAATTTAATTTAATTAATTTTTTATTATGCAAACGACGTCGTTTCTGGCGACTCGAGCCGACTCAACTCTCCGGCGGCCACGTAAGCATTAAAAAATAATAAAAACGCGTCACGTAGGAATTCCGGTAAGGGTTGTCGGAGGTGACATTTAAGTGTGCCATTTGAAAAAAAAAAGTAGCACTTAAGTGTACCGTTTTAAAGTTATGGTACTTAAGTGTCCTACGTGCCAAATTATGGCACTCCAGGTGTCCCAAACTCCCTGTTTCCACTTTACTTCCATACATGAATTCTGAAACACAAACTTGCTTGATGATTCGTTCGTTGAAAAAACTCTCTAGTCCTCACTGGTCGAATGGATGAGTTTTGCGTCGAGAACGACAAAAAACGTCATGATGGAAGAAATCGTCCGTAATTGTGAATTGATTTAAGAATAGGTTAATGTCCTTTTATATGTAAATTATACTGTCACTTCCAAGCTTCCACATTTGAATCTCGATACACGTTATACGATGTTACGTACGCCAACTGAGGATGTGGATTTTCTTTTTGTCCAAGAGCTGTTGAAAGAGAAATTTAAAAATTAAAGGGAGAAAAGGCTGTCGGAAAAAAGGAATCGTATCCTATGAGAGCTCAGTTGTGGTTTAGACAAAGCTCACTAGCATTAAAGAAATCATTTGTGTTTGACGTCATTTCAATTAAGTCAAGCTTTGCATCTTGTAAAAAAGTAGAGAATTAAAATCATTTTGTTTGCCTCATGGGTTAATATCATGAAAAATTCTAAAATATTATACTTGCGATAAATTTATCTCAAATTAATTTTTTAATTATCAATAATCTAAAAGTGGTATATTTATAATAAATTTACCTACTATTAATTTCTGTTAAATTTTACTATCAAATAGCCGAGGTGAATGACACGTGGTAGTTGAATGGTATATTAGTTTGTGGTTCTACTCTCCGTTTTATCACAAATGTACTAGCTTGTCGTTTTTCGTGGTATTAATTCAATTTAACGGACTCATGGAGGATAATTTCATCACAAATATATAGTTTAGGATTTTTGACGGTCAAAAATTAATTTTGAATCGTTACCAAAAAAAATTAAAAAAATTAATTTTGAATAAATTTATTATAAGTGTAACAGTATGAGATTTTTGTAATAACCTTGTTTTATTTAGAAATCCAACTTGAACAGGGACGGATTTTTGTCTCGCAAAACAGGTGGTGGGGAAAATGGCCAAGCGGAACGAGGTGAGTGTAGGCCTACTCCGTTCTGGCACCTCCCTGATCTCATTCATCGAACCCTCAACAACGAGTTGAACCGTATGGGCACGCAGAGACCATGAGTAATATCAAAGCTTTTACGTATTGGAAATACTTACTTCATCAGTAATATCAAAGCGAATACAAATGATCCAATCCTTTCATTTCAAATATCAATTGTCTATTCTATTGATTCATCTCATCAAATCACACATCAATAGTCAATTATTGACCAGTTCATTGCTCAATATCAAATCATAGTCATGACACTATATAAGGGTGATCAAGATTTCCCCCTTGACAATGTCTTAAGCTATTATTAAGCGGTGGCTCGGTCTAGAAGAATATCCCAAAATCAGTATAGTTCATAGTGCCAAAATTACTCGCAAGCAAATTGCATATATTGAGCAATTAACATTTCCTACATTAAATTCAGAAAAAGGAGGAGAAACAATGTCAAAAATCATGGAAGTACGTCTTTTCTCATTTTAATTGCCCCTTTAATAAATTTGTTAGACTATCATCTTTGCTTTAATTTAGGTTGAATAAGTCATGTTGTGAAAGGATTTCCAATGATCTGAAGTTCCTCTTTCGAAAGTACCTGTAAGCTTACCTCATCAAAATGACAATTTGATTCGCATTTTACAGGACGTTATCTGATTATTAAGGCGCTTAAACTGTAATCAATAAAAGGTCAGTTCCCTTGCTGGGAATTGGAGATATTCAGATGCGACAGAGAATTCTTCGTTATCTCCACAGGAATAAGAGGAGAACGAGAAAAAGATTGAATCATACACCCGTTCTGGCCTTGCGTGATCCTTCTTCAGCCACGAGCCACTTGTTAACGCGTGTTCGAGCTAGTAATACCTGCAGAAGGACATTGAGACTTAGGGTGCGCATGGCAACGCTTACGGGTTTTGGGGAGTAGTTTTTTTTTTAGAAATGCTTCTTTTCTATTTCTATTACGGGACAATTTATGGGTAAAAAAACCCGTTTGGTAACTACACAAAATTTCTACTCTAGAAATAGAAAAAGAATAGAAATGCGTTTGGTAAAAAACAGTTTCTTTTTATATTTATTTGTTTTTATTTTTGTTGGCCGATCGCCGCCGGACGCTGCCGCCGCCGCCGGCCGACCGCCGGCCGCCGGCGACATGCGGCGGCGGCGGCGGAGTCCGGCGGCGGCGGCGGTCGGTCGGCGGTCGGCCGGCGGCGGCGTGCGGCGGCGAGTGGCGGTCAACGGCGGTCAATGGGTCTTGTGCAAGAGAAGAATAAAAAAAAAAATTTTCACTTATTTCTTAAACTTGTTCAGAGAACCGAAAGCAACTTTTTTTTACTTCGGTTTTTGTTCCAAAACTATTCCCGGGCTAACTTTTTGTTCCCGGAAATAAAAAAAACAACTCGACGTTACCAAACGGTTTACGCTCTTTTTTTATTCCGGGGAACAAAAAAGAAAGTGGGAGAAGCGAAACGTTACCATGCGGCACCTTAGGGTGCTTTGCATGGTAACGTTTCGCTTCTCCCAATTTCTGTTTTTTTGTTCCCCGGAATAAAAAAGATCAAAATGTTTGGTAACGTCGAGTTGTTTTTTTATTTCCGGAACAAAAAGTTAGCCCGGAATAGTTTTGGAACAAAACCAAGTAAAAAAGTTGCTTCGGTTCCTGAACAAGTTTAAGAAATAAGTGAAATTTTTTTTTTTATTCTTCTCTTGCACACGACCCATTGACCGCCGTTGACCGCCACTCGCCGCCGCACCCGCCCCGCCGCCGGCCGACCGACCGCCGCCGCCGCCGGCCGCCGCCGCCCGCTGCCGCATGTCGCCGCCGGCCGTCGGAGGTCGATCGACCGTCGACCGACCGCCGCCGCCGCCGCCGCCGCCGCCGGACGTCGCCGCCGCCGCCCGGCCGACCGCCGCCCGCCGCCGCATGTCGCCGCCCGGCCGACCGCCCGCCGACCGACCGCCGCCGCCGCCGGCCGCACCGCCCATCGGCCGCCACCTCCCGGCCACCTGCCGCGGCCGTGGCCGACGGCCGACGGCGGCCGATGGGCGTGCGGCGGCCAGCGGCGGCGGCCGGCAGCGGCAGCGGTCGGCCGGCGGCGACATGCGGCGGCGGGCGGCGGTCGGCCGGCGGCGGCGGCGACGTCCGGCGGCGATCGGCCAACAAAAATAAAAAACAAATAAATATAAAAAGAAACTGTTTTTTACCAAACGCATTTCTATTATTTTTCTATTTCTAGAGTAGAAATTTCGTGTAGTTACCAAACGGGTTTTTTTACCTAGAAATTGTCCCCAGAATAGAAATAGAAAAGAAGCATTTCTAAAAAAAAACTACTCCCCAGCCCAGAAGCGTTGCCATGCGCACCCTTATTGACCCTCACAATCATCAGGAATTGACGGAGAATAGTAGAATCCAGCGCACCTGTTTATCCCAATCAGTTCTGTAGGTAATAACGATCAGTACTACCGTCTGAACGAAAGTTCCGAACAGCATTCCAACCCACACGCCCTACAAGACAGATGATCGAGTGTTAGGAATTTCAATTTTGCAGGTGCAGATCAAGAGCTTCAGCCCATTCTGACATGTTTCGCTCATTGACATGCAAATTCGTCTACGCAGACCGTCTTAGGAAGGAAATTAGTAGCTCACCTTCACTTGCATACTTAGAAAATAGGCAAGCGCGACTCCCACTGGAATCCCAACTAGGTAATAGCTCAAGATGTTGACGTAGGCTACTGTGCTCTGCCAACCAGCTCCAACGGCGACTCCTGATAAATAAATGCCAAGAGTAATGTTCGATCACAATGGACCGCCATATTTCTCAAATTGTGTGGGATCTCACTGAATCCCAAGAAATATGAATCCCATGAAAATTATATGCATTGATCTAAGTTTATGTCTTCTTGCAGTCAGTGATGATCAAAAACCATCAAGAACCTCCTGAGGAACATTGCACTTTTATTCATCTGATCAGGAGGGAATAGGGGCGAAGAAGTACCAGAAAGCACCGGTTGGACGCTGTTCAAAAGTATGGAAATAGCCAGAAGAGGGGACAAATCAGCCACGGCATTGGCCACCTCATCGCTTTCGGTGAAAATATAAGCCAGACGCCCCCTGAAGAAGAGGAATAACACAAAGAAAGCAAATCCGATGCCGAATGATGTGAGCACCGTCATCGTGATTGAGAACTTTGCTGATCTTGAGCTCCCTCTTCCTAGTTCATTAGATACTTGAACGCTGGAAAGATATGCAAAATTCAGAAATTTTCTAGTAAAGCGCAAGTCTAGAGTTGTGACTTGTGGGGTTTATACCTTGCTGCAGCCAAGAAACCGAGAGAAATCATCATTTCCCAACCATTGATGTTGAGGCTGCAAGTAATGAAATTACGCTACTTCATTTCAGCAAATAAGCCTTTGATAAAAGTTCCTTGTAACCCAAGGCATTTCCCCAACGTAACAGATAACACCCAACAGCAGAAAGAGTGGAAGTGCAAAACAAATACCAGATAGCGAGCGCATCGACGGAAACCTCTGCGTTTTCCATGTTGCCTGTTAGAAGAACCAACACCGTGTTGTACCACAGCTCGAGACTGACAATTAGAAAAATGACAGGAATTCAGTGAAAATCTTGTATGTCAAAGAAAGGACGTGCTGCCATCCGCTTCAAATGCAAGATTGCCAGTTTCCAGATTTCACCATTTATTTGATAACAAAAGATTGCCGATCTTCCAAATCGCACATCAGAGCATGTAGATAATACATAATTTGACCAATAAAAATAATGCTGATCCACACAGAAATTTAGCAATTAGTTTGACTTCAAGAACGAAATCTCATTTTGTGGTGATGAAATGCTGCCTTACCATAGCATGGCGCCAGATGATAGTGAGAGCTTGATTACTGGCCACAAGTCCTTAAAGGCTGAACTTGAGAAACCCTTCCATGTATCTCGGCAACCTCCGCACATCACAAACACGAGTTGTCCAATATTAAGGAGCCAATACGCCAAAATGGTGGAAGCCATAGCGCCTTGAATTCTAAACTTGTATTTCACGGTCCATAGCCATGAGAGACATAGATGAACCACCACCAAGAGCGCTGCTATGTAAGCAATGATCATGTTCTTACTCTGCGCTTGGAGAAACATTTGGCAGGTGAAAGACACGACGAAGGCGAAGAGGATCGGGATCAACCAGAGGGAGATTTCTCCAGCGGCATCTGCAATTTTGTCTTCCTGACCTAAGGCCTTTAAAAGTGGTGCAGTGAAGACGAACAGAGGAACTAGAAAGATGGAGCATATTGTTAGGACAATCCACGACCTCTGGAGGTACACTCCGAGCATGTGGTATTGCTTCGCACCATAGGCCTGGCCACATAGGGTCTCTAGAGCACTTGCCATGCCGAGCTGCAAGTTCCATGGACAGAAGCATGTTTTAAATCATTTCAGAACTCAAATTTCTGAACAGCATCACATGAATGACACTATTAAAGGGTCCTCTAACAGGTGATGAAAAGCTATGCGTGGAGATGTTCTTAGCGAATTTACTCAATGTCTTGCCAGTCATGCTCTTCTTCAATAGTAAAATAGTGTTTATTTCATTCAAAGCAATAGCTGCAATGCAAAATGGCTAAGGTTCAACTCCAACCTCAATTTCCTTTTTGCTCTTTCATTTCTACATGCCTTTTTTACATAACAATTTCTCTGGCTCCAACAAATTCTAAAAATCGATCAAAAGCTGACAAGCTGCTTCCATGAGAGGCCGGTATTGGTGTGGTGCTTCGGGGAAGCTATTTTACGTCATTGAGCATTATGTTTTCAGGGACATAAGATTGCTTCCCTGCAGAAAAACTATCATTCCTTATTCAGTGCTGGGCTCAGTGGCCCACTATGTGCTTAAGAAGCATCTATAAGCAATAAGTACAGAGATAGAAGTACTCTTTTGCAAATTAAAGAGGTTGATTTAAGATGCATGATTATATGATGTGCAAAAAATCGACAACTAGGTAATTGAAACATGATGAAGCATACCAGGGTGCCATTTGCAAATCTGAGGAGGACGGTGCAGACGAGAGAATAGGCAGCCAATTCAGTGGAGCCGAGGTGGCCGATAAAAGATAGACTGATGATATAGATCCCGAAGTTCGAGAATCTGGTGAATATTGCAGGCACTGCGATAATCCACATCTTCTTGGTCTCACTCCAGATCCTGTCCTTCAGTGGTTCATCCTCACCACCATCACCAACTTCCACTGCTACTGATTTTTTCAGTAGCTTCTTGGTGGCCTCTCCCTCCATTGCCATAGCTAGTAATTAGATCTATGTTCACTTTATAGGCCCAAGACAATGTTGCCTATTCGAATCAGTGGTAAATTAGAAACACAGTTTGAATGAAATTAAGCAGTGAGGGAGTGGATTTCCCAGTGAAAGAGTTGCCTCTGGTGTAGACATGGCAAGAATCATGGCCTGTGATGGTGAGAACTCGCAATAAAACAGCTGATAGTGAGGTAGTGTGCTCATGTCACATGTTCAGAGTTGCGAAGCACATCACTGCTTTGATAACTAGACTCTCTTAGCTCGATTCAGCGAAAAAATGAAATGACCCTCTTGGCTTGGACAGAGCTTACGAACTTATGAAGGAGTAACAACACCCAAACCTCAACTGCAGAAACACCAACATTCAAGAGTTGCGAGTCTTAAGTTTGTGAAGTGCAGATCTAAAAATGGCACGAAAAAGATGAACCTGTGCTAATATAGGGGCAATCAAGCCCAGCTCAATATATCAACAAATCATCACCAAAATTCGGTATGGTGAAACATATGATTGATGGTCTTCCTTCTTTTGTTCAGTTATGTCTAGAACAGCGCAAATTTCAATATCCAAAAACATATGATTTCAAATGGCATCTGGAATCTTAATTCACTGTCTTCACTCCCATACATGACTCTGAAACACTAACTCACATGATGAATTCGTCCATTGAAAAAACTCTCTTGTCCTTTCTGGTCAAGAGGTCGTGCTCTTGTCGAGAAAGACGAGAAACGCCATAGTGGAAGGAATCTTTCATAATTTCGAATTGATTTAAGAAGAGGTTAACTTCCTCGCTATATGTAAATCATTCTATAACTTCCAAGCCGCCACGTTTGAATACTCATAAAAGTCACAAGATGTTACATATGCCAACTGAGGATGTGGATTTTCTTTTGGTCTAGGAGCCGTTCGAAGAGCAATTTAAAAATTAGAGGGAGAAAGGGCCATCGAGAAAAAGACAATTGTATGCACTGAGAAAGTTCAGTTGAAGTGGGGACAAAACTCACTAGCATTAAAGAAATCATTCATATTTGAGGTCTCTTCGATCAGGCGAAGCTTTGCATCTTGTAAAAAAATCACTAATATTTTATTAACTAATTTAATTTACTGTTATATCATCTACGTAAAAATTTGAAATAGAATCTAACGAAATAGAATAAATAGAATTGAACTAAATCGAAATACTAAATATAATAAAGAATAATCGGATTAGATTCTTATTCTACATTCTAGAAAATAGAAATTCTAATCGTTAGAATAGTCATTTTTAATTTAACTACTAATTCAAATTAAAATAGAATATGTATTTTGAACTAATATTAATAGTTATTAGTTATATATAATACAAAATATTTATCTACATTAATTAATATTTTTATATTGTTCTTTCTTTTGTAATATTAATATCTATGGTAATTAAAAATAATATAGTCAAGTATACATAATTGTATATATTATTAATAGTTAGTTAAAACTAATACAGATGGTAATCTCCAAGTACGAATAATATATCAGAATATAAATGCGATATAACTCATGATAGTAGAGTTGCCTATTTAAAATTACAATTTTTTATATTTAAGATGCATGTTGTTTTATTACGTGAATAATTTCCATTTAACTTTACATTATTTCAAATACCACAAAAAATAACCTACCATATAATTAAAATAATATATATCTACCATTAATTTATCTACATCTATACTACTATTTGATAGGATGAACAAATATAAATTTTGAGTTAATGTACACATGTACAAATTTATTCAGAATTATAAAAAAAAAAATCCTAAAATTGGAATATTTTTGACAAATTTACCATATATATGTATTTTTGGTAACCCGAGAACCGCGTAAGCCGGACAGCCGATGACGTAAACCCGGGGTGAATCGAGCCCACCCACCTGACCCGGTCACGGGTGAGTCGCACAAGTGACTGCAAGTATTCGAACTCGCTCCCTTCCAATAGAGGGATTGAGCGCAAACCATAGATATCAAATGAACCCTTGGTTCAAAATTCCAAAGAGCAAACTCCGAAACCAAGCATATTTGGAACACCGAGGAACAAGAAAAGAAGAATCTTTCCACTAGGGTGATAACTTAAAAAGCAAGAACCACTCGCACATGAGAGTTCACCTAATGTGAAGCAAGAGGCCTCATGAGAAAGATTCAGGCCCAAAAGATACTTACTGACTTCAAATTTTACATGAAAGACATGATTGTATGACCAATAAAATTTGGAAAAGTTCACTCTTTCTTTTTCATTTTACCACGAACCAGTCTGGATTTCTTCGCAAGCAGTCTAAAACAACATGTCAAAGAACTTCTCAAAAAAGCAAGAACCATCTATCATCTTGTGCATTTGCAAATGAACTGAGCACTCCATCTTAATCTGACCAAAAGAAGAACTACCCACATGAAAGCATTTGAGAAAGACCAACATAATGGAATTAGGCGAGGGAGACAGACTGAGTTCTCTGTAGACCTTGCTTCTACCGTCGACGGAGCTACAAGCCCTGCCCATACAGCGTGAGACCGTGGACTTGTGCGGCTGCGGAGCCCGCCGTCTTGACCCAAATGAAGCAGATTCTCAAGACCTTGCTCTTTGTTGAAGGCAAATTCTCAAGACCTCATGGTTTTCATCAGTAATATTCACTTCCCTGCTCAATAATCTCCCTTGCAAGCATCAAATGGAAAAACTTGATTTTTGCTTACTGTAAAGGTTACGTAGGAAACAATATAACGACTATCACACGCTTGCAACTAAAACAATTCATCCCCACCTCAATGTAGCTCTCGATTTTGGCCGGGTCATTCTTAGGCAACACGACTTCACCAATGCTTGCACCAGAATTTTTCTGCAGAAAAAATGAATGCTAAAATGGTCAAGTCCCCAAAACACAGGTGGAACGATAGGTCTGATTAGAAGACAATACCTTGACATGACTTTTGGTAGAACTAGGAACTGAAGCCACAAATTCTTTCGATTTCTTCCCTTTCTTGTCCTCAGAAGTCGCCACCGACTCAGGTGTCGACGAATTCGTCATGCCCCTTTTAGACACCATTTCGCTCTCACTCCGAGCAAGACGATAGAACGACCAACCTAGAATCTCGAAGCAGCCGCGAAGCTACAACGTGCGAAAAAGTCAGCAACTTTTTAAGGAACCAAAGCAAGGGTTAGCATCACAGAGTGAAACCCAGGATTCAAAATTGTTGTCGCATTGTCGCTTAGCAGTCGCTTTTGCTGAAGGACCGATCAAAGTGAAAAGGGTACTCATCTGGAAAGAAAGACTAAAATATTCACGCTGGGTGCAAAAATGAGAGGTACCCGGACGAACCTTGAAGAAGGGGTGGCGAAACCCCTGAACCCTAGTCGAAATGCTTGCCTCATGGATGAAAGAATGCACAGAGAGACACTCAGAGAGAGAGAGAGGGGCAGTATGGTGTTGCTGAGCAAGGAAGAAGTGACGCAGCACGAGGGCATACCCAAGACCTCACCGAACCGCAAGGGAAGAACCGCCGAAAGCGTGGAGGTCGTGGGAGAGGCGAACGAAATCGGCCGTCGGGAGAGAGCGCGATTTAGGAAGAAGTGCGCCGAGAGAATGCAGCCCTGAGATGAGGCCGTTGAGTGGAGAGAGAAAGGCCGTCGTTGGGAGGGAGACCGTCGAAGGAACCGTTTGATCGGAAGGTTCAAGGTTCAGTGCGTTGGGGTAGAGTGTAGAGAGAGCGTCGAGCGTTGGAGGAGGGAGAAAATATTAGGTACGCCTCCTGGTTCGTCGGTTGCTCGCGGTGGTTCGCCGGTCGGGAAGAGGGAGGGTGAAGAGAGAGGGAGTTCGTCGGACGGAGAGAGCGAGGGTAGAGAGAAGGAAATAGAGGAAGGCTGGCATTCTTTTTTCTTTTACGAGGCGAGGAGAGAGAACCCGCCCATTCAAGGGAGGAGAGAGAAAAATTTTGAGCGGGAAGAATACGCTGACGCTCCTTTCCTCTGCGGTGGAGCTGAGACGAGCCAAGCCGAAAATCAGCGCCTTCCTTTTTCAGTGAGTCCCGCTTGGGGGCACGTGCCGATTTTTCATTGGTATGTGCGCACCAGGTCAGCAGGTGAAATAGCGTGCTCATATCACTGAATATTTTCTTGAGAGAGAGAGATGTGGACAAAAAACATTATTTTGATTAATTATTTGAACTTTCAAATTTATTTTGTTCTTCTTTTCTTTCCTTTTGGTTACTGTTCATATTTTTCTTTTCAAGGGATCGTCTTCAACATCTGAGAACGCCGACCCGGAATTGAGAACACCGGCTGTCAACCTTTGAGAACAATGGTGTGCTCGGAGCATCTAGTTCAGCTTGAATTCGAGAAGCATTGGACCATATCATCTTGGCCCTAATCGATGGCCGAGTGAAGCAATGTCTAGCCGTGCTCGGGTCAACCTAATCCTTGAGCTCCCAGTTTGGGTCGCTCCACTCTAGCACCTCCCTTGTCCCGTTCATCGAACCCTTGGGGACGAGTTGAACCATTTGGGCCTCAAGCTCTATGCCGCGGTGAAGGTCGAGTAGCTAGATTTGGGGCTTGAGCTCAATGCTGCGACGGAGATTGAGCCTATTAGGAATTGTTGCACAAATACAAAGAAAATAGAGAGTAAAAGCGAGAAAGAGGATTTGAAATGCAATGTTTTCCTTTGATTCACCCTTAAACTAGCCTATTTCCAGAGCTAAAAATTCTATGCATTTCTTTGTTACATGTTTCAATAACAAGAAACAAAGAATACATACATACATACATATCTAGCAGCTATTCAATGGGATCCTCGTTCTTTGACGGGGAGCAGGAACCATACTCGAATAGAATCACCAATCAATTTTATGGCAATTTGATATACATCTTATTAAATTGGCAATTTGATACACATCTTGACGGTTCCCTTGCAGGGAATTGAGATTTGTAAATCTGATACAGAACTTTTCGCTATCCTCAAGAGAAGAACGGGAGAACAAGAAAAGAATTGAATCAAGCATTCATGCCAGTCTTGTGTGATGAGTCTTCAGCCACAAACCACTCATTAACACGTGTTTGAGCTAGTAATACCTGCAGAAGGACATCAAGACTTGTTCAAAATAATCAGGAATTAATGGAGAATAATAATATTCGACGCACCTGCTTATCCCAATCAGTTTTGTAGGTAATAACGATCAGTACTACAGTCTGAACGAAAGTTCCGAACAGCATTCCAATCCACACGCCCTACAAGACAAACAATTGAGTGTTAGGAATTTCAATTTTGCAAGTGCAGGTCAAGAGCTTCAGCCCATTTTGACATGCCTCACTCATTGACATGCAAATTAGCCAATGTAGACCGTCTTAGAAAGGAAATTAGCAGCTGACCTTCACTTGCATACTTAAGAAATAAGCAAGCGCGACTCCCACGGGAATCCCTACTAGGTAATAGCTTATGATGTTGACATTAGGCTACTATGCTCTGCCAACCAGCTCCAATGGCGACTCCTGATAAATATATGTCAATACTAATGTTCAATCACAATTAGGTATCAATGATTCGAAATTAATCCATCACTTATTGCTCACACCATACAATAGATCGCCACATTTCTTAGACTGTATGGGACCTCACTGAATCCCACAACAGAAAAACATGAATCCCATGAAACTTTTGTGTATTGATCGATTAAGTTTATGTCCACTCATGCCAGTGACAATTGAAAACCATCAGGAACTTCTTTAAGGAATATTGTCGTTTTATTTGTCTGATCATGAGAGAATAGTGGAGAAGAAGGTACCGGAGAGCACTGGTTGGATGCTGTTCAAAAGTATGGAAATAGCCAGAAGAGGTGACAAATCAGCCACGGCATCGGCGACCTCATCGTTGTCCGTGAAAAGATAAGCGACACACCCCTTGAAGAAGAGGAATAACACAGAGAACAAATCCAATGGCGAACGATGTGAGCACCGTAATCTTGATTGAGAATTTTGCTGCTCTTGAGCTCCCTCTTCCTAGTTCATTAGATACTCGAACGCTGGAAAAGCATACAAAATTCAGAAAGTTGCTAGTAAAGTGTGTGTCCAAAGCGGGAATTAATGGTCAATAGGAGTCGTGACTCGTGATTATACCTTGCAGCAGCTAAGAAACCGAAAGAGATCATAACCTCCCAACCACTGATGTTGAGGCTGCAAGTAAAACAATTATAGTATTTCATCTCAGTGAAGTAGCCTTGGCCGAAGAAATTTGTGTAATCAAGGCATTTCCCAAATGTAATGGACAACATGTAAGAGCAGAAAGAGCGGAAGTGCAGACACAATTACCAGATGGCGAGCGCATCGATAGAAACCTCCGCATTTTCCATGTTGCCTGTTAGAAGAACCAACACTGTGTTGTACCACAGCTCCAGACTGACAATTAGCGAAGAATAGGAATTCAGTGAAAATCTTGAATGAAAAAGAAAGGATGCGCCACATTCACTTCTGATGTGAGATTTCAAGTTTCAGATTTCTCCATTTATTTGAGAACAAAAGATCGTCAATTTCTAAATTACCCATCGGGCACATAGATACCAAATGGTTAGGCCAACTAAACTTATGCTGATCCACCCAGAAACTTATTGATTAGTCTGAATTCAAGAACGAAATCTCATGTCTGGGCGATGAATGCTGACTTACCATAGCATGACGCCAGATGAAAGCGAAAGCTTGATCACTGGCCACAAGTCCTTGAAGGCCGAACTCGAGAAACCCTTCCATGTATCTCGGCAAGCTCCGCACATCACAAACATTAGTTGTCCTATATTAGGAATCCAATATGCCAAAACGGTGGAAGCCATAGCACCTAGAATTCCTAACTTGTATTTCACGGTCAATAGCCATGAGAGGCATAGATGAACCACTGCCGAGAATGCCGCCACGTATGCAATGATCATGTTCTTACTTTGCGCTTGGAGAAACATTTGGCAGGAGAAAGATACGACCAAGGAAAAGATGACCGGGATCAACCAGGGCGAGATGTCTCTGGCAACCTCCGCAATTTTATCTTCCTGGCCTAAGGCCTTTAAAATTGGCGGGGTGAAGATGAACAGCGGAACTAGAAAGATGGAGCAGATTGTTAGGACAATCCATGATCTCTGGAGGTACACTCCGAGCATGTGGTATTGTTTCGCACCATAGGCCTGGCCACATAGGGTCTCTAGCGCGCTTGCCATACCGAGCTGCGAGTTCCACGAACAGAAGCTGTTGTAACTCATTTTAAAACTCAAATTTCTGGACAGTATCAGGCGAACTACATGACGAAAGGTTCCTGTGACTGGCGATATAAAAAGAGATGCAGGGAGATGTTTTCGGCGAATTCAGTTATAAGTCTTGTAGGTCATGCTCTTTTTCGACTATAGCATAGTATTGTTTCGTTCAACGCCAAAGCCACAACGCAAATGACCTAGGTTCAATTCCAAACTCATTTTGCTTGTTGCTCTTTCGATTTCTATATGCCTTGTCCTCATAACAATTTCACTGGCTTCAGCATATTCAGAAAGTCAACCAAAGCTGACGAGCTGCTTCCATGAGAAGCCAGTACCGGAATAGTGCTTCGGGGCGGCTATTCTATGTTTGAGCATTATTACTCAAGGGACATAAGACTGCTTGATGAAAAAAAATTTCATTCATTATTCACTGTTGGGCTCAGCGACACATGTGCTTAAGAAGCATCTATAAACAATATATAAAGAGATAAAAAGGCAATTTTTTGCAAATTAAAAATGTTGACGTAAGATGAACAACAGTGAGATACTATATTACATGATTATAATATATAAAAAAATTGACACCACAATAATGGAATACACGCTTAAACATACCAGGATGCCGAATGCGAATCTCGCAAGGACAGTGAAGACTAGAGAATAGGCAGCCAATTCGGTAGAACCGATATGGCCGACAAAAGCTTGGGTAATGACATAAATACCAAAGGTGGAGAGTCTGGTGAATATTGCAGGCACTGCCACAATCCACATCTTCTTGGTCTCACTCCATATCCTGTCCTTCAGCGGCTCATCCTCACCACCATCACTGACTTCCGCTGCTACCGATTTTTTCAGCAGCTTCTGGTTTGCCTCTCCCTCCATTGCCATGGCTAGTTTTTAGATCTAATGTTCACCTTATATACCCAACACAACGTCTCCTACTCCTGTAGACTACAAACACAGTTTGAATCAAATTAGGCAGTGAGGGAGTGGATTTCTAGTGAAAGAGTTGCTTCTGGTGTAGATATGCCAAGAATCATGGCTTGTGACGACGAGAACTGGAATAAATCAGTTAATAGCGATGTTTGTGCGCTCACATCACGTTCAGAGTTGCAGGCGGCATCTCTGCTGTGATAACTAGACTCTCTTAGCTGGGTTCAGCCAAAAAAATAAAAAAGAAAAAGAAAAGAATAAGACCCTCTTAGCTTGGACAAAGCAAACGTACTTATAAAGAAGTAATAGCACTCAAAGCTCGAACTGCAGATACACCAACAGTCAAGAGTCAAGATCTAAAAATGGCATGAATAAGACAAACCTGTACAATCATTTCCAGCTCAATATATCAACCAATCATCACCAAAATTTGGTATGGGGAAGAACATGATTGATGGCACTTCCTTCTTCTGTTCCGTTGTGTCTAGATCGGCGTAAATTTCAATATCCGCAAGCCGTGCTCATGTCGAGAGACGCACGCACTAGAAATTTATCATTGCAGTGTGGCCATGTCATTCTTATAAATGCAGAGTTGCTTAGCGCGAACCTAAAGCCAATCTTTTCCAACAGTTATACCTCAGATTTGACTATTCTACGAAGTGGCGGAGCGAGAGTTGCATATTTTTTTTCATATGTTGGCATGTTCATATGTGTAGTGGCCTGAAGGCATCAGGAATCTTGATTGGCCCCATGACAACAACCATGCCCTCGATTGTCTCTTTGTCCATCATATATCAAATGGTTCCCATCAGTCACTCCACTGTTTTCTCTTGGCTTCACATACATAAATTCTGAAGCAGAAACGTGATGAATTTGCTCTTTATAAAAAAACTCCCTCTCTTGTCCTCTTTGGTCGAACGAGAATGATGACAAACGTCATCGTAACGATCCAATCCAATGAGGGGCAGGGAGTGGTCGTCAGTGCTAGAGTTTGGATAAGGAGTGGCTCTTGATAGACTTCTAATGTGGCCAAGGGGGTAGGAATGTACTAGATTATGTATTGAACATGAAAGAGCGATTATGGAATATATATGTGAAAACCTAAATCAACTTACGGAGGTGTCTTTTGACGTAACAATAATATTTCGTTCGATTATCAGGACGGGCGACCTTCTGGAAAACCTTTTGGGAAACCTCATGGGAAAGTGCCTACCTATAGGCCAAAAGATGAAATCGTGAGACTCCGGTTCACGTCCTTTCTATACGCAATTTATATTCTGTCTTCCAACCTGCCACATTTGAATAGTCAAACAAGCTACACGGTGTTGCATATGCCGACTGAGGATGTGGGTTTTTTCCCTTTTGGTTGTAGAACGGACCAGATCCTTGCAAATATATCGGGACACACGATTGTCGCCTTTTACAGCAATGAAGAAGGGAAAGTCTTCCTCAACTTGTGCAGCTCGTGGCCCCATTCCTTATTTAATGTTGCAGCTGCGCGTGTAAGGAAAACGAAGGCAGCTCCTCCTGATGCAGCCTGCGCATGGAGAAAAGTTGAAGATTTCATTGCCCTCTTGTTTAAAAAAAAAGAAGAAAAGGTGCCCTCTCGTTTTTTTTTTTTTTTTTTGTGACCCAGGGAACCCCGCACGGCCGGATACCGGGAGTAAACCACTGGGGGCGACACGTGCTAGCCAGCACACACGTGTCACCAGGTAAGTCATCCTGCGACGCGCTGGGGTTTCGAACCCCTCTCCTTCGTCAGGGGGAGGAGACCAAAAGCTAACTGCGCCACTCAGGTGGGTGGTGGTGCCCTCTCGTTTGTCTTTAACAGAAGAGAACAAATCTCTCTCATATGAGACCCATGTCCAGCCTACAATAATTGCAGCTCATGCTTCTCCGAACATTAAACTATTTTAGATCAGGTAAGCTAGATGGATGGATCAAATTCGAGACATAATTTAACACTTTTGGTCCAAGAGCTGCTGGAAGAGCCATTTAAAAATGAGAGGGAGAAAATACTATATTGAGGCATGGACAAAACTTGCCGGTATAAAAGAATCTGTCGATATTTAACGTCTCTTTGATCAAGTCAAGCTTCGCATCTTATAAAGAATTAGAGCCAAAAATATAGGTCAAATTGTTGACACCTAAATTTTACCATTTTATTTAGGACTTAATTACATACAATATTAAGAATTGGTCGCTAAAATAAAAAAAGGAGGAAACAAAGAGTGAAATAAATAACTTTCATTAAAATGTATTGTGTATGTTTTCTTTAAAATCCATTACATGTAGACATTAGGAGCATCTATATAACTACCACTAATTATTAAATCTACAAAATTTTTTTAAAAAATTAATTAATTAAAATTAAAAAAATCGAAAAAAAAGCGGACCGGGCTAGGCCCAGTCCTTTCCAATTCTCCTCTCCTCTGTATCTTTTGCCGCCGGGGCCCAAGTCCGGCCTCTCTTTTCTTTTCACTAAGCCCAGCCCGCATGCTGGTCTTCTTCCTCCTCATGCTGGTCACGCTCTGCAAAACAGAAGGGTACAGGTCAGAGAGAGGACAGGGCGAGCGTCGCGTGAGACGTTCGGTCGGGGGGCCAGGCCGGCAGCGGCAGCTGGCACGGCAGGAGGCCATGCGCGCCGGTGCTTAAAAGTGTGAAAGGGGTTGGTTTTTATAGGGGTTCGCGGAGAGCGAGAGAGAGAGAGAGCGCTAGAGACAGAGAGGGAGAGAGCTTGAGGGAGGCCGAGGGGGAGAAACGGAGAGTGACCGGGAAGAGGGAGACCTGGAATCCACCTTAGCCGAGCGTCACTTAGCCACCCCCGAGGCGAGGTTGCGCCTCCTAGCCGGAACCAACAAGCTGCGGCTTCCCTTGCCTCGATTTCAAGTTTTTCCGGTGAGTTTTCCGGTTTTTGGTTCAATCCGTGTAGATTTCCTAAGGATCCCGGTTCGGGGGCGTGCAAGACGACTGGACGTAGTCCGATCTATCGATCTCGCCCATCGTTCGCCACCCCCGAGTCAGGTAGGAAGCCCCCGTCGACCTTTTTTCTGTGCCCTGATCTTGTCCTGTTCTCTCACATTTTTTGCATGGATTACTGAGTCGGGGCGAGCGTTTCAAGTTCGCTTATGCTGTCCTTTGTTGATGTTGAGCATTCCCTGCCATTCTCGTTAAGCCTTGATCTAGTTTCGAATGTTATTCTTGTCCGTGGCTGTCTTGAGGGGACGCACCCTAGATGTTTGATAAAATGCCCTCGAGACGCTTCTGGTAAAACAGCACTGCCTTCGCTGTATCCGAAGCTCGTGTATCATTGTTTTGATCACTATCTACACAGATCGTCTCCCATGAAGCCTTATCTCGTTGATCATGGATAGTGGTTGGCGAGTTTTAGTGGTGGCGTTTCTTGAAGAGAGATCCTGGCAACGGTGTTGTTCTCGGCAAAGAAGAGAACGTAGAAAAGAGGAGTTTTGACGAGGAAGGAAACAACGCCCAGGAAAGGAAAAATTAAATAAATAATAGAAACATTAAATAAAATTAAAGAAACAAACAAAGAGTAATGAACAGAGAGATAACATTAATCCGTAAGCCATCTTGATCGTTGTGTCGGCTAAATGGACTTTGGGACTATCTGTTTCATTTTCGAAGAGTAACATTCGTTTTCATTTCGTCCATTTTCATGTTCGTTTTGCCCAGGTCCGAACTTGTAGCCCCATGTTGCACCTCACATTTTACATTTTATTTATATTCGAGATTGTTGGATAGTGGCGCACGTTGTTCTCGGCTTGGGATAAAAAAGATATACGTCAAAATCGTGGTTTGACGTCGTGAGATTTGGATTGAATTCATGGGAAATTCTGAGTTTAATGGAAGTTTCATGCGTGCGGAGGACTCCCGAAGAAAAAGAAGACCAGAAGAAGGAAAGAAAATATTAAAAGAAAAGGTAAAAAAACAAGTACAGACAAAGTAAAAAGAAAAAAAAAAAGAGATAGGGAAAAAAAAAAAAGCAAAAGTTGGTTTAGGGAAAAGACAAAATATAAAAAAAAAAGACAAAAGGGTGGAGAATAAAAGAAATTTACGAAAATCATTAATTGGGTCGGGTCTATGTGATCGGATTGGGATGACGGGCCGAATTGGGTTTACCCAATTAGGACCCCTTTTCCCGAATATAATATTAAATATGAAATATTTTAAAAAAATCATAACAAAAATCAAAAATTAATTTTTTTTTTCAAAAAAAATTGAAAATATTCAAAACTTCAAAAAAAAATAAAAAATTTCAGAAAATTCAGAATGTCATTTGAAAAATTTTAAAAACAAACTTTCCAAGTTGTTTTCCTAAAAAATGGAAGTTTATTTAACTCTAAAGTGTGCTAAAAAATTAAGTAAACCCTTAAGACTCTACTTTAGGGTTTCAATTGTCTTCAAAGACAATTACTCTTGTTGGCATGCGTTGACCCCTTTAGTCCAGTTAAGATTAGCATTTATCTTTATTTTTGCTCTCTTATGTAATTTATTTAAACGCTTTCCTTGGCTGGTAATTATTATTATAATGATTGCGCACCCGCATGATCACCTCACATGTTAGCGGATTGATATAAAGTTAATTCAAATTGCTTGACAATTTTTTTTTTAAATGAACAAGATTAGGAACCGAAAGGGCACTAATTGATTGATTAGTATAATTAAGTCCCCGACTTTAGATTCCCTAGATGTGTAGGAAGTGAGGTACACTCCCATACTTCACTTGGTTTCTAGCCGACCCTAATAAGCTAATGGCGACTCCTTATTGCGAAGGGTTAATATATTGAAAAACCCCAAACTGGTAAACCTATGACAAATTTACCACAAACTATTTTTTTTACATGAAAAATAAAAAACCGATACACTTGTGATAAATTTACCCGACAAACCATTAAAAACCCTAAACTAGTATTGAATGGACCTTTATTTAGAACTAGGGAGGACGGAGTCAGTTTTTTACAGGTATGCCTCCTTTCCCGTTCAAATCCTTCAGGGCAGCCTTTTAGTAGAAAAACTACTTAGGCCTTTAGTTCAGAGTCAAGAAACACTCAAAAGAGACACCCAGATAGAACCAGGATGGTAACATTTCTGACTATCCAAGCTGCTTTTCTTTGAGGATCCTACTAGGCTGGAGAAGAAGAAGGAATTTAGAAAGTTATGAGAGAGTTTCACAAAATACTCACTTTACTTCAAGGGACCCTTCCCAACATAATATATCCTCATTGCCTTTTATAGGCAATGAGATGTTAGACACAAACAAGGACTAATTTCACGAGTCCTAAAAACACACAAAGGCGCCGAAAACTTCCGAGAGGGAATTATTTGCACGGTATGAATAGTGAAAGTGAATAGTCACTTCCCTAATCTAGTGCTACAGTAAAAGTGAACAGTAGCTTGCTACAATAACTCACTAAAGTGACTTGCTACAGTGAACAGTACAGTCAGTGGTCTCATTCGTCGTGGGTATTGTCGTCATAGTTTGAGCTATCTGAGCTATGCCTTGTTGCTAGAAGATGTTCATCATATTTTTTGTTTGAGTCCTTCAAGGTCATCTAGTGAGAGGATCTAGTTCGGTTAATATGATGAGGATGCTTCCTCTTGATTCCAATCTGTAATGTCGGCAGGAATGCTTGGTCGAGGCCAATTAGATGGCTGTGTGTAGAAGGATGTGTCCATGCCTTGAGATAAGGACAAAGGTCCATGGTCATATGAGTCTTGGGAAAGAGGACCTCCCCATTTGACAAAGGTGTCTTGAGAGGGCCGTGCAATGTTATATGTGTTTGCCATTTCATTCCCTTGTGATGATGTAGCTTGTCTGAATTCTTTGAGCGTCTCCTTAGCTTCTAGTGCTAGTCATAATGATTCCATGCAGTGGGGACATTATAATTCCATACGTATTTAGGAATGGTTTTATTTTCTCGGCACAGAACGCTTTGGAGTTCTCGGTACTAGTGTTCACAACATCCAATAGGTTCTAGATAAGATTTGTGAATCCGAGGTTCTGCATTGTGTGATTGAGGTTTATAGAATGTGGTTGCTATAATTTGAGGGGCATTGGTAATATTGCCATTATTTGTGACAAAAGCCCATGGTCGTCAGAAGAATAAAATAGTATGGACCTCAGGGTTTGGTTGTGTGGTTCTCAGTTCTTTCTGCAGGATATACTTCCAGTGAGTAGAAGGATAGAACCAATTGAGGAAATCTGAAAGATTTCTATCACTCTGCTTTTCAATATTTCCTCTGCCGAGTTGAAATATTCTAGTGAGGTTGGCCATAAATCTTCTGGTCCGAATTTCAACAGCTATTAAGTACTTATTGGTTAAGTATCATAATAACCATCAAAGTTGGTTAGGGAAATCATCTTCTTTCCATATTAAAGGATGAATGAATGGATAGTTTGCATTTAATCTAAAAGGATAAGGTATCGAACCTCCATTAAATCTGAATAGATCTTGTGGCATTGCCACATGAGATTATTCAGATTTTCAGTGAGACTGTCATTTTGAATGTACTCAATGGTCTCCTGGGGGTATCGTTAGCTTGGCCAATCTTTGATCCTCTCGATCTTGTATTTTTCGTTGTGATGAAGAGTATGAAAAGCATGCCTCATGATATACATGTCGATTTCTGCTGGTACTTTTGGTTTGGACAATAAGTCAGCAAGCACATTATTCTTTTCGACAATGTATTTGGTTTCAAAAGAATATTTTGAAAACCATTCAGCTCATCGAAGTAGTTGAGAATTTGGGACCTGCTTCTATTTAAATTTGGTCATTTGAGGAAATGATGCCATATCCAATTTGACTAGGAAGTGATGGCCAATTATATGGAATTCGAACTTTTTTATTCTTTTTTTTACTGCCAAGATTTTTTTGAAAGTTAAATGATAATGCATTTCAGCTTGAGAAAATTTTTCATTTTTGTAGGTACACAGATGTTTCTTACCATCAATTTCTTCAAACAGGATGACTGTCCAGTATTTATCATTAGCGTTAGTCTGGAGAATTCTTTTTCCTGTTGATGGGATTTGTAATGGAGGAAGAGTTTGCATGATCTCTTTAAGTTTAGCAACTACTTTAGTTTGAGATTTTCCTCAAGGTGGGGGATTTTTCTTCAACATCGTCTGTAATGGAATTAGCAGCTTTGCAATGTTTGGAACAAAATCTCTGAGATAATTGATTATACTTGCTTTGTTGTGAAGTTTCCTTAGGAAAACTTTTTGAGCAATATGGGACCCTGAATAATATATACTTTTGTTAAGATGCATACCAATAAATTCAATTTCTGTCTGGACAATGTTTATCTTTTTTCGAGAAAGCATGATCCCATGTTTCTTCACAATTTCTGCGAACTATTCAAGAACTTGGCAGTGTGACTGTTCATCATGACTGTAGAGCAAGATATGGTCAATGTATATTGCTACACTTGACAGGATTGGCTGGAAAATTCGACACATGGCTTTTTGGAAAAGGGATGGTGCCACCTTTAGACCAAAAGAACTTTCCATTGGAAATGTTGGTTTGGGATGCTGAACCGTATTTTGGTTCTGTCTTCTAGATGGATGCCCAATTGCCAAAATTCGGCTTTGAGATTGAATTTGGAATAGATATGGGCCTTGGTTAGTCCAGTAAAAGGGGAATCTCTTGAGAGTAAATGGAATTTGTCATATTGGAGAAAAAAGGTTAAGAGGCTGATAATTAATTACTAGTCTCATTTTTCCTCTGTTTTGCTCAGCATGCTTGTTGACATAAAAGACTTCGTAAGCCCATTGAGAATTGGAAATTTCAATAAGATCTTGCTGTAATAGTTTCGAGCATTCTTTTTGAGCTAAAACCAAGTATTCTGGCTTCATTCTCATGTGACTCGCCTTGGTTGGATTGATATATTCATTCTTTTTGAAAGGAAGACGAACAAAGAACTCTGGATTTTTTCATAAAGGATGAGAACATTTTTGAGCAAATTCAGAATAGGATTCTGCATAAGATTCTAACAACCTTTCCATGATGGGATCTAGTAAGCCCATTTGGATGGAAACAAGTTTCTGGATATTGACAAATTCAGAGAATTGATCTTTATACTTAAGATATTTTCCAGGAATGATGCGAAGTTGAGAAATTTGAGTCATAATGTCCCAATCAATGATCAAATCTTTGTAGGAAAGGCTGGAACCAAAGATCTTGGTAGTTATGGAACACTGTGGAAAAAATTGGATGGTTACTGGAGTAGTTCTCACATTTGTAGAAAAAGTATCTCTTGATGCAGAATTAAAATATCGAACATAGTGAGTCCAATATTCTCCAGGACGAATCTTAGTGTCTAAGATTGAGGAAGTTGCTCCAGTATCTATGAGAGCAATGACATTGATAGGTTTGGCAAACTTTGAAGTGATTATTTTTATAGGAAAATGGGGATAATGAGTTTGGCTTGAAAATATGTGAGTGCTTTGTTCTGAAGAATTGAGAGATATATGAAAAATATCTTCAGGGTCTGAATCTGAATCAATCTCACTAGGAGTTTGGTAACAAGGGATGACACAAAGAATTTGTTCAGATGGTTATTCATTCGCTAGAATATAGGGTTTAATATCATCATTTTCAAGAAAAATATCAATTTCATTCTCTATATGATGTATTAGATGATTTTGACTTTTTTTTTGCTTGGGGACAATTTTTTACAAAATGTCATTTCTAATTGCAGATGAAGCATCAGTTTGATTTCTTGTGGCCCGAGCAATCCTTTCTTTTGCGTAGGTATGCTATTTCTTTTTTCTTTGGAAGTACTTAGAGCCATGTCTAGATTTCTTTATCTAGAGCTTCTTGAAGTGTTTTTTTTTTTTTTTTTTTTTTTTTTTTTTTTTTTTTTCTAGAAGAATTTCCACAAGAACCATCATAGTCTAGCTTGGAGCATTTGATCTTTAGCTTCTGGCGAGAATAGGCTGCGTCAAGTTCTCTATTGTCATCAACATAGGTCTGGATCATTTGACGCTTTATACACAACTCTTCCAAGCACAAATGGATTTCTTGTTGGAGTTCTCTCAATGGAATATCTTGGATTCTCCTTTGTTTGATGAGAAAGGTTCTTTCTAACGTTTGGGGTAATTCTTTGGGGATGGACGTCAGGAAGACGTGCTTTAGATTTGGATCTACTCCAATCTGATAGAAGAGTTTAAGTATTTCTCCATAATGTTTATCAAGATGTTTTTTTCTAGAGAGAGCAGCATCTTCTTTCGAAGAATTCTCTTTTTTTGAGCTCTATGAGGTCAGCACGTTTCCCCACAAAGAAATGGTATAGTAGGGTAATAGCATGACCAAAACTAGGTGAGAGTAAAAAAATGAAGCTGGTCTTGTTCTCCTACAAATTGCCACCAAAGTTTAAGGCTACCTGTAAACCTTGTTACAAAATTGAAAATGACATCATACTTGTCCTAATTGGTAATGGCTTGGGTATTTAACCAAGTATGAAATTCTTCAAGTTTTTTTGGCCATTTGTGGTAGGGAATGCCATCAATAGTGAAAAACTGTTTTGATGCAGTAGACACATGTTGGGAGGAATTATTTGGTTGAACAACCTCTGGTTCATAAGGGTTTGATTTCATATCTTGATTTGGTGGGTTGACCATGAAAATTGATGAGGTCACTGGCATAATGGGAAAGGAATCAATGAAAGGGATTGAGAAAGATGATGAGGACAAGAGAGATACCGAATCTGATTCAATCTAAAAAACGTTTGAAAAAGTTTGTCGGAATGATAGGATTAGGCTGTTGAACAACATAATTAGGTTGTTGTTCTTGATTGCCTAGATCTCTTAGGAAAGATTCTAGCGGATTTGACAGTATCATTTTGTCTGATTCCCTTATGACGAGAGGATTCTTTGGGCATCTTCTATTTTCCCTTTTCTTTCCTTATTTGATCTAGTTCTTTAGGACGATTTCGCATTTCAGCCACTTCTGTCTTGTCTTGTTTGATAGGAACATTTGTGATGGCAGCAAAGATAGACATAGTTTGGGCTGGTAGAAGAGGAGGGTGCTCTGTCCGCAGAGTAGTTGGAAATGGATTGAGTCTTCATTCTTTAAAGATCTGGATTTGCTTTTTGAGTTTCTCTATTTCTGCCTTAGGACTTTCAAGATGATGATACCCGAAATGTTGTCCAAAATCTTGGAATCAATTGCCTTGAAAGCATTATTATGTGGTAAAAGAGTCTCTGACTGCCAATTTAGGACGGCTTCAACAACTGGAGTCCTTTTCTGTTTTCCATGTTCATCCACATCAGTGGGGTAGGTATTTTCGGAACATGCCGATATGTACCTTGTGGATCAATAAATTCTTTTGGAGCAGGGAACGAGAGTTTGGAGGTTTCTCGAACAAGAGGGGGAAAGTCTGTTTCCTAGAACATGGCAATAGAAGAACTGGCTGGTGTTTCTGCTGGAGCTTCAAGTGGGTATGAATGCTTTTTTGCCCTCTTTAGAATTGGCTTGTAAAATGGGGAAAGCGCTGGTTTTTTCTGAAGAGGAGATGGAGGAGGCAATGATGGTGGATCTAGTAATTCTGGAGGTGGAATAATGAATTCTGGTGGTGGAGTTGGTGCATAAGAAACCATAAACTGAAATTTGTCGCACTCTCTAAGAGTATCAACGGAGGAATCTCCATTCAAATAGCTTTGGTACATAGGGTCTTTTGGCTTCTTGTGCTTCCGTTGAGGTTTTGTATTTGAATCTACCTTGTCGGGGGAGTTGATGCAATAAGAGCCTTGGCAAAAAGGATCCCAGAAATAATGACCATACTTGTCTTTGTAGTAATGGACAGGATGACCATCACTTTTGAAGTATTGAACAAATTTTTTTGGATCTGGCTCGGAAATTGACTCAGGAACACATGGTTCAATTATGAAGAGAGTTTGGAAGATAGAATGAATTTCTTCATTTTCCTTGCCAAATTTGATGGAAACATCCCATCTTTCTTTTTGATGAATTAAGAGTTCGTAGACTGGAAAGGCTTGTTGTTTTGATATAGTTTTTCGTAGTTGGTGATCAAAGTTTCTGGAAGGAGCTTGGCCAACTTTTCCTTTGGGATTTGTCTGGGAACATGAATGCAGGATGCTTGATCATTATGCATGGAAATGAATAAGGCATCTTCATTTCCATTATGGAAATTCAAGTCAAGTGCATGATTCCATCTGATAGTGGAGTGTTGCGGCAATAGAATCGGCAGTCTAAGGTACTCTTGTGAACTGAACTTGGACTTCAAAAAAAGAAAGCAACTGTGAATCTAAAAGAGTAATATTGAAGTTTGGATACAATCACAAAGATTGTTATAGTATTTAAAGTGGTTTGGACAGTGCCAATACAAGCATGCTAGTATTCTAGAAATTGAGTATCCAATAAAGCTACTCTTGCCACAATTGGCAAGACGAATAGCTCCGTGAACATGAGAATATTCTTGTTGAATCCATTGCCTGGGAAATTCTAGAGGAATTTGAAGAGTAACAAAGTACTCATTTTTAGTGGCAGGAATGGGTTGTTGGTCGAACTTAGAGGACTGAACATACTCCTTTACTTTCTTTGGAGTTTGACGAATGAGTTAGCGAATAGAGTAGATGGGAGAAAATGATGAAGTCGGTTTAGCAAAAGTAGAATAGGGGTTCATCAGCGGGATTTGAGTTTCAAAGATCTTGGTTTCATCGCTAAGAAAGACTTCATAAAAATAGTCTATCTTGGAAGCATTGGAAACACGAAAATCTGAATGAGTGGAAGAAGATGGAGATGGAGTAAGAGAAATGGGTGCTTCTAGTATTTCTGGGTCTGTCATGGTGGGAAGAGATCTTCTCAGCATTGGATTCACCTTCTAAGCGCATGGAACGGATACTATTATAAATGAAACCATGACTCTGATACAATTGAATGGACCTTGACTTAGAACCAGGGAGGACGGAGTCAGTTTTTTACAGGTATGCCTTCCTACAATGGGTGAACCTCTCTCGTTCAAGCCATTCAGGGATAACCTTTTAGCAGAAAAATCACTTGGGCCTTTAGTTCAGAGCAAAGAGACTTTACCCCAAACTAATTTATTCCACCGTAAAAAACTCTAAACTGGTAAATTTGTGACAAATATACCCTCCGCTAAATTGGATTAATACAAAAAAAAAATGCACAAAAATTGTAAACCGCGACAAACGGAGCGTAAAATTCCAAATTAGTATATCAATGAATTGTCATATGTCATTTAACTTAATAATTTGACAATAAAATTTAATAAAAATTAACATAGGGTAAATTTGTCACAAGGGTACCAGTTTGGGGTAAATTTATCAAAGGCATAGCAGTTTGAGGTTTTTGGTGGTTAAAAAAATAGTTTTGGATAAATTTGTTACATGTGTATAGGTTTGGGATTTTTCAGGGTATTAATCTTATTGTGAAATTCTTAGGAACACTCAAATGTCATGCGAGGTATGGGCTTAGAGTCCATGACTAATCATAAGCCTTAAGTCCGTCCTTTAGGCAATACCCCTGAACCTGTTCCCTCCAAGGGGTAGGTCGCGACACAACTCGATTGTCTTTTTATAATTCAATATTAACCATATATAGGTTACAATTTAACCCTAAGCCTTTCAATTGTTCCACTATAATCTTAAACTTTGAGGAAAATTTCAATATAGTCCTCCTAACATAAACTTGCGTGAAATTGCTGATGTGGTAGTTTAGTAATTGCCAATCATCCTTGTGGCACCTTAGAGATATGATGTGGACAAAAAGGTTGTTTTGCTTAATTTTTTGAATTTTCAAATTTATTTTTGTTTTTCTTTTGGTTACTATTCATATTTTTCTTTTTAAGAGATCATCTTCAACATCTGAGAACGCCAATCCGAAATTGAGAACACCGGTCGTCAACCTTTTGAGAACAATGATGTGCTCAGAACTTCTAGTTCAGCTTGAATTCGAGAAGCATTGGAGGATATCATCTTGGCCCTAATCGATGGCATGGTGAAGCAATGTATGTCAACTGAATCCTAGGGCTCCCAATAAGGGTCGCTCCGCTCTAGGACCTCCCTAATCTCTTTCATCGAACACTTGGCGACAAGTTGAACCATTTCCGCCTTAAGCTCCATGCCACGAAAAAAGGTCGAGTCGCTAGATTGGGGGCTTGAGCTCAATGCTGTGACGGAGCTTGAGCATGTTAGGAATCATTGCACAATCACAAAGAAAATAGAGAGTAAAAGCAAGAAAGAGGATTTGAGACACAATATTTTGTTCTGGCTCACCCTTAAACTAGCCCATGTTAAGAGCTGAGAATTCTATTAACTTCTTTGTTGCATTCCTCAATTACAAGAAAAATGGAATATATATTCATATTCAGTAGCCATTTAGTGAGATCCTTATGCTTGATGGGAAGTGTGAATTACACCCCAACAGAATCACTGATCAATCATATGGCAATTTGATAGACATTTTATTAAATCGACAACTTGATACACATCTTGATAGTTCCTTTGCTGGGAATTGAGTTTTGTAAATCTGATACAGAACTTTTTGCAATCTTGAAAAGAAGAACGGGAGAACAGGAAAAAGATTGAATCAAGCACCCGTGCTGGTTTTGTGTGATGCTTCTTCAGCCACAAACCACTGATTAACGCGTGTTCGAGCTAGGAGTACCTGCAGAAGGACATTGAGACTTGTTCAAAATAATAAGGTAATATTGGAGAATAGTAATATCTGGCGTACCTGCTTATCCCAGTCAGTTTTGTAGGTAATAACGATCAGTACAACAGTCTGAACGAAAGTCCCAAACAGCATTCCAATCCACACGCCCTACGAGATAGACGATTGAGTGTTAGGAATTTCAATTTTGCGGGTGCAAGTCAAGAGCTTCAGCCCATTTTGACATGCCTCACTCATTGACATGCAAATTTGCCAATGCAGATCGTCTTAGAAGGGAAATTAGCAGCTGACCTTCACTTGCATACTAAAGAAATAAGCCAGCGCGACTCCCACGGGAACCCCTACTAGGTAATAGCTTATGATGTTGACATAGGCTACTATGCTTTGCCAACCAGCTCCAACGGCGACTCCTGATAAATATATGTCAATACTAATGTTCAATCACAATCAGGTACTAATGATTCGATATTAATCCATCACTTATTGCTCACATCATACAATAGATCGCCATATTTCTTAGATTGTATGGGACCTCACTGAATCCCACAACAGAAAAACATGAATCCCATGAAATTTTTGTGTATTGATTGATTAAGTTTATGTCCACTCATGCTGGTGACAATCGAAAACCATCTCGAACTTCTTTAAGGAATATTGTAGTTTTATTTGTCTGATCATGAGAGAATAGTGGAGAAGAAGGTACCAGAAAGCACTGGTTGGATGCTGTTCAAAAGTATGGAAATAGCCAGAAGAGGTGACAAATCAGCCACGGCATCGGCCACCTCATCGTTCTCCGTGAAAAGATAAGCGACACCCCCCTTGAAGAAGAGGAAGAACACAAAGAGAACAAATCCAATGGCAAACGATGTGAGCACCGTAATCTTGATCGAGAACTTTGCTGCTCTTGAGCTCCCTCTTCCTAGTTCATTAGATACTCGAACGCTGGAAAAGCATACAAAATTCAGAAAGTTGCTAGTAAAGTGTGTGTCCAAAGCGGGAATTGATGGTCAATAGGAGTCGTGACTCGTGATTATACCTTGCAGCAGCCAAGAAACCGAAAGAGATCATAATCTCCCAACCACTGATGTTGAGGCTGTGAGTAACAAAATTATACTATTTCATTTCAGTGAAGTAGCCTTGGCTGAAGAAATTTTTGTAATCAAGACATTTCCCAAATGTAATGGAAAACATCTAAGAGCAGAAAGAGCGGAAGTGCAAACACAATTACCAGATGGCGAGCGCATCGATAGAAACCTCCGCATTTTCCATGTTGCCTGTTAGAAGAACCAACACTGTGTTGTACCACAGCTCCAGACTGACAATTAGCAAAGAATAGGAATTCAGTGAAAATCTTGAATGAAAAAGAAAGGATGCGCCACTATTCACTTCTGACGTGAGATTTCAAGTTTCAGATTTCTCCATTTATTCGAGAACAAAAGATCGTCAATTTCTAAATTACCCATCGGGCACATAGATACCAAATGGTTAGGCCAACTAAACTAATGCCGATCCACCCAGAAACTTATAAATTAAGTCTGAATCCAAGAACGAAATCTCATGTCTCGGTGATGAATGCTAACTTACCATAGCATGGCGCCAGATGAAAGCGAGAGCTTGATCACTGGCCACAAGTCCTTGAAGGCCGAACTTGAGAAACCCTTCCATGTATCTCGGCAACCTCCGCACATCACGAACATTAGTTGTCCTATATTAGGAATTCAATATGCCAAAACGGTGGAAGCCATAGCGCCTATAATTCCTAACTTGTATTTCGCGGTCAATAGCCATGAGAGGCATAGATGAACCACTGCCGAGAATGCCGCTACGTATGCAATGATCATGTTCTTACTTTGCGCCTGGAGAAACATTTGGCAGGAGAAAGATACGACCAAGGAAAAGAGGACCGGGATCAACCAGGGCGAGATGTCTCCAGCGACCTCCGCAATTTTATCTTCCTGGCCTAAGGCCTTTAAAATTGGCGGGGTGAAGATGAACAGAGGAACTAGAAAGATGGAGCAGATTGTTAGGACAATCCATGATCTCTGGAGGTACACTCCGAGCATGTGGTATTGTTTCGCACCATAGGCCTGGCCACATAGGGTCTCTAGCGCGCTTGCCATACCGAGCTGCAAGTTCCACGAACAGAAGCTGTTGTAACTCATTTTAGAACTCAAATTTCTGGACAGCATCAAGCGAACTACATGACGAAAGGTTCCTGTGACTGGCGATGTAAAAAGAGATGCAGGGAGATGTTTTTGGCGAATTCACTTATAAGTCTTGCAGGTCATGCTCTTTTTCAACAATAGCATAGTATTGTTTCGTTCAACGCCAAAGCCACAAAGCAAATGACCTAGGTTCAACTCCAAACTCATCTTGCTTGTCGCCCTTTCGTTTTGTATATGCCTTGTTCTCATAACAATTTCACTGGCTTCAACATATTCAGAAAGTCAACCAAATCTGAGGAGCTGCTTCCATGAGAAGCCAGTACCGGTATAGTGCTTCGGGGCGGCTATTCTATGTTTGAGCATTATTACTTAAGGGACATGAGACTGCTTTATGAAAAAAAATTTCATGCATTATTCACTGTTGGGCTCAGCGACACATGTGCTTCAGAAGCATCTATAAACAATATATAAAGAGATAAAAAAGCAATTTTTTGCAAATTAAAAATGTTGACGTAAGATGAACAACAGCGAGATACCTTATTACATGATTATATTATATAAAAAAATTGACACATAAATAACAGAATACACGCTAAAACATACCAGGATGCCGTATGCGAATCTCACGAGGGCAGTGAAGACTAGAGAATAGGCAGCCAATTCGGTAGACCCGATATGGCCGACAAAAGCTTGAGTGATGACATAAATACCAAAGGTGGAGAGTCTGGTGAATATTGCAGGCACTGCCACAATCCACATCTTCTTGGACTCACTCCATATCCTGTCCTTCAGCGGCTCATCCTCACCGCCATCACCGACTTCCGCTGCTACCGATTTTTTCAGCAGTTTCTGGTTTGCCTCTCCCTCCATTGCCATGGCTAATTATTAGATCTATGTTCACCTTATATACCCAAAACAACGTCTCCTACTCCTGTAAACCACAAACACAGTTTGAACCAAATTAGGTAGAGAGGGAGTGGATTTCTAGTGAAAGAGTTGCTTCTGGTGTAGATATGCCAAGAATCATAGCTTGTGACGATGAGAACTCACAAAAAATCAGTTAATAGTGAGCTTTGTGCGCTCACATCCCGAGTTGAGAGTTGCGGAGCGCATCTCTGCTGTGATAACTAGACTCTCTTAGCTCGGTTAAACAGAGAAAAAAAGAAGAATAAGACCCTCTCAGCTTGGGCAAAGCTTACGAACTTATAAAGAAGTAATAGCACCCAAAGCTCAACTGCAGATACACCAACATTCAAGAGTCATGAGCCTTAATAGGACAAACCTGTGCTAATACAGGGGCAACCATGCCTAACTTATTACCGAAATTTCGTATGGTGAAGCACAGGATCGACCGCTTTCCTACTTTTGATCAGTTATGTCTAGACCGGTATAAACCTTGAGAGTTACGAGCAGTGTTCATGTGGACACGTGCACGCACTTGAAATTTCTTAATGCAGTCTGGCATGACATTCTTAATGGTGAGTATGAAGTGTTCCTAAAACTAGTGATGGACAAGAAACGAGGATAAGCAAACGCGTTTGTACAAACCTTGAAAGTCTGGCAAGATTCCAAAAGCATGGAATCTTGATTCACCCCACGACAACAATCATGTCTTTGATTGTCTGCTGGTCCATGAGATATCAAATGGTTCACGTCGGTCACTCCACTGTTTTCACTTGGCTTCGCATACATGAATTCTAAAGCGCAAACTCACGCGACTTATTGAAAACTCTCTTTTACGTCCTCTCTGGTCAAACGGGTGAGTTCACGTCAAGGACGAGGAGAAACGTCATGGCGAGAGGAATTGTCCATAGTTGCAAATTAATTTAAGAAGAGGCTATTGTCTATAGTTGAAAATTAATTATAAAGAAGCTATTTTCCAATTTGCTTATGAATTATACTGTCACTTCCAAGCTGCTATATTTGAATAGTTATCAGTATCAGTATTAGAGTAACAAGCTTAAGGATTATAAGCCTCAGCATCACGAGCTTTATGTTACAACTACAAAAGATATTGTCTCTATATATGATAGGATTCTAGGGTATACATAATTATGATGGAAATTACATATATACCATCAATAGTAAAAGGTTTAAACTTTAATATTATTTTTCTCTGTTAGACTCCACAACCCCAATCTCTTACTTGGAAGCTGATCTTCAAAACAAATAGTCCTTCAAAGTCTTTCTCTCTTAGGTAGACTTCAAAACAGGGGAGCGCATCTTTGCTGCGATAACTAGACTCTCTTAGCTCGGTTCAGCCGAATTTAAAAATAAAAATAACACCCTCTTGGCTTGGACAAAGTATACGAACTTATAAGGAGTAACAGCACCCAAAACTCAACTAAAAAAATATAGGGGCAATCATGCCTGGCCCTATATGTCGACCAATCATCAATAAAATTTGGTATGGTGAATTGCAGGATCAATAGCTTTCCTACTTTTGTTCAGCTACGTCTCGATCCGTGTAAACTTTGCTAGTTGCAAGCAGTGGTCATGTCGACATGTGCACACGCTTGAAATTTCTTAATGCAGTCTGGCACAATACTATCACTGGTGAGGACGAAGTGACCCTAAAACTAGTGATGGGCGTGAAATGAGGATAAGCAAAGGTGTTTGTGCGAACCTAGAGCAAAGCTTTTCTAACCATTGAAAGTCAATGAAAATCCAGCTTCCACCGAAAGTGACATCGAGAGTTGCATTATTTGTTGGTTGGCATGTTTATGAATGAAATGTCCGGAAAGCGTCGGGAATCTTGACTCGCCACAAGACCACAACCATGTCTTTGATCGTCCCGGAGTCCATGAGACATCAAAAATGGTTTGCATCGGTGTCACCTCACTGTTTTCACTTCGGCTTCACATACTTGAACTATGAAACGCGAACTCACGTGACGAATTTCCTTCTTTGGAAAAAGCTCTCTTTCTTCCTTTGTGGTCGACCGGTACAAGCTACGCAATGATACATAAAAATGCCAACTGAGGACATAGATTTTCTTTTGGTCCAAGAGCTGTTCCAAGAGCGATTTAAAAAAGGATATGTGCAACACAAGTCCTAAAACTTACAAGGAAAGTGCAATTGAGTCCTAAAACTTACAAAAAGTGCAATCAAGTTCTAAAACTTGTCAACTTGATTCAATTGAGTCCTAAAGTTAACACCGTTAGCCTTTTCCGTTAAATATTGCTGACGTGGCATTTAAAATAATTTTTTATTGTCCACGTGGATTTTTTATTCATTTTTTAAAATTAGATTTAAAAACTAAAATATTAGATTTAAAATCTTTAAAAATTAGATTAAAAACTAAAAAGGAAAATTAAAAAAAAGGGCACCGGTGGTTTCCACCGCCGCCCAATGCCGGAGGGCCGGCGACGGTCGCCGGAGGGGCCGGCGACCGTCGCCGGCCCCGGGCGGGTGGCTGGCCCTCGCCGGCCCGGTGCGAGGGCTAGCGAGGCTTGCCGGCCCCGTGTGAGCCTCGCCGGCCCCGAGGGAGGGCCGATGAGGCCTCGCCCGAGTATGCGAGCGACGGTGGCCGACCCTTGCTTGGGGCTGCGCGACCGTCGCCCGCCCTAGGCGAGGCCTCGTCGGCCCTCGCTAGGGGCCGGCGATGCTCGCCAGATCCGGGCGAGCCTCGCCCGGATCCGGCGAGGCTCGCACGGGGCCGGCGAGGGCCGGCCACCCCGCCCGGGCCGGCGACCATTGCCGGCCCTCCGGCGTTGGGCGGCCGCCTCTTTTTTTTTTTTTTTTTTTTTTTTTAAATAAATTTTGATTTTCCTTTTTAATTTTTAATCCAATTTTTAAAGATTTTAAATCTAATATTTTAATTTTTAAATCTAATTTTTTGAAAAATAATTAAAAAATCCACGTGGAAAATAAAAATTATTTTAAATTCCACGTCAGCAATATTTAACGGAAAAGGCTAACGGTGTTAACTTTAGGACTCAATTGAACCAAATTGACAAGTTTTAGGACTTGATTGTACTTTTTGTAAGTTTTAGTACTCAATTGCATTTTTCTTGTAAGTTTTAGGACTTGTGTTGCACATATCCCATTTAAAAATTAGAGGAAGAACAGACAATCGGGAACAAAAAAATTGTATCTTCTGAGTATTATTGGTTGACGTTAAAGCATATACAATTGAAGAAGACAGTCCTTAGTTTTATATGCTTTTAACTTCTTTACAAAACTCATTATTCTTAAAAAAAAAAAAAAAAAAAAATAGAGCTAATACCATGAAAGATACTAAACTAATACATTTATGATAAGTTTATACTAAAATTTTAAATTGAAATACTTGTAATAAATTTATCTTCCGTTAGTTTTTGTTAAATTTTACCATTAAATTACTAAGTTAGATGATATGTGATAGTTAATGGATGTACCGGTTAGACAGTTATACCGATTTGTAATTTTTATGGTATTGTCCAATTTAACGAAAACTAATTAAGGGTAAATTTCTGACAAAATTATAAATTTAAAGTTTTTTGTGATATCAATTCAAAAAATTATTTATGTTTGATGTCTCTCCGATCACGACAAGCGTCACATTTTGCAAAGGAGTTAGACAATCGAAATCTTTTTGCTTGTGTTTATTTTGGTGTCAATCCACGACGTTAGGTAAAGCTTCTCCTATGAATAGGCATGGGGAGCACGGGTGGGGGTGGCAGTAGAGCTGGCAATATGGGTCAAAAACCCATATTATGACCCATTTTTAGTTAAATGGGTTAGAAATAGGTCAAATGAAGATTGAATATGGGTCAGAAATGGGTCAAATGAAAATTGAATATGGGTCAGAAATGGGTCAAATGAAAATTGAATATGGATAAAAAATGGGTCAAGTGAAAATTGAATATGGATCGAAATAGGTCGGTGAATGTAAAACACAAAAAAAAAAAAAAAAAGTCTAAATGGGTTATAATGAAGCCAATTTTAAAGTTTAAACCTTTGACCTTTTTTAAATTTATAAAAATGTTTTTAATAAAAAATCGAAATTATAATTAATTTTCATATTTCAATTTTTTTTCTTTTCTTTTTTCTTTCTTTTTCTTCATTACTTACCAGCGGCCGACAGGGCAATGGCCGGCCGGTGATGTATCGCCCGGATCGGCGAGGCCGAGACCCCGCCGACGCCGGTGAGCTCGGCCTCGCCGACAACCGGGCGAGGCTCGAGCTTGCCGGCTTCGGGTGAGGCCTTGGCCTCGCCAATCTGGTGAGATTGAGCCTCGCTCGACAACCGGTGAGGCTTGAGCTTGCCGGCGTCGAGCGGGGCCTCGGCCTCACTAGATCGGCAAGATCAAGCCTCGCCCAACGTTGACGAGCTCGAGCCTCTCTAGATCCGGCGAGGCTCGGCCTCACCGACTCGGATTTGGCGAGGCTCGAGCTCGCCGGCGTCGGGTGGGGCCTTGGCCTCGTCGATCTGGCGAGATCGAGCCTCGCCTGACACCGATGAGCTCGAGTCTCGCCGGATCTGGCGAGGCCCGAGCTCGCCGGCATTGAGCGGAGCCTCCGCCTTGCCGGATTGGCGAGATCGAGCCCCGCCGACGCCGGTGAGCTCGATCTCGCCCGTGGCCGGTCGTCGGCCGTCGTGGTGGCCGGCGGCCGCCGAAGGAGAAGGAAAAAAAAAAAAAAAAAAGGAAAATATAATTAATAAAAAATAAAATTATATATTTTTAAAATAAAATAATTAAAATTATATATATTTTAAAAAATTTAAAATTATATTTAAAAAATTAAAAATTCATTTTTTTTAAAATATTTTAAAATGAATTATAAAAATTTGCCATTAAATTTATATTGCATAAAAATTGTTAAAAATTTTGTATTATATAAAAATGTTTTAAAAATAAATAGGTTTTAGCAATATGGGTCGGGTCGGGTATGTATCGGATACGGGTCGAGTTGGGTATAGGTCACTAAATTTACACTACAAGAATATGGGTCTAAATGGGTCAAATATGGGTCGACCCATATCTGACCCGACCCACCCATTTTCCACCTCTAGGTGATAGGGGGAGTGGGGGCTGACCCAAACGGTACGTATTTTCCCTTTACAAATCGGGAGGCGGAGAAAATGGTAGGGCATGGGGCTAGGATTTAGGTAGGGTTAGTACTCTAGGTTAATTATTGAAAGAGGTTAATTATTCAAGTGGTCCTAGTCCTACACACGTGAAGAAAATGGCAGGGCGTGCGGCCAGGAGCCAGGTGGGGCTAGCACTTTAGCTTAATTATTGAAAGAGGAGATCATCAAGTGGTCCTGTTCCTATACACACACGAGTATATATATACTAGGATTGTTTGAAAAGTTATTCACATTAATTTGCTGATTTTTTTTCTTCCTAATTATTTCTTCAAATTATAAGTGGATATACGCAAACAAGACTTGATAGATAGCTCTTTTGACTAATATTGTGTGTGGTAACATTTATATTTGTGGGAACAATTTTTGTTCCAAAATAATTTTTTTTAAAATTTTTATTCCATAAACGAGTTTTTGAGTAGAAAAACGCATTTGGTAACTGTACAGAATTTCAATTCTCAAAATAGAAATGCGTTTGATACGATCATTAAATGATTAAGAATTTCTTTTAATTTTTAAATAATTTCATTATATTTTGTCTTTTTTTCCTTTTCTTCTTCTTCTTCTTCCTCTAGTTGGTCACCAACCTCGACTATGGCCGATGACCAGCCCGATGAGAGCCGATGACCTTGCTAGCCCCGACGAGGTTGAGCCTCGCCATGGTTGGGCAATGCTCGGTTTCGTTAGATCTAGACGAGCCTCTTAAGTTGTTCTTGGTTACAAAGAAGCAACTTTTTTTTTTTTTTTTTTTTTTTTTTTTTTTGTACTTCTTACTTCTATTTCAAATTTATTCTCAAGAACAAATTTATTCCCTAAAAAAAAAAAAAAAAATTATAGATGGATTTTTTTCAAAAAAAAAAAAAGAAAAAAAGAAAAAGGGAAGCATTACCAAACGTGCCATAATTAACTAATGCTTTGTGACATCCTGATTTTCGACACTGTTTTGATTAAATGAAATGGGCATTTCATCGACGCACCTATGATTCTTTTTTTTTGAATTGATCACTCACGAAATAACTAACCTATTAGGTAAAGCCGTTAAGGGATATAAACACGACAAACTTGAGAATTTAATAAGAAATCAACTACTCGACCGTGCTAATCGGCAATGGTCAATACGGCACCGTTATAATCGATTAGAGATCGGAGATAGGTCAATTTGATAGAAGTATATAATTAAATTGTGGGTGATTCCACCTGATTGCAAAATTTGCGTCGAACAGCACTAAATCGATTTTTCTGTCGATTCCGTACTTGGTATCCATAATTGAAACATTGAGATTTTCACGATAACCGAGAATCGCCAATGAGTTGAAGGTGCACAAATGTGGATCGAGAATTATCGACCACGAGTTAAATGCGATAAAATCCCTAAAAATTATCCAGTAGGTTAGATCACGCTAAAATTGCATCCGATTGAAATTAACCACGAAATTGAACTTGGTTTTGGGAATCGAAAGTTCGAGCGTGTCACGATTTATTTTTAGGACATCATCGCATCCTTTGAAGAATTTTCGGCGAACCTGGAATTTTGACGGAAAATTAAAATCGGCAAATTAATTTGGTGGAAATTCGGATGGGCAAAATTGAGGGACTTTTTGGCCTTCAAAGTGAACTAGTTGGTGAAGGAAATTGTGGAAATTGGTATGGGCAACCTCCTCTGCAATTTTGGTCATCAAATTGAAGTTGTTTGGTGGAGAATTGAAGAAGAAAACCAAGAAATTCGTAGGGGCTGCTGGCTGCTAATTTTTGGTCTTCAAATTGGTTTTATTTGGTGAGGATTTGTGAGGAAATTGGCCCTTGGGTGACCTATTTACAAGGTTGGCTGACGATAAGGGTGAAAAACCACTTGAGTGGCTAGATATTCCAAGTGGCTCCTCATTGGCCACAAGCAAGACTTCTTGGCCCCCTTGTCCCCTTATCTCCTCTCTCTCTCTCCTTCCCCCTTTGCTTGCTCAACCAGCCTCCCTATTGCAACATCTTCTTCCTCAACTCTTCTCCTTCGTCATTCCTCCGTTCTTCTCAGTCCTTACTGCTGCCGCCTTATCCAGAACGCTAGCCACAGCCAGCTAAGCCACTGTTCTTCGCCCGCTTGTCCTCGTTTGAGTCGAGTCACCCGCTCCTTACATCGTTCGACTCTCCTGTCGTTGCTAGCTCGCCGGTCCTTGTCGCTACCTCTAGTCGCCCGCTACCTCCGAGCTAGCGACTAGGCCACTAGTAGCACGTGTCTAACACCGTCCCACCGTCTCTAGCTCATTTGTTCGAACCAGCCAGTCGAGTCCAGCCCGCTTCAGCACCCTCGAGCAGAACAGGATCTCAACTTGGGGCTGAGGCTTGTTGGCTGTTTTTTAGCATCTTCCAGGCCTTCTTGGGAACCACCGTAGGCACGGGAATCCACCGCCGTCGCCGTGAGCCCGTTTATTCACTAATCCGGTGAGTTAACACCATGATCTTGGATTAGGAAGTTAATTGCACTTAGTTAGGTGGATTAATGTTAATTATGGATTCGTGTAGTTAGTTAGTGTAATTATTTAGTTAGCTAGGTTAGTTAAGTGAATTAGCTGGTTGGATTAGTTTAGTTAGGTTAATTAGTTAGTTAGTTGGATTAAATGTAGCTAGCCTAGGTGGATTAATTTAATTAGTCTAATTAGGTGGTTAGATTAGTTTATGTAGATTAATTATATGGTTTAATTTAAATATTTTGCAATTTAATTAATTAATTATTAATTAGCGTAGATTATACCGAGATAGCCGATTGTCAGAATTTTGCGTTGATCGTTATGGTTGTATTGGTTTGTGCAATTGGTTGCTAATTTATGCAATTGGATGCTTGGTGATGACTTTTTAATTATTATTTCAAAAATATGGAATTTTGGTATTTAATTAGAAAAAACCGGGAGTCGGTTTTTGACGCTGAAAATGTTTTAAGTACTATATAAAATCGTGGAATTTTAAAATGAGGGAATATAACATTTTATGGTTCGATTTGACTGCATGTCCACACAATTATTTTACCGAGTGTTTTTAATATGAAAAAAAAGGCTAAGTACACTATTTGAAAATGAGGCATTTGAGTGCAAAGCATGATGTCATTGGCCAAGATTGGATGTGCGTGTGATCGTTATCAGAAACCGTCATGATGCGTTTATGTCGGAAGATACTCCTTCGAGAATATCCTATGTCAATGAATGCTGATTATAATGGAGGCTGGGCCAATGCTCATTCGAGAATGCCATCTAGATGTAAACGTTACCGTGCCCAACAAAGCGGGACGACACCCGATTATGTCGGATGACCTCTGACTATTGAGTTGGCCATGGCTGTTGGGTTGTAATTAATTGGGACACGCTTGAGTGTTTGAAATAGCCGCGCCTGATTATGGGACAAAATTGTGTGGCACAGAATGGGATGTGTCATAACGATTTGGTTTTATAATCGGGACCCCTGTAATTGATTGATATATAATCTGAGGTGTTCCAATCAATGGTTTACGCTTATTGCATTCATATATGATGTATGTGATGTACTAATGTGCAGGGAGGTGCTAAGACGAGGTAAGTCTTATATGGTGCTTGTCTAGGTTGCCTTTAGATGAATTCTCCTCCTAATCGGGGTTTAGGGTGTGGACTCACTGAGACTTTATTTCACTTCGTTGTGGTTTAAAATTTTCAGATCCTTAGATGGAGGTACATCATGTATGTTATGGGGTCCCGTAGGAGATGGTCTTTCAGCACTCCTATTTCCCTATTCCTGGGACCAACCTGACCCGTGAGCTAGTTGAGTCCATGGTTTGGGTCGATGAGGGCCTATCTTAGTTGGTACCTCACTAATTCATAGCGTGGTTCATTAATTTTCCTAACGGGAATTGGGAGGGTCCCGTACAAGGTTTTGACGGGCCTCCCACTAGGACTAAGGAGTGGGAAATAGGGCATTTTATGGATGTCGACACCCTTGAAGGTGTCGTGGTGGACCCGGAGCCCATGACTGAAGAGTCCGGAGTTTAGGTGGCTCAGTAGCTCTTTTTGATCTAGACTCCTGTACAGAAACCTTAGGTTTTGCTTGACTGTATATAAACTTGATGTGTTTATATAGTGTGTTTTGTTAAATTGATTGTCTCGCTTTTCTATTCCATGTTTGATTGTTGGTTGGAGATTTATTAGTTTGCTTCCACATGTGCATAAAATAAAAAGGGTTGGCGATGCGTCCCGGGAACGTTGCAATTTAATTGACCACCAAGGGATGTGCGCGTGCCCGGGGTTCGGGGCGTGACAAATGCCATGTATCATTAAGGGTTAAATTTACATTTAGCATTGGGTGGTGTTTTTTCCACTCCTCTTTTGGTTTAGATACTCTCTTTTTTGTTGTTTTGACCATATTATCCCTTGTAGGATCCACTACTTCTAAGGAAACCCTATAAAAGTGATCTTTATTTATTATTTGATTCCATTTTTTATTTTGTTTCTTATTTTTTTTCTTATGTCTTTTTTTTTTGCAAATGGTTTCAATGTTATCTCGCATCATTATTTCCAACAAGTCAATTAATTAGAAGCAACACAACAACCCAAAACTGATGATGAAGAACTAATGCAAACAATAGTAAGAAACTAAACCTAGAGGAAGCAACAGTCTGTCTAGAGGAAGTAATAGTCTATAGGACGCAAGTATGCTGTACACTACAAAGCAACTGCGCAATTAATTCATTCACAAACACTGTTTTGATGCATGTTATACTCCAATCATAAGATTGAAACACAAGATCAAGTATTTTTACGACCCAAAACTCAAATTTCCCTTTTAAGAAAGATATCAAGAAACACTCAATAGCGACTAGAATGAAAATGATTTGGGACCGAAAACTAAAATGGAAAAAATAAAATAAAAAAGCTTACCCTAGAGCCATACTTTTGGTAGTGAATGAGGAGGGCGTGAATTGTTGAAGTAATCAGTTTTTTTGGAATCACAAATGCTGGAGAGATTTGTGGAAGAAGAAGAAGAATAAGAAATGGGAGGTGTAGAAAGAAGAAAATTGCTTGTGAGAGAGACGATTTGCAAAATTGGAGAGCGAACTAAGACGCCAAAGGCTTGTAAAGAAAGAAAAAAAAGAAGAAAAGTGGGGTCCGCAAGGAAAAAAAAGAAGAAACAAAAAAAAAACTGACCAAATAATTAAAAATAATCACTTTTATAGGGTTATATGAGAATTAGTGAGCTTCACACGGGATAATATGGTGAAAACACAAAAAAAAGTGTCTATTCCAAAAAAAAAAGAAAAAGAGTGGAAAAAACACAGCCTTTAGTTTTACATACATTAAATTACGAAAGAATTATAATTATCATTGGCAGTTGAACATAATTATCCAAAAAGTCATAAATCAATTATAAGGTAGATTTTTCACTATGATATTTCTTTGTGCCAATTTAGTCTTAAGCCTTTTAAAGTTTTGCCAATTTAGTCTAAAAAGTTTCAAACCGGCAATTGAATCGGAGGACATAGGTTAGAAACTATGGTCAGCATGAAAACTCGGTATCATGTTGATGTAACTCTATCGCTTTTTAAACTTTGGCAAGATGGATATAGTTGCGAGTGTGCTTGCCTCGCCTGGCCGAAAGCCGTGCGAGCACTTCCTCGCAAGCTTGCGGACACCCCCGACATACTTGCTAGCTACAGAGAAGGCGCGGAACCGCGCAGATCAGCTCGAAGCATGGGGCCGTGACTTGGATGGCGAAGTTCGAAACATGGGTATTTCCTCTCCTCCAGATCATTTGAGACCCTCGAAAACATGGTCGCGGCCAGTAAAGACCTTAGAAATTTGATAGCAGAAGAATGCAGATCCTTGTTGCTGTCAAGGGAAAAAAATTACATGCAATTTGAATATCAGAAGTTGTAAGCTCTTATGGGAAATTCTAATATCATGAGTTATGTTGAAAATTTAAATTCGGAAGTACTTTTTGTAACTATGGATTACCATCTATATCAAATTACTAAAATATATATACTATTCTAAATTCAACTATAATCCACTAGACTTAATTCTAATGATAGTTACGAGGTACTTTTCTAATTTAATATATGTGAAAACCTACATATGATACCCCATTGATTAACATTATCAAATTAACGAAAATATCTCTCTAAGTCTCATTTATATATATCCCTGTGTAATTTATAAAATTAATTTGGAAGAACGAATTAAACGAACTTAATGAAATACTCTGGATGATTGTTAAAATAATCCAAATATAATTATTTTCTTTGAGTCTTGTTATATTTGTTATAATATAAAAAATGTTGATTTGGAAGAACAAATAAAACAATTTTAGCAAAACAAGGTCCGGTCACTTATTAATTAAAGCGACCTAAATACGGAATAACATTTGCTAAGAAGTAAAATATTAATATTAATATAAGTCATTTTGCTTTCTTTAGTTTGCGGGTTGGGCCGGATCGGATCGGATCGAGTGATCGAACGATTCGGTTCGTTTCAAGCAATTACTTTTCTCTCAGTCAATTTGGGCCGGTTCGGATCTTCAATATCGGGCCGCCCATCTGGGGCTCCTCCATGTGCTTCCGAATCTTTTATGGTCTCACTCAGTTTCTCCGCGCTACACACCCCCCCCCCGGGCTCCCTTTCCCCTTGTCTCGCATCTCGCTGTCTGAAGACGTCGTTGCTTGGATTTTGCAGCTCGGTCGTGCATTCGCCTGCGTGGGACTTCCTCTCAAAAGGGTCCGTCACTGGTGCTCTCTTGTCTTTGAGTGGCTGTGCATTGTGGGGGTCAGAGTTAGACCTGCTTGTTCTGCATTTTCTGACTGATTCCATGGATAATTCTGGACAAATTTGTGTTCTTTTGGTTCCGTTTCGCGTGATATCGATTCGCTCTTGTGTTTCTTTCTTAGTTGGCGACTTAAGGCTGTGTCTTACGGCTTTCTGGGTTGCTTGGTTATGGTCTTTCGGGAATTGCACGCTGAGTGTTTGATGGAAGTTGTGACAGAGGAGACAAATGTAGAAGAGAACTATCTTTGCTTGTTTGGCACATGATGTGCCGTTGAAATGTGGGGTGGAGAAAAACCAATCGAAACTGAGTATGGTTTTGTTCAAGTATGGCTTTCTCTATTTATCCCATGTAGCAGTTGTATGACTGCTTCACGAGATACTTTATCAGCAGTCAGGGTCAATATAGTCTCTCTCAGCTGTTAATGTTTTTCATTGTTCTAGTGCAATGGTGTGGGAACTAATGTTGCGTTTGTTTCACGGAAAACATTTTCCAAAAGATGATTGGTTATATCACTTAGAAAAATTAGTCAAGGAAAAATGTTTGCACTATCGACCACAATTTATGACTAACTATTTTCGTAGATGATGGAAATATTTCTCATTCAATCTTGAGCTTTCTGTGAAATAAACGCACCCTAAGTTACTTATTTACAAAGATCTTATTTCCAGTATGGTTCTATTACAGTCTACTATGCTGCAAGCTTAAGGCTTGTGGTTTATACTTCTCTTCTTTCGTAATGAAAAAGGTGACTTCTATATAATAAAAACAACATACTGGGCCTTGACATAAAGAGGGAATGGAAAAGATGAACATTCTAATTTTCTGATTATTTTCCCTCTTATCTGACTTTGGTGCTTTTGTTGTAGCAATTTGAAGTTCATTATATTGATTCCCCAACTCAGAGATGGTTATCCCACCACCAGCTAAGCCACCAAGAATAATAAACTTTCTCAAGCCTTATGTTCTGAAGATGCACTTCACTAACAAGTTTGTAAGTGCCCAAGTCATCCATTCCCCAACTGCTACTGTGGCGTCTTCGGCGAGCTCGCAGGAGAAGGCTTTGAGACCAAGCATGGACTCGACTCGAGATGTGGCTGCAGCTGTGAAGATAGGAAAGATACTGGGAGAGAGGCTGCTGCTCAAGGGCATCCCTGCTGTTGCCGTCCACTTGAAAAGAGAACAAAAGTATCATGGCAAAGTCAAGGCGGTTATCGATTCTGTGAGAGAAGCAGGTGTGAAGTTGCTTTGAAAACTCCTGAACTTATCGGTTGTATTTGTTTTAAGACTTGTGACCTCTGTTCGAAGTGATCTTCACTTGAAAAAGATTGAAAGAGAGTGCATGAACTTTTTATGTTGGAGGCTGCTTACATTGATTTCTTCTTTGTAAGGATATAAGCATATTGAATGTTTGGGCATGTATGCATCTGAACATGTGCTTTGGCGTGTTTGGATAGATTATCAGGGTTAGAATGATTGAAAATGATGAGCCTGCCGCTCAACTCTTAAATACTGAAGTCGTTGCATCCATACAAGTTGGTTCAGAGTCCAATATAGACCATTGATTGCTCACGTTTGGCACTTTCGGTTTCTACCGGAGCCCTACTGATATTGAAGGAAAACATCTGCTTGAGACGCTCGACTTCCAAAGATCTTGCACTCTTTGTAGCTCCAAAAGATGTTCAATTTATAATATTTACCATATTAAAATTGTAAGGCTATGGGGGAGAAGGCACAGGAAGCTATAAGCATTATTAACGGATAATCAGGTTGATGAACTGTGACTTAATCATGAAGTAGCTCTGTACGTCCGTCACATAGAGATGGTGACTTGACACTTGCCTATGAAGCCGGAAGGACTCGGGGTTGAAGCTTTGTTGCTCAAGCATATATGAAAATCCTATGCTAGCCTTAATTTCAGCCAAAGAGACGAAGTTTAAGACAAATTGAGTTTACTTTATTAACCGGAAAAAGTTGTTATAGCAATATAGCAATCATAATCACGCTCAGGAAACTGCAGTGCATTGGACGTCCCTGAACTTACGTGCTTCCCAAGAGATTCACCGACGAATGTGGTGGTGCATGGTGTAATTCCTTTGTAAATACCTGAAAAGCTCCAGAGGAGCTAGCTACTCATCCTGGAAGAATTGCCCAGACAATTGCTTCAATCCTTTTTATTTCGCTACTAGAATACAGGTTCAGTCTCAAAATCTGCAGTGAAAGACATGCGGTTTGTGTCTTTCTCAAGCAGCACGATCTGGGGTTCCACGTGTAAGGCGCTGAAAAAATGGAGCCACGAAGATGCAAATGTGTATGTTTTCGCCAAAAAAATTTCGGGAATTGGAATTTGGAATAATATCGACCCCCTGATAAGCAAAGCGCCTAGATTTGTGCAACTTCATTCCGATGGACCGGACCTTACGAGCAACTTCATCCTTGGATGGGTCCTGAAACCGATAGAGATTTTTCGATCCCTTTCAACCTTTGCATGACTCGGGTCTGTCATCCTTCGCTATACGCCGAATGAAGTTTACGAGGAATTTTTCTTTTACAGCATCTGATGAACAAACAAAGATGCAGAATTGGGAGTAATCGAGGACACCCTTGCATGGAATCTTAATATCATCACTTGTGTTGTTAGTTATTGTAACTGTAACATATTTGAGAAGAATTTTATCAAACTTAAAAGATATTTTGTCAGTTTTATTTTAATTGAATTGTAATTGGAATCTTCATAACATCCATTTCATGTGAAATTGGAAGATTTGAATGGCTTGCGAGAACTGCAACAAGGATGGAGAAAATGGAAGCCAAATGGATGAAGAAACCAAAGCAGAAGGCATTAGATTTCATGGACTATAAAATAGCTGAGAAGATGTCCAATTAAACCATGGGCCGTGTAGATCAAGAAATGGAAAAGTGATAAGCTTGAAATGCCATTTAAAGATTGCATCTTGTACTTGCAAGTGAACAGTAGATCTTGGACTTGTACCTATTATCTCACTTGTTTGCAATAGTAAACGGGGGTATAAGATATTCAATGTTATTTTACTGAAAAATGTTCTTAAATGGTTGTTTTCTTCATTATGGATTATTCAAATTCGTATACTAGACGGTAATGACCAAAGCCACGTGTTTCTATGAAATGATAGTCGCCGCCATAGACTTGATTGATATGTCTTTCAAGAAAAGTGAAGAAGGCTTCCACATCATTTACATGTAGAAAAATCCTACTCCATGCTAGACATGATGTTGCAAGTAAAAACAATTAATAAAGTTCAACTTTCTAGTACTAATTTGTCATTGCCCATCTAGAATGGATGGTCTGAAAACTCCTCCACCATACCTTATGCATTCAGATAAGGGAGAAATTCTATGGCACTAAGAATTTTTCACACCCAAGTAAACCCCACCAAAGACTTTGACCCCAGTAACCACGTTCCAAGAAGACTTTGACTTCTTAGCGATTATAATCAAGTGCATCGGTATCTTAGAGGCATTGTGCTCAACCAAAAAAAATGGAATTTTACCAATTCCTCTCTTTTCTCTTTTGTCTTTATGGGCAATTGTTATTAAACCTTCCTTCCTCCACAGCACAATTATGTCATCCGATCCAAAGTGATGCCTTGCTTCAGTTCAATGATTCCCTCACAGTTGAAACTGATACAGACTCAGATTGTGATCCGAAGATGACTACATGGAAAAATGGCTTAGATTGCTGCTCGTGGCATGGTGTCACCTGTGATAATGTAACGGGTAACATTATTGGCCTCGATCTTTCATATAGCTGTCTGCAGGGGACCCTCCGTTCTAACAGTTCACTCTTTGCACTTCACCATCTTCAGAGCCTCAACCTTGCTTTTAACAATTTTTGTTCCTCACCCATTTTGCCTGAACTAAGTGTGTTTGCTGAACTGAGGCACCTCAATCTCTCTTATTCCAATTTTTCAGGTTTAGTTCCTGTTGAAATTTCTTTCCCTTCTAAACTTGTTTTACTTGATCTCTCTTGGAACTATGAGAGCCTTGAGATTGAAAATACCGGTTTCAAAATCCTTGTTCAGAATTTGACGGAGTTAAGGGAACTTAACCTCGGTTTCATAGACATGTCTGCTGTTTCGCTTAGTTCTTTGGTGAATTTATCATCCTCCTTGACGTTTTTCAATGCGTTTGGCTGCATGTTACAAGGAGAACTTCCACCCAACATTTTTAGCTTGCCAAACCTCCTTGATCTCAATTTGGAATCCAATTATTTCACGATTTCTTTTCCGAAGTCTAATTGGAGCAAGTCTCTTGAATCCTTAACCCTCTCGTCTACAAGCATCTTGGGCAAAATACCTGATTCAATTGGTGAATTCAAGAATTTAAAAACTTTGCGTCTTGGTGAGTGCACATTGACAGGATCGATACCTTCATCACTTGTGAACTTAACAAAATTAACCATTTTGGACCTTTCACGCAATGAATTAACTGGTCATATCCCGTCATTTGTTGTAAAGCTTTTTTTTTTTTTTTTTTTTTTTTTTTTTCGGCTTCGTTGGATCGCTGTCCTTCCACATCTTGGTTTTTTTTTTTGTCGAAATAGAGGTGATGTTCATTGCGGCCCGTAACATGGGCATGATAAGACGGTACATCGATGCATAATAAGGAAATTAAAGGCATAGGAGGAGAGATAACCCAATCACAAGGAAGGGAGTTCATGCGGTGTGTGCGGGCGATCCAATCAGCTACGTTGTTTGTTAGCCGCGATTCGTATTTGAGGCGGACATTTTGTAGCCGCTCCATTAGAGCTTGGCAATCCAAGATAAGCGAGTGGGCCGGCCAGGGGATGTCTTCAAGGCCCAAAACGCTATTCACCGAGGTAGACAGTCGAAGAGATGCTCACGGGCGGGACTGAAGTGAACAATCGAGCGTAACCGGAAGGGCTTCAGTTCGTGCGGGTGGGTTTCTTCTCAACTCTTCTATCCACATCAACGCGCGCCTGAGAGCTAGGGTTTCAGCAATTAGGGGTGAGGAGGCAGTAATCAGTTCAGCAAAACCGGCGAGCAGACAGCCAGCAACGTCTCGGCAAACCCCAGCCACCGAACTAGCTTCCCCTGGGCTGATCCAAGCGGCGTCAATGTTGATTTTCAGCGAAGGTGAGTCTGGCGGCACCCATTGAGAGTTGCATATTTCGTTTGCTGTGGGGCTGAGTGGCGGTTTGATGTTCTGTTTACCCCATTTGAGGTACAGATCTGCAAGGAGCTTGGCGTTACCGGCTGTGCGAACAGGGTCGGGTTTAGCGCCTCTGAATATCGAAGCATTACGGGCCGACCCGGATCGTCCACGGGGCTGCTGCGAACAGGGCTTTCGATTTTTCTTCAAATCTGGAGGTAAGATTCTCAAATATCTACTTATCAATTCGAGTTATATGTGCAGGGGAGGTATCAGCATGGTTGAGGGGGTTTGACCAGATGCGCTCTGTCCATGCGCAGAGGATGAAAAGATGCTCCACGGTCTCTGGTGCTTGGCCGCATATTTGACAGGTTTGATCAGGTAACAGCTTCCTGCGAAAGAGATTTTCTTTGGTTGGGAGTGAATTTGTGCATATTTGCCATATGAGGGTTCGGATTTTCGGGGTTGTGGGGAGTTTCCATATGCTAGTCCATAGGGATTTAGGTGTTTGGTATGAGGTAGAGGGTGGTTGATGGCTGGGGAAAATGGATAAGCTCTGTATACAGTGATAGCCACTCTTGACAGTGTAGCTTCCATTCTTGTTATGAGTCCAGAGAGGCTTGTCTTGGCGAGGGTGGAGGCTGAGGGGTTGAGCTAGAATCTCAGTTGCAATTTCATCTTGAAACAAGGCTGTAATTCTGCTTGCGTTCCATGACTTGTCTTCAGTGTTGATAAGATCAGCCACGAAACGTGGCTCGTCCATACGGGCTGGACCAAAAAGTTTTCCAGTAGGTAGCCAAAGGTCTTCACGGATTTTAATGGTTTTTCCATCCCCTATTTCCCATCTGAGTTCTGGTTCGATGACTGCTCGCCCCAGTAAGAGACTCTTCCATCCCCATGATGGTCTGTTTCTAGTTTTTGTTGCCCAAAATTCGCATTTGGGAAAATAAATGCTTTTTAGCACTTTGCACCAGAGAGCAGATGGGTGATTTATAAGCCTCCAAGCCTGTTTTCCCAGCATGGCTACATTGAATTTTTGCAAATCTTTGAAACCCAGACCTCCAATTTCCTTTTTGAGCTTCATATCTTCCCATTTTTTTCCAGTGAATCCCTCTTTTTCCAGCATTTTGTTTCCACCAAAAGGCAGCTGATTTTTTCTCAATGGAACGACATACAGAGGTAGGGATTTTGAAAACTGACATCACATATTGGGGGATAGCTTGGATTACTATTTTGATAAGGATTTCCTTGCCAGCTTTTGAAATTAACTTCTCCTTCCACCCTTCTAACTTTCTGTCAACCCTCGTTAATAGCCAAGCAAACATTTGCTTTTTCGATGACCCCAGCCGCAAGAATGCCCAGATACTTCCCTAAGTGGTCTGAAGTAGCTACTCTCAGCTCTGAGGCTAGGTTCAATTTAAGTTGTAAGGGGCAGCTCTTACCTGTAAAAAGAGTGGATTTATTTAGGTTGATCGCCTGGCCCGTAGCGAAGCAGTACTGGTTCAGCACATTTGATATATTTTGAGCTTCTCGAATTGATCCTTCCAGGAAAATGATAGCATCACTCATGGATGTAGACCTTTCTTTCAACAACTTCACCGGTGTTTTAGACTTGGGAGTCTTTTCGACACTGAAAAATCTGCAAGCCCTTTGTCTTACAGTTGAGCTAAATCTAATTTACAACAGTATGAATGACACATTTCCGAAGCTTGAGACTTTGGCCTTGTCTTCCTGCAACTTGACCAAGTTCCCTCCTTTTCTGAACTCTTCAAAAGTGCTAAAAAATTTAGATCTCTCCGAAAACAAGATTGGTGGTCAAATCCCAAGATGGTTTTGGGATATAGGGAAAGGCACCCTACAGTCTCTTGATATTTCTAGTAACCTTATTGAGGGAGGCATACAACAATTTCCTTGGAAAGAGTTGATCCATGTTGACCTTTGCCACAACTTATTCCAGGGCCCGCTTCCAATTCCACCACTCCCTATAGTCTCATTTTGGGCCACTGACAATCGCTTCAACGGAGAGATTCCCTCTTCCATTTGCAAATTAAGCTCCCTTATATCTCTAAGGTTGGCTCGTAACAATCTCTCTAGCTCTATTCCACAATGTTTGGGAAATTTAACCAACCTTTGGGTTCTAGATTTGAGTGCCAATAAGTTTGAAAGGAAATTACCACGGTCTTTAGATAGTTGTGCATAATTGATCACTCTAGATGTCAGTTACAACAAAATCAACGATACTTTTCCAAAGTGGTTGCTAGAAGCCCCCTCATTAGAGGTCATTGATCTTCAGTTCAATGAATTCCATGGCCAAATCGATCCTCCAACTGTTCCATTTCATCCCTCCGGGCTTTCTTTTTTTTCCATATCAAACAATAATTTAGGGGGTCAATGGCCCGAAGAATATTTTCTCTGTTGGTTGAATCTAGGGATGCTTGATCTATCCAACAACAGATTTGAAGGTCCTCTTCCGATTCCACCGCCCACCACTCAATTCTATTTTAGTGCAAACAATAAGATTGGTGGAAAGGTTTCCCCTTTGATATGCAATGCTATTGAGCTCGTAGTCCTTGACTTGTCGAATAATAGTTTGATGGGCACCTTACCAGAGTGCTTGTTGAGATTTGGCAAATATCTCTCGGTTCTCAACCTTCGAATGAACATGATTCAGGGTGTGATCCCTAAGAAGTTTGAGAAGGATAGCAAATTAAGGACTATCGACTTTAGTCGGAATCGATTTGAAGGGATATTGCCACGGTCCTTACTACATTGTGAAAATTTGGAAGTTTTGGATCTCAGCAACAATAGAATCGAGGATACATTCCCCGATTGGTTGGGAACCCTTCCCAAGCTACAGGTTCTTGTTTTGAGGTCCAACATGTTCCATGGCTTCATTAATAGTCCTAGAGAAGCTCGCTCATTTTCTGAATTGCGCATTTTCGACTTATCCAACAACAATCTGAGCGGTCCCTTACCGGTTGGATATATTATGAAGCTCACTGCCATGATGAATTAGGATGAAAGACGAGGCAGGTTGCAGTATATGGGAGATGATAATTATCAAGATTCAATCACGGTGACCATGAAAGGACTAGAGATACAGTTGGTGAAAATTTTGACTGTTTTCACGAGTATCGACTTATCAAGCAACCATTTTGGTGGGAAGCTTCCTGTGGATATTGGAAACCTAAAGTCGCTCAAAGGGCTAAACTTTTCCCACAACAATCTCACGGGCTATATCCCTCCATCTACTGGCAATTTGACTGAACTCGAATGGCTAGACCTCTCTTCAAACAAGTTCATCGGAAGGATTCCTCAAGAATTGGCGGATTTGACGTCTCTTGCATTTTTGAACCTCTCAAAGAATCAGCTGATTGGACCTATTCCTCGAGGAAGGCAATTCAACACATTCAAGAGCGAATCGTTTGCTGAGAATCCTGGACTATGCGGATTTCCATTGCTAGAGACGTGCACAAACAGTTCGCGAGAAATTCCGCTTGTAAACATCCTTTAGGACAACGATATAGAGCACGGAGGCTGGTTTGAGTGCAGAGCTATATTGATGGGTTACGGGTGTGGAACTGTAGCTGGAGTCTCTCTAGGATACATTATTCTCGGATCCAGAAAATTTGAATGGCTCGCGAGGTTGCTTGAAAGGAAAGGAGCTGATATGAGAAAGAAGTGGAGGAGGAATGCTTGTAGATCTTATCAAAGGTGAGAATCTCAACTGTCCATTCATTGCATTGTAATATAATTAGTAAATTTGTTGAACTGCCATGAGACCGATTACATGCTTATTATTTTGGCCTTTTTATCATTTAAGTGTAGTCTCATCCAAGCGAACAAAGTTAGATCTAATTTTCCTCATCTGCAAGATTTTGAAATCCTTGGCTAGACATATGCCTAAATTTTAATGTTGGAGCACAAACATATGAACTTATTAAATGGGAAAGTTTTGATGGAAGATCCCATTTTTACAATTCGGATCGCAAATATATAAAGTCTATGGAAACGTTGATAAATCAAATACATAATGACATATCAAACTCATGCTACTAGCATTGTACTTCTGCTCTCAGGTCTTTATAAATTTTTGCGTGCTTTTAGCTCTATTGAAGCAATCCCTACCCATTGCTGACATATTGGAAAGGAAGGAAGAACATATCCCTGAGGACATATGGAAAATAACATGTTTTGCTTTTTCTTTCTCTTGCAGCCAACTTTAGAAGTAATTGCTTGACTTACACACGTTAAAAATTCTTTTGTTAACTTAGCAGGAGACTTGCTTGAACTCCAATTGACTGCAATTCGCCCGGGAACAAGTTGATCGACAAAGATTATGAAATGAACACAGAATTTCGAGATAGTGATCATTGAAAACTTGTTATCTTCATTGCTTGCATCTAAATCCTATATGCATGCAGTTTCCAACAATCAGCAAACTCTTAGACCAGCTCTTACATTGACTGTATAGTTGTGGCTGTTACACAACAGATCCCTACGATTCTTGTTTGAGGGGACATAATTATCTTAGATTTTGGTCAACATCTTTTAACAATTTCTTTTTGGCTTTGTGGTTGGAATTTTGCATTAATTGTCTTCTACCATACTCTTGATCTACCTTACAAAGGTTGTTGAGGAATATATGTATAGTTCTCATAAGAGACTGCTAGATTTCCCATCATCCAACAATTGACGGATCTATTCAAAATGCTCAGGAAAAGCAAAATCTTCCAACAACCAACTGATCTTGCACGGTTTTCCTCTTGAATGGCATCATCTCCCATTTTTGACAACTCTTAATATGTTGATTCCCCTGCCTAACCCTGAAAATGTTTCCCAATTAACAATATTTCATCTCCTCCTCTTGTCACATTCTCTCCCATTTGTTCAACAATCATCTCACATTCAAACTTCTTCTTTTACATCTCATATATCTTGCAATAACCACACCACCTAATGCTTCCCAGCTTCTCATCTCCTCCTATGCTAGTCCCTCATAAAACAACTCATCCGGTTTCTCTTTAAGCTAAATCATTTTTAACGCACACGCTACGGGTGTGCACGATTCGTTTCTCTTTATTGGAAAAAAATAAATAAAGAAGACCAAAGCTCGTATCTTTAGATTTGCCAAAAAGTAAGAAGTACTTTTTCGCATGCCCACCAAAATTTCGGAATAGTATATAAATTTTAAAAGTGTGTACAAATGTTACGAGGGTTTCGAATGTTTCGGATTAAAAAAAAAAAAAAAATGAAAGGTGCATAGATTGCGAGATTCAAATTAAGTAGAAAACAAATAATGAATGTCAATCTTACAGACCTTTCTTATCTAAATATGAGAACAAAACTGAGAGAGGGCGGGTTCTCTTCTTTGTTGCATGAAGCCCTAGCAAGGGCATCCTTTGTGAGTAAAAAAGTAGAGAAATGGGACATTAGCTGCAAGTAACTATTCAAAGGTACCCATCGAGTACACTAGTTTTTGTTAGTGGACAAAATCAAAGTTTGAAGATATCAACTTCCACTTTACACCACCCACCTGAGTGACGCAGTTGGCTTTTGGCCTCCTCTCCCTCACGAAAGGGAGAGGTTCGAAACCCCAGCGCGTCGCAGGGTGACTTACCTGGTGGCACGTGTGTGGTGGTTAGCACGTGTCGCCTCCAGTGGTTTACTTCCGGCATCCGGCCGTGCGGGGTTCCCTGGGTCACAAAAAAAAAAAAAAAAGAATTTTATCCCCGATTCTAGTGAGAGCTTATTTCTTTTCTTTTCCCAAGAGATAATATTAAAATCATAAAATAGCGAATCTGGCTTTTGATTTAATATATAGGCTAGTGTCAAGGCACACACAGCATATGTGCGTGATCGCTGGTGTGTTCGGGAATTGAGTAATTATTTAACATAGGCTACTTCATTTCGCTTTCATAGAGAAAATATTCAACTTTATAGGAATTGAGTGATTATTAATTGAGCTTATATGTGGCAAATAGTTATTATAGACGTGTGAATTCAGTGGTCACTTGATGAAAAGAAAGTAGTGGATAGTTGTTGAAACCTAATTTTGCTGACTCGGCAAATCATATTTTCTTATAAGAAAAAGAAAAAAGAAAAGAAAAGAAAAATCGAATCGGGCTGGTTCAACCCGGCCCGCTCTGGTCCAGGCCGCGACCTGGCACCCGCTTGGCCTATCCCTTCTCCAGCCCGCGTCCAACTCGTCCTTGCGTCCCTTTCTTCTCTCTTTCTCGGCCTCGCTCCATCGGTCTTCTTCCTCACGACACGCGGCCATCGCCGCCCTTCACTACTGGTCGCCCCACTCCTCCTGCAATCGCACCAAAGCTTCTGTTCGCCCCTCTTTTCTTTGACCAGAGTACTCTGAAGAGCTCCGCTCCTACCCATCCCTCCTTCACCGGTTCCGACCTTCAACGTGGCACAGAATTCGCCTCGTTCTGCTCGGGTTCATGGCTTAAGGGCCTGAGGCGACTAGGTCTCGCTCGAGATCTATCAGTTGGCCCCGACTTCGATCCTTAACGATAATCGAAGCTTCCGTCATCGATCCAGTTGCTAGTCAGGGCTTCGTTTCGGTCCATTAACAATGCAACCCTCTTATCCTGTTGTGCTTTTTTCTGGTGAAGGAGAAGAGCCGAGATAGAAAGAAAAAGAAAGAAAGTGGGACCACAATGGAAAAACAACCAACAATGACCAAATAATTAAAAAATCACTTTTATAGAGTTGCACGAAAACTGATGGGCCTCATAAGGGATGGTATGGGTTAAAATACAAGAAAATGAGTGTGGAAGCCAAAAGAGGAGTGGAAAAAACGCAACCCTCAATTTTGCATACATTAAATTACAAAAGAATAATAACTATCATTAGCAATTGATGATAATTATCTAAAAAATCATAAACTTGTTGTGGGACAATTAATTTTCTCATAAATTTTTAATTATACCAATTTAATCATGAACCTTTTTTTTTTGGTATGTCCATTTAGTCCCCATTTAAAGTTTTGCTAATTTAGTCTGAAAAGTTTCAAACCCGTGATTGAATCAGAGGACGTAGGTTAGGAAACATGGTTGGCGTGAAAACTCGTTTCGCGTTGATTTAACTGTATTGCTTTTAAAACTCTACCGGGATGGATATAGTTGCGAGTGTTCGCGCTTGGCCCGACTGGCTGAACAGTGTGCGAGCAGAGAAGAGAGCTTAGACGCCGACTCGTCCACTTCCTCGCAGCTTGTGGACAACCCCGATATTTCTGCTTGCCACCGAGAAGGCGCGGAACCACGCAGATCAGCCCGAAGCATGGGGCCGTGCCCGAAGGCGACTTGGATGGCGAATTTTGCAGCCTGGGTGTTTCCTCTCCCCCAGCTCATTCGAGGACCCCCAAAACACGGTCGCGGGCAATAAAGACGTGAGAAATTTGACAGAGCAGCAGAATGCCAATCCTTCTTGCTGTCAAGGGGAAAAAAACTACATTTACCTTGAATATCAAAAGTTGTAAATTTTTATGGGAAATTCCAATTTCACGAATTATGTTGACAATTTAAATTTCTGAAGTACTATTTGTTATAATATCGAAACGTTGATTTGGAAGAAGAAATAAAACAATTTTAGCAAAACACAGTCCGATCACTCGGTAATTAATAAATCATTTATATTTTCTAAGCAACCTAAATACGAAATAACATTTGCTAAGAAGAAAAATATTAATATTAATATAAGTCATTTTGCTTTCTTTATTTTTCGGATCGGGTCAGATCGGATCTAATGGAGTGATTGAACACGATTTGGTTCGTTTCAAGTATTGACATATCTCGCGGTCAATTTGGGTCAGGTCGGATCTTCAATGTCGGGCCGCTCCTCTGGGGCTCCTCCATGTACTTCCGTTTCTTTCATGGTCTCACTCAGTTTCTACTCGCTCCTTCCCCTCTTCGCATCTCGCTGTCTGAAGACATCGTTGGTTGGTTCTCGCAGCTTGGTCGTGCATTCGCTGGCGCGATACTTCCTCCCAAAAGGGTCTGTCACTGGTGCTGTCTTCTCTTTGAGTGGATGTGCATTGTGAGGGTCAGAGTTAGACCCACTTGTTGGGAAAATATTACTTCGAATTGGATAGAACAATGAAATCGGATCGAGTAAAACAACTCGGATTTTGAGGCATGATATCACTTTCTTTAAGGATTTATTTGCCCCACAACGTTGCTAACGGTCACCGGCAAAAATCCTCTAGGATACAACAAAGTCTCGAATGAGAATACTAGATAGCAATTTTAGTATTTCTCCAGGGCCTCTCATGGGAAACAATTGGAAACAATGATTGTACTTTCTTTTGAAAGAAAAAAAAAAATGAAGATAAGAAGATGTGTGTTTGATCTCAAAACAAACAAATTTATATCTATCTTTCGAATAGAAGCGACTTTTCAAAAAGTTACAAAATGAATAAAAGTAACATTTCGTGAACAAGTACGTTTCAAAGGTTATGTTAAAAAGACATAAAAATTCAGAATAAATAAATAAAAATTAATTGTAACTTTTCGTGAACAGTCACACTGTTTCATAGTTAATTTTTATAAAAATAAATCCGAATTTTCAATAAATAAAAAATAATGATCATTGGTTAGTGCCATATCTCGTCCACGTGCGCACTCACATCTTTTCGATGTGGGACAAGGCACCTCTTCATTTGTTTTATAAACAAATTACCAACAATCCCCCACTTTTGTTTATAAAACAAAACAAGAAATATACAGCCAAAATTTCCGTGAGATTAATATACATACATAAAGGTCTCTTTCGAGTTAAACCTTTACTTAGTGCAAGTATCTCAAAGCCCTATCAAAGTGACAAGTAGCTCGGCTTTAAACTTGTACTTTTATGTAATAGAACCGGACATACCACATATACACTAACCTCTTGTTTCAGCGAGAAGTTTTATATTACTCCGCACTATTATGGCCTTGTGCTTGATCCTGTTTCATGAGCTCTCTAGAAAGCAACCCTAATTTTCGTAAGAAGCGGCACCACTTCTAAGCTCATATAGGTAAAGTATCTACCATGTGTTTCTGTTACTATTAACACATTACAAATTTGTACTATACTTCATTAAGAATTCAATTTAATCTACAAAACGTAACAGACGATACTGACTTCTCATATCAGGGCTACACCAATATCAAACAATCACATTCAATAACTTGTTCTTACCCATTAAACCTTGTAACTAGTGATGTTCTAGAAAAAGGTCGGGTTACCATTATTGGTGATTTTAATTAAAGGGTTTCAGCCCCGTTTCTTATGAGGTCATTATTACCATGTCTCTTGGTAATGCCTTTGTTAAGAATTGACAAGATTATTACTTGACCTCATGTAAACAATTGTTATAGTACCATCTTTAATCAATTGTCTCACATATCCATGTCTTAGACTAATATGTCTAGACTTACCATTATAGGTGCTTATTATAGGCTCTTGCCAAAGTAGCCTAACTATCACAATAGATAGAAATAAGAGGTATAGGACTAGGCCATAATTCGATATCCAACAACAAATTCATAGTCCATTCAGCCTCTTTCCTAAATTCTGCTAAAGAAACGATTCAAATTTCATAGTTGAGTGAATTATGCACATTTATTTCTTGCTCACCCAGGAAACAACACATTCACGTAATGTGAAAGTGCATCCAGAAGTTTCATCTCCCATACTTGTAATCCAACTAGTATCGGTGTATCTTTGTAATACAACCGAATAATTATTATAGAACATTCACAAATTTTAGTTCTCAGTTATAATCAAATTTTCGGGTAATAACATTCCGATGTTCTATACTTGGATTACAAATATTTACTCATGTTGCATATACAAAAAATAATATCAGGTCTAGTATAATGTATCACATACATTAAAGACCCATAGCACTCACATTAAAAACTCTCCAGTAGGAACGAGATGGAGTGCTTATATATTTGAAAACAAGATGTTTAAATCTATATAACATCTTCTCCATGTAGCCACTTTAGCTCAAAGAATAACCCTCACTATTTTATAATACTTAAGATAGTATCCACTTCTCCTAAATATTTCATTTTGAAAATGAAAGTTAGATACTTCTTAGTCTTAATGATTCCTATCATAAGTTCCAAAGTCCTCTTCTGGACATACCCCCACTTCAAGAATATTCCAAGAGGCAATCAATCGAAATTATGCATCATCAAATTTTCATCCTCAATGAAATACATACATCAAAATAGAAAACCAATGCAATTCTACTCACTTGGCTTATTTATGCTATTCCATAGAATCAAATCTAGGAGGGGCAAGGACAGCAAATAGAACACATTAGAACCAAACAAGGGACACCAGAAAAACCCATTCGGTATCTCTAGATTGCCTCCATAAATAGAGCACTACATATCAACCCATGCATGTAAGAACATTCTCTAACAATTTAGTAAATGCGAGCGAATTGAATATCGAGGTATCAAAAGTGCATAAACTAGAATTGAGAGAGGCGAAAAGAAGATACCAGCAATTCTAGGAATGGAATCAACAGCATCATATAATCCGAAACCTTCTAAAAGGTCTAATCAGAGCCATACCTCATTTCTTCATCAAATTGCACGCAAGGGCAAAACCATAAATTTAACATTATTATGCTTGAAACCATTAGATAATATGATTGAATCGAATTTTCATGCCACTGCTTATGTGCTTGCATAAGCCCATAATAACATAAACATTCATGCACATATTAATCTTGGACATCAAGCAGTCAAGCCGATTCCAATTAATCTTGTGCTTGAATGCATGGCTCAAAAATACTAAAGCATGAAACTAATCAAGACCAAAAGTCTAGCTCAATCACACGATACCAAAACTCTATAGACACCCTCTAGTTCTAGTTCAAAATTCACACGCTCGTGTCAATCTTGTAATGCATTGCGATTGAAACTCACTTTTCTTGGTCAACCGCCCACAACGATTAACAGCTCAAGCATACACATGCGTACCAATTTCTTGTTATTGAAGTCTTAAATAGGGGCATATCGCATCTCTTCAATTTTATCATTATCCCACATATGGAATTGAACACACGCCAAAAGATGACTAAAGACCTCGATGACTAAAGACCTCAATGACAAATAATGTAGCAGTTTATGTGCTAAACATGGAGATAAAAATATCGCATACCTTAGTAAATAAGCCGATAAGCAAAAAAGTAATGCCTCAGTTCATTCTCAAGTAATCCTCCAAAACATCTTTCTGTTCCCTCCAATTTTCGCTACCCGTGGCAAGTGGACTTTTACGCTTCTCGAATTCCAATTTACGCTACCCTCAAAGAAGGACATTATCAATCATTAACTGAAATCCTCCATCCACTTATTGATAGATTGGCAACTGGATTGATGGCTAAAACTTCTGTTACCGTCGTCGTTCACTTCAGGCTCTCGGCCATGAAGCAGAGCAGAACAGAGCACGTAGCTCGACAACTTAGGCCTCTGCAGGACGACACTCCTGTAGTTGCCCCTTTCAGCCCGAAAACCGAGGTGGAAACGAAAGCGTCGCCGACCGGAGTCGCCACCTCTCTCTAAGTCTCAGTCGAAGTTTCAGTCTCTTTGTTTTCTACGTAAGAACAACCGGTCACCATAGCTTCACGAAACGAACCGATGCCGCTTCCGCCGCCTTGTGAAACCGAAAAACCGCCACCCGAATCGGCACCCGCGCCGGTTAAACCGTTGTCCGCAAAGCCGGCGTCCGCGTCTTTCCCCGCAACGACGCAAATGACCGAATCCGTACAATCGCCTCTCGCCTCATCCCCCATGCCGCCACCGGGACCGCCCACGTATACCTCGCCCAGCGTCATCCGCGGAGGCCTCGCCGCGTCACCGATACCGCACCGCCCTCGCCCCTGCGCCGCGCCACCGGAGACCGGACGTTCCAGATCGTGGGTCGCTGGTGATCTGGAACGCGAGCTTAAGCGTCTCGACCGACCGGCGTAAATGGAGAGCGAAAGGGGGGAAAACTGGCGGTCAATAGCGGCACGGCTATGCCCGTTGCGAACACCAAAATGCGCCCGGAATTTTCAATGGCCATCAAACGAGAGGGAGAAGAAAGTCGTGCGTGCGCCTCTGCAAACCCTAGACCGCGAGGGTAGATTTTTTATTTTATTTTATTTTTTCTTTTCCGTCCTTCCTCCCCTCCCTCCTTGCTTCCTTCCTCTTTTCTTCTCTCTTACTTTGTGTCAGACTCTCCTTCCAGCGAAATTTTTTTTTTTTTCTCTCTGCCCTTATTCCATGCACAAACCCACAATCTCAGCCAACTAGACCGAGACAGGCTCGAAGTAAACCAAATTATCGTGCAGTGCTCACACCAGGAACAGATTGTCCGCCAAGCATGCTCATGAGTGGCCGAGACACACAACCGGGCAACATACGCCAAGACCATAAGCCTCACCAGCACCTTCTGCTTCCGACAATAAACTCTGATTCCATTGTTGCACAAATAAATCCTTAAAATTGTTGGGAAAATATTACTTCGAATTGGATAGAACAATGAAATTGGATCGAGTAAAACAACTCGGACTTTGAGGCGTGATATCACTTTCTTTAAAGATTTATTTGCCCCACAACGTTGCTAATGGTCACCGGCAAAAATCCTCCAGAATAGAACAAAGTCTCGAATGAGAATACTAAATAGCAATTCTAGTATTTCTCCAGGGTCTCTCATGGGAAACAATTGGAAACAATGACTGTACTTTCTTTTGAAAGAAAACAAAAAAAATGAAGATAAGAAGATGTGTGTTTGATCTCAAAACAAACAAATTTATATCTATCTTTCGAATAGATGCGACTTTTCAAAAAGTTACAAAATGAATAAAAGTAACTTTTCGTGAACAAGTACGTTTCAAAGGTTATGTTAAAAAGACATAAAAATTCGGAATAAATAAATAAAAATTAATTGTAACTTTTCGTGAACAGTCACATTGTTTCATAGTTAATTTTTTATAAAAATAAATCCAAATTTTCAATAAATAAAAAATAATGATTGTTGGTTAGTGCCATATCTCGTCCACGTGCGCACTCACATCTTTTCGATGTGGGACAAGGCACCTCTTCATTTGTTTTATAAACAAATTACCAACACCACTAGCTCTGCATTTTCTGATTTATTCGACGGAAAATTCTGGACAAATTTGTGTTCTTCCGTTTCGCGCAATATTGACCCGCTCTTGTGTTTCCTTCTTAGTTGGCCACTTAAAAGCTGTGTCTAACGGCTTTTTGGGATGCTTTGTTATGGTCTTTTGGAAATTGCAAGCTGAGAGTTTGATGGAAGTTGTGCAAGAGGAGATGTCGCGACCAAATTTTCGGGTGATCCACCTAGGATTTGGCTAATGGATTACTAAGCCTAGATTTAGCTCGGGCTCTCCCAAGCTCATACCAATTCGCGACTTAGGTTTGAATTCTTAATATGCAAATTTTTTATTAGGAGTCGCCGCTAATATATTTTTGGTGAGTTGATTAGAAACTCAAGTAAAGCAACGGGAGATTTTTTACTCTTACGAACTAGAAATTGTAAGTTCGGGGACTTGATTACGCTAGATTTCTCTAATGCCCTTTTGATACCTTTTTTTTTTTTTTTTGAAAAAAATGTTTGGCAAGCAACTTAAATTGATTTTAATTATCTCCCTAACATGTGAGGCGATCATGCGGGTGCGCAAACCACCAATTTAACATCTAGAAAAATAATGAATAAATTGCAAAAACTCACCTTAGAGCAATGAAAGCATTTGCAATGTTAAATCAGAATTCGCATCGACAGTCCTAGATATGAATTCTAATTAACACGCAATTTTTTTTTTCACTTAATTAATGAGAATGAAATCCATATGCAATGCGATGCTTCTAATCTAACATGAAATGATATGACATGGCAATATAACCTAAATTATATGACATGAGTAAGAAAATGCAATAATTAAATATACAATCTAAATTAATCTAATGACTTAACTCTAATGACAATCAATTTCTAGCTAAATGGACCTAACCACAATCACTAAGTAATATGCATTTCATGAACCTAATTTTATGACATGCACATGACATTTTTATTTTCTTAAAAAGCATGCAATCTATCCTAGAGATTGAAACTAATTTATCCTAAGACATTTTTTTGTATTTTTTAATAAAAAATCAAAATTAAGACTATCAAATAATTAACATGCAATTTTCAATTAATGAAACGAAAATCTAACATCCTAAATTTATGTTTTTCGTATTTTTATTTAAGAAATTAAAAATAAATAAATTTCCTATTCTTGACATGCAAAATAAAGTAATGTCCTAACATGCATCTAATCTAACTTAAATGTTTTTTTTTTTCTTTTATGGGAGCAAACAAATAAAGGCATCAGGAACAGCATGGCAACAAATCTAGCAAAATATCATCCATCTCCATTTAATTTTGGAAATAAATTGACGAATCGTATCTCGAGTGTGAGATCGGATTAGTGACTTTTCCGTGCGATTGCGGGTCGTATTTCGAGCATAAAATCGGACCGTCAATCGTATGCACGTTACGAAATTAGGAAGATTTCCTAATTTAGAAGGCTACTCGAGTTGTGAATATCATGACATATCGGGAAATTCCATCATGTGCACCAATGAATATATCAAATAAGGAAACAAAATTTTCAGAAATTAAAATAGACAAAATTTTTACTTATCCCAAATATTTGCTTCCAAATTTGGTCTTCGAAGGGCGGCCAACTTGTGATGACCAACTGTGCTTCAGAGCAGGCCGGCAAGGCATCTCAGCTTGGGGTGCTCGAGCTGGTAATTCACGGTGTGGTGCTCGGTTGACTACAAAATCAAAACAAATGCACGGCAAAGACCAACGCAATATATAGGATTAAAGAATTAGACCCCAAACCCTCGAATCTCCTTACTGCCGGCGTTTCCCTGCTACCATGCACCCTTATATTTCTATTTTTTATCCAACCCCCCTCTCCCACCAAAAACCAAATTTCCACCGCCTCAGGCTATACAGAGGTCAATTCTTTCCCACGTGTTTGTCCTTTGGCTATAACTTTTTGGGTGAACTTCATGAGTGGCCGTGAATTCAAATATTCCATCGAGAACTCACGTATTTTTCTTCTTTGATTTCAGCCGGTAGTGTCGTGACTTGATGGACGCCGAAGTGCGAACACGAGTGAATTTCTTCACGGACGATATACTCAGGAATCATAGGGACATGGCCACCTGGTCACCGGCGTACAAGTCAGCCTGCAAAACAAAGAAATTCAACAGCACAATTCGAGTAGCGAGTTGTTGAGGCCGGGATCATCGATGAGGGTAGCCATTGGTGGTCCGGCTCTTCTGGGTGGCAGGTCTTCACTCGTGATGGGGGTTTCTCGGCGAGTCACAGCGACAACTCTTTGTCTCAAGGGTAGCAACACAACACAGCTGAGAACAATGGACAGCGTGCGATGTCGATCTTTGCGGGGAACTCGTCTGGACCAGATCAGGTGTGTGCAACAGCTCATGCGGTGAAAGATGATCAAAAGCGATGCATGGCGGCAAGACTTTTAGTCGATGATGACGCGTGGATGGGCCGAGAACCAGCAAGGATGATCAGCTGCGACATGAGGCAACGGCCTCAACGTGGCTAATGCACTTTGGAAACTCGTCGGCTAAGAGGAACGACTTTTCTGAATTTGCCGGGACATGGCTAAAAGTTGTTGGACACCACTGATTGCAGGAACAACGTGGAAGTATTGCAGCAATAGCGATGGCTAGTGGATCTCAGGAAGCGGTGATAAAGCCATACGAGGATTGGGACCGAGAGAGCACAAACAACCACGGTATCTCCCGTCGCTTTCTCTCCGTATATTGTAGGCTGTATGGAATTGTGTGTGGTCCCCATAACTGTCTTTTTTTTTTTTTTTTTTTTTTTTTTTGTATTTATAGGCCGCGAATTAGGGTTTTTTAATCTTTCCAAATTGGTATCCACAGAAACTCTTTTTTTCAAATGTAATATTCGTTTTGTCGAACGCAATATTCATTTCTCCACTTGCCCTATCCGAAAGATTCCATCATATCTTGGAAAATTTCAAATTCTTATTTTCACAAGATAATATCCAATCATTAAAAAAAAAGGGCTTGGGCCAATTTGCTCAATTCATGGGCTTAGTCTGGCCTATTAAGTTAAAAAATCAGAACCACTATTTCAAACCCATTTGCCACCGGTCTAATGCACAAAATGTAAATTAAAAATAAATGCACCTAAATCTATATGCTATGCAATTGATATTTTCTCGGGGATAAAATTAACCCTTAATTTTTATGCAATAAATAAATGATCGGACCGCCAAAATTTAGGTGTCAACAGGAGACAAATGTAGAAGAGAACTATCTTTGCTTGTTTGACACATGATATGCCGTTGAAACGTGGAATGGAGAAAAACCAATCGAAATTGTGTTGTGTTAGGACGGTTTCCTATCGTGACACGAGATGGCTTTGTTCAAGTGTGGTTTTCTTGATACATCACATACATCAGTCGTTTGACTACTTCATGAGATACTTTGGGGCTGTTTGTTTGTGTTCTTTCTTTCTGTTCATGAATACAATTTCTATTTTTTTTTTTTGTTTCATGGAACAAAAAAAAAAAAGAATAGAAATGCGTTTGTTTGCGTTTTTGTTCCAAATCTATTTTTTTTGTTTCGAAACAAATTTGGAACAGAAACAAGAAACAAGAAAAACTTGTTTCTTGATTCTGGAATACTTCCGAAAAATAATTTTTCTCTCCTTTTTTTTATTCTCTTTGTTTTCTTCTTCTTTTCTTCTTCTTTTCTCTTTGGCCGACCCTCATCAGCTGACCGTCGGCCATGGCCGAGGCCGACGACCGGCCAAAAGGAAGAAAAAAAAAAAAGGAAATAAAAATAAAAATATTAAAAAATTAAAAGAAACAAAAAAAAATTATATAAGTTTACTAAACGTGTTTCGTTCTTTTTCTATTTCAAGAACAAATTCACCAAACGTGTTCTTCTATTTAATTTTTTTTTCCCGGAGCAGAAATAGTTTTTTCTATTTCTATTCCCCGACAATTTTTGAGCGGAAACGTTACCAAATGCACCCTTTATCAACAGTTAGGGTCAATATTGTATCTCTCGGCTGTTAATGCTTTTCGTTGTTCTAGTGCAGTGGTATGGGAATTAAGGATGCGTTCGTTTCGCGGAAAATATTTTTCAAAAGATGATTGGTCATGTTACTTAGAAAAGTTAGTCAAGGAAAAATGTTTGCACTATTGACCACAATTTATGACTAACTATTTTCGTAGATGATGGAAATATTTCTCATTTAATCTTGAGCTTTCCGTGAAGTAAATGCACCCTAAGTTACTTATTTACAAAGATCTTGTTTCCAGTATAGTTCTATTACAGTCTACTATACTACAAGCTTAAGGCTTGTGGTTTATACGTCTCTTCTTTTGTAATGAAAAAAGGTGACTTTTATGTAACCAAAACAACATACAAAACCTTGACATAAAGAGGGATGGAAAAGATGAACATTCTAATTTTCTGATTATTTTCCCTTTCATCTGACTTTGGTGCTTTCGTCGTAGCAATTCGAAGTTTGTTATATTGATTCCTCAACTCAGAGATGGTTATCCCACCACCAGCTAAGCCACCAAGAATAATAAACTTTCTCAAGCCTTATGTTCTGAAGATGCACTTCACTAACAAGTTTGTAAGTGCCCAAGTCATCCATTCCCCAACTGCTACTGTGGCGTCTTTGGCAAGCTCGCAGGAGAAGGCTTTGAGACCAAGCATGGACTCAACTCAAGATGTGGCTGCAGCCGCGAAGATAGGAAAGATATTGGGAGAGAGGCTGCTGCTCAAGGGCATCCCTGCTGTCGCTGTCCACTTGAAAAGAGAACAAAAGTATCATGGCAAAGTCAAGGCGGTTATCGATTCTGTGAGAGAAGCAGGTGTGAAGTTGCTATGAAAACTCCTGAACTTATCGGTTATATTTGTTTTATGACTTGTGACCTTTGTTCGAAGTGATCTTCACTCGAGAAAGATTGAAAGAGAGTGCATGAACTTTTTATAATGGAGGCTGCTTATATTGATTTCTTCTTTGTAAGGATATAAGCATATTAAATGTTTGGGCATGTAAGCATCTGAGCATGTGCTTTGGCGTGTTTGGATAGATTATCAGGGTGAGAATGATTGAAAATGATGAGCCTGCCGCTCAACTCTTAAATACTGAAGTCGTTGCATCCATACAAGTTGGTTCAGAGTCCAATATAGATCATTGATTGCTCACATTCGGCGCCTTCGGTGTCTACCGGAGCCTTGCTGATATTGAAAGAAAACAGCTGCTTGAGACGCTTGACTTCCAAAGATCTTGCACTCTTTGTAGCTCCAGAAAATGTTCAGTTTATACCATTCACCTGTTACGAAATCGCACGTCGATTCCAGAAAAATAACGCTCGCAAACAATTCACCAAGCAGAATATAATGACAAAATAACAGAATTAGATGAACACGCCAGAAAATTTGTTATCGAAGTTCACCCAAACCTAGGCTACGGCTCCGCGCAGAGACACTCTGCGAATCCACTAGACTTTGAAAAAGGTTGGAAGACAATGATGATCTTCTCTCAAGATCAAGGTACAAAGAGATAGAGAACCCCCATAAAGAAAAAACTCACTTTTTTCTTCTCTCTTTTTCTTGCCTCTCTATTTTCTTTTTCAGCATCTTGACGGCCAGCGTCTTGCCATCGCTACTATAAAGATATCACTTTTAACCTAAAAGGAAATTTGATAGAAAAGACAAAAAAAAAAAAAAATCCTAAAAACAAATATTTGGCTTCATCTATAACAATCTCCCACTTGAAGACAAATATACCCAAGCATCAAGCAACTTTGCATCCATCTTCTTCAAAAAACTAGTAGTTGAAAAACTTATGCCTCTGCGATACTCCTCATCAATCAACATGGAGTAATACCAATGGCAGCAGTACAGAGAATATGCTTCTCTCTGTTTACTACCTTGGTCAGCATGTCAGCTAGATTCTTCAAGCCATAAATCTTCTATAGCTTTAACTCATTATCTTTTAATGCTGGCTTGATAAAGTTATAACGCTTCTTGATATGTCTAGTCCTTGAGTGATAAGCTGCATTCTTTACTAGGTGCATTGGACTTTGACTATCACTCCACAGTGTACTAGGATTACAACTACAAAACTATGCCCCAATATATATGAAAAGTTTAGGGTATACATAATTTTGATGGAAATTACATGTATGTCATTAGTAATAAAAACTTTGAGCTTTAATATTATTCTTCTCTATTAGATTTCACAACTCCATCAAGACGGCTCTTTTTCTATTTTGGTGTCAATCCATAATGTTAAGTAAAGATCCATATATGGACGGGCGTGGGGTGCAGGGGGCCCCGACCCAAACGATACGTATTTTCCCCTTACAAAACGGGTGGTCGAAGAAAACGGCAGGGCATGGAGCCAAAATTCAGGTGGGGTAGGTATGCTAGTGGAGTCGACAAAGGTAATCAGAAAAGGAAGGTCGACCATGGACTTTTCGCTAGCGCTGCCGCTTATAAATCAAGGACAATTACTCAAGGCTCAAGCTTGTGTGCTAAAACTACTCGCAGGCAGATTCCATATATTGAGCAATTAGCATATCCTAACATTCAATAAGAAAGGGAACTGAAAATCTAGTCCTGGAAGAACGACATATTAAAACTCAGAATGTTCTCTAGAAGAGAGATGTTCGACAAGATAGGAAATTGCTTGCTTTGACGAGATAACGCAGGATTGCAGCAGGAGAAACAGTGTTGAAATTCTCATTTCAATCGCCCTCTTCATGGATTTGCTAGAATGTCATTCTTCCTTTATTTTAGGTTATATAACTGATGGTTTGACAGGGTTTCCACTGCTCGCGCGCCAATCTTATTAAATTGACAATTTGATACACATCTTGCAGGAAAGTTCCCTTGCTGGGAATTCAGTTTTTAAAATCTGATAAAGAAATGTTCGCTATCTTCAAAAGAATAGCAGGAGAACGAGAAAAAGATTGAGTCAGACACTCGTGCTGGTCTTGTGTGATGCTTCTTCAGCCACGAACCACTCATTAACGCGTGTTCGAGCTCGTAATACCTGCAGAAGGACATTGAGACTTGTTGACCCTCAATATAATCAGGAATCAATGGAGAATTGTAATATCCGACGCACCTGCTTGTCCCAATCCGTTTTGTAGGTAATAACGATCAGTACTACAGTCTGAACGAAAGTTCCGAACAGCATTCCAACCCACATGCCCTACAAGGCATATGATCAAGTTATAGGAATCTCAATTTTACAGGTGCATGTCAAGAGCTTCAGCTCATTTTGACATGTCTCACTCATTGATATGCAAATTTGCCAATGCAACTCATCTTAGAAAGAAAATTAGTAGCCTACCTTCACTTGCATACCTAAGAAATAAGCAAGCGCGACTCCCACGGGAATCCCTACCAGGTAATAGCTTATTATGTTGACATAGGCTACTATGCTTTGCCAGCCAGCTCCAACGGCGACTCCTGATAAATATATGTTGAGACTAATGTTCAATCACAATCAGGTACTCATAATTTGATATTAATCCACCACTTTATTCCTCATATTATACAATGGATGGACATATTTCTCAACTTTTTGTATATTGATCAATTAAGTTTGTAGCCACTCATGTCAATGATAATGAAAAACCATCAGGTTCTTTAAGGGGGAAAGGTACCTAAAAAGTTCTTAACATTTTTACATTAATATTAATTTAATCGATCTGACCAATTTTGGTCAGCTGGCGCTGATGCGAATGCTGGTTAGTAGAATGCTAATGTGGCAATTTTTTAAATATTTTTTTTATTTTTTTGATTATTTTATTACTTGTTATTTTTATTTTTTATTTTTGTTTCCTCTTCTTCATCCTTGGATTGTCCCCACAGCGGCCGGTGAGGCTCTGATGAGGGTCGTGGCCCTCAATCGAGCAAAGGTGGCCTTGTGCAAATTTGGGCGAAGTCGCATTGCCTACAACCCCCAGACCTTGCTTGCGACCTCGGGCAAGGCTTGGGAGAGGGCCACGACCCTCGCTAGCTATAGACGATGGCTTTGTGGCCCTCTCCTGATGGTCGGTGAGTCTTGCTGAAGTCTCATTGGCCACTGTGGGGAAAGTCCAAGGAGGAAGAAGAGAAAAAAGAAAAGGAAAAAGGAAAAAAAATGAAAAAATGAAAAATGAAAAATTATTTAAAACATTGCCATGTTAGCATTCTACTGGCTAGTGTTTACGTCAGCACTGGTCGGCCAAAATTGACCGGATGGACTGAATTAGTACTAATGTGAAAATGTTTATGACCGAATAGTCTAATCAAAAAGTTTAGAATCGAATTGGTATTAGTGTAATAAGTTTAAAACTTTTTTGATACTTTTCCCTTCCTTAAGGAATATTATATTTTTATTCATCTGATCAGGACGGAATAGTGGAGAATAATTACCCGAAAGAACTGGTTGGACGCTGTTCAAAAGTATGGAAATAGCCAGAAGAGGTGATAAATCAGCCACAGCATTAGCGACCTCGTCGCTCTCAGTGAAAATATAAGCCAGACGCCCCCTGAAGAAGAGGAAGAACACAAAGAGAACAAATCCAATGCCGAACGATATGAGCACCGTAACCATGATTGAGAGCTTTGCTGATCTTGAGCTCCCTCTTCCTAGTTCATTAGATACTCGAACGCTGAAAAAGCATACAAAATTCAGAAATTTGCTTGTAAATTGCAAGTCTAGAGAAGGTGTCAATGGTCAATAGGAGTCATGAATCATGTGATTACACCTTGCTGCAGCCAAGAAACCGAAGGAGATCATCATCTCCCAGCCATTGATGTTGAGGCTGCAAGTAATGAAATTATGCTATTTCATTTTCGAGAACTAGCCTTTGCTGAAGAAATTTTTGTAATCTAGGCATTTCCCTTATGTAATTGAAAACAGCTAGAAGCAGAAAGATTGGAAGTGCAGACACAATTACCAGATGGCGAGTGCATCAATAGAAACCTCCGCATTTTCCATGTTGCCCGTTAGAAGAACCAGCACCGTGTTGTACCACAGCTCGAGACTGACAATTAGCAAAGAATAGGAATTGAAAATCTTGAATGAAAAAGAAAGGACGTGCCGCTGTCCACTTCTGATGTGAGAGATTTCGCGTGTCCAGATTTCACCATTTATTCGACTACAAAACATTGGCGACTTCTAAATCACCCATCGGGCATGTAGATGCCAAATGGTTAGATCAACTAAACGAATGCTGATTTACACAGAAACTTATCAATTAGTCTGAATTTGAGGACAAAATATGATGTCTTGGTGATGAAATCCTTACTTACCATAGCATGGCGCCAGATGAAAGCGAGAGCTTAATCACAGGCCACAAGTCCTTAAAGGCCGAACTCGAGAAACCCTTCCATGTATCTCGGCAACCTCCACACAACACGAACATTAGTTGTCCTATATTGGGAATCCAATATGCCAAAATGGTGGAAGCCATAGCACCTAAAATTCCAAACTTGTATTTGGCGGTCAATAGCCACGATAGACATAGATGAGCCACTGCCGAGAATGCTGCTATGTATGCAATGATCATGTTCTTACTCTGCGCTTGGAGAAACATTTGGCAGGTAAAAGATATGACGAAGGCGAAGAGGATCGGGATCAACCCGAGGGAGATTTCTCCAGCGACCTTTGCAATTTTGTCTTCCTGGCCTAAGGCCTTTAAAAGTGGCGTGGTGAAGATGAACAGAGGAAGTAGAAAGATGGAGCAGATTGTTAGGACAATCCATGATCTCTGGAGGTACACTCCGAGCATGTGGTATTGTTTCGCACCATACGCCTGGCCACAGAGGGTCTCTAGCGCACTTGCCATCCCAAGCTGAAAGTTCCATGAACAGAAGATGTTGTAGCTCATTTTATAATTCAAATTTCTGGACAAAGTCACATGAACGACATGACGAAAGGTTCCTCTGACAGGCGATAAAAAAGACATGCGTGGAGATGTTCTTGGTGAATTCTCTCATAAGTCTTGCTGGTCACGGCCTTTTTCAACAGTAACATAGTGTTGTTTCGTTCAAAGCAACAGCCATAATGCAAACGACCTTGGTTCAACTCCAAACTCATTTTCCTTGGTGCTCTTTCGATTTCTATATCCCTTGTTTTCATAACAATTTCACTGGCTTCAACATATTCAGAAAGTCAATCAAAGCTGACAAGCTGCTTCCATGAGAAGCCAGTACTGGTATAGTGCTTTGCAGTGGCTATTCTATGTTTGAGCATTGTTACTTAAGGGAGATGAGACTGTTCTATGAAAAAAAATTTCGTTCATTATTCACTGTTGGGCTCAGTGACAGATGTGCTTAAGAAGCATCTATAAACAATATATAAAGAGACAAAAAACTAATTTTTTGCAAATTAAAAATGTTGACGTAAGATGAACAACAGCAAGATTCCATATTACATGACTCTAGTACATGAAAAAATCGACAACTAAAGTAATGGAAAACATGCTAAAACATACCAGGACACCATTTGCAAATCTCAGGAGGACAGTGAAGACGAGAGAATAGGCAGCCAATTCAGTGGACCCGATGTGGCCAATAAAAGCTTGGCTGATGACATAAATCCCAAAGGTAGAGAGTCTGGTGAATATTGCAGGTGCAGCAACAATCCACATCTTCTTGGTCTCACTCCATATCCTGTCCTTCAGTGGCTCATCCTCACCAACGTCACCGACTTCCACTGCTACCGGTTTTTTCAGCAGCTTCTGGTTTGCCTCTCCCTCTATTGCCATGGCCAGTAAGTAGATCTATATTCACCTCATATGCTCAAGACAACGTCTCCTCCTCCTATCAGCTGTAAACCACAAACACAGTTTGAATCAAATTAGGCAGTGAGGGAGTGAATTTCCTCGTGAAAGAATTGCTTCTGGTGTAGAAATGCCAAGAATCATGGCTTGTGACGATGAGAACTCACAATAAATCAGTTGATAGTGAGGTTTATGCGCTCACATCACATGTTCAGAGTTGCAGAGCGCATCTCTGCTGTGATAACTAGACTTTCTTATATCAGTTCAGCAAAATTAAATAAATAAGACCCTCTTAGCTTGGACAAATCATACGAACTTATAAAGGAGTATCAGCACCCAAAACTCAACTGCAGATACACCAATATTCAAGAGTTATGAGCCTTTGTAAGACAAACCTGTGCTAATATGGGGGGAATCATGCCCAGCTCAATATATCCACCAATTATCAACAAAATTTGGTATGGTGAAGCTGAGGATCGATGGCTTTCCTTCTTTTGTTCAGTTACGTCTAGATTGGCGTAAACTTTGATAGTTGCAAGCAGTGTTCATGTCAACACGTGCACGCACTTGAAATTTCTTAATGCACTCTGGCATGACATTCTAAACGGTGAGTATGTAGTGTTCCTAAAACTAGTGATGGACATGAAACGCGGATAAGCAAAGGTGTTTGTACGAACCTAGAGAGAAGTTTTTCTTGGCACGTTTGTGTGTGTAATGTCCAGAAAGCATGGAATCTTGATTCACACCACGACAACAATCATGTCTTTGATTGTCTGTCAGTCCATGAGATATCAAATGGTTCACATCAGTCCCTCCACTGTTTTCCCTTGGCTTCCCATACACGAACTCTTGTGACGAATTCGTTCATTGAAAAAGCTCTCTTTCTTGTCCTCTCTGGTCGAATGGGCGGGTTCTTGTCAACAACAAGCGGAAACGTCATGGTGGGAGATATTGTCTGTAGTTGCAAATTGACTCTAAAAGAAGCTATAGTCCCATCCACACATAAATTATACCGTCACTTCCAAGCTGCCACATTTGAATAGTTATACAAATTACACAATGGTACACATGCCGACTGAGGATATAGACTTGCTTTTTGTCTAAGAGCAATTATAAGGAGAAAAGACTAACGGGAAAAAATAAAAAATTGTAACTTCTGAGAGTTCAATTGAAGGGTGGACAATACTCACTAGTGTTAAGGAAATCTTTTTGTTTGTTCTATTCCGGCGACAATCCGTGATGTCAAGTAAAACTCACATATGGATGGGTGCGCGGCCATTGACCCACCTATTTATATATCTTTTGGAAATATATATTGTATATCCAATTATTTAAATATATATGGTAATTACAAATAATATGCAAATTACATATTTAAAATTAGATTATTAAAGATACTTTGTATATTTAGTTAAATCAATAAAGATGGTATTCCGGTAACTACAAATGATGCTTTAGAATATGAAAATATCAATGTAACTCGTGATTATCCATTTATATTTACACTTTTTCATTTTTAAAGTACATCTATATATTACGTGAATAAATTTACATTTGACTTTATGTTATTTTACGTATCACGATAAATAGACTGCCCAAGGAATGAAAAATATATGTCTACTATCAAGTTATCTATATCTAAACTGCCATTAGCTAAGAAGAAGAAATAAAAAAAAAAAATTAACAAAAAATTGGAAAGATATTATAAAACATTTAGAAAAAAAGTACGATTACTTGATAAACATCTCTTCCTATAACTAACTTAACGATAATACAACTTCATCAATTAAAATAAAATTGTGGACCAAACTATTAAAATGGACTCGATGTGCAACAACATCAATCAACTTGATTGTTCGTGATCGTTGCAACGTTCTTTTGTAATTTAAAATTTGTAAGACCTACACTTGTCCCATGATGGATATCCCGTTAATTAATATTGTCAAATTAATAGAAATAATTTTCAAGTCTCGTTTGCACGTATCTATTTATAATATGAAACAACAATTTGGAATGATAAATGAAACAAACTTAGCCCAACAATATGAATAATTGTTTAAACGATCTCAGTGAATAATAATGCACAACTAATTGACACTCACCTGTTTCTACAATTAACTTAAGTAAAATACAACTACATCTTTTTAAACTAATTTGAAGAAATAATTAGGAACAAAAAAACAACCCCAGCGAAATAATCTGAATAACTCTTCAAACAATCTTAGGAAAAGAAAACATATACATACCACTTGATGATTACCTCTTTCAATAATCAACTTAACTAAAGTGCTACTATATTTTTCAAAAAGTAAATTTTAATTTTAGCTATTAAACCAAACTTAATGCGCAAAATCTATCAATCGACTTGACTGCTAATGATAGTTACATACTTTTCTAATTCTAATATAAGCAAAAGCAAAAGTCATTTTGCTAATGATGTTACATTAGTTAAGATCGTCAAATTATTAGAAATATATCACTAAGTCTCAATTGCATAACTCTGTCTACAGTAAAAAAAGTAATGTGGAAAAGCAAATAAAATAACTTTAGTAAAATAATGTAAATAATTTTTAAACAATGGTAGCGAAAAAGAAAAACCTTCTCAATAATCACCTCTTTCTATAATCCACTCTACTAAAGTGCAATTATATCTATTAAAAGTAATTGCAAGTCTGGCTATTAAAATAGACTCAACGACCAAAGAGCATTAGTCAACTTGACTGCTAATGATAGTTACAATGCTCATTTGTAATTTGATATCTGTGAAAACCCACATTGTCCCATAATTATATTGCATTGATTAACATCGTCAAATTAACAGAAAAATCTCTCTAAGCCTCATTTATAAATATCCCTCTATAATTTATAAGAATAATTTGGAAGAATTAATTAAACAAAATGAGTGAAATAATCCGGATAATCATTAAAAAAAATCCGAATATAATTACTTTTTCCAGTCGGGTCCGGTCGGATTGAGTGATTGAACGGTTTGGTTCGTTTCGAGTATTGACATTTTCACGCGGTCAATTTGGGTCGGGCTGGATCTTCAGTATCGGGCCCCCCATCTGGGGCTCCTCCATATCCTTGCGAGTCTTTTATAGTCTCACTCAGTTTCTCCGCGCTCCTCTCTCTCTCCCCCCTTCGCATCTCGCTGTCTGAAGTTGGCCGCTTAAAAGCTGTGTCTTGCGGCTTTCCGGGATGCTTGGTTACGGTCTTTCGGAAATTGCGCGCTGAGTGTTCGATGAAAGTTGTGAAAGAGGAGTCAAATGTAGAAGAGAACTATCTTTGCTTGTTTGACACATGATATGCCGTTGAAACGTGGAATGGAGAAAAACCACTCGAAACAGAGTCGTGTTAGGACGGTTTTCTGTCGTGACACGAGATGGCTTTGTTCAAGTGTGGTTTTCTCGATACATCACATACATCAGTCGTTTGACTGCTTCATGAGATACTTTATCAGCAGTCAGGGTCAATATTATATCTCCCGGCTGTTTATGCTTTTTGTTGTTCTAGTGCAATGGTGTGGGAACTAAGGGTGTGTTTGTTTTGCGGAAAATATTTCTCAAAAGATGATTGGTTATATTACTTAGAAAAATTAGTCAAGGAAAAATGTTTGCACTATTGACCACAATTTATGACTAATTATTTTCGTAGATGATGGAAATATTTCTCATTTAATCTTGAGTTTTCCATGAAATTAACGCACCCTAAGTTACTAATTTACAAAGATCTTGTTTCCAGTATAGTTCTATTACAGTCTACTATAATGCAAGCTTAAGGCTTGTGGTTTATACTTCTTTAGTAATGAAAAAGGTGACTTCTATATAACCAAAACAACATACTGGCCCTTGACATAAAGAGGGAATGGAAAAGATGAGCATTCTAGGGTCCATTCCTTTAGCGGAAAATATCATATTTCCGGAAAACATTTTTCTAGAAGTCATTTTCCTGGAAAATGACTCTATTTTCCGATGTTCGGTCGAAACTTAAATTTTGAGTGGAAAATATTTTTCACCGTTCGTTAGCTAATTTAATTGTTTGGGAAAAATTATCAAAAATTGAATTTTAATATTTTTAATTGATCAAGAAATTAGTTTTATATTTTATATTTTTTAAAAGGAATTATTTATTATTTATACTTTTAAAAAATGGAAATTTTTATTATTTTTCTTTCTTTTTCTTTTTCTTTTTCCTTTTTCTTTTCCTTTCTCCTTCCTCCTCCTTCCTTTGCCGCCTTTGTCCTCCCCCGGCAATTCTCAATCCACGACGATCGGCCGGCTCGCGACGGTGGCAGCGGCAATGGCGGTGAAGACTTCCTCGCACTGATCAGCAGCGGTCGTGGCGCAGGGCGCTTTTCGTTTTCCCCCAATCGCCGTCTCCCTCCTTCCCTTTCTTCCTCCGCCCCTCTGTCTAGCCTCAGGGGTTGACTTCGGGGGATCGGCGATCGGATTCGTCGGCAAGATGGGCGCCCACCGGTGAGGAGTTCGTCGGTTTCCGCGTCACGATGGTTGATCCTCCATCTTCTGCGGCTCCACCTACCTCTCTCTCTCTCTCTCTCTCTCTCTCTCTCTCTCTCTCTCTCTCCGCGTTGGAGCTCGTGATTGGCGGGCTCGCCTGGATCGGGAGTCGGAGCTTTGCTGCCAGATCCGGCGAGCTCATGGCTCGCCAGAGCCCGGTGAACCTCTAGCAAGGTCGGGCGAGGCCTGAGCGCCCCCTAGCTCGCCGGATCGGGCGAGGCCCGAGCTTCGCCCCAGCCGGCAAGAGCTCCGCCTCGCCCGATCCGGCAAGGCCCGAGCTCGGCTTCACTAGATCGGGCTAGGCGGAGCCTCGCCGGCCCGAGGCAAGGCTCGAGCTGGCTTGCGGCCAGTCGCCAGCCGCTGCCGTGGTCGATGATCGGCAAGGCCGAAGAAGAAGATGAAAAGGAAAGAAAGAAAAGAAAAAAAGAAAAGGAAAAAAAATTAAAAACTCGATTTTAAAAAAGAAAAGAAAAAGAAAAAGAAAGCATAAAAATAAAATAAAAATGTATTAATAAAAAGAACCAAGACATAAGAAGTTATGGAAAATGTTTTCCACTTTTCAAAAGTAGAAAACATTTTCCTCACTTTTAAAGGTTGTGTTTTTCAATGATGGAAAACATTTTCCTTGACTACTTCATTTTCCGTGAAACGAACGCCGGAAAATCTCGAAAACGTTTTCCCGGAAATCATTTTCCGCGAAACGAACGGGCCCTAATTTTCTGATTATTTTCCCTTTTATCTGACTTTGGTGCTTCCGTCGTAGCAATTCGTAGTTCGTTATATTGATTCCCCAACTCAGAGATGGTTATCCCACCGGCAGGTAAGCCACCGAGAATAATAAACTTTCTCAAGCCTTATGTTCTGAAGATGCACTTCACTAACAAGTTCGTAAGTGCCCAAGTCATCCATTCCCCAACTGCTACCGTGGCGTCTTCGGCGAGCTCGCAGGAGAAGGCTTTGAGACCAAGCATGGACTCGACTCGAGATGTGGCTGCAGCTGCGAAGATAGGAAAGATACTGGGAGAGAGGCTGCTGCTCAAGGGCATCCCTGCTGTCGCCGTCCACTTGAAAAGAGAACAAAAGTATCATGGCAAAGTCAAGGCGGCTATCGATTCTGTGAGAGAAGCAGGTGTGAAGTTGCTCTGAAAACTCCTGAACTTATCGGTTGTATTTGTTTTAAGACTTGTGACCTCTGTTCGAAGTGATCTTCACTCGAGAAAGATTGAAAGAGAGTGCATGAACTTTTTATGTTGGAGGCTGCTTATCTTGATTTCTTCTTTGTAAGGATATAAGGATATTGAATGTTTGGGCATGTATGCATCTGAGCATGTGCTTTGGCGTGTTTGGATAGATTATCAGGGTGAGAATGATTGAAAATGATAAGCCTGCCGCTCAACTCTTAAATACTGAAGTCGTTGCATCCATACAAGTTGGTTCAGAGTCCTATATAGATCATTGATTGCTCACATTCGGCGCTTTCGGTTTCCACCGGCATTGTGCTTGACCAAAAGACATGAAATTCTATCGGTCCCCCTGTTTTCTCGTCTTTTTGGGCAATTGTTATTAAACCTTCCTTTCTCCACAGTGCAATTATGTCGTCCAGTCTAAAGTGATGCCTTACTTTAGTTCAACGATTTCCTCACAGTTGAAACTGATACGGACTCAGATTGTGATCCGAAGACGACTACATGGAAGAACGGCTTAGATTGTTGCTCGTGGGACAGTGTCACCTGTGAAAATGTAACGGTTTACATTATTGGCCTCGATCATTCATATAGCTGTCTGCAGGGGACTCTCCATTCTAACAGTTACTCTTTGCACTTCGCCATCTTCAGAGTTTCAACCTTGCTTTTAACAATTTCCGTACCTCACCCATTTTGCCTGAACTAAGTGTGTTTCCAGAACTGATGCACCTCAATCTCTTTGATTCCAATTTTTTAGGTTTAATTCCTGTTGAATTTTCTTTCATTTCTAAACTTGTTCTACTTGATCTCTGTTGGAACTATAAGCACGATGATCTGCTTTCAGAACAAATTCTTAAGATTGAAAATACCGGTTTAAAAATCCTTGTTCAGAATTTGATAGAGTTGAGGAAACTTAACCTCGATTTCATAGATATGTCTGCTGTTTTGCTCAGTTCTTTCGTGAATTTATCATCCTCCTTTACGTTTTTTAGTGCGGTTGAGTGCAAGTTACAAGGGGAACTTCCGCCCAACATTTTTAGCTTGCCTAACCTCCTTGATCCCAGTTTGGATTACAATGTTCTCACGATTTCTTTTCCGAAGTCTAATTGGAGCAAGTCTATTGGATCCTTAGCCCTCTCATTTACAAGCATCTCGGGCAAAATACCTGATTCAATCAGTGAATTCAAGAATTTAAAAACTCTGTATCTTCATAACTGCACATTGACAAGATCGATTCCCTCATCGCTTGTGAACTTAACAAAATCAACCACTTTGGACCTTTCACGCAATGAATTAACTGGTCATATCCTGTCATTTGTTGTAAAGCTTGAACAACTCATGGATGTAGACCTTTCTTTCCACAACTTTACCGGTGTTTTAGACTTGGGAGTCTTTTCGACACTGAAAAATCTGCAAGTCCTTCGTCTTACAGTTGAGCTAAATCTAATGTACAACAGTATGAATCACACATTTCCAAAGTTTGAGACTTTGGCCTTGCCTTCCTGCAACTTGACCGAGTTCCCTCCTTTCCCGAACTCTTTAAAAATGCTAAGAGAATTAGATTTCTCCAAAAACAAGATTGGCGGTCAGATACCGAGATGGTTTTGGGATGTAGGGAAAGGTACCCTATAGTCTCTTGATATTTCTAGTAACCTTATTGAGGGAGGCATACAACAATTTCCTTGGAAAGAGTTGATCCATGTTGACCGTAGTGACAACTTATTCCAAGGCCCGCTTCTAGTTCCACCACACCATATAGCCGACTTTTGGACCACTGACAACGGCTTCAGTGGAGAGATTCCCTCTTCCATTTGCAAATTAAGCTCCCTTAAAATTCTATTTTTGGCTCATAACAATCTCTCTAGCTCTATTCCACAATGCTTGGGAAATTTAACTAACTTTTAATTACTAGATTTGAGTGCCAATAAGTTTGAAAGGACATTACCGCGGTCTTTAGACAGTTGTGCATCATTGACCTTGCTAAACGTCGGTTAGAACAGAATCAACGATACTTTTCCGAAGTGGTTTTTTGAAGCCCCCTCTTTACAGGTCATTGCTCTTCAGTTCAATGAATTCCATGGCCAAATTGATCCTCCAACTGCTCCACTTGTTCCCTCTATGCTTTCTATTTTTTCCATATCTAACAATAATTTGAGGGGTCAATGGCCTAAAGAATATTTTCTCCATTGGTTGAATCTGTGGACAGTTGATTTATCCAACAACAGATCCGAAGGTCCTCTTCCAATTCCACCACCCATCACTCAATTCTATTTTAGTGCAAACAACAAGATTGGTGGAAAGGTTTCCCCTTTGATATGCAATGTCACTGAGCTCAGAGTCCTCGACTTGTCCAATAATAGTTTGATGGGCACCTTGCTAGAGTGCTTGATGAGCTTTAGAAAAAATCTCTCGGTCCTCAACTTCCGCATGAACATGATTCACGGTGTGATCCCTAGAAAATTTGTGGAGGATAACAATCTAAGGACCATCGACCTCAGTTGGAATCGATTTGAAGGGACATTGCCACGGTTCTTATTACATTGTGAAAATTTGGAAGTTTCGGATTTGACGTCTCTTGCATTCTTGAACCTCTCAGAAAATTAGCTCATCGGACCTATTCCTCGAGGAAGGCAATCCAACACATTCAAGAGCGACTCGTTTACCATGAATCCTAGACTATGCGGATTTCCATTGCCGGAGACATGCACAAACAATCCACGAGAAATTCCACTTGTAACCATTTTTCGAGAAAATGATACAGGGCATGGAGGCTGGTTTGAGTGGAGAGCCATATTGGTCATGGGTGTGGAACCGTAGGTGGAGTCTCTCTAGGATACATTGTTCTCGGATCTAGAAAATTTGAATGGCTCACGGGGTTGCTTGAAAGGAAAGGAGCTAATATGAGATGAAGTAGAGGAGGAATGCTCGTAGATCTTATCAAAGATGAGAGTCTTGACTATCCATTCTTTGCATTGTAATATGATGAGTAAATCTGTTGAGGTGCCATGAGACCGATTTCATGCTTATTATTTTTGGCCTTTTTATCATTTAAGTGTAGTCTTATCCAAGTGAACAAAGTAAGATCTAATTTATCCCTGCTTCCTGTGGGAACTTAACTCTTTTCATTTTTTCAAGGTATAATATCAAAACCATAAGAAAAGTGAGATATGATTCGCTCTTGGTTTAATATATAGGCCAATGTTGAGGTACACGCAACAAGTGTATGTGATCGCCAGTGTCTTTAGGAATTGCGTAATTATTTAATATAGGCTACTTCTTTCACTTTTGTAGAGAAAATATTAAGTTTTTTCACGAATTGAGTGATTACTTAATTAAGTTGATATGTGATGAATAGTTATTATAGATGTGTGAATTGAGTGGTCACTTGATGAAAAGAAAGTAGCAAGTAGTTGTTAATACCTAATTTTGCTGGTTTCGCTAACAATCTTTACTTAAAAAAAAGAAAAGAAAAATTGAATCAGGCCGGTTTGACCCGGCCCTCTTGGGCCCAGCCCGTGACCCTGCACTTTTTCGGCCTGTCTCTTGCCTAGTGCGCGTCCGACGCGGCCTCTCCTCCCTTTCTTTGCTCATTCTCGCCCCGCTCCGTCGGTCTTCCACCTCACGACACACAGCCGTCGCCGCTCTTCACTGCTTGTCATCCCACTTCTCCCGCAATCGCACCAAGGCTTCTATTCGCCCTTGTTTTCATGACCAGAGTACTCTGAAGAGCTCGTCTCCTATCCATCCACCTTCACCGGTTCCGACCTTTGACGTAACACAGAACTCGCTCCCTTCTGCTCGGATTCATGGCTTAAGGTGCTGAAGCGACTAGGTCTCGCTCGAGATCTGTTCGTTGGCCCGTGACTCTGATCCTTAACGACGATCGGATCTTCCGTCGTTGATCCAGTTGCTAGTCGTAGCTTCATTTCGGTCCATTAACAATGCAACGCTCTTACCCTGTTACACTTTTTTCCCGGTGAAGGAGAATAGCCGAAATAGCATGTTTCGGATTAGGATCGAAACAACAGTTTCCGAGTCTATGTTAACGATTAGACGTATCCCGGACTGTTTTTGGGTGGATGTGATCCGAGTTCGTTGATGCTCAATTTTATTTTCGAGAAGCGAAAACGCGCACACGTGTTTAAGGAAGAGAGGAGAATTCGCTCTAGAGGGCTCTCGTTCTCTCCTGGTCGTGGCTCTCATCGGCTTGCGGCCACCCGCAGCTCTTCCCTCAGCACGGCCGTTCGTAATCGGTCGCTCGGTCCTCGCTCCTCCTGCTCGTGCCGTCACTTCTCGCTCACAGCGATGGCAGGCGAGAATTCCTTTCTCGGCTCTCAATTCTCCTCCTGCAATATGGTTGTCGGCCGCCTCAACTTCTTCCTCTGGTTTGAGGTCAGCCACTCAGTTCATCACCGAAAGCTTACCTCCAGCTCACTGGCGCTCGCCTCAACTCTAAATCACCTCCATTCTGTTCCGCCTCTCTGTCGCTGGCTGTAGTTTGTCCAATCGCAGATTTCGCCTTGTCGGAAGGGATCGACGTGACCTTTCCGAGCTTTTAGTCCCGAAACTGTCTCTTTGGTTTCTGGTTTTCTCTCGTTCGGATGAAGTTTGGTCCAAGTCTTCAGAAAATGAAGCCGAGCGGAATCTCTCTCTCTGCTGTCCACCCTCCGCCCTCCACGCGAGGCTCAGCTTGAAGCGATATCATCTCATTTTGAAATCGTACGCAATTTCAAGGTTCGAGTGACAGTGCTGAGCTCACTGATTCTTTTGGGTAGATGGGAGAGTTGATATGAAACGGTGATATTGAGTAGAAGCGGTCATTTTTGGGAAAATGTTATTTCAATCTTGGGCTTTTCATGAAATAAAAGCACCCTAAGTGACTTATTTATAAGGATCTTGTTTCTCCTATGGCTCTATTTGTAAGGACCCATCGACAGTCTCCTATACTGCAAGCTTAACATAAAGAGGGAATGGAAAAGATGAACAGTCTATTTTTCGGATTATGTTACCTTTTATCTGATGTTGGTGCTTTGGTTCTAGCAATTCGAAGTTCATTATATTGATTCCACAACTCAGAGATGGTTATCCCACCGCCAGCTAAGCCCCTGAGAATTATAAACTTTCTCAAGCCTTACGTTCTGAAAATGCACTTCACTAGCAAGTTTGTAAGTGCCCAAGTGATCCATTTCCCTACTGCTACTGTCGCGTCCTCAGCGAGCTCACAGGAGAAGGCTTTGAGACCGAGCATGGACTCGACTTGAGACGTGGCTGCAGCTGCGAAGATAGGAAAGATACCGGCAGAAAGGCTGCTGCTCAAGGGCATCCCTGCTGTTGAAGTCCTCTTGAAAAGAGAACAAAAGTATCACGGCAAAGTTAAGGCAGTCATCGATTCCGTGAGAGAAGCAAGTATGAAGTTGCTTTGGGAACTCCTGAACTTATTGGCTGAATTTGTTTTAAGACTTGTGATCTTTGTTCGAAGTAGTGCATGAACTTTTTACGTTGGAGGCTGCTTATATTGATTTCTTCTTTGTAAGGATATAAGCATATTGAATGTTTGGGATCTGAGCACGTGCTTTGCGTGTTTGGATAGATAATCAGGGTGAGAATGGTTGAAAATGATGAGCCTGCCGCTCAACTCTTAAATACTGAAGTCGTTGCATCCATAAAAATTGGTTCAGAGTCCAATATAGATCATTGATTGCTCACATTCGGCGCTTTCGGTTTCTACCGGAGCATTACTGATTTTGAAAGAAAACAGCTGCTTGAGACGCTCGACTTCCAAAGATCTTGCACTCTTTGTAGCTCCAGAAAATGTTCAATTTATACTATTTACCATATTAACATTGTAAGGCTATGGGGGAGTAGGCACAGGAAGCTATAAGCATTAGTTAACGGATGATCAGGTTGATGAACTGTGACTTAATCATGAAGTAGCTCTATCCGTCCGTCCCATAGAGATGGTGACTTGACACTTGGCTATGAAGCCAGAAGGACTCGGGGTTGAAGCTTTGTTGCTCAAGCATATATGAAAATCCTTTGCTGGCCTTAATTTCAGCCAAAGAGACGAAGTTTAAGACAAATTGAGTTTACTTTATTAACCGGAAAAAAGTTGTTATAGCGATATAGCAGTCATAATCACGCTCAGGAAACTGCAGTGCATTGGACGTCCCTGAACTTACGTGCTTCCCAAGAGATTCACCGACTAATGTGGTGGTGCATGGTATAATTCCAAAGGAAGAGGCAATAAAACCGGACTCCTTTGTAAATACCTGAAAAGCTCTAGAGGAGCTAGCTATTCATCCTGGAAGAATTGCCCAGACAATTGTTTCAGTCCTTTTTATTTCGCTACTAGAATACAGGTTCAGTCTCAAAATCTGCAGTGAAAGACATGCGGTTTATGTCCTTCTGAAGCAGCACGACGTGGGGTTCCACGTGGAAGGAGCTGAAAAAATGGAGCCACGAAGATGCAAATGTGTATGTTTACGCCAATTTTTTTTTGGGAATTGGAATTTGGAATAATGTCGACCCCATAAGCAAAGCGCCTACATTTGTACAAGTTCATTCCAATGGACCGAACCTTACGAGCAAGTCCATCCTTGGATGGGTCCTGAAACCGATAAGAGATTTTTCGATCTCTTTCAAACTCCGGGACACTCGGGTCCGTCATCCTTCGCCATACTCCGAATGAAGTTTAAGAAGAATTTTTCTTTTACAGCATCTGACGTACGAACAAAGATGCATAATTGGGAGTAATCGAGGACGCCCTTGCATGGAACCTCAATATCATCACTTGTGTTGTTAGTTATTGTAACTGTAACATATTTGAGAAGCATTTTATCAAACTTAAAAGATTTTTCGTCAGTTTATCTTAATTGAATTGTAATTGGAATCTCCATAGCATCCATTTCATGCGAAATTGGAAGATTTGAATAGCTTGCGAGAACTGCACCAAGGATGGAGAAAAGGGCAGCCAAGGCGGAAGGCATTAGATTTCGTGGACTGTGAAATTGCTGAGAAGATGTCCAATTAAACCATGGGACATGAAGATCAAGGAATGTTAAAGTGATAAGCTTGAAATGCCATTCACAGATTCCATCTTTTACTTGCAAGGGAACAGTAGATCTTGGACTTATACCTATCGTCTCACTTGTTTGCAATAGTAAACAGGGGTATTAGAGATTTAATGTTATTTTACTAGAAAATGTTCATAAATGGTCGTTTTCTTCATTATGGATTATTCAAATTTGTATACTAGACGGAAATGATTGGAGCCGCGTTTTTCTATGAAATGATAATTGCCGCCGTAGACTTGACTGATATGTCTTTCAAGAAAAGTGAAGAAGGCTTCCACATCATTTACATGTAGAAAAATCCTACTCCATGCTAGACATGATGTTGCAAGTAAGAACATTTAATAAAGTTCAATTTTCTAGCACTAATTTGTCATTGCTCATCTAGAATGGATGGTTTGAAAACTCCTCCACCGTACCTTATGCGTGCAACCAAGGGAGAGATTCTATGGCACTAAGAATTTTCCACACCCAAATAAACCCTACCAAAGACTTTGACCTCAATGACCATGTTCCAAGAAGACTTTGATTTCTTAACGATTATAATTAAGTGCATCGCTATCTTAGAGGCATTATGCTCAACCAAAAAAATGGAATTTTACCAGTTTCTTTGTTTTCTCTTTTGTTTTTCTAGGCAATTGTTATTAAACCTTCCTTTTTCCACAGCATAATTATGTCGTCCAGTCCAAAGTGATGCCTTGCTTCAGTTCAATGATTGCCTCACAGTTGAAACTGAAACAGACTCAGATTGTGATCCAAAGATGACTACATGGAAGAACGACTTGTGTCACGCCCCGATCCTCGGGTATGCACACATCCTTCCACTTGGTCAATTTTAGAATGCAATATCTCAGGACTATGTATCGCCGACCCTTTCATTTATTAAGCACATGCGGAAACGATTAGAAATCCCCAGACAATAAAACAATGGGATAGAAAAGCAAGGCCATATTTTCATATTGAAAACGCATAACCAAACTTTTATACATAGCATAACAGGCTTTCATCATGCTTCACAGTACTATTCATCGAGGTTTGATTTAACAAATCTACAAATATTCACAAGGTTTTCAAAATGAGGGAAGTCTCAATTCTTCTGTAGGTCGTACTCAAGATCATCCTTTTCACCCACCTCTGATTCCTTGCCAGGCTTTTCCTGGGATCCTCCTCTTTGAAATAGGCTAGTGAATCAACCTAGAGGGGGGTGAATAGGTTGTTACGGAATTCTTTGGGAATCTTTTGCGGAAGAATACGTTGATATCAAAGATATATCAATAATAAATAAAGCATGTATTCATAAAGTAAATAGAGTAGGGTAAGAGAGAATTGACACAAGGATTATAGTGGTTCGGCTTAGTCCAAGCCTACGTCCACTCTCCACGCTGGCAGCCAATTGGCTGTAATCACTATGTAGCAAACAAGAGCTGTTACACTATGCGGATTAGACTTCTTCAATAGACAGTCTCTCCTACAGCTTCCTGCTGCTTTCGCACTATATCTCACTCTCTTTGATACACAATTTGAACATGAAAGATTTTAGAGAACAAGTGATTTTGGAGATTCTAACATCGAGATTTTTCTACCCAGTCTCCTTATTTCCAAGCAACATCGGTCCACCTTAAATAGCCTCCATGCCTTCATACCCATTGGCACTTACTAAAAATTCATCCAATCAACCTGTTGGGCTGAATCAATTTAAGTGATCTCCTTGTCGCCGAAAACGTAAGTAGACAGTAGCTCGTCAATCCTGTTCGCCCATACAATCAGGACTTTGAGTTCCCAAAATTAGATTCTTCCAAGAATAAACTTGATCTTCAACGGATCAAATCCGAAGAATAAATCTTCCAAGCTCTCGATCACAGCCAGAGATATTCCATGGTTAAGATTAGGAAATATGAAATCCAATATCTTACTTTCCTTAGCCATAAGAATAATCTGTGGCCAGCCTGTAAAAATCGCGAACTGTCTTCAGACTTAGATTTGGGTCTTGAAGGTCGTCGATCGAAACCGTGTCTTGAAGGTCTTCGGACTAAAACCGTGTCTTGATTGACTTCGACGGAAAAACTTCAGACGGTAACTTCGGGTCCGACTGTCTTTGAAAACCTTTAGACCTTGAAAACTTCGAGACGAAACGACCGAGTCTTGGAGTTCTTAGACCGTCTTGTTGAGGCTGTTTTGTCAACTTCAAAACTCCAAGGGATTTTTCTTCAACAATCTCCCCCTTTTTGATGGTGACAAAACCCTCGACAGATTTGCGAATTTAAAAAACCTGCAAGGAAAAACTCATATATATTTTGAGGATTATATCTGCAAAACAGAGTGTTAGTCCAATAATAATTATCCTCACAAATATAATGATCCTGCAATCAAATTCACAAGTCTAGATCCAAAACATCAAATCAGCATAAAGTCATAGAAGTTCAAATAAACAACCCAATCGAAATCCAAAACGAAAACAGTCTAAGCAATCAAATAAAAATAAACTTCAAAAACTTCAAAAACTTCAAAAACTTCAAAATAAAAACTCTCAAAGCTTTCTCAAAGCTTCAACAACTTCAAATCTTCAAAATCTGCAATCAAATTCAAATCTTCAAAACTTGCAATCAAATCTGCGCAACTTTCCCCCTTTTTGTCCCATCAAAGAGGTAGAGTAAATGTGATAAAGTTTTGAAAAGATTTAGGGGCCTGCAGGGAAACGAACAAGTTGAAACTTGCTAAGCTCCTGGACTGACTTCTCGAGTTTGGCATTCCTTCACTGAAGCTAATTCTGCATTGGTCTAATTCGATTCCATTTGTGCTCTCAGTGCATTGATCTGTTCCTGCATGTTCACTGAAGTACTCAGCAGCGTCTTTTTCAAATCTCTTATCTCGAAGTCCATCCCAAAAACCTGCTTTTTCAGATCCAACATGGTATCCAACAGATGTGTAAAGGCTGTGGAATTTGCATTGCTTCCACTTGGACCAGCAAAATGAGTTTGGAAACTAGGAGCTTCCCTCTTAGCCCTTTCCTTCTCGATAGGTGAGGATTCTTCATGTTCACGGAAGTGGGATGCATAAACCTCCTCAGGGTCAGTACCAGACCTACTCACATCACTAAATTGTAGTGGCGATATTGTCCCCTGTTCTGCAACAACTCCCCATGTGTGAATGCCAGTGGGTGGAGTAGAAAATTCATCACTAACATCCATATCAGCACTTGGATGTTTCTCGGTCGCTTCCCCAGCAAAAGATGGCTCTAATCCTGCAGCCATATCCTCTTGCTGTTTGCTTTCTTCCTCATCCTTCTTCCTCCTTTCTTCTTCTTCTCTTCTCAATTCTTCCTCTTCTTCTTTCTTCTTCAGCTTTCCTCTGTCTCTCTTCTTCTTCTCTCTGTTCCTCTTCTCTTTTTCTCTCCTCTTCTTCTCTTCTCTTTCTTTCCTCTTCTCTTTTTCTCTGTCTCTCGGCTTCCTTCTCCTCTGCTTCTCTTCTCCTTCTCTCTTCAGCCTCTGTTCTCAAAACAGCAGGGCTCCTCATCCTAGATAGAGTGGACAGAGTCATGGCATCTTTTTCATCCTCCTCATCTTGCAGGATGATTTTCTTTCTTTTCTTTTCAGCCATGGGCTCTTTGCCCTTTCTTTTCGACGAAGCAGTGGGGATCTCTTTTGAAGGTGTTTCCCTCCTCAACCTTTCCAGTGTTGCATTCGGTTCTGGAAATTTCATCTTCATCACCATTTTCTCACCAACAAGCATCGAATTCAACTTGGTTAGGCATAAAGATGCAGGGACTTGAATATCGAAATGCCTAAAAAGTTTGGTGATGATGGATGAATAAGGCAGCTGACCCTTATCCTTTACCACAGTTTATACATATGGAAAAGAATGACATGCGGGAGAGAGAAGGGTCTGCCCTGGTTGATGGCAAACATCAGCTTTGCCTTTGTTATGGAAACATCAGTCTTCGAGGTCGTCTTTGGCCGGATGCAGTTGATGACTATTTTATGCAACAAAACATTCGTGGCATTCATCCTAGTGTAGGATATCTTGCCTTCAACAGTTCTATCTCGTACAATCTCCAAGGTTGCATAGGCTGTTGAGACTTTGATTGACTGGAAACTCCTTCTTTCCACACCAATAATGTCAGCCAACAAGTCAACATGAACAATATAGTCTTTGTCCATGAAAGAAAAGGACAAATGATTTGCATCCAAAAAAGATAGATTTGAGTAAAAGTAAGCCGCCAGTTCAGAGTGGGCCTCAGTCATATCTGTGCAGAAATTCTTCAGTTGCAATCTAGCAAACTTCCCTCTTAAATTAATCTTTATCGAATCTAGGAAGTCAAAATTCACACTCCTAGGATTGACCACTCCCCTCTTTAACAGCTTCACATAAACTCGCTCATGCTCCCTTGACCGAAATTGACTTCCCGAAGAACAAACAGTATTAGCAGCCACACCAAAACGAGGTTCAAAGTGAGAGAACAGTCTCTCATCATTATCTAGGGTCTCAGCAGGAGTATTTTCAAGTGGATTACTCGAAATATTCTCCAACGTCCTCTGTGCAGTACCTTTATCAACAACATTCAGCTTTTCCATCTCCATCAAAAACATATACTCGCTCTTAAACCCTCTTTCCTTCAAATATTCCTCGATCGTCTTAAGGCTAACCATTCCATCTAAGCCACATTAGGTTTGAGTGTTCTTACCGGTTCTGCCTCCGTAACTACTTCCTCAAAGTGTTGACTCTCAGCTTCTTGTCGAGGCGAATGTTCTTCCGTTAGATCCACTCGAGTAGGACCCTCTTGCTGTCTCTGTGGTCCCCTGCTGGCAATTCTAGAAGACTTGCGAGATGACATTCTTGGAGAGCAAGCAAAGATTCAACTTGAACGCGAGGAAAAATGGAAATTTTGTGACGAGAAAGGGATGGAACAGAAACGGTAAATGGGATCTTTTTAGGATTTTGAAAGCGAAAGAGTATGAGGATGAATCGTAAAGGAGTAGCTGTGAGTGAAGAGTGATGGTTCGAGAGTATAAATAATGAGAGAGATAACACGAGAATACGAATCGTCACCAAAAAGTAAAGGTAAAAACTGCCAAAAAGTAAACCGTAATATCGAAAAAGAAAACTGCCTTTTTAAAAATATAAACTGCCATAATTATGTGTCGGAAAAAGAGTAAAAAGAGATTTTGAAATATCGAATTTGAAATATCGAAAAATAATTACGAAAAATAAAATAAAGAGAGTTAAAAAAAACGTAAAGAGATTAAACAAACAGAGTTTGACAGTTGTTCAGACTGTACCTCTGAGTCTGACCCTTTTTCAGACTTTACCTTTGCGTCTGAGCACAATTAGACTTTATGTAGAGTCTGAAACACTTTCAGACCTTGCTTTGAATCTGAGCCGCCTTTAGACCTAGCGTTGAGTCTGAACCACCTTCAGACTTAGCGATGAGTCTGAACCGCCTTCAGACTTTAATTTTGAGTCTGATAATCTTCAAATTCGACGATACTTAGTCTTGAGCAAATTGATTCAAAGTGAGCCTTCTCTAAGGGCTTTGTGAATATATCTGCCAATTGATTCTTTGAATCTACATGCTGAATCACCACATCTCTACTTTGAACATGATCTCGAATGAAATAATGCTTGATTTCAATGTTCTTTGCTCTTGAATGAAATATTGGATTCTTTGTGAGGTTGATTGCGCTTGTGTTGTCACATTTGATTTTCGTATGAGTTTCATCGACTCCAAAGTCTCTTAATTGCTGTTGCATCTATAGAATTTGAGAGCAGCAACTTCCAAGAGCTATGTACTCGGCTTCAGCGGATGAAAGAGCCACGGTATCCTGTTTTCTCTGAGTGTCTCCAAGCTCTGAACTAAAAGACTGAGTGGTTTTCTACTAAAAGGCTGTCCCTGAAGGGCTTGAACGGAGTGTTCACCCAATCCTATTTCCCAATAATTGACATGTACCTGTAGTGCTTTTTCTATCCACTCTACAACCAGCAAGGTCAGCATCATAATATTCTAGGAGAGTAAAATCTCCTTGCTTAGAATACCACAGACCTAGCTTAGATGTAGTTGCAACATATTTAATGATACGCTTAACAGCAGTCATATGAGATTCTTTAGGGTTAGATTGAAATCTAGCACATATGCAAACACTAAACAAAATGTCGTCTAGAAGTTATAAGGTAAAGAAGTGACCCGATTATACTTCTGTATAGTTTTTGGTCTACACTCTTTCCTTCTTCATCTTTATTCAGCTTTGATGAGCTTGACATAGGAGTTTCTGTTTTCTTGCAATTCTCCATTCCAAGCTTCTTGATAAGGTCTTTTGCATACTTCTCTTGATGGATAAAAGTTCCTTCACTTGATTGTTTGACTTGAAGTCCCAAAAAGAAGTTTAGTTCTCCCATCATGCTCATCTCAAATTCATTCTGCATACACTTTGAAAAATTCTTGCAAAGTTTCTCATTAGAAGAGCCAAAAATAATATCATCAACATAAATTTGAACAAATATGAAATCTTTGCCTTCTCTTTTTATAAATACGGTAGTATCTACTTTACCTTTAGAAAAGCCATTTTGAATTAAGAAGTTGCTTAATCTTTCATACCATGCTCGGGGTGCTTGTTTTAAACCATATAAGGCTTTCTTCAGCTTGAAAACAAGGTTTGGTCTTTTAGGATCTTCAAATCCTGGTGGTTGTTCCACATAGACTTCTTCTTGGATAATTCCATTTAGGAATGCACTTTTCACGTCCATTTGGAATAACCTGAAAATTTTAAAGCAAGCAAAAGCAAGAAGTAATCTTATAGCTTCTAACCTTGCCACTGGAGCATAGGTTTCATCATAGTTGATGCCTTCTTCTTGTGTGTAGCCTTTTGCCACAAGTCTTGCTTTATTCCTTACCACTTTTCCTTGTTGATCAAGCTTGTTCCTGAAAATCTATTTGGTACCAATGATTGATTTACCTTTTGGTTTAGGAACTAGCTCCCAAACGTTGTTGATTTTGAATTGATTCAGTTCTTCTTGCATTGCTTCAATCCAGCTTTCATCTTTCAATGCATCTTCTATGTTTTTCGATTCGATCTCAGAAATGAGTGCAAGAGCACTAGAAGCTTCTCGTCTTTTAGATCTTGTACGAACTCCTTCATCAATATTGCCAATGATGAGGTCTCGGGGATGACTTGACTTTTGCTTCCAACTTGTAGTTGGTTTGTCTGCATTTGGTGAAGCTCTTCTTCGTTGGAATTACTGAATTTGTTTGAGGCTCGATGTCCGGGGCTTGATTTTCTTCAAGAGAATTTGTAGACACTTGGCCAGACTCAAAATCTTCAGGTTGAGTCTGATTTTGTACTGAGTCTTCAAACTTCACATTGATGGATTCTTCCACAGTTTGTGTGCGTTTGCTGAAGACTCTGAAGGCTTTGCTTGTGATGGAATAGCCAAGGAAAATTCCTTCATCTGGTTTTTCTTCAAACTTACCAATTTGATCACTGGAATTCTTTAAGATAAAACATTTGCAACCGAATACATGAAAATATGAAACAATTGGTTTCTTACCTTTGAGCAGTTCATAAGATGTCTTTTCCAATATAGGTCTTAGAAAAATTCTATTTATAATATAGCAAGCAGTAGAAGTAGCTTGAGCCCAAAGATGAGGTGAAATATTACTTTCGATCAAAAGAGTTCTTGCCATTTCTTGCAAAGAACGATTTTTCCTTTCTACAACTCCATTTTGTTGTGGAGTGTATGGGGATGAAAAATTATGTTGAATACCATTGTCATCATAGTATTTAGCAAAATCATGATTTTCAAATTCTCCACCATTGTTAGTTTTAATACTTGAAATCGCATAACCTTTTTCAATTTGAATTTTCTTTGCCAACTTAGTAAAATAAGTCAATGCATCAGATTTATTTGCAAGAAAGAAAACCCAAGTAAAACGAGAATAGTCATCAACTATAACCAAGCAATATCTTTTACCTCCAATACTTTGAACTCTTGTTGGCCCGAATAAATCCATGTGTAATAGCTGCAAAACACGATTAGTGGATACTTGATTTATAGATTTAAAGGAATTTCTAACCTGTTTTCCAAGTACACAGGGAGCGCATAATTCATGCTTTTGATACTTGAGGTTAGGAAGTCCTCGAACAAGCTTTTTGGATGACACTTTTGCGATTTGCTTCAGGTTGATATGTCCAAGCTTCTTGTGCCAGATAATGACTTCATCTTGAATCGATATCAAGCATTGAGGACTGTTAGACCTTACGTCTAGCAAATAAATATTTCCATGTCTTCGTCCAGTAAAGGATTGTGAGAGATCCTTGCTTGTTCCGAACATGTATCTTCTTGAAAGTTGATTTTGTATCCGAATCGCATAATTGACTAATACTCAATAGATTGTAGTTCAATCATTCAACAAGAGAGACATTGTTGATTGTGAGATTTCCGATCATCACAGTTCCTTGACCAACAATCTTTCCCTTGTTGTTACCACCAAAAGAAACATTTCCTCCTTTTATATGAGAGAGTTTTGTAAAACAACTTGAGTCTCCTGTCATGTGTCTTGAACATCCATTGTCCAAGTACCACTTAATTTTCTTCTTGAAGGTAACCTGCATTTAAAAGAAAGACTCATGTCTTCTTTGGTACCCAAACCTTCTTGGGTCCATCATTGTTAGTAGTATAAACAGTCTTTACCCAGCTCTTCTTAACAGGTCTCTAAACTTTGGGACATTCCTTTTCAAAATGATCTATACTTTTACATTTTGAACAAGTAAGAGCATTTCTACCAACAGACTTTACAAAAACTTTTTGGAAATGATTTTTATAAAAAGTTTTTGTTGGCCTATTCCTAATTCTTTCCTTCACCTTTGGGAAATCGATCAAAGGAACGGTTTCTTGTGTCATTCCTAGACTGGATTTATTAAAGTAAGGTCTTTGAATAGAAAGAATTTTATCCAACTTTTCAGAACTCATTGAAAATTTCTTTGAGACTTTCAATAAATCTTCTTTTAAGCAAGCATTCTCTTTTGAAAGTTTATTCTCATTTACTTTTTAAACAGCAAGAGACTTGTCTAGACTTTCAACTTTTTCAAGTAAAATCTTTTCTTGTTGTTTCAGTTTGGAATTCTCCCTTTTCAGTTCAGAAATCCTCTTAAGAGAGCCTTTAAGACTGAGACAAAGTTCATCAATGTATTTTGATACTTTCGTAGGAATTTTTAAATTTCTAACATTGATACCACTGTTTGAGTCTGAGTCTGAATCTGAGTTTGAGTCTGAGTCTGAGTTTGCCATAAGACATATATTTGCATATTCTTCATCACTCTTCTCACATTCAGTGTCACTCCACGTCTCAGCTTTGAGTGCTTTCTTGAACTTTTCAGGTTTCCCTTTCCTTTTCTTCAATAAGGGACAGTTGGGTCTGATGTGTCCCTTTTTCTTATATTCAAAGCAAACAACTTCTTTGCTGGTATCTTCTTCTTCATTTGATCTCCTTTGAAATCTTTGATTGTTTTGTTTCTTTCCATTGAACCTTCTACCTTTTCTATTTAACCTTTTGAATTTTCTAATCGAAGTGCCGGTTTTCATCATCCAAGTCTTCTTCGAATCGTAACATCGAATCATCATTAGATTTTAAAGCAATTGACTTCTTACCTTTTGTGTCAAATTCCTCATTGAATTGCTCAACTTCATAGGATCGAAGTGTGCCGACCAATTCATCTACTGAAAGAGGCATGATCCTTTGTGTTTCCCTTATAGATGTCTTGACATGATTCCAATCTTTAAAGAGCCCTCTCAATAGTTTATTGACTTTCATAGGTCCTGAGATTGGTTGTCCTTGGTATGCCAAGCCGTTTACAATTTCTGTAAATCGACTGAACATATCCGTGATGGTTTCTCCTGGCTTCATTTTGAAGGCTTCATATTGACCAAGAAGGATATTGATCTTGGTTTCTTTGACTCGATCTGTTCCTTCATAGGTGACGTGCAATCTGTCCCAAACTTCTTTGGCTGTTTCACAAGATGAAATTCTATTATATTCAATAGGAGATAATGCACAATATAGAGAGTAGATAGCCTTTGCATCAAGGGCTTGTCTCTTTGAGACATCGGTGTGCGTTGTTCCCACTCCATCAGGTAATTCTTTCCCTGTGATAGATACAGCTTTAGGAGTAATTCCATTTTCCACTACATCCCACTTCATAGGATCTTTGGATCTTAGGAATGCCTTCATCTTGTTTTTCCATGCGTTGTAATCCTTGCCATCGAAGTAGGGAGATCTAGTATTGCTTTGCCCTTCAATTAATTCTGGAGCCAAAACATTAGCCATAGATCTTTAGCTTCAGAAGTAATAACACTTCTAATGAATAAGCAACTTGCCCTGATACCAATTGAAATAGGCTAGTAAATCAACCTAGAGGGGGGTGAATAGGTTGTTGCGGAATTCTTTTGGAATCTTTTGCGGAAGAATACGTTGATATTAAAGATATATCAATAATAAATAAAGCACGTATTCATAAAGTAAATAGAGTAGGGTAAGAGAGAATTGACACAAGGATTATAGTGGTTCGGCTTAGTCCAAGCCTATGTCCACTCTCCACGCTGGCAGCCAACTGGCTGTAATCACCATGTAGCAAACGAGAGCTGTTACAGTATGCGGACTAGACTTCTTCGATAGATAGTCTCTCCTACAGCTTCCTGCTGCTTTCGCACTATATCTCACTCTCTTTGATACACAATTTGTACATGAAAGATTTTAGAGAACAAGTGATTTTGGAGATTCTAACATCAAGATTTTTCTACCCAGTCTCTCGTTATTTCCAAGCAACATCGATCCACCTTAAATAGCCTCCATGCCTTCATACCCGTTGGCACTTACCAAAAATTCATCTAATCAACCCGTTGGACTGAATCAATTTAAGTGATCTCCTTGTCGCCGAAAACGTAAGTAGACAGTAGCTTGTCAATTCTGTTCGCCCATACAATCAGGGTCTTGAGTTCCCAAAATTAGATTCTTCCAAGAATAAACTTGATCTTCAACGGATCAAATTCGAAGAATAAATCTTCCAAGCTCTCGATCACAGCCAGAGATATTCCATGGTTAAGATTAGGAAATATAAAATCCAATATCTTACTTTCCTTAGCCATAAGAATAACCTGTGGCCAGCCTGTAAAAATCGCGAACTGTCTTTAGACTTAGATTTGGGTCTTGAAGGTCGTCAGACTGAAACTGTGTCTTGAAGATCTTTAGACTGAAACTGTGTCTTGACTGACTTCAGACGGTAACTTCTGGGTCTGACTGTCCTTGAAAACCTTTAGATCTTGAAAACTTCAGACGAAACTGACTGAGTCTTGGAGTCCTTAGACCGTACTGTTGAGGCTGTTTTGTCAACTTCAAAACTCCAAGGGATTTTTCTTCAACACTCTTGAAGATCTTCCACCTAAGGGCTTGAAATTGGTTTTTACAACAACCAATGAGACTATGTCTTGGCGAGTTCTACCCCCTAAGACTCAATTAGGGAACCAATATGCCATAAGGTTACCTAAGAGCATAGCATGAGTCAAAAGACTTTCCCGGGCATCAGTTCCAACCTGCAACTCAAGGTTATGCACCCACGCCTCATACATTGCAACAAATAGCAATCAATTCACAATTATGAATCATGGTCCTTGGGACATAGCTTATAACAGGTGGTAATCACAACTCCACCAAGCATATTTCAGGCTTTACGGTCTCACTCGACCCTTTCAATATGTAAATGGCTTTATGGTCCTACTCAACCCTTTCAATATGTAAATGGCTTTATGTGGTCCTACTCGACCCTTTCAATACTCAAATGGCTTTATGATCCCACTCAACCCTTTCTCAATAATTAAATCACCATGAAATAAAGCTTAATTAAATAAACAGATTGCACCATGACAATCAGTACGAAATTCCGGTCACCGGCCATCTCGGATGAATCTTCGGAAAGTAAATAAATAATTAAATTAATTTCGAAAAATAAATAAATAAATATAATAAATTCAATTTAGCACAATATAAAGCTTAATTAAATGAACGGACTGCACCACGATCATCGCATAAAATCCCGATCCACCGGCCATCCCAGTTGAATTTCCGGAAATAATTAATTAATTAAATTAATTTCGAAAATTAGTATTTAATTACTAAAAATTCCACTCAGGCCCGAATTACTAAATTGAAGCCCGATAAGGGACAGGAAAAATCCCAAGATGCATTCAATAATTAATAGGACATGACTACCTACTAATTACACCATCAATTTAACTAACATGCATTACTAAGTCTATAATTTAATTATTTTAATATAATCTATCCACCTAAATGCTATTAATTAAATCTAATCAACCCTTAGGCATATTAGTCTACTAAGAAAGCGTTAGTGAGTAAAACTCACTTGCACAAAACGAAGACCGGGACTCGGCGATGACGACACAATGGCGGCCGAAAACAAGCTCGCGACGACTCCCATGGGCTTGAACCGAACCTTGACCTTGGCCCGACAAATCTCAGCCTAACTGAGATTTGTTCTTGCGTTAGACTAGGCTTCCTTTGGACTGGGCTGAACTCAACTGGTCTCGCGGCTTGCTAGACTTGTAATTAAACTGAAAATGGGCTGCTCTCTTTAGGCTGAAATGAGCCAAAATCTTGTGGGCTTGCTGAATTGAATCTTGGCTGAATTGTGGGCTGAAATAAAAGGCTGGACTTTAACTTGCTGGGCTAATGGGCCAGCGTTTGAGAAGCTGGGTCGCTAAAGATAGAGATGCGAGCCACGGAGCTGGGTCAACAAACCGGCAGAGGGGCAGCTTCGTTTGACCACAGAGACGCGTGGCTAAAGAAGATGGACGAAGAAAGCTCAGGCAGCTTGCTTTGATCTACTCCACGCGGCAAGATGAAGACCGAAGACGTGGGCAGCGGTGGAGAGCAGGCGTCCACGGGAAGTGGCTGCATGGGTCTTCAATGCTGGAGTTCTTTTGACCAGTGAAATGGACCGAAACGTGGCAGCTTCGGTTGCTGCATCTGCGCAGCTTCAAGGGTCAACAAAAGAGCTCTAGTGAGCTTGTCGTTGACCAGAGAGAGACATGCGGCTTGGAGGGCTTCTTAGGGGGGCTTCGCTCGTGGAGACACGCGGCTTGCTCGCTGGCGAGCAGATGAGGTCAACAAACCGCTTGGGGCTTCACTGGGTTGAGCTCCTGAGTGGTGTTCTTCGGTGGGAAACAAAACTCAGTGGATTGTGTGGGTGTTTGGGGTTTCGGTGAGTGGAATAGCTTATGGAAAAAGATGAGAGGAAATAAAAGAAGCAAATGGAGGAGTGAAGAAACGAGTGAGGAAATTGGTGAAATGCTAAGGGAAATCAACAAAGAAAAAGGAGAGAGAGGCATATGTGCGAGGGAGGGCGTTGGCTAAGAAACGTGCAAGGAAAGCCAAGGTGGGCCCAAAGTCAAACATTTATCCCTTCCATTGATTACATGTCTCCCCATAATTCTTTTTTGCTTATTAAATCAATAATCCACTTTTAATGCCAAAAATGCAGCCTCCTTTCCTAGCTCCGAATTTCACCAATTTATCTTCAATTCTTCATTTAATTTCTTCAATTGAGGGCCAATCTTACTGAAGAAAAATCCCGTAAATTTTTCTGTAAGTCCCTGACACCCAAAGGCTCGGCTTGAAAGTCCAATTTTCCATTAATTTAGCCAATCTGAATTTCCACTGATTTTCCGCAACGTCCGACCTCATTTTCTGTAAAAATCTCGGAACCTCTGAAAAATCTTCTGAGACTGAGTCGATGTTCCTAATATAGCTCGTGACACCACAGAACTTTCAATTTCTGAAATCAGACTAAAATTGGCGGTTAATTTCATTCTGGCGCATATTTAGCGTGACCTAGACTACCGGGTAGTTTTCAGAACTTTTTAGGGCAATTGACTAGTGGTCAATTTTCTTCGAGCCACAATGAACCCACTTGACACATTGGCGACTCTTGATTGTCGTGAAAACCTCGAGGACTTAATTACAGACACAGGGTACCAAAACGACAGAAAAATCAAATTAGTGCCGGTTGACGAGAATTTTCCAATTTAGTGGATTCACCCACGATTGGCCACACTTCTCAGTCGAACCAACCTATCTCTGATCTCAATTCAATTTTTAACTGTGCTATAATGACCTCTAAAGATGAGCACGGTCGAGAAGCCGATTCCTAGTTGAATTCTCAAGTCTAGTGCCTTAAAATTCTTTAATGGCTTACCCAGCTAATCTAATTATCTCAAGAGTGATCAGCTCTGAGAACAACCCTATAGACACGTCAATGAAATGCCCGATTAATTCAACAGAAAACAGTATTGGAAATTTTGGATGTCACAGCTTGGATTGCTGCTCGTGGGATGGTGTCACCTGTGACAATGTAACGGGTAACATTATCAGCCTCAATCTTTCATATAGCTGTCTGCACAAGACCCTCCGTTCTAACAGTTCACTCTTTGCACTTCGCCATCTTCAGAGTCTCAACCTTGCTTTTAACGATTTTCGTTTCTCACCCATTTTGCTTGAACTAAGTGTGTTTGCTGAATTGAGGCACCTCAATCTCTCTAATTCCAATTTTTTAGGTTTAGTTCCTATTGAAATTTCTTTCCTTTCTAAACTTGTTTTACTTGATCTCTATAGGAGCTATAAGTATGATGCCATGTTTGGGTTACAATGTCTTAAGATTGAAAATACTGGTTTCAAAATCCTTGTTCAGAATTTGACAGAGTTGAGGGAACTTAACCTCGATTTCATAGACATGTCTGCTATTTCACTCAGTTCCTTCATGAATTTATCATCCTCCTTGATATTTTTCAGTGCGATTGAGTGCATATTACAAGGGGAGCTTCTGCCCAACAATTTTAGCTTGCCAAACCTCCTTGATCTCAGTTTGGATTACAATGATTTCACGGTTTCTTTTTCGAAGTCTAATTGGAGCAAGTCTCTTGAATCCTTAGCCCTCTCGTATACAAGTATCTCGGGCAAAATACCTGATTCAATCGGTGAATTTAAGAATTTAAAAACTCTGTATCTTAGTAACTACACATTGACAGGATCGATTCCCTCATCGTTTGTGAACTTAAAAAAATTAACCACTTTGGACCTTTCATGCAATGAATTAACTAGTCATATCCCGTCATTTTTTGTAAAGCTTGAACAACTCAGGGATGTAAACCTTTTTTTCAACAACTTCACCGGTGTTTTAGACTTGGGAGTCTTTTCGACACTGAAAAATTTGCAAGCCCTTGGTCTTACAGTTGAGCTAAATCTAATGTACAACAGTATGAATCAGACATTTCTGAAGCTTGAGACTTTGAGCTTGCCCTCCTGCAACTTGACCGAGTTCCCTCCTTTTTTGAATTCTTTAAAAATGCTAAGAGAATTAGATCTCTCCAAAAACAAGATTGGCGATCAAATACCAAGATGGTTTTGGGATGTAGGGAAAGGTACCTTACAAGCTCTTGATATTTCTAGTAATCTTATTGAGGGAGGCATACAACAATTTCCTTGGAAAGAGTTGATCAATGTTGACCTTAGTGACAACTTATTCCAAGGCTCGCTTCCAATTCCACCACTCCATATAGCCTCCTTTTGGGCCACAGACAACGGCTTCAGTGGAGAGATTCCCTCTTCCATTTGCAAATTAAGCTCCCTTGAATTCCTACAGTTGGCTTGTAACAATCTCTCTGGCTCTATTCCACAAGGTTTGGGATATTTAACCAACCTCTGTTATCTAGACTTGAGTGCCAATAAGTTTGAAGGGACATTATCGAGCTCTTTAGACAATTGTGCATCTTTGGCCTTGCTAAACGTCCGTCACAACATAATCAACGATACTTTTCCGAAGTGTTTGCTAGAAGCCCCCTCATTACAGGTCATCGCTCTTCAGTTTAATGAATTCCATGGCCAAATTGATCCTCTAAGTGTTCCATTTCATCCCTCCAGGCTTTTTTTTTTTTTTTTTTTTTGCCATATCTAACAATGATTTAGAGGGTCAATGGCCTGAAGAATATTTCCGTCGATTCAATCTAGGGACCGTTGATCTATCCAACAACAAATTTGAAGGTCCTCTTCCGATTCTACCGCCCACCACTCAAATCTATTCCATTGCTAATAGTAAGATTGGTGGAAGGGTTTCCCCTTTGATATGCAATGCCACTAAGCTCATAATCCTTGACTTGTCCAATAATAGTTTGATGGGCACCTTGCCATCGTGCTCGATGAGCTTTAGCAAAAATCTCTCGGTGCTTAACCTTCGAATCAACACGATTCAAGGTGTGATCCGTAGAAAATTTGCTAAGGACAGCAAACTAAGGACTATGGACTTCAGTCGGAATCGATTTGAAGGGACATTGCCACGGTCCTTATTACATTGTGAAAATTTGGAAGTTTTGGATCTCAACAACAATAGAATGAAGGATACATTCCCCGATTGGTTGCGAACCCTTCCCAAGCTACATGTTCTTGTTTTGAGGTCCAACATGTTCCATGGCTTCGTGAGTAGTCCTAGAGAAGGTCGCTCATTTTTTGAATTGCGCAACTTCGACCTATCCAACAACAATCGGAGTGGACCTTTACCTGTTATTTATATTATGAAGCTTACTGCCATGATGTATCTGGATAAAAGACAGGGCAAGCCGCAATATATGGGAGATGGTAACTATCAAGATTCAATCATGGTGACCATGAAAGGACTGGAGATACGGTTGGTGAAAATTCTAACTGTTTTCACGAGTATCGACTTATCGAGCAACCATTTTGGTGGGGAGCTTCCCGTGTATATTGAAAACTTAAAGTCGCTCAAAGGGCTAAACTTTTCCCACAACAATCTCACGGGCTATATCCCTCTGTCTACTGACAATTTGACTGAACTCGAATGGCTTGACCTCTCTTCAAACAAGTTCATTGGAAGCATTCCTCAAGAACTAGTGGATTTGACGTCTCTTGCATTCTTGAACCTCTCAGAGAATCAGCTCATCGGACTTATTCCTCGAGGAAGGCAATTCAACACATTCAAGAGCGACTCGTTTGCCATGAATCCTAGTCTATGCGGATTTCCATTGTTGGAGACATGCACAAACAATCCACGAGAAATTCCACCAGTAACCATTCTTCAAGAAAATGATACAGGGCATGGAGGTTGGTTTGAGTGGAGAGCCATATTGATGGGTTATGGGTGTGGAACCGTAGGTGGAGTCTCTCTAGGATACATTGTTCTCGGATCTAGAAAATTTGAATGGCTCGCGGGGTTGCTTGAAAGGAAAGGAGCTAATGTGAGAAAGAAGTGGAGAAGGAATGCTTGTAGATATTATCAAAGATGAGAATCTCGTCTGTTCATTCTTTGCATTGTAATATTATGAGTAAATCTGTTGAGGTACCTTGAGACTGATTACATGCTTATTATTTTGGCCTTTTTTATCATTTAAGTGTAGTCTCATCCAAGTAAACAAAATAAGATCTAATTTATGCCTGGTTCTTGTGGGAACTTATTTCTTTCCTTTTTTCAAGGGATAATATCGAAACCATAAGAAAAGCGAGACATGATACGCTTTTGGTTTAATATATAGGCCAGTCTCAAGGTACATACGACTAGTGTGCGTGATCGCCAGGGTCTTTAGGAATTGCGTGATTATTTATTATAGGCTACTTATTTTCACTTTTGTAGAGAAAAGAACAAATTTTTTCACAAATTGAGTGATTACTTAATTAAGTTGATATGGGATGAATATTTATTATAGATGTGCGAATTGAGTGGTCACTTGATGAAAAGAAAGTAGCAAGTAGTTGTTGAAACCTAATTTTGCTGGTTTGGCTAACCATCTTTACTTTAAAAAAGAAAAGAAAAAAAATTGAATCAGGTCGGTTTGACCCGGCCCTCTTGGGCCCAGCCCGCGACCCTGCACCTGCTCGGCCTGTCTCTTGTCTAGTGCGTGTCCGACCCGACCTCTCCTCCCTTTCTTTGCTCATGCTCGCCCCGCTCCGTCAGTCTTCCGCCTCATGACGCACAGCCGTCGCCACCCTTCACTGCTCGTCATCCCACTTCTTCCGCAATTGCACCAAGGCTTCTATTCACCCCTGTTTTCTTGACCAGAGTACTTTGAAGAGCTCGTCTCCTAACCATCCACCTTCACCGGTTCCGACGAGCTCGTCTCCTAACTTAGAACTCGCCCCCTTCTACTCGGATTCATGGCTTAAGGTCCTGAAGCGACTAGGTCTCCCTTGAGATCTGTTTGTTGGCCCATGACTCTGATCCTTAACGATGATAGAGCTTCCATCGTCCATCCGGTTGCTAGTCGCAGCTTCGTTTCAGTCCATTGACAATGCAACACTCTTACCCTGTCACACTTTTTTTCAGGTGAAGGAGAATAGTCGAAATAGCTGTGAAGATGAAGATGCAAATGAAGACGAAGAATAGAATCTAGAAACAGAGGAATTATCACAAGAAATGCTTTGTATCACTTTATATCAAAATGATTGTAGTACAAAAGTTTTTGTATCAATGACAACAATGAATACAAATCCCCTGTTCTTCCTCCTCTATTCTATCTCACTCTTATCACAGTATGTATTTTCTATACAATGGTAGAGCTTTCATTCATGACTGCTCTCAAAGTTTTCTCTCTCCCAACACACTTTTCTCTACTCTATTTTCTTTACTATATATCGAAGAAGAAGAAGATGGTTTTCATCAGAATCGGAACAAAAAACTGAACAACCGAACGTGGCTAACTGTCTTCTTAATTTGTTTTACTGCTTCCAACAGAATAACAGCACGTTGAACAACATAGCTCGGCGATCCATGTCTTCTTTATTTTAGGCTTCCTTATTCATTGATATCAATCCATGTCAGTCTTCATCACGAGCTCTTCACCGTTGATCATCAGCTCGTTTTTGCTTTTCTGTCTTTGTTTTTCCCATACGTGATCTATCTCTTCCTTCATCAAAGTCATCTGCTGCATTTATAGTGGATGAGTGAGAGGACCCTGTTGCTTTAACATCCCCCCTCAAATTGGGAAGGGTTAAGGATCCCATTCCTAATTTGATTCGAATAGTAACATGAGCTAATCGTGATAGGGATTTAGTAAAGATGTCAGCTAACTGAAGATGGCTAGGAATATGTCGAACATGGATAGACCCAGAAGAAACTTTTTCATGAACGAAGTGGAAATCAACTTCGATATGCTTAGTTCGAACATGTAGTATTGGATTTGGTGTGAGAGAAATAGCTGATCTGTTGTCATAGAATAAGGATGTTGGTGATAAAAGAGAAATACCATTATCACGTAATACAAAGTTGATCCAAGTGAGTTCAGCAGTTGTTGATGCAAGTGCCCGATACTCTCTACTTCTATGGAGGATCTTGAAACAGTGGGTTGTTTCTTGGCTGACCAAGAAATCAAATTAGATCCAAGAAAAGTGCAAAAACCTGTAGTAGATTGTCGAGTGGCAGTACACCTTGCCCAGTTAGCATCTGAATAACCGTAGAGGTTTATTGAACTTTTGGAGTTGAGATAGAATCCAAGGTGTATGGTTCCTTTAACATATCGAAGGACTCTCTTTAATTAATGAAAGTTTGCCACTGTTGGATGTTGCATCTTTTGACAGAGGAGATTTATGGCAAAAGCCAGATCTGGTTGAGTAATTGTTAAGTACTGAAGACCACCTACTAAGCTTCTGTACTCAAAAGGATCAGTTAGCTGATTTCCAGCATTGATCATGGTAACTGATCTAAGTGGCAAGGGAGTTGAGATTGGTTTGCATTTTGCCATATTAGCTCGTTTAAGCAAATTAGTAGCATATTTTGTTTGGCACAGAAATAAATTCAGAGGAGTACGTTTTGCTTCAATACCTAAGAAGTAGTGAAGATATCCAAGATCCTTCATATGGAATTGGAGGCTGAGGTTCTAAATCAAGGTAGTTAAGAGTTGAGTTGAGCTGCTAGTCAAGATGATATCATCAACATAGAGCAGTAATAATATTGTATGTGAATGAGCATGAAGAACAAACAAAGAAGGATCAGCTGTGCTGCAAAAGAAGCCAGTTTCAAGGAGAAATTTACTGAATTTATCGAACCAAGCTTTTGGGGCTTGTCGAAGACCATATAAGGACTTTTTGAGAAGACAGACATATTTTGATTTTTTGAGGATGTATGAATCTAGGTGGCTGTTCCATAAATACAGTCTCATTCAAGTCTCCATGGAGGAATGCATTTTTAACATCAAGTTGATGTATTGGCCATTGTTTCACCAGAGCTATAGACAGCACTATATGGATGGTTGCATGTTTCACAACAGGGCTGAATGTCTCAGTAAAGTCTAGTCCTGCCTCTTGATGAAAACCTTTGGCTACTAGTTGAGCCTTTAGCCTGTCAAGACTACCATCAGGTGCTAGTTTGGTCTTAAACACCCACTTACAGCGTATCACATTCATCTGGTCAGTTCTGGGAACTAATATCCAGGTTTGATTTTCATACAGAGCATTCATTTCTTCTTGCATTGCTCTATACCATCCTTTATCAGCTAAAGCTGATTTAATAGATCTTGGTTCCATAGGAACTTGATATTCAGCCAAACAAGCATACTTTGGATTTGGTTTTGTAATACCAGATTTCAGTCAAGTCTGCATATGATGAACAACAGTATTACCTTGAGAAGAAGAAGAAGAGCTAGAATTGTGTTGCTCTTGATCAGGAGTGATGTTAGTGGGTAGAACATCTTGAGAAGAAGAAGAGCTGGAATTGTGTTGCTCTTGATCAGGAGTGATATCAGTAGGCATAAAATCTGTTGAGGTAAACATTGGTTGTTCTTCTGTGGTGGAGTCATTCTGCATTTGTGCGAAAGAAGTAGTTTGTGGCATATGTCCACTATATAAGTGATGACTGTAATAATCTCCCATATCATGATGGTACTGAATTTTAGCTGGTTGATGAAGAAGACTACTATCTATTGAGTCAGTACTTGGAGGCTCGAACAGTCGAACTTCTCCAATCCATTGTTTATATAAAGTTGTATACTGTCCATACTCATTGATCAACCTCTTTGTGAATGGCAAAAGTGTTTCATCAAAGACAACATGTCTACTGATATATACATGATCATCAGTAGGTAAAAGACAGTGATATCCCTTATGTAGTTCACTATATCCCAGAAATACACAAGTAAGAGATCTAGGATCAAATTTGTGTTTTGTATATGGTCTCAAGCAAGGATAACATGCACATCCAAACACCCTCAGATGATCATATCTATGATGAATTTTGTTATAGGGTGTATCCATCTTTAGTTTTGGTGTAAGGAGTATATTCACAATATAGTTAGCTGTCACAAAAGCATCTACCCAAAATCTCAGTGGAACTTTAGAGTGATATAACATAGCTAATCCAAGTTCAACTATGTGTTGATGTTTTCTTTCTGAGACCCCATTCTATTCTAGTGTGTGTAGACAAGATATGAACTGTTTTATGCCACAGTTCTTCAGACGATATTGAAATCTATTACTTACAAACTCTCCTCCTCCATCACTCTGGAAAATTTTAATTTGATGATTGTATTGTCTTTCAACTAATTTCTGGAATTTGACAAAGATATCATAGAACTCAAATTTCAACTTCAATGGATATAACCAGCTATATCGTGAAAAACTGTCAACAAAGATCACATGGTATCTGAACTTTTGAAATGAGCTTACTGGTGAGGGTCCCCAAATGTCACAGTGTATCTTTTCTAATGGAACATTTGATGTAGAATCTGGCAATGAAAAAGATAAAGCTGTACTTTTTGCTATTTGACAGCTGCGGCATATACTCTTAGTTGTTGTATTATAGTGAATCAGCTTCTGATGCTGCAAGTGTTTCACTATCTGTAAATTTGTGTGAGCCAATCTCTGGTGCCATATGTCTTCATCCATAGTCCTTTGCCTCTGAGTGAAAAATGCTTCTGTGGTTTGTGTATCCACTTGATAGAGGCCTCTAATTTTCCTTCCGAGCTTCACTGTTACTTTGGTATTATTGTCCTTTACATAAACACCGGTTTTGTCAAAAACAAAAGAGCAAGGATGGTCATCTGTAAGCTTAGAAACTGAAAGAAGATTCTTCTTTATTTCTGGAACAATCAGAACATCATTGAGAGGTAATGTGTTAACCTTTGTATTCAGCTAGGTATCACCAATGTATGTAACAGGCAAACATGATCCATTTCCAATCATGACAGTATCAGGTCTGTGATATTTAGAAAGAGTATGAAGAATACCAGGATTAGCACTAATGTGGGCTGTAGCACCAGTATCTGGATACCATTCACTTCCTTTTGGGTCATCAATATGCATTACTGTTAATGCTGCTAGAATGTCTTCTGCTTGATAAGAGTTGTCAAAATGATACCAGCAATGAAGAGCATCATGTCCAGGTCGTTTACATATTTGACATTCCAGTCGAACATTGCCTGTTTCTTTCTCATCCTGTAGATTTTTATTTGAGGTTAATGCGAAAGAAGGATAAGTTTTGGTGTTTTGATACCTTTGAGAATAACTGGCATAGGGTCGAAATCCCTGATTAGTTGCAGAGAAGGTATTTCTCTGTCTAAAATGATGATCTCCTTGTCCTTGAATTAAGGCATCTGTTCTGTAATTCTGATTTCTTTCAGCATAACCAAAGCCTTGACCTCTATTATTATTAGCAGCTCTACCTCGACCATAGCTTCAGCCTCCTCTGTAATTTCCTCTTTGAGCTACAAATCCAGAGGTTTGAGAGATATATTCTCCACCAGTATTCTCTTTAAGCTGCATCTGAGATTGTCTTTGCCCAAAATAGGCTAAATTGGGATTAAAATGATTCCTAGAATAATTCTTCAGCCTTGATTCGAACCTTTCTAATTGTGCAATTACCTCATCATATTCAGGTTAAGGCTTTAGACAGTATATGGTGGTTCGAAAATTTTCATATTCAAGGCCTAAGCCTTCCAATACACCAAACATTTTGGTTATTTCATCCACAGGTTTTCCTATAGCATTCAACTGATCACATATGGACTTATATTCTCTGAGATAAACAGAGAGAGCTTGATCATGCTTCTGACAAGATTGTAGTTTCCCTCTTAGTTCAAATTCCCTAGCAATTGACTTCTGTGTAAAACGTTTCAGAAGTGTTTGCCATACTTCAAAGGATGTTTCTAGACCAATTATCAAGCTCAAAATATTCTCAGAGATAGCTCCGCTGATCCAAGATGACACCAACTGATCAATTCTTGTCCAGTCAGTATAATCTGGATTTATAACTTCAGATTCACAGCCTTCAACCTCATTTTGCAGCATTCGAGGAGGTGAAGGAATATCACAATTAATAAAACCAAAGAGCTCTTGGCTTTTCAGAAATCTGTGAATCTGAGCTTGCCACAAAAGAAAGTTGTCTTTAGCAAGTTTGATTTTGACAAAATTCGAGATGTTTACATGTATTGGGAAGGGATACTTTGGTGTTCTTATTGCCATTGTTACAATCTTTCAGCTTGAGGAAGGAGATAACAGTAACACTATGAATTCTGACACAATTATCGTGATACTGGAAGTTGCTGCACCTTCAGTTTCTCCATTTTGATTCAATGATCAACTACTGAATAGATCTTTTCATCAAATATAGTAAACCTGTTCTGATACCATGTGAAGACGAAGATGCAAATGAAGACGAAGAACAAAATCTAGAAACAAAGGAATCAGCACAAGAAATGCTTTGTATCACTATATCAAAATGATTGTAGTACAAAAGTTTCTATATCAATGACAACAATGAATACAAATCCCCTGTTCTTCCTCCTCTGTTCTATCTCACTCTTATCACAGCATGTATTTTCTATACAATGGCAGAGCTTTCATTCATGACTGCTCTCAAAGTTTTCTCTCTCTCAACACACTTTTCTCTACTCTATTTTCTTTACTATATATCGAAGAAGAAGAAGATGGTTTTCATCAGAATCAGAACAAAAAACTGAACAACCGAACGTGGCTAACTGTCTTCTTAATTTGTTTTACTACTTCCAACAGAATAACAGCACGTTGAACAACACAGCTTGGTGATCCATGTCTTCTTTATTTTAGGCTTCCTTATTCATTGATATCAATCCATGTCAGTCTTCATCACGAGCTCTTCACCGTTGATCATCAGCTCATTTTTGCTTTTCTGTCTTTGTTTTTCCCATACGTGATCTATCTCTTCCTTCATCAAAATCATCTGCTGCATTTAGAGTGGATGAGTGAGAGGACCCTGTTCCTTTAACAATAGCGTGTTTTGTATTAGGATCGAATCAACTTTTTCCGAGTCTATGTTAACGATCAGACGTATCCCGGACTGTTTTTGGGTGGATGTGATCCGAATTCGTTGATGCTCAATTTTATTTTCCCGAAGGGAAAACGCGTACACGCGTTTAGGGAAGAGAGGGGAATTCACTCTAGAGGGCTCTCGTTCTCTCCTGCTCGTGGCTCTCATCGACTTGCGGCCACCGGCAGCTCTTCCCTCAGCACGGCCATTCGTAATCAATCTCTTGGTCATCGCTCCTCCCACTCGCACCGTCACTTCTCACTCACAGCGACGAAGGGTGAGAATTCCTTTCTCGGCTCTCAATTCTCCTCCTACAATATGGTTGTCGGCCACCGCAACTTCTTCCTCTGGCTTGAGGTCGCCACTCAGTTCATCACCGGAAGCTTACCTCCAGCTCACTAGTGCTCACCTCCACTCTAAATCACCTATCTTCTGCTCCGCTTCCATGTCAGTTGCCGTACTTTGTCCAATCACAGACTTTGCCTTGTTGTACGGGATTGACACTGTTAGATTTTTGTGAAACCACTGCCAACTGTTCTAAAAGCTTAACCCACAGGTCCCAGGATCGAAACCTGGCTTTGATACCATTTGTAAGGACCCGGGCCCCTACTGTGTGATATTGTCCACTTTGGGTCACCCGCACTGGCGCGGACGAACCGCCATCCCAGCCACGGTCTTTTCCCTCACGGTTTTAAAACGCGTCACACATACTTAGGAACCTAAGGTTATAAAGGCTCCCAAAGCTCCCTCCCTAAGCGATGTGGGACAGGAGAAATGCCCTTAACCTCGCCCGCGTACTGCCGAGGCGATCTTAGTCCGTCCCTCCGTACTTACTGTCCTGGGTCTGGGTCGTCACATTCTCCCCCCCTTAAGGCACAGCGCCCTTGCTGTGGCCCCACACGCTGCGGGAGTCAGCTCTGATACCATGTTAGATTTTTGTGAAACCACTGCCAACTGTTCTAAAAGCTTAAGCTGTTAGATGGAGGTGTGGTTTATTATTTAAACATTCTAACAGACACAACCTGTCTGAGCTTTTAGTCACGAAACTGTCTCTTGGGTTTCTGGTTTTCTCTCGTTCGGATGAAGTTTGGTCCAAGTCTTCAGAAAATAAAGCCCAGCGGAATCTCTCTCTGCTGTCCTCCCTCCGCTCTCCACGCGAGGCTTAGCTTGGAGCCATATCATCTCCTTCGAGATTGTACATGATTTCAACGTTCAAGTGAGAGTGCTGAGTTCACCGATTCTTTTGGCTTGATGGGAGAGTTGAAATGAAACGGCGATTTTGAGTAATTCTGTTTGACATATTGTCCGAGAGAGGTTTTACTTTTACACCCGTGATCGGACTTGGTGGACTTGTACTTTCAATTTTTAAGCAGGCCCTATCATGATCCTTTAGAAGCATAACCGGGAAGCTGAGTCGAGTCAAATTGCGAGTTAGATTTGGCGATCCAGATCATCGCCATGGTTGCAGCTGAATGCGGGAATGAGTAGTTGTTTCAGACGCTGTTGCTGCTGTCGTTGCATCGTCTCGATAGCTCACGTTCACGTTGAGGACATTGACCATTAAAGCTAAGTCCAATGTTCTCGATCTCTTGGATTTTCCGTAGCGTCACGTATGAATGTTGCTGGCTTTGTTTAAAGCTCGTCGTTTCCATTTTTTTGTTCTCCTTTGAATGGGCTTTGAATTGTTGGGCTTGAGCGGGTTTGGTAATTTTGGGCTTGATTTAGTCTAAGTGAGTTGGGCCTGGTCCTCAATTTTATGAGTCAACTCTATGTATTTGGGTTGGGCTTCCTTTGGTAGGCCCAATCTTATATTTGGCCCACGCTTTGTGTACCTAGAACGGTGAGACCAGACTCATTTCTAAATAATTTTATCATGCGCAACTTCATTCCAATGGACAGAACCTTGCGAGCAACTTCATCCTTAGATGGTTACTCAAACCGATAGATGTTCTTGGTCTCTTTCGACCTTTGGAACACTCGTGTCCATCATCCTTTCCGATACCCCAAATGAAGTTTATGAGGAATTTTCCTTTTACACAGCATCTAAAAGTACAAACAAAGATGCAAAATTGGAAGTAATCAAGGACACCCTTGTATGGAACCTCAATATCATCACCCGTGTTGTTAGTTTTTGCGATTGTAACGTACTTGACAAGCATTTTATCAAACTTAAAAGATATTTCATCAGTTTATCATAATTGAGAATTGTAATTAGAATCTCCATAACATCCATTTCATGTGAAACTAGAGGACTCGAATGGCTTGCAAGAACTGCGAGAAAGATGGAGGAACGGGAAGTCAAACGGATGAAGAAGCCAAAGGAGAAGGCATAAGATTTTTGGACCATGAAATTGTTGAGAAGATGTCCAATTTAATTGTGCGCCATGCAGATCAAGGAATGGAAAAGTCATCGGCTTGAAATGTCATTCAGAGATTGCATCTTTTACTTGCAGCTGAGTAGTAGATTTTGGACTTGTACCTATCATCTCACTTGTCTACAATAGTAAACAAGGGTATTAGAGATTCAAGGTTATTTTATCGGAAAATGTCCATAAATGATTGTTTTCTTCATTTCGGATTATTCAATTTCGTCTACTAGACGATAGTAATTAGAGCCACACGTTTCTATGAAATGAGAATTGCTGCCATAAACTTGACTAACTCATCATTCAAAGAAAGTGGAGAAGGCTTCTGCATGGTGTACATGTAGAAAAATCATATTTCATGCTAGAATGATATTTCAAGTAGTTCAACATTCTAACACTAATTTATCAAGTCCCATCTAGAATGGATGCCCGAAAACTCTTCTACCATCCTTTTCGCATTTAGCCAAGGAATAAATTCTGTGGAGCTAAAAATTTTCCACACCCAAGTAAACCCCACCAACGACTTTGACCCCAACAACGACATTTCATGAAGACTTTGACTTCTTAATGATTTTAATTAAGTGCACCACCATCTTTTAGACGTTGTTCTCGACCAAAAAACATTAAATTCTACAAGCCCCTCCATTTTCTATATAATGAAAATTGACATCATAATCATGTAATGTTATGAATTATTCAAAGTTGTATACCCGAACGATGATTATCGGAGTCACTCATATCTATGAAAAGAAAAATGCCATCATAAACTTGACCAATATGCCTTTCGATATGTAAAAAGATCCATTCCATGCATGATATGATATTGCAAGTAAAAACAATTAATAAAGTTCAACTTTCTAGCACTATTTTGACAATGCCCATCTAGAATGGATGCTCTGAAAACTCTTCCATCATCCTTTACGCGTTCAACCAAGGAAGAATTGTGTGTAAATATTAATATACACACGTTATGAGGGTTTCAAATATCTTGGATTTAACAGGAAAAAACGAAATGTACAGAAATCGCAAGGTTCAAATTAAGTAGAAAACAAATAATGACTAATAAATCTTGGACTTGTACATATCATCTCACTTGTCTACAATAGTAAACGGGAGTATTAGAGATTCAAGGTCATTTTACTAGTAAATGTTTATAAATGATTGTTTTCTTCATTATGGATTATTCAATTTCGTCTACAAGATATTGCAAGTAAAAACAATAAATTAAAGTTCAATTTTCTAGCACTAATTTGACAATGCCCATCTAGAATGGATGCTCTGAAAACTCCTCCACCATCCTTTATGCATTCAGCCAAGGAACAGTTGTATGTACATGTTAATATGCACACGTTATGAGGGTTTCGAATGTTTCGGATTTAAATTGAAAAAATGAAATGTGCAGAAATCGTAAGATTCAAATTAAGTAGAAAATAAATAATGAATAGTAGATCTTGGACTTGTACCTATCATCTTACTTGTCTACAATAGAAAATAGGGGGATTAAATATTCAAGGTTATTTTATCGAAAAATGTTCATAAATAATTGTTTTCTTTATTATGCATTGTTCAATTTCGTCTACTAGATGGTAGTAACCAAGGCCACGCGTTTCTATGAAATGAGAATTGCTACCATAGACTTAAGTAACTCATCTTTTAAAAAAAGTGGAGAATGCTTCTGCATCGTGTACTTGTAGACAAATCCTAGTTCATGCTAGATATGATAGTTCAAGTAAAAACAATTGATAAGGTTCAACATTCTAGCAGTAGTTTGTCAATGCCCATTAGAATTGATGTCCTGAAAACTCTTCCACCGTCCTTTTTGCATTTAACTAAGGAAGAAATTAATGGCAATAAGAATTTTCCACATCTAAGTAAACCCCACCAGAGACTTTGACCCCCAACAACGACATTTCATGAGGATTTCGACTTCTTAACGATTCCAATTAAGTGCACTGCTATCTTAGAGACGTTGCGCTCGACTAAAAAACATGAATTTCTACAAACCCCTCTATTTTCAATAAAATGAAAATTACCATCATAGTCATGCAATGTTATGAATTAGTTAAAATTGTATACCCGAACGGTGATTACCAGAGTCACGCATATCTATAAAATGAAAATTGCCACCATAAACTTGACTAATGTGCTTTTCAAGAAAAGCAGAGAAGGCTTTTCATATCTTAGATATGTAGAAATATCCTATTTCATGCTTGATATGATATTGCAAGTAAAAACAATAAATTCAAGTTCAATTTTCTAGCACTAATTTGACAATACCCATCTAGAACGGATGCTCTGAAAACTCCTCCACTATCTTTTATGCATTCAACCAAGGAATAGTTATATGTACATGTTAATATGCACACGTTATGAGGGTTTCGAATGTTTCGGATTTAAAAGGAAAAAATGAAATGTGCAGAAATCGCAAGATTCAAATTAAGTAGAAAGCAAATAATGAATAGTAGATCTTGGACTTGTACCTATCATCTCACTTGTCTACAATAGAAAATAGGGGGATTAGAGATTCAAGGTTATTTTATCGGAAAATGTTCATAAATGATTGTTTTCTTTATTATGCATTGTTCAATTTCGTCTACTAGACGGTAGTAACTAGAGCCACTTGTTTCTATGAAATGATAATTGCTACCATAGACTTGACTAACTCATCATTCAAAAAAAGTGGAGAAGGCTTCCACATCGTGTACTTGTAGACAAATCCTATTTCATGCTAGATATGATATTTCAAGTACAAAAAAAATTGATAAGGTTCAACATTCTAGCACTAATTTGTCAATGCCCATCAGAATTGACATCCTGAAAACTTTTCCATTGTCCTTTTTGCGTTTAACCAATGAAGAAATTATATGGTAATAAGAATTTTACACATCCAAGTAAACCCCACCAGAGACTTTGACCCCAACAACGACATTTCATGAGGACTTCGACTTCTTAACGATTCCAATTAAGTGCACTGCTATCTTAGAGGCGTTGTGCTCGACCAAAAAACATGAAAATCTACAAGCCCCTCTATTTTCAATATAATGAAAATTGCCATCATAGTCACGCAATGTTATGAATTATTCAAAGTTGTATACCCGAACGGTGATTACCAGAGTCACGCATATCTATAAAATGAAAATTGCCACCATAAACTTGACCAATGTGCCTTTCAAGAAAAACAGAGAAGACTATCATATCTTAGATATGTAGAAAAATTATATTTCATGCTTGATATGATATTGCAAGTAAAAACAATAAATTAAAATTCAATTTTTTAGCACTAATTTGGCAATACCCATCTAGAAAGGATGCTCTGAAAACTCCTCCACCATCCTTTATGCATTCAACCAGGGAAGAGTTGTATGTACATGTGAATATGCACGCATTATGAGGGTTTCGAATGTTTCAGATTTAAAAGGAAAAAATGAAATGTGTAGAAATCACAAGATTCAAATTAATTAGAAAGCAAATAATGAATAGTAGATCTTGGACTTGTACCTATCATCTCACTTGTCTACAATAGTAAATATGGATATTAGAGATTCAAGGTTATTTTACCAGAACATGTTCATAAATGATTGTTTTCTTCAGTATGTATTATTCAATTCCGTCTATCGGATGGTAGTAACCAGAGCGACGCGTTTCTATGGAATGAGAATTGCCTCCATAGACTTGACTAACTCGTCATTCAAAAAAAGTGGAGAAGGATTCCGCATCGTGTACACGTAGAAAAATCCAATTTCTTGCTAAATATGATATTTTAAGTAAAAATAATTAATAAGGTTCAACATTCTAGTACTAATTTGTCAATGCCCATCTAGAATTGATGTCTTGAAAACTCTTTCATCGTCCTTTTTGCATTTAGTCAAGGAAGAAATTATATGGCACTAAGAATTTTCCACATCCAAGTAAACCCCACCAAAGACTTTGACCCGAACAACGACATTTCATGAAAACTTTGACTTCTTAACGATTCTAATTAAGTGCACCGCTATCTTAGAGGTATTGTGCTTGACCAAAAAACATGGAATTTTACAAGTCTCTCTATTTTCTATATAATGAAACTTGCCATCATAGCCACGTAATGTTATGAATTATTCAATGTTGTATACTCGACCGGTGATTACTAGAGTCACGCATATGTATGAAATGAAAATTGCCACCATAAACTTGACCAATGTGCCTTTCAAGAAAAGCGAAGAAGGCTTCCATATCTTGGATATGTAGAAAAATCCTATTCCATGATATGATATTACAAGTAAAAACAATTAATAAGGTTCAACTTTCTAGCACTAATTTGACAATGTCCATCTAGAATGAATGCTTTAAAAACTCCTCCATCGTTCTTTATGCATTCAACCAAAGAAGAATTGTATGTACATGTTAAAATGCACACGCCATGAGGGTTTCGAATGTTTTTTATTTATAAGGGAAAAAGCGAAATGTGCAAAAATTGTAAGATTCAAATTAAGTAGAAAACAAATAATGAATGTCAATCTTACAGGCCTATTTGATCTAATTATGGGAACAAAACCGAGAGACGGTGGGTTCTCTTCTTTGTTGCACGAAGTCATGGCAAGGACATCCTTTGTGAGTAACTGTTCATAGGTACCCATTGAGTTCTCCAATTTTTTTAGTGTAAAGAATTCAAGTCTAAAGATATTAAATTCTAGTTTAAAATTGAGACGTCAAAGGCGTGGAACGAGAGAAAAAGAAAGAAAGTGGACCTGCAATGAAAAAACAAGAACCAATGACCAATTAATTAAAAAATCACTTTTATAGAGTTGCACAAGAACTGATGGGCCTCACAAGGGATAACATGGTTAAAATAAAATAAAAAATTAGTGTCTAAGCCAAAAGAGGAGTGGAAAAAAATGCAACCCTCAGTTTTGCATACATTAAATCACAAAAGAATAATAATTATCATTAACAATTAAAGATAATTATCCAAAAAATCATAAACTTGTTGTATGATAGTTAATTCATTCATTTATCAATACACAAATTTATAACTCCCCAGGAATTTTAATTGCGCTTCTATTCATCGTTGTAGGATTAACTATGACAATTTAACCATAAACCCCTTTTTTGTTTGTCAATTTAGTCCCCTTTTAAAGTTTTGTTAATTTAGTCCGAAATGTTTCAAACTCGCGATAGAATGGGAGGACATAGGTTAGGAAACATGGTTGGTGTGAAAACTCGTTCCGCGTCGATGTAACTGTATTGCTTTTAAAACTCTGGCGAGATGGATATAGTTGCGAGTGTTCGCGCTTGACCCGACTGGCTGAGCAGTGTGCGAGCAGAGAAGAGAGCTTAGACACCGACTCGTCCACTTCCTTGCAGCTTGTGGACAACCCCGACATTTCTGCTTGCCACCGAGAAGGCGCGGAACCTCGCAGATCAGCCCGAAGCATGGGGCCGTGCCCGAAGGCGACTTGGATGGCGAATTTTGCAGCCTGGGTGTTTCCTCTCCCCCAGCTCATTCGATGCCCCCAAAAACAAGGTCGCGGGCAATAAAGACCTGAGAAATTTGACAGAGCAGCAGAATGCCAATCCATCTTGCTGTCAAGGGAAAAAAAAACTACATGTACTTTAAATATCAAATGTTGTAAATTTTTATCGAGAAATTCTAATATCACGAGTTATGTTGACAATTTAAATTCTGAAGTACTATTTGTTATAATATCAAAACGTTGACTTGGAAGAAGAAAAAAAACAACTTTAGCAAAACACGGTCCAGTCACTCGATAATTAATAAATCATCTATATTTTCTAAGCAACCTAAATACGAAATAACATTTGCTAAGAAGTAAAATATTCATATTAATATAAGTCATTTTGCTTACTTTATTTTGCGGGTCTAGTCGGATCGAGTGATTGAACACGATTTGGTTCGTTTCGAGTATTGACATTTCTCGCTGTCAATTTGGGTCGGGCGGCCCATCTGGGGCTCCTCCATGTGCTTCCGTGTCTTTCATAGTCTCACTCAGTTTCTCCGAGCTCCTTCCCCTCTTCGCATCTCGCTGTCTGAAGACATCGTTGGTTAGTTCTTGCAGTTCGGTCGTGCATTCGCCGGCGCGATACTTCCTCCCAAAAGGGTCTGTCACTGGTGCTCTCTTCTCTTCGAGTGGATGTGCCTTGTGAGGGTCAGAGTTACACCCACTTGTTCTGCATTTTCTGATTGACTCCATGGAAAATTCTGGACAAATTTGTGTTCTTTCGGTTCTGTTTCGCGTGATATCGATTCGCTCTTGTGTTTCCTTCTTCGTTGGCCGCTTAAAAGCTGTGTCTTATGGCTTTCCGGGATGCTTGGTTGTGGTCTTTCGGAAATTGAACGCTGAGAGTTTGATGGAAGTTGTGAAAGAGGAGACTGAAATAGGCTAGTGAATCAACCTAGAGGGGGGTGAATAGGTTGTTGCGGAATTCTTTTGAAATCTTTTGCGGTAGAATACGTTGATATCAAAGATATATCAAAAATAAATAAAACACGTATTCATAAAGTAAATAGAGTAGGGTAAGAGAGAATTGACACAAGGATTATAGTGGTTCGGCTTAGTCCAAGCCTACGTCCACTCTCCACGCTGGCTGCCAACCGGCTGTAATCATTATGTAGCAAACAAGAGCTGTTACAGTATACGGACTAGACTTCTTCAATAGACAGTCTCTCTTACAGCTTCTTGCTGCTTTTGTACTATATCTCACTCTCTTCGATACACAATTTGAACATGAAAGATTTTAGAGAACAAGTGTGATTTTGGAGATTCTAACATCGAGATTTTTCTACGCAGTCTCTCCTTATTTCCAAGCAACATCGATCCACCTTAAATAGCCTCCGTGCCTTCATACCCGTTGGCACTTACCAAAAATTCATCCAATCAACCCATTGGACTGAATTAATTTAAGTGATCTCCTTGTCGCCGAAAATGTAAGTAGACAGTAGCTCGTCAATCCTGTTCGCCCATACAATCAGGATCTTGAGTTCCCAAAATTAGATTCTTCCAAGAATAAACTTGATCTTCAATGGATCAAATCCGAAGAATAAATCTTCCAAGCTCTCGATCACAGCCAGAGATATTCCATGGTTAAGATTAGGAAATATGAAATCCAATATCTTACTTTTCTTAGCCATAAAAATAACCTGTGGCCAGCCTGTAAAAATCACGAACTGTCTTCAGACTTAGATTTGGGTCTTGAAGGTCGTTAGACTAAAACTGAGTCTTGAAGGTCTTCAGACTAAAACTGTGTCTTGACTGACTTCAGACGGAAAAACTTCAAACCGAACTTCTGGGTCTGACTGTCTTTAAAAACCTTTAGACTTTGAACACTTCAGACGAAACTGACTGAGTCTTGGAGTTCTTAGACCGTACTGTTGAGGTTGTTTTGTCAACTTCAAAACTCCAAGGGATTCTTCTTCAACAATCTCCCCCTTTTTGATGGTGACAAAACCCTCGACAGATTTGCGAATTTAAAAAAACCTGCAAGAAAAACTCATGTATATTTTGAGGATTATATCTGCAAAACAGAGTGTTAGTCCAATAACAATTATCCTCACAAATATAATAATCCTGCAATCAAATTCACAAGTCTAGATCCAAATCATCAAATCAGCATAAGGTCATAGAAGATCAAATAAACAACCCAATTGAAATCCAAAACGAAAACAGTCTAAGCAATCAAAAAATAAACTTCAAAAACTTCAAAATAAAAACTCTCAAAGCTTTCTCAAAGCTTCAAAAACTTCAAATCTTCAAAACCTACAATCAAATTTGCGCAACTCTCCCCCTTTTTATCCCATCAAAGAGGTAGGATGAATGTGATAAAGTTTTGAAAATATTTAGGGGCCTAGGGAAACAAACAAGTTGAAACTTGCTAAGCTCCTGGACTGACTTCTCGAGTTTGGCAAGGTTTTCCTTCATTGAAGCTAATTCTGCACTGGTCTGATTCGATTCCATTTGTGCTCTCAGTGCATTGATCTGTTCCTGCATGTTCACTAAAGTACTTAGCAGCGCCTTTTTCAAATCTCTCATTTCAAAGTCCATCCCAAAAACCTGCTTTTTCAAGTCCAACATGATATCCAACAGCTGTGTAAAGGCTGTGGAATTGGCATTGCTTCCACTTGGACCAGCAGAATGAGTTTGGAAACTAGGAGCTTCCCTTTCAGCCATTTCCTTCTCGACAGGTGACGATTCTTCATGTTCAGGGAAGTGGGATGCATGAATCTCCTCAAGGTCAGCACCAGATCTACTCACATCACTAAAATGTAGTGGCGATATCGTCCCTTGTTCTGCAGCAACTCCCCCTGTGTGAATGCCAGTGGGTGGAGTAGAAAATTCATCGCCAACATCCATATCAGCACTTGGATGTTTCTCGGTCTCTTCCCCAGCAAAAGATGGCTCTAATCCTGCAGCCATATCCTCTTTCGTTTGCTTTCTTCCTCATCCTTCTTCCTCCTTTCTTCTTCTTCTCTTCTCGCTTCTTCCTCTTCTTCTTCCCTTCTTTTTTCTTCTTCAGCTTTCCTCTGCCTCTCTTCTTCTTCTCTCTGTTCCTCTTCTCTTCTTCTCACCTCCTCTTCTCTTCTTTTTCTTTCCTCTTCTCTTCTCTTTCTTTCTTCCTCTCTTTTCCTCTGTCTCTCGGCTTCCTTCTCCTCTGCTTCTCTTCTCCTTCTCTCTTTAGCCTCTGTTCTCAAAACAGCAGGGCTCCCCATCCTAGAGAGAGTGGACAGAGTCATGGCATCTTCTTCATCCTCCTCATCTTGCAGGATGATTTTCCTTCTTTTCTTTTCAGCCATGGGCTCTTTGCCCTTTCTTTTCGACCAAGCATTGGGGATCTCTTTTGAAGGTGTTTCCCTCCTCAACCTTTCCAGTGCTGCATTCGGTTCTGGAAATTTCATCTTCATCACCATTTTCTCACCAACAAGCATCGAATTCAACTTGGTTAGGCATAAAGATGCAGGGACTTGAATATCGAAATGCCTAAAAAGTTTGGTGATGATGGATGAATAAGGCAGCTGACCCTTATCCTTTACCACAATTCTATACATATGGAAAAGAATGACATGCGGGAGAGAGAAGGGTCTGCCCTGGTTGATGGCAAACATCAGCTTTGCCTCTGTTTTGGAAACATCAGTCTTCGAGGTCGTCTTTGGTCGGATGCAGTTGATGACTATTTTATGCAACAAAACATTCGTGGCATTCATCCTAGTGTAGGATATCTTGCCTTCAATAGTTCTGTCTCGTACAATCTCCAAGGTTGCATAGGCTGTTGAGACTTTGATTGGCTGGAAACTCCTTCTTTCCACACCAATAATGTCAACCAGCAAGTCAACATCAACGGTATAGTCTTTGTCCATGAAAGAAAAGGACAAATGATTTGCATCCAAAAAGATAGATTCGAGTAAAAGTAAGCCGCCGCCCGTTCGAGTGGGCCTCAGTCATATCCGTGCAGAAATTCTCCAGTTGCAATCTAGCAAACTTCCCTCTTAAATTAATCTTTATTGAATCTAGGAAGTCAAAATCTACACTCATCGGATTGACCACTCCCATCTTCAATAGCTTCACATAAACTCGCTCATGCTCTCTCGACCGAAATAGACTTCCCGAAGGACAAACAGTATTAGCAGCCACACCAAAACGAAGTTCAAAGTGAGAGAACAGTCTCTCATCATCATCTAGGGTCTCAGCAGGAGTATTTTCAAGTGGATTGCTCGAAATATTCTTCAGCGTCCTCTGTGCAGTACCTTTATCAACAACATTCAGCTTTTCCATCTCCATCAAAAACATATACTCGCTCTTAAGGCTAACATTTCCATCCTTAAGCCTTTTATAGAGATCGTAAACCACATTAGGTTTTAGTGTTCTTACCGGTTCTGCCTCCGTAACCACTTCCTCAAAGTGTTGACTCCCAGTTTCTTGTTAAGGCGAATCTTCTTCCGTTAGATCCACTCGAGTAGGACCCTCTTACTGTCTCTGTGGTCCCCTGCTGGCAATTCTAGAAGACTTGCAAGACGACATTTTTGGAGAGCAAGCAAAGATTCAACTTGAACGCGAGGAAAAATGGAAACTTTGTGACGAGAAATGGATGGAACGGAAACGGTAAATGGGATCCTTTTAGGGTTTTGAAAGTGAAAGAGTGTGAGGATGAATCGTAAAGGTGTAGTTGTGAGTGAAAAGTGACGGTTCGAGAGTATAAATAGTGAGAGAGATAACACGGGAATACGAATCGTCGCCAAAAAGTAAAGGTAAAAACTGCCAAAAATATAAACCGTAATATCGAAAAAGAAAACTGCCTTTTTGAAAATATAAACTGCTGTAAATACGTGTCAGAAAAAGAGTAAAAAGAGATTTTGAAATATCGAATTTGAAAATATTGAAAAATAATTACCAAAAGTAAAATAAAGAGAGAGTTAAAATACGTAAAGAGATTAAACAAACAGAGTCTGACAGTTGTTTAGACTGTACCTCTAAGTCTGAACCCTTTTTCAGACTTTACGTTTGCATCTGAGCACAATTAGACTTTATATAGAGTCTGAAACACTTTCAGACCTTGCTTTGAATCTGAGCCGCCTTCAGACCTAGCGTTGAGTCTGAACCACCTTCAGACTTAGCGATGAGTTTGAACCACCTTCAGACTTTAATTTTGAGTATGATCATCTTCAAATTCCACGATACTCAGTCTTGAGCGAATTGATTCAAAGAGAGCCTTCTCTAGGGGCTTTGTGAATATATCTGCCAATTGATTCTTTGAATCTACATGCTGAATCACCACATCTCCACTTTGAACATGATCTCGAATGAAAAGATGCTTGATTTCAATGTACTTTGCTCTTGAATGAAGTATTGGATTCTTTGTGAGGTTGATTGCGCTTGTGTTGTCACATTTGATTTCAGTATGTGTTTCATCAACTCCAAAGTCTTTTAATTGCTGTTGCATCCATAGAATTTGAGAGCAGCAACTTCCAAGAGCTATGTGCTCTGTTTCAACGGTTGAAAGAGCTACAGTACCCCATTACATGCTGAATCACCACATCTCCACTTTGAACATGATCTCGAATGAAAAGATGCTTGATTTCAATGTGCTTTGCTCTTGAATGAAGTATTGGATTCTTTGTGAGGTTGATTGCGCTTGTGTTGTCACATTTGATTTCAGTATGTGTTTCATCAACTCCAAAGTCTTTTAATTGCTGTTGCATCCATAGAATTTGAGAGCAGCAACTTCCAAGAGCTATGTACTCTGTTTCAGCGGTTGAAAGAGCCACGGTACCCTATTTTCTTGAGAGCCAAGACACCATCCTGTTTCCCAATAATTGACATGTACCTGTAGTACTTTTTCTATCCACTCTACAACCAGCAAGGTCAGCATCAGAATATCCAAGGAGAGTAAAATCTCATTGCTTAGAATACCACAGACCTAGCTTAGATGTAGTTGCAACATATTTAATGATACGCTTAACAGCAGTCATATGAGATTCTTTAGGGTTAGATTGAAAACTAGCACATATACAAACACTAAACAAAATGTCGTCTAGAAGCCGTAAGGTAAAGAAGTGACCCGATTATACTTCTGTATAATTTTTGGTCTACACTCTTTCCTTCTTCATCTTTATCCAGCTTTGATGAGTTTGACATAGGAGTTTCTATTTTCTTGCAATTCTCCATTCCAAACTTCTTGATAAGGTCTTTTGCATAATTCTCTTGATGGATGAAAGTTCCTTCACTTGATTGTTTGACTTGAAGTCCCAAAAAGAAGTTTAGTTCTCCCATCATGCTCATCTCAAATTCATTCTACATACACTTTGAAAAATTCTTGCAAAGTTTCTCATTAGAAGAACCAAAAATAATGTCATCGACATAAATTTGAACAAGTATGAAATCCTTGACTTCTCTTTTTATAAATAAGGTAGTATCTACTTTACCTTTAGAGAAGCCATTTTGAATTAAAAAGTTGCTTAACCTTTCATACCATGCTCGGGGTGCTTGTTTTAAACCATATAAGGCTTTCTTCAGCTTGAATACAAGGTTTGGTCTTTTAGGATCTTCAAATCCTGGTGGTTGTTCCACATAAACTTCTTCTTGGATAATTCGATTTAGGAATGCACTTTTTACGTCCATTTGGAATAACCTGAAATTTTTAAAGCAAGCAAAAGCAAGAAGTAATCTTATAGCTTCTATCAGTTCAAAAAAAAAAATCTTATAGCTTATAACCTTGCCACCGGAGCATAAGTTTCGTCATAGTCTATGCCTTCTTCTTGTGTGTAGCCTTTTGCCACAAGTCTTGCTTTATTTCTTGCCACTTTTCCTTGTTGATCAAGCTTGTTCTTGAAAACCCATTTGGTACCAATGATTGATTTACCTTTTGGTTTAGGAACTAGCTCCCAAATGTTGTTGATTTTGAATTGATTCAGTTCTTCTTGCATTGCTTCGATCCAGCTTTCATCTTTCAATGCATCTTCTATGTTTTTCGGTTCGATCTCAGAAATGAGTGAAAGAGCACTAGAAGCTTCACGTCCTTTAGATCTTGTATGAACTCCTTCATCAATATTGCCAATGATGAGGTCTGGAGGATGACTTGACTTTTGCTTCCAACTTGTAGTTGGTTTGTCAGTTTGGTGAAGCTCTTCTTCAGTTGGAATTACTGAATTTGTTTGAGGCTCAGTGTCTAGGGCTTGAATTTCTTCAAGAGAATTTGTAGACACTTGGCCAGATTCAAAATCTTCAAGTTGAGTCTGATTTTGAACTGAGTCTTCAAACTTCACATTCATGGATTCTTCCACAGTTTGAGTGCGTTTGTTGAAGACTCTGAAGGCTTTGCTTGTCATGGAGTAGCCAATAAAAATTCTTTCATCTGATTTTTCTTCAAACTTACCAATTCGATCACTGGAATTCTTTAGGATAAAACATTTGCAACCGAATACATGAAAATATGAAACAATTGGTTTCTTACCTTTGAACAGTTCATAAGGTGTCTTTTCCAATATAGGTCTTAGAAAAATTCTATTTATAATATAGCAAGCAAGAGAAGTAGCTTCAGCCCAAAAATGAGGTGAAATATTACTTTTGATCAAAAGAGTTCTTGCCATTTCTTGCAAAGAACGATTTTTCCTTTCTACAACTCCATTTTGTTGTGGAGTGTATGGGGATGAAAAATTACGTTGAATACCATTGTCATCACAGTATTTGGCAAAATCATGATTTTTAAATTCTCCACCATGGTCGGTTTTAATACTTGAAATCGCATAAGCTTTTTCAATTTGAATTTTCTTTGCAAACTTAGTAAAATGAATCAATGCATCAGATTTATTTGCAAGAAAGAAAACCCAAGTAAAACGAGAATAATCATCAACTATAACCAAGCAAAATCTTTTACCTCCAATACTTTGAACTCTTGTTGGCCCGAATAAATCCATGTGTAATAGCTGCAAAACACGATTAGTGGTTACTTGATTTACAGATTTAAAGGAATTTCTAACCTATTTTCCAAGTACACAGGGAGTGCATAATTCATGCTTTTGATACTTGAGGTTAGGAAGTCCTCGAACAAGCTTTTTAGATGACACTTTTGCGATTTGCTTCAGGTTGACATGTCCAAGCTTCCTATGCCAGAGAATGACTTCATCTTGAATCGATATCAAGCATTGAGGACTGTCAGACCTTACATCTAGCAAATAAATATTTCCATGTCTTCGTCCGGAAAGGATTGTGAGAGATCCTTGCTTGTTCCGTAACATGTATCTTCTTGAAAGTTGATTTTGTATCCAGAATCGCATAATTGACTAATACTCAATAGATTGTAATTCAATCCTTCAACAAGAGAGACATTATTGATTGTGAGATTTCCAATCATCACAGTTCCTTGACCAACAATCTTTCCCTTGTTGTTACCACCAAAAGAAACATTTCCTCCTTTTATATGAGAGAGTTTTGTAAAACAACTTGAGTCTCCTGTCATGTGTCTTGAACATCCACTGTCCAAATACCACTTGACTTTCTTCTTGAAGGTAACCTGCATTTAAAAGAAAGACTCATGTCTTCTTTGGTACCCAAATCTTCTTGGGTCCATCATTGTTAGTAGTATAAACAGTCTTTGCCCAGCTCTTCTTAACAGGTCTCCAAACTTTGGGACATTCTTTTTCAAAATGATCTACACTTTTACATTTTGAACAAGTAAGAGCATTTTTACCAACAAGCTTTACAAAAACCTTTTGGAAATGATTTTTATAAAAAGTTTTTGTTGGCCTATTCCTAATTCTTTCCTTTACCTTTGGGAAATCGATCAAAGGAACGGTTTCTTGTGTCATTCCTAGACCGGATTTATTAAAGTAAGGTCTTTGGATAGAAAGAATTTTATCCAACTTTTCAGAACCTATTGAAAATTTCTTTGAGACTTTCACTAAATCTTCTTTCAAGCAAGCATTCTCTTTTGAAAGTTCATTCTCATTTTCTTTCGAAACAGCAAGAGACTTGTCTAGGCTTTCAACTTTTTCAAGTAAAATCTTTTCTTGTTGTTTCATTTTGGAATTTTCTCTTTTCAGTTCAGAAATCCTTTTAAGAGAGCTTTTAAAACTGAGACAAAGTTCATCAATGTATTTTGATACTTTGGTAGGAATTTTTAAATTTCTAACCTTGATACCACTGTTTGAGTCTGAGCTTGAGTCTGAGTCTGAGTCTGAGTCTGAGTTTGCCATAAGACATATGTTTGCATATTCTTCATCACTCTCCTCACATTCAGTGTCACTCCACGTCTCGGCTTTGAGTGCTTTCTTAAATTTTTTAGGTTTCCCTTTCTTTTTCTTCAATAAGGGACAATTGGGTCTGACGTGTCCCTTTTTCTTGCATTCAAAGCAAACAGCTTCTTTGATGGTATCTTCTTCTTCATTTGATCTCCTTTGAAATCTTTGATTGTTTTGTTTCTTTCCATTGAACCTTCTACCTTTTCTATTTAACCTTCTGAATTTTCTAATCAGAAGTGCCAATTCTTCATCATCCAAGTCTTCTTCTGAATTTGTAACATCAGAATCATCATTAGATTTTAAAGCAATTGACTTCTTACCTTTTGTGTCAAATTCCTCATTGAATTGCTGACTTCATAGGATTGAAGTGTGCCGACCAATTCGTCTACTGAAAGAGGCATGATTCTTTGTGTTTCTCTTATAGATGTCTTGACGTGATTCCAATCTTTGGAGAGCCCTCTCAACAGTTTATTGACCTTCATAGGTCCTGAGATTGGCTGTCCTTGGTATGCCAAGCTGTTTGCAATTTCTGTAAATCGACTGAACATATCCGTAATGGTTTCTCCTGACTTCATTTTGAAGGCTTCATATTGACCAAGAAGGATATTGATCTTGATTTCTTTGACTCGATCTGTTCCTTCATAGGTGACGTGCAATCTGTCCCAAGCTTCTTTGGCTGTTTCACAAGGTGAAATTCTATTATATTCAGTAGGAGATAATGCACAATATAGAGAGTAGATAGCCTTTGCATCAAGGGCTTGTCTCTTTGAGACATCAATGTGCGTTGTTCCCACTCCATCGGGTAATTCTTTCCCTGTAATAGATACAGCTTTAGGAGTAATTCCATTTTCCACTACATCCCACTCCATAGAATCTTTGGATCTTAGGAATGCTTTCATCTTGTTTTTCCATACGTTGTAATCCTTGCCATCGAAGTAGGGAGGTCTGGTATTGCTTTGCCCTTCAATTAATCCTGGAGCCAAAACACTAGCCATAGATCTTTAGTTTCAGAAGTAATAACACTTCTAATGAATAAGCAACCTACTCTGATACCAATTGAAATAGGCTAGTGAATCAACCTAGAGGGGGGTGAATAGGTTGTTGCGGAATTCTTTTGAAATCTTTTGCGGTAGAATATGTTGATATCAAAGATATATCAAAAATAAATAAGGCACGTATTCATAAAGTAAATAGAGTAGGGTAAGAGAGAATTGATACAAGGATTATAGTGGTTCGGCTTAGTCCAAGCCTACGTCCACTCTCCACGCTGGCAGCCAACCGGCTGTAATCACTATGTAGCAAATGAGAGCTCAAGACATTACGGTATACGGACTAGACTTCTTCAATAGACGTCTCTCTTACAGCTTCTTCCTGCTTTGCTTTCGCACTATATCTCACTCTCTTCGATACACAATTTGAACATGAAAGATTTTAGAGAACAAGTGATTTTGGAGATTCTAACATCGAGATTTTTCTACGCAGTCTCTCCTCATTTCCAAGCAACATCGATCCACCTTAAATAGCCTCCGTGCCTTCATACCCGTTGGCACTTACCAAAAATTCATCCAATCAACCCGTTGGACTGAATCAATTTAAGTGATCTCCTTGTCGCCGAAAATGTAAGTAGACAAGAGCTCGTCAATCCCGTTCGCCCATACAATCGGGATCTTGAGTTCCCAAAATTAGATTCTTCCAAGAATAAACTTGATCTTCAACAGATAAAATCCGAAGAATAAATCTTCCAAGCTCTCGATCACAGCCAGAGATATTCCATGGTTAAGATTAGGAAATATGAAATCCAATATTTTACTTTCCTTAGCCATAAGAATAACCTGTGGCCAGCCTGTAAAAATCGCGAATTGTCTTCAGACTTAGATTTGGGTCTTGAAGGTCGTTAGACTGAAACTGAGTCTTGAAGGTCTTCAGACTGAAACTGTGTCTTGACTGACTTCAGACGGAAAAACTTCAGACCGAACTTCTGGGTCTAACTGTCTTTGAAAACCTTTAGACTTTGAACACTTCTAACGAAACTGACTGAGTCTTGGAGTCCTTAGACCGTACTGTTGAGGCTATTTTGTTAACTTCAAAACTCCAAGGGATTCTTCTTCAACAGAGACAAATGTAGAAGAGAACTATCTTTGCTTGTTTGACACATGATATGCCATTGAAACGTGGAATGAAGAAAAACCAATCGAAATTGTGTTGTGTTAGGACGGTTTTCTGTCGTGACACGAGATGGCTTTGTTCAAGTGTGGTTTTCTCGAAATATCACACACATCAGTCGTTTGACTGCTTCATGAGATACCTTATCAGCAGTCAAGGGCCAATATTGTATCTCTAGGCTGTTAATGCTTTTCATTGTTCTAGTGCAATGGTGTGGGAACTAAGGGTGCATTTGATTCGTGGAAAACATTTTTCAAAAGATGATTGGTTATATTACTTAGAAAAATTGTTCAAGGAAAAATGTTTGCATTATTGACCACAATTTATGACTAACTATTTCCTTAGATGATGGAAATATTTCTCATTTAATCTTGAGCTTTCCATGAAACAAATGCACCCTAAGTTACTTATTTACAAAGATCTTGTTTCCAGTATGGTTCTATTACAGTCTACTATACTGCAAACTTAAGGCTTGTGGTTTATACTTCTCTTCTTTTGTAATGAAAAAGGTAACTTTAAATAACCAAAACAGCATACTGGACCTTGACATAAAGAGGGATGGAAAAGATTAACATTCTAATTTTTTGAATATTTTCCCTTCTATGTGACTTCGGTTCTTTCGTTGTAGCAATTCGAAGTTTGTTACATTGATTCCCCGACTTGGAGATGGTTATCCCACCATCAGCTAAGCCACCGAGAATAATAAACTTTCTCAAGCCTTATGTTCTGAAGATGCACTTCACTAACAAGTTTGTAAGTACCCGAGTCATCCATTCCCCAACTGCTACTGTGGCGTCTTCGGCGAGCTCGCAGGAGAAGGCTTTGAGACCAAGCATGGACTCGACTCGAGATGTGGCTGCAGCTGCGAAGATAAGGAAAGATACTGGGAGAGAGGCTGCTGCTCAAGAGCATCCCTGCTGTCGCCGTCCACTTGAAAAGAGAACAAAAGTATCATGGCAAAGTCAAAGCTGTTACCGATTCTGTGAGAGGAGCAGGTGTGAAGTTGCTTTGAAAATTCCTGAACTTATCGGTTGTATTTGTTTTAAGACTTGTGACCTCTGTTTGAAGTGATCTTCACTTGAGAGATTGAAAGAGAGTGCATGAACTTTTTATGTTGGAGGCTGCTTATATTGATTTCTTCTTTGTAAGGATATAAGCATATTGAATGCTTGGGCATGTATGCATCTGACCATGTGCTTTGGCATGTTTGGATAGATTATCAGGGTGAGAATGATTGAAAATGATGAGCCTGCCGCTCAACTCTTAAATACTGATGTCATTGTATCAATACAAGTTGGTTCAGAGTCCCATATAGATCATTGATTGCTCACATTCGGCGCTTTCGGTTTCTACCAGAGCCTTACTGATATTGAAAGAAAACAGCTGCTTGAGACGCTCAACTTCCAAAGATCTTGCACTCTTTGTAGCTCCAGAAAATGTTCAATTTATACTATTTACCATATTAACATTGTAAGGCTATGGGGGAGAAGGCACAGGAAGCTATAAGCATTAGTTAACGGATTATCAGGTTGATGAACTGTGACTTAATCATGAAGTAGCTCTATCCGTCCGTCACATAGAGATGGTGACTTGACACTTGCCTATGAAGCCGGAAGGACTCGGGGTTGAAGCTTTGTTGCTCAAGTATATATGAAAATCCTATGCTAGCCTTAATTTCAGCCAAAGAGACGAAGTTTAAGACAAATTGAGTTTACTTTATTAACCGGAAAAAGTTGTTATAGCAATATAGCAATCATAATCACGCTCAGGAAACTGCAGTGCATTGGACGTCCCTGAACTTACGTGCTTCCCAAGTGATTTACCGACTAATGTGGCGGTGCATGGTATAAGTCCAAAAGAAGAGGCAATAAAACCAAACTCCTTTGTAAATACCTGAAAAGCTCCAGAGGAGCTATCTATTCATCCTGGAAGAATTGCCCAGACAATTGCTTCAATCCTTTCTATTTCGCTACTAGAATACAGGTTCAGTCTCAAAATCTGCAGTGAAAGACATCCGGTTTGTGTCTTTCTCAAGCAGCACGATCTGGGGTTCCACGTGGAAGGAGCTGAAAAAATGGAGCCACGAAGATGCAAATGTGTATGTTTTCGCCAAAAAATTTTCGGGAATTGGAATTTGGAATAATATCGACCCACTGATAAGCAAAGCGCCTAGATTTGTGCAACTTCGTTCCAATGAACTGAACATTACGAGCAACTTCATCCTTGGATGGGTCCTGAAACCGATAGGGATTTTTCTATCCCTTTCAACCTCTGCAACACTTGGGTCCATCATCCTTCGCCATACTCCGAATGAAGTTTACGAGGAATTTTCCTTTTGCAGCATCTGACGTGCGAACAAAGATGCAGAATTGGGAGTAATCGAGGACGCCCTTGCATGGAACCTCAATATCATCACGTGTTGTTAGTTATTGTAACTGTAACGTATTTGAGAAGCATTTTATCAAACTTAAAAGATATTTCGTCAGTTGATCTTAATTAAATTGTAATTGGAATCTCCATAGCATCCATTTCATGCGAAATTGGAAGATTTGAATGGCTTGCGAGAACTGCAACAAGGATGGAGAAAAGGGAAGCCAAATAGATGAAGAAGCCAAAGCGGAAGGCATTAGATTTCGTGGACTGTGAAATTGTTGAGAAGATGTCCAATTAAACCATGGGTCATGTAGATCAAGGAATGGAAATGTGATAACCTTGAAATGCCATTCACGGATTGCATCTTTTACTTGCAAGTGAACAGTAGATCTTGGACTTGTACCGATCATCTCACTTGTCTGCAATAGTAAACAGGGGTATTAGAGATTCAATGTTATTTTACTGGAAAATGTTCATAAATGGTTGTTTTCTTCGTTATGGATTATTCAAATTCATATCCTAGACAAAAATGATCGGAGCCACGTTTTTCTATGAAATGATAGTCGCCGCCATAGACTTGACTGATATGTCTTTCAAGAAAAGTGAAGAAGGCTTCCACATCATTTACATGTAGAAAAATCCTACTCCATGCTAGACATGAAGTTGCAAGTAAAAACAATTAATAAAGTTCAACTTTCTAGCACTAATTTGTCATTGTGTATCTAGAATGGATGGCCTAAAAACTCCTCCAACGTACTTTATGCGTTCAGCCAAGGGAGAAATTCTATGGCACTAAGAATTTTTCACACCCAAGTAAACATCACCGAAGACTTTGACCCCAGTAACCACGTTCCAAGAAGACTTTGACTTTTTAACGATTATAATTAAGTGCATCGCTATCTTAGAGGCATTGTGCTCGACCAAAAAAATGGAATTTTACCGGTTCCTTTGGTTTCTCTTTTGTCTTTCTGGGCAACTGTTATTAAACCTTCCTTTCTCCACAGCACAATTATGTCGTCCAATCCAAAGTGATGCCTTACTTCAGTTCAACGATTCCCTCACAGTTGAAACTAATACGGACTCAGATTGTGATTCGAAAATGACTACATGGAAGAAAGGCTTGGATTGTTGTTTGTGGGACGGTGTCACTTGCGACAATGTAACAGGTAACATTATTAGCCTCGATCTTTCATATAGCTGTCTACAGGGGACCCTCCATTCTAACAGTTCACTCTTTGCACTTCGCCATCTTCAGAGCCTCAACCTTGCTTTTAACAATTTTCGTTCCTCACCCATTTTGCCTGAACTAAGTGTGTTTGCTGAATTGAGGCACCTCAATCTCTCGTATTCCAATTTTTTAGGTTTAGTCCCTATTGAAATTTCTTTCCTTTCTAAACTTGTTTTACTTGATCTCTCTTGGAACTATAAGAACGATGGTATTTTTGAGGCACTTAAGATTGAAAATACTGCTTTCAAAATTCTTGTTCAGAATTTGACAGAGTTGAGGGGACTTAACCTTGATGGCATAGACATGTCTGCTGTTTCGCTCAGTTCTTTCATGAATTTATCATCCTCCTTGACATTCTTCCATGCGGTTGACTGCACATTGCAAGGGGAACTTCCACCCAACATTTTTAGCTTGCCAAACCTCCTTGATCTCAGTTTGGATTTCAATTATTTCACGGTTTCTTTTGCAAAGTCTAATTGGAGCAAGTCTCTTGAATCCTTAGCCTTCTCGTATACGAGCATTTCGAGCAAAATACTTGATTCAATCGGTGAATTCAAGAATTTAAAAAATCTGTATCTTAGCAACTGCACATTGACAGGATCGATTCCCTCATCGCTTGCGAACTTAACAAAATTAACCACTTTGGACCTTTCACGCAATGAATTAACCGGTCATATCCCGTCATTTGTTGTAAAGCTTGAACAACTCATGGATGTAGACCTTTCTTTGAACAACTTCACTGGTATTTTGGACTTGGGAGTCTTTTCGACACTGAAAAATCTACAAGCCCTTCGTCTTACAGTTGAGCCAAATCTAGTGTGCAACAGTATGAATCACACATTTCCGAAGCTTGAGACTTTGGGCTTGCCTTCCTGCAACTTGACCGAGTTCCCTCCTTTTTTGAACTCTTTAAAAATGCTAAGAGTTTTAGATCTCTCCAAAAACAAGATTGGCGGTCAGATACCGAGATGGTTTTGGGATGTAGGGAAAGGTACCCTACAGTCTCTTGATATTTCTGGTAACCTTATTGAGGGAGGCATACAACAATTTCCTTGGAAAGAGTTGATCGATATTGACCTTAGCGACAACTTATTCCAAGGCCCACTTCCAATTCCACCACTCCATATAGTTTACTTTCAGGCCACCGACAACGGCTTCAGTGGAGAGATTCCATCTTCCGTTTGCAAATTAAGCTCCCTTATATATCTAAATTTGGCTCGTAACAATCTCTCGGGCTCTATTCCACAAGGTTTGGGAAATTTAACCAACCTTAGGGGTCTAGACTTGAGTGCGAATAAGTTTGAAGGGACATTACCGAGGTCTTTAGACAATTGTGCATCTTTGTTCTTGCTAAACGTCAGTCACAACAGAATCAACGATACTTTTCCGAAGTGGTTGCTAGAAGCCCCCTTATTATTGGCCATTGCTCTGCAATTCAATGAATTTCATGGCCAAATCAATCCTCCAACTATTCCATATCTTCCCTCCAGGCTTCGTAGTTTTTCCATATCTAACAATGATTTAGAGGGTCAATGGCCCGAAGAATATTTTCTCTCTCTATTGAATCTGCAAACCGTTGATCTATCCAACAATAGATTTGAAGGTCCTCTTCCGATTCCACCGCCCACTACTCAAATCTATTCCATTGCAAACAACAAGATTGGTGGATAGGTTTCCCCTTTGATATGCAATGCCACTAAGCTCATAGTCCTCGACTTGTCCAATAATAGTTTGATGGGCACCTTGCCAGAGTGCTTGATGACCTTTAGCAAAAATCTCTCGGTGCTCAACCTCCGCATGAACATGATTCACGGTTTGATCCCTAGAAAATTTGTTGAGGATAACAAAGTAAGGACCATCGACCTCAGTCGGAATCGATTTGAAGGGACATTGCCACGGTCCTTATTACATTGTGAAAATTTGGAAGTTTTGGATCTCGGCAGCAATAGAATGAAGGATACGTTCCCGGATTGGTTGGGAACCCTTCCCAAGCTACAGGTTCTTGTTTTGAGGTCCAACATGTTTCATGGCTTCGTGAGTAGTCCTAGGGAAGTTTGCTCATTTTCTAAATTACGCATCTTCGATCTGTCCAACAACAATATGAGTGGTCCTTTACCCGTTAGTTATATTATGAAGCTTACTGCCATGATGTATCTCGATAAAAGACAAGGCAAGCCACAGTATATGGGAGATGGTAATTATCAAGATTCAGTCATGGTGACCATGAAAGGACTGGAGATACGGTTGGTGAAAATTCTAACTGTTTTCACGAGTATCGACTTATCGAGCAACCATTTTGGTGGGGAGCTTCCCGTGTATATTGGAAACTTAAAGTCGCTCAAAGGGCTAAACTTTTCCCACAACAATCTCACGGGCTATATCCCTCTATCTACTGGCAATTTGACTGAACTCGAATGGCTTGACCTCTCTTCAAACAAGTTCATTGGAAGCATTCCTCAAGAACTAGCGGATTTGACATCTCTTGCATTCTTGAACCTCTCAGAGAATCAGCTCATCGGACCTATTCCTCGAGGAAGGCAATTCAACACATTCAAGAGCGACTCATTTGCCATGAATCCTAGACTATGCGGATTTCCATTGTTGGAGACATGCACAAACAATCCACGAGAAATTCCACCAGTAACCATTCTTCGAGAAAATGATACAGGGCATGGAGGTTGGTTTGAGTGGAGAGCCATATTGATGGGTTATGGGTGTGGAACCGTAGGTGGAGTCTCTCTAGGATACATTGTTCTCGGATCTAGAAAATTGGAATGGCTTGCGGGGTTGCTTGAAAGGAAAGGAGCTAATGTGAGAAAGAAGTGGAGGAGGAATGCTCATAGATCTTATCAAAGATGAGAATCTCGTCTGTTCATTCTTTGCATTGTAATATGATGAGTAAATCTGTTGAGGTGCCTTGAGATTGAATACATGCTTATTATTTTCACCTTTTTATCATTTGAGTGTAGTCTCATCCAAGTAAACAAAATAAGATCTAATTTATGCCCGATTCTTGTGGAAAGTTATTTCTTTCCTTTTTTTCAAGGGATAATATCAAAACCATAAGAAAAGCGAGACATGATACGCTTTTGGTTTAATATATAGGCCAATCTCAAGGTACATACGACTAGTGTGTATGATCGCCAGTGTCTTCAGGAATTGCATAATTATTTATTATAGGCTACTTCTTTTCACTTTTGTAGAGAAAAGAATAAATTTTTTCAGGAATTGAGTGATTACTTAATTAAGTTGATATGGGATGAATAGTTATTATAGATGTGCGAATTGAGTGGTCACTTGATGAAAAGAAAGTAGCAAATAGTTGTTGAAACCTAATTTTGCCGGTTTGGCTAACCATCTTTACTTGAAAAAAGAATAGAAAAATTGAATCAGGCCGGTTTGACCCGGTCCTCTTGGGCCCAGCCCGCGACCCTGCACCTGCTCGGCCTTTCTCTTCTCTAGTGCGCGTCCGACCCGGCCTCCCCTCCCTTTCTTTTCTCTTTCTCGCCCCGCTCCGTCGGTCTTCCGCCTCACGACACACAACCGTCGCCGCTCTTCACTGCTCGTCATCCCACTTCTCCCGCAATCGCACCAAGGCTTCTATTCGCCCCTGTTTTCTTGACCAAAGTACTCTGAAGAACTCGTCTCCTATCCATCCACCTTCACTGGTTCCGACCTTCGACATAACATAGAACTCACTCCCTTCTGCTCGGATTCATGGCTTAAGGTCCTGAAGCGACAAGGTCTCGGTCGAGATCTGTCCGTTGGCCTGTGACCCTGGTCCTTAACGATGACGGAGCTTCCGTCGTCGATCCAGTTGCTAGTCGCAGCTTCGTTTCGGTCCATTAACAATGCAACACTCTTATCCTGTTACACTTTTTTTCTGGTGAAGGAGAATAGCCGAAATAGCTTGTTTCGAGTCTATGTTAACGATCAGACGTATCCTGGACTGTTTTTGGGTGGATGTGATCCGAATTCGTTGATGCTCAATTTTATTTTCCCGAAGGGAATGAGAAGAGAGGAGAATTCACTCTAGAGGGCTCTTGTTCTCTCCTGCTTGTGGCTCTCATCGACTTGCGGCCACCGGCAGCTCTTCCCTCAGCACGGCCATTCGTAATCGGTCTCTCAGTCATCGCTCCTCCCGCTCGTGCCGTCATTTCTTTCTCACAGCGACGGAGGGCAAGAATTCCTTTCTTGGCTCTCAATTCTCCTCCTGCAATATGGTCGTCAGCCGCCGCAACTTCTTCCTCTGGTTTGAGGTCGCCACTCAGTTCATCACCGGAAGCTTACCTCCAGCTCACCGGCACTCGCCTCAACTCTAAATCACCTCCATTCTGTTCCGCCTCTATGTCGCTGGCTATAGTTTGTCCAATCGCAGATTTCGCCTTGTCGGAACGGATCGACACGACATTTTCGAGCTTTTAGTCACCAAACTGTCTTCGGTTTCTGGTTTTCTCTCGTTCCGATGAAGTTTGGTCGAAGTCTTCAGAAAATGAAGCCGAGCGGAATCTCTCTCTCTGCTGTCCTCCCTTCGCCCTCCACGCGAGGCTCAGCTTGGAGCGATATCATCTCATTTTGAAATCGTACGCAATTTCAAGGTTCGAGTGAGGGTACTGAGTTCACTGATTCTTTCGGGTAGATGGGAGAGTTGAGATGAAACGGTGATATTGAGTAAGTAATAGAAGCGATCATTTTTAGAAAAATATTATTTCAATCTTGAGCTTTTCATGAAATAAAAGCACCCTAAGTGACTTATTATAAGGATCTTGTTTCTCCTATGGTTCTATTAGTAAGGACCCATCTACAGTCCCCTATACTCCAAGCTTAACATGAAGAGGGAATGGAAAAGATGAACAGTCTATTTTTCAGATTATGTCCCTTTTATCTGATGTTGGTGCTTTGGTTCTAGCAATTCGAAGTTCATTATATTGATTCCACAACTCAGAGATGGTTATCCCACCGCCAGCTAAGGCCCCGAGAATAATAAACTTTCTCAAGCCTGACGTTCTGAAAATGCACTCACTAGCAAGTTTGTAAGTGCCCAAGTCATCCATTCCCCCTACTGCTACTGTCGCGTCATCAGCGAGCTCACAGGAGAAGGCTTTGAGACCGAGCATGGACTCGACTCGAAACATGGCTGCAGCTGCGATAATAGGAAAGATACCGGCAGAGAGGCTGCTGCTCAAGGGCATCCCTGCTGTTGAAGTCCACTTGAAAAGAGAACAAAAGTATCACGGCAAAGTTAAGGCAGTCATCGATTACGTGGGAGAAGCAAGTGTGAAGTTGCTTTGGGAACTCCTGAACTTATTGGCTGAATTTGTTTTAAGACTTGTGATCTTTGTTCGAAGTAATCTTCACTTGAGAAAGATTGAAAGAGAGTGCATGAACTTTTTATGTTGGAGGCTGCTTATATTGATTTCTTCTTTGTAAGGATATAAGCATATTGAATGTTTGGGATCTGAGCATGTGCTTTGGCGTGTTTGGACAGATAATCAGGGTGAGAATGGTTGAAAATGATGAGCCTGCCGCTCAACTCTTAAATACTGAAGTCGTTGCATCCATACAAGTCAGTTCAGAGTCCAATATAGATCATTGATTGCTCACTTTCGGCGCTTTTGGTTTCTACCGGAGCCTTACTGATATTGAAACAAAACAGCTGCTTGAGACGCTCGATTTCCAAAGATCTTGCACTCTTTGTAGCTCCAAAAAATGTTCAATTTATACTATTTACCATATTAACATTGTAAGGCTATGGGGGAGAAGGCACAGGAAACTATAAGCATTAGTTAACGGATGATCAGGTTGATGAACTGTGACTTAATCATGAAGTAGCTCTATCCGTCCGTCACCTAGAGATGGTGACTTGACACTTGGCTATTGTCGCGACCAAATTTTTCGGGGTGTGAACCACCTAGGGTTTGGCTAATGGATTGTTAAGCCTAGACTTAACTCGGGCTCTCCCAAGCCCATACCAATTCGCAACTTTAGGTTTGGATTCTTAACATGCAAATGATTTTTATTTAGGAGTCGCCACTAATCAGTTTTTTGGTGGGTCGATTAGAAACCCAAGTAAAGTAATGGGAGATTTACTTTACTCCTACAAACTAGAGATTATGGGTACGGGGACTTGGTTACACTAGATTTCTCTAATGCCCTTTCGGTACCATTCTTTTATTTTGAAAAATGTTTAGCAGGCAGCGTGAATCGATTTTAATTTATCTCCCTAACATGTGAGGTGATCATGTGGGTGCACAATCCACCAATTTAACACCCAATAAAACAATGAATAAGGTTAAGGGACTTACCTTGTAGCAACGAAAGCATCTGCATCGTTAGATCAGAATTCACATCAATAACCCCAAATATAATTTCTAATTAACACGCAATTTCTCTTTTTTTGTTTTCACTTTATTTAATGGGAACTTAATCAATATGCAATGCACACTAGCAATCTAATATGACATGGCAACATGACCTAAATTACATGACATGGCAGTATGATCTAAACTATATGACATGAATAGGCATGCAGTCTACCTTGAAACATGAAATGGATTTATTCTAAATTTTTTGTATTTTCCATGAAATTCAAAATTAAAGAAATGCAACTATTAAATGTGCAATCTAAATTAATCAAATGACCTAATTCTACATGACATGCGCATGATTTTTGTATTTTTTATGAAAATTTGTAATTAAAATTGCTAAAAGTCAAAATCTTACTAAAGTGAGATATTATCTATTTTAAGTTAGGAAATAGACTAATCTGAATCATATCTTAACTTAGAAATTTATCTCGACATGCAATTTAATTGAAAGATATTATCTAACTAACATACTATCTAAACATGCATTTTAATATAATTAAAGAAAAAATCTGACTATTCTATCATGCAATTCTATCTAGGAAATCAATTCTAATCTACATGATATGCAAATGCAGTTTTTTTGTATTTTTTGGGATAAATAAAACAATTAAAAGATAAGCACCAAATCATTCACGATCATCAAAGATATTATCCATCATCCAAATTTGGAAGCGATATCTAATCAAACCCAATCATTTCGCTAATAAAATCAATAAATTGATCTTAAGCCTTAAAGATCAAGATATTAATCTTATTCCCGCGTGATTAATTATTCCATCTAAAGCCTTATAGATGGAATAAAAAATTGTGTGCGGTTGCGAATTAGGTAATAAACCATAATTGGGAATACACCGATAATTCAAATATGCACATAAGATATCAAAAGTATACTTTAGGCAATAGAATATCTAAATCAAATTTAGATACGATAATTACTTGATTCTGCTAATGATATTACCGAATTTGGAGCAAGTGGAATCCGCTCAACGGGTGACCGGCGGTGCGTGGTGGTGCTTGGCCTCGGTTGATGGCGCGGTGTGGATCGAGTCTTTGCAACTCACGAACGGATAGGATGGTTCGGCATCATTGCCTCGCTAGAAAATCTGCAAAAAAGAAATCTTCAACAATTGTGGACGTCTCTTTCGTCAGATGGGTTCTTCTCTGCTTGGACCATTGTTTATTATATCCTGCATGTACTATCTCTGGAAGGACGATCTCGGATGTGGGGGTTCAATAGCCGCAGGAGTGTGATGTTAGGATTACAGGCAAGGCCCTCCGCAGGGCTCCAGAGCGGCGAGGCTCCAATGTCAAAGTCTCGAATAGGGAGCAGCATCAACCGTTGCGTTAATTGGGCCCAATTTTTATTCGTATGAAGACGTCGTGGCTGTGCAAGGGCTTCTCGTGGCGTCAATGGTGATGGTTCACGGATGATCAATGAGATCACATAGGGACTCGCGACTCGGGAGTCTCGAAGTGGTTCGTCAGTGATTGATAACCTGCAGAACAGAGGAACAACTCCACAACCTGGCAAAAGATCAACAACTGCGACGACAGATCGATGCACAATGTAAGCTAGGAACCATAGGTCTCCGGTGGTGACAGCTTCTCGACAAGGAAGCGTTGACTATTTATTTTTCCAAAATTTGTACGACACCACGGACCAAACTCTTCACGTTATCCTCGCCCAAGAAATAACCCTTTGCTTGCAGGAAATAAACTCATAACAATTCACGTCAATCTCACTTTTGGATAACACTCAGAATAAGACAAATCCACCACTTAGGCTTATTTCACTAAAATCTTGGTACTTGTTTTTGACTGTGGACTTCGGGGCAACGAGAGATGCGGCTCGGACTTCAGGCTCGTGGCGGTGGCCACCAAAATCTGGCGCGACTTTCACGTATGTAGAGAGATACTGGCCTTGCTGGACATCGACGAATCCGTCGGGCTAGATGAAACTCCACAAGAGTCTCGCTGGCTCTAAAATATGATGATGGTGATTCAGACGATCCTGAGTTACGCTGGTGATAAGCTTATCGAAACCGCTGGACGCTCCTGGGAGCTCGACTGAAAGTGCGTTACTGGTGGCAGGACTTTTGATGGATCAACAATAGTGACGGTGAGGGTAACGCAGAGTGGTGAGGCTATGTGAGGATTGTGGAGATAACAAGGTCACGGCCGCAGAAGGGACTCGGCCGTGGCTTCTCGGCTTTTTGATTTTTCCCGTCTGTTAGCGAAGCCACCCCCCCCAAACTTTCATACTGCCTACCTTGCATTACAAAAGAGGAAATTTGTATATAAAAAGAATCGTTGAAATTCACATTTCCTCCATTACCTCCTGCATGTGTATCCTGTGTTTCCCTTGATATCTTTCCTTGCGTTATCAAATTGGAAATTCCAATAAGAGTGAGCGATATTTTGTCGTCGCCTTGCTCCTTCTTCACATTCTATCGGCATCTTATAATATATTCTGATCACGCCTACACAAGCCGAATTTATCTTGAAACGTGGGAAGCAAAATTTTTTATTATTTTCCTTCACGATTCCCGCACCTCTTGCACTTTGCCGAATTATTCAATTGCCCCTTTTTCTTCAAATCTCTTCAAGACGAACCAAATATACGTTCCAAATTTTTACTACCCTTTTCTTGGTTATCTTCCTCAGCAGAAACATTGGTCAGCCCTTGATTTTTTTCAAAGCCAATTTTTTAAAGTTCATGTGTGAGTGGGCTCCTTTCCCGCAATATCAACCCTCCATTGCCGAATTTCACACAAGATCCACACAATGCAACTTTATGTAGACTCATTGTTCTGGTAATGTTCCTAACACTATATGTTATGCGATTAAATAAATAAATTACTGGATCGCCAAAATTTAGGTGTCAACAGCTATGAAGCCGGAAGGACTCGGGGTTGAAGCTTTGTTGCTCAAGCATATATGAAAATCCTATGCTGGCCTTAATTTCAGCCAAAGAGACGAAGTTTTAAGACAAATTGAGTTTACTTTATTAACCGGAAAAAGTTGTTATAGCAATATAGCAGTCATAATCACGCTCAGGAAACTGCAGTGCATTGGACGTCCCTGAACTTACGTGCTTCCCAACAGATTCACCGACTAATGTGGTGTCGCATGGTATAATTCCAAAGGAAGAGGCAATAAAACCGAACTCCTATGTAAATACCTGAAAAGCTCCAAAGGGGCTAGCTATTCATCCTGGAAGAATTGCCCGGACAATTGCTTCAATCCTTTCTATTTCGCTACTAGAATACAGGTTCAGTCCAAAAATCCGCAGTGAAAGGCATGCGGTTTGTGTCTTTCTCAAGCAGCACGATGTGGGGTTCCACATGGAAGGCGCTCAACAAATGGAGCCACGAAGACGCAAATGTGTATGTTTTCGCCAAAAAAATTTTCTGGAATTGGAATTTGGAATAATATCGATCCCCTGATAAGCAAAGCGCCTAGATTTGTGCAACTTCATTCCAATGGACCTAACCTTACGAGCAACTTCATCCTTGGATGGGTCTTGAAACCGATAAGAGATTTTTCGATCTTTTTCAACGTCTACAACACTCGGGTCCATCATCCTTCGCCATACTCCAAATAAAGTTTACGAGGAATTTTTCTTTTACAGCATCTGACGTACGAACAAAGATGCAGAATTGGGAGTAATCGAGGACGCCCTTGCATGGAACCTCAATATCATCACTTGTGTTGTTAGTCATTGTAACTGTAACATATTTGACAAGCATTTTATCTAACTTAAAAGATATTTCGTCAATTTATCTTAATTAAATTGTAATTGGAATCTCCATAGCATCCATTTCATGCAAAATTGGAAGATTTGAATGGCTTGCAAGAACTGCAACAAGGATGGAGAAAAGGGAAGCCAAATGGATGAAGAAGCCAAAGCGAAAGGCATTAGATTTTGTGGACTGTGAAATTGCTAAGAAGATGTCCAATTAAACCATGGGCCATGTAGATCAAGGAATGGAAAAGTAATAAGCTTGAAATGCCATTAAGAGATTGCATCTTTTACTTGCAAGTGAACAGTAGATCTTGGACTTGTACCTATCATCTCACTTATCTGCAATAATAAACCGGGGTATTAGAAATTCAATATTATTTTACTGGAAAATGTTCATAAATGGTCACTTTCTTCATTGTGGATTATTCAAATTCGTATACTAGATGGTAATGATCAGAGCCACGTTTTTCTATGAAATGATAATTGCCACCATAGACTTGACTGATATGTCTTTCAAGAAAAGTGGAGAAGGCTTCCACATCATTTACATGTAAAAAAATCCTACTCCATGCTAAACATGATGTTGCAAGTAAAAACAATTAATAAAGTTCAACTTTCTAGCACTAATTTGTCATTGCCCATCTAGAATGGATGGTCTAAAAACTCCACCGTATTTTAAGCGTTTAGCCAAGGGAGAAATTCTATGGCACTAAGAATTTTCCACACCCAAGTATACCCCACCAAAGACTTTGACCCCAGTAATCATGTTTCAAGAAAACTTTGACTTCTTAACGATTATAATTAAGTGCATCGCTATCTTAGAGGCATTGTGCTTGACCAAGAAAATGGAATTTTACCAATTCCTCTGTTTTCTCTTTTATCTTTCTGGGTAATTGTTATTAGACTTTCCTTTTTCCATAGCACAATTATGCTGTCCGGTCCAAAGTGATGCCTTGCTTCAGTTCAATGATTCCCTCACAATTGAAACTGATACTGACTCAAATTGTGATCCGAAGATGACTACATGGAAGAATGGCTTGGATTGCTGCTCGTGGGATGGCGTCACCTGTGACAATGTAATGGGTAACATTATCGGCCTTGATCTTTCATATAGTTGTCTGCATGGGACCCTCCGTTCTAACAGCTCACTCTTTGCACTTCACCATCTTCGGAGCCTCAACCTTGCTTTTAACAATTTTTGTTCCTCACCTATTTTGCCTAAACTAAGTGTGTTTGCTGAACTGAGGCACCTCAATCTCTCTAATTCCAATTTTTTAGGTTTAGTTCCTGTTGAAATTTCTTTCCTTTCTAAACTTGTTTTACTTGATCTCTCTTGGAACATTAAGGACAAGGGTATTTTTGTGGAACAAAGTCTTAAGATTGAAAATTCTGGTTTCAAAATCCTTGTCCAGAATTTGACAGAGTTAAGGGAACTTAACCTTGATTTCATAGACATGTCTGCTGTTTCAGTCGGTTCTTGGTGAATTTATCATCCTCCTTGACGTTTTTTAGTGTGTATGACTGCATGTTACAAGGGGAACTTCTGTAACGACCCGGGCCCCACTCTATAATATTGTCCGTTTTGGATGGGATTGCACGAAGCCATTTCCCTCCCTCACGGCTTTAAAACGCGTCATACAGGTTAAGAGGGGCCCAAGCCATTATATACGGCCCAAGACTTCCTCCCTAGGCGATGTGGGACGGGGACTCCTTCCTTGCGCACGTCCGGACCGAGGCGCGGACGCACCACCATCCCTCCTCCCCCCGCACCGCCGCTCGGGCCGTCACACTCTCCCCTCCTTGGGAGCACAGCGCCCTCGCTGTGGCCCACACGCGGTCGAGAGTCGGCTCTGATACCATTTGTAACGACCCGGGCCCCACTGTATAATATTGTCCGCTTTGGATGGGATTGCACGAAGCCATTTCCCTCCCTCACGGCTTTAAAACGCGTCATACAAGTTAAGAGGGGCCCAAGCCATTATATACTGGCCCAAGACTTCCTCCCTAGGCGATGTGGGACAAGGACTCCTTCCTTGCGCACGTCCAGAGACTGAGGCACGGACGCACCGCCATCCCTCCTCCCCCCGCACCGCCACTCGGGCCGTCACACTCTCCCCTCCTTGGGAGCACAGCGCCCTCGCTGTGGCCCCACACACGGTCGAGAGTCGGCTCTGATACCATTTGTAACGACCCGGGCCCCATTGTATAATATTGTCCGCTTTAGATGGGATTGCACGAAGCCATTTCCCTCCCTCACGGCTTTAAAACGCGTCATACAGGTTAAGAGGGGCCCAAGCCATTATATACGGCCCAAGACTTCCTTCCTAGGCGATGTGGGACAGGGGACTCCTTCCTTGCGCACGTCCGGGACGAGGCGCGGACGCACCGCCATCCCTCCTCCCCGCGCACCGCCGCTCGGGCCGTCACACTCTCCCCTCCTTGGGAGCATAGCGCCCTCGCTGTGGCCCCACACGCGGTCGAGAGCCGACTCTGATACCATTTGTAACGACCCGGGCCCCACTATATAATATTGTCCGCTTTGGATGGGATTGCACAAAGCCATTTCCCTCCCTCACGGCTTTAAAACGCGTCATACAAGTTAAGAGGGGCCCAAGCCATTATATACTGGCCCAAGACTTCCTCCCTAGGCGATGTGGGACGGGGACTCCTTCCATGCGCACGTCCGAGACGAGGCGCGGACGCACCGCCATCCCTCCTCCCCGCGCACCGTCGCTCGGGCCGTCACACTCTCCCCTCCTTGGGAGCGCAGCGCCCTCGCTGTGGCCCCACACGCGGTCGAGAGTCGGCTCTGATACCATTTGTAATGACTCGGGCCCCACTGTATAATATTGTCCGCTTTGGATGGGATTGCACGAAGCCATTTCCAGTGTGACGGCCCGAGCGGCGGTGCGCGGGGAGGAGGGATGGCGGTGCGTCCGCATCTCAGTCTCTGGACGTGCGCAAGGAAGGAGTCCCTGTCCCACATCGCCTAGGGAGGAAGTCTTCGGCCGCATATATAATGGCTTGGGCCCTCTTAACCCGTATGACACGTTTTAAAGCCGTGAGGGAGGGAAATGGCTTCGTGCAATCCCATCCAAAGTGGACAATATTATACAAAGTGGGGCCCGGGTCGTTACAAATGGTATCGAGCCGACTCTCGATCGCGTGTGGGGCCACGGCGAGGGCGCCGTGCTCCCAAGGAGGGGAGAGTGTGACGGCCCGAGCGGCGGTGAGCGGGGAGGAGGGATGGCGGTGCGTCCGCGCCTCGCCCTGGACGTGCGCAAGGAAGGAGTCCCCGTCCCACATCGCCTAGGAAGGAAGTCTTGGGCCGATATAATGGCTTGGGCCCTCTTAACCCGTATGACGCGTTTTAAAGCCGTGAGGGAGGGAAATGGCTTCGTGCAATCCCATCCAAAGCGGACAATATTATACAGTGGGGCCCGGGTCGTTACAAATGGTATCAGAGCGTTTTAAAGCCGTGAGGGAGGGAAATGGCTTCGTGCAATCCCATCCAAAGCGGACAATATTATACAGTGGGGCTCGGGTCGTTACAACTTCCACCCAACATTTTTAGCTTGCCAAACCTCCTTGATCTTAATTTGGAATTCAGTGATTTCACGGTTTCTTTTCCGAAGTCTAATTGGAGCAAGTCTCTTGAATCCTTAACCCTCTCGTTTTGAAGCATCTCGGGCAAAATACCCGATTCAATCAGTGAATTCAAGAATTTAAAAACTTTGCATCTTAGGAACTGCACATTGACAGGATCAATTCCCTCATTGCTTGTGAACTTAACAAAATTAACCACTTTGGACCTTGCACGCAATGAATTAACTAGTCATATCCCGTCATTTGTTGTAAAGCTTGAACAACTCATGGATGTAGACCTTTCTTTCAACAACTTCACTGGTGTTTTAGACTTGGGAGTCTTTTCGACACTGAAAAATCTGCAAGCCCTTCGTCTTACAATTGAGCTAAATCTAATGTACAACATTATGAATCACACATTTCTAAAGCTTGAGACTTTGGCCTTGCCTTCCTGCAACTTGACCGAGTTCCCTCCTTTTCTGAACTTTTTAAAAATGCTAAGAGAATTAGATCTCTCCGAAAACAAGATTGGCGGTCAGATACCGAGATGGTTTTGGGATGTAGGGAAAGGTACCCTACAGTATCTTGATATTTCTAGTAACCTTATTGAGGGAGGCATACAACAATTTCCTTGGAAAGAGTTGATCGATGTTGACCTTAGCAACAACTTATTCCACGGCCCGCTTCCAATTCCACCACTCCATATAGCCTCCTTTTAGGCCACCAACAACGGCTTTAGTGGAGAGATTCCCTCTTCCATTTGCGAATTAAGCTCCCTTAAATATCTATTTTTGGCTCGTAACAATCTCTCTGGCTCTATTCCACAATGTTTGGGAAACTTAGCCAACCTCTTGGAACTAGATTTGAGTGCCGACAAGTTTGAAGGGACATTTCCGCGGGCTATAAACAACCGTGCATCATTAGCCTTACTAGACGTCAGTTACAACAGAATCAATGATACTTTTCCGAAGTGGTTACTAGAAGCCCCCTCATTATTGCTCATCGATCTGCAGTTCAATGAATTTTATGGCCAAATCGATCCTCCAACTGTTCCATTTCATCCCTCGAGGCTTCGTTATTTTCCCACATCTAACAATGATTTAGAGGGTCATGGCCCGAAGAATCTTTTCTTCGTATGTTGAATCTGTGGACGGTTGATCTATTCAACAACAGATTTGAAGGTCCTCTTCCAATTCCACTGCCCACCACTCTAAATATATTCCATTGCAAACAATAAGATTGGTGGAAAGGTTTCCCCTTTGATATGCAATGCCACTAAGCTCATAGTCCTTGACTGTCCAATAATAGTTTGATGGGCACCTTGCCATCGTGCTTAATGAGCTTTAGCAAAAATCTCTTGGTGCTCAATGTCGACATGAACATGATTCAAGGTGTGATCCCTAGAAAATTTGCTGAAGATAGCAAACTAAAGACTATTGACTTTAGTCGGAATCGATTTGAAGGGACATTGCCATTGTCCTTACTACGTTGTGAAAATTTGGAGGTTCTAGATCTCGGCAACAATAAAATCAAGGATACGTTCCCCGATTGGTTGGGAACCTTTCCCAAGCTACAGGTTCTTGTTTTGAGGTCCAACATGTTCCATGGCTTTGTGAGTAATCCTAGAGAAGCTTGCTCATTTTCTGAATTGCACATTTTCGACCTATCCAACAACAATCTGAGTGGTCCTTTACCCATTAGATATATCATGAAGCTTACTGCCATGATGAATTAGGATAAAAAACAGGGCAAGCTGTAGTATATGGAGATGATAATTATCAAGATTCAGTCATGGTGACCATGAAAGGACTGGAGATACAGTTGGAAAAAATTCTAACTGTTTTCACGAGTATCGGCTTATCGAGCAACCATTTTGGTGGGGAGCTTCCCTTGTATATTGGAAACCTAAAGTCGCTCAAAGGGCTAAACTTCTCCCACAACAATCTCATCGGCTATATCCTTCCGTCTACTGGCAATTTGGTTGAACTCGAATGGCTAGACCTCTCTTCAAACAAGTTTACCGGAAGGATTCCTCAAGAACTAGCAGATTTGACGTTTCTTGGATTCTTGAACCTCTCAGAGAATCAGCTCATCGGACCTATTCCTCAAGGATGGCAATTCAACACATTTGAGAGCAACTCGTTCGCTAGGAATCCTAGGCTATGCGGATTTCCATTGCTAGAGACATGTGCAAACAGTTCACAAGAAATTCCACCAGTAATCATCCTTCAGGCAAACAATATGGAGCACGGAGGCTAGTTTGAGTGGAAAGCTATATTGATGGGTTTTGGGTGTGGAACCGTAGCTGGAGTCTCTCTAGGATACATTGTTCTCGGATCTAGAAAATTTGAATGGCTCGCGGGGTTGCTTGAAAGGAAAGGAGCTAATATGAGAAAGAAGTGGAGGAGGAATGCTCGTAGATCTTATCAAAGATGAAAATCTTGACTGTTCATTCTTTGCATTGTAATATGATGAGTAAGTCTGTTGAGGTGCCTTGAGACCGATTACATGCTTATTATTTTGGCCTTTTTATCATTTAAGCGTAGTCTCATCCAAGTAAATCATCCAAGTAAACAAAATAAGATCTAATTTAGGCTTGCTTCTTGTGGGAACTCATTTCTTTCCTTTTTTCAAGGGATAATATCCAAACCATAAGAAAAGTGAGACATGATTTGCTTTTGGTTTAATATGTAGGCCAGTGTCAAGGTACACACGACTAGTGTGCGTGATCGCCGGTGTCTTTAGGAATTGCGTGATTATTTAATATAGGCTACTTCTTTTTACTTTTGTAGAGAAAAGAATAAGTTCTTTTTTTTACTTAATTGAGTTGATATGGGATGAAGAGTTATTATAGATGTGCGAATTGAGTGGTCACTTGATGAGAAGAAAGTATTAGGTAGTTGTTGAAACCTAATTTTGCCGGTTTGGCAAACCATCTTTACAAGAAAAAAAGAAAAGAAAAGAAAATTTGAATCAGGCCGGTTTGACCCAGCCCTCTTGGGCCCAGCCCATGACCCTGCACCTGCTCGGCCTGTCTCTTCTCTAGTGCGCGTCCGACCCGGCCTCTCCTCCCATTGTTTTCTCTTTCTCACCCCGCTCCGTCGGTCTTCCGTCTCACGACACACAGCCGTCGCCGCTCTTCACTGCTCGTCATCCCACTTCTCCCGCAATCGCACCAAGGCTTCTATTCGCCCCCGTTTTCATGACCAGAGTACTCTGAAGAGCTCGTCTTCTATCCATCCACCTTCACCGGTTCCGACCTTCGGCGTAACATAGAACTCGCTCCCTTCTGCTCGGATTGATGGCTTAAGGTCCTGAAGTGACAAGGTCTCGCTCGAGATCTGTTCGTTGGCCCGTGACTCTGATCCTTAACGACGATCGGAGCTTCCGTTGTCGATCCAGTTGCTAGTCGCAGCTTCGCTTTGGTCCATTAACAATGCAACACTCTTACCCTGTTATACTTTTTTTCTGGTGAAGGAGAATAGCCGAAATAGCATGTTTCGAATTAGGATCGAATCAACATTTTCCGAGTCTATGTTAATGATTAGACGTATCCCGGACTGTTTTTGGGTGGATGTGATCCGAGTTCGTTGATGCTCAATATTATTTTCCCGAAGGGAAAACGCGCACGCGCGTTTAGGGAAGAGAGGAGAATTCGCTCTAGAGGGCTTTCGTTCTCTCCTGCTCGTGGCTTTCATCGACTTGCGGCCACCGGCAGCTCTTCTCTCAGCACTGCCGTTCGTAATCGGTCGCTCGGTCATCGCTCCTCCTGCTCGCGCCATCACTTCTCGCTCACAGCGACAGAGGGCGAGAATTCCTTTCTCGGCTCTCAATTCTCCTCCTGCAATATGGTTGTCGGCCACCGCAACTTCTTCCTCTGGTTTGAGGTCGCCACTCAGTTCATCACCGGAAGCTTACCTCCAGCTCACTAGCGCTCGCCTCCACTCTAAATCACCTCTCTTCTGCTCCGCTTCCATGTCGGTTGCCGTACTTTGTCCAATCACAGACTTCGCCTCGTCGTAAGGGATTGACACAACCTTTCCGAGCTTTTAGTCACGAAACTGTCTCTTGGGTTTCTGGTTTTCTCTCGTTCGGATGAAGTTCGGTCCAAGTCTTCAGAAAATAAAGCCCAGCGGCATCTCTCTCTGCTGTCCTCCCTCCTCTCTCCACGCGAGGCTTAGCTTGGAGCCATATCATCTCCTTCGAGATTGTACATGATTTTAAGGTTCAAGTGAGGGTGCTGAGTTCACTGATTCTTTTGGCTTGGTGGGAGAGTTGAAATGAAACGGCGATTTTGAGTAACGCACGTTCTTTTTGACATATTATCCGGAGAGGTTTTACTTTTACACCCGTGCTCGGACTTGGTGGACTTGTACTTTTAATTTTTAAGCAGGCCCTATCGTGAACCTTTAGGAGCATAACCGGGAAGCTGAGTCGAGTCAAATTGCGAGTCGGATTTGGCGATCCAGATCATCGCCATGGTTGCAGCTGAATGCGGGAATGAGTAGTTGTTTCGGACACTGTTGCTGCCGTCGCTGCATCGTCTGGAGAGCTCACGTTCGCGTTGGGGACATCGACCATTAAAGCTAACTCCAATGCTCTCGATCTCTTGGATTTTCCGTAGCGTCACGTATGAATGTTGCTGGCTTTGTTTAAAGCTCGTCGTTTCCATTTTTTTGTTCCCCTTCGAATCGGCTTTGAATAGGTGGGCTTGAGCGGGTTTGGTAATTTTGGGCTTGATTTAGTCTAAGTGAGTTGGGCCTGGTCCTCAATTTTATGAGTTGACTTAATGTATTTGGGTTGGGCTTGTTTTCGTAGGCCCAATCGTATCTTTGGCCCCCATTTTGTGTACCTAGAACCGTGAGACCAGACCCATTTCTAAATAATTTTATCATATGTAACTTCATTCCAATGGGTAGAACCTTGCGAGCAACTTCATCCTTGAAAGGTTACTGAAAATTGATAAAGATTCTCGATCTCTTTTGATCTCTGCAACACTCGTGTCCATCATCCTTTCCGATACTCCGAATGAAGTTTATGAGGAATTTTTTTTTTACACAGCATCTGAAAGTATGAACAAAGATGCAGGATTGGAAGTACTCGAGAACACCCTTGTATGGAACCTTAATATCATTACTTATGTTGTTAGTTTTTGTAACCGTAACATACTTGACAAGCATTTTATCAAACTTAAAAGATATTTCATCATTTTATCTTAATTGAGAATTGTAATTACAATCTCCATAGCATCCATTTCATGTGAAACTAGAAGACTTGAATGGCTTGCAAGAAATGCAAGAAAGATGGAGGAAAGGGAAGTCAAATGGATGTAGAAGCCAAAGCAAAAGGCATAAGATCATGGACCATGAAATTGTTGAGAAGATGTCCAATTTAATTGTGCGCCATGTAGATCAAGGAATGGAACAGTCATCGGCTTGAAATGTCATTTAGGGATTGCATCTTTTACTTATAGCCGAATAGTAGATCTTGGACTTTTACCTATCATCTCACTTGTCTACAATAGTAAACAAGGTATTAGAGATTCAAGGTTATTTTATTGGAAAATGTTCATAAATGATTCTTTTCTTTATTATGGATTACTCAATTTCATCTACCAAATGGTAGTAACCAGAGTCACATGTTTCTATGAAATGAGAATTGCCGCCTTAAACTTAACTAACTCGTCATTCAAAAAAAGTGGAGAAGGCTTCCGCATCGTGTACATGTAGAAAAATCCCATTTCATGCTAGATATGATATTTCAAGTAGAAACAATTAATAAAGTTCAATATTCTAGCATTAATTTCTCAATGTTCATCTAAAATGGATGCCCTGAAAACTCTTCCACTGTCCCTCTTGCATTTAGCCAAGGAAGAAATTCTATGGCACTAAGAATTTTCTACACCCAAGTAAACCCCACCAAAGACTTTGCCCCAATAACGACGTTTCATGAAGACTTTGACTTCTTTACAATTCTAATTAAGTGCACCGCTATCATAAAGGCGTTGTACTCGACCAAAAAACATGGAATTCTATAAGTCCCTCTATTTTCTATATGATGAAAATTGTCATCATATTCATGCAATGTTATGAATTATTCAAAGTTGTATACCAAACAGTGATTACCAGAGTCACGCATGTCTATGAAATGAAAATTGCCACCATAAACTTGACCAATATTTCTTTCAAGAAAAGCGGAGAAGGCTTCCATATCTTGGATATGTAGAAAATCCTATTTCATGCTTGATATGATATTGCAAATAAAAATAGTTAATAAAGTTCAACTTTCTAGCACTAATTTGACAGTGTTCATCTAGAATGGATGCTCTGAAAACTCCTCCATCATCCTTTATGTGTTCAGTCAAGGAAGAGTTGTATGTACATGTTAATATGCACACATTATGAGGGTTTCGAATGTTTTGGATTTAAAAGGAAAAAAGGAAATATGTAGAAATCGCAAGATTCAAATTAGGTAGAAAACAAATAATGGATAGTGGATCTTGGACTTGTACCTATCATCTCACTTATCTACAATAGTAAACAGGAGTATTAGAGATTCAAAGTTATTTTCTCGAAAAATGTTCATAAATGATTGTTTTCTTCATTATGAATTATTCAATTTCGTCTACCAGACGGTAGTACCCAGAGCCACATGTTTCTATGAAATGAGAATTGCCACCAAAGACTTGACTAACTCGTCATTCAAAAAAAAGTGGGGAAGGCTTCCGCATCGTGTACATGTAGAAAAATCCTATTTAATGCTAGATATGATATTTCAAGTTAAAATAATTAATAAAATTCAACATTCTAGCACTAATTTGTCAACGCCCACCTAAAATGGATGCCCTGAAACTCTTCCACCGTCCTTTTTGCGTTTAGCCAAGGAAGAAATTCTATGGCATTAAGAATTTTTCACACCCAAGTGAACCCCACCAAACACTTTGACCCCAACAACGACATTTGATGAAGACTTTGACTTCTTAACGATTCTAATTAAGTATACTACTATCTTATAGGCATTGTGCTCGACCAAAAAACATGGAATTCTACAAGTCCCTATATTTTCTATATAATGAAAATTATCATCATATTCACGCAATGTTATGAATTATTCAAAGTTGTATACCGAACAATGATTACCAAAGTCACACATATCTATGAAATGAAAATTGCCACCATAAACTTGACCAATATGCCTTTCAAGAAAAGCGGAGAAGGCTTCCATATCTTGGATATGTAGAAAAATCATATCCCATGGTGGATATGATATTGCAAGTAAAAACAATTAATAAAGTTCAATTTTTTAGCACTAATTTGATAATGCCCATCTAGAATTGATGATTTCAAAACTCCTCCACCGTCCTTTATGCGTTCAACCAAGGAAGAGTTGTATGTACATGTTAATATGCACACATTATGAGGGTTTCAAATGTTTCGGATTTAAAAGGAAAAAATGAAATTTGCAGAAATCGCAATATTCAAATTAAGTAGAAAACAAATAATGAATAGTAGATCTTGGACTTGTCCCTATCATCTCTCTTGTCTACAATAATAAACAAGGTTATTAGAGATTTAAGGTTTTTTTACCGGAAAATGTTCATAAATGATTATTTTCTTCATTACGGATTATTCAATTTCGTCTACCAGACAGTAGTAACCAGAGCCAGGCGTTTCTATGAAATGAGAATTGCTGCCATAGACTTGACTAACTCGTCATTCAAAAAAAGTGGAGAAGGCTTCCGCATCGTGTACATGTAGAAAAGTCCTATTCCATGCTAGATATGATAGTTCAAGTTAAACAATTAATAAAGTTCAATATTCTAGCACTTGTCAATGCCATCTAGAATGGATGCCCTGAAAACTCTTCCACTGTCCTTCTAACATTTAGCCAAGGAAGAAATTTTATGGTACTAAAAATTTTCCACACTCAAATAAACCCCACCAAAGACTTTGACCCCAACAATGACTTTCTTGAAGACTTTGACTTCTTAACAATTCTAATTAAGTGCACTGCTATCTTAGAGGTGTTGTGCTCGACCAAAAAACATAGAATTCTACAAGTCCCTCTATTTTCTATATAATGATAATTGCCACCATAGTCATGCAATATTATAAATTATTCAAAGTTGTATACCAAACGGTGATTACCAGAGTCACGCGTATCTATAAAATGAAAATTGTCATCATAAACTTGACCAATATGCCTTTCAAGAAAAGCGGAGAAGGCTTCCATATCTTGAATATGTAGAAAAATCATATTCCATGCTTGATATGATATTGCAAGTAAAAACAGTTAATAAAGTTCAACTTTCTAACATTAATTTGACAATACCCATCTAGTATGGATGCTCTGAAAACTCCTCCATTGTCCTTTATGCGTTCAGCCAAGGAAAAGTTGTATGTACATATTAATATGCACACATTACGAGGGTTTCGAATGTTTCGAATTTAAAAGGAAAAAAAAAAAATGTGCAGAAATCGTAAAATTCAAATTAAGTAAAAAGCAAATAATGAATGGTAGATCTTGGACTTGTCCCTATCATCTCACTTGTCTACAATAGTAAATGGGGGTATTAGAGATTCAAGGTTATTTTTATTGGAAAATGTTCATAAATGATTGTTTTCTTCATTACAGATTATTCAATTTCATCTACTAGACAGTAATAACTAGAGCCACGCGTTTCTATGAAATGAGAATTGTCACCATAGACTTGACTAACTCGTCATTCAAAAAAAGTGGAGAAGGCTTCTACATCATGTACAAGTAGAAAAATCCTGTTTCATGCTAGATATGATATTTTAAGTAAAAACAATTAATTAATTTCAACATTCTAGCATTAATTTGTCAATGTCCATCTAGAATGGATGCCCTGAAAACTCTTCCACTGTCCTTTTAGCATTTAGCCTTAGAAGAAATTCTGTGACACTGAGAATTTTCCATATCCAGGTAAACCCCACTAAAGACTTTGACCCCAACAACGACATTTGATGAAGACTTTAACTTCTTAACGATTCTAATTAAGTGCACCGCTATTTTAGAGGCGTTGTATTCTACCAGGAAATATGGAATTCTACAATTCCCTGTATTTTCTATATAATCAAAATTGCCATCATAGTCACGCAATTTTATGAATTATTCAAAGTTGTATACCGAACGGTGATTACTAGAGTCACGCATATCTATGAAATGAAAGTTGCCACCATAAACTTGACCAATATGCCTTTCAAGAAAAGCGAAGAAGACTTCTATATCTTGGATATGTAGAAAAATCATACTCCATGCTTGATATGATATTGCAAATAAAAATAATTAATAAAATTCAACTTTCTAACACGAATTTGATAATGCCCATCTACAATGGATGCTTTGAAAACTCCTCCACCGTCCTTTATGCGTTTGGCCAAGGAAGAGTTGTATGTGCATGTTAATATGCACATGTTATGAGGGTTTCCAATGTTTCGGATTTAAAAGGAAAAAACGAAATGTGTAGAAATTGCAAGATTCAAATTAAGTATAAAACAAATAATGAATAGTAGATTTTGGACTTGTACCTACAATAGTAAACATGATTATTAGAGATTCAAGGTTATTTTACTGGAAAATGTTCATAAATGATTGTTTTTTTCATTACGAGTTATTTAATTTCGTCTACTAGATGGTAGTAATCAGAGCCACGTGTTTCTATGAAATGAGAATTGCGGCCATAGATTTGACTAACTCATCATTCAAAAAAAGTGGAGAAGGCTTCCACATCGTGTATATATAGAAAAATCTTATTTCATGCTAGATACGATATTACGAGTAAAAACAATTAATACATTCTAGCCCTAATTTGTCAATACCCATCTAAAATGGATGTCCTGAAAACTCTTCCACCATCTTTTTTGCATTTAGTCAAGGAAGAAATTCTATGGCACTAAGAATTTTCCACACCCAAATAAATCCCACCAAAGACTTTGACCCCAACAATGACATTTGATGAAGACTTTGACTTCTTAACGATTCTAATTAAGTACACTGATATCTTAGAGGTGTTGTGCTCAACCAAAAAATATGGAATTCTACAAGTCCTTGTATTTTCTATATAATGAAAATTACCATCATAGTCCGGCAATGTTATGAATTATTCAAAGTTGTATACCAAATGGTGATTACTAGAGTTACGCATATCTATGAAATGAAAATTGCCACCATAAACTTGACCAATATGCCTTTCAAGAAACGCGGAGAAGGCTTCCATAACTTGGATATGTAGAAAAATCCTATTCCATCCTTGATATGAGTTCAACTTTCTAGCACTAATTTGACAATGCCCATCTAGAATGGATGCTCTAAAAACTCCTCTATCGTCCTTTATGCATTCAACCAAAGAAGAATTGTATGTACATGTTAAAATGTACACGCTATGAGGGTTTTGAATGTTTCGGATTTATAAGGAAAAAAGCGAAATGTGCAAAAATCGCAAGATTCAAATTAAGTAGAAAACAAATAATGAATGTCAATCTTACAGGCCTATTTGATCTAATTATGGGAACAAAACTGAGAGAGGGTGGGTTCTCTTCTTTGTTGCAGGAAGCCATGGCAAGGGCATCCTTTGTGAGAGGTACCCATTGAGTTCACCAATTTTTTTAGTTGATAGAATTCAAGTCTAAAGATATTAATTTCCAGTTTAAAATTTTATACTTGTTTCTTGTGGGAACTTATTTCTTTTCTTTGTTCAAGGGATAATATTTAAACCATGAAAAAGCAATTCTCGCTTTTGGTCTAATATATAGGTCAATGTCGAGGCACACACGACATTTGTGCATGATCGTCGGTGTCTTTGAGAATTGAGTGATTATTTTATACAGGCTACTTCTTTTCACCTTCATAGAGAAAAGACCCGGTTGTTTTAGGAATTGAGTGATTATTTAATTGAGCTGATATGCGACAAATAGTTATTATGAGCGTATGAATTAACTGGTCATTTGATGAAGAGAAAGTAGTGGGTAATTGTTGAAACTTAATTTTGCTGGTCCGGCGAACCATATCTCCTCGTTAAAAAAAGGAAAAAGAAAATAAAAATTAGATCGGGCTGGTTTGCGGCCCGCTTGGGCCCAGCCTGCGACCCAGCACCCGCTCGGCCTGTCTCTTCGCCAGCCCACATCCAATCCGTCCTCTCCTCCCTTTCGTCTCTCTTTCTCGACCCCGCTCCGTTGGTCTTCTTCCTCACGAGTCACGACACGCGGCCGTTGCCGCTCTTCACTGCTGGTCACCCCACTCCTCCTGCAATCGCACCAAGGCTTCTGTTCGCCCTTGTTTTCTTGACCTAAGTACTCTGAGGGGCTCTGCTCCTACCCATCCCTCCTTCACCAGTTCCGACCTTTCACGTAACGCAGAACTCGCCCCGTTTTGCTCGGGTTCATGGCTTAAAGTCCTGAAGCGACTAGGTCTCGCTCGAGATCTGTTCCTTGGCCGCGACTTCGATCCTTAATGATGATCGAAGCTTCTGTCATCAATCCAGTTGCTAGTCAGGGCTTCGTTTCGGTCCATTAACAACGCAACCCTCTTATCCTGTTGTGCTTTTTTCTGGTGACGGAGAAGAGCCGAGATAGCATGTTTCAGATTAGGGTCAAATCAACTTTTTCTGAGTCTATGTTAACGATTAGACATATCGCGAGCTGTTTTTGTGTGGATGTAATTGTAGTACGCGTTCGTTGATGCTCGGTTCTATTTTTCGTACTACGCCCGAAACTTTGCTCGATGAAATGTGTCCCAGATGTGACTGTGAAATGCTCTTTACTGTTGTTCAATCTGAAGACGTGTTTTAATACGATTTACATGACATAAGTTGATATGCTAGCTGTTTAAGTTTGGCTTTGACCCGTAATGAGAATACCAAGAGAATTACTGACTTCATGTTCTCTGATTGATGCGTGGAGTCATTGACGATGGCCTTGTCATGGTGATTATTGACGAGAAATTGATCCAAGAAATTAATTGTGTTTGACGTCTGTTCGATCATGACAAGCGTCGCATTTTGCAAAGAAGTTAGAGAATCAAAATCTTTTTGCTTGTTTTATTTTGGTGTGTATTCATGATGTAAAGTAAAGATTCCCATATGAATGGGCGAGGGGTGCTGGAGGCCCCAACCCAAACGATACGTATATTCCCCTTACAAATTGGGTGGGGAAGAAAATGGCGGGGCATGGGGCCAGGATTCAGGTGGGTTTAGTACTTTAGGTTACTTATTGAAAGAGGTGATCATCAAGTGTTCTATACACGCGTGTATATATATACGTGTGTGTATATATATGTTTTTTCTTTGCTTAGATTGTTTGAACAGTTATTCACATCATTTTGCTAGGTTTTTTTCTTCCTAATTATTTCTTCAAATTATAAATGGATATATGCAAACAAGACTTGGTCGATAGCTCTTTTGACAAATTAACCGATGCCATGCATTGCTAGGGGACAAATTTAGGTTTGGTTTTGGGCGCTGCATTTTCCACTCCTATTTTGGCTTAAGACACTCTATTTTGTTGTTCTGACTATATTATCCCTTATGGGGTCTATTACTTCTCTGTTAATTCGATTATAAATTTTTTAATTATGTCAATTTAATCATAAATCTTTTTTTTGTGTCATCTTAGTCTACCTTTTGAAGTATTGCCAATTTAGTTCGAAAAGTCCAAAAGTCATGGTTGAATGGAGGGACATGGGTTAGAAAAAATTGTTGACATGAAAATTCGATATCGCGTCGAGGTGACCACATCGCTTTTAAAACTCCAGCGGGATGGATGTAGTCGCGAGCGTTCGCACTTGCCTCGACTGGCCGAACACTGTGCTAGCAGATAAGAGAGTTTAGGCACCGACCCGTCCGCTTCCTCGCAGCTTGTGGACAACCCCGACGTATTTGCTAGCTACAGAGAAGGCGCAGAACTGCGAAGATCAGCGCGAAGCATGTGGCCGTGCCCGAAGACGACTTGGATGGCGAAGTTTGCAGCTCGGGTGTTTCCTCTCCCCTAGCTTAATTTAGACCCTCAAAAACATGGCCACGGCCAATAGAGACCTGAGAAATTTGATAGAGCAGCAGAATGCAAATCCTTCTTGATGTCAATAAAAAACCTACATGTACTTTAAATATAAAAAATTATAAACTTTTGTGGGAAATTCTAATATCATGAGTTATATTAACAATTTAAATTTTAAAGTACTATTTGTAAATGTGGATTACCATTTATATCAGATTACCTAAATATATATACTGTTTTAAATTCAACTATAATCCACCAGACATAATTCTAATGATAGTTATGATATACTTTTTTAATATAATATTTATGAAAACCTAGAGATGATACTGCAGCGATTAGCATTGTCAAATTAATGAAAATATCTCTCTATGTCTAGTTTGTTTATATCCCTCTGTAATTTATAAAATTAATTTGAAAGAATGAAGTCAACGAAAATACTCTGGATGATCATTAAAATAATCCAAATATAATAATTTTTTCAAGTTTCATTTGCATACAACTGTTATAGTATCGAAACAGTGATTTAGAAGATCAGATAAAACAATTTTAGCAAAACACAACCTTGGGACTTGATAATTAAAAAATCATCTATATTTTCCAAGCAACTTAAATACGAAATAACATTTGCTAAGAAGTAAAATATAAATATTAATACAAGTCATTGTGCTTTCTTTATTTTGCAGGTCGGGTCAGATCGAGTGACTGAACACGATTGGGTTCGTTTCGAGTATTGACATTTCTCGCGGTCAATTTGAGTCGGGTCGGATCTTCAATGTCGGGCCGCCCATCTGGGGCTCCTCCATGTGCTTCCGTATCTTTCATAGTCTCTCTCAGTTTCTCCGCGCTCCTCTCCCCACTCTTCGCATGTCGCTGTCTGAAGACGTCGTTGGTTGGATTTCGCAGCTCGGTCGTGCATTCGCCGGCGTGATACTTCCTGTCAAAAGGGTCCGTTACTGGTGCTTTCTTGTCTTTGAGTGGATGTGCATTGTGGGGTCAGAGTTAGACCCGGTTGCTCTGCATTTTCTGATTGATTCCCTGGGAAAATTCTGGACTAATTTGTGTTCTTTCGGGTCCGTTTCGCGTGATGTCGGTTCGCTCGTGTTTCTTTCTTAGTTGGCCGCTTAAAAGCTGTGTCTTACGGCTTTCCGGGATGCTTGGTTATGGTCTTTCGGAAATTGCGGGCTGAGTGTTCGATGAAAGTTGTGAAAGAGGAGTCAAATGTAGAAGAGAACTATCTTTGCTTGTTTGACACATGATATGCCGTTGAAACGTGGAATGGAGAAAAACCACTCGAAACTGAGTTGTGTTAGGACGGTTTTCTGTCATGACGCAAGATGGCTTTGTTCAAGTGTGGTTTTCTCGATACATCACATACATCAGTCGTTTGACTGCTTCATGAGATACTTTATCAGCACTCAGGGTCAATATTGTATCTCTCGGCTGTTAATGCTTTTCGTTGTTCTAGTGCAATGGTGTGGAGACTAAGGGTGTGTTTGTTTTGCGGAAAATATTTTTCAAAATATGAATGGTTATATTACTTAGAAAAATTAGTCAAGGAAAATTTTTTGCACTATCAACCACAATTTATGGCTAACTATTTTCATAGATGATGGGAATATTTCTCATTTAATCTTGAGCTTTCCATGAAATAAACGCACCCTAAGTTACTTATTTACAAAGATCTTGTTTCCAGTATAGTTCTATTACAGTCTACTACACTGCAAGCTTAAGGCTTGTGGTTTATGCTTCTCTTTTTTTGTCATGAAGAAGCTGACTTTTATATAACCAAAACAACATACTGGGCCTTGACATAAAGAGGGATGGAAAAGATGAACATTCTAATTTTCTGATTATTTTCCCTTTTATCTGACTTTGGTGCTTTCGTCGTAGCAATTCGAAGTTCGTTATATTTATTCCCCAAATCAGAGATTGTTATCCCACTGCCAGCTAAGCCACCGAGAATAATAAACTTTCTCAAGCTTTTTGTTCTGAAGATTGCACTTCACTAACAAGTTTGTAAGTGCCCAAGTCATCCATTCCCCAAGTGCTACTGTGGCGTCTTTGGCGAGCTCGCAGGAGAAGGCTTTGAGACCAAGCATGGACTCAACTCGAGATGTGGCTGCAGCTGCGAAGATAGGAAAGATACTGGGAGAGAGGCTGCTGCTCAAGGGCACCCCTGCTGTCACCGTCCACTTGAAAAGAGAACAAAATTATCATGGCAAAGTCAAGGCGGTTATCGATTCTGTGAGAGAAGCAGGTTTGAAGTTGCTTTGAAAACTCCTGAACTTATCGGTTGTATTTGTTTTAAGACTTGTGACCTCTGTTCAAAGTGATGTTCACTTGAGAAAGATTGAAGGAGAGTGCATGAACTTTTTATGTTGGAGGCTGCTTATATTGATTTCTTCTTTGTAAGGATATAAGCATATTGAATGTTTGGGCATGTATGCATCTGAGCATGTGCTTTGGCGTGTTTGGATAGATTATCAGGGTGAGAATGATTGAAAATGATGAGCCTGCCGCTCAACTCTTAAATACTGAAGTCGTTGCATCCATACAAGTTGGTTCAGAGTCCAATATAGATCAGTGATTGCTTACATCCGGCGCTTTCGGTTTCTACCGGAGCCTTACTGATATTGATAGAAAACAGCTGCTTGAGACGCTCGACTTCCAAAGATCTTGCACTCTTTGTAGCTCGAGAAAATGTTCAATTTATACTATTTACCATATTAACATTGTAAGGCTATGGGGGAGAAGGCACAGGAAGCTATAAGCATTAGTTAACGGATGATCAGGTTGATGAACTGTGACTTAATCATGAAGTAGCTCTATCCGTCTGTCACATAGAGATGGTGAATTGACACTTGGCCATGAAGCCGGAAGGACTCGGGGTTTAAGCTTTGTTAATTAAGCATATATGAAAATCCCATGCTGGCCTTAATTTCAGCCAAAGAGACGAGGTTTAAAACAAAGTGAGTTGACTTTATTAGCCGGAAAAAGTGTTTATAGCAATATAGCAATCATAATCACGTTCAGGAAACTGCGGTGCACTGGACGTTCCTCCCAAGAGATTCACCGCTTAATGTGGTGGTGCATGGTATAATTCCAAAGGAAGAGGCAATCAAACTGAAATTCTTTGTAAATACCTGAAAGGCTCCAAAGGAGCTAGCTATTTATCCTGGAAGAATTGCCCAGACAATTACTTCAATCCGTTCTATTTCGCTACTAGAATACAGGTTCAGTCTCAAAAGCTGCAGTGAAAGACATGCGGTTTGTGTCTTTCTCAAGCAGCACGATGTGGGGTTCCACGTGGAAGGCGCTGAAAAAATGGAGCCACGATGATGCAAATGTGTATGTTTTTGCCAAAAAAATTTTGAGAATTGGAATTTGGAATAATATCGACCCCTGATAAGCAAAGCACCTAGATTTGTGCAACTTCATTCCATTGGACTGAACCTTAGGAGCAACTTCATCCTTGGATGCGTCCTGAAACCGATAGAGATTTTTCGATCTCTTTCAACCTTTGCAACGCTTGGGTCTGTCATCCTTCGCCATACGCCGAATGACGTTTATGAGTAATTTTTCATTTATTGCATCTGACGAACGAACAAAGAAGCAGAATTGGGAGTAATCGAGGACACCCTTGCAGGGAACCTCAATATCATCACTTGTGTTGTTAGTTATTGTAACTGTAACATATTTGACAAGCATTTTATAAAACTTAAAAGATATTTCATCAGTTTATCTTAATTGAATTGTAATTGGAATCTCCATAGCATCCATTTCATGTGAAATTGGAAGATTTGAATGGCTTGGGAGAACTGCAACCGAGATGGAGAAAAGGGAAACCAAATGGATGAAAAAGCCAAAGCGGAAGACATTAGATTTCATGGACTGTAAAATTGCTGAGAAGATATCCAATTAAACCATGGGCCATGTAGATCAAGGAATGGAAAAGTGATAAGCTTGAAATGCCATTTAGAGATTGCATCTTTTACTTGCAAGTGAACAGTAGATATAGGACTTGTGCCTATCATCCTACTTGCCTGCAATAGTAAATAGAGATATTAGAGATTCAATGTTATTTTACCAAAAAATGTTCATAAATGGTCGTTTTCTTCATTATGGATTATTCAAATTCGTATACTAGACGGTAATGATCAGAGCCACGTTTTTCTATGAAATGATAATTGCCGCCATAGACTTGACCAATATGTCTTGCAAGAAAAGTGAAGAAGGCTTCCACATCATTTACATGTAGAAAAATCCTACTCCGTTCTAAACACGATGGTGTAAGTAAAAACAATTAGTAAAGTTCAACTTTCTAGCACTAATTGGTCATTGCCCATCTAGAATGGATGTCTTGAAAACTCCCTCAACATCCTTTATGCGTTCAACCAAGGAAGAAATTCTATGGCAGTTAGAATTTTCCACACCCAAGTAAACCCCACCACCGAAGACTTTGACCCCATTAACCACTTTTGAAGAAGACTTTGACTTATGTAAGATTATAATTAAGTGCATCGTTGTCTTGAAGGCATTGTGTTCGATCAAAAGACATGGAATTCTATCGGTCCCTCTATTTTCTCTTTTGTCTTTCTGGGCAATTGTTATTAAACCTTCCTTTCTCCACAGCGCAATTATGTCGTCCGGTCCAAAGTGATGCCTTACTTCAGTTCAACGATTCCCTCACAGTTGAAACTGATACAGACTCAGATTGTGATTTGAAGACGACTATGTGGAAGAACGGCTTGGATTGTTGCTCGTGGGACGGTGTCACCTGTGACAATGTAACGGGTAACATTATAGGCCTCGATCTTTCATATAGCTATCTGCAGGGGACCCTCCGTTTTAACAGTTCACTCTTTGCACTTCACCATCTTCAAAGCCTCAACCTTGCTTTTAACAATTTCCGTACATCACCCATTTTGCCTGAACTAAGTGTGTTTGCTGAACTGAGGCACCTCAATCTCTCTGATTTTTTAGGTTTAGTTCCTGTTGAAATTTCTTTCCTTTCTAAACTTGTTCTGCTTGATCTCTCTTGGAACTATAAGCTCGATGATATGCTTTCAGAACAAAGTCTTAAGATTGAAAATACTGGTTTCAAAATCCTTGTTCAGAATTTGATAGAGTTGAGGGAACTTAACCTCGATTTCATAGACATGTCTGCTGTTTCGCTCAATTCTTTCGTGAATTTATCATCCTCCTTGACGTTTTTCAGTGCGGGTGAGTGCAAGTTACTGGGGGAACTTCCGCCCAACATTTTTAGCTTGCCTAACCTCCTTGATCTCTTGTCCAAAAAAAAAAACCTCCTTGATCTCAGTTTGGATTACAATGTTTTCACGGTTTCTTTTCCGAAGTCTAATTGGAGCAAGTCTCTTGAATCCTTAACCCTCTCGTCTACAAGCATCTCAGGCAAAATACCTGATTCAATTGGTGAATTCAAGAATTTAAAAACTTTGCGTCTTGGTGAGTGCACATTGACAGGATCGATACCTTCATCACTTGTGAACTTAACAAAATTAACCATTTTGGACCTTTCACGCAACGAATTAACTGGTCATATCCCGTCATTTGTTGTAAAGCTTGAACAACTCATGGATGTAGACCTTTCTTTGAACAACTTCACCGGTGTTTTAGACTTGGGAGTCTTTTCGACATTGAAAAATATGCAAGTCCTTCGTCTTACAGTTGAGCTAAATCTAATGTACAATAGTATGAATCACACATTTTCGAAGCTTGAGACGTTGGCCTTGCCTTCCTGCAACTTGACTGAGTTCCCTCCTTTTCTGAACTCTTCAAAAATGCTAAGAGAATTAGATCTCTCTAAAAACAAGATTGGCGGTCAAATATCGAGATGGTTTTGCGAAGTAGGGAAAGGTACCCTACAGTTTCTTGATATTTCTAGTAACCTTATTGAGGGAGACATACAACATTTTCCTTGGAAAGAGTTGATCATTGTTGACCTTAGCCGCAACTTATTCCAGGGCCCTCTTCCAATTCCACCACCTTCTATAGTCGTCTTTTGGGCCACCGACAATCGCTTCAGTGGAGAGATTCCCTCTTCCATTTGCAAACTAAGCTCCCTTAAATATCTAGGGTTGGGTCGTAACAATCTCTCTGACTCTATTCCACAATGTTTGGGAAATTTAGCTAACCTCTCGAGCCTAGACTTGAGTGCCAATAAGTTTGAAGGGACATTACCATGGTCTTTAGACAATTGTGCATCATTGGCCTTGCTAAACGTTAGTCACAACAGAATCAATGATACTTTTCCAAAGTGGTTGCTAGAAGCCCCCTCATTAGAAGTCATCGCTCTTGAGTTCAATGAATTCCATGGCCAAATCGATCCTCCAACTGTTTCACTTCATCCCTCCATGCTTTTTACATTTCACATATCAAACAATAATTTAGAGGGTCAATGGCCCGAAGAATATTTTCTCCGTCAGTTGAATCTGTGGACCGTTGATCTATCCAACAATAGATTCGAAGGTCCTCTTCCAATTCCACCACCCACCACTCTATTCTATTTTAGTGCAAACAACAAGATTGGTGGAAAGGTTTCCCCTTTGATATGCAATGCTACTGAGCTCATAGTCCTCGACTTGTCCAATAATAGTTTGATGGGCACCTTGCCAGAGTGCTTGATGAGCTTTAGCAAAAATCTCTCGGTCCTCAACCTCCGCATGAACATGATTCATGGTGTGATCCCCAGAAAATTTGCTAAGGATAACAAACTAAGGACCATCGACCTCAGTCGGAATCGATTTGAAGGGACATTGCCACGATCCTTATTACATTGTGAAAATTTGGAAGTTTTGGATCTCGGCAACAATAGAATGAAGGATACGTTCCCTAATTGGTTGGGAACCCTTCCCAAGCTACAGGTTCTTGTTTTGAGGTCCAACATGTTCCATGGCTTCATGAGTAGTCCTAGAGAAGCTTGCTCATTTTCTGAATTGCGCATCTTTGACCTGTCCAACAACAATCTAAGTGGTCCTTTACCTGTTAGTTATATTATGAAGCTTACTGCCATGATGTATCAAGATAAAAGACAGGGCAAGCCGCAATATATGGGAGATGGTAATTATCAAGATTCAGTCATGGTGACCATGAAAGGACTGGAGATACGGTTGGTGAAAATTCTAACTGTTTTCACGAGTATCGACTTATCGAGCAACCATTTTGGTGGGGAGCTTCCTGTGTATATTGGAAACCTAAAGTCGCTCAAAGGGTTAAACTTTTCCCACAACAATCTCACGGGCTATATCCCTCTGTCTACTGGCAATTTGACTGAACTCGAATGGCTAGACCTCTCTTCAAACAAGTTCATTGGAAGCATTCCTCAAGAACTAGCGGATTTGACGTCTCTTGCATTCTTGAACCTCTCAGAGAATCAGCTCATCGGACCTATTCCTCGAGGAAGGCAATTCAACACATTCAAGAGCGACTCGTTTGCCATGAATCCTAGACTATGTGGATTTCCATTGCCGGAGACATGCACAAACAATCCACGAGAAATTCCACCTGTAACCATTCTTCGAGAAAATGATACAGGGCATGGAGGCTGGTTTGAGTGGAGAGCCATATTGATGGGTTATGGGTGTGGAACCGTAGGTGGAGTCTCTCTAGGATACATTGTTCTCGGATCCAGAAAATTTGAATGGCTCGTGGGGTTGCTCGAAAGGAAAGGAGCTAATGTGAGAAAGAAGTGGAGGAGGAATGTTCGTAGATCTTATCAAAGATGAGAATCTCGACTATTCATTCTTTGCATAGTAATATGATGACTAAATCTGTTGAACTGCCATGAGACCGATATTATGCTTATTATTTTGGCCCTTTTATCATATAATTGTAGTCTCATCCAAGTAAACAAAATAAGATCTAATTTATGCTTGCTTCTTGTGGGAACTTATTTCTTTTCTTTTTTCAAGGGACAATATCGAAACCATAAGAAAAGCGAGACATCATTCGCTTTTGGTTTAATATTTAGGCCAATGTGGAGGTACACGTGACAAATGTACGTGATCGCCAATGTATTTAGGAATTGCGTGATTATTTAATATAGGCTACTTTTTTTTTCTTTTTTCTTTTTTTCAATTTTTACCAAAAAACAAATAAGTTTTTTCAGGAATTGAATGATTACTTAATTAAGTTGATATGTGATGAATAGTTATTATAGATGTGTGAATTGAGTGGTCACTTGATGAAAAGAAAGTAGAAGATAGTTGGTGAAACCTAATTTTGCCGGTTTGGTGAACCATTACTGGAAAAAAGAAAAGAAAAGAAAGGAAAAATTGAATCAGGCCTGTTTGACCCAGCCCTCTTTGGGCTCAGCCCGCGACCCTGCACCTGCTCGGCCTGTCTCTTCTCTAGTGCGCGTCCGACCCGGCCTCTCCTCCCTTTCTTTTCTCTTTCTCGCCTCGCTCCGTCGGTCTACAGCCTCACGACGCACAGCCGTCGACGCTCTTCGCTGCTCGTCATCCCACTTCTCCCGCAATCGCACCAAGGCTTCTATTCGCCCCTGTTTTCTTGACCAGAGTACTCTGAAGAGCTCGTCTCCTATCCATCCACCTTCACTGGTTCCGACCTTCGATATAACATAGAACTCGCTCCCTTCTGCTCAGATTCATGGCTTAAGGTCCTGACGCGACTGGGTCTCGCTCAAGATCTGTTCGTTGGCCCGTGACTCTGATCCTTAACGACGATCGGAGCTTCCGTCGTGGATCCAGTTGCTTGTCGCAGTTTCGTTTCGGTCCATTAACAATGCAACGCTCTTACCCTGTTACACTCTTTTTCTGGTGGAGGAGAATAGCCGAAATAGCATGTTTCGAAGTAGGACCGAATCAACTTTTTCCGAGTCTATGTTAACGATTACACGTATCCCGGAGTGTTTTTTTTGGGTGGATGTGATCCGAGTTCGTTGATGTTCAATTTTATTTTCCCGAAGGGAAAACGCGCACATGCGTTTAGGGAAGAGAGGAGAAGTCGCTCTAGAGGGCTCTCGTTCTCTCCTGCTCGTGGCTCTCATCAACTTGCGGCCATCGGCAGCTCTTCCCTCAGCACGGCCGTTCGTAATCGGTCGCTCAGTCGTCACTCCTCCCGCTCGCGACGTCACTTCTCGCTCACAGCGACGGAGGGCGAGAATTCCTTTCTCGGCTCTCAATTCTCCTCCTGCAATATGGTCGTCGGCCGCCGCAACTTCTTTCTCTGGTTTGAGGTCGCCACTCAGTTCATCACTGGAAGCTTACCTCCAGCTCACTGGCGGTCGCCTCAACGCTAAATCACCTCCATTCTGTTCCGCCTCTATGTCGCTGGCCGTAGTTTGTCCATTTGCAGATTTCACCTTGTCAGAAGGGATCGACACGACCTTTTCGAGCTTTTAGTCACGAAACTGTCTCTAGGGTTTTTGGTTTTCTCTCGTCCGGATGAAGTTTGGTCCAAGTCTTCAGAAAATGAAGCCGAGCGGAATCTCTCTCTCTCTGCTGTCCTCCCTCCGCCCTCCACGCGAGGCTCAGCTTGGAGTGATATCATCTCATTTTGAAATCGCACGCAATTTCAAGGTTCGAATGGGGGTGCTGAGTTCACTGATTCTTTCCGGTAGATGAGAGAGTTGAGATGAAAGGGTGATACTAAGTAAGTAATAGAAGCGATCATTTTTGGGAAAATGTTATTTCAATCTTGGGCTTTTCATGAAATAAAAGCACCCTAAGTGTCTTATTTATAAGGATGTCGTTTCTCCTATTGTTCTATTTGTAAGGATCCATCTACAGTCTCCTGTACTGCAAGCTTAACATAAAGAGGGAATGGAAAAGATGAACATTCTATTTTTCGGATTATGTTCCCTTTTATCTGATGTTAGTGCTTTGGTTCTAGCAATTCGAAGTTCGTTATATTGATTACACAACTCAGAGATGGTTATCCCACCGCCAGCTAAGTCACCGAGAATAATAAACTTTGTCAAGCCGAGACGTGGCCTCAGCTGCGAAGATAGGAAAGATACCGGGAGAGAGGCTGCTGCTCAAGGGCATCGCTGCTGTTGAAGTCCACTTGAAAAGAGAACAAAAGTTTCAAGGCAAAGTTAAGGCAGTCATCGATTCTGTGAGAGAAGCAAGTGTGAAGTTGCTTTGAGAACTCTTGAACTTATTGGCTGTATTTGTTCTAAGACTTGTGATCTTTGTTCGAAGTAATCTTCACTTGAGAAAGATTGAAAGAGAGTGCATGAACTTTTTATGTTTGTTGACACCTAAATTTTGGCGACCCGATTAATCATTTATTGCATTAAAAATTATGGGTTAATTTTATCCCTAAAAAAAAAAAAAATTAATTGTGTGGCATATAGATTTAGGTGCATTTGCATTTATTTATTGGGCCGGTGACATATGGGTTCGAGTTGATGGTTCAAAACTTTAATTTGATGAATTGGCCTAAGCCCGTTGTTCTCTAATGACCAACAATTGATTTATTTGATATTTTTGGAAAAGATTCGTAATATCCTTCCAATATTCGATAAACATTTCATATATTTATGCAATATATACATTAAGTGATATGTTTCGCAGAAGATTGGAAGATTTCAGAAGAAATATCAAAATAATCAAACTGGAATATTCCATTTGGAGGATATGTGGAACGATATATTTTTTGCTTCAAAATGATAGAAATTGCATGGTCATTAAAGATCTCGTGCGGAATTTTGTTTCCCTAATAAGATCATACTATAAAATGCTGCTTGATCGAAAAGTAAAGAGGAGGCCACACATTGAATACACGGCCATTGAGAGAAAAACGTGAGTGAGGGCGAGACTTAAAGAGAGATCCTTACGTCTTGAGGAAGACTTCTCTGGGCGACCAATATTTTACCCTTCTAATATTGCGCACCGATCTGCAAAAACCCCCATCCATATCATGACTAGCTGCTCCTGATATCTCAGGTCATCCAAAAATTGCAGCGTTCCTTCCAACCGCGATCTCGAGTTCAGGGGCTTCATCAATGGGAACCCTTGCCTAGCCGTGCCATTTGATTCGCTGGTTGCATGGAAGTCCCTCAGCGTGAAATCAATGAAATTCACCGAGTGTGGTGATCAAAGAATTGTAGATCAGAGAGCACAGCTACCCTCGTGAAGAAAGGAGGGAAGGCCAATAAAAATTTCTACTTTGGTCACATAAGGGATGTTCTTCTTCGGCCTTTTCTTTTTGGATTATGTTTCATGGTTTCACTGTTCTCTCCACTCCATTATGGACACCTCACTCTTCAGAGATCTCTTCTTTTTTGGGCAGTGCTAATGCGATCTGCTTGCCGCTCACGAATTAATGCTGCTCCCGGCATTCCTAATTTTGCAACGTATATATAATTGACGGTCCGATTTCACACTCGAAATACGACCTGCAATCGTACGAAAAAATCACCAATCCGCTCTCACACTCGAGAGACGATTCGTGATTTTATTTAAAATTGGCCAATCCAATCTCATGTGCGAGATACGATTCGTCAATTTATTTCTCAAAATTAATTGGACGTGGATGATGTCTTGCTTGATTTGGTGCCATGTCGTTCTTGATGCCTTATTTGTTTTCTCCCGTAAAAGAAAAAATATTTGAGTTAGATTAGACGCATGTTAGGATATTACTTGTTTTAGGTTATTTTGCATGTCTAGAATAGGAAATTTATTTATTTCGAATTTCTTAAATAAAAATACCAAAAACATAAATTTAGGATGTTAGATTTTTTGTTTCACTAGTTTAAATGGCATGTTTAATTATTTGGCAATTATTAATTTCAAAAATTAAAAAAAGGAAAAAAAGTAAAATAAACAAAAGAATCATCATGCATATGTCATATAGAATTAGGGTATCTTTTGCATGTTATTGCATATTAGGGTAAGATTGCATGTTTAATTTTACTTTCTAACTAATTTTAAGTTTAGATAGATTGCATTTTAGGATTATTTGTGTTAAGATAATATTTTAGTTTAAGTTAGGATTTGGCTCAACCTAATTCCTAATATAAATTGAATAGGATCTTAATTTAGCTAGGTAATTTTCACATTTTCCCTAATTTCGAATTTCATAAAAAATATAAAAAAAATGTCTTCGGATAAATTAGTTTTATTCTCTAGGATAGATTCCATCTTTTTAGGAAAAAATATCATATGCACGTTATTAGGATTAGATTCATTAAATGCACGTCATTTAGTCTTTTTAGGCCTATTTAATTAGAAATTGCATACCATTAGAATTAGGTCATATTGCATTGCATAAAGCATAATTTTCATTAAATAAGTGAAATATAAAGAAATCGCGTGTTAATTAGAAATCATATCTAGGACTGTTGATGTGAATTCTGATCTAATAACGCAGATGCTTTCGTTGCTATGACGTAAGTCCTGCAACTTATTTACTACTTTACTTGGATGTTAAATTGGTGATTTGTGTACCCGCATGATCACCTTACATGTTAGGGAGATAATTAAAATCAATTTAAGTTGCTTGCCAAACATTTTTGAAAAATAAAAAAGAAATGTACCGAAAGAGCGTTAGAGAAATCTAACGTAATCAAGTCTTCAAACTTACAATCTCTGTTTCGTAGAAATAAAGTAAAACTCCAATTACTTTACTTAGGTTTCTAATTGACCCACCAAAAATAGATTAGTGGCGACTCGTAAATAAAATCTATTTGCGTGTTAAAAAAATTCGAACCTAAAGTCGTGAATTGATATGGGCTTGGGAGAGCTCGAGTTAAGTTTAAGCTTAACAATCAATTAGCTAAATCTTAGGTGGTTCACCCGAAAATTTGGTCGGGACAATGTTGGAGGCGCTTATATTGATTTCTTCTTTGTAAGAATATAAGCATGTTGAATGTTTGGGCATGTATGCATCTGAGCATGTGCTTTGGCGTGTTTGGATAGATTATCAGGGTGAGAATGATTGAAAATGATGAGCCTGCCGCTCAACTCTTAAATACTGAAGTCCTTGGATCCATACAAGTCGGTTCAGAGTCCAATATAGATCATTGATTGCTCGCATTCGGCGCTTTCGTTTCTATCGGAGCCTTACTGATATTGAAAGAAAGCAACTGCTTGAGGCGCTCAGTTTCCAATGATCTTGCACCGTTTGTAGCCTTACTGATATTGAAAGAAAACAACTGCTTCAGGTCCTCGTTCCAAAGATGAGGAACCGGGCTGTTGGTCCAGTTCCTGATTCTGGGATGGGAATCGGACTGACCGGAAACTGATCACCTCTAATGCCCGTAGCTGATAATCGGCTTACGTTAAGACCTAGTGACTGGCGAAGGGAAATAAGAAAATAAAAAATAATATAAAAATTCAATTTTTTATTATTATATAAAATCATGAGATTAAAATCATTTTTACGATAAAATCTAATACTAAAAATATTTTTGGTGATGTATCACTAAATAAAAAAATTATCCACTGGTCCCAAATTTGATTTTTGAAAAAGTAAATTTTTTTATGAAATTTTTTTCTAAATAAATGTACCTATCATTACATAGATTAATTGAGAGTGTTGAGGAAAAGCCATCACCGTGTATGGCAAGGCAATCAGCGGAATTTTCGGGGCTTTTTGCCAACCAACTTTACTTTTTCTTGTCGGCCATATCGCAGTTAGCTCGTTCTCATCGACTACCGACGCTTTGCTTTTCGGTCTTCCAAGGCGTAATATAAATAATTTCAACTTTTAGAAAAGACAGAGAGCCATTCTTCTTTCCACACATGGTGTTGGGAGATAGCGAGAGAGCTATCGATCGGCCAAGCAAATCAACCATGTCTAGCTCAGCCGCAGGAAGTTACCAGGAAGATGGAGTGGCAGGTGTTCGTGAGCTTTAGAAGACTCGGTTCTCACCACCAATAGCATTTGACTTTATGGTCTTCATCGTGATATATTACCACTTTCTGCTTTAACTATTTTCTCGTGCATTTGATCGGTTTCTTATTGCTACTCCGTTAATGAATGACGGAGAAGAGAGAGGCCCAAGCACAACGTTCGAGACAAAGCTATGACCCAGCAGCGATGAAGCAGAGTTTTAGAGTCGCTTATCCCTCTTTCGAGTTTTATCAGTATTCGTGAGTAAGCGACATCAAATGGCAACATGCACATTTGCAATCTGTAACCTAATGTTCATAAGTCGACGAGCAAAGAGAAATGTTAGCTCAAATTGTCTCAACATAAATAGTTTTTTTAAATTTGAAGTTTTGCTTCTAAAAAATCAGAGGAAAAGTAGATGCATGATTCAAACACACGGAAAATCAAACTGGACCAAAATATAAAATTTTCCTTAAGAAAGCAAAAATAAAACTACAGAGATTAGTTAAATGAGTCGTGTTGAGGAAAAGCCATTGCCGTCCAAGGCAAGGCAATCAGCGTAATTTTGGGGCTTTTTGTCGACCGACTCTACGTTTTTTATTGTCGGCCATATAGCAATTTTCTCGTTCTCTTCGACTACCAGCGCTTTGCTTTTCGGTCTTCCAAGGCGTAATATAAATAATTTCAACTTTTAGAAAAGCAAGAGAGCCATTCTTCTTCATTTCACACATGGTGTTGGAAGAGAGAGAGAGAGAAAGCTATCGATTTACCAAGCGAATACCATGGCTAGCTCAGCCGCAGGAATTACCAGGAAGATAGAGTGGCAGGTGTTTGTGAGCTTCGATATTATTTTACTGAAAAATGTTCATAAATGGTTGCTTTCTTCATTGTGGATTATTCAAATTCATATACTAGACCGTTATGATTGGAGCCACGTTTTTCTATGAAATGATAATTGCCAAAAGTGAAGAAGGTTTCCACATCATTTACATGTAGAAAAATCATACTCCATGCTAGACATGATGTTGTAAGTAAAAACAATTAATAAAGTTCAACTTTCTAGCACTAATTTGTCATTGCTCATCTAGAATAGATGGTTTGGAAACTCCTCTACCGTACCTTATGCATTCAGTCAAGAGAGAAATTTTATGGCACTAAGAATCTTTCACACCCAAGTAAACCCCACCAAAGACGCCAAAGCACATGCTCAGACACCAATTCTATGGCGACGGCGGGGAGGTGGTAGTGGCGGCTGAGGGCTCCCCACTTTTCATTTTTTTTTTTTTAATTTTTTTTAAAAATTTTTAATATTAAAATTATTATTTTTAAATAATTTAACTGAATTTAATTTTAAATTAAATTTAATTAATTTATATATATTTTTATCACGTCATCCCAAAACGACGCCGTTTTTGCACATGCTTCATTGGAAAATTAACACGTCAACGTTTTGACCAGATTTTGGCCGGATTGGCACTCAAGTAATTTATTTTGCTCTGATTTTGGCACTTAAGTGTACCTTTCGTAAGTTATGGCACTTAAGTGTCTTTTTTTGTCAAGTTATGACACTCGAGGGATCCGCGTCTCCAGATATGGTTATCCCACCGCCAGCTAAGCCCCCGAGAATAATAAACTTTCTCAAGCCTTACGTTCTGAAAATGCACTTCACAAGCAAGTTTGTAAGTGCCCAAGTGATCCATTCCCCTACTGCTACTGTCACGTCCTCAGCAAGCTCACAGGAGAAGGCTCTCAGACCGAGCATGGACTCGACTGGAGACGTGGCTGCAGCTGCGAAGATAGGAAAGAGACCGGCAGAGAGGCTGCTCCTCAAGGGCATCCCTGCTGTTGAAGTCCACTTGAAAAGAGAACACAAGTATCACGGCAAAGTTAAGGCGGTCATCGATTCCGTGAGAGAAGCAAGTGTGAAGTTGCTTTGGGAACTCCTGAACTTATTGGCTGAATTTGTTTTAAAACTTGTGATCTTTGTTCGAAGTAATCTTCACTAGAGAAAGATTGAAAGAGAGTGCGTGAACTTTTTATGTTGGAGGCTGCTTATATTGATTTCTTCTTTGTAAGGATATAAGCATATTGAATGTTTGGGATCTGAGCACGGGCTTTGGCGTGTTTGGATAGAAAATCAGGGTGAGAATGGTTGAAAATGATGAGCCTGCCTTACAACTCTTAAATACTGAAGTCGTTGCATCCATACAAGTTGGTTCAGAGTCCAATATAGATCATTGATTGCTCACATTCGGCGCTTTCGGTTTCCACCGGAGCCTGACTGATGTTGAAACAGAACAGCTGCTTGAGACGCTTGACTTCCAAAGATCTTGCACTCTTTGTAGCTCCACAAAATGTTCAATTTATACTATTTACCATAGTAACATTGTAAGGCTATGGGGGAGAAGGCACAGGAAGCTATAAGCATTAGTTAACGGATAATCAGGTTGATGAACTGTGACTTAATCATGAAGTAGCTCTATCCGTCCGTCACATAAAGATGGTGACCTGACACTTGCCTATGAAGCCGGAAGGACTCGGGGTTGAAGCTTTGTTGCTCAAGCATATATAAAAATCCTATGTTAGCCTCAATTTCAGCCAAAGAGACGAAGTTTAAGACAAATTGAGTTTACATTATTAACCGGAAAATGTTGTTATAGCAATATAGCAATCATGATCACGCTCAGGAAACTGCAGTGCATTGGACGTCCCTGAACTTACGTGCTTCCCAAGAGATTCACCGACTAATGTGGTGATGCATGGTATAATTCCAAAGGAAGAGGCAATAAAACTGAACTCCTTTGTAAATACCTGAAAAGCTCCTAAGGGGCTAGCTATTCATCCTGGAAGAATTGCCCAGACAATTGCTTCAATCCTTTCTATTTCGCTGCTAGAATACAGGTTCAGTCTCAAAATCTGCAGTGAAAGGCATGCGGTTTGTGTCTTTCTCAAGCAGCACGATGTGGGGTTCCACGTGGAAGGCGCTGAAAAAATGGAGCCACGAAGATGCAAATGTGTATGTTTTCGCCAAAAAATTTTCCGGAATTGGAATTTGGAATAATATCGACCCCATGATAAGCAAAGCGCCTGGATTTGTGCAGCTTCATTCCAATGGACCGAACCTTACGAGCAACTTCATCCTTGGATGGGTCCTCAAACCGATTGAGATTTTTCAATCTTTTTCAACGTCTGCAACAGTTGGGTCCGTCATCCTTCGCCATACCATGAATGAAGTTTACGAGGAATTTTTCTTTTACAGTATCTGACGTATGAACAAAGATGCAGAATTGGGAGTAATCGAGGACGCCCTTGCATGGAACCTCAATATCATCACTTGTGTTGTTAGTTATTGTAACCGTAACATATTTGAGAAGCATTTTATCAAACTTAAAAGATATTTTGTCAATTTATCTTAATTGAATTGCAATTGGAATCTTCATAACATCCATTTCATGCAAAATTGGAAGATTTGAATGACTTGCGAGAACTGCAACAAGGATGGAGAAAAGGGAAGCCAAATGGATGAAGAAGCCAAAGCAAAAGGCATTAGATTTTGTGGACTATGAAATTGCTAAGAAGATGTCCAACTAAACCATGGGCCATGTAGATCAAGGAATGGAAAAGTGATAAGCTTGAAATGCCATTCAGAGATTGCATCTTTTACTTGCAAGTGAATAGTAAATCTTGGACTTGTACCTATCATCTCACTTATCTGCAATAGTAAACTGGGATATTAGAGATTCAATATTATTTTACTAGAAAATGTTCATAAATGGTCGCTTTCTTCATTGTGGATTATTCAAATTTGTATACTAGACGGTAATGATCGGAGCCATGTTTTTCTATGAAATGATAATTGCTGCCATAGACTTGACTGATATGTCTTGCAAGAAAAGTGAAGAAGGCTTCCACATCATTTACATGTAGAAAAATCCTACTCCATGCTAAACACGATGGTGCAAGTAAAAACAATTAGTAAAGTTCAACTTTTTAGCACTAATTTGTCATTGCCTATCTAGAATAGATGTAGTGAAAACTCCCCCATCATCCTTTATGCGTTCAGCCAAGGAAGAAATTCTATGGTAGTTGGAATTCTCCACAACCAAGTAAACCCCACCACCAAATACTTTGAACCCATTAACCACTTTTGAAGGAGACTTTGACTTTTGTAAGATTATAATTAAGTGCATCGCTGTCTTGAAGGCATTGTGCTCGACCAAAAAAATGGAATCTTACCAGTTCCTCTGTTTTCTCTTTTGTCTTTCTGGGCAATTGTTATTAAACCTTCCTTTTTCCACAACACAATTATGTCGTCCGGTCCAAAGTGATGCCTTACTTCAGTTCCATGATTCCCTCACAGTTGAATCTGATACAGACTTGGGTTGTGATCCGAAGATGACTACATGGAAGAACGGCTTGGATTATTGCTCGTGGAATGGTGTCACCTGTGACAATGTAACAGGTAACATTATCGACCTCGATCTTTCATATAGCTGTCTGCGGGGGACCCTCCATTCTAACAGTTCACTCTTTGCACTTCGCCATCTTCAGAGCCTCAACCTTGCTTTTAACAATTTTCATTCCTCACCCATTTTGCCTGAACTAAGTGTGTTTGCTGAACTGAGGCACCTCAATCTCTCTCATTCCGGTTTTTCTGGTTTAGTTCCTGTTGAAATTTCTTTCCTTTCTAAACTTGTTTTAATTGATCTCTCTCAAAACTATAAGGAAGATGGTATTTATCTGGAACGAATTCTTAAGATTGAAAATTCTGGTTTCAAAATCATTGTTAAGAATTTGACAGAGTTGAGGGAACTTAACCTCGATTTCATAGACATGTCTGCTGTTTCGCTCAGTTCTTTCGTGAATTTATCATCCTCCTTGACATTTTTCAGTGTGTTTGCCTGCAAGTTACAAGGGGAACTTCCGCCCAACATTTTTAGCGCGCCAAACCTCCTTTATCTCAATTTGGAATCCAATTATTTCACGGTTTCTTTTCCGAAGTCTAATTGGAGCAAGTCTCTTGAATCCTTAACCCTCTCGGGTACAAGCATTTCAAGCAAAGTACCCGATTCAATCGGTGAATTCAAGAATTTAAAAACTCTGTATCTTAGCAACTGCACATTGACAGGATCGATTCCCTCATCGCTTGTGAACTTAACAAAATTAACCACTTTGGACCTTTCACACAATGAATTAACTGGTCATATCCCGTCATTTGTTGTAAAGCTTGAACAACTCATGGATGTAGACCTTTCTTTCAACAACTTCACCGGTGTTTTAGACTTGGGAGTCTTTTCGACGCTGAAAAATCTGCAAGCCCTTCGTCTTACAGTTGAGCTAAATCTAATGTACAACAGTATGAATCACACATTTCCGAAGCTTGAGACTTTGGCCTTGCCTTCCTGCAACTTGACCGAGTTCCCTCCTTTTTTGAACTCTTTAAAAATGCTAAGAGAATTAGATCTCTCCGAAAACAAGATTGGCGGTCAGATACCGAGTTGGTTTTGGGATATAGGGAAAGGTACCCTAGAATATCTTTATATTTATAGTAACCTTCTTGAGGGAGGCATACAACAATTTCCTTGGAAAGAGTTGATCCATGTTGACCTTAGCAACAACTTATTCCAAGGCCCGCTTCCAATTCTACCACTCTCTATAGTCTCATTTTGGGCCACCCACAATCGCTTCAATGGAGAGATTCCCTTTTCCATTTGCAAATTAAGCTCCCTTATAACTCTAGAGTTGGCTAGTAACAATCTCTCTGGCTCTGTTCCACAATGTTTGGGAAATTTAGCCAACCTCCGGTATCTAGACTTGAGTGCCAATAAGTTTGAAGGGACATTTCCGCAGGCCATAAACAATTGTGCATCATTGGCCTTGCTAAACGTCAGTCACAACAGAATCAATGATACTTTTCCGAAGTGGTTGCTAGAAGCCCCCTCATTAGTGATCATCGCTCTGCAATTCAATGAATTTCATGGCCAAATCGATCCTCCAACTTTTCCATTTCATCTCTCCAGGCTTCGTATTTTTTCCATATCTAGCAATGATTTAGAGGGTCAATGGCCCAAAGAATATTTTCTCCGTCGATTGAATCTGTGGACCATTGATCTATCCAACAACAGATTCGAAGGTCCTCTTCCAATTCCACCACCCACCACTCGATTCTATTTTAGTGCAAACAACAAGATTGGTGGAAAGGTTTCCCCTTTGATACGCAATGCCACTGAGCTCAGAGTCCTCGACTTGTCCAATAATAGTTTGATGGGCACCTTGCCAGGGTGCTTGATGAGCTTTAGCAAAAATCTCTCGGTCCTCAACCTCCGCATGAACATGATTCACGGTGTGATCCCCAGAAAATTTGCTGAGGATAACAAACTAAGGACCATCGACCTCAATCGGAATCGATTTGAAGGGACATTGCCACGATCCTTATTACATTGTGAAAATTTGGAAGTTTTGGATCTCAGCAACAATAGAATGAAGGATACGTTCCCTGATTGGTTGGGAACCCTTCCCAAGCTACAGGTTCTTGTTTTAAGGTCCAACATGTTCCATGGCTTCGTGAGTAGTCCTAGAGAAGCTCACTCATTTTCTAAATTGCACATCTTCGACTTATCCAACAACAATCTGAGTGGTCCTTTACCCGTTAGTTATATTATGAAGCTTACTGCTATGATGTATCAAGATAAAAGACAGGGCAAGCCGCAATATATGGGAGATGATAAATATCAAGATTCAGTCATGTTGACCATGAAAGGACTAGAGATACGGTTGGTGAAAATTCTAACTTTTTTCACGAGTATTGACTTATCGAGCAACCATTTTGGTGGGGAGCTTCCCGTGTATATTGGAAACTTGAAGTTGCTCAAAGGGCTAAACTTTTCCCACAACAATCTCACGGGCTATATCCCTCTGTCTACTGGCAATTTAACTGAACTCGAATGGCTAGACCTCTCTTCAAACAAGTTCATTGGAAGCATTCCTCAAGAACTAGCGGATTTGACGTCTCTTGCATTCTTGAACCTCTCAGAGAATCAGCTCATTGGACCTATTCCTCAAGGAAGGCAATTCAACACATTCAAGAGCGACTCGTTTGCCATGAATCCTGGACTATGCGGATTTCCATTGCCGGAGACATGCACAAACAATCCACAAGAAATTCCACCTGTAACCATTCTTCAAGAAAATGATACAGGGCACGGAGGCTGGTTTGAGTGGAGAGCCATATTGATGGGTTATGGGTGTGGAACCGTAGGTGGAGTCTCTCTAGGATACATCGTTCTCGGATCCAGAAAATTTGAATGGCTCGTGGGGTTGCTTGAGAGGAAAGGAGCTAATATGAGAAAGAAGTGGAGGAGGAATGCTCGTAGATCTTATCAAAGATGAGAATCTCACCCGTTCATTCTTTGCATTGTAATATGCTGAGTAAATCTGTTGAAATGCCATGAGACCGATCACATGCGTATTATTTTGGCCTTTCTTATCATTTAAGTGTACTCTCATCCAAGTAAACAAAAAAAGATCTAATTTATGCCTGCTTCTTGTGGGAAATTATTTCTTTCCTTTTTTCAAGGGTTAATATCGAAACCATAAGAAAAGCGAGACATGATTCGCTTTTGGTTTAATATATAGGCTAGTGTTGAGGTACACGCAACTAGTGTGCGTGATCGCCGGTGTATTTAAGAATTGCGTGATTATTTAATATATGCTATTTCTTTTTACTTTTGTAGAGAAAAGAATAAGTTTTTTCAGGAATTGAGTGATTACTTAATTAAGTTGATATGTGATGAATAGTTATTATAGATGTGTGAATTGAGTGGTCACTTGATGAAAAGAAAGTAGAAGATAGTTGGTGAAACCTAATTTTGCCGGTTTGGTGAACCATCTTCACTTGAAAATAGAAAAGAAAAGAAAAGAAAAATTGAATCAGGCCGATTTGACCCAGCCCTCTTGGGCTCAGCCCGCAACCTTGCACCTGCTCGGCCTGTCTCTTCTCTAGTGCGCGTCCGACCCGGCCTCTCCTCCCTTTCTTTTCTCTTTCTCGCCTCGCTTCGTCGGTCTTCAACCTCACGACACACAGCCGTCGACGCTCTTCGCTGCTCGTCATCCCACTTCTCCCGCAATGGCACCAAGGCTTCTATTCGCCCCTGTTTTCTTGACCAGAGTACTCTGAAGAGCTCATCTCCTATCCATCCACCTTCACCGGTTCCAACCTTCGACGTAACATAGAACTCGCTCCCTCCTGCTCGGATTCATGGCTTAAGGTCCCGAAGCGACTAGGTCTCGCTCGAGATCTGTTCGTTGGCCCGTGACTCTGATCCTTAACGGCGATCGGAGCTTCTGTCGTCGATCCAGTTGCTAGTCGCAGCTTCGTTTCGGTCTATTAACAATGCAACGCTCTTACCCTGTTACACTCTTTTCCTGGTGAAGGAGAATAGCCGAAATAGCATGTTTCGGAGTAGGACCGAATCAACTTTTTCCGAGTCTATGTTAACGATTACACGTATCCTGGGGTGTTTTTTTGGGTGGATGTGATCCGAGTTCGTTGATGCTCAATTTTATTTTCCCGAAGGAAAACGCGCACACGCGTTTAGGGAAGAGAGGAGAATTCTCTCTAGAGGGCTCTCGTTCTCTGTGGCTCTCATTGACTTGCGGCCACCGGCAGCTCTTCCCTCAGCACAGCCGTTCGTAATCGGTCGCTTGGTCGTCACTCCCCCCGCTCGCGCCGTCACTTCTCGCTCACAGCGACGGAGGGCGAGAATTCCTTTCTCGGCTCTCAATTCTCCTCCTGCAATATGGTCGTCGGCCGCCACAACTTCTTCCTCTGGTTTGAGGTCGCCACTCAGTTCATCACTGGAAGCTTACCTCCAGCTCACCGGTGGTCGCCTCAACGCTAAATCACCTCTCTTCTGCTCCACTTCCATGTCGATTGCCGTACTTTGTCCAATCACAGACTTTGCCTCGTCGTAAGGGGTTGACACAACCTTCCCGACGACGGTGGGGAGGCGGCGAGGGCCGCGACCCTCACCCTGGATCAGGCGAGGGCTCGCAGGCCCTCACCGCGATCCGGCGAGGGCTCACGGCCCTCGCCGCCGGTCGGCTAGGGGGTCGGTGACCCCGGCCGACCCTCCCCCCTCTGTCGTCGACCCTTCCCGGCGACGGCGGGGAGGCGGCGGCGGCGGCTCAGCCCTCGCCGCCCGCCCCCTTCGTCCCCTCTTTTTTTTTTTTTTTTTTTTTTTTTTTTTTTTTTTTTTTTTTTTTAATTTTTTTTTAATTTTTAGAATATTTTTAATTAAAATTAAGTTTTATTTTAATTTAATTAAATTTTTATTATTTTTACACGTCGGACGCGAAACGGCGTCGTTTTTGCATTTTTTACCACGCAGCGTGCAAAACGACGCCGTTTTGGACCTCCATCGCCGGAAAATTGCCACGTCAGCTGTTTGGCCGGATTTTCACTGGAGTGGCACTTAAGTTTTACATTTAACTCCGATATTGGCACTTAAGTGTCCCATTTGAAAAAGAAAAAAAAAGTGGCACTTAAGTATACCGTTTTAAAGTTATAGCACTTAAGTGTCCCCCCGTGCCAAGTTATGGCACTCTCGGTGTCCCAAACTCTAGAAAAATCATATTCCATGCTTAATATGATATTGCAAGTACAAACAATAAATTAAAGTTCAATTTTCTAGCACTAATTTGACAACACCCATCTATAATGGATGCTCTAAAAACTGCTCCATCATATTTTACGCATTCAACTAAGGAAGAGTTGTATGTACATGTTAATATGCATGCATTATGAGGGTTTCGTGTAACGACCCGCTGCGTTGAAAATAAATACAATATTATGGCTTGGGAGAGGGAAGGCCCGAGGGATGGCCCTCTGCCCCCGCATAACGCGTTTTAAAGCCATGAGGGGGGAAATGGCTTCGTGCAATCCCATCCAAAGCGGACAATATTATACAGTGGAGCCCGGGTCGTTACATTTCGAATGTTTTAGATTTAAAAGGAAAAAAGAAATGTGCATAAATCGCAAGATTCAAATTAAATAGAAAACAAATAATGAATAGTAGATCTTAGACTTGTACCTATCATCTCACTTGTCTACAATAGTAAATAGGGTTATTAGAGATTCAAGGTTATTTTATCGGAAAATGCTCATAAATGATTGTTTTCTTCATTACAAATTATTCAATTCCGTCTACCAGATGGTAGTAACCAAAGTCACGTGTTTTTATAAAACGAGAATTGTCGCCATAGACTTGACTAACTCGTCATTCAAAAAAAGTGGAGAAGGCTTCCGCATCGTGTATATGTAGAAAAATCCTATTTTATGCTAGATATAATATTTCAAGTAAAAACAATTAATAAAGTTAAATATTCTAGCACTAATTTGTCAATATCAATCTAAAATGGATGCCTTGAAAACTCTTCCACCGTCCTTTCTGCATTTAGCCAAGGAAAAAATTATATGACACCAAGAATTTTCCACACCCAAATAAACCCCACCAAAGACTTTGACCCCAACAATGACATTTCATGAAGTTTGACTTCTTAACAATTCTAATTAAGTGCACCACTATCTTAGAGGTGTCGTGCTTGACCAAAAAACATGGAATTCTACAAGTCCCTCTATTTTCTATATAATGAAAATTGCTATCATAGTCAGGAAATGTTATGAATTATTCAATGTTGTATACCGAACGATGATTACAAGAATTACGCATATCTATGAAATGAAAGTTGGCACCATAAAATTGACCAATATGCCTTTCAAGAAAAGTGGAGAAGGCTTCCATATTTTGGATATGTAGAAAAATCCTATTCCATGCTTGATATGATATTGCAAGTAAAAACAATTAATGAAGTTCAACTTTCTAGAACTAATGTGACAATGCCCATCTAGAATGGATGCTCTGAAAACTCCTCAATCGTCCTTTATGCATTCAGCTAAGGAAGAATTGTATGTACATATTAATATGCACACATTATTGGGGTTTCAAATGTTTTGGATTTATAAGGAAAAAACAAAATGTGCAAAAATCGCAAGATTCAAATTAGGTAGAAAACAAATAATGAATGTCAATCTTACAGGCCTGTTTGATCTAATTATGGGAACAAAACCGAGAGAGGGTGGGTTCCCTTCTTTGTTGCATGAAGCCATGGCAAGGGCATCCTTTGTGAGTAACTATTCATAGGTACCCATCGAGTTCTCCAATTTTTTTAGTGGATAGAATTAAAGTCTAAAGATATTAACTTTCAGTTTAAAATTTTATATTTGTTTCTTGTGGGAACTTATTTCTTTTCTTTTTTCAAATTAAAACCATGAAAAAGCGAATCTCGCTTTTGGTTTAATATAGAGGCCAATGTTGAGGCACACACGACGTATGTGTGTGATCATTGATGTCTTTGGGAATTGAGTGATTATTTAATAGATATTACTTCTTTTCACTTTCATAGAGAAAAGACCCATCTTTTTAAGGAATTGAGTGATTATTTAATTGAGCTAATATGCGACTCATAGTTATTATAAACGTATGAGTTAAGTGATCACTTGATGAAGAGAAAGTAGTGGGTAATTGTTGAAACCTAATTTTGTTGGTCCGGCAAACCAAAGCTCCTCGTTAAAAAAGGAAAAAGAAGAGAAAAGAAAATTTGAATGGGGTTGGTTCACGGCCCACTTGGGCCAGCCCGTGACCCAACACCCACTTGGTCTGTCCTTTCTCCAACCCATGTCCAATCCATCCTCTCCTCCCTTTCGTCTCTCTTTCTTGACCCCGCTCTATTGGTCTGCTTCCTCACGACGCACAGCCGTCACCGCTCTTCACTACTGGTCACCCTACTCCTCTCGCAATCGCACCAAAGCTTCCGTTCGCCCTTGTTCTCTTGACCTAAGTACTTTGAAGGGCTTTACTCCTACCCTTCCCTCCTTCACCAGTTCCGTATGGCTTTTTCCCTTGCTTCCTCATAGTTGTGAGGTTCATGTTGTTTTTCAATAGCATATAAGAAACTCAAAAAATTATGAGATAATTTGTCATATCCAACAAATTCTTGAATGGGATGTTGAACCAAATAATAAGTAGTAAAATCTCGAAGTCGAGTTGAGGGTCTAGTGACACGAGATGATCTTCGTAACGAGATTACATCTGCTACCCTTTCATCTATCAGCCCGTCAATGGCAATTCTAGGTTCAGCTTCTGGAACAATAGTTGCCTCAATTTCTCAATCCACTTCTGAATTTTCTTGATCTGCAGATTCGTGACCTAAAGCACTTTGTTCTACAGATTCATGACCTGAAGCACAGCTCCCATTGTTGGCTTTGACACCCCCATTGTTGACTTTGGCTTCACCAGTCCCATTAACATCCATAGGAACAGGAGCAAATTCATAGGAAAACTTCTTATAATAATCTGTGCACTCCCCTTGAATGTGGCTCTTGTTAGGAAAAAACATATGAGTTTCATCAAATACAACATCCCGAGAAATATAAATATGCTTTGTGTAAGGGTCAAAACACTTGTAGCCTTTGTTGACAGATGAATAACCAACAAACACACATTTCCTGGCACGAGAATCTAGCTTTCCACTAGTTTGAGAGTGAACATAGCAGACACACCCAAAATCCTCAAGTAAGATATATCAAATTTTCGCCCATACAACACTTCCATAGGAGTTATATACCCTAAAACACTCAACTAGGAAGTCTATTAATTAAATAACAGCTAGTCAGAACTGCATCTACCCAATATGATTTAGACAAATTTGCAGAGAATAACAAGGCCCAAGTGACCTCTAGTGGGTGACGATTTTTTCTTTCAGCTATTCCATTCTATTGTGGAGTACCCACACATGTTGTCTCGTGAATAATACCCTTGCTTCGTAAAAAAACCTGAAATATCTGATTGGTGTATTCGGTACCATTGTCGGTACGAAGAACCTTCACAGAAGTATTAAATTTATTACTCACCATATTACAAAAATCCTGAAAAACTGTAAGCACTTCACTTTTGTACTTAAGAAGGTAAAGCCAAGTAGCTCTCGATTTATCATCAATAAAGGTAACAAAATACCGAAAAACCTCTCTAGAATCAACAAGATAATATCCCCAAATGTCTGAATGTACCAAAGCAAACAATTCGGTTGATTTATGCAAATGTTTAGGGAAAGGCAACCTATGTTGCTTAACAAAGTGACATGGATCAGAACTACTAGAATCATGAGTCAAAGACATGTTTAAGGATTGCAACACCCGATCTGAAGGATGACCCATGTGCCAATGCCATAGACGAGAGCTATCCACATTCCCTTTCCTAGCCACCAACACTTTGCCATGCAAATCTAAGGTGTACAGCCAATCCCAAAGTTGTCCTTCACTAATCATCCTCTTGGTATTGCGATCCTAGAACAACACCTTCTGTGGAGTAAAAATGACATTACAATTCCACTGTTTAGTACATTTCCTCATAAATATTAAATTAGAAGATAATCCTGGAACCAATAAAGCCTCAGTTTTTTTCGAAAGCACATTCAGTTGCCCAACACCTTGGGTTGGCACTTGCACTTTATTAGCTACTATGATTAGCTACTGTGGTCGGTGGATACAAAGAGCTAGAAACAATATTAGATAGAATATGTGGGGAACTACACATATGGTCTAAGGCACTAGAATCAACAATAAATCGATTTCTAGACTCAACAGAAAGTGCACTAATATTACCAAAAGTTTTGGCCAAATTTACAAATTTAGTGCTAAAGGGACCCGAACCATGTGTCTGAAGTAGCTGCTGAACCTGCAGTGCTAGAGACTTCAACTAGGATTGGAAGTCTATGGTATTCCCTTGAATTGCTATCTTAGCGCCCGGACCTTTGTCCTTATTTGGACACAGCTGAGGATGTAGAATCCAACATTGTTCCTTGGAATGCCCATCTCGATCACAATGATCGCAATGGAAATGAAGGGGCTTCTTTCCTTTCCCTTTAACAAACCAAGTACCACCATCACTTTGCCTGGCATTCGAACTAACAACGCTTGCAGAGTGTTCTAATGAGCCTGTTGATGGTGCCACAATCGAGTCAGAATGCATGACTCTCCTCCTTGTTTCTTCACTTTGTATTATGGAGCAAACGGTATTAAAGGACGGCAATTGCGGCCTCATAAGAATGTCATGTTTGGTGTCTTCAAACTCCGGCCTTAGGCTTGCCAAGAGATAAAAATTCTATCTTGTTCTTCCATTTGCACATAGTCACGCACAATTTGGGTTGTAGGTCCGTATTGACGGAGTTCATCCCACTATTTTTTTATGTTCCCTAGATGTTCTGTGAATCATTGATTTGCACCTTGCCTAGATGTAGCAAGACCTTGTTGAAGCTCAAAGATTCGAGATGCATTATTGGCTTGACCATACCTCTCAGACAACGAATCCCATAATGTTTTAGCTGAATCTGAGTAAGCAAAAATCTCATAGATTTTAGGCTCCATTGAGTTGAAGATCCAAGTCATAATGCTGTGATCGCTTGCTTGCCATTCTTCAAAATTTGGATGACTTTCATCAGGGCCTTTAGTTTGTCCAGTAATATGTCCAAGCCTCGATCGGCCTCCAAGCGCAATGGTCATTGCTTGTGACCATGGGAGAAAATTCCTTCCATTAAGCAAAATAGATGTAAGATGTTGGTTGTTTCCCTCATGCACCACAACCTTCGCTGATCCTAATTCAGAGCTCGCACCTTTGTTGGGAAGCTTTCCAAATTCTAATTTTGAAATTGTCATGATGCTCACCCAAACAAAAGGAAACAAAGAGGACGCGGCGAGTTCTTCAAATAATCAGGGTCATAACTCACTTTGATACCATGTAGAAAAATAAAAAACACACAAAGACACGAAGGTTATGAGGTTCGGCAATGTGCCTATGTTCTCGGACAAAGCTTTTGTTCTCTTTTTTGTTATTTTTTGTTGTATTGAGCATCTACCATTGTTCAACCATATGTACATAAAAGGTTGCCACAACTAAGGAAACAAGCAACTGGAATAAAATCAGAAAAAAGGAAGAGATCCCAGAATTATAGGAATACATTATTAACAAATCTCTTTTCTTAAGATAGGAGAGAAAATCACGCCAACACGACATAACCTGGAACTCGCTCCCTTCTGCTCGGGTTCATGGCTTAAGGTCTGGGTCAAGATCTGTTCGTTGGTTGTGACTTCGATCCTTAACAACGATAGGAGATTTCGTCGTCAATCCAGTGCTAGTCGCTGCTTCGTTTAAGTCCATTAACAATGCATCGCTCTTACCCTTTGTGCTTTTTTTCCGGTGAAGGAGAAGAGCTAAGATAGTACGTTTCAGATTAGGATTGTGTCAACTATTTCCGACTCCATGTTAACAATTAGACGTATCCCGGACTGTTTTTGTGTGGATGAAATCCGAGTTTGTTGATGCTCAGTTTTATTTTCCCAAAGGGAAAACACGCACACACGTCTAGGGAAGAGAGGAGAATTCTCTCTAGAGGGCTCACGTTCTGTATTGCTCATGGTTTTATCGACTCACGACCACCGGCAGCTCTTCCCTCAGTAGGGCCGTTCGTAATCAATCACTCAGTCATCACTCCTCCCACTCGTGCTGTCACTTTTCGCTTACAGCGACAAAGGGCGAGAATTCCTTTCTCAGCTCTTGATTCTCCTCCTGGAATATGGTTGGTGGTCGCCGCAACTTCTTCCTCCAGCTCAAGGTCGCCACTCAGTTCATCACCGGAAGCTTACCTCCAGCTCACCAGCCCTCGCCTCAGCTCTAAATCACCTCCATTCTGCTCCACCTCCATGTCGTTGGTCTTAGTTTGTCCGATCACAGACTCTGCCTCGTCGAAAAGGTTCGACACAACCTTTCCGAGCATTCAATCATGAAATTGTCGTGGATTTCTAGTTTTCTCTTGTTCGGATGAAGTTTGGTCCAAGTCAATCAGAAAATGAAGCCAAGTTGAATCTCTCTCTATCGGCTATCCTCCCTCTGCTCTCCGCCTGAGGCTTATCTTGGAGCCATATCATCTCGTTGGAGATTGTACACGATTTCAAGGTTCTGAGTGAGGGTGCTGAGATCACTGATTCTTTTGGGTCGATGGGCGAGTTGATATGAAATGGTGGATTTTGAGTGTGTTGGGAATAACTGATTCCCTAAAAATCGGATTCGACACTAAATCGAACTCCTAAAGCAAGTGCCGAAGACGAGCCCGGGAAAAACACATATATCACCAATCGAAAAGCACATCACAGAATCGAACATACCTTGTTAGCCATAGATTAAACACCGACGTTGATATGAGGAAGAAAAACTGATCTCGTTCGATCCGATGACGTATATTCGCCTTGAATGGGAGAAAGTGTCATCACTTTTGGTTACTGTACTTCTTTGGACTTTTTGGAGGGAGAGAGGGAGGAGGAACGTATGTATGTCAAAAAGGTACATTCCTCCATCTCTTTTCTCCCTTAAATACGTCTCCTCCAAAGGACGTATCCTTTCGACGTAAAACGCTCCCCCAAAAGTTATAAATCTTCGATGTACCCCTCCATCCATGGGCCCTAATCTTGTGGGCCAGGCTTTTAGGCCCAACATGGGCGGACGGGCCAACTTAGACCCATCACATAAATTAATAAAACCATCATCTCCCACTTGCATATGGTGGGCTAAACAGGATCCTCTTTACCTCTCTTCAACATTCATACTGGTGAATAATCCGTGTAACTAGCATACTTTTTGAGAGCTTGTTACTATACATCTGTTAGGAATATATAGCAGCTCATAATGGGCATCACACTTTGAGTAAATTTAATATGCAGTACCCTAGATGGGTCGATCACATCTATATCTCTCTTGATCTCTTTTTAAACAATGATATATATATATATATATATATATATATATATATATATTGTACTCACAATTATGATTATCCCAAAGACAGTCATAATTGGTCGACCAGTGAATACAAAAACTACAATGTGATTCTCCAAATTTGATCTTCCTCTTTCCTTCTGTCGCGACCTAATTTTTCCGGGTGCACCACCTAGAGTTTAGGTTAATGGACTGCCAAGCCTAGACTTAACTCGGGCCCTCCCGAGCCCATATCAATTCGCGACTTAGGGTTCAAATTTTTAAACATGCAGATGAATTTTATCTAGGAGTCGCCACTAATCATTTTCCGGTAGGCTGATTAGACACCTAAGTAAAATAATGGGAGAATTATTTTACTCCTACGAACCAGAGACTAAGGGTACGGGGACTTGGTTACATTAGACTTCTCTAATGCCCTTTCGGTACCATTTCTTTTTATTTTTTTTGAAAATGTTTTATGCAGGCAGCTGATTTATTTTAACCTAAATTACTATCATAGAAATGTGGTGACCACACGAGTGCTCATCCATTATTAAAATATTCAAAAAAAATTGCACCACACAAAGTAAGCAATCATTTTTTTTTTGGGTTTTCTTGAAAATTAGAATTCTTTTGTAAAAATGCATTTCTTAACTAAATGACTTAATCTTATTAATATGCAAATTCTAATTAAATGGGCCTATTATGCAAACTAGTTATTATGCACCTCATGACCTAACTTCACTAATGAACAAATTCTGATTAAATGATCCTATTATGCAAACTAGTTAACATACACCTAGTATTTTTGTATTTTTTTATCTGAAATTTTGAATTAATAAAAGTCCTAATTGATCTATCCAAAATGAATAATTTTCTAATTCATGTTTGGGATTAAGTTGAATTAACCCTATTCTGACTTAGAAAATTATTTTTATTTTTTATTAAAATGACAACTTTTCTACAACTCTAAAAGAAATTATCTAGGTCCAATTCTAACCTATTTAAAAAAAGATTTCTAATATAATCCTAAAAAAAGCAATCCTGATTTATTAAACCTAAAAATGCAGTCATGATTTACTAAACCTAAAAAATGCAATTTAAATTACTAAACCTACATGTCTATATATCTAAATTACTAAACCTATATACTCATGCAAGGTTTTAATATTTTTAATTTTTTTATGATTTTATGATTTTTTATTTTTCAAGACAAGTAAATATTAAATTTAAACTATCGACAAAATAAATGATTAAAATAGTCGAAAAATAACTTTGTTGTCTCACAGGTCAAATTAACGATTATCCTAATCCTAATTATCACAAAAAGAGTTCAAAATAATTAAAAATCTGATCCGAAGTCTTACGGATCAAATTAATAATTATAATGATTTAACAATTAAAATTCTACCAAAAAGTCCAAAAAATTAATATAATTAAAAAAAATAATCCGATGTCTCTCGGATTAAATTAATAATTACAATAATTTTGGACAAAATCCTAGCGGATAATGCCTACAAAATTTATTGACATCAAATATTACAACTTAAATAAATAAACTAAAATGAGGTAAAATAAAATAAATAAAAAGAAAAACCTAAACTACTAAAAAAAAAATGAAAAGTAAAAGTAAAAATAAAAATAGAAATAAAACTACCTAAAGGGACTCAAAAAATGGCGTCGACGGGAGCGAATCGTAGGCGGAGCAGTGCGGTGGCGTAGTGTCGGCGAGGTCAGGAGGGGCGAGCTTTGGCTACCAGGCGAGAAGGATATGCGGGCGCCGGCGGCGTTGTGATGGCGTCGGCGACGGGAGGCACTATGGCGTTGGCTCTTGAGTGGACGCGGTGTACAATCGTAGCGGTGCGGCGCGGAGGGCAACACGGCGACACAAGGGAGCAAAGAACGAAGCGCGCGCACGATGGCTTTGGTGAGTGGGTGAAGCACGGGCGGAGCAGAGGCAACGCGGATTGAGGTGCGGTTCGCTACTGGCGCGTGCTTGGGCAAGGGTTGCAGATCGCATGGGCTTCACAAGTGAGGAGGAATCGCGGGTTGGTGATGGGCGGAAGCGCGGATCACCGAGGGAGGAACACCGGGCGAGGTGAGCGCCGAGTGAAGGGTTGTAGTCGGCTTGGGTTCTTTGGACGTCGAAGCAAAGACGGCGGCGTCGAGGTCGTTGCTTCGGCGTCCGGCACGGTGTCGAAGGTGCGGGCGTCGAGCAACGGTGGCCGGCTCGGAGGTCGCAAGTTCGGTGACGCTGCAAGAGTCCAAGGAAGAAGACGATCTTCTTCTTTTAATTAATTTTTTTGCTCGTGGACTTTTCCTTTCGCTGCTGGTTTCTCTTTTTCCTCTGCAGTTTGTCGAGAAAAAGCAACGAAATGACTCCACACCTTTTGACTTTTTACGAGAGGAGAGGGAGGCTTTTTTTCTTTTCTTTTTCTTACTTTTTCTCTCACGAAATTTTTTTGCCAATTCTCCTCACATTTTTTTGCTTTGAATTTTTCTCGCTTTCTCCCGAATTCTCTCTCAAAAATTTTCCAATCCTCCCGGTTACAAAAATGGACTTCTCTTTTATAATGATTCCGAACGGCCTCTTTGTATGGCATTTTCGAGTTTCCATCTTGAGGTCACATTAAATCGAGTTATAAATCGAGCATGATTTCGCAATCAACTCGATTTTGCTCGGATTTCTTCCATTTTGTAAAAATTATTGCCCCTTATTCACATGATTTTTAAATTGCTTCTGCATTTGACAAAATCTGAATATCCATCAGAATTTCAATTTTCCCTCAATAATTCAATCAAATCAATTTCCCCTATTTTCAAAAATGCAATTTTATTTTTCCAAAATTAGGTATCAACAGCTGCCCTTCTTTGAAAGTGTACTCGTAGAGTTTACCTTCAAAGACGAAATGAGACCTAATTTTAGATCATGCACATGCACTAAACGACTCTTTTGTTGGAAAATGAATTCCATTTTTTTGGATGCAATTTGTATGATTTTTTTGTCTTTTTTTTTTTTTTTTTTTTTAATATAAATCCTATTTTGAAATGAAATCTATATGATGCATGAAAATACTAATGTAAATGATAAAGGAATTTACCTGGAATTACTTACCTTTGAGGAGGATAGCGTAACTCAAGGTAGATTGGTGTTACATATCTAGGACCCGTACCATTCTACGGTCGCCTAAACAAAAAAAAGGTTTTCGAGGACCTGTACCATTCTACAGTCACCTGAGTGGTGTCTAGGACCCGTACCATTCTACGGTCGCCTAAATGAAAAAAAGGTTTTCCAGGACCCGTACCATTCTACGGTCGCCTGAGTGTTGTCTAGGACCCGTACCATTCTACGATCGCCTAAACTGAGTTTTGCTTGACTAGGACCCGTACCATTCTACGGTCGCCTAGTCTTGCAACAGAGATCACCTGACCAGAACCCGAATCATTCTTTGGTCGCCTTAATCAGATTGAATCTGGAGAAAAAATCTTTGGGGGGCAACTCCATCAAGTGCTGATGCTTGAAAAGGAATACCTGCCCAATGACAAGTATTTAAGGTTTGGATAAAGATGTACTTACCTGATAACATCTTCATTCCTTGAGGGATATGTCTCCTGTAAAGTCAAATTAATGAGGTGACTCTGGGCTACGGAAGCACACAAGTCATACCAAGGGATACCGGGCTATGGAAGCACACCGAGTCAATAAAGAAGGAAATCGGGCTACGGAAGCACGCCGAATCAATGAAAGGGACTCTAGGCTACAAAAGCATGCCAGGTCAATATAAAGGACACCGAGCTACGGAAGCACACCGGGTCGATGAAAGGGACTTTGGGCTACAAAAGCACGCCAAGTGAATATAAAGAACACCGAGCTACGAAAGCACGCCGGGTTAGCACGCCCAGTCAAAATAAAGGACACCGGGCTACGGAAGCACGCCGGGTCGGTGAAAGGGACTCTGAGCTATAAAAGCACGCCAAGTCAATATAAAGGACACCGGGCTACGGAAGCATGCCGGGTCAGTGAAAAGGACTCTGGGCTACGAAAGCACGCCAAGTCAACATAAAGGACACTGGGCTACGGAAGCACGCCGGGTCGATGAAAGAAACTCTGGGCTACGAAAGCACGCCAAGTCAACATAAAGGACACCGGGCTACGGAAGCACGCTGGGTCGATGAATGGGACAGCTTGACCGAGTCAAGTGTTTATGCACTTGAGAGAGAATACCTACACAACGACAAGTATTTCAAGTATAGGTAGAGATATACTTACCTGATGATATCTCTGATTCTTGGATATGTCATTTGGAATTTGGATATCATGTGGAGGTCTCTCACCTCCTGGTAGGAACATTAAGGATGCACCTTGAATGTCCGTGATGGTTTCTCATCTTCCAATATCATGATGCATTCTAAGAGAATTTGAATGTCAGGAGTTCTTGGGTCTTTAAGAAAACCTTACCTGTTAGACATGATTAGAACAAAAGTGCATTCACCTAAGAAATAGGCAATTAAGGCTATTCTGGAACGCACACTTCAAAATATACTGAAGTCTTTATCAATTCAATTGGAGTTCATGCATAATGACATTTGCATCATCCAAATTTCCACTGGAGAGAATTATCATTCAAGACAATTTTTACTCATGACATGGATTTCCTGAGAGTACTAAATGAGAGGCTTTCAGTTAGAAAGGACTTTCGCTCACTCTCATTCAAAAGGGCTATTTTAGGAGAATCATTCCATCTCATCATATCGACAGGGGTCCGAGCATTCTCGCAAGCGGTATGATCTTACCAATCTGAGGGGTCTTTAACATGGACCGTAATGTAGGCTTGGTCAATGGCTTAACAATTGAAAGAACTGCTTCGAAATTATCTCCGGGTTTACAAGTCAAGAACCCTGCAAAATGAAAAAGAGATAATCTTGCTCGCACTTCTTCAAGCGATACTTATAAACATATGAACTCTCATGTTAATTCAAGTGCCTTAATCTGAAGAGACTTTGTAAGGGACGTAACATAGGCTGGGTTCATGGATTGAGAAACGAAATGATCATTAGGCTCAAAAATGTGTATAAGGGTCAAAGTTGATGATCATCTAGGCGTTGCCACCGGTCTTTTCTTTCACCAGGGATGCGCCATTGATCTTGACTCTTTGAGTACTACTCCATTGAGATCCAACCTTTTGCAAGTGATAGTCACCTATCACGACTCTTTCTTTTTTATTTTCATTGGCCTTACTTCTTCTAGGCACATCACTTTTTCATGCCCCCAGTTTTCATGCATTTTTTTTCTTCACTTCTTTTTCATGGGCATTGGCCTTGCTTTTACTAGGCACACTGCTTTTTCATGCCCCTTAGTTCTATTTTGATTTCAATTCTTGCGCACAGTGTGTCAAGCAATTACATTTTGAATGACACTCAAACTTTTCAAGAGTCTTCATCTGCCTTTTGCCTTGCCCCAATGTGGGGGATGATCACCAACTGGGTTTGAAGAAATGAAATCGTAGGCTCAAGTGGGCTAAGCAACGGATATAACTATGTAGGATAGAGAAAGAAATGCTCTTCATCGTCCTAAGGCACTTAAATTACCACATGAATTCAATGTAAAAGTACGACTTGAAGATTGATGCAAGTGAAAGCAAGAAAATTTCTTTCCATTTTCTCACCTTGTGATGCCACCTTACTTCCAATTTGCCTCGATGTGGGGTGGTTCTTGACAGGGATAATTTGAAAAGAGCTCCACAAGTATATAAGGCTCAAAGGGGTTAAGCAATGGATCACCTATTGTGTTTTGGATAGAGAAATGAACTGCCCTTCATCATTTCGGTCATCGTACCTTTTGCGAGAGAACTCTTTGCCTTGTGGATATGAACCTTCCTACACTCACCTCACAAGTGTATGAGTAGGGGACTGTGTATAGGATAGGGTTTGCCTTTCATCATCCTGACATATCTCATTTAGTATGTTCAATTCATTCCACATTATTCATTAGATCAGTCCATCTTAATGTTCCTTAGTGGAATTGGTGGACAAAACATGTAAGAGCCACCATGCATCATCCTCTTTAAAAGAGCTCAACAGCTAGGTATGAAAAATTGTCAACTTTAAAACAAACAATTTTCCACACTAAAAAATGGTTTTAAGCATTCATGTTTTTTCCACAATAGGATTGCCTCAGCAGTTGATGTCTTTGGATTGTCCCTATTATTCAAGATTGAAAATCCACTTTTGCCCTTGCACAAGAGAACGTGCATAAATATGATACTATGCAACATCAAAGTAAAAACAAGTGGAATATCCATTTCTGGCTTGGGACGAGATTTTCTCTCGGTCGGGTCATTTGCCAAAATTTGTCACATTAGAAATGTGTCCTTGATAGTTGGGCCAATTGCAACCTCCTATGCCTTTTTCAGATGCTTTCTCATCAGATCGATAAAGTGATGCTCTGAAACATGAAGTAAATGTATTAGAAAATTAAACAGGACTAACCGAATGCATGCTTTTCAAAATGGTTTCAAAAATGATTTTTTTATTCTCTTTTTTTTTTGAATTTTTTTATGAGGAAGCATGAAGAAGCCCAGTCCTCAGAATTTCTCCATGGATGATATTTTCTTTTCATTGTTGGATATCGTCACTGGACTGGTTTGGTTTACCTCATCATGTCCTCAGAATTGGAAATAAGATTGTAAGTTCATTGAATAGAATCAAATGAATTACATTATTGGAATGGAAAATGCAAGCAAGCCAAACCCTAGAAGCGAAAGCGACAATTAAAATTTCAAAAAGTAGGAATTCCTAAACAAAACTTAAAATCCTAGAAGATAGAAACTTCTTCACTCAGTAACAGCATTTGCGCCTCCATCATGGTTGGGCGGAGGATTTTTCTGATTATTGCTGAAAGAGAACGCCTTTGTATCCAAGAGGTCTTGGACCTTATGCTTCAAAATATAGCAATCATCAGTGGAGTGACCAACCTCTCCCATGTGATAATCACACTTATTGGACGGATTATATGCAGGATGATGCTCGGGACTTGGTCGCTTTGGCTCAGTAGAGAGTAATCCCTTCTTTTGGAGGATAGGCAAAATTTTGGATAGGGGTCTAGGAAGAGGTGTGAACTGTCTTCTAACACTCCGTCGTCGACCCGAGAGCTGATGTCCTCCACCTTGTTGCTCAGTAGAAATCTTAATTAACGGAGCACGATTGGATGTATCACGATTCGATTGAGAGTAGGCCATATTAATCTCAGTTTCCAGGTCCTTTTTCCTTCTTGGTAGAAAATCTCTTGTTAGATGGTTCGGTAAACCACCCTTCTCTTATCCTCATCTCAATTTGCTCTCCCACAAGAATAAGCTGGTTGAAGCTTTCTACATACGTACTGGCCATCCGGTTACGGAACTCAGACGGAAGGGCTTTCACGAACAACTTCATTAACTCCTTATTGGTAGGCTCAGGAGTGATTTGAGCCGCCAGATTTCTCCACCTCACAGCGTATTCTTTGAATGACTCGCTTCTCTTCTTTTCCATTCGCTCCAGGTCTTCTCGGGAAGGTGCCATGTCCATGTTGAACTTGTACTGCTTGAGGAACGCATCGGCCAATTCATTCCAGGTGTCAAGAAGATTGACATTTTTCATTACGTACCAGTTCAGCGCGGGTCCAATCAAACTCGCATGGAATGATTGAATCATGAGGGGTTCATTTTTTACGTGCTGGGCCATGCGTACGTGGTACATCTGCAAATGAGATTTTGGGCAAGATGTACCATTGTACTTTTCAAACTCTGGCATCTTGAACTTGCTAGGCATTTTAACCTTTTTCATAAACCGAGAGGTCAAACGGGAGTGAGCTCTGTGACTCCTGCAGTTGTTTTATTTTCTCTTCGAGTTTCGCGAAGCGGTCATCCTGCTCCATCTTGGGGATGTTGATAAGCTTAGGCTTTTCCACATTGATCGAGACTGAGCCTTCCCCTAAATCAGGTATGTTGTCATCACCCAATTGGGTCTTGTCTGTCTGCTTTGGGGCAACAATCTGGGGGAGAACGGATGTAGAAGCCGGATTGACTTGGAGGGATTCAATTTGAGTCATTATAAGCTGCATAGAGGTAGCTAACTGTCGAAGTTGTCCTTCCATTAAGGAGATACGATCATGCATTTCAGTTTGATCGGCCATTCTTGCTCTTAATCGTGTAATAATGGATGAATGATCTGTTATCACCTAAGTTGAATGAATGAAAATATGTCAGCATGAGATGCAGATAAAGAACCAATTCATGACAATGATTTAATCAATTTTTCTTTTTCTTTTTTTATTTCAAGAATGGAATTTCCTAAAGAAAGCTAGAAAAATGGACGCCCTAGCAAGATCGAATTTCCTAGACATGAATTGAAAATAAATTTTCTACTTTTTATTTTTTATTTTCCAAATGACTCATTGCATGACAATTTCCTTATCTCATTCCTAATTGACAAATGAATTAAATCAAAATGACTAACCTAGATTGTCATGGACCGACCAAAAGCATGACAAAATGAATTGCAAGATATAGAGATAGAAGACTTACTTCACCAAGAAAATCAATAGCAATCACATAGACATGCACATGAGATGTGAGGCTCGATTTCTACTCTAAATGGCTTAACAAAGTGGAGCTAAGAGGATGATCTGACCGCCGCAGTCTCGCGTAACGTGTCAGGTCCCCCTAACTCCGGCTCAGTCAAATGGAATGCCCAATAATCTTGCAGTCTCGCAGACATGGACAAACACATTCGACACCATGAAAAACTTTCGGGGAAGAGAAGGTCAACCTCCATATAGTGGTCTCACTTTGAAGGAAGTATCCTTCTCAACACCATCCTAGAAATCCTATCGCAGCCCAGGTCCGGCTACAGGTTGTGTGTGCAATAGTGTAGTGCTAAAAGCAGTAAAACATGCACAACAGTTTAAATGCAAACAACACTTCTATAGTTTAAATTCAAACATTCATCCATAACTCTAACCTGCAAGATAAGGATTAGCAAAGACTACTCCCCTTATACCTCCCATCTGCAAAAACATTTAACACCTTAGAATTAGGGACGTACCTGGGATTCTCGCTGCCAAACAAAAACATTTTTCAAATGAAAAGAAAAATTGGCCTAAGTCCACTAAGAGTTTTAACTCAAGTCCCCAGTGGAGTCGCCAAGCTGTCGCGACCTAATTTTTCCGGGTGCACCACCTAGAGTTTAGGTTAATGGACTGCCAAGCCTAGACTTAGTTCGGGCCCTTCCAGGCCCATATCAATTCGCGACTTAGGATTCAAATTTTTAAACATGCAGATGAATTTTATCTAGGAGTCGCCACTAATCATTTTCCGATAGGCTGATTAGACACCTAAGTAAAATAATGGGAGAATTATTTTACTCCTACGAACCAGAGACTAAGGGTACGGGGACTTGGTTACATTAGACTTCTCTAATGCCCTTTCGGTACCATTTCTTTTTATTTTTTTTGAAAATGTTTTATGCGGCAGCTGATTTATTTTAACCTAAATTACTATCATAGAAATGTGGTGACCACACGAGTGCTCATCCATTATTAAAATATTCAAAAAAAAATTGCACCAAACAAAGTAAGCAATCATTTTTTTTTTTTTTTGGGTTTTCTTGAAAATTAGAATTCTTTTGTAAAAATGCATTTCTTAACTAAATGACTTAATCTTATTAATATGCAAATTCTAATTAAATGGGCCTATTATGCAAACTAGTTATTATGCACCTCATGACCTAACTTCACCAATGAACAAATTCTGATTAAATGATCCTATTATGCAAACTAGTTAACATACACCTAGTATTTTTGTATTTTTTTATCTGAAATTTTGAATTAATAAAAGTCCTAATTGATCTATCCAAAATGAATAATTTTCTAATTCATGTTTGGGATTAAGTTGAATTAACCCTATTCTGACTTAGAAAATTATTTTTTTATTTTTTATTAAAATGACAACTTTTCTACAACTCTAAAAGAAATTATCTAGGTCCAATTCTAACCTATTTAAAAAAGATTTCTAATATAATCCTAAAAAAGCAATCCTGATTTATTAAACCTAAAAATGCAGTCATGATTTACTAAACCTAAAAATGCAATTTAAATTACTAAACCTACATGTCTATATATCTAAATTACTAAACCGATATACTCATGCAAGGTTTTAATATTTTTTAATTTTTTATGATTTTATGATTTTTTATTTTTCAAGACAAGTAAATATTAAATTTAAACTATCAACAAAATAAATGATTAAAATAGTCGAAAAAATAACCTGTTATCTCACGAGTCAAATTAACGATTATCCTAATCCTAATTATCACAAAAAAGAGTTCAAAATAATTAAAAATCTGATCCGAAGTCTTACGGATCAAATTAATAATTATAATGATTTAACAATTAAAATTCTACCAAAAAGTCTAAAAAATTAATATAATTAAAAAAATAATCCGATGTCTCTCGGATTAAATTAATAATTACAATAATTTTGGACAAAATCCTAGCGGATAATGCCTACAAAATTTATTGACATCAAATATTACAACATAAATAAATAAACTAAAATGAGGTAAAATAAAATAAATAAAAAGAAAAACCTAAACTACTAAAAAAATGAAAAGTAAAAGTAAAAATAAAAATAGAAATAGAACTACCTAAAGGGACTCAAAAATGGCGTCGACGGGGGGAGCGAATCGTAGGCGGAGGCAGTGCGGTGGCGTAGTGTCGGCGAGGTCAGGAGCGGCGGGCTTTGGCTACCAGGCGAGAAGGATCTGCGAGCGCCGGCAGCGGTGTGGTGGCGTCGGTGACGGGAGGCACTATGGCATTGGCTCTTGAGTGGACGCGGTGTACGATCGTAGCGGTGCAGCGCGGAGGGCAACACGGCGACCTGCAAGGGGAACAAAAACCAGAAGCAGCAGCGCACGATGGCTTTGGTGAGTGGGTGAAGCACGAGCGAAGCAGAGGCAACGCGGACTGAGGTGCGGTTCGCTACTGGCGCGTGCTTGGGCAAGGGTTGCAGATCGCATGGGCTTCACAAGTGAGGAGGAATCGCGGGTTGGTGATGGGCGGAAGCGCGGATCACCGAGGGAGGAACACCGGGCTGAGGTGAGCGCCGAGTGAAGGGTTGTAGTCTGGCTCGGGTTACTGGACGTCGAAGCAAAGACGGCGGCGTCGAGGTCGTTGCTTCTGGCGTCCGGCACAGTGTCGAAGGTGCAGGCGTCGAGCAACGGTGGCCGGCTCGGAGGTCGCAAGTTCGGTGACGCTGCAAGAGTCCAAGGAAGAAGACGATCTTCTTCTTTTAATTATTTTTTTTTGCTCGTGGACTTTTCCTTCCGCTGCTGGTTTCTCTTTTTCCTCTACAGTTTGTCAGAGAAAAGCAACGAAATGACTCCACACCTTTTGACTTTTTACAAAGGAGAGGGAGGCTTTTTTTCTTTTCTTTTTCTTACTTTTTCTCTCACGAAATTTTTTTGCCGATTCTCCTCACATTTTTTTGCTTTGAATTTTTCTCGCTTTCTCCTGAATTCTCTCTCAAAAATTTTCCAATCCTCCCGGTTACGAAAAATGGACTTCTCTTTTATAATGATTCCGAACGGCCTCTTTGTATGGCATTTTCTGAGTTTCCATCTCTAGTCACATTAAATCAGAGTTATAAATCAGAGCATGATTTCGCAATCAACTCGATTTTGCTCGGATTTCTTCCATTTTGTAAAAATTATTGCCCCTTATTCACATGATTTTTAAATTGCTTCTGCATTTAACAAAATCCGAATATCCATCGAATTTCAATTTTCCCTCAATAATTCAATCAAATCAATTTCCCCTATTTTCAAAAATGCAATTTTATTTTTCCAAAATTAGTTGTTAACACCTTCAAACTCTCAATTTCAGTTCAGCTTGCTTTTCTAGAAATGTCCCATTAGATCTGTTAGGAAATAATAATAAAGGTAAAATAGTCAATAGTTTGTCTTAGGGTTACTCATATATATATATATATATATATATATATATATATATATATATATATTGTAATCCTTGATTGATTAAGTTAATACAATACGTAGAATACTCTCTCTTTCAACATGGTATCAGAGCCTAGGGCTTAACCCTAGACGACGGAGTAGCGACTCGCCGCCCCTGTCGACTCGCCGGAATAGTTGGTTGTCGCTGCCGCTCACTGTCACGAGACCTGATATATCTTTTGCCGTTAGTGTTGTAAGCCAATTCATGGGTTCTCCTCAGACTACTCATTGGGATGCTGTGCTTCAAATTATCAAATACTTGAAAGGAACACCAAGTAAAGGACTAATTTTCAAAAATTATGGCCACCTGAATACCATAGGTTTTTCTGATGCGGATTGGGCTGGATGTTCTACTAGTAGAAGATCTACATCGAGTTATTGTGTATTTCTTGGAGGTAATTTAGTTGCCTGGAAGAGTAAGAAACAACATGTGGTTTCTCGATCAAGTGCAGAAGCGGAATATAGAGCAATGGCACATGTGACTGGTGAATTGCTCTGGTTGAGAATGTTATTGTCAAAAATTGGGATGTCAACATCAGAACCATCGATATTATATTGTGACAATCAATCAGCTATTCATATTGCAAACAATCCCGTCTTCCATGAGCGAACCAAGCATATTGAGGTTGATTGTCACTTTATACGAGAAAAAGTTCAGAAAGGAGATATCACTCTTCAACATACAAGAACGGAGGATCAGCTTGCAGATATTTTTATCAAGTCTTTACGAGGAAATAGAGTGAATTTTTTATGTAACAAGTTGGGATTGCTTGATATCTACATCCCAACTTGAGGGGGAGTGTTAGGAAATAATAATAAGGGTAAAATAGTCAATAGTTTGTCTTAGGGTTACTCATATATATATATATATATATATATATATATATATTGTAATCCTTGATTGATTAAGTTAATACAATACGTAGAATACTCTCTCTTTCAACAAGATCGAATCAACTCATGATCATTGGCAACATCCTAAGACAGCAAATACTAAATAGAAATCTTGAAAATAAGTAAAAGTCATGAGGGCACTAAAATTGAGGAACTCTTTTCTTCAAGAGTCTCACACGGCATAAAAGTTGAGATCAAATTTTTGCCACTCTTATTGGTTGTCTCATGCATATGTAGTATGAAATACGTATTACGGTATTAACTCCTTTCTCATGGAGTGTATGTCTACACCATCAATACCTTACAGATGATAGTTCAGACATACCCAATATCTACCTTGAGTTCACGTTTCCACTCGTTCACAGAATTCATCAGAACTCATATCTGGTATCTTAGACAAATAAAGTAAAATATGTGGGGTATTTTACTTCCGGACATAGTACATATCATGTCCTCATCTTAACACTTAATTAAGGCAACATATATTTTTTAAGTTTGAGCTCTTGATTATCACCTAGATAATAAGCTTAAAAATCGTCTCATTTCTATTTATCACATAGTAAATAAAGGCGATTACCCATGTGAGTGGGCTAATCTTATATCTGTCCGACATACTTTCTCAACTTAATATAATGTACTGAGCATTAAGATGCATAAACGTCAAACAAAGATTCATAGGAATTAATAATAAAAAAACACAAGTTCACAAATGTGAACAACTCAGGGAAATTACAATATTCAGTACATCAGACTCTATGCAATCCTAGATATTTTATATGACCACAAAACACATATCTAGGTATTGGCTTTGTCGTAGGATCTGCTACCATTCTATGCATAGATATGTACTATAAGTTCACATCATTTCGTGCAACCATATCTTTGACAAAGTTATACTCGGTATATATATGTTTTGGTCTTGCCATGATATTTTGGATCTTTGGTGTACGCTATAGCTACTTGGCTATCACAGTTAACTATTAATGGATTTGCAGCTTTCTCAGTAATATCTAAATGATCCAAAAATCTCTTAAGCCAAACTCCTTCTTGTACCGCTGCTGATAATGCCATGAACTCAGCTTCCATCGTGGACAAGGCTATACACGTTTGCTTCTTACTGCTCCATGATATGGCGCCATTGTTTAGTAAGAAAGCAAATCCAAAGGTAGATTTTCTTTCATCTAAATTTCCTCCCCAATCAGCATCTGAATAGCCTTCAAGTCGCAGATTCTTTCCTTGGTAATTCAGCTTGTAATCAGCAGTTCCCTTCAGATACCTCAGTATTCTCTTAATGGCTTTCCAATGTGCTTGACCTGGATTGGATTGGTATCTACTCACCATTCCAACTACAAAACATATGTCAGGTCTTGTACACATCATAGCGTACATCAAGCTTCCAACAGCACTAGCATAAGGAACATGTTTCATTTGTTCCTTCTCTTATGGAGTCCTTGGACACAGTCTAAGGCTCAATCCTTCACCTTTTGCAATAAGAGTATCTACGGGTTTACAATCTTGCATAGGAAATTGTTCAAGAACCTTATTTTATATGTTTCTTGCGAAAGAGATAACGACCTCTTCGAACGATCTCTTGAAATCTTAACTCCAAGAATGTATGCAGCCTCACCCATATCTTTCATCTCAAAGTTGGAAAATAACCAACTTTTGATGGTATTAACAAACTTCATATTGTTTCCGGCAATTAGTATATCATTAACATATAATGATATGATCACAAATTGATCTTTGGATCTTTTGATAAATACATAATGATCATCATCAATCATTGTAAAATCATATGCCATTATGGCATTATGAAAACATATATACTATTATCTTAACGACTGCTTAAAGCCATATATCTATTTCAAAAGTTGACATACCTTTTTTTCTTGGCCTTTCGTAATGAAACAAACAGGTTGTTCCATATATATTTCCTCATCCAATTCTCCATTGAGAAAAGCAGTCTTTACATCCATTTGATGTAATTCAAGATCCATACTTGCCACTATTGCCAAAATAATACGAATCGAGATAAATCTCACAACAGGAGAAAATATTTCTTCGTAATCAATTCCTTCCTATTGATTATACCCCTTCGCCACAATGCGAGCTTTATATCTTTCTATCGAGCCATCAGTTTTACGCTTTATTTTGAGAACCCACTTGTTCCCAATAGCTTTGCGTCCTTTTGAAAGATCGACCAGTTCCCAAACATGGTTTGACTTTATTGACTCCATTTCCTCTCCCATTGCATGCATCTATTTTTCCTTACTAGGGCAATTTAGAGCCTCATATATATTTCTTGGCTCATCCTCATCTTGTGGAGCAATCATAAAAGTTTCCCCTTCAATGTCAAAACGTCGACGGGGAATACTTTTGTGACTTGTTCGCCGTATAGGAGATTGTACACTTTGCACATTATTCCCCATTATGCTCCCACTAGGATTAGATAATGATGATGTCGTCTCATCATGTGGTTGTAACTGAGAATGAGTAGAATTCAATTCATCACTTCTCATATTACTCCCACTTGGACGAACTCCACTAATATCATTATCTTGATCCAAGGTTTCAAACAGGGAGTAATCTTCACCTATTTCGCCCTTCTTAGGAAATTCATTCTATAAGAATGTGACATCCCGTGATTCAAATTCAGTTATATTTCCACTTTCCTACTCACCTATGAACACATACCCTTTCGAGTGTTTGGAGTATCTTATGAAAATACTCTTCTTTCCTCTGGGACCCAATTTCCTAAACTTGTGAGAGAGCTCATGAGTATAGGCAGCACAACCCCATGGCTTAAGAAAACTTAACTCCGGTTTTCTACCTATCCATAACTCATATGGAGTGGAAATAATCGATTTGGAAGGCACCCGGTTAAGTATATAGGTAGCAGTTGACAACGCATTACTCCAAAAAGTGATAGGTAAGTTAGCATGCGCCATCATAGACCTAACTATTTCTAGTAGGATTCTGTTTCTTCTCTCCGCAACACCATTTTATTGAGGAGTATATAGAATAGACAACTATCTTTCTATTCCTTTTTTATCACATAATTTCCTGAACTCATCAGATAAATATTCTCAACCTCGATCGGATCTCAATGCTTTTATTTTCTTGTCTAATTGATTCTCTACCAAGTTCATAAACCTTTTGAAACAACTTAATGCTTCAGATTTATAAGAAATCAAATAGACATATCCGAATCGAGTATAATCATCTATAAATGTGATGAAATAAACAGTCCCATGCCTTTCTCTCACATTCATTGGACCACAGACGTCAGAATGGATTAAATGCAGAGGAAATTCAGCTCTTTTACCTTTTCCAAATGGTTTCTTTGTCGTTTTCCCTACTAGGCAATGCTCACATATGGGCAAATTGACTTTTTCAATGTTTCCCAACAAGCCCTCTTTGGCTAGTCTATTCATACGTTGTTGGCCAATATGACCAGGTCTAGCATGCCACACATTCATATCATTATCATATGAATTAGGAGGCGTGAGAAGGGAATAACAAACATTTGCATTAACATAGTCAATATCTAATACAATGAAACTATTCAGAAAATAACCACAACCATAATAATTTGTATCCAAAAACGAATCAACACCACTATTATGGAAGTTCATATTAAAACCTAGCTTGACCAACACTAAAACAAACACTAAATTCTGACAAATCTTCGAAGCATACAATACATCATGTAGGAACAAAGTGCGTCCACCACGCATGTTCAGTTGGCAGGTGCCAATTCCTTTTACTTTAGCTCTAGAGTTGTTTCCCACATAGATTCACTTAGTTCCAGTTGGAACTCGTCGGAATTCCACAAAGGATTCTCTATCCTTCATTACATGGTCTGTCGCTCCTAAATCTATAGTCCACAAAGGATTAGACTCAGTCAAATACAAAACTTGATATATAGGCAAAGTTCTTAAAAGCACAAGGAGTGTATACCTTCTTTGGCTCGCGACAATCGCGAGCATAGTGACCTTTCTTGTCACAATTGTAACACTTCACCCTTGTCAGCTTCTTCATTTGAGGACGCTTTCCTCTTTCATGTTGGTCAACATCTGGTTTCTTCCCTTGCCTTTTCACCTCTTGAACCAGTCAGGACGTTTGTGCTTGAAGCCCGAAACTCCATTTGAGCTAGAACCAGCATTATATATTTCAGTTTCTAACTTAGCCGCCAAGAGGCGGTTCTCTTCCAGCTCAAGATGGCGCACTGTATCCTTAAAGGTTTTGATCTTCCAGCTCAAGTGCACCTTCATGTGCTCCCAACTTTGAGGCAATGAACGGATCACTGCTTGCACTTGCTGCTCATCAATCAGGACATGGCCAGCATCCTTTAGCTCATTAATCATGTTTGACATCTTTCTCAAGTGTTGCTTCATGGTCTGACCATGAGGCTTCTTGTAAGAGTCAAACCTAATAATGAGCTGTCTTAGTTTGGTCACCGAAGTATGACCAAATCTTGTTGCCAACGCTTCTCACATTTCCTTGGCATTCACAAAACGCCTGAACTCTCGCATGACATCATTTTCCATGCTACTCAGTAACGTAATGCGAGCAAGGAAGTTCTTCCTTTTCCATGCAGCAAATGTATCCTTATCTCTCTTGTGTTGTGCAGTGTTTCCATCTTCAAGCTCTTCCATAGTTAGGTTAAGAGCTTCTAGTGCCTCTTGCTCTTCCAACACATATTGGATTTTCATGTGCTAGATTTCATAGTTATCGCCATTGAGCTTTTCACCTTTGTTCAGCTCGACAACTATGCTCTTTGTGGCTGAAGTTATTAATCTGAACACATCATACATATATGCACGAATAATTAATGCCTATCATTTATGCATTCATTTGGCACAGACCCATCATATTAATGAATAATTTCAAGTAAGGTTTCAGAATCAAAAGTTCACTATGTTTCCAATCATCCTCCAAAAATTCTAACTTAAAACTATCATTAATATGATTGTCTATGCAAAATAAATTCTATGAACTACCCACAGCAGTCAACAATAACAGAAAGCAAATAATATTTGATATCCAATCGAATAATAATGCTTTCACATAATACAATTTACATATCAGTTGCTACATCAACAACAGCTAGGTAGTAAAACGTTTACATAAGGTATCCATAAAGTATACCAAAAGAAAGACAGCTCGAAATATCTAAACCCAAGTCAATATATGAACTGGGAAAGATCTTTTTTTGTTCAATTTCTTGATCTTTTCTTTTGTAACAATCAGGTAATAATCATCTATAAAAGCCATCACAATACTCCTATATGAAGCGGCTTTGTTGACTTCCCATAAGCGATTCAACACTCCTTACCATTCTAGTGGAAGAGTGTTCATGAAAAATCGCACTATCTCAGATTGTGTGGCATAAAACGACCGTTCCATATGACCTTTTGAATTTTCCCATTGACTTCAAGAACATGATTTATTATGTCACTGCTTTCCCATCGATAATTATTCAAATCGGCTATCAACCTTGAAAGCTTTTCCTTTTGTTCATCGGTAATTGTGCGAATAAGTGTGCACAACTTAAAGGGAGGCATTGTTCTTGCAACAAATGCAGAACAAAAAGGGATTACATATAATTCACATAGACATAATTGAAAAAGAAACACATTCCTTTCCCTTTTTTAAAAAAAAAAAATCAACGGTCAACGGTCAACAGTTGTCAATGGTCAATGGTCAGCCGGTCGAGGGTCAACCGAGTCAAGCCGTTGGGTCGGGCCAGGCCAGTCGGGCTTGGTCGGACGAACCAACCTGGCACGTGCGGCACGCGTGCGTAGCTAACGTCACGACGACATCAGCTGGCACGTGCCGCGCACACGCCATCGACAGCCCGCCACGTGCGCGCGTCAACCACACACATCTACGGCTTCCACCGCTAGTGTGTGCGTCGCGCGCATCTGGCCCCGAATCGGCGCGTGCCGGTTCGTTCCGCCGCGCATGGGGGCGCGTCCGGCGGCCTACGACAGCGATCCGCCACTCGACTTTCTCGTTTCGACAAGACCTTCGACCCTACGCTATTAGAAACTAATTTAGACTTACAGAAAATCGAAAAAAGGGGTGAACAGTGCTCAGGTGTTAGGATTTTTCCGTCCCCGATCGGTGTCGGCTAATGTTTCACGAAAATTCAATCAAAAATAATTCACAAACATGAAAAGGGACCGGGAAAACATGAACTGGGATCGGGAAACATGAACAATGGCTCTGATACTAATGTTGGGAATAACTGATTCCCTAAAAACCGGATTCAACACTAAATCGAACCTCTAAAACAAGTGTGGAAGACGAGCCCGGAAAAAACACATGTATCACCGATCCGATGATGTATATTCGCCTTGAAGAAGAGAAAGTGTTGTCACTTTTGGTTACTGTTCTTCTTTGGACTTTTTGAAGGGAGAGAGGGAGGAAGAATGTACGTATGTTGAAAAGGTGCTTTCCTCCCTCTTTTTTCTCCCTTAAATACGTATCCTCCAAAGGACGTATCCTTTCGACGTAAAACGCTCCCCCAAAAGTTATAACTCTTCGACGTACCTCTCCATCCATGAGCCCTAATCTTGTGGGCCAAGCTTTTAGGCCCAACATGGGCGGACGGGCCAACTTAGGCCCATCACATAAATTAATAAAACCATCAGAGTGACGCACATTTTGTTTGACGCATTGTCCTAGAGGTTTTACTTTTACACCCGTGCTTGGTCTTCGCAGACTTGTACTTTCAATGTCTAAGCAAGCCCTATCGTGAACCTTTAGGAGCATAACCCAGAAGCCGAGTTGAATCAAAACTGCGAATCAGATTTGGCGATCTAGATCATCACCATGGTCGCAGTTGAAATGCTGGAGTGCAGGACCGATTCGTTCACCGTTGCTGTGGTTGTGCATCGTCTCGAGAGATCACGTTCGCGTTGAGGACTTCAACCATTAAAGCCAAGTCCAATGCTCTCGATCTCTTGAATTTTCCGTAGCCTCGTGTATGGAAGTTGCCGGCTTTGTTTAAGGCTTGTCGTTTCTTTTCGTTCTTCGAATGGGCTTTGTATAGGTGGGCTTTAGTGGGGTTTAGTAATTTTGGGCTTGATTTAGTCTAAGTGATTTGGGCTGGTCTTTGAGTTTTATGAGTCGGTTTAATATGTTTGAGTTGGGCTTGCTGTAGTAAGCCCAATCGTATCTTTAGTCCACGTCTTTGTGTCGCTAGCCCAGAACCGTGAGACCAGATCAATTTCTAAATAATTTTCTCATACACAAAATTTTATATTTCCCCTCACGCGTTCCAATATTAAAACTTGGATATTCTTTACCATACAAAAATCCTGATAAACCAATTTCTAAATAATTTTATACGATTCTTTTTGGCATTTCGCATGTTTATCACTAATTTCTTTTAATTACTCAACGATTCAACATTTTGAAATATGATGCTTTTGCTTAACGTTTTAAATGTCAATTTCTTGCGCGCATACAATGCGTGTGCATATCTGCTCTAAAAATACGAATCACATCAGAATTTGACTTGCACCATGCCTTTTACTAGACACCAAACATGCGCACATTCTTTATCCCTCCAGGGGTAGTATAAAAAGGCAACTCTAAAATATGGTAAACGCATTAGGCTTTTGTATCTTGGTCTACCTTCTTATAATATCAAATTATTTTTATCAAATGAAAAGAAAATACTATTCACCTGGCAAACTGTGGGACCTAAAAACAAGATTTTGAACCATGATTGAAATATATAAAAAAAAAAAAAAAAAAAAAGAATTCAAAAAATGCAATCAACTCCAAAAACTTATCATGAAAGTGTAATTAAACCCTAAAATTTTCAAAAAGTACAATGAATCCTTAAAACTTATCAAGTTGACATGATAAAGCCCTAATACTTTAAGCATTTTCCATTTGTCAAGTTGGATGAAGTTAATGGAAGAATTTAATTGTACCAACTTAACAAGTTTTAGGATTTAATTGTTATTTTCAAAAGTCTTATGATTCAATTGCATTTTTTGAAAGCTTAAGAACTCAATTGTACTTTCATGACAAATCTTAAGACTTTTAGTACACTTATTCATTTTTTTTTCTCTTTGAATAGTAAAATAAAATGACTAAAGCCCATTTTGCTGGTCTTAATGGATGAATTTGCCATGGAAATGCATCCCTCAAGGATCAGCCCTGAACATTCCATCATCCCGCACCAAATTTTTGTCGAGCTTGCAAGTGAATAGTAGATCTTGAACTTGTATCTAATGCTTGTCTACAATAATATAAAGGGGCATTAGAAATTCAAAGTTATCTTATATGAAAATATTTATAGAAGATTGTTTTCTTCATTATGGATTATTTAAACTTATCTACCCGATAGTAATGACCAAATTCGTGCATATTTATGAAATTAAATGCCCTTTCCAAAAAAGCATAGAAGGCTTCTGTACACGTAGGAAAAATTCTATTTCATGCTTGATATGATATTGCAAGTAAAAATAACCAATACGGTCCAACTTATTAGCATCAATTTGTCAATGCCCATTTAGAATGGAAGACTTGAAAACTCCTCCACTGTCCTTTATTGCATTCAGCCAATGAAGAAATTTTATGGCACTAAGAATTTTCTACACGCAAGTAACTCGCAAAGACTTTGACCCCAGTAATGTCAGTTTCAAGGAGACTTTGACTTCTAAATTTATAATTAAGTGCACCGCTGTCTTAACATGGTATAATTCCAAAGGATGAGGCAATAAAACTAAACTCCTTTGCAAATACCTGGAAAGCTCCAAAGGCGCTAGCTATTCATCCCGGAAGGATTGCACAGACAATGACTTCAATCCCTTCTTTTTCACTACAAGAATGCAGGTTCAGTCTCAAAATCTACAGTGAGAAGACACGCGGTTTGCGTATTTCTCAAGCAGCATGATGTGGGGTTCCATGTCCAAGGCTCTGAAAAAGAAGAGCCACAAGAATGAAATGCGTACATTTCGCCAACAAATTTTTGGGGATTGAAATTTGGAATGATATCAACTCCCTTTTCTTTGTGTCTCGCGGGATGAGCAAAGCCCCTAGACTCGTGCAATTTCATTCTAGCGGACGGAAACTTAGGTGCAACTCCATCCTTGGAAGGGTCCCGAAGCTTTATTGAGATCCTCGATCTCTTTCAACCTTTGCGGCACTCAGGTCCACTCATCCCGTCCAATACTCCGAATGAAGTTTGTGAGGAAGTTTTATTTTGCAGCATTTGAAGTGAGAACAGAGATGCAGGATTGGGAGTAGTTGAGGAAATCCTTGAATGGAAGCTCCATGACATCACCAATGTTGCAAGCGAATGTAATTGTCAAAAATTTGACAAGCACTTTCTTGATTTTAGAGATTTTATTGTTGGTAGTTTGTTTGTAAAAAAACAAAGAGGCACTGTGTCTCACGTTGAAAAGATATGATTGCACACGTGTACGAAGTTTGACACTAATCAACAATTATTATTTTTTTATTTATTAAAATTCAACTTAATAATTATAAAATAACTATCGTGTCCTATTCAAATAGTATGACTATTCATAATAGAGTAATGGTTATTTTTTATTTATTTAATTTTGAATTTATATTTTTTGCCTCACGGTTATTAGGCACTCTTACAACCTTTGAAAAGTTGTGTTTGTTCGAATATAACTTCTTCATCTTTGAAAGATTGTATCCATTCAAATATATTTATCCAACATATGTGTTCAATTCTTTGCAGAACTTTCAAGTCTTTTCATGATCTTCCTCTTCCCATTTTTGTTTTCTTTTAAAAGGATATACAGCATTTATTTTCATTATTTCCTATGAGAGATTCTGAAGAAATACTAGAACTGTTATCTAGTATTCTCATTTAAAACTTTATTGTATCCTAGAGGAAATGTGCTAGTGAACATTAACAATATTGTGAGGTAAAAAAATCCTTAAAGAAAGTGATATTACGCCTCAAAATTTGACTTAATTGTTCTAAAGATTCGATTTCATTGTTTTACCCAATTTGAAGCCATATTTTCCCAACATTTATCACTTGATGATCTCCGCAGCATACATTGCATGTGAAACTAAAAGACCCAAATAGCTTGTGAGAACTGTGAGAAGGATAGAGAAAAGGGAAGCCAAATCTAAATGGATGAAGAAGCCAAAGCAAAAGGCATATAAGATTTCATGGACCCTGAAAATGTTGAGAAAAAGTCAATTGAAATTGTTCGCCACGTAGATTAAGGAATAAAAAAGTCCTTGGCTTGAAATGCCATTCAGAGTTTGGATATTTTGCTTGCTGGTGAATAATAAATCTTGGACTTTTACTTATCATCACACCTGTCTGCAATTGTAAAGAGTGAGATTGGAGATTTGAAGTTATCTTATCGAAAAATATTCAGAAAAGATTGTTTTCTTCGTCATGGATTATTCAAAATTGTCTATAAGATGGTGATGACCAAATTCATACATATCCTAAAAAAAAATTGCCATCATAGACTTGACTAATATGCCACTAAAAAAAAGCGGGGGAGGCTTCCACATTACATACATGTAGAAAAATACTATTCCATGCTTGATATGATATTGCAAGTAAAAACAATTAATAAACTTCAACGTTCTAGCTCTAATTTGTCGATGCCCATCTAGAATGAATGCCTTGAAAAGTCCTCCACCGTCCTCTATGCATTCATCCGAGGAAGAAATTCTATTGCACTAAGAATTTTCCACACCCAAAAAAACCTCACCAAAGACTTTGACCCCAGTAACCACGTTTCAAGAAGACTTTGACTTCTTAACGGTTATGATTAAGTGCACCGCTATCTTAGAGGCATTATGCTTAACCAAAAAACATTGAACTCTACAAGTCCCTCTGTTTTCTCTTTTGTCTTTATGGGCAATTGCTATTGAACCTTCCTTTCACCACAGCACAATTATGTTGTCCATCCCAAAGTGATACCTTACTTCAGTTTAGCAATTCCCTCTCCGTTGAAAGTGAAATGGATCTAGACTGTGATCCCAAAATGACTACATGGAAGAATGGCTTGGATTGTTGCTCATGGGATGGCGTCACCCGTGACAATGTAACGGGTAATGTTATCGCCATCAATCTTTCATTTAGCTATCTTCAGGGGACTCTCCATTCCAACAGTTCACTTTTTGCACTCCGCCATTTTCAGAGCCTCAAACTTGCTATTAACAATTTTCATACCTCACCCATTTTGCCTAAACTAAGTGTGTTTGCTAAACTGAGGCACCTCAATCTCTCTTATTCCAATTTTTCAGGTCTAATTCCTGTTGAAATTTCTCACCTTTCTAAACTTATTTTACTTGTTCTCTCTTTCAACAATAACTATGATAAATGTTTGTGGCACAGGGTCTTAAGATCGAAAATACTGGTTTCAAAATCCTTGTTCAAAATTTGACAAAGTTGAGGGAACTTAACCTTGATTAGGTAGACATGTCTATTATTTTTGTGACATCCCGATTTTTGGGCCCTAATTTCGACTGGATAAATAGGGTCGTTTTCGTTCAGTTAAAGCCGGGGATTGTGAAATTGAGGAATATGAGGGATTTTTGGATAAAAAAAATAATCAATTTGATAAGTGAGACGTCAATTGATTTTTCGGGAGTCAATTTGAATTGAATCAAGAGAAATTAGTAGGTTCGCTTTTGGTTGTGCTTTTAGGATTTAAATTGGTTCTATGGACGAGCCAAGGTGTGAATTAAAATATGGGGACATTGGATTAATTTTTATGGACTTCAATTGGATTCAATTGAAAGGAAAATTGAAGAAATTTGGAACGTGCAAGAATTGGACCTCGGCGGAAAGTTAATCGCACCCATTGAATTAAGTCATGGAAGGGGGATAGTGGACCATGACATCACTATGATGTCATGGTGGGCCACTAAAAGAAAGAAAGAAAGAAAGAAAGAAAGAAAGAAAAAGGAAAAGGAAAAGAAAGGGGGAGAGAGAGAGGGAGTGGGCCCCACTTGTCATCCCCAACCTTGGAACCAAGAGAGGAGAGAGAGAGAGGGAGAAAGGAAGGAGGGGGAGTCGGCTGAGCAGCTCCCCCGTCGACGCCGCCCTCCGCCCACCTCGACGCACGCCGCCGCCGCCGCCGCCGCGGCCCCCGCCTGCGCCGCACACCGCCGCGCGCGCAGGTCCCGCGCCCTCCAGCCCCGCGTCCAGCCGTCCCGAGCCGTGTTCAGCCCTCCGCCAGCCGCCGTGCCGCCGCCACAAGTCGCCGCCGTGAGCTGCCACCCCTCCTCCGTCGTTCCTCCACCCGAAACCGCCCCGGATCTCCTCTTTTTCGGCCTCAACCAGCAGCAAATCAGAAGGGAAGAAAATGGGTATGGAAGCCCCTTTGAGGGCCGTTTTGGCCGGCTTCCCGGCCCCGGATGCTAGGCCCGCTTTGGAGTTTATCGTTCCCCTCGTCGTGCTCGTCGTTTTGGTCCGTTCGGTGTGTTAATCGGGTGAGTTATCTCACTAATCCTTGATTAGACGGTTAATTATGCCCTAAGTATGTTTAGTTTAAATTAAGTGTGTTTAGGTGGTTAGATTAGATTATTTTATTATAAGTTGGATTAAGAAATTTGATTAAGTTAATTTGGGTTTAATTAAGGTTAAGAATGATTTATTTAATGTTAATTGTGATGTGACTAATTTGGATTTTAATTTAGAATTATTTAATTGGTTGGATATTCGGATTATTAAAATAATATTAAAATATTCCGAAATTAATTAAATATTATTAAAAAATGGAATTTATTTTTAGCCCCCGTTGCTCGGAATTTCGTGCCGATCGTTCTTTGCGATGTCGAATTTAAATTTGATGCCCGATTGCTTTGGCGAATTGAGTGTGATTGCGTAAATTAAGGGTTATGTGTAGAAATTCCAATTGTAGAAATTGTGGGGATTTTGGCAGTAATTGACCGCCTATTAGAGGCCGTGCCAAGTGGGGCCGTGATGCCACTAGTCGTTAACCGCCTGTGAGAGGCCGTGCCGAGTGGGGCCGTGATGCCACTAGTGTCGAACGACCTTTTCGAAGGTCGTGCCACGTGGGGCCGTGATACCACCGATTGGTTGAGTCTACCCTTAGGGTCGTGGTTGGGAGCATTAATTGAATTGATAGAATGACATGTAATCGGCCGAGCTGATTGATCGCTGAGACGATCCAAGTGGTTGATTGATTGATGATGTGATTGTGCCGTGCTTTATTTAATTGTCATATTGCACGTGATTGAATGATATAAATAGTACTAACTTGCAGGCGCGGACTGTTGCGAGGTAAGTCTTCTTGACGTGTGGTTAGGTCATGCTGGGGTGTATTTTCTTTCTAATAGGGGCTTAGGAGGGGTGAACTTGCTGAGACAATGTCTCACCCCGTTGTGGGAAACACATTTCAGGGCCGTAGATGACGATTCCAGCGGAGTAAGGTGGACTGTCGATGCAGTTGGGCAAGGAGTTGCAGAGTCAAGAAGATGGAGGATTGACAATCGATTCTGACCAATAGCCATAGGACTGTTCTTTCTAGATAGTGGATCGATCCCTAGTGTATAGACTCCGACCCATCTTGGCTGCATGTAAATCTTGTTTGATTTTGTGTCAATACGTTGGTTTGTATTAAATTGATTTTTGTTCCTGCTTCTATCCCGCTTTTAAATTGTCAGGGGTTTCTTAATACGTTCCGCATGCGCTTAATAAAATTAATTTGGGTCGGCGACACTACCTGGGAATGTCGCAATATCACGACCATGGCGGGTTGTTCACGTGTCTCGGGGTTCGGGGCGTGACAACCCCGTTTAAGTGGTATCAGAGCATGGTCAGTGAATGGAGTGATAAGGGCGATGAGTCATGGGATAGTTAGCAGGAAGGGCTTTTAATATTCTGATGCATGTGATTGATAGTTACTTGGTAGCTTGTTTGTGTGGTCGCTTAGTGTTTGTTTTGGAAGCGGGCGTCTGTGTTGAGCCTGTTGCGTGAGTGACCGTGTGTCGAGAGCCGCCCAGTGAGGGTGGTAGGCCCTGTGTTTCGGGGCAGGCCGCTGTTGAAAGTTGGTGCCCGTTGTGCCCGGGTAGAGCACAAGTTGGGGCCAGTGTGAGTGGTAAAGCATTGTCTCTAGTCAATGCTGGGGTAGTAGCCCCCGAAAGTTTAAAGTTTGCTCGGTTTTTGAGGATGCTTGAGAGGTTGGGAGACAAAATGGTCAGTAGGCCACCACTTTAGTCGCTGTTGCTGCCATCACCATTAGTGCCGCCAGGGCCGTGACCGCCGTTGTTGTCATTGCTTCCACCGCTGCTAGGGTTGTGACTGTTGTTGTGACCATGCCTGTTGAGGCCCAATATGGAAATCTGATCGAGGATCAAGCCATCGTATCTGAGTTGAGGTTCAAGGTTTGCCCCGTTATTGAGAATGAATTATTCCTGGCATCTGGTAAAGGTGTAGGTCTTGCAAATGATAATTCTCTGGAAGCAATTGCTGGAAAATGCCACGTTATCTGCACTTCAAAGGACACAAGGAATCCGCAACCTTCACGTGAAGATTTTCAAAAAGCTGACTTCATCTTTTCTCGTACATTTGATGTCGCGCATCTCAAAATAATGGATAAGATAGAAAAGGTGTTAAGGACATCTTTAATAGAAAAGGTGTTGAAAAGGTTATCTGTCATGACAAAGTGGATGAAGACCCTCACAATAATGCGTTGCTAAGTGAGGCAATAGTTAAACCATTGGACGATCACAATAGGCCATTGAAGAAACGAAAATTGGATGCTTCAGAGATATTCGTGGGGATGAGCTCAAGAATTATGAAGGCAAGTCAATTGATACTGTCGAGCATCAGGCTCCGTTACAAAGTGGAAGTACATCTGAGAATAAATTGAGTAAAAATCTCAATGAATCTCCGAAAGGAGAGAGAGACCTCTTTTTGAAACCAGAGGAGAAATGGATGGAACTCTCTCATGGGAAGTTGGATGAAGTGTCCTGTCATCAATCTCCTCAAAAGGATGACAAAAACAACTATGAAGCATTGCAAGCTCCTTTGCCAATTGATGTTGATAAGAACACATGGCTCAAGAAGCCTTCTGTTAGTTTGAATCGTGACAGCATTATAATTCAGTTTGTTCAGTTAACGTACGGAAGTTTGGAATCATTGAAAGTCAAAGAGGGACTTAAATCCTTGTGAATCGTCATGGAAGATGACCTGGCTCAGTTCATTAGTTATCGAACCTACGTGGCAACTGTAAGGGATGTGTCAGTTGAGGGATCGAATATGGAGAACGCAATTGTGGCAGAGAAGGTTTTCTAAAGGTATGTTATGGAGAATTGTTAGGTTGGTTGTCAGGGTTGTTGTCAGGAAGGGAAATAGAGTGGTGATTGGATAAGTACCCGGAACAGAGCCGGTCCCTAAGGCTCCTTACCGGATGGTGTTATCTGAGTTAAAAAGGACTGAAGGTGCAGATGCAGGATTTTGAATAGGGGATTCACATGTTCCAATGCATCACCTTGGGGAGCACCTGTTCTATTCGTGACGAAGAAAGTTGGTTTGTTGTGGTTGTACATTGATATTCCTCAGGACCGACTGGAGGTCAAAGTGTCAAAAGTTGAGGATCAGGAAGGAAGGCATACCGGAGTTGGCATCTCGCAATCAAGACGGCAGTTATGAGTTCACAATTATGCTGTGTGGTTTAACAGACACCTTAGCTGTTTGTTTGGGTCTTATGAGCAGAATGTGTAAGGGTACTTAAATCAGTTGTGATTGTGTTCAGTGAAGTTATCCGAGTGTGTTCAGAGAATGCCGAGGGGCACGAGGGACAGTTAAAGATGATACTCCAGACCTTGAAGGCTCTTGAATTTCATGCTAAGTTTAGTAGTGCAAGTTTTGGATGACTTGTGTATCCCACATAAGTCACGTGATTTCAGGCGAAGAAATCTTTGTGGACCCTGTCAAGATTAAAGCAGTGAACAGTTGGTCAAGATTGATTACAGTGACAGAGATCCAGAGTTTCTGAGTTTAGTAGAGTGTTACAGATAGTACGTATATGGGTTTTCTTTCAGTGTTAGCACCACCGTTGACAAGACTACCGAGGAAGGAAGAAAAGTTCGTGTGGATAAATGAGTGCGGGTGTAGTTTTCAAGAGCCTAAGAAGAGGCTGACTACTACACCTGTGTGAGCCATTCCGTCTGGTCCTGGAGGGTGTGAGATTTTGAGTGATGCATCATTTAAAGGATTGGATTGCTTAATGATGCAGCAGGATAGGAGTATTGCACATGTGTCCCGTCAGTTGAGACCTTATAAACCGAATTATCTAACAGACGACTGGGAACTCGCGACGACAATTTCCGCTCCGAAGATCTAGAGATATCAGTAGTGTGAAGAAAAACTCCAAATCTTTATTGACTATCAAAGTCTCAAAATAATTATTCTCCTAGGAGGAATTGAATGAGATAGCACTGTGAACCAGATCTTTTGAAAGACTTGGATAGTGGTATCTGGTATCACCTAGAAGGATGAAAGAAGTCACTGATGCTTTGAGTCGAGAGTCTTCAATTGTGTATAGACTGGCTAAAGTATAGATTTTACTTGAAAAGGGTTCAAAAATTTGGTTTTCAAATTTGAGGTAAGCTACCCCTTTGAAATTGAATCAGATGTTCAAGTCTTAATCGGCGCCTCATCGACAGACGGAGATGTTCAGAAAGTCTGATAAGAGGATACTAGAAAGGAAGAGATCGATTTTGAGATTTCTGAGGATGGAAAGTTCGAGTTCCATGAGTAATTGAATACACCTGACAGTGTAGCACTCAAGGAGAAAATCTTGTCAGAAGTTCATTATGGTATTGCGGTTTTGACCAGATGGTGCAAGTAAGTTAGAATCGGCGTCAGTTTAATTGGTAGGCTGATGTGAAGATGAAAATCGCCAAGCAGATTGCAAGTACCAGAGTTGTCAGTAAGTGAAAGTCCAGTTATGCAGACTCAGAGAATTTTACCATCACTCAAGAGTCCCTAATGGGAATGAAAATATATCACAATGGGATATTGTGATGAGCTTACTAAGAATTCAGGAGATTACTGATACCATTTGAGGACAGTGGCCGAATGATGGATGGAGTTGGTCCGCTTTGGTACGATACGAATGGATCTGTTTTGGGTGTACAACGTCCAGGTTTATGGATTCTGACTTTGACTGGATAAGTTGGGCATTTCATCGGCGCGACTTTAGTGCTTTTCTCTGAGTTGGCCACTCACGAGATAACTAGACTAGTTGGGTGAGTTATTAAGGGCTTTAAGGCAAATTGACTTGACGATTCGACCAGGGATCAACTTCTCGACCATGTTCATCTTTAGAGATCATTGCGGCACAGTATAAAATCGAATTGAGATCAGAGATAGGTCAGTTCGATTGAGATGAATGACCAATCGTGGGTGTGACACTAATTTGATTTTTCTGTCGTTTTGGTACCCTATATTCGTATTTGAATCCTCGAGATTTTCACGACAATCAAGAATCGACACTGTGTCGAGTGGGTTCATTGTGGCTCGAAGGAAATCGACCACAGGTCATTTGTCCTAAAAAGTTCTGAGAACTACCTAGTAGCCTAGGTCACACCAAAAGCGCGTCAGAGTGAAATTAACCGCTAATCTAAGTTCGATTTCAGTAATTTGAGATTTTGTCATATCTCGGAGTGAGTATATCGAAGTGTGTGGACATCGGATAATTCACCGGCATGGAGTGCCGGGGATGATTTATATTTCGAATCCAGATTAGAGATTACAGGTTTTGGCAGAGTTTTCAGAGGAGTTCTTTCAAGGGGCTCTTTCTTAAGCAGTGCTTAACAGAAGGTACAGAATTCGGTGGTAAAAAGAAAATGAAGAAAGATCACAGACCAGAGTCGGCTCAGAAATCAGTGTTTGCAGTGGTCAGATCAGGGTCAGAGTGAATGCTAGACAGAACTGTCAGAAATTTTCAGTTATTGAGCTTCAAAGGTTCATTGGGGAGTTGAGAAGAAGAGATCAGATGTTAGCGACAGAGTGTCATATATAAGAAGTTCAGTTCAGTTGTCGGTTCAAAAAGGGCAGATTTGGTATACCAAGATGGTATCCTGGATCAAAATGGTCGGACAACACTATGAGACCGAAAGATTAGTTTGGACTGGTGAGACTCAGTGAAACGAAAATACCCCCACCTTTTGTATAAGGATTGATAAAGGTTTAAATTTCGAGAACGAAATTTTTATAAGAGGGGAAGAGTTGTGACATCCCGATTTTTGGGCCCTAATTTCGACTGAATAAATAGGGTCGTTTTCGTTCAGTTGAAGCCGGGGATTGTGAAATTGAGGAATATGAGGGATTTTTGGATAAATAAAATAATCAATTTGATAAGTGAGACGTCAATTGATTTTTCGGGAGTCAATTTGAATTAAATCAAGAGAAATTAGTAGGTCCGCTTTTGGTTGTGCTTTTAGGATTTAAATTGGTTCTATGGACGAGCCAAGGTGTGAATTAAAATATGGGGACATTGGATTAATTTTTGTGGACTTCAATTGGATTCAATTGAAAGGAAAATTGAAGAAATTTGGAACGTGCAAGAATTGGACCCCGGCAGAAAGTTAATCACACCCATTGAATTAAGTCATGGAAGGGGGGGATAGTGGACCATGACATCACTATGATGTCATGGTGGGCCACTAAAAGAAAGAAAGAAAGAAAGAAAAAGGAAAAGGAAAAGAAAGGGGGAGAGAGAGAGGGGAGTGGGCCCCAACCTTGGAACCAAGAGAGGAGAGAGAGAAGAGGGAGAAAGGAAGGAGGGGGAGTCGGTCGAGCAGCTCCCCCGTCGACGCGCCCTCCGCCCACCTCAGACGCACGCCGCCGCCCGCGCCGCCGCAGCCCCCGCCTCCGTCCGCCGCACCGCCCGCACACGCCCGTCCTCGCGCGCCTCCAGCCCCGTGTCCAGCCGTCCCCAGCCGTGTTCAGCCCTCCGCCAGCCGCCGTGCCGCCGCCACAAGCCGCCGCCGTGAGCCGCCACCCCTCCTCCGTCGTTCCTCGGCCCGAAACCGCCCCGGATCTCCTCTTTTTCGGCCTCAACCAGCAGCAAATCGAAGGGAAGAAAATGGGTATGGCAGCCCCTTTGAGGGCCGTTTTGGCCGGCTTCCTGGCCCCGGATGCTAGGCCCGCTTTGGAGTTTATTGTTCCCCTCGTCGCGCTCGTCGTTTTGGTCCGTTCGGTGTGTTAATCGGGTGAGTTATCTCACTAATCCTTGATTAGACGGTTAATTATGCCTTAAGTATGTTTAGTTTAAATTAAGTGTGTTTAGGTGGTTAGATTAGATTATTTTATTATAAGTTGGATTAAGAAATTTGATTAAGTTAATTTGGGTTTAATTAAGGTTAAGAATGATTTATTTAATGTTAATTGTGATGTGACTAATTTGGATTTTAATTTAGAATTATTTAATTGGTTGGATATTCGGATTATTAAAATAATATTAAAATATTCCGAAATTAATTAAATATTATTAAAAAATGGAAAAATTTATTTTTAGCCCCGGTTGCTCGAAATTTCGTGCCGATCGCTTGCTTTGTGATGTCAGAATTTAAATTTGATGCCTGATTTGTGGCGAATTGAGTGTGATTGTGTAAATTAAGAGTTATGTGTAGAAATTCCAATTGTAGAAATTATGGGGATTTTGGCAGTAATTGACCGCCTATTAGAGGCCGTGCTGAGTGGGGCCGTGATGCCACTAGTCGTTAACCGCCTATTAGAGGCCATGCTGAGTGGGGCCGTGATGCCACTAGTCGTTAACCGCCTATTAGAGGCTGTGCCGAGTGGGGCCTTAATGCCACTAGTGTCGAACCACCTTTTCGAAGGTCGTGCCACATGGGGCCATGATACCACCGATTGGTTGAGTCTACCCTTAGGGTTGTGGTTGGGAGCATTGATTGAATTGATAGAATGACATGTAATCGGCCGAGCCGATTGATCGCTGAGATGATCCAAGTGGTTGATTGATTAATGATGTGATTGTGCCGTGCTTTATTTAATTGTCATATTTGCACGTGATTGAATGATATAAATTGTACTAACTTGCAGGCGCGGACTGTTGCGAGGTAAGTCTTCTTGACGTGTGGTTAGGTCATCTTTGGGGTGTATTTTCTTTCTAATAGGGACTTAGGAGGGGTGAACTTGCTGAGACAATGTCTCACCCCATTTTGGGAAACACATTTCAGGGCCGTAGATGACGATTCCAGCGGAGTAAGGTGGACTGCCGATGCAGTTGGGCAAGGAGTTGCAGAGTCAAGAAGATGGAGGATTGACGATCGATTCTGACCAATAGCCCTAGGACTATTCTTTCTAGATAGTGGATCGATCCCTAGTGTATAGACTCCGACCCATCTTGGCTGCATGTAAATTTTGTTTGATTTTGTGTCAGTACGTTGGTTTGTATTAAATTGATTTTTGTCCATGCTTCTATCCCGCTTTTAAATTGTCAGGGGTTTCTTAATACGTTCCGCATGCGCTTAATAAAATTAATTTGGGTCGGCGACACTACCTGGGAATGTCGCAATATCACGACCATGGCGGGTTGTTCACTTGTCTCGGGGTTCGGGGCGTGACAATTTTGCCTAATTCCTTCTTGAATTTGTTATCCTCCTTGATGATTTTCAGTGCGCATGGGTGCACATTACAAGGCGATCTTCCACCCAACATTTTTAGCTTTCCAAACCTCCTTGATCTCAATTTGGATTCTAATGTTATCACAGTTTCTTTTTCAAAGTCTAACTGGAGCAAGTCTCTTGAATCCTTGACCCTCTCGTATACAAGCATCTTGGGCAAAATACCTGATTTAATCAGTGAATCCAAGAAATTAAAACTTTTGTGTCTTCGTAACTGCTCATTGATAGGATCGATTCCTTTATTGCTTGTGAATTTAACAAAAATCACCAAGTTGGACCTTTCACAAAAGGAATTAACTAGTCATATCCCATCATTTTTTGTAAAGCTTGAACGATTCATACATTTAGACCTTTCTTTTAACAACTTCATTGGTGTTTTAGACTTGGGAGTCTTTTTGACACTGAAAAATCTACAAGTCCTTGGTCCTACAATAGAGTTAAATCTTGCTTACAATAGTATGAATGACACATTTTCGAATTTTGAGACTTTGGCCTTGTTTTCTTGCAACTTGACCAAGTTTCCTTTTTTTTTCTAAACTCTTTTAAAAAGCTAAGAGAATTAGATCTCTCCAAAAACAAGATTCGTGGTCAAATACCAAGTTGGTTTTGGGATGTGGGGAAAGATACACTACAGTTTCTCGATATTTCTAGTAACCTTATTGAGGGAGGCATACAACAATTTCCCTGAAAAGAGTTGACCCATGTTGACCTTAGCGACAACTTATTCCAAGGCCCACTTCCAATTCTACCACTCCTTATAGTCAACTTTTGGGCCATCAAAAATGGCTTCAACAGAGAGATTCCATCTTCCATTTGCAAATTAATCTCCCTTAATGGTCTACGCTTGACTCATAACAATTTCTCTAGCTTTATTCCATAATGTTTGGGAAGTTTAACCAACCTCTTGGTACTAACCTTGAGTGCCAATAAGTTTGAAGGGACATTACCACGGTCTTTAGAAAATTGTAAATCATTGACCTTTCTAAACATTAGTTACAACAAAATCAATGACACTTTTACAAAGTGGTTGCTAGAAGCACCCTCATTATGGGCAATGAATCTTCAATTTAATGAATGTCATGGCCAAATCAATCCTCCAACTGCTCCATTTCATCCCTCCATGCTTTCTAGTTTTTCCATATCAAACAATAATTTAGGGGGTCAATGGCCCGAAGAATATTTCCTCCATAACTTGATTCTCAGGACGGTTGATCTATCCAACAACAGATTTGAAGGTCATCTTCCAATTCCACCACCCACTGCTCTCTTCTATTCCATTGCAAACAACAAGATTGGCAGCAAGGTTTCCCCTTTGATATGCAATGCTACTGAGCTCATAATCCTTAACTTGTCCAATACTAGTTTGATGGGCACCTTGCCAAAGTGCTTGATGAGCTTCAGCAATAGTCTATTGGTGCTTAACCTCCGAATGAACATGATTCAAGGCGTGATTCCTAGAAAATTTGCTAAGGATAGCAAATTAAGGAATATTGACTTCAATCGGAATCAATTTGAAGGGACGTTGCCACAATCCTTACTACATTGTGAAAATTTGGAAGTTCTAAATCTTGGCAACAATAGAATCGAGGATACGTTCCCTGATTGGTTGGGTACCCTCCCCAAGCGACAGGTTCTTGTTTTGAGGTCCAACATGTTCCATGGCTTCGTGAGTAGTCCTAGAGAAGCTCGTTCATTTTCTGAATTGTGCATTTTCGACTTGTCCAATAATAGTCTAAGCGGTCCTTTACCCATTAGATATACTATGAAGCTTACTACCATGATGAATCAAGATAAAAGACCGCGCAAGCTGCAGTATATGGGAGATGATAATTATCAAAATTCAGTCATGGTGACCATGAAAGGATTAGAGATACAGTTGGTGAAAATTCTAACCATTTTCACAAGTATCGACTTACCGAGCAATCATTTTGGTGGGGAGCTTCCCGTGGATATTGGAAACCTGAAGTCGCTCAAAGAGCTAAACTTTTCCCACAACAATCTCATAGGCTATATCCCTCCATCTATTGGGAATTTGACTAAACTCGAATGGCTAGACCTCTCTTCAAATAAGTTCACCGGAAAGATTCCTTAGGAACTGGCAGATTTGACATTTCTTGGATTCTTGAACCTCTCAGAGAATCAGCTAATCGGACCTATTCCTCGGGGAAGGCAATTCAACACATTCCAGAGCGGCTCATTTGCCAGGAATCCTGGACTATGTGGATTTCCATTGTCAAAGACATGCGCAAATAGTTCATGAGAAATTCCACTAGTAACCATCCTTCAGGAAAACAATACAGAGCATGGAGGCAGGTTTGAGTGGAGAGCCAAATTGATGGGTTATGAGTGTGGAATCATAGCTGGAGTCTCTCTTGGATACATTGTTCTCAAATCTAGAAAATTTGAATGGCTGGCAAGATTGGTTGAAAGGAAAGGAGCTAATATGAGAAAGAAGTGGAGGAGGAATGCTCGTAGATCTCATCAAAGATGAGAATTTCGACTATTCATTTTTTGCATTGTAAGATGATGAATAAGTTTGTTGAACTGCCATGGATTATATGCTTATTATTTTGGCCTTTTTATCATTTAAATGTAGTCTCATTCAAGTAAACAAAGTGAGATCTAATTTTCCTCATCTTCAAGACTATGAAATCCTTGGTTAGCCGTATGCCTAAATTTTTATGGTGGGACACAAACATAAAAACTTGCTAAATGGGAAAGTTAGGACAAAGGATCCCGTTTTTGTGGTTCAGATTGCAAATATATAAATTCTATGGCATCATTGATAAATCAAATGCATAATGACATATCAAACTCGCATGCTACTAGCATAGTACTTCTGCTCTCATGTCTTCCTTTGTAAACTTTTAGCTCTATTGAAACAATCCCTACCCATTGCTGACAAATTGGAAAGAAAGGAAGAACAAATCCTGAGGACACATGGAAAATAACATGTTTTGCCTTTTCGCTCTCCAACCAACTTCAGGAGTAATTGCTTGACTTACACTCGTTAACAATTCTTTTGCTAACTCAACAAGAGACTTGCTTGAACTCAAGTTGATCGAGAGTTGCCTAGGAACAAGTTGATCGACAAAGATTATGAAATGAACACAGAATTTCATAACCGTGATCATCGAAAACTCTTCATCATTATTGCTTGCATTTGAATCCCATATACATGCAATTACCAACACTCTAAATCAGCAAATTCTTAGAACAGCACTTACATTGATTGTATAGTTGTGGCTATTGCACAACGGATAGCCGTGGTTCTTGATTGAGGGGACATAGTTATCTTAGATCATGGTCAACATCTTTTAACAATTTCTTTTCGACTTTGCGGTTGTATTTTTGCATTAATTGTCTTATTTATCTGCATTACAAAGGCTATTGAGGAAAATATGTACGGTTCTCGTAAGAGACTGCTAGATTTCCCATCTTCCAACAATTGACGGATCTTTTCAAAAAGAATCGGAAAAGAAACCTCTTCTGACAACTGATGAATCTTGCATCATTTTCCTCTTGAATTGCATCATCTCCCATTTAGGACAACTCTTAATGTGTTGATTCCTCTGTCTAACCCTAAAAATATTGCCCAAACATTGACTTTTCTAGTTTTTGTTAGTGGACAGAATCAAATTCTAAAGATATTAACTTCCGGTTTACAATTTTATCCCTATTTCTCATGGGAATTTATTTATTTTCTTTTTTCAAAGAATAAAATTAAAACCATAAAAAAGCGAGACATAATTCGCTTTTGGTTCAATATATAGACCACTGTTGAGGCACACATAACGTGTTTGCATGATCACTAGTGTCTTCAAAAATTGAGTGATTATTTAATATAGGCTACTTATTTTCGCTTTTGTAGAGAAAAGAAAAAGCTTTTTCAGGAATTGAGTGATTACTTAATTGAGTTAATACCGGGCAAATAGTTATTATAGCTATGGGAACTGAGTGGTCACTTGTTGAAGAGAAATTAGTGGATAGTTGTTAAAACCTAATTTTGCCGGTCTCGCAAATCATCTCTCCTTGAAAAAAAAAAAAGAACAAGAAAAGAAAAATTGAATTGGCCGGTTTGACTTGGCCAACTTAAGCCCAGCCCAAGACCCAGCACTCACTCAAGCTGTCCCTTCTCTAGCGTGCATTCGACCTGGCCTCTCCTCCCTTTTTTCAGAAAAATTGTCTAAAAAATCCTAAATATATTACACTTTTATCAATTTAGTCATAGATCTTTTTACTTTTTACTAATTGAGTCTATCCAGTCAATTTTGGACGGAATTTGCTAATGTGGATGCCGACCATCTTACATAGTACAGCCGACGTTAAGGTGGACAAAATTTAGCTTTATTGAAATAGTATCTGCACACTGCTGACAAATCAGAAAGAAATGAGAACATATCCCTAAGGAAATATGTAAAATAACATACTTTGCTTTTTCTCTCCCATCCAGCCAACTTCAGGAGTGATTGCTTGACTTACACACGTTAAAAAGTCTTTTTGTTAACATTAGCAGAAGACTTGATTGAAATTCAATTGACGGGCAAGAACAAGTCGACTGACAAAGATTATGAAATGAACACAGAATTTCAAGACCGTGATTATCGAAAACTTGTTATCTTCATTGCTTGCATCTAATTCCCGCATGCATGTAGGAACCAACAATCTGATTTAGCAAACTATTAAAACAACACTAACACCAAGAACAAAGCCATACCATGCCCTCGTTGCACGATTAATCATTGTGGTTCTCAATGGAGGGGACATGGTTATCTTAGACCAAGGTCAATATCTTTAAACAATTCCTATTTGCTTTTGCAATTGAAATTTTGCATTAATTGTCTTCTACCATTCTCTTGATCTGCATTACAAAGGATGTTGAGGAATCTTTACATAGTTCTCAGAAGAGACTGCTAGATTTCCCATCTTCCAACAGTTGACGACTCTATTCAGAAAGCTTAGGAAAGGCAATATCTTCTGACAACCGACCAATATTGCACTACTTTCCTCTTGAATGGCATCATCTGCCATTTATGGCAACTCTAACATGCTAATTCCTCTACCTAACCCTAAAAATGTTTCCCAAGAGTCCAATTAACCATATTCCATCTCCTTCTCTTGACACATTCTCTCCCATTTGTTCAACAACCAATTATCTAACATCTTGATGTCTTCTTCTTTTACATCCGAGATATCTTCCAACTACCACATAACCTAATGCTTCCCAGCTTCTCATCTCCTCCTATGCTAGTCCCTCCTAACATAACCCGACCGGTTTCTCTAAAACTAAATAATTTTGAAAGAGCGCACTATGGGTGTGCTCAATTCATTTCTCTTTGTTGGGAAAAAAAATAATGAAAACCAAGCTTGTTTGTTTAAGATTTAACAATGGTACGAAGTTCTTTTTCGCATAACCACCAAAATTTTGGAGTATTATACAAATTTTCAAGTATTGCAAAAAAATAGTATATGAATTTACATGTTAATATGTATATGTTATGAGAGTTTCAAGAGTTTCAGGTTCAAAAAAAAAAAATATATATATATATATATATATATATATATATATATATATATAGAAGTGCAGAAATTGCAAGATTCAAATTAATTAGAAAATAAATAATGAAAGTCAATCTTATAGGCCTTTATGACCTTAATATGGGAACAAATAATGAAACTCTGGGTGAGGGCCGCGACACCCTCACCAACGCGACCCTTGCCGGCCAAGAAGTGCAAATCATGACCCACTCCTAGATTTGGGCATGGGCTTACTGCCCTCACCCTAACCTCACCGACCCACAATTGGGGAAAAAAAAAAGGCTGTACTGTGTAAGACAGTTGGCGTTTATGTCAGCAATTTCTGACCAAAATTAGTTGAATAGACTATATTGGCAAATTGTCAAAAAGTTTAAAACTTAATTGACACAATTGAAAGGTTTTAGAGTGAATTGGTACAAGTGCAATAAATTTAAAAAAAAAATTATACTTTTCCATGCTATTGAGTTACTAGTTTTTGTTAGTGGATGAAATCAAAGTCTAAAGATATAACTTTTAGTTTACAATATCTTTCTAGAGTTAATATTAGAACAATAAAAAAGCGAGACATAATTCACTTTTAAATCAGCCGAGCGCCCCCTAGTCCAACAATGGAGATCGAGTACTACCGGACGAGGAGGGCACTCAGCCACTATAGGTTATCAGCATCGAAGGAGGAGGAGGACAAGATGAGAAACTCTAGGCTTCGTGAGGACTGAGATCTAGTATCGTCGGATGAGGGGGGCGCTCAGCCATTGCTGGTCGTCGACGTCAAAGGAGGAGAAGGATGAGATGAGAAACCCTAGGCTTCATGAAGGTGAAGATCAAGCATAGCCGGACAAGGGGGGCGCTCGATTGCTGATCGTTGTTGGCGTCGAATGAGGGGGAGGACGAGATGAGAAATCCTAGGCTTCACAAAGGTGAGGATCGGGTACTACTAGAGGAAGGAAGCCCTCCGTTGCTACTGCTTGTCGGTGTCGAAGGAGGAGGAGGATGAGATGAGAAACCCTAGACTTCATGAGGATAGAGATCAAGTACTACCGGACAAGGGGGGCCCTCCATTGTTGTTGGTCATTCATGAGAAAGAGGCGGGAAAATGGCAGCTCCTAGAGTAATTGATGAGTAAGGAAAGAAGGGAAAACAAGATTGCGCGAGAACAAGGTAAGGACGCGAGGGTGAAGGAAATCACTTTCCACAATTTTAGAAGGAGATTTTCCATTGACTGGAAAATATTTTATTTGACCACTTATTTTCCACCCTCAAATGCTAGAAAATCCGAAAAATATTTTTTCAGAAGTTGTTTTTCGCAAAATAAACAAATCCTTAATATATAGGCTAGCGTTGACACACACGCAACGCATTTGCGTGATCGCTGGTGGATTATATTCGAAGAAAAAAGAGTTCGCTTCTTGAGGAATTGAGTAATTATTTAATTGAGTGAATCTGGGGAGGATCGTTATTATAGATGTGTAACTTGAATGATCAGTTGTTGAAGAGAAAGCAGTGAGCAGTTTTAATTTTTTTTTTTTTTATGCAATTTGAAAAGCATAAAGTGAGACAAATGGTGGTTTTGACACGTGTACAAAATGCCGCAAATTCTCTACGTGCATATCTGGGTTTCTTTCTAGGTTAATTAGTCGTGATTCACTTGGCAATATGGATGGTTCTTTTCCATAATAACTCAATTTATCGATGATGGTGAAGGAGTTGTTAATGTGAGCAAGCTTATTAGGTCAAGATTAGCATATGTTCCGAAAAATAAAACAGAAATTAGCATATGCTATGTATGTAATATATATGGGGACATCATTACCAGGTCAAGGCTAGCATGAGCAGGACATGATGTGAGAATTTTTGACCTTGTATTTCTTGTATATTCACCAACATTAAACATCTTCATGTAATTTAATTCAAATTTAATGTAGACAACTTCAATGTTCAATACAATGTAGAGGCTGAGTATGGTTATTACCAAAGAAACATAAAATTTGACGTGGCCATGGCAAGTGGGCTTCATTGCGGACAGAGCCCATAAAGTGGCAGTGGGCTTCATCATATCATGAGAGCAGAAAAAACAATTTTATACTATATATACAAACTTTTACTGACATTACCAATGTTGTGATTTAATTGTCTATGTTTACCACATCAATTATCAAATACCTCTGTACCTTACCTTACGAGCGAGTTGCCAAAGGTCGCGACGTTTATGCTTGCAGGTCATGGGCCCAACTAGGCCCAACTATGCTTGCAGGTCATGGGCCCAATAATTTTTTGCATGCAATGGTGAGTCCTAGCACACTACTTAGATAAATTCTTTTCATAAGCCCATTGTCTATGAGTGTACCATCCATGAAAACCCTAGAACTCTGAAATACCTTATTAATTTCATTGAGTCTGATAGTCTTGTTGTTCTACCGTAATCGAGTAATTATTTGCCTATAAGTTGTCTAGAGGGAGGTGATTCTAGAAAGTTGGTTCACTAGGATACTATTTCAAGTCTAGCTTCCTAAGGTGTAGTGGAGTTAGTGTTGAGCCTTAATCAATATGGTTGTCCTTGAGATTGGCTTTGCTTTTGATTTTATAAGAAAAGACCAAGAACAGAAAACTGGCGTGGCCGGTATGGCTTTATTAGTGAAAACAGGATCTTGTAATTGCCATACGAGGGACCACAAAATCCGAATTCTAATATTATATATGTTATTATTTAAACACAAGCTCTTATTTTAAGGGATTTCAATAGTTTTTTTTTTTTATCCTTTCCCTAACTATCCTTAATTATTTATTTGCAAATATTGGTACATGGAAGAATGCATAAACACGAAGTCTTTTATTATCCCTCACATGTTCCAATATTAAAACTTGGATATTTTTTTTATCCGACAATAATTCTGCTAATCAGATCTCTAAATAATTTTATACGGTTCTTTTTTTGCATTTCGAGTGTTTGTCAATAATTTCTTTTAATTACTCAATGGCTCAAACATTTCCGGTAGGGAAAATGTCACAAATGGTCCTTGAACTATTGATGAATGTCCGATTTAGTCCCTGAACTTTCAATTTGCTCAATTTGATCCCTTAACTATTGATAAATGTCCGATCTAGTCCCTGAACTTTCGATCGGCTCAATTTGGTCCCTGAACTATTGATAAATTGTCCGATTTAGTCCTTCGTTACTGTTTTTTCTTTTTTCTTTTTTTGTGCTTTTTCTCTAACGAAGGACTAAATCGGACCATTTATCAATAGTTCAGGGACTAAATTGAGCCGATCGAAAGTTCAGGGACTAAATCGACATTCATCAATAGTTCAAGGACCAAATTGAGCAAATTAAAAGTTCAGGGACTAAATCGGACATTCATCAATAGTTCAAGGACCATTTGTGACATTTTCCCTTTCCGGTATAATGATCTCGTTTAACGTTTTAAATGTCGATTTCTTGTGCACATCAATGTGTGTGCATATTTGCTCAAAAATAAATGAATGAAATCAGAATTTCACCCGTATCATGCTTTTTAGACGACACCATCTCATGCGCACAATCTTTATTTTTCCCCCTTGTACTATAAAATGCATTTCTAAAACATGTTAAACGTGTTAGGCTTCTGAATCTTCTTGTTCTACTTCCTTATGATGTCGAAGTTATTTTTATCAAACGGAAAAATACTATTCACCCGGCATACAGTGGGACCTAGAAACAAGATTTTGAACCATGGTCGACATCTTCCAATCCTATTGATGAATGAAGCACGAGAGAATCTTCTGAATCTCTCTCTCCCCCATGATGGTATCAAATCATGTAGTTCGACCTTTCACTAGTCTTATCGACTATGGTGGGCAGATATCAAATCGTGAACAAGTTCGAATTGGGGATCGAAAGCTCATCCCGCTCTTTTAACTTTATTATGTCGAGTGGGATTTTCTCTTCCCCTAATTGGGGTTTCCGATATAACAAAAGGGGCCATTCAATTAGAAAATGATTAGAAAAATCTCTTTCCCTCCACCTTCTTTGAATGATGTGTTTTCGAGTTCACACCTCATTCTCGAATCATTATGACTCGGACTCTAAGCAAAGATGTCCCCCCCGCCGCCCATAAAAGAAAAAAAAAAGTTCTATTTTAAGAGAAAGTGCCTTTTTGCTTTTTAAATTCTATTTTGGGAGAAAATAAGATGAGTAATTTCTTTTATCATGTCGGCTGTGACAACACGAAATCATTAGTCAAATTGTGTAATCCTTATCTTCAGTGCATGTTTAAGAATCAAGATAGATGATAGTACTTAATACGGTAGATAACAAAATCATAATCCTTCACTTGATATAAATATTACATTAAAGACTTTCCCAATTTAGTGCTACTTTGTTTTTATTTCGATATTAGTGAAGGCCACTTCATGAGGGCCATAAAATTTATGAAAATAAGAGGGTTAAATTACAGTTTATCTCGAACAGACGACTTCATTCAGAATGATCATCCTCCATGATGCTCTCTCTCGTTGATCTTCAATGCAAAAGAGAGATTTTGTATGTAGAGTTGCGTATGGGACGGGCACTTGAGCCGGTACTTAAGTTAGTTGAGGAACTCCATTTTCTCTAGAGTTTCCAACTCTTGTGCTTTCGAATATAGATGGACTGACCAAGTGATGGCAAGAGACTATGTAAATCACTATGCCAAAAAGTAGTTCAGGCCTTGTATACAGGGTGACAGAGCCTATAAATAGTTACAGTACAGGCGCACATAATTGGAGGGTTATGCGTTAAAAAAAAAAAAAAAAAAAAAAAAAAAAAAAAAAAAAGTGGGTGACTTTTAACGAAGCGAGTAATTAAGAATTTTGGTACATAGAATTATATAACAGGACAAAGGGTAAGTTAGACAATCTAAAAACGAGACAACAGTCGCTTTTCCCTTGACAAATAGACCATGTCTAACGCATGTGCGATATTACTTTTACAACAACCAAAATTCATTTACGTTAAATTAATTTTACAATGTGAGAATCATGGAGGTGTGAAAGGAGGATATTAAAAAAAAAAAAAAGTTAAGTACACGTTAATCATATGTGATGATAATAGTCTCCCTCACTTTTCTATTATTGTCAGGTAGTGTTATGGACAATATTGGCACTTCTAAAGTAATATAAACGGTGCTTTGACTTGATAATATAGGTAGATAGATCATGTAGATAAATTGATGATTATTCATGAAAGGAAAATTGATAGCTACTTATGAATTCAGTGATTAATAGATCTATTATATTTATATTATGTAAAGGAATGGCAATTTAGGAAATCTAAAAAAATGAGATGAAAGTCATATATGCATACAATTCACACTATTCTATAGATTTATTGACAATAAAGTAAGTTGGTTTTACATTCTAGATCCAAGAAAAGGGTGGGAAGAAGCAGTTAGCGTCGTCAACTCGCCTTGAATAGTGATCGTGAGACATGTTTGCAATAAAATGTTTAGGCTCTGTTTTTTTTTTTTTTTTTTTTTTTGGAGTAAAATAATTGATTTGAAAATATTTTCCTTAAACATGATCACTTGTATCGCCTAAAAAAATGAAAAAAAAATTAAAAATATTTTCATCGTTCACAAATATGTTTAAATATAAATTATTGTCACTAATAGAAATATTTTCATTGATTAATTATTTCGAGCGAAATGTTAAGAAAACACTTTTCAAACAGTTACATTTTACGTGAAACAAAACACGCCCTTAATATCAAATAGGGCTACCACTAATGTGAATGAGTTCAGCCGTCACCACCATGTCGTAAGTTTATCGAGAAGCTTCATATTTAAATCAGAATACAGGTCAGTGGTCGAAGCCGAGTACTCCACTTTCACATTGAGAAATGTCCACACGATGATAATGGCCAGTAATGATGAAAACCAGATGATCTCATGATTGTTGCGTTTGCATGATGCCATGCTTTATAGTAAGTACTGGTCGAACCGACTCGATTTCAAACGTGCAACTTCCGCTAAATTTCGTACGAAGTTTCTTATTGAGCACAGCTGTTTATATGTCTGGCATTTGAGGAGGTGTGGATTAAAGAGTTATTACAATATAACCGCTAGGATTGTTCAATATATGGCGCAAAGTCTATTTAATTAAGGCATGGACAAATTACAAAAAGAATGAATTTTACCAAATAAGACTTCTTCTTTTTCCTCTCGCTGAAGCTGAGTGGGCAACTTTTTATTTTAAAAAGTCTAAGCCGCTAAAGAATCATGCATTTTCAAAGTATATAAATTTATTCGACCAGCAGAAAATAGAATAAGAATGACCTATCAATTATTAGCATTTGGTAATCAATATCCCAAAGGTAAACTCTTTTTATCCAAAGAGAATTTGATCCCGACGTTGATCAACTCGGCCACGTTTTGGTACATTCTAGCTCAAATCTTCTCTTTAGCATTTGGACATATCAGAATATTCACCATCTCGAGATTTCCTCTCCATCAATTAGGAATAAAGTTACCTAAGAAACCTTAACTTGGTGTACAATGTCAGTGGTGAATCTTCTCTAGGTATTGTATGCATTCCCGAATCCTAACCACCCTGCCATATCCCCATAGGCCTGTGTCCATATGACACTCGAAAATGCTCCAAATCTTTCAGATTTTCTCTTTCCATTCTCGAGAAGATAAAGATATAAAGCAAGTTCTCGTGTTTCTTTACCAGTGGTGAGCTGATCTAGCAGGTCGATTTGACGGCTACTTAGACGAGAATATTAGGAAATGATTAGGATCCTTGAAAGTTAAGGGGCAGTTTTGTTTCTACCAGGTTAAGTTATCATTTGAACCAAAATATCCTTGTGTCTTAGGGGAATTAATACCAAATGCATACCCTCGTGCCACCGATGCACCAGCGCCGCCAGACTCACCACTATGCTGCCTCCATCATGCCTTGCCTTGTCATCGCCCAATTAGCTCGAGTTAGCTTGCCAGCATAGTGCTTCAACTTACCTAATGTTGTTGGTAGATCACAACAGAAATCTTGTACATTCACCTTAGGACCCTAAGTCCAAGCCCATTGACATATCTAGTTAGACTCATCTCCATTAAAAAGCTTAAATGAATGAATTATGAGCCAATTATGATATATAAACTGTTCCATACTACACCACTTATCTAATGTTGAAGTTTCTTAATTTCACTCAGACGTGTATGTCAACAATCTCTTCCTCACCTTTCATATGTGACCCACCCTCACCCCTCACATTTGAGATCAATATTAGGTCTTTTCTCCCTTAATTTAGGTATCCTTATGCACCAAGATATCTCAACCAACTTGAATCTCTATCCACGCTCAATTTCATCTCAAATCTCTTTCTCCATACCAAACCATGAAGTCTGGCATTGAGCCAATGTTGCTTCACCATGACGCCCATCGTCCAAAAACTACATTGGTTATTAGATTCTTTTTTAATATATTCACCAAACACCAAAACAAATTGGCGGCCCATTAATTTATCATCAGCTCCGATACCACTTGTTGAAAGCACATTGTAAAAGCCCAAAACCTTTATTTAAGAAGATCGTCAAAAAAAAGCTTAAGTTCAAATCCATCAATATATTCAGTTGGATCAATCTTCACTTAAAAAACTTAAATCAATAAATTATAAGCTAGTCATGATATATTAATTATTCCACACCATATTACTTTTTCGATGTGGGTCTTTTTCTAATACTATTCGCATATGAATCACAACACAAGCAACATCAACAAGGACTCCATCTCTCCTCCCGTCCTTGATAAGGAAAGACGAGGGTTCAAGGGTCATGACCCCCACGCGCGAGGTTAACCCAAACCCAACCCGCATAATGCCAAGAAAAGAGGATGCAGGGGGAGCGATGGCGGTGGTTGGTACTTGGGGATGGGCCCGTGGGTCGACGGGGTCACATGCAAAGGGGGGTATAGCGGAGTTGGGGGGTGGAGGAGTTGCGGTCGAGGCTGGTGAACAGACAAGGGATGCCACACACAGTGAATAGATAGACCCAAGGGCAAAATGAGAAAGAAGAAAATATAAAAGAAAAAATAATGGTAAGAAAAATGGAAATGAAGAAAAAAAAAAATTATGAGTGATCCGGGATGTCCAATGTGCTAGTTACTAATGCATTTAGATTTTAAGAGGGTGCTCACCTAATTTTTGAGTATCCCAATCCATTAAGAAGAATTTTTGAGTCATACTTAAGTGAATTGATGCCCCCGGTTTATTATAACTGTCGCATCACGTGGGATCAACATATTATTCATATAATTTAAGAGCTATGATGATCTAGGTGCACATGCATCTAGATTCCCTAGCAAAGGCACTAGACTTTTAGGGGCTCACGGCCACGTAATCGTGCATCGTTTTCGATTTTCCTTCCTTCAAAGGAAAGTGTTCATTTGCGGAGAGCGAAAGAACGAGAGTTGGTGACCCGCACTGTCAACAATTGGGTAGTATCTGAGGAGTTCAAACACCTCGTTATTTAATCTAAGCCAAGCCATTATTGTTGCCCTAGAAGAATGAACCTTTGGCCATCGCCCGGCCATGATGAAGTGCCTAAATAGTTGGAGGCTCACGAAATATAGAGAAAAAATTAGAAGAGGACACTATTTAGCACGTTTAATTATAATTACATAAATTAACGCATTTTTTTTTGTAACTCAATTATTTAAACAAAAATATGGCATCTTGACGTTAACAAATACAAATGGAAATTATAAATATGATTGTGATGCAGCAATTAGAAGCCTCTTAGGAAAAAGAAAATAATTTTGGAGAAAGCCTTATAGTTTGGTCTTATGGGGGAAAACACTAGGAAATGTCTTACGAGTGAAGGGATAGTACAACATTATCATTAGCTACGTATAAGTGCTGACTGACAAAGGAAGTAATTTGTTTGCACGGAATCATCGGCTGCCAATTCATTAGTAGGAAGTGAGGGATTTTATTTGAGGTGAAATTTTGCTTTCAACATTTGATTCTACCTTTTTGATTTTAGCATTTGAAAAATATAGGGTAGCCTTAAAAATAACTTAAAGCTATGTGATCTTTTCATGGATATTTAATCTAAAATGAACTTCTTTTTTTCAATCTTATGTGCTTTCTGGACTATGGGGCATTTTCTTTCGTGATATTTTTCACTTGACTGGATGATGGTAAAAATGAGTAATTTCTTAATTACACAAAATATTCTTCTTGGTCTACAAAGTCATTATTATTTTTGGTGCAATGTCATGGGTGGTCCTTGAAATTCAAAATTATTTGACTATCTTTGTTGTTCAAAAGCGTCTCTTTTCTTTCTAAAAATTGTCATTGCTTGTCCTGGTCCATTTCAATGATAGATTTCGCTGACATGGCGTTTACTCCTTTAAAGCTCGGGTAGGTAAGGTGCATTTAGTTCTACTTTGAAAATGGACTTTAGTGCACCAAAGACCCTTAGACAAATGCTGAAGTGTTGGTTAAAGAACACTAATTTCGTATGATACTTATCTTGATGCCAAATTTTTTTATTATATTACTTAAGTACTAAGTCGAAAAAAAAAAAATTCACTTAAATGCTTCCGACAACAAATTCTAACAAAAATTACGTCACTTTATGTAGCATTTTTATATATAGGAAATATAAGTCCAATGACCCCGACCTCGCCTTTCGAATTTTCAACCTCTTTGCCCCCAATGATGCCATTGTGAGCTCGATTTTCACCGTAGATGGCTCGGCCTCGTGAAGTTCGTGTTCTTGAACGAGCAACTACCAGAGTGGGGTCGATTAAGGCCAAGGACAGCCGCGTGCTGGCTGAATTGTACTCTCTATTTAGAGGCAGTGTCAGGGAGGACTTGGTTGAGGACTCTGTCAAGCTCAACCGAATGTGTTCGAGTATTTCGTGTTCCGATTCGCTTATTGTCCAGTTTGTCGAGGAACTTTTAAATTCCGACCGTATTTTGATAAATAAAAGAAAAAAAAAAGTGTAGGAAGTTCAGGTTGGAGAACTGGACAAGTCCTATATGTGGTTTTTGAGCGCGAAACGAAGGAATGAGCGGAATAGCAAGTGTAATCTGAATTCGGACTAAATTACCTACCGAATTAGGGTTTGAAGGATTTGGGAATATGACCTGATTTGTAAGAATTCGGGCTTATATTTAGGGAAAAATGTTGAGTAACTAAACTTGAAAAAAAAAAAATTTATTGCTATTGGATTTTCAACATTCCAAATCAATGATAGCACTTAAGTTATTGTTTTTTTTTTTAACAAAAATAACAATTAAGTAATCAACTAAAATGTTTTTATACCAAAGTAAATATCATATGAAAATTATGAAGCTTGTAAAATCCTTTTTCCTAGAAGTGTATTTGTCTTTCGACAAACCTCTGAAGCCTTTGGCATCTATTTTTGGAGGCCTATTTGGGAAACGCTAGGTTTTACAAAATCCTTAAACTAGTGCAAGTCCTAACTAGTTTTAGGCGTTGAGTATCTTCAAAATGCTATTTTAGGGATTAATGAATTTTTTCCCATCTGACTTTGCCCTTACTAAGCTTTCAAAATTTCACTTTTACCCTCAATACGCAACTGCGCACCAATGAGCTAGATTTAGCATCAATAATGTCTAACCGTCACCTAAGCCCTTTGCATGAGCGCCATTGGAGCTTCAATTTCTTTTTCTTTTATATTTATTTATTTAAAAAATATAATTAAAGTCCATTATAAGGGTAGCTTTTTTTTTTTTTTCCAAAATATCATTAAGCCAAAGTTGATTCTCAATGCACTCTACCAGACACTATTTGCATTTTAAGAAAACCCCTTACCTAAAATCCTTTGCATTTATTCAGATGATTTCCTCTAATGCCAATCCAAATGTAGTAATCTCTCTCCTTTTTTTCTTAAATTATTACAATGCTGGCATCATATTAGCCACATCAACACCACATGTGCAAATGAAAATGCGACCCGTGTTCTTTAATCAGCCAACTAAGTGCTTTGATAACCAACTCGGCGCTCTGATGTATTGGAATGTGGTTTATACTCCCTATCAAGTGAACAACGCCCCTGAGCCACTAGAAGATTTTTATAATTTAAGCTCATATTTTATAAATAGTTTGGACTTAGACTCATAAATAGTTATTGAGTATATGTGATTTTTTTTTTCTCTTGTATCCGAAGAAGGTAATAAAGAAGTACGATGTGCTAATTATAGTAGAATTCTCTACTAGATATAATCATAGTTTAAGGATAAATTATGATCAAATACTGTCTCAAATTCTCAATCTTGCTCTTATTCTCTATATCTTGGTGATTGCATGCTGAATCCTAACACAACAGTGAAATACAACTAAAGCACTAATAGTGGATCTTTTCAGAAAGTACATGAACCATTTTAACCCAAAAAAAAGAAAAAAAAAAGGAAAGTAGAGAAACGACCCTAAATTTCAACCGAGAGTAGAAGAACCACCGGCCATATCATTCTCCAATCTTTGACTCCCAATAAAAGAAAAATTCGACAAGTTCAAGTCGGCTTGCTGAATTCGCCTCCCAAAGTATTCTCATTTGGAGGCACAACACAACAAAAGATAAGTCGGTCCAAATTATTCGAAAAAAAGAAAGATTACCACTAAAGTCGGTCCAAAATTCCATACAGAGATCCCTCAAGGCATAAAAATAACAATACCCCACTTTTTATCTGCCTCCAAATCACCACTTACACATCCCCCACCCTCACACCGAAAAAGGAAAAACAAAAGAGCAAAAAGAGATTCATAAAAATAGAAAAAAAGAAGATTAAGAAGTAGAAGAAGATAATTATAATATACTCCGCACGAAATCTTGAAAAAGGTTGGGAGGGAAAGGAGATTGATATTTAAGATATAGAATTCGGGAAAGTGGGGTGTGGTGGTGGGGAAGGGGAGGGTGATTGGCAATTGAGTGGAGATCGTGGTGGGCAAATGAGTGGGTTCACCATTAAAACAATCGCATGATTTGTGGGCCCCCCGCCCCCTCGCATTGAAATCATTTTCCCCCGAAGCCCACACCATGAGTCCCATCACCGGTTTTGGGGGTCCCCCACCCGAGGGAGATGCAGCCGCGTCTGGTTTTCCCTTCCTCTGAGGCTCCGCCCGGGCCCAACTCCCAACTTGCAGCTTGACACCTGCCTGTCTCTCTCTCTCTCTCTCTCTCTCTCTGTCTTGTCTCTCGGCAGTTTTTTCAGTTGATTCCCGCCGCGTGGTGTCGGCCGAGGATTTTTCGCCCCCCTCTTTTTTTTAGGACCAGATCAGAACAGTGAGTGAATTGAATTTGGAACATCTTCGAAGTGGTCGCGAGATTTATTATAAGATCTTTTTCCCTCTTTTTCGAGATAGGGTGTGCAGCGAGCTGATCATATCGGCATCATGATCGCGAAGCTTCTTTTGATTGGACGAAACCCTAATCCCTCCCCAAGGTTATATACCCGTCTGCCTCTGCTTTTTCCCCTCCCTTCCCTTTTCTTATCTTCGACTTGGTGGCGAGATATATTATTCTATATTATCAGGGGAGTGGCCCGGAAAAATGAAGGAAAAAACGAAGGCTTTTCATGGAGCCCTAGGGTCAGCAAGGATCATTCGCAATACCATTTTACGCACGGGTTTCTCAATTACGATACTCGATCCAGATGATAATATGCTTAGGGAGGGAGCTAGGGTCGTGGGCGGCTTTAGAATCTAAGCAAAAGACTCAACAACTGACAAGCAGCATCACATCTTTGATTTATTCTTCAGTTTCTGATGCGAGACCTGGAGGTGCGTGGATTGGATTGTTTGATGTCCCCAAAGAAAATCATATAAACAACCGCCTTTTGATGTGTGAATTGCTTGGAAAGCTACTTTGACCTTTCAAGAGAAAGGGACCACGCGTTCGCTTCCAGACATGTACTCCAGGAGAAAGACAAAGGAAAAACATAATCAAAGGATCCAAATATTTAGTTCATCCGCTTTTGACTTTATTCAACTTGTGCTATCTTGCCAACTTTCCTGCTGAATTAAAGTTTTAAACTATTGAATCAATTGCTTGGGAAGACGTCGGGATGTGTTTATTGATAATAAGACGCATTAAGATAGTTAAAGTGCAAGTGTCACAATGAATGAGCATGAAAGTATATATAGCTAGGACTTATTTATTCCAACTTATCCAATCTTAATTTAAGATTAATACTCCAAATTAATACATATAATGACGATTGCTATTAATCAAAGATTTCACAAATCTTCATAAAGAGTACAATTTAACTTTATCATCCCTTAAACGTAAGGTGGTCTTTTGCAGATCGAGTATATAGGTGGATGTGCCTTATTCAAGATTTCAACTGGCTAATCAACTGAGTGAGTACATGCAAGGAAGACAGTGCTATGAAGACCGCGTTGCATTCCGAAATGGCAATAAATCTCAATAAATTTTATCTATTCATGAAAAGCCATTATTGACTCTTTGAGTAGTACTTCGATCTTCGTGAGAGATGATCATTGTCATCTGATATCAAGTTCCTATGCTCTATATGGTAACTGAACATTCACAATAGTTCAGATGTAGTGCTTTGATATTCAGTTATGTACTTGAGCAAGTAATGATAGTCTTCAAGGATATCTCAAAATATTCTCTCAAGACAAACTCAATAGTTTTCACCTAAAGTTTCTGTAGTCTTCCCTACGATAGGGGTCAAGGCACTCCGTAATGATTCAATTTTTTTAAAAGTTATTTCAAGAGTTGTCACCAACCAATTTTTTAGATTGTTAGGAAAAGGCATCCTATAAAAGAAGTCAATAAACCACCTAGAAAGATCAAGTAGTCTTTTAATTTGAAAACCGGACTGGTCCTATGTAAATTTACCTTGAACTTGCCAGGTAAGGTAGTTCGTGCTAGTCCAAGGGTTGAACTAGTCCAGTTGCTCAATCGATGAATTACACTCCATTATTTGATCAATCCAATAAACAAAATCTTCTCTAATCAATATTTCAAAGGTGGAATATGACATTAGAAGTGTTATAACTTTTGTATAACACTCACTTTGTTGCTAGAATTTTTCGTCCAATCACTTAAGCACTATAAAAAAAAAAAAAAGGAAAAAAAAAGAATCATTTAAGTGCCAAGTCCAACTTGGAATGCTAGAAATCTAACGTAACAATTTTTTTTATCAATTTTGTGCGACTCACTGGTGTGACTAGTTAGTATTAATAGCCCTAGATGACGTCCTCTACATGTTTTGCCCAAATATAAATTCCAATTTGGACGAACCAAGTAATTTCCCCAAATTCTTCAAACCCTAATTTGGAAACCCTGAAATCAAGAGTCGAATCTTGCAATGAAGAGTAGAATCAGGACAATCAACTCAAATTTTTTTTTGAAGAAGCACCGAGATTAGTTTCATTGTGGACAAAGTACTCACCTTTTCCCTGTCGCGAGATTCCTCCAGCACAGTACCTCAAAATTTTCTCCTCCAAGCACTAATTTTTCCCTCCAATCACCAACTTCTAATTATTTTCGGCATTGATTGAGCCGTATTGAGAAAGAAGAGGGGGGAAGGAGCCGCAGGCGAGAGAGAGAGAGAGAGCACGCATGCAAACGAGCCAGGGCGATCAACAACTTCGAACGGTGAATGAGAAAAAGACAGTAAAACAGAATTTTGTCCTTTGAGGGAGGGACTCAATGCATTGTCATTGAAGCCAAGATCAGGCGCCTCACAATCCACATCAGATTTTTTATTAAAAAAAAAGCCACGCATTTGTGGTAGGAAGTACTTATTTAATCACTTTTTTTTTTTCTAATTTGGCACTTAAGTGATTTCAACAAAAAGTTTTAGATAGCATTTTTAGTATCATTTTTCTCATTCAAGGTTCTACTTTTTTATATAAGTTAAGAGGTTTTATGTTTTTTGAATGTGCAATGGAAGGATCAAAACGTATCAATAGGAAGCAACCAGCTTTTTCACTATTAAACCTCAATCACTTTCCATAACTAGCTTAGTGGAGAGTTAATAACACTAATAATTGACCTGACCACGACAACGCAAACAAAACAAATAGAGCAAACGGGAACAAGACAACACAATAGTCCTTATCGGAAGCAAAGAGATTGCCCACATATATACTCACCCAATCTAACGATCCATGTGAGAACTGGGCTAATATGATCTGAATGTAATACAAGCTTTTTGAGTTTTTTTTTTTTTTTTTTGGGAAGGGGGCGGAGCCGGTGGTTTTGGTGACCACAGAATATACACGTGGACAATTGCTTTCTTCCTTTTTTTTATATTCTACGGGCCTACCACGCGTGGGGTGAGATGGGTCCCAAATGGCCAGTTCCGAAAGCTAAAGCCCACCATTGTAAGCGCAACGAGATCTCCGCATCACTACACAACAAAACCTTTTTCGGGGAGGAAGGATAGCGACGGCTGTTTTCCACCGGCGTCCATATTTCTTTCTCCTCCAACGCAGCTCCGACGTGGATTGGTCCCGACACAATTTGATGTGCGCTTCCACCAGTTGTCCATTTCATGGTTTTCTGCATCCCTTGCTAGTCTCCATTAAGTTTCTGTTTCGTCTTTCTTGGATCCAGGAAAGTTTTGTATGGATTCAGCTTGTAAGCGATGTAATTGATAGCACGCCAGCCATAATAAAAGTAATCATTTGAGAACTTTTGTTATTCAGAGATCTGGTGTGAGTTCCCCGCATTCTTAAAATGTAATTAACTTGATTTAATAAACTTATCTTATGCAATACTTCTGCAAAATTACTAAGAAATAAGGCATGCAGATAAAAGGATACGTAATCAAAGAATAGTCAAATACATTATAGGGAGTTAGATTGCCCCGCAAGTGACAACCGATGGATGAAAAGTATTTTCCAAATTTCTCATCTTTTAAAATTTGTTGTGTGTCTTGAAGATACGTGGTTTTCTATTTGAAGACTATGGGGTCATAAATGGACCGTTCAAAAGTACAAAGAAAGAAGGAAAGAAAGATTATTGACTGAATTCATGAATGGTGGAAGGAAAATGTATTTATCACCATCAATAACTTTTCAAACCAAACCCATGAACTACAGCCACATCCCATGTGATTTGATGCCGAAGCCTCCAGCATTGCTCTAGAAGAAAGGAAACCTATACTAGGAGTAGAAGACCGAAATTGAAATTGATGCACGAAACCCTAGCTTCTTCAAGGAAAGGCTTTCATTACTACCTCCTACCGATTTCTTCATATGCGACGCTCGTGCTCTTTTTTTTAATTCGAGAAAAAAAAGTAAGCTATCTCTCGCTTTTCTCAGCCGCATAATGTCAACTAACATTAGGGTTGTGGGCGAGTACGATGCGAGCGTCGGCTAATAATTTCGCATTGTTGCATCCAATGGTCGTTGCTCTTGCTTGCCGCCCTTACCTAAGAATGACGACATTTTAACCCTAAATTGGTTTGCCCTCGAAGCCAACAAATTGAAAGTCAAGGTCTATGCTTCCCTTTATTGACCCAGATAAAATAAACTAAAAAAGCAAGCCTTGGTATCGCATAGATACACGCGCTTCATTTATAATAGTGACCGTGAACCAATACATCCTTGCTTATAGGGAAAGCTATTATTCCTTCGTGTGGGATGGGTGCCCGAGAATTCAAAGATCTGCACTTTTTCTAAACCCTCTGGTGGTTCGCCTGCCTCACCTCTCTTTGTTGACAATCTTGAGCTAGTAGTAGTCTCTTCTCGAGCTTTGAAACCATTTTTTCTTTTGACAAATTCAGATCCTCCCCCCAAGCAACTTCCTGGCATCTACGTTGCCACCGACTTTGACTCTAGGCGGGGGTTGGATGCGAATATGAGAAGTCCAAAGAAAAACCCAAAAAGGAAAAAGATGAAATGAAAGAGGGAGAAAAATCTTCAAAAGAACTACCGAACCATGTGATTGAAATTGTTGGAATCTCTTGCTTTATTCTGCATCGAAAAGGAATATTGTCGATACAATGGAAAATACTGGAGATTCGGCTATAATGGAGTTGAGGCCGGTTTGATTTAATTCCCTTAGGCTCCGCCAGAAGCAAGCTGCCAGCTACTCTTTCCTGCCAAGTGGGCATGCACTTCGAATTTTTTCAACGCAAGAGAATTTGCACCTACAAATAGTTGAACTGTTGACTCGAAGGGCAGAGAAGCCGAAAGAACCCATGCATGTCCAGGAAACTTCGCACGTTACCTTTCCTGTTCGAGAGTCTCTAAACGTCAAGTAAACCTTGAGTCATTTAACGTGTTGCCGTGACATTTCCAAAAGCTACTAAATAGTACGTTGTTGTATTGAGAATAATCGATCGGATGTATACCAAGCCAACACGTCATGTGGAATAAATGGTGTGATCTACTTTTTCTCGATACAATATGGGGAACCATCACAGCAAAACTGGCCTGGTCTAAGGAAGGCTAGGGTTAGGAACATACCCTAGTCTGATGACATATAAAAGCAATTTATTAAGGAAAACAATGTATGTTTATTTGTCAATTCTTCTGGCCTCATCATGATGATAGGGAAAGGGCGGATGCAAAACTGTTATAGATCAAAGCCAAAGGGTTTCAGTCCATCCAATGGTTCAGTACAACAATGGCATTTTGCCATTTGAACGTCTGACTTGGTTATAAGCTCCTGTTTGAGCTCGACAGAAAATTAATATACGGGGATATACAGAATTTAGAGAAATTAAAACTTCTATTTAATGGAACGAAGTCAAGGGAAAGAAGAGAAGGGACAATGCAAGCAACTTTGCTTCAAATAAAAAAGAAGCAAAAGGGCCGTCAACAGTGTTGACCTGACTTCTTGGCGTATAACACACTCTAGCTACTTGAAAGTTGCACTTCTTAGTTTAAAAAAAAAAAAATGTAAAATGTAAGAATTATGTTTCCTTTGGAAACCGGCAATGATCGTGCATATTTTCCAAGCTATTGAGGCACAACTTCGGTCCAAGATTCCGTAGAGACCTGCTGAGTCTTGCTTTTTTGAACCAGTATTTGGTTTTGGAATCTTGGTGATCGTTGACTTGTATATGCCACTTGGTAATGCCTAGTTCAATCTAACTCATTTTTTTTTTCACCCCGAAAAGTTTAAATCGTCAAGAACATAAGCAAAGTATCAATTATATATTCCTTTAGACAAACTTCCTTGCCAATTTGGGAATCTGGGTGCCAACTTAGGAAATTGGGTTCCAAATTTCTCTTATTAATCATGCATAAGTTTCAAAACCATCCAATACGGGAAAATGGACAACAAGTGCTACTTTATATCAAAGAAAAATCGAAGAACAAACTTCTAAAACTCAAGTACATTATCAACACGAGTTTTGGGATTGCTAATAGAATTGTCTCGTTAGAACTACCACAACGTTGGCATGAGCATCAGTCCACGGGTTGCCTCCGCCACTGAGGTTCTATAATTTTTATATGGGTATTAGGTAAAAATTCTCAGGGAAAAAAGCAAAAAAAAAACATTTTGCATACTTAAGAAATTGGTATCTCACCTCCCTTCAATCTAATATGCTAGATCTATCATCGGTCAAGAACTCTTCGGTTCTGGAAAGGCTATCAACAGAGTCATACGTGATGTGGCTAACAATGTGAACTTGTAATAAAAGACATAACGAAAACGTTAAGAAGCTACGTTTTATATGATTGGACACAAGCACCAAACGCTTCAAGATGGCCGCTGGTTTTGACGCTTACTGCGTTGGGGTTAGGTCGGGGCTATTAGTTTCAGGCAGCTTTCAGGGGGCGAGACTGAAGCTCTGTGGTTCTAGGTTAAGTTTTTTCAAAACTTGCCAATGAGAAAGGTCTAATGTTTAGGTGTGCCACATGGTTAGGAGCAAGTCTCCTGTTCGAGCAACATTCTTTTAGTTTTCACAATTAAAAGATGAAATTCTGGGGTTTCCTGTATATAAGACAATGATCATGAAGACGGGGCCTGTCACAATTAATTGAATATACAGGCGTGACATTAACTTAGATTATATGTTCACGGGACCAAACAAGAGGAAGACATGAATGCCTCTTCGTTCAATGTTTTATTTCCAGCGACTTAAACAATGACACTTAATAATGCAAAATAAATCACAGCAATTGGTTGGCTAGCTAGGACCACGTAGTTAAATAATAGGTATGGGTCTTCTCTATAATGTCAGGAAAATCAGCAAAAGACCAAGGAAGTCGCAACGTCCGACTCGGACAAGGCAACCTGGGGAACTTTCGTTTTGCTTTCGTTTTCCATCTCTTTCTCGGACAGCCCCTTAGGTTTTTTCCTTTTCAGATGTTGGCTTCAACTAGTGGAAGTGGGGACTGAGACCTATGCTAAGGTTAAACGCGCGATAGCCTTCTCTTCACATGCAAAGTCCCTTACGCATAGTAATTGACGATGGGTTTGAGCACGAATAACGTATTTATTCCTGGACTAAACTTAAAAAAGAGAAAAAGCAACTGACTTTCTTAGAATTTGGGCAGTACATCATGGCATGGAAGTTTGCTTATTATATTTGCAAAACTAGACATCTTATTTGGTGAGTAAATTCAAGGAACATTCGATGCAAGGGAGCTGGCCAATAGTTAACGGGTCCTCTAGAAGAAAAATTCATGAAATATATGTATCCTGAATCTATCAAACCATTTTCCACAGATAAAGAAAAATTTTATATCTAATCTAGGACGTGAGTTTCAAGCTCCGGCTATCTAGAGGCCGATCCATTACTGTACAAACTCGATGAATTGGTTTGCTCCAATAAAAATGTAAGCAGATATGCAATTTCTTGACAAAATGCAGGCACTTATTTATGAGGTCGATGCAATACAAGTTCAATGGCTTCTTTGTTTAAGAATATCACTAAAAGTGAACCCAATCCAAGAGTATTATATATATCCAGTTAAACTCGCTTCCATTAAAGAATTTAAATCGGTGGCAAATTTAAATCGGTGATAATCTGCCAATTATGATATATTAATAGTTCCACTTTTCATATTACTTAATAACTAGGTCGAGATGCTAAAGTCCTTTTTTTTCATAAGTAAGAAGGTGAGGATGAGTGATTACAGTAATTACTCCCTCGAGACATTATCATAAATGTTTTATACCAGTTATAGAATATTCAATCCGTATCGTAACTATTCAATACGCCTATGGATGTATTAAGCCATCACCTTTCACATACGGTAACAAATGTCCAAAGCACGAGCCGGCTAAAAAGTGTGCATCCGCGTAGTGCGAGCATGCTTATAAATTGACCAGACCTGCGAGAGGACTTAGTGAAGTGCGCAGTATTTTCCCCAACTTTACGAGCCCATTATTGACACCCCCACCAATCCCTTCTCGTCCCTTCATCTCCATCGCCTGTATCTCTCCTCTGTTTCTTTCCTTCCCCTCTCGCATTGTTCTCTTCTCTGAATCCCCTGTTCCTCCTCCGTTTCATACTCGGCGAAGCAGAGCCTCCGTTGCTTCATCATACCCACAAACCAGAAACATGACGGTCGGGTGCAAGGACGCAAAGAAAGGAAAGATGATGAAACAGAGCATCCGGGTATCAAACCCCACGCTCAACTTCATCAACGTGCCGATTGTCCGGGACCCAAAGCAGATCCCCTGGGCGTTGCCCAGGAATAAGCTCCTCAAGATCGAGAGCAACGGCGGCGGTCACTTGGTGAGAGAGGCCAGAGTGAGCACGTTGCTGGACTCCATGAGAGCTTCCTCTCCTGCACGAGCAAGACCTGCAAATGACGAGCAAAAGTCATGGATCGTAAGTCCCTAGATAGAGCAATACGATTCGCATTTTTTTTTCCACCTCCTGGCCAAATCGCTTTGGAGATGTAGGGTAACGTCTCTGACTCTCTGGTGTTTTGATTACAGCAGCGTCATCCGTCGGCATTGAGCATGTTCGAACAGATAACCAGAGCTTCGGTGGGGAAGAAGATAGTGATGTTCCTCGACTACGACGGCACTCTCTCCCCCATCGTTGAAGATCCCGATAGCGCTTTCATGTCTGATGAGGTCGCCTTCTTCTTCTTCTTCTTCTTCTTCTTCTTCTTCTACTTGAACTACCCTGTTTCCCCGTTTTGATGTTCTGTCAGTCAACAAATTTACCAAAACAGGGTGTTTAAAGATCGTCTCTCTCTTCTTCTTTTTTTTCCATTTTTGGTTGATTTCGGGAAACAGATGAGAAAAGCCGTGAAGGACACCGCGAGCTTCTTCCCCACGGCGATAGTGAGCGGGAGATGCAGAGACAAGGTACATTTTTTCTGGGATTTTCTACAGTTCCCTTAAGAAATTATCCCACTGATTTTCCGAATTTTTCAAAACAAAAACATTAAAAAAGAAGAGGAGAATTGTATTTTTCATTTGCATAAATCGTGGAATGCAGGTCTACAGTTTCGTGAAGTTGACGGAGCTATATTACGCCGGCAGCCACGGCATGGACATCAAAGGACCCCCTCCTGGAAGTCGCTGCAATGGCAACAAAGTAAGTTCAAATCTCTTCTCGCTACATGGAATCGCAATTACCCAACGACAAACCATTCCTGGCTCTTTATATCTTTTCTGACCTCCTTTTTTCCTTTCGTTGTTCATCAGATGAACAACGGCGAATCGGTCCTCTGCCAACCCGCGAGCGAATTTCTGCCCATGATCGACGAGGCGAGTCTCTCTTTTCTAATGAAACATGCCGGCCAAGCACGAGACAACTCTTTTCTAATCAATCTCACGCTATTCCCTGTTTTTTCTAACCTAGCAGGTGTACAAGACCTTGGTAGAGAGCACTAAGTCGATCCCGGGAGCCAGAGTGGAAACCAACAAATTTTGTTTGTCCGTACACTTCCGATGCGTTGACGAGAAGGTTAGGCACGGGAAAAGTCAAACGTCGTACCGAGTTCCGGTCGAATCATGTATTTTGTCGCAAGAAAATTTCGATTATACTTGGTTTTCATTTTTCTCATTTTTTACTTCAAATCTGGCAGAGCTGGGATGATTTGGCTAAGCAGGTTAAACTTGTGCTCTGCGGGTACCCGAAGCTCAAGCTGACATATGGCAGAAAGGTACTTGCTCGTTTTAGCATTTTGCAGTATTTTTTAACAAAATATAGTATCAGTCAAAAAATAAAAAAAGGATAATTTCACGTGCATCATCTTTTCTCTTTTGACTGGCTAAATTTTTTTTCTAAGTTCAACCTCCGGAGCCTGTGGTAACATGCAATTTTTGTTTTTAAACGCAAATGTGTGGTATCTCTTTTTTGGCCAAGGACAGTATTGAATATCTCTTTTATGAAACTCCTCACGAAAAATAATGTTTTTGTTTGGAGCAGGTATTGGAGATCCGTCCAACCATCGAATGGGACAAAGGAAAGGCCCTCGAGTTCTTGCTAGAGGCGCTAGGTGAGTTTCTATTTCGCATCTGATCAAACTTTCTTGGATAAAAAGGTGCCTATTCCAGTATTCGAAATCGAATTCTATTTTTGCATGAAATGAAGCACGTGAAGCGCTCTTCTACTTTAGTACAAGAAGGTGTTACACATGTTCATTGATCATTTTCACTCGTCTCATCATTTTAGGGTTTGCCAATTCTAATGATGATGTCCTACCGATCTATATTGGAGACGATCGGACGGACGAAGATGCATTCAAGGTACTTTAAATTATCTTCATTATTTTATTGCATGTTTTCTTGACATCTTGTATCGAACAGCTAAAATCATGTAACAAAATTTAAATATTATTTATTATATTAACGTTTGTATAGGTTTTGAGAGAGAGAGGACAAGGATTAGGAATTCTCGTCTCTAAAGTCCCAAAGGAAACGAGCGCATCTTATTCTTTGCAAGAACCTTCCGAGGTAATCACTTCTCTTGATTCTTTGTTGCTCTGAGTCATCCTCCATTCTCTCTTTTCCTTCTTTGAAATCGCCCTTTTTTTATTTTTTCAATCTGCAATATCCTTGTACCGCCTGTTCATGTTGTATTTGTTTTCTGACCTATGAATATGTGTATTTGTTTTCGTAGGTCATGAGCTTTTTACGCCGTCTAGCAGAGTGGAAGCGACAGTCACTTCGAGCGAGCCTGTAGAGTCTTATTGAAGTTTGGCGATATTATTGATTTTTCCCCCCCGAAAGTTATGTAATTCTCGCAGTTTAGATCATGGATGATGCCACAATTAATGAGAACCACGAGCTAATTGTGAATATGTTTGAGATATAATCTTATGATATCATGTAATTCTTTTGCGGTGTAGATCATGAATGATACCCCAGTCAATGAGAATCACAAGCTAATTGTGGATATGTTTGAGATATCCTATCTTTCAACTTTTCGAGGTCCTTTCAAGTGTATGTAAGGACGGTCGTAGCTTGGCATCATAGCATGCCGACTTGTAAAACCAGTGGAAATCGCACTTCAGAGAGTAATAGCGTTACTATGCTTCAACTGGATTTTTTTTTTTTTTTTTTTTTTTTTGGAGCTAGCTAATTTTGGAAATTTCATAACATCATAAGTACCTATATGCCACTTAGGTGTATAATTATGACTACGATCTGTATGCCACAATCAAGAGGTACATAGAACCATATCACTTGGTGTTAACCACACCGGAAAAACTTCCTCATGCGAACCCTCCCTCCCAACTAGAGGCCAACCTGGATACTCGCTTAGCCTATATGCCACCTTCAACATCGACACTTTTTTCATGGCCGTCGGATGGCCATGACCTCAAATCGACTAAATTTGAGCTTGTGCCCCAATGAGCATGTGAGACTTTGACTCGAGCACCAAAGTGAAAATGGGGAGGTAAATAAAAGTCTGAAAAAATTTGAACTCGGGACCTCACAATATCATGTGAAATTTTGGTGAGATCACTGCCCATCATTTTAAATTATTAAGCTATCAGATGATGGTATGACTTAATATTTAAATAAACTAACAAAGAAAATGCATCGAGGGGCAGGAGGGATGGAAAGGATCGATTCAGTTTTAACAAACTAATAGGAAGTCTAGTTGGAGAAAATTTATTCCAACTGGAGATGGAAGAAAACATTACCCCTGTTTTCTTACCAAAAGTTGCAACGAACTTTAGCAAAGAAAAAAAAATGCTAAAGGAGAACATCGACCTTAAACGAAGGCACTTTATATCTTACTTACCTATTGAGAGCATTTTATGCCGTGTAAGCATTCACGTGGCTTTTTCGAAATTCTCAATTTTTGATTTCTCAATCAACTGGGAGCAATTCTATACAAACTTGCCCTTTTGATAGCACATAAACTTTTTTTAGCAAAGGTTGAAATTATGTATGATAAAATGAAGTCTCCTAATTAACATAACTATTGATTCTATCATTTAAAAGGTATATTGCTATAACTTTTTCAAAAAAATATAAAGTTTAATAACATGATAACCAAAATGATTGCTAATTACTCAACTCTCCTTTTTTTTTCTTTTGGTAAGGTATTACTCAACTCTCTTTTGTACCATGAAAATCTAAAAAATCTATATTTAAAAAGACGCAACTAGCTTTAGAATTAAAGGTAACTAGTTATAATTAAAAGTAATAATATAGATTTATATGAAAATAACTACGTAATAGACATAGTTATACATGATAACCAGTTTATTTATGTAATTATATATTTGAATATATACATTGTCTATTATATAATTAATATAAAAATGATTGAATTAATTTTCATTGTTTAAGATATCATTACAGAAAATAAATAAGGAAATAACTGTATTATTTATTAGATTTGATAATATTTATAATTCTATAAAAAAATTAAATAATCTCACTCTTGAAAAAAAAAAAGGGCAATTGTCTTTAGCAGATTAATGAAAGTTCAATAATGATATGATTATAAGATATAAAACAATTTGGTGTATATAATATAATTATGAATAATATCTAAATAACTAATAAATTGCAACATTTGTGAGGTAGAGATGTATTTGCTAATACCTTATGTTATGTTATTTTATATATTAATCATAATTTTTTTCATCACATGATCAGCATAATTATTGATTAGTCAATGAAACATTTCATATAATAACATTTACGTTTTAACGCAATTTTTTTGTGCGTGATGTAAACTTATATCAAAATTAAAATTGCTCAGAATAGGTAAGTGTAGATTAGATTATCTTCTTTAGGTATCTCTTCTCGTTAAAAACTGATAAGCCTAAAAATTCAAAAATTAAAACCATCTAATTACAAGTAAACTCCAATTAGTTAAGTCGTCCTACAGATGAGTTTTATTATTTTACTGAAATTATCAAGAAGGAACGAATAAAAGAAGTAAAAATTTACTGAATCGCATAATGTATACCTAAGTAAAATTTATTCAAACAGAGGGATAAATGGATGCAACGGATAGACGAAAGACAGCCGGCAACAACGATGGTAAGGCCATTGTAGGCACGGTAGCTGTACCAGCGGCAGTGGTGGCTGGTCATGGAGAAAGACAAACGAAGGGGGACTAAATTAGGGTTTGGTGAAAAATGTGCGTAACATCTAACTTAGGGACGTGGTTAATGCATGATCCTTTCAACTCTTAGATGGAGGATCCATCTAGGCCTCTCTAATTATAAGTTCATCCCACACCGTCATTGCTTTGATGTTCTTAATGAGATTCCGCCTCTTAATTTCAGAAATTTGGATCGGGATGAAAATATATTTAATCTAGCATATTCGACAATTCCAAAGCTAATCAACTTTGATTGTTTGCCGAATCGATCGAAAAGGTAACCAATTATCTCATGGCAAACTGCCGACATGAACAATTTTCCGACTCCTGGCCGACATTAGCGGGTTGCTTCCAGCTTTTCACGCATTGTCACATGGATTCACCCTTGTCGCGGACAAAGAGGTGGAAAGGGGACGGAGCAAATTAAGAAAGGCTTAAAGCAGATTGGGCAGAGCGTTTATCATTGCGGCATTATTTTTTCTCTATTAAACACGCCGGAAAGGGAAGCGCAACTGAAGCAGTCGTGGTGGCCAACTGGGCGATTAACCAATTTGTTTAACGGAAGAATCAAACACTAAATCAGGGAAACATGCAGTCTAAAGCCTAAATCAGTGGAAGCAAGGCCGATCTGCGATCAAGAAACCAGAAAAGCGGACGCGCATGATTGGCTGGTAAGATTTCGGAGAGCCCACCTGCATCAGACTGAGGAATCTCATAGTCGCTCTCTAATGGACGAAATGCTGTAGTTTAATGTGTTCGTTTTCCTCTTTTCTTCAAGAGTGTTAGGTGGTGAAAGGGAAACCCACTATATGTCAAAAGGAGAAGCCGTGGTTGAAGAGGAGTTGGAATCCACTCAAAGTGATTGATTCACTTGAAGAAGACATTGATATTAAATGGGGACAAGCAACATGCTTCGCAGGCCCGGAAAAATCAATACTCCTCTTGGGGACGTGTAAAGAGAGCTCCCCACTATATTACTAAATAGGAGGAAAAAGAAGGAAAAAAAAAAAAAAAAAAAAAAAGCTTGATGGGTATTATTGCGGTAACTTTTGTGGACGAACAAGTGATTCAACATCTGTTGCGATACTCCCTTGCCATGTGGAACATTATATTAAGAGACAAATTAGGGGTCTAAGAAATTTAAACACAAAAAATCTCACCCCAATGATATGTAGCAAAGTTGTGTGGTTACTATCAATCGATACGAAAACTTAATTCAATAGATGAAGATCTTAAAGTCAGTAGATGGAAGATTTGATCAAATATACAAATGCTCTCATAACGATCAAACAATGGTTAGAAAGTGGTTTTTGACAATGAAATGGGCGATTTGTGCTTTTACCTTTTTTTACAAATATTATTTTATTAGATGTGAGTCAAGATGTAATGCACTTGATTCAATACCCAATTAAATATTTCCACATAGATTTCCTATATAATGCCAAGCTTAACAATGTCCTTAGCATATTCATTACCAAAACCCTATTAATATCTATATCCATCATTGGTGCACTCAAAACTGGAGCATTAAAGAAACCCTACATCCCACCAATTATTGGTGGAAAAGGGGCACTTCCCAAAGAACCAACTATCCCCCTCACTAACCCACAGCACCAGAAAATTGGTTGGCAGGTGTTTGCCGAACTCAATAATGGCTTATTAGTACATTTAAAATGTACTTTAGATCTTCGAGGCACTCATAATGTCATTGATTTCTCCAGCATGAATAACCTCCTGCCCCAGATGAACCACACCAGATAATCAAAGGAACTTCACCATGATCTGAAACATTGGAATCCATGCCCTAGAGTTTGTGGAATATAATCACCACCTAACCCTAGCTGTCAGAAAGTATGATGCAATCTTTTATGCATGTTAGGGGTTCCTACCATGTCTCTGCATGGAGATGCACAAAAGAGAGAGAGAGAAAGAGCTAAATATATCTGTCTTGCCTCGAGGGCCGAGCTTAGGGTTTTGAATATTTTGTGAAATTTGGAGCAGAAAGTTGGTCAGACGGAACCACTTTGTTGTATGTTGGTTCTATAATTGGTTGCTCATCATTTGATTCTCTCCGACAGGTGTGAACCGACTGAAACTGCGCTCTTCTCCGAGGGTGAGCACTGAAGAATATAGTGCTAGTGAGAAGGGAAAAATCTGTCGGTTGCTAATTTGCTAGTACTCCGATTTTTATTAACAATTTATCCTGAATTCGCTTCATCAAGTATAAGAGCCTTCCGATATTTCCATGAAGAAGAATTTTCACGGCCTGGGTTGGAAACAGCAGATCTAATATTTAAATCAAAACATTTTCCATTCACAACCGTCATATATGATTGGACTCTTACTCAATGCATGTGAACTGAACAATTTGCGTGTATTTATGAGGATTAAAAATCAAATCGAAAGTTTAGATATCCTATGTTATTAAGAAAGGAAAATGTTTTACTCGGATGGTAATCAATTTTCCAACCTTTCAATAGTCACAAGGAAAACTACTATTCAATTACAAAGACGTAGAAATTAAGGATGACGATGACACAAATGAGCTCTAAACTTTAGCCCAATGTGCAATGTAATCCATGAACTTTTAATTTGTTCAACGTAGTTCGTGAACTTTAACTCAATCTTCAATATGGTCCATTAACTTTTAATTTGTTTCATGCAATCCTTTGAACTTTTGATATATGTTCAATTTAGTCATTGAACTATATAAAAATATTCAATATTGTCTCCAATCTTGAATTAATAGAATGATGACATTGAACATTTTTATATAATTTAGAGATTATATTGAACATATACCAAAAGTTCATAAATCACATTAAATAAATTAAAAGTTTATGAATCATATTATACATTGGGTTAAAGTTTCAAGATCACATTGAACAAATTAAAAATTCAGGGATCATATTGCACATTAAGTCAAAATTTAAAGATTATTTGTGTCATTATTTTTAGAAATTACTGCTTGTGTACATTTTCCTTTGCATCGGCAGTGTATACTCTATTTATCCATATTTTATTCGGCTTGTGCGCTACCTTAAATTGCCTGTAGATAGAACAGTAGAAAAAACCAACATAAAAAAGGGGGGGGAAGAAACGAATTGAGGAATCAGGGGCCACTAATCGACATTTTCAGTGTTTGAGCAAATTCAAGGTCTTGAAAATAGAGTCAATTCCCAATTACGAGAAATCAAATCACCTGATTTGGCTGCTCTGTTTGTTGTGTTTTTAATCTGCTGCCAAAGATTAGACGTGCGGATGACGCCCTTTTTATCTATGGTCTGCACCTTTATACAACAGTTTGAAATTATCTCAACTTTATGCCCTCATCGCATATATAGTTTTGTTTATTATAGCATAAGCTCGTTCCCACCGATGTAGAAGCCCTAGTTATCGAGTGTAATACTGCTTATAATTAGGGCAGAAAGAACCTGGTAACCCAAAAGCTGAAACGACCTGATTCTTTTGGGCCTGGGATTTCGGGCCACGGCTTCGAGTAGAATTTGAGGCTCGGGCCGGAGGTCGGGCTCGGGTTTGGAAAGAAGATCCTGGGATGATTGGAAATCAAGAGCTTGCTCGAGGCAGATAATTTTGGGAAATGAGAGCACGACGGTACTGTTATTTTCTCCTGTGTGCACCACATATTCCCTTGGGAAAATCATAAATCCCACCTGGTGGGTTTGCTAGCCCACCGAGTGGGATTTCTCTTATTAGACATAAAAATCAGCCAAAATAGCAATAAGGGAATAGAAAAAGAAACTTATGAACTTGTTTGTCTAGTTTCTTGAGAAATTCGTGAATACCACTTCGAGGGGATTTTTAAATTAGAAATAAAATATCTACTAAAACAAATATAAGGGAATGGAAAAGACACTAATGAGAAAACATCATCAATATGCAATCATTATAATTCAATGTAAAAAGAACGATTCAAACAACTTTATTATAAGACAAATAAATGTACGATTTCTAATAGCAAACATCACCATCATAAACAATTTTTTGCACTTGCAATAAAGAAAGTAAAATAACCCATGGAGCATTGCAATCCAAGTGCAACAAGTCATGACATTTCACCTTTACAAGTGACTTTGACTCTAAATAGTTTGTATATAATTAATAGGATTTAAATGAGAGACTTTTCATTCATGAGCTGAAAATTTCTCGATTTCCCAAATACACTAACGGTGGAAAGACAGACTAATTTGTATTAAACTGAGTAAAGAAAGAATTTTTGTTATTTTGTATGTTAATATATCATAAATTTTTAGGATTTTTTGCGCCTTCCTTGAATAGAATATTTTGCTAAATTTACTTCTCAACGGTCACCCTCCACATTTGTGGTAGAATTCACTGTCATCCTCTAGGAATGGCGGCACCGTTAGCTTAGCAATGTCCGATAATTTTCTCAAGGGGCAGGCCTTTTTTCTTAGTCATCTTCGAGTTAAGCTTGGAATACCGTCGTTTCATGACAGTCGACCCATTGAGGTCCATGAAAACGAGATCATCTCTAGGGTTAAAAGGTCGATATGTCTCATAGATTAGGAGACAAGAAGCTGATGTTCATATGATACATTGCTTCTTTTGCAACTAGAGACGTGCCTGGAATATCACGTATCTGTTTCTCGGTATCAAACAGAGATCACGGAAGCCATCAAATACAGAATGCATGGAATGCTCGATAGTACGTATCCGTCCGAGATTTTACGTATTGCAAGAATTAGGGAGGAAAACGGTTCAACTAACATGTCGAAGAATATGATGGCGAAAACTTTCCTAAGCATTTGCAACTGTCATTTAAATGTTTAGAACAACTACCTTGATCCCCAGCAAGCTACAACCTCGTTACACCTAGTGTTTGGTACGACATTGTTGGGAAAGTATACGAGTTCCCTCAACTAATGTATCTACCTCAAAGTTGCACGAAACAACAATGTTCACATCCTGTTCCCTAAACAATCCGACCGTCATCCTAGCTGGGACTTTAACAGCTAGTGAGAACGCCAAATTCGGCTTCGATTTCGTGCCCTTCATGCTTTCCTCGATTTCCTTCGATGATCCATCACTAGAATCACGAAGGATTAATTGAGATGTCGTCGTGTTCTTCTTACTTTGATAAAAGGTTGGAAATGTTCCGGCGGCGACTTCCTTTTGATCAAACAAAAGGGAACTTTTTCCCCCTTCCTTGAACAAGATCCCACTCCTCCCATTCGGGTTCTTGGCCCTCGTCCTTATATCAAACTCATGTTCGACGTTACCTTGGCTAGAGCGCGGCGTATTCTTGACGAGGAAATGATCGATGCAGAAAACAGGGTCCTCGGTCTGAATGAAAATTGAGGTAATGCTCACGAGAACCCCAAGGATGATGAGGACGGCCATGAAGATCAATAGCAGACACAAGAAGCAGCAGCAGCAGCAACATGACCTCTTGCTTTTGGCAATGGGAATGCGGTAGCGCTCGACGATCACGGCATTTTCAGGCGGGGGAATGCGGTAAACCTGGTCCTTGGGCACTTGAACAACGTAAGTGCCCATAGGAAAGCCTTCACGCGGCTCATTGGGCCTCAATGGGTCAGGGTCGCGGTCTGGATCGAGCACAGGCGGCTCGTGGCTAATGGCTTCAGTGCTAGAAGAAGGGCGATCCCGCTCCTCCATGAGAAGATGGGGAGCGGCAGGCGAGGGAAGGGGGAGGTCACTATCTGGAATTGAGGGCTAAGGAGGTACAAATGGCGGTGCCGGCGAGGGGGGCGGGGGTGGTGGAAGAATGGAAAATTTTAGAGTTAGGAGAGAAGTCAGGTGGAAGGTGTACCCTATTGGTGTTTGATTGAATGAGAGGTTTGAAGTGAAGAAGCCTATAATTGGAAGGTGTTTCAAGAGGCCAAAACGTATGAACAATAACTCAATCTCACGGTTCCTCCTACGTTAACGCATCAGTCAAAAGAGGAGGAAAGGATAATACGAAAAATAGAAAAGCTGCACTTTCCATTAGGAAGGATAATTAGAAGATCTCCTAAACATGATACTTTGCTGAAGTTCTTGGCATTTTTCCCAAAAAGTAGATTACTCTAATCTAATCTTTTGCTAATTTAGTTTTTCGATGTTTTACGGTAAGATTATGGATAGTTGATTATAGGACTTTGATAGTATAACAGTATTTGAGGATAATATGAGAATAACAGTCTATTGTGAATCACAAATTCTTAAAAAGGTGGGTCCTACAATAATTTATAATTATTTGTAATTTGATTTTTTTGTGTTTTAGAATAGACTGTTATTTTCACAGTATATTAAAAATTATCACGCAATCATTTCTGATCAATTTTATGGATAATTTACGTCCATAAGACCTACATTAATTGAAGTAGATATCCGCAAGAAATGTCTAGCCTCATTGCAATGATTATCATGCTCATGTATGTGATCTTACAACATATACATAATTGTTTATCTTGCTTTTAGCATTTGACATTGAAATGGTCAAGACAAAATCCTATAATAAAAGTAATATAATTAATCAAATAATCTAAAAAAACGTAAATACAATAAGTGACACATTATAGATTGAATAGTAAAAAAGACAAAAATAAAGTATCATTTTAATTTCGCATCATTTTAGAGTCTCGACATGTCACATCCCGGCTCCTACAAGTATAGGGGAAATGACATGGCCATCCTCTAACCGACGAATGTAGCCTTAAACATAACCAATATTAACCCGTATTCAAAATCAATTTATATATATATCTAATAAAATAGTGATCTGATCATAGGATCATAATTCAAAATACATAAAAATGAATATAAACATCTTCGGAGACATCCGATAAAATTGGAACGATACAGAGTAGATTAGCATGGCCCCTGCGCAAGGATGACACGCACAAATCGAGAAATGGTCCGAATTTTCCTTTACCAAAAAAAAAAAAAAAAAAACATCTTCAACTCAGCAAAATCCAACCGCTATTATCAGACGTATACATCTACCCTAACTCATGCCTAAAGCTCCAACTATTATAAGTTTGCCGCAAATAGTGTCTGTCATTCTACTTACGGCTAGTCAAAAGACCTTAAATATATTTTAGCTGAACAATATAAGAAACCACGACTTATTAAGCAATACAAGTATCTCCTAAGCATATTGAGCATCCACTATACATAGTAGAAGTGAGTTATATTACTTCATAACTATATGTGTATAAATATACGTGTATGTATATATTAAAAGTACTCATTTCATAAAATATATATATATATATATATATATATATATATATATATATATTAAAGCAAACATCAATAGTTTCGTTCATTGATCAATCTAATACTCAATATTGCCGTGACCTACCCTAGGGGAGAGGGAATGGGTTTAGGGGTACTGCCTAAAGGATGAGACTAAGGCCCATGATTAGACGCAAGCTTTCCCAAGCCCATACCTCACATGACGTTGGGGTATTTTTTAACAATTTTTCAAAAATGAGTGGCCACTAGCCTATTGGAGTCGACTAGAAACCAAGTGAGGCATGGGAGTGTACCTCGCTTCCTACGCAACCAAAGAATCTAGGGTCGAGGACTTGATTACACTAATTAATCAATTAGTGCCATTTTGATACCTAATCTTGTTCATTTTAAAAGAAAATATTTTTATTAGGCAGTTTGGATTGATTTTATACCTTTCTACTATTATGTGAAGTGATCATGCGGATGCACAATTATTGAAATGATAACAATAGCTACCAAGATCCTAATTGCAATAAAATTGAACAAGTGTAACAAGTGCAATTAAACATAATTAAATACACAAATCAAACACGCGATATAATCAATGTGTAAGCAAATAAAGGCTTAATCATACTAAGAAGGCAAGACATAGCAATTCTTAATCAAACCCTATAATTTTTTGACTTTCGAATTTTTTTAATTAAATTTCTTTTTAAAAATTAAAAAATAAAATTTCCAAATTTCAAAAGAAAAAAAAAAAATCTGGTCGGACTAGGTCGAGTTCGGCCTAATCGGTGCGAGTCAGGTCCGACTGAGGGTAGGCCTATTCGCCCGCCAGGAAGGGGCCAAGCCTGACCAGAGATGGTCGGGCCTTTATGCGGCCTGGATTGAGCCCAACCAATAGGCCCAATCCCACTGCAAAACTTCCACAGGCCCAAGATTAAAAAAAAAAAAAAAAACCTATTTTCCAATAAAGAAGGGCCCGACCTAGAGATAAGTCAACCCACGTACTCGGGACCTATTTGACTTGAATCAGCGAAAGCCCGACTCGGATCCGTGACCTGGGCCCAACCCGAATATGGTCGAAATCCTACCCGATGGGGGGTTCTCGTCCGACCCGGTTTTGGAGCCCTTCTCCCTTACCCCTTAGGCGGCAATGAGGGAGGCTAGCTGGGACAACGTCGAACGGCAACTCAGTGATGGCGGCGGCTGATGGCACAACGGCGACATGGAGAGCACTAGCAATCCAGCACGGCGAGGACCTCTGCAAGTCGTTGGGGATGGCGACAGGGACGTCACGAATCCAGAAGTGGGCGGTGACGTTGCGAGTAGACGGTGTCGTTGGCGCTGGAGGCGTTAGGTCCAGTGACCAATGCTGCGACGGCAGCGACGAAGATCTAGTGCAGCAATGGTGTCGGGGGGAACGATAGCACAACTTGAGGCGGTTGGTCAAACGACAACGGCAACCGGCCTAGGGCTGTGGCGAAGGAAGCGATTCCTAGATCTGGCCCTTATCTGACCCCCCGCTCTCGAATTTGGGTCTCCAGACCTCCTCCGATCTTCCTCCTCTCTTGGCTGGCTCGGCGTCAGGACTTGGCTGAAACAGATGATGGTGGACAACAGCGATGCGGCGAAGATCTGATGTGGCAACGAGCGTCGGGGGATGACTGGGACGGTACGGCTTGGCACAAGGACATCGTCAGGCAGCATCAACGGCGCCTCCTTCCTCCCTAATTTCTCTCCCCCCAGTTTTCTCTCCAATTCTTCTCTCCCTTGTCCTCTTCTCGAGCTCTCTCTCTCTCCTCCAACTCTCTCTCCCTCCACTCGATGCTTTCTCCTTTTTTCCTTCCCCCTGGTCGTCTTTGGCGTAAAGACGGCTAGAGGAGGGAGAACACTCGGGCACGGGCCGGGTCGAAAAGAGAGGAAGGCCAGGCCAAGCCGAGCCGCGTGTGTGATAGAGAGAGGAAAGAAGGAAAGGCAGGTTGGGCCAAGGCCAAATTCGGCTCAACTCGGCCCCTCGCATCCCTTTTTTTCTATTTTAAATGTAATTAATTTTTTTTAAAATTTTTTATACGCACTTGAAAATTAGGTGTCAACAGCTACCCATCTTTGAATGTAGTCTTGAAAAAGTTGTATTCAAAGACGGAAGACACTTAAATTATTTTGGCGATAGAGAGACCCCTGGTCCATAGGCACGTATCAAGTCGACAGAAAGGACTTATAACTATGAAAGCACATCTTGTCAAAATGAAGAAAGATGGAGACCCCGGGCTACAGAAGCTCGCCGTGTCATAAGAAGAAGTCAAAGGACTCTGGGCTACAGAAACTCGCCGTGTCACAAGAAGAAGGAGAGGACTCCGGGCTATAGAAGCTCACCGAGTCATAAGAAGAATGAGAGGGATTTTGGGCTACAAAAGCTTGCCGTGTCATAAGAAGAATGAGAGGGACTCCGGGCTACAGAAGCTCACCGTGTCATAAGAAGAATGAGAGGGACTTCGGGCTACAAAAGCTCGCCGTGTCATAAGAAGAAAGAGAGGGACTCCGAGCTATAGAAACTCGCCATGTCATAAGAACAAAGGAAGACCTCGGGCTACAAAAGCTCACCGTGTCATAAGAAGAGAGGAAGACTCCGGGCTACAAAAGCTCACCGTATCATAAGAAGAGAGGAAGAAATGAAGTCTCACCGTGTAACAGCGGGTTTTGACCAAGTTGAAAATACATGATTTAAGGAAAACCCGTGAACCTTTGTAGATGACATGGTTTAAGGTTCACCAGGAACCTTTTGAAAAATCGCAGTTTAAACATAGACTCATGAACATTTTTAAAACGTGATTTAAGGATAGACCCACGAACCTTGTGATTTAAGGATTGACCCACGAATTGTGTGGTTTAAGGATAGACCCCGAACCTTGTGGTTTAAGAATTGACCCATGAACCTTGTGATTTAAGGATTGACCCATGAAATTTGTGATTTAAGGATTGACCCACGAACCATGTGGTTTAAGGATAGACCCATGAACCTTGTGGTTTAAGGATTAAATCACGAACCGTGTGGTTTAAGGATTGACCCACGAACTTTATGGTTTAAGGATTGACCCACGAACCTTTGGAAATGGCATGGTTTAAGGCTGACCATGAACCTTTGGTTTTTAGGGAAGCACCTGCTAACTCCTTGAAACTGTATGGCTTCACTAAGGAATCTTGTCAAACTCAACTTGAGCAAATGTCATTAGGAACGTCATCAAGAGACATATTGGCAATATTGCAACATTAATTGAACAAGCTAATCAAGCTAAATCCAACTGCTTTAAAAAAAAACATTTGATGTCAATCAGCATCATGTGGCGCAAAATTGTCATCTTGTTTGGGGATGTATCATTAATCATCAATCTCAAGGAGTCGAGTCCTTATCAGAACGGTTACAACTCGTGAAAAGGCTCTATTAAACATGCCAAACTAGAGTTTCTTAGTCAAAAAGGGTTTCTCACACACTCTCGACGAAATGGCTGCTTGATCCCATCCATTCATGTGAGAAGTAATTGATTGCTGAGGGTATCTCACATAACCAATGTCAAAGGCTTTCAGAAACATTCACGATGAGCACAATCTGATCGATCAAAAAAGGTCTTTTGAAAGGACCGCGATACAGGCTCAGTTAGGGCTTACACAAAGGAATTATTGCTTTGAGGCCAATAAAGGAACATTTGTCACTATCTTCATTGGGTTTACAAGTCGAGAACTTGGAAGATAAGGCAAGATAGAATTATCTCCACTCCTTCAAGCAATAGCTTCTTTATGGCATTCTCATTTTCGCTCAAACCATCCCAATCAGAAGAGACTTTGGAAGAGGGTTGTAATGTTGGCTCAAGAGAGGCTCAAGAGAGGCTCGATAGGCTTAAAATTTTCAAGAGGGCTTTTAAGAGTCGTTGATCATCATGGCATCGTGACCAGGTCACTTGACCTTTCGAAAGCATTTGGCTTTGGAAACACAGCACATCTCAAAAGTCTCTTGACTAATCATTTCTACATGGGAGCTTTGGTTCTTTCTCTAATTTCTTTTGCTCTTGCGATGATTTTTATTACACAGGCATTTGGACTTTAATAATTTTTTTTCTTTCACATAAGATGCAGCCTTTTGGCTTTTTTTTTTTTTACAGGCATTGGCCTTACTTTTACCAGGTACACTACTTTTTCATGTCCCCTAATTTTGTCAAATGTTTTGCTCTTTGAACATTTTGAGCTCTTATGACTTTCGAGATGTTTTTTTCATGTTTTCTCGTAAATGTCAATTGTATGTGGTCAATCTTTATGCCTTGCCCCAATGAAGGGGAGTTTAGGACACCTAGAGTGCCATAACTTGGCACGGGAGGACACTTAAGTGCCATAACTTCAAAATGGTACACTTAAGTACCAATATCAGAGTTAAATGGAACACTTAAGTGCCACTCCGGCGAAAATCCGGCCAAATGGCTGACGTGGCAATTTTCCGGCGATGGAGGTCCAAAACGGCGTCGTTTTGCACGACGACGTGGCGAAAAAACTCAAAAATGACGCCGTTTCGTGTCGACGTGTAAAAAATAATAAAAAATTAATTAAATTAAATTAAAACTTAATTTTAATTAAAATATTCTATAAAAAAAAAAAAAAAAAAAAAAAAAAAAAAAAAAGTAGACCGAAGGGGCGGGCGGGCCGAGGGCCGAGCCCTCACCGCCGCCCTCCCGCCGTCGCCGGAAGGGCCGGCGACGGAGGGGGAGGGTCGGCCGGGGTCGCCGCCCCGGCCAACCGGGGCGGCGAGGGCCGCGAGCCCTCGCCGGATCCGGGCGAGGGCTCGTGGCCCTCGTCGCCTCCCCACCGTCGCCGACCCTTCCCGGCGACGGTGGGGGGCGGCGGCAACGAGGGCTCAACCCTCGCCCGCCCGCCCCCTTCGGCCTCTTTTTTTTTTTTTTTTAATTTTTAGAATATTTTAATTAAAATTAAGTTTTAATTTAATTTAATTTAATTAATTTTTTATTATTATTATTTACACTTCAGACATGAAACGGCGTCATTTTTGCTTTTTTTCACCACGTCAGCGTGCAAAACGACGCCGTTTTGGACCTCCGTCGCCAGAAAATTGCCATGTCAGCTGTTTGGCCGGATTTTCGCCGGAGTGGCACTTAAGTGTTCCACTTAACTTCGAAACTGGCACTTAAGTGTACCATTTTGAAGTTATGGCACTTAAGTGTCCTCCCGTGCCAAGTTATGACACTCTAGGTGTTCTTTACTCCAATGAAGGGAGAAGATCACCGCTCAGGATGCAGAAATGAACAATTTGGCCCAAATTGGTTAAAGCAATGGGTATCAGTGTTTGGGTAGAGAAGGAAATGCTCTTCTTCACCTTGGGATGAGTCAAGCTCTGATGACAATTCCTCTGAAGTTATCACCAGAAGATTGATGTAAGTGAAAGTAATAGAATCTTTCTCAATCTTTCGCTCTACAATACGATTGTAACCTCCTATGGGGGTCATTCTCGACAGGGGTACTTTGAAGGATCATCTTTATTCGGACTAAAGGGATAGCAAGAGATTAGTGCAATGCTTGGGATTGATGAAGGAAATGCCTTTATCATTTCAATATTTGCGCTCAATGCGAATGAATCATTTGTCCTAAGAGAATGTCGCTTTTCTCTCAACTCTCAAAAGTGTTTGAAGGACATGTTTGGAAATGGCTCACCTTTCTTCATCCTAAGCACTTCTTATTTGGCATGGTTAACGTCTCCATTTCACTCTGCCAAGATCATCTGAGTAAATGAATCTCCACAGGGAAATTTGATTTAAAATGAATAACCCACAAAACGAGAAAACAATTTTGAGATAAAAATGATGCTAAAAAAGTTTGTATAAAGTTTTTTTTTTCCCTCAATTATTCATTTTTGTGCTTGTCTCTAGGAAAGCACAAAAGGTTCTTTTTTTGTAATGGAAATTCTCTTTTTTTTTTTTTTTTTTTTTTTGAGAAGAAGAGTACTTACCTATGGCATGGTGACCCGGTAGCCTTGTAAAGAATGTAAAAGAATATGTTAGTGCAAAAATCTTTAGGGATTGGAATGTTGGAAACGATACATTATTACCCTTCATTTGCTTATATCCTTTGAGGGCTAACATCTCTTGGATTCACCCTCGTGGATATTTGGTAACTTGGCATTACCCTTCACTTGCATTCGCCTTTAAGTGTTTGATGTCTTCCTATCAAAGGAAAGAAAGAATCATGTCAAAGGTGCTATCAAAATGAGCAATTGGAAATCGACACAATTTACCCTTCACGTGTTTTTGTTCTTCATGTATGAACTTTGCCGAAGTGGCTAAGATTGATTGAAAAATGGCTATGAGGCCCTGATTTTATCCATGAAAATCACTTCTTTATTGTATACAACAATTTACAAAGTTCAATTCCTGCTTTTTTCAAATGCTCTTTTAGAAGAGACGTTTAATTGGTAAGGAGCTTGAAAAATTTAAATATGGATCATTAGATGTGTTTTTCAATATCCTTCTTTTGAAAGGATGAGGATTGCTCATTGTTTCCACATCTGGGGATATTGTTCTTTAGATGCTTTGCCCATTTATTGCCTACAAAGAAAAGATTGAACATGTTATTTCCTTACTCGATTGGGAATCATTTAGGAACTATATACATCCCTTTATTTTACCTATTTAACAAAAATGGATGAACTAATGAGTTGTTATATCAAAAGTTCCTATTGGAACGATTACAACCTTACCATCTCAAAGTATCATTTATGGACCAACTTGAGAAAGCAACTAAGTGAAGAGATAAAATTTTACGCAAATCCTTCTTGAAACTCTTTTTTTCAAAACATTTCGAAGCTAAGGTATAACAACTCAGCTCCAAGGGTCCATTTGAAATACTTCGAGTGTTCTTTTTTTTTTTTTTTAGAATGATGTTTTTGTTTTTATGAAATCAAATTTAATTACTCAAAAATGTGAGTTGCATGATTTACAAAAGTGTCAATTGGGCTCGCATGCAAAACTCAAAACTGAAAGTATAATTACTACAAGAATAACGACAATGATATCATACAAAACATGCTTGCATATATGAGCGTATAAATCCATTCTCGTCCTAATTCTAAAGTCGACTTCTTGGCATGATCAAGCGAGCGAAGTCAAGAAGTGTCATCACACATGACCTGCGAAAAGAAGACAATGTTAGTGTGTGAATGAAAAATTGATCTTTCAATGAGGTCGCCACTTATAGCAAAATCATGATGACGGTACTTGCTCCATAGTCCATATTATGGGATTTTGGTATTTCACCAAGATTTGTCGTAAGAGAAGGGGCATCATTAAAAGATCGATCAGCGGCTATCGATCGAATGTCCATTCTATTCCAAAAGTTTCATATGCAAAAGTGGCATTGATTTTTGAAAGATTAATTTGTGATTTTTACTCATAGAAAATTGAGATGACTCTTGTTTTGAGAAATCTATACATAAAATGGAGAGAATTTGATTAAAAATGCAATTTCAATTTTGTGCCCCAACGTATAATTGCAGCTTGAAATTTATATTTTTTTTTTCAAAATGCAATTTTAAGCCCATAACTAGAAATTTAAATAAAACCATGTGTTCAACAGGGCCAAATCAAAGTGTTTAGAACTTGCATTCAATGTTCACTTATCAAGAGTAATTGCCAATTTTTTTAAATCATAAGGCTACAACACCGAGGGCATTCGATTAATTTCCGTAAATTTCAAGATGAAAATTTAATTAAAAAAAAGCGAATAAAAAGAAGAATGATGCTTACAGTAGGGGATGACTTCTCTCTCTCTCTCTCTCTCTCTCTCTCTCTCTCTCTCTCTCTCTCTCTCTCTTTTTAATTACATAGACATGCACATGAGATGTTCGATTTCTACTCTATACGGCTCAAAATAGAGCCATAGGATCACCGAACTGAACCAACAAGATCGCGGCTAGGTCGAGTTACCCATGACTCCGGCTTTGTCAAAGAACCGACCCATGTCGCGCGGTCACAGACCAGGGTGGGGATCTTTGACGTCAAGAAAGAATTTTCGAGGTTGAGATGGGCGACTCGTACTACATGATTGTAGTCAGAGTAGAATCCACCTCAACACCATCCTAAGTGATCCTATGCGACCCAGGTCCGGCGGCAGGTAGTGTGTGCTATGGTGTAGTGCAATGCAAATGAACAATGAACAACAGTTTATGGGCAAACAACACTCCGTACATAAAAAATAAACCATACATTCCTATACCTCCCTGCAAAACAAATGTGAGCAAACACTTACCCTTATATCTCCCATTCTGTAAAAACATTTAAAAATTTAAATGTTAAGGGCATACCTGGAATTCTCGCTGCCAAACAAAAATATTTTTGAATAAGATTAATTTTGGCCTAAGTTCTCTAAGGTCTAAAACTCCCTAGTGGATTTGCCAAGCTGTCGTGACCTATCCTCGAGGAGAGGGAGCAGGTTTAGGGGCACTGTCTAAAGGACGAGCCTAAGGCCCATGATTAGGCGCGGGCTCTCCCAAGCCCATATCTCGCGTGACGTTGGGGTATTTTTTAAGAATTTTGCAAAAATGAATTGCCACTAGCCTATTGAAGTCACTAGAAACCAAGTGAGGCATGTGAATGTACCTCGCTTCCTACGCAACCAGAATATCTAGGGTCGGGGACTTGATTACATTAATTGATCAATCAGTGCCCTTTCGATACCTAATCTTGTTCATTTTAAAAGAAAATATTTTTATCAGGTAGTTTGGATTGATTTTATACCTATCCACTAACATGTGAAGTTATCATGCATGCGTGCAATCATTAAAATGATAATCATAACTACCAAGATCCTAATTACAGTAAAATTGAACATGTGCAATTAAACATAATTAAATACGCAAATTAAACACGCGATATAATCAATGTGCAAGCAAATAAAGGCCTAATTATACTAAGAAGGCAAGACATAGCAATTCCTAATCAAACCCTAAAATTTTTGGATTTTCGAATTTTTTAATTAATTTTAAAAAAATTAAAAATATATATAAAATTTCCAAATTTAAAAAAAAAAAAAATTCGGGCCGAATCGAGTTGGGTTCGACCCGATTGGTGCAAGTCGGGTTTGGTCGGAAACCGAACCCGAGTTTGGTCCAACTTGGGGCGGGCCAATCAGCCCGCCCGGAAGGGGCCAAGCCCAACCAAAGATGGTCGAGCCTTTATGCGGCCTAGATTGGGCCCAACCAACAGGCCCAATCCCACTGCAAAACTTCCGCAGGCCCAAGATAAAAAAAAAAAAAAAAAGCCTATTTTCCAATAAAGAATGGCTCGGCCCGGAGATAAGTCATCCCATGCACGCAGGGCCCATTTGACCCGAATCAACGAAGGCCTGACTCGGATTTGTGACCTGAGCTCGACCCAGATATGGTCAAAACCCTACTCAATGGGGGGTTCTCGGCCGACCCAGTCTTGGAGCCCTTCTCCCTTACCCCTTAGGCGGCGATGAGGGAGGCTAGCTGGGACGGCGTCAAACGGCGACTCAGCGACGGTTGTAGGTGACGGCACAACGACAGCGTGGAGAGCAATAGCAACCCAGCATAGCGGGGACCTCTGCAAGTCGTTGGGAATGGCATCAGGGATGTCACGAATCCAGAAGTGGGCGGTGATGTTGCGAGTAGACAGCGTCGTTGGTGGTGGAGGTGTCGGGCCCAGCAACCAATGTTGCGACGGCAACATTGGAGATCTAATGCAGCAACGACATCAGGGGGGAACAGTGACACAGCTTGAGGCGGCTAGTCAAACTGCAAAGTGACGACCGGCCTAGGGCTGCGGTGAAGGGATTGATTCCCAAATCTGGCCCTTGTCCGACCACTCGCTCTCGGATCTGGGTCTTCGGACCTCCTCCGGTCTTCCCCCTCTCTCAGCTGGCTTGGCCTCAGGACTATGCTAAAGTAGATGATGGCGGACGACAGCGACACGACGGAGATCTGATGCGGCGACGAGCATCGGGGGATGACCGAGACGGTAAGGCTCGGCATAGGGACGTCGTCGGGTAGTGTCAACAGCGCCTCTTTCCTCCCTCGTTTCTCTCAATCCGGTTTTCTCTCCAATTTTTCTCTCCCTCATTCTTTTCAAGAGCTCTCTCTCTCTCCTCCAGCTCTCTCTCCCTCCGCTCAATGCTTTCTCCTTTTTTCCTTCCCCCTGGTCTTCTTGGGTGCAAAGACGGCTAGAGGAGGGAGAAGACTCGGGCACAGGCCAAGCCGAAAGGACATGAAAAATATTTAAGATGAATGATATAAGAAACTACGACTTATTAAGCAATACAAGTATCTCCTGAGTATATTGAGCATCCACTATACATAGTAGAACTGAGTTATATTACTTCATAACTATATGGGTATAAATATACGTGTATTTATATATTAAAAGTACTCATTCATAAATATATATATATATATATATATATATATAAAAAGCAAACATCAATAGTTTAGTTCATTGATCAATCTAATACTCAATATCAAACTATAGCAATGCCTATGTCTCCGTGACAGGCTTACCAAGATTCTCAATTAACTAGGTCTAGACATATATTAGCCGATGGCTTGGCTCTCGAGGACGTCCTAAAAACATTTTGCATATTCCTAAACCATTAATGAGTTTAAGGTGCATTTGGGAAGACTTTTGGGGAAAGTTTTTGGGAAAATGCAAAGGCCTATGAGCTAAAGGTGTTTTTTAAAATGCAAATTGTGTTTGGTAAATTTTATTGTAAAAGTCCATTAGAAGTATCTTTGAATAAAATGGTGTTTGGGAAAATTATATTTGCAAAACCTTTTGTTATTCATTAAAGAAAAAAAAAGAGTTGGTTGGCCAGAACAACTAGTCGCCGGCGAGGAGCAGGCAGTCCGGCGAAGGGCAGGCAGTCTGACGCAGGCTGTCCGGTAGAGGTAGGTTGTCTGAAGAGGGTTGCGCAACCCTCGGGCGAGCAGCGCCCAAATTGCGCAGCCTCGGCAGAGGTCGCGGCGCATCAGGCAATCCTCCAGCAAGGGTTGCGGCGACCGGATCTGAGGTCGCGACCCATCTGGTTGCAGATGACCTCCGACCTGCTCCACGACGAGGTTGTGGGTCGCCAAAAGTCATGCACCGCGACCCAAGTGACCTCCACAACCCAGATTTGGGTCATGGCAAGGTCATGGGTTATCAAAGGTCGCGGCGATAGCTCGCTGCAACCCAGGCGACCTTTATGACCACCACGACACAGGCGGTCGCAATGAGGTGGAGGAGGTCGCGCGCCGCGACCCAGGCGACCTCCGCGAACTAGATCTAGGTCGCGGCAAGGTCTTAGGTCGCCAGAGGTCGCAGCAAGTGTGACCGTCACAACCTAGAACCCAGATCTGGGTCGTGGCAAGGTGGTGGAGGTCGCGTGCCGCGACCCAGGCGACCTTCGCCACCTCTGCAACCCAGGCGCATGGTGGCAACCTTCGCCACCTTTGCGACCCAGGCGTGCGACCTCCGCCACCTCGCCGCGACACGGATCTGGGTCGCGTGACTGGTTGGCGACGATCGTCGGGGTGCCACGACCATGCCGACCTCTCTTACCCGTCGCCGACCCATCATAACACCTCGCCAGCCTCCCTGACGAAGAAGAAGATGAACATCCTCTCTCTCTCTCTCTCTCTCTCTCTCTCTCTCTCTCTCTCTCTCTCTCTCTAACAACAGCCTCTCTCTCCGTGCACGGGCCATTCCCCAAATGCTAAAAGCCTCTTGGCTACCTTAGGGTTTCAGCCTTACAAATGTTGGCTTTTCCATTGAGAGACTTCTAAAGTTTTTTCCCAAACACCTCTATTTTGGCCCAAGGGGCTTTTGATGCCCAAAGCTCCTTAAAAAGTTTCTCCCAAACGCACCCTTAGAACATAGTGAGAGCGTCAAACCACTAATTCATCCCCCAATAACTCACAAATAAAATCTAGAATCCATCTCACAAATCAAGTTCATTAACCTAAACATAATGCTTTTCACAATTTAATTCATCAACAAAAAACATATTATAAACCTCGTTCATAAATCCGTAAACTTTGACAATTCTTTTCATAAAACATTTCGTAAATCATTCTTAAGTAATCAGCTCAAGCTATAATGAAAGGATACTTTATGACATTAGTACCACTTTTCTTTTCATAGATATATCAAACCATGTATTATGTCTTTCATATAGTGTCTTATCCCTATTACTTTAAAGACATGATGTTACAATTTGAAAGAAGAGATAAGAGCCACTCACCTGAGATTGCAAAACCAAATGACGATAGCTATCTCAAGCTGACAAACTGTAGTACCTATCAATTAAGCAAGAAATATGTATCAAAATCGAGTAGAGAAATATCTTAACTAAGACTTAACTAAACTAAGCTTATTAGGCAACAAAACAACTCCAACATGCCAACAAAAACTTGCCCAAAGCAGACTCATAATATTGTCTGCTATAGCATGGCAACTTGCACACCAAATCTACTCATGCTATAATTCTTTTCAACAAACTTTGATTCAAACCACCTTACTATAAAATAAAATGATATGATATGATATGATATAAAATCTTTTGAAGTACTAAAATGACTCTAAGTTTCGCTAACCTAAAAATGGTAAGAGATAGGAGAAAACCATTGCTTAAAAATAATTTGTAATTAACTTCAACAACACACGTGAATTTTGATAAATTCTTCTTTATTAAACCTTAAATCCAAATTAATTTTTATAGAATCTCACAACTTCACAGTACCTTAAACTTTCATTACTCATGATATTGCAACTAAACAACTCCTAAACTGAACCCAAAAACCTAAAACCTACTCTAGTCCAAATTTGCAATTGAATCAAAGAAATTCCTTCAATTAGATGAATAAAAGGGTTTGGATTCTTCTTGAGCGCTACAAATCCATTTCGCCAGGGCCTCACACCCCCCTCTTCATTTCTCTTTCCCCCTCAAGCCGCCGATATAACTGAAAATGGGCTTAAATGAGATTGGGCTTAGGCTTAAAAATGATTCGCCTCTCATTATTTCCTTTGCAAGTGCACTTGTTATACCACAATCAATCATTTTATCCAATGAAGTTCTAGGCATAATCCTGTCCATCCCGTAACAATTTCTATCCATTTTCTAAAGTAATTTAAATCACGATTTCCCTTTGTTTATTAAAATCCCTATTTTACCCTCTCCATTGAAAATGCCTTTGCTTTTCTCTTTTTCGACTAAAGAGTAACCTATCACTGTGGGTAGTCAATATGCCAAACAAAAAGATAGGTACAAATAAATAAGTGGTCGGTAGTCACTAGTCAAATATGTTTGAGACATTCGGACTTCTCACCAAGCTCTCAAAAGTCCACACGCAATCGATCGGGCCATGGTGACGAGATCGGGCTTTGAAAGATTCAACCCTTGCTGAAACGTTTTTCACAAATTGCTCTTCCCCGAGAACCACGAAAAGCATAAGAGCCGACGAGCAAGAAGATTTGGATTTTGGCTGCTGCTCTTCATCGACATTTCTGGGAGCAGAAAGTTTCTTGATAAGATTAAGGATCGTTCGCTCGCAACTTCCGAGCGGGCGTGCGTATCATACAAGGAACGGTCAAAAGAAATGGATCGATTCCACCCCGTGTGAAATGGTTTCGAGCCTGAATTAGTCAACGAAAATCGCTACGTCGATATCCTAACAAAAAGAGCCCCGGTATATTTCTGGGATTTTATTGATTCCGGTGGCTTCTTGGTGAAGAAGAGTTGCGATGATTGGCTAGCCGTTGATGATGATGATTGATCAAATATCATTAGGATATCCCAATCGGTTGAGGTGTGCCAAGTCATGCACTTTTGCGGGGAAATTAGACCCTTTTTGCCTAATAGATTCAGAGAAATTCGAGACGTCCGTGGGAAGAAAACGATGAGGCAATGCCCATTTTATATAGGGTTTTATCCAGCTACCAATTCGAGACTGTAGTGTTCATAACCTTGGATTATCTTCTTGCTAGGTACCCATAAATCTTATTTGTACACCCACCATTTGCCCGACGAATAATTTTCGAATTCGGCTCTAATGGGACCTAAGCTGTATGCCCAAGGACAATTAGACGGAGGTAGAATAATCCGAATGCTTTGCGTGAAGTAAATTGGTCACGACTTGACCTCCATCCCACAAGTGTTTTTTTTTTTTTTTTTTTAAGTTTTTTCGTTGGACCGTTTCGTGGGTTTCGCATCAAATTACGTAATCCCTTGTGAACTTGACTTAACGAAGTAATCCAGTTAATCACTGGTTAGGACCTTAGAATTGATTCGGACAAACTTATTGTCCCTTGATTAATTTTTAAGCTGTTTGTTAGCATCATTCTATAATAATAAAAGCCTAACATTAATCAAATCTCTCGACTCGTGACCAATGGTACAAGTCCGCCCACATTTTTGCTGAGAAGTGATCAACAGATCCCATGGATAATTATCCAAGCGGGATCTCTCGAAGGAACGAGGAAATTTCCTCCGGTGTAGGACAAATATTAATATTTGTTTTTTACGTTGCTCGATTAGATTAGCGCTAGACAACCCTCTCTTTCTTTGTCGTTCTACCTTTTTTAAAAAAATAAATCATGGGAAACATTCTTTTATTATTTTTACCCTCTTTTTCTACCTCCAAACCGTCAAAAGTTCCAATTGTCCTTCACCGGACAGACATCTTCCCTTCATCGACGCAACACACGCCCCCCGATCAAGGAGTATTAAACTATTCACGCTACATATGCGCATATCACTTTGAGGTGAGTATTTCGATATTCAAAACTCCCATCAACGGCTATCTCTCTCCATACAATTGCGAGGGCAATATATAAAAGATATGCTAGTACATATTCTCAAATGTAATGAATGCGTTCGAGATATGTGCAAGCATATATAATTAAAAAATAATTCACTTTTTGGAACAATTATTATTATAACGCGGAACCAATGTGTTTAAGAGTTGCCCGAGTTTCTCGGTAAGTAAGTCATAAGCTGTTGCTAATAAAATCCTTTCAGAAAGAAAATGAAAAAAACGTCTAGAAAGGAGGAAAACATAATAGCTCCCACGTTTCTTCGATTTTTCCAAAGTCCGCCTCCCCCCGGCCGAATCACAAAAAGCTATGTGGGGCCCCCCAGTCTCTTTTCCTTCCTCCCCCGGTCAACGGTCAAACTCTCTTCCCTATAAGAGTTGCCCGAGTTTCTCTTTTCCCACGCTCAGCTCGCTCTTCCCTCCGGGCACTGCACGGACCATCATCATCATCATCACCATCATCTCTCCGTCTCCCGAAAAGAAAATGGATTGCTTCGACCACCTGCCGGACTCCATCATCGTCGACATCTTCAACGCCGTCTCCGACGTCAAGTCCCTCGCGTGCTGCGCCGCCGTCTCCCGTCGATTCAACGCCCTCGTCCCCCACGCCGACGCCCTCCTCCTCCGCGTCGACCGGGTCGTCCCGGAGCCGGACCCGGACTCGCTCCTCCCCTCCTTCCTCCGGACCCTCCTCAGCTCCGTCCACCACCTCCTCTCCCCCCGAGCCGCCCCTGAGCAGCCCAACTACCCGACCCGGGTCCTCCGCGGGTTCGCCCGGATGCGGGACCTGGAGATCGAGCTGCCCTCCGGCGACCTGATGCTCGAGAAGGGCACGGTGGTGAGGTACCGGGCGGCGTTCGGGGAGAGGCTGAGGAGCTGCGTGATCCTCGGGTTCCGCCACTGGCGCGGAGGGGGCGGCGCGGGGGAAGCGCAGGACGGCTTCGTGGAGGGGCTGACGGAGCGGGTGGCGTGGATCGTGAGCGCACTGGTGGGAGCGTCGGCACGGCACCGTGTGGCGAAGGAGGTGGCGAGGGAGCATGAGGGGTTGGCGCGGCTGGCGGTGAGGGACAGGGACGGAGAGGGGGAGGTGGTCATGGACAAGCTGGGGCTGAGGGAGGCGGCGGCGGCGGCTGCGGCGGCATCACATGGCGAGGGGCCGAGGAAGATGGGGGTGTCGACGCTGAAGATGTCAATGAGGCACCAGACTACGGTGGAGATTGCGGGTGGCGCCGGGATGCGTCTCGAGGGGCCCATGCTGGTCGTCGTGAGGCCCGACGAGGATGACGGCGCACCGGAGGACGATGCCGAGTTGGCACTGGAGGCGTTCGGGAGCGGAGTTTACGGGGAGGTGGTGAGGGCTTTGCTCAAGAGCAAGAGCTATGTGATGGAGATGAATTCTTACTGAAAAAAAAAAAAAGAGTTGTTTTTCGCATAATATGTGTAATGTAAACATTTTCTTTTCTTCTTTTTTTCCTTTTCTTGGGAGGTCATTATTCTTTCTGATTAAATTTGTATTAAATGGTTAGTATAAAGTATCTTTCTGTATGGCTGTTTATTAAATTGCTGTCCAGATTTTTGTTGTAATAGTCGAAATGTGGGTCAAATCATCTTGCATCATGACATTCGAGGATGAGGTCCGACATATGATTTAGAAGTTAAAATATATCAAGATATCGTGGTTTAATCTATAGGAAAAAAAAAAAAGAACAATTTAAGTTCCAAATATGTTGACTTTGGCTCGCCTATGTATGGATGGTTAGGTTGTATACGTAAGACATTTGAACTTTGCAATTGCCTCCCCGAGTGCAGCGACCCAACTTGCAACCAATAAAGATTTTTAAAGGAAATAGCATTTTAGTTGTCTTTCTCAACAGTAAAGCCAATCTTTTTCTATACATGTTGAGCGTTGAGATGGCAAATCAAGTTTCAATTTTTTAGGATAAAGTTGTTAAGTAATTTCATATTGAGAGTTTTTTATTGCATAAATCGCGCACTTGAAAATTGTTTCCCTACATGTGGTAGTCACTAGCGAACTTAAGGGGAGCTCGTGTGGAGGTTCCAAAGTTTATATTTGCATCTTTTGTAATCAAGTTTTTATACTTTCACAAATTTTCTAATCAAATTTCTCCGACACCAATTCCAATCAAATTTAGTTGACATTATCACCAGACAACACCGGAGTATGGTGTAAATAAACTATGCATGTGCCAAATGGAAGTGTGGAAAAAATTTAATCGATATAGACAATACCAAGATATGATGTGGATATAAATTTAGGCAGCAGTAAGAATGCTCACATGGATGTCGCTCTGCGACTTTATTTGAATGCTACATCCATGTTGTCACAAGAAATTGATTGTGAGAGAAGAAGTACATAATCAGACAAATTAAAAATAGAATGACTTAGAGAGAGGAGACTTGCAACTTTTCCTAAAAATTTTCCACACCTTCCTGACCCATGCTATGATGCTTTATTGAAATGAAGTACTCCGTGCCAACACCAAAGTACTGTGGATTTTCAGCCTTTTCAAACTGTAGTGTTTTGTTTTGACAGAGTAAAAGAAGATACATATGAAAAACCGATCTAGAAAATGATCATGGATTGTGACCCAAAGGCCACAACCAGGGTTAAAATTGCAAGAAACAGAGGCTAAAAGGCCCGGTCCGAAACCCATCCAGAATCAAGCTCAAGCCCATGAGGGAAGCAGGGCCTGCCATGTTAGGATCAGGAAAATGTTTAATCAATGAAAAACAAATATTAATGGGATCCAAGTAACCTAATTATAATTTTAGACATGGAAATTGCTCTTGATCTTGTTAGGCCACACCCACATTCGATTACTTTCTTTAATGGTCTCCCTAAAATATATGTAGAGTACAATATTTTCGACATCTGATTGATATTGTCGGAGTAGTAATATATCTTAGTGTCGCTAAAAATTCTTATTTCTCAAATTGAAAATGCGTAGTTATTTCATCTCACCTCATTCATTATTAAAAAGCTTAAAAACTTACCTATTGTGCTTCATCAAACTTTAAAATTCAAAGAATCTTTGAGATTTAGAGGGGGGACGATTTACATGAATAGTAAAAGTGAAGTTTCTTAAAATATAGATTATAGTGTAACATTAGAAAGTTTTGAGGGACCCGGATTCCCTTCCAAATCTGTCCTTGAGTTGCCGTGCAGAGGTGGTGACCAGAATCTGCAAAGGAAAAGATGAAGGAAGCTTGACATCAAAGGCTACGATGGGAGCAGCCGTGCGAGCCGCGATGAAGGCAGCTGCAAGTGTAAGCAAATAATGGCGAGCGGCGGCGAACCTTTTTGCCGTCGCTCTATTAGCCACGGCAAGTATTCACTTTCGTTTCATGGCTTATAATCCTGAATTAATTGGGAGAAAAGGGAAATAAGAGTGTGTGATCAGAGTTAGAATGATACATAATTTGTGTCTTACATGAGTTCATGTGATCAGACTAGGTCTGCATAGGGACATCATACTCCTCTTGATTTGTTAGGCTTAAGCTTTTGCCTTCATCTGTCTCCAAACCTTTTTCCCTTATATTTCAATCTTTTCTCAAAGGTCCCCATGGTCCGTACCACACCCAATATCATGCCGAAGAGAGAGTATGGTCGAGTTCATCACATCAATTGGGTTGAAATTACACACACAAAAGATTAAACAACAGGGCAGAGAAGAGGGACCACACACAAACCCACCCCCCCCAACAAAAAAAAACTCCCTCTTCTCTGTCTCTGTTTCTGTATCAATGGTAATGATGCTTACTTAGAAAGAGAGAGAAGGGCATTTCAAACATGGGGAAGACTTAAAGAAAAGGGAGAGAAGACTGGAGAGATTGGTGGTGCCATATTTTACTCCGAGGCTCTCGAGTGCATTTTACCAAACTTCATCATTACAATCCCTCAATTACTCCCCCCTCCTTTTTGTCCCACCCGACTTTCGGTCGCCTCCTTTCTCTTTTCCCCTCCTTTTATCACATTCCCATCGTTTGTTCTTTCGTCTATTGGCATCTCTCTTTCGCTAATCACCCTTTTCTTCCTTCTAACAAAAGAAAAAAAAATGAAATTAGGGTTATTGGAGTTGATGTATGTATGGATTGGGGGGACTACTGGCTAGCGGCAAGAGCCTACAAAACCGGCCATTCAATTCGTCACAGTTTGGTCGTTATGATTGGATCATGAAGCAAAGCTCGTGCTCGTGGGTCTCTACCTTCCCCATTTCATCTCTCTCTTCCTCTCTCCAATTTAAAAAAATTGCTTGGAAAGCGTTGGAATTAAAGTGACGGGTGAGAGAGAAGCCTCTTCTTGTTGTGACCCCCACCAGGAACCGAAGGGAACGATTACAAACAGGTGCTCGTTTTGAAAAGAGTAAAAAAAAGAAAACAATGGAACCGACACGTACTAAAAGGAGGCAAAAGGCGCTAGAAAGCTGGTCACTCCCTCCTCTCCCCTCTTCCCCTTTCTTTCAAAACAGCACACCCCGTCACAGGCATTTCCCTCAAAGTAACCAAAGCACGCAGCCCGTCGAGCACGAGATCTGAGGGAAACAGATAAGTTCGTCCGTTGAAGAAGAGGAGGAAGAAGAAGGAAGGCGGAAAGGGAAGGAGAGAGAGAGCAAAAGCTACTTGGCCTCGGCCATGAGAGGCAAGGAGACTCCCAAGGGAGCTCCGTCAGCAGATCTGCTAGTATGCTTCCCCTCGCGGGCGCACCTGACGTTGATGCAGAAGCCCATCTGCAGCCCGGCGAGGCCGCCTTCGGAGACGAGCAAGTCCCGCCGCCGCCGTCACCAGAGCCAACAACTAAAGAGGCCGAGCACGAGGCTCGGCCAAGCGAGCCCTCTGTTATGGGCGAAGAACAAGCAGATGGGGCCCGAGATCGAGGAGCCGACGTCGCCGAAGGTGACGTGCGCCGGGCAGATCAAGGTCCGGCCCAAGGCCGCCGCGGCCACGGCGTGCAAGAGCTGGCAGTCCGTGATGGAAGAGATTGAGAGGATTCACAACAGCAGGAACAAGGTACACAAGAAGAGGCCGGGGTGGATGGAGTCTCTAGGGCTCAAGAAAGAGATCATGCAGTTCCTGACGTGCCTGAGGAGCATGAGGTTCGACCTCAGGTGCTTTGGCACTTTCCCTGAATCGGAGGCCACCAGTGATGATGAGGTTGGGGTGGACAATTATGAGTACTGCCACAACAACCACTCGGGTGCGGAAGGAATTGATGGGAAAGAGACTTCGAGGACAATATTCTCCAAGTGGTTCATGGTGCTGCAGGAAAATCAGAGCAGTGTGTTTAAAGAAGAGAGGAGAGAAAAGGAACGGTCTTTGGTCGATGATGCACCGCCCATTGCTCCTCCACCAAACGCTCTGCTGCTCATGAGGTGTAGATCTGCTCCTGCAAAAAGCTGGCTACGAGGGAAAGGAGAAGAAGATCATGATGAGGGAGAGGAAAAGGAGGGTAAAGCAGGAGAAAAGGGGAGGGGAGAGAGGCTGAAGAAACTGAGGATGTTGATGGAAGAAGAGAAGAGAGAGCAAGAAGAGCAGAGGGAGAAGGCAGAAAAGCTGGCGCTGATGAGATGTGGCGCTGATGTCCACGAAGCTTCATCTGACATCGCAAGAGAAAGATGGGTTAGTGGTGGTGGGGCGAGAGACATGCTGTCGAGGAGCATGAGTTGGAAGAGGTGAGAGGGTATGAGAATAATAAGAGCGGCACACTTTCTGCCTCAGTGGCTCTGTTTTCTGCAATTTTACTTTGTCACAGCTACACTTTTTTTTTCCTTGAGCCTTCTTACCCTGTAAAATATAGTTTCTGATGCTCTCAAGTTTTCCAATAATCAGTTCTTTCGAGTGATCCATTCTCTTGGTTGGGGATAGAGTATTGGGGATAAATGCAAGCTCTGTTTTAGTTGCGCCCCTGACTCTCTCTCTCTTTCTCTCCCCGCTGTACATTCCAAAACGGGTCGGTGTCTAAGCTCGATTACATCTCAGGTCACGTCATTGTTTTTCCGAGCGATGCGAAAACGAAGAGCACGACACGAACTCTCACATTCACATCCATGAAGTACGATGGAGCAAGATTCAAGCTCGACCTGTCCTAAGAAGGATGATCTTCGAAGAAGATGCTATTTTTACCGGCCAGAGCAGAACGCCTGAGGAATTCCCTGTAGAGGCTACATACATCATTCAAAATATTCAGATACTGACGTGGATGCACGTTTAAATTAAGGTCTTGCCGGTTCAAGAGTAACCTACTAAAGTTGGTAATTCGTTGGAAGTCTATGGCTCCTCGCACATATTATCAATATGGAAAAAAGTTCATCGTTTTCAAAATGACCCAACTTCTATTATGGAAACAATTCATCTTCAATCAATCTTCGTACTACATTTCTCATAAGCTCATCGATACAATCAACTCGATTGGAACTGATATTTCGGCTTTTATATCAACCCATGTGATTGCGGCATGATTTCCGGACGCGACTTAGATTCACTGATAGCGATGGCGTTGCACATGCGATCATCTTCGTACCTCACACGCTGCAGCAACTGCTACACATTTAGTAGCCATCTAAATGGTAATAATCGATCAAATGGGTTACCTTGAAGTCCATAAGCTCATAAGTAGGCATGTAAGTTTTTAGTGAAAGACCAAACCACATAAAACTGTAGCCAAACCTCACGTCTCTTCCTACGTCCCCCTCAAATGTCCAAATACTAGTCTGGACATAAGAAATCCCGGAAGCTTGTCGTAATAGCTAGGGTTTACGTCCGAGCTGTCCCGTACATGGGTCCTAGGCAAGAAATTTTTTGGTAATTTATTTTTCTTTGAGATATAAGAGGGATGGGACTGTGTTTAAATGCCCTCGGACGTTGCTTGATTGTCTAGGGATTGAGTTTATTCACGGGAGCACATACGTCTCGTTATAATACTCTTCTTTCCGGAAAAAGTAACGAAATGCTTGCCATAAGATACTTCTAAAGCACCTAAAATTTGACCCATCGGGGTAGGAGCTTTTTTATGATCCTCCCGATAAAATTTAAAATTTGAGTGGTTCGTCGAAAATGTCTATAGTATCACGCGAGGTGCTATTTAAAATTTAAAAAGTTACCACCGAATGGACATGTTCCATGAGATGCCAAGGACGGGGGAAGTCTTGTGGGGACATTGGTGCCTGGTGGGGGGCAGCTGGGTGACGGCGCTCGAGTATTCGTTTGACGCTCTCAAGACATTTCCCTTTCGGTTTCGGTGGGAATGACTTAACACGCCCCCAGCTTCTATTCCCATCATTGGCTTCGCTCCCAACGTGCACGTGAATGGGTCAGAACATTTGGTTAAACTTTAAACACCGTTCCACGTTGGTTAAGATTGAGCAGATGTATGGGGCTTTCCTTCCGCCGCGGATCAATCGGTTCAGCTACTTAGGACGCGTTTGGTAACAATTATATTCCTGATAACAGATTCTGATCAAAAATGATTCTTTTTTATTCTATTCTCGGAAATAATTTTCGAGATCATCACTCAATTGGTCTTAAAATTTTTTCAATATTTTTCGGTCTAGTTACGAATGTTAATTTAACTTTAAAAACTTTTTAGGTTTTGCCGGTGTTATCCTAAACGTTTAGCGCGAAACTCTAATATAATTCTTCGGGCCAATTACTATCTAAACTCATTAGCGTTGCATTTGGTCATCGTCAATCGTACTACGTGGCACCCTGATGTGGATAACTTATAAATCGCCATATCAACTTATTTCATATGACAATTGGTAGGAATGACTATATTGAAATTTCATGCAAAGGCTCACGAATGTTAGCCTCTTAAAAAGTTTAAGAATATATTAGCAAATAGACAATAAGTTTAGAATTAATTGAGTAATCTTTCTCAATTTTTATTGTCGATAAAAAAGAATGCGTAAATTTTATCTACCATGAAATTCAGTCCAACTCAACCCTCACATCTTCATTTCACCCACTTGTCAATGGGTAGAGTTTCACTCATGCTTATCATGACATGATCGACCGAATGGTGATTTTCAATTCTAGTAGGCTTCTAGTTTGCTAAAAGATGGGGCCAAAGCCCATAGACTACTTTCTGCTTATGAGTTGTTTTGACAAAGAAAGCACATTCCAATAAAATAATGACATCGGAAGTCTTATAATTTCTACACAGGATATAGATAAGTCGTGCAAATAAGTCTTAGAATTTCTTTTTGACTATCTACATTATAATACACTTAAAATGATTTGATCAAATACTTCTAGCAAATCAAGTGTTTCGATGATTTAGCTCGCAAGAGAAAATGACCTGCACCATACTTAAATTTTGTTTCTTGATTGAATCATTTTAAAGATTTGTAGGACTTAAATGATTTAGGGAGAAGTTGTACGGCTTACTTGCACTGTGTACGGTAGCTCTAGGATCTGTACAGTATTCACAACTTATATCCATATCTTCCACTCTACTTATAGTCACTCATAGATTGGGATCCTGTAAAATTAGGGTTTAATTACACCATGAGCAACTAATTTCTCTGACAAATCACCTTATATGCACTTTGGGTAAGGACGACACCTATCCTTTGATTTTTATTTTTTTTTAAATTCTTCCCTTTTGCCTTTCCCTCCTTATACTGGAGAGATCCAAGACCTTAACAACTCCTCTGCTTGCCGCCATCATGTCATCACTAATAGTCTCTCGCTATCATTGGAACTCCGATTCTCTGATACTAGATTATTTACTATTGACTCTCTCTTTAGAGTAGCTACCAATCTTGGACCAAACTGCGTTAACCTCTAGTGTTCTTTACTGTATCTCGTGTATATTACAATGATCAGTATCAAAGCTAAGGTTAGGTTTCTATAATTGATTTGGGCCTTCTGCTTGTCTAATCATTGTTATCGTTGCAATTATGTTGAGAGCGAAAGTTAAGATTGAGAAGTTTAATGGGATCAACTTCGGGTTGTGAAGCACTAAAATGTGTGCCCTATTAACAACTCAAGGTTTGCCAAAGGGATTGGATGGCAAGAATATAACCATTTAAATATTTTAGATGAGTGTTGTTTGAATTGGTTGAAAAGAAAGATGCTGCAAGATTGTAGGCAAAGGTTAAGTCACTTTATCTGATGAAGGTTTTTAACAATTGCAGGCACATCCATCGGGGCCTATTTAGATGAGTTTAACAAAGTCATGATGGACTTGAAGAACACCAATTACATCTTCCCTTATGAGAAACAAGGTACGATGTTGTTTGCATCTCTTCCAGATTCTTTTGAGCACTTTCCTGATTCTTCGTTACAAAGGCACACTATGATTACTTTGGAAGAGGTAAAGTTTGCCTTATTTTCCAAGGAGTGGCAAAAGAAGTTACGAAAAGATAAGTAAGTGCAAAAATATGGCACAATGTTTAGTTATCAAAGGTAGAAAGGAACGTAGAGAGTCTATAGGTAGTGGATAAAAGAGTTGTTCTAAATCGAGGTCCAATGTTTGGAACTATCAATGTTATCATTGTGATAAGGTAAGGCACTATAGGAGAGATTCTTTGAAGTATAAGGGTAAAGAAGTTAAGATGGAGTCAGCAGGTGATCACAAAATTGTTACCCGAGCAGATAATAGTTCTAGTGATGCTAATGTTGTGTTAATAATCACCATGACTTCATTAGGTGATGAGTGGGTGTTTGACTATGGATGTTCTTATCATGTGACTTCTCATAGACACTAGTTTACTACATATCAGTGCACGAATGGTGGTAAGGTGCTTATGGGAAAAGGTGTCACTTGTTAAATAGTAGGGATTGAAACAATTCAGATTAAAATGCACAATGGAGTGGTGAGAATGTCCATTGACGTAAGACATGTAATGAAGTTGAGAAAGAATATTATCTCGATTAGTGCTCTTGACATATTCGAGTACTAAATCTACACTGAAGGTGGAATTTTAAAGGTTTCCTAAGGTGTGCTTACTATGACACAAGAAAAGATAACGAGTGGGTTGTATCACTTCCAAGGAACGATGGTGATAGGCTCGTCTGCTAGATTCTTTGAGACTTTGGGTAAGGACAAGACACGGTTGTGGCATGTGAGAATTAGACACATGAGTGAGGGAGGTCTATTAGGAGGTCACTGAGTTGAGAAGATGAGGTCCTACATTATGACATGGGTATGGAGAGTGAATTTCAGTACTGTAGCTCACCAAACTTGAGAGATTGTAGGCTGCCTACACTCAGATCTTTGGGGACCCTCTCAAGGTGGTGTCTAGTTTTTGTTATTTTTTTATTGATGACGTTTTGAGGAAAGTCTGGATCTATCTTCTTAAGCACAAGAGTGAAACACTTGGCCAGTTCAAGTCTTGAAAGGCAATGATTGAAAAACAAATAAGAAGTAAGATCATGTGCCTACCAACTGATAGAGGGTTAGAATTCTGTTCTAATGAGCTTGGCCAGATTTGCACAGAGGAAGCCATATGAAATACTGCATTGTTGTGACACACTACAGCTGAACAGAGTTGCGGAGATGATGAACAAAAATTATATTGGAAAAAGCTTGCTCTTTACTCTCCAATGTTGTATTAGATGAAGATTTTGGGGGTGAAGTAGTAAATACTGCTTGTTGGTTAGTAAATAGATCACCATCATCAACAATTGATTGGAAACTTCTGAGGAAACATGATTAGGCAAGCCCACTGACTACATCTAACCAAGAGTGTTTAGTTGCCTTGTGTATGCTAGTGAGAGTGATGGCACGCAAAAGCAAGGATGTGCATATTCCTGGGCTATGTACGGGGTGAAGGGATAAGGCTATGGTGCACTAAGGAAGATTTGCTCAATCTTATGTATAGCAAAGAGGTGCCTTTAACGAACCTACTTTGTTTCAAAAGAGGAGTGATGGATAAATTGTGGAGAAAGATCTAGACGGTGTTTAGATTAGATGGAACTTTAACAAGAGCCTGGAGATATTTAAAGTGTAGTAAATATGGCAATGTTTGTAGAGTTGCTAGATTCCTTAATGACTTGACAGTTATTCGGAGGTCATAGTTGATAATGCATCGAGGTGGTCAGCAGAAGTGGATGAGATATAGTGATAGTTGCATGCAGACTTCAAAATAGATAAATTGGGTGTAATAGAGACAATTTCGGGTATGGAGATACAAAGAGAGATTGCCGGAACATTGCGAATGACTCAAAATAATTCAATTAGGAAAGGGTCAAGGCACTTTAACATGCAATTAAGAAATTCTGTATTTACCCCACTTGCTACATATTATACATTGTCTAATTTGTTTCTATGTACTTAGATGGAGGTGGAGCACCTGTCCCATGCTTCACATGCTAGTACCATTGGTTGCTTGAATTATGTCATGGATAATACTAGACTTGATGTATCGCATGCAGTTAGGAAAATGTATACGATTAATATAGGTATAAATTGTGATACTGTAAAATGGATCCTCTTGATTTTATTAAGGATGATAAACATTGATATATGTTTGGAGGATGTAGTTCAAGTTGTGTGATAGTAACTAGGTTTGTGAATCCAAGTCATGTAGGGAACACGAAAAATGTTCGAATATTTTGTAGTTGTGCCTTTGCTTCTACTGTTGTGCTGTGTTTTGGAGGATGTCGTTGAGAAACCTAGTCATTACCAAAGGAGCTAAAAAGGCGGCGTGGTTTAATGACTTAACTAGTCATGTTGGTATGGGACATTCGGATGATGTGATGTCCGATAGAAGTCAATGATATCACTGGAGAATCAATTACACTGGTGACCGAAATTCCTGTGTTAGAATTAACATGCCAAAAGAGTATGTAACCATGAAGAAATTTCTTGCAATGGAGAATCCCACGAAGATGTCAATCAAGTTTACCCTCTAAACAAATTCAAGTTCAACTTGGGCTTGATAGATGTCTATGATTGTTAAGCGCCCATTGGGTTGTTGGAGAGCTGAGATGGACAATGAGCACTATGACTAAACTTAAACATCGAGTCAAGGTAGAGACTATTGAGAATATATCCCTAGTTTGAGCAAATTAAAAAAAAAAAAAAGTTTCCTATTTTGGTGAGGAAATGATATTTATTTAATTATTTATATTCAACTTCAATATTAGATACATAGAGCAAATAAGAGAAGTATCATATTTTCTCTCTAAGTTTTCTGTGAGAGATTATGAGATAATGTTTTTACGTTTTATTTGGGTTTAATATAGGTGTGAGGAATAATTGAGCTCGTAAGCAATTATAACTTTAATTCTCTAATTATTAGTGAATTATTTACCACTAACTCTCATACAAATCAAATCACGTAAATCTCGTGTTCCTTATGGTTATTCGTTCATTTCTTTAGTAATTTTACATTGATTTAATTATAAGATTCAATTAGATTTCGCGCTATGTTACAATAGTGATGGTGATAGATATGTAGCACGGGCACTCGACTTGGTAGGAGAGAGAGAGAGAGAGAGAGAGAGAGAGAGAGAGAGAGAGAGAGAGAGAGAGAGAGAGAGCTTGAGCTTGAGCTTAGGATGGCAATAGGTTATAATGTGACAATGATAGATTTGCGGCACCGGATATGGACGTGGTAGCTGTGGGGGAGAGAGAAGGGAGATTTCGTTTGTTTAGCCTAGGTACATGGGGGTAAATCACTCGAGGTGAGGCCACCTTAGTAATGCGTTGTGCGACCACACTCCTAACCGCGGGGGATCCACATCTATGGAAACGTCCTCACCCGTCCTTAGAAAGTACCAAAACTTGCCAATCAATTCAATGGGGAGCGGTAGCTGACGAGCGATGATCCCATAAAACATTATGGACGAGTAAACGTGGGCCTCGATCGATCTGCAGACAAACTGCAGCATGAAAAGAAAACCCCACGAAACCTGTCCGCCCGCGCGCCTCAACCCACATGCCCTTCCGCGAGAACACGAACTGTGAAGACTCCATGAATCGTCAATACGGGACAGGCAGCAATTTAATTAGATTGGTTGCAATATTCCAATAATTCCGTGAGAAGTTATGCAAGGTGTGCAGTCATGGAGAGACGTGAGAGAATTCGGATCTTTAGGGTTTCGGGATTTGGTTTCGTAGGGTCGGCCAATAGCCATTAAAGAGAATATAATAACACGTACTATGACAGAGACGTCCATCCCCACACAGGGCCGTTCTTCCTTTTTTCCCCCCTTACTATTTTACATCTCTCTTCTCCTCTTCGTCCTGTTCCTACGCACGAGCTTCGATCACGCAAACGAATTAAAGAAGTATTATTTCGGTTACCATGGTCGTATCGAACTGTGATGTGGTTCAACCGATCTATCCTTCCCCCACATTTCTTAGACGATACCTCGGAGGATATTTAAATCGGGAGAAGATGGAATGCGATCGTGTCGTTGCAACGATCCTGAGGACCTTGTGACGTGGATGGATCGATGTTGGGTTTTGAATACTCACCTATCCGAAAAGGGTTGTGTAATCCGAGTTATTCAAAATTAGGGTTTCAATGATGAATGAAGCTTAGATTAAGACGCGGACCGATTATTGTTTATAAGAGATACGTATGTGTTTTCGTGTCTGAAATTCAGGGGCCGAGCGTGGGTGAAAGATTCCCTGACGTTAATAAAATCATTGTGGCTAGGAATTTTCGTTTCTGGAGTTCTGACTTGGTCAAAAGCTGAGGTAACCCAGGAATTTCCTCGGTTAGCCGATCAATTTATTCGTGCGTTCTCTGAATTATCTTCCTCGTGCAATGACGCGAAGAGAGCATGCGCACACGTAGATTTACTCATAAAATAGGTATATGGTATGTAAAGTATGAGATGTCAAGCCCCATCCTCATGCTTGCGCCGGAATCCATTGTTGGGACATGGATGGTGGCTCCAAAGCTAGTTATAATTAAATTTAATTGAGGGATTTCTTATAAGCTTTAAGCATCTAAAAGGGTCGTCCGAAAAGTCCGTCTCATCAGTGTGAACGCACACAAAAAAGGCAAAACTTTTTGCAGTACTCTCCCATGTGATAATGCAAAGTATATCAAAACTGGCCGTTCAAATTAATATATGAGGAGATGAAGTTAATTCTTATCGGGTGCGCCATTTATAAGATATCGTGTCAATTTAAGATATAAGTTTTTGTAAATTAAATTTTAATATACTTAGCGTTGCTCCAAATCAGAACATGGGGGATTCTTGTTCGCTCCATGCTCCATGCTTTTGTCAAGCATTCTGTATTCTGATTCATGTATACTCGTTTGCACTGCGTGAAAAAGGCTTCACTAAATTCCACATTTATATATCGCTTTCTTGCTTTCACATTCATACATCAAATCTCTCTCTCTCTCTCTCTCTCTCTGAGTTTGACCCGTTGCCAGCCACCAGCATCTCCATCTCGCTCCCTTTCTCTGTCTCTCTCTCTCTTCCTTTCTCAATATACAAAACGAGAGAGACCCCACAAACCCTTTGTGTGGAGGATCGATCGATCTCTTCTGAGTGGAAAACGTTGGTTGCAACCTCCTCCTCCTCCTCCTCCTCTTCCTCTCTCTCTCTCTCTCTTTCCCTTTCTTTCTTTTAGAGCCGAAACAAAAAGGTTAAATAAACTTTCCCTTTTATCTCTCTCTCTCTCTCTGTGTCTCTCGCTCTCTCGCTCTCTCTCTATCTGAAACCCTAGTTCAGCTCCAGAAGAAGAAGAGCCCAGAAAGAATATCAACACGGTCACAAACCTCTTGACGCATCTTGGTTCTCTTCTCCCTTCTTTCCACCTGCAAGAAAGATCTACCCATTTTCGTTTACCATTTTCCCTTGTTATTCATTCTATCTCCAGCTTACAAAGAAGTCAGCCATAGAGAGAGAGAGAGAGACAGAGACAGACAGACAGACAGATGTGTAGATCAAGGCGCTTAGAAGCTATAGCTTTTTGGGTTCTTTTGCTCCATCTCCATTGAAGTTTGCAAGCAGATCAGCATCTCTTTTCTTTGGTCAGCAGTTGCTTTTACAGGGTCAACCTTCTGGTAAGCTCGCTCTCTCTCTCTCTCTCTCTCTCTCTCTCTCTCTCTCTGTGGGTGTTATGGATTCTGGTAATAGTGGGAGCATGCAATCTTCAAGCGGCGGAGAGGAAGATTACGATGACTCCAAGGCTGAATCGTCCCCGCCGGTTTTATTAAATTCTCCTTCGGCTCATACCAACAATATAGGTTCCTTCTCTAGTTCACACTCTTCATTTCCCTATTTCCACCAAAACAACCACCTACCCTCTTTATATGATTCTGCTTCCCCTTTTGTTCCCACCTACACTCACCAAAACCCAAATCTCGCCACCACCCATTTCGATCTTGGCATGTTCCGGGCTGACCCGAGATCCGACACCGTGCCCGGACCCTCCTCGTCTAGCCAAGGCATGTTGCTTGCACAAGGGGCAAGCCAAGGACAGCCATATCCAGCTTCATCATCCTCATCTCTACAAGCGCAATTAGTCCACGAAGCGCCGCGGCTGGGGCGGGATGATCGGCCCAAGCCTGCAAGGAACCCCCGGAAGAGGACTCGAGCATCAAGGCGTGCCCCAACCACCGTCCTCACCACCGACACCACGAACTTCCGGGCAATGGTGCAAGAGTTCACCGGGTTTCCCGCCCCACCCTTCTCGGGCGCCCGCAAGCTCGACCTCTTCGGCGGTGCCAGCTCGATTGGGCCACTTTTCCATCCTCTCCGCCCCTCGGCTCAGAAGCTTGACGCCAACATGGTCAGCAACACTCTTAGCCACCTCACCACTTCATTAGCAAACAATTTCCGGAACACTGGTTCACACACTGTCTCTCCATCCAATTTCCAATTGAACCTACAAAAACAGCCTCAAAACCCTCTCACCCTGCAAAACAACGTCCTCACATTCCCTTCTCTCGCACATGACCCTCTTAGTGCCCCAAACATATTATCGGGTTTCAGCTTGAATTCTCAAGGGAACATGGGAGGAGCAGCAACTTCTTCCGAAAAGGAACTCACCATGAGCCCCGCAAACTTCAACCCCAACTGGCCGGACGGGCTTGCGAGCCATGAGAACACGGCGAGGACAAGCGAGGGTGGTTGGAGAGAAGGAGGCAGGTCGAACGGAGGGAAGGAATTGGAGCAGCTGAGGTCTTTCAACGAGACGAACTACGGAAACTCGTCACAGAGCTTCAATGGGTGCAAGCTGAATTATTCGGCTTCGTCTTCATCAGAGTTTCACAATGACAAGAGCCTGGACAACAGCAATGTCTCTGCAAGGGGCGAAGGTAGGGTTGATTACTGGATCAGTCCCTCTGATTAGGCCTCTACATAGAACTCGGAAAAAGGGAATATTATTTAGTGAATGATGACCGCTGAGAATGATGCCCCGAGTCCAGAAATGGAGGGTGAATTGCAAATATTGTTCTCATGATGAGGATTCGGGGATAGTGATTGTAATGATGAGGCCGAGATTGTTTTTCTGAGCCTTTGTTCCTGTTTACATCAAATAGTATCTCTCTCTTCCTTCCAGTTTTCTGTATATTCCTCTTTCGGGGTCTCTCTAGAAAATAAGAACGTCATCACACAATTTTAGCCGATTCCCATTTCATTCTAGAACCGATTTTCTTCTTTAATTCAGTTGCTAAATTTCATCGATTCGCTCGTTGTTTAGGATGGAAGGGGACTTTACATAGAAGTGTCTAGCTTGGAATAGGCATCTATGTAAAACGATTCAGCCATGAAACCTTATACTAAAGGTTATCTAATTGCTTGTGATTTTTATTTTTATTTTTTGCCTTTTTGCTGTCATTGCTACTATCGAATTTTTTTCATTTAATGTTTTGCCTACTGCTGCTTGCCATGAACGGAAAATTATTCTAGTGAAGGAAAAAAAAAAATTCTCGTATCAATTCTTGTAATAATCTATATCTGTAATCTCCGCAATTCCACACCAAGCAACATATTTTCTACCTACTGCCAGTTGAAAATAAGCCTCTCGAAGCTGTGTGGAGGTAGCTTTTCTAGCCATAACATTTGACCAGAAGTTACTGAAGTCCGATCTTCATTGGCAATGAGCATAGACATGGGAAATGATTATTTTTAGCATTTAGGTAAGTGTCCATTGCGATGATGCTGATCAATTCCATTCCTGCCTTCAGTTCCAAATATTGTATCCGCCCCCTTTGTCGAAAATGGTTGTTCAAGCTCTTCCTGAAATGATGTTGAATGATGTTTGGGAGTGACGCAAGAGACGGGAAGTCAAGCCAAAAAGCCCCCCCTTTCCCCATCAATTTTTAAACATTTCAAAATGAAAAAGTTTGAGAAAGTATCTAAGCTGGACTTAGATGTTATAGCAGACATGGTTTCAAATGTTAGGAGGTGTTCGAATAAAATGAAATTCTGACTCGAAACTCAGCGAGTTATAAGTAAAAAAGTCAAAAGATGGAACCCACAGTCATAAAAGTCGCATGCTTATAGCTTCTTGAATAGGTTCTTTAACTTTTTCACGGATTAGGCAATATCACTCAAATTGATGCAACTCAAAAGATAACTACATACGAATTTCTAAGGAATATCGTGTACCGAACAATCTCTTTTTCTACGACTTTTCATGCTTGATTACCATGAATACAAATTCTGGACACACGTTATGGTTTCTAAGTAGAAAGTCGGTATTTGCTTTTCTTGTAATCCAATGACATAGTTGTGGAGACATAGCTAGTTGGAAATCCGTAAAGCATCTCATAACTTATGAACAGGTTATGTCAATACATTTGGCCCGTGTATACAGAGTATTAGAGTCACAGCAAGCGTTAGACAATCAAAGCATCGAAAAATGCTAATAAAAAGTAATTTTTTAATGGAAAAAAAACCCTAATTATGATGATAAAGGCAATTCTCTAATGGGTTTTGCTTGTATTTTCCTTGATCAATTAAGTTAGAGCCGTCATAGGTGTCATACAAAAAGAGATCAATATGTACAACAATTAGCAATGAGCGCACACATATATTTAAATTGTTAGCATGTGAACTGCACGCGTGTATGATATAAGTAAAAGATTGTGCATGCTTCTCTCCAGGATACATGAAAATTTTTTTATTAATATAAAGAAAATTATGCACTAATGAATTCTTGATCGAATGAAGACGACGAAGACACCGAATAAAAAACGAAAATAATACCAATATTTAGAAAGGGGTAGGGAGCATGAGATGACCAATCATGAATACGACCCTTTTGGAGATATTGTATGACACGAGGACAAAAGAGAGGATTTAGTAGCCATGGAATTAGGATATGATGGATTTTTATTTTTATTTTTGCGTGAGGAAAAGTACTACAAAAACTCTTAAATTATACCTATTGTGACACATGTATTCTAAATAAAAAATCATAAATTTTTACATACGTGACATATTTGCTATTTGTCAAGGTTCCGTCAAAAGCAAGGATCTTTGTCTTTCGCCATCTATGTAGACAAATTTTTAATAGTATTCATTTATTGCCTCGACATAGGGTAAATGTTTCATAAATATTCATGCTTAGAACTTTTTGTATCATAGAAAAAATATTTTAAGATAAACATGTCACAATACACATAATTGGAAGTTTTTATCGATTTTTTTTTCTATTTCTTTTTCATATGTTCTAATAAAAATTGGGGAAAATATTGCGTGGGCCAGGCGAGAGAATAATAATTTTGGTGCTTATCGGTGTTTGTGTTTCCCACATCTCTTTTTTATCCATCCTTCACTCCCTCCGTTGGTCCACTCTTATCTGTCCGAGACGACTGGCCTGCCTATCTCTCTCTCTCTCTCTCTCTCTCTCTCTCTCTCTCTCTCTCATCCATTGGTGGTGCTGATAATTTACTATGTCCATATGAATATATATGTCGTTACAAACTTTTAAGGGTTGTCTTAGCACTCTTAAATGCAAGAAAATCATTTGATGCATTCTCCACCAGAGAAGATGTGAATAATCACCGTTGTGCCATGTGCCACGAATCTCATTGCGATGATGTGGCAGCGTTCAACAATACTAACATGGTGTTTGTATTGTTTTAGCCACATTTGAACGTCGACATGTAAGCTATATTTATGCGACACATTTGATATGCGTATGTTAGTTTCTTAATTTTGTAACTGACTTCAAGTGATTCATTTGATTAAATTATTTATTATAAGATCAATATTAAAATTACTTTTAATATTCTAAGCGTATATAAAACGAATGCATTTCTTTGAGCCATTTTAAAGCAAGTTCAAGGAGGTATCTAAAGACGTCATATAGGTTTTCAACATTACCATATGGGATTTTGTTATTCAAATATACATTAAATTTGAGTATTGATTGCAATATTCTACACGGAAAGGAAAAATTGTCAAAGAATAGTGTATTCTCAGTAGATTAATCTCTTTCACAAGCATTAATTTGTATTAAAAACATAGAATACTCTCCCTAATCTCAATGACTTCCATATTTTCACTGAATACATTGGGCTAAACATTTGATATTAAACGTTCGTTTTAATTTTCGCTAAATGCGAAGAAGTTCTAATCCAAAATTTGTAAAAATAAATTTTTTACCATTGCTACTACTGAAGGATTTTGACAGACTTTCTAGTGTTGGCTAGATTGTTCAGCATTTTGAATATTTTCCTATAGAGAATTAATCCAATTTAATCAATTCGAAATTTTTTATCTGATCAACATTTTTTTATTGATATTTATACTATTATTTACTCAAAACCCCACCCATGGCGTGGGTTAACGAATTAAGCATTTTCTCTAATTATTATTATTTTTTTTGGTGACCCAGGGAATCCCGCACGGCCAGATGCCGGGAGTAAACCACTGGGGGCGACACGTGCTAGCCACCACACACGTGCCACCAGGTAAGTCACCCTGCGACGCGCTGGGGTTTCGAACCCCTCCCCTTCGTGAGGGGGAGGAGGCTCAAAGCCAACTACGCCACCCAGGTGGGTGGTCATTTTCTCTAATTGTTCGTTCCATGCAAGTCCTTACCTAATTTTTCAAAGGTGGTATTGCTTGTGTGAATCTCTCTATCTTCGATGGTAGATGAAAGAAACTTAAGAACAACAAATTTGTACCCGTTAAAATCTTTAATTGCGCTCACATAAAATAAGAAGTTATAATTATACGAATAACATTAATATGTGGGATGATGAGATAAATTACCGTTTATGTAACTATAAATACAATGATGATATCTTTTGCTATTTCTAAACAGGGGATTACATACTAAGTTTTCTCTTTCCAAGATGATTGGTTCACTCTATAAGTAAGTAATGTCTTCAACTGAAAGGTTCCTAGGGGAGAAATTTACCATACACCGATGATAAGTCCGTAACACGATTCCATCAATTCATCGATGTTAACCCGTTTTAATCAATTGCGTAAATCAATCGCCGACGGGGAAAATACCAAAATAGCCCATCAATCCACGCTTGTTAAATCGCAGACGCCGATCCAGGAAAGGAGAATCCATTCTACCAATTGCGTAAGCAATGATGAAAGTATCCTCCAAGCTGACGTGAAAAGAAAAACGCGAGTCTTGCCATGACCAAGAAAAAGAGCCATTTGAATTGGAATGGCAGACTATACTTAGCAGGCATGGCAGGCGATATTAGACCAGGCCAAAAGGCATCATTTGCCTTTGACTATTCTCATGTCCTTTCTTTTGAAATTCCAGCTCGTGACAGCATTTCAACTCCGAAGAAAAAATGGGTTTTGTATAGGGATCGCCAAACATGTCCCTGCGATCAAGTGGAGCTCAGGAAAAACCCTTGCTACAACGTTCGCTTTTTTCTCCCGTCTTAGAGAGGACACACATTACGTCCATGTCCCCAAAAAGTTTGACCATACTTAGCAGGAAATATTGACATTGTCTTTGGAATGAGGCATTAGCTCCTGATTTTTCGAATTTCGGGCCATTTCGGTCGCGGGCACTCATTAGTATTCCATATGAATCACGATTCGTACAAGTGAAAAAGTGAGATAATGATCTAATTGCATTTGCCAATAGAGGAATATATAAATGACCAAAAACGACTCTGAAATAATGTGTAAAATGTTGGCCCTCCTTCAACGGACACGAGAGTCATAGACCAAAACCAAAGACCATGCCAGTGAACGATTGATTTAAAACTTGAGGATTGAACTTGGTCTTCGATATTATAAAAAACAAAGATGTTTATGAGGGGCGATCTCTCCTTCTGTAAAATGCTATCTCCGTTACATGTGATAAATGATATCGATCACGTACTTATTTCTTTTCAGGGATTAAGTCGTATATTACATGTCCAAAAGACCAAAAAAAGGAGGCGGCGGCCTCGAGCCGTGGGGTATATAAATTATTCGTTCATTTTCAAGTAAGTAAGGATAAAATAAGCAAAAAGGACATGGAGGCGATCATTAATTTAATCCCTAATCCAACCTGGTTGGCAGCTCAAGTTCCCTCGGAAGTTGCGTCCGTATCCTCTCTAGTTAGGTAGCCCACCGGAAGAAAGTTCTTCATCAATTAGAAGCAACACCTTTTAACCACAAGTTTCTTTTTTTCTTTTTCTTTTTTCCTTTTTTTTCAGAATCATTGCAAATTCATTGTTTAAAGAATCCGGAGACGATTTGCTCCTATCGTCTATGGTGGATGGGGGTTCGACCCTGCGGTGTTCTCTCGTCTGCCTAATGCTCCTTAGTTAATGTTTTGCACGAGTTGCTCCTATCTTTCTTGGCTCTCCGTTCTTAGCCATTTCCTCTGGTGGGCTGAGAGTTGGTCAGCCTTGTTGTTATCTTTTTGCCGATTGTTGTTTTGTTGCTGTGCCCTTGTGGCGTTCTTGTTTGCCTTTGTGGCTTTTACTTTGGCCCCCCTACACTCTGTCTCGTTTTGAGGTTTGAGTGTAGGTTTTTGGTGCCGGTCTTTTGTATATTCCCTTAGCTTTTAGTTATATATATATATATATATATATATATATATATATATATATATATCTTACCTTTTACCGAAAAAAAAAAAGAATCCGGAGATGAGTTTGGAATCATTGCAAAAACCAATCTTGTTTGGTACAAAGCAAGATTTCAGTCATAAAAAAGAAAGATTGATTAGCTTAATTAGACATACCATTAATCCCGTATGTTATAAAAATTATCCAAAAGATCATAAACGTAGTATCCGGTTATCAATTTAGTTATAAATTTTCTAATTTGATCAGTGAAGCAATATATCTTTTGACAATTTTCCAATGTAATCTGTCCGGTTAATTTATATCGAAAATCGTTGACATAGCGATCCACCTAGAACTAACCATTCTATTCTAGGTGACATAATCAGCGATCTGACATGTATGTCCATTAAAAGTCATGTGGTTTCATTTTGTGAGAATCTTATGAATTTCTTCTTCTTTTGTTCTTTCGTTTTTTACTGTTCATGGTCCCCTTCTTCGCGATCATTCTGAGCCAATGGAGATACGTGCTTGAAAGGACAATCTCTTCCATTGAGCAGATCATTCTTCTCTGGCAGCGGATACTCTTAGGACTGAACTCTCTCCGATGGAATGACCATCGGCTCTTGCGTGGACATTGTTATCGCTCACCACACGCAGCTATTTCCTGCTCTGACGCTTTCATGAAGAGCAAGAGAACATGAACTCGTACTCGCGATTCCATAGCAATGCTCACTCGGAGTGCAATGAGAGTATCTCCCTTCAGGCTCTCTTCCCATTTCCCCTCGACCCTTGCCAGCCACTAGCAAATGTGGCCTTCCTCAGATCTCGGCTAGGGCCACGAGTCTCATTTAACTTTAAAACTTTTTGGATAATTTTCTCCTATTTATATTTCATGAAACATGATGAGGGTTTTGGGATGTGACACTATTTTCTAAAGTGAAAAACCGTATAGGTGAAGCTAAAAAGAAATTGATTTTCTAATGGTGATCGAGCTAACGAAATCTTTTTGGTAGGGGAAGGGGCGGTCGGATTTCATTAAAATTCTATGAATCTTTAGTGGCGGTACATGCTTCAATTTTGAATCTTATTCGAAAATTATAATAATAAAAAGATGCCATTATAGGTTGAATGACAATATGAAGTGATTCCCACTCATTTTGATTTTTGAGATTAAGAGGTGATGAATTTGAGAAGACCATGCAAAGAGGCGATTAGGTTGAATGAGACTCGACCATTACATGAATGTATAATCTAACTAAGTTTAATTCCTTTTGTACTATTTATTTGCTTTTTAAGGATATTCAGTTATCTATTGTTTGGTGTAAAAATAGAAAGAGCAATAGAGAAAAACCATTGGTGGATAGTCTAACTTGCCAAACACCAAACCCCCTGTTCAACCCGATTCATCCCTTTCAAAAAAATTTGTGCAAAACCTACACATCTTTCTGTGTTTGACATATCACAGCAATTGGGTCCTTCCTGCTGTCCTGGGAATATCATGTTTGCCTCCTCATGATGTCTTGGATGGATATCAAGGAACCCCACTTGTCTCCCACTAAATATATCTCTGCATGATGCTCTAGATAATATCTCTTTCATTTGTCGACCACTTCAGGATCCCCATGTTTTGCTTAGGGTTAAGTTCAGCTCATGCCGTGGACAATTCCCAAGTTTCGAAATAAGCAAATTAACTTCGACACTTTTTGTTGAGTGTCTCATAAATTCTGTCTTGGGCATTCGACCTAAATCAAATTTTGATATCCAAATTGAAATATATGGTGACTGACTTGAAAAATTAATAAAATGGAAGCTTGGTGTTGGTAGCAGATGGCCTAGTCCGCAAGACCCAAGCCCATAGTTCAACAATAATCCTCGGCCTGGGTGCTGCGCCCACGCGACATGGAGTAGTATTAATATTATTTTCTCAAATTATTAGGTTTGAAGCAGAGACATAAAGAGTTTTAAGGTTTTTCGAGCCATATTTTGTAATTCTTGAATTTCCATAATGGATATTGCTTCTCCTCTCCCTCAAGAATTTTCCAGAAAGGATTTTCTTTATAAATCTGTATGTTCGTTTATTATTCTCAATTATAATTTTGTTGTAATTCCGACATTAGTCATAACACTTTTACTTATCAATGCACTTTTGACAGTGTTATAAAAAGTTGATACACTCAAAGGTTAAAGTCCAGGCATGTACAAAAATTTTAATTATGATCACAGCATTCATTCTATCGGTAGATGAATATATTCACTTCATGATTCGAGGAACTGAAGTTAAAATATTAATGTGTCAACTTGTAAAGATTTAAAGTTTCCCCTCGATTCTAATTTAGGTACATCCAAGTTGGGTTGTGTTTAAACCTTCATAGAGAAAGAAGGGAGCGATTCGCCATCAACTACATCTCAAGATTAAACCGAAGCATATAATTAATCGGTCGCTTCCTATTTGATATAAGAGGTTCACTAGCTAGTAGATCGATGAAGAAGCCCTTGAACATCGTCCTTTTTTTTTAATCAGCGGTTTACCAGCGACTGGATCTAGATCTACAACCTTATTTTCAAGCGGGTGGCTTATCTTGTTTAACAAATTCTGGGTTCCCTTCCCATGTCTTGCATTCAGCATGATCATTTGAAAATGATCATCTCATGCAGATGCTTTGTCATTTTTATTATGCGTCTTCTTGCTTTTGATCCCTATTGATCAGAAACATCTAAGAGGACAAGGACTAAAGAATTTTAAGTACTATGGAAAGCCGCTATTGGGAAAACCCAGTACAGCAATTTGACATTTTGACGTGTCTCATCATGATATCTTCCCCCTCTCAAGCATGAAAAAGTGGAATCACCCCTCTCCTCGCCAGAGTTGAAACTTTGGAGCAACCGAGAGGCCCCCCCTACCATACCCTTTGAGAATTTAGTACTTTCCGGTGATCAACTTGCGTCCAACCGAGACTATGATGTCCCAAAGAGAGATTGTCGTTCCAAAGGGGAGATAATACTTTTTTGATGGGTCCCGTCCTGCTATGTGGTCTCGGCTTTGAGTGATGCGCAAGCAATGTTCACTCAAAAGCTCCCCTACCGAAGAATCGAGAAGCCTATAGAATCGAGATGAAATCCATCGACCACTATAGCATGGTCTCCACACGACACTGCCCCCATGACCTAGGCATTTCTAATGAAAACCATCCAACAGATGTCATCATTCCCCCCAAAAATTACGGCTTAAATAATTCATTTATAGGGATCTCCATCAAGTGCCATTCGACATAAGAGGTTAACCGGTTGGGGGATAACGGCCGATTGTGGGCCGGCTGAGGTACGAGCGGAGCTTTTGGGGGAATAATCGAATCGTGACAATTGCACCGGGCTAGGTGGCGCTGAGAATGGATCCAGAAACAGAAAATCAACTTCGAGTGGCTGCTCTGAGTAGAAGACTAGGTCATCTATGGTCTGAAAATGACATAGTGACAATCCGGGAAGAAGCACCAGAAGAAAAAATTAGTGAATGCCGCCTTACCCTCTATGGTAAGCTACTGTCCCGTCCAAATATTAACCTTCCAGCCTTCAGCACCACGATGAAAAGGTCCTGGAAAGTAACAAATGTTCTTATTTCTCAAAAAACACCTGGTTTTTTCTCTTTTCTGTTCGAATCAAATGATGAAAAAGAAAGGGTGTTAAATACGGGTCCATGGTCGTACTCCAACAATCTACTGATTCTCAAGCAGTGTGAGCCCGATGTGCCTGAGCATTGCTATGATTTTACCAGTTATGAATTCTGGGTCTACATAATAGGCTTGCCTCCTGCCTGGATTTTGGAAGATGTTTATGAGGATATAGCAGGGAACATAGGGAAAGTTAAAGAGGTTCAGATGGAATGGGTGGACAACCTATTTACAAAACTTGGAAAAGTAAGGGTTGAGTTGGACCTGAGGGAACCTCTGAAGGCTGGTACATTAGTCCAATTGGGATCAAAAAAATTCTGGGTTGATTTTAAATATGCCCGTCTCCCTCATTTCTGCTTCTCCTGTGGACGAATGGGCCATTTTGCTGCAGACTGCAAGGAAATTCCCTACAACAAGTCAGACTGGGGACCAAACAAGAAAGGCAATTTTGGCTCATGGCTCAAAGCTGAAGTAAGAGATTCAAGTCCATTTTGGGAGGCTTTCTACGGGGATATAGACCCTTATGCTCGCCTTTGAAGAAATCATACCTGAGACTCCAGTTGACCGTCTGAGAAATCCTGAAGAAGGCATGGATGTAACTGGTTGCAAAAAAAGAGCAGCTACTCCCCTGGTAGTAGATCACCAGGTAGATGATGGTAATATACCAAACTCAAGCTCCAGCAAAGGTAAACAACCTCTCTACCTACTGAACGCACCTGCAGACAGCATTATGGAGACAGGGGAATGTCAGCCTAAGCAGGTGAGGATCAATCGTGCGAAAAATTGAAGAAGAACACCGATTCATAGGCAATTATGATTGAGAACATGGAACTGATGGATGCTCCTATCCAAGTAGTGACAGAAAGGAATGAATGGGCTCTGGTGGCTGGCCCTAATAAGCCACCAGCCAACTCATGAATGTATTAAGCTGGAACTGTTAGGGGCTGGGTAATCCCTTGACAGTTCAAGAGCTAAGAGCCTTAACGGCTCAGGAAAGGCCCACTATAGTCTTCCTTATGGAGACAAAAAATAAAGAATGCAAGCTGGAAAAGATTAGGAGGAGGCTTAATTTTCAGGGGATGTATCTAGTGGAACCTACAGGGTTAGCAGGAGGCCTCGCACATTACGGAATGAGGAAACGAAGGTGCAAATACGACATAGCTCAAACCTCTTTATTGATGTGGCGTGCCAAGACCCGCCGAGTGGACATCACATGAGGATAACCTTCCTTCATGCCCCAACGCACTTCCCGAGCGTATCCACCGTGTGGTAACAGCTCGGACACTTTCGGGAAGACAAATCTATACCGTGGATATGTCTTGGGGATTTCAATGATACGCTTTATCCTTGGGAGAAAGAAGGAAGGAAGGAATCGATTATTATAGAATGGCAGCATTTCGTGATATGTTGAATGACTTTTTCTCTCATGGACATTGAAAGTAAAGGCTGTAAGTTTACCTCGGGCGAACAATAGAAGGGGAGATGACCTAATCGAAAGAGATTGGATAGGGGTGTGTGTACAATGGACTCGGCGCGTCACTTTCCCGAGTGCTGAAATCTATGCTTTGCCGGTGGGGTCGAGACCACGCCCCTTCTTCTTGCTTTAGCACCTACCATGAAAGGAAAAAGTAAAAAGGAGTTCAAATTCGAATCATTCTCTTGAGGAGGAAGATTGTAGCGAGAATTGTAAGAGAGGTCCGGAAAACCAGCCAGAACGAAACCCAAATTTTATGCAGAAAATTCGAAAGTAAAAGGGGAGCTTTGTACCGGAGCAAACAGAAATTCTCTAATGCTGCTACTCAAATAAAACAATTGAAGCAGAGGCTAACCGAAATCTCCAACAGCCACTATGGAACGAAAACCCATGAGCAATGTCAACTAATTAAAGACAAAATCCAACAATTATGGCGACAAGAGGAGATGTATTGGGGGATTCGGTCCAGATTTCATGGCTTAAGTGGGGGATAAAAATACAAAATTCTACCACGCAACTACTTGTTCGGAGAAGACAGAGAAATAGATTGACTATGCTGAAGATAGATGATCAAACCCGGACTCGACAACCAGCTTATTCATCAACATGTCAAAAGTTACTTCCGGAGCCGTACGAGACGAATGGATCCAAAAATCTACAACCCATTTTGGGTCGGTTTCCCTGACGATGATAACGGAAGAAATGAATCGGGAATCTTATGACGAAGTTACCGAGGAGGAAGTGAAACTTGCGCCTTCTAGTTGGGGTCCATCAAGGCTCCGGGTCCAGATGGTATGAATGGCCAGTTTTACCAACACTTCTGGGAGGAGATCAAACTAGATATTGTCCAGACAGTCCGCCATTTCTTTCAATCTGGTACGTTTGACCCAGCCCTCAATCAGACTCATGTTGTTCTCATCCCCAAAATCAGCAACCCTGAATACATTAACCAGTTTCGCCCGATCAGCCTCTGCAATTTTAACTATAAAATCATTTCAAAAATACTGGCCAACCGGCCGAAACAAAGTGGCTGCCTCGGATAATCTCACCGAACAAAGTGCTTTTGTTCATGGCCGCCAAATTCAGGATAACATAATTATCGTTCGGGAGGTGTTGCATCAAATGAGAATAAGAAAGAGAAAGAAACAGTTCCAAGCAATTCTGAAGCTGGACATGCAAAAGGCATACGACCGAGTTGAATGGGACTTCCTTAAATTGTATATGCTTAAAATAGGTTTCTTCGAGCAATGGGTCAAACTGGTCATGTATTGTGTCACTTCGCACTCCCTAAATGTCAAGGTAAATGGGGAACTCACGGGAGTTTTCAGCCCACTAGAGGCATAAGGCAATGAGATCCCTTATCCCCCTATTTGTTCATTTTGGTGACTAATGCATTATCATGGATGATCAATAGAGCAACAGAAGATGGGTCCTTAAGAGGAATCAAGCTGAACAGGTTTTGCCCTACACTAACTCATCTTATGTTCGCTGACGACGCTATTTTTTTCATGGAAGCCTCAATCCGAGAGAGTCAGTCTCTAGCAGCTATTTTAAATCAATATTGCTACGCTACAGGCCAAGCCGTTAACCTCAACAAGTCTGGTATGTTCTTCAGCAGAGATTGTCCATAGACTCTTAAAAACAATCTATCTTATGAGATGTGTGTGCCTACTATTAATCAAACAGGGCGGTACTTGGGTTTACCATCAAGTTGGGGACAGACGAAAAAAGATACGCTATCATGGATATTGGCCAAAGTTAATATGAAAATGGCGGGGTGGAAGGAGAATTACCTATCCAAAGCTGGAAAGGAGATCATGGTCAAGACAGTGGTGCAAGCGCTGCCGCAATACGCTATGTCGATTTTCAAGATCCCCGTATCAATATGCAAGGCCATAGAGAAAAGAATTGCTGAGTTACGTGGCGTCAATCGATTCAAAGAAATGTACGCACTTTGGAAAAATTGGGAAACTCTCAAAAAAGAAAAGATCAAGGCGGATTGGGCTTCGGGGATCTAATTACCTTCAACTTAGCAATCCCGGGCAGCGGGCGTGGCGATTATCCCAATCATCCTCTCGCACTCGGAGTAGAGTACTCAAAGGGTTATACTTCCACGAAGGTGACATCTCGGTCGGCAAAGACGGGACATAGACCATCATGGGGATGGCGAGCATCATTCAAGGCCGTGACCACATCCTTCCGGATATCGGGTGGAGGGTAGGCGACGGCCAATCAATCGAAATCCGTCAAGACCCTTGGCTACACCAAGGATCAATTTACGGCCCTGCAAATCGGAATGAACCTCAAACTGTGTCAGAATTGATTGACCAGGAAAGTAATACATGGAAGGAAAATGTGCTGAATTAATTGTTTGACCAGACAACTATTAACGAAGTTCTGTCTATCCCTATCCCCGTTCCAAGGAAGGCAGACTCACTTCTATGGACAGGAAACAACAAAGGACAGTACACGGTAAAAGGGGGCTATAACGGGGCAAGAGCGACGATCATACCTAAAGACAGTGCATCGTGCATCCTCGTCCTACGGTCCACCTCGCCGCCTCGGTCGGGGAATTTGGAATCTCGCTAATTCCACCAAAGCAAAAGGTGTTCATTTGGAGCTTATGTCGAATGCAATTCCCACAAAGGATAATCTATACGGGCGTAAGAGTTTACCCGACCCGCTCGCTCTCTCTCGTTCTCAATATCCCGAAACGGTGGAACATCTCTTTCTTCACCGCAAAAAGTCCGGCAGCTATGGTCGATTATAGGTTGAATATTGGCCAAGCCACCGAAGGCTGCGAGGTTTGACAAGTGGGTGGACGAGTACCGATAAACAAGGACTCTCCCATAGACCCAAATGTGTCGGAGATTTTGTGGCAATTGTGGAAACGGCGTAACAACTTTATATTTCGCCACTACCCTTTCAAAATCGTTGCTTTGGTTGAATTAGCTCTTGTGCAGCAAAAAGAATATTTGAGATGGAATCAAAAGAATCGACAGGTAAAGGGATCTAACGCACGCGAACCCGAAACGAAGCGTTGGCAACCACCAAGAACGACAGGACACGAAGCTCAATGTGGACAGCTCTTGGTCGAATTGAGAAGCTCGGCTGCTGGAGTTCTCCGCGGCGCCGACGGGTTGATGATCGATGGCTACGTGCGGGAGATCCACGCCGAATCCCCCTTCGGCGAAAACCCTAGCACTCGCCATTGGAATGAAAAAGTTTGGAGAGAACTCGACAACGCACGTGGGGAACAGGACCGGTTCGGAAATGAAGACTTATATGTGAGAGTGACGTCGGCAACTAGTTGAGTGCGTGATGGGCCGACAAGAAACTCCTTGGCCCATTCAGCGGCAAATGCAAGAGATCGACATTCAATGGCCCATTCCACCGGCATAGAAATCACCTGGTGCCCAAGGGAAGCAAACGAAGTGGCAAACCGGATTGCAAAGGAATATCACACTTATTCCCTCCCCCTCGGTGGTTACACAATATCCCTGCCCCTCTGTTTTCTCTCTTATGTGTAGACTCTAACCTATCTTCAAAAGCGTTAAGCTAGTAATGAAATACGTATCATTTTCGACCAAAAAAAAAAAAAGGGGCGTTTCTTCCTTCATCAGAGGCGATTTCAGGATATTCGACTATTTTTACCTTAGCCAAGCTAAAAAGATCATATATTCTTGGTCATTAGTTTTTTTTACCGAACTTTCTTTCATAAAGTAATGACCTCGATTGATTTTGATTTAGCGTGGCAATTGGCTCAAAAATGAAAAGAAGAAGAAGAAGAAATAAGCCAGATTGAGAAAGTGCCATGTTAAGAGAACATTTATGTAATTGTTGAAATTGCATGTTACGACATCCATTATTAATAATATTTTTATTCAAATTACATATTGCCTTCAATGCATCATATACATACCACTTACAATAGCTGACATGCACATTTTGCATGCCTATTTCTAAGGAACACATTAATTAGCAGGGATATCATTTTTGCTGACTCCTTAATTAATGATTTTATCCCAACATAATATAAGTTTATTATTATTAGGCCAAAACTTGTATTTATCTCACTTTCGTGTAAACTTACTTCTTTTAAGACCAACCAAAAAGAAAAAAAAACTTACTTCTTTACATATATGCGAAATACTTCTTATATGTCACTTTAAAAAAAATTAAGAAAAATTTCAAATAAAAGCCTAAACTGTTCTCATTTTCATAAATAAAAATCTGAAGTAAATATTGTTTCCAAAAATTGCTTAAAATAGCTAAAACAGTTTCAAATAAGAATATAAAGTGACCATGATAATTTCAAATAAGGGCTTGATCTCATCAATCGACTAAATATTCTGATCGGTCAAAGGCTTTTTCATTTAAAGACAAATTTAATCTAAATTTTAGTTAAGTTAGATTAAAAATTAAGAAATCTCAAAGTCTTTAAAAAAGAAAAAAAAAAATATAGGCGAGAGGGCCTCTCGCCTGTGGCCGCCTCCCATCGACAGTGGGGCATCGACCACAAGCAGAGGACCCAAGTTTTTTTCTTTTCTCATGTGTGTTTCCTCTTTAGCCTCTTTTCTTATTATTGAGTTTGTCTTTTTTATGGAAAGCAAAAATGAAAAAAAAAAAAAAAAAAAAAAAAAAGGGAAACGATAAAAAGTAAAGTACGAAAATGTCCTTGGACCATTCCTTAAGGTCAATATAGTCACTTTATGTTTTTATTTGAAAAAAATGAAAACACTTCATATTCTTGCTTTATTTGTGAAAATAATGGAATTTCGTAATGTCATTTGAAAATTTCCTTTTTTTTTTAATCCCTCGCATTTTCATCATTTTTAGTTTTTCTTTTAGCCATTTTATTTTAAAACTTTATTTCGTGCGTTTCATATAACAAAAGCGAAATATGACGTCACGGCGGCCCGCATCGGCAGTCGGCATACGTGCAAAATCCAGATTCGGACTTGGTCGGCCCGATTCCTTCCCCGCTTCTCCGTTCAACCATTTGACGACCGGCGAAAAATTCCAAGTCAAAATCACTTCCCTCCCCCTTCCTCTTTTACTCTCCTCGATCTCCCCCTCCTTCGCCGCCGCCGCCGCCGCCGCCGCCGCCGCCGCCACCGCCGCAGCCGCCGCCGCCGCCGTCTTCCCCCATGCCCGCCGGATTCGCGGAAGCGGCGCGCTCTGAACCATGCCCGGGCTGACGGCGAAGGCGGCAAAGGGACCCGCGATGGCGACGACGGCCGTGGTCAAGATCCGGCGCCTCGTGTCGAGGATGGAGCCCGAGGCGGTGACCCTGCTCCTGGTGAACCTCGCCGGCATCATGGAGCGGGCCGACGAGTCCCTGCTGCCCGGCGTGTACAAGGAGGTCGGCGCCGCCCTGCACGCCGACCCAACCCGGCTCGGCTCGCTCACGCTATGCCGCTCGGTGGTGCAGTCCCTCTGCTACCCGCTGGCGGTCTACCTGGCGGCGCGCCACAACAGGGTTCACGTGATTGCGCTCGGCGCGTTCCTCTGGGCCGCCGCCACGTTTCTTGTGGCGTTCTCGTCTACTTTCTTCCAGGTATGGGTGCGCTTGGGTTCGGTGCGTTCTTGATTTGTTGGATCTGGGTTTGAATTGCTGGTTCATGTATGGGGTTTTGGCGCTGGAAATTTGCTTGTTCCGGTAGACAATTTCCAAACTTTTGGGAATATAATATGTTCTCCTGTGCTGAGCCGACGGCCCAGAGAGAGAGAGGGAGATTGATTTGAGAAGGAAATTGGGTTGTGTTAGCTTTTGCGTCTTTGTTTATGGGCATGGAGTGGTCTAGCTTCTATTTCACGATTGGGAATGTAAATGTAGTCTAACAATGACTAGCGTTTAGCTAAGGACTTCAGCTAAAACTATTGATGATATTGTGGAGGAAATTCTAATCTACATTATTCTCTGCAGTCAGTGATTTTTGAAATGGTTATGATTTCCTGCTAACTAGTTGGAGTTGAATAGCTAGGTGGAAATGTTACTGGAGACTCAGAACTGAAGAGTAAGTCGTGGAAATAACCATTGTGGTCTGGTCAGTCCTTTCTTGGTACAAGGAACGCGAGAGACTATTTTAGGTCATGGCTTTGTAATTTTTGCTCAGAGCATTATCTTTTGGGTGTGGAGAGCGTCATTTTTGTTGGCCGGTGATGTGAGAATATGGATTACATTTTTGTTATAGTCTGGTATAGTAGCCTTGGGGGACATACGTCAGTCTATTGTAGGCAGAGAAGGGAGAAAAACGGACTGTTTACGTGCTACAACTCAGCAGCTAGGGTAAATTGAAATCTTAATTTCGTTTGGATCTCGCATTATTGGGAGACAGAGATGGAAGAAGGGTATTGTTGCACGGGGTTTTGAGTTGATTGTTCTTGGAGTCCAAATCTCAGTATGATTAGCTAATTAAGGTGATGTTAACTCCTACGAAGGAAAAAGTCTAACTGACCTCCATAGCAGCTCTTTCTTTTTGGTTGCCTAGGAAGTCATGTTGAGTAACTATATCTTCCAAACTTGAGGGCTATGTGGGTTAGGACCTTCTATAGCAGTGTTCATCAATGAGAGCTATGGAGCTTGCTGTATATCTGTTGGTACTCCTTCACAAAGGGGAGGCCTTGTGAGAAAGAATATGGTCGTGACCTGAGGAGTTATGTACTTGGAAAGGACACATACTTTCTCAAAACAATAAAACTTTATTTACCTATCACACAATAATCTTCCGGATAAGAAAGGAGAAAGAAAACCTCAACATTTTGCAAGTGTGGGCACCAGATATTTTTCTATAATAGTTTTGTGCATATGGAGTTGCATATTCTCAGATGTTTGATATGGCAGGCACTGTTGTTTATGTTCCAGCTATTAGAGACCTTTTAGATACTCTCTTCTGGCAAAGATGTTATATGCCATTACCCACTGATGCGACGGTTCCCCTTTTTATAAGATATCTGTTTTGATTCTTACCATTGGAAGGTTTTTATATTTAAAGGATGTAGCTTCATAGACTATGAAAAGATGTTTGAAGTCGCATGAAAATTCCATTCGATTGAAGGAAAGTTCCAAATATGTTCATGAATCAGCTGACTTGATTAATTATACTCAGCATTTGTTCAGGTGGCGGTCTCAAGAGCTTTGAATGGCATTGGGCTTGCCATAGTAGCACCTGCAATCCAGTCCCTCGTGGCCGATTCAACAGACGATAACAACCGGGGTATGGCTTTTGGATGGCTACAATTGACTGGCAATCTCGGTGCCATGGTAGGTGGACTATTTTCTGTGTTGATAGCTCCCATAACATTCATGGGGATCCCTGGGTGGAGAATTTCCTTCCATTTGGTTGGACTAATAAGCATCGTAGTCGGAATTCTAGTCCGCCTCTTTGCCAGAGATCCACATTTTGCTGATGGCCATGCCAAAATTACTGGACAAACCGCAAGTAAATCGTTTCGCTCAGAAGTGAAGGACTTGTTTCAAGAAGCAAAGTCAGTGATAAAAATTCCATCATTCCAAATAATTGTTGCTCAGGGCGTAACAGGTTTATTCCCCTGGTCAGCTTTGTCATTTGCGACAATGTGGTTGGAGCTTGTTGGGTTCTCCCATAATGAAACTGCATTTCTCATAGCACTTTTCGTGATTGCTAGTTCCCTTGGGGGACTTTTTGGAGGTAAAATGGGAGATTTTCTTTCCAGACGTCTACCAAACTCTGGAAGAATAATTTTAGCACAGATAAGCTCAGCATCAGCTGTCCCACTCGCAGCAATACTTTTGCTGGCTCTTCCAAATGATTCATCCACTGCATTTGTCCATGGCTTAGTTTTGTTCATTGTGGGCTTCTGCATATCATGGAATGCTCCAGCAACAAACAAGTTAAGTTCCAAATCAGTCTTCTTCTTTCTTCTACTTAAGTTACTGAGCACAGAGCTGCCTAACTATTTGATCGAATATATAGAGAAATATTATATAAATGCAGTAGGTTGTCATTTCATACCTGAATTTCTTGAGAGATGCTTAAAGCACAGGTGTTAACTGGTTCGTCTTTTGAGAGGATGCAGGCAGTGCTCTTACAATTAAATGGAACAGTCGTGACTGGGCAGCATTGAAAGTTTGTTTTAGTTTTATTGCTTGGAATTTAAAAACTTGTATTTCAGTTTATGTAATAGTCTGAAAGAATTCAATGATGCTTTATCATCATACATTAAAACAGGATTATGAACATCTAATTTCTAAAAATTTTGGAAGATGAGCAGTGTGTTTTCAATTGTTACATTACTTCCTGAAGATTGCAAAGTCAATACTGACTCCAGTCTTTTCATTGCAGTCCTATTTTTGCAGAAATAGTCCCTGAAAAATCCCGAACAAGTGTCTATGCCCTGGACCGATCGTTTGAGGCCATACTATCATCATTTGCTCCTCCTTTAGTTGGAATATTAGCCCAGAATGTGTATGGTTACAAAGAACTTCCCAGAGGATCTACTGAATCGCAGGAGATCGAGACTGATAGAGAGAATGCAGCCTCGCTGGCCAGGGCACTGTACGCAGCTGTAGGCATTCCCATGTCTCTCTGCTGTGTCATCTACTCGTTCCTCTACTGCACATACCCACGAGATAGAGAGCGGGCTCGGATGGAGGCTCTAATAGAATCAGAGATGCAACAGATAAACTTGGATGAAATGTCCCCCAGTGGAGTTGGTACTGGTGATCTGGTTGACAGATCAGACATTTATGGTAGGGAGAGAAGCGTCATCGATGTTCATTATGAGGGGGAGGATTCCACTGATATTGAGGATGTTGACGAAAAGACGTTGCTTTACCGTCAATTGACGTTCTCTAATCTGGGCAAGTAGTCACACAACGCAGCTAGCTGAAGCCAGTATCATTTTTGAAATTGAAAATTTTCAATGTGGAACTTCATGGAGGTAGGAAAGGTTTTTCGTAGGTATACTCATATTAAACTTCTGTAGCTACAATTGACAAGCAGAGACCTCGCAAGAGTTTTGTTTTGTACAGAGGGAGAGGTTAGTGTAGAGATTAGAGTAGCTACATTTAATGAATTTGTGGAGGTGAACTGTGCTCTTTAGCAAGCTATGCAACCGCAGCCAAATGGACGGCTGATTTCTTTCGACAGTCGTGCATCATCATTTATAGGGAAAGAACCGTTCCGTTGTTCTTCAACAACTTGAAAATGACGGGACAGCGAAAAGTTATTTCGAAGTGAAAAGTCCTTTCTCAAACAGTCAAGTTTGAGAACCCAAAAGCAAAGACACTGCAGGAGCAATGAATCTGTCTTTCAATTCATCCATGAACCGTCGAACCGGTCGGTATTTGCAAATCAATAAATTAAGAGGGCATCCTTTACCATATCATCCTATGCTTTAAACAATAAGAAGTGGACTATTTTGTTTGCTCCATTTATTCAAAGTGATGAACCCGCATCCGGAATCTCAGCTGGGTTTGGAAGCGGAGATCATGACGAATCGCTCGTTCCTCACAAATTTAACACCGATCAGCCCACAGGTTCTGCAAAGACCTTCTAGCTCGCCTTCAGATAGGAACATGTGGCTGCCAGTTAGTTGAGTTGAAATCTGCACCGAGAGAGACGAAAATGATGATTTGGCATTGATTGGCTCGACAAATGCCATGTATTCCCCAAGACAAAGGAAGCATGCGTGTCCCATTCTATAGATCAAGATGTCGAAAATTTAGTCATTTAGTTTCGTGAGAGATAGATGGAAACAAAACCCGGCCTTCTGCTCCGACAAATGGTGTCGAACTGTGCATAACAGTAGAGAAAACCTGTACTTTTAGAGATGCAGAGCTGAACGGAGGGACAGGAGCCAAAACCAAGTACCTGGCTTAAAGGCCTCAGAAGAGGAAACAATGCAAAAGGACCATCAAGCAACATTGTGGTCGCGATGAAAACTCCGCCTGGCCGTAAAACTCGAGTGATTTCAGCAATCTGAGAAAGAACCACCGCGTAATGAAATGTGAGCATATGACAAAGAACTATGAGATTTTAAACCAAGTGATGCTTCCAAAGTTAGGATCAGTGAAGTGCATCCAGTTAATAAAGCTTCCCTCCTAAAAGGTTCTACTTATGTGCGCGGCAAACATTAATTGTTGCCAAATTTGAAGAAACTGGAGCCATGCCATTTCCACAATTTTATGCAAAGTTTGGAATTAAGCATCCAGAGCAAGACCAATGTTATATATTCACCGTTTATATTGATCTAGACAACTCACGGGGAACAGAAACCGTAAAGAACCAAAGTACTCACTGCTGTTGATGGCGAAGGCCAACTATGTAAGGCAGCACCAGCATGCACAGCATCAATAGAACTTGAAGCAAAAGGAAGTCTAGAGATGTCGGCTCTGACCAATGCAAAGTTCCTACAAGCAGAAAGCTTAGTCAGAACTGGCTCGCTTAGGGTAATTCATCAAGACAATAACAATCTAAGAGAAATTTCCTTACAACACAGCAACAAAAGATACAAGTGTCGATCGTTATTTGAGCAGAGTAAGGGTCGGTTTCCTCACTCTTCTGGAAAATTTTCCTCCCGCTGAATGAACTCGTAACACTGCTTCAACATATTTTCGGAGTAGTCCAGAGCAATAACACGAGAGAACAGTCCACTCTTGGCAAATAATCTTGAAAACAGACCGCTCCCGCAGCTTGCATCAACAATGTTTCCTCCCAATACTGGCTTGAGGAATCCCAGAGTCAATTCAAACTGCAGTCAAAATCTCATGGTCAGTAGCTCCACACGAAGGGAACAGAGAGGGGCACTGCACGCATTAGATACCTAGCTCCAGCCTAAGTTCAACGACATCGAGTCAAATGTACATTTGTTTGATGGCTTAGGTATCTTTTTAGCAATTTTTCCTGGTTGGTAACCACTTCTCTCTAAGAAAACCATTTCCTGGATGGCTATCCCTTACAATAAACCAAGTCTCGCAGGGCATTCATCATAACAGCAACACCCAAACCAGTTCTGTAACAAATGGCAGTGACAAGCATACATGAAGCGACAGGAGTAAAAAATAGAAGAGTCGAATGAACCTCTTTCTCTGGACCCGGAAAACCAGCCGAACTCGCAAAATGTTGACGCCATCCCCTCTCGTACAGATATGATACCAATGGAGTCCTGATGCAAAATTCGATCAGTGGTGCATGACCCAAATGACCCTCGACTTATAGCAAATCCGACTAGATAATGCCACTGGAGGTGACATTGTAAATTTTTACCCAACAGATAAGTCGACTCCAATAAATAACTTCTCGCACCTGAAAAGCTCGCTAGCAAAGGGCATGGGTTCGCCGGACTCCTTGGTTCCACTGGTTGTTGTAAGATCAAAATGCGTCTCATTTCCCACATAGGCCTTCTTACAGGTGTGACACTGCAAAGTAGACCCGGACGCAGAATTCCTGCAGCAGAAGCACGACGGGATGATGAAAACAGCAAAAAGACATAAATGGGGTGAACCGTCTTAAAATCCACACGACTTACACAGACAACACTGGATCGCCATTGAACGTTAATGGCTCAAAACATATGGGACAAGCTAATAAATTCTGGTTACTGCCGAGTTTCTCCTCATCCGCAGTAGGTTCCTAAACAAAGGAAGTTCGGTTTTCCAATCAACAGGAGGCAAGACAAAAGGACCAAATCTGAAAGAAAAACCAAAAACAAAAACCAGGCGAGCCACCCACCTATCACAGACTTTTGAACAGACATTTCATCGACAAAAAGTCAAATTCCCCCCCCTGTATGCAGTTTATTGACTAGAAAGAAAAACGCAGAATTCGGTTCTTCTTTCGTTTTCCCGCATTCGTAACAAAACGGTATCCAATCTTTTCTGCTCGACGAGCCCTGCCTGACATGCTCGAGTTCATCGAACAATGCTCCGCTCCGGTGGCCATTGCCCATCCGACCAAGCGCGCTCGACTGCCCAGTCAGTCGTCCTTTCGAGTATAAGAAAGTCCGCGTTACAATCAAAACACGTCCGCGCCTACAATCACAGAGACGTACCAGTGGCGGCGGAGGCGGCTTAGTCTCGACGTAGGCCGAGGAGGAGGAGGCTCTGAGTTTCAGCGCGAGAACTCGACGCTCGAAGCTCGTCTCGCCGGATCTCAGCACAAACCGCCTCGAGCTCCCGAGTTGGCTCGGCCCGAACACACTCACCAAGTTGCCACCGCAAATAGCACCCGCCATGGTAGCCCCCTCTCTCTCTCGCAGAAAGGCACAGGCAACACGCACCCAGAGAGGCAATGTCCGGTTTGGACGGTGGTGGAATCCGGGAATTTATAGGCAACGAAGGTGGGCCGAAATGGAATCCTCTCAGTCGTAGACGAAACCTGCGAGACGGAGATCCACGAATCGCGCGTTTTTCTCATTTCTAATTTATTATTTTTCCGTAACTAAATTTTGTGTTTTCTTTTTCTTGTTTTGGCGGTAATATCCGAAACTGAAAATCCAAGCTCATACGGTCTGAATGAACGGAACGAGTGCAGATGCCGGATTCTGAGAAAACCGAAAAAGAAGGGAAGAAATGCATGATGAGCTTTAGTTCCTCAAACTTTTTTTTTTTTTTTTTTTTTTTTTGCAATTTCACCTAGAAAAAAAAGTAATAGGATTAGGTGGGGAAATTCTCCACTGCCATATATCGTTGGCTCTTATCCTCAACATGCAATTGGCTTGTCGGCAGACTCCTAAAACGGATGAATCGAATCAGCCAGCTAAAGGCTTAAAAAAAAACTTCCATTTAGGGCCAGACCGAGTCCACACCCATTCGATGAACATAACTATTGTTGAAAATATAAGGATGCTAAATCGTCCTAATCCCATTATAGTAGGAGATCTGACAAGATTGTACACTGTGATTATCAACTTAATGATTATAACCCAATGAGAGTAAGTTAGAGGTGGTTGGTTCTTGAGTCAATAGGTTCTAGAACTTTATAATTGAGTCACAGTTTTTTTATTCTAGAGCCTACCTTATTTGTTTGGATTCGATTCTAGAACTTACCCTGTTTTCTAGTTCGGTTCTAAGATCTATCCCAAAACTTTTTTTTTTTGTTCATTTTTTTTACAACAAAATCATATGAGGTTATTAGTAATAAAATGATGTAAGCTTCTGAGAGATTACTCTCTTGGTCATTTGAACGTCCTTATCTATTGAATGTTCCTCTTGCCTTCTTTTATCTCACTTCTATACATGAACATCATTAAAAGATAGTATCAACACGATCCTAAGAGGCGGATCCTACTGAAGGACATATGGCACTTGTAGATTGCATACTTCGGTACCTCAAGCCTAGTCCAAGTCAGGTATTTTGATGAAGAAACATGGTCATACTAGTATTATAATACTGATGCAGATTGAGCTAGGAACCTCAAGGATAGAAAATCAACCAAAGGTTTCTGCACCTTTGTAGGTGACAACTTAGTCACTTGGAAAATTGAAAAATAGATTGTTGTGGTAAGGTCCAGGGTAGGGGCCGTATACAGAGCCGTGGCCTTTACTACAAGTGAAATGGTTTGGCTTTGATTACTTGTGCAAGAACTAGGATTTTGAGCCCGTAAGTCTCCTACGAAGTAATTCTGTGATAATTAAGCCGCAATCCATATTGGTTCAGATCTAGTTTTCCATAAATAGATAAAACATATAGAAGTCCATTGTCACTTTATGCATGAGAAGATTCTAGATAAGACAATTGAAACTCCCCATGTCCATAGTGATGAGCAACTTACAAACGTATTTACTAAGGCTCTCTCTAAAGGTGCTCTCCAGAACATGGTATCCAAGCTGACCTCTGAGGACGGCTTTGCTTCAGCTTGGAGGGGAAATGTTGGAACAATGAGGATATCAGATCATCATAATCCCGCCATAATAGGAGATCCGGCTTGGTTGTACAATAGTTGTATTTACCAAATCAATGACTATAACCCATTGTATTGTCCACTATTAAAGGAAAATGAATCCTCCTTCATAAGTGCAGCAAGCCCATCTAGTTTGTTGGATATGGCTTTTCGATGACTACAACTCACTGGCAATCTCGGTGCCTTGGTAGGTGGACTATTTCCTGTGTTGATAGCTCCCTCAACGTCCATGGGGATCCCTATGTGGAGAATTTCCTTCCAGTTGGTTGAACTTATGCAATTCTAGTCCGCTCCTTTGCCAGAGATCCACATTTTGCTGATGGCCATGCCAAGGTTACTGGGCAAACTTTAAAAAAATCGTTCTGCTTACCAGTGAAGGACTCGCTTCAAGAAGCAAAATCGGTGACAAAGATTCCATCATTCCATAACGGGTTTATTCCCCCGGTCAGCTTTGTCATTTGCGATAATGTTGTTGGAGCTTGTTGGGTTCTCCTATAATATTAAAACTGCATTTCTCATAGCACTCTTCGTAATTGCTAGTTCCCTTGGGGACTTTTTGGAGGTAAAATTGGAGATTTTCTTTCCAGACGTCTTACCGAGTCTGGATCTGGGAGAATAATTTTAGCACAGATAAGCTCGGAATCAGCCGTCCCACTGGCAGCAATACGTCTGCTGCCTTATCCGAATGATTCATCCCCAGCCTAGTTTTGTTCATTGTGGGCTTCTGCATATCATTGAATGCTCCAGCAACAAACAAGTTAAGTTCCAAATCATTCCTCTTCTTTCTTTCACACAAGTCACTGGGCACACAGCTGCCTAGGTAACAGATCGAATTTCTATATATATATATATATATATTATATGTAGCTTATGCATTCCATATCTGAATTTCATGAGAGATGCTTAAAGCACAGGTGTTGACTGATTTGTCTTTTGAGATGAGATAACGGTATAGGGTGCAGGCAGTGCTCTAATAATCAATAGAAACAGCATCGTCTGGGGATCTTCATGGAGGTGGGCGGAGGTTTTCGATTGTTGTACTCACATAAAACTTCTCTAATTACAATTGACTAGCAGAGACCTTGCATGAGTTTTGTATTGTACGAAGGGAGAGGTTAATGTAGAGATTAGAGGAACTACATTTATGAATTTGTGAAGAGGTGAAGCTGTCGTCTTTAGTAGCTTTGCATTCTCATCTTAACATAGAATGCAACAGCAGCTAAAGGGACAGAGCAGATTTCACTCGATAGTCATGTATACCATTGTTTATAAGGAAAAGAACTGTTCCAATGTTCTTCAACAATTTCAAGTTCCTGATTTGCATTACATCAACTGATGGGACAACGAAAAGTTATTCCACTACAAAAGTGAAAAATTTAATCTCATGGGTCATGAAAATTACTCAAAGTTTGAGACCCCCAAAGCAAGGACACACTGTAGGAGCAATTAACCTTTCATTCAACTCATTCATTGACTGCCGAATGAGTGGTATTTACACATCAAGAAATTAAGAGAGCAGCCTTTATTTTATCATCCTGTGCTTTAAACAGTAAGAGTTGTATATATACACATCTACATTTTCCTAAACTTCATTGCTAACAATGTGAGAGATTCACAGTGGTGCCCGTAATTACTTGACTATTGTGTTTGCTCTGTTATTCAAAGTAATCGATGAACCTGCTGGCTAATCTGAAATCTTAGCGGGGTCTTGAAGCCGAGATCATCACGAATCGCTCATTCCTCAAAAATTTGAAGCCAATCAGCCCACAGGTTCTGCAAAGATCTTCTAATTCGCTTTCAGAGAGGAAGATGTGGCTTCCAGATATTTGACTTATATTCTGGAATGAGAGACAAAAATGATGGTTAGGATCGGCTTGATAATGTCATTGTATTCCCCAAAGCAAATGAAGCATGTGTGTCCCATTCTAAAGATTAAAAAATTGAAAGTTTAATTCTTTTGTTGTGTGAAAATTGATGGAACAAACCCCAGCCTTCTGCTCCAACAGATATTGTTGAACTGTATTTAGCAGGAGAGAAAACATGCAGTTTGGATATGTAGAGCTGAATAGAGGGACAGGACTCGAGCCAAAACCAAGTACCTGGCGTAATGGCCCCAGAAGAGGAAATAATGCAAACGGACCATCGAGCAAGTATGTAGTCGCGACAAAAACTCCACCTGGTCGTAAAACTCGACTGATTTCAGCAACCTGAGAAAGCACCACGACGTAATGAATGTGAGCATATGACAAAGAACTAAAAGATTTTAAACCAAGTGATGCTTCCTAAGGTGGGATTAATGAAGTGCATACATTGAGTAAAGCTTCACTCCTAAAAAGTTCTACTTACGTGAACAGCAAACATTAATTTTTACTGAGTATGAAGAAACTGGAGCCATGCCCTTTTGACAAGTTTACGCAAAGTTTGGAATTAAGCATAAAGAACAAGACTGATGTTATACGATTCCCCTTCATATTGATCCAGTTACCTCGCGGGGAACAGAAACCGTAAAGAACCAAAATACTCACTGCTGTTGATGGTGAAGGCCAACAATGTAAAGCAGCACCAGCATGCACGGCATCAATAGAACCTGAAGCAAAAGGAAGTCTAGAGATGTCGGCTCTGACCAATGCCAAGTTCCTACAAGCAGAAAACTTGGTCAAAACTGACTCTAGCAAAACTGACTCTAGCATAATGTATCAAGACAACAACAATCTAAGAGAAATTCCTAACAATACAGCGACAAAAACTACAAGCTTCAATCATCATTTGATCAGAGTAAGGGTTGGTCTCCTCACTGTTTCGGAAAATTCTCCTCCCCCTGAACAAACTCGTAGCACTGCTTCAACATATTTTCAGAATAGTCCAGAGCAATAACGAGAGAGAACAGTCCACTCTTGGCAAAAAGTCTTGAAAAAAGACCACTCCCGCAACTTGCATCAATGATGTTTCCTCCCAATACTGGCTTAAGGAATCCCTTGGTCAATTCGAACTGCAGTCAAAATCTCATGGTCAGTACCTCCCCACAAAGGGATTGCAGAAGAGTACCACATGCATTAGATACCCAGCTCCAGCCTAAGTTCAATGACATCAAGTCAAATGTGCATCTTTCTAAAGGCATAGGTATGTATTTAGTAATTTTTTCTGGTCAGTGATCACTTTTCTAAGAAAACCATTTTGGAGATGGCTACTCCTTGCAATAGAACAAGTCTTGCAGGGCATCCATCATAACAGCAACGCACAAACCAGTTCTGTAACAAATGGCAGTGACAAGCAAACACAAAGCAATAGGAGTAAAAAAGAAAAGAGTCGAACTAACCTCTTTCTCTGGACCTGGAAAACCACCCCAAACTGAAAAACTTTGACGCCATCCCCTCTCATAGAGATATGATACCAACGGAGTCCTGATGCAAAAATTCAATCAGTGGCACATCACCTGAATGACCTTGACTTATAAAAAACCCACCCAGACAATGCCACTGGAGGCGACATTGTGAATTTTTACCCAACGAATCAGTCGGCTCCAATAAATAACATTTCGCACCTGAAAAGCTCGGTAGAAAGGGCCATGGGTTCACCATATTCCTTGGTTCCACTGGCTGCTGTAAGATCAAAATGCGTTTCATTGCCCACATAGGTCTTCTTGCAGGTGCCACACTCCAAAGTAGACCCGGACGCAGCATCCCTGCAGTAGAATCACAACGGGACAATGAAAACAGAAAAAAGACATTCATGGGACGAACCGTCTTATGATCCGCACAACTTACACAGACAACACCAGATCGCCAGTTAGTGTTAGCGGCTCATAACATATGGGACAAGCTAATACATTCTGGTTGCTGCCGAGTTTCTCCTTATCCACAGTAGGTTCCTACACAGATAAAGTTCGGTTTTTCAATCATCAGGAGGTAAGACAAAAGGATTAAAAAAAAAAAAATGAACAAACATTTCATCGACAAAAGTCAAATGCCCCTGTATGCAGTTTAACGACTAGAAAGAAAATTGCAAAGGACGCCGAAATTACTGTTCTCTTCTAAAGGACAGTACACAATTCAAAGGCCTTTCTCACGAAATTTTCCGGAACAAAATCCAATCTTTCCCGCTCGACGAACCCTGCCAGAGGCACGCGAACAAGACGAGCCCGAGTTCATCAAGCAAGACTCCCACTCCGGCAGGCATTACCCCACCCAACCCAGACCGCTCGACGACCACTCACTCAGTCGCCCGCTAGATTCACCGCTCCGATTCCGACTCCTCCCCTCAAGCAAAAAGAAAGTCCGCGACACAATCACAAACACGTACCGGCGGCGACGGTGGGGACGGCGAGGGCGACGGCGGCTTAGTCTCGACGAAGGCCGAGGAGGACGAGGAGGAGGAGGAGGATGATGAGGAAGAGGCCCTCACGTTCGGCGAGAAGAGCCGGCGACGGAAGCTCGTCTCGCCGGGTTTTAGCGCGAACCCCCTCGAGCTCCCGCGTCGCCTCGGCGCGAACACGCTCGCCAAGCTGCCGCCGCAAATGGCGCTCGCCATGGAACTCTCTCTCTCTCTCTCTCTCTCTCTCTCTCTCTCTATATATATATATATATCGCGTGCGCGCGCCGGCGACCGAACGAACAGGGACACGCACGGGGAGGGAGACGACGGCCGGTTTCCGACCAAGGCGGTGGAATCCGCGATATTTTATAAAGCAACGGAGGGCGGGTCGAAACGGAGTCCTCCGGTCGGGGACGAAACTGCGAGCCACACATATCACCCGGATCGCGTGATTTTCTTCTTCTTCTTCTCCTCTTTTTTTTTTAATCATCATCAATTTTTTTTTCCGTAACCGATTTTTGTTTTTTGGGCGGCAGTGCTTGTAACTGAAAATGGGAGCTCACGCGGTCCGAATGAGTTGGGATCGAGTGCGGATGCCGGGTTCTCAGAAATCCCAAAACGGTAGAAATGCAAAATGAATTTTGTGAAATCACAAAAGTATCATTCGCTTGTATAATTTTCAAAAAGTATAATGGAGTCTTTAAATTTATCAAATTGATGCGATTAAATCCTTCCACTAACTATGTTTAACTTGACTAATTAAAAATGTTGATGTGATTTTTTTTTCTTTATCCTTTGTGACGCTAACGTGGTGAAAACAAAAAAAATAAGGCCTAAACAACTCGTTTTTTTATTCAAGTCTGATTTTTTAATCTAGATGCTATTTAAATTACATTTATAAAAGAAGAGGAAGATATGCAAAACTGAGTTATGGTCATTATCACCTCATTAGAAAGGGCCATGGCAATGGTAGGGGGAGGGTCAATCGACCCCAACTAGTAGCTAGTGACCTTGGTTGATTGCACGCAAGGGTCACAGCCCCCACCTAAACCCTCACTTAGATTGGGTCAAGGGTCACCACTAGTAGGATTGGAGCAATCATCCTCTCCTAATATAAATGACATTGTTTTAATCTTATTTTTCTTGGAATATAACGTAGGGAAAAAAATTATAAAAAAGCCACATTAGCATTTTTCATTAATCAAATTGGACGTAATTAACATAATGACTTGATTACACAAATTTAACTAGTTTAAGATTGGAATAAACTTCTTAAAAATTTTAAAATTTAATTGCATTTTCATAACATATTTTAGGATTTATACTACACTTCAGCTCCTCAAACTTTTATGCATTTCACAAACTAGTCTAAGGTCTCAAATCTAGCGACTTGATCCGATGTGCAATCGAAGATCCCGAGAGCAGAGCCCAAATTGGGGTAGCAAGTTGATATTCTCCACAACAAGAAAATAATAGGATTACGCCAGAAATAGGAGGATTGCGCGCGCGGCAAAGACGGTGTCCACGTCGTATTTCGCCGGGCATTAACTTTAACATGCGAATTATCTCATCGGCACAGACTGCTTAAAAAAAAAAAAGAAGAAGCTAAAACCTTAAAAGCTTCTATATAGGGCCAGACCGACTCCAGGCCCATTTGCCTAAAACAGAGCAAATGAACTCGTGTGGAAGATGACTCGATCCTTCGAACAACTCAACCCAAGAGTCAAATATAACTTTCTTTTTCCGGGCCGTTCGGCCTAAGGTCAACACCTCAGGAACGAATCAAGCCTCGTTCGTCTTTTCATCTCCGAAATGGATCTGCCGCTATTGCTTTTTTTTTTTTTTTTTGGTGGATGCCCCTTTAGTGACTGGAGTCATTAAGTTCGCACCGAGAAAGGTGGCTATGGAGAAAGCGAATGGCGGGGATCATCGGGAATCCTTCCTTTTCGAATTCGCGACTAATGGGGATGGTTTGTATTTTCCCGGGAAATTCTTGACCGTAGCTATTGTAATTCAAGCTCTGATATTTTTTTCTTTTCTTTTATCCCGTGCAAAAGGATATGTCTTGGCAAGTTCAAGATTTAAATTCAGTGATTTCCTCTTCTTTTGGGCCGAGATTATGCTAGAGTTTGATTGGACAAAGGAAAAACCCAGGCATTCCCCGTATATGAATAATAATGTATATGGGCCGGCAAAAGGCAACAAGCCCGTCTAGCTCAGTCGGTAGAGCGCAAGGCTCTTAACCTTGTGGTCGTGGGTTCGAGCCCCACGGTGGGCGCTTTCTTTGATATTTGGTTTTTTTTTTTATTACATATAACTAGCTTTTTTTTTTTTTTTTTGACGAAATACATATAACTAGCTTATTCCCATGAAAAATGCATAATTTTATCTGAAGACGATACAAAAGGTTGTTTTATCTTGAAAACTAACTCTGTAAATGGTCAATACACTTCATAAGTCAATTATCCATATGGTAAGTGACTTACCAAACTGTTATTATCAATTCTTCACTATCTTCAATAATGGTTATTGAATCATCACAAAACCTACAAAAATATGACCGATTCATATACATTCCTCGAGATTTCATGAGAAGTCATTTGACAATGATTTTTATTTTATACTTATAAGAGCTGCCTTTTTATTATTGTATTTTGAATTCAACAAATGTGAAGTTGGGAATCTTTACAATCAATTCCAGTGGGGTTATGGTTCAATTAGTTTGAAATCTATTATATAAATGCAAACACAATTCTAAATTTTTAATTTTACTAATTTAGGTCTTAATCTTTGCACGATACATTGGAACGACATGCAAATTTATGATTAAATTAGTCTAATTAAAAATTTTAAGATTGAAATGATGCATATATGATAAGTTTAGAACTAATCTGATAATTTTTTGAATTCGGGTAAAAGAAAAGAAATATGTCACAAGGGTGTAACATCAATCGTTGGGATTCTTGTGCAAAATAATTGCAATTTTAACTCTGGGAAACCATGCTCTCGCTTTCGCTATCGAGTCAATTAGGACTTAAAACAATTAATAATTATGGGTGGTAGGCAGAAATTGATGGGTAGTTAATTAAAAATATAATTTATCCGCTTCCTTTTCCCTACCAAAAATCCCCCAAAATGCCACGTGTGGGCACGAGCGGCCGGGACTAGAAAAAGGCCTCGAAATTCACCATCCTCTCGCGCTATCGAACTCGCTAACAATGATGGCATAGCCTTCGATATTTCCTAATAGTTTCGCTTTTCTTTTTTTGTTCACATGTGTGATCTTCATCTGGTCCTCTGCCGACAAATCCGCTAATGTCACGGCGCGTCCCTCGTTTCCTTGCGTCACGGTTTATCCTCGTCGTCCCATTTCCTATTGAAGTAAAAATGATGGTCGACTGGCTAGGGCCATTGATTTTTCCTTGATCTCCAAGCGATGAATGCGAAATATAAACCAAGAATAAATAAAATATTTGAAAGTGATAATTATAAATTTTATGAGATTATCGTCAACTATTTTGAAAGTTTAAATTATTAGATGGGGATGTGATTTATTATTTAAATATTTTAATAATCTTTTTCATGCTTAGTTTGATCTTTTACTTGGTACTAAGCACAGAAATTTAATTGCAGAGGCAAATGGAGTTTGGAAAATTCAAACTCACGACCTCCGGTTCGATATTAGTGTTGAGTGATCTTGGCCTTCTCACCCTAAAAGCTAACTTAAAGGGTGAGACTATTCCTTAAGCTTATAAAATGACTACTAGTCCCTTCCAATCTCAACAATCTCCCTCTCGCATATTGGGTCTAGGTCGGAGACACAATAGTTCGCAACCTGCTGTATGACTATTCGAAGTCTGCAACTGAACTCTAATACCATATAGGAATTTGTAAGATTACAACTAACTGTTCTAAAAACTTAAGATGTTAGATGAATGTGTAATTTAATATTTAATTACTCTAATATTTCTCTTTATGCTTAGTCTACTTTGTGAAATCTCATATAATATCAAAGTTAAAGGTTCTAAATTTAAATATTTCCAAGCCTTATTTGTCTTCCCAATTACATAATTCTACAATTAGTTCTAAGCAAATAGACTAGATTAAGCAGGGGAGTATTGGAGTAATTAAATATTAAACCACGCTTTTATCTAACGACTTAAACTTTTATAATTATTTGTTGTGGTCCCAGCAATTCATACAATAACCACAAGAAAATATGCAATCAAACCCCGACTCTAAAAATACTAAGTATGAAAATATATAATAAATAATGTATCAAATGATGTAAATAAGGGGTCTAGAAATATTTGATAACTTATTACATGCAGGCATTGCACAAATAATTATACCCTATGTAAATGTAACTCATATTAATATAATGCAAAACGGATTTAGGATTTTTGGCTAGACAAAAAAAAAAATTTGAATTAAAAATTTAGTATGAATTCACAACAGTTGTCGTGCCAAACTTCACAAGAGGTTCCAAAAGTGCTTAGCGGTTTTAATTTTTGCAACTTCAATTTATTGGGCTTGATCCGATGAATCTTTTAGCGATGCGATAGAGAATTTTCACCAAACCATTACACACAACATTTTCTTACAAGATTTTGGTACAAATGTATATTTTGCAAATTTTTTTAGTGTGAGCAGGGGATACAAGGTGCATATGGTGGGTTGGGGTTTAGAGATTGTTCGATTTTTTCGGTGTGCTCTGAATTTCATCTAGTGAATTTTTGCTTCTCCTCTGTCAATGAACATAAGCCTAATAAATTTCTCTTGACCTCCGTTTCTATTCTGCCAAACAAAGACAGCGACATTGTGTGCTGGAGTTACTCTATTTTTCCTCTAAAGTTAGGTAAAAATTAGATAAAGGAGTGAGATAGCATATGCAATCATCTTTTCCTTGCAAGTCCCTATCCAAAAGCCGAAGGGATACTACAAATAGAAAGGATGCGAACAGTGTCACCAGGGGGATGATTCTATTATAAGCAAAGTGGATTTGTTGAATTAGCTTTAGCTGGATATCCCGTCGTCATTCCACATGACTTGTCAACTAATGACCAGGATAATGATCTTGGCAGACCAGCAACACTTACGTTACATTTTTCTATTTAACCACTAAGGTTTAGAATATATGCGAGGGAATCATAACCTAGGAAACGCAAATTTATGATAAAACCCGAGGAATCTCTAAAAGCTGTTCGTTGGGTGCGTTCCAAGTTATGTTCCCCGCTTGCGTGGGTCATGGCGACCGCAAATTTTTGAAATTGAAGATTTTCTGCACCTAATACTACTTTCTTTAACCAAAAAGATAATGACAGATTTAGCAAAAGTCACCTAGAAAGTCCATAATGTGCTGCAACTAATAAGGACACCGGAGCATCTATGATGAGAAAAAGGTCGCGTATTAGGAGGACATTACTTGAAAAAGGTCGATTAATAAATAATTAGGCATAGATTGTCCCAATCGTCGACTAATTAGCAAGGATTTTGTAGAAAGCGATTGGAGGATGCTTGAACTAAAGTATTAGTTATGCTTTGAAAGTTCCTTTTTCTTTTTAAGAACTTGCAAAAGAAATTATGTCTTCAATGTTCAATGTGCATTACAGTACGTGATTGTAATGGTGCATCTTAAAGGGTTTTTGCCTTTTGGGGCGTTTGAAATTTCATAATGGTCAAACTCCAATCTCTATCATGGAAAAATTGAATAAGAAATTATATGACTACTTTATATTGAGTATACTTTTTCTTAATTAATAATGAACTGTTTGGAACCTCTTGACCATTTGAATAATTCCACTGATTATAGCAATCCCTACTTCTACACACAAGGTAATTACTGAAGACATACAAATCAAAACTCCTAAAGGCAATCTTCATACCTTGCTTGGGAAGGGGAGAAAGTTTAGTAAAGGAAGAGAATACCATACTATACCTCTTATATTTCTCACAAAACTTTGTGAATTCTTCCTCATTTTCCACGCTCGTTTTCCATCTTCCTCATCCCCTGGCTTTTGAAACAAAACTTGAAGAGAATGTACAAATATGATGAATCATACCCAAGCACCGAGCAGAGAAAAGATGAGTATCGCTCAAGCGACATTTTGGGATTTCCTATTATACTCGAATGCTCCAAAATAGTATTGAGGGGGGAAAAGGGGAGGGTATAGTCTCTTTAGAGCTGTGAACTGCGTCCATGCTAGGACGGGAAGCTTTTTGGCACATGCCCTCACTTGATGATAGGATTGCTTTCTCATGTGGGAAAGTTTGAATGTTGAAGAGAGATTGGCAATTTGGCATGATGGTTCTGAATTTGCCCGGCAGGTCACATGGGTGCCTAAAAGAGGGAAGGAATTGTATTCGTGGAAAGGCTCATGGGGAGGAATCTTGTTGACAAGTGATCACCTTTGTTGCCTTTACCCTACCATTTTTCCTTGGATCAACCCACGCAAATCTCCCCGCTTACCTAATATGGCACTATCAACCATGCAGAAAAATAAATGAGGCATCTATTCATACACCAGCTAAAGCACTTCTCACTTGTTCTAACAGTCGATGATGAGATAAATGTTGGGTAGTCTCAGACATTTCTCACCCCAAAAGATAACTAAAATGTAAGATTTTTTCTTATACTTATAAATTAATCATTAGTCTCTTTCATAATTGATATGAGACAAACTCTAACAATCTCCCTCTCACATACCGGGTTTTAGGTCAAAGCTGTAATAAATCATGTCTCCCGAGTGACTGTTAGATCTAAACTTATTGGTAACTTAGACTTTGATACTAGTGTTGGATGGCTTTGAGCTTCGTCTCCCTAAAAAATAACTCAAATGGTGAGATTTTCGCCAGTCCCTTCTACAAATAATGGGGGATAAACTCCGATAACATATTCTCAAGTTAAGCTTTTCAGACTACAATACAATCGTAAATTTGAGTCTCGATTTACACGACTTTTGGAACCACTCTCAAATTTTCTTGCATTCTTGTGATTGGCTTGCTGTCGGATGGAGAGATATAGAAGTATGTGGATGCCTTAAGAGGTATGAATGTCGACCATAAAGAGGTTGCGAATATTTTCATGTGTGAGAGGATTAAAGTATGTTCAATTCTTTTGTGTTTTTCAAGAATGAAATGCTTTACAAGGTTGTGTGTAATATCTACTTATATATACTAAAACATATTTTTGGACAATAAAATGAAAGGACTTTTTTTCATTTCATTCCAACGGGTAGTGGATTTTGGCGAACCAAGCTCGATACATAAAAGGAATGGGAAGACATTCATAATGAGGGAAGAGTCATACTTCGCAAGAACAAATCAAGACCTTCTTCGTTATTTTGCTTTTGTTGTTTGGTGAAAGTGTAGAGGTCGTCAATTAGACATGATATTCTAAAAAGCGAGTGCATCATGAACTGATGTCCAAGAAAGAATATCTAAGCTTTGTGAGTTCTTTCGATCACAATGACAAAGTGAGTTAAGATTGCCCTAATAGAGCTTACGTTCTAAAAAGAAAATGATACTTTGCTCTAGGATTCTTTTTTTTTTTTTCACTTGACAAGGCTGAATATGGCTCTTTTATGAGGGGACTTCCTCCGCTTCAAGACTTTGTATTCGAGGGAAAATTTGGAACAATTATCCAGTGAGAATGCCATGAGCTAAATGCCATGAGCTACTAATTGTTCTTACTTCGTTTGGGGCATGGATCCAGATCATGAAGACAATAATGAGTATTGCCTTTTTAGATACACCTTTAAGAGTCTTGCCAAGAAGATGAAAGAGGAAAGCCCTTGAGAACTCAATGTTTACAAAAGTATGTAATATATGCATATAATTGACTGTAAACAATAATTACGGGAGTTAGGAGAAAACATTTTGAATTTTCTAGGTATGTGATAATTTATCACATACACCTAGTAAAATTAATTTGGTTACCCACATCATAATAGAATCGATTACCATATCTATATAAACAAAACGTGCGACATAAAACCATGGAAAATTTTAAATGGCAATGAACGTCAATACTTGAATCTTTTGAAAGTATTTAGGAGCTCGACATCAAAATAAAAATCACATTTCAAGCGTTATAAAAACAGAAAGGGAACCAAAAAAAAAAAAAAAAAACCCTAGGCACACACATTGCTCAATGCATGCCATGATCGAAACCCAACTGAAATTCCTTTTTAAATGCCATTTTTCCTATATACATTTATTTTCTTTATGGACCAAATAATCTATCATAGACATCGCGCTCCAAAACATCTAACGACCATGTTGATTAATAGCAATATCGCTTCATCATAACCCACACCGGAAAACCTGGACACGTAATTAAAATCCCTTTATTAAGAGAGAGGGGTAACATTGAAAGGGGGGAAATCACAGCGTAATTTTATTTCTTTTCATGACCTGCTTAAATTTCCAAGCATGGCGGAAATGAACGGGAAAATGAGCGCGGAGGGATTGACCGACGGTAGCCGGTTTAAGCACCCCCAAGACACGGGCTTATATAGCCTTATCCAGATAAAACCTCATCCCATGCATCGTTCGACGCGATGATTGGTCCATTTCGTGCTCTAATGGCCGGTTAAACCGTCCCACAGCCACCGCCATCTGGCGGTCAGCCCGTCCGCACGTGCTCCGCGTACGACCAAAAAACACCATTCGGACCGCAAGATGAGGCCCTCCCGCAGCACCATCACCATGTCGTCCGTATCCAAAATTTCAACATTGCACGCTCTCCTTCTCTTCTTTTTCATGTCGTCTCCCCAAACTGCCCCTGGACGTCCAGCGCTAAATCGCCGCGCGTCGGCCCCGGGGAAGCTTCCAGAACGTGAGGCCATTCTCGTCATTTCGACGCCGCATTTTCGAAAAAGGAAAAAAGACATTTTATCGGATTGCACGAAAAATAAATTTAAAAAAAAGAAAAAAACGTAGGAATTCGGAAAAAGAAAAAAAAAAAAACGAAAATCGGGGCGCTTATGTTTGGTCGTTTTTTCCTCCTCTCCGTCGTCGCCCTCGCACGCAACAGAACAGAGTGACCCTTTCGAGACTTGCGTTTGAAGAGAAATCTCTCTCTCTCTCTGTCTTTCTCTGTTTCTACCCTTTGGCCCTTCTCCTTCGTTTTCTGTAGTGTTTTTACACTGTCTCTGTTTCGGGTCGGAGCGTCGGCTTTTCGAAGCGCTGAATTCGCTGCCGATTGGTGTGCTCCGCGGCTCGCCGGCGGGAGGGGAAGTAAAGCATTCGGAAGACGGGAATTTCAAGTCCTGCTGCGGGCACAGGGTGAGAGCGAGGGCGAGAGAGAGAGAGAGAGAGGGACGGAGGGAGGGGGCGGGACCGAGAGAGCGGGAGGTTTTGATGGAGAGGAGCACTCCGGTGAGGAAGCCCCACACCTCGACGGCGGATCTGCTGACGTGGTCCGAGGCCCCGTCCCCGGACTCGGCCCGACCCGGGTCCGGCTCTTCTCGCCCCGGTGCGCGTCCCCATCAGGTAGTCCCTCCCGGTTGCTTCTTCTGGGTTCTGAGCGATTCTTGCTTGCCGTGCATCCTTTTCTTTTTATTTTGTTCTTTCTTTCTTTTGTGGGTTTGGATTGTGCAAGGACGTGATGAGCTTTCTGGGTCTTTTGTTGCTTGGGTCGTGGGGGGGATGTGTGGTAGCCGTCGGATGGGATCAGCAAGGTGGTGTTTGGAGGACAGGTGACTGATGAGGAAGCTGAGAGCTTGAACAAGAGGTGAGATCCGATTCCCTTTCGTTCGAATTTGGTAGAGCTGAGCTTCGTTCACATCGTCACTTTCATCTTCATGTAGTGGACCCCTTTTTTTTTGAATTAACTTGTCTGCAGATTGCATTCTCTTCGTTTACTACCATTTTCGCATTTATCTTCTCTCTCTCTTTTTGCAAACTTTTTATTGTTGTATTTATTTAACTTCCTTTTTTTTTTTTTCGATATATATATATATTATTCTTTTTTTTTTTTTTCCTGTTTTATTGTGGTTTCAGATGTTGAATTCTGGGTTCTATAAGTTCAGTTAGATGCGGTTGATCTCATTGCACCGGAATCTTGACACAAACGAGAAGATTCCTTTTTTTTTCTGAGTAGAATAGGATGAATGCATAACGTTCGGATCTTTGTGATGTAAGATAGATTGGAATTTAGAATTTTTGTCTTTGGATTTGGATTTGGATTTCTCATTTCCTTATAGGGTGTCCCTTTTCCTTCTAAATGGCAAAGCAAACGAAATTATCTTGGGAGTAATTTTTGGGTTGTTGAGGTACGGCTTATAATCAACCAAGAATTGAGATTTGAGTGATGATTGACAACTATCTTTTTTTGAATGCTATAAGATCCATAATTGGATTAGTATATGGAGGAAGGAGAGGTTCCTGACTTAGAAGGAAATCCAAAAAGTATGTGAGGACAAATACGTGAAGTTGGAAACTCTAAGAATAATCAAATGCTACTTGTCATATGAACAATATTTTTCTCCTTGCCATTTCACTACTCTCTCTCTCTCTCTCTCTCTGACTTTTACTTCAGACTGTGCCAATCTCGCACTAATTTTAAAAACTTATCTAACTATTCACACACACACACACACATTAATACTTACAATAAGTGCAAGTACCAATTCCAGTTCAGCATCATGTGATTCTTATACTAAATTAAATTTGCTTTTTTTTTTTTTTTTTTTTTTTTTTTTTTTTTTTCTGGTATAGGCTACAAACATCTTTGGTTGTCCATATTAGCATGTAATTATAAATTCGGAAGGTGACATGAAGTTTGATTCGCCACACTACCAAGCAGAAAAAATTCTGTGTTTTTTACGCCATCCAACAAGGCTTCAGTGGGTGTCTCATTATAATTTCTTTTAATTGGAAAAAGAAGGTTGGAAGGGGCGACCAACATTTACAACCCCCCGAGATTGGCATCTTATTTGATCCATGAGGTTAGGAGGTATTGACTGTGTTGAGGATACAATTACCTAAGGTGGCTTTCCTGTCTTAAAAAAATATTGTGATAGGAATTTCTAGTTTAGCTTAAGTCCAAATGAATGGTTTTAGCTTAAGTCCAAATGAATGGTTTAACTGTTCCTTTATTACAAATTACTTCATAAAGTTCATAAAAGAAGTGTTGGAATTAGGCAAAAGCCTTTTCTCCAAGAAGATGAACAAACTCTACTTTGACAGATCAATTAGTTTTCATGGGTATGGTAGGACTCAGCTCTGAGTTACTTTGGGCTCAGGGGAAATACAGTTGATATTCAGGATTGCTACCCCACGGAGTCCTTGTTGGATGCCACAAGTATCCGATGCCATTCAAGATAAACTAAATTTGGCTAAATATGCTTTATACTGCATTCTAAAATCTTTGTTTCTCTTACTGTGAATTCTGAATAGTTTATAATGTGCACCGGTCCTTTTTAATAAATGAACTTGATTTACAAGTTCAGTGTTAGGCAATGAGTTCTTGCTATTAGTGGCCACTAGCAATTTATGACTATGCAGAAAATGCAATTTATTTTTTTACTGATAAGTGCTGTGAAAATGTATGGGCATATCTATATGTATATATTCCCATTCATTCATTCATGGTTTCTTTCTTTCCTTCCTTTTTTCTGTACATTGAAGCCACTTTTTGCAACTTCTAGGAAACCGTGTTCGGGTTACAAAATGAAGGAGATAACTGGAAGTGGCATCTTTTCGGATAGTGGAGAAACTGATCCGTCGGAGTCTGGCAATATTACTCCTAACAACAGAACAGGAATCCGAATGTACCAGGTACTTCTGTTTTCTGTTTTCCTTTGTTTGGCCTGAGACAAATGTACTAGGTCCTAATTCCTGCATACATAATCTTAAATCTCCATGGTGATCCCTAATTTACTTTGACTTCCTCTGTAAAACATTACTAGCAAGCCCTTGCTGGAATCAGCCACATCTCCTTTGGTGAGGAAGATAGCGTTTCTCCGAGAAAACCAACTACTCTGCCTGAGGTTGCAAAACAACGCGAATTGAGTGGGACGCTGGAAAGTGAGTTGGACGGGATGTTGAAAAAGCAGATCTCTCATGCTAAGTCCAAAGAACTTAGTGGGCATGACATATTTGCACCTCCACCTGAAATCTTGCCCAGGACGGTGGCTTCACACTCACCCGCAATGCATCAAGACACAGGAGAACCTGCACCACGTAATTTGCGCACATCTGTCAAAGTTTCTAATGTAAGTGACTTTGTTGTGTTTGTCCCTATTCTTCCCTGTCTTAAGCATGAGAAAATAGTTATGTGGCAACTGATGCAGCATGTCGGTTGAAAGTAACCACCTCCCCTCTTCCTTGGTGGCTTTGAACCTGGGTAGTTCTATATTCAATGAGGACATGCTATTATTGGTTGTCGCATTGGGATATAAGCTAACCACATGACATTTGATGCGCGTTGAAGTTTTTTCTCATCAAGTAGGGCTAGTAAAATGCAATATTCAAGAAGCTTCGATGGAATTAACCAATGATTATCTATGATGCTTCTTGCAAGCATACCGCTATATTGATTCTTTCTCTAAATCATTCTTCTGAGGTCTTCTTGGATCTAGAATGACCTGACTTTAATACTTCATGGATCAGCCTGCTGGAGGACAGAGCAATATAATGTCCACTGAGGAACCTGTGCTGAAGACGGCAAAGAAGATCTATGACAAGAAATTTACTGAACTTTCAGGAAATGACATCTTCAAGGGCGACGTGCCTCCATCATCTGCGGAGAAACCGCTAAGTGTGGCGAAACTGCGCGAGATAAGTGGCAATGACATTTTTGCTGATGGTAAGGTAGAATCTCGGGAGTACCTGGGCGGCGTGCGCAAACCGCCTGGCGGTGAGAGCAGCATCACATTGGTTTGATAAGATACGGCCTGGACCAACTATTTCACGTGATAGTCTTGTGTCTGGATTTTCTTCTGGTTCTCACTGTGAACATATTCTGGTATTACTCTCCTTCCATTAAATTCGTCGAGGGATACGGCAAACTTCATTCCAGTATTTAACATGATTGGCTAGAGATGTGACCGATGTGCTAATTGGTGTTATGTGTTCATACTTGCGTTTGGTTTAGTGATTGTCATAATCTTCTGCAAGTTCATCTACTGCAATGAATGGTTGCGTTTGTCCGTTCCATCTTCTTACTCCCTGTGTAGTGTTAAATATTGATTTCAATACGTTTCATTGAGGTACAGCGATTATTGATTTCATTCTGTTTTCACCCTGTGCTGCCAAGTGATTTAGGGCAATTTTTTGAAGTTACATGTAGGATGTGGAACATTCTCTTGTTAAAATCCACGTCAAGGAAAATTGAGTATGTACTCCCTTTCATTTAGCAGCCATTCTCCACCTCGAGATCGCTGGGCCAACCACCTAAGGTCTTAATTTAATAAGATGTTATCAATGCTTGATTGATGCATTCTGCTAAAATTTGACAGCTACAGCAAACAAATCATTGCTGAAGTATCATTAGGAATGGTTGTGGTCAAAATTTGCTTGGATAATGTGATATCATAACCTTTTTTTGGCGTGGGGTGAGCAGTGTCGGCAATCTTTTTCGACGTAAGCATAGGAGTTCTGCATTTACGGCGTACTGTCACAACTCTGTTCATAGAGATTTATCCGAAAAGATTGAACTGTTGGTTTAAATCATGACAAGGGAATGCTGAATTTCTGAGAATGGAGTGAGGGCCAAGCAATAAGAAGAAAATCCGAAACGCTGGAGGGTTTACAAATCCTTTTCGATGAACTAATATCTTCAGGTCATGCCCTCAATATCACGTTCAACTTCTGAAACGTGCTCTTACATTTTTATATGGATTTCCCATTCTCCGTTCATCTTACCTTCCTTCTATATAATCTAGACATCTTACCCTTCCTTGACTGTTCTGTGCACAGTTTAATCGCCATTCATGCAGTACAATTGTAATAATTATTACTAATTAATAAAACTACAATATCCATTATTGGTTAATTAATATAATATAATCATTACATAAGCAAATTGTTATCATTATTAATACTATCCAATCACGCAGGGCGCTAAGCTATTATGTATAATAGCTATTAGAGTTTGAGCAGTAATAGGTATTATAACGTTATAGTTACTACTGCAAGCAGATATTGTCATGCGTCAAAAAGGAGTAAAGTAATAATCGTTGCCACAACCAAAGCGTCCTCTTGTGGCTTCTGAATCTTTGCTTGTCATGTATATAAGCTAACTTTATCATAGGACACTCATCTATGAATATGGAAAGTACCACTAGAGATATTTATTCAATTGCTAGAAGCTATAGTTCCTCTTGCAATTTCATAGTACCGGGTTGTCTCCACCTCTGGACAATGGCCACACTAGTGAGTGGCCGGATGAGCCGATAACACCTGAGAAACCATCTTCATGGATGGCCTGAGTTGCGGATTGGCGGATAAACAAGCAATTGCGAGCTTGAAGATGACTAGAAGTTCATCCTCAGTGCTTGGCATTGGAGCTGGTAGGCGTGGATCCAGCATATCTTTCAGGACTGTCCCAATCTCCTTATCTGATTCAGCTAAAAGGAAGGAGATGGTTTCGCTTGGATGTTTTCCATGGATCACCTGTATTGCCACGACCCCGAAGCTGTACACATCGCATTTCTCAGTCACCCTCATTGTGTAGGCAAGCTCTACGCATAAGAAGAAAATGCATCATTACTAGCAGATTATTACTTTTTGAGCTTACCATAGAGGACTAGTAGATACCGATGGAGTTACCTGGTGCAACATATCCATATGTCCCAGCAACAGCGCTCCAATTCGATGTGTCCAGCTTGAGAAGCTTGGCTGTGCCGAAGTCGGAAACATGGGCCTCATACTCAGAATCAAGCAAGATGTTGTTGCTTGATATGTCTCGGTGAACAATGGGAGGCACACAGTCATGGTGCATGTAGGACAGAGCATGAGCTATGCCTCTCACAATATTTGCCCTCCTATCCCAACCCAACTCTTTTGCTTCTCCGTCATTGCTCAGGGTTGCAGACAGGTTTCCTCTTTCCAGATACTCATACACCAAGAACGAGTGTTGGGGATGTGAGCAGAAGCCACGGAGTCTCACGATGTTACGGTGTCGTATTTCTGTTAATGCCCTTATCTCATTCTGAAACTCCTTCTGATTCGTTTGCCCGCTATCAGACATCTGATGAAGCTTCTTCACAGCCACCACATCGCCTGATCTTAGCTTTGCTCTGTAGACCCTTCCATATCCTCCACATCCAATGCAGTATCTCTCGTTAAAATCCTCAGTCGCTGCAATGATTTCTTCGTGCAATATCCTTCCATCGTAAGTAGATATAGAAAACATTTTCTCTCTCTCTTGTGCTTGCTCCACTTGTCGGTGGTCCTTTCTTCTCTGCAAAATGTAGTACACTCCGACGAAAGAAAGCAGGAGAAATGCTCCAAGTACGAGGAAAACAATGAGAAACACTTTCTTAACAGTGTTGGATTTTTTCTTCTGCGGCGCCGATTGACTACAAGGCTGAAGTCCATCAACATTTCCACATAATCCAGCATTGCCTTGTAATGCTTCTGTTGGAGCATCTTGGAACGCCGTGGTGTTTGGAACCGGACCCTGAAACTCATTGTAGGATATGTTAACTGTGACCAAACCTGGCATATCCTCAAAAATTGCGTATATAAGGCCCGAAAGATTGTTGCGTGAGAGGTCAAGTTTCACTAGACTTTGCAGACTGCTGAATTGTGCAGGAATATCGCCGATCATTGAATTATTGTTCAAGTCTAGCTCGGATAAGTGAGTCAGCATCCCAATCTGGCCAGGAATTTCTTGGCTTAACCGGTTGTTGCTCAGATCCAATTGGAATAAGTCTGCCAACTGCCCGATACTCTCCGGGATAGACGAGTTTAATCTATTCCTGGACAAATCCAGTCTTTGAAGACCAGATAGGGATGCGATCTTGGGACTTATACTGCCAGAAAGTTGATTCCTGCTCAAGTTCAACCTCACCAAATTGGTCAATTTCCCGAGTTCCTTTGGAATCTCGCCAACTAAACCATTGGAAGAAAGATCGAGTCCTTGTAGTTCAGTTGCATTTCCGATCTCAGGAGGCAAGCTACCGCTGATGTTGTTCCCAGCAATTCGTAGAGTCCTCAGACGCTGACAACTTCCCCATTTGGCCGAGATTTCTCCATAGAACTTGTTGAAACTCAAATCTATAAAGTCCAAGTTCGGGTAGATGCCGAAACTGTCAGATATGTTTCCAGTGAGTTGATTCTCCTCGAGGCGTACTCTGAGTAAGCTTCTGCAATTTCTCAAGCTTTTGGGAATGAAACCTGTGAGGTTGTTGCCACCCAAGGAGAGATTACGAAGTGATCCCCCCTGACACAAGTTATCTGGTATGAAGCCAGTGAACTGGTTCGTATCTAATTGTAGCACCACCAAGCTCATCAAATCCCCCAGGAATCTAGAAATGGAACCGGAAAGTTGGTTCTCGCTGAGGAATAAATATTCCAGATTAGTCATGTTGCCTAGAGAAGAAGGAACAGGGCCGCTGAGCTGATTCATACTCAGCTCCAAATCGATCATAGCTCGAAGGTTTCCCAACTCATCAGGAATGTTATCAGAAAGCATGTTGCCATACATATAAAGAAGGGTAAGCTCTGTCAAATTGCCTAATGTCAAGGGAATTGAACCGGTAAGATTATTGTAGTGTAGGGCGAGTCGACGAAGAAGCTTCAAGTTCCCCAACTCCGGTGGGATAGAACCTGTAAGTTCATTATCATATATGTGGAGTTGGGTTAGTTTCGTCAATTTCCCAAATGTGGGAGGAATTGGCCCCGTTAGGAAGTTGGTATCCATGTAAATCTCCTCCAAGTTTGTCAAATTCCCCATCTCTAGAGGAATAGGACCAGAAAATGAATTGTTATAGATGTAAAGTCTAGTGAGGTTGCTCAAGTTGCCCAAGGAAGAAGGAAGAAATCCATTCAATTGGTTTGAGTACAAGGCAAGCTCGTTCAACAAACGCAAACGACCTATTTCATGAGGGATAGAGCCATTCAACTTGTTAGAGAGCAAGTGTAACACCTCAAGCTTCATGAGATTACCAATCTCCTGCGGTATTTTCCCAGATAATTGATTAAAGGAGAGGTCAAGGTAGGTGAGATTGGTCAAAAGACCGACTTGAGGCGGAATACCACCGAAGAGTTCGTTTATGTACATGTCTATATAGGTTAGATATGGCAAAGCCGAGAATGGGAACTCATCGAGTGTACCTTTGATGTTTGAATTGGTGAGATTGATTCCAATCACGCTTTTGGCCAGGTTACACGAGATGCCGTGCCAACCGCATGGGCTTGACACTGTTGCATTGGAGCCGGTAGCATTTTGAGGAGCGAGAATCCATGGAGATAGAGAAGACGTGGATAGGTTTTGATTTAGAAGGCTGGATTTCCATTTGAGAAGGGCCTGTGCTTCTAGTGTGGAGGCATAAGCAGGAATTGCACCATGTGGAATGATGACAAAAAGCGCCATGAAAATGGCAAAGGAGGCTGGAAGATTCACTGTTGTCTCTGATCCTGGTGAATCCATGATTTCTTTTGTTTGTTCTGGAGGTTGACGATCAACCATGAGGCATATATGTAAAGATTGGTTGCTCTGTTTATGTCATTCTCCAAGTCCATTCATAGAAGGCCAATTTTCAAAGATCTCCAATTTCCTGCTTTTTCAATGGTGCTGATTGTGGTGGGTCAGATGTTGACATTCTGGCCAATGTGCAATAACGAGAAGTAGTCTGACCGAGGGTAAGAGTTTCATATAGTTGGAACAATGTATTTGACTTTGACTCAAAGCTTCCTGAACTCTGTTCTATTTAATTGATGCTATCTCTGGTTTTCCTCAACGTGGAGGTGCCTACAGCCAGATACTGCTATTTTAAAGATGATAAATCGTTCATCGGCTATCACTGGTAGGGAAGAAAATGAAGCCAGTCACTATCGTCTTGCTCAGGCTTTGTGATTGCAGGACACGGAATTTGACTTAGAGCATTTACTCGATGAATTGAATATGTATTTTTTAATACCAAGTGGATCTGCTTTTCGGATGTTGTATACGGCCTAGTTCTTCCTTTCTGGAAGCCCTTACGACGGAATTGCCTTCCAAGCAGTCGACTGGGAGAGGTTGAAGTCTACCATGGACTACATGGATTCTAAGTCTAAAAAACACCCTATACTTTTATTTCCATATAAACCCACAGTTTAGTAACTCCTTTACTGAATCTTGCGGTTTAAAATTTACATTACTCCAAATTCATGGCCTAATTCCTAAAATTACTCCCATTAATGAACAACAACTTCAATTATTTACTGAAAATTGTAAGACGAAGCTACTCCGACTTGGCGAGATCCTCGTAGCGTGTAGACGCAAGCTTTTCTCTCCTCTCTTTCTTCCTGTTGTTGTCACTGTTTATGTTTGTTTTTGCTTTTACGCTTCACATGCATCTAATGAAAGGAGAAAAGAGTGCGGATTACATCGGCCAACGCTTGATAAGGTAATGTAGGTTGAGCTTTTAGCAGTTAATTCACTTCTCTCAAATTTTATTGGTGGACAAGTCTAATTTTAAAGGTGATTGGATAATTTTTGTGAAGGTTTTGCTCGTATAGATATCACATCTATACTCGTTCATTTTTATATTTTGAATGAAGAAAGTGTCGAGGACATCAAATCTAGGGGTGCACCACCAAATGGCAAAGCCATAGTAAAGATGGAGATTTCATTGTATGTTTAGTACTAAATATGGATTTGGTGGTCAGTCATTGTTTTTATAATTACTTTTTGAGTGTGTTTTGATGATATATTTTGTTATTTAGAGCTTATTTTGTTTTGAAGCTGTTTATGATTAGTCTTGATTTGGAGTTGGATTAAATTATTTTTCTCTTGTATTTATGCGGGAATGAATGAAATGTTATCTTGACAGGGAAAAAAAAAAAAAAAAAGTAAGAAAGAAGAACGGGCAATAGCAAACTTAGTCATGGTCACCGTCCAGGTGTGTATATATTATTTGGGGAACAACCCCATCCCTTCATAAAATAAAGGACGAAGCTTTTAATTAAAATAAACCATTTTCAGAAATGTGTTAGTCGGATAAAACCTAACAATAATGAAAATAATCATGAGGCTTAATATAGCATGAATGTACCCAGCTGGATTTCCTTCAGAGTTGGTCCAGTAAGCTTAATAAAAATAGCAAAATAGATCCTAAATTGAATCCATCACTCTCCTCTATTCTTAAAATCTGAAACGGTAATAAAAGGGGCGAGCAAAACCCCGGCTCGGGTAAGTGATAATCACCACTGCTGTGAAATCAAGTAACGAACGATGGAGATGTACAATAGCATGCATATGCAGGAACTGCACCTCGTGAAGTGACTGCAAGCATTGCGAGAAGGGCAACGGGAGCTAGAAGATGTCCCCCTCCCTCTAAAAACTTTTTGCCAATCCTTGATTTTCTGGTGTGGTTTTGGAGCATATACAAAACTGCTCTGTCTCTGCCATTGTTCTTTGATCCGTTCAGAAAAGGCCAGCTTTCAAAGATCTTCCATTTCAGGATATTGAACGCTTCTGATCATGATGTTTCAGCTATTGACAAACCGTCTATTTCGTTTATACAGAGACTCATGTTTGCTGAAGTAAGTGGTTGACTTGACTCCACCTCACGTAGTTCTTTTTTTTTTTTTTTTTTTTTCAATGGGAAACAATCTTTTGCTTGCTAACCGACCTTTGACAACTGGAATGATTGCATGACCAGGCAATAATTAGTGAGAAGAATATACGGAAGAAAAGTATACGGGAGTGGTTACGTCTCCACTTGGACTTTTAGATTGTAGCACCAGTAATTTGACCAAGAGCATGCGTTTACTTTGACTTCTTCAAGACTTGGGCACTCCTAGCATTTATGATTTCAATTTTTGCTTTTTGCTTAATTTAAATCTTGTGATTTGGCCATTTTAATTGTTTTTTTTTTTCAATTCAAAAATCCCGAAACTGAGATATGAAGCACATTCAAGAATTAAGATTGATTTGACCTGACTATCGGAGAAGGTTGGGGAAATATAACTATCTCGCAACACCTCCATTCGGATAGTTGTAACTTCATTTTGCCCCCCCATATTATTCATTTACAGAGTTTTCTGAAACTCTGATTTTACAATGTCAAGTTTTACTTAGATTGATGGCGGCATCAAACATTGGTCTACTATAATTTCTTCTTTCAAGTTCAGAAAACTCTGAGCTCTCAGAGTCTATTTACCATTTTCCAGATGAAATACATGAGGGAAGCTGTTTCGACACGTTTTGCACAAGGCAATATAAGTTCACTATTGTGAAAAACAGAGAAGATGGTGGCGGTACAATGCAAATGATTTTTACTTCTATTGACAATGGAGTGAGGCTGAGCGAAAATAGACCAGCATGATTTAATTCCCTCAAGATTTTGGAGGGCAGGATATCCTCTGCCTTATCACAACTGAAGTACAAGGTATCAGCAGAGCAGAACTTGCATTCTTTCCAAGACAAAGCATTATACTATAAAATCTCCTATTACGACAAAATTAGGATCGGTGATCTTCCTTATTTAAGTACTTTTAAGTTCAAAGCTCAATAACGAAAACAAATTCTGTATTCCCTCTAGTGCCATATTCTTTTTGGAGCAATCAACAACTACTGAATTTCTAATAAAGACTCATGCCACATCAACACGCATGTGATACTCTGGATAGGAACTGATTGAATGCACTCAAGGTTATATTAACAAAGTAGGTTATACGAAACACAAAATTATGACAGATGGCTGCGATTGAAAACAATTAGTTTTTGATTGCATGCATCCTGAAAAGATGCATGATTGAAACTCTTCGGCATGTATAAATGGACAAACAATGGACAAGAGTTAAGAGACTTCATATAAAAATTCCATTCCGATTTTACAAGGACACTTTGCTTTCAAGATGATAACACTAGATACATCATCAACTTTACATTGATATAAAAGTTGCATTTTCTAAAATTTAACTTGACATGGTTACTTACCTTTCTCTACCATGACACTAGTCTGATTAAGACCAGATACAGAAACAGTTTGAAATATCAGTTGAGTTCAGCTGTCTTCTCTCTACAAATGAAACTAGATGCCAGTAAGTTCAGGTTTTACCTTTTCCAAAAAAAAAAAAAAGGCAGTTCTATATTTACTGAGCATGACCGAAAGATAGTCCTCATCATCATGTTGATATGGATTAAACACTAAGTTCTTGTTGCCAGTCAAAATATTTATCCTAAATGCAAATAAAGTTAGCACATCAGTGAGAGAAACAATAGACTAAAAAAAGTTGAGATTAAATCAATTAATTTAGACGACTCTGATTTTCCTTTAAGATCTTAGACCTCCTTGCATGTGGTTGACAGAGCAGCATCATTTATCAGATGTTATCTTCTACAAATTGATTTAGTAAACGGCTTGAATCTGTTGCATGTCTCACGGCATCAGTGGTTGTCTGTGAACTTTGAACACCATGGAAAATGGTTGAACGAGCTGATAGCACCTGAGAAATTGTTTCCATTGACGGCCTGAGTTGGGGATTAGTAGATACGCAAGCCATTGCAAGCTTGAAGATGGTCAGAAGTTTAGCCTCAATGCCTGGCATGGGTGTAGGCAGGCGTAAATCCAATATATTCCTCAAAACAACTGAGAGCTCCATGTCGGCTGGAGCTAACAGAGATGAAATGCTATCACCTGGATGTCTTCCTTTGATCACCTCGATCGCCACTATTCCAAAGCTATACACATCGCATTTCTCTGTCACCTTCATTGTGTAAGCAAGCTCTGCAAAAAGAGGGAGATATATGTATTAGCACAAAGACATTGCTTTAGCTCAACCTTCGGATCAAGAGTTGATTTTAAAAATTTACCTGGAGCTATGTAACCATATGTGCCAACGACTGCAGTCCAGTTTGATGTATCCAGCTTAAGAAGCTTAGCTGTGCCGAAGTCAGAAACATGCGCCTCATACTCGGAATTAAGCAGAATGTTTTTACTAGAAATATCTCGATGAACGATTGGAGGGTTACAATCATGGTGCATATAAGAAAGAGCATAAGCCACGCCTTTTATGATATTCACCCTCTTGCTCCAATCCAACTCTTTAGCTTCTTCTTCATTGCTCAAGATTGTAGACAAGCTTCCTCTGTCCAAGTACTCATACACTAAGAAAGAGTGTCGTGGATGGGAGCAAAAGCCTTCAAATTTCACAATATTGCGGTGCCGAATTTCTGTCAGAGCCTTGATCTCATTCAAAAATTCCTTTCGATCTGTTTGCCCACCATCAACCATTTGATGGAGCTTCTTTACAGCTACTACATCACCTGATCTTAATTTGGCCTTGAAGACACTTCCATAGCCTCCCCTTCCAATACAATAAATCTCATCAAATGAGCCGGTGGCTTCTATGATGTCTTCATATAAGATCTTTCCATCATACTTTGATAGAGAAAAGACTTCAGTTGTCTTGGGTGCTAGTTCTGTTGCTGGATGGAACTTCTTTCTATAGAAAAATCCCAAGAAAATAAATAGAAGAGTTGCTCGTAGTAAAGGAAACACAATAAGAAATACTCTGCCTCTTGCTGGAGAGCTTTCCCTATCCACCACCGCTTGATTACATGGCTCAAGTCCTTCAACATTTCCACACAATCTATTGTTGCCTTCAAATGCATCTTTTGTTGCATTTTGGAATGCTGTGGTGTTGGGGATGGGACCCTCAAACTTGTTGTGAGAGATGTCCACCTCCATCAAACCTCGCATATCCTTGAAAGTCTCATATATAAGCCCAGAAAGATTATTGTGTGAAAGGTCAAGTTTCACTAGGCTTTGCAACTTGCTAAATTGAGCTAGGATCTCACCGCTTAACAAGTTATAACTCAAGTCCAGCTCGGATAAATGAATTAGCATTCCTAATTGCCTTGGAATATCTTGGCTCAACTGGTTGTTGCTCAGATCCAAGTGGATTAATTTTGAAGAAAGCCCGATAGTCTGCGGAATAGACATGCTTAATCTATTCCTTGACAAATCCAAATTTTGAAGACCAGGTAGCGACACAATATCTGGACTTATTCGGCCAGAAAGCTGGTTCCTACTTAGATTCAAATTCACCAAAGAACTCAATTTTCCAAATTCTTTTGGAACCTCGCCTAGTAAACCATTGGAAGAGAGATCAATTGCACTCAATTGAGTCATGCTTCCAATCTTAGGAGGCAAGCTACCAGTGATATTATTTCCAGCAATTCTTAGATCACTTAAATGCATGCAACTTCCCCAATTTGTTGAGATTTCTCCATAGAACTTGTTGAAACTCAAGTCGATAAAGTTCAAGTTGGGATAGATACCAAAGATCTCAGATATGTTTCCAGTCAACTGATTTCCCTCGAGGCGTAGTCTGAATAAGCTCGTGCAGTTTCCCAAGCTTCTAGGTATAGAACCAGTTAATGTGTTGCCACTCATTGCGAGGTTTTTGAGTGATCCACCTTGGCACAAGTTCTTTGGTAAGGAGCCGGTTAACTTGTTGGCATCTAATGCCAGCTCCGTCAAGTTCATCAGATCCCCTAAGGATCCAGGAATTGAACCAGAAAGCTTATTTTCACGGAGGAACAAATATAATAGGTTGGTCAAGTGACCCAAAGAAGAAGGAATTGGGCCAGTGAGTTGATTCCTACTTAGCTCTAAGTCAAGCATAGCGCGGAGATTTCCTATCTCATCAGGAATGTGACCGGAAAGTTGGTTACTATAGAGATAAAGAAGGGTAAGCTCCGTCAAATTGCCCAATGTTGGCGGGATTGAACCGGTGAGATTATTATCGTAAAGGCTCAACAAGCTAAGAAGGTTCAAATTCCCTAGCTCTAGGGGGATGGAACCATTAAGGTTATTATCAAATAAGTGCAGCTCTCTCAATTTGGTTAACTTCCCCAAAGTGGAAGGAATTGGGCCTGTCAGGGAGTTGGAATCCATGTGAAGCACTTCCAAATTTGTCATATTTCCTATTTCAAGAGGAATAGAACCAGAAAAGGAGTTGTTGTGGAGATATAATGTAGCTAATTTGCTTAAATTACCTAATGTGGAAGGTATGAGTCCATTCAATTGATTTGAATACAATGCGATCTCATTGAGAAGATGCAATTGCCCGATTTCTTGGGGAATGGAGCCATTTAACTCATTAAAAACCAGGTGCAAGACCTCCAGTTTCGTTAGACGACCGATCTCTGGCGGTATTTTCCCCGAGAATCGATTGATAGAGAGGTCGAGATAGGTGAGATTGCTTAGGAGACTGATTTGAGATGGAATGAGGCTAGAGAGACTATTTACACTCAAGTCCATGCACATGAGATCGGACAAAGATGAGAATGGGAATTCATTGAGTGTACCTTCGACACCGGCGCTGGTGAGATTTATCTTGATCACGCTTCCGACCCGATTGCAGGAGATGCCATACCAAGCACATGGACTCATGGTCGAATTGGAACCGATGGCATTATGAGGAGAGGGAGTCCAGGAAGAGAGGGAAGAAACCGAATGGTTGCCAAGACTGGACTTCCAATTGAGGAGGGCTTGTGCTTCTGCAGGGGATGCTTGAGCAGGAAGTGGAATGACAAAAGTGGTGAAAAGGGCAAGGGCTGCCATAAGGCTCATGACCCTCTTGAATTCTGGTGAAGAATCCATGGATTCTTCTTGTTCTTCGTTTGCTTTTGGTTCTTGTAAGTTGGTTTTCTTTGCTCCTAAAGCAATGAGTGATGCTTTAAATGCTTGTGAGAGCTCCCCTTCCTATCATCTTCCCTTATAATAATGGAATGCAATAACGACCATTATTTTACCGAAGACTAAGAAAATGTACGTTGAATGTATTTTCGGTTCCATCGAGACTCTGGAGCTTTCTTTATTCAGTCTTCTTTGGCGACTTTTTGACTTGCATCGGTCCCCATGTCGGCATTTGGTCCCAATCGTTGTGCGAAATCCAGAGAATTTGACAGAGAAGTCGTTGAGGAGAGTGATAATCCTAACTTGTTTCACACATTATGCAATTCTAAGCACGCAAAAGGGAGGGGTTCTCACTCGGCATTAATGAAGCCAAATCTTGCCTCGATTTTGACCCGTTCTTGCAGAAACGACAACTGATAATTGAGCTGATGAGTCTGGACCACACCCACTTGCAGACTCACATCAATCCAAAGGAAAATTGAAGAAGAGAAATCGAAATTGTCTATGGCCTGCTTGTTCCAGCCTTTTCTGATAAATGACAAGGTAGGTGGCTGTGGAGGCTCGCATCATTGCCGGTCTCTTTGGGCCTACGTTAGAAAAGCCGATCCTGAAGCGGCAGCTCAAGAGGCTGTTCACTCGGGAGTTCTCAGGGTGGGCGTCCTGAAGATTTCATCGTTAGAGAAGGCGATTGTTGACGAAAAACTTCAATCTAGCTTCTGCCGAAGGCGATGAGTGCCTGCGTGAGGATGTGAAATCGCATAATGTAGAGCATGTTGTTTAAAGTTCGCTGATGAGGAGGGTGCAAAACTGAATCACGCAATTCATAGTTTTGCAAAATTGCATACACTTTTCGAATATCTTTCCATTTTCGTCTTTTCCTAAATTATTCAAATTGTTCCACTCTTGTGCAAGCTCGCTGGTGAGGTTGTTGTCAAGGAGATGATGCAAAGTGAAGGCGGAGGCGTGACCAAGACGAAAAGAAACACAAAAAGAAAAAAGAAAAAAAAAACGAAGAAAAAGAAAAAAGCGAAGTGCTTAGAGCAAAATATCCCTAGCCACAAATAAAATTTGGTTGACTTGTAAATTGAAGCCAATTGACTTTTGAGATGATGCCCACTTTAGGTTGTTTGATAAAACGATTTCACTTGATACTCTTATTTGTAATTTATCCTTATTTTATTATACTTGACAATAGATGAATATTCACAATTAGAGTCTGTTTATTTAAAGGAAATCTATTACGAAAATTATTTTTCAACTTTCTAGTATTTATAGGACAAAAAATGATCAAATTACGGATAAAGTTTTTCATCGATTGAAACCTAACCTTTTGACTTGAAAATAATTTTCTTAAAAAATATTTTTTTACCATGAAATTTTCAGTACACTAAAAGGACCCTCGTTTCAAATAATTTACCTTTTCTGAGCTCTGTAAGTGGGCTCAATTATTGAGAAAGAGCGCGCTGTGATTATTTTGGAATTTTGAAGTGCTCGATGGCTCCAATAGAAATATTCCCGCAAGTTAGACGGGGCAAATAATTTTGGTGTTGGATCATGAATATGCATACTTGGATTATATCGAAGTTTAATGATCATCGCTGGATCTACACATAAGAACTAATTTTCCTTTTATTTATTAGCTTCACGATTCATTTTCATTTTTGTTTATTGTATTTATTATTTTTGTAATAAATCAAATTAATGAGTACCATTGCCTTGCTTTGATTAAAAAATCTAATGGCCGTAGGAAAGTGTTGGAAATTTGTTTTTAATTGGTTATTTCTTTCCCTATACTGTTGTCCATGAGCAAGGGAAAAATTACTGAGAACCAAAATTTAATCGGATTGAGTATGAGTTAAGTCCAGTGGAGTTTTGTATAGGTTGCTAAACTTGTATTACAAAAAAGATGGAACTATTTGAGTTAAATGGTTCAATTTAAATCAAACCCAATTTGACCCAATAATTTGACAAGTCTATATAAAGGTTGTACGATCATCAATTTTATTGGAAAAACACAAGATAAATTTAAGAGACTATCAATCCTAAAAGGGCAGAGAGAAGTATAATCAATACTTAGGCTCCGTTCATTTCGCGGAAAATAATTTGTGGAAAAACATTTTCCGGATTTTCCGGTGTTCGTTTCACGGAAAATGAATTCCTTGGGGAAAATGTTTTCCATCCAAGGAAAAAAGTCTTCTAAAGTAAGGGAAAATGTTTTCCACTTTTGAAAAGTGGAAAACATTTTCCTCACTTGATCTATCTTATCTCACACCTCTACAAATCTTCACTTCCTCCTCTCATTTCTTTTTCTTCTTTTCTTTTTATTTGAATTATTGTTTAGTTTTCTTTTTCTTTTTTAATTTGAATTATTTCTAATTTCCTTTTTCCATTTTTTTCTTTTTCTTTTCTTTGTTTCCTATCTTCTTCTTTCTTGACTAGTCGTCAGACTTGATGAACCTCAAACTCATCGATCTTAAACTTGCGTTCGTCGATCTAGCAAGCCTCGAGCTTGCCACTCGTGTTTGTCGATCTGGTGAGCGGAAAATATTTTCTTTACCGAACACCGGAAAATATTTTCTGAAACACTTTCAGGATTTAGCCGAACACCAAAAAATATTGTCATTTTCCTGGAAAATGACTTCTGGGAAAATATTTTCCGGATATGGCCAATTTTCGGCAAAACGAACGGACCCTTAATCATAATAGATATCGTGTGGTGTAGCCCAAATATTTTAAAGATTTAGTCCTAACTTAGATAATGACGGGGTGCTTCATTTTTTATTGCTTTTATCCTTCCTAAAGGACTATAATTTTCAACGATATTGCCAATCGAGAACCTGAAATCCTAACAAAAAATAGAAATCTATATGAGCTCAAGCTACTAATGAGCTAATCCCGTTTTAACTACTTTTAAAAGGCTAATATTGACGGATTGGAACAAAATTAAGGCATCGCATGGTATTTTTTAGCTTGGGAGAAAGATAAGTTTTCACTACGGTAAATAAATCTATGATTTTCTCGTAATTTGGAATAATCAATATCATAGTGAAATGAAATAGTATGTTATTTTTGGACACTTAGATTTATTACTCCTAGATAGGACGCTAAAATCACAACCGACTATAGTTGAAATTTCTTTTTGATTCTGAAAATTTACCATCACAGGACTTTATTCCTATTTTTTGTGCACAAATAGAATCTCGCATTGGACGTTTCCCTATTCCCTAGCTAATTGCTCTTTTTATTTTCTTTTGTAAAAAAAAATCAAAAAAATTAAATTATACCACTGTGACACTTTTATTTTGAATTCTTTTTATCACGATATAAAAAAAATCCAAATTATGCCCATCATAACACATTTATCTATAATTTTTCTTGTGACATGAAAAAATCTCAAACTTATACTTATATCTTCCGTCAAGATTTTGTCATATAATTTTTTAGCTAAAACAACATGGTTTATATTTCATTTAAATCACATGGGCGCCATTTAGCATCCATATATGTAGATTTCTTAGAGGATAAGTGTATCACACAAGTATAAGTTTGAGATTTTTGGTATCATAAAAAAGGTTTAAAGTAAATATATTATAATGATGACCAAAAGCGCTGTGAGAAGGGCAAAGGAGGCTAGAAGATTCAATGGTGTCTCTAATCCTGGTGAGCCCATGGTTTCTTTCGTTTTTTCTGGAGGTTGATGATCAACCATGAGGCATATATGTAAAGCTTGGTTAGTCTGTGTCTGTCATTCTCCAATTCCATTCACAGAAGGCCAATTTTCAAAGATCTTAAATTTCCTGCTTGCTCGACGGTGCTGATTGTGATGGTTCAGATGTCAACAATCTGGCCAATGCGTGAAAACGAGAAATACTCTAACCGCGTGTAGAGTTTCATGGGGTTGGAACAATGCATTTGACTTTGACTCAAAGTTTCCTTAACTCTGTTCTCTCTACTTGGTGCTATCTCTGGTTTTCCTTGACGTGGGAGTGCCAACAGCCAGATACTGCTATTTTAAAGATGATAATGCGTTCGTCAGCTATCATCAATAGGGAAGAAAATGAAGCCAGTCGCTATCGTTTTGCTCAGACTTTGTGACTGTAGAACACGAAATTTGACTGAGCATTTACTCGATAGATTAAATAAATCTTTTTAATACCAAGTGGATCTGCACTTTGGATGTTGTATATGCCCTAATTCTTCCTGTCTGGAAGCACTTATGACGGAATTACCTCCCAAGCGATCTACTGGGAGAGGTTGAAGATGAAGAGTGGGACACAGGATAAAGGACCTCCACGTTTAGTTTCTTTTTGAGCCTTTTTATGGTTTTAACCCATTGGTCTTTCCTTCTTGAGGAACGACGGCGTTTCCTTGTAGCTTCTCGCTGAATCTGATTGATGATTTGAATGGTTTAGGTACCTCTTTTAATATGTGAATTTCGACTAGATATGCTCTTTTAGAAGAGAAGCAGGACAAAATGTACTTGTGGGAACCTTTTAACCGTACTTTGTTCAGGCAATATCTAGATAGATTCGCATCAAAGGAAAAAAGAAAACGAACAGTAAGAGACTTCTGCTATTTTCGCCTTAACATGCGCTCTTAAGATTGAAAATCGAGTTTCTGGTCTTTATATGACACAACGTTACTTGTGTAAGTGGGAAACTATCATGGAATACATGGATTCTATGTCTTAAATCACCCTTAACTTTTATTTCCATATAAATCCACAGTTTAATAACTCCTCTACTGAATCTTGCAGTTCAAATTTACATTACTCCAAAATTATGGACTAATTCCCAAAATTATTCTAATTAGATGAACAACGAGTTCAATTATTTACCGAATGTTGTAAAACGAAGCTAATCCGGCTTGGCGAGTTCACAATGGTGTGTGGACGCAAGCTTTTCTCTCCTCTCTTCCTTCCTATTATTGTCATTGTTTATGCTTGTTTTTCGCTTTTACACTTCACATGCATCTAATGAAGGAGAAAAGAGTGTAGATTACATCGGCCAATGCATGGTAGGATAGTGTAGGTTGAGCTTTTACTTGTTAATTCATTTCTCTCAGATTTTGCTCTTACAGATGTTATATCTGTGCTTGTTCAACTTTTTTATTCTGAATGATAAAAGTATTGGAGATGTCGAACCTAGATACACACAACCAGAAGGCAAAGCCATAGTAATATATAGAGATTTCATTGTGTATTTATTATTAAATACGGATTCAGTGATCAGTCGTTGTTTTTGTAATTAATTTTTGAGCTTGTTTTGAGGATATATTTTGTTATTTGGAGCTTATTTTGTTTTGAAGCTGTCTACGAGTTGTCTTGATCTGCAGTTGGACTAAATTATTTTTCTCTTATATTTATGTGGGAATGAATAAATTGTTATCTTGACCAAAAAAAAAAAAGGTAAGAAAGAAGAATGGGCAATAGCAAACTTAGTTATAGTCACAATCACCCTTCAAGTCTGTATTTTTTACTTGGGGAACTTTTACTTGGGGAACGACCCCATCCCTTCATAAAATAAAGGACGAAGCTTTTAATTAACACAAACCATTTTCAGAAATGTATTAGTCGTATAAAACCTGACATTAACGAAGATACTCATAAGGTCCAACGTATCATGAATGTACCCAACTGGATTTCCTTCAGAGTCGGTCTAATAAGCTCAATAAAAATAGCAAGATAGATCCTAAATTGAATACATCACTCTCCTCTATTCTTGAAATCTGAAATGGTAATAAAAGGGGGCGAGCAAAACCCCGGCTCAGTAAGTGATAATCACCACTTCCGTGAAATCAAGTAACGAAGGATGCAAGTTGTACAATAACATGCATATGCAGGAATTGCACCTTGTGAAGTGACTGCTAGCATTGTGAGAAGGGCAACGGGAGCCAGAAGACGTACCCCTTCATCTAAAACTTTTCGCCAGTCCTTGATTTTCTGGTGTGGTTACGGAGCATGATGATCAACTAAGGCTTGCCTGCTCTGTTTCTGCCATTGTTCTTTACTCCATTCACAAAGGGCCAGCTTTCAAAGATCTCCCATTTCAGGATTTTGAAAGCTTCTGATCATGAAGTTTCAGCTATTGACAAACTGTATTTTGTTTATACAGAGCCCCATGTATGCTGAAGTAAGTGGTTGACTTCACTCCACCTCGCTAATTTTTTTTTTTTTTTTCCAATGGGGGACATTCATTTGGTTGCTAAAAGACCGACCTTTGATAACTGGAATGCGTGCACCACCAGGCAATAATTACTGAGAAGAACATACGTTGACTTGGATCGGTCTTCTTTGGCGACTTGTTGACTTGGATCGGTCCCCATGTCAGAATTTGGTCCCCATCGTTGGGCGAAATCCAGAGAATTTGATTGAGAAGTCGTGGAGGAGAGTGATATTCCTAACTTATTTCACCCATTTATGCAATTCTAAGCACGCAAAAGGGAAGTCACCTCACTCGGCATTAATGAAACCAAATCCTGCCTCGGTTTTGAACCCGTTCTTGCAGAAACGACAGCTGATAATAAAGCTAATGAGTTTGGACCACATCCACTTGCAAACTCACGTCAATCGAATAAAAAATTGAAGAAGAGAAATCGAAATTGTCTATGGCCTGTTTGTTCCAACCTTTTTTGATAAATGACAAGGTGGCTGTGGAGGCCCGCATTTATCGATATTTCTCATTTATCAAGTTCATCATCATTGCCGGTCTCATTGGGCCTACGTTAGAAAAGCCGATCCTGAAGTGGCAGCTCAAGAGGCTGTTCAACCGGGGAGTTCCCAAGGTGGGCGCCCTGAAGATTTCATTATCGGAGAAGATGATTGTTGGCAAATAACTTCAATCTAGCTTCTGACAGAGGCGATGAGTGTCTGCGTGAGGATGTGAAATCGTAGAATGCAGAGCACGCAGTTTAAAGTTTGCTGATGAGGAGGGTGCAAAGCTGAATCACGCAATTCGTAGTTTATCAAAACTGCGGACACTTCTCAAATATCTTTCCAATTTCGTCTTTTCCTAAATTGTTCAAATTGTACCACTCTTGTGCAAGCTCGCTGGTGAGGCTGTTGTCAAGGAGGTCATGCAGAGTGAAGGAGGAGGCGTAAGCAAGATGAAAAGAAACACAAAAAGGAAAAAGAAAAAAAAAGGAAGAAAAAGAAAAAAGCAAAGTCCTTAGAGGAAGGTAACCCTAACCACAAATAAGGTTTGGTTGACTTGTAGGTTGAAGTCTTTATTTGAGACGGTGCCCACTTTAAGTTGTCTATAAAATGGTTTCACTTCAAACTCTTATTTAAAATTTACTTTTATTTTATTATATTAGAAAGTAGATGAATATTCACAATTAGAGCCTGTTTGCTTAAAGGAAATCTATTATTGAAAATTATTTTTCAACTTTCTAGTATTTATATGACAAAAAAAACTAAATGAATTGTGGATAAAGTTTTTCATGGTTTGAAACCTAACTATTTGACTTGAAAATAATTTTCATAAAAGAATATTTTTTTATCATGAAATTTTCAGTACAATAAAAGGACCCTCGTTTCAAATAATTTACCTTTTTTGAGCTCTGTAAGCGGGCTCAATTATTGAGAAAGAGTGCGCTGTGATTATTTTGGAACTTTGAAGTGCTCGATGACTCCAATAGAAATATTCCCGCAAGTTAGACGGGGCAAATGATTTTGGTGTTGCATCATGAATATGTATACCTGGATTATATCGAAGTTGAATGACCATCGCTGGATCTACACATAAGAACTAATTATCCTTTTATTTATTAGCTTCACGATTCATTTTCAATTTAGTTTATTGTTTTTATTATTTTTGTAATAAATCAAATTAATGAGTACCATTGCCTTGCTTTGATTAAACAATCTAATGGCCGCAGGAAAGTGATGGACATTTGTTTTTAATTGGTTATTTCTTTCCCTATACTATTTTCCATGAGCAAGGGAAAAATTACTGAGAATCAAAACTTAATTGGATTGAGTATGAGTTAAGTCCAGTGGAGTTTTGTATAGGTTGCTCAACTTGTATTACATAAAGATGGAACTGTTTGAGTTAAATGGTTCAATTTAAATCAAACCCAATCTGACCCAACAATTTGACAAGTCTATATAAAGGTTGTACAATCATCAATTTTACTGGAAAAGCATAAGATAAATTTAAGAGACTATCAATCCTAAAAGGGCAGAGAGAAGCACAATCAATACTTAATCACAATAGACATCGAGGGCAGGGTCAAACATTGGTCTACTATGGTTTCCTATTTTAATTTCACAATACTCTGAGCTCTCAAAAATATGTTTAGTTTTTTCCAGATAAAACTACATGAGAGAAAATTGTTCTGACATGTTTTGCGCAAGGCAATATAAGTTCTCTGTTTTCAAAAACAGAAAAGATGGTTTATGGTGAGCTAAAACATGACTGAGTTTTATTTGTATTTGACGATGGAACGAGGCCCAGGGAAAATGAACTAGCATGATATCCCTCAAGATTTTGGAGGGCATCGTTTCGTCTGCCTTCAGGCTCTTGAAGTATAAGGTAGTAACAGAACAGAATTTGCATTCTTTCTGAGACAAAGCATTGTACCATAGAATCTGCCCTCAAGATAAAATGATGATCAGATCTTCCTATTTAAGCACTTTCAAGTTCAAAGCTCTAATGAAAAGAAAGTCTGGATTTCCTCTAGTGCCATATTTCTTTTGGAGCAATCAAAAGCAACTGAACTTCTAATATGTACCCATGCCATAACAACATGCAGATAGCACTCGGAATAGGAGCCGATTGAATAAATTATGTTATGTAATAGTGTGGTACTAAGTTACACGAAATATAATGTTGGAATATTGGCCCACATTGCTTGACAAGGGGTTTTATATGCTTTTTATATTATTGTGTTGTCCCCGCATTTATTAGCTTAAATTTTTGGATTGGATTTTTTAATGTGGTATTAGAGCTCGTGCTATTTCTTTCACATGTATGTCCACAGGAACGGGGGTGTTGATATCATCCCATATGGCTCGATAATATCTAACAAACATGGTTCATGGCTGCAATTAAAACATTTAGTTTCTGATTGAATGCACTCTGAAAAGATGGGTGATTGAAACTTTTCCGCGTGTAAAAGGATTTTATGTCTAACAAATCCACCATGAACCTTATAAAAGGACTAAAAAAGGACAAGATCTCAGAGACTTAATAAATATATTCGGTTGCGACTTTACATGGACCCTCTGCTTTCAAGATGATAACGCTAGATACATAAGCAACTTTACACTGCTACGAAATTCATACTTTATAACTCTAACTAGACATGGATACATAGCTTTCGCTGCGACGATACTAGTATGATTATTAATAGATGCAGAAACAGTTTGGAATATCTCCAGTTCAGCTGTTCTCTCCAGAATTGAAACTAGATGCCAGTAAGTTCAGGTTTTGCTCCTTCCAAAACAAAAGGCTATTCTATACTTGGGCATGAATGACTTGTAGTCCTCATCCTCATGCTGGTGCCCTAAACACGTACCCTTGTTTCCGGTCAAAATATTTCTCCTAAATGCAAGTACAGTTAACAGAATAGTGAGCGAAATAATAAATTAAAAAAAGCTTGAAACTTAATTGATTAGTTTAAACGACAGTGTTTTTTAATTAAAGACCAGACCTTCTTGCATGTGGTTGACAGAGCAAAATCGTTTATCAGACGATATCTTCTACAAATTGATCCAGTGCACGGCTTGGATTTGTTGCATCTCTCACAGGATCAGTGGGCTTCTGTGATTTTTCAACTCCATCAAAAATGGTTGAACGAGCTGATAGCACGTGAGAAATCATTTTCATTGACGGCCTGAGTTGGGGATTATCAGATATGCAAGCGACTGCAAGCTTTAGGATGGTCAGAAGTTCATCCTCAATGCCTGGCGTGGGCGTTGGCAGGCGTGAATCCAATATATTCTTTAAAACTACTGATATCTCCATGCCGACCGGAGCTAATAGAGATGAAAGACTATCACCCGGATGTCTTCCTTTGATCACCTCGATGGCTACTATTCCAAAGCTATACACATCGCATTTCTCTGTCACCTTCATTGTGTAAGCAAGCTCTGCACAAAGAAGGAGATATATGTGTTAGCACAAATACATCGCTTTAGCTAAACCGTTGGATCAAGAGTTGATTTTAGAAATTAACCTGGAGCTACGTAACCATATGTGCCGACGACTGCACTCCAGTTTGATGTGTTCAGCTTAAGAAGCTTAGCCGTGCCAAAGTCAGAAACATGCGCCACATACTCCGAATCAAGCAAAACGTTGTTACTCGAAATATCTCGATGAACGATTGGAGAAATACAATCATGGTGCATATAGGACAGAGCATGAGCCATGCCTTTTACTATATTCACCCTCTTGTTCCAGTCCAACTCCATGGCTTCTTCTTCATTGCTCAAGATTGTAGACAAGCTTCCTCTGTCAAAGTACTCATACACCAAGAATGAGTGTTGTGGATGCGAACAAAAGCCCTCTAGTTTCACAATATTGCGGTGTCGAATTTCTGTCAACGCCTTAATCTCATTCAAAAATTCCTTTTGATCTGTTTGCCCACTATCAGCTGTTTGATAGAGCTTCTTTACAGCTACTATATCACCTGATCTTAATTTGGCCTTGAAGACACTTCCATAGCCTCCCCTTCCAATACAGAAAATCTCATCAAAAGCCCCGGTGGATTCCACGATGTCTTCATATAAGATCATTCCACCGTACTTTGATAGAGAAAAGACTTTAGTTGTCTTGCTTGATAGGTCCGCTGTTGGATGGAACTTCTTTCTAAGGAAAATGAAGAATATTCCCAAGAAAATAAACAACATTACTCCTAGCAGAGGAAACACAATAAGAATAATCCTGCCTCCTGTTGAAGAGTTTTCCCTATCCACCATCGCTTGATTACATGGCTCAAGTTCTCCAACATTTCCACACAATGCACTGTTGCCTTCAAACGCTTCTTTTGTTGCATTTTGGAATGCTGTGGTGTTGGGGATGGGACCCTCAAACTTGTTGTGAGAGATGTCCACCACCATCAAACCTCGCATATCCTTGAAAGTCTCATATATAAAGCCAGAAAGATTATTGTATGAAAGGTTGAGTTTCACTAGGCTTTCCAGCTTGTTGAATTGAGCTGGGATCTCACCACTTAACAAGTTACGACTTAAGTCTAGCTCGGATAAATGAGTTAGCATCCCTAATTGGCCTGGAATATCTTGGCTCAACTGGTTGTTGCTAAGATCCAAGTAGATTAATTTTGAAGAAAACCCGATAGTCTGCGGGATAAACATGCTTAATCTATTCCTTGACAAATCCAATTTTTGAAGACCAGGTAGCGACACAATATCTGGACTTATTTGGCCAGAAAGCTGGTTCCTACTTAGATTCAAAGTCACCAAAGAAGTCAATTTTCCGAATTCTTTCGGAAGCTCACCAAGTAAGCTGTTGAAGGAAAGATCAATTGCACCCAATTGAGTTGCGTTTCCAATCTCTGGAGGCAAGCTACCAGTGATGTTATTTCCTGCAATTCTTAGATCCCTTAAATTCATGCAACTTCCCCAGTTTGTTGAGATTTCTCCATAGAACTTGTTGAAACTCATGTCAATAAAGGTCAGGTTGGGGTAGACACCGAAGGCCTCAGATATGTTTCCAGTGAGCTGGTTTTCCTCAAAGCGTGCTCTGACTAAGCTTGTGCAATTTCTCAAGCTTCTAGGGATAGAACCAGTTAAGTTGTTGTCACTCACTGTAAGGTTTTGGAGCAACCCACCTTGGCATAATTTCTCTGGTAAGAAGCCGCTTAACTGGTTGGTATCCAATTGTAGCACCTCCAAGTTCACTAGATCCCCTAAGGATCTAGGAATTGAACCAGAAAGGTGATTGTCGCGGAGAAACAAAGATGTTAGGTAGGTCAAGTTACCTAAAGAAGAAGGAATTGGGCCGGTGAGCTGATTTGTACTTAGCTCTAAGTCAAGTATAGTGTGGAGATTTCCCATTTCATTAGGAATGTGACCGGAGAGCTTATTATCGTAGAGATAAAGAGAGGTAAGCTCCATCAAATTGCCTAATGTTGGTGGGATTGAACCCATAAGATTATTATCATTAAGGCTCAACACATTAAGACGATTCAAATTCCCTAGCTCCAGTGGGATGGAACCAGTAAGCTCATTAGCAAATAGGTTCAGCTCTATCAATTTGGTTAAGTTCCCCAAAGTGGAAGGAATCGGTCCTGTTAGGAAGTTGGTGTCCATGTGGAGCAATTCCAATTTTGTCATATTTCCCATTTCAGGAGGAATAGAACCAGAAAGGGAGTTGTTGTAGACATACAGTCTAGCCAATTTGCTCAAATTACCTAATGAGGAAGGTATGGGTCCATTCAACTGGTTCGAATACAGCGCGACCTCATTGAGCAAATGCAATTGTCCAATTTCTTGGGGAATGGATCCATTTAACTCATTGGAAACCAGGTGCAGGACCTTGAGTTTCGTTAGATGGCCGATCTCCGGGGGTATATTCCCCATGAACCGATTGATAGAGAGGTCAAGATAGGTGAGATTGCTCAAGAGACCAATTTGAGACGGAATATGGCCAGAGAGACTATTTATGCCCAAGTCCATGTATGTAAGATGAGACAAAGATGAGAATGGGAATTCGTCGAGCGTACCTTCAACATAAGCACTGGTGAGATTTATCCTGATTATGCTCCCCACCTGATTGCAGGAGATGCCATACCAAGCACACGGACTCATGGTCGAGTTGGAACTGGTGGCATAATGAGGAGAGAGAGTCCACGAAGAGAGGGAAGTAACCGAATGGTTACTAAGACTGGACTTCCACTTGAGGAGGGCTTGAGCTTCTGCAGGGGAAGCATGGGCAGGAAGTGGAATGACAAATGTAATGAAAAGGGCAAGGGCAGCCACAAGGCTCATGACTTTTGTGAATTCTTATGAAGGATCCATCAATTCTTCTCCTTCTTCTCTTTTGGCTCTAGTAAGTTGGTTTTTGTCTTCCCGAGGCAACGGGCGATGCTTAAATAGGCTGCGAAAACTCACCTCCTTATCATTTTCCATAGTAATGGGAATGCAATAAAACAACAGCCAACTAAAGAAGACTAGGAAAAGGTACATTGATATTGCTTTGCATGCCATAGGAGTAGACATCTAAGAGTTGACTGGGATGAATTTTTGGTTCCTTGAAGACTTCGGAATTTTTACTTTTGTACCTTTTGTAGGGGCCAATTCTAAAAATAAAAAATAAAAAATCCTAAACGGTAGGTCTAGTCTCAAATTTGTTAGAACGTTTTTTGGTTTTCTAAAAAATCATAAACTTTAGGTCCAGTTTCAAATCTACACAAAACTTTTTTTTTTTTTGTCTCAGAAAAGCCCCAAAACTTTAGGCTTTGTCCCAAATCTGTCATGAACTTTTCTTTTGTCTCAGAAAAAGCCCAAAACTTTAAGTCCAATCCCAAATCTAACTCAAATTTTTGTATCAAAAAGGAAGTCATCAATTTTTACTCTAGTCCTAAATTTGCCCCATTAGCCTTCTATCCAAAAGTCGCGGTTAGTAGTGCCTAATTTTTTATATCTTACAATGGTTTTATTTTGAAGATAATTTTCCATGTCGCCTTGTCAATGTGTATTTATTATCGATATGGAAATGTCACGTTAAGTTGGGATTGGACCATGGGGTAGATTTGAAAATATATTAAAAGTTGGTGATTTTTTTGGGTACATAAAATCCAAAATTAGTACACTCATAAATTGTTACGTGTTATTTCACTTCGCAATTTAACAGTAGAATTTGATCGAAACTAACATAAGGTAAATTTGTCACATGTGTATCGGTTTTGGGTTTTTGATGATAAAAAAATTAGTTTGAGATAAATTTGTCACATGTGTACTAATGTGAGATTTTTCATGGTTAAAAATTAGTTTGTGATAAATTTGTCATAAATATACTAGTTTGGAATATTTCGTTGTTAAAAAATTAGTTTGGTGTAAATTTGTCACATGTGGACTAATTTGGAGTTTTTTTGTAGTATTAACCTCCTTTTTTTTTTTTAAGACAAAACAAAATTCGAGGCAGATTTGAGATTTTACTTAAAGTTTATGTTTTTTTTTTTTGAGATAAAAGAAAAGTTTGGGTTTTTTTTAGACAAAAAAAAAAAAAAGAAATTGGGGCAGATTTGAGACTTAACCTAAAATTTAGGATTTTTTTTTTTTTTTAAAGAATTGACCTCTCTTCATGGTGACTCGGTCAGTCCCTCTTTTCGGAATTGAGTCCCACCCATTATATAAAATCAGAGACTTTGACTTGGACTGAGAAGACTTTGACGAAAGTGATGTAAAGTTAAGGCCCTGAACACTTTGGAATTTTCACTTTTATAGTCTTCGTAGTGACTCGGTCAGTCCCTCTTTTCGGAATTGAGTTTCACCCATTATATGAAATCAGAGACTTTGACTTGGACCAATAAGACTTTGAGGAAAGTGATGTAAAAGTCAAGGCCTGGAAGACTTCGGAACTTTTTACTTTTGTAGTCTTCGTAGTGACTTCGTCAGCCCATCTTTTCGAAAATGAGTCCCACCCATCAAGTGAAATTAGAGACTTGGACTTTGACTAAGAAGTCTTTGAGGAAAGTGATGTAATGTCAAGACCTATCATGTGGTTTGGGAATGCTCAACTTTCCACAAGATCGGACCGCAATTGAGTCCCTCCCATTATGTGGAATTAGAGACTTTGACTTTGACTAAGAAGTCTTTGAGGAAAGTGATGTAAAGTTAAGACCTATCATGTGGTTTGGGAACGCTCAACTTTCCACAAGATCGGACCGTAATTTGAGCCACACAGATTTTTGAATTCAAAGCGCAAAAGGAAAGTCTTCTCACTCAGCATTCATGAAGCCAAATCTTGACGCGGTTGGCCTTGTTATTGCAGAAACGACTGCTGATGATCTAGCCAAATGGCCCCTGGCACGGTAAAAAAAAAAAAAAAAAAAAATCTAATGGCACATTTGGAGTGGAAAATTGCTGAAAATTGGAGCTTGCGTTGAGTTGTGTATGATTTGGGTTCAAGTGGGATTGAGTGTGAGCTGCCAAAATTGTATTACCAAAATATGGGTTAGTATGTGTTATATTGGTCAATGTGAATTGGATCCATTTTCTACCCATTCGTACTTGACCTGATCCTTTACTAAGAATAACACTAAATAAATCTAAAAGATTATTTATATCAATTGATGGAAGAGCAAAAATTCATTGAGTATTAAAAACTTGTCGGGATCAATATTTTCTCCAAAACACAATCAACTAATATAAAAAATTGATGATGAAGTACAAAAACAACACTCATAAATTTTACGTACAAAACTCAATATGAAAAAAATCACAGATCACTCAGAACTTCCACTAATCACCGGGAACAGCAAAATATATAATAGTTCATCTCTAATCACACAGCTAGAGAATGAACACATCAACAATACAACAATATATCATTAGTGGATCGACAAATGAAGTAAGAAAACTCTAATCACCGCCAGAAAAATTGAAAGACAAATTAGAGAAGGATCTCAACGATGATCTTGATATCATGAATAAGATATTAAAATTTCCACCGATTCTGACAAGATTCCACAATAAATCTAATCTGCCTCTTCTCCTTTTAACCATTGTCTCTCTGCCTCTTTTCTTTTTCTTTTTGTGTGAACACTTATTTTTCTCTTCTAACTATAAAAAACATTCCACCTTTTTTTCTTTTTTTTTGACTTTTTTCTAAAAGATGTGCTGGGCGCCATGACTCAGACTGAAAATGGCTAGGGAACCTAGAAGCGTTATGACTATCTCAAAGCCTTGTGAATTCATGGCCATTTTTCTCTTTTGGTCAGGGAGTCATTTTTTCTCAGGTTCACGAGGATTCCTCAATCTTATTTTCCTGTGATTTTCCTATTTGACAATGGAAATGCATCAGCAAGCATTAACTCTTAGAAGGCTTGTTGGTACATGCCATTTGGCATAATGAAAATATTGACAATTCCCACCGGATGGTTCTTTATTGACATTGCATGTTTCCTGTTGCCTTTCTTCTAAGCATTACAGTCGAGAATTGACATGAATTGACACAAATACTCAAGATGATTGGGTGAACATAACTCATTGTCTTGCTACGCCTTGATTCGAATGGCTGTCACTTCATCGTTTTCTGTCTATACGAATATTCATGAGTTCTGAAATTTTGAGTTTACGAGGTTGGGTTTTGAAAAACAGCGATCAAGGGTGGGGTCAAACATTAGTCTACTATGGTTTCCATTTTCAAATTCACAAGACTTTGAGCTCTTAGAGGCTAAGTCTACTGTTTCCCAGATGAAGTTTATGAGGCGACGTTTTTGACACGTTTTGCCAAGGCTGTTTTCCAGGTCTAAGTTCCCTGTTCTGAAGAACAAAAGAGATGTTTGATGATGAGCTAAAATACAAATGAGTTCTACTTGTATTTGACAACGAAGCTAGGCCAAGCAAAAACAGACCATCTTGATTTAAAATCACCAAGATTTTGAGGGCTGGATATTGTCTGCCTTCACGCTCTTGAAATATAAGGTAGTGCATCGCGTTCTTTCCGAAACAATGGAGAATCTCCTCTTGAGATGAAATGATGACCAGTAATCTTCCTAATTTGACCACTTCAAGTTTGAAGCTCTAATGGAAACGAAGTCCGGATTTCTCTATTTTGAAGCAATCGAAAGCTACTGAACTTCTGTTGAAGACTCATGGCCTGCCAACATGCACATAGCACTCTGAATAGGAATTGATTGATTGCTCTCTCTGTCATGAGACATAGTGGCAGTAATTGTACGAAACCCAAAATTATGTTGGACGGCCACAATCAGAAACAATTAGTTTCTGATTGAATGCACACTGAAAAGATCCATGATTGAAACTCTTCTACATGTAAGTCGATTTTACATCTACATAAATCCGGAATAAATATATAGGACTAATAATGATCAAGAGTTTAGAGACTTCATATAAATGTTCCATTTCAACCTTACATGGACATTTCGGTTTCAAGATAACCACACTAGATACATCATCAACTTTACATTGATACAAAAGTAATATTTTCTAAGTCTAACTTGACATGGATACATCGACTCCAAAGACACTATTTTGATTAAGACTAGATACAGAAACAATCTGAAATATCACTTGAGTTTAGCTGTTGTCTCTACAAACGAAACTAGATGCCAGAATGTTCTAGTTTTGCTTCTTCCAAAACAAAAGGCAGTTCTATACTGGGGCATGAACGAAACAGAGTCCGCATCCTCATGCTGATATGGGTTAAACACTCAATTTTGGTTGACGGTCAAAATACTTATCCTAAATGCAAATAAAGTAAACACATAAGTGAGGGAAACAATATATTGAAAAAAAAAAAATTGGGACTTAATCAATTAGTTTAAGCTACTCTATTTTTCATTAAAGATCTTAGACATTCTTATATGTGGTTGACAGAGCAGAATCATTTATCAGACAGTATCCTCTACTAACTGATCCAGGAAATGGCTTGAAGCTGTTACATCTCTCGCAGGATCAGCCGCTGTCTCTAAATATTGAATGCTATGGAAAGTGGTTGAACAAGCTGTTGGTCTCCGAGAAATCATTTTCATTGATGGCTTGAGTTGGGGATTAGCAGATGAGCAAGCGATTGCAAGCTTGAAGATGGTCAGAAGTTTATCCTCAATGCCTGGCGTGGGCGTTGGCAAGCGTGAATCCAATATATTCCTAAAAACAAATGAGATCTCCATGTCGACCAGAGCGAATAGAGATGAAATGCTATCACCCGAATGTCTTCCTTCGATCACCTCGATGGCCACTATTCCAAAGCCATACACAACACATTTCTCCATCACCTTCATTGTGTAAGCAAGCTTTGCACAAAGAGGGTGATATATGTATTGGCACGAAGACATTGCTTTAGCTCAATCTTTGGATCAAGAGTTGATTTTAGAGATATACCCGAAGCTACATAACCATATGTGCTGACGATTGCAGTCTAGTTTGATATATTCGACTTAAAAAGTGTAACGACCCGGGCCCCATTGTGTAATATTGTCCGCTTTGGACACTGAGTCCTCACGGCTTTAAAACGTGTCACCTGGGGACAAGGTTGCACTCGGCCATTCCTTTCCCCAAACTGATATTGTCCGCTTTGGCGGCCCCACAGTGGCCCCCTCACGGGTTTGTTTTCAGCACAGCGGAAGCGTACGTGAAATGCGTCACACAGGTTAGAGGGGCTCAAGCCATTATAAACTGGCCCAAGACTCCCTCCCTAGGCGATGTGGGATAGGGACCCCTTCCTTGCGCACGTCCGGGGACCGAGGCGCGGACGCACCACCATCCCTCCTCCCTGTGCACCGTCGTTCGGGCTGTCACACTCTCCCCTCCTTGGGAGCACAGCGCCCTCGCTGTGGCCCCACATGCGGTTGGGAGTCAGCTCTGATACAATTTCTCGATTTGTGCGTGTCATCCTTGCGCAGGGGCCATGCTAATCTTCTCTGTATCGTTTCAATTTTATTGGATGTCTCCGAAAAGAGCGTGGCTGGGATGGCGGTTCGTCCGCGCTAGGGCAGGTGACCCAAATCGGACAATATTACATAGTGGGGCCCGGGATGTTACAAGTGGTATTAGAGCCGACTCCCGACCGCGTGTGGAGCCACAGTGAGGGCGCTGTGCTCCCAAGGAGGGGAGAGTGTGACAGCCCGAGAGACGGTGCGCGAGGAGGAGGGATGGCGGTGCGTCTGCGCCTCGGTCCCCGGACGTGCGCAAGGAAGGGGTCCCTGTCCCATATCGCCTAGGGAGGGAGTCTTGGGCCAGTTTATAATGGCTTGGGCCCCTCTAACCTGTGTGACGCGTTTCACGTATGCTTCCGCTGTGCTGAAAACAAACCCGTGAGGGACCCACTATGGGGCCGCCAAAGCGGACAATATCAGTTTGGGGAAAGGAATGGCCGAGTGCAACCTTGTCCCTAGGTGACGCATTTTAAAGTCGTGAGGACTCAGTGTCCAAAGCAAATAATATTACACAGTGGAGCCCGGGTCGTTACAAAAAGCTTAGCAGTGCTGAAATTAGAAACATGCACCTCGTAGTTGGAATCAAGCAGAATGTTGTTACTTGAAATATCTCGATGAACAATTGGAGGGTTTCATAAGAAAAAGCATAAGCCACGCCTTTTATGACATTTGCCCTCTTGTTCCAATCCAACTCTTTAGCTTCTTCTTCATTGCTTAAGATTGTAGACAAGCTTCCTCTGTCCAAATACTCATACATTAAGAAAGAGTGTTGTGGATGCAAACAAAAGCCCTCCGGTTTCACAATATTGTGGTGTCTAATTTTTGTCAAAGCTTTGATCTCATTCAAAAATCACCTAATTTTAATTTGGCCTTGAAGATATTTCCATAGCCTTCCCTTCCAATACAATAAGTCTCATAAAACGCCCCAGTGGCTTCTATGATATCTTCATATAAGATCTTTCCATTGTATCTTGATAGAGGAAAGACTTCAGCTGTCTTGGGTGCTAGTTCCGCTTCTTCTTTCTATGAAAAATGAAGAATATTCCAAAGAAAATAAACAGAAGAACTGCTCCTAGTAGAAGAAACACAATAAGAAACGCTCTGCCTCTCGCCCGAGAGGTTTCCCTATCTACCACCGTTTGATTACATGGCTTAAGTCCTCTAACATTTCCACACAATCCGCCGCTGTTGCCTTCAAACGCTTCTTTTGTTGCATTTTGGAATGCCGTGGTATTGGGAATGGGACCCTCAAACTTGTTGTGAGAGATGTCCACCTCCATCAAGCTTCGCATATCCTTGAAAGTCTCGTATATAAGGCTAGAAAAATTATTGTGTGAAAGGTTGAGTTTCACTAGGTTTTCCAGCTTGTTGAATTGAGCTGGGATCTCACCACTTAACAAGTTACAACTCAAGTCTAGCTTGGATAAATGAGTTAGCATCCCTAATTGGCCCGGAATACCTTGGCTCAACTAGTTGTTGCTCAAATCCAAGTGGATTAATTTTGAAGATAGCCTGATAGCCTGCGGGATAGACATGCTTAATCTATTCCTCAACAAATCCAATTTTTCAAGACCAAGTAGCGACACAATCTCTGGACTTATTCGGCCAGAAAGTTGGTTCCTACTTAATCTCTGGACACAATCTTTGAACATAAATCATTGTCTCGTTAGGCCTTCATTCAAATAGTTGTCACTTCGTTGTTTTCCGTCTATAGTATTCATTCATGAAGTTTTCTGAAACTTTCAATTTACGATGTTGGGTTTCAAATAGGGATGATGAAAGGGGGGGTCAAGCATTGGTCTACCATGGTTTCCATTTTCAAATTCTCAACACTTGAGCTCTTAGAGGCTAAGTCTACTGTTTCTCAGATGAAGCTCATGAGGCGTTGTTTTTGGCATGTTTTGCGCAAGGCTATTTTCTAGATGTAAGTTCCTTGTTCTGAAGAACCAAAAAGATGATTGATGATGAGCTAAAATACAGATGAGTTCTACTTGTATTTGACAATGAAGCTAGGCCAAGCGAAAACAGATCATCATAATTTAAAACCACCAAGATTTTGAAGGCTGGATATAGTCTGTCTTCACTCTCTTGAAATATAAGGTAGTGCCAGAACAGAACTCGCATTCTTTCTGAAACAATGGAGAATCTCCTCTTGAGATGAAATGATGACCAGTGATCTTCCTAATTCGAGCACTTCGAGTTTGAAGCTCTAATGAAAATGAAGTCCGGATTTCTCTATTTTGGAGTAATGAAAAGCTACTGAACTTCTATTAAAGACTCACGCCATGGCAACATGCACATAGCACTCCGAATAGGACCTAATTGATCGCCATCTCTATCATGATACATAGTTATAGTAATTGCACAAAACCCAAAATTATGGTGGATGGCCACGATTAGGAACAATTAAGTGTTTGATTGAATGCACTTTGCAAAGATCCATGATTGAAACTCTTCTTCATGTAAGTCAATTTTGCGTCTACATAAACCCGAAATAAACATATAGAATTACTAACAATGATCAAGAGTTTAGAGACTTCACATAAATATTCCATTTCAGTATTACATAGGCATTTCTACTTTGAGATAACAACACTAGATATGTTCTACGCTATTTCTACTCTAACACTTACTCTCAGACTTTTGCTCTGTCTCCTTACAGGGCGTGGAAGTCGAAACCCACTCCTAAAACTTAATCATCTCCACCCCAACCCCCCTGAGAAGGTGGGGATTCGAATCCCCCACCTCCCCCTTCCATATTGGAAGGGTGGTCACTAGGGCAAACCTTAGTGGTTATACATCATCAACTTTACATTGATATAAAGGTAACATTTTCTAAGTCTAGCTTGACATGGATACTTTACTTTTGACTCCAAGGACACTAGTTTGATTAAAACTAGATACAAATTGTTTGAGAATTGGACCGATGAGAACCCGTAGGTTCCAGATTCGAAAATATGCAAGGTTGGTTGCAGATTCTAAAAGATGAAGAATCTATTTCGATGGGTAGTTTGTTTCGGATTCTTAGTTAGAGGAACCTGGAACATGTAACCTAGAACCTAGAATAAGTTTTAATATTTTTCTTAATTCATGTTTTCGCACAATCATGTGATATTCCATATTGTTTGATGATTAGTGTATAATTTGAAAGCATTAGTTTGAGCTTCCATTTTATGACTGAGACTTTTACTTTATTATGTTCATATTTTTCATGTGTCTTTATGGTCAATAAACTGTAACAATAAATGATAGTCATTAAGGGTTTTAATTCACTGCTATCATTTAATTAATAATATAAGTGGAACCTGAGTATACCTTGGAACTAATCCTAAACCTATAACAGGGTAGGTTCTAGATTCTAGGTTATATAGGGTAGATTCTAAGTTTTAAAAATTAAGGAATTAGTTCTAATAGGTAGGTTCTGGGTTTCATATGGAATCTATACGAAACCTAAAACCGCTCACCTCTATTGCTTATATTAACACTTTGTTCATCCGGTTAAACTTATATCAAAGTTTTTTTTTTTTTTTTTTTTTTTTTTTTTGGGTCTGAACAAGGGAAATATATTCAACGAAAGGGAACATTACACCCAGCCACAATAGCGTCAGCCCTTAAGAGACTCATAAGCTGAAAATGAGGAAATATAGTCCAGCTACGAAAAGAAGATTGGCCTAAACGGGCTTTGCAAGCCCAATCAGCCACAGCGTTGGCTTCCCTCCTGCAGAACCCTAAGGAAAGATGGGAGAAAGAATCGAGCAAGGACGCCGCTTCAGCAAAGAGCGCTCGATCCCTCCATGGCGATTGCTTGCGAAGATTCAGGGTCTCCACCAGACAAAGATTATCCGATTCGACAAGGATCTGAGCGTTGTGGAGCCCCTGTGAGATCAGATGCCGAAGAGTCGAAGAAAGTGCCTGGATCTCTGTCTGCAACGCTGAACTTGCAGCCACAACCCTAGAGAAGCCATCGGTAAGAGATCCGCAGTGATCCCTGTAAATACACGCAATTCTTCCTTCGTTGTTGCCTAATTCGTAAGATCCATCTATATTTACCTTGATAGCACCGGGATGTGGGGGTTTCCAGAGAAGGTCGTGTAAGCGGATCTTCTGTTTCTTTGTACCACAGGGGAGAGCAGCTAACTTGTCGACCCGAGCATGGGTTAGAGCGCTGTCAACAACCAGGAAAGGGTTGAGAGGAGTTCTTCTGAAAAGGTATGCATTTCTAGCCTTCCAAATCTGCCACAATACATTTGAGATGAGCAGCAGTCTATCTGATCGATTATTATGCCCAATGATAGACAACAGCCAGGCATCCATACGTTGAACATTGTTGGGGGAGATGGAGATTCCAATTCTAGGATGCGACCACACCCTCCGAGTCCAATCACAAAGCAGAAAGATATGTTCCACAGTCTCTGGAGTGTTTTGATTACAAATGGAACAGAAAGGGTTAGTAATGATTTTCCTACGATGCAGGTTGTCCCTGGTGGCAATAGAGTTAGTACACACAGACCAAAGAAAGCTGCGGATCTTCGGGGCCGAGGACATTTTCCATAATAAGCGCCATAACAAGGTAGGTATTTGATATGAAGAGGAAGCTCTGTTTTCTTGTTGGTCTGTTGATGTGTGTCGAATGTGATGATAAGCTGATTTCACAGTGTAGATTCCCTGAGAATTTGCTGTCCATATAATTTCATCTTTAGTGCAAGAAGGCCGAATCTGAATAGCAAGGATCTGTTGGATAGTCTGCAGATCAAAATATTGATGCAATAAGGTTGTTTTCCAGGAACTTGTAGCCTGATCAATTAGATCAGCTACAAGTAGGGGTTCGTCTTGGGCCCTTGGTCCACAGATGATGCCCATGGGAAGCCATCGATCTTCCCTTATCTTGATTGATGCACCATCACCCACTGACCAACATACGTGATCTAAAATGGCATCCCTCCCACACAGCAGACTCTGGCAGCCCCAAGATGGGCGAGAGCCTTTAACAGCCGTAAAAAGAGAGGAGGAGTGAAAATACAATCCTTTAAAGAGTTTCCCCCAAAGAGAATTAGGCTGCTGGAATAGACGCCATGCTTGCTTACCAAGCATGGCTTTGTTAAAACACACCAAATCCTTAAAACCAAGACCACCTACTTCCTTTCTATTCTGCATAAACTTCCAACTCTGCCAATGAATTCCTGACTTGCTCGAATCATTTCTCCACCAGAATTTAGCCATGTGTTTCTCCACAGTTTTACATAAAGATATGGGAATTTTAAACACAGACATTGCATAATGAGGAATAGCTTGAATCACAGATTTCAACAAAGTTTCCTTCCCACCTTTCGAAATCATCTTCTCCTTCCACCCTTCTAATCTGAACTGGATTTTACTTAGGAGCCATGAAAACATGTCCTTTTTTGAACGACCCCAATCAGTAGGTAATCCTAAGTACTTACCACACCGCTGAAGGATTGGTACTCTTAATTCACTTGCCAGATTCTCCTTTAGAGAGTTGGGGCAATACGGGCTAAAGAAAATTCCAGACTTATTACGGTTAATAGCTTGGCCAGTGGCCGAACAATACTGATTTAATATGTTGGACAGATTTTGGCATTCCATTAGAGTACCATTCATGAAAAACACAGCATCATCCGCAAAGAAAAGGTGTGAAAGAATAAGACACCTTCGATTCAATTGAATGCCTTTAAGAAAACCCATATCAATGGCATTTCGGATAAGGAAAGATAATAAGTTAACCATGAGAATGAACAAATACGGGGATAAAGGCTCTCCTTGCCTCAGCCCTCTAGTGGGACGAAACCATTGTAAGTATTCCCCATTCATCTTAATGCATAAAGAAGTAGTAGAAACACATTGCATCACCAAACGAACCTAGTGAGAGTGGAAACCTAACCTGAGTAGGTAATCTTGTAAAAATCCCATTCAACACGATCATAGGCTTTCCTCATATCAAGTTTTAGAATAGCTTGAAAATGGCTTTTTCTTCTTCTTGTTTTAATCTGATGAATAACTTCCTACACCACTAATATATTATCCTGAATTTGACGGCCTGCCACAAAAGCACACTGCTCCTTAGAAATTAACATAGGCAGCAAGGGCTTCAGCCTATTAGCAAGCACTTTTGATATAATCTTATAGGCATAAGTGCATAAACTAATAGGACGATAATGGTCTAGATTTTCAGGATCAGGGATTTTGGGAATTAAAGTAATTGCTGTTCTGTTCAACTGGTGTGGAAGAGCCGCAGACTGAAAAAACTGCTGTACTGTTTTGATAACATCCCCTTTTATGATGTCCCAATGTGATTGATAGAACAGCCCATTTAAGCCATCGGGTCCTGGGGCTTTTGACGCTCCTAATTGACAAGTAGCTTCCTTGATTTCTTCCATAGTTACTGGCGCGATGAGAGATGCATTCATAGCTAGAGTGACTACTACTGGACATTGCTGTAATATTTGATGGTAGTTTCTAGAGCCCGAAGTAGTGTACATCTGAGCAAAGTAAGATGTAGCCATCTCTTTCAACCTGTCAGGATTCCGAACCCATTCTCCATTTTGATCCCGTAAGATATTAATTCTGTTGCATTGTCTTCGTTGAACTGTGGTGGCATGAAAAAATTTTGTATTGCGATCCCCCCACTTTAGCCAGTTAATCCTCGACCGCATCGCCCAAAATTGCTCCTCCCTTAGCCAGGCTTGTTGTATTTGCTCTTTCAAAGCTTTGATCCGAGAGTAATGCTCCAATATATTATCCTGGTTCATTAAGCTCTGCAGTTGCTGCTCTAATTCAGTTACCTTGTATCTGTTGTGCAGAAACTTTCGACGACTCCAAAGGGATAAAGCAGAGGTCACTGCCTGCAGTTTAACCAGGAGTGGGGAGTGGCACCCCGAAGGAGAATTCCAGGAGTTTGCGATGACTTGTCGACATTCAGCATCCTCATTCCAGAACGCTTCAAAAGTAAACTGTCTTCTCCTTCGAATCCCTGCTACATTTGAATCAAGTACTAATGGACTATGATCGGAACTTATTGCAGGAAGCACAAAGACTTGAGCATTGGGGGAGGCTATTCGCCACTTATATCAAATTTGATTGATTTAATTTCGCAATATTTGTCAAGTTTGCTGAAATTACCTATTCATCCCCTCTAGGTAATACCATTAGCCAATTAGTTAGATATCGAAAGGACACTAGTTAGAGAATAAGTGTAAACAAGTACTCGATCTCATATCTCTAGTTGCATAAAAGTGAGGTACCCTTTATTTTTCACTTGGTTGCTAGACAGCTTCAATGGGATAGTGGCGACTCCCAATATGGTTGGATTCCATAGACAGATCAATTTCAATTTTAATTTTCCAATGGCACCTGAGATAAGGGTTTGGGGAAACTTGAGCCAATTGAAGATCGTCGGTTTGCAATTCAACATTACCTCTAAACTCATCTTCTCATCTTCGCCTTGCTAGAAGGGTCACAATAGGTACATATTGTTGTGTTTATCCTAAATTAATTTTCGTGTCACAAAAAAGTTTTAAATTGATATACTTATGCTTAGGAGGCTCAGGATTTTTACAATAAGATTCTTCAAATCTAATTTTCGAAGATGCTTTGACGTTTGAACCTTTAGTACCCCATTTCACTATTGCAAACAAGTGTGATAGGTGCAGGATTACAAGTCAAAGATCTAATACCGACCTAAAACTTCAACAGAAATTTGGAGTGGGAAGGACATTAAATGGCACATTCAATCATGTATGAATAAATAAAATTTAAGTTAACCGGGGCCAAATGAGCTTTTGCAGCTCTTGATCTTCGTTCCCATGGACAAATAAGAATGGCGTACACTAACAAGAAAAAGCACATATGGGAGTTAATGATGCAAAGCAAGCATGTTCATCTAGTCAATCAACCCAATTTAGAATCACACTTAAAAAAGATGATGACATAATATAAATGAGCATCCATATGCCGAATTGCATTTTAATCCGACAAAAATTATCTTCCTTGATCTACATTGCACATAGTTCAAAGGGACCACTTCCCAACAATTTCATCGGCCCCCATGAAATTTAATGGCCTTCCGCTTTGGCTTCCTCATCCATTTGGCTCCTCTTCTGTCCATCCTTATTATTTTTTATGCCAACCATTTGGGTCTTCCAATTTCACATGTAACATACGCTACGAAGATTCCAACTACGATTCCACATGCATAGCCTATCTTGACTGCTTTCCTATCAAACCTACTACCATGCTGTCTTGAATTATCCTCTTGGAAGAATGATGGTTGTGGAGGCTAAGCATCACCAGGGCATGCGTTTCATAATAAAGTTCCTCATAAGCTTAGGTTTCCATGAAATGAGTTGCTTGTGAATGTGCTCAATTGCTTATCTTGAGGTATGGGGCCTGTGAGTTGATTCTTTGAAAGGTCCAAATACTCAAGGAACGACAAATCGCCCATTTCTCTAGGAACCCTCCCGCAAAGCTTGTCTGAAGATAAATATATCCTTGCAAGGTTAATCAAATTTCCAAGGGTTGAATGGAACCCACAAGATGGTTGTGGGAAAGGTCGAGCCCTATGAGAAAATGAAGAATTCCAATAACACTTGGGATGTTCCCTTGAAAAGAGTTGATCGATAAGTCAATGCTTGTGAAGATGTTCAAGATCCTTTCTAGCCGAATCTCCTTTCCTTTCATGATCACATTCATGGAAGCTTCATACAATTGAGTTCCAGCTTCTTGGCTCATGTACAATGATTTGTTTTGTGGCTCTTGCACATTTTATCCATTCATCATCCCTTCAAGTTTCTCTATCAAATTGGCTAGTAAAGGACCAACAAAGTCGTTATTTGAGAGATCCAAAATGTGCAACTTAGGAATGAGATGATCTACCCTCAGAAAATGTAAAATACATTTAAAATTGTTAGACCTCAGAGTAAAAACTTTTAGGTCTGACAGTCTTCCTAACCATGCTGGGAACTTATCCACTATCTTATTGTTGGTCAAATCTAGGACTTCCAAGTTTTTGCAATTGACAAGGGATTGTGGCATTGTGCCTTGAAATTGATTTTGACTCAAGTCAAGAATTCTCAAGCTACTTCATATTGAAAATGTTTGAGGGATCGTGCCCGAAAGGATATTTATTCACAAGTTCAAAACAAATAAACCACTACTCAAGTATGATAAGCATTGGGGTAGGCTACCAATTAAGCTATTATTAGACAAGATGAGGTGTAAAAAGGTTGGTGGCATTGCAAATCAATAAAGAGATCTTCCCTGAAAGTTTATTTTCGCTGACGCGTAAATAGACTAGGTTAGTCAAATTACCAAAAGAAAAGAGAATTGGACTAGTGAGCTGATTTGCACTCAAATGCAATAGGTTCATATTTTGAATTTTTCTCGAGTCATTAGGAATGCTACCGGAAAGATTTTTGAAGCTTAGTAGCAGTACCTCCAAGTTCATTAGATCCCCTACGGATCTAGGAATCAAACGAAAGTTGATTGAGGTGGAGGCACAAATAAACTAGGCCAGTCAAGTTACCCAAAGATGAAGGAATTAGGTCGGCGAGTTGATTTCCACTTAGCTTTAAGTCATGCATAGTGCGGAGATTTCCCATCTCATCGGAAATGTGACCCAGATCATAGAGGTAAAGAAGGGTAAGCTCCATCAAATTGTCTAATATTGATGGTATTGAAACAATAAGATTATTATTGTAAAGACTCAACGAGCTAAGAAGGTTTGAATTCTCTAGCTCTAAGGGAATAGAACTATTAAGCTTATTGGCAAATAGGTGTAGTTCTCTCAATTTGGTTAAGTTCCTCAGAGTGGAAGGAATTGGTCTTGTTAGTAGGTTGGTATCCATGTGAAGCACTTCCAAATTTATCATATTTCCCATTTCAAGAGGTATAGAACTAGAAAGAGAGTTGTTGTAGACATACACTCTAGCTAATTTGCTCAAATTACCCAATGAGGATGGGATGGATCCATCCAATTGATTCAAACACCGTGACCTCATTGAGCAAATGCAGTTGCCCAATTTTTAATGGAATAGAGCCATTTAACTCATTGAAAGCTAGGTGTAGGATCTCCAATTTCGTTAGACAGCCGATGTTTGGCGATATTATCCCTAAGAACCGATTGATAGAGAGGTCAAGATAAGTAAAGATTGCCCAAAAGACTGATATCAGGTGGAATGTGGCCAGAGAGACTATTTACACTCATGTTCATATATATGAGGTGAGACAAAGATGATAATAGAGATTCATCAAGTGAACCTTCAACATGAGCTCTAATGAGATTTATGGTGATCATGCTCCTGACTTGATTGTGGGAGATGCCATACCAAGCACATGGACTGATAGTTAAATTAGAATGGGTGGCATTACAAGGAAAGGGAGTCCATAAAGAGAGAAGAAACATAATGGTTGTCAAGACTAGACTCCCTACTTGAGGAGGGCTTGGGCTTCTGCGGGGGAAGCATGAGCGGGAAGTGGAACGACAAAGGTAGGGAAAAGGGCAAGGGTGGCCGTAAGGCTAATGACCCTCTTAGAATTAAATTCTAATGAAGAGTCCATCTTTTCTTCTCGTCTTACTCATTTGGTTCTGGTGAGTTGGTTTTTCTTTTCCTGAGGCACTAAGGGCGCGCATGATTCTATTTCTATTTCTGGACGAGTTTCTGAGCAAAAAAATCTGTTTGATAACGATACGAAATTTCTGTTTCAGAAATAGAAATTCGTTTGATAACAGTATAAAATTTCTATTTCTTAAAACAAAATTTTTGTTTTGGAGTGATTGAGATGTTCATTCTTACAAATTTCATATGCTTATCAATCCATTGACCCAAATACAAAGTAAGAGTTTTTATTTTTTATTTTTTGGTAAGGTCTCCCTTTTTTAAAAGAAAAAAAATACAAAGTAAGAATTGTTATATCAAATTTTCTAAATTTTCACACAAAATTCTTTAGCATCCACCTAGATAGGCAATTATGGTCAAATAATATATTTATCAATAGTCTCTATACAATATAAAAAAAGAGATCCATATGCATTACTCTTGAGCATGATAGAAGGTTCCCAAAACTCTAGTATAATGAAGGTGGGCAACCATGTCACGTGCCTGAATTTTGGCTTTGAATTTTTAAAAAATAAGCACATTGGTAAACTTTAAATTCCTATGTATTATAGAAAGTTGAACTTTCTCATGCAAATATTCCAATCCCCTTCATGCTAATGTGTCACGTGGCGACGGTTTATGATATCGAGCAATCATTTTAGAAAGAAACACAAAGAAGTGTGTTGGGCAATTTGCAGCAAATTTTACAAAATTGGCAAATTTTATGAAGTTTAATAGAGCTTGTCATAAAAGATTACTACAAATAAGGGAAATCCTCAACTACAATATCACATTACAATAATTAAGATAGGAATCATCAAATACAATATCATATTACAAAAGCAAATATTGGAAATCCCCAAATACAAAATAATAGAAATACATTACAAAAGTTGAAAACATGATTTCATGGAATCTCCGGCATATTATGATCCCTTGCCATTTTATTGGCAATACTTTTTCTAAGCATATTCATCTCAGTGTTCTCCTCGGTTGATGTATCGCCAACCTCATCTTGTGCAAGTCCAAATGGGTACTCTGGATCTCCATATAAGGAAAAGTTTCTATCCCTCCTGTCTTGATCACGGATGTAATTATGAATAGCACAACATGCAATTACAACATGTGCTTGCTTTTGAATTGCAAATGCAGGCATGTGTTTCAAAATAAAGAAGCGATTCTTTAATGCCGCAAATGATCTCTCAATGACATTCCTTAGTGAAGAATGCCTATAGTTGAACAACTCTCTTGCTGTTCTTGGTCGTCTTGCTCTACCCCTATAATCATTTAGATGATACCGTTCTCGTCTGAAAGGAGTCAAGAATCCTGGAATTGATGCATAACCAGAATCTACAACATAGTATTTGCCTATAACAAGGTATTCATATATTAGTCGTGATTTGTAAATGCAATACAATCTTAAAGAAAATTAACACTTTCAGAACAAGTAAATACCTATTGGAGCTCGAGGGAATTCCAAGCGAGGAGTCTCGAGTGCTGCTGATAAAACCTGGCAATCGTTGGCAGATCCTTCCCAACCAGCATACACAAAGGTAAATTTCATATCAAACAAACATGCACACATCACATTTTGAGTGGTAATTCCTTTTTTGCCTCTAAATGGAATTTGCTTAAACACAGGTACAAAAGCATGAATGTGAGTACCATCAATAGCGCCCACACAATCCTGTCATTTTATCAAAGAATACTGTTATATAGGATTAGCAACAAAATGAAATCAATGTTATAAATGAATTTATGAAAATCCTACCTTGAAGTAAAGGGAATGGTTGGGATCCATAAGAATCTCATTTGGGACCACATCAAAGGAAGGTGTTACGATAATCTGTTTTGCAAGTTTGCGAACTGCTTTCAACACTATAGTGAAGTATTTGCTGATAGTTTGTCCCGAATGTTGGAATCTCTCGCATAAACTTCTATTCGTGTTCTTGTGACAAATCATAAATAAGAAGATCCCAATTTGTTCATCTACCTTTATAAATCGACTATCTTGCAGCCAACCTCTTGCCTTCATCAAATCACAAAGATTGAGAAAGACGTGTCTCTCCATTCTAAAAGATTCATATATTCTATCTGAATGTCCTTGAAGAACCTCCCTCATCCATTCAGGTCCCGACAATATGCTATCCCTAAAAGGTTCCCTTGAGTGCATAGACATATCCATCGTAACCAACCACAACCATGCTATTATTATATCGATATCAAAATCATCAAAGTCTAGTTCAACTGTTTCACCTGTTGCTACTTGATCATTACACGTGCTACTTTCACCCCCCTCCATATGCGCTATGCCATCACATGAAAAAAGAAGATAAACACAATATATAAGTAAGGAATCTAATAATAATCAACAATAGCCACAAAGTTTTTATAATCGCATCATAAAAAAGACCAAAGTATCTCAAATACATAAGTCATAGAGTGAAATTAAACCAAATATATAAATCCATAGCATACTACTCAACATCTACTTAAAGAGATTCAATAAGTCCACGTCTCCTTTTAGGTAGCGATATGATGAAAGCCTCTCTCCAAGTGGCATAAAGGCATGAATGGTTGACAGCTTTGTTGTAAAGATTTTGCTCCAAATCAGGCATGCTATTAAGGACGGCAATCACGGCTGCTATGGAGTAGGGGTCTACAGGTGATGGGGCATCTGAGGTCACAGAGCCACTACTTGTTGATTGACCAGTCCTCATTTTAATCATTTCTTGAAGGGCTTTGCAGGTGTCACTAACATCAAATCTGTTACTCTTCCTCCTCTTCGCATTTGGAGTCCTATCCTGCTTGTGTTTATTACGATCTGAGGGAGTAGTTGCATAAGGTATGAAGGCTTCCTCATTAGTATGCTGTTCATCAAATTCCTCTGGATCACCCACTGCATAACCACTACCACCATCACCACCGTTGCCACCATTGTCATCTCTCTCCGAGGACGCTATCATTTCTTCTGCATTTCCTGATGTATACTTCCTAGTAGCATATGTATCACCAAAGACGATACACAAATCAGGGTACTGAGGAAATCCATCCTTTTTGAATTTAGCCCATTCGCTATTACCCTATAATTTATACAATAATGACAGATGTCGGCATCATAATCAAAGATTGCAATACAATATAAACAAAATGACCCAGGTAAATTGATACCTTGATGTGAGACTCCCACACACTTTGATCCTCCACAGTGACAGTATTGTTTATATTATCCCATCCAAATGCAGATTGTGACAAAAGTTTCTTGAAACTACCATACTGTCTCTTTAGTTTGTTGACCCTGTGCTTTAACTGAACTATACTAAAGTTGAGTCCAGCCTGTTTATTTAATTCGACATGTATGTTATTTGTAACGACCCGGGCCCCACTGTGTAATATTGTCCGCTTTGGACGCAAGGAAGGGGTCTCTGCCCCACATCGCCTAGGGAGGGAGTTCTGGACCAGTTTATAATAGCTTGGATCCCTCTAACCTGTATAATGCGTTTTAAAGCCGTGAGGGAGGGAAATGGCTTCGTGCAATCCCATCCAAAGCGGACAATATTATACAGTGGGGCCCGGATTGTTACAAATGGTATCAGAGCCGACTCCCGACCGCGTGTGGGGCCATAGCGAGGGCGCTGTGCTCCCAAGGAGGGGAGAGTGTGACAGCCCCAGCGGCGGTGCGCGGGGAGGAGGGATGGCGGTGCATCCGCGCCTCAGTCTCTGGACGTGCGCAAGGAAGGGGTCTCTGTCCCACATCGCCTAGGGAGGGAGTTCTGGGCCAGTTTATAATAGCTTGGATCCCTCTAACCTGTATAACGCGTTTTAAAGCCGTGAGGACTCAGTATCCAAAGCGGACAATATTACACAGTGGGGCCAGGGTCGTTACAAATGGTATCAGAGCCAGGTTTCGATCCTGGGACCTGTGGGTTATGGGCCCACCACGCTTCCGCTGCGCTGAAAACAAAGCCTTAAGGGAGGGAAATGGCTTCGTGCAATCCCGTCCAAAGAGGACAATATTATGGCTTGGGAGAGGGAAGGCCCGAGGGATGGCCCTCTGCCCCTGCATAACGCGTTTCACGTACGCTTCCGTTGCGCTGAAAACAAAGCCTTGAGGGAGGGAAATGGCTTCGTGCAATCCCATCCAAAGAGGACAATATTATGGCTTGAGAGAGGGAAGGCCCGCGGGATGGCCCTCTGCCCCTACATAACGCGTTTCACGTACGCTTCCGCTGCGTTGAAAACAAAGCCTTGAGGGAAGGAAATGGCTTCGTGCAATCCCGTCCAAAGAGGTCAATATTATGGCTTGGGAGAGGGAAGGCCCGCGGGATGGCCCTCTGCCCCTGCATAACGCGTTTCACGTACGCTTCCGCTGCGCTGAAAACAAAGCCTTGAGGGAGGGAAATGGCTTCATGCAATCCCATCCAAAGAGGACAATATTATGGCTTGAGAGAGGGAAGGCCTACGGGATGGCCCTCTGCCCTTGCATAACGCGTTTTAAAGCCGTGAGGACTCAGTGTCCAAAGCGGACAATATTACACAGTGGGGCCCGGGTCGTTACATTATTCCATCCTGCTTTGTTGTAGGTAGAACTGGTGCGATTTCCCTTTTTTACCTCTGCTACCAACACACTCACAAGCTCATTGGTCAAAGGTTCAGTCCACTTTGCCATACAAACCTCTTTCTGGGAAGCCATCTAACCTTAACTAGTTGAACATCAAATGAGCCATATCAATTGGCGTACCGGTTCAAGCGCATAGACTTTGATGTCGATATCACATCAATATAATGTTCTATGACTATCAATAAAACAAAATGCACAAAGAAAATTAAAAGAGAATCATCCTCATGTAAGATTGTACAAGCAACCATATATTACAGGCAAAATGAAACTATACCCTACCTACCAAACATGAAAAGGAAGATGACAATTTATAAGACCATTCGGTTTAGCAAACTTTGCAGGCATCGTTGAGTTTTTCTGCAAACCCAATGATCTGCATTTGCGAATTCTACAACCAAATTTTTGTGCAGGGTCATCTATATAAGTAACCATGCAGAAAGATGTGTGAGATCAAGCCATACAAAGCCAGAATTTCAACTTTTTAGTCCAGAAGTTGCGACACCTGTAATTGGAGGCGGCAGCGCAGAAGTTGCAGGAGGTGAGGAGGGCTTTCGCGGCATCGATGTGGCGCTGGTCGTCGTCGAGGGTGCTGTGCAAATCAGTTTGTGGTCATATTAACAAAGATAATCAAATGAGAAAAAATAGTCTTTATACACTTTAAGAATAGTGCATGTGAAATAAATCCTAAACAATCTCACACGTCATTCTATACTAACAGAGAAAAACACTAACCCACAACCAATGTGGCATTAAAAAAAAAAAAAAAACTGCCATTCCATAATTCAAATTAACTTCCAAGAGAAAACAATATTTTTTTCAAGGAATATGAAAATGAAGGAGGTATGTACGCTTAGCTAGTTCAAAACACAAGCTACTTCACTCGGCCACCAGTCCTTGATCAAACCAATCCAGTATAAACACAAACCAATCCAGCATAAACACAAGCTACTTCACTCGGCCACCAGTCCGAAACTGCATACACACGAAACATTCATCCCTTCCTGTTTTGGTTCATTTGTTTTAGACTGCAAACAGTGGCATGTTGCCAAAAAGATCAGGCAGTCTTAGCCTGTTCACAAACACATTCTCTTGGATGGCCAATTTTTAGACCCTCTAGCATCAAAGTTAGATTCGTCTAAAATCTGTAGATAGGAAACTGGAAAGAATGCTCAATTACAAGTTGTGGTTCATGAATCGCTTTTTCTGTGTTTTCGCCTTCATATATCTATGTGGAAATTTTCATGGGATATAATGAGGGTCAATCATATCTATATACAGTTCTTAGTTCCCGGTTAATGATTAGGTCAATGGTCTTTCGCATAGACATGCTTATCTCACATGCAAAAATACTCTCTCGCGGCTACTCTACAGTTACCGGCTTGCTGTTCTAGAATTCCCTCATGTGGCCTTAGAAATTATTATCCTGAGTCAGCCTTTGCTCACATCGACACAAGAAGTATAGAGAAGGCAAACATCATTCAAAGAAGGATTCCACCTCTTCAATCTATCTCGAGTTGGCAGTCATACCTAGCCGTAGGCCAATTACATCACATACTTTTGTAGTACAATAGACTACCCAGATAAAATCTACTATGAATATATTACGTAATTCACAACTTCACAAAAGGAAAAAAAAAAGGAATGAATATAAGCATGTTCTTTTCATCAGATGTGGCTTATAGCTATAAAATCATTTTAAGTCCAGTGAAATATTTTCAAAATAGAACATGTTCGTCTGAAACAGAGGATTCAAAAATGTTTAACAAAGTATGACAATAGTCTGACCATGACCATTGATGCCCTATTTCTTCCACGAAATCAGGTGAAAATCAAAGTCACAAGCAATTTATTCGACTTTGGATAAAAGAAAAAGGAACAGATCAAAGTAAGCACAAAATCTTGTATCCAGATGACAAAGCAAGAATGTAACCGGTCTGATATAAATAATATTCATATTACGTATTCAGTAAAGAAGAGAAAACCAATCTGGAATAGGAAGGAAGGGTCAGTCTGAAATCATCATAAATACAAGTTAAAAAAAATGTTCATCATGATTATCCTGAGCAAATCAAGGGGAAAAAGGACAAGAAAAATGAGCAAAAAAGCAAAGAAGCTCATTGCAGACTCGTTCTCACCTCTCTCAACCCAAAGAAAACGAACTCCTAAATACCAACTCAGTAGTATAAGTAGTATGACCTTAGTCAACAATCTGAAGGACTAAATCCTCAGTAGCAAAGGAGCTCAGGGGTTGCGGACCGACCATAGAATCCCATCGCAGCATTTGAGAACCACGGATCAACTATGACAAGATAGATTAGCAAGAGAATGACATGTCTAGTTGGAGAGAGAGAGAGAGAGAGAGAGAGAGAGAGAGAGAGAGAGAGAGGAACACAACATGGATGCAGATGAGGGCTAATTAGAGCTGTGGGAAATCGGAGGAATCAAATGTATAGAAGATGAGAGGAAGTATGATCATTCACCTCAGTGAATCCAAGTAGAGATCGGCTAAAGGAGCTTCGATTCGGTCACCTCAACGTGGCTGGTGAAGCTGTAGACAACACGAAGATCATTCCTTTGCTGCTATGATGAATGAACGAGAGAGGTAAGGAGCTTAGGAGAAGGAGGAGAAGGAGAAGAAGGAGGAGAAGGAGAACAGAAACGAGAGGAGATGGAGAACGGACTTGGATCACGGACGGAGGCCTTGATGGTGTCGATGTGGCGCTGGTCGTCGTCGAGGGTGCTGCTGTACTCGCTCTCGAGGGGGACGTTGTCATTGGATCTGAGGGAGGCGTGTGGCACAGATCCGAGAGAGGCGTTGAGGGAGACGTCGTCGAGGCGATGAGGAGAGGTAGAGGAGGAGAAGGAGGCAGAGATGTCGTAGAGGAGAAAGAGGGAGTCACGATTAGAAAGAGGGACGATTAGGGTTTCATCCGGCTTTCATTTCTGATTTTTATTTCAGAAATAGAAAAATAGCTTTTTTCTATTTCTGATTTCTTGTCCGAACTATTTCTGGAATAAAAATCTGTTTCAGAAATAGAAAAGTGGAATAATTTTATCAAACGGATTTCTATTCCAGAATTGTTTTTGGAATAGAAAAATAATTTTTGGAACAGAAATAGTGCGCAATCATACGCGCCCTAAGTGATGCTCAAAAAGGTTATAGGTAGCATCTGCAAGCAGACGGGACGAGTTTTTGGCTCCTTGAAGACTTTGGAATTTTTTTAATTTTTATTTTGAAGTCTTAATTGGTGACTTTTCTGACTTGGTCAGTTTCCATTTCGGAATTGAGTCCCACTCATTAAATGAAATCCAGAGACTTTGACGGAGATGTCTTTTAGGAAAGTGCAGTACAAGTCAAGGTCTTTCGTGACGTGCGTGAACAGTCAACTTTCCATGGGATCAAGTGCCACATTATGCAGTTCTACGCGCGCATAAGGGAAGTCTACTCACTCGGCATTAATGAAGCCGGATCTTGTTCCAGTTGATCCCTTCTTGCCGAAACGACAGCCGATGATTTAGCCAAATGGCACCGAAAGCATGACCAAAATAAAATAGAAATAAATGCATAGAAGATCTTAAAATTTATTTAAAAAGTACAATTTAATTTCTATAACTCATAAAAAAAAGAATCTTAAAATTTAGGGATAAGTGCATTGGAAGTCCTAAAATTTGTTATGAAAATATAATTAAGTCCTAAAACTTTCAAAAAGTGCAATTAAGTCTTAAAACTTGTCTCGAAAGTGCAATTAAGTCCTAAAACTTTCAAAAGTACAATCAAGTCCTAAAACTTATCAAAATGGTTCAACCTAAGTCCTTCCCTTGATTGCACTTTTAGAAAGTTTTAGGACTTGGTTGCACTTTCGAGACAAGTTCTAGGACTTGGTTGCACTTTCGAGACAAGTTTTAGGACTTTATTGAACCTTTTGAAAGTTTTAGGACTTTATTGAATTTTTGTAATAAATTTTAGAACTTAATTGCACTTTTTAAAAGTTTTAGGACTTAATTGCATTTTCATGATAAGTTTTAGGACTTCTAATGCACTTATCCCTAAAATTTATTACGAAAATACAATTAAGTCATAAGATTTTAAAAAATACAATCAATATAAGAACTTGATTAGATTAATATAGTAACTTTAAAATTGATTGTACTTTTTGAAAATTTTTAAAATTCACTTATACTTTCGTAAAGTTTTAGGAATTCAATGCATTTATCCTAATAAAAAAAATCCATATATCCAATAAAATTGATGATTGCGTTTAAGTACAGGGACGTGTCAAAATGGATCAAAGCACCGCTCTTTAATGGCCGAGTTCAGTTAGCTAATATTTGAAGAATGGGTTGTCACGTGTTTAAAATAAGAAAGTCTAATAAGATCTCTTTTAATGAGTCTACATTGTATTTACCCGCAACCGATGTTGATCAAACAGGAAGATTGGCTATGAAAATTCAACATTATTTTGGGGCCCGCTTGTTTGAGCCATTTTGACATACGATAACGTGATTGGCTGTGAATTTCGAAATTCACGATGGTTCCAATGGAGATATTCCCGCATGTTACACTGGATGATGACATTGTCGTTGGATTACGTTCTGGAAGTTAACCTGATTATATCAAAGTTGAATGACCGCCGTCAAATTCTACGCATAATAAGGACTTCTTTTCCTTTATTTATAAGCTTTGCGATTTTTTTTTTTTTTTTAACTTTAGTTTACTGCGTTTATGATTTTTGTAATATATTTAGTAGTAGGTAGCATTGCATTGCTTAATTAAAAAATCTAACGACTGCAAAAAAGGAAAAAAGAAAAAAGACAATCGACGTCGGTTTTTTCAAATGGGGTAGATTGCTAAGGATTGAAGCCTAGTTTCAGTTGAGTACAACTTGGGTCCGAGGGATTGAGTATGGGTTGCCGAAATGGTATTACAAAAATATGAGTTAATATTAGTTAAATGGATCAATTTGAGTCGAACCTAATTTCAATCCTCCCAAACTTGACCCGACCCTATAGTGTGAGTAGCATCAGATGAATCTAAGAGATTATTGTCCTTAATAGGGTAGAGAGAACCAAAATAAATAATTATATAATAATAAAAGCCGTCTGGTGTGGCCCAAATTTTCTTAAGGTTTATTCTTGATTTAGTTAATGACAGGCGCTCCAGTTTTTCAGTTGCGTCTTTCCTTATGAAAGGATCGTACTCGAATCCAAATAAAACAGAAATATATATGGGCTCCACCTGCTAATGAGCTAATCCGGTTTACCTATTGTTAAAAGGCTGGTATTTACTTCGTTGGATAAAACTAAGGCTTCCCAAGGTATCTCTAACTTGAAAGAATTGGGAAAATTATCTAAAAAGTCCAAAACTTTGTACAACAACTAATTCAATAATAAACCTTTCAATTTTATCAATTCAGTTTTAAATATTTCAACAACTCACCAATTCGGTCTTTAATCTTTTGACAACTCACCAGATTTAGTGAGGTTAGGCATTGCAGCCCTTGCTATGGTTGGTAAATTGTCAGAAGTTCTAAGACTAAATTGACAAAATGTAAAAGTTTAAGACTAAATTAGCCACCGAACAATGGATTTAGGAAATTTTGGATTAGAATTGTGACCTTTCATTATGGTCAAATCCAATTTTCCTGAAGTAGCATGCGATTGTGGAGTCTGAACACTTAATAAGATCAATTGCGCTCTATCTTTTTACAAGATAACTAATGTCGTGACTTTTCATCAGCATCACATGTTAGGGTCCCACAACCAATGCATCAGCCGAATGTGAGGCCAACGAATCGAACCCACTTTCAGGGAACTTCATCAACGCCCAAAAAATTGCCAAAAGTAAGAGGGCGCCAAAATGCTACAGCTTTATGAAACCACACGGCAGTCTTAGCAGATCACCTTTGGGGATGGCTACTGGATTATGACCAAAAAATTGGCAAACGAAGAGTGGAGGATGGACTATGTGCAGATGCAGTAAGGGAATCGGCAGGCTGTGGAGCTGAGAAGCTCTTTCACCATTTTGTACGTCAGGACTCACGAGTGTAGAAGGTCTCTAATTTGGAGACCAACTCCTCTCATATTCAGCTTCGCAAGGGATGCTGGATGAACTGAAAATGAGGGAAAAAAAAGTCCCCAATCATATAAAAATTCTCAACAATCAGAAGAAGCACCATCGGGAATAAGGAGGGCACTCGCCTTGTGTACGATACACTCCGACTACGGTCCTCGTCATCATACTTGGGCGCCCTTCGGTCTCTGCGACAATCTGGACTTGTGCTATAGTTCCTGCTGCGGGGACGCTAACTCTTTCCTTGTCTCTGTACCTGCCGCGATCATATCGTCCCCTTCTTCTGCTGCGACTTCTCCTCCCCTGATGGCAGTCTCTATATTCGATTGGGTACCTGAAAATCCATCTTACTATCAGTTGCAGCAGAGAATGAGAGGGAATCACATGCAACTCGACAAGATACAACCACCACTACTGGCACGTCAGTGGAAATTTTATCCAATTTACTACGAACTAAGAACAAGTGTAACAAGCATGGATGTCACCTAACAACCTGGTTCGGAGCTTAATGACCAAAAAGCAGAATCTAGAAACCAACAACTTGATGGCATTATAGAAAATAGCTAAAAGGAATTAGCAATACCACGGACGTACTTGTTATGGAGGATCTTATGACTTAAGAGTTTACAATGTCATGACTTAGGACTTTACAATGTCATGCGCAAACATCTTACGTAAGGTGCCACGGTCACATTCTTCATCTATCTAGGATGTGTCATCAATGTGCTGATGTTGGAGTAAGTTCGAGTTTATAAGCTCTTCATCCAGCATGAATTAGCAAAAATACTTTTGGGACAGGTGCAAAACAAATCCTAAATGTTTTACCCATAGTCTCTTGGTCAATTGAATTTTAAATTTTTTTCATATATACTCAATAGGCCGTAATCTTGCTGCCGATGCCATTTTTTCCATAGAAAATGAAATCCACTCAGTATGCATGAATATAACTATACGTTTTTACTGCAAAGTAAGAGATAAGACGCTGGATTTTTTAATTACAAGACTCACATGAAGATGAAAGCTCAACTATTCATTTAAAATGAGGAAAAATTGGAGATTTAGGAAAAGTAGTAAAGACAATATAATGGATTTTTAGTAAAGGAGAGACTAAATTGATATAATTTATTTTTGGTGTGGTTTTTTATATTGATATTGTCTTATAACCTATTTTTAACTTGGTTATTTTATACACAAACAAGTGAAAAATCAATTATAACTAACTTGATTAAAATTGTCACACTTTAAATCTAATACAATATACTTTACGCCAATTTGAATTTTAATATAACTCATTTAGAGTTTTTTTTTTTATCTTAATTCTTGTTATCAATATGCTTGATGTAAAAAGTGAGAGATATGAAACATTGAATAAAGATCAAATTCGTTAAAATAACATTTTTGTTCTTGAGGATCATGGAGCCTGAACTTCAATCTCTAAAGCTCAATCCATCACGTCTGAAACGTGAGGAGGAAGACCGGAGCCCGCAGACACGGCCAAGGGAGAGGGCAGAAGGTGGAGAAGGCGGTGATCAATTCCTCTGTCCATAACCACTAAAAAATCGTTCGGGAGAGTGACCAACACAGAGGAGGAAACGGTTTTGAGGAGAGAGGGGGGTGAAAGCCAGATTTTTCCTTTCTGGGGGAAGTAGGTTTAGACGCTGGAGAGAGAGCATTTATCAGGGGTGGGAAACGATCTCTGTTGGGAAAGAAAGATCTATGAAATATGGGTCGGGAATTTTGGTTCCGATTACGTTTAGATCTATGAAAACGAGTCTCTATAAGTGTTTCGAACTTGTTGAGCAGTTTTGGTGACAATATGAATTGAGTCGTTGTATCTAGATCATTCGGTTGAGACGCCCATGGCCTGTTCGATGAAATGTTAATGAGAATTTAGTGCGAGTTAACCTCGTTTTTCGTGTAATCTGAAAGTAAAGCGACTTAGATTGATCTAAACTAGTCTTCAAGTCATTGACGTATGAGTCCTAGCGATTTCTTAATATCTAAATCTGTTTCTAAGCTCTGCTTCATTGTTTTTTTGTTTTATGTTCCAATGCCCCTGTAAATGATGGTCACTGGTGAGAGCTTGGCTAGAGTTGATGTCACAGTTAGCGATCATTCGTAAATCATTCTAGTTTATCTCGACATGGGTCGTCTTACTTCGTAGCCTCAGTTTCCGTCCGTTTCGGCAAGTCGTAGTAAACAGGGTAACATCCTGTGAACGCAATGGTCAAAGGTAATAGCCGATGGCATGGATCTTGTGATGAATATGGGAGATCGATTGGTAAGTACATATGTTCAATATTTCGGTGTTTTGGTGTGATAAGCTCCGATTGTTGATGTGTTGGTATGGTGAGCTTTGATTTTTGTCGTGTATTTTTCAGTTGGTACTAAGGGAGGCGATAGAATGAAGACAATGGGAGAGAGAAACAAAATTGATTAGCAAATGGAAAATGAAGGAAAGAAATTGGGCTCCATTTGTTTTTGCGGAAAATAAATGATTTGAAAAATATTTTTTTGAAAACAATTACTTGTATCTCTTGTAAATAGTTATCGATAATGGAAATATTTTTTATTAATTAATTATTTCAAGCGATCATCTTTTTAATTTTTTTTAAAAATTATTTGTTTTCCACAAAACAAATAGAGCCTTAATGAACACTGAGTTTAATTAGTTAATGGATTCGGGCTTAGCCTGGTTTTTTTTTTTTTTTTTTTTTTGAACGAAAAGGGGTGATATATTATATTAAGCTGAGTTTGTACGTAGCATCGAGGAGTACAATCCAGAATAAAGAGATTACGAAGGGGTACAGGAGGAGATAAAACCCAATTCGCAGGCAGTTGGTGCTGTCGGTGTTGCTTCGCCACCCAATCGGCCGCGTAATTCGCCGTTCTAGGGCAGAAACGGATGGCTAGGATGTCACACTGTTGCAATTCCCATTGACACGCCTTAATGGTTTCTTCGGATTCCCACGATGCACCGGCCCGGCCCAATACACTTTCCACAAGGGACAAGCAGTTGCTTTCGCACAGGAGGCTTGAGAAGCAATTCCGTTCCATCTCCCTCGTTGAAGTAAAGCTCTTGAGATACCGTAGCCCCTGCAGAAGCGCTTCGGCTTCCGCCTGCAGAACCGAGGAAGCCCTCACTTGAACCGCGAATCCATCAAGAAATCTCCCTTCTGCGTCGCGGAGAAGACCGGCTGCAGAGCCTAGGAAGTTCCCCTCTTCCCAGGACGCATCAACGTTTAATTTAACCTCCCTACTCTTCGGTGGCTGCCAGATCTGAGGTAAAGGTTCGATTTTTTGCAGTTGCTGGGTGTGATTCGTCCCTCTGACCATCATCTGACTTTCTTTTTGGGCGGGATCGATGATGGCCGACGGAAGGGGGGTTTGTCCTTTGAAAACCCATGCGTTCCTGGATTTCCATATCTGCCACAGAAGGTGTGCGAGGAAAGCTTGGACAGGTACCTCCGGCCTTTCCTGAAAAATATTCATCAACCACTTATCTGTGCGTTGAACCGAATCTTGGTGATTGAGGGTGTGGGTGCGTCGATCTTTCCAGACATGTTTTACCCACCTGCAAAAGAACAGCATATGCTCGGTGGTTTCCACCGTGTGATGGCATAGTGGACAAAGTGGATCCGGTGTGATAGATCGCTTATAGAGATTCTCTCGTGTTGCTAGGGCGTTTTGGCAGACGCTCCACAGGAAAGATCTCACCTTCGGTTGTACTGGGAGAAGCCAAATGCACGTCCAAAGTGAGCGAGGGGGCTTGAAGGAAGAGGACGGCTGGTCGAACGGGCTGTTTGTGATTTGAGGCAGGGCTCGATTATAGGCGCTCTTGACAGAGAGGGACCCTTCCCTATTACCGATCCATAGTAGTCTGTCCGGTTTGGGTTCCGGGCTCAGAGGTAAGGCAAGTATTTCATTGGCTGTACTCAGGTCAAAGGTTTGTTCAATTAGTGCCTGATTCCATGTGCGAGAGGTAGCGTTAATGAGATCAGCCACCATGTGTGGTTCAGTCTGAGTTGGTTGATGATGGAGCTGTCGCTGAAGCCATTTATCCTGCCATATATTGATGTGTTTCCCGTCCCCCACTTGCCACCTTAAATCTGTTTTGATAAAGTCTCTACCTTTCAGGAGGCTCTGCCAGCCCTAGTAAGCTTTGTGCCGGTGAGGAGTCGACTAGAGGTCACTGGAAGGGAAATATAAGCTTTTGAGAACTCTGGCCCACAATGCTTGCGAGGAGTGGTGTAGACGCCACGCCTGACGTCCTAGCATAGCATTGTTGTAAGTAGGTAGATCTTTAAACCCCATCCCACCTGAATCCTTTTGGTTTTTTAGAACATTCCAATTTTTCCAGTGTACACCAGCACGATTATCACCTTTTTTCCACCAGAAATTCGCTATCTTACTTTCTATTGCTCTACAGATCAAGAGAGGGAGCTTGAAGATGGCCATGGCATATGAGGGAATTGCCTGAATAACACTATTTATGAGGATTTCCTTCCCCGCCCTGGTAAGTAGAATCTCCTTCCAGCCCTCCATTTTTGAACTCACACGGTTGAGAATCCATGCACATACATCCTTTTTAGATTTTCCCCATTCAGTTGGAAGCCCCAAGTAATTACCTGTTTTGTCAATGACAAGTACTCGAAGTGCCGTAGCTAGGTTATTCTTCAGATCTGCTGGACACCACTTACTGAAGGTAACGCCAGATTTGTTTAGATTAATAGATTGCCCTGTAGCATGGCAATACTGAGACAAGATGAGTTGTAAGTTTTGGCATTCTGTGAGAGATCCTTCGAGAAAGAAAATCGCATCGTCTACGAAAAGAAGGTGAGACAACCTAGGGCAGGCTCTGGTTAACCGTATGCCATGTATAGTTCCATCTTCTAGGGCATGATGCATCATCGATGATAGGACATTAGTTACAAGAATAAACAAATAAGGGGACAGGGGGTCACCTTGTCTCAATCCTCTGGATGGGGCGAAGAACTGAGTAGGGTTGCCATTAAATTTAATGCTAAGTGTTGTTGTGGTGATGCATTGCATGATGAATGCCACCCATTTTCTTGAAAAACCCATCTTAAGCATACAATCTTTAACGAAGTCCCATTCCACCCTATCGTATGCTTTTTGCATGTCAAGTTTTAAGACTGCTTGATGCTTCTTTCTGCTGTGGGTAGTACGCATGTGGTGGAGAACTTCCTGTACGATTAGAATACTGTCTTGGATTTGCCTCCCGTGCACAAATGCACTTTGCTCTTGCTCAATGATCTGTGGCATCCAGCGTTTTAATTTGTTTGCAAGTAGTTTCGAGATGATTTTATAGCTGAAGTTGCAGAGACTGATTGGTCCGAATTGTCTAATGGTTTCTGGGTGTTTGACTTTAGGTATGAGCACAACATGAGTGCGGTTGATCTTCGGATCCAATACTTCCGAGGTGAAAAATTCCTGGACCATCTGATAAAGGTCAGTCTTCAGAACCTCCCATGACTGTTGATAGAAAGAGCCATTGAAACCATCGGGCCCTGGCACTTTAAAAGCACCCAGCTGAAAAACAGCAGCTTTCACCTCCTCCATTGTGGGGATTGCATCTAATTCTGTATTGATTATGTCATTAATTGATGATTGACAATAGTTCAGAACGGGTTGGTAATACCTGTTCCCCTCAGATTTGTAGAGGTCACTGTAATAGTTAAGGATGTGGGCCTTGATAGCTTCAGTATCTTGACTCCAATAGTGCTCCTCTAGTTGTAACATAGAAATATTATTTCGACGTCGTCGTTGTAGGGTTGTTGCATGGAAAAAGTGAGTATTTCTATCCCCCCAGTGAAGCCATTTGACTCTAGATCTCATTCCCCAGTATGCTTCTTCTTGCTTTCTCAATGAGTGTATCTGTTGAATGACTGTTTTAATCTGCTGTTGCGAGTGGTTTTGCGAGGTGCTGTTGGTGAGCTGAGTAAGCTGCTGTGAGAGCTCTTTAATTTGCCTGAGGGCATGGCCGAATCTCTCCCTACTCCATTTAGACAGCTTGACGGTAGTCTCCTGCAACTTCTCCGAAAAGGTACCTATAAGTGCACGGGACTGATGCCAAATTGAGGTAATAATATGTTGGTATTCCTCATGTTCCATCCAATAAGCCTCGCCCGAATTCCCTCTTCCCCTTTTTAGAGCCTCGATATAAGGATAACACCAATGGGCTATGATCAGACCCTATTGCTGGCAAGGCGTGAATCGCTGCACCAAGGTAGGTAGCTTGCCACTCCACTGTACAAATCATTCTATCAAGACGTTTTTTCACTAACTCTTCTCCCTCTCTTCTGTTGGACCAGGTATACGCGCAACCCTGGCTTTCCATGTCCATTAAGGCCGTTTCATTCAACAAACTACGAAAAGCCGCCAATCGGGTACTATCTACTTCCTTTTTCCCGACCTTTTCCCAGACATATAATGTCTCATTAAAGTCTCCCATGCATATCCAGGGGGTTGATGGGTGAGGTTTTAGAGATTTTAATTGCTGCCAAAGCTGCTGTCGTTCACTGAAGTTGGTAGGCGCATAAACAAAGGTAATCTGCATTTGTCTATTTGTTCCTGCTTCCATACATTCAGCATTTATGTGATGACGGGAGCTCTCTTTGACCTGGATGATAGCAGGTGCATTCCACATCAGAGCCAAACCACCTGCGATTCCTTGGGGATCAACTAGAAACAGGTTCTGGAACTTTAGTTTCTAGCAAATGTTCTCCACTTTTGATGCTTTATTTTTAGTTTCCATTAAGAAAACTAGGTTGGGCATTTCACGATCATTAAGAGCCCGAAGCTCTCGAATTGTCCGGGGATTGCCCAACCCCTGACAATTCCAACTAAGTATTCTCATGGCTTTTGGGGTGGCTTATTAGGGCTAGCCACCAGAGCCCATTCAGCACCCTCCTGGATCAACTGGACAGGGGTATCCAGCAGCTCCGAATCATCGATCCCAGGCGGGTAAGAGTCCCCGATACACTTCTGTTTCTTTACTTTATGAGCCTTCAAGCACTTCTTACTGTTCTTCCCAATTTTCAGGGATGGGTGAGTGGAATCATCATTACTGGCAACCTGCTTCCCCTTATCCTTAGAGGGATTGGGATGGTGATCCATCTCACCATTTGAGGCCTGAGGCCTCTCCATCTCGGGACGCTTCTTGCTACAAGCTACTAGCTGCATCTCCTGCACCTGATCTGAAGTAGGGAGGACTGGATCTGGACCTATTTCTGTAACAACAGGTAATGTATCCGCCACCACAATCTCTTCGTCTAGATTTCCATAGAAAGATTCCCAATAAGGGCTATGAGCACTGTCTTCTGTTTTCAGCCAAGTTCCATAGGGGGTAGGTGTGTCAGCTCTTATGGGTCCTTTAAGGGGGGATAGAGCACACTCCGGAGCATAGTGTCCTATTCGGCCACACCAGAAGCAAAAGAAAGGTAACCTCTCATACTTAAACTCAATCCAAAGCCATTTCGTACCGATGTCCAGAAAAGCACCTGATTTAAGGGGACTAGTTAAGTCCAATTCGATTTTAATTCTAGTTTCTTTCCTCTGTGCACTCCCCATAGATTCCAATTGGATTTCCTTAACAGATCCAATTCTTCTGGCTAGGTCCTGGTAAACCGAGGTTACTTGCCAACCTGGAGGTATTCCACCCATCCTCACCCAGAAAGAAGCCTTGGAGAAGGTATAACAATGCTCAGGTATTGCCGGGTCACAATCTTGCAGGACCAGTAAGTTTTGGGAGAAGCACCAAGGCGATTCTTTCAAAACCCGATCCTTCTCGGCCTTAGTGGGGAAAATAAAGGTAAATAGACCTGGAGCCTTTTGAACACTCAGAACTGCATCAGATTTCCAGGATCTCTTCATTGTAGCTATAAAGGCTGTGTAGTTCACGTTTGGCCTAGAATAAAGCTTCCCCAGCACTGTGCGACTGCACTCATCTAATTTCTGCGTGGAAATAACATGATTCGCTTCAACAACATCTGCCTCTGACCATAAGTGCCCTAATTTTTTGCAGAGAGTAGCTACCCGCAGTTCATTTGCCTCTTTGGTTTCCATGACTTTGAACAGAACGAAGGATGGACACACCCGCAAGTAAGAACTGCACCATACTACTGGCTAGTCCCAAAGAAGACCACACCTGACCCGACGTTTACAGAGTGGAGGAAGATCTACCTGAGCCGCTCGATGGATGGCCCTGCTCCTCCATCCAGCATTTCGACATCAACAGAGGGGAGACTGCGGGGCACAAGATCTGGGAGATCGGGACCTTCGAAGACAGATTATGGAATTTCAAAACCTAGGTTACTGTTCTATTGAAAGAAGAGGACGCTGTTTTTGGGTTTTTTGGTATTTACTTTTTTGGTGGGTTTTTGGAAAGGGATCTGAAAGAGGCGAGAAAACTAGACGTCAAATGTGGGGATTATGGTTGGCGATCGTGAAAGGAAGAAACGAAGAAGAACACTACCATGGCGGTAGAGAGAGCCCTCACAGCAGCGAGAGGAAAACCCCAACATCGTGGGGAGCGATGGGGCCGGCTTAGCCTGGTTTGAATAATATGAATCTAGTTTAGTCTGCTGGTTCTAGAATTAGCTCCGCTCGGGTGTCATTTGGCTTGTTCATTTTTAAGTCCTAATATGTCCAAGATTTCCATTCTCTTTTAGCATGTTTAGGTTTCGATTTGATAATTAAATTGTGGACTTCGTTGAATACCTGCTGTTCATTTCCTCATGGAGTATAATTTGAGTTAATCTCAAGGTCATTTGGTGATAATTTTGATTGCTCTTGAAGGCATGATAATATGTGGTTCATTTTCTAGTCGTTTTAGTGTCCTTAGGAGCAATTTTCATGTCAAACTCGGGGTTGTTGCTTCTGCCTTCGTTTTGGACGTTGCGGGTCATTTTCTGTTTTTCTGTGCGTGAATTTGCCTTGAGTCGAGCCCCGTTCAGGTGTTGCTTTGAGCATGTTGAAAAAATAGCATGTCGATTTCATGGCAATGTTGACATGTTTTTATGTCGATTGTTTAGATGATTTGTGGGTTGTGCACTTTGTATGTTGCTGATTGGAAACGCCTGGGCTTGTTGTGCGAAAGTTTTGATCCCATCTGAGTATAATTTGGATTTCTGCGAAAGCACATAAGCATTTTATTCATTCCTATTCGATTTGGCATGGTTGAACGTCATTTGCATGGGCGGAATGGGCTTATTTGCATAGCAAACGATGCTGTGGGCTGTGGATTGGGCGTGATTTTGAAGTGTGTTGATGTGATTGGTGGCTTAATTTATAGTTCATGTCATAGGTTCCGGTTTAGTTTAGGTTTAGGTAGGTTAAGACTCTAAAAAAAAAATGGATTCGATTTGAACATAGCTCATTGGGATGCTGTCCTAGGGTTTAATAATAAGGCCAAGTATTTTCTTTGTTTAACGCTTCCTTAAATTTACTTCCATATGCTTTATTCTTATTGTACTTGTTGTGATTGCTTTTTTTTTTTTTTTTTCCTAATTGGGCATTTACGCATGGACATTGTTTAGTGGCATAGGGTCATAAAATGATAAGGATCGTGTGAACCATATAGGCAACTATTCAATCAAGTTAGTGTACCAGAAGGGAACACTAGCTAGAGAATTTGTGTAATCACATGCCAGTCTCGGATCTTTGGTTGTGCAAAAGTTAGGTATCCCTCATACTTCACTTGGCTCCTAAACTGCCTCAATAGACTAGTGGCGAGTTTTAGTTAGGTTGAATTTCATAGATAAATATATTTCTATTGTAATTTCCCAATGTCGCGCGAGGTAAGAATTTGGGAAACTCGTGTCGATTGAGGACGTCGGATTTCAACTCAACATTACCTCTAAATTGTCTTTCAAGAAGGCTGCATCGTTGCAACAAGTACACCTGTGTATATTTACCCTAAATTAATTTTTGTGTCTTAACAAGTTTCAAATTTAAATACCCATGCCACATTTACCTCAAACTAATTTTCTTGTTACCAAAATGCAAAACTAGTACATTAATTACACATTTTCCCCAAATTAATTTGTGTTGCAAAAATTTCAAATCACCAAGATCTTTATTTGGGAAATTTCCTAAAATATTCTAATTTTTCCCTTAGAGGTCCCTCAAGTTTCAGAAATCAAAGTCATTATTTTTATGAATGAAAATTACTTTGGGGTAAATATGGTACGAGTGTACTACTTTAGAAATTTTGTGACACATAAATTAATTTGAGGTAAATGTGGCACAAGTGTCATAATTTAGAATTTTTGGTGTCATGAAAATTAGTTTGGTTAAATGTGGCACATATATATCAATTTGAGATGATGCTAACTGTAGAATTTATAAAAAGTTACTAATTGACGGTGGACTTGATAATTCATTATGTTGTTGGTAGTTTATTGATAAGTAAACTTATAAGCAAGTTACTAATTATATTATTTTGCGAACAATATTTGAAATTACCAGCAACTTCGAAAATTCATGAACATGAAAAAATTTCAGTTTTCGGCCTAGGGGACCCTATAATTTTGCAATAAGATTACTTTGAATCTAAATTTTGAAATTGCTTTGAGGTTTGAACCTTTAGTACCACCGTCCACTATTGCGAACAAGTATGTTAGGTACAAGACCACAAAACAGTGATTTAATACTGACCCGCAACTTCAACAGAAATGTGTGGTGGGACAATGACAAATTTAGAAATACTTAAGGACGTATTTCAATGGCACATTCAATCATGTAAACCCGAATTAAATTGGCTTCCGACAGCTCTTCGTCTTTCCTTCTTTTCCATGGAGAAAAAAGAATGGCATATACTAAACATTAAAAGGACATATGGTGTGTAAATTATGCAAAGCGAGTTTTTTGGAAGATCTCTTTCATGTTCATTTATTCAATCAACCTAGTCAAAAATCACACTTAAAGAAGAAGAGGACAACATAATAAAAACTAGCATCCATACTAGAAACTGCATTTCAATCCGACAAAAATCATATTCCAAAAATCTACATTGCACATAGTTCAAAAGGACCACTTCCCAACAATTTCATCAAACTCCATGAAATTTGATGGCCTTCCGCTTTGACTTCTTCATCGATGTGGCTCTTCTCTCCATCCTTCTCACTTCTCTCACCAACCATTCCGGTCTTCCAATTTCCCAAGAAATGTATGCTATGGAGATTCCAATCACTATTCCGGATGCATAGCCTATCCCGACTGCTTTCCTGTCAAACCCGCTACCATGCACTCTTGTATTGTCCTCTCGGAAGAAAGACCGTGGTGGTGGAGGAGGCCGAGCATCACCGAGGCATGCGTTTTGTAATGGAGTTCCACATAAGCCTAGATTTCCATGAAATGAGTTGCTCGTGAATGTGCTCAGTTGCTTGTCTTGAGGTATGCGGCCTGTGAGTTGATTCTTTGAGAGGTCCAAATACCCAAGGAATGACAAATCTCCCAATTCTCTAGGAACTCCCCCATTAAGCTTGTTTGAAGATAGATCTAACCATTCAAGATTAGTCAAGTTTTTGAGGGTCAAAGGAATTGACCCCATGAGATGGTTGTGGGAAAGGTTGAGCCCTATGAGAGAATAGAGATGTCCAATAACATTTGGTATGTTCCCTTGAAAAGAGTTGAGCGATAAGTCAATGGTTGTCAAATGGGTCAAGATCCTCACTAGCTTAATCTGCTTTCCTTTTATGACCAATTCCACGGAATAGGATGAATCCATGTACAAAGATTCGTATTGCAGCTCTTTATCATTTTGTCGGTTCATCATCCCTTGAAGTTTCGCTATCAAATTAGCCAGTAAAGGACCATCGAAGTTGTTGTTTGAGAGGTCTAAAATGTGCAACTTCGTAAAGAGATGAGCTACCATTGGAAAATCCAAATGACCCTGAAAATTGTTGGACCTCAAAGAAAGAACTTTAAGCTCTGGTAGTGTTTCTAGCCATGTCGGAAACTTATCCTTTATCTTATTATTACTAAATTCTAGAACTTCTAGGCTTTTACAATTGACAAGGGATTGTGGCAATGTGCCTTTAAATTGATTTTTGCTCAAGTCTAGAGCTCTCAAGCTACATCCTGTCGAAAATGTTATAGGGATTATGCCTGAAAGTTGATTGTCGTTGAGGAGTAGAACTTCTAAAAAGGACAATTTCTCTGGTAAGAAGCCGCTTAACTGGTTGGTGTCCAATCGCAGCACCTCCAAGTTCAGTAGATCCCCTAAGGATCCAGGAATTGAATTAGAAAGGTGATTGTCGTGGAGAAACAAATATGTTAGGTAGGTCAAGTTACCCAAAGAAGAAGGAATTGGGCCGGTGAGCTGATTCATACTTAGCTCTAAGTCAAGCATAGCATGGAGATTTCCCATTTCATTAGGAATGTGACCGGAAAGATTATTACCGTAGAGATAAAGAGAGGTAAGCTCCATCAAATTGCCTAATGTTGGTGGGATTGAACTCGTAAGATTATTATCATTAAGGCTCAACTCATTAAGAAGATTCAAATTCCCTAGCTCAAGTGGGATGGAACCAGTAAGCTCATTAGCAAATAGGTTTAGCTCTATCAATTTGGTTAAGTTCCCCAAAGTGGAAGGAATCGGTCCTGTTAGGAAATTGGTGTCCATGTGGAGCAGTTCCAAATTTGCCATATTTCCCATTTCAAGAGGAATAGAACCAGAAAGGGAGTTGTTGTAGACATACAGTCTAGCCAATTTGCTCAAATTACCTAATGAGGAAGGTATGGGTCCATTCAATTGGTTCGAATACAGCGTGACCTCATTGAGCAAATGCAATTGCCCGATTTCTTGGGGAATGGGTCCATTTAACTCATTGGAAAATAGGTGGAGGACCTTGAGTTTCTTTAGATGGCCGATCTTTGGGGGTATATACCCCATGAACCGATTAATAGAGAGGTCCAAATAGGTGAGATTGCTCAAGAGACTGATTTGAGGCGGAATATGGCCAGTGAGATTATTTATACCCAAGTCCATGTACATAAGATGAGACAAAGATGAGAATGGGAATTCATTGAGTGTACCTTCAATATAAGCACTGGTGAGATTTATCCCGATTATGCTCCCCGCCTGATTGCAAGAGATGCCATACCAAGCACACGGACTCATGGTCAAGTTGGAACTAGTGGCATCACGAATCCATGAAGAAAGGGAAGTAACCGAATGGTTACCGAGACTAGACTTCCACTTGAGGAGGGCTTGGGCTTCTGCAAGAGAAGCATGAGCTGGAAGTGGAATGACAAAGGTAGTGAAAAGGGCAAGGGCAGCCACAAGGCTCATGACCCTCTTAAATTGTAATGAAGAATCCATGGATTCTTCTTCTACTTCTTCTTCTCTTTTGCTTCTGGTAAGTTGGTTTTTCTTTTCTCTAGGCAACGAGCAATGCTTAAATAGGCCATGAAAACTCACTTCCCTATCATTTTCCATGATAATGGGAGTATGCAATAAAACGACAACCAATGAAGACTAAGAAAAGGTGCATTTATAATGCTTTGCATGCCATGAGAGTAGTCATTTGAGAGCTGACTGGAACGAATTTTTGCTTCCTTGAAGACTTTGGAATTTGTTACTTTTGTAGTCTTCGCATGTAACTTTCTCACTCGGTCAGTCCCTATTTCGGAAATTCTCTCTCTCTCTCTCTCTCTCTCTCTTTTGGGTTTGACATATTATACGAAATCCAGACGCTTCGACGGAGAAGTCTTTGAGGAAAGTGATGTAAAGCCAACATCTTTCGTGAGGTGTGGAGTTTGGGACACCTGAAGTGCCATAACTTGGCACGGGGGGACACTTAAGTGCCACTTTTTTTTTTTCAAATGGGACACTTAAGTGCCACCTCCGGCGACCTTGCCGGAAATCCTACGTGGTGCGTGTTTATTATTTTTTTAATGCTTGCGTGGCTCGCCGGAGAGCTGAGTCGGCGCGACTCGGCGAAACGACGCCGTTTACATAATAAAAAATTAATTAAATTAAATTAAAACTTAATTTAATTAAAAATACTCTAAAATTAAAAAAAAAAAAAAAAAGGGGGACGAAGGGGTGGGTGGCTGAGGGCTGAGCCCTCGCCGCTGCTGCCTCCCCCGCCGTCGCCGGGAAGGGCCGACGACGGAGGGGGAGTCGGCCGGGTCGCCGGCCCTCGGCCGACCGGCGGCGAGGGCCGCGAGCCCTCGCCGGATCGCGGCGAGGGCCCGCGAGCCCTCCCGGGCCGGGGCCGGCGACCCCGGCCGACCCTCCCCCTCCGTCGCCGGCCCTTCCCGGCGACGGTGGGGGAGGCAGCGAGGGCCCGCAGCCCTCATCGGATCGCGGTGAGGGCCCGCGAGCCCTCACCAGATTTGGGCGAGGGCTCACGGGCCCTCGCCGCCGGCCGGCCGGGGCCGGCGACCCCGGCCGACCCTCCCCCTCCTTCGCCGGCCCTTCCCGGCGACGGCGGGAGGCGGCGGCGGCGAGGGCTTAGCCCTCGGCCGCCAGCCCCTTTGTCCCCCACCCTTTTTTTTTTTAAAATTTTTTTAATTTTTAGAGTATTTTTATTTAAAATTAAGTTTTAATTTAATTTAATTAATTTTTTATTATTTTTACACGTCGGGACGAAACGGCGTCGTTTTTGCATTTTTGCCACGTCGGCATGCAAAAACGACGCCGTTTTGGACCTCCATCGCCGGAAAATTGCGTTTGGCCGGATTTTCGCCGGAGTGGCACTTAAGTGTTCCATTTTACTCCGATATTGGCACTTAAGTGTTCCATTTGAAAAAAAAGTGGCACTTAAGTGTACCGAAAAAAAGTTATGGCACTTAAGTGTCCCCCCGTGCCAAGTTATGACACTCCAGGTGTTCTTTACTCGTGAGGTGTGTGAAAACTCAACTTTCCACAAGATCAGACTTTAATTTGCGCTGCACAACTTTGAATTCAAAGCGCAAAAGACAAGTCCTCTCACTCGCTATTTATGAAGCCAAATCTTGACGCGGTTGACCCCAAACGACAGTCGGTTGTCTAGCCAAATGGCCCCGAGAGCACCATAAAAAAAAAAAAAAAAAAAAAAATCTAACGGCTGCAAAAGAAAGCGATCCATGTCAATTTTCCAAATTAAAAGTTTTCCATATTTGAAGGAGAAAATTGCTAAGAATTGGAACTTGGGTTGAGTTGAGTACGACTTGGATCCAAATGGGATTGAGTGTGGGTTGTCAAAATTGTATTACAAAAATATGGATTAGTATGGGTTATGTTGATCAATTTGAATTAGATCCATTTTCAACCCATTCATATTCAACCAGATTCTTTACTAGGAATAACTTTACATGGATCTAAGAGACTATCGATCCTAGATGGGCAATCAATAATTACATTGCAATGAATGTTGTATGGTGCAGCCCAAATTTTGTTAAGATCTAGTCTTGATTTAGATAATCCCAAAGGCGCTTTGTTTTTTTTATTTTATTATTATTATTTAAAGAATCACTTCCCTCCTTCCTAAATGACTATAATTTCCAAAGGTACCTCAAATCCAAACAAAACAAAAATGTATGTGGGCTTTAGCTGCTAATGAGCTAATCCTGTTTCCTATTCTTGAAAGGCTAGAATTTACTTGATTGGAATAAAGCTAAAGCTTCACAAGGTATCTTTAGCTTGGAGGAAAGGTAAGCTTTCAATATGGTCAAATACAACCTTTCATTCCGTCACAACTCAGAAAATTCGAGACGATAGTGAACTGAAATTTGAAAATGAGTACGTGACCATACGGTCATTTTACAAAATAGACGGTGGAATGTTAGGGCGCACATGAAATCATTTCTATTCCAGAAATAGTTTTTGGAATAGAAATAAATTTTTCTATTTCTAGTTCTGATGAGTTTCTAAGCAAAAATAATCGTTTGATAATGACACAAAATTTCTACTCTAAAAATAGAAATTCGTTTGATAACGACACAAAATTTTTTTCTTTTGACCGGCGACCGGCAATCGGCGATCGGCGGCAGTGGCCGGCGACCAGCGGCCAGCGATCGGCGATCGGGCCGGCGACCAGCGACCGGCAAGATGGCGGCGACGGCCGGCGGGGCGGCAACCGGCGGGCGACGGCGGCGGCGGCGGCGATCGGCGGCCGGCAGCGGCCGCGGCAACGGTTGACGACCGGCGACCGCCGGCGGCGGCGGCCGGGCGCGGACCGGCGACCGGCGAGCGCGGGCGCGAACGGCGCGGCAACCGGTGGCGGCAAGCGGCGGCGGCGGCCGACGAGCGGCGGCGTACGGCGCACCGGCAGCCGGCGCGTGGCGGCCGGCGACCGAGGCGATCGATGGCGGCGGCGCGATGAACGATAAAATTTTTTTTTTTTTATTTCTCATTTTTATTCCAGAAATAGAAAAATAGATATTTTCTATTTCGATTTCTAGTCCAGATCTGTTTACGGAACAAGAATCTATTTCAGAAATAGAAAAGTGAAATAATTTTACCAAACGGATTTCTATTCAAGAATTGTTTCGGAATAGAAAAACAATTTCTGAACAGAAATTGTGGGCAATCATGCACGCCCTTAGCCACCACTTTCGAAGTTGGGAGCAGGGATATTGACTTCGGCAGTTTCATAATTTTTGTTGTCAACAAATCGATGGGATATCCACTATTTTACATAGGAACAAGATGGGATTTATTTTTCTTTTTTATTTTAAAAAGTGAATCAAATTGATAAAATTCAAACAATAAGTAATACATGAAGAATCCAATCACAGCTTTTAAAATAGTGGATGTTATTCTCCGGCTGGAGAAAAGATTTTGTGAATATTGTTCCTAAATAAAAGAAATTTAAGAACTCAAAAAAAAAAAAAAAAAAAAAAGAATGCAAATATCTTGTATGCTTTGAACCTTCAATTATTTTAGGATTTTGTAATGGATTGACACATAGCCATGGAGAAAAATTCATTTGTCTTCTTTGATTACAAGAAATTAAGATGTAGCGTGATGCCAAATTTAGTTGGTATTTGTAAATATATATATTAGACATTTAAACATTTTTTTTTCTCTTATCTTGTTTGGATGAATGGTTTTCATATTGAAAGCAACTTTACTGATGAAAATAATGTTAATGATAAAGACGACATAAACAATTCAATTGAAAATGCTAGTGATGAAAGAGTCATGACACCATGCAATCTTAAATTATAGGTGATGAAAACAACTTTGCTAATACTTTGAGGCCATAAGAGAGTCCATTTATAGCAATGATTTGAGCGGAACAAACGAGAAGTCACAATGCATAATGATTTTGTTATTAATTGCAAAGCCAACATTTCAAGTGTTTTTCATCTTTGGAATTTGATAGATCTTTCTAACGACATTAATGATTTCTTTTAACTTAGCGATGGTAATTTTTTTACTTGTGATTATCTATTTTGTGGTATGTGTTTTTTTTTTTCCCTTTTTTTTTTTTTTTTTATATTCAAGGATTTTAACTTACTGGAATATGTAGAGTTTCCCCATTCAGATTGGTGTTTTTCGAGCTTTTATAAATCTTCTAATCCTAAATTAAGCCAACAGAAAAGGGAAACGATGGAAAGTTAAAATAATAAAAACAAACAAACAAATGAAACCAGTCAAAGCATTGTCCTTGTTTCTGTTTGGGTGTAGTTCATACTCCCATCAACAAGATGGCATGGGGTCCCATGAATAGCTATTGGATATATAATATATGTATATGTGGGTGTGTCTATATATATATATATATATATATATATATATATATATATTATATATTCTCTTTTTATTATAATTGAGGGATGTAACAAAGAGATGCAATGTATTAATTATAGTGAATAGCCTTAGTTGAAGAGTAAACCAAGGTAAAATCTCATGTCGCAAATTCTCTCACTTTTACTCCCAATTTTCTTTGTGATTGTACAACAAATTCTAATAATTTTCTCCATTAAAAGTCGTGGCTGGTATTAGACAGTTAGAAAATGAAAATTACGGCATTGTTAAGATCTTAGCGAAACTCATTGGAATTATATGTCATGGACACTCTAATTTATTGCTCCGAGGTCACAACATGTGATGCTAGGGCTCCAACCAATGCCAGAATGCCTTCCCCATTTAATTCCTGCCATACAACTATTTGGGGACACCAAAACCTCCAGCACCCTAAATCTTCAGAAAACCACCATAACATCATTCTACATACTAGCTATTACATTTCCAAGTAAATCCTTCACTTTCAAATGAACTGGCGTGCGGTCGTAGAGTCTGGACTATTCATAAGACCAATAGTGCTATATCTCTTGACAAGATTGCTAATGCTGCGATTTTTCATCACCATTGCATGTTAGAATCCCGTCACTCATGCATCAGCCGAATGTAGGACCAAGAAATCAAACCTATTTTCAAGCAACTTCGTCAAGACCCAAAAAGTTGTCAAAAATAAAGGGATGCAAAAGTGGAAAGCAACTCACGTTAGCACTCTAACTATGAACTATGTGAAGATGCAGTAGGGGAATCGGCTGGGCGTCCCCTAGGGACATCTCTGTGGAGCTGAGAAGCTCTTTCACCATTTCGTACATCAGGACTCTCGAGTGTAACAGGTCTCTGATTTGGAGATGTAACTCCTCGCACATTCAGCTTCGCGCGGGCTGCAGGATGAACTGAAAATGAGAGGAAAAAAAAGTCTCCAATCATATAAAATTCTCAAAAATCAGAAGAAGCACCATCGGGAATAAGGAGGGCCCTCACTTTGTGTATGTGATGCAGAGGAAAATATATTCCAAAAGATAGTGTTTAATTTGAATGTTGAAGCGCGGATTACAATATTGCGCTTATTTATAAGGAGGTCGCAATTTAAGAAATAATCAAATAACTCAAATCAAATAATAGGATTAAGGAAAATATATTAATAAAGGGAAAAGTTTTCAAAATGTTATTAGAAAATCTGCAAAACACGTTCAAAATCTTTGACGTCCTCGAAATCAAGGAAAACGCTTGAATTTGAAATCAAATATCATAATCCATTTGTGATTTCAAAGATCCTGCAATCTTTTTTGACTTGTGAGACCGCTATTTCAATGCTTAAAGGTTTCCATATGAGCATTTGCCCATTGTTCTACCTCGGTATGATCCACTCCAACTTTGGTCCTCGTCATCGTACTTGGGTGCCCTTCGGTCTCTGTGATGATCAGGAGTTGTGCTTCAATTCCTACTTCGACAACGGTAACTCCTTTCCCTATCTCTGTTCCTGTCGCGATCATATCGTCCCCTGCTTCTGCTGCGACTCCTTCTCCTGTAATCGCGGTCTCTATATTCGTCTCTGTACCTGAAAATCGATCTTGCTATCTGTTGCAGCAGAGAATGAGAGGGAATTACATGCAACTCTGCAAGATACAATGAATCATGAAGATGGTTAAGGGACAACCGCTACTTAATGGCGCGTCAGTGGATTTTTTTTTCTTTTAAATTTTACTTCGAACGAAAGAACTAGGTGCAACATGCTTGGATGTCACCTAATAAACTGGTTTAGAGCTTAAATGACAAAAAAGCAGAATCTAGCGACCGACAACTCAATGGCATAATATAAACTATCTGAAAGAAATTATGGCATAATATAAACTATCTAAAAGAAAGTAGCAATACCACATTTATAACTTACTAGTTAAGGACGATCATAGGAGTCTAGAATGTCATGCACAAACATCTTAGTTAAGGCAACACGGACACATCCTTCATCTGACTAGGATGTGTCATCAGTGTGCTGATGGAGTAAGTCCAAGTTAATGAGCTCTTCATTCAGCACAATTTTTTTTTTTGTCAGTCCTACTCTATGCCTAGATTTGTGTCCTGCCTCTTGCAGAGCGTGACTCGTCCCCATCCTATCCCCCCGAGAATGTGAGAGAATGTGGGGATTTGAACCCCTCACGTTTCCCTTCCATATTAGAAGAGTGGCCACTGGGGCGAATCTCAGTGGTTCATTCAGCACAAATTAACAAATGCATTTTTTCGGGACAAGGGCATAACAAGTGTTAAAACGTTTTAGTCATTGTCCCCCCATCTATTATATTCCAAATCTTTTCAGAAATTAAATCTCAGGTATTCATTTAAATTGAGGAAAAATTGGTGCTCAACTCAAAACCCTAAAATTGGTCCTTCAATTTGTAAATTGTTTCATTTGTCAGTTAAATTCTCATAATCGATTCTGTCAATGAGGAAGTGGTGAAACAGATAAGCTTAAAGTGTTTGTTATGATACAAACTATCCATATACTCTTCTTTATAAGTAATGAAAACAAATGCCAAGTTGGATAAAAAGGGAACATGATTGAATGCACTGTGGGTGACGTGCTGGACGAGACTAGGGACCACGGCGGAAAAGGCTGAAAATATTTTCCGTGGACGGTAGATTTCTAAACTTATTGGTTAATTTCAGATATCGGTAACTAAAGTATGATTGGTCACCATATTCTTTTAAATTTTACGAGTATAGTTAGTTAATATTGACATTATGATGAATTTACTGACATCCAGATAATTAGTAAGTTACCAATTAATTCTATATTTTATCTGTATAGGTAATAAACAACTAATACTATATTGATTTTATCAACATCTAAATAAATTTGTAAATTACCAATTTCTTGTACAATTTACAAGCGCAGTTAGTAAACTAATTACATTACAATGGATTTATGAACGTTCCAATAAATTTGTAATGATCCACTTCTTTCAAGTTTTACGAAAGTGTTAGAAGAGTACTGACCCTATAAAAAAATTTACCAACACCCCAATAAATTAGAAACTTACTAATTTCTTTTTCAAATTTTACAAAGTACTTAGTAAACTACCACTAACATAGCAAATTCACAGATATCTCAATACAGTAAATAAGTGACTAATTCTTTCAATTAATAACTTTATATAAAATAAAATATTCTAAGTTCTTTTCGATATATATTCTGAATATATTTGTGCAAAAAAGGTAGAATTGCCAAAAAAAAAAAAAAATTATTCATGAACATTTTTTTGTCAATTTAATTTTAAAAATTTTACAATTATGCCAATTTAGTACATTCAGTCAATTTTAACTGAAATTATTAACGTGGATACTAGCTATTTTACGATAACATAACTGTTCTGTAAGGACCCGGGCCCCCACTGTGTGATATTGTCCGCTTTGGGTCACCCGCACTAGTGCGGACGAACCGCCATCCCAGCCACGGTCTTTTTCCTCACGGTTTTAAAACGCGTCACACAGGTTAAGAGGGGCCAAAGCCATTATATACTGGCCCAAGACTTCCTCCCTAGGCGATGTGGGACAGGGACTCCTTCCTTGCGCACGTCCGGAGACTGAGGCGTGGACGCACCGCCATCCCTCCTCCCCGCGCACCGCCGCTCGGGCCGTCACACTCTCCCCTCCTTGGGAGCACAGCGCCCTCGCTGTGGCCCCACACGCGGCGGGAGTCAGCTCTGATACCATTTGTAAGGACCCGAGCCCCCACTGTGTGATATTGTTCGCTTTGGGTCACCCGCACTGGCGCGGACGAACCACCATCCTAGCCATGGTCTTTTCCCTCACGGTTTTTAAAACGCGTCACACATACTTAGGAACCCAAGCCTTATAAAGGCTCTCAAGGCTCCCTCCCTAAGCGATGTGGGATAGGAGAAATGCCCTTAGCCTCGCCCGCGTACTGCCGAGGCGATTTTAGTCCGTCCCTCCGTACTGTCCCGGGTCTGGACGCGTTATGCAGGGGCAGAGGGCCATCCCTCGGGCCTTCCCTCTCCCAAGCCATAATATTGTCCTCTTTGGACGGGATTGCATGAAGCCATTTCCCTCCCTCAAGGCTTTGTTTTCAGCGCAGCGGAAACGTACGTGAAACGCGTTATACAGATTAAAGAGACTCAAACCATTATAAACTAGCCCATAACTCCCTCCCTAGGCGATGTGGGACAGAGACCCCTTCCTTGCGCACGTCTAGAGACTGAGGCGTGGACGCACCGCCATCCCTCCTCCCCGCGCACCGCCGCTCGGGCCGTCACACTCTCCCCTCCTTGGGAGCACAGCGCCCTCGCTGTGGCCCCACACGCGGTCGAGAGTCGGTTCTGATACCATTTGTAAGGACTCGGGCCCCCATTGTGTGATATTGTCCGCTTTAGGTCACCCGCACTGGCGCGGACGAACCGCCATCCCAGCCACGGTCTTTTCCCTTACGGTTTTTAAAACGCGTCACACATACTTAGGAACTCAAGCCTTATAAAGGCTCCCAAGGCTCCCTCCCTAAGCGATGTGGGACAGGAGAAATGCCCGCCTCGCCCGCGTATTGCCGAGGCGATCTTAGTCCGTCCCTTCGTACTGTCCCGGGTCTGGGTCGTCACATTCTCCCCCCCTTAAGGCACAGCGCCCTCGCTGTGGCCCCACACGCTGCGAGAGTCGGCTCTGATACCATTTGTAACGACCCGGGTCCCACTGTATAATATTGTCCGCTTTGGATGGGATTGCACGAAGCCATTTCCCTCCCTCACGGCTTTAAAACGCGTTATGCAGGGGCAGAGGGCCATCCCTAGGGCCTTCCCTCTCCTAAGCCATAATATTGTCCTCTTTGGACGGGATTGCATGAAGCCATTTCCCTCCCTCAAGGCTTTGTTTTCAGCGCGGCGGAAACGTACGTGAAACGCGTTATACAGATTAAAGAGACCCAAGCCATTATAAACTAGCCCAGAACTCCCTCCCTAGGTGATGTGGGACAGAGACCCCTTCCTTGCGCACGTCCAGAGACTGAGGCGCGGACGCACCGCCATCCCTCCTCCTCGCGCACCGCCGCTCGAGCCGTCACACTCTCCCCTCCTTGGGAGAACAGCGCCCTCGCTGTGGCCCCACACGCGGCGGGAGTCGGCTCTGATACTATTTGTAAGGACCCGGGCCCCCACTGTGTGATATTGTCCGCTTTGGGTCACCCGCACTGGCGCGGACGAACCGCCATCCCAGCCACGGTCTTTTCCCTCACGGTTTTTAAAACGCGTCACACATACTTAGGAACCCAAGCCTTATAAAGGCTCCCAAGGCTCCCTCCCTAAGCAATGTGGGACAGCAGAAATGCCCTTAGCCTCGCCCGCGTACTGTCGAGGCGATCTTAGTCCGTCCCTCCGTACTGTCCCGGGTCTGGGTCGTCACAGTAGAGAAGTCATAACGGTGGTCTGGAATGTCCGGCTCGCAACGTCTTAAAACTAGCAAATTGCTCGAGTAAGACCAAGGTGATGTCTTCATAATCCTCTATTTTTCCTCTTCCTTTTGAAAAACAAATGTGAATAACCCAGGTTCTTTTTGTGAGCAGACTACCGTGTCAGTTTTCCAAGCTTTTCTCCTTGTGGAAAGAAAGGCTGGATAATTGACATTAGGTTTGGAGAGAAGTTTACTATAGAGTATGCGAGCACATTCCTCCCTTTTTTGCGGAGAGATCTCAGTAGCAGCTTCCACAACATCCGTCTCAGACCAGAGGTGACCCAAACGTTTGCATAGCGCAGCCACTCTCAGTTCATTTAGTTATGTTTTGAAAGTCCTTTTTTTTTAATAGAACCTGCAAAAGAAATTAGGTCCTCAATGTTCAATGTGCATTATAGTACGTAATTGTAATGGTGCATCTTAAAGGGTTTTAGCCTTTGGGGTGTTTGGAATTTCATAAAGGTCAAACTTCAATCTCTATCGTTGAAAAATTGAATAAGAAATTATATGACTATTTTATATTAAGTATACTTTTCCTTAATAAATAATGAACTGTTTGGAACCTTTTGACCATTTGAATAATTCCCACTGATTATCCAGATGGTAAGTGATACTAATATTTTTTGACCATTTGATACTAATATTTTTGCTGATGGTAAGGTCGAATCTCAAGACTACCTGGGTGGCGTGCGCAAGTCGCCTGGCGGGGAGAGCAGCATCACATTGGTTTGATAAGATACGCCCCGGACCAACTATTTCACGTGATAGTCTTGTGTCTGGATTTTCTTCTGGTTCTCACTGTGAACATATTCTGGTATTGCTCTCCTTGCATTAAGTTCGCCGAGGGATCCGGCAAACCTCGTTCCAGTATTTAACATGATTGGTTAGAGATGTGACCGATGTGCTAATTGGTGTTATGTGTTCATACTTGCGTCTGGTTTAGTGATTGTCCTAATTTTCTGCAAGTTCATCCACTGCAATGAATGGTTTGCGTTTTTCTGTTCCATCTTCTGACTCCTTTTGTAGTGTTAATCTTGATTTCAATACATATCATAGGGATACAGTGAAATCGATAAAGTGATCATCGATTTCATTCTGTTTTCATGCTGTGCTGCCAAGTGATTTATGGCAATTTTTTGAAGTTGCATATAGGATGTGGAACATTCTCTCGTCAAAATTGACGTCGAGAAAAATTAACTATATACTCCCTTTCATTTATACCAAGGTCTTGTGGTCACTACCGAAGGAACAAGTTTGATTTTGCTAGGAATAGGATGTTCTCTCTTTTCTCTGGCCCTGAGGGACTCCATGAATTTTGGCGGCCATTCTCCACCTTGAGACCGCTAGGCCAACGACCTAAGTTCTTAATTCAATAAGATGTTATCAATGCTTGATTGATGCATTCTGCTAAAATATGACAGCTACAGCAAACAAAACATTGCTTTAAGTGCAATTAGGAGTGGTTCTGGTCAAATTTTACTTGGATCATGTAATGTCATAACTTTTTTTCGGGGATGGGTAAGCAGTGGCGGTGATCTCCTTGGACCTTAGCATAGGAGTTCTACATTTACGGAGTACTGTCATAACTTTTTGTTCATAGAGATTTATCTGAAAAGATTGAACTGTTACAGCTGGTTTAACTAATGATAAGGGCATGCTGAATTTCTGAGAATGGAGTAAGGGCCAAGCAATAAGAGAAAAATCAGAAACACTGGTGGGTTTGCAAATCCTCTTCGATGAGCTAATATCTTCAGTTCATGGTCTCAGTATCACATACAACTTCTGAAACGTGCTCTTACCTTTTTATATGGATTTCCCATTCTCCCTTCATCTTACCCTTCCTTTTATTCAATTTAGACATCTTACCCTTCCTTGACTGCTCCTTTGTGCACAGTTGAATCACCATTCATGCAGTATAATTGTAATAATTGTTGCTATTTAATAAAAATACAATATCCATTATTGGTTAATTGATATAATATAATCATTGCACAAGCAAATTGTTATCCAGGGAGCTATTATAGTTTGAGCAGTAATAGGTATTGTAACGTTATAGTTACTACCGCAAGCAGATACTGTAATGCGTCAAAGACAAGTAATGTAATAATCGCTGCCACAACCAAAGCGTCCTCTTGTAGCTTCTGAATCTTTGCTTGTCATGTATTATAAGCTCACTTTATCAAACAACACTCATCTACGGAGATAGAAAGTACAACTAGAGATATCTATTCAATTGCCAGAAGCTATAGTTCCTCTTGCAATTTCATATTACTAGGTTATCTCTACTTCTGGACAATGACCACACTAGTGAGCGGCTGGATGAGCCGATAGCACCTGAGAAACCATGTTCATGGATGGCCTGAGTTCTGGATTGGCGGATAGACAAGCAATTGCGAGCTTGAAGATGACTAGAAGTTCTTCCTGAGTGCTAGGCATTGGAGCTGGTAGGCGTGGATCCAGCATATCTTTCAGAACAATCTCCTTATCCGATGTAGATAAAAGGGATGAGATGGTTTCACCCGGATGTTTTCCATGGATCACCTCTATTGCCACGGTCCCAAAGCTGTACACATCGCATTTCTCAGTTACCCTCATTGTGTAGGCAAGCTCTACACATAAGAAGAAAATTCATCAGTACTAGCGGATTATTACTTTTTAAGCCCACCATAGAAGAACAGTAGATATCCATTGAGTTACCTGGTGCGACGTATCCGTATGTCCCAATGACAGTGCTCCAATTCGACGTGTCCAGCTTGAGAAGCTTGGCTGTGCCGAAGTCGGAAACACGGGCCTCATATTCAGAATCAAGCAAGATGTTGTTGCTTGATATGTCTCGGTGAACAATGGGCGGCACACAGTCATGGTGCATGTAGGACAGAGCATGAGCTATGCCTTTCACAACATTTGCCCTCCTATCCCAACCAAACTCTTTCGCTTCTCCGTCATCGCTCAGGGTTGCAGACAGGTTTCCTCTTTCCAGAAACTCATACACCAAGAACGAGTGATGGGGATGTAAACAGAAGCCATGGAGTCTCACGATGTTGCGGTGTCGTATTTCTGTCAATGCCCTTATCTCATTCTGAAACTCGTTCTGATTCGTTTGCCCGCTATCAGACATCTGATGAAGCTTCTTCACAGCCACCACATCGCCTGATCTTAGCTTTGCTCTGTAGACTCTTCCATGTCCTCCGCATCCAATGCAGTATCTCTCGTTAAAATCCTCAGTCGCTGCAACGATTTCTTCGTGCAATATCCTTCCATCGTAAGTAGATATAGAAAACAATTTCTCTCTCTCCTGTGGTTGCTCCACTTGTCGGTGGTTCTTTCTTCTACGCCAAATGTAGCATACTCCGAAGAAACAAAACAGGAGAAATGCTCCAAGTATGGGGAAAACAATGAGAAACATTTTCTCATCAATGTTGAAGTTTTTATTCTGCGGCCCCGATTGACTACAAGGCTGCAGTCCATCAATATTTCCACATAATCCAGCGTTACCTTGTAATGCTTCTGTTGGGGCATCTTGGAACGCCGAGGTGTTTGGAACCGGACCCTGAAACTCATTGTAGGATATGTCAACCGTGGCCAAACCTGGCATATCCTTGAAAATTGCGTATATAGGGCCTGAAAGATTGTTGTGTGAGAGGTCAAGTTTCACTAGACTTTGCAGACTGCTGAATTGTACAGGAATCTCGCCCATCAATGAATTATTGTTCAAGTCTAGCTCGGATAAGTGAGTCAGCATCCCGATCAGGCCAGGAATTTCTTGGCTTAACCGGTTATTGCTTAGATCCAAGTGGAATAAGTCTGCCAACTGCCCAATACTCTCTGGGATAGACGAGTTTAATCTATTCCTGGACAAATCCAGTCTTTGAAGACCAGATAGTGATGCGATCTCGGGATTTATATTGCCAGAAAGTTGATTCCTGCTCAAGTTCAACCTCACCAAAGAGGTCAATTTCCCGAGTTCTTTTGGAATCTCGCCTATTAAACCATTGGAAGAAAGATCGAGTCCTTGTAGTTCAGTTGCATTACCGATCTCAGGAGGCAAGCTACCGGTGATGTTGTTCCCAGCAATTCGTAGATCCCTCAAACGCCGACAACTTCCCCAGTTGGCCGAGATCTCTCCGTGGAACTTGTTGAAACTCAAATCCATAAAGTCCAAGTTCGGGTAGACACCAAAACTGTCGGATATGTTTCCAGTGAGTTGGTTCTCTTGGAGGCGTACCCTGAGAAAGCTTGTGCAATTTCTCAAGCTTCCGGGAATGAAACCTGTGAGGTTGTTGCCAGCCATGGTGAGGTTTTGAAGTGATCCACCCCGGCACAAGTTATCTGGTATGAAGCCGGTGAACTGGTTCTTATCTAATTGTAGCACCACCAAGTTCATCAAATTCCCTACGAATCCAGGAATGGAACCGGCAAGTTGGTTCTCACGGAGATATAAATATTCCAGGTCAGTCATATTGCCCAGAGAAGAAGGAACAGGACCACCGAGCTAATTCATACTCAGCTGCAAATCGATCATAGCTTGGAGGTTTCCTAACTCATTAGGAATGTTACCAGAAAGCATGTTGCCATACAGATAAAGAAGGGTAAGCTCTGTCAAATTGCCTAATGTCAAGGGGATTGAATCGGTAAGACTATTGTAGTATAGGACGAGTCGACGAAGAAGTTTCAAATTCCCTAGCTCCGATGGGATAGAACCAGTAAGTTCATTATCATATAAATGCAGTTGGGTTAGTTTCGTCAATTTCCCAAATGTGGGAAGAATTGGCCCAGTTAGGAAGTTGGTATTCATGTAAATCTCCTCGAAATTGGTCAAGTTCCCTACTTCAGGAGGAATAGAACCGGAAAATGAATTGTTATAGATGTACAATCTAGCAAGGCTGCTCAAGTTACCCAAAGAAGAAGGAAGAGATCCATCCAATTGGTTTGAGTACAAGGCAAGCTCATTCAACAAATGCAGTTGACCTATTTCATCAGGGATAGAGCCATTCAACTCATTAGAGAGCAAGTGTAGCACCTCAAGCTTCGTGAGATTGCCAATCTCTTGCGGTATTTTCCCAGATAATTGATTAAAGGAGAGTTCAAGGTATGTGAGATTGATCAAAAGACCGACTTGAGACGGAATACCGCCAAAGAGTTCATTTATGTACATGTCTATATAGGTAAGATATGGCAAAGACGAGAATGGGAACTCTTCGAGTGTACCTCTGATGTTCGAATTGGTGAGATTGATTCCAATCACGCTTCTGGCTAGGTTACACAAGATGCCGTACCAACCGCACGGGCTCGACACTGTTGCATTGGAGCCGGTAGCATTTTGAGAAGGAAGAGTCCATGAAGATAGAGAAGAGGTGGATAAGTTTTGGTTTAGAAGGCTGGATTTCCATTTGAGAAGGGTTTGTGCTTCTAGTGTGGAGGCATCGGCAGGAATTGCACCTTGTGGAATGATGACCAAAAGTGCTGTGAAAAGGGCAAAGGAGGCTAGAAGATTCACTGGTGTCTCTAATCCTGATGAACACATGATATCTTTTGTGTTCCAGAGGTTGATGATCAACCATGACGCGTATATGTAAAGCTTGGTTACTCTGTTTCTGTCATCACAGAAGGCCAATTTTCAAGGATCTCCAATTTCCAGCTTGTTGAATGGAGCTGATTGTGACGGTTCAGATGTGAACAATCTGGCCAATGTGTGATAACGAGGAGTAGTCTGACCGTGTGTAGAGTTTCATGTAGTTGGAACAATGTATTTGACTTTGACTCAAAGCTTCCTAAACTCTGTTCTCTTTAATCGGTGCTATCTCCGGTTTTCCTTGACGTGGGGGTGCCAATAGCCAGATACTGCTATTTCAAAGATGATAAATCGTTCATCAGCTATCATTAATAGGGAAGAAAATGAAGCCAGTCACTGTGCTTTTGCTCAGGCTTTGTGACTGCAGAACACGAAATTTGACTGAGAGCATTTCCTCGATAAATTAAATAATTTTTTTTTTTTTAATACCAAGTGGATCTGCGCTTTGGATGTTGTATATGGCCTAATTCTTCCTTTCTAGAAGCACTTATGACGGAATTGCCTTCCAAGCAGTCGACTGGGAGAGATTGAAGATGGAGAGTGGGACATGGAATAAAGGACCTTCACGTTTAAGTTTCCTTTTGAACCTTTCTAAGGTTTTAACCCATTGCTCTTTCCTTCTTGGGGAACGACGATGTTTCTTTGTAGCTTCTTGCTGATTCTGATTGATTATTTGAATAGTTTAGGTACCTCTTTTACTATGTGAATTTCGACTAGATATGCTCTCTAAAAGAAAAGCCAGAGAAAATGTACCTATGTGAACCTTCTAACTGTACTTTGTTCAGGCAATGCCTAAATCGACTCGCATCAAAGGGAAAAAGAAAACGAACAGTCAGAAACTTCTGCTATTTTGGCTTGAACATGTGCTCTTAAGATTGAAAATCGAGTTTCTGTTCTCTATATGACACAACGTTATTTATATAAATGGGAAACTACCATGGAATGCATGGATTCTAAGTCTTAAAACACCCTACACTTTTATTACCATATAAATCCACAGTTTAATAACTCCTCTACTGAATCTTGTAGTTCAAAATTTTTACATTATTCCAAATTTATGGCCTAAATCCTAAAATTACTCTGATTAGATGAACAAGAAGTTCGATTACCCACCTAACGTTGTAAAACAAAGCTAATCTGGCTTGGTGAGATCCCCGTAGCATGAGACGCAAGCTTTTCTCTCCTCTCTTTCTTCCTGTTATTGTCACTATTTATGTTGTTTTTCGTTTTTACGCTTCATTTGCATCTAATGAAGGAGAAAAGAGTGCGGATTACATCGGCCAATGCATGGTAAGGTAATGTAGGTTGAGCTTTTACTTGTTAATTCACTTCTCTCATATTTCGTTGGTGTACAAGTCTAATTTTAAAGGTGACTGGAGAATCTTCGCGAAGGTTTTGCTCTTATAGCCTATAGGTGTCACATCTACACTCGTTCAACTTTTTTACTTTGAAAGATGAAAGTGTTGGGGACATCGAACCTAGACAGGCACCACCAAAAGGCAAAGCCGTAGTAATAGATGCAAATTTCATTGTATGTTTATTATTAATGATGGATTTGGTGATCAATCGCCATTTTTATGATTACTTTTTGAGCGTGTTTTAAGGATATATTTTGTTATTTGGAGCTTATTTTGTTTTGATGTTGTCTATGATTTGTCTTGATTTGCAATTGGACTAAATTAATTTTCTCTTGTATTTATGTGGGAATGAATATCTTGACAAAAAAAAAAAAAAATTAGGTAAGAAAGAAGAACGGGCAACATCAAACTTTTAGTCATGGTCACCGTCACCCGCCAAGTCTGTATTTAGTATTTGGGGAGCGACCCCGTTCTTACATTAGATAAATGACGGAACTTTTAATTAAAATTAACCATTTTCAGAAATGTATTAGTCTTATAAAACCTGACATTAACGAAAATAATCATAAGGTCCAACACATCATGAATGTACCCAGCTGGATTTCCTTCAGAGTCGGTCTAATAAGCTCAATAAAAATAGCAAAATAGATCCTAAATTGAATCCATCACTCTCCTCTATTCTTAAAATCTGAAACGGTAATAAAAGGGGCGAGCAAAACCCCGGCTTGGGTAAGTGATAGTCACCACTGCTGTGAAATCAAGTAACGAACGATGGAGTTGTGCAATAGCATGCATATGCAGGAACTGCACCTCGTGAAGTGACTGCAAGCATTGCGAGAAGGGCAACGGGAGCTAGAAGATGTCCCCCTCCCTCTAAAAACTTTTTGCCAATCCTTGATTTTCTGGTGTGGTTTTGGAGCATATATAAAGCTGCTCTGTCTCTGCCATTGTTCTTTGACCCGTTCAGAAAAGGCCAGCTTTCAAAGATCTTCCATTTCAGGATTTTGAACGCTTCTGATCATGAAGTTGCAGCTATTGACAAACCGTCTATTTCGTTTAGACAGAGCCTCATGTTTGCTGAAGTAAGTGGATGACTTGACTCCACCTCACTTTTTTTTTTTTTTTTTTTCCAATGGGAAACAATCTTTTGCTTGCTAACCGACCTTTGACAACTGGAATGCTTGCATGACCAGGCAATGATTAGTGAGAAGAATATACGGAAGAAAAGTATACGGGAGTGGTTACGTCTCCATTTGGACTTTTAGATTGTAGCACCAGTAATTTGACCAAGAGCATGGGTTTACTTTGACTTCTTCAAGACTTGGACACTCCTAGCATTTATGATTTCAATTTTTGCTTTCTGCTTTTGCGATTCAGCCATTTTAATTATTTTATTTTTTTCAATTCAAAAATCCCGAAACTGAGATACGAAGCACATTCAAGAATTAAGATTGATTTGACCTGACTATTAGAGAAGGTTGGGGAAATATAACTATCTCGCAACACCTCAATTCGGATAGTTGTTACTTCATTTTGCCCCCCTATACTATTCATTTACAGAGTTTTCTGAAACTCTGATTTTACGATGTCAAGTTTTACTTAGATTGATGGCGGCATCAAATTTTGGTCTACTATAATTTCTTGTTTCAAGTTCAGAAAACTCTGAGCTCTCAGTCTATTTACCATTTTCCAGATGAAATACATGAGGGAAGCTGTTTCGACATGTTTTGCATAAGGCAATGAAAAACAGAGAAGATGGTGGCGGTACAATGCAAATGATTTTTACTTCTATTGACAATGGAGTGAGGCCGAGTGAAAATAGACTAGCATGATTTAATTCCCTCAAGATTTGGAGGGCAGGATATCCTCTGCCTTATCACAATTGAATTACAAGGTATGAGCAGAGCAGAACTTGCATTCTTTCCAAGACAAAGCATTTTGCTATAAAATCTCCTCTTGCGACAAAAATAGGATCAGTGATCTTCCTTATTTAAGCACTTTTAAGTTCAAAGCTCTAATGAAAACAAATTCTGTATTCCCTCTAGTGCCATATTCTTTTTGGAGCAATCAACAGCTACTGAATTTCCAATAAAGACTCATGCCACATCAACACGATGTAACACTCTGAATAGGAACTGATTGAATGCACTCAAGGTTATATTAACAAAGTAGGTTACACGAAACACAAAATTATGACAGATGGCTGCGATTGAAAACAATTAGTTTCTGATTGCATGCACCCAGAAAAGATGCATGATTGAAACTCTTCGGCATGTATAAATGGACAAACAATGGACAAGAGTTAAGAGACTTCATATAAAAATTCCATTCCGATTTTACAAGGACACTTTGCTTTCAAGATTATAACACTAGATACATCATCAACTTTACATTGATATAAAAGTTGCATTTTCTAAAATTTAACTTGACATGGTTACTTGCTTTTCACTACCATGACACTAGTCTGATTAAGACCAAATACAGAAACAGTTTGAAATATCAGTTGAGTTCAGCTGTCTTCTCTCTACAAATGAAACTAGATGCCAGTAAGTTCAGGTTTTACCTTTTCCAAAAAAAAATGCAGTTCTATATTTACTTGAGCACGACCGAAATATAGTCCTCATCATCATGCTGATATGGATTAAACACTAAGTTCTTGTTGCCAGTCAAAATATTTATCCTAAATGCAAATGAAGTTAGCACATCAGTGAGAGAAACAATAGACTAGAAAAAGTTGAGATTAAATCAATTAATTTAGACGACTCTGATTTTCCTTTAAGATCTTAGACCTCCTTGCATGTGGTTGACAGAGCAGAATCATTTATCAGATGTTATCTTCTACAAATTGATTTAGTAAACGGCTTGAATCTGTTGCATGTCTCATGGCATCAGTGGTTGTCTGTGAACTTTGGACACCATGGAAAATGGTTGAACGAGCTGATAGCACCTAAGAAATTGTTTCCATTGACGGCCTGAGTTGGGGATTAGCAGATACACAAGCCATTGCAAGCTTGAAGATGGTCAGAAGTTCAGCCTCAATGCTTGGCATGGGTGTAGGCAGGCGTAAATCCAATAAATTCCTCAAAACAACTGAGAGCTCCATGTCGGCTGGAGCTAACAGAGATGAAATGCTATCACCTGGATGTCTTCCTTCGATCACCTCGATTGCCACTATTCGAAAGCTATACACATCGCATTTCTCTGTCACCTTCATTGTGTAAGCAAGCTCTGCAAAAAAGAGGGAGATATATGTATTAGCACAAAGACATTACTTTAGCTCAACTTTCAGATCAAGAGTTGATTTTAAAATTTTACCTGGAGCTATGTAACCATATGTGCCAACGACTGCAGTCCAGTTTGATGTATCCAGCTTAAGAAGCTTAGCTGCGCCGAAGTCAGAAACATGCGCCTCATACTCGGAATCAAGCAAAATGTTGTTACTGGAAATATCTCGATGAACGATTGGAGGGTTACAATCATGGTGCATATAAGAAAGAGCATAAGCCACGCCTTTTATGATATTCACCCTCTTGTTCCAATCCAACTCTTTAGCTTCTTCTTCATTGCTCAAGATTGTAGACAAGCTTCCTCTGTCCAAGTACTCATACACTAAGAAAGAGTGTCGTGGATGGGAGCAAAAGCCTTCAAATTTCACAATATTGCGGTGCCGAATTTCTGTCAAAGCCCTAATCTCATTCAAAAATTCCTTTCGATCTGTTTGCCCACCATCAACTATTTGATGGAGCTTCTTTACAGCTACTACATCATCTAATCTTAATTTGGCCTTGAAGACACTTCCATAGCCTCCCCTTCCAATACAATAAATCTCATCAAATGAGCCGGTGGTTTCCATGATGTCTTCATATAAGATCTTTCCATCATACTTTGATAGAGAAAAGACTTCAGTTGTCTTGGGTGCTGGTTTTGTCGTTGAATGGAACTTCTTTCTATAGAAAAATCTCAAGAAAATAAATAGAAGAGTTGCTCCTAGTAAAGGAAACACAATAAGAAACACTCTGCCTCCTGCTGGAGAGCTTTCCCTATCCACCAACGCTCGATTACATGGCTCAAGTCCTTCAACATTTCCACACAATCCATTGTTGCCTTCAAACGCATCTTTTGTTGCATTTTGGAATGCCATGGTGTTGGGAATGGGACCCTCAAACTTGTTGTGAGAGATGTCCACCTCCATCAAACCTGGCATATCCTTGAAAGTCTTATATATAAGCCCAGAAAGATTATTGTGTGAAAGGTCAAGTTTCACTAGGCTTTGCAACTTGCTAAATTGAGCTAGGATCTCACCGCTTAACAAGTTATAACTCAAGTCCAGCTCGGATAAATGAATTAGCATTCCTAATTGCCTTGGAATATCTTGGCTCGACTGGTTGTTGCTCAGATCCAAGTGGATTAATTTTGAAGAAAGCCCGATAATCTGCGGAAGAGACATGCTTAATCTATTCCTTGACAAATCCAAATTTTGAAGACCAGGTAGCGACACAATATCTAGACTTATTCGGCTAGAAAGTTGGTCCCTACTTAGATTCAAATTCACCAAAGAACTCAATTTTCCAAATTCTTTTGGAACCTCACCTAGTAAACCATTGGAAGAGAGATCAATTGCACTCAATTAAGTCATGCTTCCAATCTCAGGAGGCAAGCTACCAGTGATATTATTTCCGGCAATTCTTAGATCACTTAAACGCATGCAACTTCCCCAGTTTGTTGAGATTTCTCCATAGAACTTGTTGAAACTCAAGTCGATAAAGTTCAAGTTGGGATAGATACCAAAAATCATAGATATGTTTCCAGTCAACTGGTTTCCCTTGAGGCGTAGTTTGAATAAGCTTGTGCAGTTTTCCAAGCTTCTAGGTATGGAACCAGTTAATGTGTTGCCACTCATTGCGAGCTTTTTGAGTGATCCACCTTGGCACAAGTTATTTGGTAAGGAGCTGGTTAACTTGTTGGCATCTAATGCTAGCTCCGTCAAGTTCATCAGATCCCCTAAGAATCCAGGAATTGAACCAGAAAGCTTATTTTCACGGAGGAACAAATATAATAGGTTGGTCAAGTGACCCAAAGAAGAAGGAATTGGGCCAGTGAGTTGATTCCTACTTAGCTCTAAGTCAAGCATAGCGCAGAGATTTCCTATCTCATTAGGAATGTGACTGGAAAGTTGGTTATTATAGAGATAAAGAAGGGTAAGCTCCATCAAATTGCCCAATGTTGGCAGGATTGAACCGGTGAGATTATTATCGTAAAGGCTCAACAAGCTAAGAAGGTTCAAATTCCCTAGCTCTAGGGGGATGGAACCATTAAGGTTATTATCAAATAATTGCAGCTCTCTCAATTTGGTTAACTTCCCCAAAGTGGAAGGAATTGGTCCTGTCAGGGAGTTGGAATCCATGTGGAGCACTTCCAAATTTGTCATATTTCCCATTTCAAGAGGAATAGAACCAGAAAAGGAGTTGTTGTAGAGATATAATGTAGCTAATTTGCTTAGATTACCCAATGTGGAAGGTATGAATCCATTCAATTGATTTTAATACAATGCGATCTCATTGAGAAGATGCAACTGCCCGATTTCTAGGGGAATGGAGCCATTTAACTCATTAAAAACCAGGTGCAAGCCCTCCAATTTCGTTAGACGACCGATCTCTGGCGGTATTTTCCCCAAGAACCGATTGATAGAGAGGTCGAGATAAGTGAGATTGCTTAGGAGACTGATTTGAGATGGAATGAGGCTAGAGAGACTATTTACACTCAAGTCCATGTACATGAGATTGGACAAAGATGAGAATGGGAATTCATTGAGTGTACCTTCGACACCGGCGCTGGTGAGATTTATTCTGATCATGCTTCCGACCCGATTGCAAGAGATGCCATGCCAAGCACACGGAATCATGGTCGAATTGGAACCGATGGCATTATGAGGAGAGGGAGTCCAGGAAGAGAGGGAAGAAACCGAATGGTTGCCAAGACTGGACTTCCGATTTAGGAGGGCTTGTGCTTATGTAGGGGATGCTTGAGCAGGAAGTGGAATGACAAAAGTGGTGAAAAGGGCAAGGGCTACCATAAGGCTCATGACCCTCTTGAATTCTGGTGAAGAATCCATGGATTCTTCTTGTTCTTCGTTTGCTTTTGGTTCTTGTAAGTTGGTTTTCTTTGCTCCTGAAGCAATGAGTGATACTTTAAATGCTTGTGAGAGCTCCCCTTCCTATCATCTTCCCTTATAATAATGGGAATGCAATAACGACCATTATTTTACCGAAGACTTAGAAAATGTACGCTGGATGTATTTTCGGTTCCATCAAGACTCTAGAGCTTTCTTTATTCGGTCTTCTTTGGTGACTTTTTGACTTGCATCGGTCCCCATGTCAGAATTTGGTCCCAATCATTGTGCGAAATCTAGAGAATTTGACAGAGAAGTCATCGAGGAGAGTGATAATCCTAACTTGTTTCACACATTATGCAATTCTAAACACGCAAAAGGGAGGCCTTCTAAAGGCAGACTCTTTTCTCTCTACGCTGGTAGAGCTGCCCCTCCTTCAATGGAGTCCTCCTCTATCCCTAACGGGTGATAGTTTCCCCAAACCCTAATCCCAAACTCCCTAACCCTCCTCCTCTATTTGTGTTGATCCCATCGAATCCCTGAACCATGTCCCACCTCAGTCACTCTAACCCGCAAATCCCAAAAATCAAAACCTAACCAGACTCTAAAAGATGAACTGTGACATCCGGATTTTCGGGCTTTAATTTCGACTGGGTGAATAGAGCCGTTTTCGTTCAATTGAAGTCGGGGATTGTAAAATTGAGAAGCATGAGGGATTCTTGGATGAAGAAAATAATCAATTTGATAATGGGGATATCAATTGATTTTTATGAGAGTTTTTGAGAGAGAATTAAGAGGGAATTTGGATGCAAAAATGCAAGAGGGGAATCAAGAACTCTAATATGAAATTCTTTTGGGATTAATCGAGCTTATTCAAAAGAAATGGAATGAGAATTTTCTATTGTAGGAAATTCTTCTCTTTTAATTTTATTCTCATTTCCTTTTTCCTCTTTGAGCCAAACACCCTTCTCTTTCTTTATTTTCCCCATTGGCCAAAACCCCCCCTCTCTCTCTCTCTCTCTTCCTCTCTCCCTTTTTCTTTTCCCCCTCGTGCGTATTCCCCTCCACCGACTACCCCCCTTTCAATTTCAACTTTGCTTCTTCTTTCCCTTTTTACTTTTGACTTTTCAAACTTTACTCTCTCTTATCTTCTTCTCTCTCCCCTCTCTTCTCCCCCACTCCCCCACGTGACCGAAACACCTTTCTTCTTCCTTCTTCTTCATGAAAACCAGAACGGAAGAAGAACGGACAGCAACGGCACGCCAAAGACCGTCGCCGCCGCACACCATCGGGAGCCGTCGCACCCCGGGCACCGCCCTCGCCCCGCGTTGCCTCGCCGCTCGCCGTCCCGTGCTCCTTGGCCACCTCTCGCCCAGCTCGTTGATCTCCAGAGCTGCTGTCCAGCTCTGTTTTGGCCAGCACAGGCCATGGTTTGGCCACCTCCGGCCACCGTGTGCCGCCACCTCGACCCGCCGAAGTCCCCTCGCCCTCCACCGGCCTTGTCCAGCTCGAATCAGCCCCTAATCTAGCCCCAAACAGCAGTATTCAGAGCAGCAGAAAATGGGTATGACAGCAACTTCGGGGCCCGTTTTGGCCGCCTTCCCGAGCCCGGATGCTCGGCCCGCTTTGGGGAAAATTGATCCTCGCGTCGAGCCCGTCGTTTTGTGTGAGTTTTACTCACTAACGCCCTATTAGTGTGCTAATTATACTTAAAGGTTGATTAATGTTAATTAAGTGTAATTAGTGGTTAGATTAGAATGGATTAGCGATTATTAGTTAATTACATTGCACGTTAGTCGTTCAGTTAGTGTAATTAGATAGAGAATTGCCTATAGTATTTATTGGATGCTTCTTGGGATTTTTCCAGTCCCTTATCGGGTGTTAATTAAGCAAATCGGGCCTAGGTGGAATTTTTAGGAATTAAATATTAATTTTCGAAATTAATTAATTAATTATTTATTTATTTATTTATTTCCCGGAAATTCAATTTGGATGGCTAACGACCAGAATTTTATGCTGATGATTGTGGTGCAGACCGTTTATTTAATTGAGCTTTATATTGTGCTAAATTGAATTAATTGTATTTATTTATTTAATTTTCAAAATTAATTATTTAATTATTCATTTTCCGAAAATTCAACCGGGATGGTCGGTGACCGGAATTTCGTGCTGATTGTCGTGGCGCAGTCCGTTTATTTAAGTGAGCTTCGGTTTGTATGGAATTGATTTAATTATGAATTTTTAGGATTTATTCATATTGAGTTGATTGTTAATTATTTGATTGAGAAATTGTTGGATATTGGTAGTCGGTATCAAAAGTAAGTTGGTAATCACCTAAAGGGAGATACGTGGCTCGGTGAATTGGGATATCACTTGGAGAGTCCACGTGAGTTCGGTGGTTGGATATGTCACATTGGCGAAAAGGTAGCCTTAGAGAATGCACGTGGCTCGGAGACTCGGTATGTCCTCTTGGAGAATGCACGTGGCTCGGTGACAGAGTATGGCATCGTAAAATGGGCACGTGGGCTCGGTGAATTGATGCATCACTTTGGTGAGTTAGCACCTAAGAGAAGGCATGTGGGCTCGGGCATCATAAAAAGGACACGTGGCTCAGTGATTTGATGCGTCACCTTGGCGAACTAGTGCCTGAGAGAATGCACGTGGGTCTAGTATTAAGAATGACATCTAAAAGGGCACGTGGCTCGTTGACTTGATGTACCACCTTGGCGAAGAGGTCGCCTTAGAGAATACACGTGGGCCCAAGGTTGAGGCACGTGGCTCGGAGACTTGGGATGTCGTCCTAGAGAATGCACGTGGCCTGATTTCTAAATATTCCACCGTGGAGAAATGATTTGGATGACATGTAATCGACTAGTTCGATTGATGAATGATTTGATCAGATTGTTGTGGTTTGATTGATTGATTGGGAATGACCGTGAGTGGTCTTGTTGGCGTGTAATCGACTAAGTCGATTTTATCGATGTTTCGATCAGTGATGTGATTGCTTGGGTGCTTATTTGATATGTACTAATATGCAGGTGGAATCTGAGGCCAAGGTAAGTCCTCTGGCTCATGTTGTGCTTAGGAAGCCCTAAGGTATATTAGTTTACTAATCGGGTCTTAGGGAGGTAGAACTTACTGAGACATAGTCTCATCCCGGTTGTGGGATTACATTTCAGGCCCCTAGATTTCCCAAAGGTTGGCCAGCATTTGAAGTTAAAGATGAGCGAAAAGAAGGAGATGAAGAGTTTGAAGAAATTGAGTCTAGTGGTGAAAGACTTGAGGAGGACTGGGATGATGATCCCGAGCATGGTCCTGTCCTCTTTTGTGAACCTGTACTTGTGTAGTTGTGAATTTCAATAAGTGAAATTGTGGCCTGTTTTTCTATCCCATTGTTTTATTGTCTGGGGATTTTTAACTACTTCTGCATGTACATATAATTCATAAAAGGGTCGGCGATACTTAGTCCTGGGATATCGCATTTTAAAATCGACCAAAGATAAGGGATGTGCGCGTGCCTGAGGATCGGGGCGTGACATGAACATCACCGAAAGCTCTCCTCATCTTAGGTCTGCGTTCGTCACTGGACATTGGAAGAAAAAGTGAGTTGATCCTCATAGTGGTCGCCCACCCAAGTCCCTGCCTCGAGCTCCCTTCAATCGTAAACAGCGATCTCCTCCAAATCAGGTACGAAGCCCCTGTGTTCAGATCCTGCAAGATCGGTCAAAAATGGAGAATGAGGAAGAAAATCAGCTTCGTGTTGAAGAAAATCAGGTTTGTGTTGTAGCTCTGTGTATAAGTCTTGGGCACTTATGGTCAGAAAAAGGCGTCGTTACCGTTAGGGAGGAAGTCCCCACTGATAAAATCATAGAGTGCCAACATACTCTCTTTGGGAAACTACTATCACGTCCGATTGTTAACTTTCAAGCTTTCTGTACAACGATGAAGAAGGCCTGGAAAGTCGATGCAGTTCTAATCACCCAAAAAGAACCTAGGTTTTTCTCCTTCATGTTTGAATCAAACGGAGATAAAGAGCGAGTGCTAAATTCTGGTCCCTGGTCTTTTTCAAGTAACTTACTGGTTTTGAAGCAGTGCATACCTGACATTCTCGAACATTGCATGATTTCTCGTGTTACGACTTCTGGGTTCATATTCTAGGCCTGCCTATGGGGTGGATTCTGGAGAAAGTATATGCTGATGTGGCTGGCAAAATAGGCAAAGTAAAGGAAATCCAGCTAGAATTACAAGGCAATACCTTCACTAAACCTGCGAAAGTACGCGTCGAATTAGGCCTATCAGCCCCCTTGAAAACCGGGACACTAGTGCAGATGGGTACCAAAAAGCTGTGGGTTGAGTTCAAGTATGAATGCCTCCCCCATTATTGCTATTCCTGTGGTAGGATGGGGCATTATGCTGCCAACTACGAAGAAATACCCTATGAACAATCAGAATGGGCAGCAAACAAGGTAGGGAAATATGGATCATGGCTTAAAGCAGAGGCAAGAGACAAAAGCCCTCACTGTGAAGCATTTTATGGCACAGTAATACCTAACCCAAAGACCGAGGAGTGTGTACCTGAAACTCCTCTTCAGTCAAACCTCGAGATTGTGGGATGCCTTGGAGTTGTAGCTGGACCTAATTGAAGCAAAAAAAGGGCAGAAAATCCATTAGAAGATGAAAACAGAGCAGAAGATATGCGTACCACAGCAGACAAGTCAGCCAAAGGAAAGCAGCCCTTATATTTATTAGACTCAACTGAAGTAGGACGCCATGACACGGGGGGTTCCACTAGGAAGGGGCTAAAGCTTGTTAGAGCAAAAAAGCAGAAGAAGATCAAAGAATCAAGGGTGCAAATGATAGAAGACATGGAGTTACTAGATACTCTTATTCAACTGGTGAAAGAAAGGGAATGATTGGGCTTTGGTGGCTAGCCCTAATAAGCCACTGGCGACATCATGAGAATTACATTTGGGCCGAACTGCCGGGGCTGGGCAACCCCCTGACGTTCCAAGAGCTTAGAGCCTTAGTGGCTCTAGAAAGGCCCATTGTGGTGTTCTTAATGGAAACTAAAAATAAAGCAATTATGGTGGAAAAGGTAAGGAGGAGACTTAACTATCAGCAGTCCTTTTTGGTACAGCCAACAGGACTTGCAGGTGGACTCGCTCTCCTATGGAACGAAGAGATTCAAGTGAAAGTGAGGTGCAGTTCAAACTATTTTATAGATATGGAATGTGATGACCCCCGAAGTGGTAAATTAATGAGGATAACATTCCTTCATGCTCCAACAAGCTACCAAGATAGACTTCAATTATGGCAATAATTAAGAGGCTTTCATGCAACCAATCATTTACCGTGGCTTTGTATGGGGGATTTTAACGATACCCTCTATACCTGGGAGAAGGAAGGTAAACGGGAGACTGATTACTATCGAGTTGCAACCTTTAGGGATATGCTAAACGACTGTTCACTAATGGAGATAGACAGCTGTTGCGACCAATTTTTCGAGTGTGAACCACCTAGGGTTTCGCTAATGGATTGTTAAGCCTAGACTTAACTCGGGCTCTCCCAAGCCCATACCAATTCACGACTTAGGTTCAAGTTCTTAATATGCAAATGGATTTTATTTAGGAGTTGCCACTAATCTATTTTGGGTGGGTCGATCAGAAACCAAGTAAAGTAATGGGAGATTTACTTTACTCCTGCGAACCGGAGATTCTAGATACGGGGACTTAGTTACGCTAGATTTCTCTAACGCCCTTTCCGTACCATTCTTTTATTTTGAAAAAAATGTTTAACAGGCAGTTTGAATTGATTTTAATATATCTCCCTAACATGTGAGGTGATCATGCAGGTGCGCAAACCACTAATTTAACACTCAAGAAGGCAAATAAATAAAATAAAATAAAAAAACAAAACTTACCTCAAAGCAACGAAAGCATCTGCATTGTTAAATTAAGATCCACATCAACAATCCTAGATATAGTTTCTAATTAACACGCAAATTTCTCTTTTTTGTTCTCACTTTATTTAAGGGAATTTAATCTAAATGCAATATATGCTAATAGCCTAATATAACATGGCAAAATGATCTAAATTATATGACATGAAATGCAATAATTGCAACCTAAATGACCTAATATGCAAATTTAAATTAAATGGTCCTAGAATGCAAATTGATTAACATGCACCTAATTTTTTGGATTTTTTTATCTGGAATTTCAAATTAACAAAAGTCCTAGTTGAATTACCCTAAATGAATAATTTTCTAATTCGTGTTTGGGATTAATTTGAATTAACCCTATTCTGACTTAGAAAATTATTTCTTTATTTTTTTTTTTTTTTTAAGGATGCCAACTTTTCTAAGAATGAAATTATCTAAATCTAATCCTAACCTATTTAAAAAAAAAAGAGATTTCTAAAAAGTATAATCCTAAAAAATGTGATTCTAAAAAAAAACTAATTTACTAACCTAAATGTCTCATTTACTAAATCTACATATCTAATTCTACATGCTCATGCAAGATTTTGATTTTTTTTTTTTTCCTTTTGATTTTATGATTTTTTATTTTTTCTAAAAATTGCAATTTATCCTAAAAAGTGGAAGTAATTTATCCTAAGATATTTGAATGAAATTCCTAACTAAATTAAAATTCCATCCAATTTAAACTAGGAATTAGGTCATCCTAATTTAAACTAAAATATTATTTTAATTTAGTAATTTCTAGCCTAAGATGCAACCTATTTGAAAGATTGATGCAATTCTATTCTAAAATGCCTAATGATTTTTGTTTGCTTTTTTTTTTTTAAATTAAAATTTAACATGCAATTCAACTAGCATCTTAAGTGAATTTTGCCTTTTTTTTATGATCTAAAATAAAATCCTTAATCTAAATATGCAAGACAATAAAAATATAAAAATAAGCCTAATCCTAATTTAAGATTTTTTTTTAGTTTTTTTAATCTCCTTTTTTATTTTGAAATTAACAATTTCTAATAACTAAACATGCACCCTAAACTAGTTAATTTGATCTTTTTTTTTTATTTTTTTATATTTTATTATTTAAAAAATGAAATTTCTATCCTAAGCATGCAAACCCTAAAGCTACATTTTTTATTTTTTATTTTTTAAAGGAAAATTAATTCAAACAACCCCAGAAAATCAAGCAAAATTGGTCTCCCAAATTGACAAACTGTATCTCGCGCATGAAATCGGGTTGGCCAATTTCGCGAAAAATCACAAATCGGATCTCGGGCGGGAGATCGGATTGGCAATTTTTAAGTAATTGCGAGTCGGATTTCGGGCGCGAAAATCGGACTGGCAATTACTAATTTCATGGCAATTTTATATAATGGAATTTCAACTTAACATTAAAGGGGACAATTACACCTAATTTAACAAATAACATGCAATGTTAGTAACAAAACAGAAAAATAAATAGCATAAAAGAAAATAAAAATAAAAGTAAAAATAGAATAAATAATTACCTAATTTTGTTTTTCTTTTTTTTGCTTTTTCTTTTTTTCTTTTTTCAAAAAAAAAAAAGAGAAAAAAGGGGGCGCCGGCGGCTAGGGCTTCGGCAGGCGCTTGGGGACGGCGCGATGGCGGCGCGGTTGGATCGTCGCGAAAGGGGGCGCACGGGGGTGGCAAATCGGCGACGTCGGGGTCCTCCGGAGACGAGCGAACTCAAGACAGAGGCGGTGTCGGGCGCTCCGACCGCGGTGGATCGTCGAGGGGTTGGGCACGGGGCGGATCGGGGCGGCGTCGCAGGCAGAGAAGCGTCAGCAAGGCTGCGGATGGTGTCGCGTGCGGAACAGGGAACGGCGGCATCAGATCTGGACCGAAGCTGCTGTGGAGGCATGGATCTGCAATGGCAGAGGAGGAGCAAGGGCGACCGGGTCGCGGGTCGGCTCGTGCCGGCGTCGCGAGTCTGCTCGGAGGGCTCAAACGATGAAGGCGGAGCGTTGGTGCGTCGGGGCCTTTGGGCGACAATGGCAGAGCGTTGGGGCGGCGCGGCCTTCGGGCATCGGGGCTCGGCTGCCGGCGTGGGTGCGCCGGCGCAGTCAAGCAGGAGGGAGCGCCGGGGAGCGTCTTCCTCCTCTTTTTTTACTTTTTCCTCTCTCACTCACTTACTTTTCACTTTTACTTTTTCCCTTTTGTTTTTCTTTTTTTGGCCCTTTTTAGACGAGAAAAAAGACCCCCCTAAACTACCATGCACAACCCTTTTTATACACCAAAAAATTGTATCTTCGTGGCATATTTTACTTCCAATTTTGCTCATGTAAAATCCCATCAAATATATTTTTTATCCTGCGCAATATCTTTTGCATATTTGATGAAAAAATTCCCTTCTTGCGCAAAGATACATATTTCGGCGTATATTACATAAATCTATAAAAATCTTAATAAAATAAAACAAAATATAACAAAATCAAAAAAATCAAATCTACCTAAATTATATGCCATGCATCTTATTATTTTTATTTTTTAGCAAAAATGAGCCCCAAAATTAGGTGTCAACAGCTACCCCTCTTTGAAGGTGAGCTCGCAGAGATTGCCTTCAAAGACAAATTGAAACCTAATTTTGGCCATACTTAAGCAATGAATGATTTTTTGTTGGAAATTGGATTCCATTTTTAAATGCAATTTATATGGTGCATGCAAATACTAATGCAAATGAACCTACCTGGAATAACTTACCTTTGAGGAGGATGAAGTAGTTCGAGGTAGACGGTGTTACATGTCCAGGACCCCTACCATTCTACGGTCGCCTTGAATAGTAACATGGCTTTGTGAAGATTCTGCTTTCCTAGGACCCGTACCACTCTACGGTTGCCCAGTATGGCAGAAAGGAATTGCTTTCCCTGGATCCGTTTTATGCTACGGTCACCTGTTAGAGCAATAAGTGTTGTCAATGACCCGTACCATTTTATGGTCGCCTCAACGAGGAAATTTATTTTTCAGGATCCGTTCTATTCTACGGTCACCTGAATGGAGAAATTGCTTTTCTAGGATCCGTTCTATGCTACGGTCACATGTTAAAGCAATAAATGCTGTATAGGACCCGTTCTATGCTACAGTCACCTAGACTGAGGTTTTGCTTGGCTAGGACCCGAACCATTCTTCGGTCGCCCAGCCTTGCGACAGAAATCATCCAACCAGGACCCGAACCATTCTTCGATCGCCTTAATCAGATTGAGTCTGGAGAAAAATCTTTGGGGGACAACTCAATTGAGTGTCAAATATACTTAAAAGGGAATACTTGCATAGTGAGAAATATTCAAGGTATGGATAAAGATATACTTACCTGGTAAAATCTCTAATCTTCAGGGATACATCTCCTGCAAAACATGGTCATAGGAGAGGCAACATACGTTTGCAATCATAATCATGCATCAATTTAATGGATGTTCATGATAATTTCCATTAATCTTGCATCATCTAATTTCCATTCTGAACACATGAGCGTCATGAGTGTGTCAAATGAGGGATCCTTTGGTCTGAAAGGACTTTTCTCATCTCCTCATTAAAATGGCTATTTTATCCTGACCTTTGATGCAGGATTCTGTCAATCGCTCTATCTCACCCTCATCATGTCAAACAAGAGTTCAAGCAATCTCGCAAGTGGTACAATCTTACCAATCTAAGAGGTCTTTTAAAAGGGACCGTAATGTGGGCTTGGTCAATGGCTTAACAAAGGGGACTCTTTGAGTCAAGCTTATTTAATGAGAGATATTCTGCAATCATCTTGGGGTTTACAAGTCAAGAAACACAAGAAATGAGGCAGAAATTACCTTAGTTACACTTCTTCGAGCGATGCTTTCAAACATATGAACCTTTACGTTAATTTGAGTGCCCTAATCTAAAGAGACTTTGCAAGGGACGTAACGTAGGCTTGGTTCATGGGTTAAGAAACGAAAGGATCATTAGGCTCAAAAAGTGTTTAGAGGGTAAAGGTTGGTGATCATGTTGACATTTCCACCAATTTTCTTCTTCAATGTCGAAGATTTTATTTGCACTCATTGAGCTTTTTTTCTTTTTCTTTTTTTTTGTACCGCCTTGTTCAGGGTATGACTAACCATATCAGGCGTTTTTTTCTTCTTCTTTTTTCTTTGGGCATCGACCTTGCTTTTACTGGGCACACTACTTTTTTTATGCCCCATTTTTGCACTTTTTTTTCTTTGATCAAAATCTTCATTTTTTTGTGGGCATCCTAGTTCATGCCACTTGAATTTGTCTTACCCCAGTGTGGGGGATGATCACCAACTGGGTTTAATATGAAATGAATTCATAAGCTCAAGTGGGTTATGCAATGGATAAAAAGTGTATAGGATAGAGAAATGACTGCTCTTCATCATCTTAAGGCACTTCAATTATCGTACTAGTTACACCGCGAATGCAATACCCAAATATTGACGCAAGTATAAGTAAGAAAATTCCTACCCTTGATTTCAAATTTGTCCCAATGTGGGATGGTTCTTGACAGGGATAATTTAAAAGCTCTTCATGTGTCTGGGCTCAAAGGGCTAAACAATGGATATACCTATAGTGTTTTGGGTGGAGAAAGAAACTGCCCCTCATCACTTTGGATGACGTACCTTTTGCAAGACCGCCCATTTCCTTGCAGGCATGGAATTTTTCACACAGCTCGCCGGGGATTAGTGTATGGAATAGTGTATGGAATAAGGCTTGCCTTTCATCATTCCAAGGTATCCCATTTGACACATTCAATTTTTCTCACGCAATTCATTATGAAGAACATGCAAAGTTTGCAACAAATTTGAATTTGCAACTTATCGAGGCAATTTATTTATCATAAAAGTGTTTGTAGTTCAAAACATGACATAGCAAATTCTATCATGGATAATACTTCTTGACAGCATGAGAATTAACTAGAGTGGAAAACTCACGGCCATCCTTTTCTGCCAAGATCAAAACACCTCCAGAAAATTCACCACATATGGCCCACTGTAATTTGGAGCAAACTTGCCCCTAGGATTTAGAATTGGATTGGACCAGTTTCACATCTTTACATGCTATAGGGTTATCCCTGAAACAGGAAGTAGATAAATCAGAAAAATAAAGAAAGTAATTTGTATATTTTTTTAAAAGATTTTTTTTTGAAAAATTTTTTTTGAAAGATTTTTGATTAGCATTTGCAAAAGTATTTTGACATAAGAAAGCATGATGAAGCCCAGGCCTCAGAGTTCTCCTTGGATTTCTCTTTTGTTTTATCGGCTGGATATCATCACCGGGCTAGTTTGGTGTACCTCATCATGCCCTCAAAATAAAACTTGTAATTTTATTGATATTCATCGATCAATTACATTTATTGAATTGAAAATGCGAATTCAAGTCCTAGAAAGCGAAAAAAGGAAATCGAAAACAATCGCTAGATAGCAATAATTATTCCTAGAAAGCAATAAAAAATTCCCACGCAGGGGAATGCGAGAAAGTGATAAATGAGTTACTCTTGTGGGCCAGGGCCCATTTCTTCTGGAGATCCTTTGTCGATGGCTCCTATGACGACGTCACCAAATAAGCTTGTAACTCCTTCCAACATGTCTTCAGGGTTCTCAGTCTTCGGGGGTATCAGATCATCCTTGCCACCCCATCCATCTGGGACAATGCTGCGGGGATCAATGTAGAAACTGGGAGGAGCAGAATACTTCACCAGATAGTCAAACTTGCCGCTTGGCTGTCCCAAGGTGTCTAACACTTCCGCCTCATCCTGCATCATTATCGGAGGACCAGGGAATGTCTTATGAATGCTTGGGGGCAATGGTTTTGCCTTCTTTGTCTTTGGTTAGGTGCCAAGTTCTGTCCTTCCTGTCTTCGTCCTCTAGGATTTTGTCCCCCTCTTCCAGCAGCATGGGACCTCTGAAGAGCTTCATTGGGACTTTGAATACCCTGACCATTCCTTCCAAGGCCACTATCAGGAACAAAATCATTCCCATCCATGACCCCTTCCATCATAAAGGCAGCATTTGAAACTTTAGGAGTGGGTGGTGAGTCTCGAGATACATCAACTGAGTGATAACTCGATTCGAATTCGACGTTTGGTTCCAGGATAGCATTAACTATACCCTCATGTTCCGGTAGCGGATTCTTCTAGACATTTGGCCGAGCGGTTTGGAATGAAAAGGCCTTCGTGTCCAGGAGGTCTTGGATCTTGTGCTTGAGGGTGAAACACTCATCAGTTGAATGCCCCAATTCTCCACTATAGTAATCACACTTCTTTATTGAATCATAACCACGAAGGGCTTCACGGTTAGGGGGCTTTGGTTCGCTAGTAAGCAAACCTTTCTTTCTTAGGATTGCCAACACTTGGGATGGAGATCTAGGGAGAGGAGTGAACTCCCTTTTATCATTTGTAAATGGTTGACGACCAGCGGTTTGTTGCTGCCTTGCATTGATCTGGACGGCCGGGCTACGGTTGAGCCACATTCACATCTTCAACAGCTTCTTTCTCCTTTTTAGCAGACAATCTTTTACTTGACAATTCAGCAAACCATCCTTCCCTTATCCCCATTTCGATTTGTTCTCCCACTGGAATCAGCTGGTTGAAACTCTCGACATAAGTGCTTGCCATCCGATTACGGAACTCAGATGGGAGGGTCTTTATGAACAGCTTTATCAACTCCTTGTCAGTAGACTCAGGAGTGATTTGAGCAGCCAGATTCCGTCATCTCACGACATACTCCTTGAACGACTCACTCCTCTTTTTCTCCATCCTCTCAAGATCTTCTCGGGAAGGAGCGATGTCCATGTTGAATTTGTACTGCTTGAGGAAGGCATCAGCCACCTTATTCCAAGTCTCCAGAAGGTTCACATTCTTCATCACGTACCAGTTTAGTGCGGGTCCAGCCAAACTCACGTGAAATGATTGAATCATGAGGGGCTCATTCTTGACATACTGGGCCATGCGTACGTGGTACATCTGCAAATGAGACTTTGGGCAGGTCGTGCCATCGTACTTATCAAATTCCGACATCTTGAACTTCTTTGGCATCTTGACCTTCTCGTAGACTAACAAGTCAAAGGGGAGTGAGTTTTGTGACTCCTGCAGTTGTTTCACCTTTTCTTCAAGTTTGGCGAAGCGTTCATCCGGCTCCGTCTTGGGGATGTCAACAAGCTTTCCCTTTTCCGCATTGATTGGGAATGGGTCGTCTTCTAAACTAGGCATGCCATCATCACTCAACCAGGACTTATCTGCTCGCTTCGGGACAATAGCCTGGGGAAGAACAAGTGGAGGAGCCGGATTGACTTGGAGGGATTTGATTTGAGCCGTTATAAGCTCCATAGAGGAAGCTAACTGACGGAGTTGCCCATCCATAGTGGTGATACGGTCACGCATTTCATTTTGTTCGGCCATTCTTGCTCTTAATCGTGTGATAATGTGCGAGCGTGGAGGATCCGTTACCACCTATACAAAAGAAATGAACAAAAATAAGTATCTCATATAAAAAACTCCGATCCATGGCAACGATCTAGAGCTTTTATTCATTAATGGAGTTTTTGATAGGCCTAACAAAATAGAAATTTGAGATGCCCTAAACGAATAAACTAGGAAAGTAAAAGACTTGACTTCCTAAACATCAATCTAGAAATGAAAATAACGACATTGATTCAAGCACTTCATCTAGCTTGATCAATATACACTCGGGACACCATTCGGTGCAATCGCTTATTCTCCTCTTGAGATTTTTCGGCAATCCTCTTGAGGCGTTTATTCTCAGCGCGATTGGTGATCTTCGGCGGCGCCTCAGGTATCTTCGAAAGCAACTCCTCCGGGATCTTGTGTTGTTGGATATATTTGGTTGAAGCATAATACTTCCTTTCCTTCCCTTTCAGCTCCTCCTCGAGCCACTTGAGTTTTCGCGGATGGCACATGTCCCACATTGATTTGATCGTGAGAATAGAATCTTCATGGCCTTGGCTTCCATCAACGAAGTTGACTTGGAGCGAATCTGCTTGTAATGCCGGGGGCAGCTCTTGCACGACTTGGTACTGACGAGTCACTCTAGTCAGATAGTACTCCAAAGCTCCAGTAAATCCCAATAGAGGAATTGGGCCAACGCCTCCACACGTGAGTCTCGCCGCACAAACTTGAAACCACATAGCATGCCATAGAAAAACCCTTGGAAGTCGGTTTTTTCATGAAAGCGAGCTACTTTGAATAGTGGTAATCCGGTACATGTTTTTGCTTATCCTCAAACCTCATAATGGGGTGATTTGAGTCATTAATATCATGTATGGTCATTCGACCACCAAATCCTTTTAAATGAGAAAGAAACCAAATTTGCAAAAGCTCAGGAGAGGAATGGAAAGTCTTATCACCATCTCCTTTAAATCGAGTGAGGGAAAGGAAAGTTTCAGTCAAAACAGTGTTTACAAAATTTTTTCCTTCCAACACTTGTTTAACTAAGTGAGCCATCAAAGGGTTAATAGCATTCTTGTAATAAGGAAAAACTATAAACCCAAAGAAGGGTAAAAGAAAAACCCTTCGCATTTGAGATGAAGAGCCAACTTCAAAATGTTTTTTCAGAAAAGATAAGGGACATATATTGCGATGAGCTTTTAAAACTTTTCTCACATCATCCCCCTTAATTCTCAAAAAATCCGATAAGGCTATAACGGGATCTATCCCGATAGGTGGACCAATTAGCTCAGCTTTCAAAGACTTTCCTATGGCAATGCTATATTCTTCCAAGGTGGGCGTGAGCTCATGCTTACTGCCAAAGATGAAAGTAGAAGTCTTGGGGCATCAAGAGTGGGCAAGTGCTTGAATGAGGCCGCCATGAATGTTGATACGTAGCAATGGAAGCAGTTGGCCAATGTGTGACTCCACGAATCGACGGTCATCTTCGTCTAACTTGTCCCACCATGTGCCAAGCTCTTGCTTTGGAGGGAGAATAATTCGAATGTCCGGTATCCCCATTATATATTGACCAAGACTCAAGACAATCCTAATGCCATGGACCGACAAAATGATATGATAAGGTAAGTAAATTGTAGAGGTGAAAATTTAGAGAACTTAATTTACCAATGAGGGGCAATCACATAGACATGCGCATGGTAATTGGTTCGATTTCTACTCTAGAAGGCTTAACAAAGTGGAGCCACAAGGATGATCGGACTAGCCACGGGCGTGTGGACTATGTCAGGTCCTCATGACTCTGGCTTGGTCAAAGAGTCGACGCAGGTCGTGGGCTTGCGGACCGAGGTGGGTACTCTTGACACCATGAATGAAATTTCGGGATTGAGATGGGCGACTCGTATCGCAGGCTTGCGATCAGAGTGGTATCCATCTCAATACCATCCTAAATGATCCTATGCGGCCCAGGTCCGACGGCAGGTTGTGTGTGCAATAGTGTAGTGCTAAATGCAAAGCATGCACAACAGTTTATATCAAGCAACACTTCATACATAAAAATAAACCATACATTCCTACACCTCCCTGCAAAATAAAGGACAGCAAACACTTCCCCTTATACCTCCCAATCTGTAAAAACATTTAACACCTTAAATGTTAGGGATGTACCTAGAATCCTCGCTGCCAAAAAAAACATTTTTCAAATGAAAAGAAAAATTGGCCTAAGTCCACTAAGAGTTTCAACTCAAGTCCCCAGTGGAGTCGCCAAGCTCTCGCGACCAATTTTTCGGGTGTGAACCACCTAGGGTTTCGCTAATGGATTGTTAAGCCTAGACTTAACTCGGGCTCTCCCAAGCCCATACCAATTCGCGACTTAGGTTCAAGTTCTTAATATGCAAATGGATTTTATTTAGGAGTCGCTACTAATCTATTTTGGGTGGGTCGATTAAGAATCCAAGTAATGGGAGATTTACTTTACTCCTGTGAACCAGAGATTCTAGATACGGGGACTTGGTTATGTTAGATTCCTCTAACGCCCTTTCGGTACCATTCTTTTATTTTGAAAAAAATGTTTAACAAGCAGTTTGAATTGATTTTAATTTATCTTCCTAACATGTGAGGTGATCATGCAGGTGCACAAACCACCAATTTAACACTCAAGAAAGCAAATAAAATAAAATAAATGCAAAATCTACCTCAAAGCAACGAAAGCATCTGCGTTGTTAAATTAAGATCCACATCAACAATCCTAGATATGGTTTCTAATTAACACGCAAATTTCTCTTTTTTGTTCTCACTTTATTTAAGGGAATTTAATCTAAATGCAATGCATGCTAATAGCCTAATATAACATGGCAAAATGATCTAAATTATATGACATGAAATGCAATAATTGCAACTTAAATGACCTAATATGCAAATTTAAATTAAATGGTCCTAGAATGCAAATTGATTAACATGCACCTTAATTTTTGGATTTTTTTATCTGGAATTTTGAATTAACAAAAGTCCTAGTTGAATTACCCTAAATGAATAATTTTCTAATTCGTATTTGGGAATAATTTGAATTAACCCTATTCGACTTAGAAAATCATTTCTTTATTTTTTTTATTTTTTATTTTTTAAGGATGCCAACTTTTCTAAGAATGAAATTATCTAAATCTAATCCTAACCTATTTTAAAAAAGAGATTTCTAAAGAAGTATAATCCTAAAAAAAATGTGATTCTAAAAAAAACTAATTTACTAAATCTACATATCTAATTCTACATGCTCATGCAAGATTTTGATTTTTTTTCTTTTTGATTTTATGATTTTTTATTTTTTCTAAAAATTGCAATTTATCCTAAAAAAGTGGAAGTAATTTATCCTAAGATATTTGAATGAAATTCCTAACTAAATTAAAATTCCATCCAATTTAAACTAGGAATTAGGTCATCCTAATTTAAACTAAGACATTATTTTAATTTAGTAATTTCTAGCCTAAGATGCAACCTATTTGAAAGATTGATGCAATTCTATTCTAAAATGCCTAATGATTTTTGTTTGCTTTTTTTTTTAATTAAAATTTAACATGCAATTCAACTAGCATCCTAAGTGAATTTTGCCTTTTTTTTTTTTTATGATCTAAATAAAATCCTTAATCTAAATATGCAAGACAATAAAAATATAAAAATAAACCTAATCCTAATTTAAGATTTTTTTGAGTTTTTTTAATCTCCTTTCTTATTTTGAAATTAACAATTTCTAATAACTAAACATGCACCCTAAACCAGTTAATTGAAATTTCTATCCTAAGCATGCAAACCCTAAAGCTATATTTTTTATTTTTTATTTTTAAAGGAAAATTAATTCAAACAACCCCAACAAATCAAGCAAAATTGGTCCCTCAAATTGACAAACCGTATCTCACGCATGAGATCGGGTTGGCCGGTTTCGCGAAAAATCACAAATCGGATCTCGGGCGGGAGATCGGATTGGCAATTTTAAAGTAATTGTGAGTCGGATTTCGGACGCGAAAATCGAACTAGCAATTACTAATTTCATTGCAATTTTATATAATGGAATTTCAACTTAACATTAAAGGGGACAATTACACCTAATTTAACAAATAACATGCAATGTTAGTAATAAAACAAAAAAATAAATAGAATAAAAGAAAATAAAAATAAAAGAAAAAATAGAATAAAAAATTACCTAATTTTGTTTTTTTTATTTTGCTTTTTTTGTTTTTTTCTTTTTTCAAAAAAGAAAAAAAGAGAAAAAAAAAAAGGGGGCACCGGCGGCTAGGGCTTCGGCAGGTGCTTGGGGACGGCGCGATGGTGGCACGACGGCGGCGCGGCTGGATCGTCGAGACGGGGGCGCGCGGGGGTGGCAGATCGGTGACGTCGGGGTCCTCTAGGGACGAGCGAACTCAAGACAGAGGCGGCGTCGGGGCGCTCTGACCGCGGTGGATTGTCGAGGGGCTGGGCACGAGGCGGATTGAGGCGATGTCGCGAGCGGAGAGGAGCGTCGGCGAGGCTGCGGATGGTGTCGTGTGCGGAGCGAGGAACGCGGCATCGGATCTGGACCGAAACCTTTGTGGAGGCACGAATCTACAATGGCGGAGGAGGAGCAAGGGCGACCGGGTCGCGGGTCGGCTCGAGCCGGCATCGCGGGTCTGCCGGAGGGCTCAAACGACGAAGGCGGAGCGTTGGTGCGTCGGGGCCTTTGGGCGACAGTGGCAGAGCGTTGGGGCGGCGCGGCCTTCGAGCGTCGGGGCTCGGCTGCCGGCGTGGGTGCACCGGCGTAGTCGAGCAAGGGGGAGCGCCGGGGAGGAAGACGCTCTCTTTTTACTTTTTCCTCTCTCACTCACTCACTTTTCACTTTTACTTTTTCCCTTTTGTTTTTCTTTTTGTGGCCCTTTTTAGACGAGAAAAAAGACCCCCCAAAACTACCGTACACAACCCTTTTTATACGCCAAAAATTGTATCTTCGTGGCATATTTTACTTCCAATTTTGCTCACGTAAAATCCCATCAAATATATTTTTTATCCTGCGCAACATCTTTTGCATATTTGATGAAAAAAATTCCCTTCTTACGCAAAGATACATATTTCGGCGTATATTACCTAAATCTATAAAAATCTTAATAAAATAAAACAAAATATAACAAAATCGAAAAAATCAAATCTACCTAAACTATATGCCATGCATCTTATTATTTTTATTTTTTTAGCAAAAATGAGCCCCAAAATTAGGTGTCAACAACAGCAAAGGCTGTATGTTCACATGGACTAACAACAGAGAAGGGGAAGATTTAGTAAAAAAGCGTTTATACAGAGGAGTTTGCACAATGGAATGGCGTATTACCTTCCCAAATGCTTAAATCTATGCTTTACCAGCAGTAAGGTCGGACCACAGTTACTTCCTCCTCTCTTTATATCCTGGTCATGGCAGAAGAAAAAAGGAATTCAGATTCGAAACTTACCAGTTAGATGAGGAGGAATGTAGAGATGTAGTCAAAAACGTTTGGGCTGCATACCACCTACATAACAGAAGTTTGCCACAAAAGATCCAGCAAGTAACAAAGGCTCTAGTGGAATGGAGCAAAAAGAAGTTCTCCAATACTTCTATTCAAATTAAAGAACTCAAGCAGCGCCTTACGGAGCTCACAAACTGCAACTCTGTAGAATCCAGTAAAGCAGAAATTCAATCGATTAAGGCGAATATTGATCATCTATGGCGGCAAGAGGAGATGTATTGGGGACTACGATCTCGTATCACATGGCTTAAATGGGGCAATAAAAACACGAAGTTTTTCCATGCAACTACAATTCAGAGGAGACAAAGGAACAAACTCACCATGTTGAAGATTGACGAACAGCACTAGACCAGGGATCCCAAGGCGATTAAGCAGCACGTCACAAACTACTTTCGAGCACTCTATGACTCGGTGGGACCAAGGAACCTCCAGCCTATCTTAAATCACTGCCCAAAAGTAGTAACAACGGAGATTAATCAGTTATTGATGGATGATATAAATGAGGAGGAGGTCAAAGAAGTTGTCTTTCAGCTTTGTTCCCTAAAGGCACCAGGACCAGATGGTCTAAGTGGGCAATTCTATAAGCATTTTCGGGAAGAAATCAAAAGGGATGTCATGAATATGGTCCAACAATTCTTTAAGTCAGGTCAGTTTGATCCTATTCTTAACTAGACTTTCATTATCCTCATTCGAAAAATTAAAAATCCAGAATATATCAGCCAATTCTGACCAATCAGCCTATGCAATTTCAACTATAAAATCATTTCAAAGGTCCTGGCAAATCAACTGAAACAATGGCTACCACAGATTATTTCACAAGAACAAAGTGCTTTTGTTCATGGACGCCAAATCCAAGACAATATCATAATTGTTCAAGAAATGCTACATCAAATGAGGATCAAAAAGAGGAAACGAAAATTCCAGGCCATATTGAAACTAGACATGCAAAAAGTATACGATAGAGTGGAGTGGGACTTTCTTTGTATGAGTATGTTAAAGATGAGATTTTCAGATCAATGGGTTCATTTGATTTTGCAATGCGTTTCTTCAGTTTCTCTAAACGTGAAAGTTAATGGAGAGCAAATAGAGTTTTTTCGTCCTACACGTGGTATACGACAAGGCGACTCCCTCTCTCCCTACTTGTTTATTGTGATGGCCAATGTACTCTCATGGACGATACATAACGCCCTAACAGATGGCAACATTAAAGGGATGAAGTTAAACAGGTATTGCCCCACCTTAACCCATCTACTATTCGCTGATGATGCTATTTTCTTTATGGATGGGTCGGTTCGAGAATGCCAGAGTTTGGCAGCTATACTAAATCAATATTGTTATGCTACGGGTCAAGCAATTAACTTAAACAAGTCAGACATGTTCTTCAGTAATGGCTATCCACAGGATCTAAAAAGGAATATGACCCAAGAAATGCGAGTGCCAACTATTGACAGGACTGGGAAATACCTAGGGCTACCATTAGACTGGGGAGAAATAAAAAAGACATGTTCGCATGGATTTTTGCAAGAGTAAATATGAAGCTGGCAGGGTGGAAAGAGAAATACATGTCGAAAGCTGGGAAAGAAATCTTGGTCAAAAATGTTGTGCAAGCATTGCCGCAATACGCCATATCAATCTTCAAGATACCTGTATCAATTTGCAGGGCAATTGAGAAACGAATAGCAGCATTCTGGTGGAGGCAAAATGATGCAAAGAATAGCATGCGTTGGAAAAAATGGGAGATTCTGAAATGCAGAAAAGATCGAGGAGGATTAGGTTTTAAAGATTTAATTTCGTTCAATGTAGCTATGTTGGGAAAGCAGGCCTGGTGACTGTCCCAATCCCCCTCAGCCTTATGGAGCCAACTACTGAAAGGACTATATTTTCCTCAAGGAAACCTATGGAAAGCAAACAGGGGACCCCGCCCTTCCTGAGGATGGCAAAGTGTTTTTATGGGATGAGATGTCATACTACTAGATTTAAAATGGATCGTGGGTGACGGGAGATCCATTCATATCTGTCAAGATCATTGGCTCTCACAAGGAATTCTTGGCGGACTAGAAAACAGAGACGACCCTCATCTAGTGGCTGATTTAATTGATCAGGAAAGGAAAGAGTGGAACGAGCCGCTGTTAAATCATTTATTCGAACAGAAAACAATCAATGAGATTCTCTCTATTCCTATTGCACATCAGCAAAAGGTAGATAAGTTGATCTGGATAGGCAATCATAGCAGGCAATACCCAGTAAAAAGTGGCTACAACAGGGTTAATGATGCTTCCTTATCACAGGACCGAAGCAGGGCCTCCTCCTCCTACCAGCCCCCTCGCAGCTTATGGACAAGTCTGTGGCACCTGTCAATCCCCCCTAAACTGAGAATATTTTTATGGAGTCTCTGTCAAGACGCCTTACCAACCAAGAAAAGCTCTACCAAAGGAAGATTTTACCTAATTCGTTATGCCCTCTTTGCTCCAAATACCCTGAGACAGTCGAGCACATATTCCTTCACTGCAAATAAGTCCAGAAGGTTTGGTTAGATCCCCGACTAAATATAAGCCACATCACACTTTCGGCTACCAGAATGGACAAATGGGTGCCGGAATACCTTGTAGCCAAGATGCAACCCCCCGATCGTGAACTGGTTGTTGAGGTTCTCTGGCAAGTCTGGAAAAATCGGAACAACTTCATCTTCCAAAAGACCAAAGGCCAACCTGAGGCATTGATCGACACAGCTCTAGCACAGAAGAACACTTATCAGAGATGGATACCGAGGAATCGCTCTGGGTTGAAGGAAAAAGAACCCTCACCTACAACTTGGACAGCACCGAAATTGCCAGATCTGAAGTTGAACGTTGACAGCTCTTGGACAGCCATTGATTCGACCAGCTCAGTTGCTGGAATTCTTCGCGATTCCAACGGTATCTTGATCGATGGGTTCGCCAAAGAGGTCTATGCGTCTTCCCCCTTGTAGGCAGAAACCCTAGCCCTGTTTCACGGCTTGAAGATTTTGGAAGAGAGAACAACTCTGCACGTGGGGCAAGCACATGATCTGAACCGAAGACTTCTTTGCGAAAGTGACAATCGAATGCTTGTTAACTCCATCCTGGGCTGCGAAGAAGCTTTTTGGGCCGTTCAAGATTAGGTACAGGATTGCAAACCATCTTGGCCCATCTGCCATCAGCAACAGTCTCCTTTTGTCCGAGAGAGGCAAATCACGCCGTAGATTGGGTTGTAAAGGCACTACGCCACAAAACTTTTCCTTCCAATTGGCAGCGCGAAGCACCTGCCCCTCTGATGTCTATCTTATGTTATGACTCTAACTTATCTTGTAAAGCTTGGTGTTTTTAATGAAAGTATGAAACACTATTATCGACCAAAAAAAAAAAAAAAAAAAAGGGAGGCCTTCTCACTCGGCATTAATGAAGCCGAATCTTGCCTCGATTTTGACCCGTTCTTGCAGAAACGACAGCTGATAATTGAGCTAATGAGTCTGGACCACACCCACTTGCAAACTCACATCAATCCAAAGGAAAATTGAAGAAGAGAAATTGAAATTGTCTATGGCCTGCTTGTTCCAGCCTTTTCTGATAAATGACAAGGTGGCTGGGGAGGCCCGCATTTATCGATATTTCTCGATTATGAAGTTCATCATCATTGCCGGTCTCTTTGGGCCTACGTTAGAAAAGCCGATCCTAAAGTGGCAGCTCAAGAGGCTGTTCAACTGGGAGTTCTCGGGGCGGGCGTCTTGAAGATTTCATCGTTAGAGAAGGCGATTATTGGTGAATAACTTCAATCTAGCTTTTGCCAAAGGCGATGAGTGCCTGCATGAGGATGTGAGATCGCAGAATGCAAAGCACGCGGTTTAAAGTTCGCTGATGGGGAGGGTACAAAACTGAATCACGCAGTTCGTAGTTTTGCAAAACTGCAGACACTTTTCGAATATCTTTCCATTTTCATCTTTTCCTAAATTGTTCAAATTGTTCCACTCTTGTGCAAGCTTGCTGGTGAGGTTGTTGTCAAGGAGGTGATGCAGAGTGAAGGAGGAGGCGTGAGCAAGATGAAAAGGAACACAAAACGGAAAAAGGAAAAAAAAAAAAAAAAAAGAAAAAGCAAAGTGCTTAGAGGAAAATACCCCTAGCTACAAATAAAATTTGGTTGACTTGTAAGTTGAAGCCTTCATTTGAGATGACACCCACTTTAGGTTGTTTGATAAAACAGTTTCACTTCAGACTCTTATTTGTAATTTATCCTTATTTTATTATACTTGAAAGTAAATGAATATTCACAATTAGAGTCTGTTTATTTAAAGGAAATCTATTGCGAAAATTATTTTTCAACTTTCTAGTATTTATATGACAAAAAAACTAATCGAATTGTGGATAAAGTTTTTCTTAGATTGAAACCTAACTATTTGACTAATAAATAATTTTCATAATTTTTTTTTATCATGAAATTTTCAGTACAATAAAAGGACCCTCGTTTCAAATAATTTACCTTTTTGGAGCTCTGTAAGTGGGCTCAATTATTGAGAAAGAGCGCGCTGTGATTATTTTGGAATTTTGAAGTGCTGGATAGCTCCAATAGAAATATTCCCGCAAGTTAGACGGGCCAAATAATTTTGGTGTTGGATCATGAATATGCATACTTGGATTATATCGAAGTTTAATGACCATCGCTGGATCTACACGTAAGAACTAATTATCCTTTTATTTATTAGCTTCACGATTCATTTTCACTTTAGTTTTTTGTATTTATTATTTTTGCAATAAATCAAATTAATGAGCATTTTTGCCTTGCTTTGATTAAAAAATCTAATGGCCGCAGGAAAGTGATGGACATTTGTTTTTGATTGGTTATTTCTTTCCCTATAATATTTTCCATGAGCAAGGGAAAAATTACTGAGAATCAAAACTTAATTGGATTGAGTATGAGTTAAGTCTAGTGGAGTTTTGCATGGTGTTAAACTTGTATTATGTAAAGATGGAATTGTTTGAGTTAAATGGGTCAATTTGAATCAAACCCACCCTGACCCGACAATTTGACAAGTCTATATAAAGGTTGCACAATCATCAATTTTACTGGAAAAGCACAAGATAAATTTAAGAGACTATCAATCCTAAAAGGGCAGAGAGAAGCATAATCAATACTTAATCACAATAGACATCGTGTGGTGTAGCCCAAATATTTTAAAGATTTAGTCCTAATTTAGATAGTGACGGGGTGCTTCATTTTTTGTTGCTTTTATCCTTCCTAAAGGACTATGATTTTCAACGATATTGCCAATCGAGAAGCTGAAATCCTAACAGAAAATAGAAATCTATATGAGCTCAAGCTACTAATGAGCTAATCCCGTTTATCTACTTTTAAAAGGCTAATATTGACCAATAGGAATAAAATTAAGGCGTCACAAGGTATTTTTTTAGCTTGGGAGAAAGAGTTTTCACTACAGTAAATAAATCTATGATTCTGTTGCAATTTGGAATTTTCGAGATCATAGTGAAATGAAATATAGTATGTTAATTTTGGACACTTGGATTTATTACTCCTAGATAGGACGCTAAGAGCACAACCAACTATAGTTGAAAATTCTTATTGATTCTTGAAATTTACCACCACAGGACTTTATTCCGATTTTTTGTGCACAAATAGAATCTCGCATTGGACGTATCCCTATTCCCTAACTAATTGCTTTTTTTTTTTTTTTTTTTTTTTTTTTTGTAAAAAATCATCAAAAAAACCTAAATTATATCATTATGATACATTTATCCTGAATTTTTTTATCGTGATATAAAAATCCAAAATTATGATAATTATGACACATTTATCTAAAAAAATTTATGATATGAAAAAATCCAAGTCAATGACCATTAGTTTACCGAAGACTTAGAAAATGTATGTTGGATGTACCTTCGGTTCCATCAAGACTTTAGAGCTTTCTCCATTCAGTCTTCTTTGGCGACTTTTTGACTTGGAATAGTCCCCATATCGGAATTTGGTCGCAATCATTGCGCGAAATCCAGAGAATTTGATAGAGAAGTCGTTGAGGAGAGTGATCAAATCGGAACTCGTTCCACACATTATGCAGTTCTAAGCACGCAAAAGAGAAGTCTTCTCACTCAGCATTAATGAAGCCAAATCTTGCCCCGGTTTTGACCCCGTTTTTGCAGAAACGACAGCTGATAATTGAGCTAATGAGTCTGGACCACGCCCACTTGTAAACTCACATCAATCGAAAGGAAAATTGAAGAAGAGAAATCAAAATTGTCCTTGGCCCGCTTGTTCCGGCCTTTTCTGATAAACAATAAGGTAGTCGTGGAGACTCACATTTGTCGATATTTTTCGATTATCAAGTTCATCATTATTGCCGGTCTCTTTAGGCCTACGCTAGAAAAGCCGATCTTGAAATGGCAGCACAAGATGCCTCCTGAAGATTTAATCGTCGGAGGAGGCAATTGGTGCCCAATAACTTCAGTCCAGCTTCTGTTGAAGGCGATGAATGCCTGCGTGAGGATGTGAAATCGCATAATGCAGAGCACGCAGTTTAAAGTTCGCTGATCGGGGGGGTGGTGGTTGTGTGCAAGACTGAATCACGCAGCTTGTCAGACACTTCTCCATATCTTTCCATTTTCTTCTTTTCCTAAATTGTTCAAATTGTTTCGCTCCTGTGCAAGCTCGCTGGTGAGGCTGTGGTCCAAGAGGTGATGTAGAGTGAAGGAGGAGGCGTGAGCAAGAGGAAAAGAAACACAAAAAGGAAAAAAAAAAAAAAAAAAAGAACAAAAGAAAAAGAAAAAGAAAAAGGCAAAGTCCTTAGAGGAGAATACTCTTTAATTGCAAATATGATTTGGCTGACTTGTAAATTGAAGTCCTTATTTGAGACAATGCTTACTTTTTGTCTTTTGATTACTTCAGGTCATTATTTAAAATTTACCCTTATCTTATTATACTTGAAAGAAGAAGATTTGTTTGTTTAAAAGAAAATTATTACAGAAATTATTTTTCAACTTTTTGGGATTTAGATGACAAAATAATAATCGAATTGTGGTTCATGGCTGCAATTAGAACATTTAGTTTCTGATTGAATGCACTCTCAAAAGATGGGTGATTAAAACTTTTCCGCACGTAAGAGGATTTTATGTCTACACAAATCCACCATGAACCTTATAAAAGGACTAAAAAAGGACAAGATCTCAGAGACTTAATAAAAATATTCGGTTGCGACTTTACATGGACCCTCTGCTTTCAAGATGATAACGCTAGATACGTAAGCAACTTTACACTGATACGAAATTCATACTTTATAACTCTAACTAGACATGGATACATAGCTTTTGCTGCAATAATACTAGTATGATTATTAATAGATGCAGAAACAGTTTAGAATATCTCCAGTTCAGCTGTTCTCTCCAGAAATGAAACTAGATGCCAGTAAGTTCAGGTTTTGCTCCTTCCAAAACGAAAGGCTGTTCTATACTTGGGCACGAACGGCTTGTAGTCCTCATCCTCATGCTGGTGCCCACCGTTGTTTCCGGTCAAATTATTTCTCCTAAATGCAAGTACAGTTAACAGAATAGTGAGCGAAACAATAAATTAGAAAAAGCTTGAAACTTAATTGATTAGTTTAAACGACAGTGTTTTTTATTAAAGACCAGACCTTCTTGCATGTGGTTGACAGAGCAAAATCGTTTATCAGACGATATCTTCTACAAATTGATCCAGTGCACGGCTTGGATTTGTTGCATCTCTCACAGGATCAGTGGGCTTCTGTGATTTTTTAACTCCATCAACAATGGTTGAACGAGCTGATAGCGCGTGAGAAATCATTTTCATTGACGGCCTGAGTTGGGGATTATCAGATATGCAAGCGACCGCAAGCTTTAGGATGGTCAGAAGTTCATCCTCAATGCCTGGCGTGGGCGTTGGCAGGCGTGAATCCAACATATTCTTTAAAACTACTGAGATCTCCATGCCGACCGGAGCTAATAGAGATGAAAGACTGTCACCCGGATGTCTTCCTTTGATCACCTCGATGGCTACTATTCCAAAGCTATACACATCGCATTTCTCTGTCACCTTCATTGTGTAAGCAAGCTCTGCACAAAGAAGGAGATATATGCGTTAGCACAAATACATCACTTTAGCTAAACCATTGGATCAAGAGTCGATTCTAGAAATTAACCTGGAGCTACGTAACCATAGGTGCCGACGACTGCACTCCAGTTTGATGTGTCTAGCTTAAGAAGCTTAGCCGTGCCAAAGTCAGAAACATGCGCCACATACTCCGAATCAAGCAGAATGTTGTTACTCGAAATATCTCGATGAACGATTGGAGAAATACAATCATGGTGCATATAGGATAGAGCATGAGCCACGCCTTTTACTATATTCACCCTCTTGTTCCAGTCCAACTCCATGGCTTCTTCTTCATTGCTCAAGATTGTAGACAAGCTTCCTCTGTCAAAGTACTCATACACCAAGAATGAGTGTCGTGGATGCGAACAAAAGCCCTCTAGTTTCACAATATTGCGGTGTCGAATTTCTGTCAATGCCTTAATCTCATTCAAAAATTCCTTTTGATTTGTTTGCCCACTATCAACTGTTTGATAGAGCTTCTTTACAGCTACTATATCACCTGATTTTAATTTGGCCTTGAAGACACTTCCATAGCCTCCCCTTCCAATACAGAAAATCTCATCAAAAGCCCTGGTGGATTCTATGATGTCTTCATATAAGATCATTCCACCGTACTTTGATAGAGAAAAGACTTTAGTTGTCTTGCTTGACAGTTCTATTGCTGGATGGAACTTCTTTCTAAGGAAAATGAAGAATATTCCCAAGAAAACAAATAAAACTACTCCTAGCAGAGGAAACACAATAAGAAATGCTTTGCCTCCCTTTGAAGAGGTTTCACTATCCACCATCGTTTGATTACATGGCTCAAGTCCTCCAACATTTCCACACAATCCGTTGTTGCCTTCAAATGCTTCTTTTGTTGCATTTTGGAATGCTGTGGTGTTGGGGATGGGACCCTCAAACTTGTTGTGAGAGATGTCCACCTCCATCAAACCTCGCATATCCTTGAAAGTGTCGTATATAAGGCCAGAAAAATTATTATGTGAAAGGTTGAGTCTCACTAGGCTTTCCAGCTTGTTGAATTGAGTTGGGATCTCACCGCTTAACAAGTTACGACTCAAGTCTAACTCAGATAAATGAGTTAGCATCCCTAATTGCCCTGGAATATCTTGGCTCAACCGGTTGTTGCTCAAATCCAAGTGGATTAATTTTGAAGAGAGCCCGATAGCTTGCGGGATAGACATGCTTAATCTATTCCTCGACAAATCCAACTTTTGAAGACCAGGTAGCGACATAATCTCTGGACTTATTCGGCCAGAAAGCTGGTTCCTACTTAAATTCAAATTCACCAAAGAATTCAATTTTCCGAATTCTTTCGGAACCTCACCGACTAGGCTATTGAAGGAAAGATCAATTGCACCCAATTGAGTTGCATTTCCAATCTCTGGAGGCAAGCTACCAGTGATATTATTTCCCGCAATTCTTAGATCCCTTAAATGCATGCAACTTCCCCATTTTGTTGAGATTTCTCCATAAAACTTGTTAAAACTCATGTCGATAAAGGTTAGGTTGGGGTAGATATCGAAGGTCTCGGATATGTTTCCAGTGAGCTGGTTTTTCTCAAAGCATGCTCTAACTAGGCTTGTGCAATTTCTCAAGCTTCTAGGGATAGAACCAGTTAAGTTATTGCCACTCACTGTAAGGTTTTGGAGCAACCCACCTTGGCATAGTTTCTCTGGTAAGAAGCCGCTTAACTTGTTGGTATCCAATTGCAGCACCTCCAAGTTCACTAGATCCCCTAAGGATCCAGGAATTGAATTCGAAAGGTTATTGTCGCGGAGGAACAAAGATTCTAGGTTGGTCAAGTTGCCCAAAGAAGAAGGAATTGGGCCGGTGAGCTGATTTGTACTTAGCTCTAAGTCAAGCATAGCACGGAGATTTCCTATTTCATTAGGAATGTGACCGGAAAGCTTATTATCGTAGAGATAAAGAGAGGTAAGCTCTGTCAAATTGCCTAATGTTGGTGGAATTGCACCTGTAAGACTATTCTCGTGAATGGTCAACTCGCTAAGACGATTCAAATTCCCTAACTCTAGCGGGATGGAACTAGTAAGCTCATTAGCAAATAGGTTTAGCTCTGTCAATTTGGTTAAGTTCCCCAAAGTGGAAGAAATCGATCCTGTTAGGAAGTTGGTGTCCATGTGGAGCACTTCCAAATTTGTCATATTTCCCATTTCAGAAGGAATAGAACCAGAAAGGGAGTTGTTGTAGATATATAGTCCAGCCAATTTGCTCAAATTACCTAATGAGGAAGGTATGGGTCCATTCAACTGATTCGAATACAGTGCGATCTCATTGAGTAAATGCAATTGCCCAATTTCTTGGGGAATGGAACCATTTAACTCATTGGAATCCAGGTGCATGACCTTTAGTTTTGTCAGATGGCCGATCTCCGGTGGTATTTTTCCCAAGAACCGATTAATAGAGAGGTCGAGATAGGTGAGATTGCTCAACAGACCGATTTGAGATGGAATATTGCCAAAAAGACTATTTATACCCAAGTCCATGTACATGAGATGAGACAAAGATGAGAATGGGAATTCATCGAGTGTACCTTCGACATAGGCACTGGTGAGATTTATTCTACTTACGCTCCTCGCCTGGTTGCAGGAGATGCCATGCCAAGCACACGGACTCGTGGTCGAGTTGGAACCAGTGACATTACGAGGAGGGAGAGTCCACGAAGAGAGGGAAATAACCGAATGGTTACCAAGACTAGACTTCCATTTGAGGAGGGCTTGGGCTTCTGCAGGGGAAGCATGAGCAGGAAATGGAATGACAAAGGTAGTGAAAAGGGCAAGGGTAGCCACAAGCCTTATGACTCATGAATTCTAATGAAGAATCCATCGATTCTTCTCCTTTGTCTCTTTTGGTTTCGGTAAGTTGGTTTTTGTTTTCCTGAGGCAACGAGCAATGCTTAAATAGGCTCCGAAAAGTCATCTTCTTATCATTTTCCATGCTAATGGGAATGCAATAAAACGACAAACAACCAGTGAAGAATAAGAAAAGGTACGTCGATATTGCTTTGCACATTGTAGGAGTAGTCATTTGAGAGCTGACTAACACGAATTTTTGGTTCCTTGAAGACTCTGGAATTTTAACTTTGGCACTCTTCATAGGGGCCAATTCCCAAAAAAAACCTAAACCTTAGATCTAGTCCGAAATCTGTCCAAACTTCTTTTTTATCTTCTAAAAAACCACAAACTTCAGGTCTAGTCCCAAATTTACCCCAAACTTTTTTTTGTCTCAGAAAAAATCCCGAACTTTAGGCTTAGTCCCATATCTTCCCTGAACATTTTTTTTTGTCTTAAAAAAAAAAACTAAGTTCAATCCCAAATCTAACTCAATTTTTTTTTTTTATCGAAAAGAAAATCATCAATTTTTACTCCGAGTCTTAAATTTGCCCCATTAGCCCTATGTTCAAAAGTCACACTTAGTAGTCCCTAATTTTTTATATCCTACAACGGTTTTATTTTGAAGATAATTTTTCATGTTGCCTTGCCGATATGCATTTATTATCGATGTGGAAGTGCCACGGTTAGTTGGAACTAGATCATGAGGTAGATTTCAAAATGATTAAAATTTGGTGATTTTTTTTATAAATAAATGAGTGTAAAATCCCAAATTGATAAAATCATCAACTGTTACATATCATCTAACTTAACAATTTAACCGTGAAATTTAATGAAAATTAATAGAGGATAAATTTATTATATGTGTACCGGTTTGAGGTTTTTTATGGTCAAAAAATTAGTTTGGGATGAATTTATCACAGATGTACCAGTTTGGAATTTTTTATGATTAAAAAATAATTTGAAGTACATTTGTCACAAATGCACCACTTTGAGGTTTTTCGTGATTAAAAAATTAGTTTGGAATAAATTTGTCACATATGTACTAATATAGGATTTTTCGTTGTTAAAAAATTAGTTTATGATAAATTTATTATGTATATACTAGTTTGGGGTATTTCATGGTATTAATCTTTTTTTTTTAAGACAAGATAAAGTTCGGAATAGATTTGAGACTTGACTTAAAATTTAGGGTCTTTTTTAGACAAAATAAAAATTTGGGGTTTTTTTAGACAAAAAAAAGTTTAGCACAGATTTGAGATTGACCTAAAATTTAGCATTTTTTTTTTTTTTTGTGGAATTGACCCTCTTTATAGTGACTCCATCAGTCCCCCTTTTTGGAAGTGAGTCCCACCCATTATGTGAAATCAGAGACTTTGACTTGGACTGAGAAGTCTTTGAGCAAAGTGATGCAAAGTCAACGCCTTGAAGACTTCGGAATTTTTATAGTCTTCGTAATGACTCGGTCGATCCCTCTTTTCGGAATTGAGTCCCACCCATTATATGAATCAGAGACTTTGACTTGGACTGAAAAGTCTTTGAGGAAAGTGATGTAAAGTCAGGGCCTTGAAGACTTCGGAATTTTTACTTTTGTAGTCTCCGTAGTGACTCGGTCAGCCCCTCTTTTCGGAATTGAGTCCCACCCACTATGTGAAATCAAAGACTTTGACTTTGACTGAGAAGACTTTGAAGAAAGTGACGTAAATTCAAGGCCTATCGCGGGGTTTGGGCATACTCAACTTTCCACACCCTAATTTGTGCCACACAAATTTTTGAATTCAAAGCGCAAAAGGAAAGTCTTCTCACTCGGCATTCATGAAGCCAAATCTTGATGTGGTTGACCTCGTTATTGCAGAAACGACTACTAACGATCTAGCCAAATGGCCTCTGGCACGGTTATTAAGAAAAATAAAAAATCTAACAGCATATTTGAAGTGGAAAATGGTTCAACATTGGAGCTTGGGTTGAGCTCGGTATGATTTGGGTCCAAGTGGGATTGAGTGTAGACTGCCAAAATTGTATTAAAAAAATATGCGTTAGTACGTGTTATATTAGTCAATTTGAATTGGATCCATTTTCTACCCATTCATACTTAACCAGCAGAATAATTTAAAAAGTCCTAAACCTATTGCGATTGTGCCAATTCAATTCAAAACTTTTTTTTTTTGGCCAATTTAGTCTTAAACTTTTTACAATTATGTTAGTTGAGTCCATCCAACCAAAATTGACCGGCCGGTGCTGACGTGGATGCTGGCTGGCAAACACTGACATGGCAATTATTATTTTGAATTTTTTTTCGGGTTTTAATTTTAATTTTTTCATCCACATCTCCTTCCTCTAGCTGGTGAGGTTGGCCTCCCCAACCAATGGCGAGGCCGGCCTCACCGTTGCTAGGCGAAACCTTACCAAATCTGGTGAGGGCCAAGCTTGCCTTGCTAGATCCAAGGCGAGGGTCAACCTTGCTGATGGTCGGCGAGGCTCCTCGCTAGATCTGGCGGCAACGGCCTCGCTAGCCATTGGCAAGGTGGATCGTCGCCTTGGTTGGGCGAGGCTGAGTCTCACCAAGTCTGGCAGGGCCTCACCCAGCCAAGGTGATGATCGACCTCACCGGTGGTCGGTGAGGCTCCTCGCCTAGGGACGGTGAGGCTCAACCTCGCCATGGCTGGGTGAGGCTCGCTTTCGCCAGTGGCCAGCGGGGACGAGCCTCACTATTGGCCGATGAGGTTGACCTTGCCGGCCCTCGCCTCTGGCAGATGCTTGAAGGAGAAGGTGGAAAAAAAAAAAAAAAAAGAATTGAAAATTTCAAAAAATATTTAAAATTTTGAAAAAAAAATTAAAATATATTTAAAAATTGCTACATTAACTTTCACCGAATGGTCGTCATCAGCCAACGTCCACATCAACATTGGCTGGCCAATTTTGGCCTGATGGACTGAACTAGCATAATTGTATAAAGTTTGACTAAATTGACGCCAAAAAGAAAGTTTAGGTTTTGAATTGGCACAATTGTAATAAGTTTAGGACTTTTTTAGTAATTCTCCCTACTTGACTTGATCCTTTACTAGGAATAACACCAAATAAATCAAAAAGATTATTTATGTCAATTGATGGAAGAGCAAAAATTCACTGAGTACTAAAAACTTGTCCGGGATCAATATTCTCTCCAACACTCAATCAACTAATGTAAAAATTTAATGACAAAGAACAAAAACAACACTCATAAATTTTACGTACAAAACTCAATGTGGAAAAAACTATAGATCACTCAAAACTTCCAGTAATCACCTATAATAGTATAATATACAATAGTTCATTTCTAGTCACACAACTAGAGAATGAACACATCAACAATACAACAATATTTCATTAGTGGATTAATAAAGACGTAAGAAAACTCTAATCATAGCCAGAAAAATCGAAAGACAAATCGGAGAAGGATCTCAACGATGATCTTGATCTCATAAATAATATATTAAAATTTTGGCCGATTCCGACCAGATTTCACCATTAAATCTAATCTGCCTCCTCCTTTGAACCTTTGTCTCTCTTCCTCTTTTCCTTTTCTTTTTGTGTGAACACTCATTTTTCTCTTTTAACTATAAAATTTATTCCATCCTTTTTTTTTTTTTGACCTTTTCTTCAAAGATGTGCTGGGCCCCATGAGGCGGACCCACCCCATGATCAAGTAGGAAGTTCACTTGTTGGAGTGACTCAGACCGAAAATGGCCAAGGGAAGCTAGAAGCGTTATGACTATCTTGAAGCCTTGTGAATACATGGTCATTTTTCTCTTTCGGTCTGGAAGTCATTTTTTCTCAGGTTCACGAGGATTCCTTGATCTGATTTTCCTGCGATTTTCCTATTTGACAATGGAAATGCATCGGCAAGAATTAACTCGTGGAAGGCCTGTTAGTACATGCCGTTTGGCATAATGAAAATGTTGACGATTCCCACCGGTTGGTTCTTTCTTGACATTGCATGTTTCCCATTGCCTTTCTTCTAAGTAGTACAATCGAGAATTGAGATGAATTGATACAACTTCTCGAGAAAGTTGGGTGAACATAAATCATTGTCTCGCTACGCCTTGATTCGAATAGCTGTCACTTCAGTCGTTTTCCGTCTATACTATTCATTCATGAAGTTTTCTGAAACTTTCAGTTTACGATGTTGGGTTTCAAATAAGGGTGATCAAGGGCGGGGTCAAGCATTAGTCTACTATGGTTTCCATTTTCAAATTGACAAAACTTTGAGCTCTTAGAGGCCAAGTCTACTGTTCCCCAGATGAAGTTTATGAGGCGGCGTCTTTGACATGTTTTGCACAAGGCTGTTTTCCAGATCTAAGTTTCCTGTTCTGAAGAACAAAAAAGATGATTGATGATGAGCTAAAACACAAAAGAGTTATACTTGTATTTGACAATGAAGCTAGGCCAAGCAAAAACAGACCATCATAAAAAAAAAAAAAAAAAAAAAAAAAAAAAAAAAAAAAAACCGCCAAGATTTTGAGGGCTGGATATGGTCTACCTTCACGCTCTTGAAATATAAGGTAGTGCATCGCATTCTTTCTGAAACAATGGAGAATCTCCTCTTGAGATGAAATGATGACCAGTGATGTTCCTAATTTGACCACTTCAAGTTCGAAGCTCTAATGCGGATTTCTCTATTTTGAAGCAATCAAAAGCTACTGAACTTCTATTGAAGACTCATGCCATGGCAACATGCACATAGCACTCTGAATAGGAACTGATTGATCGCCCTCTCTGTCGTGAGACATAGTGGCAGTAATTGCACGAAACCCAAAATTACGTTGGATGGCCACAATTAGAAACAATTAGTTTCTGATTGAATGCACACTGAAAAGATCCATGATTGAAACTCTTCTACATGTAAGTCGATTTTGCATCTACGTAAATCCAAAATAAACATACCGGACTAATAATGATCAAGAGTTTAGAGACTTCATATAAATATTCCATTTCAACCTTACATGTACATTTTAATTTCAAGATAACCACACTAGATACATCATCAACTTTACATTGATACAAAAGTAATATTTTCTGAGTCTAACTTCACATGGATACATCAACTCCGAAGACACTATTCTGATTAAGACTAGATACAGAAAAAGTCTGAAATATCACTTGAGTTTAGCTGTTGTCTCTACAAACGAAACTAGATGCCATAATGTTCTAGTTTTGCTTCTTCCAAAACAAAAGGCAGTTCTATACTGGCGCATGGACGAAACATAGTCCGCATCCTCACGCTGATATGGGTTAAACACTCAACTTTGGTTGACAGTCACAATACTTATCCTAAAAGCAAATAAAGTAAACACATAAGTGAGGGAGACAATATATTGAAAAAAAAAAAAAATTTGGGACTTAATCAATTAGTTTAAGCTACTCTATTTTTCATTAAAGATCTTAGACGTTCTTGTATGTGGTTGACAGGGAAAAATAATTTATCAGACGGTATCCTCTACGAACTGATCCAAGAAATGGCTTGAAGCTGTTGCGTCTCTCGCAGGATCAGCAGCTGTCTTTGAAGATTGAGCGCCATGGAAAGTGGTTGAACAAGCTGATGGTCTCCAAAAAATCATTTTCATTGACAGCCTGGGTTGGGGATTAGCAGATGAGCAAGCGACTGCAAGCTTGAAGATGGTCAGTGAAAAGGGCTAGTAAACACACCTAGAGAGGGGTGAATAGATGTATATAAAATTTCTTTGAAAGACTTTAAGAGATTTAATTGCCTTTGAGTTATAACTTATGATTTAAAAGAATTTTAAATAAATCTATGAAGCAATTAAATAAAGCAGCAATTAAAATAAGGAGATTAGGGTAAGAGAAATTGAACACAAAGGTTTATAGTGGTTCGGCTTAATCCAAGCCTACGTCCACTCTCCCACGCTGACAGCCCATAGGCTGGATTTCACTATGAATGAAAAATGATGATACAGCTCGTAGTCTTAACTTTCTCAGAGGAGAGTCTCAGCTATTCTCTTCACAAAGTCTCACTATGTGCTTCTCTATTTTGTACACAAATATAGCTCGAAGAATGAGAGAACAAGGAACTACAGAAATTCAGACTTTGAAATTTTACTTTCAGCCACACCTAAAACAACGAAAAATCCTGCCTTAAATACTCATTTATGCCTTCATAGCTGTTAACACTTTCCAAAGGAGTTCTTCCAATCTACCCGTTGGAACCATTCAATTAAGGTGATCTTGAGTTGTTGATTAAATATAGATGAGAGCCCGTCAATCATGTTCACCCAAACAATCAGGATCTTAAGTTTCCATAAGTAGAACCTTCTAAGTTTGCTCGTCTCTTAAAAAGATATTCAAATCGGAGTAAATTCCCATAAGAGCCAAATATCTTGAAGCTATATCCAGCCATAAGATCTTCCAAAAACCATACGGAAAGAAGCATCAAAGATAAGTTCCCATATGAATAAGTCTTTTTCCTTTGGTCGGGTGACTATCAACTTGGGCAGACTTTGAATCTTGAGTTTGGCCGTCTTCAGACTTTGACGACAGAGTCTGGAGGTCTTCAGACTTTGACACTTGAGTCTGGAAGTCTTCAGACTAGGCTGAAAGAAAACGGTTTGTCAACTTCAAAACAATAAAAGAGTTTTCTCCAACAGTCAGAAGTTTATCCTCAATGCCTGGCGTGGGTGTTGGCAGGCGTGAATCCAATATATTCCTTAAAACAACTGAGATCTCCATGTTGATTGGAGCGAATAGAGACAAAATGCTATCACCCAAATGTCTTCCTTTGATCACCTCGATGGCCAATATTCCAAAGCTATACACATCACATTTCTCCATCACCATCATTGTGTAAGCAAGCTTTGCATAGAGAGGGTGATATATGTATTGGCATGAAGACATAGCTTTAGCTCAATCTTTGGATCAAGAGTTGATTTTAGAGATATACCTGGAGCTACATAACCATATGTACCAACGACTGCAGTCTAGTTTGATGTGTCTGGCTTAAGAAGCTTAGCCGTGCCGAAATCATAAACATGCACCTCGTAGTCAGAATCAAGTAGAATGTTGTTACTCGAAATATCTCGATGAACAATTGGAGGGTTACATAAGAAAGAGCATAAGTCACGCCTTTCATGATATTCGCCCTCTTGTTCCAATCCAACTCCTTAGCTTCTTCTTCATTGCTCAAGATTGTAGACAAGCTTCCTCTATCCAAATACTCATACACTAAGAAAGAGTGTCGTGGATGCGAACAAAAGCCCTCTGATTTCACAATATTGCAGTGCTGAATTTCTGTCAAAGCCTTGATCTCATTCAAAAATCACCTAATCTTAATTTGGCCTTGAAGACATTTCCATTGCCTCCCCTTCCAATACAACAAGTCTCATCAAACGTCCTGATGACTTCTATGATGTCTTCATATAAGTTCTTTCCATTGTACCTTGATAGAGGAAAGACTTCAGTTGTCTTGGGTGCTAGTTCCGCTGCTTCTTTCTATGGAAAATGCAGAAAATTCCAAAGAAAATAAACAAAAGAGCTGCTCCTAGCAGAAGAAACACAATAAGAAACGCTCTGCCTCCCGCTCGAGAGGTTTCCCTATCCACCACCACTTGATTACATGGCTCAAATCCTCCAACATTTCCACATAATCCGCTATTGCATTCAAATGCTTCTTTTGTTGCATTTTGGAATGCCGTGGTATCGGGGATGGGACCCTCAAACTTGTTGTGAGCGATGTCCACCTCCATTAAGCATCGCATATCCTTGAAAGTCTCGTATATAAGGCTAGAAAAATTGTTGTGTGAAAGGTTGAGTTTCACTAGGTTTTGCAGCTTGTTGAATTAAGCTGGGATCTCACTGCTTAATAAGTTACAATTCAAGTCTAGCGTGGATAAATGAGTTAGCATCCTTAATTGGCCTAGAATAACTTGGCTCAACTGGTTGTTGCTCAAATCCAAGTGGATTAATTTGAAGAAAGCTCGATAGCTTGCGGGATAGATATGCTTAATCTATTCCTCGATAAATCCAATTTTTCAAGACGAGGTGGCGACACAATCTCTCAACTTATTCGGCCAGAAAGCTGGTTCCTACTTAATCTCTGGACACAATCTCTGAACATAAATCATTGTCTTGGTACGCTTTGATTCGAATATGAAATAGGCTAGTGAATCAACCTAGAGGGGGGTGAATAGGTTGTTGCGGAATTCTTTTGGAATCTTTTGCGGTGGAATACGTTGATATCAAAGATATATCAATAATAAACAGATTACGTATTCATAAAGTAAATAGAGTAGGGTAAGAGAGAATTAACACAAGGATTATAGTGGCTCGGCTTAGACCAAGCCTACGTCCACTCTCCACGCCGACAGCCAACCGGGTCAAATCACTATGTAGCAAAAGAGTGCTGTTATTACGTAGACGGATTAGACTTCTTCAATTGACAGTCTCTCCTACAGCCTTCTGCTACTTTCGCACTATATCTCACTCTCTTTGATACACAATTTGAACATGAAAGATTTTAGAGAACAAGTGATTTTGGAGATTCTAACATCAAGATTTTTCTACCAGTCTCTCCTTGTTTCCAAGCAACGTCGATCCACCTTAAATAGCCTCCGTGCCATCATACCCGTTGGCACTTACCAAAACATTCATCCAATCAACCCGTTGGACTGAATCAATTTAAGTGATCTCCTTGTCTCGAAAACGTAAGTAGACAGCAGCTCATCAATCCTGTTCGCCCATACAATCAGAATCTTGAGTTCCCAAAATTAGATTCTTCCAAAAATAATCTTGATCATCAACGGATAAAATCCGAAGAATCAAATCTTCCAAGCTCTTGATCACAGCCAGAGATATTCCATGGTTAAGATTAGGAAATACGAAATCCAATATCTTACTTTCCTTAGCCATAAGAATAACCTGTGGCCAGCCCGTAAAATCGCGAACCGTCTTCGACTTAGAGTCATCGATCGAAACCGACTCTTGAAGGTCTTCGACGGAAATTGAGTCTTGACTCGACTTCGAAGGAAAACTTCGGACCGAAATTCCGGGTCCGACTGTCTTTGAAAACCTTTAGACCTTGACAACTTCAGACGTAGCCGACTGAGTCTTGGAGTCCTTAGACCGCACTGTGAGGCTGTTTTGTCAACTTCAAAACTCCAAAGGATTTTTCTTCAACAATCTCCCCCTTTTTGATGGTGACAAAACCCTTGACAGATTTGTGAATTAAAAAAACCTGCAAGGAAAAACTCATATATCTTTTGAGGATTATTTCTGCAAAACAGAGTGTTAGTCCAATAACAATTATCCTCACAAAATATAATAATCATGCAATCAAATTCACAAGTCTAGATCCAAATCATCAAATCAGCATAAGGTCATAGAAGTTCAAATAACACAATCGAAATCCAAAATGAAAATAGTCTAAAAATAAAAACTCAATAACTTCAAAATAAAAACTCTCAAAGCTTTCTCAAAGCTTCAAAAACTTCAAATCTTCAAAACCTGCAATCAAATCTGCGTAACTCTCCCCCTTTTTGTCCCATCAAAGAGGTAGAGTGAAATGAGATAAAGTTTTGAAAATTTCTAGGGGCCTCGCAGGAAACGAACAAGTTGAAACTTGCTAAGCTCCCGGACTGACTTGTCAAGTTTGGCAAGATTTTCCTTCATGGAAGCTAATTCCGCACCGGTCCGATTTGACTCCACTTGTGCTCTCGCACATTGATCTGTTCTTGCATGTTCACCGAAGTACTCACCGTGCCTTTTCAAGTCTCTCATTTCAAGTCCATCCCAAAACCTGCCTTTTAAGTCCAACATAATATCCAACAGGCTGTGTGAATGCTTTGTGGAATTAGCATTGCTTCCACTTGGACCAAATAGAATGGGTTTGAAAACTATGAGCTTCCCTTTCAGCCCTTTCCTTTTCAGCAGGTGAGGATTCTTCATGCTCTGGGAAGTGTGATGCATAAACCTCCTCAAGGTCAACACCGAACCTACTCACATCACTAAAATGTAGTGGCGATATTGTTCCTTGTTCTGCAGCAACTCCCCCTGAATGAATGCCAGTGGGTGGAGTGGAAAATTCATCGCCAACATCCACATCAGCACGAGGATGTTTCTCGCTTTCCCCAGAAAAGATGGCTCAAATGCAGCAGTCATATCCTCCCGTATTTTGCTTTCTTCCTCACCTTCCTTCTTCTTTCTTCTTCTTCAGCTTTCCTCTATCTCTCTTCTTCTCTTCTCTGTTCTTCTGCTCTTCTTCTCTCCTATTCTCTTCTTCTTTCTTCTTCTCTTTTGCTCTCCTCTTCTTCTCTTCTTCTTCTTTCATCTTCTCTTCTCTTCCTTTCCTCTTCTCTTCTCCTTTCTTTTTCTTCCTTCTCTTTCCTCTGTTTCTCTGCTTCCTTCTCCTCTGCTTCTCTTCTCCTTCTCTCTTCAGCCTCCGTTCTCAAAACAGCAGGGCTCCTCATCCTAGAGAGAGTGGACAGAGTCATGGCATCTTCTTCATCCTCCTCATCTTGCAGGATGATTTTTCTTCTTTTCAGCCATGGGCTCTTTGCCCTTCCTTTTCGATGAAGTAGTGGGGATCTCCCTTGAAGGTGTTTCCCTCCTCAACCTTTCCAGTGCTGCAGTTAGTTCTGGAAATTTCATCTTCATCACCATCTTCTCACCAACGAGCATCGAATTCAACTTTGTTAGGCACAAAGATGCAGGAACTTGAATATCAAAATGCCTAAACAGTTTGGTGATGATTGATGAATAAGGCAGCTGACCCTTATCCTTCACCATTGTCCTATACATATGGAAAAGAATGACATGTGGAAGTGAGAAAGGTCTACCCTGGTTGATGCCAAACATCAGCTTTGCCTCTGTTTTGGAAACATTGGTCTTCGAGGTCGATTTTGGCCGGATGCAGTTGATGACAACTTTATGCAACAAAACATTGGTGGCATTCATCCTAGTGTAGGATATCTTGCCTTCAACAGCTTCTGCTCGTACAATATCCAATGTTGCATAGGCCGTTGAGACTTTGATTGGCCGGAAACCCCTTCTTTCCACACCAATAATGTCACCAGCAAGTCAACATCAACAACATAATCTTTGTCCATGAAAGAAAAGGACACATGATTTGCATCCAAAAAGGATAGATTGGAGTAAAAGTAAGCCGCCAATTCGAGTGGGCCACCGTCATATCTCGTGCGAAATTCTCCAATTGCAACCTAGCAAACTTCCCTCTTAGATTAATCCTTATCGAATCTAGGAAGTCAAAATCCACACTCCTTGGATTGACCACACCCCTCTTCAACAGCTTCGTATAAACTCGTTCATGTTCCCTCGACCGAAATAAGCTCCCTGAGGACAAACAAGATAGCAGCCACACCAAAACGAGGTTCAAAATGAGAGAAAAGTCTCTCATCATCATCTAAAGTTTCAGCAGGAGCTTTCTCAAGTGGATCACTCGAGATATTTTCCAGCGTCCTCTGTGCAATGCCTTCACCAACAACCTTCAGCTTCTCCATCTCCATAAAAAACGCATACTCACTCCTAAATCCCCTCTCCTTCAAATACTCCTCGATCGTCTTAAGGCTAACCTTCCCATCCTTAAGCCTTTTATAGAGATCATAAGCAACATTTGGCTTAAGAGTTCTTACCGGTTCTGCTTCGGCAACAACTTCCTCAGAATGATGACTCTCTGCTTCTCATTGAGGCGAATCTTCCTCCGTTAGGTCCACCCTTATAGGACCCTCTTGCTGTCTCGTGGTCCCCGCTTGCACTTCGGAGGACTTGCGAGACGACATTCTTATAGAGCAAGCAAAGTTTCAACTTGAACGTGAGGAAAAATGGAAACTTTGAGGCGAAAAAGGGACGAAACGGAAACGGCAAAAGGAGATTTTTAGGGTTTTGAGAGTGAAAGAGTATGAGGATGAATCGCAAGGGAGTAGCTGAGAGTAAAAGTGACGGTTTGATAGTATAAATAGTGAGAGAAAAATCACCGGAATATGAATCGTCGCCAAAAAGTAAAAGAAAAGAACTGCCAAAAATAAACCGTAAAAAGAAAACTGCCTTTTTGAAAATATAAACTGCCATTAATGCATGTCAGAAAAAGAGCGAAAAGAGATTTTGAAATACTGAAAAGTAATTACCAAAAATATGTTAAAGAGAGAATATGAAAAAGAAATTCGTAAAGAGATTAAATAATACAGAATCTGACGGATGTTCAGACTTTACCTTTGAGTCTGAACCCTTTTCAGACCTTACCTTTGTGTCTGAGCACAATCAGACTTTATGTAGAGTCTGAAACGTTTTCAAACCTTGCTTTGAGTCTGAGCCGTCTTCAGACCTAGCGTTGAGTCTGAACCACTTCCAGACTTAGAGTTGAGTCTGAACCATCTTCAGACTTTAGCGATGATTCTGAACCACCTTTAGACTTTAATTTTGAGTCTGATTATCTTCAAAATTCACAATTCCCAGTCTTGAACAAATTGATTCAAAGTGAGCATTCTCTAGGGGTTTTGTGAATATATCCGCCAATTGATTCTTTGAATCTACATGCTGAATCACAACATCTCCACTTTGAACATGATCTCGAATGAAATGATGCTTGATTTCAATGTGCTTTGCTCTTGAATGAAGTATTGGATTCTTTGTGAGGTTGATTGAGCTAGTATTGTCACATTTGATTTCCGTATGTGTTTCATCAACTCCAAAGTCTCTCAATTGCTGTTGCATTCATAGAATTTGAGAGCAGCAACTTCCAAGAGCAATGTACTCTACTTCAACGGTTGAAAGAGCCACGATACCCTGTTTTCTTGAGAACCAAGACACCATCTTGTTTCCCAATAATTGACATGTACTTGTAGTGCTTTTTCTATCCACTCTACATCCAGCAAGGTCGCATCGAATATCCAAGAAGAGTAAAATCTCATTTCTTAGAATACCATAGACCTAGCTTAGATGTAGTTGCAACATATTTAATGATACGTTTAACAGCAGACATATGAGATTCTTTAGGATTAAATTGAAATCTAGCATAGATGCAGACACTAAACAAAATGTCAGGTCTAGAAGCTGTAAGGTAAAGAAGTGACCAGATTATACTTCTGTATAGTTTTTGGTCTACACTCTTTCCTTCATCTTTATCCAGCTTTGATGAGCTTGACATAGGAGTTTCTGTTTTCTTGCAATTCTCCATTCCAAACTTCTTGATAAGGTCTTTTGCATACTTCTCTTGATGGATGAAGGTTCTTTCACTTGATTGTTTGACTTGAAGTCCCAAAAAGAAGTTTAGTTCTCCCATCATGCTCATCTCAAATTCGTTCTGCATACATTTGAAAAATTCTTGCAAAGTTTCTCATTAGAAGAACCAAAAATAATGTCATCAACATAAATTTGAACAAGTATGAAATCCTTACCTTCTCTCTTTATAAATAAGGTAGTATCTACTTTACCTTTAGAGAAGCCATTTTGAATTAAAAAATTGCTTAACCTTTCATACCATGCTCAGGATGCTTGTTTTAAACCATATAAGGCTTTCTTCAGCTTGAAAACAAGGTTTGATCTTTTAGGATCTTCAAATCCTGGTGGTTGTTCCACATAGACTTCTTCTTGGATGACTCCATTTAGGAATGCGCTTTTCACGTCCATTTGGAATAACCTGAAATTTTTAAAGCAAGCAAAAGCAAGAAGTAATCTTATAGCTTCTAACCTTGCCACAGAGCATAGGTTTCGTCATAGTCAATGCCTTCTTCTTGTGTGTAGCCTTTTGCTACAAGTCTTGCTTTATTCCTTACCACTTTTTCTTGTTGATCAAGTTTGTTCCTGAAAACCCATTTGGTGCCAATGATTGATTTTCCTTTTGGTTTAGGAACTAGCTCCCAAACGTTGTTGATTTTGAATTGGTTTAGTTCTTCTTGCATTGCTTCGATCCAGCTTTCATCTTTCAACGCATCTTCTATATTTTTGGTTCGATCTCAGAAATTAGTGCAAGAGCACTAGAAGCTTCTCGTCTTTTAGACCTAGTACGAACTCCTTCATCAATATTGCCAATGATGAGGTCTGGGGAATGACTTGACTTTTGCTTCCAATTTGTAGTTGATTTGTCAGTTTGGTGAAGCTCTTCTTCAGTTGGAATTTTTGAATTTGTTTGAGGCTCAGTGCCTGAGGCTTGATTTTCTTCATGAGAATTTGTAGACACTTGCCCAGACTCTAAATCTTCAAGTTGAGTCTGATTTTGTAACGAATCTTCGAACTTCACATTCATGGATTCTTCCATAGTTTGAGTGTGTTTGTTGAAGACTCTAAAAGCTTTACTTGTCATGGAGTAGCCAAGGAAAATTCCTTCATCTGATTTTTCTTCAAACTTACCAATTCGATCACTGGAATTCTTTAGGATAAAACATTTGCAACCGAATACATGAAAGTATGAAACAATTGGTTTCTTACCTTTGAGCAGTTCATAAGGTGTCTTTTCCAATATAGGTCTTAGAAAAATTCTATTTATAATATAACAAACAGTAGAAGTGGCTTCAGCCCAAAAATGAGGTGATATATTACTTTCGATTAAAAGAGTTCTTGCCATTTCTTACAAAGAACGATTTTTCCTTTCTACAACTCTATTTTGTTGTGGAGTGTATGGGGATGAAAAATTATGTTGAATACCATTGTCATCACAATATTTGGCAAAATCATGATTTTCAAATTCTCCACCATGGTCGCTTTTAATACTCGAAATTGCATATCCTTTTTCAATTTGAATTTTCTTTGCAAACTTAGTAAAATGAATCAATGCATCAAATTTATTTACAAGAAAGAAAACCCAAGTAAAACGAGAATAATCATCAACTATAACCAAGCAATATCTTTTACCTCCAATACTTTGAACTCTTGTTGGTCCGAATAAATCCATGTGTAATAGCTGCAAAACACGATTAGTGGATACTTGATTTATAGATTCAAAGGAATTTCTAACCTGTTTACCAAGTACACAGGGAGTGCATAATTCATGCTTTTGATACTTGAGATTAGGAAGTCCTCGAACAAGCTTTTTGGATGATACTTTTGCAATTTGCTTCGATTGACATGTCCAAGCTTCCTATGCCGAGGATGACTTCATCTTGAATTGATATCAAGCATTGAGAACTGCCGACCTTATATCTAGCAAATAGATATTCCCATGTCGACCAAGAAAGGACTCGTGAAAGATCCTTGCTTGATCCGTAACATGTATCTTCTTGAAAATGGATTTTGTATCCGTAATCGCATAATTGACTAATACTTAATAGATTGTAGTTTAATCCTTCAACAAGAGAGACATTGTTGATTGTGAGATTTCCAATCATCACAGTTTCTTGACCAACAATCTTACCTTTGTTGTTACCACCAAAAGAGACATTCCCTCCTTTTATATGAGAGAATTTTGTAAAACAACTTGAGTCTCCTGTCATGTGTCTTGAACACCCACTGTCCAAATACCACTTGACTTTCTTTTTGAAGGTAACCTACAATTAAAAGAAAGACTTATGTCTTCTTTGGTACCCAGATCTTCTTGGGTCCATCATTGTTAGTAGTATAAACAGTCTTTGCCCACTCTTCTTAACAGTCTCCAAACTTTGGGATATTCCTTTTCAAAATGCTCTACACTTTTACATTTTGAACAAGTAAGAGCATGTCTACCAACAGGCTTTACAAAAACCTTTTGGAAATGATTTTTATAAAAAATTTTCGTTGGCCTATTTCTAATTCTTTCCTTTACCTTTGGGAAATCGATCAAAGGAGCGGTTTCTTGTGTCATTCCTAGACCGGATTTATTAAAGTAAGGTCTTTGGATAGAAAGAATCTTATCCAACTTTTCAGAACCTATTGAAAATTTCTTTGAGACTTTCAATAAGTCTTCTTTCAAGCAATCATTTTCTTTTGAAAGCTCATTTTCATTTTCTTTCGAAATAGCAAGAGACTTGTCTAGACTTTCAACTTTTTCAAGTAAAATTTTTTCTCGTTGTTTCATTTTGGAATTCTCCCTTTTAGTTCGAAATCCTTTTAAGAGAGCCTTTAAGACTAAGACAAAGTTCATCAATGTATTTTGATACTTTGGTAGGAATTTTTAGATTTCTAACCTTGATACCATTGTTTGAGTCTGAGTTTGAATCTAAGTCTGAGTCTGAGTCAGAGTTTGAGTCTCGAGTCTCGAATCTGAGTTTGAGTCTCGAGTCCGAGTCCGAGTTTGCCATAAGACATATATTTGCATATTCTTCATCACTCTCCTCACATTCAAAGTGTCACTCCACGTTTCAGCTTTGAGTGCTTTCTTGAACTTTTCAGGTTTTCCTTTCTTTTTCTTCAATAAGGGACAGCTTTAGGGTCCGATGTGTCCCTTTTTCTTGCATTCAAAGCAAACAACTTCTTTCCCGGTATCTTCTTCTTCATTTGATCTCTTTTGAAATCTGTGATTGTTTTGTTTCTTTTCGTTGAATCTTCTGCCTTTTCTATTCAATCTTCTGAACTTTCTAATCAGAAGTGCCAATTCTTCATCATCCAAGTCTTCTTCGAATCAGAACATCATAATCATCATTAGATTTTAAAGCAATTGACTTCTTACCTTTTGTGTCAAATTCCTCATTGAATTGCTTGACTTCATAGGATTGAAGTGTGCCGACCAATTCATCTACTGAAAGAGGCATGATCCTCTGTGTTTCTCTTATAGATGTTTTGACGTGATTCCAATCTTTGGAAAGCCCTCTCAACAATTTATTGACCTTCATAGGTCCTGAGATTGGTTGTCCTTGGTATGCCAAGCCGTTTACAATTTCTGTAAATCGACTGAACATATCCGTGATGGTTTCTCCTGGCTTCATTTTGAAGGCTTCATATTGACCAGGAAGTATGTTGATCTTGGTTTCTTTGACTCGATCTGTTCCTTCATAGGTGACATGCAATCTGTCCCAAACTTCTTTAGCTGTTTCACAAGATGAAATTCTATTATACTCGTAGGAGATAATGCACAATAGAGAGAGTAAATAGCCTTTGCATCAAGAGCATGTCTTTTAGAAATTTCTGCTTGTGGTAATCCTGCTCCATAAGCTATTTCTTTTCCTGTGCTTGATGTAGCTTTAGGAATAATTCCGTTCTCCACTACATCCCATTCCATAGGATCTTTAGATCTTAGAAACGCCTTCATCTTATTTTTCCATACGTTGTAATCCTTGCCATCGAAGTAGGGAGGTCTGGTATTACTTTGCCCTTCAATTAACCCTGGAGCCAAAACACTAGCCATAGATCTTTAGTTTCAGAAGTAATAACACTTCTAACAAATAAGCAACCTGCTCTAATACCAATTGAAATAGGCTAGTGAATCAACCTAGAGGAGGGTGAATAGGTTGTTGCGGAATTCTTTTGGAATCTTTTGCGGTGGAACACGTTGATATCAAAGATATATCAATAATAAACAGATTATGTATTCATAAAGTAAATAGAGTAGGGTAAGAGAGAATTAACACAAGGATTATAGTGGTTTGGCTTAGACCAAGCCTACGTCCACTCTCCACGCTCACAGCCAACTGGCTGTAATCACTATGTAGCAAAAGAGTGCCGTTACAGTAGACGGATTAGACTTATTCAATTAACAGTCTCTCCTATAGCCTTCTGCTGCTTTCGCACTATATCTCACTCTCTTTGATACATAATTTGAACATGAAAGATTTTAGAGAACAAGTGATTTTGGAGATTCTAACACCAAGATTTTTCTACCAATCTCTCCTTTGTTTCCAAGCAACGTCGATCCACCTTAAATAGCCTCCATGCCATCATACCCATTGGCACTTACCAAAACATTCATCCAATCAACCCGTTGGACTGAATCAATTTAAGTGATCTCCTTGTCTCGAAAACGTAAGTAGACAAAGAGCTCATCAATCATGTTCGCCAATACAATCGAATCTTGAGTTCCCAAAATTAGATTCTTCCAAAAATAATCTTGATCTTCAATGGATAAAATTCGAAGAATCAAATCTTCCAAGCTCTTGATCACAAATTTAGAGATATTCCATGGTTAAGATTAGGAAATACGAAATCCAATATCTTACTTTCCTTAGCCATAAGAATAACTTGTGGCCAGCTTGTAAAAATTGCGAACTGTCTTCAGACTTAGAGTCATCAAACTGAAACTGAGTCTTGAAGGTCTTCAAACGGAAACTGAGTCTTGACTGACTTCAGACGGAAAAACTTCAGACAGAAATTCTGGGTCTGACTGTCTTTGAAAACCTTTAGACCTTGACAACTTCAGACGTAGCCAACTGAGTCTTGGAGTCCTTAGACCGCACTGTTGAGGCTGTTTTGTCAACTTCAAAACTCCAAGGGATTTTTCTTCAACAGAATAGCTGTCACTTCATTGTTTTCTTTCTATACTACTCATTCATGAAGTTTTCATGTTGGGTTTCATATAAGGTGATCAAAGGCCGGGTCAAGCATTAGTCTAAATTCACAAAACTGAGCTCTTAGAGGCTAAGTCTACCGAATCCCAGATGAAGTTTATGAGGCGTTGTTTTTGGCATGTTTTGCGCAAGGCTGTTTTCCAGATCTAAGTTCGTTCTGAAGAACCAAAAAGATGATTGATGATGAGCTAAAACACAAATGAGTTCTACTTGTATTTGACAATGAAGCTAGGCCAAGCGTAAACAGATCATCATGATTTAAAACCACCAAGATTTTGAAGGCTGGATATCGTCTGCCTTCACGCTCTTGAATATAAGGTAGTGCCAGAACAGAACTCACATCCTTTTTGAAACAATGGAGAATCTCCTCTTGAGATGAAACGATGACCAGTGATCTTCCTAATTCGAGCACTTCGAGTTTGAAGCTCTAATGAAAACGAAGTCCGGATTTCTCGATTTTGGAGCAATCAAAAGCTACTAAACTTCTATTAAAGACTCATGCCATGGCAACATGCACATAGCACTCTGAATAGGAACTAATTGATCGCCCTCTCTGTCATGATACACAGTTATAGTAATTGCACGAAACCCAAAATTATGGTGGATGGCCACGATTAGGAACAATTATTGTCTGATTGAAAATACTCTGCAAAAATCCATGATTGAAATTCTTCTGCATGCAAGTCAATTTTGCGTCTACATAAACCTGAAATAAACGTATAGAATGACTAACAACGATCAAGAGTTTAGAGACTTCATATAAATATTCCATTTCATCTTTACATAGGCATTTCTGTTTCGAGATAACAACATCGGATACATCATCAACTTTACAATGATACAAAAGTAACATTTTCTAAGTCTAGCTTGACATGGATACTTTACTTTTGACTCCGAGGACACTAGTCCAATTAAGACTAGATACAAACTATTTGAAAACTGGAACAATGAGAATCCATAGGTTCTAGATTCCAAAATATGTAGAGTTGGTTGTAGATTCTAAAAGATGAGGAATCTATTTTGACAGGCAGGTTTCGGATTCTTAGTTGGAGGAACTTGGAATATGTAACCTAGAACCTATAATAAGTTTTAATGTTTTTCTTATTTCATGTTTTCGCACGATCATGTGATATTCCATACTGTTTGATGATGAGTGTATAATTTGAAAGCACTAGTTTGAGCTTCCATTTTATAATTGAAACTTTTACTTTATTAATGTTCATATTTTTTGTGTCTCTTTATGGTCAATAAATTATAGCAGCAAGTGATAGTCATTAAGAATTTTAATTCATTGCAATCATTTAATTAATAATATAGGTGAAACCTGAATATACCTTGGAACTGATCCTAAAACCTATAATAGGATAGGTTTTAAGTTCTAGGCTATACAAGGTAAATTCAAAGTTCCAAAAATTGAGGAACTTATTCTAACAGGTAGGTTTCGGGTTCCATATGGAATCTGTATGAAATCGAGAACTGCGCACCCTTAATGCTTATATTAAGACTTTGTTTACCCGATTAAGCTTATATCAAATTTGATTAATTTAATTTCGTAATATTTGTTAAGTTTATTGAAATTACCTATTCATCTAGCAGAAGAACGCTTAAAGTGCCATAAGTTGGCACAAAGGGACACTTAAGTGCCAAAAGTTACGAAAGTGACACTTAAGTGCCACATTCGAAAAGAAATGAATCACTTAAGTGCCACTCCGGCCAAAATCTGGCCAAAATGCTAACATGTGCAATTTTTGATGAAATAAGTGCAAAACGACGCCGTTTTGTATGCTGATGTGGCCAAATAATACAAAACATCGTTTTTGCATTGACGTGGCAATAAATTAATGTAAAAATTAATTAAATTTAATTTAAAACTAAACTTTCTTAAATTATTTTAAAATACAAATACAAATATTAAAAAATTCAAAAAAATTAAATTTAAAATTTAAAAAAAAAAAAAAGGAAAGGAAGGGGGAGGCTCACCACCGTCATCGCCTCCCGACGACGCCCGACTGGGGGAAGGGTCGGCCGTGGTCGCCGGCCCTAGCCGGGGGCCGGCAACCCCGCGACCGGCAAAGCAAGGGCCCGCGAGCCCCTTACCGGATCCGGGCGAGGGCCGCAACCCTCGCCCCAAAACTCGGACGAAAATTTTTATTTTGAAATGTTTTAAATAAATTTAATTTTAAATTTAATTTAATTATTTTTTATATTATTTTTTTCCACGTCAACACTAAAACTACGCCATTTTGCCTTTGCCTCGCCGGAAAATCACCATGTCAACGTTTTGGCCGGATTGACACTCAAGTAATCCATTTTACTCTGATTTTAGCACTTAAGTGTCACTTTCGTAACTTTTGGCACTTAAGTGTTCTTTTTACCAACTTATGGCACTCCAAGGGTCCGCGTGTCCTATTCATCCATTCTAGGTAATTCCATTAGCCAACATTAGTTAGCATATCATATCTCTAGTTGCATAAAAGTGAGGTACCCTCTATTTTTCACTTGGCTGCTAGACAACTTCAATGTGATAATGGCGACTCCCAATATGGTTGGATTTCATAGACAAATCTATTTCAATTTTAATTTTCCAATAGCACTTGAGATAAGGGTTTGGGGAAACTTGAGCCAATTGAAGATCATCAATTTTCAATTCAACATTACCTCTAAACTCATCTTCTCATCTTCGCCTTGCTAGAAGGGTCACAATAAGTAAATCTATGTCGTATTCATCCTAAATTAATTTTCGTATCACGAAAAGTTTTAAACCGATATACTTGTGCCTAGGAGGCTCTGGAATTTTACAATAAGATTCTTCAAATCTAATTTCCAAAGATACTTTGACATTTGAACCTTTAGTACCCCAATTCACTATTGCAAACAAGTGTGATAGGTGCAGGACTACAAGTCAAAGATCTAATACCGACCTACAACTTCAGCAGAAATTTGGAGTGGGAAGGACATTAAATGGCACATTCAATCCTGTATGAATAAATAAAAATAATGTTAACCCAGCCAAATGAGCTTTGACAGCTCTTGATCTTCGTTCCCATGGACAAATAAGAATGGCGTGCACTAACAAAAAAAAAAAGGCATATAGAAGTTAATGATACAAAGCAAGCATGTTCATCTACTTAATCAACCCAATTCAGACATCACACTTAAGGAAGATGATGACATAATATAAATGAGCATCCATATGCCAAATTGCATTTTCATTTGACAAAAATTGTCTTCTTTGATCTACATTGCACATAGTTCAAAGGGACCACTTCCCAACAATTTCATTGGCCCCTATGAAATTTGATGGCCTACTGCTTTGGCTTCTTCATCCATTTGGCTCCTCTTTTATCCATCCTTATTATTGTTTATGCCAACGATTTGGGTCTTCTAGTTTCACATGTAACATATGGTATGAAGATTCCAATTACAATTCCAAATGCATAGCCTATCTTGACTGCTTTCCTATCAAACTTGCTACCATGCTGTTTTGAATTATCCTCTTGGAAGAATGATGGTGGTGGAGGCTAAGCATCACCAGGGCATGTGTTTCATAATGGAGTTCCACATAACCTTAGGTTTCCACGAAATGAGTTGCTCGTGAATGTGCTCAATTCCACTACTCAAGTATGATAAGCACTAGGGTAGGCTACCAATTAAGCTATTATTAGACAAGATGAGATGTAAAAGGTTGGTGGCATTGCAAATCAATAAAGAGATCTTCCCGAAAGTTGATTCTTGCTAAGGCATAAATAGACTAGGTTAGTCAACTTACCGAAACAAAAGGGAATTGGACCAGTGAGCTGATTTGCACTCAAATACAATAGGTCCATAGTTTGAATTTTTCCTGAATCATTAGGAGTGCTACCAGACAGATTTTTGAAGCTTAGTAGCAACACCTCCAAGTTCATTAGATCCCCTACAGATCTAGGAATCAAACCAGAAAGTTGATTGAGGTGGAGGCACAAATAAACTAGGCCAGTCAAGTTACCCAAAGATGAAGGAATTGGGCTGGTGAGTTGATTTCCACTTAGCTTTAAGTCATGCATAGTGTGGAGATTTCCCATCTCATCAGGAAGGTGACCCAAAAACTGGTTATCATAGAGGTAAAGAAGGGTAAGCTCCATCAAATTGCCAAATATTGACAGTATTGAAACAATAAGATTATTATTGTAAAAGACTCAACGAGCTAAGAAGGTTTGAATTCCCTAGCTCTAAGAGAATGGAACTGTTAAGCTTATTGGCAAATAGGTGCAGCTCTCTCAATTTGCTTAAGCTCCCCAGAGTGCAAGGAATTGGTCTTATTAAGAAGTTGGTATTCATGTGGAGCACTTCCAAATTTATCATATTTCCCATTTCAGGAGGTATAGAACTAGAAAGAGAGTTGTTGTAGATATACACTCTAGCTAATTTGCTCAAATTACCCAATAAGGATGGGATGGATCCATCCAATTGATTCAAACACCGCGACCTCACTAATCAAATGCAGTTGCCCAATTTTTAATGGAAGAGAGCCATTTAACTCATTGAAAGCCAGGTGTAGGATCTCCAATTTCATTAGGCAGCCAATGTCTGGCGGTATTATCTCCAAGAACCGATTAATAGAGAGGTCAAATTAAGTAAGATTTCCCAAAAGACTAATATGAGGCGGAATGTGATTAGAGATACTATTTACAGTCAATTTCATGGACATGAGGTAAGACAAATATGAGAATGGGAATTCATCAAGCGAATTTTTAGCATGAGCTTCAATGAGATTTATCTTGATCATATTCCCGACTTGATTGTAGGAGATGCTATACCAAGCACATGGACTGACGGTCAAATTAGAATGGATGGCATTATAAGGAGAGGGAGTCCATAAAGAGAGAGAAGAAATAGAATGGTCGCCAAGACTAGACCTCCACTTGAGGAGGGCTTAGGCTACCGCAGGGGAAGCCTCAGCGGGAAGTGGAACGATAGAGGTTAGGGAAAAGGGCAAGCCACAAGGCTAATGACCCTCTTAAATTCCAATGAAGAGTCCATCTTTTCTTCTCCTCCTCTTTTGGTTCTAACAAGTTGGTTTTTCTTTTCCCGAGGCAGTAAGCAATGATGCAAAAGGTAATAGGTAAGTATCTAAAGTAGATTGGACGAATTTTTGGCTACTCGAAGACTTTGGAATTTTTTTATTTTGAAGTCTTCATTGGTGACTTTTCTAACTTGGTCAGTTTCCATTTCAGAATTGAGTCCCACTCATTAAGTTGAAATCCAAAGACTTTGTCAGAGATGTCTTTTAGGAAAGTGTTGTGCAAGTCAAGGTCTTTCGTGATGAACACTCAACTTTCCATGGGATCAAGTCGTAATTTGGGCCACACATTGTGCAGGTCTACGCGCACATAAGGGAAGTCTACTCACTCGGCATTAATGAAGCCAGATCTTGTCCCAGTTGATCCTGTCTTGCAGAAACGACAGCCGATGATTTAGCTAAATGGCACCGAAAGCACGACCAAAATAAAATAGAAATAAATACATTGAAGATGTTAAAATTTAGGGAAAATACCACCAAAAATCTTAAACTATGCACAAAGTGACAAAAATACCCCAAATTTTTTTTTGCACCACCAAAAACCCCAAACTTTGCCATCCGTGACACATTTACCCCATTGAGGGTATTTTCGTCTTTTTCTGTTTTTACTTTTCTTCTTTTTTTTTCTTTTCTCTTCCCTCCACCGGCTCCAGCGGAGGGAAGCCGGCGTCTGGCGAGGGTTGCCCTCGCCGACGTCGGACCAGGCGAGAGCGGCCCTTGCCTGGGTTGGGCGAGGGCCTCCCTCGCCAGATCTACCTCGCTGGTGTCAGGCGAGGACGGCCCTTGCCTGGGCCGACACCGGCGAGGGCAGCCCTCGTCGGACACCGGCTTCCCTCCACCGGCTCCGGCGGAGGGAAGAGAAAAGAAAAAAAAAAAAAAAAAATGTTTTTAAAAGTAAAATGACCAAAATGCCCCTAAGATTTAGGGTAAATGTGTCACAGAAATGAAAGTTCGGGGTTTTTTGTGTCACAAAAAATAGTTTGGGATAAATATGTCACGGATGGCAAAGTTTGGGGTTTTTGGTGGTGCAAAAAAAAGTTTGGGGTATTTTTGTCACTTTGTGCATAGTTTAGGGTTTTTGGTGGCATTTTCCCTAAAATTTATTTAAAAAGTACAATTTAAATTTTATAGCACAAAAAAAAAAAAAATACAAGCGAGTCTTCAAATTTATTACGAAAATACAATTAAATTCTAATATTTTAATAAGTACAATCAACAGAAGGACTTGATTAGATTAATATAATAACTTTAAGATTTAATTGCACTTTTTAAAAACTTTTATAATTCACTTATACTTTTGTAAAATTTTAGGAATTTCAATACATTTGTTCCAATAAAAAAATCCATGTATCCAATAAAATTGATGATCGCGTTTAAGTATAGGGACAAGTGTCAAAATGGATCAAAGCACCGCTCTTTAATGGCCAAGTTCAGTTAGCTAAAATTTGAAAAATGGTTTGTCATGTGTTTAAAATAAGAAAGTCTAATAAGATCTGTTTTAATGAGTCTACATTGTATTTACCCGCAACCGATGTTAATCAAACAGGAAGATTGGCTATGAAAAATCAACATGATTTTGGGGCCCGCTTGTTTGAGCCATTGTGACATACGATAACGTGATTGGCTGGGAATTTCGAAATGCATGATGATTCCAATATAGACATTCCCGCATGTTACACTGGATGATGACATTGTCGTTGGATTACGTTTGGAAGTTGATTATATCAAAGTTAAATGACCGCCATCAAATTCTACTCATAATGAGAACTTATTTTCCTTCATTTATAAGCTTTGCGATTCTTTTTCAGTTTAGTTTATTGCGTTTATCATTTTTGTAATATTTTTAATAGTAGGTAGCATTGCATTGCTTAATTAAAAAAATCTAATGACTGCCAAAAAAAAAAAAGACAATCGATGTCGGTTTTTTCAAATGGGGTAGATTGCTAAGGATTGAAGCGTAGGTTCAGTTGAGTATAACTTGGGTAGGAGGGATTGAGTATGGGTTGCCGAAATTGTATTACATAAATATGAGTTAATGTTAGTCGAATAGATCATTTTGAGTTGAACCTAATTTCAATCCTGCCAAACTTGACCTGACCCTATGTTTGGAATAGCATCAGATGAATTTAAGAGATTATCGTTCTTAAAAGGGTTGAGAGAACCATAATCGATAATTACATAATAATAAAAGCCGTATGGTGTAGCCCAAATTTTCTTAAGGTCTATTCTTGATTTAGTTAATGACAAAGGCGCTCCAGTTTTTCAGTTGCTTCTTTCCTTATGAAGGGGTCGTACTCGAATCCAAATAGAGCATAAATGCATATGGGCTCCACCTACTAATGAGCTAACCCGGTTTACCTATTCTTAAAAGGCTGGTATTTACTTCGCTGGATAAAAACAAGGCTCCGCAAGGTATCTCTCACTAGGGATGAGCATGGTCCAGGTTGGTTCGAGCCACCCCCTAACCCTAGGACCAACCTGTACAGTGTCGGTCCTCAATTTTTAGGACCGAGGACCGACCCTATTAAGCCTAGGACCAAGGACCGGACCGACCCAATGGGTTCGGTCCGATTCCAAGGTCAACCCGGGACCGATCGATAATTTTTTTCATCTTATTTTTTATACTCCCTAAAAAAGAAAATCTACAAATTAAAATTACACATCCATCGACAATGTGACATTGTGCAACTAAACTATATATACCAATACTTATTTAGCAAATTTAAGATGACACAATAATAGAAATTTCGTACTTGCTAATCGCTCATCGAGATATGGGACAAGATAGAAAATTCTTGTAATCATCTATCTTTAATATTCATAACACCATATGCAAAAGCGTTTTCTTGCATTTGATCACTAGAGTTCACTCAACCAAAAAATGAGCTTCACACCACTTGACTAGCATTTGATCATGTAGAGTCCATTCAACCAAAAAATAAGCTTCACACCACTTGATTAGCAAATCACCGTAGCAACTGTAATACTACTCTACTCTTCAAAAACTTCTACCATTTGACACAAATTGAAAAGCAAAGTGCAACTGAAATTTATTTGTAAAATACAATTAAACCATAAAAAGTTCAAAATACTTAATATAAATCATGAATATATAACTTCACATCTTGTTAATTCACTTAAATTTCTAAACACTTGAAAACAAAACAAACGACACATATTAATACTTAATAAAAGTTTTAAATTGAAATTACTATTAGTGTTATTGATAGAACATCTCAATATAATATAATAAAACAGACATTTTACTTAGGTTTGAATATATAAAAGAATTATAAATAATATAATATAATATATAGGGTTGGTCCAGGGTTAGACCGACCCAAAACCCTTAGGACTGAGGACCAACCCGCACAGTGTTGGTTCTGGAATTTCAAGACCAATGACCGATCCAGTCCCCTTAAGAACCGAACCAGGACCGACAGGGTTGGGCCGGTCCAGGGTCGGTCCAGGGTCAACCCTAGACCGTTGCTCACCCCTATCTCTCACTTGGAAGAATTGGGGAAAATTATCTAAAATGTCCAAAACCTTGTACAACGATTAATTTAATCATAAACCTTTTATTTTTATCAATTCAGTCCGAAGTATTTTGACAACTCACCAATTTAGTCTTTAATCTTTTGACAAGGCATTGTGGCCCTTGCTACGGTCGATTGTCAAAAGTTCTAAGACTAAATTAACAAAATTGAAAAAATTAAGATTAAATTAGTCGTCTAATAATAAGTTTAGGACATTCTGGATAACTTTTTTCGGAAGATTTGTGAGCTTTCATTATAGTCAAATACAATTTTTTTCTGAAAGTGGCAGGCGGTTGTGGAGTCCGAACACTAATGCCGTGACTCTTCATCAGCATCGCATGTTGGAAACCCACAACTAATGCATCAGCCGAATGTGGGGCCAACGAATCGAACCCCTTTTCAGGGAACTTCGTCGACGCCCCAAAAAAATTGCCAAAAGTAAGAGGGCGCCAAAGTGGAACACCTACAACTGCATGAATATAGAAAAGCCATACGGCCCTCTTAGCAGATCACGTTTGGGGATGGCTACTGGATCATGACCAAAAGATGGCAAATGAAGGGTGCAGGATGGACTTTGTGCAGATGCAGCCAGGGGGATCGGCAGGCTGTGGAGCTGAGAAGCTCTTTCACCATTTCGTACATCAGGACTCTCGAGTGTAGAAAGTCTCTGATTTGGAGATGAACTCCTCTCATATTAAGCTTCGAGCGGGGGGATGAACTGAAAATGAGGGAAAAAAATCTCCAAACATCTTAAAATTCTCAACAATCAGAGGAAGCACAGAGGGGAAATGAGGAGGGCCCTCACCTCGTGTATGATCCACTCTGACTTCAGTCCTCGTCATCATACTTGGGTGCCCTTCGGTCTCTGCGACGATCTGGACTTGTGATGTAGCTCCTGCTCCGGTGACGGTAACTCCTTTCCCTGTCTCTGTACTCGTCGCAATCATATCGTCCCCTGTTTCTGCTGCGACTTCTCCTCCTGTGGTTGCGGTCTCTGTACCCGAAAATCCATCTTACTGTCAGTTGCGGGAGAGCATGAGAGGGAATCACGTCCAATTCTACAAGATACAACCACCACTACTTAATGGCACGTCAGGGGAAATTTTATTTAATTTACTACGAACAAAGAACAAGGTGCAACAACTTTACCAAAAAAAAAAAAAAAAAACAAAGGTGCAACAAGCTTGGATGTCACCTAATAACCCGGTTCGAAGCTTAAATGACCAAGAAGCAGGATCTAGGAACCAACATCTCAGTGGCATAATAGAAAATACCTGAAAGAAATTAGCAATACCACATTGTCATGCGCAAACATCTTACTTAAGGCGCCATGGTCACATTCTTCGTCTATCTAGGACGTGTCATCAAAGGGCTGATGATGGAGTAAGTCCAAGTTAATAAGCTCTTCATCCGGCATGAATTAATAATTATACTTCTGGGATAAGTGCAAAATAGATCTTAAACATTTTACCCATTGTTTCATGGTCAATCGAATTTTAAATCTTTTTAAATCTTTTCAAAATTATTCAAATAGCCGTCATCTTGCCGTGGATGCCATTTTTTCCCTAGAAAATGGAATCCACTCTATATACATGAAATTAACTATACTTATTTAGTGCAAAGTAAGAAATAAAACACTAGATTTTTTAATTACAAGACTCACAAGAAGACTAAAGCTCAATTATTCATTTAAATTGAGGAAAAATTGGAGATTTACGAATAGTAAAGATAATTTAATGGATTTCGTAAAGCAAAGATTAAATTGATATAACTTATTTCTAGTGTGCTTTTTAATATAGATATTGTCAAATAACCTATTTTTTAATTTGGTTATTATATACACAAACAAGTGAAGAATTCAATTATAACTAACTTGATTAAAATTATCATACTGTATAAGTCTAATACAATTTACTTTACGGAATTTGAATTTTCATATGACTCGTTTATAGTTTTTTCATCTAATTGCTTGTTATCAGTATCCTTGATCCAAATAGTTTTAGAGATATTAAACATAAAATAAAAATCAAATTCCTTAAAATAACGTATTTGTTCTTGAGGATCATAAGCTTTTCTATTAAATAAAACCAAGACCCATCAAGCCTGAACTTCAATCTCTAGAGCTCAATCCATCACTTCTGAAACGTGAGGAGGAAGAGCAGAGCACGCAGACGCGGCCAAGGGAGAGGGCAGCAGGCCGAGGAGGCGGTGATCAATTCCTCTGTCCATAACCACTGAAAAATCGTTCGAGAGAGCGACTAACGCAGAGAGGAGGAATCGGTTTTGAGGAGAGGGGAGTGAACGCCGGATTTTTTCTTTGGGGGGGTTTGGTTTAGACGGTGGAGAGAGCATTTTTCGGGGTGGGAAACGATCTCTGTTGGGAAAGAAAGATCTATGAAATATGGGTCGGAGAGTTTTGGTAACGATTACGTGTAGATCCATGTAAACGAGTTTCTTGTTGGAAGATATGCAGAAATCCCTTATGCTAGAATTGATTCAATTCTGATATCATGGAATCAGTCTAGGAAATTAGATTGATTTAATTGATATGTGTAATATTACATTTCCTTTTCTAAAGTGTACATCTTGTAGTATAAATTGTACAAATTGTCGACATACAGAATATACACAGAAAAGAGAATTTCTCCCTAAGCTCTTTTCTTCCTCGTCTCGTCTTGCTTCTCTCCACACTTCGACTTCTGACATGGTATCAGAGCCGTGGCTCTAAGTTCCAAATTCCGCATCAGATTGCTTTCGTTTTTTACCTGCAAGACAAGATCAGTGTCTTGTAACGAAAGAATCGTTTTTTTGCAAAAGAGAGAAGAAGCAGAGAGGATCTACTCACCATGAATCCAGAAGACCAACCTCCTGTTGGAACTGAAATTACATCCACAGGAGATGCCTCTTCAACCGTGGAAATACAGGGACTCCACTCTGGGTCGAATCCTGCAAACCCAACGAATCCTGCAAACACCACAAAGACAACAAGGAGTTGGGATGTTCCCGGCTCAGCGAGTATGGGGCAGCCCTTTCGGGGCCAACCTTACCAATGGGTACCCTATCCATGGTACCTCGGGCAAAGCCCGAATCCATCATCGCCGGGGTAATCACTTACCAGAATGGTGTGCAGCTCGATGGGAACCTACCAGCCGCAAGCGGGGCAAATCCAGCCATCGAGCCAAGAAGCGGGTCTGGAGAAACGGGATCCGGAGCAACCCTTCACCCAGGTTTCTTTAATGCGGGGCATGGATCCGGGTTTAATGGGTCGAGTACAGGGACGAATCCCTACCCGAACCCAAATTTTCAACCCGGATTCTTTCCGTATCCGATTACAGCAGCGATCACCGGCCGACCCGAACCAGGGGACCCCCTGCATGTGTCCACCGCCGACGGCCCAGAAGTGCGACTCATCAGCCTACAACTGGCCGGGCCGGAGAACTACAGCAAGTGGTCGGCCGATTTCCGGAGGGCTCTCGCAACCAAAGACAAGGAGGGTTTCCTTGATGGAACCATACCGATCCCGTCGGATGAAAGGCTCGCGAGGCACTGGAGGAAGTGTAACCGCCTGATCCGCACCTGGATCGGCAACTGTATCTCCCCAGACGTTGCGGCGGGCCTCCCACCGACCGAAGATTTCAAGATCATGTGGGACAACATCAGAGAGATGTACGGAAAATTAGATCGAGCAAAAATCTTTTGTCTCACACAGGAATTAACGGATCTCAAACAAGGAAACATGTCAATCACGGCGATTTACAACAAACTCTCATCGCTCGGAACGAGCTCGAGGCCGTGGAGGAAAAACTCGAAGGGACCCCGGAAACGCTTCGACAAAGTACGGATCCATCGAGGAAAGGGAGAAATCGACTCGATTCCTCTTGATTCTAAACGAATCGTACCTGACTTTTAGATCGCAGATGCGGCGATGAATCCCGTGCCTCCCCTCGGCCGGATTTTCCAGCTGGCCGTCCAAGAGGAGAGCCAGAGACTCACGGCTTCGGAGCAAGCTCGAGGAGGAGACGCCATGGCCCTTGCCCTCCGCGGAGAACGACACGGATTAGATCTGGGGGTGAAAACCCTAGGTCGAGAGAGAATTGGGGGCGAAGGGCTCGGGCTAGGGTTAGAAATGGGGGAGAAAGGCTATAAAAGGGATCGTTTCTACGGCCAGGATTTGATGAAGAGATCTGACGGCCCTGATATGCTGCGACGATCTGACGGCTCGGATCAGCTTCGACGATCCGACGGCTTGGATCAGATGCGACGATCCGACGGTCTTGATTTTCCCCGCAGATCTGACGGCTCACAGAGGGCCGATCCATCCGTGGGATCGGACGGTGGAGATTATTCCACACTCAAAGGATCCGACGGCCAGATTTTTTCTATACGAAATTTCAGCCAAAATTCCAAAATAAAAAGTAAATTATATTGTGAGCATTGTAAACGCCCACATCATACCATAGAAAATTGCTGGAAATTACATGGAAGGCCGGGAGAAAAAGGAAAAAATATTCTGCAGCTTTATCGGGTGATCGGACCCACTGGGACAAGTAGCAACCGGCCTATTACTCACGGGGAGTATCGCAATTGATGCGGGCATTACGAAAGCAGACATTGGGGACAAAAAGGGAAGTTTTTCAGGTATATCCCATTGCCTTATAAATTCAATTTCAAAAAGGGCATGGATAATAAATTCAGGAGCAAGTGACCACATCATTTGTGATGTGAATCTTTTCTCAAGAAGAAATAGGAAATTGGAAACACTTATTTCTGTGGAGCTTCCAAATGGAAACATCTCTCATGTCACATTGACAGGGTCTGTTCAATTAACTTCTGAAATTCTCCTTAAAAATGTCATTTATGTCCCCCAATTCCAATTCAACCTCATTTCTGTATCCAGAGTCTGCAAAGAAAATTCCTGCCAAATATTCTTCAATGCGACGATATGTTCTTTTCGGGCCCTTTCGACCGGGAAGCCGACGGGCTTGGGTAATCTTTCGAAGGGTTATATTTCGGGCCAGCACTCCAAGTCACCATGAGTCATTTTTTTCCAATAAATTGTCATTGTGTAATGCTATTGCCAATGATAAAGATTTCCTTTGCATTCACGAATGGGACATAGTGCTTTTTTTCCCTACTCTAATTGTCATATTTGCCCTTTAGCAAAACAATCTCGCATGCTTTCCCTACTCATTCCAAACGTTCAAATACTATCTTGTCTTTAATTCATGTGGATGTCTGGGGGCCATACCACACAGCACATCGTGACGGTTCTCGATATTTCCTCACGATTGTTGACGATCATTCCCGTGCCACGTGGGTATTCTTGATACAATCGAAGGCACAGGTTCCAGCTCAGTTAAAGACATTTATTGCCATGACTATAAATCAGTTCGGGAAATCAATCCAGCGAATTCGGACTGACAATGGGACGGAGTTTTTCAATCATGAATGCAGGTCACTCTTCCAGACTCATGGGATTCTACATGAAAGCTCTTGCGTCTACACTCCACAACAAAATGGGGTGGTGGAACGCAAACATCGGCACTTGCTGGAAGTTGCACGTGCCCTAAAATTTCAGGGATCTATACCAGCTGCATGTTGGGGAGATTGTGTGCTTACTGCAACCTACCTCATCAACCGAATGCCCACTCGAATATTGGCTGGTAAATCACCCTTTGAGCTGCTTTATGGGAAGAAACCGACGGTTGATCATCTACGAGTCTTTGGCTGTTTATGTTATGCCACAATTATGGGACCTCGAGACAAGATGGGGGCACGAGCAAGGAAGTGCGTGTTCATGGGATATCCCAATTTGCAGAAGGGATACTACGTCTTGGATGAATCCACAGGAGAATTTTTTGTAAGCAGGGATGTCATATTTCATGAATCTATTTTTCCATTCCAGGACACCACAGAGGATTCGACTATGTCTACCAGTTCACATCCACCCTCAAATGAGGATACTCAGTCTCCTGAATATTTTCTTGCCACATCTCCAGGGCAAGTGATTTCTCATGATCAATCCCCTGATCATCCTGGTCCACAGGAAAGGTTGGAAAGCATACCCATTGACTTGTCCAATGCTGAGAATTCTTCTGAAGATCTTGCAGAGAACAATGCTGCAACAATATCTCAACCACCAATCGATCAACCACGTCGATCGAAAAGAACCACAAGACCACCAACGTGGACCAAAGATTACGTCTGCGCTTCACTCAACGCACCAGGTATTAACTATCCAACATCCTCATATGTTTCCTTTGATAGACTTTCATTGGAACATAAATGTTGCATTAGCCGTATATCCGATGAAAAAGAACCATCCAGCTATGAAGAAGCCTCCCATGATCCACGCTGGCAAAAGGCAATGGCAGCAGAATTACAGGCGTTGGCTGACAATCACACCAGGAGTTGGTCTCTCTTCCTAGGGACCGAAAATCTATAGGGTGCAAATGGGTTTACAAAATCAAATACGAGCAGATGGAACCATTGAACGATACAAGGCTCGCTTGGTGGCAAAAGGATATACTCAAAGAGAAGGTTTTGACTATAATGAGACTTTTTCTCCAGTAGCCAAAGATGTTACAGTCCGATCGTTCTTATCAGTTGCAGCTATTCATGACTGGTCGCTCCATCAAATGGACGTTCATAACGCCTTTCTTAATGGAGATCTAGATGAAGAAATTTACATGAATATCCCCGGGGCTTACGGAGACGGGGAGAATAAAGTGTGTCGTCTCCGTAAATCCCTTTATGGGCTGAAAGCAGTTTCCGACAATGGTATGCAAAATTTGCCAATGCTCTCACCAGTGCAAATTTTCAACAATCAAAGTATGATTATGCCTTGTTTACATGGACCGAGGTACGTCGTCTATCTATTTAATGATTTATGTAGATGACATCCTTATCATGGGAAACGATGAAGCCGCAATAGAGAGCCTTAAAAATATTTGCATACCACCTTTCACATAAAGGATTTGGGAGCACCAAAATATTTTCTTGGGATTGAGATTGCACGATCTCAACAAGGAATTTTTCTCGGTCGAGGAAATTTGTACTGAAATTATATCAAAGGCTGGTTTATCGGGATGCAAGCCACCTTGTCATCCCAATTGAACAGAATATCAGGCTAACTACAGCAGATCATGCCGGGGGAACATCTCAGGATGATCCTATATTACAAGATCCAACGAGCTATCAAAAACTCATTGGAAAACTTATCTACTTGACCATGACTAGACCTGATATATCATATGCAGTGCAGAATTTGAGTTAGTTCATGCACAAACCAAAAGAATCCCACATGAATGCAGCACTGAAGGTGGTCAAGTATTTAAAGGGATGTCCAGGAGTCGGGGTACTTCTATCCAGAAGATGCAACATGGAGATGACAGCGTTCTGCGATGCAGACTATGCGACATGTCCTATGAGTCGAAGGTCCATAACCGGCTTCGCATAAGCTTGGGGACTCACTTCTCTCGTGGAAAACCAAAAAGCAAGCAACAGTTTCACTTTCATCCGCTGAGGCCGAATATCGGGCCATGGCCAAAACCACTTGTGAAGTTGTCTGGTTACGAGGCTTGCTTAGTGACCTTGGGGTACGACTGAGAGGACCCACGAAGCTATATTGTGACAACGAATCAGCTTTGAAGCTTGCAGCGAACCCTGTAATGCATGAGAGAACCAAGCACATAGAAGTGGACTGCCATTTTACTCGGGAGAAGATTCAAGAAGGAACAATTGAGGCAAAAGGGATTGAACCGATGAACAGCCAGCAAATGTGTTTACCAAAGCCCCGTGTCGAGACAGCATGCATATCTCTTGAGCAAGCTTGGTGTCTTAGATATCTACAAGCCACCAGCTTGAGGGGGAGTGTTGGAAGATATGCAGAAATCTCTTATGCCAGAATTGATTCAATTCTGATATCATGGAATCAGTCTAGGAAATTAGATTGATTTAATTGATATGTGTAATATTACATTTCCTTTTCTAAAGTGTACATCTTGTAGTATAAATTGTACAAATTGTCGACATACAGAATATACACAGAAAAGAGAATTTCTCCCTAAGCTCTTTTCTTCCTCGTCTCGTCTTGCTTCTCTCCACACTTCGACTTCTGACATTTCTACGGGCGTTTCGAGCTTGTTGTGCAGTTTTCGTATCAATATGGATTTGAGTTGTTGTAGCTGTTGAGACGCCCATCGCCTGTCCGATGAAATGTTTATGAGAATTTAGTGCGAGTTAACCACGTTTCTCGTGTAATCTGAAAGTATAGCGATTTAGATTAAATGATCTCAAGTCATTCACGTCTAAGTCCTAGTGGTTTCCCAATATCTGAATCTGTTTCTGAATTGTGGGTTCATTGTTTATGTGTTTTATGTTCCAATGCCTGTAAATGATAATCACTGGTGAGATCTTGGTTGGAGTTGATGTCCCACTTACCGATCGGTTGTTAACCATTCTAGTTTATCACCAGAGGGTGGTCTTACTTCGTATCCTCAGTTTCCATCTGTTTCAGTATCATAGTATAGTGGGTAACATCCGGCGAATGGCCATTGTCGAAGGTTATAGCTGATGGCATGGGTCTTGTGATGAATACAGGATATCGATTGTTAAGTAAATATGTTCGATATTTGGGTGTTCTGGTGTGATAAGCTCCGATTGTTGATGTGCTGGTATGGTGAGCTTTGATTTTGGTCTTGTCTATTCTCGGTTGGTACTGAGGAAGGCGACAGGAAGAAGACAATGGGAGAGAGAAAAAAATTAATTAGAAAATGGAAAAACGAAGGCAAAAAAAAATATCAAAATGGGTTCATTTAGGCTTAGTGAACTTTGGGTTTAGTTGGTTAAATTTAAAGGATTTGGGCTTAGCCTGGTCTGATGAATATGAGTCTAGTTTAGTCCGATGGTTAGTTAAAGCCCATCGAATGGGCAGCCTTAAGAGGAATTGGGTTAATAAACCCCCGTCAGCTCTTTTAAATCTTGTGTGTGTCGATACTAATATCGTATTTGCTACAAAAGTTTTTGAGTAATGAAATTTTGTTTGTTTGACCAAAAAAAAAAAAAAGTATGATGGTTCTAGATCTAGACCTAGCTCCGCCCAGATGTCATCTTGCTTGTTCATAATTAAGTCAAGCTATGATTGTTTCATGCAAAATAAATTATTTGAAAATATTTTCTTAAAAATAAGTGCTTATATTACTTATAAAAATGAATGAATGAAAAAAATTTTATTGTCTAGAAAAAATATTTAGAGATAAATTGTTGTTGATAATAAAAATATTTTCCATTGACTAATGCGACACAAATGATTATTTTTATGAAAATATTTTTTCAAATAATTCATTTTTTTGCAGAATAAATGAGGCACTAAAGTACACATGGGTTTCCAATCAGTTTTAACATGTTTAGGTTTGATTTCTATAACTATATTGCGGATTGCGTTCATTGAATACTTGCTATTCATTCCTCATGGAGCGTGATTTGTGAGTTAATGTCAAGGTCATTTGATGATCATTCTGATTGCTCTTGATGGCATGTTAATATGTGGTTAATTTTCTAGTTTGTTAATATTCTTAGGAGCTATTTTCATGTGAAGCTCGGGGTTGTTGCTTCTGCCTTGGTACTGAACGTTGCGGGTCACTACTGTTCTTTTTGGGCGTGAATTTGAATTGAGTCGAGCCCCATAGAGGCGTCGCCTTGATTGCTCATGTTGAAATACTAGCATGTAGATTTCCCGGCAATGTTGGCATTTTTTTTTTTTTTTATGTCGATTGTTTTGTAGAGTCGTGGGTTGTGCACTCTGAATGTTGCTGATAGGGGACGCCCGGGCTTGTTTTGCGAAAGTTTTGGTCCCATTTTAGTATAATTTAGATGTCTACAAAGGCACGGGAGCAGGTAATTCATTTCTAGTCAATTTGGCATGGTTAAACATCATTTGCATGAGCGGAATGGGCTTATCTGCATACCGAACGATGCTGTGGGCTGTGGATTGGGCATTATTTTAAATTTGTATTGACGTGATTGGTGACATAATTTCGTAGTTCATGTAGCCACATAGGCATAGGATTCATGTCATAGCATTCTAGTTTAGTTTAGATTTAGGTAGGCTAGTCTCTTAGAAAAAATTCGATTTGATTTGAATAAACATCATGGGATTGCTGCATGGGGACTTAATAACAATGCCATGTATATTCCTTATTTGACACATCATTGAATTTACTTCCGTATGCTTATCATACTAGTTGTGATTGGCTACTTTCTTCTGATTGTGCACTCCCGCAAGGACATCATTTAGTAGCTTAAGGACATAAAATGGATAAAAATCGCATGAATCACCTAGGCAACTATTTAATCAAGTTGGGGGACTCAAATAGCACTAGTCAGAGGATTAGTGTAATCAAGTGTCCAATCTCAAATCTTCAATTGTATAAAAGTGAGGTACTTCCAAGCCAGCCTCAACATGCAAATGCGACTTTTAGTTAGGTTGGATTTCATGGATAGATCTATTTCCATTAATTTTCCAATGTTGCGTGAGGTAAATGATGGAGAATCTATGCTGATTAAGGCCGATGATTTTTTAACACGACATTGCCTCTAAACTCGTCATCTTGTCTTTGCCTTGCGGGAGGGTCACAACAGGTACGTTGCATCATATCTACCTTAAATTGATTTTGATGTCACAAAAAGTTTCAAACTAATATGCTTGTGCCACATTTACCCCAATATGATTTTCATGTTACAAAAAATGCCAAACTAGTAAACTAATGCCATAGTTATCTTAAACTAATATGGGTCACAACAACAACCAAAATATATATATATATATATATATATATATATATATATATAAATATATATATATATATATATATATGTCACAAAAATCCCAAATCACCAAAATCTTATACAGGGAAGTTTGCTAAAATTTGCTAATTTTGCCCTAGGAGCTCCCTCAAGTTTCAAAATCTATTCAAAGTTGTAATCTTTTATGACTCGAAAATTAGTTTGGGATAAATGTGGTACGAGAGTAACAGTTTGAGATTTTGGTGATATGAAAATTTATTTAGTTAAATGTGGCATTGTTATACCAATTTGAGTTTTTTTTATGGTACTAATTTTAGAATTTAGAAGTTGTTACTAACATAATAGTTGACTATAAACTTAATAAATTCATTATGATGTTGATAACTTACTGACATGTGAACTTATAAGTAAGTTAGCGGTTATATTTTTGCGAACAATGTTTGGAATCACCAGCAACTTAAAAAAACCACGAACATGAAAAAATTTCATTTTTTGGGCCTATGGGGACCTAGAATTTAGCAATAAGATTACATTAAATCTAAAGGGATAAGTGCATTAAAAGTCCTAAAATTTGTCATGAAAATGCAATTAAGTCCTAAAACTTTCAAAAAGTACAATTAAGTCCTAAAACTTGTCACAAAGTGTAATTAAGTCCTAAAACTTTCAAAAAGTACAATTAAGTCTTAAAACTTGTCACAAAGTGTAATTAAGTCCTAAAACTTTCAAAAAGTGCAATCAAGTCCTAAGACTTGTCAAAGTAGTTCAATACAAGTCCTTCCATTGATTGCACTTTTGAAAGTTTTAGGACTCGGTTGGACTTTCGAAACAAGTTTTAGGACTTTATTGAACCATTTGAAAGTTTTAGGATTTGATTGAACTTTCATGATAAATTTTCGGACTTAATTGCACTTTTTGAAAGTTTTAGAACTCAATTGCATTTTTGTGATAAGTTTTAGGGCTTCTAATGCACTTATTCCGAATATAAACTATGAAGATGTTTTGAGGTTTAAACCTTTAGTACACCTGTTGACTATTGTAGATAATTATGATAGGTGCAAGATTGCAAGTCAACGGATCTAATACTAACCTACCACTTCATCAGAAATGTAGAGTGGGACAGTGACAAATTTAGAAATCCTTGAGGACAAATATTAATGGCACACCACCGCCTGCGGTGGCCGCGATGGTTTGAGCTCTTTCCCCCTAACGCAAGAGGAGGAGTTCGAATCCCCTCACGGTCGTTAGGGATTCTTAAGTGTGGCGTTAGGGTGGTGGGTCCTCCGCTAATGTTACCCCAGGGTTTACCCTCCGGCTATCGGCCATGCGGGGTTCCCGGGGTCACAAAAAAAAAAAAAATATCAATGGCACATTCAATCATGTAATCTTGGGCTAAATGGGCTTTGACAGCTCTTCATCTTTTTTTTTTCTTTCCCATGGAGAAATAAGAATGGCGTACAGTTAATAAGAAAAGGACATATGGGGTGTCAATGATGCAAAGCAAGTTTTTTTGTGTTCATCTATTCAATCGACCTGATTCAAAAATTGCACTTAAAGAAGAAGATGACAACATCATAAAAACGAGCATCCATATACAGAATTACATTTCAATCTGACAAAAGTTGTATTCCTTGATCTACATTGCATATAGTTCAAAGGGATCACTTCCAAACAATATCATCAGCCTCTAAGAAATTTGATGGCCTCCCGCTTTGGTTTCTTCATCAATTTGGTTCTTCTCTCCATGCTTCTCACTTTTCCCCCAAGCCATTTGGGTCTTCCTGTTTCAAATGAAATGTATGCTATGGAGATTTCAATCACGATTCCAGATGCATAGCCTATCCCAATAGCTTTCCTATCAAACTTGCTACCATGCTCTCTTATACTATCCTCTCGGAAGAACGACCATGGTGGTGGAGGAGGCTGAGCATCACCGGGGCATGTGTTTTGTAATGGAGTTCTACATAAGCCTAGATTTCCATAAAATGAGTTGCTCGTGAATGTGCTCAGCTGCTTGTCTTGAGGTATGCGACCTGTGAGTTGATTCTCTGAGAGGTCCAAATAGCCAAGAAATGACAAATCTCCCAATTCTCTAGGAACTCCCCCATTAAGCTTGTTTGAAGATAGATCTAACCATTCAAGATTAGTTAAGTTTACAAGAGTTAGAGGAATTGACCCCGTGAGGTGGTTGTGGGAAAGGTTGAGCCCTATGAGAGAATAAAGATGTCCAATAACATTTGGGATGTTCCCTTCAAAAGAGTTGAGCGATAGGTCGATAGTTGCAAAGATTGTCAAGATCCTGACTAGCTTAGTCTCCTGTCCTTTAATGATCAATTTCACAGAATCTTCATAGACCATCCAAGTAGATTTCTTCGTCATGTACAATGATTTGTCTTGTGGCTTTTGCCCATTTTGTCCTTTCATCACACCTTGAAGTTTCACTATTAAATTGGCCGGTAAAGGACCGGAGAAGTTATTATTCGAGAGGTCCAAAATGTGCAACTTATGAAAGAGATCAAGTACCCTTGGAAAATCTAAAAAACCCTTAAAATTGTTGGATCTCAAAATAAGAACTTTTAGCTCAGGTAGTGTTCCCAGCAATGTTGGGAACTTTCCTTCTATCTTATTGTTGCTAAAATCCAAAACTTCTAGGTTTTTACAATTGACAAGGGATTGGGGCAATGGGCCTCCAAAGTGATTTTGACTCAAGTCAAGAGTTCTCAATCTACTTCTCAGTGAAAATGTTTGAGGGATTGTGCCGGAAAAACTATTCATTTGCAAGTTCAAAACAGATAAACCAATGCTCGAGCTTGTTAAGCACTCAGGTAGGCAACCGGATAAGCTATTATTAGACAAGATGAGGATTGACAAATTAGTGGCATTGCATATCGATGATGAGATCTTCCCTACTATTTTATTATTTGCAATTGCATAATAATCTGTGAAGGGCGATGGGAGTGGAAGTGGACCTTCAAATTTGTTGTTGGACAAATTAATTATTGACAATGAGGTTTTTGAGAAACCTTCTACTGGCCACCATCCTGAAAGTTGATTGTTGTTGAGAGATATAAAGTCTAGGTCAGTAAAATTAACAAAAGAAAAAGGAATTGGACCGGTGAAGTGGTTTTCCCCAAGGCGTACCCTGACAAAGTTTGTGCAATTTCTCCAACTTCTAGGGATAGAACCAGTTAAGTTGTTGTCACTCACTGTAAGATTTCGGAGCAACCCACCTCGGCACAAGTTCTCTGGTAAGAAGCTGCTTAACTGGTTGGTATTCAATCGCAACACCTCCAAGTTCACTAGATCCCCTAAGGATCTAGGAATCGAACCAGAAAGGTGATTGTCGCGGAGAAACAAAAATGTTAGGTAGGTCAAGTTACCCAAAGAAGAAGGAATTGGGCCGGTGAGCTGATTTGTACTTAGCTCTAAGTCAAGTATAGCGTGGAGATTTCCCATTTCATGAGGAATGTGACCGGAAAGCTTATTACCGTAGAGATAAAGATAGGTAAGCTCCATCAAATTGCCTAATGTTGGTGGAATTGAACTCGTAAGATTATTATCGTTGAGGCACAACACGCTAAGACGATTCAAGTTCCCTAGCTCCAGTGGGATGGAACCAATAAGCTCATTAGCAAATAGGTTCTATAGGTTCAGCTCTGTCAATTTGGTTAAGTTCCCAAAAGTGGAAGGAATCGGTCCTGTTAGGAAGTTGGTGTCCATGTGGAGCAATTCCAAATTTGCCATATTTCCCATTTCAGGAGGAATAGAACCAGAAAAGGACTTGTTGTAGACATACAGTCTAGCCAATTTGCTCAAATTACCTAATGAGCAAGGTATGGGTCCATTCAACCAGTTCGAATATAGCGCGACCTCATTGAGCAAATGCAATTGTCCGATTTCTTGGGGAATGGATCCATTTAACTCATTGGAATCCAGGTGCAGGACCTTGAGTTTTGTTAGATGGCCGATCTCCGAGGGTATATTCCCCATGAATCGATTGATAGAGGTCGAGATAGGTGAGATTGCTCAAGAGACCGATTTGAGGCGGAATATGGCCAGAGAGACTATTTATACCCAAGTCCATGTAAGTAAGATGAGACAAAGATGAGAATGGGAATTCACCGAGCGTACCTTCAACATAAGCACTAGTGAGATTTATCCCGATTACACTCCCTACCTGATTACAGGAGATGCCATACCAAGCATACAGACTCATGGTCGAGTTGGAACTAGTGGCATCACGAATCCACGAAGAAATGGAAGTAACCAAATGGTTACCAAGACTAGACTTCCACTTGAGGAGGGCTTGGGCTTCTGCAAGGAAAGCATGAGCTGGAAGTGGAATGACAAAGGTAGTGAAAAGGGCAAGGGCAGCCACAAGGCTCATAACCCTCTTAAATTCTAATGAAGAATCCATCGATTCTTCTTCTACTTCTTCTCTTTTGGTTCTAGTAAGTTGGTTTTTTCTTTTCTCTAGGCAACGAGCAATGCTTAAATAGGCTGTGAAAACTCACGTTCCTATCATTTTCCATGATAATGGGAGTATGCAATAAAACGACAACCAATGAAGATTAAGAAAAGGTGCATTTATATTGCTTTGCGGCAGAACAACAGCCCAGGTGCCATAACTTAGCACGGAAGGACACTTAAGTGCCATAACTTCAAAAAGGTATGCTTAAGTGCCAATTTCGAAGTTAAATGGAACACTCAGATGCCACTCCGGCGAAAATCCGGCCAAATGGGTGATGTAACAATTTTCTGGCGAGTTGGACACAAAACGACACAGTTTTGCATGCTGACGTGGCGAGAAAATGCAAAAACGACGTCGTTTTGTGTCGATGTGTAAATAATTCATATAAAAATTAATTAAATTAAATTAAAACTTAATTTTATTTAAAATATGCTAAAAATTAAAAAATTAAAATTTCAAAAACTTAAAATTTAAAAAAAAAATTAAAATTTAAAAACTTAAATTTTAAAAAACTTAAATTTAAAAAAAAAATTAAATTTTAAAAACTTAAATTTTAAAAACTTAAATTTTAAAAAACCTAAAATTTAAAAAAACTTAAAATTTAAAAAAATTAATATTAAAAAATTAATATTAAAAAAACTAAAATTTAAAAAAATTAAAATTTAAAAAACTTAAAATTTGAAAAACTTAAAATTTAAAAAAAAAAAACTTAAAATTTAAAAAGAATTAATTTTTTTTTTAAAAAGGGGGGCGAAGGGGGTGGCTGAGGTGGCAATTTTAATTTTTTTTTAATTTTAAGGTTTTTAAATTTTAATTTTTTTATTCTTACCGTTACCAAAAAAATTTTTAAGTTTTTTTTTTTTAATTTTTTTAATTTTAAGTTTTTTAATTTTAATTTTTTAAATTTTAATTTTTTAAATTTTAATTTTTTAAATTTTAAATTTTTAAATTTTTTTAATTTTAATTTTTTAAAATTTTAAGTTTTTTAATTTTAAGTTTTTTAAATTTAAGTTTTTTAATTTTAAGTTTTTTCAATTTTAAGTTTTTTAATTTTAAGTTTCTTAAATTTTAATTTTTTAAAATTTTAAGTTTTAAGTTTTTTAAGTTTTAAGTTTTTTAAATTTTCAGTTTTTTTAATTTACAGTTTTTTAATTTTCAGTTTTTAAAATTTAAGTTTTTAAATTTTAAGTTTTTTATTTTTTAGTATATTTTATATAAAATTAAGTTTTAATTTAGTTTAATTAATTTTTATATTAATTATTTACACATCGACACAAAACGACGTCGTTTTTGCATTTTCTCGACACGTCGGCATGCAAAATGGCGTCGTTTTGTGTCCAACTCGCCGGAAAATTGCCACGTCACCCATTTGGCTAGATTTTGGCCGAAATGGCACTTAAGTGTTCCACTTGACTCTGAAATTGGCACTTAAGTGTACCTTTTCCGAAATTATGACACTTAAGTGTCCTCCTGTGCCAAGTTATGACATTCCAAGTGTCCCAAACTCTTACTTTGCATGCCATGGGAGTAGTCATCGGAGGGTTGACTGGAACGAATTTTTGCTTCCTTGAAGACTTTGGAATTTGTTACTTTTGTAGTCGCATGTAAAACTTTCTCACTCGGTTAGTCCCTATTTCGGAAATTCTCTCTCTCTCCATTTTTTTTTTTTTTTTTTTTTTTTTTTGGGTCTGACCTATTATACCAAATCCAGACGCTTCGACAGAGTAGTCTTTGAGGAAAGTGATGTAAAGTCAACATCTTTCGTGAGGTGTGTGAAAACTCAACTTTCCACAAGATCAGGCTTTAATTTGCGCTGCACAACTTTGAATTCAAAGCGCAAAAGACAAGTCTTCTCACTCGCTATTCATGAAGCCAAATCTTGACGCGGTTGACCCCCAAACGACAGTTGGTTATCTAGCCAAATGGCCACGAGAGCACCGTCAAAAAAAAAAAAAAATCTAACGGCTGCAAAAAAAAGCGATCCATGTCATCCAAATATACTGTTTTCCATATTTGAAGGAGAAAATTGCTAAGAATTGGCTAGGTTGAGTTGAGTACAACTTGGATCCAAATGGGATTGAGTGTGGGTTGTCAAAATTGTATTACAAAAATATGGATTAGTATGGGTTATGTTAATCAATTTGAATTGGATCCATTTTCAACCCATTCATATTCGACCAGATCCTTTACTAGGAATAACATTAGATAGATCTAAGAGACTATCAATTCTAGATGGGTAATCAATAATTATATTACAATGAATGTTGTATGGTGCAGCCCAAATTTTGTTAAGATCTAGTCTTGATTTAGATAATCCCAAAGGCGCTTTGTTTTTTATTGTTATTATTATTATTTAAAGAATCACTTCCCTCCTTCCTAAATGACTATAATTTCCAAAGGTACCTCAAATCCAAACAAAACAAAAATTTATATGGGCTTGAGCTGCTAATGAGCTAATCCTGTTTCCTATTCTTAAAAGGCTAGAATTTACTTGATTGGAATAAAGCTAAAGCTTCACAAGGTACCTTTAGCTTACCTTTAGCTTGGAGGAAAGGTAAGTTTTCGATATGGTCAAATACAACCTATCATTCTGTCACAACTCAGATCATTCGAGACAATAGTGAATTGAAATTGAAAAATGAGTACGTGACCGTACAGTCATTTTACAAAATAGACGGTGGAATGTTAGCCACCACTTTCGAAGTTGGGAGCAGGGATATTGACTTCGGCAGTTTCATAATTTTTTTTGTCAACAAATCGGTGGGATATCCACTATTTTACATAGGAACAAGATGGGATTTGTTTTTCTTTTTTATTTTAAAAAGTGAATCAAATTGATAATATTCAAACAATAGGTAATATATGAAGAATCCAATCGCAGCTTTTAAAATAGTGGATGTTATTCTCCGGCGAGAGAAAAGATTTTGTGAATATTGTTCCTAAATAAAAGAAATTTAACAACTCAAAAAAAAAAAAGAATTCAAATATCTTGTATGCTTTGAACCTTCAATTATTTTAGGATTTTGTAATGGATTGACACATAGCCATGGAGAAAAATTCATTTGTCTTCTTTGATTACAAGAAATTAAGATGTACCATGATGCCGAATTTAGTTGGTATTTGTCAATATATATATATATATATATATATATATATATATATATTAGACATTTAAACATTTTTTTTCTCTTATCTTGTTTGGATGAATGGATTTTATATTAAAAGCAACTTTACTGATGAAAATAATGTTAATGATAAAGGCAACATAAACAATTCAATTGAAAATGCTAATGATGAAAGAGTCATGACACCATGCAATCTTAAATTATAGGTGATGAAAACAACTTTGCTAATACTTTGAGGCCATCAGAGAGTCCATTTATAGCAATGATTTGAGCGGAACAAATGAGAAGTCACAATGCATAATGATTTTGTTATTAATTGGAAAGCCAATATTTCAAGTGATTTTCATCTTTGGAATTTGATAGATCTTTCTAGTGACATTAATGATTTCTTTTCACTTAGAGATGGTAATTTTTTTACTTGTGATTATCTATTTCGTGGTATGTGTTTTTTTTTTTTCTTTTTTTCATATGCAAGGATTTTAACTTACTGGAACATGTAGAGTTTCCCCATTCATATTGGTGTTTTTCGAGCCTTTATAAATCTTCTAATATATGTATATGTATATGTATTCTCTTTTTATTATAATTGAGGGATGTAAGAAAGAGATGCGATGTGTCAATTATAGTGGATAACCTTAGTTTAAGAGTATACCAAGGTAAAATCTCATGTCGCAAATTCTCTCTCACTTTTACTCTCAATTTTCTTTGTGATTGTATAGCAAATTCTAATAGTTTTCTCCATTAAAATGATAAAGGCTAGTAAGAACACCTAGAGGGGTTGAATAGGTGTTTAAAATAAACCTTGGCAAATATATGTGGAATAAAATAAACTTTAAGCAAAATAAAAGAGTTAAGAGAAAGGAATAAGAACACAAGGTTTTTAGTGGTTCGGCTTAAATCAAGCCTACGTCCACTCTCCCACGCTAACAACCTTATGCTGGATTCCACTATGCAATCAATAAGAGATCACAACTTTGAGTGCAAACACTTAGTAGTAGATCACATTATCTCACTAAGTTACTCTTTTGGTATTTCTCTCAAGATCACAAATGTTTAAGCTCATGAGAGAGAAGTGTATGATCAAAGTTGGCTCAGACTTTGGAATTATAGATTCTACGCTCCATCTCTTACTTGCTCATCGGTCCTTGATCTCCTTAAATACTCCTCTACTTCCAAACTAGCTGTCGGATAGTATCTTGAGGATCATCTTCCAATCAACCCATTGGACAGATCTGTATCTAGAAGATTTGGTAGCCATTGAGTGACAAAAGTAGAATCCCAAATTGATTCTGATCGCCCATACAAACAAAATCTTGATTTCCATAAGTAGAGCTTCTTCGTATAGAAAGTTTTTGTCTTCATGATCCAATCGTCAATCAATTAGATTAAGTCAATCAAATCTATCTTGATGTAGAATCCAAATCAAATCACTAGCCGTTATACATCTTATAATAAACCAAGGCTTTGAAGGATTGAAGATAAACTTGAATCTGTCTTTGTCTTCATTCTTCATCACGTTCAGTCTGAAATTCGTCAACGTGGGCAAACTCTGAATCTAGAGTCTGGCAGTCTTCAAACTTTGATGGTAGAGTCTGGAAGTCTTCAGACTTTGATGACAGAGTCTAGAGGTCTTCAGACTTTAATACTTGAGTCTGGAAGTCTTCCGTCTGAAATAGAGTCTAAGTGCGATAGACTTTACAATCTGAGTCTAAATATTTTCTGCTTCTGAACAGATTTAGCTTTAAGGTCTGGACACGGTCTGAATAAGTTCAGCTTCGGTATAGAGTCTGTCTTCTGGTTCTTTCAAACATAGACTTTGATAATATCATCTACATGTTATATCATCTGCATAGTTTATTACTCAACAATTAAACATGTTAGTAACCTTTGATTTATTTTGTCATCTTCAAAATATCATAAGGGATTTCCCTAACATAAAAGTCGTGGCTGGTATTAGACAATTAGAAAATGAAAATTACGGCATTGTTAAGATCTTAGCGAAACTCATTGGAATTATATGTGATGGACACTCTAATTTATTGCTCCAAGGTCACAACATGTGATGCTAGGGCCCCAACCTATGCCAGAATGCCTTCCTCATTTAATTCCTGCCATACAACTATTTGGGGGCACAAAAACCTCCAGCACCCTAAATCTTCAGAAAACCACCATAACGTCATTCTACATACTAGCTATTACATTTCCAAGTAAATCCTTCACTTTCAAATGAAGTAGCGTGCGGTCGTAAAGTCTGAACAATTCATAAGACCAATAGTGCTTATATCTCTTGACAAGATTACTAATGCTGCGATTTTTCATCACCGTTGCATGTTAGAATCCCGTCACTCATGCATCAACCGAATGTAGGACCAAGAAATCAAACCTATTTTCAAGTAACCTCGTCAAGACCCAAAAAATTGCCAAAGGTAAAGGGATGCAAAAGTAGAAAGCAACTCACGTTAGCACTCTATGGACTATGTGAAAATGCAGTAGGGGAATTGGCAGGGCGTCCCCTAGGCAAATCTCTGTGGAGCTGAGAAGCTCTTTCACCATTTCGTACATCAGGACTCTCGAGTGTAACAGGTCTCTGATTTGGAGATGTAACTCCTCGCATATTCAGCTTCGCATATTTATAAGGAGGTTGCAATTTAGGAAATAATAAAATAATAGGATTAAGGAAAATATATTAATAAAGGGAAAAGTTTTCAAAATGTTATTAGAAAATCTGCAAAACACATTCAAAATCTTTGACGTCCCCGAAATCAAGGAAAACGCATGAATTTGAAATCAAATATCATAATCCATTTGTGATTTCAAAGATCTTGCAATCTTTTTTGACTTGTGAGACCGCTCTTTCAATGCTTAAAGGTTTCCATATGAGCATTTGCCCATTGTTCTACATCAGTATGATCCACTCCAACTTTGGTCCTCGTCATCGTACTTGGGTGCCCTTCGGTCTCTGTGATGATCAGGAGTTGTGCTACAATTCCTACTTCGACGACGGTAACTCCTTTCCCTTTCTTTGTTCCTATCGCGATCATATCGTCCCCTGCTTCTGCTACGACTCCTCCTCCTGTAATCGCGGTCTCTATATTCGTCTCTGTACCTGAAAATCAATCTTGCTATCTGTTGCAGTAGAGAATGAGAGGGAATTACATGCAACTCTGCAAGATACAATGAATCATGAAGATGGTTAAGGGACAACCGCTACTTAATGGCGCGTCAGTGGAATTTTTTTTTTATCTTTTAAATTTTACTTCGAACGAAAGAACAAGGTGCAACAAGCTTGGATGTCACCTAATAAACTGGTTTAGAGCTTAAATGACAAAAAAGCAGAATCTAGCAACCAACAACTCAATGGCATAATATAAACTATCTGAAAGAAATTATGGCATAATATAAACTATCTAAAAGAAAGTAGCAATACCACATTTATAACTTACTAGTTAAGGACGATCATAGGAGTCTACATGCACAAACATCTTAGTTAAGGCAACACGGACACATCCTTCATCTGACTAGGATGTGTCATCAGTGTGCTGATGGAGTAAGTCCAAGTTAATGAGCTCTTCATTCAGCACAAATTTTTTTTTTTTTTTTTGTCAGTTCTACTCTATACCTAGATTTATGTCCTGCCTCTTGCAGAGCATGGCTCGTCCCCACCCTATCCCCCTGAGAATGTGAGAGAATGTGGGGATTTGAACCCCTCACATTTCCCTTCCATATTAGAAGAGTGGCAACTGGAGCAAATCCCAATGGTTCATTCAGCACAAATTAACAAATGCATTTTTTTGGGACAAGGGCATAACAAGTGTTAAACGTTTTAGTCATTGTCCCCCGATCTATTATATTCCAAATCTTTTCAGAAATTAAATCTCAGGTATTCATTCAAATTGAGGAAAAATTGGTGCTCAACTCAAAACCCTAAAATTGGTCCTTCAATTTGTAAATTGTTTCATTTGTCAGTTAAATTCTCATAATCGATTCTGTCAATGAGGAAGTGGTGAAACAGATAAGCTTAAAGCGTTTGTTATGATACAAACTATCCATATACTCTTCTTTATAAGTAATGAAAACAAATGCCGAGTTGGATAAAAAGGGAACGTGATTGAATGCACTGTGGGTGACGTGCTGGACGAGACCAGGGACCACCGCGGAAAAGGCTGAAAATATTTTCCGTGGACGGTAGATTTCTAAACTTATTGGTTAATTTCAGATATCGGTAACTAAAGTATGATTGGTCACCATATTCTTTTAAATTTTAAGAGTATAGTTAGTTAATATTGACATTATGATGAATTTACTGACATCCAGATAATTAGTAAGTTACCAATTAATTCTATATTTTATCTGTATAGGTAATAAACAACTAATACTATATTGATTTTATCAACATCTAAATAAATTTGTAAATTACCAATTTCTTGTACAATTTACAAGCGCAGTTAGTAAACTAATTACATTACAATGGATTTATGAACGTTCCAATAAATTTGTAATGATCCACTTCTTTCAAGTTTTACGAAAGTGTTAGAAGAGTACTGACCCTATAAAAAAATTTACCAACACCCCAATAAATTAGAAACTTACTAATTTCTTTTTCAAATTTTACAAAGTACTTAGTAAACTACCACTAACATAACAAATTCACAGATATCTCAATACAGTAAATAAGTGACTAATTACTTTCAATTAATAACTTTATATAAAATAAAATATTCTAAGTTCTTTTCGATATATATTCTGAATATATTTGTCCAAAAAAAGGTAGAATTGCCAAAAAAAAAAATTATTGATGAACTTTTTTTGTCAATTTAATTTTAAAAATTTTATAATTATGTCAATTTAGTACATTCAGTCAATTTTAACTGAAATTATTAACGTGGATACTAGCTATTTTACGATAACATAACTGTTTGGTTAGGTCTCCACATATATTGCTAGTGGCTGGCCTATATAATATGTATGCCCATAGACCTCTCAATGAACTTATAGAGACACTAATCATTAGCACCAATCCATGACAGCATCCTCTAAAATCCAATAAGCCGATCCAAAATTATATCATAAATCAATTTCACAAAACAAAACACATAATCTTTCTCTATTCTATGTCATCAAACAAAGTATATTTCACAAGACGTTTCTCATATCATTTCGAAATACATTTCATAAACCAATAACCCATAAAGCAATTATCAAACCATTCACAAATAATCGAAAAGTAATAAATGTTAGATCTAGACTTTTATGCAACAAAAAGGCCATTTCATAATCCATACTATATATAATTTATATTACTTTGGAAATATGAGTTTACTAACTCAAAGAAGAGATATCACCACTCATATGGAAATGCCCAAAACTAAACAATGTAGCTAAACGAGCAAACTCTCTTGTAATCCTATCAATTATACAAAAATTGACATCAAAACCAAGTAAAACACTACATTAACTACAAATTCACTAAAATAAGCTTAATTGCTAACAAAATGAATTTGACACGCCAACAAATCGCTCGCCTAAACCTATTATTCAAAGTTCTTCACAACACGAAACTTGAGTGTGAAATTCTAATATTTTGCTTCAACTAAATCATTACTTCAAATTGACTCCGGTCAAATTTCACAACTCCACACCATAATCCATAATTTACATGAAATGTCATAGCTAAACAACTTTATAATTGAATTTTATAGCTCAGATTTCACACAATTTCGAATTTGCACCATAATCTCGAAAGCTATTCTGATTAGAATAACGAAGAGCTTGAATCCTTGGCATTGCAAGACGGTGTTAATCCAACTTTGGGCATGTAGGCAGTAAAGCCTTTTCCTTTTTCCTTCTTATTTCTTTTTCTTTCCTTTTCTTTCTTCTCTTCTTCTTTTCCTCTCTATTTGCGATCACTCTCTCTTTTTCTTCTTCCCCTTTTTCTCTCGGTCATGTCTCCTTTTTTTTCCCTCTTTTTATTAGCGACTTCATTTGACCAAGTCAATAAATCCAAATATTGCAGAATGCCTTCGAAGCACTTGATAGGGAGAGAGAATTTATTGATGAAAAGTTTGACTAAAAATAAAGAGCTTTATCACGTGTTTGGGTACGAACACTCTCTAATCTTCCACACTTCACTTTCTTAAAGTCTGGCTACATTTTTCTTTTCCATTTGCCGTTTCTTACACTGCATCGGAAGAAAAACCATTCTAACACGGCATTAAAAGACAAAGACTTGTTAGTCAAAAAAAGAAAAAGGCTGGAAAATTGCTCCATGACCCTTCCCATACGATAAGTTGGAAATTTTAGACCCAAACATAACTGGTAAAAGTCCATTAAGACCATGACTTCCCATGGATCATTGTAAGGCGCACTAATCGAAAACTCAACACACGTGAAACCCCAAGAGACCTTGACTTCTTGAGCAGGCACATGTCTATTTTATCGCCCGAAGACCTTGACTTTTTTAGGGATATTTACAAGATAGATCTACACATGCATGTCGGTTTAAATTCTTTCTTTTCCTTTGGGCCGGTATGCTGGTATATATTCTGATTGTATCATAAAACCACAAAATTTATAAAATTTTGCATTAGCAGAATATCTTTATTGATGGATATGGTAATAAGTTTGAATGGTGCTCCCTGCAAGGGACCACGCATAGGGTGGAAAAGGGAGCACAACCATCCTTACACGGCATTAAAAGACAAAGACTTGTTAGTCAAAAAAGGATTAGGCTGGAAAATTGCTCCATGACCCTTCCATACGATAAGTTGGAAATTTTAGACCCAAACTTCACTGGTAATAGTCCATTAAGACCATGACTTTCCATGAATCATTATCACGCGCACTGATCGAAAACTCAACACACCTGAAACCCCAAAAGACCTTGACTTCTTGAGTAGGCACATGTCTATTCTATCGCCCGAAGACCTTGACTTCTTTAGGGATATTTACAGGATGGATTTACACATGCATGCCGGTTTAAATTCTTTCTTTTCCTTTGGGCCGGTATGCTGGTTTATATTCTAATTGTATCTTAAAACCACAAAATTTATAAAACTTTGCATCAGCAGAATACCTTTACTGATGGATATGGTAATAAGTTTCAATTGTGCTCCCTGCAAGAGACCATGCACTGGGTGGAAAAAGGGGCACAACCATTCTTGCACGGCATTAAAAGATAAAGACTTGTTAGTCAAAAAAAGCGAAGGCTGGAAAATTGCTCCATTACCCTTCCCATACGATAAGTTGGAAATTTAGACCCAAACATCACTGGTAAAAGTCCATTAAGACCATGACTTCCCATGAATCATTGTAACGCGCACTGATACCTTGACTTCTTGAGTAGGCACATGTCTATTCTATCACCCGAAGACCTTGACTCCTTTAGGGATATTTACAAGATGGATCTACACATGCATGTCGGTTTAAATTCTCTCTTTTCCTTTGGGTTGATATGCTGGTTTATATTTTAATTGTATCATAAAACCACAAAATTTATAAAATTTTGCATTAGCAGATATCTTTATTGATGGATATGGTAATAAGTTTCAGTGGTGCTCCCTGCAAGTAACCATGCACGGGTGAAAAAAGGGGCCCAACCCTATTGTCAACTTATACTACAGTGCAAGAGAGAGATTCAAATGTTAAAATGGCTTTTATTGTAACTTTCTCCTTGTGCTAACATGAAACTGTTGCCATTCTTACATGGCTAACTTTCTTTTTGAACAATTTTATGGATTTCTAGCCATTGCTCTGTCCTTTTTGAGGAATGAGTATGTTGCTTGGTAGTTACTAGCTGAAAATAATTTAATATTTTAATCATTTTGCCACCCTTTTCTTACCACGTTATCGTTAACTAGAAATACTTTTTTAGAAAAGAGCAGGATAAAATGTACCTGTATGAACCTTTAACTGTACTTTGTTTAACAAAGTAATAAATTTTATCATCGCTTTTGGAGTTTGGATGCTTCTGATTATATGATGTTTCAGGTATTGACGACTGTTACAAAAGAGTAATGTTTTATATATACGGAGTCTAATATTTTTGGAAGCAAATGGTAGACTTGACTCAACTTTCTAAACTGAGATTTTTCCAATGTCGGCATTGTTTTGCTTGCTAAATTACTGATTTTTGAAAATAGGGTCACAGGCATTAATTAGTGAAGAAAGAAGCGTTATCTATTTTTTTCGACTTTGAGATTGTAGCACCGAAACTTCGACCAAGAACATAGGTTTCTTCATGACCTGGGAACTCCTCCTATCCTCCTTGATGAATTTCTTAACACCATTGTGAAGCTACTTTACATGTTGTAAATAGGGTAATGCTTCCTAGCATTTGATAGCAGAGGTCGAACAGTTCAATGCCTTTTATGCATGTGTGTGAACATTTTCTAGCTTTTTACACGTTTCTTCTCCAGGACGTGCTTAAAAGATTGGGATAGGATGCATTAGTATTCATAGGCTAATCTAGTGAGCTGAGCAAGCAATTATGAAATTAATGATTTTCCTAATGTAATTAGTATAGTTTAAATCTTGTTGGTCAGGCACGTTAGGGATAATTTATCAAAATTGTTAGCAAATTATGGACGTCCAATGCAATAGCAGGATATCCACTTTTCGATATAGTCACCAATCAAAATAAAAATTGAGCAGTGAACATAGTATTTTACCAATAACTTACCAACCGAGCTCCACTTTCGTGGTAGTATGTGATAACTAGAGTAAGGAATTTTCCAACTTCAAGTAAAATGTAAGTTATTCTTATAGAATTTTACTACTCAACAAAAATTCGGCAGTGAAATTAGTGACTTACCGTTGTAGGGAGTGAATCCATGGCCACTTTTTCTCTTTTGATCTTGATGTTGGTTTTTCTCAAGCCCCGAAAGATGCGTAAAACTTTCCCTCAAACTTATTTTCCTGTGGCTTTCCTATTTGACAATGGAAATGCATCAAGCATTAACTCGTGGAACACATGTATGTGGATGCTCTCTGGCATAATGCAAAAGTCGGCTATTGCCACGAGATGGTTCTTTCTTTGACGTTGCATATTGCCTATTGCCTTTCTTCCAAGACACGCAGCACATTCAAGAATTGAGATTGAATTAACCCAACCACTTGATAAGATTGAGAAAATATAACTCTTTATCATGCTACTTCTCAATTGGATAGTTTTACCTTCATCTTTCTCCCCTATTCTATACATTCACAAAGTTATCTGAAACTTTGATTTTACGGTGTTGGTTTTTACTTAGGATTGATCAAGGGCGGGGTTAAACATTGGTCTATTGTGGTTTTCTATGTCAAATTCACAAAACTCTGAGCTCTCAAAGACTATGTTTACTATGTTCCAGATAAACTACTCGAGGGAAAATTATTCTGACATGTTGTGCGCGAGGCAACATCACTGTCCTGAAAAACAGAGAAGATGATTTATAGTGAGCTAAGCCAAAATTGAGTTTTACTTGTATTTGACAATGGAGCTAGGCCGAGCAAAACATGACCATCATGATGTAAATGCCTCAACATTTTGGAGGGCAGCAAATCGTCTGCCTTCACACTCTTGAAGAATAAGGTAGCATCAGAACATAACTTGCATTCTTTCTAAGACAAAGCATTGTATTGCAGAATCTTTTCTCGAGAGAAATTGATGACCAGTGATACTCCTAATTTAAGCACTTTTGAGTTCTAAGCTTAATTGCAAACAAAACAAATCTGATGATCTCTTGCCCAAAGAGATTATTCAAAGTTATTCGCAATACAAAATTTGAGCACAAAACTCTAATATTTCATTTCAACTAAACCATTACCTCAAATCAACTCCTAGAAATCTCATAGCTCCACTACACCATAATCCACAATTTACATTAAATTCACAACTGAACAACTCTGAAATTAGAATTTGCGGTCTAAATTTCCCACAATTTTGAATTTGAAGCTATTATAATTTAAAGAATGAAGAGCTTGAATCCTTCCTTGACGTGGTGAGGCGGTTTTAATCCGACTTAGGGTATGTACGTATAAAAAGAAATGATTGGGTGATAATTTTTAATTTATTGTAAGGATAAATAATAAATAATTATAAATTATTGTTGAGCCACTTTTTCAAAAGTTTATAGCTTAGAACAAGTTGAGTGGCTTAAAGACGGTTGTTTTAACAAAACCCAAGCACAAGAGCCTCACACTTTTTCCTTTCTCTTTCCCTTCCTTTTTTCTTTTTCTTTCCCATTCTTTCTGCTCTTCTTCTTTTCCCCACTATTCGCGATCACTCTTTTTCTTCTTTCCCCTTTTCTCACTGTCACATGTCTTCGCTTTAAATAAAGTGGTCTTCTTTTTCTTTTTTTTTCAGTCACTTCATTTGACCAAGTCAACGAACCCAAATATTACAGAATGCCTCTGACGCAGGCGACAGGGAGAGGTTATGGATTAATAGTGTGACGTAAAGTAAGGACCTTTGTGTAGTGTCATGTATGAACACCCCAACTTTTCACATTTTACCTCCTTAAAGTTTGGCTACATTTTTCTTTTCCATTTGTCATTTATTACACTACATTAAAAGAAAAAACCATTCTTATACAGCATTAAAAGTTGAAGACTTTCGTCCTAAGTACGAAATTAAATTGCTTCATCTGAGATCCCTTGGAGACCTCGGCATCCCTCAAATGTAAAACACTTAAAGAGTAGAGCTTGGGCTTGGGCTCGAAAAAAAATACAAGACCCAACATACATTTAAATAAGGAACGTAATTTGGCAGCCTGCCACGCTAGTGGACAGGCGTAGGTGGTCCTATTGTTTGAAAACAATACCTACCTCGATGATGTTGTCATGTAACCAGCTGTCAAGATCCATGGCAAGCCCACTGAAAAACCATTCTTACACGGCATTAAAAGTTGAGAAGACTTGTTAGTCAAAAAGGGAAGAGGCTGGAAAATTGCTCCATGACCCTTCCCATACGGTAAGTTAGAAATTTTAGAGCCAAACGTCGCTAATAAAAGTCCATAAAGACTATGACTTCTCATGAATCATTGTAACACGTACAGATGCAAAGTCACCACACATGAAAATCCCAAGAGATCTTGACTTCTTGAGGCGGCACATGTCTTTTCTATCGCCCAAAGACCTGGACTTCTTGAGAGACATGTATGGGATCGATCCACACATGCATGCCGGCTTAAATTATTTCTATTTCTTTTGGGCATGTATGCTTATATTCTAATTGTATCATAAAACCGCGAAATTTAGAGATTTGTGTTAACAAAATATTCTTCTCGATGGATTGGTAATAAGGTTTCAAGGGTGCTCACTGCAGGGGACCATGCACCGATGGTGAGAAAAGGGGCACAGCCCTATTGTCAACTTACACTGCAGTGTAAAAGAAAGATTCAACATGTTAAAATGGTTTTTCTTTCAATTTTCCCCTGAAGTTAACACGAAATTATTGCCTCTCTTACATGGCTAACTTTCTTTTTGAACATTTTCATAGATCTCTAGCCATTGCTCTATCCTTTTTGAGGAATGACGATGTTGCTTTGTAGCTATTAGTTGAATATAATTCCTCATTTTAATAATTTTGTCACCCTTTTTTAACTGTGTAATTGCTAGCTAGAAATACCCTTAGAAAAGAGTAGGAGAAAATGTACCTGTATGAACCTTCAATTGTATTTTGTTCAACGAAGAAACAAATTTTAGCATCCATTTCAGAGTTCGAAAGCTACTGGTTATTTTTCTTCAAGTATTGACGACTATTACAAAAGGGCAATGTTTTATATATACAGTCTCATATATTTGGAAGCAAATGGTTGACTTGATTCAACCTTACTAAACTGAGTTTTTTTCAATGACGGCATTGTTTTTGCTTGCTAAATTACTGATATTCCACAATAGGATCACAAACATTAATTAGTGAAGAAAGTAGCGTTATCTCTTCTTTTCGACTTTGAGATTGTATCACCCATACTTTGACCAAGAACATAGGTTTCTTCATGACCTGGGAATTCCTCCCATCCTCCTTGATGAATTTCTTAACACCATTATGAAGCTACTTTAGATGTTGTAAATGGCGCAATGCTTCGTTTCTAAAGCCAAGCCTGACTAAGGCTGCATTTGGTTCAACATTTGCAATGGGCTTTGAGTCCAATGCAAATGCTGAAAGCCCAAAGAAAGCCCAAAACTACTTGGGGAAATGTAATTGTGTTTGATAAAAATCTTTTGCAAATGAACTTTAAGCTGAATGTGCGTTTGGTAAAAAATTTTCGCAATGGGCTTTGATGGGTATAATATATATAAACAAAAATTGAGCTAAACCCTTCACTGGATTGGCGAAGAGCTACGGCTGCCGGCAAGCCAGATCTGGTGCCGGTGGCCATTGACTAAGGTCGCCCGAGGTCGAGCGACCTCCGGCGAGGTTCGCGCGACTTAGCCGAGGGCCGTCGGAGGTCGCCTGACCCAGGGGCCGCGCAACCCAAGCGACCACCTCCTAGGTCTTGTGACCGCAAGTAGCCCTCGCCTGGGTCTCACGAGAGCTGCGCGACTCCGGCCGCCATCACACGACATTCGCGATCCAGACGAGGGCCGCTTGCGGCCGCAAGACCCAGGCGGTGGCCGCCTGGGTCGTGCAGCCCCTAGGTCAAGCGATCCTCGCCGAGGGTCGCCCAAGGTCAGGCGACCTCCGGCGGCGCTTAGCTGGGTCGCGCAATCCTCCTCGAAGGTCACCTGACCTTGAGCGACCTCAATTGACGGCCACCAACGCCAGATTTGGCTCACCGGCGGCCGTAGCCCTTCGCCGGACTGGCAAAGGGCTACCTCCTTTTTCAATTAAAAAAAAAATCAGGGGCAAAATCGAAAATATCAATGATTAGTGTGGGTAGTTTTGAAAGAGAAAAAATATTTTGAGCATTTAGTGGAATGCTGAAAGCCCAAGACTAGTCCCTACAAGCCTTGGGCTTTCAGCATTTTGAAAGAAAAATGAAAGCTAAAAGCCAGCTTGAAAACTGCACCAAACGGTCCAGCTTTGGGGTGCAAGGGCTTTGGGGGTTGAATGGGCTTTCTAAATGCCCATCCAAACGCACCCTAAAGACCTTCCTAGCATTTGATAGCAGAGTTCGAACAGTTCAATGCCTTCTATGCATGTGTGTGAACACCTTCTAGCTTTTTACACGTATCTTCTCCAGGACATGCTTAAAAGAAAGATTGGGATAGGATGCATTAGTATTCACAGGCTATTCCAGTGAGCTGAGCAAGCAATTATGAAATTAATGATTTCCTAACGTGATTAGTATAGTTTAAATCCTGTTGGTCAGGCACATTGATGATAATTTACCAACAATGTTAGTAACTCATGGACGTCCAATTTAATAGTAGATTATCAACTTTTCCATATATTCACCATTAAAATAAAAAATGAAGTGGTGAACATAGTATTTTACCAGTAACTTACCAACGGAGCTCTACCTTCATGGTAGTATGTGATCACCAGAGAAAGGAATTTTCCAATTTCAAGTGGCATGTAAGTTACTCACGTAGAATTTTACTACTCAGAGCAAAAATTTAGCGTTGAAGTTAGTCACTTACCGTCGTAAGTTGTAAATCCGTGGCCATTTTTTCTCTTTTGATCTGGATGTTGATTTTTCTCAAGCCCCGAAAGACGCATAAAACTTTCCCTCGAACTCATTTCCTGTGTTTCTCCTATTTGACAATGGAAATGCATCATCAAGCATTAACTCGCGGAACACACGTCTGCAGACGCTAGCTGGCATAATGAAAAAGTTGACTGTAGCCACCGGATGGTTCTTTCTTCGACGTTGCATATTGCCTGCTGTCGAGGAAAGAACACCTGAAATATCATAACTTGGCACGGGAGGACACTTAAGTGCCATAACTTCAAAATGGTACACTTAAGTGCCAGTTTCGAAGTTAAATGGACACTTAAGTGCCACTCCGGCGAAAATCTGGCCAAATGGCTGACGTGGCAATTTTCCGGCGATGGAGGTCCAAAATGGCGTTGTTTTGCACGCTGATGTGGTGAGAAAATGCAAAAACAACGCCGTTTCGTGTCCGACGTGTAAAAAATAATAAAAAATTAATTAAATTAAATTAAAACTTAATTTTAATTAAAATATTCTTTTAAAAAAAAAAAAAAAAGGAGGCCGAAAGGGGCGGGCGGGCGAGGGCCGAGCCCTCGCCGCCGCCGCCTCCCCGCCGTCGCCGGGAGGCAACCCCGCCCGACCCTCCCCCTCCGTCGGCGGCCCTTCCCGGTGACGGTGGGGAGGCGACGAGGGCCCGTAGGCCGGGCGAGGGTCGCGGCCCTCGCCCGGATCGGCGAGGGCTCGCGACCCTCGCCGCCCGATCAGCCGGGGGCGGCAACCCCAGCCGACCCTCCCCCTCCGTCGCCGGCCCTTCCGGCGACGGCGGGGGGAGGCGGCGGCAAAGAAGGGCTCAATCCTCGGCCACCCGCCCCCTTCGGCCTCCCGGCGACGACAAGGAGGCGGCGGCGGCGAGGGCTTAGCCCTCGGCCACCCGCCCCCTTCGGCCTCCTTTTTTTTTTAAAGAATATTTTAATTAAAATTAAGTTTTAATTTAATTTTATTATTTTTTACACATCAGACACAAAACGGCGTCGTTTTTGCATTTTTTCGCCACATCAGCGTGCAAAATGATGCCGTTTTGGACCTCCGTCGCCGGAAAATTGCCACGTCAACCATTTGGCCGGATTTTCGCCGAAGTGGCACTTAAGTGTTCCATTTAACTCCGATATTGGCACTTAAGTGTACCATTTTGAAGTTATGGCACTTAAGTGTTCCCCTGTGCCAAGTTATGGCACTCCAGGTATCCCAAACTCGCCTGCTGTCTTTCTTCCAAGACATGCAACACATTCAAGAATTGGAATTGAATTAACCCAACGACATGATAAGCTAGCATGTGGTCGACAGAGCAACATCATTAATGAGACATCTACAAATAGATCCAGTGAACGGCTTGAAGCTTTTGCATCACTTCAAGGATAAGTGGCTGTCCGTGAAAATTGAACATTATGGAAAATGATTGAACGAAACCATTTCCATTGATGGACTGAGTTGGGGATCGGCAGATACACAAGCGACCGCTAGCTTTAAGATGGTCAGAAGTTCATCCCCCATGCCATTCCAGCAATTCTTAGATCACTAAAACGCATGCAACTTCCCCAGTTTATTGAGATACCTCCATAGAACTTGTTGAGACTCATGTCCATAAAGTCCAAGTGCGCTAGACAAGAAAGATCCCAGATACGTTTCCAGTGAATCGATTTAAATGCTGGTGTGATCAGCTGAATGTAAAGCCAAGAAATGGAACCCATTTTCAAGTAATTGTCAAGACCCAAAAAAGTCGCCGAAAGAGGGGATGCCAAATTGGGACACCCACCGCTGTGAGAATATAAAAACCATATTAAAGTCAGAGGCATGATTTCGTGAAGAATAAAAAATCATATGGCACTCATAGCGGACCACCTTTGGAGATGGCTAGTGGATTATGACAAAAAAAATGGCGAAAGAAAGTGCAGGATCACACCAGCACAATTGAGTCTCTCATCGTCCATGTGCAGTTCGTATTGATTAAACTGACACACTCCATCGACAATATATGAAAGTGTAGCCAGAGACCTATGAACAAATGCATCACAAGAAAGGCACTTCATGAATGCACATTATAGCACAATAATAAGATCAGAGTATCATAATAACCACCTGTCGCGACCTAAATTTTCCGAGGGTGCACCACCTAGATTTAGGTTAATGGATTGCTAAGCCTAGACTTAGCTCGGGCTCTCCCAAGCCCATACCAACTCGCGACTTAAATTCAAATATCTAGCATGTAAAAAGGAGTCGCCACTAATCTGTTTGAGGTAGGTCGATTAGACACCTAAGCAAAATAACGGGAGAATTATTTTACTCCTACGAACCAGAGATTTTGGGTATGGGGACTTGGTTACGCTAGATTTCTCTAACGCCCTTTCGGTACCTTTCTCTTTTAATTTTGAAAAAATGTTTTGCAGGCAGTTTGAATTGATTTTAATTTACTTTCCTAACATGTGAGGTGATCATGCGGGTACGCAATCCATCAATTTAACACAAGAAAGCGAAATAAAAAAAAAAAATATACATGGCTTACCTCATGGCAACGAAAGCATCTGCAATGTTAAAATAGAATTCACATCCACAAATCCTAGATATGATTTCTAATTAACAAATGCAATTTCTCAATTTTGTTTTGAATCATGCAATGCATCTAATCTAGCATGAAATGGCATGACAATGTGTTCTAAACTACATGACATGAGTAAAATATTTTTTTTGTGTTTTCTTAATGAACATGTAATAATCAAATATGCGGATCAAAATGACTTAATTATAATGACGGGGAATTTTTTTAATTAAATGAGCCTAATTTTACATGACGTGCATTTTATGAACTTAATCCCACATGATGTGCACATGATATTTCTAATCCTAAAAATGCAATCCATCCTAAAAATTAATCTAAACTTAAAGTGAGACATGCAATTCTATTCTAATATGCATAACGATTTTTTTTATATATAAAATTCGGAATTTTAAAAATTAATCCATAACTAAACATGCAACCTGAAAAAACTAGCATTCTAAGTTAATTAAATTTTTTGGGATTTTTTTTTGTTATAAAAATTTTGAAGTGAAAATCCTATTCTAATATCATATCCTAAATTGACACGTGCAACTCTAGGAAAAAAGACTAAACCAAAAAGTATTATCCCTAATGAATGCCTTTTTTGGATTTTTGTTATTTTATTTTTAAAAAATAACTAAATACTCTAATTCTAACTTGCAATTTTTTTGAAATTTTTTTTTATGCAAGAGCAAAAGCTAATTCAAATAACCCGACATTTAATTCAATCAAGATAACACTAATACCCAAAATTAACGAACCATATCTCGCGCATGAGATCGGGTTGGTCAATTTTAAAATTAAATCGCGAATCAAATCTCGAGCGTGAGATTGGATTGTCGATTTTCACATGAGATCGTGAGTCGATTTCGGGCACGAAAATCGGACTCCTAATCTCTAATTTGAGGGGTTATTCCATGTAGGAATTTCAATCATGCATTAATGAATAATCACACTAAAAAAGCTATATAAGAACAAACTATAAACTATATATAAAAGTAACTAAAGATAAAATAATAATAAAAACTACCTAATGTTCCCCTTTTGTTTTTTCTTTTCCTCTCCCACGCACGGTTCGGTCGTGGGTCTCCAAGGGGAAGCAGGTCGTCGGTCTGGAGGGGAGCTCCGGCGAAGGGCGGTGGCTGGTGGGATCGCGAGCAACGACGGGTCGTGGATCAGCGCGATGGTGCGGGCTGCTCGTCGTCTCTGGTGTACCTGCAGGAAAGAAGTAGCAACGTGCGGCTCGGGCCAGGCGTGTGCTGGGATCAGGGCTTGAGCTGCTGCAGGGAGTCGCTCGGAGCAGACACAGCGCAAGCGGTGGGAAGATCTGGCTCGTCGCAAAGGAATGGAGCGGAAGCGGAACCGGCGTGGGATCGTCACAATCGGGTCAGCAAGTCGGTGGTGGTGCGGCGTCACGCGGAGGTGCGAACGCGGTGACGAGCGAGCGAGGGTGATGCGGGTTGCTGGCGTTAGGCGCGGGTTGTTGCAGGCGGCGTTCAAGCGGAATCGGTCTTGGGCGTGTACGGGGAACGGTTCAGGAACGCCTCAGCAGCGAGCTCAGAGCTGCTGTGGAGAAGTCACACGGAAGAGGAAGCGTCGGACACCAGGGAGTCGCGGATGGAGGCACCGCAGGGGCGTCGGGGTAGCCGAGCGGTGAAATCGGGACAGCAACGGTGTGAGAGGCGAGGGCCTCAGGTGGTTGGCTCGGGTGTGATCAGCTCGGATGAGCTGCTGCAGGGCTGTGCTCGAAAAAAGCACCAGAGCGGTGGAGCTGGGTGATGCGGCGGCACGGTGGTCTGGCGATGGACGAAGGGGGTAGTCACGGGTTCCCCTGTCGCTGTGCGTCGTCTCTCCCTGAAGAAGAAGACCCACCTTCCTTTTTTATTTTTTTGTTTGTCACTTACGTTCACTTTTCTCTTTTTTTTAATACCCTCCCCCTGACTTTTTTTTTTCTTGTCTGAAAGGGGAAGCCCCCCTCACAATTAATATTTTTTTCAGCTCTCCTCTCCCCTCTCTTTTCTCTCTGACAACCTCTCTATTTTTTATCTCTTCCCCTTCTCTCAACTCGTATGTCTCTTTACGAGCTATTTTTTAATGGCTCTGACAAAACCTCTCTTGGCAGTTTCTTTTCTCTCTGGCAGATTCTCTCTCCGTGAATTTTTCGTTTCGTCCCCCCCTTTTTAACCGAGGCTTCTTGCTTATTTATAGGCGTCCCACTGCCTTTAGCGTGAATAGGAGGCCGCGGTAATTTTTCTTGCCGTTCACGCCGGGTTCTTTTTTCCAAGATGGTGGCCAATGTTAGTCCATCTTCTTGCAGGCTTTTTGTAGAATTTTCAGTCCCCATTTAGTGCGTGCATGTGTATGCATTAATGAGGGGGAGAAAATGGACGTGGGCCTCTTTTTTCTTCTTCATGCTTGAAGCTTCACTGAAATTCACTTTGCTCCTTCGATACTCCTCACGTCCGCAGAAATTTTGTGCATGCATGTGCAGGCATTAATGAAGGGAAGACAACGGACGTGCGAGAACTTCCTTCGTTTTTTTTACTTTTGCCCCTTTGCATGTTCAGATCAATGGAGAGAGACCATCCCTTTGATCGCGAGCCGCCGCGTCTTGTTACCCTTTTAGTATCGATACAAATGCGACTACATGAAATGCAATTTTACTTTTTACTTTTTTTTTTAGGGATTAAAGATTAATCCCTAAATTTTTACGTAATTAATTACTAAATGATTAGTCAAAAATTTAGGTGTCAACACCACCAAAGTCAGAATAGACAGACTAGCTGCCTCATGCAATGAAGTATCTGTCCCCATATCAAGAGCACCTCAGGAGAAAGTAAATTGTTTGTCGAGCAAAAATGACTCCCACGACCTTGAGCACTCATCTTTCCTAAGAAGGCAACATAAAAAAACAGAGACGTAATGATCAAATCGTTGCAATAGAGTGAGACAGAAGCAACAAATCCACTCATGTGACTTTACCACTCGACTGATGGACTACGTGGATATGCACCACGCGAATCAGCAGGACGTCCACTAGGCACATCTTAAGGAGCTAAGAATCTCTTTCACCATTTCGTACATCAGGACTTTCAAGTGCAGAAGGTCTCTGATTTGGAGAGTGACTCCTCTCATATTCGGCTTTCCGAGGACTCTGGGATGAACTGAAAATTAAGGAAGTCCAATCAGATAAAATTCTCAACAAGAGGTGACCAGAAGAAGCATTAAGGGGAAATAAGGAGGGTCCTCACCTTGTGCATGATCCACTCCAACTTCAGTCCTCATCATCATACTTGGATGCCCTTCGGTCTCTGCAATGGTCAGGACTAGAGGTGGCAAATGAGTGGGTCGAGTCGGGTATGGGTCGGGTCAAAAATGGGTCGACCCATATGTGACCCATTTAACCTGTTTTAACCCATATTTTTGTAGTGTAAATCTAGTGACCCATACCCGACCCGACCCGTATCCGACCCATACCCGACCCGACCCGACCCGTATTGTTAAAACCTATTTATTGTTAAAACATTTTTATGTAATACAATTTTTTTAACAATTTTTATGCAATACAAATTTAATTGAAAATTTTTATAATTCTTTTTAAAATATTTTTAAAAAAATAGAATTTTTAATTTTTTAAAATATATTTTTTATTTTTATATCTTTTTTTCTTTTCTCTTTTTTTTTCCTTTGGCCTACTGCCAACCACGACGACGGCCAGCGACCGGCCACAGGCGAGATTGAGCTCACCGGCATCGGGTGGGGCTTGATCTTGCCAATTCGGCAAGGCCAAAAGGCAATTGAAAGTAACAAATTTTTATTTCAGAAAATGAGTCAGAGCAATTACAGGCATTCCAAAGACATCGGCCAGTTTGATCACACGCCGAGATCAGCAGCAATCACCTCGTCACATTGACTTGCCAAAATCGGAAGAACAAAGCATGCACTAATTACTAGCTCACAAGATAAATTATTTATCTCGATAGAATATCGTTCGCGCACTTAAACAATCAAATCCTACTAATCAGGATTGTCCTATCAGGAGGTAAGTGCGTGGGTTTCGTGGGGAGCATGATTTGTTGTTCTCCTCCACATAAGCCCAATACAAAAGCTCACACAAGCAAGCGAAGGACCCAAAAACGGAAGACAAACCACAATCAAAATACATGGATAAACGCAGCTAAACAAGAGATAGAACAAATAAATATTGAAAAGAATCAGACGACTCCATGAACTTGTACATGCAAATCCCCCAGAGATTGAAAAGAATTAGGGGGAAAGGGATTGCATGGGGGAAAGAATTAGCCGGATCTGGCGAGGCTCGAGCTCGCCGGCGTCGAGCAGGGCCTTGGCCGCGTCGATCTGGCGAGGCCTATCGTCGGCCAATGGCCACCGCTAGTAAGGAATAAAGAAAAAGAAAGAAAAAAGAAAAAGAAAAAAAATGAAATATGAAAAATAATTATAATTTTTATTTTTATTAAAAAATATTTTTATAAATTTAAAAATGACCAATGGTCTAAACTTTAAAATTGGTTTTCTTATAATCCATTTAGACTATTTCTTTTTATGTTTTACATTCACTGACCCATTTCTGACCCATATTTAACTTTCACTTGATCCATTTCTGACCCATATCTAATTTTCAATTGACCCATTTCTGACCCATATCTAACCTTCATTTGACCTAAATATGACCCATTTAACTAAAAATGAGTCATAATATGGGTCTTTGACCCATATTGCCAGCTCTAGTCAGGACTTGCGCTATAGCTCCTACTTCGGTGACGGTAACTCCTTTCCCTATCTCTGTAACTATCGTGATCACATCGTCCCCTGCTTCTACTGCGACTTCTCCTCCTGTAATCATGGTCTCTATATTCATCTCTGTACCTGAAAATCCATTTTACTATCAGTTGCAGTAGAGAATGAGAGGGAATTACTTGCAACTCTGCAAGGCGCAAGTACTCATTAAGATGGTTAAGGGTTAACTGCTACTTGCTGTCGCATCAATGGATATTTTATTTTATTTATTTCACTAGGCACAAAAGAACAAGGTGCAACAAGCTTGAATGTCACCTAATATCTGAACTGTTGTTTCAAAGCTTAAATGGCAAAAAGGCGAAATCTAGAAATCAACAACTCAATGGCATAATGGTAACTAGCCGAAAGAAATTAGCAACACCACATTGACAACTTACTTACTTGTTACAAGGATGTCACAGGAGTTCACAATTTCATCCGTGAACATCTTAGTTAAAGGGGACACGGTCACAATCCTGCTAGGATGTATCATCAAGTGCTGATGGAGTAGGTCCGATAGATTTCGGGAAAGTGCAAAACAAGTCCTCAACGTTTAACCCATTGTCCAGCTGATCGATTGAGCTCTGAATCTTTTGGCAAGTGTTCAATCAATCCTAGTCTTGCAGCCGACACCATCTTTTCACTAGAAAATGGAACCCACTCAATTTTACATGAAATTAACTATGATGTTTTACTATAACACTGGATTTTGTAATTAGAGACTTGGAACGTAATTTAAATTGAGGAAACATTGGGCTTCAACTCAAAACCCTAAAAATTTGGCCTTTCAATCATCAAATTGTTTTATTAGTCAGTTGATTCTCCTGATCAATTCTGTCACTATTGATTAGACTGATGTGTTGTAGCCCTTGGCTATGGCCCAAATTATCTAGTTACTCTTTCTCCAAAATTATAAAAATAAGGACTGGTTGCTTAGCTGGCTTGAGCAACCATAATGTCACTGCACTTCCATCATTTTCTGGAAATTGCACTTCCAAACTTAGTTGCTTAGATCTAAAGAAAAGGAAATTCCTATCCACTAACTGAAGACCAATGAGTCAAATTTACTATGTGCGTGAGTGACTGGTTTTAGCATTCAAATTCAGCTGCGAAATTTCAGCTTTTGGGATGCAACTCCATTTCTTGACATTGGATTACAGTGAACAAATTTAATATATAACACCCCAATTCATTAAAAGTAATTGCCTTTAACATCATTTAAATGTTAATAGATATTATGATTTGTATCTTTAAAAATGTATAGTTATTTTACATAAGCCATATGATGCGTAAGCAAGCTTCTCACATCATTGTTAACAGCATTAACTCCTCTGTAGAATCAATTCTCTCCATGAACTTGATCGATTGCTTTGATTACTCGCGAACAACCAACAAGGGGCGGTAAGGATTGCTCACAAAGTTTGCAATTTGATTTTAATAAGGCCAGGAGGGAACCTATAATAAATTGGCAGTGACATTGTTAATCAAAGAGACAGGTGTCCTCTCATATATAGGCAAACTGAGAGAATTTCCCTCCCGTTCCTCTTCAAACATCTTTACAGGTCATTGAAAGAAACTAGATGGCTTAAACCTTCATCCATCAAAGAGCTCTAGGCATGGGCCCTTCATCCACTGTGGCATCATGATTTCAATGGTAAATTGAGCCTGCCGATTTTCTCATTCAATCAGGATCCCCATCAAAGTTTCAGCTAGCTTTATTAAATCTCAATCAAAGTTACAGCAACCTTTATTAACTCTTGAAATGTAGAGATAAATGAATTACACAGATAATAAACAGGCTTATGTAAGTATTAGAGGACCAAATATCTTAACCAATCCATTAAAATGATTTTGGAATTTCACCTCAAACACAAATCAAAAACTATAGCAATAGGAAGTTACAGACACATTCAACCCGAATTTATAATCAACTGTAGAGCTTTTCCAATTTTAGTATACACAGGCACAATTTGCATGACTTTACTAACTTAAACCAATTTGCGTAGACACAGTCTGCATAACTTTACTAACTCAGCAAACTTAAGCCACACCTTGGCCAAGGATTATAACTTCTCGACCGCCTTCTTATCTTTCAAACCGGTTCAGCAATCCTCCCCTTATCGCTGTTGGAAAATAGAGGTTGAACTCATCAGAAGAATCGATAATAAGAAAATGAGAGCTAAGTTATTCAAGAATCTACTTTTTCCTTTTATTTAGAGCCATGTTTTGCAGGTTATTTTGCAAAACGAATCCTCCACTGACAGAATCATGCGAACAAGGTCATAGCAACTTGCACCATTTGAAGGTATATTCCAAGAAAACCAATTTCCCTCCAGTGGGCTCGTACCAGATTTTTCCAAAGATCCCTTTCATGTTCATCCATTCAATTGACCCCTTTAGAAATCACACTTAAAGAAGAAGATGACAGCATAATAGAAAAAGCATCCATATGTAAAATTACATTTCAATCCGACAAAAAGTGTATTCTTTGAACTACTTTGTGCGTACCTCAAAGGGATCCCTTCTTAACAATTTCATTGGTCTCCATGAAATTTGATGGCCTTTTGCTTTGACTTCTTCATCAATTTGGCTCTTCTCTCCGTACTTCTCATTTTTCCCACAAGCCATTTAGGTCTTCCGGTTTCCCATAAAATGTGCGCTATGGAAATTCCAATTACAATTCCAGATGCATACCCTATCCAAACTGCTTTTCTATCAATCCCACTACCATGCTCTCTTGTACCATCCTCTTGGAAGAACAACTGTGGTGGTGGAGCATCATCAGGGCACCTGTTTTGTAATGGAGTTCCACATAAGCCTATGTTTCCCCAAAATGAGTTGCTCATGAAGGTGCTCAGTTGTTTGTCTTGAGGTATCCGGCCTATGAGTTGGTTCTTTGAGAGGTTCAAACACCCCAAGAATGACAAATCTCCTAGTTCTCTAGGAATTCTCCCACTAAGCTTGTTTGAAGATAAATCTAAACATTCAAGGTGAGTCAAATTTCCAAGGGTTGATGGAATAGAACCCGTGAGGCGGTTGTGGGAAAGGTTGAGCCCTTTGAGATACTGAAGATTTCCAATAATACTTGGGATGTTCCCATGAAAAGAGTTGAGAGATAAGTCAATGAATGTGCAAATGTACAAGATCTTCACCAGCCGAACCTTGTTTCCTTTAATGGTCACATTCACGGAATCTTCATAGTACCCCGTTGCAACTTCTTGCCTCATGTACAATTCGCCTTTCGGCCCTTGCCCATGTTGTCCATTCATCATCCCTTGAAGTTTCGCTATCAAATTGGTTGGTAAAGGACCAGTGAAGCCATTGTGCGAGAGGTCAAAAATGTGCAACATGGGAAAGAGATGAGCTACCATTGGAAAATCTAAAGAACCCTTAAAATTGTTGGACCTCAAAATAAGAACTTTTAGCTTAGGTAGTGTTCCCAGCCATGTTGGGAACTCATCCTCTATCTTATTGTTGCTGAAATCCAGAAGTTCCAGGTTTTTACAATTGGCAAGGGTTTGGGGCAACGTCCCTTCGAATTGATTTTGACTCAAGTCAAGACTTCTCAAAAATTTACTTCCTAGTAAAAATGTTTGGGGGATTGTGCCCGAAAGATTATTCATTTTCAAGTTCAAAATTGATAAATTGAAGTGCGACAAGCACTCGGGTAGGCTACCGGTTATGCTATTATTAGACATGATGAGGACTGAAAGAGAGGTGGCATTGCATATTGATAAAGGGATCTTCCCCGCTATTTTATTATCCGCAATCGAATAGAAATTTGTGAAGGGTGATGGAAGTGGAAGTGGACCATCAAATTTGTTGTTGGACAAATTAATTTGCTTCAATGATGTGTTTGAGAAACCTTCTATTGGCCACTGTCCCGAAAGTTGATTGTCGTTGAGAAATAGAACGTGTAGGAAAGTCAATTTCCCAAGTTCTTTTGGAATCTCGCCAACTAATCCATTGGAAGAAAGATCGAGTTCTTGCAATTGACTCATATTTCCAATCTCGGGAGGCAAGTAACCAGTGATTTTATTTCCAGCAATCCCCAAATACTGTAAACGCGTGCAACTTCCCCAGTTTGTTGACATTTCTCCATAGAACTTGTTGGAACTCATATTGAGATAGTACAAGTTGGGGTAGACACCAAAGGTCTCGGATATGTTTCCAGTGAACTGGTTTTGGTTGAGGGTTACTATGACCAAGCTTGTGCAATTTCTCAAGCTTCTAGGGATAGAACCAGTTAAATTGTTGTCGCCCAACGTGAGGTGTTGGAGCAATCCACCTTGGCACAAGTTCTCTGGTAAGGAACCAGTGAACTGGTTGTCATGCAATCGCAGCACCGTAAGCTTTGTCAAATTGCCTAATGGCAATAGGATGGAACCGGTAAGCTTATTATGAAATAGGCTTAGATCTGTTAATTTGGTCAAGTTCCCCAAAGTGGAAGGAATCGGTCCTATCAAATTGTTCCAGAGCAACTGGAGCACTTTCAAATTTTTCATATTTCCCATTTCTTGAGGAATAGAACCAAAGAGGCTATTGTCGTAGACATATAATTTAGCTAATTTGCTCAAATTACCAATCTCCAATGGTATTTTCCCCGAGAACGAATTCATAGAGAGGTCGAGATAGGCGAGATTGCTTAGGAGACCGATTTGAGGCGGAATATGGCCAGAGAGATTATTGAATTGCAAGTCCATATACATGAGATGAGACAAAGATGAGAATGGGAATTCATCCAGCGTACCTTCTACATTGGTGCTGGTGAGATTTATCTTGATGACATTCCTCGCCTGGTCACAGGAGATGCCATACCAAGCACACAAACTCACGGTCGAATTGGAACTAGTTGAATTACAAGGAGAGGGAGTCCAAGAAGAGAGGGAAGAAACTGAATGGTTGCTAAGACTGGACTTCCACTTGAGGAGGGCTTGGGCCTCTACAGGGGAAGCATGAGCAGGAAGTGGAATGGCAAAGATAGTGAAAAGGGCAAGGGCAGCCACGAGGCTCATGAACCTCTTGAATTCTGGTGAAGTATCCATGGATTCTTTCTCCTCCTCTTTTGGTTTGGGCAAGTTGGTTTGTCTTTTCTCTGAGGCAATGAGCGATGCTTAAATAGGCTGGGAAAACTCACGCTCCTATCATTTTCCATGATAATGGGAATGCAATAAAGCGGCAACTGACCGGTGGAGACTACGAAAAGATGCGTTTATATTGCGTTGTACGCCGTAGGGGTAGTCATCTGAGAGTTGACTGAGATTTTTTTTTTGGTTCTTTTTTTTTTTTGGTCAGTCTTTTTTTTGGTTCTTTGAAGACTTTGGTATTTGTTACTTTTGTAGTCTTTCTTTTTTTTTTTTTTTTTTTTTTGAGCAAGTACTTTTGTAGTCTTCATAGGTGACCTTTTTGACTCGGTCAGTCCCCATCATGGAAACCTTTCGTTTTTTTGGTCTGACCTATTTCAATACTACTCTAACGATGTACAAAAACCATGGGCTTCGACACAGAAGTCCACGAGGAACACGATGTGAAAAAGGCAGGAAGTGGAATGGCAAAGGTGGTGAAATGGGCAAGGATGATGATTTTTCTCAAGCCCCAAAAGGCGCGTAAAACTTTCACTCTCAGTCCCCATCTCGGAAACCTTTTGTTTTTTTGGTCTGACCTATTTCAATACTACTCTCCCGATGTACGAAAACCATGGGCTTCGACACAGAAGTCCACGAGGAACACGATGTGAAAAGGGCAGGAAGTGGAATGGCAAAGATGGTGAAAAGGGCAAGGATGATGATTTTTCTCAAGTCCTGAAAGACGCGTAAAACTTTCACTCGACTTATTTTCGTGTGGTTTTCCTATTTTGACGATGGAAATGCATCATCAAGCACTAACTCGTGAAACATATGTATGTGGATGCTATTTGGCATAAGAAAAAGTTGACCGTTGCGACCAGATGATTCTTTCTTTGACGTTGCATATTGCCTGTGACCTTTCTTCCAAGACATGCAGCGCATTCAAGAATTGAGATTGAATTAACTTAACCACGTGATAAGGTTAGGAAAACATAACTCATCATCTTGCTACTTCTCGATTGGAATAGCTGGTACTTCATCTTTCCCCCCTGTACTATTCGTTCACAAAGTTATTTGAAACTTTGATTTTACTTTGTTGGTTTTTACTTGGGATTGATCAAGTGCGGGGTCGAGAGTTGGTCTAGTGTGGTTTCCTATTTCAAATTCGCAAAACTTCTGAGCTCTCAGAGACTATATTTACTATTTTTTTAGCTGAAGTACTCGAGAGAATTATTTTGCCATGTTTTGCGCAAGGCAACATAATTTCATTGTACTACGAAACAGAATAAATGGTTTATGGTGAACTAAGCCATAAATGTATTGCAAAATCTTTTCTCGAGATAAGCTGATGACTATTGATATTCCTAATTTTAGCACTTTTGAGTTCTAAGCTTAATCTCAAACAAAGTGAATCTGACACCAACAAATCGCTTGCCCAAAACGATTATTCAAAGTTATCCGCAATGCGAAACTTAAGCGCCAATCTCTAATATTTCGTTTCGACTAAACCATTACTTCAAAACAAGTCCCATGAAATCTCATAGCTTCACTTCATCATAATCCATAATTTGCATGAAATTCCACAACTAAACAACTCCAAAATTAATTTTGCAATTCAAATTTAACACAATTTTAAATTTGCGCTATAATCCCAGAAGCTACTCTGACTCATAGAATGGAGAGCTTGAATCCTTACTTGACGTGGTGAAATGGCGTTAATCCAACTTGGGGCATGTGCGCACAAGGAGAAATAATTGGATGACAATTTTAAATCTACTATGAGAATAATAATTTATTCTAGAAAAAATCAAATAATGAATAATTATAAATTATTATGGGGTTATTCCTTTAAAAGTTTGTGGCTCACAATGAGTTACCATTATCGCGGTAATTTAAAACCTATTATACTAACAAAGTTCATGCACAAAAGCCTTTCCCTTTGTCCTTTTTTTTTCCCTATTTCTTTTTCGTTCCCTTTCTTTTTTTTCTCTTCTTCTTTTACTTTCCGTTTGCAATCACCGCAATCACCCTCTCTTTTTCTTCTTGCCCTTTTTCTTTCTGTCTTGTCTCTTCACTTTAAGTAAAGTGGTCTTCTTTTTCTTTATCTTTTTTTAATTAGCCACTTCATTTGACCAAGTCAACAACCCCAAATATTACAGATTCATAAAGGTGAGCATCGATCTAGGTTAATCCTGGATCAACCCTGGATCGGCCCAACCCTATTAGTCCTAGTCTGGTTCCTAGAGAGATCGGATTGGTCTTTAGTCCTCGCATTCCAGTACCAGCACTATACAAGTTGATCCTCAGTCTTGACAATTTAGGATCCATCCAACCCAACCTAATCATGACTCTATATATATTATTTATAATTTTTTTATAGAAAAAACCTTAAAATAAATGCGTCAACAATATTAAATAGTTCCTTAGTAAGGATTTTAAGTAATTTTACACTATTTTTTGATAATTTAGATTTTTAATGCCTTTTATGGTGTTAATAACAATATATTTATAAATGAGGAAAATGTTTTCATAAGGAGTCCTCACGACATCTAAAATGATATAAATAACTTCTCACGACATCCTTCTTTAGTACTTGTTATATTCTATCTTATTTGTCCTTTTAGTTTTCGATTTGCCAAAATCGAAAGAAATAACTTCTCTGCTCACCACTTAACAATTACCTCACTCGCTTTAGGCCACTCGTGCTGCTCGCCACTCGATGCTCACTTAACTTGTTGCTCCTTGCTTGACACTCGACACTCACCGCTTCCTCACTCATCACCATACCCATTAAGTCAATTCAGTCATCGGTTGCCTTTTTAGGAAATATAAAAAATAAAATAAAAAATTATTAATTTGTCTCAGGTTGACCTTGGAGCCAGAGCAAACCCATTGGGTTGATCTGATCCTCAATCGCCTTTTGAGGGAGTACAAAAATGAAATAAAAAAAATTATTGATTAATCTCGAGTTGACCCGGAAACTGGACCGAACCTACTAGGTCGGTCTAGTCATCAGTCCCAAGGGTCAGTCCTCAATCTAAAAAATTGAGGACCAGTACTATGTGAGTTAGTCTTAGAGTTAGGAGATAGATCAACTCATTTCGAGCCATGCTCACCCCTATTACAGAATGCCTTCAACGCACTTGACGGGGAGAGGTTATGGATGAAGAGCGTGACGTCAAAAAAGGTGCTTTATGTTGTGTTCATGTATGAACACTCTCTCTAACTTTTCCACTTCACCTCCTTAAAGTGGCCACATTTTCCTTTTCCATTCGTCATTTCTTGCATTGCATCAAAAGAAGAATCATTCTTTCACGGCATTATAAGTTGGAGACTTGTTAATCAAAACAGGAAAAGGTTGGAAAATTGCTCAACGACTTTATCCATATGGTAAGTTGGAAATTTTTAGGCCAAACATTTAAAAGTTCATAAAGACGAAGACTTCCCAAGAACTATTGCAACGCGTACTAATCCAAAAGTCACCAGACATAAAATCTCAAACGACCTTGACTTTTTGAGTAGGCACGCCTCTTCTATTGCCTGAAGACCTTGAATGCTTCACATTAGAATTGCATACTCAACAAAGACCTTTACTTCTTGAGTAGGCACATGTCTGTAGCCTTCTTCCAAGACATAGCACATTCAAGAATTGAGATTAGATTAACACAACCACATGATGAGGTTGCGAAAATATAACTCATTGTCCTGTAATTTCTCGATTGGGATTGTCGTTAACTTCATCTGCCCCCCAAACCTTCCCCCCCAACCCACCAAATTCTATTCGTTCACAAAGTTATCCGAAACTTTGATTTTACAGGTTTGGGTTTTACTCGCGATTGATTGAGGATTGGGTCAAACGTTGGTCTACTATGGTTTCCTATTTCAAATTCCGAAAACTCTGAGCTCTCTAAGACTATGTTCACTGTTTTCCAGATAAAGTACTCAAGGGAAAATTGTTCTGACAAGTTTTGCTCAAGGCAACAAAAGTTCACAGCACTGAAAAACAGAAAAGATGGTTTATGGTGAGCTAGCCATAAATGAGTTTTACTTGTAATCGACAATTGGAGCTCGGCCAAGTGAAAACAAACCTTCATGATTTAGATGCCTTAAGATTTTGGAGGGCGGGATCTCGTCTGCCTTCCAACTGTTGAAATATAAGGTAGCAACAGAACAGAACTTGGATTCTTTTCTAGACAAAGTATTGTATTGCAGTATCCCCTCTCAAGACAAAATGATGACCGATGATCTTACTAATTTAAGCACTTTTTAGTTTGAAGCTCTAATGAAAACGAAGTTTGGATTTCCTCTACAACAATACTCTTTGGAGCAATCAAAAGCTATTGAACCGCCGGTAAAGACTCTTGCCGTAGCAACATGCAGTAGCACTCGAGATAGGAACTGACTGAATGCCCTCTGGGTTGTGTTACCCAGCGGGTAGTAAGTTACACAAAATACAAAATTATGGCAGATGACCATAATTAGAAACGATTAGTTTTTGATTGAATGCACTCTAAAAAGACGCATTTTTCGAAACTCTTCAGCATGTAAGGGATTTTGCATCTACATAAATCTGAAATAAGCGTTATAAGAGGACCAACAATGGACAACATTTTGGACTTCTTATGAATGTTCAATTTCAACTTCACATGAACCCTTCACTTTTTAGATGATACAACACTATATACATCGACTTTACATTGATATGATAGTTATATTTTTTCACTCTAACTCATCATGGATACTTAGATTTCACTACAATGACCTCAGACTAGATGTAGAAACAGTTCGAAATATCACTTTGAGTTCAGCTGTCTTCTCTCTACAAATGAATCTAGATGCCAGAGTTCAGCTTTTACATATTCCAAAACAGAAGGCAGTCCCATATTTACTTGGGCGAGAACGAAATGAAGTCCTCATAGTCATGCCAGCATGGGTTAAGCGCTCAAATTCTGTTGCCGGTCAATAGTCTTTTAAATTCAAACAAGATAATACCACATCAGCGAGCGTAGCAATGGAATGAAAAAAGTTTTGAGATTAAATAGGAGCAAGGACTCTAATTTTCATTAAAGAAATTGCAACTGGTTGACAGAGCAACACCATTTATCAGACAAAATCTTCTACAAATTGATCCGGTAAACGGCTTGAAGCTTTCGCATCTCTTCTAGGATCAGTGGCTATCCGTGAATTTTGAACAGCATGGAAAATGATTGAACATAGTCTCGTTTCAATTTCTTTTTCGTTCCCTTTCTTTTTTCTCTTCTTCTTTTACTTTCCATGTGCAATCACCACGATCACCCTCTCTTTTTCTTCTTCCCTTTTTCTTTCTGTCATGTCTCTTCACTTTAAGGAAAGTGGTCTTCTTTTTCTTTATCTTTTTTTAATTAGCCACTTCATTTGACCAAGTCAACAAACCCAAATATTACAGATTCATAAGTGTGAGCATCGATCTAGGGTCAACCTTGGATCAATCCTGGATCGGCCCAACCTTACTAGTCCCCGTCCGGTTCCTAGAGAGACTGGATTGGTCCTTAGTCCTCGAATTCTTATACCAACACTATACGAGTTGGTCCTCAATCTTGATAGTTTAGGATCGGTCTAACCCGAATTAATCATGACTCTATACATATTATATATATAATATATTTTTTATAATTTTTTTATATATAAAAATTCTAAAATAAATGACATCAACAATATTAAATAGTTCTTTAATGAGGATTTTAAGTAATTTTACACTATTCTTTAATAATTTAGATTTTTAATATCTTTTATAGTGTTAATAACCATAATTTATAAATGAGAAAATTATTTTTGTGAGGAGTCCTCACGACGTCGAAAAGGATATAAACAACTCCTCACAACATCCTCATCTAGTACTTGTTCTATTCTATCTTATTTGTCTTTTTAGTCTTCGATTTACCAAAATTGAAAGAAATAACTTCTTCACTCACCACTCAACATCTACCTGGCTTGCTTTGGGTCACTCGTGCTGCTCGCCGCTCGATGCTCACTTGGCTTGTTACTCCCTGCTTAACACTTGACGCTAACCACTTCCTCACTCATCACCATACCCATTGAGTCCATTCGGTCATCAGTTGCTTTTTTAGGGAATATAAAAAATGAAATAAAAAAAATTATTGATTGGTCTCGAGTTGACCTTGGAACCAGAGAAAACTCATTAGATTGATATGATTCTCGATCGCCTTTTTGAGGGAGTACAAAAATGAAATAAAAAAATTATCGATTAGTCTCGAGTTGACCTTGAAATTGGACCGAACCTACTAGGTCAATCTAGTCATCGGTCCCAAGGGTCAATCCTCAGTCTCAAAAATTAAGGACCGGCACTGTGTGAGTTGGTCCTAAAGTTAGGGGGAAGATCGGCTCATCCCGAGCCATGCTCACCCCTATTACAGAATGCCTTCAAAGCACTTGACGGGGAGAGGTTATGGATGAAGAGCGTGACGTCAAAAAAGGTGCTTTATGTTGTGTTCATATATGAACACTCTCTCTAACTTTTCCACTTCACCTCCTTGAAGTGGCCACATTTTCCTTTTCCATTCGTCATTTCTTGCATTGCATCAAAAGAAAAATCATTCTTTCACGGCATTATATGTTGGAGACTTGTTAATCAAAACAGGAAAAGGTTGGAAAATTGCTCAACGACTCTATCCATATGGTACCAAACATTTAAAAGTTCATAAAGACCAAGACTTCCCAAGAACTATTGCAACGCGTACTAATCCAAAAGTCACCACACACGAAATCTCAAACGACCTTGACTTTTTGAGTAGGCACGTCTCTTCTATTGCCTGAAGACCTTGAATACTTCACATTAGAATTGCATACTCAACAAAGACCTTGACTTCTTGAGTAGGCACATGTCTGTAACCTTCTTCCTAGACTTTAGCACATTCAAGAAGTGAGATTAGATTAACACAAAGTTTGCCAAAATATAACTCCTTGTAATTTCTCGATTGGGATTGTCGTTAACTTCATCTGCCCCCCAACCCTTCCCCCCCCCCCCCCACACCAAATTCTCTTCGTTCACAGAGTTATCCGAAACTTTGATTTTACAGGTTTGGGTTTTACTCGCGATTGATTGAGGATAGGGTCAAACGTTGGTCTACTATGGTTTCCTATTTCAAATTCAGAAAACTCTGAGCTCTCAAAGACTATGTTCACTGTTTTCCAGATAAAGTACTCGAGGGAAAATTGTCCTGACAAGTTTTGCTCAAGGCAACAAAAGTTCACAGCACTGAAAAACAGAAAAGATGGTTTATGGTGAGCTAGCCATAAATGAGTTTTACTTGTAATCGACAATTGGAGCTCGGCCAAGTGAAAACAAACCTTCATGATTTAGATGCCTTAAGATTTTGGAGGGCAGGATCTCGCCTGCCTTCCAACTCTTGAAATATAAGGTAGCAACAGAACTGACTTGGATTCTTTTTTAGACAAAGTATTGTACTGCAGTATCCCCTCTCAAGACAAAATGGTGACCGATGATCTTACTAATTTAAGCACTTTTTAGTTTGAAGCTCTAATGAAAACAAAGTTTGGATTTCCTCTACAACAATACTCTTTGGAGCAATCAAAAGCTACTAACCGCCAGTAAAGACTCTTGCCATAGCAACATGCAGTAGCACTCGAGATAGGAACTGATTGAATGCCCTCTGGGTTGTGTTACCCAGCGGGTAGTAAGTTACACAAAATACAAAATTATGGTGGATGGCCACAATTAGAAACAATTAGTTTTTGATTGAATGCACTCTAAAAAGACACATTTTTCGAAACTCTTCAGCATGTAAGGGATTTTGCATCTACATAAATCTGAAATTAGCGTTATAAGAGGACCAACAATGGACAATATTTTGGACTTCTTATGAATGTTCAATTTCAACTTCACATGAACCCTTCACTTTTTAGATAACACAACACTATATACATCGACTTTACATTGATATAATAGTTATATTTTCTCACTCTAACTCATCATGGATACTTAGATTTCACTACAATGACCTCAGACTAGGTGTGGATACTTAGATTTCACTACAATGACCTCATATTAGATGTAGAAACAGTTCGAAATATCACTTTGAGTTCAGCTGTCTTCTCTCTACAAATGAATCTAGATGCCAGAGTTCAGCTTTTACATATTCCAAAACAAAAGGCAGTCCCATATTTACTTGGGCGAGAACGAAATGAGGTCCTCATAGTCATGCCTGTATGGTTAAGCACTCAAATTCTGTTGCCGGTCAATAGTCTTTTAAATTCAAACAAGATAATACCACATCAGTGAGCGTGGCAATGGAATAAAAAAAAGTTTTGAGACTTAATCAAATAGTTGCAAGGACTCTAATTTTCATTAAAGAAATTGCAACTGGTTGACAGAGCAACACCATTTATCAGACAAAATCTTCTACAAATTGATCCGGTAAACGGCTTGAAGCTTTCGCATCTCTTCTAGGATCAGTGGCTATCCGTGAATTTTGAACAGCATGGAAAATGATTGAACGAAATCATTTCCATTGACGGCCTGAGTTGGGGATCAGCAGATACACAAGCGACTGCAAGCTATAAGATGGTCGGAAGTTCATCCTCGATGCCAGTGATGTTATCTCCAGCAATTCTTAGATCACATAAACGCATGCAACTTCCCCAGATTTCTCCATAGAACTTGTTGAGACTAGAGTCCATAAAGTCCAAGTTGGGGTACACAACAAAGGTCCCAGATATGAACCAGCGAATTAATTTAAATGCTAGTGCGATCAGCTCAATGTAAAGCCGAGAAATGGAACCCATTTTCATGCAAATTTGTCAAGACCCAAAAAAATTGCCAAAAGAAAGGATGCCAAATTGGCACGCCCACCGCTGTGAGAATGTAAAAACCATACTAAATTCAGGAGCATCATTTCATGAGGAATGAAAAACCATATGGCACTCATAGCGGACCACCTTCGGAGATGGCTAGTGGATTATGACCAAAAAATGGCAAACGAAAGTGCAGGATCATCACCACCACGATTCTCTCATTGTCCATGTGCATTACGTATGATTAAACTAACACGCCCCATCAACAATAGTTAAAAGTGTAGCCAGAGACCTATGAACAAGTGCATCACAATAAAGGCTTTAAATGGACTTCATGAATGCACATTATAGCACAAGAATAAGATCAGAGTACCACAATAACCACCAAAGTCAGAAAAGATGGACTAGCTGCCTTCAAAGAAGGAAAACATCACACCCGGCTAAACCTAGGATTAACATCTAAATCAATGCACGCAACAAAGTATCTGTCCACCCAATCAAGAGCAACTCAGGAGAAAGTATAATTGTTTGTCGAGCAAAAATGACTCGCACGACCAGGGGCACTCATCTTTCCTAAAAAGGCAACATGAAAAAACAGAGACCTGAGGATCAAATAGTTGCAATAGAGTGAGACAAAATCCATTCACGTCATTTTACCACTCGATCTATGGACTACGTGGAGATGCACCAGCAGAATCAGCAGGACGTCCACTGGGCACATCTCTTTGGAGCTGAGAATCTCTTTCACCATTCCGTACATCAGGACTTTCAAGTGTAGAGGGTCTCTGATTTGGAGAGCGACTCCTCTCATATTTGGCTTTCTGCGGGCTCCGGGATGAACTGAAAATTGGGGAACTCCAATAAGATAGAAATTCTCAACAAGAGGTGACCAAAAGAAGCATTAAAGGGAAATAAGGAGGGCCTCACCTTGTGTATGATCCACTCCGACTTCGGTCCTCATCATCATATTTGGGTGCCCTTCGGTCTCTGCGACAATCAGGACTTGTGCTATAGCTCCTACTTCGGTGACGGTAACTCCTTCCCCCGTCTCTGTACTTGTCGCGATCATATCGTCCCCCGCTTCTACTGCGACTTCTCCTCCTGTAATCACGGTCTCTATATTCGTCTCTGTACCTGAAAATCCATTGTACCATCAGTTGCAGTAAAGAATGAGAGGAATTACTTGCAACACTGCAAGGTGCAAGTACTCATTAAGATGGTTAAGGGTTAACTGCTACTCGCTGTTATTTTTTTCATTTCGCTACAAACAAAAGAACAAGGTGCAACAAAATTAGATGTCACCTAATATCTGAACTGCAAAGCTTAAACGACCCAAAAAGGGAATCTAGAAACCAACAACTCAATGGCATAATGGGAACTAGCCGAAAGAAATTAGCAACACCACATCGACACCTTACTTACTTGTTAAAAGGAGGTCACGGGAGTTTACAATTTCATTTGTGAGCATCTTAGTTAAAGGCAACACAGTCACAATCTTGCTAGGCTGTATCATCAAGTGCTGATGGAGTAAGTCTAAGTTCACAAGCTCTTCATCCAGCACAAATTTATAAAAATAGTTTTGGGAAAGGTGCAAAACAAGTCCTTGATGTGTTACCCATTGTCCCACTGATCAATTGAGCTCTAAATCTTTTGGCAAATGTTCAATCAGTCCTAGTCTTGCAGCTGATGCCATCTTTTCACTGGAAAATGGAACCCACTCAATTTTACATGAAATTGACTATGCTCTTTTACTGTAACACTGGATTTTGTAATTACGAGACTCAGAACCTAAATTTCATTTAAATTGAGGAAACCTTGGACTTCAACTCAAAACCCTAAATTTGGCCCTTCAATCATCAAATTGTTTTATCATTCAGCTGATTCTCATAATCAATTCTGTCACTCAATGATTGATTACACTGATGTGTTTTATCCCTTAGTTATGGTCCAAATTATCCAGTTAATCTTTTTTCCAACGTAATAAAAATGAGGACCAGTTGCTTAGCTGGTTTGAGCAACCATAATGTAACTGCACTCCCAACATTTTTCTGGAAATTGCACTTCCAAACTTAGTTGCTTAGATCTCAAGAAAACATGGGAAAGTCCTATCCACTAACTGAAGAATAACGAATCAAATTTACTATATGCGTGAGTGACTGTGGTTTTAGCATTCAGATTCAACTGCAGCATTCAGCTTTTGGGACGTAATTCTATTTCTTGACATTGGATTACTGTGAACAAATTCAATATATAACACCCCAATTCTTTAAAAGTAATTGTCTCTAATGTCATTTAAATGTTGAACGCACATTATGATTTGTATCTTTAAAAAGGTATAGATATTTTCCATAAGCCATAAGATGCGTAAACAAGCTTTCTCACATCATTGTTAACAGCATTAACTCCTCCATAGAATCAGTTCTCTCCATGAACTTGATCAACTGTTTTCATTACTTGCAGACAACTAACAAGAGATGGTAAGGATTACGCACAAAGTTTGCAATTTGATTTTCTTGAGGCCAGGAGGGAACCTATAAAATAAATTAGCAGTGACATTGTTAACCCAAAGGGACAGGTGTCCAGTCATATAGAGGTAAACTAAGGAGAAAGTCCCTTCCTTTCCTCTTCAAACATCTCCACAAGTCATTGAAAACAAATTAGATGGCTTAATCCTTCGTACATCAAAGAGCTCTAGTCATTAGTCCTCTATCCACTGTAGCATCATGATTTCAATGGTAAATTGACCCTGCCTATTTTCTCATTCGATCAGGATCCCAATCAAAGTTTCAGCTGCCTTTATTAAATCCCAATCAAAGTTACAGCAACCTTTATTAAGTCTTGAAATGTAGAGATAAATGAATTGCGAAGCTAGTAAACAGGCTTATGTAAGTATTAGAGGACAAAGTATCTTAACCATTCCATAAAAATTATTTTGAAATTTCACCTCAAACACAAATCAACAACTATAGCAATAGGGAGTTACAAACAGTTGTCAACACATTAAATCTGAATTTATAATCAAGTGTAGAATTTTTCTCATTTTCGTATATATAGACACAATTTGCATAACTTTACCAACTTAACAAACTTAAACCAATTTGCATACACACAGTTTGTGTAACTTTACTAACTTAACAAACTTAAACCATACCTTGGACGAGGACTGCGACTTCTCGACCGCCTTCTCATCTTTGAAACCGGTTCAGCAATCTTCCCCTTATCGCTGTTGCAAAATAGAGGCCAAGCTCATCAGAAGAATCAATAACAAAAAGCTTACAGCGAAGTTATTCAAGAAATCTATTTTTTCCTTTTCTTTAGGCCATCTTTTGCAGGTTATTTTGCAAAACGAATCCTCCACTGACAGAATCATGTTAACAAGGTCATAGCAACTTGCACCATTTCAAGGTTTATTCCAAGAAAACCAAATTCCCTCCAGTGAGCTCGTACCAGATTGGCATTGCACTGTATTTTAACCGAAAAGAGGCACAACCTTGAACAATTCGAAAACTTAAAGGTGAGATAATCGAGCAGCTTACATTCTCTCGGCATTGGGACCGTACTTCGCGAACTGAACCCCAATCTCTCTCCCATCCACGACTCTCCCTTTCAACAAGAAAACCGAACAAGAAATCAAACGCCAATCCAAGCGTTTCCCGCCCAACGCAAACAGAAACCCTCGTCACCGGAGGAACTAAAAATCAGAGACAAGAGCGACACCATCGAGCTTGTCCACCGCCTTCTGCGCCTCGTCCGCGTACTTGTACCTCACGAACGCGAACCCTCTCGACTCCCCAGTCCTGCGCGGCCACATCAGAACACGGCAACAAAATCCCCAACCCTCAACACGCGACCTACGAAGCAAAAGGCAACGGAGCAGAGGAAACACACGTACCTCCGGTCCCTGGGAATGAACACGTCGACGACCTTGCCGTACTTGTCGAAGAGAGGGAAGAGGTCGTCGGCGCTGGTCCCTGCGAAACAACCGCGTATAGGCATTGAAAAAGAGAGAGAGACAGAGACAGAGACAAAGACAGGGAGTCGGGATAGGGAAGCGAAGGTCAGGGAAGGAGAGAGCTACGGAAGGAGATGTTGAGGATGAGGAGCGAGTAAGTGTCGGTGATGTCCGGCGGCCCCGATCTTCCGAAATGCGACATCTGCCCGCCGCCGCCGCCGCCGCCGCTTCTTCTTCTTCTTCTTCTTCTTCTTCTTCTCCGGCGAGAGAGAGAGATGCTCCGCTGAGGTTTTTGCTTTGTCCAGCGTTCGAAAGGTTCGCCGAGTTCGAGAGCAAGATAAGAGAAGACCCGAGAACGGGTTAGCGGGCCGGAATGGGCCGGACCGTGCGGGTCTGATTTTTGGCTCGATCCGGGTCGGTTAGGACCAAATCGGATCGTGGCTGTGCGAGGAGAAAGAAGAAATCTATCACAGAACAAAACCACGTTAAAGTCATTGGCCCAGCTTGATCGAAAGAATAAATCTATCACAACCCAGTGCTTTAATAAAAAGCCATTTTGCAAGGTGAAGATTTTGATGGGAACACAACCGATGACAACAATAACTCCAATTTGATCTCTAGCAAAATAGGTCATAAATTCATATATAGATTAAGTGAAAGTTAAATATAGGTCAAAAATGAATCAAGTGAAAGTTAAATATAGGTCAGAAATTGGTCAAGCGAAAGTTAAATATGAGTTTGAGAAAGTAAAACACGAAAAGAAATGGGTCTAAATGGGTTATTAGGAAAGGAAACTGACTTTAAAGTTTAAACCCATGGCATTTTTTAACTTTATAAAAATGCTTTTTTAATAAAAATTGAAATTATAATTTTTTTATTTCATTTTTCTTTTCTTTTCTTTTCTTTTTTCTTTTTCTTTTTTCTTTCTTTTTTTCCTTCCTTAACCAGCCGTCAACAAGGTGACCGGCCGGCGATAGGCCAAGCGAGGCTCGAGCTCGCCGACAAGTCGATTAAAAATAAAAATAATTAAATTTGATTAAAAATTGATTAAAATTTATATTTGAAGTTTTAATTCAATTAGCATATAGTATAAGTGGGTTTTTCTAGAATATTAATAGGTTTTGGCAATACGGGTCGGGTCGGATATGGGTCACTAGATTTACACTACAAGAATATGAGTTAAAATGGGTTAAATGGGTCAAATATGAATCGACCCATTTTCGACTCGACCCACCCATTTGCCACCCCTGATTCTTCATAGATAAAGTGACAAACAATCTCAATGTAGATGTTCACCCGTGGCAAAAGGGAACAGTAGTCATATCAAGATAGACGATTTATTCTAAATATGAAAGGCTAGCTTGCATTGACAAATGAAAATATCATAGCAAGATCATTGAATTTACAAATCGTGAAAACTCATAAGAGAAGAGGTTATCGTCAACGCTTTAATTCTTTAAACATCCATAATCGTTACATATGACATAATTGTTACGTATGACAATCCAAGTATTCATATACGCAAGAACATTCATGTAAACTAGGATCCTGCATTCTATAGTCAAATTTTCAACTTTGGTTCCCAAATTCTAGGGTTTTGCGAGTCAATTTGGGCCAAAATTGTTCCATTAGGGGTTGAAATCGGCTTGACTCGAAAGGTTATTGGTGAAATCACAAAACTACTCGCATTGGGGTTGTTTTAAAGTTTTGAGCTGCCTTTGCTGGTAGGCTATATTATTAGGAATTTGGGGTTCTTCAAGCCCACAACAAAAGGAGGACGCCAGAGCCCATTGCTCATTAACAAGATCCAATGTTGCATAATATCCGATGGTATTAGAAGACCCTTCAGATCTATGCTCCCTCAAGCATGTTGCGCCCAAATCAAGAAAGCATGAAATTTCCTTGCCCCTAATGACCCTCGTGTCTCTGGAATTCAGTACGTATCTCCCTTTTTCTCCCTCCAATCAACAGATACAAGACACGAGCTTGTACGATTCCTTGTTAAACCTTTGCCGGTACCAATTCCTCTCCCACACTACATGCATTGGGTCCAGTGGAACCCCTCGGTCTCCGGCAAGAAGAGCACCACAGAGATCGTCATCACAGCGTTCCTAGAGATGTGGAACATCGGACAAACTTGGCCCAAGCTTGACGGATTGAACCAGGCGTCAATTGCTTTGGCACAATGCTCAGTTTCAAGCATGGCTGCAAATGACCTGAGCATGGGTTCCAAGGTTTCAGGTGCAACTTCAAGGGACTTGAGCCCGACCTATGTGGACAAGGCTGTAGAGGAACAGTACTTAGCCTTGATGGACCTAGGCCGGACACCAATGAGTAGGGCCATAAGAACCAAATACCAAGGTAGGGCCACCAAGGACCCAAGCATTAGCACAAGGTCCGTGGCTCAACTTCAACGGACTCGGGCTAGGCCCCTGTTGACCTGAGCATAGGCATCGACGTCTTGGCCTTCACCTCAAAACTTTGTGGATCTGGGCTCAATTACCAAGGAATTAGGCTTGACCTTGGTGAACCCAAGCCAAGTGTCGGTGACTTGGGTGCGGAAGCCGACTAGCTAGGAATAGTGGCCATGGTATCAAGCACCAGCATCGAGGTCTTGAATCTAGCCTTTGTGGACCTAAACACAACCACCAGGGTCTTAGGCCCAACCTCAAGGGACCTAGCTAGCATTTGTCGCTTGGGACCCAATCATAGAGGAATTAGGTTCGATCTCAATGGACTCGAGCTAGATGCTAGTGATTTGGGTGTGGGAGCCGGATACATGTGCATGGCCACTAAGAACTTGGGCATAGGCACAAGAGGGTATTACATTTTGATCAATTGGGTTAAAGTTGGTTTGTTGATAATCCACTAAAACTCATCATTAATTGTCCTTAGCTTTATTAAAACCATATTTCAAATTTTGGGCTACCCATATTTCACCCTACTTAACAAGTATGAGTTAAAATATGGGTCAATATGCCACCTCTACTTGTAAGACACAAGCTACTCATTGTAAATTCCCTTGCCTTGTGCCTTTCTTGTCTTTTGCCGTGAAAGCCCCATATCCTCATACACGTTAACACCAAGAACCAGCACTCCTTTTGGTAAATTTCCATGTCGTTTCAACTCCATGCTCCTGGCGACTTTACCTGTCAAGTGAAAAGCAAACTGAGTGTATGTTTGACGATGTCATGAGGCGGGCAAAAGGTGGTTGCACTAAAGGGATCGGACTAATTATATTAGTTCTTTGCAAACGGAAGAAGAAAATACCTAGTGCAAAGAATAGCTAATGCGCCTTAGCTGTCACTTTGTATTTTTTGGTTAGTCCTTAGCTGTCACTTAAATGATAGCTTTGTGTTAAAGAGTTCCTCATCATGCCAGGTATTGTTTCCAGTCACCAGGGATCATCTGCATACATTCGCTAACGTGACTGACTTTCAAATTGCATGCCATATTTTAAAGCATTAGTGTCTGCAAATATGTTTTTCCAATTCCTGCCTGACTCTACTTTCTAATTATTTTACATCCTAAGAATTGGGAGGCTCTAGCGGGGTCTAGGATTAAGTTTTTGTAGGACTTGTTTAGGTCCATAGGACTGATTGTATTAGTTCTTTGCAATGGAAGAAGAAAATGCCGTGTGCGAAGAGCAACTAATGCGCCTTAGCTCTTACTTAAATGATTAGATTAGTTTTTGCGTTAAGGTGTACCCACTGGAACGCTTCCCCACGTGACCAGCTACCACCGTAGTAGCCAACTACGCCCATTTCCCTAGGAAACCGTTTGATGTTGACAAATGGTAGGTCAACCGTTTAAATTACTAGATTATTATTACATCCCAATAACGCTGGATGATCGGCACGTGGAAAAATTCGGTCAGACAATCCATTCAATAATAAATAGTGTAAGAATTTCTTTATATTGGCGGCGGATTTAATAAGAACGCAATTACTAGTCTTTCCTCTCGAGGGTATGATTCTAGACAGGGCGATTAAGATTCACGTGGAATAATAGAGAAGGCGTCGGATGTACAGGGAATGCAATATTCTTTAAATGCCAAATTGATTAGCTTGTATTAGATTGGGATCGGATCTTTTACATGAGGGACAACTAGATCCAATCACTGCATTTATGCCGGATTGTCCTCCAGTCCCCAAGTAAAGTTTCAAATGATGAACGGTTTACTCGTTAAAAAGAAGCAAAATTGCATTTTTTTTTTCTTTTGACAATTAACTAACTAAATATATATAGTGAGAGTTGACAGTTAATCGTGATTTTCACTTTTAAGTGTCAAATTATGAAAATAGCCTATGAGTTCACTTAAGACTAATTTAGATTATTATCATAACTTGGTTTTGGAGCAATTTAGAGTGTGAGATCAGGAGAGAAATCTCTTTCTTTAAATAAGTATAGATGAGTGGACTCCTTCCATGAACAAAGTTGATTAATAAAGATTGTCTCAAAAGCATAAATTCACGGAATCTAAAAATTGCTTGTACTGCGGTATTGTAGCTTTCTGGAATGGAACATAAAAATAATAAAGCTTGAAGCTTTATATTTAAATTTATGTCTGCGGATTCCAATTGACCTGTGGCCCATGTGAAACTATTAATATATTCAACAAAACCTCTATTAGATAACTTCATATTAACCAGTTTCTTTAACAAAAATACTTGATTTGATGTTGATAGCTTCTCATAAATATTCATTAGAATATCCATGATTTCTTTTACAGTTTTTGCTTTCACAATGTGGTACCTTGTCTTTCTCATTAAACCTCGACGAATTGCACCCAATGCCTTTCAATCAAGAATTTTCCATGCAGCTTTTGTTTTCGAATCTACTTCCACCATCTTGTGTTTCCAACTCTCAAATGGTGCAAAGAGATCTTTTCAATAAAGATAATCCTCAATTTATAGTTTCCACCATCCGAAATCTTATTCATCGAACTTATCGATTTTGATTTTATTTTCTACCATATTATTTGCTTTCAATCGAATATCAACAAAAAACCCTTGATGTTCTCGATTTGCCAACCAAGGCTTTAATACTAGTTGTTGCGCAATCGCACGCGGATTCTAGAAAAAACTCGCAAACAATCCACCAAACAGGATATAATAATAAAGAACATAATCAAAAGAATACGCCAAAAAATTTGTTATCGAAGTTCACACAAACCTAGGCTACATCTCTGTGTAGAGTCACTCTATGAATCCATTAGATTTCGAAGAGAGTTGGAATATAATGATGATATTCTCTCAAAATCAAAGCACAAAAAAGTTGAGAATCCTCATAAAGAAAAAAATTCATGTTTTTCTTCTCTCTTTTTCTCACCTCTTTATTTTTTTTTTCAACATCTTAACGGCTAGCATCTTCATACTGTTATCTTTTAACCTAAAAGCACATCTAATAGAAAAGACAAAAAAACCTCCCCAAAAAAAAATATTTGGCTTCATCTAATAAGATCGCACCCGTCAAAGAGAGTAAGAGAGTAAGAGAGAGAGATGGCGGTAGGAGGATTTACCGTCGACTGCGGCAATGCTAACGGCCTCGGGAGCAGGATAATGCTGTCGGTGGTGATCACCTGTTTTGTGGCCACAACAAGCGGGCTTATATTTGGGACAATACTGGGATTTCAAGTGCGTCCTGCCTCTCCTCTGACCAGTTTCTTTTGTGAAATGTCGGCCTCATACTTCGAAAAAGGTTGGACATTACATTCGATATTATCAAGATCTTTCCTCATTTGACTTCGCATTATGCGCTTTGGATGGGGGACCATTGTAATTGGGTGGTCAAGTCAAGATATTCATACTCGAGATTGTAGAATGAATATTGGGAAATTGACACAAATAATCCCTAAATTTTTAATTTGTTCAATGTAATCTCTAAATTTTAACTCAATGTGTAATATAGTCTTAGAACTTTTAATTTATTTAATGTGGTTCATAAATTTTTTATACATATTCAATCTAGTTCCTATCCGTATAAAAATATTTAATGATTGGGTTAAAGTTCAGAAATTATAATGAACAAATTAAAAGTTTATGAACCAAATTACAGATTCGGCTAAGATTCTGGGACCACTTGTGTCATTATTCCACGAATCCATCTTCATCGTGTCTTCTTAGAGCAATAAATGTGAAAACATCAAAATTCAATCACCTTGCGTAATCAATTATTGAAGCCCCCATGTTCACATATCGACACCTTTCTTAGTCTCAGCTCCAGTACAGGCAGAAAAAACCATATTGACTTCGCATGTTTTTGCTTCGAGTAGATGTTGGTTTCGATTGCCGTCGGTCGGATGAATTGCATGACGTGGGATTTCTTGAAGAGTAGAGCGCGTTCTTTGACGGTTAGCTCATCCATCCACGCTCAGGAAATTAATTTTAAAAAATGCATTAAAAAATGAAATATATTATATATTATATTCAAAAAGCTGATGTCAATCTTCTCATGGACCCCTCCCGGGTTGGAAGGTAATGATGTTGTTACCCGTCCCATTCACGGAGTGGAATACATAAAGAGAAAGATGGGTGTGGCGGTGCAGTTCGTTTACCTAATCTCAATTATTTTTAAAAAGATTTTGTACAATCACTTGGTTAAAACAGTGATTACATATGAGATTGCATGTTTTCTTTACCGATTGCCCATTATTTTCTTTCCCGGGGTCTTCGTTAGTTGGGATGGTTAGGTCAATATAGTTCAAAATCGAGAAAAAAAAATATAGAATTAAGTTATTCTCGATGATCTAACCGTATCTTATTAGATTCAAGTTAAAATCCATTTGAACTTATCTTCTATGTTCCACCTTACATCACAATGTGATATATGAAATGTTTCCACGTACTCTTTTGGTTAGTGGTGACATAATAACATGACCCTATCTCCTCAAATAATAATTTTTTGTATATTTGTCATGAAAAAGTAACGTGGTGAATTGGATGAATCCCATGATTGTGAATGTGAAAAGCCGTTTTCATCGGGAGGTTCTTATATACTTTACTTATCCTTTGATTGATTACTATAGTATCGTCATAGTGGCCCTGATAAATAGCTCCGAGTAAATTAGGATTATGCTAGTTGGTTACCATTAGCATCTAACACGATTTTCTAATCCATAACTATGGTAAAGATGAAAATATCTATTGTTAATCATTTAATGCGACGTGACTTCTTACACATGCAAGAAACTTGCACTAAAAACAATATGAAAAGTCTTTGCATGGGTTAAAAGGAGAACTTGTCCAACCTAAGATGGTGATGGTGCTTGGAAGACGAACATGGACTGTTTGTCCGGATCCCAAAGTTAACTGGGGCACGAGCCGATCGGTTGGCTCTCTCTTTAAGCCACTGCAGATGGTCAATAGCGAGGACAATGCTGAGGGACACTCGAAAAATTATTACATTAGTATATTTGTGGATCCCACTAGCATGATCGCTCCGTCATTTTGGGGAACAATAAATAATAATAATAATAATGATAATAATAATAATTTATTATTATTGTTGTTGTTTGACAATGTTTATGGAATCAAATGTTGTTTAACAAAAACCACCTGGGATTCGCCCCAAACCACCCTTTCAACACAAGGGGAGGTGAGGGGTTCAAACCCCATCTTCTCAGGGAAGGATGAAGTGGGGACGCGCAAGTTTCAGGAGTGGGTTTCGACGCCCACGCCCTGCAAGAGGCGGGGCAAAAGTCTGAGAGTGAGTGTAGAATAGCTATAGATTAGGACTGACAAAAAAAAAATGTGGATAACAATAACAATTCCAGATAAATATTTAAATATGCCAAAATTAAAATTAACTATACCAAAAAAAAACAGAACTTAAAAATTAGGCATATCAATTAAAATTGTTGGAATGAAACGGTCCTCGGAGGCCCCACATGCCCATGGATTTTAATGCTAACATCATTATGCATTGATTAGAGTGAATTAATTGAAGAAAAAAAATAACGGACTAAATCGTTCAGATCCAAGCTTCAAAATTTCGAATCTAACATCCATGGCCGAAATTGGGTTTTCTCGATTTTTAATTTAATGCAACCAAAATTTTCTAAAACATCTATATATATACACCCATGTAACAATTTCTAACATATATCATTCGGGGTAATTTGAAAATTTTAGAACCTTTTCAAATTATGAAACCTAGAAATTCAAATTTGAAACTCTCATTCAAAATTCAATGAAACTATACATATTATATACGGTTGGAAGGAACTTGACGTGTAGAACAAAAGTCCTAAGGTTTCAAAATCGATTGATAAAAAAAAAAAAATTCACATGAAATAATTACGACAATACTCAGATTTTAAAAGAATTTCGATTTTGTATATATATATAATAAAAAGAAACATATATACGACTTGCTTTGATACCACATGTTGATATTAAAATCATAAATATCAAGACTAATCAACATAAACAACCAAATAATGAAGAACAAATCATATCTATATATGAATGTAAAATGCCATAAAAGATATGCACAACGGAATTAGATCGAACATGTTTGAGCCATTACTTTACTTAAAGGAATTAGATTAGTTTGATTAGGAATCAACGATCTATTGGAATGCCAATCTGTGACATATTTTATTATGGCATCTTTCAATAGGATTAAAGTAACTAATAGGTATAACGTATTATTTTATAAGCTAAAAATGGGACCTTGCAAACGCTAATCACTTAGTGTGTCAATTGGGCTATTCCTATTACAAGTTTCAATTAAATACAATTGCTTACACATTACTACTCATCTAGATTCATTATTGATAGGTACCAAAATCCATTTCAACAAGATCACTAAAGGGTTCTACATATATTGGAATATCTGTTAATTTGATCATTTAAAATTGAAAATCAATTAATTAGTGTAAGCCCATATTTAGGAAATTTCCAACATGCTCAACATACAAGACTACATTGAGACATTATACGATCACTTTACTCAAACATCCCTCCAACTTGACGTCAATCCCAGCCCTTAAAGTTAAACTTGTTTGCTTATTGTTTAGGTTGGCGGGGCATGTGTCTTGGCTGCGACGACGGGCACTTCTGGCACAGAGCGCATCAGCAAGGACTACGCCATACTAGTGCTGGTGCTAATGTGCATCTACGCGGCCGGCTTCGGTTGGTCGCAGGGTCCCCTAAGCTGGCTCATTCCGAGTGAGATTTTTCCAATGAAGATTCGTCCCACGGGGCAAAGCATTAGCGCGGCCGTGGGCTTCGGAGCCGCGTTCGTGCTGTCGCAGACGTTCCTGACCATGTTGTGCCAATTCAAGTAGGCGCTTTCCTATTCTACGCCTTTTAGATCGCCGTAATGACGATCTTTGTGGTGCTCTTCTTGCCGGAGACGAAGGGGGGTCCACTGGACTCAATGCATGTGGTGTGGGAGAGACATTGGTATTGGCAAAGGTTTGCTAACAAGGGAATCATTCTAATATAATGGTGGAGTAAGAGTGTGGAAACTCAGTTACTGGAGGATAAAATATCACGCAAGTATGTTCCACGAATCAATGAAGTCCAAACATTGTTGGCTTATGCGAGTGGCCTCTATCTGGAATAGTTTTATCGCAATTGGTAGGATTTGAATGAGTAACCTCTACTCCCTGACCTAGAAAACCTCCAAGGCTCCAATCAGTAATTGCACCAGCTGTGGGGCTTCAACTTCTACTTTCAATATTCTGCATGACTAAATAATTTTCAAGTAGTACTTAGGGAGGAATCTGTCAAGTTGACATACAAGGGCATTGGTCTGGTTTAGTGGTTTAATTACTAAAGCACGTTAAATTACATTTTGCTCGACATTAAACATAAAACAAAGACAACACATTACATCGAGATCAGCATATAAAATTAAAAAAAAAAAAAAAAAAGAAAAACAATGCCAAATGAACTCAAAGTCAATAATGGAACAATAAATAAATAAATAAACAAGTAAAATCGATAGGTATTGAAAGATGGACAAGAGATGGGACATCCAAGAAGACAAGATGCAAGTTACGGACTTCGTCAAACTTGACTTGAGAAAAGCACCCATCATTTTCCGTTTCATTTTCGAGCTCCCAAGCTAGTACTATTTTCGGGACAAGTAGGGCCCCAATCAGATTATAAATATATCAATCACTTCTCAATTGAGTTATAAACCAATACTCAATATAATAAAAATCCAATCAGAGAAGTGATGCTTGCATGCAGATCAGATGCACAACACGTATACGAGCTTTAATACTATTGAATGCAAAATGACTCCATATTTTGACCGAGCCACCCAAGCTTTTGCCTCGTGGTTTACCTAATCTCACGAAACATTTATATGAATCCAGGTTTATCGGCACTCCTGCATCGCGAAGAACAAAAAAGTAGGGCGAGTGAGACCTGCCTGAGGCTATACCTTTTTCCCTCGCAAGTCATTAAAAATGCCGGTCTCGTGACCACGACGCAACGACCCAATCTTGCGACTCCCTCCTTTATTCGCTTCCGACGAAGGACTCCCAAAAGTCCTGCTCTGCTCGCACTCGACAGAGAGAAAGAAAGTGTGAGAGAGAAAGAGAGGCGGGGATGGCGGTTGGAGGGTTTGCCGCCGATGGTGGCAACTTCGACGGCCTCGGCGGCAGGATAACGCTGTCGGTGGTGATCACCTGCTTCGTGGCCGCAACGAGCGGGCTCATCTTCGGGTACGACATCGGGATTTCAGGTGCGTCTTCTGCTGCCTCTCCTCTGTCCAGTTTCTTCTGTGAAATGTTGGCGTCATACTTCGAAAAGGGGCTGGTTATTACATCCGACGTGCTCAGGAGTCTAGGGGTGTGCAAACCGGTTCCGGGTTTCTAATCTTGGAACTGGACCAACCGGACCAATTATATATATATATATATATATATATATATATATATATATATATATATAATTTATATACACATAATATATATAATATATAAATATTATAACATATTAAAACAGAAATTGCATTTGAGGTGGCAACTTCTTATGTGGCCGAGAAACTATTACAACTCTTGTTGTTATTTTTTTATTTATAGAGAAAATCCATTTGTTAGTTTCATCTTCTACTCAATGTGAGACTAAGGTTCCAAGAGACCCACGAGACACTTCAAGTCTCCAAGAGTCCTACATTGACTAAACATTTAAAGAGCAAAAGAGAAATTGTCTATAGAACCTAAGCCAAGCACAATCTCTAGCCAAATTGTTTCATCGAACATATGAAGTGTGATTAATATTCACACAAGTAGAGTTTGAATATTTTGCATGTGGAGACATGTGTGATTAATTTTGTTGAATTGCCCAAGAACTAAATTGGATAATTGGATTGATTCGGCCAGTCTGGACCATAGTTACTCTTAAGGGCCGATGGTCGGTCCTTTTCTCATTTTACTTGGCATCATGGGCTTCGGATGTGAGACTGTTCTAATTGGGCGATCGAGTCGCGTCTTCTTAGAGCAATAAATGCGAAAACATCAAAATTCAATCACCTTGCTTAATCAATTACTGAAGCTCCCATGTTCTCCATCAGCACTTTTCACACTTTCAGCTCCAGTACAGGCAGAAAGACCATATGAGTTGTCTTGTTTTCTTCGAATAGATGTTGGTTTCGGCTGCTGTCGTTCGGATGAATCGCACGATGTGGGATTTCTTGAAGAGTAGAGTGCGTCGTTTGACTGTTAGCTCATCCATCCTCTGGAAGTTAATTTAAAAAATGCATTAATAATGATATATATTCAAAAAGCTGACGTCAATCTTCTCTTTACATGGACTCCTCCTGGGCTGGAAGGTACTGATGTTGTTCCCCTGTCCCATTCACGATTTGGAATGGATACAGAGAAAGATGGGTGTGGCAATGCATATCCGTTCACCTAATCTCAAATATTTTAAAAATTTTATTGCCCAATCACTCGATTAAAATAGTGATTATGTATAAAATTGCATGTTTTCTTTAATGATTGCCAATTTTTTCTTTCCCGGGGTCTTCGTCAAGGAGGATGATTAGGTTGGTATAATTCGAAACCGAGAAAAAAATAGAAAGAATAAAGTTATTCCCAATGGTCTCGCTGTACCGTATTAGATACATGTCAAAATCCATGCATACATACATTGCACCTACATCAAGACGTGATATTTAAAATATCTATGTACTATTGTGGCCTTTTTTTCTTTTTTTATTTGGGCTCTACACACAGCCACAAGCTAGCAGCGTGCTAGCTTCGCAGTGGATATTTCACCCACCCCTACTCATCTCAGGCGCGAGTGACTACTATATCAACCTACCTAGCGGTAGCTAGAGTGTGCAAGCACACCATAACGTGGAATCTACCTTTCCTACCATAGGGCTTCTTAATTCTCTGTCTATCTTTATTTTTTCAATAGATAAAAAATATAGAAAACAACACAGGGTCTCTTGCCCCTGGGCGGTTCTCTCACCTGTTTTCTCTTTGAGTTTTTTAAGGTCATGCTCAGATCCATGTTCAATGCACTCTTATGACTAGTGACATAAACTTTTGCCTAAGATGGGAGGGAAAATGATGCATCAATCCCGAAAACACCATTTTGGATGCATCGAGATTAGTGGCTACATCATTAATGATGGCATAATTTCACAGCCCCTCTCTCCTCAAATAGTAATTTATTGTATATTTGTCATGAAGAAGAAGTAACATGATGAGTAAGATAATGCAACCATCTCCTATGGGCACGAACCTTGACATCGGTTTTGGGCCTGATGTGAGGACAATTAGTACCTAGTCAATGCAAAAATTTACGCAAGAATTGCAGTGTGTGAGGATAATATTCTTTAACTGTTTCTTTTGATGAGATTCATTGCGATCATTAAGAAAATACAGATCTAGAACAGAGCGATATATATTTTATTGTACTAACATGTACATGGTGCAAATTTGCAATTTATTTGTGTAGGGGGTGTCACTACAATGGCTCCCTTCTTGAATAAATTCTTCCCATCGGTAGTACGGAAGGCCGCCGAGGCCAAAACGAATGTATACTGCATTTATGATAGCCAAGTCCTAACGGCGTTCACGTCTTCACTCTACATCGCGGGGTTGGTTTCCTGCCTCTTGGCAAGCCGCCTCACTGCAGCGTTTGGTCGGAGAAACATAATGGTTCTTGGTGGCTGCACCTTCCTTGCCGGGGCCGCCATCAACGGCGGAGCTGCCAACATAGCCATGCTCATCCTCGGGCGTATCTTGCTTGGGGTGGGTGTTGGCTTCACTAACCAGGTACTAGGTCATTTGCTGCTTAATTATGTTCTAAAGAAAAGAAGTCCTTTTTCAACGCCATGTATCAAGGTTGTTGACTTGCATTCCTCATTTCACGATTAACATTTAGCCATTCTGAAATTTGCTGGTACGTTGAGGCTCTAAGAGTGCAATTATTTTTGAAAAATAAATGATTTATAAAATAATTTTAAAAATTAATTTTTTAAATTATCTAAATGAATGAACAAAAATTATTCAAAAAAATATTTAAACATAAATTATCATTATTATCATTATTAAAACTATCTTTTATTGACTACTTATTTTAAGCAATACAAAAAATAATTTTCTAAACAATCTATTTTCCACAAAATAAATAGCACATAAATTTATGATCAATTAAAATACAGATATTCCATTTGGACTCTTTGTCAATAGTTTATATGTATTCATATGATATTTATGATTGACGAGACATATAAATTCATGATGGTACTATCATGATCAGGTTAATTTTACATTAGTTTGGTGGAGACTTAATAGGCCAGAGAAATTTGACCCAAATAAAAGAAAGGGCTAGAGAAATGTTCAATATTAAAACTGTCAAGAATAATTTCTATATGCTAGTTTTTTGTTCAAAGATAAATAATAGATGATAACTAAATCTTTTTTTATTGTAAAATGAGTTCAATCGGATCCATAATTTATATTCAATTTAGTATATAAACGAGATTCATGGAATACACCCTTCTTTTTGAAAGAAGAATCACCATCCAGTAAGTGAATGATGAGAATTGTATCTCAGGCAGCACCAGTCTACCTCTCCGAAATGGCCCCGCCGAAATGGCGTGGCGCCTTCAACACCGGCTTTCAATTCTTCTTAGGCACCGGGGTGGTCTTCGCCAACTGTTTAAACTACGGCACCGCGAAGATCAACTGGGGGTGGCGCCTCTCCCTCGGCCTCGCCGCGGCCCCAGCCGCTATCATGACCCTTGGCGCCCTCCTCATCTCTGACACTCCTGCAAGCCTTGTCGAGCGCGGCAGGCTCACTCAGGCAAAGCAAGCGCTCCTCAAGGTGCGGGGCCAAGACACCAACATCGAGCCTGAGCTCGCGGAGCTGATCAGGTCCAGCGAGATAGCAAAGGCCGCCAAGGAAGAGCCCTTCGTAACGATCTTCGAGAGGCAGTACAGGCCGCACCTCGTGATGTCGATAGCGATCCCAGTCTGTATGCAACTTACAGGGATCAACATCATTGCATTCTATGCACCTGTTTTGTTTCAGTCTGTGGGATTTGGGAGCAACTCCGCTCTGATAGCGGCTATAATACTTGGAGTGGTGAACTTGGGATCGATTCTGGTGTCTACGTTTGTTGTGGATCGTCGTGGGAGGAGGTTTTTGTTAATTGTGGGTGGAGTGCAGATGTTCCTGTGTCAGGTACGTAATTTGCCCCTAGCTTTATTAGTGATGCATGAAGCCGTGATTCTACGCATGCAGAAAATGAAGAGGTAAAGTATTTTAAGGAGTTTCGACCGAAAAAAGAAAAAAGAAAAACAAGTATCTTAAGGAGTAATGCTCATTGCTCAACATACAAAAGACTAATAGAGACATTGTACGATCACTATACTCGACCATCCCTCCATCTCCACGTCAATCTTTGAAATCATACATCCACATCAGCCCTTAAAGTCGAACCCTGTTTGCTTATTGTTTAGGTTGGCGTGGCATGTGTCTTGGCTGCGACGACGGGCACTTCTGGCACAGCGCACATCAGCAAGGGCTACGCCATACTAGTGCTGGTACTGATGTGCATCTACGCGGCCGGATTCGGTTGGTCGTGGGGTCCCCTAAGCTGGCTCATTCCGAGTGAGATATTTCCCATGAAGATTCGTCCCACGGGGCAAAGCATTAGCGTGGCCGTGGGCTTCGCAGGCGCATTCGTGCTGTCGCAGACATTCCTGACCATGTTGTGCCACTTCAAGTACGGCACTTTCCTATTCTACGCCTCTTGGATCGGCGTGATGACGATCTTTGTGGTGCTCTTCTTGCCGGAGACGAAGGGGGTTCCACTGGACTCAATGCATGTGGTGTGGGAGAAGCATTGGTATTGGCAAAGGTTTGTCAACAAGGAATCATTCTAATATGATGTTGGAGAAGGGGTGTCGAAACTCGGTTACCTGGAGGATAAAATATCACGCAAGTATGTTCCACGAATCAATGAAGTCCAAACATCTTTGGCTTATGCGAGTGGCCTCCATCTGGAATAGATTTATTGTAATTGGTAGGATTTGAATGAGTAACCTCTACTCCCTGAGCTGGAAAAACCTCCGTGGCCCCAATCAGTAATTGCACCAGCTGTGGGGGTTTCAACTTTTACTTTTAATATGCTGCATGACTTAATAATTTTCAAGTAGAATGCAGGGAGTAATATTTCAAGTTGACTTTTTTAGCGGTTTAATTACTAAAGCGCGTTGGATTACAGTTTACTCTACATTAAACTTATAACGAGGACAGCACATTACATCGAGATGAGCACATAAAATTTTTTTTAAAAAAGCAATGCCAATGAACTCAAAGTCAATCATGGAACATAAAAAAATAAATATATAAATAAACAAGTAAAATTGATAGGTATTGAAAGATGTACAAGAGAGGACGTAATGTTATTTGAATAATAAAGAGCCAATCATAATATCCTAGGAGCCTATTTGTAAAGAGTTCACCATCTAAGAGATAATCAAAAAATCAAAATTAAATAACATAATCAGGAAAAAGATATTAATAACTGCTAGAAAATCTGTAAAATACGTCCGAAATCTTTGACGTTTTGGAAATCCATGAAAACGCCTGAATTTCAAATCAAATGTCATAACTCATTTATAACTTCATAAATGCTGATAATCTTTTTTGATTTGTGGAACTGCCCGTTCTTTGATGTTCGAAAATTTCCATATAAGCATTTGCCCATCGTTCTACATCAACATCTAAGACAAGATGTAAGTTACGGACTTCATCAAAGTTGGCTTGAAAAGGCATCCATCTTTCTCTATATCTTTTTCGAGCTCCCAAGCTAAAATTATTTTCGGGAAAAGTAGCGCACCAATTAGCTTCTAAATATGTCAATCACTTCCCAATTAAGTAATAAACCTTTACTCCGTATAATGAAAGTCCAATCGGACAAGTCATGCTTGCGTGCGGATTAGACGAACAACACGTGCACGGTCTTTAACACTATCGAAAGCAAATAACTCCATGTTCCGACTAAGCTACCCAAGCTCTTGCCTCGTGTTCTACCTAATCCCACGAAACTTTTGTATGAATTCGGGTTTATCGGCGTTCCGGCATTGCGAAAGAAAACTAAACGAAATAGGGCGAGTGAGACCCGGCATTTACTCGACATGCAATACTTTGTCCGCCACATGACCCACTTGAAGCTATTACCTTACACGCCTCTCCCCCGCAAGTCATTATAAAATGCCGGTCTCGTGACCCGACGCAACGACCCAGTCTTGCGACTCCCAATAGTCCTGCTCTGCTCGCACGAGAGAGAGAGAGAGAGAGAGAGAGAGAGAGAGATGGCGGTCGGAGGGTTCGCCGTCGACGGCGGCAATGTCGACGGCTTCGGCGGCAGGATAACGCTGTCGGTGGTGATCACCTGCTTCGTGGCCGCGACGTGCGGGCTCATCTTCGGGTACGATATCGGGATTTCAGGTGCGTCTTCTGCTGCCTCTCCTCTATCCAGTTTCTTTTGTGAAATTTTTGGCGTCATACTTCGAAAAAGGGCTGGTTATTACATCCGACGTTCCTCAGGATCTTTCATCATTTTACTTCGCATCATGCGCTTCGGATGTGGGAACATTCTAATTGCTGGATCGAGTCGAGATATTCGTATTCGAAACCGCAGAATGAATCTATCATCATCGCGTCTTCTTCGAGCAATAAATGCGAAAACATCAGAATTCAACCGCCTTGCTTAATCAATTATTGAAGCCCCCTTGTTCTTCATCAGCACCTTTCATAGTTTCAGCTACAGTAGAGGCGGAAAAACCCATGACTTATCTTGTTGTTGCTTAGAGTAGATGTTGGTTTCCACTGCTGTCGTTCGGATGAAACGCACGTCGGGGGATTTTTTGGAGAGTAAAGTGCGTTGTTTGACTGTTAGTTCATCCATCCAGCCTCAGGAATTTAAGAAAACGCATTAAAAATTAAATATATATTATATATTATATTCGAGAAGCTAATGTCGACGTTCCGTCGTTCTCTTTGCGTGGGACCCCTCCTGGGTTGGAAGGTAATGATCCGTTAGCCCGTCCCTTCAAGTTGTGGAATAGATAGAGCGAAAGACGGGTGTTGCAGTGCATTTCGTCTACCTAATCTCAATTATTTTTAAAAAGAATTTGCCCAATCACTTGGTTAAAACAGTGATCACATATGAGATTGCATGTTTTCTTTAATGATTGCCAATTATTTTCTTTCCTAAGGTTTTGTTAGGTGGGATGTTAAGGTCAGTATAGTTTGAAACCGAGGAAAAATATACAAAATTAAATTATTCCCAATGATCTAGTCCTACCTTATTAGATACAAGTCAAATTCCATGGGAACATATGTTCCAAGTTTCGCCTTGCATCATAATGTGATATGTGAAATATTTCTATCTACTATTATGGTTGGTGGTAGAAAATTTTGCCTAAGTTAGGTATGAAAAGATGCATCAATCTCGAAAACACCATTTTCGATGCATTTTTAAAGATTGATGGCTACATTGTTAATGGTGACATAATGTCACAACCCCTCTCTCCTGAAATGGTAATCTTTTATACATTTGTTGCGAAAAAAAAGTAACATGGTTAGTCCAATGTTAAAAGCTATTTTCATCTTGAGGAGGTTCTTATATACTTTATTTATCCTTCAATTGATTACTATAGTATCGCTATATTGCCCATGATGAATAGCTCCGAGTAAATTAGGATTATGCTAGTAAGTAGTCATCAACATCCAATACGATTTTTTGACCTATAAGTATGTCAAAGATGAAAATAACTACTATGAGTCATTTAATGCGACGTGACTTCTCACACATGCAAGTTTTTAAGTGTGAAGTGAAAGGTGAAAATTGCACTAAAAACAAAATGAAAAGTCTTCGCATGGGTTAAAAAGAGAAATTGTCCAACCCAAGATGGAGATCGTGCTTCGTAGATGAACATGGACTGTTAGTCCGTACCCCAAAAGTAACTTGGGCACGAGCCCATAGGTTGGCTCGCTCTTTAAAGCCTTTGAAAATGGTCAGTAGTGAGGACAATACGAAGGAATATTCGAAAAATTATTACATGAGTAAGTACATATGCGAATCTCACTAGCAAGATTGCTCCGTCGTTTTCTGGAACGGCGGAGGCCATGAGTTTTTCAAGTCGAATGTTGGAAACCAAGCAAATAGGTTGCTCTTTATTTTCATACCTTTTTAGAAAAAAAAAATTAATGGTGTTCTTTTGATCCCCTTAGTTATTTCACGTGCTAATAAATAACTATGGTACTCAAACCCACCCAATATATGTATCTCCGTGATAGGAATCCACGAAAAATGAAACTTTACAAACTTATTGAAATCAAACTGCTTTGAAAACAGCAATGGTGTTGTTTTCACATAAGTATATTTCAAATCACAATAGATGGCTATATTATGTTTCAAGTAACTGCTCCTAGGTAATTTAAAGTGTTTGTAAAATGGGAAAAGAAATTATCATTTCCATAAACAGAAAAATAGACTTTATTCTTCGTGTACAGTATACCACCCGCCGTGGTGGCTCCACTGGATAGGCTTCAGGCTTTCTTTCGCTGAGAGGTCTGGAGTTCGAAACCCCTGTGACGCAAGTTGCAGGGAGGCTGATGTGAGACATTGGTGACTTACCCGGTGGCATGTGTGTGGTGGCAAGACGTGTCGCCTCCAGTGGTTTATCTCCGGCCGCCGCCGGCGGCTTCCCAGGTCATCAAAAAAAAAAAAAAAAAAAAAAAAAAAAAAAAACTCTTCAATTCATTTTTGCCAACTAGTCAATTCATGTATGCCCAAGTGAATTTATTCATGTAATGCCAACCAACAATCTCTTATGTGCATGAACCTTGACATCAATTTTGGGCCTTGTGTGAGGACATTTACACCTAGTCAATGCAAAAATTTATGCAAGAATCGCATTTTGTGTGGATAATTCTCTTAACTATTTCTTTTGATGAGATTCATTGCGATCATTAAGGGAATACAGATCCAGAACAGACCGATATACATTTTAGTGCACTAACATATACATCGTGCAAATTTGCAATTTATTTGTGTAGGGGGTGTCACTACAATGGCTCCCTTCTTGAAGAAATTCTTCCCATCGGTACTGAGGAAGCAAGCCGAGGCCAAACCGAATATGTACTGCATTTACGATAGCCAAGTCCTTACGGCATTCACGTCTTCGCTCTACATCGCGGGGTTGGCTTCATCCCTCTTGGCGAGCCGCCTCACTGCGGCGTTCGGTCGAAGAAACATAATGGTTGTTGGTGGCTGCACCTTCCTTGCCGGGGCCGCCATCAACGGTGGAGCTGCCAACATAGCCATGCTCATCCTCGGGCGTATCTTGCTCGGATTGGGTGTCGGCTTTACTAATCAGGTACTAGATCATTTCCTCTTTCATTATTTTCTAAAGAAAAGAAGCCCTTTTTCAAGACCATATATCAAGGTTGCTGACCTGTACTTCTCACTTCATGATCAAGGTTTAGCCATTCCGAAATTGCTGGTACATTAAGGCTTTTAAGGGTACACTTATTTTGAAAAAAAATGAATGGATTGAAAAATATTTTTCTTAAAAAAATCTTGTATATTTCTTATAAAAAGGGATGAATAAAAATATTTTTATTGTCTAGGAAATGTTTAGAAATAAATTATTCTTGATAATAAAAAAATTTCATTGATTAATTATTTTAAGCAATACAATAAACTATTTTTAAGAAAATATTTTTCAAATTATGCGTTTTTTTGCGAAATAAACATAGTCTAAGTTTATGATCAATTAAAGATCTTCCATTTGGACTCGTAATCAATAATTATATGTTTCATATGATATATCATTGAAAAGACATGTAAATGTATTGTGATACTATAATGATCAGGTTCATTGTACATTCGTTTGGTGTAGACTTAATATGCTAGAGAAATGTTCAATACTAAGATTCTCAAGAATAATTTTTATATGCTAGTTTTCCGTTTGAAGATATCATTTAACCATTGAAATAGGAGTTCAACCAGATCCATATTTCATATTCAATTTAGTATATAAACTAGAATCATGCAAAATATCCTTCTTTTTGGAAGGAGAATCATCATCCGATTAGTGAATGATGAGAATTGTATCTAGGCAACTCCTGTCTACCTCTCCGAGATGGCCCCGCCGAAATGGCGCGGTGCTTTCAACACTGGCTTCCAATTCTTCATAGGCATCGGGGTGGTCTCCGCCAACTGCATAAACTACGGCACCGCCAAGATCAGCTGGGGGTGGCGCCTCTCCCTCGGCCTCGCCGCGGCCCCAGCCACCATCATGACCCTCGGTGCCCTCCTCATATTTGACACTCCCGCGAGCCTTGTTGAGCGCGGCAGGCTCACTCAAGCAAAGCAAGCACTCCTTAGGGTACGGGGCCACGACACCAACATCGAGCCCGAGCTCGCAGAGCTCATCAGGTCCAGCGAGATAGCAAAGGCTGCCAAGGAAGAGCCCTTCATAACAATCTTAGAGAGGCAGTACAGGCCACACCTCGTGATGTCGATAGCGATCCCATTCTTTCAGCAACTTACTGGGATCAACATCATTGCATTCTACGCGCCCGTTTTGTTTCAGTCCGTGGGATTCGGGAGCGACTCCGCTCTGATAGCGGCCATAATACTTGGATTGGTGAACTTGGGATCGATTGTGGTGTCTACGTCTGTGGTGGATCGCTTTGGGAGGAGGTTTTTGTTCATTGAGGGTGGAGTGCAGATGTTCCTCTGTCAGGTACGTAATTAGCCCCTAGCTTTATGAGCGATGCACGAAGGCGTGACCCAACGGATTTAAAAAATAAATAGGTAAAGTATTTTAAGGTGTAATGCTCAACGTACAAGACTACATTGAGACATTGTACGATCACTAAACTCAACCATCCTCCATCTCGACGTCAATCTTTGTAATCATAGATCCGCATATGCCCTCAGACCTTGTTCGCTTATTGTTTAGGTTGCTGTGGCATGCGTCTTGGCTGCGACGACAGGCACTTCTGGCACGGAGCGCATCAGCAAGGGCTACTCCATACTAGTGCTGGTGCTGATGTGCATCTATGCGGCTGGGTTCGGCTGGTCGTGGGGTCCCCTAAGCTGGCTCATCCCAAGCGAGATATTCCCCATGAAGATTCGTCCCACAGGGCAAAGCATTAGCGTGGCCGTGAACTTCGCCGTCACATTCGTGCTGTCGCAGACATTCCTGACCATGTTGTGCCACTTCAAGTATGGCGCTTTCCTGTTCTACGCCTCTTGGATCGCCCTGATGACTATCTTCGTGGTGCTCTTCTTACCAGAGACGAAGGGGATTCCACTGGACTCAATGCATGTGGTGTGGGAGAGGCACTGGTACTGGCAAAGGTTTGTTAACAAGGAATCATACTAGCTTGTGTTTTGTCTCTGTGTTGATTTGATGGGCAAAAGGTAGATGCGTACTGAATTCCAGAGACACGAGGGTCAGTATGGGCAAGAAAATTTCGTGTGTTCTTGATTTAGGCGCAACATGCTTAAAGGAGCATAAATCTGAAGGGTCTTCTAATGCTATAGAAATTCATGTATCTCATTTCATCGCGAAGTAGTAAGACGTCGCAAGTTTTATTAAGTCCAGGAACTATTCCAGTGCTTCATGGCGCCTGGTAATCCAAGTACGAATTGGATAAGTCTGGAGTTATAGGATGAACTTATGGCCTAAAAGCATAGAGTCAAAAGTCATAAAAGAAGGGATCGACCGCGGATGCAGCAGGCGTAAAAGGTTTGACCAAAGCGGATCACTGTGTAGCCCCGTTTAGATCGACATACAAAATTTAAGCTTTTCTCTTTGTCTAGAAAAGTTACGGACTGAGAATTTACGTATCACATTCACCCGTTTCGCCTAAATATCATCACGATAACCCTACAAATTGCATTTCCAAATATCACACGTGATAACTATTCCATTAAGTAATGCAATCCACAAAATTCATCTTATCTATTTAAATTCGGAAATGAAATAAATAACAATATATCTAAGTAGTTAAGGATATCGATGGACGGTTATCTATTTAAATTTGAAAACGGATACATCGACGATCACATCCAATAATTATAGATAGAATGGAGCGGTTTTTGTACTCGTATTTTTGTAGTTAGAGATCGGATAGCCATCCAAGCACATTGTTAAGTTAGTTGATTTCTTAGGATTTTGCGGGTATGCATATTTACTTGAATATTTAACAAACTATACCAAATCACTCAAAATAGGCGATCAGATATTTCAAATCAAATGAGATAATTACAACAAATAAGATAATTACCTAATCTAAGTATTAACTTTCCAAATTTGAATTCTTCGCAATTAGATCAGGATCGGGATCATGGGGCTCAGTGTTGGCGGACCGGTGCTTATTGCAATATGGCCGTTGCCGATTGAAACTTGCAAAATAATGATGAATCGCCTCGAATCGGGACCGGACCAGCAGCGGCATCGACAGTAGGGGCGGCGTGAGGGCGGCTCATCTCGGGGCTAGGCTCAGCTCCCGCGCGGCACAGCAAGGATGTCATGGGTAGCTTAGGCGTAGCAGTAGAGGGCTCGACGGGGCAGTGGGGACACGGCGAAGGGGCTCAGCACGGTGGCAGGGACAACGTCAGGCTGTCGCTATGATTGCCGGGACAATAGCTGGCGGAGGGAGGTGTCATCGGCAAACGGCAAAGGGTGTCGTGACAAGGACATCACAGGGCAGCAGCTCATTGTCGACGGCAGCAGCGACACAGCAAGGTAGCAGCAACGGGTGGTCGGTGATTGTCGAGGCAGGGCTTGGCTCCCCGGCTTCGCGGCAGGAAGCGGCTAGCAACAGCAATGTGGGTCACGTACAAAACGGTGGCAAGTCGCTGAGGGCTTGAGTGGAGGAGAGGTCGCAGCTCGATCGTTGTCGGTGGGGCGTGTTCTTGGCAAGGGCAGCGGCTTGGAACGGCGGATGGCTATGGTGCTAGTGTCTTGGCTCGGGCAGCAGCTCGGCACGACGAAGATGAGGGCGCGGTAGGGGGTCTCGGCTAAGCTTGGCCGAGCTTACGTGTATCTCTCTAGTGCTTTGATAATTGTTTTGCCGACCTCGAATGATGAGGCATAAACATGTTTATATAGCGAATACCTAGGTTTATACATGATTATAAGGGCTTAATCTAGGCTTTTTCAATGTAATGTGCTCTCATAACCTAAGGTCAATCCCTAATAAGACTTTTAATTGGCTGAATCAAGCTTAATTTAGGCCAATTGAGGCCCTTTTACCCTATGAATTTCGGCCACCTACACCCCTAGTCGTAGCTGAATTTTACCCCACTGTGCGAGCGCAGTCCATTCAATTTTAAGCTTATAACCATCCTCCACCAATCAGACTACAGTGCAATTACTTGAGATAAAATATAAACCATATAATGAATGCTCCTAAAACTATATGCTATGCAATTTAATTTTAATATTTTTGTTTAAGGGTTAAAAATTAATCCCTAATTTTCTGTGTAATTGATTAATAAATGGTTAGCTAATATATAGGTGCCAATGACCACAAGAGAATAGATAACCTTGAGGTTATTGGTTATTCTGGTTCTAATGCTAGGCATACTAACACAAAAAATCCACACCAGGGTACATTTTTATGCTCGTTGGAGAAACCATCTCATGGAAGAATGCAAAGCGGTCCTTAACTACATCTTCCACTATAAAAGTTCTCATGGTTTATGGTTGACGAACTTCATGATGGGGCTTAGGGTAGTTGATACTATTTCGAGACCACTAAAGATTCATTGTAACAATCAGGCTACTATTTTCTTCTTGAAGATGAAGAACAACAAGTCGAGTGGTGTATCCAAACACATTGACATTAAGTGCCTAATTGTGAGAGAAAGAGTCTAAAATCAAATTGTGTCCATTCAGTGTATTAGTACTAAAGCCATCTTAGCGGATCCTATGATGAAAGGCTTACCACCCAATCTCTTATGAGAACATGTTGCTAGTATGGGTTTGGTTAATAGCCTTTACTTTAGATCATGGTTTTGACAAATGACGTATTTTTATTTATTTTGTGATCACCTCATGTAATAGATTTGGATTTATCATTAGTTGCTTCTTATTATATGTGCACCTTTGAAGCTTTTTGAAACAAACAATTATGTATGGACCTCACGAACATAGTTATATTATGAAAAGTTATAGTTTTTTTTTTTTTTTTTTGACCCAAGAAACCCCGCACGGCCAGCAACCGGAGGTAAACCACTAGGGGTTACACGTGCTAGCCATCATACTCGTGCCACCGATTAAGTCACCCAAATGCGACGCCCGGGAATCGAACTCTTCCCCTTGCGTTAGGGGGAGAAGCTCGCCACTAGCAGCGTCACCCAAGCGGGTGGCATATGAAAAGTTATAGTTCATGACTATTAAACCATTAAATGTTGCATTTAATGTTTGTGCTGGGATAGTAACTAAAGAATGGTACCGTGGGATTGGAACATGGATACCGGCTCCATTTCTTTTCTGTATAAATGTAAGACATGACTTTACTTAAGAGTTGTTGTATATGCTTGATTACGTTGTGTTTTGTGAATGAGATTGATAATAGAGCTTTTGGCTAAGTGGCAGAATGTTGGACTTGACGAGGTCCAGCTCATTTATGTGGCTTATCAAGTCAATTATTTAACATTTGATATGAACCAATTTAATTAAATATATTATGGGTAATATATTTGTGACATTTAATTAGGCATATAGAATTCATATATTAAACCTTAATGGAAGGTTGAGATTTGGCAACCGTAGGGTTGATCCCATCATTCCCTCCATATGGGGTCTCACTTTGGTAGAGAATGGTTGCATCTCATTATCACGATTCCGCTATTTTCAAAAAATCATTGAGAAAAAAAAAATACGCACTCATCACAACCATCATAGAGGAAAGAGTGGCAAAGATTCATACTCACAAGAAGATATATTCTCTCTCGTTGGCTCAATAATTGCTTCATTTGATTTAGGTACGCTATATTTATTAATTTGATATTATGTTCATGTGATTGAAAGACCTTATTACTCTCACAAGAGACGGCGGTTGGAGAGTTGGCCGTCGATGGAGGCAACCTGGATGGCCCCAGCGCCAGGATAACGCTGTCAGTGGTGATCACTTGCGTCGTGGCCGCGACGAGTGGGCTCATCTTCGGGTAAGACATCGGGATTTCAGGTGTGTCTTATGCCTCCTCTCCTCTGTCCAGTTTCTTCCGTGAAAATGGCGTAATGCTCCGTCGTCCTCCATCGGCACGCGAATTATCACGTCTTCTCCGAGCAATTAATGCGTGAAAACATCAAAATTCATCCCCCATGCCTCATCATCATCGAAGCTCCGACATTGTCGGTCAACATTTTTGTAGTTTCAGCTCCAGTACGCGCAGAAAATGACATCCATGAAATGGACTCGATACGACTTCACACGTTATTTTTGCTTCGAGTAGATGCAGAAAATGACATCCATGAAACAGACTCGATACGACTTCGCAAGTTATTTTTGCTTCGAGTAGATGCTGATAAATTAAAAGGCTTACGTCCATCTTCGCTTTGCATTTGAATTGATAGAGAGAAGAGGGTGAGCTAGTGCATTTTTGTTTAACTAATCTCAAATATTTTTAAAATTTTGCACAATCGCTTGATTTAGACAGTGATTATATATGGAATTGCATGTTCTCCTTGATGATTTCCAATTTCTTCTCCTCTCTCCTCAAGTAGTTATCTTCGTATATTCATCATGAATATGAAGTAACAAGAGAAGTACGAATCCCATAACTCGCAACGCTAAAGCAGTTTTAATCTCGAGGGGGGTTCTTATGTTTTACTTATCCTTTGATTGATTATTATGGTATCGCTAAGGTGACTGTGATGGAGAGCTCCAAGTATGTTATGTTTGTGCCAATAGGTTTCCCATCAACATCTAATAATATTTTTCCTTATAGATAATTATGGAAAATGAAAACAATTATTGTCGACTAATTATGGAAAATGCTAAAGTTGTTTTCCATCTTGACAAGGTTCTTAAAGCCATTTCATCTCGAGGGAGGTTCTTATGTTTTACTTATCCTTCGATTGATTACTATGGGATCACTACGGCGACTGAGATGGATAGCTCCGAGTATATTATGTTTTTGCCTATAGGTTGCCCATCAACATCTAGTAAGGTTTTTCCCTATTTGTAATTATGGAAAATGAAAACCATTAGACCTTGTTTGGTAACCATCACAATAGTAATTGATTTTAATTTTTTGTTCCCGATAGTAATTTGAAAACAAAATTGCGTTTGGTAAAATTTTTATCCTTGAGAACAGATTTGGAGTAGAATCAAGAATTAAAAAAAAAGTTGATTATTGTTGCGGGAACAAATCCAAGAATCAAGTTTTCCCTTTTCTCTTCTTCTTCTTCTCTTTTCTTCTTCTTCATCTATCGCCATCCCGTGGTTAATATCCGCTGCTGCCGCTGTCCGCCGATCCGACAAGCTTGCCGGAGGCTCACCAGGCCAGGGTGAGATCCGATGAGTTCGCTGGAGGCAAGCCCAACCACCGGCAAGGCTCGGTCTCGCGATCTGGTGAGGCTAAGCCTTGGTGGGGCTAGGCAAGCCTCGCTGGTGGCCAGGCAGGCCTTGCCCAACCCCACCAAGGCTCGCCTAGCCTCGCCTAACCCTGGTGGGGTCGGCGCCACCCACCGGCAGGCTCGGCCGACGAGGGCCGACCTTGCCGAGGACCGACGACACTCCGATGAGGTTGCCACCACTTGAAGAAGAAGAAGAAGAAGAAGAATAGAAGAAAAAGGGAAACAAGAAAAGGAAAAAAAAAAAAGTAAAAAAGTAAAAATAAATTATTTAAAATTTAAAAGAAATTGATTTGGAAAAGAATCAATGAGCACGATACCAAACAAAATTTTATTTCAAAATCAAAAATTTTGGACAATTATCAAACAACTTAAAATGCTTATTCTGATTAGAATTTGTTTCTGATAACATAATCATTACCAAACGCGTCCTTATTATTGGCAAATTATGGGAAATGCTAAAGCTGTTTACCATCTTGTGAATGTTCTTATGTAGGTGCCATCCACATCTAATAAGACTTTCCTTATATGTAATTATGGAAAATGAACAGAATTATTATCAGCAAATTGTGGGAAATGTTAAAGCTGTTTTCCATCTTGAGGAGGTAAGACTTTCCTTATTTGTAATTATGGAAAATGAAAATAATCATTATCATCAAATTTTGGGAAATGCTACAACTGTTTTCCATCTTGACAAGCCTCTTATGTAGGTTGCCATCAACATCTAGTAAGTTTTATCCCTATTTATAAGGGATAAGTACTGCGAAAGTCCTAAAACTTGTTGCGAAAGTGCACTTCTAAAACTTGCAAAAAGTTCATTTCAGTCTTAAAACTTGTCGAAACGTTACAAACGAGTCCTAAAACCAACGCCATTAGCTTTTTCTGTTAAAAATGCTAACGTAGCATTTTAAATTATTTTTTTATTTTCCATGTGGATTTTTTAATTATTTTTTATTCATTTTTTTTAAATTAGATTATTCATTTTATCTTATTTTCACCAAAAACTAAAAAAGAAAAAAGAAAAAAATTATTTTTAAAAATTATTTTTAAAAAAATCAGTTTCCTCTCCCGTTGCCGTTGCCGCCGCCCATCGCCGGAGGCTCCGGCGACGGTCGCCGGCCCTCGCCCGGCCCCCGGGCGAGGGTAGACGAGCGTCACTTGCCCTCGGCAAGGCCTAGTTGGCCCTCTCTCGGGGCCGGCGAGGCTCGCCCAAATCTAGCAAGATCCGACGAGCCTCGCCGGCCCCAAGCGAGGGCTAGCCAAGCCTTGCCCAAGGTCGGCAACCATTGCCTGCCTTGGGTGAGTTGTCGCCGGCCCTCACGGGGGCCGGCGACCATCACCTGCCCCGGGCGAGGCCTCGTCGGCCCTTGCTGGCCTCGAGCGAGGGCCGACCAGGCCTTGCCCAAGGCCGGCGGTCGTCGCCCACCCTCGCCCGGGCGGCGCGACCGCCGGCCCCTCACCAGGGCCAACGAGGCTGCCCGGGGCCGGCGATTGGCGGCAACGGCGAGCGGTGGGGAGAGGAGACTCGATTTTATTTTTTAAAACAATTTTTAAAAATAATTTTTTTCTTTTATCTTTTTTAGTTTTTGGTGAAAATTAGATAAAATGAATAAATCTATTTTTTAAAAAATGAATAAAAATAATAAAAATATCCACCTGGAAAATAAAAAATAATTTAAAATGCCAAATCAGCATTTTTAACGGAAAAAGCTAACGGCATTGGTTTGAGGACTCGTTTGTAATGTTTCGACAAGTTTTATGACTGAAATGCACTTTCATGACAAGTTTTAAGACTTTTGCAGCACTTATCCCTATTTATAATTATGGAAAATGAAAATAATTATAACCATGTTAGCCATTTAATGACTTTAATTTTATAAATTTTTGCATAAGCACAAAGATCTGTTTTGTAAAAGGATAGAGAATTCTAAGGGCACTTCATTCCACCATAATCTCCCATTATCTATAGCTACATCGGGCAAACAATGGGAAAATCGCTCTCAACATATTACACTTTTGCAATTTAGTCATAAACCATTTTCTATTTTGCCGATTGAGTCCATCCGGCCAATTTTGCTAGAAACCACTGATGTGGAAGCCAACTATCCTACGTGATACGGTTAATACTAATGTAGACAATTTTTAATAATATTTTAATATTTAATTTTTTTTATTTTTCTCAATTTCTTTTTTTTCCTTCCATTTTTTTCTCTGGAGAATTACTAAAAAAATTCTAAACATATTGCAATTATGCCAATTCAATCCTTTTACATCTAGTTGTCATCCGATTACCATATCTAACTATGTTCTTGTGTACGGTATAACCTCTTCAATTTATTCGAGGTAATGCCAATAAGTCAATCAATTTACGTGTCAAATGCACAAGTAAATTTATGCATATAATGCAAGAAGTGCAATTTGTTAGTATTTCTCTAATTGATTCTTTTGATGAGATTCATTGCAATCGTTAAGGGAATGAAGATCCAGAAGTAGCGATGTACATTTTAGTGCACTAACAAATCCATGGTGCAAATTTGCAATTAATTTTTTTTAGGAGGTGTCACTAAAATGGTTCTGTTCTTGAAGAAATTCTTCCCCTTGTATACTAAGGAGGCGGCCGAGGCGAAGACAAATATATGCTGCATTTATGACAATAAAGTCCTGACGGCATTCACATCCTCACTTTACCTTGTGGGGTCAGCCTCATCCCTCTTGGCAAGCCGCCTCACCGCAGCATTCAGTCGAAGAAACAACTACACCTTCCTTGCTTGGGCGGCCGTAAATGGCAGAGTTGCCAACGTAGCCATGCTCATCCTCGGGCGGATCTTGCTTAGATTAGGTGTTGGCTTCACTAACCAGGTACTAGTTTTCTTTTTTTCTTTTTTTTTGAACAAACAAGCGGAAATCCATTACTAGGTTAAGTTCTTAGCAAATACATCACAAGTATCAGCACATAACAAATCCAAAAGAGCAAATGGGGGGTTATTAACCCAGTTCCTAGGGAGATAGCCCATTCGTTGGGCTTTGGCTAACCAATCGACCACCTTATTTGTAGCCCGACTACAATGGACTAAAGTAAGTCCCGAAATACCTATGATTTTGTTCTTAGCCCGGTCCACTAGAGGCTGCACTTCCCAACTTAGGGTAGCTGAAGTGAGAACATTTTCCGCCAGCCTACTACAATCAGAGTGTACTTGTATCTCTCTTTCCCTTCTGTTCAAGGCAAGATTTGAAGAGATAAAATCTAGGGTTTCAACCAAAGCTGCTGCCTCTGCTTGTTCTGCTAAATGCACCTCTATAGATGTAGCAAACCCATCTAGAATCCGGCCAAAGAAGTCCCTATAGATGCAAGCAACAACACCACTTGAGGGGGACATCGCTACTGGGTGCTAATGGTGCCGCCTTCCTCCTCTAAGATTAGATCGGGGCTCGTGGGTGCTGCGAAGCCACCATCAAGCGCTCCTCTGCTCAGGTCGATCCTTCCCCTGTGTCCGACATCCGATCTGTTATGCTGAGCTGGATGGGCCGCACCCTATGTGCTGGAGGTGCAGTCAACATTCCTTTTTGTCGGACTGGGGTGTGGTAAAGAGTCAGAGGGGTAGCTATTGTCGTTTATGCCACTATTCGGGTGAAGTCATCCACGACTGTGTGCTACCCATCCTTTGTGCCGCTCAGGTGGAGTTTTGTTGATACCCCTCTGAATCGGAATGGGCATCATAGCTTTATTTAGGCTAAGGTGTACCCTACTCTGGCCAGATCTAGTTCAGGCCTTGGCTTCACTTCTCGATTCAGCTCGGGGTGGATCGCCTCTGGCCATCACAGGTGATTCAGCTTGGAGCGTTTCACCTCTGGTCCTCACGAGTGAGGGGTTGCCATTCATCACATCGCCATTCAGATTCGGGCTAGGTGATGTGTCTCTAGTCTCTGCTCTATTCAGGATAGGAGTGCTGCCAGCATGTCCTCTAATCAGCGCGATTTGGGCCCGGACCTTACTTCTCAGCTCAAATTTGGGAGTTTGGGACACCTGGAGTGCCATAACTTGGCACGGGGGGACACTTAAGTGCCATAACTTTTTTTCGGTAGACTTAAGTGCCACTTTTTTTTCAAATGGGACACTTAAATGCCACCTCCGGCGACCTTGCCGGAAATCCTACGTGGCACGTGTTTATTATTTTTTAATGCTTGCATGGCTCGCCGGGAGAGCCGAGTCGGCGGCGACTCGGCAAAAAAACGACACTTGTTTGCATAATAAAAAAATAATTAAATTAAATTAAAAATTAATTTTAAATAAAAATACTCTAAAATTTAAAAAAAAAAAAAAAAAAAAAAAAAAAAAAAGGGACAAAGGGGCGGGCGGGCCGAGGGTGAGCCCTCGCCGCCGCCGCCTCCCGCCGTCGCCGGGAAGGGCCGGCGAAGGAGGGGATAGGGTTGGCCGGGGCCGGCGACCCCGACCGACCCTCCCCTTCCGTCGCCGGCCCTTCCCGGACGGCGGGGGGCGGCGAGGGCCCGCAGCCCTCGCCGGATCGCGGCGAGGCTCGCGGCCCTCGCCGGATTTGGGCGAGGGCTCGCGGGCCCTCGCCGCGATCCGGCGAGGGCTCGCGGCCCTCGCCGGGGCCGGGGCGACCCCGACCGACCCTACCCCCTCCGTCGCCGGCCCTTCCGGCGACGGCCGGGAGGCGGCGGCGGCGAGGGCTTAGCCCTCGGCCGCCCGCCCTTCGTCCCCCACCTTTTTTTTTTTTTTTTTTTTTTTTTTTTTTTTTAGAGTATTTTTAATTAAAATTAATTTTTAATTTAATTTAATTATTTTTTTATTATTTTTACACGTCGGACGCGAAACGGCGTCGTTTTTGCATTTTTTTGCCACGTCGGCATGCAAAAACGACGCCGTTTTGGACCTCCATCGCCAATTGCCACGTCGGCCGTTTGACCGGATTTTCGCCGGAGTGGCACTTAAGTGTTCCATTTTACTCCGATATTGGCACTTAAGTGTTCCATTTAAAAAAAAAAAGTGGCACTTAAGTGTACCGAAAAAAAGTTATGGCACTTAAGTGTCCCCCCGTGCCAAGTTATGGTACTTGGGGTGTTCTTTACTCTCAAATTTGGTCTTCGCTGCTTTATGCATTTTGCCTTTCAGAGCCTTGCTATGTAATTTTGGGCTAGGCGATGTGTCAGATGCCTACGCGGCCACTTCTGCACTCCAATCCATACATGGCAACATTTCAAGGTTGCTATGAGCTGCTAGCCAGGTGAGTTCGGGGCTGGGGGGATTTTCAAAACTTCGACGACTGCTTCTCGGTTAGGATCAAATAGCTTCAGGGCCGTAGTGCTGCAAGAAACCATTTCTATATCTAGAATGGGGGTTGAGGGAGCATTATGCGTGGCTGGTATATCTTCACTAGTTGAGTGTAAACCCGGGCCTGAGGCTAAATCTAATGATGTGCGGGCTACAAAGACACTGCCAAAGGATGCATCTATGTTTATTTTGATTACTCTAGGGCTCGGAGGTTGTCACTTGTTATGTAGGTCATCTCCTTGCTTCTGACTCTTTGACTTTTGGGTCCATGTTGTAAAGCTTTCTTGTAATAGTTAGGGGTGAGCATGGTCCGGATTGGTCCAGGCCACCCCCTAACCCTAGGAGCAACCCGTACAATGTCAATCTTCAATTTTTAAGACCGAGGACCGACCCTATTGAGCCTGGGACCAAGGATCGGACTGACCCAATGGGTTCGGTCCGATTCCAGGATCAACCGGGACCGATCGATAATTTTTTTCATCTTATTTTTTATACTCCCTAAAAAGGCAAACCTACAAATTCAAATTACACATCCATCGACAATGCGGCATTGTGCAACTAAACTATAAATACTAATATATATTTAGCAAATTTAAGATGACACAATAATAGAAATTTCGTACCTGCTAACCGCTCATCAAGATATGAGACAAGATGGAAAGTTCTTGTAATCATCATCTATCTTTAATATTCATAACACCATATGCAAAAGTGTTTTCTTGCATTTGATCATGTAAAGTCCACTCAATTAAAAAATGAGCTTCACACCACTTGACTAGCATTTGATCATGTAGAATCCACTCAACCATAAAATAAGCTTCACACCACTTGACTAGCAAATCAATGTAGCAACTGCAGTACTACTCTACTCTTTAAAAACTTCTACCATTTGACACAAATTGAAAAGCAAAGTGCAGTTGAAATTCATTAGTAAAATACAATTAAACTATAAAAAGTTCAAAATACTTAATATAAACCATGAATATATAACTTCACATCTTGTTAATTCACTTGAACTTCTAAACACCTGAAAACAAAACAAACGACACATAATTAATACTCAACAAAAGTTTTAAATTGAAATTACTATTAGTACTATTGATAAAACATCTCAATATAATATAATATAATATAATAGACATTTTACTTAGGTTTGAATATATAAAAGAATTATATATAATATAATATAATATAAAGGGTTGGTCTAGGGTTGGACCGACCCAAAACTCTTAGAACCGAGGACCAACACCCATACAATGTTAGTCCTGGAATTTCAGGACCAAGGACCGACCCAATCCCCTTGGGAACCGGACCAGGACCGGCAAGGTTAGGCCGGTCCAGGGTCGGTCCAGGGTCGACCCTAGACCGCTGCTCACCCCTAGTAATAGTGTGGCTCTAAACAGGGTGTGATGAGGGTTGAGGGGACTTTTAATGAAAATGAAATGGTTTCTATCCTTCTATATGCACCATAAGGCAATCGCAATCAGTTCAAAGCTTCATGAGCTCCTCGGTCTTGCGTGAACCTTGCACAACCATTCATCAAATCGAGTTAAACCCACTCTGTTTATTTCAACTTGCAAGGATGGCTCGTTCCATAACTGCGATGTCCAAGGGCAAAGTAGCAGTGTATGTTCGATCATCTCCGGTTCCATATTGCATAATGGGCATATAGGTGCAAGTACTATCTTCCTCCTGTATAGGTTATCCAATGTAGGTAAGGCATTTTGACAGACACTCCATAGGAAAAACTTTATTTTAGGTTGTATAACTTCGTTCCAAATATGCTTCCATAGATCTGGATTAAACTGGTGAGATGTTGTTGGCATTTGATCTCGTGGACTCATTGTGGGTTTTCTATTCAGAAAGTATCCACTCTTCATTGTATAAAGTCCAGATTTGTTGTTTGTCCATATTAGTTTATCTTCTGTAATTGGGAGACCGATAAGGATGGCGATAATTTCCGCCACTAGCTGATGATGAGCAAGGAAATATATACTTAATGGCACATTCAGACTTAGATTCGGAATCAGACTCATACTCAGAATTAGAGTCTGACTCAAACACAAACTCAGAATCAAAGTCTGACTTAGACACAAACTCAGAATCCGATGAGGAAATTGAGGTAAGTCATTCAAGAATTCCTACTAAGTTCTTAATTATATAAATGAACTCTGCTTAAATCTCAAATCTTCTCTTAAAAGGATCTTCGAACTAAAAAAAAAAAAAGAATTCTTGGCTTAGGCAACAGGATCTTTTCGAAAAGAAAAGTTTGAAATTTTACAAAAAAAATTTCTACAAACAAAAGAAAGTCAAGATTTACTTGTCAAAGAAAATGATTCTTTGAAGAAAGAATATTCAAATATCTCGACAAAATTTTCAAAGAGTTCAAAAACATTAGAGCATATCATTTCAAAAATTAGTAAGGAATGTATTTTTTTTTTTTGTGCACATAATTCTCATTATGCTTAATATTCGATATATCCTTGGTTGATTCAAATTTTATAATGACAATATTCTATGATTTGTTAAAGAATCGTGTGATTTGTTTTTGTGATTTGATATTTGATATGTGTGATTATTTTTGATATCTTGTTTAGAGACAATTGAGTTTATTTGAATTTATTTTATGCTCTCAAATATTATCATATTTTGCAAAGTGAAAATTTATTTTACGTGATATTAATTTATTATGCAAGATATTCTTAGATATTCAAGGATTTTATTCTCTCTGCTTTTATCATGCTATGACCAAGTGAGAATTTCTTTTTCAAGATATTATTGTGCATAATGTTCTTTCCTTAAATAATATGTTACGACGAGTTAAGAAAGTATATTTGATTATCTATGGAGATTTTATATTTTTCTCTAACGAAATGGAAGGATCAAAATTGATGGATACCAAAAAGGAAATGAGCTCATTGCAAGAAATTCAATAAGGCAAGAATGATTGCAAATCAACGCAAATTTTGGTGCAATAAGAAAATAATCTCAGGCGAAAATTGGTAATGATTTTTTTTTAAAGGTATATTTGAAACATATACCTTGGTTAAGAGAATTTTTTTTATCGACCCGCCTTGCAAATTTTTACTCGATTTTATGAAGGTTATAGATGATTGCCTATGAATAATATATGATTTATATTGCAAATATCTTTTGTCATAAATATAAGGAATAGCAAGTTTTTACTTTATTTGGCACGTGATAGAAATATCATCTTTCTTTTAGAAATTTCTGCCTGTGGTAATCCTGCTCCATCAGCTATTTCTTTTCCTGTGCTTGATGTAGTTTTAGGAATAATTCCGTTCTCCACTACATCCCATTCCATAGGATCTTTAAATCTTAGGAACGCCTTCATCTTGTTTTTCCATACGTTGTAATCCTTGCCATCGAAGTAGGGAGGTCTGGTATTGCTTTGTCCTTCAATTAACCCTGGAGCCAAAACACTAGCCATAGACCTTTAGCTTCAAAAGTAATAACACTTCTAACAAATAAACAACATGCTCTGATACCAATTGAAATAGGCTAGTGAATCAACCTAGAGGAGTGTGAATAGGTTGTTGCGGAATTCTTTTGGAATCTTTTGCAGTGGAATACGTTGATATCAAAGATATATCAATAATAAACAGATTACGTATTCACAAAGTAAATAGAGTAGGATAAGAGAGAATTGACACAAGGATTATAGTGGTTCGGCTTAGACCAAGCCTACGTCCACTCTCCACGCCGGGCAGCCAACGATCGTAATCACTATGTAGCAAAAGAGTGCCGTTACGGTAGACGGACTAGACTTCTTCAATAGACAGTCTCTCCTACAGCCTTACGTTTGCTTTCGCACTATATCTCACTCTCTTTGATACACAATTTGAATATGAAAAATTTTAGAGAACAAGTGATTTTGGAGATTCTAACATCAATATTTTTCTACCAGTCTCTCCTTGTTTCCAAGCAACGTCGATCCACCTTAAATAGCCTCCGTGCCATCATACCCGTTGGCACTTACCAAAACATTCATCCAATCAACCCGTTGGACTGAATCAATTTAAGTGATCTCCTTGTCCCGAAAACGTAAGTAGACAGCAGCTCATCAATCCCGTTCGCCCATACAATCGGGATCTTGAGTTCCCAAAATTAGATTCTTCCAAAAATAATCTTGATCTTCAACGGATAAAATCTGAAGAATCAAATCTTCCAAGCTCTTGATCACAAAGAGATATTCCATGGTTAAGATTAGGAAATACGAAATCCAATATCTTACTTTCCTTAGCCATAAGAATAACTGTGGCCAGCCAGCGTAAAAATCGCAAACCTGTTTTCAGACTTAGATTTGGGTCTTGAGGGTCATCGACCGAAACCGAGTCTTGAAGGTCTTCGACGGAAACGAGTCTTGACCCGACTTCGACGGAAAAACTTCAGACCGAAATTCTGGGTCCGACTGTCTTTGAAAACCTTTAGACCTTGACAACTTCAGACGTAGCCGACTGAGTCTTGAAGTCCTTAGACCGTACTGTTTGAGGCAGTTTTGTCAACTTCAAAACTCCAAGGGATTTTTCTTCAACAGTTCTAACTTTTCTGGGTTTTGGTTTTTGGGGATGAGGGTGATTTGGGTTTTGTTCAGGGATTGGTTTAAGGTTCCGATCTCAAAAAAGTGTTGCACCTCCCTAAAGATATCTCCTCCGATGTCTCGCCAATGATGCTAAAAAAATAGGCCATTCAAACCATCCGAGCTCAGAGCTTTAGTAACTCCCAACTAGTGAGTAGCAACTGTAATTTCTTCCATAGTGATAGGTGCAGTTAGTGTTAGGTTCGTCGTGGCATCCACCAAGGTTGGGATCTAGGCTAGAATGGGCTGAAAGTTCTTAGGACCCCCTAACGTATAAAGGTTTCTAAAGAAGTGTACCATCATGTCCTTAAGATTTTCTTCGTTTCTGACCCACTCTCCCTCCTCATTCAACAGCATGGAAATTCGGTTTCTATTTCTTCATTGAATTGTAGTTGCATGGAAAAACTTCATATTTCTGTCTCCCCAATTCAGCCACTTGATTCTAGATCTCATACCCAAGAACATTTCCTCCTATCACCAGAGTGATTCAATCTTTTGGTTAATTTCCTAAATTCTGTGATGATCATAATGCAACTCAGGGCAGTTCATCAAAGTTTGCAGCCCGTCTATTCTTTTATGTGCATTAGGGAATCTTTTTTTTCTCCATGCCGCTAGCTATTTTGCCACTAGATGCAGTTTCTCAACCATCTTTTTGCCTTAGGAGTTATCCCAAGTTTGTTTCACGATTTGCCTACAATCCTCATCTTCTTCCCAATAAGCTTCATATTTAAAGTCTCGACGTTTGCATTCTGTTTTAGGAAAAATTGATAAAATGAGAGGACTATAGTCAGAACCGATAGCTGATAGGGCTATGACTTCTGCAGTTAGATAGGCTATTCTCCACTTCAGGGTACATAAAGATCTATCCAATCTTTTTTTAACATTTTCGTCTCAATCCCTTTTATTTGTCCAAGTAAATGCGCACCCCTTGCATTCTAGGGTCATTAAGGAGCAAGCATGTAAGAAATCTCTAAATGCTGGAAGGCGAAAGTGTTTTGCCATCCTCTTTCCCACTTTTTCCCAATGGTACAAAATTTCATTAAAATCCCCGATACACAGCCAAGGTAAATAATTTAAGGCACTTACTCTTTGTATTTCTTCCCATAGTAAAACTCTGTCGTCAAAGTCATTTGGAGCATGTAGGAAAGTAATTCGCATAAGCTGCCTATTATCATGGAGTCGGCACGGCACACTGATTAGGTATTCAGAAAACGATTCCACTGAAATGGTGACTTGTTCATCCCAGAAAATAGCCAAGCCCCTTGATATTCCTTCAGGATTCACCAAAAAACTATTCTAATACTTCAGCCGCCTTCTCAATCTTTGCACCATCTGCTCTTGGCTTTTAGTTTCTATTAGAAAGATAATGCTGAGCTTTTCCTGAGTGACTAGAACTCTTGGAGCTTGAATTGTCGGGGGTAAGTCCAACCCCTGACAATTCCAACTAAGTAGCTTCATAAATGACCCACTGGCTTATTAGGGCTAGCCACAAAAACCCAATGTGTTGACTTCTCCTCTGTAATAGAATCTCCACTAGTTGTAGTTTGTCAGTTGAGAGTGTCTTTGAGGATTGTGCACCATACAGGCAAAATCTCTTCCCTTTTTTTAATGTAGGAAGTTTAGTGCTTCTGCCTTTGCCCCTGATTTGGGCTCTTTTGGTTGCTGTCTAACCAGGTACTAGTTTTCATTTGCCATTTTATTATGTTCTAAAGAAAAAGAGTCCTTTCTCAAGACCATAGATTAAAGTTGTTGACTTCCACTCCTGATTTCATGGTTAAGGTTTAGCCATTCTTAAATTGCTGGTACGTTGGGGCTCTAATTTTATCAATTCAAGTATCATAACATGATTTAGATCGAACATTCAAAACAGAATTCAAGACATACTCAAACGTAAATGTATCGTGGTACTATTATGATCAAGTTCATTTTATATTAGTTTAGTGGAGACTTAATAGGTTAGAAAAATGTACACTACTATTCTCAAGGATAATACCTATATGTTAGTTCTTTGTTCGAAGACAAATAATATATAATAAACTGAATATGGACCATTGAAAATAATGAGTTTAATCAGTTTAATCAGATTTATGGTTCAAATTCAATTTAATATATAAATTAGATTCATGTAATATACCCGTCTTTTTGGAAGAGAATCGTCATCGAATTAGCAGATGATGAGAATTGTGTCTTAGGCAACTCCATTGTGACTCTCTAAGATGGCCCTGCCAAAGTGGCGCGGCGCCTTTAACACCAGCTTCCAATTCTTCCTAGGCATTGGGGTGCTCTATGCCAACTACATAAACTTTGGCACCGCCAAGATCAACTCGGGGTGGCGCCTCTCCCTCAACCTCGCCGCACCCCCAACTGCCATCATGACCCTCGGTGCCGTCCTCATCTCCGACACCCCTGCGAGCCTCATGGAGGGTGGCAAGCTCGCTCAAGCAAAGCAAGCGCTCTCCAAGGTGCGGGGCACAACACCAACATCAAGTCCGAGCTCGTGAAGCTCGTCAGGTCCAGCGAGATAGCGAGGTCCAGCGAGGAGGAGCCCTTCCTAACGATCTTTGAGAGCCAGGGCAGGCCTCACCTCACGATGTCAATAGCAATCCTGTTCTTTCAGCAACTTATGAGGATCAGCATCATGGTGTTCTACGTGCCTGTTCTGTTTCAGTCCATGGGATTCGGCAGCGACTCTGCTCATAATACTTGGATTGGTGAACTTGGGATCAATTCTAGTGTCTATGTTTGTGGTTGATCGTTGTGGGAGGAGGTTTTTGTTCATTGAAGCTAGAGTGCAGATGTTCCTCTGTCAGGTACGTAACTAGCCCCTAGTTTTATTAGCAATGCATGAGGCATGATACTATGCGTTCAGAAAATAACGAAGTAATGCTCAACATACAGAACTACACTGAGACATTTATACGATCACAATGCTCAACCATCCCTCCATCTCCGATCAATCTTGCAATCATAAATCCAAATAAGGCCTTAAAGTTAAACCGTGTTTGTAAGAGTTTTCCTGATTTGTGGACTAAATTAATTAACATTGTTATTGTAATTTACCATTTAACGTTTATCGTTTTACGGGGTTTGGTCTTAGGTGAGATAGAAGGTTTCTTAATTAGTCTAATATGGGACTGGCTAGTGTGAGCCGAGTTGAGCCTAGCCCGTAATGAGAGGGACTGGTTGGAAACTCTATAAATAGTGCTCAAGTCTCTCCTCTAGCCCTAATCTCACATATCCTCACCTAAGGGGCATTACTCTAACGTCAATCGTGAGGGACCGTCTCATTGAGCCAGTGATTCGGAGGGTAATAGAGGAGAAGGATTTGCGCAAGAAACATTGTGTTCCTGCTTCCGCTTCAAGAAAGACGATGGATTCTAAAACAGGTGCGTTGATCTTTCAATTACAATTGCATGTTTATGTTCTGGTTATGGAGATCTTGGGTTGCGCATAATCTGCGCGCTACATGTGGTATCAGAGCCTCCATAACCCTAGAACATGAACACAATTGGTTTTATCTTAATCTGTGCGAATTTGCCCTAATTAGTATAATTCTTGCCCTAATTTGCGATTTTCGAGATTTAAAGTTCAATAAAATCAAATTAAATTGCAAATTGGGACTCGGCTCGACGAGACGGTAAAAACCGTTGGCAGCACGTCGCCGGGGGACGTCACACGTACCCCCACGCGCGGCCACGCGCCTCCACGCGCGGGGCGTGCGCCACACGCGGCCACTGACATCAGCGACCCGGGTCCGACCCGATGCGTGCGTCGCACGTGCCTGCTGACATCACGATGACGTCAGCAACCAAGTCGACCCGACCCAACGACTGACCCGATGACGTCAGCATTGCCCGATGATGTCACCGGCCCGGCGACCCGAGCCGGTGGACCGACCTGACCAGGGGCCTGACCCGAATCGGCGACCGACCCGACCCGAGGCCTGACCCGAACTGGCAACTGACCCAACCCGGGAACCAACCCAAACCGGGGTTCGACTCGGCCTGGGGTCCGACCCGACCCGGGATCCGACCCGACCCGGTCAACGGTTGACCGGTCCGGTCAGCTGGTCGGACCGGACAGTTGGACCTGGTAACCGGTCGAACCGCCACCAGTCGGACCTACTCTAGGCCGGTTATATGTCTGGCGCGTGCGGGCGCGTGGGGACTCCTTTCAGCGAGTGGCTGGCGGCATTGGACTCGTATGGAGATTTCCTATCTTGTGGTATATTTATTTTATATTTTTGATGATTTTATTAATATGAAATTGCATATAAAGCCCTAAATACGTGTATTTTAAATGAATTTTTGCGTATTTTTCTTGTATTTTTCTGTGATTTTGGAAATACAAGTGCTGGGTTACAGGTATGCTATTTTGTTAATTGATAAGGCAACTTAATTAGCATGATATGTGATTTGAGTGATATGTGCCCCTATCACTAAAGTTAAAATCACATGTATATGGTGTATGTGAGATGTAAATATATCCCTGATATGAGAGAGTTTCAAGGATTCAATTGAGTTGTGACTGCCAAAGTGGCACACTTGATTGGGTTTACGAAATTTCTGTCTTGTATGTTGTCTGGGATGTCTCCTGGTCTAATGCGTAGTCATACTCCCAAAGGAGGTGATTATGTATTAGCTCATGGAGGGATACATGATGATGTGATGGAGGATTGTCTAATCTTAGTAGTTCTTTTGCCCAAAGGTGATGAATTCACGAAAATTGGAATACATTCTCCTGACCGCTGTCATGTGGGGAGTGTACAATTGCATGTCATGTATTCTGCCCAAAGGTGATTATGTGATTTTGCATGTAACTCTCTGGATGTGTATTTGTGTACACAATACTCACATGATGCTAATTGTTATATACTGCTTTCTTTCAGTCACATTTTCTGTAAACGGTAACTCCGTTACTATTGAGGTTCTCACTGGTTCCAACTTTAAGAAGTGGAGAGAAGATTTTCTGTTTGCCATGGAGATGGCAGATGTTCATTTGGCTCTTACTACTGATCGGCCGGCAGCCATTACTGCTAAGAGTACAGAGGATCAAAAAGCACACTTTTCTGCCTGGGTTAAGAGCAATAGAATTTGCTTGCCGTCTATGAAGCGTTCAATTCAGGAACACTTGAAGAGTGGTTTACCTGCAGACTGTAATGCTAGGCAAATGATGGAAGCTTTGGTAGCTAGGTACCGTGTGTCATCTAATGTTGAGATAGGGGCACACATTCATATACTGTTTACCATGAAGTATGATGGTTTAAGTGGGGTAAGAGATTATATTCTGAGGATGGTTGATTTGCAGACCAAGCTTCAGGCTCTTAATGTTGCTATTCCCACTACCTGCATTGTGCATCAAGCTTTGAATACTCTTCCTCCTGATTTTGGGATCATCAAGACTAATTACAGTTCCCAAGATGAAGCCTGGACAGTTAATGAATTGATTTCCAAGGTGATGGCAGAGGAAGAGAAATTGAAGAAAGACAAAGGGCACATTACTCTTTATATTTCAAGTTCTGCCACTGATAAAGGTAAAAGTGTGAAGACTCAGAAGAGAAATTCTGAAGCAGCTGGACCTTCTAATAGTAAAGGAAATTCTGATGGTGCTGGTCCTTCTAATAGTACTAGTCCTTCTAATAGTTTAGGTCCTAAGAAAGCATTCCCCAGGAGAATGGCTGTTTTTTGCTACTTTTGCAGGGAGAGAGGACATGTAAAGAAGGACTGCAAAAGATTTAAAGATTGTTGTAGAGGTAAGATGACGAAAATAAAGAAGAAATCAGCTATTCGAAATTCTGATTTCTTGGAGATAATTCACACTGACATTAGTGGATCATACACAGCTACTTTATGCAGAAACTTTTATTTCATCACATTTATTGATAACTATTCCCGATATGGATACTTATACTTGATTAAAGAAAAGTCCGAGTCTCTTGACAAATTCAAGATTTTTCAGACTGAAGTGGAAAAAATAGTTGGGAAAAGTTATAAAGATTGTCAGATCTGATCGTGGTGGTGAGTATTTTGGTAGGCACGGTGATGCTGGACAACTTAAAGGGCCGTTTGCCAAATACTTAAAGGATTCTGGGATAGTAGGTCAGTTTACTATGCTTGGAAGTCCTTAACAAAACGGCGTAGCTGAAAGGCGCAATCGAACTCTTATGGACATGATGAGAAGTATGATTAGTAGGACCAATTTACCTACTTTTCTATGGGGTGAAGTTTTGAAAACAGCTCTTTATATTCTTAATCGTGTTCCTAGTAAAGGGTTCCATTGACTCCTTTTGAGTTGTGGACTAGACATAAACCTAGTCTGAATCATCTTAGAGTTTGGGGATGTCCAACAGAGGTGAAGTTATATAATCCTACATTGAATAAGCTGAATTCCAAAACTACACGGTGCTATTTCGTGTCTTACCCAGATCATTCAAAGGGGTATCAGTTTTATAACCCCAATGGAGGTACAAGAATTGTAGAATCTCAGACTGCAAAATTTCTAGAATTTGATGTGGCTGAAAAGGGTAGCTGCTCACAAACTATCGAAGATGATAGTTTAATGGGGGTTACTGGATCCTCATCTCATCCTGTGCAAAAAATTCTGGAACCTCTTGCGCCACAAAATGAACCTGTTGTGGCTCAAGATCCCATTGGTGAGACAGTTCCTGATGCAATTCCTCAAGCTCCTCAAGTTTAGAATGAGGTTGAAGTAGCTTCACTCAGAAGATCTGCTAGGGAAAGACGTTCTGCTATACCACCAGACTATGTGGTCTACCTAGGAGAGCATGATTATGATATTGGCTGCATTGTTGATCCAGTCACTTATAAAGATGCTATCTCATGTCCTCAATCAGATTTGTGGCTAGATGCGATGAAAGATGAGATGCAATCTATGAAACATAATGGTGTTTGGGAGCTTATTGAATTATCTGAAGGTTGCAAACCTATTGGCTGCAAATGGGTATTCAAGACTAAAAAGGATTCCAAAGGAAAGATTGAAAAGTTTAAGGCCAGATTGGTGGCTAAGGGTTTCACTCAAAGAGAAGGAATAGATTATGAAGCAACATTTTCTCTAGTTTCTTCTAAAGATTCCTTTAGAGTGATCTTGGCATTAGTAGCTCATTTCGATATGGAGTTACACCAGATGGATGTTAAGACCGCATTTCTTAATGGAGACCTTAATGAGGAGGTTTATATGGTGCAACCTGAGGGCTTTACAGATGATAACTCAGGTAAGCTTGTTTGTAGATTGAAGAAGTCTATTTATGGCCTTAAACAAGCTTCTAGATAGTGGTATTTCAAATTTCATAGTGTTGTCACTTCATTTGGATTTGTTGAGAACAAAGTAGATCAGTGCATATACACCAAGGTCAGTGGGAGGAAATATATTTTTCTCATACTTTATGTGAATGATATCCTGCTTGCAAGTACTGACATCGGTTTACTGCATGAGACAAAGCGGATGTTATCGAAAAATTTTGATATGAAAGACCTTGGTGAGACGTCTTTTGTTCTTGGCATTGAGATTCATAGGGATCGCTCATGTCGTTCATTGGGTTTATCTCAGAGGGCATATGTTGATCGCATTTTGGAAAGATTCAATATGCAAGATTGCAAACCGGAGTTGCTTCGTTATTAAGGGTGATAAATTGAGTTTTTCACAATGCCCTGATTCAGATTTTGAGAAAGCTCAAATGAAGAATGTACCTTATGCTAGTGTGCTTAGAAGTATCATGTATGCTCAAGTATGCACTAAGCCAGACATTGCTTTTGCAGTTGGGCTTCTAGGCAGATATCAGTCAAATCCAGGACGCAATCACTAGGTTGCTGCCAAGAAGGTTTTAAGGTACTTAAAGAGAACAAGGGATTATATGCTGATTTATAGACATGTTCCTGACTTGCAACTAGTAGGATATTCTAATGCAGATTTTGCTGGTTGTCAAGATGATAAGAAGTCGACAACAGGATACATATTTATGTTGGCAGGAGGTGCAGTATCATGGAAGAGTGAAAAACAGAAATCCATATCTTCTTCCACTATGCAAGCGGAGTTTATAGCATTTTTTTTTTTTTTTGGTAAAGAGTTTATAGCATGTTTTACTGCTGCTACTCAAGCTATTTGGCTCCGGAACCTCATTAGGGAGTTATCAGTTTTTGATATTGTGGATAGGCCCATACAGCTTCATTGCGACAATAATTTTGCAGTGTTGTTTATTAACAACAATAGAAGTCTCAAGGGGTTTAAACACATGGAAGTCAAGTTTTTGACTGTAAAGGAATCAGTACAAAATGGTGACGTTGCTGTGGATTATGTTCCTACAGATGATATGATTGCAGATCCACTAAGTAAAGGCCTACGCCCATGTGTATTTGATCGACATGTCATTAGTATGGGCCTAGGAGCATCTTGGGATGCCGTCATTTAGTGGGAGTTATATTTTATTTTTTCTAAAATAAAGTTTATATCTGCACTTGTTACAATTTAGTAACGTTTTGATATATATATATATATATATATATATATATATATATATATATATATATATATATTGTTAAATTCTCAAGGTATTACCTTGAGTAAAGGCTAAGGGGCAATTCGTTATTAGCCTTGTGCATATGTTCTTGTAATACATAAAGAAAGGTTGACCATAAGGACAAGACATATGTGAGTTCATTAGAACCATAATTTCATTTTCTTGTGGCACAAACTTTTGTGTCGCCTAAATAAGAGAATGGTGACTGACAAATGGATCTCTTTATGAAATATGTTAGCCATTTGCCACACTATCATATTAAATCCATATCAAATAAAGTTGAAAACACTTGTGACCATGGAAGGCTCTGTGTGTATACATGCAGTTACCGCCATGATTCGGTGTTGGAGACTTTATGAGATAGGATTGACTATTAAGAATTATCTCTGGACCAATGTGCGCACATACAATACAATTTCAATTAATATAGTCAAAGTGGGAGAATGTAAGAGTTTTCCTGATTTGTGGACTAAATTAATTGACATTATTATTGTAATTTACCATTTAACGTTTACTGTTTTACGGGGTTTGGTCTTAGGTGAGATAAAAGGTTTCTTAATTAGTCTAATATGGGATCGCTAGTGTGGGCCGAGTTGAGCCCGGCCCGTAATGAGGGGGATTGGCTGGAAACTCTATAAATAGTGCTCAAGTCTCTCCTCTAGCCCTGATCTCACATATCCTCACCTAAGGGGCGTTACTCTAACGTCAATCGTGAGGGGCCGTCTCATTGAGCCAGTGATTCGGAGGGTAATAGAGGAGAAGAATTTGCGCAACGAACATTGTGTTCCTACTTCCGCTTCAAGAAAGACGATGGATTCTAAAACAGGTGCATTGATCTTTCAATTACAATTGCATGTTTATGTTCTGGTTATGGAGATCTTGGGTTGCGCATAATCTGCACGCTACAGTGTTTGCTTATTGTTTTGGTTAGTGCGGCATGTGTCTTGGCCGTGACAATGGGCACTTCTGGCACAGAGCACATTGGCAAGGGTTACGCCATAATATTGCTGGTGCTGATGTGCATCTATGTAGCTGGGTTCGGTTGGTCATGGTGTCCGCTATGCTGGCTCATCGCTAAAGAGATATTCCCCATGAAGATTCGTCCCACGGGGCAAAGCATCTACGTAGCTGGGTTCGGTTGGTCATGGGGTCCCCCGTGCTGGCTCATCGCGAGCGAGATATTCCCCATGAAGATTCGTCCCACGGGGCAAAGCATTAGCGTGGCTGTGAACTTCGCAGCCACATTCGTGCTGTCGCAGACCTTTCTGACCATGCCACTTCAAGTACGACTTCCCTATTCTACGCCTGTTGGATCGCCATGATGACGATCTTTGCGGTGCTCTTTTTGCCGGAGACAGAGGATTCCTCTGGACTCGATGCATTTGGTATGGGAGAGGCATTGGTACTGGCGTAGGTTTGTTAACAGGGAATTATACTAACTCGTGTTTTGCCTCTGTGTTGATTTGAGGGAGAGAGGAGGCCGATAATTTACGGAGATTCCGAGACACAAGGGTCAGAATGGGCAAGGACATTTCGTGTGTTCATGACTTGGACGCCACATGCTTCAAAGAGCATAATAAATCTAAAGGGTCTTCTCATGCTATAGAAATTCATGCATGTAATTTCATTGTGTAATGTATTAAGTTGTGTTACGCGGGGGAAGGAGAAGATGTAGCAAGTCTTATTAAGTGCAGGGAACTGCTCCATTTTCATGGTGGCTGAAAATCTAAAGTACAAATTGGGTAATTTTTGAGTTGTAGAATGAACTTGATGGCCTAAAAGCATATGGGGTCAGAAGTCTTAAAGAGGGGATCGACCATGGATGCAGCCCGGTGTAAAGATTTGACCAAGTAGACCACCGCCTTGTCGGGTTAGAGCGACATGCAGAATTTAATTTTTAATTTTTGCCTCGTCTAAACAAGTTACGGAAGAGAATTTATGTATCCAAATGACTCATTTCGCCTGAACTAATAGTTCAGGATGACCCTACAAATTGCATTCCCAAACATAGCAATCTCGCCTTGAACGGCCAAGAGACAGCTGAGACCTCGGGCATCAATCCAACAAAGTTGGATACACAGTGCCACTTTTAAGTGCTGTAGAGATTAAGCACTCTTCCATCAGGGAACAGGAAGGAGCAGACCTAGTTGTGCGTCTCATGCAAAACTGTGTTTTTTTTTTTTTCGGCTGTTACTTCACATGTATGAATCGCAACCCAAAACCACAGATATCTGCAGTGGGATCATAAGTGATGTACAAGTGAAGTTGAGAAGCATACGTCTGTACTGTCGCGCTTGTAAATTCTGTGAATGTACAGGTTCACAATGACCGCTAGTATCTTGTAAACCATTCCACTCGAAGATGTTGCAGAAGAATGTTTTCTCCAGGAGAAATGCAAGCTGATTAGCGTGACGCTGAACATGTTCAACTGGTTGTGCCCCCTGAATGTGACGAATTCAGTTAAATGAAATAGAGGTATGCAAGTGATGGAAACGCCAAAGCCTAGGCCAGGAAAATTGACATCAGAGTGATGAGCAGGTAACATTTACCGTAACAATAAGCAGGAAATTCATATTCACGCACCAAGCTTTCTGTAAATTAAGACTCATGATCATAGGTAAGCTGATCATGTGGTCTCCGATGATACTGCAACCTTGACATAAATTCATACAGAAGAACAAGCAGAATTTTCAATTACGGAAATAAAAGTCATTTAAAAACCAAAAGGAAAAATGACTGCTGTGAAATTCTTCCTCAATGTACAGGTTCATAAAGACTGCCAGTATCTTGCAACGTCAATTTTTTAGGCTAGGCTTAAGCATTTTCATTACTTGCATGTCTGTTTCATTTAACTGAATTCGTAACATTCAGGGGTGCAACCAGTTGAACATGTTGAGCATCACGCAAACCAATTGAACATATCACACAACCTAAGGCAAGGCTAGCCAGTGCCACTAAATTGCCAACAATTAGATCTAGCCTCACCTACGGCCTGAACCCTCACCAGTGACGTCGCGCAAGGGGGGAACATTTCTGAAATTTTTAAAGTGTAGTGAGGGTATGGGAAGAATATTAACATTCCGGAAACATTCGTACCCTATAATTCTTCCGAAGATTTATTTTGTAAAAGGAAAAATAAATACCCTACACAAATTGGGAAGTCGCACGAACTTGAAACTCTCAAATCTAGCACAAACTGGGAAGTGAAAAATAAATACCCAATACAAACCAAGAACTCACCAGCTAAGCTACATTCGTGGGGCTAAAGAGAGGTGAGCGAGCTATGTTGGTGAGGCAAGAGGGTTTTTATTTTAAAAAGGGCTAAAACTTGGAATTATGATTAGTGAGTGAGGGTGAGGTTGGAAATTCAAAAATTCACTAAACGAGGCCTTTTGCATACCAAGAACGGCCTTAGGAGGATATTTGAAATTGTTAGTATTTTCCCAACAAGATCTAAAAATTATTTGCCCAAGATCTTTGCATTTGTCCAAGGGTCTTTAGAGGTCTGAAGGGCTTTGCAAATGTGTTGCCAAACGCACCCAAAATTTTAAACTTATATAAAAAATTAACATGGTCTAATCAAACAAGTGAGATTTGCATGCGGATTAGACACGACACATGTTCAACCTAAAACACTATCAAATGCAAATGTAACTTCATGTTTCAGCCGACTTACCCAAGCTTCTGCCTCATGTTTTACCCGATCCGTGATTTCATTTTTTTTTTTTTTTTTTTTGTTCTCATCCATATCTTCTTATATTTTTGTTTTGCCTTTCTACAGAGTTAAGAAGAGTCGAATCTCAGGCCTATAATTAAATGTCAACACCCTCCCTCAACCCACCCAATTTCCTTGCTGCTGGGCCATGTACGGAGTGGGTACCCGATCCATGAAATTAATGGAGCATTTTATGAACCCGGGTTTATAGGCATTCTATCGTTGAAAAAAGGAAAAGAAAATCGGGTGAGTGAGACCCCACGATTACTTGTCATGTAATGCATTCTCGGCGACGTGACCCATTGGAGGTTCAACGAGACGCCTCTCTGTCTCGTAAGTCATTATAAAATAAGGGTCTGGTGACACGACGCAACGAGCCATTTGCGGCTCTCATCAACATCCACCCAAAATTCCTGCTCTGCGAGTGAGAGGGAGAGATGGCAGTCGTAGGGTTGGCGGTCGACGGAGGCAACATTGATGGCCTCGGCGGCAGGATAACGCTATGGGTGGTGCTCGCCTGCGTCGTGGCCGCAACGAGCGGGCTCATCTTCGGGTACGACCTCGGAATTTCAGGTGCGTCTTCTGCTGCCTCTCCTCTCTCTCTCTCTCTCTTCTCTGTGCAGTTTCTTCTGTGAAAATGGCGTGATGCTCCGAAGTCCTCCGTCGACGCGTGAATTGTCGCGTCTCCTTCGAGATATGAAGGCATGAAAACGTCGAAATCCATATCCCATGCCTCATCATCATCGAAGCTGTGATGTCCTCCTCCATCAACACCTTTGTAGTTTCAGCTCTAGGAAGCGCAGGAAACGCCACACGTCCATTAAACGGACTCGATACGACTTCGCACGTCATTTTCGCTTTGAGTAGATGTTGCCTTTAAACTGCTGTCGGCTTTTTGAGATTTTTTTTTTTTTTTTGAAATGTATTTGCAACGTACTCTACTCTTCAAAAATCTCAAAACATTTTGAAGATTTAAAAAAAAATTGCAAAACATTTTATAAATTTACACAATCACCTAATTGAAACAATAATTATAGATGAAATTGTACGTTCTCTTTTATAATTGCCAATCACCTCTTCTTTCTCCTCAAGTAGTAACCTTCATAGATTTGTCATGAATATGAAGTGACATAATAAAAGTTGTATGAATCCCATGACTGGCGATACTAAAGCTATTCTTGTCTTGAGGGAGGCTCTTATGTTTTACTTATCCTTCGATCGTTTACCATGGTATTGCTATGGTGACTGAGGTGGATAGTTTTGAGTGGATAATGTTTGTGCCGATAGGTTGCTCATCATCTAGTAAGGTTATTCCTTTTTTGTAATTATGGTAAATGAAAACAATTATTATCGGCAAATTGTGGGAAATGCTAAAGCTGTTTTCCGCCCTTTTTTTTTGTAATCATGGAAAACGAAAATAATTATTATTGGCAAATCGTGGGAAACGCTACAGTTGTTTTCCATCTTGATGAGGTTCTTATGTAGGTTGCCATCAACATCTAGTAAGTTTTCTTCTTATTTGAAATTATGAAAAATGAAAATAATTATCATCAACTGACTCAACCACATTACTCATTTAATGACGTTAATTTTATATCTTTTTGCATGAGGACAAAGATCAATTTTCTAAAAGGATAGAGAGTTCTAGTGCACTTCATTTAATCCTTGTTGAGTAAGTTTTCTGTTGTCATGAACATATTACATTTTTAAAATTCAGTCGTAAACTATGTTATGTTTTGCCAATTGAGTCCACTCAGCCAATTTTGACAGGAAATCGCTAATGTGGAAGCCAACCATCTTATGTGGAACAGCTAACACTAATGTTGATAATTTTTAATAATATTTTAATATTTAAATTTAGGATTTTTCTTTTTTCTTTTTCTTTTCCTTTTTTTTCTTTTCCCTTTTTACGATAGAATTACCAAAAAGAATCCTAAACTTATTGCAATTGTGCCGATTCAATCCTAAACCCCCTTTGTTTTTGCCAATTTAGTTACAAACTTTTTACAGTTATGCAAATTCAATCCTTCTAAATTTAATTACCATCTAATTACCATATCTAACTATATTCTAGTGCACGGTATGAACTCTTCAATTTATTCAAGGTAATGCCAACAAGTCGATCAATTTGCGTGTTGAATGCACGAGTAAATTTATTCATGTAATGCAAGAAGTGCAGTTTGTCAGTATTTCTCTAACTGATTCTTTTGATGAGATTCATTGCAATCGTTAAGAGAATGAAGATCTAGAAACAAGCAATGTACATTTTAGTGCACTAACATATACATTGTGCAAATTTGCAATTAATTTGTTTAGGGGCTGTCACTACAATGGTTCCATTCTTGAAGAAATTCTTCCCCTCGGTACTAAGGAAGGCAGCAGAGGCGAAGACGAATTTATACTGCATCTATGACAGCCAAGTCCTAACGGCATTCACATCCTCGCTCTATCTTGCTGGGTTGCCCTCGTCCCTCTTGGCGAGCCGCCTCGCTGCAGCATTAGGTCGGAGAAACATAATGCTTCTCGGCGGCTGCACCTTCCTTGCCGGGGCGGCCATCAACGGCGGAGCTGCCAACATAGCCATGCTCATCGTCGGGCGGATCTTGCTTGGATTGGGTGTCGGCTTCACTAATCAGGTACTAGATTTCACTTGCTGTTTTATTATGTTCTAATGAAAAGAAGTCCTTTTTCAAGACCATATATCAAGGTTGTTGACTTCTACTCCTGATTCATGGCTATAGATTTAGCCATTCTTGAAATTGCTGGTATGTTCGGGCTCTAAAATTATCAATTCAAGTATAAAAACACAATTTAGATCAAATACCCAAAACAGAATTCAAGACATATTCGATAATAAATGCATTGTGGTACTATTATGATCAAGTTCATTTTATATTGGTTTGGTAGAGACTTAACAATTTAGAAAAATGTACACTACTATTTTCAAGGATAATATCTGGGAAAAGTGCCAAAAAAGTCCTAAACCTTTTGTCTTTGTGCCGATTTAGTTCTAAACCTTTTTTTGGTGCCGATTTAGTCCTAAACCTTTTTATGTTGTGCCAATTCAGTCCCTTTCCGGCCAATTTTGGCCGGTTTTATTGATTGGGACCGGCCGGCTGACGTGGCCTTATCGGCGCCGACGTGGACAACTTTTAATAATATTTTAATATTTTTTTATTTTTTTATTTTTTTTTTTTTATTTTATTATTTTTTTTCCCTCCAGCCGGTCGCCGGTCCGGCGACCGGCCGAGGCGACGGCCGGCGAGGGCGAGGCCGCCATCGCCGACCACCTCGCCGGATCTCGGCGAGGTCGAGCCCCCGCCGGCCATGGGCGAGCCTCGCCCATGGCGGGGCTCGACCTCGCCAGATCCGGCAAGGGAACGGCCATGGCCTCGCCGGATCTGCGGTAGGTCGAGCCTCGCCGGCCATGGGCGAGGCTCGCCTCACCGGATCGGGCGAGGTGGCCGGCGAGGTCGGCCTCGCCCTCGCCGGCCGTCGCCTGCGGCCGGTCGCCGACCGGCAACCGGTTGGAGGAAAAAGAAAAAACAAAAACAAAAATAAAAATAAAAATAAAAAATATTTAAAAATATTTTAAAATATTAAAATATTATTAAAAGTTGTCCACGTCAACGCCGACAAGGCCACGCGCCGGCCGGCGTCCGCCACAAATCCGCCAAATTGGCCGGAAAGGACTGAATTGGCACAACGTAAAAGGTTTAGGACTAAATCGGCACCAAAAAAAGGTTTAGGACTAAATCGGCACAAAGGCAAAAGGTTTAAGACTTTTTTGGCACTTTTCCCGATAATATCTATATGCTAGTTTTTCGTTCAACGGTAAATAGTTCATAACAAATTGAATCTTGATCATTGAAAATGATGAGTTTAATCAGATTTATGCTTCAAATTCAATTTATTTATATATTAGATTCATGTCTTCGCATTAATAAATGATGAGAATTGTATCTCAGGCAGCTCCATTGTACCTCTCCGAGATGGCCCCACCAAAATGGCGCGGCGCCTTCAACACCGGCTTCCATTTCTTCCTAGGCATTGGGGTGCTCTGTGCCAGCTGCATAAACTTAGGCACCGCCAAGATTAGCTGGGGTTGGCGCCTCTCCCTCGCCTTGGCCGCGGCCCCAGCCGCCATCATGACCCTCGGCACCCTCCTCATCTCCGACACTCCCGCGAGCCTCGTGGAGCACGGCAAGCTCGCTCAGGCGAAGCAAGCGCTCCTCAAGGTGCGAGGCCACAACACTGACATCGAGCCCGAGCTCTCGGAACTCATCAAGTCCAGCGAGGTAGCCAAGGTCGCCAAGGAGGAGCCATTCCTAACGATCTTCGAGAGGCAATACAGGCCTCACCTCGTGATGTCGATAGCGATCCCGCTCTTTCAGCAACTTACAGGGATCAACATCATGACGTTCTACGCGCCTGTTTTGTTTCAGTCCGTGGGATTCGGGAGCGACGCCGCTCTGGTAGCGACTATACTAGTTGGAATGGTGAACTTGGGATCGGTTCTGGTGTCCATGTTTGTGGTGGATCGTTGTGGGAGGAGGTTTTTGCTCATCCAAGGTGGAGTGCAGATGTTCCTCTGCCAGGTACGTAACTAGCCCCTTGCTTAGGTTTATGTTCATTGAGTAATGCTCAACCGTCCCTCCATCTCGAGGTCAATCTTGTAATCTTAAATCCACATGAGCCCTTAAACCGTGTTCGCTTATTGTTTAGGTTGGTGCGGCATGTGTCTTGGCTGTGACGACCGGCACTTCTGGCACGGAGCGCATCGGCAAGGGTTACGCCATACTATTGCTGCTGCTGATGTGCATCTACGTGGTCGGGTTCGGTTTGTCGTGGGGTCCCCTATGCTGGCTCATTCCGAGTGAGATATTCTCCATTAATATTCGCCCAACGGGGCAAAGCCTTAGCATCGCCGTGTTGCTCACAGCCACGTTCGTGCTGTCGCAGACCTTCCTGGCCATGTTGTGCGACTTCAAGTACGGCGTCTTCCTATTCTTTGCCCGTTGGAACGTCGTGATGACGATCTTCGTGGTGCTCTTCTTGCCGGAGACGAAGGGGATTCCTCTGGACTCAATGCATGTGGTGTGGGAGAGGCATTGGTACTGGCGTAGGTTTGTTAACTGGGAATCATACTAGCTCGTGTCTTGTCCGTGTTGATTTAAGAGAGAAACGAGGCGGGTAACGTACAGAGATTCTGAGAGACAAAAGGGTCAGTATGAGCAAGGATATTCCATGGGTTCGTGACTTGGACGCCTCGGGCTTCAAAGAGCATAATAAATTTGAAAGGTCTTCTAATGCTATAGAAATTCATGTATTTTCTTTCATTGTGTGATGTAGTAAGTTGTGCTACTCGGGGGAAGGAAAAGATGTAGCAAGTTATATTAAGTGCAGGAACTGCTCCATTGCTTCATGGTGGCTGGTAATTTAAAGTACAAATTGGGTAATTTGTGAGTTGTAGAATGAACTTATGCCCTAAAAGCATATGGGGTCAGTTATAAGGGGTCCGAACATAGACACAGCCAGGGGTAAAGATTTTACCAAGCAGATCACCGCCTAGTCGGGTTAGAGCGAGATACAAAATTAAACCTTTGCCTCGTCTAGACAAGTCAAGGAAGAGAATTTATGTATCCAATTCCCCCATTTCGCCCAAACGTATTGGTCAGGATGACCCTACAAATTGCATTCGCAAAAATAGCACTCTTCCCTTGAACGGCTGAGAGATACCTGAGGCCTCGGGCATCAACCCAATAAAGTTGGATAGTCATGTACATAGTGCCACTTTTAAGTGCTGTAGACACCAGGTACTCTTCCATCAGGGAACGGGAAAGAGCAGACCTAGTTGTGCGTCTCATGAAAAGCTGTGTTTTTTTTTTTATCTGCTGTTACTTCACTTGTATGAATCGCAACCCAAAACCACAGATTTCTGCAGTGTGATCATAAGTGATGTACAAGTGAAGTTGAGAAGCATACATCTGTACCGTTGCACTAGTAATTTCTGTGAATGTACAGGTTCACAACGACTGCCAGTATCTTGCAAACCATTTCACTCAAAGATGTTGCAGAAGAATCTTTTCTCCGGAAGAAATGCAAGCCGGTTGGTGTGATGCTGAACATGTTCAACTGGTTGTGCCCCCTGAATGTGACGAATTCAGTTGAATGTAACAGAGGAATGCAAGTGATGGAAACGCTTAAGCCTAGGCCAATAAAATTGACATTAGAGTGATGAACAAATAATATTTACAGTAACGATAAGCAGGAAATTCATATTTACACACCAAGCTTTCTCTAGATTAAGACACATGATCATAGGTAAGCTGAACATGTGGACTCCAATGATACTGCAACCTTGACATAGATTCATACGGGAGGGCAAGCACAATTTTCTGTTATAGAAATAAAAGTCAAGCAAAAACAAAGGAAAAATGACAGCTGCAAAATTCTTCCTCGTGATGATTAGTACAATCTGCCATAAGACAATGTATCAAAGTTTATATCTAACTGGAGTACATTCAATATTAACTCACATTAACACTGCTAATCTATCCCCCATGCCTTTTGATTATTGTTTTGTTCTTCCACAAGAACATCTATGGCTTGAATTCTGCTGTACAAATTCCAGAAGAAAACTTGTATCCAAGGAATGCTAAAGATGTTGTTGGAAGATCCATTTGCATGAGTTTGTAAATGTAACTATATGGAAGATCCATTTGCATGAGGACCTAGATATAAGGAGAGAAAATAATGTGAAAAATAGGAGAAAAATATAATGTTGGCAGTAACAAATGAGAATTGGATAACGTGACCATTTAAAAATCAAAATTGATAGCTTCTTTTTTCTTTTTCTGCTCTGTGGTTGGGAATTTTGAACCTCCAACCTCCTGTCCCACGTCCACCCACAGGCCACTAGGCCGAATGCCCAGTAAATTGGGAAATATTCAGATATGAGTTGATCTTGTACCAAAATTCAGGGTGGTCTCAGGGCCTAGCAGAGCTACAGGTGTTATGCTGAGTGATCCACTAGCAAAGACTGAACAGTCTCATTAGCAGTATTCACTATATGATCTATTTGTCCAAATTCTATCATAGAATCATCATTATATGTGAAAGGCATAGTCTAAGATAGCATTATCAGTTTATTAGATCTCAGAAACATTTCAGAACCGACAAATACCTCAGTCAAATGCATAAGGATCATCGACATAGGGATTTAACGATCCTTCTGTGAACAAATCACCTATATTTGAACTTCGTGGAGGATGAACTCCCTTTGTTCCCTGCACAAAGAGTGCAGACCAAGAATGATATCTGGAATCATTAATTACAGCTTCTGAAACAAAAGGCAAACCATGTGACTTGATGTAAAGCTACCGATAATGTATGCTATATTACGTATATTTATACAAATTCTTACATGTAATTATTGTTTGGTATCCACTATAAGACAACACATCCATCTTTTACTCTTGCTCTCAAACTGTCAGGATTTACCTGTGGCAACAGTCAGAACCCAGAGGTGCCACGTTTTTTCAGCATCTTCAACACTATGCCCATCCTTGAATATATATTAAAATAAGGGGCCATTCAGAGTTCCTTTTACTTAAATCTCTGAAAATTTACTATTTAAAGTGGTTCTTTCAAGTCTTCATTGTAGTGAACTCTCGATATATCTCTCTATTCACTTTCAGGTGTAAGTTCCAACCATCAAATTGTGAACAAAAGACAAAAACTCCTAGCAGGTTTCTTCCTCTTCCTCCACTCATATATCGCCTCCTTAAGTATAAAGAAGCAGAAAGAACATAAGATATCAACATTGAAAAGGTGAGGATGTATTATACATACTTCATCCTGGTGGAATTGGATTGAAAGGTACATACATAAAATAAGCTATGATTTTTATATCCAACTATTCATCTCATCCTTGATGTGGTAACATATGAAAAACCTTCACAGGTACCTGTACTCAAAACTGACACAAGTAGACTGTTCTAATAAAGTAACCATGGATTGAGTCCAAGTAGCTCATCACAAGGGAGGTGAAGGAATTGCCTAGACACAGTCTTCCAAAAATGAAAAGTGAAATTGATACCAAACTCCAACAGTTCATGTAAATGCTCATCTATTAGTTTTGCCTGTAATTACCTTAACATCCTTCGGGGTGCTCAGTCTTGGTGAAACCATCCTCTTATGTTTTCTTGGATCCTGCGGCAATGGGAAACATTGAAAGGCCCCATTGTTTGGCAAAAGAAAGGCTAGCAACCCATTTTATTGAGTACAAACAATCAGATGCTAATCAGATGGTTCAGTGAGACTAGATACATGCCTCAAACATGACTGTACTCTTTGTTTTTCTCCTTTTGGTAATTGTTCTGCCATTTGTCGTTTCAACTTCATATTCACGGTGAGTTACCTGTCATGTAGAAAGTAAACTGAGTATACTTGACGATATCATGACACAGGCAGAAGGCGGTTGAACAAGAAGTATCAGACTGATCATATCAATTCAAGCAATGGAAGAATATAATACCAGGTGCAGAGAATAACCACTGCACTGTAGATGACACTCAATGATAGACTTCTGTTTTTGTGTTAAGATCACAGTGGATAACAACTTACTTTCTTGCTATGCTTGGGAATACTCGCCACACTACCAGTATTAGTGTTCTCTACTTTTTTCAACAATTTTGACACCGGTGTTTGAGTTGCTTCTGAGAGAGGTGGATCCTGCAACAATGATTGGAATCAAAATGAGATGACAAGCCAATTTTCTATTGGCTGCAGAGCCAACAAGAGAACATGTTAATGTTTCCCAGTCACCTGCTCATCATCTTCTGCTCTTAAGTCATGCTGGCTTCTTCTACTACTGTTAGAATTCCTCTTCTTCATTGAAGTGATTGAATACTCCTTTCAAGAAAAACATTCACAGGGACAAGAGGAATTATATCATATAAAGCTCAAGGTGTATCTCCATAGTTTATAGTTAAATCAGCAGATGATGCCTATCTAGGTGAGATGGAATTTACACTAATCATCACAAACACGAATTTCCCTAGTGTAAAATTCAGGTATAACGTCTTAATATCTCAACGACATGATGCATATATATGTGGACAGCATCCAAATGGAACACAAGGCTAAAAACATGACAGTGGTTGCTGGTCCAAGCATCAAACTCAGAATGCCAGCAAGAGAAGAAGACCTCTTTTAGTTTCCAAAGACAACTCCCAAAATGCATAAGCAGATGGAAAACATAGACAAGGTGCATCATTTGGCATCGAACTCACAAAAAATAACTTCTTATTATAGTATCTGCATTTTTTTTAATCTCGTTGCATCCATAGTTGATGCTACGATATGAATAAGCATAGACTTGAAGCACCTACAAAAAATTTATCCCCCCCACCACATATAATTTATTAAGAGATTAGTAGGGACTTGATGCACATTAAGGAGTCAGAAATTGGTAGTCAGACTCAGGATAAGTGAATCAATTATCTAGGCCTATTACATCACTAATTTAAAGTTTGGCTGGCGTCGGCTTTGTACCACTATAACAAATGAAAGTAGATTCAGTTATCTACACCATCCAAAAGGAAAAATTTCACCACCATGAGCTTGCAACCTAGTAGTTTCAGTGTGGATCCAAGACTTCAGAAAAGTTGAGGATTTTGCCACCCGAGGGCAGGGAAGAGTTGAGGCATTTACTCTATGAGGACTGTTCTTAATGTAACTGTGATGCCTAATTGGCTTGCAAGAATATAACTACAAACTTGGCCAACTATAGCAAAGGTAATGGTATGACTAGTCAGACAGTGCTCAAGAACATGAAGCTGAAAGAGAAAGCTCCAGGAGCCGGTGAGAGAAATCAAAGAACGGTGAGTTACTGCCTTTATTTTTATTTTCTTTTTCAGTTCGTGGTATTTAGAATCATCTAAACTCAATTTGTATTAGGAAGAAACATAAAACAGAAACTCAGGGATGTGTATCTATCTATGAGAAGTGCGTTATGCATGCAATAGTGTTTCAACAGAGTTGTGCCTATTCAATACTTTCAAAAAACTTCACAGTCGAGTTATACATCAGTAGATTCGGTACTACGAAATTGGTACATCAACTAGCCATCCTGAGCACAGCAAAATGCGGTGAAACAGCATTAAAGAAAGGGAAATGTCTGGCACAATCTTCAGCAGAGAAAAACTTCTCAACATCATGAGTTTTCAGATTCCTTTGAACCAAACTAAACATTCAGCATAAATCCAAAAGAAAATGTTCTACATAATGTAAAGTAGCATCAACCAATTAACTTAAAAGTATGAGTTTTAAAGAATGACCTGTTCTACATAGAGGTCTATTTGAATAGAGAGTCTCTACGAGATTAAGTAAGGAAAAATAGACAAGACCTAACCTTTCTTGAAGTGACCTCTTGATCCTCCTGTGGCTTGTCAGCCATTACTCTCCATTGTAATTGCAATAAAGCTCTCTGTCTATCTTCCTGGAGTGCATCATAGGAAGTTAATGTCCAATACAATTTATAAAATCCACTTTAGGACTACTTATATTACATACTTTGGATTTCTGCCGATCCAATTCCTCTTGCAGTTTTCTACATTCGTCTTCATACTGACACTGTACAGCTTTCATCTGAGCTTCATGTTCATTCCTAAGTGCGGTTGTTCTCTATACGATAAAACAAGCATCACAAATCTAAACTATAAATGAATCTGGAAGTTCATCTTGAAGCTGGTACCACATGCACCTCTCTCAACTCATTTTCAGCTTGGATTTGGGCACGTTTCATCTCTTCATTGTGATTGGTTTCGAGAATCAATTCCTTCTGGTTGTTTTCCTGATGAATGCGACTTACCTACATCACAGATGAGATGAATTTAATTTGAATTTGATGGGACCATGCAGAGTCAGTTTGATGAATTGTAGTTCACACAAAACTAGCTGATGAGAGCACATAAGACTTGTCCAAGAAGTTTATCTGGAACCACATTTTGGTTTTAACTGTGCGTATCTATTTACCCTACGTTATGCTTTGGAAAAATGCAACACTAGAAAGTGAACATGATATTAGTCCTTTCAGTTTCAAAAACCAATTATTTCAAAAGCCAACATGTGATTGTGCCTCCCGAACTTAAAAGGACAATACATAGATGTAAGTCTCAACTGTGAGATAAAGTAATGCTCAATAAAACCATATGGCTCAGTAACTGGAGGGCCATAAAAAATATTGAAGAAAAGATGATGAAAGATCAATATGAAAGTATGCATTGGCTGTGAAATTTACAAAAGCAGCGTGTTCCTCCTGAACGCATATCAATTGCTGCCTTGATTCTTCTCTGCAATCAGCAAGTTTTTTATCACACTCCACTTCCATTTGTCCAACAACTTTGTCCACCTAAAGCCTCAAAGGGAACAGCAGCCAATTATATCAATAGATTAAGGAACTGTGGGCAAAAGTTTGAAGAAACGAGAAACCTTTTCTTTTTCCTGTTTGACAATGTCCTGCTTTTCCAGCTCAAATTTTCTTCGAATGTCATTAATGGCCTAATAAAGCTTGCTGTTAGAACTCAAATGATTATAAGTAATTTAAGCTGCATGCAGAGAATGACAAGCAATGAAAACCTGATCATTCTTCTGACAAAGTTCTTTCAAATGCCTCGAAAGTTCCATCCGTTTATTATCAAGCATCATATCGTACTGCTTCTTGGATTCTGCTAGTCTATGTTCAGCTGAAGTCAGTAATGCCTGATTCTGCAGTAACATACTGCGATGAATATAGTACTGTAGGAGTATTCTAAGTTCATGAATCGTTATTTGAAAAGTTCACCTCAGAAATTTTGTCTTCTAGCTTCTTCTCTCTATCCCTGTAACTAAGAATAAGGTTTTCCTTCTCCTCTAACACATTTTTGAGATCAGCAACTTGATTCTCAAGTGCATCCTTTTGCTTCTCAATTTTCTCATTCACATCTTGCAGCACTTGTATTTCTTCAGCCTTTTTCTGAATCTCTGCTTGAGATTTCTCATTATCATCATTTTTCTGACTCTCTAATGCTGAATACTTGGCCAGCAAATCTTGCTGTGAGACATAAAGAAACAGGTTGAGGACAGAATAAAGCATGGTTACAAAACACAAAATGACCAAAGCAATAGTTTCAACCATTCTATCCTCAGAAGATTTTGTACTCTCCAGAAGAGAACTGATTTTCTGCTTTAATTCACAAACCAGCGATTCAGACTCAATGCTCTTTGAGACAAGGGTTTCTGCTTCAGACTCCAAGCTCTGAATTCTCTCTCTTGAAATTTGAAGTTCCTTCGAAAGCTGTGTTATAGCCACCTCATGAGATTTCTGAAGTTCTATGACCTGACTATTTAATTCCTGATTCAACACTTGCAAAGCATCCTTCTCTGATTTTGTGAACAAGAGCTCACTCTGCAGCTTATTATGCCTTTCCTTAGCAAGTTGAGCTGCAAGGTCCATCTTCTTTTGAACCAACTTGAAGCAAGACTCGTACAGGGAGTTCAACTGATCCAACTTTTCCCGAAAAATCAAATTTTTTGCATCCAATTCCGCCAGCTGTGCAGCAATCAGGTGAACAAAACTTTCGAGACTTTTAATCTCTTCAAGTGACAATACCAACTTACTGCCAAAATCATCATTTCTCAACTGAAGTTCCTTCTTGTCTTTTTCTAGATTTTCCTGAGTGTTAATCAGTTGTTTGATTTCATCATCTTTTGATATTAATTGGGACTGCAATTCTCCCAATGTAGAATTCAAATTGTCCATGGCTATCACATTCTCCTTCAGAGCGGCTTCAAATTTCTTGATCATTGCATCTGCAAGCAAGATGACAATTATTTGATGGCTTAACAAGCAGATGTATACCAAATGCCCAACAAGATTCTGACCAAACAACTCCATCATTGACATCATTATTGAAAAACTGCATTGATAACATGTAACTAGTCTATTGCTATCTCAACTGTGTCATTGTCATCTCATAAAAAGAGTAAATCAGAAACATGTATTCTCATCCAAAGCTGATAAAAGTTCTGTCACTAACAGAAAGCTTGCTTTTGAATCATGTCATTGTCACCAACTGAACCCTATGTATGTTACCTATACATTCCGCATGAAGCTAACATTTTACTCAATATGTGAGTAGATCAAAACCAAGTGTAACCAATACCACTTAGTAAAGTTCCCTGGATATGGGAATTGCAATAATCTTTCCAAAACATTGGGAGAGATGTATATTTCCCAATCTTCTTCCCCCGGTAGTCCATGGAAGGTGAAGATTTTGAAAGTGATGATCCATTTGATGCTTAGGAGCATATGGATGAGAAGGATCAAGGATCAAAGCACTAATCCATTGGAAAGGCCTCATATGTTCCACTTGAGAAACTTCGTCTGATCCAGCTGAGGAACCCTCAAAATAGTTCAACTATGTAACTTCCAACTTTCACAGAATACAATCATCTTCTCCAAGTCAAATGTGATACAGAACATGGTTTCAAAATTTCATCTATATAGATCATCATGGATGAAAAGCTCTCTGCAACAGCAATATGTATATAAGATAAACATTCCCAAAAAAGGAACCTAATTTACCTTTCTCCCCTATGAGATTGGCTGTCCTGTACTGTTCATCTCTGTGAAATTTCTCTCGTTCTTCTTTCTCAACTCCAAGTTCCATCAATTCCTTGTCACCTAGAGTTATCATTTAATTAGAGCTTATAAGTTTAAAATTATTCAAAGGAATGACACCAAAATTCAGCAGGTCTACAAGAATCTATGAATACATCTAACAACTCACAACCGAATTACACATTTCATTGTACCTTTTTAGTAAATAAACAAAGAATAAACTGACTAATAATGACTCACGTCTCTGAATTGTCTCCTCTGCAGACTCTAGCTTTATGGAAAGAGCAGCCATCTGTTGATTCAACCCATCAATCGCAACTGAACTAACCGATAACTTGTCTTCAAAGAACTCCTTATCTTTCTCAGCTACATTAGCAATTGTAATATGTCATATCTACTGAAATTTTTACCAACGCGTGAAATTATCATTTTTGATATGTAGGAAAGAAGTTGGAGACCATTTTGGACTTGACCGGCCAAGTGTTGCAATGTCTCTGTGAGTTGATCACACAACATCTTTGTAGAAGAGAATTTAGACTCCAGCCCTTTCCACAGCTTCTCATCCTCCTTCTGCTTCACCTTGAGCTTAGCATTCTCATTAAAGGCATTCTGCAGTTTGTCCTCCAGTGCACGGATGTGCTCAGTCGATTTCTTCAATTTCGTGTTCTAGAACATGGATAACACTGATTAGCCAGATGTACACTTCAAGTTTGCGTGTAGCACGGTTAGAAAATGCAACAAAAATTGCATGACAAGGAAAATCCAGAAAGATCATTGGCAAAGAGAAATAAATACCTATAAAAGCAATTCAAAGACATTAATTCCTAACTCAGCCTTCTCAAAACACTAATCATTGTGAGTTCAGAATATGCATACTTCTCAAAACAGACGCCTCACGTAATCCAAATGATTACACAAGCAAGTCACAGGAATGGCGAAGGTAAAAGAGCACACACAATCAGATTCAGAGAAACACTCAAAAGCGAAGTTTCCGTTCCCCTACCGCCATTTCGAGATCGGTTTTGACGGAGGCTTGCTCCTTCACCAGCTTCTCTGGTCACGGACAAATCAACGACGGAAAATCAACAGAGCGATTGGCAAAAGAAGAAGAAAAACATAACAGAGCACGCGAGGAAAAAGCAACGCCACGAGAACCTGCGGTGAGCTTCAGGTTCGCGAAGCTTCCGATCGAGAGCGAGTCCGTCGCGGACGGACGCGACGAGAAGGAGGAGAAGGCCTTCGCGGCCCCGGCGGCGGACGACGCCGACGACCGGGGCTTGAACTGGTCCAAGCTCTTGAAGCTCGGAAACCCTAGCTTCTGCATCGCGATCGGACGGATCGAGCTTGGAGAGGGAAGAGAAATCGGCGTCGGAATCGAGAGAGAACGGAGGAGGAGGAGGAGGAGGAGGAGAGAGCGAAGAGTTCGAGCGCGCGGTCCGTTGCGTCTGCAGTTCGTTCCAGTGGGAAATGAACTTGGCGCCAAGGCCAGCGGGGTCCTTTTATAGTCCGGTCCTCCCGTCGAAGTTTCCTCTCGCGAAAATTTAAAGGAAAAAATGCCGGCAATTTTTTTTTTTTTTGGGGTAATTTCGTTAATATGATGCAATACGGATTATTTCTAGGTGACATTTTTCAAAATTCAAATAAATATTAATTTAATTGCATATCGCTCTGAAAAATAATAAATGGACATGTAAAGCATTTTCTCCGAACTACTTATTAAATTTGTGGAGTTTAATGATTGCATTTTTTAACGCTAAGATAATATTTGACCTTTTTCATTGTGATACATTTGGACTGGTTGTTGTGCCTCCTATGGGACTATTTTGTTAGGCCGTTGCTGGTAAGTTTTGATAGATCCAGATCTACATGACGTGAAATCATATTATATAGGAAAATATCACAAATGATATATGAAGTTTTATCTAATCTTCAATTTCATCCATGAGCTTTCGATTAACTCAATTTAGTTCATGAACTATTAATATATGTTCAATTTAGTCCCTTCATTCAAACCCTTAAGCGACGACTGTTTTTCCTTTTTTATTTTTTTTCTTCTTCTCTCTTCCGTCCGCCGGCCATGGTGGAGGGAAGTCAACATCCCTGTCAGCAGCGGGCAAGGCGGCAGGTGGCCTGGGCAACGTGGACCAAGTGCGGCAAGTGTTTGCCCAGTACTACAAGAACGGCGATGGCAAATTCTCCTGCGACAAGCTCCGCCAGGTGCTCTCCGCACTCGGCTCCTCCCCCACAACCCATGAGGAGGAGGCCCAGGCCGCCATGCCCGAGATCAACAAGGACGGCAACGGGTTCATCAACCTCGACGAGTTCGCGGAGCTGATCCTCGGCAACGGCGATGGGGGGCCCAAGTGTGGGGCCAAGGAGCTCGGGGACACCTTTGACCTATACGACCTCGACGGAAACGGGGTGATTTCGACGAGCGAGCTGCACACGGTGTTGAAGAAGCTGGGGTAGAAGTGTAGCCTCAAGGACTACAAGAAGATGATCAGCTCGGTCGATCGGGACGGGGACGACAACGTCAACTTCAAGGAGTTCAAGAAGATGATGACGACGGCAAGCAATGGGGCTTCGAGCTGACAGTCGCCGTTCGCCTGCGTCAGGCGAGGGACGCCGGCCTCCCCAAATCTGGCAAGGGAGGCCCTCGCCCAATATCGACGAGGGCAACCCTCGCCTGTGTCGGGCGAGGGCCACCCCTGCCGGCGTCAGGCAAGGGCACCCCTCGCCTGACGCCCCTCGCCCGACACTAACGAGGGCTGCACCTGCCGGTGTTAAGCGAGGGCCACCCCTGCCAGCGTCGGGCAAGGGCTACTCTCACCGGACGCCAATTTCCCTCCACCGACTCCACCATGGCCGGCGGAGGGAAGAGAGAAGAAAAAGGAAAAAAAAATATTAAAAAGTAAAAAGACTAAATGCTCAATTCCATTAACTTTAACTAACAAAAGAATGAAATTGGTCAATTTTCAAATATTCAGAGACTAGATCGGATATTTATCGATAATTCAGGAACAAAATTAAACAAATTAAAAGTCTAGAGACAATATTGCACATTAAGCAAAAGTTTATAGATTATTTGTGACATTTTCCCTATCATATACACAATTTAAGGCTTTGAACGAGACAAATGCTTGGGAGTAGCAGTTTGAAAATCAATCGATGGTCATGACTAGTAAAAGGGTGTGTGAAACTAAAACCGGTTTTGAATAGAGACGTCACTTGGTGTGTGACATGCCGTACAAGCCAGTTTATGATTGCGGTTGATTGTCTTGATTGATTGACATGTTGATATTCCTATTAAGACGCATCATTCGAATCACTTTCGATCATTCTTAGTTTGAGTTCAAGGAGGGATGTAGACATATCGTAAATTAGAATGATCGTGAGATGTCAATTCTGACTTTAGAGGAAAACATCTGATAATGATGGATATGATGAGACCACCTCATAATATGCCTGAAGCCCTACAATTAGGATCTCCTATTATATATCAATGGAGAAAAACCAAAGTTCATCACTCAATTCGCCAATAACCCTAACAAAAAAAAATGCAACATTCTGGAGAAAAAATAATCATCAACTGAACATGTCAAACAGAAGAACTGTATTGAAGTGGAAAAGATCTTAGGAAAAATCATTCATCACCATAACAGGAGAAATCTGGTGAAAATGCTTCTGAAATGAGCCTCCCTCCTCTTTGCCGGCCGCCTATTCCAAGAGACATCATCACCGGGATCGGGCGCTGTGACACCTTGATTTTCCATATGTGCCGTCGAATTTAGCGAACCTCGCCGGATTTTGGTGAGATTTACACGGCAGCACGCGATGGACGCAGTTATATTGTGCGATTCCAGAAACTGGACTCAACTGGATACGAACACCCACCACTTATACAGACCATATCCATAGACACATGTATACACGGCCAAACGAAGAGGATACATTCTAAACCTGCGTAGGAAAACCATGAAGAGCAAGGAAAGATCCAACACTCAGAAATCAAATCGACCGTGCAAAAAAGCATGTGAAGTCATGTCCTGTCCTTTCTAAGATGACATCGTTCCATCTCGATCAAACGGACACAAGATCAAACCGCTAAACTAACCCCGGCTAGGGCGGCCGGATTCATCGTCGAGAAACGAGAAACCTAAGCACTTAAATCACTTGCGGTAACTAGATCGCCAAGAAGACTACCCTTGAGTTAGTCAGTCTGATGACGATACACGAAGAAGGGTGTACGTTAAAAGCAAACGGTGGGGGTTCCATTTTCCTAGAGATGCGCTGAAGGAAGAGATGGAGAGAGGAGCAGACCTTGCGAGGCGAGATCCCCGAGAAGCAATGGCGGCTCTCTCCTCGGGGCTGACCGGGGTGGTCCACTTGGAGAAGTCGCGGTCGAAGTAGTCCCAGTCCGGCAAGAGGACGCCGGCGATCCCCAGAATGCCCACCCCGTACGTCGCCATCGCCTTCTTGAAGGAGTGCGTCCACAGCCCGACCACCACCATCGCCGCCGCCAGCCAGACCAGGGAGGCCCTCAGGGCCGCGTCGTTGGCCATCTGACGACGGGGCGCGGCGGAGAAGGAGGCGAAGCGAGCTGGATGGAGACGAGGAAGAGAAGGAGGAAGGGGAAAGAGACGGTGGTTTGCGGTGAAGGGCCAGTGAGAAGGGCTTCTGAGGTCTCGGTGCATTAAAGGAGGCGGGTGGCAGTTCGCCCATTATGGGCAAAAGGCATTGAATTGTCATCGCGAGGTGAGCTAGGAAATCCTTTTCGTGCGATATCCGGCGACATAACCATGTATTTTGCACGGTATTTTTACCGCATTTCTTTACAGACACAATGTAACGCCGTAAAACAATTTACAACGTGCACAACCGAGGTTCTCTTCTAGTCTCCCGTGGAAATATACATGACAAAGGTGTCGTATCTCCTACGGCCGTTCAATTTCAATAATATTTAGTCAACTCATTTGGATTATCTTGTTGTTGGTTGGATTGAGTCCTTTGAATTTATAGTGCTCAAAGTCATAATAGAGTAAATTAAGCACATTTATCCATGCATTTAGCATGGTGAGATGGTTTAACATTAAATTTGTTCTTTTCCTATTAATTCATAGCAAAGAGGGAAAATGTATAGGTAAGTGAAAATTTCTTATTTAATCTTTTTGCTATCTTAAAATGTTTGATTTTTTTTGCAAAAGTACATCGATAAGACATACTTCTTATGTGTGTCGGCGAGATAAAGGAATATGCGTCAAGTATGTTGTCGATTTTTCATTAAAAAGCTTGTCTCGAAGGGAAAATTTTTTAAAATAAAAATAAAAATTCTTGAGATGGAATTGTCACGCCTGACCTTTGGGCCCTTAGCAAACTTTTGTCCAGTCATCGAGGTTTGGGCCGAGACCTTTGTATTGGGCCATCACCATTGAAAGTCGCCTCAATTGCTAGCCCGACCAGGACCAACATAACAATCCGGAAATCTAGAACGAGAATTTGCCCGATTTATCTCCCTTCTCCAACTGCTACCAAGGGACGAAACAGTCTCCTGCTTTCTCCATGTAATATTTTCTTAGCTGATAGCAGAAAATTCGAACTCTTCCGACCCAAGAAAAACATACTTTTCACATCTTCAAGTAAAAAGGTCAATCTCGCATCCTAATTTTTTTTACGCACCTAAGCAATTCCATAAACCTACAATTCGATGCACATGTCTATCCGGTAAGACTACTACTTCCAAAGAAAAATGCTACGGATGTTTAGGCACAAATTTTTTTTACTTTTAATTTTTCCTGGCTAGACAAACCCATCTATAAACTCTAGGGGGGCGTCTTTATTAAAAATATTCCACAAAATTTTCATCTTCGTACCTCCTAAAAAAATTAATTTAGTTAAATGTAATCGAAAGTTATCAAGATAATCCAAGAAAATCAGGTATCCGCTTCATTATAAAAAGTGAAAAAAGAAGGGACTGTTGACCTAAACTTGCCCCGGGAGACTTTGGAGCGTGTGAGGAATAGGCTGACGAAACCCACACGCAACAACTGCGGTGGGGTTTTTTGCCACATCAACTACCCAACCGCAACCGGGAAGCACGGGTCAACTGGGAGAAAATATTGCCTGGGTCTTACCCAACACGTAGGCGGTGGGTTAAACCACTTAGGAGTCGACACGTGGCGCCACGTATGCGAGCGCGTTAGAGGTTTGAAATTTGCGCGCGCGCCGCTCCTGGGGCCCACCATTCTGACGCTCTCTCTCCTCTTCTCTCCTCTGCGACCTGTCCACTCGTCCTCTCTCTCCTCTCTCTCTCTCTTTCCCCGTTCTCCGTTCCGTTTTGCGAGAGAACAAAAGTCGCAAGGCTTCTCTCCGAATGCTCTTCCCCTCCTCTACTCTCTCTCCTCCGCTGGTTGCCCGGACGCCGACGCCGACGCCTCTCTCTCTCCTCCGCTGTTTGCCTGCGACGCCGACGCCGACGCCTCGCTCTCCTCCGCCGGTTGCTCGCGAGGTTGACGCCGACGCCCTTTCCACCTCTGCCGACGCCTTTGCTCTCTCTCCTCCGCTGGTTGCCTGCGACGCCGACGCCGACGCCGACGCCAACGCAGCCTCCCCCTACGCCCCTGAACCCGACTCGGAGGCCGACGCCCCTCCGCTGGTTGCCTCCGTCGCCCCCGACTCCGACTCCGACGCCGACGCCGACGCCGACGCCGACGCCGACGCAGCCTCCGCCTCCGCCCTTGAACCCGACTCTGACGCCGACGCCCCTCCGCCGTTTGCCTCCATCGCCCTTGACTCCCACGCCCCTGAAGCCAGTTGCCTCCGTCGCCCCCGACTCCGATGCCTCCGCCTCCACCTCCGCCTCCGCGAGGGACATCGACGATCTGCCGAAGATTGCTGTTACTATCCTGTCAGTCCTTTCGGCATGAAGGTTAGTCTCATACCGTAAGGTATGATGTTTAACAAATGCTGATGGTTCAAATGGTCAAATGCTAGAGTGGGAAAATGTACCTGCTATGATAGCTGGTATAGTTTCTTTGGTTTGCACTTGAGTTTCCTCTTTGCATGGTGGGTTCTTTCTGTAGATTTGAGGTTTGTCACCATGTTGCCTATGATAATTCTGTTTTCTTAATGTTCCCAATTAAAGAATAATAACGGAACAAGTGCTGGTTTTCTCACCGATAATTGTGTTTATTTACGATCATGTGTGCCTAATAGGTTTTGTCTAGTAGCAAAAGCACCTTTGTGAAAGGAGCCTGTGGAGTTGGCTTGGGTTTTTCATGCCGGGATCTTCTAACTAGGATCCGAAGCCGCCGATAATGCTTGATGAGATTCCTACAAGATGGCTGAAGTTGAATTAGTAGGGAATGTTATCAGGTCATTATCTATCAAGATCTTGGAACTTACAAAATCAACATCCTAGATTCTTCAAAGTTTGTGTGAGCATTTTCCCAATGACATGTGTGAGAATGGTAGATATCAGAATCCTCATTTCTTGAATGAGGACAAGTGATATTGTGGAGGAAGACACACGGGGTCTTGCTGGACTTGTTCTTGGTTTGGGCAGCTCTATTAGTGCGGTTTACCGAAGTGGGGAAATTGATGTGACACGAAGATAAAGGACTTGATAACTTCATGGATTCCACACACGAGCTATTTGTTTGGAGCTCTAACTCCCGCAATGAAGGATCCGAGATGCTTCTATCTCGTTGGATCTTGTCTTGCACTTCCCATGGTTGTGGCTTTCTGCCAGAGAGTAGAATTGATGGATGTTGGTGAACTAAACCAACTGATGAATAGTTATAGAGAACTTATATCTGAATCATTGTCTGTTAAAAAGTCAGGTGCATTCCACCAGAGCTTGGTGATGGAATCATGTGCTGGAGGAGGGAGTCTCCTTGCCTGTGTTGTGAAGGAAGGCATAGATTCCATTAAAGTTAGATGTCTGAAAGAGTTACTGGAATTGTTGAGGAGATATTATTCCAATCCTCAGCCTCCCTCCACTTATCCGGGAGGGATGCTTGGAATTGTTAATTCTTTGGGTGCGAAGCCGGGTTGGTTCGATTCATCCCTTATCCTCCAATTACGGTTGTTACAGGCTGAAGGTGATTGAGGATTTTCCCTCAACTAGCCTTCTAATCATTTTTCGTGGTCCTTGTTTCTTACGGTGAAATGTTCTCTTGGCGGAATCTTCTCATATAATGCGTGTGCTTCTTTCAAGTCCCGTCATGCGAGCCTTTGTTAACATCATCAATGCAAGAGATGTTTCTTGTTGCTCAACATTCTGAAGATAATCAGCTGCAACAATACTCTGCGTGGGCACTTTCTTTTCTTCGACATAGTCTGTGGTCCAAGGAAGTAAATTTGGATGATCATATTCAGACTGGTACCACTTTGTCTCGAAGTTGCTTCTCAAAGTTTCTCCAATGACAAAAGATAGTCATTAAACTCTGCTCATGGTTAACGAATGTGAATTCATCAAAGATGAATAGGCCAAATACAGAGGTGATGAGCTCCATTTATTGTTCTTGTTTCAGAATTCTTCATGTTGAAATTTTATGTCACTCTATATCTGATGAAGGACTCACCGTAAAACTTTAGTCAAAAGTGGTTATCATGGACTAACAAAATCAACTTATATTTTGCTTTCTGAAGTGTTTGATTTTCCCTTGTTGGTGTACATTCTATTGTTGAGACTCTAAATTCTTGAATAGAACAAAATGAAGACATGTCCAACATATGGTTCAAGATGACCTATAACCTTGTGAATGCAGTGGTGATCAAAATAGAAGTTACTAGATTTGTTTGATGGGTTTTTTTTTAACATTTGACTTGCAGACACATGGAATGTGCTTGTTGAAGTTGCAGCAACTTTACAACGTGCTAAAGGAAGCGTTAAAAAACAGTGGCTTGTTTATGCAGTGGAGATTAGCTGTGTCTCTAATTTTCCCTCTACGGTATGCAACTATTCCCATACTTTTTGACGCATTACTAATGAAATGGATAGGGCATTAACTATTGCTTCTGTTCATAAGTTGTATGTGTCTCGGTTTGCTTGAAGGCTTGTCCATACCCAGCATGTTATATTAATTGCAATTAACAATGATGAATCAAAAATGACTTCAAAAGTATTTAAGTTTTGACTTATAAATTAGAGTCAAACGGCAAAAGAAGTCGGTCCTGCCTTTTTGTTCCCCCTTAACTCTCTTAGTCCCATTCTAATTATTGATTGAAGGTACTCAAGTAATGTGAGTTGAAAGAGATGCTTTCTTGTATTCAGTGTGTTGTACTGCATCGGGATTATGAGTGATGATGCTTAAGTGTTTAGTAAACACACCACTAGCTCTTTGTTTTCAGGACAGGTTTGCCTCTATAGTAAGATGTTAAGTTTCCATTTTATTACCCCAGTTCTGTTGCCTCGTGATAAAATGGGTTTATGCTCATGTGGAAAGATGGAGCAAATGGGATTCGCTTATCTATTGTTTGCTGTAAGATTACATGTTTGTTCATCATGCTTCTATGTAACTTTCTTAATCTCTTGCAGCCAATGCAATTTATTGGCCTGCTCTCGGGCGATTGCTGCAAATACATGCCTTTGTTGATCCCGATCGCTTCGGTGTCTTGTCTCTCTGCTAAGGTAACAATGGTATCTCATATTTGATTAGTTTTGTGTTGGTTAGTTAAGGAAGGTGAGAATAAATTCCCATCTCCAACAGCTCAGTTTTAGTGAGGCTTTATGTTTTGTCTCCTTGTCTATGAGATTCATTTTGCTCTATTGTATAAATTTCAGGGCATCCGAGCTATAACTGGTCCAATGGGGTGTCTACTTATTGTCAAGGTACTTCCTTTACTTTATCCTACCACCTTATAGAGTATTTTGGCATACATGTAAACTTGTGTATACAAGGGAAAAACTAAAAATGTTGTAAATGGCACTTTCATTGCCACGGAAATTCCGGGAGTTTATGCAGCCGCATAGACCACAAGTACTTATTTCCGGTGCTATGACATCTGTCCAAAACAGAAGATCTAACGAAGAAGGATTACAATCTCCCTTTTGCGAATTATAGAGGTGATCGCTTGAACTTTGGATTGGCTGCTGAGCTGGCTAAATCTGAAGGTTACATGGTTGAGGTACTTCCCCGTAATTACTTCTAGATGTGATTGTGATTTTAACATATCTTTGGAGACTGGTGTCAAAAGGTTATGCCTTATTGCAGATGGTGATTGTCGGAGATGATTGTGCTTTACCTCCCCCTCGAGGCATAGTCGGGAGGAGAGGATTGGCAGAGACTATTCTAGTTCACAAGGTTTGTGGTCTTTTTCTCTCTGAAAGGTTGTGCTTTGAATGTCCCTTTTGGCACTAAACAAGAATCTTTTCCTTCCCCACTTCTCATGGTCCACGCTTGTATCCTTAATTTTTGCCACCATCACTTTCATCTATTCGAGGGACTACGTCAACTTTAAAAACTCTCGTATTTTCTTGTTGTAATAGATCTTTAACATAGGGAGGTCCTGTTTTGGCAAATCAATTTGTAGAAAGTTTTTGAATTTTTAATTAAGAAAGTCAGAAGGACATCCCTTTCAGATTATTCTTCTGAAGTTTTCATGCATCTGGTAATATCTACGGTTCATTGTTGTTGAGAGACTCACACTTCTTGCCCTACGTTTATGAGTAGTGAGAGTGAAGAATACTGATATGATTCTTTGCTTTCATTTGTCAATATAAGGTCGCCAAAGCTGCAGCCGCAGCTGGGCTCTCACTTAAGGATGTTGCGGCGGGCGAAGCGTGCATCGAAATGGTTGGGACGATGGGTCTTGCAGTATCCGTTTGCACTCTACTAGGTCAAGCTTTTCACGACTATGTAAGCAATGTTCCCTCTAATTGGATATCTTTGTTTCTCATAAGATTTCCTTTTATTAATTTTTATGCCCATCTGCACATTCTACTTCATGGCAGGATTCAAGATTGTTGGGCGAACTACATGTTGCTCTTTTGAAGTCAATAATCGAGACATCGAAGATGTTGCAAGGACACACTCTTGGTTTGGGTGTAAATCAAAATAATGCTGGCAATCCTGAAGGCGGACATCCACAGATTGTTGAAGGGGTAAACTATGCTTTTCCAAACTTTGTTTAAATATTGGGTGGTCGTGTCCATATTCTCAAAACGGAAGAAATCACTCTCCATGTAATTCTTTTTAAATGAATAGCCCCGAAAATCAAATCCGTGTCTTTTAGTTTTTTTTCACATTTGTTCGCTGTTAAAGTGACGGCGGCGAGGGAAAGGAAAAGCGGATGGTACTATTGAATACATAGCCGTACTATAGGGACTGGGTAGGTGTACCTGGCCACCTAGTTTGGCGGTTGGCTTTTCTCTGAGCTTCTCTGCGGTCCCTCTATATAACCATGGGGCCGCTTCCTCATTTGGATATCAAACTGATCTCTTGTCTCCCCCTCTTCCGACCATCGCCTTTTTCTTCATCTTCAGCACACAGAGAAGAGACAGCTTTTGTATGGCCGCCAGCTCGAGGACTTCTGAGATCATGGGAATCGACAAGCGAGTCATTGATGATCAGCGACGTCCACAAATTTGAGCAGAGCTTTGTTGCCTCGATAATTTAATGAACTACCATTAGTTTCACAGAATTTTCCTACGGTTTTGGAGTGAAGGTTCAGAATTCACCTAAAATGTACTTGCTCTGCTATTATCCGCTAGACTTCTCGATTGCTAAATGCATTCTTTGTGAAGATTCCTGATCTTATTTTATTTGTTTCTTTTCTTTGAAAATCAATGCTGTAAGTCTTCATCTTGCTCTAATATTCCAAACACTCTCTTTCAATATCATTTCTGAAGATGTGCTGCAAATTTATGTAGGATGACAAAGAGGACAATTTTGCCATAGTATTTGCAGCCATGGGAGTGAACATGGAAACCGCACAATTTTTTGAACGTGACTTTGAGGAAAATGGGTCAATGAAGACAGTGACCCTTTTCCTTAATCTAGTGTGGTAATATACCTTTTTAGGGGCAGAAACTATAACCAAAACTTGTCGCCGCTTTCCACCGATGCTTTGTGGAAACCTCGTTACTCCCGTGTATCCAAGGTTGATTAAAAAATGGCGGAAGCGGAGACGTTCGCGTTCCAGGCGGAGATAAACCAGCTCCTGAGCCTGATCATCAACACCTTCTACAGCAACAAGGAGATTTCCTCCGCGAGCTCATCAGCAACTCCTTCAATGTACGTCTCCTCCACCTCGCTTTGAAGTACTAGGTTGCCTTGTTCAATGTCTTTTGTCTGTTAGGTGTTCGTAATGGCTTGCAGGCTTGAAGATCAAAGAGATTTATGTTTGCTTGAAGTAGTTGTTCGATGCCTGGTGAAGACTTAAGCGTGTCATTTTTAGTTGATTGGATGGCTTTGCCTTAGGCATTGTTGAGAAATGCGATATTGTGATGCTGAAGGTGATATATTAATTCTGATCTGTGAGCGGTTTGTGTGTGCTTTAGGCATTGGATAAGATTAGATACGAGAGCCTCACGGACAAGAGCAAGCTTGATGCCCAGCCCGAGCTGTTCATTAGGCTGGTGCCGGACAAGGCCAACAAGACCCTTTCGGTCATTGACAGCGGCGTTGGCATGACTAAAGCAGGTCATGTAATTAGGCTGATGTTGCATTTTTGCAGCTCCATTGGAAGAGGGAGAATCTGAGGAAGAGTATCCCGGAGTCATTCCCATCTGCACGTTCTACTTCATGGCAGGATTCAAGATTGTGGGCCGAACTACATGTTGCTCTTTTGAAGTCAATAATTAGAGACATCGAAGATGTTGCAAGGACACTTGCTACTGGTTTGGTTATAAATCAAAATAATGCTGCCAATCCTGAAGGTGGACATCCGTGTTCTTACTAGACAAAAAGCTCGCCAGGTACATATTCTCTTGTAAGTTCAAGTAGTTTTATCTGGTGCACTTGTTGGGCGAACTACATGTTGCTCTTTCTTGCTACTTATTCAATCTCGTGTTTTCAGATAGATTTTCTTATCATACAAGATGAATCCACCTTCTCCCCCTTTTGAATGTTCACCTATGTGGTACGGCTATATCTACTCTATATCTGTGCCTTTTTTGTATTGATTTTTCTTATGAATTTTGCTCTAGCACATTAAGGGAAAATGATGAGGGCTGCATCTTGAGGGATGATTGCCCCTCAAGTTTAGGCATTCTTACCTGAGAGTGAGCTTTTATTTCACAAATGATCGTTTCTTAGATTCAAATATTTCATCATGGAGGTGTATTGGCTTTACTCATCCCTCTTTTTCTTTCCCAATGAACTCTATCTATTGTGAATGGAACTTTAGTGTCCAATCTCAGAGTTTAGAATTCTTGACATGTACAAGAAAGAAGGATAATATTGCTCATTTCTGAAAATACTGAACTGGACAGGGGTCCCTCTCTTGTGTCTTCCTTGAAGGATTCTTCTCTTCATCCTTCTTTGCGGCAACCTGCCCTTGATCTCATTCAAACTATCTTGCTCTATGATGCTGCTGCCTTAATATCATCAGCCTTAAGTTTTCACACACGCCCAAGTATTGGTAGAGGTGCCATCAAGTTGAATGATGATGAAGATGATGATCGGCCAGCATTTCTTCCATATCGTGTGGAGGAGGAGGATTTTGGTGCGTGGGGTGCTTTCAGTTCACAAAATATGGTTGTTTCTCGGGAATATAGAGGATGGGTGTGCATCCCCATGTTATGGACTAATGTTTTGGTTGAAATTGATCCCAATGTTCTTCCATTGTCATTTACCAAGGCTGTCTTTTGCGCCAGATCTCGCTTGTTGTTTGTCGAACCTGATATTAGTGGGGAAAATTATCTTCCAATTCAATCTTGGATTTTGTCATTTGCTGCGGAAATGTCATATGCATTTGGATGGAAGGTTCCTATTGGCTCTAATTCGTTGTCATTTATGTAGTATCGTGTTTAAACATCGATTTTGTTGTATGTCCTGATGACATTTAGAAAATAATGCATACTGCCTATACTGTAGTCCAAAGTTGCAAAAGATTCTGTCCTGCTGTAGTGAGTGCTTGAAATGCTCCAGAACTCGGTCAATGGTGCACCAAATAAAAACAATCATATTGTAGTTCTTTGTAAAAGATGACTGAAACCATCTGCTGGGTAGGTTAAACTCCTCCATGATTGGAAGACAATGTTTCCCACAAATATACCAGGTGTCATTCTAGAGAACATTCCCATCTCATCTTATTCAATATGATAGATTGTAGATCCTATGGAGTTTCTTATCTCTCCATCACTCGTATTTTCTACTAGGAAATAGCAATTGTGCTCACATAACTCATAACGACAAGCAAGCGCAAGCAAGCGCTAAAGCAGAAAATTTGCCTCAATCAAATGTCAACATACAAGACACGCCTATTAGAACTCCCTGTGAAGTCTCCATGACGTTTTTTGTGAAAATCATTCGGTTTCCTGTCTCAACATCTAGACAAAGGGACAACTCTTAACTTCATCAAGCACGGGGCCACACAGAGCCAAAGTCGTCGATCCTGGTGTGGTAGAATGAACTGAAGAAAGTGAGCCTTGTCCTTGCTTAAAGTTCTTTGAACTTGAAACTAGCGGTCTTGAACCTCCCCTTCCCTTGCGATTGGAAAGGGACTTTGAGGGTGTCCTTAGCGGCAAAAGCTTCCACCATCATCGAGCCATGGCAGCCGTTCCTTGCGTCTCCAACGGCGAAGGTGAGATTGTAGCATTTACTCGGGAGGGTTCTTATGATTTGGGCAATCGCACTTTCTCCTCCTGCAACTAGCTCTACTACTGCAAGTCCAAAGGGGACGTTGAAGTGCTTCTTGTCTATGAACTTCACTGCCTTGAGCGATTCAATGATCCAACCAGGAAAGGGAGATGTGAGATCCTCCTGTCTTGGGGGGAGGAGTACACCATTGGATGAATTGATCAGGCGGTGTCAAATCCGGCATTCTTCACCAAGTTATCTGCACATTCTCAAAAGGTCAGGAGTGGTGGAACTTGGATTTGAACTTCTCCAGGAGCCAAATATATATAGCCATGTGATGTAGATGATGAAACTTCTGGTTCACAAAAGAAAGTTTGTCTAGTCTTGCCCAGAGAGGCAAAGCTTAAAATTAGGTTTTCAGCTTGAAAGCATCACAAACAGCTGTCAATCCACGAAAGAAAAGAATACCATACTCAATCGCCCATTCTAAACATCTCATCCAAAATACAAACCACATCCAGGAAAAACCTTAGAAGAAGTTTCTTGGAGTGAGAGAATAAGAATCTTGCATATCAGAGAAACATGAGCAGAGGAAGTAGAAAATAGGGGCAACCATATTTGCAGCCTAGTAAAATACTGACAATTGTTGAGACATGAATTTACTTACGGGATACAGTATGATGAAGTTTCTCTTGAACCCTCACTCTTCTCACAAATTGGCTTGTTAAGACTCACATCCTGGTTTTGTGCTTTCATGTTTACAAAATTTCGCTTTCTATGCTCTCTTCTTGGGGTGACATATTACGTGACTATCTTAGGTCCCTATGAGTTATGAGTTGAATCATGAGACTAGGTAATTAAATTTCTTGAGTAAAAGTTAATTTGTCCGCAGCTGTCAAACAACAAAGGGAAAGTTGACACAACAAAATACCTTGATTAGCATCTAGAAATCTTCCTTCGTTTGGAGAAACTCTTGAATCCTGCAGATAGAAAAAAACTTAATGAATAAGGCACTTGTAGGAATTATCTTGCTCACATATAGCTAAAACAGAGTACCTTTCTTCCAGGAACAAAGTCGATTGTGGTGACTTATTCATATATCCAATGTTAACATCATTTAGTATGATGGTAATTGTATAGAATTATTCTTGACAACAATGGAACACTGGTAAATTTTCTAGAAAGGATCGGGCCCTATTTCCTTTCTACTGAATTTAAGGTACACAATTAAAACAAAGCATAGGAATTTAAAAGCTTGTCTTAGCTACCTTAGAATCCTAGTTAAAACAACAATATCACACAATCAATGAATCAATGGAGTGAAATTGGTCTTAACAGAAATCGCTATAAAAAAGCTACCACTGAACAACTCAAGGTTTTGCATAGTGGCATGATCGAGATTAACAATTGAAGGCAACCCCTTGCTTGCAGCGGCCAATTCCATCAGCTCCAGCTGTTCATCCTCCATAAGCTCCATGGATTCCTTGGCAATTCTGCGAGCAAAGTGGCCTTCTCCACTGCAGCTTTCCGTCTCTCTGCTTCTTTTTCTCGACAAAGCTCTTCTTTTTGTCTCTTTTTCTCTGCCTTCCAAACAAAAAACCAGAGAAGTTGGTAAAGAAAAGAGAAGAAGAGATGCTGCTAAACCAATCAAATAAAGCAAAAGAAACTAACCAGCGAAAATGCAATATCAAGCTCAAATACTTACCTTAATAGATTCTTTCTCAAATACTTCTCCCGTCACTCGATTCTCGCCTTTGCTCACGTAGCAATCTCTCCTCCTCTCTCTACTGTTCACGCATCAACCTTTCTTCTTCCTTCCTTCTTTCACGATCAAATCTTTCCATCTCTTTCCTCATTCGTACCTCAGCCTGCAATAGAAAAATACAGGATATCAGTACATGCCAAAGTTTTCTCCACAAAGCTCACATATCCTTAAGTGATAAATGAAAGGGTTAATACCCTGAAAAACCCCAAACTGGTACACCTGTGACAAATTTACCCTGAACTATTTTTTTAACCACCAAAAACCCTAAACTGGTAAACCTTTGACAAATTTACCCCAAACTGATACACTTGTGACAAATTTACCCTCTGCTATTTTTATTAAATTTTAATTAAGTTAAATGACACGTGACGGTTGACCGGCAAACCAATTTTGGATTTTACACCCCGTTTGTCACAATTTACAATTTTTGTGATTTTTTTGTGGTATTAATTTAATTTAGCGGAGGGTATAATTGTTACAAATTGACCAGTTTGGGGTTTTTTATAGTCAAATAAATTAATTTGGGGTAAATTTGTCATTAATATACAAGTTTATGGTTTTTTATGGTCAGTCGGGGTAAATTTGTCATAGGTGTACCAGTTTGGGGTTTTTTATGGTCAAAAAAATAGTTTGGGGTAAATTTGTCACATGTGTACCAGTTTGGGGTTTTTCAGGGTATTAACCCTAAATGAAAACCTTTCTCCTCAAAATATTTTCTTTCTCTACTGCTTTGCAAATTCGGTTTTCATTAGCTTCAACTTCCCTAGCCATCTGTGCTTTCTTCAATATGCAACAAAATGACATTTTTGGTCACCCTAAAGCTATATCAAAAAGTGATGACAATACTATGCTCTCAGAAGCATCAGAATTACCTTCCATTTTCTCTTGACATGTAGGTCAGAAGTACCATGCAAAATTGTCCTGTCAGGCAGGGTAGAAGAATCGTCTTGACCGATAAATGGATGGCTTCCTTGGTGAGCATCCATTTGAATGTTAACAAAAGACTCTCGGCTGAAGGGAATGATCATCTCTCAGTGGGGATAAAACACTGTTTTGCTCTCTATCTTCTTGTGAGACACGGCATACTCGCAGTCGGTGACCTCGAACACCATCAACACTAGGCAGCTTCTCACTTCCATCAATAGATGACACTCTGGTAGTTTGCCCATCCACCGGGGCATCAAGATAGTGAGTTTGGGCAATCCGTCCAGGGGGTATGGTATCTTGCGGGCTGGTCACGCAGCAAGAATCGATACTCATGGTGGAGAAGTATTGAAGCAACCTGGATAATCACACATAACACAAATATTGGCAATCCACATATGACTTCGAAAATTGAATGTTAACAGGCGAAACTAGCATCAGAATTTTATTAGATTCTTCTAAGAGCAGTTAAAGTTCTTAAAATTAAAAAAGACAATTCCAGTTTTCATACAGAAAGACAAGAAGAACAAACTTGTAAAAGTATCGAGAAAGGACATGTAGGGTGTAAGTATATAGGAAGTAACAAACCCTTATCTTGCATGATGGTGAGCGCTTTCTCTGCAGCTGAACCACTGCGTAAAGTAGAAATGACTTCTTCACAACCTTTAACCTAAAATCACAAGTTCCTCCATTGAAATTCATCAAAGCAAAAAATAACAAATAGAGAATGTCATTCTAGAATCCATTCGGTATAGATGCATGACAACTCCATCTAGGTATAAGATGGACTACCAGAGAATGCCTTCGAAGTGCATTTCATCGTCATTCTTAGAAAATATAAACACAACTTACAAATAACAACCAAATCCGCATCCTTAATGAATGAAGTATGACCGAAACAAATCGGATTTTCTTCGAATACCCAAAAAGATACAAGCAACAAGGTGAAGCCTGTTGCCTAAAACGTTTTGAAGAAATTGTTTGCCTATATTCCAGAGGTGCTGTAAATCCAGCAAATAGTAGTACATCAAATGTGTTTGTTACATAAGTGATTGAAATGTCAGGCAACACATGGTAGAGATTGATGTCGCACTTCATCCACATGCTGTATTACATGCCACGTCTCTGCTTTCTATTCGTTTCTTATGGATAGTAGATGGAGTGACCCAATAGAAATGTCATTATTGGAACCTCGATTACACTATGCTGGTATGCTTTACACATTGTGATAAGGTAGCCGTAGGGATTGAAAGTTTACAATATACAGTGATACGACTATGAGTATCCCCAACCTTAAATGAACCTTGAGTAATTCATCCTCTGTCTTTTCTTAAACACAATATGTAGGGTCAGAGAAAAGTGAATCCAATAATAGATACTCACTAGCCAGAGTCAATGTTGAATTCCATCAGAAGGAAAGCAAGATCAAGACCTCTATCTGAGCAAAAAAAAATGGAAGAGCCCTCCACGGAATATGATTCCCCAATTAGGTCGAATTATGTGACAATTCATAATCATAGGCTTCTTCAATTGTGGACCAAATCCAGTAGATAATGCCAATTGCCTAAGTATTTTTGGCCATGTCAATGGATTCAAATGCTTCTGCCACTTGCATATATCAAAACCCCAAGCATATGCCTATGAAAAAAATTTAAAAGTTCATTAGTCTTTAAACAAAGTTTAGATAGTTTACCCCTTCAACAGTCTATGGATGTCCACCTTCAGGATTGGCAGCATTATTTTGATTTATAACCAAACCAATAGCAGGTGTCCTTGTAACATCTTCGATGTCTCTAATTATTGACTTCAAAAGAGCAACATGTAGTTCGCCCAACAATCTTGAATCCTGCCATGAAGTAGAATGTGCAGATGGCCAAAAAAATTAGTAAAAGGAAATCTTATGAGAAACAAAGATATCCAATTAGAGGGAACCTTGCTTACATAGTCGTGAAAAGCTTGACCTGGTAGAGTGCAAACGGATAATGCAACACCCATCGTCCCAACCATTTCTGATGCACGCTTCGCCTCTGCTGCAACATCCTTAAGTCAGAGCGCAGCTGCGGCTGCAGCTCTGGCGACCTTATATTGACAAATGAAAGCAAAGAATCATATCAGTATTCTTCACTCTCACTACTCATAAACGTAGGGCAAGAAGTGTGGAGTCTCTCAACAACAATGAACCGTAGATATTGCCAGATGCATGAAAACTTCAGAAGAATAATCTGAAAGGGATGTCCTTCTGACTTTCTTAATTAAAAATTCAAAAACTTTCTACAAATTGATTTGCCAAAACAGGACCTTCCTATGTTAAAGATCTATTACAACAAGAAAATACAAGAGTTTTTAAAGTTGACGTAGTCACTCGAATAGATGAAAGTGATGGTGGCAAAAATTAAGGATACAAGCGTGGACCATGAGAAGTGGGGAAGGAAAAGATTCTTGTTTAGTGCCAAAAGGGACATTTAAAGCACAACCTTTAAGAGAGAAAGAGACCACAAACCTTGTGAACTAGAAAAGTCCCCGCCAATCCTCTCAACCCGACTATGCCTTGAGGGGGAGGTAAAGCACATCATCTTCGACAATCACCATGTGCAATAAGGCATAACCTTTTGACACCGAGTCTCCAGCATATGTTAAGATCACAATCACATCTAGAAGTAATTACAGGGAAGTACCTCAACCATGTAACCTTCAGATTTAGCCAGCTCAAGCAGCCAATCCAAAGTTCAAGCGATCACCCGTATAATTCTACGAAAGGGAGATTGTAATCCTTCTTCATTAGATCTTCTCGTTTTGGACAGATGTCATAGCACCGGGAAATAAGTACTTGTGGTCTATGCGGCTGCTAGAACTGCATAAACTCCCAGAATTTCCGTGGCAATCAAAGTGCCATTCACAAAATTTTTAGTTTTTCCCTTGTATACACAAGTTTCCATGTATGCCAAAATACTCTATAAGGTGGTAGGATAAAGTAAAGGAAGTACCTTGACAATAAGTAGACACCCCATTGGACCGATTACAGCTCGGATGCCCCGAAATATATACAATAGAGCAAAATGAATCTCATAGACAAGGAGACAAAACATAAAGCAAGAGGGTTGACATATCTAGTGAAAGCCAAAAAAATAATCAAAACTAGGGAATAATTACATAAGATCAAATCAGAAGAATACTTTCATAAGATGGATGGCTTTGATATAGCTTTCATAAAATCAAATTGGAATAATCTGAGGCTCTGATGGCACATTCCACCTATGGTACAAATTATATTTTAGTTGTTATAAATTAATAGAAATCTGACAGCTAGCCAGCAGTTCTACCTAAGCTCTCCGCATTAGATATCAGTATGCTAGCATACACACCTTCGTTGCTCGGCCTATCCCCATCTTCCTTTGCTAAACTAGAATTGACAAGACACCGCTGATGGCTTGAGTGTCTTCTCTCCACATGACATGTGCAACTTAAGAGCTTATGAAAATTCAAATGATCCTGCGCTTGGAAGAAAACTCAGCTGTAACTTCTACAAAAGATAGTTTCTAAAGAAAAGAGAGAAAATGAATAATTTATCCATGGGGATAGCAGTTAAACCATTACCATATTCTTCTTCATAACCAAATGACATGCGAGGAACACCAACAAAATAATGACACTGCGACTGTTACACACACCATGATACTCCAAAGATATCGCTAATCTGCAGAATCTGCATTAGAAAAATTAAAAAACACAACTAATTAAAGTAATGGACTACAACACAAGAAAGTCCACACAAGTGTAGCAAGATATCAGCAAATGCATAAAAAGGAAGAGGCTAAAATTGGACCATTTGTGGTGATATAGCTGACATGCGTTTATATGGAGTTAATGACACAGCTGTTTGCAAAAAGATTTCGAAACAAACACGCTGGGCATACCATTCTAACTGAAAAGTGAATATCACTCAAAACATATGCAACCATCATATCATTTTCAAACCTATCAATCTTGTCTAATCCAGGACATCAATGGTAATCCATCAACGACAAAATACAAAATTTGCATGCAACTTGATTGAAAATGTTACCACAGGAGGAGATACATTAAATTCAAAAGTCAAAAGTGACGCACAAATCACAGATCAGTTCTATCCTTGCGGTGGAGGTATCTTAATCGTACATTATGATGCTGGTTAAGTGCAAAAATGGAATTCCAGCAAGTATCATAACTTCAATAGGGAGAGAGCCTCACAAAAAACATGCACTTAATTACATCCATAAATTCAATAGAATTTCTGACAGATCTTACCAGGAAGCAAGGATGAGAGATGCCATGTAAACATCTGAACTACTTTTCTAACTTTCAGAAGAAAAATATATAATGTGAGGTATCATGCCGGAGAAATCTTCTATAAAACATACCTCAGGAAAATCTCCAAGTAAACCTGTCAATTTCTACGATAAAATAAAGTTGTGCACTGCATCTGTATAATCAGCAGCAGCCATGACTCGATGCTTCACCTCTTGCTCCATTGTTGTCCCGAATAAACAACATCGTGTTATTCATCTGAACAAATGACACTATCATTATTCAAAAAGAATGCATGAAATTATTCATGTCAACAAAATATAATTCAGGAGACCTTTAAAGGACAAGAGTGATGAAGTTCCTTGCGAAAGTAATAGTCAAGCAAGCACCATATGGCTTTTCCGTCAATCAAGGAATCGAGATTGTCAATCTTGAGACCATAACTGTCGCAAATTGCCTGAAAACATACAATGACAACGATCAATTGGACCAATAGATATGTGCTTAAAAGGCTGAAGGTTGAAGGCAATACAACTCAGGAGGGCCAGGACCAAAACGTTTGATGGTCACTGTAGAAAGAAAAGATACAAAGCTCAACACTTAACGGTCAAGGTTTGGGATTAATAAGGTATAAATCAAAACCTACCTTAGAATAGAAAAAGTTCAATATATATATAATGATGACCTGATATAACGATAGAAATGCAGTAAGACAACATTAACCTGATATAACGATGACCTTGTCATATGTAGCAGGCGAAATATCAGCCCGCAACACGACCTTCACCTGCATTTCCACCAATAGGATTGGAACGGTCGTGTGAGTTACCGAATAAACTATAAGACTCATGAAAGAAGCATCCCAAAAAAAAAAAAAAAAAATTATGAAAGGGCGTTGGCGACGGCGTCGGGGGCGGAGGCGGAGGCGGAGGCGGCATCGGAGGCAACCGGCTTGAGGGGCGTCGGAGTCGCGAGGGGGCGGAGGCAGAGGCGGAGGCGGCGTCGTCGGCATCGGCGTCATGCGGAGGAGCGTCGGCGAGAACGGAGAGAGAGAGCTCGTCGGCGAGAATGGAGAGAGAGAGAGAGCAGAGGAGGGGGAGAGAAGCAGGGGTGTGACTTTTGTTCTCCCCGAGGAACGGAACGGAGAACGGGGAGAGAGAGAGGAGAGAGAGGAGAGGGAGGATGATTCGACAGGGGCGGAGGCATCGCAGAGCTGTGGGGTGGGCCCCACACGCGGCTCGCGCGAATTTTGAACGCCTGATGCGCTCGCACACATGGCGCCATGTGTCGACTCTGAATGGTTTAACCCACCGCCTACGTGTTGGGTAAGACCCAACCAATATTTTCTCGTCAACTGGTGTATTCATTGCGTCGCCTATAATAGAACACTTCTTTTTAAAAAATGAAAAATAAATAAATAAAGTCGAAGTCACTTTTTGGACTAAAATCACAGTTTTGTCGTTTGAACTCAAATTATGCTAGCAAGTGTTCAAGACATTGAATCAAAGTCTAAACAAGCACAGAAAAGATTTTGCAAATTCTTTTTATATATGGTACCAATAATATATATAAATACAAAAAAATTATTTTTTTATTTTTGCTTTTTCTAAGTGAAGCCTACACGACTCCACATAGTGGCACATTAATGCCATATCTCATCTCATTGAGATTTATTATTGAAAAATTATCACACCAATATTTTTCATCTCTCAAATTAGATAGATCCAATATAAGTACTTAATCGCACTAATTAGATAAGTTTTAGAATTTGATTCCACCATTCGAAAATTTTAAAACTTAATTGCTTTCTCATTACATTGCGTAACTTCTAGTTGCCTTTCTTTTATATTAGAGGGAAGCAATTAACTTGGTGGCCATCGAAAATTAAGTAGGATTAGTAACCAAAATGGTAAATACCAAAAGTCCTTACATTTCATTTTGATTCTATTTTGTAGAATACCTTTTGCATTTCAAACGATATTAAAATACAAAAAAAGTTGGAAACTCCCATTTCCATGGAAGGTCTCAAGTGTCGTCCTCTCTCTCTCTCTCTCTCTCTCTCTCTCTCTCTCTGCGCGATATGGTACTGCGACATTGGATTCGACATTGCTAAGAATCGTTGATGTCGCCACTGTGTTGATTTGGGTGGAATGCCACAAGCTATGGCGGCGGAGGTGTGATGGCGGGCACTCGCGATGGTGGTAGAGGTAAGCCGGGGAGGTGGGGACCTCATTTACCTTTTCCGTGATGATCAAAGTATGCATTGCCAATGTATATATAGATTATTACAAGGAAATCATTCCCATCACTTAATTTTGTGCTTAATGAGAAAGTGGGTAATTATAAATTTAATTACATTTATGAATGAAACCGTATGGGAAAATTTTTGCTCATACTAGCAATGTGCGTTATTAAAAAAAAAAAAAAAAAAAAAAAAAAAAAACCTTTTTTCCAGGGAGATGTTCTGTAGAGGGTGGAACAATTTTGATCATTTTAAGGCAGTCAAAGTACATGTCGCCTTCAAGGCTGAGTGCTTCAACTTTATACAGGTCATGGAACACGCACAAGTTTCATTTTGTTTATGAACATTACAAAGTTCATATTGTGGTCCACATTCGAAGCTACCCGCTCGTGTTCTACCTAGCTTGTATCGGTAATTAAATCGGGAATCTTGACGGCCGGCAAAAAAAAAAAGTTTTAGGTCGAAACCTAACAAAACCAAATTAACTTGAAATCTCGAGTTAGATTATATAAAGTGATAGATTCACAATCGTGTGTGTTTAATAAACAAACTAGGCTTAAGATTCCGTTATTCAACTAGATATAAACCTAACCACGAATTTATTATCCGTCATCACGTATTAATGCTCGGGTTTTCGATATTTAATGTTTAGCTCGATTAAACTAATCGCGACCTTAATCTTGCCCCGCTTATCTAGCGACTCGGTCCCTTTTGGAGATGAACCAATAGAAGAAGGGCTTTCCACGAACGGTCTTAAAAAAATAGTAAAATCCACCTAACTTTGATGAGCATAGGGAATAGGAAAGTCCTTGCTAAGGGCTAAATGATTGTGCCCACCTGTTCTCCCTATGATTTGCATGTCCGGTCCCTCTATACCCCACTCTCTACTTTGATTAAAAAAAAGGGAAAATGTCACAAATGGTCCTTGAACTATTGATGAATGTCCGATTTAGTCCCTGAACTTTCAATTTGCTCAATTTGGTCCTTGAACTATTGATAAGTGTCCAATTTAGTCCCTCAACTTTCGATTGGCTCAATTTAGTCCCTGAACTATTGATAAATGGTCCGATTTAGTCATTCGTGAGAGAAAAAGCACAAAAAAAGAAAAAAGAAAAAACAGTAACGAATGACTAAATCGAACAATTTATCAATAGTTCAGGGACCAAATTGAGCCGATCGAAAGTTCAGGGACCAAATTGAGCCGATCGAAAGTTCAGGGATCAAATTGAATAAATTGAAAGTTCATGGACTAAATCGGACATTTATCAATAGTTCAAGGACCATTTGTGACATTTTCCCTAAAAAAAAACATAAGTCAAAAAAACCTTTTGTACATTTTGGTTTGTACAACCCATGGCATGATAGCTTAATTAGTAACATTATGTGGAGTAAACTATTCTAAAAATACCAAACTCAAGAAAGTGAATACACATAAAATCACCCATTTTCTCTCAATGCAGCCAGGATTTATTTAGGGTGCATCATGATGATTATCTCGAGCACAACTAGTCGACATAGTCTATTGTTATGATTACATTCGATAATGATTATTTGTTCTTCATCATTGTAATTGCAAGTTACATATGATCAAATATCACAAAAAATGTCGAATTATGCCTACTATAATCCAAATATCCCAAACTTTTTTGTGTCATCAAAGACCCTAAACTGGTCTATTATGACACGGATACCTCTAACTCTTTTATTGTGTCACAAAAAAATCCAAATTTATACATGCGTGCCATATATACTATTTATATTAGTTTCCATCCATGAATGAGGAAAGTTGAGATCAATAGTATGATTCTAAACTAGATAAACAATACGACACCGGTATAAGTTCAGGATTTTTTATGACACAAAATAATGTTGGAAGTATTTGTGTCACAGTTGACAAGTTTAAGATTTTTACCGACAAAAAAATTAGGATATTTGTGCCACGGTAAGTATAGTTTTTGGGATTTTTACGGTATTAATTCAATATACAAACATAAATACATACATATATCGGCTATTGTAGCGAAACTACGTAGACTACATTCGCGTAGCTGCTGGCGTCGCTGTACTTACAAACGGACAGCAAATATCGATCTGCTCCTAACGAAATAATCCGGAAAAGTCCTTGAGTTTGATTAAATTAGAAGCAAGGTCCTGTGAGGGTCCAGAGAACGAGACGTCAGGGATGTTGAATTGTGGCCATGCATAATGGATGACGAAAGTGCCCGTGTGTTGCGTGCATGGGAGAGGTTCCTCCAGCCAGCAGCGACCGGACACGCGCCGCCCAATCAGTTCCCGGCTCGTTAATTTAATTGGTGCCTTATGATATAATTTTCTGGTTTTGGAAGGACGGAGGGAGACAGCGCAGCTTTGACCGGGGAGATTCACGACATTAGCTCCCCAAATTGGACACGTTTTTAAAACCCGGTGATTCTTACCGATTAATCCCCAAGGAGAAATGCATTCAGAATTTACTAAATGGGTTCAGATGGTAAAGTGTATCTAAGCCATCATGCGTGGGATCTATGTGAAACCTATTAAGTTTAACCGGCTCATATACATTTTAATATATGTAACACATGTTCCGGATACTTCCTTGACGACTCAACATCGGTGCATAATGTGGACCGGTCTATGTGTGAATTTTCATCACACTGGATGCGGGGTCCTACACTGTCGAAAGGATATACGTGTCATTTCATGTGGAAGAGAGAGAAGGTCTATCATGGACATTACTCTAGGAAAGTCCTTAAATCATGTCCGTCTTCCGAAATAAAATAATTCGTACAGGTTGTGTCTCGTTAAATAATAAAAAAGGTCAGAGGAGAAAGAACAGAGCAAAGGCTGAGATCTTGTGTATATATAGTGTTGAAGTGTTGCAGCCAAGGATTACTGGGTAGCTCCACGAGGAAGCAGCCGACTCGAGCAAGAAACTGACGAACGCACGTTGTCATTAGGATTGATAATCCACAAGAACAAAAGAAAAAAGGATCATGGGAAGATCTCCATGTTGCGAAGGCGATGGCCTGAAGAGAGGGCCCTGGTCTTCTGAGGAAGACAAGAAGCTCCTTGATTTCATCCAGCAGCACGGCCATGGGAGCTGGATCTCTCTCCCTAAACGTGCAGGTTTCCAGCCCTCCCTCCCTCCCTCCCTCCCTCCCTCTCTCTCTCTCTCTGAGGCTTTACTTATTTGTGAGTTTCATGTGCAGGTCTTAATAGATGTGGCAAGAGCTGCAGATTGAGATGGATAAACTACTTGCGGCCGGACATCAAGAGAGGGAGTTTCTCCCCGGAAGAAGAACAAACCATCTTGCATCTCCACTCCGTGCTCGGAAACAAGTAATAGATTCTGGAAACCCTACACGAAACACTGAATCGATACTTTCGTTGCGCTCAGACTTGTTTTCCAAAATATACTGTTCTTTATATTACGAGTTATGACCAGCCGTAGACATGGACTATCTCATAAACAGAGGAATCTTAATTAATGCATTGTAATTAATTAATATGGTTTTTATGGTCGGGTAACATGCTTTTTCCAATGTGCCAGATGGTCGGCAATCGCAACACGACTTCCGGGTCGGACCGATAACGAGATCAAGAACTACTGGAACACCCACCTGAAGAAGAAGCTGATCCGCATGGGGTTCGACCCGGTGACTCACCGCCGGAGGACGGACGTTTTCTCGTCGAGCTTGTCGCAGCTCATAGCCCTGGCGAACCTGAGCAAGCTGATCGATTCTCGGCCGCTGGATGAATCGGCACTCGCGTTGCAGTCTGATGCTCTTCAGCTTGCTAACAGTCTTCAGTACTTACAGGGTCTTCTCCAACCTCCAGCTTCAGCCACGGCCAGCAACAACAACCTATTCAGCCAAACCTCATGCATTACAGAGGCAACCCAAGGTTACACTGCGTACCATCCTATCAAGGAAGACCCGGATCTTGATTCGTTATTGTCGTCGACAGCGAGATATTTCTCCGAGGGAATCGCCAGTTTCTCTCAACCACTCCAAGACAATAATTTCACCGCTCATCATCATCTTGTACCCAACTATTTGACGAACACGCCACCACTAGTCCCTTTCAGCTTCCAAACCTCGTTGAATAACCATGTCGAGAGGACGGCGGCGAGTCAATGTCTCTCCACGGTCAACGAGATCGATCACCGTCTAGACCCGACAGACTCCGCCCTATGGGGTGACTACGATGACCTCGATCTTCTTCTCCCTCCGTCTCTGACTGAAGCATCTGCGGTCGTGGACCATGGGGATGCCGGAAGCGGCGCTTCCTCCGGAGGTTCTCCTTCCTCGTCGACTTCGCCTTGGAGCGATATTTTCTTCGGAGATCTGGCAGGGCATTGAGATCGATCTCTCTCTTATAAAATTTTTACTACAAAAAGCGTGATTTGAGCGATTGTTTCCGGGAGTGCTTTTATCTTGTCACATTATACGCATACTGTGTTGTTACATAGATATGGTTCTTGTGCTTTTAGGCATGTGTAAAAATCACACCCTTTGTATCAGCATATACGACATACGAGCACGTAGGGACGTGCGTTGGATTTGCATGTAGGCCTCATGCAATCCGTACGTACGCATCGTGTACATATTTTGTGGATATAATCATCTTTTGGATCAATCTGATCCTGAGTTTTCCATTAATTAGGCGGAGTTGGTTTCTGCATTCGAGTTTCATTGGAATGAACTGATTGGAATGAGATAAAGCGAGAGCTACATGTCCGGACTTCTCTCAACAATTACATCATAAGGCCGTATTTTCTTTGATCCTTGATTGGAGAATGTCCATGATTTCATGGTTTAGAAAGATGGGCATCGGTCACAGTGTAAATTATCTATAATTAACGACAAACCAATCAGAGGCATGACCAGAAGAAACTTTCTTCGATCAGGGAGATAGAGGAAAACATATCATATTGCTCATTCTACAATACTAGATCAACCCCACATGGGTTACAATATGTCCATGCTTGATCAAGTCTAAACCATGAGCATATTGCTTTTACTCACCACGCCTCTTCCAAAATATTAAATTTGTGCTCTAAGAAAAGAAAGGTGAAGTCCAATTTGCCATTTGCTATACCCATCTCATTTCTCCAATCGATGCATCGGTAGCCATATGTCGAGTATATCTGTCATTGCCAAGCATACATCAATTCCCTCTGTTGTTGCCAGCCACCTTCCACCAATCCCTAGCGACCATCGTTGCTTGCCACTAAGGGTGCAATTGAGCAAATACGAGGGAAATTGTCCCATCAATTCTAAAATTACTGTACATATATCAATTTAATCCTAAACTCCTTAATTCTGTTTTTTTTTTTTTTTGGTCAGAAATTTTATAGGCAAAATTTCAATGTAGTCATCTTAACTAATTTTCACTAAAAAAATCATTGACATGATGGTATGCCATGTAAAATAGTTGAAGACAACTAGACCATCACGTGAGCGATATTTGGCAAAAATGACTAAATTGCTAAATTTAAAAATTTAAAAACAAATTGACATACATATAGGCCCCGTTGGGTTCGGCATTTGAAATGTGCTTTTGGGCTCTAAAGGGATTTGGCCAAATGCAAACGCATTTGGTTCAATTTTTTAAACGACTTTGGCAAAATGCAATTACATCTCCAAATCGCTTTAAGAGCCTTTAAATCAAAGCATCTCATGAGGTAATTTGGGAAATCGCATCTTTGGAATGCAAGTCCCACGAATACTGTTCATCTTCTTCGAAGAAACAAACGGAGGCCAACGACCGCCGATCAAGGAGTTGCCCGCGGCGGTCACTACCGCTTGAGGAGTCGCCTGACCCCAACGATCACCGCTTGGAGGTTGCAACCACCCAACGACCACTGTTTGAGGTCAAACGGCAACCTCAGGCGAGGTGGCCTAAGGTCCACGACCCAAGCGTTGCCTGAGGTCCGACAACAACCCTAGGCGAGGCGGCCTAAGGTCGCATGACCTCAAGCGGTGGTCGCCTGGGTTCGCGTGACCCAGGCGACGATCACCTATTGTTGCCGGACCTCAAGCGTTGCCTGGGGTTTTGTGAGCCAAGCGGCCATCACCTAGGTTCACGACCCAAACGGCCGCTTAGGTCACAACCTCAAGCGAGGCTATCCAGCGGCCAAATCTAGCCACCGAACATTGGTCAGCGGTGGCTAAATTAAAAATAAAATAAAACCTTTTATTTAAATATAAATCTTAGCAAAAGTCCTTTACAAAATGTAGTTTTTACTAAATGGCATTTAAGTCAAAGTGGTTTCGCAATGCATTTTAAAATTACAATTTACCAAACACTTTGCATTTCCAAAAACTCCTTTAACCCAAAAAATTTGTATTTGCCCAAAGCCAAACCAAACGGGCCATAATATTTTCAAAATTAATTGGGTAATTGTCCCTGCAAATATAGTATAAGCTGGAATTCACTGCAACTCGCATGCTTAGAATTCGTGAATATTAAATTTTTTATTACTCAACCTCCACTCTAATAATAGAAAATCAAGATAGTTGAACTCCACTCCACTGGACTTGATTACAATGAAATTAGTAATGAAGTTAATCGCCTTTCAGCCTTAATTTTCCCCAAGACACATAAAAGGTCTGTTCTCATATTCATTGGAGAACTTGCAAAATTTCTACAATGTATTCTTTAATTAGGCACTACACTTTTTTCTTCAGTCTCCTAACTAATCTTCTTTTGTTTGTTCAAAGGAAATCAGACAAAATCTCTCTAATTCAATCCGAACCATTAAAGTAATCCAGGCAATTGGTCCAAGGATGTAAACTATCCCTCAATTATACCGAAATTTAGAGCTCTTATTATAGTGAGATTCCATCGACCAAACAACATTATTCAAACTCTTTTATCTAATCTAGTCAACTTTCGGGCAATACAAACACTGTAGTACTTATTAAGAAATTGATGCAATTTGAGTACATATTGTGCCGGACGCTACGTTAGATAAGATAATCAATAATTTTCCAAGATGCTTCGCCGATTAACACTAAACTAGAATTTCGACTTTGTTAGGGAGAGAAAATCCAAGCGACCCTAAAAATCAGAGGCCTTTCGGTCACCCCTACCATAAATAGGCGACCGGTCAAACCTATATTCAAGAGTAGTAACTACGTCAATCAGCTATTTATAGGAGCTATAGAAAAAGTCAGTAATCCTATAAAAGTGACATCTACATCACACCATGTTATTATCAAGGTCGATGTGGAATAATCTGGTTGTAAAAGTTAGCACGCAAGAATCTAATGTTTTTTTCTGGCACGTTGGATGACCCAAATGAGCCCTGGAATTGAAAGATTCTCCGCTTGGAAGTATGTTACCCCATCCTAGATTTACATCTTGATTGATACGCTATTTATATTTTCATACATCGTTAATCAAATCATGTCATACTTTTCAAAATAAGTGTGAGACAAAATCATCGGTCACAATTATTGATTCAATTAATGATAATAATAAAAAATTAGAATTCTTGGTTTAGTTTTTCTCAATGTCTCAGCTATTCATGTTATGTAAAGAGGTGAAGAATCATCTACTTCCGAAAAATATCAAAGAATTTCTTAGGAATCCTACAAGATCCAAATTGAGGGAAAACTTGTTCAAAAAGTCATATACTTATTGTATGATGGCTAATTTGATAATAAATATCCAGATTGTGTTAATTTAATCTTAAATATTTTAACGATTTATCAATTTACTTTTAAACATTTCAATTGTGTCAATTTAAACATAAACTTTTTGATAATTTGTCGATTTAGACTCTATTTGTTTCACAAAGAATGAATAATTTAGAAAATATTTTCTTAAAAAGATGACTTGTATCGCTCACAAAAAATGAAAAAAATGAAAAATATTTCATCATCCATGAAAATGTTTAAATATAAATTGTTTTTGGCGATGAAAATATTTTTTCATTGGCTAATTATTTCAAGTGATACAAGTGATCATTTTTAAAAAGATATTTTTTAAATCATATATCTTTTAGGAAAAAACAAAGCCTTAATCCTAAACATTTAGATGATTTGCTATTTTAGTCATTTTGGTCAATTTTAACCGGAAATTATTAACGTGAACGTAGTGGTCCCGTGTGGCATAGCTGGCGTTCACATAGACAATTTTTATATTTTTTAATTATTTTGTTTTTTTTATTTTATTTTTTGTTCTCTTTCTTTCTTCCTCTAATTGGTCCCTAGGCCTTAGTGATGTCTAGTGACCGGCCAAGGGCAAAAGCCAATGAGGGCGAGCCTTGCCCACCCTTGGCGAGGCTCGACATAGCCAACCTAGCAATGCTTGACCCTTGCCCGAGGCTGGCAAGGCCGGCCTCACTAGATTTGATGAGGTTGAGCCTCACTAGAGGCCGTTGAGGCTTAACCCTTGCCAACTATCGCCAAGGCCCAACAACTAGCAGAGAAAGAAAGAAAAAAAAAAAGAAAAAAAATTAGAAAAAGTGTTAGACAGCCGACACTAAATAAACTTCTATGTCAGAGATTCTTGACCAAAATTGATCAAAATAACTAAATTTGCAAATCGTCAAAAGATTTAGGACTAACTAAATAGACAAATCATAAAAAAAAAAATTAGGACAAATTTTATAGATTGAGACTAAAATGGTCACCGTATAATATATTTAAGACTTTTTGGACAATTTTCCTTATAAATCGATATAAAAGACTAGACAGTTTCTATGCGAACTTCCGAATTAGCCTCATAAAACTTGAAAACACTGTCATAAACTCTGGATTCCTTCTGACTCATAATACTGATTCTTCAATTTATCAAAACTCTAGAAAACTAGCTTGGAGAGAATTAACAAATGCTGATAAGACCTTGCTTGCCAAGAATGGGAAAAGGATCTTCTTTACGCGCTAAGCTCTGACCCTAAAGAGCAGTTAAATAATGAGTGCACGTAGGATGCTTTTGCTAGGAAGAGAAGAACATTTAATAAGGTTTGTCCTCAACGAAGAAGAAATATTCGAGTGGGATTGACTTCTGTCGTATTTTAAAAAAATATAGAGCAAGTGACAAGTCTTGATGGTACTCATTATATATGTAGGAATCGATTTTGGCTAAAAATTTAAGATAAAAATAGGATTAAATTATTGTCGGGGATGCCTTTTTCCAGAATATGAATCACAAGTCGTGCGTCACATAGATCTTTCCGTCCTCTCTTGATTGGTTGTACAATTGAACTATTTCAATTAACTTTTTGTGTGTTTTGGAGGTCTCATGTGTTTCTCTCTCCCCATCCTTCTGGAGAAACCTATCATCGGATAACTTAAATCATGAGTTTTTTTCTTCGTTTAAGTGAGGTTTGTCCATCGTGACGTGGTCCTATGTTGGTTAGACACCAATTTGATCCGATGAGAAAAGGGAAAAGCTCAAGAGAAACTGAAAGTTCACAATCTCTTAAGTTGGCACAATTGATTGGAGGTAGGAGTAACTCAAGAATTAAAAATCACATCTTTGAATCTCATCAATTACATGCAAATTGCTCTGGCTTAGAGTTACTTGCACAAGATTAAGTCCTATCCTTAGATTTAACTAGTTTATAGGGTTCGAAGGCTATTCGATAAACCTTCATATGGTCGGGCCTCTACATTTGTGCCCTGAACTCCATCTTAGTAATTTCGTGTTGTTAAGAATGGAGGCATGTTTTTTCTCTTGATGGGTGTCAATTATGAAGCCATCAAATTCAAATGATACAAAGTTAAGTAGATTTTTTCCTCTTGCACAAGGGGATGAAAATTCAAGTGTATTTGGGCGATGGGAAAGAATTAGAAGTACGAATGTGTAGTTGTAACATATACTTGTTTTGTTATTAAAAAAAAAAAGGTCATGTTACATACTAGTCAATTCTGCTTTTTTACTCAAGTTGATCATAGTGAAGCTAGGGACATCCCATTCTTGGAACATTGCCAGAACAACATAGTGCTTGATTTATTTAGATTGATGTGCATATTGTTTTATAAAATGCTAAGTTACTTGATTGATTTGCACCTAACCAACATCTGACACGTAACTTTATAGCTCCACTAGTAAAATGATTTTCCTCACTATTTAATTTTCTCTGTCTTCACACAGACTTAATTTTTCCACGTCTAAGTGAAATGAATCCAACTATCATCCTCACTTGAAATAGTTGGTAGAACTAAAATAAAGCTAGGAATTTTTTTTCTTATTAAATAATTATAGCTCTAGGACACCTACAAATAGTTTGCCAATCCTAGACATAAAAATTATGGGTACAAGATACTCTAATCTTGGCTTCTAGGAGATAGTTAGACATCCACGAATGACCTTCTTATATCCGCAAAATTTACGTAACAAATTTCACTCTTTATCATTTCTACTTTCTTTTTTTTTCCCTTTCTATGATGGTGCACATGTGAGAGTGTTAGGCGAAAGGAGCCTCATTGTCAATGATATAGTGTAATGTGAAGCAACTAATGTATTCTTGATTGAACTATAACTTATTAATTTAAGCTTTTGAATGAAGATAGATCTAACCAAATATGTTATTATCTTGAAACCAAGCTATTTCTTGACGATCTCGCCAAGTGGGAGCATTGAATTTCTACTACATGTCCTCAACAATTCACAATCGAGGAGGAGAACTGTTGATTTGAATGTGGTATCAAGCCAAAGAAGTCTCATATTAAAGATGTGAAGTATATCTTAAAGTTGAGTGCAGTGATTAACATATCCCGGAATTTTTATGAAATGTGAGTTCGATTGGATATGTCATAAGCTCAAAATTAAAACCCCCCTCCCGCCTTTGACGATTTTCCTAGATAGAGGCATCGTGTTTCTAACGCGTCCTTCTCTGGTTTTTTTTTTTTTTCGCTATAACTCACAGGAGTAGTTAGAGTACATATGTTCCTTCCCCTGCAAGCGATTGATAGTCCCTTGCAAAGCAATGAGCTCTTACGGCAACTAGTCTACAAAAATGTCCTAATCTAAACTAACATCTGGCACGTCAATGGCTTAATGGACTACATAAACTATTCTCATTTCACCTTTTATCAATATATTCATATGGGCGATGTAGAAAGTGATGCGAAGTCAAGGTGGTCATTGTTGTCAAAGCAAATTAGAAAAACATGGAGTGTGACCCAATTTCTTCTAAGTGAAAAGAGCGGGCAATTTTCACCGCCACACCTAATCCTATACCCCATAAGGTTAGATACTACTTCAAGTTTCTTATGTCATGAGAAAAAATTATAATGTTTATTTGCATAATTAATGTTGTGCATAGTTTATGAAGCTTGAACCGTGTAGTCGATCATTGGGGGTCCCAAATCGACCTATCAAAGTATGGAGTTGTTGGCAACGAAATGGAAATGATGGATCCGAGTGGCAACATCAAGAAAGAGATGGTTTGTTTGTTTGTTTTTACTTGCTTTCTTTTCGTTCTTTAGCTCTCTCTTTTTTTTTTTATTCGGAAGAAAAAAGATAGGGCTCGCACTATGCTAATCAAGCCTCATAACCCAGAATTGTGCACAATTGATTAAGAGTATCATGAGATCTCCAGCACAGGAACTAGGTCGCTTATTGGAAATCCACCAACAATATGTAAAATGTCTTGGGGTTAGGGTCATCTGCGTAGGTCAAAAACTTAAGCAATTCATAGGGCATGCATGGTGTTTTAACGGGACCTTCCGCTAATCGGGTTTCTATCTCAATTTCCCTAAACTTCAAAAAGAGAAAAAAGCTCTCGTCCGGACCCTCTTCTGACCTTGACAACATTATATACGCATTGAATGGTAGTTTAGAGAATGCATGCATTGCATGGTGGTTATGAAAAAAGCAAAGATGACCAAGAAGGGCTTAAAAAATTAAGGCCAAGTTGTGGTGGGGGCTCCGGCGAATCGGTGTGCACCCACTTGAGGCTGAGGACAAAACTAAGCCCTTATATTTCTAATGGATTAAATCCTCTAAACCATAGTGCTTAATTATATGGGGAGTTGGATTTTGAGGTCGACAGTATTGAGTGCAAGATGCTTTGGATTTCTACCTGCCGACAACAACTGTAGACCTTGAGCTGCAATTTGGCTTTTCTTCCCGTCCCTGATGATCTTATGCGGGAGGTTATTTTAGGGCGGCGAGGAGACATGCATGACATAAATATCTCGTCGGCATGTACGTGATATAGCGAATAAACATGCATTTCATGGTTCCAATCGTGCACGAACGGGTCAAGCGTGTATATTAATTGCGACATCACCCTACATCACCCTTCATTTAACTAAATGATCTGACTCAAATATTATCATATATAAATACTCATTTTGAGAGCTTGACTAACTTGATACGGTTAGGTTGTTATGGAGAGTATCAGAACGAATACCCTCGAGCGAATGTATTTGGTTTGAGGATGAGTTACGCTTGAAGCCAATTCAACAAGGGTGGCGGAGTGATTGCTTGTACGAGAAGTCGGACAAAAAAGTGCAGCTCCTGACGTGCTCCAGAGTGGTGAAGGGAACGAAAACGGATTCAAGTCACACGTTCAATGGGAAGAGTATCGTTGAGTATCGTTGAGGCATTGATGCTGTTATAAGATCATTAGGGACGGAGAAAAAAGCCACGTTTACGACTTTCGGGATGATTGAAACGCAAACAACCATCTTTATCACTCAAATAATCACCACCTTAAATAATTATTTCTTTACATGCGTCGACCTCGTTATTGCATCCATGATACTATCAATGAGAGAAAACAGTGACATAATGTTTATGGTAACTTGACCCCAATTAAGGGTGTATATATGTATATATAGGACTGACTAATTACAATAAGGGTACAAATAAAAACATAATTACAGAAAAACCTCGTAATACATATAAAGTACACATTAATACATACTTCTCCACTGCCAATTCATCTCCTCTCATTAATATCAAAATCCTACAAATTCATAGACTTGGACGCTTCAAACACCTTAAATAATTTCTTCAACAATAGGAAAATCAATGGTGGATACGCATAGCAGTTCGTAGTTGCTGGAAAGCTGCCAGTAGGACTTTGACTCTGTGGCCCGAATTCTTCCCTTATCGGACGATTCGGTAAGATTGAAGTTATGCCGACGCGAGAAAGAACGAATTTTCTTGCCCCTAGTCTTCTCGCAAGTGTGTATGCAATCACAGTCAGCTAGAGGTAGATTATACTCCAAGGATATTCCTTCCACCGTTTGTCAAACGGCAAAGGTCAGAGAGTAAAAAGATACAAAAAAAAATTTAATAGATGTCCTTGTTGGATTAGTTGTCATTTGACTACGGACTTGAGTACCCTCCTTCAGGGTTTCAACAAAAATGTGCATTTTGTCATATTTCAAAAAGCATGTGAAGGTTCGTCAAGAAAAAAAGAAAAAAAAAAAAAAAGAGCATGTGAAGGTTGTATTTAGAGTCTTGGGTTTTTTTAGAATAGGGGACCGTTTAGCTTGTGCTAGGGCCGGCCAGCGGGGCCGGCACGACAAGGCACGATTGAGCACGTGCCCAAGCATGGACCATCATGTCTCTGGCCGTGCCAATTTGGGCCAGGACCGGATTGTGCCTGAAATTATGATATTTTTCCTGAGTGATGCAATCTTTAAATACTTGTCTTAGGCCTCCCCACAAGTTATGGTATTTTCTTGTCTCTAGGAAAGTACGAATAATACCATAAAATAGATCTTGCGACATTTTATATTATAGCTCCTGTTGTCACTAACAATTCTAAGATATAAATAGGGATATGACCGCACAAAGCGCGGGCTAAGTAACTAGTATAAGTTGAAAAGGGAGAGGATTGGCTGAAGACAGTTACCTAAATAATAAAATTAATTTTTTTGGATTGCACCAGAAGGGGATCTCTCCCTCGTGACAGTAGTAGTAAGGATAAATCAGGTGGACTTGCCTTATTACAAGCCCATGATGAGTTACTCTTAACAAAGCCCGTTTGTAAAGCTTGTGGGCCTGTCCGATTCTATTCTTCATGGCCCAATGTTCGCCTTTTGGGCCTGACTGTGTGATCAACTCGTGAGAGTGACATTACAGCCACATGGAATTTCACTTCATTCTTCTTCTCGCAAATAAATGTCTTTCCGGCCATACAAATCGCCTACGATTAAATGAGTTATTTCTCCCTGACCAAAATAATAATAATGGTAAGCCACTTCTCTGTGCTAATGTCATCGGGAATTGATGGAGTGTGAATTTCATGTCCAATCACAATGCTCATTCAAGGTAATTTTAGAAGCCATATCCATAATATTACGAGAGGATTTGACATGAAGCACATGAACGAAGTGATGTGCATGTATTCATAAATATTAATTGAGTCAGAAAAGTTTAAATATGCCATACTACATAAGACGCATCAACAGGAAAAAAGGAAGAAAATGTCGGTTTCGAAGGAGTGTCGATGTTTGTGCCAAAACAAAAGGGAGTGTCAATGAAATGAAATCTCTCGTGCATTTGACAGTCAACTGGATCTTCTCCCCGTCGTATGAACTTAAATTCACTTTCCTTTCTCCGCCTCTATCAATTAATTTATGTTCGTTCCACGGGGAACTCCCATAAATGCTTCGATTTCTCCGATTTGATCAATTAATTTACGTTCGTTCCACGGGGAACTCCCATAAATGCTTCGAAGGATGTCATGATAGAGAAGTTGACCAACATGTCTAGTCTATCAAATCGTAGGCCGCTCCCAAACTTCCAATCGCGAACCAACCAAAAGCATGCAAAGTGCCTCTTTGGGTTCATTAGATCGGGCTAGGTTGTTGGCCATCATATCATGCAAGTCTTATCCGTAAAAAATAAATGATCTAAATAATATTTCTTAAAAATAATTACTTACATCACTTAAAAAAATAAAAATATAAAAATATTTTCATTATTTATGAAGATGTTTAGACATGAATATCATCAATAATAAAAATATTTTCTTTTTAAAGCATTTATTTATAAAAATATTTTTTTAATTATTCATTTTTCAAACAAACGAAGGCTTAATACCAAATTTACAACAACCTCATTACTAGACCGCACACGTGCGCCACGCTAATTAGTAATCGCCCTTATCAACTTTTCGGGCAACGGAGAAAATTCTACGGAAGACAGCGACTTCACCATCTTTCAGCCTCCAATGTAATTGTCAAACCGGCCTCTTGGAGGGGGGGACCACGGCCATAATGTTAGCTAAAGTACAAGACCGTCTAGGGAGCGCCACAGCCGACGGACCACTGCCCACATGACTGCATCGGCCATTTTCACAGCATCACCTTGTCTTAAACCCACGAATCTGACCTGTAAAGTTCGATTCGTTCGGCCGTTACCAGAAACCTCTCGTCCCGTGATCATGGATGGCTTCTGTGTTGTCGAAACACCATCGGGTCTAACTCCCCTCCGGCTCCAGATTCGGTTGTTAACTGGTCTCTCCAGTTACTTACAATTATTGCGAACCCGGAAATGCAAGGAGCCAAATGGGGGAATCAGCTTGTCTTGTGACGAGGTATTCTGGTCGTGGTGGTTGCTGGGAATATATATAAGAGGTTCAGTTGCTTGTGTCTTTTGAGAATGTGGGAGCTTGTAGGGGATAGTTCTGACTATAGATTTCGAGCTTGAAGTTGGAGAGGATGGGAGAGGGCAAGACATATTCGCCCGTGGAAACGAACATCAAAACGAAAGACAGAGTAGGAAAACCCATATGGAGTTTTCTCGACCAAGGACCTAACTCCTCGGACGCTTCCACTTTCCTAGCTCTCTCTCCCGACCTACGCTCGTGCACATGCTTTTCAACCGCCGCATACGTACTAGCTAGTGGTGGCGACCTTGCCGGTGGCAAATCACAGCCAATAAACAAAGTATTCCATGTCGCCGGCTAGTTACCCTCACATACAAAAAGTGGTGGGTGGTTTTGACTTCTCTTACCCCAAAAGGTAGAACGACGTCGAATAACCCTAGAAATCTTCCCTCACAAATCGATCTTAAGTCGAAGATGTCGTTGGATGGTTTTAAGCCCCTCTTACCTCATAAGTTAGCTTAAAAAATGAGGCTTTTCGTCATATTTATTAATCAACTATCAGTTCATTCCACAATCGGCATGGTATAACCCAAAAAAAAAAAAAAAGACATCTCATTTGATCTTCAGGTTGATGTGATGGAATCAACTCTAGTTCTAACCTAATTATTCTACCATTGGGAAAAAAAAAATTCTAATTCTAACTTCTCGGCATCTAAGGCAGAAGGATATTAAAAATATCAAAAGTTGTGTACAGTGCTCACTTTGGTGTTAAAAATATTTTCATATCACTAAAGTATTGATAAAAAATAATCAATTAAGTGCCAACTCCAATCACTTTAACTAGAAATATGATGTAGCAATATTTTAATATTTGTTCCTTCTGCTATGGCTCGTTGGAGGTCTAAATCAGCATAACAATAACCAAACGACGCCCTTCGCAAGAAAAATCTAGTGATCAATTTCTTGTTGAACGACGTCGTTCATCTCTCTCTCTCTGGCTTGGCGACAGCGGTGGAGGAGAATTGGTGGTGGGATTTGGCCTTGAGCTCGCGCTTCTCTTGCTCGCGTAACTTTTGGATTTGCTTCTGCTCGATCTCAAAACCCTCTCTCTCTCTCTCGGGCTTGGCGACAGCGGTGGAGGAGAATTGGTGGTGGGATTTGGCCTTGAGCCCGCGCTTCTCTTGCTCGCATAACTTTTGGACTTGCTTCTGCTTGATCTCAAAACCCTTGAAGATGCAATGGCCACCAGTTTGTTTGGCGAGGGTTTGGGCATTCTAAGGTTTCATTCTGGCTTCAAGATTGATGGGAAGAGGAGAGAAATTTGCATGAGTTCAGTTTGGGCATTCTATCTAACATGTGGCGAACAATTTCCTTACAATGTTTATATTCAACTATGGACGCAGTTCAGAACAGTAATGAATCTCACGGTGGTTAAAGAGAAACTTGGCAATATTTTTCAGTGGAGATGATGGCGGTGCTTGGCGTGATGAGTGGTGGCTCCATGGGCAGGCAATCGAGACGATGGTGAGGGAGGAGAAAAGTCGCGGAGAGGGGGAGAGTCGAAGCCACGTAGGCCAGAAATCCGATGTTGTTTTTAACGTCCACGTGGACTTGATTATTAAAAGAATATGCCACATCATTTTTTTTAAATTAAAAAGGTCATATAATCAATTAGGTCGGAATATTTTGCTGTTAACACTTAAATGATATTTTCTTCAATTCGACACTTAAGTGATTTGACGAAATCTTTTGACATTAGAATAAGCGATATATATATATTTTTTGACACTTTTAATATCTTTTCTCTCTATTCCTGATAATGAGAATTTATCTTCAGGTGCACGCATTGTCCCAGACATCTCAAGATAGAGAGCATTACGCATGAAAGAGATGTTAGTGCCTTTCCCATCCGAGTCTGTAATTCGCCTCAGCCCAGCTGAGTTCATCATTACGTCTCTTACACATTGGGCACTTGCTCCGTTCGTAAGAAATCTCGACGGGCCAATTTTCTTCGCCTCAGTTGTCCATTCCTCAAATGTATCCGTCGCTTTCCTTTGCACGTGAACCGTCGCTGTTATGACTGACACGGAAACGTACGTGAGCGAAACTATTCGAACAAAAAAATAAATTGTGAGGAAATTTAGAGCGCTCGTAAGAAATGTAAATAAAAATTGGTAAAATATAAAAGAAGCGTTTCTGTTAAAAGTTAGAGAATTTCACAATAGAAAAGTAAATAACAGTTGGTAACTAATTCAAACAAAAGTTAGTAAGACAAAATAATTGGTCACTTAATAATAAAAATGATTGGTAAGCAATGCAAATAAGAGTGGTAACTCAATAGAAAAGTACGTTATTGACACATAAATTTTAACTATTTTACTTACTTGCTCGTCATAACTTATTCGTCATATAAAAATGTCAAAATCACATTACGCATTTCATAATATTGCATTTAGGTAACAATAACATTAGGACCAAACTTATCTTTAAAAAAAAAATTGTTCTAAAAAAATAGAAAACAGAAAAGAGAGAATAGAAAAAATAATTTATAAAATAAAATAATTCGGTTGTAGAAGGAGATTTTGAAAGATTTTAGATTTTAAACAATGGAGACTTTTTTTCTTGTTGAATGCATCCCCTCTTTTCGAAAGATAATGATCGTCAATGATTGAGTGAATATATGCAATTATCTTGGTAAATCTTCACCAGCAAACAAACTTTTCTCTATAGATAGAGAGTAAAAGGCTTCGTATGTTGGGGGAGAGAAATTTGCAAAGGCTAAGGAGGTTTCATTTAAAAGGGAGAGAAATTGGCAAAGTGTTTGTAAGGGTTTGTTCAAGGGGGGAGAATTCCCTGAGAGAATACTTGTGTATTTGTGAAAGAAGAATGAGAGGGAAATGCCATAGAAAAACTTTCCTTTTCTTCTGTGATTTGTTGTCGGTAGCCCCGGTGCTCCATGGTTGCCCTCGCATTTGTGTTGCCATCACACGCCTATTCCGAAGCTGCTTCTCGCGTGGTGAGATGCTAAAACTCGAGGCCCCTTCTCGCCATCCAGTTTTAGTCTTTCAGCGAATTCCAACAACATCGACATCGTGACGAGCAGCACATCCCTTTTGGAGTCCCAACAACGAAGCTTGCTATTCCTTGAAATGGGCCGATCCCATTGACGCCGTTTTTTGATTCATCAGTTAGGCCTCACGGCCGTGGAATCGTCATTAGACCACCAACTCCGATTACTGGTTACTCACCAAGCACTGGTGAAGTCTCGGTCATACCTCATTTGTCGGTCGGCAAGCCTTGCCGCCGCCCCCTCAAGAAAGCCATGCCCTAGACTAGGTAATCTCTTCAGACTAAATTCAATTCAAACGTTCGGTTTCCTAGTTTGCGATATATGTCAATTCTGACTTGATGTACTTTGATATATTTAGACATTATCCGATTAGGAAATTTGTTGTATTAAGTCATGACAATCAAGAATATTGAGTCGCGAGAGGTCGGATCAGTTTTTTGATTATTTTGACTTTTCATGGTAAATTATGGATTGCAATGCGCAATTGATTCACATTAAGATAATATGTCATCAAATTAATATGTATTGGCAGATTATCAATAGGATATATTTTTCGATGTGTCATTTAATTAATTAATCGTCATGTATACATTACACATCATGCATCATATGTCTAGAACTTAAGGGCATACACTATTTCATGTTTAAAGCAATGCATGTTGACATGGAATTAGGATAGTACATAATTTTCATTAATAAAACAAAAACTGAAAAAACTGTTATTTAGGTCATATAGATTTCATAATAAACATGCCATATGTTACACATTAGTACGCATTAGTTAGTGAGTCATACGTTTTAGGTTTAATGTCTTAGTGTTCCCATCATGTAGTCTGACCATAATTAATAATCGAGTTTTCATGCATTACTCAATTTAGTTAAAAAAATTTGCATTACATCATCAGGTCACTTTCTTTTCAATCAAATTATTAAGTCGTGTTAGTATTTTCTCTATTTAAAAGGAAACCACAAAAGTCATTTGTTTGGTTAATTAATAGGGTTAATTCATAATTAATCCTATTTCATGTCATTGTTATTTTGTGTAGAATGCATATAAAATAAAATATATTGGAGTTGCATTATTTTAAAAAGAAAAATCATAAAAGGAACATGAATGCAAATAGAATTACCACATCGTTCATTATGTAGCGGATGCATATTTAGGATCACGTAAATCAGACTGCACACATATTGTGATGGTTCAAGTTATGTCATATAAATTGCATCTCACATGTCAATAGAGTAAAAATCATGCATACTAAATTTAGATTAAAATTGTTCGACCAAAAAAAATATATTAGATTAAAATTGCACATGATTGACATTTAAAAAAAAAAAATAGGTGTCATGTCATTTAGAAATCATGTTTAAGGCGTGCTTTTTTTATTAACATTTTAGAGTTTTTTTAAGGGAATAAACTTAATAAAGTCGTAATTTGTTTTGCTTAAGGTTAGTCATAATTTTGTTTACAATTTATTACTTGGGTTTATTGAATGTTATTTTGTTGATTGTGCACCTGCGTGACCACTCTTTGCGTGTTCGTGGCTTTGATTAAAATTAATCAAGATTGCTTGCAAGATATTTTGAAATTAAAATGAAAATGTACTGGAATGACGTTCGATCAATCTAGCGTAACCATATTCTTGAACTTATTAAATCTCTGGTTCGTAAAGGTAAATTATTCTCCCATACTTTACTTGGGTTTTTAATCAACCCTAATTAATTAGTAGTGGCTCCAAATTGAGTAAAATTGCATGCTTAAATGAACTACTTTTTTATTATCAGGTTGCGATAGATAGGATTTGGGAGGGTCCGTGCTAAGTCTTCGAACTTAGTAATTCATGAGCTTTCTCTTGGGTAATTCACCTTCAGAAAGGTCGACACGGGTAAATATTTTTAAGAAATAAATGTTTGCAAAAAGCTTATATGAGAAAAAGTTGATAAGTCACATAGAAATACTTGGTAATTGGATGCAATAACTGATAAAATAAGGCATTGGTAAGAAGGCTAACTAAAAATTGCTCAAAGATAAGAGAGATATTTTTTTTGTTTTTTTGTTTTTAGAGATATGAAAACTTGATGACCAAAAAAAAAAAAAGTAAATAAACATTGGCAACTAATTTGAATAAGAGTTGATAATGTAAAACTAGTTAGAAGCTTTATTGGAGAAGTTGTAACTCCCTAAAAAGCATTGATAAATTTAAATCATTAGTAAGGAAGCCAAATAAGAGTGGTAACTCCTAAAGATTTTGGTAAATTTAAGTAAAAACAAATAAACATTAGTAAGCAACTCTAATGAGAGCCAATAATGTAAGAGATTAATAGATAAGTCACAAAAACGAAGATTGGTCATTTCATGGAATAGTCTGTCTTGTTTAAATTGTTAGAAAGAATATAACTAAAAGTTGCCAAATAATAATAGAAGTCCTTTTTATCAGAGAACAAAGAAGTTGGTAAATTAAAAAAATAATAAAAAAATAAACATTGATCACTGAGGCTCAGACAAAAAGTGGCTCCTAACAAGTTTTTAGGATGGCAAAGGCAATAGAAATGAACTAAGTTATGTGTTGAACAATAGTATAAAGTTCCCATAATATATATGTGATAATGGAATTAACTCACAATATGGACTTTTTAACATAACGGTAGCGATTAGCATTGGAACTTTAATGTTATGTATGCTCAGGTTAGAGCACTATCAAAATAAGTGAATTTTTAGGAAAGTGCCTATTTGTAAGCCAAAGGAAAAAATATTAGACTTAATATAAGGTGGGCCAAAGCGGATAATATCTCAAATAAATTAGGCTATGAAATTTACAATATGGCATTGAAACAAAACTCCCTCCAAGTGGGAAGTGATCGCTAGGGCGAGAGGCATAGACAATGAGCAACTATTGGCATACTTCTAAGGTGGCAAAGAGAATAGGATTGAACCAAGTTTTGCACTAAAAAGGGAATTGTATTCTTGCATTATATAGGTGAAATTGGAATTAACTCACAATATGTTCCTTTTGATGTAACGACAAAATTTAACATTTGATCAAGTAAGAGCACCATCAAGATGGATGATTTTTGGAAAGTGCCTACTTATATGCTAAAAGACAATGCATAAGGCTCAAATGGGATGAATCAAAGTGGACAATGCCTAATTGAATTTATTCGTGGGTGTCACAATATGACATCAGAGCAGCAATCCCTTAAGTTGGTATGTGATTTGAGGATAAGTCACATGAAAGCTAGTGGGCTTATAATGACTCAGTCCGTTGAGGGTGGGGAGTAATTGCCATGACGAGAGGTTGGACAATGAGCGGCTCCTAGTAGGCTCACAAGATAGCTAAGAGGTAGGAATAAGTTGAGTTACAAATTGAATAGGGATGAGCATTCTTTTTATATATGTATATACGTGTGTGTATGGAATTAATTCATAATTGGTGCATGCCTTCTAACATAAAGAATATGTTTAGCATTGGAATTCCTGTTAAGCGTGCTCATACAAGAGCACTACCAAATAGATGATCTTCTAAGAAAGTACTTAGTTATACATCATTGAACAAAACTGTAAAACATGACAAGGGAGGGATCAAAATGGACATTATCTCGAGTTAGTTAATTGAGAAGTATCACAAATAAGTTCCTATAATAATTGATAAATTTTAGGCATTTGTGAGAAAGACATAGAAAAATTAGCAGATAATAACAAAAGCCGATAAATTAAAAATATAAATAGATAAACAATGGTAAGTCACTAAATAGGAGTTAGTAAGACAAAATTATTTGGTAATTTAATAGGGAAAAAATTTGGTAAGTCACTTTAACAAAGATTGGTAAATTTATGTAATGATAGGTTAATCCAAGGAATTTGTAAAAGTTTACAAAATATTAAAAAAGAATTGGTAATTTACAAACTGCAAAAAAGAAACTGTTAATTTCATTGAAGCGTTAGAATGTTTCCAGCAAGTAAACTGAAAATCAAATGACCGGTGTATTTTTTGTTTTACCAACATTTTTCCCACATTTTCCAACTTTTATAGAAATATAGCAGTATGAAAAAGAAAAATTATATTCCTGTTTCGAAGAAGCGGAATCGTGCCGACACTGGAAGCAAAAAATGTCGGAACACGGGTACACGAATGACACCTGAACAACCAGCTTTGTTTTAAGACTAGGCTTCTGTTCTGGTTCATCCGACAACCGCTGAGACGTCAGTTATTGCTTCGGCCCAAGAGGGAGCACGGACGAAGGCGGTGTTCCAAAAATCTGAGGTAGATGGTTCGTGTCGCGCGAGCTCTTAGCCTCTTACGTACCATTGAGCCGAAGACGATCGTACCATGACCAATGGCAAATCTACGACATACAAGAGTTGAGAGTAGCCTGAGGGGAGCACTGATAACTTGAAAATTGGATAAGTTGAACCGAGGACCTAAGAGCTAATCTGATTCCAAATTCTAGAATATGCAAAGTATGTTGTAGGTTTAAAAAAATTAAGGAAGTTATTCAAACGAGTTGAAATAAGTATTTATATTGTTCTTATTCTATGTTTTCGCGTGACCTTATAGCATTTCATGACGTTGTGTAATTTAAAATCACTAATATGAACTTTCATTTCTGGTAATATCTATATTGAGACTTTTACTTTATTAATATTTCATAATTTACATATGTCTAGATATAAGTTGTGATAAGTGGATTATAAAGAATGGATGTCACAAAGGCGATGATTCGCTGTATTTGTTCAATTGAGGATACATGTGAAAATGGATGAATCCTGAGCTTACGATAAAATAAATTTCACGTTTTTAAGTATACATAATAGATTTTGAGTTCCAAAATTAAAGAATGTGTTATAATGAACTGTTTCAGATTTTAAGTGGAATCTATAACTACTCACTCTTAATAGATACGGAGAAAGACAGTCGCAGAGTGAACATGCTTATTGAATATCATTTCATTCTGCAGGACGAGGCTCGTCGTAGGGACTGCACATGCGAGGATAATGTGCTGTTCCCTTCTCCGTGCTGCATTGGCTCCAGATCGATGTGGACGAGAAGGGATGGATCGGTAACATCCGCGACCATCTTTTACGGCAAGATAGTGTGGGGTCGGAGGTTCGTGTAGAGTGCTCATTGATTTTCAATTTGATTTTGGACTTTTATCGAACACAGATGGACGCGAGCACTTCAATTGCTAAAATCATATGCAGTCATGTCAGGCAGCAAATTACTTTTTGTTTTTGTGAGAAAGCTGAAAAGTAATCTTACGCTTCCGACCAAAAACAAGAAAAATCTTATGCTTCTAAAAACAAGAGTCGGAAAAAACAAGGCCTGGTAACCCGCCCATGCTACAGACGGGCTTGCCCAACATGATGTGACTTTTTTCTATAGAAAAAAAAAAATCGGTATCTTTAGAAGTCTTGGGAAATAATTCAATTTTGCATCTTATTCACATGCTTTCTACCAGTCTTTTTGTATTGATTATAAGGTTAATAACACCGCAGGTACATTAACTTTTGCTTGATGTTCAGTCAAGTATCCACACTTCTTTTGTAATAAAGTATTTAAGGACCTGTTTGGCAACTTGCCAAATAATATTTATTTATGTTCTTTTGTTCTTGGGAATAGATTTGAAGTAGAAATGCGTTTGGTAAAATTTTTATTCTCAACAAATTTCTATTTTTTTTTGTTTTCGAAAGCAGATTTAAAACAAAATCGAGAATAAAAAAGAATTGATTCTTTATTTACGGGAACAATTCTATAATCAAGTCAACCTATTTTTTCTTTTTCCTCTTCTTTCTTTTTGTTCTTCTTTCTTCTCCTTTGTTTTTCAAGTGTTGTCGCCACCACTGCTGCTGTCGCTGCTCGCCGTCCGCCACTGGCAGTCGTCGAAGGTTCGCCAGGCTAGAACGAGGTCCGGCGAGGCCTGGTGAGCTCACCGAAACTCGCCTAGCCACCGATGAGGCATGGCAAGGTCGCCGGTGGCCAAGCAAACCTCACTCGGGCCTCCCTCAGCCACCAACGAGCCTCGCACAACTGCCGACGAGGCACGGCCTTGCCGAGAGCCAGCGACGTTTCGGTAAGGTTGCCGACCCTCGTCTGGTCGATCGCTGGTCATCCTAAGGTTAGCGACTGGCCACCTTGAAGAAGAAGAAGAAGAAGAAGGGGACAAAGAAAGAAAAAAAAAAAGTAAAATTATTTAAAAATTAAAAAAATGATTTGAAGTAGTAATTGAAATGTTGCTATATATAGAATACATATTTAATTTTGCATTTTAAGTTATTATTTAGTATTTATATTTATAGTTTATACTATAGTTTATTATTTACTATTTAATAAAAATTTGATTAGTTAATATTTTTATTACTTAGTATAAATATAATTAATCAATAGAATTTCTATGATTTGAAATTTTAGAATGGAATAGAATTCTAAATTTGAATTCTTTTGAAATTGAAAATATATAAAATATAATATAATTTCTTCACTCATAAGAAGACAATTATACTGGTGAGTGGTCCATGAAAATTCAATATCAAATTCATACTTTTCTAAAAAGGTAAATGATAAAGAATTAGAATAGAATTTTATACAATTACCAAATGCATTTATGTTCTTTTTCTATTCAAAAAAAAAAATTGTGTAGTTACTAAACGTGTTCTTTTACTCAAAAATTATCCCCGGGAACAAAATAAAAAAGAATTATTTCTGAAAAAAAAATGTTCTTGGAAACAAATGGTTACCAAACACATTATAAACTTCCAATTTGGCTCAATGTAGAGTTTTCGTTGACAAACTAGATAATGTTAACTAACGTAATTGGATGCTTAAACGAGCAAAAAAAAAGAAATTTCAAGTACCCAATTGAATATTGAACAAAAATTTAGATACTTGTACTGCACTGCTAAAATTTATTCAAATCTCATATGCTTGGCCCCTTGAAGATTGGAAATTTCTTCTAATCCCAAAATTGAGGCACTATTATGAGAACTCTCATCTCACAACCTTACAAATTAATATTTATTTCTATTAAGATACACCCGTGAGTTGTGTTAAAAAATTTTTACATCAAAAAATTGGTGTGGCATAAAATAAATACTATATTTATCTTTAAACTTTTGGAATAGAAAAAGAACATGGGAAGAAATTATATTATATTTTATATATTTTATATAAAAAAAATTTACATCGAAAAATTGGTGTGACTTGAATTTAGGGCCCTTCTTCACGATCTCCATTAGTGAGAGTATTAGGCTTTTGCTACGTGTTTCCAACAAATAATATCAAGGCTGATGGTGGATCGGTAGACCCCCGTGCAATCTCCTTAGGAAAATGCATTAGACTTCTGTTGCATACTTCTAGCAAATAATATCAAAATCGATAATGGATTAGTAGACCCACAATCTGTTTCGATGTTTAGTAAATATCTTAGGGAAGGAATCAAGTGATCAACCCAATTTCCTGGCGATGGCCTTTGTGGCCTAACAATGCAAGCTTGATAGCAAATTTCATAATCTTTTCTAAAGAAAGAGACCAACGCCAAATAGTAGAGTTCATAGTTCAATGTGAAGAAAGAGACTAAAGATGAATTTATGCGTTGATAGAGATTCAAATTGAGATATCTTGATGCAGAACAATGCCTAGATTAAGGGAAGGCACACTTAACACTAAGCTCACACACGAGAAGAGAAATTATTGAGATACACATGTAAGTCTATTTAAAAAATCTCACATAGCAGTTAATAAATTCGTGTTGGATCATAATTCATTAGTTTATATTTTTGAATAAAGGTGGATCTCATTCAATATGTTGATAAGCTCGAACCCGAAGCTCTTAATGTACTTTGTTATTTGTTACAAGACTATATCCTAATTTTAGATTCTTAAGTACTTATTAGCTGACATCATTTGTAGATGACTCATGTTATATTTTATATTGAGCAATGGAAAGAAAAAGGGAAGAATTGAAAAGAAATCAAACAAAAAGAAGTTGAGAAAACAAAGCCAGGGTGAATATTCACCTTATCAGGTAAGAGTGCATAGACCATTCAAAAGGTAAAACCATACGAGTAGTACTTAAACTCTTTTTAATGTGTAACGTCATTGTTCAGTTAATTCCTTCGAATTATAAAAGCATAGTCATGAAGTATAACGAAATCGAGATATTGATTTCAATAGGAACTCAGAGATCTTCCATTAATGAAAAAAGGCAATGGCTTTAAATGCTAAAAATTCCACCCCCCCGGCCCTGCTATATTTATGGAAGAGAAAGATAAATGCAAGAGCTGCTCCAAGCATTGTCTAACATCGCGAAGGCGACTAGACGTAGGACTCAAACGTCTATCTTGCGATGTGCAATATAATAAATAGACGACAAATTTTTCTGTCAGTTTCTTTTTTAGATTCTGGAAATATTTCCACCCTGTCAAAGATAAGGGCTATCGAAGCAACTGGAGAGACGGGTGGGATCTGTTTTCCTTGCATAGGATAAGGGTAAAATTTTTATAAAAAAGAAATCTTGTAGGAAAAAAAAAGAAAAGTTGTGGCTGCAATTCGCCTGTCAATTTGGTTGTAGTATTCCCACTGCCATTAACCAAACCTCTTCATTCGCCGTCCAAGTCTCTCTGTCCCCCGGTCTCTCTTCCTCTCTCTCTCTCTCTCTACAGAGGCTCCTGGGTTGAAAGGGGAAACACCACCGAAATTATTTTCTGCCGAAATTCCCGGAAGGAAAATAAAAATTTATTCACCGAAGAAGCGGGGAGAAGAGCAGTGTTATTCCTGATTGGAGTCAGAGATACCCATTAAAAAAAACTATTTCTTTTTGTCATTTCTTGGTCATTGCTGTGCTGAGCATTCCCCTGCTCATAATAGCAAGGTTGCATGTGCAAAGGAACAAGATAAGATCGGGTGACATTCCGAAAGAGGTATGCTATGCTTCGTGGCTGAGCAAGCGAGAGTTGGAGAAATCTACGCAGAGGTTGGTGGCCACGGTCGGGTCTCCCTATGCTGTGATTGTGTGAATGTGAAGAAGAAGAAGAAGAGACATGTCTGGGTGTAGCATAGTGTGGTTCAGGAGAGATCTGAGGGTTGAGGACAACCCTGCACTAGCGGCTGGGGTGAGGTCAGGTTCTGTGCTGGCCGTGTTCATCTGGGCACCCGAGGAAGAAGGCGCGTATTACCCTGGTAGGGTTTCGAGGTGGTGGCTGAAGCACAGCCTGGCTCACCTTGACTCGTCCCTCAGGAGCCTCGGCACTTGCCTCGTCACCAGGAGATCCACTGACAGCGTCTCCTCCCTCCTGGAGCTTGTTAAGTCTACTGGGGCTACTCAGCTCTTCTTTAACCACTTGTATGGTTAGTGCTTCTTTTCGATTTGGGTGCGGGTCCATAATTGTGATTCCAGAATGAGCTTGTTGTGATCCTTTTCTGTTTGTGGGTCTTGCGCATAATTTTGATCGGGGATGCGGCGTATGCCTTTTTGCTTTTCCTATTTTGCCTTGTCGAAAGGAGTTTTGCACCATTAGTTCGGTGTACAGTAGAAATATGATGTTCGACCAATTTAACTGGTTCTGTTGATGTTTGTGGGACTTCATGGTGACGATAAATCTAAAGTTGGTTCACCAAGGAATAGGATGGACTTGTGAAATTTCTACTCTGCTGACATTAAGGGAAAAGAGTTGAGCTTGTCTGTTGTACTGGGTACTAGCTCTTGGAATATTTTAATGACGAGAATTGATTATCAGTTGTCGACAAAGCTGGATTTTTCCTGTCAACAGCTGTCAAATTCAGTCTCCTTGTTGATTCTAAATCTTTTCATCAGTTTTCCGGACAAACCTTCGAGTTCCTGAGCAAATCATTAGATCAACAAGAAGAAATTTAGTTTCCAAAAGGAATTGTTTTCTGCTGCTTTGTATGTCTGATTGCTTTCAGAATTAGTCTAGTGGTACTGTGGCAGTGCTATTGCTTTCGGCATTTACTGATAAGTCCCATGCATTCAGATCCCATATCACTTGTCAGAGATCACAGAGCAAAGGAGGTTTTGACTGCCCAAGGGATAAATGTACACTCATTCAATGCAGACTTGCTCTATGAACCGTGGGAAGTAAATGATGATCAAGGGCATCCATTCACAACCTTTGCTGGCTTCTGGGAGAAATGCCTCAGCATGCCTCATGATCCAGAAGCCCCACTACTTCCTCCAAAGAGAATAATTTCAGGTTCGTTCTATGTCTGTTGTTTCTGTTCTATACATTTCAGAAACACTCTGCTATATGCACTTCTTGGAAAATAGTTCGCCATCAACTATATTTATCAAACCATCCTAGAGGATGTCCATATCCAAAATTTTGGTAAACCTGGTGGATGTATGATGATGTCATCTCCAAGTTTAAGCTTGAGCTTTTAAACTGGACATCAGTCTTTACTTCAGGAAGTCTTCAAAACATACCAGACAAAATTCACAGCCGAATAAATGTTTGAATTCTTTCCATACTGGAATGCTCAGAATATGAGAGCAGAATCTAGTCCACTTTCCTCATGGAGATTACATTAGAGTCTTTCTGTTTTGATTGGCCACCATTGAGGTCCAGTCGATTTTCCCATCATCAGGAAGACAACTAGTGACAATTTGCAACTTAGTTGAGTGCTGATGTTTTTTTATTTCAATGACATTGAGAGAGGTGGTGTTGACTAAATGAAACAAAACTGTGTGGTTAATCCATGTTGTCATATCTTATTTTGACTATAATTATATCATTTCGAGAGCGAAGGAGGGGGAAAGGAGGGGAGCAACTGTTTGATATGTCTGAGAGGGTTGCACTCTTCCACTTTCACCTTAGTTTTCCCAACAGAAGCTCTCGTCATGAGTTTTGTATAACTGCCCTGACCTACAATTGGCACACTTTTATTTGCTAAAATTTTCACGCCCTTTGTTTAGGTGATGTATCAAGATGTCCTTCAGAAGCTTTGGTGTTTGAAGATGAATCTGAGAAAGGAAGCAATGCGCTTCTTGCTCGTGCTTGGTCCCCTGGGTGGAGTAATGCCGATAAGGCTCTGACCACATTTGTTAATGGACCGCTTATAGAGTACTCTAAAAACCGCAGAAAGGCTGACAGTGCTACAACCTCATTCCTCTCTCCTCACTTGCACTTCGGGGAAGTTAGTGTGAGGAAAGTCTTTCACCTGGTTCGCATCAAGCAGGTTTTGTGGGCGAATGAGGGGAACAAGGCTGGTGAAGAGAGCGTGAACTTGTTCCTTAAATCTATCGGTCTACGAGAGTACTCGAGGTATATGAGCTTTAACCATCCTTACAGCCATGAAAGGCCTCTCCTTGGACACCTCAAGTACTTCCCATGGGTTGTGGATGAGGGGCATTTTAAGGCATGGAGACAAGGCAGAACTGGGTATCCACTAGTTGATGCCGGCATGAGGGAGTTGTGGGCTACAGGGTGGCTTCATGATCGTATTAGAGTAGTGGTTTCAAGCTTCTTTGTGAAGGTTTTGCAACTTCCATGGAGATGGGGGATGAAATACTTCTGGGACACCCTCTTGGATGCGGATCTAGAAAGCGATGCCCTTGGATGGCAATACATATCCGGAACAATCCCTGATGGTCGTGAGTTTGACCGCATTGATAATCCACAGGTAGTAATGCTACTACCAGTTGCACACTGACATAGATCGTCTAAGTTATTTGACTTCATGAATCTATGTGAAGGCCATCATGGCAACTTTAACTTAAGCTGTTGACTTAGGCATTTAATATGCTCCTCACTCTGATAATTCATCAGTGAGTCAGCTGCAATCTAGTTATTATCATGATGTCCTTTCTTTCTCACTCCATGTCATATCAATGATGCTGTATTATTTTAGGATATCTTTCGAGTGAAATGGCACTTAGTATGCTACAAAGCCACATTTCCCAAAAATGAAAGGAGTTTCTATCCATGTGGTTCGAACGTACCAACATATCTCAAGTGTTTAGATGTACTATAGACTTTTGCATACTTCCCTAATTGATCAGTGTGATCTCCTTGCTTAGACCATTTGTTCTCTTTCACCATGTCATCTCTGCCGAAGCAGTGTAATAACTCCATTGACAGAAAGTGAAACATAATGAATTAATGAAACTATGAAGCAAAAGCTGGTGACTTCAGCATACTACTGTTCCCATCTGACTAACATCTTATGCTTTGTTCACACTCAGAGCTTATGTTTAACTTAATACCAATTTTTTCCCTTACTACTTTCACTTGGGGTTAATTATACATTTTTGTCGAATTGTTTCTTGGGGTCCAAATGACTAATCTTCAGTTCTTCTGCAGTTTGAAGGTTACAAGTTTGATCCTAATGGAGAATATGTACGACGATGGCTTCCCGAACTGGCCAGACTACCAACTGAATGGATACACCATCCTTGGAATGCACCTGAATCGGTTCTTCAAGCTGCTGGAATTGAGCTCGGATCAAATTATCCTCTCCCTATTGTAAGTATAGATGCAGCCAAAGTCAGGCTGCAAGATGCACTTTCCATTATGTGGCAGCACGAAGCAACATCAAGAGCCGCTATAGAGAACGGAACTGAAGAAGGGCTGGGAGACTCATCTGAATCAGCTCCAATCGCTTTTCCTCAAGATATTCAAATGGAGGAAAATCATGAAACTATGCGGAATAACCCACCAGGTCCGGTTCGACGCTATGAGGATCAGATGGTACCAAGCATAACTTCTCTGGTTAGAGCGGATGAAGACGAGACTTCTTCTGGTATTCAAAACTCCATAGGTGACACTAGAGCAGAAGTGCCTGCAAATGTAAATTTGAATGAAGAACCAAGAAGAGACACGTTAAATGAGGGAGTTTTCCAACAACTTCGACCGAACAACACCCAACCAATGTATAACTTTTCACCTGGGCTACTTAATGATGCTGAAGATTCCACTGCAGAGTCTTCGAGCACTGGCAGGAGAGAGAGGGATGGAGGAGTCGTTCCAGTTTGGTCGCCCTCAACTTCTAGTTACTCTGACCAAATTGCGGGCGACGAAAATGGCATTGGCAATAGTTCAGCATTTTTACAAAGGCATCCACAATCCCATCAAATAATTAATTGGAGGCGATTATCTCAAACTGGGTAAGAGTTGAACTTTATTCATACCTGAGACTGCTGCAGCAGTCCATTTTTTCATACAAGAATGTCCCACAGAAAGTTTCTACTTAGTTATAATAAGTGGATGAGACTGTTGGACAAAAGAACTTTGATAGTTTTTCTTGTCGATGATCCTGCTAAAGTTTATGTGTGCCGTTAGATATTGGGTTGTGTAATTGGCGAATATTGTTTGCTGTAAAGTCCACTTATCTTTGATAGTCAACTTATCTTTGATAGTCAAGTTCTCTTCGAGGAGCAACTGATCTTGCAAGTTTCAGTTCCTGAAAGAATTATAGGTATGCTTCAGCACGCAGTGGAGAAGTATTTGCTAAAGTATTGGCTGCTTCTCCCACTTGTGAAACTTCTGAGACACTCCATTATCCTAACAGGTGACTGTAATACACAAGAAACATGAGGAGATATCATGGAGATGGCCGCAGCCTAATCCGAAAGGGGCACAAGAAGATGTAGAAGTCCCGAGTACATATCATATGGTTCTGCTTCTCTCTTCATCAGTTCGACCTGATCAGCAATTTAACCTCTCAAGCTACACCATGGAAGTCGAGAATTGTTCCAGGCAGCTGGTGGTCCGTCCTTTTTCTTAATCCTTTTCCACTTGTACCATATATGGAATTTGTTCCTTTGACAAAAAAAGGTATGAAGCCGTTGTGTATAGTATATCTTGTTCTCATAGCTGGAGAGAGTCGTCATAACACGGACATATGGGCCCTTAATAAAACCAACTTTGTGCTTTCTCTTCGGTTCATAGTTACTCACATCATCATCTAGCAGTCTTCACCGTCACTTGGTCTGAAGTAGGATAACTGTAATATGTTATCATTCCTCCTCTTGGTTACTGAGGGATTGGCTTGTGAGAAGGAAAACAGATGATTTCATGACTCTGGTCTTCAGTTGGTCTCTGCATGCCCAAGGCCCAGTAACCGGTCAAGAAAAGAAGTGTTGTAATGTGAAATATGCAGCTATTGCCATTAGGGAAGTTGCTGCATTGAAAACCAAATACTTGGCTGTGGCCGAGCAGGAGGCAACTGGAAGGGCCTAATCTAGTTGTCTGCCTTATTCGAGCTAACAACACTACAACCACCTCTAACGACCTCCCATTCAGTGAAAGGATGTCATTTCGTGATGGATTTAGAGGTGATCTCTTGTCGCAAAGTGGATACATTCTCATGCCTCTTGTGTTGTGTTATTTCCTCATTGAGAAGATCTTTTCAGGCTGTTCATAGTCCATCCCAGTGCTAATATTTGTTAGATGACAGCATAACTGGGTAGCCGGTTCTCTCTAATGGCATCACTTGGCCACTCTAGGACTGGTCGACTGTCGCATTTTCCATCCTGATATCACTTCAGGCAAAATCAATATCAAAGTTCACTAGTTGCACACACGAACATATCGTACGCACACAGAGGTAAGACAGCCTCATTATAGTGTTATAGCAGACTCTGTTGTCTCAGACACCGGTATCCATCTCATCCTGAACTCAAGATGCAGTTTTAGTGACCATATCTGCATTGACATCTCACTTTTGCCTTACTTATAAAAGGATTATCGTACTAAAATTTGGGAAAGTACCAAGATGAGGGTGTAATTGCAAAGATTGTATCTGTAAACCCATCTCCAGAATTTGAAATCTCGATTTATGCCTTGATGCCTTCGTTAGAACCTACAACCCAAAAATTTGTGCCAGCGGGGGATCGGTGACCGCATATCCATAAGGTGCATTATAATTATATATTTAAGCAATGACGGATTATACTTAACAAGATACGATATTTCATGCATGCAGGTAAGCGGCTGGGGAACCGAATGTCGACCGTCCATAGCATAAGACAATGTCTTGCAATCATCGCATGGGAATCGCCTGGCGCATGTCGATTATGAAACAATCTTTGGGTGCGAAACTTCTCATAACTTTGGTCGGACAGGACGATATTTTGTCTGGTTCGACCGACTCGAACAAAATACACTGAACATATCTTAAGGTGGAGCCCATGTTATTAAATGGTGCCAACTTACTTCTAAATCAAATACCTCTATAATTTCATCATGCCGTCAATCGCGTGTCGGCCGAGATATACCGAAAATAATACTCTCGAAACACCTAATGAAAATATACCATCAAGGATTTCCTCGACAAACTACATTTTTTTCCTTTTTTTTTTCTTTTTGTGGAAAAATTGTCTAAGAAGTCATAAATCTATAGCACTTCAACCAATTTAATCTAAACCTTTCGATATTTTTTTTTTGGTAACCCAAGGAACCCCGCACTCTAACCAACGCGGACGGCCTGACAGGCCCGGGGTACAGAGGGAATAAACCCTGGAGGATCGACTGCAGGACTCACCACCACAGTACTCCAGGTAAGAATCCCTAACGACGCCTCTGGAGTTCAAACCCCTCCCCTTGCGTTAGGAGAAGAGAGTCCGAGCCAGTTGCGCCGCATAAACCTTTCAATTTTACTAATTAAGTCCTAAAAAAATTTCATATGTTGCAATTGAATCCATCTAATTAATTTTAACTGAAATTCTAATGCGAAACATAAATATATTTATGACTTGATTAATAAAATTACAAAATTCAGGATTTAGTTGATCAAAATGCAATAAATTTCGGACATTTCGGATAAACTTCTCTTTTCTCTTTTCTTAGCCATCATGAAATAGAACGAGGATATAAGATTGATCTACATGAAAAGTCGGGATATCTCGCGTAACGTGAAGAAAAAAAAAAAAAAAAAAAAAACCAATAAAGCAAAGAACAAACGAAGGCGGTCTTCTTTGGCATGCAATGAGTACATACAAGGCCGAAGAATGGAAAAAGCCCCCCGCGCGCGCGCGCATATCGAGTTGTCGGAGTACGATGCATTCAATTGCAGGCACGGGCGTGAGACTGAACATGGGTCGACCCCGTTGACTTTGTTTCCCACGTAAGTACAATTACTACCAAAAGAAGATTTATAAAATCACCGAAATACCCTCAATTATATTCATTATTATCTATGTAACTTAATTTTTTTTTAAATACTAAAAATCCCAAATTTATACCTATTGGATGTATTTATCTCCGTCAAGATTACGTCAAGGAACACTGTCGATAATAGAAGACAAATAGTGTTGACTTAATTAACGTAAAAATAATATCGTTTTTGCTGAAAAATAATCTAATAGAATCTCGACGAAAGGTAAATGTATTTTGTGTAAATTTGGAATTTTTTTATATCAAAAGAAAAATGATAAATGTATTGTAGTGAGCATACTTTAGAGTTTTTTATGTTGGAAAAAAATCACAAAAAAAAAAAAATCAAGATAAAGCTAGATTTTTTGTGATTCTTTTTTTATGTCATACTTAGTCATGTGTTTTGACCAAGTCACGCCCGCCTGCTAACTGGCCTTGGACCCCAGTGACGGGGACAACATGGAATTCTCATCTCTTTGAATCCTTGGATTGCACGTCTCATTCAACTTGACGGCGCACCGTTTCATCGCTTTGAATTGGCAAAGCAGATGTTTTCCTGAGTCCAAATTGCCTCCAAGCAAGCAAAGTTAAATTCTCACAAGTCCCTCTCGGAATGGGCCTCGGCTCGAATCATCCATCGTCCTTTCGCATCCTCCTAGTCATCTCGCGAGCACCGGAACGAGAGAACCGTCACGCTTGAAACCGATGGGAATCGAACCACGCGGTCTTGACTTGATTTTCGAAAGGAAAAAGAGAGAGAGAGAGAGAGAGAGAGAGAGAGACAGCAAAGTCTAGCCGCAGGGGGAACCTTCAGGGCAGGTCAAGACCACACTTGTTGACGATTCCGGAATTTTATAATCTCGATCGCATTCCCAGTGATTGGGAGCGGCAGGGTTGGCTAAACACGTCGGCAAAAACCCTCATGCCTTACGTCCCATCTCTCTGTCCTGGAAACAAGAACTCCTTGAAACGATCGGGAGGCGCGATTTTTAAAAACAATGGCGTGCATGAAACCAGACCGCGAGGACCGGCCGTTCGATTTTCTTCATTAAAAATGTCCGACTTTGAGAGCTCCCACGGACGTCCGAAGTTGAATAGTCGGAATTTGACCGAAGAAAAAGTCGAACATCTTGTGTGCGATAGAGGCGCACTTGGTTTCTTCCTTCGTGGGAAGCTAAGGACCCACTACAATAGCAGGTGCAACGATGAGCACATTTCCTGAAAAAATGAACAATTTGATAAATTATTTTTTTCCTAAAAACGATCTTTTATATTACTCGACATAATTAATCAATGATAAATATTTTTCATTATTGATATTAATTTATGTCTAAATATTTTTATGAACAAGTTACTCAGTAATCGAATGTGAACACATTAATATTGGTGGCGTCCCGGTGGAACAGTTCAATCAATCGATTACACGTTAAAAGAGTTGTGTATGAAAGTAAGAGGAATTTACCTAAAAACGGGGAACATGGGGCACCGGGAAAAATGAAAAACACAAACCTCAAAATGACTATACACTCCGTTGAGCGACGACCATGTTGCTATATTCTCGTCTAGTTATCTCAAAGCTGAAAGCACCAATATGGAGGTTTCCATAATTCTCTACCGTACGATATTGTCCTGTAGATCTTTTCGTGACTCTTACATTGTAATTGAGGGTCGAACGTTGTAATATGTAATACGCTTATTGTGTGCTGTCCGCCGTAATCGATTAAAAGAATTTATAAAATAAACATTTTTTACAATTATAACTACGTTGCCGTGGAAAATCCCCCATCGATTTGTCTAAAGAACTTGGATACTCTGTTCAGGGGGGGAAGGCTGGGAATGATGATGATTCGTGGATTAAAAGCAGCCGGGACACGAAAAAGGGAAAGAGAAAAAGGCACGAAAAAGGAAAGGAGCAAAGTCAAACGGCACAACAGAGTCTTGGCTCTGCTTTGTAGCAGCCTTTTTTGCTCTTTTATTCTCGGGCTCTTTTCAGTTTCTCAGAGAAGGCTCCTAAAACGGTTACATACCAACACGCGCACGCCCCGAAAGCCCTCTGCAGATTCCCTTCTCTCCTCTCGGTTCTCTTGTCTTTGTATGCGGTTCTGTTGTCTTTGCATGTGTTCTTTTCCTCCCCCTCTCTTACCCTGCCACAGGAGGTGCCTGTCGACAGCTGTGTTGGAAAAGTTGAGAAGCGAAGTTCTTGGCTTCCCCCTTCTGTTTGATTTTCCATTGCTTTTTGCTTCGTGGGTTTTTCGAGTTTTGTCTGAAGGTGCTAAAAAAAATCTTCTTGTGTGTGTGTGTGTTTTTTTTTTTTCTGTATGTGTTTTGGTATTTGACGATCATGATTGGGCAGTTTCTAGGGGTTGGAGTTTTGCTGGTCAATTTGGTGGGGGAAACAGAGGACTGATGCTGGGAATTTAGCTGCACAGAGGCCCTTTTGTTGTCTGGCCCTGGGGGGTGTTTCCTTGGATGGCGAGGTTATGCTGTTTCAATCCTCAGGTATTGATCTAAACTGATGTTATTAGGCTTCTTAGCCTCTGTTGTTTTGCTTTCTAATTTTGTGTGTACGCATCCAGAGTATATGAACATTACAATTGAGTACTTTTGTGTCTTCTTTGCATGTAGTGACCAGTTATCACTTGAATTGCCGGGGTTAAAATACACATATAAGGAATAAATATTGTTTGTTTACGGGGTTTATAGCCCTCGTCTAGCTGTTTAAGGTTTTAGTTGGATACCCTTTGACGGTGTGTGAGTCAGGAGAGACTTGGTTACTTTTGTATGATTGTGCTGTATGGAAGAATGGGGAAGTTGGATTTCAGAGCTAGCGATCGACTGTGAAGATTGCTTCTAGATTATTCAAAGCCCAATCAAGATATATCTACCTATTGTCCTATTGGTTACCATTGTTCAGCTATCTTTGCATTGTAGCATTTTGTGGGATTGACTCTTTCCTTTAATTCTTGGACATTAGCATGCAGGAGTTCAATCCTCTACTTCTGGTAAAGGAAGAAACATTCAAGGGCTGATCAAGTATGGTTTCAGCCTAGTAAAAGGGAAAGCCAATCATCCCATGGAGGACTATCATGTTGCCAAGTTCATGCAGAAGAAAGGGCACGAATTAGGGCTTTTTGCTATTTATGATGGCCATTTGGGGGACAAGGTCCCCATGTACTTGCAAAAACATTTGTTTTCCAACATCTTAAAGGAGGTGGGTTGAAGTGATCGGACTCTGATGGGATTAATGTTACGTATTCTCTCACGATCCTAAGTTCTTTTACTTGTTCAACCTTACAGGAAGAGTTCTGGGTCGACCCCAGTAGGTCTATTTCAAAAGCTTATGAGAGGACAGACCAGGCGATACTCTCTAATAGTTCTGACTTGGGACGTGGTGGTTCGACTGCGGTGACGGCAATACTGATAAATGGCGAAAAACTATTGGTTGCTAATGTTGGAGATTCACGAGCAGTTCTCTCAAGGGGGGGTCGAGCTCTACAGATGAGTATCGATCATGAACCCAGCACAGAAAGAGGGAGCATTGAACATAGAGGCGGCTTTGTCTCGAACATGCCAGGTTTCTCCTATCAGCCTTGCTGTTCATGGTTCAAGATGTGCTTTTTGTCCCGTATGCTTAATGATGCTTTTATAAGCAATTGATGGCTCAAAATCTCTCAATGGTTAGCTTCTTGGTTCTTAGAATGTTGTGATTTAAGGCATTTATGCTGTATTCATGACCAAATCCACCATGCAAAATCTCCTAAATTCTAAAGTGCGCTACAAATCTCATGAAACTCAAGCAGAAAGCTATGTGGAGCTTCTTGTTCCAAAAGAGCCCTTTACTGAGACTGGTCAAATTGAAAAGGCATGGGAATTTGTGCATATTAATCAGTTTGTGTGAGGTTCTAATAGGAAACAGTTATTTTGATTGTTGTTAGGTTAGCTGATTTTGATTGGGGTAATATATGTCCTTATCAATTAATGTGTTTTTATTTCAAAGGGGAACAACTCTGTCCTAATTGAATGCACTTAGGAATACTTTAATACGTGTAGTAGCTTTCCCAATTTGTATGGAGAAATTAATATTCAAATCTCCATAAATGAAAATAATTACTTAAATCTCTTGAGTCTTGAGCTTATTTTTCTGAAGGCTCTTGTTTGATCATTTTGAGTTAGCAGATGTCTGCTGCTTTGGAGTTGTAAAAAATTTCATCTAGAACCTTTTCACTAAGAATGAGAAGATGACATGTCTTTCCAAGCTTCATGAACTGAAGATGGAATGGAGTAGTATGGAGTCGTAAATGATGATGCGCTAGTTACTTCTTCTTATGGGATATCATAACAATCAACCCTGGCATGTGGTGCTTTATCCTCATTTCTCTTGGCCTGCAGAGGGCTGATGAAGAAAACAACAAGCTTCTCAGGCTGCTGTTATGTCTTTTTAATCTTCACTTACTAGTCAAGGCCCAAATATTGATTCAGCAATAGTTCACAAAGTAAGTCGTGTGCTATTAGGACAAAAGAGAGCAATTGCTTGGGGACAATTCCAAGCGTGCTCTAAACCTTCATGCTTTTTGGTGTATTCATGGGAGCCTATTACTGCATATATTACTGCATATAGGGAATTTTTCATGAGAGAGATACTTATAGTAGTTGTAATCTTAACCCTATGCTTTATGAACCACAAGTTACATAAGTGGCGTGCTGTACTAGGGTATCGAAACTGGCAGCTGTCTGTTGACTCGTAAGTTTGTGTAGACTAATTTCCTTCTAGGCTCCACATCTTTTTGACTATTCTGCCACTTGGCGTGATAGCTTGATGTCTCAGTTATCAATCCATGATTTCCTTTCATGGTTTAGGTTGCTTCAATTTGTGTCTGTACGACCATGGAACTTGCTTAGCATTGTTGCTCTGTTCACGCTGCATTTCATACTTCATCCATCAACTGCTTAGACGAAGTTGCAAGTGCACAAGTTGATACATTGCCTGACCCTATCTGTTCTAGTTGGTGCTTTCTACATTTACTAATGGCCTCCTTCTGCTGGCTTATTCAATTTTTCGGCACAATAATGCTGATGAAGAATTGTGTTTATTCCAACGTGCGGTGAAGATTGCATAGAAATAGGTGTTTTCTTGGCTTCTTCTGACAGCTTTATTGCTGGACACCCACTGCGGTAGAAGGACTATTTTCTGAGCAGGGCTATGCACTTCACAAATAAAGACTAATAGCATAATGGATCTAGCTGCCTGGTTCTGATAATAGAATTTATGCTGTACCTATTCCATGTTTCTACTTGCAGTTTGTTATGAGTTTTGACCTTCAGTATTGATTTTGGTAACTTGGAAGAGCTAGTTATTGAGCATAAAATGTACAGTGGTATGTATCTCAAACAGAAAGACTACAGCAGTAATGTCATAGGTTTGTGATGTTGGGATAAGTGTAAGCGTCAAGCCTTTATAATCCTACTGGATGTTACTCAGTTTTTTTTTCTGAGTCACATTGATAGCAGTGCTTCACACTCTATTTTTCATTGGACTTGAAAGCATGATGAATTGAACCACATCAACAGTGTCAAATTTGAGTTTGGAGATTGTAGTATTCATCATTATGAGATAAGTAGAGTGAAATGGTCTTATTGACAGTTGCAATTGTCACGTGATCATATGAGTGTCAAGTGTATGTGAATCATACGGAATTGACAATGCAAAGGGATCCAGCTCGTCTTGTGAGCACTTGTCTTACATTTGATCTCTCCTATATTTTCCATGTTAAATTGCGATTGAATAAAGTGGTACCTTCTTACATTTGATGATTCTTCTACTGCGCAAACGAGCTTGGATATTGCAAAGATCCTTAGCTTAAATTTTCACTCTACCAGGGGATGTCCCAAGAGTTAACGGACAGCTGGCAGTTTCTCGTGCTTTTGGAGACAAGAGCCTAAAGTTACATTTACGCTCAGACCCTGACATTAGAACCATCAATGTGGAAGTCAATATGGATGTATTAATCCTTGCAAGTGATGGTCTTTGGAAGGCAAGTTTCCAAATAATAATACATTAGATATCAAAGAGAAATTACAAATATCAGCATCTGAAAATTCTCCGATGAGTCAACTTATCATTTGAGAGCTACATTTATTGATTCGGGACATTATTGATTCAGGTGGTGAATAATCAAGAGGCAGTTGATATCGCTGGAAGGATCAAAGATCCAGAAAAGGCAGCAAAAGAGCTGACTGCGGAAGCTTTGAGAAGGGACAGTCGAGATGATATATCTTGTATAGTCGTCAGATTTAGAGGATGATACAGTCTGATATTAAACTGCTACCCAGCTTCAGTACATACCAACAGATGAAAGGTTTTCACTGTTTGTGAAGGAATGGTATGATCCAAGTGATTGCGGATCATATTCTAGGCCCAATGATCTCCTTTTCCTAATTTCTGGAAGAGGCGCGGAATTGGCAAGGGAACAAGCGGGTGCAGGAAGGTTTCTGCTGTATATTACATTCTTTATTTTATGGTCCTGAGGATTTTTCTATCTTTTTCTTTTCAAATCTGAAGCGTATTTCTGAACCTAGGAAAGAGACAGATTTGGTCTGCAGGATTAGACGTGTATTTATTGGTGATTGAAGGACTACTAGGTGTTCCGCTGCTTGTCATATTTGTTTTGGGGAAGTCTCCTCCAAATCTGAAATTCAAGTTGTTTACTTTACAGTTATCGAATGTGCTGTCTATTCTTTGTTGGTTGTCTCTACTTTGCAGATCGTCTTCCTGATAGTATAAGCTTTTTGAAAAAAGGGTTTCCCATTTGCTCTAGCTACATTGTTTGAAGCAGACTGCAGCAATGAATTAAAGAACCTTCAGCAGATTATGGCTAAGTTTTTATGACAAGCCTGAAAAGAACGGGGGAGAAAAAGACTCGCGGAAGCAATACAGATCCAACTGGATTTGGAGATGAAGTTTAGGTGCAATCTGATTAATGACCATCTGTCTAACTAATCTCCAAACTTGAGGGTTATAAGCTGCCCCATTTTCGTTCGATGAATTGCATTCTGATAGAGCTTGCAGCTTGCAATGCTTCGAAAGCACCAAAAATCTCTCAAGCTGTGGCGTATAATGTTCGCATAGATAGGCAAGCATTGATAGATTAGAACTAGGGATGTACAAAAGAACCAACCGGATTGGATTAGCCCAAAAAGCGATAGTTTCCATGGCAACCAATCTAGTTCCCACTTCCAATTTAATTAGAATAATGTGTATCAGTCCGATTCCTAATTTTAGGTGTGGAACTTCCCACAAGGACAGGATCTGTACACACACACACACACACACATATATATATATATATATATATATATTTATATATATATATATATATATATATTTTTTTTTTTTTTTTTTTGGTAATTCGTAAGTTTTAACTTTTCAGATCAAAACTCTAGTTTCCTTTCCATCTCTTGCCCCACTCATCTTGTAGCCTCGCCTCCCTCTCTCACTCTCGCTCTCGATGGCCTCTAGCCTCATCAATCCCTCTCTCACTCTTGCTCTAGATCGCCTCCTGGCTCGTCACTCTCGCTCTCGATCACCTTTGGCCTCTAACCTTGTTACTTGCTCTCAAGTCTCACGCCTCTTTCGAAATGGAGACATTTTGACCAATTTCATGGACACACCTAGGAACCATACCACTCTCTGATTTCGGGGTGGGTACATGAAATCAACAAGCAATTCCCAGCTTTAATTTTTTTATACCAATTCTTAATGGGCAGTTCCTTGTTCTAAGGTATAAATTGTTTACCTTAAAATCGATCACCCCTAATTAGAATTGCACCTAAGGTGTTCATCTCCAAATTCTAACAGTGGGAGGCATGTTAGGAGCTTCTAAGAAAAAGATTTTTCTTAGATTGGAAGCTGACTCTTGCCCTTGTGTGATTGCATTCTCATGGCGACAATGTGGGCATGGCTCCTTAAATCTACAGCTGGGATTGCTCCTTAAAGGACATGCACTTGTCCCCCTTCCCTCTCGTCACATCTTGTCCTTCCAACGGTTTTGTTAGGCTGGAATGGACGTTCATAAAGAGCGAGGTCTGCAAGATCCATACGGGAAGTGTGCTTTGTCATGGAAAGTTTCAAATTGATCCATGCGAAGAGCCGTGCTGAACAGAGAAACAGGTGAACTAGTCAAAATCGACTCCCGCAGTTATCACCGCAATCTCACTCTTGGCAGGCTGACCAACCGAATTCCCTCTTCTAGATAACACGAGGCATTCGAACCTTTTCACTGACTAATCTTCACGGATGCACGCAACTCCATGGGAATGGAAGACATTGCAATTATTACAGAGTCCGCCGCATCCGATCGGCGCGGTAGCTCCTCGGCTAGTCCATCAGCATAGCTGCATAGACTGGCCATGCTTGGGGACTGACGGTAGGTGAGGCTGATCGAATGAAACTGCAACATTCCAGAGGGGCTGAAAAGGATTTAACACGGATTCCCTTTGAATTTCTACCATTCAATAACTCACCATCCGCAAAACTTGACTTTTGCGTTATTCTTCAGTCATCTAAATCATGATTTGAAAAACACTTTTCTAAAAATAATTATTTATGTTATTTAAAATAATTAATTAGTGAAATATATTTTCACTATCATTAATAATTTATATTCTAAATATTTTTGTGGATAGTAAAGACAAATTTGGTTCATTCATATTTGTAAACAATACAATTAATCATTTAAAAATATATATTTTTCAAATTTTTCATTTTTCGCAAATAAATATGGTTGGATTGTGCTTGAAATGAAACAAAACTATACCATGGGTAATTTTTACTCTCATCCCTTAACTTTTGTTTCTCATATGTCATAAATATATTATCGGCTACATATTTCTAGCTTGTTTCTTGATGTCGTAATTATTTTATAACAAACGATTTTCACATAGGTCAAGTGTTCAAATCTTAGCACACTCTCTTGCATTTTCCCGTTAGAATATTATCCCGTTGATGTGGTTCCGTCCACAGTTGCATGTGTAGTACCGATTTAAAAGCGAAAAGAAATGTTAAGTCATGTACTGTAAATACATTATTGACTTGTTTTTCATCGAGTGATCTTTTTTAAAAGCGAGTGACATGCATGTTTATAATTCGACAATGAGAAGGACAATTTGAATAGTATATAATAAAGTTATCACGACATCTATTGGGAATAACAATGGCATCTTTGAATATTCAAAATTTCATATCTGATGCGAGTTTTTAAGAAACTACTCGAGTTTTAGCCAAAACTGCTCTCCAAGGTCGTATCGATTGGTTGAAAGGCCTAGAAGAGAACTCAACGAAAGATAGCATAAGATAAAGATTACATAATAGAAGATGCCGATCGGGAGATAGGTCCGCCCTATTCGTCAATGGGGGTATTCTCTAAGTAGGGGCTGGCTCATAGGAGACGCTAGCTATATGCTTAATACATGCAAGTCGAACGTTGTTTTCGAGAAGCTGGGCAAAAGGAAAAGAGGCTCCTAGCTCAAGCTAGCTTGCCTCACCCAGGAGGTGGGAAGAGTTGGGAATAAAATGGCGGACGGAATAGTAGATAATAATAAAAGCCAAGAAAAGGAGGAGAAGGTGACCTATTTTAACATGAGACAAACAGTATCCGGAATCATTTAGTTTACCTCCCTCCCAGCTCGGCCACACATCAAATGCCCACGTTTCATGTACCACCAATTTCTCATTACAACCTTCCAGAGTATCCGTCGTCTTCTAGTATTATTTCAGTACTGCCCACGGAAAACCCTCCACGTTGACCACTATATCTCTCCCTGTCTGCAGCCACAAGCAGCAGCTTAGCACGAAGCATAGGTGCGCCTCGGCAATGTCCCGCCGGTGCTTCAGCCTGACGGAATCCAGGAACGGGTGCTACCGCTCCGCATTCGCCCGGTGGGGCCTGCGCTCCGCCCTCACCGACCTCCGCGACGGCACCGTGGTGCACTGCTGGGTCCCCAAGGCCCGCTCCCCAGCCAAGCCCGACCTCCTCCTCATCCACGGCCTCGGCGCCAACGCCCTCTGGCAGTGGGCCGACGTCCTCCCCCACCTCGCCCCTCACTTCAACCTCTTCGTCCCCGACCTCCTCTTCTTCGGCGACTCCTTCACCTCCCGCCCCGACCGTTCCGACTCCTTCCAGGTAATCACACGATCGGCTGACCCGTCCCTTCCTCTTCCCCGTGTGTGTATAATAGTGTTCTAGAGAACGTCGCGGGTGCAAAAGTTGAATGAAAAACTCGAACCGATACGAAGCACGTTTAGGGTCGGAGATTTGCCTTGGACTATAGAGGAAAGATTTCAGCTTTTAGGCGAATGTTTGATTGCTATTTATTCGAATGTGCAATTCATTTTGAACTCGGCTTCCATAAACGTGACAAATTCCTTGCTAGGCGCGGTGCCTGATGCGGGTCATGGAGGCCCATTTGGTGCGGCGGCTGAGCCTCGTGGGGCTGAGCTACGGTGGGTTCGTGGGGTACAGCATGGCTGCGCAGTCCATGGAGGAAGGGGCGGCGGTGGCCGTGGAGAGGGTGGTGATATGCTGCGCCGCCGTGTGCATCGAGGAGCGAGAGATAAAGGAGGGGATGCTGAGGGTAAACGACCTGGAGGAGGCGGCAGGGATCCTTGTGCCGCAGACACCGGCGAGGCTGAGGGAGTTGATGAGCTACACGCTCTCCCGGCATCCTCCTCTTGGGCTGATTCCTTCCTGCTTGCTCAGTGATTTCATCGATGTGAGACTCTCTTTTTATCTCGTACAAAACCAGCACTCGGTTAGTATGTCAATGTCTTCCTTTCCTTCTGTGGCTTTGATTGGATTGGCGGGATACATGTTCTAGATCTGATCTTCAGCTGCAGGTAGTGCCTAATCAATCTAGTACCAGGATTGCAATTTGCATGTGTACTCGCATCGGTCATTTTGTTTATTGTGCGTGTCGAAGGGGTTCTACCCTTCGGGAATTTTCTCCAGGTGAAATAACAAACATTTAAAGTATAAATTAGTTGGAGGTTCGCCACTGACTCGAATTATTACTGACGTACCAAACTTGGTGGTGGAAGGATGAGGTGTTCATTTGCTATTCGAGGGAGAGCGCTAGTGAGGCATCTGTCAATGATTAGACAGAACAGTGCCCTTGTTTTTGGTGAAACATTCAATGGAGTAGATAGGCTCTCAGCTGACTCAGGACCGTGATGGTTGCAGCTGGCCAGCAGGTCATGCAGAGCTGCCAGTCGTACTAAGATTTACCAGCACGTGAATATCATGCTTGATTAAGATATACTGATGAAGGCATACACGAACTGAGATTCTCACTTTGCCATCAGTCATGGATTTGTCGTTCTTCCCCTGAAGTTCAGGAGTATGGTCATTGACAGGCAATGTGCGCTGATTACATCGAACAGAAGAGAGACTTGGTTCGAGATATCCCGAGAAATCGAAAAATATCCCAAATCCCGAAGATCACTCAGGTTTTACTTCTTCCCCCTTTTCCTTCTTTTCTTAACTTCTCAGTTCTTGTTAATGCTGCGGCGCATTAGAGAGTTGCGTAATCGCGGCCGTGCCGATTGCTCCTGCAGCCCACGTTGATAATCTGGGGAGAGCATGACCATATCTTCCCAGTGGAGCTGGGTCACAGGCTTAAGAGGCAAGTTTTCCCCTTCATCTCTCCAAAATCTCTCTAAAACTAACACAATTGTGCGCTTATTCTTGGGCTGAATCCCCCCGAGTCTTTCTTACCATAGGCATATAGGAGACAATGCACATCTCGTGGTCATCAAGGATACAGGACACGCCTTCAACATGGAGAAACCAAAAGAGTTCCACAAGCTTTTGAAGATGTTCCTCGTTGATCTGCAGCCTCCTCCAGCAAGCTCATTGCCGGATTCTGAAAGTGAGAAATGCACTACAGAAGAGAGAACGAGCGATAATGGTAGTGATTCGAAGACGAAGACAACAGCCTCAACAAATGCTCCTTCACAAGCATAGACTCATTGGGCGGAGGGCATATACAGGCCATTTGAATCAATTCATTGGTTTATTTATGATCCATTCGTGACTCCAAGGTGCATTTATATGGAGGTAACCCCTCCCAGATGCAAGGAAACGAATAGGTCCTGAATTGTATATGAGACAGACATCTTCCATTCTCCTCTTAACTCATGTAACGTTTTGGCATTCTAACCCATGACAGTTGATTCACAGCGGCATTCACTCCACAGAGAAACAATCTGAGAAAAGGCTTCCGTGTTTATAGAACAAAGATAGCAGTATTCAATCGTGTAACCAGCACAAACACAATACTGTGGAGAAGCATCCCGTTAAATAAGTAAATACAAACCAACAGTCTACTAACTGCACCATCGCATAAGACCATGACTCCTGCCCTAGCAAGCCTCAATGTCCCCCAAAGAATTGAAATCATCAGGAAGCATCTACTTTACCCAATTAACTCTGCATAAAAGTTTAAGAGAAGTGGCATCAACACAAATGTGACAAAGCTCTGTCACCACTGACATGAGAAGTGACAAATAAATGTGTACTAAAAGCAGCACCAAATTTTGAAGAGGGTATAATTTAAAGATAAGTTTGGCATGTGTATAACTTCCTTACCTCTGCCGGAGGCTCATCAACTTTGGATTGCTCACCTGTCAATTTCAGAAGAAAAGGTTAACACATCTGTTATGCTCGGGTATCAAAAGCTTGAGAGGAGACATGTTTTATAAACAACCCATTTTCTATCAAAATGGATATAGAAATCAAAGAACAGGAAATCTTGTCTAAGAAAAAGAGAATGTTGCCAATGGGATAACTGCATGAAGATATATCTCCATCAAAACAGTCCCAGAGACAAGCAGGTCCTCAAAAATCGATTCTTTTGCCATGTCAACAAAGCAACCAAACCCTCCTGAGAAAATAGTCCTCTTAAAATGCAGTGGTTCATGATATTATTAACAGCACAACTATTGTTACAGTTCTTTAGCCACTTTAATATGGCCATATTGTCTAGAAAAGTTGGTATGGCCAATCTATTCAGATTATGACTGCAAAGATTCAACATTCTACAAAGGGAAGAGAGGGGGTGGCTGGAGAGATGCTCACCTCCTTCTTCAGGCAGATCTGTAGTCCATAGTGTAAGATTGTCCCGAAGAAGTTGCATAATGAGGGTACTGTCCTTATAGGAGTCTTCATTTAGGCTATCGAGTTCCGCGATAGCCTCATCAAAAGCTTGTTTGGCCAGATGGCATGCCCTGCCCATCAAAGAATTAGATCTCAGTTATCTAAACAAATTTGTTTCTTCTAAATGTGCGAGCCCATGCTTCTTCTATCAAGCTATTGCTTCAAATATAGAAGCTAACCCTGCTGTCACGTACACATGCAGCAAAAGTATGCCCAAGAAACACAGAGATTCAAACAAGGCATGCACATCAACCTTTCTGGCGAGTTCATGATTTCATAATAGAAGACGGAGAAATTCAAAGCCAGTCCAAGTCTGATAGGGTGAGTTGGAGGCAAATCCGTTGAAGCAGTGGAACTGGCAGCCTGCAAATTGAGCCAAAAAAAGGCACATCATTTGTAGAGGATGGAGAAAGAAAAAGAATGGAGGACACAGTGACGAATGAGACAAATGAAACCAACAGAAGCCTCAACTTTATGAACCATACAACAAGCACCCACCTCATATGCCTTGAGCGACTGATCAGCAGCTTCTTTGCGGTCATCACCAGCCTTGAATTCAGCAAGGTAACGACAATAATCACCTTTCCTGCCGAATTAGGAAACAATAAACATTAGAACAGAAAAAACTATTTAGAGCCTGCAAGTCGACAACCCAACGAAAACATGAGGATGAAACTCCAAATTCTGATTTATTAGTTATCACTGGGGAGAAGGATCTCATTAAGCACTTTGCCAGCCTAAAAAATAGAAGGTAGATAATCAAACCCATAATGTCAATAGATATAAGAATTGAAATAACAGTTTCATACGGACATTGTGACACAAGGCAAAAGGCATTACATCACATATGACTATCCTTATCACTGTCCAAAGATCAGTCACCTCTTTAGCTCCAGAAATTTCCAATTCTACTCATGCAACGTAGAGTCAGTATGTTACACATGCCAAGAGAAAAAAATTATAAGTAAATGTGTATATATCTACAGACTCCCACGTTTCCATCCAGCATATCCAGGTTTCCCTCATGTGTGTTTGGTTGATTCCATGAATCATAACCATGTTTTCACTGTGTGGTTACAGCCCAATTAACCATCATTTTCGGTGCATGACATGGAGATGTGAAAGAGGAGGGAGTTTAAATGGAGAATTCCTCACATCTTATAGTAGAAAACAGTTGATTCTCCACTTGAGGAGGATGGGATAAGATGCTTATCAATGACTGAGAGTATGTCACTGCAGATCTTGGCGAGCTCATCTTCAACCCTTTGCCTGTAGTCCTTGATCCTCTTCACATTCTGCTCGTTACCCTTGGCCCCCTCCTTCTGCTCAATGGAAGATAAAATCCGCCACGATGCCCTTCTGGCCCCAATCACATTCTTATAACCAACAGACAACACGTTTCTCTCCTCAACAGTCAGTTCCACATCCAGCTTAGCCACTTGCTTCATGGACTCAACCATCTCTGCAGCAAAAGAGGGTGAAACAGATAAGAGACCCCACAACTCACAATTGCATCTACATTAATTGGTGAAATCCCCAAATAAAGATATTACAAAAGAGGGATCTGGCAGTTTAAGCAAACCAAAAATCTAATCGAAACCTATCATTTATAAGACAATAACTTTTGTCCGGAGAAAATGAAATCCTAGGTATCATCTCTTCCATGTCTATTTAAAAGGGCATATCTATGAAGAACATCCCGGACAAGAAGGTCTTTCCTGACTCCTCCCGATCCACGAGCTTAGCAAAATCCTAAAAGAGGACCAGCAGCAGACGTCACTGCGGCTTTGCAAAGTAGTAACTATGCCCAAACCCGTTCACCTTATATCACACTCCATCCTACACAAGGCAACAATGCTCGCAACGAAACCGAGAGACAACCCACCATACGAAAACGGAGCTTCAGCAACAGTTCACACACACGGAGGGGAGACGAGAACCCTAGAAGAAGACCAAAACAAAAGGCCCCAAAAACCCTCGCCGCCGTCCAATTAGCCAAGCTACTACCTCGGCGCCGGCGAGCACCACCGCGGATTCCATCCCGTGGGAAAACCAACCCAATCGGAATCGCACGCTAAAGCAGACGAACAACCTTCCCAAGCAGCAACAAGAGCAATAACAGAAACGAACTCCAGCACAACGATTTGAAAAAAAAAAAAAAAAGACAAAAGAAAAAGCTCACAGCCCGACATGCCCGGAAGCTACTGAAAAAAGCGAGAGCGATCTGCCGAAACGCTTCCAATCCGCGGAATGCCGCGGACGAATGCATGGCGGCGAGATTCGGCAAAGAAGCAAACGGATCGAAAGAGAGGAGGAAGAGCTACTACTGACCATCGTATCGCTCGGCTTGCTCCGCGAGCCTCGCCTGGTAAACCTGCTGCTCTCTCTCCCTCTCCATCTCTCTCTCTCTCTCTCTCTCTCTCTTCTGCGCGAACTGATGAAAGGTTCTTGCTTTGGCGAGGGTAACCGCTACCTTAGCTTAGCCTGCTGCTGCGTTCTTACTTGCGAGAAAAGATGGAAACGGAAGAATAAAGAAATGAAAAATGGAATTTTGCACGCGTGGTGACCGTTGGATTCGTTTTTCGGGGGTCTCCACGGATCGAGGGCTGGCAGCGAGCCTTGGATTCCGTGACTGCGGGACGGCGGGATCTGAGCCGTTGCCTTCCGGGGGCGGGTTTAGGGGAAGCCCCGCCGTTGGATGAACGCAAGGGGAACGCGGGCCCCACCTTCGCGCTTTGCGTCTTTTTCTTTACCGGTAGGTGCGGGCGGGGTTCTGTCTTTGACTCTCGTCGCGGCGCGGTCAACCAGTTCGCCGCCGCACTTCTCGGCGAGGGTTGCTCTCCCGTGGGGTCGCCGGGATTCTCCGGCGGTGGGTTGCGGCGGCTGTCTGCGGCGGCGGGCGATTTGGCGTTCTTCTCGAGGCGTACGCATCGGCCGCCCGCGCGGACGTTTCGTTTTCCCGCGCTTGCGGCGGAGCTAGGGCTCGAATTCAAATCCAATTCCCCCGGACGCTCCGTCGCTGAACAGCAAATTAGCTGGTTCTCCTGCAGCCAGCTTTGGGTTGCGTTCTCATTCGCACTCGAATTGTGAAATTTCTTCTTCACCACTCAAAACCCCTCAACAATCAGTTCCCGCAGACCTTCCCCAGCCGGGAAAAACCGCGACTTTGCTGGCAGTATGGCCAGTGCTGGATCCGATCTCTCTCAATTCGACATTTCTAAGGAGGTAATAAGGTTTCGTGTGTCTCTCTTTCTCTTTCATTTTCTGGGTTACTCTTGACCGAGGAAGGTGTGTGATTTCCAAGTACTAATTTTTGCTTCTTCTCTTGAAATGTAGGAGAAGGACAAACTTGTTGGGGAAGTGATACGTTATGTGCTGTTCAAGAGTCACCAGAACTCGGGGTGTCCGATCAAGAGAGAGGAGCTCACGCAGCTGGTCACCAAGAATTACCGGAACCGCAACCTTCCCGCGTTTGTCATCAACGAGGCCCGAGAGAAGCTCTCGAGCGTTTTCGGGTACGAGATGAAGGAGCTCCAAAAATCGCGGCCTTCAACTAACCAGACTCGGCCTTCTCAATCAAGTAAAATTGGTTGCTTGTTATGATGATTGTGAACCCTTGTGTGTGTTTCTGTAGGAGGAACATCTAGATGGTAATGCTTGTGATGTTGAGTTTGGCTACTCTACCTGCGACGTATGTTCATGATCAGTGTAGTCTTTCGTGAACTGATTTATTTTGTGGACAGAAAAAGAGCCAAATTGGAACTTTCTTTTACTTACTAAGAATTGCTTTGGCAACTCTTGGGTTACAGCAGTCCTGTCACGAAAACCGTGAGTTCATTTTGAATTTGGTGATGGGATTGAATTGTGTCATTTAGTTGTAATTTTTCGCTAGTTTGTGTTATATAATTTGAATTTCTTGCTGCTAATGCATGAGGGATTAAGTCGTCAAATTACATGGAGAGTTTTGGTTTATAATAATTTGAATTATTCAATGCTTTAATTCGTCTTTATCATGATGGGACACTGTGATATAGCCATGTTCTGCATTGCTGTTTCTGGTCTATTTGCTTTGACAACTTTTTCCTTGTTAGCTCAGTTATAACTGGACCAGATTTCATGTTATTTTTTTCAGGTTCAGCAGACAGCAGATCCTATGTCCTCATGAGTCAGCTCCCTGCTGATTTATATAAGAGGTATGTGGAGGACGTCAATACAGCCCATCCGTCTGGTTTGACTTTTGTGGTGATAAGTATCGTGCATCTTGCTGGAGGCAAAATACCAGAAGGTTTGTTTTCCAATTCCTAAACATGTCTTTTTAGTGCTAAAATGATCTATGAAATTATGCGATTATGAAATCTGTTCTCTTTGTTTAGAACCTGAGTCTCTTGTCTGCACTCCTTTATTCAAGTTGAGATCATTTTGATAAATACATGTTGCATTCTGGATGGGGCTCCTCTTCTAGTCACTGCACCAAAATACTATATCCATCAGATGCTATTCAGCTATAGGTTTTCATATATTCAGCAATCCTATTTGAAGAGAAATAATGAGTGTGGTGATTTTTTTTTTTTTTTTTTTTTTTTTTTTTTTTTGCAGTATTTCAAGGTTAATAATACTGCAATGATATTGCAGAAAATTTATGGCACCATTTGAGACGGCTAGGATTGCATGAAAGCAATGAAAATCACCAAGAATTCGGAAATGTCAAGCAGGCATTGGAAGCTTTAGTCCAGCAAAGGTTTAGTATTTTTTAGGAGAATAATTTCTGTGCAGTCAGCTGGAGAATATGCATTAATCTTTAGGTAAATCTTTTAGATATTTGCAGAAAGACAAAGTTACTGGACCAGAAGGTAGCACGATATTGTACGAGCTTGCTGAGAGAGCATTAGATGCCAGAATCATTGAGAAGATCAAAGAAAACATATCACAGGTACCTTTGGAGATGCAATAGCTGACTCTCTCTGGGATTTTCTGTGTATTTCTTGATGACATGCCTCAGTCATCCCAGTTAACATACAATCAGCAAGATGTGTAAAGCTTCAACATGTCTGCTAGTGCAGCCTTTTCATTGCATAATTTTTCCCTTTCCAGTGTTATACATCCTCCGAGTGAAAAAGGAGGTTTTTGTTCCTACATTAGGGTGGTGCTAGCGATAATTTTATATGAAATACTTGTCCGACCTATGTCATGGAGGATGGATATTCAGCACCTGCCCGCCACCCCCACAAAAAAAAAATAATAATAATAAATAAAAAATAAAAAATCACGCCCTCATACATGCCTACACAGAAAACAAGAAGAAAAATTGTTAAACTAGGTCGTTGATGGATGAAATCATGTCAAAGCACTTCCACTTGTTCTCTTTCCACTGCATTGTTTCTTTGGGTTCTTGACCTGTCATATCTATTTGTTGATGTTGGCATTTTGTCGCCCTGGCAGGTTGTGAAGAAAGATGTCACTTACGGAGACGCGGAGTAGCATCAATCTAAGGACAGTAGCTGTAGCAACATGATAGCATTCTTACCCCTTTTCCTATCCTCATGGAAAATTCTGTACTCATGTGGAGCTGTCCCCTGGCTGAATGCTGTTGTTTTGCATTTCAATGTTAAGCTTATCAAAATATGTATCTATGGAGCAGATTAATGCAAGTGCGACTGATCCCATGAGGAATTTATTTTTGTTGGGGTTGGGGTGGAGGACCTGTCACCTGTCATGAACTTCTTTGCGGTATCATTCTTTATCCCAAGTTGTCATTAGCAAAGTGGGTTCTACTATACATATATGGCAAGGATACGACAATCGAGTTTCTTGTCTGGAAAGGAAGTTGCAAATGCACAGATGGCATGCAAATCCAAACGATACTTGATAGTCGGTCAAGTTGCCCTCTAGAGGAAATGACAAGAGGAAGCCACGGGAGCACATGAAAACTGAAAAGGAGCATCTGCGAAGGAATGAGAAAACAAACCTTGGACCTGCACCTCCTGATGCATTTGAAATGTTGTTGATATAGTCTTGTGGAAATCTAGGCATCATCTTACTGATTATGTGATTAGGTAGGTAGGGTGGCGATCCATTGCCATTAGGTCACGGCCTATTATTAGTAGTAATCCACCCGAGGCTTTCTAATTTAGTCTCAACTTGAACGTCCGTGTCTTTATGAAATGTCGTGCCACATTTCATTCCGACATTCCGAATAGATCACAAGAGATTGGGAGATCAGTGTCGTACAACAAATCTGACTCCAAGCAGAATCCTGTGAGATGCAAATTATTGCATAACGGTTTAGTATACACAAAACTAAAATACCAAAACGAGTAGTGACTTAACCAACAATCATGATGATCGTGTTTTGCTACAATGAAGCTTCACAATCTACTTCCGAAGGAAATCAATATACAAATCTGACCGGTCGTCATTCATCAGGAATAAGAATACAAAGTGATCTAAACGATCATCAGATTATCAGCTGTCCGGGTTTAATGCTTAGCCTGTGTCTAAAGATGAGTTATGCAACGAGGTTCTGCTGCCGAGTTCTCATGGTGACTTGTCACACCAAGATTCGTAAATCACACCCTCATTTGCAAAATGATCAGTGAGTCCTGCTCGTGCTTGCATCCCCGATTGAAACAGTAGCAAGGGATTTAGAAGCCCAAACACCAGCATTTCTCGCTCCTTCCTGTAAATTGCTTCTCTTACGTGGTTCTTTAATTGACTTTGATAGCTGCGCAGCCCGCTTAAGATAAGCCAGGAAATGGCCTAACAAGCTCAGCAAACCCATGTTTTGGATGTGCCTTCTCCATGCCCACTGAACGCATATGGCGATAGTCGGATAGAGGAAGTACAGAAATCTCAAGAGCACAAATGTGGTCGCCAAAGCCAGATATGTTTCATGTCTAAGCATATTCTCAGGTGATCTGGCCCACCAGAATGGGCAGCTTTCCGGCTCAGTGGTATCATGCTTCTCATAATTCGACAGAGTTTCAATTTCTTCCAATGATGGCCACTCCAAGGTCGAAGGCTTCATACCTAGCATTCATGTACAACAGCTGACGTTTATATTTAAAAAAGAAGAAGATGCAGTTGCAGCCATACCAATTCTGACAGAAGCAAGCATCTCCAAATGAAATAAAAACCAGAAACAATAAAAAGGATGCCCTGGCCCAAGGTCAAGGGCAAAAATGAAATCAGCATACTTGTATCAATTAGCAAGAGAGAAATGCCTCATAAAAGGCACAATCTCAAACCCCCTCCAACTCTTCTTGAACACACACAGGCATGCACGAGAATTAAAAGAAAACACACAACCAGCAAAAGAGGCACATTTTAACCAGGCAGAGACATCCTGAACAAAAGGATCAAATGCAAAAATACCATATCATTCAATCCCTCAGAAACTGATCTTTACCTCAATCGATCTGATTTGTGACATAAAGCTGGCAAAGTGATAGTTATTTAGATCAGTACTCACAAGTTGCTATCATGCACACACTGCAGATTAAAAAGAATGAAAAAGTAATCAAACAAGACCGGCACAAGATACTGCAGAACATACCAGTGACATCATTGTAGAAAGTCACAAGGGAATCAAGGGTCCGAGGGCCATGGTAGCGTACACGAACTGTGGAATTCAATATGAAAAGCATCGGGAACCCATGGACACCATATTTTGAGAGGATGCTGCAAAATTAGACCCAACTTTATTCTCAAACACCATATAATGAATCTCCAACTCAAAACTAAGGGCATTACAAACCTTGGGCGCACAGCTGATTCTTCAATAGCAAAATGAGCAATGGAGGGATACAAAGAGGATAAGAGGGAAAAACGTGGTCTGATCACCCTCGAGAAAGGACACCACGATGCATAGAAAAGCACAGCTACGTACTCCTCACTATTCTTGTGGACCATACTCAGTGCCCTTTGCAGTGAAAGCTCATCGCCCTTCATAGAATACAGTTAAAAATCTCATCAAAATTTAATGGATTTATTCACCAGGAAAAGCAAAGACTCTAGAGTTTCACTTTGTTTCCACCGCCAAATATTCTTCCCTAAATACAGTTTTATCAGGCTCAGTCTCATACACACGTCCATGAAGCAACACTCATATCAAAGAACCAAACTTTGAGATGACTCTTCATAAGCTCGAAAGTCTATGCATAGATAGCAAAGAAGTATTTTAACAGCAATTCTAGTCTTGCTGCGCTTGAAGAATGAAGTGCTAAAATAAACATTATTCCAGCATTACCTAAAAAAATGGAAAAAGCAAAAATAATTATATTTCTAAGAAAAGATGGAGGCAATTTCCTATTCTGCGGACCAACCCTAGAAATTCAGATTCAAACTCCAAAAGAGGCCCTCAAGAAAACCTGCGTAACATAACTCCGAATCTAAAGTCAATCTCTCATGCTCTCCAAGTTGAGATTGGTTCTGGCTGTACTTTTCAGCCTAATCATGCCCTGGCTCTGAACATCGATCATATAGTTTAAAAAAAAAGAACCCATTTCTCCATTCCCTATCACTCATATCCAATAGAAAACCAACCGAAACCTTCAACAAAAATCCAGCCAAAAATCTACCCTTTTCAACACAAACCCACCAACGTCTATGGAATTCCATGAGCAAAAATAAATAGAAGACATCCAAGAAAGTACCAAAAAAACAAAACCAAAACAAAACAAGAACATGCACAAACCAATCTACTACCTCGGTGACGCCAACGAACTCGATGGATTCACTCCGACCATCCAACGAGCAGCGAGAATCCCGAAAGCCCACGATCGATCCCGCGAGCGTCTCCTTCTCGCAAACGGCGCCGGTCGGCGAGCCTCCGGCTGGATCCCAGACGGCGACCCACGCCATCAACATCACCACCAAAACCCTCATGGCCGCGGCCCGAAAAAAAGATGCCCCTCCACCGATCGACGGCCAACCCAGAAAGGAGAAAGAAAAAAAACCCAAAAAAAAATAATAATAATAACAACAAAAGGAACCGCAAAAGAGGAAAAGGATGAAGACCCAGTGAATCAAATGGCCAGTTCAGCTAACCCACCAGAAGAGAAGGGACGGTAGTTGGATTTTATCGGGAGGAACGGGGGAAGGGAAAATCGGAAGATGAAATTCATAAAAATCGGAACTTTACATTGGGGGATTTCATTGGGGGGGGAATTTGACACTTTCTGGTGCGTTGGAATATTCTTTTTCGTGTTTTTTCTTGGTGGGTTCTCTGCCTGGGAGGTGGGGAGGAGGGAGGAAAAAAGATAGGAACGGATGGAGAGTGACGAGGAGGCTTCGCCTATCGCGTTCGGCTCCTGGGCCGTTTGCGGAGGGTGCGCGGCGGCTTCTGACTCTCCGGTCGGTTTGGTGAGGATGCTTCGGGCGCGGGTCAAATTGACAACTTCCCCGTTTTGTGTGTAATTGAAGCCTAAAGGACGCCTATGAATACTCTCTTCTAGTGCTTCGAATTTCTGAGGAGGACGATTACGCTCTCTGCTTTTTTACATGGGTAACATGGGGTGGCGAACTCGACATGGTCGCCCTTGTCGATCCGTAACTTTCTAGCTACTCGTTTGTTCGATCATTAATTAGTGACGTGCTCGCGCGAATTGATATTCGAAAGGTTGAGCGAAAATGATTTGATGTACGGAGTATTAAGTTATTACATGACGATAGGAAATATTGATAAAAAAAAATGGTCCTAAGAAATCTTGGTAAATGTTTGCGCAGAGGAAAATTGTGAGATTTGGAATCTTGTTATGAGAAGACATTGTAGGACAAAGGAAACCCAACTATTGATATTGAAAAATGTGAGGAATAAGACAAATTTATGAAATTATGCATTGGTCCATGAACACGATATTTTAAATAAGTGTGTGTATATGGAAGAAAAAATTGATCGAGGTTTCATGAAAGTAAAAGTCTCTCTTTGGTCCGTTCATTTCACGGAAAATGGACAATTTCCGAAAAATATTTTTTCATAAGTTATTTTCCAGGAAAATAACAATATTTTCTAGTGTTTGTTAAAACCTGAAAATATTTCGGAAAATATTTTCCTTTCGGTAAGAAAAATATTTTCTAAGATTTCACAACTTAGGCATGCATCACTTACCGATCTATAAATCCATCAAATATGAACTTGTCTTTAAATCCATGCAAACTTACTTCATATCTCTGTTCCCTCATTGTCATCAAACGCTTATCTACTCTAAAAAATGTTCGTATGGATTTTAAAAAGAAGCAAAAGAGAAAAGAAATAAAACATGTAGAGCCCTTATGAGAATCTTTTAGTTGAGTGGCATATTCTCCCCCTCGTCTTTCATGTTCTAATAAACAAAAGAAAAAAGACATGTAGAACTTTAGAACCTTTGCTTAAGCAATATACAACTGTAGGGTAGAATAAATAAAGAAAATGATACACAAGAGTGCAGAGTGCAGAGCGCAAGCTTAAGATCAATGAGCTTTAGATTCGCCAGATAACGGCCGATGACTAGTCAAGAAAGAAAAAAATGGGAAACAAATAAAAAAAGAAAAGAAATAGAAAAGGAAAATGAAATTAAAAATAATTTGAAAAAAAATAATTCAAACAAAAAAAGAAAAGAAGAAAAAGAAATGGGAGAAGGAAGTGAGGATTTGTAGAGGCGTGATATAAGAGAGATCGAGTGAGGAAAATATTTTCTCTTAATTTAGAAGATTTTTTTCCTTTCATGCAAAAAATTCATTTTTCATGAAATGAACGCCGAAAAATCCGAAAAATATTTTTCTAAAAATTATTTTCCACGAAACGAATGGAGCTTTTTATGTTATATCTTTTTACCTTACAAAATAACATAGACAATTTATATTGAATAATTTCAATTTACATATTTCTTTGTGAATTAAAAAGCCTGGTTCGGCCCATGGCCGGCTTGATAGTTTTATGCATAAAATTCATATCATGGGCGGATTTGGGCTACACTTTAACCTCGATCTTAAGAGTCCAGCAATTAATGGTGAATGCTATCTGATGAATAAAAGCAACTCTATTTTCCAAGACGAGAGGTGGATAACCTTCTAGTTTGGCTCTCCAAAAGAACGAGTATACGATTCATTTGGTTCTCCAAAGTGGTCATCTTCTCTAAGTTTAGTTGCTAAAACCTACTGAACTTTGGCACCATCAAACAGTAGTAGCCCCAGAACATGATAGAGTGAATAACAAAGGGGTTATATAATTTATTAAGTGACCAACCTTTTAACTCTAACAAACAACTTTCATCTACTCTCAGCACTTGAAATTCAGTACTTAAATTTTCTGACAAATCCATTTAATATGGTACTCCCAACTACTTCCATCTCTAGTCCCGCTGATACGGTTAGTCCTTGGAGATTTCTTCTGTCGATATGCATTTTGACGAGAGCTACTGAGAAGAGCCTCCTTTATTGCCAAACAATCCTGATAACACAGCAAGAAATATCTCGCTGGATGCAAGAAACCTGAGGAGAACTTATCATATTACAGTCTTGTGAAATGGAATAATGCTAAGTGAGCTACAGAGTACAGACTGCGGGAAAGATCTTAAATCCAAAGCACATTGGCACGGGATAAAACCACAACCTAGCTGGATGAGGGAATCCACAACCACTAACTAAATCATCGAGGATATGCTACACTTATTATTTGAAACTAGTACACAATGCAAAGTGCTTTTTGTCACATATCACGAGACAGTTTCTGGATACACCTCTAGATGTGAATTGTGCTATCCTTGCTGCATTCCAAGTCTCCAACAACCACCCTTGGTCGAATATTTAGTGACAAACATCACAATCGACCCTCACAGAGTCATGAAAACTGCAAAAACCAGAAGTGTAGGGAATCGGCAGAAGGAAGAACGTCTTACCCCTTCTGAATAACTTCATCTTCCTCCAAGTAATTTACGAGTTATATTAATAATCATGAATAAGACAGGTCACCAGCAAGCAGCAATAATTGAAGGACCTGATACAACTAATGCACAACCTCCATTTTAGTCTTTGGATCTCTGTATACATAGGACAACTCCGACAAAAAGAGGAGACAGATTTTAGTTAGGTTTGCTAGCTCATGACAAAAATTACATGAAACCACTAACAAGTACAAGACTGGAGCAGTTAATCTGACACATATTATTTATGAGCCCCATACGATTCACTGAAATAATGCCATGAACTCGGCTCAAATTTGAATAGAAGAAAGGCAATTACATGTTCCTCCGCAACCGAAATCAATGACCGGGTCAGCCTTCCAAAAGATCAGATTGACAGCGAAGCACTCGCAGTTTTACAAGCCTCATCGTTCACCCAAACTGTTTATAGAATAGTAAAGAAACTTAATCCACATGACCGACTCTTAACTTGTCGAGATCTCTCCACCAGTAAACAGAGCATTCACCGTGAGACAGTCCGTAAGACCTTCCTCAACGACATTACACAGGCGTATACTATGGGCTCAGAAGCTTGACAGTGAAAAGTCCTCGCTGCCACAAGAGCAGAAGGGGAATGGCCTCTGCTACCATCCTTCCAATCTCAAAATTGAGGACTTACTCTCCATCTGCCGTAATGTCAATGCTCAAAATTTCAAAACTGTCATAACAACTCATTCCAGTCATCTATATCCTCATCCCTGGTTCCATTTTCGTCGTTTCAGCATACTTATACAACTTCTCATTGAACAACACCTGCGGATCTTTCCTGATCAGAACACCGTTCTCATCATAAGCATCCTTCAGGAAAACAACCCAGTTCATCTCCGTTCCCGCCAAATAGAAAGTCCTGGGCTGCTTCAAGAGCATCTGGTAAGTATGCTTGGTCAAGCTGAACTCCTCCTTGAACTCAACGATATGGTGTATAGACGCTCTCTTCTCCAAGGTCAAGCTCAAGAACTCGTGCAGCACGCCAACCCTATATTTCTCCGCCTCCAAAGTCCACAAATCCAAACTCGCCCCATCCGAGTAAGGCGAAACGAGCGGCAGCGTGTTCAACAGATTAAGCTTCCTCGTATCGTCGGCATCCAAATCCAAATCCCTGTTATGCTTTACAGGGAACCGAAAGGCCTTCTTTGCTCGATCTTCATCGGCCACGAACTCCCTCTCGAGCTCGCTCACCGCCAAATGCGGGTCCCAATTCACGAGCTCGAGCACTCGCCTCCCATCGTCATCCGCAACCACCCTAAAGTAATCCGGATACTTCAAAGCCCTATCCCTGAAATCCTCCGGAATCCCGAACAGGGCCCGGCAGTGATGAATCTTACTCAGCGCGATTCGCTTGTCGGCGGACATCATGAGCAGCTTCCGCACCTTGCCGACCCGGTCGGCCTCCATCGCGTCCACGATCCGCCGCTCCTCCTCGAGCAGCTCCTCCATGAGGGCCGTGAACCCGAACCACATCTTGCCGTCGGCGTGGCGGTACACCTCGAACAGGAGCGGGTGGCGCTGGAGGGAGCGGACGACCTTGCGTCCCCGGGGGAAGCCGAGCTCCCGGTGGAGCTTGCCGGCGTCGTCGAGGCGGAGGACGCGCTCCGGCTGGCGGGCGAGGAAGGCGCGGCACCGGGCGAGGAACCGGAAGCGGACGTCGCGGTCGACGAGGGACTCGAGGCCGGGGAGGCGGTTGGGGACGGTCTGGACGGGCTTGGTGCGGGGGGAGTCCGGCTTCTTGCGCTTCTTGCGGAGGGACTTGGGGAGCTTGGTCTTGAGGAAGGAGGTGGAGAATGGGGAGGCGGCAGCGAGGAGGGGGAGGCGGCGGAGGCTAGGGTTTCGGACGGCGGAGGGTTTGGGGTCCGGGGTTTTGAAGAAGAAGAAGGAGGAGATGGCGCGCCATGCCATGGATGGAGTGACGAAGGAGCAGACGGAGCTGCTGTGCTGCGGATACTTCGAGCTAATATAGATTTACCCATTTTTCGCCAGAGAAAAAGGCACAAATATATGACCTTGATTCTTAAATTTTATTTTAATGTAAAATGCGATCCTCAATTTTAATTCATTTTATGAAATCTGTAAATTTTTTATACATGATCAAAATAATTCTAGAAGTATATTAAAATGTTTGATATTGTCTAACTATTAATTTAAATTCAGAAACATTAGATATTTTCATATAATTTAAGAAATTGTATAAATATATACCAGAAATTCGAAAGCAATATTAAATAAATTGAAATTTTAGAAATTACATTATATATTAAATTAAAATTAAAAAATCACATAAAACAAATTTTCAAAATTCAAGATCACATTACATATTTAATCAAAATTTATGAATTATTTATGTCATTTATCTCCTTTTGTTAAGCTACATCTTCTGTAATAAAATTTTGATAAAGGGAACGCAACTGCACGATGTCGAGCTATAACTCTGTTCCTCTCGTCAGTTCAAACGAAAATCCATTTGAGTAAACGAAGAATTCCCTCTGTGCAGCACAACCCAAGCCATGTAAGGAAGGAAAACCACCTTGTCTCTTTTTGGCTGGAGTCTAGGCATGTGAACATGAACCACAGACGAAGAACATTTCAAAATTGAGAAATCGAATGGGGGGGCAGAATCCCTTGGATGTAATTCAAAGCATTTTACAGCAAAAGGCAGCTTGCTTTATTCTTCTGATCATCTATGCAAAATCTTAATCAACCTGTCTTAGTAAATAGTTACAATGACACATCATAATAAAGAATTGAACCCTATATTTCTCAACTGTGGAGCGCCTCAAATGGCATAATTACAAAGTCCCCACGCCAGCCTTACGGCTCCGTAGGAGTTGTATTGTGGTTGGTATCCACCAAGGATTTCACCTGTTTTGTATCCACCAAAGATTTCACCTGTTTCCTATTACCTTTCTGGGCTATCTTGTCTTCGTTTGGAACGGGTACTCGTCCTTCATAGAATAGTAGTATGTTTGAAATTAAGAAACTGAAGCCAAAGAATGCAATCCAATCTGATCGAAACTTCATGTGTCCCAATGTAGCGTATAACTAGCTCGATGGCTTCTTCAAAAATGGTTTCTGGCAGATGAGGAGTCTCTCATCAGTGTTGCTCTCGATTCCTATAACTCGTGCATCCCACTTGAATCGCGTGGACAGGGCTCTCGCTGACTCAATAAGGGAAGTAGTATCGCGGAATATCGCCCAACCCTGCACCAATCAATTAAGCAGAAAAGAATTGAGCAAACAAGCAAGATCAATCAATGACCTGTGAGCACATTCATTGCCAACAAAGTATACACATCTCGTCTGCTAGATCACCGAAAGAATCATATCTCCAACTTTTGCTATCATGGAAACCTCCTGAGGTGTAGAATTTTCTACCACATGCTATGCTAAACGTAAATACCCATTTGCAGTCGCATAATAGTTTGTCCAGCTTGAAATGAATATAGTAGACCAGCCAGAATCAGCAAATCGACCAGATATCATCAAAGCGATTGATGTGAGAGCTCAGACAGTCAATGCATGAAAGGAATGGCAGATTAACTAATTGAAGATGCAAGGAAGAAAATCTTAAAAAGTTGATTTTTGAGAGAGAGTCTTGTGGTTTTGCTGAGAGATGGTATAGTGGGATTGCAGCCTCTTTGTATGATTATCATCCCCAAGGACAAACAATTGTGAGATAGCTGCTTAGCCACTCTGTAATCTTCTCATGGACGCTATGGCAGAACAAGTGATCTAAGAAACAAGGCAACTCACAGGACAATTCTCCAGAAACATTAAAACTCTAACATTGGATTACTTCCAAAAGATTAATGACAGGCCAATATTAATGATTATTTAATATGGCCATGCTACTAATAAGTCTGCAAGTCCATCTCAAAGAGGCATAATTTGTGGGGAAGATGCTCCACATTAAAACACATCAAATATAAATTATCAAATCTCATCATGCAATCTTCAGTCATGGGCTTTGATTTATGTGTATGCCAGGTCAGGACGAAGGGAAATTTACTAGCCTAGAGTTTGATCGCTGATCGAATGTGAAGTACGAAGCGATCAAGTGGAAGTAGTGCCAGCGATAACCAAACCCCTCGACCAACCACTATGTATCCATGGCCACTAGGGATGAGGAAGGGGCTACGGAAGTTCGTTATTCATACTCGTCATTTAGATGGTTACAGATAGGAATTTTGTTGCTTGGAAATGGAGAAGCAAAAGGACAGAATTATTTTGTTGCCAAAAATGGTGTCATTACTGCATGAGCACACGTCTGTAATTTTAACTATATAGGATCTACTTCATGAACAAAAACCTTGGAAACATCAAGAGGCGAAAACCTTACTTTCACCAGCAAAGGAAAGGACCGAGAGAGAAATCTGTTTTGGGGGAAAGAGAAAGAGAGAGAGAGAGGTGGTACCTCAGGACGAAGTACTCGGTCAATCTCAGCAAAAAGATCAAGCATTGAGCATCTGCGATTCTGGCTATTTTCAAGGGAGAGAAGTCCTGACGCATGAACCATATCATAGGTTCTGGGGTATGTTGGAAATCCTTCACACCTGTGAGGGAAGCGCAAAATCAACCAATGAGAACACGTGAACTTGTGAAGCATATATACGAAATTTTGCCAACAGTTGATAAGTAGTATCATCCAGATAATTGGTACCATGCATTATTTATAGTGCCAGGACATGTTTTCACATTCTGCTCTACAATTGTACTCTTTTTTCTTTCCAGCAAACAACAGTTATATTCAGTGTCACATTTTCCAAACAAACTGGCAATGTACTTCTTCTAGCCCCACAACTGAATGCTCCCATCTCATACTGCAAGCAAAAATTGATGGGCTTCACTGCATAAGGCTCCAAAACCCTGCTTCAGTGATACGTTGCCAGAATGCATGGCCTCCTGGATCCCAGATTTTCTTGCCATTTTCAAGACTCTCAATGTCTAATCTCTTGTTGGCCAAAATTGTAAAAGAGTGTCCAATGTTACAAATAGCTCTGAAAGTCATCTTCTCTTAAATGTATGATGTTAACGACTAGCTGTGAAAAATTTCTCCTCCTCCCACCAATTCATATAGAATCCTAAGTTGGACAAGAATATAGTCCTTGGGATAAAAATTTCCATAGACATAACAGGGAGTAAGGCTAGAAGAAAGAGGTCAAATTACCAATCATGCCGCACACCAACAAGGCCTCTGTCAAGAATCATTGGCAGGTAGTTGGGAGCACCAGTTGGGACCACATTCATGACCCAAACAAATTTTCCTGCTTCAAGCAATGCTGCATTAAAACCACCAAAATGAGCATTCATGTCCAGTACGTTGCGAACCATATTATATGGTGGTGAGGGATCTTCATCTCCAGGCCTTTTAGGATGATCCGAGAATATTAATGGTGACAAGAGAGACCAATATTCACGGACAGCTGCTCTCCAGTTGTCTGTGTCCTCGGCAAAGTCTTCTGGATGCAGACCTGACATAATGCATTTACAAATTATCTCATCATCATTCATGACTTGATGCAATAACTACCTACAAAAAAATGCTGAAATTACAGTATAAGTTTACCATAAAGCTTAAGTTCAATCACATTCAAATTAGCCCTAGAAGGCCAAGTTGTCTTTTCTTCTATAGGGATCCACCGCTTGCTTCTAGTTCCTCCAATACACCCTTGAAGCGGGCGGTAGGAAGGAGATTCTACATCTTGGGCTTTACTGCAGATTGGAGGGCCCAAACCAGGGTTCCTGCTTATTTAAGCATTAAATGTAAGCATTACAGGGCTAGGAAGATCTTAATGTGCCAGATATCCATACGCATTTATTTGGGTTTGCAAGCAACAGATGTTACGAACACCAATGTAAACATCCATGAAGATTGCCTTACCTGGAACTATAACAACTTGTTTTGCTTGTCTTTTTCCATACAACAGTTTCATCTTGCTGTGATAGCAACTCCCAGCACAGACTTTCAGCAAAATCCTGAATGAACTTCCACCGTTTCTTATATACTTTAATACGAGTATTCCCATGAGCATTTGTAATCGGGGAAGTCCAGACAAAATATCCACCAGGTTTAAGAACTCGATCTGCTTCTAACAGGTACTTTCCATCTACAGATAGAGGAGGAATACAAGCGATAAGAGTATGGAAAGCATAGTAACAGGAAATGAGTGAGTTTTCCTTTTGGTTCCAACATCTAAAATACATCCAAGATATTCTAATTGCAAGAGAATGCTATCTGAGCTGCCTCGCCAATCAATACATTAATGCTATGGTAAACCTCTTTGGAAAACTTAAGATTATTCTACCTCTCGCTCATAATAAGTTCACACAAAAAGCATTGGTAGTCAAAGTTCGTTCACATTTCTGTGGCATTTGATGATCTCCTTGTAGATATAATAGTTGAATGCACAGATGTATATATGACTCTATCACCTCAACACAATCCGTTCATATAAATGGTCAGTAAAAATGTAAAAATGAGTCCTGATGAATTGCTTAAATTAATTCAAAGTATTCATAGAAGGAAAACTGCTCAACCTACACATATTGCTCTAAATCAACATCGAAGCCACTTGATAAGCAATATAGAAACCAAAAATGCTATCTGGCTCTGACTTTCTTCCATTTATATTCCAATCAGGAAGTATCATGATTCCGCATTAAGTAACAAAAGTAGCTCAGTTTATAGGAGATAACTTCTATTACTGATCTCATAAAAACTTCCTTAAGGGTGGATCTAAGCTCTAATCTTTTGATGGGCCTATCCTGGACATTATACAGAGCTCAAATAACGTCAAAACATACAAGTAATAAAATAATTTCATTGCATTTAATCTGATATTTGTGAGTGGACCTCAAAGAAACTCAAAGAGATGCTTTTTTGCCTAGTAGGCATAGTAATAAATGAGACCCTCATTTTCTCGAATGCTCTTCCAAGAGTAAGCCACAAAGTTATTCATTATACGTAAATCATACTGGTTAGACAGATGTTTCATGTGAAAGATATTACAAGTAGACTATGCTTTAACAAAAGTGTCAAGAGGCACCTTTTTGGTCCCAATCAATCCCACATCTCAAGCAATGCAGCATGTCAAATGAAAGAGAAGGGTATGGCAACTGGGTTGTGTTAAGTGAACTGATCATTGCCGGAAGACCCCTTTCAAGGGTCAGTTGAACCTGACTTCCAGAAGTCTCATAGTTTGCGATGCACATAGTCAAGAGTTGTTTGGAGAAGAGATGGGCTCCAAAACTACCATAACCACATCCTATATCCAAGATTGTTCTAACCTGAAAACCAACGCAAGGAGAAGCTCAAAGAGAAGTACCAGCAAGTGAAAATATATGATCAACATGCTCTCGGGAACATATAGCGATTAAACAAAAAGTAGGATGTAAAAGTCAAAGCTTTCAGAACTAAAATATGAAAATTGTCAATTGGCATATAATATGTCGTCTTTTAAGACGAGACTGTAATGAATAACTACAATTTCAGATATCCAGCTAATAGCAGTGCCAGCACGCAGTGCAAGAAAAAGTTCCTTTTACCATGAGACCAAACAGGAAGAAATTAGAAGATGAATATTTCCTTTTTAGTACACATGGATTATCTCATCTCAGGGCCAGTTATGTTTTCATTTAGCTGCAATGAAATTGCATCACAAGGAAGATGAATTTGGCCAGAAATGCTATATATCTTGAATTTGGTTTTATGCATCTAACATCACCATCATCCCACTGAAACTGGAGAGCATGAAACATGATAATAAGTGCAACAGTATCTATAGGAGGTAAAAGGAAACAATAGATAACACAATCCATCGACGCAGGTGGGACTAATAATCAATGGATGAATAATATCTCCACTTACCCCAGCTTTGGTAAGTTCATATTCATTGCTAAGACCAATCATTTTCGCTATTTGCTGAGCATAGTCTTCCACGCCATCAAACATTAGAGAAGCTGAACGGAAAGAAATCTGCTCTTCTTCTAGCATCATCATCCTAGAAAGGCAACGGAAGTGGAATTAATTATATGAAGGGAAATAGAAGTGTGAAAAACTAGCGATATTATTAGCATGTCCACATACCTCTTGGTCAAGCTCCCTGAAGAGAGTACCTGCTGGGCAGTAATTTTAACATTTGCAACCCAGATAATGTCTTTCCCAGTGGGCCACCTCAAAGGGATTTTGTAATTTGTCGGTGGAACAACCAAACAATGTTGTTTGACAGAATGCCCACAATGTCGCTCAAACTCATTTCCATCCAAATAGCCCAGAGCAACCTTTTCTGAAACATTATAGCACGGAACATAATTCTCAAACTCATCAGGACAAGCTTCCAATTCTCTCAACTTTGTCGGCCCAAGAGAGAGCTCCCCTATGTCCCACAAATCCGAAAGAACTCGAGCATGGAGATCCTTGTAGTGCTGGTTTATGTGGCCTCTGGAAGAGGTCGAAATGGAAATTGTCCACCAAAGCGATCCGGTAACAGCAAGAATTACAATCAGGAAAAGACTGGATCTCAGAGCAAGCATTATCAAATGGTGCCGCTTCTTAGGACTCCCGGCAGAGCATGGATCGGATACGAAGCCATTCTCGAGATTAGTGAACTTAGAAGGGGAGTTACTCGGGTGAAGTAACTGGGACGCGAACTTTAGCGGCGGGTAGCTCTGGTCAGAAGAATCTCTTCTACTCAAATCTTCCTTTTCACTTCTGTCCTTCAACTGGGAATCCCACAAATCTTGGCTGCTGCCGGAGATCCGCGGCCCGGAACTCCCTCTATGCAGCGGCCTCGACATTTCTCGCCTGAATCTTCACCAAACGAAGCTGGACAGAAAAAAAAAAATAGTAGCTTTTTCAGCGAGATGAACTCGAGCGCACTTCACTCAAGCACGACGCATCGAGAGAAGAAGCACAACGCCAAGAATCAATGAACCAACAGGACCCAAGACGCCAAATGCAACTGGATCAATCAAGAAGTCCATGGGGTCGGCTGGACACGACCAGAGAGCGCGTGCCGCAATCAAAGGAACCACCACCAGATCGGTGCCAAAGACAGTAGCAAGCTTAGATCCATGTACGAGGCAGAGCACAGTGTTTCGTTATGGAACAAAATCGAAAACGCACGAGGAAGCAACTCGAAAATTCGGATAAGGATAGAGACCAACCAAGACAAAATCAAGAAATTAGAAAAAAGCAAATGCATTTCGCGGATTGGAGGACTACCCAATAGCAGAATCTCTATTTATCAAAAGGCGAAAAGGAAAAGAAAAGCAGACGAACTGGAAGAATTCACTTGCGGCGAGTTCGTCACGAGCTCAAAGTTCGGCATCCGCCGAAACAGAAAGCCGTACCTCCCCCCAAAAGCTCGAAAGGAAAAAATAAAACAGCGACCCAGAAAAAAAAAAGAACAGAAAAAGAACACGGAGAGAGAGAGACCTGCTCGGATAAAGATCAGCTCACTCGACGACCCACGACGCGGGACGAGGACGGAGCTTCTTCATCTACAGTCGCGCCACCGAGTGCAGCACCGACATCTTCCGGGAGGGCACCCTCGAGCCGGACTGCAGTCCCGATTGCGATGGCTCTCGGGAGATTCCTCCGGCTTCTCTCTCTATCTCTCTCTCTCTCTCTCTCTCTCTCTCTCTCTCACGCTGTGAGATGGTGAGGGGAGCTGGAGATGTAAGCGGAGCGAGCGTGGAGAAGGGGAGTGGACGAGGCGAGTGCGAAGGGAGATTTTGTAAGCAGTCCAGTCGTCCCAGCCGCGACAGAGCTCGTGAAGCCCTGGAAATAGTATTCTATTGAATCACTGTGAAAAAAAAAAAAATAATACAATAATGGTGAACCTCTCTCTCCTCTCTCTCTGTCTTCTCTTTCTCTCTCTATGAAGGTCTGGATTTGAGTTATTTCTTCAACTCCAGCGAGCGAAATCAAAAATGGGTATGCATTAAAGACCAGCCTCGATCTTCATCCGATGGAACCAGCTTGATCTGGGACACCCGGCATTTCAATTTCGATTCAATTGGATTTATAGAACTCTTTATTAGATTTGGGATAAGATATTTTTTTTATTTTCATCATCATCATCCTATTTTATGATAATATTTGTTAATCGAAAAATGATATATCAAAAGGAACCAAGAAGACGTGGGATAATAATTTCGAATCGAACAAGTGTATCTTTAAAAATAATAAACATAAAATATTTTCATCATTGCTATTGAAATCATCCATATATTTGATAGGATTTATCAATTAAATTCAAGTTCAAATTTTATCTGAATAAAATAAAATAAAAAGCTAGCGGAGAACCACCATAATGAAACAAAGCAAAAAAGAACCAAATGACAAGCTGGTGAATTCCCCACATCAAAAGAAGATATATTTTCGCAGGTTTATCTTTGGATCTCTTCGAAAAAATGGCATCGTAATGACAAAAAAATCATAAATTAAAATACAAATTTTTCATGGTCCAAAAGTCGATTGCCCATCACAACGTTTTCATCATTTTCCTCTTCCTGTCAACAACTTTCGACTCTAATGACCACCCAAAAAAAGAAAAAGAAAAAAACAGCCTTAGACTCCCCCTCTGTTCATTCATCCGGTGATAATGCCTGTGAAAAATGATTTTAACTCGAGTAGCTTTCTAGCACTCGAAAAGGGATAATCATCACGTCCGGGACAGGGCTTCAACCCCAATCACCGATCCTAATCATTTCGAGGGCAGCTTACCCCAGGTGCTACGTCTATTCGGAATTTTACAAAGTGAACCCCAGATAAAATATTTTAATTATCCTTTTACTTTTATCGATATAATTAAAACGGGCTTTTTCAAAAAAAAATTAAAGATGGCAACATCTCGTTAGCAAATCTAGAACGGAATCAAATTAGGTTTTGTAAATTAGTTCGTAGAATGTATTGGATCGACACCGCGCGACTAACAAAGAATAAAAAAAGAATACATCGGAATCCGTTAGACGTGTATATTAATTACCTTTTTCCCACTAACAGACCGAAAAGGACTCGGGCCAGTGGTGCAACGGAGTAAAGTTAGGGATAAATAATGCTTAGAATTCAATTATGGAATTGGTCCTATTCAATGCTTGCGTACAGTGAGGGGCTTTCAAATTTATTAAATAAAGCCTCGGTATAAATACTAGTTAAAGTTAGCCATTTGAAAAATGCATTTCTATTTTTAAATATACATCAATGTTTTTATTAATCGGGCCATTTCGCATTAAGCATATTAGACGGGTAACTCGAAAAGTGTATGTTAATATGATTCGACTGACAAATGTGTTCACAAAATGGATGAAACAAGGGATATGGTAAGCTCTAAAAGAGACAATTGTCACGGGCCGATCGATTGAGATCGTAGAGAGAGAAAGTTTTAAAGAAATGAGCTCTGAAAGAAAGGAACTTTAATATTAGCTGAAATGTTGAATGATTATAAATGAAGAAGGACACCCATTTTTATAATTGAGGATCTCGACTTACAACCATTGATTTAGAATTTAACTGGCGGACGAGATTATATCGCCTCAACTATCGACATAAATATCAATTATTAGTTATCGACATAAATAGAGCTAGAAACTTCTGGAACTTGGCGTATTGACGGTTACGCCCGGCCCTTGGAAAAATCACTTGTAGGGAAGCCAAGTGAGCACGGGAGGTCTACCGTGGATAAGTCACAGCCGTCCCTCGGAAACCTCTTGGATTGGCCTTCTTTTGGGCCATGACACAATGCTATGTCTTCCTTATGTGATATTTACTTTAATCCGATACTACTTTTTAATTAATCTGATACTAATTTGACCACCGCGACGATTATTAATACGGCTTTAGCTGGGATTGTTGTTTTCACATTTCGCAGAAAAAGAGATGGGCCACATGCAGCATGGGTCAACCTTTTGCGAGGCACTACTAACCAAAAAAATAAAAATAAAACGAAAACCTCGGCTGAGGTCAAATGGGAAGGCGAAGCGCGGGCCCCATTCCAAGCCGCTCCGCCCGAAAAACACACCTGCGCGTGGGGCCCAGCCGGGGCCCTGCCACCGTCCCATCCGTCGGTGAACCGGCTCGGCGGGTCGCCGGTGGTCGAACCGGTCGCTGGGAGGGTGCGTCGCACCGGATCGGATCTCCTTACGTTGGAGTGGAGGAAACGCGGGATTTTTATTTTAATAGCAAAAAAATTTAGTGAAAACGAAACGAAACTAACGCGGAATTTTGGACTTTTCGAGGGAACGAATGAACGTCGGAAACGAGAGGGGCGGCGTTTAGCGGGGGATAAGGATGAGCTGGACGTGATTCTGTCGCGCCGTACGGACTGGCAGCAGGCGCTCGGTGCTCGGGACCCCCCGCGCTCTCCATCGGATGACATGATTACGGTCGACATTGCTCCAGCCCAACTTGTTGATTTAACTCGTCGGGATAATCAATATGTTTATTTGAAATTACGCAATTGATGCCAATAACGAGATATTGTCGCATTTCACAAAGATTTGAAATTTATTCTCCCCACTTTGCGTGATCCAATTTCAGCACTTGATTATATTGAGAGTTGAGTTTAGGAAGCATTTGAATAGAATAAATCATGGACATCATAGAGCACCTGAATTTTTTGCTAATCTCATTAGATTGGGATAAGTATAGTTACGGATTTTAAGAAATAGCTAAAGAGTGTCTTTAAATTGATCGAGGGATTTTATCAAAAAAAAAAATGATTGAGGAGTTCATGTTTGAGCTTTACCTTGAATTCATAGAAAAAACTTACTTGTCAATCGAGTGATAAGCTCGAGCTTCTAAACCTGTCCAACTCAAATCTAGCACTAGCAAATTGACTTGAGGGCTCTCAAATGATTTGACTAGGTGATGTTTTATTATGATGCTATGAGGACAAATTTTGCGAAAATCAACCATCTAAAAGTTGAAAAACGTGTTTAGATTGATTCCGAATTTTTGTTTTTTTGTTTTCTACTTAGTCAAATTTCACGAGTCCCGTAATTTGACTTGGCTTTTATTTGGAAGCACTTGAAACTCCCACGTTTATATAATTTGGGCACGTCATTGGTCAGAAATCAATCGATGGGGCGCATACCCGTATCGAGGAGGACTAGGAAAATAATTCACGAATTATGGCCCACCCATGAAATCATACACCTTGGAAAACCAAAAACGAAAGAAGATAATTATCCGGAAGAAAAAACTTTTCGGGGTGTTGGCCGTACCATGTTTCCGACCCGGCGCAATCTGTCAGAAGGATTAAATTCCGGTTTGCAACGATCTGTCCGATCGGTGCAATTCTACCTAAGAAAACAGGAAGAAAAGCTGCCACCGTGGGGTTCCCTCGCCGCTATCCCGTCTTCCTCTTTATTATTTAGAGTAAGGGCATAACTGATTCTGAAACTTTAATTCAACATATGATGTGATTTTTTAATTTTAATATATTTAATATGATTTTATACTTTTATTCAATGTATATGGTGACTTTTGAATTTTAATTTTATTCGAATACATATTCAATATAATTCTTAAATTATATGCAATGTTAAATATTGTTGTTCAATTAATTCATTGTTAGTGATTATTCTGAATATTTTCATATAGTTCATAAACCGATACATTAAAAGTCCATGAAGAACATTAAATAAATTAAAATTTTGAATATCACATTAAACATCGAATCAAAGTTCGACATTTGTGTTATTTACCATTTCTATTTCCTCTGGCCTTATAGCTAATGCACAAAATGTTCCTGGTTTGATTTTTTGCGTATTTGGTATATAATTTGACTTTGAAATTTTACCATTCAATGCCAAATGTGTGACATCCACCATACACAAAACATACATACATTTCGCACTTTTAAGTCGCCATAATTTTCTTGTAATTTTTTCAATAGATTGAAAAATTATAGCTTCTCAACGGAGATTTAAATAGAGCTTATTAAAAGGGATTGCGAGTCCATCTCGACACACTTTTATTACACCTGGTAAAGAAATCTTCAACGTATTTTCAGGGCAAAAGCCAAAACCCGACTCGGCAAGGCGAGATCAGAAACATAGGTTACATACTTAGCTTAGAGGCGATACATAGGAGCATGATCCAAATATTTTTCATGAAAAATTCGACATTTTGACTTTTTGACATCGTTATAATATATATACACATACATACATACTTTGCTAAGCAGGGCAGGGCGTGGCATGCATTAGCTTTCCATGCATGTAACGCGTCGGCGCTGATACGTTAACTACGTTCTGTCATTGCTCCTTTTTCTCTGGAACGATAAAGTGGGAACAAAGATGGAGAAAGGCACAATAAAAATTTATCAAAGATGGCAACTCCCTTTTGGGTTGTTCCTTTCTTTTATATCCACACAATCATCTTCTGACCTAGTGGCCGTCGTGTGTGGCTAAACAATTGCAATGTATTGCTTAAAAGTAGTTAGATCATTGAAAATATTTTTATTATCAAAAATTATATATGCATTTTTTTTTAATTTATAAATGATGAAAATACTTATCGGTCATGCATTTTACGTAAGTAATACAAGTGATCACTTTTAGACAAATCATTCTCAAATAATTAATTTTCGACGAAAATAAATAAACCATTCTCTTCAAATGGACGAACCGCATTTCATTGGTCGGAAAAAATAAAAGAGGGAAAAGTTTCAAAATATTTCAAAGTTAACGTAGACTCTCTCACCACGTTACGCTTCTAGAGTTACGATATAATGGGACAGCTAGGCAAAGGAGGGAATGATTTGTTAGCCCACTCATGAGACCGCGGTATGCGGATTAAAAAATGATTTCTTTTTTAATCTTTAATGGGCAGGTCAGATACCATTTAATTAGAGCAACTAATCTATATCTTGAGCATGAAATCACGAATCCTAAGTGGGTCTCCATCTTCGATTTGACCTTTCCATCTTCTTGTCCTTTAATCCTAAGTGGATCTTGATCTTTCCAGAGTGTTTTATGGACTAATTTCACTAAAAGGTCGTTCTAGGTCTTTCAGAGCACTTACTATGAAATAATTTGATTTTCGACGTAGTGTTCGTTGGGGACATCCTTTCTCTCGAATCAAACCAATCATATGCTAATGGCACACGAATTTGTTATTGTATATTTTGAATTTAATTGTATTAAGCCAATCACATATGAGAAATTCGTGAAACTTGGTCAAGTCCGTCGTAAACACAAATTTTACATGTAATTATAATACGGCGTAGATTTTTTATTTTATTTTATGTTAATGTTCTCTAGTGTTGATCTGACTATCCTAGAAAAAAGAAGTCCAACTGAAGACCTCTATTGCTACCCAAAAATTAAAGCTAATCAAGGAAGTCAACAGCATACCACGTGAGGCCGGTGGGTGGGTTTTGACTCGGCTAACATGTCTACATTTTTTTTTTTTTGTTTATTTTTTAACTAGGAAATATCTGCCGGCTCCTTTATTTCACTAATTATGGAATAGGGGACCAATAAAGAGCTAATAAATAGCCACTATCTGCGCAATTATCGCCCAAAGAATTAAAAAGAAAAGAAAAGAAAAGAAAGACCATAGTCCAAGACCAGACACCCATATTTTCTGCAATAGCCAGCGGCAATAAAAGTCTAGCTAGGCCCGCGAGGCCAACATCAAGCTGAAGATATAAAACTTCCTGGTGGTCCTTGGACAGATGATCAATAGTCAATCAATAAAAAGACAATTTTAAAGTATGAGTTATGATTCCAAATTGATGCTTCCAAATATCTATGCCACATAAATACCGAAATTATACATCGGGTATTTTTCTTTGGACAAGTACATCGAATCAATTTCCATGCATCACGCAAAATGCACGAGACACGTTCTGTTCGTGGAAGACTATCAATTTTTGAATGAGGTTAAATGCAAATGTATTATGCAGGACCACCAGAAAAATTAATTAAATAGGCCATTATTATGGGTTTCTCAATCCACTAAAACAAGATATTGCTAATGGGAGGATCCATCCGAACAATGGCCGGGGACAAACTTTAAGATTTAAATGCACGGGCTAAAAATTTTAGAACCTAAATGTCAAATTAATACTTGTTTGCACGCCGTATCCATCCCAGCTTTATTTATTTCAAAAGCTTCTTACCCATTTTTCTCCTTTTTGTAATTTGCGTGATCGTTCTTCTTCTTCCTTTTTTTACTGAGGCTTCCCTGTGAATGGATTTGCTTGCGATTAAATGAACTGGACTAAAAGCATATGTTCTCACCATCAAATTTTTCTCTTTTTCCTCTTTTAAGCTCTTTTCCCCCCCCATTTTCAGTTTCGATTTTGCTTTGACAGACCAAAGGTTCGTGGCAAAAGAGGTCGTCAGCATAATGCAAGAATCAGGATGGCACTTTTTCACTTGCTTTTTATGACATATCGAATCGAGAATATCGCCTTTTTCGTTGTACCAATTAAAAAAATAATAATAATCAACAATCACTAACTCTAATGCCGGAGGAAATTAGGGGATTTTGCCTGTGGCCGTCTTTAGCGCATCTCACCTCCCGTGGATTGGGCATCGTGCGCGACCAAAGTCGTCGAGATGAAACCCTCGTTTTGTGTCGGTCGAATATCGAAACGGGCTCCGCTTATTCTTCACGTTGAAATAAGTATAACTCCGAATCTGCAAAATCTTCCGTTTCTTGTTCATCCTAGACCTGTCAAAATAAGGTGGGTTGGATAGAGATTGGGTTAAGTAGGAGATGATCCAACCTAAATTGATCTATTTTTTTTTTTTTAATGCAGTACAAATTTAATGATGTATATCTAACCAAAGTGCTCACCCTACTTGATCCCTATTACTAAAACACTTCCATATTTACCCAATCGAGGAAAATTCATGAGCGAGCAAGCGTGAGATTAAATTGTAGAGTTAGGTTTGGTCTAAATAAATTATTAACTTATTTAATATCCATATTATTTTTAGATTTGATCATTCTAGGCCCATTTATGATCTATGTTCTGAGTATAACTAATTCATATAATATCTTAGCTTTTCAATTATGGATTAAGAAATGGGTTTAGAACTCATTTTGACGGGTCTAGAGCCTTAATGTACCACCTCCTACTCTTCTTTGCCTATATGCATTTGATTTAATTGCGTGAAAAAGGGGGAAAAGTATTGGACAAGAGAGATTTGGAGCACGTTAACATTGCGGACGATGCAATGCTCAAGCAGCATTTCCTTAGATGTTAATATGTTATTGATCAGTATAATCAAATCTACTTAAATAATTCAAAGGGGTTTGTTTTTGGTATTCGAGTGAATGTGCAGTAATGAGTCTGCAAATGCAAAAAGAGGTTCTGAATCGTGTACGGGGGGCAAAGCTAACTACATGTGCACTGATGAATGCATGCCCGGAACTCCAAGATGCCTCTTGAAATCTCTCTATTCCAGTTTTCACCGACGGCCAAAGAAAATCCAAGAAACAAAGCTGCCCCACTTTTTAATACATCCGCCTAACATTGACAAAAAAAGCTCTAGAGATAGATAAATAAATACATTCATATATATATATAAATGGACAACATGCAATGCATGTGATTCAATTATGACCAATTATGCTCTTCCCTGGCTGAAAAGATTCACTGAACTCCCATCGGCGATAGTGAAGGGTGTCAAAACTGAGTTAGATATTATTGGGTGATGGAGGCCCTAGGGCTTAATGGTATCGGTTCTATAAACAATATAAGGTGAACCAAAAACCCGCTTTCGCTTGTCGTGTTTGGATCTGATTGTGCGTAAGATGAATGGGATATATTTGTAAAATAATCAGATCTCAACACTGGGGACGAAGTGGTCCGAGAAGATCAAGGAGATTCCTCCCGGCAGCTCGTTGGCAAAAAATGGTAAAAAAAAATTGGCATGATGAAAGACAGAGAGAAGGGTTTTGTTTTTTTTTTTCTTATTTTGGCGAGAAGAGGCCAATGATTCGCGTCCTTTCTCCATCGTCCTGACAATTGCAATTGACGTAGCAACACTAGCAAGCTTAGCTTGGTCCATACAAAATCATTTTCATTTGGCCTTCGAAAGCCGACGAGGCCCGAATCGACGGCCCCAGTTTGGGGACACAGAAAAGGATGGATGGAGGACTACCGCCTTGCGTGAAATCGCACGAATTCGTCGTCCGACTCTCGTTTGAAAGAGGCAAACCGACATGTCCAAAAAACTATTGCAACGGCAAGAACATTGTCCAGATGGAACATGCTTATCAAGTACATTCGAGAAAGGAAAAACATGGGTCAGATGCGACTTGAGCGGGACTGATTTTAGACCCATGGGCCATGGCTCTTTTTCTCGTGATTGAATTGCCCCTAGCTTTGCATCTCCTTTTGGTCAAGATTGCTTTTCTAATTACATAATATTTTTTTTTTTTTGGGCAAATACCTAATTACATAATATACATATACTACATAAGGGGACAATAACACAAATGGCCCTTGAAACTTATTCTAATGTGTAATGTGGTCCATAAACTTTTAATTTGTTTGATGTGGTTTTTAGACTTTTGATAAATGTTCAATTGAGTCATCGAATTATATACATAAATGTTCAATGTTGTCCTTGCTTTAATACAAGTTCAGCGACAATATTAAACATTTTTATATAATTTAGGGATTAAATTGAATATGTATAAAAAATTCAGGAATCACATTGAACAATTTAAAAGTCATGATTGATATTAAGCATTGAGCTAAAGTTTATGGATTATATTAAGCAAATTAAAAATTCATGCGCTACATTGCACATTGAGACAAACTTTATGAACCATTTTTATCATTTTATTTTTCCCTATATATATTTATATATGAATCGTGTATATGTGTGGTGTGTTTTCCTCTATCAATGATTGATCGGAAGAAACTCCATTCACTCACATTGTGGCTGATATTTTTCTTAAGAGAATTTCATACCTAATTTGATTCCTCTTGTTTTTTACTTCTTTTTTTTTTTTTTTAGAGCTGTACGCTGTTTTCTTTATTTATATTTTCATTTGATTGATGTGAATAATTGTAACCTATAAATTAGAAGCCTGGTTGGATCATATTCGAAGGATGGCCTACCGATAATCTACAAACTTTGTCTATACGTGCACAACTTCGACCCTATGAACATAAACTTTTATTTCGCCTATAATTTCATGGTTCGATAGTTTTGCAAAGAATGTGTCCTATTTCATAGGATCGTAACACCATTAGAGCCATGCGAAGTTGTTTAGGACGAGTAAAGCGCTAATAAACCTCTCACAGGGCAGAAACAAGAAGATCAATTGGCGTTCAAACTTAAAACTACGGGGAGCTACTTCGTCGCCGAGGTGGCATACGAGACGAAACCTGCGAACGCCAAATCCCAAAATCTCGACAGAACAGAGGCTCGAGATCAAGCAACCAGACACCAATCATGATCCGACACCAGGCGAGCTGCAGATCTTCTTCTCCCTGCTGCCATCTTACCCTACGCGCTATATGAGATGAAACCTGCGAACGCCACCCACCGAATATCGATCAAGATCAAGAAATCAAACCCGCAATCATGACCCCGACCCCATGCAAGCTGGATATCCTCTCTCTCTCTCTCTCTCTCCCCGCCGCGTCCTACAGTAACAGAGCAAAGAGCTCGTGCCAAAAAAAGGGTCGGATTCATTGGTGGGGCGGCCTCTGTCCGTCCCCGTCCGAACCATGAGAACGGCCGTGACCGCAATGCCACGAGGAGGAGCAATAATTGCCGAAGCTGGAGATCCCGGAGGTGACCCCACGAGGCTGCTCGAATTGGCCATGTGACGTGCTTTCAAAATCGCAATGAGAGGCGAGTTCACCAGGCAGGATTGCCCATTTGCGGGACTTTGATTCAGGATCACATACCCACATACCCGCGGGCGCACTCCCATTTTTTAAAAGGGGAGGCAATCCATGTGACCACGAACCCACTTGGACAGACGGGTTATTTTCCCTCCATTTTTGGCCGTCGATTGGTTATGAAAGTTGGGTTATTGCGAGTTGTAGTTGCGATCCCAAATCCACATATTTTTGAGAAAAGAATCTTGATATATATATATATATATTAAAAATAATTAAATCTCTGTGCTGTACTTTATTTAATCAACTCTTTCTACTTTCTTGAATTCTCTGGCCAATGTCCCTCCAATGGCAAATCCGACCAGATTTAGGACTTGGCTGTAGGATGATGCCCAAAGGTGATGCGGACAAATGTGATGCGAATAGGACATGCGGATGGCCATGCATATGTGTGCTGAGAGGTTTAGCTGATATAGACAATATTACAGTATAATGTGGATGAGATTTTGTTGATATGGACATTGAAAAATAGTATCATGTTACACATAAAGTCATCTGATGGTCATGCTAGCCGAATACGGTAAGATTTAGTGTCAAAAGGACGTGATTATAAAGTTTATGGAAAGAGAAGAACTTGATTAGACTAATTAAATTTACAGTGACTTGATTATAATATTCGTGAAAATATATAGATAGAAAGAAAAAGAAAACTATCGACAAAAGGATAAAAAATATAAAATAAAATCCGAGAGCCATCACGGATGACACAGTATAGAGCAAAAAGGACATCGAAAACTCTGTTTTGCTCCAAAGGCTTTTGATGGACGTCAGAGGAAGAAAACAAGAATGATGCAATGGCCCATGGGCGAGCTGATCCTTCAGGGGAAATTACCGTCCCCACCGTCAGTACTTCGGGCAGAGCTTGCACTAAATGCGAGTCGCCGTGCCCGAAAAGATAGGCTAGAGCCATAAAGAAGGGGGCTCTTCTCATTCGCTGAGTTTCGATGACTTTCCCCATGGGGCACTTCCTTGTCCTAGGCAACGTCGAACCGCCTCATGACTGAGAACATCCCGCTTACAGTCGAGGCTGGTTTTTATATATTCTGATGGCCTGAAGAAGATGGGGGGAGTTCGTGAAATCTCTCCGGAAGTCATTACTCGTGAGTCGATAGAATTTAAAACCACCTTTTACATTATTGCACGGTACTATTTGCATCAAAAAGTGACAAGAGTATCGACATATGATTACAATAAGAAGTGATTAAGAATTGACATTCAAATATCGGTATTGGTGTTGATGCACATTGACAATCCCCACCGATCTGTTGTCGATGTGCGACAATGATCGATGAGGATACCGATCAGTAGGGATTGTTGGATTATCGAGATGGACAACGTATTGGGATACAATTACGAAATTGAAGCTACTGGAGAACATGGTTATTGCTCTTTTTTTTTTTTCTCAAATTTCATATTCAGGAAGATGCCTTTGGGAGATAAATGTCAACCCAAATGACGTCATATTACATTTGAAATTGGGCAATAACTAAAGCAATTTGGGGGTGGTTTTCTTTGATTGCTCTTACTCTTAAGAGAGTATTCCTTCCATCTCTCTCTAAGATCTTGCAGTCAGAGGGCTTGTGCTCAAAACACTTGGCTCGAGACACTCAAACAAACCCGTGCTTGGGAGTTTTCCATCTCATGGTCATCGGGAGAAATTTTAAACTAAGGGTAATAGCGACAGATTTGAGGCTCAAGTAAAAGTTTGTAATTTTTTTTATGAAATAAAAATAAGTTATCACAAAAATGAGACTAAACCTAAAGTTAGGAGATTTTTACGGAACAAAGAAAACTTACGACAAAATTGGGACTAAACTAAAAGTTCATGAATTTTTTTAAGGGTATGAGGCCCAAAGATGTCGAGTTAATTAGATTATAGGCTTGCAGAGTGTTTTACGAGCCTTTAGATAACACGACCAGTAATTTTTTGTGTGTGGTCGAATCATCAAAAGACAAAAAAAATTCACGGGGAAGTTTGGTCTGCATCATCAGATAAAAGACAAAAGCTAAAGTGATTGTTTCCCCCAAAGGGAAAGTATGTACCGACCGGACGAGCTGATCATAAATGCGAACATTCACCGTCAAGATCGGAGGGACCAACGACCCCATGCGACGTTAAAGAAGAAATGGGACCCCGTTTTTGATGAGATCTGACAGTCTTCTCACCGAATGGCACGCTATCTCTCTCGCCATTCCCATACTCTTTTTTGCGGGGGGATGCAAAACTGGGTCTTTAGCCTCTACTTTCAAGTTTCAACCTCTACCATTGTCGCAAGATGGACCCTTTGACCTCCATCTTGCCTCTTCTTATCAGTCCATATCTAGGGCATCGACCATCTGATCTTACGGTCTGACGGCTTTGGAGTTTCAACCGAGAGAGAGCGGGTTTCGGCGAAAGTGACGAGGCAAGATGAAGCGGGAAAAGTTTGCACCGTGGAACGGTGTCTTTAGATCGGTGATGATAGGAAGGTAGGTAGCTGTGAGCAACGGGAGTACATAATAATAATGCAGAAGGCAAAAATGAAGATTGCATAATCGACATGAAAACACAGGCTTATGATACAAGCTTAAGAGAAGGACCACTTGGGCACCGGCCCATTTAGACCTCCATGCTTAGGAAAGGTACCAAAATATGGCTCACGGTCCAGTGAGAGTTATCAATGATTTTCTTGAAATCTTTAATCGATTCATTCATAAATGCAAGAGTAATTTCTAAAAGTAGACACGGGAGTAAAGGAACATACCCTTGAATCAATACCAGATAAATCGCTCTGATTGTCCATGCCTGATGTGTTGGTTGCAATAAGATTAATAGCTAGTTGGCTACGGATTGTACCTCTTATCTTAAGAGAAGAACCACTTGGGCACCGGCCCATTTAGACCTCCACGCTTAGAAAAGGCACCAAAATATGGCTCACGGTAGACACGGGAGTAATTTCTAAAAGTAGACACGAGAGTAAAAGAACACACCCTTGAGTTATCAATAATAGCTAATTGGCTACGGATTATATCTCTTATCTCATTCTATCAATGGAGCATCTCGTGGCTGCGAAGTTGCATCCGACTATAATTTGATGTAAAGAAAGATTTGTCATCAGATATAAATTCATCATATAAGCAAAGCCGATGTCAAGCTGATGCAAAAATCATGAATGCACAAAACTGAGTAAGAAAAAGAGAGAAGATAAGGGACAAAAGGGCAAAAACAATGGGGTGAGAGAGGCTCGAACTCTCGACCTCAGGATAACTCAGAAGCTATGAGACCTACGCGCTAGCCAACTGCGCCACCACCCCAATGTTCCTTGGCCGTAAGAATAAATTATTTAAATAAAATCTACAATTAGTGTTTTTTGCTCTACAATTAGTTCTTTTTTTTTTTTTGGTCGAACTACAATGAGTTCTTGACTAGGCTGTTGTTACCCACATGACTAAAAGAATATGTATCTTTAATTCCATACTCTATTATCTTATTCCTTGGATTATTTGTACCAATCGTAGTAAAAATAGCTTATTATTCGTTATTTTATCAATGAGCACAGATAATCTTCGATCATTTCTTACATTTCCAATTTCTTGGTCGATTAACTGCTCCTCTGGGAGAATTGAAAAGCGTGGAAGAATGATTTACATGACTCTGGACGAAATGTACTTATACTGGGTTTTTAAAGGATCGAAGCATTTGGCATTGCATAAAATGTCTAATTTTAATTTGATGAATAGCCCAATATTAGGCTACAGAAGACATGTCCATGAATTTAAAGCAGCAGACGCGGCTACACCCCGAAACAAGCAATAGCATCAAAGGCCCCATTAAAAACTTGATCGAGGGCCGATAGCTCGAGAACAAAAAAAATCAAGGCCCTTATCTACAAACTGTTTTGAGGCCTAGATGCACTCCCAGTTTCTCTCCTTTCTAAAGGGCATGACGAGATTCATTTGATTATGGAAAATTAGACCATACAACGCCAATGTAAAGAAAGTAAAACGCAGGTGGAAAGACGCATAATTTCTTGCTCTGCGTGAAAAAGAAGTAACAAAAAGAGATTTTCCTTCCCATCCTCACAAGTGCCATGTAGCTTGACATGAAGTTAGACAGCATAAAGTTATTTAAAAAGATAGGCAAATTCGTAATTGTCATGTGACTTGTTACTAGCTATATATATTATCCAACGACTCAATGGCTATATATATATATATGAGTCCAATTCTAGGACATAGATTGTATCCAGACACACAAATATTCTCGTGCATTTGATTATATACTTTTTTTTTTTGATAAAGGGTAAGAATATATAACTTTAACCAACAATTACGAAAGATCCGGCGTCACAAAACTTGCATTCAACAAGACAACAAGTTCGAGTGAGTGAAAGGGAGCCGAATGCAAAAGAGGACCGCGAGAGCAGGCCTAAGGAAGCAAAAACAGCCAAAACAAAGGCAAAAGGAAAAGGAAAGCAACGGGAGGCCACAAAAGGCCACATGAACCACAATCAACGCCCGCATCTGTCAAGTGAAGGAGGATGCAACATATTGTAAATCTGTCACTATGTACGGAAGAGGTTTAAAAAATTAGAGAATCAAATAATTTTATCGCCGTGGAAATTTATTCAAGTTTTTTTCTTTCTTGGGTTGGCCTGAAAATTTATTTGAACTATTAGACGAAGAGAGCATGATGCACATTGAGTATTCCAATACATCTCTTGATCAAATGAAGACTGGTGCGGAACGATTAAATTAAACTCCCTTAACGCGGAGCTCGTATGCATGGTGCTTGAACATTGGAATATGGAAAGTATTATGAACTTATGCATGGATTATGTCACATGAAGATACCTGGATGCAAAAAATATCTCCTGAGGAGTGGTAATGACGAGGGATCATCTCTCGAGGTAATATCCGTTCTGGCCCCTTTGATTATGAGAGTTATAGTAAACACTTTTCCAGAGGTCACTCATCTAAGTAGTGTTCTAATTCGAGCATGTTTAATTTTGAAGTTTCAAAACAAAGCTTGCTGTTATGTTAAAATGTGCCTTTGTGAATTAATCTTAATTTATATATATATATATATTCGAGGCATGCTTTCCCCCTATTCAACATGCAATTCACATTCCTACCTTTTTTCACCATCCTAAAAGCTCGTTAGGAGGCGCTCCTTATTGGAGCCCTTTGGCTGATGACCAATACTTGCTCTACTAGATTTTGTGTGGTTCATCCCCGAACCACGCACCTATTAGAGGGTTCTGCTTTGATACCATATCGTGATATCTTTAAATTAATTCGCTCGAGATATTATTTGCTTTGGCTCATCCCATATTGAGTATCACAGTTTTGTTTTTCAGCATATAGGCAAACACTTTCCTAGATGGTCACTCATCCTCGTAGTGTTCTAGGCCTACGCACGTTGAACTTTGGAGTTTTAAGGCAAAGCTTATCATTATGTCAAAAGGCATCTATATGATTTAAATTCAATTTTCACATATATATCATAGGCACTTTTCCCATGTTCAGTATGTAATTCGGTTCGCTCTTACTCCCTTTGTTGTCCTAGAAGCCTTCTAGGATTTCATTATTTGAGCCCTCTAGCCTTGGTGACCTCACCCCACCCTTGTCAGATTGAGTCATTATAGCAAAATGATCAAATAATATATGATTGGAAAGACCCATGTGCCAAGTTTCAAATAAATCAAGTTTCACCCAATCCGGAGTCTTTTAAAGGAAATTATGCCTATGATACCAAGTGCTGCTCCGGAAAAATCGAGATAATAGGTTTTCTGTTGACTTTATTGAGTCCTATGAAATGCAACTTATTCCTAGATTTATCAGAGTCAAGAGTCAAGTTCAGCATTTAAGTTTTGTCTAGAGATTGTTCCTCCTCCTGTAGAAATAACAAGAGTTTGGTACGTTCGAATTTGCCATCGCTTGAAGGGATATTCCTAATTACGTCTATATAAATCTCCCTGAAGTTTTTTCAAGAGCTAGAGGGTACATCTTGCTTAACGAACTTTAATTCAAGCTCTTCTACTACAATTTCATTTTAACTTTGCAATTTTCCTTTGGTTATGGATTCAGTTGAGTGATCAGTTGTATGCCTTGTATTTTCATGATGTAAATTTCTTACGCGACGAGCATCTCTCATAAATTTTAAACTTTTCTTGTTAAAATTCCAACCTCTCTAGAATTAGGTAGACCAAATGATTACTATAAATTCAATACGACAGAAATGGCTCAAAGCTATCGGACCGCTGCACAATCTAAGGGGGAATACTTACTTTCGAATTGCAGCAGGCCGAAGACTTGACAATTTAAGGTAGAGATATAAATGAAAGGTCCCCCATGCACGTCCCATACTTGGGAACTCATCATCTGCGCTCTCTCTCACGAAACCTCTCTCTCTTCTTTTTCTACTCTAACGTCAATGTAATGTAGGTAGTGGGCGTCTGACTAATGAGCTCGAGAGCGCACCAGACCATTCCATTCGATACATTGCCAGAAATATTTAACCCTCTGGAGTTGAACTCCTGCTAAAACAAGGAGCCAAGGGGGCCACAGGAATTAAGGCAAATATGGTTTTCCTTTCGACCGGTGAATGCAGGTGGAAGATAGTTGACAGGAGCAATTTATGACCCTTTTCGTTTTGAGGCTGTACGCCAAATTATTCTCCAGCCACCCTACCTCGGTTTCTCTCGTTCTCTCTCTCTCTCGAATTACTCCGATTTGCCTATTTATATTCTTCAATCTCTAAGTAAGATCGACGCTAGAAGTCATCATTCCGCGTTCAATAAATTACCCTTCTTAACGATTTCCCAGTCCAGGGATTTCATCCCTTTTTTCTTTTGGCACATTTTTCGTGTGTACTGTTGCATGATGGAGGAGCCTTCGGATTATAGTTCATGCGGCTCCGCTATCATGGCCTCCTCCAGTACTTGCCATGAGGCTGAGAAGTCAGAAAACGTCGACGTTTCTCCGAACAATGGCATGGGAATTCCCTTCGAGCCACTGCCTTTGCTGAGCTGCTTGGCCATGGCTCTGCATGAAAACCCTAAAGGCGCTAACCCTAACGCTAGTCCGTGCAGAGGAGATGGGGATGACGTCACCGTGGCTCTCCAAATCGGCCTCCCTAATTATTTGGGCGGATCGGCGCGTTCTTCCTCAGAGATTACGAGCCGGAGTGCGCCCGTGGAAAGATATTGGATCCCTACTCAGGAACAAATCCTCACTGGATTCACCCATTTTTCATGCCATGTTTGCTTCAAAACGTTCAACCGCTACAACAATCTTCAGGTGAGAAGAAGCTGAGAAGCGATTGGTGGACATTTTTTTGGACCATTGGTTAGCCAAACATCATGCAGTAACACGCATCTATGATGAAAACCAACCTCGACGCGTGTTTGAGATCAAATGTTGGCGAACTGGTCGGTGGATTGGATGCGCCGTGCCTTTTCTGTCTACGTGAGGCTAGAACTCGAGCCCATTCAATGAGTTGTCGTGTTTCCTTCTCCTAGCTTCTGCATGAAAATTAGTGTTAGGGCTTTCTTATGACACGGGTTAAATCATCTAATGCCCTGGCCAAATCTTTTAACAAAAATCACGTGTTACTTCTCCTCATGAATTCGTGTTGTAGATGCATATGTGGGGCCACGGTTCACAGTACCGCCGAGGGCCAGAGTCTCTCAAGGGCACGCAGCCGCGGGCCATGTTGGGGATACCGTGCTACTGCTGCGCCGAGGGGTGCCGGAACCACATAGACCACCCGAGGGCCAAGCCACTCAAGGACTTCCGCACCTTGCAGACACACTACAAGCGGAAGCATGGGTCGAAGCCCTTCGCATGCCGCAAGTGCGGCAAGCCCCTCGCTGTCAAGGGTGACTGGAGGACCCACGAGAAGAACTGCGGCAAGCGCTGGCTCTGCGCTTGCGGCTCGGACTTCAAGCACAAGAGGTCGCTCAAGGACCACATCAAGTCATTCGGCCCTGGCCATGGGCCTTTTCCTCCTGACTCGTTCGACGTTGGGGTCGAGGTCTCAGGTGGTTCTGTAGCACCATTCATGTTCGTCTGAGTCTTAGATGCTTAAATACGTAAACTCACTCCTCTTTGCAAGTTGAAGCCGATCATCTCTCTGATATTTCTTTTTACATACTGTGACGTCTTGGGTGAGTCCTCTGAATTATGAATTATTGTATTGTTATGTTGAAAATATATATTGTGCTCTTTAGCGAAATTAACTTCACACGGATAAATTTAGCGAACTTTTTCTCTCGTATGAATCGGATTGTAATTTAAGTCTATACTGCCAACCTTTTTTTAGAACAAAAATCAAGGAGAGTTGAGGTTGACCCCAATGGGTCCATTAAGATTGTTTCTATAAAGATTCTGCCTTGGATTTTCTAGCATTGAATATGATCATATCCAGAATTCTCTTTGACGATTATGGTACGTCTGGGTGAAGGTGATATCATTCGTCTACCCTGTCGTCATTTCCAATGCATATGTGGAAAAAAAAAACAATAAAATCGACATCACGTTAACAATACATGGTATTAACATAAAATAGTTTACTTTGTACTCGTAAAAATTCGATCGGACACCATAACTAGATGAAATTTGTTGAGTACTCCACACCCATACCATATCTTTTGATACCCGACGATTGGATTATGAAATATCAAGTTTTTGAATCCAAATTCATCTGATTATTATTATTATTATTATTATTATTATTATTAGAAGCTCTGAAGTTCTGTCGGCTAGATGCAAATATTTGTGTTAAATTATTTATCAAATATCTAGAATCTAACTAGAGAAGTCAAGAAAAACCCTACGACAAAATCTGGTACTTGGCGACAAAAGAATTGACCAGAGTCCACTAAATCTGTGTAAAAAAGTACACCCATTTGACAACTCTAGTTGAGGTTAAGAATTTCAAAAAAAAAATTTCTGACCTGAACAGACATTTTTGCATGTCTAAGCCGGTATCGTTCGCCTATAAATAGGGAGGGGGACCTAAAATCTACCGGCTTGATGGGAAAATATTGGGTGGTCTGGGACCGCCACGTCAGCGTGGTCCCGGACCACTCACGCAGCGCCACGTGTGAGGGGAGGGACAAAGGACCGGAATCGGGCCCACCTCTCCAACGCTCTCTCTCCTCTTTCTCTCTTTTGTCCCCCTCTCCTCACACGTGGCGCTGCGTGAGTGGTCCGGGACCACGCTGACGTGGCGGTCCCGGACCACCCAATATTTTCTCCTGGTTGACCAATGAGTTCTTCTCCTTCCCTTCCCTGTGTAAATTCTCTTCAAAGAATAAAACTCACTTTCATATACATATCTTCTCTTGTCCCCTCCAAGGAAAATCTCATCATACTCACTAAAAACTATCATTATTAGTTTCTGCTTCCCAACAATTTGATGATAGAGACTATGAACTTTTTGAATGATCAAGAAACGCTTTGATTAGATTCGAAGCGATCAAGAAGTCACAATTGGTTTATAAGGATGAAACAGGAAATAGAAATAAAATTGTAGGGCTTTTTGCCGCTGGGAGAATTGTGAGATTCCAATATTAGACTAAGGAGATGTGTGCACTTGAAGTTTAGTGAGCTGAATCGAAAGTAGCTGATTGTAAAGCGTTGATGGCATCAGGGCGGACCACCGTGATCCACAAACCCCTCCCTGTCCCTGCGACTCGAGATGCCGTTGCTCCACTGATTACCATATGATTCACAAAATCATTAATGAGAATAACAGAGGAATTCTCTTTGTATGTAGATAACCAAAAAAGCCCTTAGTCTTTCCTGACAGGGTATGTCCGCTCCAAGTAGCTAAAGATAATCAGCTCCTAGCCATTAATTGAGAGCTCTACTACAACATAAGAGTGGTGCACTCGTAATTAGCGAACTCATGATCAGATCTAAATGTTAATGAAAACATCGTTATTTTTTAAGGAAATTAACAATAAGAGTCCTAAGACTTTTGCATCCGTCGGGTTACGTGGCCAGCATCCATTTCGTGTTATTCTTGTTACCAAGAAAGGTTGGAGAGTTTGAATCCAATGCTATCACGGGCCACCCTTCGCTTCCTCGTTCTAGCGCTGCCTCATGACGAAACCAACGCGAATGTATGTACGGAGAAAACAACAAAAACTTGGGAAATCACTTCATTGCATTTCAACCAACTGAAAAAAAAAGAAAGAAAAAACACTTCATTGCAGGCTTGCAGCCGACCGTTTCACCTGAATGCCAACTCCACAGAAATAAATGAAAACGACTGGAAGTGACGCAACAGAAGTTAATACGGGCCTAGATAGGATCTAAACAAGACAATGAGGACTGTCTATGGAATTGTTCGGATTCTTTCCCCAGTCGCAAAACAATGTCTGAGCAAGCTTAATCTCTTCTGGGCGACAGCAGCACCTTGTTGATCACCCCCTCCAGGTTCAATAACGACGATCCGGAAGGGCGCGTGGCCTCTCGGGCCGTCTCGTGCCACTCCATCGCCTTCCTCTTCATCTCCTTCCCTCTCTCCCCCTTCATCAGCTCCCTCATCTGCCTCTCCACCTCGTCCCTCTTCACGTCGCTGTTGGTCTCCATCCTGATACCCCACTCCTGGCAGCTATACCGGCAGTTTGTCTGTGGGTCCCTGAAGAACGACTGGCACACCACTGGCCGTGATGCTTTCGATCATGGAGTTCCACCCACAGTGGGTTAGGAACCCGCTGACCGCCCGGTGGCTTAGCACCCGCTGCTGGGGGCACTAGCTCGCCAGTAGGCTCCACTCCCTCGTTGCGGCCAAGAAATCCGGAGGCAGGATCGCCATGTCACCGATGACCAAGTTGAAAGAGCTAGTATAAACACTTAGAGAGAGGTGAGTAGGTGTGAAAACAAATTTTATGAAATGCAATAAACATACTTTACTTTTAAATTGAGTCTAATGAACAACAGATTTTGAAGAAAAATTCAGATTTTAACAACTATTTTGAAACATAGAAAAATATTACAGCAAATAAAGTAAAGAAATTCAAGGAAAAGAAAATGAACACAAGATTTATAGTGGTTTGGCTTAAATTAAGCCTATGTCCACTCTTTCACGCTAATAGCCTTCTGGCTGGTTTTCACTATAAATCGAAAAAGAGTGTTACAGCCTTATAACATGGACTTCTTAGTGAAGAGTTTCTACTGCTTTTAGTGTTTCTCTCTTTTTCGAATACAAGTTTGAGCATTGTATGAGGAAGAATAAGTGATTTGGGAAGTTTAAGATTTTGGAATTCTTCTTTCACGCTCTCTATTGAATGATTCGAAAAACCTTCTTAAATACTCCTCTATGCCTTTACGACCGTTGGCACTTTCCAGATGAATTTTTTGAGTGGATTATCTTGCTCCTCAGTTAAGATGCTCATTGACATCTTGGGCAAAATAATCCGCAATCATTTACCACTTGTCGATCTATGCCAACATTTATATCCAAGTCAACAAACAGCATGTAATATTGACCAATCTTCAATCTATTAAATTGGCTTCCTCCACGGATGATTAAATATGCTTGGATAGTATATTCTCCACTCTTTTCCTTTTTTCTTCATTAATTTTGATTGTTGTATATGATGTTATCGAGTCCACTTTTGTTGCTTCTGAATGATCGTAGCATGTCGATAATAATTAAATATCGGGCACTTTTGGGTCTCAACAGGTTTAAATACTAGATTAGTAAAATAAGCTTAAAAAAATAAGGATCCTAATTATTGAAAACGTTAAAAATGGAAAACTTTCGTCGTTATATTGAATTGTTTTGTTTGCGGATTACGTGCCGCATGATCCATGTTGACCTCAGCATAGGAGAAAAGAATGTATAGAATATTAGTGAGCCACAAATTGCTTCGCCTCGCGTCCCTCGGCTCATTTAATAAGATCCCCTAAGCCATGAAAATTGATTTGCTAGGTATTTTAGTTATAAAAAAAGTTGTTAAAGGATGTCTTGAAATACCGATTAATCATAATTTATTCGAAATATATCAGTTTCTAAGGGATTAGTGGAATGTAACATGAAAGCAATTGGTGCATAAAAAATTATGAAATTTTTTCGGTTGATTGCTTAATAAGTGTATCAACGGCACTCAACAACAAAATCCTAATTATAATTATTTCTTCAAACTATTCTCCAAGGAAAACATGTCGGGCAACGAGTTTAAAGAGGAGAAGAAATTCATTTGGTCTTCTTCTTAGAGGAAGTGGTGGCAGAACAAAATAATACTATTATTATTATAATTATCATCATCGTCATTATTATTATAATAAATCCAATGCTATGACCGGCCACCATTTCATTGTGAGCTTTGCTTCGTGAACATAGGAAGGAAAAAAAAAATATAAATAACAATTCATGCGCATGCCATTTGCACAAAAATAAGTGAAAACAATTCCGAGCGATGAGACTGGAGCTGATAAGATCCAGACAAGGGGACCGTCTAAGGAGCTCTTCATACATTCCGCAATCGCACACGAATGACCGAACAAACTTTAATCTCTCCTGGGCGACAGCAACACGTTGTCGATCACCTCATCCAGGTTCAAGCACGACGACCCGGATGGGCCCGTGGCCTCTTGGGCCATCTCCTTCCACTCCATCGCCTTCCTCTTCATCTCCTTCCCTCTCTCCCCCTTCATCAGCTCCCTCACCTGCCTCTCCACCTCGTCCCTCTTCACGTCGCTGTCGATCTCCATCCCAATCCCCCACTCGTCGCAGCTGTAACGGCAGTTCGTCTGCTGGTCCGCGAAGAACGGCCAGCACACAACTGGCACGCCGGCCACGATGCTCTCAATCGTTGAGTTCCAGCCGCTATGGGTCAGGAACCCACCGACTGCCGGGTGGTTTAGCACCTGCTCCTGGGGGCACCAGCTCGCCAGCAGGCTCCGCTCCCTCGTTGAGGACGAGAACTCTGGTGGCAAGATCGCCGTGTCGCCAACGACCAAGTCGGGCCTGATGACCCACAGGAATGTTTGGCCGCTGTCCGCGAGACCCCATGCGAACTCCACCAGCTGCACTGGCGACATCACTGCGATGCTCCCGAAGTTCACGTACACAACCGAGTTGGGTGGTTTCGAGCCGAGCCACTCGAGACAACCCAGGTCTTCCTTCCATAGGTTGGACCCGATTGACCTAGTGTCGTTATCGGGTAGTTGCTTTGTAAGGAGATGAAGGGGGCCAAGGGTGTAGATGGGAGGGAACATGGCCTTGAGAGCGTCGAGGACCTCGTGCTCTAATCGGTCGAACGTGTTGAAAACAATGGCCGAGGCTCTCTTCGCTCGCTCGGTCTCTCTCAAGCAGAAGTCTATCATCGGGTCGTCCTTATCAGTGGTTCGAAGGAAGCTCGGCAAGTCTCTCAGGCGGATGTTTCTCATCCCAGGTATCCAATCAATGGTGGTGTCTAGATACCCGTTTGTCAAGTAGCTGGTATCTGCAAATTGAGAGTCGATCAGTTAAACCGTTCGACCATTCATGGCAACGTTCTTACATCTGAAATTCTACTTTTGACGGTTGACTTAGTTAAGCACTTAGAAAACTATGACATAGTCTGCCATTGGCTAATTATGTAAATCAGGAACGAACAAAACTACCCATTAAACGCTAACCAAATCCACAAAAGAGGAGAAACCGTAGATCTGCTAAGTGAGATTACTTAATTAAACCAAATCGGACAGTTATTTAGTAATGCATACCTTTGAGTGGAGTAAGACCCTTGTCAACAAGACTGCGATACTGCACGTAGCCCATGAAGCTGCACGCGCTCGCGGTCCAGAACAGGACCTCCGGCACGCCGATTGCCTCAGCGGCATCAAGCGTGAAGGTCATCACGCTATCTGACACCACGCAGCTCACCGGTGGGGAACCCGACGTTGCGCTCTCCTCGTTGAGCCTCTGGAGCAGGTCCCGGAAGTAGGGTAAGCAGAACTTACTCGTGGACTGGCAGAGGGCGGGGATGTCCTGGGTGACGTCGGCAGCGTCAGAGGACAGGAGGCCGTCAGGGATGGTGCAGAACCGGAAAGACGGGAGGCCGTCGAGGGAGGAGGGGCCGCGGGAGCGGAGGAGGCGGCTGTGGTTGTACTCGGTGTTGACGAAGGTAACGTGGAAGCCCCGGTGGTGGAGGAGCTTGGCGAGGTTGAGCATGGGCTTGATGTGGCCCTGGGCCGGGGCGGGGATGCACACTGCGTGCGGCTTTTGGATCATATCTATCGAACCCATCTCTCTCTCTCTCTCTCTTCTCTCTCTGTGTTTTGATCGTTTCTCTTGCTGTGGCTCTTGCTCTTTTCTGGGCGAGGAAGAAGAGATGGGAATGGCTATGGGGGCGAGAGAGAGGGTACGTGAGGTTTTGTTCTATTTATAGGCGGGGCGAGATCGAGTGGGGAAGGCGGGTGGCACGTCGGCGAGTAATTCCGGCCGACTTGGAAGACGTGAGAGACACGTGATGCGGCAAGGGATGAGAAGAGCGTGACATGGCTCGAACGGACGGTCAAAGTACGGCTTCCGTTTAGAAGAAAAATGGCACCACCTCGTTCGCGTTCATTTGTAGATCTCATGATCCAAAAATTGGGTCGACGTCATGATCCTTGACGTGTTCGGTTGTTTCCGCTATAACAAAATAAGTACATAATGATTCATTCATTTTTAGGGGTTTGACTAATTCAAGAAAGATTAGGTAATTTTTAATTTTTCGGATACGATTTGATCTCTATTATTGAAGACCGTTTAGATTCAAGTACCTGACAAGCAGATCCAGAGTTCCTGATGACTAGATCTTAAAAGCCAATGGTTGGATTTAGATTCTTGATGCTTCTAACAAGTAAAATATATTCAACAACCAATTCCATCTGTTTATATTATCTGTAGGCTAAATTTACGCCATTATCATCCCCATTCCCATGTTCTTTGAATTGAGTTATGTGAGTCATTGTTGAGAGCAGCATATGCATGCACGCCCAGTGTGAGCGAAGCTTTTAGACATGCATCATGCACTTATAAGAATTCGAAACTTGTAGAAAAAAAAAATTACATGATTTACGAATCCAATTCCATTTCAATTGCCAATCAGGTGAACCTACGTTGAGATGCGCATAATTGATAATCCAGATAATAACAGTTCACATAATTTACAAATGATACAATATACTTTTCGAAATTTACCTTAGCCTGTCAAATTAGACCAAAATTGTTTTTTGGATTGTTGTTATCCATTTTCCTCTCGTGTTCCAAAATTCCGGCCACGGAGAAAGGTAGTGCGAACTCTATTGCGTTGCCAAATTTGAACAAAAGTGACCAGAGAATGTGCACTACACTTTTCTATTCACATGTTCCCAACTTTATTTGTAGTGGTTATTGGATCTTGGTTCTCTTTTGGATTTGATTATTGAGATTTCTCCTTAAGTGTTGATAGCCCTATTTCAAGAACTTGTTCGGAATTAAGAATCTATAGAAGATAGTTGAAATTAAAGATTGAATTTTAGATAATGAGAGAATTATTCGATAACATTAGCGAAACACTGTGGTCCATAAAAAAAGTTTTGAGAGGTTAAAGGCCATGGATAGATACTATTTACAACCCATATCTCTTATTCGAGCTCATATTCTTCCATCCATTTATTTGTTCCTTCATTGCCTCCCATTAGTAGATCTCAAGATTGGGTTCTGTGCTTGTGCCACCGATGAATTAAGCAGGCAATTTTATCATCTTTTTCTTAAATGGAACCAATTACGTTACGCAGCCATCTTCTTTTTTCTTCTTATCGCATAAAGTAGTAACTTTTTTGCTGAGCAAGTTAAGTGATTTTTTTGACTTTATTGAATATTTTTAGTCAACTCAAGTTATGCTCACCAAATATCAAATGGGTTCAAAAGGCCAAACAATCTAGAGTTTGCTTCACACTGCACATCTCATGAATCGATTAGACATAAGCATTTCGTCAATACATGTGCCGTAACTTGAAAGAGTTTATATGAAATTAATCGGATTTTAGCGGAAATACCCAACATAGTTTGCAATACATTTGAATTCACTAGTTTAGTTAGTGTTGAGGTTGTCCCATATCGATTATGGAAGGAGTTAATGGTCGATTTATAAGTGTGAGGGAAGACCTCACATTTTGAGTTAGTTTTTTTAATTTAGAGAGACCCAAAACCATTCAATACTAATATTAAAATCTGGGTTTGCCAACAAGTCCAAACCCAAAAGTCACATAGAAGAGTTAGGGATTGCTGTTCTTCGACCCATCCAACAGTTAGCTAAATGCCTATGCAAATTCAACAACTGGTTTTGACTAGCAAATTCAACAACTGGTTTTGACTAACAAATTGCAAATCCTAGGCTAGTCGAATAAACTTCACAAGCAAATGACTGAAGAGGTTGAAATTTGAAGAACTTTTCTTCCTATGAGGTATATTTTCTTCGCGGGTTACGCACCGCATGACCCATGTCTGACCTCAGCAATGGAGAAAATGTTTAAAACTTTCGGTGGGCCCATGCGTTGCCTCGCCTCTTTGCCCATACGCTCATTTAAAATAATGTCTTCTATTGTTTGGCTAGGAATTTTAATTATAGGGTCGTCTTTAATATTTTATTCAAAATAAATTATTTTTCATGGCATTGGTTGAACAAGTGTCTCTAGGACAGTTTTTAACAAAATCCCATTAGTGTAATTGTCTATTCAAATCGAAATGTCAGAATGGCTCGATGACTTTAAAAAAAAAAAAGAAATTCAATTAGCCTTCTTCCAACAGCAAGTGGCGGCCGAATAAAATAGTCAACTATTCCACTAGCCAATCCGTCGACTCCATATAAGTCCAAAGTTTTCAAAATAAAAAGGACCATTAATAAGCGCCCCTATGGGACTAATTAAATGATTTAAAAACATAAATACACATTTCTTAACATACTGTGAACATAAATGTAATTACCAATTTTAATAGTAACACTTAAAAGTTTAAATTGTCAAAACATTTTTAACAAGACTTAATAAATAGCCTTAGGACACTATTTAACATTTTATGGTGTGTTTGTTATGCGAAAAACGAATAATTTGAAAAATATTTTTTTTGAAATATCACTTGGGTCACTTATGGACAAAATATATTTTCATCATTCACGAAATATATTTTTTATTAATTAATTATTTCAAATGATAGAAGCATTCATCTTTAAAAATATATTTCAAATTTTATAATTTTCGCATAACGAACGGAACCTTTTCAACGTACATTCATTTGATTTTGTAACTTGGGTCTGTACTTGGGATTTATAAGGGAGTCGCCCTTCAATGTGGTAACTAGGAGATGAGGCAATTAAAATGATAAATACACCTGTGAGTGCTGTCCATATTTCATAAGTTACGTATAGATTGGTGGGCCGAGCAATGGCCACCGAATCATGAAAGGAAACTTGACCCGAGACATCCTCATCCCCAACCGGTCTCCTGGCCGCCACTGAAATAGTTCCTGTCTCATCGCCGGACCATTCACCATCCATTCCAGTGCCGTTTGGGACATTGGGGGCCTGACCGGACACGACGTGCGGAACCATATTTGGAACTCATCGATCGAAAAGCTAGTCGGATCTGATGCATGACTAATCCTTCAAGGATATGCATGATCGAAGGGAGATAATATGCGCATTCTTGCAGAGAATTGAGGTAGACATTCGAATAATCTCCGATAGAAAAAGAAATATCTAAAGAAATATCTCCGGTTGGAGGCAGTTCCTTCCATTGAGAAACTGACATCAACACGGTTTCTTGCTGAGTGTCCCGCATCGATGCTCGATCATGAAGCCAGATTCAACTTATGTGAAATATCTCCAACATCCATCGAATAAAAAACAAGTGATCAGCAACTTCTGCAGATTTTCCAATCTAAGTTATAGAACAAAAGTTCTCTCCCCATATCTTGACCACAAAAAAAACCTCCGCTTGCGAAACTTACCCTCGCCTACCAACTTGGTTAGACATGGGAACGATTTCTCCCGCTCTCATTTATTTGTCCTGTTGCACATTTTATTTTGAAGAATCGAAATAAACTCTCCTTTTTTGTTTTTTTTGTTTTTTGTTTTTTTTGTCACGGCAATATAGTACAATGCTAGGTACACCATGTTGTAGGAAGAGGAAAAACTACCTTTTTCAGTCTTTATCTAACGTCATGGAGAGTCTTCTATCAATCTTCGAAATGAAGATGAAAATTCTCTCACATCATGATTTTGACTTGTCTTTGAATAGACAAGTTCAAATTTTGTACCCAAGAATATGTAAGGATCCATTGTTTTTGGGACACACATGCACCAAAAGTTCGATGTATTGAATAAATGGATTCAATTAGTTACCTAAGTTGACTTGTACTGGGGCTCAAGCTATCTCTCTCTTATGATTACCCTAACATAAGGTACTGGACTTTTCTCTATGCCCTCGTAAGTTACATATTTTAGCCATGTTGATTGATGGGCCGAATCATAATGTCTGGGGAAGCAATCTCTTAGATCATCGCATTGTCTCCATTGGGATTTCCATCACTGTTGCGTTTTATTTGTTTACCACTTTTGTTTCTTAGGATGGATCCAACGGTTATATATTGATTGAAATTCAAATTCACTCATTTAAGGACAATTTTAGGCATCAAGCATGAATTCCTATAACACGTGATTCAAGTTGACTTAAATGAGCATTTTGTCACGAGAGAGTATGATTACGATGACACAATCGAAATTTGACTTTCGACACTAGGGAATCCCAATGACGCATTTGTTTACTTGATGAATGGATTTGCAAATGTTGTGTTGGGATCGGCGGATCCCCAAAAAACGGATTCAACCCTAAATCGAACCCCTAAACTTGCGCGGAAGACGAGCCCAAGAAATTCATATGCATCACCGATCTTAAGGCACATCACATAATCGAACGTACCTTGTTTTCCACGGATTAAACCCCAACAACGCCAAGAGGAAGAGAAAACCGGTCCCATTCAATCCGATGACGAAAAAAACGCCTTGGAGGGAAGTCGGGTGTTGCCTTTTTGGCCCTTTCGCCTACTGTTCCTTTTTCTTGTGAGTTTTGGAGGGAGAAGGGAAGAAGATGTACGTAATGTCAAAAGGTATGTTTTTCCCTCTCTCTCTCCCCCTTTTATACCTCTCCAAAAAAAAAAAAAAAAAAAAACACACCCCTTTAACATCTCCCTCCGTCCATGGGCCCTCATTCTTTGTGGGCCGGGCTTTTCGGCCTAACATGGGCGGACGGGCCAGCTTTAGCCCATCAAATTAAATAATTTAAATCATCATCTCCCACTCGCATATGGTGGGCCGAATAGGATCCTCTTAACCTCTTTTCAACATTCATACGGTGAATAATCCGTGCGACCGGCATACTTTGAGAGCTCGTTGCCATACATCTCGTTAGGAATATACTGGCCAGGCTCATAATGGGCGTTACACTCTAAGTAGATGTAGTATGCAAGACTCTAGATCGATCGATCACATTTATATCTCTCGTTGATCTCTTTTAAACAATGATATATATATATATATATATATATATATATATATATATTGCATTCACAATTATGATTATCCCAAAGACAGTCATAATTGGTCGACCAGTGAATACAAAACTACAATGTGATTCTCCAAATCCGATCTTCCTCTTTCCTTCAAACTCTCAATTTCAGTCCAGCTTACTTTTCTAGAAATGTCCCATTAGATCGAATCAACTCATGACCATTGGCAACATTCTAAGATAGCAAACACTAAATATAAATTTTGAGAATAAGTAAGAGTCCTGAGGGGACTAAAATTGAGGAACTCATTTCCCTCAAGAGTCTCACACGGCATAAAAGTTGAGATCAAAGTTTTGCCACTCTTATTGGTCGTCTCATGCATACGTAGTATGAAATACGTATTACGGTATTAACTCCTTTCCCATGGAGCGTATGTCTATTCCTTCAATACCGTACAGATGATAGTTTAGACATACCCAATGTCTAACTTGAGTTCACGTATCTACTCATTCATTTAATTCATCAGAACTCACATCTGGCATCTTAGATAGATAAAGTAAAATATGTGGGTTATTTTACTTTCGGACATAGTATTTATCATGTCCTCATCTTAACACTTAGTTAAGGCGACATATATCTTTTAAGCTTGAGCTCTCAATTATCACCTAGATAATAAGCTTAAAAACCGTCTCATCTCTATTTATCACACAAGAAATAGAGGCGATTACTGTGTGAGTGGGCTAATCTCTTATCTGTCCAACATACTTTCTCAACTCAATATAATGCACTGAGCATTAAGATGCATAAAGATCAAACAAAGATTCATAGGCACTAATGATGAAAAAACATAATTTCATAAATGTGAACAACTCGGGAAAATACAATATCCAAGACATCGGACTCTACGCAATCCTAGAGATTTTACATGACCACAAAAACATCTCTAGGTATTGGCTTTGTCATAGGATCTCGCTACCATTCTATGCGTAGATATGTACTGTAAGTTCACATCCTTTCGTGCAACCATATCTTTGACAAAGTTATACTTGGTATCTATATGTTTGGTCTTGCTATGATACTTTGGATCTTTGGTGTACGCTATAGCTGCTTGGCTATCACAGTTAACCAATAATGGATTTGCAGCTTTCTCAATAACACCTAAATGATCCAAAAATCTCTTAAGCCAAACTCCTTCTTGTATCGCTGCTGATAGTGCCACGAACTCAGCTTCCATCGTGGACAAGGCTATACATGTTTGCTTCTTACTGCTCCATGATATGGCTCCATTGTTCAGTAAGAGCGCAAATCCAGAGGTAGATTTTCTTTCATCTAAATCTCCTCCGCAATCAGCATCTAAATAGCCTTCAAGTCGCAGATCCTTTCCTTGGTAATTCAGCTTGTAATGAGCAGTTCCCTTCAGATACCTTAGTATTCTCCTAACGGCTTTCCAATGTGCTTGACCTGGATTCGATTGGTATCTACTCACCATTCCAACTGCAAAGCATATGTCAGGTCTTGTACACAACATAGCGTACATCAAGCTCCCAACAGTACTAGCATAAGGAACATGCTTCACTTGTTCCTTCTCTTGTGGAGTCCTTGGACACAGTCTATGGCTCAATCCTTCACCTTTTGCAATAGGAGTGTCTATGGGTAAACAATCTTGCATACGAAATCGTTCAAGAACTCTATTTATATATGTTTCTTGCGAAAGAGATAATGATCTCTTCGAACGATCTCTTGAAATCTTAACTCTAAGTATGTATGCAGCCTCACCCATATCCTTCATCTCAAAATTAGAAGATAACCAACTTTTGATGGTATTAACTAACTCCATATTGCTTCCGGCAATTGGTATATCATCAACATATAATGATATGATCACAAATTGATCTTTGGATCTTCTGATATATACACAATGATCCTCATCAATCATTGTAAAATTATATGCCATCATAGCATTATGAAAATGTATATACCATTGTCTTGACGATCGCTTAAGGCCATATATCGATTTCAAAAGTCGACATACCTTTCCTTCTTGGCCTTTCGTAATGAAACCAACAGGTTGTTCCATATATATTTCCTCATCTAATTCTCCATTGAGAAAAGTAGTCTTTACATCCATTTGATGTAATTCAAGATCCATACTTGCCACTATTGCCAGAATAATACGAATTGAGGTGAATCTCACAACAGGGGAAAATGTTTCCTCATAATCAATTCCTTCCCGTTGATTATAGCCTTTCGCCACAAGGTGAGCTTTATATCTTTCTATCGAGCCATCAGCTTTACGCTTTATTTTGAGAACCCACTTGTTCCCAATAGCTTTGCGTCCCTTTGGAATATCAACCAGTTCCCAAACATGGTTTGACTTCATTGACTCCATTTCCTCTCCCATTGCATCCATCCATTTTTCTTTACTAGGGCAACTTAGAGCCTCATGTATATTTCTTGGCTCATCCTCATCTTGTGGGGCAATCATAAAAGTTTCCCCTTCAATGTCAAAACGTCGACGGGGAATACTTTTGCGACTTGTTCGCCGTATAGGAGATTGTACACTTAGCACATCATTTCCCATTATGCTCTCACTAGGATCAGATAATGATGATGTCTTATCATCATGTGGTTGTAATTGAGAATCAGTTGTATGCAATTCATCACTTCTCACATTACTCCCACTTGGGCGAACCCCACTAATATCATTATCGGATCCATGGTTTCAAATAGGGAGTAATCTTCACCTATTTCGCCCTTCTTAGGAAACTCATCCTCTAAGAATGTGACATCCCGTGATTCAAATTCAGTTATACTCCTACTTTCCTGCTCACCTATGAACACATACCCTTTCGAGTGTTCAGAGTATCTTATGAAAATACTCTTCTTTCCTCTGGGACCCAATTTCTCAAATTTGTAAGAGGGCTCATGAGTATAGGCAGCACAACCCCATGGCTTAAGAGAACCTAAGTCTGGTTTTCTACCTGTCCATAACTCATATGGAGTGGAAGTAACTGATTTGGAAGGCACCCGGTTAAGTACATAGGCAGGCTGTCAATAATGCATCACTCAAAAGGTGATAGGTAAGTTAGCATGTGCCATCATGGACCTAACCATTTCTAGTAGGGTTCTGTTTCTTCTCTCTGTAACACCATTTTGTTGAGGAGTATATGGAATAGACAACTGTCTTTCTATTCCTTTTTCATCACATAATTTTCTGAACTCATCGATAAATATTCTCGACCTCGATCGATCTCAATGCTTTTATTTTCCTATCTAATTGATTCTCTACCAAGGCCATAAACCTTTTGAAACAACTTAATGCTTCAGATTTATGAGAAATCAAATAGACATATCCGAATCGAGTATAATCATCTATAAAAGTGATGAAATAAATAGCCCCATGCCTTCCTCTCACATTCATTGGACCACAGATGTTAGAATGGATTAAATGCAGAGGAAATTCAGCTCTTTTACCTTTTCCAAATGGTTTCCTTGTTGTTTTCCTACTAGACAATGCTCACATATGGGCAAATCGACTTTTTCAATATTGCCCAACAAGCCCTCTTTGGCTAGTCTATTCATACGTTGTTGGCCAATATGACCAAGTCTGGCATGCCACACATTCACATCATTGTCATTGAATTAGGAGACGTGATAAGGGAATAACAAACATTGGCATTAGCATAGTCAATATCCAATACAATGAAACCATCCAGAAAATAGCCACAACCATAGTAATTTGTTTCCAAAAACAAATCCACACCTCTATTATGGAAGTTCATATTAAAACTTAGTTTGACCAACACTAAAACAGACACTAGATTCCGATGAATCTCCGGAGCATACATTACATCATGTATGATCAAAGTGCGTCCACCACGCATGTTCGGTTGGCGAGTGCCAATTTCTTTTACTTCAGCTCGGAGTTGTTTCCCACATAGATCCACTTAGTTCCGTTGGTATTCGTCGGAATTCCACAAAGGATCCTCTATCCTTTGCTACATGGTCTGTTGCTTCTGAATCTACAGTCTACAAAGGATTGGATTCAACCAACAATACAGACCTTGACACATAAGCAAAGTTCTCAAATGTACAAGAGGTGTTTACCTTTTTCGGCTCACGACAGTTGAGAGTATAGTGACCCTTCTTGTCACAATTGTGACACCTTACCCTTGACTTTTTCTTCACTTGAGGACGTTTTCCTCTCTTGTGTTGGTTAACTCTTGGTTTCTTGTAAGGAGGACTTGATCCTTTACATGACCACATATTGAACGAATCAATACGCTTGCGCTTAGAGCTCAAAGCCCTTTCTGAGCTAGAACTAGCATTGCAAATATCTGCTTTCGGCTCAAATGCCGTTAGGTGGTCTTCCACTAGCTCAAGGTGGCGCACGGCATTCTCAAGATCTTCCATAACATGGTCAAGAGCTTCTAGTGCTTCGGCTTTTCCAGCACATATTGAATCTTCATATTCAATATTTCACAATTGTTGCCGTTCAAATCAGCAATTACTTTCTTAGTTGCTTTGAAACCATCGATCCGAACACATCGAGACATATGCACGAATAATTAATGCCTATCATTTATGCATCTACTTTGCATAGACCCATCATATTAACAAACAATTTCAAGTAAGGTTTCAGAATCAAAATGTCACTATGTTTTCAATCATCCTCCAAAAATCCTAACTCAAAACTGTCATTAATATAATTGTCTTATGCAAATTAAATTTTATGAAGTTACAAAAACTTCTATGAACTACCCACAGCAATCAACAATAACAAAAAGCATATAAAATTTGACATCCAATAAAATAAAATAATGCTTTCACATAATTCAACATATCTATTACACTAAGTAATACATACAGATGAAAATCTCAACACAGAAAGAGATATATATATACTCAAAACATCTCAAACTAATCTAAGAAATAAGTAGGGAAAGTTCATGCTAATTTATCAGTCAAAAAATCCAAGAAATCTGAAGGCACATTTGCCAACCATGGAAAAACTTTTGGAGAGCTCTTATGCCGCCTCCAAGGCGCATTTACAAGGGTTGAAGTTTTGGTTAACCCAATCCTATAGTATTCTCTCACAAAAGCTTCTACCAGCCTTATATAACCCGGGACCACGTTGACCTCCCATAACCGATCTAACACTGCTTGCCATTCTGGTGGAAGAGTGTTCTTGAAGGTCGACACATTCTCAAAATCCGGCATAAAATAACCATTCCAGATGATTTCCTGTATCATCTGATTGACTTTGACCACATGTGATACTAAATCACCATTATGCCACTTATAATTAGCTAACTCTGTCATCAGCCTTTTAAGTCTTGCACGTCCTTCATTCGTTCTCGAGAATGCAGGTATTCGTGCATATCACATCATAGCTCCTGCAACAAATGCAGAACTAAATAATTGGATTACTTATAATCCATAATTAACATAAAGGAAAATACATATTTTCCATAATTCATGCAACAAATGCAGAATAAAAATGGATTACTTATAACCCATATAGGCATAATTGAAAAAGAAACACATTCCTTTTTTTTTTTTTTTTTTTTGGTGGTCAACGGTCAACGGTCGGTCAGAGGTCAACGGTCAACGGTCAATGGAGTCAACGGTCAACGGTCAAACGGGTCGGACGGATCGCCGGTCGGGCCGGTTCGCCGGTCGGGCCGGGTCGGACGGACGACCCGGCGCGTGCCTCGCACGCGCCAGCGGCCGTGAGCAATGCACGTGCGTCGCACGTGTGTACGTGCGCGCGCGCGCGCGTGCGACGCATGCGCCTGCTCCTTCTCCGTGTCGGCGCGTGCAACACCCGTTCACTCTGGCTGCGCGTGGGGGCACGTCCGATGGCCGTTGGCGGCGTTCCGCCACTCGTCGCGCTCGTCTCGACGAGACCGTTCATCCAGTGTCATCAGAAATCGATTTCGACTTACAGAAAGTCGGAAAAATGCACAAACAGTCTCGGGTGTCGGGATTTCTCACCCTGATCGGTGTCGGCCGAATTTATTTTCACGAAAATCAATAAAAAACACATCCACAGACATGAAAGGGGTTTGGAAAAACATGAAAAGGGATCGGGAAACATAAACCTGGCTTTGATACCAATGTTGGGATCGGCGGATCCCCAAAAAACGGATTCGACCCTAAATCGAACCCCTAAACTTGCGCGGAAGACGAGCCCAAGAAATTCATATGCATCACCGATCCTAAGGCACATCATATAATCGAACGTACCTTGTTTTCCACGGATTAAACCCCAACGACGCCAAGAGGAAGAGAAAACCGGTCCTATTCAATCCGATGACGAAAAAAAACGCCTTGGAGGGAAGTCGGGTGTTGCCTTTTTGGCCCTTTCGCCATCTTGTTCCTTTTTCTTGTGAGTTTTGGAGGGAGAAGGGAAGAAGACGTACGTAATGTCAAAAGGTATGTTCTCTCCCTCTCTCTCCCCCTTTTATACCTCTCCAAAAAAAAAAAAAAACAAAACACACCCCTTCAACACCTCCCTCCGTCCATGGGCCCTCATTCTTTGTGGGCCGGGCTTTTCGGCCCAACATGGGCGGACGGGCCAGCTTTAGCCCATCAAATTAAATAATTTAAATCATCATGTTGTGCATCGACTCATCGAAAGTCGTCGTTTGAGGACAATGGATTTAGGCATCAAACGGAAATTCTCCAAATGCACGGCCTCGACCGGCTCAAAAATTACATCTCGTCGTGAGAAGTACGTTGGGCGATGTTCCTGGCACGACCAAAATCGAGTTTCAACATGGAGGAATCTAGCCGACACATTTTGGAAGATGCCATAGAGACGAAATAATCGACGTGAACTCGCTCACTACCGAAGTATGGAAAGATGATGATGATGGTACAAGGATGGCCACGACTTCAAAACTAGAAGCAGAGACCTGGGAAGACTCTATGAGAAAAGAGTCTATCCACGTGAGGAGAAGCCAGGCATGGGGACGACCAGTCCCCTTTGTCTCGCCTTTGACATGAAACCATCGACTCTCTTTCCAGATAGAGCGGCCGGCCCTACAGGCGGAGGTTGATGGCTAGATTCGGACAAAAAAAAAAGGAAAAAAGCCACGAAAAACCTTAAATTTTGCCCAGAGTGACACATTTATCCAAAAGTTTTTTGTAACATGAAAAACTCAAAATTTTCCAAACCGTGATACATTTACCCCATCAAGGGCATTTTTGTCTTTTTATTTTATATTTTTCATTTTCTTTTTTTTTTTTTTTTCTTCTTCTTCCCTCCGCCGGCCATGGCGGAGCTAGCGGAGGGAAGTTGGCGTCCAGCGAGGGCGGGCCTCGCCGGCATTGAGCTCAGGCGGCCCTCGCTGGATCTAGTGAGGGCACTCCTCACCCAACGCCAACGAGGGCACCCCTCGCTAGACGCAGGTGAGGGTGGCCCTCGCCTGCGTCGGGCGAGGGCGCGAGGGAAGCTCTCGCCCGACCCAGCCGAGGGCCGCCCTCACGAGCTGGCCGGCGGAGGGAAGAGAGAAGAAAAAAAAAGAAAAAAGTATTTAAAAATGAAAAGATCAAAATGCCCTATAATTTTGGGGTAAATGTGTCACATGACAAAAGTTTAGGGTTTTTGGTGTCATAAAAAAGTTTGGGGTAAATGTATCACGGTTTAAAAGTTTGGGTTTTTTCACGTCACAAAAAAAAAAAGTTTAGGGTAAATGTGTCACTCTGGGTAAAGTTCAGGATTTTTCACGGCTTTTTTCCCAAAAAAAAAAACGAGGCACTTGAGACTAATTTTATTTTTATCATTATTTACTAATTCATCGTATTTGTATTTATTCTTTCAAAATATTTGTGAATTTTTTTCAATGCATTAGACTAGAGTAAAAAATTTCAAGGTTGCCCTTTGCATCTCGCATTTTTAAAATTTATATTTTGCCTTTAGCCTAGAGTTTCATCTTATTATAGGCAAGGACCTCTTCTTTCTTTACCTTTTTTCCACTAGCATGTGACGCATGTCGGATTTTGTAATACATATTGTCATTTTGCTCTGAAAATAAAAAATTCTTACCACCATTTATATTGGATTTATTGGTTTAAATAATCTAATTAATAATATAAATAAGAAAAAAATTGGAATATTGTCAAGAGAACTATTTCAAATGAAAATTAAGTAAGATAAAAATTCAAAAAGACTTGAAGTTTTTTTTTTTTTTTTTTTTGATCCGGGACTTGAAGTTGACACTCTAGAGAAAAGATAACCGAAAACTTAACATTCAATAGCAGTGTGCAGTAGTCATCGCTAGAAGAAAACAACGTAATATGATTGTCGACATCCAACCGCCCTTCTCCCCTTCCCCCTACGACACACTTTGGAGTTTCATCTGTATCCTTTTAAATATATATATTTCCCATTTTGTAAAAATCCTCGAATCTTCTAATTGATTTTCTAATTATCATACAAAACTTGTAAGATATGTGATCACCAGTATTAAGGGAAAATTTCAATTAAGGGTCTAGAGTGGAACCATTTTCTCAAAAAATGACCTAAAATGGATATTGTCTCAAATAAGGACCTGAAGTGATCAAATTAGTTTCAAATAAGGGCCTCAACTTAAAAGCCAATCAAATCTTATTTGCATCTAGGAATATTTTCGTCTAAAGACTTTTTTTCCTTCTTTTTTTTTTTTTTTTTAAATTTATTTTCTCCTCCTCTTTCTTTTTTTTTTCATCATCATCGTGCCTTCGCCTTTTTTCACTCTTTAGATCGCATTCTCGAAAGTCCATCTCTATCTTCCTTGTTGAATTAGCCATCAATGCCCTCAACCTCATTTGTCATTGCTCTCAAGAGCAATTCCAGTACCTCTGTTGAAATATAGAGGTCAATCCAAGCCTAGATCGAGCATGAGTGGACCAAGATGTGACACTCGGCTCAATTCGATCCCACATCTTGTGGTTGTGGTCAAGCACGAAGCATGATGAGGTGTAAGCCATTAGCTTGTTGCCCTCGTTGTCGTCGATGCTTGAATTCAAATCGATGCTCACGCAGGCTATGATCGATCTTAGCGAGGAGAAGTCAAATTGAAGTACCTAAGCCAAATTTATTAGAGGTTTTTGAGGAATCTCTATGATACTCATGTGCATTGATTTGTTTAGTGAAATACGTGGTTTTGAGAATTTTTGAGCAATTTTGCACTTTTTTCATTTTGTTATTTTCTCTCAAATTTGTATAGATAATATTTCAAAGTTAGAAAGGTAACTTTGTTTGAACATGTGTAGACCAAAGTCATTTGTTTTCTAGATTAAGTACTGTCTGATTCGAATCACCACCAAATGCGAATATCTTTAATCACGGATCAGAATGATTCGGCGGCCTTTGAAAATAACCAGCATGCACGACACAATTGGACCCTCTCAAGAAGCCACATATTCCACCTAAATGCAAGCTGTATTTATGAATGTTATGAATTATCCAACTTGGACCCAATAAAACATTCCCAAGAAGCTACAAGTGAAAGTTATCATGGCATAGGCAATTTTATCGGTGGGGAGAACATGAAACTGTTACTTTAATTGCCATTATAAGTTTTTACAAGTAAATTGAATAAAAACAAAACCCATTGATGAATATTTCTTGATTCTCAAGTTTATTATCGTCATTGGAGAAGGTGAGCGGTGGCGAATAACTTAAAAACCAACTTATGCCGAAATTGATGAGTTCTTGGGTGAGGATGCAAAATTGCATGATGTAGAGCATGCCCTTTGACGTTTCGATGGGGAGGTTGCGGGCGAAGCACACAATTTGCAGTTTTGCAAAACTGCATAACTTCTCGAATATCTTTTTGTTTTCTTCTTTTCCTAAAATTTTCAAATTGTTTTGCACCTGTGCAAGCTCGTGCATGAGGAGTCTGATGCATTTATCAAGAAGGAGGTGAGCAAGATTAAAAAAGAAAGAAAATAAAAACAAAAAGGAAAAAAAAAGTCTTTAGACGAAAATACCCCTAGTTGTAAATAAGATTTGACTGGCTTTCAAGTTGAAAACCCTTATTTGAGACTAAATTGATCACTTCAGGCCCTTATTTGATACAATGTCTACTTTAGACCTTTTTTTGAGAAAACGGTTCCACTTCAGGCCCTTAATTGAAATTTTCCCCCAGTATTAGTGAGCTACATTAGACCATTACAAGCCACATTAGATTACTTCTTTTTTAATCCTTCATCAACTCGTTATTTTGGTATTCATCCTTTTCAAAACATTTCATAATTTTGTTCCCGATGCATTATATTAAATTAACAAATCGAGGAGTATATTTTGCACTTTTCTAGTATTTGTATTTTTTATGAAATTGAAAGCAAAAGGACACTTTTCTAGTATTTGTATTTTTTATGAAATTGAAAGCAAAAGGACATCAGATGCAAAAATTTCACAAATTAACATTTTATTAAAAGACATGCGCACTAATTGTGTAATGGAAAAATTAAAAAATCCAAAAAAAAAAAAAAAAAAAAAAAAAAGAGACAGAGGAAAGGCAAGATCCCAGAACTAAAGATGTCTCAAAACGTAGACCAAGTCGCTTGGTTTGTTACATAAGATGAAGGACGTATATTTTATTGGGCTGTGGGATCCCTGTGAAATCTGTATGATAAAGGATGCCCTTTCGCTTACAATGTTATTGGGCATTTTGGAAAAAAAAAAAAATCAATTTCTCTAGACTACGATGATAAGGACTAGACTTCAAATGATGCTTTTGGTTCAGCTTTCGACTTTGCATATTCAATGTCCGTCGAAGACTGTTAGGTTGTCGTGTAAAATTTTTTTTGGACCACTTTGGGGAAATGTCAACATTACTTTCGGCATTTTTAGAAGGCAGCTTCCATAGTTAATGAACTTTTTTTTTCCAAAATTGCCCTCACTCATATTTTCATATTCTAATTTTGCCCTCACTTGTGACTATTCATTATGTCCAACCATTGAAGTTCTAAGTAGTTGTGCTTGGGTCTCCACCTAAAGTCATTATTGAGGGTCTTTGCTCGGGTCTCCAGTGAGGGTTGCCGCACTTGGGTCCTTGCCTAGTTCATCTTCTCTGACATTGCCCTCATAACTGTTAGGCGAGACTTGAAGGATCGCAGCCCAAGCGAGATCTGTTGCGTAGAGGGTTGCCAAGAGCTATCGAGGTTGATGGTCGAGCATTGCTGATGTATGTTGGGCATTGAGCATCTTCATATCTATGTCAAGCGTCACTGCTCGAGGCTACTCTCGTGTCACCGCACCTAAGTCGAGAAAACTCGAAGCCCTTGCTTGGGCTGGCGGCGGCGCTCAGAGGCCTTGCCATAGCCTTAGAAGACGATAAGCAATAGCTTCCTTTGTTTCTTTTTGTTTTTTGTTTTTTTTTCCTTTCCTACTTTGTGGTTTTAACTTTCTAAGCTACTTCGCAATAATTTACAATGCAAGTCATTAACTAAACGGTATTTGGTCATCGGCCGTCATTAAGGCCCAACAACTACCTGAGGGAGAAATAGAAGGAAAAAAGAAGGAAAAAAATAAAAAGAAGAATATAAAATTAAAATTAAAAATTCGAGATGAGCAATTTCAAAATATGCTTTCACCTCTTTAAGCTTAGGAATCCACTTTTCTAAATTGATACACGAACTGCAAAGTATTTTTAGTTGACTACTTATTTTTCTTTTTTTTTTTTTTTGGTAATGAAGTTGACTACTTATTTTTCGTGAATCAAACAAGTCAAAATCCCGAAAATTAATTCCGAAAAACACGTTTTTTGAAACAAATACACCCTTAGTTTTTACTTAGTCTAAATCTCTTTCCTCATGCACTTTTTTCTCAAAGTCAACTCCCCAAACATTTACAACACTCCCATATTGTCACGTAAAATTCACAATTGATTTTTTTTCACAATTTTCTGAAATCAGAACAATAATTTAAATGTTGGCGAGTATTTTTCCTTTTTCGAAAATGTTGGAATAAGATTGATTATATCTGACAAGGATCCTCTGGTGTCAATTTACTCCCAAGAATGCAACCCGCCACTTGAAAGAAACAATACACGGAGGCTCCAGCGATTAGAAGGCATCATCAAAATTCACCGCCAAGTGATCGCATACTGAAATGGCAAATTATAGCAATAATTTGATATTAGAGACAATGAGCTTTTTGAATGATCAAGAATCGCTTTGATTAGATTCGAAGTGACCAAGAAGTCGCAATTGGTTTATAAGAATGAAATAGGAAATAGAAATAAAATTGTAGGGCTTTTTGCTGCTGGGAGAATTGTGAGATTCCGATATTGGACTAAGGAGATGCGTACACTTGAAGTTTAGTGAGCTGAACTGAAATTAGCCGATTGTAGAGTGCCGATGGCATCTGGGCAGACCACCGTGATCCACAAACCCCTCCCTGTCCCTGCGACTTGAGCCACCGTTACTCCACTGATTACGATCGTCGCGATGATTCACAAAGTCGTTAATGAGAATAACCGATGATTTCTCTTTGTACCTAGATAACCAAAAAATCCCATAGTCTTTCCTTACATAGCATGTCCACACCAAGCAGCTAAAGATAATCAGTTCCTAGCCATTAATTGAGAGCTCTACTACAACATAAGAGTGGTGTACTCGTAATTAGCGAACTCATGATCAGATCTAAATGTTAATGAAAACATCGTTATTTTTTAAGGAAATTAACATAAGAGTCCTAAGACTTTTTGCATCCGTCGGGTTATGTGGCCAGCATCCATTTCGTGTTATTCTTGTTACCAAGAAAGGTTGGAGAGTTTGGATCCAATGCTTGTTGGAAATTTCCTATAATATGGGCTTACATTAATTAATTGATTTCTTATTTTAAATAATCGGGTTAATGGATATTCCAATATTTATTGAACCCTACAGTGATTTGATTAAATTGGGTATTGGCATCTATTGATAACGGGCCTAGTTGAGCAGCAAAGTGTAGGCAATTGTGTTTAACTGAAGCCCGTAATGGGAAGAGCCCGGTTGACACGCTTGTTGAATAGGATTTGCTTTGGTCCCCTCTCTAGCCTATAAATAGGATAGGTTATACCTATCGATTCTTTACTCCCATTAAAAGCTGCTATCTTTGGAATATGTCATAGAGAGGAGATGCGGCATTCCAATAGATCCCGATTATCGAGTGATCTATTTTTCTTCACTTGAAGCGATGGCTCAAATAGGTACGCTTTAATTCCGCTGTATTTAGTGATATCGGTGTTTTACAATCATATATGGATCCGTTTCTTCTTGATTGATTAGTTGTTTGTGTAAATAATATTCTACAATGCTATCATGGGCCACCCTTCGCTTCCTCGTTCTAGCGCTGCCTCATGAAGAAACCAACGCGAATATATGTACGGAGAAAACAATAAAAACATGGGAAAACACTTCATTGCATTTCAACCAACTGAAAAAAAAAAACAAAAAAACATTTCATTGCAGGCTTGCAGCCGACCGTTTTACCTGAATGCCAACTACACAGAAATAAATGAAAATGACTGGAAGTGACGCAACTGAAGTTAATACGGGCCTAGATAGGATCACAATAAGACAAGAGGACTGTCTACGGAATTGTTCGGATTCTTTCCCCAGTCGCAAAACAATGTCCAAGCAAGCTTAATCCCTTCTAGGCGACAGCAGCACCTTGTTGATCACCTCATCCAGGTTCAAGAACGACGACCCGGAAGGACGCGTGGCCTCTCGGGCCATCTCCTTCCACTCCATCGCCTTCCTCTTCATCTCCTTCCCTCTCTCCCCCTCCATCAGTTCCCTCACCTGCCTCTCCACCTCGTCCCTCTTCACATCGCTGTCGATCTCCATCCCAATCTCCCACTCCTGGCAGCTGTACCGGCAGTTCGTCTGCTGGTCCGCGAAGAACGGCCAACACGCCATCGGCACCCCGGCCGTGATGCTCTCGATTGTGGAGTTCCACCCGCAGTGGGTCAGGAACCCGCCGACAGCCGAGTGGCTTAACACCCGCTCCTGGGGGCACCAGCTCGCCAGCAGGCTCCGCTCCCTCGTTGCGGCCAAGAAATCTGGAGGCAAGATCACCATGTTGCCGAAGGCCAAGTCGGGCCTGATGACCCATAGGAACACTTGGCCGCTGTTTGCGAGCCCCCATGCGAACTCCACCAGCTGCGCTGGCGACATCACCGTGATGCTCCCGAAGTTCACGTACACGACCGAGCCAGGTGGTTTCGAGTCAAGCCACTCGAGACAGCCCAGGTCATCCTTCCACAGGTTGGACCTGATCGGCCTAGTGTCATCATCGGATAGTTGCTCCCCGAGTAGATGAATAGGGCCGACGGTGTAGATGGGAGGGAACATGGCCTTGAGCGCGTCAAGGACCTCCTGTTCTAACTGCTCAAACGTATTGAAGACCCAGGCGGATGCTCTCTTCACTCTCGCAAACTCAACCAAGCAGAAGTTGAGCATCGGGTCGTCCAGGTCGGTGGTTCGAAGAAAGCTCGGCAAGTCTCTCAAGCGGATGTTTCTCATCCCGGGTATCCAGTCGATGACGGTGTCCAAGTAGCCATTTGTCAAGTAGCTCGCATCTGCAAATTGAGAGTCGATCAAGTGAACCGGGTGACCATACACGACAATGATCCTCATAAAAGGTCAGATTCTCTTAAAATTTAGAAGCGCGTCGTCAAGGTCTCTGCTGTTCCTACTACGTCGGTCGATGTTTATGGTGTCACATGGCAATATTTGTGTTGTCAATTCATTTGTTAGACTTGGATTAGCGAAAGCGTTAGAATATTGTCGAAGGATATACGAAGTGATTTCGTAAGCCCCTAAATCAGATAGTTATTTAGTAATGACATTGTTCCATACACACTGATCATATAAATCAGGAACAAAAAAAACTGAAGAATATGACAGCAAGCCAAACCGAAAAAAATAACAAAGAAAAATCTTTAGGTGTATAAAATTTGCTCGGTTGACATGCTAAGTGAGATCACCTAAATCAGACAAGTTAGGGCCTGTTTGTTTATTTTTGTTTATGTTACCTAGAACAAAAATTTCTGTTATTTTGTTTCGGGAACAAAAAAAGAACAGAAACGCCTTTGGTAAAAATTTTATTCCTTAAAATAAAAAATCTATTTTTTTCTCAGGAACAGATTTGGAACAGAAACAAGAAATAGAACAAAGTTGTTTCTTGTTCCGGGAATAATTCCGAGAAACAAATTTTCTCTCTTCTCTTCTTTTCTTTTCTTTCTTTTCTTCTTCTTTTTCTTCTTCCTTTTGCCGGTCACCGGCCTTGGCCATGGCCAGCACTGGCGACCAGCCACAAAAAGAAAGAAGGAAAAAAAAAAAAAAAAGAAAGAAGAAAAAAAAAGAAATTTACTATATTTCTATTTCTAGAGAAGAAATTTTTTGTAATTATTTTTTTTGGTCGAAAGAAATTTTTTGTAGTTATTAAATGCGTTCTTATACTCATAAATTGCTCCCGGGAACATAAACAAAAAAAAATTATTTATGTTCAGAAATTGGCACCCAGAATAAAAACGTTATCAGACGCACCTAAGTAATGCATACCTTTGAGTGGAGCAAGACCCTTGTCAATGAGACTACGAAGCTGCAAGAAGCCCATGAATGCACAAGCGCTTATCGGCCAGAACAGGACCTCTGGCACGCCGACTGCCTCGGCAGCGTCGAGTGTGAAGGTCATGGAGCCGTCCGACACCACACAGCTCACCGGTGGGGAACCCGATGTCGCGCTCTCCTCATTGAGCCTCTTGAGCAGGTCCTGGAAGTAAGGCAAGCAGCACTCCTCCGTGGACTGGCAGAGGGCTGGGATGTCCTGGGTGGCGTCGCCGTCGGAGGGCGGGAGGCCGTCAGGTATGGTCCGGAACTGGAAAGACGGGAGGCCGTTGAGAGAGGAGGGGCCGCGGGACCGCAGGAGGCGGTTGTGGTTGTACTCGGTGTTGACGAAGGTGACGTGGAAGCCCCGGTGGTGGAGGAGCTTGGCGAGGTTGAGCATGGCGTTGATGTGGCTCTGCGCTGGGAAGGGGATGCACACCGCGTGTGGCTTTCGGGTCATCTCTGTCGCGCCCATCTCTCTATTCTCTTCTCTGTGTTTTGAGTGTTTTCTCGTTTGGGTACGAAAAGAGAGATGTCAATGGCTATGGGGAGAGAGGGTAGGCTGGGTATATTTATAGGCCGATCCGACATTTAATATGTGTTGGTTTGTTGGTTCGTTTGATGAAAGAATTCAACATAACATAATATTCGCTTGAATATTCATCATTTGGATGATTTAAAAGAATGAGTTGAAAGAAAATCATTCCAATCAATCAAAATATCTCTTTAAATTTAGGAAAATGACTTCACTTTTAAAAGTCAATTTAGAATAGGGCTTATCCTCCATCAATGACAAAATGGTCCCCGAAAATGGACCCAAGTGCTTTTAGTAGCCAAGCCCCACAGTTGCTGGACCTTAGAGGCTAGCGGCTAGACTCGGATCACTCCTTGGTAGCCAGACCGTGCCTAAACTCAAGTTCTAGGGTTGTATTCGAGAATTTTTTTTTTTTTTTCTAATACGTGTTTCATTGCTTTTCTATAACGAGTACATATAATAAGAAATATTACTTCCATATTATTAGCAAAATTAACAAACACAAAAGAAAAAAAAAAATCATTTTTTAAAAATAATTTTATCTGAAAATATTTTCTGGTAAAATTCAATTCCTGTAAAATAATCAGCGTCATTAATTTGGTGAGGAGAAAAATGGATTTGTAATAAGGAACATCAATAAACCAATGGATGTTCAAATAAGTGAAATATTTTTAAGAAAATAATTTACCATTTGTCCACATTAATTTATAGATCAATTGTACACAACTGCCATCATCACTCACGAGTTACATATATTGAAATTGACAAGTAGTTGTGTACAATTGATCTATAAAAAGTCAATAATGACTTGTCAATTTCTTCGTGGTTAAACTGTAGTTTGACGCTTCCAAAAATAATGGTTCTATATTCTCACATTGTCAATCCCTTTCAAAATAGCACCTTATCTTCGAGGAGTTAGTTTATTTCCCACGTTGTCAATTTCCTTCAAAATAGCAATCTCAATCTCCATTTTCACCTAACTATTCTACACGATCTCCTTAATGGATCTTCACATGCATAAGCCTTGCTACAATTCTTTGAGTGGATTATCTTACTCCTCAGTTAAGATGCTCATTGAAAACTTTGGCAAAATAATCCGCAATCATTTACCACTTGTCGATATGTGCCAACATTTATATCTAAGTCATCAAACAACATGTAATATTGATCAATCTTCAATCTATTAAATTGGCTTCCTCCATGGATGATCAAATATGCCCGGATAGTATATTCTCCACTCATTTCCTTTTTTCTTCGTTAATTTTGATGGTTGAATATGACATTGTCGAGTCCACTTTTGTTGCTTCCTAATGATCATAGCATGTCGATAATATTTAAATATCGGGCACTTTTGGGTGTCAACAGGTTTCAAATACTAGATTAGTTAAATAAACTTAAAAAAATAAAATAAGTATCCTAATTATTGAAAACGTTAAAAATGGAAAACTTTCCTCGTTATACTGAATCGTTTTGTTTGCGGATTGCGTGCCGCATGATCCATGTTGACCTCGGCATAGGAGAAAACAATATACATAATATCAGTGAGCCGCAAATTACTTCGCCTCACGTCCCTCGGCTCATTTAATAAGGTCCCCTAGGCAATGAAAATTGATTTGGTAGGTATTTTAGTTATAAAAAAGTTGTTAAAGGATATCTTGAAATACCAATTAATCATAATTTATTTGAAATATATTAATTTCTAAGGGATTAGTGAAATGTAACATGAAAGCAATCGATACATTCAAAACTATGAAATTTTTTTGGTTGATTGCTTAACAAGTGTATCAACGGCAAAATCCTAATTATAATTATTTCTTCAAACTATTCTCTAAGGAAAACGTGTCGGGCAACGAGAGAAGAAGAAATTTATTTGGTCTTCTTCTTAGAGGAAGTGGTGGCAGAACAAAATAATACTATTATTATCATAATTATCATCATCATCATCATCATTATAAATCCAATCCTATGACCGGCCACCATCTCATTGTTAGCTTTGCTTCGTGAACGTAGGAGTAAAAATATATATAAAGGATGACAATTCATGCGCATGCCAATTGCACAAAAATAAATGAAAACAATTCCGAGCGACGAGACTGGAGTTGATAACATCCAGACAAGGGGACCGTCTAAGGAGTTCTCATAAATTCCGCAATCGCACACTTTATTGCGGCCGGACGTTTCACATGCATGCCAACTGCGCAGAAATAAATGAAAACAACTAGACTGACAAGACCGAAGTTTCTAGGGGCCTAAATTGATGAAAATAATTTGAAGATGAAACACTTACAGCTCGTTAGGGTCAGTTCGTTTTCTGAAAAATACACCATTTTCGGAAATATTTTCTCGAAAGTTATTTTTTAGGAAAACAATAATATTTTCTGGTGTTCGGCTAAAACCTAAAAATGTTTCGGAAATATTTTCCGGTGTTTAGTAAGGAAAATATTTTCCACTCACCAGATTGGTGAGTGCGAGCGTCAAGTTTGAGGCTTGCCAGATTGACGAGCGCAAGTTTGAGATTGATAAGCTTGAGGTTCACCTGATTTGACAACTAGCCAAGAAAGAAGAAGATGAGATAAAAAGAAAAGAAAAAGAAAAAAAGAAAAAGGAAATTAAACATAATTTGAATTAAAAAAGAAAAAGAAAAATTAAAAATAATTCAAGTCAAAAAAGAAAAGAAAAATAAGAAATGGGAGGAGGAAGTAAGGATTTGTAGAGGTGTGAGATAAGAGAGATTAGGAAGAAAAAGATAAATAAGTTTGTAGATTTATTTCACTTTTAACAAAAAAAAAAAGGTACAAAACTCTCATATTAATAAAATTGTTATATGACATTTACTCTTCCTCGTAAAAGTAGTTAGCATTCCGGATAAGATTTAGAAACTAACAAAACAATTATCATATCTCGTCATATATCTTACTATATCTCTAGAAATAAGTACTACACTTAAAAATGCAAACAGACTAATTAAAGATAACATAGCAATTATGACTCTTATTTAATATGGATATTGAACAGTCTTCGGTTTCAATTCTAGATTTCCGGTGCCGAAATATCGACAACTCGATAGTATCAGTATCGATGTCGATGAATTTGATTTTTAATTTCTAACAATTCCCTTAAACCAAATTCTTTTCCATCAATCATTTCAAGTAAGCTTTTGAACTTTTGAAAAGCATTAATTTTCAATGACTTAGTAAAAATTTCTGCTATTTGATATTCCATCTTCACACACGACACTTAAACACTTTAATCTCACTCTTTTAACCTGTTCGTAACTGAATTTGATTTAATTTCTAACATAGATACGATCTAGACAGGACAACACACAACAGGATTGTTTGTGGAATAGTTTCGATACTCGCCCTAGTTGCAAAGCAATGTCCATACGAGCTTAATCTTTTCTGAGAGATAGCAGCACCTTGTTGATCACCTCGTCCAGGTTTAAGAACGACGAGCCGGAAGGATGCATGGCCTCTCGGGCCATCTCCTTCCACTCCATCGCCTTCCTCTTCATCTCCTTCCCCCTCTCCCCCTCCATTAGCTCCCTCACCTGCCTCTCCACCTCGTCCCTCCTCATGTCGCTGTCGATCTCCATCCCGATCCCCCACTCCTGGCAGCTGTACCGGCAGTTCGTCTGTTGTTCCCCGAAGAACGGCCAGCACATCACCGGCACCCCGGCCGTGATGCTCTCGATTGTGGAGTTCCACCCGCTATGGGTCAGGAACCCACCGACAGCCGAGTGGCTTAACACCTGCTCCTGGGGGCACCAGCTCGCCAGCAGGCTCCGCTCCCTCGTTGCGGCCAAGAAATCCGGAGGCAGGATTGCCATGTCACCAACGACCAAGTCCGGCCTGATGACCCACAGGAATGCCTGGCCGCTGTTCGCGAGCCCCCATGCGAACTCCACCAGCTGCACTGGCGACATCACTGTGATGCTCCCAAAGTTCACATACACGACTGAGCCGGGTTGTTTTGAGTCGAGCCACTCGATGCAACCTGGCTCTTCCTTCCACAGGTTGGACCTAAACGGCCTGGTGTCATTATCGGATAGTTGCTCTGTAAGGAGATGAAGAGGACCATGGGTGTAAATGGGAGGGAACATGACCTCGAGAGCGTCGAGGACGTCGTGCTCTAATCGGTCGAATGTGTTGAAAACAATGGCTGAGGCTCTCTTCGCTCGCTCAACCTCTCTTGAGCAGAAGGGTATCATCAGGTCATCCGGGTTAGTGGTTCGGATGAAGCTCGGTAAATCTCTCAGGCGGATGTTTCTCATCCCGGGTATCCAGTCAATGGTGGTGTCTAGATACCCGTTTGTCAAGTAGCTTGCATCTGCAAATTGACAGTCGATCAAATAAACCGTCTGACCATACGTGGCAGCGTTCTTACATCTAAAATTCTACTTGTGACAGTTGACTTAGTTAAGCACTTAGAAAACTATGACATAGTCCGCCATTGGCGAGTCATGTAAATCAGGAACAAACAAAACTACACAACATAAACGCTAACCAAATCTACAAAAGAGAAGAAAAATCATTAGCCGTAAACCTTCTAAGTGAGATTACTTAATTAAACCAAATCAGACAATTATCTAGTAATGCATACCTTTGAGTGGAGTAAGACCCTTGTCAACAAGACTGCGATACTGCACGTAGCCCATGAAGCCGCACGCGCTTGCCGTCCAGAACAGGACCTCTGGTGTGACAGCCCGAGCGGCGGTGCGCGGGGAGGAGGGATGGCGGTGCGTTCGCGCCTCGGTCCCCGGACGTGCGCAAGGAAGGGGTCTCTGTCCCATATCGCCTAGGAAGGAAGTCTTGGGCCAGTTTATAATTAGCTTGGGTCCCTCTAATCTGTATAACGCATTTTAAAGCCGTGAGGACTCAGTGTCTAAAGCGGACAATATTATACAGTGGGACCCGGGTCGTTACAAATGGTATCAGAGTCGACTCCCGACCGCGTGTGGGGCCATAGCGAGGGCGCTGTCTTCCCAAGGAGGGGAGAGTGTGACAGCCCGAGCGGCGGTGCGCGGGGAGGAGGGATGGCGGTGCGTCCGCGCCTCGGTCCCCGGACGTGCGCAAGAAAGGGGTCTCTGTCCCACATCGCCTAGGGAGGAAGTCCTGGGCCAGTTTATAATTAGCTTGGGTCCCTCTAATCTGTATAACGCGTTTTAAAGTCGTGAGGACTCAGTGTCCAAAGCGGACAATATTATACAGTGGGACCCGGGTCGTTACATCCGCCTCTGCAGCATCAAGTGTGAAGGTCATCGCGCCATCCGACACCACGCAGCTCACCAATGGGGAACCCGACGTCGCGCTCTCCTCGTTAAGCCTCTGGAGCAAGTCCCGGAAGTAGGGCAAGCAGAACTTACTCGTGGACTGGCAGAGGGCGGGAATGTCCTGCATGGCGTCGGTGGCATCAGAGGGCGGGAGGCCGTCGGGGATGGTGCGGAACTGGAAAGATGGGAGGCCATCGAGAGAGGAGGGTCCACGGGAGCGGAGGAGGCGGCCGTGGTTGTACTCGGTGTTGACGAAGGTGACGTGGAAGCCCCAGTGGTGGAGGAGCTTGGCGAGGTTGAGCATGGGTTTGATGTGGCCCTGGGCTGGGAAGGGAATGCACACCGCGTGCGGCTTTTGGATCATATCTATCGAAGCCATTTCTCTCTCTTTCCCTCCTCTGTGTTTTGATCGTTTCTCGAGCAAATCTCTTGCTGTTGCTGTTGCTCTTTTCTGGGCGAGGAAGGAGAGATGGGAATGGCTATGGGGGTAAGACAGAGGGTACGTGAGGTTTTGGTCTATTTATAGGCGGGGCGAGATCGAGAGGGGAAGGCAGGTGGCACGTCGGCGAGCAATTCCGATTTGGAAGACGTGAGAGACGCGCGATGCGGTGAGGGATGCGAAGAGCGTGACACGGCTCCTTCACGTTCATTTGCAGATCTCATAATCCAAAAATTGGGTCGACACCATGGTCCTTGGCCCGTTTGGTTGTTTCCGCTATAAAAAAATAAATAAATAATGATTTCTTTATTTTTAGTCGTTTGATAAATTCAGAAGAAGTTAGGTACTTTTTAATTTTTGATATACGGCTTAATCTCCTCTACTATAAGACTGTCACCAGTAATTAGATTCAAGTGCCTGACAGGCGGATCTAGGATCCCTAATGACCAGACCTTGGAAGCCAGTGGTTGGATTTGGATCGTTGATGCTTGGACCGTAATATGGCAAGTTTAATATATATTAAGGATGTGTAATAAACACTAAATGATGTTCAAACAAACGAAATATGTTTGAGAAACAATTCCATATATTTATATTATCTTGTAGGTTAAATTTATATCGTTATTATCCCCATTCTCATGTTCTTCATACTGAGCTCTAAGTCATTGTTATAAAAAGCATATGCATGTACATCTACTGTGAGCAAAGCTTTTAGACATGCGTCATGCAATCATAAGAATTCCAAACTTATAGGAAAAAAAACATTACGTGATTGACAAATTCAAATTCCATTTCAACCGCTAATTAGGTGAACCTACACTAAGATGCGCATAATTGAGAATCAAGATAATAATAGTTCGCATAATTTACGAATCATGCAATGTACCTTTTGAAATTTACTCTGGCTGTCAAAATAGACTGATTATTTTTTAGACTGTTGTTATCCGTTTTCCTCTCATGTTCCAAAATTCTGGCCACAGAGAAAAGTAGTGCAAACTGCGTTACGAAGCCATATTTGAAAGAAGGTGACTGTAGAACGCAGGCTGCACTTTTCTATTCTCGTGTTCCCACCTTTATTTGCAGTGGTGATTGGATCTTGATTCTCTTTTGGATTTGATGATTGAGATTTCCTCGAGCGTCGATAGTCATATTTCAAGAGCTCCTCCAGAATTAAGGATTTGCAATAGACAATTGAAATTAAAGATTAACTACTGGGATTCGCCCCACTGGCCACCCTTCCAACATAGAAGGGGGAGGTGAGGGGTTCAAACCCCCACCTTCTCAGGGAGGGATGGGATGGGGACGCGCAAGTTTCAGGAGTGGGTTTCGTCGCCCACGCCCTGCAAGAGGTAGGGCAAAAGTCTGAGAGTGAGTGTAGAATAGGTATAGAGTAGAACTGACAAAAAAAAATTGAAATTAAAGATTGAATTTTAGGAAACGAGAGAAATATTTAATAACATTAGCGAAATAGCGTGGTCCATGAAAAATGTTTTGAGAGGTGAAAGGCCATGGGGAGATACTGACTACGACCCATGTATCTCTTATTTGAGCTCATATTCTTCCATCCATTTCTTCATTTATTCATATGCATCCCCATTAGTAGATCTCAAGATCGAATTCCATGCTTGTGCCGCCAATGAATTAAGTAGCATTTTTATCATCTTTTTCTTAAATGGAACGAATTACGTTACGTAGCCATTTTCTTTTTTCTTCTTATCGCGTGAAGTAGTAACCTTTTGGCTGAGCAAGTTAAAGTTATTTTTTTTTTATCGTTTATTTTTAATCAACTCAAATTTTTCTCACCAAACTTCATATGGGTTCAAAAGGCTAAGCAATCTGGAGGCTCACTTCCCACTGCACGCCTCATGAGTCGATTAGATATAAGCATTCGGTCTATGTGCGTGATGTAACTTGAAAGAATTTATATGCAATTAGTCGGAATTTAGCGGATGACTTTTGACTTTTGAGCTAAGAATGCCCAGAACAGTTTGCGGTACATTTGAATTTACTGGTCTAGTTAGTTAAATGTTTATGCAAATTCAACGCCTGGTTTTGGCTAACAAATGACTGAAGAGGTTGAAATTTGAAGAACTTTTCTTCTTGTAATGTATATTTTTTTGGCGGGTTACGTACCACATGACCCATGATTGGAGAAAATGTCTAAAAATTCCAGTGAGCCCATGCATTGCTTCGCCTCCTGCCCATCCGCTCATTTAAAGTAATGTACTCCAGAAAATTATTTGGCTAGGTACTTTAGTGATAGGGACGTCTTTAGTTATATTTTATTCAAAATAAAATTATTTTTCATGGCATAGGTTGAGTGTCTATAGGACACTCATAAACAAAATCCCAGTAGTGTAAATGATTTAAAAACAAAAATATACATTTCTTAACACACTGTGAACATAAATGTAATTACCAATTTTAACAGTGACACTTAAACGTTGAAATTGTCAAAACACATTTAATGAGGCTTAATAAATAACCTAAGGACACTCTTTAACATTTTACGATGTGTTTGTTCCGCATAAAATGAATGATTTGGAAAAAGTATTTTTGAAAATATCATTTGGTCACTTAGGGACAAAATATATTTTCGTAGTCCATGAAAAATCTTTTTTATTGATTAATTATTTCAAATAATATAAATATTCATCTTTCAGAAAATATATTTCAAACTATATAATTTTTGTGATACGAATGGAGCCTTTTTAATGTACATTCACTTGATTTTGCAACTTGGGACCGTACTTGAGATTTTTGATGGAGTCGCCCTTCATTGTAGTAGCTAGTAGATGAGGCAATTAAAATCATAAATGCACCTCTCAGCGCTGTCCATAATTCAGAAGTTACGTATAGATTGGTGGGCCGAGCAATGGCCACCGAATCATGAAAGGAAACTTGACCCCAGACATCGTCACCAGCCGGTCTCCTCGCCACCACTGAAATAGCTGTCTCATCGCTGGACCATTCACCGTCCGTTCCAGTGCTGGTTGGGACAATGGGGGCCTAACCGAACACGACGCGCGGGACCATATTTGGAACCCGCCGATTAAAAAGCTAGTCAGAGTTGATACATGACCAATCCATTGAGGATATGCATGATCCAATGGACATAATATGCGTACTCTCAAGAGGTGCTGAGAATCGAGATAGACATTTGAATAATCTCCGACAGTGGGAAATATCTTGAAGAAATATCTCCAGTAGGAGGCAGCTCCTTCCATCGGGAAACTAACATCAATAATGTCTCCTCCTAAGTGTCTCGCATCGAGGCTCAACCATGAGGCCGGATTCAACTTATGTGAAATGTCTCCAACATCCACCGAATAAAAAACAAGCAAGGGAACAACAACTATTCAGCAACTTGTGCAGATTTTCCAATCCAAGTTATAGAACAAAAGTTCTCTCCCCATATCTTGACAAAAAAAAAACCTTCCACTTGCAAAACTTACCCTCGCCTACCAACTTGGTTAGACATGGGGACGATTTCTCTGGCTCTCATCCACTTGTCTGGTTGCACAATTTATTTCGAAGAATCGAAATAAATTCTTCTTTTTTCTTTTCCTTCTTTTTGTCACGACAATATAGTACAACACTAGTTTGATCGAAAAAAGTACAATACAATGGGAAAAAATACCAAAAAAGTTATAAACTTTTGTATTAATATCAATTCATTCTTAAACTTTTCAATTAAACCAATTTAATTTAAAACATTTTCACATTGGTACCAATTCAGTCCATTTAACTTATTTAAGCAAAAAATTGCTCACATGGCCGTCGACAGTCTTATGTGGCGCCACATAGACAAATTTTATAATTTTTAATTTTTTTAATATTTTTAAATTATTTCTTTCTCTCTCTTTTTTTTTTTTTTTTCCTTTCTCCTTACCCCTTTGTAGGTGAGGTTGCTGGCCGACCATCATCGACCACAGGCTAATTAGGGCAAGGGCCCCTGTGCCCTCACTGCCATTAGTGAGGGCCACCTCGCCCTTGTCAATCACAAGTGAGGGTGTAGGCCCCCGCCCAAATCCAGGTGAGGCCTAAAACCTCGCTTATTGGTCGACGAGGGTGCAACAGTCCTCACCGGCCAAGGGCAAGGGCCTCTGTGCCCTTGTCAGCCACAGGCAAGGGTGCAAAGGCCCATCCTTGTGGCGGGTGAGAGTCGCGACACCTTAGGCGAGGCCGTCGTGGCCCTCGCTTAGATTTGGGCAAAGGCCCGATGCCCTCGCTTGTGGTGGGCGAGGGCATCATGCCTTTTCCTAGATTTGGGTGAGGGCCATCGCACCCTCGCCCGCCACGAGCGAGGGTCGCTGCACCCTCGCCTATGGCTGACGAGGGCGCAGAGGCCCTCATTGGGAATATGGGTAGGGGCTGACACCCTCGCTTCCTGCTGGCAAGGGCGTGCTAGCGCTCGCCCCAACCAACGTGTGGCTGGCAATGGTCGACCGGCAATCTTATCGGCCAAGGGATAAGGAGAAATGAAAAAAAAAAAAAAAAGAAAAGAGAAAAAAAAGGAAAAAGAGAAAAAAAATAAAAATCTTAAATATATCAAAATTTATAAAATTCGCCGCATAAGACCGTTAGCGGCCACGTTAGTAATTCTTGGCTTAAATTAGTTAGATGGATTGAATTGGGACCAATGTGAAAATATTTAGGACTAAATTTGTCTAATTGAAAAATTTAAAATTGAATTGGTACAAATGTAAAAGGTTTAGGACTTTTTTGGTACTTTTCCCTGGTATAATACTAAGTGCACCATGTTGTAGGAAGAATTTTCATTCTTTATCTAAAGTCATGGAAAGTCTTTCATCAATCTCTGAAAAGAAGATGAAAATTCTCTCACATCACGAGATTGACTCGTCTTTGAATAGATAACTTCGAATTTTGTACCCAAGATTGTATAAGGATCCATTGTTGTTGGGACATGCATGCAACGAAAGTTCGATATATGGAGAAAATAGGTTCAATTAGTTACCTAAGTTGACTCGTACTAGGGCTCGGGCTATCTCTCTCTTGTGATTAACCTAAGATAAGGTATAAGGTATCGGACTTTTCTCTATGCCCTTATAAGTGATATATATTTTAGCCATGTTGACTGATGGGCTGAATTAGAATGTTTGTGGGAAGGAATCTCTTGGATTATTGCAGTTATCCCGACTGGGATTTCCATTACGGTTGTGTTTTATTTTTTTACGTACTTTTGTTTCTTGGGATGGATCCGCATATATTGATTGAAATTCAAATTAACTCATTTAAGGACAATTTTAGGCATCAAGCATGAATTCCTGTGACACGCGATTTCAGCTGACTTAAATGGACATTTTGTCGTGAGAAAGTATGATCATGATGGCACAATCAAAATTTTTACTTTCGACACCAAGGAATCCCAATGGCACATTTGTTTACCTGATGAATGGATTTGCAAATATTATGTATCTATTGATCGAAAGTGGTTGTTTGAGGACAACGAATTCAGGCATCAAACAGAAATTCTCGAAATGCACGGTCATGATGGGCTTAAAAAGTGACATCTCGTCGTGAGAAGTACGTCGGGCGTTGCTCCTGGCAATACCAAAATCAAGTTTCCACACGGAGGAATCTGGCCGACACATTTGGAAGATGTGCTAGTTGACGAAATGATTGACGTGAACTCGCTCGCCGCAGAAGTATGGAAAGATGATGATGGATGAAGGTATACGGATGGCCACGACTTCAAACTGGAAGCAGGGACTTCCATCAGTATCCTTCTAAATATATTTTTTTCATTTTGTGAAAATCCTCTAATCTTCTAATTGATTTTCTAATTATCATACAAAACTTGTAAGTTATGTCATCATCGGTATTAACGAGCTATATCAGACTATTACAAGCCACATCATATTGCTTATTTTTTAATCCTTCATCAACTCGTTATATTGGTATTTATCCTTTTCAAAACATTTCATAATTTTGTTCTCGGTGCATTAGATTAAATTAACAAATCAAGGAGTATGTTTTGCATTTTTCTAATATTTGTATTTTTAAAATATCATAGCAAAAGGACATCAGATACAAAACTTTCACAAATTAACATTTTATATCCTTAAAAGACATGTGCACTAATTGTGTAATGGAAAATAAAAAATCCAAAAAAAAAAAAAAAAAAATGACAAAGGAAAGGGCCGAAAGGCAAGATCCTAGAACTAAAGATGTCCTAAAATGCAGACCAAGTCGATTGGTTTGTAATATAAGATGAAGGACGCATATCTTGTTGGGCTGTGGGATCCTTGTGAAATCCGTATGACGAAGGGGATCCTCTCAATTATAGTGCTTTTGGGCTTTTTGAAAAAAAAATCAATTTCCGCGGACTATGATAAGGACTAAACTTGGAATGGTGCTGGTTTAGCTTTCGACTTTGAATCTTCAAAGTCCGTTGGAAAAATGTTAGGTTGTCATATAAATTTTTTTGGGCCCACTTTGGGGAAATGTCAACAATGCTTTCAGCATTTTTGGAAGGTAACTTCCATGGCTAATGAACTTCTTTTTTTCAAATTGTTTTCATATTCTAATCTTGTGCTCGACTTTTCATTTTCTCCAACCGTTGAAGTCCTAAGCAGTTGTGCTTAGTTCTTCACTGGAAGTCACTCATCGAAGGTCTTTGCCTAGGTCTCCAATAAGGGCAGCCGCACTCGGGTCCTTGCCTAGTTCGTCTTCTCTAACGCTGCCCTTGTGACTATTAGGCGAGACTTAGAGGATCGCGGCTCAAGCGAGATGTGGTGAGTCGAGGGTTACCAAGAGCTACCAAGGTTGATGGTCGAGCATTGCAGATGTATGCAAGGCATCAAGCATCTTCATATCTATGTCAAGCGTCACCGCTTGAGGCTACTTCGATGTCACTGCACCTAAGTCAAGAAAACTCAAAGCCCTTGTTCGGGTTGGCGGCGGCCCTCGGAGCCCTCGCCATAGCCTTAGAAGACAATAAGCAATAGCTCCCTTTGTTTTTCCTTTTTTTTTTTTTTTTTTTTTCCTTTTATCGTTTTAACTTTATAAGCTACTTTGCAATAATTTACGACAAAAGTATCTAACTAAACCGTATATGTTTTTGGGGACTTTTAAAATATTGTCTAGCTCAACACCTCCTCTCTTAGCAGCTCTCGCTCTCCGGAATGGCTTCCTACTATGCATCATCCATTCGTATTCTCCCTCCCCCGAACGAACTGGGCTTTTATTCGCGAGTTTGTTTAGTTTCTGTCATTTTACGGTTTGTCCGGGTTATCCAACTGTCAAGGCACCCGAATTTTTCTTATCTATTATCAGCACAAAGACCCGACTTGAAAAAGCCGAAATTGTCGGTTCGGATGGGATCTTTTTTTAACCCCTGGGTCTAGTCCAATTGGGAACAAAGATAGATAACCAAAAGAGACCGTTCCCGAAACATGTTCCAAACAACGGCTAGTTCGGCTCGGCTCATTATGACGGCCCATACCCGATCCAAATTGGACTTCGTATAATTTCCCACTTTTGTAGGTTTCGCGCACCCTATATCGACACGTCTATCGACGTTGACCGCAAGCCCGAGAAGTTATCAAATATTCTGCTCAATTTTAGTCAGGATTATCGCACATCAATTTGTCATCCATCCTTTTGCTCCATTGATTGCTCGTGGTGGAACCGACCTTTGGGTTTCGCAGTAGGCCGACATCTGACGGACTTGTCATTTTCAATTTGTCTGAACGAGAGCCCAGGGAACTTAATTGGAAAATTTCTACAAGTTTGACGATATATGACACAAATTCCAAAATTGAGGACTTAAAGAAAATAGTCCAAATTTCGTGATCAAATGTTTTCAATAAATTCATTCTCTATTTGAAATGGCTTTTATGGCACATTTATTTCACGGGAAAATTCAATAAGAATTTTTTTTTCAGGATCATGGTTAGTTTTTCTTTATTTCGCAGGAAAAAAATCGAATTTTTAATCTATTTTCATTTTTTTTTAATTTTGAACTTTTAATTATTTTCTTTTTTAAAAATTTAATTTAAAATTTTTAAAATTTTATTTTTTACTTTTCTTTCCTTTTCTTTTCCTTGATCCTCTGTTGCGATCGGTTGGTGACGGCCATTGGCAAGCTTAAGGCTTGCTCAACATTGGCCTCAAGCAAGCTTGAACTTACTAGGATTTGATGAGGTCGAGCCTCGTTGACCCATGTTTATGGCCGATTGTTAGTCTTCGCCGAGACCTAATGACTGACTGACGAAGAAATAAAAAAGAAAAGGAAGTAAAATAATAAAAATATAAAATTGAAATTAAAAATTCAAGATGAGCAATTTCGAAAAGTGTTTTCACCTCTTCAAATTTAGCAATTCACTATCCTAAATTTATACATGAATATTTTCATTAATCAGAATGTATTTTCAGTTGACCATCTATTTTCCACGAGTTCCAGAAAATCAATTCCCCAAATATACTTTTCTCAAAATAAACACACCCTCACTTTTTACTATTTTACTTAATCTAAATCTCTCTACTCATGCACTTATTTTTTGGCGAAAGTCAAAACTCTCGAAATGTTTACAATACTCCCATATTGTCACTTAAATTTGCAAATGATTTTTTTTTCACAATTTTTTAAGATCAGAACAATAATTTAAATGTTGGTGAGTACTTTTCTTTTTTTTGAAATGTTGCAATAAAATTGGTTATCTCTAACATGGATCCTTTGGTGTCAATTTATATCCAAGATGGGAACCTGTCACTTGAAACTTGAAAGAAACAGTACACGGAGACTCCTGCCGTTAGACGGCATCGTCAAAATTCACCGCCAAGTGATCTTATAGTGAAGTGGCAAATTATAGCAATAATAAAAATACCCATCATAATAATGGCGAAAACCGAATATAACCAAATTATATCAAGTAGTCGTTTTATGACATCATTATGTACAAAGCAGGCATCAATATAGCAGGAAGCCACGTGTAAGCTCAAGCGGGTCTCTCACATGTCACAGGACTATGGAACATTGCAACATCGTCATGTCAAACCGCAGCGTAACCCAAGTCCCTTCCTGAAGCTCCCCCTGCAAGCCGACGCCACATCCGTCGGCGTTCTGGCCGCGCCAGCTCCGCAACCCATCCCTAAACAGGTTCGCCATTGTTCCAAAATAAAATAAGATCAGATATAAAAGGGACATAACTTAAATATTGTTCCAAAATAAGATAAGATCGATATAATATGGACATAACTTAGATAAAATATAGATGGAATAAAATGAATAATATTTTAAATAGCCATGATATAAATGTTATTTTTTTCGAATGACAAATTTTTTAAATTAATAAAATCTTAAATAATAGTTGAATTCTAATATACATACTTCTTGTTAAATTTAAATTTTTCCTATTAAAATTCCAACTCGAATTTTGACAGAAACGGTTCAAAGCTATCGGACCGCTGCACAATCTAAAGAGGAATACTTATTGCCAACTCGAATTCGAATTGCTGCAGGCCCAAGACTCGACAATATAAGGTAAAGATATAAATGAAAGGCCCCCCATGCACGTCCCATGCTGAAGATCTCATCATCTCCCTCTCTCTCTCTCTCTCTCTCTCTCTCTCTCCCATGAAACCCTCTCTCTCTCTTTTTTTTTTTTTTTCTACTCTAACGTCAATGTGATGTAGGTGGTGGGCGTTTGGCTAATGAGCTCGCGCGTGCACCAGCATTCGATTCATTGCCAGAAATCTTTAACCCTCTGGAGTTAAACTCCTGCTAAAACAAGGAGCCAAGGGGGCCACAGGAATTAAGGCATAGGGTTTTCTTTCGACCGGTGAATGCAGATGGAAGATTGTTGACAGGAGCAACTTATGACCCTCTTCGTTTTGAGGCTCTTTTCATTCAACGCCGAGTTATTCTCTAGCTAACCCTACCTCGGTTTCTCTTGTTCTATCCATCTCTCTCTCAGATTACTCCGATCTGCCCATTTATATTGTTCAATGTCAGCCACCGTTCCGCGTTCAAGAAATTACCCTCTTTGACGATTTCCCAGTCCAGGAATTTCACCCCTTTTTCTTTTTCGGGTCTTTTTTGTGCATATTGTCGCATGATGGAGGAGCTTTCGGATTATAGTTCATGCAGCTCTCCTATAATGGCCTCCTCAAGTACTTGCCATGAGGTTGAGAAGTCTGAAAATGTCGACGTTCCTCTGAACAATGGCGGGGGAATTCCCTTCGAGCCACTGCCTTTGCCGAGCTTCATGGCCATGGCTCTGCATGAGAACCCTAAAGACGCCAACCCCAACGCTAGTCCGTGTAGAGAAGCTGGGGATGACGTTACCGTGGCGCTCCAACTCGGCCTCCCTAATTATTCAAGCGGATCGGCGGGTTCTCCCTCGGATATTACGAGCCGAAGTGCGAGCGTGGAAAGATATTGGATCCCTGCTTCGGAACAAATCCTCATTGGATTCACCCATTTGTCATGCCATGTTTGCTTGAAAACGTTCAACCGCTACAACAATCTTCAGGTGAGAAGAAGCTGAGAAGCGATTGGTAGACATATTTTTGGACCATTGGTTAGCCAAAAATCATGTAGTAACACGCGCCTATGATGAAAACTAATCGTGATGCGTGTTTGAGATCAGAAGTTGGTGAACTGGTCGACGGATTCGATGCACCGCACCTTTCTAGTTGACATGAGGCTGGAACTCGAGCCCGTTCGTTGAGTTGTTGCGTTTCCTTCTCCTAGCTTCTGCATGAAAGCTAGTTTACTCCGAGTTGATCATGATATAACTATATATTTATATCTAGATATTTAGATTCTCTCAAGGGCACGCAGCCGCGGGCCATGCTGGGGATACCGTGCTACCGCTGCGCTGAGGGGTGCCAGAACCACATAGACCATCCGAGGGGCCAACCCGCTCAAGGACTTCCGGACCCTACAGACTCACTACAGGCAGAAGCACGGGTCGAAGCCCTTCGCATGCCGCAACTGCAGCAAATTCCTTGCCGTCGAGGGTGACGGGGGACCCACGAGAAGAACTGCGGCAAGCGCTGGCTCTGCGTCTACGGCTCCGACTTCAAGCACAAGAGGTCACCGAAGGACCACATCAAGTCATTCAGCCCGGGCCACTAGCCTTTTCCTCCTGATTCGTTCGACATCAGGGTCGAGGTGTCAGGTGGATCTATAGCACCGTTCATGTTCATCTAAGTCTTAGATGCTTAAAGAGGTAAACTCACTCCTCTTTGCAAGTTAAAATCCGATCATATTCCTGATATATCTTTTTACATAGCGTGACATCTTAAGTTAATCCTCTGAGTTATGGATTTATTGCATTGTCATTGTGAAAATATATATTGTGCTCTTTAGCGAAATTAACTTCACACGGATCAAATTAGTAGAGTTGTCTCCCGTATAAATCAGACTGTAATCTAAATCTGTTATGCCAACCTTTTCAGTGATACAAAAATCGGGGAAAGTTGAGGTTGACCCTAATGTTTGCATCAAAGATTGTTTCCATACCTTTCCCTTTAAGCCTATAATCAGCGTGTCTTGGATTTTCCAGCATTGAATATGATCATATGCAGAATTCTCTTTGACGATTGTGGTCCGTGTGGGTGAAGGTGATGTCATCTATTTTCCCTGTCGTTATCACGTTAGCAATACACGGCATTATCATAAAATGGGTTACTTCATACTTATAATGATTCGATCGGACACCATAACTGGATGGGATTTGTCAATATCGATACCCAATCTTTTGATACCCAACGATCAAATCGTTGGATATCGAGTCTCTGAATTGTCTGATTTTTTATGTTATTAGAAGCTTCGAAGTTTTGTTGGCTAGATGCAAATATTTTTGTTAAGTTACTGATCCAATTTGTAGAATCTAGCTAGAGAAGTTAAGAAAAATCCTACAACAATATCTGGTACTTGGCGGCAAAAGAATTGACCGGAGTCCACTAAATTTGTGCAGGAAAGTCCACCCGACCGGTCTAGCTGAGGCTAAGAGCTTTAAAAAAAATCTCTGACCATGTCTAAGTCGGTATCTCACGCCTATAAATAGGAAGGGGGACCTCCAATCCAGAGGGTCCACCCACAAGTTCAGCTCTCTTCCTTTCCTTCGTAATACTCTTCAATCTCACGTACTCACTTAAAAACTATCGCTATTAGTTTTCGCTTCCCAATGATTTCATAATAGAGACAATAAGCTTTTTGAATGATCAAGAATCGCTTTGGTCAGATTCAAAGAGACAAAGAAGTTGCAATTGATTTATAAGGATGAAATAAGGAGAAGAAAAAAAAATGTAGGGTTTTCTATTGTTAGGAGAATCGCGCCACTATGATATTTGGACAAAGGAGATATGTGCACCCGAAGTTTAGTGAGCCAAACTGAAATTAGCCGATTGTAAAGCGCCGACGGCATTAGGGCATACCACCATGATCCGCAAACCCTTCCTCGTCCTTGCGACTCGAGCCACCATTGCTCCTCTAACCGTCATCATCGAGCCACCATTGCTCCTCTAACGACCATCATTACGATGGTTCAAAAATTCATTAATGAGGAATAACCGAGGAATTTTCTCTGTATATAGATGAATAGAAAAGCCCAAGTGTTCCTTGAGAGAGTATGTCCGCTCCAAGCCGCTAAAGATAATCAGCTCCAAGCCATTACTTAGAGCTCTATTACCACATTAGACCATGCATGACTAGTGGGCTGGTGCTGGTCGACTAGTGCACTTGTCACGGGTAAACTCATGATCAAGTCTAGAGATTAATAAAAAAAAACTTTAATATAGTTTTAAACCTATTATACTTGTGCTTATTTCGTTTTAAATATTTAAATTTAGCCAATTTAGTCTTAAACCTTTTGATGATGTACCTATAAAGTTCATTCAGCTAATTTTAATCGAAAATTACTGACATGAACGTTAGTCATCCTATATAGTACCACTGGCACCGACGTGGATAATTATTGTAATTTTAAATCATTTTTTGAATTTTTTTACTTTTTTTTTCTTGTTCTCTTATTTTCCTCCACCGACCAAGGGTGATTCTTTGCCGGATTTGGCTGTTGCAGCCCTCACCCAATCCCGACTAGGGAACGCAAACCTTCGCTAGCATCTTTTAAAAACTAAAAACAAAAATGGGGGAGAAAAAGAATACAAAACATACAAAAATTATCAACTTCAATATCGATAGTTTCATATTGGACGGCCGTCGTCCACATGAGAAAATACTAGATGCTCTAGTGATAAACATGTCAGGCATGCATAAATCCACCGAACGCTCGACATGTGTCATTTGTGGTCCCATATTGCAGAAGTTTTCAAATTTAATGTCAGACATGCATAAATCCACTGAACGCTCGACCTGTCATTTGCGGTCCCATATTGTAGAAGTTTTCAAATTTTATTAGTCCTCTCTCTCCGTTACTTTTTCTTCCTTTGTCTATCAAGTCTGTTCCTCCCTCTCCAGACACAACTCACTACAAACACACATTCTCTCTCCTCCATAACAACCTCCCTCTCTATCTTCCCCATCATAGAGACTGAAGAAGCACCTTCGACGCCAGTCATGATTCCACCGCCTCTCTCAATCTCATCCACAACACCCTCGATAATCGCCTCCAAGTCTTTCCGAGCTCCTAGGAAGTAGCGAATCATTTGATCGAGAGTTTCGGAAGCTTCACCTCCTCGATTTTGAATTTTAAGGCCTTTGACGACACTTACTCTCGCTGTAATGACAGACGTAATCGCTTATGAGTTTAGACCAGCATGGCCAAGAGAGAGAGAAGAAAAATCATTTGAAATTTTTCGCTATGTAAGCCTGTGGATAACATAAATTGAGGGTTGAATGGATTTATGTAAATCTAACGTGTCTATTACTAAGGAACCTAGTATTTTCTCGTTGTTGTGTTATATATGTGACCAAGAAAGGTTGCAAGAGTTTGGATCCAATGCTATCACAGGCCACCTTTGCTTCCTCGTATTGCCACTGCTTCATGAAGAAATCGACGCGAATTTATGTACGGAGAAAACGCAATAAAAACATTGGAAAACACTTTATTGCAGCCGGATGTTTCACACGCATGCCAACTACACAGAACTAAATGAAAACAACAGGAACTGACGAGACCGGAGTTACAAGGGGCGTAGATACGATCTAGACGGGACAATACACAACAGGACTGTCTACAGGATTGTTTGGATACTCACCCCATCGTAAAGCAATGTTTATACAAGCTTAATCTCTTCTGGGCGACAACAGCACCTTGTCGATCACCTCGTCCAGGCTCAAGAACGACGACCCGGAAGGACGCGTGGCCTCTCGGGCCATCTCCTTCCACTCCATCGCCTTCCTCTTCATCTCCTTTCCTTTCTCCCCCTCCATCAGCTCCTTCACCTGCCTCTCCACCTCATTCCTTTTCACGTCGTTGTCGATCTCCATCCCGATACCCCACTCCTGGCAACTGTACCGGCAGTTCGTCTGTTGGTCCCCGAAGAATGGCCAGCACACCACCGGCACACCAGCCGCGATGCTCTCGATCGTGGAGTTCCACCCGCTGTGGGTCAGGAACCCACCAACCGCTGAGTGGCTTAGCACCCGCTCCTGGGGGCACCAGCTCACCAGCAGGCTCCGCTCCCTCGTTGTAGCCAAGAAATCCGGAGGTAGCATCGCCGCGTCACCAACGACCAAGTCTGGCCTGATGACCCACAGGAACGCCTGGCCGCTGTTCGCGAGCCCCCATGCGAACTCCACCAGTTGCGCTGGCGACATCACTGTGATGCTCCCGAAGTTCACGTACACGACTGAGCTGGGTTGTTTCGAGTCGAGCCACTCGATGCAACCTGGCTCTTCCTTCCACAGGTTGGACCTGAATGGCCTAGTGTTATTATGGGATAGTTGCTCTGTAAGGAGATGAAGGGGGCCAAGGGTGTAGATGGGAGGGAACATGGCCTTGAGAGCGTTGAGGACCTCGTGCTCTAATCGGTCGAACGTGTTGAAAATAATGGCCGATGCTCTTTTCGCTCGCTCGAACTCTCTCAAGCAGAAGGGTATCATCAGGTCATCCGGGTCAGTGGTTCGGATGAAGCTCGGTAAGTCTCTCAGGCGGATGTTTCTCATCCCGGGTATCCAGTCAATGGTGGTGTCTAGATACCCATTTGTCAAGTAGCTGGCATCTGCAAATTGAGAGTCGATCAATTAAACCGTTTAACCATTCATGATAACGTTCTTACATCTAAAATTCTACTTTTCACAGTTGACTTTGTTAAGTACTTAGAAAACTACGACACAATCCGCCACTCGCTTATCATGTAAATCAGGAACAAACAAAGCCACACGATATAAACGCTAACCAAATCCACAAAAGAGAAGAAAAATCATTCGCCGTAAATATGCTAAGTGATATTACTTAATTAAACCAAATTAGACAGTTATTTAGGAATGCATACCTTTGAGTGGAGTAAGACCCTTGTCAATAAGACTGCGATACTGCACGTAGGCCATGAAGCTGCACGCGCTCGCCGTCCAGAACAGGACCTCTGGCACGCCGATTGCCTCTGCAGCATCGAGTGTGAAGGTCATCGCGCCATCCGACACCACACAGCTCACCAACGGGGAACCCGACGTCGCGCTCTCCTCGTTAAGCCTCTTGAGCAGGTCCCGGAAGTAGGGTAAGCAGAACTTACTCGTGGACTGGCAGAGGGCAAGAATGTCTTGCGTGGCGTTGGTGGCATCAGAGGGCGGGAGGCCGTCGGGGATGGTGCGGAACTGGAAAGATGGGAGGCCATCGAGAGAGGAGGGGCCGCGGGAGCGGAGGAGGCGGCTGTGGTTGTACTCGGTGTAGACGAAGGTGACGTGGAAGCCCCGGTGGTGGAGGAGCTTGGCGAGGTTGAGCATGGGGTTGATGTGGCCCTGGGCTGGGAAGGGAATGCACACCGCGTGCGGCTTTTGGATCATATCTATCGAATCCATCTCCCTTTCTCTCTCCTCTGTGTTTTGATCGTTTCTCTTGCTGTTGTCTTGCTCTCTTCTGGTTTTGGTCTATTTATAGGCGGGGCGAGATCGAGAGGGGAAGGCGGGTGACACGTCGGCGACCAAGTCCGGCCGACTTGGAAGACGTGAGAGACACGTGATGCGGTGAGGGATAAGAAGAGGGTGACATGGCTCGTTCACGTTCATTTGCAGATCTCATAATCCAAAAATTGTGTCGACGCCATGATCCTTGGCGTGTTTGGTTTTTTTGGTTTTTTTTTTTTTTTTCGCTAAAATAAATAAATAAATAATGATTTCTTTACTTTTAGTGGTTTGACTAATTCATGAAAAGTTAGGTAGTTTTTAATTTTTTACATTCGGCTTGATATCTGCTATTACAAGACCGTCATAAATAAATAGATTTAAGTGCTTGATGGGCGGATCCAAGGTCCTGATAACTAGACCTTGAAAGCTAGTGATTGGATTTAGATCCTCGATGCTTGGATTGTTATATGACTGTTTTAAACACCAAATGGTGTTCAAACAAGCGAAATATGTTTAAGAACTGAATCTATCTGTTTATATTATCTTATAGGCTAAATTTACACCATGATCATTCCCATTCCTGTATTCTCTATATGGAGCTCTATGAGTCATTGTTGAAACCAAATGGATGACTCAATAAATTCACTTATTGAGAGTTTCAAGGCTTGCTCACGGGTAGTTGTTGATCATGAAGAATTGGTCTTGAAGCACCATCTTACCGTCGAGTGTTTGGGAGGGATTTTCTTTGTGGTTCTTGTCCGTAAATTACATCCAAGAAGATTTAGTGTTCAAGGTAATTAAATCTTGTAGTAAGATTTGCATGTAATTTTTTCGTGAGATTGAAAGATTATTTCTTGAGGAATTTTGGAGCTCAACACTGCATGTGTTATTAGGTGTAATTGGGGTTTATTTGAGTAATTCGAGTGTGTAATTTTTTCGTATTACTTGATCTATAGTGAAATTCGTCACTTCTCTTCCCGTGAATGTAAGTCTTTACGACCGAACCACTTAAATTCGGTGTCCGATTTATTTTCTTCTACTGCTATATTATTGTTCGATCGCTCGCTTTACGCAACATCACTTGTGTCACTTACGAATAAAATATATTTCCATCGTCTGAGAAGTTATCAAATATTCTGCTCAATTTTGGCTAGGATTATTGCGAGCGGAGTTTAGTCAGCGGAAACCACACATCATCCATTCTTTTTGCTTGATTGATTGCTTATGGTGGAACCAATCTTTGCGTTTCGTACCAGGCCGACGTCGACGGATTCGTCATTTTCAATTTGGCGGAAGCCAAGGAACTTAATTGGAAATTTTCTACAAGTTGGACGATCTATGACATAAATTACAAACTTGAGAAGTTAAAGAAAACAGTGCAAGTTTAGTAATCAAATGTACATCTTGGGTTAATTTTTCAATAAATTCAGTCTCTAATTGAAATGATATATAGAGTATGTTTGTTTCACAGAAAATTTAATAAAAAAGCATTTTTCAAGAAATTCGATCCGTTTTCTTTTATATGGTGATATATGAAAACCTTTTTTTTTTTTTTTTTTTTTTTTTGGATCTTTTTGGAAAAGAATTTCAATCTCATGCCTTTCATCTTAGGCCAAAAAAATATATTTTTTTTAAAAAATCGATTTTTTGATTATTTTCTTTTTCTTTTATTTTTTAAATCTAATTTTTATTTTATTTTTGTCGGTCTACGCTATTCCTATTCTAATACCCACTCTCAGACTTTTGCCCTGCCTCTTGCAGGGTGTGGGAGTCGAAACCTACTCCCGAACCTTACTTGTCCTCACTCCATCCCCTAAGAAGGTGGGGATTTGAACTCCCCACCTTCCCCTTCCATGTTGAAAGGATGCTCACTGGGGCGAAATCTAATTTTTAGTTATCTTTTAATTTTTTTTCTCTTTTCTTTCCTTTTCTTTTTCCTCATTTCTCGTCGTGACCGGCTAGTGACGATCATAGACAAACTCAAGGCTTGCCCAACATGGCCTTCGATGAGCTCAAAATCACCAAGATTTGGCAAGGTCGAGCCTTGTCGGCCCATGTCTATGGCTGTTCGTTGGCCGTCACCGAGACATGACAACCGGTTGAGGGAGAAATAAAAAGAAATTAAGGAAAAAATTAAAATTAAAATTAAAAATTTGAGATGAGCAATTTCGAAAAGTGTTTTCACTTCTTTAGATTTAGGAATTCACTTTCCTAAACTTATACATAAATATTTTAATTGACTAGAAAGTGTTTTCAATCGACTAGCCATTTTCCATGAATGTCTAAAAAATCAGTTCCCGAAAAATGCTTTTCCCAAACAAACACACCCTTACTTTTTACTGTTTTACTCAATCTAAATCTCCTAACTCACGCACTTTTTTATTTCTCAAAGTCAAAACTCCCGAAACATCTACAATACTCCCATATTGTCACGTGAAATTCACAATTGATTTTTTTCACCATTTTTTTGCAATTCAGAACAATAATTTAAATGTTGGTGAGTAATTTTCTTTTTTTGAGTATGTTGGAATAAAATTGGTTACATCTAACATGGATCCTCTGGTGTCAATCTACTTTCAAGATGGGAACCTGCCACTAGAAACTTGAAAGAAATAATACAAAGAGACTCCTGCAATTAGAAGGCATTATCAAAATTCACCGCCATGATCGCATAGTAAAGCGGCAAATTATAGCAATAATAAAAATACCCATCATAATAATGGTGAAAACCGGATATACTCAAATTATATCAAGCAGCCCTTTTATGACATCACTATGTACAGAGCGAGAACATTTTTGGTACAGAGCGAGAACATATTTGGTACACTTGGGGTGCCGAGTCATCTTCTTACTAGTCCATTTAATGTATCACATGTGTTCATAAAGGGTCCCACTTGTATGATTTTTCTCTCTTGTTTTCCCTCTCTTTTCTCTCACCTTTTTTATTCTTGTTTTCTTTTTGCAGACGACCTTGCAAGATGCCGTCTCTTCCCCTACCCGCCTCTCCTCCCTTTGGCTCTCTCCCTCACCTGCATGGCGATGACAATCATTCACCTGCCATCTCCCTCACCCGAGCCTAACCTTTGCGCCTCCCCCACTAGCGACGACTCCACCAATGAAGTCATCAACCACACCTGCGACCCCTTTGGGTCCAAGAACAAGCCCAAGTCCCTCCGTCATCATCACCCGCGACCCCGAGCCCTCCTTCTCCTTCTCCTTCTCCCTCTCCCTCTCCTTCTCCCTTACGCCCCACATCCTCAAGGCTCTCTGTGGCTCTGCCGTCATTTTTTCCCTTCACAACTTCCGGAATGCGGTCGCCCCTCACCCTAGGTGCAAGAGTCGACCCCTTGCCTGGCGAGGGTGACCCTGGCTTGTGGCCAATCGCCGGCCATGGCTATGTGCCGGCCACATGCCAAAGGAAAGGAAAGAAAAAAAATAAAGGGGAAAAAAATGGTGAAGAAGAATAGAAAACAATGAAAGAAGAGAGAGCAACGAGAGAGAGAAAAAACTATTTGTGGGGTCCTTTATGGACACGTATGGACTATTAAGGGAAATGTCTTGGCACTCTAGGCCCGTTCGTTTCATGAAAATGACTTTCAAGAAAACGTTTTTCGGATTTTCCGGTATTTGTTTTACGGAAAATAAACTACTCAAGAAAAATGTTTTCCATCATTGGAAAAAACAACCTTTAAAGATAAGGAAAATATTTTCCACAACTTCTTCTACCTTACTTCTTTTCATCAACACATTTTTATTTTATTTTTATGCTTTCTTTTTCTTTTTTCTTTTTTCTTTTCTTTTCTTTCTTTCCTTTTCATCTTTCTTCTTTAGCCTTGGCCGGTCGCCGGCCATGATGACGGCTGGCGACCGACCGCGAGCCAGCTCAAGCTTTGCCCCAGGCTGGCAAGGCTCCACCTAGCCCAATATGGGGAAACCAAGCTCGCCCGAGCTTGGCGAGCTCGGGCCTCACCGGATCGGTGAGGTGGAGCGTCGTCGGCCTAGGGCGGAGCTTGGGCCTCGCCCGGCTCGCCGAGGTTCGTCGGGCTATGGTGAGCCACGAGCTCGCCGGATCTAGCAGCAAAGCTCGGGCTCTGGTGAGCCATGTGCTCACCGGATCTAGTGGCAGAGCTTGGGCTCCCGATCCGAGCGAGCTCGAGCTCCACCGCCATATCCGACGAGCTTGCGGCTCGGCCGAGCCCTGCGAATCTCTGGCGAGCTTGAGCGAGATCGGCTGAGCGTCAAGCTCGCTCGATCTAGCGATCGCATCTTGGTCAGTCGCCGGCAGCCGGCCATCATTAGGCTTGCGGTGGCGAGAGGAAGGAGGAAGGTGGAAGGAAAGAAAAAGAAAAAGAAAAAAAACAAATAAAAATTTTGATTTTTCAAAAATATAAATAATTAAAAATTCAATTTTAAAAAAAATATAATAAAACAAGGCTAATTTTTTGGTCAATTAAAAATATTAAAATTCAATTCTTCGAGAATTTTTCCTAAATAATTAAATTAGCTAATGAACGGTGGAAAATATTTTCCATTCAAAGTTCAAGTTTCAATCGAATATCAGAAAATATAGTTATTTTTCTAAAAAATAACTTATGAAAAAATATTTTTCCAAAATGACTCATTTTCTGCGAAACGAAGTGATCCTAAATGTACCAAATATTTTCTCGTATAGAGCAGGCATCTACACAGCAGAAAGCCATGTGGTGGCTTAAGAGGATTCTCTCACGCATCATAGGACTATAGAACACTGTGACGTCGAGTCAGATAGTGCGGGCAACTTATTCTTCCTCCCATTCACCCCCCGCGATTTGTAGCTCCCGACCGTCCCAAAATCCACCAATAGCTCCCCAGCGTAAGCTGGGTCCCTTCTTGAAGCTTCCCTTGCAAGCTGACGCCATGTGTCAGTGTGCCAATTGCACCAACCATGTACCTGTTCGTAAACGGGTTCGTTATTATTTCAAAACAAAATAAGATTGGATATAAGAAGAACATGACTCAGATGAAATATCTCATGAGAGATATGGAATAAATTGAATAAGAAATTTAATATCCATAATATAAATATTATTTTTTAATAACAAAATTTTAAATTAAGAAAATCTTAAATTATATTTGAATTATAATATACATACTTCTTGTTAAATATAAAATTTTCCTATTAAAATTCCAACCTCTCCAGTTGAAAAAATGATTACTATAAATTCGATTTGACAGATTTGGTTCAAAGCTATGGGACTGCTACACAATCTAAGGAGGAGTACCGTCAACTCGAATTCGAATTGCAGCAGGCCCGAGACTTGACAATACAAAGGTGGAGATCTAAATGAAAGGTCCCCCATGCACGTCCCATACTTGGGAACTCATCTCTCCGCTCTCTCACGAAGCACCTCTCTCTGTCCCTGTCTCTCTCTCCTGTTTCTACTCTAACGTCAATGTAGCGTAGGTGGTGGGCGTTTGACTAATGAGCTCGAGCGGGCACCAGATCATTCGATACATTGCGGTAAATCTTTAACTCTCTGGAGTTAAACTCCTGCTAAAACAAGGAGCCAAGGGGGCCACAGGAATTAAGGCAAATACGGTTCGACCGATGGAAGATCTTTGACGGGAGCAATTTATGACCCTCTTCGTTTTAAGGCTGTACGCCAAATTATTCTCCAGCCACCCTACCTCGGTTTCTCTCGTTCTCTCTCTCTCTCTCTCTCTCTCTCTCTCTCTCTCTCTCTCTCTCTGATCACTCCAATCTGCCTGTTTATATTCTTCAATCTCTATGTAAGATCGATGCTAGAGTCGTTGTTCCGCATTCGAGAAATTACCCTCTCAACAATTTCCCGGTCCAGGAATTTCATCCCCTTTTTTTTGGGTCATTTTTTGTGTGTATTGTTGCATGATGGAGGAGATTTCGAATTATAGTTCATGCAGCTCTGCGATCATGGCCTCCTCCAGTACTTGCAATGAGGTTGAGAAGTCCGAAAATGTCGATGTTTCCCCGAACAATGGCGGGGGAATTCCCTTCGAGCCACTGCCTTTGCTAGCTGCTTGGCCATGGCTCTGCACGAAAACCCTAAAGACGATAACCCAAACGCCAGTCCGTGCAGAGGAGCTGGGGATGTCGCCACCGTGGCGCTCCAAATCGGCCTCCGTAATTATTCGAGCGGATCGGCAGGTTCTTCCTAAGAGATTACAAGCCTCATTGGATTCACCCATTTTTCATGCCATGTTTGCTTCAAAACGTTCAACCACTCCAACAATCTTCATGTGAGAAGAAGCTGAGAAGCGATTGGTGGACATATTTTTGGACCATTGGTTAGCTAAACATCATGCAGTAGCACGCATCTATGACAAAAACTAATCGCGATGTGTGCGTTCAAGATCAAGTGTCGCAAACTGGTCACAGACTTGATGCGCTGCACCTTTTTCATCGACATGAGGCTAGAACTCGAGCCCATACAATGAGTTGACTGATGTTGACTGACTTGCTTCGCACTCAATTAGAGTTCGTTGAGAGGAGTCGGAAAAAGAAGCACCTTTGTATGGTTTTAGAAATTGTGATTCTCAAAATCCTAGCGGGGCATGTTTTAGGAATCCGGACATCACAAGTTAGTTTTTTGTCGCTAGGAGAATCGTGCAGTTCCGATACCAGAAAAATGAAGTATGTGCGCTCAAAGTTTAGTGAGCCGAACTGAAATTAGCCTATCACAAAGCACCAATGGCATCACGGCGGACCACAGCAATCCGAAACCCTCCTCGTCTCTACGGCTTGAGCCACTGTTGCTCCTCTGACCACCCTCGTCACGATTATTCACAAAGTCGTTAATGGCAATAACTGAGGAATTCTCTCTATGTATAGATGAAGATAATCGGCTCCAAGCCGTTACTTAGAGCACTACTATAACATTAGACCATTGCATGACTGGTGGGCGGGCGTTGGCGGACTGGTGCACTCGTCATGGATGAAGAAAGGCTGCGAGAGTTTGGATCCAATGCTATCACGGGCTGCTTCACGAAGAAATCAACGCGAATGCATGCACAGAGAAAACAATAGAAACGTGGAAAACACTTTATTGCAACCTACCGTTTCACACGCATGCACAGAATAAATGAAAACAACTGGAATTGACGAGACTGAAGTTTCAACGGGCCTCGGTACGGTCCAGACAAGAGAAGAGGACTGCCTACCGAATCGTTCGGATACATGGCCCAATTGCAAAGCAATGTCCGAACAAGTTAATCTCTTCTGGGCGACAGCAGCACCTTGTTGATCAACTTGTCCAGGTTCAAAAACGACGACCCGGAAGGACGCGTTGCCTCTCGGGCCATCTCCTTCCACTCCATCGCCTTCCTTTTCATCTCCTTCCCTCTCTCCCCCTCCATCAGCTCCTTCACCTGCCTCTCCACCTCGTCCCTCTTCACGTCGTCGTCGATCTCCAACCTAATCCTCCACTCCTCGCAGTTGTACCAGCAGTTCTTCTGCTGCTCCATGAAGAATGGCCAGCACACCACTGAAACACCGGCCGTGATGCTCTCGATCGTTGATTTCCACCCGCCGTGGGTCAGGAACCCGCCAACCGCCGGTGGTTTTGCACTTGCTCTTGGGGGCACCAGCTTGCCAGCAGTCTCCACTCCCTTGTCATGGTCGAGAACTCTGGTGGCAAGATTGCCGTCTCACCGACGACCAAGTCGGGCCTGATGACCCACAGGAACGTCTGGCCGCTGTTCACAAGCCCCCATGCGAACTCCACTAGCTGTGTCGGAGACATCACTATGGTGCTCTTGAAGTTCACATACACAACCGAGCTGGGCGGTTTCGAGTCGAGCCACTCGAGACAGCCCAGGTCTTCCTTCCACAAGTTGGATCCGATCTGTTGAAGAAAAATCCCTTGGAGTTTTGAAGTTGACAAAACAGCCTCGAGAGTAAGGTCTGAAGAATCCAAGACTCAATCGGTTACGTCTGAAGAATTCAAGTTCCAAAGGTTTTCCGTCTGAAGACAGTCAGACCTAAAGTTCGGTCTGAAGTTTTTCCGTTTGAAGATAATCAAGACTCAGTTTTAGTTTGAAGACCTTTAAGACCCAAATCTAAGTCTGAAGACAGTTTGCAATTTTGACAGGCTGGCAACAGGTTATTTTTATGGTTAAGGAAAGTAAGATTTGGGTATTATATTCCCTAACTTATCCATGGAATATCTCTGGCTGTGATCATGAGCTCGGAAGATCTATTTTTCGGATTTTTATCTGTTGAAGAACAAGTGAATTTTTTGGAAGGATCTAATTTTCGGAACTCAAGATCTTGATTGTATGGGCGAGCAGGATTGACGAGCTATTGTCTACTTACATTTTCGGCGACGTGAAGATCACTTAAATTGATTCAGTCCAACGGGTTGATTGGATGAATTCTTGGAAAGTGCCAACAGGTATGGAGGCACGGAGGCTATTTAAGGTGGATCAGTGTTGCTCGAAAAGAGAGAGAGACTTGATAGAAAAATCTCGATGTTAGAACCTCTGAAATCATTTGTTCTCTAAAATCTCTCGTGTTCAATCTGTGTATCAAAGAGAGTCACTTATAGTGCTAAAACAGCAAGAAGCTGTAGGAGAGACTGTCTACTGAAGAAGTATAGTTCGTGAATTGTAACAGCTCTCATTTGCTACATAGTAATTACAGCCAGTTGGCTGCCAGCGTGGAGAGTGGACGTAGGCTTGGAATAAGCCGAACCACTATAATCATTGTGTCAATTCTCTTTTACCCTACTCTATTTACTTTGTGAATGCATGATCTATTTATTGTTGATGTTTTTCAATTAAAAGATTCCAAAAGAATTCCGCAATAACTTATTCAGCCCCCCTCTAGGTGAATTCACTAGCCAATATCAATTGGTATCAAAGCTTGGTTGCTTATTAATTGGAAGTGTTTATTATTTCTAAAGCAAAAGATCTATAGTTAGTGTTTTGGCTCCAGGTTTAATTGAAGGGCAAAGCAATACCAGACCTCCCTACTTCGATGGAAAGGAGTACAGTGTATGGAAAAACAAGATGAAGGCATTCCTAAGATCCAAAGATCCTATGGAATGGGATGTAGTGGAGAATGGAATCACTCCTAAAGCTGCATCAATCACAGGGAAAGAATTACCTGATGGAATGGGAGCATCGCACACCGATATCTCAAAGAGACAAGCCCTTGATGCAAAGGTTATCTACTCTCTATATTGTGCATTATCTCCTACTGAATATAATAGAATTTTATCTTGTGAAACGGCTAAAGAAGTTTGGGATAGATTGCACGTCACCTATGAAGGAACAGATCGAGTCAAAGAAACCAAGATCAATATCCTTCTTGGTCAATATGAAGCCAGGAGAATCCATCACGGATATGTTAAGTCGATTTACAGAAATTGTAAACGGCTTGGCATACCAAGGACAACCAATCTCAGGACCTATGAAGGTCAATAAACTGTTGAGAGGACTCTCCAAAGATTGGAATCACGTCAAGACATCTATAAGAGAAACACAAAGGATCATGCCTCTTTCGGTAGATGAATTGGTCGGCACACTTCAATCTTATGAAGTCGAGCAATTTAATGAGGAATTTGACACAAAAGGTAAGAAGTCAATTGCTTTAAAATCTAATGATGATTCTGATGCTACAGATTCAGAAGAAGACTTGGATGATGAGGAATTAGCACTTCTGATTATACAATTCAGAAGGCTAAATAGAAAAGGCAGAAGGTTCAATGGAAAGAGACAAAACAATTAGAGATCTCAAAAGAAATCAAATGAAGAAGAAGATACTAGCAAAGAGGTTGTTTGCTTTGAATGCAAGAAGAAGGGACGCATTAGACCCAACTATCCCTTATTGAAGAAAAATAAAGGAAAATCTAAAAGGTTCAAGAAAGCACTCAAAGCTGAAACTTGGAGTGGCATTGAATGTGAGGAGAGTGATGAAGAGTATGCAAATATCTGTCTTATTGCGAATTTAGACTTAGAATCAGATTCAAGCTCAGGTTCAGACTTAGACTCAGACTCAAACAGCGGTACCAAGGTCACTATCAAGAAGAAAATCAAGTGGTATTTGGATAATGGCTGTTCGAGACACATGACGGGAGACTCAAATTGTTTCACAAAACTCTCTCATGTAAAAGGAGGAAATGTTTCTTTTGGTGGCAACAACAAATGAAAAATTGTTAGTCGAGGAACCGTGAAGATAGGAAACCTCACAATCAACAATGTTTCTCTTGTTGAAGGATTGAACTACAATCTATTGAGTATTAGTTAACTATGTGATACTGGATACAAAATCAACTTTCAAAAAGATACATGTTCTGGAACAAGCAAAGATCTCTCACAATCCTTTACTGGACGAAGACATGGAAATATTTATTTGCTGGATGTAAAGTCTGACAGTCCTCAATATTTGATATCAATTCAGAATGAAGCCATTTTTTGGCATAGGAAGCTTGGACATATCAATTTGAAGCAAATTGCAAAAGTTTATTCCAAAAAGCTTGTTCGGGGACTTCCTAACCTCAAGTTTCAGAAGCATGAATTATGCACTCCCTATGTACTTGGAAAACAGGTTAGAAATTCCTATAAATCTATAAATCAGGTATCCACTAATTGTGTTTTGCAACTATTACACATGGATTTGTTCGGGCCAACAAGAATTCAAAGTATTGGAGGTAAAAGATATTGTTTGGTTATAGTTGATGATTATTCTCGTTTTACTTGGGTATTCTTTTTGTAAATAAATCTGATGCATTGACTTATTTTACTAAGTTTGCAAAGAAAATCCAAATTGAGAAAGGGTATGCAATTTTAAGTATTAGAACTGACAATGGTGGAGAATTTGAAAATCATGATTTTGCTAGATATTGTGATGACTATGGTATTCAACATAATTTTTCATCCCCATACACTCCATAACAAAATGGAGTTGTAGAAAGGAAAAATCGTTCTTTGCAAAAAATGGCAAGACCTCTTTTGATTGAAAGTAATATTTCTCCTCATTTTTGGGCTGAAGCTACTTCAACTGCTTGCTATATTATAAATAGAATTTTTCTAAGACCTATTTTAGAGAAAACACCTTACGAACTGCTTAAAGGTAAGAAACCTATTGTTTCATATTTTCATGTATTTGGTTATAAATGCTTTATCCTAAAGAATTCTAGTGATCGAATTGGTAAGTTTGAAGAAAAATCAGATGGAGGAATCTTCCTTGGTTACTCTATGACAAGTAAAGCCTTCAGAGTTTTCAACAAACAAACTCAGACTGTGGAAGAATCCATGAATGTGAAGTTTGAAGACTTAGTGCAAAATCAGACTCAACTTGAAGATTATGAGTCTGGCCAAGTGTCTACAAATTCTTTTGAAGAAAATCAAATCTCAGACACTCAGCCGCAAACCAATTCAGTAATTCCAACTGAAGAAGAGCTTCATCAAAATGACAAATCAACTACAAATTGGAAGCACAAATCAAGTCACCCTGCAGATCTCATCATAGGCAATATTGATGAAGGAGTTCGTACAAGATCTAAAAGGCGTGAAGAATCTAGTGCTCTTGCACTTATTTCTGAGATCGAACTTAAAAATATAAAAGATGCATTGAAAGATGAAAGCTGGATTGAAGCAATGCAAGAAGAATTGAATCAATTCAAAATCAACAATGTTTGGGAGCTAGTTCCTAAACCAAAGGTAAATCAATTATTGGTACCAAATGGGTTTTCAGGAACAAGCTTGATCAATAAGGAAAAGTGGTAAGGAACAAAGCAAGACTTGTGGCAAAAGGTTACACACAAGAAGAAGGCATCAACTATGATGAAACCTATGCTCCGGTGGCAAGGTTAGAAGCTATAAGAATACTTCTTGCTTTTGCTTGTTTTAAAAATTTCAGGTTATTCCAAATGGACGTGAAAAGTGCATTCCTAAATGGAATTATCCAAGAAGAAGTCTATGTGGAACAACCACCAGGATTTGAAGATCCTAGAAGACCAAACCTTTTTTTCAAATTGAAGAAAGCTTTATATGGCTTAAAACAGGCACCTCGAGGATGGTATGAAAGGTTAAGTAATTTCTTAATTCAAAATGGTTTCTCTAAAGGTAAAGTTGATAGTACTTTATTTATAAAAAGAGAAGGCAATGATTTCATACTTGTTCAAATTTATGTTGATGATATAATATTTGGTTATTCTAATGAAAAGCTTTGCAAGAATTTTTCAAAATGTATGCAGAATGAATTTGAGATGAGCATGATGGGTGAATTGAACTTCTTTTTGGGACTTCAAGTTAAACAATCAAGTGAAGGAACTTTTATCCACCAAGAGAAGTATGCAAAAGACCTTATCAAGAAGTTTGGAATGGAGAATTGCAAGAAAACAGAAACTCCTATGTCAAGCTCATCAAAACTGGATAAAGATGAAGAAGGAAAGAGTATAGACCAAAAGCTATACAGAAGTATAATCGGGTCACTTCTTTACCTTACAGCATCTAGACCTGATATTTTATTTAGTGTTTGCATATGTGCTAGATTTCAATCTGATCCTAAAGAATCTCATATGACTGCTGCGAAACGCATTATTAAATATGTTGCAACTACATCTAAGCTATGTTTGTGATATCCCAAACAAGGAGATTTTACTCTCCTTGGATATTCTGATGCTGACCTTGCTAGTTGTAGAGTGGATAGAAAAAGCACTACAGGTACATGTCAACTATTGAGAAATAGGATGGTGTCTTGGTTCTCAAGAAAATAAGATACCGTGGCTCTTTCAACCGCTGAAGCAGAGTACATAGCTCTTGGAAGTTGCTGCTCTCAAATCTTATGGATGCAACAACAATTGAGAGACTTTGGAGTTGAGGAAACAAGTATAGAAATCAAATGTGACAACACAAGTGCAATCAACCTCACAAAGAATCCAATACTTCATTCAAGAGCAAAGCACATTGAAATCAAGCATCATTTCATTCGAGATCATGTTCAAAGTGGAGAAGTGGTGATTCAGCATGTAGATTCAAAGAATCAATTAGCAGACATATTCACAAAGCTCGTAGAAAAGGCTCACTTTGAATCAATTCGCTCAAGTCTGAGTATCGTAAGATTTGAAGATGTTCAAACTCAAAATTAAAGTCTTGAAAAGTTCAGACTCAACGCAAGGTCTGAAGGCGTTTCCGACTCAACATAAAGTCTGATGGCTGTCAGACTCAAAGGTAAACTTTGAAAAGAGTTCAGATTCCGAGGTAAAGTCCGAACAACTATCGACTCTATTTTAAAGTCCTTTTACGTATTTCTTCATATTCTTGGCATTATATTATTTTTGTTAATTACTTTTCGAATTTTCAAAATCTCTTTTTACTCAATTTCTGACATGCAATTATGGCGGTTTATATTTTCAAAAAAGGCAGTTTTCTTTTTTTCGAAATTACGGTTTATTTTTAGCAGTTTTTATCTTTACTTTTTGGCGACGATTCAATTTCCCGATTTTATTTTTATTTTTATTTATACACTCGAATCGTCACTTTCATCCGCTACTACTCTTTTGTACTTCATCTCCATACTCATTCGCTTTCGATACCCTAAAAGCTCCATTTGCCGTTCCCGTTTCATCATCTTTTCGATAAAAATCCTATCTTTTTAGCGAACAAGTTGAACTTTCACCTGTGTTCCAAAAATGTCGTTTCAGAAGTCTTCCAGAATCGTAAGTAGGGGACCACAGAGACAACCAGAGGGTCCTACAAGAGTGGACCTCATAGGCGAGGAATCTTCTCAAAGGGAAGCCGAAAGTCAGCATTTTGAGGAAGGGATCACTGAAGCAGAGCCGATAATAACTCTTAAACTGAATGTTGCTTTTGATCTTTACAAAAGGCTTAAAGATGGAGGAGTAAATCTAAAGACGATTAAGGATTTTTTGAAAGAAAGATGATTTAAAAGCGAGTATATCTTCTTGCGTGAAATGGAGAAGATAAAAGTTGTTAAGGAAGGAACTGCACAAAGGGCGCTCGAAAACATTTCGAGTAATCCGCTTGACAATACTCCAACCGAGACTCTAGATGATGATGAGAGACTTTTCTCTCACTTCCAGCCGCGATTAGGTGTGGCTGCTAACTCTGTTTGTCCTTCGGGAAGTTTGTTTCGGTCTAAAGAGCATAAGCGAGTATACATGAAGTTGTTGAAGAGGGGTGTAGTAAATCCAAGAAGTGTGGCCTTTGACTTCCTTGATTCGTTGAAGATAAATCTTAGAGGGAAGTTTGCTAGGCTACAATTGGAAAGTTTCTGCACGGATACGACTAATGCCCATTTTGAACTTACGGCTTATTTTTACTCAAATTTGTCGTTTTTGGATGCGAATCGGTTGTCCTTTTCTTTTATGGACAAGGATTATATAGTTGATGTTGATATGCTGGCTAATATTATTGGGGTGGAGAGAAGGAGTTTCCAACAAATAAAGGTGTCCACAGCCTATGCAACTCTGGATATTGTGCGTGACAGAACTGTAGAGGGCAAAATATCCTATACTAGGATGAATGCCACGAATGTATTGCTGCACAAAATTGTCATAAACTATATCTGACCCAAGACAACCTCGAGACCGATGTCTCTAAGACCAAAGCCAAGCTAATGTTTGCCATCAACCAAGGCAAACCCTTCTCTCTCCCACATGTTATTCTTTTCCACATGTACAGGACTATGGTTAAGGATAAGGGTCAATTGCCTTATTCATCGATCATCACCAAGCTGTTCAGGCATAGGCATTTCGATATTCAGATTTCTGCTCCTCTATGCCTGACCAAATTAAGTCTGATGCTTGTTGGTCACAAGATGGTGATGAAGATGAAGCTTCCAGAGCTGAATGTTACACTGGAAAGGTTAAGAGAAGAGATAGCTTCCAAGGAGATCCCTACTGCTTCATCAAAGAGAAAGGGCAAAGAGCCCATGGCTAAGAAAAAGCGTCGAAAAATCATCCTGCAAGACGAAGAGGATGAGGATGATGCCATGACTTCGTTTGCTCTCTCAAAATTGAGGAGCCCTGTTAGTTTGAGAACGAGGGCTGAGAGGGCAAGAAAAGAAGCGGAGGAGAAGGAAGGCGAGAAGCGAGAGGAAAGAAGAAGAGAAACAGAGGAAGAAAGAAGAGGAAAGGAAGAGAAGAGAGGAAGAAAGAAAAAGAAGAGAAGAGAAACAGAGAGAAGAAGAGGAAAGATAGAGGAAAGCAGAAGAAGAAGAAAGAAGAAGGGAAGAAGAAGAAGAGATGAGAAGAGAAGAAGAAGAAAGAAGGAAGAAGGATGAAGAAGAAAGCGAGAATGCGGAGGATTTGGCTGCAGGATTTGAGCCATCATTCGCTCAATCTGGGGAAGAGACCGAGAAACATCACAGTGCTGATATAGATGTAGGCGAGGAATATTCTACTCCATCCACTAGCATCAACAAAGGGAGAGTTGCTGCAGAGCAAGGAACAATTTCGCCTTAACATTTTAGTGATGTGAGTAGGTCAGGTGTTGATCCTGAGGAGGTCTATGCATCTCATTTCCTAGAGCATGAAGAATCCTCACCAATATAGAAGGAAAGGGCTGAGAAGAATGCTCTGAGTTTCCAAACTCATAGATCTGAATCTACTGGTCCTAATGGAGGTAACGCTAATTCGACAGCTTTTACACAACTGTTGGATGTTCTGTTAGATCTTAAGAAGCAGATGTTTGGAATGGACTTCGAGCTAAGGGATTTAAAGAAGGCAATGTTGAGTACTTCTGTGAATATGCAAGATCAGATCAACTCACTGAGAGCTTAAGTGGAATCAAATCGAACGGTGCGAGTTGGTTTCGGTGAAGGAAGCTCTTGCAAATCTCGAGAAGACAAGTACGGGAGCTCAGCAAATTTCAACTTGTTCGTTTCCCTGGAGAGCCCTAAATCATTTTCAAAACCATCTCTTATTCACTCTACCTCCTTTGATGGCACAAAAAGGGGGAGAGTTTGCAGATTTTTGAAGCTTTTTTGAAGCTTATTAGCTTTTTTTATTTTTTTGAACTTTTATTTCATTTCGTTTGTTTGATTAAACTGTTTTCATTTTGATTTGGATTTAGATTGGACTGTTTGAATCTCTATGACTTTATCCTGATGATTTGATATTTGGATTTCTAGACTTGTGAATTTGCATTGCAGGATCATTATATTTGTGAGGATAATTGTTATTGGACTAACACTCTGTTTTGCAGAAATAATCCTCAAAGTATATATGAGTCTTCCTTGTAGGTTTTAAATTCGCAAATTTGCTGAGGGTTTTGTCACCATCAAAAAGGGGGAGATTGTTGAAGAAAAATCCCTTGGAGTTTTGAAGTTGACAAAACAGCCTCAAGAGTAAGGTCTGAAGAATCCAAGACTCAGTTGGTTACATCTGAAGAATTCAAGTCCCAAAGGTTTTCCGTCTGAAGACAGTCAGACCCAAAGTTCGGTCTGAAGTTTTTCCGTCTGAAGATAGTCAAGACTCATTTTTAGTCTGAAGACCTTCAAGATCCAAATCTAAGTCTGAAGATAGTTTGTGATTTTGACAAGCTGGCAACATGTTATTTTTATGGTTAAGGAAAGTAAGATTTGGATAGTATATTCTCTAACTTATCCATGGAATATCTCTGGCTGTGATTATGAGCTCGGAAGATCTATTCTTCGGATTTTTATCCGTTGAAGAACAAGTGAATTTTTTGGAAGGATTTAATTTTGGGAACTCAAGATCCTGATTGTATGGACGAGCAGGATTGACGAGCTATTGTCTACTTACATTTTCGGCGACGTGAAGATTACTTAAATTGATTCAGTCCAACGGGTTGATTGGATGAATTCTTGGAAAGTGCCAACGGGTATAGAGGCACGGAGGCTATTTAAGGTGGATCGGTGTTGCTCGAAAAGAGAGAGAGAGAGACTTGATAGAAAAATCTCGATGTTAGAACCTCTGAAATCATTTGTTTTCTAAAATCTCTCGTGTTCAATCTGTGTATCAAAGAGAGTCACTTATAGTGTGAAAACAGCAAGAAACTGTAGGAGAGACTATCTACCGAAGAAGTCTAGTTCGTGAATTGTAACAGCTCTCATTTGCTACATAGTAATTACAGCCAGTTGGCTGCCAACGTGGAGAGTGGACGTAGGCTTGGAATAAGTCGAACCACTATAATCATTGTGTCAATTCTCTTTTACCCTACTCTATTTACTTTGTGAATGCATGATATATTTATTGTTGATTTTTTCAATTAAAAGATTCCAAAAGAATTCCGCAATAACCTATTCATTAGCCAATATCACGATCAACTTGGTGTCGTCATCGGGTAGTTGCTCTGTAAGGAGATGAAGGGGGCCAAGGGTGTAGATGGAAGGGAACATGGCCTTAAGAGTGTCGAGGACCTCGTGCTCTAACCGGTCGAACGTGTTGAAAACGATGGCCGAGGCTCTCTTCGCTCTCTCAGTCTCACTCAAGAAGAAGTGTATCATCAGGTCATCCGGGTCAGTGGTTCGGATGAAACACGGTAAGTCTCTCAGCCGGATGTTTCTCATCTCGGGTATCCAGTCGATGATGGTGTCTATGATGTTTGTGATCCCAAGTATCCAGTCGACGATGGTGTCTAAGTACCCGTTTGTCAAGTAGCTTGCATCTGCAAATTGACAGTCGATCAGTCAAACCGTTTGACCATTCATGGCAACGCTTTTACATCTAAAAGTCTACTTTTGACCGTTGACTTGGTTAAAAACTCTACCTAGGAGAAAACTATGAATAGCGGGCCACTGGCTAATCATGCAAATCCGGAAGAAACAAGACTAAACAGTATGAACTGCAAATTAAATACACAAAAGAGAAATGAAAAAATCATTAGCCATAGATCTGCTAAGTGGGAATTACTTAAATAAACCAAATGAGATCATTATTTAGTAATGCATACCATTGAGTGGAGCAAGACCCTTGTCAACAAGAATGCGATACTCTACGTAGCCCATGAAGCCCCACGCGCTCGTCATCCAGAACGGGACCTTTGGCACACCGATCGCCTCAGCAGCATCAAGCATGAAGCTCATCATGCCGTCCAACACCACGCAGCTCACCGGTGGGGAACCCAATGTCTTGCTCTCATCATTGAGCCTCTCGAGCAGGTCGCAGAAGTAGGGCAAGCAGAACTTACTCGTGGACTGGCAGAGGGCAGGGATGTCCTGGGTGGCGTTGGCGACGTTGGAGGGTGGGAGGCCGTTGGGGATGGTGCGGAACTGGAAAGATGGGAGGCCATCGAGAGAGGAGGGGCCGCGGGAGCGGAGGAGGCGGCTGTGGTTGTACTCGGTGTTGACGAAGGTGATGTGGAAGCCCCGGTGGTGGAGAAGCTTGGCGAGGTTGAGCATGGGGTTGATGTGGCCCTGGGCTGGGTAGGGAATGCACACCGCGTGCGGCTTTTGGATCATATGTATCGAATCCATCTCCCTCTCTCTCTCTCCTCTGTGTTTTGATCATTTCTCTTGCTGTTGTCTTGCAATTTTCTGGTTTTGGTCTATTTATAGGCGGGGCGAGATCGAGAAGGGAAGGCGGGTGGCACGTCGGCAACCAATTCCGGCCGACTTGGAAGACGTGAGAGACACGTGATGCGGTGAGGGATGAGAAGAGGGTGACATGGCTCGTTCACGTTCATTTGCAGATCTCATAATCCAAAAATTGGGTCGACGCCATGATCCTTGGCGTGTTTGGTTTCTTTTTGTTGGGAATTACGGATCCCCAAAAAACGGATTCGACACTAAATCAAACCCCTAAAACAAATGCGGAAGCGAAGCTCGGGAAAATCACGTATCACCGATCGTAAAGCACACCACGGATTCGAGCGTACCTTATTAGCCACGAGATTAAACACCAATGCCGAAGATTGAGGAAGAAATTCTGATCCGATGATGTCAATTTGCCTTGAAGGGAGTAGAGCGTCGCCTTAAGCGTTTTGAGAGAAAGAGAGCGCGGGAAACGTACGTACGTTGTTCTGTCCAAGAGGTATAATCTCTCTCTCTCTCCTCCCTTTTATACCTTCCCCCATCCACGGGCCTTATTCCCGTGGGCCGAGCTTTCTGGGCCCAGCATGGGCGGACGGGCCTTAAGCCCATCACCAATTAAAACCATCATCTCCCACTCGCACATGGTGGTCCAAAACCAACATTGGCGGACAGGCCCTACTCAACCCCATTAGAGAAAAATCCATCATAGACTCTCATTTAACATGGTGGGTCGAACAGAATCCTCTTTTCCTCTCTTCAACATTCATACCGGTGAATAATCCGTGCGACCAGCATACTTAGAGAGCTCGTTGCCATACATCTGTTAGGAATATATAGCAGCTCATAATGGGCATCACATCCTGAGTAGATTTAGTATGCAGTACCCTAGATCGATCGATCACATTTATATCTCTCTTGATCTCTTTCAAACAATGATATATATATATATATATATATATATATATATTGTATTCACAATTATGATTATCACAAAGACAGTCATAATTGGTTAACCGGTGAATACAAAACTACAATGTGATTCTCCAAATTCGATCTTCCTCTTTCCTTCAAACTCTCAATTTCAGTTTAGCTTGCTTTTCTAGAAATGCTCCATTAGATCGAATCAAACTCATGACCATTGGCAACATCCTAAGATAGCAAACACTAAATAGAAATCTTGAGAATAAGTAAGAGTCATGAGGGGACTAAAAATTGAGGAATTCTTTTCCTCAAGAGTCTCACACGACATAAAAGTTGAGATCAAACTTTTGCCACTCTTATTGGTCGTCTCATGCATACGTAGTATGAAATACGTATTACGGTATTAACTCCTTTCCCATGGAGCGTATGTCTACACAATCAATATCGTACAGATGATAGTTCAGACATACCCAATGTCTAACTTGAGTTCACGTATCTACTCATTCACATAATTCATCGAACTCACATCGGCATCTTAGACAGATAAAGTAAAATATGTGGGTTATTTTACTTTCGGACATAATATTTATCATGTCCTCATCTTAACACTTAGTTAAGGCGACATATATATTTTAAGCCCGAGCTCTCGATTATCACCTAGATAATAAGCTTAAAAACCGTCTCATCTCTATTTATCACACAAGAAATAGAGGCGATTACCCGTATGAGTGGGCTAATCTCTTATCTGTCCGACATACTTTCTCAACTCAATATAATGCACTGAGCATTAAGATGCATAAAGATCACATAAAGATTCATAGGCATTAATGATGAAAAACACAATTTCATAAATGTGAATAACTCGGGAAATCAAAATATCCAAGACATCGGACTCTACGCAATCCTAGAGATTTCTCATGACCACAAAAACACATCTCTAGGTGTTCGCTTTGTCATAGGATCTGCAACCATTCTATGCGTAAATATGTACTTGTAAGTTCACATCCATTCGTGCAACTATATCTTTGACAAAGTTATACTTGGTATCTATATGTTTGGTCTTGCCATGATACTTTGGATCTTTGGTGTACGCTATAGCTGCTTGGCTATCACAATTAACCAATAATGGATTTGCAGCTTTCTCAATAACACCTAAATGATCCAAAAACTCTTAAGCCAAACTGCTTCTTGTACCACTGCTGATAATGCCACGAACTTAGCTTCCATCGTGGACAAGGCTATACACGTTTGTTTCTTGCCGCACCAACACATGGCGCCATTATTCAGAAACAAAAACAAAAATAGAGATAGATTTCCTTTCATCTAAATCTCCTTCTCAACTTGTGTCTAAATAGCCTTCGAGTCGCGAGATCCTTTCCTTGATATCTCGGTATATAATCAGCGGTTCCCTTTAGATACCTCGGTATTCTCTTAACGGCTTTCCAATGTGCTTGACCTGGATTGGATTGGTATCTTCTCACCATTCCAACTACAAAGCATATGTCGGGTCTTGTACACAACATAGCGTACATCAAGCTCCCAACAGCACTAGCATAAGGAACATGCTTCATTTGTTCCTTCTCTTGTGGAGTCCTTGGACACGGTTTATGGCTCAATCCTTCACCTTTTGCAATAGGAGTGTCTATGGGTTTACAATCTTGCATACGAAATCGTTCAAGAACTTTACTTATATATGTTTCTTGCGAAAGAGACAACGATCTCTTCGAACGATCTCTCGAAATCTTAACTCCAAGAATGTATGCAGCCTCACCCATATTCTTCATCTCAAAGTTGGAAGATAACCATCTCTTGACAGTATTAACAAACTCCATATTGATTCCGGCAATTAGTATATCATCAACATATAATGATATGATCATAAATTGATCATTGGATCTTTTGATATATACACAATGATCCTCATCAATCATTGTAAAAAAAAATCATATGCCATTATGGCATCATGAAAACGTATATACCATTGTCTTGATGACTGCTTAAGGCCATATATCGATCTCAAAAGTCGACATACCTTACCTTATTGGCCTTCCTCTATGAAACCAGCAGGTTGTTCCATATATAGTTTTTCCTCTAGTTCTCCATTAAGGAAAGCAGTCTTTACATCCATTTGATGTAACTCAAGATCCATACTAGCCACTATTGCCAGAATAATGCGAATCTAGGTAAATCTCACTACAGGAGAAGATGTATCTTCATAATCAATTCCTTCCTGTTGATTATACCCCTTCGCCACAAGGTGGGCCTTATGCCTTTCTATCGAGCCATCATCCTTTCGCTTTATTTTGAGAACACACTTGTTCCCAATAGCTCTGCGTCCTTTTGGAAGATCAACTAGTTCCCAAACTTGGCTTGACTTCATTGACTCCATTTCCTCTTTCATTGCATGAATCCATTTTTCCTTACTAGGGCAATTTAGAGCCTTATTAATATTTCTTGACTCATCCTTATCTAGCGGAGCGATCATAAAAGTTTCCCCTTCAATGTTAAAACGTCGACGGGCAATACTTTGGCGACTTGTTCACCGTATGGGAAATTGTACATTTAACACATCATTCCCCATTATGCTCCCACTAGGATTAGATAATGATAACGACATCTCATCATATGGTTGCAATTGAGAATGAGTTGAAATTAATTCATCACTTCTCATATTACTCCCACTTGGATGAATTCCACTAATATCATTATCTTAATCCAAGATTTCAAAATAGGGAATAATCTTCACCTATTTCGCCCTTCTTAGGAAATTTATTCACTAAGAATGTAACATCCCGTGATTCAAATTCAGTTATACTCCCACTTTCCTGCTCACCTTTGAACACATACCATTTCGAGTGTTCGGAGTATCTCATGAAAATACTCTTATTTCCTTTGGGACCCAATTTCCCAAACTTGTGAGAGGACTCATGTGTATAGGTAGCATAACCCCATGCCTTAAGAAAACCCAAGTCCGGTTTTCTACCTGTCCATAACTCATATGGAGTGGAAGTAACTGATTTGGAAGGCACCCGGTTAAGTACATAGGCAGCAGTTAATAAGGCATCACTCCAAAAGGTGACGGGTAAGTTAGCATGTGCCATCATAGACCTAACCATTCCAGTAGGGTTCTGTTTCTTCTTTCCACAATACCATTTTGTTGAGGAGTATATGGAACAGGACAACTGTCTTTCTATTCCTTTTTCATCACATAATTTTCTGAACTCATCAGATAAATATTCTCGACCTCGATCGGATCTAAATACTTTTATTTTCTTGTCTAATTTATTTTCTATTAGGTTCATAAACCTTTTGAAACAACTTATTGCTTCAGATTCATGAGAAATCAAATAGACATATTCGAATCGAGTATAATCATATATAAAAGTGATGAATTAAACAGCCCCATGCCTTCCTCTCACATCCATTGAACCACAAACATCATAATGGATTAAATGCAGAGGAAATTCAGCTCTTTTATCTTTTTCTAAATCGTTTCATTGTTATTTTCCCTACTAGGCAATGCGACATATGGGCAAATCGACTTTTTCAATGTCACCCAACAAGCCTTCTTTGGCTAGTCAATTCATACGTTGTTGGCCCATGTGACCAAGTCTAGCATGCCACACAATCACATCATTGTCATATAAAGAAGAAGACGTGAAACAAGGGAATAACAAATATTGACATCACATTAGTCAACATCTAGTACAATAAAACAATTCAGAAAATAATCACAACCATGGTAGTTTGTATCCAAATACAAATCTATACTTATATTATGGAAGTTTACACTAAAACCAAGCTTAACCAACATCAAAACAGATATAAAATTTCGACGAATCTCCGGAGCATATAAAACATCAAGATGCGTCCACCATGTATGTTCAATTGGCATGTGCCAATTCCTTTACTTCAGCTCGGAGTTGTTTCCCATATGGATCCACTTAGTTCCGGTTGGGACTCGTCGAAATTCCACAAAGGATCCTCTATCCTTTGCTACATGGTCTGTTGCTCCTGAATCTACAGTCCACAAAGGATTGGATTCAGCCAATAATACAGAATTTGACACATAAGCAAAGTTCTCAAATGTACAAGAGGTGTTTACCTTTTGCAACTCACAACGATTGCGAGCATAGTGACCTCTATTGTCACAATTGTAACATCTCACCCTTGACATTTTCTTCACTTGAGGACGTTTTCCTCTCTTGTGTTGGTTAACTCTTGATTTCTTGCAATAAGGACTTGATCCTTTGCATTCCCACATATTGAACGAATCAATACGCTTGCGCTTAGAGCTCAAAGCCCTTTCTGAGCTAGAACCAGCTTTGCAAATGTCCGTTCTCGGCTCAAATGCCGTTAGGTGGTCCTCTACTAGCTCAAGGTGGCGCATGGCATCCTCAAGATCTTCCATAACATGGTCAAAAGCTTCTAGTGCTTCTTGCTTTTCCAGCACATATTGAATCTTCATATTCAATATTTCTCAATTGTGGTTGTTCATATCAGCAATTACGTTCTTAGTTGCTGAAATCATCGATCTGAACACATCAGATATACATGCACGAATAATTAAAGCCTTTCATTTATACATCCACTTTTACATAGACCCATCATATTAATGAATAATTTCAAGTAAGGCTTCAGAATCAAAAGGTCACTATGTTTCCAATCATCCTCCAAAAATCCTAACTTAAAGCTATCATTAATATGATTGTCATATGCAAAATCAATTCTATGAAGCTACAAAAACTTCTAAAAAAAAAAAAAACTACCCACAGCTAATTACCCACAGCAACCAGCAATAACAGAAAGCAATAGATGAATAACATCCAATAAAACAATAATGCTTTCACATAATACAACTATACATTACACTAAGCAATATATACAGAGAAATATCAACATGAAAAGAGATATTTACACCCATAAAACATCTCAAACTAATCTAAGAAATAATTAGGGAATGTCCTTTCTAATCTATCACCAAAAAATTTGAGAATTTTGAAGGCACATTTGCCAACCATGGAAAAACTTTTGGAGAGTTTTCATGTCGCCTCCAAGGCGCATTTACTCGGCGCCATTTAGCGCTCAATGTAAGGGTTGAGGTTTTGGTTAACTCAATCCTATAGTACTCTCTAACAAAAGCTTCCACTAGCCTCCTATAACCCGGGACCACGTTGACCTCCCATAGCCGATCTAACACTGCTTGCCATTCAGGTGGAAGAGTGTTTTTGAAGGTCGACACCTTCTCAAAATCCGGCATAAGATAACCATTCCAGATGATTTCCTGTATCATCTGATTGACCTTGACCACATGTGATACTAAATCACCATCATGCCACCGATAATTAGCTAACTCTTTCATCAGCCTTTTAAGTCTTGCACGTCCTTCGTCCGTTTTCGGAAATGCGGTATCCGTGCATTGCGCATCATAGTTCCCGCAACAAATGCGGAACTAAAAATGGATTACTCATAATCCATAATTTACATAAGGGAAAATACATAATTTTCCTAAATTCATGCAACTAATGCAAAAATAAAAAAATGGATTACTTATAACCCACATAGGCATAGGCATGATTGAAAAAAAAAAAATTCTTTTTTTTTTTTTTTTTTTTTTTTTTTTTTTTCGGGTCCACGGTCAACGGTCAACGGTCGTCAACGGTCAACGGTCGCGCGGGACGGTGGACCGGTCGGATCGGTCGGGCCGGGTCGGACAAACCGACCGGCACGTGCCGTGCGCGTGCGCGGGAGGACGTCACGCGAGCGTCGGCCGGCGCGTGCCGCGCGCGTCGTGCGGCGGGCGACGTGACGCGACGTCGGCCCGGCACGTGCCGCGCACGTGCCGAGGCTCCCGCGTGGGTCGGGTCACCGTCGGGTCGGGTCGCCGGCCGGCCAACGGTCGACGTATATGACGTCACCGATGACGTCATCCCCGATGGTTACCGACCGTCGGGTGACGTCACGATGACGTCATCTAGTGACGCGTCGGCACGCGTCGGTTCGCCCGACCGGCGCGTGCCGTTCGCCGGTCGCCGGCGCGCACGTGCCGGTTCGCTGACCGGCGCGTGTAGCGCACACGCTGGCCATTGCCAGCGCTTCGGGCGCTTCGGGCGCGTCGCGCCCACGCGCAGCGGCTTCCGGCCGCGCGTGTGGGCGCGTGCGGCGTCTTCCGGCGGCGCACGACATGTCGCCGGACTCGTCTCGACGACCTCTTTCACCCAGTGTATTCAGAATTCGATTTCGACTTACGAAAACTCGAAAAAATGGCCGAATAGCGCTCGGGTGTCGGGATTTCTGCCCCAATCCGTACGGCCGAATTTCTTTCGCCAAAAATCAATCAAAAAACATCAAACAAGTCGGGAAAAACGTGAACTAGGGCTCTGATACCAATGTTGGGAATTACGGATCCCCAAAAAACGGATTCGACACTAAATCAAACCCCTAAAACAAATGCGGAAGCGAAGCCCGGAAAATCACGTATCACCGATCGTAAAGCACACCACGGATTCAAGCGTACCTTGTTAGCCACAGATTAAACACCAATGCCGAAGATTGAGGAAGAAATTCTGATCCGATGATGTCAATTTGCCTTGAAGGGAGTAGAGCGTCGCCTTAAGCGTTTTGAGAGAAAGAGAGCGCGGGAAACGTTCGTACGTTATTCTGTCCAAGAGGTATAATCTCTCTCTCTCTCCTCCCTTTTATACCTTCCCCCATCCACGGGCCTTATTCCCGTGGGCCGGGCTTTCTGGGCCCAGCATGGGCGGACGGGCCTTAAGCCCATCACCAATTAAAACCATCACTTTTTTTCACTAAAAAAATAAATAAATAATGATTTCTTTATTTTTAGTGGTTTGACTAATTCATGAAAAGTTAGGTAGTTTTTAATTTTTTATATACGGCTTGATATCTGCTATTACAAGACCGTCATTAATAAATAGATTTAAGTGCTTGATGGGCGGATCCAAGGTCCTGATAACTAGACCTTGAAAGCTAGTGATTGGATTTAGATCCTCGATGCTTGGATTGTCATTTTAAACACCAAATGATGTTCAAACAAGCGAAATATGTTCGAGAGCTGAATCTATCCGTTTATATTATCTTACAGGCTAAATTTACACCATGATCATTCCCATTCCCGTATTCTCTATATGGAGCTCTATGAGTCATTGTTGAAACTAGATGGATGACTCAACAAATTCACTTATTGAGAGTTTCAAGGCTTGCTCATGGGTAGTTGTTGATCATGAAAAATTGGTCTTGAAGCGCCATCTTACCGTCGAGTGTTTGGGAGGGATTTTCTTTGTTGTTCTTGTCCGTAAATTACATCCAAGAAGATTTAGTGTTCAAGCTAATTAAATCTTGTAGTAAGATTTGCATGTAATTTTTTCGTGAGATTAAGAGATTGTTTCTTGAGAAATTTTGGGGCTAAACACTGCGTACGTTATTGGGTGTAATTGGGGCTTATTTAAGTAATTCGAGTGCGTAATATTTTTGTATTACTTGATTTATAGTGAAATTCATCTCTCCTCTCCCTGTGGATGTAGGTCTTTACGACCGAACCACATAAATCCGGTGTCCAATTTATTTTCTTATTTTGTTATATTATTGTTTGATTACTCGCCTTACGCAACATCACTTGTGTCACTTACGAATAAAATAGATTTCCATCGTCTGAGAAGTTATCAAATATTCTGCTCAATTTTGGCTAGGATTATTGCGAGCGTAGTTTAGTCAGCGGAAACCACACATCATCCATTCTTTTTGCTTGATTGATTGCTTATGGTGGAACCAATCTTTGCGTTTCGTACCTGGCCGACGTCGACGGATTCGTCATTTTCAATTTGGCGGAACTAGAGCCAAGGAACTTAATTGGAAATTTTCTACAAGTTGGACGATATATGACATAAATTACAAAATCGAGAAGTTAAAGAAAACAGTGCAAGTTTAGTAATCAAATGTACATCGTGGGTTAATTTTTCAATAAATTCAGTCTCTAATTGAAATGGTTTATAAAGTATGTTTGTTTCATGGAAAATTCAATAAAAAAGCATTTTTCAAGAAATTCAATTTGTTTTCTTTTATATGGTGATATATGATCGAAAACCATTTTTTATGTTTGGATCTTTTTGGAAAAGAATTTCAATCTCATGCCATTTATTTTAGGCCAAAAAAATATTTTTTAAAAATTGAATTTTTAATTATTTTCCTTTTCTTTTATTTTTTAAATCAAAATTTTAATTATCTTTTAATTTTTTTCTCTTTTCTTTCCTTTTCTTTTTCCTCATTTCTTGCTATGACCGGCCAGTGACGATCATAGGCAAACTCAAGGCTTGCCCAACATGGCCTTCGACGAGCTCAAAATCACCAAGATTTGGCGAGGTCGAGCCTTATCGGCCCATGCCTGTGGCTGTTCGTCGACCGTCACCGAGACATGACGACTAGTTGAGGGAGAAATAAAAAGAAATTAAGGAAAAAGTTAAAATTAAAATTAAAAATTCGAGGTGAGCAATTTCAAAAGTGTTTTCATCTCTTTAAATTTAGGAATTCACTTTCCTAAACTTATGCATAATTATTTTCATTGACTAGAAAGTGTTTTCAGTCACCTAGCCATTTTCCATGAAAGTCTAAAAAATCAGTTCTTGAAAAATGCTTTTGCCAAACAAACACGCCCTTACTTTTTAATGTTTTACTTAATCTAAATCTCCCAACTCACGCACTTTTTTATTTCTCAAAGTCAAAACTCCCGAAACATTTACAATATTCCCATATTGTCACGTGAAATTCGCAATTGATTTTTTTCATAATTTTTTTTGGAATTCAGAACAATAATTTAAATGTTGGTGAGTAATTTTCTTTTTTTTGAGTATGTTGGAATAAAATTGGTTATATCTAACATGGATCCTTTGGTGTCAATCTACTTTCAAGATGGGAACCCGCCACTAGAAACTTGAAAGAAATAATACAAAGAGACTCCTGCAATTAGAAGGCATTATCAAAATTCACCGCCATGACCGCATAGTAAAGCGGAAAATTATAGCAATAATAAAAATACCCATCATAATAATGGTGAAAATTAGGACCTGAGCAGGTCCTTAAAAGGCCCTTTTATGACATCACTATGTACAGAGCGAGAACATATATGGTACACTTGGGGTGCCAAGTCATCTTCTTACTAGTCCATTTAATGTATCACATGTGTTCATAAAGGGTCCCACTTGTAAGATTTTTCTCTCCTCTTCTTTACCCTCTCTTTTCTCTCACCTTTTTTATTCTTGTTTTCTTTTTGCAGACGACCTTGCACGATGCCGTCTCTTCCCCTACGCGCCTCTCCTCCCTTCGGCTCTCTCCCTCACCTGCATGGCGATGACAATCATTCACCCGCCATCTCCCTCACCTGAGCCTAACCTTTGCACCTCCCCCACCAGCGACGACACCACCAATGAAGTCATCCACCACACCTGCGACCCCTTTGGGTCCAAGAACAAGCGCAAGTCCTTCCGTGATCATCACCCGCGACCCGCGACCCCGAGCCCTCCTTCTCCCTCTCCCTCTCCCTCTCCCTCTCCCTCTCCCTTACGCCCCACATCCTCAAGGTTCTCTGTGGATGTGCCGTCATTGTTTCTCTTCGCAATTTCCAGATCCGACGAGGGCTCAACCCTCGCTAAATCCAATGCGGTCGCTCCTCACCCCAGGTGCAAGAGTCGACCCCTTGCCTGTGGCCAATCGCCGGCCATGGCTATATACCGGCCACAGGCCAAAGGGAAGGAAAGAAAAAAAATAAAGGGGGAAAAAAACACTGGCGAAGAAGAACAGAAAATAATGAAAGAAGAGAGAGCAACGAGGGAGAGAAAAAACTATTTGTGGGGTCCTTTATGGACACGTATGGACTATTAAGGGAAATGTCTTGACACTCTAAGCCCCATTTGTTTTACGGAAAATGACTTTCAGGAAAACGTTTTTTGGACTTTCCGGTATTCGTTTCATGGAAAATAAACTACTCAAGAAAAATGTTTTCCATCATTGGAATAGACAATCTTTAAAGGTAAGGAAAATGTTTTCTACAACTTTTTCTACCTTATTTCTTTTCACCAACACATTTTTTTTTTTATGCTTTATTTTTCTTTTTTTTTTTCTTTTCTTTCTTTTCTTTTCATCTTTCTTCCTTAGCCTTGGCTGGTCGCTAGCCATGACAACGGCTAGCGACCGGCCGCGAGCCGGCTCGAGCCTCACCCTAGGTCGGCGAGGCTCCACCTAGCCCAATTGGGAAACCAAGTTTGCCCAAGCTCGGTGAGCTCGGGCCTCACCAGATCGGGCGAGGTGGAGTGTCGCCGGCCTAGGGCGGAGCTCTGGCTTTGCCAGATTTGGCAAGCTGGGCGGAGCTCGGGCCTCGCCCCCGCTCGCTAGAGGTTTGTTGGGCTATGGGGAGCCACGAGCTCACCGGATTTAGCAGCAAAGCTTGGGCTCTGGTGAGCCGCGTGCTCACCGGATCTAGTGGTGGAGCTTGGGCTCCCGATCCAAGCGAGCACGAGCTCCGCCGCTAGACCCGACGAGCTCGCGGCTCGCCCAAGCTCCGCGAACCTCTGGGGAGCTCGAGTGAGATCGGCTCGCCGGATCTGGCAACCGCATCTTGGTTGGCCGTCAAGCAGTCGACCATCGTTAGGCTTGCGGCGGCAGAGGAAGGAGGAAGGTGGAGGGAAAAGAAAAAGAAAAATAAATAATAATTTTGATTTTTCAAAAATATAAATAATTAAAAATTCAATTTTTTAAAAAATATAATAAAACAAGACTAATTTTTTTTTTTTGTGACCCAGGAAACCCCCGCACAGCCAGAGAGTAAACCCTGGACTGACGCTAGCGGATGATCCACCATCCCAACGTCACACTTGAGAATTCCTAGCGACCGTGAGGGGATTTGAACTCCTCCCCTTGCGTTAGGGAGAGAGAGCCCAAACCATCGCGGCCACCACAGGCAGTAGTAAACAAGACTAATTTTTGGTCAATTAAAAATATTAAAATTCAATTCTTTGATAATTTTTTCCAAACAATTAAATTAGCTAACGAACGATGGAAAATATTTTCCACTCAAAATTCAGGTTTCAACCGAATACCAGAGAATATAGTTATTTTCTTGAAAAATGACTTCTAAGAAAATATTTTTCGAAAATGATCGATTTTCAGCGAAACGAACGGATCTTAAATTTACCTAATATTTTCTCGTATAGAGCAAGCATCTACGCAGCAGGAAGCCATGTGGTAGCTTAAGAGGATTCTCTCACGCATCATAGGACTATAGGACACTGTGACGTGGAGTCAAATAATGCGGGCAACAGATCCTTCCTCCCGTTCACCCCCCGCGCTTTGTAGCTCCCGACCGTCCCAAAATCCACCAATAGCTCCCTAGCGTAACCTGGGTGCCTTCTCGAAGCTTCCCTTGCAAGCTGCCGCCATGTGTGTCAGTGTGCCAATTGTACCAACCATGTACCTGTCCCTAAACGGTTCGTTATTGTTTCAAAACAAAATAAGATTGGATATAAGAAGAGCATGACTCAAATGAAATATCTCATGAGAGATATGGAATAAATTGAATACAAAATTTAATATCCATAATATAAATATTATTTTTTAATAACAAAATTTAAAATTAAGAAAATCTTAAATTATATTTGAATTCTACTATACATACTTCTTGTTAAATTTAAATTTTTCCTATTAAAATTCCAACCTCTCCAGTCAAAAAAATGATTACTATAAATTCAATTTGACAAATTTGGTTCAAAGCTATAGGACTGCTGCACAATCTAAGGAGGAATACTGTCAACTCTCTCTCTCTCTCTCTCTCTCTCTCTCTCTGTGATTACTCTAGTCTGCCTGTTTATATTCTTCAATCTCTATGTAAGATCGATGCTAGAGTTGTTGTTCCACATTCGACAAATTACCCTTTCAAAGTATGCATAGTAGGTTTCAGGTTCCCAAAATTGGGGAATTTGTTTGGATGAGTAAATTCTAAATTTTAGGTAAGTGGAATCTAGAATCTGAAACAAGTTTTTGTATTTTTCTTTATTCATGTCTTCACGTGATCCTACGATATTCCATGGGATTATTTGGAGCCATTAATCCGAGCTTCCATTTTATGATTGAGATTTTTACTTTGTTAATATTTCATATTTTTCGTATATCTTATTATAAGTCATAGTCAATAAATTGTAGTAACAAGTAACAATCATTAAATGTGATGATTTATTACAATCGTTTAATTAATAATATAAGTGGTACTTGAGTGGAACCTGAAACCAATCCTAAAATGTGTAACAAGGTAAATTTCAGGTTACGGAATATGCATAGTAGATTCTAGATTCCCAAAAAATAAGAACTCTGTTTGAGTAAATAGATTCTAGATTTCGGGTGAAATTTGTACAAAAGAGTTATCCCCCAACTGCAGGTTACTATTATTTGTGCATTGATAAGTAGTAAATTAGTTTTTATTTGGTGTAGCATGAAAAGAACAACCAGAATCCATAATTCATTTATTAAACAATGGATAATCATTGTCAGATAAAATTGCTCACCCGCATTGCTTACCTTCCTCCATACGAGCCAGGGGCATAACCAAAGTCTCAAGTTATCCCCATGTTACTTAAAGTTGGTCCACCTTTGTTCTCTTATCCTCTCTTTTTCTAACTTTAGATTAAACAAAAGACGTCCTTTCGACTGTCATTTATCCGAGAAGCTCTTTTCCGATCTCTCGCCGTGGGCTCCCCCGCAAGAATTGCCGCGACTTTCTTCCTTCACTTTAATCCTGAAAATGCGTCGAAAGGGAATGTCCAGTTCCTTAGCGTGGAAGGCAAAATCCCTTGGAGGCCATCGAATCTTACCACGAGCTCATGCCGAACTCAATTCAAAATGAATCTCGTGAGTATCTTTATGCTCGATCCGCCTTTACCAATGCGCGGGTTTCGGTCTCTATCTACGATCGAGTTCTTTCTGAACCCACCCCCACTATTGAAGACTTTTTGAATCAGTGGCGAGGATTTTCCGATCATCAACCGGCTCCAATTGATCCTTCCAAGGTCTCGACACATCACGTGCTAAACGTATTGCGCTGCTCCTCTCTTTTAGGAATCCGGACATCACAAGTTAGTTTTTTGTCGCTAGGAGAATCGTGCAGTTCCGATACCAGAAAAAAGAAGAATGTGCGCTCAAAGTTTAGTGAGCCAAACTGAAATTAGCCTATCGCAAAGCACCAATGGCATCACGGCGGACCACAGAAATCCGCAAACCCTCCTCGTGCCTACGGCTTGAGCCATTGTTGCTCCTTTGACCACCCTCGTCACGATTATTCACAAAGTCGGAGTTTGGGACACTTGGAGTGCCATAACTTGGCACGGGGGACACTTAAGTGCCATAACTTCAAATGGTACACTTAAGTGCCAATATCGGAGTTAAATGGAACACTTAAGTGCCACTCCGGCGAAAATCCGGCCAAATGGCTGACGTGGCAATTTTTCGGCGACCCTAGTCCAAAACGACATCGTTTTGCACGGCGCGTGGCGAAAAAAATGCAAAAACGACGCCGTTTCGTGTCGACGTGTAAAAAATAATAAAAATTAATTAAATTAAATTAAAATTTAATTTTAATTAAAATATTCTTAAAAAAAAAAAAAAGGCCGAAGGGGGCGGGCGGGCGAGGGCGAGCCCTCGCCGCCACCGCCTCCCCGCCGTTGCCGAGAAGGGTTGGCGACGAGAGGGGAGGGTCGGCGGGGTCGTCGGCCCCCGGCCGGCGGCGGCGAGGGCCGCGAGCCCTCGCCTAGATCCGGGGTGAGGGTCGCGGCCCTCGCCCGGATCCGGTGAGGCGACGAGCGATCCGGCGAGGGCTTGCGGCCCTTGTCGCCGGTCGGCCGGGGCCGGCGACCCGGCCGACCCTCCCCCTCCGTCGCCGGCCATTCCCGCGACGGCGGGGAGGCGGCGGCGACGAGGGCTCGGCCCTCAACTGCCCGCCCCCTTTGGCTCTTTTTTTTTAAAGAATATTTTAATTAAAATTAAGTTTTAATTTAATTTAATTAATTTTATTTTATTTTTTACACGTTAGACACGAAACAAATGTCGTTTTTGCATTTTTTCGCCATGTCGGCGTGCAAAACAACGCCGTTTTGGACCTTCGTTGCCGGAAAATTGCCACGTCAGCCGTTTGGCCGGATTTTCGCCAGAGTGGCACTTAAGTGTTCCATTTAACTTCGAAAGTGGCACTTAAGTGTACCGTTTTGAAGTTACGGCACTTAAGTGTCCTCCCATGCCAAGTTATGACACTCTAGGTGTTCTTTACTCTACAAAGTCGTTAATGGCAATAACTGAGGAATTCTCTCTGTATGTATAGATGAAGATAATCGGCTCCAAGCCGTTACTTAGAGCACTACTATAACATTAGACCATTGCATAACTGGTGGGCGGGCGTTGGCGGACTGGTGCACTCGTCATGGACGAAGAAAGGCTGCGAGAGTTTGGATCCAATGCTATCACGAGCTGCTTCACAAAGAAATCAATGCGAATGCATGCACGGAGAAAACAATAGAAATGTGGAAAACACTCAATAGAAACGTGGAAAACACTCTATTGCAGCCTACCGTTTCACACGGATGCACAAAATAAATGAAAACAACTGGAATTGACGAGACCGAAGTTTCAACGAGCCTCGGTACGGTCTAGACAAGACAAGAGGACTGCCTACCGAATCGTTTGGATACATGGCCCAATCGCAAAGCAATGTCCGAACAAGTGTTGGAGATATGCCAAGATCGAGCTGTAGATTATGATCAATCAATCCAAGATTGCAAAGGATTATAATCCATTAATTATGTCAATTTGTGATTGGATTTGATTTGATGTATATTCTCTTTTATTTTCCTTAGTTAGACATTCAATGCACTGTAAATGGGGATTCATTCAATGTAAATCATACAATACAGAGATATACAAAATACAAGCTCTCTCTCACTCTTGGCCTATTCTCTCAACTCTGACAACAAGCTTAATCTCTTCTGGGCGACAGCAGCACCTTGTTGATTAACTCGACCAGGTTCAAGAACGACGACCGGGAAGGACGCGTTGCCTCTCGGGCCATCTCCTTCCACTCCATTGCCTTCCTCTTCATCTCCTTCCCTCTATCCCTCTCCATCAGCTCCCTCACCTGCCTCTCCACCTCGTCCCTCTTCACGTCACAGTCGATCTCCATCCCGATCCCCCACTCCTTGCAGCTGTACCGGCATTTTGTCTGTTGCTCCGCGAAGAACGGCCAGCACAACACCGGCACGTCGGCCGTGATGCTCTCGATCGTTGATTTCCACTCGCCGTGGGTCAGGAACCCGCCAACTGTCGGGTGGTTTAGCACTTGCTCCTGGGGGAACCAACTCGCCAGCAGGCTCCGCTCCCTTGTCGTGGCTGAGAACTCCGGTGGCAAGATCGCCATGTCGCCGACAACCAAGTTGGGCCTGATGACCCACAGGAACGTCTGGCCACTGTTTGCGAGCCCCCATGCAAACTCCATCAGCTGTGTCGGAGACATCACTCTGATGCTCCCAAAGTTCACGTACACAATCGAGCCGGGCTGTTTCGAATCGAGCCACTCGAGACAGCCCCGGTCTTCCCTCCACAGGTTGGACCCGATCGACTTGGTGTCGTCATCAGGTATTTGCTTTGTAAGGAGATGAAGGGGGCCAAGGTTGTAGATGGGAGGGAACATGGCCTTAAGAGCCTCAAGGACCTCGTGCTCTAATCGGTCGAACGTGTTGAAAACGATGGCCGAGGCTCTCTTCGCTCTCTCGTTCTCACTCAAGCAGAAGTGTATCATCAGGTCATCCGGGTCAGTGGTTTGGATGAAGCTCGGTAAGTCTCTCAGCCGGATGTTTCTCATCTTGGGTATCCAGTCGATGATGGTGTCTATGATGTTTGTGATCCCAGGTATCCAGTCGACGATGGTGTCTAGGTACCCATTTGTCAAGTAGCTTGCATTTGCAAATTGACAGTCGATTAGTCAAACCGTCTGACCATTAACGGCAACGCTTTTACATCTAAAATTCTACTTTTGACCGTTGACTTGGTTAAAAACTCTACCTAGGAGAAAACTGTTGGAATTTGTGATCCAATTCTAGAAACTTTAAGATAGATTTGAGCTAGAAAATTCAAGAAAAATTCTAGAAGAGTCTACAAGCCGCCATCTCTTATGTGTTCTAGAATGCTCCATCTCATGTTACTATAAAATAATAGTAGCTATTTCTAGAGAAGTCTAGAGACTTCCTCCACCGATTTTGGGAGCTTATATAAAGGAGCAAGTGCTCCATGCTTTGGGTTATGGAGCTAACCATAAAAACCACATCATGTAGCTCCCTCACCAACACTTCCCTCAATTATTGTAAAATTATTTTCATAAACTAATGAAACTATTTTCCCTCATATCTCGTGTCCTATATCCTCCAACTATCCTATCTTATCCCTTGTCCATTGCACATATCACTAACAAAAAACTATAACTAATACCAAAACCATGCTTTCGCGCGCATACATCCAAAAATTTTTAACATGATATCAGAGCTAGGCATATTTGGATGGTTATGGGCGTTTGTCCTCACCATCCTCAACTAAAAAGGTCAGAGCCCGAGCAAGAGCCAAAAGAGCCGGAGCCAGCGCCAGAGCCTACGAGCTCCAGAATCAAAGCCGGAGCTAGAGCCAGAGCCTACGAGAGCCAGAGCCCGAGCTAACAACTACAACTAAGAGCATTTTGATGCTCGAGACATATGGGACATCATTGAAGAATGTTCAAAGGCAAGTGCAAGTGTTTCGACAAGAGAATGCAAGGGATCGTGGAATGAAGACGAAATAAAAGACATGGAAAAAATTCAAGGTATGTCCGAGACTTTGCAACACAAATCCGGATTATCCCGAAATTGGATCAAGGGGGAGTGTTGGAATTTGTGATCAAATTCTAGAAACTTCAAGATAGATTTGAGCTAGAAAATTCAAGAAAAATTCTAGAAGAGTCTACAAGCTGCCATCTCTTGTGTGTTCTAGAAGACTCCATCTTATGTTACTATAAAATAATAGTAGCTATTTGTAGAGAATTCTGAAGACTTCCTCCATCGACTTTGGGAGCTTATATAAAGGAGCAAGTGCTCCATGTTTTGGGGTGGAGCTAATCATAAAAACCACATCATGTAGCTCCCTCACCAACACCTCCCTCAACTATTGTGAAATTATTTTCATAAACAAATGAAACTATTTTCCCCCATATCTCGTGTCCTATATCCTCCGACTATCCTATCTCATCCCTTGCCCATCCTCTATAAACTATACCATGCACTTGCACACATCACTAACCAAAAACTATAACTACCAAAACCATGCTTCCGCGCGCACATCCAAAATTTTTTAACAAAAACTATGAATAGCGGGCCACTGGCTAATCATGCAAATCCGGAAGAAATAGGACTAAACAGTATGAACTGCAAATTAAATACACAAGAGAAATGAAAAAATCATTAGCCGTAGATCTGCTAAGTGGGAATTACTTAAATAAACCAAATGAGATCATTATTTAGTAATGCATACCTTTAAGTGGAGCAAGACCCTTGTCAACAAGAATGCGATACTCTACGTAGCCCATGAAGCCGCACGCGCTCGTCATCTAGAACAGGACCTCCGACACGCCGATCGCCTCAGCAGCATCAAGAGTGAAGCTCATCATGTCGTCCGACACCACGCAGCTCACTAGTGGGGATCCCAACGTCGCGCTCTCCTCATTGAGCCTCTCGAGCAAGTCCCGGAAGTAGGGCAAGCAGGACTTTTGCGTGGACTGGCAGAGGGTGGGGACGTCCTGGGTGGTGTCGGCGTCGGAAGGCGGGAGGCCGTCGGGGATGGTGCGGAACTGGAAAGACGGGAGGCCGTCGAGGGAGGAGGGGCAGCGGGATCGCAGGAGGCGGCTGTGGTTGTACTCGGTGTTGACGAAGGTGATGTGGAAGCCCCGGCTGTGGTTGTACTCGGTGTTGACGAAGGTGATGTGGAAGCCCCGGCTGTGGTTTGTTGGTGAAGGAGCTTGGCGAGGTTGAGCATGGGGTTGATGTGGCCCTAGGCTGGGAAGGGAATGCACACCGCGTGTGGCATGTGGGTCATATCTATCGAACCCATCTCTCTCTCCTCTTCCTCTTCTCGGTGTTTTGATCGTTCACTTGCTGTTGCTCTTGCTCTTTTCTAGGCAAGGAAGAAGAGATGGGCGAGAGAGGTACGTAAGGCTTTGGTCTATTTGTAGGCGGGGCGAGGCAAGTGGGGAAGGACCGGTTAAACGTTGGTGAACAATCCCGGCCAACTTGGAAGACGTGGGAGAGACGAGAAAATATTGGGTAGGTACTACCCTCCACGTAGGCGGTGGGTATCACCATTCGGGAGCCGACACGTGGCGCCACGTGGGCGAGGGCGTCGGGCGTTCAAATTCGCGCGCGGCCGCGTGTGGGGCCCACCGGTCCGACGCTTCCTGCTCCGCGACGCTACACCTGTCGGGTTGGAGTAAATATCGTCCTCTCTCTCCTCTCTCTCTCCCCTCCGTTCCGTTCCGTTGCGGGGAGAACAAAAGTCACACCTTCAAGCCTTCTCTTTCCCCTCCTCTCGCTCTGTCTCTCCATTCTCGCCGACGACTCTCTCTCCATTCTCGCCGAAGCCCCTCCGCACGACGCCGACGCTGACGACGCTGCCTCCGCCTCCGCCTTCGCCCCTGACGCCCTCTCGCGACTCCGACGCCCCTCAATCCGGTTGCCTCCAACGCTGACGACGCCGCCTCCGCCTCCGCCTCCGCCTCTGCCCCCGATGCCCTCTCGCGACTCTGACGCCCCTCAAGCCGGTTGCCTCCGACGCCGACGACGCCGCCTCCGCCCCCGACGCCCTCTCGCGACTCCGACGCCCCTTAGGCCGGTTGCCTCCGACGCCGACGCCGCCGCCTCCGTCCCCGACGCCCTCTCGTGACTCCGTCGCCCCCGACTCCGATGCCCCTCAAGCCGGTTGCCCTCGACGCCCTCTCTGTTCCTTTCTTTGCATCGGTATCTTTCATTTTGGTACTTCCCCTCTAAAACCCATGCTCATTTCGCTATGGCAATTCTCTGTCGGGCTTTTCACCCATTTGACTCGAATGGGAATTGCATGGCTTGTTTTGGTGGCGGTGCGAGGTTATGATGGGGAATGGAGTGGGGAGAGTTGTGGATTACGGTCATCCAAACTACAAGAAGGGTGACTTGGTTAGGGGATCACCCGGTGGGAGGAGTACGGTGTCATCACAAAGCACTGAATCCCTCCACAAGATACGGACCACTGATATTCCGCCTTCCTTTTACCTTGGAATCTTGGGTATGAATTCGTCCACATCTCTCTGCCTTTGGCTTATCATACCCGTTGAGTAAAATTTATGCAATAACTGTTTTATTGACCCGTTTTCTAACAGATTTAAGCTTTTATGAAAAAATGGTTTGGTTAATACGTATTCTGTTCGTTTTCCTGTTGTTTTTTAATTTACTCAGTGTGGTTATGTCCGCTTCCTGAATTTTGACTGTAAGGCCAGCACATACTCAAGTAGGGAGTGTCAGGAAATATGCTTTAAGTACATTATATGAAAACATTTTCTAGCAGTTCAAGTTTTTGAGAGAACGGTCTGACTAGCAATACTACTCAGCAAGGTTACTTCGAGCATCTTCATCATTGACATGCATGTATTGTCTATAGTCAACCTCCATCCTCCGATTCAGTTGACTTCACCGTAGTCCGGTTTAAATTCATCCATTTGGGTCTGCTATTTGTGAAAGATAGCTGAAACACAGGTGCATAAGGAATACCTGATACTTTTTTGTCCAGTGCTATTGACATGTGCATGGTGTAATTTGTTGTTTCTCTCATGATTTGGCAAATAGGACAGGAGCTTAGCAAGTTCTCGCTTTTCTCTATGACTTGAGTTTCTGATTCCCTGCTAAAATGCCTTGTTTCGTAGGTACACCTGACTTGACTGCCTATGTTGGTTTGCACGAGATATGTTCGCCGAAGGAGGGTGAATATGTCTTCATTTCAGCGGCATTCGGTGCAGTAGGACACATTATAGGTCAACTTGCAAAACTGAAGGGCTACTATGTTGTTGGTAGTGCTGGTAGTGATGAAAAGGTATGTCCATTTGGCTAATTATATGTGCCTTTATGTGAACTTTGTTTAGAACATTGATCATACTCTTAAGAAAGTCCATTGTGCGTATAGACTTACTTTCCATTGTGCGTATAGATTTACTTTTATGTGAAATTATTAATTGATAAAACGAGAAATTTAACGTTATCCTTGATCATTCTTGAAACTGCTCTTGAGTTTTTTTTTTTTTTTGGTCGAACTCTTCGAGAGATTGATGGGCTACTAGTCATCGATATTTGAAGTTGTTGCCAAACTTCCATTATACTTCCATCTTGTTCCATTCTCCCCTCATTACGGCACTTTGTATTTAGTTTAACTTCGTAACTTCAGATGTGCTCTAGTTTACTCATGAAATTCATGGCACAAGATTCCTGAAGATCCACCGGGCCCAAGCATCTGACATCACCTATAGTGTCATGGAATTTCCTGGCATTCACTTTAATTTGGAGGATTGAGTGCGTTGATTTTACAAGTTAAGAAGACTAAGTACAAGCAAGTTCGGAGATATCTCTCCTTATGCTCATGTTTTCTTTTTGACGGGTTGATTTGTTGAAAAGCAAGTGTGGATTTGATGAGGCTTTCAATTACAATAAGGAGCAGGATCTGGATGCTGCTTTGAAAAGGATAGAACATTAGTCTGGATGCTCATGAAGATTCTGAAATTGTAATGGATTATTAGCTGTTGAAGCAACTGGAAAAGATATCTTAATGAAATGGTCACTTGTTAAGCATATTCAATAAGGAATAGTTCAATCTCCAAATACTAATTCCACATAACGGTTGGTGTATAATTTTTGTAATCGGTTACTTAACCGGTGCTCATGGGTGCCCGTTGACATAATCCTTTATAAAAAGTGTAATTATATTAGTGGGTTCTTGCTTAACGAACTAAGTAGTGCTTGCCAATTGCCTTTTCCCATCAAGAAGCGTAACCGTTGTCACTAATGAGCAGATACGTCGAGTTTATTTCACTTGGCTTCGCTAGCTTATTGTGGTAAACATCATTGTCGTGTTTTCTATTATTTACAGAACATTACTTGAATCATTCATTAGTGAAAGATATCTAACTGTGACTAGATGATTGTGCCATGTCTCACATACAATATAAGCATTCCATTTTCAAGTGCGTTTGGTGCAATGGCTAGTTTTCTTGTACCGAAGCTCCCGGTTGGTCTCTCTGGAAGTTCATCTCATGATAAACCGAGTACTTTAGAGCAGGCTAAGGTCACTAAAAAGGAAAGGCATGCGATTCGTCCTCCAGTGGAGCACAATTGGTCACTTCTAGGAAACCTTACTGATATGAAGGCTCCGTAGATATTTCAGCATGAGCTACTCCAAAATTTTTCAATTAACATGTTCTGTAAGGTTTGGAATTCTATCATGTACCTGGCGCCTAATCATCTTGCATCCAGCATAATTTCAACATATCTCCTTTTTCTCAACAAATCACATTCTCTCTCGTTGCTAGATTTTGATTCATTTTTGGTAAAATCTAATGGGATGTCTTGGGCCCGGCTGGGTGCATGATTTCAGTCATCAATTTTATTTTGTCGATGCTGCCTGTTATAGCTTTTTTTCGATGAAGGGAGAACACTGTCCTATTGAGTGTACTTGACATTGATTGTTGATGAAAGGTGATGTAAGGAATCACTTGCGGTGTCAAATTTTCTAGGAGGTCTAGTTACTTAACTAGAGGAGATGGAAGAATTGCGTTGTTGGTTATGGACCAATACATTCACTTTAGAATTGATGAATCGCAAAGATAATATCTTGGTCTCTTCTTGATCAATTTCTTCTTGGACTTAACTCTTACCGTGTCCATCGCAGTTTTTGGGTTAGGTAGATGGACCTGGCTACCCATTTTAAGCACTTCTATTAATGATTTACTGCAGATTCCTGTGAGCAAAGTTCAGACATATGGCGACCTGCAAAATGTTTTGATGAAAAGGATATTTCTATCTGCGCTTCATTTTCGGATTAACACTAGATACAAGGTTGTCTTCTTCTATTTTATCCTTTACCATTTCAGTTTGGTATAGAGGTATATATACACTACGCTTTTGCTTTTGCTCTTTCCTTCAATTTATCAAGTAGAGGATCTCTGGATTTTATGATGTAAAATATATTGAATCTTTAACTGCATTGAGGACCTATATCTTTGTATGTTTTGTTTTTCACCAAATGAATTTGTTTTGATACTTTGCTTTTTACCGAACAGTTGGCATTCTAAGGTCAATGTGCAGCTTTTGATTAAAGCTGTTTTGCCAATGGACGTTCTTTTCCTTTTAGTTTACAATTTTTTCCTCCTAGCTTCTTGGATTAGAACACTTGATGGTAGATCTTATAATAGCTACACTATGTATACTTGCAGCATGTTTCTAGAAACTTTATGCACTGAAAAATTCTTTAACCGACTCTTATTTTTCTTCGAGTTCTAATCCACCCTTCACGTCGGTTGAACCGGATCACAAAGTGATTACGGGAGAGAAGGATGCACAGTCACCACTCTTCCGTGACTGCAGAAACCCAAGAATTGGCAGAGTGCCATTAAAGTTGCTGTTCAAGAGGTTTGTTATTATGTCATTCTCAAACTGTTTACCGTGGCATTGACCAGGGATTCTAGGAATTTGCAATAGAAATTACCATTCTTTTGGTTTGATGACATGATTTGACATTCTAATGCTTTTACATGATTCTTCTTTTGGTCGTGCATTACCTCAAAGCTTTTGTGAAGACGAACTTTAATACTCTCTTGATGGCGATGATAATAACTCCTTTTGATCATGACAATGTTTTTACTGCATTTTCTCTCCTCTGCCTTTCCTGGCTGTAGTATGTGATATAACTTTTTTGGTTTAGGTTCGACGGTTGAAGGAATTTGGTGTCACAAAAGGTGAACTAACTCGATATATGGATGCACTATTGAAAGATAGTGAACAGCTGGCAGCAATGATTGATAATGTGTCATCAGTAGACAATTTGGATTTCATCATGGAGAGTGATGCATTGGGCCATACCGTAATGGATCGAGGCAAGGGCATGAGAGTCTTGTTGCTTTTCTTGCCGAACGGTTACGCTTGAAGAGGTAATTTCTTTCGGATCTATCTCGTAACATCAACTACTATTCTCATGCTTGAAGATGTGAATTTTTGGTCTACTAGAAAGAAAGTTGGTCTGAAATTTTTCGGTGCAGTGAGGATATAGGGACTTATAATATTTCACGATGTAGGAACTTATGATATTTTGCAGTGTCCCTTCTACAAGGCCATCGACCAGTGTTGTACACACAACAGGAGATTCTTTTATCAGCCACTTTAAGGCAACACATATTTGTTGGATCAATTTGATGGTTACACTTTGTCTGTGCTAAACATTGGAAGTGGTGTTTTGATAATGCTTATCTTATGAGCTGATGTACTGGGTGCTTTTATGGACAGAAGAATTGTTCTCCTTTCCTCTGCAAGATGTGCACAATTGACAATGCACTGGCTTTCTGTCAATAGTGGACCTTTTTCTGCCTGAATAGCTCATCTGATTTGAATGACATGTAGACCGACAGTTCACTGCATGTAGTCATGTTGATTATAAATTACCACCCACTCATCCTAAGCACTCTGCTTTTTGAGTATCTCCATGTATGCATTGTGCATGTCAATCAGCAAAATGAAATTTTAATCTACATTAGTTTCTCATTTTTGTCAATATGTTTCTTTTATAAAATTGTGGGATGTAGGTCAATGCTGTGGGTGCAAAGGTGCTAGAGTATATTGCTGATTTTGGAAAGCCTACTGCACCTAAACTTGCGGCAATTGTTGCATGTGTCCCCAAGAAAGTGCACATAGACGGAGTTGGTGAAACCAAATTCAGAATATCACCAAGTGAGATTATTGATGCTATGAAAACTGGTCTGGAGCAACCTATTGAGCCTGAACCAGAGGTATCTATTATCAGAGAACTTTTCTTCTTTGTGTCTTTCAAATGTTGGTTGATTTATGATGTATTATATCCCTTACTTGATCTTATTTGTTGTAGCTTGAGGTACCAAAAGAACTTATTTCTTCATCCCGGTTGCGGGAGTTGAAGGGGCGAGAGAAAGCCATCCTTTGCTCCTTTAACTCCACTAGCGAGCATTTTGAAAATTCATGACAAAGAAACCGAGATCACCCAAAGTGCCGTCTTTCAAATGGTATTCGTATAAATTACAAGGTAAACTTGGTTCCTTGGGGTTATTGTGGTTACATTTCCTCTGTCCCATGAATTCTTGAAAAATGTGGTGTTCATATTTCTGTTTTATTATTTCTAACTTCAAAACCAAATTAGACTTGTGGTAGAACGCTTGGAGTTTTCCTCCTACATATAACCGTACCCCCTTGACTTTTCATTCATAATTCTGAAATCTCTCTAATGGGTATACTATGATCAACTATCATCTCGCCAAACACAATCTGCTGGGTTTTACCTGTTATACTCACTTCCTCACTTGGATACAGATTTCGCAAAGTGAATCACGAGGAGGTGTGATGCGACTTATTGTTGGTGGTGGAAGAGCAGTTGAAAGTTCTGATTCAAGAGGAGCAGTCATTGTGGGTGTGCGGACTTTGAGTGAGGGAGGTCGTGTTGGCAACTTTTCAAGGGAGCAGGTGTGTATTAAATATAGCAAACCTTCCTCGGCCTCCGCGGTTACGTGAGGTGGTTGGGAAAGACATAGGCTGCGTTGAATTTATTCCAATCCCTGAATGAAATTGACTGGTTAAAGCGCTTGGGAAATGATTTATACCTTCTCTTTGGCACACATTTTAAGTATGACTGTTGACTCCATATTTTGGATATATCTCGATAAAAAGTTTGGCTGTGCCTGCAAAACTTCAAATTAATTGGCAAATTTGATCATTCTAGAGAAACTGTTCTTGATCCAGCTGCAATGAGTAGTTTTTTCATTTTTCTTGGAGATTTACTACAATGCAAAATTAAATATTGCTTTTTTTTTTTTTTTTTTTTTTCATTTTCAATGCTCCACGGTAGGTTTTTTGCTCATTTCTTGTAAATATGTCGTACTTACTTTGCTTGAATTAGCCTTTTGACCTATTCTTGGGTCGTCGACCAGTAATTACCTTTTATTGCAACTACTTTAAAATGTTCTTTTACACATGCACACACAGATTTGGGGACATGTTAGCATTCTTGTATAATCATTTATACAGTTCTTGTCTTAATAATATACTTCTTCCCTCACGGATGAGCACAAATGCCAGGAGGAAGAGAAGATGATATTAAGGTGGGTTAATAAGAAAGCGCAATAGCCAAAATTTTGCCCCTCGCTAGTGTTCATAAAAGCTCACCTGTACTCCCCATCTGGACGTGGCTGAGTTTGAAGTGTAAAGCAACATGCACTAAGGTGGATTTAGATTAGTATTTCTAGTTTTCTTCAATCATGTTGGTACCTCACCATTCTTAGCGCTATATAGAAAAGGCTCATATTTGATTTTGTCAGACGATGTATAATTTATAAACAATAGGAAGATCGTTCTGGCTGAGCAATGCAATTCTTTTTTCCTTTTTATGTCTTTCGAAGAATGAAGATCATGTCCGGCTCTTATGGCGTATCGTTCGTGTACTTAATGTGAATTTTCTCACTTGCAATCCTCACGTCTCGCCTCTTTCCAAGGAGAATGCTGCTATTCTTAGTTCAACTAGCTCCATCATGTCATATGGTTTCGCACATGTAGGTTGAGCCATTGGAAAGTGGTAGACGAAACAAAGACCTCAATGACCACACTCATTACCCCGACGGCACACCCGGCCCCGAGCAGCATCTAGGCCCCGACGCTTGGAGATGGGTTGGTTTGTAGAAGAAGAAAAGCTCGCTTTTCTAGTAGCATCAATCTTTTTGTTAAACAAATGAACCCTAAAGTTGATAGTCTAATTGCACATGCCCATCATGTTCAATGCTAGGGACATTGGAGCCGAGCACAGGCGGACTGCGTTGATGGGAAAGGTTTCGGCACAAAAACTCGGGATCGAGCCGCTTGATCATGATGACAGCTGCATGTTCCCATGAACAGAAACACAAAAAAACAGTACTTTATGTTGAGATAAAAAGGGCAAGAACCAATAACTAGAATGCAGATACTCAAGGGCTCATCCAGAAGAGTACATATTTTCCCGATACTCGTATCGTGGGACTTTTTGTCACAAAGCCCCCGAAAAACAGAAGAAACAATTACTCATCATAGGAGTGCTTTCAGATAGCCAAATGCGAGATATAGTAAAAAGAGATTGATTACAGGATCTGAGAGGCACAAATAAAGAAAGAAATGGTTATTCGAGCAGATGATCTTTGCTCTCGGCCAGCTCTCGGCCAGACTATCACTAAGATTTGAGCTAATAAATGCAAATTAAATGCTTTTGTACACTTACAACACAACCTGACAAAATATGTATCATCCGATGCATTCCTATGTAACTTGTCCAGAAGATAAACTAGCGAATCATACAGAGCGCGAGTACAGAAATATGATCAAGACAAGGGACGGAGAGGTCGAAGCATTCCACCTACCAATATGAAAATAATCCCAAAGAGTATCAAGTAACACAAGAGGCCTAAAATCTTGAAACTAGTTAACCATGGGCAGCAGGTATCTTCAAGCTCGGTCATCAACGACACCATGCAAAATCTCGTCTTTCTTCTCTTGAGCTTCTTCCTCTCCCCGTACTCAATCTCAAAGCATCCGAGCTGGACAAACCCGAATGGAACTTTCGACAACTTCGGATGATCGCATCCTCCAAAGAATATTCTTATCATCTGTGTGGTTAATGGGAGTACTCAATCCAGATGCATCCGAACTTGGCCTCCACGGTCTTCATTCGAGAGAAATGAGGGAAAGGCGTTAAAATTGCAGGTGTATGTATGGTTACAAGAAGAACATCGAGCAAATGTTACATGAAGATTGTTACATAGGCAAAGGAATATAAACAACATGGATTCTTGTAATGAGTCGGACTCTTACCAAAGTTGAACTGAAATTACAAAGGACATCATGGGATACAACATGATGTCCGAAGCAACATTTCTTTGCAATCTGTTGAGTTAACAATACAACATGATATATAACTATCCTTGCTCACCTAATGCATGCCATTAACTCATAAGCAAGGATTCCTTCAATGGTATAAAAATAAATGGCAGGTAATCCCCTTCTTACGAGTGTAGCAGCCGAGATCATAAAATATTGGCTTCCCACCTATTCTAGATGAGATGGTAACACCTTTACAAAGTATATCCACACTGATATAGATGACGAGGACGCATTTGGGTACTTAAAACACATGGCCCATAGAAAAGGAATACAACTCGGCTTTACTTTTTTCAACAAAATTTGAAAACTTTGCTTATTAAGATTTTCCAAACAAATGGAATGGAAGAGCAGCCCCATCTAAGATTTTCATAAATGAAATGTCAATTTCCTGCTTAAATTTCCAATTGCCTAAGGAAGACCTGTCGTGGCGAAGACAATCGGGAACTTTTAATGGCATCGCAAGTATTTTCTTAACAGTAGCTCGAGTTGTGAACCACACGCTTCTTGCTGAACATAAGAAGGGTGTAATCTCTACCCCACACATCAAGGCGATAACCTTTAACCGAGAGATTCAGTCGAAGGTTTTTGTAATATCAATGCAGTCTTGGGAACCCAAAGCATCCTTGTGTAAGAGATTCCTCTACCTCAATGTTAAGAGGAAGAACAGGATCATGAAGCGAGAGCCTCGAAGGAACCATCCTCCAAACCCGAAACCCGGACCGGTTTAAGCGGAATCGGACTAGAGATCAGCATGACATGCAAAATGCAAAGCTCACCCAAAGGTGTCTTGCGCTATTCGGGGAGAAAAGAAGAGAAGAATTAACTAGATAGCATGATGGACCTGCATTTACTTCATAGTAAAATACTCCTCCGAGGTCACTAGTTCGATATTATTTTGGTAAGCACACAGCATTTTGCTCAACTCATTGTGGACTATAATTTTGACTCCTTATGTAGATACAAATCAAGAACCAACATGGACTCCATTGCGACGTTTAACTCTCCTTCTTGCTCCCATCCCAAGGAGCATTCAGAACGTATGTACTTTAATTGAGAATTAGAGCATTAACTTGTCTCCTTAGCATATGAACACGATAATACACAATATAGATAGCTGCTGAAATGATGAGGTCCAATCTATTAAGAATAACTTCATCGATTCAAAACTTACTCCTTCATAATTTACTTGGAGCTTTCTGAAGCTTTGGGTCTAAATCAATAGAGTTCTCCAAGTGCTTCAACACTGCCTCTCCATAGTCTCGGAAAGATCTGTAACCTCTACACTATTAGGATCTTAGAGAAGGAAAAAGAAAACGACATTGCTAGAAACCAAGAAACCACATACCCTCCCTTTAAGTCCGGATGACTCTGGTTGATCTTCAACCTCAATTCTACAGCAACGGCTGCTTCTTCTAGACCCTCTACCAAATCTGTTGACTCTGCTACCGCTACCTGCTCCTGAAGCTCGAGCGGAAGCAAGTTTGTTGAGAACTTTGACCTATAACAAAATGCTTAATAATTATGACTCAAAGCTTCAAGCTCATGCATTGCAGTTGGGGGCATTTAGAATTCATCTCTCGCAACGTCACCGCTCATCTATTTCAAAACTTTTAATAGCAATTTCCATCTCAAATTGTACTTTATACAATTAAATCACAGAGATCATGCAATTCGAAATAATATTAAAATTAAGGATAACACAATATTGTTTTTCAGAACCCTAACAATTCAAAATTGTCAAATACAACTCAATATTGTGAACGCATTTAAATGCAGATGTCTTTCCCTATTATGAAGATCGATTGAGGACAACTAGTTAGAAACGAAACATATAAATAACCACGATTTTATTCTTGTCTTGATGGAAAGTAAAGCATTCAAAATTAAGATGACATTGTCCAGAAGTAGTAAAAATACAAGGTGCCTGAAAATTTCTCCCTCCAAAATCAAGTTTGTAGTTTTGTGATGTGTAGTTCACTAACCTTGAACAAACTCCGAATACGCATAGATAGGAGAGCAAGAGAGTCAGATTCCGCAGGGAAAGATTGTCTGCTTTCAGGAACTCATTCTGCAGACCAAGAGACTTGCTATTGGTATTTTTTTCAGAACTGAAAAAGTAGGAAGAACCCAATAATAAAGACCAAAAATCCTGACAAGAGCTTAACATGCGAATGCAATTATAGATAGAAGTCTCCTTGCATATAGACAAGCATTGAGAATGTACTCGATGCTTTTGTAAGCTCCAATATAAAAATTTGGACCTCGAAGTATTTTGCGAGAGAAGCAAGGAGCTTTGCATTGAAATCAATCCCAACTAAACAAGCCATACCCGCAACAAAAGATGCAAAAACGGCGGCATACCTTCAAAAGAAGCAGCAGATGTCAGTTAAAAAGCAATTTTGAGACTAGATCAAAGGTTGTGGTATAACACAAACCAGCTTCATGTTTAATTGCGCTTATTCTCGATACTTCTACCCGATATGGAGGAGCCGGCAAACGATGACAGCTCTACTGTCAACATAAACATGTAACCAGCCCATATTACAAATGAGGTCCCAAACTCTCAAAAGAAGATGAGCCACACTTATGTCCAAAAGTAGATATGACCCGGAGAAACAATGAACAAAATAACCACAGAATGAAATGGGGATTGAGTAAAAATATCAAAGCCTACATATTATTTTCCTAATTAACAGCATTAGGTGCGCCAAGCGTACAAGGCGCAAGATAAGAACATCAAAGTGGAAAGGAAAAAACTTAACTGTTCATTGCCACGAGGACCTCCGTAACAAGATGCCAAAACCTCTTCGGTAATAATATTGGAACCAACCGTGCGACCAACCGACGCATATGGGAACAATAAATGGCTTGAGGTCCTTAAGCAATTATTCACCCTTAATAAATAAGTGACAATGATATTGTAGATGTATGACAATAGAGCATAAGGAACTTGACATCCAAAGAAATGATGCATTGTGATAATAGTTTTTCAATCTAAGATAATGCTCCACCATCACAAAATTCAAAACATAAAAAATACTCAACCTCACGGGTTGAACACTAAGTAGAACAAGAATAGCCACATTCAAAGGAGCAATACTAAGATGGAAAGAACCTCATAGAGTTTACAACCAAAAGGGAACAAAGATGCCTCGAAGGACCTGAAGGGATCAGAGAGCAGCTATTCACACACGATTGACACTCTCATGAGCCTTTTTGAATGGATAGCAAACGTAAATATTTCAAATTTTTACTGAGCAAGATCAGTGAACTCCTGTGTAGGAAGAAAATTCCTGGACAATCCTAAGATGTTACTAAACAACAACTAAATATAAGACATGCAAGATGCAAAGAGCTCAAGATGAAATATAGCTAATGAGGAGCTCAGATGACATACGGAATAGAGCGTGGCTATTTCCCCAGTGATGGATTCCACATTAGATTCAGACAACCTATTTAGAAATGAACCAAGTGATTAAAGCCTGTTCAGATATCCATTCAAAGATGGAAGGAACACTAATAATCCATAATGAGAAGTAATGCAACTCTCTTACCTCGTAGCCGCCTTCGGAGCTGCATGTGCTCTTCCGACTCACTTCCAAAGACGTGATCTCAAATGCGGTGCAACATACTTCGCCTTGCTCTCGGTCGAGGTCGTATTTACAGGATCTCTCTCCCTAGCAACCTCGCCTGCAGTGGTCTCTGTTTTACAGATGCTAAGGTCTGATTCATCTTCCTTTATCGTTTTACTCTTCTTCCTTTTCTTCCTAGTAGGTGCCTCCACAGAAAATCCTCCAAATCCACCTCAGCGAGAGGGTTCTACCGAGCCACCGGCTCCACCTTAACATGAACAAACTTGCTCCATCATCCCGCATATGCTCTAACTTGGACCTTTCACTTTTTCACAAAAAAATTCATTCACTTTTCCAAGATGTCCAGAACTATTGGATGATCGCAACAACGTAACCACCACTATGACTACTCACCCAAGGTGTAGATCGAACATAAACTATTGAAGTGAGCGTTTCTCTAGGCTATTTATGTTGCGACCGTGCATTATCTATGCTTTCACGGGGCCTCCGGATTCATTCATCCCAAGATGTTGAAAAGAGTTTGATGACCCCCGTACAAGAAAATGACAAATATATTAATATTTATACAAATAATATGCTCGATAAATGTCTCAAATAATCCCATATCAAAAAAAAAAAGTTAATTGTACCCGACTCGAAATGGTTCCATGAGATCTATTATTGTACTCCAACATCTATCAAAAAAATAAACTACTAATAGTAAATATTACAATTGTAACATAATGTTGAAATAATACTAACAAATAAAATGATTCATAATAAATACCTGAGTAGTGAATGGAGAAAATCTATTCAAATTGCTTGGCGCCATGATATATGATGATTGCATCTACATTTAAAAAAAAAGACCCCATTACCATAATGCATGAAACAGTGAATTGAAAAGCTAAGCGAGCACTTGTATATTGCAATAAATTGGCAATGCTCTAAAGCCGATAATTACATCTCCAGAAAACAAATTTGAGTAGCTTCACTCAAAATCGTTGCCGAAAACCTTTATAAGGCTCCTGCAAGTTTTGCAAGGGGAAATCGCTTCACCACAGGAATGCTATCCTTTCTTGACGCGAAACTAGATGATTGATCACTCATGTGATACATTATTTTATCAATTCAACAGTATCTGCCACATGGCCATCCCTACAGAATGCTTGACCTCGTGAACGTAACTTCAATGGTACTTATCGGAAAGGAAAAACTACGGTGAAAATCGAGGAAAGAAACCAAAGAGTAATCATAATCCCGAGATAAAGGGTCCATAAAATCTTTCCTCCTCGATTCAGTGTTTGATCATTACTTGGTTGAGAGACATCAGTCTCTAGGTTTGACTATAATGTTGAAGTTGATCTTGATAAGTCGTCTTAAAACAAGGGAAACGACAATTTGAAGATAGAACAAGACCTCTAGGCCGACATCAAAGGGAATATCCTCTAGCAGCCCATCAAATTCACAACCTTTTCTTCATTGTCACAGACTACACCGTTGAGGCAAAAGTGCTAGCTACTACTTTGTTCCTTATCACTATCGAAATGAGTTACCCATGCTTTTGAATAAAGATGAAATTAAGGTTGCTTTTTGGTGAGAATCGGCAGCAAAAGCAGAGCCAGAACCCCAAAGAACGCAAAGATGACACTGCGAAGAAGTCCACAAGGTCGAACAAGCGCCCGAGCTCGCGCTCGAGTCGCGGAACAGATTCGCCCGAATAACAACGAGCGAGAGATAATCAAAGACGAGAAGCTACTGCAGTAGCATTCGACGAGGACGCCGTGAGATATGAGCAGGGTCCCCAGCCGAATGATTGGTCGAGGCTTCGGCGGAGGTGGAAAGGGCGTCGGCGGAGGCGGAGGTGGGCGTCGGCGTCGGAGTCGGGGGCGACGGAGGCAATCGGCGGACCCGCAACACGACCTTCACCTGCATTTCCACCAATAGGATTGGAACGGTGGTGTGAGTTACCGAATAAACTGTAAGACTCATGAAAAAAGCATCCAAAAAAAAAAATTACGAAAGGGTGTCGGCCACGGCGTCAGGGCGGAGGCGGAGGGGCGTCGGGGTTGGCCAGCAAGGGCGCTCCGCAGAGGAAAGAGGGAGAGAGCGGAGCAGAGGTCGCGAGAGGGCGGAGGCGGAGGCGGAGGTGGCGTCGTCGGCGTCGGAGTCGGAGTCGAAGTCGGGGCGACGGAGTCGAGAGAGGGCGTCGGGGGTGGAGGCGGAGGCGGCGTCGGAGGCGTCAGGGGAGGAGGCAGAGGCGGAGGCGGAGGCGACGTCGGAGGGCGTCGGGGACGGAGGCGAAAGCGGCATCGGAGGCGTGGGGGTGGAGGCAAAGGCGGAGGCGGAGGCGGCGTCGGAGGGCGTCGGGGTGGAGGCGAAAGCGGCGTCGGAGGCGTCGGGGTGGAGGCAGAGGTGGAGGCGGCGTCGGCGAGAATGGAGAGAGAGAGCGAGAAAGGCGAGAATGGAGAGAGAGAGCAGAGGAGGGGAAGAGAAGCAGGGCTGTGACTTTTGTTCTCCCCAAGGAACGGAACGGAGAACGGGGAGAGAGAGAGAGAGGAGAGAGAGACGAAGGACGGGGTGAGAGAGAACGATTTGACAGGGGCGCGGCGTCGCAGAGGAGAGCAGAGCGTCAGAGCGGTGGGCCCCACATGCGGCCCGCACGCGAATTTGAACGCCTGACGCCTCGTCCACGTGGCGCCACGTGTCGGCTCCTGAGTGGTTCGACCCATCGCCTACGTGGAGGGTAGTACCCAGCCAATATTTTCTCGGGAGAGACGAGCGGGCAGGGACGTTGACGCTCAAAAAGCCAAGCTGGAGGACGGCGTGAGACGGTGAGAGAGACGTGAGATTTGTCGGAAGATCTCGAATTCCAAAATGTGTGGTTATAAAAAAAAAAATTATTTATCTTTAATGATTTGACTAATTTAGAAAAACGAGATGATTCAAAACTTTTTAATCAGAAAATAACCTATACTTTGTTTTTGGTCAATAAAATAACCTATACTTAAATTCAAAATAATTATGTAAATTATGTTTTTTCTGTACAACTTGATCTACACAATTACAAGACCGTTATCAATGATTAAACCCAAATACTTGACAATTGGACATAGCGTCTCTGATGGCTGGACCTTGGAAGCCTCCGGTTTGATTTAGATCTTTGGTGATAGGATGTTGCCCCCTTGATAGAGACCTTGCACCTAAACTCGAGTCTTTAGATTCGTACGTCTGTTTCGTAGTTTTCCTATAATGATAATGTAAAAAGATAAAAAAACCAAACATGAGTAAGTAAAATAACTTCTTCTAAAAAATTTTTCCAACAAAGTTCAGTTACCTTGAAGCAAACAAGGCAGTAGTTTGGTGAAAATTAAGATGAATTTATAGTAAGGACATGTGAAAAACACCCAACTGATATTCAAATGAGTGAAATATGAGTGAACCGATTCCACTTGTATACTTGTCTTGTTGGCTAGATTTACACTGCTATCATCCCCTCCCATGTTCTCCATGTCCAACTCCATGAGTCATTGCTCAAAGCAACATATGGATGTACATATGGTGCAAGCAAAGCTTTTAGACATGCATGGCATGTGCAATCTAGACCAAAGGTCGACCATACATTTAAAATGATTCAAAATTTATGAGAAAATAAATACTACGTGATTTACGAATCGAATCTATCTCAACCGCTAATCATATGGATCCTACAATGAAGCAAACATAGTTGAAAATTAAGATAATGATGGTTTGCATAATTTATGGATCATGTAACTTTCAAAATTTGAGCTTATGCATTTATTGCGTATGTCAAAACATATAATAGAGCAAAAAAGTATATCTGACACTACACTTCTTTATTCTTGTGTTCACAATTTTTCTAAGGGTGAAAGGAGAACAAAAAAGTCTAATTAAACGCTATTGCCAGTCACAAATCTTGAATTCTCTTTTGGACTTCATGAACAATGATGGAGATTGCTCCTAGGGTGTCCAAAACCCTAATTCAAGAACTCATCCGGACTCGAAAATCTGCTTGGTAAAGCCAAAATAGATAGTTGAAATCCAAGATTGTATTTTAGGTAACACAAACATTGTTTAATAACATAGCCAATATTGAACATTGATTCCATTGAGTAATATAGATTTTTCTTTAGTAACCAAATATGAATGTATGGAGATTATTATACCACCCACCTGGGTGGCGCCGTTGATTTTGGGCCTCCTCCCCCTCACGAAGGGGAGAGGTTCGAAATCTCAGCGCGTCGCCGGGTGACTTACCTGGTGGCACGTGTGTGGTGGCTAGCACGTGTCGCCCCCAGTGGTTTACTTCCGGCATCCGGCCGTGCGGGGTTCCCTGGTCACAAAAAAAAAACAAAAAAAAAAAAAAAGTATGGAGATTATTTGAAGGTTTTATCTTTTTTTTTTTTTTTTTTGCAATGCAATGTAGGGCAAGATTTTAGTTCTTATACGGATGTAATTGATATGGATTGAACTAAGTAGCCATTTTCTTTTCTTCTTATCATGTAAACTAGCAACTTTCTTACTTGGCAAATTAAGTGACTTTTTTTTTTTTTTGGGTATAATTCGAGAATCTAAATGCACGATTACAAAAGCTAAGCTATTTGGAGGCTTGTTAGAAACCCTGCACGTCCCATAAAATTAGATTTAGGCATCTAGCCTATACGGGTATTGCAACTGAAAAGGGTTTACTCGCAATTAGTGAAATTTTGGCAAATGACCTTTGGTTTCTGCGTTAGAAATACCCAAAACAGTTTACGGCCATTTAGTTTACCAATTTGATGAGCCAAATGCGTACACGGATTAAACAGTTGACTTTTTTTTCACTAACATGTTTCAAATCCTAGCTTAGTCAAATAAATTTCCACAAGAAAAATGCAAACGACAAAAAACGTTGTAAATTGAACAACTTTTCTTCTTATCATGAGAATTTTTTTTTTCATGGATTACATACCGCATGGACCGTGTTTGACCTCAGCAAATAGAGAAAATGAATGAAATTTCATTGAGCCATGGATTGCTTCGCCTCTTACCCCTAGGCTTATATAAAACGTCTTCTAGAAAATCGCCTGGCTAGAATTTTTTTTTTATATATATATATATATATATATATATATATTTTTGAAATATATTAATCCTCAAGATATTAATTGTACAAAACGTAAAAGCAATCAGCGCATTGAAATTCGTGAAGTTTCCATAATTGATTGCTTAACAAGTATCTTCAAGAGACTCATTAACAAAATCCAAGTTATAATTATTTATTTAGATTGAAATGTCGCGTTGGTCGGCGATTTCAAAGAGGATAATAAATTCAATGAGCCTTCTCCTTATGGTAAGTGACGGTGAAATAAAATGATCAATTATTCAACTGGCAATGTATTCCATGTAAGTTCAAGGTTGGGAAAATAAAAAGGGGCACTAATAAGCACTCCAAAGGGGCTAAGTAAATCAACTAAAAATGAACATGACATTTTTTAAACATCTTCTAAAAATAACGTTGTTACACATTTTAATGGAGTCGCTTACTTTAAGTATTAACTTTTGGATATCTATAGGAGGCTCTTTAAGATCTTCTCTAATGGATAATGACACATTCTAATGATGGAAACATTGACATTTACCTTAGCGTCTCTAACTCCAACACAGGCGAGGCAATCACAACAACTCGATACGACGTGATTCATTAAATTAACAAAGCTTTGTGTTTCCAAATCTATGCGGCTATGAGTCACCTACGAACTTAAAGGCGTGGAGTTGATTTCTTGGATATTCTATATCGAAGAATTAAAATAAAAATTAAGGATCCGTTCGTTTCGTAGAAAATTGGTCATTTTCGAAAAATATTTTCCCAGATGTCATTTTCTAAGAAAATGACAATATTTTTTGGTGCTCTGCTAAAACCTGAAAATGTTTCAAAAAATATTTTCTGATGTTCAATAAGGAAAATATTTTCTGCTCACCAGATTGGCGAGTGCGAACGTCAAGCTCGAGGCTCACTAGATCGACGAGCGCGAGTTTGAAATCAACGAGCTTGATGTTCACCTAGTCCGACGACTAGCCAAGAAAAAAGAAGATGGGAAACAAAGAAAATAAAAAGAAAAAAAAAGAAAAAGGAAATTAAAAATAATTCAAATTAAAAAAGAAAAAGAAAATTAAAAAATAATTCGAATAAAAAAAGAAATGAAGAAGAAGAAATGGGAGGAGGAATTGAAGATTTGTAGAGGGGTAAAAATGGAAAACATTTTCCCTTATTTTAGAAGACTTTTTTTCCTTTGATGGAAAATATTTTTCCCAAAAAGTTCATTTTCCGTGAAACGAACGAAGCCTAAGTTCCGTTTTATTTTTTCTCTTGTGTGAGGATGGAGGTACAACGTTAAGTGCAAGGAGGAAAAACAACCATTTCCATTCTTCATCAATCTCGACCCAAAAAAAAAAAAAAAAAAATCTTCATCAATCGCTACGAGAAGTCTTCCGCGATTTCCGTATGAAAATGAACATTCTATCACATGGAGGGTTGTGCTCGTCTTTAAGTAGACAAGTTTGAATTTCTATTGGAGAATAGGGACACACATGGAACGGACTTTCAATGTGTAGAGAAAACGGTCAGATTGGTCGGTTTGGTTCAAGCTCGGGCTTGGGCTACTCCCTCTCTCGCAATTACCCTAACATGAGGTATTGGACTTTTATCTACGCCGTTATAAGTAATTGTTGATACCCAAAGTTAATCTTACTATCACATATTGATCACAAGAGATATTCACATTCGAAATAATCATCATTTTCACGTGCTAGTTATGATTACCAACAATCATGCCCATACCAGTCGCAGAGACAAAATATGGCCAAGGTCTTCAAAAACCCTTGGGTTGGATTTCAAGGGGCCTACAAGTGGAGATGCGTGATTCGATGGTAAGGCAAATGATTGCCGTGTGTTTAGGCCAAAAGATACCACCATGGACATATAGTTCAAATAGAATTGGCATCAAGATTTTAAGTGGGAATAGTTGGTGCTCAAAAGGGCACACAAAATCAAATGAACGATTATTACTTGCTGAACAAGTCGCGTGATACAAGTCAAGAGACAACAATATGTGAATGAAGCGATAAAGCAAAGAACGTGGGAGAAATTAGGAACAACTTTCCAGGAAGGATCAACCGACCAAGGGTTACCAAATTGTCCTATAAATACCACAAACAATCCAAAGAAGGGCCCTTGAACAACACATCAAAATCTCTTATCTTATCATTTATTATCCTTGTGTAGAGTAGTTTCGCTATAGTTTTGGTTTTTTGTCATTGATTCAATTCCGACGAGTGTCTAAATTCTAGGTAGCGTTGTTGATTAGATTCCAGTACCGTTCGACTGTTCAACGGCATTGATTAGATTCTGACATTGTATCCTCGTATTCATCTATGAGCAATATCTATCTGATGTTGTTTCTACTGTTCAACGTCGTTGATTAGAGGATAATATTGTGTTCTCATATCCATCTAGGAGCACCTTCCCAATGTTGTTTCCCTTGTCCAACCCTGTCGATTAGATTTTAACGTTGTGCTCTCATACCCATTAAGGAGCAGTATCTACTTGATATTGTTTATATTGTCCAATGTCATTGATTAGATTCCGACTTTGTGTCCTCGAACTCACCTAAGAACAGTGCCTTCCTGGTGTTATTTCCATCGTCCAATGTCGTCAATTAAGTTCCGATGTTATGTCATCAAAACCATCTAGTGTTGTTTCCATCATTCGGTGCCATCGATTAGACTTTGAGATTGAGTGATCCATTTGGTCTTAGCAAGTTTTCATTAGTATATTGAAAGGTGCTTGAATTAAAGCATTGATTAGATTTCGGCACTTGTCATCATTAGTTTTGAGCTTGTACTAAATGGTTTCATTATATTTAAGACTATAATATTTATATCTATTTGCATTTGGCCCTTTCTGTTCAATACTACCATAGAACCTAGGTCCCTTAAATAAAAACCAAAACATACCACTTAATAAAAGATATTTCATTATGAAATCCGAAATCGGCGAAACAGTAATGCATATACATATACATGTACATACATACATACATACATACATACATACATACATACATACATGTAAGCCATGTCAACTCATGGGCATTCTGTAGTGAATCAGAATGTCTGTAGGAATGAATCTCATGGATCATCACAGTTGCCCCAACTAGTATTTCCGTCACGGTTGCTTTTTAATTGTTTACTTAATTTTATCTTTGGGGATGGATGTAGCGATTATATATTGATTGAAATTCAAGTTTACTTATTGAAGGACAAAATAAGGTAACAAGCGTGAACTTTTGTAATGCGTGATTCCTATCGGTTTAAATGGTCTGAAAGTATAACATTTTGTCACAAGGAGTATGATCTTGATGACATAATTGGAATATGACTTTCACCACTGAGGAATCCCAATGGCACATTTGTTTACCCAATGAATGATTTAGCAAAGGGTCATAAATATTGATTGAAAGCCATTGTTAGAGTACGGTGAATTTAGACATCAAATGGAGATTCCCAATATGCATGGTCCTAATCGACTTAGAAATGGCATCCCAATGGCACATTTGTCTACCCGATGGTATTTTTCCTTTCAAAACAAGGCAACTCGTCGTTTGCCCTTTCTTTTGCCTTCGACGTGTTACTACAACTCTATTTCCGGACAAAGCAATCGGCCCTAAAGGCTGAACTTGATGGTAGATCCCGACAATTAAACAGGCACGTGAGACTACTTTCATTTTTCTTATTATATATCAATTTATTGTATTTGAATTTACCCTTTCAAAATATTTTGGAATTTTTTTCTCCATGCATCATATTAAAATGAAAAATTCTAAGGGTACACTTTAAACCTCGTGTTTTTAAGAATTACCATTTTGCTTTTTGCTTAGACTTTGATTTTATTATTGTCATGAATCTCTTCTTTTTTGCCCTTTTTTGTCCCAGTTAGCATATGCCGTTTGCGGAGTTTTCAGAATGGGAAGGGTGGAATCTCTTCTTAAATTTTTTAATGCGTATTGCCATTTCGCTCTCACTTTAGCTAATAAATGGGAAAAAGAAAAGCTCAACACCATTAACACAGATTTTATTGGTTTAAATCATCAATTTGACAACAAAAAGGAAAATTTGGAAAAAATTGTCCAATGAACTGTTTCAAATGAAAATCAAGTAATATAGAAATTCGAAAAGACTCAAAATCGACACTATAAAAATAAGATAAGCATAAACTTAACATTCACTTGCGATAGGTAGTCATAGTTATTAGAAGAAAACATTGTACTATCATTGTGGACAACTAACTGTCCTCCTCCCCTGCCCCCTATGGCACCCTTTGAAGTTTCATCAATCTCCTTCTAAATACTAAATATTATTTTTCTCTCCAATTTGTGAAAATTCTCAAATCTTCTAATTTAGTTTTCTGTCATCGTACAAGATCAGTAAGTTACGTGATCACTAGTAATAACGAGCTACATCAGATAATTAAAAGCCATGTCAGGTTGCTCATTTCTTAATCTTTCATCAACTCATTATATCAGTATCCTTTCCTTTCAAAAAAAGGAAAAAACCACGAAAAACCCCAAACTTTGCCCCGAGTGACACATTTACCCCGAACTTTTTTTTGCGCCGTGAAAAACCCCAAACTTTCCAAACGTGATACATTTACCCCAAACTTTTTTTGCAACACCAAAAACCCTAAATTTTCAAGTGTGACACATCTACCCCAAAATTGAAGGGCATTTTGGTCTTTTCATTTTAATTTTTTTTTTTCTTTTTTTCTTTTTTTTTTTTTCCTTCTTCCCTCCGCCGGCCATGGCGGAGCCGCGGAGGGAAGCCGGCTCCGGCGAGGCTCGCCCTCGCCGGCATGGGGCGAGGGCCGCCCGATGCCGATCCGGCGAGGGTGCCCGACGTCGGCGAGGGCCTCCTCGCCGGATCCGCGTCGGGCGGCCCTCGCTCGACGCCGGCGAGGGCCGCCCAACGCCGGCGAGGGCCGCCCGAGCGCCCCACGCCGGCGAGGGCGACCCTCGCCGGCGCCGGCTTCCTCCCGCCGGCTCCGCCATGGCCGGCGGAGGGAAGAAAAAGAAGGAAAAAAAAAAAAAAAAAAAAGAAAAACTAAAAGATAAAAATGCCCTTATGGGGTAAATGTGTCACGATTGAAAGTTTAGGGTTTTTCACGGCGCAAAAAAGTTCGGGTAAATGTGTCACTCGGGGTAAAGTTCGGGTTTTTCGTGATTTTTTCCCTTCAAAAAATTTAATAATTTTGTTATCAATGCATTAGATTAAAGTAACAAATTGAGGAATTTTTTGCATCTTTCTATATTCTATAAATACGTTGAACTTGATAGCAAAAGGACATTATATAACAAACTTTTCGTGAGTTACATTTCTTATCCTTAGGAAGCCATGGAAATCTATATGACGAAGGAGGCCCTCTCGATCACGGTGCTATTGGGCTTTTTCACGAAATGAATTGATTTCTCTAGACTACGATAAGGACCAAAACTTCAGAGTGAGCCAGCTTTGATGGGCCATAACAGATCCAAATCCAAATCCGGCTTTTTCTAATTTCTCGTGGACCGAAAGCCCGAGAAGTCATTACATATGTTGCTCGACATTTTCAAGAAAATGTCTTCCCATTTACTCATTTTATGTGAAATAAATGGTTCGTTTGGATTATTGTTTTGGTAGTTTGGTCAGCGGAAACCGCACACCATACATACTCGTGCTCAATCAATTGCTCAAGTTTGAACCAATCCCTTCACATCATACTAGGCCGACACCAGCAAACTTGATATCTTCGATTTTTCATAATCGGAACTCATGGGACTTAATTGAAAAATTCTTGTAAGATTGAAGATTCAATGACATAGATTACAAAATCGAGAACTTCAAGAAAACAGTGCGAGTTTAATGATTAGTTGTACATGTTTTCCTTCTTAATGTACATTCTAGCTCCATTTCTCGAAAGAATTGAGGATCTATTGGAAATGACCTTTACTTTACCATTTTACTTAGTTGAGGTCTTTCGGCTCATGCCCTTTACTTTCCTTAAATCCAAAACTACAAAAACACTTTTCACATCCATATATCGCCATGGAAATCCCCATTTGATTTTTTGATAATTTTTTGAAATCAGAATAGTAGTTTAAATGTTGAAAATAAGCCACCAGTCCTTAGTAATGCCAAACTAGCATTCATCAAAATGGCAAATTACAGCAATGACAATTCCATTATAGCATTCAAGAGTGAGTGCCAAGCCTATATCACCGTGGACATTCCATTGATTTCCGCGAATGAAAATTTCAATCCAAAGTGAGCAAGTAGATGGAGAAATCATACTTATAGTGGATGAAGAGACTTTATTTTAAAATCACATAGACATGCGGATGTATACTTGTGAGGTTTGACGCCTAAAGGTAAAATTCTAAAGGCTTAAGGTCCCCATTTTGATTAGATCAAAAGAGTTTTCCCCACTTTGCACTTACGTCGGACAATTCTCTTTATCATTAATCAAAATGAGCGGGACCAAAAGTGGATAACCATGGGTCATTCCCCACACGGGTTCCATCTTTTGGCACCTCCTATAGGCTTCCTAATGCGATCGGGGTTTTAGATCGCAAGTTGTGTGTGTAAATGTGTAGTGCTAAGGTAAGTATAAAGGCATGCACATCAACTGATATCCAATGCACACACAGCAATTGATATCCAAAAACACTTCAATTTCATCCATATAGACATCATTCCCACGCCTCCCTGCAAAAGAAATGGATTAACAAACATTCCACCCCTTATTACTCTAAACCTACAAAAACATTTAACACATTGTTAGCGGACTAACCTTATTTTCCACACAACGTTGACACGCGCTATCAAATGAAGACCATGTTAGTGAACAACCAATCAAGTTATTACAGCCTAAGTCTTCTAAGGTTTGCAACCAAGTCCCCAACGGGCTTGGGAGAGCCTGCGCCTAATCTAGAGCCGTTGGTCCGCCTCTTTAGGCAAATACCCCTAAACCTTTTTCCTTTTTCCCTTGGACAGAAAAAAAGAGGCCACGACAACATGTTACCATTGATCATCTCTCCAGACAGAGTGGCCGGCCCTACAAGCTTAAGTTGATGGGTAATTCCGACAATTAGAAAGGCACGTGAGACTACTTTTATTTCAATTATTTATCAATTTATCGTGTTTGTATTTACCCATTCAAAATATTGTGTAATCTTTTTCTGGATGTAGTAGATTAGATTAATAAATTATAAGGGTGTGCTTTAAATCTTGCGTTCATTTTTTGCCTCTTTTTTCTTTCCGGTTAGCATGTGATGCTTACGAGATCTTTAGGATGCGTAGGGTGCAATCTCTTCGTAAATTTTGTAACACGCATTGCTGTTTTGCTCTCACTCCAGCTAATATAAATGGGAAAAGGAAGAACCTGGCAACATTAACATTGGATTTATTGGTTTAAATCATCTAATCAATAATATAAATAAAAAGAAAAATTTTGGAAAATTGTCATAAAAAACCTATTTCTAAAGAAAACTAAGCAAAATAGAAATTTAAAAAGACTCGAAATTGACACCATAAAGATAAGATAAGCAAAAACGTAACATTTCGATAGTGAGAGGTAGTTATTGTCGCCAGAAGAAAACAACCTACTATAATCATTGACAACCAGCTCCCCCACCCCTTGCAGCACACTTTGGAGTTTCATCAACTTCCTTCTAAATATTTTTTTTCCATTTTGTGAAATTCTTGAATCTTCTTTTTGATTTTCTAATTATCATACAAAAATTGTAAGTTATGCGGTCATCGGTAATAACGAGTTATATCAGATAAAGCCACATTTGACTACTTATTTCTTAATCTTTCGCCAACTCATTATATTGATATTTTCCTTTTAAAAACATTTCATTATTTCGTTCATGATGCATTAGATTAGAGTAACAAATTGAGGAGTATTTTTTGCATCTTTTAAAGATTTGTAGCTCCTTGGAAATTTGATAGCAAAATGATATGAGATACAAAACTTTCACAAATCAACGTTTTTATATCCTTAAAAGACATGCGCACTAATTGTGTAATAGGAAAATTAAAAAGCCAGCAAAAAACTAAAAAATAAAAAATAAAAAATCAAAGAACAAAGAAAAGGCAAGATCCCAGATCTAAAGGTGTTTTGAATTGCAAACCAAGCTGTCCGATTTGGATTATAAGACGAAGCACGTATATCCAATTGGGCCGTAGCATCCCTCTGAAATTAGAGCCCAATTTGTTTTTTAATTGAAACATCCTAACATGGGGAGCCCAATATTAGAACATTGAATGAAACATCCTATCATCATAGACCAACTGCTTCATGCCTATGGCAGCTGCACGGATATAGATATGCAAATTATTAGAATAATTAAATATTAAATTATGCCTTCATTTAATAGTTTAAGGTTTTAGAATTTTATAAAATGTCACATGATATCAGAACTTTGCAGGTCCTGAATTCAAATTCTTCCAGATCCCATTTGTCTCTCTAATTAAATATGTCTACATTTGGTACTAGGCAAAAAAGACCAAAATAAGTATGAGAATGAGTGATAGAATAATTAAATATTAAAGGCTTTGGCATTTTTGCTTTTTCGCGGGTACTGTTCACGGAATCCTCTTTGCTGGTTTTCCCAAGTTACTGTTTACCTGCATTTTGTGATGCTGATTCCCGAAGTTCCATTCGTCGGAATGGGCTGATTTTCAGAGGAAAGGTCCCTCTCTACCTACTCTACAATCCCACCGAAGGATTTTGTTGGAGCTGGTCTACTTTTGTAGAAATCCTCTGCCCCAGTTCTGCATTTTCATACTCCAGTTTCTGTCACTGGTTTTGCTGGTTTTTCGCTCACCCCGGGTGCTTCCTTGGTCGGATTGGGCTGAATTTTCGTGGGTAGCCTTCTCCCACCTAGTTTGGCCAACCTCCAGAGATCTCCTCATAAGCTAGCCTCCAGTTCAAGTTCCCCTGATTCCTCTGAGTTCGCACGGTTGGCATCTGGAGAGCTGCCCGTCGCTGGGGTTAGCTATTCTCGGTGGAATGACTCCTCTGCAGCTAGTCAAAGTTGATTGGAGATTTTAATCCTTTCATCCTGTCCCATCTTGCTAGGTGATTCGATCCCTAGCCCTCCTCCCTTTTCTTCTGGTGCATTCAGCTGTTTGCTGCTGTTCTCTGGGTTGAATTGGGATTTCGGTGCTGTGTTGGGATTTAATTGCTGGTTGAGGAGTCTGGGTCCATTTCCTATGTTCCTGAGCTGTGATGGAGGATTTCTAGCCTAGTTATATTTCCTTAAGATGGTTTTTCGGTTGCTGTGAATTTGGTGTAGACCAAGTGTTTGAGGAAATGTCTGCTTCTACTGTAGAAGCTGAAAACATCACTTCTCAGGGCAGATTTGTTGCTGGAACCTCTAAGGGGATCTCAGCACCTTCTGATGGGTTAGGCACATCAACCATACAACAAGGGACATCTAATCCCTTCCATGTTGCCACGGGAGAAGATTCGAGTAAACAGCAGCGCCCTCGGATGCCCCTCGCTCAGTCCAGCAGGTCGAGGGGACGCTCCAGGGGTAAGAGCCGTGCGCGGTCTTCTTCAGGGCGTCCTCAGCCCACTCTAAATGGCCAGCCTTCCCCTCCAGCCTGCTCCTGGGCTAATGTGGCTCGCCTAGCGACTAGGGCCTCGGAGTTGTCTTATACTCCTCCCACATTTGTGGATGGCAAAGCGATGATCAATTTGCCGGATGAAGCCCTTGAAGTGGTGGATCCGAAATGGCACCAATATTTGGTTGGGTATTTCATTGGGAGGAAGAAACTTCCTTTTGGAATGGTGGAACAATCTCTCAAGCACGTATGGGGATCTAAGCTTGTGGAGATTATAACAAATGATCAAGGATTCCTCTTCCTTCACATCCCAGACCCGGTGTTTAGGCGAAGAATTCTTGAAGAGGGACCAATCACGGTAGCAAGAGTGCCGCTCATCCTCCGCCAATGGAAGCCCCTTATGGATCTCAAGAGAGAGAACCAATCCATGGTCTCAATTTGGATCCGTCTAATGAATCTTCCTTTTGATTGTTGGACTATTTCAGCCATGGGCCAAATAGCAAGCGCGGTGGGTAAGTCGTTGTATATGGATCAATGTACCGACCAAGTCAAGAGGGCTTCTTATGCAAGAGTTTGGGTGGAAATTAAGACGAACCAGCTATGATGCAAAATCGTTGAAGTGACTCTCAAGGGGGTCACGCACACCATTGCCATTGAGTATGAATGGTTGCTGGTGGAGTGCCTGAATTGTGGATCATTTGGCCATAATTGCGGTGCACCTCCACCTCCTCGGAATCAAGCTCCAGCTGATCAGATCAGGCCTCAGCAGCGCCTTCCAGTAACCCAGACTAATTCGATCCTCATACTGATCCATGAGCCCATTCCAAATGCGAGCACCGCGGCTCAGCAGCAGGCTGTGACTGGTTCGCCAGCACCCCTGGTCCCAACTCCTCTAGTCTCAGCGGTTGCGGGTTCTCTTGATCTGGTAGTCCCTCAAGAGTAGCCTCTGTGTAGGTCTATAGTAAGAAAAAGAAGAATGCCGCCCCAAAGGTTGGGGAAACCTCTCACCCTAGCCATGCGGTTATTGAGGATTCCACTCGGCAGAAGGCTCCTCTTGTGGAGGAATCTCTTTCGGTGGGGCCAAAGAAAACTCACGGGGGCTCAAGTGCCCCTCCCAAGGTAGTTCTCTCGCTAGTGGTCGAGTCTCAATCTATTCTTGACCAACCCATTAGCTAGGACCGTGAAGATGTGTCCCAAGTGGCTACCACTTACGCAAGCTTGGACGAGGAGGATATCAGCTCTCCAGGGTCGTCAGCCCCCTCTCCAAAATCTTCCAAAGTGGATCCCTCTAAGGTGGAGACCATCCAAGAGAGACTTCTCTCTCTAGGTTCGGACCCGAGATCGGTGGTGAAGATAGGCGCCGCCGGCTAATCCCCACAGGAAACCGCCCAAGTAGAGGTAGGCTCCTCGCCATCTTCTCTCCTTAGGCGTAGCTGTAGTGTAAATAGCTTTTGCTTTCCTTTATTTATGCATTTTGGAGTATGGAATATTAGAGGACTCTTGGACCCTCTAAGGAGAACTGAGGTTAGAAACTTTGCTTGTTCGAATAGACTTTCTTTGATTGGCCTTTTGGAGACCAAGGTGCCGAAGTATCTTTATCGGTCCTTAGCTGATGGCCTTCTGCCGGGTTGGAAGTGGATAACCAATTATAATTACTCACCGAAATGGAGGATATGGGTTCGGTGGAACCCTGCTTTGGTCAATTTTGAATTGATCTCGTCCAATGACCAAGCGATCCATGGCAAAGCTTCTCTCCTCTTGTCTGGATCTTACTGCTGCGTTTCAGTCATCTACACGGAGCACTCATTTGTTTCACGGAGACCGTTATGGGTGGACTTGGTTAGGATGAACTTATGTTTCCAGGATTGGGCCTAGATGGTGGTAGGAGACTTTAATGCAATTAGGGACCCTTCCGACAGATTTGGTAGGTATGACAAATGGCTCCCTTCTTTTGATGAATTCAATCAGTGTTTATTCAAGCGGAGCTAGATGATCTGAGATATGCGGGGTTGCGTTTTACATGGTCCACTTCATTTGGACCTAATCGCAAGGCGAGAAAGATTGATCGGGTCCTAGTGAATGCAAGATAAAGCTCCTAGTTCTTTTACTCTCTAGCAACCTTCCTCACTCTTGGTATTTCTGATCACTCTCCCATGGTGGTCAAAGTGACTCAGCCCTCCCAACGGAGGAAGCCTTTCAAATTCTTCGAGTTTTGGATGGAACACCCGTCTTTTCAGGACATTGTGGACCAAGTTTGGGATACACCGGTTGATGGAGTCCCTATGTACAGACTGGTTTATAAGTTGAAGACACTTAAGAACCACCTCAAGCAGCTCAATAGCACCTTGTTCTCCAATATCTCCGAGAGGGTTGTCGTCGCCAGAAATGCCTTCAGGTTAGCTCAACTTGACCTGCAGCAGGACCCGACCAATGACTTCTTGGCTGAATTGGAGAAAGAGCATCGAAGATCCTATGTGGAGTTGAGAACTCAGAAGGAATCATTTTTCAAACAAAAATCCAGAATTAGATTGCTTGAGAGTGGTGATAAGAATACCATATATTTCCACTATTCAGTCTCTGCAAGACAGCTGAAAAACAAGATCCTTTCTGTTCTAAATAGAGACGAGAACTTGGTCTCGGAACCTAGGCTTGTGCAAAACACCCTCGCCTCCCACTTTCAGGAGTTGTTCGTGCCACAATCGACCCCGACAAACCCTCTCTACAGGACCTGCAACAAGTTATTACTTGCCCCCTTCGGCAAGACTAGGTTAGCCTTCTTGCTCAACCTTTTTTCGATAGTGAAATTCGGGACACTTTATTCTCCCTAGCATGGGGTAAGGCCCCTAGCCCAAACAGCTTTGGCGTTGAATTTTTTAAATGCAATTAGGAGCGGGTTGGACCCCTAGTTATCTAAGCAGTAAAGGACTTCTTTATCATCGGAAGACTTCTCAGGGAGATTAATGCAACCATCTTGGTGTTGATCCCGAAGGTGCCCAATGCGACTTCGGTCAATGATTATAGATCTATTGCCTACTGCAGCACAATCTATAAGTGCATCACCAAGGTGCTAGCCAACCGCATTCCTGCGGTGCTTCAGGATGTTATTAGTCGGTACCAGAATGCCTTCATCAAGGGCCATCGTATCAGAGACAATATTCTACTTGCCCAAGAATTATTTGCGGGATTCCATTTACAATCTTATATCCCCAAGTGTGCTGTCAAGATTGACTTTCAGAAGGCATACGACACAGTGAATTGGGACTCTCTCGAATCGATTTTGTGTGCCTTCCACTTTTCGAACCATATTATTCGACTCATAATGGTATATGTTCGAACTCCCATGTTCTCTTTATCCTTGAATGACGATCTTCATGGTTTCTTCCCTAGTGGACGTGGCCTTCGGCAAGGGGATCCAATATCCCCTTATCTATTCACGTTGGTCATGGAAGTCCTATTTGGGATTTTGAGTATGCGGGTGGCTCAACCTGGCTTCAATTTCTTTTAGAGATGCAAGGCTACAGGGTTATCTCGCCTCTTCTTTGCGGATGATGTCTTCCTCTTTTGTCGAGCCAATATGAACTCAGTCTCTCTCCTTAAGGAGGGATTGGATACATTCTCAGCTTGGAGTGGATTGAAGCTAAACAACAACAAGAGTGAGATCTTTCTTGCAGGTGGCTCGAATGAGTTGAGAAATAACATTAAGGAGGCTCTTGGTTTCGTTGAGAGTGCCTTGCCAGTGCGGTATCTTGGAGTTCCCATCATCACCTCCAGACTCGGGAAGGCGGACTGTGTGTCCCTAGTTGATCGGATAACGGCTAGGGTCCAATCCTGGACTCACCGCTTTCTATCCTTTGTTGGCAGAGTCCAACTTTTAAGGTTAGTTCTTCAAGTGGTCCAAGCTTATTGGGCTAGTGTTTTCACCATTCCTCTTGCTGTTTTGGATCGGATCGAACAGATTCTTAGACAATTCCTTTGGAAGGGTCCTAGCCTTGGGAAGATTGGTGCAAAAGTCTCCTGGGACGATGTCTGCTTACCTAGGGAGGAAGGGGGTCTTACTATTCATAAATTGCAAGACTGCAACAAAATGGTTATGCTGAAGCACATCTAGATCCTTTTTATTGACAATGGGCCTGAAAGAGAATTTTGCACCTTAGATTGGAATTTCGACTCCACTTTTGGTGGCGAATTGGGGATGGCCATTCGACATCCCTTTGGTATGATCACTAGCGTCAAAGAGGCCCTTTGGACCTTATATGTGTTGAAGAAAAATCCCTCAAGTGTTTTGAAGCTAAAAAAAAATACTCGTCAGTTAAGTCTAAAGAATCCAAGACTCAGTCGCTTAAGTCTGAAGAGTTCAAGACCCAAGTATTTCCGTCTGAAGGTTTTCAGACCCAGAAGTTTCGGTCTGAAGATCTCCAGACTCTATCAAAGTCTAAAGTCAATCAGACTTAGTTTTGTGATTTTGCCCAAGCTGACAGCGGTTTATTCCAACGGTTTAGGAATTCAAAAATTGGATATTATCTTCCTTAATCTGTTCTAATCCATGGAAGATCTTTGGCTGAAACTAAGCTCGGAGATTTTTGGATTTATCTAAAAATAATTTGTTGAAAAACAAGCAAGATTTGGAATGTTCCACTTTTGGAAACTCAAGATCCTGATTGTATGGGTGAGCAGGATTGACGAGCTATCTTCCGCTTATATTCGACAACATGAAGATCACCTTAATTGATTCATTCCAACGGGTAGATTGGATGAACTCTTTTGGAAAGTGCTAACGGCTATGAAGGCACGAAGGAGTATTTAAGGTGGAGTCGTAGTTGTTCGAGTAAGAGAGCGAGCCGATAGAAAAATTCAAAGTTCGAATCTCTAAAACTCCTCGTTCTCAATATCTCTTGAGCTCTATTTGTGTACAAAGGAGAGATACTTACAGTGAGAATTTGCGAGAGCTGTAGCAAAGACTTTCTACTAAAGAAGTCTAGATCGAAAGCTGTAAAATTCTCTTTTGCTACATAGTGAATACAGCCAGTGGGCTGTCAATGTAGAGAGTGGACGTAGGCTTACAATAAGGGGAACCACTATAAACTTCGGTGTCAAAATTATCTCACCTTACTCTCTTTATTTTATTGCTGCATGATTCAATTATCTCTGATTTTTATTTCAAGCCGAGGGATTTGGGTTAAAGGTTTGAAAAGAATTTCATTAACACTTATTCACCCCCCTCTAGGTGTATTTACTAGCCTTTATCAATTGGTATCAGAGCTTGGTTGCTTATTTATTGGAAGTGTTTATAATTTCCAAGCTAAAGATCTATGACTAGTATTTTGGCTCCAGGTTTGATTGAAGGCCAAAGCAACACCAGACCACCTTACTTCGATGGAAATGAATACAACGTATGGAAGAACAAGATGAAGGCATTTCTAAGATCAAAAGATCCTTAGGAATGAGATGTAGTAGAGAAAGGAATTGTTCCTAAGGCTACATCAACCATAGGGAAAGAAATAGCTGATGGAGTGGGACTGTCACAAGCCGAAATTTCAAAGAGATAAGCTCTTGATGCCAAAGCTATCTATTCTCTGTATTGTGCTTTATCTCCTATTGAGTATAACAGAATTTCATCTTGTGAAACAGCTAAAGAGGTTTGGGATAGATTACACGTCACATATGAAGGAACAAATCGAGTTAAAGAAACCAAGATCAATATCCGTCTTGGACAATATGAAGCCTTCAAGATCACTGATATGTTCAGTCGGTTTACAGATATTGTAAATGGCTTAGCATATCAAGGACAGCCAATCTCAAGACCAATGAAGGTCAATAAGCTGCTGAGAGGACTCTCTAAAGATTAGAATCACGTAAAGACTTCCATTAGGGAAACACAGAGTATCATGCCCCTTTTGGTAAATGAATTGGTTGGCACACTCCAATCATATGAAGTCGAGCAATTCAATGAGGACTTTGACACCAAAGGTAAGAAGTTAATTGCTTTAAAATCTAATGATGATTCTGATGTTACAAATTCAAAAGAAGACTTTGATGACAAAGAGTTGGCACTTCTGATTAGAAAGTTCAGAAAATTAATAGAAAAGGAAGAAGGTTCAATGGAAAAAGACAAAATAATCAAAGATTTCAAAAGAAATCAAATGAAGAAGACGATACCAACAAGGATGTTGTTTGCTTTGAATGTAAGAAAAAAATGGACACATTAGACCCAACTGTACCTTATTGAAGAAAAAGAAAGGAAAACTAGAAAGATTCAAGAAGGCACTCAAAGCTGAAACATGGAGCGACACAGAATGTGAAGAGAGTGATGAAGAGTATGCAAACATCTGTCTCATGGCGAAGTCAGACTCAGATTCAAATTCAGACTTAGACTCAGAATCTGATTCAGATTCAAAAAGTGATGTCAAGGTTAAAAATTTAAAAATTCATACCAAGTGTCGAATTACATTGATGAACTTTATGTTAGTCTTAAAGCTTCTCTTAAAAGGATTTCTGAACTGAAAAAGGAGAATTCCAAATTGAAACAACAAGAAAAGACTTTGATTGAAAAAGTTGAAAACTTAGACAAATGTCTTACTATTTCAAAAGAAAATGAAATTGTTCTTTCAAAAGAAAATGCTTGTATGGAAGAAGACCTTTTGAAAGTCACCAAAAAATTTTAAATAGGATCTGAAAAGTTGGACAAAATTCTTTCAATTGAGAGACCTTATTTTAATAAATCTTGTCTAGGAATGACATCTGAAACTATTCCCTTGATTGACTTTCCAAAGGTAAAGGAAAGTATCAAGAATAGACTTACAAAATCTTTTTACAAAAATCATTTTCAAAAGGTTTTTGTAAAACCTGTTGGAAGAGGTGCTCTTAAATGCTCAAAGTGCAAAAGCTTAGAGCATTTTGAGAAGGATTGCCCCAAAGTTTGGAAACCTATTAAGAGAAGTTGGGCAAAGACTGTTTATGGTGCTAACAATGTTGGACCCAAGAAAATCTGGGTACTAAAGAAAGCTTGAGTTCTTCATTTAAATGCAAGTCACTGTCAAGAAGAAAATCAAGTAGTATTTGGATAATGGCTGCTCAAGACACATGACGGGAGATTCAACTTGCTTCACAAAACTCTTTCAAGTGAAAGGAGGAAGTGTTTCCTTTGGCGCTAACAACAAAGGAAAAATTGTTGGTTGTGGAACCGTGAAAATAAGAAATCTCACAATCAATAATGTTTCTTTAGTTGAAGGCCTAAATTATAATCTTCTTAGTATCAATCAGCTATGCGACATTGGATACAAGATCAACTTTCAAGACAACACTTGTTTTGGCACAAGTAAAGATCTCTCACAATTATTCACTGGACAAAGACATGGTAACATCTATTTGCTGGATATAAAGTCTGACAATTCTCAATGCTTGATATCTATTCAAGATGAAGCTGTTCCCTAGCACAGAAAGCTTGTACATATCAACTTGAAGCAAATTGCAAAAGTTTCATCTAAGAAGCTAGTCTAAGGACTTCCTAACCTGAAGTATCAAAAACATGAATTATGCACACCTTGCGTACTTGGAAAACAGGTTAGAAACTCTTACAAATCAATAAATCAGGTATCTACTAAATGTGTTCTACAGCTGTTGCACATGGATTTGTTTGGACCAACAAGAACACAAAGCATTGGAGGTAAAAGGTATTGTTTAGTAATGGTCGATGACTACTCTCGTTTTACTTGGGTATTCTTTCTTTCAACTAAATCTGAAGTATTATCTTATTTTACTAAGTTTGCTAAGAAAATTCAAATTGAGAAAGGTTATATTATTTCAAGTATTCGAACTGATCATGGAGGAGAATTTGAAAATCAAGATTTTGCTAGTTTCTGTGATGATTCTGGCATTCAACATAATTTTTCATCCCCATATACTCCACAACAAAATGGAGTTGTAGAAAAGAAAAATCGTTCTTTGCAAGAAATAGCAAGAACTCTTTTGATTGAAAGCAATATTTCTCCTCGTTTCTGGGCTGAAGCAACCTCAACTACTTGTTATATAATTAACAGAGTTTTTTTAAGACCTATTTTGGAGAAAACCCCATATGAATTGTTTTAAGGGAAGAAACATATTGTCTCTTATTTTCATGTATTTGGTTGCAAATGCTTTATTTTAAAGAATTCAAATGATCGAACTGGTAAGTTTGAAGAAAAATCAGATGAAGGAATTTTCCTTGGCTACTCAATGTCAAGCAAAGCTTTCAGAGTTTTCAACAAAAGGACTCATATTGTGAAAGAATCCATGAATGTGAAGTTTGAAGACTCTGTTCAAAATCATATCAATCAGACTCAACCTGAAGATTTTGAATCTGTCCAAGTGTCTACAAATTCCCCCGAAGAAAAACAAATCTCAGATTTCAACCACAAACCAAAACAGTGGCTCCAACTAAAACAGAGACTTAGGAAAGTGACAAACTAATTACAAATTTGAAGCATAAATCTAGTCACCCTGTAGATCTCATCATTGACAACATTGATGAAGGGATTCGTACAAGATCCAAAAGGCATGAAGAGTCTAGTACACTAGCACTTGTCTCTGAAATTGAGCCCAAGTCAATAGAAGAAGCCTTAACTGATGAAAGCTAGATTGAAGCTATGCAAGAAGAATTGAATCAATTCAGAATCAACAATGTTTGGGAACTTGTTCCTAAACCAAAATGTAAGTCAATTATTGGAACTAAATGGGTTTTCAGGAACAAGCTGGATCAACAAGGAAAGGTGGTGAGAAACAAAGCAAGACTTGTGGCAAAAGGTTACACACAAGAAGAAGGAATCGACTATGATGAAACCTATGCTCCAGTGGCAAGGTTAGAAGCAATAAGATTACTTGCTTTTGCTTGCTTTAAAAATTTCAGGTTATTCCAAATGGACGTGAAGAGTGCATTTCTAAATGGAATTATCCAAGAAGAAGTCTATGTAGAACAACCACCAGGATTTGAAGATCCAAGAAAACCAAATCTTGTCTTCAAGCTGAAGAAAGCATTGTATGGTTTAAAACAAGCACCCCGAGCATGGTATGAAAGGTTAAGTAATTTCTTAATTCAAAATGGTTTTGCAAAAGGTAAGGTAGACACTACTTTATTTATCAAAAAAGAAGGAAATGATTTCATATTTGTTCAAATTTATGTTGATGACATAATATTTGGTTCTTCTAATGAAAATCTTTGCAAGAAATTCTCTAGATGTATGCAGAATGAATTTGAAATGAGCATGATGGGTGAATTGAACTTCTTTTTGGGACTTCAAGTCAAACAATCAAAAGAAGGAACTTTTATTCACCAAGAAAAATATGCAAGAGGTCTCATCAAGAAGTTTGGAATGGAGAATTGCAAGAAGACAGAAACTCCTATCTCAAATTCATTAAAGCTGGACAAAGATGAAGAAGGAAAGAGTGTAGACCAGAAACTATACAAAAGCATAATTGGTTCACTTCTTTACCTTACTGCATCTAGACCTGATATTTTGTTTAGCGTTTGTATTTGTGCTATATTTCAATCTAATCCTAAAGAATTTCACATGACTGCTGTGAAGCGTATTATCAAATATGTTGCAACTACATCTAAGCTAGGTCTTTGGTATTCCAAAGAAGGAGACTTCACTCTCCTTGGATATTCTGATGCTGACTTGGCTGGCTGTAAAGTGGATAGGAAAAGCACTACACGTACGTGTCAACTATTGGGAAACATGTTAGTATCTTGGTTCTCAAGAAAACAGGGTACCGTAGCTCTTTCAACAGCCGAAGCAGAGTATATAGCTCTTGGGAGTTTCTGTTCTAAAAAATTGTGGATGCAACAATAATTGAAAGATTTTAGAGTTGAAGAATCTTGCACAGAAATCAAATGCGACAACACTAGCGCCATCAACCTTACAAGGAATCCAATACTTCACTCAAGAGCAAAGCACATCAAAATCAAGCATTATTTCATTAGAGACCATGTTCAAAATGGTGAAGTGGTGATTCAGTTCATTGATTCAAAGAACCAATTGGCGGATATATTCACAAAGCTCCTAGAGAAAGCTCACTTTGAATCAATTCGCTCAAGACTGAATATTGTAAGGTCTGAAGAGGTTCAGACTCTAAGGTAAAGTCTCGAGATGTTCAGACTCAAATGTAAGGTCTGAAAGTATTCAGACTTTGAGGTAAAGTCTGGAAATTCTTAGACTCTGGCGTAAAGTTTGAATCCGTACTACTTTATCTTATTTATTTACTTTATGACGTCTTAGATTTATAATTGCTTTTGAAATTTCGAAATCTGTTTTTTATCCGATTTCTGACATATTTATGGCAGTTTTCTTTTTCAAAATTGGCAGTTGATTATTTTTATTTGGAAATTTTTCTTTTTTCTTTTCTTGTGATTTAGTATCTTTTTATTAGTCTTGCTATTTATACTCCTGAATCGTCGTCTTCATCCTTCACAACTTTAAAAAACGCTTCCTTTACTTCTCCTTCAAACCTTAAAGCTTAAAAAATTCTCCACTAGTGTCCCTATTCGATTTGTTTACTCAGTAAAAATCTAACCTTTTTGTGAACAAGTTGCATATTTGCTCTCGGATCAAGCATGTCTTCTAGAAAGTCATCAAGACTTGCTGGAAAGGGACCACAAAGGAGACACGAGGGTCTTACCAGAGTGGACCTTATGGGCGAAGAAGATTCACCACAAAGGGAAACTCCAAGCCAACAACACTTTGAAGAATAAGTTATTATCGAGGTTGAACCGGTAAGAACTTTAAGACCCAAACTTGCTTACTCGTTGTATAAAAAGTTGAAAGATGGAGGCATAGATTTAAACTTGATCGATGGGTTTCTGAAAGAGAGAGGATATCGAAATGAAACTATATTCTTGCGAGAAATGGAAGAACTGGGAATTGTTGGCTAAGGACTTGCGAAAAGCACGTTCGAAAATATATCGAGTGACCCGCGGTTTGGAACTGCTAATCAGCCTATGGATGATGATGAAAGGCTATTTTCTCAGTTTCAACCACGGATGGGTGTTGCGGTGAACACCATCTGTCCTAAAGGAAGTTTGTTTTGCTCAAAAAAACAAGAGCGAATTTATACAAAATTGCTGAAGAGACGAGTGATGAATCCCAGGAGTGTGGATTTCGATTTTCTTGACTCAATCAAGATAAATCTGAGGGAAAAATTCTCACAGTTGCAGCTTGAAAGGTTATGTACTGATGCGACAAGTGGACATCCAGAGTTGACAGCCTACTTTTATTCGAATTTGTCATTCTTAGATGCAAACACGTTGTCTTTCACTTTTATGGATAAGGAATATGTTGTGGATGTTGATACGCTTGCTGACTTAGTCGGGGTGGAAAGAGGGTCTTTCCAACCGATTAGGGTATCCACAGCACATGCCACACTGGAGATTGTGCGAGACAAAAGCTTGGAGGGCAAGACATCCTACACCAAGATGAATGGCTCGAATGTTCTGCTCCACAAAATTGTCATAAACTGTCTCAGACCCAAGGCGACCTCAAAGACTAATCTTTCGAAGACTGAAGCCAAACTCATGTTCGCTCTAAATGAAGGCAGAAGCTTTTCACTTCCCCACATTATCCTCTTCCACATGTACAGGACAATGGTTAAGGATAAATGACAATTGCCTTATTCATCTCTTGTCACTCGATTATTTAGACATTTTAAAATACAAATTCCTGCCCCATTATGCCTGACCAACTTAAGTCTTATGCTTGTTGGATACAAGATGGTGATGAAGATGAAACTTCAGGAGTTGAACAAAGCACTAGAAGGCTTGAAAGAAAAGACCCCTTCAAAAGATTTGGCTCCTGCTGCTGCTGCAAAAAGAAAGGGCAAAGAGCCCATGGCTGTACCTGAGAAAAGAAGAAGGAAATTCATCCTACAAGATGAGGATGAAGAAGAAATAGATGATGCCATGACTCTTTCTGCTCTTACAAGATTGAAGAGCACTGTCAGTTTGAGAGATAGCAGTCAAGAGAGAGCAAGAAGAGAGAAAGAGACAGAATGAATGAGAAGAGAGGCAGAAGTGAAAGAAGAAGAAGAGAGATTGAGAAGAGAAGAAGAAAGAAAGAGAAGAGAAGAAGCGAGGAGAGACAGAGAAGAGAAGAGGAGGGACAGAGAAGAGAAGAAGAAGAACGAAGAAGAGAAGAAGAGGAGATCGGAAAAGAAAAGGAAGAAAGGTTAAGGAGAGATGAAGAGGAGAGCAAGGCTCAAGAAGACTTTGCAGAAGCATTTGAGCCATCATCTGCTCAAGCACATTCTGGAAAAGAGACTGAACTACATCACTCTGCTGGAGAAAAGATGGAAATTGGTGAAGAATACTCAACTCCACCTACTGGCAACAAGACAGGGGGAGCTGCTGCTGAAAAAGTTACATTATCGCCACTTCATATCAGTAATGTTAGTAGGTCTGGTGCTGATGTGGAAGACATCTATGCATCACACTTTCCGGAGCTCGAAGAATCCTCTCCAACTGAAGGACAGAGAGCTGAGAACGAACCACCTAGCTTTCAGACTCAAAGAACAGAGTCTGTAGGTCCAAGTTTATGTAATGTTAATTCAACAGAATTTTCCAAACTGGTGGATATCATGTTGGACCTCAAGAAGCAGGTTTATGGGATGGACTACAAGCTGAGAGATTTGAAACAAGCAATGCTGGCTACTTCTTCCACTATGCAAGACCAAATCACTACCCTCAAACTTCAAGTAGATTCCAATGCGAAGGGTACTGAATTGGAATCAGTAAAGGAGGCTCTATCTAGCCTTGAGAAGACGGTCAACTCACTTAGTGAATATCAGCTTGTTTGCATCCCTAAGCAGCCTTGATTTTCATCAACTTTATTCTTGATTCCTCTGCCTCCTTTTGATGGGACAAAAAGGGGGAGAGTTATGCAGATTTGCTACTATTATCTTTTTTCGTTTGTTTTTGTACAATTTATGTTTTGTTTACGACTTTAGACATTTGGGTGTTTGAATGTTTGAACTTATGACTTATGCACTGATTTTATGATTGGATTTGTGGATTTGTGAACTTGCAGGATTATTTATACTTGTGAGGATATTTATGTTTCTGGACTAACATCTTTCTGTGGTTGCAGAAGTAATATGAAGTATTCCTCAAAATTTGTCTGAGTTTTCTTTGCAGGTTAAAAGTTTTACAAATCTGCCGAGGTGTTTTGTCACCATCAAAAAGGGGGAGATTGTTGAAAAAAAATCCCTCAAGTGTTTTGAAGCTAACAAAACATCATCGTTAGTTAAGTCTAAAGAATCCAAGACTCAGTCGCTTAAGTCTGAAGAGTTCAAGACCCAAGTATTTCCGTCTGAAGGTTTCCAGACGCATAAGTTTCGATCTGAAGATCTCCAGACTCTATCAAAGTCTGAAGTTAGTCAGACTCAGTTTTGCGATTTTGCCTAAGCTGACAGTGGTTTATTCCAACGGTTTAGGAATTCAAAAATTGGATATTATCTTCCTTAATCTGTTCTAATCCATGGAAGATCTCTGGCTAAAACTAAGCTTGAAGATTATTGGATTTATCTCAAAATAATCCGTTGAAGATCAAGCAAGATTTGGAAGGTTCCACTTTTGGAAACTCAAGATCCTGATTGTACGGGCGAGTAGGATTGACGAGCTATCTTCCGCTTATATTCGATAACGTGAAGATCACCTTAATTGATTCATTCCAACGGGTAGATTGGATGAACTCTTTTGGAAAGTGCTAACGGCTATGAAGGCACGGAGGAGTATTTAAGGTAGAGTCGTAGTTGTTCGAGTAAGAGAGCGAGTCGATAGAAAAATTCAAAGTTTGAACCTCTGAAACTCCTCGTTCTCAATTTCTCTTGAGCTCTATTTGTGTACAAAGGAGAGATACTTACAGTGAGAATTTGCGAGAGTTGTAGCAAAGACTTTCTACTAAAGAAGTCTAGATCGAAAGCTGTAAAATTCTCTTTTGCTACATAGTGAATACAGCCAGTGGGCTATCAGCGTGGAGAGTGGATGTAGGCTTACAATAAGCCGAACCACTATAAACTTTGGTGTCAAAATTATCTCACCTTACTCTCTTTATTTTATTGATGCATGATTCAATTATCTCTGATTTTTATTTCAAGCCGAGGGATTTGGGTTAAATGTTTGAAAAGAATTTCATTAATACCTATTCACCCCCTTCTGGGTGTATTTACTAGCCTTTATCAATGTGCTCGGAGACGACTATCTTAGATTCAGGCCTTCCCTCCCATGCCACAGTGGCCGATCTTTTCTCTCCAGAGGGGCAGGAGTTCAAGTCAGTGATCGAATCTTGGGAGTCTCCCCTTCCTTATCTCTCCACGATGCCGGACCGTTTTACTTGGGCCGATAACCCTGATGGTTTATTCTCTGTCGCGTTCGCTTTGGATATTATCAGGAGGCGAAAGGACAGAGTTTGCTGGGCATCATTTATTTGGAACAGAGATATTACCCCGAGATATCAATTCAATCTCTAGCTCATTGCGAAGAATCGCCTTCCAATCCAGACTCTTCTCATGTCCTATGGTAGGATTGGCTATGAGGTATGTCCTTTCTATAAGCTAACACTGGACTCCATAGATCACTCTTCTTTGGGTGTTCTACCATTACCAGCATGGCCTATTTCTGGGGGGCCAAGTGCAATATTCCTTGGCGGAACAAGAATTGGCATGAGAATCTACAGTGGGCTATGAATTTCCTGTCCGGTAAAGACTTCTACCGCTCCATTCCCCGCTTTTCTTTCGCTGCCCTTTGCTACCTTGTTTGGGAGTACAGGAACGACGCTCATTTCAGAAATCATGCGGTGTCTCCTGCGACAGTCAAGAATCACCTCCTGAGAGTGGTGAAGGACAAGGCCTTAACTTTCAAGTATGTTGAAGACAATCCCAAGAATCGAAGATTACAACAAAATTGGGGATTGGATCCTTCGATCTTTGCAGCCACCCGCGCGGATCCGTAGGATGATGCTTCTTGGCTTCGCATCCTATCGGGCTCCTGCTATGTGGTCGTTTAGTTCTCCTTCTCGGCATGGATCGGGTTTCGTTGGCTGGAGTTTGCTACATCTCCTTAGAGGTTCCTTGTCCGCTTCCGTCGTATGTTTTGGGAGGCTTTCGGGGTGGCCCTGCGTGGTCTTTCTTCCCCGCTTATTGTTTGCCTATTTTTAGGCTCTAGCTTGCTTTGGCCGCTCTTGCGGTTTTCTTTTACATCCAAAAACCCTTCTACTCGCATAGACTTATTGTCTTGTTGAGTGTAAGTTTTGTGATGTTGGATTTTGTAAATGTTGGCTCAAATCTCTATAATATTACTACTTCTTACCAAAAAAAAAATAATAATAATTAAATATTAAATTATGATTTTATTTAATAACTTAAGTTTTTAGACCACTGAATGGACCTAAGCTTAGAACCAAGGAGGACAGAGTCAATTTCCTACAGGTATGCCTTCCCACAATGGGCGAACCTCTCCCGTTCAAACCCTTCGGGGACAACCTTTTAGTAGGAAACCACTCGGACCTTTAGTTCAGAGCCTAGAGACACCCAAATAGAACCAGGATGGTGACATTTCTAACTATTTAAGCTACATTTCTTAGAAGGTCCTACCAGGCTGGAGAAGAAGAAAGAGTTTAGAAAGCCATGAGAGAGTTTCACAAAACACTCACTTTACTTCAAGGGACTCTGTTCAACACATTACATCCTCCTCGCCTTTTATAGGCAATAAGAGGTCACACATAAACAAGAACTAAGCTCACAGGTTCAAAACAAATAGAGTCGCCAGAAATTTCTATGAGGGAATTATTCGCACGGTATGAACAGTGACAGTAAACAGTGATTTCCCTAGTCTACTACTACTGTAAAAGGGAACATTAACTTGCTATAGTGATCTGCTACAGTAACATGTACGGTCAGTAATCTCGTTCATCACGAGTGTTGTAGCCATAATCTAAGTCATCTGAACTATGTATTGCCACACGCGATTCTTCATATTTATACTCAAGTCCTGCAAGTGAATCTGGTAAGAGGATTTGATTTGATGAGGATACTTCCTCTTGATTATGAGAGAAGCCTGTAGTGTCAGCAGGAATTTTTGGCCGAGGCCAATTAGATGGCTGTGCATAGAAAGATATGTCCATGCCTTGAGATAAGGATAGAAGTCCTTGATCATAGGGGTCTTGGAAAAGATCTCCCCATTTGGCATAGGAGCCTTGAGAGGACGACTGTACAATGTCATCTATGTTTGCCATTTCGTGCTCCTGTGATGATGTAGCTTGTCTAAATTCCTCGGATGCCTCCTTAGCTTCTGGTGCTAGGTCATAATGATCCCATGTGGTGGGTACATTATAATTCCATGCATCTCCAGAAATGGTTTTATTTTCTTGGCACATAACCCTTTGGAGTTCTTGGTATTGGTGCTCACAGCAACCAACAGATCCTGGATAAGATTTGTGAATCCGGGCTTCTGCATTGTGTGGCTGAGGTTTATGGGATAAGGTTCCCATAAATTGAGGGGCATTGGTAATGTTGCCATTACTTGTGACAAAAACCCATGGTCTTCGAAAAAACAAAATGGTATGGACCTCAGAATTTGGTTGTATGGTTCTCAATTCTTTCTGCAAGAGGTATTTCCAGTAAGTAGGGGGTAAAACCAATTAAGGAAATCTAAAAGATTTATGTCACTCTCCTTTTCAATTTTTCTCTGCCGAGTCCAAATATCCTGGTGAGATTGGCAATGAATCTTTTGGTTGGAATTTCAATAGCTATTAAGTACTTATTGGTTAAGTACCATAATAACCATCGAAGTTGGTTAGGGAAATCATCTTCCTTCCAGATTAAAGGATGGATGAACTATCTATTTAATTCAAAAGGATAAAGAATCGAACTGCCATTGAGCCTAAACAGATCTGTGTGGCATTGTCACATGAGATTATTCAGATTTTCAGTAAGGCTGTCATTCTAAATATGTTCAATAATCTCTTGGAGGTATCACCAGCTAGCTAATCTTTAATCTTTTCAATTTTGTACTTTTCATTGTGATGAAGAGTATGAAAAACATGCCTCATAATGTACATGTTGATTTCTGTTGATGCTTTTGGTCTTGATAAGAAGTCAGCAAGCACATTCTTCTTTCCGGCAATCTGTTTGGTTTCAAAAGAGTATTTTGAAAACCATTTGGCCCATCGAAACAGTTGAGAATTTGGAACTTGCTTCTATTTGAACTTGGTCATCTAGGGAAAAGATGCCATGTCCAATTCTACCAGGAAGTGATGGCTAATGAGATGGAATTTGAACTTTTTTATTCCATTCTTCACCGCGAAAATTTCTTTGAAAGTAGAATGATAATGCATTTCTGCTTGAGAAAACTTTCCACTTTTGTAGGCACATAGATATCTCTTACCATCTATTTCTTCAAACAGGATGGCTGCCCAGTATTCATCACTAGCGTTAGTCTGGAGAATTCTCTTTCCCGTTGATGAAATTTGTAACGGAGAAAGAGTCTGCATAATCTCCTTAAGTTTAACGACTGCTTTAGTCTGAGATTCTCCCTAAAGTGGGGGATTTTTCTTCAACATCGTCTGTAAAGAAAGCAGCAATTTACGAAGTCTTTGAGATAATTAATTATCTCAAGAAATTGTTGAACTTGCTTTGCTGTGAAGTTTTCTTCAAGAAATTTCAACAATTCCTGAGCAATATGTGGCGCTAGATAGTATATACCTTTATTAAGATGCATACCAAGAAATTCAATTTCTGTCTGGGCAATGTTCATCTTTCTCTGGGAAAGCATGATCCCATGCTTTTTGACAATTTCTGCAAATTGTTCAAGAAGTTGGCAGTGTGACTGCTCATCAGGACTGTAGAGCAAGATATCATCGATGCATACTGCTGTGCTGGACGAGATTGGTTGAAAAATTCGACACATGGTCTTTTGGAAAAGAGATGGTGCTACCTTTAGGCCAAAAGGAAGCACTTTCCATTGAAAATGTTGGTTCAGAATACATAAACCTATCTTGGGTCTATCTTCAAGATGGATGCCTAATTACCAAAATCTGGCTTTGAGATCGAATTTGGAGTAGATGTGAGCCTTGGTTTGTCCAGTAAAGAGGGAATTTCTAGAGGGTATAGGGACTTTGTCATCTTGAAGAAAAAGGTTAAAAGGTTGATAATTAATTACAAATCTCATCTTTCCTCTGTTTTGCTCAGCACACTTATTGACATTGAAGGCTTCATAAGCCCATTGAGAATTGGAGATTTCAATAAGGCCTTGCTACAATAGTTCTGAGCATTCCCTTTGAGCCAAAACCAAGTGTTTTAGCTTCATTCCCATGTGACTTGCCTTGGTTGAATTGATATCCTCATTCCTTTTGAAAGGAAGACGAACAAAGAATTCTGGATTTTCCCATAAAGGATGAGAACATTTTTGAGCAAATTCAGAATGTGATTCTGAACAGGATTCGAGCAACTTTTGCATGATCAAATCTAACAGACTCATTTGAATGGAAAAAAGTCTTTGAATACTAACAAATTCAGAGATTTGGTCTTTGTACTTAAGACCTTTTCTAGAAATGATACGAAGCTGAGAAATTTAAGTCATAATTTCCCAACCAATGATCAAATTTTTGTTAGGAAGACTGGAACCAAAGATTTTTGTGGTTATAGAACATTGTGGAAAAAATTGGATGGTTACTGAAGTAGTTCTCACATTTATAGAAAAAGTATCTGTTGAGGTAGAATTGAAATATCGAACATAAGGAGTCCAATATTCTTCAAGAAGAACTTTAGTGTCTAAGATTGAAGAAGTTGTTCCAGTGTCTGCGAGAGCAATAATAGTTATAGGCTTGGCAAACTTTGAAGTGAGGATTTTTATAGGGAAATGGGAACAATGAGTTTGGCTAGAGAATATGTCAGTACTTTGTTCTGAAGAAGTAAAAGATATGTGAAAATTATCCTCAGAATTCGAATTCGAATCAGTTTCACTAGGAGTTTGGTAACAAGGGATGACACAAAGAGTTTGTTCAGATGATTCTTCATTCGCAGAAAATAGAGATTCAATATCATCATTTTTAAGAGAAACACTAGTTTCCTTTTTTATATGATGTGTCGGATGGTTCTTACCTTTTTTTGCTTGGGGACAATTTTTTGCAAAATGTCCTTTCTAATTGCAAATGAAGCATCGATTTGATTTCTTATAGCCTAAGCGATCTTTCCTTTTACGTAAATATGTCCATTTCTTTTCACTTCAGAAGTGGTTAGAGTCATGTCTGGATTTCTTTATCTAGAGCTTCTTGAAGTGCTTCTTTTTTCTAGAGGATTTTTCACAAGAGCCATCACAATCTCATTTGGAGCATTTGATTTTTAGTTTCTAGTGAGAGTAAGCTGCGTCTGGTTCTCTGTTATCATCAACATAGGTCTGGATCATTTGACGTTTTATACACAATTCTTCCAGGCACAGATGAATTTCTTGTTGGAGTTTTCCCAATGGAATATCTTGGATCCTCCTTATTCTTTGGGGATGGAAGTCAGGAAAACATGCTTCAGATTTGGATTAGCTCCAATTTCATAGAAGAGCTTGAGCATTTCTCGATAATGTTTATCAAGATGTTTCTTTTGGAGAGAGCAGCATCTTCTTTCAAAAAATTCTCTCCTTTTGAGCTCTCGAAGGTCAAAAGGTTTTCCCATAAAGAAATGATACAGGAGGGTAATGCCATGACCAAAGCTGGGTGAGAGTAAAAAATGAAACTGGTCTTATTCTCCTACAGATTGCCACCAAAGTTTGAGGCTACTTGTAAACCTTGTGATAAAATTGAAAAGAACATCATACTTGTTGATAAAGGCTAGTAAATACACCTAGAGGGGGGGTGAATAGGTGTTAATGAAATTCTTTTCAAACCTTTAACCCAAATCCCTCGGCTTGAAATAAAAATTAAAGATAATTGAATCACACAGCAATAAAATAAAGAGAGTAAGGTAAGAGAATTTTGACACCGAAGTTTATAGTGGTTCGGCTCATTGTAAGCCTATGTCCACTCTCCACACTGATAGCCCACTGGCTGTATTCACTATGTAGCAAAAGAGAATTTTACAGCTTTCGATCTAGACTTCTTTAGTAGAAAAGTCTTTGCTACAGCTCTCGCAAATTCTCACTATAAGTATATCTCCTTTGTATACAAATAGAGCTCAAGAGATTTTGAGAACGAGGAGTTTCAGAGGTTCGAACTTTGAATTTTTCTATCGGCTCGCTCTCTTACTCGAACAACTACGGCTCCACCTTAAATACTCCTCCGTGCCTTCATAGCCGTTAGCACTTTCCAAAAGAGTTCATCCAATCTACCCGTTGGAATGAATCAATTAAGGTGATCTTCACGTTGTCGAATATAAGCAGAAGATAGCTCGTTAATCTTGTTCGCCCATACAATTAGGATCTTGAGTTTCCAAAAGTGGAACCTTCCAAATCTTGCTTGTTCTTCAATGGATTATTTTGAGATAAATCCAAAAATCTTCGAGCTTAGTTTCAGCCAGAGATCTTCCATGGATTAGAACAGATTAAGGAAGATAATATCCAATTTTTGAATTCTTAAACCGTTGAAATAAACCGCCGTCAGCTTGGGCAAAATCGCAAAACTGAGTCTGACTGACTTCAGACTTTTCAGACTTTGATAGAGTCTGGAGATCTTCAAACCAAAACTTCTGGGTCTAGAAACCTTCAGACGGAAATACTTGGGTCTTGAACTCTTCAGACTTAAGCGATCGAGTCTTGGATTCTTCAGACTTAACTGATGAGGATGTTTTGTTAGCTTCAAAATACTTGAGGGATTTTTCTTCAACAATCTCCCCCTTTTTGATGGTGACAAAACACCTCGGCAAATTTGTAAAACTTTTAACCTGCAAAGAAAACTCATACAAATTTTGAGGAATACTTCATATTACTTCTGCAACCACAAAAAGATGTTAGTTCATAAACATAAATATCCTCACAAGTATAAATAATCCTGCAAGTTCAAAAATCCACAAATCCAATCATAAAACTAGTGCATAAGTCATAAGTTCAAACATTCAAACACCCAAATGTCTAAAGTCGTAAACAAAACAAAAATTGTCCAAAACAAAAATTGTCCAAAAACAAAAGAAAAAAGATAATAGTAGCAAATCTGCATAACTCTCCCCCTTTTTTCCCATCAAAAGGAGGCAGAGGAATCAAGAATAAAGTTGATGAAAATCAGGGCTGCTTAGGGATGCGAACAAGCTGATATTCACTCAGCGAGTTGACCGTCTTCTCAAGGCTGGATAGAACTTCCTTTACTGATTCCAATTCAGTACTCTTCATGTTGGAATTCACTTGAAGTTTGAGGGTAGTGATTTGGTCTTGCATAGTGGAGGAAGTAGCCAGCATTGCTTGTTTCAAATCTCTCAGCTCGTTGTCCATCCCATAAACCTACTTCTTAAGGTCCAACATAATATCCAATAGTTTGGAAAATTCTGTTGAATTAACATTACTTGAACTTGGACCTGCAGACTCTGTTCTTTGAGTCTGAAAGCTAGGTGGTTCGTTCTCAGCTCTTTATCCTTCAGTTGGGGAGGATTCTTCAAGCTCCGAAAAGTGTGATGCATAGATGTCTTCCACATCAGCACCAGACTTACTAACATCACTAGTATGAAGTGGCGATAATGTACCTTTTTTCCGCAGCAGCTCCCCCTGTCTTGTTACCAGTAGGTGAAGTTGAGTATTCTTCGCCAATTTTCATCTCTTCTCCAGCAGAGTGATGTAGTTCAATTTGTTTTCCAGAATGTGCTTAAGCAAAGGATGGCTCAAATGCTTCTGCAAAGTCTTCTTGAGCCTTGCTCTCCTCTTCATCTCTCCTTAACCTTACTTCATCTTCTTTTCTGATCTCCTCTTCTTCTCTTATTCGTTTTTCTTCTTCTCTTCTCTGTCTCTCCTCTGCCTCTTCTCTTCTCTTTCTTTCTTCTTCTCTTTTCCTCTGTTCTTCTTCTCTTCTCAATCTCTCCTCTTCTTCTTTCGCTTATGCTTCTCTTCTCATTCTCTCTGTCTCTTTCTCTCTTCTTGCTCTCTCTTGACTGCTATCTCTCAAACTGACAGCGCTCTTCAATCTTGTAAGAGCAAAAAGAGTCATGGCATCATCTATTTCTTCTTCATCCTCATCTTGTAGGATGAATTTCCTTCTTCTTGTCTCAGGTACAGCCATGGGCTCTTTGCCCTTTCTTTTTGCAACAGCAGCAACAACCAAATCTTTTGAAGGGGTCTTTTCTTTCAAGCCTTCTAGTACTTTGTTCAACTCCTGAAGTTTCATCTTCATCACCATCTTGTATCCAACAAGCATAAAACTTAAGTTGGTCAGGCATAATGGGGCAGGAATTTGTATTTTAAAATGCCTAAACAACCTGGTGACAAGAGATTAATAAGGCAATTGTCCGTTATCCTTAACCACTGTCCCGTACATGTGGAAGAGGATAATGTGGGGAAGTGAAAAGCTTCTGCCTTCATTTAGATCGAACATGAGTTTGGCTTCAGTCTTCGAAACATCAGTCTTTGAGGTTGCCTTGGGTCTGAGACAGTTTATGACAATTTTGTGGAGCAGAACATTCGAGGCATTCATCATGGTGTAGGATATCTTGCCCTCCAAGCTTCTGTCTCGCACAATCTCCAGTGTGGCATGTGCTATGGATACCCTAATCGGTTGGAAATACCTTCTTTCCACCCTGACTAAGTCAGCAAGCGTATCAACATCGACAACATATTCCTTATCCATAAAAATGAAAGACAACCTGTTTGCATCTAAGAATGACAAATTCGAGTAAAAGTAGACTGTCAACTCTAGATGTCCACTTGTCGCATCAGTACAAAACCTTTCAAGCTGCAACCGTGAGAATTTTTCCCTCAAATTTATCTTGATTGAGTCAAGAAAATCGAAATCCACACTCATGGGATTCATCACTCCTCTCTTCAGCAATTTTGTATAAATTCGCTCTTGTTTTTTTTTAGCGAAACAAACTTCCTTTAGGACAGATGGTGTTTACTGCAACACCCACCCGTGGTTGAAACTGAGAAAATAGCCTTTCATCATCATCCATGGGCTGATTAGCGGTTCCAAACCGCAGGTCACTTGGTATTTTTTTAACGTGCTTTTCACAAGTCCTTCGCCAACAATTTCCAATTCTTCCATTTCTCGCAAGAATATGGTTTCATTTCCATATCCTCTCTCTTTTAGAAACCCATCAATTAGGTTTAAATCCGTGCCTCCATCTTTCAACTTTTTATACAACGGGTAAGCAAGTTTGGGTCTTAAAGTTCTTACCGATTCAGCCTCGGTAATAACTTCTTCTTCAAAGTGTTGTTGACTTGAAGTTTCCCTTTGTGGTGAATCTTCTTCGCCCGTAAGGTCCACTCTGGTAGGACCCTCATGTCTCCTTTGTGGTCCCTTTCCAGCGAGTCTCGATGACTTCTCGAAGATATGCTTGATCCGAGAGCAAATATGCAACTTGTTCGCAAAAAAGTTGGATTTTTACTGAGTAAACAAATCGAACAAGGACGCTAGTGGAGAATTTTTTAAGCTTTAGGGTTTGAAGGAGAAGTAAATGAAGCATTTTTAGAAGTTGTGAAGGATGAAGACAACGATTCAAGAGTATAAATAGTAAGAATAATAAAAAGATACTAAATCGCAAGAAAAGAAAAAAGAAAAATTGCCAAATAAAAATAATCAACTGCCAATTTTGAAAAAGAAAACTGCCATAAATATGTCTAAAATCGGATAAAAAACAGATTTCAAAATTTCAAAAGCAATTATAAATCTAATACGTCATAAAGTAAATAAATAAAATAAATTAGTACGCATTCAAACTTTACGTCAGAGTCTGAGAATTTCCAGACTTTATCTCAGAGTCTAAATACTTTCAGACCTTACCTTTGAGTCTGAACATCTCAAGACTTTATCTTAGAGTCTAAACCTCTTCAGACCTTACGATATTCAGTCTTGAGCGAATTGATTCAAAGTGAGCTTTCTCTAGGGGCTTTGTGAATATATCCGCCAATTGGTTCTTTGAATCAATGAACTGAATTACCACTTCACCATTTTGAACATGGTCTCTAACGAAATGATGCTTGATTTCGATGTGCTTTACTCTTGAGTGAAGTATTGGATTCTTTGTAAGGTTGATGGCGCTAGTGTTGTCGCATTTGATTTCTGTGCAAGATTCTTCAACTCCAAAATCTTTCAATTGTTGTTGCATCCACAATATTTGAGAACAGCAACTCCCAAGAGCTATATATTCTGCTTCGGCTGTTAAAAGAGCTACGGTACCCTGTTTTCTTGAGAACCAAGATACTAACCTATTTCCCAATAGTTGACACGTACCTATAGTGCTTTTCCTATCCACTTTACAGCCAGCCAAGTCAGTAGTAGAATATCCAATGAGAGTGAAGTCTCCTTCTTTGGAATATCAAAGACATAGCTTAGATGTAGTTGTAATATATTTGATAATACACTTCACAGCAGTCATGTGAGATTCTTCAGGATTATATTGAAATTTAGCACAAATACAAACGCTAAACAAAATATCAGGTCTAGATGCAGTAAGGTAAAGAAGTGAACCAATTATGCTCCTGTATAGTTTCTAGTCTACACTCTTTCCTTCTTCATCTTTGTCCAGCTTTAATGAATTTGACATAGGAGTTTCTGTCTTCTTGCAATTCTCCATTCCAAATTTCTTGATGAGATCTCTTGCATATTTTTCTTGGTGAATAAAAGTTCATTCTTTTGATTGTTTGACTTGAAGTCCCAAAAAGAAGTTCAATTCACCCATCATGCTCATTTCAAATTCATTCTGCATACATCTAGAGAATTTCTTGAAAATATTCTCATTAGAAGAATCAAATATTATGTCATCAACATAAATTTGAACAAGTATGAAATTCTTTCCTTCTCTTTTGATAAATAAAGTAGTGTCTACCTTACCTTTTGCAAAACCATTTTGAATTAAGAAGTTACTTAACCTTTCATACCATGCTCGGAGTGCTTGTTTTAAACCATACAATGCTTTCTCCAGCTTGAAGATAAGATTTGGTTTTCTTGGATCTTCAAATCCTGGTGGTTGTTCTACATAAACTTCTTCTTGGATAATTCCATTTAGAAATGCACTCTTCACGTCCATTTGGAATAACTTGAAATTTTTAAAGCAAGCAAAAGCAAGAAGTAATCTTATTACTTCTAACCTTGCCACTAGAGCATAGGTTTCATCATAGTCGATTCATTCTTCTTGTGTATAACCTTTTGCCACGAGTCTTGCTTTGTTTCTCACCACCTTTCCTTGTTGATCCAGCTTGTTTCTGAAAACCCATTTAGTTCCAATAATTGACTTACCTTTTGGTTTAGGAATAAATTCCCAAACATTGTTGATTCTAAATTGATTCAATTCTTCTTGCATAGCTTCAATCCAGCTTTCATCAGTTAAGGCTTCTTCTATTGACTTGGGCTCAATTTCAGAGACAAGTGCAAGTGCACTAGACTCTTCACGCCTTTTGAATCTTGTACGAATCCCTTCATCAATGTTGCCAATGATGAGATCTGCATGGTGACTAGATTTATGCTTCCAATTTGTAATTGGTTTGTCACTTTGCTGAGTCTCTGTTTCAGTTGGAGCCACTGTTTTGGTTTGCGGTTGAAGATCTGAGATTTGTTTTTTCTTCGAGGGAATTTGTAGACACTTGGACAGATTCAAAATCTTCAGGTTGAGTCTGATTAGATGATTTTGAACAGAGTTTTCAAACTTCACATTCATGGATTCTTCCACAGTCTGAGTCCTTCTGTTGAAAACTCTGAAAACTTTGCTTGAAATTGAGTAGCCTAGGAAAATTCCTTCATCTGATTTTTCTTTAAACTTACCAGTTCGATCATTTGAATTCTTTAAAATAAAGCATTTGCAACCAAATACATGAAAATAAGAGACAATAGGTTTCTTTCCTTTAAACAATTCATAAGGGGTTTTCTTCAAAATAGGTCTTAGAAAAACTCTATTAATTATATAACAAGCATTTTCTTTTGAAAGAACAATTTCATTTTCTTTTGAAACAGCAAGACATTTGTCTAAGTTTTCAACTTTTTCAACCAAAGTCTTTTCTTGTTGTTTCAATTTGGAATTCTCCTTTTTCAGTTCAGAAATCCTTTTAAGAGAAGCTTTAAGACTAAGACAAAGTTCATCAATGTAATTCAACACTTTGGTAGGAATTTTTAAATTTCTAACCTTGACATCACTTTCTGAATGTAATTCAAATTCTGAATCTGAGTCTAAATTTGAGTCTGAGTCTGACTTCGCCATGAGATAGATGTTTGCATACTCTTCATCAATCTCTTCACATTTTGTTTCGCTCCATGTTTCAGCTTTGAATGCCTTCTTGAATCTTTCTGGTTTTCCTTTTTTTTTCTTCAATAAGGGACAGTTGGGTCTGATGTGTCCCTTTTTCTTACATTTAAAGCAAACAAGATCCTTGTTGGTATCGTCTTCTTCATTGATTTCTTTTGAAATCTTTGATTGTTTTGTCTTTTCCCATTGAACCTTCTTCCTTTTCTATTTAATTTTCTGAACTTTCTAATTAGAAATGCCAACTCTTCGTCATCCAAGTCTTGTTCTGAATCTGTAACATAAGAATCATCATTAGATTTTAAAGCAATTCACTTCTTACCTTTGATGTGAAAGTCCTCATTGAATTGCTCGACTTCATATAATTGGAGTGTGCTAACCAATTCATCTACCGAAAGGGGCATGATCCTCTGTGTTTCTCTAATGGAAGTCTTAACGTGATTGTAATCTTTAGAGAGTCCTCTCAGCAGCTTATTGACCTTTATTGGTCCTGAGATTGGCTGTCCTTGATATGCTAAGCCATTTCCAATTTCTGTAAACCGACTGAACATATTAGTGATGGATTCTCTTGGTTTCATCTTGAAGGCTTCATACTGTCCAAGAAGGATATTGATCTTGGTTTCTTTAACTCAATCTGTTCCTTCATAAGTGACGTGTAATCTATCCCAAACCTCTTTAGCTGTTTCACAAGATGAAATTTTGTTATACTCAGTAGGAGATAAAGCACAATACAGAGAATAGATAGCTTTGGCATCAAGAGCTTGTCTCATTGAAATTTCGGCTTGTGACAGTCCCACCCCATCAGCTATTTCTTTCCCTGTGGTTGATGTAGCTTTAGGAACAATTCCTTTCTCTACTACATCTCATTCTTGAGGATCTTTTGATCTTAGGAATGCCTTCATCTTATTCTTCCATACATTGTATTCCTTTCCATCGAAGTAAGATGGCCTGATGTTGCTTTGGCCTTCAATCAAACTTGGAGCCAAAATACTAGCCATAGATCTTTAGCTTGGAAATTATAAACACTTCCAATAAATAAGCAACCAAGCTCTGATACCAATTGATAAATGCTAGTAAATACACCTAGAGGGGGGTGAATAGGTGTTAATGAAATTATTTTCAAACCTTTAACCCAAATCCCTTGGCTTGAAATAAAAATCAGAGATAATTGAATCACGCAGCAATAAAATAAAGAGAGTAAGGTAAGAGAATTTTGACACCGAAGTTCATAGTGGTTCGGCTTATTGTAAGCCTACGTCCACTCTCCATGCTGACAGCCCACTGGCTGTATTCATTATGTTGCAAAAGAGAATTTTACAGCTTTCGATCTAGACTTCTTTAGTAGAAAAGTCTTTGCTACAGCTCTCGCAAATTCTCACTGTAAGTATCTCTCCTTTGTACACAAATAGAGCTCAAGAGATTTTGAGAACGAGGAGTTTCAGTGGTTCGAACTTTGAATTTTTCTATCGGCTCGCTCTCTTACTCGAACAACTACGACTCCACCTTAAATACTCCTTCGTGGCTTCATAGCCGTTAGCACTTTCCAAAAGAGTTCATTCAATCTACCGGTTGGAATGAATCAATTAAGGTGATCTTCACATTATCGAATATAAGCGGAAGATAGCTCGTCAATCCTGCTCGTCCATACAATCAGGATCTTGAGTTTCCAAAAGTGGAACCTTCCAAATCTTGCTTGTTCTTCAATAGATTATTTTGAGATAAATCCAAAAATCTTCGAGCTTAGTTTCAGCCAGAGATCTTCCATGGATTAGAATAGATTAAGGAAGATAATATCCAATTTTTAAATTCCTAAACCGTTGGAATAAACCACTGTCAGCTTGGGCAAAATCGCAAATTTGAGTTTGACTGGCTTCAAACTTTAATAGAGTCTGGAGATCTTCAGACCGAAACTTCTGGGTCTGGAAACCTTTAGACGGAAATACTTGGGTCTTGAACTCTTCAGACTTAAGCAACTGAGTCTTGGATTCTTCAGACTTAATTGACAAGGATGTTTTGTTAGCTTCAAAACACTTGAGGGATTTTTCTTCAACACTTGTCCTGATTGGTAATGGCTTAAGTATTCAACCAAGTATGGAATTCTTCAAGTCTTTTTGACCATTTGTGATAGGGAATGCCATTAATAGTGAAAAATTGTCTTGATGAAGTAGACACATTCTGGGAGGAATTGTTTGGCTGAATGACTTCTGGTTCAGAATAGTTTAATTCCATATCATGGTCTAGAGGATCGGCCATAAAAATTGATGAAGTTACCGGCACAATGGGAAATGAATCAATGGTAGGGATTGAGAAGAATGATGAGGACAAGAGAGATACTGAATTTGGTTAAGTATCGAAAACGTTTGGAAAAGCAGGTGATGCTGGAAATAAAATCTGATCTATTGGAATGACAAGATTAGGTTGTGGAATAATAGGATCAAGCTGTGGTTCTTGATCACCCAAATCTCTTAGGAAGGATTCTAATGGATTTGACAGCATCATTTGGTCTAGCTCCCTTACTACAATCGAGGATTCCTTGGGCATCTTCTCTTTTCCCTTTTCTTTCCTTATTTGATTTAGTTCTTTGAGACGATTTCACATTTCTGCCACATCTGTCTTGTCTTGTCTGATAGGAACATCTGTGATAGCAGTAAAGATAGACTTATTTTGGGCTTGTGGAAGAGGAGGGTGCTCCGTCCACGGAGTGGTCGGAAATGGATTGAGTCTTCCTTCTTCAAGGATCTGGATTTGCCTTATGAGTTTCTCTATTTCTGCCTTAGGACTTTCGAGATGATGATACCCTAAATGTTGTCTAGATTCCAAGGCATGAAGCCTCTTCTGGAAATCTAAAAGCATTTTCTTGGTGGTTTCATCATATCTTCGAAGATCTTGTTGCACATTCGCAATCTTGGAATCTTTTGCTTTGAACGCATTGTTGTGTGTTAAAAGAGTCTCCAATTGCAAGTTTAGGACAGCTTCAGCAATAGGAGTCATTTTCTGTCTTCCATGTTCATCTACATCAATTGGGGCAGGTATCTTCGAAATATGTCGATATCTACAATGTGGATAAATAAATTCTTCTAGAACAAGAAACGAGAGTTTGGAAGTTTCTTGAACAGGAGGAGGAAAATTTGTTTTGTGGAACATGGCCATGGAAGAAGTTGGTGGAATTTCTGTTGGAACCTCAAGTGGGTAGGAATGCTTCTTCGCCTACTTTAGGATTGGCTTATAAAACGGAGAAAGAGCTGGTTTTTTCTTAGGGGGAGATGGAGGAGGTGATGGTGGTGGATTGGGTGATACTGGGGGTGGAACAGTGAACTCTGGGGGTAAAGTTGGTGCATAAGAAAACATAAAGTAGAATTGTCACACTGTCCAAGAGTATCAACGGAGGAATCTCCGTTCAGGTACCTTTGGTACATAGGGTCCTTTGGTTTCTTGTGCTTCCGTTGAGGTCTTGTACTTGGATCTACCTCGTCGGGTGAGTTTATGCAATAAGAGCATTGACAGAAAGGATCCTAGAAACAATGACCATACTTGTCTTTGTAATAATGGACAGGATGTCCATCACTTTTGAAGTATTGGACAAGTTTTTTCGGATCTGGCTCAGAAATGGACTTAGGAACGCATGGTTCAATCATAAATAGAGTTTGAAATATAAAAGGACTTTCTTCCTTCTCCTCGCCAAATTTGATCGAAACAATTCCATCTTTTTTCCTAACAAATTCAGAGTCTGAGGATTGGAAAGGCTTGTTGTTAGGATGCAGCTTTTCATAGTTGGTGATCCGAGTCTCTGGAAGGAGCTTGGCCAACTTTTCCTTTGGGATTTGTCTGGGAACATGAATGCAGGATGCTTGATCATTCTGCATAGAGATGAATAAAGCATCTTTATTTCCATTATTGAAATTCAAGTCAAGCACATGGTTTTGCACTCGATACACCATCTGGTAGTGTAGTGTTGTAGCAACGGAATCAGTAGTCTGGGGTGCTCTAGTGAGCTAGATTTGGACTTTCAGAAAAGAAAATAACTGTGGATCTGAAAGAGTAATATTGAAGTTTGGATACAAAGTCACAAAAACTGTTCCAGCATTTAAAGTAGTTTGGACAGTACCAATACAAGTATACTGGTACTCTAGAAAGTGGGTATCCAATAATGTTATTCTTGCTATGACTAGGAAACCCTTGTGGCCATGAAAAGTAAGGGTAAGATGAACAACTCCATAGTGGACATGAGAATATCCTTGTTAGATCCATCGCTTGGGAAACTCTGGAGGAATTTGAAGAGTAATGAAGTACTCTTTTTCAGTGGCAGGATTCAGATGTTGGTCGAACTTGGAGGACTGAACATACTCTTTTACTTCCTTTGGAATTTGACGAATGAGTTGTCTAATGGAGCGGATGTGAGAAAATGATTAGGTGGGTTTAGCAAAAGCAGAATAAGGGTTCATCAGGGGGAGTTGAGCTTCAGAGATCTTGGTTTCATCGCTAAGAGAGACTTCATAGAGATAGTCTATCTTAGAAGCATTAGAAACATGAAAATCTGAAGAGATTGAAGAAGATGGAGATGTAGCGAAAGTAACAGGTGCTTCTAATATTTCTGGATCTATCATGATGTAAAGAGATCTTCTCAACACTGGATTCACCTACTGAGCGTATGGAACGGATATAATCACAAACCATGGCTCTAATACTATTGAATGGACTTAGGCTTAGAACCAGGGAGGACAGAGTCAATTTCCTACAAGTATGCCTTTCCACAACAGGCGAACCTCTCCCATTTAAGCCCTTCAAGGATAGCCTTTTAGCAGGGAACCACTTGGACCTTTAGTTTAGAGTCTAGAGACACCTAGATAAAACTAGGATAGTGATATTTCTAACTATCCAAGCTGCATTTCTCAGAGGATCCTATTAGGCTAGAGAAGAAGAAAAAGTTTAGAAAGCCATAAGAGAGTTTCACAAAACACTCAATTTACTTCAAGGGACTCCCTCCAACACATTACATCCTCCTCGCCTTTTATAGGCAATAAAAGGTCACACACAAATAAGGACCAAGCTCACGAGTCTAAAACAAACAGAGTTGTCGGAAATTTCTAGGAGGAAATTATTTGCACGGGTCTAAAACAAACAGTGACAGTAAACAATGATTTCCCTAGCCTATTACTATAGTAAAAGTGAACGGTAACAACTCGTTGTAGTTCTCACGCAAACAAGTCTAAGTGACGAGAGTAAAGTTGATGCAACCTAGACAAGTTCCAGACAAGAGGACTGTCTAAAGAAATGTGCGAACAAACTTTAATCTCTTCTGGGCAATAGCAACACCTTGTCGATCACTTCGTCCAAGTTCAAGCACGACGACCCAGAAGGACGAGTGGCCTCTTGGGCCATCTCCTTCCACTCCATCACCTTCCTCTTCATCTCCTCCCCTCTCTCCCCCTCTCTAAGTTCCCTCACCTGCCTCTCCACCTCGTCCCTCTTCATGTCACCGTCGATCTCCATCTCGATCCCCCACTCTTGGCAGCTATACCAGCGGTTCATCTGCTGCTCCACAAAGAACGACCAGCACACCACTGGCACGCTGACCGCGATGCTCTCGATTGTGGAGTTCCAGCCTCTATGGGTCAGGAACCCGCCGATTGCCTAATGTCTTAGCACCCGCTCCTGGGGGCACCAGCTCGCCAATAGGCTCCGCTCCCTTGTCATGGCTAAGAACTCCGGCGGCAAGATTGACGTGTCACCAACCACCAAGTCGGGCCTAATGACCCATAAGAACATTTGGCCGCTATTTGCAAGCCCCCATGTGAACTCCACCAGCTGTGTCGAAGACATCACTGTGACGCTCCCGAAGTTCACGTACACAACCGAGCTGGGCGATTTCGAGTCGAGCCACTCCAGACAACCCGGGTCTTCCTTCCATGGATTGGACCCGATCGACCTGGTGTCATTACTAGGTAGTTGCTTCATCGAGAGATGAAGGGGACCAAGGGTGTAGATAGTGGGGAACATGGCCTTGAGAGTGTCGAGGACCTCGTGCTCTAATTGGTTGAACATGTTGAAAACAATGGCCGAGGCTCTTTTCGCTCTCTCGGTCTCGACCAAGCAGAAGTCAACCATCGGGTCGTCTGGGTCAGTGGTTTGGATGAAGCTCGGTAAGTCTCTCAGGCGGATGTTTGTCATATCGAGTATCCAGTTAACGATGGTGTCTAGGTACCCGTTTGTTAAGTAGCTTGCATCTGCAAATTGAGAATCGATCAATTAAACCGTGTGACCATACGTGGCCATGGCTCTCATAAAGGATCTGTTCCAACCATGTTGTTCGATGTTTATGGTGTCACATGGCATAGTTTGTGCTGTCAATGCTTTTGTTACACTTTTTTTTTTTTTGGTCTAAACTTTTGTTATACTTAGATAAGGGAAAACATGAGAGTATTGTTGAAGGTCATAGGAAATGATTAAAGTCATCAAGAATACGTAAGCTCCGTAGAAAGTCAAGGTTCTTACATGTCAAATTCTACTTTTGACGGTTGACTGAGTCAAAGTACTCAATCCAGGACAAAACTATGAACAACAAACCAAACCCACAAAAGAGAAATGAAAAAAATCATTAGCCGTAAATCTGCTGAGTGAGATTACTTGAATAAATTAATGCATACCTTTGAAAGGCACAAGACCCCTATCAATAAGACTGCGATACTGCACGTAACCCATGAAGCCGCACAAGCTCGTTGTCCAGAACAGAACCTCCGGCATGCTGACCGCCTCGGTGGCATCGAGCGTGAAGCTCATCACGCCGTCCGACACCACGCAGCTCACCGGTAGGGATCCCGACGTCGCGCTCTCCTCATTGAGCCTCTCGAGCAGGTCGTAGAAGTAGGGCAAGCAGAACTTACTCGTGGACTGGCAGAGGGCGGGGATGTCCTAGGTGGCGTTGGCGACGTTGGAGGGTGGGAGGCCATTGGGGATGGTGCGGAACCGGAAGGATGGGAGGCCGTTGAGGGAGGAGGGGCCACAGGAGCAGAGCAGGCGACTATGGTTGTACTCGGTGTTGACGAAGGTGACGTGGAAGCCACGGTGGTGGAGGAGCTTGGTGAGGTTGAGCATGGGGTTGATGTGTCCCTGGGCTGGGTAGGGGATGCACACCGCGTGTGGCTTTTTGATCATATCTGTCGAATCATCTCTCTCTCCCCCCTCTGTGTTTTGATTGTTTCTCTTGCTGTTGTCTTGCTCTTTTCTGGTGTTGGTCTATTTATAGGTGGGGCGAGATCGAGAGGGGAAGGCGGGTGGCAAGTCGGCGACCAATTCCAGCCGACTTGGAAGACGTGAGAGACACGTGATGCGATGAGGGATGAGAAGAGCCCAACATGGCTCGTTCACGTTCATAAAAATTGGGTCGACGTCATGATCCTTGGCATGTTTGGTTTTTTTCCACTAAAATAAATAAATAAATAAAGATTTCTTTATATTTAGTGGTTTGACTAATGTAAGAGTTTTCCTTTAATGTGGACTAAATTAATTGACATTGTTATTTACTATTTAACGTTTACCGTTTTACAGGGATTGGTCCAAGGTGAGATAGAAGGATTCTTAATTAGTCTAATATAGGACTGGCTAGTGTGGGCCGAGTTGAGCCTAGCCCATAATGAGGGGGACTGGCTGGAAACTCTATAAATAGTGCTCAAGTCTTTCCTCTAACCCTAATCTCACATATCCTCACCTAAGGGGCGTTATTCTAACGCTAATCGTGAGGGGCCGCCTCATTAAGCCAGTGATACGGAGAGCATTAGAGGAGAAGGATTTGTACAAGGAACATTGTGTTTCTGCTTCCGCTTCAAGAACAATGGATCTCAAGCACGTTAATCTTTCTACCTAATTATGTATGTTCTTGTTTTGGTTATGGAGATCTTAGGGTTGTGCAATTTGTGTCTTACATGTGGTATCAGAGCCTCCATAACTCTAGCACTTGAACCCTAATTGATTTTGCCCTAAATTGTACGGATCTTGCCCTAATTTGTGATTTTCAAAATTTTTTGTTCAATAAAAATTAAATTAAATCACAAATTTGGATATGGGGAGACCAGACAAGCAAGAGGGTCGGCGGCGCATCGCCGGGGGAGGCCGCCCGTGCCCCCACGCGCGGCCACACGCCGCCTGGGCGTCAAAGGCGCACCCCACGCGACTTCACACGCACTGTCCCCCGTGCGTACGATGCACGTGCGGATGCTGACGTGATCATGACATTAGCAACCGAGTCTGCTGACGTCAGCGGATCGCGCGTGCAACGCACGCGGGTGATGACACCATGATGACGTCATTGACCCGGATCCGACCCGACTGACGACTCGACCGTTGACCAACCCAGGACCGTTGACTGACTCGACCCGACCGAGGATTCGACCCGACCCAGTCAACTATTGACCAAACCAGTCAACCGATTGGACCAGGCGGCTGGACCGGACGGTCGGACCGCTGTCGGTCGGACCGGTTTTGACTGGTCTATAGGCCACGCGCGCGAGCTCCACGCGCCGCGCACTCAGGCGGCGCATGCAGGCGCGTGGAGGCTTGGATCGGCGCGTGGTTGACGGCGTTCGACTTGTATGGTCCTCCTCTATCTTGTGGTATATTTGTTTTATATGTTTGGTGATTTTATGGATGCTAAAATACTTATGTAACCCTAAATACGTGTATTTTTTAATATATTTTTGTGTATTTTTCTTGTATTTTCTGTGATTTTGGAAATACAAGTGTTGGGTTATAAGTATATTATCACATAATCATTATAAATGGGTGATTCATCAATAAAAATCAAATTTTATTATGAACTGAAGCTGGCTTAATGAGATATAATCATTATGAGATAGTAATTGAACTACATCTTGAGATAATGGAAAAACTTTTCTTGCTCATGCATACTCCTTTATATGCTGGTAACTTTTGAATGTTGGACGTCTTAAGAATCTGTGACCAAATTGATTGTACTAATTAACACATCTGTTGAGTATAGGTAATGCATGTTAGTAAAGTTATTGCATATTGTACCTAAACTCATATGGTCACTGGTTAATGTCTATCAAGTTAAATATTTTTATGGTTAAGGAGTATGGTAATATTTATGCAGAGCAATAGTTTCTACTGTTATAGTTTAGATATGTGGTTATGTAGTTTGACTCAATTTATAGGCCACTGGTTGAATTAATGATACTTGTTACCTAAAATTGATTAATAAATCAGTTGTTGGCCTTGGAGTCATGTTTTGCCTTATGAAACTCATGAGCTATAATGGATCAGTTGTCTGGCTTATTGATCCGATGCATTAGTGCTGGTATGATCGCACTCTTTCAGCTCTATAACAATCTGTTCAGATATGAAATCCGTCATCCCCTTTTTCCAATGAAGGCCCTTTAGGCACACCAGTAGCAAATACCTTTTTCTCCTTCCCAGAGAAAAAGTGAAAAGCCTCTTTAACACGTCTTTGCACAATCTCTCTCATATTCATCCGACTCTAGACAGCTTATCGGTACCCATTTTATGACGGAGAAAATCATCAAGATCATCAACTCCTGCTGGAACCCCAAGAGGAAATCCAAACTCACCATCTAAGGGTCATCTAGGTTCAAGTTCTGAATATGAGAGAGATTGTGCAGAGATGTGTTGAAGAGGCTTTTCACTTTTTCTCTAGGAATGAGAAAAAGGTATTTGCTGCTGGTGTGCCTAAAGGGCCTTCATTGGAAAAAGGGGATGATGGATTTCAGATATCTGAACGGATTGTTATGGAGCTGAAGGGGTGCGATCATACCAGCACTAATGCACCGGATCGATAAGCCAGACAGCTGATCCATTATAGCTCATGAGTTTCATAAGGCAAAACATGACTCATGTTGAAGAAAAATCCCTTGGAGTTTTGAAGTTGACAAAACAGCCTCGAGAGTAAGGTCTGAAGAATCCAAGACTCGGTCGATTAAGTCTGAAGAATTCAAGTCTCAAAGGTTTTCCGTCTTAAGACAGTCAAGACCCAAAGTTCGATCTGAAGTTTTTCCGTCTGAAGAATGTCAAGACCCAGTTTCCGTCTGAAGACCTTTAAGACCCAAATCTAAGTCTGAAGACAGTTTGTGATTTTGACAGGCTGGCTATAGGTTATTCTTATGGTTAAGGAAAGTAAGATTTGGATATTATATTCCCTATCGTATCCATGGAATATCTCTGGCTGTGATCGTGAGCTCGGAAGATTTATTCTTCGGATTTTTATCCGTTGAAGATCAAGTGAATTTTTGGAAGGATCTAATTTTGGGAACTCAAGATCCTGATTGTATGGGCGAACAGGATTGACGAGCTATTGTCTACTTACATTTTCGGCAACGTGAAGATCACTTAAATTGATTCAGTCCAACGGGTTAATTGGATGAATTCTTGGAAAGTGTCAACGGATATGGAGACACGGAGGTTATTTAACGTGGATCGATGTTGCTCGAAAATAAGGAGAGACTTGATAGAAAAATCTCGATGTTAGAACCTCTGAAATCACTTGTTCTCTAAAATCTCTTGTGTTCAATTTGTGTATCAAAAGAGAGTTACATATAGTGCAAATACAGCAAGAAGCTGTAGGAGAGACTGTCTATTGAAGAAGTCTAGTTCGTGATTTGTAACAGCTCTCATTTGCTAAATAGTGACTACAGCCAGTTGGCTGCCAGCGTGGAGAGTGGACGTAGGTTTGGAATAAGCCGAACCACTATATACCTCGTGTCAATTCTCTCTTACCCTATCTCATTTATTTATGATTGCATGATCTATCTATTTTTTATGCATGAGTTATATTAAATTGTTCTTTAATTAAAGATTTCAAAAAAAAGAATTCCGCAATCACCTATTCACCCCCCTCTAGGTGGATTCACTAGCCAATATCAATTGGTATCAGAGCTCGGTTGCTTATTTATTGGAAGTGTTTATTATTTCTAAAGCAAAAGATCTATGGCTAGTGTTTTGGCTCCAGGTTTAATTGAAGAGGAAAGCATAATACAGGAGGAGATGGCTGCAGGATTTGAGCTATCATTTGCTCAAACTGGGGAAGAGACCGAGAAACATCCAAGTGCTGATATGGATGTTGGCGATGAATATTCTACTCCACCCATTGGCATTAACACAGGGGGAGTCGCTGTAGAACAGGGGACTATATCGCCACTACACTTTAGTGATATGAGTAGGTCAGGTACTGATCCTGAAGAGGTTTATGCATCTCATTTCCTAGAGCATGAAGAATCCTCACCAGTTGAGAAGGAAAGGGCTGATCGGGATGCTCCCGGTTCCAAACCCCGAACTGAATCTGCTGGTCCAAGTGCAGGTACTGCTAATTCGACAGCTTTCACACAATTGTTGGACGTTATGTTGGACCTAAAAAAACAGGTGTTTGGAATGGATTACGAGCTGAGGGACTTAAAGAAGGCCATGCTGAGCACTTCCGTGAATATGCAAGATCAGATCAATGCACTGAGAGCTCAAGTTGATTCAAATCGACCGAGACGAGTTGGTTTCAGTGAAGGAAACTCTTGCAAATCTCAAGAAGTCAGTACAGGAGCTTAGCAAGTTTCAGCTTGTTCGTTTTCCTGAAAAGCCTTAAATCTTTTCAAAGCCATCCATTATTCACTCTACCTCTTTGATGGGACAAAAAGGGAGAGAGTTTGCAGATTTGAAGCTTTTGAAGCTTGAAGTTTTAAGTTCTTTTCTATTTTGTTGGATTTTTATTTCACTTTATTCGTTTTAAACTTTTATTTTGTTTGCTGTTTTCATTTAGATTTGGATTGGACTGTTAAATCTTTATGACTTTATCTTCATGATTTGATCTTTAGACTTATGAATTGATATTGCAGGATCATTATATTTATGAGGATAATTGTTATTGGACTAATACTCTGTTTTGCAAAAATAATCCTCGAAGGATATATGAGTATTCCTTGCAGGTTTTTAAATTCACAAATCTGCTGAGGGTTTTGTCACCATCAAAAAGGGGGAGATTGTTGAAGAAAAATCCCTTGGAGTTTTGAAGTTGACAAAATAGCCTCGAGAGTAAGGTCTGAAGAATCCAAGACTCAGTCGGTTAAGTCTGAAGATTTCAAGTCTCAAAGGTTTTCCGTCTTAAGACAGTCAAGACCCAAAGTTCGGTCTGAAGTTTTTCCGTATGAAGATTGTCAAGACCCAGTTTCCGTCTGAAGACCTTTAAGACCCAAATCTAAGTCTGAAAACAGTTTGCGATTTTGACAGGCTGGCTACAGGTTATTCTTATGGTTAAGGAAAGTAAGATTTGGATATTATATTCCCTATCTTATCCATGGAATATCTCTGGCTGTGATCATGAGCTCGGAAGATTAATTCTTCGGATTTTTATCCGTTGAAGATCAAGTGAATTTTTGGAAGGATCTAATTTTGGGAACTCAAGATCCTGATTGTATGGGCGAACAGGATTGACGAGCTATTGTCTACTTACATTTTCGGCGACGTGAAGATCACTTAAATTGATTCAGTCTAACGGGTTGATTGGATGAATTCTTGGAAAGTGTCAACAGATATGGAGACACGGAGGTTATTTAAGGTGGATAGGTGTTGCTCGAAAATAATGAGAGACTTGATAGGAAAATCTCGATGTTAGAACCTCTGAAATCACTTGTTCTCTAAAATCTCTTGTGTTCAATTTGTGTATCAAAAGAGAGTTACATATAGTGCGAATACAGCAAGAAGCTGTAGGAGAGATTGTCTATTGAAGAAGTCTAGTTCGTGATTTGTAACAGCTCTCATTTGCTACATAGTGACTACGCCGGTTAGGCTGCCCGGCGTGGAGAGTGGACGTAGGCTTGGAATAAGCCGAACCACTATAAACCTCGTGTCAATTCTCTCTTACCCTATCTCATTTATTTATGATTGCATGATCTATCTATTTTTTATGCATGAGTTATATTAAATAGTTCTTTAATTAAAGATTTAAAAAAAAAAAAAAAGTTCCGCAATCACCTATTCACCCCCCTCTAGGTGGATTCACTAGCCAATATCAACTCCAAGGCCAACAACTAATTTATTAATCAATTTTAGGTAACAAGTATCATTACTTCAACTAGTGGCCTATAAATTGAGTCAAACTACAGATCACAAGTTCTTTATTAATCAATATTGGACGCAAATTGTGCAACCCCAAGATCTCCATAACTTGGATAAGAACTTGTATAATTAGGTAGAAAGATTAACGCACCTGGGGTCCATTGTTCTTGAAGTGGAAGCGGAAACACAATGTTCCTTGCGCAAATCCTTCTCCTCTATTGCCCTCCGTATCACTGGCTCAATGAGGTGGCCCCTCACAATTAGCATTAGAATAACGCCCCTTAGGTGAGAATATGTGAGAATAGGGTTAGAGGAGAGACTTGAGTACTATTTATAGAGTTTCCAGCCAGTCCCCCTCATTATGGGTCAAGCTCAACTCGGCCCACACTAGCCAGCCCCATATTAGACTAATTAAGAAAGCTTCTATCTCACCTTAAACCAATCTCCGTAAAACAGTAAACGTTAAACGGTAAATAATAATGTCAATTAATTTAGTCCACATTAGAGGAAAACTCTTACATTCTCCCACTTGAACTATATTAATTGAAATTGTATTATATGTGCGCACATTGGTCCAAAGATAATTCTTAATAGTCAATCATATCCCATAAAGTCTCCAACACCGAATCATGGCGGTAACTGCATGTATACATACAGAGCCTTCCATGATCACAAGTGCTTTCAATTTTATTGATATGGATTAAATATGGTAATGTGGCAAATGGTTAACATCTCTCATAGAGAGATCCATTTGTCAGTCACCATTCTCTTACTTAGGTGACACAAAAGTTTGTGTCACAAGAGAATGAAATTATAGTTCTAATGAACCCACATATGTCTTGTCCTTATGGTTAACATTTCTTTATGTATCACAAGATATATACACAAGGCTAATAATCGGATGCCCCTAGCCTTCACTCAAGGTTTAAGTAATACCTTGAGACTTTATCAATATGTATTCAACATGATAACAACACATTCAAAATTATTTTGTTGAATGCAAAAGTTGATATATATCAAACCGTTACTAAATGTAACGAACCACGGATGTGAACTTTATCAAAGTAAAGCCAAAGTAGCTCCCACTAAACAATAATATCCGAAGATACCGCTAGACCCATGCTAATGACATGTCACTCAAATACACATGGGCGTAGGCCTTTAGTTAGTGGATCTGCAACCACATCATCTCTGAAAATATGTTATATTATAAGTCACCTTTCTGTACCATTTCTTTTTGGTGAAAAATATTTAACCGTTATATATTTAGACTCCTTGAGACATTTGTTATTAATAAAAATACAACAAATTTATTGTCTCAACTTAACCGTATGGGTCTATCCATAAAGTCAAAACGGTTAACTCTACTTACATAGTCGATATAGAACTTTATTTACTACACTGCACTTCCTGCTAACATAAATATGTATCTTGTTATTGATCACATGTCATCCTAACAGCCAGCAAAGTTAACATCTTAATATCCTACTAACTACAAGAATTAAACTTGTTTGTAAATTTACATATAATCTTTTGGCCTTTTAAGTACCTTAAAACCTTTTTGGCAGCAATCTAATGATCGCGTCCTGGATTCAATTTATATCTGCCTAGAAGTCCCGTCGCAATGACTGTCGCGACCAATTTTTTGGGTGCGAACCACCTAGGGTTTGGCTAATGGATTGCTAAGCCTAGACTTAGCTCGAGCTCTCTCAAGCCCATACCAATTCGCGACTTAAGTTCAAATTCTTAACATGCAATTATTTTTTTAATTAGGAGTCGCCACTAATCTATTTTTGGTGGGTCGATTAGAAACTCAAGTAAAATAATGGGAAGATTATTTTACTCCTACGAACCAAAGATTCTTGGTACGGGGACTTGGTTACACTAGATTTCTCTAATGCCTTTTCGGTACCATTCTTTTTATTTTTGAAAAAAAATGTTTGGCAAGTAGCTTAAATTGATTTTAATTATCTCCCTAATATGTGAGGTGATCATGTGGGTGCGCAAACCACCAATTTAACACCCAGATAAAACAGTAAATAAATTGCTAAAACTTACCTCATAGCAACGAAAGCATCTGCGTTGTTAGATCAGAATTCATATCATCAACCCTAGATATGATTTCTAATTAACACGCAATTTCTCTTTTTTGTTTTCACGTTGTTTAATGGGAACTTAATCTATATGCAATGCATGCTAATAATCTAATATGACATCGCAATATGATCTAAATTATATGACATGAATAGAGTAGATCCTAAAGAAATGCAATAATTTAAATAGCAACTTAAATGACCTAATATGCAAATTTTAATTAAATAGCCCTAGAATGCAAATTACTTAACATGCACCTAATGTTGCTAATAAACCTATTATGCAAGTTAACATGCACCTAATGTTTTTGGATTTTTTTATCTGAAATTTCGAATTAACAAAAGTCCTAATTGAACTACTCTAAATGAATAGTTTTCTAATTACGTTTGGGATTAATTTGAATTTACCCTATTCTGACTTAGAAAATCATTTCTTTATTTTTTTTGTTTTTTTTTTTAAAGATGCCAACTTTTCTAAGGATAAATTTATCTAGATCTGACCCTAATCTATTTCAAAAAAAGATTTCTAAAAAATATAATCCTAAAAAATGTGATTCTAAAAAAAAGAAAAGCCTAATTTACTAACCTAAATGTCTTATCTACTAAATCTATATATCTAATTCTACATGCTCATACAAGATTTTATTATTCTCCTTTTTTGTTTTTGAAATTAACAATTCCTAATAACTAAACATGCAACCTAAACCAGTTAATTTGATTTTTTATTTTTTATTATTAAAAAAATGAAATTTCTATCCTAAGCATGCAAACCCTAAAACTACATTTTTTTATTTTTGATTTTTTTAAAGAAAATTAATTCAAACAACCCCGGCAAATCAAGCAAAATTGATCCCCCAAATTGACGAATCGTATCTCGCGCATGAGATCGGGTTGGCCAATTTCACGAAAAATCACAAATTAGATCTCGGGCGAGAGATCAGATTGGCAACCTTTTCTTAGTAGTTGCGAGTCGGATTTCGGGCGCGAAAATCAGACTAGCAACCACTAATTTCAAAGCAATTTCATAACATGGAATTTCAATTTAGCATTAAAGGGACAATTACACTAAAAATAACAAATAATATGCAATGTCGGTAATAATAAATAAAACAAAAAAATAAATAACATAAAATAATAAAATAAAATAAATAACAATTTACCTAATTTTCTTTTTTTTTTTTTTTTTTTTTGCTTTTTGTTTTCTTTTCTTTTTCAAAAAAGAAGAAAGAAAGAAAAAAGGGGCCGGCCGGCAAGGCTTCGAGGGCAACGGCTAGGGTTCCGGTGAGATCGGAGGGGGGTGCGGCAGCGCTGGGACGGGCAGTGGCGGCGTGTGTTGGCGCTGGGTCGCGACTCTGGGCGTCTCTGGGCGCGGGCAGGGGCGAGACCGAGGCGGCGGCGGGGTGGCACGGCGTCACGGGCGATGTGGCTAGATCGTTAGGACGGTGGAGGAGCTCGGCGTCGGGGCCTGGGCTCGGGCAGAGGTGGATCGAGGCCCTGCGCGGGGGCTCCGACGTCTAGATCGAGATCGCGAGCAAGCGGGTCGAAAGGGTAGATTCACGGGTCACTCGTTGAGCGTCCGAGCAGGGATGACTGGAAGGGGGGGCACAACGACCGATTTGGGTTGCTGGAGCCGTGGGCTGCTCACGGAGACGCGATTGCTGAGGGTGAGGCGCAGCAACCAACTCCTCCTGCTCGAGATCTGGCGACGGGCTGAGGAGCGAATTGGGGATAAACGACGGTTGCGGAAGCGCGGCTGGGACGTGGAGGCACGGCTGGGTCGTGGCACAGTCTCCTACGGGTCACGCAGAGGGAGAAACAACAAGCTGAGGTGGCGCAGTGTCAACGAGCGGCGCTACGTCGGATTTGGCCAGGTCGGGGTGGCGAAGGGCGAAGCAGCGCCGGCGCGGGCAAAGATCCCCCCCATCCCGGAAGAAGATGAACAGTGGGGGGCTTTTTTTCTCCCTTTTTTTACTTTTTACCTTTCTTTCTCTCTCAGCTCACTCTTCTTCTTTTTCCTTTTTTTTTTTTCCTCCATTTTTTCAGCCAAAAGAAAACCCCCCTAAAACTACCATACACAACCCTTTTTATACACCAAAAAATTGTATCTTCACAGCATATTTTACTACCAATTTTGCTCGTGTAAAATCCTATCAAATATATTTTTTCACCCGGCGCAATATATTTTGCATATTTGATCAAAAAATTTTCCCTTCTTGTGCAAAGATACATATTCCAGTGTATATTTCCTAAACCCATAAAAATCTCAACAAAATAAGACAGAATATAACAAAATCAAAAAATAAAATATGCCTAACTATATGCCATGCATTTTTATTATTTTTATTTTTTAGCAAAAATCAGCCCCAAAAATTTAGGTGTCAACAATGACGATATTTAATCTGTTTTAGGATTAATCAAGCATATATTATACTTTTAAGTGCATTAACACAAGGTACACTATTTAATTAGATTTTCTCAATATCTAAATAAGGACAACGTGATAGATTCAATCCATCACCCTTAACAACAGGAGTAATTCCTGAATTGTAATGATGTATAATGAATATTTCCAAAATGCGATCAGCAAATGTCCTCTGAGAAAATCTAATAAAATTCAAAATATATATGGCAAGAACAATCCTTACGGACCTTAGTGCAAAGAATAAAAAATGCCTCAAGGTCACTACTTGTAAACAAAAATCATGTACATAGAGTATAAGAAAAAATAACTTTTCTCCCACTGACCTTGCAGTATATTGAATAACTTTGTTCCTAATTGAACAAAATAATAACACTATGAAACTTTATTAATATTGTCTGGAAACTTGCATAAAACTATTAATAAGACTTTTCAGTCTACACACAAGTTTACTTAAATCTGTTGCAAAATCCCCCAGTTGCATTATATAGATTTTGTATCTATTTGGCATAACTCCATATAAAAATAAATAAATAAATAAACTATTAATGCCACATTCACTCTGAAAGAATCTTCTAAAGAAATAATTATTTCTTCATTATTAACTATCCACCCATTTTTCAGAGTGAAAACTTTAACTACAAATTAACTTTAAACTCCACAATCTTTCTTTGAAATCCTTTTAGTTTTGTACCCCAATTTGCAACTAAAGAACTTGTGATCTTTAGATAAGTTAGTAAGTTTCCAAACATGTTTCATATATTACATATCGCCTTTTATGGCATCTAAACACATACTTAATTGAGGATAAGAAACAACATTTATGTGTGGAAAGGTTGTTTTTTCAAAATACCATCCCATAAAAGACCGAATAAATTAGTCTTACTAATCATACTCACCACTATGTATATTATGGTGCAATTATGCCTTTCGGCCAAATCTTTTGTCAGGATTTTCAAGCATAGTAATTAAGTTACCACCCCAGAATCAACCAAGTATTTGACAAATGATCATTTAAGCTATTTCGCATTGTCATACTTGCCAAAATACTCACGGCCATCTTGACAACCTTTTAAAACTAATTGTAATTATTTATTCTTTATCTTAGTCATTTTCCCTAAATAGAAAACTTTTGGAAACAATCTTTCAACCATATACTAGATGTATATGTCATTAGGACTTAAACGCAATCTTTACAGATGTGTCCTAATTTCGATATTAGACAAGACATAATTACAAGCCACTAAGGCTTCCATCATCTTATAGTAATGTAGTTCGCAAGCAAACCAAATTTCAAGTATTCTAGAATGGAATGCTTCATGAATAGTAAGCAAATCATATGTCCACAACTTAAAATTTGAAGGAGTAAAAACCTCAATAATAACAGAGTCATTAATTACATAAAATGTGACTGAAAAACAAGCAATGTATATAATTAGCATCATGTGAGCACCGTGTAACTTGACGTACAAGTACACATCCAGAGAGTTACACACATAATCATATAATCACCTTTGGGCAGAATACATGACATGCAGTTGTACACTCCCCACATGATAGCGATTATGAGAATATATTCCAATCTTCGTGAATTCATCACCTTTGAGTAGATAAACCACTAGGATCAGTCACTCCTCCACCGCACCATCATGTATCCCTCCATGAACTAATACACAATCACCTCCTTTAGGAGTATGACCACGCATTAGACCATGAGACATCCCAATCAACATACGAGACCGAAATTTCTCAAACCCAATCAAGTGTGCCACTTTGGCGGTCACAACTCAATTGAATCCTTGAAACTCTCTCATACCAAGGATATATTTACATCTCACATACACCATATACATGTGATTTCAACTTTAGTGATAGGGCACATATCACTGAAATCACATATTATGCTAATTACATTGCTTTATTCATTAATAAGACTGATCATACATACATACATACATACACACACACACACACATATATATATATATATAATCTAAAAGACAAATTCCAATGAGATCACCAATCACAGCAACACAAGAAACTTCTCTTGTGCACCCAAATTACAGATTACTAGAACAACATAAAAAGAATGTTCATCTAGAGGATCTATCACAAATTAACATCAATAGCAATACATGGTACACCAAATCGAAAAGCCTGACAGCTGATCCATTATAGCTCATGAGTTTCATAAGGCAAAACATGACTCCAAGGCCAACAACTAATTTATTAGTCAATTTTAAGTAACAAATATCATTACTTCAACCAGTGGCCTATAAATTGAGTCAAATTATAGAACCACATATCTGAACTATAACAGTAGATACTATTGTTCTGCATAAATATTACCATACTCCTTAACCATAAAAATATTCAATTTGATGGACATTAACCAGTGACCATATGAATTTAGATACAATATGCAATAACTTTACTAACATGCATTACCTATACTCAGCAGATGTGTTAATTAGTACAATCAGTAAGACGTCCATCATTCAAAGGTTACCAGCATGTAAAGGAGTATGCATGAGCAACAAAAGTTTTTCTCATTATCTCAAGATATAGTTCAATTACTATCTCATAATGATTATATCTCATTAAACCAGCTTCAGTTCACAATAAAATTTGATTTTTATTGATGAATCACCCATTTATAATGATTGTGTGATAATATACCTATAACCCAACACTTGTATTTCTAAAATCACATAAAATACAAGAAAAATATGCAAAATACACTAAAAAATACACGCATTTATGGTTACATAAGTATTTTCATATCCATAAAATCACCAAACATGTAAAACAACATACTTAATTGAGGATAAGAAACTTTAGTTTTGTATAATTATACAAGTTATTATCCTGGTTATGGAGATCTTGGGTTGAAGTAATGATACTTGTTACCTAAAATTGATTAATAAATCTGTTGTTGGCCTTGGAGTCATGTTTTGCCTTATGAAACTCATGAGCTATAATGGATCAGCTGTCTGGCTTATCGATTCGGTGTACCCTATATTGCTATTGATGATAATTTGTGATAGATCCTCTAGATCAATATTCTTTTATATTGTTTTGGTAATCAGTATTTTGGGTGCATAAGAGAAGTTTCTTGTGTTGCTATGATCGGTGATCTCATTAGAATTTGTCTTACAGGTTCTCTATATATATTTATATATATGTGTATGTTATTTTATTAATGAATAAAGCAGTGTAATTAGCATGATATGTGATTTGAGTGATATGTGCCCCTATCACTAAAGTTGAAATCACATGTATAATGTGAAATGTAAATATATCCCTGGTATGAGAGAGTTTCAAGGATTGAATTGAGTTATGACCGCCAAAGTGGCACACTTGATTGGGTTTGAGAAATTTCGGTCTCGTATGTTGATTGGGATGTCTCCTGGTCTAATGCGTTGTCATACTCCCAAAGGAGGTGATTGTGTATTAGTTCATGGAGGGATACATGATGGTGCGGTGGAGGAGTGACTGGTCCTAGTGGTTCATCTGCTCAAAGGTGATAAATTCACGAAGATTGGAATATATTCTCAATAATCGCTATCATGTGGGGAGTGTACAACTGCATGTCATGTATTTTGCCCAAAGATGATTATATGATTATGCGTGTAACTCTATGGATGTGTACTTGTACGTCAAGTTACATGGTACTCACATGATGCTAATTATATACATTACTTGTTTTTCAATCACCTTTTCTGTAATTAATAACACCGTTATTATTGAGGTTTTTACTTCTTCAAATTTTAAGTTGTGGACATATGATTTGCTTACTGTCCATGAAGCGTTCCATTATGGAACACTTGAAATTTCGTTTGCCTGCGAACTACACTATTATAAGATGATGGAAGTTTTAGTGGCTTGTAATTATGTCTTGTCTAATATCGAAATTATGACACATCTGTAAAGATTGCGTTTAAGTCCTAATGACCTATACATCTGGTATATGGTTGAAAGGTTGTTTCCAAATGTTTTCTATTTAGGGAAAATGACCGAGATAAAGAATAAATAATTACAATTAGTCTTAAAAGGTTGTCAGGATGGCCGTGAGTATTTTGGCAAATATGACAATACGAAATAGCTTAAATGATCATTTGTCAAATACTTGGTTGATTCTGGAGTAGTAACTTAATTACTATGCTTGAAAATCCTGACAAAAGATTTGACCACAAGGCACAATTGCACCATAATGTACATGGTGATGAGTATGATTAGTAAGACTAATTTATTCGGTTTTTTATGGGATGATATTTTGAAAACAACCTTTTCACACACAAAACGTGTTTCTTATCCTCAATCAAGTATGTGATTAGATGCCATAAAAGGCAATATACAATCTATGAAACATGTTTGGAAACTTATTGACTTGTCTAAAGATCATAAGTTCTTCAGTTGCAAATTGGCGTACAAAACTAAAAGATTTCAAAGAAAGATTGTGGAGTTTAAAACTAAACTTGTAGTTAAAGTTTTCACTCTGAAAGAGGGGTGGATTGTTAATGATGAAGAAATAATTATTTCTTTCAGAGTGAATGCGGCATTTATTTTGGTTTGGAGTTACGCTAAATAGATACAAAATCTATATAGTGCATCTGGAGGATTTTGCAACAGATTTAAGTAAACTTGTGTGTAGACTGAAAGTCTTATTAATAGTTTTATGCAAGTTTCCAGACAATATTAATAAAGTTTCATGGTGCTGTTATTATTTTGCTCAATTGGGAATAAAGTAATTTAATATAATGCAAGGTTAGTGGAAGGAAATTTATTTTTCTAATATTCTATGTACATGATACATATTTATGTTAGCAGGAAGTGCAGTATAGTAAATAAAGTTCTATGTTTACTATGTAAATAGAGTTTGTAACTTTCTTTTAGGTTGTTACTTGAGCTATTGTGCTTCAGAACCTTATGAAGGAGTTAACCGTTTTGACTTTATGGATAGACACATACGGTTATCAAAAACAGTTAAGTTGAGACAATAAATTTGTTGTATTTTTATTAATAACAAATGTCTCAAAGAGTCTAAATATATAACAGTCAAATATTTTTGACCAAAAAGAAATGGTACAGAAATGTGACTTATAATATAACATATTTTCACAGATGACGTGGTTGTAGATCCACTAACTAAAGGCCTACGCCCATGTGTATTTGAGTGATATGTCATTAGCATGGGCCTAGGAGTATCTTCGGATACTGTTGTTTAGTAGGAGCTATTTTGGCTTTACTCTGATAAAGTTCACATCTGTGGTTCGTTACATTTAGTAACGGTTTGATATGTATCAACTTTTGCATTCAATAAAATAATTTTGAATGTGTTATTATCATGTTGAATACATATTGATAAAGTCTCAAGGTATTACCTCGAGTGAAGGCTAGGGGCATTCAGTTATTAACCTTGTGCATATGTTCTTGTGTTACATAAAGAAAGGTTAACCATAAGGACAAGACATATGTGGGTTCATTAGAACCATAATTTCATTCTCTTGTGGCACAAACTTTTGTGTTGCCTAAGTAAGAGAATGGTGACTGAGAAATGGATCTCTCTATGAGAGATGTTAGCCATTTGCCACACTACCATATTTAATCCATATCAATAAAGTTGAAAGCACTTGTGACCATGGAAGGCTCTGTGTGTATACATGCAGTTACCGCCATGATTCGGTGTTGGAGACTTTATGGGATAGGATTGATTATTAAGAATTATCTCTGGACCAATGTACGCACATACAATACAATTTCAATTAATATAGTTCTAGTGTGAGAATGTAAGAGTTTTCCTCTAATGTGAACTAAATTAATTGACATTGTTAATTACCATTTAACGTTTACCATTTTACAGGGATTGGTCTAAGGTGAGATAGAAGGTTTCTTAATTAGTCTAATATGGGGCTGGCTAGTGTGGGCCGAGTTGAGCCTGACCCATAATGAGGGGGACTGGCTGGAAACTCTATAAATAGTGCTCAAGTCTCTCCTTTAACCCTAATCTCACATATCCTCACCTAAGGGGCGTTATTCTAACGCTAATCGTGAGGGGCCGCCTCATTGAGCCAGTGATACAGAGGGCAATAGAGGAGAAGGATTTGTGCAAGAAACATTGTGTTTCTGCTTCCGCTTCAAGAACAACGGATCTCAGGTGTGTTAATTTTTCTACCTAATTATGTATGTTCTTGTTCTGGTTATGGAGATCTTGGGGTTGCACAATTTGCATCTTACAACTAATTCATGAAATGTTAGGTAGTTTTTAATTTTTTAGATACAGCTTGATATTTGCTATTACAACACCGTCATTAATAAATAAATTTTCAAGTGCTTGATAGGCGGATCCAAGCTTCTAATGATTAGATCTTGAAAGCTAGTGGTTAGATTTAGATCCTCGATGCTTGGATTGTAATTTGATGGTTTTAAACACCAAATGATGTTCGAACAAGCGAAATATGTTTGAGAATTGAATCCATCTGTTTATATTATCTTATAGGCTAAATTTACACCATTATCATTGCCATTCCCGTATTCTCTATATGGATCTATGAGTCATTGTTGAAAGCAGCATATGCATGCATGCCTAGCGTGAGCAAAGGTTTTACACATGCATCATGCACTTATAAGAATTTGAAACTTGCAGGAAAACAAAATATTACTTGATTTACAAATCCAATTCCATTTCAACCATCAATCAATCTAGTGAACCTACACTGTAATGTGCATAATTGATAATCCAGATAATAATAATTCGCATAATCGATGTTTTCCCAAACAATGGTGGGAGAATTCCCTTTGAGCCACTGCCTTTGCTAGCTGCTTGGCCATGGCTTTGCACGAAAACCCTAAAGACGATAACCCTAACTTTAGTTCGTGCAGAGGAGCTAGGGATGACGCCACCGTGGCGCTCCAAATCGGCCTTCCTAATTATTCAAGCGGATCGGCAGGTTCTTCCTCAAAGATTACAAGCCGGAGTGTGTGCGTGCAAAGATATCGAATCCCTACTCCTTAACAAATCCTCATTGGATTCACCCATTTTTCATGCCATGTTTGCTTCAAAACGTTCAACCACTCCAACAATCTTCATGTAAGAAGAAGCTGAGAAGCGATTGGTGGACATATTTTTGGACCATTGGTTAGCTAAATGTCATGCAATAACACGCACTTATGACAAAAACTAATGGCGATGTGTGCGTTCAAGATCAAGTGTCGCAAACTGGTCACAAACTTGATGCGCTGCACCTTTTTCATTGACATGAGGCTAGAACTCGAGCCCATTCAATGAGTTTTCGTGTTTACTTCTCCTAGCTTATGCATGAAATCTACTTTACTCCCGGTTGATCATGATATGACTAAATAGTTATATCTAGTTAAAATGATGTAGACAATAAAATTCCCACAAACATAACAATGAGTTTTGTGAGTTTATTCTGAATTGGCTCGTGAATTGTGAAGGATGTTGTTGTGAGTTTGTGCCAATGCTCAATATCATTATTAGTCTATTGAGAGGCTTGTAGGTATACATACTAGTTTAAGATATCTTTGTGGGCTAGGCATCGGCAATGGAGATCTTGTCAAGGGGGGAGCTTGGTAGCCTTGTTTTGAGGCGTCATGTGTCTGAGTTCAAGATTGACCAATGGAATGAACGATTGGCATGTGATTTTAATAAGATTAATTAATGAAATAAACCATTGATATGTGAATTGATGAGATTGATCAATGGACTAGATTATCCATTAATGTTTGTTATGATATTATTGATTTAATAATACTATCATGATATGTATATAGTTATGTTAAAGCAATATTATTCATTCTTATCTTATATGTGTATTATACTAGAATTGAGATAAGTGAGTTTTGAGCATTATTTTGTGAAGTGTTGTCGCGACCTAAAATTTCGGGTGCACTAGATTGTTAAGCCTAGATTTAACTTAGACTCTTCCAAGCCCATACCAATTCGCAACTTTTTAAGTTTTTTTTAATGAATTTATTTAGGAGCCGCCACTAATTAGTTTATGATATGTTGATTAAATACCTAAGTAAAATAACAAGAGAATTATTTTACTCCTACGAACCAGAGATTTTGTGTATGGGAACTTGGTTACACTATACTTCTATAATGCCTTTTCGATACCATTTCTTTTTATTTTCAAAAATGCCTTTGTAAGCAGTTTGGATTAATTTTAACCTAAATTACTAATGCTTTAGGGTTATTTGCATATTTAGATTAGGCATTTTATTTATCATGAATTGTCAAAAAAAAAATTAAAAAAAAAAACATAAATTTAGGAATGTTAGATTGTTGTTTCATTAATCTAAATTGCATGTTTAATTAGCAATTTTAATTTCGATTTTTAAAAAAAAGAAGAAGAGAAAAAGAAATAAGGAAAACCTAAAATTAAGGCATTCTTTGCACGTCATTACATATTAGGGTAAAATTGCATATAGTTTAATTCCATATAATATGTTTTTAATTTATTATAAGTTTAGATAATTTTTAGATAAATTATATTTTAGTTAGGGGTTTCTAAGTTAGGGTAACATCTTAGTTTAAATTAGGATTTGACTTAACTTTATTCCTAATACAAATTAGATGACATTTTAATATAGGTAGATAATTTTCGCATTTTTATAATTTCGAATTTCACGAAAAAAAAATTAAAAATGTCTTAGGATGAATTGATTCCATTCTTTAGGATAGACTGCACATTTATTAAAAAACAAAAAAAATAATATATTGTGCATGTCATTTAGAATCATTTCATGGAAATGCATGTCATTTAATGATTGCATATTAGGTTCACTTAAATTAGAAGTAGCTTGTTAGTAAAATTAAGTTATGTAATTAAAATGCATGTTTTAATTTCGAGATAAAAGAAAACCCAAAAAATTGTTTGCTTCCAGTGTTCATTTCTTTTGATGAAATTTGCTTGATACATTGAGTGTTTAATAATGATTGAAAGCATTCATGATAAATAAAATAATCAGGATAAAACGGTCCACGCAAAATCATCAAAGATATTTCAGATCAATAAATAATATCTCACTAATAAAATTGATAAATTGATCTTAAGTCTTAAATCAAAATATCAATTTTATTTCTGCTTGATTAATTATTTTATCTAAAGCCTTGTAAACGAAATAAAAAAACCTTGACGCAATTGTGAATGAGGTAATATGTTGGAATTTCCAATCATATATTGAGGTCTAATTATACTAAAAAGAACAATAAAGTAAAATAACAAAAATAATGAAAATAAAAGGGAAAATTTCAAATAAGGACCTAAAGTGGAGCCGTTTTCTCAAATAAGGGTCTAAAGTGGACCTTGTCTTAAAAAGAGGTCTAAAGTTGTTAACTTTGTCTCAAATGAGGGCCCCAACTCATCAGCTAGCCAAATTTTCACCAGTGGATTTATTCTGGCGATTAGAGCATGGGCAATTTTGTCCAAAAATTTTAACCAAGTGAAAAATTAGGAAAATCAAAGATCCCAAATCAAATTTTAGGGCTCTTCACAGATTAGAGGATGCTGAAATTTAATGAAATTGACACTCCTCCAACACTTCTTCGAAATGGTAAACCATGTGTGTTTGAGTGATCCTAACTACACCAAAAAAATTCTTGCATTCAATTCTTCAACAAGAGGCTTTGCAAAAAAAAGTTGGTTTTGGTTTGCTTCGAAAAGCAAAAAAATTTCAATTCAAGTTATAAATTGAATTGGTTCAAAGCAAACATCAAAATCAATTTGAGCTCGGTTGCAATTGTATTACAAAAGCCCAGTGTTAAACACACCTTCTCTTTCCTTCATAGATTTCCTTTCGAGCCTAATTTCACCTTTTCTTCTCGAGAAACCATCACTGCTATCAAGCTGAGAGAAACCTAGAGGAGTGGCAAGGGAGGCCAGGGATAGGCTCGGGACATTGAGGGAAGAGGATTCAAGTCAAAACAACCCTAACTTCTTTAATTTGGATCAAAATAGAATGTTTTGGACAAAATCAATTTGCAATCTTTCTGATTTAATTGAGAGAAAAATTTATAGAGTGAATTGAAGAGCGGAGACAATTCTTCAAATTTGGCTAGAAGCAAATTTTACAGAGTGAATAAGCATTGAGAATTGAAGAGAAACGTTGGAAAGAAAGAAAATTTGTGAAGAGCCCTAAAATTTGATTTGGGATCTTTGATTTTCCTATTTTTCACCGGGTTAAAATTTTTGGACAAAATTGCCCATGCTCTAATCGCCGGAATAAATCCACCGGCGAAAATTCGGCTAGCCGATGAGTTGGGGCCCTCATTTGAGACAAAGTTAACAACTTTAGACCCATTTTTAAGACAAGATCTACTTTGGACCCTTATTTGAGAAAACGGCCCTATTTTATGTCCTTATTTGAAATTTTCCCAAAATAAAATAAGATAAATAAATAAAAGGAAAAACTACCTAAATTGATTTTTTTCTTTTTTTTCCAAGCAAAGGTGGTGGTTGCTCTGGTGAGGGGAGTCGCCGGCGACGGGCGTCGGAGCTCCGGCGAGGGGGACCAGCAGGCGGGCGGAGGCTCGGGTTGCAGCGGGCGTCACTCGGAGATGGAGTTGCAGGGCGTCGGATGTCGGCGACCAGTCCTGGGTCGCGGGCAGAGGCATTGCAGGGGGCTTCGTCACGGCCGGGGTAGGAAGCACGGCTGCGGGTCCGTCGGGGCGAGAGCAGCAGCGACGGGGTGGTGATCGTGATCAAGCAGTGGCTCGAAGAAACAGGGTACGGGCCGGCAGAAGAAGACCCAGCAGCAGGAGGGCTCGGCGAGGGGGCGGAGCTTCGGTTTTCCCAGGAGTCACGGCGGCGCGGCGAGGAGGCTCGGCGAACGCGGGATCTGCAGGAGTCTCGGCGGCGCGGTGAGGGGCTCGGCGAACGCGGGATCTGCAAGTCGCAGGTGAGGCGGAGCAGAAGCAGGGTGATCGGCGCGGGATGCGACTCCGGCACGATGGTGGCCGGCACTGTGGGAACAAGCAGCGGCGGCGGCAGGGTTCCGGCAGCAGTGCAGGACGGCGGCTCGAGGCGCGGTGGCGGAGCGGCGGTGCGGCGCAGGCGCGGCGCGGTCGCAGGGCTGGCACGAACAGGCGACCTCCCGAGGAAGATAAACAGTCGCTAGGTTTTTTCCTTTTTTTTTTTTTTTCCTCTCTCCTCACTTGTCTCTCACGTCTCTTCCTCTCTCTCTGTGCCTTTTTGCTTTTCCACCCAAAGAACCGAAAACCTCTCTTCCCGTTTTCTCTCTTTTTCACCTTTTGACTTTTGTGTTTTTGTTTTTTTCTTTTTTTTTTTTCTTTCTTCGACGAAGAGAAGTTTTTTTTTTTTGGGTCGTATGAGCACAATACCTTATATAGGAGGGGAAATTAACTTTTGATGAAATATTTCACTTCCAATTTCGCTCGTGCATAATCTCCCTAAATATATCGTTGCACCACAAGTAATATTCTTTTTTTATTTTTCAAATATTCCATCTGAAAATTTCATTTCCGCCAAAAATACACCTCCCAGTGTGTATTATCTGAATATGTGAAAAATTTCGCGCTCACCATAAGTCCAATAAAATAAAATAAAACAAAATAAAACCAATGTTCCTAAACTATATGTCATGCAATTTTTATTATTATTTTTTGGGGTAAAAATTAATCCATTTTTTATGCAAAAATTTAGGTGTCAACAAGTGTATGGTAGATACTTGATCTGCCTAGAAGAGATACGCACTACTCACTTGACTATGGATGCTCAACCCTTTCCTTTCCAAACATTTTAGGTTCCTTCATTAGTAGCCATTAATACTAGAGTGCTATTGACCGAGGCTTTTGGGAGCTAGACTTTCGGGTATGATTTGAGGCAGTATCTTGGGGCGGAAGGATGGCCTTGTTACTCCTCCATCCCCATACAAGTTGAGGTGTGACATAATCTAAATGAACTCAAATTGAGCTGTGGGTGATTCGTCGATGCTGATGTCGACTGACTCGCTTTGCACTCAATTAGAGTTCATTGAGTGGAGTCGGAAAAAGAAGCACCTTTGTATGGTTTTAGAAATTGTGATTCTCATGTTTTAGGAATCCGGACATCACAATTTAGTTTTTTGTCGCTAGGAGAATCATGCAGTTCCGATACCAGAAAAAAGAAGTACGTGCGCTCAAAGTTTAGTGAGCCGAATTGAAATTAGCCTGTCGCAAAGCACCATTGGCATCACGTTGGACCACAGCAATCCGCAAACCCTCCTCGTCCCTACGGCTTGAGCCACTGTTGCTCCTCTGACCACCCTTGTCACGATGATTCACAAAGTTGTTAATGGCAATAACTGAGGAATTCTCTTTGTATGTATAGATGAAGATAATCAGTTCCAAGCCGTTACTTAGAGCACTACTACAACATTAGACCATTGCATGACTGGCGGGCGGGCGTTGGCGAACTAGTGCACTTGTAAAATTATTGTGGCCCACATGATATAATTTATATTATATGGTTTAATAAAATAATTACAATGCTATATAAAATAAATAATGTATTAATTATGAGAAGGTGCGACTCTAATAAAATGAAAAGGTATAATCCTTTTTTGAAGAGGTATAACTCTTATGAAAGTGAAAAGGCGCTTTGATGGAAGGCACCTATTCATTGAACGTATAAATAGAGTCCGGTCCTCTCTCCACCCATAAGACTGTATTTTTCTCCTCCATCAATTAAAATACAAAAAGGAATAGTGGGTTAAGGGAGAGAAATTGGATTTCTTCATTTGGATCAAATTCGACGGTAACGCTATGGACAAAGGTATGTTTTTTATCTATTTGTGAAAATCATGAAGATCAAAGATCTTCGTTTTATTATGAATTTTCGCATCAAAGTATTATATGATGAATCTAACAGTTGGTATCAGAGCATTGGTTTATGATCTCATGATTTTCCGTTTATAAATTTATTATGTTTATGCATGATGTTTCGTTGAATGATTCTGTTTGTAGTACTTATTGTTGTTGAAAAGTTTTGGAGGGTTCTGTCGTTGAAATCCGAATTATGAAGTATTAAAAAAAAAATCTGAATGATTGAATGTTTTTATGGAGAAAGGATGAAAATGGAGGAGTTCAGAATTTTAAGGGCAAAAATGGAGGAATTCGGAATTTTGAGGGCAAGATAGAAACTCTCCGATTACGGGCAAAATCCGGCGACCCACCATTTGGTTTCAGACCCATACCATCGCCCTGCCATGAGGAACGTTGGGCATGAGTTTTTCCGGCATATCGGTGTTCGCCGGAGGCGAATTGGGCAGAGGAAGTCGCGGTGGTGGAGTTTTTGTGTTTTGAGAAATTTTGGCTTGATTTGGGGCCAATTCTTTGTCATTTTCTCCGAAACTTGAATCCATGTGGTCGTGGTTGCATGCTCTTCAAAACCCATTATTTATCTGTGTCTGGGATGGCTGCCAGAGAAGGAACAGAGGCGAAATCACGGCTGAAAATGGCGAAAACCGGCGAGAAATTGCTTCGGTGCGCAAGGAAGAAGGCGTGTGGGCTCCACGCGCGTGCTGCAGCTGGAACCCACGCGCCACGCACCTTCGCGCGCGTGGGATCCACGCGCGCAGCTTCCCGCGCTGTTGCAGGTGCGTGCACGCGCCTGCGCGCTGAACGCGCACGCATGCGGGGCACGCGCCCGCTGAAATGCAGGCACGTGCTCCGCATTTCGGCGAAATGCAGGCACGTGCCTGACATTCCCCGCACGGCTTTTTTTTTTTTTATGATCCCGCAGCTCCTAATTACCGTTTTACCCTCTTTTTGATGGTTATTTATAGTTATGCCCTGTTTAATTTATAATTATAATTCTGTCATTGCTGATTATTTACCATTTTGCCCCTGGATATTAAATTTATATTTCTGCCCTTATGGAATTATGATTTTACGATTGATTACAATTTTATCCTTGTGTGCAATTTGGTAAATATCTATATTTTACAATATTAAAAATTCATTTTATGAATGGTTTGTTAGTCACCAAAGTGGCCAAACCTTGAAGTTTTTTTGAATTTTTTTTTTTTGATATTGTAAATTATTTTAATCAATTACCCAAGATTAATTGATGCTATATATATGAAATTGATATGTTTTATATCTTTATTGGTGTTATGGGTATATTGAAATTCATTTATTATAAGAATTTAGGGATTAACCCAAAGGTTAATTATTTTCTTATAATTCATGAACATGATGGTTGGTAATTAATATGACTTGTTAAATTTGTTTGTATATCCAAAGATAGCAAATAAATTTTAATAAGATATATATTTACAATTACCAAATAAATGTTATTAGCATCATTATGGTTTATATATATTTGTATATCATAGGATCGCCCAAAGGAGAACTGTGATGTACATGTATAGTTAGATTGAATCTAATTATGTGATATTCTCAAAGCATTAATGTGTGAGCACTTCTTGTATATTTGCAGTATCTGTACCTATTTCACTGCATTCACATGCTTCATCTGTTCCCTTATTTAATGGGATAAATTTCTCTGATTGGAATGAACAAATCCAGTTTCACTTAGGTGTCTCAGATCTTGATTTAGCTCTTCAAGTTGAGAAACTAGCTGCTATTACTGATAAAAGTAACGATGAGGAAAAGTCTTTCCATAAAGCTTGGGAAAGATCGAACAGACTAAGCTTAATGTTCATGCGAATGACAGTTGCAAACAACTTAAAGACTTCTCTTCCCAAGACTGACAATGCTAAGGAATTTATGAAATTTGTGGAAGAGCGTTCTCAAACTGCTGATAAGTCACTTGCTGATACATTGATGAGTACATTGACCACCATGAAGTATGATGGTTCACGTACCATGCATGAGCATATACTTGAGATGACTAATTTAGCAGCAAAGTTAAGGACTTTAGGAATGAACGTGGATGAGTACTTTTTAGTACAGTTTATACTCAATTCCTTGCCTCATTAGCAATATGGGCCATTTCAAATGAATTACAACACTATAAAGGACAAGTGGAATGTGAATGAATTGGCCAGTATGCTAGTTCAAGAGGAAATAAGGATAAAGAATCAAAAGGCTCATTTTGTTCATCTCTCAAGTCATCAAGAAGCTCAAAGAAATTTTAAAAGGAAAGGTGGAAGAAGCAAAAAGAAAGGACTACACATCCTGAATGACTCTTCAAAGGCTTCTCAAATCCACAAGAAGGAACACAATCTTATTAAGTGTCATTTTTGCAACAAAATTTGACACTTGAAGAAAGATTGTCTGAAACGTAAGGCTTGGTTCGAAAAGAAATGTAAGCCTTGTGCTTTAGTATGTTTTGAATCAAACTTTACTGAAGTTCCTCATAATACTTGGTGGATTGATTCTGGTGCCACCACTCATGTGTCAAATACGATGCAGGGATTTCTTACGATCCAAACTATAAAGCCAAATGAAAGTTATGTGATTACGGGGAACAGAAACAAAGCTCCAGTTAAAGGCATTGGTACTTATCGTTTGATCTTAGATACTGGACATTATTTGGATTTGTTTCGAACCCTTTATGTACCTACTTTTTCTCGCAATTTAGTTTCTTTGCCAAGACTTGATGTAGCGGGATTTTATTGTAAGTTTGGATCTAAATCTTTCAGTCTATTTAAGAGTGATACTCTTATTGGAACTGGAACTTTATGTGATGGTCTCTACAAATTTAGACTTGATAATAATTTAGTTGAGACATTAATGACCTTGCATCATAATGTTGGCACTAAATGAAGTTTGGTGAATGAAAATTCTGCTTACTTGTGGCATAAACATTTGGGCCATATATCCAAGGAAAGAATGAAAATATTAGTGAAAAATGGAATTCTTCCAAATTTGGATTTTGCTGACCTTGGAGTGTGTATTGATTGTATTAAAGGTAAACAAACAAAACACACTAAGAAAGGTGCCACAAGAAGCACAGAGTTTCTTGAAATTATACATACTGACATATGTGGTCCTTTCGATGTTCCATCTTTTGGTAAGGAAAGCTATTTCATCACCTTTATTGATGATTTTTCACGTTATGGTTATATTTATCTTTTGCATGAGAAATCTTAATCAGTGAATGCACTTGAAGTGTATACTAAAGAGGTTGAGAGACAATTAGATAAAAAGGTGAAAATAGTAAGGTTGGATAGAGGTGGTGAATATTATGGAAAGTATGATGAATCGGGACAATGTCCAGGTCCATTTGCTAAATTCCTTGAAAGAGATGGCATTTGTGCTCAATATACAATGCCAGGTACACCACAACAAAATGGTGTAGCAGAAAGGCGTAATCGTACTTTAATGGAAATGGTTAGGAGTATGATGAGTCATTCATCTCTACCCTTGTCTTTGTGGATGTATGCTTTAAAGACTTCTATGTATTTATTAAACAGGGTTCCTAGTAAGGCAGTTCTAAAGACTCCCTTTGAACTATGGACGGGTAGGAAACCTAGTTTACAACACTTGCATGTTTGGGGTTGTCCAGCAGAAGTAAGAATTCACAATCCACATGAAAGGAAATTGGATTCAAGAACGGTCAGTGGTTATTTCATTGGTTATGCAGAGAAATCCAAAGGGTATAAATTTTATTGTCCTAATCATAGTACAAGAATTGTTGAATCTGGAAATGCTAGGTTCATTGAAAATGGTGACATCAGTGGGAGTGAAAGAGTGCGTGATGCTTGCATTCAAGAAGTAAGGGTAGAAGTTCCTATACCCAAAGCTTCTAAAGTTGTTGCTCCTGATATTATAGTACAACCTAACAATAATCAAGAACAACAAATTAATGAACAAACACCCCATAATGGAGATGTCAATATTGGACCTCCAATAGCTGAGTCACGAGAAATGGCATTCAGAAGATCTCAAAGAGAAAAGAGGTCGGCTATTTCTGATGACTATATGGTTTATCTACAAGAGTCAGAAATTGACTTAGGAATTGGAAATGATCCAGGTTCATTTTCCCAAGCCATGGAATGTGAAGATTCTAATGAATGGTTTAATGCCATGGAAGAAAAGTTAAAATCCATGCATCCAAATCAAGTTTGGGATCTTGTCGAATTGCCTAAATGATGTAAGAAGGTCGGGTGTAAATGGGTCTTTAAGACCAAGCACGACTCAAAAGGCAATATTGAATGACATAAAGCCAGACTTGTTGCAAAGGGTTTTACACAAAAAGAAGGCATTGACTATAAAGAGACATTTTCGCCAGTCTCTAAGAAGGACTCACTTAGAATCATTATGGCTTTGGTGGCTCATTATGACTTGGAGTTACACCAAATGGATGTAAAAACCACTTTTCTTAATGGGGATTTAGAAGAAGAGGTTTATATGGACCAACCCGAAGGCTTTTCAGTTAAAGGAAAGGAACACATGGTATGTAAATTAAAGAAGTCAATATATGGACTTAAACAAGCTTCCCAACAATGGTATCTTAAGTTTAACGATACCATAACTTCTTTTGGATTTAAAGAAAACACCGTTGATCAGTGTATATATATGAAGATTAGTGGGAGCAAGTTTATTTTTCTAGTTCTGTATGTTGATGATATTTTGCTTGCTGCTAATGATCTTGGTTTGTTACATGAAACCAAGAAGTTTCTCTCTAAGAATTTTGAAATGAAGGATATGGGAGAGGCAACGTATGTGATAAGAATAGAAATATTCCGTGACAGATCACAAGGGTTATTAGGATTGTCTCAGAAAGCCTACATTGAGAAAATTTTAGAGAGATTTAATATGAGTAAATGCTCAGCAGGAATAGTTCCAATTCAGAAAGGTGACAAATTTAGCCTTATGCAATGTCCGAAAAGTGAATTGGAACGAGAATAAATGAAAAATATTCCTTATGCATCTGTTGTGGGGAGCTTAATGTATGCACAAACTTGTACCAGACCAGACATCAGTTTTGCTGTCGGAATGCTGAGCAGGTATCAAAGTAATCCTGGAATGGATCATTGGAAATCTGCAAAGAAAATTCTTAGATACTTGCAAGGAACGAAGAATCATATGCTCACTTATAAGAGATCCGATCATCTCGAGGTAATTGGATATTCAGATTCAGATTTAGCCGGATGTGCCGATACAAGAAAATCAACATTTGGTTACTTGTTTCTTCCTTTGGAGGAGCAATTTCATGGAAGAGTGCGAAGCAGTCAATTATTGCTGCATCCACTATGGAAGCTGAATTTGTGGCATGCTTTGAGGCCACTATTCATGGATTATGGCTGCGGAACTTTATTTCAGGACTTGTGATTGTTGACAGTATTGCCAAGCCGCTGAAAATTTATTGTGATAACTCTGCAGCAGTTTTTTTCTCTAAGAACGACAAGTATTCTAAAGCTGCTAAGCATATGGAGATCAAGTACTTGTCTGTTAAAGAAGAAGTTCAGAAACGAAGAGTGTCAATTGAACACATTAGCACCAATCTTATGATAGCATATCCCTTAACAAAAGGACTGCTGCCCAAAACATTTCATGAGCATGTTGAAGAGATGGGCATCATTGGACGTCATTAATGTTTGTATTATGTTTGTATTAAGTTTATGTATTTGACACTCTGAGCTCATTTATGTGTTTATGATATTTCCTGTTTTCTATTTAGTATACATTATGGAAAATAGATGAATGTTAAACAGGATGGTCTCTAAGGAGACATTATTGTTGGACTATCACGGTACTTCTCATTTATGGATCATGTTAAGTGAAATGCTATAGTTGTAGTGCATAGAAGGGACTATGTCAATTAATGACATACAACCGCTATGACTCGCAATAGTTTTCTTTACTTAATTGTGATTATTATGTGATTGCCAATTTAATGAAATTTTATATAGCATAATTTTATTGTCCACATTACAGTCTTTATTAAACCATGAAAGATAGTCATATGGGCCAAGTGGGAGAATATAAAATTATTGTGGCCCACATGATATAATTTATATTATATGGTTTAATATAATAATTACAATGCTATATAAAATAAATAATGTATTAATTAGGAGAAGGTGCGACTCTAATAAAATGAAAAGGTATAATCCTTTTCTGAAGAGGTATAACTCTTATGAAAGTGAAAAGGCGCTTTGATGGAAGGCACCTATTCATTGAACGTATAAATAGAGTCCGGTCCTTTCTCCACCCATAAGACCGTATTTTTCTCCTCCATCAATTAAAATACAAAAAGGAATAGTGGGTTAAGGGAGAGAAATTGGATTTCTTCTTTTGGATCAAATTCGACGGTAACGCTATGGACAAAGGTATGTTTTTCATCTATTTGTGAAAATCATGAAGATCAAAGATCTTCGTTTTATTATGAATTTCCGCATCAAAGTATTATATGATGAATTTAACAGCACTCGTCATGGACGAAGAAAGGCTGCGAGAGTTTGGATCTAATGCTGTCACGGGCTGCTTCACGAAGAAATCAACGCGAATGCATGTACAGAGAAAACAATAGAAACGCGGAAAACACTTTATTGCAGCCTACCGTTCCACACGCATGCATAGAAATAAATGAAAACAACTGGAATTGACGAGACCGAAGTTTCAACGGGCCTCGGTACGGTCCAGACAAGACAAGGGGACTGCCTACGGAATCGTTCGGATACATGGCCCAATCGCAAAGTAATGTCCGAACAAGCTTAATCTCTTCTGGGTGACAGCAGCACCTTGTTGATCACCTCGTCCAGGTTCAAGAACGACGACCTGGAAGGATGCATTGCCTCTCGAGCAATCTTCTTCCACTATATCGCCTTCCTCTTCATCTCCTTCCCTCTTTCCCCCTTCATCAGCTCCCTCACCTGCCTCTCCACCTCGTCCCTCTTCACGTCGTTGTCAATCTCCATCCCGATACCCCACTCCTGGCAGCTATACCGGCAGTTCGTTTGCTGGTGCCCCAAGAACGGCCAGCACACCATTGGCACACTAGCCGCGATGCTCTCGATCGTGGAGTTCCAGCCGTAGTGGGTCCGGAACCCGCCAACCGCTGGGTGGCTTAGCACCCGCTCCTGGGGGCACTAGCTCGCCAGCAGGCTCCGCTCCCTTGTTGAGGCCAAGAAATCCTGAGGCAAGATCGCCGCGTCACCGACAACCAAGTCCGGCCTGATGACCCACAAGAACACCTAGCCGCTGCTCACGAGGCCCCACGCGAACTCCACCAGCTGCGCCTGCGACATCACTGTGATGCTCCCAAAGTTCACGTACACGACCGAGCCGAGTGGTTACAAGTCCAGCCACTTGAGACAGCCCAGGTCTTCCTTCCACATGTTGGATCTGATCGACCTGGTGTCATCATCGGATAATTGCTCCTCAAGTAGGTGAATGGGGCCAATAGTATAGATGGGACAGAACATGGCCTTAAGCGCGTCAAGGACCTCATGCTCTAACCGCTCGAATGTATTGAGGACCAAGGCGGAGGCTCTCTTCACTCTCGCAAACTCGCTCGAGCAGAAGTTGAGGATCGGATTGTCTGGGTCAGTGGTTCGAAAGAAGCTCAGCAAGTCTCTCAAGCGGATGTTTCTCATCCTGAGTATCTAGTCGATGACGGTGTCCAAGTACCCATTTGTCAAGTAGCTCGCATCTGCAAATTGAGGGTCGATCAAGTGAACCAGGTGACCATACACGGCCATGGTCCTCATAAAGGGTCAGAATCTCCGGAAATTTAAAAGTACATCATTCGATGTTTATGGTGTCACACGGCATTATATGTGTTGTCAATTCATTTGTTATACTTAGATTAGGGAAAGCATTAGAATATTGTCGAAGGACATACGAAATGATTACGTAAGCTCCTAAATCAGATAGTTATTTATTAATGACCTTGTTGTATACTCACTGATCATATAAATCAGGAACAAACAAAACTAAAGAATATGACAGCAAACCAAACTTTTAAAAAAGAAACAACAAGGGAAAATCATTAGCTGTAAAGAAATTTGCTTGGTTGACATGCTAAGTGAGATCACCTAAATCAAACAAGTTACTTAGTAATGCATACCTTTGAGTGGAGCAAGACCCTTGTCAATGAGACTACGAAACTCCGCGAAGGCCATGAAAGCACATGTGCTTATCGGCCAGAAAAGGACCTCTGGCACGCCAACCACCTCAGCGGTGTCGAGTGTGAAAGTCATCGAGCCGTCCGACACCACACAGCTCGACGGCGGGGAACCCGACATCACGCTCTCCTCATTGAGCCTCTCGATCAGGCAGGTCTTGGAAGTGGGGCAGGCAGCACTTCTGCGTGGACTGGCAGAGGGATAGGATGTCCTGGGTGACGTCTCCGGTGGAAGGTGGGAGGCCGTCGGGGATGGTGCAGAACCGGAAAGACGGGAGGCCATCGAGGGAGGAGTTGAAGAAATCGTAGTTTTTGTTTTTATTACCTTTGATTTCTCTTGTACAAACTATATATAAAGATATTACAAGAGCCCTAAATTAGGGTTGATTGAGGATACTTAAGGCAAGCAAATAAATTACAAGAACAATATCAACAGTATCTTAAATTAGATACAAAAGATAAGATTGCTGACTAGGAATGTTATCACCCTCCCGCAAGCGAAGCATTGTCAACAATGTGAAGCTTGGACCGTAAAAGATGAACTCGTGCTGATGACAATCCTTTGGTGAAGATGTCCGCGATTTGATCACAGGTGTTGATGTAACGGATGTCAAGTAACTGGCGACCCACCAATTCACGAACATAATGATAATCTATTTCAATGTGTTTAGTGCGACTATGAAAAACTGGATTCCTAGTTAGAGCAATGGCAGAGATATTGTCGCACCACAATACGGGAACGCATAGGAGCGAGATCCATAATTCTCGGAGAAGAGAGATGAGCCATTGAATTTCAACAGCTGCTTGAGCAAGACAACGATACTCGGCTTCTGTAGATGAACGTGCAACAGTAGGTTACTTCTTTGCACTCCAAGAAACAGGGTTGGCCCCGAGAAATAAACAATAGCCACTAGTAGAGCGACGATCATTGGGACTGCCAGCCCAATCAACGTCACAATAGGCATGTAAAGAAATAGGACCAGGCTGAATCTACATGCCATAAGAGATTGTGCCTTTCAAATAGCGAAGGATATGCTTTACAGCACGCCAATGGTGTTCTTCAGGTGCTTTGAGAAATTGACAAGCCTGATTAACAGCATAGCTAACGTCGGGACGACTGAGAGTGACATATTGAAGTGCTCCAACAACACTCCTATATAGTGTAGGATCTGAGACAGGGTCACTGCTTGAATGACCAAGTTTATTCAAGGTAGCCGAGCTAGAAATAGGCTTGCAGTCCAACATATTGGTGCGAGATAAGAGGTCATGAATATACTTTCCCTGATTAAGGAAGATATGATGGGGGCTTCGTCGAACAAGCTGAATGCCCAAGAAATAAGTCAAAGGACCTAAGTCCTTCATCTTAAATGAGTGGCGAAGTTCCTCAACGATAGCAGACATAGCTTTGGAATCATTACCTATTAAAATAATGTCGTCAACATATGATAAGAGATAGATAATGGTAGAGCCATGACTGTAAATGAAGAGGGATGGATCCGAGATAGTGGTTGAAAAACCAATGTCTTCTAGCCGAGCTGTGAATTTTTCAAACCAAGCGCGACGTGCTTGCCGGAGACCATAGATGGATTTGTGCATTAAGCAAACTGAATGAGGAGCAAATGGGATCAACATAGCCCGGTGGTTGAGCCATATATACAGTTTCCTGGAGATCGCCGTGTAAAAATGCACATTCGACATCAAGCTGTTGAATTGCCCATCCATAAGTGACCGCCAACGTGAGAATGACCCGAATAGTAGTATGCTTTACAACAGGACTAAAAGTGTCCACAAAGTCAATACCAGGTTGTTGGTGAAATCCTTTCGCGACAAGACGAGCTTTGTAGCAACTGATGGTGCCGTCTGGGTTTTGTTTTATCCAATAAACCCATTTGCAACCGATGACGTTCATTGTTGGAGTAAATGGCACAAGGGACCAAGTGTGTTGTTCTTGTAAGGAATTAAATTCCTCATCCATAGCTTTTCGCCATTCAGGTGATTTGGAAGCTTGAGTGTAGCATGTTGGTTCCAAGGGAAGAGAAGAAGATAAAGCAATAGGATAGCGAGAAATAAAGGTTTTTGGTTTGAAAATACCATGTTGAGAACGTGTGATCATGGGATGAGTGCGGGTGGGAGGTGGTGGGGGAGGGGGGGTATAGAGGTAGGTAAATGAGAAGATTGGGGTCAGTTATAGTTAGCGAAGCGAGGGCAACACTCGGCGGGACTCATTGTGGGCTCAACCCATGCGGTATCCGTGGGGCGGAGGTTGATGTTAGCCAAATGGAGATAGGACCAAGTGAGGGTAAAGTGGTAGGAGATTTTGGAGAATTAGAGTTTGTGATAAATGGGTAAACAGATTCATCAAATTTGACGTGACGAGATATGTAAACTCGGTGACTTTGCATGTCATAGCAGCGATACCCTTTATGAGAGGTATTATAGCCTAGAAAACAACACGAAGAAGAGCGGAACTCCAATTTGTTAGAACAATAGGGACGGAGCCAAGGATAACAAAGGCATCCAAATGCTCGTAAATGAGAATAATCAGGAATTTGTTGAAACAATTGTTGATATGGGGAAATTTGAGAAATGATAGGCATGCGGTTGATGAGATATACAGCTGTATTGAAGGCTTCAAACCAAAAGCGAGAGGGCATACCGGCTTGAGCTAGAAGGGTGAGACCAGTTTCAACCACGTGACGATGTTTTCGCTCAACGACACCATTTTGTTCAGGTGTATGTGGGCAGGAAAATTGATGACGAATGCCATGAGTATGAAAATAGGATTCAAGTGCATCACTAGTGAATTCGCCACCAGCATCGGAGCGGAAAAATTTAATTCGATGGTTAAATTGATTTTCAACTTGTGGTTTGAAAGCCATAAAAATTTCGTAGAAGTTAGATTTATGGTGCATAGGAAATATCCAGCTGTAACGAGAGAAGTCATCAACAAACAGTACATAATAAGAGAATTTTGAAATAGAAGGCATTGGGGCTGGTCCCCATACATCACAATGAATTAGTTCGAGTGGAAATTGAGTACGCGTGTGAGACAACGAAAAGGGTAACTTGCAACTTTTGCCTAATTGACATACAGAACAGAGAGAGTTGTCACGCTTATTTGATATTTGAAGCGGTTTAAAAATAAGATGTTGAATAGTTGCAGAAGGGTGGCCAAGACGATGATGCCAGGTGGAGGAGTTGATGCGGGAAGAGAATGAAGCTTGAGGTTTGAAGCAAGGTTTGGGGAATCGCATAGGATAAAGCCCATTCTCAGTCCAACCGTGGTGCAGAATTTGCTTCGTTAGCTTGTCCTTCACAAAAAATTGAGAATCATCAAATAGAAAATAGCAATTATTGTCTTTAGCAAAACGACTAACTGAAATTAAATTGGTAGATGCTAGAGGACAACGAAGTATATTAGTTAAATGCATGGAAGAAACGGGATGAGAGAGAGAAGTGGAACCAACATGAGTAATAGACAAACCTTGGCCATTTCCAACCTGAACTTCATCAGAACCACTATAGGGAGTAGAGATGGAGAGATTACCCAGATCGGTTGTAATATGATGGCTGGTGGCAGTATCAGTATACCAAGTGCCATCGTCAGTAGGTGGTGCAATAGCCATGGCAGCAAGTTTTTCAGGGAGGATTGCGACCTTGGTATGCATAATTCATGCGATGATAACGATCAATGGCACTATGGCCATGTTTGTTGCGAATCGACAAATCAGCCGACCAAGTATTCGGTTGACGACCTTGAGGTCGAAATGATGGAGTAGGGAGAAGTCCGGCTTGATTAGAATGACCCCTGCTACGTCCCCTATAACCAGTGCCACCCCTATAGGGACAAGGTGTGAATGAGTGCTACCCAGGAGAAAGAGTTCGAGGTTGCCAATTTGCAACAAAGGCAGTAGTAGTTTTGGATAATGAATCATCAGTGATGCTTAGTTCTTCAGAGAGTAGGAGATTGTGTAAATCTTCAATAGTGATGGAAGTTTGATGAGCACGAACACGAATAGAGGATGCAAAGGAGCGGTAAGCAGCAGGCAATCCATCGAGAATGCAAATTAAGAGATCATCATCACTTACTAGAGATCCGCAAATTGCGAGTTTATCAGCTAAAGTTTTGAATTGTTGGAGATATTCTTGCATGGTGAGGTTGCCCTTCTTGAGGTGATGTAATTGTCTTTTTAGAGACATTACATGAGCAGGAGTGAGAGAGGCATAGCGACGAGTGAGGACATCCCACGCGGCTTTTGCAGATGTAGCGCCAACTACATATGGAAGTGCAGATTCAAACAGAGTAGCGTTGATCCAGGAGAGTAGCATCTGATCTTTTTCAATCCATGTCTTGTAATTTTCGTCAATTGAAGCAGGCACTTGGGAGGGTCCATCGATGTAAGACATGAGATTGTGGCCTTTGAGAATTGGTTCAAAAAGAGAACGCCAAAGGAGATAGTTCGAACTGTTCAGTTTGATGGGTATCAAGTTGGATATGTTTGAGATAACGAGTGAGGGAGATGCGATAGATGAAGATGACTGAGATGATGGATTAGAGCCTGTCGACATTTTCTTTGGGAAGAAGAAAGTCGATGAAGAATGAGAGGAGAAGGAGATTTGAGGATTGAAAGGCGGATTAAGCCAAATGCTGCTCTGATACCATGAAGAAATCGTAGTTTTTGTTTTTATTACCTTTGATTTCTCTTGTACAAGCTGTATATAAAGATATTACAAGAGCCCTAAATTAGGGATGATTGAGGATACTTAAGGCAAGCGGATAAATTACAAGAACAATATCAACAGTATCTTAAATTAGATACAAAAGATAAGATTGCTGAGTAGAAATGTTATCAGGAGTGGTCACGGGACCGCATAAGGCGGTTATGGTTGTACTCGGTGTTGACGAAGGTGACGTGGAAGCCCCAGTGGTGGAGGAGTTTGGCGAGGTTGAGCATGGCGTTGATGTGGCTCTGCGCTGGGAAGGGAATGCACACTGCGTGTGGCTTTAGGGTCATCGTCTTCCACGTCTTGAGTGTTTTCTTCCTTTCGGTATGGAAAAGAGAGATGGCAATTGTCATGGGAAGAAGGTAGGTTGGGGTACATTTATAGGGCGGGAGACCCTTTTGATATACGTCGATTTGTTGGCAGGTTTGATGAAAAAAATCAACGTTAAATAGTATTTGCTTAAATATTTCGCCATTCAGATAATACAAAAAGATGAGTCCAAAGAAAATCATTTCGATCAGTAAAGACATCTCCGTAACTTTGAGAAAATGGATTTTCTTCAGAAAATCATCAACGATTTTTCCGAATACGTCAAGATCATCCCTAGTGATTGGATCCAAGTGCTTTAACAGGGGAACCCGAGGCCCCCAGTCGACGTACCATAGAGGACGGCTCGCTAGATGACAGCAGCTAGACTTGGATCCTCGACGTTCAGACGTAGGTCCCTCGGTAGCCACAAGTTTAGGGTCATACTCGGGATTTTCCTTCTTCTTTTTTGGTCGTGCGTTTCCTTATTTTCCTATAACAAAAGACTTCCATCTTATTAGCAAAAGTAACCAAACACACAAAAAAAAAAAAATATATATATATATATATATCTTTTTCAAAGTAATTATCGGAAATATTTTTCAATAAATTCGTTTCTTATAAAATAATCAGAGTAAGTAATTTGGTGATGAGAAAAATGGATTTGTAATAAGGATTATTAACAAAGGTTAATGGTATCAAAAATCTAAAATCGATACATTTAGATAAATTTATCATAAATTAATTTTTTAATTACTAAAAATCCCAAACAGGTACATTTATTGCAAATTTATTCTCCATTAAAATTCATAAACCGATATATTTACAATAAACAAAATATAAAACTCCAAATTAATACACTTATAAAATATCATGTGTTATCTAACTTGATAATTTGATAGTAAAATTTAATCAAAATTAACAAAGATTAAATTTGTCACATGTGTATCACTTTAGATTTTTAGTTAAAAAATTAATTTTGGATAAATTTATTTTAGGCGTACTAGTTTAGAATTTTTTGTAATATTATTCCTATTATAAATATCAAATGATGTTAAAATAAGTGAAATTGTTTCAAGAAAATGATTTACCATCTGCTAACATTAATTTATAGATTAATCATACAAACTATCATTATTATTCACGAGTTCTATATGTTGAAATCGACAAGTCATGACTCACTATTGAAAGGAACAGGTTTATATACGCATAATTCAATTTTTTTTTTTTTTTTTGTTTACGTGGTCCTACTTTTTGTGAGCAATACCAACCACCCACCCTAACATCCGGACCTCAATAGCAGATTAAAAAATTCTATTTGATACCATTTCAATCTTTGGATTTTTAATACCTTTTTGTGTTGGATTTGATGACTCCGATATCTTCTAGAGTGTCAAAACTAGTACTTCAAAAACACCAAATAGTTATTTTCATCTGAAATTAAAGAATCTGTTTCCTAAAACCTGAAACAATTAGCTGAAATTAAAAAATAGAGTTTCTCAGTCGAATATTGGAACATTGGGAATTTACATTCCAAGATCCTACAAGGAAATAGGCAAGTTCATTTGTTTTGCAGATAATGAATGATTTGAAATACATTTTTCTCAAAATGATCATTTATATCACTTGAAATAATTAGATAATGAAAAATATTTTGATTGCAGGCAACAATTTTTATTTAAAATATTAATTGATGGTGAAAAAATTTTCATTCATTTATTTTGTTAAGCAATACAAGTGATAATTTTTAGGAAAATATTTTCCAAATCATTTATTCTTTCGCAAAATAAACGCACCAATAGTGTCTTATCAAAAATGAAACTATGAGCATTTTGTTAGTTTGAATATTTTTTTAACACTACAATAGGCAAGATTCTAATTCTTATATAGATGTATTTTTCATCAAACGAATTAAATAGCCCTTTTCTTTTCTTTTTTGAAATTCTTTACCACATATGTAGCAACTTTCTTAGCGAATTAAGTACTTTTTTTCTTTTAAGTTTGATCAAATCTTTCAAGTCAAAACTTACTATGGTTATCGGCCGTGCTCTTTGTGATAATCTAGGAATGTGACATCACGAGTACAAAGGCTCAGCTATTCAGAGGCTCAGCTATTAAGTATAAGCATTTCGTCTATGCTAATGTCCTAACTCTAAAGAGGTTACGCGCATTTAGTATGATTTGAGCATATAACCTTCAATTTTTTAGCTGGAGATCCATTTAAGGTTGGTTAGCAACAGGCGTATTCATATTAAACATTTGGCTTAATTTCAATCATAGGTTTCAAATCCTAGTTTAGTAAAATATAGTTGAAAAAATAAGGATCCTAATTATTGAAAAAGTAAAAGATTGAAAACTTTCCTCGTTATATTGAATTGTTTTGTTTGCGGATTACGTGTTGCATGATCCATGTTTGACCTCAGCATAGGAGAAAAAAAATGTATATAAACGCCACTCAATGATATAATCCTAATTATAATTATTTCTTCAAACTATTCTCTAAGGAAAACGTGTATCAACGCCACTCAATGACAAAATCCTAATTATAATTATTTCTTCAAACCATTCCCTAAGGAAAACGTGTGGGGCAACGAGCTTAAAGAGAAGAAATTCAATCGGTCTTCTTCTTAGAGGAAGTGGCGGCAGAATAAGATAATAAGTTATTCGACCAATCATGTATTTGGTAAATGTTCAAATTTGGCTAGTGCCCTCGAAGTGGGATTATCAGGTCCATACGGTAATACGACTATTATTATCATTATTATTATTATTATTACTATTGATCCAATGCTATCGCCAGCCGCCATTTCATTGCCTATTGCACAAAAATAAACGGAAATAAATCCAAGCCTCGACACTGAAGTTGACAAGATCCAGACAAGAGGACCGTCTAAAGAGTTCTTCTCATACATTCCGCAATCGCAAACGAATTTCCGAACAAACTTTAATCTCTTCTGGGCGACAGCAACACCTTGTCCATCACTTCGTACAGGTTTAAGCAGGACGACCCGGAAGGACGCGTGGCCTCCCGGGCCATCTCCTGCCACGCCATCACCTTCCTCTTCATCTCCTTTCCTCTCTCCCCCTCCATCAGCTCCCTCAGCTGCCTCTCCACCTTATCCCTCTTCACGTCGCCGTCGATCTCCATCCCGATCCCCCACTCCTCGCAGCTGTACCGGCAATTCGTCTGTTGCTCCGCGAAGAACGGCCAACACAACACCGGCACACCGGCCGTGATGCTCTCGATCGTCGAGTTCCACCCACTGTGGGTCAGGAACCCGCCAACCGCCGGGTGGTTTAGCACTCGCTCCTGGGGGCACCAGCTCGCCAGCAGGCTCCGCTCCCTTGTCGTGGCTGAGAACTCCGGTGGCAAGATCGCCGTGTCACCAACAACCAAGTCGGGCCTGATGACCCACAAGAACGTCTGGCCGCTGTTTGCGAGCCCCCATGCGAACTCCACCAGCTGTGTCGGAGACATAACTGTGATGCTCCCGAAGTTCACGTACATGACCGAGCCGGGCGGTTTAGAGTCGAGCCACTCGAGACAGCCCCGGTCTTCCTTCCATAGGTTGGACCCGATCGACTTGGTGTCATCATCAGGTAGTCGCTCTATAAGGAGATGAAGGGGACCAAGGGTGTAGATGGAAGGGAACATGGCCTTAAGAGCGTCGAGGACCTCGTGCTCTAACCGGTCGAACGTGTTGAAAACGATGGCCGAGGCTCTCTTCGCTCTCTCGGTCTCTCTCATGCAGAAGTGTACCATCAGGTCATCCGGGTCGGTGGTTCGGACGAAGCTTGGTAAGTCTCTCAGCCGGATATTTCTCATCCCGGGTATCCAGTCGATGATGGTGTCTAGGTACCCGTTTGTCAAGTAGCTTGCATCTGCAAATTGACAGTCGATCAATCAAACCGTTTGACCATACATGGCAACGATTCCACTTCTAAAATTCTACTTTTGAAGGTTGACTTAGTTAAATACTCTACCTAGGAGAAAACTATGAATAGTCGGCCACAACTAATCATGCAAATCCGGAACAAACAAAACTAAACGGAGTGAACTGCAAACCAAATACAAAAATAGAGATGAAAAAATCATTAACCATAGATCTGCCAAGAGGGAATTACTTAAACAAACCAAATCAGACCATTCTTTGGCAATGCATACCTTTGAGTGGAGTAAGACCCTTGTCAACAAGATTGCGGTACTGCACGTAGCCCATGAAGCCGCATGCGCTCGTCGTCCAGAACAGGACCTCTGGCACGCCGATCGCCTCAGCGGCGTCAAGCGTGAAGCTCATCACGCCGTCCGACACCACGCAGCTCACCGGTGGGGAACCCGACGTCGTGCTCTCCTCATTGAGCCTCTCGAGCAGGTCCTGGAAGTAGGGCAAGCAGAACTTACTCGTGGACTGGCAGAGGACGGGGATGTCCTGGGTGGCGTCGGCGACGTCAGAGGGTGGGAGGCCGTCGGGGATGGTGCGGAATCGGAAGGATGGGAGGCCGTCGAGGGAGGACGGGCCGCGGGAGCGCAGGAGGCGGCTGTGGTTGTACTCAGTGTTGACAAAGGTGACGTGGAAGCCCCGGTGGTGGAGGAGCTTAGCGAGGTTGAGCATGGGGTTGATGTGGCCCTGGGCTGGGTAGGGGATGCACACTGCGTGCGGCTTTTGGATCATATCTATCGAACCCATCTCTCTATTCTCTTTCTCTTTCTCTTTCTCTTTCTCTTCTCTGTGTTTTGGTCGTTTCTCTTGCTGTTGCTCTCTTGCTCTCTTCTGGATGAGAGGGGTACGTGAGGTTTTGGTCTATTTATAGGTGGGGCGAGATCGAGATGGGAACGAGGGTTATACGTCGGCGAGCGATCCCGGCGACTTGGAAAACGTGAGAGAGACGTGATGAGGTGCGGGATGAGAAGAGCGTGACCAGGCTCGACCGCACGGTCAAATCACGGCTTCCGTTTTTTTTAATAGGGGAAAAATGGCACCGCCACTTTCACCTGTAGATCTTGAAACCCCAAAAATTGGGTCGACGCCCATAATGCTTGACGTGTTCGGTTGGTTCCGCTATAAAAAATAAATAAATAATGATTTCTTTTTTTTTAGTGGTTTGACTAATTCAGAAAAATGAATCGATGAAAAAAAAAAAAAAAAGTTAATGACTCATGCTTAAATTTAGAAAAAAAAATTAAATGATTTTTATATTTTTGGATACGAGTTGATCTTTGTTATTGCAAGACCGTCATCAATGATTGGATTCAAGTGCTTAATGGACGGACCTAAGACCCCATTACCCAAACCTTGGAAATCGATAATTGGATATAGATCACAATGCTTGAGCCAAACTTGAGCCCTAAGGTTGTATTGGGTTCATTTTCTTTGAAACATATGAGACCTATAATCCGATGGGAAGAAAAATGAATTTATAGTGAGGATATGTGATAAACACCGAATGATGTTCAGACAAGCGAAATATATTCGAAAATTGATTCCATCTGTTTATGTTGTCTTATAGGCTAAAATTACACCATCATTATCCCCATTCCCATGTTTTCCATACCAAACTCTACAAGCCATTTTTCAAAGCAGCAGATGCATGCACACATGCTTGGTGTGGGCAAAACTTTTAGACATGCGCAGCATGAGCAATCAAAACCGAATGTCAATCTAGAATTCAAAACTTATGGAAACCAAAAAAAAAAAATATTATGCAATTCATGAATCCAATTCCATTTCAGCTGCTAATCAAGTGAATCCCATAGTGAGATGCACATAATTGACTATCAAGAAAATAACAGTTTGCATGATATACTTTTACCAAAAAAAAAAAACAGTTCGCATAATATATACGAATCATGCGGTATACATCTCGAAATTTATCCTAGCCTGTCAAAGTAGACGATGACTATTTTTTTGGACTGTTGTTATCCGCTTTTCTGTCGTGTTCCGAAATCCCGGCCACGGAGAAAAGCAGTGCGAACTGCGAAGCCAAATTTGAGCAAAAGGGCGACCGCACAACGTACGCTGCAATTTTCTATGCACGTGTGCCCGACTTTTCCCAGGGTAGAAAAGTAGAACAAAAGGTCCATCCAACAATATTCGCAGCCGTGGTAGGACCTTGAATTCTCTTTTGGCTTTGACGTTTGAGACTTGCTTATCGAGGGTCGAAAGCTTTCAGGAACTCTTCCGGAATTGACGACCCGCAACAGATAGTCGGAATTTAAGATTGGATTTTAGGTAACGAGAGAATTATTAGATAACATTAGCAAAATATTATGATGCAGGAAGAATGCTTTGAGAGGTCAAAGGCCGTGGGGGAGATACGTTCTACGGTCCATGGATCTCCAATTCGAGCTCTCATTCCTCCATCTATTCATTCGTCCCTTCATTTGTCTACCTATCAATAGATCTCAAGATTGGATTCCATGCTCTATGCCGCCAATGAATTAAGGATGCGTTTGGTAACATTTCTATTTTGGGGAATAATTTCTTTTCAAAAATAGTCTTTTTCTATTTTTATTCTCTGTAACAATTTCTGAATAAAAAAATGCGTTTGGTAACTACACAAAATTTCTATTCTTAAAATAAAAAGAAATAAGAATGAGTTTGGTACAACCCATGAATTTTTTTAAAATGTAGAATTTCTTTTCATTTTTCAATCTTTTTTAGATTTTCTTTTTTTCCCCTCTTTTCTTCTTGCTCTCAGCGACATGATTGATGGGAGTAGGGTGGCGAATGGCGGGAGGCATGGGGTGGCAAGAAATTAAAAGAAAAGAAAATAAGAAAATGACTTAGTTCTAAAAATTATTCTCTAGAACAAAAAGTTACTTTTTTTTTCTATTTCTTATTTTTATTCCAAGTTATTCCCTGGCTACTTTTTTATTTTAGAAAATAGAAAAATTAGTTGACGTTACCAAACGGATTTCTATTCTTTTTTTTTTTTTTTTTCCAAGTCACAAAGAATAGAAAAACAAAGAAATGGGAACATTAACAAATAGGGTGGCCATTTTTATCATCTTTTTGATAAAAGGAATGAATTATGTAGCCATTTCCTTTTTCTTCTTATCGCCTAAAGTAGCAACTTTCTTGCCGAACAAATTACGTGATTTTTTGACTTCATTGAATATTTTAAGTCAGCTCATATTATGCTCGCCAGACGTCAAATGGACTAGTACAAAAGGCCAAGCTATCTAGAGATTTGCTTCACATTGTATGCCTCGTGAATCTAGTAGATATAAACATTCAGCTTATATGGATGTTGTGACTCAAAAGAGTTTACATGTGATTAGTCAAATTTTAACGGCTGACTTTTGACTTTTGGTTAGCTAAATGCTAATGCAAATTAAACAACTGGTTTTTACTGAGTTGCAATTCCTAGGCTAATCAAATAAACTTCACAAGCAAATGACGGAAGAGGTTGAAATTTGAAATACCTTTCCTCTTATAACGTATATTATATTTCGCGGGTTACGTGCCGCATGACCCATGTTTGACCTCAACAATAGAAAATGTTCGAAAATTTCAATGATCACATCGATTGTTTCGCCTCCAGCCCATACGCTCATTTAAAATAATGTCTTCTAGAAAATTATTTGGTTAGATATTTTAGTTTGGGGGACGTCTTTAATTATATTTTATTCGAAATAAATTATTTTTCAAAGCATTGGTTGTACAGATGTCTCCACGACACTCATTAACAAAATCCCAGATACGTAATTGTCTCTTCAAATTGAAATGTCAATATGGGTTGACGAATTTAAAAAGGAGAAGAAATTCAATGAGCCTTCTTCTTACACGTAGTGGCCGCCTTATAAAATAATCAATTATTCAACTACCTATTGACTCGGTATAAGTCCAAAGTTATGGAAAATAAATTAATAAGCGCCCCTAAGAGACTGCAAAAATAAAATTACACATTTCTCAACATGCTTTGAAGTTTGGAAATAAAAGTAATTGCACATATTAACAGTAACACTTACTTATTGAGACTTAATAAATAGCCAAAGGACACTCTTGGCATTTTATGGTGTACTTATTTCACAGCAAAATAGTAGATTTGGAAATAACGAAATATATCTTTTTCATCTATGAAAATGTTTAAATACAGACTATTATAAATGATGAAAATATTTTTTATTAATTAATTATTTCAAGCGAGGTAAGCCTTCATTCTTAAAATAATATTCTTTAAATAATTTATTCTTCGCAAAATGGATGAATCCTCAGCATATGTCACTAGATTTTGCATTTTGTGTATGTATTTGGAATTTATTAGTGGAGCGAGGCCCTAATCACTAAGACTGCGATGCTGCACGTAACCAATGAAGTCGCACGCGCTCGTCGTCCAGAGCAGGACAACCGCCTTGGCAGTGTCAAGCGTGAAGCTCATCACGCCGTCCGACACCACGCAGCTCATCGGTGGGGAACCCGACGTCGTGCTCTCCTTGTTAAGCCTCTCGAGCAGGTCCTGGAAGTAGGGCAAGCAGGACTTCCGCGTGGACTGGCAGAGGGCAGGGATGTCCTGGGTGGCGTCGGCATCAGAAGGCAGTAGGCCGTCGGGGATGGCGAAACTGGAAAGATGAGAGGCCATCAACGGAGGAGGGGCCGCGGGAGCACAGGAGGCGGCTGTGGTTGTTCGCGGTGTTGACGAAGGTGACATGGAAGCCCTGGTGGTGGAGGAGCTTGGCGAGGTTGAGCATGGGGTTGACGTGGCCCTAGGCTGGGTAGGGGATGCACACTGCGTGTGGCTTTTGGGTCATCTCTATCGAACCCATCTCTCTCTTCTCTTTCTCTTCTCTGTGTTTTGATCGTTCTCTTTGTTGCGATAACGCGAGTGATCAAACAATAATATAGACAGAAGAAGAAAATAAATTGGACATCAGATTTACGTAGTTCAATCATAAAGACCTATATCCATGGAGAAAGCAGTAGCGAATTTTACTATAGATCAAACGATACAAGAAGATTACACACTCAAGTCATTCAAACACTCTCTCAGTGTTTCCAAGCCCCAATTACACCCACTAAGGCACACGGTGTTTAACTCCGAAATTCCTCACGAAAGAATTATACGCAAATCTTAATTCAAAATTTAATTGGCTTGAACACTAAATCTTCTTGGATGTAATTCACGAACAAAAACAACAATGAAAATCCCTCCCAACACTCAATGATGAGACGGCGCTTCAAGACCAATTCTTCATGATCAACCTTTACCACCCACGGCCACAAGTGTGTATATATATATATTCTCATAGAATTTTGCTTCCTATCTGAAAAAAAAAAAAAAAAATAATATTTTAAATATCTGTATATTTTAAACAAAATCCAAGTCCTAGTCAAAGTTAGACTTTCCGATTTTAGAAGCCAAATTCTCCAACGTAGATTCAAATTTTGGGAAGTTGATCTTCGAATCTTCTTTGCTCAATTTCAAATATCCACAACATGTACAATTTAGAATATTCAAAATTTCACATTGAAGTCAAATTCGAAACATATTTTAACACTTTTGTTGTTGCTGTTGCTCTTTTCTGGGCAAGGAAGAAGACATGGGCAAGAGGAGTACGTGAGAGACAAGTGGGGGAGGACCGGTTAAACGTCATTGAATAATTCCGGCCAACTTGGAAGACGTGAGAGAGACGAGTGGGGAGAAACGTTGGCACTCAAAAAGCCAAGTTGGCGGACGACGTGAGTCGGTGAGAGAGAGACGTGAGATTTCTTGGAAGATCTTGAATTCCAAAATGTGTGGTTATAAATAAAAATAGTAATTTATTTATTTTTTTTTTATTTTGTGACCTAAGGAGTCCCGCACAGCCGGCAGCCGCAAGTAAATCACTGGGGGCGACACGTGCTAGCCACCACACACGTGCCACCGGGTAAGTCACCGAGAGTCTCAAAGCCAGCCTTCCTGCAACGTAAGTTGCAGGAGCTTCGAACACTATACCTCATCGATGGAAGTCTAGCACCTACCCAGCTGAGCCACCATGACGGGTGGTAAAATAGTAATTTATTTATCTTTAATGATTTGACTAATTTAGAAAAACGAGGTAATCCAAAACTTTTTAATCATAATATAACTTATGCTTAAATTCAAAAAAATTATGTAAGTTACTTTTCTTTCATGTGACTTGATCTTCACAATTATAAGACTGTCATCAATAATTGAATCTAAATGCTTGACAATTGGACTCAGGTCCTCGATGGCTAGACCATGGTAGCCAATAGCTTGATTTAGATCCTTGCACCTAAACACGAATCTTTCGATTTGTACGTGTGTTTCATAGTTTTCCTATAATAATGATGTAAAAAAAAAAACAAACATGAGTAAGTCAAATCACTTTTTGAAAATAACTTCTTCTAAAATTATTTTCCAACAAAAAGTTCAATTTTCTTAGAACAAACAAGGCCAGTAACTTGGTGAAAGTTAAAATGAATTTATAGTAAAGACACGTGAGAACACCGAAATGATGTTCAAATGAAAGAAATATGATTGAGAACCGATTCCACTTGTTTAGTTGTCTTGTAGGCTAAATTTGCACCACTATCATTCCCATTCCCATTCCTACGTTCTCCATATCCAACTCCCCGAGTCATTGCTGAAAGCAACATATGCATGTATGTCTGGTGCAAGCAAAGCTTTTAGACACGCGTGGCATGAGCAATCTAGACCAAAGGTTGACTGTACACTCAAAATGATTCAAAATTATGAAAAAAAAAGAAAATACTTCGTGATTTACGAATCGAATCTATTTCTATCGCTCATCATGTGGATCCTACAATGAAGCAAACATAGTTGAAAATTAAGATAATGATGGTTTGCATAATTGATGGATCATGTAACTTTCAAAATATGTGCTCGTATGTGCGCGTAGGGGTGTCAAGACCCGAACTGAAAACCGAACCGAACCGCGAACCGAACCGAACCGAACCAAAAAATTCGGATTTTACGGTTCGGTTCGGTTTTCGGTTCGATTTTCATCAAAAACTGAAAAAAATTTTATCGGTTCGGTTTTTATCGGTTAACCGAATCGAAAACCGAAAATTTTTTATCGGTTCTCTCCTGATATGAGGTACTAAGCAAATACTTGTCCCTATAATTTTTTATCACGCGGACATGGAAGCTTGATCGCCTCCTCTCTCTCTCTATCTATCTGCCGGAGACTTCTCAGAAGGGCTGCTTCCTTCCTACAGCGTACGTCTGTCGTCTGTTGTTTCCAGAAACCAGTAGCTGTTTCTTCTGTGCTTTTTCCTTTTTGGGTTTGTGAAGTTCTTGAAGAATGGTCTGGTTAGGATCGTGGTGCTGAACATCTAGAGTGCTGTCGGTGGCTTGAGGTTCTTGCGGGTTTCGGTTCTTGGGGGAGCTTCGATTCTTGATTTTGCTTGCTGATATTTGTGGCGTTTCTCTTTCGTTTGGAAGTCCGTGTGTGAATCCACTGTCTGAACGGGAGAAGAGAAAATCTAATCTTCATCTTGTCCTCTTGCCACCTTCTCCCTTTACACACTTCGCCGCTTCACATCGCGACTTGAGGGTAGCTCGCCGTTTTCTTCCCGAATCCTCCCAAAACCCTCTTCATACGCTCCAATCCCAAATCCTCTCCTCTTCAGCTGAACCTAGCTGGGCCAAGATTCAGCTCCGCACATACCCTTTGAGCTCTAGCTCGCAGATTCACTCTCAAAATCGAGTCTTTTCGGCCTCAGAACCGCCGATTTCGACCGTTTTCGGTGCCCAGAGCTCTCGTGACTAGAACCCTTTTTTGTATATGTCTTGCTTGAGAAGGAGGTGAGAAAAATGCAGCAGGACCCGTCATCGCTATTTCAGTCCACGACAAGGCCTCAATTCCCGAAGCAAGAGCAGCTGAAATGCCCGATTTGAGGAATGTGGAGAAACATGGGTCCTGTTTCTTTTTGTCTTTTCTGAAATTTCCCTTAGAGCACATTTGATACGTAATTAACTCTTTGGCAAAATGATGAGAATAAGTATAGCTTGTGGATCCAAATTTAAGTTTGAGACCTCCACATTGTACTTTGTTAACGAAAACAATCTGACATACAAGCTGTGATATACCTTGGCAATGAGGATTTGGGCAACGAACTTATCGTCCCAGGAGAACTAGGTCCGAACACCACCGGTGTCGATCTTGACTGGGGCAAGCAAGTACTATCTTTCCCCAGTCTCACGGTAAAGTCATGCAGCTGACCACCGTAGTTCATCCTGTGTCATCAAGCGATTATAGTAGTTTAACCATTACATTCTTAATGATACGATTTTAAACAGAACCGATCTCGAAATATATTAGCATATAATATATATTTTGAAAGATGTGTGTTGAATCAATTGTTTATATATAACATATATAGGGACAAGTATTTGCTTAGTACCTCATATCTAGAGCTAGAGTAGAACTTTTAGAGTAGATAAATAGTGACCTTCATGGTGATATTGGTGAGTTGTTGACTGAGTTGAGGAATGTGGAGTATGTGGATTTGAGTGGCAATAAGTTCTTTGGGAGTATCTCAATCGGAGTTCGAATGTTTCTTAATAAAAACCCACGGATTTATGTATCGAGTCCTATGATTGCTGTAAATCAAATACAATCCAACGTCGTCCACGAAATTAAAAAATTTCATGTATCGATAACGTTCCTAATAAAAAAAAATCTTTCGATAAAAAAAAAAAAATCTTTCTTTTTTTTTCAATTGAACAATAGAATTGTCTCTTAGAGAATCCATCAAGAGAGATTATGTTAAGCAAATGTTTAAATTGGATATCATTATTTGGCTAATGCTTAAAAAAGGGAATGAAGTATATGATCTAAATTGAAAAATCCTCTAAGCTTGAAGTGTAATAACATATTGAATTTAAATTATTTTAAGTTTAACAGAAAAAATGAAAAAACGAAAAAAAAAATCGAAAACCAATAGTTGAAAATCGAAAAACCGAACCGAACCGAACCGAAATTTCGGTTCGGTTCGTATTCTGCCTGTTCGGTTTTTCGGTTTGGTTTGGAAGATTTTTCTAACGGTTCGATTTTTTAAAAACCGAACCGAATCGAACCGTTTACACCCCTATGTGCGGGCACCGGGGGCCTTGTGGGGCCCCTTCCTTTCATTTCCCTGTACTTGCCTAGTTAATGTTAGGAGGCTGGCATCGCGGGGATCTAGGCGGGGGGGGGGCATCTCCGCTGAGCAGGTTGGTGCGCGCTCCCCATGGTGGGGAATCAGCTTCTCGCCCCATTCCCCCAGGGCTACCTAGACTTTCCCAGTGGTCAGAGTCTTTTAAGGACTTGCTCAGATCCGATCTTACGAGTAAATACCCAGTCGATATTTTTCTCGTGGGTCGGGGCGCCCCCTATCCTATCTTTCCAAGGTGTCAAGGGTTTTTAAGGAGACCCTTTAAACTTCGTACCCAGGTGGGCCTCGTGCCCTGGTCCCTGGGTCAGTTTAAGGACCTGACCAGGTCCTATGCATTTATTGCATATGTCAAAACAGATAATAGAGCAAAAAAGTCCATCTGGTCCTACACTTCTTTATTCACGTGTTCCCACTTTTCTAAGGGTGAAGAGCAAAAAAGTCTAATTAAACGCTATTGCCAATTGTAAATCTTGAATTCTCTTTTGGACTTCATGACCAATGATGGAGATTGCTCCTCTTTGTCAAAAATCCTAATTCAAGAACTCGTCCAGAGTCGAGAATCAGCTTGGTTAAAGCTAATATAAATAGTTGAAATCCAAGATTGCATTTTATGTAATACAAACATCGTTTAATAATATAGCGAATACTGAACATTGATTCCATTGAGTTATATAGTTTTTTATTAGTAACCAAATATAAATGTATGAAGATTATTTGAAGGTTTTATACTTTTTTAATGCAATATAGTGGGCAAGATTTTAGTTCGTTTAAGTGACTTTTTTTTACTCGATTGAGTATTTTAAGTTGAAACAAGTGATTTTTTTTTTTTTTTGTATAATTTGGGAATCTAAATGCACGATTACAAAAGCTAAGCTAGTTGGAAGCTTGTTAAAAGCCCTGTATGCCCCATAAACCAGTTAGATTTAAGCATCTAGCCTATATCGGTGTTGCAACTGAAAAGAGTTTACTCGCAATTAGTTAAATTTTGGCAAATGACCTTTGGCTTCTGAGTTCGAAATACCCAAAACATTTTACGGCCATTTAGTTTACCGGTTTGATGAGCCAAATGCGTACACGGATTAAACAGTTGACTTGTTTTCACTAACATGTTTCAAATCCTAGCTTAGTTAAATAAACTTCCACAAGAAGAATGCAAACGACAAAAAAACGTTGTAAATTCAACAACTTTTCTTCTTATCATGAGTATTTTTTTAGTGAATTAGGTACCGCATGACCCGTGTTTGACCTCAGCAAATGGAGAAAATGAATGAAATTTCATTGAGCCATGGATTGCTTCGCCTCTGTCCCCTAGGCTTATTTAAAACGTCTTCTAGAAAATCGTCTGGCTAGGTGTTTTAATTTTACTTTATTCGAAATATATTAATTCCCAAGGTATTGGTTGTACAAAACATAAAAGCAATTGGTTTGTGAAGTTTTCATAATTGATTGCTTAACAAGTATTTACAAAACACTCATTAATAATATCTCAATTATAATTATTTCTTTAGATTTTTTTAACAAAATTATTTCTTTAGATTGAAATGTCGTGTTGGTCAACGATTTCAAAGAGGAGAATAAATTCAATGAGCCTTCTTCTTATGGTAAGTGACGGCGAAACAAAATGATCGATTATTCAACTGGCCATGCATTTCATGTAAGTTCAAGGTTGGGAAAATAAAAAGGGGCACTAATAAGCGCTCCAAAGGGACTAAGTAAATCAACTAAAAATGAACATAACATTTCTCAACATCCTCTAAAAATAACGTTGTTACTCATTTTAAGGGAATCGCTTACTTTAAGGATTAACTTTTGGATATCCATAGGACGCTCCTAAAGATCTTCTGTAATAAATATTAACACATTCTAATGATCAGAACACAGACATTTACCTTAGCGTCTCTGACTCAGCATAGGCGAGGCAATCGACATCATTAATGCCCCTCAGGCCGCCATCCATAAGTGAAGCGAGGCCATCGAATCACGAAAGGAGACGTGTCACAAGATGCGCATCCTTATCTCCCAGCGCCCTTCTCGTTGAAATACCTTGGATATTCTTATCTTTAACAGTGGAAAATATCTCAGGGAGGGATGGGGTGGGGACGCGCAAGTTTCAGGAGTGGGTTTTGACTCCCACGCGCTGTAAGAGGCAAGGCAAAAGTCTGAGAGTGAGTGTAGATTAGGTATAGAGTAGGACTGACCAAAAAAATAATGAAAAATATGTCCAAAAGATATCGACAGACGTTTCTTCCATTTACAAATGGACGAAAACATGGCCCCATGCAAGCGCCCCGCGCATCGAGGCTCGATACTCACGTGGCCGGATTATCTTCTTTGACTAGTCTCTAGCATCCATCCAATAACAGACCAGTGAGTAAACAAAAATCTTGCCCTCGTCGGCCAGATCTTGCCTAGCCTAGCCATTGGTGAGGCTAATTTCACCCGCGACGGCAAGGTTGATTTTTTCCAACCCAACCTGTGGAGAGGTCCACCTAGCCAGCCCGAGCGTCTAGCTGGTCCTCACGACCGATTAGAGAGAAAAGAAAGAAAGAAAAAATAAAAAATTATAAAAAGTTTAAATATTATTAAAATTTACGTTAGCGCTAGCCGTATTACGTCAACGTCCACGTCAGTAAATTTTGACTAAAATTGACCGAATTGACTCAATTAGTAAAAAATAAAAAGATTATGATTTAATTAATATAGTGAAAAGGTCTATAAATTAATTGATAAAAATATAATAAATTTACATTTTTTTGATAATTTTAACATGCAATAGCTCACGTAACATTTATCGAGATTCATAAAATCATGATAGCTCAATATGATGTGATTCATTAAATTCACAAAGCTTTGTGTTTCCAAATTTGTGCAGCTATGAGTCACCTACGAACTTAAAAATGTGGAGTCGATTTCTTGCACATTTTATATGGAAGAATTAAAATAAAATTTTAATTTCTTTTTTATTTCTTCTCTTGTCGTGAGGATGGTAGTATAACACTAGGTGCAGGGAGGAAAAACAACTATTTCCATTCTTCATCAATCTCGACTAAAAAAAAGAAAAATCTTTATCAATCGCTATGAAAGGCCTTCTGCGACTTCCGAATGAAAATGAAGATTCTGTTGCACGGAGGGTTGTGCTCGTCTTTAAGTAGACAAGTTCGAATTTCTAGCGAAGATTAGGGACACACATGGAATGGACTTTCAATATGTAGAGAAAACAGGTCAGATTAGTTAGGTCGGTCTAGGTCAAGCTCGGGCTCCGGCTATCCCCTCTCTTGCGATTACCCTAAGATGAGGTATTAGACTTTTATCTATGCCCTTATAAGTAATTGTTAATACCCAAAGTTATTTTTACTGTAACGTGCGGATCACAGGGGAGATTGACATTCAAAATAATCATCGCTATCACGTGCTGGTTATGATTAACAACAGTTGAGCCCATATCAGTCATAGAGACAAAGAATGGCCAAAGTCTTCAAGAACCCTTGGGATGGATTTCGATTGGCCTACAAGTAGAGATGCGTGATTTGACAGTAAGGCAGATGATTGCCATGTGTTCAGGCCAAGAGATATCACTATGGACATATAATTCAGATAAAATTGGTATCAAGATTTTAAGCGGTAATAGTTGATGCTCAAAAGAGCATGCAAAATCAAAGGAACGATTATTACTTGTTGAACAAGTTGTGCGAGCATCATCAGCAAGTCAGGAGACAACAAGATGTTGATAAAGTGGTTAAGCAAAGAATGTGGGAGAAATTAGGAACGACTTACAAGGAAGGATCAACCAACCGAGGGTTACCAAATTGTCCTAGAAATACCACAAACAATCCAATGAAGGGCCCCGAACAACACATCAAATTCTTTTATCTTATCATTTAGTTATCTTTGTGTAGCTTAGTTTAGCTGTAGTTTTGGTTTTTTGTCATTGATTCAATTTCGATGAGTGCCTATATTCTAGGTAATGCTGTTGATTAGATTCCAGTGCTGTTCGATCATCCAACGGTCGATTAGATTTTGACGTTGTGTCTTGATATTCATCTAGGAGTAATATCTATTCGATGTTATTTCTATTGTTCAACGTTGTTGATTAGAATCTAATGTTGTGTCCTCATATCTATTTAAAAGCAGTATCTACCCGATGTTGTTTCAACTATCTAGCGTCATCAATTAGATTCTAATGTTGTGTTCTCATACCCATTTTGGAGTAATATCCACTCGGTATTGTTTCCATTGTCTGGCATTATTGATTAGATTCCGACTTTGTGTCTTCGAATCCATCCAGGAGCAATGCCTTCCCTATATTGTTTCCATCGTCCAACATCATCAATTAAATTCCTATATCATTAAAACCATCTAGTGTTGTTTCCATTTAGCGCCATTGATTAGACTTTAATATCGAGTGATCCTTTTGATCTTAGTAGGTTTTCATTAGTATGTTAAAAGTTGTTTGGATTAAGCCATTGATTAGATTTCGGCACTTGTCCTCATTAGTTTTGAGCTTGTACTGAATGATTTCATCAGATTTAAGTCTATAATATTTATATTTATTTGCATTTGACCTTTTCTGTGCAATACTAGCACAGAACCTAAATCCCCTTAAATAAAATCAAAACATAACACTTGATAAAATATACTTCATTATGAAATCCGAAATCGGCGCAGTGGTAATACATACATACATACATATAAGCCATGTAAACTCATGGGCATCAATGATTTCATATTAGACGGCTGTCATCCACGTGAGAAATATTAGATACTCCAAGTGATAAACATGTCAGACATGCACAAGTCCACTAAATGCTCGAGACGTGTCATTCGCTGACCCATATTGTAGAAATTTTCGAATTTTATTAGTCCTCTCTCTCCGTTACTTTTTCTTCCTTTGTCTATCATGTCTCTTGCTCCCGCTCCAGAGTCCAGGCACAACTCACCACAAGCACACATTCTCTCTCCTCCATAACAACATCCCTCAGGATAAGTACATTAATGATATCAAAAGTTATGTACGGCGCTCACTTTGGTGTCAAAAATTTCCGCCGGATCACTTAAGTGCCAAATCGGAGCAAAAACGCTCACTTTGGTGCCACCGGCGAGAATTTCCGATCAAAATGATTACGTGGCTTTTACATTTTAAAAAAAAATCGAGAAATCTTTTAAACAACGTCGTTTTCCGTCTTCCTTAAGAAAACGACGTCGTTTTGCCATCCTACGTGGATACCCCGCAAAAACGACGTTGTTTTGCCATCCTACGTGGATACCCTCACAAAAACAACGCCGTTTTTTTTTTATTTTATTTGGAGATTGAAATTAGGGTTTTTTTGTTCGCCGTCACTCGGCCGCCGTCCCTTGACCACCGTCACTTGGCCGTCGTCCTTCGGCCACCGTTGCTCAGCCGCCATCCCTCAACCTCCATCGTAGTAGCTTGCCACAGCAAGCCAAAAGAAAAAAAACGAACAGAAAATCCCGAGAGAGAGGGAGGTGTCGACGATGAGGGCGGAGGAAGGGATGGCGAGGCCATGGCCGCCGACTTCGTAGCAGCTGGCTTCGCCGACAACCTCTGCGGCGTTCCAGATCTTCGCGGCTACCATTGGCCGGATCGCTTGTGCTTCTAAAGATTCTTCAAGCTCGCGTTTCCTCTGCACCCAACGATATTCCTTGGGAAAAGGCGGAGGTGGGGCTGAGATTTGGGGATTTGAAAGGTTGATAAGGTGATTGAAAATGGGAGAAAACTACTGGGGAAGGGCGGAGGCGAATGCGTGGTTTCTTTTCTGGAAAATTACTGATGTTGCTGGTTCTGCGTTGCTGGTGTTGCTGGTTCGGGGAAGAAGACGTGTTGCTGGTTCTGCGTTGCTGGTGTTGCTGGTTCGAGGAAGAAGACGACACAAAACGGTGTCGTTTGGGGATTTAAGGTTTTGAATTTGGGGGAAAGACACAAAACGGCGTCGTTTTGGTGTTAGGATGCTAAAACGACGTCGTTTGAAGGCCTAAGTGATCCAATGGAAACTCCGGCGAGCCACATCAGCATAGAAAATTAATAAAAAAAGGCCACGTCAGATTTCCGGCGGATCAGATCGGCGTTGGCACCAAAGTGAGCGTTTTTCAAATTTTTTGGCACTTAAATGATCCAACGGAAACTTTTGACACCAAAGTGAGCATCGTACACAACTTATGGCACCATTAGTATACTTATCCCCACATCCCTCTCTATCTTCCCCATCATAAAGACTGAAGAAGCACCCTGGACGCCAGTCATGATTCCACCCCCTCTCTCAATCTCATCCATAACACCCTCGATGATGGCCTCCGAGTCTTTCCGAGCTCTTCGGAAGTAGCGAATCATTCGATCGAGAGTTTCGGAAGCTGCACCTCCTCGATTTTGAATTTTAAGGCCTCTTACGACACTTACTCTCGCTGTAATGACAGACATCCTCGCTTATGAGTTTAGACCAGCATGGCCAAGAGAGAGAAGAAAAATAATTCAAATTTTTCACTATGTAAGCCTATGGATAACATAAATTGAGGGTTGAATGGATTTATGTAAATCTAATATGTCTATTACTAAGGTACCTAGTATTTTCTCGTCGTTGTGTTATTTATGTGACCAAGAAAGGTTGCAAGAGTTTGGATCCAACGGTATCACGGGCCACCTTTGCTTCCTCGTATTGCCACTAATTCATGAAGAAATCGACACGAATATATGTACAGAGAAAACGCAATAAAAATATGGGAAAACATTTTGGGTGTGCATGATAATATTTCTAGAACAGAAATTGATTTCGACCAGAAAATTATTTCTTAATTTTTATTTTAGAAATTAAGAAATTAAATAGAAATTGAGAAGTTAAAAATTTTAACTTATGATTTATTCTTCAAATCTGTTTCTGGAATATAAATCTATTCCGAAAATAGAAAAATCAAATTGCGCTGCCAAACGAATTTCTATTCCAAACCTATTCCGCGGAATAGAGAAACAAAGAAATAGAAAAATACAAATTTTATCATGCACGTCCTTTATTGCAGCCAAATGTTTCACACGCATGCCAACTGCTCATAACTAAATGAAAACAACCGGAACTGACGAGACCGGAGTTACTAGGGGCGTAGATACGATCTAGACGGGGCAATACAAAACAAGACTGTCTACAGAATCGTTTGGATACTCGCCCCAATCGCAAAGCAATGTCCGTACAAGCTTAATCTCTTCTGGGCGACAATAGCATCTTGTTGATCACCTCGTCCAGGTTCAAGAACGACGACCCGGAAGGACGCGTTGCCTCTCGGGCCATCTCCTTCCACTCCATCGCCTTCCTCTTCATCTCCTTCCCTTTCTCCCCCTCCATCAGCTCCCTCAGCTGCCTCTCCACCTCCTCCCTCTTCACGTCGCCGTCGATCTCCATCCCGATCCCCCACTCCTCGTAGCTGTACCGGCAATTCGTCTGTTGCTCCGCGAAGAACGGCCAGCACAACACCGGCACCCCAGCTGTGATGCTCTCGATCGTCGAGTTCCACCCGCTGTGGGTCAGGAACCCGCCAACTGCCGAGTGGTTTAGCACTCGCTCTTGGGGGCACCAGCTCGCTAGCAGGCTTCGCTCCCTTGTCATGGCTGAGAACTCCAATGGCAAGACCGCGGTATCGCCAACAACCAAGTCGGGCCTAACGACCCATAGGAACGTCTGGCCACTGTTCGCGAGCCCCCATGCGAACTCCACCAGCTGTGTCGGAGACATCACTGTGATGCTCCCGAAGTTCACATACACGACCGAGCCAGGCAGTTTAGAGTTGAGCCACTCGAGACAGCCCCGGTCTTCCTTCCACAGGTTGGACCCGATCGACTTGGTGTCATCATCAGGTAGTTGCTCTGTAAGGAGATGAAGGGGGCCAAGGGTGTAGATGGAAGGGAACATGGCCTTAAGAGCGTCGAGGACCTCGTGCTCTAACCGGTCGAACGTGTTGAAAACGATGGCCGAGGCTCTCTTCGCTCTCTCGGTCTCTCTCATGCAGAAGTGTATCATCAGGTCATCCGGGTCAGTGGTTCGGACGAAGCTCGGTAAGTCTCTCAACCGGATGTTTCTCATCCCGGGTATCCAGTCAATGATGGTGTCTAGGTACCCGTTTGTCAAGTAGCTTGCATCTGCAAATTGACAGTCGATCAATCAAACCGTTTGACCATACATGGCAACATTTCCACTTCTAAAATTCTACTTTTGAACGTTGACTTAGTTAAATACTCTACCTAGGAGAAAACTATGAATAGTCGGCCACAACTAATCATGCAAATCCGGAACAAACAAAACTAAACGGTGTGAACTGCCAACCAAATACACAAAAGAGAGATGTAAAAATCATTAACCGTGGATCTGCCGAGTGGGAATTACTTAAACAAACCAAATCAGACCATTATTTGGCAATGCATACCTTTGAGTGGAGTAAGACCCTTGTCAACAAGATTGCGGTATTGCACGTAGCCCATGAAGCCGCACGCGCTCGTCGTCCAGAACAGGACCTCCGGCACGCCGATCGCCTCGGCAGCGTCAAGCGTGAAGCTCATCACGCCGTCCGACACCACGCAGCTCACCGGCGGGGAACCCGACGTCGTGCTCTCCTCATTGAGCCTCTCGAGCAGGTCCCGGAAGTAGGGCAAGCAGAACTTACTCGTGGACTGGCAGAGGGCGGGGATGTCCTGGGTGGCATCGGCAACGTCAGAGGGTGGGAGGCCATCGGGGATGGTGCGGAACTGGAAGGATGGGAGGCCGTCGAGGGAGGACGGGCCGCGGGAGCGGAGGAGGCGGCTGTGGTTGTACTCGGTGTTGACAAAGGTGACGTGGAAGCCCCGGTGGTGGAGGAGCTTGGCGAGGTTGAGCATGGGGTTGATGTGGCCCTGGGCTGGGAAGGGGATGCACACCGCGTGCGGCTTTTGGATCATATCTATCGAACCCATCTCTCTATTCTCTTTCTCTTCTCTGTGTTTTGGTCGTTTCTCGTGCTGTTGCTCTCTTACTCTCTTCTGGGAGAGAGGGGTACGTGAGGTTTTGGTCTATTTATAGGTGGGGCGAGATCGAGATGTGAACGAGGCTTATACGTCGGCGAGCGATCCCGGCGACTTGGAAAACGTGAGAGAGACGTGATGAGGTGCGGGATGAGAAGAGCGTGACCAGGCTCGACCGTACGGTCAAATTACGGCTTCCGTTTTTTTTAATAGGAGAAAAATGGCACCGCCGCGTTCACCTGTAGATCTAGAAACCCCATAAATTGGGTCGACAACCATAATGCTTGGCGTGTTCGGTTGGTTCCGCTATAAAAAATATAAATAAATAATGATTTCTTTTTTTGGTGGTTTGACTAATTCAGAAAAATGAATCGATGAAAAAAAAATTAATCAATCAAAAACTCATGCTTAAATTTAGAAAAAAATTAAGTGACTTTTATATTTTTAGATACGGTTGATCTTTGTTATTGCAAGACCGTCATCAATGATTGGATCCAAGTGCTTAACGGATGGACCTAAAACCCCAATGCCCAAACCTTGGAAATCGGCAGTTGAATTTAGATCATAGTGCTTGAGCCAAACTTGAGTCCTAAGGTTGTATTTGGCTTATTTTCTTTGAAACAAATGAGACCTGTAATCCAGTGGAAAGAAAAATGAATTTATAGAGAGGATAACACCGAATGATGTTCTAAGAAGCGAAATATGTTCGAAAATCGATTCCATTTGTCCATGTTGTCTTATGGGCTAAATTTACACCATCATTATCCCCATTCCCGTGCTCTCCATATCAAGCTCTATGAGCCATTTTTCAAAGCAGCAGATGTATGCACGCTTGGTGTGGGTAAAACTTTTAGACATGCAAAGCATGAGCAATCAAAACCGAATGTCGATCTTCGTGCACTTAAAAGAATTCGAAATTTATGGAAACTAAAAAAAAAAAAAGTTATGCGATTCATGAATCCAATTTCATTTTAGCCACTAATCAAGTGAATCCCACGGTGAGATGCACATAATTGACTATCAAGAGAATAACGATTCACATAATATACGAATCATGCAGTATACATCTCGAAATTTATCCTGGCCTGTCAAAATAGACGATGACTATTTTTTTGGACCGTTTTTATCCGTGTTTCTGTCGTGTTCCCAAATCCCGGCCAAGGAGAAAAGCAGTGCGAACTGCGAAGCGAAATTTGAGCAAAAGCAAAAGGGCGACCGCACAACGCACGCTGCAATTCTCTATTCACGGGTTCCCGACTTTTCCCAGGGTAGAAAAGTAGAACAGAAAGTCCATCCGACGCTATTCACACCCGTGGTTGGAAATTGAACTCTCTTTTGGCTTTGACGATTGAGACTTGCTTGTCGAGTGTCGAAAGCTTTCAGGAACTCTTCCGCAATTGAAGTTCCGCAACAGATGGTTGGAATTTAAGATTGGATTTTAGGTAATGAGAGAATTATTCTACAACATTAGCAAAATACTGTGGTCCACGAAGAATGCTTTGAGAGGTCAAAGGCTGCGGGGGAGATACTGTCTACGATCCATGGATCTCCGATTTGAGCTCTCATTCCTCCATCCATCCATTCATTCATTCATATGTCTCCCCATCAATAGATCTCATGGTCAGATTCCGTGCTTGTGCCGTGGATGAATTAAGGGTGCGTTTAGTAAAATTTTTATTTTGAAGAACAATTTCTTTTTAAAAAAAATAGTCTTTTTCTATTTATATTCCCTGAAACAATTTCTTAGTAAAAGGGTGAGTTTAATAATTATACAAAATTTGTATTTTCAGAATAAAAAATAAGAATGTTTTTGGTACAACCCACGAATTTTTTAAAACATAGGATTTCTTTCCATTTTTTGATATTTTTTTAGATTTTTCTCTTTTTCCTCTTTTCCTCTTCTTGCTCCCAGCGGTGGTGGTCGGTAGGGCGGGGTGGCGGATGGTGGGGGGCGTAGGTGGCAAGAAATAAGAAAAGAAGAAAATAAGAAAACGGCTTATTTCTTAAAATTGTTCTCCATAACAAGAAATTACCCAGCGGTGGTGGTCGATAGGGCGGGGTGGCGGATGGTGGGGGCGTAGGTGGCAAGAAATAAGAAAAGAAGAAAATAAGAAAACGGCTTATTTCTTAAAATTGTTCTCCATAACAAAAAATTACTTTTTTTTTACTTCTTGTTTTTGTTCCAAATTTATTCCTAACTACTTTTCTATTCCACGAAATAGAAAAATTAGTTGACATTACCAAATAGATTTCTGTTTTTTATTTTTTTGGTTAAGAAGAACAAAAGAATAGAAAAATAAAGAAACAAGAACATCAGCAAACAAGCCATAAGTAGCCATTTTTATCATCTTTTTCTTAAAAGGAATGAACTATGTACCCATTTTCTTTTTCTTCTGATCACCTAAAGTAGCAACTTTCTTGCAAAGCAAATTATAAGTGAATTTTTTACTTCATTGAATATTTTAAGTCAACTCATAAGGCTAAGCTATCTAGAGACTTGCTTCACATTGCATGCCTCATGAATTCATTAAATGTAAGCATTCAGCTTATATGGGTGTTGTGACTCGAAAGAGTTTACACGTAGTTAGTCAAATTTTAGCGGCTGATTTTTGACTTTTGGTTAGCTAAATGCTTATGCAAATTAAACAACTGGTTTTTACTAAGTTGCAATTCCTAGGCTAGTCGAATAAACTTCACAAGCAAATGACGGAAGAGGTTGAAATTCGAATTACTTTTCCTCTTATAACGTATATTATATTTCGCGGGTTACGTACCGCATGACCCATGTTTGACCTCAGCAATGGAGAAAATGTTCGAAAATTTCAGTGAGCACATGGATCGTTTCGCCTCCAGCCCATATGCTCATTTAAAATAATATCTTCTAGAAAATTATTTGGTTAGATATTTTGGTTATAGGGACATCTTTAATTATATTTTATTCAACATAAATTATTTTCAATTTATTTGGAGGTGGAGATGGAGGGTTCGAATCCCCATATTCTCAAGGAGAGTTGGGGTAGAGACGAATTAGTTTCAGGTATAGGTTTCAATTCCCACGCTCTGCAAGGAGGAAAGGCAAAAGTTTGAGAGTGAGAGTTAAAATAGAAATAGAGTAGAACCGATCAAAAATAAAATTGTCTCTTCGAATTGAAATGTCAATATGGGTCGACGAATTTAAAAAGGAGAAGAAATTCAATGAGCCTTCTTCTTACATTAAGTGGTGGCTGTATAAAATAATCAATTATTCAACCACCCATTGACTCTATATAAGTCCAAAGTTATGGAAAATAAATTAATGAGCGCCCTAAGGGACTACAAAAATAAAAATACACATTTCTCAACATACTTTGAAGTTTGAAAATAAACGTAATTGCACATTTTAATGGTAGCACTTGCCTAACGTTTCAATTGTCATAACACATTTTTTGAGACTTAATAAATGGCCAAATGACACTCTTTGACGTTTTATGATGTACTTGTTTCATGAAAAAATGATAGATTTGGAAAATAACGAAATATATTTTTTTATTCATGAAAATATTTAGATATAAACTATTATAGATTATGAAAATATTTTTTATTAATTAATTATTTCAAGCGACGTAATCATTCATTCTTAAAATAATATTTTTAAATAATTTATTCTTCACGAAATGGATCAAGCCTCAGCATACGGCACTAGATTTTGCAACTTGTGTACGTACTTGGAATTTACTAGGGTGTTGCCCTTCAATGAAGTAGATGAACCGATTTAACATCATAAATGCACCTCTCAGCGCTGTGCATAATTCAGAGGACAAGCAAATGGCCACCGAATCATGCAGGGGAACGTGACTCGAGACGAGCATCCTGATCCCCAACCGGTCCTCCTCGCCGCCGCTGAAACAGTTCCTATCTCGTCGCAGGGCCATTCCCCATCGATTCCAGTGCTGGTTGGGACCATCAGCCCCTGACCGAACACGACGCGCCGAATCATATTTGGAACCCGCCGATCGAAAAGCTAAGTTTGGAGGAGATGCATGATCGATCCGTCGAGGATATGCACGATTGAAGAGGGATAATAAGCTCACTCTCGAGATGCAGATAATTGAGTTGGGCATTCGAATAATCTCTAATAAAGAAAAATATCCTGAAAAAATATCTCTGATGGGAGGCAATTCCTTCCGTCAGGAATATGCTCACTCACGAGATGCAGACAATTGAGGTGGGCATTCGAATAATCTCTAACAAAGAAAAATATCCTGAAAAAATATCTCTGATGGGAGGCAATTCCTTCCGTCGGGAATATGCTCACTCTCGAGATGCAGACAATTGAGGTGGGCATTCGAATAATCTCTAACAAAGAAAAATATTCTAAAAAAATATCTCTGATGGGAGGCAATTCCTTCCGTCGGGAACTGATGTCAACATGTTCCATTGCCGAGTGCTTCACATCAAGGCTCGCCCATGAAGCCAGATTTAACTTATGTGAAATGTCTCTAACACCCATCATATAAAAAACAAGTGAGGGAACATCTATTCAGCAACTTGTACAGATTTTTCATTCTAAGTCAGAGAGCAAAAGCTCTCTCCCTGTATCTTGGCCACAAAAAAGAACTCCCACTTGCAAAACTTACCCTCACCTATCAACTTGGTTAGACATGGGGACAATTTCTCTCGCACTCACCTATCTGTCCCGTTGCATATTTTGTTTCGAATGATCGAAATAATTTTTTCTTTTTCCTTTCTTTTTTTTTCTTTTTTTTTGCGACAATACAATACAATGCTAGGTTCACCATGTTGTAGGGAGAAGGGAAAAACTATCATACTCATTCTTCATCTATCGCCATGGAAAGTGTTCCATCAATCTCCAAATGAAGATGAAAATTTTCTCACATCATAAGTTTCACTCATCTTTGAGTAGACAAGTTCAAGTTTTGTACCAAAGAATGAATAAGGATCCATTATTGTTGATACGCTTGCAACAGAACTTCGATGTATAGAGAAAATGGGTTCAATTAGTTACCTAAGTTGGCTCGTACTAGGGGGCTATCTCTCTCTTGCAATTACCCTAAAATGAGGTATCGGGACTTTACTCTATGTCCTTATAAGTGATATATTTTAGCCATGTTAATCAATGAGCCTTCTATAGTGAATTAGAATGTTTGCGGGAATAAATCCCTTGGATCATCGCTATTGCCCCGACTGGGATCTCCATCATGGTTGCATTTTATTTGTTTACCAACTTTTGTTTCTTGGAATGATTCTGACGATTATAAATTGATTGAAATTTAAATTTACTAATTTAGGGACAATTTTTGGCATCAACCCTGATTTCTTGTAATGCGTGATCCCAGTTGACTTAAATGGGCATTTTGTCAAGAGGAGTATGACCATGATGCAAATGTCATGTATCTATTAATTGGAAGTCGTCATCAAAGGACAGTGAATTTAGGCATCAAACCTGAAGTTCTCAAAATGCATGGTTCCGACCAGCTTAAGCATGACATCTAATCACATGAAGTACATTGGGTGACGTTCCCAGCACAACCAAAGTCGAGTTTCGACACGGAGGAATCCGGCCGACACATTCGAAAGATGCGTTAGAGTCGAAATGGTTGACCTGATCTCGCTCACTTCAGAAGGATGGAAAGATGATGATCGTTGAAGGTGCAAGGATGGCCACGACTTCAAACTGGAAGCAGGGACCCGGAAAGACCATGAGAAACAGACCATTCATGTGTAGAGAAACCAGGCATGGGGACGACCGCTTCCCCTTGTCTTGCTTTTGACAACTGGCATGTCACCATCGATGATCTCTCCGGACAGAGCGCCGGCCCTACAAGTTCAAGTTGATGCATAATTCCGACAATTAGTGTCGCGACCTTCCCAAGGGTGCATTATTCAAAGAAGGCTATTGGATTACTAAGTCCGAAAACTTGACACGGACCCTTCCAAGTCCTACCAATCGCGACTTGATACTAAGAAATTAGCTCATTTAAACATGCAATTATGCTCAATTTGAAGCCACTACTAACCAATTAGGGTTGATTAGAAACCCAAGCAAAATATGGCAGAATTCTTTACTTTTGCGAACAAGAGATTCAATAAGTCCAGGGACATGGTTACGCTAGAAAAATCTAACGTTCTTTCGGTATCTTGTCATTTTAATTTAAAAAAATATGTTGTAGGCAGTCTTGATTAATTTTAACCTTAGCTACAACATGCAAAGGATGGTCATGCGGGTGCACAATTAATGAAATAACATTTAATCGACTGAAGTAATAAATTGTAAGAAATTATAGACTACAACTTGATAAAGGTCCACTCTTTAAAAAAAAACTTACAAAAATGCTAATCAAAATGCATGCCCTAAACATGATATCTAATTTTTTCTTTTTCTCCTTTTTTTAATATTAATTAAACGTAAACTTAATTTAGATTTGATATGCATGAATTTTACTTTAATGATATGTGAGATGAAATTTATGTGGCATAACTTGAACTATCACTATATGTATGCAATCTAATTTACATAACTCTAAATATGCATGTGCTATATAATATGGGATGTATGACGTGGTAATTCCATATGCATGTTCTTTTTATGATTTTTTAATGATTTTTTTTATTACACATATGCAACCTACACTAAACAATGATGAGATGAAATAGGATTAATTATAAACTAATTTATTAACTAACCAAGTAAATGACCTTTTGTGTTTTCTTTTTTAAATGACTTAATAATTCTTATTAAAAAAATAATAATGATGCAATACTAATCTTCGGCTTTTTTATTAAAAAATTGCACGACAGGAATATTAAAACATTAACCTACGACCCACTAACTAAAGCGCAACATGTGGTGTGCACATTATGAAATCTATATAACCTAAATAACATTTTTTTTGTTCTTTTTTGTTTTATTAAAGGAAAATTAACCTAATTCTACATGAATCTTAAAAAAAACTAAAATGCGTTGCTTCAAATATGAAATGTGTATAGACCTAAATACCTAATATGATGCATGATATGTGATGAACAAATAACAATAACACGCCAAAATAAAAAATTCCATCCATGTAAATCAATGGCATATTATTTTAATATGAATCAATGATGCAAAGCAATTCATGAATTTTGCCATAAAAAGTCGAAATAATCAAAAATCTAACCCGACGTCTCGCGACTCAATATTTTTTATTATCATGACTTAATATGACCAATTTCCTAAATCGGGTAATAATAATAAATCAGAACAAATCAAGTTAGAATAAAAAGAAAATTATGAGTCCAAATATTCAAAATAAACTTAATCTAAAAATCTACCTAGTCTACCTCACGGTTAACTTGAGGAATGGCGAAGAAACAGCGGTGGCCGAACTGCGATGGTGGTTCAGCAATGGGTCGCCGCTTGAAACAGGGGCTGTTCGTCGGAACTCCGGCGAGGCTCGGATGATAACCGGACCTGCAGTAAAACAGAGAAAGCAGTAGGTGGCTCTGTTCGGGCGTGCAGCAGCGAGCATAGGAGTAGCAACGTCGCGTGCAGGAGCGTCGGGCTACTGAGATTTATCCAGGCTGCTGCGGAGGCGGCGTCGGGGTCGTGTTGCAAAGGCGCGGTGGCTGAACGACAACAGCAGCGCGGCGATCAGGGAGGTTCAAGGACCGGCGATGCAGCTTGGCAAGGTGATGACTGGTGAAAACTCGAGCTGCAGAAGTGTGATGGCGTCGGGTCGTCGTGGCTGGCGGTGCGGCAGTAACCGGATCGACGGGTTGCAGGGAGCGTCGGTGCGCGAGGCGCGTACCTCAGGTCGTCTCGGTGAGCTTCGTAGGGAGACCGGCGAAGAGACCGTGGCGAGAGCGGGGGTGCTGGCGCGGCGGAGCGGAGGATCTCGGACCGGCGGCGATGCGGGGGCACAGGAGTGGCGGCGGCAGTCTTGGCAGCGCGGAGAAAACGGGCAGCAGGGTCACCGAATGGAAGCTCACGATGAAGATGAACAGTGGTCCATCTTTTTACCCTTTTATTTTATTTTATTTCTTCTCTCCCCTCTCCTCACGTCTCTCGCTCTGCCACTGTACTTTTCTCTCTTTTCCCTGCTCACATCAACTCCTTTTTGACTTTTTTCTCTTCTTTGCTTTTTTCAATTCCCAGAGAATCCCCAGAGCAACTCTCAAGAAACCCCTTTTTCACTTCTTTTCTGAATTTTCTTTCCTTCGACGAAGATGAAGAGAAAAAACCCCCCTTAACCGAAGACCATTCTCTATTTATATAGGAAAACTTTGAAGCCGTTAAAGATTTGCACATATTTACTCAACTCCTTAATAAATTAGTGGCTCCAAAATCAAAAGGCTGTTGAGCTTTTGAATTCAAAATTTTTTCAAAATTTCCCCTATAATTAAAGATTGTCTTCAACTGACAAAATAATTAAAAAAAACAAAAATTATCTTCTATTTATAAAAGATAAGTTTGAATTTAAATTAGATGTCAACAACAGAGAAATCAAGCATGGGGACAACCGCTTCCCCTTGTCTTGCCTTTGACATTAGCATGTTGTTATCATCAATCATCTCTCCGAACAGAGCGGCCGACCCTACAAGCTCAAGTTGATGCGTAATTCCAACAATTAGAAAGGCATGTGAGACTACTTTTATTTCAGTTATTTATCAATTCATCGTGTATGTATTTACCCTTTCAGAATATTATGTAATCTTTTTCTCGATGTAGTAGATTAGATTAATAAATTACAATGGTGTGCTTTAAATCTTGTGTTTTTAAGAATTTACATTTTACTTTCACCCCATCTTTCATTTTATAATTTTCATGAACCTCTCCTTTTTTTGGGGGGTTAGCATGTGATGCTCGTGGGATTTTCAGGATGCGTAGGGTGCAATTTCTTCTTAAATTTTGTAACACGTATTGCCATTTTGCTCTCACTTCAACTAATATAAATGGGAAAAGGAAGAACTTGACAACATTTACGTTGGATTTATTGGTTTGAATCATCTAATCAATAATATAAATAAAAAGAAAAATTTTGGAAATTTGTCAAAAAAACTATTTTAAATGAAAATTAAGCAAAATAGAAATTCTAAAAGACGTGAAATTGACACGACAAAGATAAGATAACCAAAATCTTAACATTCGATAGTGAGAGGCAATTATTGTCGCCAGAAGTAAACAACCTACTATGACCGTTGACGATCGCTTTCCAGCTTCCCCCATCCCTTACGGCACACTTTGGAGTTTCATCAACCTCCTTCTAAATATTTTTTTTATCTTCTCATTGATTTTCTAATTATCATACGAAAATTGTAAGTTATGTGATCACCGGTAATAACGAGTTATATCAGATAAAGCCACATTAGACTACTTATTTCTTAATCTTTTGCCAACTCGTTATATTGCTATTTATCCTTTTAAAAAATGCATTAGATTAAACTAACAAATCGAGGAGTGTTTTTTTGTATTTTTTTATATCCTTAAAAGACATGCGCACTAATTGTGCGATGGGAAAGTTAAAAAGCCAGCCAAAAACAAAAAATCAAAAAACAAAAAACAAAGAAAAGGCAAGATCCCAGGTCTAAAGACATGCTAAATTGCAGACTGTTGCCCGGTTCGGAATATAAGACGAAGCACGTATATCCAATTGGGCCGTAGCATTCCTATGAAATTTGAGCCCAATTCATTTTTTACTTGAAACATCTTAACATGGAGAGCCCAATATTAGGAAGTTGAATGAAACATCCTATAATCGTACACCAACAGCTTCATGCGTATAGAAGCTGCACGGATATGGATATGCAAACTGTTAAAATAATTAAACATTAAATCATATCTTTATTTAACAGTTTAAGATTTTAGAATTTCACAAAATTTCACATGATATCAAAACTCTAAAAATCCTAAATTCAGATTCTTCCGAACCTCATTTGTCTTTCCATTAAATATATCTACGCATGGTACCAAGCAAAAAAAGATCAAAATAAATATAAGAATAAACATTAAAATAATTAAATATTAAATTACATTTTTATTTAATAATTTAAATTTTTAGAATAGGTGAAAAGTAATTTATAAAATCTCAAGCAAACAATTTCATGTGACTAGAGTAAAGTTGACGCGACCTAGACAAGATCCAGACAAGAGGACTCTAAAGAAATGTGCAAACAAACTCTAATTTCTTCTGGGCGACAGCAACACCTTGTCGATCACCTCATCCAGGTTCAAGCACGACGGCCCGGAAGGACGAGTGGCCTCTCGGGCCATCTCCTTCCACTCCATCGCCTTCCTCTTCATCTCCTTCCCTCTCTCCCCCTCCATCAGCTCCCTCACCTGCCTCTCCACCTCGTCCCTCTTCACGTCACCGTCAATCTCCATCCCGATCCCCCACTCCTGGCAGCTGTACCGGCAGTTCATCTGCTGCTCCGCAAAGAACGGCCAGCACACCACTGGCACGCCGGCCACGATGCTCTCGATTGTGGAGTTCCAGCCGCTGTGAGTCAGGAACCCGCCGATCGCCTGGTGTCTTAGCACTTGCACCTGGGGGCACCAGCTCGCTAGCAGGCTCCGCTCCTTCGTCATGGCCGAGAACTCCGATGGCAAGATCGCCGTTTCACTGACCACCAAGTCAGGCCTAATGACCCACAAGAACGTTTGGCCGCTATTTGCGAGCCCCCATGCGAACTCCACTAGCTGTGTCGGAGACATCACTGTGACGCTTCCGAAGTTCACGTACACGACCGAGCTGGGCAATTTCAAGTCGAGCCACTCCAGACAGCCCAGGTCTTCCTTCCACATATTGGATCCTATTGACCTGGTGTCGTTACTAGGTAGTTGCTCCGTCAGGAGATGAAGGGGACCAAGGGTGTAGATAGTGGGGAACATGACCTTGAGAGCGTCGAGGACCTCGTGCTCTAATCGGTCCAACGTGTTAAAAACAATGGCCGAGGCTCTTTTTGCTCTCTCGGTCTCGACCAAGCAGAAGTTGATCATCGTGTCGTCTAGGTCAGTGGTTCGGATGAAGCTCGGTAAGTCTCTCAGGCGGATGTTTGTCATACCGGGTATCCACTCGACGACGGTGTCTAGGTACCCGTTTGTTAAGTAGCTTGCATCTGCAAATTGAAGATCGATCAATTAAAAGTGTGACCATACATGGCCATGGTTCTCATAGGGGATCCGTTCCGACCATGGTGTTCGATGTTTATGGTGTCACATGGCGTAGTTTGTGTTGTCAATGCTTTCGTTATACCTTTTTTGGTCTAGACTTTTGTTATACCTAGATAAGGGAAAACATGAGAGTATCGTTGAAGGTCATAGGAAATTATTAAAGTCATAAAGAATACGTAAGCTCCGTAGAAAGTCAAGCTTCTTACATGTCAAATTCTACTTTTGACAGTTGACTGAGTCAAAGTACTCAATCCAGGACAAAACTATGAACAGCAAACCAAACCCACAAAAGAGGAATGAAAAAAACATTAGCCGTAAATCTGCTGAGTGAGATTACTTGAATAAATTAATGCATACCTTTGAGAGGAGCAAGACCCCTGTCAATAAGACTGCGATACTGCACGTAACCCATGAAACCGCACGCGCTCGCTGTCCAGAACAGGACCTCCGGCACGCCGACCGCCTCGGCGGCATCGAGCGTGAAACTCATCACGCCGTCCGACACCACACAGCTCACCGGTGGGGATCCTAACGTCGCGCTTTCCTCATTGAGCCTCTCGAGCAGGTCTCGGAAGTGGGGCAAGCAGGACTTCTGCGTGGACTGGCAGAGGGCGGGGACGTCCTGGGTGGCGTCGGCGTTGGAAGGCGGCAGGCCGTCAGGGATGGTGCGGAACTGGAAAGACGGGAGGCCGTCGAGGGAGGAGGGGCCGCGGGAGCGCAGGAGGCGGCTGTGGTTGTACTCGGTGTTGACGAAGGTGACGTGAAAGCCCCGGTGGTGGAGGAGCTTGGCGAGGTTGAGCATAGGGTTGATGTGGCCCTGGGCTGGGAAGGGAATGCACACCGCGTGTGGCATTTGGGTCATATCTATCGTACCCATCTCTCTCTCCTCTTCCTCTTCTCGGTGTTTTGATCGTTCCCTTGCTGTTGCTCTTGCTCTTTTCTGGGCAAGGAAGAAGAGATGGGCGAGAGAGGTACGTAAGGCTTTGGTCTATTTGTAGGCGGGGCGAGGCAAGTGGGGAAGGACCGGTTAAACGTCGGTGAACAATCACGGCCAACTTGGAAGACGTGGGAGAGACGAGCGGGGAGGGACGTCGACGCTCAAAAAGCCAAGCTGGAGGACGACGTGAGACGGTGAGAGAGAAGTGAGATTTGTCGGCAGATCTCGAATTCCGAAATGTGTAGTTATAAAAAAAAATATATATAATTTATTTATCTTTGATGATTTGACTAATTTAGAAAAACGAGATGATTCAAAACTTTTTAATCAGAAAATAACCTTTACTTAAATTCCAAAAAAATAATGTAAATTATGTTTTTTCTGTGCAACTTGATCTTCACAATTACAAGACCGTTATCAATGATTAAACCGAAATACCTAACAATTGGACATAGCGTCTTCGATGGCTAGACCTTGGAAGCCAATAATTTGATTTAGATCTTCGGTGGTAGGACGGTGCCCCCTTGACTTTGCACCTAAACTCGAGTTTTTAGATTCATACGTCTGTTTCGTAGTTTTCCTATTATAATAATAATGTAAAAAGAAAAAAAACCAAACATGAGTAAGCAAAATAACTTCTTCTAAAATTATCTTCCAACAAAGTTCAGTTACCTTGAAACAAACAAGGCAGTAGTTTGGTGAAAACTAAAATGAACTTATAGTAAGGACATGTGAAAAACACCCAAATGATATTCAAATGAGTGAAATATGGGTGAACCGATTCCACTTGTTTACTTGTCTTGTAGGCTAGATTTACACTGCTATCATCCCCTCCCATGTTCTCCATGGCCAACTCCATGAGTCATTGCTGAAAGCAACATATGCATGTACGTATGGTGCAAGCAAAGCTTTTAGACATGCGTGGCATGAGCAATCTAGACCAAAGGTCAACCGTACACTCAAGATGATTCAAAATTTATGAAAAAAAAATACTACATGATTTACGAATCGAATCTATCTCAACCGCTAATCATTTGGATCCTACAATGAAGCAAACATAGTTGAAAATTAAAATAATGATGGTTCGCATAATTTATGGATCATGTAACTTTCAAAATTTGAGCTTATACATTTATTGCGTATGTCAAAATAGATAATAGAGCAAAAACGTCTATATGACGCTACACTTCTTTATTCACGTGTTCATTCTTTTCTGAGGATGAAAGGAGAACAGAAAAGTCTAATTAAACGCTATTGTCAATCATAAATCTTGAATTCTCTTTTGGACTTCATGATCAATGATGGAGATTACTCCTAGGGTGTCCAAAACCCTAATTCAAGAACTCGTCCGGAGCCGAAAATCTGCTTGGTAAAGCCAAAATAGATAGTTGAAATCCAAGATTGCATTTTAGGTGATACAAACATTGTTTAATAACATAGCGAATACTGAACATTGATTCCATTGAGTAATATAGAGTTTTCTTAGTAACCAAATATGAATATATGAAGATTATTTGAAGGTTTTATCATTTTTTTTATGCAATATAGGGCAAGATTTTAGTTCTTATACGGATGTAATTGATATGGATTGAACTAAGTAGCCATTTTCTTTTCTTCTTATCATGTAAACTAGCAACTTTCTTACTTGGCAAATCAAGTGACCTTTTTTTTTACTTGACTGAGTATTTTAAGTTGAAACAATTGACTTTTTTTTTTTGTATGATTCGGGAATCTAAATGCACGATTACAAAAGCTAACCTATTTGGAGGCTCGTGAGAAACCCTCTACGCCCCATAAACCAGTTAGGTTTAAACATCTAGCCTATACGGGTGTTGCAACTAAAAAGAGTTTACTCGCAATTAATGAAATTTTTGGCAAATGACCTTTGGTTTCTGCGTTAGAAATACCCAAAATAGTTTACGGCCAGATGAGCCAAACGCGTAAACGGATTAAACAGTTGACTTGTTTTCACCAACATGTTTCAAATCCTAGCTTAGTCAAATAAATTTCCACAAGAAGAATGCAAACGACAAAAACGTTGTAAATTGAACAGCTTTTCTTCTTATCATGAGTATTTTTTTCATGGATTACATACCGCGTGGCCCGTGTTCGACCTCAGGAAATGGAGAAAATGAATGAAATTTCGTTGAGCCATGGATTGCTTCGCCTCTTACCCCTAGGCTTATTTGAAAAGTCATCTAGAAAATCGTCTGGCTAGGTATTTTAATTTTACTTCATTCGAAATATATTAATTCTCAAGATATTGGTTGTACAAAACATAAAAGCAATCGGTGCACTGAAATTTGTGAAGTTTCCATAATTAATTGTTTAACAGGTATCTTCAAGACACTCATTAACAAAATTTCAATTATAATTATATCTTTAGATTGAAATGTCGTGTTGGTCGGCGAATTCAAAGAGGAGGTTTAGAGTTCGAAACCCCTGCGACGTAAGTTGCAGGGAGGCTGGCGTGAGACATTGGTGACTTACCCGGTGGCATGTGTGTGGTGGCTAGCACGTGTCGCCCCCAGTGGTTTATCTCCGGCTATCGGCCGTGCGGGGTTCCCTGGGTCATCAAAAAAAAAAAAACACCTTCTAAAAATGACGTTGTTACACATTTTATGGAGCCGCTTACTTTAAGTATTAACTTTTGGATATCCATAGGACGCTGTCTAAGATCTTCTCTAATGAATATTGACACATTCTACTGATGGAAACATTAACATATACCTTAGCGTCTCTGACTCCAACACAGGCGAGGCAATCGACGTCATTAATGCACCTCAGGCCGCCATCCATAAGTCAAGCGAGGCCATCGGATCACGAAAGGAAACGTGACGCAAGATGCGCATCCTTATCTCCGAGCGTCCTTCACGTTGAAGTACCTTGGATATTGTAATCTCTAACGGAGGAAAATCTGATCTCTAACAGAGAAAAATATCTCAAAAAGATATGGGCAACATTTCTTCCATTTACAAATGGACGAAAACATGGCCCCATGCGAGCGCCCCGCGCATCGAGGCTCGATGCTCACGCGGCCGGATTATCTTCTTTGACTTGTCCCTGGCATCCCATCTGATAACAGACAAGCGAGTGAGCAAGAATCTTGCCCTCGATCGAATCCGGCCAGATCTTGCCTAGCCTAACCGTCGGCGAGGCTACTCTCGCCCATGATGGCAAGGTTGATTTTTGCAAACCCAACCATTGAAGAGGTCCAACTAGCCAGCCCGAGCGTCTAGTTGGTCCCGACAAGTAGTTAGTGGAAGAAGAGAGGGGAAAAAACAAAAGAAAGAAAAAAAATTATAAAAATTTAAATATTACTAAAAATTCACGTTAGCACAAATCGTATTACATAAGATATCCTCACGTCCTCATCAACAATTTTTGACCAAAATTGATGAATTGGATCAATTAATAAAAAGAATTGAAAAGATTAGGAATTACTTGGTACAGTGAAAATGTCTATAAATTAATTAGTAAAAATGTTATAAGTTTAATTTTTTTTTTTGATAATTTTATCGTGCAAAAGCTCACGTGACATTTGTGAGATTCATAAAATCACAACAACTTGATACGGCGTGATTCATTAAATTAACAAAGCTTTGTGTTTCCAAATCTGTGCGGCTACAAGTCACCTACGAACTTAAAGGCGTGGAGTCGATTTCTTGGATATTCTATATGGAAGAATTAAAATAAAAATTAAGGATCCGTTCGTTTCGTAGAAAATGGGTCATTTTTGGAGAATATTTTCCCAGAAGTCATTTTACAGGAAGATGATAATATTTTTTGATGTTCGGCTAAAACCTGAAAATGTTTCAAAAATATTTTTCAGTGTTCATATTTTCCAAAGTGTTCAAGTAAGGAAAATATTTTCTCGCTCCCAGATTGGCGAGCACAAACGTCAAGCATGAGGTTCGCCGGATCGACGAGCGCGAGTTTGTGATTAACAAGCTTGAGGTTCACCTAGTCTAACAACTAGCCAAGAAAGAAAAAGATGGGAAACGAAGAAAATAAAAAGAAAAGAAGAAAAGAAAAAGAAAAGAAAAAGGAAATTAAAAATAATTCGAATCAAAAAAGAAAAAGAAAATTAAAAATAATTCGAATAAAAAAGAGGAGAAGAAGAAGAAATAGGAGGAGGAAGTGATGATTTGTAGAGGTGTAAAGTAAGAGAGATCAAGTGAGGAAAATGTTTTCCATTTTTCAAAAGTGGAAAACATTTTCCCCTACTTTAAAAGACTTTTTTCCTTTGATGGAAAACATTTTCCCTAAGGAATTCATTTTCCATAAAACGAACGCCGGAAAATCCGGAAAACATTTTCCAAGAAATTATTTTTTGTGAAACGAATGAAGCCTAAGTTATGTTTTTTTTCTTATCTTGTCGTGAGGATGGCAATACAATGCTAAGTGCACGGAGGAAAAACAACCATTTCCATTCTTCATCAATCTCGACCCAATCGACCAAAAAAAAAAAAAATCTCGACCCAAAAAAAAAAAAATCTTCATCAATCGCTATGAGAAGTCTTCCGCGATTTCCGAATGAAAATGAACATTCTATCACATGGAGGGTTGTGCTTGTCTTTAAGTAGACAAGTTCGAATTTCTATTGGAGAATAGGGACATACATGGAACGGACTTTCAATGTGTAGAGAAAACGGGTCAGATTGGTCAATCTGGTTCAAGCTCGGGCTAGGGCTATCCCTTCTCTCGCAATTACCCTAACATGAGGTATTGGACTTTTATCTACGCCCTTATAAGTAATTGTTGATACCCAAAGTTATTCTTACTAACACATATTGATCACAAGAGATATTGATATTCAAAATATTTATCATTGTCACGTGCTAGTTATGATTAACAACAATCATGCCCATATCAGTCATAGAGACAAAAGATGGCCAAGGTCTTCAAGAACCCTTGGGTTGGATTTCAATGGGCCTACAAGTGGAGATGCGTGATTCGATGGTAAGGTAGATGATTGCCATGTGTTTAGGCCAAGAGATACCACTATGGACATGTAATTCAAATAGAATTGGCATCAAGATTTTAAGTGGGAATGTTGGTGCTCAAAAGGGCACGCAAAATCAAATGAACAATTATTACTTGTTGAACAAGTCGTGCAATCATAGTCAACAAGTCAGGAGACAACAATATGTGAATAAAGCGATAAAGCAAAGAACGTGGGAGAAATTAGGAACAACTTTTCAGGAAGGATCAACCGACCAAGAGTTACCAAATTGTCCTATAAATACCACAAACAATCCAATGAAGGGCCCCTAGACAACACATCAAAATCTCTTATCTTATCATTTATTATCCTTGTGTAGAGTAGTTTAGCTATAGTTTTGGTTTTTTGTCAATGATTCAATTCTAAAAAGTGTCTATATTCTAGGTAGCGTTGTTGATTAGATTCCAGTACTGTTCGACTGTTCGGTGGCGTCAATTAGATTCTGACGTTGTATCCTCGTATTCATCTATGAGCAATATCTATCTGATGTTGTTTCTATTGTTCAACGTCGTTGATTAGAGGATAATATTGTGTTCTCATATCCATCTAGGAGCACCTATCCAATGTTGTTTCCACTGTCCAACTCCGTCGATTAGATTTTAACATTGTGTTCTCATACCCATTAAGGAGCAATATCTACTCGATATTGTCTTCATTGTCCAACGTCATTGATTAGATTCCGACTTTGTGTCCTCGAACTCACCTAAGAATAGCGCCTTCCTAGTGTTATTTCCACCGTCTAACGTCGTCAATTAAGTTTTGATGTTATGTCATTGAAACCATCTAGTGTTGTTTCCATCATTCGGTGCCATCGATCAGACTTTGAGATTGAGTGATCCATTTGATCTTAGCAGGTCTTCATTAGTATATTGAAAGGTGCTTGAATTAAGCCATTGATTAGATTCCGGCACTTGTCATCATTAGTTTTGAGCTTGTACTGAATGGTTTCATTATATTTAAGACTATAATATTTATATCTATTTGCATTTGACCCTTTCTATTCAATACTACCATAGAACCTAGGTCCCTTAAATAAAAACCAAAACATAACACTTGATAATAGCGAGCTACGTGAACACTAATAATAACGAGCTACATCAGATAATTAAAAGCCACATCAGGCTGCTCATTTCGTAATCTTTCATCAACTCATTATATTAGTATCCTTTCCTTTCAAAACATTTAATAATTTTGTTATCAATGCATTAGATTAAAGTAACAAATTGAGGAATTTTTTTGCATCTTTCTATATTCTATAAATACGTTGAACTTGATAGCAAAAGGACATTATATAACAAACATTTCGTGAGTTACATTTCTTATCCTTAGGAAGGCATGGGAATCTATATGACGAAGGAGACCCTCTCGATCACGGTGCTATTGGACTTTTTTCACGAAAAGAATTGATTTCTCTAGACTACGATAAGGACCAAAACTTCAGAATCCGATGTGAGCCAGCTTTGATGGGCCATACCAGATCCAAATCCAAATCCGGCTTTTTTTAATTTCTCGTGGACCGAAAGCCCGAGAAGTCATTACATATGTTGCTTAACATTTTCAAGAAAATGTCTTCCCATTTACTCATTTTCCGTGAAATAAATGGTTCGTTTGGATTATTGTTTTTGTAGTTTGGTCAGCGGAAACCGCACACCATACATACTCGTGCTCAATCAATTGCTCATGTTTGAACCAATCCCTTCACATCATACTAGGCCGACACCAGCAAATTTGATATCTTCAATTTTTCAAAATCGGAACTCAAGGGACTTAATTGAAAAATTCTTATAAGATCAAAGATTCAATGACATAGATTACAAAATCGAGAACTTCAAGAAAACAGTGCGAGTTTAGTGATCAGTTGTACATGTTTTCCTTCTTAATGTACATTCTAGGTCCATTTCTCGAAAGAATTGAGGATCTATTGGAAATGACCTTTACTTTACCATTTTGCTTAGTTGAGGTCTTCCGGCTCATGCCCTTTACTTCTCTTAAATCCGAAACTACAAAAACACTTTTCACATCCATATATCCCCGTGGAAATCCCCATTTGATTTTTTGATAATTTTTCGAAACCAGAATAGTAGTTTAAATCATGGGGAGATTGGAACCCGCCCCTTGAAAATAAGCCACCAGTCCTTAGTAATGCCAAATTAGCATTCATCAAAATGGCAAATTATAGCAATGACAATTCCATTATAGCATTCAAGAGTGAGTGCCAAGCCTATATCACCATAGACATTCCATTGATTTCCGCGAATGAAAATTTCAAGTAGATGAAGAAATCATACTTACGGTGGGTGAAGAGACTTTTTTTTTTTTTTTTTTTCAATCACATAGACATGCGGATGTATACTTATGAGGTTTGACGCCTAAAGGTAAAATTCTAAAGGCTTAAGGTCCCCATTTTGATTAGATCAAAAGAGTTTTCCCCACTCTGCACTTACGTCAGACAATTCTCTTTATCATTAATCAAAATGAGCGGGACTAAAAGTGGATAACCATGGGTCATTCCCCGCACGATTTCCATCTTTTGGCACCTCCTATAGGCTTCCTGATGCGATCAGGGTTTTAGATCGCGGGTTGTGTGTGTAAATGTGTAGTGCTAAGGTAAGTATAAAGACATGCACAGCAATTGATATCCAAAAACACTTCAATTTCATCCATATAGACATACATTCCCACGCCTCCCTACAAAAGAAATGGGTTAACAAACATTCCACCCCTTGTTACTCCAAACCTACAAAAACATTTAACACATTGTTAGCGGACTAACCTTATTTTCCACACGACTTTGACACGCGCTATCAAATGAAGACCATGTTAGTGAACAATCAATCAAGTTATTGCGACCTAAGTCCTCTAAGGTTTGCAACCAAGTCCCCAGCCGGCTTGAGAGAGCTTGCGCCTAATCCAGAGCCGTGGTCCGCCTCTTTAGACAAATACCCCTAAACCTTCTTCCTTTTTCCCCCAGACAGAAAAAAAGAGGTCACGATAACACGTTACCATCGATCATCTCACCGGATAGAGCGGCCGGCCCTACAAGCTTAAGTTGATGGGTAATTCCGACAATTAAAAAGGCACGTGAGACTACTTTTAATTCAATTATTTATCAATCCGTCGTGTTTGTATTTACCCATTCAAAATATTGTGTAATCCTTTTCTGGATGCAGTAGATTAGATTAATAAATTATAAGGGTGTGCTTTAAATCTTGCGTTCATTTTTTGCCTATTTTTTCTTTCCGGTTAGCATGTGATGCTTACGGGATCTTCAGGATGCGTAGGCTACAATCCCTTCGTAAATTTTGTAGCACACATTGCCGTTTTGCTCTCACTTCAGCTAATATAAATGGGAAAAGGAAGAACTTGACAACATTAACATTGGATTTATTGGTTTAAATCATCTAATCAATAATATAAGTAAAAAGAAGAATTTTGGAAAATTGTCAAAAAAAAACCTATTTCTAATGAAAACTAAGCAAAATAGAAATTCAAAAAGACTCGAAATTGACACCACAAAGATAAGATAAGCAAAAACCTAACATTTCGATAGCGAGAGGTAATTATTGTCGCTAGAAGAAAACAACCTACTATGATCGTTGACAACCAGCTCCCGAGCTCCCCCACCCCTTGCAGCACACTTTGGAGTTTCATCGACCTCCTTCTAAATATTTTTTTTTTTCCATTTTGTGAAATTCTTGAATCTTCTTATTGATTTTCTAATTATCATACAAAAATTGTAAGTTATGCAGTCATCAGTAATAACGAGTTATATCAGATAAAGCCACATTAGACTACTTATTTCTTATTCTTTCCCCAACTCATTATATTGATATTTTCCTTTTAAAAACATTTCCTTATTTCGTTCATGATGTATTAGATTAAAGTAACAAATTGAGGAGTATTTTTTGCATTTTTTTAAGATTTGTAGTTCCTTGGAAATTTGATAGCAAAATGACATGAGATACAAAACTTTCACAAATCAACATTTTTATATCCTTGAAAGACATGCGCACTAATTGTGTGATAGGAAAATTAAAAAGCCAGCCAAAAAATAAAAAACAAAAAATCAAAGAACAAAGAAAAGGCAAGATCCCATATCTAAAGGTGTTTTGAATTGCAAACCAAGCTGTCCGGTTTGGATTATAAGACGAAGCACGTATATCCAATTGGGCCGTAGCATCCCTGTGAAATTAGAGCCCAATTCGTTTTTTAATTGAAACATCCTAACATGGGGAGCCCAATATTAGAACGTTGAATGAAACATCCTATCATCGTAGACCAACTGCTTCATGCCTATGGCAAGTTGCACGGATATAGATATACAAACTATTAGAATAATTAAATATTAAATTATGCCTTCGTTTAATAGTTTGAGGTTTTAGAATTTTATAAAATTTCACATGATATCAGAACTTTGCAGGTCCTGAATTCAAATTCTTCCGGATCCCATTTGTCTCTCTAATTAAATATGTCTACGTTTGGTACTAGGCAAAAAAGACCAAAATAAGTATGAGAATGAGTGATAGAATAATTAAATATTAAATTATGCTTTTATTTAATAACTTAAGTTTTTAGACCATTGAATGGACTTAGACTTAGAACTAGGGAGGACAGAATCAATTTCCTGTAGGTATGCCTTCCTACAATGGGCGAACCTTTCCTGTTCAAGCCCTTCAAGGACAGCCTTTTGGCAGGAAACCACTTGGACCTTTAGTTCAGAACCTAGAGACACCCAAATAGAATCAAGATTGTGACATTTCTAACTATCCAAGTTGCATTTCTTAGAGGATCCTACTAGGCTGGAGAGGAAGAAAGAATTTAGAAAGCTATGAGAGAGTTTCACAAAATACTCACTTTATTTCAAGGGACTCTGCCAACACATTACATCATCCTCGCCTTTTATAGGCAATAAGAGGTCACACACAAACAAGAACTAAGCTCACGGGTCCAAAACAAACAGAGGCAACGGATTATTCGCATGGTATGAACAGTGACAATAAACAGTGATTTCCCTAGCCTACTGTTACAGTAAAAGTGAATAGTAACTTGCTACAATGACTTGTACAGTTAGTAGTCTTGTTCGTCGTGAGTGTTGTGGTCATAATCTGAGTCATCTGAACGATGCAATGCCACAAGCGATTCTTCATATTTCTACTCAAGTACTGCAAGTGAAACTGGTGAAAGAATCTGATTTGATGAGGATACTTCCTCTTGATTCTGAGAGGAGCCTGTAGTGTCGGCAGGAATGTTTGGCCGAGGCCAATTAGATGATTGTGCATAGAAGAATGTGTCCATGCCTTGACATAAGGATATAAGTCCTTGATCATAATAGTCTTGGGAAAGAGGACCTCCCCATTTGGCATAGAAGTCTTAAGAGGACGACTGTACCATGTCATCTGTGTTTGCCATTTCGTGCTCCTGTGATGATGTAGCTTGTCTGAATTCCTCGAATGCCTCCTTAGCTTCTAATGCTAGGTTATAATGGTATTTTGAAAATCATTCAGCCCATCGAAGCAGTTGAGAATTTGAAACTTGCTTCTGTTTGAATTTGGTCATATGGGGAAAAGATGCCATCTCTAATTCTACTAGGAAGTGATGGCTAATGAGATGGAATTTGAACTTTTTTATTCCATTCTTCACCGTCAAAATTTCTTTGAAAGTGGAATGATAATGCATTTTTGCTTGAGAAAACTTTCGATTTTTGTAGGCACATAGATGTCTCTTACCATATATTTCTTCAAATAGGATGACTACCTAGTATTCATCACTGGCATCAATCTAGACAATTCTCTTTCCTATTTATGGAATTTGTAACGGAGGAAGAGTCTGCATAATCTCCTTAAGTTCAGCGATTGCTTTAGTCTAAGATTCTCCCCAAAGTGGGGGATTTTTCTTCAACATCGTCTATAATGGAAGCAACAATTTTGCAATATTTGAGACGAAGTTTCTGAGATAATTAATTATCCCAAGAAATTGCTAAACTTGCTTTGCTGTGAAGTTTTCTTCAAAAAATTTCAACAATTCCTGAGCAATATATGACCCTAGTGGGTATGTACCTTTGTTAAGATGCATACCAAGAAATTCAATTTCTGTTTGGGTAATATTCATCTTTCTCTGGGAAAGCATAATCTCATGCTTTTTCACAATTCTGCAAATTGCTCAAGAAGTTAGCAGTGTGATTGTTCATCAGGACCGTAAAGTAAGATATCATCGATGTATACAACAGCACTGGACAAGATTGATTGAAAAATTCGACACATGGCCTTTTGGAAAAGAGATGGTGCTACCTTTAGGTCAAAAGGAAGCACTTTCCATTAAAAATGTTGGTTCGGAATACAGAATCCTGTCTTGGGTCTGTCTTCAAGATGGATGCCCAATTGCCAAAATCCGACTTTGAGATCAAATTTGGAGTAGATGTGGGCCTTGGTTAGTCCAGTAAAGAGGGAATTTCTAGAGGGTAAAGAGAATTTGTCATCTTGAAAGAAAATGTTAAGAGGCCGATAATTAATTACCAATCTCATCTTTTCTCTAGTTTGCTCAGCACGCTTACTGACATAGAAGGCTTCACAAGCCCATTGAGATTTGGAGATTTCAATAAGGCCTTGTTGCAATAGTTATGAGCATTCCATTTGAGCTAAAAACAAGTGTTTTGGCTTCATTCCCATGTGACTTGCCTTGGTTGGATTGATATCCTCATTCTTTTTGAAAGGAAGGCGAACAAAGAATTTTGGATTTTCCCATAAAGGACGAGAATATTTTTGAGCAAATTTAGAATGGGATTCTGAACAGGATTCTAGCAACTTTTGCATCATCGGATCTAACAAACTTATTTAAATGGAAAAAAATCTTTGAATACTGACAAATTCAGAGAATTGGTCTTTGCACTTAAGACCTTTTCTAGAAATGATACAAAGCTGAGAAATTTGAGTCATAATGTCCCAACTAATGATCAAATTTTTATTGGGAAGACTGAAACCAAAGATCTTTGTAGTTATGGAACATTGTGGAAAAAACTGGATGGTTACTGAAGTAATTCTCACCTTTGTAGAAAAAGTATCTCCTGAGGCAGAATTGAAATATCGAACACAAAGAGTCCAATATTCTTCAGGAAGAACTTTATTGTCTAAGATTGAAGAAGCTGCTGCAATGTCTATGAAAGTAATAACAGTGATAGGCTTGGCAAACTTTGAAGTAAGGATTTTTACGGGGAAATGGGGACAATGAGTTTGGCTAGAGAATATGTTAGTGCTTTGTTTTGAAGAAGTGAAAGACATGTGAAAAATATTCTCAGAATCCGAATCTGAATCAGTTTCACTAGGAGTTTGGTAACAAAGGATAACACAAAGAGTTTGTTCAAATGGTTCTTCATCGCAAAAATAGGGATTCGATATCATCATTTTTAAGAGAAACACTAGTTTCGTTCTCTATATGATGTATCGGATGGTTCTTACCTTTTTTTGCTTTGGGACAATTTTTTGCAAAATGTCCTTTCTGATTGCAGATGAAGTATCGATTTGATTTCTTATGGCCTAAGCGATCTTTCCTTTTGCATAGATATCTCCATTTCTTCTTACTTCAGAAGTGCTTAGAGCCACGTCTGGATTTCTTTATCCAAAGCTTCTTGAAGTGCTTGTTTTTTTTAGAGGACTTTCCACAAAAGCCATCACAATCTCATTTGGAGCATTTGATTTTTAACTTCTGGCAAGAGCAAGCTGTGTCTAGTTCTCTGTTATCATCAACATAGGTCTAGATCATTTGACATTTTATACACAATTCTTCCATACACAGATGAATTTCTTGTTGGAGTTCTCCCGATGAAATATCTCAGATCCTCCTTTGTTTGGTGAGAAAAGTTTTTTCTACCGTTTGAGATAATTCTTTGGGGATGGAAGTCAGGAAAACATGCTTCGGATTTGGATCAACTCAAATTTCATAGAAGAGCTTGAGCATTTCTTGATAATGTTTATCAAGATGTTTCTTCAGGAGAGAGCAGCATCTTCTTTCGAAAAATTCTCTCCTTTTGAGCTTTTGGAGGTCAGAAGATTTTCCCGCAAAAAAATGATACAGAAGAGTAATGGCATGACCAAAGTTGGGTGAGAGTAAAAAATGAAGCCGGTCTTGTTCTCTATAGATTGCCACCAAAGTTTGAGGTTACTTGTAAACCCTGTGACAAAATTGAAAAGAACATCGTACTTGCCCTGGTTAGTAATGACTTGAGTATTCAACCAAAAATGGAATTATTTAAGTCTTTCTGACCATTTGTAATAGGGAATGTCATCAATAGTGAAAAATTGTCTTGATGAAGTAGACACATTATGGGAGGAATTATTTGGCTGAACGGCTTATGGTTTAAAAGGGTTTGATTCCATATCATGGTTTGAAGGATCGGCCATAAAAATTGATGAAGTTACTGGTACAATGGGAAATGAATCAATAGTAGGGATTGAGAAGGATGATGAGGACGAGAGAGATACCAAATCTGATTCAGTATCGAAAATGTTTTGGAAAAGCGGGTAATGCTAGAAATAAAATATGATCTGTTGGAATGACAAGATCAGGTTGTGGAGCAACAAGATCACGCTGTGGTTCCTAATCACCCAAATCTCTTAGAAAAGATTCTAATGGATTTGACAGCATCATTTGGTCTGGCTCCCTTATTACAAGCGAGGATTCCTTGGGCATCTTCTCTTTTCCCTTTTTCTTTCCTTATTCGATCTAGTTCTTTGAGACGATTTCGCATTTTCGCCACATTTGTCTTGTCTTGTCTGACAGGAACATCTGTGATAGTAGTAAAGATAGACATATTTTGGGCTGGTGGAAGAGGAGGGTGCTCTGTCCGCAAAGCCGTCGAAAATAGATTGAGTCTTCCTTCTTCAAAAATTTGGATTTGCCTTCTAAGTTTCTCTATTTTCGCCTTAGGACTTTCAAGATGATGATACCCTAAATGTTGTCCAGATTCCAAGGCATGAAGCCTCTTTTGGAAATCTGAAAGCATTTTCTTAGTGGTTTTATCATATCTTCGAAGATCTTGTTGCACATTCACAATCTTGGAATCGATTGCTTTGAACGCATTGTTGTGTGCTAAAAGAGTCTCTGATTGCCAGTTTAGGACAGCTTCAACAACAAGAGTCCTTTTCTGTCTTCCATGTTCATCCACATCAGTTAGGGTGGGTATCTTTAGAACATGCCAATATCTACCTTGTAGATCAATAAATTCTTCTGGAGCAAGAAACGAGAGTTTGGAATTTTTTGAACAAGAGGAGGAAAATCTGTTTCGTGGAGCATGGCTATGGAAGAAGTTTGTGAAATTTCTATTGGAACCTCAAGTGGGTAGGAATGCTTCTTCGCCCACTTTAGGATTGGCTTATAAAATAGAAAAAGAGCAGGTTTTTTTTTAGGGGGAGATGGAGGAGGTGATAGTGGTGGATTGGGTGATACTGGGGGTGGAGTTGGTGCATAAGAAACCATAAACTAGAATTTGTCACACTCTCCAGAAGTATCAACGGAGGAATCTCCATTCTCCATTCAGGTACCTTTGGTACTTAGGGTCCTTTGGTTTCTTGTGCTTCTGTCAAGGTTTTGTACTTGGATCTACCTGGTTGGGTGAGTTTATGCAGTAAGAGCACTGATAGAAATGATCCCAGAAACAATGACCATACTTATTTTTGTAATAATGGATAGGGTGTCCATCACTTTTGAAGTATTGGACAAGCCTTTTTGGATTTGGCTTAGAAATGGACTCAGGAACACATGGTTCAATCATAAAGAGAGTCTGAAAGATAGAATGACTTTCTTCCTTCTCCTTGCCAAATTTGATGGCAACAGTTTCATCTTTTTTCCTGATAAATTTAGAGTCTGAGGATTGGAAAGGCTTGTTGTTTTGATGCATCTTTTCATAGTTGGTGATCCGAGTCTCTGGAAAAAGCTTGGCTAACTTTTCCTTTGGGATTTGTCTGGGAACATGAATGCAAAATGCTTAATCGTTCTGCATAGAGATGAATAAAGTACCTTTATTTCCATTATGGAAATTCAAGTCAAGCGCATGGTTTTGCACTCGATACACCATCTGGTAGTGTAGTGTTGCAGCAACGGAATCAGCAGTCCCTAGTGCTCCAGTGAGTTGGATTTGGACTTTCATAAATTAAAGTAACTATGGATCTGAAAGAGTAATATTGAAGTTTGGATACAAAGTCACAAAAATTGTTCCAGCATTTAAAGTGGTTTGGACAGTTCAATACAAGCATGCTGGTACTCTAGAAATCGGATATCCAATAATGCTATTCTTGCTACGACTGGCAAACCCTTGTGGCCATGAAAAGTAAGAGCAAGACTAACAGCTTCATAGTGGACATGAGAATATCCTTGTTGGATCCATTGCCTGGGAAACTATAGAAGAATTTGAAGAGTAATAAAGTACTCCTCTTCAGTGGCAGGATGGGATGTTGGTTAAACTTGGAGGACTGAGCATACTCTTTTACTTCCTTTGAAGTTTGACGAATGAGTTGTCTAATGGAGCGAACGGGAGAAAATGATAAGGTCGGTTTAGTAAAAGCAGAATAAGGGTTCATCAGGGGGAGTTGAATTTTAGAGATCTTGGTTTCATTGCTAAGAAAGACTTCATAGAGATAGTCTATCTTAGATGCATTAGAAACACAAAAATCTGAAGAGATTGAAGAAGATGGAGATGCAGCGAGAGTAACAAGTGCTTCTAGTATTTCTCGATCTGTCATGATGTGAAGAGATCTTCTTAGCACTGGATTCACCTACTGAGCGCATGGAACGGATATAATCACAAACGAAACCATGGTTCTGATACAATTGAATGGACCTAGGCTTAGAATCAGGAAGGACAAAGTCAATTTCCTGTAGATATGCCTTCCCACAACAGGCGAACCTCTCCCATTCAAGCCCTTTAGGGATAGCCTTTTAGCAAGAAACCATCTGGATCTTTAGTTCAGAGCTTAGAGACACCCAGATAAAATTAGGATTGTGACATTTTTAACTATCCGAACTGCATTTCTCAGATGATCCTACCAAACTGGAGAAGAAGAAAGAGTTTAGAAAGCCATAAGAAAGTTTCACAAAACACTCACTTTACTTCAAGGAACTCCCTCCAACACATTACATCCTCCTCGCCTTTTATAGGCAATAAGAGGTCACACACAAACAAGGACCAAGCTCACGGGTCTAAAACAAACAGAGGCATCGAAAATTTCCAGGAGGGAATTATTCGCACGGTATGAACATTGATAGTAAATAATGATTTCCTAGCCTACTGCTACAGTAAAAGTGAACAATAACTCTATATAGTTCTCATGCAAACAAGTTTAAGTGATGAGAGTAAAGTTGACGCAATCTAGACAAGATCCAAACAAGAGGACTGTCTAAAGAAATGTGCGAACAAACTTTAATCTCTTCTGGGCAACAGCAACACCTTGTCGATCACCTCGTCCAGGTTCAAGCACGACGAACCGGAAGGACAAGTGGCCTCTCGGGCCATCTCCTTCCACTCCATCGCCTTCCTCTTCATCTCCTCCCCTTTCTCCCCCTCTCTAAGCTCCCTCACTTGCCTCTCCACCTCATCCCTCTTCACGTCACTGTCGATCTCCATCCCGATCCCCCACTCCTGGTAGCTGTACCGGCAGTTCATCTGCTGCTCCGCAAAGAACGGCCAGCACACCACTGGCACGCCGGCCGCGATGCTCTCGATTATGGAGTTCCAGCCGCTGTGGGTCAGGAACCCACCAATTGCCTGGTGTCTTAGCACCTGCTCTTGGGGGCACGAGCTCGCCAGCAGGCTCCGCTCCCTCGTCATGGCCAAGAACTTCGATGGCAAGATCGCTGTGTCACCGACCACCAAGTTGGGCCTAATGACCCACAAGAACGTTTGGCCGCTGTTTGCGAGCCCCCATGCGAACTCCACCAGCTGTGTCGGAGACATCACTGTGACGCTCCCGAAGTTCACGTACACGACTGAGCTCGGCGATTTTGAGTCGAGCCACTCCAGACAGCCCGGGTCTTCCTTCCACAGATTGGACCCGATTGTCCTGGTGTCGTCACTAGGTAGTTGCTCCGTCAAGAGATGAAGGGGACCAAGGGTGTAGATAGTGGGGAACATGGCCTTGAGAGCGTCGAGGACCTCGTGCTCTAATCGGTCAAATGTGTTGAAAACAATGGCCGAGGCTCTTTTCGCTCTCTCGGTCTCGACCAAGCAGAAGTCGACCATCGGGTCGTCTGGGTCAGTGGTTCGGATGAAGCTCGGTAAGTCTCTCAAGCGGATGTTTGTCATACCAGGTATCTAGTCGACAATGGTGTCTAGGTACCCGTTTGTTAAGTAGCTTGCATCTGCAAATTGAGAATCGATCAATTAAACCGTGTGACCATACATGGCCACGGTTCTCATAAAGGATCCGTTCCAACCATGTTGTTCGATGTTTATGGTGTCACATGGCATAGTTTGTGCTGTCAATGCTTTTGTTACACTTTTTTTTTTTTGTGTAAACTTTTTTTTTTTTTTTGGTAAAGAATTTTTGTGTAAACTTTTGTTATACTTAGATAAGGAAAACATGAGAGTATTGTTAAAGGTCATAGGAAATGATTAAAGTCATAAAGAATACGTCAGCTCCGTAGAAAGTCAAGGTTCTTACATGTCAAATTCTACCTTTGACAGTTGAATGAGTCAAAGTACCCAATCCAGGACAAAACTATGAACAGCAAACCAAACCACAAAAGAGAAATGAAAAAATCATTAGCCGTAAATCTGCTGAGTTAGATTACTCGAGTAAATTAATGCATACCTTTGAGAGGAGCAAGACCCCTGTCAATAAGACTGCGATACTGCACGTAACCCATGAAGCCGCACAAGCTCGTCGTCCAGAACAGGACCTCCGGCACGCCGACTGCCTCGGCGGCATCGAGCGTGAAGCTCATCACGCCGTCCGACACCACGCAGCTCACCGGTGGGGATCCCGACGTCGCGCTCTCCTCATCGAGCCTCTTGAGCAGGTCCCGAAAGTAGGGCAAGCAGGACTTCTGCGTGGACTGGCAGAGGGCGGGGACGTCCTGGGTGGCGTCGGCGTCGGAAGGCGGCAGGCCGTCAAGGATGGTGCGGAACTGGAAAGACGGGAGGCCGTCGAGGGAGGAGGGGCCGCGGGAGCGCAGGAGGCGGCTGTGGTTGTACTCGGTGTTGACGAAGGTGACGTGGAAGCCCCGGTGGTGAAGGAGCTTGGCGAGGTTGAGCATGGGGTTGATGTGGCCCTGGGCTGGGTAGGGGATGCACACCGCGTGTGGCATTTGGGTCATATCTGTCGAACCCATCTCTCTCTTCTCTCTTCTCGGTGTTTTGATCGTTCTCTTGCTGTTGCTCTTGCTCTTTTCTGGGCAAGGAAGAAGAGATGGGCGAGAGAGGCAAGTGAGGCTTTGGTCTATTTGTAGGCGGGGCGAGGCAAGTGGGGAAGGACCGGTTAAACGTCGGTGAACAATCCCGGCCAACTTGGAAGACGTGAGAGACGAGCGGGGGAGGGAAGTCGGCACTCAAAATTTGTGGTTATTAAAAAAAAAAATAGTAATTCATCCGAAGATCTTGAATTCCAAAATTTGTTGCTATAGAAAAAAGATAGTAATTTATTTATCTTTAATGATCTGACAAATTTAGAAAAACGAGGTGATCCAAAACTTTTTAATCAGAAAACAACCTATACTTAAATTCAAAAAAATTATGTAAGTTATTTTTCTTTTATGCGACTTGATCTTCACAATTACAAAACTGTCATCAATAATTGAACCCAAATGCTTGACAATCGAACATAGGGTCTCCGATGGCTGGACCTTGGAAGCCACCGGCTTGATTTAGATTTAGATCTTCAGTGATAGGACATTGACCCCTTGACAGCTAGACTTGAGACATTGCACTTAAACTCGAGTCTTTAGATTCGTACTTGTGTTTCATAGTTTTCCTATAATAATAATGTAAAAAAAAAAAAAAAACCAAACATGAGTAAGTCAAATCACTTTTTGAAAATAACTTCTTCTAAAATTATTTTCCAACAAAGTTCAATTTCCTTGAAACAAACAAGGCCAGTATTTTGGTGAAAATTAAAATGAATTTATAGTAAGGACAGGTGAAAAACACTCAAATGATGTTTAAATGAGCGAAATATGAGTGAACCAATTCCACTTGTTTACTTGTCTTGTAGGCTAAATTTAAACCGCTATCATTCCCGTTCCCATGTTCTCCATATCCAACTCCACGAGTCATTGCTGAAAGCAACATATGAATGTACGTCTGGTCCGAGCAAAGCTTTTAGACATGCGTGGCATGAGCAATCTAGACCGAAGGTCGACCGTACACTCAAAATGATTCAAAATTTATAAAAAAAAAAAATACTACATGATTTACAAATCGAATCTATCTCAACCGCTAATCATATGGATCCTACAATGAAGCAAATGTAGTTGAAAATTAAGACAATGATGGTTCGCATAATTTGTGGATCATGTAACTTTCAAAATTTGCGCTTATGCATTTATCGCGTATGTCAAAAAAAATAATAGAGCAAAAAAGTCCATCCGACCCTACACTTCTTTAGTCACATGTTCCCACTTTTCTAAGGGTGAAAGGAACAAAAGTTCTAATTAAATGCTATTACCAGTCGTAAATCTTGAATTCTCTTTTGGACTTCATGATCTATGATGGAGATCGCCCCTAGGGTGTCCAAAACCCTAATTCAAGAACTCGTCCAGAGTCGAGAATCTTGTTGGTAAAGCCAAAATAGATAGATGAAATCCAAGATTGCATATTAGGTAATACAAACATTGTTTAATAACATAGTGAATACTGAACATTGATTCCATTGAGTAATATAGTTTTTTCTTAGTAACCAAATATGAATGTATGAAGATTATATGAAGGTTTTATCCTTTTTTTATGCAATATAGTGGGCAAGATTTTAGTTCTTATACGGATGTAGTTGATATGGATTGAACTAAGGTCCGTTTGTTTCGTGGAAAATTGGCCATTTCCAGAAAATATTTCCCATAAGTCATTTTCCAGGAAAATGACAATATTTTCTGGTGTTCGATTAAAACCTGAAAAAGTTTTGGAAAATATTTCCCGATAGTAAGGAAAATATTTTCTAAGACTTCACCACTTAATAATGCATCACTTACCGACTTATAAATTCATCAAATATGAACTTGTCTTTAAATTCGGACAAACTTGTTTCATATCTTTGTTCCCTCATTGTCACCAAATGCTCATCTATTCTGAAAAATATTTGTATGGATTTTAAAAAGAAACAAATGAGAAAAGAAGTAAAGCATGTATAGCCCTAAGAAAAATCTTTCAGTTGAGTAGCCTATTCTCCCCATGTCTTTTTTTTTTTTTTTTGTAACGAAATTGTTTAGAAGTGAGTGATATTCTCCCCATGTGTCTTTTGTGTTCCAATAAACAAAAGAAAAAAGAAGCAAAGCATGTAGCCCTTTGCTTGAGCAATGTACAACTGCAGGGTAGAATAAATAAAGAAAAGGATAAGCAAGAGTGCAGAGTACGAGCTTGAGATCGACGAGCTCAAGGTTCGCTTGGCAACGACCGACGACTAGCCAAGAAAAAAGAAAATGAGAAACAAAAAAAAAGAAATAGAAAAGAAAAAGAAAATTAAAAATAATTTGAAGTAAAAAAAAGAAAAAGAAAATTAAAAATAATTCGAAAAGAAGAAGAAGAAGAAATGGGAGGAGGAAGTGAAGATTTGTAGAGGTACGATATAAGAGGGATCAAGAGATGAAAATGTTTTCCACTTTTCAAAAATGAAAAACATTTTCCTCTAATTTAGAAGACTTTTTTTTATGGAAAACATTTTTCTCAAGGAATTCATTTTCCGTGAAACGAACGTCGGAAAATCCGGAAAACGTTTTCGAAAATTATTTTTCATGAAACGAACGAACCTAAGTAGCCATTTTTTTTCCTTCTTATCATGTAAACTAGCAACTTTCTTACTTGGCAAATTAAGTGACTTTTTTTTTTACTTGATCGAGTATTTTCAGTTGAAACAAGTGACTCTTTTTTTTTTTTTTTTTTGGGTATATTTTGGGAATCTAAATGCACGATTACAAAAGCTAAGCTATTTGGAGGCTTGTTAGAAACCATGTATGCCCCAAAAACCAGTTAGGTTTAAGCATCTAGCCTATACGGGTGTTGCAACTGGAAAGAGTTTACTCGCAATTAGTGAAATTTTGGCAAATGACCTTTGGTTTTTGCGTTAGAAATACCCAAAACAGTTTACCGCCATTTAGTTTACCGATTTGATGAGCCAAATGGGTACACGGATTAAACAGTTGACCTGTTTTCACTAACATGTTTCAAATCCTAGCTTAGTCAAATAAATTGCCACAAGAAGAATGCAAACGACAAAAAACGTTGTAAATTGAACAACTTTTCTTCTTATCATGAGTATTTTTTTTTTTTTTTTTTTTTTTGTGGATTATGTACCGCATGACCCGTGTTTGACCTCAGCAAAAGGAGAAAATGAATGAAATTTCATTGAGCCATGGATTGCTTCGCCTCTTACCCCTAGGCTTATTTAAAACGTCTTATAGAAAATCGGCTGGCTAGGTGTTTTAATTTTACTTTATTCGAAATATGTTAATTCTCAAGATATTGGTTGTACAAAACATAAAAGCAATGGTGCACTGAAATTTGCGAAGTTTCCGTAATTGATTGCTTAACAAATGTCTTCAAGATACTCATTAACAAAATTTCGATTATAATTATTTTTTTAAAATTGAAACGTCGTGTTGGTTGGCGATTTCAAAGAGGAGAATAAATTCAATGAGCCTTCTCCTTATGGTAAGTTCAATTGGCCATGCATTCCATGTAAGTTCAAGGTTGGGAAAATGAAAAGGGGCGCTAATAAGCGCTCCAAAGGGACTAAGTAAATCAACTGGAAATGAACATAACATTTTTCAACATCTTCTAAAAATAACGTTGTAACACATTTTAATGAAGTCGCTTACTTTAAGTATTAACTTTTGGATATCCGTAGATGCTCTTTAAGATCTTCTCTAATGAAAATTGACCCGTTCTACCGACGGAAACATTGACATTTACCTTAGCGTCTCTGACTCCGACACAGGCGAGGAAATCATCATCAATAATGCACCTCGGGCCGCCATCCATAGGTCAAGCAAGGTCATCGAATCACGAAAGGAAACGTGACACATGATGCGCATCCTTATCTCCCAGCGTCCTTGATGAAATACCTTGGATACTCTACTTTGATCTCTAACAGAGGAAAATATCTCAAAAAGACATCGGCAGACATTTCTTCCGTTTACAAATGGACGAAAACATGGCCCCATGGGAGCGCCCCGCGCATCGTGGCTCGACACTCAAGTGGCCGGATTATCTTCTTTGACTCGTCTCTGGCGTCCATCCAATATCAGACAAGTGACTGAATCTGGCCACATATTGCCCTGGTGGGATCTGGCCGGATCTTGCCTAACCTAATCATTGGCGAGGCTAATGATCTCGCCCAACGATGGCAAGGTTGATTTTTTCCAACCCAACCGTTGAAGAGGTCCAACTGGCCAGCCCGAGCGTCTTTTTGGTCCTGACGACTAGTTAGCGGAAGAAGAGAGGAAGAAAAAAAAAAGAAAAAATAAATTATAAAAAATTTAAATATTACTAAAAATTACATAAGCACAAATTGTATTATGAGCGTTCACGTCAACAATTTTTGACTAAAATTGATTGAATTGACTCAACTAATAAAAAAATGAAAAGATTAGAATTTAATTGATACAGTAAAAATGTTTATAAATTAATTAGTAAAAATCTTATAAAGTTAATTTTTTTAATAATTTTATCGTGCAACAGCTCCCATAACATTTGTGAAATTTATAAAATCACGACAACTCAATATGATGTGATTCATTAAATTAACAAAGCTTTGTGTTTCCGAATCTGTGCGGCTACGAGTCACCTACGAACTTAAAGACGTGGAGTCGATTTCTTGCATATTTTATATGGAAGAATTAAAATAAAAATTAATTTCCTTTTTATTTCTTCTCTTGTCGTGAGGATGGAAGTACAACGCTACGCACAGGAAGGAAAAACAACCATTTCCATTCTTCATCAATCTCGACCCAAAAAAAAGGAAAAAAATCTTCATCAATCGCTACAAGAAGTCTTCCGTGATTTCCGAATGAAAATGAAGATTTTGTCACGTGGAGGGTTGTTCTCGTCTTTAAGTAGACAAGTTCGAATTTCTAGCAGAGAATAGGGACACACACGGAACGGACTTTCAATGTGTAGAGAAAACGGGTCAGATTGATCGGTCTGGCTTGAGCTCGACTCAAGCTATCTCCTCTCTTGCGATTACCCTAACATGAGGTATTGGACTTTTATCTATGCCCTTATAAGAAATTGTTGACACCTCAAAGTTATTCTTACTATCAAATATTGGTCACGAGGGACATTGACATTCGAAATAATCATCATTGTCACGTGCTAGTTATGATTAACAACAATTGAGCCCATATCAGTCATAGAGATGAAAGATGGCCAAGACCTTCAAGAACCCTTGGGTTGGATTTCGATGGGCCTACTAGTGGAGATGTGTGATTTGATGGTAAGGCAGATGATTGCCATATGTTCGAGCCAAGAGATACCACTATGGACATATGATTCAAATAGAATTGGCATCAAGATTTTAAGTGGGAATAGTTGGTGCTCAAAAGGGCACACAAAATCAAATGAATGATCATTACTTGATGAACAAGTCGTGCAATCATCATCAAAAAGTCAGGAGACAACAAGATATGGATAAAGCGATTAAGCAAAGAACGTGGGAGAAATTAGGAACGACTTTCAAGGTAGGATCAACCGACCAAGTGTTACCAAATTGTCCTATAAATACCACAGACAATCCAATGAAGGGCCCCCGAACAACACATCAAAATCTTTTATCTTATTATTTACAATCCTTATGTAGCGTAGTTTAGCTGTAGTTTTGGTTTTTTGTCATTGATTCAATTCCGACGAGTGTCTATATTCTAGGTAGCATTGTTGATTAGATTCTACTACTGTTCGACTGTTCAACAGTGTCAATTAGATTCTGATGTTGTGTCATCATATTCTTTTAGGAGCAATATCTATCCGATGTTGTTTCTATTGTTCAATGTCGTTGATTAGAGTCTGACATTGTATTCTCATATCCATCTAGGAGCACCTACGCGGTATTGTTTGATTCTAACGTTGTGTTCTCATACCCATTTCAAAGTAGTATCTACTCGATATTATTTCCATTGTCCAATGTCATTGATTAAATTCCGACTTTGTGTCCAATGAGAGCAATATCTACTCGGTATTGTTTCCATTGTCCAGTGTTATTGATTAGATTCCAATTTTGTGTCTTTGAACCCACCTAAGAACAATGCCTTCCCAATGTTATTTCTACTATCCAACATCATAAATTAAATTTCGACGTTATGTCATCGAAACCATCTAGTGTTGTTTCCATCATTCAGTGCCACTGATAAGACTTTGAGATTGAGTGATCCATTTGATCTTAGCAGGTTTTCATTAGTATATTGAATGGTGCTTGAATTAAGCCATTGATTATATTTCAGCACTTGTCATCATTAGTTTTGAGCTTGTACTGAATGATTTCATTATATTCAAGACTATAATATTTATATTTATTTGCGTTTGACCCATTCTGTTCAATATTACCATAGAACCTAGGTCCCTTAAATAAAAAAACATAACATAACACTGGATAAAAGATATTTTATTATGAAATCTGAAATCGGCGAAACAATAACACACACACATAAGTCATGTCAACTCATGGGCATTCTATAGGGAATTAGATTGTTTGTAGGAATGAATCTCGTGGATTATCACAATTGCCCCAACTAGTATTCCCGTCACGGTTGCTTTTTAATTGTTTACTTAATGTTATCTTTAAGGATGGATTTAGCGAATATATATTGATTGAAATTCAAGTTTACTTATTGAAGGACAAAATAAGGTAAAAAGCGTGAACTTTTGTAATGTATTGTTTCAATCGGTTTAGATGGTTCGAAAGCACAACATTTTGTCACAAGGAGTATGATCTTGATGACATAATTGGAATGTGACTTTCACCACTGAGGAATCCCAATGGCACATTTGTTTACCCAATGAATGAATTAGCAAAGGGTCATAAATATTGATTGAAAACCATTGTTAGAGTACCGTGAATTTAGACATCAAATGGAGATTCTCAATATGCATGGTCCTGATCGACTTAGAAATGGCATCCCAATGGCACGTTTGTCTACCCAATGGTATTTTTCCTTTCAAAACAAGGCAACTCGTCGTTTGCCCTTTCTCTTGCCTCCGACGTGTTACTACGACTCTCTTTATGGACAAGGCGGTCGGCCCTAAAGTGTGAATTTGATGGGTAGATCCCGACAATTAAACAGGCACGTGAGACTACTTTCATTTTTCTTATTATTTATCAATTCATTGTATTTGAATTTATCCTTTCAAAATATTTTGGAATTTTTTTCTCCATGCATCATATTAAAGTGAAAAATTCTAACAGTTCACTTTAAACCTCGTGTTTTTAAGAATTTACATTTTACTTTCCATCCGGACTTTGATTTTATTATTGTCATGAACCTCTTCTTTTGTGCCCATTTTTTTTTCCGGCTAGCATGTGCCATTTGCGGGATTTTCAGAATGGGTAGTGTGGAATCTCTTCTCAAATTGTTTAATGCTTATTGCCATTTCGCTCTCACTTTAGCTTTTAAATGAGAAAAAGAAAAGCTCAACACCATTAACATTGATTTTATTGGTTTAAATCATCGAATTGACAAAAAAAAAAAAAAAAAAGGACACTATAAAAATAAGATAAGGATAAACTTAACTTTCACTTGCAATAGGTAGTTGTCGTTATTAGAAGAAAACATTGTACTATTATTGTGGACAACCAACTCTCCTCCTCCTCTGCCCCCTATGGCCCCTTTGGAGTTTTGTCAACCTCCTTCTAAAGATTCTTTTTCCCTCCAATTTGTGAAAATTCTCAAATCTTCTAATTTAGTTTTCTGTCATCATACAAGATTGGTAAGTTACGTGATCACTAGTAATAACGAGCTGCATTAGATAATTAAAAGCCACATCAGGCTGCTCATTTCTTAATCTTTCATCAACTCATTATATTGGTATCCTTTCCTTTCAAAACATTTAATAATTTTGTTATCAATGCATTAGATTAAAGTAACAAATTGAGGAATATTTTTGCATCTTTCTATATTCTATAAACATGTTAAACTTGATAGCAAAAGGACATTATATAACAAACACTTCGTGAGTTACATTTCTTATCCTTAGAAAGGCATGGAAATCTATACGACGAAGGAGGCCCTCTCGATCACGGTGTTATTGGGCTTTTTCACGAAAAGAATTGATTTCTCTAGACTACAATAAGGACCAAAACTTCAGAGTCCAATATGAGCTTAGCTATATTGGGCTATAACAGATCCAAATCCAAATTGGGCTTGGTTTAGTTTCTCGTGGACCCAAAGCCCGAGAAGTCATTACGTATGTTGCTCGACATTTTCAAGAAAATGTCTTCCCATTTACCCATTTTCCATGTTCGTTTGGATTATGGTTTTTGTGGTTTGGTCAGCAGAAACCGCATACCATACATACTCGTGCTCAATCAATTGCTCATGTTTGAACCAATCCCTTCACATCATACTAGGCCGACACCAGCAAACTTGTTATCTTTGATTTTTCGGAATCGGAACTCAAGGGACTTAATTGAAAAATTCTTGTAATATCGAAGATTCAATGACATAGATTACAAAATCGAGAACTTCAAGAAAACAATGCAAGTTTAGTGATAAGTTTTACATGTTTTCCTTCTTAATGTACATTCTAGCTCAATTTCTCGAAAGAATTGAGGATCTATTGGAAATGACCTTTACTTTACCATTTTACTTAACCATTTTACTTAGTTGAGGTCTTCCAGCTCATGCCTTTTACTCTTCTTAAATCCGAAACTACAAAAACACTTTTCGCATCCATATATTGCCGTGAAAACCCCCATTTGATTTTTTGGTAAATTTTCGAAGTCAGAATAGTAGTTTAAATTATGGGGAGATCGGAACCCGCCCCTTGAAAATAAGCCACCAGTCCTAAGTAATGCCAAACTAGCATTCATCAAAATGGCAAATTATAGCAATGACAATTCCATTATAACGGCGAAAATCGGATGTACTCAAATCAAATAAAGCGGTCCATTTATGACATCATTATATACATGGGACGACAGAGCAGGCATCTATACAGCAGAAGACACGTGTCGGGTCAAGAGGGCTCTCTCTCTCACACCACCGTAGCGCACTGCGATTTCGTCGGGTCAAAAAGCGCCGGCAACAGGTACTTCCGCCCGTTCACCCCTTCCGCGTTGTAGCTCGCGCCCGTCCCCGACTCCACCAGCAGCTCCCCGGCGTACCCTGGGTACGACCCCTTCCCGAAGCTCCCCGTGCAGGCCGACGCCACGTCGGTCGGCGCGCCGGGCGCGCCGGCCGTGTACCCGTCCCCGAACGGGTTCGTCACCGTCCCGGCCAGGAGGCTCGCGACGTTGATCACCATCCCGTCGGCCCCGACGTCGCCGTTCGGCGCGACGAGCGGCGGCGACTGCGGGCCATAGATCGGCTGGTGGAACGGCCACGCGCACTGCCCCGGGCACTGGCTCGCCGAGTCCCCGACCCAGATGAACGCCTGCCGCCCGACCGAGCCGTGGGTGCCGCAGCCGCTGGCGCAGAAGCCCTCGACGGCTACGTCCTGGGCCGTGAGGACGAGGGCCAGCTCGCCGGCGCCGGCGCCGGGCCTCGAGCTGAGCTTCTGGGCCAACTCGGTGATCTGAGCCCGCTTCAGCAATTTGCCCATGGAGCAGCTCGCGTCGTCGAGCTGGCTCGCCAACGCGACGCGGGTCTGTTTCTTGCCGGCCTTCTGCAGGTAGGTTTGGACGGTGCTCCACCACTTGGCGGCGGAGGGGACCGACGGCGGCGGCTGGTGTTGGGTCTGCTGGGGAGTGAGGGAGAGGAGGAAGTCAGAGACGATCGACTTCTGGGCGGGCGTGAACTTGCCGTACCAGAGGATGGAGACGCTGAGGTCGCCGTCGAGCAAGGGGCCGTTGTGGTACTTCGCCACCATGGGAGGGGGCTGGTACAGGGCGGCGAGCTTCCTCGATCCGGAACAGAGGTTGGCTAAGCTCAGGTGAAGAAGAAGAACGTAGAAGACGAGCCATTGGAGCGAGAGAGGAGAGCCCATTTTCGGAAACTGGTCAGAGCGAGCGAGCGAGCGAGCGAACGAGAGAGAAAGAGAGAGAGAGGTAGAGATTGATTTGAACTGGAGTTTGGAGGGTGATGAAGAATGGAGGAGGAGGGGAGAGTATATATAGGAGGAGAAGTTCATGAACCGGGACTGGGCGAGCGTGTGTGGGAAGGTGTTAAATGTGTAGCTTTCGTCGGCAGCTTCGCGGAGCAAGGGTTTTCAGGGGATCACGAGAACTTGGAAAGAGAGGATAAGAGGAGGGTCACATCTGCCATTATTACACACATGTCCCTCTCCATCTCATCTCTCTGCATAGTTTTGAATTTTTACACAGAAAGGCAGAGCGTGAAAAATGTTTTACACAAGCAACTCCCCTGGGCGATTGATTTTGGAACAAGCTCGGTAGAAGAGGATGGACATGGTGTTGATTTGGGTTCTTTCTTTCTCTCTTCTCATGGAACTGTGAATTCACTAGGGTCGATATGGAATGCCACAACGTGTCTTCTTTATTGAGTTTTGGTTATTTCAGATTTGATTTCCTATTACTCATTATCAAAATTCAATTCCTTTCATTTTTCGTTCTTTTGGATGAGCACTCATATCCAAATCAGTTCATATATGTGGGGTGGCTTGTAGTTTCTAATTCAACTTCGATTGGATTCATGTCTATGGGATACTTTTAATTAGCTCAATAGTTATTATTAAGCTTTCACAAATAATAAGTGGATGGTGCTATGAAATGATTTTGGAATTCAAATACAATTCTTTCAAGCGTCTTTCAATAATGTATGCATTTAAATCCTTAACAAACTTAACTTTCAAGTTTTTTTATTTCACATTGCTTCCTCCCACTGTTATAGATTAAAAAAATTGTTTAAACTCATCACGAAATTAAGTGCGTGATCATTTACTCTAAGAATTTAAATTATTAGAATTCCACACGGAATATATTTTATATCTTAATATTTATTACGATATCCTTTGTATGACTGACACATCAGAAGAGTTGTTGCAAACCTTCATTTCTTAGTCAAAGGAGTACTAAAAAGTTATGCATATATTATTATAATTCCCTACTAATGATTTAAGATTTTAAATTGAATTAGGGAAAGTAGTAATTTTCATAAAACTTTTGCTGGTTTTTCAGCTCGGTTTCCAAAGCTAGGGGAAGCGCGGATTTGCCCGGCTGGAGGTATTGGGGCTGCACGTGTTTTAGGTTCTTTCCTAGGCATTTCCCTCGTTTCCTCTGGGATGGGACGTAAATCGACAATTCCCTATTTTTTTATTGACACTTGGAGGAATAGGATGAGGATGACGACACGATTTTAACTCGTTGGTTGTTTAAACGTGAGAATTACCAGTACTATAATGATGCACTTACCGCGCGGTCGAAGGAATCCCATGCCCCTAATTTCTCTAATTAGTTATCTCAAAACTCATAGTTTATTAATGAGTGTTCGGGACACTTGTTACAAAATATGCTTAATGAATGGCATTTAGATTTATAAAATCGGGATTCATTTATTTGAAGAAAAAATATTTCTAAAAAATTGTCATTTGAATTTCCAATGTTTGAACGACGGAAGACTAATCAATTTACATAAAACATTTCCTATTGACCGAAAATAACAAATTTAGATCGGGGGAAAACGACTTTTAAAAGGAGATCACTTTCCTTAAATTATCAAACAAATGTATCATAATGTTTTCATTAAAACATTTTTCATCATCTAAATATCAAAAGAGCTTTCCTATTATAACAGTTTTTTAACAATATTTTATGAGTAGCAAATTCTTGAATGAGTATATCTCATAATAATTTATAATTATTTATTATTTAGTATTTTATGATCTAAAATAAATTGTCATTCTCACGATAAATTAAAAATCGTCACATGATTATTTCAAAAATCAAAAATTTGGAAAGAAGTTTCCCGAAAATATTTTTTATTCTGGATTAAAGGACCCTTAATTTTAATCATTTTCCCTCCCGTCAGGTTCATTTTGCCTTTGCGGGTTGTTCGAGGCGCTCGATGGGAGCAGGGAAAGGAATCTGGATGCCCATATGGAGGGAGGGTTAGGTGAGGAGGATGCTTTGAATGGATTTATCCCCCCATGGCAGTTCACTGTATTGGCTCGTCTATGGGATTCGTAAAGAAAGCCCCTTTTTCCCCCTTTCCTTCCATGCCGAGACACAAGCAAAAGCACGAACCTCTCCCATCCCTGCTGGGACTCACATGACATGTCCACGTCCCTCTCGTCTCACGAGAATCTGAACATGCTCTCGCCATTCGCCACTCAAAGGTATATGCTTCTTCCGCATGTGTAAGTGGAATGCACTGCTCCGGCTTCCTAAGTTCATGTCCTAGAGCACCATCTCGCATCTCCACAACTTAGCCATTGAAACGGGAGATGTGCTTATGTTCGATCTATATAGTTCCTAGGGTAAATCGAAGACATAGCGATTCATGTGCGTGGTATATCATCGACCCACTGACAATCGAGTTTGGGGCCCTTATAAAGACAAGTCGCCAAAAGAATATTACGAATTTATCAAAACTCTTAAAACTCTCTCTCTCTCATAAAAAAGAAGAAGCTATTTACTAGAATTCAATATTCCAATTCCAAGTTAAAGTTTCTATCCACGCACGCATCGTTTCTTAAAATTAATGTCACCGATGGAGTAATCCAATTTCACTATGCATAAATGCCAAAAAAAAAAATCAATACGAATAGACAAATTCCTAACTAAAAATTATGTAAAAGCTTATACGAACTACACATACTTTAATTGATTCTCCTCCATAATGGAAAAAAATAGACGAACGAACAAAAAGGAAAAGCAAAAAGCTGGCAAGGATAACACCATGTCTCAAGCATTGCGCTCGTGCAAGCTTAAACAATTCCACGATCTACTTTGCGGGAGGTAACCATGCCCGCAAGCATTGCTACAAAAAGCCTTCATGCATCACCCACAAGCCAGGCTGGCTTTGCTCGATCTCTTCAAACTTCATTTTTCTATTGGCATCCCAAGAAGATGAAGGGAGCTGCCCATTCATATTCAATGCCGAAAACCGTTCGTTACCGATCGAACACGAGGAGAGGCAAAGACCCATGAGAACGCAACGCAAGATTCGGATGTTTTTCTTGATTAACCTAAAGCGTTAGTGGGGAGGATTATGGTATAGTTGGTGGCCAAGACTTATAAAAACCCTAACGAAAGATTGGCACGCCACGTTCGCGCTCCATGCACGGCTCGTCGTTGAATGATCGTTCTCGTCAGGGCAAGTTGTCAAACAAATGATGCATTCTTAAAGCTTAGGATGACCCCACAATGAAAGTTCCTCGGTCGCAAAAGAGAGACTAAGATATCCTGCATAAAATAAGCGGGAATCGTCAAACAAACTTAAACATGGAGACAACTACAGCTAGGATCCATGAAGACTCCAGACAGAAAGAATCCAGCCCTCATTCAAAAAGCAAAGTCAAAAGTAAGCTCCTCTCCTAGTCCCCCCCAACACATCAAATCTTATCGATCGATTTCTGTGTTGTCTGCTTGTGCGAAGCAAGAGAGGCGTATCAGGGGAAAACATAATCCACCAACAAACACGCATGCTGCCTAGAAAATTAAGGTTTGATTCCCTTTCGGGCGGGTATTTAGGTCATTGCATGCGGGCTCCTTGCCAAAATCATTTCTTGCACCGGTCGATTTGGACTCAAGAATAGAACAGTCCGAGCTTGCATGTCCCGTGAATGTTAGGAGTTTCGGATGGACATGGATGATTAAACTACCCGATCCCGCACGATCCGGCTCGTGAACTAATTAGGCCCTAGTTTAATATGGTCAAATGGTGGTAGATATATAGCTAGCTAGCTGAAACAGTAGTTGATGAAAACCAGACGCTGTTTTCTGAGGCCACTTGCTCTTTTGAAAGGACAAAGCATCTGCGTCGAACCTTTGACAAAGCATCGTCTGTCGCCTTTTTTTCAATTACAGGGGCGTCCGTGCATTGATTAGCATTGCTCACGGGCTACCCAGCAGCCTGGTGACAAGCGATAACAGCCCACAAGACCCGAGATCCGCTGCGATCGAACGGGATGATCGACGTGTACCGACTTGATTTATATTCATGGATAAAGTAGTGAATCACAATCAAGGGCATATCTTATGTTTATCCAAATGAATAGTGGCAACATAGCTTCTTCTTTTTTTTTCTCGATATTGTCGATTAATTTTGGCTTGCTTTCATGAACCAATGATTAGGCCTTAAGCATTATAGAAGCTGCAATTTGCACTCGCTAGTCATTACGTATGGACTCGGCGAAAATAAATTTGGACTTGAGAAATCGCCTTAGCTCACCTGGAAAAAGGTTGCGTAGTAGCAAAAACTTTTACCAACTCTCGAAAATCCAGTTCACCACCTAAGAATTTTCCAACTAAGTCTATATTATTAGACCTTAGCAAACTCTATAATTGATGACGAGAGCACGGAAGTGTATTATGAGACATCATAGTTCTGCACTAGTCTATTGACTTATCAAGCAAGAGAAAAATATCTTGAATGTACAATTATCAAATTGGTCCAGACTTACTTGTGTGGCACCCGTAAGGCTGTTATATTGACAATTTTGAACGAAAAGATTCAGAAGTAACTTTCTGTGAGAACTAAGGTTTGATTATACTACTTAAATGTTTTAGAACTTGATTGTTTTGTACACGAATCACTAGTTCCATGAACTATTTTCCGCAAAATCTATGATTTTTTGTTGAAGACCTTAGAATTTGGGCATTCGAAGTTCTTTACCATAAGGCATTCTCATGTCGGGAGTGCGTGGTAGAAGTTCGATACCTTTATTAGGGAAGATTGCTAAGAGGAAGCTCAAATCCAAATTCATTAATATATCTAATTAGACTCACATTCACTTAAAAGTTTAAGTTAATAAATTATTGGTAAATTAGGATATAATATTTCTTTCACACTACACCGATTCTCTAAGGTGATACTTTTCTAACACACATTTTACATGCATTTTAATAATTTTCCCCTCATGTGTAAGCTCAATGTTGAGATTCTTTGCTCCCTCTTAATCCAAGTATCATTATGCATCATCCTTGGTCCTTTTCTCCTGACTAAGCCTTGAAATCTGCCATTTAGGGTCGCATTGTTATCCTACAACGGCCATCACTTGAAAACCTGTGTTGGTCATCATATATCTTCCTCAAGATATTCAAAACATCGAAACACACTACGTTGCTTGATCGAAAAAGATATTCACAACATTAAAGTCTAATACCTTCATTTGGAGTGATCGTCAATAGAAAGTCAAGTTTAAACCAATCAACATCTCTAATTGGATCTTAATTAGAATACTACTTTATATCACGTTAATTCTCTGATATAAAACTCTTATAACACAAATTACTCATACGTTTTAATAGCTTGAATAGTCCCACCACCCATTAATTTGAAGGAGCTGCAAATACAGAAACTTCCTCGACGGTGGATTTTAGCCCTGAATGTGCTCGAGCACAATGCCCGTATGCTTTGTCCACATCACTCTTCTCGTACTGAACTGGCCAGGCCCAATTACCAAACCGAGCTCCTTCCTAAAATCTTACCATTCCGTTGTATTGACACGCACGATTTCAAATCCTAGCCCTACATAGCCCTTGGACCGACCAATTTATGAGCCTCTAGGTCGGACGCCGCCCGAATTCTGCGTGCACCGGTCCCCCCTAGTACAAATAGATAACAGTGACGACGGGGCTGTCCTAGCTTCGAAAGAGGCCAGGAAATCAAAACTGCTTCGCGCGTAAAAACAAGGGAAATGGTTGGCATTGGGAAATTTATGAGAGAGATCGCGAAGGAAAGCTCGAATTTGTCTCCATCGTGGAAAAAGAGAGCCACCCTCGTTCGTAGGGTCCGTAAGCTGAATTCGAGGAGGCCCTCCGCATTATTTAAAAAAATAAGAAGCGTCTCCCAGCATGTAATTATGTAACTTTAGAGGGCCCGAAAAATGTGCACACCCTATTCAACGTACTCATCTAGGATAACCACAGCTGGAGTTTGCCAACGTTTAAAGGGCAGAACAAATTGAGACGATCAATCATGTACGGTTCTTTGTTATTTAATTGGATTTCGCATTATAATATTTTCGAATGAATTTTTGAAGTCCGGAATCGATTTCTTAAGTCCTCGAGAGAAGGGACTGTCGCATTCACTGCACAAATTACGTATGCGAAATCGGTCATCGAAATTCTCCCATAAAAAAAAGAAAGAAAAAAGAAAGCTGCCAATATTTTGGGAAAAAGCAATAGGGCCTGGATGAGCACCAAAAGCAGCTGTGACGCGTTAGGCTGTGAGCTTGCACCAGCTGGAACCTCCGCGGGGGGGCGAGCAGACGGCGTCGTATTAAAGTTGGCTCCGCCAAAAGCTTCACGAGGATTATGTGGAGGGACGATGGCGGGCGAAGCGGAGCGGCGTCATCAGCAGGGCACGTGGGCCCCACCCTCTTCCCCGTCCTCGACCTCGGATACTCTGGGGCCACTCGCTGACCGCCAGCTGGTGGCCCGCGCTCTCGGTCCGCGCTTTCCCATAAATTAAAAGGGAGTAGTTTCAAACCTTCCAGCCTGGACTGTACTGCGGACAGTGGGCACTACCCTGCCCTGCCCGGGTGCCCTGCCCACCCCTCCCTCCCTAACGTCTCCCTAACCTACATTTCCCCATGGCTGCCCTTCCCCGAGGCGAATGGAAATGATCTGCGTGAGGGCAGTTTCGTCCATTCGGCTGGAGCTGAGCTGGATGCAGTTGCCCACCTTTTGTTTGAATTTCAGCTCACTGCTCATTACATTAGTTAAAAAAAAAAAAAGACTCTTCTTTAGTCGGGATTGCGTGCGGAAAGTCCCTCTCTTTCTCTCGCGCGTCCACTTTCGCCGCACGTAAATTCCTTTTGCCTATCAATTTAAATTGTTGGCTAGGACATTTTGACGACATGAGTTTAAATTAGAAAATTTATCAGAAAATTTGATATGAAAACATCAATTACAATTGGCGTGTAAAGCATTATCTTTTTTTTTTTTTTTTGTGATTGGTTACTTAAAAAGTTGTACTAAGAGCGTGAATGATGATGGGACGTGTAGTCGAGCACTCCTCGCCTTTTGTCAATCTTGCTGGTGAAGATGCAACTAGGAATTGTAAGACCATCGCCATCTCGTCGAAATTTAATAATTACACTCATGAGCTGCCCTCCTTTTGTCTCTTTCCATGCAGGTTCAGCCACTCTATCCCCACTTCTCGTTCCACCCTCACACTTATTATTATATTATATAGTCGAAAAATAAAATAATCGAAGCATCACCCTCATCCAACCCTTGTATAAATACTCCTCCTCACTTCGACAAGATTCACAACTTAAACAAAGCGAGAAGCTACCTCAGCTTTCTCCTTTCCTCTTTCCTCAGTCTCTGCCCTAAGCTCAGCTACAATGGCATCGTTCTTCGCTTCTAAGACAGCTCTTCCAAAGCTGTTCCTCGCCCTCTGCCTCCTCCAGATGGCCTCCGCCACCAGGAAGCTGGCCGAGCTGGTCCAAGACCAGTCCCCGCCCATGAAGTACCACAATGGCCCTCTCCTCTCCGGCAAGATCTCCGTCAACCTCATCTGGTACGGCCGCTTCAAGCCCTCCCAGCGCACCATCGTCTCCGACTTCGTCACCTCCCTCACTTCCGACCCTTCTTTGGCTCGGGCCCCTCCTTCCGTCTCCCAGTGGTGGAAGACGGTCGACAAGTACTACCACCTCTCCTCCTCCAAGAGGCACACTCCCTCTCTCACGCTCTCGCTCGGGAGGCAAGTCCTCGACGAGAGCTACTCCCTCGGGAAGTCCCTCACGAGCAAGCACCTCGTCGAGCTCGCGTCCCGGGGCGAACAGCGGAACGCCATCAACGTCGTGCTCACCTCCTCCGACGTGGCCGTCGAGGGATTCTGCATGAGCCGGTGCGGCTCCCACGACTCCGCAGTCGGTTCCGTCAAGGTCAACGGCAGGAGCTCGAGGTTCGCGTACATCTGGGTGGGCAACTCGGAGACGCAGTGCCCGGGGCAGTGCGCGTGGCCGTTCCACCAGCCCCTTTACGGCCCGCAGAGCCCCCCGCTGGTGGCGCCCAACGGCGACGTCGGCGTCGACGGGATGGTGATCAACCTTGCAGGCCTCCTCGCCGGGACCGCCACGAACCCGTTCTCGAACGGGTACTACCAGGGCGAGGCGGGGGCGTCGCTGGAGGCGGCGTCAGCGTGCACCGGGATCTACGGCAACGGGGCATACCCGGGCTACGCCGGGAACTTGCTGGTGGAGGAGGCGACGGGGGCGAGCTACAACGCGCACGGCGTGAACGGGAGAAAGTACCTGGTCCCGGCTCTCTACGATCCGTCCACGTCGTCGTGTTCGACTCTGGTGTGAGGGAAGTGGCGACAGATAGAAACTATGACGTTTAGGCTACTAGATTAATTTCATTCATTTGTTTATTGGTTCTGCAGTTCCTCTATATTATTGTCATTATATTTAATGGAAAAGGCAAACTACTTTTATTTGCTGCAATTACGTGAGCCATTGAAAAGCAACCGGACAAAATCCACTCTTAATCTGAGGAGTTCAGCTCTTCGCTCACACAATTCAATAAACCGACCGGGCTAATTACACCATTTGTGGAAGAAAAGATAATTACGTAGTGAATGTATGCTCTAATTACTTATTTAGCTTTTGGGGGAACGGATGGAGGGGCTTAGGTCGAGGGAGCGTGAGAAATCCATTATTGATACTGGCGTAAGTCGTTGGTTATGGCAAAAAGTACATGGGATGAGAACTCTCACTTCTCTAAGTGAAAATGCTGCATATGACACGAATGTTATTTAACTTAACAGCACCACCAAATGATTATAACTTTGTGGTTTATTCAAATTATTCCTATTAGGTGCTCATCGTCGTGAAAATAGTTTAGCTGTTATATATGGTTTGTAAGGGACAAGGTGCGATGCTCCTCACAGACCCCTAGGGAGACAAGATCTAAATTGAGTCATTTGTTACAAATGTGGCTTGACCACGGCTAACTTTCTTATATTCATGTAAATTAATCTTATACATAACTACACTTGAGGTGGGAGCTTCTATCATTCCATGAGTTAAGCAACTAGTCACTTACATTAATCATTGGATGAAGCCCATCATTACATCATACTCCTTCAATTTATTTGTCAAGAAATAATAATATAGAATATAGATTTGAGGAATTTTTGTATATAGTTCGATGTCTATAAAAGAATATATAGAGAACTTATATATTAACTTTAATAGATGATTATTTAAGGATACTATATTAGATATGTATTATTAAAATAGATATAGAAAATTAGAGAAAATATCCTAAATATCTCCAAAATATATCGACACGTCTCTAACATCCTTTTCAAACTCACAGTGACTAATTCAACTTGAGTTTGAAATCAAATTAAATTGCGTTTAGTGATTGAGATGTGGCGAATGAGGTGGTTTCTGATGTTGTTTGTGGTGAAACTCCCAAATTTAGCTAGTTTAAGGGAGGCGAGTTTGATGGTGGTTTTGACTTTTTGAAACGATGCGTGAGAGGTGGAGAATTAAAGGGCAAAATGCTAGCTGCTAATGTAGCTAGCTTGCAAGATAGTAATTGAGTGATATGGCTAATACGGCTCGTGTCGCAACATCAGGTGACTTATATGATTGGCTTGGGAAAATAGTTACTAAGTGATGTGACCTCTCCAGCTACCATCAAAAAAAAGCCACCTTAGTGATAAAGGTTCAATTGGGCAATGCGGCCGGCATAGTTGGTGTGGAATAGATTGGATTAAGTGCTTCCTCGAATTAGACTTGTATGTATGAAGCGAAATCCTTTGACTGTTGAGCAATAGGGATGGATGATTTATTTGGGCGTACATTAGGGTGCTTGGGGAGCATGGGTGCATCAATGCAAAGTGTACCTAGTGTACTAGGGTTGCCTTAGCAAAGAGGTTCTAATACCAAGTTAAAAATGAAAAAAAAAAAAAAAAAACCCAAATTATTATAGATGTAATAAATTTACTCTAATAGTTTTTTTTGTTAAATTTTACCATCAAATTTCTAAGTTAAATGATATATGGTAGTTGATTGGTGTACCAAGCTTGAAGTTTTACTTTTTTTTTTTTTTTTGATGACCCCTGAACCCCGCACGGCGGCGGCCTCAATGGAAATAAACCACCGGGGGCGACACGTCTTTGCCACCACACACATGCCACCGGGTAAGTCACTAATGTCTTCTGTGGCCTCCCCGCAACTTGCGTCGCAGGGTTCGAACTCCGCACCTCTCGGCGAAAGGAAGTCGCCGGCTAACCAGGCGGAGCCACCACGGCGGGTGGTGAAGTTTTACTATTCGTTTATCACGGATGTATCAATTTGTAATTATTCTTTATATTAACCCAATTTAATAGAAATTAATGAATATAAATTTATCATAAATATATCGTTTGAAATTTTAATGATTAAAAAAAAAATTAATTTTGGATAAATTTATCATTAATGTACAATTTTGGGGTTTTTAATGATAAAAAAATTAATTTAGAATAAATTTGTCATAATGTACTAATTTGGAGTTTTCCATGATATTGACCTAAAATAATAATGCAAAAGATAGATTTGAGGAAGTTCTTTATATAGTTCCATTTATAGAAAAATCAGAAATAATTTCCTAAATATTACTGAAAGAGATATACATACCTCTAACATCACCATCGATCCACCATTGCAATAATTGTTAACAATATCTATAATTTTCAGGAAAATTCATGTCGATTAATGATAGACATCGAAATTTGGACATGAGATCCATGGCATGGCATGCTCAAAAGAGCTGCGTTGCTAAACCCATAAAAATTGTGGATTCGCACTTAGCTAGCATGCCCATCCTTGACAATTAGCTCCACCGCCACTACCAACTAGCGAGTCTCCTTCTCGCGACCCAAGAGGCAGGCCACTGATTTGTTTCGTTCTCTCGGTAAAAACAAAAGTCTTGTTTTTCCCCTAGCTGTCAATGCCCTGTAATGAAATGTATAGTTGTTGGACCGAGAGTTTTGACTTTTTGCCAACGAAAACAATTCATTAACAAGCAAATGTGTCAAATCAAGTTGGCCTCTCTTGCCTTTACTTCACCATTCTCTCCCCACGACCATCCTCTCACCTTCCCCCTCTCCTTCATCGTGATCACCCATCTAACTTCATTTCTTTCGCTCAGCTGCTCCTAAGGGCTCCAATCGACCTTCTCTTTCTCACTTCCACCCATCAGATTAATCAGACCTGTGTGTTCTATCTTGGGCAATCTTCTTATTGGGGGGTTTTGTATATGCATGTTTTTCTATATAGAAATATTCACCGTGAGGTCCCTTTTGCGATCCATTCGCTTGGATTTTTTTACTTCAGAGCGGAACCATAAAAATTGAAATTGGGCGAAAACTTGATTGGATCTTGGTTCGAGAAAAGGATACAAGTTGACTTTGGGGGATGCAATTTAGATTTATACCATTGAATATAACAAAATCTCAATTGGATCATGGATCGAGTTAAATATTGTGACTCAAAGTCTCAAAGTTTTTTGTGTAATTCGAACCAATTTGAAGACAATTACTTTTGAAAGTTTCATTGAGTTCAACTATCTAAGATTTTAGCCCTGCAAAATGAAAAAGAAAAAAACAAAACTATGCTCTCTCTAACCATTTGCCCAAGCCTACCGACGGCACGCCACTGAAGCCTTCAACCAACACTCGATATCCTCCACCTCCAACCATCACTATTTAGGAACGCTCTCGAGTGCACCGCAATCCTATTAAACCACTCAATCTCATGCTTTGAAAGTTGCTGGTCCCACGTAGCCTATGCTTAGAATCAAGTGGTCTCGTGTCGATTCTGGCACACTTTGAATGGCTCGACTGTCTTTGGTGGCCCTTGCCTCATCATTCCACTTCCATGGACATGCAACTGCTTCTAGAGCATTTCCACCCATCTATGCGCCTCTGGTAACCTTAGTTTTTTTTTTTTTTTTAATTATTATTATTATTATTTATTTCATTATTTTTTGCTGCATGTGCTCAATTATGAATAATATGGATGACGTGTCATATGCTAGTGCAAGAGTTTAGGTGATTTTAGGACAAACCCAAGCTTTTGGTCACACCACTCAATTCCCACGCATTACATTATCCCTTTTACTTTACTCATCCCATATATTTATCATTGGTCAACCAAGGCCGCTATTGGTAAAGAAAAAAAAAACCAAGACCGCCACTTAGCGCAAAACTCACGAGGGTGGCCCAGCAGGGGCCTACAATATGATGGAGTACCATCGACCACCTCTGAAAAAGTCGTCCTAACAGCGTAAATGCAATGATGAATGAACGCGTTGTCGAGCACCAGTTGTCATTTGTTAATCTTGCTGGTGAAGATGCAACTGGGAATGGCAATACCACATCATCTCCTCCAAATTTAATTATTACATTCATGAGCTGCCCTCCTTTGTCTTTTTCCAGGCAGGTTCCGGCACTTTAATCCCACTTCTACGTGCCCAACTTCATGTCTATTTATTATTATATTATATAGTCGTAAAATAAAATAATCGAAGCATCACCCTCATCCCGCCCTTGTATAAGTACTCCTCCTCGCTTCGACACAACCCACAATTTCAACAAAGCGAGAAGCTTCCTCAACTTGCACCTTTCCTCTTTCCTCAGCCTCAGCCAAAACTTAGCTACAATGGCATTCTTCTTCTTCTTCGCTTCTAAGACAGCTCTTCCAAAGCTATTCCTCGCCCTCTGCCTCCTCCAGATGGCCTCCGCCACCAGGAGGCTGGCCGAGCTGGTCCAAGACCAGTCCCCGCCCATGAAGTACCACAATGGCCCTCTCCTCTCCGGCAAGATCTCCGTCAACCTCATCTGGTACGGCCGCTTCAAGCCCTCCCAGCGCACCATCGTCTCCGACTTCGTCACCTCTCTCTCCTCCGACCCTTCTTTGGCTCACGCCCCTCCTTCCGTCTCCCAGTGGTGGAAGACGGTCGACAAGTACTACCACCTTTCCTCCTCCAAGAGGCCCACGCCTTCACTCACGCTCTCGCTCGGGAAGCAAGTCCTCGACGAGAGCTACTCACTCGGGAAGTCCCTCACGAGCAAGCACCTCGTCGAGCTCGCCTCCCGGGGCGAGCAGCAGAACGCCATCAACGTCGTGCTCACCTCCTCCGACGTGGCCGTCGAGGGATTCTGCATGAGCCGGTGCGGCTCCCACGACTCCGCCATCGGTTCCGTCAAGGTCAACGGCAAGAGCTCCAGGTTCCCTTACATTTGGGTGGGCAACTCGGAGACGCAGTGCCCGGGGCAGTGCGCGTGGCCGTTCCACCAGCCCCAGTACGGGCCGCAGAGCCCGCCGCTGGTGGCGCCCAACGGGGACGTCGGCGTCGACGGGATGGTGATCAACCTCGCGGGCCTCCTCGCCGGGACCGCCACGAACCCCTTCTCGAACGGGTACTACCAGAGCGAGGCGGGGGCGTCGCTGGAGGCAGCGTCGGCGTGCACCGGGATCTACGGCAACGGGGCGTACCCAGGCTACGCCGGGAACTTGCTGGTGGATGAGGCGACGAGGGCGAGCTACAATGCGCACGGCGTGAACGGGAGAAAGTACCTGGTCCCGGCTCTCTACGATCCGTCCACGTCGTCCTGCTCGACGCTGGTGTGAGGGAAGTGGAGACAGATTGAAACGATGACGTTTAGGCTACCAGATTGATTAATTCATTCGTTTATTGGTTTTTTCGTTGCTGTATATTACCGTAATTATAGTTAATGGAAAAGGCAAACCACTTTTATTTGCTACAATTTTGCTCTGGTGCAAAGCAAACGGGTTAATCCATTCCTAATTCCACGCTTTTAGCTCTTCAATCGCGCTAATCGATCAATCACGCGGGCTCATAACACCTTTGCTGGAGAAGAAAAAATTGCGTTGCGAATGTATGCTCCAGCGGAGGAGCTAAGTCGAGGACGTGAGAGAAATCCATTTCTAATACTGGTCTAGTCATTGGTTACGGCAAAAGGGACATGGGATGAGAATTCTGACTTTTCTCAATGAAAATGCCGTATATAAGACAATAATCCCAAATGACTATCGCTTTATGCTTTGTACAAATTATTGCTTTTAGGTTCCCAGCATGGGTTAGATTGTTGCAAATGTTATGGAAGCTGGCTCCTCATGAGATAGTATAGATTGGGCAATATATGATTTTGAGGAAGAGAGAAATCGCCGAGTTTGGACAAAGTGCGACCCTCCTTATGACTTCTATGGAGGCAAAGATCACTCGTCTAGTAGGACCGTATTGCAGGGAGATATGGGCAACCATGGACGTGTATGTTAATTCTTTAAGTAAGAGAGATTGTAATATTCTAAAATCTCACATCATATATAACTGATCTTTTAAATGACTTATCAGTTAATATTCATCCTGAAAAGGACCACCTCCTTATATGACTTCTCCAAGTATTCCTTTTGGGGGATTTTAGGTGTGAATTGAGTCATTTGCTACAAATGTGGCTTGGCAACAACAAAATTCTTATTTTCAAATAAATTAACTACACTCGAGGTGGGAGCTTTTGTCATACCATAGGTTAAGCATTTAGTCACTTATAGTAACCACTAGATGAAGCCCGTTGTTACATCATACTGCTTTAGTTCATCGTTGATCTCTTGGTAAAGACAAACCTTAACAATGTGTACAATTAATAGGAAAATTCGTGTTGATTGATGATAGATATTGAAGTTGGATATTAGACACAAGACGTGCTCAAGAGAGCACCAACATAAGATGTGACGCCCATTCTCTACAATAACCTCAACCACTGTCACTAATTGATAAGGAAAATTGTCAAAAAAAAGTTCCAAACCTATTAAATTTATACTAGTCTTATCATAAATATTTCAATTATGTCAATTTAGTTCTAAGCTTTTTTAACGATTTATCAATGTAGTCAGTCTAGATAATTTTGACCGGAAAATACTAACATGGTAATCCAATCAACACCTATCGTCCTAAGTGACACGATCGTTGATATGACTAGGGCAAATTGAATTGAAATGATGTCATTTTGCATTATATTTATATATACATATATATATATATATTTTCTTTTTTTTTTTTGCTTTTGCTTTTGTGTTTGCTGTTCATCATCTTCCATCCTCTTCTTTCTCTAAGAAAAGTTTCGTTTCTCGACCAAGTCAAGACTCAATCTTGGATCTGGTTGCATCGAATCAGAAAATGCAGACTTCTTGCTAGCAGAAATGCTAGAGAGTGCCTTTGCGTCAGATTGTCTTGCATACATGCGCTAAAATTTTCGCCCTTCAACTTGAAAGTGACGAACGTGAGTTGATTTACTCGTGTGTTAGTTGTATTACATATTGAGTTGAAATTTACTCATCGAAAAGGGAAAAAAAAAACATAGAAGAAAGGAAATTGCAAGTCGATTGGAGCACAGTGGTTTAAAAGATATAGATCATGATACCGAAATCGTTTTTAAAGACTTATAATCCAACTCCATGTCGCGATGGAGCAAGAGCCCTCCAGATCTAGAGCTCAAGGTCGATGTGTGGCGGAGCTCACGATCTTCCAGCTTGTTTGAGATCTTGAAGACCCCCGGCTTGACGGCATTTTCAAACAATGATGAAGGATAGAGTAAAGAAGAGCGGTTCGCTTTTTTGCTTCCACATTCAACAAAGATGGAGAACAATGAAAGAAGCAGATGAAGAGTAATCTAGGAAAGAATGAAAGAAATAAAAATAAAAATAAATTCAAAAAATTTCAAAATTTGCAAAATTTATAGAGGTCGACATTGTTTTTTTTTTTTTTTTTGACAGAAGCCGGTAGGTGCCGTAAACCCCCTGGGCGACACTTGCTAGCCACCACACACGTGCCACCGGGTAAGTCACCTAGTTTCTCAGCTAGCCCCCCTGCAACTTGCGTTGCAGGGGTGTCGCGACCTACCCTCGGGAGGAGGGGAATAGGTTTAGGGGTATTGCCTAAAGGACGGGCCTAAGGCCCATGATTAAGCGCGGGCTCTCCCAAGCCCATACCCCGCGTGACGTTGGGATATTTTCAAGAATTTTATAAAAAGGAGTCGCCACTAGCCTATTGGGGTCGGTTAGAAACCAAGTGAGGCATGGGAATATACCTCACTTCCTACGCAACCAGAGAATCTAGGGTCGGGGACTTGATTACACTAATTAATCAATTAGTGCCCTTTCGGTACCTAATCTTGTTCATTTTAAAAGAAAAGCTTTTTTTTGTCAAGCAGTTTGGATTGATTTTACATTCATCCATTAACATGCAAGGTGATCGTGTGCGTGCGCAAATCATTAAAATAACAACTATGGCTACCAAGATCCTAATTACAAGTAAAATTAACACATGCAACTAAACAATTGCAAACATAGTTAAACATGTAAATTAAACATGCAACATAACCAATATACGAGCAAATAAAAGCCTAATTACGCTATAAAGGCAAAACTTAGCAAATTCTAACCAAACCCCATATTTTTTGGAATTTTCGATTTTTTTAATTAATTTTTTAAAATTTTTTAATTTTAAAATTTTTAATTTTAATTAATTTTTTTAATTTAATTTTTTTTAATTTTTTTTTTTTTTTAAATAATTTTTTTATATAAAAGAAAGTCGAATTTTTCATGTTTTCTGAATTTTTGAATTTTCTGGATTTTTTGAATTTTTTATTATTTTTTTCGAATTTTTTTCGATTTTTTTCGAATTTTTTATTTTTTTTTAAAAATTAATATTTAATATTATTATAATATTATACTTCAAGAAAAAGGGTTCGGACCGGGTGTGCCCAATCCGGCCCGCGAACCCGGCCCGAACCCGGATCCGACACTTTCAAAAAAATTAAATAATAATAATAATCATTAAAAAAAAAAATTAAAATCAACTCTTTTTGTCTTTTCCACTGCGTCCTTTCCCTGCTCCGTCTGCTCAACCACCCTTCCCGAAGCCAGCTTTTGCGGTTTTCCTCTCTTGCTTTTTTTTTTTTGCTTTTTTTTTTTTGCTTTTTTTTTTTTTATTTGCTGGTTTTTTTTTTTTTTTTTTAATTTGTTTCCTTCAAGTCGTCTTCTTCCTGCAAACTCTGCACGCCGAAGCCACCTTCTCTCCCACGCCCTCTTTCGCCGAAACTCGTCGATCAAACTAGCGCCCTTTTAAACAAGCCTCACTACCCATCGTCTTAGGCACCGACACCGCTCGCGCTCGGACAACCGTCGAGCCGACACACACTCTCTCGCCGATCGGACAAGGAGGAAGACGAGACCTAATTCGCATGAAAAAGCCCCAAATCGCAACATACGGCTATAAGCCCTAATCACGATGATGTAAACTAGACATGGACGAAACAAAAACGTGTGAAATAACAACAAAACATATCTATCAACAGCAAACGCATATACTGAGCGAAGATTCGAGGATGGTCATGTGGCTTTCTCTGAGGCATTTCGTCGAACACGCGAGATACACCGGTTAACCGAAGGAATCTGATTTCACTCGGGGTAGAGATTTGAGCAAACATCCACATGACATGTACAAGCAATACTAAAATCAGCTCATGGACCAGTTAATCGAGTCGGAACAGACATAAATGAAAAAAAAAAAACAACTATCTCCGGGCTTCAATAAACTTGCAGAACTTAGATATCATTTAGACATTTTTACAAGCACTTGGTGTGCGCGACTGATACAGGGGATTTTCACTTGATAGAGACACTAGACCAAACCAAACTCCTACCACGCACCAGAATAAGCCTACCGGGAGGACCGGCTCGGACCGAAACCTGCGCGAACTAGCCAGCGCGAGTTCCGGCCCGACGCCCCCAAGAAACTAAGGGTACACAGTCATACGAATCCTACCTGGTTCGAAAGGAGGACTCCGGCGACGAACGGACCTCCAGCAACAACCCAAAAACCCTCCAAGCTTGAGCTTTGGTCTCCTCCGTTCTCTCTCGATCTCCCCTCAAATCAAAAAAAAAATAAATAAATAAATAAAACAGCCGAGAACCCCCATCTTCTTTTAACCTCGGCCAGCAAGCGCGCATGGCCTCTGCCACTGCCCGCTTGTCGGCCGAATCGCACCCCCTTATCCGCGGATCGCGCCGCTTCGCCTGCCCGTCGATCCCCTGCTCCCTCTGCCGCTCCTCCGCTCGTCCTCCCTGATCTCTGTCGGTTCTGCAAATCTTCGAGCGAAGACCAGCAAGGGAAAGAAAGAAAGGCTGGGTCGGGCTGCTCGCCTGCTTGCCGATCCCCTTGCTCCCTCTGCCGCTCCTCTGCTCTTCCTCCCTGTTCTCTGCCGCCCTTCTTTTTGCAGGTCGTCGCGCGAAGGAGGAAGACAGCCAGGCGTGGGCTAGGGGGAAAGGAGGTTGGGTCGGGCCAAGGTTAGATCCGGCCCGACCCAACCATTTCCTTCTTTCTTTTTCTTCACTTCTTTTCTTCTTTTTTTTTTTTTTTAAAAATAATAATAACAATAATCTCTTTTTTTTTATTTGATTTTTTTAGTAATAATTTTGTGACTAATTCCTAATTTTGTATGCAATTAAATTATAAATAAAATGGCGAAATTTAGGTGTCAACAAGGGGCTTCGAATAGACGTAGACATTGCTTTTTTTTTTTTTTTTTTTTTTTTGTGACAGGAGGAACCGGCTTGGTGGTAGCCGCCGTAAACCCCAGGCGACACGTGCTAGCCACCACACACGTGCCATCGAGTAAGTCACCTAGTTTCTCAACCAGTCTCCCTACAACTTGCGTCGTAAGGGCTTCGAACGCTCGACCTCTCCGGCAGAGAGGGAATGCCTACCCAACTGAGCCACCGCGGTGGGTGGTATAGATGTCGACATTGTTTATATCACATAAGACAATCATTGTCTACATGAGCAATTTTCGTCTAAAATTAATTCAAATGTCTACATTGACAAATTATTTAAAAATTTATGACTAAATTGTCATTATTGTTTGCTAAAAAAATGTCATTATTGAATAGTTTAAATTTGGTATAAGTGTAATAAATGTAGAATTTTCTGGATAATTATTCCTCAACCAACACATCCTCTTCTAGTGACCCAAAAGAAGGGCGTCGATTGGTTTTGTCCTTGTTATGTCAGTCAAAATTAGAGTCATGTTTTCCTCTTGGTTGTCCAATGCCATGTAATGAAATGCATAATTGCTGGATTGAGAGCTTCGACTTTGTGACGACGATGGCAATTCGTTCAGAGCAAACGCGTCAAATCACTCTGGCATCTCTCATCTTCACAACTCTCTCCTTGCTACCATCCTCTCACCTTTCCCCTTTTCTTCATCGTCATCAATCAAATCCAACTTCATTTCTCTCGCTCAGCCACATCCTAGGGGCTCTAATCGAACTTCTCTTTCCGATTCCCACCCATAAGATTGATCAGACTTGTGTGTTCTATCCTGGGTGATCTTCTTAACGGGGCATATGCATTTTTAATTTTGTATAGAAATATTCATTATGGGATCCTTTTGTGATCCATTGCTTTGAATTGCCTGAAGAGCTAATTCATGAAAAGTGAAATCCAGCGAAAACTTAATTGGATTTTAATTCTGGAAAATGATATAAGTTGACTTTGGTGAGGAATCATGCTTTGATTTTGACAATTGAGCATAACAAAATATCAATTTAATCATGGATCGAGTTAAACACTTTTTTGGGCTCAAAATCTCAAAATTTCTTGGTGTAATTTGAGCCGATTGGGACACAGCTACTTCCGAAAATTTCCTTGAGTTCAACCATCTAACATTTTTACTTGAAAATGAAAAACCTATGCTTTCTCTGTCTATTTGCCTAAGCCTACCGATGCCATACCACCAAAGCCTTTAGCCAACAACCAATATCTTGTCTCTAACCATCACCACCTAAAAAAACTCGGGGGTGCATCGAAATCCTATAAATCCACTCGATCTCATCCATTGAAAGTTGCGGATGCCATGTAGGCCAAGCCTAGGATCAAGTTGCCTCATGTGGATTCTGGCAGGCTTTGCAATGGCTCCACCGCCCCTCGCCTCATTCCACCACTCCCATGCGCATGCCCTTGCTCCAAGAGCATTTACACCCACCAATGCGCCTCTCCTGACCTTGGTTTTTTTGTTTTTTCGGCTGTACGTGCTCAGTTTGGAATTGTACGGATAGTGTGTCATCCGTTAATGCAAGAGTTCAGTGATTTTAGAACAAACCCAGGATTTCGGTCACACCATACAATCCCCGCGCTTTACATTAGCCCTCTCACTCTACTCATCCCATATGCATATCGTTGGTCAACCAAGGCCACTATTGATTAGGAAAAGAAAAACGAGACCACCACGTACCGCTACACCCACGTGTGGCCCACGCATGGGCCAATACCATCGGCCACCTAATGAAAAGCTGTCCTAAAAGCGTAACTGAAATGATGATTGAACGCGCAATCGAGCACTGGTGGCCTTTTGTCAATCTTGCTGGTGAAGTTACAACTGGGAATTTCAAGACCATCATGAGCTGCGCTCCTTTTGTCTCTTTCTTGGCAGGTTCGGGCACTCTAACCCCACTTCTACGTTCCACCCTCATATTTATTATAGTCGTAAAATTAAATAATCGAAGCATCACCCTTATCCCATCTTTCTATAAATACTCCTTCCCCCTTCAACGCAACCCACAACTTAAACAAAGCGAGAAGCTACCTCAGCTTTCACCTTTCCTCAGTCTCAGCCCAAAACTCAGCCACTACGATGGCATCGTTCTTCGCTTCTTCTAAAACAGCTCTTCCAAAGCTATTCCTCGCTCTCTGCCTCCTCCAGATGGCCTCCGCCACCAGGAGGCTGACCGAGCTGGTCCAAGACCAATCCTCGCCCATGAAGTACCATAATGGCCCTCTCCTCTCCGGCAAGATCTCCGTCAACCTCATCTGGTACGGCCGCTTCAAGCCCTCCCAGCGCACCATCGTCTCCGACTTCGTCACCTCTCTCTCTTCCGATGCTTCTTTGGCTCACGCCCCTCCTTCCGTCTCCCAGTGGTGGAAGACGGTCGACAAGTACTACCACCTCTCCTCCTCCAAGAGGCACACTCCCTCTCTCGCGCTCTCGCTCGGGAGGCAAGTCCTCGACGAGAGCTACTCTCTCGGGAAGTCCCTCACGAGCAAGCACCTCGTCGAGCTCGCCTCCCGGGGCGAACAGCGGAACGCCATCAACGTCGTTCTCACCTCCTCCGACGTGGCCGTCGAGGGATTCTGCATGAGCCGGTGTGGCTCCCACGACTCCGCCGTCGGTTCCGTCAAGGTCAACGGCAGGAGCTCGAGGTTCGCGTACATCTGGGTGGGCAACTCGGAGACGCAGTGCCCGGGGCAGTGCGCTTGGCCGTTCCACCAGCCCCTGTACGGCCCGCAGAGCCCGCCGCTGGTGGCGCCCAACGGCGACGTCGGCGTCGACGGGATGGTGATCAACCTCGCGGGCCTCCTCGCCGGGACCGCCACGAACCCGTTCTCGAACGGGTACTACCAGGGCGAGGCGGGGGCGTCACTTGAGGCGGCGTCCGCGTGCACGGGGATCTACGGAAACGGGGCGTACCCCGGCTACGCTGGGAACTTGCTGGTGGATAAGGCGACGGGGGCGAGCCACAACGCGCACGGCGTGAACGGGAGAAAGTACCTGGTCCCGGCTCTCTACGATCCGTCCACGGCGTCCTGTTCGACGCTGGTGTGAGGGAAGTGGAGAGAGATTGAAACGATGACGTTTAAGCAACCGGACTGATTCATTCATTCGTTTATTGGTTTTTTTGTTGCTGTATATTACGGTCATTATAGTTAATAGAAAACGCAGGCCACTTTTATTTGCTACAATTTTATTCTCTAGTGCAAAGCAAGCGGGTTAATCCGTTCTTAATCTGACGATTTTAGCTCACTCCTTCATTAATTAACATCAACAATAATCTCCAGAAAGACCACTTTCTTGTATGGCTATTCCCAATATTCCTTTCGGACGATTTTAGACGTGAATTGAGTCATTCATTACAAATGTGGCTTAACAACAACAAACTTTCTTATTTTCAAATATATTAATCTTATACTTAACTTCACTTGAGGTTAGGGCTTGTATCTGACCATAGGTTAAGCATTTAGTTACTTACATTAATCATTGATGAAGCCCGTTGTTACATCATACTCCTTCAATTCATCGTTGATCCACTAATAAAAACAATCGCTAACAATGTGCACAATTCATAAGAAAATTTGTGCCGATTGATGATAAATATCAAAGTTTGGACATTAATTACATGATATAGTCACAAGTATTGCATTGTTAACAAACATAGAATGTGGATAAGCACTTAACTATAGGAGTGAGTATGGTCTAGGTTAGGCTGTTTAGACTGGTCCACCCCCTAATCTTAGGATCAATCCATATAATGTTGGTCTTCAATTTTTGGGATCGAAGACCAATCTTGGGACAGAGGACCGAACCGACCCAATGGGTTCGATCAGATTATAAGGTTAACCCGAGATTAACTGATAATTTTTTTGTTTTATATTTTGTATTCCCTGAAAATGTAAACTTATCATTTCAAATTATATGTCTATCGATATTGTGACATTATACAACCAAACTAAAAATATTATTACATATTCAACGAATTTAAGAAAAGGTAATAATAGAAATTTTTCACCTACTAAAAACAATAAACCATAAAAACAATTAATACCGCTCATAAAGATACGGAACAAAATGGGACGTTGAGTGGCAAGCGGGGAAGTTCAACCGGGTGAGAGTTGAGTAGCGAGCGGGAAGTTATATCTTTCAATTTTGGCAAATTGAAGATTAAGAGGATAATGAAGACATAAGAGAACAATTCCTTGAGGAGGATGCCATGAAGAGCCGTTTAATGCTGTTGACATCGTTTGACTTAGGTTTTTATAAAAAAAGTATAAATAATATATTAGATATATAATATATTTTATTAAAAATATATTATATACAATTAAGGTTGGTTCGGATTAGACCGATTCTAAACTCCAAGAATCGAGAATCAATCCACATAGTGCTGATCTAGGGATCTTAGGACTAAGGACCGACTCAGTCCTCCTAAAATTGGACTAGGACCGATAGAATTGGGCCGGTCTAGGGTCCGTTAGGGATTTAACCCGGGACCGATGCTTACCCCTACTTAGTTAACAGAATTATTTCTGACAATTAGCTCCACCACCACCACCAACTAGCATGTCGTCTCCTCACAACCCAAAAGGAGGGTGCTAACCGGTTGTCCTTCTCCTCACAGTCAAAACAAGTCTCGTTTTTCCTTTAGCTTTTCAAGGCCCTGTAATGAAATGCACAATTGCCGGACCGAGAGCTCTGACTTTGTGCTAATGAAAGCGCTTCATTAACAAGCAAACGCGTCAAATCATGTTGTCTCTCTTGTCTTTATATCACCACTTTTGCCTCATTATCATCCTCTCACCATCTCCATTTCCTTCATCGGCATCATTCAGATCTAACTTCATTTCTCTCACTCAACGACATCCTAATGGCTTCCATCGACCCGTCTTTTTCTCACTCCCACCCATTAGATTGATCAAACCCATGCGATCCACCTTAGGTAATATTCTTAAGAGGCTATTGTGGGTCCGTTTGATAACATTTTTGCTTCAGGAAAAAATTTCTTTTTAAAAATAGTCTTTTTCTATTTATATTCTTTAGAATAATTTCTTAATAAAAGAACGCATTTGGTAACTATATAAAATTTATATTCTTATAATGGAAAAAAAAAAAAATAGGAGTGTGTTTGGTATGATTCAATAAGTTTTTTGTAATAAATAATTTCTTTTAATTTTTTTATTCTTCCTTACCGCCGTCAACCACCGACCTTGTCCGTTGCCACCCGTTGCCGACCCCCATCGCCGATGATCACTGACGACCCCGCTCGCCGCAATCGACTGCCAATCGGCCAATCAACGGCGGCGGCGTCAGCGATCATTGATGGTCGTTAGCGGCAAGCGGTGGCAGGCCGCAGCAACATTGGTCGGCAACGACGGTGACCATAGCAAAGGCGGCGAAGGGGGTGGTGGCCATCAAATAAGAAGAAAATGAGAAAAGAAAAAAAAAGAAAAGAGAAAATAACTTATTTCTATAAATTGTTCCTAGGAACAAGAAGTTATTTTTTCTACTTCTTGTTTCTGTTCTAAATCTATTTCACGACCAATTTTATATTCAAGGAAATAAAAAATTAATTGACATTACTAAACGGGGGGGGGGGTGGTGGCCATCAAATAAGAAGAAAAGGAGAAAAGAAAAAAAGAAAAGAGAAAATAACTTATTTCTATAAATTGTTCTTGGGAACAAAAGTTATTTTTTCTACTTCTTATTTCTGTTCTAAATCTATTTCCCAGCCAATTTTATATTCAGGGAAATAAAAAATTAATTGACATTACTAAACGGATTTTTGTTTTTTTATTTTTGTTCCGGTGAACAAAAGAAAATAAATTTGGAGACTTTACCAAAAAAAAAAAAAAAAAACATAAATTTGGAGAAATAGAAACATTACCAAATATGGCTTATATATGCATATTCGTTTGTATTAAAATATTCCATTTATGGCCTTTGGCGATTTATTGCCTTGGATTGTTAAATTAAAGATGGGAACCATGAAAAGAGATGTTGCCCGAGAACTCAGTTGGATCTTGGTTTAGGAATAGGATGTAGGTTGACCTTGATGGAGATCCTGTTTTGACTTCAACTATTGAGCGTAACAAATTGTAAATTGGCTCATCAATCCAGTTAAACGCTCTTTTGGCCTTGAAGTCTTAAAGTTTCCTTGTATAATTCGAGTCTACTTGAACACAATTTTCCTCGAGTTCAACCAACGAACACTTTAAGCCTGCAGAAAAGAACAAGAAGAAGAAGAAACAAAACTATGCTCTCCCTATAGGTGGGCTTCTGCCGGTTTGCCCAAGCCCACCGACGCCAAGCCACCAACCTCCAACCAACACCCAATATGCTCTACCTTGAAAAACTCTAGTGCATCGGAACTATATTAGCCCACTCGATCTCATTGTTTAAAAGATGTGGGTACGATGTAGGTCACAGCCAAGATCAAATGGCCTCATCCCATCATTTGCACAAGGGGTGAGCATGATTCCAAGGTATGACCTAGAATTTGAGAATCAGATCGATGGAAACTTGTCCAATTCAGATTCGAAGATATGCATGATAAGTTTCAGGTTCCAAAAATTAGAGGATCTTTTTTGAGAGATAGATTCCAAGTTCTAGGTTGATGGAATTAGGAACTAGAGATAGATTCCAAGTTCTAGGTTGATGGAATTAGGAACTTGTACATAAAACTTGGAATTAGTTTTTGCATTTTTTTTTTAATCTATGTCTTCACTAATCGTAGGGTGTTTCATGGTGTTCGATAATAAGTGTATAATTTAAAATCACTAGTGGAGCTTCCATTTTATGTCTAAAACTTTTATGTTGTTAATGTTTCATAATTTTTGTGTGTCTAAATATAAATTGTTATTAATGAATTGTAGTAATAAGTAGTAGTCATTAAAGTCACTACAATAATTCAATTAATAATATAGGTAAAGCTTGGATAGAACTTGGAACCGAGATTGGAACTTGTAACAAAGTCGATTCAAGGTTCCGGCACATACCTACAGGTTCCAAGAAGTGAGGAATTTATTCCCTAAGTAGTATCGACATCGACACGTGGCACGCAGCACATAACATAACATGCTGATACATCGTTTTTCAAAAAATAAAGAATTCTGATACATTAGGACACATGGTACATTATACTTGATAAATTTTCATTTTTATGATTATTTTAATAAAAATGAGCAAAGAATAAATTTATTCTAAATATATTAACCGGCGATTTGTCTATATCATTTATTGTTTTAATTTGATATATTCAACTTTTAAAAATTGGAGAAAAAACAAGCAATTTATATTCTAGACTTACGTGTCAGAGCATATCCGAAGAGAAGAGAAACAAATAAACTTGGAGGGTAAATTGTGTATCACAAAAAGTGAAAGTTAGAAAAGAAAAGAGATTAGGTTTTTCTTCCTTCCCATTTATTATTATTTTTTTTACATATTTATATTTTTTATTGAAATCTTTTTTAAAATTAACCATGTGCATATCAAAATTATGTGTCGGAATTTCAAATTAGCATGTCCGAGAGTATTAGAAAAGTTGATTAGGTGTTGGATTTTTCAATATTTGTTGATCGAGTGTTGAACACATGCTGGAGTGTCTAATAAGACACGAAAGCTCTCGAAGAATGTTAATACTTCATAACCTATTTCAACATGTACGTTTCAAATTTTAGATAGAACTTGTATGGAATCTAAAATCGCTTACCTTTATACATACTTTTGCTTTGAGACCATTTCCACCCACTTGTGTGCCTCTGTATGTCTTTCTCAGTATGTCTCTATTTTAAATTATATGGATGATATGTCATATGTTAGTGCTAAAGTTAAGATGACTTTAAAACAAATTTATACTTTCGGCCACACAATACTATTCCCACGCATGACGTTAGCCCTTTCACCGTACTCATTCCATATACGCATCATCGGTCAAACGAAGGCCACCACGGAGAGCAAAATCCACGAGTGTCCCGTGCAGGGGCCAATATTATCGACCGCCATTTTGGGCCGACAAAGCCGCCATATCTTGAAGCATAAGTCAGCCGACTATTGCATCCACCACCGCGTCTCTTATGCCAAAATTACCAAAAAATTTTTCTTAGTACACCTATACCAATTCAATCTTAAACATTTTAACTTGATCAATTTTGCCAATATAGTCCATTCAACCATTTTAACTAAAAATCGTTTACGCGGATGTCGGCTGTATTATGTGATATAATTGACACTAATATGAATAAATTTTATGATTTATTATTATTTTTGTTTCTAAATTTTGCTTTATGTATATTTTATTTTATTTATCTATTATATTCTTTCTCTGTCAATTGCTGGACCTCAGCAATGTTCAGCGACAAACCCAAGGCAACAATCCGCGAGGACCCTCGTCAAAGGCCAACAAGTGTCGACCAAGGCCAAGCTCGCTTCGAGCGAGACTTACTTTTGCCAAATTTGGCAAGGGGCATTGAGGTTATGACCTTGCCAATCATCTCTAGTGGCTGTTCCCTGGCCATCTCTACTTCCCAACAATTAGTGGAGGAAGACGGAAAGAAAAGAAAAGAAGAGAAGAGAAAAATATAACTAGAAATTTAGAAAAAAATAATGAAAATTGCATAAATTGTCACATTAGTGACATGATTCAATTAATGAATTTAAAAGTTTGGAATTAAATTAACATAAATATAATAAATTTAAATTTTTTTAAGTAATTACTCTCGCCATAGTTCCACATTCCTCTGCACAAATTTGCGACTTAGTCTTGCCGCCCCGCCGGCCATCCCTTTACTGCATCACAAACCGAGCCACTTCTATTAATTATATTGGATGCACGTAAATCAAGAAATGTCCATGGCCATAAAAATAATTAGAGAATAACGTTTCCTTTTTTTTCAATAAAATATTTGAAAAAGCCCTACCGCCCTTCTCCGAGGGTAACGAGAAAGATCAGTGTAAGGTCAGTTTCGTCCATTCAACTGTAGCTAAGCTGGATTATTATTATTATTATTTTGGTCAAAGGTAAGCTGGATTGCATTGCTCACTCTCTGTTTGAATTTCAGCTAACAGCTCGCAAAAAGGGACTATTATATTTAGCCTGAATTCCAACATAGAGTCCCAACTCAAAGACAGGTTCCGCTCCTTTTGCGCACACGTCCACTTCCATTAATCAAATTTTTCTGTTCAATTTAAACATGAGAGATGTCGAGAGACAGAAAATTGTCATACCATTTGATAGTGAAATTGATATGTTTTATCTATATAATATATATATGTGTGTGTGTGATCTCCTTCTACCTATCAATTTAAATTTTTAATTAAGGCTTTTTAATAATATGATTTTAGAAAAAATTTAAGAAAATTCGATATAAATTATTTTGTTCAAAACATCAATTGCAATAGGTAAATTAAGCATTATCACTTTTTTTGATCGGTTACCTAAAAAGCTGTATTGAGAGCGTAAATGATGACTACGCGTAGTCGGGCACCAGTGGTCTTTTGTCAATCTTGCTGGTGAAGTTGCAACTGGGACATTCAAGACCATCATGAGCTGCCCTCCGTTTGTCTCTTTCCAGGCAGGTTCCGGCGCTTTAACCCCACTACTACGTTCCCCACTTCATATTAATTATTATATTATAATATATAGTCGTAAAATAAAATAATCAAAGCATCGCCCTCATCCCTCCCTTGTATAAATACTCCTCCTCCCTTAGACACAACCCACATCTTAAACAAAGCGAGAAGCTACCTCTGCTTTCTCCTTTCCTCTTTCCTCATTCTCAGCCCAAAACTCAGCTACAATGGCATCCTTCTTCGCTTCTAACACAGCTCTTCCAAAGCTGTTCCTCGCCCTCTGCCTCCTCCAGATGGCCTACGCCACCAGGAGGCTGGCCGAGCTGGTCCAAGACCAGTCCCCGCCCATGAAGTACCACAATGGCCCTCTCCTCTCCGGCAAGATCTCCGTCAACCTCATCTGGTACGGCCGCTTCAAGCCCTCCCAGCGCACCATCGTCTCCGACTTCGTCACCTCCCTCTCCTCCGACCCTTCGCTGTCTCAGGCCCCTCCTTCCGTCTCCCAGTGGTGGAAGACGGTCGACAAGTACTACCACCTCTCCTCCTCCAAGAGGCGCACTCCCTCCCTCACGCTCTCGCTCGGGAGGCAAGTCCTCGACGAGAGCTACTCCCTCGGGAAGTCCCTCACGAGCAAGCACCTCGTCGAGCTCGCGTCCCGGGGCGAGCAGCGGAACGCCGTCAACGTCGTGCTCACCTCCTCCGACGTGGCCGTCGAGGGATTCTGCATGAGCCGGTGTGGCTCCCACGACTCCGCCGTCGGTTCCGTCAAGGTCAAGGGCAGGAGCTCGAGGTTCGCGTACATCTGGGTGGGCAACTCGGAGACGCAGTGCCCGGGGCAGTGCGCGTGGCCGTTCCACCAGCCCCAGTACGGGCCGCAGAGCCCACCGCTGGTGGCGCCCAACGGGGACGTCGGCGTCGACGGGATGGTGATCAACCTCGCGGGCCTCCTCGCCGGGACCGCCACGAACCCCTTCTCGAACGGGTACTACCAGGGCGAGGCGGGGGCGTCGCTGGAGGCGGCGTCGGCTTGCACCGGGATCTACGGCAACGGGGCGTACCCGGGCTACGCTGGGAACTTGCTGGTGGATGAGGCGACGAGGGCGAGCTACAACGCGCACGGTGTGAACGGGAGAAAGTACCTGGTCCCGGCTCTCTACGATCCGGCCACGTCGTCGTGTTCGACTCTGGTGTGAGGGAATTGGCGACAGATAGAAACGACGACGTTTAGGCTACCAGATTAATTCATTCATTCTTTTATTGGTTTTGTAGTTGCTCTATATTATTGTCATTATAGTTAATGAAAAAGGCAAACCACTTTTATTTGCTACAATCATATGAGCCAATGCAAAGCAACCAGACTAAATCCACGCTTAATCTGAGGAGTTCAGCTCTTCACTCACACAATTCAATAAACCGACCGGGCTAATTACACCATTTGTGGAAGAAAAGACCATTACGTAGTGAATGTATGCTCTAATTACCGATTTAGTTTTTGGGGGAACAGATGGAGGGGCTTAGGTCGAGGGAGCGTGAGAAATCCATTATTAATACTGGCGTAAGTCATTGATTATGGCAAAAGGCACATGGGATTAGAACTCTCACTTTTCTAAGTGGAAATGCTGCATATAACACGAACGTTACTTAACTTAACAGTAACCCCAAATGATCATAACTTTATGGTTTATTCAAATTATTGCTATTAGGTGCTCATCGTCGTGGAAATAGTTAACGTTGTTATATATGGTTTCTAAACGACAAGGTGCGATGCTCCTCACAAACCCCTAGGGAGACAGAGATCTGAATTGAGTCATTTGTTACAAATGTGGTTTGACCACTGCAGACTTTCTTATTTGCATGTAAATTAGTCATATACTTAACCACACTTGAGGGAGGAGTTTCTATCATACCATGAGTTAAGCAACTAGTCACTTACATTAATCACTGGATGAAGCCCGTCATTGTATCAGACTCCTTCAATTCACCAGTCAAGAAATAATAATGTAGAATATAGATTTAAGGAATTTTTGTATATAGTTTGATGTCTAGAAAAGAATATATAGAGAGCTCATATATTAACTTTGATATTTGATTATGTAAGGAAATTAAATTAGATATGTATGACTAATATAGAGATAGAAAATTAGAGGAAATATCCTGAATATCTCTAGAAAACATCTACACATCTCTAAAGTCGTTTCTCAAATTCACGATGACTGGGTCAACTTGAGTTTGAAATCAAATCAAACCGCATACAACAACTGAGATGTGGCAGATGAGGTGGTTTCCGATGTTGTTTGCAACGAAACTCACAAATCTAGCTAGTTTGAGGGTGGCAAATCTAATGGTGGTGTTGACCTCTCAAAATGACATGTGAAAGGTCGAGAATTGGAGGGCAAAATGCTAGCCACCAATGCGGGCAGCTTGCAAAATAGTAAGTGAGCGACATAGCCTATACAACTAGTGTTGTAGCATCAAGTGGCTTATACAATTGATTTGAGAAATTAGTTATTGAGCGATGTGACCTCTACAACTAGCATTAAAGAAAAAGTCACCTCTATGATAAAGGCTCAACTAGGCAATGCGATCGATACGGTTGGTGTCAAAACATGATCATTGTGGAATGGATTGGATTAAGTGCTTCCTAAAATTAGATTTGTGCGCACAAAATGAACACTCATGATTGTTGAGCGGTAGGGATGGACGATTTATTTGGGTGTGCATTAGGGTGCTCAAGGAGCATGGGTGCGTCTATGCAAAGTGCACCTAATGTAATAGGGTTGCCTTAACAAAGTGGTTTCGATACCAAGTTAAAAATAAATAAATAAAAACTCCAAATTAATACATCCGTTACAAATTTATTTTAAACTACTTGTTTGACACTAAAACTTCAAACTAGTACACATGCAACAAAATTACCCTCAATTAGTTTTCGTCATCAAAATACTGAGTTAGATGATATGCAGTAGGTAACGGGTGTATTAGCTTGAGGCCTTATTATTGATTTGTTACAAATATATTAGTTTGTGGTTTTTCATAGTATTACTCTAATTCAATGGAAACTAACAGAGACTGCATTTGTCACAAATGTATCGATTTGGAGTTTTTATAGTTAAAAAATCAATTTTGGATAAATTTGTCATAAGGGTGCAATTTTTGGATTTTTAATGGTAAAAAAAAATATTTTAGAATAAATTTATTTTAGGTATATTAGTTTGGACTTTTTCATGGTATTAATCCAAAATAGTAATGCTGAAGACAAATTTGAGGAACTTCTATATATAGTTTGATTTAGAGGAAATAGTACCTCAAGAGTTTATTTATAGGCTTTAATAGATGACTATGTAAGGAAAATAGATTAGATATACATAATCAACATAGATAACAAAAATTAGAGGAAATATCCTAAATATAACTAAAAGATATATACATATCTCTAACATCACAGTGGATCTACCGTAGCAACAACTATTAACAATGTCTATAATTCTCAGGAAAATTCATGTCAATTAATGATAGACATCGAAAATTGGACATGAGATAAATGGTACGGCATGCTGGAAGGAGCTCATTCGCTAACCAATAAAAAATTAGGACTCGCACTTCAGCTAACACGCCCATTCTTGACAACTGGCTCCACCACCACCGCCACCGCCAACTAGCATGTCTTCTCCTTGCGACCCATATGAAAGGGCACTGGGTGGTTTTGTCCTTGTTCTCTCAGTCAAAACAAGAGTCTTGTCTTTCTCTCGGCTGTCCAATGCCCTGTAATGAGAGAAATGCCCAACTGCTGCACCGAGAGATTTGACTTTTTGCCAACGAAAGCAATTCATTAACAAGCAATTGGTCAAATCAAGCTGGCCTCCCTTGCCTTTGCTTCAAGCTGGCCTCTCTTGCCTTTTCTTCACCATTCCCTCCTCACTACCATCCTCTCACCTTCCCCCTCTCCTTCATCGTCATCACTCAAATCAAACTTCATTTCTTTCGCTCAGCCAACGTCCTAGGGTCTCCAATCGACCTTCTCTTTCTCAGTCCCACCCATCAGATTAAACAGACCCATGCATTTTATCTCGGGTAATCTTCTCAATGGGGTTTTTTGTATATGCATTTTTTCATGTATAGAAATGTTCACTTTGTGGCCCTTCTGCGATCTATTGCCTTGAATTGTTTGAATAAAGAGCTGAAGCATAAAAACTGAAATCGGATGAAATTTGGTCGGATCTTGGTTTAAGAAAAGGATATTAGTTGACCTTGGGGAGGGATTCTAAATAGACCATTGAATGTAACAAAATCTCAATTGGACCTCGTTAAATATTCTAGCTCAAAGTCTTAAAGTTTTTTTGTGTAATTAGAACCGATTTGAACACAATTACTTCTAAAAGTTTCGTTGAGTTCAACTATCTAAGATTCTAGCCCTGCAAATAAAAAAGGAAAAAACAAAACTATGCTCTCTCTAACAATTTGCCCTATCCTACCAACATCATGCTTTAGCCAACACTCAATGTCCTCTGCGTCCAACCATCACTATTTAGGAAACTTCTTAGGTGCACCGAAATCCTATTAGCCCACTCCATATCATCCTTTGATAGTTGTGGGTCCCATGCAAGTTACGCCTAAAATCAAGTGGCCTCATGTCGATTTCGGCACGCTTTGAATGGCTCCACATCCTCTGGCAATGCTGGCCTCATCCGACCGTTTCCACAGACATGCCTTTGCTCCGAGACCATTTCCACCCACCTTTGCGCCTCTTGTAACCTTAGTTTTTTTTTTTTTTTTTTTTTTTTTTGCTGTTTGTGCTCAGTTATGAATAATATGGGTGATGTGTCATATGTTGGTGCATGAGTTTAGGTGATTTTAGGACAAACCCAAACTTTCGGTCACACCACACATTTCCCACTCATTACATTATCCCTTTCCCTTTACTCATCCCATATATATATATATATATATATATATATATATATATCATCGGTCAACCAAGGCCACTATTTACAAAAAAAATAATAATAATAAAAAGCCCGCCACGTAGCGCAACACCCACGATTGTAGCCCAGCATGGGCCAATAATATCGGCCACCTCTTAAAAAGTCGTCCTGGGAGCGTAAACGAAATGATGATTGAACGCGTAGTCCAGCACCAGTTGTCATTTGTTTATCTTCCTGGTAAAGATGCAACTGGGAATGTCAAGACCAACATGAGCTTCCCTCCTTTCGTCTCTTTCCAGGCAGGTTCCCGCACTTTAACTCCACTTCTACGTTCCACCCTCCTACATATTTTTATAATATATAGTCGCTCACCCTCATCCCACCCCTGTATAAATACTACTCCTCCCTTCAACACAACCCAAAACCTAAACAAAGCGAGAAACTACCTCTGCCTTCACCTCCCTTTCCTCACTCTTTAGCCCAAAACTCAGCTACTACGATGGCATCGTTCTTCGCTTCTTCCAAAACAGCTCTTCCAAAGCTGTTCCTCGCCCTCTGCCTCCTCCAGATGGCCTCCGCCACCAGGAGGCTGGCCGAGCTGGTCCAAGACCAGTCCCCGCCCATGAAGTACCACAATGGCCCTCTCCTCTCCGGCAAGATCTCCGTCAACCTCATCTGGTACGGCCGCTTCAAGCCCTCCCAGCGCACCATCGTCACCGATTTCGTCACCTCCCTCTCTTCCGACCCTTCTTTGGCTCAGGCCCCCCCATCCGTCTCTCAGTGGTGGAAGACGGTCGACAAGTACTACCACCTCTCCTCCTCCAAGAGGCGCACGCCTTCTCTCACCCTCTCGCTCGGGAGGCAAGTCCTCGACGAGAGCTACTCGCTAGGGAAGTCCCTCATGAGCAAGCACCTCGTGGAGCTCGCGTCCCGGGGCGAACAGCGGAACGCCATCAACGTCGTGCTCACCTCCTCCGACGTGGCCGTCGAGGGGTTCTGCATGAGCCGGTGCGGCTCCCACAACTCCGCCGTCGGTTCCGTCAAGGTCAACGGCAGGAGCTCCAGGTTCGCGTACATCTGGGTGGGAAACTCGGAGACACAGTGCCCTGGACAGTGCGCCTGGCCGTTCCACCAGCCCCAGTACGGCCCGCAGAGCCCGCCGCTGGTGGCGCCCAACGGCGATGTCGGCGTCGACGGGATGGTGATCAACCTGGCAGGCCTCCTCGCCGGAACAGCCACGAACCCGTTCTCAAACGGGTACTACCAGGGCGAGGCGGGGGCGTCGCTGGAGGCGGCGTCGGCGTGCACGGGGATCTACGGCAACGGGGCGTACCCGGGCTATGCCGGGAACTTGCTGGCGGATGAGGCGACGGGGGCGAGCTACAACGCGCACGGCGTGAACGGGAGAAAGTACCTGGTCCCGGCTCTCTACGATCCGTCTACGTCGTCCTGTTCGACGCTGGTGTGAGGGAAGTTGAGACAGATTGGAACGATGCCGTTGAGGCTCACAGATTGATTCATTCATTCGTTTATTGGTTTTTTTTTTTTTTTTTTTGTTTGTTTGGGTGTATATTACAGTCATTATAGTCAATAGAAAAGGCAAGCCACTATTATTTGCTACAATTTTATTCTCTAGTGAAGCAAGCGGGTTACAGAGTGACACATCAGTTAACATTAAAATTAATCTCCAGATAAATTACTTTCTTGTATGGCTGTTCCCAATATTCCTTTCGGACGATTTTAGACTTGAATTGAGTCATTCATTACAAATGTGGCTTACCAACAACAAACTTTCTTATTTTCAAATATATCAACCTAAAACTCAACTTCATTTGAGGTTAGGGCTTGAATCTGGCCATAAATAAGTAATCTTGGATGAAGCCCGTCATTACATCATACTCCTTCAATTCACCATTGATTCACTAATAGAAACAACCGTTAATAATGTCTACAATTCATAGGAAATCCATATTGATTGATGATAAACATCAAAGTTTGGACACTAATTACATGACATAGTCATGAGAACTGCATTGCCAACAAACATAAAATGTGGAACAGCACTTAGCTAACAGAACTATTCTCAACAATTAGCTCCATCACCACCACCAACTAGCACGTCGTCTTCCCACAACCCAAAAGGAATGGTACTAACTGGTTTGTCCTTGTTCTTTCAGTCAAAACAAGTCTTGTTTTTCCCTTAGCTTTACAAGGCCCGGTAATGAAATGCATAATTGCTGGACCGGCTGCTTCGACTTTGCGCTAACGAAAGCGCTTCATTAACAAGCAACGCGTCAAATCACGTTGTCTCTCTTGTCTTTAGATCACCACTCTCTCCTCATTACCATTCTCTCACCTTCCCCATTTCCTTTATCGCATCAATTAGATCTAACTTCATTTCTCTCGCTAAGCAACGTCCTAATGGCTTCGGTCGACCTTCTTTTTCTCACTCCCCTCCATTAGATTGATCAGACCCATGCGATCTATCCTGGTAATGTTCTAAAGGGGTTATTATATATGCATGTTCTTTTGTATTAAAATATTCACTTTATAGCCCTTTGGCGATCTATTGCCTTGAATTGTTAGATTAAAGAGGGGAATCGTGAAAAGTGACGTTGGCTGAGAACTCGGTTAAATCTTGGTTCAGAAATAGGATATAGGTTGACCTTGATGGGGATCCTATTTTGATTTTAGCTATTGAGCATAATAAAATCTAAATTGATTCGTCAATCTAGTTAAACACTCTTTTGGACTCAAAGTTTCCTTGTATAATTCGAGCCTCCTTGAACACAATTACTTGTAAGAGTTTCCTCGAGTCCAACCAACATTTTAATCCTGAAAAAAAGAATAAGAAGAAGAATAAAAATTATTCTCTCCCTATCGGTTTGCCCAAGCCCACTGATGCCACGCCACCAAACCTTCAACCAATACCCAATATCCTCTGCCTCGAAAAACTCTGGTGCACCGGAATTATATAAGCCCACTCAATCTCATCGTTTGAAAGATGTGGGTGCGATATAAGTCACACCTGGGATCAAGTGGCCTCATTCCACTATTTGCACGTGGAGTGAGCATGGTTCTAAGATAAAATTTAGAACCTCATAATGGATTAATGACAACCTGTCCAATTCTAAGTTTCAATATATATAGGGCGGGTTCTACTTTAAAAAATTGAGAAACTTATTTCAACGGGTAGGTCATAGGTTCTAAATTGATAGAACTTGTAACATAAAACTTGGAATAAGTTTTTGTATTCTTCTTAATCTATGTCTTCACATGATCATAGGGTATTACATGGCATACAATGATAAGTGTATAATCTAAAATCACAAGTCGAGCTTCCATGTTATGATTGATTTTTTTTTTTGTTAATATTTTATATATTTCATATGTCAAAATATAAGTTATGATAAATGAATCATAGCAGTAAGTGGTGGTCATTAAAGATTATAATTCATTGCAATCATTTAATTAATAATATAAATAGAACTTAGATAGAACTTAGAATTGATCCTAAAACCTGTGACAAGGTAGATTCTAGATTTCAGAATATGCAAGGTAAGTTCAAGATTTCAAAAAACGAGGAACCTGTTCCCTAAGTAGCACGTAAAACACAACATGTTGACACATTATTTTTAGAAAAATAGAGAATTCCGACATATGGGGATACGTTATATATTAAATATATATACATGATAATTTTATTAATGATTATTTTCATCAAATTAATTTTATTTAAATTCACAAATAAATAAATAATAATAAAAGAGCCTTGAATGAATTTACACTAAAAATAGTAACCCACAATTTGTTAATGTTATTCATTGTTTCAATTTGACATAATCAACTTAATTCCAATAATCCATAAAATTTGAAGGAAAAAGAAAAACAAGTTATTCATATTTTGGACTCATGTGTTAGATCGTATCGGAAGAAAAAAAAAAAAAATAAACTTAGGAGGTGAATTATTTGTCACAGAAAATGAGAATTAGAAAACAAAAGAAGACTAAGTTTTTTTTTTTTTCCTTCCCTATATTATTTTTTTTTTTTTTTTTTACATATTTACATTTTTTATTGAAAATTTTTAAATTGAAATTGTGAATTGCATATCGAATTTCGGACTCACGTGTCGGAGAGCGTCGGGAAAATTGACTATGTCTTGGATTTTTCGATACCTACTAACCAAGTGTCATACACGTGTTGAAATGTCTGACACAACATGAAGGCTTCTAGAAAGTGTTGATGCTTCTTTCAACTAGTAAATTCTATGTTTCAAATGAAACTTGTATAGAATTTGAAATCGCTCACCATTACATATGCCTTTGCCTCAAGACCATTTCCACCCATCTATGTGCCTCTAATAGCTTCCCTTTTTTTTTTCTTTCTCACTCTATGTCTCTGTTTTAAATTATATGGATGATGTGTCATAAGTTAGTGCTAGAGTTAAGATGATTTTAAAACAAATTCAAACTTTCGGTCACCCAATACAATTCCCGTGCATTACATTATCCCTTTCACTTTACTCATCCCATGTACACATTATCAGTCAAACGGAGGCCACCACGTAGCGCAAAACCCACAAGTGTCCCATGTAGGGGCCAATATCGACCACCATTTCAGGCCGACAAAGCCGCCATATCTTCAAGCCGAAGTCAGCCGACTATTGTCTCCACCACTGCTTATCCTACGCCAAAGTTACCAAAATAAATAAAATAAAATTGAACGTATTGCTTTTGTGCAAATTCAATCCCAAACATTTTAACTTGGCCAATTAGTTCTAACGCATTTAAAAATTTGCCAATATAGCCTATCTAATCAATTTTAACTGGAAACCGCTCACGTGGATGTTGGCTACTTATGTGATGCAATTTGCACTGATATGAATAAATTTTATAATATATATTTTTTGTTTCTATAATTGTTTTTTTTATTTTATTTTTCTTTCTCATTTTTTTTTGAAAAAAAAATTTCTTTATCTATCACCAGACCTCGGCAACGGTCTACAATCGACCTAAGGCAACAACCGGCGAGGACCCTTGTCGAAGGCCAACAAGGGTCAACCAAGGCTAAGCTCGCTTCTAGTAAGACTTGCTTTTTTTTTCGCCAAATCTGGCAAGGGCCAACATGACCTTGCCAATCATCTCTAGTGGCTGGTCCTTGGCCACCACCAAGGCTTGATGACTAATAGAGGAAGAAGGAGAGAAACGAAAAAAAAAAAAAAAAAAACAAAAAAAATATAATTAGAAAATCAATAAATATAATAAAAATTATATAAATTGTCCACATCAGTGATACAATTCAATTTGTAAATTTAAAAATTTTATGACTAAATTAATATAAGTATAATAAGTTTAGAACCTTTCTTGTTAGTTACTCTCACCACCGTTCCATATACCTTTGCACAAATCTGCGACTTAGTCTTGCCACTTTGCCGACCATCTCTTAATCGCATTACAAATCGAGCCACTTCCATTAATTTAATTGAACGCACGTAAATCAAGAAATTTCTATGGCCATAAAAATAATTAGACAATAACGTTTCGTTTTTTTCAATAATTTTTTTTAAAAAGCCCTACCGCCCTTCTCCAAGGCTAATGAGAAAGATCAGTGTAAGGTCAGTTTCGTCCATTCAACTGTAGCTAAGCTGGATTTTTTTTTTTTTTTGGGGTCAAAGATAAGCTGGATTGCATTGCCCACCTTTTGTTTTAAATTCCAGGCAACAGCTAACGGAAGAGGAGAAAAGGAGCTACCATCTTTAGTCTGAAATAGGACAGAAGCTGGATTGCATTGCCCACTTTTTATTTGAATTTCAGCTAACGGACTCTCAAAAAAGGAACTATTATATTTAGTCTGGATTTCAACATAAAGTCCCAACCCAAACACAGGATCCCCTCCTTTTGCGCTTGTGTGCTCTTCCATTAGTCAAATTTTCCAATTCAATTTACACATGAGAGGAGATGTCAAGAGATAGAAATATGCCATATTATTTGATAATAAAATTTTTATATTTTTTATATACACGTGATATCTTTTTGTCTTGGATAAGACTTTTTAACGATTTAATTTTAGAAAAAAATTTAAGAAAATTTGATATAAATATTTTTGTTTAGAACATCAATTGCAATAGGCACATTAGGCATTATCATTATTTTATTTTTTTGGCGATTGGTTACTTAAAAAGCTGTCTTAAGAGCGTAAATGATGATTGAACGCGTAGTCGGGCACGAGTGGTCTCCTGCTAATCTTGCTGGTGAAGATGCAACTGGGGATTGCAAGACCATCATGAGCTGCCCTGCGTTTGTCTCTATCCGAGCAGGTTCCGGCACTTTAACCCCACTACTACGTTCCACCCCACCCCCGACTATTTATTATTATAATATATAGTCGTAAAATAAAATAATCGAAGGCTGACCCTCATCCCACCCCTGTATAAATACTACTCCTCCCTTCGACACAACTCACAACCTAAACAAAGCGAGAAACTACCTCTGCTTTCACCTTTCCTCACTCTTTAGCCCAAAACTCAAGCTACTACAATGGCATCCTTCTTCGCTTCTAACACAGCTCTTCCAAAGATATTCCTCGTCCTCTGCCTCCTCCAGATTGCCTCCGCCACCAGGAGGCTGGCCGAGCTGGTCCAAGACCAGTCCCCACCCATGAAGTACCACAATGGCCCTCTCCTCTCGGGCAAGATCTCCGTCAACCTCATCTGGTACGGCCGCTTCAAGCCCTCCCAGCGCACCATCGTCTCCGACTTCGTCACCTCTCTCTCCTCCGACCCTTCGCTGTCTCAGGCCCCTCCTTCCGTCTCCCAGTGGTGGAAGACGGTCGACAAGTACTACCACCTCTCCTCCTCCAAGAGGCGCTCGCCTTCCCTCACGCTCTCGCTCGGGAGGCAAGTCCTCGACGAGAGCTACTCGCTAGGGAAGTCCCTCAAGAGCAAGCACCTCGTGGAGCTCGCGTCCCGGGGCGAACAGCAGAACGCCATCAACGTCGTGCTCACCTCCTCCGACGTGGCCGTCGAGGGATTCTGCATGAGCCGGTGCGGCTCCCACGACTCCGCCGTGGGTTCCGTCAAGGTCAACGGCAGGAGCTCCAGGTTCGCGTACATCTGGGTGGGCAACTCGGAGACGCAGTGCCCGGGGCAGTGCGCGTGGCCGTTCCACCAGCCCCAGTACGGCCCACAGAGCCCGCCGCTGGTGGCGCCCAACGGGGACGTCGGCGTCGACGGAATGGTGATCAACCTCGCAGGCCTCCTCGCCGGGACCGCCACGAACCCGTTCTCGAACGGGTACTACCAGGGCGAGGCGGGGGCGTCGCTGGAGGCGGCGTCGGCATGCACGGGGATCTACGGCAACGGGGCGTACCCGGGCTACGCCGGGAACTTGCTGGTGGATGAGGCGACGGGGGCGAGCTACAACGCGCACGGCGTGAACAGGAGAAAGTACCTGGTCCCGGCTCTCTACGATCCGTCCACGTCGTCCTGTTCGACGCTGGTCTGAGGGAAGTGGAGACAGATTAAAACGATGACCCTTACGCTACCAGATTGATTCATTCGTTCTTTTATTGGTTTTTTGTTGCTGTATATTTTTGTCATTATAGTTAATAGAAAAGGCAAACCACTTTTATTCGCTCCAATTTTGCTCTAGTGCACAGCAAGCGGGTTAGTCCACTCTTAATTTGACGATTTTAGCTACCCTCCCGCCTATGATAATTTTTTAAGTTACAGAGTTTGTAACATCACATCGCATATAAATACTCAATTAAATGACCCATCAGTAAATGTTAATCCCCAAAAAGACCACCTTCTTGTATGGTTCGTCCCAATATTCATTTCGGAGGATTTTAGAGGTAAACTAAGTCATTTGTTGCAAATGTGGCTCGACGACGGCAAACTTATTGTTTTCCATAGATTAATCTTATATTTAACTACACATGGGGTGGGGGCTTCTAGTTGCACCATGCTCCTTGAAATCATCGTTGGTCCATTAATAGAAACAACTGTTAATAATGTCTACAATATATAGGAAAATTTGTGTCGATTGAAGATGGACATCAATTTTATAGACATCAATTTTAGACATGAGTTACATGACATACGCAAGAGAGCTGCATTGTTGATCAACGTAAAAGTTTGCACCAGCACTTGGCCAACCCGCCCATTCTTGACGATTGGCTCCACCGCCCCCACTAACTGGCATGTCCTCTTTTCGCGACCCAAAAGGAAGGGCACCCGCTCGTTTTGTCCTTATTCTCTCAGTCAAAACAAAAGTCTTGTTTTTCCCCTTAGCTGTCTAATGCCCTGTAATGAAGTGCATTATTGCTGAACCAAAAGCTTTGACTTCGCGGCAACGAAAGCAATTCATTAACGAGCAAACGTGTCAAATCACATTGCCCTCTTGCGCCTTTACATCGCCTCTCTGTCCTCGTTGCCATCTTCTCACCTTCCCCCTTTCCTTCATCGTCGTCACTCAAATCTTACTTCATCTCTCCCGCTCAACTAAAGCCTAGGGACTCCAATCGACCTCCTTTTACTCCCACCCATCAGATTGATCAGACCCGTGCGACCTATCTTGAGTAATATTCTTAATAGGGTTTTTATATATGCATGTTTTTTAAATAAAATATTCACTTTGTGAACTTTTTGGGATCTATTGCCTTAGACTATCAGATTAAAGAGGTGAATCATGAAAAGTGATTTTGGCCAAAAACTTAGTTAGATCTTGGTTCAAGAAAAGGATATGGGTTGACCTTGATGGAGATCCTGTTTTGATTTTAACTATTGAGCGTAACAAAATCTAAAGTACTTTATCAATCGAATTGAACACTCTTTTGGGCTCAAAGTCTCAAAGTTTCCTTGTGAGCCTATTTGAACACAATTACTTCTAAGAATTTCCTCTAGTTCAACCAAGAAGAAAAAGAAAACCTATTTGAATACAATTATTTCTAAGAGCTTCCTCGAGTTCAACCAACTAAAATTGATCACAATTACTTCTAAGAGTTTCCTCGAGTTCAACCAACTAACATTTTAGAAGAAGCAGCAAAACTATGCTCTTCCTATCGGTTTGCTCAAGCCCACCGACGCCACACCACCAAGCCTCCAAACAACACTCGATATTCTGCCTCGAAAAATTGTCGAAGTGCACCGGAATCACTTCCACTTCCACACTTCCAGACACGTGTTTTTGCACCAAGACCATTTCCACTCACCGGCACGCCTAATGTAACCTTTGTTTTCCTTTTTGTATGAGCTAGGGGTGAGCATTAGACTAGATAGGGTCAACCCTAGACCGACTCTGGACTAGCTCAACCTGATCAGTCTAGGTTTGATTTTCGGGGGAATCAGGCCAATCCTTGGTCCTTGGACCCTTAGACCCTGTACTGTGCGGGTTAGTTGTCAGTCTTAAGACTTTAGCATTAACCCAATCCGACCAATTCTATATATATATTATATATAATATGTATTGTATAAGTATTGTATATATTGTAAATCATATGTATCACAAATAATTATATTTTTGTCTATTTTAAACCCTTGCACCTTTGCTTCTATCCTTTCATATGTGATTCTACCGTGTTAATCAGAAAATAGAAACCTAGCCCATATTGACTACAAAAAAAAGAAGCTCTCTTTGCTTGCATCAGCCTTGCTCACCTGGCTTGTTGCTCACCTCACAATTGCAGCTCAAATGGTGAGATTGTTCACCTCTTTTGGCTCACCATACAATTATAACTCAATAATTGCAAATGAAGATTTTTTTTTTTTTTTTTGAAGGTAAGATATGTAATAGATAAGACCAAACTATACAAAAGATCAACACCAAAAACTAGCACTCAAAGAGCAAAAGTTGGATGAGTGAAAGGGAGCCGATGTAAGAGATAACAGAGGCGAAAAGGAAGGAAAGTCAAATAACAAGTCGGCTTAGCACAAAATGCTACACAGCTAAAGACAAGTCGGAGGCAAATGAAGATTTTTGTTGTTACTTTATCTTAGATTTATTTTTTAGATGTAAAGGTGTTCATAATTTAGTCGCCCAATGTCATATTGTTGATGGATATGTAATTTAGAAGAGTATGTTTGTCCTTTTGAAAAATACAAAAAATAAAATAAAAAAATAATCGGCTAGTCTTGGATTAACCCTGAAACTAGACTAAACCCTAGGGTTAATCTGCTCATCGATCCCAAACTGAATAGGATTGGTCTTAATTCAAAAAATTGAGAGCCAAAATTATGTGAGTTGGTCCCTGAATTAGGTGTTAGATTAGCTTAATCTGAACCATGATGACCTCTAATAAGACCTAAGTTTTGAATTATATGATTAATGTGTCAAAGTGTTAGTGCTAGAGGATAGATAATTTTAGAACAAACCCAAACTTTCAGTCCCACGATACAATTCCATGCATTACATTATCCCTTTCACTTTACTCATTCCATATAAATCATCGGTCAAATTAAGGCCACCACGTGGTGCAAATCCCACGAGTGTCCCACGCAGGTGCCGATATTATCGATCACCATTTCGGGCCGACAAAGCCGCCAGAACTTTAAGTAGAAGTTAGCCGATCATTGTACCCATCACCGCTTCTCTATACCAAAATTACCGAAAAAGCCTAAACTTATTATAATTTTATCAATTTGATCTTAAATATTTTAATTTGATTAATATAATTCTAAGACATAAAAATTTATCAATATAGTCCATTTAATAAGTTTTGATTGAAATCACTAACGTGAATATCGGTTATGTTACATGGTAATATAGATAAATATTATAATTTATCTTCTTCTTTTTTTTTTTTATAAATTTTGTTATATTTTTATTTTTTTCTTTATTTTTTTTTTTTTTTCATTTTTTGATAAGGTCCAGCAACCAATTCGATGGAACAACCAGCGAGGCGACCCTTGAGCCTCGCCAAAGGCCACTAAGGGTCAACCAAGGCCAAGCTCCGTTCAAGTGAATTTGGTATTCTCAAATATGGCGAGAGGTAATTGAGGTTGCGACCTCACCAATCGTCTTATGTGGTAGGTTGGTCATTGTCAAGGCTCAACGACTAGTAGGGAAAAAAAAGGAAGGAAAAGAAAAGAAAATTATAATAAGAAATCCAGAAACAATAATAATATTACAAAATTTGTCCAAGAAATTCGTGCAAGCGCAATAAATTTAGAGCCATTTTTTCGTAATTTCTAACGCCACGGTTCGCCCATCCTCCGCACAAATCTGCGACTTTGTCTTGCCACCCCGCCGACCATCTCTTACCTGCATCACAAACCGAGCCACTACTATTAATTAGATTGGATGCACATAAATCAAGAAATATCCGTGGCCATAGAAATAATTAGAGAATAAGGTTTCGTTTCTTTTTTTTTTTTTTTTTTTTTTTTTTGCAAAAACAATATATTTGAAAAAGCCTTACTGCCCTTGTCCATGGCTAATGAGAAAGATCAGTCGAAGGTCAGTTTCGTCCGTTCAACTGTAGCTAAGCTGGCTTTTTGTTTTTTGGTCAAAGATAAACTGGATTGCATTGCCCACTTTTTGTTTGAATTCCACGTAACAGCTCACCGAAGAGGAGCCATTATATTTAGTCTGAATTAGGACCAAGCTGGATTGCATTGCCCACATTTTGTTTGAATTTCTGCTAACAGCTCTCAAGCTGACAGCTCACAAAAAGGAACTGTTATCTTTAGACTGGATTACTACATAAAATCTCAACTTATTCCGCTCCCTTGGCGCGTCTGTCCCCTTCCATTAGACCAATTTTCCGATCCAATTTAAATGTGAGAAGATATGTCAAACAATAGAAATATCCTAAACCATTTAATAATGAAATTTAAATGCTTTTAATATATATGTGATGTTCTTTATCAATTAATTTTTTGGATACAACTTTCTAACAATCTAATTTTAGGAAAAAAAAAAACTTTAACAAGATTCGATATAAATTATTTTGTTCAGAACATCAATTGCAATAGCTACTCAAGCATTATCATTTTTTTCTTTTTTGTCATTGGTTACTTAAAAAGCAGTCCTGAGAGCATAAATGATGATTGAACGCGTAGTCGGGCACGAGTTGTCGTTTGTTAATCTTGCTGGTGAAGATGCATCTGGGAATTGCAAGACCGTCATGAGCTGCCCTCCTTTCGTCTCTTTCCAGGCAGGTTCGGGCACTTCAACCCCACTACCACGTTCCACCCTCATATTTATTATTATAATATGTAGTCCTAAAATAAAAAAATCGAAGCATCACCCTCATCCCCGAATCCCACCCTGGTATAAATACTCCCTCTCCCTTCGACACAACCCACATCTTAAACAAAGCGAGAAGCTACCTCTGCTTCCTCCTCTCCTCAGTCAAAAACTCAGCTTCTACAATGGCATCCTTCTTCGCTTCTAAGACAGCTCTTCTTCCAAAGCTCGTCCTCGCCCTCTGCCTCCTCCAGATTGCCTCCGCCACCAGGAGGCTGGCCGAGCTGGTCCAAGACCAGTCCCCGCCCATGAAGTACCACAATGGTCCTCTCCTCTCCGGCAAGATCTCCGTCAACCTCATCTGGTACGGCCGCTTCAAGCCCTCCCAGCGCACCATCGTCTCCGACTTCGTCACCTCCCTCTCCTCCGACCCTTCGCTGTCTCAGGCCCCTCCTTCCGTCTCCCAGTGGTGGAAGACGGTTGACAAGTACTACCACCTCTCCTCCTCCAAGAGGCGCACTCCTTCCCTCACGCTCTCGCTCGGGAGGCAAGTCCTCGACGAGAGCTACTCCCTCGGGAAGTCCCTCACGAGCAAGAACCTCGTCGAGCTCGCGTCTCGGGGCGAACAGCGGAACGCCGTCAACGTCGTGCTCACCTCCTCCGACGTAGCCGTCGAGGGGTTCTGCATGAGCCGATGCGGCTCCCACGACTCCGCCGTCGGTTCCGTCAAGGTCAACGGCAGGAGCTCCAGGTTCGCGTACATCTGGGTGGGCAACTCGGAAACGCAGTGCCCGGGGCAGTGCGCGTGGCCATTCCACCAGCCCCAGTACGGCCCGCAGAGCCCGCCGCTGGTGGCGCCCAACGGCGACGTCGGCGTCGACGGGATGGTGATCAACCTCGCGGGCCTCCTCGCCGGGACCGCCACGAACCCGTTCTCGAACGGGTACTACCAGGGCGAGGCGGGGGCGTCACTTGAGGCGGCGTCCGCGTGCACGGGGATCTACGGAAACGGGGCGTACCCCGGCTACGCTGGGAACTTGCTGGTGGATAAGGCGACGGGGGCGAGCTACAACGCGCACGGCGTGAACGGGAGAAAGTACCTGGTTCCGGCTCTCTACGATCCGTCCACGTCGTCGTGTTCGACCCTGGTGTGAGGGAAGTGGCGGCAGATAGAAACGATGGCGTTTAGGCTACCAGATTAATTCTTTCTTTCTTTTATTGGTTTTGTAGTTGCTGTATATTACAGTCATTATAGCTAATAGAAAAGGCAAGCCACTTTTATTTGCTACAATTTTATTATCCAGTGCAAAGCCAGCGGGTTAATCCATCCTCAATTTTACGATTTTAGCTGGACTCCCATTAATGTTATTTCTTTATGTTAGAGTTCGTAGAATCCCAAAATCTCACATCACTTATAAATGCCCAACTCAATGACACATCAAGTAACGTTAACATCAATTCCCAAAAAGACCACTTTCTTGTATGGCTACTCCCAATATGTAGTCATGAGAGCTGCATTGCTAACAAACATAAAATATGCATAAGCACTTAATTAGCACAACTATTCTCGACAATTAGCTCCATCACCACCACCAACTAGCACATCATCTTCTCGCAACCCAAAGAGGAAGGGTATTAAGGGTACGTTCAGTAATATCTTTAATTTCGATAACAATTTCTACTTAGAAATAGTTTTTTTCTATTTATATTCCCTAGACGAGTTTATAAGTAAAAGAACCTATTTAATAATTGCACAAAATTTTTATTCTCGAAACAGAAAAAAAAAACAAAAAACAAAAAAAAACAAAACAAAACAAAACAAAACAAAACAAAAATGTGTTTGCTACGACTCTAAAAATTTTTATTTCCAATTTTTTTATTTAATTATAAAGAGACTTAACATTTCATGTTTAGACAAAATTGGACTTTTGTAATGTTTTAATTGATCAATATATTCTAAAGTGACCTAAGAAAATCCAACATAATCATTAGTAAAAAATGGATGGGTAGAAAAGGCAATATAGAGTTCCATTGGTTTATGACTCACAATATAAGGAGGTTGATGGTAAATTTTTGGGTATTACAATAAACTTGTATTAGATCTTTTGAGAAGAAGAGCAAACATTGCTCGAAGTCACCGGACTTTTGCAATCTAGCATTGTCTCTAAAGAAAAACGGTATTCAAAAATCCATATAGTGAAGCCTAAAAAGCTTATTCAATTTTGAATCCAATCTTCATCAAAATATTTTCACATTTTTTGTGCTAAAGTAATTCTAAACTAGAATTAACATTAAAATTTAATAAAACTACTCAAAATCTAATTTCTAATTTTTTCCTAAATTTTCGAATTTTTATTTATTTTTATTTTTATTCCTAAAATGGGGACTCGGATTGGGTTAAGAGACCGGACTGTGTCGATTGTGTGAACAAAGAAATGGTTTTTTATACTTCTTATTTTTGTTCCATATATATTCCTTAGCCATCGATTTATTTTTGGAAATATAAAAATTAGATGATCTTACTATTCTTTTTCTATTCTAGGAAACAAAAAATAAATAAAGAAATAGAAACATTACCAAATAGGGCCAAATTGATTTGGCCATGTTCTCTTGGTCAAAACAAGAGTCTTGTTTTTCCTTTAGTTGTCCAATGCCCGGTAATTAAATGCATAATTATTGGACCGAGAGTTTTGGCTTTACACCTACGAAAGCGATTCATTAACAAGCAAATGAATTGAATCACACTGGCCTCTCTTGCTTTTACCTCACCACTTTCTCCTCGTTGTCATCCTCTCACCTTCCCCCTTCATCGGCATAACTCAAATCTGACGTCTTTTCTCTCGCTCAGCTACATCCTAGGGGTTCTAATCGAGTTTCTCTTTCTCATTCCCACCCATTTGACTGATCAGATCCGTGTGTCACGGGCCGAAAGAGTGTCGACCCAAGAGGTTCCCCGAGGATGATCGCGACGCGCCCGTGGACTTCTTGCTCTCGCTCGGATTTCCACCAAGTCTTCTCCCCGAAGGTTCCAAAGGCGGACGACGCCGTCATTTCACCTGATTCTAGAAGCCCCTTATTTATGTCGGTGGTTGGTTGCTTCCGTTACTTATGTCAGTAGATGGTAGTTGATATTTATGTCGATTGTTAAGGCGGTGCGATCTCGCCCGTTGGATGAAAATTAGATCAATGGTTGTAAGCCGAGGCCCCCAACTATAAAAGGGGTGTCCTCCTTCATTTGTAATCATCCAACATTTCAAGAATCCAAGCTCACTTTCCTTCCGAGCTTCTCTCTAAACTTTCTCTCTAAAAGATCCCAGTTGTGCAAGCAAGTTGAGCGATTGATCGAGTAAGGCTTGGCTTGGGTGATCCAAAGTCTCCCAAGTCGCCGCACAGTTCGATCCCAAATCGATCGGCCCGTGACAAGTGGTATCAGAGCAAAGGAGAGTTCCGTTTGGAGAAGGAGCGCCAACTGTTCGAAGGAATGTCGAGCCAAGAAGCTGTCATGGATGGAGAGGCCGCGCAAGTTAAGGAGACCCGTGGCCGAGCAAAGAAAAGAGACGCCTCGATGGAAGCCATAGCTGCGTTCGACGAGAAGATCGGGAAGGTTCGGAGTGCCGTGCTCGAACTCATGGAAGGTCTTGACGATGTGCGAGACCGGATCATGGAGGTTGAGACCTCACTCCGTGAAGATTTCACGACCGGCCTCAACAAAGCTACCGCCCCGTTGCACGAAAAGGATGAAGCCCTTGAAGCATCGATCGATGTCTTGAAGGAGCGCGTCCAAGTGATCGAGGAAGAAGGTCCACGTAGGGATGAGGTCAAAGCCATGAAGGCAGAGATCCAAGAGCTCAAGACCGAGCTTGCCCTATGCAAGATGAGCATCGCCAATGGAGCGATGCCTACTCAAGCGGTGCCCAAGATTGAGGTACCGAAACCCAAAGAATTCAAAGGCGAACGATCCGCCAAAGAGGTGGACAACTTCGTCTGGAGCATGGAGCAATACTTTGGCGCCACCAACATCCACGACGAGTCGATCAAGGTACGAACTGCTTCCATGTTCCTTACTGATACGGCAATGCTTTGGTGGCGAAATAGGTGCGACGAGACTAGACGTGGTGCCAATCCCGTGGAAACATGGGATGACTTCGTAAGGGAGTTCCGCGACTACTTTTTCCCTGAGTTTGCTCAACAAGAAGCCCGTAGCAAGCTCCATCGCCTCGAGCAAAGAGGTGCGATCCGAGAGTACATGAAGGAGTTCACGGAGCTCAAACTCCAAATTCGCAACATAAGCGAAGAGGAGGCTCTCGGAGCGTTCATGGATGGGTTGAAGCCATGGGCACTTCTCGAGCTCAAGCGTCGGGACGTGAGTAGTCTTACGCGAGCACTAAGCGTGGCCGAGTCGCTCGTCGACCTCACCAAGACCGAACCAAGGAGTCGATCGTGGAGGTCGGATCGATCCGAGGACGAAGGAAGAAACACTCTCCGAGGCGCACACGATCAAGGCGGCCGAGCCAAAGCATGGGGAGAAGGGTCTTCCAAGCCGTCCTTCCAAAGGGGTCGACCGCAATCGAACTGCACAATAAGTAAGTTCGATCAACCCCCGCCTTCTCCTTGCTTCATTTGCCAAGGTCCACATTGGACCCAAAAGTGCCCGAAAAAGGGCCGAATCAACGCCCTCCTTGCCATCAAGGAAGAAAAGGAGGAGCCCAAAGAGGATAAGTGGCAGATCCGAATTGGAGCTGTAAGGATGGTCAACTCGGTCCAAGCCCGATCGCCGTCAAAAGAAGAAGTTACACCAAACACGAACATGTTCTTCGTGGAAGTCGAAGTGGGCGGCCGAACGCTTTACGCCTTGGTCGACACCAGCGCATCAAACATATTCATGTCGACCGAAGTAGCCAAAGCCTTGGGACTTCGCGTGGAACCATCTGGGAAGTCGTACAAGCCCATCAATTCGGGTGACTTCAATGGCATAGGAGCAACTCCCGACGTGGATGTCAAAATTGGCGGATGGAAAGGCAAGATGGCATTCGAGGCAATCCCTCTTGACGATTATGACCTCATTCTTGGCATGCAATTCTTTGAAAGTGTGGGAGCCATGATCGACATGAGGACCAAGTGTCTCATGATCCTCGACCAAAAATGCCCGTCGATGATCCCCATGGTCAAAGGGGTGGTCGACACCAAGACCATCGCGTCGATCCAACGCCTCGACAAGAGCTTGAAGGCTGTGATGCGCATCAACAAGCTGTCCGAGGTGAAGCCGAAAGTCGAGTTGGATCCTACTCCAACAAATGCCATGCTGATTCAAGTGCTCTTCCCCGAGCTCGAGTGCTCACCGCATGTCACGCCAAAGCCGAAGGAGGAGTCGCATGCCAAGCCCGAGCTGACCATTGAAGGATGTGGCCCTTCGTTCATGAGCATCCGAGTGAAGTGAAACAAAAACAAGAAAGCTCGTACCAAAGCCCGTGCTCGTGCCAAGAAGGCCGACCGTCAAGCTGAGAGCGACGAGGACGTCGCTCGATTGAGTGGGGGAGAATGTCACGGGCCGAAAGAGTGTTAACCCAAGAGATTCCCTGAGGATGATTGCGACACGCCCGTGGACTTCTTGCTCTCGCTCGGATTTCCACCAAGTCTTCTCCCCGAAGGTTCCAAAGGCGGACGACGCCGTCATTTCACCTGATTCTAGAAGCCCCTTATTTATGTCGGTGGTTGGTTGCTTCCGTCACTTATGTCAGTAGATGGTAGTTGATATTTATGTCGGTTGTTAAGGCGGTGCGATCTCGCCCGTTGGATGAAAAGTAGATCAATGGTTGTAAGCCGAGGCCCCCAACTATAAAAGGGGTGTCCTCCTTCATTTGTAATCATCCAACATTTCAAAGAATCCAAGCTCACTTTCCTTCCAAGAGCTTCTCTCTCTAAACTTTCTCTCTCTAAAAGATCCCGGTTGTGCAAACAAGTTGAGCGATTGATCGAGTAAGGCTTGGCTTGGGTGATCCAAAGTTGCCCAAGTCGCCGCACGGTTCGATCCCAAATCGATCGGCCCGTGACACGTGCATTCCATCTTGGGTATTCTTCTAAATGGGGTTTTTGATATGCATGTTTTGCTTTCTTCCTTTTTTTTTTTTTTGCATAGAAATGGTCCTTTTAAGATCTATTACCTTTGATTGTTAGACTAAAGAGGAGAATCATGAAAAGTTATTTAAGCCGAAAACTCAATTGGATCTTGGTCCAAAAGAAGGATATAAGTTGACCTTGATCGAGATCCTGTTATGAGTTTAACTATTTAGTGTAACAAAATCTCAATTAATTCATTAATCAAGTCACATTCTTTTAGGATCCAAGTCTCAAAGTTTCTAGTGTAATTTGAGCCTATTTGAACACAATGACTTCTAAGAGTTTCCTGAGTTCAACTATCTAACATTTTAACCCTACAAAGAAGAAGAAAAAGAAGAAGAAGCCCACCAACGCCACGCCACCAAGCTTTCAGCGAATACCCGATATCCTGTGTCTCAAAAAACTCTCGGGTGCATTGGAATCGTATAAGCCCACTCGTTCCCATTCTTTGAAAGATGCGGCTGCCATGCAGGCCTTGCCTAGGAACAAGTGGCCTCATGTCGATTCTAGCACATTTTGGAATGGCTCCACCGCCTACGGTGCCCCACATCTCATCCCACCACTTCCGCACACATGCCTTCGCACCGAGACCATTTCCGCCCATCAGCGCGCCTCTCGTAGCCTTCTTTTTTCATTTTATATGGGCTCAGCTGTGAATTATATGGATGATGTGTCATATTTAGTGCTAGAGTTTAGATGATATTAGAACAAACCCCAATTTTCGGTCCCACAATACAATTCCACCCATCGCATTATCTCTTTCACTTTACTCATCCCATATAAATATCATCAGTCAAACCAAGGCCACCACCTAGCACAAAACCCACGAATCTCCCGTGCAGGGGCCAATATTATCGACCACCATTTCAGGCCGACAAAGCCGCCATATCTTTAAGCACAAGTCAGCCAACTATTTTACCCACCACTGCTTGCTTCGCTTGCACCAAAATTACCCACAAAATTATAAATTTATATCACTTCAATGATAAACCTTTCAATTTAATCAATCTAATTTTAAATTATTTAAAAATTTGCCAATATAGTCCACTTAACCAATTTTAACTGGAACTTAGTCACACGAATGTAACTATATTACGTGGTACAACCAAGGCTAATGTGAACAAATCTTATAATTCATTATTTTTTGTTTATGAATTTTGTTATATTTTTATTTTATTCTCTCTTTATTTTTCATTCTTAGGCAAGGACCGGCAAGGTGACCCTTGAACCTTGCCTAACCCTCACCAAAGCCCAACAAGGTCGACCAAGGGTCAGCCAAGTTCACTTTGAGCAAAACTCGCTTTCGCCAAATCTAGAGAGGGGCAACTAAGGTTGCAACCTTACCAACTGTCTCCTGTGGCTGGTCGTCAGCCATCGCCATAGCTTGACGACCGGTAAAAGAAAAGGAAATAAAAGCAAAGAAAACTATAATAATAAATTCAGACAAAATAATAGAAATTACATAAATTATTCACATCAATAACTCAATTTGTCAAATTATAATTTTTAGAACTAAATTAAGATAAGTACAATATATTTAATTTTTTTTGGTAATTTCTCCCGCTACCATTCTACATTCCTCTACAAATCTTCAACTTCATCTTGCCACTTCGTCGACCATCTCTTAACTGCATCACAAACCGAGCCACTCTATTAATTAAATTGGATGCACGTAAATCCTGAAATGACCATGGCCGTTAATATAATTAGAGAATAAGGTTTCAATTTTTTCGCCAAAAAAAAATTTTTGAAAAAGCACCACTGCCCTTTTCCAAGGCTAGGGAGAACGATCCGTGTAAGGTCAGTTTCGTCCATTGGACTGTAGCTAAGCTGGACCTTCTTTTTTTTGCTCAGTCAAAGCTCAGCTGGATTGCATTGCCCGCTTTTCGTTTGAATTCCAGCTAACAGCTCGCAAAAAGGAACTATTATCTCTAGTCTGGATTCCAACATGAAGTCCCAACTCAAAGACAGGTTCCGCTCTTCTCGCAAGCGTGTCCATTTCCATTAATCAAAATTTTCAATTCAATTTATACATGAGAGGAGATGTCAAGTGATAAAAATATCGCATACCATTTGATAATAAAATTTATATATATATATATATATGTGTGTGTGTGCGTGTGATGATTTTATGCCTATCAATTTAAGTTTTCATATAGAACTTTCTAACAATCTAATTTTAGAAAAAATTTAACAAAATTTGATATGAAATTATTTTATTCAAAACATCAATTGTAATTGGTAAATTAAGCATTACCGTTTTTTTTTTTTTTTTTTGGTGTTTGGTTACTTAAAATGCTGTTCTAAGAGCGTAAATAAAATAATGATTGAACGCGTAGTCGGGCACGACTTGTCATTTGTCAATCTTGCTGGGGAAGCTGCAACTGGGAATTGCCAAACCACCATTCATGAGCTGCCCTTCTTTTGTCTATTTCCGGGCAGGTTCCGCCACTTCAACCCCACTTCTACGTTCCCCACTTCATATTTTTTATTATAATATATAGTCCTAAAATAAAATAATCGAAGCATCACCCTCATCCCACCCTTGTATAAATACTCCTCCTCCCTTCGACACAACCCACATCTTAAACAAAGCGAGAAGCTACCTCGGCTTTCACCTTTCCTCTTTCCTCAGTCTCAGCCAAAAAACTCAGCTACAATGGCATCCTTCTTCTTCGCTTCTAAGACAGCTCTTCCAAAGCTATTCCTCGCCCTCTGCCTCCTCCAGATGGCCTCCGCCACCAGAAGGCTGGCGGAGCTGGTCCAAGACCAGTCCCCGCCCATGAAGTACCACAATGGCCCTCTCCTCTCCGGCAAGATCTCCGTCAACCTCATCTGGTACGGCCGATTCAAGCCCTCCCAGCGCACCATCGTCTCCGACTTCGTCACCTCCCTCTCCTCCGACCCTTCTTTGGCTCAGGCCTCTCCATCCGTATCCCATTGGTGGAAGACGGTCGACAAGTACTACCACCTCTCCTCCTCCAAGAGGCGCACTCCTTCCTCACCCTCTCGCCCGGCAGGCAAGTCCTCGACGAGAGCTACTCCCTTGGGAAGTCCCTCACGAACAAGCACCTCGTGGAGCTTGCGTCCCGGGGCGAACAGCGGAACGCCATCAACGTGGTGCTCACCTCTTCCGACGTGGCCGTCGAGGGGTTCTGCATGAGCCGCTGCGGCTCCCACGACTCCGCCGTCGGTTCCGTCAAGGTCAAGGGCAGGAGCTCCAGGTTCGCGTACATCTGGGTGGGCAACTCGGAGACGCAGTGCCCGGGGCAGTGCGCGTGGCCGTTCCACCAGCCCCAGTACGGCCCGCAGAGCTCGCCGCTGGTGGCGCCCAACGGGGATGTCGGCGTCGACGGGATGGTGATCAACCTGGCAGGCCTCCTCGCCGGGACCGCCACGAACCCGTTCTCGAGCGGGTACTACCAGGGCGAGGCGGGGGCGTCGCTGGAGGCGGCGTCGGCGTGCACCGGGATCTATGGTAACGGGGCGTACCCGGGCTACGCCGGGAACTTGCTGGTGGATGAGGCGACCGGGGCGAGCTACAACGCGCACGGCATGAACGGGAGAAAGTACCTGGTCCCGGCTCTCTACGATCCGTCCACGTCGTCCTGTTCGACGCTGGTGTGAGGGAAGTGGAGACAGATTGAAGCAATGACATTGAGGCTCCCAGATTGATTCATTCATTCGTTAATTTTTTTTTTTTTTTGGTCGCCGTATATTACTGTCATTATAGTTAATAGAAAAGGCAAACCACTTCTTTTATTTTCTATGCGCCATTACATCATACTTCTTCAATTCACAGTTCCACCCGTAAAAAAATGTTATCTACGATTCATAGAAAAATTTGTGTCAATTGATAATAAACATCGAAATTTAGACATGAGATATAAAGTGTGGATAAGCACTTAGCCATCACGCCCATTCTTGATAATTACACTTAGCCATCACGCCCATTCTTGATAATTATCTCCACCACCACCTTCACTTCTCGCTGTTTTTGTCCTTGTTATCTCAGTCAAAATAAGTGTCTTATTTCTTGCCTTTACATGACGACTCTTTCCTCACTACCATCCTCTCACCTTTCCCCTTTCCTTCAACGTCATCTCTCAAAACTAACTTCATTTCTCTTGCTCAGCTACATCCTAAGGGCTTCATCGACCTTTTCTTTCTCACTCCCAGCCATCAGATTGATTAGATTCTCCTGGGTAATCTTCTTAATGGGATTTTTGTATATGCATGTTTTTCTATTTTTTTTGTATAGAAATATTCACTCTGTGGCCCTTTTGCGATCTATTGCCTTGAGCTGTTAGACTAAAGATGGGAATTATGAAAAGTGAATTCTGGGCGAAAACTCAATTGGATCTTGATTTAGGAAAATACTACAACCTGAACTTGATCGCGGATCCTATTTTGATTTTGACGATTGAATGTGACAAAATATGAATTGGATTTTGAATCAAGTTGAACTCTCTTTTGGGCTTAAAGTCTCAAAATTTCTTGTGTTGTTCAAGCCGGTTTGAACTCAATTACTTCTTAAAAACTTCCACGTGTTCAACTATCTAACATTTAAGCATGCAAAAAAGATAAAAAAGAAAAAAACTATGCTATCTCTATCCGATTGCCCAAGCCTACCAACGTGCCGCCACCGAAGCCTTCAGCCAACACCCAAGATCCTCTGCCTCCAATCATCACCACCTCAGGAAACTCTCAGACTGCATCGGAATCATATGTGCCCAGTCGATCTCATCCTTTGAAAGATGCGACTCCCATGCACATCATGTTAAAAAGAGAAGAACAGATATGCGCAAGAGCAGCATTAAAAAACAGAGGAGAATAGAGAATATATGTATAAAACAGAGAATTCAAGTTCTACACAAGCCAGTAGAATCGTTTTTCAGAACCACACCATAAAAACCGACACCATAGCCTTTATATAGGCTTTACACAAATAAATAACTACCACAGCCCACTAACTTCACACGTACAGCAATAAACCCACATAATAAACATGCTTAATAGACTATTTACACATAAAAAACAATCCAGAAAACTGACTCATTCAACATTCTCTCCCTTAAACTGATGTTGCAAACAATCAGTTTAGAGGACTTTCTCTCAATTTGGAATATCCAACAAACGAACACCAATGAGCTTTCTCAGCTTCTGAAACATGGATAACTTTAGGGGCTTTGTGAATATATCAGCCACTTGATCTTTACTTCTACAGAAAGCTAGCTCAACTACTTCATCCTTTGTAAGATCTCTTAAGAAGAGGTACTTACATCTAGATGCTTGCTCCTCCCATGTAGAACTGGATTTTTGGACAGCTTTATTAGGGGTGTGCATGGTTCGGGAACCGCCCGCTAAGGACCAGTTCCGAAAAATTGGAATCGGGATCCACCCGTTTGTTGCATGGATCCACCCGGGAACCGGACCGCCGGTCCGATCCGGTTCCCCGGTGGATCCATGGAATCGATCTTGACGCGAAACAATTCTGATTTTTGACATAGAATGGTCGGGTCTATGAGTTGGGAAGGAGGGGAGGAGGTCTATGGTCGGATTTTCAACATAGAACGGTCGCGAAATAATTTTCCGCGGCCGTGGCGGGTGGCGGCCGACGCAAGGGGGGCAAATAGTAGCGGCGGAGGAGCAGCGGCGACGGCGTCAACGCTTGGGGAGGAATCGAAATGACGATAGAATTAGGAGGAACCGAGGAAGAGACAAAGAGAGAGAACCAAAGACGAAGGAAGTGAGGAGATGGGATCTAACCTAGGGTTTCTTTTAGTAATTTTTTTTTAATATTAAAAAGGTTTCGGTCCGGTTCGGGTGGGCGGATCCGCCCATGGAACCGGGAACCGGACCGGTACTCACCGATTCCGAAAAATTGGAACTGGGAACCGGACCGGTTCCCTCAAGAACCGTCGGTTCCGGGCGGTTCCGGTCCGGTTTCAGGCGGTCCGGGCGGTTCCCGGGTATTTTGCACAACCCTAAGCTTTATAGCTGAGCTGTTGTCACAATAGATTGTAGTTGCTTCTTGCTGATTGAAGTGAAGCTCTCCAAGAATTTTCCGTAACCATATGGCTTGACAGGCACATGAAGTTGCAGCAATAAATTCTGCTTCAGTTGTTGATAAAGTGACAATTGATTGCTTCTTTGAAGACCATGAAACCGCTCCTGAACCAAGCATAAATACATACCTTGAAGTACTTCTTCTATCATCAACATCTCCAGCATAATCGCTATCTAAACCCAAACAAATCTAAGTTTTCTCCCTTTTTATAGAATAGCCCAAAATGTTTAGTTCCTTGCAAATAGTGAAAAATCCTTTTTGCAGCTTGTAGATGTAACTCTGTTGGATGCTCCATATACCTGCTTATAAGACTCACAGCATGCATGATATATGGTCTTGTTCCCGTCAAATACATCAAGCTTCCAACAATTTGCTTGTAGAGAGTGCTATCAACCTTGCTTCCATTAAGATCTTTCAAGAGCTTCAATCCAACTTCAGTTGGAGTAGTCACGGGGTTACAATTATTTATTAGAAATCTGTTCAAAATCTCTTGAACATACTTCTTTTGAGACATAAAGATTTCAGCTACAGATTGAATCACTTCTATGCCCAGAAAATAATGCATCAATCCAAGATCAATCATCTCAAATTCATCCATCATAGACTCCTTGAATTTGTCAAACATGGCACTATCACTCCCAGTAAAAATAAGATCATCCACATATAAACATACAATAAGCAACTTTCCACCATCACCTACTTTAATAAATAGTGTATGCTCATATGGACATTTTCTAAAACCTTTCTTCAAAAAATAGGCATCAATGCGACTATACCAAGCTCAAGGAGCTTGTTTTAACCCATATAGTGCCTTTTTTAATCTATAAACTTTATGTTCACTACCGAACTTCACATAACCAGAAGGTTGATCAACAAATACCTTTTCTTGAAGATCACCATGCAAGAATGCTTACTTGACATCCAATTGGAAGATAGGCCATGAATTCTGCGCTGCTAATGCAATTACCAATCTGATTGTGTCAAGTCTTGCTACAGGTGCAAATACTTCTTTGTAATCCACTCCAAATTCTTGCTTGTAGCCTTGTGCCACCAAGCGCACCTTATACTTGTCAACTTCATCATTCTTGTTCAATTTTGTCTTGTACACCCACTTGATCCCAATTGTTTTGTGTCCTTTTGGAAGATCTGTCAACTCCCAAGTGTTATTTCTCTCAATAGCTACAATTTCTTCATCCATTGCTATCCTCCAATTTTCTTTTTGCACTGCTTCATCAAAGGTTGTTGGATCACAATCCGAAAACAAAGCGAAATGGGTAAGTGGATCTTCATATTGATCATCTCTTGTTACTTCATAGTCACTCATCCATGCAGCCTCCGTCGAACACGATGAGGCCGATCATCGTTCTCACAGCTCGCTGCTGTACTTTGGACATTGCTTGTGGCGTTTTGGGTTGTTGTGGGTTGCTGCACCAGCTTATCTTCTTCCTCAAAATTCGTTGGAATTTGCTTACCAACACCTTGCTCACCCCACGGCCAAGATTGTTCTTTATCAAAAATCACATCACGGCTGATAATGATTTTCTTGGTCATAGGATCATAAAGTTTATAGGCTTTTGATTGATTACTAATGCCAAGAAAAACACATTTGACTCCCTTGTCATGTAGCTTCTTCCTCTTCTGGTCAGGAACATGGGCGTAGGCAATACACACAAAAATTCTAAAGTGATCTGCTGCAGGTCTTTGGCCGCTCCACGCTTCTTCCGGTGTCATATTTTGAACAGCTAGAGTGGGACTTCTATTTAAAATATGAATGCTCCAATTGACTGCTTCAGGCCAGAAACTTTTTGGAATTCCACTTCCCCTCAAGAGACTTCACACCATATTCAAAATGGTACTATTCTTCCTCTCACATACGCCATTTTACTGTGGTGTATAGGCTGCTGTAAGCTGTCTCTTAATGCCATGCTTCACACAAAACTCTATAAACTCAAGTGAGTTGTACTCTCCACCACGATCAATGTGAAGGACCTTTATTTGATTTCCTCCATCTTTTTCAACAAGTGCTTTGAAGTTCTTGAAAGCTGCAAAAGTTTCAGATTTTTCTTGCAAAAAATACACCCAAATCTTCCGACTAAAATCATCGATGAAGGTAATGATATACCATTTACCTCCATCAGAAATCGGAGATATTGGTCCGCAGATATCTGAATGAACCAACGCCAATGGGCTTTTTGCTCTCCACGATTTTCTTTGTGGAAATTGAGCACGATATTGCTTGCTAACAACACAATCTTCACAAATTTCCAAAGGAGTAGAGATTTGAGGAAGACCCTCCACCATCTCTTTTTTATATAGTGTTCACAACCCACCAAAATTAAGATGCCCATAGCGAAAATGCCATAACCAAGCTTCCTCCTTCAATCTTGCAGAGAAACATAAATTTGTGGTGTTGTGGAGATACAATGGAAACATCCGATTGCCCGTCATTTTGACTTCGGCAATTAAACCCAACTTCTCATCTTGGATTTTGCAAATCCCATCTTTAATAGAGATTTCATATCCCTTCTCTTGCAGCTGACCAGCACTTAACAGATTAGTCTTCAATTCAGGGACATACAATACATTTGATGGTTTGTATCGAATTCCCTTTTGGATGAATTGCCACCGTTCCTTTTCCCATCACCGACACAATGGAATTGTCACCAAATTTTACAGTGTTGTGGTATGTTTCGTCTAGATCAAAAAACATTTTCTTGTCTCCACACATATGATTGCTACAACCAGTGTCAAGATACCACATGTTTGGTTGAGTTTCTTCCTTCTCATGGCACACCATCAAAAGAGATACTTCTTCTTCTTTTTCAGCAAAGTTAGTTCTTTCAATACTTTGTTTATTTAAATTAGTTTGACATTCAAATTTGTAATGCCCATACCGTGGCATTTAAAACACTCCACTTTGGATTTGTCTGCGACCTTGGCCTAAAACCCTTGAATGTCGTCCTCCACGACCTCTTCCTCTCCCTTGGAAATCACGATAGGAATGACTTTCAGACTTTTGATCAAAGCTGAAGCTGCTGCGATCGTTGTTTCCTCTTCCTCTGTCTCTTCCTCTGTTCAATCTTGCTGCTGATGAAGAATGATCTCTAGTTGAGACCTTCAAAGCTTGCTCTTCCGTCTCTTGTTGTAGGAGTTTTTGTTCATGAACTAACAAGGATCCTTGCAACTCATCAATGGAAAGTTCTTCAATGTCCTTGGCTTCTTCTATGGAACCAACAACAAAGTTGAACTTTGGTGTCAAAGATCGAAGAATCTTTTCAACGATGGTGACATCCTCCGTCTTGTCGCCATGAATTCACATCTTATTAACTATCGCCATTGTCCGAGAGAAGAAATCTGTGATTGTCTCTCCCAACTTCATTCGTAGCGTTTCAAACTCTGAACGAAGCGCTTGAAGCTGCTGCCTCTTTGCTCTTGTCGAGCCTTGATACTTTCTCTTCATGGAATCCATATCTGCTTGGAGGTATCCTTGCAAAGAATTGTCTCCAATATAGATCTATCAATTACTTGGAAAAGGTAGTTTTTGGCCTTGAGATCCTCCAATTTTTATGCATCCAAAGCTGTTCTTTGTGCTACCGTTAACGTAGCTCCTTCGTTAGGTTCGGCAACTCCCGAAGAAACAACATCCCAATACTCCTTGGACTTGAGAAAATTCTCCATTAGCATGTTCCAATGATTATAGTGACCATCACAGTGAGGAATAGTAGGTTGTACAAATGTTTCTGAGGCCATCGCTACTGCTTGTTGCAGAGAAGTGGGGAGGATGCAACTGGTGGCTCTGCTTTGCTCGGCGGTTTGGGATCCTGATTGTCAACGCTGGCTGGAGGTCGTCTAGCCGTTCCTATCCTTCTGTGGTAGCAGGCTCGTCGAAGCAGTGAAGAACAACTCTGGATTTGCCCTTGATCGAAGCTCCGGAATCCGGGATAAAACTCCGGTGACGAGGCTCCCCTTTGCTTGAGAACCTTGATATGCCAACTTCTTCTATCCCGACCTCTGCAAAATATCTTTCTATTTGCTCTCTACAATCTCCACGCTCACCCATATTTACGTGCAGATAATCTTTTTCTTCCTTCTTTCCTGAACCATCAACACAATGCCTTGCTTCCGGTGGTTTTTCCTTCCCCCGCACCAGGAGAAAGATCTCCTCGTAAAATGTCGTCGCAAAACTTGACAATTTGCGCAAAGATCCATCCCAGCAACAACACAATCTGCGCAAAGATCCGTCCCAACAACAACAACCCACTAAGAGTTTCTACCCAACGAAGGGCTTTGATACCAGTGTTAAAAAGAGGAAAACAGATATGCGCAAGAGCAACGTTAAAAAACAAAGGAGAACAGAGGATATATGTATAAAACAGAGGATTCAAGTTCTACACAAGCCAGCAGAATTGATTTTCAGAACCACACCATAAAAACCGACACCATAGCCTTGATATAGGCTTTACACAAATAAATAACTACTACAGCTCACTAACTTCACACGTACAGCAATAAACCCACATAATAAACATGCTTAATAGACTATTAACACATAAAAAACAATCCAGAAAATTAACTCATTCAACACATCAAGCCTAGGACCGAGTGGCCTCATGTCCGTTCCGGTGCACTTTGGAATGGCTTCACTGCCTCCGGCAGCCCTTGCCTCATTTCTACCAATTCCGCACGCATGTCTTTGCCTTGAGAACATTTCCACCCACTCCCACCCACCCCTTTTTTTTTTGGGGGGTGGGGGGGGTTTGTTTTCAGTTTTGAATTATATGGATGAGCTGTCATCTGCTAGCGGAAGTGCTAGAGTTAGGTGATTTTCGGATACCCCAAACTTTCGGTCGTACCATACCCATTCCATGCATTATCCCTTTCACTTTACTCGTCCCACATATCAGCGGTCAACCAAGGCCACCGGCCCACCACCGTGCGCAACGCCCATGAGCGGCCCATCCTTGGGCCAATACCATCTCGGCCATCACTTTAGGCCGACAAAGCCGCCGTACCTTTGAGCATAAGTCAGCCGACCATTGTGCCCGTATAAATATCATCGGTCAAACCAAGGCCACGGGGCATTCGTGGGTTTTGTGCTACATGGTGGCCTTGGTAAAAAAAAAAAAAAAAAAAACCAAGGCCACCACGTAGCACAAAACCCACGAATGTCCCGTGCAGGGGCAAATATTATCGACCACCATTTCAGGCCGACAAAGCCGCCATATCTTCAAGCGAAGTCAGCCACCTATTTTACCCACCAGTGCTTGCTTCGCTTGCACCAAAATGACCAAAAAAGTTATAAAATTATATCAATTCAATTATAAATCTTTCAATTTAATCAATTTAATATTAAACTATTTAAAAATTTGTCAATATAGTCCATTTAACCAATTCTAAATGGAAATTATTCACATGGATGTGACTATATTACATGGTACGACCGAGGTTAACATGGACAAAATCTATAATTCATTATTTTTCGTTTTTGAATTTTGTTATATTTTTATTTTATTCTCTCTTTATTTTCATTCTTAGGCAACGACCGGTGAGGCAACCCTTGACCCTCGCCTGACCCTCACCAAAGGCCAACAAGGCCAACCAAGTTCACTTTGAGCGAAACTCGCTTTCGCCAAATCTAGAGAGGGGCAACTAAGGTTGCAACCTTACCAATTGTCTCCTGTGGTCGGCCGTCAGCCATCGCCAAGGCTAGACGACTGGTAAAAGAAAAGGAAAGAAAAATAAAGAAAAATTTAATAATAAATTCAGAAAAAATAATAGAAATTACATAAATTGTTCACATCAATGATATGACTCAATTTGTCAAATTAAAATTTCTAGAACTAAGTTAAGATAAGTACAATATATTAAATTTTTTTGATAATTTCTCCCGCTACCATTCCACATTCCTCTACACAAATATGCAACTTCGTCTTCGCCGACCATCTCTTAACTACATCACAAACCGAGCCACTCTATTAATTAAATTGGATGCACGTAAATCCTGAAATGCCCATGGCCGTTAATATAATTAGAGAATAAGGTTTCAATTTTTTCGCAAAAAAAAAAAAAAAAAAAATTTGAAAAAGCACCACTGGCCTTTTCCAAGGCTAGGGAGAAAGATCAGTGTAAGGTCAGTTTCGTCCATTGTACTGTAGCTAAGCTGGACCTTTTTTTTTTTCGGTCAGAGCTCAGCTGGATTGCATTGCCCACTTTTCGTTGGAATTCCAGCTAACAGCTCACAAAAAAGGAACTATTAGCTCTAGTCTGGATTCCAACATGACATGAAGTCCCAACTCAAAGACAGGTTCCGCTCTTCTCGCAAGCGTGTCCATTTCCATTAATCATAATTTTCAATTCAATTTATACATGAGAAGGGATGTCAAGCGATAAAAATAGCGCATACCATTTGATAATAAAATTTATATATGTATATATATATATATATATATACACGATGATTTTACGCCCGTCAATTTAAGTTTTCAGATATAACTTTTTAATAATTTAATTTTAGAAAAAATTTAACGAAATTCGATATGAAATTATTTTATTCAAAACATCGATTGTAATTGGTAAATTAAGCATTATCGTTTTTTTTTTTTTTTTTTTTGGTGATTGGTTACTTAAAATACTGTTCTAAGAAGCGTAAATAAAATAATGATTGAACGCGTAGTCGGGCACGACTTGTCATTTGTCAATCTTGCTGGGGAAGCTGCAACTGGGAATTGCGAGACCATCGTTCATGAGCTGCCCTTCTTTTGTCTATTTCCGGGCAGGTTCCGCCACTTCAACCCCACTTCTACGTTCCCCACTTCATATTTATTATTATAATATATAGTCCTAAAATAAAATAATCGAAGCATCACCCTCATCCCACCCTTGTATAAATACTCCTCCCTTCGACACAACCCACATCTTAAACAAAGCGAGAAGCTACCTCGGCTTTCACCTTTCCTCTTTCCTCAGTCTCAGCCAAAAGACTCAGCTACAATGGCATCCTTCTTCTTCGCTTCTAAGACAGCTCTTCCAAAGCTATTCCTCGCCCTCTGCCTCCTCCAGATGGCCTCCGCCACCAGGAGGCTGGCCGAGCTGGTCCAAGACCAGTCCCCGCCCATGAAGTACCACAATGGCCCTCTCCTCTCCGGCAAGATCTCTGTCAACCTCATCTGGTACGGCCGCTTCAAGCCCTCCCAGCGCACCATCGTCTCCGACTTCGTCACCTCCCTCTCCTCCGACCCTTCTTTGGCTCAGGCCTCTCCATCCGTATCCCATTGGTGGAAGACGGTCGACAAGTACTACCACCTCTCCTCCTCCAAGAGGCGCACTCCTTCCCTCACCCTCTCGCCCGGCAGGCAAGTCCTCGACGAGAGCTACTCCCTTGGGAAGTCCCTCACGAACAAGCACCTCGTGGAGCTTGCGTCCCGGGGCGAACAGCGGAACGCCATCAACGTGGTGCTCACCTCTTCCGACGTGGCCGTCGAGGGGTTCTGCATGAGCCGCTGCGGCTCCCACGACTCCGCCGTCGGTTCCGTCAAGGTCAAGGGCAGGAGCTCCAGGTTCGCGTACATCTGGGTGGGCAACTCGGAGACGCAGTGCCCGGGGCAGTGCGCGTGGCCGTTCCACCAGCCCCAGTACGGCCCGCACAGCCCGCCACTGGTGGCGCCCAACGGGGATGTCGGCGTCGACGGGATGGTGATCAACCTGGCAGGCCTCCTCGCCGGAACCGCCACGAACCCTTTCTGGAACGGGTACTACCAGGGCGAGGCGGGGGCGTCGCTGGAGGCGGCGTCGGCGTGCACCGGGATCTACGGTAACGGGGCGTACCCAGGCTACGCCGGGAACTTGCTGGTGGATGAGGCGACGGGGGGGAGCTACAACGCGCACGGCATGAACGGGAGAAAGTACCTGGTCCCGGCTCTCTACGATCCGTCCACGTCGTCCTGTTCGACGCTGGTGTGAGGGAAGTGGAGACAGATTGAAGCAATGACATTGAGGCTCCCAGATTGATTCATTCATTCGTTAATTTTTTTTTTTTTGGTCGCTGTATATTACTGTCATTATAGTTAATAGAAAAGGCAAACCACTTCTTTTATTTTCTATGCGCCATTACATCATACTTCTTCAATTCACAGTTCCACCCGTAAAAATCACTGTTAATGTTATCTACGATTCATAGAAAAATTTGTGTCAATTGATAATAAACATCGAAATTTAGACATGAGGTATAAAGTGTGGATAAGCACTTAGCCATCACGCCCATTCTTGATAATTAGCTCCACCACCACCTTCACTTCTCGCTGTTTTTGTCCTTGTTATCTCAGTCAAAACAAAAGTTTTATTTCTTGCCTTTACATGACGACTCTTTCCTCACTACCATCCTCTCACCTTTCCCCTTTCCTTCATCGTCATCACTCAAATCTTACTTCATTTCTCTTGCTCAGCCACATCCTAAGGGCTTCATCGACCTTTTCTTTCTCACTCCCAGCCATCAGATTGATTAGATTCTCCTGGTAGAGGTGTTAATTTTCAAATGGGTCATTGACCCATGTATTTACCTATTTCTAATTAAATGGGTCGTTAATGAGTCAAGTTTTATTTCTCAAAACACCCATAATTGATTTTAAAAAAAAAAAAAAAAAAAAAAGAGGCTGAGATATATGGGTCTTAAATGAGTCTGACCCTCAGACCCATTTATCAATCTATTAAAAATGAATCAATTTATAAGGAAAGACTATCTCTTCTCTATTTAACATTACAAAAATAATTTTTTTTATAAAAAACGAAATTATAATTTTTTTATTTTTATTTTATTTTATTTTATTTTTCTTTCTTTTTATTTTTATTTTTTTGTATAGAAATATTCACTTTGTGGCCTTTTTGTGATCTATTGCTTGAGCTGTTAGACTAAAGATGGGAATTATGAAAAGTGAATTCTAGGCGAAAACTCAATTGGATCTTGATTTAGGAAAATACTACAACCTGAACTTAATCGGGGATCCTAATTTGATTTTAAAGATTGAGCGTAACAAAATCTCAATTGGATTTTGGATCAAGTTAAACTTTCTTTTGCGCTTAAAGTCTCAAAGTTTCCTTGTGTTGTTCAAGCCGGTTTGAACTCAATTACTTCAAAAACTTCCACGTGTTCAACTATCTAACATTTAAGCATGCAAAAAGATAAAAAGTTAAAAACTATGCTATCTCTATCCGATTGCCCAAGCCTACCGACGTGCCGCCATCGAAGCCTTCAGCCAACACCCAAGATCCTCTGCCTCCAATCATCACCACCTCAAGAAACTCTCAGACTGCATCGGAATCATATGTGCCCAGTCGATCTCATCCTTTGAAAGATGCAACTCCCATGCACATCGAGCCTAGGACCGAATGGCCTCATGTCCGTTCCGTTGCACTTTGGAATGGCTCCACCGCCTCCGGCAGCCCTTGCCTCATTTCTACCAATTCAACACGCATGCTTTTGCCCCGAGAACATTTCCATCCACTCCCACCCGCCCCTTTTTTTGGGGGGGTTTGTTTTCAGTTTTGAATTATATGGATGAGCTGTCATCTGCTTGCGAAAGTGCTAGAGTTAGGTGATTTTCGGATACCCCAAACTTTCGGTCGCACCATACCCATTCCATGCATTATCCCTTTCACTTTACTCGTCCCACCATATCAGCGGTCAACCAAGGCCACCGGCCCACCACCGTGCGCAACGCCCATGAGCGGCCCATCCTCGGGCCAATACCATCTCGGCCATCACTTTAGGCCGACAATGCCGCCGTACCTTTGAGCACAAGTCAGCCGACCATTGTGCCCGCTGCCCACCACCGTCCCACATTCATTCCCCCCCAGGCGCCGGGGGAACCATCCCTCAACTGCACCACAGACCGAGCCCAATGTCGAAACCACCTCTTTTAATTAAATTGGATGCACGTAAATCATGGAATGTCCCTGGCCCGAAAAACGATTGGAATGGAACACGAGGCAAAGGGAATCGTGAGATGGCCAGATTTCTGGCCACATGCATATAGCTAAATTCTAAACAACAATTCCCGATTCCCATCGAGAGGGTATAATTTGAAAAAGAGAGAAAAAAAAAGAGAGAAGAAAATATGGGATCGTTCAAACAGAGATGCTCCCATTATATTTGACATAGAAGATAATCTAGTGGCATATTTATTGAGTTACCTGAAAACTATTGTGAAAGGTAGCGGAGGAGGTTATGATGGCATTCTATAGGTTATTAAAATCATAGTCGGATTATATATTAGGAGTGGGTCACCAATCAACCATCGGCTCTGATACCACTTATATCATTAGCTTGAACTTTTGAGTGAATGTAGGTCCAGTCAAATATATTGACGAGTTCAAACTTGGATTCTCTTTTGACAATTTCTCTAACAAAATGTATGAAATCTGATTAAATTTTCCTTCAGAGTGCATCAATTTGGAAAAAGAAAGTCGAATTTCACATTATGATAGTTCGACATTAATATTCAATGATTTTATTGTGCAATGTACTAAAGTTCAATAACCATCATCATTAGAATTAACTAAAAAGAATAAGGTGTCACCGCATACGTTTGCGAATCCAAACTTTACTCAACCTTATGTGTCACGGGCCGCCCAAGACCTTTGTAAACTACTCACTATAGAAGGGCTACGATCCCTTCAAAAACTTCGGTTAAGCCCATGATGTGATTGGCAGTTGATGATACTTATCGCTAAAATCATTGCTACGAGGCCTACGCTATATAGAAAGACGTGGTTTTGGATCTTTGGTTTTTTTTTCAATTCAGGGTCTCGACAAGAGCCAACGTGATAAACTAGTCAAGCGGCTTTGACACATGTCTTTTAGGCGGGAGGGAGGGTCGTTCATGTATCGAATCTCTGCAATGAAATTGAATTTGGTTTCTTGCAAGCATCAAACCCCGACCGTCCACCAAACTCTAGCCAATTAACTTCACGGATGCAACTTTTATTCGACCCCGTTTGTTTTTTGGTAGATAATATATACGTGCAGCCCCCACAAATCGCACTGGATAGCATTCACTTGGGCCAGTACGACCATAAGGTGATGCTGCTAGCAAATTGATTATGGTGGTGAAATGTCATCGAAGTCAACACCTACCATAGAGCAAAGCGCCGTCCATCACCCCCTATGCAACTTGGAGACATTTGGTGTGCATCGTCGACTTTCGTCCGTTCCCACCGACTGGTGTTTTCTAACTAGCACTTTATTGCCTAGGACTTCATCGACCTAGGGTTTGTCTTGGCTTTTTGCTAAGGTTTTTATGGACTGAAGGACCATTTCTTCGATGGCTTAGAACCCCGTGATTGGCAAAATGAAAAATCCTTCGTCCATCCCTTTGTTAAGGTTGGGTAATCTCCTTGGTTAGGGCATCGTTTTCCATGTATATCAAGACAAAAGACAAAAAAATTCGAGCTCACAGCAGTTTTTGCCAATAAACTTCATTGTAAAGGTGGGGAATTTTTTTTTTTGGTAAGAAAAAGGTGGGGCATGTTTGTTAAGCAGAAAATGAATAGTTTGCAAAATATCTTCTAAAAAATAATTGTTCGAATCACTCACAAGAATTAACGAGTAAAAAACATTTTCATCATTTACAAAATTATTTAGACAAAAATTGTTGTTCATAATAAAAAGACTTTCCATTGGATAATTATTTCAAATGATACAAATGATCATTTTTTGGAAAATATTTTCTATGTTATTCATTTTTGTGAAACAAATGAAGCCTAAGTTAGGGCTTGCTAGAAAGGGGAAATTACCCACAAAAAAAAAAAAATCCTAACCCTATTGCACTCAGTCAATTTAGCCCTAAATTTTTCAATTTAGTTATAAATCTTTTGACATTTTATCAAGTCATTCTAGCTACTATTGGCCAGAAATCATTGAGGTAGATATTTTTTGCTTTTTTTTTTTTTTTAGTTTCTTGAATTTTGTCTTCTTTTTTCATTTTCTTTTCTTTTCTTTTCTTTTTTCCTTTCCTTTCACCGACCACCAGTGAAGGCCTCAACGCCCTACCAACCTGAGGGTTGACTTGCCTAGGCGAGAGTTGCCCTCATTGGGTTGCAAAGGTTGCCCTTGCCAATGGCCGTTGGAGGGAAAAAGAAGAAAGAGGAAAAAGGAAAAATTTAGAAAATAAAAAAATTACAAAAGTTATCCACATCAATGATTTTGTATCTAATTTGCTTAAAACTAAATTGGCAAATTTGCTAAAAATTTAGGATTGAATTGATAAATTGTTAAAAATGTTTAAAACCAAATTGGCCACATTAAAAGATTTAATATTGAATTTGCATAAGTGTAATAAGTTTAAGGTTTTTTCTGTAATTCTTTTAATTTGCTTAGACTCCCGTTGTTGTTTAAGATTGTACAGTTATAATATTATTCTTTCTTACTCCTTCTAATTTGTCAGATCCCATATATAAATCTTATATAGTTTTTTTTTCCCTATTCCAAGGAACCAATCCCGGTTCTGGGCCCCCACCGCTATCTCCAAAGTGGGCCGATTGTTTGGCGAGCATATACAAGAACTACTTTATCTTCTCCAATTAGACGCATGAATTCCTTCCCTGTTCGTACTTCATCCATCACATATGGAGACTCTTATTAATTCACTTCGATATGGTGCTTGGAAATAGTTGCTTCTGGTAATTTCCACAATGTGGAAACAGCCTGGAGACCACTAAGTTATTGCACAAATTTTAGGAAAAGAAAAAAAAAATACTTTTAACTTTACTTGCATCTTTAACAAAATCGCTCGAGAGGCTTGCTCAGTTCAACAACCCACCACCACCATGTCATCCCCTCTCCACTCCGCATGCCGTCGCCTTGCCAGCTCAAGGCCAGGTCAAGGCCAAACGACAAGCTCGATTTCACGAGAGCATCTTCCACAAAATCGAATCCAAAATGCTAAACCAACGCGAATCACTCTTCCAAACTTCAACTAACACCGCAGTTCAGCTCCAGATTATCTTGGTGAAAATGGTTTGGATTGGCCAACCAATCCAGTGGACATACACGAAAGCATTCAGCCATTATCGGGACACGCATGTAAACGACAACTTCTCCACATCAAGCGGTTCTAGTCAACCACCCCATCGCGAGCCCCAGGCCATAGTTATCGCGCGCCTGCATGAGTACAGCCCCGCACGCGAGAGAGAGAGAGGAGACGCTGACCTCATGATACAGACGCGCGACAGCAACTGCGCATTCGCGACGCCTAATCAAAGCGGCCGCGCGCCCGTCCAAGTAAATGGAATCGAGTGATGGGGGAGGGCGTTTCGTTCTCTGCCCGAAATGACAAACCGTAGGGTGGGGGGGTCCGATCTTAAGTGGGCAATTCTCCTTTTCCCACGCAGAAGTCGTCCTCGGCGTTAAACTCCTTTCGTTCCTTTCTCCTGACGAAGCCCGACGTAGCTCCCCCTCTCTTAACAGCTCCTTCTTAGCCTTTATCATGTCATGTGGCCTTCTTTTCCTCCTCCGTTGTCCCGTCCGTGTCGTTCGTGCGTGCAATAATGTCCCATAGCCCTAGCCGTGTCTAAAAGCAGGGCTTTGTTCATGGAAATGAAGTGCACACAAAGGAAACTTCGCGCGCCGATATCCAGCTAGATATTGGAAGGAGTACGCAACCGTATTTTTCCCTTAACGACTTTACAGGTGCGAAAGTAGGGCGAGAATTGTATATCTGAACACATTTAACGATGCATCGGAAACCTCACTATAGGTAAGAAAGGAGAAAAGATTTAAAGGGATCCAGTGCTTAGATTACATGTGGAAATATACGGAAGTTTTGATAGTTCAGTGTTATAAAGCATCCATCGGGAATAGGATAAATGATAAATGACATAGAGGCCATATTTGGTAATCGACCAATTCTTAATTATTTCAATTCTTTTATCCCTTGGAATAAAAAAAAATAGAAATTAGTTTGGTAATGTCAACTAATTTTTCTATTTCGGAAATATAGATTTCGAATAAAAACAAGAATTTCCGAAATAGAAAAAAAGTGAAGAAACAATTTTTAACAAAAAATAAGAAAAATCCATTTAGTAACATGGATTTGGTAATGTTAGCTAATTTTTTTAAAAGTTACTTCTTTGTTTAGAAAATAATTTTTGAAATCAAGTCAAACAATGTTTGAAACCAAGATGAGGTATGGTAATTCTTATTCTTCCTCCTCCATCCTCCTCCTCAACCGGCCAAAGATGAGGTTCGGCGCCTTGGCGACCATTGCTAAGGCCCGATAACTAGTTAGAGGAGGAAGAAGAAGAAGAAAAAGAAAAATCTTAAGAAATTATTAGAAATTAAAAGAAATTCTATGTCACAAAAAAATAACAGTTATATCAAACGCATTCGAATGTTTAGAAACTCATCGAGAACAAAATCAAAAAAATTATTTTTGAGCATAAATTTTTCTCAAGAATATAATGCTTGATAGATCCTGACCTTTTACTCGGTATAATTTGATCTTTAGACTTTTCGATGTTTAATTATATGAAAATATTCCATGTTATCGTTTTCAGTAATTTAAATTCAATGATAACATTAAATATTTTCATATAACTTAAGGATTATTTTTAATATGTATCAAAAGTCTAAAAATCACATAAAAATATTAAAAATTCAATGGATCACATTATATTACATGTTGAGTTATAGTTTAAAAATCACGATAAATAAATTAAAATTTTAAAAATTATGTTACATCTTTGATTAAAAGTCAAAAATTATTTATGTCATTTTTTCGTTGGAAATATGATCGGTAGTAAGTGCGTAGCGTCCTCATGATACCGGAGTGGATATGATGATGGCGATTTGCTTTTGGCTCCAAATGCGACTTGACTCTGATAATCTGCAAAAGTTTCTAGGTGAGATGGACCTGAGAAAAAGGCCTCCTGTCTAAGTTCAATTGGAGTTGTCTTCTCAGTCAACAAAACCACATTCGGGGGTTTCGCAAGGCGGTCCAATTAAGTCAGCCAAGTGGTCAGGATCGACAATGAATTCCATTATTATTTTATTCAGTCCCCAGGAAATAAATAATACATGGAAAAAAAAAAGTACGATCCCATAATACAATACAGCAGCCTGTCTCCCAGTGGATTAGACCAGGGGAACCCCAAAGGAAAACGCCCGCCAAGGGCAGCCTTGACTCTTCTTGATATATCGTTCTAGAATTTCATCTCAATTAAGAATTTACTGGTCATTCTTAAAAGCCAAGTTCAGACGTATTAGGCGGTGCTGATCTCGTGTGTGCCGAGATGATTTACAGCTCTTGAGTTAGACTTTTTAAAAAGGAAACGATTCCACCATAAATTTATTCGTTAGTACCACCTTTCTAAATCCGATTTACATGTTGGACAGGCGTAGCGATGCTCTTTCGATTTGAGTCCGGTTCGCATCCTGTAAAGGTCGCGTTTCCTCGTGTCGGGTCCTAGAAGATGTCGACCCCCAGCTCGAACCCGGGCCGGAAGCAACAACGCCCTTTTTGACCCTCCGAACCCGTCAAACCCATCGGACGCGTCTTGTCTTGTCGCTCGCTCCCGAGATGCTTCCTCCTCCTCGCTATGTTTTCTCTTTCGAAGCCAGCTGTGCCCCTGCCCGCACGCACCAGCGTGCACTCAACTCCACCTTCCTCCTCCGTATAAATACATGGCCGCTCCTCTTGTCCATCATCAGCCAAACACATCAATCTCTCAGCCTCAGCCTCAGCCTCAGCCTTGCTCTCGTGCTCGCTCTTCTCTCAGAAAAACAATGGCTTCCTCGAGCCACAGTAGCCTCGCCAGCCTCGCTTTACCGGTCCTCGCGATCCTCTGCTGCCTCGGCCCGCGCCTGGCCGCCCCCGCCCTCGTCCAGCAGCAGCCCCTCGTGCTCAAGTACCACAACGGCCCCCTCCTCAAGGGCAACGTCACCCTCAACCTCCTCTGGTACGGCGCCTTCTCCCCAGCCCAGCGCGCCGTCGTCCTCGACTTCCTCCACTCCCTCTCCGCCGCCCCGGCCGCCTCCCGGCCCCCCTCCATCTCCTCGTGGTGGAGCACCACCGCGCGCTACAAGGGCGGCCCCTCCAACCTCGCCGTCGGGACCCAGATCCTCGACGAGAGGTACTCCCTCGGCAAGTCGCTGAAGACGGGGCAGCTGGCGGCGCTGGCCTCGAAGGCCGGGTACAAGAGCATCAAGGCCCGGGCGCTCGCGATCAACCTCGTGCTGACCTCCGCCGACGTGGCGGTCGACGGGTTCTGCATGAGCCGATGCGGCACCCACGGGTCCGGCGCGGTCGGGACGGCCCGGTACACGTACGCGTGGGTGGGGAACGCGGTCAGCCAGTGCCCCGGGCAGTGCGCCTGGCCGTTCCACCAGCCGCAGTACGGGCCTCAGACGCCGCCGCTGGTGGCGCCGAGCGGCGACGTCGGGGTCGACGGGATGGTGATCAACCTGGCGACGGTGCTAGCGGGGGCGGTGACGAACCCCTTCAACGACGGGTACTACCAGGGGGACGCGGCGGCGCCGCTGGAGGCGGTGAGCGCGTGCACGGGGATCTTCGGGAAGGGCGCGTACCCGGGGTATCCCGGCCAGCTGCTGGCGGACAAGACGACGGGGGCGAGTTACAACGTGATCGGAGTTAATGGCCGCAAGTTTCTGGTGCCGGCCATGTGGGACCCGAAGACCTCCGCGTGCGAGACCCCCGTGTGAGTCGTCATCCTGAAAAGCCCCAAAAGAGTTCTTAGGAATGAAAGCCTTTTCGGAAATGTCTAGGGAAAGCTGTACTTAATTTGTCGTTCGTGTTTCGCGCAAGTGTAGATTTAACGAATACAGATGAGAAGGAATGTAAAAATGCATAGGGAGTTGCAACGATATGTGGAATAATTTGATTTATGGAATAATAAAAACTTTCCATTTATTATAATATGGACAAAATGGCCAACATTATGCGGCAATCCGGTGTTATGTTGAATGCAAATGAACGGTGCTCTAATCTATTCATGCCTTGAATATGCTTCATTTGGTATGAAAACACCTCTCGGCTGCTAATATGCTCATAAATTGCGAAGACAGACTCATCAACATTAGAACTTAGAGTTTTCGCACGAGTGATTATAATTCAAATTGAATATTGAAGCTTAAGGGATGATGGCTATGCTGGATACCCCGCTTTCGCCCTTCCAGTCATCTCTTTACATCGTAAATTAAATTTAAACACATATTTCAATCTCTAAAATTTCACCCAATATTTCAATGAGTTATTCGTACGTTTGGTAAAAGTGTTTGACAGCCGTATGTTACCGAATAATGGAGGAAATGGTAACTTAAATTGATTAACATAATCAACGTGCACATACATGTGTGTGCAGTAACAGATTTACCTGAATACCCATAGTTAATGGAAACATATATATATTAAATGAATTATCTCATTTTTACCATTTCACATAAATCGACAAATTAGACTGAAAAAGCATGTCAATAGCTATCTACAAGGCAAAAGCTTAACACAAACATAAATATTTAAATTCATGGAACCTTAGCAGATGTACATAAATGTATGGATGATGGTTGTTTTTTATTTGTGTGCCGCTATTAAAGGTCATGTCACTTGCTAATCTATATGTTAAATAAGAGATCCGACTGATCAATAGTGACCAACATACAGTGGGAGCAATTGAATTAGCAGGGCCTAAAGGAAAATGGGCCCGTCAGGCCCGCCCCGATCTGAAATACAAATGGGCCTGTTTGACCAACGTCCTTACATTAGAAAGCGCGACCCGCCCAACTTTGGCCCGGTCCAGCTTGGCCAAACATTTTTATACCTGTTTTGAATTATGGGCCATCTAGGGCAATATATTGAGCCTAACCTTCGAGCTCGTCTAGACTCGCCTATTAATCACCCCTGCCAACAACCAACGTACGAAAATTTGGAACTCAATTTGGGAATTAGATGGTTCCCGGTGCATTTCGAGCTGTTAGTGCTTAGTTGTATATTGAACGTGACTTGCTTCTCAAGTAGTTTAGAGAAAGATTACTTGAGAATTGCTATCCTGATGAAAGTAAATTAAAGTAAAGCAGATAACCATTTGAGTATTCGAGAGAGGAGTGATTCGAAACTGCGTCTTAAAATTCAGTATGCTTTTTGCTTTGACACGTCATTGCATGTTTACTGATCCTTGTTACATGGATTGGGGATCAAGCTTTCATCTAAACATTTGAATCCTTGTGATGTTACCGCAGAAATAAAGCGAACACGAAGGCATCAGCCCTGCAATGAACTGATACCTGAGGAGTTTGGTCTAACCTCAGAAGACCTATCGGCTTCGCGACAAGCTGACCGCCATGCCCAGAGTCTGCAAAAAGCATGGCGTGCAGCAGCGCGTGCACCCGACCTTTGGCAAGAGATAGACCTCGAGAAATGGTGCATGGGCCGGTGGCCCGAGCACATTGATCGCCTGCTCTGAATGCTGGTGGGAAGAAGAGGGGATCTTTCTGAACGATTAGTTTTTGGGTTCCTCAAGCACCCGAGCGACGGCGTTTTTGGCTTCTTTGGTGATAGACTGTATGTGTTCGTGACGTGCAGTCTATTTCCGACTAGTTGCAAAATCACAGTTGCCTCTCATCGAGCTTTTAGTCAATTATGTTGTTCTCTTTAAGACACCGAAGGTGCCAGATGTTCCGTAACTGATGCGATAGCTGAACATAGTGCTGCGAAAATTAGGATGGTCACTTTTTCTGGACTTGAGCTACGATCGCAGCTGCTGCCTGCAAGGCTAGTGCAAAGAATTGTAGAGCGCTCAAGCCACACTGCGCGGCAATGTGTATGCTGGGAATATTGTACCCATCAGTAGCTCGGGAAACAAGAAGATGCGCGCTATTTATCCAGAGCTTAGGCACCTAGGGCTGCATCTGGTAACACTTCCAAGAATAGGTCTTTCTGTTCTTTTCTTCCCAAGAGCATAAATATAATAGAAACGCGTTTGGTAAGTTTTTTTATTCCCGAAAATAGATTTGGAACAAGCTGACCGACATAAAAAAATTTATTATTCTTGGAAACAACTCAATAAATAAGAATCAAGAAAATAGTTTTTCTTTTCTTTTCTTTTCTTCCTTTTTTTATTTTCCTTTCTCTTCCTCTCTTCTTCCCCTAATTGGTCATCGGCCTTGGCACTAGCTGGCAACTGGCTAGACGAGGCCCAGCGATCTCTCTAGAGCCTCGCGAACCCTTGGCGAGGTCGCCTTAAGCTTGCCAACCATCGGCAAGGCCCCTCAAGCCTCGCCGAGGCTGGGTGAGGCTCGACCTCACTCAGATCTAGCGAGGCCGAGCTCGCCGATGGCCAAGCAAGGTCGCCTCACCCAATCACGGCAAGGCTCGGGGTGACCTCGCCCTTGTCTAGTTGATTGTTGGCCCATGATCGGCTGGAGGAAGGAGAAGAAAAAAAAAATTAATAAAATTATTAACAAATTAAAAGAAATTCTAAGTAATAAAAATATAGGGGGTCGTACCAAACGCATTTCTCTCCCAATAACAGAAATTTTGTGCAATTACTAAAGACGTTCAAATGCTCAGAAACTATTGGGAATAAAATAGAAAAAAGTATTTCTGAAAAAAAAAAAAAAAAAAAAATTGTTCCCCAGAACAGAAATATTACCAAACAAGATGTCCGGCCAATTCATCGCCATAGAAAGTGTTCTTGTGATCCTTTCGAGGTGTCTTGAGCTTGAGCTATCGGACATTACAAGTTGTCGAGATTTGAAACTGGATGAGAAGTTACTCAAAGATAGGTTGCCCAAATTGAAGATTCTAGGGCCTTCTATTGACCAAGATTACTAATTTATAGGAATTGGGGTTGTCAAATCAGTGAGTCGGGTTAAAAATAGTCCAACTCAAATTGACCCATTTAAATGCAACATAAATTAAGTAACTCATACCCAATCTATCGACTCATTTGCTAAAATATTTCAATATTTAATTCAACCTATGAAAATTTCATATCCACTATATTTAATTCACTTTAAGTTGTTCATATGTATATGTTATTTGGATAAGATCACTAATTCAACTATAAGATTTTAAAGAATTAGCTTTCAACATTGCAAAGAATTTTCAATTTTTGTATTGATTCACAATGAAGAATAAGAGAAACTCGGTGTTTGGTAGTGAATTTATAAAATTACAATAATAAATAAAATGTAGGACTTAAAAAATATAATTAGATGGAACGTCAGATATTGAAGAAAATAATTTATGCTGAACATTGATTGCAATTACAAGAACTAATATTAGAATATTCAATAAAAAATAACAATTTCAAATGCAACTAATTAATGATGTACTCCAATAACAAACAAACAAGACTTATAAAATTAATAAAAATAAAAAATAATGGAGATAAAAAGAAGTCATATTGATATTTTTAGTAAGGATAAAGTCAACCCCATCCAAAAATTTCTATGAACTTGGAATAGTTCGAGGAGTCTATTATATTCCCATAAAAAGTGAAGAGAAAGTCATAAACATAGGTTAAGTTTGGATAAACTATGAATCCATCTAATATCTATATTTTTTTAGGTGCTGTCATTTTGAACTCATTTATAATAATTTATTGAATATCACTAACTGATATAACGATTCGGCTCATCACATATAAGTTAAGAAATGGGTTTATCGCCCATTTTGACAAGTTTAATAAAAATGCAAATGCTTTTTTTAGACCGATTCGGATCTTGAAGGCTTTCCTTGGATGTCTTGAGCCGGCGCGAGTGGGTGGGTCTTTTATTAGGCTGCGAGGCAAAGGGTTGCTATTCTATTACTAGGATTTTCTAGCCTTATCATTAGGATACCTACGCGATGCTCTACATGATGCCAATGTTTAGCTCTAACGAATGATTGGTATGTTATCCGTGTTAGAATGATTGGTATGTTGTCCGTGGCTCGTGATACCTTGCAACTAGAGTTACTCCATAACCAGAATGTATTTGCTAGATCATGAACTTATGCTAGGTATTGCAGATTCCTGTGGGTATACCGTCCTTTTGTCTATGTACCTATTCACCGCTCGTGCCCATTGTTTGTCCTAAACCAGCTTTTGAGCCGCTTCTTCTTTAATCTTGTCCTTCACCTAACCACTTTCGTGTTCAAAAAGAAGATGGGATATTTTAGATAATAAGCCAAGTTTTGCTTCTTTTGGTTAGCACCAAATTAAGTTGTTCGGAGGTTACAAACCGATGCGTGAACGCTTTGTGGATGGACGTGTCCATTGAGAAACCTAACTTCTTGATAAGTATAAGAAAAGGAAAGATTTAGAATGGAGATGACAAATGCTTTTGATTTTTTAATTGGCTATGATGCTCGTATACCTTCGACCGTTAACTATGTGTGCTTAACATTTGCCATGACATCCCAAAGATTGTCTCGACTTTTTGCTATATGATTGTTTTGAATTGTTTTATTTCTGTCGATCTTTTTTTCTTTTTCGTTTTTTTATATATTGATGAGGGTGTTCAAAAATTTTTGAGTACTTAATTAGTCGTGGCATTTTCCCTGTTCCTCTCGACATGTGATTAGCAGAAGCCATTTTGGCAAGTCTTGAAATTCCTAATTTTTGCAGCCCTAAAAAATATCTTATAGATTATCTTAATTCTCTAGTTGCCTCTACAATCTACATCTCATATTCTCCGACCATATTTGAAAGTCATAGTAGATTCTTATGTTTTGTAGCTCTTTAAATTGATTTCCACGAAGAATTGCACCGTTACTTAGCAAAATATATGATCTCCAATCCAATACAAGCAAGGCACAAGCATAAGTGATGCACTTTTTGGCAACACGACATGTCCCGCTTAAACTAGGTTAGAGCTCAGCACAGCTGTGCTGGGCAAGGACCACAACCCACGAGGGTGGGCGAGAATTAATTTGTTAAGATGGGAATCGAAACAAAGAATCAAGCTTTATGATAGAGGGAAAATGGATGGGTGAGAGAAAGATCGATTGATTGATCGATCATAATTGCTAAATGTTTTTTTTTTTTTTTGATGACCCGAAACCCTCAACTCCAATCGCGGACAAATCCGGCGCTTGGGTACGGAGGAAGATAAACCTTGGAAAGAACGCTAACGGAGACCCACCACCCCGACGTCGCGCATCGGGATCCCGTGCGACCAGGCGGGATTCGAACTCCCCCCCTCGGTAGGATGTGGGAGCTCTTATCCAACTGGGCCACCGCAGGCGGTGGTCATAATTGCTAAATGTTTACACACGAGAGAAAAAAAAATGATTAAAGAAAGGATAAGTGCAATTATATGTGTCCCATCATGATTAGGCGAGTTGATTAAGATGGGACCAACACTAACTTAAATTTCTCCATTGCAAGATCTTCGATTTGTATATAATGTTTGTTTTATTGAAGGGGGTAGGTGGCTGCACGAGTTGAAGTGACTCCCCGATGGGCCTCCCCCGACATTCGCGATTACGAAAGTCTAGAGAGCCCTGCTCCTGGCGGTGGTAACGAGGAATCTTGGGAAGAATTATGCTTTTTTACACGCCTTGATTGAATAGTCTTCGTGCTCACCGAGAAGCCAAAAACCCTAAATGTCGGACCATGTCAGCGGATCGTAAGCGATTATAGACGAGTGAGTTTCGGTCGTGGCTTGGCCGGCGCCTCGACTCACCAAGGGCTCGATTGGCTTCGTCTCCATCACCCACCTTATTCGACGCTTTGCAACCTATCACGTAGGGAAGAAATCATGTACCATCTAACCTTGTTCAGATGATTTTTGCATCAAGCAAGTCCCCTAGACAATGAGCAAGGATGATTCCGGCGTGTGGCAATGGGGGTGAGAGTTTTTCGTTTTTGGTATAATGAGGTGAAGGAGAGAGTCAGGTGGAGATAGAATTGGGGGTGATTTTAGTAAAGGTTGGATCACCTAAACGACAGATCCTTAAAAAGATGCGAAATTAGAGTTTATGAATGACTTGACTTGTCCATGATTGCTCGATATCCTTTTCTCATTTGCCTTGATAATTGGAGGATAAGTTGTAAATATGGAGTGCAAGTATGTATTATGCCATAATTATATATTTAAAATTAAGTAATAGAGACAAAAGGAGGGAATGCAATGACATAAAACTCTAAGGTTTTGCTTGGCATGCGATACCGAGGCAAACAGAATGAGATGGAATGTGTCCCAATGAATTTTGAGAAATGTGGAATGAGAATTAATCTATGAGGGGGGCCAGCCCTTTAGTGCCGTCCGGGCATGGGGGACCCACAATGGAGTCCTCGGTTATAAAAAAAGTAAAAGAAAAAAAGAATTAATTTATGAGTAAGCAACTTCGATGATTGCATAAGAATTGAAACGTATCCTCATTTTGCAAACTTATATATCAAGGAGCAATTTTCATTTCGACTTTAGGAGAGCAAATAAGTTGCTGGAACTCCCTTCTTAATGATTGGTTTGATTGGCGGCCATGTAGCACTTCAAGACCTATAATTATACTCGTTTCATTTGAGCAATACATAAATATTTTAATTATTCATAAGTTTGGGTTCACATCAATTTAAGAATTCACTTTATTCAGTAGATTCAACTCATCTTAACTTAGGCAAACGGGTTGCGTGTCAAATCAAGGTGGGTCGTCGAAGAAAATCGGTAATTTAGAACCCACTAGAATTGTCTCATATTTTTAATTTTTCACCCGATCTGAGACCTTATTATACCGGCACTCGGATAATTCTTCGCGTTCGGAATATCCCGAAATTCCCTGAAGAGCCCTCCAGGTGGCGGTCTTCGGCTGATCCGGCTCGGCGCAGCCGACCCCCACGACAGTCCACATGAGGCGCTAATGATGAGCCGATGAGTGGCGCTCAGTAGGTGAAAGTGAAAAGCTTTTATTCCCCCCCTAATTCCTTAAAAAAGGAAAAAAAAAAAAAATCATTTTCTTCCTTCTCAGAAAACGAAGGTAGGTGTAGGTGAAGAATTTTCCCCTTTTAATAAAAAAAAAGCGTTACCGAATAATCAAATCTGTTGACTCCTTGACCGATTCCCTCCCGCTCTTACCCCCAACACCTCCCCAAAATTACCTCCCGTGCCATCGTCTTCCCAACTACCCCCGCGTCTCCACCAGCCACCACCCTCCACCGTCTCCCCCACCACCACCACCACCCCGACCTAACCCTCCCTCCCTTATAAAACGACGCGCCGTTTCTCCCGATCTCCTCAGGTACCTCTCCCGTGCCTTCCCTCTCCATCTCTCTCCAACCCGCATTGCCACCCCGAAAGGCAGAGCAGCAAAAACGGCAATGGCGATCGCCTACAGCAGCTCCATCATCCCCGCCAAGGCCTTCTCCAAGGCCCTCCTCCCCGCGGCGGCGCCGCCCCCCGCCGCCGCCGCCCACCGCAGCCGCATCGCCGCCGTCCACTCCCCGAGCCCGGGAAGGGCCCAGTCGTCCCCGACAAGTCGCCGAAGCTGAAGAGCTCTGCCCTCCCGGCGTCGTCGGCGGCGGCGGCGACCGCTGCCCCGGCGAAGCCCGCCGTGGGGACCGGGAAATGGAGCGTCGACAGCTGGAGGTCCAAGAAGGCCCTGCAGCTGCCGGAGTACCCGGATCAGGCGGAGCTCGAGTCGGTGCTGAAGACGCTCGAGGACTTCCCCCCGATCGTGTTCGCCGGGGAGGCGAGGAGCCTGGAGGAGCGGCTCGGGGAGGCCGCCATGGGGAACGCCTTCCTCCTGCAGGGCGGCGACTGTGCCGAGAGCTTCAAGGAGTTCAACGCGAACAATATCCGTGATACCTTCAGGATTCTGCTCCAGATGGGGGCCGTTCTGATGTTCGGAGGCCAAATGCCTGTTGTCAAGGTCAGATACTGCGGACGGCGCCATGGATAATATTCGATTTCAGTTGCTCGTTTTTGTCCTTACTTTGCCATATTTGCTATTAGGACATGATGTATATACACTGTCTAAGAGTTTGAGTAATGCTGTTGCTCTGATATTTGCTTGAATGATTATGCGTGTTTAGGTCGGGAGGATGGCTGGTCAATTTGCGAAGCCGAGGTCGGACCCTTTCGAGGAGAAGAACGGAGTGAAGTTGCCGAGTTATAGAGGTGACAATGTGAATGGGGATGCGTTTGATGAGAAATCGAGAATTCCTGACCCTCAGAGAATGATCAGAGCATACTGCCAGTCTGCTGCTACTTTGAATCTGTTGAGGGCTTTTGCAACTGGAGGTTATGCTGCCATGCAGAGGGTCACCCAGTGGAATTTGGATTTCACCGAGCACAGCGAGCAAGGCGATAGGTGACTCTTCCTAACTTCACTTTGCTCGGATAACTCATTAACATTTAACACGTTAGTCTGGCCGGATTAGGTTTTGGTAGCTCTATTCAGCTTCAAGTAGAGGGTTTCCTAAGATGGTATCTTTGGGCTAATGAATGAAAGGGTATTAGAAAAAGCAGTGAGCTCTCTTTATGGAGGCAAAAGGAATCACAACTGGATGGTCCATTTTTGGCACTGGGAAGCATTTGTAGTGGAGACAAAAAGAATGGACCAATAAAATCAACCTCTGTTTCAGGCCACGTTTCTGTTCTTTGTCTCCACACTTTCTGTTCTGATCTAGCACGGTGGATCAATGATGAAATTTGGCATATAATCAGTTCCACGGATATGATCGTCTAGATACTGATTTAAAAGACTTGAAATTGCGTTTGATTTGATGAATTTTTTTTTTCAAAGATTTTGATTGATTTGCATTTGGTTGGTATCAAATGAAAATTAGTAATCTGGACGAGGTTTTGCATTTGGTTGGTATCAAAAGAAAATTAGTAATCTGGACGAGGTTTACCGGTCCCCTCTTGTCTTCTATGTTTGTAGTTTTCTGGTGGACTGAGTAATCTGGACAGATTCTGCTTCAGCAGTACACATGTATCTGTTTTGCTCTGCTTCTTGTGCGGTTGTTTATTGTGAGCGTCGACATCAGGGAATAATATACAGATAGATACTTGATAATTCGCATGTTGCTGAGTTTCTTTTGTTATCTCTAGGTACCGGGAGCTGGCTCACCGAGTTGATGAGGCTCTTGGATTTATGTCCGCAGCTGGGCTTACTGTTGACCATCCTATTATGACTACGACTGAGTTCTGGACATCACATGAGTGCTTGCTCTTGCCCTATGAGGAGTCGCTTACTAGAATGGACTCAACTTCAGGTCTTTACTATGACTGCTCTGCCCATATGCTTTGGGCTGGCGAACGTACTCGACAGCTGGATGGTGCTCATGTTGAATTTTTAAGAGGGATTGCCAATCCCTTGGGTATTAAGGTAACTGTTTTTTTTCTCATCTCAGGCTGAGGAGTCATTAAAATGTGAATACTGGCCAACTTTTGAACAAACTTAAAGTCAGGTGAACCTTGTTTTCTGGAGGCTTTAGATAAAGAATTAACCCGCAAGGTTAGAACATGGAGGAGGGCATTAGTTGGAAGTGGTCTTGAGCAATGTACATTATTTTCTAAATAATATAAGCACCATAGCATGACGAACGTACTTTTTATGCAATCAGTAAGCAATCAATAAATCATAATGCTTAGCTGAAGGAAAAGAATAATACACGCGGTGTCATTACTTACTACATCTGCAAGTGCAGAGGCGGTCGGATTCATAGTTGATGTTTTGTTGCAGGTGAGTGACAAGATGGATCCAAATGAGTTAGTCAAGCTCATTGAGATTTTGAATCCTCAAAACAAAGCAGGAAGGATAACAATTATTACCAGAATGGGAGCTGAGAACATGAGAGTGAAGCTCCCGCACCTTATCAGGGCTGTCCGAAGGGCAGGGCAAATTGTTACATGGGTCAGTGATCCAATGCACGGGAACACCATCAAGGCTCCATGTGGTCTTAAGACTCGCCCATTTGATGCCATTAGGGTATGCTACTTCACTCTTCTATTTTCGTATCATTTCGTTGATGTAATTAATTTTATATGCCACTTGAAGTCATGGTGCGACTATGGAGCTATGCATAGGATCTTAGAAGGATTGATTTGAATGCAATGCATATTAGAAGGAAAGCATCAGGAAAATCTAAGAATATATACAACTTGACAATTATTTTGTGAACAAGAAGCTTGAGATTGTACACCTTTTTCGCTTAAGAATTCCTTTCCAACAGCAAAATATACTGGGATTAAGCGAGCAGTTTTTCGTGGTTACCATTTTCAACTCTCCTTTTGGGCAAAGAAAGTGGCCAGAGGTTATGGTTTACTGTTCAGCACTAGATCGGTAGGAAATGATATGCTCTGATAGCCACTTAGCTACTACTTTCCATTGATTTATACAATTTATTTGCAATTCATGTTTATTTATGCATCGACACGTTTCATGAAGATATTTATGTTCTAAGATGGGTCTGTACTTTCTGAATGATTGACTAGCATCTTATTGACGAGGTAGATGAGCTTTGTGCGTCTGCGTTCCACATGTTAAATTTTGTTGAGGCACAAATGTGGCTAGCTGAATGAGGCGAAGTTGGTGGGAAAATGACGTTTTTGTTTAGGTGCAATAGTTGCACAAGATTTCTTCACCAACCATCATTTGAGTAAGAAACTGTCTTGCCTTGGTAGTTGGGTGCACATCCTTATCAATAAGTTGGTTGGATTTTTATCAAATTCGGGAAATAGTCCTCCTAGATGTTGCATACCATGTGCTGTATCAGATAGCGACGCGTTGATTAAATCAACAACCACCATACGCATTATTGCCGACCGAAGTGAGGGAACTTTTGCAAAACATGGCTGGGGCTCTTGATTAGCTGGCAATTTTCTGAATTATATTGCAATTATCAGATGATGTTGTACGTGTTCTGGAATCATTCTATTCTCATTAACTCTTCAACGATTTGCCATTCGACAGGCTGAGGTGAGAGCATTCTTCGATGTCCATGAACAAGAAGGGAGCCATCCGGGAGGAGTGCACTTGGAGATGACGGGTCAGAACGTCACCGAGTGTATTGGTGGATCGCGAACTGTGACATTCGATGACCTCGGCTCGCGCTACCACACCCACTGCGATCCCAGGCTGAACGCTTCCCAGTCTCTGGAGCTTGCCTTCATCATTGCGGAGCGCCTTAGAAAGCGGAGGATCCAGTCGCAGCACCCCATCTCCTCCTTAGGCCTGTGAAATCGTGCTCTCATGGCACCCCAAGGATCACGTATTCCTTAGCGCGAGTTGTTGTGTTGTACCAACATTTATGTATGTTTTAATTTATGCCCGTATGAATGTATACATACAGTGGTTGAAGTTTGTTTTTTAAGCACTGAAAGGGACACCGTAAGGTAAATAAAGAATGTCGAGTGGCCTTCCGGCCTACGCGGCTAGAATCATCGGCTTTAGCTGTACAAGGTCAAAGCAGAGCATAGTAGCGTCCTACCCCCTTGATTAAGAATATATGATATGCTGGTACGAGGGGGCCAGCGGGTGGGCTCGGATAGTGATTGGTAGCGTTGAGTTGTTCGAGTTATGTCTGGGAACCAAACCTTGTGGTCCTGTGCTTTTCAAGAATGTAGAAGAATATCATAACGCCAGGGATTCGACAGTTTTGGATTTCTCTATACCCACTCATTTGGTAATTCGTTACAAGTATAATTTGTATAAATCTCCCTCCGACTTGACTCGATGTATAAAGGGTTAATACCCTGAAAAACCCCAAACTGGTACACTTGTGACAAATTTACCCCAAAATATTTTTTTTTTGACCATTAAAACTCCAAACCTAAGTATACCCGCGACAAATTTACCCCGACGACCATAAAAACCCTAAATTGGTACATTTATGACAAATTTACCCCAAACTAATTTATTCGACCGCAAAAAACCCCAAACCGATAAATTTGTGACAAATATACCCTTCGCTAAATTGGATTAATACCACAAAAATCATAAAAATTGTAAACTTTGACAAACGGATCGTAAAATCCTAAATTGGTATACTAGTCAATTGTCACGTGTCATTTAACTTAATAATTTGATAATAAAATTTAACGAAAACTAACAGGGGTAAATTTGTCACAAGTGTACCGCTTTGGGGTAAATTTGTCAAAGGTATACCAGTTTGGGGTTTTTTGTGGTCAAAAAAATAGTTTGGGGTAAATTTGTCACAAGTGTACCAGTTTGGGGTTTTTCAGGGTATTAACCCATGTATAAATAATTTTGTTACTCACCAGTTTCTCCGTGGTTAAACCGTCGAAGCCCCTCGGCCTTGAGAAAAGCCCATGGCCAAGGGGATGGTGGTGGATTGGGCCCAGAAAATGGGAACTTGCTCATGGGCCCTTCTTCTCCTGACCATGTACTTCTAACTGACTCTCTCTTGCTGGCCGATTATTTCGGGTGCTCGCCCAGGCCCTCTCAGGAAAAGGGTGGGCTTGACTGAAACTTTTAGGCCGGCTGGGAAGCCCTGGACAAAAAATCCAGGCCCAAAAATGGAAGCCTGTGAGCCAAACAGGCCAAACAGGCCTGTTCCCAGCACTGGGTCCAATAGTGCTGATGGTGGGACGGCCTGTTGCCTTGCCCTAAGATGGCCCGGGCAGGGCCACCGGAGGTTTTGGTCGTGGTCCACCTAATGAGTAGATCTGATCACGGGGAAAATCGCTCAAAAACTCATAAACATTACATTTTTGGCCAATTGAATTCTAAATTTTTTTACTGGCCAAAAAAAAGAACTCTAAATTTTTTTCGCTCTTTCAAATTGATTGTAAGAGATTCATTTTTTTATACTTTCTTCGCATTTACCACACAAGAATAGATAGAATAGTACAGTATAGGCACAATATGAGTTGTCAAGTAAAGTTATCAAGTGAAGTCTTAAGCTATTGAATAAATTCATTTTTGACTAAATATACTAACGAATCGAAATATATAGCTCTGGGTTAAATTAAAACTCCTAATCTCATGATTGAATTTTGTTATAAAAAAGTGCTAATGGTAGCACCCGAGATTTAAATTCCAAGGTGGAGCATCGGGGGAAAGCCCACAGGCGCCTGAAGGTGGCGTGAAACTACAGCGCACGCGGCAAGATGCCCCCGAGCGAACCCACGCGGTCCGTACTCGTTCATCCGCTTTTCTGGCTTTCGCGAAGAAAACGGTCTGATGGCCAAACGTATATATATCGCCAAAGCCAACGCGGAATCAACCTTATTTCGTCGTCTCAATCTCTTTCTCTTTTTCTTTCCCACATCTCGTCAATGGAGAATCCTCCTCCTCCTCCGCCTCAAGCGCCACCACCGTTCGGGTTCAGAGATCGGAGGGCCGACGCCCTCGGCGACCTCCGCGTCCTTCCCGACGAGGTCATCTGCTCGATCCTCGAGAACCTCTCCCCTCGCGACGTGGCTCGCCTCTCTTGCGTCAGCAGGTTAACGAATCTCTCTCTCTCTCTCTCTCTCTCTGTGGTCGGTTCCTCTCGATCGACGGCGTTCGAACGCGTATCACGTCGGGCACTGCGCGTTTAGGCTGCGAGTTGAATTTGCGGTTCGTGATTTGAGGGCCGAACTAGCGGAAGCTCGATCGATTTGTGTGCCGATCGATGTTGTCGATATAGACTGTCGCTGCTTAGTATTTTGTGATTTTGGTAACTCGTGAAGATGTGACAAGTCACGGAATTGAAGCATTAGATTGTCGTGGCATTTCTATTCTGAACTCCATTCGCTTGGCTCCGGCAAACCGCGCATAATATAAGCTTGTCTAGTTTGAAATTTTTCTTATGGCCTTAATTTGTCATTGAAATGAACTGCTGCCATGGGTAGGACTCTTAAGTCCCGCAGTTTAGTTTGCAGCTGCAGATTTTATATGCTTTCTGATCCTGTTGGCTTTGTGATACTGTAGTGCGATGTACATCCTGTGCAATGAGGAACCGCTGTGGATGAGTCTTTGTTTGAATTTGAAGAGATCAGATAAGCTTCTTCAGTACAGAGGATCCTGGAAGGAAACCACGCTCTCTCTGTATGTCTCAGGACTCATTTTCCAACTACTAGTGTAGTTTTTCTTTTATTGGTGGTTTATGATCAGTTGGCATTTATGTAGTTTTCGTCAACTTATTATTCTTTTTTTTTGGCTTACAATTGGTGCGTGCTGCTTTTCTTCCTCACTGTTTCTCTATGCAGATTGAACCTTCCAACCAAGTACATTGAAACTTGCAGGAAAAGATTGCATTTTGATGGTACTTTGCTCTGTACTATATTCTTTTTTGCATCATCACTTAATCCTTCGGAGTTGTCTTAAAACTGTGTTACTACTGTGTACAGGATTCAATTCATTGTTCTTGTATCGAAGATTGTATAGGTGCCACACCACTTTGAACGGGTTTTCTGTGGATAGCGGAAACGTGGAAAGAAAGAATGACATTTCTCTAGAAGAATTTCGCCATGAGTATGATGGAAAGAAGCCGGTAAAGTTTTAAATAATTGGTGATGTAATGAACATCATCTCACAAATTTTTTTCTACAGATTTTAGAAATTTAAAAGAGAGAAAGACAGGCACATCTTTAGTTGTTGTTGTTATCAGAACAGTTATCTTGTCATGAATGATGTGGGACAGCAGTACTGATTAATAGACAATACTAGATATATGATAGTAATAACAATATGGTTTTGCTCAATGACATCATAAATTATCTTCTTTTGCCTTCTTATCGTCATTGGTCTGCATCACTTTTGTGCAATTAATTAGATCTGTTTTTTCTACTCGGAGACAAACTAACATGCCTACTACAATTTTACCAAAAAAAAAAAAAATGCCTACTACAAAGTGAGTTATGTGCAACTTCCAGATTTATTATTTTTGTTTCACAGAAGCAGTGTAGGATTTGGATATGTTAGATTTGAAACAGAAACTAAACTCTTTAATAGGCTTTCTTCAAGATTGAAGATTCCTTCCGAAGCTTCGTTAAGAAATGAACATATAGAGACATTTAGATACGATGGGCTCACTTGACTAGGCTAAACTCTAAGTTACTATTTTTAGGAGAAATTGTTTGTTGTCATAGGTTTCTGAACCAACAAACCAAAGCTGATGAGCTGAAAACACAAATGCAAGCAAAAAAACACGATAAACTGATAAACCAAAGGAAGTGTTTTCATATGGTTTGGTTCTTCTTCTTTTCTCTTTTTTCAAATGCCCTTAACCATTCACCCTTCCTCCCCCTTCATTCTTTTTCTAGAGCCTGCACATGTGCTTTTGTATTTCCAAATGCATATTTTGTACTTTCTGGATGTATGAACTAGAACACCATGCCAAAGTGGATTGGAATCGACTTCCTCTCTCACCAAACAAGCCAATGCAATCTGTTTGTCTAATGAATGTTGTGCTTCTAGAAAGAGATCCACCGTATTTTTGAGCAAGGAGATTTTCTAATAATATAAGACAATCCTGCTTGTGTCAGAAATTGTGAAAATATAGGCCTTATTTTTCTGGGAAATGGGCAGAATCTCTCTTTTTTTTTTTTTTTTTTTTTTTTTTTGGTAAAGAGGGCAGAATCTCTTGTTTGTTGTGCTTACAAGGAAAAAAAAAATACTTCTACATCTTCTATCAGGTTCTGCTCACTGGACTTGCTGATACATGGCCAGCAAAAAGTTCGTGGACCATTGACCAGCTTTTATGCAAATATGGAGACACACCATTCAGAATATCTCAGCGAAGTTCAAGGAAGATCCTGATGAAACTTAAGGATTATGCTTCATACATGAAAGTCCAGCATGATGAGGATCCCCTATATATATTTGATGATAAGGTGCCTCTCCTCCTCCTCCATGCCCTTCTTTCTGTCAAAGTATGTGGTCTTTTCTCTTTCCCTCCCACTTTTTATCTGTGAAAGTAAATTTGCTGTAAATTCCTCAGTTTGGAGAAGCTGCTCCTGGCTTATTGAAGGATTATAGTGTGCCTCACCTCTTTCAAGAAGACTTTTTCGATGTTTTGGATTCCGACAAGCGGCCTCCCTATCGATGGCTCATTATTGGTCCAGAGAGGTCTGGTGCCTCATGGCATGTTGATCCAGCTCTTACCAGTGCCTGGAACACTCTTCTTTGCGGTAAAAAAAGGTACATTGTGATTGCTCTTGTTGCTACAGTCCTGTTGGTAGAAATTATATGCAGAGAATTTACATTCCTACAAGTATCTTTAAACTTATGCTATAACAGCACCTCCATCAGTCTTTTAAATAATACGTAAATTGTTCCTTAGGTTATATGTGAAGCAGGAAATATTTCCGGTACTTTTATTTGATGGCATCTTCATCACTAACATTTAGTGAAAAGCAGTACCTACTAACATTATCCAGAAGTGTGAGGACACTTATATCGTCATGCTCCAAAAGCACAGTGCACGCATCTCAAGATAATCGCATGATATGATATTGTTGAGTTTTTAGCATATTTATTTAATTAAGCAGTCATATAACCTGGAAGTAACTGAGTTTCACCTAGACTGGGATCGAGCAAAAGGAATGAGTGTCACTCATATAGTTTTGGCAGTTATTTTGAAACTTCCATCAATCATGTTGACGACATCTGCTTCTTTGTTAATTTATGTGCAGAACAAAGATATTCTTTAATTTTGAGCCTTCCACAATTAAATTATTCCTGTTTTGCGCTTCAAATTAACTGGAACAGATACTGAAGAATTAAGTTCTCTGTTTCTGTCTTATTATGGAGCTTAAATCAGAAAGTCGCTGCTCAATGTTAAAGGCCAAAAGGAAAAACCTGATTGAAACGTTAGTGTAGCTATGATTTTTGAGTAATCTTGATATGTTCAATATGACATACTTTGTTGTTATTTGCTGCAAAGTGAAACAATAGTCTTCACTACGAAATTTATGAAATCAATGTTGAAGCAGGTGGGCATTATATCCTCCGGGAAAAGTGCCTTTGGGTGTTACAGTACATGTGAATGAAGATGATGGTGATGTCAATGTTCAGAATCCATCATCATTGCAGGTAATTAGTACTGAACCTGATAGTTCTAATCTTCTTTATGTTCTTCTATAAGCACTTTGATGTGTTTTCTTTACTCACATCACCTCTGTCTTGTGTAGTGGTGGCTGGATTTTTATCCACTTCTTGCCGATGAAGATAAACCAATAGAATGTACCCAACTTCCTGGAGAGACAATATTTGTTCCTAGTGGCTGGTGGCATTGCGTCCTGAATTTGGAGACAACAGTTGCAGTAACACAAAATTTTGTCAATTCAAAGAATTTTGAGTTTGTATGCTTGGATATGGCTCCTGGTTATCATCATAAAGGAGTGTCACGAGCTGGGTTGCTAGCTGTGGATGGAGGCATGTCTGGCGAAGTAGAAATGGCTGATCTTCATCAATTTGATACTAGTGACTCGGATTCAACCAGAAAAGAGAAGAGGTTAAGAACCCAACATGGAGACTTGTTGACCAATGGCGGAACTGCAAATGTTGCATCTAAACGTTATGATATGTGGAAGCAAGAGTTCTCCTATGATATAGATTTCTTGGCTATGTTTTTGGATAAAGAAAGAGACCACTACACGTCTCCTTGGAGTTCAGGGAACTGCATAGGACAACGGGAAATGAGAGAATGGTTATTCAAGCTTTGGGTTGGCAAACCGGAGATGAGAGAACTATTGTGGAAGGTTAGTCTTTTGAGATTAAACTCATCTATCTTTGACAGTTTCAGAGACTAGTGTCTTCTTTCTTTCATGGTGAGGAGACCCTCTTAGGTAGGTATACCTCAGCCTTAAAATACACCACTAACCTCTTCAACCAGGCAGGAGAGGGAGCCAAAAGCCAAGCCCAGGTAGATGGCCCAAATGAAGAATTGTTTGCGCTGGGTAGCGATGGAAATTAAATACGTGCATGCACTTGATCCTTAACCACTTGGCCAGTGTTATATATAGGAAAATTCATCAAAAAGTGAACTCTTGTTGTCGATCATAACAGAAGAAGTAGAACAATCTTAAGAAATGCACATTAGTCATGAGATTCTTCAAGTTCTGACTTGCTAGTGTTTTTCTTTGTTTTCTCGTGCTCTGGATGCTGGCGGTGTCATCATGTTGTGTTGCCTGTTCTTTCTTTGTCTCATGTGTTCTAATTCATTTTTTAACATCATTTTAGGGGGCATGTCTTGCACTGAATACAGAGAAGTGGTTGAAATGCTTAGCAGAAATTTGTTCTTTTTACAAATTGCCTTATCCAATGGACAGTGAGAGGCTTCCTGTTGGCACAGGTAGCAATCCGGTACGTCTCATTCTACAGGAAGTGTTATTTCTTTACAATCTCTGTTGTCTTGTGTTTATGTATATTCTTGTGATTGTCAAGCATGATTGATTTGGGAGGAGTCTTTAGAACTCGGTTATCCATTGACGAAAACAACAAGCACTACAGTTATATTCCAACCTTTAACCACTGAGGCAGGGTTGGTGGATGAGTTCTCTTAAATGACAGCACTCTTTATTTTGCTAATTTAATACATGTTGCTGGGGAACCACGAGATTTGGGCTAAAGTTGCTCTGAGTGGGAGTATAGTTAAGTCTGAGAAAGATACTGCCAAATTTCAACGGGGCCATGCATCTACAGCTAAATTAAAAAGGAAAATCTCCAGGAACTCTAGTTAATTGCTTGTAGAAAGAATTGCTGGTAGCAGGGTCTTAGGCTGCTTGTTTGTTGAGGCAGTCTACTAGAACCTCGTTGAATTTGAATATATGGTTCCATGATTCCTTTAAAAAAAAAAAAAAAAAAAAAAAGCAGTTTAAGAATTTTATTGCTGGAGAATCACTATCATTAAGCTGGCTGTTTGTTGACTAGTCTTAAGGCCTGTATGTAGGGTTTATGGCTGGCATTGATCTTATATGCCTCCCTCAGCTTCATTTCCAATACTTTCTTCTTACCTAGATGATAGATATTTGAATCTCGACTGCACATTAAGATGAACTAAATATTGCATGCAATTATAATAGAAGTTTCAGCTAGGGAATAAGAAGTTCTCTTTAATTCTTTTCGGTCTATGAATTTCCTATCCACTTTTGCAGGTTTACCTCATTGGGGAACATGTAGTTAAGATATTTGTTGAAGATGGCCTGGAGAATGCAATGTATAGTTTAGGCACAGAGGTATAATTTTATTACTCAATTCCTGAAATCTATGTTTGCATATTTTATATTTTTATCTCTCGTATCTGCAGCTTGAATTCTATAAATTAGTGGATCAAGTCAGCTCTCCACTGAGAAATTGCATTCCAGATGTTTTGGCTAGTGGCCTTCTTTACTTTGAAGATGATGAATCACTTACAGTTCTGCCATGGGATGGTCAAAAAGTGCCTGATATCATTACAAAGTATAATCTGATCCCACCAAAATGCTCAGAAGATGACTTTCCTTTTGGTGTTTGGAACAAGAAAAGATATGAATATACGAAAGCTGGAATGTCCATAAACGAATCAGTCTGCTCAGCTAGCTGCTCCAGAATATGGCCATTCATCATAACTAAAAGATGCAAAGGGAAGATATATGCTCAGCTGTAAGTGGTCTTGTCTATGAAGTGCAAAGCAGACTTAAAGTTCATGTATTCTAGCACAGATGTATGTTATGTATTGATGGAGATTCCTGTACATTTGAAATGCAGAAGAGATACACTATCAATTCAGGACACACTAGATCTAGCTGCCTTTCTTGGAGAACAGCTGCGTAACCTACATATGTTGCCCTGTCCTTCGTTTGTTTCTCAAAGTTTCTCAGATATTGGACAAACAGTGGAATCAGAGCTTACAAATCATCAGGTGGAGACTCATCTGTTTAGTTCAAAAGTTACTGCAGAATGGAACGTCTTCCTTGGGACTTTAAGCAGGAAAAAGATGACTTTAGCAAGCCGGTTAACTACATGGTAAGTCCAACTGATACAAAGGACTTGACGGAAATTCATTTGCTGCAGCAAGTAAAGCATTACTAAAATGTGCAAACTCATTTGATTTGCAATATAAAAAGTTTTCTTCTTCATCTATTAGGGAAATGTTATCCCTTTGATTCTGCAAGACCGTTATGTGTTCTTTGAAAAATGATGACAAATGAATGTTATTTTCCATGGACTAAATGTTAAGACAGTATCCTGTGTGATAGCAGACACCCCCAAATCTTGAGGGTGTCATTTAACATGTGCTGAGGGTGCAAATTTCTTTTGCTAAGATAACTAGAAATTAGATTACCTCTCGGACTGCTAATCTGATTGGCAGCTTTTATTTATCGTTGCTTGATTATTATTTTGATGGCAATTTCAGTGTGCCCTTTTTTTTTGGGAAATGAAAAGAGAAGTATTATTGTCATCTGATAGAGAATATTGATGAGTATTAGTAGAATTCCAGTGTTACATTGAGTTTAATGTGAGACCTGTAACACTTCTATTGTCTTGCAGGGGAGATCCAATTCCTAGCGCACTGATAGAGAAAGTTAACGAGTACATCCCAGATGACCTAACAAAGTTGCTTTCCTCGTATAAGGTGACTCAAAGACCATCTTCTTATGCAGCTTATGGAATAATACTTGGTTTCTTTCAGTAGTTACTATAATTAGACAGGGTGTACCTGTTTTTGTGGTCATTTGTTTTTGCAACATGGACTTGGAAACTTATGTGATGTACCCCGAAAATAAACTTTCTAGGGAATCAGCAGCTATCTACTATGATGCGTGAATTTGAATTTGGACTAGACATTAGATGAGAAAAAGGGTTTATGGATCTACTGGCAGTTTTCTTCTTTTCTGAAATAGTGCAGCTGATTGCTCACGTTCAACATGAAAGGCATAGAAATTTCATAAGCAAGTTGGGTTGTTGCTGCATTACATGGCGGGTGTGAGTCGATTTTTATGACCACTTCATATCCTTTGTTTTTTAATGTGCTCTGTATACCTTTTTCAGGATTACCACAAGGAAGGCTGTCGACCTTCCTGGATACACTCTGACATTATGGATGACAATATTCACATGGAACCCTGTTCTACTGATAGTTATAATAGTCGAATTTCGCCTAGAGTTGGCTCTATGGATAATGGATATGATGGTGGTGAGCTGGGACAGTCATGGCGGCCAAGTCACATTCTTGATTTTAGTGATCTCTCCATAGGTTAGTGCCTTTTCATGTCTGCATTAATGCTTTTGCTCGACTGTAGATTAGCTGGTTAGTCTTCAAATTCACAGAGCTAAGGTCCATCTCTCCATAGGTTAGTGCCTTTTCGTGTTTGCATTTATGCTTTTGCTTGACTGTAAATTAGCCAGTTCGGGCTTGTTTGTTAACGTTTCGGTTTCTTTATTTTTCTATTCTTTTGTTCCCCGGAACAAAAAAAAAGAACAGAAATCCATTTGGTAACGTCAATTAATTTTTTTGTTCCCCGGAATAGAAAAGTAGCCGAGGAATAGATTTCGAACAGAAACAAGAAGTAGAAAAAAAGTAAGTTCTTGTTCCCAAGAACAATTTCTTAAAATAAGTCTATTTTTTCTTTTCTTTTTCTCTTTTCTTCTTCTTCCTTGCCGCTCACGGCCACCCACCCATCCGCCCTGGCCGCCGAAGAAAAGAAAAAAAGGAAAACAGTTCTTAAAAATATTAAAAATCCAAAGAAATACTACATTGTAAAAAAAAAATATGATTGCAACAAATGCATTCCTGTTCTTTTTTATTTCGAGTATAGAAATTTTGTGTAGTTACCAAACATGTTCTTTTTACTCAGAAATAGTTCTAGAGAATAAAAATAAAAAAAGACTATTTCTCAAAAGAAGTTGTTCCCCGAAATAGAAGCGTTACCAAACGGACCTTTAGTCTTCAAATTCATGGAGCTAAGGTCCATAGTACAGCCATGCGATGTTGATGCAAACTCATGAATGTGCATAGCAGGCTTAAAAAAAATTGAATGTACTTGTACAGCCACGTCTATGAACCATGAGAACTGATTCCTGAGGCTTAGTCATGCAAATGAGGATGACCGAAAACATAAATACCTTTGAATCTGTGTGATGGAGAAGAGGAGTCTAGCAAGTCTCAGGACATTCTTGCTAGTACTGAATAACTTTTTATCTCTTTGCAGGGGACCCCCTTTATGATCTGATTCCTATACATCTGGATGTCTTTCGAGGTGATTCCTATCTCTTAAAACAGCTTTTGCAGAATTACAAGATTCCCTTGCCAGGAGGTCAACTACAGCATCAATCTTTGGGAGATGTCAAATACCAGCGGCTGTCCTACCGTGCCATGTGAGTCATAGTTTTCCTTCTTTGTTTGTTTTACATGGTTTTATAATCTCAGTTCAACTAATTTTCACGAAAAATGCACATCTGCATGCGCACACCATGTTTGAGGAACATTTGATAAAGCATCTTTGTGCAAGGTTGCACCTTATTTGGACTTTGGCATGAATGAGGACTGACGGATAAAACTGATGCTCATTGTTGGAGAAAATATAGCATTATGAAATACTCATGGTGAGTAGGTAATTGTTTGGTATTTAAATGAGGTAGGTGGGGATTTATGTATTAAGAGTGTCTCTAAGAGCTTCTGCGTAAGTTTGAAGTGACTAATAATGCATTGAAAGCCTACTGCTTCTCTTTCCCTCTATTGTACTCCTGAAGTCATATCCTGGCTTTAGAGCCACCATAAGAAAGGAAATCAAAGTGCTAATTCCGCTTTCCTTTTGCCACTCCCCACACAGAATAGGTTAAAGAACTAGTGTTAGCACTGTCCATATGAGTTTCATTGTCAGTCATGTGTCACCTCTGACCTAGGGTTTTTAGTCAACCCTAACTACATCGATTGGTTCCATAATGAGTCTTATCTTCATCAGACTTTGTCAAGTTGGGTACATCAGACTTTGTTGAGTTGGGTACATCGGACTTTGTTGAGTTGGGTACTTCATCCTCGGTTGTCACTTCATCTCCATTTCTCTTATCAACTGCATTAACACTCATCAATCCCCGCTAGTATATTTAGAATGTGTAAAATTGGGTGTCTGATGTGTAGGTTCTTTGGGAAGAATTTAGTCTTTGCAAACAAGGTTTGTTGTAATGTGCCTCTTGGGGGATAATTCTTGTATTGCTTCAATAGCAAGGGTCCAACAGAAGCGACTTTCTTGCAGATAATGATCCTCTTGCACCGTAGCTTTTAGTCACTGCTCTGTGTTGACGGCAAGCTTTCTTTATCAGCATGTGCTTATCATGGGTTGGAGATAGTAAAAATATGTTTGTGCGGTATGAACTGACGCTCACAGCTCCCCTAATTACCTTAGTCCTTGGAGATGAAATCTGATAGGAAATCTGATAAGTGGAATCATATGATGCAAGTGCTTAGATATTGACAAGCTAATATCATGAGATTAAACAGCTGTGGACATCTTATTTTCCCTCTCTTTTCAAAGCCTAACCACATCCTGCCCTTTCGAGTGTTAAATTGTAAGAATGCATTGGTTGTGCTGTATCTGGGCTCTTAAAAGTTCGGTGCCTATCATCGCATTAGCTGACCCCAGAGTTTGGTGCCTATCATCTCTTGGCGATGTGATATCCATAGCCATTTTCCCTGTTTGACTTTTTTTACACTGCGCTTATTTTAATCGTATTTTGACCTAAATTCCACATGTCATCATATATCAAATGATGCATGTGCAGGTGCTATTGCATCTTGCATGAGGAGAACGTTCTGGCAGCCATTTTCAGCATCTGGAAGGATCTCAGAAGTGCTGAATCTTGGGAAGAAGTTGAACAGACGGTGTGGGGAGAATTGAACAACTACAAGGGCTTCCCTTGATCTTATCTGCCATCACACCACATCAGCCAGAATTTCCAGTTTCAGACCAAGACGATTCCGTCAAAATTGATCATTGATTTATTTGTAAAGATTCACAGCTCCATAAGGTGCAATCGTGATGCCATATCGTCCATGCAGTTGTCCAATGGATGACATGTGTTTTAAGGCATCATAACATGATTGTCCATGAGTCATATTATACAATTTTCATTTTCCTACCAATTGTACCATACAATTGACATGGGATGATTTTGTTTGTGGGCCGGGAATACTTTTGTTTCGTACTAATATGTTTATGCATCTATAAACTCCTTTCTACTAGATCAGTTTGTGTCCATTTCTCATCTCATTATCAATTACCATTTTTATATCGACAAAAGCTGTATGAAAAAATATTAAGTGCAACTGTGTTGTCACGTCATCCATGCAGTAGTCAATTCAGTGGATGACACATGTTGCTGTGGGTCGGCTCTATCGGCATGTCTCTCTCCCCACCCAATAAACTCTGCCTTGCTCTCTCGCCTCTCGTTCACGCCTGCGATGATGCCTGCCTCTTTCTCCCCTCTACTCTCGTTTGACAAACCACGTCGCCACTTCCGACATCGCTTTCTCCCCTCCTCTCTCGATATTATTTTCTGCAGAATCTCCAATTCTTTGCCCAAAGAAAACTTAAATCCTTTCGCCCTTCAACTCGAAGATATCTTGGCCCCTCGATTGATTTCCCCAGATATTTCCCTCCTTTACCTTCAATCTCTGAAACCCAACTACTAGATTATTCTTCTCCTACTCCAAAATATTCGAATTCCATTCTCCTGCTCCTTTCCTCTTCCCTTCGTTTGCTGGCGCAATGTTGAATCTTTGATGCCCGCCAGGGCTTTTTCGCGTGCTGGTTCATGAGTTTAGGGCGAAGGTGCAGAGTAAAACCACCATCCCCGCCACTGGACTGGACGATGGTTGTTTTGCTCATGGCCATTTTAGGTGGCGGTCAAGAGGGAGCGAGGAACTCGAGTCCGTGGAACTCGAGTGTGATTCCATGGAGCTCCAGAGAAAAGGAAAGAGGAGACCGAACCAACAGAGAGGGAGAGAAATTCCAATATTTTAACGGTGAATGGACCAGTGCATGGATAACGTTGCATCACCATCGCCCCTTATATTTTCTCACGTTATATAAAAGACAAGTTTTGGCAGGCGGGGAGAGGTTTTTTCGGCACCCCCGGCTTTCTCACAGATCCCTGTGAGCAATCCCAACTCACAAATGTCGGTACGGATTTAAGAAACAGCGAGAGGTGTCTCCATGATTCGAAGATGAAAAATAATCATCCGTCTAAATATAAAATGTAGATCAGTAAATAGGGAGAAACTCATGGCATTCTACCAGACGAGGGTACCATAACGATGAAGAAACTTCAAAGTATCTAAGAGTCGTAAATCCAGATGACCTCCCGACCATCAAAATTGAACTTCAAACATCAAAAATCTTAAAAGCAAAATGCAGTCATAATCAAAACTCCAGACATAAACAATAGGAGGGTCTAAGCAGCAACTGATGGCTTGGCAGAAGAAAGCCGGGACCTTTTCTTGGCCAAACTCTCACTGCGACGTTCTCTCTGCTCCTTCAATCTGGTGGCAAGGAGCTTCTGGTAGTCAGCAGCTTCAGACTTGGCCTTGGCAATTCTTTTCTTCTTGTCAGCAATCCTTGCACGCTTCCTTTGCAGAGTCAATGGAGTGACCAGCCTCTGAATCTTGGGAGCCTTGCTCACCTTCTTGCCTGAGATTGCGCAGCCAAAAAACCCAGGTTCAACATAGAAGGTACATTTGAAAAAGAAGAGTCACTAGTTGCCAATGATTTTTTTACTCCCTTTTAGGTAAGGGGAAACATGGTATCGTGGGAACATACCGGCTTTGGTTGTGAATGTTCTGCGGTAAGTGTTGACATACTTCCGGACATCATCTTCCTTGGAAAGGTTGAAGAGCTTGCGGATCTTTGAAGCCCTTTTAGGACCCCTCATCCTTGGTTTCTCGGTATCGGTGAGACCAGGGAGCTCACTCTCTCCCTTCTTCACAATAACCAAATTCAGAACAGAAAGGTCAGGGCTGACGATGCATCCACGCACAGACTTCCTCCTCCTCTCTCCATTCCTCCTTCCGTATCCACGGAAGCAAGGGGTCCCTGATCAGACGATAATTAGGCCTCATCTTATAGTTCAAGAAGGCAAATAGAAGTTTTTTTTTAGGGTAAAAAGAAGGCAAACAAAAGCTTTTTTTTTTTTTTTTTTTGGGGTGAAAGAAGGCAAGTAAAAGTTTATGCCATCAAATATGCAAAAATTGACATTGTAAAAGTGACTCTACAAAGATGTTGCCAATATTAACAACTCACAAAGTGTCCTGTATTAAGCCTATTATAAGCCAAAAATATTTCATTCCCTCTTTTCAAGTTACAAATCACTCACCCCGATGAAGCAAGAGGCGGACACGGCCAGGAGTCAGGACACCCTGCTTCATTGGGAAACCTTGCTTGTCACATCCTCCCATGATCTTGAAAACATAACCCTTGAACTCCTGTTACAAAAATGCAAAGTCTCAACCAGGAATATGGCAAATATTGTTGATGACAGAAGCTAAAACTCATTGACCATAAAATACCTCTCCAAGTGCATCTCCACTGACTTCCTGTGAAAGCCTCTTGTCAAAGAATGCTCGCCTACAGGATGTGGACGCCATCAGTCAACAGCAAGGAATATTGCAATTAGAGGAAAAATAGGCCATAAATTAGGCAGAACTAAACAACCAGAGAGGCTACAGCAATAGCATAATCCACATGCAAACACAATATGTATTTCAGTGTCCACAGACTGCGCAAACATCGGCACCAACTACAGAGTCTAGGCAGGCGGCATTTCAACTCCAATTAAGCCAACAACTCTTTATGAGCACATACATTGATAAGAATTTTTTTTTTTTTTTATCAAGCAGGAAGCAAGCGAAAAATCTACCTGAGCTTTAGCATTTAGTGCTCCCAAAAGACATTGGAGCCTTTCTCTATCTAAAGAGACAAAACTGCTTTGTGAAAAAGGCAAACTGGACAGATCCCAATCATCCCATAGGCCACTGATAATCACCGTGGGGAAAACCATGAGACAGTCCCAAAAAAACTCCAATGCACCCAACAAAACACACAACATCAACAGAGCAGCCTATCTTAACAACCAAAACAACGAGCATAAACAGTAGCTCAGGAACAAAAAACCCACCAAAGAACACGACATCACACACGCCTATCTACCGCCAAAACCATCCAAGCGAATTCAACGAAACGGAGAGTCTCCACCTCATTCTGAGCACCAACACAGACGCCGGCCGCGAAACATCAAACGAGCTCAAGAACGAACAAACCCACGTTTGGACGACCATACTAAATCCAATCAGCGCAAAAAAAAAGAGCAGAGAGAGAGAGAGAGAGAGAGAGAGAGAGAGAGAGAGAGAGAGCTTACAGTTTCTGGTCATCGTCGATCTCGAGCTTCTTCTGGCAGCCAGTGGTGGGGTTGGCGATGTTGAACTGCAAAAGAACACAAGCATAAGAAACCGCAAACCCATTGCGTATAAGCTTGCGAGTATTCTGCAATCGGAGCGTGGCCGGAGAGAAGAGATCGAACCTTCATTTTCGGCTCCGGGAGGTGGTGGCGGCGGCGCAGAGGCTGCTCCGAGGGTTTGCCCTTGCGCTGGAGCTCGAAAATCTGTCTTCTGCGATTAGGGTTTTGAGAGAGCTCGTGGCGTCATATTTATAGGGCGATGTGGGCTCGGCCGACCGAATGGGACGGTTTGGGCCGCGCGGCCCAAATTATTCCGACCCAATTAAAGATGGATAATTAACTCGTGCTATTTCTTTCGAACAAAAAAAGCCCAATAATATATATATCAGTCTTGCCAAAAAAAAAAAAATCCTTTGGGTTCGCTTACTTTCCGGAAAATGAAAAATTTTAAAAGATTTTTCTTGAAAATAATTGTTCATACTGCTGATAAAACTTAGTTGACAGAAAGTATCTATGTTAAAGATCTTCCCATTCATTTACTTATGAAAGCGATATAATCAATTATCTAAAAAAATATTTCTCAAATTGTTGATTTTTCACAATCTAAATGCACATATATTTATTATTTGCTTCTAGAATTACTCTGTCCAATTAAATCCTTGGAACTAAACGAGTGTTGTACACCCTTACTTTGCCGTAGTTTGGTTATTTTTGTCATGATCGCTGAAATGATCATTTTAAAGCTCTATAATAGGTAAAGGTGAAAAAGTAGAAAATGAAGGTAAGTCTCTATAAAACTAATCACCTTACATCTACTACTTTTAAAAATATAATTTCTTTTTGTTGATCATATCTCTAGCAATTGAAAACGAAGATGAGTTTCTATAAAATTAATGAATTTGCATCTACCTCTTTTAGAAATATAATTTCCATTTGTTCACAGTATGTTTAGCTCTCTTCTTCTTCACTCTCAGACTTTAGCTTTATCTTTTGGTAGGCTGTGAAAGTCAAACCGCCCGTCATAATCCTAACGCCTTTATTTAAGTAGTGTTGTGCATCTCTTTTGCGACATCACCTTGTTCCTTTCCTCCCTATAAATTCCTCTATCCGTTTCCTTATCTTTCACGCCATAGGCCCCTTGGCTGCCACCGCAAAAGGCCCCCACCATGGATGCTCCTCCTCCCTACCTTCTCTCTCTCTCTCTCTCTCTCTACATCCCTCTGCCATATTGCGTCCACTGAATCCCGTCCTTGTTTCCATCCGGGATTGCCGATGTCCTTACGACCCCCAAAAGTCGAGGTGACAGAAAACCATGGCGACCTCGTCAAGTCCTCCGTTGGCCGGCTATGGTCTCAAATCAAGGATCGCCCATGGGATAATGACCTCGACTCCATGGTCCAGACGGCCGCGCCAGTCCTCGCCGAGGCCAGCAGGTTTGTGCGTGAGTGGGCAGCTGAGCGTGCACGCCCGCGAGAGAGAGAGAGAGAGAGAGGAGAACCTGGGCAATATTGGAGGTCACGGTCCGAAATCTTTTATGGAAAAAGTGAAAACTTAACGTTCTTTTTCTTCCCTCTAAAGCAAAAGCGAACCGGCCTATAATCCCACGCCCGACCCATCTAATCATATTCAACCCATCGTCATTTTAGGACATGATAAGGAGCCTTGCAATATTTGCGCGTATGATTCTCACGATGTGTGATTAGGAGCGAGCACGGTGCGGTTTGGACATCGGACCATATCAAACTACATAAATATAGCTTCAAAAAGAGTGAAACCAAACTGAAATTTACAATAATTAAGAATCAATCCGAACCAACGTGGAACCATTTCTTCTTCTTCTTCCATATTTTGTAAATTGTTGAGCTTAAACTCCCTTAACTACCTTAGAATGAGCATTAGACTAATGAAAGAACCAAAGTCCGCACTACAACAATTCATAATTTACTTTGATTTAAAAAAAAAAAAATCTCACTACTTCATGGGTAGAAAAATTTAAAAATTAATAGGTTATACAATATGTTTCACGGTTCGATATGGTTTCGGAAGAGTTCAAACCAAACCAACCGTATTTTCAAAAAAGTGCTCTTGAATTGAACCGAACCATAAAAAATCGTTTGGTTTGGTTTGCTTTGATTTAAAAGTTTGAACTATTCTTTACTCACTTCTAATGCACTGGTAGAAAATATATATATATATATATATATATTTTATATATATATATATATAATTTTGAGAGATATGAAGAATCAAAAGAAATACCTTAAATATTTCTAATATGTGTGATGGAGCTTCACCTATTTAAAATAGCCCAAAAAAGTACACCCCCAGGGTTGGGCTGCTGGTCAAGTGTTCAGCCGGATATAAAGAGCAGGAATTGAATATTACATGTTCTAATTTCCACCATTTGCATATGAATTGGATTGCATGCACAGATCAGATGCTTGAATTTAACCAGTTTACGAGACTAATAAGATCTTTTATAAGTTTTAGGTAGCTAAATCTTTGAGTTTGTATGCTTAAATTATAGAAAAGTACAGTTCCTTTCTTTTTTTGACCGACTGGACAATTGAGTCGAAGTGGTAAGATATTGTGCCCTTGACAGTCGTGATTGAAAATCAGGTAAGGCCAAAAGGCAAAAAAAAAAAAAAAAAAGGAAAAAAGAAGAAGAAGCAGCTGAAGAACCAAAGCAAAGTGAACTCAACAGCCTGCAGCGATCTCGCACTAGCAGTATATATAACTTCTCGTTCCCTACGTAATTACATGTCTACACGTAAAGGCACACCATATTTGCATTAGGATGGTGATATACATGTGCTGATGCAGTCAACAAAAATCGTCCTCCACCGTGACGACCGGAGGTCCAAGGTACGGCGCTCCGGCAACTTCTAAATCTTCTGGCAGGTCCCTTTCCTCGAGCACCACATAACCTGCTGACTCGAAACATTCACAAGCCTTGTCAATCGCTCACCGCCTTTGACGATCGCAATGAAACGGGACACTCTCTAAGCAGATGGGAAATTATATCTCCAAGGTAATGTCGATACATTAGAGACTGTAGAGAGTGGCATGGAGAGTGATCGATTACCTGGAAGAGAAGGGATAGGGAACTCGAGGAAGTAAGTGGAAGGCCTTCCGAGCTCTTCAGAGTAAGGAGGGGACAACACGTCCAGGATCGCGCAAGGCGTCAAGGCGGTGAAGCAATGGATGTTGCCGCCGCTTCTTGGGAAGAGAACCGACGTCTCGCACGGCGACCTTATCACTCCGTCCTTAACCGTCCCTGCTAATCCAACTGCACTCACCAACACAGTAAAAACATTCAATTTGCTTCATTTGCTTCATCGATCGGTATATCAGGAGTAACCGTGATGCTAAATAACCTTCTAATATGTTCTCGAAAACTAGCATGGCATGTTCAATTCCATTTTAGTATCTCTTATCATTAGTCCGGCGGAGTAGATCTACCTATAGCTTTTCATTATGCCGACTGCCGCGATTAATGTAGCACCACACATCTAAATCTAATAATTATCAAGCATTGATACATAAGCGATGAGCCGTCGACATATATGCATCATGACCTTAAGAAAATAAATTCAACCTATGTGCTTTTGTGAATTCAGCGGAAAGGATTGTCAATGGTTTCAATGGTCAAGCTAGCTGTTTATACAATCTCAAGCTAGCAATGACTGGATTAACGAGTTTTGCCTAGGACTTCTTGGGTTCCTTCGGTCAACCCCTTTTTACATAGCAAAAGGATCCACACCATCAATCCATCATCCATCATCATGCCTCAAAATTCAACCAGCCAGTCGTTCGTCAAGTCAACCACTGGGAGGACACCATGATATGCTTCTTGGCGAAGCATAATTTCTAACGCAAATCTAAAGCAGTGCACACAGAAATGGAGAGGATCCGTACTCGTTCTCGCGTTTGATTCATCTACTTTAACCCAATCGTAGGCCTTCACATACATCGAACCGTAGAGCAGTTTGCTCAGGACCGTCATCCCCGGGTGGTCGTGCAGCGGGAATGTCGCTCCGGCGGGGAAGCAAAACATGCCGATCTACAGACAAATAGAACAGATACCCGATCAGATGCGTGTCGCATTCTTGTTCTTGTACTTATAAACAAATCTAGAACCAATGTCAATCTCGTCGTGCGCATAAAAGCACTGGAACTTACGGAGAAATCATCGCACTCATGCACGTGTATGTACGTTATCTTCGACACCTCCAGCGAGCTCATCAGTTCTTTCGGCCAATCGGGGCTCGACGGGGGAGATCCAGGGCCGAACTCGTCGATCCCGACATCCACGGCTTCCATTGATGCTGCGGCACAGAGAGAGAAAAAAAAACACCGATCCTCGTAAGAACAACCCTAGAAAACGAAGAAGAAGAAGAAGGACAGAACAACCTAGAAAGAACAAAACAAGACAATACCCATGAGAGTTTTGAGCCAGTGGATCTGTTGAAAGGTGGGAAGCTGCTCTTTGTGAGAAGAAAACACCTCGTTACAGGCATCGTAGAGCATCTGAACTTTGGTCCTGCTTCTATCCTCCATCGCCATTTCCTCTCTGGAATTATTATTGTGCTGTCATCGCTACCATTTTCGGGCAGTGGCTTGCGACCTTTAATAAACGGGTGGACTTCTAAGAGCGGTAAGGCACAAAACCCACGTCGCAAAGTCGGTTAAACCGGGGGCTCTCGCCTTGACTCTTTCTTTTAACCCTTACGGTGGGCTCCCTCCGCGCTTTGCCCTACGTTTGAAGGAGTTTTACAGATGATGGGCCAAAAAAGCTGAGGCCGTGAGAGTTCGAGCGCGTGACTCATGAAGTGAAATGTTTATATTCCCTCCTCGAACGTGGGTTTTTTTGGGGATATGCTGAGGTCAGGATTGGGAAAATGGAGGGTGAATGGTTTGATTCGGCCAGTGGGTTGCTTAATACGTGGCCCAAAGAGGTATTTTTGACCGGAAAGGGAAAGGGATCCGCCCACCGCTGCCGGTAATTTGCAGCCTGTTTTAGGAAGTTTGGGTGGAGATGCTTCAAACAGCAGGCCACGCACCCCCACTAGATGACAACGCTGGTTCGTGAGTCGTAATGTTACTATTGTGTCTCGTTAAAATGGGAGGGACTTTGACGTTTCCACCCCGACGATGGAAATAGCTAGTTTTCTATGGTCGGTTACGTGTTTTCTGTCTAACAATAGACCATTATCTTCCTTTTTGTTCTTTTCATTTTATTACGTAATTCGAGAAATGGGAAAATAGTTAAAAAAAAGTCAGAAACCTATGGTACGATCGCCGTTTTCGTCCTAAACTTTTTGAAATTGCTAAATTAGTCCCTAACCTCTTGAAAAATGATCAATACAGTCCTTCTATTTTAGCCAAAAATCAATGAGTGGATGTCGACTATTCTATGTGTCATGATCACTATGTTAGTAATTTTCGGATAAAATTAATCGAAGTGACCACATTGGCAAATTGTCAAAATGTTAAAGAATAAATTGACAAAATTAAAAATTATAAAATTGAATTGGCGCCGAACAATAGGTTTTTTAGAATTTTTTGGACAATCTAAGAAATTGCCATGCCTCCCATCTAGCCTTACGAGGCAAGGTCCTTCGCCAATGCGATATATTTTTTATTTGAGTTTCGATTTTACCCAAGTTCTCGTGAATTTGGTAGCTTGATCTATTCAGAAATGCAATGGCTTTAAGTGAGATTACCGTAAACATAGTCAAGTAAATTGAAACTTGTACAACATCGTCATCAATAAATGCAAAAGAAGTAAGTTGCTGCATCTGTACTTTTGTATGTCCGAATCTTAGATCTTATCAGTCATCTCGCAAGTGAAGTACACACGGACGAGCCGGTTGCATCCATCAAAGGGAAATAATCTAGTTTAGCCGTAAAAGTTTGGGCATCCCGTGTAGTGAAAAATAAGATGTTGAACTGAATAAGTATTTACGGACTCCATAAATAGTAAATACCAAATGCGTGAGGCATTGATTTCATTGGTGGATAATAAAAGAGAAGGTGTGTCCCGGGGGCATCATAACAAGGACATTCGTCATGTTTGGGCACAAAACAAACGGCCGTTTCCTGTTTCTCATGGGCATACGTAGTTTGTAAGTTGTAGCATGTTGCCGGAAATTCCTTTCCCATTGGTTATGTTTTCGAAACGAATTGATGTGTCTGCAGAATCATATGGCAACGGCATGGGGTTATCAGACCATGATTGCTCTTTTTGGGGGCGGCGGGTGAATATAATTAACTTGTGGAGATTACATGGTATTTCATGGCCTTCCAAGCGATCGAGTCTTCAAGCCCATGCGGCCATGCCCCCGGATTAAAAAGACAACGTCGGACACTTTTAAGACTTGTTTTTTTGCCTGTTGCCCAACAAAAATAAACTCATAGACATCAGACGTGTGCATGCATGATATCAGGGTTTCGTATATCTTGGACAAAAGTGGGCGTAGAGACAACAGAATAGTTGCGGTCAATACACGGTACTGACGCCATGATGAACTAAGGAAACATGCTCTAGGGAATATACCACAAAAGTGGGCATATATGTGTAAATCCGGAGCGGTTTGTGTTGCTCCCTTCTAGCTTCGGCCGAGCACCGGCGCACTGGTTCCCTTTCCAGGCGAGTCTAACGAAAAAACAAAACTTTGAGCCCAGGTCGGCTTAGGCAGCGGCCCAGGGCTGGCTCGACATGGGCTTGTGCTGTGTCGAAGGCCACCGGCACGGCCCGCTGGCCATCTTGAACCCTGCCCGCTCTACCTTCCAAAAAACCCTTCCTTACGTGGGGAGAGAGAGAAGGGGATGAGGACGTCCACTGACTGAATTTCGAAAAAAGAAATGATTACACAAAAAAATTTAATCTATTGTCAAAATTATAATTTATTTCGAACCATGAAAATTATAAAATTATGAGATCCACTCTTTCAAGAATTAGTGGCTCATTTATTCTCACAATATTATAAAAACTGTTATGCTAATAAAGTCCGAAAAAAAAAAAAAAAGAAAAAAAAAAAGAAGAATTTCGAAAACTTTATTACTAAGATGATTACTCATGGGCCGATCGAGAGAGCCCGATCCACAATCCAGCCCACGACCGTCCAACCGGGGCCGGCAAACGGAGCTCGTCACCAGAATGTACAGGCTGTCAATTCCGTTCCTCGCACTTATGCCAGCGGAACAGAGCCACATAACCCAATCCCTCCCTCCCTCTCTCTCTCTCTCTCCCTAAACCGACGGCTCAGATCGGTCCTCTGAATCTCGACGAAACCGCAATCATCGCCCCCACCACTCCTCCCAAAATTAACCCCCTCCTCCTACCCTCAACGATAAAAACCTCTCTCGTTCTCCGCCAAACGCTCTCGAAGAAATCACCAGAAAAGAAAAAAAAAAAAACAAAACAAAACAAAGAAAGAAAGAGAGATCAGGAAATCCAAAAAAAAACCGAAAGAGGAAGAAGAGACACCCCCAAAATCCAGATCTAGAAGCCCCCGGCGAGCAGCGAGCGAGCGAGCAGCAATGGCGACGGCACCATCGGCGCGGGAGGAGAACGTGTACATGGCGAAGCTGGCGGAGCAGGCGGAGCGCTACGAGGAGATGGTGGAGTTCATGGAGAAGGTCGCCGCCGCCGCCGCCGCCGCCGACGCCGAGGAGCTCACCGTCGAGGAGCGCAACCTCCTCTCCGTCGCCTACAAGAACGTCATCGGCGCCCGCCGCGCCTCCTGGCGCATCATCTCCTCCATCGAGCAGAAGGAGGAGAGCCGCGGCAACGAGGACCACGTCGCCGCCATCCGCGACTACCGCGCCAAGATCGAGTCCGAGCTCACCGGCATCTGCGCCGGCATCCTCAAGCTCCTCGACTCCCGCCTCATCCCCGCCGCCGCCTCCGGCGACTCCAAGGTCTTCTACCTCAAGATGAAGGGCGATTACCACCGGTACCTCGCCGAGTTCAAGACCGGCGCCGAGCGCAAGGAGGCCGCCGAGAGCACCCTCACCGCCTACAAGGCCGCTCAGGTTTGTCCCTCCGCCCTTCGGTTGTGTATTTCGGGTCGAAATACGTTCGCTCGCCGGAGTCGTTGTGACCGTAGGATGTGGATCCAGCGGTTCTTACTAATCAGATCTCGGGCGTACATCTTGATTGATCAGATTCTGCGTGATTCCTAGATATCGCATTGAATTCGTAGGACATGGATCTGGCAGCTCCTCGATCCTTAGATCTCGTATGTGTACTTGACTGATCGGATTTTGCACACGAGTCGCGTTTGCGAAAGAGGAGCTGATGATATTTCCAATTTCATGGGATAGCCTCTCTCGCTTTACTTATTCTGGATATTATGCGTAGATATAGTAGTTAATTCTCTAACATGCACAAATCTATGCGCTCTTATGATGATTGTTATGCTGAATCATAAGGCGAGTTGGGTTTAATGTCAGCATTAATTTCCTCTGTGGCCCTTTTGCTTTTGCATGACGAAGAAAGATTGATTGTGCATACAATCTGTTATCATTTGCAGGACATTGCCAACACGGAGCTTGCTCCGACTCACCCAATCCGGCTCGGACTAGCCCTCAACTTTTCTGTTTTCTACTATGAGATTCTGAATTCTCCTGACCGTGCTTGCAGTTTGGCCAAGCAGGTAAGAGGCCTTTGATTAAATCGATGCGTGTCTTTATTAGCTTATAAGTAGGTAATGTTCCGTAGTCTTGGTTTTCGGAAAAAAATTGGTATCTTTTTAAAGCTTTTAAGATCGTGAAAGATTTTGAATGCGGTTGAAATGGCCCAACTTTATTAGTATCTCTTTGCTCGATGAAATTATGTACGCTTGGCCTGCTCGTGACTTGTTCGCTTGGCCTTGGCTGGGACAGGCTTTTGATGAAGCAATTGCTGAGTTGGATACACTTGGAGAGGAGTCTTACAAAGACAGCACTTTGATTATGCAACTTCTTCGTGACAACCTCACCTTGTGGACTTCCGACATGCAGGTCCTGCCATGTTCCTCTCTTTTGTACTAGTCTCCTATCTTTTCTTTTTCAATCCACGTTTGTTCCGTTCCCCTCAATATCGTGCACTCTAGAAACACCGATTTGTTACTTATTATGTTCTGCTCTTGCACAGGAAGACGGTGCAGACGAGATTAAAGAAGCACCAAAGGCTGATGAACAGCAGTGAGGTCTTGACTATTGCTCGCTGTCAAATTTCTCCATTCAATGTTTTTACTTGGAGAAGGTGCTTGTTGCTGATTTCTCTTTTATTTCGAAGTTGGAGGCATCATCGTCTCTTTTTATTTGTTTCTGACTTTAGTTTGTCTCATCAATCTCCTCATGTGCTATCAATTGTGCCTTACTTTTCTTGGAGGCATGGAGCTTCAAATTCTGCATTAAGTGTAGCAGATCCCTTCTATTAGATTATTCATATGACTATGTGACTGATGATATCTTCTTTCTTTGTCAACAAGATATTTGATTCGATGTGCTATCAATCTTTAGTACTAGAAAATGTTTGGTGGAATCTTAATGTTCCCGAATGTTGCTCGACTTTTAGACATGTCTACTGACAATTTCCTCGATAAAATTAGCTTTAAGGATCTGGTGGTCGACGTGCTAGCTCAGTGGGTGGACCTTTCATACTTAATGTCCCAGAAGTACTTGGTTCGTGCATTTACATCATATGAAAGTATGAACGCTTTTCCATACTTTGAAACTTTGCTTGACTAGCACTTGGTTACCGATCAAATTTCATTACATTATTACCCTACAATATATGAATATTTTAATTAAAAAAGTTGGATCATTATGGCCCTCCGCGGTAGTTACAGTTCTGTTCCACCTTAGATTTTCTCATCATCCTTTTTGAAGTTATGGAGTGTCTTTAAACGTGGTGATCTTCTCTTTTGCGGCCATATTTTTTAAGGGCTTGATTCAAGGTGAGAGTGACTCCTTGACTCACGATGCAACGAGTTGTCCGCTCTGACAGGACTACTATCTTGGACGGGTCCGCATTTGTTCAAATTCACGGTTTTTGACCCTTGTCGCTTGTTAACCTTTACGTCAAGTAGATAGCTAAGGTTTATAAAGTCTATTGCTTTCCACCGGCAGCTGTGAATCGATCAATACTTTGCCCGAATATATAAATGGCATAAAGATGTAATTAATATAAACAGAGTGTAAGTGGATTACTGCTTCTTGAGTAATAGATTAGTAATTTAGATAATGACGTGATAACGTAAATAGTTACTCATGTATACATGAAGGTATGCGTGATCTGTAAAAGGGCATCCCTTATACCTCCTGTCTACAAATTTGAGTTGTCAAAGAGGCTTAAATTACGCTTGGACTCTGGTGAGTTCTCTCAGTAATTTCTACCCACGTTGTTTCACCAACCAACTTGAAAATTCATACCGACCAAAAAAAAAAAAAATCGAAAATTCATAACGCACAAACATATGGAAAATGAATGAGAACGCATTCTCCCTCGTTTTCTGAGGATGTTGTCATTATTCTAAAACATGCAAAATGTTGTATTGAGACGTTGCAAATGATATCGACCCTCCATTGATCCACTTAGTATGCAAGTAACTTGGGATCGCTAATGCGAACGCAAAGGTGTCCGGCCTATGGTACAAACCTTCTCGGGGATCGATATGCAACTAGGATATTCACTCGCGTGAAAATGCTTGGTCGGAGGTCTTCCTTCACCTGCAAAGCCGATAGGACAGGCCAGTCTACTAAACACTAAAGTCGGTAGTCATATCAACTTTGATTGCTCGGAAAGGACCAAAGCAAGATTGTGTCTTTTGACTTCAGTCTTCATAAAGGACGACAAAGCAAGGATTTGCCCATTTGCCCAATGAAAAACGGTCCTTTAAACACATAAAGCGGCCACCCCACACCAGACAATAATTCACTTACTTTGGCAGCCGTGTTTTCCACAGGGCGAGAGGGAATCCGCATTATTGAGAAAGGCTCGCCTTTCAAAGGGCACTGACGGCAAATTGCGGTGGGGGGGGAGGGGGAGATAAACCTTGCCGCAGTCGCCCCGTACTTCAAGTCCGACAAAAGGGACGTGATTCCTATGTGCACCCTATATGTCTAGTCTTCCTGCTTTAAGGTGCAACAGACCATCTAAAGGAGGTAACTTGCTAAGTTGGGGGGATAATCGCTTTCGGATTAACCAAGAAACCATGAAACACTTCTCGCTGTACTTTGCATAAACCGTGTTGCAAACACGAGATGGCGTTCCATAATTGAGTGCACACGGGGGAAATAAATCATTTGCCATTCATCCAAGAGAAGAATCGTAAACAGAAAGCCCGAAAGCCTCCTCGAATCTGCATAATTGAGTGTTTTCACGACAAAGACAGCCTCCCCAAGAGTTTCCGTAAAAAGTAAACCAACGATCGAATACTGTTTCATGTCTTTGATGTCCGTTTTACACGCAGCCTAGCATCAGCCAAATTCGAACAAAATCAACAATTGGTAAATCGACTAACCTCCCTATCTTCCCGACAATGTACACTACTAACCCCTTCCCCCCTGGAAACAGAGACTTTTGGCAATCTTCTTCTTCCCTGCGACGGCTTAACCTTAACCTCTAAACCTCGAACCGCGCCGTGACTAAAGTCCTCTGTCTCTAGGGCTGGGCACGGGCACCGTAGGAGACAGAGGGAGCTGCGGAAATCCGAGCTGCCCCGACGTCGGCGAGAACAGGAACCCCGGGGAGAGTAGAGGGTAGCCGGACCGTGGCGAGTTCAAGCACCCGAATGGCATCGGCGAATACGGCGGGAGCTGCAGCTGTGCCGCCGGTTCGGGCGGAGGAGGGATCGAACCCTCGCCGGGAGCCGCCGCCACCTGCTGCTGCTGCTGCTGCGGCTGCTGCTGCGGCTGCGGCGGAGGAGGAGCCAAATTGCTCCACCGGGGCGAGGCCAGGGGAGCCAGCGGGCCGAACCCGGTGAACTGGTCGGGTCTGGGATCCACGGCGGGCATCGAGCTTTGGAGGCGCCGCATGTAGGCGGACACGGGCGATTCCGCCGCCGCGTGTACGGACGGGAGCGGCGGCAATGGCGATAGGGGTGCTGCCGGTCTTCCCATCGGGTTGAAGCCGGAGCTAATGACGTGGTTAGGGTTCATAGTCGCGTTCAAGGAGTTCATGGGGTGCAGCATGTTCGGATTCAGCATGGACGATTGCTGCTGCTGCTGCGAAACGAGGCCGTTGGGGCGGTTGATGAGCTGCGCCAGGGGCGGAGGCCGGATCCGGTGCAGCCGAGAGCTCGGCGGCTTCGAAGCTTGAACCGGCAGTTGCTGCTGCTGCTGCTGCTGCTGCGGAGGCTGCGGCGGCGGCGGGGTGGGGCCTCTTTCGTGGGCGGTCGAGCCAGTGAGCTTCTGGACGACGTCGCGGAAGTCGTTCTTGTTGATGTTGTACACAGGCGGCTGCTGCGGCGGCTGGGGCGGAGGCGGCGCCTGAAGCTGCTGCGCCGGCTGGTTCTGGTTGACCGCGGCTGGACTCTGGGTCAGGGACTGATCGGGCTGATCCGGGAGCGAGTCCAGAGGGTGCTTCTTGAGCGGGGGCTTGGAGATCTTGTGAGACATCTTGTTGAGGTGCTTGAGGTAGTGCTCCGCGCTAGGGGCGGCGGATTCCCCGGAGGAATGATGGCTGTTCTCCATTTCTCGCTCCTGGGTCTCGCTCAGCGAATCGGTCTCTCTGCAGATCTGGACGGAAAAAGGAAGAGAGACTTCAGGTTTTTCAGCTGCTTCTTGAAGAAGAAGAAGAAGAAGAAGAGATTGGGTATATAAGTAAGAAACCGAAAAAGGGCTCAGTGACCCTTTAATGGTTTCTCAGTTTCTAGAGAGAGAGAGAGGAAAGAGGAGGAGGAGGAGGAGGAGGAGGCGGGGTCTAGCGTGGTCTTTGAACGGGGGAGCTAAAAAGAAGAGAAAGGACATGACCCGTAAAAGAAGGCACACCTCACCCTCTCTCTCTCTCTCTCTCTCTCTCTCTCTTCTGCGAAGAAGATGCTTATAAAGAAAAAAATGAAAAAACGGGGGAGGCGGTGCGGGGACGCGAATCGCCGTCGCCGCCTCGTATTCACGACGGCGAGGACTTGCGGCGGAGGGAGGAGGAGGAGGAGGAGGGTTCGCGTCAATGAAGAAGATGCAGCCGCTGCTGCTGCCGCTTGCCCGCGTGTACGACGGGGTCACGGGCCTCCGGGTTATCCAAAAAGATGCGTCGCGCTCCCTCTCGCTTTGACCAGTCAAAGCTGGCCTCTTGTCCTTTTCTGAGATATGTCTTCGCTCCCACCCCCCCCCCAAAAAAAAAAAAAGGGGGTCCCACTCCCGATTGCGCTGCGCGGGGGGCGGGACCCACGTGCAATCAATTTGGGGGGTTCACTTGCCGTCACCAGCGACAGCGAGTGAATCTCGAGCCTTCGTTTGAACGAAGGGGATCGGGTGAGTGATGTCGTCCCCCCACGTTTTCTAAAATATATATCGAGAAATATTATTCTTTTTTGCGTTATTTATAATTAGCAAAAAGAAAAATGTCTGACAGACGTCAGTGTCTTTTCTTTTCCATATTTTTCTGTTTCTCTCTCTTTTTTTTTCTCTTCTTTTGACAATTAAAATCAAAATGTGACGGCACGAGCGGGAGATGCTCGCTTTGATTAATCGAGGAGGCGTGGTGCTAACTAACAACGATTATTGATGAATGAATAAAAATGATAACGACAGTCTTAATTGGTAGATTCAATGGTCCCGGGTTAATGTGACTATGGAGGGGTGATTGTCTTGTTTTTGCAAGCCCATAAATGTGACCTCGTGTCTATGTGGTCACGGGGACTCGTGCATTGTCAAAGAAGGAAGTCTAAGGAACATGGAGCCGACGGCGGATTTTCAATAGCACCGATGCAGGCCATGTAGAACTGCCAGACTTTGTCATTATGACCATGTCGTGTTAAAACTATCCCATGTTAATTGTTAAAAAAAAAAAGTTAATAATCGATATGAAAGTTTCTATTTTTAAATTAGAATGAAAGAGGTTTAAAATCATCCAGCCATCAATGTCGATATTAGAGTTTGACTTGCTAATTGTTGGACCTGGGCCCAAGCAATCCCTAAATAATACACATAACATGCTTCTTCTTCTTTTTTTCATAGAAAATGAATAATTTTGAAAAAAAAAAGTGATTATTTATATTACTTAAAATAATTAGTCGAAGACAAGTTTTTTTTATTGTCGATAGCCATTTATGTTTAAATATTTTTGTAAGCGATGCATATATTTTTTGTTCATTCATTTTTATAAGTGATACAAATTATCAATTTTTAGATAAATATTTTCAAAGTCATCTACTTTTCACTAATTAAATTAACTCTTAGTTATGTATTTATTCATGACGACTCTATTATGCTATTCATGCGTTAATTATCAAAAGAGTTTTTTACATTCCTATACGTAAAAAAAAAAAAAAAAAATTGTGATGTGGGACAAGATTTATGCACGAGATTTTTTTTTCTTAAATCGATTTTATTGTCTTTTTTGGATTTGCTATGATCTTATTAAAATCTTAGATGATCACGTTTACGTTTTCTTTCTATATTAGGTGCGGCGTTTGCACTGTCAATATCGGTGTTGGTGCATCGTTTGAGCAAGCTTTTGATTGTGAATTGACATTGAGGTCATTGAAATATCTCCAAACCTTGGTCTCTAAACTTTAAGATACATGACGCGAGATGATACCAATAATTTAAATGAGACACATTCATTGTATCGGAAAACTTAAATATCTAGTACATGTACAACTCAAGAGTGATATATATGTCATGGATCCAAGTAAAATCACGTGAAATTTGTTGAGTTATTAAAATTTACAAGTTAAATGATTTTCATACAAGCAAAATCCGTGAAATTTGCTGCGTTATTAAAGTTTACGAGTCAAGTGATTTTCATACAAGTATTTTCCTGAAGATCAAGATAGACTATGAAATCCGACATGTTCTCAAGACATTGCAAGGCCATTCATGATATTACCGACATCTATTTCAAATAATATAACTTTTCAAAATCAATAACATTAGAATATCTCGTATCAATTAGTCACGCATCCACCATTCTCGGTGCAAGTGCAGAGTAGCTCTAAGCGGATCTAAATAAAAAAAAAAAATCACGAGCAATGGTTTGAAATTATAATTAATAGTCATAAGCTAAAGAGAACATATTCTCGTTTTCCACTTCCGTGAAGCATATAAAAAGAGACCGGTTCAACCCGGCCGAGGAAAAAAGGGAAAGAAACGAACCGGAAACCCGAACCGGCCCGCCCAATCGCCCGAGCGCTGTCTCCGCCAGAAGCTGTAGATATATTCTCTCTCTCTCTCTCTCTCTCTCTCTCTCTCTCTATCTCTAGCCGCAAAGTCGCCGACCAGACCACGAGTTCCGGCGGACGGAGGTTGACGAAGATGAGACTCGGGTGTTGCTTCGGCGGCGCCGCCCTGCACACCTTGAAGCTCGCGGCTCTCGCTTCTCCTTCTTCCTTTCCTCCGTCGCGCTCCGTCCTCGCTCCGCTCCTCCGCTCTCCGCGCGCGGCCCTTCGCTTCTCGCCCCTCGCCAGAGCCCTCTCTTCAGCCTCGGCGGTCCAGCCCGCCGCGCCCGCCTCGTCGAAGGACGCGACCAAGGCGAATTCCGACGGTCCGCGTGAGTTTCGGTGGCAATGTCCTTTGGTTTCTCTCGCCCGAAAAATTCGATCTTGCTGTTGGTAAAGAAATAGCTTTCTTATGGTGATTGGTTCGTTGCTTTTGTTCCAGTTGCGAAGCCGCAGTGGAACGCGTCGATCGACTTCAAATGGATCAGGGACAACAAGGACGCCGTCGCCACCAACATCAGGAACAGGAATTCAAATGCCGACTTGGAGCTCGTGCTCGAGCTCTATGCCAAGATGCTGGAGATTCAGAAGGTCAAGTTTCGATTTGAAATTTTAGTGCCTTCCCAATTTCAATTGCTGGTCACGCCTTTGATGGGCAATGCATTGTTAAAGTGATAGGCTTTAGTTAGTTTGAAGTTCGAAATTGTGGAAAAGTTGTGCATCTGTATCGATTCTAATTGGGCAACAGGATGTAAGGAGATGAAAGCTTTTGTATTGCTTTATGTTATCACGTGAAAAATAGAGTTGTATGGGGTTAATGAAAGAACTGGTTTTCATCTCAATTTGAGCTAATTTTTACCCACAGATAGCAGGAAGTGGAGCGTCTTCGCGGGGAGAGGAATGTGGTTGCAAACAAGATGAAAGGAAAGCTGGAGCCTTCAGAGAGACAGAAACTTATAGAGGAAGGTAGGCAATTTTTTTTGCTGGCCAAGATATTAGGTAGATCAAAATTTTGTATTCAATTAGTTGATGGAAAGATAAAAAGTTATCCTTTTAGTCATTGTCTCTTTTGTTAATCTGAGGCATTGCATTTCAGGGAAGAATCTGAAGGAAGGGCTGGTTACTTTGGAAGAAGACCTGCTTAGGCTCACGGATGAGCTTCAGCAGGAAGCACAATGTATTCCTAATATGACTCATCCGGACGTTCCTATAGGAGATGAGGATTGCTCAACTGTTAGAACAACGGTATCCATCTTTATTTGTATCCTGGATTTTTGTAAGAAACATTGTTAGTGATAAAAATGATCTGCATAAACAAGTGTCTTCTTGAACAGTTGAGGTGTCTATAGTATACACGTATCGTCCATCTGACCTTACATGTGGAAATAATCAATTTTACTGCCAACATGCACTGCATAGTAATTATTCTTGCATCTTTATATTCTTCTCGCTCATCTCAATCCTAGAATGGAGAGCATATTGGTGCTTGGAAAGATCTGTGTAGCTTTTCTGACCTTTCTTTCTCATGTAAGTTACGTTGGAGCAGATTGGAAGCCCCCATGAGTTCAGTTTTCCTATTAAGGACCATTTACAACTTGGCAAGGAACTTGACCTTTTCGATTTTGATGCTGCAGCAAAGGTATATTGCCTCTTCACTCTAGGTATTGATGCATCTCTCTCTTTTATCTGGGAAAATGTTTTTAGTCACAAATAGTTTTTGGTGGAGATGATCTTGCGGTGCTTGGATATGTCTGCATGTACTTTGATTTGGTTGCCGTATGAGTTGACTCTGTTCGGGCTTCTGCTGTTTATTATTCATTGATATATTGAAGAAGAAATATTTCTTGTTTGTTTTATATATTAGAGACCTGGTCTTTGGGCGGCATTTAACTGGACTGCCAGTGGTGCTTGTGGTATTACAGGCTCCTATTGCCCATGGGCAGTCTATTACTTTCCCATCAGTAGTTTGTGGATCTTGCCCACACCTCTTTTACCCTCTTGCACTTATTCTTAACCCTTGACTTAAGTTCCAATGACAAAGTTTTAACATTCTTCCTTTGTTGACCTAAAATGGAGTCTAATTTTTTCGATATGTTATCCCATTGTATCCTTGTTTATAGGTCAGTGGATCGAAGTTCTACTACCTCAAGAATGAAGCAGTTATGCTAGAAATGGCTCTAACTAATTGGACAGTCTCTGAGGTTATTAAAAGGGGCTTCATACCTTTAATAACCCCAGAAATTGTGAGATCATCTGTTGTTGAAAAGTGTGGCTTCCAACCTCGTGGAGAAAACACACAGGTTTGCTCTCTTTCTGTTTAAATTTTAATGGGATCTGTCAGCACTCTACACCTTTTGGTTATTATGGGCTGGGAAGCTATCTCCATAAGGACTGAAATCCACTAGCATGTTATGTATGTAGACGTATCGTAACTTCATATTGGGATACCTATGGTCAAGCTGATTTTATTTTCCTTCTTTTGGGAGAAACCTTCTAATTTAGGTCCCGCAACAAATTTTAGATGATGGAAATGGGTCCCGATGTATCTATAACTGCAGTAGTTGATAACGATTTGGTAGTGTTTGATAACATTATGTTGACATTTGACCAGGTTTATTCCATTGAGGGCAGTGATCAGTGTCTCGTTGGCACTGCTGAGATCCCTGTTGGTGGAATTCATATGGATTCCATTCTTGCTGACTCACAGCTACCTTTGAAGTATGTGGCATTTTCCCATTGTTTTCGTACAGAGGCAGGTGCTGCCGGAACTGCGTCTAGGTAAGTCAATCACAGCCTGTTCATGTAATCTTGTAACTCTGGCTGCCTATCTCCATCTCTGTTACACCAGATGCAAAATTCTAAATGTTTATGTATCCATATTTTCTCTGGCAGATGATTTTACTTTGACATTAGGACTATTTAGAGTTCCCAATGCAAGTACCTGTCCCTTGAAATGTGGTATGGAAACATCACTTTTGTTTCTTCAGTTTCGCTTAGACGTTCTCACAGTTAAATCTGCCTATCCACTTATAATTTATCGGCAATTAAATAGTAATTGAGAACCCCTTAACTGCATTTTCAGACTCAGACTTAACTAAGGGTGTGGGGCCAACAAAAGGAAAAAAAATGCCTAACGCCAATTAAGTCTTGTTTAATATCAGATAAAGTTTTTTACTAAGGCACTTGTGTCATGCTGCCTAATCAGTTTATGTAGATTGTAAATGAGGATGAAAATACTTTAGTTATAATACTTTAATTGGGTCACAGGATCAAAATGAGGGTCCAAGTGTTACAATGTATGTTGAGGGGATCCAGGGCTCTTTAAGTATTTGAGAGGCAAAGACGAGTAGGGTCTTCATGTATTTAACCTTTTGTGAAAATCTATCTCAAGTTATGTTGTTGTCATGCCTTTCCTTTGTGAGGTATTTTTAGCATATATCCAATATGATTTGGTCCACACCATTTTTACACCCAAAGGGGCTTCAGCTAGGGCCTGATTAATGCAGACTTAAATGACAAAGATACACTCACTTAAATTTTATACTGCACAATAACTTATCTTCCTCTCTTGTATTAACTAGCAACTCTGACGAGAAATTCTAGAAAATTGCAAGAAGCTGTAACGAGTTCATATTTTTCTGTTCACCCTTCCCACTTTCCTTAATGGGGAAGTCCTGCTTGTGTACCTTTCACATTTGATGAGTGAAGATGGGAAACCTTTTGTATTGACAGTCAATGACTAAGATGGGATCTTGTTGAGCAGTGCTCTCAACCAGTAGAATTATTATGTACCTACATGCATACGTATGTATCTACTTTCATATTTGTGCTTGAGGGAAAATGGGCATGGAAAGAGTGGTGCTCTGCTTTTTGGGTTGGAGCATCACTGAATCTTTTTCTTTCCATTATCGAGAAGTTACTTCTTTACGTCTCAAACTTTTTCATCCTTTGGCTTTTGTAGATTGTACTCTTTGGCTATGGAAGTAGCAAAGGCCTATGATTTATTTTAATGTAAGGAGACCTGGTTGAGCAATGGAAAGTGAAACTTTTGTTTTTGGCCAGAAATTGACGGTGAAACTTTGAAATTCTCGTTGCTATCAATTTTACACTGCAAATTAAGATCCTAAAGTCCGATATCTTTGTCATCAAGCAAGTTGAAGTTTTTCATTTGTTTAGTTTTGAAATATCAGCAGTTGATATAATGACAAGAAAGTGTACCATTTAATTTACTATTGCTATTGACCAAAAAAAAAAAAAAAAAATTACCGTTGCCATCAATATTTGATAACAACGTTCAGCTGTTACTGACTAATGTGTTTGTCCATTTCATGGTTTCTCGCTGTCGCTTCTCTTCTCTATGACGAGGTCCTATAGTTGTCTGCTGTGTGATAATTTCCTTGGCTATTCAATGCAGGGGTCTCTATCGTGTGCACCAATTTAGCAAGGTTGAGATGTTCGTTTTATGTCGGCCGGAGGAAAGTGATTCATATCATGAAGAGCTCATCAGAATCGAAGAAGAACTCTTCTCATCACTAGGATTACATTTTAAGTATGGTTCTCTTTCACCGTCCCAATACTTGTCTAAACAATTTACCTCAAGCCATATGAACTTCGAGCTTCTTTGCAGGATTTTGGATATGGCGACGGCAGATTTAGGTGCACCTGCTTATCGTAAATTTGATGTGGAAGCATGGATGCCCGGTTTAGGACGATATGGAGAGGTTAGCTGCTTATTAGTTTTGTTTGGCATTTCTTCCTGCTTCTCACGTTCTTATCTAAGGTGTGTCAATCTGTTGATGATTTAGCATAACTCACCTCCTGGTTGCTTGATGAATTGAATTAGATATCAAGTGCTTCAAATTGTACGGACTATCAAAGTCGTCGATTAGGAATTCGGTATCGGCCATCAGAACCACCGCCCTCAACAACTCCTAAGAAGGGTAAAGGCAACGTTCCTACACAGTTTGTTCACACTTTGAATGCAACCGCCTGTGCAGTACCTCGGATGATTGTGTGCATACTGGAAAATTATCAGCAAGAGGATGGCTCCGTCATGATTCCTGAGCCATTGCGACCTTTTATGGGTGGGCTTGAGCGAATTACTCCAAAATCCCAATAGAACAACCCCATGGATGTATTTTAGTTTTGACTTTTACAGGGGATATAGTTGTCTGCAATTTTGTTTTTCTGTCTTTAAATTATTGAGGTAAGGGAGGCACCTGAAATTTCCTTCACTGAAGGATCACTGCCTGGGCAATTTTTTTTCCGCATTTCTATTGTTAAATAGTTTCTTCATAACAGATTCTGGAGTTAATCTCATGAAGATAGAAAATTTGGGAATGATCACGCCGCGGCTGGTTAGTTCAAAATTCGTGGGGTTAAATCAAACTGACTTCTTTTTTACCTAGCATTAGTCTTCAGGTGATTGCCTCGACATCATTCTCGGTGCATATTGGTCCTTATGACTAATCTTAGCAAGTAATGAAGTGCTTGGATTGGCCGAATTGTCTTCCTTTCCGAAGGTGCGACTATTCATAGATTGCGTATTTTGAAGTGACTCGGGTTCATTTGTTACTATGTGCCTTGCACCATAAGGTTAACAGAAGGCGATATCCTTTTGGAAGGCACTGAGAAAACAAGAGATCAAACACAATTGAACGAAAAACCAATTCACGAAATAGTAGACATTATAATCTCATAGGTTAACCTCGTCAATGTTTATTTAGAATACGGGTAAATGATACAGTGGCTTCGTGAATCTACGTGCCATGGGGAAAGCTGTTCAAGAGAGATGTGAAAACTGGGCCAGAATTGGTTTATGCCCTCTCTCTGTTGCCCTTCCGGAGATCAAATATATCTGACATATTCTCTATCTCACAGTTTGAGCTTGCTGAAATCAACCCTTGGAACCGGGTAGGTGTACGCTTCGTAATTGATTTGTTGGCCCAAGCTGCTTAATTTTGTCAGAGTAGTTATCAAATCGACCTGTAAAAAGACGGGATTAAGATCAATGTCCGAGTGAAGCGAATGCAACGATTCTAAGACACTTATATTAACTATTCTTTTTGGCCAACAAATCGATTACGATTCAGAGATTCTGTTTTTTCTTGGGGCACCGAAGGCCATAATATTGTTTTTCTTCAGTTACTCTTCACCACCATGATGGCAAATATCAAGTAAGGCTTTCACATTCTGAAACGAGCAACTTTGTATAACCAACCTCATAATCTGTCTCTGACACAGTCTCTCGGCTTCTTTGGTATTTTTGGACCCATGGAGACACATCTGGATCAGCAGCTAATAATGTCTCTGTTGCTGTCTGATCAGGACCCAGAAACAAAGACATCACTGCTAGCTGTTCAGTCGAGAAGTTAAAAGCAGAGTTAGTTCCTATGCAGTTCCATCATTAACTACCAGTTTTCAAGATTGATGGGAAGCAACGCTGAGAATGTTTAAATCTCATTACAAGACCAATCTGCAAATAGAGATCATTTCACAGAAAACCACATTCAATTCTCCAATTTTGAGCTTTGACAAAATTTCCAAAAATATAAAGATGCAGAAAACAATATATGGTATGGAAATTTAAGAAAAGAATCTAGCTGATTCAGAGAAGATTAACATAGTAGAGAAATGAACCATCAACTATATCTGAATGCAGTGCACATCATGAAACTGCTTGTTCAGCTGCATGTCTCTTGGTTTCTGGAAATGGTGAAAAGATAACCTTGCTTTCGCATTGCAATTTTGTAGATGAAATTCTTGGTGCATAAAAAGGACAATATGTATGGAAGTTCTGAGTATTCTGGCATAAGCAGTAAATGTTCCACTGAATATACCTGCCGAGGACCAAACCCAATGGCTGAGAATTTATCTTTCATTTCCTTCACGCTAGCCTTCTCCCACTGGGGGACCCTACCTTCTGGATCTGGTTCCGTGGTGTCTGACCTCCCAAATTGTTTGTCAAACAAGCCCCACTGCATGACGGGATGATATATGTAATATGGAAATCAGAACTAAAACTATGAGAATTATTTGAGAAACAATATGTCAAGGCAGTTGCTATGCTATTCATAGGTTTATTTCCAATATATTCCAAAGGAAAAATTGGTAAACTAGAGGATAATTTTTTTCCAAACATGTATTCAAGAATCAAGCTATTGAATGAACATAGCAATAGTGAGCAACAATAAATGGTCAATAAACACAGTATTTTATGGCAATCGTCAGATGATGCAATACATTCTGAAACAAATCCTTCATCTGTTGTCAGCATGAAACCATTTTTGAATATTCCCTGAGAAACTACTGGCTGCAAGTAAATTTTAGACTTATGTATACCTATGCCTAAACTAGTTCATCTCCCAAGATACACTGGCTAAAAGTCCCGACGGTAACACATTTTGAATACTAAATTACTAGTTGTAGGAAATTTTATTCCTATTTGGTTGTTGATTATACACTATAAAATCGGGTGGCAAACACATAAGATTCCATGCACACAATGAATTAGGAATTACCTGTCCGCTGGAACCATAGGCAGTGTAGAGCAAGCTCCCTTTCTCTTCATTCCCACCACATTTGCGGATGGCTGAAGCTAGAAAGGTAGCCTTGACTGCACTCTGCGCTGTTCAGAGGCAGAACTTTCAATACATGGCATAAGATATTCAAAGCCAGATCCCCAAGCCTAATGGCTCTATTGAATACTTCTTCTTTTGGGGGTTATTCTAGAAGGTACTAACAGAAGTTCAGACCAAGAGCAGCATTTTATACTAGGGACATGCAACTTAGCCATGTAACATGTACAAACCTGCATACTGTATAAGATCTGCATAGGATATGGGTCCGCCCTTGGAATATGAATCTATTTCCTTCTTAGCTTCCTCCAATAAGTTCATGGCAGCTGAAAGCCCCTTATTCTCAGGTCTGCTAATCTCTGAGCTTCAAGAAATAACAGTTCATGACATTGGCAATCATGGTGAGTCTCATCTAGGAGATAAAAGATGTGCTGCAAAAGCATGAAGTTTTAAACTGGAAGATACACATGAGAACTTGAAACATGGGAACCATCCTGCAGGGCAATCAAGTTTTCTCTTTCTATTTTCCTCAATTAACTTTACATGCTCAGCTTCTTGATTCTCTAACTGGAGATTTCTGGATAAGATTAAATTGGTAATATAGAACTGCATATAAAAGCATTAAGAAATTACACTTGGATCTTGACATTGAAACAAAGACCTCACTAGATTATCATTCTGAGAGCAAGCCAGTTGTGTGAAGAGTTCAACCCTCAGAAAGTCGAAATTAGGGGGCTCACTAAACCCAACAAATTGAAAATACTGCTCTGCACTATGATCATCAACTCACATCAGCATTCACATGTTTTAATGTGACAAGTACCTGAACCTTATGGATCCATTTGGGCCTCCAGATTTTGAGGCCTGCAAACTTGAGGGAAAATAAATCAGCATCCAATCATTACCTCATTATACTTAGTAAGATGAACTATTCCCATTAAGTTTCAACATGCAAAATGTAAGTGTGACCTTGTCATAAGTCATAGCATCATTCAATGCCAATGTCAGTAAAGATGGGATAAGATCTGGATTTCCCTGAAATGAGTCCAAGAGAGAAATCAATTGATAAATTTATATCAAAGTATAGCATTTTAGGATACGCATAATAAAATCATGAGAGCCAAAATCATATGCTTAAATGCCAAAGCAAAACAAGAATTCACCTTTATAGCCGTGAAAAGGGTGCCCCTGACATTTGCTGAGGACAAAGAAGGAAGTCAATTTGATTCTGGAGATTCAAATTTCAATGCACTAGCAATAGAAAAAGAAGCGACTCTTCAACGGGGCCTTACAAAGAAACTCGGAACGCTGCCGGCGTTGAATCAAATCAGCAGCACGAGCGGATTCAACGAATGATCCAGAGCTCGCCATCAGTTCCTGAGAGATCACAGCTGGCAGAAACTCATCAACATCCAAACCAAAAGAACAGACCGTCATATCCACAAAGCCAAAAATCAAATTGCAAGCTAGAATGAAATCTTAATCGCCACCGAACGGACAGACAAAGCATACGGAAGATCACGTTCACGGAGCTCAATGTAGCCGACGTAACGGTCAAACAACGGGAATCGCACTTACAATGCCGATGCTAGCGCCGACGAGTTTAAGAACGTCTCGTCGGCTCAACTCCTCGCCGCCATCGGCGAAGCCGTTCTCCGTCTTGCAGCGAAACGCAACCTGAACTTTCGACGACCGGAGAAGACGAAAAACATTACATACCGATCAGAACGGAACAAAATTCACCAACGCAGCGTCGAGCGCGGACACCGACGAAAGCAATTCACAATGCCGGATTCGAGACAAAAAGCAGGGCAGGCAAAAGCGGAAAGCGAGGAGGAAAACTAACGGGACGAGCGGGGGGCCTGACGGAGGCGGCGGAAGACGAGGTGGAAGAAGAAGGAGGAGCGACTTGAGCTTGAAGCGGGAGCAGAGAAGGGACGGTCGAGACGAAGGACGCGCCCATCATCTTCGTCTTCTTCCTCCGCCTTCTTCGCCTTGCTTCGGAGATGATGGAGGAAGAGAGGGAGAATGCTGCAGAAGCTTTTGGCGATGTGTGGAGGAGTGCGGGCGAAGCTCTTGGGGTGATTGATGGAGCTGGCGATGATGTGCTTGGCGTTATCCAAACCCCGATTCTCTCAGCGCCAAAAATCCAAACGCGGGGACGAGAAAGATCGGGTACTTCCCCTTCGCGTCGCTCGGCTCGCTCCGCTCCGGAGTACTGTTCTGTTCCGCCGTGGGCCCACGCTGTCCACGTGGACCGCCTCCTCCGCAACAGATTGTTTGATATATTTATTTTTTATTTTCATCTGCCCATTGTATAATTATTTAATTTGTATTTTCCTTTGTATAATCATCATCTCTAATACTCTGACTTAGAAATTATGTTTGATAATGAATTTTTCCTTAACATCATTAGTTAACACTTCTTTCTTAATTTCATTTTTCCACATTACTTTTCATTCACGCACTAACTATCGACTCACTAAAAAGCGCACGCTTTAATACTCATAATGAAATATAAAAGGTGCAATGAATAGATATTAGGTCATTTATCATGCACATATGAAAGGATAAGATAGAAGTGACAAAATTAAATGAAGTACTACAATCTTTGAATGAATTTAAGGGCGATGCAGTAAAAAATTCTGTTGAATTAACATACTTTGATAATGTATAAATTTATTACCTAAAAGGAAAAATTTAAATTGAATTTCAAGAAATATGTTTTCTTCTAAGTTGATGCTAGAATTAAAGATTCTTGATCAATTTCTTTAAATTGCCATTTCGTCCCATCTTTTAGCTAAATCACCACATATCATCTCATGGGGCTCGCTATGCTGATGACTTGGATGTTGGATATAGTTTCACTGGAGTTTGGATTCAAAACCTCATCCCTTTAAGCCCAGGCTGCATAGTGAACTATGTCAAGCAACACCAAATTAGGACATTTCAATTCATAATCTTTATCACTAAATTTAATTTATACTCTATGTTCCCAAATTTCTTGCATTTTGTAATTTGTACCTAGACGGATGTCGTTATTGGTTATGGTTTACTAATGCACGTCAACACAGTAAGCCATGAAGGATGATGGGTGACAATTTGATGGCAGGAACGATGAATTTGCGTTCGGTGTAACTGTTTCTTGCAGGCCAAATGTTAGCTTTCTTTCTTTCTTTGTTTCTTTCTTTTTTTTTGGGAGGGATGTCATTTTTGACCCAGCTATAACTGAAAAATTATGTCATTTTTCACCCTAGACTTGGCCCAAAACCGAAAGAAACTTTCTCATTAAAAATAACATGAAACTTAATAATTGTGGATGCCTTTTAGATACGAGAATGACGTGGGAACAAATTCCAGACGGGGGTCTCATTTAATTTTGTCGTGCATAGATGCAAAGCCTCTTTTCGAAGTAACGGATCCTCGGGACAGCTTCACATCCAAGCAATCATCATCTCCCCCTCGTTCGCTCTGGCGTGATTTCCTTCAACCTCGATGGATGACTCGCATAAAGAAGTAGAACAGCTGGAGTAACCGCACAGAAGGAACGTGGCTAGCGGAAAAGCTATGATAGAATTATTGCATCCTAAATGAATTATATCCAACCAATCACCCTATACCAGCCATCTACTCAAAATATTTTTGCCTTGATGATAAAACGCAAGGCCCATCTTCAGTGACCAAACTATCCCCTCCCCCCCCTTGCTTATTGCAAACGCATTTAACTTTCTGTGCATGGCCTCCCTGCTACCTAATCCTAAAACTCTATATACAGGTTCCGCGTCCCCTATCTATTCACTGCAGTCAGTCCCAAGAGCTTGAAGTGCCTGAAGCCGCGACAAATGTCTATCTTTCGGGAGCATTTCCGCTGAACACGATCTACCTGATGTCAGCTGATGCATTCACTTCAGGCAATTCACTCCGGCATAAACATTCTGGCAAAGGGTTCTCGTAGAATGCCTCCTCTGAACGAAATCTATCCATGCCCTTTGTTCCTGAGATGGGGCCTTTCCTCTTCCGTGGGGACCCTTGCCTGAAAAAGACGAAGATGCTATTCCACATTTAATATGAGATCAAGGACTTCTGCCAGGCGACCACTTTACAAGTTACACTCACGTTAGATCCATAGTTTCTAATAGCAACACGAGTTTAGTGCACAGATTGAGATCGTAACATACCATCTGCTTACAAATAGTGATGCCAGACCCCATGTTTCAAGGCCACTAGGCTAAAGATAATGGTGTGCGCTGTGCAGAGGATAGACAAGCTACATCTAGACTACTTGATGGAATGAAAAGGGAAAGCAAATATTTGAAGTTGAAGGGTGACCAGGCAAGGTCTAGTGTAGCAAAACATATTTCTTGGGCAGAAAAGGTCTATTGATATTCCATCTCCAATACTCGGTTTTTAGAATCTATAAAAGCAATCAAAGCAAACATCTGCGTGATGTACCGTTTTTTGTGGAGTTCGGCAATGCGATCTGAAAATTTACTGCCTTCTTTCAGAGTCCCCTGCTCAATTTTGTCAAATAGACGAACAAGAGCTTTCCTGGTTTACAAAAGGAAAAATCAGTAAGTTTATGACCTTGGACTGATAACTAAGTGTGACAAAAAGATTAGAAAATTTGTTGCCTGTCTGGTGATATTGTCTTTCTATGCCCCAAAAAGCGTCGATGACCTCCGACTGCTCTGGCCATATTTCCTGAGTAGGATGGGATGAACACATCACTCTCCACAGAAACAATGTAATCCAGCGCTGCCATCTGGGATGCATGATTCGTAAAAGGTTCCAGCTCCTCAACTGATGCTAGTTTTTCCTGCAAAGACATTTCAGGAGTATCAAGTTCTAGTATGCCTCCAATTATATAAAAATCTATTACAACTACAGCACAATCATCCTCTGAAACCAGCACCAATGATACAGTGGCACTAAAAGTGGCGTCGCCGTCTATACTTTCAATGTTTTACTTATGCTTCTACATTTGAAGTCAGAAATTTCCCCCATCGTGTTCCGAAAATTACAATAATGGGGGCAACTTAAATTAAGTGATGTTCTTAGTTACCCAACAAGCACAAAAGTTACTGCAAGCACTGATAACTTTAACTGAATGGTCATGATATCAGATGCCAATTCTGATAGAGATACCCACTATCAGCTTCTAGAAGGTTACATATATAGCATATTCTAGACATCTAGAACATCACAATAGGGTTTGATACTCCCAACCTGACTATGAGACCAATCAGGGATGAGCTTTGATCATCTTCAAATGCATTGGCATGATTCATACCAAACTTGCACTTCTAAGCATAAATTTACCCGAACTACTGGGTTGTGTCATGTCAGGAAAAAAAAAAAAAAACCATCAGTAAAAATTCCCATACATCTACCCATTAAATACAAGGACCTTCCATTCTGAATTCGGAAGAAGACCAAGGTTGCGATAATGTTGTTACAGGTTTTCAAATAGCAAAGCAGGTAGGTAACAGTCTCTATATCACACTAAACTGATGGTAGATAATGTAGTCAATATACATTTTGCTCAAGAATTAAAGAACTGCCTACTCTAAACACATTATTCTAATTGAAAAGTCAGACACACTAATCAACTCTGTTTGGCAAGAGCTTACAGTCTACATTAAGATTGCTTTTTCACCAATTGGGGAGAATTCTTTAACAGAAATGCCTCCACATCAGATGGTAAACATTAGTGAAAAAATTGGTATTAGTAGAAGACATGACAAGCAGGAAAATAAGCATGATAAACAAACAAAAAATGATAGGCAGGTTTATACCTTGCTCATCAACATCGGATAGCGGGACTGTAGTTCAGTCATATGAGAGTCACCTCCATATATATCTCCAGCAGCGATGTATATGGGGGTATGGGTTGGATACCCAAGGGCTGTGAGAAAAATTGCAACCTCCTTTGGAGTTAGAGGGCAGTATCCTTTAGATCTCTGCTCAGTAGAATTAATATTCTTATTCTTCCAATGTGCAGTTTTCTCCCTACAAGTTCCAGGCCCATTATTAATCTTATAAGCAAAGAATTGGTAACAAGGATACTACATATATGGTGCGGTTCGCAATTGTGCTCATACCTTATTATCTGCAGTTCTTTAGCTTCAGCTGTTGATAAACCATGCGTACACCCACTAAAGGCAAGCATGTCCTTCTCATACCGCAAATGAAGAGCGATATACTGACCATAAGATCTCATCCGCTCAACCAGCAACTGCAGTATTCATGGAAAGATTAGTATGTAAAAGTCCCAGGACACGAGAGAACAGCCACTCATAGATCAACTACATTTGTCGGTCACTTTCTTACCTTTCCCATTTCTTCAATACCGGGTGCAAAACGAAGGGCTTCATAACAAGCACGACAGCGTAGCTTTTGAATGGCTGATGGAAGATTATTATTTGCAAGACGAGAATCTGACTTTGAAGCTCGTATTACCTATCGAAACCGAGTGTCATCCGATTGTTGCAATGTTGAATAGTGGAAACATGGTAAAGGTTTCTACTGAATGTACCTCATAATATTCCCACAGGCCAGCTATCTCTTTGTGATAGTAATCCATGCCAGACCAACTTTTAAATTCCTTCACTGACTTTGTGGTTTTAGCCAATTTCTTGGGAAGCTTCTTTACAACTTTAACATCATTAGCCAAAGTGCTTATAAAATGTTCTTCATCAAAGATATCGGAAAAGTTGCTGCAAACGGAGCACCGAGATCAGTTTCTAGCATATTCTGGAGAATCTGAGCCATACAGTATCTTAACAACAAACAGATTAAAAGGATGAGGGACATCTTACCTAGAATCATGCCAAAAAGAACGCTTATCTAGGTCAGGAATCACCAAAGTAGCATTTATTATACGAGCTACAGCAACCATGTCACATATCTGCATAGAAATGAGATCGCTTTACAGATCCATCCAGCAGCAAAGCAATGTAAATCGTCTTTATGGTGATCATAAAAATAATTGAGCAATTCCATCTGATGTATATAATCTAGACCTTCTCGACCAAGTTACGCTAGATGTTTGATGCTAACAGCAAGCTGTCAAATTAGAAAGTTTAGAGTGCAAAAGGAAACAACTTTTATTTTGCAGTGTTCTGATCTGTTCAACCCAGAAGCTGGTGCTTGTAATTTTTTAAAGTTTGGTCAGATACCTTTTCACCAACAAAGTAGCCAGATGATTTCTAATTTTCTGGTGGGGGACGGGGAATGGTAAATAGCCTCTCTACTTCCACTTCCGTTTCTCCATGAAACATGGAGGAAAGATGGAATGAGCATTAGAATGCTCGTAACATATTCAGAAAGGCCAGAGCTAGCTATTAAGTTTCAAATGTTGTCATCAGAATCACTTGACATGAACATGTTAATGGAGATTCCTCATTCCCTATTTACATTGTAATGGTTTTAATGGAAGATAAAAGATGCCATTACTATGAATCAGTACAAGGAGCATGCACACACCCCAGCTCGCATCTGATTAAGTCCGCCATTGGTATGGACTAGAAGGTAACCTTGCGATGCTACAGGAACTGACAAAAGAAAAACATGTAGAACATTATTAAAAAGAAATCTTTTCAACAAAATCATGAAGACAACAAGCATCTTACCAGAATAATTTGTGCTTATACATGGCACGAAATCACGGTTTGATGGAGGCTTCCAGAGCTTATCAAAATCCAAATTCCAGCCAGCGCTGTTTATCTGTCCAGTTCAGAGAAGTCACATGTAACAAATGCAAGATACACTGGATCGCCCATCCCTGTCCGACTAAATATGCCAAATTCAAATCCTAGAATTTCAACATAGCCCTTCTTTACAAGTAAAAACAGCCGTCAGAACATGAAAAGCGTTATGGTTAAAGACCTTGCGAGAAGACCGTGGATTTTTCGAAAATTGAGGCGGAACGAGTTCCTTCGTCCAGCTCTGCTCGCTCCCCTGTCTCTGGTATTGCTGCACAATACAAAATAGTAACCAGATCATCAGTCAATCTCGGTCAGCGATTGAGGACTATTCAACTACGCCAAATAGTTACGCAAAGTCATTCCACAGATTCAACGCGCTATGTCCAGACGCAAACAGACACAGAGTCCAATGCCGAGTCCACGAAGCACCAAACGACTAAACGAACCGAAGACATGTTCCAGAAATCGCCAATATTTGCTCTCCCGACTGCACGCGCACCGCAAAGAACAACGAAAAAGCGACGCCGAGAACACACCAGATTTTCCGATACGCACGCCGCGCTATAACAGAGACGAGCGGCCAACCGCAGACAGAATCGGAACACACACGATCGCATCCTAACGAACTAAAACCCTAACCAATGCCTAGAACCCTCCCAAAACCGCACCGAACGAGAGCAATGCGAAGGAGAGCCAAAGCGAGAGAGCGCGAGAAAGGCGCCACCTTCAAGAACTGCGGAGCGAAGGAGGCCCCGGGCGAGGGGAGCACGCGGACGTTCCCGGACAGGAGGGCGACCAGGGCGACGGCGCATATGGCGCACGTCAGCAGCTTCCGGAGCACCTGCGGCAGGGCGCGTCTCCTCCGCTTCGTCATCGCGGCCGCCGCCGCCGTCGTCGCCGCCTCTCGCTCTCTCACTCTGTCTCGCGGGAGCCGCGCTCGGAATTATCTAAAGAGAGACGGCGGAAGAAGAGGAGGCGACGCCCGCCATCGACGCGGCCGGAGAAAAGCAACGACGGCGAGAGAGAGAGAGAAAGATCAGGGGGAGGCTGCGGAGTGCGTCCCGCGAGGAGAGAGAAAGAGAGAGAGAGAGAGAAGCGGAAGGAGTTGGGAAAAGCTTCCTTGCGTCTTCTCTGCGTGCTCTCTTCGGTTTGCTTCCCGTTCGGTTTCGCTGAGTTGGTTTTAAATACGTCTCTCGTGGCCTTTTTTTTTTTTTTTTTCAAAAATTCTTAAAGAATATCTTATTTATTTATTTATTTATTTTAGCATTTGGTTTGGCCATATTTATCTATATAGTTTTCCAGCAACTTGAAGACCGAGCAAATAAGAAAGGGAAACGTCGTGCGATGATGGGGATATAACATGTGCGAGTAGCAAGCTGACAAAATTTGAAAAAATAAATAATCGTTATCTGATTTTCCTTTTTTGTTTTTTTCCTTCTCTTTAGCCTAATATTATGTACAATAAATACGCAATTTGTGCCGAAATTCGAAGGAGTCCCAATCAAAACTCATGTCGGTTTCCATATATTTCATCGAGGCGTGATTGGCTCAGTTGGATAAAATGAGGTACGGAATTTATTTATTTTCAGTTATATATATTTATCGGAATTGCATGAATTTCTAAAGTGGGACTGAAAACGAGGACTCGAAAAAAATGGGGGCGTGGAATTCCATGTGGGTCCCTCCCCATCGCGAGTTCATTTAGCATTAGAAGACAGAGGTCATCTATAGAAGCAGCTTTTCTGTCCATAAAAAGCCAAAAAAAGAAAATAAAAGAAGGAAAATATGGCAATTTTACCTTAAAGTGCTATTAGATAGTGTAGATGCACGATTATGTCACCAAACCATATCTGTAATTAACAATCGTCATCATAATTTTTCGAGTATGCTAATGAGCGCTCATGTCTATGATGTGATGGTCGATGCACAACCTCGACGAAAATAATTATTGATTGATGTGTAATCTCGCATTATCTTTATCTTAGAGCAAAAAATATTAAGAAATGACTTAGCGTAGTTTATCCCCAACCTTTTCGTAATGCAAAAATGACATAACGCCTCATCTATCAAATCAACTTAGATATTTTCTTTTTTCGTCATGGAATAGGTCATGATTTCTCGAAACCATCTTCAAAATTCCTTTTAAAAAATAGCTATTTTTCACAGTATGCGCTCTTTTAAGTTTTATCATATCTTTTGTGAGGCAAAGCATAATGATATCCTTCACTTCATCTCACCATTTTCAATTGCATCAATGCATTATCCGAAATTCTTATTCTTAATAAAGTTAGTTGGGTGGTGCCAAATTAAAGGGACTTTTTTTTTTTTTTTGTGATTTTTTCAGTTTGATGGAAGATCGCATAAGAAAAAAAAAGTTGCGAAAAGAATAGTTATGTATTGCCATAGTGATTTGTCTGGATTCTATAATTTTTTTTTTTTTTTTTTTTATAAATTATAGGCACCACATTAGTAAACAAAGATTGAAATCTAAGTTTAGAGGTTACTTTCTCTTCAAAAGAAGACCGAATTATCAATAAAGATAAAGAGATAAAGAGAAATATATAGGTATCTTTTCTTCTTCTTTTCCCAGTTCTTTACCTGCCTACCAACTAGATAAAGCAAGAGTTATTTATGTATTAATTTATTTCCTTTTCCTTTTCCTTATGTAATTATCTAAAAACATAATATAAATTTATTATAACCATAAGGTTACATGACATATCGACAGAAGAACGTGATTTTGAGACCTGCCACAATTTTTGCAGCTTTGGGTTTATCCTGTGTTTAAGAATTTATCATTATTTTTTTATGTCATGTACTTAAGGTTAAACTTTTGTTAGGTGCATGCAAATAATACTTTTCTGACCTATCTAACATGAGAACAGGATTTGATCTCGGCATAGAACTAAGGAATTTGGCTTTATTGATTGCTTTCTTGGAAAAAAAAATGTTTTGGAATGGCAATCTTTCAAGAAATCACAAGAAAATGTGATTTGATCTCAATATGTGAGGTTAGAGAATTTCCAATCCATATCTAAGGGGGTACTGGAGAATTTTTCTATGTACTTAACTTTTGTGAGGCGTGCATTGTTAATGAGTCTTGACAAAATAAGATATGTTAGCCAAACGTATGTGCTTAAAATTCAACTTTTTCAAAGTGTGTATTAATGTAATCGATGACATAATTTGATCTTAGTATTGATTAGGATATACTAGTTCACCTCAATCTGGTGAACGCGAAAGCCGTGCTAGATTACTCCACGCTAGGAAAGATAATTCGCATCTGGGCTATGATCACGTGACACGAGAAAAGACCTATGCAACTTCGGCCATTATCTGTGCAGCATCGGGGTCGATTCACTGATTGAAGATGCTCTTGGCCTCGGCCCTTTCCTTTTCCTCAAGGCTGGTGAAGACATTCTAATCAAAGCGTGCACTGATTTTATTTTTTTGATAAGCGAGCATGCATGAATTTGATCAACGAACAATACGCTATAAAAGCACTAATACTATATAATAAGAGATTCATTGCTCTTTAATTAGAGCTCTTATTAGTATTTAAGAGGTAAAGAGCCTGCCTTACGTCTGCCTTTTGCGTTTGACCGAAATTGCCAATCAATGCTTGCTTACAGTGCGGATCTCAAGATGGAATTGACCAAATGGGCGATGGCCACATTCAACTGCATTAACTACTGATGGCGAGGCTATGTGCCTGCACGTGCCAACTCATCCGTCTAGGAACAATCTTGCGCATTTCCTCCTTTTTTTTTTCATTAGATTTTCTATGAAATTTTGTCGAGATCACAACCAACCGTTTTAAATATTTAAATATTGAATAAAAACATAATTTAATATTTAATTACTCTAACACTCTCCCTCAAATTGTACTATAAGATTTGAATTTAGGAATTCCTGCTCTGATATTATATGAGATTTTGTTAAAACTATAATCAACTGTTCTAAAAGTTTAAGTTATTAGATGAAGACGTGATTTAATATTTAATTACTCTAACATTTTCATTAATTAACCCTGGTTAAATACCCATTTGTTATACCTAAAATACCCTTTTTTTTCTTATTTTATGCATCGCGGTATGTTGAGAACGACAAATCTTTCTTTATCAGTTTTGATTTACAAGTGCCCTATCAAAATGACCTTTCAACACTCATTGACCGAAAAATCCATTTCTTTAGGGAACGAAATAGTTAAATGTGTAAATTAATACATAAGAATCTACAATATGTTCATGGACGGTGTTATGGTTCAAATTTACACGCATGTTGATGCGTGCCGCACTGAAATAAAATTCGTATCTTGATGTTGATGTAGATATGCCCGATTGGCTCGCAAGTAGTGTGTACATCACTAGCCGCGAAGCTGGGACGAAAGGCTTAAAGATAGGGGGAAAAAAGGATGGATTAGAGCAAAATAATGCAAATCTAGAGGAACCTATCGCATGATTTCGTGCGAAGATGCTCGCCATGGTAATTTGGTTAGGTTCCCTTCTAAGGTGGCATTTCCATGACGTGTTTCCTAGGAAAGGCATTGGCATTCGGCAGAAGCTACGTGGCTGGCAGATCGTGGGTCGGGCTAGCGCACCGAAATACATTATTCTAGATAGATAAGGCCATAAATTCATTTTTTTTTCACCCATATTCAATGGACTGGATTGTCATATAAGCTAATTATATTCAATTAATAAGTTATGTATGAGGTTAGATTGAACTCTCTGAGTTATAAATGGATTTAATATGAATTTTAATTGAGTTCAAAATGTCCTACATGACTTTGTCTTATCTTTACTCAATGTCGTACTCGTCCACTCCACACTTTCATTTTAGTTTGCGTATAAATTTTCCTAGATTTAATAAATAAAGAAGTGTTTTTAATAATACAAGTCGGGTGCGAATTGACTTGGGTTTATATCGAAATTGGTTAAATGAATTAATTTGGGTTGGATTATTTTCAACCTAACCCAATTTCAATAGGTCTAGGCATGAGTATAGATCGATAATGATATATTTTGAGATTGGTGGGGGAAAATTATTGTGTTCATCGGTTGGAAATTTAGGATGAAAACGTCCACCACCCTAATTATTTTCTTTTGGGTATTGATGGATGTGCATTGGGGTTTTGAAAAGACGCCACCTATGGCAAAATTATTTGATAATTATTAGTACGAAAGCTAGATTAGACGTAATTAAGTTTAGGGATGTGACCGCACGGGGCGGCACATTCACTCTTCATCTTCCTCAAGAAACGAACTTCCGCACATGATTCGCGAGTCCCTTGCCAGCTTCACTGGAGTTGATAGGTACTTAAGATTATTGATGCTTATTGAAGAAGTTTCAAAATGGTCAATAGTCTAGAAAAATTCGATAGATCCCTTGTGTTATTTTAAAGGAAACGTTCAACATGCGCTCTAAAAAAACAATGGGGGAACGAGTAGTTCATCATTAACCTGACAGAAGTTATTTTTATTTTTAAAATTTTTCAACATCCGCAGATTTAGAGCCTATATCGTTTATCTATGTTGGAAACGCGCAATAAAAATCCAAAACCTTCACCTGAGATTGTCAAGAGAGAGTCTAAATCCGAACTCATCAACATATTCAGTTATACTCACGTTCACTAAAAAAAGAGTTTGTCACCATATCAACATGTGAATATAATTAGATTTATTGACGGACTCGAATTTGAGCTTACTCTTGATGATCTCCTCAGGTGAAGATATCAAATTTCTATTATACTATTCTAACAACCTAACATTGGCTAATATTATGAATCCGATTCGAGGTTACTTACCACTAAAAAACTATTGAAAACCCAACTCCTGCATAACCTTCAACGGTCCAAATTTTCTACGATCCAAACAATCGAGATCTTTTTTATTTTATTCCAAGGAATAATCCTACTTGGAACGAGAATCCACTTGAGCATTCAGATTCATGGAACCAAACGAGAGACCTTAGCGTGATCTATCTTATTTAATGACAATTTTTTTATCTTGCGTCAAAAAGTAAGATTTCATTGTACGTCAATTTAATTAAAGTAAATTTCGGATTCGCTTCTGGAAGCTGGGATATCCGATGAATATCTCTCGCGGCGATTCGTAGAGCGCATTCGGCCAAAATCGATGGGCAACTATCTAATTTGCTTTCCCTCGGTTCTGTATGAAAACGCAAGACTTTCGTCTCAAACGCACTAGGAGCATAGCTACTATTAAGCATGTCATTTTAACAACTTGTTATAATCTATGGATCCTAAATATTCAAAATAAATACTTAAGTGGTCTTTTTAGGTAGGCTGCGATTCCTATGTATATTTGTAAGTATTTGAGGATGAATGATGAGGATCATAGTTTGGCCGAGGACTTACCTCGAATCAGAGAAAATACTATGCTCACTAAAACCGATTTACAAAGCGACGCGCCGAATGCGTCCAAGCCGTTACCGATTCTTGAACACGACCCACTTGTTTAAAAGTCCCCCACGCGGTGGGACGGCATCGCCCGATGGATAGCGACGTCGTGAACCGGTCCGCCTTGTGTACCGGCGTGAGTTCGTAGGCGGAAGAAGAAGTCAAACGGGAATTTATAGGTGGAAAAAACCAAGGCTGCCGAAAGACAAAAGCCTCCACCATTTCTTGTGGCGAGAATGGCTCTCCCATGTACGCGTGTCTTTCCATCAACGCCAAACCGGGTCTTTGCCTCTTTGGCGTCTGTCGAATGCTTCGTTGATCTTCGGGCCACTCCAGACGACTTGGACCCGGCAATCCAGCAAGAGGCCAACGAGGCCGTTGGCGTCAAATTCAACCCTCTGAATCAGCACCCAATGGAATGATGTAGAAACCCACCGAGCGAGTCGTCGTCGCTAGGTGCGCACTGAGGTTGACGTCCGGTCTGATGTCCTCTCCTCGTCCCCATCTCCAGTGGTTTTTCTAGGTAGCTCCGCAAGTTGGAGGAGAACCTTAAGCGAATGTCCACTTGGGGATGTTTAGAGGATAGAATGTGCACAGGCTTGGATGACCACAAGTTCTCAAATCGTGATACGACGGGGCCTTGATTTTTTTTTTTTTTTTTTTTTTTGGGTAAAAACGACGGGGCCTTGAATGAAGTCGCTTGAATTTAGAAAAAGAGTATAGGTTGCATCGTGTCGTGTTGCTGGAACTTAGAATATCTCCTTTCGTTGTTTCCCATTTTCACGGAACCGGCACGGTTGTGCGATGGCTAATGCGATCTAATATAGGGTAAGAAGGTCGCTTGGAAGAGAATGGTTAGAGTTACCACAAGAATGCCTACAAGTTTCCATGCCCATTATTACAACCTTCTCATAGCATCGTTAATGAAGTTAGTGAGCAGTAAATTTCAGTTAATTAATAGCATGTTTCATCAATCATCAATCGATAGTTGTTTCAATAAGTTATTTTTGTGAATCTCCAATCAATCGAGTATTTTTCTGCTGTTGTCTATTGGTCATATATCTCCAATTTTTGGAGATGGAATTATTAATAATAGAGTTAGTAAAGTGTTCGATGATCCATCGAAAATGCTCCGTCAAAATTAGTCTTTTGGATAGACATATGCATCAATATCTCATCACTAATCTAACGACGTTTGTTTGAGTTATTATAATTTGAGTTGAAGATTTAGGCGATAGCAAGAAAACTAAGAAATAGGTGGTACACATCTATATAATCACCACACGGCAACGAACTAGCACCGGCAAGAATTTCGGGTGCACAAGCACCATCCGCATATAGATTATTCACTCACTCTATGATTACATTGATTACACACTTCGCATTTGAATTGACACGTACCATCTATTCTAAGGAGGTGCGGCCGTTCGGTGTCCACTGAATTTGAGGAATGGAATTATTAATCCGTGGTGGCATCAGATCATTCATTGATAATTTCTTTGGTTTTATGAAAAATAATAGGAGCAAATATGAAACAAAAGAAAAAGGTTGGTGGAAGAAGTGGGAAAGTAGGTTTCGAAGTGAGACTTCATTGACTCGTTTAGTAGTCCACTTCACATCATTATTATAAGGAACTTCGAGCGAGAGGTGTTTTTCTTGAGGGTCTTTAAGAACCTTGATCCTGGCTTTACCTAACCATCATAAAGACATGTTTGATAAAAGTAATCATAGTAGGAGGAAAACCGACAAAGTGGAAGCAAGAAAAAGGATGTGGACGCGAGCCATATAGCAATTAGCGGATAAGAAAGTGGGGGGTCGGTCAATTTCGTTTTTAGAACGAAACATCGTACAATTACATAGACAAGTTATATTGGATCAAGTCAAATCACTTTGGGAAAAGAAAATCTCGATAAGAAGAGATCTTGACGCATTTCTCAAGCGTACTGAATAGGCACATTTGGATCTTCAAAACCTTAATTACCCATGTCCCAAAAAAAAAAATTACAATATAAAAAAGTTGTAAACTTCCATTATTTGGTTATGAAGCCTGTTTTGGATCTCACAAAAGAACAATGTTATAATCATATGTTACCATCGGTTTTCCCTCTCGTAGCTTGATAGCCTGTCCTTCGGATCAGGGAATTTCGATTGGGATTACGCTTGACAAATCAAAATGATGCGACTAGTCAATTTGGTTTGATGGCCATTGCTTTGGGCTGCACAGGTCGATCGGGGTTGTGGTGAAGGTAGACTAGTCCAATTCAGTTCACACGACGAAATGAGGAAAACCCAGCGCTCAGAACGAGAATAAGGTTCCCCAACTAAGCCCACGAGTTGAGATATCGAAGTGCAACTCTTTCTACGATTTTGGAGACGTGCTTTTACCTCTTACAGGCAAAAGCAGCTCAAGATCGAAAAATGAAAAAAACTTGCACATGCCAATCCAGAGTATTTCGATCTAATGTTCTAACTACACCCTCTGGCAGCATCGTCATCTTTTCTAACGGCGGACATGCATAGCACCACAAGAAATAATGGTAACATGAACTAGCGACGCTGCATTTCTCTACAGAAGGTCCGAAACAACAAAATGTACTTTGAAAAAGAAACAGTGACCATAATTTCATGCAGACGCTCGTTGTGGACACGTGTGCGGATGCTATTTTGGCCATGACGTCAAGGATTGCAGTGATAGTACAATGGTATCGAAATTCTGACCTCGCTGACAGAATCAATACCCCTGCAAAGTACCGATATTAGTAACGATAGCGCTGATAGATTGATACCATGCCATTACAGTGAAAAATGATTTTACTTCAAAAGGTCCAGAAGGACATTGGCTCAATAATCATAAATATATCGGCATGTATAATACAACAAAGGCTGCCCCGATCACACTGCTTCGTCAATGTTATTGTTCACAATTCCTAAAAAGATTGAAGCAACCGAAGTCATTTGACTTGGTGGCCACAAAAAGGTCATTAAAATTTGTTCGAGACATCATTCTCTGAGCCAAAAAAGAAAGACAGAAAAAGCGTAACTTCCAAGGTTCTCCGCAAGGTATTGCCTTGAATGCAATCATCCATGATTTCCCTTTGAAAGAACCATCACAAAAGGTTTCAGTAAAACATTTTAAATTTAAGGTTAGCCAGCATAAGATCACTAAAAAAAGTTCTTAGATCAATGTACTAACTGAAACTAACTATACTATAACAGCAGATGAAGTAACACTCATGTTCAATCATCAATCACAATCCAATTAAACACAAACCACTTTAGACCAGTTCCACACCATTCGAGTCTTATTTTATAGGGTGTTTTGTCTTTCCTTTATGGTACTATCTCTAGTATTCTCGATAAAGAAATCATCTCTTTTCATACATGTTTAGTATCTAATAAAAGCAACCATTTGTTTCAACTGTTTTTTTTCTCCTTTTTGCTTTCCTAACTTCTATGATGAAATTGACGATGTCATCCTGCTGTATTATTTTCATTCAATTAAGGTCAAATCCCAAGGAACTTTAATGAGTCATCACCAGCCATTTCTTCAACAATGCAATAGCCTTTCTTTCATCTTCACTTATCTAGAACTTGGGTTTGGTGAAATGGAACAGGAATGAGAAATACAAATAACCGAATTCCATCCTCTCCACCGCATAGAGGGAAAGGTGCAACCTCATTATTTAGCATTTTTCCCCAGTATGACGCATATTTCAAACATGCTATGCTAGCTAAGACATTGTACAGTGGTAGGGCACTGTAACCATGTTTTTGTTTATTCAAAAGTTCAATTGGCGCCCAAAATATTACTAGAAGAAACCACTTTCCATATGACCAAGAATGAGAAAATAATCTTAATCTGATTAAGTATCGAATGACGTTCAGGTAGATTTCTGGCTTTGAAATAGAATTTATGGCAATAACTTTTAAAGTCAACCAAAAAAAAAAGAGAGTAGGAAATACACCTTTTACGGCTCTTAGTCTATTTAGCTGCATCAGTGGCCTCAGTAGTTTGGACTTCTCTCGGGCATTGAGACACATAAGGTTTCAGCTGCAAGAAACAAATGCCTGTTTAATATTCGCAAGGCATGGCATATTTGTTTGAAGAAACTCATAATAGAAACGCACGTCACTTGCTTTATTTGTTAACTTCAGGATGTTGGGATATTCAGAGGAGGGTATGGGGAGGAGAGGGACTAATGAGCTTTAAGGGTACCTTGAAGTCAGTCAAATCAGGAACTACATAGTTTGGAAGTTTCTCCTGCAATAAAACATATCCACCTGCAATAAAATGATTTGGAATGGTTAAACTTGTGCAGAAAATACCAACCGTATATTAAGCACAATATTCATGCCGAAAGAAACAATTAGCAACCTAGCAAGGCCAATCTTTGAACAAAGGATACTCATTTCCTTTTTCCTCTTCATAGCAAGGATGTACACTTTGATAAGAAGGCAGCCTTTTGCCTGAAATAAGTGCGACCACACATTGATTGTACTTATGGTATGTTCTGTGAACCTATATCTTCTACACTCTTCGACTTCAAGTCATCCTTAACATGACATAACAATACATACTAAGAATGGTAATCCACAATCCACACGTTATCTTAAGAACAGCAATTTAGATTCAAAGGAGGAAAAAAAAATTCTATCATATACTTCTAGCGTTCTCGGGCCCTACAACATAGAGCAAAAGGAAAGATAGGTATACAAACCTTTGCGTGTGTGAAAACCAGTTGGCTTGCAATTCTTTCCCTTGTAGTAATTTCTTGGAGCACGTTTTGAAGAAAGAATATCGAGTGATGATGTGCGCTTCCTCCTAAATGCCCTTCCCAACCCCAGTATCAATCCCAGAGGCATTTTCTCTCTCTTTGCAGTGAATGGACAACCTGCAATTCAATATAAGCCTGGAATGTGAAATGGACTCTGTGACTTCAACCAGACTAATAAAGTGTTTTGCCATAAGTCATACCAACACCATATGGTCTTACAAAGAAAAAAACTAAATCAACACATAGTAGCATGTGATATCGCTAAGATATTGAACATTCAAAGAACAAGCTAAGAAGAATGAAAAGGAAAAAGAAAGTAAAGTTTGATCACAGAGGCTGAAACAAATATTTGTTCTAGTTGTTAATGAAAGATGGGATTATAGTTTTTTGTGTTATCTGAATCCTCAGCACTTAAAAGAAAAATTGTTGTGCTCCCTCCCTCCCTCCCTCCCTCCCTCCCTCCCTCCCCCTCTCTCTTGGATGCAATCATTATAGGCCCCAAGTAGAGCTCCCTGCTTTCTCTCTAGGATGCAATCATGATAGGCCCAAGTAGAGCCAAGCTGATGTAGCGCCACATATAGCTAGAGACAATCATAACAAATTCGCAAATTGGACTCATCTCAATTTCAAAATAGGGCACATCATGCGGTGATCGACAGTCCCATTTTCAGGATTCCACGAGAGATGGGATTCCATAGGTTGTGATCTCATTGAGATGCATCTCAAAGGGTCTTGTTACCTATCGCAAAAATTCGACATTACGGAGGTCCAATTTCCAATCTTATGCTGAAGCCTGAATACATTTCATCATCATCAAGCAGCTTTAGAGGCCAAAGGAGGGTCCAGTACCTTCCATTTGGATGCAACAACACGGAAAATACCCCAGCTCTTGTAAACGATGACTTCATGTACTGAAATATCAGTTAGTTCTAGATTTCTAACTGCTGATAGCCTATCGACAACCAGTCATCAATATCAATCATCGACCAAATTCACAAATTCCAGTCCCCCCACCATGAACCCACCGTTCTTTCAGTTCATTACATCTAGAATACACGAAAGTCTCAGTAGTTTTAAGATTCATAACTCGAACAAATAGGCAAAGAAAATCCTACACAACTCCCCGTTCGGAGCTTCGGTCGTCCGCCGTTCGCCGCGATTCAATCTGCTCGGCATCAACGAACGCGACAAATGTATCGCAAAAAATCACATTTTCCCCCGTACAAAACAGAACTTCCGGATGAAACTAGAAAGCCATGACTTTACTCGAAGCCCAACCTGCGAGAAAGCGAGTGCCGCGCGCCGAAGCTCGCTGCGTCGAGCGAGGGCCTGGGGACGCGTCGTCGAAGCTCGTGGAGGACGGGACAGTAGTCGTCGCGGTCCTCCTCGCCGCGTCGAAGCTCGTGGAGGTGCCGGCGGCGGCGCGATGACCGGCGTCGGAGCTCGTGGACTGGTAATGGTGCTGCTGCTAACGCGAGCGAGAGGGCAGCGGCAGGTGGCCGAATTCACGATGAAGCAGGAACCTGCTGGATCGGCGAATTTTCCCCTTAGCCTAGGGCTCCTCCTTGCGCTGGGCCTTGCACTGGGCCTTTAGCTAGGCTTCCACTGGGCCTTTCTCTGGGCCTCTCACTGGGCTTCAAGAAGGCCATAGCTTGAAAAACTGATAACGATGCGCAGCAATGTTGCTTCAAGTATAACCCGAATTGACAAATGGATCTTCGAAAATCTTACCTAAACCGAAAGCCCTCTTCGCAGGCCTGCTGTGGCAAATCTGGAAAACCCGAAACTCGGGAGTCTTCAAAGGAATTTTACCCGATCCGACAACCACCCAAGAAGAAGCCAGAACCGAAGCTGCTCTGTACATGAAACGGTTAGCCAAGAGAGTTAGCGGAAGCAGAGGATCAACTCAAAGCCCAATCAACACGCCGACTTGGAAACCACCTGTTATAAGCAAGGTGAAGATGAACGTGGACAGCTCCTGGTGTGAATCGACGATGGCGGGATCGATGGCCGGTGCGTGCAGGAACGCCGATGGTATTCTCGTCGCGGGTTTCGCCAAGTCAGTTCACGCGACATCAGCTTGGGTAGCCGAAACCCTAGCTGTGAGAGAAGCCCTCTTATTGGTTAAACAGAAAAGAAACAACTGAACTGGAATGCACGAATGGAACTGATCTGGCCTCGAAGACACCCCCCTGGCCGGCCCAGCCCATTGCAGATGACTGCAAAGGTTTTTTAATGGCTCAGCTAAATGGAGTTTCGATCGTCTATGGGCCCCGAGAAACAAACAAGGCTGCGGATTGGGTCGCTAAAGCCCACCGAGCAAATTCTCTTCCTAGCAATTGGTTAGCTTATCCCCCTCAACCGTTAATTTCAATATTATGTTTAGATGTACCGACTGAAAATGCCCCTTTGGTGGGCTAGTAATGAATAAACGATATATATATTTCGACCAAAAAAGAAAAAAAAAAAAAAAAAGATATGATGCTGGCTGGGAAGGTCTTCCACCTGCGGTACACGATCGACAAACGCTTTTGTAACTACCAGGTATCATTAATTGTCAACTATTGGATGAAATTGATTGATTGAAAAAAGAAATCAATCAATTGACAAGTCTTACCTGTTGGATGCCGCCGACGGTGAATTTATGCTACATCATCATTGCACTTTAGAATTTTCCCCTTACAATGATAGGAAGAAGACTGCTCTCCTTAATTTATCATCAAATTCATGTGGAGATTCCTTCCAACATGAAAAGGTTGCTTTTGGGATTTCTTAATTCGACAAATGACATAATCAAGTCCAATCACTTATTGAATTTGATTCTCTTTCAAGGCATTTTGAATTCTTAAGTTACTTACAATGAATGCACTCCATCCATTTCTCCACCAATTTGTAGGCTTACCACAAATGGAAGTATCACCCCCAAAAAAAAGCAACTAGCTAAGGGTTTGAAAATCGCAAACAATGTTGCCCAACACACGCCCTCATGCTACCCTTATTGAACCATTGCACGGCGGGTTCACTAGATTAATGAATGTGTCAAGAGGATCAAGACAAGCTTTCTTCAAAATCATGCACCTCGACAAGTTCCACATGACGCCCCAAAAAATAGACAATTGAAAAATCTCGTTCGTCTGATGACAATAATTTTATAAGATATGATTGCACTTCAAAAATTTTCACATGCGACGATAGTAAGAAAACCGATCTTACTATATTACCGAATAAACGTAGAGATTCCAACCAATGTAAAAAGGGCACTTTTTGGGACTTCTTGATTCGACAAATGACATAATTATGTCAAATCACTTACAAGAATCTTGTTCTCAAATCAATTGAAGGCTTTTCGAGTTCTCAAGTTACTTAAAATCGATGTACTCCGTCCATTTCTCCATCGATTTGTAGGCTACCAAAAATGGTAGGATCACCCCCCCAAAAAAGCGACTAGCAAAGGGTTTGAAAACGATGTTGCTCCGTGCCACCCCGATCGATGCATCGCGCGGGGGATTGCGATAGGGGTACACGATCTTTGAGCTAGGGCTTATAGCCCATCACCCCCTTGTCCACGCACGAGCTGGAACAGCTAAGCTCATCAAAGGGGCACATATCAAACCGAAATGTCAATAGGTCCAACACGAGCCTCTTCAAATTCCGCACACGCGCCACGGAAAACAAAGACCCTGGTTGCAACTTGCTCGACCGACGCGGACGCCCGACACTCGAGAATCGCCCCCCAACTCTCTCTCTGCCCTACCATTACCTCCAGGCGGAAAAATCAAAGAGGGCGAACGAGGAAACTTCTCGCGAACCCTGGCGCAAAGCGACGACGCCCCGAAAACCAAACTAGAGCCTAAAAACGCTACGCTACGCTACCCCCCTACGGCCCCGGCCCCTGCCCCCCTTTCTTCTAATCCAGAAAAGATTCTCCTCTCCCCCACAAGGGGCACCAAGGACAGTCAAACATGGCTACCAAAAGAAGACGACGATGAGCCCCACCCCTCCCACCATCTGACACCGATCACGACGTCTGCCCATGAGATGAGAGCGGGTGCTCTCCTCTGCTGGACAGCCCGAAAACAAAAAGAAACCAGAAAAAGGGAAAAGGGGGACGAGGGGGATGAACGATGGACGATGGGGGTGGGGGGAGGGGCTAGTGGCCGTGCCAGCTTTATGGTCCGTCTCTTTCCGTATTTAAAGTGGCAAAGCCGAAAGCGACGTGGGTTTTCTCCACCTCCGTGAGTTCACACCCGCACGACGACGACGACGACCACCATCTTTTGGCCTCGGCCTTGGCCCGTCGTGACTCAAGGCTCGCTCGTAGTAAAGCGACCCTTCGGTGCTGGCATCAACTGGCGATCGCGCGCCTATCGCTAGTTCGCTAGAGCTCGATTCGGCAGAGCTCTAAAGATAGATGCATGTACTATGTTGTGCTTTACGGTGCTCAGGACTATGGACCGAGCGCAGAAGAAACCAAGACGGTCCCTTGTTGCCCCAGCGGGATACACACGTTGAAATTGCAGCGTAATGTGCGGATGATGCTGAAGAATCACTCGTTCTCTAAAGGGTAAGATAGGCAAGAACCAGATATTAGAATTAGAGATGAGCATGGTTCAAGTGGGTGATTTTCACCTTGAAATTGGAAACAGCATACTAAGGTTCAATTATGAAAAACTAGGATGGAAAATTGCATGTTGGGTCCATCATGGTCTGGTTTCCATATGAGTTAATTGATCCGGTCTAGATGTCCCAAAAAAACCACGATCTCCAAAACCCTTTTTAAATTCTTGAAAAATTTCATTCAAACTTGAAACCAAATGCATACAAAAATCATTCTAGAATGTGGGAAATCAATGAAATAAACTCACACGAAACCGATTTGAACTTAACACAAATCATGCTATGTTAGTTTAAACATGTCACCTCTCAAAAATATTTTATCAAACAGGTTATATGTGTTTTGGCTAAAAGACGAGGAAACACGTTAATGAAATTAGATTTGATACTAATCTCATTCTAAACTGATTGAGGTTGTTCACAATGCACGAAATAATCTCAAATTATCATTAAAATATGTATCGCTTTGGTGTGGGTGGGCAATTCCATCCTTGAAATCAGGAATCGGACCAATATTTTACTGGTTCAAATAAACTAGAACTTGAAACCTAATAAGTTCTCATGAGAACCACTAATTCGGTTAGGATCTGAATAGTTCTTGATTCCTTTGCACACCGCTAATTAGAGCTTGTATTGACTAAGCAAATGCTTTTTTTTTTTTTTCCCCTCTTTCTCTTTAGAATTTTTGACACCATCAAATGGCATTTGAGCTAGGATTTTCATAACGTATTAGGATTTTCATTACGTACCTCAAATACTTGGGATTTTGAATAAAACAACCTTTTTCTTCTTACACATCGTGAGCGACGCATTGTTACTTTGCACTTGCCACGTGATCGAACGTGAATAAGAACCAAGATGTGCATGTAAGTGTGAATGTGAGAAGTTCACCTCACTGAAAGCGGCACAGGTACCATTCCATTAAGACTGCTTAAAAGGACTTGCTTTTTGTTTCTTTCTATAACCCCCACGATTAAAAAAGCTTGAGAAAGAATACCTTTTGTGATTCCGTGCGATTAATTTGACATAAGATTCGTCATCATGAATGATTAAGTAATGACTGTTTTCCTACCTGAAATAAAGCGATGACTAGTTAAATAATATCCTGAAAAACGTTGCTTTCGGGACAACCGAGGACGACGAAGGGATCGAAAGGGGGGCCAGCAAGGGTCATAAGCCCTATTCGTTTGCTTGCTACTTGTTGTATTCTCTCATCGAATATACGTTGAAGTTTCTTTTAAAATTTATGTACTCTCCGAAATTATATATACGAGTTAGAATTTCGTGTCCCGTGATGCCTTAATCGTATGTGGGTACGAGGAATTTACGGAATTTGTGGAAATAAATCACCCATATGGTGGGGCCTGGGCAAGAGCATCTACAGGGCCTAGTAGCACAGGAGGGTTACCCCAGCATCATAGGGATTGTTGACTCCGACAAGGTTTCGAGAGAGCTTAGTCTTGGGACATTAAAATGGTTAGATGGGAGTCCGCATCTACTTTTCAATAACTTGTTGGGGATGGTATGCTTTTGCCGATTGGCGCTTTCCGGGAATTCTAAAAAGACAGGAGAAAGAAGACAAAACAGCTAATTGGCAATTTGGCCTTTGGTGGGGGAGTACTTACCCATGTACTTTTCAAGGCTGCATACCACAAAGTCCACAAAGAAACCTTTGCATTCAAACCTTTAATTAAAAATAAGAGGCAAAACGGCATAAATAATTCATTAACTCTTACTTAATATATAATATAGTCTCTGAAATCTTAATTTATTCAATGTGATTGTTAAATTTTTAGTACATATTCAATCTGATCCCAAAATCATATCAAAATGTTCAATACTGTCACTGGACTTGAATTAATTAAATGATAACATTGAATGTTTTCACATAGACCATATTAAACAAGTTATAAATTTAGGGATGTCATTAGGCCAAAATTCGAGAACTATTTGTGTCATTGTCCAAAAATGATGATTCCTTGGATCATATATCTTAGCGGCATAAAATTTTTGTCCATGTATATTATATGTGGGAAACATATATCAAACTATACCTGAATTTTCATCTGAATACTATTTACTTAATTAGTCTGAAATTTCGCTCCTTGTCCATGTAGCACCAACAGAGAGAAACTCTAAACTGTTCCCTCAAGCTTCTCTCTCGTTCTCTTCTTCAGATTTCAGAGGCTGCACTCCACCCTTCAGCTCATGATACCGCAATCGCCGCCTGCCGGACCGACATCGTCATTGCCTAGGTCGTCGAGCCATCACCGGCCTATGCTATAATGCAATTTGGGGTTTCTTCAAACAAGACGGCTTTCTTCATAGATGCTCCGAGCAACTTCGACTTGGATTTTCTCTTTTCCTTTTTTCTCTTTGAATCTCGCAACTCTTACAATTTCATTTTCATCAAACACGAAATAGGTGAAAACATTGTACTTAATTCCCTTTTTGTATATAGCGAAAGAAATTCCAATGCTTAATTTGCATAGCCAAAATAGGTTGGATTATTTTACTTTATGGCAGAAGAAATTCCAATCCTTGATCATCTTACTCTTCGTTCTATCTTCTTTAACGATTCTTCTTGGCCCCTCGTCTCTCTCCTGCATCCATGTCGCTCGCCATCCAATTATTGTCTTAGATTGTCTTGAGAAGAGCGACTGTCATCGCCACACGCAGACACAGAGAGAGAGAGAGAGAGAGAGAGTCAGTCTCTGCGAAAGAGTATGGAGGTGCTGCCGCAAGTCATGATCTGCCTCCTCGCGACGCTGTGTCCCCGTGAGAAGCCTTCCAGCTTTATCTGATTCGATTCCTCACGGGACGAGAGCGAGAGAGAGAGAGAGAGAGAGAGAGAGAGAGAGAGAGAGAAGAGGACAACGTCAGGGGCTCAGAACCCATGCCACGGACAGCGCCAATCATTAAACATTTTATTACTAACTCTTCATTACTTAACAACGCTGCATATGTAGAGAGAGAGAGAGAGAGAGAGAGAGAGAGAGAGACTCTGTTCTCGTCAGAGATTATGCTGAGAGATCCAAATCTAGTTCCACTTCCCCATCTTTGAGGGAAGAAGAAGACTCCAATACTTGCCAACTCCAGCTCTCGACCACGGCACGGCATTCCGATTTCCAGAGCAGGACATGGTCCCCCCCGGGAAAAGGAGAAGAACCAAGGAATTATTGACTAGGCTTCTATCTTAATGCTGTAATCTTCATGGGAAGTACCAGTGCAGCGTGGGAGGTTGGTCGACCGAGAAGAAGTTGCAGGACTCCTCCGACATGAACCCGCTCGGATGATTCTCTTCCATCCTCACCTGATGGTGATACCCTTTTCCCGCCGTGGTCCCTCTTGACGACGAAGGAGGCGGCGGCGGCGGCTGCGACGGAGAGCAACCGCCGTATCGGAGAGGGAGCGGGGGAGCAGCCGACCAGGGGGGCAGCTCCGGGGTCGGGTTCAGGTCTTCCTTGACGGATCCGCTGCACGACCCGGGCTTGCCGTCTTCGGAGGATTCGGAGAGGGGGGATTCTTGCTTGACTGCGCAGTGATTGCTGCTCTGTGACGTCTCTCGACGGAGCTTCACCTTCAGCTCCGTTAGCTGCAACGTACAACACACAACGACAAGAAACGGAGAATTGTCGTTCATTAGAACTGCTAAAGATATTTTGGAAAGGAACTGATCATTGATTAGCTTGTCGCACGATCAAGAATTGAATTGAGGATGCCAGTGCGAAAGGACTCTGATATTTTGGTACATAGTTTTGGGTCCATCGCCCGCTGGTATGCGTCGATGTCGTACTCGATGTGGAATTTTCTTCGAAATGTGACAATGCACCGACACCTATCGCTACTATGCAGCGAGAACTGAAATTGCATGCGGAAAATTCCACCAGGAAGACATGTGATAAGATGACTGAAAACATATTATTTCGGTACCTCTGCCGCTAGGGACTCCTTTTCTTGCTCGAGGCTATCGAATTCGTGCTTCAGAGAGTCGTAGCTGGCCTTGAGAAGGCCGTAGTCCCTCTCCAATTGCTTGGTCTTCCAGCGAGCGCGCCGGTTCTGGAACCATATCGCGACTTGCCGCGGTTGGAGGCCCAATTCTTCGGCCAATCTCGCCTTCCGCTCCGGCTCCAACTTGTTCTCGATCTCGAAGTTCTTCTCCAAGGCCTTCACTTGGTTTGCGCTGAGCCGCCGCTTCTTCTCGGTGATCAGGCCGGCCTCTTCCCCGGAATGATCCTCTTGGTCTAGACTATCTAGCATTGCCTGAAATTCTATGCTGTAGCCTTGGCTCTTCCTTAGGACTTTTTCCCCTGCAGTGGCAACAAGAAAGTGGCGGGCTAGTCTCTTGTTTCCTTCTAACATGAACCAAGGAAGCTAGATGGGATCCGGGCAGGCTCTTAAGTCAAGAAATAACAAGACTAAACTCCGATCTTCTTCAGGAATTAGAAACTGAGTATTGCGAAAGCAGAATTTTTGCATGTTTTTTGTTTGGCAGCGAAGTGGGTTTACCTTTACCAGAGCACATGGAGATCCAAACATCAGACGAATCCGAGCTACTGAGCCGCTTCATGGCTATAATCAACACGGCTAATTGCGGCTCCTTATGCAGAGTCGAGTCACCAAGTGGAGAGAGGAGGGAAACCAAAAAAAAAAGAAAAAAAAAAGAGAGAACAGAAAAAGCAAGCGTTTCAGCTGTCACAACTTGCTCTTCTCCTCAATGACTCTGCTGTTGCGATAGGAGAAGCACACGCGCTCCATCGTTAAAAGAGACAACGTATGCTTAAAGGCAAGGGGAAGAGATCATGAAATGGGGTCGAGCGAGTTTCGAGGAGGGAAGCTGAAATAGGATAAAAATTCCCAAAGCCAAGAAAGAGATGTCTCATATATATGCATACACACATATATAACTGGGAATGTGATATGCAATGACCCTTATGGTGACGTGTAGGAGCAAGCGAAAGGTATTGGCGCTGTCCTTTTGCAGCATCAGCTTTTTCTTTGGGTTTGAATTTACTCGAAAAGTTGGCCACGTGAGTAGGCCCACCATCTCCTGGACTTTTCACATCCATTGAAGGCCACATGCTTGTCGACACTGGTTCGAGTCAAGTTCGAAAGCCGAAGCAGAGCTTCAACGGATGATTGGGTGTAGTAGCCAAAGTGACTTCTCGAAGACAGGAGGCTCAGCAGTTGGAATTTCATCTGTACAGCTGCTGTCTGATCTTGAATTTGGAAAAATGAACTCGTGAGGCGGAAAGAGAGCAGGAGGGTTTAGAACGCCTCTTGAGCGATCTATATTAGCTAAAACAAAACGTGCTTCTGCTGTGGTGACCGGATTGATGTGACAAATTTGGGAATCTTTCTCTCTTTCTTTTGTGAGTTCTTGTTCTTTTTCTAAGTTGGTAGGGAGTGGTTGGGTGCTATTTTTGCTTTCTTGGCTAATTTGGATGTGATAAACATAGAGCAGCTTTTTTTATTTTTTTGGATGAGAGGAAACTGGGGAGATGCAAAGCAAGAAAAGACTTATTTATGAGAGTATAATGAAATTTGGGAAATAAGAACTAGTGGCTATGGTCATAGTCTCAACTACAATTATGTAGTATTTAACTTAATGGATTTTTGATTTTGGGGGACTAAGGTTAAGGTTTTTGAGCTAGGGCTTTTTTTTTTGTGGGTGAGTGTGTAAGGTGTTGGGAAAAGCAAGATTTCCTAAACGAGGTTAAGATATCAACCGATGTGACTTATCGAATCTAACATGACAAATTATGCTGCTATGCCTATGGGCTTCGGACCCCTTCTAGCAAGTGACATTTGAATTTTCAGTTGAATTTGACGTTTTATTTTGAATTCATAGAAAAGCTATATTGCACTTCGAGGTTGACTATAAAATGTGAGCGTCTTAATGACTTTAAACTCTTCCCAACGAATTGAATCTTTAGTCAAATTGACGTTTCATGTGAATTCACATTAAACCTGCAGAAAGACTTCGAGGTTGACTTTGAAATGTTAGCATTCATGTGCCTTCGAAATGCGCGTGGGATAATTCGAGTTAAAAAAAAAAAAAAAAAAAAGGAGAAGAAGATGAAATTGATAAAAAAAAAAAAAAAAAATTGGGAAAATGTAAAGTTGAAAAGTCGAAGGTAAAAAGGTGAAACCATTGTTGGTGCGGTTTGCCAACTTCTGATGCATGTTGGTGCCTGTAAAAACGGGGACAAACCATTACTCTTAAAATCCGTGCAAAAAAAGGCACCAATCACGATTGATTCTCCCCAAAATCATGGTGGACATCAGTCGTGGATTTCCATAGATGCATCGGCAATTGAGTCTTTGCATTGGCTCCATCGATTCTTGTCTGGATGTTCGAAGCGATAATAATATGATGAGATACTAAATTGCGAAAGGGGAAAAAGGTTAGAACTTTTTTATATGGACTACATACATACATTTGATCATTAATCGGGCGATCTGATGATTAATTTCCGTTTTTAGTGTCCTCTTCGTGAGGGACTAAATTGCGAGTAGAACTTTTTTAGATGGATTACATACATTTGATCATGAATTGGGCAACTTGATGATTAATTTTTATTTTTAGTGTCCTCTTCTCCAAATTTGTGAATTCATTTGATATGGTTAAGTCAATAACCTCAATATGCTCATTCCCGTCATATAAAAATGCAAGAAAACCTTTAGAACTCACTCATTAACAAAAAGAGTTAAGACTTTTAACTAGTAAAAGCGTATATGATAACCATTTTATTTCAATTTCAGGATTATTTTTCTATTCTATTTTTTTTAAAAACAGAAATATGTTTGATAACGTAATTTTAATTTTTATTTACGGAATAAATTTTTGGTCTAGAACTAAGTTTAGATCATAATTAAGAAATATATTTTTTTATTTCTCTATTTCTAGAATAAAAATAAGAAATAGAAACCCATCTCATTGCTTGTCTTTGTTATTTGGGCGTGAATGATAACCATTCTGATTAGAAATTAATTTTTGAAAGAGAAATAATTTTTTTTATTTCTATTCTTCAATGAGTTTCTAAGTGAAAATATGCATTTGACAATAACATAAAATTTCTTCTCATGGACGGTGGCGGTGGCGGCGGATGGCAACTAGCAAGCAGCGATCAACGATGTCTAGTGGAGGGCAATTGGCGAGCGGCAATCAACAGACGACGATCGAGGGCGATGGCAAGCAATGGTCGATGGATAGCAAACGATAGCTAGGGAATGGTGGCGACGTGCGATGGACGGTGGCGACAGATAAGTGGTTGGCTAGTAGCAAGGATGAACAATGAAAAGTATTTTTATTTATGATTTCTATTCTTGAAATAGAGAAGTGATTTATTTATTTATTTATTTATTTCCGTTCCAAACTTATTTTTGGAGTGAATATCTATTCCAGAAATAGAAAAATGAAATAATTTTACTAAAAAGATTTTTGTTGCAGAAATAAGTCTAGAATAGAAAAATAATTTTAGAATAGAAATAAAATAATTATCATGCATACCTTAGCCAACTGCCCACTTGTTGTTGCTGCTTACCAGTCGGCTACCGCTCGCCATCTGCTACCGCTAGTCACCATCTGGGCCCATTGCCAGTCACCATCCACTGACGCCCCCGAGAGAGAAATTTTGTATTATTATCGAATGAATTTTTATTCTTAAAATAAAAATTCTGTATCGTTATCAAATATGTATTTGTGCTTAGAAACTTATTCAAATCTAGGAATAAAAAAATAAATTTTTGTTTTAGAAATCAATTTCTGATGTAAATAGTTATCATTCACGTCCAAGCACCCAAATTTCTATTTTCTTCCGTCCATCCGTCGTTTGAAAGGTTTTCAATTGGTGAGCTGCAAGTTTTCAATTGGCGAGCTGCAAATATGTGACGTCACGCATATGTAAATCTAACGATAAATATGGGCGGTAGAGATTTTACATATGAATTGGCGTCGGGTACCATATACTTACGAGCCGGAATCCTTTGATCGAGATGGAGGAAAAGATGGGCCGTGGAAAAGTCGAAAGCAAGACTTTTAATTCCTGGGAGAACAATGGGAGATTAGTCTCGTGATCAAACATGCCAAATCGAGCAACGCAAACGCGCCTACAACTTTTCATCGTCTCCCATTTTGCAACTCCCTTTTTTAAGCTTGAGAGAAATTTCTCCATGCTCGAGAACAACTGATCGAGAACGCGCACACCTGTCGACGCTGGATTGCGTAGGCAGCAGAGCGAGACAGCTTTGACATAACATCAACGCCCCCAATTGCTAATCAAATCACGTCCTTCTCTTATGGGAAAGAGGAAAAGAGAGCAAAGCACGAGCACAATACGTCCCTCTCCCAACAGCCATGCAAAGCTAACCACAAGTGGCTATGCAACAGTTAGGGAGATACTGCGCTTTTTATCTTTCTAATCAGTTTGACAAAGTAAGGGGAAAAAGATACGTCCGCGTCTAAATCATCATAGAGACAGGTAGTACCAATAATGCAGGGAAGACGGGCATGGCTATTCGCGAAGATTTAGGATGCTTAAATGAAAAGCTCCTTGCTTCTATGGCAAATTGAAAATGACAAACAGAAATTAGCTGAGTAGCGACTTATCGCGGAAAACTTTCAGTTTCTTGGTCATTCACCACCTGTCGAAGAAGATAAAACATACAAACGTACAAACGAAAACATACACCATGTGGCGCTCTCAAGAGGACCTAAGTATCAGTTCACAATCCTTTCATCCATGTGAACATCAACAGCGAATAATTAGGCCAGATCTGAATTCGACCAAGATTTTAGTTTCTTGTCAACATTATAATCCAACAGCTTGCATGTAACGTGAGATACACTTGATGGCAAAAGGAAACACGAGGTATCCAAAAAGGATTCTACTCGATCGCTATGGATTTTCTTCTGCTGTGGATTTTAAAAATTACAGAAGAATCGGGATTTAGAGAAAGAAAAATTTACCAATGGAGCAGCATATGAACTTCAAAACTTATGCCGTCATGTGATGAACTTTGCACAGTTTAATGCCTATTCTTTTAAGACTGTTGGCCTACTACTTCAAAAATCTGTTGGTATCTCCGAATTCCTATATCCTGGTGAAGATTAAAATGGGGAACAGCATGATGATATGTCAATTCCAGCGACTTCCATGGCATTGCAGACCCATTCAGGAACATCGCCTTCTGGAAACTGCAAGATAAAGGGTATGAAGTGGGTTAAAAAGTGCAAGATTCTAACTTTTACCAAATAACACCATGCACATCAATCAAACTCAATATTTTAGAGAAATCTTCCAATTGACATATGATTTCACCAGTGTGCATGCATATGCATGTGGGCAAGCTCAAGTAATAATTATTTAGATATATTGAAGAACACATTGTCTTCACAATTTTGTAAATGAGTGCAACAACAGACAGAGAGCTAACACATGCGCATCATAAAGCAAGATCATAAACAGAGATTTTCCATAGAAGTACCATTTTCTGCAGAAATTTGCATACGAACCTGCAAGCAGAATTAAAAACAGTTGTCAGAAGTTTACTACAAATGAGCATGGAAGAGAAAAGAGAAGCTGGAGAAGGGAAGATTATCTCAATTATATCAAAAGGTGCCTACTCTGGAAATCTTCCCTGGACAATTGATGAGTGTAAATCACTGCTGAGCTGCATTGTATCACAAGAAATATCCAATTTCAAAAATCACCGAGGACCAGAAACAAGAAATGGCATATTTTTCTTTTTTGCTAGTTGTATATGGCATAGACAGCATAATCACAATTAGTACACCAACTTTCTACTCAAATCTTCACCTCATCATCCATTAATGATTTAAATGTATTTTCATACCTTCATCATGTAAAATAAATTGTGGTATGATAGAAGCTGGGATCCCATGGCATCTTTCGTAACCAGGCAATGAATATAGGCCCTAGAATATTTCTTGCAGACCTGCAGGAAGAAAGAAAAGGGCTGAGATATTCGAAGAAAAGCATCTTCATTAACATTTCAGATTATCTAGTTCCATCGAGAACATACCAAGCAATTGCATGAAGGATCGATTGGACGGGTATCACTGGCCATTGCTCGATGTTTCAACTTCAGAACACCCTGATTGGAATGACATATTAACGTGAGGGAAAGAAAAAAATACACTATATTGGGTACCCAACAACTCACTCAAATTATTTTTACATGTTAATAGAAGACGGTTTTGGTAAATTTTAATCTGATATCCATGATCAATAAGCACAGGAATCCATTTGTCGTTAGACAAGGAAGGAGCTTTTCAAATCTTTCAGGAGAGAGGTTTATTACCTCGGGTACAAGAGCTGTGCCAAAGCGAGCAGTACGAGTTGGATAGACGCAATCATACATGTCAGCACCTAAAGCACTGCAGACCACAATATCTAGTGGATAACCAACACCCTGAGAAATGGAACATGCATGTATTAGAGGATACCACTAAAGAAGAGATTAAGTATAGATTCTATACAAACAATGGCATAAGTCTTAAGGTTATCAGTAGTTATAAGTATATTTATACCATTACATATCGTGGTTTATCCTCAGGCAGCGCTGCAGTACACTGAGCAACAACACGCCAAAATGAATCTTTATCCTCCCCGCCTGCAAGACCACCAATGGCATAGCTGTCACAGAAGTAAACTCAGTCAAATTCATTCTTCCATTAATTGAAAACATTAGAAAGAGAAACTTGGCCAAATGTATAAACTATATACACGGAGCACATCTACACATGCAGAAGCAAATGAAACTAGTCTACTTAAGCACTCCATAGTCCAACCCACTTGTCGAAGGAGATAGGAGCAAACCAATACCTCTCGCGCCTCTTGCAAAAGAGGTATATGAAGTTTCTAGATTCTTTAAATTCAGTCTTTTTTGTAATTTTTTTTTTTTTTTTGGTGAAAGTCTATTTTATAAGTTAATAAGCCACTTATCTCCAATTTCACACCATAGAGTAATATCTGAATTTCACAAGCAAAAGAGATTTTATGAGACATAAAGAGCACATCTTCGTGATTTAACACCTGCATGGTCCTTTCATTCAGTCCAACATATCATGTATTTGTGTGCCTTCTATAATAAAATGGACGTCCAAATTGAATATACAAAGAGAGTAAGAATGAATAACCAAAACTCATCCTGCCCCAGACTATAGTGGATTACATTTTGTCAAATTAAGAGATTAATATTCCTCTATTGGCAATCTTCATATGTTTGAAATGTACAAGTATTTGCAACAAAGAATAGCAGAGTTGATCAGAGATCCATCAACATTAAAATTTTTTGGAGGTTTAGCTATTGAGTCCTTACTGCACTACACTCAAATTTAACCAACTATTCAAACAGTGCATCACTCAACTGATGCATCTAGGTACTAGGCAATTCCTGGACAAAGAGAAATAAATGCATCTTCCCCAAATTACTAAGTCTTCATAGACCGTGTCTTCTTCACTAAGTGAATCCAACAAAAAAGGACTCACAATCAATTTCCATAGTCAAACAAGAAACTTAATGCAACTAACCCTAAATCAAGCAGACTAATTCCTGGAAAAGTCATATAAAGCATCATCACTGACAACGCAAACCATATAATTCACTCCATTGGTCATCATGCACATACCCAGGGAGATTCCGCTCCACCAAGCCTCTGACACATATGTCCCTGCTTACAGCATATAACATAAATGTTAAGAGGCATTAGTACCAGACTATAACAAGAGCCAATTAGAGGAATAGAATGCCAAAACAACTAATGAATTGAAACTTGAAGTAATACTGACCTAAGCACAGGATCTAGACCCCCTTGAATGATACCAAATAAATTTTGCTCATTTGGTCTTTTATGAGCTGTCAGCAGATGTCAGAAACAATCTGATTTGATTAGACAAAAACAAGACCATAATGTTAAAAAAATAAATAAAAGGACGAAGAACTGAAAGGACCCTCTATGGGAGATGCTAACAGTCTAACATAAATTTTCTACTAGGACTAAAAAAATATCATATATCTGAGACCTATTCATGAATCAGATAAGCCTAGTCTGTTATGAAAAGTTCCTCCAAAAATCAAAGTAACTTTCTGAACAGTAACTTAACACTTTTGGTCCAGCAGGCCTGGGCATTTAAGGGGGGAAGTGGAACCACTTTTGCTAATTAGAAATTGAATGTTCTATGCACCTTCTGTGGATTGAGGATCTGAAAAATAGCTACTCGGGTTTTACAAAAAACATGACCGAAAACTAGATGAGAAAACTTTACCTGCTATACATCTGTCAATCCAACGAAGTGTACGATACATGGCCTCCTCAATCCGTGGACCAGTAATGGTGGTCCTGACCACATCATCGAGGGCCATTATTATATCTGCTCCAATTCTGTTCTGTATATTCAGCATGAAACAAGGGTTATCAGATATTCATTGACTTATTTGACAAGAACACAAGAAAGAAGGTAAGCTTTCCTCACAGCCAAGCTATTACAGTCATATTGCCAACCATTTCAAAATACTGCAGACTAGTTAGCTTCATGTAGCTACTGTGTCATGTTTCTTCAGTACCTTTTCTAGGTTTTTATTACTTCTAATTATTGAAGGATTAATTATATGGGGGACGGGTTCACATGGAAGTATGAACATACTTTGGTGAACATGCCTCGGATAAAGATTGCTACCTTTGATAAACACATCTTCTAAAGACATCTCTCCAGTCTTTTCTAAAAAATGAATTATTTTAGCAGGTAACTCTAAAGGTGATTATGATTTAATTTTCTGATAATTCAACACTAATTAAGTAAAGATATCCAGAGTGTCCTTTAGAAGATGTGCACATTGAAGATAGCGAATTAAACAGTACATTAAATTACATGAAAGCAGAGATAACTAGAAAAATTGGGAATAAAAGCAATCCTCGATTAATCATGAGCCGAATATATGAAAGTAAAAATGCTATGATAAACTCAAATGATAATAAGATTTCAAGAATAGTGGATCAATGGATTGAATGGCAATCTCCAGAGAAATAAATTGGTCCAACTTTTGAACTACAGAATACTGATTCCATTGCAAAGTTTGATCTGATCATAGAAGCAAGTCCCCTTAAAACTGAAAGTAATTGGTAAAATAAGTCTAATTGGTAAAATAAGTCCAAAGTCCATAGTCAAGTGCAGTATGCCCCAACATACTAAATCTATACAATAGCTCATCAGCTTCATGAAACTCAAGCCAAGGATTTTGCAGCAAATTCAATTTCTTTATTCGTTAGTCTGCAGAAAGTAAATATAATAGATGGCAGCAAGAAGTAGAGAGCATGAAATCCAAGGCATGCACACAAAGTATGTGTATTACTATCTCCTCCATTGTTGTTTTCTTTTCCATTCCAAAACTCAGTCATTTCACAAGATATTTGCAAAATGGCCAAGGCGAAACTTCATAATGGGATTTCGAATCATTTCCTCTAAGAACATTAAAGCAGACATTCCAGGATCCTGCATCCAATTGCTAATACTTATTCATTCCCCAATTAAGTATAGCCAACAAATAGATATTTAATCTCATAAAAGAAGAAATTAAAAACACCAGGGGGAAAACTCTCGGGCATTAATCAAGTCCATAAGAATTGGTGAAGAAGCTCTGCCTACCTGTATTTGTATTGATTCTTCAGGTGTTAGAAGCATTGGCTTCCCATCAACTGGTGACTGAATAAAAAATGGAAGGAAAAAAGTTTCAATAAATAAGACAAGAATCAATAAGAACATGATAGGAAAGAGTTAATAAAAATAGCCAGTGGATGTAATAGGAGTAGTACAATTAAGCAAGCTATGTTGACAGACTGTATTGGAGAGACTCAAATACAAAGACGCAGCCCGTAGTTTCAGATAAAACATTTATTACAGCAAGAACAAAAGAATGGACAATGTTTAGGACGAATATACTAGCTGCTAAAGTAAACCCATCAAAGACAGAACATCAACTATTCAGTACATTTCACTTTCCTTACACCTGTCATGCTCAATGTTAATGATCTGATCATCGTGCAGAAAGAGAGCAAGAGGAACTAAGAACCAGCCTAATGAAGTGGATATCAATGAACGACTCCTCCAAGAAAAACCATGCTATAAAAAATCACCTGAAAAGTTACACCTTTTTCAGTGATATCGGCTAAATGCAGCAAGGATACCTGAAAAAACAAATTTTCATAGTACCAATTTCAGACATATAAAAACCTAAAAAATTACGGTAGTTAAAACATTTGAAACAGAGCTTTAGTAGGATAATCTAATTTCACAACACGAAATTATGGGTCACATTTCAAAGAGACAGTGTTAAGGTCTCTATTTTTCATTTTAATGGAAAAATCATCTACTAGTACCACTATAACGAATGTGATGACGATATATGCAATGCCACTGAGAAAAATTGTTAAAATTCTATTGAGAAAAATCTGTCTGAAAATAAATGAACATAAGAAGAAAGAAAGCTACTTGAAGTAACACAAAGACGATTAATTTTGGCAAGGTACCAACCGGGAGACTCAATCACATTTTAAAAAAGACAGGCACACCGTCACCCTACTACAGATCAGCATACGCACATATCTATTATGATACGGATAATATTCAAAATATAAACAAAAACTGTCAATTAAATCTATTGGCACGGGGACATCATATTCAGAGAAAGTCACAAAAAAAACTGCATGTCTGTGCATACTAGACAACCATTTGGAAGCCACCAGAGTCGGTAAGTAGCGCTCTAGGCCAGTTCATAAACTTGTGAAGACCACCCAACTCGTCAATTAGCTCAGAAGTAGGACGAAGTGCCAAATGATAGGTATTCCCCAGTATTAACTGGCAACCAATTTCCTCAAGTTGGTCATTTGTCAGTCCTTTTATTGTCCCTGTTATTAAAGAAAAAGTGTACTCGTTAATTTTGCAACCACTGCCACCTCTTCCCATAAGCTCAGGAATGCTTGAACGAGGAGTTAAAAAGAAAAAAAAAAAGCAGAGAAAAAGCAGGATGCAGAATATGAAGGGGCAGTGTGTAGAGCAAATTGACCAACTGAAGAGTTACACACAACAAATATGAGCATGAACTCCTATTTCATTGTTACTTATGTATTGCTCAGTGAATAATGTAAGAAACAAAACAAACCCCAAAAACAATGAACTGAGGATGCTCCTAGCAGAGTTGCTTTCTTACACAGGTCACACAAAAGAAATATAAGCCAAGTTGTCGAACAATTCCAGAATGTCTGTTGCATAGCTGTTAAAAGTATAATTAGAAAGAGATACAAATATACAAGTTGCATCCAGCAATATTCACTAACAAAGTCTCCTCTTACCCACTACATAGAGTCAGCAACAAGATGAAGTGGCTGAACCATTTCCCACCTTGAGCAACCTCAACCACATGAAAAGGATGTCCCAATGCTCACTTTCATCAAAACTATTCTATTATACTTATAGCTGTGCAAGTCCCATTTTTTCTTAGTCTATTTACATCCATAGGAAGCCAACATAGTAAGACATCCTGTGAAGTGCACTCATATTCAACATCCAAATTATAACCTAGAATTGGGAATGTCAAAGAAGTGTGCATGGATGATGTATTCCCAAAAATACAAAAAGAGTCAATACTCCTCCAGGTAACGTGACAAACCTTGTGTCCCCACCGGCATAAACAGAGGTGTTTGACAAACAAAATGAGGGAGTGTTAGCTGAGCTGCACGAGCACGATTAAATCGCCCGAGAACCTAGTACAAAAAAGTATGAAAGCATCAAATCAGAGACACAACTGAGCATGCAATTAAGGATGACCAATCACCATGCTCTTGGTAATCATGCCGGACTTCTTGCTAAGGCAAAGGCAGAACTTATCTATTGGTGCACCCGTTACAAGAAAAAACCCTTTTTAGTAGCTGCATATAGTAAAACTTATATAGTAAAACTTCAGTTCTTTCTATCATTAGCTGCATTGTCTTCTGGTTCAATAAGTAATCAGCAAGCAAGACAAACTCATGCACAAAAGCAATCGCCACTCCAATAAATTCCATCATCAGCAGCACAGTTATGGTTGGAACACACTGCTGACATCAGGGAATGCAACCACAATGATGAGACTGCCGGGAAAATCTTAATTACCGAGGGATGAAGCAACAAGAAACAAGGACAAACATACTTCCCAATCAACTGGGCTTCCAAGCTCATCGCTCAAGCACTTCAAATGCGAGAAAAAGCTCGCTTTCTTCGCATTCAAGAACCATGTCCGTAACCATTTCAACAACTACACAGGTCGGCACGCTCCATGACATCACAACGAAACAAGAGGCAAAAGAAAGAGCGATAAGGAAAAGCGGGAAAGAGCCTAACCTCAAAGCGAAGCGCCATCCAAACTATCTCCTCTCGCACCACCGCACCACCGCACCACCCGCAAACTATTTACACCGAACGTTTTCCCAAACAAAAAAGATTACACCCCAATATCTCCGAAAAAGAGAGAGAGAGAGAGAGAAAAACAGAGCAAAGAAGGGCTAAAAAGAAGAAATTTCAAGAACAGGACGAGAGGGAGACTTACAGAGGAGGCGAGATGCCAGGGGAGGCGGTGATGGGAGATGGGTGACGGCGCGTGGGCTTGAGAGCTTAACCAATGTCGTTAAAGGAAGCTTCTTTGATAAAGAAAAGGAGCAGGAAGAGACGAGGAAGAAGGAGAGACGACGGCAGCAGTTGCAGCTTTGACCGTTGTATCTCTCGCCCCCGCCCCCCCCCCCCCCGCAGTCCTGTTCGCCCCCTTTGCCCTAGACAGGATTATCAACTGTACGAGGGTTTTGCTTTTTTCTTCTTTCGGTCAGAGAGGGTTTTGGTTTTTTTTTTTTAATCGATGAGGCTTTTACTTATGCTGTCGTCACAAACCACTATTGTATTTAATTTTAAAAAAGCAAATATTTTTTATTCATTTGTTTCACATATTTATTTGAATTACCATTGAAAAAAGAAATATATTATAAGCGATTCTTTTAATGAACTTACCATGTCTCCCTTTGCCTTCTTTGAGTTCATTGATGCTCTTGATGGATCAACTTTGAAAAAGCTCACGGACCCAAAATAACAGGACCATGCCTTTCATCGTATAAGATGACGTGTTCCTATTCGATCTTCTGAGGGTTTACTATAATGGTACATTACTTTACAAATAAAGTATTATGTTATAAATGTAAAATACTAAGTCACTATCGCATTTTAGCATCTATTTAGGTCAGGCATTATGCGAAATGAGCTGTACAAAAGCTTTAATCAAAATTAAAAATTTAAAATAAAACTCCATTAATGAAGTGACACGGCAAAGCTTTAGAGCGTGGAAGAAAATTTACAGGCAAATAAGGTACGGACAGGAAGAGCACTGGTTCACCCCTCACCATCCAATGAAATCAGCAGGCATAAACATCCCTAAAAGTAGCTAAAGCATAACATCTGGTAGAGCCGAAACGTGCCACTTCAGAACGATTTATACAGTGGCATCAGTAGGTCTTCATTCCCCTTATCAATTCAATTTGAAAAGCACAATAATATGAGTAACGGCGAAACAATTCACCATCTCAAGATAGTACAGGAGCATCACATCACACGAGTTTCTGTTGTTGAAAGTAGAAGAAAATTGAGGTTGCTTCAAGAACTATAACCACCCATATCTTGCCAGTAATTTCAATCGATCTTTGATTCTGACAAGATGCTATTCAGGTACAAAGAATGGCCGGGCCACAAAAAAAAAAAAAAAAAAAAAAAAGAAAATCGGGTCAGTTGATACATGTGAATGAGCCTCTACTTCTTGTACATCCTAAAATCAGGAGAATTCTGTTTCAATGGTGACAAAGGCCGTCTTGGTGATTCCACATCACTGAGATCAATCCTCTTCTCGACTGGGCTACTCATCTTAGGGCTTGATTTTCTCTTGTTAGACTGCAACCAATTGAAGTCAATTTAGCAGAAGTTCAAAATTGCAGGTGCACAAAATTAAGTGAAGCTCCCATCTTTGTTCTAACCTTTGCAGGAGCACTAGCTGTGATTCTCCCACCAGAACCAGAAATGTCCCTTTCTTTCTGGTAGTGCCTCAGTAACCTCTTATTTTCTTCATCTAAAACATTGTTTTCTTGAAAGAGAGATTTACCTACAAAAATTAAATATTGCTAAGACTATTCTCAGAAAGACATCTTACAACAATTTAAGCCCTCAAAGAACTTCTTACCTCCTCCTCAGCTTTATGAAGGTTAATTCTGAGATTTTCCTTATCTTTCTCCAGTGTCTTCATTTCAGCAGCCAATGAAAGAACTATCTGGGTTGCTGGCCTTAGGCTACATTATAAACAAGAGTGTCACTTTTAACTTCATTTTTGCATTGAATGGAAATGTCATCTTTGCATCTTGCAGCAGTGCCATCAAAAGTGTGGGAAAGTGGCTGAATCTAATCAAGTGTTGGAAATGGTGACAAAGCATGAAAGAAAAGGCAACTGAAAAAATGAGCACTCACTGGTTCCACATTTTTAACAATTCTCGACACGATTCATGTGCACTATTTGCCTCCAAAAATGAATATGCTGATGCTCCTGCATCTTTACTAACCAATGTTGAGATGATTGATTCAACTAACTTCTCCTCCGCAGTGGTGCTCTCTGAAGTCTCTTCATCCTTTGAAAAAATAATAAATGAGTAATCTTCTGCAACTAATAAAGAGTAAAACCCTTATGGTACATAAATGCAAAGTTGCTATGTCCTGATCCATTAAATATGGCGCACCAAGATGCACATGGAAATAAAAACAAATAGTTTCACCTAACAGAATTTACTCGCATTGAGAATTAGTAAAGTGAAGCAAAAGAAAAAAAATCTAGCTAAGAAAACTCTGTTCAGATGAAAGGTTCCCATCAAGAAATGACCAATTCAAGGACTCCCCCTTGAATGGGTTGTAAAGCATAATAATCTCATATGTACCTCCAGCACCGTTCTGTTTAAAGAATCACAGTCTCTCCTAACTATCTGCATAAACTTGTTATAAAAGATCTTATTTTTGCTGTAACATTTAATCACTGTATATAAAACGAGGAGTTCAGACTAATTTTACATGACACCACGATATCCGCCACTAATTTATCCATCAAAATTGAGCTATTTTACAATGAGAGAGACAACATATGCTGTTCATTCTTTCTGCCCAAGAAAGAAGGACCACCTAGAGCCCTTCCCACAAAACAGCAGTACTATATACCACCTTTTGATATTACCGCAATATGCAAACAAGTATTCTTCACTAAATTTCAAAAAGAAGAACAATGGACCAAGCCAAGAAACTGAGACTTCGATATTTCAAGGCATTCAGCTTCAATTCGACCAATCATTGTTTAATATGATTACTGTCAAGTTGCAAACAAATGCAGCCCTCTGCAAATATGACTCATCACAAAGTAATAAAAAAGGGGACATTTACCATTAGTTCACAAGAGAAATTCCCCACCCAATGCTTGTTTTTCAAAACATTAGTTAGTAAGGGTTCATGAATCAAACAAAACCTATCAAAGGATTAGGACTCGATACACCTATTTGATGGAAACGCTATATAAAATGCAAAAATTAGTGCTTTACAAGCATACCAGCTCAATGAGTTAACATAGGAAGAAGAAAGCACCAGAATACCTCAAGAGTATCATGTTTGTGCTTGAAATACTGCACCTCCTCCGTCAACCGCTGCACCTCCTCCTCCAGCTCCTGAACCCTCGACTCTGCCTCCTTGGCCCGTTCTTCTACCTCGTTGCCGAAATCCATCAATGCCTCCCGATCATGGTCGTACAGGGCGCACTCGGTTTCCAATTTCTTACACTGAGCCAGTAAATTAGCGCATTCCGCCGCCAGTTTCTGGTTCTCCTCCACAAACTTCTTCAACGCCTGCGCATTCATGCACGCCTCGGCCTGCCGCATTCCCATGGGGACAGAACAAACCCCATCCACACCCATAAGCATCATCCGACCAAAAAAAAAAAGACAACAACCAACCCAATTCGACCCAGGCGCAAAAGTCTACGAGGAACACATCAAAACACATAATTGAGGAATCATCTTATCTTACCCTAGAGCGCTCGACGAGGCCGTCTTTCTCGTTCAATCTGGAGCGGAGGAGCGAGCACTCCTCGCGTAGCCGCTTCTGGACCTCCTCGGAGGCGCGGAGCCTCGACTCGAGGGTTTGCGCCGACACGGGGAGGCCCAAGGTGTGATCGATCGCGTCCCTGATGCAGTCGTCGATCTGCGGGGGAAGATCCATTCTTTCCGCGGCCTCCGGCGAAATTCGATATCGTCGGAGGTCTGGCTGGCCGGCCGGCGCGGGGGGCTGAAGAAAGCGGAGCCTCCGGAGATGGGGTCGGGGAATCCGGAGAGAGGAAGACGAGGTGGATGAGCGCGAGGGATTTGGGGGAAGAATTAGGGTTTCGAAGGCGCTCGGAAAGGGGGGGAAGCGTTTCGTTGCTTCCGGAGCGTTGTCTTTCTGAAGACTGAAGAGATTCAAATTGAAAAGAAGGGGGCTAGCCGTTTGAGAGGCGAGACGGACCGTACTTAAGGTGGATTCGCGTTGGAAAATCAAAAAAGAAAAAAAAAAAAAAAAAAAAAAAGAGGAGGAAATAAGGAAAAAGGAAATTTTATTGTAAAATGTTTTGCTCTAAATAGGGTATGATTTTAAAAATATAAAGAGAGAAAAAAGGGAAAATTTGGTCATAATCTTGTGCTTGGAGTTGTAAATTGTAAAGCTATTTTATGACTTTCAATACTTTTCAAAATTCAAATGACACATTATGGTCCATTTCCGATCTATTATATGTGTAATCTTTAGATAGATAAAAAGACATTTTATTTCTTTTTTATTTTTTTTCTGGTCAGTCACGCAATATATTTGAGTAGCGTGTAATCAATATTAAAGAAAGATTCGACGACCATGGATGGACTACTCTCATGTGGTTCGGCGGAGGTGGCACCAACTTGTTAGAGTATGAAGAGTGCGCAATTACTCATTGATATTTTGACGGTCAATCATTTGAGTATGAAGAGTGCGCAATTACGCCATGGATAGGTTTGGAATATACCGATACCTAATTGACTATATATATACTGAGCCCATTTAATGAGCTTAATGAAGACATTAGTGAGGTCACAGCAACTAAGCAATTGCTGAAGACCTTGAGAAATTTTAAACAGGCGTGACAAGTCCCACTAAAACCCGTTTACCAAGTCATAAGATAAGTATTCTATTGAGTGCTAAAACAAGTAATAATTAATGAATTGAATGATTTTGGCTTGTTGAAGCACCTGTAATTGTCAGGTCACTTGGCAGTAAAATTTCAGTGATACCTAGCTTTTGCTTGTGTACCTCTCTTAAGCTTAAGATCAAGCAACGCCACGCTAACACAAGTACTACACAAGTTTAACACAAAGACCAATACCCAAACTGACGTCACTTCATATCCTCGATTATTATTCCTGATTTCGCAAAGGAAAACAGTTGCCAGATCTCCCGCTCGAAGGATGCAAGCCTCGTATTCATTCATCAAATCTCCGTCCGCTCGCGGCAACGACAGGCTGGTGATTGGTCCCGGAGACGGTTCGAGACTCTTGCCTTCAACGGTTTCTGAAAACGGCAGGCTAGCCTCGGACTGACTTGTTGTCCTCGGTGACCGCGAGCTTGGCTATTTCTCTGATATACGTGCATTGATTTCCTTGATCGGCCGCCATCCCCCGAGTTTCCGGCTGGTCGCGGTGGTGGTGGACGCTAGAGGGAAGATGATGAGGAATTGGGGTTTCGTTTTATCTGTGAGATTGTATCTGATTGCTGGCTGTATTGCTTCTTTCACGGATCAGTTAAATATAAAAAGCAAGGCCGGTGTGGCGTCACCTAGCATTGGCAATGAAAGCGACGGCATAGGATTCGGCCGTCTGAGTGCGTGGACTCGTGTCCATATTAACAACCCGAAGGGAGAAAGTGATGGTTGAAGATTTTGGTCTTTTCTTCACTTTTCTTTTCCATCTGTTTTTACAGTTTGCTAATTTTTCTTTCCTGAAAAATACCACCACTGATCCCAAATTATGTCCATTGCCACTGAAATATACAAATTATTTTTTATATCACCAAAACCTCAAACATTTACCAGGATGACAAAAATACTATTTATTATTAAAAAATCCTAAACTTTTCACATCGCGATAGTAATATCCCCAATTTATTTTCGTGTCACCAATAACTCAAACTTATAACATCATGACAAAAATTTGGGTATTTATTTCATATGGGTAGATTAAAGGTTTTTTTTTTTAACCAAAAAAACGCTTCGCAATTTTGGCATCACCAAAAGTTGAATATTGCTGTAATAATGGTACAATTTTAGGATTTTTGGTGATATCAGCAATTTTTTTAATTGTGTTTAGAGTTACGTACGGGAAATATTAGAGTAGGTGACCGCCAATCAAAGTCCTTATCGGAGGTCTCGTTAGCATCTCGCATAATCTTAATCGGCTTAAACTTTCATTTGTGTTCCCCGAACATTATACCGGCACATTAATTGAGAGCTCAATTAGCCGGAAATGATAATAAAAATAAAAACTTTCGTTGAACATTCTCAATTTGCTTATCGTGCTCTATATATATTAAATCTGTAGAAATTAAATGGAAATGGAATTCTAAGAGTGTGATTCAAGCCCACGAGAGATTTTCTAAATCGCTTGCGCATCAGCTTTTAGATCAGTTGTAGAATCAGATTAAAAAATGTTGGCCACCCAATTTTCTTGCCAAAGATAGAGATTGTCGATTTGGCATTTTAAAAGCGATTGAGAGACAAGTGTATAGGAAATTTTCAAACTTGTCAAGAAAGTACTTTGACTTTTAAAATTTTTAGAAAATGCAATTAAGTTCTAAAATTTGTCTAATTAATTCAAAAGAATCTTTGCATTGATTATATTTTTTTGAAAGTTTTAAGATTTAATTACACTTTCACGACAAGTTTTAAACTTGAATATACCAAGTTTTGTGAGTCAATTGTATTTTTTGCAGTAAGTTTTAGAATTTTCAGTTCACTTATCCTTAAAATTAAATGGCGTAACCATGATGGATATTAGTGCATATCTTGCACGTAATCATCGTGCGGATATCAAATTTAAGGTAATTATTAGAATTCATCAATTTTGAATTCATTCTGTTTTTTGTGTTTTTAGTTTTTTTTTTTAATTTTTATAACAGGAAGTGTTTCAGCTCGATTGACTTCTAAAAGCGCGAATGATAACCATTTTAACTAGAAATTGATTTCTGAAAGAAAAATAGATTTTTGTAGTTTGTGAAATAGAAAAATTGTTTCTGAAACAGAAATTGTAGTTTGTCATGCATCCCTAAGCATACATACGAATCATTCCTTCCATGGTTACGAAGTAAGATTCCATCCACAAAGTATAAAGCGTGGCTCCCAAGCTTCTTCTTCTCTCTCTCTTTTTTTTTATTTGCTGTGATCTTGCAAGTGCGACTTAATTGTTTTAGAGATATAATCTCGTGACTAACATATGCACAACGTAGCTAATTTGGATAGTTGAACTCGCTTCACTGGGTCTGATTGAACTCCAGTTCCTTCCGGTCCAACCCGACGAGCGGGAATTTCTCTCTCTCTACCCTTAGAGAAGAAAAATTATGTTAACCTTATGATTAATGAGATGTGTATCGAAATTCGAATTAGTGATTTCGATGTGGGATTATGCATTACGTACACTTGGTGTCGTGAAAATGAATGTAGGTGCCCATGCTTGTACTTTTCTTGACGCCGCACGTGCATCAAAGCAAAAAAACACGATTTAAAGAGACGTTAAAGCAAATACTGCAAATCGGAAAGGAAATTGATCAGCAAGAGTCGGCGCCAACTCTTCAAACCTTGCTTTAACGACTTTGGGGCATGAAGAAGATTCAAAACTGCAACGTAGAGAGTTGAGACAAGAAAAACGAGGTCTTTTATCGAATCGATACATGTTTTATTATTTGAGACCGGACATATAATTCGCCTATCTTAATCGAGCTTCCTCATTATTAAAAAAAAAAGTTATTTACTGGGTACAAATTCAAAATTTACATTTAAACACGAAATGCTAAAGAACCTCCTCTTATATATAAAAACTGCTAGCTCTTCTGATCTTGTTCATCCCCTCCTTTGGAGATTTCGCCATCTCGGTCTTTCACCTTGCTTGGCTCCATGAACGAGTCCACTTCCTCCTCCACTTCCTCCACCTGCAATTCCAATTTCGTTTGCACGATCAAATTCAAATTCCATTTTTATAATTCATAGATTTAATCCCCCATTAAACCCACCATTAATGGGTGGAAAATGAGAATTGCATGAGAAACGGCAATAATCCCAGCCGTCATCTAATCATGATTTTACATTATTAACGCCGTTGAGTTGGACTAACGGGACTCGGAAAGAAGGTAATGTAAGCAAGCTCACACATGGCGGTGGTCAAAAGGTTATAAGCAAGTGGGTTATATTTTGCACAGAGATTCTCCATCTTGGATCTCATTAAAAAAATAATAAATTGGAAACTTGTTCTAATTATAAAAATGGACACTTGCAAAATGAAAATTATCTTGACCTCCTCATGCACGTGATTAGGCGTTAATCAAATCGCATTCATAATAGCCCCTAAAATTCTAGTCAACGTTGCTTTTTCAAGCATCAAATTGTGTAATCAAATTGGGCAGATCTAGACGTTCTGCAACAACTCCTAGGCAAGGTTGTAAATTGTAGAAAAATGGGTTTAATCATTGATGAAGAAAGATGTGGGATTAAAGGAGACCTTGTCGATGATATCTTCGGCGAGATGAGCATCCTTGCCCACCATCTCCGCCACATGCTCCACCGAGGTCACCGCATCTTTCAGCTTGCCGTCCGGGAGGTGCTCGGCGACCTCCTCCGCCACATGCTCCACCTTCTCTGCCACCTCCTCCACGATTTCCGTTACGTGGTCTATCGTCTCGACCACCGCTTCAGCCTCATCTGCCAGAAATTCAAAATTCATTTCCCATGCTTATCAAGCTCACGCTCAGATTTCAACAATAATAAGCTTGTCGATGTTAGACTCACTTTTCAGCTTCCACAAGGGACCCCATTTGTTCCTCCAAAATGGTAGAATCACCGATACAAACGCCCCCAGAACCCATAATTTCCTGCCATGTAAAGAGCTAATTCCAGTTTCAGCAAGAGCTAACAAAAAGAAGAAAAGTCACACGAATGTATATTTGAATACCAGGACCTGGTTTTATCAATTAGAAAGATCTTGGACCCAGCAAAGCTTACCAAGAACTTGGAGATGGATCGGATGGAAGATGTGGCACCGGATCGACACTGCTCTGAACAGCCACATCCCTAGATACAAAGACGTCAGTTCTAAATCTGCCGATATCTAGTCAGAAGAACTAATTTCAGAACTTAGTATCCTGAAGCCGTGGAAAATGAAGATAATACTCACATTCTTCGAGCACTCTGTCGAGCACTGAGAGACGTCAAGCTCCTGCTATCTGCAAACTGGCGACGATCCATCTGTCTGGCCGTTGCCAAACGGCTTCTCCGACTGGCATCCATGCCAGTCAAACTGTGGGGCAAGGTTACGAGCCTCGTCGTCGACATAGGCGTCTCTGTTTCCTGCGGATTATGTGCAGCCTCAAGCACTCTTTGCTTCCAAAATGATGGGTTGGAGATTTGAGAAAGAGAAAGGAGATGGTTTGGATTTGGAGACGAAAGGGATTGGGAGAGAGATGTTTATTATTGGATGGTAAACGTGCGAAACGAGATATATGTTACCGCCAAGACACGGTTTGCTGCCAGAAAATTAGAATTCAAGGTCTAATATATATATCAATAGTTTATGTGTAAAGTCAAGATCGTAGCTCGGTCTCTTTTTTCTAAAACACGTTTCTTAACGTGAGTTTGAATAACATATGCGTTTGCGTGGGAAGAACCACCTAACCCACTCGTGGTTTTACTCGGTCCATGTTGGTTTCCCCCAAGATTCTATCGATTATCATGACCAGCTATGCGACCCCACCTTCCCTTTTGTCTAATTTAGAGTTGTAAAGAAGGTTTAAGGGGGTGTGACGTCGACTTGAAGACGCATTTTCCAAAATTTGAACAAAATTCAAACAAATGTCTGCTTAATCCTTCCAACCACAAAAAAGAGAATCCTTCCAACCACAAAAAAGAGAGAAAAAGAAGCAAGGAAGCCCTCGAGATACATAGAAAGAACTTTGCACGGACATCTCTCTTATAGGATGTGACCGCCATCGCATCATTTGATAGACATAGTCGGAGATTTTCTACGATGAGTCGATGCATTATCGACTAATCAAGTTTGAAAGAGAGAGAAAGTCGATTCTTCTAGGCAGTTTTGATAAAGTCATGGAAGCGGAGCCTGCTCCGTGTTTCTATTCGCATCTCCTACCCTTCTCGATGCATCGTCGAATATATGTCGTGCGTACACGTCCACTTGTTACTTTAGGAAATATCACCAAGTCCAAATCCTTTAAACCCTCTCTCAACTCTCTCTCTCTCGCACATACACACGTACTCTAATGTCAGCCCTTGATCAGAAATGATTGTCATTGTGAGTCTCTTGTTAGAAGCCATAGGCCTCATATCTACGTCAGTCTAGGATTTTCGGAGGTTGAGGATGGTTGTCAACCTCCATACCGAGGTTCCCATACGGTGGTGGTGTTTGTTGGGGCGAGATCAGCCGGTATAGCTTCGTCAGAGTTGTACACTTGTGATGGGGGTCTTAATTTTCCTCGGAACTCACTAATTGACTCAGCAAATCCTATGTCAGACCTTTCGTAAACACCTAGAATGGTCAATCATTGATGGTTCTTTTGTTTTTTATGCTCAGTTCCCCCAATTAATTTCGACTTCACAGCATCCTCGTATGAATGATTCTTAGCATGTTTTGTGAATCGACATGACCATTGAAAGGGATGTGTTGATCAATCTTGATCGAGGCTGAGGGCAATGCTGGTCAGTTGGAAAGAGAGGGTCCAATCCATCGGAATAGGTTCTTCCTAGATAGACAATCCACGAACAAAAACCAGATACTGCCGTTTTAGCTTAGAGAAAGACATACTTCTGGTTCCTTTGGAATAGTGGCGTAAGAATGTATTTGGAGAGACTATTACAAGTCAAGTGCGAGTAATGATGGTATCCACAAAATCAAAAAAGAAAGTAGTCGAGATGAGTAAGGCTCTATACGTTCTACGGAAAATAACTTTTGAAAAAATATTTTCTGAATTCTCTAGCATTCATTTTATGGAAAAGGAACTAGTTAAAAAAAATGTTTTTCCCAATTGGTGATTGGCCATAGGCCGGCGAGCTCCTTTCCCGAGGCTAGATCTGATAAGGGCAAGGCTTGAGCTCACCTAGTTCGGTAGAGCTCCGGCTCATTTAGATTGGCCAAGCCTCAAGCTCACCAATCCACATCTTGGTTGGTCATCAAGCAGCCTGCCATCATCGTGGCACGCGGCAACGGAGGAAGGTAGAGGAAGAAGGAGGAAGGAAAATAAAAAGAAAGAAAAAAGAAAAAATTAAAAATAATAAAAATTCAATTTTTTAAAAATAAAAATAATTAAAAATTTAAACTAATTTTTTTGGTCAATATAATGAACAGTGAAAAATATTTCCCCCTCCTTTTTCAGGTTTCAGCCAAGTATCGGAAAATATAGTCATTTTTTTGGAAAATTACTTTCCGAAAAATATTTTTCAAAAATGTGATATTTTCTACAAAACTAGCAGACGCTTAATATTTGATAAAATCAACTCTCGGAAGTTAAAGTGTGTATGAATAGACTTTTACTTTATTGCTCTTTACTTAGTTTAGATTGCAACGAATGCCCTTCGATTTTTTCTTGGCCCTAGAACAACTAAAACTTTCATAATATACTACACTAGTGTCGCCACGTACGTTTACTTATAACTGTTGTCATGATTTTTCTAAAATTTATATAATATTCCAGATTTTGATGAGTTTTTAGAAGACAAACAAAAAGAGGTTCATTCGTACGAGAGTAAAAACTGAAAAAGCGTAAGCATTAACACTTCATGTCTTTTTTCTATAGATCTCTGTCCCCTGGTGCCCCTCTCTCTTCTCCTTGTCTTGTTAGGCACGACCTCCAGATGCCTGCCGCCCGCTGCTAGCCGCAACATTTGGAAGAAAAGGAAAAGGAAGAAAAAACATGGATAGGAAAAAGAAAAGAGGAGAAATTATTGAAGGGGCAGAGGAATCATTAGCCATCGAAAATGGCAAACATTAATGCGGCATCTTTCAGAACAGAGTATTTAAAATTACTTGCCCAATCAAGATTTCACCCTTGCACATAGAGTAGTTTAAGCTAGAGCAATTATAGCGTATATAGTCGGCGTACGATTCTTCTTTTTCATAAACAGTTTGATCCTTTAGTGATTTGATGATTAGTGAAAAAGTGAATTGTTAAAATCCTCAAATTAAGGATGGATAAGGTCGTTTGTTATAAATGTTAATTTCCCTTTGATTTACTTCCTAATGAAGAGAATCTTGATCCTAATAATAGAAGAGACTTTGAGTATTGAGAATTTCCCACTTGTAAAAGAAAAGAAGGAATTACTAGTTTTTTGACTGATCCTATGATTAGCTTGGATAGGTCAGTTCGGTCTTAGGTTCGGGTGTGTCATTTTGCTATTTCACAAACTGGGAATCAACCGTATTTGATTTGATTCCAGATTTTAGGGTAGGAACCAATTCACCTCAGACTCGATCACCCCTAATTGCTTGATTAGAGATTTGAAATGATAAATTGATGGGTTGTATTCGAATTGAGTTCAATTAGTTGATTTGGTTATTACCATCCTTTTGATATTGTCCACTGCTATTGACTGATATGACAATTAAAAAAGTAGTAACCATCATCATACTTTAATTAGGAACTATCAATAGGAATTTTTCTAATGATTTAGAATTAATTTTGAATTTATTTATCCATAAAATAAATAATTGAGCGCTCATTATACTATTATATGTTCTTTCATAGAAGTAATTGATCGTGTAAACAATCATATAAGGCAAGTCATTTTCACGAATAAAAGGCAATAAAAAAAATCCAATCTTATCTTGCAAAGACTATCAAGATTGTTTGGTTCATGTTTGAGTTGGTCCAACTTGATTTGGTCCATACAATTGAATTTATTGTGTGGGTACATCCGGGCTGTCAAGCAAATTATCATATCATGTTCCGATCAAGGTTTTTCCAACTCGATCAAATAAACAGAGCATGTATGGATGACCTGCTTAACTAACTCGACATAACGCAGGAACAACGGCGATTAGCAAGATGGCTTCGACCTCGAGCGGACACTTTTACATGTAAGAAAAAGGTCTTCCCTGTACGAAAAGGATCATCAGCCTAGAGGAATAAGATGAACTGCCGAAGCATGAAGTTTCTGCATGGCGTGACCGACGATTTCGTATGCTGCACCTAATTACAAATACCAAAATTCCTAGGGCTTTCCTACAGCCAACGAGCGGCGCATATTCTTTCTCTCAACAGGGTAAATGGGAGTAGTTGTAGATGGGATGGCTGCGCTTGTGGCCATTTCTGCTAGTGATGCTTTCTTGTAGGAATAAAATCACCACTTTTACAAGCCTGCTGACTCTTGTGAAAGACGTTGAACACAGATAAGATGGATCGGTCCTTTAGCGCACGCTCTCTTCCCGCGTCTTGGATGTATTCCACGACACTCCCCCGCCTATGAAAACGTATTTTCCTCTGTTAAAGATAAAGGCATGAACAACGCTGCATAATGTATTGAAAACCCACGGCCCCTTCCCTGTCTCAAAGATTTTTCCCCAAAAATTTTTTCTCGAGAGACTTCCATTTTTTACAGATTTGGCCATTTGGTCAGGCCAAAAAGGGGCGGAGATGACCACAAAGACGACGGAGATGGACGCTCTTTCTGGCAAAGATGAAGCTAAACAACAAGGATGACGGAGGGGTGGCCTGGTTTGGATGCGCAGCAGTGTTGGCCTGGATGGGCGTTGGCGGTGGATGCACAGAGGGGACTCTGAGGAGGACAAAGTGAGAGAAAGAATTGATGAGTATATTTTCAATTTATTGTGATTTCGTGTCATGATAGATTAAACTCAAAAATGCACTTCATGTGGTATGATGGGGGTGGGGTGAGAAGCCACCACCTAATATTCTCTCACCTCAACTCTCTCTCGCACACACATGCACACGTACACTCATGTCAGCCTTTGATCAGAAATGATCGTCCTTGTCAGTCGCCTCCCATTAGAAGACAGACCCCATATCTACATCAATCTAGGGTTTTAGGTTGAGTACGGTTGTCAAACTCCATGTCGAGGTTCCATGTGGTGGCGGTGTTTTGTTGGGGCGAGATCAACCAGCATCGCTTCGTCGGAGTTGTAGGCGCGTAGAGACGCGATGAGAGTCATAATTTTCCTCGGATTGTACTCATTGACTCAGCAAATCGCATGTCAAACCACTTGTAATCACTTTGAAGCAGTCGTTGATGATTCTTTTGTTTCTAATGCTCACTTACTCATTTAATTTCGACTTCACAGCATCCTCGTATGAATGATTCTTAGCATGTTTTGTGAATCGACAGAACTATTGGAAGGGCAATGTAGATTAATCTTGATCAAGGTTGAGGGCAATGCCGGTCGTTCGGGAAGAGATGGAGGATCCAATCCATCGGAATATGTTCTTCCTGGACAGACAATCCATGAACGAAAACTAGATACTACGTCTCAGCTTAGAAAAAGGCACACTTCTGGTTCCTTAGGAGTAGTGGCTTAAGAATGTGTTTGGAGAAACTATTGCAAGTCAAACGCACATAATAATCGTTCAGGCAAAATGAAAAAAGAAATTAGTTGATATACTTAATATTCATTTAAGAAAATCTTGGATGTCAAGACGTGACCGAATAAAATTTTGCATTCTTGCTATTTGCTTAATTTAGATTTATGGCGAACACCCTTTCTTTTTTTAACCCAAAATACCTAAAACTTTCATATTATACTGGTGTTCACGTACATTTACCTATAATTGTTGTCGTGTTTTGATTAGTTTTTAAAAGACAAAAACAGAAAGAGGTTAAATCCGTACAGGAGTAAAGACTGAAAAAGCAAAAGCATTTACCCTGTCTTTTCTCTACAGATCTTTGGCCCCAAGTATGCTCGCTCTCTCTTTCTAGGAAGCGCCAATAATTTTTGAAGCTTTTGTGTAATTTTTGAAATTTTTGTGTTATGTCAGACACTCCGATACGTCTCAGACAATTTTCGATACTATTTGATACTCGATCAACAGGTGTCGGAATTAATTCTCTCGACACTCTACGACATGCGAGTCCGAAATTTCGACATGAGAGTTTGGAAGACATATACAGAATCAATTTTAATTTTTTTTAATAAATGAGGAGTCAAAATGTAAATATGTTAAAAAAGTAAAATAAAAGAGGAAAGAGGAAAGAAGAAAAACTTAATCCTCACTTCTTTTTTGATTCTCATTTTCCATAATATATAATTCACTCCTTAAGTTTATTTTTTTCTCTTATGTTTCGAGACACGATTCCATAATGTGAATTGCTTATTTTTTTCTCTTCAAGTTTCGTAGATTATTAGAATGGCGTTGAATTTATCAAATTGAAATAATGAATGATATTAACATTTTAGGCTCTTTTTCTATTATTTATTTCTGAATTTGAATCAAATTACTTCGATTAAAATAATCATAAAAATGATAATTTATCATATATATGTATATTATATAACATATTTCAACGTATTGAAATTTTCTATTTTTAGAGAAACGACAGGTCAATGTATTATATCGTGTCATGCTATGTGTCAATATTAGTGTTACTTAGCTCTTTCCTCCTTGTCTTATTAAGCACGATCTCCAAATCCCCCCCCAAACTGCTAGCATCAATATTTGGAAGAAAAGGAAAAGAAAGAAATAACATAGATAGAGAAAAGAAAAGAGGAGAAATTATTTATGGGGAAAAGGCATCATTAGCCATTGAAAATGGTAAGCATTAATGTGGCATCTTTCAAAATCGAGCATTTGAAATTTCTTGCCCATTAAGATGGCATCCTTTCAAATAGAGTAGTTTAAACTAGAGTATATATACCAAACAAATTTGGTGTACAATTTTTTTTCATAAGCAACTTGATCCTTCATTGATTTGATGATCAGTGAAAGAGTGAATTGTTAAAATCCTTCAATTATGGATGGATAAGATTGTTTGTTATATATGTTAATTTCCCTTTGATTTACTTCCTAATAAAGATAATCTTGATCCTAATAATAGAAGAGACATTGAATATCCATAATTTCCCACTTGTAAAAAAGAAGAAGGAATTACTAGTTCCTTTATTGACCCTAGAAATAGCCTAGATAAGTCGATTCAGTCTCAGGTTTGGGTGGGCTGTTTCTTAGTTCCACAAACTGGGAATGGACCCTACAGGGACTGATTTTATATTCTAGGGTGAGAAATGACCCACCTTGGATTCAGCCACCCCTAATTACTTTATTAGAAATTTAAAATGATAAGTTGATGGGTTGTATTTGAGTCGAGTTCAATCAATTTGATCCAGAACTTACCAGCCTTTTGTTATTTTCCATTACTATTGGTTAATATGACAATTAAAAAAAGAGTGACCATCATCATAATTTACTTAGGAACTATCATTATGAATTTTTTAATGATGCAGAATCGACCTTGGATTTAATGATTGAGCATTCATTATATTATTATAGTTCTTTCGTAGAAGTAATTGATCTTGTGTAAATAATCATATAAGGTAAGTCATTTTCACGAATAAAAAGTGATAAAGAAATATCCAATCTTACCTCACAATGACTATCAAGATTGTTTGGTTCGTGTTTGAGTTGGTCCGACTTAACTGGGCCCATACAATTGAATTAAGCAATTATCATGTCATGCTTCGGTTGAGCTTTTTTTTCCAACTTGATCAAATTAAACAGAGCATGTTTGGATGATCTTTTTTTTTTTTTTTTTTTTTTTTTTCCAAAGTGGATGACCTGTTTAACTGACTCGACATGATGCGAGAAAACTGTGGAGTACGAGTCGACTCTTCGAGGGATTAGCAAGGTGGCTTCGACCTCGAGCAGACATTGTTCCATGTAAGAAGAAGATCTTCCCTGGGCGAAAGGGATCATCAGCCTAGAGGAACAAGATGAACTGCCGAAGCATGAAGTTTCTGCGTGGCGTGACCGACGATGTCTTGTGCTGCACCTAATTGTAAATACCGACACTCCTAGGGCTTTCCTACAGCCGACGAGCCACGCATATTCTCTATCTCAACAAGGTAAATGGGGGTAAATGTAAATGGGGAAGCTGCGCTTGTGGCCATTTCTGCGAGTGACGCTTTCTTGTAGGAATAGATCAACACTTCTACAAGCCTGCTGACTCTTGTGAAAGAAGTTGGAAGCGCATGCTCTCTTCCTGTGTCTTGGATGTATTCCACGACACTCCCCCGTCCATGAAAACGTATTTTTCTCTATTAAAGATAAAGGCATGAACAATTTTATATACCATATTGAAAACACAAGTGAACTCGAGCACAAATCGTGTTAGAAAAATCAATCTACTTTCTTTCAGGCCGGTGTGAAGACGGTAGACCCATGAATAGATGTATATCGAAACTCAAAAATTCTCGGGAAGGATAGCGAAATTGAGTGAGATGTATAATGACCAAACTATTCATCACAGACATCACATGAAAGAACGATGGGGCGATTAATCTTGTGTTAGAAAAATCGATATGCTCTCTTTCCGGCTAATGTGGAGAAGATAGATTCATAAATAGACATGTATGGAAACTTGAAAATTCTATGGAAGAATAGTGAAACTGAATGAGATGTGTAATAAGCAAATTATTCGTCATAGACATCATAAGAAAGAACGGTGGTGCAATTGATCTGGTCGAGTTAGATGATCAAAACTCAAGCTGATTTTCAATTTTTTTCTTTGTACATATTTTTTTTTTATTTCCCCATTAGCAAAAAGGTCCATTATAGGACGAGAAGTCATAGCACAATCAGCACATTAGGTAGGGCAGGGATGGGAGGTGACATCGACATACGAGATGCAGCTGCTACTGGCCAGGGGCCATTCACCTCTCTCCTCTTTTTATCTAACTTTTCCTATTAAATAAATAGGCGACCTTCGGCCGACTTTAAAAGCTAGATATCATTTTTTTTAAGGTACATGAAAACAACGACCTTATAATTCATGATTTTATAATGAATCAAGTGCCAAATCAATTAGCAGACGGCCACCGGCCCAAAAACATTAGTATGACCTCCCACTCTCGGAATTTCAAGATGCTTGTCTTGTGAACATTGCTTCATGCGCATCTCAATAATTGATTGTAAGAGTCGGTCTAAATTTTTTGCATTATCCAGGTGTTAATCCCCTATAGTTATTAGGACATAACACTAGCTAGTGCAAGACAGCCAGTTACGAGAAAACCGATAATTATTGAAAGACATTCCTATTTCGTTTTAAATATAATAATAAGAAAAAAGCTTGCTAATGTGAAGGATAGGATCCCTTTCGATTTTTAATTGTACATAAGAAAAACTATGTGGGCAAACCAAAAAAGAATACACAGGAAGAGAAAAATCTTAATCTCTCATAACGATGTATGGGCAACGTAAGTCGACATATCTATAATGCATTGAAAAAATTAAGAGAAAAAAGAAGGATAGGTCTACAGATAGATCTGATTTAAATTCACATATTGATGAAGGGATGTAACGAAGAAGCTGGGACCTTACCTCCCAAAAAGCGCCACCATCAAATGCTTCCGATATTTTTTTCTTGAATAACCCATATGTAATTGAAAGAAAAACGAATCTAGTTGTCTATAAAATTGAAAGTTGCCATCAAATTTTGCAAATGGAAAAGGTGCCAGCCAAATTACTATATGAGCAAAAAAATCTTATGCGATTCTTCTCTTTTTGGGGGCCAATAAAATCGAACGTTGAATAGAAGAAGATATCTCTCCATGCTGGCAAGAGGCGGGAGAGATCAAACGGGCATATAAACAAGGGTTGATACCCTGAAAAACCCCAAACTGATACACTTGTGACAAATTTACCCCAAACTATTTTTTTGACCACCAAAAACCCCAAACTTGTATACTTTTGACAAATTTACCCTAAACTGATACCCTTGTGACAAATTTACCCTCTGTTAGTTTTAGTTAAATTTTCTTGTTAAATTATAAAGTTAAATGATACGTGACAATTAACCAAGATACCAATTTGAGATTTTACACTCTATTTGTCACGTTTACAATTTTTATGATTTTTTTGTGGTATTAATCTAATTTAGTAGGGGGTATATTAGTCACAAATTTATCAGTTTGGGGTTTTTCTTGGTTGAATAAATTAGTTTGGGGTAAATTTATCATAAATGTACAAGTTTAGGGTTTTTTATAGTTAGTCGGGGTAAATTTGTCACAGGTGTATCAGTTTGAAGTTTTTCATGATCAAAAAAATAGTTTGGAGTAAATTTATCATAAATATATCAGTTTGGGATTTTTTAAGGTATTAACCTTATAAAAATAAAGAAGAAGAGAAGATGGGCAATGTACAACCCCAAAAAAAGAAAAGGAATGAATGAATGAAAAGGCGGAGAGCGACGACAGCGTGATGGCCGTCATTGACTTTAACCCTCGACAAGCATCCGGACAAAAAAAAAATAATATACGCGCTCTCTATACGCGAGTATATACGCGCTCTCTATACGCGCTCGCTCTCTCTCTCTCTCTCTCTCTATATTTCTCTCTCTGCACACCACCTTCCCTCGAAAGGACCTCGATTTCCCTTGTTTTCTTACCCTTTACAGTTCGCGCATCTCTCTCTCTCAGATCGTCCTCGTACCTCTGCTGCCTTCGACGCCTTCACCGGCTCGCCGGCGGCGGCGATGGCCCACCGGAAGGTCCTCTCCGCCGAAGCCCCCGCGGCGTGGGACTCCGCCTGCCTGAGCTACTGCGAGGACTCCTGCCCGAGCTACTGCGGCGCGTACTGCTGCTCCGGGCCCTCCTTCCCCCCGCCGCCCGTTTCGACCTACTGGCCTCCGGCTCTGTCCCCCACGCCCCCCCTCGACGGCGGAGGAGGATCCAGCCCCTTGCCGCCCGCCGTCATCGTCGTCATCGCCCTCCTGGGCGGCATCTTCCTCCTCGTCAGCTACTACGTCATCATAGCCAAGTCCTGCGTCATCTGCCGCCGGCGGGGCCGATCCCTCCGCCACCCGCCCCCGGACGGCGGCGAGGGGGGCGGGGGCTGGTCGGAGGAGTTCGTGGAGGAGGGCCTCGTGGACCACCCGATATGGTACATCCGGACGGTGGGGCTGAGCCCCGCGGCGATCAGCTCGATCGCGGTGTACGAGTACCGCAAGGGCGAGGGCCTGGTCGAAGGGAGCGACTGCACGGTGTGCCTGAGCGAGTTCAGCGACGGCGAGACGCTGAGGATTTTGCCCAAGTGCGGCCACGCCTTCCACGTCCCCTGCATCGACGCGTGGCTGAGGTCGCACACCAACTGCCCCCTCTGTCGCGCGGCGATCGTCTTTCCCCTCCCGCTCCCCATCCCTCCTCCCGAGCGTCTCTCCCAGCGCCTCGACGGCGGCGACGACGGCGATCGCGCGGCGGGGGCCGTAGTCGGCGGAGGCGAAAACAGCAATGGAGCAAGAGCAGGGGAAGGGGTCGAACCCGGAGAACCCAACGGCGGTGGATTGCCGAAGGAGATTGAGGAAGTCAGTGGTCAGAACGGTCAACTGGGTTTGGTGGTCATGGAGGAGGAGGAAGGGGTTGTTCCGGTGAGAAGGTCGTTTTCGGTGGATTCTCCATTTCTGGTGATCGAATTGCCCAGAGGTTCGGAACCCGAATCGTCCAACGCGAACGCGAGCGAGGCGAGACGGATCGACGAATCTCAATCCTCGGCGGATCGTGCCGGCACAAGCTCTCGACCCGCGGCGAGGTCGCAATCATGGAGCGGGAGGCTTTTCATGCCGAGACCCAACAGTAACAGCCGGAACTCGTCAAACTCGAATCTTTCCCGGTAATTCCGACCGCCCCTGCTTTTTACTCTTCTGGGTTTTTCTTCCAAGTTCGATTGGAGAGCACAGAGATATCTGCAACCCCGTCGAGAATCGTGGGTTCGTCCCTACTGATCGAGTCACGAGACGACGCTAAGCTGAGAAATGGCCCCAGTTTCTGATCCATTGCGGCGGGGTATTTTTTAGTACCTTGAGAACGAAACAGAGAACTGGAAATGCATTTTCATTTATATGGCTATACGCTGATTAAACTTAAAGAGATGGAATGGACAGACGTAAACATGTTAATCATTCTTTCTGTCTCCTGTCTTCCCTCCCCGCGAGGAAGACGAAGTTCCTGGTTTTTTCCAGACACTTTTTTCGATTCCGTGCAAGGGAAAACTGACGAGATGTTTCGAAAGTTCCGAGGCTTCGAACTCGCTGATCCTATCGATTTCAGTTCTCTTTGGGAAGATTTCCTTCTCTGAAATGTGAGATTTCTGGGAGATTTTTCGCAGCATATCGGATTAAAAGAGCCACTGGAATCTAAGGCGGGCATAGGCAAAGGGACCTACCGAAGTTTGCACATCAACACATATGAAATGTTGGCCCGGTATTCTATTAACTTGCCGTGAAACGTAGTTTTTCCAACTTAGCGTAAGAGTGACTTGCCAGTGCTGCTCGAGAATCGAAGGCACGATGTCCGGAGGGTCGATACATTTTTTTTTTTTTTTTTTTTTTTTTTTTTGGGGTCGAAAGTAAATACTTCATCCATACTTTAGAATCTCAAAATGATATATGAGAGGTTCAAAACAAAGCAAATTACAAACGGTACAATAGGATAATAAAAGCACAATTTGCTACTATAGCATGTGCTCTCATCCAATGAGAACGAATGTGTTTCGGCATCAAAATAGAACAAACAATGATCGATTACCGAATCTCAAATCATCTTAAGTGATGTTGGCATGCTGTAAATTCTATCTCCAATAGTAATGGCTTGCTCCACGAGTGGGTGGTGCACGCATAGGTTTAGCGTTCTCAACAGATGGTCGACCCATTTTAACGTAATAATGTGTCCATTTCAATGGTAAATGAATGTGCGATGTGATACTACTATTGTGTTGTGATTCCTTGACATTGGAGCAAGATACAATGTTAATTAGAGCATCTCTTGAGGAATTTATCACGAATTATGTGGAAAGGGTTCCAAGAGTCATATGTATGTTCAATTGAAAGTTTTATTGTCAATTGTATTCTTATTCCTTCTTTAACTGTATACTCTTTTGTCTGTGTCCACATTCGATAGGTTTCAGCGGAATCTTCGTTCCAGTGTTTTCCCTCCCTTATAGCGTTTAAAATCCAATGGCAAGGATTCTTTTAGCGTGCATAAATCTTGACATGTGGAATTGATTCAAATTTCTTCATAAGTTTTCGTTTAACTAAAATAATTTTTTCGTTTCGATAAATGCCAAGGGAAAACAAATGAACGTTGGTCGCGCTTTATTACTGCAATGACGGTGCAAACAATTTGACGCCTTTCGTTGGTTTACCATTTGCACGAATAATTAAACCATGTTATATAGGCAAAGTTCTCTTTAAAGACTCGATTTACGCCGGATAAATCATAGTCTTTGAATGAGATAGACGTTGCTTAAAAACTTCATAAAGTTTGACTATGGTGTTTTCCCTCCGTTATAGTGTTTAGACCAACAGCAAGGATTCGTTTAGCATACATAAATCTTGACACGTGGAATTGATTCAAATTTCTTCATGAGTTTTCGTTTAACTAAAATAATTTTTTTGTTTCGATAAATGCCGAGGGAAAACAAATGAATATTCATCAAAAGTGCTTCATTTCAGTAGTGACGGTGCAAATAGTTTGACGTCTTTTGTTGGTTTACAACTATAATTAAACCATATCATATAGGCAAAGTTCTCTTTTAAGATTCGAATTATGCTAGATAAATCATAGACTTTGAATGAGAAGGGCGTCACTTAAAACCTTCATAGAGTTTGACTATAGTGTTGACATTAGGAAAATCTATGGTGCGCGTGTGTTATGACATGATCTTGGAGTGCGTTTCTTGCCGTATATGTATTTTATATTTCTTTTCATAGGAAACACCTAAGATCACTCAAAATATATGTATAATACATGTGTATGGTATGTACGTACGTACGTACTGGCATGTAGGTTTGAATGCAGTCTTCTCATAACTTGGGCGGGGTCGGGCCTAATGGCCTGCATAAACAAGTCCGCGAAGAAAATCATCATGTTTCCCGGCGTCATCCGGCTAAGATTATCTTCTTTTTTCTTGGAATCACGAGCAAAATTATGAACTTTTTCTGGCATTATCCGATTTGGAAAATTCTCTAATTGTCTTCTCAAAATGATAACAATATTTCGGTGACTTGAATTCGAGCGCCCGACGACGACTTATTTGCCTAAACTTGGATGTGGATGCCACGTCGTGCTTAGCCAAAAGGAAAAATAACGTGCTGGGGTTCGGCCGGTCAACTTGTCCTTCCACGGGACAAAGAGAAGACAAGCTGCTCAGTTGGACTTTTCAGCATATTTTCTGAAAATAGATCGGTAGTTTGGTTGATTGAAAATAGGTAATCGCGTGTCTTTGTTTAGAAGAAATTTCATTTGTCAAGTAGCAATTTAAATCAGATGGCGAAGAGGTTAGACCCTTTTTTGTTTTTCAATAATACAAGGAGACAAGAACCAACTACTTTGAGACTCATGAAATATTTCGGAAGTCTCGTGAATTGATTTGATTTAAATATATGGCCCAGGGCTCTTTTACTCAGAAAAAATTTGTATGCAATTGATGGGATTTAAGCATGCAATATCCATCTACTTAGCACAGTGCTTTCTCTTTTTATTTTCTCGACAAGGCTTCACATTTTATTGATAAGGCATTTGCATCATTTCTCTGCCTCGATTTTATAGATGTATCATGATTTTGACCATCGTATTATCCTCGGCGTTGCTATTCATTAAATGAGGATACACTTTACCGCTCTTAGCCAATTTGACACCCTCCATGGGCCGTAATCTTACACGTCACGAAGGAAAAAAAATCTCATATGGGCATTTGCTTTTGGAGACTCTTACCGTTTTGAATCGGTAGATTTCGTAAGGATAGATCGTACCCCATTTATGGCTCATCCTGTATTAATAAAAAGATACCATGGACTTGATTCTTGGGTTTAGCGATGGCTTGTGTAGCATGTATAACTCTCGTGACATGATGAGCCTATTTTTTTTTTAACCACTGGGATTCGCTCCAGTGGCCACCCTTTCAACATGGAAGGGGAGACGAGGAGTTGGCCCCACCATCTCGGGGAGGGATGGGGTGGGGACGTGCGCAACTTTCGGGAGTGGGTTTCGACGCCCACGCCCTACAAGAAGAAGCGGGGCAAAAGTCTCGAGAGTGAGTGTAGAATAGGTACAGAGGGATGACAAAAAAAAAAATCTCAAAATTTTTAATTGTATTAATTGAATTTTAACCTTTTGATGATTTGCTAATAAAGTCTATTTGATCAATTGGCTGGAAATTGCTAACATGAATGACAGCCATTTTACGTGGTATAACTTACGCTAACGTAGACAAATTCTATAATTTTTAATTTTTGAAAATTTTACTTTATTTTATTTTATTTTCTTCTTCTTCCTTTTTTTTTTTTTTTTTATTTATTTATTTCAAGATTGGGCTAGGCGAAGGCTTGAAGCCCTCACCTATGGTTGGCGAGGGCACGTTGGCCCTTCATTGTGACGCCCTTGCCAATGGCCAATGGTGGTTGGCTAGCAACCTCGTTGGCTTATAATTGGGAAAAAAAAGAAAAGAAATGAAAGAAAACAGAAGAAAAAATTAAGATTTTTTTAAAGAAAAATTAGCTACATTAGCGTTGGCCATATCATAGGACAACCAAAGTTCATGTTAGCAATTTCTGGCAATAATTGATAGGATAGACTACATTGACAAATCGTTAAAATATTTATGACTCAATTGACACAATCGAAATGTTTAAGATTGAAAAGCACAAGTGCAATAAGTTGATGACTTTTTTTTTTTTTCCCCTACTTTTCCCCTATTTACTTATTAAAAGCCCGTGTAGAATGCAACCGTGCACTTGACATCAAATCCAAAATCTGGGTCCAAACTTAAAGAAATTAATGGCCCAAATCAGGTCATGACAATATACTTACCTATAAGGCCCAATCGACAGAGAGCCTAATAAGTTTATCTGACCATTGGGCCATCACTATTTGGTTGACCCACAAGATCTATCAATGGAACACCTGACAATCTCATTGATCATAAATTTTCAATGGGCAAAGGTCAAGTGGAAAACATGGCACGTGTCCCATTGAAGTTCAAGACTATCGACTGCGAATAACCATAGTTGATGATTCAAGAGTAGTTAGAAATCATTCTTATAGTTGCGCATAATTCAGGGCAATTAGAAATTTTTGTACAGGAGGATCAAATTGTATAAATGAATGACCTTTTTAAAATATGAGCATCAATTATCAACAAACACACAAACACACAAGCAATTACGACATCAAAAAGTACCAAGGAGCACATCAAATTTTCAAAATGAGAAGATCATTCATAACATATAAATTTAAGGTTAATTTCGTCTGAATTTGAATTTCAAATATGAATTAGATGAGTTTTCCTGAATTCAAACTTTTCCTAAATCACAAGAGCTTTCAAGTTGTATTTTGCAAGTTATTCAACCTTCTCTGCATAATCCAGTCATCTCCTTCAGTAAACGAGCAAAGCATGGCATCCAAGAATGTAAACCATGGGTTCTGATTCAATAAAATTTCATGCCACTTCCTTATCTGTTTCCATCTACTGCCTGCGCACTATTTCAATGCATACTAGGATCCATATATTGCTTAATCATCCACAGAAGGTCGACGCAACTCCATTCGCTGCTCTCCTTGTCAAGTATTGTATACGTCATTAGTCTAATCCTTTGTAGGAACATGCAGAAAGAGACAGAAAATGATAAATGAATCGAAGCGGGAGGAATTCAAAACCTCGTGCGAAACACTTCCAGGAATTGACGGGCACAGGGTCTTTCGCCGTGAATCGACAGCTCTGGCGTGCAAGAACCATTGATGGCCTCGCCGAACATTTTCGGTTCATCGATCCCTCTAGGAATGCATCAGATATCACCAAAGTCTCTCTCTCTCTCTCTCTGACTGGTCATTCATTGACATTGTCATGTTCTAGGATAAGTTCGACGTGGGTGGAGCCCAGGGAATGACATGTGCATCTAAGTTAACATCACGGAAGGGGCGTTTCCAGTGATTTCCAGATCGTAAAGATTCTGATTTATCTTTTTTTTTTTTTTCCTCCAAGGTGATGACATTTGGATGTAAGTCAGCATCGGCAAATAGCTCTTACTTTTCCTTAGCTTTGACTAGGTCTTAGGAAAACAAGGAAGCCAGCTCGTCTCGATAATAAAGAATGTTGCCGTAGATAATATTGTTATTGACATCTGCAGCACATCAGTTTATTGATAATGATTAGCTGACAATTGTAGAGACCCCGCGAAAGAAGATAAGGTCTGATAAGCATGATAGTCGCAAGACTCATTAGCTCCTCGCCGTCTGGGATCAGTTCGCGGGGCTCTACTGGTTCTTCGCTCATTCCATCCGTTCGAGTGGGTTTTCACCAAGAAGTCTACCTATACATTCCTCTCCTCCCTCGTCTTCACCTTTACTTATACAAGAAAACGAGTGATTAGCCCAACTTGGCGAAAGGGATGAGTCAGAACATTCCTAATAATCCATAGGAAGATCTTATCCCCTCTTGGCAAAACTTATTCGAGAGAACAAGGCCTGATTGGCCTGGCCTAAAGATTTCCACCTATTGGGGTCTAGTCAACTCGTAGGAAGAGCAGCCGACTGATTACAGTATTATAGTTGAGAATACTTTTAAGGCCCCTTTGTCAATTCAACACCTAATCTATTGATAGTCCAAATGGCGTGTCAGACTATTTTTACCCTTTTTTTCCCATGTCTTAGATGCCTGTATGCGGTAGCAGCTGTATGACGCGCGATATCATTCTAACTTCGGTTGCAGGAGAAAATTACTAAAAAAATTATAAACTTAATTAATAGTTCTAAAATTTTTAATTGAGCTAATTTTTTTCTAAATCTTTTGACGATTTTCAATATAATTCTTCCAATCAATTTTGGTCGACAATTGCTTACGTAGGCATCGATTGTCCTAGGTGGCATGGTCATTATTGGCGTAAGCAATTTTTGTATATTTCTTAAATTATATATGTTTTTATAATTATTCGATTTTCTTTTTTTCACTATGGGTGAGCAAAGGTCACCGACCGACCCTCTCTAGCAACTGGGCGAGTACTAATGACTCTAGTTGGAATTCAATAAAAAAAAAAAAAGAAAGGGAAAGAAAGAATTTAAAACAAATAAGAAAATAAGAAATTTTTTAAAACAATTGCAAATATTGTCAAGTAAGTTACTCAACCCTCTTTCATGCCAAAATTAGTTGGAAGGATTATATTGCTATATCGTCAAAAAATTTAAGATTGATTGGCCAAATTAAAAGTTAAAAGATGAATTGTACATCAAAATTTACGACATTTTTTAATTACTTTTTACTTTTAGTCAGCATCGGTTGAGTTCTTAAACATATCTAATTCCATAGTCAATCTTTATTGTCGAAAAAAAAAAAAAGAACCCTCAATTGAAGACGGGTTGTTTGTGATTTTTTGGCGTTTGAATCTCTCTGATGGCCAAATTCAGATTTGATTAACGAAAATTATATAAAAAATGATGTCTCAATTAATCAAATAAAAGGAATAAAATCTCAATTGATCAAGACGAAGTATTCGAGACATTACATTTGTGTTAAATATTTTACATGCATCACGTTCTTTTTAACCTCATAACTCTATGGACGATTGATTGAGAAGTTGATTGACCAAACTTAAAAGACGTTTAGTATTTAATTATTCAACTGGCAAATTCTCTATGTTCGCTAGCGTGTTGGGCCCAAATGAGCAATAGAGAGAGGGGCGAGGGTGAATTGCGCTTTCGAGAAAACACAAACTTAATTTTGTAAAACCAACCCCATAAAAATTTTACTTCTACGGATGAAATGAACCGGCAATATAAATGACTGAAATTAAAGAGTTCAGGAAAAAGAGGAAATGCAAAATGAGATTTATCAAGGTTCGGTTTGGGCATGCCTACTCCTCTCTTCTAATTCTAATGGCCTAACCCAGCCGAATTTCACTAGTTACACTTAAGAGTAAGATACTGCCCTTCTTACAAGTGTAGAGTCGACTACAATACAAAATCTAATTCCCTTCTACGGCAACCTGCTGTAGACTAAGTAACTAGTGGACCCTCCAATGGTCGGTTCACACGCCTTGTACACCCATCACAATAGACATTCTGTTCAAGTTATAAACCACTACCTCAAAAATTTATAAAAGGTCTCTCGACAATTTATCTCTTGCTTAAATAAATGCCTTTGCTCTATATACAACTGCTACTCGTGTTTACGAATGGGCTTGTCTCTCTTAGTAACTCTTAAGAATAATATTCGAACAGGCATTGCAAGCTTATAAAAGAAAATGGATTCAGAAACCTCTCAATAATGCTCAGAATCTCTTGTTTTTGTTCTTGTCAACTATGTCGATTCTGGCCAATTTTTCGGCAATTTATGAAGCGCCAACTTCGAACTTTGCTCTTGAATCATGTAATCGTCGTATCCATCTAATTCTTTATAATAGATAAAATCCCGACAACGTTGCTTTAATACGAGCAGTTGATAAGATCTTCCATCAACAGTAGGTTTTGATCATGCCATCTCACCAACCTATCGAACGTATAGTCCCTGATTTCTGGCATAAAACAATCTCGGAATATCATGCTTCATTTGTCGAGCCTACAATCAAGGAACTCCAACGGTCGTCAAATCTATCTCGTATGTTTACAGGTCGGACTGCTTTTGAGTGTTCAGTTCTACACTGTTCCTTCTGCGGCTTTCCTGGACTCAGCGGAATTCGGCTCATCCGCTTGTGCAATCAAAGCCTGGCTTATGCGTCATCTAGAAATGAGCCTCCACACACCTGAATAAATGCACCAAATGCTCGGATTAAGTCTCTTTTTAATCATTCAAATCCTTTGAAAGTATTGTCCAACCTAGGGAGCCAGTTGCACGCCATGGTTCTCTCTCCTTTCCTGGTGTGAAATGAACATAAAACTAATGAAGATTCGGAACACGTGGAATCACGCAGTTTACATACGATATGCTCTAAATTTTCCTTGTGGGTCCGGGGTTCTTGTTCTAGTCAACGGTTTGCATTGTCCGGCGGGGACCAGTGCCGGAAACTTCCGTGATATTGACTGCCCAACTTCCGCTTACTCCGTGGTGTCCGTAATCCCCTTTCAATCACCATTCACTACGCAGTTCATTTGACAGATTCAAATTGTAGGCACATGGTTCTCTACTTAGGTTTTGTTCTGCGTTAATCTCCACTTTTGCCTTCTTTTCCTTTTCTGGCTAAATAAAAAGTAGTTCCGGAGCAAAATTAAACATTGTAGAGTACACTTCCCTCTTTTCCTCCGTGTGCTTTCAGGAGTTTTCGGCTGTCGCGCTTTGCCAAACTGCTTAGCTTCAGTTCAGATGCTTGCTCGGCCATGATATCGTGGAGCGTATCACTCAACAGTAATCTTACTAACCCTCAATTAAATTTTAGGGGGAAAAAAAGAATTCAACATAGTAAGAACTTTTATAAGCATATTCTATGTCTATCTTGTCGAAAACCTGTTGGACAATATGGAGAAGAAGAAGACGTGTTGGAGGAAGAATACATAACAATATTTGTCGTAATCAGAAAACTAATCTGAGAAAGTAATAACAAAAAGAAATTGATATTGAAGGTAAGTTGCCGCTAATCGAATCTCCTTAAGATAATTAGTTTCTGCCAATTGTACTAAGGGTGCATTTGGTTCAACATTTCTAATGGGTTTTTGGCTTCCAAAATCCCTTGGGAAAATGCTAGATTACTTGACGACTATTTTGAAGGAGCTTTCAAGTTAAACCCAATATTGGAAAGGTTGAAAGATTAATGCCAGTAGAAACTAGCATTGGGCTTTCAGTATTGGTCAAATGCTAAAACTTATTTTTTTCCTTTCAAAATTACCCCCACTAATTCTTTAAATTTTTGATTTTGTCCCCCATTATTTTTTTAATTAAAAAAGGACCAAACCGGAGGTCGGCAATTGAGGTCGCCTAAGGTCAAGCTACCTCCGGCAAGGGTCACTAGAGGTCGCATGACCTTGGGTGACCCTTGCCAAGGGTCACGTGACCTAGGCGACGCACGACTTGAGTGACTGTTGCTTGGGTCTCGCGGCCTTAGGCAACCTTCGCTTGGATCTCGCAAAGGTCGCCCAACCTCAAGCGACCCTCAGCAAGGGTCGCATGACCTTAATCGATAGCCTGTGGTGGTCGTATCCCTTCACTGGACCAGGGAAAGGTTTGGTCTTTTTTTTTCCCCTTAAAATTATATATATTTTACTTTTTTTCAATTTTAAAGAAATAAAAATGAAAAAAAAAAAAAAAAACTATGGAAAAGGCCACCAAAAACCCCAACTTTTTTTGTAACATAAAAACTCCAAACTTTGCTAACAAGTGATATATTTACTCCAAACTTTTTTTGTGATATAAAAAATTCTAAACTTGTATGCATGTGACACATTTATCTTAATTTATAGGCATTTTCATCTTTTACTTTTTTAATTTTTTTCTTCTTCTTCTCTCTTCCCTTTGCTGGCCATGGCAAAGGGAAGCCCGACTCAAGCGAGGGTTGCCCTCGTCGGTGTTGGGCGAAGGTGGCCCTCGCTTGGGCTGGCAAGGGCCACTCTTGTTGGCATCTGTCGAGGAATGGCATTCCCGGCCAAACGCTTGGCGAGGGTAACCCTCACCTAACGCTTGTGAGGGCAGCCTGAGAGGGTGGCTCGACGCCGGGTGAGGGCGACCTAAGCAAGGGCCACCCTCGCTCGAGTCTAGCTTCCTTCCACCATGGCTGGTGAAGGGAAGAGATAAGAAGAAAAAAGGGAAAAAAAGGGAAAGAAAAACATAAAAAGGAAAAAAAAAAAAAAAAAGAAGATAAAAATGCCCTTGGCCATAGAGTTCGAGTAAATATATCACGGTTAGCAAAGTTTTGATTTTTTTATATTATAAAAAAAAAGTTTGGGTAAATTTGTCACTTTGGGCAAGGTTTGAAGTTTTTGGTGTCTTTTTCTAAAAAATTAATATTAATCACTTAAAGAGCTTTTTTAAATGTGTTTTCTATCAAATAGAATTTCTCTTAAAGTTGTTTCTCAAGGCGTAATTTACCAAATGGCCTTTACATTTACCCAAACCTTTTAGACTTAATTGCTTTGCATTCCCCTAATATGTTTTCAAAATGCTGAACCAAACGTATATTAGCTTCACGAATTTCGCCGCCGCTCAAGATACAATAGCTTGGACTTCTTGGTATTAGTGTTATATGAACAATACCCAATGAATACTTATTGAAGTCGGCACACTTATAGAAATTTGAAGAGAGGAGATGTTGATGTTTTTCACTTCTTCTTGGAATGAAGATTTTGAAGTCTATTTATAGAGTTTTAATATTTATAGAGTTTTAAAATTCATATATAGAAGCGATACATGAACCATAAATTAAATAGATACAAGAATCTAAAGAATATATTAATTAAATGGATAGAAGAATCTACACATGAAATATGAATTAAATAAATACACAAACTCGAGAGACACACGAATTAATGAGATATATGAATGAAACCATGTATATCATTTTACTTACTTTCGTTAATCCATTAACCTACCATAAATACAACAAAACCCACTCGAACTAAACATACAGCTAGAGATAAACGCCTAGCACCACTGATATAGAAATACAAGAACCGTAATAGCTATAAAGATTTCTTTTTTCTTCTCCTCTCTTTTTGTGGCATTGGTTGCTACAAGGATTTGGACATCACAAATTCAATGCGACAAAAGATGTCAAAACAGAATCTAATATGCGCATGCGTGCGCATGATTTGGTTTGAGCATGTAGCTTTGAACAAAATATTGTTACTCACGTCCTCTAACCCAAATTACATATAAATAGCCGGACAACAAGGGAACAGTTGCAGTCCTTGTGCTTTAAGTTAGAGTCAACATCTCGACTCTAATATCTTTGGTAGTGATTAGTCCGACCTTCTAGAAAATTAGAAGGAGTCAGTAAACCCAAACCCATCAATGGCTCTTATCAACAACCCTGCTTAATGTATCCCAATAGTTTAAGATTTTTTTCTTTTTAGGGTCTAGACACAGTTTAAGATTCGATGCGTCACCTTTTTGGCATGAAATCCAGCTTCCCATTAATTAGCGGCCAAAACCGGAAAGCTCATCCGCATAGCTAGAAGTTTGCCCATTTCCCGCTTACATATTAGAGTCGAAAACCCGAGAACTCCTCCTAGGCCTGGTAAAACCAAATCGAAAGCCTCTGTCCTAGGTAGGGCCCGCTTCCCCCTCCCTTGTTGTTTTTCTCGTTTTCTTAATTTCCTCGTCTCCTCAGAACTGCCCCCCACTCTCGTAGATTTCCCCCACGGGCGGCCGCACGCGCGTAGCCGCTCCTCTCCCTCGCCGCCCCGCGCCGTATATAACGAGCTGCGCGGCGTCGCCCGCTTCCGCAGGTCCCTCGCGCTTCCGAGAGGGTTGAAAATGGCCGTTTGAGAAAGAGAGAGTTCCGATTTGAAAAAAAGGCACTTTCTCTCTTCTCCTCGCTTTGCTTTCCCTTCGGAGCGGCCGAGAAATCGCTGGGCATGAGGGATCCTCTACTTCATGGCCGCCCTCGCGCGCTCGAGCTCCTCCCCCTCCTCCTCTTGCTCCTGTCCGTCCGCGCCGCTTCCCAGAACGATCCCGCGGCGGCGGACGGAGCGCCTCCGCTGCCGGCCCTGCTCCAGGACGGCAAGAGGTTCAACTCGACCATGGCCGTAATCATGGTGGTCCTGGTCAGCGCCTTCTTCGTCATGGGCTTCTTCTCCGTCTACATCCGCCAGTGCACCGACCGACGGCACGGCCGCGGGGATCCCGTGGGGCCCTACGCCTTCGGGCGGCGGTCGCTGCGGGGGGCGGCGCGCGGGCTCGACCCCTCGGTCATCGACGCCTTCCCCACGTTCCTGTACTCGTCGGTGAAGGGGCTCAAGATCGGGAAAGGGGCGCTGGAGTGCGCGGTGTGCCTGAACGAGTTCCAGGACGACGAGACGCTCCGCCTGATCCCCAAGTGCAGCCACGCGTTCCACCCGGACTGCATCGACTCCTGGCTCTCGTCGCACACCACCTGTCCCGTCTGCAGGGCCGACCTCGCGCTCAAACCCGGCGAGGCCCTCCCTCCGGCCGTGCAGCTACTCGACCAGGACCCGGCACCCGACGCCGGCGGTTCCCAGGGTCACGTCAGCGTCCATGTCAGTCCCCACCACGATGAGCCGCGACCGGCGAGTGAAGGAGCCAAGCCATCGCCCAGGCGGGACGCGGATTCCACAGCCGATGAGGGCGGGCCGCGTCGGTCGAGCTCCACTGGGATGCGCCTCGCGAGGATGTTCCTTTTCCCGCGGTCGCACTCCACGGGCCACTCGCTGTTACTGGTCCGACCGGGCGACGACCGCGAGCGGTTCACGCTGAGGCTGCCGGAGCACGTGCGGACCCGGATCATCAACGACGCGCGGCTGGAGAGGGCGAGGAGCTGCGTCGCGTTCCCACGGGCGAGCAGCCCGAGGACCGCTTACCGGAGCGGGAGCGGCTTCAAGTGGGCGTTCTCCAGGACGCCGCCGTTCATCTCCAAAACCGGTTCGGCAAGGGCGGGGGCGAGGCAAGCCGCCGCCGCCGCCGTCGAGGTGGGTAGGAGCCCGCTGAGGAGCTCCTCGAAGCCGGATAAGTCGCCGCCGTTCGATCGGTGGTTTGTGGGGAGGGACGTGGAGGCGGGCGAGCGGTCGACCGATTGGCTTCGGCAGCCGAGCAGTCAAACTTAGACGGTATGACTTGGACCTTGGGAGGTTTGATTTTTGTGTACATTAGATTTATTTTTTTTCCAATTTTCTTATTTTTTTTTTCTTTTTTCGTGGCCTGCTGTCGCGTTTAATTTTTTTTTTTTTTTTTTTTTTGTTGGGGTTTGGGAAAAACAAAGTGGCTCTTTGTACAAAAGTCATCGACGCTTGGGCTTGCGATTTGGACAAGCGTGAGGTACGCGAATGGTTCTTTAGTCCGTTTCTATTTTATGATTTTTATCCGACGAAAACAAAGGAATTGTCAACTTCGGCTGATCAAGACACGCAAGCTAATTTTTTGAAGAACGATTTTATTCAAAAAATCAAAAGCCTACTAACAAACCGAGCTAATGTGATTGTTACTAGACCACCAAAAAAAAAAAAAAAAAAAAATTAAGGTGAACCAATTTGTTAGCTTGTTTATCTTAATATCTATGTCTTAGCCATTTTAAATTGGCCAGAACTCCTAGCATTTAATTTGTGAGGAACATGTTAATTAATGATATGAGTGGAACTACCCTTTCGTTGTTCGTTTCTTTAATTTCTCGGACTCATCTCGTTATTGAGACCTTCGGATTGTGACATCCTCAAAATAAACGTTGACGAATCTTTCGTTGAAGGAATGAGCGAGGGCGCTATTACCTATGTGTGCCGTGACATCTCCAGCGTCCTGGTAGGTGGCTTCGCTTCAACCGCTTCCGGTATCTTCAGCAATGCAGGCAAAGGTGTTAGCAGGAGGTCAAACCCTAGACCACTCCGAAGGAGGATCTAACTTGTGTTTAGAGTTTGGAGCTAGAGTAGTCGGAACTGGTAATGATCAAGCTGGACGGGAAGCTAGTGCTCTTATCGTCGAAGCCCAAGCTCGATTGAAGAAGTTCTCATAATCTGAGGTTAGCCCATAGCGAGAGAACGCGTAATAAAGATGCAGAACATATCCAACTTGGAGAGGCCCATTAAATGATAGCATCTTGGCGGGACGCGATCATGGGATCACCACTCTTGAACACTCATGCAGCTGCTGCGAGATCCTCATAACAAAGTCCGGTGGAGATCGTTAGCGCTAATTCTTTTCCCGGCGCTTTTCTCAATTGAAAGAAGAAAAATGTCGGCTTTCCGATTTGCAACTAAACTTACGCACATTTAAGCAAAATACGTGGGGAAATCGATCGTGGGTAAATCACATTCCTTAAATGATCGCTATCCTTAAATGATCGTGGGGAAATCGATCGTGGGTAAATCACATTCCTTAAATGATCGCTATCGGCTTAGGCTCCATTCATCAAAAGCCTTCTTGCGAATGGCCTGACCCGTGGAGAAAATCGATCGTGGGTAAATCACTTTGAATGCAAATGATAATAATTTTATTCCGAAAATCAATTTCTGATCAGATTTAGATATTTTTATTTTTATTTCATGGATGAGTTTCTAAGCAAAAATATATGTTTAATAACAATACAAAATTTATGTTCGTGAAATATAAATTCATTTGATAATGACACAAAATTTCTTCATCTCATGTTATCGATGGCGGCGGCGGCAGTGGCTAGCAATCGGACGACGACGAACGGGAACCAAATGATGCGGCGGACGACGATTGGCGGGTAGCAAATGGCTACTGATGATGATGGTAGTGATGGCGAGCGATGATAATAATTTTTATTTCTTATTTTTATTCCAAAAATAGAGAAGTATATAATTTTTACTTCTCATTTTTGTTCCAAACCTTTTCCTAGACTAAAAGTTTGTTTGAGAAATAGAAAAATGAAATTGCGTTACCAAACAAAATTTTGTTCCAAACCTATTCCCGAGAACGAATTCTAGTCAAAAATGAAATGAAATGGTTATTATGAGCGCCCTTTCTGTACATTTTCCATTTTCTCATTCTCATCACTCATATGGAGATTTTTTTTTTTTCGATTTTCTTTGCTTATTGAATATAATAATTTTGTAAGGACTGGAGGTGAAAATCCACGTGTTGTGATGCGGAATAAGGGTGTGCAATGAGAACGGCCCAAATTGGGAACTGCTTAGATCGGCCGGTTTTGGGCAATTCCTATGGGTGGCAATTTGGTTCTTAGTTCCAAGGTGAGTATCAACGATTTGGTTTGATTCTTGGTTCCCAAGTTTGGGAACCAACACTCTTAGGGGGTGTTTGGTTGGGCATTCCCAAGGGGCTTTGGAGGGGGAAATTTTTGGTGTTTGGCAAGCATTTTTGAATGCCCATTTGCCAAATGTGGGCATTCTAAATGCTGAAAGTGGAATGTTGGGGGGACCAGCTTTGAGCATTGGGCATTTCGGACATGCAAGTTTATTGTTCATCACCGTTACTGTTCATCATCTTCTCCATTTGTCTTCGTCTTCCCTGCTGCCTGAGAGTTCGGCTTCTCCGGCAACCGCCACCACCGCATGGGGGTCGCGCGTCCCGGTTACCGCCACTCGGGGTGGCGCAATCCACGCGATCTCAGGCAAGACGGCGCCTGAGGCCTCAATTGCCAGATCTGGCGGTTCGACGGCCAGATCTGGCCTCCGTGACCTTAGGCCGCCCGATCTGGCGGTCCGGCGGCCAGATTGGCCGTCCAGCAGTTGGTCGCCGTCGGCCGGCGGATTTTATTTTCAGACTTTAAAAAAAATAAAAATGGCAAAAGCTAATTACAAATACAAGTTTTGCCAAACGGTATTTTTGCTAAAGTTATTTTTCAATGCTAAATTTACCAAACGGTGTAACATTTCAGAAAACCCCTTTACCTCAAAAGTATTTGCATTCTCTCAAGGGCATTTCCCCAAAACTGAACCAAACGGGTCTGATTTTCGATTTCGCCTTTGAACCGAATCAGATCGGGAACCGATCACCCCTAGTAGGGGAAGTCGAAGGGGACAAAATAATTTATTTTATGATATTCATAAAAATGCAACATGAATAAAAGAAACTCTTTCGGTAGACTATCTCTTGTTGTCACAATCTAGGCTAATCGCCCAATATAAAGGACCGTATGGCATGTAACCTCCTTGGTTGCGATTACTACACTAGTCAACTTAAGCACGCAATATCCGAAGTCAAAGCATACGTGTTCATATTTAAATTTTGCCGACCCATTAGTTATCTATTACATAAGAAAATAGGGATTGACCCCTATTCCTAAACAAAAGCACCGTTAACATAATTCATATTCGTAATTATTTAAGTCATGCATCGCATTACATGGTCTTAACGTGATGTTATCACGGAATATTGCACTGCACAATTGAGTGCACGGCGCAATTGAGTGCTATGGCCGGCCATCTCCATAATAGGATTTTGAACTCCATACTCAACTCCTTGTCGACGAGGTTTCATCTCCCTTGCTATTTTCGTGATTTAATGGTTATTCGTTCAATTCTATTCATATTCACTTTTGAATCGTTTCATACCGATGCTTTACCGAAAAAGAGGGGGCTGGTGGTTTGAAGGACATATTGTCCTATTTGCGCCTTTTCCAATGGGCTTTGATGAATCAAGCCTTGGAAGATATAATGACCAAAAAGATATAATGACCAAAATTGATCGAGCTTTTGAGAAGATTTTTGAGTCAAGTCAAACTCTTAGAAATTATTTGGTAACCCTCCAAACAGTCCCTGATTTTGATTTTTTTTTTCCCGAGAGTAGTTTTAGAATAGAATCGTGTTTGATAAAATTTTTGTTCCCGGAAATAGATTTAGAGTAAAATAAAAAAAAAAGTTAATTCTTTGTTTCCGGAAATAATTCTAGAATCAAATCTACCTAATTTTTTCTTTTTCCTTCTCTTTGTTCTTTTATTCTTTTTTCCTCTCTTGTCCTTCAAGTGTTGCCACTGCTGCCATTGCCGTCTACCGCCACCCCCTGCCGCCCATCGCCGCTGATCGCCAACAAGCTCGCCGGAGGCTTGCCCAGCTGTCAGCAAGGCTTGGCGAGCTCACCCGCAAGGTCGGGCCAGCTCGATGGAGGCTCGCCTCACCGATGGCCAGGCGAGCCTCCCCCAGCCATCGGCGAGCCTTGCTTGCCTAGCCAAAGCTCGGTTGAGCCTCGTCCAACTGTCGACGAGGCTCGGCCGACGAGGCACGGCGACGCTCCAGTAAGGTCGCTGGCTCTCGTTTAGCTGATCTCCAGTCGCCGATCGTTCCAAGGCCGACAAGTGGCCACCTTGAAGAAGAAGAAGGAGGAAGAAGAAGAAGAAGAAGAAGGGGAAGAAAAAAAGGAAAAAAAAAAAATAAGAAAAAGGAAAAAAATTAATAAAATTATTTAAAAAATAAAAAAATGATTTGAAGTATGAATAGAAATTTTGCTATATATAGAATACATATTTAATTTTGTATTTTAATTTATTATTCAATATTTATATTTATAGTTTATTATTTACTATTTAATAAAAAATTGATTAGTTAATATGTTTATTACTTAGTATAAATATAATTAATCAATAGAATTTCTATAATTTGATGAAATTTTAGAATTAGAATAAAATTTTATATAATTTCCAAACCCATTTTTCTTCTTTTTTATTTCAAAATGAGAAATTTTGTATAGTTACCAAACGCGTTTTTTTGTTCGAAATTGTTCCCCGAAATAAAATAAAGAAAAATTATTTTTTATTAAAATTTATTTTGAGGAATAAAATCATTATTAAACGCGTGCTTATTAGATAATCCTTGATCTTAAGTAAAACTCGAACTCCAGTGGAAACTATATATACCTCTCTTGGCTAAGAGGGGACGTGAAGAAAAAATTTCGAAAAAAATGGGGAAGGTCTCCTCCTTGGCAGCAGAAGTAGCAGAAAAAATCTAGGCTCGTTGGATCGCACTCAAAATTTGTGCAGAGTACAGTAAGTCTGATGGGATTGGTGAGAAATTATTTGGAAGTATGTCTTTAAAGGAGAAAGGTCGACTGATCGGACTGCTGGACAGTCCAGTGCACGGACGCGCAAAAACTGTGAGCATGCGTTCGTTCTAAGTCAGGGTATGTTGAAATTTTGAGGAAATCTCTACAATACCTATTTCTTCAACCGCACCAAAGGACTTGTGCATCAAAGAGCCAGAGGTCCCCTTATGATGTTCACAGCCCTGGCGTTGCTAATAGCTGCCTCTTGCCCTTCCCTGCCGATGCTGATTACAATCTTCCTCATGTTGGTCGTCGTTTGAGTTGATAATCCAATCCGGGCAATTTTTCAAGTTACATTTAATTTAAATATTCAATTGCCTTTGTTATGTTTATTTGATTCTGACGCAATTTGATTTGAGATTTTAGGTGTTTCCTAAGTAGAAAATTTTCTCATTTAAATTGTTACAATTGGGGTCTCGATTTTTAAGACCCAAGATCATACCCCCGATTACTTCTTATCCTATTTTGGATGTTGTGATTATTTGATCATGGGGGCATATACATTGCATGTCATTAGTTTAGGAAATATTCCTATCATAAACCTTTGTTTCCTATTTTGGATGTTCGAGTATTTGATTATATGGGCTTTTTAGAGCATGTCATTAATTTATGAAATACTCCCCTATTATGACGACTACAAAAATAATTTCACTGCATCGTTAAGATCATCATTCCTTATTAATGTCACTTCGGTCCTGTTTTGGTATCTTATTTAGTTTTTCTTTTCATTTCTATTAGAAAAAAAAGTTCAAAATCTCTCATTAGATTAAATAATAGGATTAATTAATTCATGTCATTAGAGTTGCATATAGGTCTCATTTAAGTTAATTAACATCGCCTATATGTTATTTAGATTTCTTGTTTGTTCATTAATGCCTATTAAGTTAGAATTCATACAGACATATCATATAAATTATTCATGATTATTTTAAAGAAAAACTCTAAAAAGGATTAATTACATTAGCCTAGGCCATTCATACATCATATCATGATTTGGTTTTTAGTTAATACTTTACAGAACACTCGATGTATGCAATGATAATAAAGCTTCACCTTTCAAATTTTTAGCGCATCGAGGTCTTTTTTGATCTTCCTAAGCAACTTAGGGGCTGCATGGTAAACATTGTTTCTGTTCCCAGGAACAAAATTTTTGTTTTTTTGTTCCTGGGAACAAAAAGAAACAAAACGCGTTTGGACGCGTTTTTGTTCCGTAAGTGTTTTTCTATTCCTAAAAACACATCTATAATAGAAACAAGAAACAAAAAAAGTTGTTTCTTGTTTCTGGAACAATTTTGAGAAACACTTCTCTCTCTCTCTCTCTCTCTCTTCTCTTCTTCTTTTCTTCTTTCTTTTTTCTTTGGCCGGTCGCCGGCCTCGGCCATGGCTGGCGACTGGCCGACGAGGGCCGGCGACGCCGTTGAGGGCCGGCGACCGCGCCGGAGCGTCGCCGCCCCGGCGAGGCCGAGCGTTGCCGTAGGCCGGGCGAGGCTCGGCCTCGCCTTGGCCGGGAGAGCTCGAGCTCGCCCGGATCCGCGAGGCCGAGCTCGCCCCGGCCGGCCGGCGACGCTCGGCCTCGCCGGGCCACCGCTAGGTCGGCGTCGCTGGCGGTGGCCCGGCGAGGCCGGCGAGGCCGAGCTCGCCCGGATTTGGGCGAGGCCGACCTCGCGCCGGCTCGGGCGAGCTCGGCCTCGCCTAGATCCAAGTGAGGCCGGGGCCGGCGGGCCTTGCCGTGGCCGGGCGAGGCCGCCGGCCCTCGTCGGCCGGTCACCGGCCATGGTCGAGGCCGGCGACCGGCCAAAAGAAAAAAAAAAAGGAAAAATAAATAAGAAAAAAGGAAAAACAAAATAAAAATATTAAAAAATTAAAAGAAATAAAAAAATTATACAAATTTACCAAACGTGTTTCTATTCTTTTTATATTTCTCGGAACAGTTACCAAACGTGTTTTTTTGTTCAAAAATTATTCCCTGAAGCAGAAATACTTTTTTCTATTTCTGTTCCCAAAAACAATAAACGTTACCAAACGCGCCCTTATTTGCTACTCTGATTATTGATGGTTAAATTCTTGTTTGTGCAGTTGCGTGATCACTCTCGTATGTTTGTGGTTTAGGATTAAAATCGACTAAGATTGTGTTCAAAATATTTGTAAAAGTAAATAAAGAAGTTTCTTAAAACAAATCCCCATATTTATGAATTTCTTGCTCATAGAAGTAAAATATCCTCCCACAATTTTCTTTGATTTCTAATCAACCCTAATTGATTACCCCTTAAAAATGTAAAAGAAATTACATGTTGAATTTGTAAGCGACAACATAAATTGTTTATGCGAAAATACAAAAAATACAGCATTTTTTATCTTTATGATTTTCATGATGAGAAAAATGAAAACATACATTTATCCATAGCAATACCGTTAGAAATAATTACTGTGAAAAACCAGATAAAGCACAGAACTTCGATTTCTCTCCCCTTTAACCCGCTTTTCCTTAATATATCCTGTTTGATGGAGGATAGAATACAAATGTAAGTTTTCCACGTCATAGGTGGAGAGAGGACCATACTCTTATTTATACATGCTATCAAAACAAGCCTTCCTTCAAGGTGATTTTTTTTACTTTCGTGAGAATTGCACATCTTCGGAAGAAACGATAACTTTCCAATGAGGATTATATCATTTCATTAGAGTCCTAACTCCTCATAAGCAATGCATTTTAGCATTAAATATTTATTAAACCATTAATTAATGATATCATGTGGGCCACACAATAATTTTTACAAAATCGAGTATCAAATTGCGAATAGTAGAACTTGGGAGAGTCCGTGTTAAACATCACGATATAATCATTAACTTTCCCTTGATGGTTCACCTCGAGAATGATAGTATGCATAATTATTAATCATTTAAAAGAAAGAAAGAAAGAATGAAAAATGTCTTGTGTGAAAATATGGGAAAAGTGCCAAAGAAGTCATAAACATTTTGTTTTTGTGCCGATTTAATCATAAACCTTTTTACGTTGCGCCAATTCAGTTATTTCCGGCCAATTTGGGCCGGATTTTGTTGACGGGACGCCGGCCAGCCGACATGGTCTAATCGGCCGACGTAGACAACTTTTAATAATATTTTAATATTTTAATATTTTTTTCTTCCAGCTGGTCGCCCCATCTCAACCAACACTGTGCATCTAAACCGAAGCCACCCCCACCGTCGTCTCCACCGGAAATGGTCCTCCATCTTCGTCGTCTTTGTGGTCATCTTTACCCATCATTGGCCTTGAGCAAATGGCCAAAAATTTGGGGAAAAATCAGGAAAAAAAATCTCTCGAGAAAAAAAAAAAGAACTTGCAGGAAAAATCTTTGAGACAAAGAAGGGGGCAGTGGGTCTCTTGTACTTTTAGCCAAAAGATATGAAATTTGGAGGGATTTACAAAGCAACATGGGTAAAAAATCAGCGGGTCTCTTGGCCGAAAGGGAGAAACGACTTGAGTTTTGGGAAATTTGTGGAAGCCAGGGAAGAAAGAAAGAGGAAACCTGAATGCCGAAGCTCTCCCATTTTTCATCATAGCTCGTCGAGAGAACAAGGAAAAAAATTGAACCTAGAAATCCAAAATCTGCTCGCGACTTCCTCTGTTCGTTTTCCACTTCGTCTTTCTGGCAGCCCAGCTCTAGATCTGGAGCAGAGCCTTGTCCATGGCGGCGACAAGTGAGGTTGAGATCCTAGCTGTGATGGGGCTCCGGTGGTGTTGGGGATGGGGGTGGAACTCAGCTCGCTGCCGGCGTGACTACCGTCGCGGCGGGTAAGGGCTTGTGGAAGGAGGATTGCGACAGACCGGCAAGGTCGACCTTGACCTCACCGGTCGTCACCTCTGGACGGTCGCCGAGGTCCGGCGACTGGCTGGAGGAAGAAGAGGAGCAGAAAAAAATAAAAATATAAAATATAAAGAAAAAAATTAAAATATTTTTAAAACTTGTTCACGTCAACGTCGATCAGGCCACGTCAGCCGGCTGGCGTCCAGTCAGCAAAATCTAGCCAAAATTGATCGGAAATGACTGAATTGGCACAACGTAAAAATGTTTACAACTGAATCGGCACCAAAAAAAGGTTTAGAACTAAATCGGCACAAAGACAAAAGGTTTATGACTTTTTTGGCACTTTTCCTTGAGAAAATATTCACCTCAATTTACAACGGAAGAATTACCAAAAAAGTCCTAAACCTATTGCAATTGTGTCAATTCAATCCTAAACTTTTTTTTTTTGGCTAATTTAGTTTTAAACCTTTTATAATTGTGCCAATTCAGTCCATCCGATCAAAATTGGCCGGCTAGTGCTGACGTGGGCGCCAATTGTTTGGCGAATGTCGACGTGGCATTTTAATTTTTTTTTTCGAATTTTTAATTTTTTTTTTTGAATTTTTGAATTTTTTTTTCCATCTTCCCCTTCCCCTGGCCGGCCGGCGCTAACGGAGACGAGGCCAATGGCAAGGGCCAATGAGGTCAGCCTCATTGGCCACTGGCGAGGGTGAGGCCCCGCCAGATTTGGTGAGGTGAGCCTTGCCGGCCACTAGGGAGGGCGAGGCCCCGCCAGATCTGGCAAGCTTGGCCCTCACCAATCCGGCAGGGCCTCGCCCAGCCAAGGTGAGGGTCAACCTCGTCAGTGGCCGACGAGGCCCCACTAGCTCCCCAAAGAGCCCGACGAGGGCCTTCTCGAGCTCCTTCCCCCGGGGTTCGTGGTTGAGCTCGTGGACGGTGGGGTTAACGCCCATGCCGCAGAAGAGGCTCTTGACGGCATGGCACATGCAGCAGGTGTTGATGTTGAAGATGACCACTGCGCTCTCTGCCGCCATCCGCTCGATGTGCTCCACCGGGTCACTGACGGACCTCGCCACCAGGTTCTGGCGAGGCCCTACTACGATTTGGTGAGGGCCGAGCTCACCGGATCCGGCGAGGCCTCACCCTCGCCAGTGGCTGGGGAGGTTGACCTCACGGCCCTCAACTTCGGCCGATGGGGACGAGCCTCGCCATTGGGTGGCGAGGTTGACCTTGTCGGCCAGGGGAAGGGGAAGATGGGGAAAAAAAAAAAAATTAAAAAATTCCAAAAGATATTTAAAAATTTAAAAAAATAAAAAAAATAGTTAAAAAAATGCCACATCAACGTTCGCTGAATGGCTAGTGTCCACGTCAGGCCGGTTGGCCAATTTTGGCTATATGGACTAAATTGGCACAATTAGAAGAGATTTAGGACTAAATTGGCCCAAAAAAAAAGTTTATGACTGAATAAACATAATTACAATAGGTTTAAGACTTTTTTGTTAATTCTCCCGATTTACAACCATACAAGTGATATACATCAAGGAACTATTAGGATAAGAGAGTTTTTTTTTTTTTTTTTTTTTTTGGTCAGTAGGATAAGAGAGTTTAAGTAGTTTTTTTTTTTTTTTTTTTTTTTGGTCGATATTCTATACCTATTCTACACTCACTCTCAAACTTTTGCCCCGCGCTTGTAGGGCGTGGACGTCGAAACCCACTCCCGAAACTTACGCGTCCCCACCCCATCCCTCCTCGGAAGGTAGGGTTTGAACCCCTCACCTCCCCCTTTCATGTTGGAAGGGTGGCCACTGGGGCGAATCCCAGTGATTGAGTTTAAGTAGTTGAACCTCCCGAAAAAGCTTTACTTACATTCTCCATTTTAATATGAGGAAACACTACGAGTGTTTGGGATGACACAGTCTATAAATTACCAAAGATAAGATAAATCTGAAATGTCTACTATATCCTATGCTCTGTCGGCGTGTTGCTGGACCCAAGTGGTCATGGACAATGCATCCCGGACAAGCCCAGATCATGGCACTTACGAAGGACTCGTGGCACCGGTGCACTCACTTAAGCTCCAAGTGGGGTCACGTTTCCCTTTGGAGAAATTTTCTTTCAATCGATCCTTTAAAGATTAGTTATAAATATGGATATCATCCACCTTATTTCTATATCTATAATCCACCAATTGTAAACCTTGGCTAGAGTTAAATTCCTCCAACAAAGAACGGGGGAAAGCAAAATATTGTCTTGACATGAATGTACCTATTGCACGCGCTCAAATACATACCATCGGGCAATTGTCTCAAGGAAGTAATTGCCAGTAATTTTGGAAAAATATATATTTTTACAGACGATGCCTTCTCCAATTAATACTGTCTTTAATGTTTGAATAGTATTGAATATTAAGATGGATTGACCAATAGTTGATTATATTCAAGGAAAATATTTTTTTCTAAATCATCGATTTCTGCCAAATAATTGCATGCTAAGCGACGCGCAACATTATTGTCGGCTACTTAAAATGGAGTCACTTGATTAAACACTTAACTAGAATTTGCCACCTAATGGGATAAATTAATCTCATACTCTAATCTCGACAACCCCAACATGACTTTCTAATAATTTCTACCTGAATTCACAAAAAAAAAAAAAAAAAAAAAAAAAGGCCGGGGGAGGGGCGGTGGAAGAAAAAAAAAATCACAGCGCGTTCTGTCATTTAGCTAACGACCTAAATTAATGGGGGGAATAATTTTCGCCGGACCAAAAACTATTACTAAACGACTTCGACTCGTTCTAAACAGCCGACTGGGATTCACGATGTCCATCCTTCCTTAATTAATCGAAGGTCAGGCGGGCGATGGGGTCGTGCGCGGCAAGTGGCGGTTTCCTCCGCGCCTTCCTCCTCGCCTCCTTCCTTTTTCCTCCCTGGATTTTCCTTCTGGGGCCGTGTTTTCTCCGGCGGACTAAATTAAACTTGAATGAGCGTCTGAACATCTGGAATGTCCCCCCACCCACACCCCTTCCCCCACACCCCCCCCAAACCCGCCCGTCGCTTTCTATGTCCCACGCGCATGTTACGCACCTAAGTTTCTTATCACCTTGACCTCTTCCTCCTTGGCGTTCGGTCACGGACCTTTAAATTATTGCGCAAAAGAAAAGGGGTATTAAGTGTATACAATTTCTAATTGAATTCATAAGAGGTACAACATCAGCGTGCAACATTCCTTTTTCTTTAAAAAAAAATTAATTCAACAAAAAACCCCAAAACTATACTCATTACGATACAAATATCCTAAATTAATTTTGTGTTATTAAAAACTCTAAACCTGTCCATTGAAACACAAATACCCCAAACTTTCCAAACTTAGACCAGCATAAAAAAATATGCCCCGGATGGTAGCGAAATGGAGGGTATAAATGTTTGGGTTTTATCGTGACTTAAAGAAAAATATGAGGGTATTTATAACACAGCTGACAAGTTTAGAATTTATGGCGAGATAATTTTTTTTTTTTGAATATTTGTATCATAATGGACATAAATTGAGATTTTTTTTTTGGGGTGACATTTGCCTTTTTATTTTTTCTTTCGCAAACGCCCGTGACATAGAAGACCTTGTTTATTTATTGAAATGATTTCAATTGTCAAAATTGGAAATTTTAGATAGAGTTTCCATTTATTTGATCATGCCGATTCCTTAGCAATCAAGAAAAAAAAATGTCATTACCCCCGAAAACGCTCTCTAAATAATCTAATCTAAATCCGCGTCTTGACACGCTCCAGAAGGGGCATTTCTCTCCTCCCCTCTCTCCTTTATATTCACCCTCCTCTCTCTCTTCTCCGATGATCAAGTCCGTCGTCGTCGACAAAGCAGCGATGGGGCAACGGAAGAAACTCAGGGACATCGTCGGCGCCGTGAAGGACCGAGGCTCGCTCTTCAAGGCGTCGCTCTCCGCGGCGAAGCCCGCCTTCTCCGCCACGCGCGCCACCGTCGTCCGCGCCACCACCCACAAGTCCGCCGCCGCCCCGGCGGAGCACCACGTCGCCGCCGTCCTCTCCCTCGGCCTGGCGTCCGGCATCACCGCGTCCGCGTGCATCTGGTACCTGACGGCCCGCCTCCACCGCACGCGCAACGCCTTCGTCGCGCTCAAATGCCTCTTCGCGCTCCACGGCATCATGATCCACCGAAGCCCGCACGACCAGAACCTCCGCCTCTATTCCTTTGCCTTCGAGGGGAAGAATTTCCTCAACCTGTGCAAGTTCAACGACGACTTCGACGAGGAGGCGAAGGAGTACTCGTCGTGGGTGAGATGGTACGCGGCGACGCTCCAGCAGAGCCTCATTGCTTCTCACGCTCTGGGCTACGTTCTTTCTTCTTCGTCTTCATCCCCTTGTTCTCAAGCGAAAAGAGAATACAAACGAGAGAGGATGCGAGCAGCGACGAGCTCGGATTTGATGCGGGAGCTCGAAGTCCTCGTGAGCTCTCTCGAGCAAGTGAGCGACCTCCCGGGGTCGCTGCATCTTCGGAAGAACGACCTGGTATACGAGGTCGTGCGATCAGTCTGTCAAGATTACCGGATGATCCGGTGCGAAGTGTTCTCGAGAGTGGAGGAGTTGGGCAGCGAGGAGCGACTGGGCGGCTTGAGTTTCGGCCATCTGACTCGGTTGCTGAGCGCTCTGGAGCGAATCGGAGGTTGCCGAGAGAGGCTCGCTTCGCTGTTCGTGAACAAGGCGAACGCCGACGGGCTGTGGGACTTGATTGCGCGAACGAAGGAGAAGGTGCTCGGTCTCGTCGGAGGTGGCGGCCGGAGCTCGACGGTCGTCCCCGGCGGTGCTTGGCTTCCGTGGCGGGACAGGTTTTCCTTTAATGCTTTGACGACTGTTTTGTGACGTGTTGCGATTGGTTCAAAACTTGTACAAAATGGCGACGAGCTGTCTCAAGTGTGAATGGCGTCCGCGGGATTTTTCCCCCTTCTCTGTCCTCCGTCCTTTCCTTAGGGTTGAAAAAGATGCGCCGATTAAGGAAAAATTGTCAAATACTCTTTATTGACAAAGACTTTCCACATGCTCCAATTTTCTTCGCAGCGTCTTACCCGAGTTCATTTTATGAACGATTCTTCCGCCGGATATCCATTCGTTTCGGGAAAAATAAATTTTCCTATAAGTTATTTTTCTGAAAAATGACTCTTTTTCGATGCTTGACCGAAATATAAATTTTGAGTGAAAAATATTTTCCATCGTTCATTAGCTAATTTAACTATTTGCGAAAAATAATCAAAAATTGAATTTAATATTTTCAATTGACCAAAAATTAGTTTTATTTTTTATATTTTTTTTTAAAAATGAATTTTTTATTATTTATATTTTTATAAAATCAAAATTTTTATTTTTTATTTTTTTTCCTTTTCCTTTTCCTTCCTCCTCCTTCCTCCGCGGCCTCCTTCCTCCTTCCTCCACCGCATTTGTCCTCCCTTGGCGATTCTTAATCCACGACGATCAGCTGGCTTGCGGCAGCGACATTGACGGTGGCGACAACGACTTCCTCACACTGATTGGCGGCGATCGTTCGCGCAAGGCGCTTTTCGTTTTCCCCCAATCGCCGTCTCCCTCCCTGCCTTTCTTCCTCCGTCCCTTCGTTCGGCCTCGAGGGTTGACTTCAGGGGATCGGCGATCGGGTCCGTCGGTGAGACGGGCGCCCGCCAGCGGGGAGTCAGTAGGTTTCCGCGTCGCGGTGGTTGATCCTCCGTCTTCAGCGGCTGCACCTACCCCTCTCTCTCTCTCTCTCTCTCTCTCTCTCTCTCTCTCTCTCCGCCTTGGTCGCGAGCTCGCTTGGATCGGGAGCTCAAGCTCTGCCGCTAGATCCGGTGAGCTCGCAGCTCGCCAGAGCCCAGCGAACCTCTGGCGAGCTTGGGCAAGGCCTGAGCACCACCTAGCTCGCTGGATCTGGCGAGGCCCAAGCTCCGCCCAGGCCGGTGAGAGCTTTGCCTTACCTGATCTGGCAAGGCTTGAGTTCGGCTTCGCCAGATCGGGCTAGGTGGAGCCTCACCGGCCTGAGGCAAGGCTCGAGCTGGCTTGCGGCTGGTCGTCGACCAGCCAAGGCCAAAGAAGAAAATGAAAAGGAAAGAAAGAAAAGAAGAGAAAAAAAGAAAAGAAAAAAAATTAAAAACTCGATTTTAAAAAGAAAATGAAAGCATAAAAATAAAACAAAAATATATTAATAAAAAGAAGTAAGATAGAAGAAGTTATGGAAAATATTTTTTACTTTTGAAGGTTGTGTTTTCCAATGATGGAAAACATTTTCCTTGACTAGTTCATTTTCCGTAAAACGAACGCTGGAAAATCTAGAAAACGTTTTTCCGAAAATTATATTTCACGAAACAAAAGGATCCTGATATTTATAAAAATGTAACTAAACCCTAATTTCTCTTATTCTACCTGAGCTCCATTTTAGAGCCTCACAACACAGTCCTAGGTTCTAGGTTGTACTCTAATTGGCTTCCAGGGCTCATTCCTGTTCGGATCCCTCTCCATCGCCAAGAAAATGGCGTGCTCGTCAATGAAACTTGACGAATCGGGAAGCTAGAAAATCACAACTTCGTCGAACACCATCAATTTTTTCGCGTGTCATGGTTGGTTGTCTTGTCTCGGTTAGTACATGTACATGGGGTAAGAGGGATGGCCGACAAGTTGAGTTGAGACAGACCCTGTTTCTCTCATTTTAGGGCCGGTCAATACAATTAACATTGACGATGCGACACAAAGAAAATCCATTTACACAATGTAAAAGGGTAAATGGTTTTTCTTTTTTTGTTTACCTTTTAGGATGAGGTGTCGTTATTTCAGAAGGAAAATTGGTGGTCTCAATATATTCTAAGCATTGAAGCTTCCTTGATTTAAAAATTCTATATATATGATAAAATATAATTAACACTTGCAACAGGAGATTATCATGATGGTTATCATTGAATGAATCCTGCATTAGGGGTGAGCATCGATCCAGGGTCAACACTGAACCGAACCTGGACTGACCCAACCCTACCGGTCCTAGTCCAGTTCCTTGGGAGACTGAGTTGGTTCTTGGTCCTAAAATTCTCGGACCAGCACTGTACAGATCGGTCCTCGATCCTGAGAGTTTCAAGTCAGTCCAACCCGGACCAATCATATTGGTTGGTCCTGGATTGACCTGGAAACCAAACCAAATCCATTGAGTCAATCCGATTCTTAATCGCCTTTTTAAGGAGTATTAAAAATGAAATAAAAAATTATCGTTTGGTCTCGGATTGACCTTGGAACCGGACCGAACCCATTGGGTCAGTCCGGTTCTCGATCCCAAATTCAATAGGGTCAGTCCTCGTTCCCAAAAATTGAGGATTAGCACTGTGCGGGTTATTCCTAAAGTTGGGGGTGGACCGGCCCAACTCGGACCATGCTCACCCCTATCCGGCATTAAGTAATAATAATTAATCGGGAGTGATTTACAAGTATAAATCATCAAGGGTTCTATAGAGATTAATGATAGATTAACTTTGTCTTGTTATTTCAATTATTACCCTCAAACCACGCTAAAAGTGAAGAAAAAAAAAAGGTACCCTATGTCATTGCGCTTACAGTAACATAGATTTGAGAAATTGAGAAACAATAGAGAAAATTCTCAACATATAGGTTTTTCCGTTATAGAAAAACTTTAGAGCACGATAGCTCATAATAAAAGCTATCATCAAATCTTTTGGAAAAAAAAAAAGGGAAAAAACCACGAAAAACCCAAAACTTTGCCCCGAGTAACACATTTACCCCAAACTTTTTTTTTTGTGCCGTGAAAAACCCCAGACTTTCCAAACTGTGACACATTTACCCCATAAGGGCATTTTTGTCTTTTTAGTTTCTTTTTTTCTTTTTTTTTTTTTTTTTTTTTTTTCTTCTTCTTCCTTTCGTCGGCCATGGTGGAGCCCCGACCCGACGCCGGATCCGGCGAGGGCCGCCTTCGACGGCGATGCCGGCGAGGGCACCCTCGCCCGATGCGGGCGAGGGCCGCCCTCACCCGACGCCGGCGAGGGCTGCCCTCGCCCCATGCCGGCGAGGGCGGCCCTCGCCGGCACCGGCTTCCCTCCGCCGGTTCCGCCATGGCCGACGGAGGGAAGAAGAAGAAGAAAAAAAGAAAAAAATTTTTAAAAATGAAAAAACCAAAATGCCCTCCAATTTTGGGATAAATGTGTCACACTTGGAAAGTTCGGGGTTTTTGGTGTCGCAAAAAAATTTGGGGTAAATGTGTCACGTTTGGAAAGTTTGGGGTTTTTCACGGTACAAAAAAATTTGGGGTAAATGTGTCACTCGGGGCAAAGTTTGGGGTTTTTCATGGTTTTTTCCCAAAAAAAAAATTACTTATGCTCCGTTTATTTTGCGAAAAATGAATCATTTGTAAAAAATTTAAAATAAAATAAAATAATTGTTTGTATTGTTTATAAAAATGAATGAATAAAAAATATTTTCATTGCACATAAAAATTTTTAGATATAAATTGTTGTAGATAATGAAAATAATTTTCATTGACTTATTATTTTCATGATACAAGCGATTATTTTAAAAAAAAAAAATATGTTTTAAATAATTTATTCTTCACGAAACAAACAGAGGCATAATCTATGGCTGCGTTTGGGAAGGACTTCTCAAAGCCCTTTGGAGGCTTAAAGGTCCTTGCCCAAATGCCGCCCGTTTGGCAAGCCCGCATTCCCGAAATGCGGGCTTTGTGAAGCTGAAAGCCCAAGGCGGGAGGACCTGCTTTGGGCTTTCGGCTTTTTCGGCATGCCCACACGGGCCTTTGTTCATATTTTTTTTTTTCCAAAATTGTCCTCACGAATTTTTTGTTTTTCCTGGTTCTTGCCCTTGTGTTGCAACCGTTCATCTTCTCGGGGGCTTCGGTTTTGGGCGACTATCGCGAGCGGCCGGCGACCGCTAGAGAGACGCCGGCGATCGTCGGGGGTGGCGCGACCGACGCCGGAGGTGGCGTGACCAAGGGGCTGGGTTGCCGAGACCCAGATTTGGGGCGGCTTCATCTGCGCGAGCTTCTTCATCCGCGCGCTTCTTCTTCATCCGCAAGCTTCTTCTTCGCGAGTAGTCGCCGCAACCGTCGCCCAGGACGACCGACGCCGGGGGTGGCGCGACCGCCGCTACCCACGGTGAGGTCACGGGTCACCGCGACCCGGATCCGGGGCGCAGGGTCGCGAGAGGACCTTGCCGCCCTCAATGCTGGTCGTGCGACCTCGGCGGGTGGCGAGGTCGCGCGACCCCGCCGTGACCCGCATTCGGGGCGGTGAGGTCCTCCCGCTACCTCGCCGCCCCGGATCTTGGTCGCGGCGGTCGGCGGAGGTCATGCGACCTCGCCGCGACCCAAATCCGGGCGGCGAGGTCGCGTGACCCCGCCGCGACCCGGATCTTGGGCGGCGAGGTCGCGGGGACCTCGCCGCCCCGGATCCGGGTCGTGGCGGGGTCGCCCGACGTCCGGCGACCCTCGCCGCGCCGGATCTGGGTCGCGGCGGGGTCGCCCGACGTTTGCGACCCTCGCGCGCCGAATCTGGGTCACGTGGGGTTGCCCGACGTCCGGCGACCCTTGCCGGTGGTCTTCGTGGACGTCCGGCGGCCACCCGCTTTTCCCGGCCATCTCGCCCTTGCTTTGGTCTTTTTTTTTTTTTTTTTTTTTGATGATCTTTTTTTATCACCAAAGCCCTTTGTAAATTTAACTCTCCCAAACACCATTTTGCACAAGGATACTTCAAAGGGGCTTTCAAAATACAATTTTACCAAACACATTTTGCATTTTGGAAAACACCTTTAACTTAAAGGTATTTGCATTTCTCTAAGAACTTTTCCCAAAATGGTTCCTAAACGCACCCATCCTTAAAAAATTAACTTAATCACTGAATTACACCTGTACACAACGTCAGAAAGTCCATCTAAACTTTTACTCATTAGACTTAAATGAAGAGGGATAAAGGTTCACATATCCGCAAGTTGATGAGTAGAGCTTATCCATGATTAAAATGGCTACCTGTCTGAAATTGGCATTAAAAAAAGGGAAAAAGAAGGGAAAAAAAAAAAAAAAACAGCTAGCAGATGGTGATTTATATAGATAAGTATTGTTATTCTTATTATTATTAATGCTAAATGAATTCGCGAACAATATGAAGTCGTCGAAGATTTGATGGGAGACTTGAGTTTTCGGCGTTCGGCCCGGCACATGTACATCATCCTAATATTACTCCCTCTATTGTATTTAATGTCGCTTTTGAATTATTAATTTGAGTGGTAGGTTTCGTGGGGACACAGGCACTTGGATACTTATGGATAAAAACATCGACATAAGTACAGAAGGTTAGTTGCAATCATGAAATTGACTTTGGGGGAATTTGGCCAATGGCGCTGTTAAGAGGGAAAGTAGGAGAACATTCTGTTGAGCTAAGGATGTTGGCATTGCAATTATTGTGGGCAAGACCGACCAAAAGAAAAAATTATTGTGGGCAAATATTTGATCGGACAACTTAGCTATAGAGCTAAGAATTTCATGTTGCGAGCTGGAGATACTCCGTTCAAATTCATACATGAATTATTTATCGAAATAGTCAAGCCATGTGTCAAATATCATCAGGAAAATTATTAAAAAACTTCTAAATGTATTTCACTCGTATCAATTTAATCCGAAACATTTTCAATTGTACAAACTCAGTCTTAAATATTTTCCCCATTTTACCAATGTAGTTATTCCGGCCAATTTTGAAAATGCTGATGTGGCAATCCATTTGAGTTCCTTTTTAGTATCAATGTTAGCAATTTCCTACCAAAATTGGAAGAATTGATGACATTGGTAATTTGCCAAAATGTTGAAGACTTAATTGACCAAATTAAAAATTGAAAATTGTATTTATATAAATGTAAGAAGTGTAAAACTTTTTTTTTTTTTTTTGTAATTTTCTCAATATCATCTACATACACACAATTCAATGGTAAGCAATAATGAAATCCCACTTACTAGATACGAATTCTTCTTGTGTTATTAAATTGTATTGGCAATTATTATTTTTTTACGGTGAAATTTTTCCCATTAAGTCAAGCCATGAACGACGAACTTGAAAGGAAGACATCAATCTAGTTCTAAGACTAAATTAAACATGTATTGAAAATTCAGGTACCATATTGAACAAATTAAGTTCAATGGCCACATTGAGTTAGAATTTAAGGATTATTATTGTCATTGTCTCGTCAAATTAACTCGTTAAGCGGCGTGACAAATTTGTTATAGTAATCTAAGCTAACCGGTCTATTTAGACATTTGAGTACAATATCTTTCATCATTTATAAAACCAATTCCCATACTATACCAGCTACAATAACTCCATTGCCGTTCTTATTAACAGTCAAGTACGGACCATCCATAAGATGGCAAGAAGCATGAGACAAAAGCTAAAGGCACAGAACAGCAACATTGAATGTATATAACTGAGGTTATATCTGGATTGGAGGGACCAAGGTTGCCGGTCAACTTCCGTCGTCAGATCGTAAATGCAATAGACCCCATCACGAACTGTCGGGTAACAGACGAGATGATGGGCATGAATAAGCTAGTCCAATTAAATATCATATCAAGCGTCGATGATTAATTTTAAAAATTTTGGGAGCAATGTTTCGTGGTCAGAAAAACTTCGAAAATCTGCTTTTTATAAAACCAAAATGTTCCTTCCCATGTTCTGTCATGGAGTTGTTGCTTGCTCGCTTGCTTTCTCCTACCATGGAGGCTCGCCATAATTTAATGCTTCAACCGCCCAGCAACAGACTCCTAACCGCGAGGGAAACTGCTGCCGCTATCTACGTCAGCACTGTCCTCTAGTTCATTTTTTTCAGGCTTCGAGGTAGAGTACTTGTTCACCCGCTCGGCAGCTTTCTTAGCCTGTTTAAAATTAAGCGTCATGAGATTTTCAGTGAAATGTTTAAGAGAGAGAATGTCGACAAACATATACTTATGATCGTGTATATGTACCTCGTTATCCCAATCTGAACGTATAGTTATTATAGCTAGGATCACTGTCTGAACCGCCGTGCCACCAAATATCATCCCACCCCACATGCCCTAAAAGATGCATTCACAAATTATTAGATCTTCCAAAAACTCCATGAAATCTCCGTCCACCAATTGCAATGGCCATAATCAACACGTTAATTTTAGGTGACGCGTAGATTAGGCGAAAAGCATACCTCAACACCCCAACCAGCCCACCATCCCAAACATAAGCCGAGAGGGAGCCCGACAACATAATAACATCCTAGGTTTATGTAAGCGACATAAGCTTGCCATCCCGATCCCACGGCTACTCCTGTCATAAATTAAACAAGAGCAAGTTGTTAGGTTCAAAGTTTGACATAAACTGTTTAAATATAAAGACTCACACAAGTATAGTCTTGGTGTGTATTCCTACAAGTATAATAAGCCGAACAATGGATTCTACGGGCACAGCATAATAATTTAGCCAACTACCCGTCAATATAGTAACTTTTGGCAACGAACTGAAGTAATGACGTACGGTTTAGGAAAAAAAAGAACGGGCATTTGGGTGCACATATTTATATGTTGGCACGACAATGACCGATGTTGCACCTACTAATGAAAGTTTTTAAGGAACATTACCTGATAGAATCGGTTGGACACTGTTGAGGAGGATTGTGACTCCTAAGAGGAGGGAGAGCTGATTGACCTCTTCCAGGACGTCCTCGGTCGTCGTGAATATGTATGCGAACTTATCGTGAAATATCATGATCAGAGCAAAGAAGAAGATGCCGATTATGGTTGATTGGGCCACGGAGACCTGGGTCGCGAACTTGGCACCCTGGCCGTTACCGGCGCCCAGTTCGTTCGCCACCCGAACCCTGTGAAATCCAAATGAGATCAGAGCAAACTGGTCGGGCAAAGCGTTAATTCATTTAATGTCAAAGTCAAGCTACGGAAGACGCTTTCTCTGGTTATGCGGTCTTGAAGTTTGACTGGTAGCTCGAGGTAATGCGGAGAGAGAGAGAGAGACGGAGACATAGAAATAGATAGAGACAGAAAGGCGTACCCGGTAGCAGCGAAGAAAGCGAGTGGGATCATCATCTCCCAACCATTGATGCTCATGCTGCAACATGTGGACACGAATACAAAGCCAAGTGAGTCCAAAAGCAAGCTGGCTTTTCTTGAGGGACACTTCCACTTTAACATAACACAATATTTTGGAAGAAAGTGTGTTTCTGTGACCAGCGAATAATTACACTTCCTATATGATCATGTTGGACTTGAGTAGATTTTTAGAAGGCTAAAGAGAGAAGAAACGAGTGGAAGATTCGCCCTAAGATTGGAGATCCGTGATGTCCCCTACTAAAGAAAAATATTGGGATAAGTGTATTGGAAGTCCTAAAATTTGTTATGAAAATGCAATTAAGTCCTAAAACTTGTCATAAAGTGTAATTAAGTCCTAAAACTTTCAAAAGTGCAACAAGTCCTAAAACTTATCAAAATAATTCAATCTAAGTCCTTCCATTGATTGCACTTTTAGAAAGTTTTAGGACTTGATTCACTTTCAAACAAGTTTTGGACTTGTTACACTTTCGAGACATGTTTTTGACTTTATCAACCTTTTAAAAGTTTTAGGACTTTATTGAACTTTCGTAATAAATTTTAGGACTTAATTGTACTTTTTGAAAGTTTTAGAACTTAATTGCATTTTCATGATAAGTTTTAAGACTTCTAATGCACTTATCCCAAAAATATTTGAGAAGAAAGAGAGGGGATGAAGGTAGATCCCCGGCCTTAACAATTATTGAATCGACGAAGCCTCCACATTTGGATGAAAAGATAGACTTCAAATCCTCTGCTAGGTTGGCAGCCTTACGCCAAAGTCTATCAAGCCAAAGTCTAATGAACCTCTGCTAGGCTGGCCGCCATACGCCAGAGTCTATCAAGCCGAAGTCTAATAAGTCTAATCAACCCGGTTGATTAGGCTTCGGCCTAATAAGTGAGAGATCATATAGAAAAAAGTAAAACGAGACGTACCAGATTGACAAAGCATCCACTGCGACAGTCGCATCTTGTAGGTACCCGGTGAGCAGTATCAGTATTCGATAGTACCAGTTTTCTAAGCTTTTCTCAATGAAACAAAACCAAAACCCAGTTAGCCAAATTCAACTTTAGGACGTCTTTTTTCCAAAAAAATGAAAAAACTTTAGGACATCGGGAAATGGAAGAATCGACAACCTGAGATTGAAACTCGATAAAAAACGAACACGAACACGAATTCTCACCAGAGCATGACCCCAGAAGCCGCCGAGAGCTTGAGGAATTCCCAGAGCCCCGAGAACGCCTCCGTCGAGAAGCCGGACCACGTCAACGGGCACGCCCCGCAGGAGGTGTACCCGAACAGCCCGAAGACCAGGATCCACCACGAGATGTCCAGCACCACCGAAATCCCGACGATCCCGAACCCGAACACGTAGACCGCGAGCCAGCTGAAGAGGACATTGAAAAGGAGGGCGGCGAGCGAGACCCACGCGATGACCGCGTTCTTGAGCTGGCACTGCAGGAACCGCTGGAGCGGGAACTGGAAGGCGAAGCTGAAGTGGAGCGGGATCATCCACACCGCCGCCACGCCCGTCATCTCCGCCACGTCATCGGGCTGGCCGAGCAGCCTCATGAGAGGCGCGGCGAACACGTAGACGGGGAGCAGCACGAAGCAGCAGCAGAAGAGGACGATCCACGACCGCTGCATGTAGATGCCGAGCATGCGGTACCGCTTCGCCCCGAAGGCCTGCCCGCATAGCGTCTCCAGCGCGCTCCCCATCCCGAGCTGCGTTCCGCCGCACGAAATTCCAATTATTGTTTGCAGATACCATGATTAGAAACATAATTGCAGAATAATTCCAAAAAAAGGAAAAAGAAACAGTATGCTTGTCCATATTTTTGGAAAGCACCAATTAATAATAGCATATCATCTCATCCGCTCCATTCCCTTCTCAGGAATTTAAGACAAGTGTCCCGACATTCATATGTGGAGTAGAGTTAGTCTCAGGAGAAGCAGTTCGTTTACCAGGAGACCGAAATTGAAGCCGACGATGACGGTGTTGGCGATGGAGAAGGCGGCGAGCTCGACCTCGCCGAGGTGCCCGGCGAAGGCCTGACTGATGATGTTCATGGAGTAGGAGGAGACGCGGCTGAAGATGGCAGGGCCGACGATCCCCCATAGCTTCTTGGTTTCGATCCAGACCTTGGTCTTGAGGTCCCTGTTGCTGTCCTCTAGGTCCTTGCCCTGGCCGTTCGGAGACGATTCCGGCAACAAGGGTTGGCTCTCGCTCATGCCCTCTCGCTCATTGTCGATACTTCCCATTTCTGAGCTATGGTATTTGCACGGGGGGCGGGGGGAGGGGGAGAGCCGCCGACACAGAGAGAGGGAGAGAGAGAGAGAGAGAGAGAGATGGATCAGTGGCGGGTCATGGGACTTTGTGGAGGAATATGGATGCCCAAAATTAATGCTCATAACGGAGTGAGAGAGGTTTGGCGAACACCTCCCACACGTTTTGGTCAAACAGGAAGCTTAGTTCAAATTGAGTACTTTTAGATGTCTCGATCGCGATGATATCGATCCTCAATTCCACTAATAGATTGCAAAGGAAAGACGCTATCGATGAGTGAAAACATGGGCATTTATATAAATTCGAGTCCAATTTTAATTTGAATTCTGAGTAAACGTGTACTATGAATAAACCTTCCTGCGCGAGGCACGATGTGAAAGCTCGCCTAAACAGGTTAAATTATCACATTTTTGAACTTTACACAGTGAAGTGTCCTAATGTTAGAATCCGAAAAGTACAGACTAATCCGAAGTTGACAAGGTACGAATGATCGCTATCGCCTGAGTTAGTGGCCATGCCGGGAACTTCGAGAAGAGGCAACGGCGGTGGAGGAGAATCCCTATCTGTCGACTGCCAGGAAGAAGTGATAGATGTGGAGTCGATGGCATTCAAAGTGAACAGAAGACCAGCCTCCATTTCTCTGCCAATCTAGAAAGTCTACTAAATTAGGAGCATCTTGTCAAGTTAATATGATGTCGGCTCTTGTCCATAAAATAAATAGGGATCTCGTAAGTCAAACATATCGCTGCTGTTCTTTTCTATTTTTGTAGGAGGAAGAAAGAAATTAAATGTTTTTCCCAATTTACTGCAGAAAAAAAAAAATCACATTGTCACCACCAGCATGTGGTAGTTCAACCGATTAAGGGATAATTGTTTTCGCTAAAGATTCGAACTCCATGAACTCTAGGAATCAGATTTCAAGCCAACTTGCAATCCGCCCGGAAGGAGGCCCTCATCTAGTTAGCACTTTGATGAGGTCTTGTCAGCGGGCTGGTCACCTCCCATCGGACATCTTCAGAGTCAGTTCATGACTCGGGTACATAATGGTCCCGTGGCACCAATGCAACATCAGGACTAGGGGAGTCAGGCGACGAGCATCCTGCGGCTGCGCGTTGGGCGGATAAACCTCCAGGATTCGCAAGCAAGTTCTTTACTCCGATTGAGGCTTGTGATTCCCTTTATCAAATCGAGACTCTCCCCCTCAAAACCAAATAACGTGGCCTACACGGCGATTGGTCACGTGTTATCATTAATCAACTGTCGGGGCCAATTCACACCCGCAGCGGAAATTTTAAATGCTGAAATCGAAAGCGCGGCAAACCGAGATATGTGTGGATACAGCAAGCGTCTAAAGCCTTCCGGGGCAACCCTGGTCAAGCCCAGTTTCAACCCTGGATCGCCTACAACGTCGTTTTTCACGATGCGTACGACGCGCGAGGCGACGTTTGTCGTTCTCTGTGGGGTCGTGGGCCGTCGTTTCCCCTAACGGGAACGGGATTACTGTCTTTTGCCGACGTTGATAAAAGCCGACACCCCACTTTGCGCGTGCTTTATCCGAGGCTTTCAGCCTTAATCATCTTTTGTCTTCTGTTTTCTAATTCTTTTTCAGTCTTTTGACTTGCTTTTTCACTTTGATACTTCATTTTGCTTGGCCTGTTCTTTTATGTTTTCTTTTGCTTTGTTTCTTCTCAGTGGATTTGGATGTGAATTGCTCACATGAATGAACGAAGAACGAACCACAATGAATAAAAATCGATTAGGTATAAGGGACAAGTGCATTATCTGTTTGTCTAGATCGTTATGCTGCACGCCAGAGAAATGTCAATATGCAAAAGTCAATAATTTAGGAGAAATGATGTAATCACCGAGTGTCTATTATGCTCAGAATTCGAAGTTTTCCGATTTTTTTTCCTTTTCAGATTTTAATGATCCCGAAAGTTCTTCTTCTTTTATGGAGTTGCTCATCTAGAATATTGACTGAGAATGGGAAGCATATTGCGACTTTTAGGATTTAAAAGTCTTGTTCATGATTCTCAAAACCTATTTGGCTGTTATGTTATCACCACTCTCACTCATTGTCACCCAATTTCTTTAGGCTCCAACATATATGTAGAACTCTGGTCTCAGGCTCTTTTATGCTTTTCGGTTTTTCTTTCCTTTTTTTATACGTTCTAATTTTTCAACAAAACTTATCAGAAAGAGTAACCGATCACTTACATAAAGGAGTAGCACAAAAAAGGGCTATATATAACTCTTGAATTCGTACTTGTGAATTGTCGAATTTCGCGATGGTAACCGGGAAATTGATATGCTGGATGTTATAATAATTTTCGTCTTTGGTCGGAAGAAACTATGATCAAAGAGCAGTCTGGCTCGAAACAAGCAAAGAAAGAAGAGATCACCGTCTTTGTTGATAGGGTGACGTATGATCGATTCATGGTTCCAATCTGCTTCCTATAAGAGAGTGCATACTCGTCAGTCGTCACTTCGTCGAATAGGCTTTCACGTCTGACGCTTATGGCAACGAGACTTGGCAGATCATGACTAATGGATCGCTGGCGGTGTCGAATGAAGATCTCTACATGGTTTTCTTTTATTTTTTTATATTCTTTTTGCTTATTGATTTGACGCTTCATTTTACTTTGTCTATTTTTTTTCTTTGTTTCTTCTCAATGGATTTGGAGTGTAATTGCTCATATGAATAAAGGAACGTGAAGAAAAATCAATGAAGTATAAGGGATAGGTGCATTATTTGTTTGTCTAGACCATTACGCTACATGCTAATGCAATGTCATTATGCTACATGCTAGTGCAATGTCATTATGCTAAAGTCTAAAAATTTAAGAGAAACCACGTATCGTAACTACCAAGTGCTCATAATGTTTTAGCCTTTAAAGTTCTCTGATTTCTTTTTCCTCTTCAATTTTTCATGATCCCCCTTTTTTGTTTTGTTTTTGTTTTTATGAAGTCGCTTGTCTCAAATATAAACTAAGAATTTATGAAGTCGCTTGTCTCAAATATAAACTAAGAATGGATAACAGATCGCGACTTTTAGGATTCAAACCTCTTATTCATGATTTTCGAAATCTATTTAGTTGACATGGCATCACCATTCTCACTCATTTTCATATGATTTCGTTAGGCTTCAACTTATGCGTCAGACTCTGTATTTAGTTTCAGCCTCTTCCATGCTTTTCGCTTTGTCTTTCCTTTCTATATGTTCTAATTTTCCAATTAAACATATTACACAGAGTGACTGCTCACTTATATAGAGGAGCAATCTAAAGAAGGGCTACATATACAAATCCACTACCCTTGAATTTGCATCAGTGAATTGTCAAATTTTGGGATGGCGAACGGTAAATCAATTCGTTGAACGTTTTGGCTTTCGTCTTTGGTTGGAAGAAACTACAATCAAAGGATAGCCTAGCCCGGAACGAGCAGAGAAACAAGAGAACACGATCTCTGTAAATAGGCTGACGCATGTTCCATATACGGGTTTTTTTGTATCGGGAATGGGGAGTTGTGAACTTTCGGAGGGAGGAATCACGCCAGTTGCCCATCCCCGTCCCACGAGATACCCAAATGGGAAGAAAGCTCCAAGAGTACTTTACAGGCCCTGATACGTATCTTCGTTTGAGATCTCCTTTTTGCAGAGGTTTTTGCTACTTTTCTCTACCATGGTGCTTTTCACATGAGATGCGATTTATTATGAATTCATCATCAGGAGATAATATAATCATTGTTCAGTAATTGGAATATAGTGCCGACAGTCGAATGCGCAACGTATTAGGTCATAAAAGGCTCCCTGATAAGTCCTACAGAAATTATTTATCAATTCTGCATTATTCAAATTAAAGGATGTTCATATATTGCGGTTAAAATGTAGTTTAATATATCTTAATTAACTGATTGGTTCTAAGCATAATTCCTCGAAAAGAGTTCCTATATCTTCTTATAAGCCATTGGATTATTAGCTTATGGTTATCCCTCGAAGAGACAAAAGTATAAACATTTTACATCAATATTGAATCTATAGGTTTATTTTCTAAGGGAGTCGGTAGAACCCGTGGATCTTACTCATTCTCCGGCTGCTATGTTTAGGTAGGTTCCTAGATAAGTATTAGAGCTCGTAGAGTAGGTTCTACGTTCCGAAATTTCAAAGCTAATGAGTATAGGTTAGGGTTATGGGTTTGGAGTCATACTACCTTGTACCAACCGATCTTACTTATGAAAAGAAAGCTAGAAAACTAGAAGTGACGAAAGAAGGGACGAGACTTGCTCTCTTGCAGCTACTAATCTCTTGTTAGGAATTGGATTTCAAGCCCACTCACGAGTCGCCCTAAAGGAGGCCCTTATCTAGTTAGCGCTTTGGTGAGGTCTTGTCCATAGGTCGGCGGTCATCTCCCATCGGACATCTATGGAGGTCGGTTCACAACTCGGTTATATAACAGTCTTGTGGCATCAATGCAACATCGGGACTCAAGGAGCCAAGTGAGAAGCATTCTGTGGTCACACCTTGGGAGGATAAGCCTCTAGGATTTGCAAACAAATATAGGTGAACATTGGTTTAGGGTCAACTTTGGACTGGCCCAACCTTGTCAGTTCTGGTCCAATTCCCAAAGAAACTAGATCGGTCATTGGTTTTGGGATTTCTTCACCAGCACTATGCGGATTGGTCATCGACTCTGGGAGTTTAGAGTTGGTCTAACCTAGATCAATCCTAACTATATATATTATATATTATATCTAATATATTATTTATAATTTTTTTATATAGAGAAGATTCTAAGTTAATCAATGTCAATAGCATTAAACGGCTCCTTAGTGAGGAGTCCAAGTAATTTTACGTTATTCTTTAATAGCTTAAACTTCTAATGTCTTTTACGATATCAACGGCCATAATTTACAAAAGAGGAAAATATATTTGTGAGAAGTCTTCACTGCATTCAAAATAGTGTAAACAACTCCTCACGGTATCTTTTCTATCTTCTTTGTCTTCTTAATCTTCAATTTGCCAAAATTGAAAGAAACAACTTTCCGCTCGACGCTCACCTTACTCACTTCTAATCGCTTGCGCTGCTCGCTGCTCGCTGCTCAACTCTCACCTTGCTTATTACCCGCCGCGCGCCGTTCGCCCCGTTCGCTGCTCGATGCTCCTTGCTCACGCCACTTGCACCTTGCTCGTCATCGAACCCATTAGGTCGGTTCGGTCTTCAATTGTTTTTTCAAGAAATACAAAAAATGCAATAAACAAATTATTAGTTGGTCTCGGGTTGATTTTGGAACCGGATCGAACTCATTGGGTTGGTCCGATTTTCAGTCTCAAGTTTAATAGAATCGGTTCTCAGTCCCAAAAATTGATGATCAATACTGTGTAAATTAGATTTAGGATTATGGCTGCGTTTGGTATCAGCTTTGCCAAGTAGCTTTGAGTGTCCAAAGCCCATTTGGGCAAATATTTGGTGTTTGGGAATATTTTTGAGACCTGCCTTGAAGAAATGCTGGCCTTGCAAAGGCTGAAAGCCCAAGGCAGGTCCTAGGCTGCCTTGGGCTTTCGGCATTTTCGGAAGGCCCGCGCCACTGTTCATCTTCTTCTTCATCAGTCTCAGATGTCGGCCGGCGAGACTGCGGTTGGTTGGCGATGGGCTGAAGAGAGGCCGGCATGGTCGCCGCACCCTGGCGACCGTCACCGACCAGTCGCACGACCCATCACTAAGGTGGCGGCGAGGTCGGTCGTGCAACCTCCAGCAACCTGCGACCTTACCGCGACCAGGCCACCCACTGCAACGTCGTCTCGACCCAGATGCAGAGGTCGCTTGCGGCGAGGTCTGTCGCCGTGCCTGTGACGAGGTCTGTTGCCGGGACCTCCGGCGACCCACGACCTCGCCGCAATCGAGATCTGGGTCGCGGAGGTCGCCGGAGGTCGCGGCGACCCAGGTGACCCATGACCTCGCCGCGACCCAGATCTGGGTCGCCGGTGATGACCCAAGCGACCTTCGCGGCGCGGTGGGTCGTGCGACGGTGCAGTGGGTCGCGCGATAGCATAACGATGATGGTTGCCGAGACCCTCGCCGCACGGTGACCCAAGCCAGACGCTGCCCTTCGCCGTGCCACCTCCCCCTTGACGAACTGCCTACCCTTCGCCGACGGTGGCCGGCGAAGCCTTGGCTAGCCAACTCTCTTTATTTTTAATAATAAAAGCCTTTTGCAAGTTTAATTTACCCAAACACTATTTTACTCAAAGATATTTCACAATGGACTTTCACAAATAAATTTACCAAACACACTTTGCATTTTGAAGAACTCCTTTAAGTCAAGAGTCTTTACATTTTCTAAAGGACTTTATCCAAAAGTCTTCCCAAACGCAGCCTATGAGTTAGATCAGCCCAACTCAATCTATGCTCAACCTTACAAGCAAGTTCGCTCGACCGATTGAGGCACGTGATTCTCTTTTATCAAATCGAGACTCTTCCTCATGGCCAAATTAATGCGGCCGACAGTGGGATCGCTCACCTATTATTATTAATCAACTGTCGGGAGCAATCCGCCACTAGCAGCGGAAAATGAAAATGCTGAAGTCGAAAGCGCAGCAAACCGAGATATCTCTGGACACCGCAAGCGTCTGAAACCTTCCAAGGCATTCCTAGTCAACCCGAGTTTCAACCCTGGATCGCCTCCCACGTCGTTTTTCGTGATCCGCACGACGCGTGAGGCGACGTTTGTGGATCTCCGCGGGGTCGTGGGTTGCCGTTTTATCGAACGGGAGTACGGTCCTTCCTTTGTTGAGGAAGCCGACACCCGACTTTCCACGGGCTCTATTTGGGGCTGTTAGCTTTTCTTTCCTTTGTTTTAAATATCTTCTTTTGTCCATTTTTGGCTTTTTAATTTGACACATCATTTTGATTTGCCCGTTCTTTTCTTTCCTTTTTTCTTTTTTGCTTTGTTTCTTCTCAATAGATTTGGAGGTTGGTTGATCATTATGAATGATCGAAGAACGAACTGCAATGAATAGAAATCAATAGAGTATAAGGGGTAGGTGCATTATTTGTTTGTCTAAACCATTATGCTACATAGCTAGAGGCCGCCCTCGCGACTTGGGCAGCCTCTAGCTGGCCTTGTGCCGGGCTGGTAGGGCTCGCCCTCGCCGACCATGGGCGAGGCTCGACCCTCACCAGATTCGATGAGGGTGAACCTTGTCGCCCAAGCCTCAAGGGCAGCCTCGCGTCAGGTGGGCAAGGCTCGACCCTTAGCCTCGCCACCCAGCGCGAGGCCGTCCTCACGGCCACTGGCGAGGTGGCCGGCAAGGTTGACCTCGACCTTGCCTGTGATAGCCCGAGCGGCGATGCGCGGGTAGGAGGAATGGCGGTGCGTCCGCCCTCCAGTCCCCGGACGTGTGCAAGGAAGGGGTCCTTGTCCCACATCGCCTAGGGAGGGAGTCTTGGGCTAATTTATAATGGCTTGGGCCCCTCTAACCTGTGTGACGCGTTTTAAAGCCGTGAGGACTTAGTGTCCAAAGCGCACAATATTACACAGTGGGGCTTGGGTCATTACAAATGGTATCAGAGTCGACTCCCGACCGCGTGTGGGGCCACAGCGAGGGCACTGTGCTCCCAAAGAGGGGAGAATGTGACAGCCCAAGCAGCGGTGTGCGGGGAGGAGGGATGGCGATGCGTCCGCGCCTCGATCAAACGTGCGCAAGGAAGGGGTCCTTGTCCCACATCGCCTAGGGAGGGAGTCTTGGGCCAATTTATAATGGCTTGGGCCCCTTTAACCTGTGTAACGCGTTTTAAAGCAGTGAGGACTTAGTGTCCAAAGCGGACAATATTACACAGTGGGACTCGGGTCGTTACATTGCCTGCCGTTGCCTCTGGCCAGTCGCCGAGTCCCGGTGATCGGCTAGAGGAAGAAGGAGGAGAAGGAAAAAATAAAAATAAAAAATTTAAAAATATTAAAATATTATTAAAAGTTGTTCACATCGGCGCCGATCGTCATCATGTGAGCCGACCGGCATCCAGTTAGCAAAATTTAGCCAAAATTGTCCGAAAATGACTGAATTGGCATAACGTAAAAATGTTTAGGACTTAATCGGCAATAAAAAAATGTTCAGCATTAAATTGACACAAATACAAAAAGTTTATGACTTTTTTAATACTTTTCCCAAAGTACTTCACAAGCCTTGGTCGTTATCTTTAATCTCAAAGATAATTGCTACTTTTCTCTAGCACAATGCCTTTGACCTAATGCGATTTATCATGAATTCATTATCAAAAGATAATATAATCATTGTTCAATATTTTTCGTATTGTGCTGACAATCTGAATGCCCAAATTATCAGGTCACCAAAGGCTCCCTGATATGTCCTGCATAATTATTTATCAATTTGGGATTATTCAAATTAAAGTATGTTTATATATTGTGGTTAACTCTTTTGAAAGAAGAGATAATTTGGTCCCAATTAAAGAAAAAAAGGCCTATACAAAAGTTCCTCGCCTTAAACTTCAAGCTGACAAAGACGAATGGTAAAACTCTTGGCCTTACGAGATGAGGGCTGCCTATACCCTGCATCCTGGTAGTGTAAAAAGGTATAGGGTACAGGAATAATATTTCATAAATAAATAAATAATATGTACTTAATTATTTATGCATTTTTTTTTATTTGTGACTTTTGTATTCAAATGTGAAAAAGCCAAAATTGATCAGGAAAACTCAATCATCCGATTGTTATGCTAACGAGTGTGGTTGTTGGTTCATTATTCTCCCTTGAAATTCATCCTAATCATTAGGTTGTTTTGTTTCGTTGTCGTCGAATTGGGCTTGTTACTAAGGTGGAGCCCACATGTAGACATCGTTGTCATGGAACACCAAACAATTTGACTTGTTTTTCCATTTGAAGTTCAGATTGAGTTGGGATAATAGCAAATAATAGTTGCCATTCTCCGTCGCACTACTCTAGAGAGATTAAATCCTTGTAAGGAGAGAGGAGAAAAATTGAAAATTAAGAAAAGGCCTTAGAGAGTAAGATCGTTGGGAAGTGATATGAGTGAGGATAAAAGAATAGTAAAAATGAAAGGGGGAGTGTCACGCCCCGAACCCCGAGACACGTGAACAACCCGCCATGGTCGTGAAATTGCGACATTCCCAGGTAGTGTCGCCGACCCAAATTAATTTATTAAGCGCATGCGGAACGTATTAAGAATCCCCTGACAAATTAAAAGTGGGATAGAATAGCAGGAATAAAAATCAATTCAATACAAGCCAACATGCTGACATAAAATCAATAAGGATTACATGCAGCCAAACTGGGTCGAGGTCTATACACTAGGGATCGATTCACCATCTAGAAAGAACAGTCCTAAGGCCACTAAAAAGATTCGATCCTCCATCTTCTTGACTCGCACTCCTTGCCCAACTTCACCGGCAAATTCACCCGACTCCGCCGGAATCCTCATCTCGCGCCCCGAAATGTGTTTTCCACAACGGGGTGAGACATTGTCTCAAAGCAAGTTCACCACTCCTAAGCCCCTATTAGAAAGAAAATACACCCCAAAGATGACTTAACCACACGTCAAGAAGACTTACCTCGCAACAGTCCGCGCCTGCAGGTTAGTACAATCCAATCATTCAATCGCGTGCAAATATGACAATTAAATAAAGCACGGCACAATCACATCATCAATCAATCAACCACTTGGATCGTCTCAGCGATCAATCGGCTCGGCCGATTACATGTCAATCTATCAAATCAATCAATGCTCCCAACCACGACCCTAAGGGTAAACTCAATAGATCGGTGGTATCACGGCCCCACGTGGCACGACCTTCGAAAAGGTGGTTCAACACTAGTGGCATCCCGGCCCCACTCGGCACGACCTTTGAAAAGGTGGCTATCACGGCCCCAAAGGCACGACCTCTAATAGGTGGTTCGGCCTCACAAGGCACGACCTCTCATAGGCGGTTCATCACGGCCTCAATAGGCACGGCCTCTATTAGGCGGTCAATCACGGCCAAATCCCATCGAATTCTATAATTGAAATTTCTACACATAACCCCTAATTTACGCAATCACACTCACTTCGCCAACAATTGGAGTTTCTACCCATAACCCCTAATTTAAGCAATCACACTCAATTCGCCACCAATCAAGCATCAAATTTAAATTCGACATCACAAAGAATGATCGACGAAATTCGAGCAACCTAAAAATAAATTTTTCCTTTTTTTAAATAATAATATTTAATTAATTTTCGGAATATTTTAATATTATTTTACTAATCCGAATTTCCAACCAATTAAATAATTCTAAATAAAAATCTAAATAAGTCACATCACCATTAACTTTAATTAACCTCTTTTAAACTTAATTAAACCTAATTAAGCTTAATCTAATTTCCTTAATCCAACTTATATTAAAATAATCTAATCTAACCACCTAAACACACTTAATTCAAATTAAACACACTTAGGGCACAATTAACCGGCTAATCAAGGATTAGTGAGGTAACTCACCCGATTAACGTGTCGGACGGACCAAAACGACGAGCGCGACGAGGGGATTGATAAACTCCAAAGCGGGCCTAGTATCCGGGGCCGGGAAGCCGGCCAAAATGGGCCCGAGAGGGGCTGCCATACCCATTTTTGGGAGCTGCTGTCCATGGCCGAGGGAGGGGAGATCCGGGGTGGTTTGGCGGTGGAAACGGCGGAGGGAGGAGCGGCGGCAGACGACGGCGGCCGAAGGAGGGTTGCTGGCGCGCGGGGGAGGCGCGGGACGCGGGCTAGACGGGGTGAGGCGCGCGGAGGGGCTGCGACGGGCGGACGGCGGCTTGTGGCGGCGGCACGGCGCGACGGCGTGGACGGCGGGCGGGCGGTGGCGCGCGACGCGGTGGCGGACGGGGCCGGCGGAGCTGCATCCCCCCGGTCGTGCTCCTCTCCCCCTTCTCTCTCCTCTCAAGGTTGAAGACAACATGGGGCCCTACCTTCTCTCTCTCTCTCCCCCTTTTCCTTTTCCTTTTTCCCTTTTTCTTTTTCTTTCTTTCTTTCTTTCTTTCTCTCTTTCCTCTAGTGGCCCACCACATGACCTCATCGCCGATATCATACTCCACTAACTCCTTCAACTCTTTCAATAGGTGCAATTTCCTTCTCCGTCGGGGTCCGAAATCTTGCGCAACTCAATTCCTTCAATTCTTCTTCCAATTAAGTCCAATTGAAGTCCATAAAAATAATCCAATGTCCCCACACTTTAATTCACATCTTGACTTGTCCATAGAACCTTCTTGAGTTTCAATTGCGCGATCAAAGGCAGACCTTAATTCCTCTTGATTCAATTCAAATTGACCCCCATAAAATCAATTGATGTCTCACTTATCGAATTGATTAATTTCTTTATCCAAAAATCCTTCATATTCCTCAATTTCACAACCCCCGGCTTCAACTGAACGAACACGGCCCTATTTATCCAGTCGAAATTAGGGCCCAAAAATCGGGATGTCACAACTCTTCCCCTCTTATAAAAATTTCGTCCTCGAAATTTAAACCTTTACCAATCCTTACAAAAAAAAAAGCGGGGATACTTTCGTTTCGTTGAGTCTCACCGATCCAAACTAATCCTTTGGTCTCATGGCGCTGTTCGACCATTTTGATCCGAGATACCATCTTGGTATACCAAATCTGCCCCTTTTGAACCGGCAACTGAACTGAAGTTCTCATATATAACACTCTGTCATTCACATCTGGTCTCTTCTTCTCAACTCCCCAATGAATCCTTGAAGCTCAATGACTGAAAATTTCTGACAGCTCTATCTAGCCTTCACTCTGACACTGATCTGACCACTAAAACACTGATTTCTGAGTTGACTCTGGTCTGTAATCTTCCTCCACTTTCCTTTTTCTTTTTTTTTTTCTTTTTTTTTACCACTGAATCATGTACCCTCTGTTATGCACTGCTTAAGAAAGAACCCCCTGAAAGAATCCCTCTGAAAACTCTGCCAAATCTGTAATCTCTAATTTGGATTCGAAATATACATCACCCTCGGCACTCCATGCCGGTGAATTATCCGATGCTCACACGCTTCGATATACCCACTCCGTGACATGACAAAATCTTCAAATCACTGAAATCGAACTTAGATTAGTGGTTAATTTCACTCTGACGCACTTTTGGTGTGACCTAGGCTACTAGGTAGTTCTCAGAACTTTTTAGGACAAATGACCCGTGGTCGATTTCCTTCGAGCCACATTGAACCCACTCGACACAGTGTCGATTTTCGATTGTTGTGAAAATCCCGAGGATTCACATACGGACACAGGGTACCAAAACGATAGAAAAATCAAAGTAGTGTCAGTCGATGAGAGTTTTCCAATTCAGTGGGGTCACCCACGATTGGTCATCCATCTCTACAAACTCACCTATCTTTGATCTTAATTCGATTTTATACTGTGCCGCAATGATCTCTAAAGATGAACATAGTCGAGAAGTCGATCCTTGGTCGAATCGTAAAGTCAATTTACCTTAAAGTCCTTAATGACTCACCTAGCTAGTCTAGTTATCTCGTGAGTAGCCAACTCAGAGAAAAACACTAAAGTCGCGCCGATGAAATGCCCAACTTATCCAGTCAAAGTCAGAATCCATAAACCTGGATGTTGCACACCCAAAACCGGATCCATTCGTATCATCAAAGTGGACCAACTCCATCCATCATTGACCACTATCCTCAAATGGTATCGGTAAACTTCTGAATCCTTAGCAAGCTCATCACAATGTCCCATTGTGATATATTTTCATTCCCATTCTGGACTCTCGAGTAATGTTAAAATTCTCTAAGTCTGCATTACTGGACTTTCACTTACTGACAACTCTGGCACTTGCAACCTGCTTGGCGATTTTCATCTTCACATCAGCCTACCAACTAAACTGACGCCGATTCGACTTACTTGTATTATCTGGTCAAAACCGCAATACCTTAGTGAACTTCTGACAAGATTCTCTCCTTGAGTGCTCCACCGTCAGGCGTATTCATTCACTCATAGAACCTGAACTTTCCATCCTCAGAAATCTCAAGGTAAATCTCTTTCTTACTAGCACCTCTCCTCAGACTTTCTGAACATCTCTGTCTGTCAATTAAGCGCCGATTAAAACTTGAGCATCTGATTCAATTTCAAAAGTTTCAAAATTAAATTATTTTTTTTAGGGCGGCTATAAAATTCAAAGGGTAGCCTACCTCAATTTTGAAAACCAAATTTTGAACCCTTTTTAAATAAAATCTATACTTTAGCAAGTCTGTGCACAATTGAAGACTTTCAACTTGAAGCATCAGTGACTTCTTTCATCCTCCCGGATGATACCGTATACCACTATCCAAGTTCTTCAAAAGATCCGGTTCACGCGTCATCTCATTCAATTCCTCCTAAGAGAATAAATACCTTGAGGCTTTGACGGTCAATAAAGATTTGGAGTCTTTCTTCACACCACTGATATCTCTAGATCTTCGGAGCGGAAATTGTTGCTATGAATTCCAAGTCGTCCGTCAGATAATTCGGTTCATAAGGTCTCAACTCACGGGACACACATGCAACAACCCTATCATGCTGCCTCATTAAGCAACCCAATCCTTTTAAATGATGCGTCACTGAAGATCTCACATCCTCCAAGATCAAACAGAATGGCCCACACAGGTGCAGCAGTCAGCCTCTTCTTAGGCTCGTGAAAACTACACTCGCGCTTGTTTATCCACACGAACCTTTCTTCCTTCCTCGATAGTCTTGTCAACGGTGGTGCTAACACTGAAAGAAAACCCATATACGTACTGTCTGTAACACTCTACTAAACTCAGAAACTCGGATCTCTCATTCATCGTAGTCAATCTCACCAACTCGTTCACTGCCTTAATCTTGACGGGGTCCACGAAGATTTCTTCGCCTGAAATCTCGTGACTTACCAGCGATACACAAGTCATCCAAAACTTGCACTAACTAAACTTAACATGAAACTCAAGAGCCCTCAAGGTCTGAAGTATCATTTTTAACTGTCTCTCGTGCCCCTTGGCATTCTCTGAACACACCTGGATAACTTCATTGAACACAATCACAACTGATTTAAGTACCCTTACACATTCTGCTTATAAGACCCAGACAAACCGCTAAGGTATCTGTCAAACCACACAGCATTACAATGAACTCATAACTGCCGCATTAATTGCGAGATGCCAACTCTGGTATGCCTCTCTTCTTGATCCTCAATTGATGACACCCTGACCTCCAGTCGGTCCTGAGGAATATCAATGTACCACCACAATGGACCAACTTTCTCCTTCACTAATAGAACAGGTGCTCCCCAAGGTGATGCACTGGAACATGTGAATCCCCTATTCAAATTCCTGCATCTGCACCTTCAGTCCTTTTCAACTCAGATAACACCATCCGGTAAGGAGCCTTAGGGACCGACTGCATCCGGCACTAATTCAATCACGACTCTATTTCTCTTCCCGACGACGAACCCGACAACAAACCTGACAATTCTCCACAACATACTTTTAGAAGACTCCTGTACCACAATCGTGTTCTCCATGTCCGACCCCTCAACTGACGCACCCATTACAGTGGCCCTGTAGATTTGATAACTAACAAACTGAACCAGGTCATCTTCCATGACGATTTACAAGAATTTAAGTCCCTCTTTGACTTTCAATGATTCCAAACTTCTGTACGTTAACTGAACAAACTGAATTACAATACTGTCACGATTCAACTAATGATGCCTTCTTGAGCCATGTGTTCTTGTCAACATCAATTGGCAAAGGAGCTTGCAATGCTTCATAGTTGTTTTTGTCATCATTTTGATGACAGGACACTTCATCCAACTTCCCATAAGAGAGTTCCATCAATTTCTCCTCTCGGCTTCAAAAGAGGTCTCTCTCTCTCCTTTCGGAGATTCATTGAGATTTTTACTCAATTTATTCTCGATGCACTTCCACTTTGTAATGGAGCCTCGATGCTCGACAAAGCATCAATTGACTTGCCTTCATCATTCTTGAGCTCATCCCCCACGAATATCTCTCAAGCATCCAATTTTCGTTTCTTCAATGGCCTATTGTGATCGTCCAATGGTTTAACTATTGCCTCACTTAGCAACGCATTATTGTGAGGGTCTTCATCCACTTTGTCGTGACAGATAACCTTTTCAACACCTTTTCTATCTTATCCATTATTTTGAGATGCGCGACATCAAATGCACGAGAAAAGACGAAGTCGGCTTTTTGAAGATCTTCACGTGAAGGTTGCGGATTCCTTGTGTCCTCTCGAAGTGCGGATGACGTGGCATTTTCCAGCAATTGCTTCCGAGGATTATCATTTGCAAGACCTACACCTTTACCGATGCCGAATAATTCATTCTCAATAACAGGGCAAACCTTGAACCTCAACTCAGATACGATGGCTTGATCCTCGATCAGAATTCCATACCGGACCTCAACAAGCTTGGCCACAACCACGGTCACAATACTGGCGGCAATAGAAACAACAACAACAACGGCGGTCACGGCCCTGGCGGCACTGATGGTGACGGCACAACAACGACTGAAGCGGCGGCCTACTAACCATTCTGTTTCCCAACCTCTCAAGCATCCTCAAAAACCGAGCAAACTTTGAACCTTCGGGGGCTACTACCCCAGCATTGACTAGAGACAATGCTTCACCACTCACACTGGCCCCAACTTGCTCATTACCCGGAGCACCACGGGCACCAACTTTCAACAACGGTCCACCTCGAAACACAGGGCCTACGACCCTCACTAGGCGGCCCTCGACACACGGTCACTCACGCAGCAGGCTCGACACAGACGCCCGCTTCTCAAACGAACACAGAACGACCACACAAACAAGCTACCAAACAACTATCAATCACATGCATTAGAATATTAAAAGCCTTTCCTACTAACTATCCCATGACTCATTGCACCTTATCACTCCATTCACTGACCATGCTCTGATACCACTTAAACGGGGTTGTCACGCCCCGAACCCTGAGACACGTGAACAACCCGCCATGGTCGTGAAATTGCGACAATCCCAGGTAGTGTCGCCGACCCAAATTAATTTATTAAGCGCATGCGGAACGTATTAAGAATCCCCTGACAAATTAAAAGCGGGATAGAATAGCAGGAATAAAAATCAATTCAATACAAGCCAACATGCTGACATAAAATCAACAAGGATTACATGCAGCCAAACTGGGTCGAGGTCTATACACTAGGGATCGATTCACCATCTAGAAAGAACAGTCCTAAGGCCACTAAAAAGATTCGATCCTCCATCTTCTTGACTCGCACTCCTTGCCCAACTTCACCTGGCAAATCCACCCGACTCCACCGGAATTCTCATTTGCGGCCCCGAAATGTGTTTCCCACAACGGGGTGAGACATTGTCTCAGCAAGTTCACCCCTCCTAAGCCCCTATTAGAAAGAAAATACACCCCAGCATGACTTAACCACACGTCAAGAAGACTTACCTCACAACAGTCCGCGTCTGCAGGTTAGTACAATCCAATCATTCAATCGCGTACAAATATGACAATTAAATAAAGCACGGCACAATCACATCATCAATCAATCAACCACTTGGATCGTCTCAGCGATCAATCGGCTCGGCTGATTACATGTCAATCTATCAAATCAATCAATGCTCCCAACCACGACCCTAAGGGTAAACTCAACAGATCGGTGGTATCACGGCCCCACGTGACACGACCTTCGAAAAGGTGGTTCAACACTAGTGGCATCCTGGCCCCACTCGGCACGACCTTCGAAAAGGTGGCCATCACGGCCCCAAAGGCACGACCTCTAATAGGTGGTTCGGCCTCACAAGGCACGGCCTCTCATAGGCGGTTCATCACGGCCTCAATAGGCACAGCCTCTATTAGGCGGTCAATCACGGCCAAATCCCATCGAATTCTATAATTGAAATTTCTACACATAACCCCTAATTTACGCAATCACACTCAATTCCCCAACAATTGGAGTTTCTACACATAACCCCTAATTTAAGCAATCACACTCAATTCGCCACCAATCAAGCATCAAATTTAAATTCGACATCACAAAGAAATGATCAAGACGAAATTCGAGCAACCTAGGGGCTAAAAATAAATTTTTCTTTTTTTTTTATAAATAATAATATTTAATTAATTTTCGGAATATTTTAATATTATTTTAATAATCCGAATTTCCAACCAATTAAATAATTCTAAATAAAAATCTAAATAAGTCACATCACCATTAACTTTAATTAACCTCTTTTAAACTTAATTAAACCCAATTAAGCTTAATCTAATTTCCTTAATCCAACTTATATTAAAATAATCTAATCTAACCACCTAAACACACTTAATTCAAATTAAACACACTTAGGGCATAATTAACCGGCTAATCAAGGATTAGTGAGGTAACTCACCCGATTAACGCGCCGGACGGACCAAAATGTCGAGTGCGACGAGGGGATCGATAAACTCCAAAGCGGGCCTAACATCCGGGGCCGGGAAGCCGGCCAAAACGGGCCCGAGAGGGGCTGCCATACCTATTTTTGGGAGCTGCTGTCCATGGCCGAGGGAGGGGAGATCCGGGGTGGTTTGGCGGTGGAAACGGCGGAGGGACGGCGGAGGGAGGAGCGGCGGCGGATGCACGACGGCGGCCGGCGGAGGACGACGGCGGCCGGAGGAGGGTTGCCGGCGCGCGGGAGGCGTGGGGCGCGAGCCGGACGGGGTGAGGCGCGCGAATGGCCGAGCGGAGGGGCTGCGACGGGCGGACGGCGGCTTGTGGCGGCGACACGGCGCGACGGCGTGGACGGCGAGCGGCGGTGGCGCGCGACGAGGCGGCGGACGGGGTCGGCGGAGCTGCCCCTGTCCGTGCTCCTCTCCCCCTTTCTCTCTCCTCTCAAGGTTGAAGATAACATGGGGCCCCACCTTCTCTCTCTCTCCCCCTTTCCCTTTTCCTTTTTCCCTTTTTCTTTTTCTTTCTTTCTTTCTTTCTTTCTCTCTTTCCTCTAGTGGCCCACCACATGACCTCATCGCCGATGTCATACTCCACTAACTCCTTCAACTCTTTCAATAGGTGCAATTTCCTTCTCCGCCGGGGTCCGAAATCTTGCGCAACTCAATTCCTTCAATTCTTCTTCCAATTAAGTCCAATTGAAGTCCATAAAAACAATCTAATGTCCCCACACTTTAATTCACATCTTGACTTGTCCATAGAACCTTCTTGAGTCTCAATTGCGCGATCAAAGGCAGACCTTAATTCCTCTTGATTCAATTCAAATTGACCCCCATCAAATTAATTGATGTCTCACTTATCGAATTGATTAATTTCTTTATCCAAAAATCCTTCATATTCCTCAATTTCATAACCCCCGGCTTCAACTGAATGAACACGGCCCTATTTATCCAGTCGAAATTAGAGCCCAAAAATCGGGATGTCACAGGGAGGGGGGCCCATTAACTGGGAAGATTGTTCTTTTTGTTTATTTATATGTTTTTTTGCTCAATGTTCACTGATCCGGTGACCTCTGAGGGCTTAAAGGTTTGAATGATTGGAGCCACCTGGGCCCAATCATCGAATTCGGCCCGAATCCACAAAAGTTAATACTAGCCTGGGCCAGCCCATTAAGGACAGTGGGCTTGTCCAGGCCCAGGACCAACTAGGCGCCGAAGTTAATTCATGGACAACATTTTCCTACAGATGCAGCAAGACAGAGATCCCAAGGATACTTGCGGTTGACGCCCAAGAGATCAATGAAAACTGTTCTTGCCTCTTTGCTTGGTATATCGTCTTAATGACACGTAGCATTTTTTTTTTTTTTGGATTTTCATAGAAAATTTAACAAAATTAACTATAGACTTCGATGCCCTTCTCTAATCCAAGTTCTAAACACTTCCCAGTGACTACAAAATTATTTGAATTGTCATTTCAATTTAGTTAAATTTGTTTGTATATCATTCCATGTTTTGCTTGTGATTCTATGTAAACCTAATTGACTCGTTCTATAAAAATTGTTTAGGCAATTATTGATTTTGAGCGAATCGAGTATCATCCCCCGCAAAACCATGCCGGGCGGGAAACATACAGAATGTTAGGCCGATTTCTTCCAAGGTGAACTGGACACATGTCCAATATCTCCATGTGCTTTCTTTGGTTTTAGTCTATGATTTATGAGTCAGATTAGGCCCCTGATGTGTTTGTCCTTGTATGGTGTGCTAAGAGCGCCTATATTCAGTTCTGCTCATATATTATCGTATGGTTGCTAGCTATTAACAAGAGCAATTAATGTCTGATCTTTTCATGAATCTTATACTGGTAAATAGGGTAGGGGCATTATATTTGATTTGACTTTATATTCAATTTATTAAAAGAGGTAAACAATTTGAAATCGATGCTTACGCCTTGTCGTCTTTGTCATGTAAGGCAGAATCTCATCTTCCATTTTGGCTCTTGAGCAGGGGTTCTGGGGCTGCAAATGTAGAAGAAAACCTAATTGGCTTAGACAAAATTTACTCAGACAACTCTGAGGAGAAAAAGGAAGAAATATTAACAGGTGACAATTTCATCAATGCATAAAGGAAGTTAGGTCTAAAATGGAATGTTGTCTACATTCAAATGTGATCCTTTGAATTTAGAATCGACCACCTCTCTCATTCTCTCAGATCCTAAATTCAAAATTAAAAGAGGTAGAGAGAGAGAGAGACAGAGAGAGAGAGACAGAGAGAGAGAGAGAGAGAGAGAGAGAGAGAGAGATGCGTCTTGTCTTGAGGGTTGAGGACGGAGGAAGGCAAAGTGTGCTTGCTGCTGGTGGTGGCCGATGGAGGCAACGGGTGTGGCGGTGAAGTGTTGGTTGGTCAAGCGACCGCAATGATCCTAGAGAAAGAAAGGAGGAGGTAGAAGATGGATGGTGTCTCGTCATTTTTTAGAATGTCTTAGGGTACATTTATTTCATTGAAAATTTAATGATAAATGAAAATACTTTTTCATGAAAATTTTTATAAGGGAAAATGGTTCTTTTTCATTCTTTTGGTGATATAGAAAAAGTAATTTCCTCCTTGCTAGAAGTCAAAATCGTTTTCCCCTAATCTAAATTGTTGTTATTAGTCCATGAAAACTATATCCGTAAATCAATTAGTTTTCCATCATCCAAATACAAAAAAGTTGACGAAAACAATTTTCTTTAAAAAAAAACAAACCTTCAATTAAACTACACCGTCTATTTAAAATGTGTTGATGCGGCATCCTTTGAAGATTTAAAGTTCCTATCATGATAAGATAAACTCTCTAGATGTCCTAAAAAGTCCTGCCAAACCTTTTTTATTTAGTAGTATGATAATTTCAATTGGGTGATAAAACGAGTGGGATTTGTATTTGGAATAACACGTCTCTCCCCCAATTCCCTCCTCATATTTTTCTTTCCTAGAGAGAGGGAATTCAGGGATGACATTGAGGAGTTTCCACCCCTTGGGGATTCTTTCCCCCGTTTCTTCCTCTTAAGCCTTTTAAGAACCTATTCAAGTCCACATCTTACGGGGAGGTCTCTAGCCACTATATTTTTCGAGATGTGGGAGCTATCTCTATCCCTTGAGTTTAACGTTGGGAACACTCCAAAGGAGGAGCCGGCAGGGATTGGTAGACCTACCCCATTATAGGGTAGGCCCCATCATTTCCCAATAGGGACATAAGGGGTTACCCTCCCCAGGAGGGTTCTTCCTTTGTTTCCCTATTGGCTTTTTAAGGACCTACCTATATCCAAACTTATGGGGAGGTCTTTAGCCACTATATTTTTCGAGGTGTAGAAGTAGTTTTATCCCCTTAGTTTAACGTCGGGAGACACTCCAAAGGAGGAGCTATTGACAATTAGCTAACCTACCCCACCATAGGATATGCCTCATCAGTTTGCAACAAGGGCATAAGGGGTCAAATTTCCTATCATGATAAGATAAATTCTCTAGATGTCCTAAAAAGTCCCGTCAAACCTTATTTATTTAGTGACATGACAATTTTGATTGGATGTTAAAACAAGTGCAATTTGTATTTGGAATAATTGTCATGCTAAAAAAACCGATATGAAAATGTCGAATTATTTAGCAAACAAAATTCTGTAAGATTTTTCCTTTACCATAAAAAAAAAAAAAAAAAAAATTATGTAAGATTTTTCTGTACATGTAGCATTACAATAATGCTAAAGAACCTCTGCGCAGTACATTTTCCTCTTTTTTTTTTCTTTTTTTTTTTTTTCTGAAATTACCGTCCCTCAGGAAAGGTAGAATAGGAGAACATTCATCTTGGGTAGTCTAATGTTGAAGTCAGAATAGGTCCTGAGCAGGACCTTAAAAGGCTCTGATAGCCCGGAAAGACGGGTCTCGGAGAAACGGAGGGATAACCTCCCTGGGGTGGGAGTCCCTGCTGTCTTCGGGTATAGCCAGGGGGAGGCTAGAAAAATATTTCCTCCCCACTGCTGGACCGGCCACAGTCCCTACCTGGGTAACCAGGCAAGGGTACGGCCAGCACGCCTGAACCCCGCGATGCCGGTATCCTAGTCGAACTAGGCAGGTACAGGGTAGTGATGGTGCCAGTGGAAACACTGGGTGGCCGGCCGATCAATTTGATTCCACTACCCTACATATTGGTAGGATTTCCTCCTCTGGACCGAATCTGTAATCTTCATTAGCAGATTCATTTTCTGTGGTTTCCTGCAAATGCAAAATGATTAAATAATTATGTAGGAAAGGATTTCATGGGAAGACTTTACCATCCCTGAAAGTTCATCGTTGCGTTTACTTGTGAAAACTTCCTACAATGCTAAATAGTTCGTGCCAAATCGTGTCGTCGTTTGCCTATAAATGAGGCCATGCCATCAATGAACCAATCTCCTGCAAAACCAGTCAGGTCTCAGGTTCAAGACAAATGAGTCACGAAGCTACATCAATGGCTTCCTTTTTCTCCTCCATGATCATCACCTTCTCCTTCTTTTTCGTTGCTGTATTCGCAGTGGCTTCAGCTCAGCTATTGCCGAACTTCTATGCGAGCTCGTGTCCTTCGGCTCTGTCCATTATCCAAGACGCCGTGAGCACCGTGGTGTCCTCCGAACCCCGAATGGGAGCCTCACTTCTGCGTCTTCACTTCCACGATTGCTTTGTCAATGCAAGTTCTCATTTTCCTCTTCATATGTCGTCTTCATCATCAAAGTTCCACTGAACACTTCACTTTGCTACGGCAGATACAGAACTTGGTATTCAATCCGTTGGTTAACTAGTAGATCGCGTGCTCGTATTATGGTTTGAGCCCAGACGAGCTTTCACTCAACTTTGTATGCTTCGTGAACCTTTCATGAGGAGCTCAGTAAGAGAACCTACTGCATAATACGATTCTCCAGTCGAAGAAGAATAAACACATGATTAGGTTCACACAGCCACTTCATACATTCGAAAGACGATAAATGAGGCGAGTCTTGTGTTAATTCGCGACCCAATCTCGTATCATGTCGTTTTTTCTAGATTATAAATGTCATATTCAGTTCTAGGCGATTCTTCTACTTCCGTCCAAGTTGCTTTATCTGTCGAACTTTGTTCAAGCAGAGAGGGAGCAAACGAGGTTGAAACGAAAGCTTAATGGTGTGTCGACAAAAAGAGCTAATGATATCGAGGTTCGAACAGGGTTGCGACGGGTCTGTGTTGTTGGACGACAAGGAGGGATTCACCGGCGAGAAGACAGCTCGCGGCAATGTAAATTCAATCAGGGTTTTGGACGTGGTCGACAGTATCAAGACTCGGCTTGAAGAACAATGCCCCGGGATCGTTTCGTGCGCTGACATCCTAGCTGTCACGGCCCGCGATTCCATCGTTGCCGTAAGATACCTTTCCTACTTGTAGGGAAACACGAGATACCCTTTTGATCATCTCTCAAAAAAGAAGGGAGACCGAAAATCTCTCGATAAGCTCGCATTTCTTCTGAACACGGCATGACAAACCAATTGATATTCTCATAAAATATAGTGGTTATGTGCTACAACAATTACAGAATCTCCATATTGATTGGTCAGACATGGTAGCATTGGCAAAGAATATTACTTTCCATGCCCATGGCGATGCACTAATCGATGATTTCGGATAAAATGTTACTCCAAGTATAGTCTTATATCCCTTTTTTAATCAACAAGACAGAAGGTGATTATGATCAGATTGATTATACTAATTGGGGATCATGCAATAATTTTCAGTTGGGTGGACCCACGTGGACCGTTCAACTAGGTAGGAGAGATTCAACCACCGCAAGTTTGAGCGCTGCAAACAGCGATATTCCTTCGCCTTTCTCGGACCTTAGCGTTCTCATATCTGACTTCGCTAAGAAGGGATTCTCTGCCAAAGAAATGGTCGCCCTCTCAGGTGTTTCATCTAATTTACTTGGCCTTGGCAAAAAATGTCATTAATCTAAGAGAGAAGTATCATTCTTTTGGTCTTCGCACTCTGGAAAGGCTTTCTTTGATTGTCGCTGCAAGAAAATCGCCCGACCATGATCCACCGTCTTACATGCGCTTTTGTGCCGCAGGAACTCACACGATAGGCCGAGCAAGGTGCTTCCTGTTCCGTGCTCGCATCTACAACGAGGAGAACATCGACCCCACATTCGCCACGTCGTTGAGGCAGAACCGTCCCGGTGCGGGCGGGAATGATAATCTCGTGCCGCTTGAGACCGGCGACAGCGACATGTTCGACAATAACTACTTCAAGGACCTAGTGAGCATGAAGGGCCTCCTGCACTCGGACCAGCAGCTGTTCAACAACGGATCCACCGACGCACAGGTGAAGGCCTACAGCCTCGACTCGGCCTCCTTCTTCGCCGATCTGGCCAATGCCATGGTGAAGATGGGGAACCTCAGCCCCCTCACAGGAACGGATGGGGAAGTCAGGAACAACTGCAGGAAAGTTAATGGATCTTAATTCAGCGATTAGCTTTTGCGAGGATGTTCGGGTAATTTATATAAAACCATTTTATATAGATCTTGATACCCAACAATAAGGTGATTGGGTTATAAGCTCGCATGCCCAAAAACAGAACATGCGTGGCTTGCGAGGATAACGTCTCGTGAATAATTACCTCGTCGATGTAATCAAAGAATTACACGCTTAATGAAGAGAGTATCATGTGCCGGTGATTGGGGTACCCTTTCCCATCATAGATCATAAAATATCAGGTAGGCATCTAGCTTGATCTCATCACACATTTTGAATCGATTTTCAGTTATTTGATTGGCATTTATGATGGATAGATACGGTACAATGAAAAGAGTTTTGAAGATTAGCAAACACAATTTTATTGGATGCATAGTTTGTAGAAATAGATCACCGACAGTAGAGATCGTAGCACGATGAATGACCTCAGTTAATATCAAGTGTAACTTTTGCAAGGCCGGTATAGAAAACAGAACTCATTTATTCTTCCAGTGCGAATGGACAAGTAGCATTTGGCATGGTATCCTTGTGCAACATAGAATAAGGTGGTCTTTAAGAGGATGGAATGAGAAACTTCAATGGATGATTAGGGCAACAAAGGGCAAATGTGTGTAAAAAAGTAAGAGATAGAGCTTCACTTTACCGAAAAATTAGACCTTCCTAATAAAATGTTGTATTTGGCTGTTATGTGGAGATTTCATACTTCCATCTTTTTGAATTATTAGATCTATTTATAATGCGAGGGATGCCCTAAGTTGTTGTACTTCATTTGGTTTATAATGCTCACATATTAAACAAAAACAAAAAAAGACTTTTGAAGAAGTCGTGGGTAACAATTAAGCTAATGGCCATTAAAGTCAATGTGTAATCAAGTCCTCAGACTTATAATTTATACTTCCTTAAAATGAGGTACTTCTCTCTTATTCAGCTTCTGATTTGCCTAGATGATGGTGCTAGTAGTGACTCCTGGTGATAATCAATGATAAAGTGAGGAACCAAGTTGCAATCGGAGAATTACCAAAAAAGTCCTAAACCTATTGTAATTGTGCCAATTCAGTCCTAAACCTTTTTTTTTTTTTTGTCCAATTTAGTACTAAACCTTTTATAATTGTGCCAATTCAGTCCATCCGGCCAAAATTGGCGGCCGGCGCCGACGTGGACGCCGACGGGGACAACCGGCGATGTAATTTTTTAATATTTTTTATTTTTTTCGAATTTTTAAATATTTTTTAAATATTTTTAAATATTTTTATTTTTTTATTTTTGGTCTTCTTCTCCTTCCTCTAGCCGACCGACGCCGGCCAGGGGTGAGGGCCGGCGAGGCCGACCTCGCCGACCATTGGCGAGGCTCGCCCGCCGCCACCGGCGGAGGCGAGCCTCGCCCGGCCGACGGCGAGGCGGCCGTCGCCAAATCCGGCGAGGCTCGACCTCGCCATGGGCCGGGTGAGGCCGAGCCTCCCAGTTGCATTTGGCAACGGCATCCTCACCGTCGGCGGGCAAGGCCGAGCCGCCGGATCCGGCGAGCTTGGCCCTCGCCGACCACCGGCGAGGGCGAGGCCCCGCCACGCCGCGTGGGGTAGTCGAGGAACTTGCGGAGGAGCTCGATCTCGTCCTCGTCGGTCCGAGGCGCCGGAACAGGTTTTGGCGACGGTCATTGCCGGGGAGGGCCGCTTGAGCTCGGAGGGGGAGATCGTGCCAACGATCGGGGACGGGGAGGTGGCGGGGGCGGCGATGGCGACGGCGGCCTTGCTGGCCACCGGGCGAGGTCGACCCTCGCCCTCGCCGGTGGCGGGCGAGGCTCGGCCGCCCCGCCCGCCTCGCCGTCGCTCGGGCGAGGCTCGCCTCCGCCAATGGCCGGCGAGGCCGGGCCGGGCGAGGCCGCCCGCGCCCTCACCTCCGGCCGGCGTCGGCCGGCTAGAGGAAGGAGAAGAAGACCAAAAAAAAAAAAAAAGAAGATTAATTAAATTTTTAAAAAATATTTAAAAATTCGAAAAAAATAAAACAAAATATTAAAACATTACCTCGCCGGCCGGTTGTCCTCGCCGGCCACGCGCGGCGGCCGGCCAAATTTTGGCTGGATGGACTGAATTGGCACAATTATAAAAGGTTTAGGAATAAATTGGACAAAAAAAAAAAAAAAAAAGGTTTAGGACTGAATTGGCACAATTGCAATAGGTTTAGGACTTTTTTGGTAATTTTCCTGGTTGCAACCGATGATCTACCGGCAGGAGACAGCCTCCTAGAACTCCTCCTGCTTGTGATTCTACCCAAGGGCTGGTGTTATTGAATGTGATGAGATGCATGATGAAATGACAAGTGATTTACTTTAATTTGGGAAACGAATGGTTAATTCAGCGGGAAGTAGATCCACGCTTACTCTGATTTTTTTTGCCTGAAATACATAGCTGGATAGATCCATCAGGAACGCATAAGTACGGATGTATTAAAGAATTATTACGCTTCCAGACAATATGGAATCAAACGAGATATTTTTCCATGCTCTTATATTTGCCATGAACTTCGTCAATACTATTTTCACCACTCAAAAAAATCAAATTGGCCAGACAATACTCATAATCACATGACCCACATCACACAAATTAAACTATACATGTAAGAAATCTACCAGGACACTAATTTCCATATTGAAAATGATGTCAAACTAGGCCAAAATGCCATAGACTCGATATCAGCTCATGCTGTCATATTATAAAAGGGTTAGCTTCCCCATTTCTACTCACTTTCCTTGGATTTCTTTCTATCAACGACGTGAATTTTCTAATTCTAATATTCTAAAAGAAAGTTTGATTTTTTGACCACCCTTTGTAGCTGTTCTTTCTTTTTTCCCCTTATGGTCGGAAAGATGGTTTAATTCATTAAGTCGAAGATTGAGCATACATAAATGAACCGTCAGAGCAAATAAGAGCCCAAAGAGTCTGAGAGATTGGTTCAGCATTTGCAAGGGACTTTTTGAGTCCAATGCAAATGCTGAAAGCCCAAAGCTACTTAGGGAAATGCAATTGTGTTTGGTAAATTTTTTTTGCCATTAGACTTTGAGTTAAATGTACATTTGGTAAAAAAATCTTTTGCAATGAGCTTTGATGGATATAATATGTGTGTGTATATATATTTTTTGAAAATTGAACTAAACGCGACGAAGGGCTATGGCCGTCATCGAGTCAAATCTGGCACCAACGGCCGTCGTCGCGCAACCCTTGCGAGACCTAGACGAGGGCCGCTTGCGGTTACGAGACCCAGGCGACAGTCACCTGGGTCGCGCGGCCACTGGGTCGAGCGACCCTCGCCGAGGGTCGCCTGAGGTCAGGCGACCTCCGACAACCCTTGGCTACCGCCAGAGATCGCCCAAACTTGGGCAACCTCAACTGACAGCTGTCGACGCCAGATCTGGCTCACTGGCATCTGTAACCCTTCACTGGTCCGACGAAGGGTTGCCTCCTTTTTCAATTAAAAAATAATAATTAGGGGCAAAAATTGGAAATATGAAGAATTAGTAAGGGTGGTTTTGGAAGGGAAAAAATAATTTCAGCATTCGGCGGAATGTTGAAAGTTCAAAGCTAGTTCCTACTAGCTTTGGGCTTTCAGGATTTTGAAGGCAAGTTGAAAGCTGAAAATTGACTTTAAAGTTGAATTAAATGATCCAGCATTTTCCCAAGGGGCTTTCAGGCCTAAAAGCTCATTGAAAATGCTGAACCAAACGCAGCCTATGAGCTTTAGCGACTTAATGGGCAATTTTGTTTGCTCAGCTGGATATAAAGTCCAGTTTGATGAAACTACAATCAAAGAGCAGTTTGGCCCGGAACGAGGGTAGAAAGAAGCGTTCACCGTGTCCATCAATAGGGTGAGGCATGGTCAATACTCGGGTTCCAATCTGCTTGCTGTAGGGGAGCGCATATTTGTTACTTCGTCAAATAGTCTTTGACATCCTATGCTTACGGCGACAGGACTTGGTGAACTAGGACTAATGGATAGCGAGCGACGTCGAGCGACGATCTCTACACGGCTTTGAATCTGGACCTTTCGTCAGGAAAGTGAAATTGTGAGCACTCGGAAGGAGTTTTTTACGTAGCTGCCCATCTCCGTCCCACAAGATAGCTAACTGGGAAGAAAGCTCCAAGAGTACTTTACAAGCCTTGGGAGGTAGATTTTGCTACTTTTCTCCAGCATGGTGCTTTTCATGTGAGATGCTATTTTTTACGATTTCATCGTCAGAAGCTAATATAATCATTGTTCAGTAACAGTGATACAGTGCCAATGGCCAAATGCTCAATTTATCAGGTCACCAAAGGCTCCCTGATTTGCTACATAAATTATTTTATCAATTTTGCATCATTCAAATTAAAGGATGTTTATATATTGCGGTTAAGATATAGTTTTCTATAGCTTAATTAACTGATTGGTTCTAAGCATAATTACTCAAAAAGAGTTCTTGTATCTTCTTTGGGACGTATGATAAGCCATTGGAATGTCGGCTTATAGTTATCTCTCAAAGAGACAAATGCGTAACCATTTTACATCAAAATTGAATCAATAGGGTCATTTTCTAAGGGTGCCAGTAGAACTCATGGATCTTACTCATTTTGTAAACTGACATGTTCAAGTAGGTTCTCAGATAGGTATTACAGCTCGCAGAGCAAGTTCTATGTTTTAGAGTTTCAAAGCTAATGAGTATAAGTTAGTGTTTTGGGTTTGGAGTCGTACTACGTTTTACGCACTGATCTTACTTGTGAAGAAAGCTAGAACTATGAGTTAAAAAAGAAGGGAAGAGAGTTGCTCTCTTGCACCTGCTAATCTCTTGTTAGTAGCAATAACAGTAGATGGGAACTCTTTCAAAGGAAAAGACGATTTGGTGCCAATTAAAGAGATAAGGGCTTATTTGAAAGTTCCTTGCTTTAGACTTTGAGTTGATAGAGAGGAATGGCATAACTCTTGACCTAACAAGACGAGGGTTACGCATACTCTTCACTCTGATAGCATAAAAAGTTACAAGGTATCATGGATAATATTTTATAAATAAATAGCGTGTACTTAATTATATATAAATTCTTTTTTTCTTTGTGACTTTCATATTTAGGTATATGAAAGCCCAAACTGATCAAGAAAACCCAATCGTCTGATTGTTGTACCGACAATTATGGTCGCTGGTACATTATTCTCCCCTGGAATTCATCCTAATCGCTAGGTTGTTTCGTCTCGTTGTCGTCGAATTGGGCTTGTTACTAGGGTGGAGCTAGCATGTGGAGCTAGCATGTAGACGTGGTTGTCGAGGAACACTGAACAAGTTGACTTGTTCTTCTAGTTGAAGTTCGGATTGTGTTGGGATAATAGCAAATAGGAGTTGCCATTCTCCGTTGCAATACTTCAGAGAGCTTAAATCCTTGCAAGGAGAGAGGAGAAAAAATAAAAACTAACAAACGGTCTTCGAGATTAAGAGCATCAGGAAGTGATACGTGAGCGAGGATAAAAGAGTAGTGAAAATGAAAGGGAGAGGGAGCCCTATTTATTGGGATGATTGTTCTTTTCTGTTTATTTATTTCTTTTTGCTCAATGTTCACCAATCTGGTGACCACTGAGGGCATAAAGGTTTGAATGATTGGGGCCACATGGGCTCAATCTTTGAATTCGGCCTCGTTCCACAGAAGATGATAGGAGCCTGGGCCAGCCCATTAAGGACAGTGGGCTTGTCCAGGCCCAGGACCAACTAAGCTGGGGCCCGGGACCCAACGGACAGGCCATGTGCCAAAGTTAATTCATGGAAAATATTTTCTCATAGATGCAACAAGATAGAGGTACCAAGGATACTTGCGGTTGACACTAAAGGTGAGCATAATTTCAGAATAGAACCTGGAACAGAAAAATCGGACAAGTTGGTCCGAGGTATGCAAGATAGGTTCCAGGTTCTAAAAATTGGGAAAACTATTTCAACGAGTAAGTTCTAAGTTTTAAGTAGGTGAAATCCAGAACCTGAAACAAGTTTTTATGTTTCTCTTAGGTTATGTCTTTGTGCAATTCTGCAGTGGAGTCCAATGTGAGTGTAAAATTTGAAATCATAGTCCGAGTTTTTATTTAATGGTTGAGAGTTTTATTTTATTAATTTTTCATATTCTTCGTTTCTAAATATAAATTATATTCAATGGATTGTACTAACAAGTGGTGGTTAGTAAATCATCAACAATCGTTTAATTAATAATACACGTGGAATCTGAAATCTATGACGGGGTAAGTTACAGGTTCTAAAGTATGCGGGGTGGGCTCTAAGTTCTTAAAAATAATAAATGTGTTTCAATAGATAGGTTTTGGATTTCAAGTGGGATTTTTACAAAACATGAAACCATACACCCCGAGTTGACACCCAAGATATCAATGAAAATTGTTCTTGCCTCTTTGCTAGGTAGATCGTTCCCATTACGCGTAGCATTTTTTTTTTTTTTTGGATTTTCGGAGAATATTTAATAAAGTTAAATATAAACTATTAAGCTTATGGTTATATATCATACGGTCAAGGGGAAGAAAAAGTTAGATGTACACCTAAAAATTACAACTTCGGTGCCATTCTCTAATCTAAGTGCTAAACGCTTCTTAGTGATTAGAAAATTTATTGAATTGTCATTTCAAATCAGTTAAACTTGCTCGTATATCATTCCATGTTTTGCTTGTGATTCTATGTTAACCTAATTGAGTCGTTCTATCAAAATTGTTTAGGCGACTTTTGATTTTGAGCAAATCGAGCATCGCCCCCGATCAAACCGTGTTGGGCAGGAAACATAAAGAATGTTTGGCCTATTTCTTCCAAGGTGAGCTGGAGATGCGTCCCATATCTCCATGTGCTTTCTTTGGTGTTAGTCTATGATTTAGGAGTTGGATTAGGCCTCAATGTGTTTGTCCTTGTATGGTGTATGAGCTAAGAGTGCTTAGGATTCAACTCTGCTCATATACTATCAAATAATAGCTAGTTAATAACAAGGGCTACTACCGTCTGACTCTTTTTCATGAATCTTAAACCGGTAAATCAGGTAGGGGCTTTATATGTGATTTTACTTTATATTCGATTTAGCAAAAGAGGTAAACAATTTGAAGTTGGTGCTTACGCCTTTTCGTCTTCATCATGTAAGGCATAATCTCATCTTCCGTTTTGACTCTTGAGCAGCGTTTTATGCGGCTGCAGATGCATAAGAAAACCTAATTGGCTTAGACAAAATTTACTCAGACAACTCTGAGGGAAAAAAGGAAGAAATATTGATACATGATAGTTATATCTATGCATATTAAGTTTAGAATGAAATGTTCTCTACATTCAAATGCGATCCTCTATTCTTAGAACCAACCGCACATCTTCAAACTACCTTCATGAGAGAGTGTCAAGTCAACACGCCGAGTTATCAAAAGTTGAAACATCTGCGTTGGTTTCTCAATTCTTTTTCCCCCTCTTTTCTTTTCGCTTCTTGCTTCTTCCATATCCGCTCCTTAATTACTGTATAGAAACCTAAAAAGTTTGCCATTGTCACCATCTTTCTTACCGTTGTTGTGGCTCTACCTCCCTCCAACCACCTCTCTCTTTCTCTCCGACCCAAAATTCGAAATCAAAAGAGGTATAAATAGAGAGACTCTTCTAGTCTTGAGGGTTGAGGATAGAGGAAGGCAGACGAAGGTGAAGAGTGCTTGCCGCTAATGGTGGCTAATCAACGTAAAGGGTGTGGCAATGTAGTGTTGGTTGATTAAGGGCACGCATGACAACCATTTTACTTGTGGCTGTATCTTTTTTTTCTATTTCCAAGAACATATCTAGAACAAAAATTCGTTTAGTAATCACTTTTATTTTTCTACTTCTAGTTTGAATTTTTAGTTTAGAAATAGGTTTGAAACAGAAATGAAATGTAAAAATTTTCTACTTTTTTATTTCTAGAATAGAAATAAAAAATAAATACTTTTCTCATTGCTCGCCCTCGCTAATAGCCGGCTGCCCACTCGCCTTTACCAGCTATAGGCCACCTCCTGCTGCCGCCTAGGTGAGAGAAATTTTATGTAGTTATTAAACACATATTTTTATTTTGAAACTCATTTGGATAATAGAAATATAAAAATCTATTTCTCATCAAAAATTGTGTCTAAAAATGGAATGGTTATTATTCATGGACTAAGCAACCATGGTGATACTAGAGGGCAACAAGCCGAGGATATAGGATAGAGAAAGAAAGGAGGAGATAGAAGATGGGTGATGTCCCGTCATCCTTTTAGAATGTCTTAGGATGTATTTATTTCACTGAAAATTTCACAATAAAAAAAAATTCATGAAAATTATATTAAGGATGATTGGCCATTTCCCATTTATTTGGTGTTTAAGGAAAGTGATTCTTTCTTGCCAGAAGGGAAAATCAATTTCTCCAAAATCTAAACTTATTATAAGCCTATGGAAAACTTAATCTGTAAATCGATTAGTTTTTTGTCGTTCAAATACAGAAAAGTAGGAAAATAATTTTTTTGGAAATAGTTTTACTTCAGACAAATAGACTCTTGTTAAACTTACACCGTCCACTTAAAAACGTTTTGATGTGGCATCCTCTTAAAGGAGTAAGTTGAAGATTTGAAGTTCCCTTCTTGCTAAGATAAATTCTCTAGATGTCCTATAAAGTCCTACTAAACCTTATTTATTTAGTGACATGACAATTTTGATTGGATGTTAAAAGAAGTGGGATTTGTATTTGGAATAATTGCCACGCTGAAACAACCGATACAATATTATCAGATTATTTAGTAGACAAAATTCTGTAAGATTTTTCAGTACATGTAGCATTGCAATGGTGCTATAGAACCTCTGCGCAGTAAATTTTCCCTTTTTCTTTTCCCTCTCAAATTACCATCGCAGATGCAAAATGATAAAATAATTATGTAGGAAAGGATTTCATGGGAAGACTTTACTATGCCTGAAACTTCATCGGTGCGTTTACTTGTAAAAACTTCCTACAAGGCTACATAGTTCGTGCCAAATCGTGTCGTCGTTTGCCTATAAATGAGGCCATGCCGTCAGTGGAGCCAATCTCCTGCAAAACCAGTCAAGACTAATGAATCGCAAAGCTACATCAGTGGCTTCCTTTTTCTCCTCCATGATCATCACCTTCTCCTTCTTTTTCGTTGCTGTATTCGCAGTGGCCTTGGCTCAGCTATCGCCGGACTTCTATGCGAGCTCGTGTCCTTCGGCTTGGTCCATTATCCAGGACGCCGTGAGCACCGTGGTGTCCGCGGAACCCCGAATGGGAGCCTCGCTTCTGCGTCTTCATTTCCACGATTGCTTTGTCAATGCAAGTTCTCTTTTTTCTCTTCATATGTCGTCTTCATTATCAAAGTTCCACCGAATACATCACTTTGCTCTGTCAAATACAGAACTTAATATTCGATCCGTGGGTTAACTAGTAGATTGAGAGCTTGTATTATGGTTCGAGCCCATTCAAGCTTTCACTCAACTTTGTACACTTCCGCGAACCTTTCATAAGGAGCTTAGTAAGCCACACCTTACTGCATACTATAATTCTCTGGTCGGAAAAAAAAAAAAAAAAAAAAAAAAAAAAAAAAAAAAAAAAAAAAAGAACACATGATTAGGTTCATATGGCCACTTCATACAATCGAAAGACGAAAATTGAGGCGATTCTTGTGTTAATTTCGCGACCTAATTTTTTATCATGTCGGTCTTCATAGATTATAAATGTCATATTCAATTCTAGGCGATTCTTCTATTTCCATCCAAGCTGCTTTATCTGTCAAACTTTGGTCTAGCAGAGGGAGCAAACGAGGTTGAAACAAAAGCTCAATGGCTTGTCAACAAAAAATGCTAATGATATCGAGGTTTGAACGGGTTGTGACGCGTCTGTATTGTTGGAAGACACCGAAGGATTCACCGGTGAGAAGACGGCAGGCGTCAATGTCAATTCAATCCGGGGTTTTGACGTGGTCGACAACATCAAGACCCGGCTTGAAGAACAATGCCCCGGAATTGTTTCGTGTGCCGACATCCTAGCCGTCGCGGCCTACTATTCTGTCGCTGCCGTAAGATGCCTTTGCTACGTGTAGTCTTATATCCCTTTTTTGATCATTAAGACAGAGGGCGATTGTGTTCAGATCGATTATCCTAACCGGGGATCATGCAAAAATTTTCAGCTGGGCGGACCTACGTGGACTGTACAGTTAGGCAGGAGAGATTCAACCACGGCAAGTTTGAAAGATGCAATCAGCGATGTGCCTACGGGAATCGCGGACCTTAGCGATCTCATATCTCTCTTCTCTAAGAAGGGCTTCTCTGCCAAAGAAATGGTCGCCCTCTCAGGTGTTTAATCAAAGAGAGAAGTATCATTCTTTTGGTCTTTGCACTTTGGAAAGGTTTTCTTTAATTGTCGTTGGGAGAAAATCGCCTGACCACGACCCACCGTCGTATATCCGCTTTTGTACCGCAGGAGTTCACACGATAGGCCAAGCGAGGTGCTTCGTGTTCCACATTCGCATCTACAATGAGAAGAACATCGACCCCGCGTACGCCGCGTCGCTGAGGCAGAACTGTCCCAGCGCAGGCGGGGACAATAATCTCATGCCGCTCGAGGATGGCGACGTCTGACGGCAAAGTGTTCAACAAGAACTACTTCAAGAACCTAGCGAGCATGAAGGGCCTCCTGCACACGGACCAGCAGCTGTTCAACAACGGATCCACTGACGCGGATGTGAAGGCCTACAGCCTCGACTCGGCATCCTTCTTCGCCGATCTGGCCAATGCCCTGGTGAAGATGGGGAACCTCAGCCCCCTCACGGGAACGGAGAGGCAAGTTAGGACCAATTGCAGGAAGGTTAATGGATCTTAATTCAGGGAGATTAGCTAAAACCATTATATATAGATCTTGATTCACAACAATAAGGTGAATAGGTTATCTTACTCTTATGTGGGGCGACCAATACCACAGCAATGCTGTTAATTTAGGTTGTAAGCTCGCATGCCCAAAAACAGAACATGTATGGCGTGCAAGGATAATGTCTCCTGAATAATTACCTCTCATAGAGGTAACTGATGAATTACACGCTTAGTAAAGAGAGTATCATGTGCCGGTTATTGGGGTACCTTTTCCCTATCATAGATCGGAAAATCTCACGTGGGCATTTAGCATGATCTCATCACACGTTTGGAATCTTGATTTTTAGTTGTTTGATCGGCATTTGCGATGGATGGATTTGGTACGTCAGTTTAGAAGCTACCAAGAAATGATTGCATGAAAAAACTTTAAAAGAAGTCCTGGGTAACATCTAAACGAATGGCCATTATAGTGATGTCACGTGTAATCAAGTCCTTGAACATATAATCTATACTTAAAATGAGGTACTTCTCTCTTATACAGCTTCTAACTTGCCTAGATGATAGTATATAGTAGTGACTCTTGGTGATAATCAATGATAGTGTGGAACCAAGTTGCAAGCGAGGATCTATCGGGAAAAGACAACCTCCTAGAACTCCTGCTTCTGATTATACTCAGGGGCTGGTGTTTTTTAATGTGACGAGGTGTATGACGAAATGACTGGTGATTAACTTTGATTTGGGAAATGGAGGGTTTATACAGGGTGGTGTAGATCCATGCTTACCCAATTTTTTGGCCTAAATTACATAGCTGGATAGATCCATCGGGAAGGCATAAGTACGGATGTACGAAGAGCTGTTGCACTTACAGATAGCACGACTTTGATTATGGGTAGCAATGCTCTCTGCAGAATCAAACAGGATACTCTTCATGCACTAGTACTTGCCCTGAACTTTGTCAATACGATATCCACAACTCAAAAGATTCAAATTGGCCGGACAATACTAATTACCACGTGACCGGCATCCCGCAAATTAAACTAAAATTATGAGGTGATAGTACCGTAAGTTTTCCAAATAAAATGGTGGATTCTCCACTTTTAATTCTCCATCTTGAATGATATGAGTAGATTTGTTTCTTAAAATAATAAGCAATACTCCTCCAAAATGTGATATAAATTGCACTGTTAGTTAACACTACCGTTAGGCTAGCAATGCTCTTAAATTATACATATAAAAAATTTACGAGGACAATAATATCCATATAAAATGATGTCGAACTAGGCCAAAATGCCATAACACGATGTCTGCTCATGCTGTCATGTTACAGAGGGTTAGCTTCCCCATTTCTACTCTCTTTCCTTGGGTTTCTTTCTATCAACGATGTGAATTTTCTAACCACCCGCTGTGGTGGCTCCGCTGGATAGGCTTCAGACTTCCTTTCGCTGAGAGGTCTGGAGTTCAAAACCCCTGCGACGCAAGTTGCAGGGAGGCTGGCATGAGACATTGGTGACTTACCCGGTGGCATGTGTGTGGTGGCTAGCACGTGTCACCCCCAGTGGTTTATCTCCGGTTGTCGGCCGTGCGGGGTTCCCTGGGTCATCAAAAAAAAAAAAAAACGATGTGAATTTTCTAGTTATAATGTTCTAAAAGAAAGTTTGATTTCTCAATCACCCTTTTCACTTGTTCTTTTTTCTTCTTCTTTTTCCTAATGGTCGGAAAGATCATTTCATTCATTAAATTGAAGATTGAGCATACATAGATGAACCTTCAAAACAAATAAGAGCCCAAAGTATCTAAGAGAGATATAAAGTCCAATTTGGAGGGAAGATTTTCTTGTTCGGGCCTTAACTATCCAATTGGCGACCTTATTTGCTCCTTGATTATAATGATGGAACACTCGACAATGTGGAGAAAAAAAATATAAAAAGCCTTAGAAGGGCCTTGGCCTCGTTGATAAGCGCGCTTACTTCGCATTGCGCCTGATTCGCGCCTGATTCGCGCCTGAAATGCTTATTATCAGATCAAGATGATCCGATTCCAATTCATAACTCTCTTCAGCTCAAGCTTGTAAACGATAGGGTTTCCCAAAGTGCCATTGCTTCTGTTTGAACTGCAGAGGAGGTCCTTATTGTTCGTGCGAAGCCATCTACGAGGAGACCCGCACTGTTCCGACACACGCAAGCCATGGCTCCCTCATTCGTTCCGTCCAGGTAAGATCCGTCTCTATTGAGCTTCATAATTCCCTTTTCTGGCGGCCTTCAGCTTCAATCTCACATAGTACGACCCCCTAGCCGATGCTCCGTTCGTCTTTTATCTCCCCTTTGTCCATCTCGTGACGTTTGCATAATTAGTCACAACTAATTTCACGAGTTTCCTTGGGCTCAGTTTCTGCCGTTTAAACACAAAATTTTTCCACTCCTTCTAGATCTACCAACGGATAACCGAGAGAAGTTCAAAGCGCACAGGGTTGTGCTGAAATTCAACGAACCATTCCTCAATTCTTGACAAATCAGGGTTTGGGACGTGGACGTTTGGGGCTGGGTCGGACCAAATTTTCGTTATCCACAGGGGCAGAGTAGGAAGACATAGATGGCCCATGGTTTCAGGGGGCTGGTGGTACAAGTAACTTGGATGATCAGGTAGGATCTTTTTCAGTTGTTCCTGGCCCTACATATACTTCGAGATGGGGAAAAAAAATAGGTACAATGGAGAGACATTCAACCACGGCGTCGCAGCAACGGTGGTGGTCAAGAGCTAAACCTCAGATATTCTAAACAATAATTATGTTTACCTAGCTCCTTTAGTGCGCTCATGATTTGGGATATTTGCTCTTCTAAATCTTTAACAAAATATCTTTTACTTGGAATTAACAATCGACTTGTTTAATTACCTGCCTGCCGTCCTTTTGTTTTGTTCCATGATGTAACTTGACTTTGAGGGCATAAAATGAGTTTATTTACATCCTCTATATTTGATTGATCCATCACAAGATTTCATTCGTAGCCCCAAGCTGCAGCAACATATAGCTTACATGTAACTTAGAGGTTTTCTAATCCCCTCCCCCTCCCAAAAAAAAAAAAAAAAAAAAAGGAAAAAGGACGGATAGAGGTGACCGGTGCTAGCATCTTTACACCACCTACGACATACGCCAACTATGGAATATTTAGTTAAAGAGATAATTATTCCACATTATCCATGACTCAAAAACCCAAAATTTACAAGTTCATCAACCCCCTAAGATTCTAGTTGCTGGAAATCTCTCTATATTATGTATGTTGTGACTTGAATATTTTAGCACAAGTTGTTAAGAGATTCGCTCATGACTTGAATTGAACTTGTATCTCGTGATGAGGCCAACAAGTTGGTGTTATAACTTAAGGGGCTCGACTCCATGAGATTGTGATAAAAAAAAGGTGCTTATAGCATTCAGCCTATGATAATATTTACATTTTATGGAAACAAAGTTTGCATAGATGCAAGATTATAAGAATTTGGTAGAAGGTTGTCAAGGGATTTTTAGCTTGAACCATTGGGAGATATCCACCTTCGCAATTATAGGTCACTCATTCGAATCCCACTAGGTCATGTGACTTGTTGATTGTTCATGGGTTTCGGATAATCAAACCTTTATGCTCATGCCGTTGGATGAGTGAAAAAGAACCAAAAGAAATCTTAGTTAGCGGTGGGAGCAAATGGCTTGGTGAGAGAATTTACTCATGTAAAAACACGCGTAATTAATTGAAGCTATTGGAGGCGAGACTAACCAAATATCAACATCTTATGTTCTCCTCTTTGGATATGCCGTTTTAGATTCTCTGTATCATCTAACTTGTTGGGATAAATCTCTTCAATATGACGACGGCAACAAGAGATAGGAAAGCGAATTAAATAGCTAGCTAGGTTCACTCCTTCTCAATTTTTGCCCAAATTGGACACGCAATCCAAGTCTCACTACAAAGTCTATTCCGGAAGGCATGTCTGCGATGATTTGTCAGACTCGCTAGTTCAATTTTCCTAAAGCTTGAAGAGGCTGCCAGCTCCTCAAGTTGCCAATTGGTCCCATTGCATCCATCATTTGCTTGCCGTCTTCGTTGACCTCTCTCTCGAGTCGCTGGATGTGTACAACTCGTGCAAGCGAGCACTGTCTTCCATATTTTTTCTGGGACCTGCGCTTGACTCGTCATGCTCATGCCGCCGCCAGTAAACATGCCAAGGTTCCTCATTAATCCCATCGAAGTCTAATGTTACCTTCTCCAAATTTTGGTTCGCAACTCAACCACGAGGGTCGACCAATCAAAGGGATCACTCGACATATTCATCTAATCCAAGTTCGAACCTATTGGTATATCTTGATTGAATTGATCTTTACTCGAATCTTAAATCGTTGAATTATTAGTCAATTATGTGACATTAAGTACTCCATACCACAATTCTTCGGTGTGAGTATACAATTCACATATACATCTCAACACATCTATGATTAGCCTTCTATAGGAATAAGTCTGTTGCAAATTTATGATTTATTAGGCGTTAAATGTGGATGGACTTAGTGAGTAAATGCAAGAGAATGTCAGCCCTCCTATTGGCCTCTTCTCTCTGTAAAACATGCTGAAGATTCCGACCTCCTTCTCCTCTTAATCACGTGTGGACATAATCAAGGGCTTCAACGAACAACTTCGTGGTCGTATTCTCGCCCCCTCGACAATAAAAACGAGATGCAACTACCCGCATTTTGGCTGGCGTGTTTCCATTTGGATAACGAATGTCCATTTATTTCAAATTTTGGTAGGGTTCATTCTATGGCGATCTCTCTAGCACGCAATATTCTTCATTGAATATGAATAAAAAAAAGGGGGATTTCTGACCGAGATAGGAAGAAGCTAAGCCAGGATAATCAAATTCATCACGTGCTCTCATAGGTTGTGAGTTCAATCGAAGACCATACTATAACACCAACCCACCAATAATTCATGGGATTTTTCTATATAATCCTTGAGCAACCTTCGTTGAATATGATTTAACAACTTTGAAACATTTTAAGTCATAATTGACTATAAAACTAGTTCATCTATATTTATTTAGTGTCCGTTTCTCTCATTCCCATCCTTCTTATGCACTTGTTGATCAAAGTAAAAGAGCATATTCTTTTATCACTCTGTGCCGTCGCAAAATGAGCTATCCATACTACTCTCCTCCGCCGCCACCTCCGGCTTACGACTTTGCCTCTCCACCGCCGCAGCCGCCAACTCCAGCATGTGATTTTGGCATTCCACCTCCTCCGCCTAGCCCCCATAATGTTCACCCACCAAAACCATCGCCGGCGTCATGGTCGTCACCTCCACCGCCACACTCTCCCCACCATTCCCACCCAAAACCACCTCCACCGCACTACCACCCGGTACCGCCCCCGCCGTCACAGAATCATCATGTCTATAAGAGCCCTCCCCCTCCTCAATACCACAACCATCCAACGTCCCCCCCACCACCATGCAATGAGCACCGCCCTATTCACCCAACCCCACCAACATCGCCACCCAAAAACCACCATGAGCCACCGCCACCATCTTATCCTGGATCACCACCAACTCCCTTGCCCTATCCAAGTGCACCATCACCAATGCAAAGTTACACTCCCCCAGCACCTTCCTCTCCATATAAGCCACCACCACATGAAATTCCGCCACCGCACTCAAGCATATCTCCATCTCCCGCGCCATTTTATCCACCTCCGAGCCCCAGCTCCGCACCGCCGCCCCCAACCCCAACTCCGACTGCCAACAGTCCTATTCCACCACCATCTCATTCGACTCAACCTCCAGTACCAACACTGAGCCCTGGCCCACACCCACCGCTGTCGCCACCGGCCTCCTCTCCCACATCTCCAATCGGCCAACCACCGACTAAGCCGGCAAGTGCACCGGCCCCCACTAAGAGTTCAAGCCCACCACCAAAAGCATCACCACCTTACAACAAGCCACCCCCATCCTATCTCGCACCTTCTCCAAATAATGTGTACACACCGCCCATCTATGGCGTACCACCGCCACGCAGATCACTATCCCCATCATCCCCAGCCCTTCCTCCACCGCCTCCTTCCTCTGGAGGAGGAAACCACACCACCGTGATAGCGGTGTGCGTGTCACTCGGTGGCGTCTTCATTCTGGCGTTCCTCGCATTGGGGCTCTTCTGTTTGGCCAAGAAGAAGAAGAAGCCGGTGATGGTCCCTGCAGCTGCCTGCGTGGATGTGGAGGAACACGAAGTAGTCCACGAGGTTATAACAACCGGGCCATGCGGCGAACAGTCAGCAACGGTCGATGTAGAAGAGGACGTGGAGATTCGTGTGGCCGGTGGTGCCGTAACCGGTCCTGGCGTTGGTGTTGCTGCTGTTGGGGCTCAATCTTCTTGTGAACCTCAGCCGACCGGCGGCTCTGGCCATTACGGTTCGGGACGTAACAACAACTGCTGAGTCTGCGAAACTCGGTCTGGCCATGAACTGTGCCAAGCGTCGAGACTTTCTTGTGGTCGCGAGCTTGTGATTTGCTTTTGTGGGGAAGAGATCGTATCTGTCATGCGTGTTCTGATTCTTTGCGGTTGGGGATTGGACTTGGATTGAAGAATTGTGTTTTCGTTTTGATGTGAGTTAGCCATGCACAGAAAATTGGATGTGACTAAAGCATGGGCAATTGTGCTCTTTTTGCTAAATTTGTTTTTCACTGGATTTGTGCTCATTCCTTGTGCATTTTCTTTGGATTGACGACAATGATTAAAACCCATTTCGGATGTTTACATATGAGAATCCATTTCTCAATTAATAAGCTGTTACACAGCTCTAATTTTTAATTGTAATACTTTACGATGCAATTGATAAACCTATCTTATTTAGGTGCAACATGAATCATAAACTCCAACATGATACGATTATGATGCGAAAACACGAATTGTTAACTGCAATTACGAATGTCATGGGCTAGCACTCATGATCACAGTTGTGCGGTGAACACATAGGCTCCTTTTCACTTATTCAACATTTAATTGAGTCATCTCATCTTTGCATCGCTCGCTAGTTCACTCCCTAACTTGGATCGTATAGACAAACTCTAAAGGGAGAGCGTGTGTGGGTAGATGCTTTATATTGCTCCAGCCGTAGAAAGATACAAATGAGGTTAAGGGGTCCTACACATAAGCAATCCCTTCAAATTACAACTGCAAATATCCCATAATGTAGCAGAATGTATAGTACTATGCTCAAAAATACAAATTCCTCTTTCGTCGTGTTAAATATATGTGAGTGTTGGTAAGTGTTAGAAAATTCACGATAAAATTTAAAAAAAAAAAAAATGACTTGTGAATCTTTTCCACGTAACTTGTTGATAATTTATCAGTGCTTCTATGATATTATCAACTTTTTATAGTTTAACATATGAGCAGCTTTTGCACTAACTTACCAACTTTATTTCAATAACTTACCGCCCCTTTGAACTTATTCACTCTTGTGTGATTTGTACGTATTGTCGTCCAATGTGGCTGGAAATTCATAAGACTTTCCGACGTACCCATCATCGGCATTAATTACGAAATTCTTTATGATACAAGTGTACATTCCCGATATTGCCTCTCTGATCATCCGTTTTAGGCCCCCACCGTGGGTTTAGAACTGGAATGCTTCTCGTGGGCCTGAATTAGAGTCCTAATGCCTTATAAGAGCAAATCATCCAAAGGGCCCAATCACAAGATGAATTGCTTGCGAGCCAAGGCCTACTAAGCATGCAATTAAGCAAAAAGGATAAGTGCATTGAAAATCCTAAAATTTGTCATGAAAATGCAATTAAGTCATAAAACTTTCAAAAAGTGTAATTAAGTCCTAAAACTTGTCACAAAGTGCAATTAAGTCCTAAAACTATCAAAAAATATAATCAAGTTCTAAAATTTATTAAAATAGTTCAATCTAAGTCATTCAATTGATTGTACTTTTTGAAAGTTTTAGGACTTAGTTGCACTTTCGAGACTTGTTTGAGGACTTTATTGAACTTTTTAAAAATTTTAGGATTTAATTGAATTTTCGTGATAATTTTTAGGATTTAATTGCATTTTTGAAAATTTTAGGATTCAATTGCATTTTCATGATAAATTTTAGGACTTCTAATGCACTTATCCATAAACAAAACGACCCTCCTAGGCTTCTATTCTCGCTTATGGCGTTTATGTTTTGAAGCGGTTACATAGAAGATGGAATGCTTTTCTCCATGTTCAAACGGTCGTAGAGATTTTTCGTGATGAAACAGCAAGTACTTGAAACAACAAGTACTTGAGTGCGTTTTACAACCTAGAACCTAAATTTTTCAAATTCGGTTCAATGAAAAAATTACCAAAACATTCCTAAATCTATTGTACTTGCTAATTTACTTTTTTTTTTCTTCCTTTTTCTTCTCTTAGCCGGTCGTTGGACCGGTCGAAGGCTAGGACTTGCGAGGTCGACCTCGGTAGCTAATAGTGAGGCTCGCCCACACCTCGCAAGGCTTCTCAATTGCTAAAAGAGGGCAACTGCAAGGGCTAGGGCATTGTGGGCAAGGTCATGCCTCGCTAGGGCTGCAGGTGAGGTCGAGCTCGCCCTCATTGTCATTCGGCAAGGATGAGTTGGCCCTTGCCCAACAACAACCAAGGCAAGGTCTCACTAGAGGTGGCCAAGGCTCGCCTTCATCGTCGCAAGTAAGGGTGTGCAATCAGACCAGGTCAACCCAGTTCCCGGATCGGCCCACCCGAAAAATAGGGCCGGGAATCGGTTTCAGTTGAAACCGGTCCAAGAACCAGTTCCCAAAACTTAGACCCCGTTTGAATCAGTCCAGAAATTGGTTTTGAGGGATTACCCACCCGGGAACTAGATCGACCGGACCGGTTTGGGAACCGGTTGTAAAATCGGTTTTTACACCACCCCCAAAATGAAAAATATTGTCATGTCAATGTAGGCCGATGTCAGCCAATATCCACATCAATGCCAACTAGCCAGAATTGCCAACATCACTGCCGTTCAACGTGAGGCTTCCTTTAAAATTGTGGACAAATAATGCTAACACGGCACTAGTGTTGTTAAATAGTCATAATTTGTTCTTATGGTCATCCAATATGACCTCTTGAAACTAGCCAACGTTCACGTTATCACCAAGCGGCCAAAATTGTCAATGCAGCCAATATTCCATGTGAGGCTTCCTTCAAAATTGTAGACGAATAGTGCCAACAAGGCACCAGCATTGTTAAATAGTTATAATTTGTTTTTATGGTCATCCAATATGATCTCTTGAAACCAGCTGACATCTATCAATGTCAGCCACCCAAAATTGCTAACACAGCCGGTGTTCAATGTAAGGCTTCCTTTAATTGCAAACAAATAATGCCAACATGCAATAGCACTGTTAAAGAGTCATAATTAGGCTATCATAATAAGGAAAAAAAGTTAAAAAATAAAAAAATAAAAATGAAAAATATTGTCATGTCAATGTAGGCCGATGTCAGTCAATATCCACATCAACGCCAACTAGCCAGAATTGCCAACATCACTGCCGTTCAATGTGAGGCTTCCTTTAAAATTGTGGACAAATAATGCTAACACGACACTAGTGTTGTTAAATAGTCATAATTTGTTCTTATGGTCATCCAATATGACCTCTTGAAACTAGTCGACGTTCACGTTATCACCAAGCGGCCAAAATTGTCAACGCAGCCAATGTTCCATGTGAGGCTTCCTTCAAAATTGTAGACCAATAGTGCCAACAAGGCACTAGCATTGTTAAATAGTTATAATTTGTTTTTATGGTCATCCAATATGATCTCTTGAAACCAGCTGACATCTATGTCAATGTCAGCCACCCAAAATTGCTAACACGGCCGGTGTTCAATGTAAGGCTTCCTTTAATTGCGGACAAATAATGCCAACATGCAATAGCACTGTTAAAGAGTCTTGATTTGTTCTTATGGCCATCCGATATACCCTATTGAAATGATGTCATGTGAGTAGAGACATATTATATGACTAAGATCCCCAAAGTCAACTTTCTTCTCTAATAATGCATTTTTTTTTTATCATAAACAATTTTCTATCGAAACCAAATGAGTTTAGGAAACTTATTCATAAAAAAAATAATAAAATAATAAAATTCACTCAAATAAGCGCACCTTTATTTTATTTTTTTTATTGGTCATACTTTATTCTTATTCTAAATTTCACTCTCACTTTTTTGCCATACATACTTATAAAACGTGAGAATTTAAATCCATGCTAAATCTACACCTAATGTTAAATCGTCTTCACTCCTTAAATTTTCCATCTTTCTCTAGTAATCATTATGGTAAATCCTAGTGATTAAGCACACCCTTTGTTAAACAGGGATATTTTCACGATGCTTACAAAGAGGGGAAAAAAAAAAAAAAAAGAACTCTTCTCTCGGATTTTCAACTCCAATGATGCGGGATAATTCCTAAGGTACCGATACACACGCTTTCCTTGGGATATAATCTATACATTTTCTGTCCGCTTTTCCTTGCTCAGATGACGCCACGCGTGCGCATTATCCGGAGCATACAAGCCACACGGAGCCGGACACATCAAGATCTGTCCAAAAATGCGAATCCCAAAGTTCACATTCAATCCCCGTAAAAGGCTGACCATTGAGGTAGTGGCACTTCGTCACAACCATGAGACGAAACGATGCATAAACAATTCAGGGAAATGGGCTTTTAGATGAACTGTTCTTGGTCAGTCAAGTCCAGCTGTGATTTTAGAGTTTTCTTCTCCTCGAAAACGACTCCCTTCTATAGTGGAACGCGACCGTCCCTCCAAGCACTAAAGGAACGGCGCGTCGCGGCGCGTCGCTCTAGTCGTCGATACATAATCTCCTTGAAAAGAATGTTTTTTGTCCCACGTGCTTGTCTTTTTGTCTTTGTACTGCTTTGGCTTTTATTACTGTGCTCTAGTCGTCGATTCATACTGACCGGCAGATGTGGGGGATTTCGATTTCCATGAGATGGTGCTGAAGAATCTATTCTTCTTCTTTTTTTTTTTTTTAAGTAGAAAATCTGGAGCCACCACATCAATGTCATATTTATCCATGATCAATTTTCATGTCGCAAAAATCTCAAATTAGACCACCGCCTTGGTGACTGCGATGATTTGGGCTCTCTCTTCCTAACGCAAGGGAAGAAATTCGAATCCCCTCGTAATCGCTTGGGAACTTAAGTGCGATGTCAGAGATGGTGGATCCTCCCACTTACGTGTCACCCCAGAATTTAATTTTCGGCTGTCAGCCGTATGGGAATTCCCTAAGTCAAAAAAAAAAATCTCAAATTAATACGTTTATAATCGACCTACCATTGCAATTACACCGCAAAAGTTACATCAAACCATGATACAGATTAATTAGTTTGGAATTTTCTGTGACATCAAAATTAGTTCGAGCATAAATATGATATGGGTATACCAATTTGATTTATTTTTTGATGTAAAATTTTATTTATGGCAAAATTGTAGTACAAATATACTAGTTTGAGATTTTTTTTTTTAACGGTGTAAACCAATAAAAATGAAGATTATTCCCATTTTCTTCACGTATTTTAGAATATTTTAATCAGAATCATCAGTACTCCGTGTGGAACAAATGACATGTACAAACTTCATTCGTGGGAAGAGTCTATATTATTAATGATTCACGTGTTTACCTTTAATTTTTGTATATAATAATCCTTTGAACCAAGTCCTTGTGCTAATCTAATTTTTGGGAAAATGTCACAAATGATCCTTGAACTATTGATTAATGTCCGATTTAGTCCCTGAATTTTTAATTTGCTCAATTTGGTCCTTGAACTATTGATGAATGTCCGATTTAGTCCCCGAACTTTCGATCGGCTCAATTTAGTCCCCGACCTATTGATAAATGGTCCGATTTAGTCCTTCGTTAGAGAAAAAGCACAAAAAAAAAAAAGAAAAAACAGTAACGAATGACTAAATCGGACAATTTATCAATAGTTCAGTGACCAAATTGAGCCGATCGAAAGTTCAGGGACTAGATCGGACATTTATCAATAGTTCAGGGACCAAATTGAGCAAATTGAAAGTTCATGGACTAAATCGAACATTCATCAATAGTTCAAGGACCATTTGTGACATTTTCCCCTAATTTTTTACAACCTCGTCATCGATTAGTGTCCCACTCCCAAAAGGATCCACTTCTAATCGTCCATAGCCTTTGCCCAAATAAAACTCTCAAGGGAATGCAAAAGGTGTGAGAAGTCATTTGTCACACCAAAAAGGGACGGTCTTCTTGCCCCACAAGACACTTTACGAACATAGGTTCTGAATCATGGACATCACTAATGGCTTAGCCGGCCATGCCTTTGGGACGAATGCGACAAATATTCTAATTTTCGGTACCTACCATGACCTTCATTTAGGATGCACTTGCTCTTGACATGACTAAGACATCCTGGATTAACATCACCTTCAGAAGCTTTAAGTGATAGGTAACACACCCCATGTGTATTGAAGGGGACGCTTTTGTAATACAATATTGTACTGTGCATCATCAACTAGTAGATACCCGATTTGATAAAAAAAAAAAAAAATTGGCTATTTGTCAAGTCTCAACCATTAAATGACAATAATGTACAATAGTTTTTTTTTTTTTTTTTTTTTTTTTTGACCCAGTGGAACCCCACACGGCGGGCAATGAGATAAACCACCAGGGCGACACGTCTTTGGCCACCACACACATGCCACGGGTAGTCACCAATGTCTCACGCCACCTCCCGCAACTTGCGTCGCGGGGTTTCGAACTCCGCACTTCTAATGCGAAAGGAAGCTCAGGCTCCTATCCAAGCAGAGCCCACCACGACGGGTGGTAATAATGTACAATAGTTCATTATCATGAACTACGCAATCATTCACTTAGGACAGTAGAACACCCACTAGGGCATATTCCATCAGTCTCCTTTCAAATCTTCATATTCCGATCAAATTATAATTATGTTTGAAATTTTACTTAACCAACTAAGAAAGTGCATTCTACTCATTTCATCCACAATGTGACATGTACAATCAATTACAATGCAAACGCCATAGTGGAATGTATAGTTATTCCCTCCGTGAAAACTCTAATTTGAGGCGTAATATGGATTATTTTGCCTATTCGAACGTAACAAAGTCACTTAAAATATAGATTTAAAAAATACGGAAAACATAATTGAGAATTTTTTATATATTTTAAATGTATCATGATAAAGAATGCATCATGTCTATTTAAAATTACACATATCAATCGAGATATGCACAAGAAAATAGAGATCTACACACCATTTTAAAAGACCAAAAAAGAAGAAATCAACAAAGATATTCTAATTACCCCTAATACGGAAAGGTATTCTAGAGAATTATCCCAAGCATCTTCATCACAAATCATTACGGAATCAATTTTTAACGACGGACCGCCCCATTTCAAGAGGCGAACGGGTGACAGCGAACCGATCTCGCCCGACTACTTATCTCCTCCGCACTTTCCTTTTCCAGGCGCACTTTCTCCGCCATCGCTTTCCTCTGGAGCTCTTCCTTCTCCTGATTAATCCCTCAAGCACTTCCGGTCTCTGTTTCTCTTCTCTCTTTCTTCCTTCTTCGGGTAAACGGAAACCTTACCCAGAAACGATCTCAAGGGATCGAGGGGGGAGAGAGAGAGAGGGGGGGGGGGGTAGAGAGCGAGAGAGGGAGAGAGAGGGAGAGAGAGAGAGAGAGAGAGAGAGAGAGAGAGAGAGCTTTGTCATGGGGGAAACCGTGGAAGCCCCCCAGGGCAAAACCCTTAAGCTCGTCCTCCTCGCGATCAACTGCGCCATGCTCGCCCTCGGCACGTGCGGCGGCCCGCTCATCATGCGCCTCTACTTCACCCACGGCGGCTCCCGCGTGTGGCTCTCCAGCTGGCTCGAGACGGGCGGGTGGCCCATCATCTTCATCCCCCTCGCGGTGGCCTACTTCCGCCGGCGCGCCGCCGAGGGCCCCTCCGCCCGCCTCGTCTTCATGGACCCCTTCCTCTTCGCCGCCGCGGCCGTCATCGGGGTCCTCACGGGCCTCGACGACTACCTCTACGCGTACGGCGTGGCGCGGCTCCCCGTCTCGACCTCGGCTCTGCTCATCGCGACGCAGCTGGCCTTCACGGCCGGGTTCGCGTTCCTGCTGGTGAGGCAGATGTTCACCTCGTACTCGGTCAACTCGGTATTCCTGCTGACGATGGGGGCGGGGGTGCTGGCGATGCACACGAAAAGCGATCGGCCGCCGGGGGAGTCGAACGGTGCGTACTACGCGGGGTTCTTCATGACGCTTGGGGCGGCGGCGCTGTACGGGTTCGTGCTGCCGCTGGTGGAGCTGACGTACAAGAAGGCCAAGCAGCCGGTCACATACACGCTGGTGTTGGAGATTCAGTTGGTGATGTGCTTCTTCGCCACCGCTTTCAACACCGTCGGAATGCTGGTCAACAAGGACTTCCAGGTTCTCTATCTCTCTCAACTCGACCCCATTCCCTTAGGCTTATCACAATTGCTGATCATGTAAAATTCCCTTGGTTTTCATGTGATTTCCACGACCGTGAAAAGTGTTTTCTCTTTCCACCATGTTGCCTTAGAAATCGGTATTACTGGTCTGATGAACCAGATTTCTTGTGGACCAGATCAGATTTTCGTGGTTCCGCTTGATTCTGTCTCCGCCTTACTTGGTTCAGGTTTAAGTCGTCGGAATCCCAGTTACACGTGTAACCGATCGCTAAGAATGCGGTTCCACAATGATGTCAGTGTTTGACCGAACCTTTTTACTTTTCCATCAACCTATATTTCAAAAAAAAAAAAAAATTGTTGGAAAATTTATATATGAATTTACGTATTAAAACTTATATATTAAAAATTACACTGTCCTCCATATTCCCTCTTTGTCAGAAAGATAAAGATAAACAGAAAATTTGGAGGTCTTACAATGGTGAAGATAGACGTTACGTCTGGATTTCGGTTTTGCCTATCCAACTTTGATTCTAGGTAAGTAGGAGTGATAACCTCCCACATCTGCAGTGAGTAAGGATGGATGAAATGCGCCTAAGGTGAGTAAGAATGAGTGAAATATCCATAGTTAGGATAACACTAGAGCATACTTAAAGCACGGTATCCAACCACCGGCTATCCTAATTTTCCTGATTGGGTACCGTGCCGTGAGAAAAGAGTCAAAGTCCCCCTGCCGCAAGATTTGAATTAGGCAAGATTTCGATCAAAAGCAAAATTTGAAAATCTTTCAAAGATTTGAATATCAATTGCCGAGAAATAGGCGCTAAAGAAGATAGGAAACTACCTTGTCCTTACTTATTCTACCTTCCCAGCTTCTGATATGACAACAGCAAGACAGGCCGCCTAAAAGATGGATGGGTTTGTGAGGCTGCAGTCTCCGCTTTCATTTTTCAACGTAACATCGTAAGGGTCGATTTCGTCTAGTCGATTTAGGTAGTGACTATGATGTTATTGCGGGTTCATCAACGAGTCCTGTTTCCAGTGATGAGCCCTCAGGCTGCTCGCTGACTTCATGTTTGCGCAGGCGATTCCTGGAGAAGCGAGGAACTTCGGGCTCGGAGAAGCCCGGTACTACGTGGTGCTCGTGTGGAACGGGATCATCTGGCAGTTCTTCTTCTTGGGAGCCATAGGGGTCATCCACTACGCCTCCTCTCTATTCTCAGGAATCATGATCGCCGTCCTACTCCCGATCACCGAGATCCTAGGCGTCATATGCTTCCACGAGAAGTTCCAGGTGGAGAAGGCCGTGTCCCTGGTCCTCTCTCTCTGGGGCTTCGCCTCGTACTTCTACGGCGAATTCAAACATGACAAGAAGGAAAAGAAGAAGCAGCAGCAGCTGCAGCAAGATACCGAAGCGCTTCAACAAGATACCCAAGCGCTCCAACAAGGCCTTCCTTGAAAGTGAAAAAGTGAAAAGACACGGCTTTTACTTAGGTTGCTGTTATAGTGTGTGTTATTTCTGGTCCGCATGAAAGTAAACAAAGGATCTTCTTACATAATTTAGGAGGTGATTACTGTCAGTCTGCGATCGCATGCTGTCCCACAGCGCTGCTACTCGCAATCTGCATTGTAGCAGAATTTATCTAGTCCTTCTTTACCGTCTTTAGTGGTTGGATGTGTAACGATGAAATGGAAAAGAATTAAAGGTCCATTCCAGAAAAAGAGTGAGTTAAAGGGGAAAAAAACAAAATTGGAAATTGTAATTGAAGATTTGTGTTGCTGCATAGATGCATGCCATAATTTAATGTGGTACGTTTGATTATCTAATACATCCTACACCAAAATGTGGAGCTGCTCTGGGTAGACTCTGTTTTGGGCAGGAAAAGAACAATCTAGTGGTGAGCGAGACAGAGGGACAATAACAAAAGCCAGGAAGTTTCGGACCAGACACTCATTGTTCAACCTCTTATCTTTGTTTCTCCCTGTTCATTGAAGCTAATAGCCTAAATTGACCCAAAGAGAATCTTATCGCATCTAATACAATCGTGCTAATCGAGACAAGAACATGGAATTAGCAGAATTATTGAAGCAGCTGATCAGCGGATAAGTTTACATAATCAATCAAATAATCCAATGGAAGACGCATTACTGGGGTTTTCTATTTCTAAGAGTACTACACTTCTACCTCTCTAGCCCCTCAAGACCATCAAAGATTAGAGTACTACACTTCTACCTCTCTAGCCCCTCAAGACCATCAAAGATTAGGGAGATCACCTTGCAGGATGGTGACAAACATGGAATCACCAGAATGATTGAAGGAGCGGATCAACGGATAAGTTCACATAATCAATTAGATAATCCATGCAAGACGCATTACTGAGAATTTTCTATTAGAAAAAAAAAAATTGTATTTCTAGCTCTTTAGCCTGTCAAGACCGTCAAAGATTAGGGAGATCACCATGCAGGATGGTGACAAAAATGGAATCGCCAGAATGATTGAAGGAGCGGATCAACGGATAAGTTCACATAATCAATTAGATAATCTAATACAAGACACATTACTGAGGATTTTCTATTTTAAAAAATATTGTATTTCTAGCTCTCCGCCTGTCAAGACCATCAAAGATTAGGGAGATCAACTTGCAGGATGGTGACAAAGAAGTCAAAGATCTTTTTTTTTTTTTTTTTTTTTTTTTTTTTGAGATGCACCAAACTTGTTCTTTGAAGTACCCTGAACTTTCATGTGGAGGCCTTCACTTTGTTCATCGAACCAAACTATCAAGAAAGAAAATAGAAGTGCTCCAACAAAGTGATTACGACACAATAAGTTTCACAGCGAGAAATTCGTAGATCAGGTGCTCCTTTATTGTTATATGTTGATAAGCAGAATTTTTTCCTTCCACGATACCTACATTTGTCTCAACGTTGACAGCTCTAAATTGACTATCGAAGCCACATGAAGACGAGCAAATTTACCTCTCTCCCACGGGAGCAATAGGCAAATACTCATTACATTTGAATTTGTGACTGAATTCTATGCCACTCTTGTTTGGAGTGTCTATCCCAAAGAGATTACAGCAAGCCCCAAAATTAATGTTGCAAAGAATCTTTCTCATTGTAGTTTTCTTGGTTATATGTTGTTCAAAGGCTTCAAAACAAGCGAGTACTGAGTAGTCTTAAGTCTTTTTTACCTCAAAAACTAGCTCAAAAGGCTTTTCCTCACACCTATATACTGACCACCAATCCCATTCCACAACTAATATATGATATACTCCAACAATATTCCTTTTACACATTGGGCCTCGAGTCAGAGTAGTCTTGGGCCAATCTTCCTTTCGCACAATGGGCCCTGAGTTGGAGTGGTCTTAGACCTCTCTCACTCCCGAGAACTAACTTAAAGAGTGGGATTTTCTCTCATAAATTATATCGTAAATCGGAGTCTTTCTTTTATGAATATCAAGTCCAAATTTATTGGTAAACTGGCTCGGATATTAGTGTTGAATAATTGTGGGATACTTTCACCTTCAAAAGTTAACTCAAATGGTGAAACTTTCCCCCACACTTGTAAATCAACCAATAGCCCACGCCACAACCAGGGTGAGATAAACTCTTATAGCAAGAAACCAAATGAAATGGGTAGAATGGAATCCACAACAACATTTCTGGATCGGCTATCCAGTTTGTGAGATTTTGTGGGACCACTACCAATTGTTCTAAAAACTTAAGCTTTTAGATGAATGCGTGATTTATCATTTAAACATTCTAACACTCCCCCTCACACTTCGTCCGGGTTTTTTGCCTAGTACTAAGTGTGGAAATTTAATTGGGGAGGCAAATAGGGTCCAAGATTTGAACTCGGGACCTTCTACTCCGATACCACGCGAGATTTTGTGGGACCACTACCAACTATTCTAAAAGTTTAAGCTTTTAGATGAAGGCGTGGTTTATTATTTAAACATTCTAACACAGTTGGAGCAGACTCGATACATCATGTGGAAGGCAAGCGTAGAGAGAACTGAGTAATTGCCGGTCGTGCACTGCAAGTGCGAGTAAAACGATGTCAAGGGCTTGTGTGCGATCATACCCACTTTTCATCTCCCCGCCTTTCATTAGCTTCAATGCGGAAGGCATTGTTCTATCTCACGCAACAGAGTCATCACCTTCTTTGGTTGGTAACTCCTCGGAAAGGCTACGGCTGTTTTCATGTGCTTTCATCAGATATCACACCGATATCAAGCTTTAGAGAATTATCCCAAGTATCTCTATCACATGTCGTTAACAATCAATTTTTTAGCACCAACCGCCCCATTTCAAAAGCCGAACGGAAGACGACGAAACGAACTCGCCCGACTACTTTATCTCCTCCACGCTTCTTTTTCCATGCACGCTTCTCCAACATTGCTTTCCTCGCAAGCGCTCACTTCTCCTGATCAGTCCCTCAAGCACTTCGGATCTCTGTTTCTTTTCTCTCTTTTTTCCTTCTCTGGGTAAACCTTACCCAGAAACAATCTCAAGGGATCGAGAGGAGAGAGGGGGAGAGAGAGAGAGAGAGAGTGAGCAAGCGAGCTTTGTCATGGGCGAAACCATGGAAGCCCCCCAGGGCAAGACCCTAAAGCTCATCCTCCTCGCGCTCAACTGCGCCATGCTCTCCCTCAGTTGCGGAGGCCCGCTTCTCATGCGCCTCTACTTCATCCACGGCGGCGCCCGCATGTGGCTTTCCAGCTGGCTCCAGACGGGCGGCTGGCCCATCATCTTCATCCCCCTCGCGGTAGCCTATTTCCGCCGGCGCGCCGCCGAGGGCCCCTCCGCCCGCCTCGTCCTCATGGACCCCTTCCTCTTCGTCGCTGCGGCCGTCATTGGGGTCCTCACGGGTCTCGACGACTACCTCTACGCGTACGGCATGGCACGGCTCCCCGTCTCGACCTCGGCCCTGCTCATTGCGAGGCAGCTGGCCTTCACGGCCGGGTTCGCGTTCCTACTGGTGAGGCAGCTGTTCACCTCGTACTCGATCAACTCGATATTCCTGCTGACGAAGGGGGCAGGGGTGCTGGCGATGCACACGAGCGGTGACCGGCCGGCGGGGGAGTCGAACGGTGGATACTACGCGGGGTTCTTCATGAAGCTTGGGGCGGCGGCGCTGTACGGTTTCGTACTGCCGCTGGTGGAGCTGACGTACAAGAAGGCCAAGCAGGCGGTCACTTACTCGCTGGTGTTGGAGATTCAGTTGGTGATGTGCTTCTTCGCCACCGCTTTCTGCCCCATCGGCATGCTGGTCAACAAGGACTTCCAGTTTCTCTCTCTCATCCTCTTAGGTTTTATCAAAATCGTTGATCATGTAAAATTCACTTGGTTTTCATCCTCTTCACGAAACAGGACTGGCTTTTGATTGCATATGATCCGCGACCCTTGAAAGTGTTTTCTCTCTTCACCATGTTGCCTTAGAAGCCGGTATTTCTGGTCTGATGAACCAGCTTCCTGTGGAACAGATCAGGTTTTCGTGGTTCCGCTTGATTCGTGCTCCGCCTTGCTTGGTTCGCGTTTAGGTCGTCGGGATCCAGTTCATATTTACACGTGAAATCGATTGCTAAAGGGTGCATGATAAAAAAAATTTCAATTCCAAAAATAGTTTTTCTATTCCAGAAACAATTCTAGAATAGAAATCCGTTTTGTAAAATTATTTCATTTTTCTATTACTAAAATAGATTCTTGTTCCAGAAATAGGTTTGGAGTAGAAATCGGAAGTAAAAATTTTCTATTTTTCTATTTCTCGAATGTAAATGAAAAATAAAAATTTTATTTTTATTTCTCATCGTTCGTTGCCGCCGGTCGTCGCTGCCGCCGGTCGCCGCCGCCGCCACCTCGACCGCTGGCCACTGTCGCCGCCGCCGCCGCCGATTGTTGCCGCCCCAGCCACCCGCCAGTCACCGTCGCCGGTCACCGCTGCTGGTTGCCGTCGCGGCCGCCGCTGGCGCCATCGGTCTTCGTCAATCGCCGACTGCCGCCATCCGTCACCACTATCCGCTGGTCTGCCACCGTCTGAAAGGAAGAAATTTTGTGTCGTTATCAAACGAACTTCTTTAAAGTAGAAATTTTGTGTCGTTATCAAACGATTATTTTTACTTAAAAACTCTTCTGCAAATAGAAATAGAAAAATCTATTTCTGTTCCAGAAATAGTTTCTGGAACATAATGATTTTTATGTGCCCCAAATTAGTGGTGTCAAAAAGTCAACGGTGAGGATTTAGTTTCCAATGATGTATGTTTATTGTTTGACCGAACCTTTTTACTTTTCTATTAGCAATTGATTCAAAAAACAATTGTTGAAATTTTTTTTATGTGAATTTACGTATTAAAAGTTAAATATTACGAATCATAGATGTAAAAAGGAATCAAAGTCTCTCCGTTGCAAGATATGGATATAATAACTTGGTTCAGGTCTAAGTCCTCGAGATCCAGTTCATTTTTACACGGTAAATCAATCGCTAAATCAGTGGCGTCAAAAAATCAGTGATGAATATTTAGTTTCCAATGATATCTGTTTATTGTTTGACCGAATCTTTTTGCTTTTCTATTAAACCATATTTCAAAAAAAGAATTGTTGAAAAATTTACATATGAATTTACGTATTAAAATTTAAATATTATGAATTATAGATGGAGAAGAGAATCGAAGTCCCTCCATAGCAAGTTTTGAATTGGGGAAGATTTCAATCAAAAGTAAAATTTGAAAGTCTATCAAAGATTTGGATATCAATTACCAAGAAATAGGCACTAAAGAAGACAGGGACTACTGGTCCTTATTTGGTATATTTGATTCAGTATTTTAAAGGGAAAATGTCACAAATGGTCCCTATATTTTTCTTTAATGTGCAATTTCATCCTTGAACTTTCAATTTGCTCAATTTGGTCCCTGAATTATTGATAAATGTCCGATCTAGTCCTTGAAGTTTCGATCGGCTCAATTTGGTCCCCGAACTATTGATAAATGGTCCGATTTAGTCCTTCGTTACTGTTTTTTTTTTTTTTTTTCCTTTTTTGTGCTTCTTCTCTCACGAAGGACTAAATTGGACCATTTATTAATAGTTCAAGGACTAAATTGAGCCGATCGAAAGTTCGAGACTAGATCAGACATTTATTAATAGTTCAGGAACCAAATTGAGCAAATTGAAAGTTCATGGACGAAATTGCACATTGAGTAGAAGTATAGGGACCATTTGTGACATTTTCCCTATTTTAAAAGCCCATTTAGAAAACGTAAAGCGCTTTAACTTAAAGGACTTTAAATAAATGTAAAAGCCATTCGATAAACTATACTTTGAGAATTCGACCCAAAAAAAAAAAAAAAAAACTATACTTTGAGAATCAACTTTAAGAAAAATATCATTTAGTGAAAAACACATTTGAAAAGTCTTTTGGGTGAATAATATTAATTCTTTTACTTTTTATTTTTTATTTGTTTAAAATTGAAAAAATAATATATACAACTCAATAATGCTCAAAAAAATCAAATATATATAATTTTAAAAAAAAAAGACCAAACCCTTCACCGGTCAAGTAAAGGACTACGGTCACTAGCGATCTAGATCTACTGTCAGTGGCCCTCGTCAAGGTCGCGCCACCCTCACCCAATCGATGGCCACCCAATGCCGAATCTGGCTCGTCGATGGCCAGAGCCCTTCATCAAGCTGGCAAAGGGTTGGTCTTTTTTTAAAAAAAATCTATATATTTGATTTTTTTAGCATTTAAAAAATAATAATGACAGCAAAAACGAAAATTTGAAGAATGAGTGAGAGTAGTTTTGAAAGAATTTTCACTTGAAAGTTATTTCAAAATATATGCTAAATGGTCATGTATCCCCAATGGGCTTTAAAGGTCAAAAGCCCTTTGGGGATACTAAATCAAATGCATGTATCTTTCCAACCTGATATGACAATCTAACTTAAAAGAAAAAAGGAAAAAAAAACTAATATGACAATAACGTAAAAACTGGCTAATGTTATGAAATACATGAATGGATAGAATACATAAATGAATATTCATTATATTCATCTTATCCAATGTACTTATTATGGTATCAAATGTTCTAAGTACATCTCCCTATACAATGAACGTTCGTTTCCCTTATCCCATACATGTATCATTCGATACATTGATATTAATGATAAGTACATTCTTGTTCTCCTATAAATAGGAGCTTAGTTTTTATGTACAATACACAATCACACAGAAACACGACAGTGAGATACTAGAAATAAAGCTCTCTCATCTTGTTACTATCTCTAGTGTTCACTTGTTTTCTCTTCTTTAATCTCTTCTCTATTATATATTCGCCACGCGATATTTTACAACACGTTATCGCACGAGGATCTACCGATTGAGTAAGTAATTTTTGCAAGGTGGGTATTATTTTTATTGATCAACTTATACTTCATCTTCTTCTATCAATTCTTCATTCTTATTTTTCTTGGCCCGAAGCCAAAATTTTAAATCTAAAAGTATCCTTCTCGCTCCCGAAGTAGCGGTGGATATTTGGAAATCCTTTTAATTAATTTAAGGATTTATTTTGCAAGGATTATGGCAAATATTGAAAAGCCCAAATTCTACATCCTGGAAGTGAGTGGAAAGAATTATCTATCATGGCGCCTTGACATGGAAATGCACCTCTAAGGGCAAGATCTCGCTAATACAATTACAGAGGATGGAACCTCAAATGAAAAGGATAAAGCAAATGCGCTGATTTTTATTCGCCGTCATTTGCATGAGAGCCTGCAGACTCAATATTTATCCGTTCGAGACCCGCATATCCTGTGGAGGAGGTTGAAGGATAGGTATGATCATACTAAAACTGTTATCCTCCCTCAAGCACAATATGATTGGCAAAATCTCAGACTGCAAGATTTCAAATCAGTGTCTGACTATAATTCTGCTTTATTTGATATCGTTTCTCGGCTAGAGTTATGCGGTATCAAACTCACTGATGCAGAATTGCTTGAGAAAACTTTTTCCACCTTTCATGCTTCGAATATTGTATTGCAACAGCAATACCGGCAACGTCAATTTGCCACATATTCTGAATTAATTTCTGTGCTTCTTCTTTATTGAGCAAACTAATGAATTGCTGCTAAAAAATCATGATCTTAGACCTGCTGGCTCAAAAGCATTGCCTCGAAGCACATGCTAACTTTGAGAAAAATACTGGCCATTTTAAGGGCTATAAGCGCAGCAAGAACATAATCCTAGAAGGGATGGCAAGAAATTTAACCGTCCTAGGAAATCAAACTTTGGCCTGAATCATGGCAAAGAAAAGAAGCAAAAGAAGGTGATTAATGAAAGTATTTGTCATCGCTGTGGCATGACCGGACACCGGTCACGTACTGCCGTACGCCAAAACATTTTGTTGACCTATACCAGGCATCTTTAAAGAATACGGGCAAGCGTGGTGAATCTCATGCCATTGAAATCAATCCTACCGCCATAACCACCGTTGAGGCCAACAATATCTCCGTTGGTGGGACTCCTCTTGCTCCCGAAGTAGCAAATGCATCATTGGATGTCTCGATTTCTTTGAGGACCTCTCGATTACTTTGATGAATCGATTGTTAGATAATAATTTGAACTTTGAAATTTATGTTGTTTCGCTTTAAATGTATTACTTTTTTTTTTTTTATTGTTCTTTATGAAATACTTATGAACCTTATATAATATTTATCTTTGAAATTTTATTCGACTATATAACTAATATGCAACTTTTATGATACTTGACACCTGAAGTTGTCAATATAAATGCAAATGGAAAATACCGAGAAAAAAGAAGATGTTTGTTTGCTTGATAGTACAACAACACATACTATATTTTGTAATAGACACTTTTTCTCGAGTATGACATTGCGTAAGGCACAAATCCATACAATATCAGGTTCTATTCCGATTATTGATGGTTTTGGGAATGCTACAATTATTTTGCCAAATGGCACAATCCTACATATTGAGAATGCGTTTCTAAGCATTCGATCAAAAAGGAATCTGCTCAGTTTCAAAGATGTACGCCGTAATGGGTACCATATTGAGACTATTTATGAGCAAGATAAAGAATATATTGGCATTTCCTCCTATAAGATGGGCCTGAAGACCATCCATGAGAAGCTAGAAGCTTCTTCTATGGGTTTGTATTGTGTCATAATTAAAGCTGTTGAAACCTACGCTACCACATCCCGGAGATTGGTAAGCCCCGATCGCTTTGGACTGTGGCATGATCGCCTTGGTCATCCTGGCGCTTCAATGATGCGTAGGATAATTCAAAATACAAAAGGGCACCCTTTAAAGGATATAAAGGTATTGTTGTCCAAAGATTATAATTGTGAGGCTTGCTCACAAGGAAAGCTCATTATCAAACCTTCTACAACAAAGGTTAATTTTGAATCTCCTTTATTCTTGCAAAGAATTCAGGGTGATATTTGTGGACCAATACAACCACCAAGTGGACCATTTAGATATTTTATGGTATTAGTGGACGCATCCCGTAGATGGTCCCATGTTTGCCTATTATCTACGCGCAATGTCGCATTTGCACGTTTACTTGCGTAGATTATAAAGCTCCGGGCACAATTCCCGATTATCCAATTAAGAGCATAAGGATGGATAATGCTGGTGAATTTACATCAAAGAGTTTTGATACATATTGTGCTTCACTCGGAATCGAGGTTGAGCACCCGGTTGCATATGTTCATACTCAAAATGGATTGGCAGAATCCTTGATTAAACGTATCCAAATCATTGCCCGCACTCTATTATTGAGAACGAATCTCAACGATACAGCATGGGGTCATGCGGTTTGCATGCGGCAGCTCTAATAAGATTACGCCCCACTGCTAGTATTTTACAATCTCCCATTCAAATGGTTCTTGGCTATGAACCAGATATTTCACATCTACGCACCTTTGGTTGTGCAGTACAGGTGCCTGTAGCACCGCCAAAAAGGACGAAAATGGGTCCCCAACGCCGTTTGGGCATTTATGTTGGGTTTAATTCACCATCTATCATTAGGTTCTTGGAACCAACTACCGGTGATCTTTTTTACTTGTCGGGTTTGCAAATTGTCATTTCGATGAGACTAGGTTTCCATCAATTGGGATACCTACAACTTCCATGACTGCAAAACAAAAACCAATTAAGGTTTTCTCCTGGAATGAGAAAAATTTATCTCAATTAGACCCAAGGACTCCCGAATGTGAAAACGAGGTGCAACGCATAATCCATTTACAGGCTATGGCCAATAGACTTCCTGACGCATTTAATGATGCTACTAAGGTAACGAAGTCTCATATTCCAGCTGCAAATGCTCCAGCTAGGATAGCTGTTCCCGAAGAACAAAGCTAAAATGGATCAAAATCCCCGTACTTGAAGCGTGGTAGACCGATAGGATCAAAAGATACTTGCTCCTCGAAAACGAAGGGGAAAGAATCGGAATCCGCTCCGAAGAGCCCGGCGTTGTGCTTACTCCCAAAGAGCTTATTGCCCCTGAAGAGGCGCAAACCCATGAAAGGAACACTAGCCTCGGGAATACTGAGAATTCCATTACATATTGTAATGAAATTTGGGATCGAAATGAAATCATCATTAATGATGCTTTTGCATTCTCGCTTGCTCATCAAATTATGGATGATGATTGTGAACCACAATCTATTATTGAATGTCGTCAAAGGCAAGATTGGCATAAGTGAGAGGAAGCAATTAAAGCTGAATTAGCTTCCCTAACTAAACGAGAGGTTTTTGGACTTGTAACTCGTATCCCCGATAATGTAAAGCCCGTTGGATATAAATGGGTATTTATCCGAAAACGAAATGAGAAAAACGAGGTTGTCGGGTATAAAACCCGACTCGTTGCCCAAGGATTCTCCCGAGAGACACGGGATTGATTATAATGAGACATATTCACCTGTGATGGATATGATTACATTTCGTTTTCTCATTAGCCTAGCAATCTTTGAAAGATTGGAAATGCATCTTATGGACGTTGTGACGGCATATCTATATGGCTCATTAGACTCTAATATTTATATGAAAATTCCTGAGGGATTCAAAATGCCTGAAGCATGCACTCCCCGCAATTTATTTTCAATAAAATTGCAAAGATCCTTGTACGGGTTAAAGCAATCCGGTCGCATGTGGTATCAACGCCTAAGTGAGTACCTAATTAAGGAAAGGTACAAAAATGATCCTATCTGCCCATGCGTGTTTATTAAGAAGTCGAAACCGGATTTGCTATTATAGCAGTTTATGTCGACGATATAAATTTAATTGGAACTCCAAAAGAGTTAGCTGAAACTGCTGAATATTTGAAAAGGGAGTTTGAAGTTAAAGATTTGGGTAAAACCAAACTTTTTCTTGGTCTAGAGCTTGAGCATAAAGCAAATGGAATAATCGTCCATCAATCAGCATATGTTGAAAGATTGCTTAAACGTTTCAACATGGACAAAGCTCACCCATTGAGCACCCCTATGGTTGTAAGGTCTCTAGATCCCCAAAAGGACCCATTTCGTCCTAGAGAATCGATGAAGAAATACTTGGTCCTCAAGTACCATATCTCAATGCAATTGGGGCTTTGATGTACTTGGCACAATGTACGAGACCGTATATCGCTTTTGCGGTAAATTTATTGGCACGTTTTAGTTCTAAGCCAACTCGGAGACATTGGAATGGAGTTAAACATATTTTCCGTTATCTCCGAGGAACCATAGATTTGGGATTATATTATTCCAAGGATTCCACTAACTCGGTTTAGTTGGATATGCTGATGCTTTGGATATAGATCCGATCCACATAAGGCTCGCTCTCAAACCGGGTATTTATTTTGTTATAACGGCACCGTTATTTCTTGGCGTTCTACGAAGCAATCGCTAGTAGCTACATCTTCTAACCACTCGAGATTATTGCTTTATATGAAGCTGGAAGAGAGTGTGTTTGGTTAAGATCCGTTATAACACATATTCATAATTCTTGTTGCTTAATACCGGTTACAAATTCTCCCACTATAATTTATGAAGATAATGCTGCTTGTGTTGCACAAGTCGGGGAGGATATATCAAAGGTGATAGGACCAAGCATATCTCGCCGAAATTTTTCTATACTCATGAACTCCAAGAAAGTCGACAAATTGATGTTAAACAGATTCGATCCATAAATAATCTTGCAGATCTTTTTACCAAATCATTACCAACATCAAGTTTTGAGAAATTAGTATATGGCATTGGTATGAGGCGAGTTCATAAGATGTAAGATTAATTAGCCCCGAAGTGGCTATATGGCTCTATTGAGGGGGAGATATTATGAACTATGCATTGCAGCATTGATATGCGGCTAGTTCACAAGATGCAATAATGATTAGTCCTAGGAGTGGCTATATATACATTGCACTCTTTTTTCTTTATGTCCGGTTTTTTTTTCCCATAGGGTTTTTCCGGCTTAAAGTTTTTAACGAGGCAATTAATGCATCCATAAAAGGGAGAGATCATAACATGTATGCTCTGCACTCTTTTTCCCTTTTGTCCGGTTTTTATCCCACTGGGTTTTTCCGGCTTAAGGTTTTTAATGAGGCAATATCATTCGATGCACATTCGTAATGAATATGATGAATATTCAAGGGGAAGTGTTATGAAATACATGAATGGATAGAATACATGAATGAATATTCATTATATTCATCTTATCCAATGTACTTATTATGATACATTTGTATCAAATGTTCTAAGTACATCTCCCTATACAATGAACATTCGTTTCCCTTATCCCGTACATATATCATTCGATACATTGATATTAATGATAAGTACATTCTTGTTCTCCTATAAATAGGAGCTTAGTTTTGATGTACAATACACAATCACACAGAAACACGACAGTGAGATACTAGAAATAAAGCTCTCTCATCTTGCTACTATCTCTAGTGTTCACTTGCTTTCTCTTCTTTAATCTCTTCTCTATTATATATTCGCCACGCGATATTTTACAACAGCTAAGGGCTTATTTGATAATAATTTTGTTCTCAAGAACAATTTTTTATTTAAAAATGATTTTTTTATTCCGTCCCCTAAATGAGTTTTTGAGCATTTAAAAGTATTGAGTAATTATAGATTTTTTTTTTTTTTAAGGATAGAATTACGTTTTGTAAAACCTTAAATTTTTTTATGATTTATAATTTCTTCTAATTTTTTAAATAATTTTTTTTTCCTTTTCTTCATCTCATTCTTGCTTTGGCTAGCGACGACCTTGTTGGAGTGTCGCCAACCCTCAGCGAGGTAGAGCCTCATCGGTCGAGCTCGCCTAGCCGCTAGTAAGGCTTGAACTCACTGAGCCACTACGAGGATAGCGTCGCCCAACCTTGGATGAGGCCAACCTTATGGTGGCCCAGCGAGGTCGCCAAATTTGGGCGAGGCCGAGCTTGTCCAACCAAGGCTTAGCCAAGCCTCACCAAATCGTCGAAGAGGCTTGGCCTCGTCGAGGGTTGGCGATACTCCAACAACATCATCGGCCAAAGAAAGAATGAGAAGAAGAAAAGAAAAAAATAAAAGAGGAAAAAGGAAAATGAACTTGATTCTAGAATTATTTCGGGAAACAAAGAAGTAACTTTTTTCTACTTTTTAATTCCGTTCCAAATCTATTTCCAATAATAAAAAAGTTATCAAATAGTTTTTATTCTTTTTTTATTACGAGAAATTAAAAATAGCATCAGCCACTGTTTGACCAGTTATCAAACAAAGCCTAAAAAATCGATTACTTTGCAAGATGCTACATCCGCTTCATTTTTCAACGTAAAATCACGAGGGTCGATTTCATAAGGTCAATTTAGGCGGTAACTATGATGTTATTGCAGGTTCATCAAGGAATCCTGTTTTCAGTGATGAGCCCTAACGCTGCTCACAGACTTCATGTTTATGCAGGCGATTCCTAGAGAAGCGAGGAATTTTGGGCTCGGAGAAGCCCGGTACTACGTGGTGCTTGTGTCGAACGCGATCGGGCAATTCTTCTTCTTGGGAGCCATAGGGGTCATCTTTACGCCCCCTCTCTATTCTCAGGAATCATGATCGCCATCCTACTCCCAGTCACCGAGATCCTAGCCGTCATATGCTTCCACGAGAAGTTCCAGGCGGAGAAGGGCGTGTCCCTGGCCCTCTCTCTCTGGGGCTTTGCCTCGTACTTCTATGGCGAATTCAAACATTCCAAGGAGGAAAAGCAGCAGCAGCAGCTGCAGCAAGAGACGGAAGCGCTTCAACGAGGCCTTCCTTGAAACTGAAAAAGTGAAAAGACATGGCTTTTACTTAGGCTGCTGTGGTAGCATGTCTTATATCTGGCCCGCACGAAAGTAATAAAAGGATCTTCTTACGTTATTTAGGAGGTGATTATTGTCAGCCTGCGGTTGCATGCTGTCCCACAGTACTGCTACTCACGATCTGCAATGTAGCAGAAGTTATCTAGTCTTTCTTTACCGTCTTTGGTGGCTGGATGTGGAACGACGAGATTGAAAAGAATTAAAGGTCCATTCAAGAAAAAGAGCAAGTCAAAGGAGGAAAAAACAGAACTGTTGATTGTAATTGAACATTTATGTTGCTGCATACATACATGCTATAATTTACGTTTGATTCTCTAATACATCCAACGCCAAAATTTGGACCCGCACTGAGTGGCGACTCTGTTTTGAGCAGGAAAAAAAACAATCTCGTGATGAGCGAGACAGAGGGACAATAACAAAAACCAGGAAGTTTCGGACTACACCCTCATTGTTCACCCTCTTGTTTATGTTTCTCCCTGCTCATTGAAGCTAATAGCCTAGATTGACCCGAGGAGAATCTTTTCACATCTACTACAGTCATGCTAATCGAGACAGGAACATGGAATCGCCAGACTCTTGAAGCAGCTGATGAACAGACAAGTTCACATGATCAGTCAGATAATCCAATGCAAGGGACATTGCTGGCAATTTTCTATTAGAAAGAGTACTGTGTTTCTAGCTTTCTGGCCCTGTCAACACCACCAAAGATTAGGGAGATCACCTTCCAGGATGGTGACAAAGAAGTCAAAGATAATTTTTTGTTGAGATACACCAAATTGTTCTTTGAAGTACCCTTTACTTTCATGTGGAAACCTTCACTTTGTTCATCAAACCAAACTATAAAGAAAGAAAATATAAAATCTGAAGTGCTCCAACAAATTGAATACGACACAATAAGTTTCACAGTGAGAAATTCGTAGATTAGGTGCTCCTGTATGGTTATATGATGATCTCGACGATGCTCTCTGCTTTTAGTAAAAGCAGCAGTTTTCCCTTCTGCTATACCTGCGCTTGTCTAGATGTCAACAGCTCTAAATTGACTATTGAAGCCACATAAAGATGAGTGTGACGAACTTCAAATTTTACCCCTCTCCCACAGCCAAATACTCGTTACACTTGAATTTGTGATTGAATTCCTCTTGTTTTAAGTGTCTGTCACAAAGAGATTTTGGCCAGCCCTGAAACTAATGCTGCAAAGACGATTTCTCCTTGTAATTTTCTTGGCCATATGTTTCTAAAAAGGCTTCAAGGCCCAGTTTATTCGATTATGGGAAAATGTTCTTAGGAAAATGCAAATACTTTAGAGTTAAAGGAATTTTCCGAAATATATATAGTGTTTAGTAAATTATAATTTTAAAGTATATTAGAAAACAATTTTGGCTTAAATGTCATTTGGTAAAAGTTAAATTTTGTAAAGGACTTTAGCCAAAAAAAAGATGGTTTAATACCTAAACAACCCCAAACTAGTAGACGTTTGACAAATTTATCCCAAATTATTTTTTTGACCACCAAAATCCCCAAACTGGTATGCCTTTCACAAATTTACCCCACACTAGTACATTTGTGACAATTTTACCCTCTGTTAGTTTTCACTAAATTTTAGTTAAGTTAAATGACACATGACAATTGACTGGTATACCAATTTGGAATTTTATACTCCGTTTGTCACAGTGTACAATTTTTATGATTTTTTTGTGGTATTAATCCAATTTAGCGGAGAGTATAATTATCACAAATTTACCGATTTCGGGTTTTTTGTGATCGAATAAATTAGTTTATGGTAAATTTATCACAAATGTACAAATTTATGATTTTTTATAGTCACTCAAGATAAATTTATCATAGGTATACTAGTTTGGGGTTTTTTATGGTCAAAAATATAATTTGGGGTAAATTTGTCACAAGTGTACCAATTTGAGATTTTTTAAGGTATTAATCCAAAAAAAATATAAAAAAATTAAATTATTTTCAATAGAGCTTAGCCATTAGCAGGCCAAAACAGTCATCGGACAACCTTGCCTGAGGTTCCCACGACCTCACGAGACTCCGAAGATGCCTGGGGTTGTGCGACTCAGGTAGCAATCAGCAGGTGGTCGCAACCCTTCGGCAGTCACCAAGGTTGCACGACCCCGTAGGTGGCGGTCATTGGCCTGCATTTGGCTCCTACGTGCAAATCATTGAGAAGATGAATAGTAAACATGAACTGTGAATTGGACAAGATTTGCATTTCAAGAATGCTACTTTCTAAAGGACCTCTAGACCTACCTTGGGTGAAAGGCCTTTTAAGGAAATGCACCAAAGTAAAGCAAAAACAAATCAAACAGCTATTTTCATTTGTCCAGGGAACTCTCAAAAACCAATGGGCCCAAAACTACAAGAAGAGGGTCCCTCTTACCCTCTTCGTGTGAGGGTCCAAACTTATTGTTAAGCTAAGTTTTGATATTAGTATTGGGTAATTTTGAGACTTTCTCACTTCAAAATTTAGCTTGAAGTGTAAAGTTCTCTCATACTTATAAATGAATCATCAGTCTCTTTCAAAATTGATGCAAGATAAACTTCAATAGGAAGAAACCAGAAACCAAACGAACCGAATAGAATGGAATCTATGACAACATTTGATCGGTCGAATTGGAGCAGATACGGTAGAGCTTCCAAGGATCTTGGTTACATCATGCGGAAGGCAAGCGTAGGGAGAACTGAGTCATTGCTGGAGTGCACAGCAGATGCGAGGAGGCGGATCCACTTTCTATAAGACAGTAAAATAATGTCAAGGGCTTGTGTGCTATCATACCCACTTTTTATCTGCCCGTCTTTCATTAGTTTCTATTCAAATATGTTTTGAGAGCGAGTTTGTGAATGACAATCCGATCCGGATAAAATATGCAGAAAATAAGGAAATTCTATCTTTGTTGAAGTCATGAGCAAAATAAAGACTGGCAAAATACAGAAATTGTTTCTGTGTTAAAGTGATGATCAATAATGGATAGTTAATCTTGGACTTATATTTGGACGCAAGTTCGTTGAAGCGGACAATAGTTTCGTACATAAATTGGAGTCTTGGTGCTCAAATCGGACACGGACTTTGAATCGGTCAACATCAGAGAAGGGATAGGAAGAAAAAGATACGGGAATCTTTTTCCGCAGAAGTCGATTTGGGAGATTTGTGTTTTATATCTTTATATATTCATAGATTTTAGTTTTGGCTACAGGGTGAAGAACGCCTCAGTGAGTTCTTGAAGCCCTGTCTTAAAGGTGAGTGCTTGATGTGAGTATTTTCGATGATTTCGTTTGTGAACTACATTCAATATACGAATGTTCGAGTTGGTAACATTCTTATGATAAAAATTTGTGTATAATTACTTTGAGATATTGAGAGATTATTTTAGTGAAGAATTACAGAGTTAAACACTACGTGAAATTTTAATTATAATTGGGACTTAAGGAATACTCCCCGTTGTTCTATAGTAAAATTCGTCGTTATTTTTACCGTGGATGTAAATCAAATCATGTAAATTTAATATTTGATATTTTTCTTATTCTATCCATTTTATTGTTTGATCTCTCAATTTCGCAACGGCTTCACTAATAAAGGCATTGTTCTATCTTATGCGACTGGATCATCAGCTAGTTTGGTCGGTACCTCCTTTGCAAGCGCTACATCTGTTTTCATGTGCTTTCATCAGATGTCATGTTGATATAAACTTTCTCCTGCATCTTTCATATGACGAAAAAAAAAAAAAAAGAAATTGTTGATTGTCCTAGTCGTTTAGTCAATTTTGATGAATTGATGGTTTCCAAACTCTTAGACTGCACGTCAACGCCGCTCATGTTAAATAGCCATGTGGAAAGGAACAAGCAACGGAAAATACGACATTAAGGCTTAATTCGTCTAATAAGATATACAGATCTACACCACGTGTCGATGGGATCGATTCTAAAAAGTCTTAGGAGAATTTTTTAATAGCAAGCTAAAAAAAATTAAAATTCATTTACAGTTCAAAACAAATTGTAAGATTTCTAATGCTTTTCTCTTTATTTTTAGGTAAGATGCTGCAATCTCTTTCCATTGATATTTTTGGCCTAGGGTATGGATGAGTTCGCGGCGAACTCAACAATCGATTGAAATAAACAGTTCCTAATCTCCGAACTACACGATAAATTATGATAACTGACAAAATGTGGGTCCTCCACATCCAAGGTCTGGATTCAAATCGTTGTATCTGAGCATTCTCTTGGAGCCATCTTCGAAGCACGGATCCAAGTGTTTTCAATAATAGCCCGATGCAAGTGAAACTGGGGGCTGTCACGCGCAACGAGCTCTGGTCATATGCTCAAAAAGAGATTGTAATGACTCAGCGAATGAGAAATTATTTTACCCAAAAATCACCATGTTCGAGAGAGACCCTTCATTCTGTAGTTGTCGGAGAGTGATTCATTTTTTGCGAAACGAGAATGGAACCCGTATCGCTTTCCGGTGGAGCCAATCAGAGCAAAGGCTTCTTTCGGACGTTTTTGCTGAAGAAAGGGAAAAGCTCCACTTCTAGGACTCCCGTACCTCTCCTTCTTTCTTGCCAATGAAACCAAATATTCCACAAGCTACAGTATGCAGCCACGAAGAAACTGACCTAACAAGCAAAGTGCCCCCCCCCCGACACGACGCAACCTTCTCTTCCTCTTAAATAAATTGGACGGTTTTCACCGAACTTTGTTGCACAGTCGACCGGAGACAATTGATAATTCCTTGTGAATGGTCGAGGAGAAACGGTCAACGAGAAATGAGGGAGATAGAGGGCGACGGCGACGGCGAGAGCGAGAGCTTGATCGCGGTGGAAACCAGGGAAGCCCCGCGGGGCGAAACCCAAAAGCCCCTCCTCCTCGCGCTCAACTGCGCCATGCTAGCCCTCGGCACTTGCGGCGGCCCGCTCGTCATGCGCCTCTACTACCTCTCCGGCGGCAGCGGGGTGTGGCTCTCCAGCTGGCTCGAGACGGGCGGCTGGCCGGTCATCTTCCTCCCCCTCGCGGTGGCCTACCTCCGCCGCCGCATCGCCGAGGGGCCCTCCGCCCGCCTCGTCCTCATGGACCCCTTCCTCTTCGCTGCCGCGGCCGTCGTCGGGGTCCTCACGGGACTCGACGACTACCTCTACGCGTACGGCGTGGCGCGGCTCCCTGCCTCGACGTCGGCCCTGCTCATCGCGACGCAGCTGGCGTTCACGGCCGGGTTCGCGTTCCTGCTGGTGAGGCAGCAGTTCACGCCCTACTCGATCAACTCGGTATACCTGCTGACGGTCGCGGCGGGGGTGCTGGCATTGAACGCGAGCAGCGACCGGCCGGCGGGGGAGTCGGACCAGGAGTACTACGCGGGGTTCTTCATGACGCTTGGGGCGGCGGCGCTGTACGGGCTCGTGCTGCCGCTGGTGGAGCTGACGTACAAGAAGGCCAAGCAGGCGGTCACTTACTCGCTGGTGTTGGAGATTCAGTTGGTGATGTGCTTCTTCGCCACCGCCTTCTGCACCGTCGGCATGCTGGTCAACAAGGACTTCCAGGTTCTCTCTCTCTTCCTCAACCTGGACCTTTCATCACCGATTATTGTCATGTGAAGTCTATTTCCTGTGGTTTCCCCAATTCAGAATGACCAGTATACAAACGCGATCTCTTTCAACCGTATAATCTTTAGAAATCGGATTTCTCAAACGGAAATCTTTCTTAATCTTAGTTCTTTTCAATTTCCTGCTTAACAGCTTTTGCCAAGGTCGATAGTTATGGTTGATTGCTCTGAAAAATCTATCCCACAATCTTTCTTTTGAATCTGCTGGAGTGGATGATGTTTGGATGGTAAGTAAGACAATGACAGTACTTTAGTCTCGTTCTATTGAGGTTTTTATAGTTAAAGAAACTGCTGGAAGGGGAAGACAGGAAACTACGATCAGAATGACATGAGGTTGCTCCCGACATCATGTTTATGCAGGCGATTCCCACGGAAGCGAAGAACTACGAGCTCGGAGAAGCACTATACTACGTGGTGCTCGTGGGGAACGCGATCACCTGGCAATGCTTTTTCTTGGGAGTCATTGGAGTCATCTTCTGTGCCTCCTCTCTATTCTCAGGAATCATGATCGCCGTCCTACTCCCGGTCACCGAGATCCTGGCCGTCATATGCTTCCGGGAGACATTCCAGGCGGCAAAAGGCGTGTCCCTTGCCCTCTCGCTCTGGGGCTTGGCCTCGTATTTTTACGGCGAATTCAAACTTGCCAAGAAGGAAAAAGAAAGAGCAGCAGCAGCAGCAGAAGCAGATTAGAATTCCGGAGACGGAAATGTGTTGAAGATAGGATTTGATCGATATTCGGTGAGGAAAATAGGAAAACGTTATCTTGTGTACTTTTTCCCATTCGTATTCTTGTGTACTTTTTCCCATTCGTATTTTCTTGTATTACAAATATCCTTATGTACATGCACAACACACATTGAAAAAATGCAATTACAATTCCTCCATAACTCCTCTCCGATTTCTGTCGAAATGCATCAACAAGGCCTTCCCTGAAGGTTAAAAAAAGAGAGACGCGGCTCGTACTTAGCGAAATTTGGATCTGCACTGCATGGCTACTCTGTTTTTTTGGGCAGAAAAACAGAGGTTGACAATGACAAAAGCCAGGGGAATTTGGGAATATACTGTTCGCCCTCTAGTTTATGTTTCTCCCTGTCCAGCGAAGCTGCATAGCCCGGATAGACCAAAGAGAAACTTCTCGCAGATGTAATCCAGCGGTGCTAATTGAGACAAGATTGATTGAAAGCTGCTGAACAACTAATAATGTTCACATAATCAATCGGGATATCCAATGGGAGACACGTTACTGTTGACTTCTTATCACAAAAAGAACGAACTCTAGCTTTCTGTAACCGTTAATCAACGCTCTAAGGTAGGGAGAACGACTTGCAGGTTGGTGACAAAGATGTCAAAGATCATCTTTTGAGATACACCGAAGTTGTTCTATCTACCTTTACTTTCACGTGGAGGCCTTCACTTTCGTCCACCAAACCAGACTATCAAAGAAAGAATATACAAAATACAAAGAGCTCCCGCAAAGTGAGTGGACACGAAAAGTTCCACAGATATTGGTATCTTCCTACGAAAAGTTCATAGATTAGAAGCTCCTCTTTGGGTATAGGATGATTCCGATGATGCGATCTGCTAAAAAAGGAAACGCTCTTTTCCTCCTGCCATGCGTACTTTTATCTCGACGTCGACCGCTCTAATCTGACTGTCGAAGCCACATAAAGATAAGGACACTGAACGGAGTGAACTTTATATAGCATTACTTGTGACAAACTTAAATTCAACCTTCTCTCTCCCACAGCAGCAAGGGCAAATAGTCATCACACTTGAATTTGTGATTGAATTTATACCCACCTCTTGTTTCAAGTGTCATCACAAAAGAATTTTGTCTAGCCCTGAGACTGATGTTGCAAAGAAGCTTTCTCCTTGTAATTTTCTTGGTTATATGTGATGGTTTTATTATTTTATGCGATGGGCCTAAGTTGGCCCGTCCGCTCATATTGGGCCTAAAAGTTTAGCCCACAAGATTAGGACTCATGGATGGAGGGATATGTCGAAGAGTTATGACTTTTGGGGGAATCTCTTTTGTCCTTTGGAGGGGACATATTTAAGGGAGAAGAGAGAGGGAGGAATGCACCTTTTGAGAATACGTACGTTCCTCCTCGTCTCTCCTTCCAAAACCTCTAAAGAAGAACCGTAAGCAAAAGTAATGACACTCTCTTCCCTTCAAGGTGAATTCACGTCATCGGATCGAACAGGATCAATTTTTCTTGCTCATATCAATGTTGGTGTTTAATCTGTGGCTAACAAGGTATGTTCGATTCTGTGATGTACCTTAAGATCGGTAACACATGTGTGTTTCCCGAGCTCGTCTTCCGTACTCGTTTTAGGGGTTCGATTTAGTGTCAAATCCGGTTTTTGGAAATCCGATATTCCCGACAATATGTTTCTCAAAAGGCTTTAAAACTCCAGGGAAAGGGTCCTTCAGATCTGAAGGAGCAAGAAACCTGAAACCATATGAACTGGGTAGAATTGAATCTGTGACAACATTTCTAGACCAGGAGCCCTGTTGTAGCGGATGCAATAGTGTTTCCAAGGTTTTGGGCTACATCACGGGGAAGGTAAGTGAAGAGAGAACTGAGTCATTGCTTGTGTGCATTCTAGAATAGTAGATGCCTAGACCAGGAGGCAAATCCAACCTTTATAATACTGTTAAAGGATATTAAGGGCTTGTGTGTAGTAATAACTGCTTATTGTTTGGTATATCAATAGCACAAATTGTCCCTAAATTTTGACTTAATGTGTAATATAGTTCTTAAACTTTTAATTTTTTAATATAATATATTAACTTTAACTCAATATTTAATGTTGTCTCGAACTTTAAATTTAGGTAATATAATCCTTAAAATTTTGGAATATATTTAATTTAATCCTTAAAATATATAGAAATGTTCAATGTTGTCAAGGACAACATTGAATAATTAAAAAATTCAGATACCATATTATTTTTTGAAACAAAATTTGGGATGTATTTACGTCTTGACAACATTGAATAATTAAAAAATTCAGATTCATATTATTTATTGAATCAAAATTTGGGATGTATCTGCGTCATTATTCCTTCATGAATCAACCCTTCAATACCTTATTGCCAAAAAAAAAAAAAAAAAAAAACCTTTCAGTACCTTAAACGATTCTTTTCGTCGTTAGGGAATCAGCGGGGTTAGGATTCATGATGCACGTGTCTCTTGGTCCATGGCGAATTTGACGTTCGCCTAGACGTGCGTGCACGACATGTGCGCAGGCGAAAAGTTAAGGGTGAATTAACTTTGAAATCAAAGTGCCTTAGCTCTTTTTGTAAATCGATTTTATATTGCCGAAGGTAAAGTCGTCACGTTCTGTACTAACTACTTTTAAAATGTCGCATCTGTAATCGTTCCATGCAAACGAATATACCATTGGAAATGACCTTATTTTTATGTGCTTTCATGATACATCACATCGATATTGAATTTTGTCTTCATTTTTCTTCTCTCAACAAGAAAAGTAGAAAATCGATGATTATTGTAATTCTGAGATCAATCTTGACAAATTGATGAAATCCAAAACATATAGTCCTCAGACGGCAAAATGCGCCCACATCATATGAGCAAGCGTCAATAAGCATCAACAGGTATGTAATAGCTATGTGAAAAAGAGAAAATAGTAAAAATAATATGGTATTAAAGTTTTTACTTGTCCAACGAGATAGACAAAATCAATTATTACTTGGATCCTATCGATTTAAAGGGATTTTGGAATAGAATTTGGTAATTAGCTCAAAGATTCTGACTTTGACTCACAATTGGGCACAAAGTTTTGGGATTTCAAATATTTTTTCTCAATCTTTCTAGAAGATGTTGCAATCTCGTTCCATCTAGTATCATTTACCCTGGGGTGAGGATGAGTTCACACCGAACTCAATAATCGAAAATGAACGGCTCCCGACCTCTACACTAGACGACAAGCTATGCTAAGCGTGCCCGGCCCGTCGTCCTCCACATTCAATATCCGGGGTCAAATTGTCGTTTGGCTCCATTCTCTCGGACCCATCCCTAGCACAGATGGGCATGCTTCCGATGACAACTCGGCGGTGCACGTGGGGCGAGGGGAACGCGGCAGCCGATGACCGTTGGTCATATGCACAGAACTCTATTGGAATTGCAAGTTTTACAGTCAAAGTCCACTTCCAGAAGTCAAAGAAGGGACCCACGTAAGTCTCTATCTATCCTACCGATAGAATCACTCATTTAATCACTGGGATTCGCCCCAGTGGTCACTCTTCCAACATGAAAGAGGGAGGTGAGGGGTTCAAATCCCCACATTTTCAAGGAGGGAGGGATGGGGTGGGGACGCGCAGTTTCGAGGAGTGGGTTTCGACTCCCACGCCCGTAGAGACGGGCGAAAAAGTCTGAGAATGAGTGTAGAATAAGTATAGAGTAGAAATGACCAAAAAAAAAAAAAATCACTCATTTACAAGCTACAATATAATAATAAAGAGAGTGGGGCCCCAATGAGCGAGTGCGCCCGAGCACGAAGGAGATTCCCTGTTCTCTAATGTTCCCCATAGAAAATCCGGATACGTGCTGTCTAGCTAATTTGCACCCGCGCATCTCAAGACAAAACTTACAAATCAGTAGGGACCTCTCTCTCTCTCTCTCTCTCTCTCTTGTGAAGTTCTTTTAAATCAAAATGAAAATCAACGTGAATAAATTAAACGATTTGAAAAGGAGATTTTTTTGGACTAGAATTGAAGTTATATTCATTGCTCATAAGATTTTTTAGGAGTGCATAGACTTCGTAACAACCAAATCCAAGCAAAGCAAAGTCCAAAGTACTACAGTACACAAATCCAAATTTAGGAAATAAAATAAAAAATCAATGGAGCATCAACATAATTAAATACACACTTGTCCATAATGGATTGGTTAAGCAAAATAACCGAGAATTGAATGCCATATCTTCGTCAATAACAAGCAAATGTCAAAAATTCCTCCACCAGTGACTATGGAGGTGCCAATTGGCAATGCATCCCTAAATTTGGTTTCCTTTATATCATTGCCATATAAAGACAATAAAAACAAATTGAACGAACTCAGATCTAACATTTAGGAGAATAAATTTTTGCAATTTAATGAGAGACCAAAATTTTTATGATAAGATTAAGGCAAAGAAATCGTACAAGACATAGCATCGGAGCATTTTATCCTTGAAAGCATATTTACCATATTTCCTAAATCTAGATTGGAGAAGATAGCTCGTATATCTAGAATTAGAGGAGAGGGTCGTAGATTATCTAAATCGGGAGAGAAAGAAACAACAAAAAGGCACCAACAAAGTCAAAAAGAGAGGGCGCAGGTGAGGCTCAAGGTTTATGAAGACGATGGAGACAGAGATGGAGATGGAGATGGAGGAGGGAGAGAAGGGAACGGTCCAATTGAAATTACTTTGTTGGATTATTTAATTAGAGAACGATTGATAAATCTGGGTGAAGGATTGACTAGAAAGTAGAAACTATCCCAAGGGACGAGACAGAGAGACGGAGCGAGCCAGAGCTCGAGCTTGTTCATGGCGGAAACCGTGGCAGCTCCCCGGCGCAAAGCCCTAAAACGCCTCTTCCTCGTCCTCAACTGCATCATGCTCTCCGTCGGCACGTGCGGCAGCCCGCTCCTCATGCGCCTCTACTTCGTCCGCGGCGGAGCCCGCATGTGGCTCGTCAGCTGGCTCGAAATGGGCGCCTGGCCGATGCTCCTCCTCCCCCTCGCGGCGGCCTACTCCCGCCGCCGCTCCGCCGAGGGCCCCGCCGCCCGCCTCGTCCTCATGGACCGCTTCCTCTTCGCCGCCGCGGCTGGTATCGGGGTTCTCTTGGGCCTCGACAACTACTTCTACGCGTACGGGTTGGGTCGACTCCCCGTCTCGACGTCGGCCCTGCTCATCGCGACGCAGCTGGCCTTCACGGCCGGGTTCGCGTTCCTGCTGGTGAGGCAGCTGTTCACGTCGTACTCGATCAACTCGGTATTCCTGCTGACGATCGGGGCGGGGGTGCTGTCGATGCACACGAGTGACGACCGGCCGGCGGGGGAGTCGAACGGTGCGTACTACGCGGGGTTCTTCATGACCCTTGGGTCGGCGGTGCTGTACGGGCTCGTGCTGCCGCTGGTGGAGCTGACGTACAAGAAGGCCAAGCAGGCGGTCACTTACTCGTTGGTGTTGGAGATTCAGTTGGTGATGTGCTTCTTCGCCACCGCTTTCTGCACCGTCGGCATGCTGGTCAACAAGGACTTCCAGGTTCTCTCTCTCTCTCTCTCTCTCTCTCTCTCTCTCTCTCTCTCTTCCAGGTTCATCAAAATCACTGATCATGTAATGTTGAGTGGATGCGGCTCCCACAAATTGGAATGAACGTGGTTGCATGTGATCCATGACCTTCCTCTCTCAACCATATCATCTTAATCGGATTACTCAAACCACAGCTTTCACCAGGATCTTATGGCTGATTGCTCTGATAAAAAAACATTCCAAGATTATCTTTTGAATCTGCCGGGGTGGAAGACGTTTGGATGGCAAGACAATGGCGATTCCTTAATCAGTTTCTATAATTAAGAAACTACTGAAAGGGGAAATAAAAAAAAAAAACCATGATCAGAATGACATAAGGTTGCTCCTGACATCATGTTATCGTTTACACAGGCGATTCCTAGAGAAGCAAGGAACTACGAGCTCGGAGAAGCCCGATACTATGTGGTGCTCGTGTGGACCGCGATCATCAATCAGTTCTTTTTCTTGGGAGCCATAGGGGTCATCTTCTATGCCTCCTCTCTATTCTCAGCAGTCCTCATCGCCACTCTTCTCCCGGTCACCGAGATCCTAGCCGTCATATTCTTCCAGGAGAAGTTCCAGGCGGAGAAAGGGGTGGCCCTCGCCCTCTCGCTCTGGGGCTTCGCTTCCTACTTCTACGGCGAATTCAAACATGCCAAGAAGGAAAAAGAAGCAACAGCAGCGGCGGTGATTAAATCTGCCGAGACGGAAATGCATCAACAGGGCCTTCCCTGAAGGCAAAAGCTGAAAGGCATGGCTCACACTTAGCCAGCTGTCGTAATCGGTCTGTCGGAATTCTGGCCCTGAGATTATTCGTATGAAAGTAACAAGAGGGCCTTCTATATTATTTGCGAGGTGATAACTGTCAACTTTCAATTGCATACCGTCCCACAGCGTTGCCGTTAGTGATGTGTATTGTAGCATAATTTGTGGAGTCCTTTTTTTTTTTTTTTCCCATTTTAGACAGTTGGATTTTTAACATAAACAAAAGAGATCTACTCAAGAAGAAAACAGAATTGCAAATTGTAATTTAGGATTTGTGTTGCTTCTTAGTTCTTATATGTGATGTGGTATGTTTGATTGTCGAATACATCCTACACCAAAGTTTGGAGATACACTGCATGGAGACTCTGCTTTGGGCGGGAAACCAACGGTCTAGTGATGAGCAAGATAGAGGGACGATGACACAAGCCATGGGGTTTCTGGATTAAACCTCTTTGTATTTTTTTTTTTTTTTTTTTTGGGTATTCGTTTGCCCTCTTCTTTATGTTTCTCCCTCTCCATTGAACCTAGACAGACTTGCCGGAAGAGAATCTGTTCACATCTAATAAAGTTGTGCTAATGGAGACCGATGTGGAATCAAGTAATCGAACAATAAAATAGACAAAAGAAGAAAATAAATCGGGTATCAAATTTACGTGATTTAATCCTAACGACCTAAATTTTCGGGAAGAGCAATAATAAATGAAAATTTTAAATATTTAATCAACCCTTTAACCAACAGTCAAATTCTGATCAAAAATTGGCTTTTTGCATAAAAAGATCCCTTTTGGCGTTAATAGCACTTTGGCCACATTAAATTTCAAAAATTTCAAATATTTGATCACAAAATCAACATTATAGGGAAAATCAACTAAATAGTTGACTTTTGATGAAACTTTTAATAAAAAAATTGGAAAATGTAAAAATTCACGAATCACTTCATTCTAATTCCAATTTGACTTTAACATAAAAAATTTTACAAAAATCAATTGAAAATTTTATTTTCCGAATTTTTCGATTTTAGATTTAAAGTCGGCCAAAATAAAATTATTTTCATTCTAGTAATAATTCGACTTAGTTCCTTTTACGACATTTGATCTAGAGATCATTACCCATTGACTAGTTCAATCAATTTCGATATCGGGCGTGCCGAAAGATTAAGTGATAAATAGAGATTACAATCACACTCAATTAACTCAAACACAATTAGTGTTCTTCAAGCCCCAATTACACCCAATAACTCATACAATATTTAGCTCAATAATTTCTCGCGAAATAATCAATAAATTTTAAACTCACAAGATTTAATTGGCGTGCCAAGCACTCACGTAAGTGGTGCTTCTTTCCTCTCAACAGCGACGCTCTGTGGACCACGCTTGCACTTGCAGGATATATATAATTCATAAATTCAGCCTTATCTCCAACGTGCGGTAGGTTTGCGTATATTTCCTTTGCCTTTTATTTTGCTTGGAATCCTTATCCACCAGAACTCAAAGGAAATCTTATCTCTATGGCATATATTTAAGCATCTACAAATAATAATTTATTATTTTGAGTCGGGTAAGTTCACTTAATCAATCCGAAAAGATCAATATAAGATAGACACATTACTGGTTACTTCCAATTAGAATAAAAAAAAAAAAAAAACTGTACTTCTAGCTTTCTGACCCTGTTAAGTAACCACTAAAGGCAGGGGGATCACTCTCTCTCCCCACACGCTGCGGGATAGTGGCAACGAGGTCGAAGATCATTTTTTGAGATATATCTAACTTGTTCTCTGATAAACCTTTACTTTCATGGAGAGGCCTTCACTTTATCCACCAAACCAAACTACCAAGGAAGAAAATGCAAAATACGAAGTGCTCCAACGAAGTGAACAGGACACATTAAATTTCACAAATTTTGCTATCTTCCTACAAGAAATTCACGAGTTAGAAGCTGCCCTATGGTCATACGGCGATCCCTTAATAAATGCCACAGTTTTCCTTCTGCCACATCTACTTTTGTCTCAATGTCGACGGCTCTAAATTGTTTGATGAATCCACATAAAGATGAGAACACTGAACTCTATAGCATTACATGTGACAAACTTTAAATTTACCATACTCTCTCACAGCATCAAGGACAAATCAAGCCTTTAAAATGTTTCAAGTTTCGTCACATCTTGAGATCGAGGAGCGATCATGCTGCCTATATGGTTCAGTTTGTGTCGAAAGCCATTATAGTGGGCTGCAAGAACTGCAAATGAGCTGTTTCTACACAGCCTGTTGAGATGGCTAGTCCTCCCCATGCTAACTCGGCAAATCTGGGAGCCTTTGTTTCAGTTAAACCTGAGAGCTGCACGGGAACTTTGCTTAGTTGCTCTTCGTAAGGCACCTGTTCTCGAGCCTGTGAGGACCTCAGCTTTCGAAGTTTCCTAGTTCTATAATGGTGTTTAGTCCAGATTCTGTACAATCAACGTAGGGATCTTAACATGGATAGAAAGCCAACGAGGTCTTCTGATGTCGGCCAAGGATCATGGCATGAGTCACCTTGAATATGGATGTCCAGGGTTAAAAAAAAAAATAAAGATTAATTTGTGCATAGTAGCGAAACTTTGCTTCGCCAGTGCAAGTTTCGTTGCTCTTCATGGCTATATAGAATGTAGAAGTGAAGCAAACTGAAAAAGTTAAGGCTCCCATGGTTAACCTGCATCACTGACTCTGGTCACAAACTCGCTACCATGATGAGATGACCAACCTTTACACTGCTTACAGTATTTACAGTTTGAATTTTATTAACAAATAATGGAAATAAAAAGAAAAAAAAAAGAGAGACCGAAAAATAATAAAAAACTAAGTAAATGAAACTGGATCGGGAGAGATTTTTACTATCTTTACTTGTGTTTTTTTAGGTTCACTTACATTGATATGTTATTAATACCAAACAATGGACATGATAGTATATGGAAATATCTGATTTTATCATTATAATTCACCAAATAATAAATAGGATGTAGCAAAACTCTTAGATTTCATATCCTTTTTATCTTGGCAAGAAATCCATGCTACCAAATACAATTTTAAGACTATTTGGTAATTATCCTTATGTAATGTCCAATTAATTCGCATTTGACTATGTCAAAACAAAACCGACTACACAACTTCTCTCGTGAAATTCTTTTAAACTTTAAACGAGAAGAACTGTGAATGAATTAGATAATTTGAAAGATTTAGATTCACAAGATCAAACATTTAATCTAGTATGTGCTAAAGTTTCTCCCTTAGAATGAACGAACCATCGTCTTGTTCTCCAATCGTGAGTGTTGACTAGGAACTTTGACTGAAAAAAATCGCAAGAGATTAGAGAGAGAGAGAGAGAGAGAGAGAGAGAGAGTCTGAGAGCATAGACCTGAGATTTCAAGACCCAACGGACCGAAGAGAAAGCCTAAATGATCGGTAAGACTTGAAATGTCTTAGGCTTTAGGATTTTTCAAGAATTCTAGAATACTTCGAGGGTGGTATGAAAAATTTATATTTACATTCATGATATATCTTGTACTTAATGGGTTGGATGGCAGTTTTCTATATAATAATATAGACAGTAATTGGAGAGAGTAGATCTCCATCGTTTGATCAAATGATGATCAATGGTAGTAATTGTGAGTCTTGTATATAAATATTAAATAGTATGCTCTCTCCTTGATCTATGTCATTAACATCTAAGCAACATACATATTTCTTAATCATTAGAATTCGCCCCAGTGGCCACTCTTCCAACATGGAAGGGGGAGGTGAGGGGTTCAAATCCTCATCTTCTCAAGAGGGATGGGGGTGGGAATGAGTAAGTTTTATGAGTGGGTTTCGACTCAAAAATCTGAGAGTGAGAATAGAGTATCATTAACCAAAAAAAAAAAAATACATTTTTCTTTCTGAACGTCTTTTCTCCTAATGATCCTAGCGGACTAGAGAGGATGGTTAACTGGTTAGCGATCTCAAGCATCGGCCGGTGGAAAACATGGAAGGTCCCCAGGGCAAAACCCTAAAGCGCCTCTTCCTCGCTCTCAACTGCGCCATGCTCTCCCTCGGCATGTGCGGCGGCCCGCTCCTCATGCGCCTCTACTTCGTCCAGTGGACTTGAGATGGGCGGCTGGCCGATCAAGTTCCTCCCCCTCACGCTAGCCTACTTCGGCCGCAGCGCCGCCCTGCCGCCGAGGGCCCCTCCACCCACCTCGTCCTCATGGACCCCTTCCTCTTCGCCCCCTTGGCTGTCAAGTGAGACAGCAGTCCACGTCGTACTCGATCACTCGATATTCCTGCTGACAATGGGGGCAGGGATCCTGGCAATGCACACGAGCAGCAACAGGCCAGCGGGGGAGTCGAAGGGGGCGTACTACGCGGGGTTCTTCATGATGCCTGGGGCGGCGGCGCTGTTCGGGTTCATACTGCCGCTAGTGGAGCTGACGTACAAGAAGGCCAAGCAGGCGATCACATACTCGCTGGTCTTGGAGATTCAGTTGGTGATGTGCTTCTTCGCCACCGCTTTCTGCACCATCGGCATGCTGGTCAACAAGGACACTTAGGTTCTCTCTTTCACATCACGTAAGGTTGCTCCCGACATCATGTTTACGCAGGCGATTCCTAGAGAAGCAAGGAACTACGAGCTCGGAGAAGCCCGATACTACGTGGTGCTCGTGTGGAACGCGATCATGTGGCAATTCTTTTTCTTGGGAGCCATAGGAATCATCTTCTGTGCCTCCTCTCTCTTCTCAGGAATCATGATTGCCGTTCTTCTCCCGGTCACCAATATCCTAGGTGGAGAGAGGCGTGTCCCTCGCCCTCGCACTCTGGGGCTTCGCTCCATACTTTTACGGCAAACTCAAAACTTGCTAAGAAGGAAAAAGAAAGAGGAGCAGCAGCAGCAGCAGATTTGGTCTCCAGAGACCAAAATGCATAGAAAAGGCCTTCCCTGAAGGCAAAAGATGAAAGACATGGTTCATACTTAGCCTGCTGTTGTGGTCTGTCATAATTCTGGCCCTGAGATTGTTCATATCAAAGTAACAAGAGGGCTTTCTACATTATTTACGAGGTGATTACTGTCAGCCTCCCGTTGCATACCGTCCCCAGCGCTGCCATTGGTGATCTGCATTGTAGCATAATTCATCGAGTCCTTTTCTGCCATCCTAGACAGCTGGATTTGTGACAGCGCAAGGGAAAAGAAAACTGTAAATCGTAATTTAGGATTTGTGTTATTTCATATATTCATGCAATAATGTAATGTGGTATTGTTTATTGTCTAATACATCCAGCACCAAAATTTGGAGCTGCACTGCATAGAGACTCTGCTTTGGGCAGGAAACCAACAATCCAGTGATGAGCAAGACAGAGGGACAATGACAAAAGCTATGGAGTTTCTGGAATAAACCTCCTCGTTTTTTCATTCTGTTGCCCTCTTGCTTATGTTTCTCCCTTTTCTTTGATGCTGTATAGCCAAAATAATCTGGCGATTCCATGTCATTGTCTCAATTAGCACGACCGTAGTAGATAAGATAAGATTCTCTTGACCATTGTAAGAGAGACACGTTACTGGTGGCGTTATATTAGAAAAAATATACTGTACTTCTAGCTTTCTGGCCCTGTCAATCAATTACTATAGATAGGGAGATCACCTTGCAGGATGGTGACAAAGAAGTCAAAGATCATTTTCTGAGATATACCAAACTTGTTTTCTAAAATAACTTTACTCTTGTGTAGAGGTCTTCACAATGTCCACCAAACCAAAATACGAGAATCGAAGTGCAAGATGCAGAGTGCTCCAACAAAGTGAAAATGACACAATAAATTTCACAAATCTTGGTTTCTTCCTACAAGAAATTCATAAATCAGTAGCTGCTTTATGGTTATATGATGATCCCAATGATGCGATCTGCTCAGTAAAAGAAGCGGTTTTTCCCTCTGCCTTATCTGCTTTTGTCTTAATGTTAACATCTCTAAACTGATTTTTGAAAGCACATAAAGATGAGGACACCAGATTCTAAAGTGTCAAATGTGACAAACTTAAAATTTACCTCTCTCTCACAGCAGCAAGGGCAATCATTCATTACACTTGAATTTGTACTCGAATTTTATCATGCTCTTGTTTTTCACTTTCATCAAAACTTGCAATCGAGTGGCAATCATGCCACTTCTATGGTTTGGTTTATGTCAAAAGCCATTATATTGTCCTTCAAGCATCACAAATTATCTGTTTCTACACAGCAAGTTGTGATGGTTAATCCTCTCCTTACCATCTGAGCAGATCTGGGAGAATCTTGTTTCAGTTAAACTTGAGCTGCATGTGAATTGTGCTTAGATGGTTTCATTAGGTACCTATGCTCAAGCTTGTGAATACCTCGGCTTTCAAAATTTTCCCAGTTTTGTAATGATGCTATCCAGCAGTTCATACATCATACTAATGTGTTCAGATCTATAAAATCAATGTACGGATCTCAACATAGACAGAAAGCTGAAGAGGTTTTCTGATGTCAGCCTAAGAACATTGCATGAGTTACCTTGAATATGGATGCCTAGAGTTAGACAAATGATGAAGATTAATTTGTGCATGTTAGTGAACTTTGCTTCAGCGGTGCAAGTTTCCATGCTCTTCGTGATTATGCAGAATTTAGAAGTGAGGGGAACTGAGAAAGTTGGAGCATTTTATGATTAACCTGTATCATCTGACTTAGGTTGCAAACTCACTATACGACAAGATGACAAAGCTTTACACTGCTTAATTGTAGTGCGAGAATCTGTTGCTGTTGTCCAAGAAATGAAACAAAATAAGATTCCTTGTCCTATCTGACAACCTGCGAAATACAATGCATGAGCTGAAAGATTGGATGTTGCTCGGAGAAGATTACAAAGATATTCTGGCTAGCCCTGAAACTAATGTTGAAAAGAAGCTTTCTCCTAGTTATTTTCTTGGTTATATGCTTCTCAAAAGGCTTTTAAACCAAAAGGAATGGGTTCTTCAGCTCTGAGTAGCAAGAAACCAGAAACCAAATGAATTAAGTATGAGTGGAATCTGTGATAACATTTCTAGATTTAAAGCCTGAATGTAGCCGATAGATAGTATTGTTTCCAAGGTTCTTGGCACGACATGCGGAAGGTAAGGGTAGAGAGAACTGACGCATTGCCTGTGTGCACTGTAGATGCGAGTAGGCAGATCCAATTTGAGAGACAGAGCAGATGCTCAAGAAGGAACAGAAGATGGTCAGAACATGATTACGGCCCTAATTCTACGAAACATTTTCAATCACCCAGCACTTTACTTGACCTTATCAGATACTTTGAAAAACCTTGAAATCTTAGCAAAGTTCCATGTTATTGTATCAAATATATCAGTTGCTTGAGTCATTCAATTTTATTTTATTTTTACATATATTACAGCCTGGGATACATCTTGGCGCATCAGGATGCCAGCTTCTGATATCTTTCATGGAGAGAAGAAAATTTAAAATGGATGATGAGACTATTTCTATGACCCAAAGACAGACGTCCTTGGAGGAATGAATCATAGAACTTCAAGGTGATAGAATGGAAATCATCAACATCTTATTCAGTTACTGTTGGGTGTTCTTATTATCTAATATGCAACTCCTCTTCTGGAGAGCAAAAACATGTTATTTGGTATTATTCTTCAATTTTCAATACATGAAGCTTTCTTGACTAACAGTTGAAATATAACCATATCAAGACCATAATATATTCTGAGAGGAAACGCGCGCATGATTGTATTTACAGGAAATAGTTTCTAGAACAGAAATAAATTTTTCTATTTCTATTTTTGGACGAGTTTCTAAGCAAAAATAACCGTTCGATAACGACACAAAATTTCTACTCTAAAAATAGAAATTCGTTTGACAACGACACAAAAATTTCTTTCTTTCGGATGGCGGCGGCGGCCGGCGACCGGTGGCGTCCGGCGTCCCGGCGACCGGCGGCCGGCGGCGGCCGGCAACCGGCAGGCGGCGGGCGGGCGGCGGCGGCGGCGGGCGGCAAGCGGCGGCGTTCGGCGGCGGTGTCCGACGGCGGCATCCGGCGAGCGGCTTCGGTGGCGGTGGGCCGGCAACCGACCGTGGGCGGGCGGCGTTCGGTGGTGGTGTCCGGCGGCGGGCGTCCGGCGGCCGGGGCGACGGCAGCAGCTCGGCGTCAGGGCCCAGCGGCGGCGGCGGCGGCGGCGGCGGGCGACGGCCGGCGACCGGCGGCGGAGGGCGGCGACGGCCGGCGGCGGCGGCGACGGCCGGCGGCGGTCGGCGGCGGCGGCACAACCGGCGGCGGCGACGATGAACGATAAAAATTTTTTTTTATTTATCATTTACTTTCGAAATAGAAAAATAGCTTTTTCTATTTCGATTTCTTGTCCGATCTATTTTTGGAACCAAAATCTATTTCAAAAATAGAAAAGTGGAATAATTTTACTAAACGGTTTCTATTCCGGAATTATTTCTGAAATAAAAAACAATTTCGGAACAAAAATAGCGCGCAATCATGCGCGCCCTAAATAAACATGTTGCCATAGAGCTATCATTGTCTCCCGGAGGCCAGCCGTCATTATCTCCTGAAGGCGAGCCGTCATTGTCTCCTGAAGGCCAGAAATGGTAGCATGGACAAACATTCATGTGGATAGAGCCATCAACATCTTTTGCAGGCCTTCCTTGTGCTCTAGAATAGCGTCCCAGAGGGGTGCATGTTCCTTGATAATTGATAGATCAATGAACCTCTGAAACCAAGAATTGAGCAAAGACATGTCCTCTGCATCAACAAGGTTTATCCCTATGTGTACTTCGACTGCTCTAACACAATACCATGTCGAGCCAGCAGCGATGTCCACAATATTGATAGTGTCAGCCTCCAAAGAATGGCTTCCTCTCCAATCCTCCTTCCAGGATCTTCAAATTTAGTAGAGCTTCTTTTGCAGCCCTCTGTTGATCCTCTCCTTTCTTTCTGAATATGCTTGTGATTGCTGGCACGCACTGATCATCAAGGTATCAGTCGGTGAGCAGATAAAGCAGGTCGATTTCGTTGATAAAGAAAAGGAGCACAAAGTCTTCTCTATCTGAAGCATTACCTTATCATCAACAAATTTGGCCCAGAAACGCGCTTTGGCTCTGTCATAGGGGTCTTGTGGAAGGAGGGCCTTCTGCTGCCATGTTTCATCGATGTACTCAAGAATAACAAGTGACTTTGCAATCAGTTTTCTCTGATGGAATAGAATCGGAGCCTTCTTATGAGCATGACTGTATTGCAAAAGCGTGAAACTATGGTTCACGAGCTCTTCTTCCACACACTTATCAATGGCAACTTCTTTGAGCTTTATATCCCATAAAACTCTGATGGCAAGAGGGCTCGCCCAGAACCCAAACAACTTCACCTCAGCCAGCCATCCGCTGGTTTTCTTTCTGCAAAAGCTGTTGTTATCTTGTTCTGATTTTTATAGAATTTTCTCTGCACAATGTGTGGGTGGATTGCTCATGTAAGTTCACGTCATGCATGATTGATCCTACTTTTGGAATTTAGTTACCACAGCCACAGAGACAGCTACAAGATGACATTTGACTAGTTTGAATCAAAAGATGTAAAAGACGTGATGGAGTCGACTGTCATTTCTCCTGTAAATGAAATCTGCTTTCTCTGCAATTTCCCTCAAGCTGGCATTTTTGGCAGCCATTCTAGTCTAGACAATGAAAAACGAAGAACAAAAAGCAGTTCTCAGGCAATGAATTTCAGTTGATCACAAATTGATGTCTTAATGCCCATTAATCTCTGATAGTTTTTCCCCCTATCCTTCACGATTTTTTATAGCAGTTGTATTTCATCGGACATGTGCATGTAAATGATGTCCACTGCCCTGACTAGAAAAGATTATGAAGGTTGTCCTGAGAGTTTAATAGCGAAGTTGTGTCGATCAGGTTCATGGTTCATTGAGAAGACTCGTTTAGATTGATTGATGAGGTGGATTGATTATCTCTTGTTGATTAGAGGTTGAGTACTCTTTGTTTCTAAATCAGTACTTTTCTTGAGAACCGATTTAGCAGAAACCTAGATAACGGTACCATGTGGCAAATTTCTCTTCATCAATGGTGTCCTCGGAGGTTCACACACTGGTCCATCAGCACAATATGACCTAAACAAGGGTAACTTAACAGTATGATTGCTGCTAATTCGCAGTAACTTAGACTTCACGCGCATCAGCTCTGTCCTATCAGACCACTGAGGAAGAATCTTGCTCCCTCCCATTTTGCAGGAAAATAGGATAGAGTGAAAAGGAGACAAACAAAATATCATGTCAGAGGAGAGTTTAAGTTTTATTTGCCCGTGTGGCAATACTCTCATCGTCTGTTATAGGATTAAAAGTTTCATGGGCAGGAATTGTTTAGATTTTCTTATGTCAATTTCTGTTGTATGACAAATTCATTGGCACGAGAACTCCATCAGTCTATCTGGTTATTGAGTGGAAAGCTTCCGCATGTTCGAAACATTCTCTGCGTATGGATTGTCATTGCTATTTGCACTATGCTTATTCACGTAAAGATAGAGTAATATAACGCAAGCATACATTGTGCTTTAGCATCAGATCATGCTTTATTATCATAAGCTGGAGATACTACACAATAGTCTGCAGTCCCTCTAAAGCAGTCCTAACGAATTTGGAAATGGCAGAGAAGAAAGATCATTTTTATGAAGCGACGAGCATCTTGTGGAACCCAGAATTGAGCTCTATCAGTTTATCCCAAGGGGGCATGCATTCCTTGATGACAGGTAGGTCCAGAAACCTCTTGAACCAAGCATCAAGCGAAGGCACTTTCTCAGCATCGATGAGACTGGTTCTAGTGATTTCCTCAACAATTCGAGCCCAACAACCAATCTAGCCAGTAGCAATGTCCACAAAGTTTATCGTCTCGCCTCCAAAGAACGGCTTCCCCTCCAGTCCGCTCTCCAGGGTCTTCATGCTCTCTCGAGCTTCTAACACCGCCTTCTGTTGCTCCTCGCCTTTGCTGCTGAACACAGCCATAACAGCCGGCACACACTGAGACAGGAACCATCCATGTATTAGAGATCGACTTGTGCTAACAAAATGTTCCTTCTTCAATCATAAGCGTTACAGTTTCAGGGCGGTACTTCACATATACTATGCTTTCAAGATTGAAGCACCACTATGCACGTGACTCAAAAGGATTGACCCCAGAACATCCTACGAAGATTGCTCTTGAAAAAAGCATTACTCATCAATGATTTAAATCACATAGTGATGAAAAAGAACAAAGATAAACAATAAGGCCAGCGCTAGATTGAGCGTAAGGAGCACTCATTCCTTTACCTTCTCGTCCGCGAATTTGGCCCAGAAACGCGCTCTGGCTCTTTCATAAGGTTCTTGAGGAAGGAGAGGGCTCTGCTTCCATGTCTCGTCAATGTATTCAAGTATCACGAGGGACTCCGCGATCGGCTTACCGCAGTGGACGAGAACCGGGACCTTCTTGTGGACCGGGTTGTACTGCAAGAGCAGGGAGCTCTTCTTGTTGGGGAGATCCTCTTCCAAGTAGTCATAAGGGACTTGTTTCAGCTTCAATGCCCATATCACTCTCAGTGCATATGGGCTCCCCCAGAACCCAAGCAGCTTCACCTCTCCTCCATCAGCCATTGTTGGTTTGTGCCAAAGCAAGATGTCGCCCCAGACCTGTTATATCTGCGAGGATTGCACGATGAAGCTATTCTTTGACCATTCCGTACTTGCTTTTTCTAGATGGTCAACTTAGGTGGGCTGTTCTGACCCAAAAAAAAAAAAAAAAACTTAGGTTGGCTGAGAAAAGCCTTGCTTGACTTGTCCTCGGACAGATGATGTCGAAAAATTTAAGTATGTTGCGTAATTTGGAGGGTTGCTCTTTCAATTCGCGATGAATTTGAGATTCTCGATTTCTAGCAATAGCAGAAAGGATTCTCCCATTGGTCCATCTTGGCTCGGTATCAATATTTGTATCAAGGGTGTGTATAATCCGGGTAGGCGGTTCCCGACCTAGAATTGAGAATCGTCCGCTAAGGACCAATTCCGAAAAATTGGAACCGTGATCCACCCATTAATTGCATTGATCCACTTGGAACTGGACTGCCAGTCCAGTTCAATTCTCGAGTAAATCTATGGAACCGGTCTCATCAATAATAATAGCATTTTCTAAGTCCTGTCGTGAGTATTCTAGCCCAAGGAGATTCCTGTGTTTCTCGAAAGGTCTAATCTTAACGCGAAACAACTTTGGTTTTCGACCGACCTATTCTTCTCCTCCTGCTCCTACTTGTTCGAGTGCTTGCCCTTTGCCCACTAATTGCTCGGCGTTTTGTCAAGGTGTGCGCTTTGGACGTCTCAGCTTCAGGATCTAACCTCTCCATCTAGTTTGATTGTCATGATATTAGATTACCCACTTTAATCAATTTTTTTAAATATTTGATTTGGGTTAATTATTTAATTTAGGTTTGTTAATTAGTAATTTCAATTTTTAATATTAAAAATTAATATAATATTATAATATAATCGGTCCGGTCTGAGTGAGCGGGTGGACAGATCTATCCATGGAACTGGGAACCGAACCGTTCCCTCAAGAGCCACCGGTTTCAAGCGGTGCCGGTCCGGTTCCTAGTAATCCGAGCGAATCCCGGTTCTTTTGCACACTCCTAATTTGTATTGTTCTGTATCGTTCTTAGAGTTTGGTAAATAATCAGATATATAACATAAAATACGGATATATATGACGTTCAATGGAGTGTTTTAGTGTGTATTGAATAAGACCAATCAAATGTAAATTGTGAGTAATTATTTCAAGTTCGAAAAGAAAAAGAACTCATCACTTTCTCGACGATAAACAATGATTGAATAGGAAGATGATCACGTGTGACCACGGTGTCCTGGTTACATCGTGAGTGTGTGACCACCTTACGTTGGTCTCTGTAGCCCTCGCCAGAGGATGGATAGTTATGGCTGATTGTTTTGATAAAAGAATCCCACGATAAACTTTTCAATCTGCTGGAGTTTTGATATTTGGATGGTAAGACAATGACAATACTTGACTCTCGTTCAATTGAAGTTCTATAATTAAGAAATCACTGAAAGGGGAAAACAAAAAACTATGATCAGAATGACATAGGGTTGCTCCCGATGTCATGTTTACGCAGGGGATTACTACAGAAGCAAGGAACTACAAGTTTGGAGAAGCCCTATACTTGTTGTTCATGTGGAATGCGCTCATCTGTCAATTCTTTTTCTCGGGAGCCATAGGAGTCATCTTCTATTATTCCTCTCTATTCTTAGGACTCATCGTCACCCTTCTTCTCCCAGTCACTACGATCCTAGCCGTTATTATGACATCTCTAAATTAACTGACTCGAGGTACTATCCGCTTTGGTCCATCCCATACCAATTCCATGGTTTTGTCCTTTGACATACAATGAGGCATTTTCACAAAAGGTCACCTATCCTATTAGTGTTCTATCCTGGACTCGCAAGCTTGGTCTTACATCAAAAGCTGCCACCGTAAGTTAATTCAAATTTTCACATTTATATCTCATAATCGCTCTCCCCCTATTTGGTGCATAGTTCAATTTATTCCTACCCCCTTCCCTATCGTAAAAGCCTACCATGAGCCGCTCATTGACCAAGCCCTCTAGCCCTGGCGACCACTCTCCGCCCTAGTCAGACCAGGTTACAGTCATATGCTTCCAGGAGAAGTTCCAGGCGGAGAAACGCATGTCCCTCACCCTCTCGCTCTGGGGCTTTGCTTCATACTTCTACGGCAAATTAAAACTTGCCATGAAGGAAAAAGTAGCAACAGCAGTGGCAGCAACAGCTTAGACCTCCAGAGACCAAATTGCACCAACAAGACCTTCCCTGAAGGCAAAAATTGAAAGATGTGACTCAAACTTAGCCTGCCGTTGTGGTCTGTCATAATTCGGGCAATGAGAATGTTCAAATCAAAGTAATATGAGGGCGTTCTATATTATTTACGAGGTGATTACTGTCAGACTGCAATTGCATACTGTCCCACAGCGCTGCCATTAGTGATCTGCAATTTATCGAGTCCTTTTTTGCCATCTTAGACAGTTGGGTTAATCCCTGTGTACTTCCACCGCTCTAACACAAAACCACATCGAGCCAGCAGCTGTTCACAATGTTGATAGTGTCGCCTCCGAAGAATAGCTTCCTCTCCAATCCTGCTTCCAGGATCTTCAAATGTTGTTGGGTATCTTTTGCAGCCCTTTGTTGTCCTCTCCTTTCTTAGTGATGATGCTCACAATTGTTGGCACGCACTGATCATCAATGTATCAGATGGTGAGCAGATAAAACAGATAAATTTTGGGCACATAGAAAAGCAGTACATAGTTAAAAACAGCTTCTCTTTCTGTAGCATTACCTCATCATCTACAAATTTGGCCAGAAATGCGCTTTGGCCCTGTCGTAGATGTCTTGTGGAAGTAGTGCCCACCGCTTTCATGTCTCATTGATGTCCTCAAGTATAACAAGTGACCCCGCAATCAGTCTTTCCTGATGGAATAGAATTGGAGCCCCCTTCTGAGCATGACTGTATAGTAAAAGCGTGGAACTATAGTTCTTGAGGCCTTCTTCCATGCATTCGTCGAACGCAACTTGTTTGAGCTTCAAAGCCCATAAAACTCTGATGGCAAAAGGGCTCACCCAGAACCCAGACAACTTCACCTCGGCCATCCGTTGGTTTTCTTTCTGCAAACGTTACTGTGATCTTGTTCTGATATTTATAGAATTTTCTCTACGCAGGGTGTGGGACGGATTGTTTGTGTAAGTTCCAAGTCATGCACGATTGAGCCTAGTCTGGAATTTAGTCACAACGGGCCCTGACTTTTCATTGATATATGAAATCGTCTGTCTCTGCAATTTACCTCAAGCTGGCAAATTTAGCAGCCGTTCTAGTCTAGAAAACAAAAACGAAGAACAGAAAGCAATTCTCAGGCGATAACTTTCAGTTAATCTCAAATGAGTGCGTTATTGCATATTTATCTCTGGTACTTTTTCCCCCTCCTTGATCGTTCTTTTTCATGGGGTGTTTTCTGGGGAACATGTGCATGTAAACAGTATTGGTCTGCCTAACTAGAAAAGAGCATTGAGATTGTCCTGAGATTATTGTAGTTAAGCTGTGTCAATAAGGTTCATGGTTAATTGAACGGAACACTCATTTGATAAGATTCATTTATAAGGTGGGTTGATCATCTCTTGTTGATTAGAGGTTGAGTACTCATTGTTTCAGACCATTCCTTCTTTCTTGAGAAGCGATTGAGCAGAAACTTAGATTAAGGTGCCATGTGGCAAGTTGCTCTTCATCGATACTATCCTCAAAGGTTCGCCACACAAGTCCATGAGCACACATTATCACTTTAACGATTGTCAATGAACAATGTGGTCGTTTCTGATTTGCGGTAAGTCAGACTTCGCATGAATCAATTCTCTGTCCTATGAGACCACTAAGGAAGAATCTTGTCTCTCATTAAGCAGGAGATTAGAATAGATAGAAAAGGAGACGAATGAAACATCATGTCAGAGGAGAGTCTGAAGTTTAGCTGCCTGTGTGACAATACTTCTATGATCTGTGATATGATTTAAGCTTCATAATCAGGAATCGTTTTGCTTTTCTGATGTCAGTTTCTGTTGTAAGGCAATTCATTGGCACAAGAAACTCATCACTATCTATGTATCTGGATTTTGAATGGAGAGTTTCAACATGTATGAGCAAATATTCTCTCTGTTTGTATTGTCATTGCAAACTGCACTAAGCACATTCACTGAGTAATACAACGCAAGCATAAATTATGCTTTATCATCAGATCGGGTTTTATCATCATGAGCTGGAGATACAACACAATAGTCTGCAGTCCCTCTAACGCAGTCCTAAAGAATTTGGAAATGGTAGTGAAGAAAGATCATTTCAATGAAGCGAGGTACTTCTGGAGGAACCCAGAATTGAGCTCTATCAGTTTATCCCAAGGGGGCACGCATTCCTTGATGACGGGTAGCTCCAGAAACCGCTTGGACCAAGCATCGAGCAAAGGCATGCTGTCAGCATCAATGAGAGTGGTGCCAGTGATTTGCTCGACAATTCGAGCCCAACAACCAATACAGCCTGTAGCAACATCCGCAAAGTTGATCGTCTCACCTCCAAAGAACAGCTTCCCCTCCAGTCCACTTTCCAGGGTCTTCAGGGTCTCTCGAGCTTCTAACACGGCCTTCTGTTGCTCCTCGCCTTCAGTGCAGAACACAGCTTTCATAGCTGGCATACACTGAGACAGGAACCGTCCACGTGTTAGAGATTGACTTGTGCTAACAGAATTTTATTCTTTCAATCATTAGCGTCACGGTTTCAGGGTGGTACTTCACATCTACTATACTTTCAAGAATGGAGCTCCTCTATGCGCATGGCTCAAAAAGATTGATCAAAAGCATTCCACGGAGATTATTCTCGATAAAAGCATTACTCATCAATGATTTAGATCACATAGGGATGAAACTGATGAAAGATAAATAAATAAGGCCGGCACATAGATTAAAAGAAGCACTCATTCCTTTACCTTCTCATCTGCGAACTTGGCCCAGAAACGCACTCTGGCTCTCTCATAGGGATCCTGAGGAAGGAGAGGGCTCTGCTTCCACGTCTCATCGATGTATTCAAGTATCACGAGGGACTCCGGGATCGGCTTCCCATGGTGGACGAGAACCGGGACCTTCTTGTGAACCGGGTTGTACTGCAAGAGCAGGGAGCTCTTCTTGTTGGGGAGATCCTCTTCCAAGTAGTCATAAGGGACTTGTTTCAGCTTCAATGCCCATCTCACTCTCAGTACGTACGGACTCCCCCAGAACCCAAGCAGCTTCACCTCTCCTCCATCGGCCATCGTCGATTTGTGCCAAAGCAAATGTTGAATGATCGAGCTCTGTTTTGACCATTCCTCAGACAAATATAAGTGAAAAGAACTGCTTCTTGAGTACCAAAAGTCACGGAATCTTTGATGCTCGGGAAGAGGACAAGGCAGTGAAAACTACTTGCTTGATTGATATTTAGACGATCAACTGAGGTGGGCCAACTTAAGTCTCGCTCGACTTGTCTCGTACGTATGATGCATCAAAAAAATCCGAGTATGTTGCGTAAAGGGGCAAGTTGCTCTACCTATTCATGATCAATACGAGACCATCAATCTCTAGCAACAGAAGGATTCTGCTATTGGCCTAGCCCGACTTTATCACCTTTGGTTGATGTTTGGTTTGGTAGTTGGTATTTGTATTGGTCTTACCCCCATTTGTAGAGTTCTGTAAATGATTGTATATATAACATATCATATGGATATAAATGACATTCGATGGAGTGTATTGGTGCATATTGAAGCAGATCAATCGAATGTGAATCGTAGGTAAATATTTCAAGGTCAAAAAGAAAAAGAACTCGTGGTCTTCTCGACAATGAACGATTATTGAATATGCCATCACTAGTTGGTCGCACTTCCAAGCATAAAATGTGAGAGAGAGAGCGAGAGAGAGAGAGAGAGAGAATCACGAAAATATCTCGTAACTTTAGATCTTGGCCACCAAACCTCGACATTTAAAGTTAAATCAGCAGTCTCCATGAAGAAAATCGTGTGGCGCAAAGCCCCACGCAATCACAAGATCAAATTCCCTTTTCTTTTTCTTTTTTCTTTTTACTTTTTTTTCCTTAACAACGTTATATCTATGCTTGTAAACCCATCTGTTCAGTTTCCCAAATGACATGTTTTCCACATGCCAATCCAAAAGTCTGGCTACAGATAAGACGTTAACAATGAGAAGTTAAGCAGAAAGGATTACACAAGCAAAATTTGTACTAAGTCGTTACATAAGGCCTTCTCATCGGGTTAAGTAGCAGTTCCATCAGGAGAAATAAGTTAGTCTGGCCCGATCTTGCTGAGTAACACACAATGGAACACGCAGGTGAATTTGGTGAACTCTCAGCAAGTTGCAGGCACCAAGGAACTGATGTTTCGGTCGAATGCCTTATTGAAGAATCATGTGGAGCCAATGAAGAAGTGCTCACAAAGACGACAACGCCGAAGCAACATTTCGTGAAATCCGGTCATGAACAGGTTCCTGGCCAAGTAAGCAACAAATTTATCAATTTGGCTTTCATATGATGTCAATAGGGAATAGAGTGATTCCATGTCCTGACAATCTCGCCTTCGGAGAAAAATTTACCTTGGTCAACGGCATTTCAAACGTTGAATTTGTAATTGTCTCGTACAGGAAAATGTATCTGCCAAGCAAAATTCACAACAGTAATTATCTCCACTTGTTATCCACCTATTTTTGCAATCCCATCTACCAAAACAATTAGAGAAACAGAACAAAACAGCCATAGAGCGTTGCTTGGGTTTCAGGAAGTAAACCGAAGATTATTAGAAATCCATCCTATCCACCACATTCCCTATTAACTATAGCTTCTGAAGGCTTCTTCACTAAAGCACAATGGAAGCAACACAATCACTCTTCCTTTTTTATCCGGGAGATCTCTACGCAAACATGTTCATTAGCTTTCTCTACGTGTAGCTATCACAGGCAAAATTCCAACTTTGGCCATTAATTCAATACTTTTTCATGAATCACAGATTTCACAATATATAATTGAGCAAAATGTGACACTTCCAGAGACCTATAGTGCAGGAATTTTTACTAAATGTTCTTAAAGCAGAAGAATTGTTCTGCAAACACCAGAAATGAAACTGCTTCAAATGCTAAAATGACAAGCAAGACAGACCTCCATGCCAGTTCAGCAACAAGTTCTTCAGGGGCCTCAGGCAGTACCTAATATTTAAACCAAGCAAGATTAAATAAACCATCTCCTATCCACCATAAGCATAAGAAAATCCAATAGTACTTCCTCAAGTTAAGTACCTCATCTTCATAAGGATCGCAATGATCTTTGAACCATAGCCTCAAGAATTCCTATAAATTGAGAATAAATTCAGATACTGCAGGAACATTTCAAGAGGACAAGTGACGATATTAAAATAATCCATCCATAGCACATCCAAGGAAATTGCCATTCATCCATTCAGCCATTATTTGGAAGCAGCGCAGCACATGCCTTAGCAACAGTAACAATGACCAGAACCAGGAACAATATTGCATACCTTGTCAACATTTTCCGGCTCAAGACCATTTTGAAACCGTTCATCATAAGACTGCGCTATCCAATATCTACTTGAGTCAGGAGTATGCACCTGTAGTTCCATGCCCAAAAAAATAGCACTCTGTTATGATGTAATACCATTTCTTGATTTAGTCAGAAGGAAACGGTTTGAATGTGTCGGTGCATACAAGAGAGGGAAACGGAAGGGGGAAAAGTAAACCTCATCTATCAAAAGAATGGAACCGTCCTCGGCCTTCCCAAATTCATACTTTGTATCCACCAATATAAGGCCATGCTCTGAAGCGACATGCTGCAAAGTAAGGTGGACAGCACTTCCAATTTTAGTGAGCAGTTGTGCTAGATTGTAAAGAGTGAATATGATTGTTATAATAATATTAACAGGATATTTCCGTATGAAACATTTGTGACCAGAATCCAAGCACTTCATGTGAAGACACAGAGGAAAAGATTAGGCACTGACAGGCAATTACCTCCCCACAGAAATTTTCTTTTTTTTTATAATATGGGCATCCGAACCTTCGTTCAACTAGTTCCCAAGGATACATGCAAACAGCCCTCCCCACATGCATTAGGTAAGGAAATTGGAATCATCACATTTACATAACATCACATCACATCACATCACATCAGCATCAAAAGGAACACGTATTCTAAATTGCGCGTATATTTGCAGCCAAAAAATTCGTGATGGAAACAGTATTGTGGCTAAGACTTCTCCCATCAACAAATAAAATGTTATCGCCCTAAGCCCCCATTCCTCATGACCACCAAATATCAGCACTGTGGCCACTTACAGTACTTCTGAAATGAAGAAGAAATACTAATGCCTGATGAAGTGAAGAGATCAACACTTACCAAACACTTACATTTCTTGAGTACCCATGCCTCTCCATCCAACAGTTAAATAGTCAAGAAGCTAGAAGACAATACCAATTCACATTTTCTGAGGTTTCAAGCATCTCACGTAAGACGTGACGAAGGGGAAAGTTCACTACAATGCTAGGCGAAAAAGTTCAAAATTCATGACAGGATTCTGGACACTTTTCCTTCAAGTTCACTCTCATACATCAAACGAGAAAACTAAGAAAGAAATAGAACAATGCACCAGCAAAAGGTCACTTTCCTGATTATTATATCCCGGTGATTGAACAAAAAAGGAGAAAAACAAGTGCAGCCAACAAAGTAAAATGAAGTCACCTGTCCGTACTCAAACAATTTCAATGCTTTCATACTGACTTCATCATAGTCATCTTGAGTCATCAGCCCGCCTTCAACAATCTGACAGGAAAATGCAAATGCAATATGATAAGCTAACTTAGTAAGGAGGTACAAGAAAAGTTCTACAGGGTATTAAGTTAAGAGTTACCATGCCAAAACCCATCAGCACTGATGCATCTCTCTCTCTCATGCGCATTTATTCTAATTTCCAAAGCACAGCTCCATACACACATGCCAAGCCTTAAACATCTCTATCTATTCTAATTTGCAGAGTCTCTACTGTAAGCAGCTTCATTTAGATAATGAGAGCAAACCTCTTTTGGTGTGACAGGTACATCATGATCTGCTGCTTTGGTTGTAGGTGTCAATATATTTGCAGGCAGCCTCTGGTTCTTCAGCAAGCCTGAATGTATTATAACATCCTTTAAAGATAGGGAAAGAAATATCAGAACATACTCAAACTAGATGGAAGAAAACACACCATCTGGGAGAGCATTGCCGCAATAATTACGGATTCCTTTTCTGTAGACTGTCCATAGTGATGTATCAGTACTTCCAGTCACAAAACCTCTAACTGCAATTTGAGAATTAAAGTTGGATCAAATATTGCATCCTACAGATGACTTCGATTTAAGTATTGTTTAAAAAAAAAAAAAGTACCTCAACTTAGGACTTTAATCATATTAAATGTAAAATGCACTGACATAAGAAAGCAATCTGTCAATAAGACACACTGGGGCTATCTTCAGGTACCGAAACTTTTTTATTAACTTATGCAACAAAAATCCTGAAGGATCGCGTTCAACATTACTTTACACTACTGAGCCTGTACGTGTTTTGGTTAAAGAAAGCCAAATCAAAAGCTAGCCATAACTCACCAACAAATTCAACTGGAAAGACAGAACACTTCTTTGCAATTGTAACATTTTTATCAGGAGATGCTACTACAGCATTGGAAGTGATGTGCTTCGTTCTATCAAACCACCACAAGCTCGTTTCATTTAGGACCTGAAAAGGTGCGCACAGCATAAACCATTTCGTAACCACCAAAGAACAAAACGTAAGTGTGTAAGCTAAAAACCAGGAAGTAAGTATAGGAGTTCAACGCACCTGACCCTTAAAAGGTATGGAAGCAAGAATCCGATCAAATGCACTTTGCCTATCAGTTGTAACCAGGACAAGATAATCGCCACCGTCATAGATGTCCCTGACCTGCAATTCTATGTGCTTAACATCAAGCAGTACCAAAATTTACTTTCTCTAACAATTAAACAAACGGAATAAGAACTTCAAGAAAAAGACCAACTTCTATGCATTTCAGTGAAATCACAGCATCCCAGATTTCACATTAATAACGATCCAGAAGGAATGACTGATTTTTTTCACAAAAAGTAAAAGCCGGCATGTGAACTTATACAAAGATTGCAGCTTTGAATCAACTGGTCGAAAAAACTCAAATCTTTATGCTCCACGCAGCACCAGTCACGCCTCAAATTCACTCAGCAGCCTAAAGAAACGACAAACCAGAAAACCCAACACGACCCGGAATGCAATTCACCTTGCCTCTGGTTTTGGACTTGAGACCGGGGACCGTCAGGTGAAGATTCGTCTCGGCAAGGCAATTCGACATCGACCCTTTAATAGCTTCGGAGACCTCGTCCTTGCGGCCGCCGTTGATCAGGGCGTCGAGGGACGAGTGCTTCTTCTGGTCCTGACTCTGGCTCGCCATCGCTGATAGACAGAGAGGAGAGAAATTCCGAGACTTCGTTCGCGCTTTCCAGAAAGGAACCGACTTTTGCGGAGGGCGGGCGTCGGGCGTTCGACGCCGATCGGTCGTGAGGGTTTTGACGGGGTTTAAGCCCAGCAAGCGCTGAGCCATTGCGTTGCTCCGACGGGGAAGGAGATGCCAGCAGTGGAGTGTAGAGCTAGGGCTTCTTTATCAGTCGATGCTGTTCCTTGGAAAGGAGAAAGTGTCCGGAAATATTAAAATGGCAGTGTGAGTTTTGCCCCCAAAGATGTAATAACGTGGCATTTTTAAACTAATTAAGGGTCTCTTTGATAATATGCGAAATGATATATTTTTTTGGTAAAGGAATAATTTTTTTTTTTTTGGTAAAGGGCGAAATGATATATTTAGTCTTTTGTTTATCGGAAAAAAGATAAAAATCCATTTTATAAGTATTTATTTTCGGGAATAAATTTGGAATAAAATCAAAAAATAGAAAGAAGTTCCTTTTTTATTTTTGGGAATAACTTTAGAATCAAACATTTTCTTTTTTTTCTCTTTTCTTTTATTATTTTCCTATTCTTCTTCTTATTTCTAGCTGGATCGCCGACCTCGATGATGGTCAACAATTGGCCACACGAGAGTTGAGAGCCAAAGACAACATTGTCAATGCCTATCTACTAGTGAGGCTCACCTTCACAATGGCTAGGTGAGGTTGAGCCTCACCAGGTTACACTCTAGCAAGATTATTTGCCCTGGTTTGGCCAATTGCTAGCTATGATCGAGGCCAGTAACCTGCAAGAGGGAGAAGGAGGGAAAAAAAAAAAGCGTAATAAAAATGTTAACAAATTAAAAGAAATTATATATAACAAAAAAAACTTGTTGGCTATATCAAATGCATTTTTATTCTAGAAGTAAAAATTTTATACAATTTATAAGTAGAGATTGTTTTCCGAAGTAGAATGATTATCAAACGCAACTTTAGTGAATTTTGCGTTTAGTTATTTGGATTTCTAATCATTATAGGATATGAAATATAGGAATTTTGTTATATTATATCCAATATTTGATGATTGTAGTAATAAAATTGAATATATTCACATCATATCGTATATATTATTTAGTATAAACAACATATTAATATAAATGAACCACAAATTTTACAAACGGAGATGGTTAAAAATCACATGCGACACTCATGTCTACTCTTTTTTTTTTTTTAATTTTTTTTACTCTATTTTTTAAATTATTTCTTTTTTATTTCTTTCTTCACATTCCATCATTCTCTAATAAAATTTTATTAAATAGAAAACTATACTAATATAACTAAAATATTAAAACACATAAAATATGTAATAAATATATATTTTTATATTTATTCTATATTATAAGATAGAATTAAATTCAAATATATAAACAAAAATAATATTAAATTAAAAAACCAAAATTTTATTTTATTGATATTTTGAATTTCTTATATTATAATTCAAATATTATTTATATTGATATAAAATTTGATATTTGTTAATTTAAGAAGTTTGCCTTTGAGAAAAATAACTTCCCATTATAAAATTAAAAATCATATTGATATTTATCTCACTTTCCCGTGAAATAATTTTATCCAACTTATATTTTTTTTATATTTAACTTTATCCCATTTTGAGTAGACACTAAATGTGGAATAGAATAAATTTTATCATATCCTGAATTTTGTCCCGACCACCAAACGTAGCTTAAAAGTATATAACCGACAAAAAGTTCCACAATCGGATTCTCATCGCTGAAAAAGTCTTGGTATTTATTAGAGTCAATTAAACTATCAACTTTCGTCCAAAATTAAAGTATCGAATTTATTTCTCCTCTTTCTTTCCTTGCGGGTCTCGCTTTCATTATTCTCTTTTCCACGCATTTAATGTCTTCGTTCTGGGCTCTTCATTTCCTCTTACAAGCTATTCTTTTTGTCTATGCCTTCCTACTCCTCAAGTCATTGAGCATTCAAGGTGAATATTTATGGCACCGACCCCATTGTTGACCTTGCCAACGAGCCTCTTTTCACTGTTGCACACAACCTATTCTTACGGTGTGGAAGGTATTATTGAGGAGCATCGCCTCTCTCTCTTTTCCCTTCTCTAGAATTTTCTCTCCTCTTCTTACGAATGTTAAACTGTAGAAAAACGATAGGTGTCTTCATCATGTGTAGGCATAAAAGTCTAAAGCACTTTTGGATGATATGAAGCGGAATTCGAATTAGTGATTTAATTTGATTGAAGTTTTCAACGCGGTGTTGGAATATAAAATGAAAATTGTGTTTTTAAATATTTATTTCCGAGAACACACTACTAAAATACTCCATTTGTTCTTTCATTTGTGTTGTAATTGTTGCTTTTAAGCCATAAATTGCAATTGGTGTCCAGTTGATCTTCTAGCCAGCTCATGAACCAACCATTTGGTAATCAAGCATTCGTTGGGATTCATTATCTATATTTGTTTAACCCATTATCTCCCTTGCTCTTGCTTTTATGGTGATTGACAGCTTGGCGCAATCAACTTGCGCGACATGGAGGATGATTTTTCTACAAGACTCGTTGGGGTTGTCGGTGTATGTTTACATCATCTTGGTGCAATCAATCTTCTATTAGTGTGAATGGAATCCAACCGTAGGATTTTACGGGATCGCAAAGAAGAAATTCAAAGAAACAACACAACATCCCAAGTAATGGAAAATAGCTTGAATCGGCATTGAACTAGAGACCCTTAAGAGAATTGCATGCGACTAAAAGAAGAGAAGCAAGAAGCAATGAAAGAAAAAGAAGGAACAAACTAAAAAGAGTTGACTGTGCGCATGACAAAATTTCTGGCCAGAAATTGATTTTTTGATTTTTATTTCAGAAATTGATAAGTTAAAAATTTTAATTTATGATTTCTTTTTCAAATCTATTTCGTAATAGAAATTTATTTCAAAAATAAAAAATCAAATTGCATTATCAAATAAATTTCTATTTTAAATCTATTTTAAGAAATGAGAAAATAAAGTAATAAAGAAATAAAAATTTTATCATGCGCGTCTTAATCATCTCTAAATGAGCTATCGTGGGGTTGGTATGATCAAGACACAGAAATTGAGAGTGTGAAAGTCAAACGAGAATGTGGAAATATCAAGCGAGTGACCGGCGCGCGTGCCGGAAGACACGAATATTCCGGTGACCGCGTGGGCATTCCGTACAAAGGCACAGATTCGGACAGCGTCCCGTGGGGAATCTAGCCGGGGAGCGAGGCCGGGACCCCGTCCCGTCGTCATCCCACGTGCGCTTCGCACGCTTATGGCCACCACGTGGCATCACGTCACGCGCGTCAAGAAGGGCGGCTCCCCCGCTGTCGGTCTTTTTCTCGCCGCGACAGCACACGTCGCGGCGACCAGTCCAATCCCTCACTGCCACGAGTCAACCCAATGACAAACTTTTTTCTTCTCGGCATTAATTTATGTTTATCTCCATAGTTGCGTCGAATCAATTAAACTAAGAAAGCGGAATTTACCAATAAAATAACATAGAAAGCGGAGACAGAATATCTTGAATGATTGCATGCAGTGTCCTTTTTTTTTTTTTTTTTTTTTGGAGCAATTAGTTAGGGAAGGACGAGATTAGATATAGAAACCATTTGGATTTGCAATTGTCTTAATAGATATATCATATTTGAATATCCCTATGCAATCTATTTCGTACAACCTTTTCTCAGCACTTATGTAGCATGAATAAATTGTGTCAACAAGATTCATGAAAATTTTAAATGTGTGCCATTGGAGAAAGTTTTATATACTTAAAATGATAAAGAAAAAAATAAAATAATGGTAAGCTTAATTGATGGTGGGATTGTGAAAGATTAAGAAAATGAGCATTGCGTACAATAGTGAAATAAAAATTTCCAGTAGGTAAAGAATGAAATAATTTTTGAAATTTTGATCCATTTTGGGAATTTAAATTTTCAAAAGTGAAGAGATTCGACGAGTGACCACTTGCCAATGTGCGTGTAAAGCATCTCACGAAACTATTTTCATAAAAATTTGAAATTGGAATTATTATCAAATTTACTTGAATAGTAGTAGAGATAAATCATAGCTCCTCTTTTGTGGTCATGAAATAGATTACATGTTTGCAGAGAGAACCCTTTTTTTCTAACCTATCATTCCACTTTGGGAAAAGCTCCCTTGCTCGTCATTGGTTAAAAAAAAAAATTGGAGAAAAAATTCAACCAAGGAAGATAAAAAAAAAAAATTGTATTGGGGATCGTTAAAAAATAAGAAATTTATAGGAAAATAGGAGAGTAAAATTCTCCTTCTAAACTACCATTTATCAGTGCTATTCATTTTGCAAGTTTCTCTAATAACATATGCCAAAAAGTCGAGAAAAGAAATCTTGAGTTTATCTACACTTAAATTAACTTTCAAATTTTCGCCCACGCCTTCAAAGTTACTGTCACGACCCTCCATCCAATCTAATCTATAAAACTATAACTACAAATAAAATTTTAAGAATGGTATAAAAATCAAAACTAATTCCATCCACTCTTCACCAACTTCATCCACCTCCTCAAAACAATAAGAAAAGAAACAACAACTCTGTTTTATAGTAAGCAACTATCGACTTCATCAATCTTCCTTCTATAACTACAAACCCTCTCCGATGCATTATAATATTGTCATGTAGCGTGTGTTGTCCACGGGCTTCTTTATATATAAATAGTTGGGGAGAAATAATTAGGCGACGGGGAAGATATCAGGGCATATAAATTCCATACTGCTCGGTAAATGACGCATGCCATCTTAAATTAGTGTTCTTTTTTATCTTTTGCCCCGTGAAGACGTGCCTGCTCAACTAATTGAAAAATGTCTATAATACTTCCAAGCGAAGGAGAATCTCTTTAATGGCTGTTGAGTGAGAACTCCACTCACAGCCTCTCTCTCTCTCTCTCTCTCCCCTACCAATCTCTTTTGAATTTTCAATGCCTTTTTCTCTTCCGTCCCGGTTTGGTTTCTTCTGAAGTCGTCGTCGTCATCCCCACCATCCACAAATCTTCCTCAAAAATATCCCAAATCGAAACGTCAAAAGCGCAAATCCCCCACCCCAACCCGAAAAAAAAGAAGCAATTTCTACGACGCAAGATACGGGTATTCGGGCCGGACCCGAGACCGTCGCCCAAAAGGCCCGGGACACGTCGGCCAAGGCTCGCGTTGCGCCAAATCTGAAGGAAGTGAAGAGGAGAAAACCCCTCGTCTCGTCTCGACACAAGCACGCCATTCTCTCTCTCCCTCTCTCTCTCTTCTCCTCAGTCAATCTTTGTCGATCGAAGCCCCCACCCCACCCCACCCCACGCCCCCACCGTTCGCCGGAGCCTCCCGATCGGGTTCCCTCCGGCCCGGGATTTCTAGGGTTTCCCCGCCCCCGATTCGTCCCCGCCGGGCTCCCTCCTCCGATCGCTCTCCGCCGGCGCCCGCCGATTCCGAGACGCCGCCCCCTCCCCCCAACCGGCGCCGCTTTTCGTCCTCATTGCGATTTCGTTCCGTCGATCGGGTCGTCGTGCGCTCGTCCGGCACGGGTGAGAGGTGGGTTCTTCTTCTTCTTTTTCACCTCTCTCTCCCGCGCCGCTCTTCGATGCGCTTCTCCGCTTGATGGGTTTTCCGTTGTTGGGGAAAGCTTGCTGATTGGTTGGGTGGGTGGGGCGTGCAGTTTCGTTTGATCTGTGCTGTGGGTGGCCGGCTGTCGGGAAGTCGGCGTTTGGGGAGAAATGCGTTGGCGTTGGTTTTATGTGCGAAAGCAGCCGTTTTTTTATTTGAGTTGGTATTCTATGTGGTGGGGGAGTTCTTGTGTGAAGCGTTTTGACGACTGGGTCGCTAGAGAAGTGAAAAAGGTTTTCTTATTTCTTTTTGTTTCCGTTTAGATTGTCTCTTAGCGACCTTAATGCTGTTTTTGCGGACTGATCGAGTGGAACTTGCTGATGGGGTGTTCTCTTCTTTCATCTGGGATCGGATTGAGAAGTGTAGTGAAAAGGTTTTCTTTTTTCTCTTGTTTCTGTTTCGATAGTCTCTTGGCGATGTTAATGTTGTTTTGCGGACTGATCGAGTGGAACTTTCTGATGGGGGTGTTCTCTTCTTGAAGCTAGGATCGGATGGAGGAGTGTAGTGTTGATCTCGACTGCTTGATTTGCCGATTCTCCTGAAAATCAGATTGATATGGTGCACCTTTTCGGGTAGTATTTACTGCTCCTTTTTAGGCAATATTGATGATGAAAAAGAGGAAAGGGAGTGAAGCCGATGAGTCTACTCAGCTGCTGGAACTTTCGAGATCTACCCATGATTTGCAGTCGTCGAATCGGAGGTCTCATTATTCATTGGGAGATTATACGAGGCTGAGGAAGAGGTGCAAAGAAGATGCGGGCACAGAACCTGTCGCTTCCTGTAAAAGTAGGCTGGTGGGCATCGCCACAGCTCCACCTTGCGGCAGCTCGTCCTTGGTTGCTCCTGGGAGAGGTTTAAAGAGGAAGATAGGATGTATAGACGTTGCTACCCGAATGGGTCGGAAGAAAAAGATTGAGGATGATTACATTTCAGGTGACTCAATTGGCCAAGGAAAATTTGGTTCTGTTTGGCTCTGTAGGTCTAAGATGAGTGGTGTGGAATTTGCCTGTAAGACTTTGAAGAAAGGGGAGGATTTAGTTCACCGGGAAGTGGAGATAATGCAGCATTTATCAGGACATCCGGGGGTTGTTACATTGCAGGCAGTGTATGAGCAGCCAGAATCTTTTCACCTGGTGATGGAGTTATGCTCTGGGGGACGTTTGATTGATCAGATAATGAAGGAACGTCCTTTTTCAGAGCAGCGGGCTGCAAATATATTCAAGGAGGTGATGCTTGTCATCAAATATTGTCATGAAATGGGTGTCGTTCACAGAGATATCAAGCCCGAAAATATCCTGCTTACAACCTTAGGAAAGTTGAAGCTTGCAGATTTTGGACTGGCCATGAGATTCTCTTCTGGTATGGTTTCATTGATGAAATTTTGCTTGCTCAGTCTTACAATTTTTTTTCTTGTCAGTGGCTTCCTTCACGAATTTCTTTAGCGAATTCTTTAACCTTAGTCTTGAAGAGTGCAATATATGATACACTTCAAAGCATCAGAAGATCATAGTGGAGTGCATATGATTCCTTCTGCATTTCGTTTTCTTTAGGAAGGAGTTTTGGTGGCCCTTCTTGATGGTTGAGGTTATGGAATCATCATATTGTCCCAGTCATCACCTTTCTTGAAAAGAGAGAACATATTTGCACAATAAAACTCAGAGATACTTACCCTGTAGCAAGCTGCACTTAACTACATAAGTAACAGAAGGACGAAAATTATTGGTTGCATACCTGGAGATTATAGTATCAATATTGAGCCTCAATTTTTTTCTTTTTCTGTCTGATAAGGTGGGGTATCTATGGGAATGAAAAATAGCGATGACTATTAGAAAAATAATGATTGATAGAGCATGTATTAATGCGAACTTTCACTTCATCTGTGCTCAGCAAGGGAATCCAGTAACAATTGTAGTGGGAATGTGGTAGGGAGTTCTTCTTCTTCTCCTTCTTCTCCTTCCTTCCTTCCTTCCTTGGGCAGGGACGGGTCTACAATTTCGTATTAGTGAGGACAAATATTATCTACAAAAAGCATTATTCTTCCGTTAGAAAGCCTGGTAAAAATTCATATCATGTAATTCTTTGTTTATCTATAATCATTGGACTTTAAAATGGTTTAATGAACTTTTTCCATTTCGTGGGGGCAAATCACTTGCGATAATGACTTATCGTGTTCTTTTGGAAATTTTAATGGGGATAGAACTCAATTTCAAGGCTAAAAAAATGGATTATTATTTAAAAAAATTCTAAACCTTTAAGTATGTTATTATAACTCTAGAGAAATGAGTCGGGTCAAGAACCCCCACATTCCGACACATAAATCTGTCCCTGATTATTATTGGCTATTTGTTCCTGAAGAAGACTGTGGATCCAATCTTTGTATAGGCCATAGATGCATGGGTTGGTTTTCTACTTGTCAGTGTTTCAATTCAAGACACCTTCAATGTTGTTGTAATTGAGCTGAGTTCCTTGTAAGGTGATATGTTGAATGCTCTCAGTTATCTTTCCTTACGCAAACTATCTTAAGTGCATCTTAAGTGAAAATATATGTTTTTGAAATTAGTTCTGGAATAGTTCCTCCACAGTTTATGTGCTATGCATATTGTATCTCCTTCTCATACATATTGTTATCCTTAATTCTGTCTTTTGGCATTTTCTTTTTTTTAATATCATCTCTGACATTATGTGGATACTAAGCAAAGTCAGGGAGCTTTTTGTCTCTTTCTAGATCTCAAGCGATATCAATATTCCAAGAGTTTTGGTGCATCTTACATGAAAATGAGCTATTCTTGGAGATTGATTATTGTGGAGAACCATCTCTACTGACATGGTTCCTCCACAGGTTACGTATGATGGTCGTTGCTTTTCCTTTTCGTAGCTGAATAGTTACCCTCAATTCTCTCCTTTTTCCATGAATTTTTTCAAGTAATCTGTAATATGTGTGGATGCCAAGTTAAGTTAGGAAGCAGTTTCTAATCATCAGTCAAGATCTCAAGTGATATTGATACTTAGAGTTTTCCATGTCAAGACTTAGTCTTGTGCTAATATTTACACATGCTGCATAACAGGTCAGAGCTTAACAGGTTTGGCAGGAAGTCCCGCTTATGTTGCTCCAGAAGTTCTGATTGGGAATTATTCTGAGAAAGTTGATATATGGAGTGCGGGTGTCCTGCTACATGCACTCTTGCTGGGCGCTCTTCCCTTTCAAGGTGACTCACTAGAAGAAGTCTTTGAGGCAATCAAAAGTGCGAAGCTTGATTTTCAGTCAGGCATATGGCAGTCTGTGTCCAGACCTGCTCGTGATCTAATTGCAAGAATGCTGACAAGAGATGTTTCTGCCAGGATAACTGCAGAGGAAGTATTAAGTAAGTTCTTGATGCTGTTTTCTATTTTCTTTTTCAATTTGAACTCATGGATTTGCCGATTGTTGTTTAGATGAAAAATTTTATGCCCCACTTGCAAACATTTATTGAACCATCTATCTTGTGGTATCTGTATCTCTCCGAGCGAAAAAATGGCTCATGGCTTTGGTTTGTCTATTGCCGAAATTGTTTGCTTTGGTCACTGCTGCTTGGTATCCATGGTTTCCATAGTTCTCTGACTATATTTAGCATCAAATATAACAGTTGGGCTAAGGTTCAAGTCGGTAGTTTTTCAGGCAATTGCACCAAAAATTCAAGTTCCATGCTGAAAAAATGCCAGCTTGCTAGCTGGTATCCCGCCATTCTATTTTTGGACCATTAATTAAGGAAGGTGATGTTTTATCGGTCTGCTTCACTTTCAACTGCATTTTATGTTTTGTTGGCTTGTGTTAGGCAAAGTATTCATCTGCTTGTTGCTATGACTTTTAATTTTGCCTTCTGAGCTAGTTTAATGTAAAGTTGCGCTCCGAAGGTGTGTTCTTCTCAGTTGCATTGGTTAAGATGACTGCTAATGTTGTTACAGAGCATCCTTGGATGGCACCTCCGAGCTGCAAGCCCGAGGAGTTTGATGAATGTGGTTTTGTGGATGCCCTTTCAGTTGCTATCTCACAAGTTAGGATTTCGGAGCCAAAGAGGAGCCAACAGTGCTCCTCTAACATGAGGTCTAATGCACTCTGTAAAGCTTTCTGATCTGCTGACCGACTAATGACATCAACATGGTCATCTCCATTGCTTTTAAGTTGGGGATAAGTCCCGTCTGTGTCTGGCATAATCTCCCAGGAGCAAGTGATGACAATAACCAGCTGATATCAGTGGAATTGGAGTAGTTGGCTCTGGATCCTGAAAATATGCTAAGTAACTTTTATTCTTTTATGCATTTCAATAATGGTCTGAAACACTAACCATGTGAACTGATGGAATCATTGTACAGAGAATGTAAATAGTTTATTGAGTACTGTGCTTTGCCCTCCCAAGCCAGCTTGCTCCTTACCTCAGGAAGAAAAAAGGACTGCTGCCTCTGAAGGTCGTGTTTTTTATATCTCTACATAGGGCTCTTTCAACCCGTTGTTGGGCATCCGTTTAATTCTAACATCATCTACATGGTTCATGTGGGCATATGCGCCGGGTTCTGTTTCAGTTTTAACGATGGTTCAGCTCGCATGGTGACAGGGGATTGTGTCCCTCTGCCATCTCGGGTGGATGTACCTGGTGCGAGAGAAGTGTTAATCTGGTTGAGTTTTCCACCTGACGGTCGATAGGGACTTGCACCTAACCCAAAGTACCCGTTCCTACTCGTATTAAACTTTTGGTCTCTCATTTAAAAGATCGCCCACGTACTGCTCTAGCTTCTATTTGAATATAATATATCCAGGCACAGATCTCAGAAGTAAGATCAAGCATTGACAGAAATTTGTTTGGGGACTTCCACCTTTGGGTTAAATAATACAGACTGGAGTAGACAGTTTTCGAGGATCCAATATTGAATCGGTCGGCTTGGGAAGGGAAACTTTATTATTTTGTTGGAGGTCAAACCACTATCTCCCTAGACGCTCCCAGAATTTATGACACTGTTTCCTGCTTCTGCCTTGCATCGTTAGCAAGCTCGGCCTCTTCCTGCGGAAGCGGATTGCCTTTCGAGGGACGGCACTAGAGCCCACGTATTCTAAACTGCGGAATAAAGTATTGACGCATGCATGTGATATTGTCAAGGCTAGACTTTCAAGAAAGCTTATATAAGACTTCCTGGTCGAATCTCTCTCTTAGACTGTCAAGAAGCTTAAGAAGCAAAACACCCCCCCCACCACCCCCACTCTCTCTCTCTCTCTCTCTCTCTCTCTCTCTCCATGGACCTTGAGAAGCACTCAAAAGTACCAACCAAACGCCCCAAGGGTTGCTCCTGTCAGTCGCCTACGCTCGTCATCTTATTCACCTTGACTCCGCTTCTAGTTCTCCTTCTCTTCCGCATCCAATCTTTCACATTTTCCACTCCTTCCGGTTCCACTTCTTGGGGATTCTTCCAGAAATGGACAGCGATCACGACTGACTCCACCACGGACCACAGTCGTTCCGATAGAGTCGGCAATCTAACAGCCAAGCTCCGGGAGTCAGTCACTTTCCTCCCTCTCAAGGACCTGAGATATGCCGACATGGAAGCTGCCATGTCTGGGAATACTTGGTTCATGAGCTCGTTAAGTGACACTGTCGAAGAGAACGAAGCAGAGTACCTCTATTTCCCTTCCCAAGGATCCAAGGGAAGGATCTTATGCATCAAGGGGCGGGACAGCAGAGATGGCAGCAAAAACTCTTATGCTTTGGCATGGCCTGAGAGCCTTCCAGAATCAGCCACTCTCTTGGAGGGCCTGACCTTTGTATCAGACACCTACTATGACTACCTGAATCTGTGGCATGGGTTATATGCAGTGGCACCTTTTATTGGGTGGTCAATGAAGAACCAATGCTTGAAGCCAACAAGGTGGGTACTGTTCCATTGGGGTGAGCTCAGGAGCAAGATGGGGGCTTGGGCTCAGAACCTCATGCGAGCAACCTACGGAGATGTCGCCGTTGAAGTCTTCAGGGGAGGAGGGGACGGGCCGTATTGTTTCGAGAGGGCAGTTGTGATGAGGCACAATATTGAGAATATGGGGAAGAAGAAGAGGGTGCAAGTTTCTGAGCAGCTGAGATGTAAGGCAAGAAAGTTCTGTGGGATCAACACAAGTAGTAAAGTCAACGAGGTGAACGAGAGAGGGGAACCGGTCGTGAACATGACTTTACTCATGAGAAGAGGCTCGAGGTCGTTCAAGAACGCGTCGGCCGTGGTTAACGTGTTCACTAGGGAATGTGAGAGGGTGGACGGATGTGCCCTGAGCGTTGTTCAGTCGGAAGATCTGAGCTTCTGCGACCAGGTTTGTTCTCTGCACCATGTTCGTGAACCTGCTGCTTCTCTTCTTCTCTCTTATTTTAATGGGCTTTCCTGGTTCGACGCAACACTTTGTACTGTAGACCATATTAAACAATGTCGAAGATCACGTCATGGTCGGCAACAGTCGATTTATTAGGCTATTTAAGTTCTCCAATCCCCATGAAGGCTGACTACGAGCTGAGATTTAGGGTGGAAAGTCGCAATTTCAGGATAGACATGTGCATTAGGTTACCAAGAGCTTCGGAAGATGGGAAATCCTAACAAAATATCGAGGCTTTAGAGCTACTGCTCTTTTCTAAAGAGTAATTCAACAGAGTACATCAGTACCGAATTGCTGGTCTATCTTTATGATCAATTTAACTAGCGTCCTCAGAGTTAAAACGCCAAACCTGGCATTGGCACGTATGCTGCCATCACTTCCCTAATAAGTGTTCTATACATGCTCATACATATGTTCCTTAATCTTTCAGGTACGAGTGATGACTTACACGGACATCGTGGCGACCCCGCATGGCGCACAGCTGACAAACATGCTCTTCATGGAGCAGGGCAGTAGGGCGATGGAATTCTTCCCCAGAGGATGGTTAGAGCTCGCAGGCATTGGCCAACATGCCCACCGTTGGACGGCTGAGCTGTGTGGCATGATACACGAGGGCACATACTGGGAGCCGCTGGGGACTAAAGATTGCCCCAACCCTCACCAGGATCTCGATTGCTTCTTATTCTACAAAGATGGCCAGGTGGGGCACAATGAAATATTCTTTGCCGAGTGGACGAGAGACGTCCTCAGCCGAGTTAGAGAAAGCAAACTGGAAGAAGCCAAGAAGCGTTTGCAGCCTAAGAGAACCACCTGCGTCTGCTAGGGTCGTGATTTGTCATTCCCCAGTAAAAACGTTACCGGCACTCCTCCCCTTAGATCTCTCTCTCTCGAGGAGGGAAGTTCTATGGTGTCTTGTTCAGCAAAAGGTCAACGGGCAGACTTCCCATTGTAAGAGAATACGAACACATACTATCATGTAAAAGGAAGCAATAAACATGCACTTTTGCCATTTCAAGTATAGGTGGTAAGCATCTGTGAGTTCTCTTCAAATGAGGAAAATCTGTCAGTAACATACAAATCTCATGTAGCATAATTTTTCTAGAAAAAAACAATTTACAGTGAAGTAGTGGCTAGACGATTGAATATCATCCTAGCAAATGCCTCTAGCCGTAAATCAGCAGCTCATCGCTACTAGCCCCGCAGTAGAAAAGCAGTCCTCATCTTCTGGAAAGTTTTGACCATAGGTAGACAAAGAAGAAGCAAACCAATGCAAAAGCCACAACATGGACGACATTACTTGAACCATATTGAACTATGCTCTTGTTCAGCCTCCGCACATTGTTCTTAACACCTGCTTGTGCTTTGATCAGCGTCATTTGCTGCAATAAAATAATTTAGATTCTCTTGGGGAGCTGACGATGTGCCATCAAGTAGTTGGCAAGTTGGTAACATACAAATTACAAATCTAATCTTTCATTTTAGTGAACAGATCAAACTGTGCAGTTAAAAAGATCACAAACAGTCCAATTCGATACTCTTTTGTCTTAATTCTTAAAAGCGTAAACTACAAGACACAGCAGATATCGTCATGTTATTTGCCGTCAAGAGACCTCAGATGCAAAATCAGCATTGCATGCCTTGATTGTTTTAATGGTCTAAGGTACTACATCAGTTACATTTATCAGGAAGGCCAAATTTTTCCATTAAAAACCCTCTCATTTTCACTCCATATTTGAGGAGGATCAATCTCATGGAACAGGTTGAGATTCCCACGCATTTGTCATCCCCCTCATTTTTTTTCCCCATTTTCTAAACAACGTAGAAAATAATCGAAGAGAAACAAGTACACTTTCAAAAGCTACAGTTAAGCTAATCAAATAGCAAATTTAAATGATAAAAGACTACAATCCCATTATTGGGCTCGTACAATGAAAATGTCTTCCGAAGAGAAAAGGCACACATCAAGAAGGTTTGGGAATGGGGCTACACCTCATGACCATAAATGAAACTTAAACTCGAAAGTGTAGGTGGATGGTACAACCATAACTAGTTCAACATCCTTTGTCAAAGCAAACAAATCCACTAGCTCTCCCATTGACTTACTGTTTCCAGCTTTATAAGCCATGGTTTATAGACCATTTTCATTCTTGACTAGTAAGGCTCGACACATTGCAAGTAAAAGCAAAGAGAAATTCAGAGGGCCAAGAAGTAGGCACACATACCAGCTGATTGAGCAGATCATTCTGAAATTTTGCTTCTGTCTCTATATCTTGCGCAACCTGAATCAAGAGTGAAGAGCTGAGAAAACAAATAGTGAAACATGTATACACAAAATTTAGTAGCATGTCTGCCACAAAGAGGTGATACACTAAAGTTCAGGATCATATGTATTATGTAGAAGGGAGGAAACACACATTGTTCCAACACACACTGTTCCAACACACACGTCATAACAACTGAAGTCTCTTTTCCTTCAAACTCAAAGAATAGCTTAACATAGGTTCCCTATCACCATGCTCTTATTCTTTGTTTTCAACATGCTATCCCAGCAAAATGGCCAGCATCAGAAGTTTACACTAGAAACAATAAATGGCTAGAACTCAAGATATTCATGAGGAGGTGCAAATAACAAATATCACCATCATCATACGAAATCAATTCACCAGCCAAACCAAACCTTTTTGCATGAGCTCTTTGCACAGGATAAATGCAAGCATTTCCTTCTCTCTGTGAGTGGTTCTAACACTATCCTAATACCTTACAAGGTAATGATGTTCCCAAATATGGTTCGTCAAAAGTCGAGTTTGTCATCTACATCTTCAGCCTTAATTTATATAAATCAGAAGGAAATTTTCAATTACTAAATTCCTGCAACCTCTTTCCCAAGCTGTAGAGAGCCCAGAGCAAACAGGATGAAGTTCACCCCAAGAAACAATGTCTTATAAATGAGGGTTGAAACGTTCTTATCAAATCAACACTTAATCAAACAGACTATTACTTGACACAAAATAAAATAAAATAAAATACTACTGTGGTCCAGTAAACTATTGACAAACGGAGGAGGAACAACATCCACCGTAACAAAGCCTTCTCTCGCTAAATGTGGTCAAAGACAAATGGAAGTGCAAGCTTAAAAAACTGCTTAAGCCTGAGCAAAGCATGTCTCACAATGTAGACAGTAGAATTTCGATGAATACCGACATCAATATGATATGATGGATATGACCGTCCACCTGCTTTTTCTAATTTTATTACTATAACTATGGAACTAAACCACTTTTTGCCCCAAAAAATATGGTAATCTAGTAACAGCAAAGGTTTCTAGGCAACAGCAAGCCCTTCTAGAAAAACAAAATAGTCATTGCACTGAACCGGGGAAGTCTATTATTTACTATCCACAAGCACTAATCTCTTCCCTGATGATTCCCTCAGAGAGATTTTAGTAAACCATATATAATATCGATGCAGCAACGCTCGTCAGGATTCAGGACAAAAGTCATTTCCCTTCATCAAACCCAGCATAGGTAGAGAAAGCATCACTTCCTAGTAATTAAGATAACAGAATTTCTTAAATAGCCTAAATTCATTAATCCAATACCGATTACCATCTAAAATGAACTGAAGTTTGTAAATTTAGGCCCTTTTCAAAAGTAAGAATTCGTTTCGAGTAACGAATTGACATTACTTTACTAAAATTTTCACATCCTAGCATCCCCAAGGATCATGAAAAAGGGCCACCTCGACTTAGCTACTTTGCCCAGGAAGCGATTTGGCAATAAACCATCAATTGCCGAACTTGCTTGCAGAGACCAGTGATTAGGGCCGAGATCACAGCAACGAAAATTTCATCCCCAAGCAGCTCAAAAATTAGGACGGAGGGAACAAAGAGATCGTACGTTTCGCAATTGCCGAACTTGCTTGCGGAGGCCGGTGATCTCGTCATCCAATTCCCCATGCATCGGGTCAATCCGCAACTGGACTTCATCGGAGCCGCCCGCGGGTCTCGTGCTGAGCCCCTCCCTTTCCAACAAAAAAAAAAAGCACCAAACGCAGAACCAATGATCAGAAGCAAGAACAGAAAACTTCCCAAAGAACGCGACGGCGAAGATCCAGGCGGAAGACGGGGGCGAGAGGGGGAAGAGGAAGTACTGGGATCGGTAGGGGGCGGCGGCGCCGCCGTACAACGGGCCGCCACGGTGGTAGTTGCCGGCCATGAAAGGGGACCGGGACTCCCGAGGCGGGACCGAACGGAATGGAATTCGGAACCCTAGCGAGAGAACGAGGCGCTGGATCGCCGACGGCGGAATCGGGACGGCGCGAGAGGAAGGAAAGAGAGATCGAGAGTTGGCGCCGACGCGGGGTCGGATCGTTCGCAGAAAAACGACTCGGTTGAGGTGGCTGATCCAATGGGAAGGACGAGCTTCTGCAACATATATATATATATATATATATATATATATATATATATATATATATATTATATTTATATATATACACACATGAGAAAAATGATTTTTTTTATTTATACCCAATAATAGAGCGACACGTGTTGGATGAGGTGGAATAAAAATGATTTTTTTTTTCTTTTCAACTTCCCGCACCGCTCACACTTCTCCTCTCTGCAAATTGTTTCTCGGCCATGGATGACACAGCCTCCTCCTTCCTCCTTCCGGCCACCGCCTGCCCAGCCACTTGAGAATCCGGTGCGGCTGTCTCCACCGCACAAGCCAGAGGGGGCTTGGAACACTCATGTAGTCTCTCTCTCCCTGGTGTCTCCTTCCATCGTCCTCCCTTCAAGTTCCCGTCCGTGAAGCCCAGCCATGACAGATCTGGAGCCATGGCAGGATATAGATCTGGAACCGCGGAGCCATGGCCGCACAACAGACCTTGGAGCCAGATCTGTCGCGGTTATGGCTTCACAGACGAGGCCGGCCCTCGCCAGATCCGGGCGAGGGATGGCCTCGTCAATACTTGTTCCATCATTCTTGAAGGCTCGGCCACAATGGCTCGACCGAGATCTAAAGGAGGAGTTGCTCGGCCATGGCTCGGTCGAGATCTGGAGAAGGTTTAGCGCTCAGCTTTTCTGAAGCTCAGTGATGACTGGAGGAGGGAGTCGCCGAGATCTAAAGGTTGGCCAGGTCTGTTGCGGCCATGGCTTAGCGGTTCCAGATCTGGATGCGGCCAAGTGACACCGGAAGGGGCGGAGATGGTGGCCGGACGGGAGTCCTCTGTTGGGGCGGAAGATGAAGAGAGAAAAAAAGATTTTTATTTTTGTTATTCCACCTCATTCAACACGTGTGATCTATTGTTGGATATAAATAAAAAACGTGCGCCACGTCAATAGAACCACTGAATATTTTCTCAATACATTCATATATATAAACAACCGAGAGTCGCTCGGATGATCTAAAATCGGATCGGACCATCCATTTACTTACTTTCTCAACCGAAATAAAATAAACAAGAACTGATTAGAGATAAAAATATAATTTGATCTCTTCTTAACTATTTTCATGATCAAATTATATTGATGTTGAAAAAAAATTGATCAAATGATTAATGTTTTAACTTTTGTGGAGGTTAGTACTTTTAATGGAAAGTCTAATTCTTCACACACTTTGAGTGTTTGAAAACCTTAAGAGGACCACATTATAATCTTTAAAGAAATTAAGTTTTTAGTTAATGAGTATTGTCTATTCGTCTAACTCTATAATTTTCTATCTTCAATCAAAATTGATGACTCACAATTCAACTCAACTATAAGGCTGAACAAATTTTGTTTAGATTTGAGATCTATTTCGTGGATCCACTCGGGAACTTGATCGAATTGACACAGACTGGATTGACAAATCGATTCTCGAGTAGTTCCATATAACAAACAGATGGGTCTTGGTTCCAATTTTTCGAAGTCTTTCTTATTAGACGCTTCTCAATTCCAAGAGAAGATCTGTCCACTCACACCATGCTTACTCCTATCTCCACAGCAAAATACGTTAAGATATGAGAAATTTTGGCTCGATTTCTTATGCTTATATTTTTCTATTCTTTTATTTTCCGAAATAAAAGAAAAACATAAATCTATCTGGCAACGTTAGTTAATTTCTCTATTCACATAAAAAAGGGGATAAATAGAAAAGTGGTCGGGAAATAAATTTGGAATGGAAATAATAAATAGAAAAAAGTTGCTAGTTGTTTCTAGAAACAACTTTCGAAATAAGTCATTTATTTCTTTTTTTGTTCTTCCTCTTCTAATCAAACTGTTGTTGTCCGTCAGTCACCACTGGTCATTGCCCCCTGCCGCTAGACGACCGGCTAGAGGAGGAAGAAGAAGAGAAGAAGAAGAAAAAAAAATCTCAAAAAATTATTATAAAATAAAAAGAAAATCTACGTCACAAAAAAAAAAAATTGTTGGTCATATTAAATGCATTCATATTCTTTTTTTTTATTTCTGTAATAGAAATTTTGTATTTTTTTTTGAAAAATTTTATACAGTTACTAAAAGCAATCTTTTACTCAAAAATTATTTTAGGGAATAGATTTTTAAAAAATATTTTTGAAAAGATAATTACTCTTAGAAACAAAATATTATCTAACGTAGCCCACATTTTTTATGCCCTTAAATTTAAAAATTTTCGTTTCTTGTCCCTATATTTTATTTTCTTGCGAATTTTATCCCGAAGATAATTAAGTATATCATTTTGTCCAATTTTTCATTTAAAGTACGGCGAAAATTGCTAAGAACACCGACGAACGACACTAGAAAGCTTATTTGGACGAGTGTCGAAATGAGATTACTCATAGTCCCCCACTTTTATAAGCATTAAATTTAACAAAAATTCTAATCCATATATCAGTCTTCCATGAAGTTAACATATTTGTCATCATATATTTGCTCTTGACTTAATGGAAATCCCAAGTGAATATATAAAGTCGTCAAGACATGACATGTATGTGCTCGGGACCTTTTTAGTCTACTCAAAACATCTGATGAGTTGTCTGTCGTAATATGAATGCCATAATCTTAAAGAAATTAATCTCAATTCGATTGTCGATACGATTTTAATGAACTTATGCACGTAGCCATCACATGTTCATGACCTTGATGAATTTATTATATAGGGATATTTTTTTGTCGGTAAAGCAAGATGCATTGTACTGGGTGCAAAATTGAAGTAATTTTCACGTGGATACCCGTTCACATTGGCGCCACGACCGCATGACAATGGCCGGCATCGACTGAATGTTCTGTTCTTGGGTCGTTTATCAAGAAAGGAAGCGATTGGTCATGGAACTCGAAAGGGCGCCAAATAGCAATTTGATTCAGGATGACAAAATAGACCAAAAAGTCAACTTCTGAGAAATTAAGGTAAATCCGTTTTTGGGGCTAAGCCCATTTACCTCATCACTCGAGCAAACGAAATCCCCACGCGTGGAAGTTGCCATTACCTCAGACCGCACGCCACGCCATCGATCCTCGAATCGCTTTCCTGCTTTCGATTCCCATCGATTCTCACTCCAAAATAAAAGGGGAGACAGACAGAGACGGGGGAAGAGAGAGAGAGAGAGAGAGGGAGCCCTTCGCTCGTCAACGCGCCCTCCAAAACTGGCAGGCCCTCGCCTTTAAATTCACGTTCGACGCCACCGCCTTGAGAGAAGAAAGAGCGAGAACCAGAGCCAGAGCCAGAGATATAAAGAGATGGGCATCGAAGGAGAGGCGACGGCGGCGGAGCAGCAGCGGCGGCCCAGGGTCCTGTGCCTCCACGGATTCCGGACCAGCGGGGAGATCCTGAAGAAGCAGGTCCTCAAGTGGCCCGACTCCGTCCTCCGCCGCGTCGACCTCGTCTTCCCCGACGGCCCTTTCCCCGCGGAGGGCAAGTCCGACGTCGAGGGCATCTTCGACCCTCCCTACTTCGAGTGGTTCCAGTTCAACAAGGTCGTCCCCTCCTCCTCCTCCTCCTCCTCCTCCTCGATCTTCCCCTGTTTCCAGAATCCGCGCTCTGTCTCTCTGTTTCGAATTTCGCGAATCGTCATCCGGTCTCTCAGAGTTTCGTTTGTTTTTCTCGGCAGGAGTTCACGGAATACACCAACTTCGACGAGTGCCTCGCGTACATCGAAGATGTCATGATCAAGCAAGGACCTTTCGACGGTCTCCTGGGTTTCTCACAGGTGCCGTCCATCCTCCCTCTAAAACAGAACGGGTTTTACCATCGTAAAAATCGAAACTTGACGATGTTGGATTTCTAATTCCGATGCGTACGCGGTTCCTTGTGCCTCCATCCGTCAAAATAAACGAACGCAGAATAGCGAAGCGTAAAAGAACACGCAAGCTCTGTCTCTCGCCCTGTATATCTCGCGTTCGTCGACCCAACGCAACAGTTTTCTCTCTCCTCCTTTTTCTCCCTTCCGGTATCTCTTATTTGGCGTGAATTCTGACCGACGATGAATGCACGAACAATGCAGGGAGCGATACTGTCGGCGGGGCTTCCGGGGCTACAAGCGAAGGTGGGTCGATGTTGCCTGCGGGAATCTTCTTTCCTCGTTCCTTCTCTCAAACAAGAAAACCCAGAAGAAAAAAAGAAGTAATCAATTACGTTCCCGGAAATTGATTCTATTTATTTATTGTGGTGGGCTGCAGGGAGTGGCGCTGACCAAGGTGCCAAAGATCAAATTCCTGATAATCATCGGGGGGGCCAAGTTCAAGTCTCCATCAGTGGCTGACAACGCGTACGCTTCTCCCATACAATGCCCGTCCCTACACTTTTTAGGTACCAATCATGCGTCCGTCTCGTCTCTTTTCTTTGGTTTCGTCTCCTGATTCTTTTAGACATCTGGTAGGGAATCGATGCGTTTATTAATGCGCTCTGTCGTGAATCCAGCGATCCCCGTAGAATACCAAGAGCGTACATTCACAACTTGACACTGCCATTCTGTGGACCATTCGAACTTTAATGGGTCGTAGCAGTAATTCTTTGTGACGATCTGGTCGGACCTGGTCTTGTTCCGGTCATGTCTGGGTTTGACATTTCCTTTTAAGTCGATCTGGTCGCGATTGAAAACGATGGTGGATCCAACTTAATATGTGCCGTTCCGTGACTACTACTGATTAATAATTGATTGAACTGCTTCTTGTTGCAGGAGAGACTGATTTTTTGAAGCCGTACGGGTTAGAACTGTTGGAGTCGTGTGCAGATCCCTTCATAGTTCATCATCCCAAAGGCCACACCATTCCCAGGCTTGGTAATACAGACCCCCTCCTCCTTCTCCTATCCATGCTCCCGTCTCTCTTTCTTTCACTGTACCGATTACGTGTGTGCCTGCTTATTTCAGATGAAAAGGGATTGGAAACGGCAGAGAGGTTCCTCGACAGGATTCAGGACGTGTTGGCAGAGGATGAAGAACACTAAATCGATCACCATTCGGCGATAGGGCGTTTCTTTAGAGACCTAATAAGAGTCTTGTTTGCTTTATTGGAACGCATTATAGTTTCAGCTTTCTATTCACGATCCAGTCTTTGGTCATTTCGTGAGTTCTGTTCGTTTGACATTTAAATATAGCGTGATAGGTCGGATCTAGGTTCAGACTCCAGAGCCTAAACTACATGTATGCACTTCGACCGATAGACGGTCGTGGCATTCAGGTTCTGAACCTTGAATGACCAAGCGAGTAATGCTAGTCATAATTCTCCATGAGCTGATTTTCTAGTGTTAATTCGGGGATCAACAATGAATCTAAAGTCGTTACTTATCCGTTTCAATGTGGATTATATTCCATTACTTCAATTTTGTAAGATGAAAATTTCTAGACTTAATGCTTTAGAATATAAGAAACAAGTACAAAAGAAGCTGAATTGATGAGAGACTAATCCCACTCTTATAGATTTTGATAGCTTGGGTAATATGTCCAACTAAAAAGTTAATGCTCCTTCAATAATAACTCATAACGGGATAAGAATGCATGAGCGTGTGCAAATACAAAATTCTCGAGAGTAATTTTACCTAGGGAGGCAGTTATCTTGATGACTTTATCTTTTCTCGGAAAGCAAGGGGTTAAAGGTTTGAATCCTTGAACTCCTGGAGGGCAACACGGAGGAAGTGATTATTACGAAAATCACCAGCCCTTTTGTTAACTAGGGAAGACAAGAGGCTTCACTTGAGGTCATTATGAGATCAACGACATTTTATTGCAATTGTGAATTACGTTCATATTCCTTGCTCGAAATCTGCATTCGAATCGCTACATTTGGTTAATTTTCTTCGAATTGCCTCGACAATTAAGAGCGCACATGCTCACATAACTCTAGCAATTACATGGTGTGCATAGGACGGAAGGACTACAGATCTCAATTGAGATTAATTACGGGGTTCAAAGAGTCTCAAGCACTCCATTATAAGCCAGAGGAGGAAAAAAGCATTTGTAGCTATGTAGTCTGAAGTGTTACAGACAAGGTTGTACGAGAAAGGAGAGAACGGCAACAACAATCAGATACAGCTTTGCCTCCGACGGCCGTTCAAGACTCTTATCAAATACATAAAGACAGGCTAACAAAGAACAAACACCAACTCCCCTTGGTTTTCCCGGTTATTATTATGATCACAAGAAATAAGGAAGCTGAGTTAAACAATGTGATCGGCAAGCATGGCAGATGTTGATCGTTCGTGAGGAAAGTTAAGGTCGGACCCAACCATCTCAAAGGGCTCACAGTCGAGGCATTGCCGGCTCTGATTACTGCAACAATCCACTCTGTCACTAGTAAGCAGTTCATATGCTTGTCTACTTTTGCATGTGTTTTTGTAACATGTATACAACAAGATGAGTGTTTTGTCCAATGCTATAGAGTTTAGAGAATGAGAATGTTATTTGCGATCATGACATTGAACACGTGGACTCACGTGAATTATGGAAAGATGGACAGGGCAAAGGATGTCCTTAGAAAAATGGGGCCGAAGGCGGCTGAAGCTACCAAGAAGGCCGAGGATCTCGCCAGAGACACATGGCAAAACTGTTAAGTCTTCTTGTTCTTAGAGTGCTTCCGCAATTCTTCTTATGAAATAAGGGTACTTCCACTCATTTAGTTCTAGGTGGCTGAAGCACTCATCAAATTCCTGTCAGTGCCTCTGGTAGGAATTTGTCGTTGCGTTTGCAGATAAATCGGCTAATGTCCTTCTCTATCAGTTTGTTCAGAGACTTCTCACCCTTTAACTGCGATATCTAAGATTTAAGTTATTGAAGAACCGACCTTTTAATGGTAATGCTCGATTTCCAATTATGCACACATCTTTTCTGACAACATTGTGCTTTAATTAGTCAAAACAGGCCCGAGTATTGCTGATGTCGCCATAGGCAGAATCGCTCAGGGAACGAAGGTCCTGGCAGAAGGAGGCAGGGATAAGATTTTCCGGCTTACTTTTGAGACAATTTCCGAGGAGAAATTGTTGAAGTCATACCCTTGCTATTTAGTATTTGTCCACATCTGCCGGCCCAGTTATGGGAGTAATATATCTCTAAATGGCAAAGCTTGCGTTCTGTAGTGACGATCCTATAGCTTGCCAAGCCGGCGAATACACTGAATATAGTAACTACAAGGCATGCATTGCTGACATGGGCACTGAATGCTTGTAATCACCAAGTATATAGTATATGTAGAAAGCGGATAAACATGAAATTATTGGATAGGCTTATGCAATAGCTAACGAAAATTGTCAACATAGTTGGCAGGTGATGTAATTGGTTACTTAGATCTCTAGGAATTGAACTGATTCTGCAGGGAAATGGGACCTTGCCAGGCATCATAAGCAATTACGTCGATCTTAATTTCTTGTCAAAATAAGAACTATGCTCAAACGATGAAGAGTGCTCTTTGGTGCGCAATTGACAGCTTTACTCTTGCCAATGCTGAAATCGATATTCAAACACATTCAACAAGCAAATGTTCTTTCAAAGGCGATCCGTTTCTTTTATGTTATGTGTGTAGGTGGTCATTCAATGGCATCAGTTAAAGGCGGTCGTCCCTTCAACAAGCATAGTCAAGCCAGCTGAAAAGTACATCCAAGTAATTTCTATCGACAACCATGAATTCTGGTTCATGGGATTTCTTCACTATGAGAGCGCCGTGAAGAATCTCCAAGGAGCAGTTCCAACACCAACGCCGGCAGCCCTAACCTCGTATTTGCAGTCGAACAACATAGAATTTTAATGCAACATACTGTGGGAGAGTAAATGGTGGTACGTCCAAACGTTCACGGTTCCTTTTCTTCTGTCGTGTTGTCATGAATGCAAAGTTTTGCCGATTCGCATAGGCACGCAACGTGGTTCTGATTCCGTATATTCGTAATTATCGTGGTGCAGTTTGGTTACCCAGCGCCGAGTCAACTCATTCAGATAGAAGCATTCTCTGATTCTTGATTTACTATCTGATTTTCAAGTCTTCCTCCACTGATTGGTAATTTGGTGTTTCTACTGCTTCCCAAATCAAAAAACTACTGGTTCTTGAGCCTGCACTTACTCAGAAGATTATGTTCCGTACTCCTTGCGACTCAAGCTGCAATTTTTTTTTTTTTTTTTTTTTTTTTTTTTTTTCGTATAGCAACTTTTCAAGGTTTCCAGAGATCAATATGACATACCAACGAGCGAATAATTAGAACTTGGTACTTGCGCATCGAAGCAATCTATGGAAAATATCCTTCGGGCACGATTGGCGCAGTGTAGAAATAAAGCATAGTCTCTTGAAATGGGGTGCTGACATGTAATCACAACCCAGACGAAAGCAGCTCGAAGTGGATCCAATTCCCGAGCGGCCCAAACACATTGGATCCATGCTGATTTTATGGCATGGGCCGTGGCTCATTAGTTGGAAGATGAGAATCATTTTAATGAATAAGGCCAACTTTGAAGCTTGCTGTCAAGCCCGATTGCGAGTGGGTCGGGTCGGATCACGCCGGACCATTTCTAGTTAGGAATAGAGCTATCTCCCTCGACGACCCCAAGAAATGGTCTGACCAAGGACTCGGGCCGGATTCACCACGTCGCGGGCTTTATTTTCCGTCGCTCTAGCATCGGGCCAGCAAAAATCGCCACACCGGCAGGCAAAGGAACCGTCATGCGGAAGCATCTAAATTCCCTGAATTTTTATAAGACATGGGTCTTATATTTTATTATATGCCTCCAAGGACCTCATTTGGGACCAACCTACGAACGCTGGACAAAACCCCGAAATCTTAGAGATTAGATCTCGTGTGGGTAAAAGTTATAAAACCCCCGCCGGAGTCAATGGCAATCGAGTGGCAAGGCATGGCGGCAGGAGCTGTGTGCTTTGTTTCCTACCTCCTACGAAGCTCAATGGCTAGGGGGGGCTATGCCGATTAGGGGCTCTCCTCAGTCAACCTTTCGAGCACGCTTGCCTCTAAAATGGCGTATCATTGGGTGGATTCCAACGCTGATCAAGCCTCAAACCTCCCCCCCTCCCCCTACATCAATTTGTCATGATCATATCCCCCAAAATGAATGGGGAAAAAAGCAGCTTTCTGTCTGACCAGTTTTCACTCACACGTAAAGGACAAGGGGAGAGAGAGAGAGATAGGTGGCAATATATCACATGGGTTTTGTTTTACACAATTGTTAAATGAGCTTTAATCATAAGAGTTCAATTTTCGTGGCATTGATGATGTACAAAATACGAGATCAATTAGTACATTAGAAATTGTAGAAATTTTTCAGTTAATTACTTCACAAGTTTTTCCAAAGCACTTAACAAACGTGATTGAAGCATTCATTTTGTTTTATGTACTTATTACATGGCCATTTCGATCCCTATGGAATATGAAATTTACCCCGAGAGGAAGCCAGGGCAGGGAGTGAGAAAGGCTTTGCTTTCTTTAATTTTGAGTCATTTTCCGGACTTTTGCATGTACTTGAGATGCTTTTGTTTAATTCAATGCATCATTCCCTGCTAAAGCAAAAGCAAAAGAGCTAAAAATATTATAAAAGAAAAAACTCGATGAAGGGGATCAAAAAGTGTGCTCTGTTTTTGAAGGGGTAAAAATACAGGCTAAGGCGGCAGCCATCCAACTCTTGGGGTCATACTTGTGTTGAATGTGACATTAATTAATTGAGCTAATCCTAACAAAAAGTTCTCCAAATTTAGATTCAATCTCAATTCTATCTTGAACTTTTCTTTTTATCTCAAACAAATCATCAACTTTCACTATAATTCTAAATCTGATCATACGTCCAAAAAAATTGCCATTGGTTTCTTCAAGATTATCAATCTCAAGAGATTGTTAGCATTCCTTATGAAGATGAGGGTGTTGATAAAAACGCTAGTTGTGATAATGAACACATAGATAGATTTGGGATTAGAATAAAAATTATGGGTTTTTCTTTAGACAAAAAAAGCTCCTGATGGAAACCGGATCTAATATTGACCAGTCTTTTTTTAGGAATTAGGGCTCACTTAATCATCGTCCATGAGATTTTTTTTCCATTCCTGTTTCTTGGTTGCACCCCATTACAAGGGTCATTTTGATTTGTGGGATCTTGAAGGGGTCAGATGTTTCCAAGTGAACAGGACGAAAAAGGGGACCGAGGGGGGAGGGGGGGGCGTGGGGGAGAGTGAGAGGGAAGCATGTTAACATTGTCAGCCTAAATAAAGAAAAGATGTGATTGCAATTTGATCCCTCCCAGTCCTTGCGTCCCCTAATAAGCCGTGAGCTGTGCAGCAGCAGAGGCCATTAAGTCTGTCCAACTACCCCACTTCCTTAGGACCCCATGTCTCTCCCCTCTGCCCTTAAATGTCATTGCCATGATTTCCTTCAAGAATGCACACCCCCAAAAGCAATTACGACCCCTTTTCCCATAAACAAAATTGAAAATCATGGGATATAAAATGCTTTATTCAAGTATCATGCCCCCGAAAGTCTTTGAAGTATGTGCAAAACGTATCGTCTTCATATCATTGCATGCGATAGGAACAAAGCGTGATTAGAGGATGAAGCGAGATGTGACCGGAGCATTAGAGCCTTGGGTGGAGGCGGGGAGGGAGGCTCCAATGCTGACTGTCGGGCCATTTCTCCCTAGATCATCCGCTTCAAGGGCACTCCCCCCCTGCAAATTATCAAGCATCAAGAAAAAGATTTGGAGGCTCCATTGCTGACTGTCGGCGCATTTGTCCCTAGATCATCCGTTTCAAGGGCACTCCCCCTCCCCCCCTGTAAATTATTAAGTAACGAGAAAAAGATCTGGCAGTAATTCGAAATAAGAAGATCCGCACAATTTGTACGGCATTAAGTTTGAACGATAAGTGCGGGAAGGATATTGTCCATCGCATCCTAGCCGTCCTAATAAGCAAATCTTTCATTTAGATTTCGCAATTGGTCGTGCCATCATTGTACACACAAGCCTGCTCTAAATTCAATTGCTCGCTCTTTTGTTTTTTTCCATGCCAGAAGAATATCTCGAGGGTTCAGTATGTTCATAAGTTCGGCTGTAAAAGCGAGGAAAGGCTGCTTTGAATTTCGTTGTTTGCAATCAAGTACCTCGTAGAATTAACATCAAATATGTCTCCAACCGATGATGTCGTACTACTCAACCTGAGAAAATTCAGCACAAGCAAATAAAGCTGATGTAATGTCGACAACATCTTCTGTGTTGCTGTAGTTCTTACATATTTGTCTTCGACGGTGATTCCTCATTTTATGATGAATTCGCCAGACAACTTTATCGATTCATGAGATCTTGAAGACAAGTTCGAGCACTTCCGATTTCTAATGCGTTTGCATGGCCAAATCAAGCTAGAAAGTCATCCCATTTTCTAATAGCATGCAAAAAATAGATGTCAAGATGCGATGAACTTCTTTTTTTTCATATACTGTCACATTGCTTGGACCAAGTGGGCAGGAAAGAGCATATCTATTTGTTTTTTTCTGTCTACATGCTTTTTATTTTTATTTTTATTTTATCAATTACTTCAAATAAAGGTAAGTTTGAAATGAATTTGCTTTTATAGGTTGAGCGTTGCAATTTGCTTGGTGATCATTTATTTGTGCAATCATAAAGGTCTTGGGAAAATTGTCCAAGAAATCCTAAACTTATTATACTTCTATTAATTCAATTCTAAACTTTTTAATTTTACCAATTAAGTCCATTGATCAAATGGTCGAAAATTGTGATGTGGAAAAGAAAGAACTATATGTATATATTTCTATATATATATATATATATAATTTTTGGAAAACTATCAAAGCATTATTAAAAAATATCCATGTAAGTACTGAACCAATTGTACCACATAGGATGGTTGGCGCACACGTAACCGATTTCCGCCAGATGGACTCAATTGGTAAAATATAAAAAGATTTATAACTTAATTAGTAAAATTGAAAGGTTTATGGCCGAAATGGCAAAAGTGTAATAAGTTTAAGATTTTTTAGATAATTTTCCCAAAATGAACAAAAGCCATCTAGAATTACTGACTTTTTTAGATGATTGTGTTTGGCCATAGATGATAATAGCTTGTCGTCAAGTATAGTGTTAGAATTTCTAATCAAAAGTTTAAACTTATAGATAGAGAAAGAATACGTTATATAAGACTCATTTAAATTCCCATAAACAATCAATGCGTGATCAAGAACATAACTGCGGTGGACAATCATGACCAATTTCAAAGGGATCTCACTAAGTAGACAGTGACCATGTGTCTACTGTGGGAGCATGTAATAGGAGCCCAATATCTTGATCCAGGGAGATCACTAAGAGGGAGCCCAAGTCCAAGCCTATCAACATATCCAATTGGACTCAACTTCATTTAGAAGCGTAAACTAATGAGTCATGAGTCAACTAGGATATATTAATAACCACTGGGATTCGCCCCAGTGGCCACCCTTCTATGTTGGAAGGGGGAGGTGAGGGGTTCAAACCCCCACCTTCTCAGGGAGGGATGGGGTGGGGACCACAAGTTTGAGGAGTGGGTTTCGACGCCCACGCCCTGCAAGAGTCAGGGCAAAAGTCTGAGAGTGAGTGTAGAGTAGATATAGAATAGGACTGACCAAAAAAAAAAAAAAAACTAGGATATATTAATTGCTGCACACTACACCACTTATCTAATGTAGAAGTTTCTACAACTCACACATGCATCCTAACAATTTCTCCCTTACACGCGAGTTTAGTGTTGGGTCCACTCCCCATTAATCTAGGTATGCTTCCACATCAACTTATCTCAAGTTGAATCACCATTAGCGTTCGACTTCATCCCTAGTTTTTTTCTCTAGACCAAACCATGAAGTTTGCCATCAAACTCGTATTGCTACACCACAATGTCCACTGGCTTAGAAGCCACACTAATCACCAAGTTCCTTCCTTGAGATATTCACCAAACACTAGTACACATTAGGAGTGATCTACCAATCAATCATTGGCTCTAATACCATTGGGTGGGAGCGCCTAGAAAAAGCTCAATACCTTCATCCAAGGAGATCACCAAAAGGGGCCCAAGTCAAAGCTTGTCAACATATCTATTTAGATCCACATTTATTTAAAAAGTTAAGCTGCATACCATATCACTTATCCAATATGGGATTCTCTAACACAATTGGCGCATGCGTCCTAACATATAGTGGATGCGTTGACAACTTATTGTTTGGCCACTACACCCCAAATAATTTTCAATGTAGAGATGTTTACTAGCTACCACAGTTACTTGATAATATGGTTTTACTAATAACCATCTTGATTGTTAGAATGTACAGGTAAGTTATGTTAAAAAAGTCCCTTATCAAAGAAACGATTTGGTGTTAAGTAGTTAATTTATCATAATTAACTCATAACTTATTAGCTTAAGTTTTTGCACAAAAGTGGGTCGAACTGGATATGTTGATTGGGTCGGACTTGTGCTCTCATTTGTTGATATCCCATGGTACGTTATGGAGAAAAAGACCATGTCGGAATTGACTATATAGTATTGTTGGTAATATATATTCACTGATGTTTCGATGAACACCGAACTTACAGCTCCGATCTCATGTCAAATGACAATTTATGCCAAGATCTTTTCTTGGGATAACGGCTTCATAACATGCTTCTCCACGCATATTGATCGCATGGCATAACCCAAATCATTCTCTTATCTAACGACGACATCTTTTCACGCATGCCTTTTTAACATCTTTTGCAATAGAGAGTTTGACAAGGTAACAGTAAGTCTATAGTCCTTACCCTTACTACATTACCACGGCACACAAAAAGCCTGCCAAAGATGAAAGGAAATCATCTCCCCCCCCAACCCTTCCAAGTGGCGTGGGAGACCAACTCAATTTCCTTTATTCTACGAACTCAGAAATCTGCCTACCCGCTCCAGTCACAGTTTACCTCGCCTGCAAGGCTTTAAATGGCATCCTCGCTAATCTCAAGGTCGCGCTTCAGAAATGCATCCGACACCCTAGATCCTACGTATGCATGAGATTTTCGTCTCGAGCGAGAGGCGCGGTCGGTTCAAGTTAAAAGAAAAGTATGTGCGGCCAATGGGGACAGGGGTTATAAATGCAATCTGAGTTCGAAAACGAGATAAGAGGAGGAGGAGCGTTGATGATCACGATGGATGTGGCCACAAGGCAGAGAGGGTTTTTTATCCACGAGGGAGGGAGAGGGTGTGGGGGTATCGATCGCGGTTTAATTCAGACAAGGCCCCCAAAAAAACGAGAGCTAAGAAAAGGGAAGCTGTATGAGCTGTAGTGTCAGTCCATTCAGTTTGTTTCTTTTCCCTCGCCTTCTCCTCCTCCTCTCCTTCAATGGAGCCCCACATGTCCTTCCCCCTCGAATCCCATACAGAGACACCCACACATGTCAAAGCATGAAAACACATGACCGATAGGATGAGACCGAGGTTGAGCTTGAAGATGATTTCCCCGACAAGCCCTCCCGAGTTTCGACTTTCTCCAACATCCTCATTCCGTGTCAACTCCCTCACATGCTCCTCTCTCAGTCTCTTCCTTTTATTTATCTCCTTCTTTTTCCCTCTCTTTTTTTCTTTTCATTTTTCTCCTCCTTTTTTCTTTTCATTTTCTCCTCGGAGAAGAAGAAAGGGGTTTGTTAGTATTATTATTATTATTGACTGGCCACATAATTTCATGTGGGTTCTGCAGATGATCTGCATAATCGATGAGCATGAAGGGAAACCGCATATGATGTGATGTGACGTTACGAGAGAAGGCATTTCCATGAATAGGCCGTATAAGAATATGGTTATGACGTAAACAAGCTATTATGCATACGGAAGATGCATGATGGGGGAGATGTTGCTGCTGCACATCACAATCTTGATTCCGTCTTCATCATGTAATCACAATTAACGAAAAATCTACAGTAATCAGTAGGTCATTAGGAAGATAGGAGGAAAGAAACGAAGGAAAGAGAATGACGGGGAGTCGAGAGACGATAAAGGGACAGCGCACAAAGCAGCGACCGGAGGCTGTAATTGAAATCTGAATACATGGTAGGGGGTGAGAGTACACTTCTTCAGAACGAAGAAATTAATGGATGACGAGGTTTCAGAAAATTTTGGCAAAAAGAGAGAAAGAAATAAAAGAGAGAATGAAGGATCTCTCTCTCTCTCTCTTTCTCTCTCTGAAACTCTGCACGCCATTCACGGCCTCTTTATCATTTCAGGTCCGACCTCAGATCTCTGCACACTTTGAGGATTCTCTACCTCAAATGAACACGGGAGAGAGGGAGGGGGAGAGGAAAGCGAAGAGAGAGGAAAGGGAGATGACAGATGTGAGGTACGCAGGTTTGCATGATGAACACGTTTGATTGGACATTCAGAATTCTCTCTCTCTCTTTCTCGATCCTTGATCATCAGTCCTCACCCTCCATTAACTATCATCACATGTCGTCTGTTTACGGTTTTCAGTTTCGCCTTTAATTGTGGCACTCATTAATTCATCGACCCACGTTAACCAAAATCCAACACAAAAGTTCAGACGCAAAAAAACAAGAGGAGAAATGCAGACTTCATCAGTTCAGTTCAGCCCATAGATGATGTATGCACCACAGCTTTTACCGAAACTAAAAGCTTGAACGGCACACCAATTCCAACAATTTCCATCATCGAGAAGAAGAAAATGACGATCGGAGTAGATAATAATCACGTTAATGGAAATGCCAAAGTAACTTAAGCTTCATGAGCAATGGCCCATCCATCCTCCAAGGGGGTCAAATTAACGTTTTCCTACTCTCTCTAGCTCATCATCCTCACAATCTCCGACCAAACACCAGCATCCAAGAACTAGTAAGAACGATAAATGATTATCAGACTCTCAAGAACTAGCTAAAACCACCAAGAGATCAACATCTACTCAAAACAAGAAGAAGAGAAACCAAGAAAAGTTAACAAGAACCCTAAACCTAAAATGAAAGAAAAATAAAGAACTGATGTTATCCCTAACCCCATCGATCCTCAGCCACTTCGACACGGCCAATTAGGGTTTCTTACCGAGGGTGTGCTTGTTGTTGTGCATCCACACCTTGAGCACGTGGCGTTTCACGCCGGTCTCCGCGCAGAACTGCTCCACCGCCGCCTCGTCGTGCTTCTGGATCCTCCACCCCAGCCTCTCCGCGAATCCCAGCATCTTATCCTTCTGTTCAGGCGTGAACTTGGTCCTGAACCTCTTCTTCAGCCCGCTTCCTCCGCCGCCGCCGCCCCCGCCGCTGCTGCTGGGGTTCGACACGTCCTCCAGCTCCTCCCTGCTGTGCCCGCCCCCCGACGCCGCCGGCAGCGCCAGCGGCCGGTGCTGCTGCTGCGGCGGGGTCAGGTGCAGGTACCCCGCCGGCGGCGGCGCGGCCCTGTAGTAGGGCGAGAACTGGGGGTGCTGCTGGCCGGGGTGATGGTGCGGGTGGTGGTAGCTCACCAGGGCCCCGCCCCCGTCGCCGGCGTCGGTCTCCTTGCGGTGGAAGTTGCGGTGGCAGTTGCAGGCGGCGCACTTGAGGGCGTCGAGGGTGCCCTCCTCCCCGGCCGCCATGAACTCGCCGCAGCCGTCGACGGCGCTCCCCCCGATGCCCACCGCGTGGTTCTTGAGGCACTCCCGGTACCGCACGGACGCCGACGCCGACTTCCTCGGCGCCGCCGAGGCCCCGCCCTCCCCGACCGCCGCGGAGCTGCTCGGCCGGCCGGGGTTGCCCAGGGAGTCGTAGCCCACCGGCGCCGGCGCCGCCTGGTGGTGGTGCACCGGAATCTCCATCTCCTCGTCTTGGTCCTCATGCTCGTCGAATTCCATATCTTCCCTCTCCTCCCGTCCTCTCTCTCTCTCTCTCTCTCTTTTTCCAATTCCCTTCTCTCTCCAAGATGAGATGGTGGCGGCGGCAGGGGTGGCGGTGGCCGAGATCTTTACATGGGTTTTTTCGCTTGAGTGGAGAGATCCGCCAAGCACACTCTGTGTCAGCAGCAAAGACGGTGATAATAAACGATAATAGCTCACTCGACTTAACAAGTAAAAAGAATTCGAATTTCGAAAAAGAAGGGCAAAGAAAGAATACAAACAAACACCCCCCAACAATTAGAAGCGAGAGAGAGCTAATACAGAAACAGAAGATAAGAGGGGATAGAGAGTGTGGCCATCATCAATTCCCCGACTCTGCACAGAAGAGAGAGAAAAGTAGAGAGAGAGGGAGAAGGGGGGTGTCTCACTCGAACAAACCCTTTCCTTTTTGCCATTTCGCAAGCCCCAAAAGGCTTTTTAAAATTGCCCCCCCCTTCTTCGGACCCGAAGCCCTCCTCCTCTTCCGGTCACCTAGAGGGTGGCTTTACTGGCTACCGCCGGTTAATCCCCGTGATTATCAGCAGCTCTGTCTTTATCTTGTTCTTAACCGTCTGTCGTTCCTTTCTTTTACCTTAATTGTCTGAAGGGAGGGAGGGAGGGAGGGAGGGAGGGAGACGGGGTCTGTGAAAAAGTTAAAAAAGGATGGTGGGGGTCTGAAAATTTTGCCCTTTGTTAGCTAAAACTGCAGGCCAGGCCATGGGGACTGTCTGCCTCACTTCTTCCCCGTTTTGTGCTTGCTTGCGAGTGCTTTTCCCTGTCAACAACTGTCTGCTGCGGTAATTTAAAAAAGAAGAAGACGAAGATAGAAAAAAGAGAAGACCGAGAAGACGATAAAAGAAAAAGGTGGTAGAGACTGAGAAGAGAATGAGATGCTCTCTGGAAATTACATGGCGGTAAAAAAAGAAAGAAAAAAAAAACCCTAGAGAGAGAGAGAGAGAGAGAGAGGTAGAGAGAGAAGAAAATGTTTTATTGGGAAAAAGAGGGGGCTTGCGTGCTGTTTCAAGAAATGACGTCGGGCGCCTGAAGGAGAAGGGTGTCGTCTCCTGGCACAATCAGAGAGACGGACTTGGATGTGGATCTGTCAGCCTTGACAAGATTACTCTATCTTGCATTAAGCCAAATAATAATGATTATTATTGTTTTGCTGCTGTTATAATGCCGCCATTATTGTCAAGTCATATGATAATAGACCAAACATGCAGAGCATTTGCATCGAGACTCGAATTCGTAGGAGATAGTACATTTGTTTTGGCGAAAATTCAACGATTGAAAAGATATCTTTTTCAAAAATGTTTTAAGAAAAATGAAATGAGGTGAGGCTATATGCATTAACAACCGAAATGGTTAGGTGAAGATCATCGGTGAAAGAAGAGTATTAACATTTATCAAAGAAAATGTTGAATTGTAGATTATTATATCTGATAATAAAAACTCCCATCGGTCAATTTTTTTAGTCAATATAAACAATTCGTGTAAAAAATAATCAAATTGTTCGATGATTGGAACAAATGTACTAGGTCAGAGTGTACACAAAAGGTGCTCCTCAAGCAAAGCCTAGGCTGGAGCTAATCCATTGCCTACGTCCCCCCATAAATGAAATTCAAGTGGAAAGTTTCGGGTCGGGCTATTTTGATCGAAGTTAGGCAAGTCGAGCTTTGTTATGTAAGAATGATGTCGACTGTATCCATTTGCCTTCGACCGCCCCTTCATCATTTATGATGAACGCTCTTAAAACTGGAATTTTCACTTACCCGCTCTTTTAAAAAATATAAAAGGACGATAGGCCAGGTCCTTTTGCCCTTTCATTCATGGGTTTTGTTTCCCATGATTGATGCTTCCCCTCCTATGTAGTTCATTAAATCATTATCTTTTTAATCCATATCAAGTGGGAGGTGAACGGGATTTTTTTGTTTGAAGGCCAAACTCAACCAAACCGAACTTGTACAGTTTCAAAACTTGCAATCCAAATTGAACCCAACAATATATTCAAGGCCGAAGATGGGCTTCCCTACCTTGATAATTGGCATCGGATCGTAATATGCTCTCAATACACTTTTCATTGAGTACCCTCCCGGATTGGAAATCATGAATCGAACTCGAAAAAATGACCGTGAACCCAATCAAGAATTTCAATTGGATGCTGTAAGTTTCGCTAAACTGATCACGCCCTTTGACAAATAGATGTATCTAGTATCATCTCTGCAGATTATTGATTTGCGATGATTATCGGGCAAGTTAAGGGTGGGATGGACCCGAACGCCGCCCTAATGTGTAATAATACAATCCAACAAGAGCAGGAAGTGATCGTTGCGCAAGAGGACCTAAACAAGGAACGGCTGCTGGCAAGTTTCCAAAATGGCGAAAGAAGCATAAATAAATTGAATTGTGTACCGAACAAAAGAAGAGCAATCCTAGGTTACATATGTGAACCTATAATGATTTCCCGATAGGCATCTTTTAATGTAACGATAACATTTAGCATTAAACTTGGATGTGAAGTGTGCTTAGTTGAGAACACTATTAGAATGGCAATCTCTTAAGAAAGTGTCTACTTATAGGTTAAATGACAAAATTGTGAGACTTGATATGGAATGGGTCAAAGTAAAGAATACCACGAGTGAGTTAATATGAAATATCATGTTACAGCGTCAAAGAAACTCCCTCCAATATGTGTGCGATACGGTGAGGGACCACATGGAAACTAGTGGGTTTGTAATGACTTGGCTTGAAGAGGGCTAAAATGATTGCCAGGCCAAGAAAGCCTAAACAGGGAGTTGATATTAGTAGTGTTCTAAGATGGTGACTGGGTTGTGAGTGAACATTACTACACACCGAATAAAAGAAGAGCGCTCATGAATGATATATGTGAACCTAGAATAAACTCACTAGAGATTTCTTTTGACATAACAACAACTTTTAGATTAGAACTCCAATATTAAGTGTACTCAGATGAGCTCACTACCGAAATCAATAACCTTTTAGGAAAGGGTTTACCTATACGTCAAATAACAAAACCATGAGGTTTGGTATGGAATAGGCAAAGAGAGCAAAATATCAAGTGAATTAAGTGTAGGAATGTCGCATAATACAGTAACGTTTTTTTTTTTTTTTTTTTGGTGGGATATACAATTAAAGTTCATTAGGTTGGATTGGGCCTTTTCATATTAGACCTTTGCCCGAGCCCTCCAATTATTAAAAATGAGAACTAAAGCACCGAGACATAAATTCCCAATTATCGTCAGGTAGTGGAGTTAACAAAATCCACCTTTTTTGTCGGACGGTGAATACGATCCAAGTCCTTTCCACACAATTGCATCGCCGCGCAAACCATGTTTGCACTTAGACGAAGTAAAAGTAAATGATGAGTTCGACTGAGTCGAAATATGTTTGAATTTAATTACGTAACAATCGGGATGGATACCAAATGACAATAAATCAATAATGTATCGTTTGGGCTAATTTTGCATGCTGAGAAAATGTGAAGAAGGCACGTTCAATTGACGTTCACATGCTATATGTAATCATCACACTTTACTTAAACTTCCCGTCATCTTAAATTATCACAACATCGAATTATAGACGCTTGCCAAGTATCGTTAAAGTGTCCATTCGTCATCAATCAAATCCGGAGCAACGTGCATTTAAGTAAAGCTTCAGCGAACATTGATTGATTTTCCGAATCCAATCACGTGACCCGATCACATCAAATGTCATAGCGTCACATAGATTTATGTTTTTTTTCCCCTCTCTTTCGCTCATACCAATCTTGGTAAGATGTTTGGCATCTCATCTCCATCGATGTCTCGTGGGGCCCGCGAGTTCCGACCGTCCGTTGGTAGAGGGACGGTTAGAAATCTCAAGGGACATAGAGAACACACACGGTTGACCGCTTGGTGGGCTGATGAGAACGGGTCGGGTACGAACCGACCCGGGGACACGTTGGGACATGTCCATCGACCGTTCGATGTTTTTTCTTTTCTTTTATTTATTTATTTATGAACACAGCGTGAAATTTGTCGGCATAAATGGGGACTACGGGCTTACGTGCCCTTTATCTCCGACACAATCCGTGGCTCCTCCCCAAGCAGTCAAAGCTTTTTCCTTTTCCTTTTCCTTTTTTTTTAATTGCTTTTTATATCTCGGGGATTTTCGCCGCTTCTTTTTATTTATTTTTTTTCCTCTTTGCAGATAGACCTTTTGTAATAATAATATATTGCTCTGGGATTGCAAAATGCTGATGTCATGCTCTTGCAGAACTGCAGAGTCTGACCCAACATTAGTCAAGGCCTTTGCTCATCATCCTTTTTCTTTTTATATTTCGTTTGCCCCTCTTTCTTTTAACTTTTTGCGTTGAGTTTCTTTTTTTTTAAATTCTTTTGCTTGTCGACTTTTAACTACTTTTAAAATGGTCACAAACCCCGATTATTTTTTTTTATTGAAGGAAACTATGTAATCAGTCTAGATAGTTGCGTTAACCATTTAAAGTTATGACCAAATCACATGCTATAAATTTTCTCATGTCATTGCACTTTTTTTGACCAAATCATATCCTCATATTCAATCTCTTTGTTAGGGTTTTGTGATTTGGGAGTTTGGTATATTTTGTAAATAGTGCTTGAATTTGACAAGTGCATTTTGGAAAATAATTATGCTATCATATCTAAATTGCAAATTAGGGAATTTGTTTGTTCGAATAAAAGAATTTTTTATGAAGTAGTTTTTTGAATTTTGGCACTCAACCACTGGAAAATTATTTACGATCAAAGAAAAATGAATTCTCCAACCTAAAAAAGGAAAAATATTTTATTGGAAAATGATTTCTCAAAAAGCATTTTTCTTTATTATGAAGCTCTCACCAAAACAAGCACATTCTTAAAAGTGGAGAATGCACAATGGTACTTTGGGAATTAGAGGATTTCCAACTCATGGAATTGAAGATCACATGTTCAAATATGATGAGCATGAACATATCAAAGGTCTAACCTTTATATATTCATGAGATTTGCAGGATATTTCATAAGTTTTTAGATAGTTGAATTTCTACTCTCGTGCTTTTGTTTATAAGAAAAGAAATAGATGAATAATTTGAAAGTGAGTTTGAACTCAAGGATAAGTTTTTAAGTACTTTTCCCCATTAGAAAAAAATAAAAACCACAATTATGCTATCTCAATGCCTTGTCATTTGACTCGACCCAAACACGAATAGATGTTTTAAGACCCTCATGAATACGACATGCCATAACACAATGACAATGACTCGAAACTATGACAAACCAGCCTGTTTCGATTCATTTTTGGCAAAAATACTGAAATAATAGTAATAACCAACATAACTGCAATGGCACGACACAGATTGCCTCTCTAAACTAAAAGCCCGACCCAGTGGAAGTCAACCCTACACGAACTAATCTTCAAATGTTTCCTCACCTGCCAAAAGGCTATTCAGATTTTTTCTCGTATCCAAAGTCCATGCTCGGCTATCTAGGCCACCCAAAAAAAAAAAAAAAAAAAAAAAAAAAGGCACCACGCTTGATGATTGGCACGAGAATCGTGCTCGATCTCAAGCTCGATTGTCGAGTAGTTTGACAATCGAGATCGCGGCTCGTGTCCAAGTTGTCATCTGGTTTGCTTTGCTCCGGAGGGGAAGAAGATTCTAGATTTCCTCTCTTTTGTCCTCATGCAAAATTTCATATTTTGAAAGTAAACCTATCAAATGCATGAGTCGGATAAAAAATAATTCCACCCAAATACACCAATTAAACCCTTTCTGATCAATTATCATATGACGCAAATTTAATGATTTATACACAATCCATCCTAACTCGTATTATTAAAAAAATTTATATTTAATCCAATATAGAAAAATTAATATTTAAATAGAGGTGAGAGTGTAAAGCGAGCGAGCGAGCATAAAATCGAGTAAAGGCGAAAAAAACAAAGGAGTCATGGAAGTAAATTGAATTTATGTAAATCCACTTACAGCCTATTTAATATTTTGAATGCATCTATTTAATATGATTAACCGATTTATTATTTATATGGGTCAAGAAAATTGGGTCAATGGCTCAAATCGTCGGGTCTAATCTACAGTTCAAACCCCATCTCCCCTTTTCCTCACCCACCGACGAACGAAGTCTCGAGCTCGGGCACAATATCGACAATCTGCTGATTAGAGAGAGAGAGAGAGAGAGAGACAGACAGACAGAAGGGCGAACACTAAATAAAATTCAGGAGGCACGTGGAGGGAGACCCCGTCATGAATGCAGGATCCCCGTTCCGTTTTCCGCACTGACCATCAAGGCGAAGGGGAAAGGGGGTGTCGTCTCATCATCATCAATGAATGAAACGAGAGAGGGGGGTGGGATGGGATGAGATGGGATGAGATTCGGCCGTGGGGGCGTGAGTGTGCGTGTGAGGGAGAGAGGGAATTGCGGGGAAAAGGAAACACCGATGTTGACAACTCGAGCCCCCCCCAAAAAAAAAAAGGAAAATCGGAGAAATCGAAATTTTCAAAAACAAAAAGACAGAAAAGAAAGGACCAGGCCTCTGACCCCCTCCCCTCCTCCCTCCTCCCGCACTCCATTTCCATTTCCATGCTTTTTGGCAGCCTTTTTCCCCCATCCCCTCCCCCCTCTCCTCCTCTCTCCATCTCTCTCTCTCTCTTGGCGGAATGGACCCAAACCCCGGGCATCATATGAGGAATTATATTGGAGTTCATGAAATCATATGTGAAGCTCACCACCGTTATGATCGATTATGATCGATTCGGTTCGGGTGGGTCCAAATCCAGTCGAGAATTCCCCTCGTTCGGGCCTCTTCACTTGCCACCGTCGACTTGTTTAGAAAGATATCGATTGGGCTTCGCCGGGCAGCAAATGCGATCGACGAGCGTGTTCGAAAACTGGACACACTTTGAATCGGCCGGCGGAGACCCTCGAACCGGGCCTAGCTTGTTTTCAGGCATTGAGAGAATGAAAGAGTAAAAGGTCAGACAGCATGATCTTATTTACTTACTTGAAGAAGAGAGATGGGATCGCCATGATACTTCCTTAAAATAATATGGGAAATGCTGCTTCAATTTATTAAAAGAAGTATTTTCATTTAGTCACTTAAAAATACCATAAGAAGTTTTAAAAGATATTTGCCAAAAAAAGAGTTTAAAAGATAAAAAATCCTCGACATTTTTCATGAGATCCTTGTGAGCGGCAGCTCAGTTATAAAACGGTTGCTTATCTTTCTTTGTAAGGTCACAAATTCAAGACAAGCAAAAATTTTGGTTATGCACTATTTAGAGAGAATGTTGTAACTTCCTGATTCCAAAGCTAAAAAATATGAAAACTCTTGAATCCACAAATTTGGTATCTTGAATTTTCTCAAATGACCATTTTTTTTTTTTGTTCAGTCCTATTTTATTTCTACTTTAACTCTTATTTTCATACGTTTGTCCTACCTCCTTATAGGGCATAAGAGTCGAAACCCACACTTAAAATTAAATCGTCTCCACCCCAATCCCTTTTGAGAAAATAGGAATTCGAACCCCTCACCTCTAGGGTGGCCATCGGGGCCAACCCTGGTAGTTCAAATGACCACTTTAGAAAGGTTGAAATTGGGGAGAAAATGGACAAACATGAATAGACAAAATGAGAAAAAGGGATAGGGACTTTGTGGTTGCTCTCCTAGGCCTTCAAGGAAGTTGAAAGGGCATCAATTCTTCTAGATTAATGGCCACAACTCTTTAAGTATGCAGACTTTAAAAGTTCCGATTCTTCAAGGATGGATTAAAAAATCTTCTAGGTTTTCAAGGGGTTTGAACTCTTCATGGTTCAAGGGGATTGCCCTAAGCAAATTTTATTAATCAAATTAGGTGTTTGTGCTACAAAGACTCGGTAACCTTTTATAGCAAAACAAAATAAAAGCAAAAGAATAAAGTCAAGTCTATAAACCATAAATTATTTAAGTACTTAGAAATTAGAAAAACTTAGAAACTAGGAGTTTTTTTTTTTTTTTTTTTCTCTTTTCGCTATATTCCTTCACTGGTCCGAGGCCTCAGCCATGGGCAATAGTATTCTCTAACCACATATGCAGGATGCCCTTGTCGAACCTCGTTGGCCCTCGCCGAGACCCCGGACTTGTATCATATTAGTTCTGGTAGTGCCATGTAACATTGACCAATGTCCACATCAATGATTTATGGCCAAATTTGGAAGGATTATATTAACAAATATTCAAAAGGTTTAAGATCAAATTAGTCAAATTAACAAGTTGAGGATGGAATAGGCCATTATATAGTAAGTTTAGGATTTTTTGGACAATTTATCTCTATAATCGTTTTTTTCTTTTTATCTATCCTATCTCTAACTCTCCTCTCGCTCTGACTTTTGCTTTGACTATTTGTAGAGTGCAGGACTCGAACCTTGCACCTATAATACTAGCGTTCCTACCCCCCATAATCCCTTTACCAATAGGACCGCATGTCTATTGGCCTATATATTAGTTTAGACTGCTAAGGATACTTATAAAGCCAATTCACATAAAAAAAGAATGAATAATAGCATATTCAGAAGAGTCACCTACTTAAAATAGAAATGCTTGCGTTTCCAAAGTGCAATTAATGACCATTAACAATTGTCCTGGGGCTCTCTTTAACATTTTTCAAGGAAATAATTCATGCACCGGATATATTTATATGTTATTAGAACATATTTAAAATTAGCGCAAAGATCCATAAAATTAACATAGAATACATCAAATTTGATGGGAGATTGAAGTGAACTAGCACAAATGATTGAAGCTCCATAAATTAATAAGATGAGACATGCTCTAATAGCAAGATTCCTCCTATTTTCTAGAAATTTCGTGTTTTTCACGATATTACTCTCGAAGACTTAATCTTTTTGCGATAAGATAAGGATGCAATTGAAGTCGCCATCAGTGAACATCGCCTTTCCCTTTCCTCGCTAGACCCTCAAAGCTGGGGACCTCGGATAAGTAGTCATAACCAGGATTAGGGACTACAAAGGAGTCTCTATTGATGAAAGACTTGTCCTTTAAGCATATGCCGAACCTTAGCATTGTAGCCTTTTTTGTCTCCTACAAAATGGAACGTGTCGTGTGTAAAGTTGGAGGCAGCAATCTTGGCGTGGATGGTACTAAACCAAGATTGCAAAGTTTAAAAAAGCTAAATGCTATCCTAGAATAGCACAAGGATGATGATCTCTTGTTTTTCTTTTTTCTTTTTTTTTTTTTTGGTCGAAAGTAGTGCGTTCATTCATTCATCAAAACGAGGATTACATGAAAACGACATGTGGGAATCTGAGCACAAAATATGCCAAAGAGATTGTGGGGGATCGAGCTTCTATGTTGGGGGAAGGGTTTTGAGTCGGAATGCTTTTGCCACCCAATCTGCAGCTTGATTTGCTTCTCTAGAGCAACGGGCTATGCTTACGTGGGTTAGTTGGGCTAGAACCTGTTTGCACTCCTGAATTAAGTCCTTCACAACCCATAACTCCTCGGCCCAAAACAAGCTCCACCAGCGGAAGATGGTCACTTTCGCATATTAGATTCTATTTCTGTACCTGTATTTCTCCCATGTGAGGTTCTTCTCTCTGTTTCAGCAGTTGCAATCCATGGAGCAGAGCTAGGGTTTCCGCCTACAGGGATGAAGAGGCGTGGATCTCTTTGACAAATCCATCAACGATCACTTCGTTGGAGTTTTGCAGGATCCCCATGATCGAGCTAGATGATGTGCCTTCCGCCCACGAGCAATCGACGTTCAACTTCAGAGCATGGCTTTCCGGCATTGTCCATCTCACAGGCAGGGTCGCCGTTCATGCCTTTCCTTTTCTCATGCTTGGGTTCCATCGATTAAAGCTTCGGCTTTGTGCTTGAGCAGCCTCAATTATGGCCTTTGGTTGTAGTTTCTTGTCGCGAAAGACTTAGTTGTTCCTATTTTTCCAGATTTGCCACAACACTTTCGCCACTAGCCCTTCATTTGGTGAGAGCAGCCTTGCTTCAAGAAATTCCGCCAACCATTTATCCATTCTAGTGGCCACTCTTGTACTATTGCTGAGGTTGAGGCGTGGATCTGACCATATGTTCTGGGTTTTTTTACAGGAAAAGAATAAATGCTCAACAGTCTTGGGATGTTTGGAACATAGAGGGCATAACGGGTCAGGTAAGATTCTTCTCTGAAATAGGGTTGCCTTTGTTGGTATAGCATCTTGACATAAGCTCCATAGAAAAATCTTCAATTGGGGGGGGGGGGGGGTTGGTAGCTGCCATATTCTTGTCCATAGCTTCCAGGGTGACTGATATGAGATTGATGCCCTGTTATAGTCTTGTTGTGTGGACTTGGCCTACATGCTGTTGCATCCGTTTTTAACCGTGTAATTCCCCATCTTGTTTCCTGTACAAATCAATTCATCTTCCTTTGGCTACAAGCCGATGGGTATGGACAGGATTTCGTTCACAATTCTCCCTTCGAAAATATGGTGCAGCAAAGGTTCTTTCTACTCCTTCCTTTCCGTGTCGATTAATTCAACCACCATTTGGGGATCTTCCTTGTTTGCAGGGCCTCCTAGCACGCCCTGTGGTAGCCAATGATCTTGACGGATGTTAATTGCTTTCCCATCTCCCACCGCCCATCGTAATTCTAGTTCTATGGCCTCCCGTCCCATTAGGATGCTCTACCAGCACCAAGACAGTTATTGACCTCTTTTTGCTTTCCATAAGTCGCCATTTGGGAAGTATATGCCTCTCAATATCTTGCTCCACAAAGCTGAAGGTGATTGGGATAATCGCCATGCCTGCTTTCCCAACAAGGCTTTTGTTGAAACTAATCAAGTCTTTAAATCCTAGCCCTCCTCTGTCTTTTCTAGATTTTAGAACCTCCCATTTCTTCCAATGCATGCCTTTTTTTGATTCGGTTTGTTTCCACTAAAATGCTGCAATTCTTTATTCAATAGCTCTACAAGCCGAGATAGGTATCTTGAAAATTGACATTGCATATTGTGGCAACACTTGCACTACCGTTTTTATCAAGATTTCTTTCCTAGCTTTTGACAAGAATTTCTCTTTCCATCCCTCTAGCTTCATGTTTACTCTTGCAAACATCTCTTTCTTTGTTTGACCCCATTCGGATGGTATTCCAAGGTACTTCCCTGTCTTCTCAATACTTGGTACTCGCAATTCTTGGGCCATATTCCTCTTCAAGTCCAATGGATAGCCATTACTAAAGAATATTCTTGACTTATTCAGGTTTATTGCTTGGCCCGTTGCATAGCAATATTGATTCAGAATAGCTGCCAAACTTTGACATTCTCTAATAGTCCCATTCATAAAAAATATGGCATCATCGGCAAACAGCAAGTCGGAAAGAGTAGGGCAATACCTGTTCATCGTTATGCCCTTGATACTTCCATCCTTTATGGCTTTGTGCATCATCCAAGAAAGTACATTGGTTGTCAATATGAATAGATAAGGGGATAATGGATCTCCTTGTTTGATCCCCCGTGTAGGTGAGAAGTACTCTGTTGGCTCTCTATTGACTTTCACATTAAAGGAAACCGTCGACGCACATTGCATGATTAAATCAACCTACTTATCACAAAATCCCATTTGTAGCATGCTCATTCGAAGTCCCATTCCACTCTGTCTTATGCTTTATGCATGTTTAGTTTCAAGATTGCCTAGAATTTCTTTTTCCTTTTCTTTATCCTCATTTGATGCAACACTTGTTGAACGATAAGGATATTGTCTTGGATTTGTCGGCCTTGCACAAAAGCACTTTGTTCATTTGCTATGATTTGTGGAAGCCAGGGTTTTAATCTATTGGCCAACACCTTCGATATGATTTTGTAGCTAAAGTTAAGTTTCGATTGTTTAAGTAAATAGGCAGGGTCCTTTGTTGTCGTTTCTATTTGGATCCAGAATAGTGATCAAGTTTGAACAAAAATGGCATGCAAATATTAGGATCTGTCTGTTTTCCGAAAAATAATTATTTGTATCATTTGAAATAATTAATTAATGAATATTATTTTCATGATCAATAACCATTTGCATTTGAACATTTTCGTGAACATTAAAAGATTTTTTCCATTCGTTCATCTCAATAAGCGATACTAGCGATATTTTTGGCTAAAATATATATATATATATATATATATATATATATATATATATATATATGCAAAACCAAATGAATCATATAAATACAAACATATCAGTTATTTGTGCCCTAGCTATAAAGCTGTGTCGGCATGCATGCGGTGTCACATCGCTTATCTTACAGCTAAAGATTCTCAAGATGTATTAGTGGACAGGTTAAAGAAGCATCTGCCAAAGTGAGATTTCCCCATTGCTGCATGGGGACAAAAGGATGCAAATTCTGGTGCGGAGGGGACGAAACAGTGGAGTGACAAATTAGGGCAAAAGAAATGACATGATTCATGGAAATTATTGGAAATGAACATAGTACTGCCATGGGGAAATTGGAGATAATGAATCCAACATGACTGTCTTGTCAAAATTAACCGTAAAATGTAATCGATATCAGGAAATACTCAACGGGAACTTAATCATACAACTTTCAAACGTTTTGCAATTTGTGACATCGAGATGATGTATCTTAAATTCATTAACAAAAATCGGTCATGACTCATAAATTCAATTTTGAGTGTCAGAAAAATATTCAGAGGTGATGGTTTACGCTCCTTTTGGCAATATTTCGATTTTTCTGTTATTCTGTTCTTTTGTTCACGAGATAGAAAAAGAACAAAAAACTATTTGGTATTATTAGTTAATTTTTCTATTCCCCATAATAGAAAAGTGGCATGGGAAGAAATTTGGAACATAAATAAGAAGTAAAATAAAAATAACTTATTATTTCCAGGAACAATTTTTAAAATAAGTGATTTTCTTTCCTTTCTTTTTCTGCATTTCTCTTTCTTTCTCTTCCAGGCGGTCACTAGAGTCTCGACGCTCGCCATCCGCCACCCCTTGCATGCTGTTGGATGCCCCCCTGGCTCGCCGCCACCTGGCAATCAGCTAGAGGAGGAAGAAGAAGAGAGGAAAAAAAGAAAAATCTCAAAATATTATTAACGAATTAAAGGAGATTCTACATTACAAAAGAAACTCATGGGTTATAACAAATGCATTCTTGTTCTTTTTCTATTTCGGGAATATAAATTTTATATAGTTACCAAATACGTTATTTTATTCACAAACAATTCCAGGAAATAAAATAAAAAAATAACTATTTCTGAAGAGATTTTATTCCCGAGTACAGAAATATTGCTAAACGCACTCTTAGGTGCTTGATGGTAGACAATGGACCTGATCGATGAGCGAGGCTAAACCAGCCCATAATTTAAATAAAAAAAAAAAAAAAAATCTAGAGTTCCACGTAGAATTGACCAGACCGGAGCGGGCCAAGCTGGTGAGGCCATGCCAGAAGAGGGAATTGCTTGCTCGGACGCGTCTCTTCATCCTGTTGGACCAACTGGGCCTAAATGGACCTAGGAGGGCCTGTTACACTGCCGGCCCAATGATCACCTCTACGATCGAGTCGAATCCTACGCAAAACTGCCCGGGTCATTCATAAATTTGGTCAATGAAGTGGGTATGTATGGGCTGGATCGTGTACCGGGCTTAAAAGTCCCTGGCAGGTCCCGCCACAATTTGAAAGACGTTAGCTGTTCATGAAGACGGTCAGATCTAGACGGGCCTGAGAGAGAGCGAAGTCTGTATGGACGGGTTTGGGAGCAAGGAGCTCCGGCGTTATCGCACAACAGCCGGTTGACCTGCTCGCGATCCTAATCCACAGGACCTAAGTTCTCTCCATTGCCGCAAAAGACGTCGAAGAATGAAGCCTGCGTTTTTGGCTCGATGATGGGCCAATTTGCTGGATTCATGAATCGGACCTGTAGAAAACTTTTTTGCTTTTCATTTTGGGTCGCGTTTTGTTAGTGCAAAACTTCGTGTCGACTTCCGTCTCCCGAAGGCCCAAGTAATCTTTTTCTGCTTCCTCTAGTTGGTTAAGAAGCCTGCACGTGCCACAAGAGGCCCATTTCCCAAACCATTCGGCCCCTTACTCTAGGGTTTGATTTGAACCACAATACGATTGAGAGAGAGAGAGAGAGAGAGAGAGAGAGAGAGAGAGGAGAGAAAGGAGAGATAGCATTGGGGATCATGCAAGGGTTTCCAAATTAGATTTACACGAGAGAGTTCAACGGGTGATGCGTGTCATGTCGGCGGCAATAACGCCCTTATCCGGCAGCAGCGTAGCCTCACTCTCTTGATAATAGGGAGGTCCGCCTATATAGATGAGACAAATCAAAAGCTCAAAATAACCTTGTATTTCATCCCTAAACTTTCAATGCAAGGAGGCTGGATTCAACCTTTACTTTTTCATTTTTTTTTTTTGGGAGTGCAAGCCTCCTGTTGCCGCATTGATCATTCCTATTAGAACTAAATTCCTAATTTCTCGTTGAAATCAAGGTTGTGCAAGGTTTTGAGGTGCATTTGATTCAGTATTTCGAAAGCCCTTTAAAGAAATTTTAGGAAGTTTGGCAATCACTTTCAAAGGGCGTTGAGATAAATGAGGACCCATCTTGAACTTTCAACTTTGAATGGAATGCTATTTCTAGACATTTTTCTTTACATTTTACCCTCACTAGCTTCCTCATATACCCATCTTGCCCTCACTATTTTTAGGTTTGTGATTGGTTGTCAACACTAGTGATGCATGACATGAGTGGCAAGAGCTTAGGCCTCGTCACTTGGGGTTGCCTTGCCTTGGTGAGGATCACCTGGGATTGCATGACTTTAGGCCTCGTCGCCTAGCTCCCTAAGGTTGTAATCAATGTTAGGCTCGCCTACAGTATGAGCCCTTCATCAGCGACAAACAATTTGATTTTTAAAATAGAATATAGAAAAATTTCAACCAAAGCCTTTTATAAATTTTTTTTTTATCAAACACTACTACAAATGAGTTTTTATCAAACCTAATTTGCATTTCCCTAATAGAGTAGGCCGGACTTTTCAAGTCTCAATAGTTTCTAGTGAAAGCCGGCCGTAATAGTTGATTTCAGAGCAAACTTGTTTCGCCCCATACCTTTTTCATACTAGTTCCGGATAATGCACTGGTCAAGATCAGATCAGATCAGATTCTTCATCTGCTGTGATTTTAATTTGGGTCAGTGCATCATATGTACAGTGACCTTTTGCATTCCGTTCTCATCCTCATTAAATGCCAACTAACTTTACGGTGAAGAACAAAAGAAAGGCATTCAATGAGATGCGGACAAGGTGCCATGATAGCCAAAGCGCTACCAACAAAAAAAAAAAAAGAAAAGGAAAGAAAGATTTGAATCCATGCTTTCAAGACCACCAACATACACGAAAATGTCCCCATCACTAAGACGTTGTGGACCACCTCAATCGAGAAAAAAAATTGACGGTGGAGAACTAAAGTAGCTAGCCCAAGAAGAAGCGTCCCGTATAAACCGTCAAGAAGAGGTTATGTTGTTGCCGGATTGTCGCCTTAACGTTGTCGACTAGTCACGTGACGCGTGCCGCCGTAATCACCTCCTCCGTGTCATCGTCGGCGCCGCCATGACCGCAGCCGCAAAAATTCAAAATCCATATAGCAGTATAACCTCGGTCCGTTTCATTTTGATCCATCGCCATTAGCTCCCGCTTTGCGTGATTGATTCCAGTCATTTGCCTCTAATGCCCCAAAAGGAAGGTGCGGGAGAAAAGAGAAAGGGACGATGACGTCACCGATGACGACAAAAAGAAAGCCGCTAATTTGGACATGTTAGATAGAAAGCGAATTAATCATGGGGGCCAAAGTTGATAGATCCATCCGATCCATCCCCATCATTTGACAATTCTCGGGTAATAGATTGGAAAAAAAAAAAAAAAAAAAAAAAACACCCATCAAGTCAGGAGACCAATAAATTGATTCAAACTCCACAACCAATTTTTGCTGACTTTTTATTTTCTTCCTTCCTCTCTTTGACTTTTCGAATGATCTCGGTTCCCTCCATCGACCGAAATCGCATCTCGTATCACCGCCCACCTAGGAATTCCCCAAATGAAATGAAATACGTCGAAACTCCAAAACCTCCCTTTTTTGTAATTTCTCTGAATTAAAAATGTATTTTCTTTTTCAAAGGCTTTGAGTTTTTTTTGCCCTTTTTTTTTTTTCCTTTTATTTTCTTACAACTGCGCGGGCGGCCTCTCGAGCAACTTCCTCTCCGATTCGTTGGAGCCCTCGCTTTCCTTGGCGACAGCCCTGTCGGCTTCGGTTCCCCCGTCGCGCGAGGTCGTCGCCTCGTCGTCGCTGCCCTGGAGGTCGCGGTACCCGGCGCGGCGGCTCTGCATGACCCCCATGGACCTCGACTTTCTCAGCCCCGCCCTCACCGCCCGCTTCGCCGCCGACCCATGATTCGACGGCGGCGGCGGCGGCGGCGGCTTTCTGCTGGCCGCCCAGATCTCGCCGTACGATCCCACGGACCTCGACCTCGACCTCACCACGTGCACGCCCGAGCCGACCGCGACGGCTTTGTGGCCGACGCTGGCGACGACGGATCCCTCGCTCCCGCACTCCGCGGTCGGGACGCTGGATACCTTGCTGTTCCTCCTCCCGCTCCCGAGCCTCCTCATCGCCTTCGCCGTCTCGTCGCCGCCCGCCGCCGCGGCGTCGACGGCCGCGCTCGGCCCAGCCGGCCGCCGCCGCCCCCAGCTCCTCCACGTGCGGGCCCTCCGGCTGGCCTCCCTCAGCACCTCCACCACCTCGGCCATCTCCGGCCGCCTCCGCACGCTCCCCTTGACGCACCTTGCCGCCAGCGCCGCCACGCTTCTCACCGCCGCGGGGTCCGCCGGCGGGTCGATCCGGTCGTCCCAGATCGTGTCGAACGCGCGCCCTCTGATCAGGGGCACCGCCCAGTCGACTATGGAAGGAGGGCTGAAGTTGACGTCGATTGCGTTCCTGCCGCTGACGATCTCGAGCAGCAAAATCCCGAAGCTGAACACGTCGCTCTTGGCACTGAGATCGGACGGCTGGAGGTAGCCCGGGTCGAGGTAGCCCAATGTCCCCGCCGGGGGGGTGCACCTGGCCCGCACGTCCTCCACGCGTCCCCTCAGAGCGAGCCCGAAGTCGCCCAGCCTCGCGTTCGACCCGCCGTCGATCAGCACGTTGGACGACTTGATGTCCCGGTGGATCACCGGCGGGTCCGCCGAGTGCAGGCACAGGACCGCCTTCGCCACCTGGAGCGCGAACCGGATCCGCCGCGTCCATCCGGGCGGCCTGGAGCTCCGGTGGAGCAGGTCGTACAGCGACCCGTTCGGCATGAACTCGACGACGAGATGGAGCAGGCCGTCCGACACGTCGTCGCAGAAGCCGATGAGGTTGACGAGCCTCGGGCTGTGGACCTGGGACAGGATCTCAATCTCGTTCTCCGCGGGGCTCGCGTTGTTGTTGTTGTTTCCGTCGTTGAAGATGAGATTGAGATTGTGGTTGGTCGTCATCGCCGCCGCCGATGCGCTCGAGGGTACTTTGGTCCTCTTGACGGCGGCGACGAGCTTGCCGTCGTCGAGGACGGCGCGGTAGACGCTGCCGTGGCTGCCTCTCCCGAGGAAGCTCTCGGCGGAGAACCCATCGGTGGCCTTCACGAGGTCGCAGTAGGAGAACTTGCGAATCTTCTTCTTCTTCGCGGGCTTGCTGGGCTTGTGCTTTGCAGCGGTGGAGGTAGCGGTGGCGGTCCTCTTGCAGTCCCAGTTGTAGGGGTCGCACGTGGCCACGGCGGTCTCGCCGCTGCAGGAGAGATAGCCCATGGCGGGACGGCGGCGCCCGACGGTCGGAGACTTTACGGTCCGAGCGAGGAGACGGCGAGGAGCGACGGAGACAGGAGGGGGGAAGCGATGAAGCGGGCGAGACCGGCGAGACGGAGGCGAAGAGGGACGACGAGGGGAGCTGCCAAAGCCATGGCCTCTGAGATGAAAGTGCGGTGCGCAAAGCTTTTGATATATAAGCTGTTGTTTTGTTATTTTTATTATTGCTGTTGTTTTGTTATTTTTATTATTGTTGTTGTTATTATTATTATTATTATTATTATTATTTATTTCTTTACAAAGTTGATGGGATTTGAAAAAAGAGATGTGTGAAATAAAAAATATTAAAAAAGCTCGGAAATTCGGGGTATGGGTCTTGACTTTTTTTAATTTTTTTTTTTACTACAGGTGGATAATATATGGTCCCATTTACGAGTATTTCGAGGCATTTATAAGATATATTATGTTCAAAACCAAAAATTTTAAGACGTTAGTTGCGCATGTCATGAGCAAAATTGATGCATAGGATATTATAAAAAAATTTCCTAACTAGTTATTAAATCCCTAATATAGTATATCACGAGGCAATAATTAAATAAGGCGAGGTAAGTTCAACAAATATACGTACTGCATATTAATTTTCTAGCATGACCGGCTCCGTTGGTTTTTTTTCTAATGTTATTAGGCATGCATTGGCGTGCAGGATTTTGATGGAATTTCCTGGAGTAGGTCATAAAAGAGGGCGGGGGCCACGGGAGGGGGGAGGTCCGCATCTGAAGACGTGTCGATTTCCCCCCACGCCCTTTAGCTTTATCTTTTATCCAATCAAGAGCCCAAAACTAAAAGTCATATTTCTCATTTGAATAGCTAAAAAAACCGTCACTGTTTCAAAGAGATCTCACCAAAAGCGATTTTATCCACCTTTGGTTTGAGAGTTAGCAAGAAAGATTCGGCGAGGATCGGAACCCCTCGAATTAAATTATTTGCAAGATGCACCCAAATTTGAAATTCGCATAAGTAAAAGGGGTGGTTAGTAAAGGGTCAGCTTTTTTTTTTTTTTTTTTGGGTTGCTCTTAATCCAACATGGACCGCATTCTCTTTCGAAGCTTTCTCGTATTTTCATGGGTCGCTTTATACCTTTTTAATTCTTGCTGTCGATGGAAGGCAAGAATCGCGTCATGCTTTTCGATAAAGAAAGAGAGAAAAAAACACCACTGCGAAATTGCTGACAAGTCGCCGATTCACCTTTTTACCGCCGAGTCGTAGTGCCCGACAGCTGATCTTAGCTAGAGCACAAAACGTCGTCCCTCCGGAAAAAAGACTGCGCGATCGCACTTCCTCCCTTCTGGCAGATGACGGTACGTTCGGATTTGCAGCGGTGGACCCGTTTAGGATGCACCGCCGACGGAAAGAGGGTGCGGGAAATTCAAATCGCCAACTGATTGTCGGAACGAGAAGAAGACGAGGGGGACGGGAATCCTCGGATTTGGCTTCGTCCCGTGTTCGCTGGGTCTACGGGGTTTTCTCAATTGGTAATCTCGGCTGCTGCGGAGTGCGAGAAGGATAAGATATGGGATGCAATGTGAGGGCGAAATCCATGATGGGCTTCAAAGATCATGTGATGGACATTCCTTCGATTCGCTAAACATGTTCTTCGAATTGACAAATTAGCCTAAAGTAGGAATTAACGTTAACAAGAATCATGAATCTATTGAACATTTTCAATTTGATCAACTTAGCCTAAAGTACGACAAATAATTTAATTTTAAAACTTTTAAATTCAATCAATTTAATTTAAAATCTATTTGACAATTTGTTAACATTGATATTACCTATCCTATGTGATATGGCTGATATTGACGGGCTACGTTAATATGACTCGTCTTTGAATTTTTAAAAAAATTCTATTCTTTCTTTTTTTTTTTCCTATTTCTCTTTGCCAAGGCCTCGGCAATGGCTAGTGAAGGTCACCAAAAAATAGGGAAAAAAAAGGAAAAAGGAAAGAAATAAATAAAAAAAAAAAATTAAAAATATATATATTACAAAAATCACCAACACTGGACGAATGCCGTTAAATAGACTGTCATGTAAGTAATTTCTGGTCAAAATTATCTAGAAAGTTTATATCAGTAAATCTTCAAAAGATTGAGGACTAAACTGAAAAGTTTAAGACAATTTTCCTTCTAAAATATGCTACAACTTATTGCTATAGATACACAGTATCTATGATGAGGGAAAACTGCTTGCAAGTGATTCAGTATGACCCTCCCCTGTCGTGATTCGAATGGCCTTTGATTTAGTGTCTTTCCAATGGGGAACTGATGGACGAGACGGTCATCGCGAATCATTGCGATCGCAAGTGAGGTGGCGCCACCAATTATGCCGCACGATGAAGAATTTGTCAGTCCGAAGAAGCATGCCCATGTTCTCGACTCTTGCATCCCCCCCGCTTTGACTATGGCCACCCAAAAAAGCTTGAAATTCGATGCAAGGCACCGATTTGTCCGGCCGATGTTACGGAAAATATTGCTGCCTTTGCCCGTTAATTTCGAAACTTCCGGTGCGGACCAGGAAATTGAGCTTGGGGGTGCAGGAATTAGTTAGTAGCTTACTCATATAAGAGCTAGTAACGCAAAATTACTTAGTAGATTACTTGTGAAATATGGTTGGCCGGCAAGACAAAGGAAAGTAGTAACTCAGTAGGAACTGTTGAGTTTTTAGAAGACCGTGGTTTAATAACTTTTTTTGTCAGTCTTACTCTATTCCTACTCTAATACTCACTCTCAAACTTTTGCCATGTCTCTTGCAAAGTGTGGGAGTCGAAACCCACTCTTGAGACTTACTCGTCTCCACCTCATCCCCTCCCGAGAAGGTAGGGATTTGAACCCCTCACCTCCCAGTGGTTGACCGTGGTTTAATAACTTGAATTAGAATTTTTAACACAAAATCAGTTGATGACTTGATTGGAGAAAAAAATGGTAAATCACACGGGAGAGTCAGTAAGATAATAGCTCGGTAGATTTAAGAAGTTGGTAAAAGATGTCAAATAAAAGTGGGTTAACATAAGGGAGGTTGGACATTTACGAAAAAGAAGTAGTAGTAACCAGCTCAAACTAAGAGTTTGGCAACAAGACAAGTTAATTGGAAAAAAGTTGATTATCACTTTAATTAATGTTGGTAATCTCTACAAATAGTTGATAATATCCAAAAGATGGCAAGTAAGGAAAATATGTGACTTTGGAGAAATAAAATTGACGTCGGTGAGCATCTCAAATATGGGTCTAGTAAATCAAAATCAGTTGATATTTACTTGAAAGAAAAGCTGCAAAGTCACACAAATAAAAATTACTAAATTCATATAGGTAAATTTATCGACAAAGTTGATGAATTAAAGAAAATGAAATAAACGTTTGTTAGAAAAAAAAAAAAAAAAAAAAAAAAAGAAACAAGTAACAGCCAATAAAAGGTGTAAAAATTGGTGATTTTGAACAGTCAAAAAGAGTCTAGAGTTCCATAAAATTATTAGTAAATTATCAACTAGTTATGAGGAAAATCAAGTGACCTCTAATTTGTTTTATAGTCAATTTCCCATTGTTTACAAACACTTTCAGAAATCTACTAACACGAAAAGATTATTAAAAAAAAAAAAAAAAGGGTCCCTTGTGTCTTTGGAATGGAACGGTAAAATCGTCTCTCGACAAGATGAGCAGAGGTGTTCAGGAAAAGCACCTTAGGCAACTCCCTTCACACGATGGATTCAGAGACGTGACATCGAGGGAGATACATTACGCATGGACTTGGTCGAAACGTGATCAACAGAAGACAAGCTCCGTCGATTTGCTCGCTCTTCTTCGAACTCGACTCTTGGGTCGATGAGCTCCGCCGTCACTCTCAAATTCTGTCGGTTCGAGAGAAAACGCTTGCCCGACATATCACAATTCGTGCTATTCGTGCTATTCGTGCCAATTCAGAGCTTAATCGTGACTGCAGATGAATCCAACCGCAGCAACTGCTGATGCATTCAATTTCAATTCCGGAAAAAGGACGGGGCACAGAAGGAAAGGCAGGTGAAGGGTCATTAAATTTATCTCCAGTAAAATGGGGCGGATGGACGGACCGTCCCACCCAACATAACTGCGGGATCAACCGTCATCTCAGAGAAATTAATGCTGTCAGGCCGCCTCCTGACAACCCGGATCCAGGAGTCCAACAGACGATTCATGGCAACGAAAGGGGAAAATGAAGGAGACGAGTTCAGTCCCATCTGGTTCAGCTGTCCCCATTTATGGAACCCCATCTCTCGCTTCTTTAAGGACGACGAAAGGGTCGTCCCCGATGACAGGATGAGAGAGATCCAGTTTGCAAAGTTCAAGCTTGAGACGTGTCGAGTGTTTCATGAGTTTATTGAATCGAAAGGACTGTACGCACGTGCCCTAACATTGATGTCAAATTGTCACATGAAAGTGACTATAGGGCTGATGGCCTCTTTCATGTTCTTCTTCCATGTCAAGAAAAAAAAGAATTGGAAGGTTTGGGACGAGCTTGATTTTCTAACCTGTGACTTGCACAGGCTCGGATGATGTTTTCCGGATCCATCGAGCCAAACTGAGCCCGCTTGACGTTTCCCCGGGATGGCCTGTTGGAGGCCGTCAATTTCGTTGAGAAATATTTAGGTGGTATGAGCATTGGAAAGATCTGAGATTAGCAAAAATTATTACGCCACCAATGATGTCAAGGCTGTTGTATATATATGCCTGGTTTTACCAAATGTGAGGCCATCTAGATCTCCTCTTTTGGCGTGTCTCGGGCCTCTATATACGCATCGCCTCTGTCCTTTGAGCCTGTCAGCTTAGTCTTGCTGATATTTCTGAGTTTCATGTCTGAAAGTGTGACATTTGGATCCTCACTTAGTAAAATTGAGCACTCTTAGGATACCAAGTCATCATCATTGTATCACTAAGCTCGCCACCATATCATGACACTATCGCACCAATCCACCACATCGCCTAGCCACCGCCGCCGTGGCACCACTACGGTGCGTGCCGAATACCGTCTGGATCCTAGCCGCTTCTGCATGAAATTTGTCAAAGTGGATTTATTTGAGCCCAAAAGGGAATGACGCCCATGGAGAGGTAAAAGGCCGAAATGACCAGCCCAAAACTAACTGCTCAATTTTTGAGCTGTCAACTTGGAAAATTGAAATTCACCACCATTAGCCACATTGAAACCCAAAGTCGTCGGCCGCCTCTCATACAAAACTTGGCAATTAACCAAAGAAGGTTAAGCCAAAGCAAGCCACGTACTTGCAATTTTTTGCAAGCTGTCAAGAAGATGCATGAGGATTTCCATCCAAAGTCCATGTTCAACCCCAAGTGCGGCCTCCTTAAGCAGTCACGGTAAGGAATGTTGACCAAGGGAGACTTCCAAAAGCGGCAGAAAGTGGGTATAAAACTAGCCTTTCACCCATTTCGTTCAATCTTCAGCAAAACCCTCACCAATTTTCTTCTTCTTCATTCCCTGACCAGAGCATCACAGCCCCTCATTTCGTCAACCACAACTACGAACGACCCTCATTCTGCTAGCTTGACATCGTATAGCTCTCGTCGCCCGCCATCCCGCCATCTTAGCCGCCATCGACAAGCATTGAGGCAAGTAGGCTTCAACTATTCTATACTATGTGAATTCCGTCACTGTTTGATGAGACGTATTCCTTGGGATTTGAGGGTTAGGGTTAGTTTTGTCGCACTTCGTGTGATGGTGGGCGGTTGTGCTGCAACTAGTTTAGTTGGGTCAATCAATTTTGTGGTCTTTAGGGTAAAGTTCGATTCTCAACTGCTAGTTCGGACGAGGGCCACTGGACTGAAGTGATTTGGTTATGGTTTAGGATTTGCGATTTTGGGTTGACGATGTGCTCGGAATATGAGGCGTGAACCATCGGTCTTTATTCTTGATAAGGGCCTACTCAATTGCTTTACTTTGGTTTTCTCTTTTTACTTGTTTCCCTGGTAAATTTTTCTTTTGTGGGTTTCTTTTGCTTAATGATTCAGTTTCATGAGAGAGAAATAGTTCCCAAAATGATAGTGCCACGACTCATATCTTGGTTCTTGGTTTCTGTACCTTATTTCTAGAAATTTTTTAATTTGGCATTGGCAATACAAAAAATGTTTTCGATTGAATCATTGAATCGTTGCACCGTGATATGAATTTGATGGATGCTGTCGATCCTTGGGACGACAATGCCTCGGGTGTCAAGATGCCTAAAGGGTGTAACATGGTGCCCTTCGGATGCTTGGGGGATGTAATAAGGCCCCCGGAGGTCCTCACGATACTAGTTGAGATGCGAGATGCCTAGGCGGGTATAACACGGCGCCCTTCGGATGCCTAGGGGATGTAATAAGGGCCCTTGGAAATCCTCGCAATGCCAATTGGGGTGTGAGATGCATGAAGGGGTGCAACACGATTCCCTTCAAAAGATAATGGCAGCTGAACCTATAGATTAAATATAAGTTTCGAAGTTCCCAAATGTCCATTTACTTTCCAGTATATTGTTTCCGTGAATTTCTTCTAAAGTCATTACAAATTGAATTATTTTGATTTCGTATATTTAATATTTAGGATTCCATCGAGCAAGTAGTAGTAGATTCACGGAGTATAATCTAGCAGGCTTTTGCTTGCTGAAAGTCATGCTCACTCTTGGTGAATTATCATTTTTTCAGAATCTCGAGATATGCCTCTACTACCCACGTCCTCCATGATCTTCTATGAAGTCCCGATAGATCTCATGTGGAACCAGATGGAGCACGATAACCCCGACTTCCTAGAGGTCACATTCATTCAAATCACCACGATCCTGACTATCGATGCTGGCCTCCCATTGGGCCCGTTGCTGATTGAGTTATCTCCCTTTATGCCCGAATCGGTAGGCGTACGATAGGGCCACTCCCACTCCCAGATGGCGATGATGATGGAGATGGCGAGGTCAAGTAGGATGAGGGCTCGGGGGACAAAGGTGGCATTTTTGGCGAGACTAGGACTTGTTATGTTAGCGGCCATGTAAATAGACAGTAAGATGGTCAAGGCAATATTTTAGACGGAATTTTGGATATAGCCAATAGAAGGAACATTTTGATCCCTGATGTACCGACCTAGGTCGTCTACAATATATCGATAAAGAAATAAAAGTGCCCAGTTCTATATTTCTATGTGCGTCGACTGAAATTTTAGTGTATTGATTTGTCGTTACACTTTTTTGCATGCTTAAAAAAATGGAAAGAATTGGATAGTTATGCTAGTCGCTGCACCATGATATGCATTTGATGGATGCCGTCGATCTTTGGGATGACAATATCTCGGGTGTTAGGATGCTTGGAGGGGTGTGATACAATGCCCTCTGGATGCCTAGGGGATGTAATAAGACCCCCGAAGGTCCTCGCAATACTAGTTGAGATGCGAGATGCTTGGAGGGGTATAACACGACACCCTTCAAATGCCTAGGGGATGTAATAAGGGCCCCCGTAAGTCCTCGCGATGCTAGTTGCGGTGCGAAATGCCTGAAGGGGTGTAACACGGTTCCCTTCATGGCAACTGAACCTAGACTAAATATAAGTTTTGAAGTTCCCAAAATGTCCATTTACTTCCTAATGTACTGTTTTCGTGAATTTCTTTTAAAGTTGCTGCAAATTGAATTATTTTGATTCCGTATGTTTTATATTTGGGATTCCATCAAACGAGTAGTGGTAGATTCACGTAGTATAGTCTAGTAGGCTTTTGCTTGCTGAGTGTCATGCTCACCCTAATTTAAAAACCTATAGATATGCCTCTGCTACCTGCGTCCTCCTTGATCCTCTACGGTGTCCCGATAGACAGAGCAAGACGACTCCAACTTCCTGGAGGTCACATTCATTCAAATCACTGCAATCCTGACTGTCGATGTTGGCCTCCCATTGGGCCTGGTGCTAATTGGGTTTTCGCCTTCTATGCTTGAATCCATGGGTGTTCAGTGGAGCCACTCCCACTCCCAGATGACGATGACGATGGAGAGAGCGGGGTCAAGTAAGATGAGGGCCCAAGGATGAGGGTGGCATTTTTTGCGAGACCTGGACTTGTTATGTTGGCGGCCATGTAAATAAACGCTAGGATGGTCGAGGCAATATTTTAGATGGAATTTTGGATAAAGTCGAGAGAATGAATATTTTAATCCCTAATGTACTGATCTAGATCGTTTACAAAAATATATAAATAAAGAAATAAAAGTACATGGTTCTATATTTTTACGTGCGTTGATTGAAATTATAGTATATTGATTTGTCATTACGCGTTTCCACTTGCTTAAAAAAATCAAAAGAATTGGATAGTCACGTTGGCCACGACGTGGTGGGAGTGTGATAGAAAGTTGGTCGCTAATGATAAAGGAAGAACACTAATGATGCTTAATGCTAGAATTCCAGTTCCCGGGGCCCCTTATGTTGAGATCGATGTCACGCGGGCCTAGTTCCAGCAAAAGAAGCAATCTAATTCAATTCGTGCCCTAACTTTTTTGCACAAAAGCCTTCTTCATCACTGCATCCTCTCAAAACGTGAAGGCCAAGGCCCATCAAAGTCCCTCACTTTCCACAGCAGCAGCTGAAAAAGGGAAGTCTTGTCCCCACAATCAAGGACGTAAGGCGATATTACCCTGTGCCTCCAGAAGCCTCTGTTCACACGCCAAAAAAATTCTCCCTGATCAAGCCTTATTAGTTCTTTTATTGTAGAGAGGGAAAAAAAAAAGGGAGGGGCACGAGAGAGGGTGACTACCATAGCTGCCAAGTCCGGTGTTGCTTCGTCCCCGCATTGGATCGTCTCGATCGGACCACAGAGCATTAGAGCTCTAGACCGACTTCCCGAGAGGTATGTCTGAAATGGGTCGCCCGTCGACATGGCTCGCTCGAGAAGTGCCAATCCGGTATGAGCATTTTTCCAACTTGGGTTGACTTAGAATATCAAATGCTAGGACTCCTAGGTTTTGACCGTCCGACCCAGCAGAACTAGAGATGCAATCTCGATGAATTTGGGCCAGGGATCTCTGAAGTCCTACAACCTTAATTCAGTTAGCATAATTTCATTCAGTATCGAGCAAACCCGACCCAATACAGCAGCATGGTTAGGGGATCTGATTCGAGAAAGAAGTGAAATCCTTGGCCTTTCGATTCAAACATTTCTTAGTAGAAAGTAATTGCTAAAGAGTTTACGGCATTATTTGTTTCGTGAAGAAATGAATGGTTTTTCAAAAATAATAATTTGTATTACTTTAAGAAAATGAATAAACGAAAAATATTATCAACATCTTGAAAAATCTTTTGACAAAAACCATTGTTAATAATAACTTTTTCATTGACTAATGTTACTCAATTAAAACAAGCGATCATTTTTTAGTAAAATATTTTATCAAATCATTCATTTTTTGTGAAACAAACATAATCTACGAATTAAAACTTAGATAAATAAATAAATATAAAAAATAATAATTCGCTACACAAAATGCGAATGGCTAGTTTGCAATCGCAGCCCAAAGCGCATCTAATTAGTAAGTGTGTACAAAAGAATTGGATACGACCCAATATCAGACCAAATTCGCCAAGAACCAATGTTCTCATGAGAATTGGCTCGGTTCCTACTTCCAATTTACTAGAGCTGGTGAGTTTTGATCTAGTTCCTACTTCTACGCATGGAACCGCCCATACGGACCAAACATGTGTGTGTATATACATATATATTCGTAATTTTGAAGTTTTAACTTTTCGTATCAAAAACTAAGTTTCCTCTTTGCCTCTCTCCGTCTTTGACGTCACTCATCTTGCAACCTCACCTCCCTCTCTCGCTCTCACTCTAGGTGGCCTATGGCCTTGTCGATCCTTTTCTCACTCTTGCTCTAAATTGCTGCTGGCATCATTGCTCCCTCATCACTCTTGCTCTCATCTACTTCCGGCCTCTGACTTTGTCACTCACTCTCGATTCTCACTTCTCTTTCGAAGTGGGGACATTTTGACCAGTTCTCGAATGGATTCATGAAATTAATTGGTGAATTCTGATTTTAATTTTTCGAAACACGTCCTTAGTGGATAATTCTTGATGCTCATCGTAGACTCAATTACCTCTGCTAATCAGCACCTTTTTGGCACTGGACCTGGTCAGTTTTCCCATGGGGGATCTCCATGACTTTCGCAGCTTGGAGTGCTCCAGATGCAAACACTGTCGTGCCTTGCGGGATTAGAAAGAGTACTCCGCGAGGTTTGACTGACCATTCACGCCTAATCAGATCGTACATTATGCATTATATATTCGCATTGAATTTGATAAATAATAGAAAGAAGGGCCTTCTGTCGCTTCCTTCATTACTCAATTTGATCTTGCATTGGGGTTGAATCTCTCCAGGTCAAGAGATTCATTAGAATATCGGCGAAGAGAATTGATTTATGTCGATTTCTTTCTCTTCTTTATGTAGGGAAAAATAAAGGAAGATTCTCTCGCGATTAGTGCCGGAGGAAAAAGGGTTTGCACGCCAATCCTCAAATTAAATAAGGAGGATAGGATAAAATTAGGGTTTGAGGGCGGTCATGATAAGAACATTATCATCAACAGCTAATTGAGCTTGTCAATTAGGTTTTTTCTTCTCATGTAAAAGCCCTACCTAACCTAAATATCAACTAAATAAGGCAGGTTGATCATCCAGAACGTGCTGATCCATCTATTTGTCTAACCGGTCTACATTAAACGGGCATCAATTTCTCAGTTAGCATATTAAGCAAAATTATGGGGTTCCATTTACCTGGTCTTTTGACTTTAGTCACAATGCGACGCACCAAGAATCCTACCTAGAGTCCTAAATTTCAACTGATGATTTAAGTGATGGTACCTAAAATATGTTTTCAATTAAATTCTTATGTTAAATTTGATGGAAATTATAAGCATTGGAATGTGGCATGACACGATAGGAGATTTCTATCAAACTTAAAGATAGGGGTGAGCGGTTCTAGGTTCTACACAAATTCTACTTACAACCTAGAACCTACATGTTAGAACAAGTTTCTCATTTTATGGAACTTGAAACTTATCCTACATATTCCGGAACCTTAAATCTACTGTCTTACAGATTCCAAAGTTAGTTCCAGGGCCTACTCAAGTTTCATTTTATTATTAATTGAACGATTGCAGTAAATTATCACATTTAATAACCATCACTTGTTGCTTCAATTCACTGACCATAACTTCTATTTAAACACGAAAAATAAAAAGCATTACTACAGTTAAAGTCTTAATCATAAAATGGAAGTTTGGACTAGTGATTTTAGCTTATATATTCATCGTTGAATATCATAAAATATCATAGAATCGCACGAAAACATAAACTAAGAAAAACACAAAAATTTATTTCGAATTATAGGTTATAGATTCCAGGTTTAGGATTTCAACTGATCCGTCAAAATAAGTTTTCCAATTTTTGAAATTTGAAACCTACTCTACATACCTTTGAACAAAAACCGAACAGGTTCCTACCGATCTAATTCTCAGATTGTAGGTTTTACCTTAGAACAATGCTCAACCCTACTTAACGAACAGTTTTGATTGAAAAACTAACGATTGTATTAGATTGCTCATAAAAAGTTTAAGCTTAAATTAGACTAACTATTTTTTTTTTTTTTTTTTTTTTTTTTGAAAAATAGTGTACTTATTCCATATTTTTCGGGAGTAAAATAAATTTGCTTTTCAATCTGGAATAAGAAAAGGTTCCGTAGCTTGTAGGTACACGTATAGTCGCAATTGACTTCGAACTACATTTCTTATTTGATTTTGGGCAAGTTTGTTTGTGTTTAAATAAGAGCAAAACTCTTGTTTAAAAAAAAAAAAAAAAAAAAAAAAAAAAGCAAAAGCAAAAGCAATTTTTGACACGACTCGTTTGCACAACACGACAAGCAATTAACCTGGTTCGGATTTGACAAAAACGAATTTGTGTGTTGGATGATATGATAAAGAAACGGCATCTTACATGAGTTGATAATACAATTTAGAAGTAATATGAAGTGATATCTACTCATAATTTATAGAAGGGTTATGGTACAACCATATATTTTTAAACAAGATGTTGTGTCGACTCCTAACACGAGACATATATCATAATCAAATTAGTCATTTAGTATTTGTGCTGAGGTAATCCGGCATGTTTATTAAATGTGTAGTATTTTGATTAACCATATTCGTGGTAAACTCAATGTTTCAACAAAGATACAACATCAACAATATGACGACAAGTTCATGGATCATGGATCATGGCAATCATAACCATTAATTTTGAAATTTATATTCACTCAGGATTCGCATAATTAACAACGGTTACGGTGAGTTTGACACATGGAAACATGACTCCAAGGAAACATAAAGTATTTCATTATCATTATGTATTTAAACCTCTCTAAGTTTGTAATGAAGAATAAGAATCTTGTTAATGGATGATCCATTTCACGCACGAAACACAGTCAATTCAAAAAAAAAATTCAATTTCCAAATTATTAGTCACGCATGTCACCGAGGACAATGCACAACTGAATTCTCCTTCAAACTTTGTGAGATTTCTCTAATGGAAAAAAAGCACTCATCTAACTAAACTTTCTAGAACAATTCATCGATCCACGCCATCGATTGGTGGTCAGGAAAACAAAATACAGCGAGGTTGTTCTTCACGATGATGGAAAACGACGGTGATGATAGGCTGATCTGATGCCATCAATGGCGGGACCCGCTTTCATCGAAAAAAAAAAGGAAGAAGAGGAAGAAGAAAAAGGAGAAATTCCCCCTCACCAGTCGCCACCACCACCATTAAAATTACAGGTGAGGCATCTCTATCTTCCTCCCGCACTCAACACGGCGCCAACATCGTACTCTCTTTTTGGACAATTCACAGGGGAAACTTCCGATGCAGAAAAAAACAGAACGCAAGTTAAACAACCAATCGCCATGATCTGATCAATTAACGCTAGCAACGTCTCATCTCTCTCATTCGCCATCTGGGTTCCTCTGTACACCGAAAACTTTGCAGACAATCCTGCGGTCCCTCGTCTTCGGATCAAAACTGGTACCCAGAAAGAAGAAAGAAAGAAAAAAAAAAAAAAACAGGGGAAAAAGGAAGAAAGGAACGATTTTTAACACACCCATTTACAAGTAAATTATCGATATGCGGTTTTTCTGTACGTCTTGGTTCTTGTTTGATTCGTCGTCGTCGTCGTCAGCTCGAGACCTCCTCCAGAAGCTTGTACCGCCTGACCTTGTGCCTCGGGACGTGAGAAATCTCCTCCGATCTCGCCCTCCTCAGCTTCTCCTCGAGCTCTCCCTTGGTGATGATCCGCCTCCTGATCGGCGTCGTCGGGGACGAGATCCTCTCCGGGGATCTCTCCTTCTTGACCCTGCCGCCTCCCAAGGATAGCAGATGCAGGGGAGGGAGTCTCTGCTGGCGATCGTCGAAGATCCTGACCCTCCTCAGCCTCCTGCTGCTCTTGCCGTCGCTATCCGGTTCCGTCCCGCTCTTGCGAGGCGAATTGGAATCCGACGAGTTCTGCTGCTGGGTCTTGACGACGGGGCCGCCCTCATCCCGGCCGTCCTGACCGAGGCACCAGTTGCAGACTCGGTAGGTCTCGGCCTTCGGGTAGAGATTGCTGCAGTACCTGCACCGATTCCGCCATCGAAACAACAAGACATTGTGAGGGTAATGCAACGAACGGCCGCAGATTCCCGGTTCTATCGTGAGGGTGAGCGAGCGAGCGAGCGAGCGTGCGTTACCTGTGTTGAGATCTGAACTGGCAGATCCTGCACTGAAAAAGCTCATCGGTCAAGCCGTGGTCGCCGCACATGCAGCACTCCACGCTCGATTGCGATGACGGCGGGGCGATCGACGCTTTGCCTGTTGGAGTCATTATTTCGGTCTCATGTGGAGACAGATAGAGAACAGAGAAAAAGATCGAGTTTTGACGGGACGCAGAGTCGCCCTGCACCAGCACCACCAAAACAGAGGAGTGAGAAAGACCGACAAAGCCAGAGCGGATTTATATACTTTCTTGGGGTAGGGGATCGTATGATGTTTTCTCTGTATATATTTCTGTAACATTCATGTCGCTGTCCCCGCGCGTTCGCAAGGCAGTTTTAGAAATTTTTGTATCCGATGCCAGGAGAAGGCGTTATAATGGAGCGGAGAAAGAGAAGGAGAAGAAGAAGAAGAAGAGGCTCTGCTTTTTTTTTTTTTTTTTTTTTTGTGGGGGAAAAGGTCATTATCGCTGGGATTATATTCGGTTTTTTTAAGTATATCGTAGACAAATGAAATAAAAGGTAATTGCAGCATATCTTTATCTATATTTGGCTATGAATATGATGTTGCATAATCAGCACGAAACTTTCCTTTCTTTTTCCGATTTGTGCGCTTTCAAAAGGAGCAAAAACAGCTCTTTGCTCTTTTTTTCTTTAGCAATTTTTCGTGATCTCCATAAGCGACGGTGATATTATTAAAATATGTGATTGAGGTGTCTCGTCGCATTTTGAGTACCTCGGTTTCTCTTTATGATGTGTAACTACAACTTGCGTAGGTAAATATTCCAACATAGGAAATGTCCCACTTGGTTATCAAATTGATTTGGTAATCTTAACCGTCGGATATGCACCACGTGATATGAGTTGTTAAAACCTAACCTCCATTTTATCGTATCTTTCGCCCTTCTTCTTTCTCTAATCCGTCCCCTCCCCTCTCTCGACCAGCACAATGCTAGAGCCGCCACCGCCGCCAATCTTCCCCGACAACTCCGACGACTTCACCTCTGGAGTTTGAGCGCCACGGCAGCACTGAGCCACCTCCATATCCACCGAATCCCCTCGACATGCCTAAGTAATTCATTTCTTAAACGCACAAGTTAATCCTCCTACACATTCAAGATCAATCGTATTGAATATACTGACAACGTACATAAACGAGTAAAATGCCAAATGCAGATTCGGGATCGTTTATAACACGCCCGACCCTAAAGTTCACCAACTCTTACCAACACGCCAAACTAATTGGACTAAAGGATGCATGCAGATTTCGAGAAATGAAAATAAGTTCTTGATGAAATTAGCAAATGAGCAGGGCCCATCATTCGGGACGGATGGATGGAAATGAGAACTTTAGGGCAAGATTGCTGGGAATCTGTTTGCCACAATAAGGCAAGAATCTCGTTTATTAGGGGCATGTGTGCCAGACAATGATTAAGTTAGCGCAGACAACAAGTACTAAGCTTAAATTATTCCTCTATTATTACAGAGCCTATATAACTAAGCTGACTTTTTCCGCCTAACATGATTTGGTGGGTTAGGGGCTTAGCCCCCCTTTCCATTCTGCTCGATTGGAGCGTCGGTGATCATTGACATGGAACTGATGGTGATTTTGATTCAATCACCGTACCAAACTTGTTATCATTGGCTCCTCTCCTCTCGCCTGCCATTGGCAGGTGAAGCAACCCTTCAATCAATCAAAGATGGTATTACCGATCGCAAAACTGAATTAGCAAGTCGTTAAAAAATTCCAAAATTAAATCGATGAAATTGAAAAATTAATGGCTAAATTAGCCATCATGTCATAAGTTTAAGATTATTTTTTCCGACGACTATCCCTTAATTAGTAAGTCACAGGTGCATATGGGATCTGTGTTTACACTCAACTGAAAATGAATGGGCAAATGGCCATTCGAGGACTCTTGAGGAGCTGGTATGAATTTACACCTAACCTGCTCCGTACATAGTTCATCTAACCCCCTATCTGACGATCCGACCAGACGAAATTTCCCTTGATCATGATGCCGATCGAAACGGAAACCGATTTTGCCGATCCTTTCTTGTTTTCGAATGGGAAACCGAGTTTTTTCCGCAATCCACGGTGAATTTCGGCGATCATGTATTGCGACACTTTAGGTGAATGGAAGAATCTGGAATGTGGAGGGGCTCGTTGACTCTCTCGGATTGGTGGTGACTTGGAGCGTGTGGAATGCACCGTCAATTGGAGCCACACGTTTTCCAGATTCTTTGCTGTGTAATCGCCTAATGGAAGAATCTGGAACCCCCCCGATATCTTTCTTTTACGAAAAAGAAAGTATAATATTTTTCCAATTCAAAAAAAAAAAAAATAGAGAGATTGCAACCTCATCGCCCTATTCAAAGGTCACCAAGCCAGAATTTTACTTGGCTTTTAACACATCTCAAATGCTAAAGGTCACCAAAACTAGAATTTCACTTGGCTTTTAACACGTCTCAAATGCTAAAGCAAAAGTTTTGAGTGAAGACTCGAAGAGATCGTAGATCCCGGAGTTCGGGGCGAGGCCTAAACATCAACTAGGCTCGAATTACGTTCTGGAGCACATGACGCTGAGCAATGAATTGAGATCCACGATGCAGAAGCAAAGGCAACCGCGGCTTACAAGTTGTGCAGGACGGAATTTTTTATTTGGAAGGAATCCCATTACAAAACGAATAGTTGACATACGAAGATATCCCATTACAAAATGAATCCCGGATGAACTCGCCGCCCCACGCAAACCATTGAATTTTTTTATACCGACAGCGGAACTAACAATAATACTCGATACATTTAGTAACGCTAATTTAACATGTTAAGAATTGTCAGCCTTATCAATTGGCGTGAGGTCACTTTGGGCCTTGGAAGCAATTCAGTCCACAGCCCGTTCCATCTAACGGATCGTCATGGGCAAGCAAAGACTTTCACTGAGAAAGGCACCTAACTTCCATTGGTAAAGATAACTCTTAAATGTCACATTAAAATACGTGGAAATTACGCTGGAGCGTCGAGTCGAAAGACGGCAAATTCCAATGGCGATGCGTGCTCTGTGTCTCATGATACAGCGATCGCAATCGCAGAAGCATCATAAATATCGAATGACCCCCAAAAAGACAGAAGCATGAAAGCAATGATTTACCTGCCTATTTCCCTAACCCCAACTTAGATCGCACACATGAAACTTTCTCAACATAAATCCATATCGATGGAACCAGAGGAAATGTCATATATCGGTCTCGAGCAGCAAGTGCATGATCGCACTGCGACACTGAATCTCACATTGAATCTCACATTCGACTTCACTAGTTACCAATCTAACCTACCACCATAGCACCATGTACAAACCAATTGAATGCTAATACAAAGCACACTTAAAACCCGAATGCAGCAAGACGCTTGCAGCTTTCTAGCAGCAGCCACTGTCCCCGACATTCGGCTAAACTGACAAAATATCAAATAATCAAAAAACCCATCGGCATCCCGGATGGAAAGAGATCAGAGTATGGTGAACGACACTTGACCAAACACTCGGAGTAGGGAGCACAATAAAGATAACATGGTCCAGGCGGACCTCGTCTCTGCCTGGGATCCTACGCAAAGCATGAGCGATGGCAGTAAAAGAGACCAGGGGATGAGGCAAGCATGAGTTTGGCTCCCGCCTTGATCCGACAGAAGCCTGAGCAACCACAATAAACAGGCGGGGGAACGGGCAAACATGAGTCAGCGCCCCCACCCAACACCCCCACAAACATCAGTAATGGCATTGCATCAAGAATCTGTACACGGTCCATCAGCACGAGTATAGGGCAACATGTTGGACTTTAGAAGAGGAAGACCACAAGCCAAATCTCTTTCCGACTATTTATACCAACCGTTACCAAAGGAAAGATAGAACCAAGAATTTGTTCGGGCAGCCATCCAACTTCACTACCACTTCCAAGTGCAAATGCTCGATCTGTTAGCTGGAAAAATTCAACAACCACGTAGTCTACTCCTTGTGCTTTCTCACCAAAGTAATGTCTCGCGGAGCAATAGTGAAAAGGGGCAACGGTAAATTTAACCTCCTCCAAGTCACATCTTAGAAAATCCCAAGGCTTTGGCTTCATCCTTCAGAGAATTGAAATAATGGATAGCTTCATCGAGTACAACAGTTGCATCCTTCCCTTTTGTGCCAGGAAGTACTTTCTCCAAAAGGCTTATGGTCTCGCAAATTCTGTCCCTGCACGACTTTTTGTTGCAACATGTGGAGCTGACTTCACCTGAAAAACTGCTCCTATCACCGGCATTAGAATCTGCCTCAATTTCATTCTCATCGTATTGGTTTTGAGTGGAAGAACTCTGGGCATCCACAAGCTTACGCTTCTTTGTTGGCCATGCAGAGCTGGCAACAACCTCCGTGCTTTCTCCAAAATATTCTTCCCTCTCCTGAACAGTCATTATGCTAGGAGAATGACCAGTGCTATCAACTTCATCCTCATCAGAGTCATCAAAATCATCATCAGAGTACAGTAATGCATTCAATTCTTCTGTGTCTTCATGCATCTCGCTTTGCACATCACCCCCATCATCATCCTTAAAGTTGGCGATGGTCGGTCCGGACAGAAAATTAACATCACTTTTACTTCTCACAACTTCTTCATTGATGTTCTGAGGGACACACGAGGAACTTGGGCAATGGTTTGGATTTATCCCTGAGCTATAGAAAATCCTAGTGCGGTCCACCGATTGATCGAACACAACAAATTTCTTCTCAACATATCCCGTACTCATCCAGGGTCTATTGTCACCATCAAAATCTACTGAAGGACCAACAAGAGATCCGTCCTTTAGAACAGAACTGTTGAGCTCTGGTATGAAAGCCTGCCTAAAGCATGGCAGCCAATAAAACCAACCGTGAGATTCATCAGGCTGACCAACGTGTGAATTAGGCAGTTCTTTATGTGCATATAGTGGACACCCAGCATCATTTGAGACCATTTTCGCTCCTGTGGCTGCACGAGTTGAAAGGACATATCCATGCCCCATAGCAAATGGAGCAGATAATGGATCGAAAGTAGGCAATTGCATGTTGAGATGGTTCCGTGAAAACCAGGCCCCACAATCTTCTGCCACCCAAAGAACGAGTTGGAACAGTCACCTAAGGACAAAAACACATTTAGAAAACCAGTTCTGAGGAAATAAAAAAATGAGATGCTCAAGAAAACAAAGAACATACCCAAAGAATGATTTTTTTCACTTGCTGCTTCCTCCAAAAACAAAGTAGAAAGAACCTAAAAACTCCAGCTAAACTTGAAAAGTATGGAACGAGATCACAATCTACGTGACGGGTTTTAGCAAATGGCGGAAATATTCGGCCTGCAAATATCCAAGAAAGCAACCCAATCAGTATCTAGTCACAATGGTATCGTTACCCTATTCAACTGTGTGACAAAATAAAACCAGGATCTCATTCAAACGTTGACAAAAACGCCAAAGCACATAGGCATCCAACACTCTGCAAGGACACTCTCACCAACCTGGCAATCACGAAGAGGTTGAAAGCAAGCTATGATTCTAACAACTATTGTTGAGCTCCCAGCAGTCCCATTTTCATGTTTCGTTGCCCGAAATCTTGTCTGGCTTGCTGCTTGGCACACCATAACTACACTTCCCCACCCCTCGGATCTCAAGAATATGGAGGAAATAAATCTTCCAGCAAGGATTGATCAACAACCAGAATGAATGAACAGATATAGACCCGGAAAGTGAACCAGAAAATAACAGACTGACAATCCCAAGAAACAAATTTCCAAGCTCAAATGACCAAAAGAGACGAAAGTTTATGACCAACTTCTCTGGCGAAATCTGAATCGGATCAAGTGGAGAGCGGGATATTCAGCTAATTTGGCGGACGTAGCAGGGAACGACAACAAAGAAATTGGATCCCATTATAACATAAAGGTTCTATCGAAACAGAGTGAAATGAAGCTCAAACTCTGTAATCCAAATTACAGAATGACTCTGCAATATAGGTTCAAAGAGATAACTTCGCGGAAGACATCAACAGAGAGACTCAACCAACAACGCATGCTGTTCTGTCCTTTCCTCTCAAATCACCGCAACTGGTCCTCGCCAGGAACTGATTCAAAGATCCTGTAAAGTCATTCGATGAAGTGTTAGAGAAGCTTGTTCACTGCATAAGCAAATCCAGGCGCCGCTGAAACAAAAAAGCAAACAAGAAAAGAACAATACTAGGCCATTCCACACAGCTTTGTAAGACGTTGACGCCGACAAAGATTTGGACTTGGTTGTCAACAACTCAAAAGTTTTTCCTTTTGCGGTCGAAAATCTTTCAGCGACCCAACACAAAAAACGAAAGATACAGAACATTCAGGACGCAAAATGGAAGAACCAACAGTGGGAAAAACGGATAGCCCAGATGAAATGATTCACCTTGAGAACAAGTCGAGATATTTCAGTTTCAGCCATGGTTAAAGAATGGCAAAAACACTAAAAGAGAGCCTTCACAGAGTATCAGCTAATGCAGAACAACAAAGAACAGAACACCGCCGATTCACCGAACAAGCAAGAACCCATCTTCCACTTTCAGGCTCACATCGAAACACGGCGAAACAGCAAAAACCCATGAATGGGAAAAAAAAAAAAAAAAAAAACCGACTTCAAGAGGGATTGCGAGTGCCAAGCATAAAAGCCAACGCAAGAGAGAACCCACAGCGGTACAGACGGACTACAGAGCAACGGCATGCTCGAAAGACTTACAGAGGATGGCGACGAGAGAAGGACGAAGCTGTGCAGAAGAAACGGCCAAAAGATCAGTCCAGCAAGCAGCACGCTCGCAGCCAGGAGCAAATCTCACGAGGAGAGAGAAAGGGAGAGAGAGAGAGAGAGTACAATCAAAATCGGAACTTGGAGAACACGAGGAGGCAGAGATTTTATAGGAGGAGCGAGTTGACGCTGGTGCCCCTCCCTCCCCGGTGGCCCGGTTTTTGGGATCGAGCCAACGTAGACCGGCGGATGCGCCGAGGTGGAAAATTCCACGGGTAATGTCGCACTCTTTTTAAAACTATTTACTAACCCTATATTTTAGAATGGTGTTTACGCTTGTGAAGAGTGGAAGTGAAGAAACACGGGGTCAAAGTTAGAAGTTTAAAGGGCGCAAATAGTTTAATATAGAACCGGGTGTGAATAGATTTTGTTCAATAATGCCGATCATTGACAGGGACGAATTCGTGTAAACTTTAGAAAAAGCATAGCGTGGAGGATTTGCGTGGACTCGTCAATTTAGTAGCGAGGAGACGAGGTCGATCGTTGGGATGCCGGCCACGGCAGTGGAGTCACTGCCCAATCCATCTCGACATGACGAGGTTGATGTGGAGAGAGATGATGATCGCGTGCTAGAACAAGGCAGTCTCAAATGCCAAGCTCTATTGCGTCGATAAGGCATGTTCAATAACTTGGCCGTGTAAATCACTTTTGATCGAATTAATATAAGTCACTAGTAATTCAACTACTGTAGTAATCATTGATGATTGTCTTAATGACCATCCTTTTTGCATGAAAAATGAGAAATAAAGAGTTTGATTATCCACCTCTTTAGAAGAAGTTGGGGCGGAGGCGTTTAATTTTAAATATGAGATTTGAATAGCAAAAAGTAGAGCAAAAGTCTTAATATGAGTTAAGAGTTAGAATAAAACATAAAAAAATATATGCCATCTTAAGTAGCTATATAGGATCTGTTTGTTTTCACTCTCGATGATAACTAATTATGTTCTTTTGTTTCCGATAACAAAAAAAAAAACAAATATCCATTTGATAAATTTTTTATTCTTTTTTAGAATAAATTTGAAACAAAATAAAAAAGCGAAAAAAAAGTAATTTATTGTTTCTAGAAATAATTTCAAAAATATAATTTTCTTTTCTTTTATTCTCTCTTCTTCTATTTTTTTATATTCTTCTTTTTCTTCCTTTTGCCTAGATGCTAGTGACCTAGCCGGCCTTGACGACACCAAGTCTTGTCGTGATTGGGCACCCAAATCTAGTGAGGCCAACCTCGCAAAGCCACCTCTAGGTTGGCATGCCTTGCCATATTTGGATGAGGTCGACCTCGCTTAGTCAAGGCGAGGCCAAGCCTCGCATAGTCATGACGAGGCTCGACCTCTTCAGCTAGCACGAGGCTTCGTCTTGCTTTTAAATTACCGAATGCGTTGTTTTGCTTTTAAATTATTTGTGAGAACAAAATCAAAAAATATCAAAAATTATTTTCAGGACAAATTCATTATCAAACACGGTCATAAAAACCATGCACTTGTCAAAAGGATTAAAAAAAAAAAAAAAAAAAAGACGTCCTTGGATCCTTTCCCGTCTCTATTCATCCATCCCGCATTCCACAGTACAAAATCGTGTCTTTCGACGTAGTCCAGCTCGACGTGCCGGTACTGTACAGGCGAGCGTCGCCTCCTTATCAACAACACCGTCACGTCATTCTACGCGGGGTCATCGACGACCGGACCACTCGCATACGCCATCGCCGCAGCGTCCACATCCCGCTCATGCCTATCGAACACGTTCATCATCCGGAACGGGTCTACGGGGTTCGGTTGCCCATCACGTCAGCTTAAATTTCGCAAGTTGAGGGGGGAAAAAACTAATGAATAGGAAAACGGAGACGCAACCACCGTCAACATGCAGCGAAAGCAACTCCGTGGGGGGAAAAAGGAAAAAAATTAAAGAGCGGGGGGGAAAGGAAGAGTATCGATGATGGATGGAAAGGGGCGGTATCCTATGTCGATACACGAAGACCAATTATTTGGCACTTGACCGTTCAAACCACGGACCGGAAAGGATGAAAAGCAAGCGAGGGAAGGGGAGGGGAGAGGGCCCCTTTTCTTCCTCCCTCTCGAACCATCCCTCTTTGGCTTTTGCACTCGATGATGATCCCCTTGCCTCTCTCTCTCTCTCTCTTCATTTTCCTATCTTACACATGCGTTCGGCCAATGATTTCGCCACTCCTCGTTTCGTGCGAGAGTGTTGCACGATGCGCACCTCCCTTTCTTTTTTCTTTCTTTCTTTCTTTCTAAGGCTTGGGGGTGAGATGTACACGTTCGTCTTTCGTCGCTCGTGGGATGATGTCCACGGAGGATGTTTTTGTTCGCTTCATGTATCGGGCTCGGACTTTGACTCCCGTTATCATGGTTAATCATCGCGTCGACACTAGCACTAAGCAACCCCCATTTTTTTTTTTTTTTGGTTCTCCCTTTTGAGCTAAGTTAGGAAGTTGCCCCTTTGCCCTTTTTGAGGGGGCTGTTAGGACGTGGAATGTCTCGACGACGGCAAAATGGTTAATCAAGTGTGCGTGAAAGGATAAAACTTTTACCTTCTTTACTTCTCTTACCCGCAATGCTCGGAACTTTCACACTATGTAAATGCCGACACGTGGATTTATTTATAGTTTCTTCTCAATTCTTTAAAAATTTGGATCGCATTTCGAATTTTGGGAATAAAGCGAGAGAGAAGGCTCTTCATATCCAGAATAACACAAACAAATTCTAAAATTAAGTCATGCGGACGAGAACTTTCGAGGTAATTTTTCACTGAACAATGAAATAATTTTTAAATTTTGTTGACAATGTCATGGATAAGAAGCTGATTGAGTCTTGCCTTTTTTCTCTGGACATCAAAAGAAGAAGGAGCTAAGGTTAACATTACGAGCTAATGGTACTGCATAAGACATGTTTCTTAATAAAAAAAGATAGGCACAGTACAGAAGTGGTACTGCACAGAGGAGCCCCGAGGTGACAAAAGTTTAAGCCCCGAAGTATGTGAAAAACCCAAAAAAAGTAAAAGTTGTTCAGCCTAGGTAAAATGATTATCGACAGGGGAGGCCATGATTCTAACTCCTGCAAGAAATCTTCTCCACAGGTGGGCAGATCCACGGCCCCCTAATTGTATATTCATCGCTCCTGCTCCTGCGTATGATATAAGGGATCGGCGTGGTGCCGTCGGCTTTATCTGTCGTGCCTCTTGTTTGGAGAGGAGGGAACAACGAAATCCCTGAGGCAATCGCTTTTTGCACATCCCTCCGCCTTGTTAATCCAAACGGGTTCTCTCTTTTGGTAGCAATACAGCGCCCTGGGGGCGTATGGATTTATATTTAGTTTTGGGGTGAGATGTAAAGTGAAAGGATTCCTCCCCGGTGCTTAGCTTTAATCATCACATACATCGAGGAGACGATGCATCTCCAGAAAACCCACTGTTTATACACCAATGGATGTCGCGAGAATAGCTTTTGTAGTTTGACATACATACATACATACATATACACATATATATAATATATGTATTGAAGGGATTTTTTTTAAGAAGTGTCGTGAGAGTATTGGTTGGCACCTCGTCCTGGCTTCTCTCCCTCTCTCCTTGGCAGCCAAGCGACGTGAGTGGGCGTTGGGCATCGATGGTGGCCGCCGAACGTCTCGGGTTGCCCAAGACGTTCGACGGTGGTCCATGGAAGGCAGTGGGGCTGTGCACTGGGGGAGCTGGTAGGAGAGGGAGAAAATGGAATTGGGGTTTTGATCGTTGATGTGATTTTCTCTCTTAAAGTGAGAGAATCTTAATCTTTTTAACTCATATAAACAGTAAATTCTCATCCATATATTTGTAGAAAAGGTGGTCATGTGATGAATGACCTAAAGCATAGAAATGCTCACTAAATATTAATTTTTTCTCTAAGAACACGTCACTTTCCTATACGAAGAATAGGGGTCTTGATTGGTCATGTGATTTTTTCTCCTGAGTTAACAGAATTTTAATCTTTTAACTCATATAAGTGGTGAATCCTCATCCATACCTTTTCTAAGGTGGTCATGTCACAAATGACCTAAAGCATAGAGATGCTCACTACACGTGATTTTTTTCTCTAAGAACATTGTCGATTTCCTATTCCTAAATAGGACTCTGGACCGTTTCCAGTTTTGCTTCAAACATGCGACTTCTAAGTATTGCCAATTACACACACATATATATGTGCACATACATATGCATACATACGGCTACAAGCGTGACAATAAAGTCCCAGCAGAAGTGTGAAAACGCCATAAAGTAGTTTGCCTCTCGACGCACCAAGATAAGGAACCATCCAGCGACTTCAGAAGATTCAAAGGAAAAGGCAAGGCATGCCTTTGGCCAGTATGGCCACCACACAGATGAACCTGGTTTTTAACTTTCTTTTTCCTTCCCTTGTTTTCTGCCACTAAAAACTGTCTTAGAATAAACAAAGGAAGGGAAAAGGAAAAGTTTATGATTAAGGGAATGGGAAAGAGACCTCCTTTTTCTTTGCTTAAGCTAGGGTTTGGTGGGGCTAAAAAGCCTTCGATTGGCAATTGAAAAAACGAGGGGGAAAGGGTTTGGTGGAGGAGCCAATTTGGTTGTGGATTCTCCAACAAATACAACCCACGCTTGGAAAGCGAAAGAATACCTTCTCCACTCCCCCACTCAAAAAACCCTCACACGCCTCCCGAATCGATGCGCAAATGGGAACCGGAGAGCATGGAATCGCAATCCATGCCTCATCGCCACCTTGCTTTTCTCTCGATATTCTAATGAGCATCACCCACTTCCTTGGACTTTTCATCCGCCATTCCTGCTCGTTCTTCAACCCTAATGATTTTTCTAATGGGTGCTTAAGGTGGGGGTGGAAATTTAATACGAGTTCAGTACCTCGAGAGGAGGCGAATAGAAAATATCGGAGATATTCGAGATGCGTTGGGTTGTGACGGCGACGAGCGGCGCATGGAGGTTTCATCATCAAACACGTGGGATCGGTTTGTGCTCGGTTGTTTCCATGACCAAAAGGATCCGTGGCATGACGGGAAGGAGATAAGGTTGTGCCAAAGCTTTGCTTGGGGCGATGGACACGCGAGCACATCCCTAGTGTCGTCACAGTGTTTCGTTTTATAATTTAATCGTCATCGCTTTGAATTACCACTTCAGATTATATTGTTCTGCCGACAAGATGTCTACGGAGACAACAACAAAAAAAAAGGGTATTCCGCATCGTTGGCGTGGCGAGACTTCAATCTTGCATCTCTGTGTTCCTTCAAAACTCAACTTCGAGATAGTGCAAAAGGGAGATTTCTTCAACGGCAGAGTTATTACATGGGGTTGACAGATTCGATTCAATCTAGCGACCACATTAACGATGTCATCATGGGATGGAAGCATTGAGATCCCATTAATTTGGCAATAGTGAACGGACGAAGACAAATCGATTCATAAAAGTAGGCACCTTGATTTCCACTTAGAAAGCAACTACGTGAGTGCCGGTTTTTGACATGGCATTAGCATCCACCCATGATATGTTAAGGTCGTGGCCGAGGTCCATTCTTTTTTGACTTAGCCTAAATTTCAATCGAGTTGGAAATCCTACCGCGTGAGAACAAATCTCATTTAGTCAAACACGAAATAGCACGAGCTATTGATTTCGCAAATCCTTCCTTTTCTCCCCAGCGTTGCACCTAATTATACTTTCAAGATTGGAGCCTTTCAATCGGCATGACATCTACCAATGACATATTTGGTTCAATGAATGATAAAATCCATGTGCAGTGGCCATTGCTCCAGATGACCGTCACTGGGTTGATCTATGAGCGTGGGTATCGTTCCGATGTTTCTATCCAATTCATATATTTGCCGTGGTTTCAATTTAAGGAAGGGCCGTGAGAAATTTAAAGGGTTTCTCATTCAACTTGATTTCGAGATTCTTGGAAGAATAAATAAACCATGATACTTATTCAAAAAAAAAAAAAAAACTTAATATCACCTAAAAACTCAAATTGATTTATTCATGATAAATTTATCTCAAATTAATTTTTTTACTATAAAAAACTCTAATCAGATAAACATATGATAGTTTTACTCTTTATTAATTTTCATTAAATTTTATCATTAAATTACTGAAGACGATTGACGGATATATTGATTTAGGATTTTATTTTTCATTTTTTATTTATGTATTAGTTTGTGATTTTTTTGTGGTCAATTTAAAATAAAGAGTAAATTTATCACAAATCATTTAGAGATATTTCATGATATTAATTTTAAAAAATAAAGTAAAATATTGTTTTATATATTTATAGTTCAGCTTATGGGTTTTGAAACGGGGCAAAAAAAAAGAGAGAGAGAGAGAGATAAAAATGGGATGATGGTGACCACCGAATATCCAGGAAGAGGAGAATAAAAAGGCCCACGCGGTTCCCAGGTTAGGCGCGTTCGACAGTACAGAAATTTAATTTCTAGCAAAGTTTGAAAAAAAAAAAAAAAAAACATTACAGAAAAAAAAAAAAAAAGGTGAATAAATAAAAAAAACGGAGACGACGACGCAGCGTTTTATTCTTCCCCCCAAAAAACGCGCTGCGCGTGCCTACCTCCTTTCCACACTCGCATGTCGTTTTCGGGTCAATGGGGACAACGGCTTACGTCAGCACGAAGTCGAATCCCCCTACGTTTTTTATTACCGTAAAACGCCCCCCACGCCCAACGCGAAACGACGAGCGAGAAAAGCGAGTCGACAATGGAAACCTTACTTTTTCCAAGAGGGCAAAAAAAAAAAAAAAACTTAGGACGTCATCCGTCCTTTCTATTTATAAAAATTCCATTTATTTTACGAAAATAAAAAAATAAAATTTTAGTTGATAATCTCATTGGTCACGAAGATGTACACTCATCACCTTGTCGTCTGTAGATTAGAGGGATAATGCCCTCTAATTCATCTAGAGCTGTCATATTTGTGTATAAATAAATTTAATCTTTTGGTAGGAAAGTCCAAATTTATTTTTTATCCTAATTTTTAGTGGTTATATTTGAAAACAACCGAAGTTTCCATGTTGATAACTTGACGATGGAATTCAAATTCCACGGGCGAGTTTCTATATCAATAACTTGGTGATGGAATTCAGATTCCATGGGCAGTGGATGATACAATCACTCTTATTATAATGTATAACTTACCATGTTAAAAAAGTACTATTTTCACTTTTACTATATTTGTTGATAAGACTTCTATAAAATATGGATAAGACTTCTATAAAATATGGATGATGTTAACAACCGTCAAGCATGCTTTGTTTATAATAATTTTTTCAGGGCGGCATTCAATTATGCATATCACAAAAACAGTCTGTACTTTAGAAATTATAAAATTTCATCGATTAATCATTGAACAAGTGTCCCTCGAACACTCCTTAAAGTATAAATACGATAATGATACATTCACGCCGCGCATGTACTCGTACGTCCTAATGTAATTTTCTAAATAAGATAATTAGTTGTGGGAATTAAGAAGGCGATGGCCAAATTTCCAACCAAACATGACCTTTTTTTTTTTCTGAATTATCAAAACAAAATCTAACTTTCCCAATTCCCATTTTCTAGAAACTAGGCATGGGTAGGTTCTTGTAAAAAACAAATTAGGACGTCATCCATCTTTTCTATTTATAAAAAATTCATTAAAAACACCATTATAATCCATTTAATGCCCGATAAATATAGCAAAATTGCAAAGATGTAGACTGTTACCTTGTCTTCGTGATCAATAGAATCTGTAGAGTAGACGAATAATGCTATCTAATTTATCCAGAGCTGTTATATTTGCGTATACGTAAATTTAAATTTTCGGTGGCAAAGTCCAAATTTATTTTTTGTCTTAATTTTACAGTGATTATCTTAAAAACAACCAAAGTTTCCATATCAGTACCGCAATGACGAAACTCATATTTCACCAAGGATGGATGATATAATAGCTATTATTCAAATGTATAAATCACTCACTAGTATTATCTTCACTATTGACTAGTATCTTAAGGGTACTTATTAACGAGACTTTCGTAAAATACGGGTCATGTTAACAACCGTCGAGCATGCTTTATTTAGAATAATTTTTTTCAAGACGGCATTCAATCATGCCTATCACGAAGACATCGTTGAATAAGTGTCCCTCGAACTCTCCTTAAAGTACACATATGATAATGATACATTCACGCTACGTTTGTATAAGTAGCTCCTAATGTAAATTTTCAAAACGATATAATTAATTGCGGGAATTAGAAAGCCATGGCCAAATTTCCTACCAAACATTACCTTTTTCCCCCTTAATTATCAAAACAAAATCTAACTTTCCCAATTCCAATTTTCTAGAAACTAGGCATGGGTAGGTTCTTGGAAAAAAATAAATTAGAACGTCATCCGTCTTTTCTATTTATAAAAAAATTCATTCAAAACACCATAATAATTCATTTGATGCACAAAAATATAGCAAAATTGCAAAGACGTAGACTCGTTACCTTGCTTCTGTGATAAATAAAATCTGTAGAGTAGAGAATAATACCATCTAATTTATCCGGATCTATTATATTTGCATATACATAAATTTAAATTTTCGGTGGCAAAGTCCAAATTGATTTTTTGTCTTAATTTTACAACGATTATCTTAAAAATAGCCGGAGTTTCCATATTAGCACCTCAACAATGGAATTCAGATTTCACCGACAAAGGATGATATAATAGCTCTTATTAAAATGTATAACTCGCCCACCTTTAAGACGTCTTAAGAAAAAGTATTATCTTCACTCTTAACTAGTATCTTAAGGGTACTTATTAAAAAAACTTTCGTAAAATATGGGTCGTGTTAACAACTGTCAAACATGCTTTATATATAATAATTTCAAGACGGCATTCAATCATGCCTATCATGAAGACATAATCGTTGAACAGGGACACGCCGCGCTTGTATAAGTAGGTCCTAATGTAAATTTTCAAAACGAGATAATTAATTGTGAGAATTCATAAGGCAATGGCCAAATTTCCTACCAAACATGACATTTTTTTCCCCTGAATTATCAAAACAAAATCTAACTTTCCCAATTCCCATTTTCTAGAAACTAGGCATGGGTAGGTTCTTGTAAAAAACAAATTAGGACGTCATCCATCTTTTCTATTTATAAAAAATTCATTAAAAACACCATTATAATCCATTTAATGCCCGATAAATATAGCAAAATTGCAAAGATGTAGACTTGTTACCTTGTCTTGTGATCAATAAAATCTGTAGAGTAGATGAATAATGCCATCTAATTTATCCAGAGCTGTTATATTTGCGTATACGTAAATTTAAATTTTCGGTGGCAAAGTCCAAATTTATTTTTTGTCTTAATTTTACAGTGATTATCTTGAAAACAACCGAAGTTTTCATATTAGTACCGCAATGACGAAACTCATATTTCACCAAGGATGGATGATATAATAGCTGTTATTCAAATGTATAAATCACCGACTAGTATTATCTTCACTATTGACTAGTATCTTAAGGGTACTTATTAACGAGACTTTCGTAAAATACGGGTCATGTTAACAACCGTCGAGCATGCTTTATTTAGAATAATTTTTTTCAAGATGGCATTCAATCATGCCTATCACGAAGACATGATCGTTGAATAAGTGTCCCTCGAACGCTCCTTAAAGTACACATACGATAATGATACATTCACGCTATGCTTGTATAAGTAGCTCCTAATGTAAATTTTCAAAACGATATAATTAATTGCGGGAATTAGAAAGCCATGGCCAAATTTCCTACCAAACATTACCTTTTTTTTTCCCCTTAATTATCAAAACAAAATCTAACTTTCCCAATTCCAATTTTCTAGAAACTAGGCATGGGTAGGTTCTTGGAAAAAAATAAATTAGAACGTCATCCGTCTTTTCTATTTATAAAAAAATTCATTCAAAACACCATAATAATTCATTTGATGCACAAAAATATAGCAAAATTGCAAAGACGTAGACTCGTTACCTTGCTTCTGTGATAAATAAAATCTGTAGAGTAGAGAATAATACCATCTAATTTATCCGGATCTCTTATATTTGCATATACATAAATTTAAATTTTCGGTGGCAAAGTCCAAATTGATTTTTTGTCTTAATTTTACAACGATTATCTTAAAAATAGCCGGAGTTTCCATATTAGCACCTCAACAATGGAATTCAGATTTCACCGACAAAGGATGATATAATAGCTCTTATTAAAATATATAACTCGCCCACCTTTAAGACGTCTTAAGAAAAAGTACTATCTTCACTCTTAACTAGTATCTTAAGGGTACTTATTAAAAAAACTTTCGTAAAATATGGGTCGTGTTAACAACTGTCAAACATGCTTTATATATAATAATTTCAAGACGGCATTCAATCATGCCTATCATGAACACATAATCGTTGAACAGGGACACGCTGCGATTGTATAAGTAGGTCCTAATGTAAATTTTCAAAACGAGATAATTAATTGTGAGAATTCATAAGGCAATGGCCAAATTTCCTACCAAACATGACATTTTTTTCCCCTGAATTATCAAAACAAAATTTAACTTTCCCAATTCCCATTTTCTAGAAACTAGGCATGGGTAGGTTCTTGTAAAAAACAAATTAGGACGTCATCCATCTTTTCTATTTATAAAAAATTCATTAAAAACACCATTATAATCCATTTAATGCCTGATAAATATAGCAAAATTGCAAAGATGTAGACTCGTTACCTTGTCTTCGTGATCAATAGAATCTGTAGAGTAGACGAATAATGCCATCTAATTTATCCAGAGCTGTTATATTTGCGTATACGTAAATTTAAATTTTCGATGGCAAAGTCCAAATTTATTTTTTGTCTTAATTTTACAGTGATTATCTTAAAAACAACCGAAGTTTTCATATCAGTACCGCAACGACGAAACTCATATTTCACCAAGGATGGATGATTTAATAGTTGTTATTCAAATGTATAAATCACTGACTAGTATTATCTTCACTATTGACTAGTATCTTAAGGGTACTTATTAACGAGACTTTCGTAAAATACGGGTCATGTTAACAACCGTCGAGCATGCTTTATTTAGAATAATTTTTTTCAAGACGGCATTCAATCATGCCTATCACGAAGACATGATCGTTGAATAAGTGTCCCTCGAACGCTCCTTAAAGTACACATACGATAATGATACATTCACGCTACGCTTGTATAAGTAGCTCCTAATGTAAATTTTCAAAACGATATAATTAATTGCGGGAATTAGAAAGCCATGGCCAAATTTCCTACCAAACATTACCTTTTTTTCCCCCTTAATTATCAAAACAAAATCTAACTTTCCCAATTCCAATTTTCTAGAAACTAGGCATGGGTAGGTTCTTGGAAAAAAATAAATTAGAACGTCATCCGTCTTTTCTATTTATAAAAAAATTCATTCAAAACACCATAATAATTCATTTGATGCACAAAAATATAGCAAAATTGCAAAGACGTAGACTCGTTACCTTGCTTCTGTGATAAATAAAATCTGTAGAGTAGAGAATAATACCATCTAATTTATCCGGATCTATTATATTTGCATATACATAAATTTAAATTTTCGGTGGCAAAGTCCAAATTGATTTTTTGTCTTAATTTTACAACGATTATCTTAAAAATAGCCGGAGTTTCCATATTAGCACCTCAACAATGGAATTCAGATTTCACCGACAAAGGATGATATAATAGCTCTTATTAAAATGTATAACTCGCCCACCTTTAAGACGTCTTAAGAAAAAGTATTATCTTCACTCTTAACTAGTATCTTAAGGGTACTTATTAAAAAAACTTTCGTAAAATATGGGTCGTGTTAACAACTGTCAAACATGCTTTATATATAATAATTTCAAGACGGCATTCAATCATGCCTATCATGAAGACATAATCGTTGAACAGGGACACGCCGCGCTTGTATAAGTAGGTCCTAATGTAAATTTTCAAAACGAGATAATTAATTGTGAGAATTCATAAGGCAATGGCCAAATTTCCTACCAAGCATGACATTTTTTTCCCCTGAATTATCAAAACAAAATCTAACTTTCCCAATTCCCATTTTCTAGAAACTAGGCATGGGTAGGTTCTTGGAAAAAAAAAAATAGGATGTCATCCGTCTTTTCTATTTATAAAAAATTCATTCAAAAGTCAAAACACCATAATAATTCATTTAATGCACAAAAATATAGCAAACTTGCAAAGACGTAGACTCATTACCTCGCCTTCGTGATAAATAAAATATGTAGAGTAGAGAATAATGCCATCTAATTTATCTAGATCCATTATATTTGCATATACGTAAATTTAAATTTTCGATGGCAAAGTCCAAATTTATTTTTTGTCTTAATTTTATAGTGATTATCTTAAAAATAGCCGGAGCTTCCATGTTAGTACGTCAACAATAGAATTCAGATTTCACCGATGATGGATGATATAATAGCTCTCATTAAAATGTATAACTCTCCGACCTTTAAGATGCCTTAAGAAAAAGTATTATCTTCACTCTCAACTAGTATCTTAAGGGTACTTATTAACAAAACTTTCGTAAAATACGGATCTTGTTAGTATCCATCAAGCATGCTTTATTTAGAATAATTGTTTCAAGACGGCATTCAGTCATGTCTATCATGAAGACATAATCGTTGAACAGGTGTCTCTCGGACAGTCCTTAAAGTACACATGCAATAATACTATATTTATGCTGTGCTTGTATAAGTAGGTCTTAATGCAAATTTTCAAAACAAGATAATTAATTGTGGGAATTCGGAAGGCGGTGGCCAAATTTCCTACCAAACATGACGTGCTTCTTTTTTTCCCGAATGACCGAAACAGAATCTGACGTCCCCCAATTCCCATACTCTAGAAACTAGGCGTGGGTAGGTTTTATTCTTAGCGATGGGGGAGGACTGATTCATGAACGAGAGAGGGATTTTTTTCCAAGGTCGGGGGGTGGGGGCGGTGCGATCATGAAGCACCATCTTAAGAAAATCTCTTGGAAATAGGTGCTGGACTAATGGAGATTTTTTTTGATTTCGAGGAGAAGGAGGAGGAGGGGATGGAGAGGGGAGAGAGCACCGCATCACATCACATCGCCACCATCCCCGCATGCACGGGGGCGCACGCTCCGGCTCGTGCATCCACACCGCCCACGCCCCGAATCTTCGCGCAGGGCCTGAACCAGATCAGTCCGCGGAGGAGGTGGATGAATACACTCTCTTGCTCGGTCAAACCATTGTTTATCGTAGCACGCGAGACAGGCACAGAGAGAGAGAGAGAGAGAGAGAGATTGAGAGAGGGCGAAAATCAGCGCTCGTAGCCTTTTGTCCATAGCCGTGCTCATCAGCTGCAAAAGCGAGTAAATCAGCACACGCCCCGATGTTTCTCCTTTTATTTTTAATTTATATCATAAAAATTTCTAACTAACACGTTATGATAAATTTACTTAAATCTCGAACTAATATAGATATGATATAATTATTCTAAACTCCACTAAAAATTTCCAAACTAGTATTAGGAGTAAGTATGGTCTGATTAAGTGATTCTCACCCTAGAATCGAAAATCGTCTACTAAGAATCAGTTTTGAAAAATTAAAATTGAAAATCCACCTTCGATTCGATTGGATGGATGGAACTAGTCCCACCAAGCTCCTCACATTTAGTGCAATATTTTCTCGCAAGTCAAAGTAAAACAATAAACAAAGAACTTCCATAGTTTTAATTGCAGTACCGGTAAAAAGATTAAACTCATATTAAAAGTTGAGAGTCGAAGTCACGAGTTGATGAGTGTTAAGCTTGAAAGTGAAGGCCCGAGTAAGAGATAGAGAGAGGACTCAGATGATGTGAGGGTGAGATGAGATGAACACCCGGTGTTGAGTTCCAAATTATAGTTTTTAGGGTTTTCATTTTTCTTAAATTGTTTTTTGGTAGAAATTTTTTTCTCAAAAATTAAATATATATTCATATATTACCTATTTGATCCGGGTGAATGAGCGGGCGGTTCCATACCTAGAATTAGAAATTAGACTAATACTCACTAGTTCTAGTAAATTGGAATTGAGAACCGAATCGGCTTTGAGAATTGCATCAGCTCCCTTGGGAGTAGTTCCGGTCGATTCAGGCAGTTTTCGACTATTCTACACACTCCTAATTGGTGCATTCGTGATAAATTAGTATCTTTAATGGAGTAATAATGCAAAAAAAAAAAATCACAAATTTGTATATTTATGATAAATGAAGGGTAAAATTATGAACTGATACATCCATCAATGCATCCAATTCAGCAATTCGACGAGAAAATCTAATGGGGTAAATTTATCATGAGTATAATAATTTCGAGTTTTTGTGATAAAAAATTACTTTTTGATATATTTATCATGGATATATTGGTTTTTGGTTTTTTATGATAAAAAATATTAGTTTCGGATAAATTTATTATAAATATACCGATTTTAGGTTTTTATGATTAAAAAATTAGTTTTACAGGTATATTAATTTAAAAAATTTTGTAATAAAAAAATTAATTTAAGATAAATTTATATATCAATTTAAGATTTTCGATAGTATCAATCTTTATTTTTTAATTGACTCAGTTTCTACCGCAGGTCAATGCTCGTGCTCGCTCTTTTGTCGCCGTGCGTGAGATCCTTACGGTGCCTAACTCCATCTATGGGAAACAGGACGGAGCTTTCGCTAAGTAATTGTTAACTAGGCGACACGACATCGCGGGCGCTTCGCGTGCGAGCGACGAGGATTTCGCAAACCGTGGTCGGGGTTGAAAACCGGTCCTTTAGAGTAATCTTCCGCGAAGCTGTCGGGTTTAATAAGAGCTCATAACGCTGGGAAAACAGCTTGGGGGGCGGTCTCTCTTCGACGGTCCAAAAGAGCGGCTGAAAGCGATGAACAAGATTCCGGCTTAATCGCACGTGAGGAAGCACAGTGACCACTGACCGAACCGCCGGAATTTTTCTTTTTTGATGCACGGCCGGTCCGCGTGGAGGCTGGTTTCGTTGGATAGATCTTTGCGTTGCGCGGGCCCCATGGCGGGATTTCCACGCGGTGAGATATGCTGGTCCAGACGAAATGAGCTCATCCGCACCGTGCACGAATTTGCTTACTACGAAGCGACGGGGGGCCTAGCGAAACATCATCGAGTCGAACGGCGGGTGGATTTGCCCCTTTCGACTTTTCGTTGGAGGAACTGTTGACCTTGCACGCGTGGAGTTTCAATTAAGTCATGGCGGTTGGTCCCAGATCCGCTAACTTAGCTATACGCCTCTGCATGACTGGTAAACGGATAAGATATTCATGCGTTCGTTCAGTATTAAATGACGCGTGCGGAGGGTTCACGCCCCATTCAACACGTCGGACCAAATCAGGGTTGGCTGATTGAGCCCGTCACCACAACGTCACGAGGCGTGAAAAACGAAACTCGAGGCTAGCGATACACGTAAGGCCAGGCTCGCTCTTCGCGGATTAACCAAAATATCCTGAGAGCAAGGGTAGGTTGAGAATCGAATTTATGACCCTGGAATCCAACCAAGCACGAAACTTATAAAACTAAAGCTGCATTCAAACCCTTCGACATCATTACGTTGTAACTTTATATGATTTATTCAAATGAACAAAATCGGTGACGTGATTGGCAACAAACGAAATCGAAGGGCGGGCGGCCCACTGTGCCAGCCCAAGCCCCAAGGGCAAAAGGATGATGGACTTGCATGGTGATCTCAAATTAAAAGGCTCGGTCCGCCCAACCTTAGCTCGAGACTCTAGCCCGATTCGAGCCGAACACTCTCATCTATCTATTAGGTTAGAACCGAGCCTTGACAATGCATAAAGAATGATCTCCTGAGCCGCCCCGATCAGGGCTTGCTCGGTGATCACTTCCAATTGGCAATCCTCCACATCGACAGGGTCACGATTACACAAAAGAGCGACGGTTATCCCGCGCGACCCTATATTTTGACGTTACGGTACGCGATCTCGTAAAAAAGCACGTAGATGCTCGTTCAATTAGGGCCCGTGGAGATTAGTTGCGTAACTGGAGTTGGAATTCATTTGGGCCTGTGTGACAGCACGAATTGTGCCCGGCCCCATTGCCTGACCTCAATTGGGCCAAGAATGAGATGATGGGCCTCGACAGGTGGCCATGGGCTGTTGCTTTAGCCCAAGAACCCAAGCTGAATCTCGTCTCTTCAGCTCTGAGATCTAAGAGAGACCACTGAGCTGAAGCTTGGTGACTAAAGGATGGGCCTCGACACATGCTATTTTTTTGGGTAACTAATACGGCGATTGGTTCTAGGGTGAGCCGAGCCGCCCTAGAACTGGACCCGTTGGGGAACTGGGAAACGGTTCTTAGGTGGGTCCAATAAATTTTTTTTATTTTCCCTCGTATTTTGTGCAAGGTTGCACGCAAGTGTGTTCTCACTCTTAGCAAGTCGTCATTCTCGGATGGGGTTGTCTTGCCTATGTAATCACCACGTTTCACGCTTGTTTGGAAGTAAACCTCAGTCAAACAATTGTTGAAACATAACATGACATGAAGGAAGCCATAAAGAGGGGATTAGTTGCGCAAGTATGGGTTTCGAGTTCATTTTCTACAAGTCGCACTTGAGTTCATTTTCTATAAATCTTTAGATATCCGAATGAAGGTCGCTTTTGTTGGATTTTGGATCTTCTGCCCCCAATCATTTTTGGGGAATTGTAAAATATATATATATATATATATATATATATCAGTCCAATTTGCACCAAATTAGGAACTGAACTGATGTCACTTAGAATTGGACCAATGCTCATTCTTAGTCATTATCAAGGCAATAACCATCTTAGGTGCCTATAATGTAGCATTGAATTCGAAGTCACAAAAGCAAATTTCCTACCTACCCGATCCGACACTTCATAGTTTTCATTCTCGAGGTGGGGCTTTCAAATTTCTCTTTAACCGCTCGCCCACATCTCGACCACTCCCCATCAAACATAGTGATCTGCTTATTTTCGTTTCATGTTTTCCAATTCGGCAACAGAAGTGCCGAAGTTGCCGAAAAATATAGCTGGATTTGTATTCTCAACGTTTCCATCACAAATGCCTATCCTTCTAGGCAGCTTTTAAATTGCAAATGCTAAACAAAATAGAAAAAAGGGTCAGCCGGCGATGGAGAAGCAAAACGCTCGATCGATCTGCGGCCCCCCGGGGGCCCAAATCGGGAACATTTTCTTTGTCGCAAAGAATGCGCCAGAGAGAGCACACAGGGCCGGCCGAGCCAATGCCCCTCTCTTTCCCTTTCTTTATCACCAGTGATTTTAAGCCGTCAGTGTCATTCCCGTGAAAGCTTTTTCGAAATGATGGTATCGAGGGTCGTGATCTGTCCTTGAGCTGGAGTCAACGTGGAAATCTGGGGAATTTGGCAAGTCCTTCCTCCGGAAGTTAAGACCACAGGAAATTTGATTAAACTAGGGTTTTCGGGCTTTGGTGCCAGCCCCCATGTGACGAGCACACCCCGATTCAAAAAATGGTACCTTCTGGTCGGTCCCCCACTTTGATGCTTGTCGCGCTGAAAAGGACACTATAGCCCGCTTTGAACTTCGGCTTGATGGAGACCCTCTTGCCTCCCTGGTACTGCTGCTGGGGTACGCAATGATTTGGTTATTTTTTACATTTTTTTGGGCTTGAGTTAAGTTTCACGACGGACGATAGATGGGGCGCTTTAATTTAAATATGACAAATGATAACAACCATCGACTTTAGTAATCGAAGTAGATGTGACAATTTAAAGTCATGATGAGAATTAGTGACGGTGTCGGATGTAAGAGATACATCAGACAACATGCTCATTTCTATTAAGTATTTGCGAAAATATGTTTCTATACTTATCATGTCTCTCTCGATCTAGTTCAAGATCTAAAAATCTACTCATCATCTTTTTCGTGTCTCCACATGGTGATGACATTGAGGAGAGTGAACTTAAATTATAACGCGTGTTCATCATAAATGTGATATAAGGTCTATCGATCGGTCAATATTATATTCCGTTTTGACAACCAGTGTAATTATTCGAGGATCTTTAAGGGGAAAGGAGAGAGAATCAACAAAGAATATAGGGCTCATCAACCGACTTTACTTAACCACTGGGGTTTGTTCTAATGACCACTATTCCAACATAAAATGGGGAGGTGGGGGGTTCGCATCCCCATCTTCTTAGGGGGTTGGGGTAGGGATGATTAAATTTTATAAGTGGATTTCGACTCTCACACCCTGCAAGGAGGTAAGGCAAAAGTTCGAAAATGAGTATTAGAATAGGAATAGAGTAGAACTGATAAAAAAAAACTGGCTTTACTTGACAAGTTATTGAAGAATGGCGTTTATATTTGGACAATATGTATAGGAAAGGAAATGACTGATTCTAGAATTTAATGAAACGGTCAAATTATATCTACTCGTATCTCTAACAATATTGCTAATAAGAAAAATATTAATCTCCATAAATATACTTCATTATTGAGATGAGTCTATTCCAGTGGGACAATAGTGTAGTGTACTCATCACAGGAGTATCATGAATGAAATCTTTACTTTCGAATAAAAACTGAAGATTCGCGTAATCCTCATTTAATGGAATATTTAACTTGAAACCAGGCGGACGTAACGAATTGAGAAAAAAGAAGAAGAAATTCTTCCCCGGAGACCACGGCGTCGAGGAAGACAGAAGGCATGAAGGGGGCGCGGGTGGGACCCGCTCCACGCCACTCACGTCAACCACGTTAGCGACTTCGTTCGCATTTAGCGGGGGACCAGATGGGATTAGATTAACAGCAAAAAGCAGCTTTATCAGCCAAAGTAAAATTAAAATAATTAAAAAGAACGAAAAAAATAAAAAAGAAACCGAAATAAAAAACCAAAGGGCATGGGGGATGGAATAATAAGGACGTGCCTCCTCCGGTCCTCCCGTGGCCCCCGCTTTTCCAACGTTCGACTGTTTAAGGATTTTTATCTATTTTATTTAAAAAAAAAACCTTAAAACTTAGCCAACAAGAAAAGACCAGCTCCTCTCTCTCTCTCTCACCGCCACGTCGTACTTCCCGTTGCTCCCCACTCCCGTCGCTTTTTACTACGTGCCCACCCCTTTTTGCTTCGGTGCAAATTTAAAGGAAATAATTATTTTAATAAATAATGATTTGAATAATTCGTTAATTCTAACTTTTAATTTACTTATGTTGAACATGATTCATGTTAACTCGGGGATGACATTTCATGTTTTGGTCAGAATTCAAGATTATTTATGTCATTTTTTTTAGTTAAAATTTCCCCTCCTAAATAATCACCCGAGACGGGGCCCGCATGGATCGTGTTCCCTATCCGACGACGTTCCTCTTTCTCCGAACGGGGCGGTACTAACCACTAAACGACACCGTCTGACAAACTGTCTTCGAATTATTGGTCTCGCTCGCAAGGAAAAAAAATAAAAAAGAGAGAGAGAAATTTTAAAAGAAAAGGGGAATCTTTCGTATTGGGAAAAAATTTATAAAACGACGACGATAATGATTTTAAAAATGAAAAAGAAAAATCACCGATTTCTTTTTTTTTTTTTTTTTTTTTATGGTTTTCTTGATTTTCAGGGAGAGCGACAGTCCCATAATCTGCTGCTTTCTTTTGGAGAGAAGCCGTGGTGCATCGGCAGAAGCTGAATCAGGAAATCTTCCGCAGCAGAAGAACCAAGCAAGCGCACATTCTCTCTCTTCCCTAATCTCGTGCTCTGCTCTGCTCAGTTCAGTAGTTTAGGCGCTTTAAGTGCGCTTCCGCATTAGCGTTACGTCTCCGAAGCTCCTGGTGCGCGGCGTCGAGACGACGCACCCGGCTGCGCGTTCGCGTTCGCGTTCGCGTTCCCACCTGAAGTCGAGGATCTGAGGATTTCTGTTGGGTAGGAGGAATTTCACTTGCTGGGTGGAAAAAGATGTTCACCGACGGCCTGGACACCAATGCCCTCAGATGGGTAAGAGAGGTCGGCCTCTTCCCCGGGTCAAAGTTTCTCCTTTCTCTATTGCGATGTTAAATTTTGGGTTTTTCGTTTGTGGGTCTTTTGTTTGTTGGTGATGGTGATCTCGGGGCACTTCGCATGTTGTGTTCTTTTGGTGGTTGATGCTGTCGAAGCGACTGGCGAGATTGCGGATTTCTGTCCCGTTTGATGTCTTAACGTTCTCTAGAGAAGCTACATTCTCTGTTTTTGGATTTTTTTTTTCTGTGTTTCTGCGTGTACGAGTGCTGCTACCTTGTTGTTCGAAAGAAATATTGGATGGAGATTTGCAATTCTTTATATGGTTTCTCGTGATTTATTATTCACTCCGACGAAATTAAAGTTGTTCAATTTCTCATTCGGTTGGTGCAAATTTTCTCAGATTCTGTCGTTTCCGGACACATGAGTTGGGGACTGTGATTTTCAAAGCTTTCAGTGAATCAATTTTTTGCAATGATTTTGATGTGTGAGTGTGGTTCTTGTTACTTTTCAGAAGGACGGTGCGCTCCCACATTCGACTCTGAGGACGAGGATGGATCCTGTTATTGGCACACGAAAAGGTGGCCATGGTTTTGTACTACCTCCAACATCGAAGTTCCGTAGCGGCCATCTCCCTGCAAGTGCAATCCCAGTGGCAAGTACCATTCATCGCAATGTTGAGGACAGTGGGTCGGGGTCAGAGAATGACGAGATCAGTGATTCAGAAGAAGAAGTTTATGGTGGCCGTTACTCCCTGGATTCATCTCCTCCTCGAGATGAAAGAGTTGGCAATGGAAAGGCTCATGGCTTGAGGAACCCTTTGCAAGGCCGGCCACGATATACCACTGATTCTATGTACTCAGATGTCAGTTCTTCAGTGGAAACATTGATGGGTAGACAGGCTAATATAAGAGAAAAAGGGAATGGGAGGTACCCAGTTAGACAGAATGGTTACATGGAGGAGGATGAGTCATCTGATTCAGCTGCAAGCTCAGAATTCTCTACCACACAAGTCGGCAGCATAAATGGGACTATTCCACGGAGTAGAGCATATGGTTCTGAAGGATATGCCTCGAGCGTGCCTTCGCGAGTTAATACAGAATCTACTGCTGTGAAGGTTCGTCTTAAAAAAAAAAAAATGCCTTTAATTGAGTTAGTCTTATCTGAAATTCAGCATATCTGGTAATTTTTGTGTCCAATATGACACTGCATATGTGCTTGATGATGGAGTAATCCTCCCTTGCGGTGATCAAGGTATATTTGTTCAAATGTCTATAAGAACAATGGCCAGCAGAACAATACCTAGAGTTTAAGATGGATCATAGACTATATTGCTAAATGATGCATGGATACAAGAGTGTTGTTCCCAAGCAGCAATGGGGTACACTATTGATCGAAAAAGTTGCACGTTTATCTATAAGCAGTTACTCTCTGCTGATGTGTATTAATATCTGCAGTAGATAAATACAAACAAGCTGGCATGCTATACTGATTGAATGTGATGAAGATCTTCTATGAAATGGTTAAAATAGCATATTCCGCATTTTTCTGCTTTATTGTGATTAGGGCTATCGTAGGTCACTAGTCTGTTACTCTTAATATTGAAATTTAACTTAGACTATGTACACGTGCATTTGGAGTTGTAAGCAGGTTTTCCAATTTGTTGGCAATTGGTGCCTGTTATTGGCATTGTTACTGTTTCAAGAAACTTCTTAGTTGGATGGAAGTAGTAACCAGAGATTTGAGTTCAGAATCCTTGTAAAGTCGATCATTTTGCTGAAGTAGCCTTTTTTGCAGGATAGTGCCAGAAAAATGCAGAATGGTAAATATTCAGATGATGATATTCCCAGTGCGCCTCCTTTTAGCAGTTCTGCCCATGAAATCAGAAAACCAGTTGAACAAACACCAGCCCCTCGAGCTCAAAGTAGAGCAGGAATTCCAGGTCTCAAAGCTACCAATGCCCCAGAAACAGTTAAATCAACATCTGGGAATAATGGGAATGAAAGTGTGAGTAAGAGTGCAGAGCAATTTGTCAGGTGTGTTGAAGCTTTGTAACAGTTCTCTCCATTAAAACCATATATCTGTGCACAAAGTACTAAAAGAGCTTTTTACTGATTTTCTCTGGAATTGACACTCACATTATGGCTTGCTCCCAATCCACAGGGCTACTCCTAGCGCAGAAACTGTTTTGCCCTCCAGTTCACACCCTCCTCGTCTTCCAGCGTTTCATGCAAGGTAACATTTGATGATCGTGGTTGTGGCTTCTGTTGATGATAAACAGTTCTTTTGACCTGTAATCTGTTGTTTATTCTGTTTCCTTTACTTTAAACACTATGCAGTGCATTGGGTCCTTGGCATGGTGTGATAGCATATGACGCATGTGTACGCCTTTGCCTCAATGCTTGGGCTAGGGGCTGCATGGAGGCTCCTAGGTTTCTGGAAAATGAGTGTCTTCTGCTGAGGGATGCATTTGGGTGAGTAAGCCTTTCTTTTTCAACATGGTTACTTACATGAATTTTTTTTTGCGTCAGAATTGCTTTCCCTCGTGCTTTGTCAAGTTAATGGTCAGCTGCCTGAAACCTTGTGTTCTACAGCTTGCAGCAAGTTCTCCTGCAGTCAGAGGAGGAACTTCTGTCTAAGCGATCGGCTGAGCTTGCCAGTGAGGGAGCTGCGCCGAAACCCAAGAAAATTATTGGCAAGATGAAGGTTCAAGGTATTCTATCATCCTTTGTTTGTCACTATAACTTATTTGTCTCGATTCTTAAGTTGCATATAATTTTGTTTGTATAGACTCCAAGCTCCTAAGATGTCATTACTTTTTGCAGTAAGGAAAGTTAAAACAGTCCTGGATCCCCCTACGGGATGCAATATACTAGCTCTGAAGACACCTTCATCATTGAGAATGCCATCACTAAAAATGGAAGTTCTACGACATAACTTCTCCAACATTCAGTCAACTTTGTCCTCTAAATGGCAAGCTCTCGGAAATGCCCACAGAACGCCCAGAATTGCAGCAAGGGGTTCCTTCTCACGCCAGAGCTTGGCATATGTAAATGCCAGTACTCGTTACTTGAAGCAAGTTTCAGGACTTCTGAAAACTGGGGTGACAAGTCTGCGTAACAGCTCAACATCATATGAGGTTGTGCAAGGTAAATGAAGATTCACGGTGCCTTCCTAGTGGTGGGAAGTGAAAGCCGCGTGTTTTACTATATATCTGCAATTGCTGATATGTTTAGTTAGCGAGCACCTATAAGGACTTTGAGATGTAAACTGGGGATGACAGACAATTAACTAGTCCATCTACTATGCATCTTAGAACATGAGAATCTATATGGCAAGAAGTTCTTTTGCCAGTTTCTTAGAAATTTGAGCAAACTAGCCATATGGAATACGGAAATAGGGGCTTAGTTTGAGTAATGAATGTATATTGTTCCTCACAACAGCTTGATATGTTTCAGTTTCACTTTCTTTAGAAATCTATCGCTACTTAACTCATGGACTAAGTATTTTATATCAAACATCATCAGAAACATACTCTTGTCTGTTGAGACTGAAAAGTACAAGTGAAGAAGATGCCATACGCATGCAACCTGGATCTGGTGAAACTCATGTGTTGTAAGTCATCTGTGTTATTTTCACCTCTCTGTAATTCTATCGTGCAAGAAAAATTTTATTGAACAACTCTACAGCTTTCCAGATGGTGCAGGAGATGATCTAATTGTTGAAGTTCAGGATTCGAAGGGGAAGCATTATGGTCGTGTCCTGGCACAGGTGGCAAGTATTGCCGATGACCCGGTAACGTCTTGTTATGACTTTTCATTACAAGTTCTTAGTTCCTGCAGAAGTTTTAACTTGGGCAATACTTTGTTGGGGTGGTTACTCTCGGCTCCTGATAGATTTTTCAGTGAGGAAGATAACATAAGCTTGTCTTGATATTGAATTCAGGCTGACAAGTTGCGCTGGTGGTCTATTTATCGTGAGCCAGATCATGAGCTTGTAGGGAAACTGCAGTTATATATAAATTACTCAACTAGTTCTGAAGACAATAGTCATCTCAAGGTGAGTTTCTTTAGTACCATTAGATTGATACTTGTGCTTTGTTGAGTAAGTTTACATTATCATTACTTTCTAGTTTCCTATATGACATATCTGAGATCTCATGTAGATGCCTATGACTATACAAACACATAAATTGTTAAGTTTTTGTGTCCAAGTTGGCTCTGACTTCTGTCGTCATTAAAGTAGAGCATGTGATATTAAGAAGCTGATAACAGAGTAACTTCAAACTGCTGAGGCCAGCTGTTTTTATAATCCTGTTTTCTAACAAAGGCCATGTCAGAGAGGAGAGTAAAAGCTTTGCAATATTCTTGTTTGAAGTCGTAAATTTGATCTTTCAGAAATTTTTCTTCTTGTCCAGAAATATGTGTTATCATGCATCCTTTTGAACATTTTAACCAGACTAAATGAGGTTTCCTTCTAATCCACAGGAAGTTACTGGGATAGAAGATGGATATCTATAGTAAGAAGTATCTTAGAATTAAAAAAATTATTAAATTAACCAGGGAAGAACATTGGAGCAGAATCCAAAAATGCTTTTAGATTAAGCTTTCCAGCGTTCTTGCTTCCTTATTGTGCGGAGCTATGTGTGGCTAGTAACAACTGTTTAGAGGTTACTGTCGATTGCAATCACCTATTTACTTCTCTGAGAGCCTGCTAAGGCCCTGGGTCACAGTTGAACTGTGGGGTGGGAACTCTGCAAATTAAGCAGCTCAAAGACTTAGCATGGTTTACTCTGCCAACTGAGCAGCTCAGAGATTTACCATGGTTCCTGCAATCTAAGCAGCTCAGAGACTTACCATGGTTTAATGCAGTGATTCATTGTTTGATTGAGGAACATGCTTATCCCTTTAATGATCTGTCAATATCTCAGTTCTTTCTTGAACACTTGTGGATGATTTGAATTTTAATGTCTTCTCTTGGCTGTTGTTGACTTCCTGTTTCTTTGGATTCTAGTATGGGACTGTTGCAGAAACTGTTGCATATGACCTGGTCCTAGAAGTTGCTATGAAGGTGCAGCAGTTTCAACAAAGGAGCCTGTTGTTGGAGGATCCTTGGAAATGGCTTTTAACAGAGTTTGCTTCATATTATGGAGTTTCTGAAGTCTACACCAAGCTGAGGTAGGGAGACGGTTGGTTTCGCTGCACTTTCTGTTGGAGTTGTTAATGATGTCATTGATCAATAACCATCGTTCTATCTTTTCTGGCAATTTCCTGTCGTGGTTGAGATTTTCACATTCTCTGCAGATACCTTTCATACATAATGGATGTGGCCACTCCTACTGCCGACTGCCTTAAACTGGTGTATGACTTATTGATCCCTGTACTTATGAAGGGCCAAAGTAGAGGCACATTAAGCCATCAGGAGGTAAAGTTCAGCTTTGGAGTTCTTTTCCCGTCATAAGAATTTGATTTGAGTTAGATGGTGGGACTGCCTCTGTTGCCTTTTTTTACAATTTTTTTATATTCTTTGATAGCTTCTTTTCTTCTTCAGTCCTTTCAATTCTGGGCTTTATGCTTGAGTGCATTCATCCTGAATTTTATGTACTATCTTCACTCGCTTCAATAGAACCGCATATTGGGAGAAGCCAAGGAGCAGATTGAACAGATCCTTGCTCTTGTTTTTGAGAACTACAAGTCACTGGATGAGTCAACACTCTCGGGGATTATGGATGTTTTCAGGCCCGCAACTGGGGTTGCTGCACCTGCCTTGGAACCTGCTATCAAATTATATACGCTGCTTCATGATATACTGTCTCCCGAGGCACAGACTAGCCTGTGTCAGTATTTCCAGGTCGAAGATACTGGCATGCTCCCAAATGCCAATTTCCTTTATTTGTGCGATTTATTTACTCTTAATTCCTTTTTACCTTATTAACCTGCATTTTGCTTGCAGACTGCCGCCAGAAAAAGATCAAGAAGACACTTGACTGAGACTGATGAATATGTTACAAGCAATACTGAGTTTATGCTGATGGATCCTGTATCTATGTCCACTGCCTACCAGAAGATGACCGCACTTTGCATGAATATAAAGAATGAAATTTCTACGGATATTGAGATCCATAATCAGCATATACTGCCTAGGTATGTTCTCATGCTCATTGTAAGACACAAAAGGCTTGTTCTGGAAAATCAGTTGCATTTGCATTCAGTATCAGCATTCAGCATTGCATTTGAGCTTGATAATGCATGTCAATTTCTTACAATTTGGTTCAGAATGCCTAAGCACGAAAAATAGATATGTGACTACTCTCAAGCTTTTTCATTATTAACACTGGTGTCACTAATGTACAACAGTAATACTCCTTATCTGCTGTGAAAACTAGCTGGGTTCTTTTAGTAGCCACAGCATTCTATTGCTCTCACACTACTTGCACCTGCAAGATTGCTGCCAATACTAGCCACATTTTGTTGACCACTCTAGGTATCTTCTTGTGCTAGTTGCACATGCATGAGTAGAACATCAAGGTTGCAACTTCATGGAACAAGATTACACATGCAACTCATCCGCGTGCGATCTTGCAAAATGCTATTTTCTTGGGGGCATCTTGTGTGGAATGTCTTCACATTTCTGTTGCTTATCTGGTAGAACAGTTACTGAAACTCGCAATTATTCTGATGATAATTTTTTGTTGCAGTTTCCTTGACCTGCCAAATTTATCTTCAGCAATATACAGCAGTGAGTTATGCAATAGATTGCGTGCATTTCTTACTGCTTGCCCACCCTCTGGTCCGTCCCCTCCTGTGGCAGAGCTTGTCATTGCTACATCTGATTTTCAGAGGGATCTTGCTAGCTGGACAATCAGGTAGGGAACTGTAATGAAATACGCTACTACTCTATGTGACACAGTGCCTTGGATGAAATTAACTCCTTTTTTTTTTCTTCTCAAAATTTTCAGTCCTGTGAAAGGTGGTGTCGATGCTAAAGAATTGTTCCATCTGTATATTTTGGTATGGATTCAAGATAAGCGCCTGGCCTTACTCGAGTCATGTAAATTGGACAAGGTATGAGTTTGCCAGGACGTCATGCATTCAATCTCATATTTTTATCTGATTCGCACTTTCGCAATGCAATAGAAGGCCTACCAGATTGGTTGCTTTTGTTTGAAGAATCTTAATCTGGTCGACACTTTCATCACTTTGCAGGTGAAATGGTCAGGTGTTAGGACTCAACATTCTACGACTCCCTTTGTGGATGAAATGTATGATCGGCTGAGAGAGATGCTGAATGATTATGAAGTCATCATTTGCAGGTGGCCAGAGTACATATTTGTGCTCGAAAATGTATGTCAACATGATTATCTATTGCTTTTTATCCATCTAAATGAAGTTGCTGATATTAATTATACTTGTTCAAATATTTCTTCTTCTTTTCTTTAATTTATCTCGGCATGTGCCAGTGCGTGAGTTTATTTTCTACTTGAAAAGATTTAAAAGAAAGGAGGTAGCTTGTTCTTTTGGAGGATATAAAGATGGAAAGCCATGTGTAATATAGCTGTAATTCTTTTGCTGAATAGGCTATTGCTGATATTGAAAAGGCAGTGGTGGAAGCTCTGGACAAACAATATGCAGATGTCCTCTCACCTTTAAAGGATAATCTAACACCTAAGAAATTTGGCCTTAAGTATGTTCAGAAACTTGCAAAGCGATCAGTATGCTCCTACACTGTGCCTGATGAGGTGAGTCTTTATTTTATGAAGTCTCCCAGTCCATTAATTGATATTTTTAAGTTCCTCTGGTGTTTGTCACATATAAGTTGGTGTCCTAATGATGCTTGCGTGCAGCTTGGGTTACTTCTAAATTCCCTGAAGAGAATGCTAGATGTCTTGCGTCCTAAGATAGAACACCAGTTCAAGTCATGGGGTTCCTGCATGCCCATCAGTGGAAACACTGCTCCTGGAGAGCGTCTCAGTGAAGTGACAGTCATGCTGAGAGCCAAATTCAGAAACTATCTGCAGGCTGTTGTGGAAAAACTTGCCGAGAATGTTAGTATCGACTCACATCATTGATAATTTCTGTGAAAGTTATTATTTTTACATGGAAATGTCAGATGTTGAAGTATAATCTGATCTTGTGTCCATGCAATTTCGAAATGAGCAATGTGTATTCAAAAGTTGGCAAAAAAGTAGTCTTGGATCTTGTAGTATGGAGAGTCCCAGAGAAAGGGTGCCTGTTACACTAGAAGTCATATCTAATAGCTGATGGTTCCCTATGGAGGAAGGCCCCTATTTTTTGTGAGGACTTGCAAGCTTGAGTTTCTTTATGGAGTCATCCTTCCAAAGGCTCTTGCTTTCTTATTGCCTCGTTGCTGGATTATATGATTATCATGCCACTTTTTGCGAGTTGTGCTTTTATCTTTAACTTATTCAGTAGTGCTTATCCTGTAAACTTGCATCACTCATTGTTTCAATCTCCTCGCGTCTCTGACTTCCAGTTTGTTTTTTGTCTTCTAGTCAAAGTTACAGGCCTCTACAAAACTGAAAAAGGTTCTGCAAGATTCCAAAGGGACTGTGGTGGAATCGGATGTACGGGGTAGAATGGAACCCCTGAGAGAGCAGCTGACGGAAACAATGAATCACCTCCACACAGTCGTTGAAACTCATGTCTTTGTCGCTCTTTGCCGAGGTTACTGGGACCGGATGGGACAGGTAGATTATGCTCAAATGAATCGATGCAGATTGTTGCAGTTTCCTGATGACTGAAATAATAGGATTTGTGTCATTGATGATGCAGGATGTTCTGAGTTTCCTGGAGAACAGGAAGGAGAACAGGTCGTGGTATAAAGGTTCACGAATTGCTGTATCTGTAAGTAGAAGAATCTTAAGATTTTTTTATCTGACAGTGATTAATAGAGTAGAAGAGCATGCATAGAGCATCACTGGCAAATATTTAGGATACCTTTCCGAGTTTAACTGCTTGTTCACAAGATCAGCTTTTATCTACACTAATTGTTAATAGGGCACAGGCACTGTTTAAAAAGAGTCAGCTTGGTACTTTTTTATCTGACAGTGATTAATAGAGTAGAGGAGCATGCACAGAGCATCACTGGCAAATATTTAGGATACCTTTCTCAGTTAATAGGGCACAGGCACTGTTTAACAAGAGTCAGCTTGGTACCTTTTTTTGGCTATAGATTTCAATCAGTGGAAGAATATTTAAATGTGTTCAGGATGAAAGGAATCCCAATGTGTTCAGGATGAAAGGAATCCCAATTTCATGGAAAAGGAATACTTTAAAAGCATGTGCTTAGCTCGACATTGAGTTAGGAAATTCCATCTGCTTGCTTTTCTACTTTCTCCTTTTCCTTCCAGATGGTGATAACTTTAGCATTACCTGCGCAGATCTTGGATGATACTTTTGCCTCACAAATGCAACAGCTTCTTGGGAACGCTCTGCAAGAAAAAGACGTTGAACCTCCTAGATCGATAATGGAAGTGCGGTCGATACTGTGCAAGGATGCTCCTAATCACAAGGACAGCACATTTTACTATTAGGCTTGTGTATATAGACTTGAGTTGAAGATCAAGTAAAGCTGGACTTTAGGAGCCTCGGATATGAAGCCATCACATGATTAGTGATAGGGCAGGATGCCGGAGCAGAGAACACTTTCCCTGAAGTCTTCTCCTGCAATCTTTCTGTCTGCCGGAATGCACGTGGCAATTACAATTTTTTTATTGACCCTCGTAACAATTTTGTAGAGGGAGCAAGCAACTCTGCTGCTCCAAGCATAGTATTGTCAGTAGGGTTAATACCATTAGGGTCTGTTTCCATATTGGTCTTCAAAGTGACAGAAAGCTATGCTCATTTATAGTTTTTGTCAAGTGCATATGTCAATGCAATAGTTTTGTTTTTCCCTCGTTTTATTCTGACATTTCACGAATTGTTTGTTTTTTAATGACTAGGACAACTAGTCTACTGCTCCAATTAACTTGGGAAATTAGACCAGGGTTGTTCTGCACATTCAATTATAATGTTGCCTCTATAAAATAGAACATTTCGAGAGTAGAGTAGAGATCAAAGAACTTAGGAATTGGTTAAGATTGGTTTGCCAAGTTACTGCAGTATAATATTTGACCCAGATAAGGATGCATAGCCGAATTGGGAAGGTTGACAAATTCATATCTGATTTAGACGCTGTGTAAAGATAAATATGCAATGAATAGAGTTTCATAAGATGGATGGACTCTTTGAGTAAATAAAGAAATTATTTATTGCCGTGGCGGTCCAATTAATGAAAAAAATTATCGATCGAGTTCCCCCTTGACATGACAATACTTGAGGCATTCAAGATTTTCAAGAGTAAAAAGAGTCTTGAGTTCAAGATGGAAGATCTTGAATCACATAATGACCGAGAGTACATAGCCGAATCAAGCAAGGAGGATGGCTTGGCAGTTGTATGTTTCTGATGGGCTGTGCAACACAAATAGGCACTGCATGCAAATGGAGTCGTAAGGCCTGACGCATGCTGAGTGCATGTGTTTTTAACAGTGGAAGGTACTGAGAGGTGTAAGACCAGTTCTGCATTCAATAGCAGACAATTTTTACATGGCATTTGTGTCCAAACTTGAAGTATAGAACAGATTCTCATTTACACGATTTTGGTGACACCAGAGGGTAATAAATCAAACTGGAAAGCCTAATTAATGCACTAATGTCAAACAAGGTGGACAACATCAGGCTGCATTGGCAGCACGGGCATGGAATGAACTAATTAAGCTCCTCTGCAGGCAGATCGTGAAGATCAGAGAAGCTTTGAGATGACATGACAAGAAGTCCAAAAGGCATTTGAGGCAGCCCTGAGAAGTACAGGGTTCTGATAGATCCTGAAAAGAACAAACATTGACCACAATTACGTTGAGAGAGAGAGAGAGAGAGAGAGAGAGAGAGAGAGAGAGAGTTGCAAAGGTCAAGAGCTGGATAAATCTGCAAGAGTATGGAGGTTAAGAATTGTCTAAAAGAACAGCGTAAGATTCAAAGATGCTCCAGCATAGAAAATATAGGAAAGTCACATGCAGGAAATAATAAACCAATATTTGAAAGGAGATTAACTAGAAGACACACCCAATGGCTGTTGCCCCCCAGGATGCTACGTTATAGATGACTTTGCTCCCATCCCATGCCTTCCGGAGCTTTCCTTTCTTCTTTTTCACAGAGAATGTCTTGCTAAGAGCTAATAGGAAATTGAAAGTGTGTCAGGACTCTTCTTATCAACCAGTGATGTATAAAATGTTATCCCCTTTCCATGCACTGACAGCCTATCAAGTACTTTTTGTGACTAATAGGAAAATACAATAAAACGACTGAGAGGCTCCAATGTCTGACCTGCTTGGAGTTGGTTAGGAGTTAATTCCTGAAAACACAGAGTGGCTCTGTTAGCAAAGTCATATGCACCTAAGGTATATTCCAATCATGCTTATATTGAAAAATTAGCATCAAATGAGTATGCCTATGACATGATTTGATCATTTATTTAATATGTCAGGCTTCTTAATGCATAACTTTTCAAGAAAAACGCACATAAAATTGAAATATGACCTCAGCTCCACCTTTACAATAAATGAAGCTTATGAAATTATGCAACCAATCTGTAGGACAGATATATATAAGAAACCTCTATCAACAAGTTCAAATAAAGAAATATTTGCCTCCTTTAAGATTCAAAGCGCTCTGAGGTTGGAAAAGCGTGAGTTGCTGAAATGCATGTCCATCATGCCATGGGTAAGGAATAAGCATGCCTTGCTGAAGATCAGAGGCAATAGTTGCTGCTTCTCAAGCAGGTGACACAATTTTTCAATCATCTAAAACAGAACAGGTTCCTCTGATCTTTACCATTCAAGATACATACTATAGGACACCACTGCAATCACCATCCATCATACATTGATGCAGAACAAAGTTCTAGTGGAATATATTCCGTGCTAACCTAAAAGCAGCATAAGTTGCATCATTCGGGAAATAGGGCAGTCTGGAGCTCCTTTAAATTTGGTACATATAGGTAAAATGATGCATTATGAATTGTTCTCATGACAAAGCAGTACGAGCCCTGGTGTGTAGACCTTAGTAGATCCAGGTTGTATGAGCTCTTTACAATCACAACACTGTTGGAAGTCTGAAAAACTCAATAGTGCAGTCATCAACTTTCCATTGACCAAAACATCAGATTGACCAACATTTATCACAGTTTCAGGAGACATTACTGCCTGCATCCAGAGCCGTAGGGGATATATGTAAGTTGTTGGGTAAGGTGGATCCCATATGGGACCCACATGATCCACTGGATCAGTTACATTAGGCCATATGCTGCTGGTGCACCTAATGATCACACCAGTGCCAGATATACCAGAGAAAGTGGCCTAAAGTAAATCCAATGGAATAAAGTGACCTCCAATCTCCAGGATGTACTACCACTTATTCTGCTCCAACCTAACTTTTCTCTACTAGCATCAATAGTTGATTGTCCAACCACACCAGACAAGTTTTTATTGAATAAATCATTCTAATAACATCAAAACAAAAGAATATCTAATGCAAAATCCAGCGCATAGACATAGTAATAAATATGATATATTGGCCAAGTGTTCATCATCCGTGACTATCTTTGACCCTGGTTAATCAAGTGATGCATTTCATGTCTCATAACAAGTGTCTGTCATTGAATATATGGGCTCATTACATCAGTACAACAAAACTCTTAATGAATGTTCTCATTACGCAGTATGCAAATAAATAAGCAAAATATTTGAACTAACTGACTTCAGGGAACAAATTTGCATACCTTTGTCTGCTTGAGAGATGACAGATATGCAGCCATGAAGCATGCAATACCCTCTACAATATCTTCTTGCCTCACTAGAACATAATCATCTTCATCCAAATCAGCATTTTCAATATCCCAAAGGTCATTTTTATTGACCATATCCCAAGAGCTACCTTCCTCTGCTTGCATATGAAAAAATAACTATCAATTGATCTTAAGCAAACTATTAATTAGAATAGTTATGCAGTCTAACAATTGAAAAGTGCCCAGGGTCCAAAGGGCAACAGCTCTGAATCGCATTCTACAACTAAAACAGGAAGCATACCATTTTGAGGAACTGACACCTGAGCACACTCAAGCTTTTCCAGGAATTCTGGGCATTCAACTCTAGATTTCAGAAGCTCGCATAACTGTATTAAAACAGGAAGAAAAGCATGCATCATTTGACAACATACATATGACTGGGTGTGCTCCCCACAGAAATTTACTAATGGCTTAATGAACAGTATGGTCAACTGTTGTCATAACTTTCTTTCATTATTTTTAGGGTGCTTCTGGATTATCTACTGGAAGGACCTTTTGTCAACTCAGAACCATTGAAGAATCAACCAAAAATTGTTGGAAGCAAGATCTAACCAAAAAACATAGTGAAGCACAAGTCACTCTTGTAAGATTACATATGCGACAGATGACAGAAAGCCCATCATGGATAGTTATGCAAAGCCATTTGTAATTGGAAGAAATTAAAAATCCTCCCCTCATAAGACAGCAAAGCCCATCACCAGTTGAATTGCTGTCCTCTACAACCCTAATGTGGTCATGGAAATATTGCTCTCCAATTTTTCATTCTTTTCCACTATGAAAAATAGGTCCTAGAAATGCATGATCACAAATCTGACTACTAAAATCTTTCACTTCCAAAAACAAGTTCTCCAATCAACCAGCAAAAAAGCCAATGGAATTACAATTCTGACCTACGTAAGCCCGAAACATTGATGAAGCTGGAAAACAATCCACAGCCAACGTCAGGCCTACTTTAGAAGTCAAACATTCTTCTTATATTTGACCTGAAAATAGAAAGGCGTAGAATCCCTAGACTTAATACTATAAGTCAAAGTACCAGGGACCAAGAAAAGGACCAAAATATAAAAACATCGATGAAAAATTATAACGCGTTAAAGCACACCGAGCACATGATCCTCATATTTTGATAAAAATCTCATTTTGATCAGAGAAGCAGTTTTTCTTGAGGCCATGCTACTTTGAAGCAACGACCTTTGCAGTATAACAGTAGCTCTCAGTTAAACTGGTCAAGAATGTAAATTCATCTATACACTAGCATGCAGCACCTCCAACACAATCAGCTCCATCAACAGGACTAATTTCCTGGATTTGGCTGTTGGACAGGGATCGATCACACATAACCAATACAAGAAAATGAACAGCTGTCTATGAGATCTAAAAGTCAGAATCTTTCAGAATTTCCAACACGATGATTGAAATCTGCGTACCTAAAGCGCACAAAGCACCAACATGTAAATGACTCATAGCAGCAAGTACAACTGACATCCAGATGCTGCATTAATATCCGCTACCCAAAATGAAAGCACTCGACCATTAATGATTCCACAACCGTTATTAAGATATGACAGCTCTTGCCATTACACACTTTCTGACCCCTCCAAAAAGAAGCAAGTGCCAATAGTTTACTCGATGCAAGCAGAAAAAATTGTAGTTCCATCTGCTATTTTCAACCCATACTCTTAAGTAACGAACAAAGATAGAAACTTTAACTGAATCTAATTCTCCCCATAACACCACCGCAATACAGATCAATCCCAGCGAAGAGGGGGGAATTCCCCGCCGGCAGATTTATCGAGTTGCATATTCCATGAATTCAAAAGTTTCTCTTAGGCTCAAATTTCCAAGCCGAACGACGCAATTGAACACGCCAAGAAAAAAGCTCCAAATCGCAACGACAAAACCCGAAAGCCACCCCCACGACCATACCTCATCAGCTTCCCGATCTTGGCAGGGCTCCACCGAGTCCCGGCGGTTCGGCTCCGCGCCATCGCCGTCGCTGCCGTCGCCGTCGCGGTCGCGGTCGCCGTCGTCATCAGCATCCGCGCCACCCTCGCCATTGCCGAGCATCTCGAGGGCTCTCTGGCACTGCTCCAGCACGGCCTGCAAAGTCTTCCGCTTCACGCGAACCGATTCGCGAGCTGCCTTGTCGTCGACTCCCATCTCCTCCATGAAGAATTCGACCCCAAAGAAAAAACAAAAATAAAGATTTGATTTTCCCAGGCGGAGGAACTCGCTTTTTCGGAGAATCCGAGACTCGCGTCTTCGAACTTCCTCGAGGAGATCCGAGGTCGAGGAGGAGGAGGAATTACTTTGGTTGTCGGGATTGGTTAATGATGTCGGGCACGGGGATGGTATTCTCGTCGACGGCGGTACCTATCTTGTCCCACGCCTAGTGGCCGCCCCATCATCATTCTTTTTTCGGTTTTGAATATCATAATATTTGTCGTAGACTCGTAAGCTACCCATACGTCTACCTCGTTGTAGTTTATGACCCGGGACTTGCTTGCAATTCTCGTAATTCATTTGCACTTGGAATTAGTAATTTGCCTTTACGGACGGCGATTTGTTTACAGAGTCCGTAATGCAGGGACTTAAAGAGAAATGCAAAGTTATTTTCCTAAACTTTTTTTTTTTTTGTCTTGACGTGCGTTCACTAAAAGTAAATTTATTACTTTACTTGAATATCAAACTATGATTAGCCATTAAAGAACGAAAGAAAATTCATGTAATTCGGATTAGAAAATTGATTGTTAAAGTAAACCCAATTCCAACTAAACCTAAAAAAACACACAGACTAGCATTCACACTAGAATTAAAGAAGCAGCCCAGCTTTATCCGAGCTTGAATCGATAAAACCAGCCCCCCCATAGAGTAAGAACCAAAGATGGATCCTTGCAAAGCCAATTAACTAGGGATCTTGATGATGGCAACAGCATGGACCAAACTGAAGTTAAGGTTTTGAGAGCTATTGCTGAGCAACGATGGAATCGTCGAAGAGGTTAGGTGAGGTGATGTTGGGGTCACACGACCCCAACAACCTAGAGTCATTTGACTAGCACCTCAACATTTTGCTCCAGTTCTTTTTGAGCCCGTAAAGGCTTTTGACAAAATGTTAAGGTGTTAATAACTTTCGTTGAAAAATCATAATCAATTTGAATTATTTGTAAATATTATTTTCCTACCTGTGGTAACTTATCTTCACAATCATGACATTCATTCATAATTTGTATACCTCAAAGGCCTTATCAATGAATAACTGCACTAATGTGTCGTAATTTTCATTAGTCGATGGTAACATCTGACCGTGTATTCCGATTACCCGCCTCTACTTTTTGAAATTAGATATTTCCATCCCCGGCCCAACTATAATGCCCAGAGTACCCTCGAACGACGAAATCAGGATTGGAGTGATGGCACTAGTCTTGAAACGACACCTGGGTAGGCCCGTTTGCGTGACTACTGGGCTCATAATGGGCCCAGTAAATGTAGGCCCACCATCTTCAGGCAGTCTCGAGCAATTGACACTCGTTGAAGGACCCGGTTCAGCCTGCCCAACCTCAACTACTTGATCCTTATTAATAATAATAATGGTAATCAGGTAGTGCTAAACAGATGTATTTTTTTTTTTTTTTTTTTTTAAAAATTTTCCCCCGGTCCAGCCTGATCCCGACCTGATCCATCTATCTGACGTTCCTTTTAAGTTAGTGTTGCATGCTGGCATAGCATTGTATGCGCCAACTGTGAACCTAAAGCAATACAAAAAATACTGGATCCATGAAAACAAAGAAGTCATTGGCACCGTCGCACCACCAGAAAAACGAAAAACAATTGCGGAAGGAAGGTGCACCTAGGGTAGGGACGATGAGGAGGACGGCAGGGCCAACTAGCCACCAACAGCCGCAGCCATCACCCCCTCTTCTCTTCTCTCGAAAGAGTTTGAGTATGACTTATACTTCATATCAATAAGAAACGCGGGTCATTATTTTATTAAGTTTGGGCTCATAAATAATTACTAAGTATATATAATTTCATTTTCTTGTAATTGAAAATTGTAATGGAGGGATGCGGTGGCTCTCAATTGAGGGTACAAGGCTGACAAGTCGGTTGAGAGACATTATGTGAAATACTCATTAACCTTGCAGTGAGTGTTTCACTCACCTCTCCATCTTCATTGGCGCGGGCGGCTACTATACCAATATATCGATTCTTCAAACACCCCTTATGAGGTGCGATGAAGTTTACTCTCCCCACTCGAAGAGCCTCCTAATTCTTGAGTGTAATTTTTTCTTTCCCACTTAAGAGGGAATACCCTCGATGTTTTACGTCCCAGAATTTAAACAAAGTAGTTTTATGACATTCTCGGATCCAAGTTACTGAACATATATAGTCACATTCTCTTGTAATTGAGGATTATAACGGAGAAATGGAGTGCTAATAATAGTAAAATCCTCTGCTGAATATAGCTCTGGTTTAAAGATGAACAAGAATAAATTTTGTTTCTCGAATTTTATTTCTCGCCTTTAGTCACTCATTTCTTGTGTGTGCGTGATGAATCCTAATACAGAAAACAGGAAAGGCAAAGCTACGGCGCTTCTAACTTTAGCCGGCGCTCCCCACTCTATACCCGCAAAATTTCTGCCATGATCCTACCGGACAACATAATTACAAATCTTCACAAAGTAAGGTAATATAAAATAAAATAAAATAAAATAAAATAAAACGAGAGATGGAATCGGAATCCTCGGATAAAGCATCAGAAGCATCAGATTTGCAACAGGTACAATGAACGTTCGCGTCCTCATCGTGGGGGTGCTGCAACATGTAACGTCCTTGAACAATGATTGAAGGGGACAAGCACTAGCAAGATATCTCCACCCCACCAAACACAAAGAACCTCCCGCGACTGATTGCAGGACACCCTGGTCCACACGCATCGAACGCTTTCAAGTTCATTCATGGATTGGAGAGACGTCCTTCGGATCGGGAATGATTCGATGTCAATCGGAGCTCTCCCCCACCGAAGTCGTACACCCCGCTGACTAGACCTGCTGATTGGTTCGCTCGCTCGATCGAGCACGAGCCCTTAAATCGCCACCCCCAAGTTTTCCACGCGGATTAAATGCGTTCGCTTTCCCCTTCCTGTGCACGGCACTTGATTGTCATTCCACATATGCCGGTTTATTGGCAAACATAAAGATTAGCATGTGTTAATCGGCATCGGTAGTCATCAATGCAGTGTGCCCTGTTATCGAAATATGATGATGGATAGTAGTGGTTGAGATAAGTATCGGCAATGAATAATTATTGGAGGGAAATTAAAATGTAGTTTAGAATCTTAAGAAAAATTCCAAATAAGGACCTAAAATGCCTAAATTTTCTCAAATAAGGATTTGGAGTGGCTATATTAATTTCAAAAAAATATCTAACCTATCAAATTGAAGGGAATTTTTGTCTTTTACTTTAATTTCTTTCAATTTATTTCTTATTCTTTTAATTTTCCATTTTTTGTTTTATTTTCTCCCCCTCCCTCCGCCAATCAAGGCGGAGGTCATCGAACTCAGGCGAGGGTAGCCCTCACTTGTGTCGGGCAAGTGAGAGTGTTTGTGAGGTTCACCCTCACCTGGGTAAGCGAGCGGTCTCTGCCGGCCATCATCATCGATGGCTAGGGGAGGAAAGAGGAAAAAAAGAAATAGGAAAGAAGAAAAAAATATAGTTACATTTTGTTGATCATAATACCATTTCTCTAATGGCTAAAATAGTCATCAGTCAGCCAAAGGCCCTTATTTAAAATCATTTAACCACTTCAGACTTTTATTTGAGAAGATTTGATCACTTTAGGTCTTCTTTGAAATAAGGTCCACTTCGAGCTTTTATTTGAAAAAAACGAGAGCACTCCCGGTTCTTATTTGGAATTTTCTCTGAATCTTATAATCAACAAGACAGTTAAGGTTTGAGGGAACAATTATTGCTTAAAGTAAGATTGTGAGACAACCATAGATACAAGAAAGAAGATTATGTAACGGTTTGAGAACATGGATGGGAAGCTCGTGGATATATAGGAACATGAAGGCGATCAACGGAAGTGAAGTGCAATCACTGGAAACAGTCAAGGGATAGTTACTTCAAAACCATTATAAATACCACAAAATCAAATCAAATATTTTTTTTCAATTATCTTTAGCTTTTGTGGGCTGTACTTTTAATTTCCCTAGCTATAGTTCTCCAATTGGTGTCATTGATTAAATTTCAACATATATCTTTATCATGGGTGTTGTGTCATCAATTAAATTCTAGTGCAGTATTTTTGTCTTTTTGTTTTCGGGTTATGTCGTTGATTAAATTCAACTGAGTTTAATTATGTTTAGTTATCTAGTCGAGTCTGTATCTTCCGAATCTTGCCATTAATTAAATTTTGGCCTCCTTAAATAAAAATTAAAGAATTAATTTCGATGAAAGATATTCCATCACTTGAACAGTTCCGACCAAATACGAGAATGTCAATCCGACATTTACGGAGTCGAGACTGAGAAGACTTGGAGAACCCAGCTCAAAGTCGTCCCGGATTCAGGATGACTCGCCTTTTTCCAATCAGATTCGTTAGCAATTGACGAAAGACCACGTTTTCCTACTCTTTTTTTTTTTTTTTTTTTTTTTTGGACAAACCACGTTTTCCTACTTTCCTCGATTTTATCACGAGGGGCTTTCCTCGAGATGATCCATCAACTGCGATGCCGGGTGCGGGAAATTATCTGAGATAGTGTCTCGTATCTTCGGGCAAAAAACCTGTCCTAATCCTACTTAAGAACATAATCAAATTAATTTTTTTTTTTTTTTAAAGAAAAGGAGGAAGGAGAGATGGAAATCGAAATCATCGGATGATTATTTGATTTGTAATAGGAACCATGATTAATCACCTCCTCACGACGGTGCTGGTTGCTGAAGCATGTTGTCCTCGCGATGATTGAAGAGAAGACAGAGCAGCAGCAGATCATCCACCCCTCCGCGTATAAAGAAGAGCCTTTTTTACATAATTAATTGCAGAACGCATCGAATGCTTCAAGTTGGTGGGACTAGAAGGGACGTCTTTGGATCGGAAACGATTCGGTGCCAATTGGATGGAAACTCTCTTCCCTCCGCAGTCAATTAGGCCGTCGCACCCCATTTGATTAAACCTACCGACAAGCTTGCCCAATGGAGAGTGGGCATTAAATCCGATACCAAGTCCTAGTTTATTAAGCGCTCAATATGAGTGCGCAACATCGCTGAATAAGACGGGTTTGATAAACGATCTCAATATGCTTAGTATTATTTAATATCACGTACTTTAGAGTGCATTTTGTTTAGCATTCCTAAAGGACTTTCGGCTTCTATAACCCCATGAGAAAATTTGGATAATCTAATAACTATTTTGAAGGAGTTTTCAATTAAAAGTCAATATTGGGTTTTCGCTTTTAATCAAATGCCGAAACTTATTTTTCTTCCCAAACTACCCTCATCAATTCTTCAAATTTCTGATTTTGTCCCTTGTTATTTCTTATTTAAAGATTTGCATACATTATTTTTTCAATTTTAAAAAAATAAAAACTAAAAAACTTATATTAACCACCCAAAGGACTTTTCAAATATATTTTCTGCAAAACATTACATGAGATGCGACGAGAAAAGATGAGAAGGTTGGGATTGCATATATCTTCTATTGTATGACGTACTAATGCATATAACATAGGATAATGCTTGCGCGCATATATAATATGCTATGGTATCATGTGCGCCGACGCAACTTAAGAATCGATCGCCAATCAACGTGTCATGTGAAATTTAAAGTCTCACATAAGACATTGCCCCGTTTCGGCGGGCCACAAGTTTCGGGCATCATTGCCGGCGCGTTTGCCTTCCACTAAACCTCCGAGTGGAAAGAAGTGTCCATCCACCTCCTCCCTACCAATCATACGGGCTCCAAGTGTCCCAACCCCTCGTGTCCACTAGTCTATACAGTCATAAGCACTAAAACTCAATGGCTTAATTCCCAAAGACCACCCTCAACTTTAGATGTAATCCTAATTTCATTCCAATTTTTTTCTAAGAAAACTAACAAATTTTCACAGCCATCTCAAATCCATCCTCATGCCTAAAAAATTACCACTAATTCCTTCAAAATTATCAACATTGAAGACAATTAAAGGTTTATCATCAAGACGTGAGTCTTCACCACTAATGTGGTGAACACGTTTGTGATTATATATATATATCAGATGAAAGGAAAAGCCAGGGTAGAATTAAGAATAGGTCTGAAATTAAGAAAGATGGAGCTCCAAGAAAAGGTGGCGAACACATTTGAAACCGCTCATCCGGCTTTTTACCGAGTCGTGCCTAACGAGTCAAGTCAAACTCACCTCGAATTCGAGAGGGCAGACCTACCGCAGAAACCTCGAATGAGCGTGTCGATGGAGCGAAGCCGTATGAACTCCAACCTAAAAGCGACACGAAGGAATTTCCCGTGATCCTGCCGTGAGGGGCTCGGCTTTTCCCCGAGATCGAATCCTAAGAAAACCGACAGGATTGGAGTTTCGCCGAATAAACAATCACCCAAAAAAAAAGGGTCGCTCTCACTGACTTCGACCACGTGTTTTCGGGGGCTGGAATTTGCAGATTACATGAGGCGCCCCTTCTCTTTTTCTTCGCTTTCACAGACCACAAGAAAAACGCAAAGAATCAGCTCATAAAGCAAACAGCAATTTGAATTTCATCTCGAGATCAATCGGCCGAACGGCAAGAACAAGAACAAGAACAGTGTACTAAAACCACGATAAATCTCTCTACTGGTCATTTAAATTGTTTGTCATCATCATCATCTGTCACGGTGGCGAATCAAAAGTCCTTGAGGATCTTCCGAACTTGCTCGAGGGTCACGAACAGCACCACGGTGAAGGGGCCTTGCCTCGAGATGGTGGGGATGAACCCCTTGTACAGCGCCATCGGCCCCTCCGCCCGGATCGTCTTCACGGCGCAGTCCAGCGCCCCGGCGTACGGCGGCGCCTGCCCGGGCTCCACCTTCATGTTCATCACCCGGGTCTTGATCACGTCGATCGGGTTCGACGCCACCGCGGCCACGAACCCGGCCGCGAAGCTGGCCGCCACGTGGGTCCCGAGCCCGTCCCGCATCGCGTCGCTCTCCAGGATCGCCTCCTTGACCTGGTCGTAGGTCGCCAGCTGGGACGCGGTCACCACCATGGCGCGGTTCACCGTGAGGCTGGACCCGCGCCACAGGCTCGCCACCCCCTCCTGCTTCGACATGCTCGCGATGGCGTCCACCACGCTGCGGTAGTTCCGGCGCTGGTGCGCCGGGAGCCGCCCGTCCGCCTGCATCCGGACCATGGCCACGTCGGCCGGGTTCCCGACCATGGCGCCGACGGCCCCGGCCACGAGCCCGGCGGTGATCTTGCGGGACAGGGGCAGGGTGTTGGTCCGGGGGTCCGACCACTTCTTCTTCAGGATGTCGTACAGCCCCATGCGGGTAGTGGAGTAGAGGGTCTGGCGCAGCACGGTCGCCGAGACGCCGGAGAAGAGCGCCGCGACGCCCTCGGCCCGGACGATGCGGGCCCCGACGGAGACGAGGCCCACCCGGGGCGGCGGCGGCGGCGGGGGAAGAGAAGGCGCCGCCGCGTGGGGGACGTGGAGGTGGGCGGCGGAGATGGCCGGGGAGTGGAAGGCGAGGGCGGGGCGGAGGCCGTGGGCGGCGGCGGCAGCCGGGGCCGGGGCCGGCGGGGGGAGGGACTCGCCCTGGAGCTGCATCCGGACCTTGAGGAGGTCGAGCGGGTGGGTGGAGCAACCGGCCACGATGGAGGCAATACCACCTTCGACGAATCCCTTGACACCCATAATGCCACAAGACAAAAAACTACCAAGAACTACCAAGAAAAGTCTCTACCTTTGAGAGCTAAAAGAAATCAAAGAATGGATCTTTCGAAGGGAAGAGGGCTTCTCGAGGTGGATTCTCGGGACGGGGTGAAGTGCTAGGACCAGTTGGAATTAGGGTTCATCTCACTGGAGACGAGGAGGTGGGAATGGAGGCCGCAGGCGATGGAGGAGGAGTGAGGGACGGAGGGTCTCTGAGACATATAAGAACCGGGCGAGATTTGTGCTGGAATTCGGCTGTTTTTCACCGGGTGAGGTTCCGAGGGATGAAGAGGAAGGAGGCGGAAGAGAGGATATATATAGTCCGGGTTTGGAAAGAGAGAGGGGAGAGACGGGAAAGTGGGAGGAACGAGTTGCCCTACAAATTGGGAGACATAGCACTTGAGGAATACGCGTGAAGAGAGAGGGAGGGCCGCAACTGGGACGGGTGGTTTCTGATTTTTGGGTGGTGGCCATTGAGAAGGTTCCCTGTTTTGTTCCTTCACTTGACTTTGACGCCAACTCGCGGCTGGTTCCGTCCTCTATCTCTCTCTCTCTCTCTAGGGTTGCGCCCGCCCCGCACCCTCCGCCAACTTCGATTCCCGTCCGTCAAAATACTGGAATTCAAATCGTTCTTTAACAATGATAATAATAATCGAATTTGGGGTTTTGGTTTGAGTTGGCCCCACTGGAGTGTTGCTTTATAAAAATGCTTTTCATGGTTGGACCCCTTACACGCGATCAGTGGACTGGCTTGGCCGGGAGGGTCAAAAGGCATGATCTTCCCACGCACAAAAAATTTAGGGCTAGTACTAAGAAAGACTCCAATGAACTCCAAATTAGTATATTTATGAAAAATTTATCTTAAATTACTTTTTTGATCATCAAAAATTTCAAACTAATTATACACATTTGATTAATTTATCATAAATTAATTTTTTATCATAAAAATCTCAAATTGATGAAAACTAACGGAAGTTAAAATGAAAGTGGAAAAGAAAGAAAGAGAAAAAAGAAAAGGAAACTGAAAAATAAGGTTAAAAATATTGAAAGATTATTAAAAATTTTCCAAGTTATCGCTGATTATGCCACGTGGCATTGCCGATACCCACGTTAGTAAATTCTAGCCAAATTTTGGTCAAGTAAACTCAATTGATAAGAAGTGGAAATGTTTAGGGTTGAATGAGCAAAATTGAAAAGTTTAAGACCGAACAATAGGTTAAGGACTTCTTAGATAATTTTTTCCTCAAAACTTTATGTTGGGTTCAATTTGGCCGATCCTAAACTTATGACCAAAAAACCTTGTCCAACCACAGCCCAAAAGTATTGTTCGGGCTCGTCCTAGCTCGATTCAGCTGTCTATCACGGCTTAGTGGGAACGGAGGTCAATGACATTTCTCTATCAAAAAAAGAGGGCCTCTTTAGCCTTCTTGCTGACGACGACGAACGACACAATTTCTAGATGGGGATGAGGCTTTTCAGCTCGGAGCGGGTCAACCACTCGAAGTTTCAACGAGCATCGAGAGGAGACCGGCGCTCAAACAGTTGGACTTCGCAAGCAGCGTGTTTCCATTGACTCGGCAAGCCCACCGATGCTGGAGATCACATGCGTTTGAACATGCACCAAGAGACGTGCGCTCCCAAAACTTGAATCCTTCCAAACGTTCACATCCTGAGGGAAATTGCATTCCTAGAAAGACTAATGATAATAGTAGACGAATATTAATCAATCGGTACGCGGATATTCGTCTCCTCCCTTCCTGCCAAATGAAGGGCCCACAAAGTCATTGGTCATTGTTCAATCCTACATCAATAAGCACACAAAATCATCTTGTGTTTGAAGTTTTAGAATCCGTATGGCAACTTTTCTATTCTCAAAAATAATTTCTATTGAGAAATAGTTTTTTTTTTTCCATTTCCGTTTCCAGAAATAAAGCAGTAGGTTTTTTTTTTTACTTCTTATTTATGTCCCAACTTTATTCCTTGACCTTTTTCATTCTACAGAATAGAAAAATTTGATGAGATTATCGAATGGATTTATCTTCTTTTTCTAAATATGGGAACAAAAGAACATAAGAGTAGAAAAATAAGATGTTTACTAAACATGCCCTAATTTTTGTAACTAACCTCGTTTCAGTTCAACTAGTTTTCATAAGAATTCTTGGACCGCGAGTGAAGTTGGGACACGACTTTTTGATGCAATAAGAGACGTGCGCTCCCAATATTTGAAACCTTCCGAAAGTCCTCGTCCTAAGAGAAAATGCATTTTGAGAAAGACTAATAAAAGTAGACAAATAACAATATTTTGGAATCGGTACATGGATATTCGTCTCCACCCTTCCTCTTTTGCTAGTTTAGTTGTACACCTGATAAAGGGTCCATAGAGTTACCGATCATTGTTCAATCCTACGTCGATAAACACATAAAATCGTATTCTGTTTGGAGTCTTAGAACGCGATTGGTAATCTTTTTATTCTCAAAAATCATTTATGTTCAGAAATAATTTTTTCCATCTCTATCTTTAGGAAAAAAAAAAAAAGCAGATATTTCTTACTTTTTTATTTCTATTCCAAATCTATTTCTTGATTAAATTCTGAGGAATAAAAAAATTCAGCCAACATCATCAAACAAAATAATGTTCATTTTCTATTCCGGAGAACAATATATCCTTACTTGTGTAAACTAAATTCCTTTCTACCGACCAAAAAAAAAAAAAACTGAACTCCTTCCGGTCCGATTAATACTAGTAAAAAGAAGAAATGCTCTCAGACCGCAACCGAAGTGGAGATGCGATTTTTTGATGCCCGATGCCCGATTAGATCCGAGTGAGACGTCCACTTCGACTGGGCCGTCCATCGCATCACATCGGTCAGGTAGGCAATTACGTTACGGGCTCCGCGGTTCATGCACCGCGGAAAAGTCAGTTCCAGTTCCGGGGCTCTCATTAGTCCGTTTTCGGAAATCGATGAAGGTCCCCTTGCCTGGCGTCCGTCCCGCTTTGATTGCCGTGAAAACGACGGGCCATAAATTGGACAGCCAACTTGGCCGTTGCGATTTGCAATCCAGCTCGTTTCGGGCTGGAAATGTCCATTCCTCACGGCGACAAAAACAGGTAGGAAAATCGACAGGTTCGAAAAGGGTAAAAAGTGAGAAGAACGTCGCCTGAGAGATTCGAACTCTCGCGGGGAAACCCCATGTACTTAGCAGGCACACGCCTTAACCACTCGGCCAAAGCGACAGTTTCTTGGGAGCTACCTCAGGTCAATCTAATTTATACAAATGTAATATTCTTCAAAGGTAGTCAACTAGATACATAGAAACAACCCCTCCATTTATTACATGAAGCTCGCGAATAATACAATGCCAAAAGTTCGATACATGAGACGACGACAAAAGCATATTACAATTGCTGGGTAACTCCTTTTCTGTTTTTCTATCTCTCCCCCCCTCTCGAATTCAAATACAAAAAAGACGCAAAACGCACACCATGCACACGTACACACAAACCACACCAAACGACCAAACAAGAAAAAGAAATTTGAACGAACGAACGAACGAAAGTGTTAAAGCTTGTTAGCCCCACCACTGGTGCACAGCAACACCCTCATCCCTGAGCCTTCCGTACAGAGCCAGACACTCCCAGTATGCCCTCCTGCTCCTGTCGCTCATCCTCGTCACCCCGCCCTTCGGCTTGCACTCCAAGAACAGCTCGTCCACCAACCCTATCGCCTTGCTCCTCACCATCTCCTCCACCACCTCCGCCTCCGCCTTCATCACCACGTACTCCTCCTCCTTCACGTTCTTCTTCAGCCAGTCCGACATCCCCACCTGCGCCGCCACCGCGGCGGTGGCGGCAGTGGCCTCCTTGCTCGACGTGGCCGTGGGCTCCTCGGCCGCCACGGTCTCGATCTTGTACATCTCGAAGTGGAGGTTCCTCGTCGGGTAGTTCCTCGTGAACCACGCGGTGCTGCTGGTGCCCCCGTCCTTCTCCGGCAGCCCGACGTCGATGAACATGCGGCGCGGGTAGCTTTCCAGGGAGTCCCCCATCAAGTCGGGGAGGTACCTCGTCCTCTTGAAGTATGCCCGGGACCTCCTCGAGGCCGCTCGTGGGGGCTCGAGGAGCACGTCTTCAAGGTTCTGTAGCGCCGCCTTCTTTTGCTCCGGGGCATATCCGCATAGCCGCCTTTGCGTGGCCGAGTTGGCCGTTTTCCTTTCGCCGGTTTTCCTGATAGCGAGGACGGTCGATTCGAATTTCCTAATGTAGGCGATCTTGTAGTTCGGGGGCACATCGAATTGCACATTAGGCTCTTTACTTAGCAGAATCGCCGCCACTCCACCAACCTTTAGGGTTCGATCAATGAATTCTGCAGAAGAAATGAAATCGCTTGTGAAGGCGAAGTTGAATGCGTCACTCGGGATCGAACTTTGCCGCTCTAAATCGGTGATGGAAATACGATCCATCTCATTGCTGCCCGGAATAATAGAGGTGTCAATGGACTCCTCATACCCATTGCCCAAGAGGGCAACGCTATTTCCGCTTTTCAACAAGCCTTCGTTTGCTAAATCTTGGAAAAGCAATGGCAACATTTCCAAGTTGACAGGATCCGATACGTGCTGATAGACCTCGGAAATGGCTCGGTAAGGATCAACGGATCTCTTCAAGCCCGATCTCAACCAAGAGAAAGATGCGATGACGAATGCTAGAACCAATGCACGGGCGAGAACCATCAAGACCCTCGAGCTAGGGATCTTGATGATCAGGTACTTAGATCCATAAGCATCGAAGCCGATGCCACCGAGATCGAAACGTTTGTGCCTCTTCGGGCGCTTTGGCTGGGAACCCTTAGCCAATTCCAAGGCCATTCTCTTCGAATTCCAAAATTTAGCCAGAGGAAAAACACGGACGTGAGGACGGATTAAATTTGCTGAACTATCAAAGATGAACGAGATCAGGCGGTATCTTGTGAGAAGATGAGCAAAGGAGCAGGAACTTGTGAACAGAAAAGGACATAAAGGAAAGCGAAATGATCCTAAAGAAAAATTAGAGGTCTGAAAGCTAGTAAGAAAGGCAAAGAGAAAGAGGGAGGAGAGGAGGGCTCGATCAGCAAAAACACTTAGCGGGTGCAAAATCTGGCCGCGGTGTGATTCCCACCCACAAGAGCGACACGGTTGCTTTGCTTCGATGACAATAACATCAACTGCCTCAGACGTTCCACCTCCATTTCCTCGAACTCGCGCATAACCCTACGGACGGCCCGCTATCATCAAGATTCCAATGGTTTTAGCGACCCATCGGAGGATATTAGGGCTACAAGGAGCCTATGGAAAGGACATGGAAGACGTCTCCTTCTTTCTTCTTCCTTCTTTCTACTTTCTTTTTTTTTTTTTTGGTTTTTTTTATTTGGTTTTACTATAAGCGGGAAGACAAGATACACGAGAGAGATAGAAATGGTGGGGTTGGAGGAACTAGGAATTGGAGAGAGGGGGATGATATAAGGAGAAAGGAGAGGTGAGGAGAGAGAGGGTTTGCGTTGGTAGGTTAAAATAAGAAGCGAAGTTGTATTGAGCTTAATTTAGGGTTGATCGCAACGAGAAACCAGTTAAGCCATTGTTGCTGGAAGGGGGGATTTTATCTCTTCGTATGTTTGTCTGAATCATCAGCTGGAATGCCCTGCAAAATCGCTGCCTGGTGCTCCCTATTTGATGCGTGTGCCTTGCGCGTTAATCACTGTGGTTTAAGCTGTTCTCGTGCATGGAAAAGGATAGCTCATTACAGTAATTATCATGAAAGCATTTTCCATGAAAAGAAATTTGATTTTTTTTCGTTAAGATAACTATCGGTTAGGGATTATCCTGTTTAGCAGGGCGTGAACATTTATAGCTTGGCATGCATCACCATGTTTGTGCGTTTATACATGCCTTCAACATACATAGTTTGATGAGAATTTACGGACGAGAGTTCTCTTTCTTTGTTTGTTGCTCCGAAAAACTGAAAAAAAATAAAGTTCCATTCGTTTCACAGAAAATAATGTCGCGGAAAACATTTTCCGAATTTTCTGATGTTCGTTTCGTGGGAAATGAATTCCTTGGGGAAAACATTTTCCATGAAATAAAAAAAGTCTTCTAAATTAGGGAAAAATGGAAAACATTTTCCTCATTTGATCTCTCTTATCTCACACCTCTACAAATCTTCACTTCTACCTCCCCCTTCTTCTTATTTTCTTTTCTTTTTTTATTCGAAATTTTTTAATTTTCTTTTTCTTCTTAAATTTTCTTTTTCTTTTCTTTGTTTCCCATCTTATTCTTTCTTGGCCAGTCGCCGATCACAAGCGAGCCTCAAGCTCAGTGGCGAGCACGAGGCTTTGCCCACCTTTGGCGAGCTCAGGTTTGCCGCTCACCAAATCAGTCAACGTGAGCGTTGAGCTCGAGCCTCGAGGTCGGCGAGCCGTGAGCTTGCGGCGAAGCTCGCACTTGCCGAGTCGGCAAGTGAGGCTTGTGCTCGCCGATCTGGCGAGCCTCGAGCATGCTAGGCTAGGGCCTCGCCAGATTGGCGAGCTCCGAGCTCGCTGGCCACAAGCTCGCACTCACCAATCTGGTGAGCCTCAAGCTTGTTGCTCGCGTGATGCTTGCGCTCGTCAATTTGGCAAGCGGCAAGCTTGAGCTCGCTAGAGGTGGGCAAGCCTCATGCTTGCAAACAAGCTCCATGCTCACCTATAACGACTCAGGTCCCACTGTATAATATTATCCGCTTTGGATACTGAGTCCTTACGACTTTAAAACGCGTTATATAGATTAAAGGAATCCAAGCCTTTATAAACTAGCCTAGGACTCCCCCCTAAGCGATGTGGGACGGGAGACATGCCTTTGACCTCACCTGCGTACTGCCAAGTCGATTTGACCCATCCCTCCGTCGCCCCTGCAGGTCGTCACATTGCCTATGGCCGGTCGTCAACCATCGCCATGCTCGACCAAGAAAGAAGAAGATGTTTACTAAGAAAAGAAAAAGAAAAAAGAAAAAATAATTTAATAATTGATTTTTAAAAAAATGAAAATAATTAAAATCTATTTTAAAAAATGAATATTCAATTTTTAAAAATAAAATAAATGACAAAGAGTATATGGAGGAAAAGATTTTCCTTCAAGAGCGAAAAGATTTTCCACTTCATTTTCAGGTTTTATCTGAATACTAGAAAATAATTACATTCTAGAAAATGACAATCTGGAAAATATTTTCTAGAAACGCTACATTTCTGTAAAACGAACGGACTCTAAAATAAAAATGGCTGCATAAACTTGTCGTTGGTAGTGCCTACACCAAACTAAAATTACTTGATAATCTATATGTATATTACAAAATGTACATTAGGGTATAATCGAATAAAATAACATGAGGGGTTGGCCAAGGTAGGCTTATTCGTGACATTCATTCAACACATCCCTTTGCCATATATATGTTTCAGTGAAATCACCGTGAAGCGCCATATTTGACAAACCACACCGACGCCGTCTCCTCCCCGTCTTCAACCGATGATTGCTGTACCCTCTTCTTAGCTGCTTCTTCCTTCGACACAACCATCGTACCTCTGCTCTCCTCCACCGCCCACGCGTGGCCTTTTCATCCCACCCACCGTGCTTCTCTCCCTCGAGCTCTGGCTAATCTCAAGGAACATCGATTGAGAGAGGTCCGAGTTTCAACCGTGCCTCACGTCAAGTCGCAAAGAGATTTGAGCCTCGTCGCTGTCGACATTCAATCGTTGCAGTGAGGAGAGAGAGAGAGAGAGGGAGAGAGAGGGAGGGAGGGAGGGAGTCTGTGTGTTTTTGTAGTGAGAGAGATACAACGAGAGATAATCAAGACACGCTACAATCCGATTATACAAGTAGGCATACGCGTGAATGGCAAATTGTAGTCAAACATGAAATTAGACACTCGGATTCGTTAACAATTAGACACAAACCTACAACCCAAAAAAAAAAAAGAAGACGAGCCTACAAGGCTTTCAAATTTTATAAAAAGTTAATACCATAAAAAACTCTAAATCAAAAAACCCTAAATTATATGGACGGTAACACCAATATCCTAATTTTTCTTAGTGTCACAAAATCCCTAAATTATGTTCATAGTGACACTAATACCTTAATTTTTTTTTTTTATGGTACTAAAACTCATGTGCTTGTACTTTGTGACAGAAATATCATCTATCACAGTTTCGTCCAAGACAGTGATTAAAAATCCAACATTTGGCTTGCATGGACAACGGCAAACAAACGAAGTTGACGTGGATCTGGCGTGACTTTAGTCTAGTTCAACACAATGTTGTTTCTTAAATTATGTCACTTCAAGGACTCCGAAAAATTTCCAAAGAGACAATTTGTTATCATGGATGTCCAATTTTTCAAGATAATTAAACATTGACAAGTCGGTACCTAGAAATATGAGTTCACAATAAATTTCGACACGTATATGTGTCGAACCTACAAATAATAAAAAAACTTCTCTGTCTTAAGCTAAATAAACATCAGCTCCATTTGCCTACTATTGTCCATGCAAGCTGCCATGTTGGATTTTTTAATGGTCCTCTCAGATGATAGTGTAACAGAAGGTATTTTTGGATCACCGATACACGTTGAGGTTATTTGTGAAATGAAAAAAATTAGTTTGGGGAGTTGGTTTTGTAATAAACAAAGTCTAGAATTTTTTGTGGTACACAGAACGTATTTTTATCATGCTAGTTCAAATTTGGCTGTGCTGATGATACAAGAACAAGTTTCAGGTATTGGTAGCATGGCAAGAATAGTATAGGATTTTTTGTGGTATTTTCCCTCTCATAAGTAGGGGCTTCTCACAGGTGGCTGGCCAGGCCACGCAATCTGAACTTTTCGGGCTAGAGTTTTCCATGCCCGAAATCTAGGCCTGGCGAAACAAATGAGCCACTTCTTTTCCGGGCTCGTCAAGGCCTAAACAAGAACGTATAAGAAATAATTATATTGAAAATAGCTTTCTACACGTCAACTTGCGTTCTTTCAAAATCTAAACAAAACGCTTGGGGGGCGAACTTGGGCCTGACAGACCTGTTTCGGAATCATTTGGGATACCCGTCCGGATCTGATCCCTCACTTTTCTTGTTTCTGTTCTGATTGTTTAATCCATCATTTGGCTTACTAATAATGCCAGTGGCATTGTATCGTTTGTCGTTTCAATTTTTTTACTAATACTATTCACAGTTCTAAATGTTTTCGAAAACCCATGGGACCGAAGAGCACCCCGATCTCGAGAACAGAATGGAACTATAGCTCGACGGACTGACCCGGTCAGTGCGTCGCACGCCAATAACAACACGGTAATCACTCATCAGTGAAAGAATGGCGAAGGCCGTAGAACGGCGTCCTACTCTCGTTCAGCAAGATGTCTAAAGGACACGCTTGTTGAGGTGTAGTCAAATTTATGTACAGTTTCGGTTGAACGGCCAAATTAAAACTCAAGACAGGAATCGCTAGTTCAGTGCACTAGACAACATCGTATCCAACAACACCAAAATTCATCTACGTCTTATTGATTGCAGCACCTTTCTTTTCGATGGGCGCAACATCATATCTCACATTTAAGGATGGAGAGAGAGAGAGAGAGAGAGAGAGAGCGCACGCAGAGAAGTAGGGAAAGACAGTACATGACACACTCAGCTCATCACGAGCAAACTAGTTGCAGAGCTCACGGGCAATCCCTATCCGAGAATTCGTCACATCGTACATGATCCTCAGGTTCTGCTGCTGCAGATTGGCTATGACATTCAGCACCGAGTTCACGTTGCTTGGCGCTGCGGCCATCGCCAAGCACGACAGCGAGCCCGAGCTGCTGTGTATCAAGCTGTTCTCCAACGGCAGCTTCAAGTCCAAACCCGGGAAGTGGAACGTGACCACCGGCGCCACCGCCTCGTTGGAGGCCGTGAAGCACGTGTCGAAAGCTCCTAGGCTCGAGAACGGGCCCGGCACTTGCTTGCGGAACTCGTCCCGTATGGTGTCGTACAGGGGCTCCACGAACCGGGTTATGACCGTGCCCGAGTCCATTATGGTCCCCGCCCCGGTGCTGGGGTCGAAGGCGAGGAATTTCGGGTCCACGGGCACCAACACCCTGCCCACGCTTATGCCGGTGAGGTTGACGTAGTAGAGGGACGGCCGGCGCGGGTTACGGAGGAGGGGGGTGGTCCGGATGCTCTTGGGTTGGCCGGCGGGTCCGAGTTTGAGAGAGCCCGAGAAGTAGTAAGATCTGAAACTGGGTAGGCAGTAAGAGAATACGCCAGAATAGAGCGATTCGGTTTGGGACAACAGTGACAATGGGCCCCGGCCCAGGCCCAACAAGCCTTGGGGCGGGATCGACTTGCCGGAGACGGCGCCGATGCATCCGAACGCATAATTCGGAACGACATCGGTGCCCAAGGTGAGGGAGTCCTTGATGAGGGTAGCCGAGAAGGACGAGTCCCCGCCGTAGGATTGGTTGAAGAAGCACCCGCCGGAGCCGGTGGTGGGGCACTGGAACCCGCGGACCTGAGCGCACTGGGGCACGGAGCAGTCCAACGACCCGTAAGTGGAGGACGTATTGGGCGAGAAGGTGGTGGTGGAGCAGCCGACGCAACCGCTGCACGGTACCCATGCTTCATCGTTGCTCGTGTCTAAGACCATGTACATGAGTTGACCCGGAGTGCCAATTTTGACGCGGACCACGTAGTTGCCAATGTTAATGGTCTGCTGGCCCGGAGCAATGGGCACGGATGCAGTCTTTTGGGCTACTAGGGTCGACAAGTACTCGACCCGTTCCGGGTCTTTCGAGGCCATGTCGAGGACCGTATTGACCCAAGACTCGGGCTTGGGAGGGTTGAACGGCGAGCACTTGCCATAGATGTGGACGACCGACAGATCCGAGCCGTCAGATGGCGAAACGCAAGGAGAAGTGGCTAAGGCACCTGAGATGAGAAGACCAAAGAAGAGCAAGGAAGAAATGGTCAAGTCCATGACTAGAAGGAGCACTTTGGGCTAGAAGGCAAGTGAGAGCTATATTTATATACATGAATTTCATCCGAGACCCGCCAAGTTACCAAAAGACCCTCCAATAATTGCTGCATAATCGATGGGTAAGTCTTCGACCAAAAAAAAAAAAAAAAAAAAAAATCGATGGGTAAGTCCAGGTCGAGGACAAATTTGGATGAGTTTGAGGCGATGGTGGCAAGCATCATTAGCTGTGTTCAACATGAGGAAAATGATGAAAGAGTATAATGGGAGAGAGGGACAAATTTGGCCCAAGCTGACGGGAGAGAGCTGCAGCAAAAAGACACTGTTTCGGCTATGACACGGGTTGGGTACAAAGAGAGCTAGAGACCCTTGATGCAAGAGTCCAAGAACAGCGAAGAAGCTGTAATGATCCAAAAGAGAATGTAGGTATCCAGTAAAGATGGAATAGACGCATCCGATAGAGTCATGCGAGAAATGCCACCACGAATAAGAGTAAAGTAGTTGAATAAGGATTTTAGAGAAAGATAATTCCCCAACATGTATCTATCTTGTCCCGGAGGGAAGAGGCATATTTGGATGACATGTTCACTATAGATTTTGTCAAAAAAATAATGAATCTCTCTCTCTCTCTAAGCTTTAATCTAAAGAGGGATTATGCTGGCCAGCGTTACTTTTTGTCTATAATTGCCGATGTTAATTCAAGAAGAGCGCCGCTCGGAAACTTTTTTTTTTTTTTTTTTTGATCTCCTTTGTGCATTTTTCAGTACAGGAGAAGATGTCTGTTCTATTTCTATGGACACTTAAAAAGATAGCTTTTACGGTTTGATCTTGAACTCGACCATCGAATTATTTGCCTTATAAAGGTCATGTCGGTGGTGAGACATCCCCTATGCTTGAGTCGCATGTAAGTGTCGGAAATGGAGTGAAAAATTGAAAAATCTCGTAATGAGTCGGGAAGGTGGAACCGGGGGCCGGGGAGAAAAAGAGAATTGGAGTCACGTGAACGAGATTTTTTTAAAAAGCACGACGTAACAACGTCATGACTCCTGTCGTGGTGTGCGGCTGGAAGGGTCGCGGTCGGTCACGGGCGCACGCAGACTTCCGATGGGCCGGGTCCCCCGCTGCAGATTTGTCATATGTGATTCGCGCATCAATTTTTTGGGGTGGGGACTGTCGGGAGTATTTAGAATCAAATCATGCCGGACAAATAAATCATGAATTAACAATATGATTTAAGCCCACTTGCTTGGCCATATGCTCCTGATTTTCTGCCTCAAGGACTCTGATAGGATCTTTAATTTCAGCGAATCGGCACGAGATTATGCATCGGTCCTTGTAATAAAATCCTGATCCGTCCTTAAACACTGCCCACTTGTTTTGGAACGTTCAAGCATATCCTCTGAGAACCCTTAAAAACACGGTACCTTGTCGTAATTTTCTTTTGCTTGGATTTAATTTCAGAAAGATATACAGACGAAAATATAGTGCTGCAACTCAGAAGGGGGCACAGAGAGAGAGAGAGAGAGAGAGAGAGAGAGATGACCGGGACTACCGTGAAAACTTTGATGGTGAGAATTTTTTCATTCGATCTTTTTCGCTGTTAGGGAGATTCAAATGCCAAGGAGATGAAATGGAATGGAAGGACAAGCAAAGAATTGTGTGATTTCAACGCACATATGAAATCAGGAAATTTCGATGAGGACGCAGCAGCAGTAACATTTTAGGCTTCGTCACAAGCTATATCTTAAGCAATATGGAACTTATCCAATCCGTTTCCTTCTCTAAAGAAGCGGCACACAAAAAGAAACATATCTATAGAGAAAAGAATGCACTGGAACCAGGTGAAAAGACAAAAGATGAGATGAGTGCCACCATTAAGATCAAACTGCCCCCACTTTTAACTTTTCCAATGATATCAGACGAGAGGCCCCACCCTTACTCACGGGAATCCCAATGCAGAAGCGCATAATTCAGATTACAAAGGCAGGTTGTCAATTACTGAAGCATAAGAAAAGCAGCTCAAGTACCTTCAAGAAAATAATTTTCCTGAAGATTCTCATGGCATGCCACAGAAGTAAATTTTTGTCACTGCTCGCAGCCTAAAACAGCATATATCTTACCTCTATATGGTTTGCTTCAAGTGCAAGAGGCATGAGCAATGCATAATGCATTGGCATTACCGTGGATGGCTACTCCACCACCCCATACAGCAAATGTGCAGTGACTTCCTAAATTATGAAACCATACCCTAAGCGGATGGTAATTTACCATTCATTGCAGCTCGGGAAAGCATAGGCAATTGGGAAATGAGGAGAGAAAAATATAAACAAAGACCAGAGCTAAAGAATGAGCAAATTGCACATCATTATTCTTAGTGAACATCCAGGCCAAGCTTCGATGCAAACAGAATAAATAAATGGGATAGATACACACGCACAAACATACACACCGGAATATCAAGTACAGAAGCAGCAAGAGGAGGCAACAAGTACCATTGGTATCATCATACATCTTCTGATGGCTAAGATTGGTGTGGTGGTATATTGGCTCCTGGTGCAAACCCAAATGATAACAGCTCCAGAGTTTCAATGAAGCATGCTACGACAACAACAACATGATCCTACATTGTGTGGTCACAAGGCATGAAAGGGGTGCAGCTGCCCAAAGGGAGAAAGAAAAAAACATACAGCAATAATGAGTTATTAAAAAGCAACCAAAAGAATACAAAAACATAACAAATAAATCAGAAAGTAAAAACAAACTAGAAAAAGGGCCTAACTGAACATTAACAAACGCAACTAGTAGCGCAAGCTAATATGAACTTCGCGGATTAAGAGATATATTTCTTTGAAAAAATAATTATGTTTAAAGAAAACGTTTTGGAAAATACCAAAATGATATGAGGTAGCATATGACATTTTAGGAACCTCTGTGATATGCCTATACACATTCTTACACACGAAATAACTGTCTGAATACTTTTCCAATTTGTATATGCTCTAGATTGAAGTTTGATCTAGTGGATTAGGTGATTTGCCTTGGTTTAAAATGATCGAACTTTTTTGGGGCCAGTGAACTGGATACGATTTTAGAAGTACTAGAAAAATTCTAGCCCATTCTTGAGGAGATCTTTATCCAACCTTACTTCTTAGGTTTATTGCTTAATCATGTACCTCTTCCATCATTGAGGACTCCCCCAAATTAAAAAATGTCTGTATAGATAAGGAACTATTCTTTAGTCCAGTGACTTCAACATATGGCTTCCGAGGTAGTTTATCATGCACATGAACTTCAGTTGTCTGTTTTTATCTTGCACCAAAAGACAAGTTTATGTACGCTACTTGCTGCTGCCTTTTGTCAAGCAGACTTGTGCAGCAATCCACATTCTCTAATTTTTAGGAGAAGCGACCTTTTGAAAGTGAATTTAACCCATCTGATGTTCAAAAATGCATTGCATTTCGCCTGATGCATAAAGCAATATGTTGCATATTCAACTGAAAAGTCAGAATCAGCACAGTTCACACTAGATGTCAGAGATGAATGAGTGGCCACAGAGCTGGGTCTCTCAGAAAGTTCAAACCGAAAGCTTAAGCAGATGTGGAATACCTTATCAACTCTCACACATACAAAGAGGATTGCGCATGCATAATACACAATGGTGGACTTTGGCTCTGATATCATGTTAGAAAGTTTAACTCCAAAACTTAAGCTAAGGTATGAAGGGAGACCACGTGAATATGAGGGTCATTGAAAAACTTCAAAGACAAGAGATGTGAGATGCGTCAATGTGTCAAATATGTACTTAATTCACGAAAACAATATGTGCAATGCCTAGAAATAGTGTTGGATTTACAAAGGTGTTCCATGAATCAAGTGATGAGCATCTGACAGTGCCAAATTCAGTGCCACCAACATATAACATATAGACGTATCCTCAGGGCAAAGGTTTAGAGCAAGATAATATACTCATGCACAATGGTTTGACTGATAGTGTCAAATTCAGGGGTACTGATACAGAAAAATTAGATACATCCTCAGGGCAGAGGAACAAACCAACATCATACACCAATGAACAATGTTTCAACTGATAAGTTGCCTCTCCACAGTATTGCGTCAGCAATTTGCCATCCTAATTACTGATTACTAGGGCAACAAATTCAATAAGCACAGTCAAATAAGCATATACTAGACCAATCAAGAACTCCTTATGAATATGAACAAAAAAAGAACAAAACAAGTTCTCAGAATGGTAATTGTCCATAATCAGCTGCTCTCAATCTGAGGCTTTATTCCATTTCTGGGACCTAAGATAAGACCTCCGGAAAAAGATCAAAGAGACAGGAGCATAGCCCATCAAACTAGACAAAAAAATTTTTGGCAAGAGAGTTGAATTCCATATGACTTAATGCATTATTTAACGATACAAGATGAATACAAGTTGGAAATATTGCTTGCATTGCACAAGAACTCCATAGTAGAAAGTAGACCCAAGAAGACAATGTGCGCAAACCAGTGACCATTAAAACCAAGTCCCCGCTTCCATGAATAACAACAAGATGATGCTATTGAGCTGCGCTGTAGTAATGAGTTATGACAGAGACGGATTGAGGATTTATAACAACCCACTCCTGCTGCCATTCCCCACCAAGGGGAGAATAAACCATCAACAATAGTACAAAGAGAAAAACAAACCAATCAAAGAGAAGCATTGAGATTGATATGCAAACCTATTTAAGCCCTCAACAATCGCCTTTTTCCTTGATTATGATAACAGGACACTGAGCGTGGTTGGTGCAGTAGTTGCTCACGCTTCCCAAAAACATCCTGTCAAAGAACAATCGGTTCAAAAAAGTACAAAGAGTTCATACAAGATTACCTGTTGATCCATTTTTAATAACTTCAGTTTTTTTGGAAAACAGTTTGTTTCATAAGGTATTAGTCAAGTCTCAATTCTTCATTGCTTGTTTAATATTTCATATGCTCACTTACATGTGGTTAATGTTTGTCTTGTCCCCTTTCATCAATTCCATGTTCCGTTCTTAGATCAATTTGCACATGAGAAGGGGTGTTGATATTTTTATCACTTGTTATTGGTGCATGAGTTTAATACATAAAATCTCCCTCCCCCTGAAACTTTTGCTTCAGAGATTTTAACATAATTCATAGTTATTTTATCATTGTGCTTACATCAACATCTCATCTACCATGTGCAAGGCTCTCACGAGGCAAAATGTCAAGAATTATGCTGTAAGTACATTGTCGGTGACTTCACTTTCCTAGCAGCAAAGTTTTCAAATTAAACAATTAATCTAACATTTCACTTTTGTCTCGACACCGCGACCAACCATTATAAGAATGTGATATCTCATATAAGACAAAACTCAAATGGTATTACTAAAGCCATGCATTTTATCTTACTAGGAGGTCATGTCCAAAACTTGTCCATGGATAAGATGTTATTATGTCTCAATAAGGACAATAAAACTTACTAGTTCCATCCAACAAAATGAATTGAAAGCATGTGAAGTAGAGGAAAACACAACTTAGATGCGCCAATCGTGCGAATTTACATAAAACAGCTAATTAATCAATTATAGGATCATCTGATGTCAAGGACCAACCTTTTAATAGGGCCAAAAGCTCGGCATCCCATCACTAGCAGGTCCGCATTCAAGTTCTCCACAACTTCACAAATCTTTTCCTTCGGATCCCCAATTACAACTTCCGTCTTAATGTTCACCTGCATCGAAAGCAACATGCAGAAATTCAACAACAATTCCTCTAAAAACGGATGCCAGACCTATCAAGAGAGCCAGAGGTCCACAAAGGTTGCAGCAGCACTTAACCAACCATGAATACGATGCTACACTCACAAACCGTGCATAAATAAGTTTCGAACATGGTCATAGAATCACTGCAGAGTGTTTCCACCAATTGACACGAAAGACCGGAAGGCACACTGCCAGAGATGTCTCAACTTAGTCGGAACTATTTAGGGTAAATTAAGGACAAAATCCCGGAAAACAGAAACCGCTGATTCAAACGCCACGAGCTACGCCGTAAATCCGTGCTATGTCAAACCATCGCATATATCGCGCCGCATACTTAACAGAACACGACGAATGCAATCGAGCTCCCCGACAGAGGCAATCAGAAGTCAAAACAGCAGCCGCGATCGACACAGAAACGAAGAAGCGTGAGACGGAGATGCCTACGTCCTTATCGGAGCATATCTCCATGGCGTGATCCAGTATGGCCTGCGTGATCCGCTGCTGGTGCGCCTCGATCGCCGCCGTGAAAGCCGGCACCTCCAAATCGCCTATTCACATATCACCAAATCAGACGATCGAACTGAAAATATCGACAAAACAGGCGAAGAGGATAGGAAATAGTCGAGCGCGAGGGGAGGGGGAGGGAGTACTGACTGGGGCCGCCGAAGGGGATGGCGCCGGGGTTGAGGCCGGCGACGATGGACGGCGGCGACTGGACGTGGAGGACGACGAAGGAGGAGGAGGAGGGGGAGGGGGGATCGGCCGGGGGCCGGAGCTTGAGGTTGTCGAGGGCCCACCGGAGGGCGTTCATGCTCTCCTCGCTGCCGTCGACGGCCACGACCACGCACCCCAGATTGCTTGCCATCGGTCGCGGCTTCTTCTCCTCCTCCTCCTTCTTCCTTCTTCTTCGTCTTCTCCCTTCGTTCTTTTCACTTCGAATGCGATGAACGTGAGCTGCTCAAATTGGTAGATTTGACGTTTCCTTTTTCATATTTATGTACGTATTTTTAAAAGAAATTACGGCGGCTCTTGGTATGCGCCAACAATCTCTTCCCGTTTGGCGGTTTTGCGTCTGGGCCCAATGTGAAGCCCAATGGGCCCAATTCCTTCTCCAAAAGTTGTGATTTTTATTTTTGGGTCAGAACCAAAAGCTGCAATGACAAGGCATCATTTAGCGGATGGATCAGCCGCTCGTGGCGTCCTAGTTAGCACACAGGTGGGCTTATTTTCTCGATTATAGCCGTTCCCTCTTTGTATTCACTTTTGAGCGAAAAATATTTTTTTCTGGTCTCTTTTTTTTTTTTTGTCAAATTCTGGTCTCTTAAGTGTTTGGATTCTTTAAAAATATGTGTCAATAGAAGACTTATGCTTAAATTCAGAGAAATAATTTTCAGAATATGAGTAGATATTGGTATTTATACAAAGGACTCTACTACGCTTGGGCACAAAAATCCCAATACCATCCTCGAGTTCTTCACGATGAGTTTATGTCCATTAAGGTCAAGCCTGAGTCCAAAGAGGGCGAGCGAGCCCACGACTCCAATGCCTATACCTAACTCCCCAACACTCAAGCCTAGATCCATAAAGGTCGGCTTCAAGATGCTAGCACATGAGCTTTAGACACGAGTGCCTATGCCCAAGCTTGGTCCATAACAAAATAGGGTCAATACCTTAGCACATGTCCCCAAGACCCTGATGCGTGTGTTTGGGCCCCCATCTCTTGAGCTCGGTCCATCCACACCGTGCTTGAGATCATAGAGTTCAGGCTTGGGTCCATAGAGGTAAGGCTTGAGACCATAGTGTGCATGCTTGGGTTTCGAGCACTTGAGTCACCAATGCCCATGCCCAAGTCCCAACACCTTGACTCGAGTCCACAAAAGTCAAGCCCAAATGCCTATTCTCAAATTATTCATACTCCGGCCCAAATCCCAGTGCCCAAACCCAGGACTCCAATGTTTGTGCTCAAATCCCCTACACCTGGACTCAAGTCTTTGGCACTTGAGCCCAAGTCCGTCTAGGCCTGTGTCCGGAGTCCCTTGCTCCTGGCCTTAGGTTATTGAGGTTGTGCCTTTTTAGAGTATGAAAGTTCCAACACTTTCAATTTCTTGATCGATCCTTTATCGTGAGCTTTACACAGTTTTATTAGGAAGTCCACCTTACGTTCATAGGCTTAAATTCCTCATTGACGAGCGAGTTGGGTAAAATAGAAGTTGAAATTTATGGGGTGCGGCCCATATGTGCGACTCTTAGCATGGATTGGGTATGGAACAAAAATCTGTAGCTGTATACTACGAGAAAGTGAGGGTAATGAAAGTTTGGATGGAAAATTTAGAAAATTATGAAATTTTCACGCTAGAAAGTAGAGGAAAACCTAAAAGGTTTGACAAATTTCTCTCAACTTTCTCTTCCCTTCCTACAGCCAACATAGCTTAGCCTAAAACCACAAACACATGTTCCATTCCATTAAGCAAATCTTGTTGGTTATGCCTATCTATGTAAAATTTTATGGGAACATAGTCAATTACTCTGAAAATTTAAACTATTACAATATATAATTACATAATATTTAAATATTCCGATGTCCTCCTCATGCATAGGTTGTGAACTTTTGCTCGAGATTAATCATGAAAACAAATAATAGGGGAGACAAATAAGAGGTCTCAAAAAGATCCAAACTCATAACTTTTTATTTTCATATCACGTAAAGGTGAATTAAATAGTTAAATATTCTAACATTATACACTATTTCGAGTTGCCTGGCCCCCAAAATTCCTTCTGGAATGCCCATGCAAAGCACTGCTCTTACGATGATTCAAAAGAACACAGCGGTCGACGTATACTTTTCCTCTAGCAATGCCTTCTGTTTGGACTCATGGACACCTGACGAATCTTTCAACAGTTGTGAACATATGTTGTCCCTCCAGAAGCACTATAGTCCACTGCTGTTATAGCAGAATGTTCAAAGGTCTTCTTTTTTTCAGTCAGAAAATGGATGCTCAAAGGTTGATTTTGGAGACTTATTGGAGAGGTTTGTTGAATCACCTCCCCCGGATGCCATCGCATGAAATGTTTTTCTTCTTATGACTCGATATTATAAGATCCTCTCAAGCATGACCCTCTAGACTCCAATGTGGTAGGACATCGTTACATATATCTAGTATTCCTTTTCTTCTAATGTTTCATGCAACAAATTACTAGAGCTGAGAAGGGACCGGGGAGAATTTACTTCCACCCAATGTGATCCTAACCAGCTAGTTGTGCTCAGACAAGTCGAGATCTCATGATTCATGCATGGAATTCACATTGCCTTACCAATAGTTGCATTGCCGAGTCTCGCCCCGAGAGAGAGAGGGGAACAAAATATGTGGTCGACATCTTGTAAACCTCTCGGCAACTGTCTCTCGACACATTTTGGATTGTAGTTGATTGGGCACATGACGAAGGAATATTCCAAACAAGGACCCCATATTTCCATATACTAAACAACCTAAACATGCGAAACAACATCACAACGCGCACAATTTCTTTGTTTACTTCGTTAGATTTTGTGGTTTCCCTTCGCCCTTTTGCACCTTCCAAGAAGAAGAACGACAAAACATGAGACAAAGTCAATGGCTGGACGTCCAACTATAAACCCACGAACCCCCTTAGTCTAATCCCGGTAGCCACGACGGATGGCATTTGAATATGCAATTCGGCATCAGCCATGAGGTGGGTTTTCTCTCGGCGCAGAGAAGAGGCAACGACAGCCACAGTTCCATTGTCTCCTTCCTCGTTCGTGGCATCACGCTTTAGGGCCTAGAGAGCCTATATATGCAGAATACTAAGCATGGTATGAGTGGGGGTTGGCTAACAAATTGCAAGAGTTTCTGCGTTATGAGACAAAACCAAATGAAATCTACCCCGTTTAGCCACTTTTGGACTTTCGGTGCGTGTTCCCCCTTGTCTTAAAAAGATGGTTTTGCTTGAGAATAAAGTCTGAGGAACAGAGAGATTAGGATCTCCCACGGGGTCAACCTAAGTTGCAAACCCATCGACACCAACCCGAGTTGGCTGATCAGTACGAGCAGAAAATCGAAGCAAAATCCACCGTGGGGCCTCCCAAGTTTAACCATTGCGTCCTTTTGTTGCATGTAGCTAGGGTTTTCTAAGGAGAAAGAGAGCATTCGAGCGCATATCCGTACTGATGACCTCTGGGCTCGTAGGGAGAATATATGGGATGGAGTGCGAAAGTGGAAGTGGGTAAAAAGAGTCCTTGGCTTGCTGTAAAATTTCCAAAGTGGGTGGCCTTAGTTAGAATCCGAGCTAGTATGTTTGGGGGTGATCGCCTTTGACAACGGCAGCACAAATGCGGTAAAACATCTTTATCGCTCGCACACTTGTGTTTTCCCGATGATGTCATGACAGCGACGGGTCATTTTGTAAAGATAAAATTTTGCAACGACCAACAAATCCTGTTCAATGTCAGCCAATTTCCCGCGTTTGCGCATAATCGTGTGCATGTGGCCCTATGATCGTGTTTTGTTATTTTGGAGGAAGAACGCACTTAATACTTGAAAGCTAGAAGCTTCGATATAATTCGAGTTATTCTCATTAAGTTGAACACAAGATGTTGGTCAATATTTATTGCACGAAAGAAATAACACACGATAAGATTACATTGATCTCAACTACCACTGACTCTCGATTTTCATATTTAATATCGACTGATGCGACGTTTGAGCAATAAAATATCGGGAACATATATATACAGAGTTACTATTCACCGATCACAGTTAAAAAAGGGTCGTGGGAAGATTCAAAGCTCACATTAGACTTTTGTGATTGCGGATGCGGAGCACTCAAATGAAATTCTTTACCCCTCCTTCCAAGCAGCTTCCTATATCGCTGTCTTGACCATGACTCTTGTCCCCCAACATCGTCCCGCATGGCCCATCCACATTTTCCAACTTATATCGCACGTACAAGTCACTTCACTTTGACGCCATTTTTTCCCCTCTCTCTCCCGTGATTCAATTTCATTCCCTTCTTTTGCTTTCGAAATTAATTAGTCAAGCCGGTGAGACGACCTAACAAAGAGGCATCGACAGGTACCCAACTTGCTCACGATCTGCACAACAAGACCCGTCTTTGATCAGATCGAGAGGTAACCCTTGTCCGCACATAAGTAAACCCAATGCCATAAGGTCGGCATCTCCCACGACAACTACAATTATTTCTAAATGGACTAATATCACGAAAACCTAAATTGATATATTGATAACAAATTTATCCAAAATCAATACATTTATGATAATTGTACCCTCTATTAATTTCTGTTAAATTTTATCCTCAAATTACTGAATTTGATAACACGCGACAGTTAAAAAAAGTCACGGATATACCAATTTGTAATTTTACATTACATTAATCAAATTTAATAAAAACTAACGAAATATAAATTTATCATAAATATATTAGGATTTTTAGTGATGCGGTGGATTTATCGTTGGTGCGTTAATTTTGGATTTTCAATGGCATAAGTTCTTTTTAAATAAAGGAATCCATCTTTTCACGTCGATTAAAGTAATCCAAAAGTCTCCCATTCGCTGCGCATTAGTTTACATGCACAGCACACCTCCTCCTTCCTTCCCAAGGAAGGCAAATTCAAGACGGCAGGCCGTCCCGACACGCCGTGCGTCCTTCCTAGGCCGTGAAACAAATGTAGACCCGAGAGCGAACCAGAGCCGTCGATCGCCGGACAACGACAGGGTCCCGTGTCCAGACCTTTGACTCGGGCGGCTCCGCGGGACAGGACACCTCTCCGTGGCCGTTGATCTTTTGGACAAGGATTACTATATGATGATGGTGTTTTAAACAATTCCTTGACCTTATCTGGAATTACTACCGACAAGACAAGGACAGGACAATTTAATTTCCTATTTAACTTCGCCCTGCCTAACCCCGGTTTGGCTTGTCGCTGTCGAAAAGCTTGGAAGCCCCACATTTCGACGCCGGCCCTGCTGAGCGATTGCTTGTGCCTTGGTTTATACCCCCCAAGAGAAGTTAAACATGCAACATGACAATGACACGTTTGTATTTTTAGATGTATGTGTTAATATTACGAAAAATTTTAAATCAATATATATATGACAAGATTATCCCAAATTAATTTATTAATCACCATAAAATAAATTCGTGATAAATTTGCCATTCATTATTTTTTGTTAAATTAAAATAGTACAATGAAAAATTACAAATTAGTGCACCTATTACGAACAAAAGTAAAATTATAAATTGATACATCAATTAACTGTCATATAATCTAATTTATCAATATGATAGTAAAATTCAATTGAAATTGACTGATGGTAAATTTATTATAAATATATGAGTTTATGATTTTTCATAATATTTATCCTATATAATAATAATAGTGATGGTAATAATAATAATAATAATAATAATAATAATAATTTTTTTTGAGAGACAAAAATTATAAAAAATTATAATTAGAATTAGCTAGTTTGGTTTAAAGGATGTCCCTCAAAATTGATTAACGCCATTTTTTTTTTGAGATATGTACGTTCTAAACTTTAAAAATTCAAATTTATTTCTTTTTTTTTTTCCAGCTATGTTGCCGTGATTTTTTCTTTGGTTTAAAGGGCGTCCGTCAAAATTGGTTAACGCCATTTTTTCCTTGAGATATGTACGTTCTAAACTTTGAAAATTCAAATTTCTTTCTTCTTCTTCTTTTTTCCAGCTATGTCGGCGTGATTTTTTCTTTCTTTTGGGCCGAAAATATGTTGCCGTGATTAACTGAGGGTGACGCATGAATCTCAATTATTACTATCAGATCAAGATCAGAAGGGGCCATGGGATTCAGATCTCGCTATAATTCTAGTGGGGAAAAGCACGAGAATGATTGGTTGGAGTGACAGAATAATCACATGCATATACGTACACACATCTTCAGTTTATTTATTTATTTTTTCAATTTCGCGGTCCGGAAAATGTCCTTATTCATTTTATTTATTATTTCCCCTTTGTTTGTGTCAGAATGCTGTGGATTACATCACATGCGCATGGAATTTCACACTTGATAAAGACTTTGTTGCGTGCCAAATATGGTTTAGCTAATCCCATGGTTCGTACCTTATTTTTCTAGACTTAGTCGAACCCCTTGTTAATTTCAATTGCGTGTTTGATCTACCTTAAGAGGTTGCCAAGTTCAGAACATTAAATTGACCTTACGACGAAATCGGTATCTTAATTCCCCAAATATTATATTTTAATGCTCACTCATATGTGGATTTTCTATTTACATTATACCATTTTCTTTGCTTGGTCACACGCGTTGCCATCCTCCGCTTACCGGAAAATTTACTCTATTCGGTGGTTCACTAGAAGTTGTGATGATAAATGTACCTCATGAACAAAAAGATTAGATTATAATAATCTGGCTAGGTAATTATTAATTGAAAGAAAGAATATAGGTGGAATCATGTCCCTACGGGAGATAATTGACTAAAGAGGTCAAGTTAAGTGCCACGAGTCAAATCTCCATCAGGCAGCTCTAGTTCTATAATAATTGATATAGCCATTGCCCCTAATAATCTTGATAGCTAGCCCTAAACTATATTGATTTTTGAATGCACTTTGCATTTAGCAATCCTGCATGACCAATTAGTTTCAATCATCGCATTGCATAAACATGCAAATTCATGCATTCCCAGTTTTGCCCACCATTAATTTTGTTCGTGGTGTTTCTTATCACAGGGAATCGGGTGAAATTTCAGGTTTACTCTAATATTGTCATGTGTATCTTTAGACCACCGATTCCCCTAAAAAGAGGCCAAATGCTTTGTAGTTTCATTGCTAGTATTGGATAATAAGTAAAATGTAGGAGAGCTCTTAGTTTTAAAAAGGTAAAACTCAATTATAAATAATGAGCCATTTAATTTAAGTATGAAAATATGGCTATTCTAAGTCGTGTGATTTTTATTGTGATGTAATCTATCCACGTACAAAAGAGAAACTCAAATTTCTTAAAAGGCAAACTCGAATCGTCTCACTGTAATTAGATCATTTTCCTTTTAGCCTGCAAATGATGACTGCAAGTGGTGATCTTCACGTTGTCCAGCCTTGACATTGTTTCATATAAAATTAGGAGACCTTGCAATTTAAAAAAAAAAAAAAAAAAAAAAAAAAAAAGAGAAGAAGATTTAATATTTTTTTTTTTTTATCATCCAAATCACTTTATATTATAATTCTAGCTCACGACCATCGTATAATTCATACTTGTCAAAATTGCCTCACGGGAACATAAAAACTCAGAATTTCTAGAATGTTAATTTTGATTGTTTTATTTGCTTAATTGGCGAGATGATATTATTTTGCTCAATGGTGCAAAAGGGCTGTTCTAAATCCCTAAATGCCTTTGTTTGCCAATCTATAAGTACATCTAAAATAGGTAAAAATGGAATAGAAAAAGAAAGTAGGAATTGACCTTTTTAGGTGATTTTTCTCCTTTTTAAGGCTTTAATCTCGAGTAGTAAGGCGACGTGTCGGTTAAAGACACTATGCAAAGCACAATTCAATTTAGCAAGAATCCTCGTGAGCTCCATCTCCTCATCCCTAGCTCGAGAGATTATTATATCAGCCCTACCCGATAGATCCCAAAAGTTTCCAAATGTATATCTATCTTCCCCACTCCATACTTTTGTAGTTTCACGTCTTAGAGTTCAGCTAAAAAGAGAAAGGAAGAAAATTGCCCCGGGAAGGAAAAAAAAAAAAAAAAAAAAGAGAGAAAATGGAAACAAGAAACGACAAATGACCGGTCCAAACGAACCGGAACAGACCGGCCAGCGAATGTCACCGGGCCGAGAATATATCGATGCGAGGGAGGGAGGGGACCGGTGGGGGGCGCTCGTTTCCCGATGGCAGGAAAATTCCTTTCCCCTCCCCTGTCAATCGCTTATTTCTAACGTTCCCGAATATTAATTCAAAAGCGTACGGAAAATATACACCAGCCCAAAAAAAAAAAAAATTCAAATCGCGGAAAAAGGAAAAAAATAAATCAGGAAACATTTCCGATCCGTTTCCCCGAAAAATTATTCGTTCCGCCTTCACACGGACTCATCTCTCTCTCTCTCTCTCTCCCCTTGGAAAACTAGCACCTCCGAAATCCCTAAATTCTCGACTTCCGACAACGAGGACGACGAGAATCTCTCTCCTCGGTCCGAATCCAGCAGCCTCGCTTGGACTTCCGACCCTCACTTCCTTCTTCAGCTGGCGAAGCAGGCTTGCGAAGCATTGCGATCCCTGGGGAATTCCTCCCGCCCCCGATCGGAAGGCTCGATCCCGCATCGTCGATCGGCGCACGCTCGCCGGCCCCGCCGATCCGCCGGAATTCTCCCCCCTCCCCGGGGAGGAGGAATCTATGTGTCTCCGCGCGATTCGGAGGTTAGGGATTCTGGGCCTCGCTACGTGCGCGTTGGGTGCGGGGTGAGCGCGATAAATGGTCGTGGCGTGGGATCTAGGGCTCGCTCGGGGGCTTGTCCTCTGCGCCTGCGGGCTGGTCCCGCTGGTGTTCGGGCTCGTGATCCGGAGGAAGTGGCGGCGGTCGGTGGAGCGGAGCCGCGAGATTAAGCGGCTGCTCGTGTTGGCCTCGGAGGAGGCCGCGAGGGCCGAGCTCGAGGCCTCCGTCGGGTACGGCGCGTTCTCGGCTCCTCGGGGCTATCAGTGCGCCATCTGCTACTCCCCGACGACCACGCGATGCGCCCGCTGCAAGGCGGTGCGATACTGGTGCGTCAATTTTTGATCTTGCGGTGGTTTTCTGTTCTCTACTTTTCGGTTGCTGGGCAAAGCTTTGATTTTGGAACTCTGTGGGAATACTTTTGACCTTAATGTTAGGTTTTGAGAGTGTGGCAAGGTTTTGTCGCGCTTATTTTCGTCGTAGGAGTAAATTTTTTTTTGGGACTGGAAACAGGGCATACATGCACAGATTGCTGGCGAGGTTGAATGAAATTTTTGCTTTTTCCCTTCAAGAATAGTTTGCAACTGTGAAGGTCGTGCAGATAGCGATTTTTTCTTTCATCATATTTTGGCTCAATAATTAGATCTACAAATGCAGAGAAAAAGGTTCCTCTGCCAGTGAGTTTTATTTGTTGCCATGCCCCGTTTAATGGGCAAGAAATCCATCTTATGTTCATATGTGAAGCCTGCAGTGTGCAGAGACAATCTTGGGTGGTATAAGTTTTTCATGCATCATGTCCTATAACATGCTACAAGTTTTGGGATTATGGGGATTCCATGGGAATCTTCGTTTTTGTAAGATGTTTATACTTTTCTGGTTCACGCTAATATCAATAGGCAGATTATAAGCCTTTAGGCCTCTCATCAATGGTGGCATTTTTTGTAGCTGTAGCTACTATGTTGCTGCTTCAAGAAATTCTATCACCAATTTCTTTGTTTTAGTTAGAATTTATCAATATTTATGTTTTGCTGGTTCGTGCTGATTTCGGTAGGCAGTTTATAAGCTGACTCTAGACAGATCTCCTTTGGAAACCCTCATGGGCGTTGGTTTTTTTTGTAGCCACAACTACTTTATTGCTGCTTGTAGAAATTGTATCCCCAATTTTTGTTTTAGCTAGTCAGGATTTTGTGATTTGAAAGTGGAAACTTAAATCATATTGCCAACTAGAGATGATAATGGTATATCCATCTTTATTAAATTTAATTTGAAAATATTCTTTCTGCTTTGCATGAATGTGCTTGCAATTCTATGAAATATCTTGTCTATAGGGGGTTCTTCCTCATAGTCGTAACATGTGTTTAATTTGCCTTCTTTCAGTTCTGGTAAGTGTCAAATCATTCACTGGCGACAAGGTCATAAGGAAGAATGCCGTCCTCCTGAGCCTGGGAATGACTATAATCCAAAGGTCACAGGATTTGAGGAAGATGTAGATTATGAAAATAAACTTGGGAGTGCATTTGGGGATGCTACAAAATCTACTGAAGGTTTTGTTGATGAACCAACATTGGCAGACGGTAAATGCTCTACAAGCACATCACCTGAGAAAGATAGCAATATCAAAGTTGAGTCGGAAAGTTATCTTTCTGATTCTTCAAGTACCAAATTTTCTGGATTCTCTGCCTCCACTGCCAGTAATGAATTATCTGATGATGTTTCAACACGTGAAAGTGTTAGTTCGGGTGATTCCGGGATTTCAGATGAGGATAGATCATCTAATGTTGGACAGAACATGCCTGACGCTATTTGTGATGATACTAGAGATGACGTTAAGCCACCCTCTCCAAAATTTGCAAGTTTAGTTGGTGCAGTCCAAAGCACTAGTTTGGGCGAGTCAAATAAGAAGCCTGGCTGCAATGATGTGCAAGAACGTTGGGATTTAAAAGGTGGAAGTATCAAAAGGCCCAGTGATCAGATGGTTGAGCCATCTGTGAACTCTCCTAATTTTTGGCAGGGTGTTGTGGATCCTGCTGAGAAGCAAAGTATCATTTCAGATAGAACCCTGCCGCCCAAGTTTAATAATGCCAATTCGAGTGAAGTATCTTCTCGATCTCACATGCTCTTCTCCTCTAGTAAGTTCCAAAGTAATGAACAGGTCTTGCGTAGCGAAGGGCTTGAAGAAGAATGTTTCATGTCTCATGATGCTCTTCCTCAGAACAAGTTTGACAAGGAACCTACTTTATTGGGGAAAGTGGTAAAAGGCAGTTTGAGTGCTAACAAATCACCATCTTTGAACTGTGAGAGATCTAGTTGCATAGGGGATGAAGACGCCACTTTTGTTTCTGATGGAGCTCCTTACAGACAGGAATATACTTCAAGAAGAGATGCTTCTACCGTTGGTGTTAGGCATCCGATTCCAACTGTCGATAAGGCTGAAAGTGCCAAAGTTCAACAGAGTGTTGCTTTACCCTCTCAGTCAGCAGCTTGTTCTTTAAAGGCTTCGCAATATGTAAAGTCATCTATTGATACTGCTGGAGACCAATCGAAAGGATGCATGTTGTCCAAACGGTATCTAGCCGGAGATGGAGGTGATGCATTTGGAAAATACAATGACAAGGTTAGACAATAATTATGAATTGCTATTACTTATTGTGGATATCTGTTATAATGCCATGAACTACATTTACATTCCTTTTACTTTGCAGGGGCTCTTTTCTTATGATCTTTTTGTCAAGCTTTATACATGGAAAGGGGTGGAATTGCTCCCATGTGGTTTTGTGAATTGTGGGAACAGGTTAGTTGGAAAGATTCATAACTTTAGAAAGTAAACTTATAAATCAATAACAATTTTCGAAGCAATGTGGTAGATTTGGTTCTGAATGTTGGTGTGGCAACTATCCGTTACTTTGATTATGTAGCACCAAACATGTTTTTGATCGACTTTTGGAGGAGGATTATTATTTTATACAGGTGTATATTAGATATATGTCTTGCGCATTTTAATATTCTCCATTTTCTGGTGAGTTTGTGTTCACGTGTCTCAGTATTGACATTCTCATTTTGCAAAACTTAAAGCTTTATTTGTTTTTGTGTGTCTTGAGATAAGCTGAGGGAGAGATTTGATTGGATATCCAGGAAATTCTGTTATGTTCTTAAACTCATGTTGTTAAGAAGTTAAAAGACCTTAAAAAAAAATATTAATATGCATATATGTTGCACCTGTGCTCTTCTCTTTTGCTTAAAAGCTCTAAATTTTTAGCATAGTTGGAACAGGAATCTTTCAGTGCGCTCTTCATAATGAATATGTCCAGTTATGTACTTGTGCCTTAGGCATGTCAATGTACAATTTGGGATTTATTTGTGCTATGGAGTCACCATCTGGCGTCTTGTGATTATTTTAATAGCATCTGCATATGCTCGTCATCTCAATAAATAATGATTCTTGCTGACAATTACCATGTTCTGAAAGGGCTGAGTTTCATTTAGTTCCCTTTTTTTATTTCCCCATATTAAGAATTTTAACAGATACTTTAAGTAGCCTAATTTTATTTGTGGTTTTCTGCAGTTGTTATGCTAATGCCGTGTTGCAATGCCTGGCTTTTACTCCTCCTCTCACGGCATATTTTCTCCAGGGACTTCATTCAAAACTTTGTAAGTTACTGAGACATTGTCCATTGGCATGTGTGATTAGTTGAGAATTGTGATACTAATGACTGTCTCACTGTGTTAGGTCCAAAGAAGGAGTGGTGTTTCATGTGTGAATTTGAGAGCTTGATTCAAAAGGCCAAAGAAGGGACCTCTCCAATTTCTCCAATTAGGATCATATCCAAATTACAGAAAATTGGAAGCCAGCTTCATAATGGGAGAGAGGAAGACGCCCATGAATTTTTAAGGTATTATTGAAAACGTCCACTCTAGATCGAAAATGCTCGTCTTGTTCCTATTTTGTAGTTCTTTCTTTTTGGCATACCAACTTTAGCAATTTTAATATGTCAGGTGCGCCATTGATGCAATGCAATCCATTTGTCTTGTGAAATCTGTGGAGATGCAGTCCGGTTCTTCAGAAGAGGAAACCACTCTGATGGGATTGACTTTTGGCGGCTATCTTCGGTCAAAGGTGGGTGATGCTCTTTTCACCAAGATTTTCCTTCCAGTCCTTTCTCATTTTGAAGTATAGCCATTAAAGTACTTACTTTTCTCTGCATCATGTGTGTGAAAATTCTCATATGGCCTAATTTTTGTTAACTGCAGATTAGATGCACCAAGTGTCAAGTAAAATCCGAGCGGCATGAAAGAATGATGGATCTAACTGTTGAGATAGAGGGAGATATTGGAACCTTGGAACAAGCTCTTCGTCGGTTTACCGAAAATGAGACTCTGGATGGAGAAAACAAGTATTATTGCAGCAGGTTGGCATATTAGCTCACAAGAACAGTCTTGATGACATAATTTTTTGTGAATAGTTTGGTAGTGGATAGTGTACTAGGGGACAAATAGATCTTATTAGGAAGACTATTCCTCTTTTACAAATTGTAGTTTTGGTTTATCCTCAAGAAGATGGAATAGGTTTTTCATTTTGGCTTTGCATCTGAATATGAAGGTGCTATTAACTTTATTAATAAGAAGGGTACAATGATTGATTGGTCGGGGATTGTATTGGTTACTAATTATGAACTCTAAGCATAGTGGTCTTAGTACGATATTCTTTCATTGTGTATCAACCTTGAGCTGATATGCTTCTATGCTCTGGCCTCAGAGCACACTTGCAAGTGGGTTGCTATTTGCCTTTAATGTTGTTAATCCCTATTTAAAATGGTGACGGGCATGTAATACTGTTTCGTTGTTACAATTCTGCTCAAATTTGGTCTCATCTAATTATTCTGTACAATGCTTTGGGCACTTCATCTAATTCCATTAGTACTTTTTTCGCATCTGCATAGCAGGTTTTGGGGATTGTACTCACTTTGTTAATGTTAATCAGGTGTAAATCCTATGAGAAGGCCAGAAAGAGATTGACAATATCAGAGGCTCCAAATGTGCTTACTATTGCGTTAAAACGGTTTCAGGTACTGACGAGAGTTGATCAATCATGCTGATGGTACTTTCAACTGGTGTAATTCCTTGGGTCTACTCTTGTGTGAAAAACTGATTCCTTTCTTCGATAACAGTCAGGAAAATTTGGAAAGCTCAACAAGTTGATTCGGTTCCCGGAGATCCTCAACTTGGCTCCTTATATCAGGGGAACTAGTGACAAATCGCCTATATACAGACTGTATGGAGTGATAGTCCACTTGGATGTCATGAATGCTGCAGTTTCTGGTCATTATGTGTGCTATGTTAAGAATCCTCAAAACAAGTGGTTCAAGATTGATGACAGCACGGTACGTCCATGCATTGTTGCTCTGGAGAATTCAATGTTATTTTATGTTGCCTTTTCAATTTACTAATTCCGATCGATTCATGGAATTGCATCTGGGTACGTTCTGAATGTTCTGACCTTTTTACTTCAATATCTGCATTTGGAATTGTTGTTGACATAAAATCCAGTGCCTTTAACCATTTGGAAATGTTCGTGTGCTTGGTGCATGGCCATTTTGCCACAATTATTTAAGATTTCTTGTAGTTGCTTTCACCAATTGCCCGCCTTTTGATGAGAGTGGAGCTTCTTGATGGTTTTAGTAGCTAATTGTTACTCTGTATGAAGCTTTATCGTAGTAGTTTTAATTGCTTATTCTGTTTGTTGAACTTATCTGCATGTTGCAGAATATAGATGGTATTGAATTGTTGTAGAACTTAGGTTTTGACTGTGTACTTTGATTATTCTTGAGTAGGTAACACCGGCGGAACTTGAGAGTGTCCTCTCAACGGGGGCATACATGCTACTCTATGCTAGGTAATAATTTCTATATGCATTTGAGCATTTGATGAACAATTATGGTAGCGGCACATTGCTGAATTAGTTGAATTGTTGACCTTGTATAGGTGCTCGCCCCGGGCTCCCAGATCGATAAGAGACAAAATAATCTCTACGGACCCAAAACATAAAGCAGTGCTTGGCAGAAACAGTGGAAAAATTGCTGCATTGAGCATTAAGCCACCCGGAAGATTTTCCAGTGATATTTACCCTAATTCAGTGTCTTCAGATGGTTCGGCTAACATTGACTCTTTCTATTTGAAGTTCCATCGCTTACAAAGGATACTGGAAGAAGATTCTTCGAGCGACAGTTCTTCCCTATTCAGTAACACTTCAGATGAAGGATCTTGCAGTACAGATGCGACCCGAGATTCTGCCAGCACAGACGACCTTTCAGATTATATATTCGGTGATGCAGTGCGAGGTTGTAGCAGCTCTTGGAGGAACTCCTCTGATTCTGACACTTCATCTTCTTCTTCCTCTCCCCTTTATTCGAGGGACTCACCGCTAGCCAATCCAGAGAGACATGCTTCGGGTTTTGCTGAAACGAGCCCATCTCAAAGATACGGTTTGGATTCCAGTCTGGGAGGTGATGAATTTTTGAACTCAGACATTACTAAGTGGCGTAGTGAGTTAGAAATTAGTAGCAGCAGTAGTAGTAGATGTAGAGAGACTGACTCGGAGAGATTAGCCTGGTCGAATGGCTCTTATGATGTGAAAAATGGTGTCTCTTTAAGAAGATCGGCGAGAGAAAGAACGGATTAAACCTTTTAATTACTTAGGATAGAGGGTGGGTAAATAAAAGTTCTGGGGAAGGTTTAAAGTGTAATCCTTTTGGCTGGTCATGTCTCCGTAAATATGAGTAAAATCACCATTTTGCATATACTCGGCCTTTTGCAGCTCACTTTTATTTTTGAAAATCTGTTTCAATTTTAAAATTGGGAAGCTCATGAGATCAAGATAGTGCATAGAGGAGCTTTGCTCTCAACAATGAATCTGTGTGGACATGGTTGATAAGATTTGGAGTTAATTGCGAGTAGGTGCTGTCTGCTCTTAAAGATTTGGTGAATTTTGGCGAGTTTCATTATGGTGTAAGCAAGTATTTTTCGTATCCCCAGAGTGAAATGTTACTTACATATGGATCTGAACCATCAGTCTCATTCTTCCGATGGGTTCCACCGTTCGGCCGAGGTTGGCCTTGGAGTAAGAAAAGATTCACGCAAATACCGCGCTCGTCCAAACTGATCGTGTCGAGATGCCTGAACCAACATAGAGATTGAGGTTAACCTTAACTAGGTCGTTACTGGTGACGTCAGTCGAGATGAAAAATTATGTCACGACATAGTGAGTTGCGATCGTTGCCACCTCCTATCGGGTGCCAAAGTTAAGATGCGTGGGCAAGTACCTATGCAGATCAAGAAGGGAAATCTTCCCAAGTCTATGACAACCCACAGCCGACGTTAAGATCATGAACAGCAGCCTCTCTTAGAAACCGAAAGAAGGTGGGGGAAAAAAATAGTCAAACGAAGGGACAGCCGACCCAAGAAAAGTGGGACAGTAGATGAGGCGGATCGGTCCAACCACCTCCAAGCCAAACCAAACCAAACCAGCTAACCTCGCACCTTCCTTCTGTCCAAAGAAACACGTGTGCCGACTCCCCATGAGCACGGCATTCTTAATGATCGTCAAAATGGCATTAGCTCCGGGCTTTCTCGAGTTGAACTTAAGAAGACAACAGTGCGCGATTCGAATTCAGATTTTAATCGAGGAGGACGAACCGACAAACCGACAAGACCTAAGCGATCTCTAGGGACTGCACTAAGGGATGCTCGTGACTTGATAGTGCACCGCCGAGAACGGGCCATGCATGCCCGTGAAGAACTTTCCCGTCTGCTGCCAAATCGCTGTGTGGGTCTGAAATCTGAAAAGAACCCATGGCCTGCCATGGACGACTTTTGGAATTTCCTATCTTCTTTGCCTCCGGCGAGCAATTCAAGTCCTCCACGTGCGAATGAAGATTTGTCTTTGACTCGATCTAGATGGAGAATGGACATCGAATGGCCGGTTCCTGCATGTGGCCATAGTTCTAGACCGGTGTGCATTATTTGATTGGACTGGCGAATTCAATAATGGAAGGTCGAGCATATCTATGACGCCCGCATGCATAGAAAGACAAGCCCGTTGCAGGAAATTTCTGAAGCTAGGGCGACTCATGCCTACGCCATCGGAGAATAGATCTAGTGTACTTTCACTGTGTGAGCTTGGTCCATTTCTATACCAATGTGGGTCTTCTTTTATTTTTTTGCAGAGTTAAATGACGTTAATGTTGGTAACAAAATCAAAGTTACACAACTACTATAGGTATGTAAAAGTAAAAAGGTCGTATTTTCCTCAAATCCTTTTTCTTACTCTTCTGATTGGTGGTTTATGAACATAGATATTGTCCATACTTATAGTTAGTTAAATTTGTCGAGCAGGTTATTCCATAATTTGTAATTTACCGATAAGAGGTATAATGCATAAGAATAATATAGCCCCAAATATAACGTAAGATAGGGCTCCATGGGAATTGGTACTTGGTCAAATTATTGTCCAAAAGTGTCAAATCAACATAAAACTGTCGTAGAGAGATGATGGCATTGCAAGCTGTTGAAGCTTTCAATGACGTAAACCTTGATTGAATGCTTAGGATATAGCCGGGGGGATGGCGAGACGCAACGGCCAATCCTAAAAGATTGCCCTTTAGTTGAACGTGTCTCATTGGATCAATTCAAGGAAAAATTAAAACGATCTAAGCTAGAATCACAACGTTGTCTTTCTCTGCTCAAGAGATTGCATTGACATTTTGACGGGGATTTTACTAAAGTTTAGCCTAATAAAGAAAGATTCTTTCATCATCCAGAGGAAAAGAATAGAAAAGTGGATATTTTTAAACCCATTTTTGACACGGGAGGAGAGTATCTTGATAACACAAACAAGGATTTGCAATCGGGTGGCCTGCTTGCCGAAAGAGGAGCAAATGAAAAGAACCCGCGCATGGCAGAAACAGTGATGACGTGACGGCGCATGCTCTGTGCATCCTCCTGTCGAGTGCCTCGTGCTGTTCTTTGGGTGGGCATGCCTATCCCGGCATTATACGTTGGTGCACATGTCGACTCGGTCGTGTCTGTCCGCCATACGTAGGCACGACTCATTTGCAGTTCGCGTGGGGGGACAATTGCCCAAGTCGAAACAAAGACCAACGTAGTTGGATTTGCATGAACCGTGCTTATGAGGTGTCTACCGATCGTGTGGTGACCATAATTTCCCACATGACATCCGTGGCAGTTGAAATCGATCCACGAAATGCTTGAATTTCAAGTATAACGCGCATGGCCGCGTCGTAACCCTTGACTTCGAAAGTTCGTTTCTGATGGGCTAGACTGATTCTTTCAAGCCTTCGGGATCCACAAATGCGAGAACCAATGTCCCCAATATAAAATATGAAGCGTGATCCGATGGATTTATTGAGAAATTTTGATTCGTATCTAAGGCTCCATTTGATACATGGAAAATGTGACATTTCTAGAAAATGATTTCCGAGAAGTCATTTTTTAGGAAAACAACAATATTTTTGTAGTGTTTAGTTAAAACTTGAAAATAAAATGAAAATTTTTTTATATCGTTTGGAAATAAAAATTTATTTTCTTAAATAGACTTACATTATTCCAACTTTAGTGACTTGTGCATGGGTAGCCAAATAACCCAACATGGGCATCAGGGTCCCAAGCCTGAATTCCCAACTCTCAAACACAAGCATGGGCATCGATCTTGAGTCCATTGAAACCGAGCTTGAGAATTTGATGCTCGTCCGAGCTCCCTAGCCTAGGTGTATAGAGACCGGGGTTAGGTCCCCGGTGCCTAGGCCTAGGTCCATTGAGGCCAACCCCTCGACACTAGCACCTAAGAATAGGAGCTCAGGACCTAAGCCTAAGTCAATTGAGGTTGGGCTTGGAAATCCAGTACCGGTGCTTGCACTTGGGTCCATCGAGGCCGGGCTCTCAACTTGACACTTGAGACCAGTTCCCTTGCTCTTAGACTCGGGTCCATTGAGGTTAGGCCGAGACCTCGATGCTTGTGCTTGAGTCCATCGAGACCAAGCCCCGGTCCCTAATGGCCGAGCCCAAGTCTAGCATTGAAGCACTAGAGAGCGGACGCGGGGGACCCTAGAGCCCTAGGCCCAGTCTTGATGGACCAAGCTTGGAAGTCAAGGACCCGAGCATGGGTGCTGAGGTTCGAGGCCTGACCTTTATGGATCAGGGCATAGGTGCTGGGGGCTTGACCTCGCTACCAAGGACATGAGAATGAGCATCGGGATTCTTGTGCTCAAGTATAGAGTTTTGGTTTAAGTTTCGATACTTAGTCATATTTTGGAAAATGATTTTTGATTTTTTAAAATAAAAAATCATTTCCTTAAATTTAATTTTTGCTATGAGAAAACTTTTCCATTAACTTAAAAAATATTTTTCATTGACTCGTTTTCTTAAGTGATCAAAATGCTGAAAAATAAGAAAAATGTGTCTTAAAATTTTTTTTTCATGAAACGAGCGGGGTCTACAATTAAATAGTTTTTAGATTACGAGTTTGGCTATTACTCTTTTTGTAATAATAATCATTCACACTTTAACTGTAATTACGACAACTTCGTTTTTAATCAAAAGAATTTCACGAGACTGCGATGTCGGGCGAATGAAAAAATAAGATCATTCTTTCCTCATATTCCTTGCGGGAGACTTAAGCTTCTTACGTGAGCATTGGAAAAACTGTTCGAGTTTCGAGAATTGTTCAATCCATGTTTCTACCGAGAGTTTCACTCAATGTTTAATCCGTGTTTTCACCGCGTCAATACCGTTTAGGGTCCTTCCCATGTGCTCCATCCTCAAAATAATATAACAGGATGGTCGGAGCTACGAAGGCATCAAAAAAGTCGGATCGCCACAGAATCCCATGCGTTGCGGACATTTGTCTAACAAAGCAACAGCAACTAAAGTCCCGAAAGGCGGAGTGTCAACCCAAATTTTTTTATTAAATTAATTTACCAGTAGCCTATCTTTGCGGCTGATACCGACAGTGATAAAATATAAAAGCATTTCTTATTTTATTTATACACTAATATATATATATATATATATATATATATATATATATGAGCAAGTACTACAAAAATCACCAATTACGTCTACTATAATCGAAATATCTTAATTTTTTTATGTCACAAGAAACCTCAAATTTACCCACTTTGATAATCTATATCATACACGTATAAATTTGAAATCTTTTAAGATATAAACAAAAACTTGGGGTTTTCATGATACTAAAAAGAGTTCATGATATTTATGTCAAAATAAATATAGTTTTGAATTTTTTTGTATTTTTTTGTCAGTTTATTCTATACCTACTTTACACTCACTCTTAGACTTTTGTCCTTCCTCTTGCAGGGCGTGGGAATCGAAACCAACTCCTGAAATTTACTCGTCCGCACCCCATCCTCTCACGAGAAGATGGAGATTTGAACCCCTTACCCCCCTTCCATGAATCTATACATATTTATATCTTTCCTTTTCTTTTCTTTTTTTATCAACTCAAGACAAACATTCTCTTAAAGCACGACCGACCAGAATTCAAGTCATTGGGTTCAAATGTTTGAGGTTGCATGTAGAGCCATGCCACATGAATCATTCATCTAAATTTTGCTTTAGTCAAGGGCACGTGAATCCCTTACCATCGAGTTCGGGTGGACATACCAATTTGAAATGTCCATTCTGTCTCCAAATGCAATCATGATTCCTTTCCGTATTTGTCTAAACGCACATAAGAAAAACGATTTCTTGATTGCTAAATGTCGATTGATGAATAAATCTTAAGCAGTGTAAATGCCAAAGACTTAGCAAACGCTCTACAAGTCTTGGTCTTCCAATAGCTTTCGTTATTACCCCAAAAGCATGTCGTTTTGTCCTGGAGCGATGCCGAATAATGCATCGAGAGTAGTGTTAGTTGTTTTGTCTTCTTGAACGAGCTCAAAAGTGACTTTTCAATTTTCCTACCAAATTTCGAAAAACCTAGACACGATCGTCACTTTTAACATCAACACGACTTTCCATGGTCTACTTTTTGTAATCTACCATTTTGCATCTTGTGTTTTCGCGCGAGACACCAAATTGCACCCCACATTAATTTGAAACTTAGATTTACTCAAAAGATCACCCACTTCTCTTCTCAAATTAGCCCTGCTCATCTTCTGAATTCCTCAGCCTTCCAAAGCAAAGCCTAATTAGAAAATTCTACCCTTCTAGTCTAACCAATTTACGCCGCTCCTGTACGCTACAAACCACCTCCAGTTGCCATCTGCATCACCAATACTAAGCCATCCTCCACCCTGCCAGTCTCAGTCGTCATCCCCCTGCCCCCTCCCTTAAGTCAAGGCGGCCGGCCTCCTCCAAACCATGGATGACCATCACGGCCATGGACAACCTTGACTGAGGTCACGCATGGCGGCTGGTGATCTCTAATGACCAAGGCTGTCCATGGAGTACATCACATAGCATACTATTGACACCCAAAATTACCTGTACTATCACGTGCTAGCTAGGAGGGGATAATATGCGAAATGCCCCGTTTTGTTCGTAAAGTCGAGGGCAAACAACTTTCATGGAGGCTACTTAGGTTGAGCCTCGATAGAATTCTAGAAGCAAATTGTAGAGTCAATGGCTAAGTAATTGATTGCCATGTGTTAGGTTATGGGGAAAGTGCACTAGATTTGAAGATTAAGTGAAATTAGCAATAGAGCACAAGCAAGAATAACTGCTGCAAGAGATATGCATAAAAATATGGAGCTGTTATTTACATGATGAACAAGTTGTCCAGGCATCATTAATAAGTCAGAAAGCAATTGTTTATGGATAAAGGTGTTAAGAATAAATGAAAAATGTGAAGAATGCTAAGAGTAATGCCCAATGAAAGGAAACCAACTTATGGTTACCAGTTCGTCCTATAAACATCATAGCCTATTTAATGAAGAGCCCTTTGAATAATACAACAACTATCTTTACTTTATCACATTTTAGCTGTAGTTTTTAAGATTCCCATCATTGATTAAATTTCGGCATGCATCTCTATCCAATCCAACATTGTTGATTGGATTCCGATGTTGTTTCACAAGTTCAACGCCGTTGATTAAATTGCAATGTTGTGTTTTCTGTCCAAGAGTATTATTATTGATTAGATTCCAACTTTGAACCTAAAACAAGCTGTGTCGTAAATTAGATCCCGGCATAGTTGGAGTTTGAAGCATGGAATATCCAAATTACATCATTGATTATATTCTGGTGTAATTTTTGCTTAATAGCAATTAATTTTTAAAGTATCAATTGTCAGGATTGTACATACAAGTTGAAATGAAATTTTCTCTTACATTTGACATTTTTTGTGTAAGCGCGACACATAATCTGAGTCTCTTATGGTGAAAGATTGTTCACTGGAATCAAAACCGGTGAAACACATGCAAAAAGAGAGGGGTGATTTCAGAAAAGAGAAAAAGATGAGCACCGGCGGCTGAGAGCAGGGTGATAGCTGCCCACAATAGTCCACGATCTGATGACGGTAGTCATGGAGGATGGAGGAGGCCGAGAACTATAGGGCATGTGGTGGGTAGGAGAGTTGAAAATGAAGGCTAGGATTTGTGTTTGGTGAGCTGAGAATTGAGATGGTGTTTTTCTTTTTTTTTTTTAATATATATATTATAAATAGAGGGTAATTGGGTCATCTTGGCTACGAGATTTTCAATAACCTTTTTAACAAAAGATATATAAGTGAAATTGAGACCAATTTTCAAAAGAGCACATGGTTTTTTCCTCAAAATAATAAACAAAATCTAAAAGTCAATTCAAACAAGTTCTAACAATTTAAACTTTAAAAGTTCGAAATCGATCAATCTCAAAATGAGAATCATGAGTGAAATAGTGGCCATTATGGATAATATTAGATGTTAGCTAATTTTGTATTAGGATTCACAAAATCATATAATAGGATCTCCCGAGTCAAATGTTTTATATTGATCTATTAGCTAAATCCCAAAACAATCCCAGACTCAGGTTCAGAATACCACCAAGAGAAAGGGACTTATAAGATTACAAGCCTGGTTCTTCTTCTTCTTTTCGGTTTGCGTGCCGCGAGAGGAAGAAGACGAGCGTCATGAACGCAACGAGAAGTTTTAATGCAAAGACTGGGAACAGGCTCAACCCCATCCATGCGTCCATCACTTATCGCTTGGAGGAAGAAGAGATGAACCTCATGATGGCTCCATCGAGGAAACGATCCAAAAAACAAACTGGTATGGGCGAACGGGACAGAGGAAAAGATTGATGGGGATCTCCTGCATCGCGCAAGTTGCTTTCCGTATGGGCGCCGGGCCATCCCCATTTTCCAATCAAGGGAAAGAAAGGAAGCAGAAATTCGGAGAAAGGAAGAGACAAATCAAAGTACAGATGGATGGCTTGATTGGTCTGCAATAGTCAGCCCAATTTGGTGACAAGTGGGGTTTGGTTTGCTCGTTTTCAATCTTTCACGAAGTGTGCAGGGATAAAGCAAAAGCTATCGCCACCCTCTCTCTCTTTCCCTCTCTTTCTCCCTCTAACGTGCCCCGACAAAGGAGCTGGCAAGCACAGACCAGGACCAAACCCTAGCGCCCATGTTCGGTGACACCGCCTTTATGCTCCTCCCCGCGGGAAGTTGCAGATGACGATGATCCCTTTATCTAGAGACCACCCGGGTAGATTCTGAAAACCCTCTTGAAAAGGAAACCCAACCCCCTCAAAACTTCAGCCCCTCAGAGCTTGGAAAGGCCACTTTTGCTTGCCGATCGCGTTAGAAAAGGAGCTTTGTCGTTCTTGCAAAGAATCAAGATTCACGAACCCTAAACAATGCCGGGTCAAATTCTTGTACTCAAGGATTAACCTTAGGAAGCGTGAAAATTGGATGAAACCTCGGGCTGTTCTCTCGAGTACCGGGATCTGGCCAAGTAAAAACTTTCTAAGTCAACAAATCCCTCAATGACAATCCTTCTCGCCAAAGAAAAATGGAATGCTTAAAAAAATCTTGTCAATGAGTATATTCGACTCAATAGTCAATAATATATCATTTTCAATACATTGATCGTGGTTGATACGATACGAATAAATGAAAATGACCCATTTTGAGCGTCGAGGTCTTCTTCGTCAATAAGGTCCATACTTTTAAATCGAGAAAAGCAAAGACAGAAAGGAGAGGGAGGCCGAAAAAGTACATTTAAGAAATGCTGGTACCATGTGAGGATTATTTTACACTAAAATTTAGTGAGAGCTTGTTTGTAGATACTTCAAAAGAGCCAATCATCCACTTTCCCACCAAAAAAACACCGAGAATAAGCAAAAAATTCAAGGTTTCCTGATGTCCTTAACTGACGACAAGAAACATAAACAGGGAGCAAAACAGCTAACGAAATGAAAGATTCAGTGCGCAGTCTCTCTCTCTCTCTCTCTCGCACAATTTCACTTCCCAAAGGAACAAGAGAAGATAACAAGTACAACATTGGACAAGCCCAAAAGAAAACCATCTCTCCACTTTCTTTATTACAACTAAAGTCAATCCAATAAGAAAAGGCAATAACCAAAGAGGATTCACTGTGCTGCAAAATCAGAACCCTGAAACGGAAAATTCGACTAAACTAACTACAAAAGGCAGTTTGATGAGAGGCCACCCCCCCCTCCGCCCCAAAAAAGGGTGAAGAAAAAAAGAATCAGTAAGGCGGTGCTTGCCTCGGAGCTGAAGCCCAAATCACATCGGACGGCAAATGGCAACTGTACATCGACACTCCAGAATCCGCCGCCGGCGGCTGCGGATGCGGCGGCCCGCTCTCGCAGCCTCCCGAAGCCGGGGGCGAGTGCCCGTCCCCACCCCTACCGGACACCGAGCTGCTCCCGCCGCCGCCGCCGCCGCCGCCGTCCTCCTCCTCCACGGGCAACCGGTGGAAGGAAGGGTTGCTGAACGTCGCCGCCACCACGAAGACGGGCCCGGCGGCCACGAGGGGCCCGGCCACGGAGCCGCCGAGCATCTGGCCCTGGGGGCCGGCCACGGAGATCTTGAACCCGTCGGGGACGAAGAAGGTCGACGAGGCCGCCTGCGGGGCGACGAAGGTGGCGGAGATGGAGAGGATGTCGAAGCGGCCGTGGAAAGTGACGGTGGCGCCGGGTGGGGAGGAGGAGGGGTGGCGGATGGTGAAGTTGGCGACGGCGCCGGAGCCGGCGAGGACGCAGAGGCCGATGGCCTTGCGGCGGCAGAAGGTGGAGATGGAGTGGACGACGTCGGTGCCGCCGGGGACCTCGAGGATGTAGGGGGCCATGGTGGGCTCGGGGTCGCGGGTGATGATGAGGGGCGGCTTGGGCTTGTTCTTGGAGCCCGGCGGGCGGCCACGGGGGCGGCGGACGACCTCGATGGAGGCGCCGTCGCCGGCCGGGTTGGGGTGGTCGGAGGCGGAGGCAGGGTTGGTCTTGCCGGGCTTGGCGCGGGAGGGGGAGGGGGCGGCGGCGGCGGGGGAGGAGGTGGTGGTGGAGGAGGGGTCGTCGTCGAGCTGGAAGTGGTGGGAGAAGGGGCGGGGGTGGTGGAGGTTGGAGAACATGGCGGTCGGGTCGTGGGCGGGGGAGCTGGTCTTCTTGCTGTGCTGCTGCAAATACTCGCCTTTCATCTGAGTATTCTCCTCCTCCTCCTTCTTCTCCTTTCTCTTCGGTGGTGGTGGTGGTGGTGGTGGTGGTGGTGGTGGTGGAGAGATGATAAGAGCTTCAGATGCAGGAAGAGAGAGAGAGAGAGAGAGGGGGAGATGAGGTATAGAGGTGGATGAGCTTGCAAGTAAAGACTAATGGCGCCGCTGTTTGGGAAAAGAGGGTCCCACACAACAAATCACCCGAAGAGAGAGAGAGAGAGATCAAGAAGATGGTGGCATCGAGGTCGAGGGCACAGAGTCCACCTTACCAAAAACAGGCTTTTCGCTCCTTTGGCACCGCCTTCGTTCGCTTTGCCTCTCTTTCCAGAGGAAGGGTCCACTTCAAATCTAATCCCTTCTCTCCCTATATTGGATGCTCAGCTTTTGCGACATGGGGGATGTTTCATTCCCCCCTCTCTCTCTCTCTCTTTCTTCCCCGGTGATTCGAGAGCGAATTTGACCGTGTCGTGCCGGCCCCGTCTCGCGATGAGGAAATTTCCATATGTTAACGAAAGAAAAAAAAAGAAGAATAAAAATGCCTTGTGCCCCTCATTTTTATGTTTGCCCAAATTTGAGATGGGGCCAGGATTTTTTCTCTCCCTTTTTACATTTCCGGCTTTGTTCGACACTGCTAGTGGGATTCGACGTTCCCTCCTCCTACCGCTGTTCCCATCGTTGGCGTCCATTTATGGAAACATCGAGGGTAAGGACAGGACACGTCTTGAGGTGTCTTTCCTCCTTTTAATTATTAGGCACCCACCGCGACACGATGAGCTCGCTCTAAGTTCTTATCCTGCATCATTATTAATTTATTATCCTGTTCGGAACGTCCCCAAATTCCCATGTAGTCGTGTGTTCCATTCGAAGCAACGTCTGACCCTCCCTCGAAAAGGGTCTTTCTTAATTAGGTAAAAAAGAAAAACCCTCGCAGCTCGGCCTTGGTTTCGCTAGTTCGACTGGGGATTGGGGAAGCTGAAGTTTCTTGGGGCGAGTTCTGCTTCTTTTGGGAAAGGGAATGTTCTTGCCTCGACCACCTGTTTAGACTCTCTCGTTCGGTGACTTGGCGTGCCGGGGATTGTTGCGTGTATCATTCTCAGACAGTCGCCAATCCCTCTCCCGAACGAATCTCTTTGATCCGAGAAAGGAATGGAACGGGACTTTGCAGACGAAGAGGAATCATGCACGGAGAAAATATTGCATAGACTTTTCGTAGATACACCTAGGACTTTCCGTAGGTGTTATTGGGGACTTGCTGATTGAATTTCATAGACTAAAGGTTTTTATTGCTGAGCTTGTGAAGGAAATTCTAGAGGGTCGAAAGAAGAAGTGTGGGATGGATGGAAGAAGCAGGGACATGTACGCTATTATTGGAACGACATGAATGGCACAGGAAAATTGCCCAATTCGTGCTAATCCTATTATATGAAATCAATTCAATCTTACACTTTTCAAATTTATTAATTTAATTGTAAACATATTTAAGTTAAAGATTAAATTGACAAATTTGAAAAGTGTAGGACTGGATTGATATTTATACAATAAATTTAGGAATAATTAAATAATTTTCCTTGAATGGCATTTCTACGAGTCTTTGTTAAAGCAGATTGAATTATTATGATTTGCGCTTTCTTTTATGCACACGATGAAGAACTTTTATTGTGTACATGATTCGAGTGGAGTTTCTTTAAACAAACTTGGTGTTGATGAATGACAGGCGTAAATCCAACCAATTCTAATAAATGGAAAACTCTAGAATTCCTAAGGCTGATTTACGAAATTGAATTGTTAAGTGATATGTCAAACCATCATTAGTTCTTGAATACAACCCAAAATTGAATTGCTAAGGATGGTTCGTGTAATTGTGCGTACAATATATATAGTGATGATTATGTGTGTAATGTATGAGGTGCTTCATCATAAATGAGACAGAGGGGTAACATATTTATCTTTTGCCAAATCTTTTCCGAACCAATTTTTTTGTATTTTATTTTTTTCATGTAATATATTGCCCTGGACCATCACGAGAACCTCTTCATCCGTAACTTCATGCGAGTAAGGCCATGCAATCGATATGGAGTCACCAGAAGGCTATGAGGTACACCCGCCTGTAGTAGGCCACCTAACATTGAAATAATATGATGTGAAGCCAATTACGTGTGAAAATGATACATACACTGATTGCTTGAGATAATTATTAGAAAATTTTTAAACTTATTACACGATTCAATCATAAATCTTTGGAAAATTTTTAAATAATGGCCCAAAATGTTCTCATTTTCTCAAATAAAGATATGAAATAGACTTTATTTCAAATAAGGGCCCAAAATATCATCATTTTCTCAAATAAGAGCTTGAAGTATACCTTATTTCAAATAAGAGCTTAAAATGCTCATATCAATCTCAAAAAAATGTCTCAACTCACTAGTTATGAAAGACAATTTTGTCTTTTAAAATTTTTAATTTTTAATCTTTTTTTTCTATTTTTTTTCTTTTCATAGAAAAAAGGTAGAAGGGTGCTCCCTCCCGCCTCTAGCCACCACCCCATTGGCGATAGGGCGGTGGTGAAGGCCGACATGGCCACCGGCATTAGGGGCCGATGACTCACCTAAACAAAAGCAAGGGCAAGCGACCCTTGCCCAAATCCAAAAGAGGGCCCTTGCCTCTGGTTGGCGAGGGTCGTTAGCTCTCGCCTAGCGCCCTCAAACCTAGGACGAGGTTCGAAGGCACTAGGTGAGGGCTAGCGACCCTCTCCAGCATCTAGTGATGGCCTACAAGCCCTCATCTCTAGTCAACGAGGATTGCCAGCCCTCACCTACCCTCACCTAGGCACCCGCAACCCCACTAGCCTTCGCTGCCACCCCACCGATGATGGGGCAACGGCCACAAGCAAGAGAAAGCCCCTTCAGCCTAAGTTTTTCCTTTTTTAATTTTTTTTTAAAATTTTAATTTAATTTAATTTAAATATAACTTTTTTTTTGGTAATTTTCTCCTCATTGCCACTTCGTTCAGGTCTTGCCTTTTTTATCCTGCGTAATAAATGCACATGAGCAATATGGATGACGAGGAACGTTGAGTTTCATTTCGAACTATTGTTCTCGAATCAAGTGACGAGATAAGAGTTTCCTTATCAGTTACTGCTTTTGGTACGGGAAGCCCTTACGTATGTTAAGAGAAGAAGACCGCTTGCCATGAGGGTAGAATCACACTAAAAACTACATTAAAATTTTCGAATTCGCAGATACTAAGGTAAAGGTCGTAGGATCCAACTTCTGCCCTTGTAGCCTGCCGCAGAACCCCAGGTACTTAAACATGAAATGAATAAAACAATGTCGATCGATGGCTCGTGACCCCATTTCTGCCGCATCGATATTAGGAGAGATTTTGAGGTGCTTTCAGCGCACTGTGCTGACGTGCGTTCTGCCTAATGTTATCATTTCAACAGGAAAATAAATTATGAATTGCCCGACACAAAATAATTTGACACAGGCAAACGGAAACATCCAAGTGCCTATAAAACTTTCTGGCTAAGGCGATGAGTTGGACGACACTCGACGGATGGTGTCTCGACAAGTTATGCGCTGAGAACACCCATTTCACTGTTTCTTACCTCGAGCTTTAGAGCGGCAAAACTAGTGTCTCGGCAAAGATTTCGGGCTTGGTTGTGAAGGGTCGAGCGAATCACTCATGCGCAAATTCCACACCTATGTTCAGGCACACAAAAGATGCCTCCACATTATCGTCAACATGATGGCATTCGAGAAACCCAACGAAAGGAACGAAGAGAGTGCCAAATTCTCATGTCACACTAACGTCCATTTTGACAGTGGGGGCCTCTCAGGGTCAAACTGCCTCTTCGAGTCCCAATTGAATACGATTCCCTCTTCCTTTTTTTCTCTTTCACTGAGGTATAGAAACAGTAACCTTGGTTAAAAATGGAATGGAATCCGCAGATTCCCCCACCTTTTTCCTTTGACAGAACACCCATGACAAGAAGAGCAGCCAACGAAACTAAACGATCGAGGATTTATGCGCGCGCAAAAGAGTGACCTTTGCCCATAACCAATCGCATCGGAAAGCAAAAGACCAATGTGAAATCATGGGCTGTCGACCTGTGAGCAAGAAGCAACGTTGCCGAAGATCTTCCGCTGTTTTCACTGTGGTTCTTGTTGTGATTGCGAGTTTACTGGCGAGCATTCTCGCACATTACACGCTCAGTTCTCCACGATGAGGGCGAGGAATTAACTTTTCAAGAGATGCTAAAGTGATATGAAATAAGAGGGAATTACCCCATTTGTTACGCAGAGGTTTTATCCGTGCACAAAAGCCACTAACGATGTCTCTAGGGCCCTTAAGTGCCATCGAGACAGTGCACTAATGCGCATCGCATTTGTGTAGGGCGACATGCGATTCGTGTTTCATGTACGATGATGTTCTAGTCGTCAACAACATAGCGCATCTAGCCAATAATCTTCCGACGTTTTAAACTTAACTTGCGTATTGCTCTGGTTGGACGCGCTTCACAAAACCAGCGAGTGTCTCTTCATTGCAAAGTATGGATTTTAGTTGGCCTCCCATGCTCGGTGTTATTCACAAAGCCATATCATAACAACTAACAAGGTCATCTAAGCAGGAGACATGGTATCTCCCAGTCCAACATTCACATACGTGATATGCCGTTCACTTCAAGAGCATGAGACATAAACAAAATGACAATATCTGCCATTCATTGGAAAGACGATTTATAGGAACAACAGAATATCAAACCTCACATAATTTAAGAAGAATAACAATAACTTCACAGACAATCAGAGAAAGGAAATAGCTAGTGCAGCATAGAAAACTCCAATGGGTGGAGATAGCAGAACTACAATCCCCTCACAATAACCTCAAGCCAGACACAATAACGTGTATCCACATAATATAAGTATTACCTACTAAACAATAACAAGTGACGTGATGTCAAACTGAGGAGATTGCTTGCCCAAGGACTGGACGAGTGGGCGGGGGGGAAGAGAAGGGATGGTGGGTAAATCTTTTGGGAGCTAAGGGATGGTAGGCAAGGTGGGCTTCGGCAACTCAGGAACAACTGGTATTTCAGGCAGCTTTGGGACCTCGGGCTTTGGCAGCGGAGGCAACTCGGGCTTTGGTAAGGTTGGGACTTCAGGTTTTGGCAGAGGTGGTAACTCTGGCTTAGGCAAAGTTGGGATTGCAGGAATAGGAGGTAGCTCAGGCTTGGGAAGCTCAGGAATCTTGGGCAAGCCTTCATCAAAAAGGTGACGGGAAGCAAGGACTCCATCACCAATTATTAAGGACAGAGTGAGAAGCAAGAGAGGAAACAGAATGAATTTCTCGTAACAAGCCATCTCAGTTGCTTTTGACTTGAGACCTCTTGAAGATTGGAGTTGTGTTTAAGTTCAATTTGGATGTCAAGCCAATACTTCAGGCTTTTTATACTGAAAAAACTGCGCGATGCAGCATCTAGGAGATAAGAGACCAAAGCAGGGTTGGTGGGAAAGACTTTATCCTGTTAGTTGAACCGTTTCGTCCATAATGAGCACACATCAGAGAGGTTTGATGCATGGGCATGCCACATGTAGCAATGATCTTCAACAAGAGTCGATACAAGTGCTGCTGCTTACCTAAACTTTGCTGACAGAGGCAGAAGTCATCTTCTCGTGCACGAAATGTCCTTTTTCTCTACTTGGTTTTTCTTTCTTTTTTTCATTTCATGTATCTCGGTGGACATGAGATTCAACATATACAACTTGAAACATAAGAAACACCTCGAAAATTCAGTTAAACACAATTCGTTAAATCCATCCTTCTTCCAAAAGGCTGATATTGTTTGATACCCATAAAAGTAAGCAAAAGTTCACTCTTCTGAGAAGATCGATTGTACTTTAAAATCAAAAAGAGAAAAAACAATGAGAGGGTGATCAAAGATATGGAATCACATACGGTGAAAGGGAAAGCTAAAAAACAAAAAAGTAAAGTTCTGGCCCCAAGAAGCTCTATAACCTCACATTCGAGCCACATAGGAATTAGCTTGAGTGACGTATCTCACCCACCGATAAGGATTATAACTACTGGACTTCTTTGCAATTTGCAAGTATTTCACCTACAAGAAAGGTCGGTCCACAACACAGTGAGTCTCTTATGGCACTCCAAAAAAGAGAAAGCAATGCAATAGCTCAGGATGGTGATGCCAATCGATAGGCAGATTTAGGCAAGACCAGTAACAGGAAAAGGAACTCGGCCTCAACTGTAGGCTAGCCAGGCCAAGCCCAGCCACCATGCCTACTCTTTACATAAGTGATCCTCAGAAATCCATGGAGAAATTCTTAGAGCCTAATTATAGCCAAGACCTTACAATCCTTAAAAAATAACATGGGGAAAACCAATCCAATAGCCAACGTAAATGACCAGGCCCAACTAGCCATGGGGCCCCCAGGCCCCATATGCAGGTGCAGTATTCCTCCACCAAAATTCAGGTAGCTATACTTGACTTGATGGGTTTCAACAAACAGTAAAATAAACTGCCAATACTGAAGAATAATGAATGCCATGTACACAAACTATATATATAATGCTCCATCTACTATTCCACAATGGAATTGTAATGGGTAGATTCCAAACTTAGAAGTTGAAAGTAAAATCACCTTAAACACTTGCCACACCCATGTTAAGATTTTATTACCTGAAGCCCTGAAGCATTATACATAGGAATGGTGAAAGTCATGCTAACAGGTCCAGATTCCTTCGTGATATTTCCTATGAAACAACCAAACACATACAATGATTAATCATGATTATCTCCAAAGAGGATATATCTATCGCAATCTAGAATCCTCATAGATGACAGACAAATCATACCATGGGATTCTTGAGAAAAACTTAGCTTGGCACGCAGCGTGTTTTCTGATCCACCAACAATCTGCCAAACACAACAGCCATAAGCTCATTAAAATGAATTCTGTGTGATGGAAATTCTGTGGTTAAGTTAAATGAATTAGATTCCTTGAAGACACTGGCAAGAAGGTACCTTTTTCAAACTCCATTCAAGTTTCTTGCTCACGTCCCTCAAATCTGCAGTTTGCCCAACTGCACCAGGTTCCAGCTCAAAAGTAGCTCTGTAAACACAATCAATTTAAATCAACAAACATTTGATGCTGAATGCACCTTCTATAGTCCACCGAACCGCGCCCCCTCCCCCCCAAAAAAAAAAAAAAAAAAAAAAAAAAGAAAAAGAAAAAATCTCCTCTTTCCCAAAAGTGAAAAAGTCAAAACATATGCCCCAGGTCCAATGTGACCTACCAGACAAGACTCACTATCCATTCTAGAGTATAATCTGCATAACTCTTCAAGATCATAATGATGAAACTTGCCTATTTTAACCTACATCACCATCATAACACTAAGAAGTGGGATCACTTAATTGGACAACAGGACCTAAAGTGGAGAATACCTTGATGGTGATAAAGGATCTGACTAAAAGCTAATAGTGCATCGAACGGATAATTAACAGGTTTATCCAATTCCTCTTACTTCCAGCTTCTCAGTTAACTTGCATGGTTGGACTCCTTGGAATGGTCTTACTAAATATTATGCTTGTAGAATGATAAACTTTATAACACTATTATGATACGGCAGAATATCTCGAGGATGCTAGTAACGGAATGAGCTCCCGTAGGCATTTCTTTCCATAAATCCAGCTATCTTCCAAAAGATCTCTATATAATAGCAAAACGCTGACAATATTGACTTATGAGCTACCAAACCAAAAAAATAAGTGTTCAGAGGGAATACCTGGTAGTATATTTTGGAAGAGGCATCTGTACGACAATTGTATTTGCGGTAATACTTGAAGAGAACTCAGCACGTACTTTAATAATTACTTCCGCCTATATGTTTAGTACAGCGGCACAGTTAGTAAAACTGTTGCTTTACTGAAACAAACAGATGCAGAATGGGGTCCACAGCCACACAAATAGTTTGGTAGCACCTTCATAGCTGATATTAAATGTACTCACCTTGAGATTACCTGCTTCTTCAATCAATGCAGTTACGAGAAATGGAGGCCTGAATTCCTGGGTCATACGATAGTTCATGACAGGAAATTCACCATCTGGTGGTACCTTAAGCAGGGATGAGGACAAAACATTAAGTTGGCTAAGCTTTTTCTTATCAAAATTTTTAACTGTGATGAGGTCAAATGTGATTCTACTTGTTGATATTTGTAAATAGTGAAAACTTCAGTTTTCCAGCTAACAAAGAATATCTATCACAACATCTAGATTAAGCCAAAAACAAAAGGTAAAAGTCTATGTAGACACGCCCTAAACTTCTCTCCCCTTACATTAAAGCAGATCAAGTAATCCTAATGCACCATACCAGAGTTAGAGTCCGATCCACGTCAAAGCTGTCAAGGCGCACAGATTCATGAAAATTACAATCATCTAGTATCACCGCTCCAGAACCTGCTGAACTTCTGTAATCTGTCACAGTTACAAATAAATGACATAAGTAAGGTTGGGATTGCTTGCTTAGATCGAGTAGCTCTAACTAGATGGCAATCATAATTAGTGACAGTAGCATCCCGAATTGCGATAGAAGTTTCTCTAAGAAAATTGTCAATGTTTAGGGCCTGAAAAAGAAGTAAAAGAAATGCAAACAGAAGCATTTCTATGACCAAGAAGGTTGCACTCATGTCAAATTAGACATGTATATTACAACTAAATAGAACCAGAGCGTAATTCATTAAGGGAAACCCGGGGAACTACCATATAATGATCTCCCGCCTCTTCCAATATTCAACTCCTCATTCAAAGCCACTCGAATCTCCGGATTTCCAGATAGATAACTCTTCATTTGAATGGTTCCATCAATCTCAGAAGTCAGTATATATCCCTGCCAGAATTCAAGCATTGCACAGAGAGTCAAGTACATCTTATGGTTGCTAGCAGATCAGCATGTTTGAAATATTAGAAGCTTCATTTCTTTCAATTAACGTGCCACTATCCCTGCATGTTGATAGTACAGAGACTTGGATGAAAGTGCATTGACAAATAGCACAGATTTGATGGGTGATTCGGTTCAGCTGATAAGACAAATAGGACAGAAAAGGACGAGTTGCCAACACAATAGATGACCATAAGTTGAATGAAGATAAATCATCTAGCCTAAGTAACTAATGAGTAGTGCAACTAGACAACACTATTGAGGTTCATAGAGCACAGACAAGAGTGCCATGAAGGTCCACGAAGCAGAATCATCATTCATTTAAACTATTAACAGAAGTATTATAAGCGACTATTAATAAGACAAAAGGGTGTCTCACCTAGATGTGAGAAGGCAAAGTATCTGGGATTCTTTTCATTTCCTTTCTTTGACTAAAAGAAGAACATTTTTTAATTACTGTGGAATAATATGACTCAGAGAGGGTACAACAGTTGAGATGAGTATCTCCTCACAGAACAAGATCAAGCGGAACATTCTAAGTGGAGAAAAGGCCAATCTGGAATATGAACTATCTTAAGTCCCATTTCAAGATGATTTTTTCTCCTTTCAAATAGTACAATATTTGTCATGAACAGAATTTTGAGGTCCCCTAAGCATTAAAAAAAGACCACTTAAATGAAGAATGAAGATGACTGACAAATTTCCAGTGGAAAAGATACGCACACTAGAGCTGAAAGTGACGCTGATCTTTTCAATAATATCCACGAAAATTTCCTCCCTCTTCCTTCCAGCAGGCTCATTTGCAATAACTGACTTTGTCACAGCTGTCCCTGGCATCCTTTTACTTCCTTGCTGCAAAATGGTTTTTAAATGCAAATTCACCAATACATGACAGTGAAGTTTCACTTTTCTCCAGAACCATATAAAACTATTAAAAACACAATACCATGAAAATGGCAGCCGGACCAAGAGGAGGCAGACGAGCAGCATCCACAGCAATTGGCTCGTTAAATATATAGGATTTCAGTACTTCAGTCGATGTTGTTTGTACATAACCAAAATCCTAGGATAAACAGCGGTCAGAAATCATATTCAAGCAAATAGTCCTATCTTGCCATCAATGAATAATAGATATGCTTCGGTTTACTCGAATATCAAAGAAAAGCCTTAAGCTAATACGTAGTAATCTGCTGTAAATTAGAGATCAATTAGCCCAATAACTAGCAAGCCCTAAAAACTGCATGTAAGATATTGTTCTCAAAATACCTTCTAGCTTGTCATTGAATAATCATTAAGCTTAAAAAAATTGACCTACATAAATGACAGCAATGATAATATTTAAAGGTAACTGTTCCATCTAGTAGGGCACCCAAGTTATGTCCATCATGACATCAACAGGACAGTGGCACAGGAAAAGGGTTTCTTAACATGAGATCAAGAGGCAAAGAATCTGGCAAACTTACAATGACCTCATCAAGCAACTCGTAAACAAGCACAAAGTTTTTCCGCAGTGAATCCTCGCTAAGAACACCGAGGTAATCCTTGATGACACGTGCGATCCTCTGAAGGAGCTCCAAGACAAGAGAAGGAGATACATTGACTCTCGTGGTTGCGACAAACAATAAGCCGGCCACCTTCACGTGAAAGTAGTTTACACCGTCCACATTCTACACCGGAAAAGATCCAGAGGTCAAACAACAGTATCCCGGACCGAACTCAATTGGGTTTCCCTGCAATGCTCAATGCATAAAACACGCCACCAACTCTTCCAAACCGAATGAATGAAACCCGTGTAAATGAAACAACAGCATCAGCAAGAACTTCCCAATTCAGATAATCCACGGACCTCCAAGATAACAAGAACTGCCAACACTACTCTCCGGACACATAAACTCAGTAGTAAAACGATCGCTAGAGTGGCTCGAATTCACCGGCAAAGAGACGAGAATACCTACAAAGACAGGTGGCGCTTGCGCCTCTTCTTGCCCATCCTCTTTCCAGAACTTCACCTTCCGAAAGAACGTCTCGGTGCTCCCCTTCTGCACTTCCCCGCGATCTAAAACCCATTCAAAAACAGCTCTTTCAGATCACACAAATCCGCAAACGAAAAACGCAAAACTACAACACTTGAACACCGGGAATGCGCCCTCCATCTAGTTCGCTAAATTCACGCGATTCGAATCAGATTTTGCACCGAAAGAAGAAACCCAATCGACACCAGAGCAGCAATCGAGCGTCGCGATTGGACAATTCGCGAACTCTTTCTCGACGCGCGAGATTACTGAATTCGGACACTGCGTCACTGAATTGAGAAAAAGATACGAGAAGAAAGGTCGAAAGGAGGAGTTCGATTCGGAGCCAGATCCGCGGGCCGAGGCGGGAGTTGTACTCACAGTCGCGGAAGACTATGTTGTCGCCCCGCTGCGAGAGCACGAAGAACTGAGAGATCATCGTCGATCCTTCGTCCTCGCGATCGCCCCGAGCTCCGTTCGTTCCCTGCGAAATTTCTTCTTCAGCTCGTCTCTGATTTCCTGTTCGTTATCGCCGTCGCGCACCGTGGTCTGGTCTTTGTCATTTTCATTTTGGCCCCTAATTTAAGCTAGAGTTGGCTTTTTTACCCCCCAGGAATGTGAAATTGCCGTTTTCTTGGAATTGTTTCTGCTGCTTCAAGTAAAAGGTGATTGCCAATTTACCAGCAATGACATTAGTCCGGAGAATTATACCAAAACCCAAGTCTTTTTTTTTTTTTTTTTTTTTTTTTGTTCGTGTTTTGCCCAAAAAAAGACCCGTTTCACCAGTAACAGATCATATATTAACCGGAATGTGAGATCATCGTCAGGTATTTGTCAAAATAGTATAGTTCTGACGAACTTCTCCTTAGTAAAATTGAAAATTTTGGGCAATACCAAGTATTGTCTTTTTGGAAATCTTTAAGACATCCTAAATAATGCATTACTCTCTTTTAACACTCTCTTTTAGTTATGTTGTAGTCCTTTCATTTTGATAAAATATGTCGCTAGATATTCAAGGATTAATCTGAACATTAAGCTAGAAATTCAGATTGCAAAGATGGTGAGCTCTGAGGTCCTCAAATTACTTTTACCATACAATTTACAGGTAAACAGATCGGCTCATTGGCTTCCATCGGTCACTACATCGTCGACTTTCGGCGCCTCCTCTTGTGTCAAGAAATCTGCAGAAAGTTCAGCCATCTGTGCAGCCACATCCCGATTATACTGCATAGTACATTTATATACACTTGCATTGCGCATTGCAATTTCCAGTACACATTGGAAGAAGATATCTCAGCGCCAGAACTGGTGATCTTTCGTCGAATATCTCTTCCCTCCGACGGCACAGCTCCCGTCAATGTCAAGACTCCATTTCTCAAACGTGCAGTTGACGAAATTGTAGTACCCTCCACTGATGGAAAGCAGTCCTTCCTCGACTCTTTCTTTTATCCATGGATATGTAAGCAAGTTGTTTAGGGACTGCGTGACGGATTCCTGCAATATTGGTGGATTCATGTACGAAGCATAGGTCAGAAAAGCATCAGCCTGCTGATAAAACTTCACTGTAGCCGGGAACTCGTATCTTCATAAAAGAAACCTTGCCAACATCAACTTGTTTGACATCCAAAAGTAGAAATTTTTTTAGTTCACCTTTTCACAATGTGTGCATTGCTGGTCAAAGCTAAGGTGTGGCGCAGCCACTTCCGTTCGTAGCTTGGCAGCTTTTCCATTAACGACCCATCTCTCTACATAATTTCTGCAGAGGCGCATCATATAAGAGAATGGATTACGATGCATGAAAGCCAGGATTAAAAAGCGATTCTCATGAGCCTTTACTTGAACTTCTGCAGAAAAGGAAGCTAGTAGTACCCTGTATTCGAATCTTGCATGCCCATGAGGGCTTCAATTCCAGCACATCGACTGTGGCCTATGACTAATATATTCTCAACCTGAAACAAAACCGACAGAATTTTGAGTGTAAATCCATTGAAATAACTGGGTGCGATAGGTATATGAGACTAGGTGAATGATCAAGATGCGCACAGCAATCCCAATCATCTGCCAAATTGTTTGTCCTACTAATGGAGTGACACTCTGAAATCTCATACGTAACCAAAGTCCTAGGCATTGAATGAGCATCTATCTAATTGGAGGAAGTTTGCACGTTGATGAATTCGCTCATATGGAGACATCAGCTCAAAGACACGAGTTATGCAACCGAGAAAAGAACATGAGTACAGTATTTTAGAGGTAGGCTTACTTCAAGAGATTTTACTGCAAATTCGAAAGCAGCGCCAGTTTCTGATGGTCCAAACTGGGGAAACATGAAATCACTTTCCTAAGAGGCGAAGAAGAAGAAAAGCACCTTCTTAACAGCATAAAAATGCAAAAGACATGAGAGCAGACCTCGATTGCCGGAACAAGATTTGCGACATTACGCACCATGAAGGCCTCTCCTGGTTGGAGTCCAAGTACATTAGTCGGGCACACCCGAGAGTCTACACAAGCAATCACCATGAACTGTCCCAACCACAATTTTAGTCCCAGTGAGACCGCAAAGTCAGTTTACACCAAAATCAAGCAGTGTTTGCATTGGATTCAGAAAGAGGCATAAGAGAAAGTCCTGTTTTGTCATGCATCAGAAATACGAACACTATTAGTTCCTTTTATTCACCTTTGGTGACTGAGCTCTAGCGAGATTCTGAAAATGTGCCGCCTCGTTCCTGTTCAAGATGATGAGTTACCTAACAAGCACAGAGTAAAAGACTCCTCAAGAGAACAAACCACAAAAAGGACATCAGCGCAAATTAACTGCCACGTACAAGAATTTGTTGCTCTTGAACTCTAGAAACCTCTGTCTGATCTCATCGAACGTGTCCGAGCCCCCATCAGCTTTTGCTTTTGCCACATCCTTTCCAGTAAATGTTGTGCGTTGGTGAGTAATTCTAGATGAATCAATTTCCTCCGGCAGGGGCACCTCGATTCTCCTATGCAGATACAGGTCACGATTTTCAGCATTCTATGTAAAATTTGCAGTTTCCACATTTTTCATAGATCACACCGACAGTCAATCTCACTTTTTAGCAGAGGAGAGACATATTAACTAATCCACGTCGATATGACTTAATTGCTATGACCTAAGATATATGAGAATGTCAACCATATTGTATTGTAAAGACTCCAACTACATACGCAACCTTCCATCTGGAAAACAAACCCTTGGAAACAGCAAGAGACCATTATGCGGTCATCATACAAACGGGTCGTTGGCTGACAGAGTGATTAAATGGTGTATCGCGGGTAATGACCACTCGCATTTTGTCCCAGGCTACACAATAAGCGGCGCTGAGGTATGAAAGCGAGATTCGAGAGACGAAAAGCCAATCTACCCTATCTCCTCTGAAGACCACAAATTAGAAATAACAGATCAAATTTAATCAGGCTCCAAACAGTAGTTTTTGGCTCTTACTTCAATAATTCGACTACAATTGCTCAAGAACTGCAGACACTTTCTTTTTATGGTAAGAACTGCAGAACAGACACAACATAAGTTACTCAAAATATGTGAAAAGGCAACCAGCAGAGAAGAAAAAGCTTGCACCATAGACCTGAACATTAGAACTTAAAACCGGCTCGAGCACGCGATCTGCAATAACCAACTCAAATAAGAAGACCAATTAAACACAAACAAACTCACTCTTTCGAAGGAGCCAAAGTGACCCGAGAGTCCTCAAAGCTCTCCAACACGACCTGCATAATCAATCGCGGATCAATCACAAGTCAACCCTCAATGAGTCAAAAAGAGACCAGATGGAAAATGCGAGGCCCCCACTTCACCGCCAACATTCCATCTCGGGGTCGAGCTAGCGAAGCAGCGGTTGAGATTGATCCAGCGGGCTCTGTAACCTGAACAAAAAAAACCATCCTTGGATTAATGGTTCCAAAACATTTTCAAGATGAAGCACAAAGGTCATCATGTTCGAATCCGAGAGGGGAGGGGGAGGACTCACGAGCGCACCACGCCATCGCTTCCGGGTACGAACTGAATGGAAGTTGCTAGTTCTGTCGTTGCTCCGTCTTCGCGAGGGGAAAGAGGAGAGGAGAAGGAATGCGATTTGGTTACACGGCGAGCTTATCCGACGAGCGGACACGGATGACTATCCAAGTTTACGGGAGACGATCGTGGCCATTGCTTTTGTCCCTTCTGCAGCCACGCGAGTGTCTTGTCCTCGTCACTATCCCAACTTTTCTTCTTCTTCTTCGGTTTTCTTTTGGGCTTGCGTGATGGAGAGGAAATGCCTTTTTATCTGTGAATAACATTATTTTTCAGGAGAGAAAGAAGAGAAAATAAGTATAAACCGAGGGGAGCCCGCAGTCCGCGGTTCCAGACCGCACGCCTAACTTATTATTTAATATTTACCCAAAAAAATAATTAGGTTAAGTGGACCCGAAATCCTGAGATTTCCTGAAAAAAATTACAATCAAGTTTCTAACATTTGGGTCAACCTGAATTTTCGAGTCCGACTATAACCGAGCTATTCCACAAGTTGAATTTCTTAAGTCTTGGGATCGAGTGGGTCCGCGTTCTTGGGTTGAAGATATTTAAACCTGAATTGGCCATTATACTTAAAATTAGATAAAAAAAAAAGATATTTAAATTGCAAGGTTATTCATTTATAATTGATTAACCTCCGCAAAGTTATAATATAAAAAATTATCGGTCAATCAAAGTTATAAGTTGAGATGTACAAGTTTCACTTTTTTCAATGAAATTTATGAATTTTAAGACGATAGTTATTTGATAATTGTATGAACGGTTTTAAATCCGACTACATGGGATATTTTTGAAAAAAAATTAAAAGCGAAAATTACAAGCTAAAGAGCGAAGCAGCCTGAACCAAATCGGGTAATTACGGTAGGACCTTTTCTTCCTTTTCTCCAGAGTGGGCCAACGAACTGGACCAAGAAAAGTCAATGTCAATCTGGTCTGATCAGGCCAAAAATCCCGCTTGGCCCATTTGCACCCCGGCAGCCACCAGCGATCGCGGCTGCCACCAACGGTTGTGGCTAGTGGTCATGCTGTGCTAGTGCCGCCATTCACTGCGCTCTTCAATGGTGTTCCCAGGGGTCAGTTGATCCTCGCTTATTGATTATGAGTGGTGGCACCATTTATTTTTCGATATTCGAGAATCACCCTCAATATCTCAATGTAAGTCTAGGATAACCCTTTGAATGTTGGGTTAGTTTTGTCTTTAAGTAATAGGAGGCTGAGGGGTGACCGATCCGGTCAATCAAAAAATAGGTTAAAAAAATTGGGTATCCTAGCAAAGGGCATCCCTGTCCTTGCCTGCTCACCATGAGGGCTAATCACCATCGCTTGCATTTGAGCAAGGGTTGTCGACCCTCGCCGGCAAAGGCGTCATAGCTTCTTCACCGCTTTAACCCACCTCCCCGTTTGCTTCTCTTCCTTGATCCTCCCAATTCCCTTTTTTTTTTTTTTTTTGTTATTCCGTCTTTTTAGCATTTATTTTTTTCTCGATGTAGCACTCTTGCAAAGCACCGGCAGTTGTATATTGCCCCCTTTTTTTGGGTCAGAAGTTGTATATTGCCATTTGAAAAGATGCTTATGTTGTATTCAACAGGCAACTTCTCTTCATTATTGGGAACTTCATAGTTCCGTATCAAATGGAAAATACCCTACTGAGTGATTCATAAATAATATGCTTAAGTAAAATGGTGACTATATTACTGAGGCTACTCGAAGTACTGCATTTGGAATTTGGCCCACCAGAAACTAGTCAAAGTCGTTACTTATTATATTGGAGGACGATACCTTGAGCAGAAATGTGCTTTTATGGATGGACTAGAGGCATACCGATACACAAATAAACAAGATGTGGCTCTAGGTAGACTTCTAAGATAATGAAAAAGATAAAAATGGATTGGACCGTATATCAAATATGAGGAGATTTGTAACATTGTGCAAGTCAACAATAGTAAGAACGTCAACTCACTTGGAGAATTATAACATCCCAAAATCTCACATTGAATGAAAAAAATCAAAAGGTCCTATTAATTGGTTCATAAGCGAACATTATCATATAATGATCACTATTTTATGTGATTACTTCATGTCTTCTTTAAGGATTAGTTTCAACTGGAACATGCCAATCTCTTTAAGAATTAGTTTCAACTGGAACATGCCGAATAATTAAAACCACTCACACCATCTAAGTCTACTGAATTGAACTCTTGTGATTGTCTGCTTCACAAATTTTTCCAAAATCGCAAGTGAAGAGAGGAGCCATCGACGCTGTTACTTTTTCCGTTCGTACATCAGAAAAAGCAGGCTGCCACTCAAGAAAGCAGCTACCGAAAGCAGCTACAGAAGACAGGAAAAATTTGCGTGCCTGCCATGTCAATTACATTACGCCAATATTTTCTCCTTCGCTCGGGAAGATTGTCTAGACTCATCACCGAACAACGGGGAATGCACAGAACGTGCGGAGTGCGTAGGTTGTACGAAGGCTTTGTCAGCAATACATGCTCAGGGCAAGTAACAGGTGACGATTCAAATCTCTCATTATCTCATTCAATGAGAAAGCTTCGAGATTTCGATACAGACTTGTGCCCGGAGGGTCAACTTGGACTGGCTTATGATGCAAGGAACAATGGGCATCTGAACCGGTACTACTTGCATTTTTGGGGGAGAAGTGCCAAAAAAGTCCTAAACCTTTCGCATTTGTGCCGATTCAGTCCTAAACCTTTTTTTGGTACCAATTCAGTCCTAAACCCTTTTTACATTATGTCAATTCAGTCCTTTCCGGCCAATTTTGATCGGATTTTGCTAACTGGACCCCAGCCGGCTGACATGGCATGATCGGCGCTGACGTGGATAACTTTTAATAACATTTTAATATTTTAGATTTTTTTATTTTTTTAAATTTTTTCTGTTAATTTTTTAAATTTTGTCTTTTTCCTCCAGCCCGTCGCTAAGGTCTGGCGACCAGCTAGAGGCCACGGCCAGCGAGGGCAAGGCCGACCTCGCCGGCCACCTCACAGGCGAGGGTCGAGCCTCGCGCTAGGCGGCGAGGATCACCCTCGCCGACCATGGGCGAGGCTTGGCCTCGCCGGATTTGGCAAGGTCGAGCCTCACGAGATCCGACGAGGGCGAGGCTAGCCCATGGTCGGATCTAGCAAGGGCGAGGCTCGTCCTCGCCGAGGTTTAGCCTCGCCGGCCATGGGCGAGGCTCGACTCGCCGGATCTGGCGAGGGTGAGGCTTGCCGCCCAACGTAAGGCTCGACCCTCGCCGGCCACCTCACGAGCGAGGGTCGAGCCTCGCACTAGGCGGCGAGGCTCACCCTCCCGGATCCGGTGAGGTCGAGCCTCGCCCGTGAGGTGGCGGCGAGGTCGGCCTCGCCCCTTGCCGGCGACCTCAGCGATCAACAGAAGGAAAAAGACAAAATTTAAAAAATTAAAAGAAATTTTTTTAAAAAAAATTAAAATATTAAAATATTATTAAAAGTTGTCAACGTGTGCGCCGATCGTCGTCCCCGTCGGCCGGCCCGGCCGTCGTCGCTTAACAAAATCCGGCCAAAATTAGTCGGAAAGGACTGAATTGGCACAACGTAAAAGAGTTTAGAACTGAATCGGCACAAAAAAAGGTTTAAGATTAAATCGGCACAAAAACAAAAAAGTTTATGACTTTTTTGGCACTTTTTCCCATTTTTGGCCATCGCAAGGTTCTTTTAAACCAAGCTTTGATTCTTCTTTGCCTCCAATCTCTTCAGGCACCTCCGGCAAAACCACACTGTAAAATCTGGCACCTGCGACTTGCCAATTCTGATGGAATTAACACCATAGCATCCGGCATTGGTTGTGGCTTGTGGGTGCGCCCCTATCCGAGAGGGAGAGGGAGAGAGAGATTTGGAGAACACGGCAGAGGCATGACAAATGAAGACAACTGAAACTAAGTTTCTCAAAATATTTGAAAAAGCAACCAACAGAGAAGAAAAAGCTCGCATTGCAACCAACTGGATTGCCATAGACCTGAACATTAGAACTTAAAACCGGCTCGAGCATGCGATCAGCCATAACCAACCCAGATAACCAAGTAAACATGAGCAAACTCACTCTTTCGAAGGAGCCAAAGTGATCCGGGAGTCCTCAAAGCTCTCCAACATGACTTGCGTAATCAGTCACGGATCAATCGCAAGTCAACCCTCGATAAGTCAAAAAGAGACCAAAAGCTCGAGATGGAAAATGCAAGAAAAACGCAGAGGAGAAGCCCCCACTCCACTGCCCCTTCCATTTTGTGGTCAAGCTAGCGAAAAGTTGCATTTGGAAAGTTGTTGCCATGAACAATTTCTTTTGAGAGACACTTTTTTTTTTTTTTTTAAAATTTATGTTCCTGATAACAAATCTTGAGTATTTTAAAACGTTTGGTAATTATATAAAATTTTCCTAGAATAAAAATATGTTTAGTACGTTCGCAAATATTTTTATGACTTAAAATTTTTTTTCTAATTTATTAATAATTTTATTACTTTTTCTTTTCTTTTCTTTTTCTTCTCCCTCTTCTAACTAGTCACTGGCCCTGGCCATAGCTCAACAAGGCTTAGCCTCCCTGGGCCACGGCGAGGCTCAACCTCGCCTTGGCTGGGGAAGGCTCGACCACGCTCAGACTTGCAAGGCCAAGCCTTACCCAGTCTTTGTGAGGCTCAGCGACACCAATCTCAAGGTGGCCGAGCAAGGCTCGACCTCATCAGATCTAAGCAAGGTGTGAGGGGCCTTGCCGATGGCCTGCAATCTCGCCGGGGGCCGACGAGACTCCAACGAGGTCATCGGCCATCGCCGAGGCCCACGACCACCCATCTCTGGGAAGAAGAAAGGAAGAGAAAATAAAAACTTATTTTTTGAGTTGTTCTTGGAATAAAAAATAATTTTATTTTTGTTTCTCGTTTTTATTCTAAATCTATTACCAGGAACACAACAATTATCAAATACATTTCTATTCCATTTTGAATCAGAGAAGAAAGGAGGAGGGCTCACGAGTGCACCACGCCATCGTTTCCGGGTACGACGAACTGTATGGAAGTTGCTAGTTCCGTCGTTGCTCTGTCTTCGTGAGGGGAAGAAGAGAGGAGAAGGGATGTGATTTTGGTTACATGGCGAGCTTATCCAACCGGCGGACATGGATGACTCTCCAAGTCCATGGGAGATGATCGTGGCCATTGCTTTTGTCCCTTCAGCAGTCCCACAAGTGTCTCGTCTTCGTCGCAATCTCAACTCTCCTTTGTTTTTTTTGGGCTTGCGTGATGAAGGGGAAATGCGTTTTTGTCTGTGAATAACATTATCTTGCAGGAAAGAAAGCCTGCAGTCCATGGTTCCAGAACGCATGCCTAACTTATTATTTAATTTTTACTCAAAAAGAATTACATTAAGTTGACCTGAAATCCCGAGATTTACTTTAAAAAATTACAATCGAGTTTCAAACATTTGGGTCAACCAGCATTTTTAAGTCTAACTAAGACCGAGCTATTCCACAAGTTGGATTTCTTAATTCTCATTATTCAGGATTGAGTCGGTAAATTGAAGATGCTCAGGACTGAATTGGCCAGTATATCTAAAATTAGATCAAAAAAAATTGAAATTGAAAGGTTAATCGTTTATAATTGATAAACCTCCACAAAGTTACAAATATGAAAAAATTAACGGTCAACAAAAGTGACTAGTTGAGATGTGCGAGTTTACGTTTCTTTCAATGAAATTTATGAATTTTAAGCAAGTTAATGATAGTTATTTGATAATTGCATGTGCAGTTTTAAAATTTGACGACAAAGAATATTTTTGGAAAAAATTTAAAAGCGAAAAGTTACAATCTAAAGACTGAAGCAGCCCAGATCGAACTGAGTAATTACAGTCGGAGCCTTTTCTTCCTTTTCGCGGACTCGGCCTAAAAGACTAGGCCTAGAAAAGTCAAGTCCGGCCTGCTCTGATCAGGTCGACGAATCCCTCTAGGCTTGGCCCGTTTGCACCCTTACCTGATGACCCTCCGGCAGCCACTAGTGGTCGCTGCTGGTGCCACCATTCAATGCCCGAGCGAGGGTCGATCGGGCCTTTGATGGTGGTCAAGAGGGCCAGTCGACCCTTGCTTATTGATGATGGGTGGTGGCACCACAACTAGCCAAAGGCGTGCTTGCCCTTGCTTGCTCACCGTGATGGCTAATCGCCACCGCCTGCGTCCGAGCAAGGATTGTCGGCCCTTGTTGGCCAAGGTGAGATGGCGGCTTCACCACTTTCGCCCACCTCCTCCTTGGCTTCTCTTCCTTGATCTCCCAATTCTGTTTTTCTGGTTATTGTCTTTTTAGCATTTTTTTTTTTTTTAATGTACCACTCATTTGGTGCCGCATGTCTTGAAAGTGCCAGCAATTGTGCATTGCCAATTGAAAATATGCTTATGCGGTGTTCAACGGGCGAATTTCTCTTGATTATCGGAATTTTCATAATTCCATACCATATGGAGTATGTCCTACTGAGTGATTCATAAATAACGTACTTAATTAAAATGGCGACCGCATTGTGAGATTACGGGAGTATTATATTTGGGATTTGACCCACAAGAAACTGGTCAAGTCATTACTTATTATATTAATGAAGATTCACCCGAGTAGATGTGTGCTTTATGGTGGACTAGACGCAAACTTGATCCACCGGGATGGGGAGGGATCGTGGGGACGAGAGGGCACAAACAAGGAGCTCTTAATGGGCTTGTAGAATAAGGAAAATGGTAGGAATGGATTGGACCTCATATCAACTGCGGGAGGATGTGTTGGGTTATGCTGGTCAAACCAATGAGAACGACAATCCTTAAAATGGGAAAGTCTGTAGCACCCCAAAATTTCACATCATAAGGAAAAAAATCATATCAATTGATTCATAAGTTACCGACAAAACAAAATTTGATTCATAAGTAAATATTACCCGATAATAATTACCATCTCATGTGATTTACTTTCTTTTTTTGGGGGGTCTTATGTGATTTACTTTTTTTTTTGGTCAGTTTATGTGATTTACTTAAAAGAGTACTTTTTGGAGTTTAGTTTCAAGTGGGACATGCGGAATAAATAAAACCATTTTTCACCACTTTTACCGTGCAACACGATGCACCTTTTTGCGCCGCATAAGTCCACGGCGTAAAATTGAAGTATCGATTTTGTTTGGCACCGTGTTCTACTTCACAAATTTTCCAATCCACTGAAATCGCAGGATAACGGAGTGACTTCAAAGAAGTGATTAATGCGGTCACTTTTTCCGTTCGTAAATCAGAAAAAAGCAGGCTGCCACTCAAGAAAGTAGCCACACGGAAGACAGTAAAAATTTAAGTGCCCGCAGTATCGATGGCAAGTCGCCAAAAAGCTTTCGCTTCCGGCGTTTGTCTGGAATCATCACTGAACAACGGCGAATGCAAAGAACGTGGGGAGGGCGTAGGTTGGACATAGGCTTTGTCGGCGGTATATGTTTAGGGCTAGGGCAAGTAACAGGTGACAGTTCAAAAGATTCGATATTTTGATACAGCGTACGTCTGTCCATCCAATCACGCACTTGTGCCCGAGGGGTCAAACTTGGATTGGCATATGTTCTTCTTTCCCCCTTTTATCTATGCAAACTGCAAAGGAACACAGAAAGGCATCTGAACCGGTACTCTCTGCATTCGTGGCCATCGGGAAAGTTCTTTTAAACCAAGCTTTGTTTCTTCTCTGCCTCCAATCTCTTCAGGCAACTCCAGCAAAGCCACGCTGCAAAAGCGCCCGCGCACTCGCGAATTGCCTCTATTGGAGAGGGAGAGGGAGAGAGATTCGGAGAACACGGCAGACGCATAACGAATGAAGACAATTGAAACTAAGGTTCGACTGCAGTCAGAGCCTGACACAAGACTCTGTTGCACGAGCGTTCGACCAAAGGTTGGAGGAGCGAGCATGGATCTTAAGCTCTCAAAAGTAACCAGGCCAAGAACATCGCTCGACAGACTTCAAAATCCTTCCCTAAGACCGCAAGCGACACAGCAATCGCCGCAGACTTCAAAATCCAAGATGACTGCGACTGTATTGGAGAGGATTACCCACCATGAGAGCAAACAGGTCCTTACTTACTTTCTCGAGAACATCGCTCGACATCTCGAGCTACAATGTTTTACATCATCCGACTGCAGCGCAGGACAGTATACATAAACATGCCTAATAATCTACAGACAAAGACCAGAAGACATGACTAACAAACAACAACAATTCAACCTTCGCTTAAAGTTTCCCTCGCGCCGCCGTTACCTCAATCTCTGCTCGGAGCATCTGATCAGACCCTCCTCGGCCTCCAACATTGCGGTTATCTATTTCACCTCCCTCGAGCTCTCGCCCATCCCCATTTCCTCACCAAGAAAAAAAAAAGAAAAGCCCGCTTTTTGAAGCTGATGATCTCTTGCTGTACTTCGAGATTCATCCGGCGATCGGAAGCATTGCAAATTCCTCTGCTTTTTTACTTCAGCGGGATGACCCACATCCGCCGCGCTCCCCGTCACAACGGGTTCTTCCGCGGCCTCCCCCTCTTCCTCTTCGGCGGCGCCGTGGCGGCTGGCTGCTGCTGCGGCGGCGGCGGCGCCATCCCGGCATTCTTGTCTGCCGACTGCTGCGGGAACCAATTCGGCAGGCCGCCCTCGGTGGGTCCGACCTTATCTCCGTCCTCGAACTTCCCGATCGTGAACCCTAGAGGGAACACCGCCCAGCAGCAGTGGTACGCCTCCTTCCCAGGCACCACCGGCGGCGGCGCCTCGATCGCCACCGCCTGGAACGCCCTCTCGCAGCTCTGGCACCTCAGGCAGCACTCCTCGTACACCGCCGGGTACTCGTACACCATGTAGCAGTACGGGCACGCGGTCCAGAAGCTCGCCGACCTCGCCGCCGCGGCTGCTCCTCCCGCCTGCTTCTCGCTCCCCTTCCCGTGCCCGCTCCCGCTGGCGCCCGCCGGCTCCTGCTGCCCGAAGCCCCGGCTCAGCTGCCCGCCCCTCCGCACGGGCAGCTTGGCGCCGGCGGCCGCGGCCGCCGCCGGCGACAGATCGACCTTGGAGAAGAGGTTGAACTCCTTGTCATAGAGGGACTTCTTGCCGGGGTCGGAGAGGACGGCCCAGGCGCCGGCGACGAAGCGGAAGGCCTGATCGGCGTAGGGGTACTTGTTCTTGTCCGGGTGGAGGAGGAGGGCGAGGCGGCGGTACTGGCGCTTGATGAGGTCGTGGTCGTCGGATCGGCGGCCGATCTGGAGGACGGCATACCAGTCGTGGTGGTTGTTGACGCGCTTCTCGGTGGCGAGGAGGACGTCGACGATGGCGAGGATCTGGTCGGAGCCGTCGAGGAGGGGCTCCGTCTCCTGGGCCAGGACGGCGAAGTCCTTGGACCCGGTGAGGTCGCGGGCCAGGAGGAGCTTCTCGGCGACGCCGAGGAGGCGCTCGGCCTCGCTCCGGCTGGCCGGGCTGGGGTTCTGCATATTTTCTCGGGAAAAAAAAAAAAAAGAAAATGAGGGAAAGTGGGGGAAAAGGAGAGATTGATGGAAAAGTAGTTTGAGTTGAAAAGCTTTTAGGCGACCGGGGACGTCTGTCTGTCCGAGGAGACGACGACGGAATGTCCGGACGGTAAAATTGTGGGTGGCGCCGAGTGGACGGAATTGGGTCTGGTGGTTTCGCCTAATCACGCGGGCTTTGGGCGTGCGCTACCCGTTGAGCGCTATGGGTAATCTCGTCTTTTCAATTCTAACTCGGTTCAACGCCGAAACGAGAGGGGGCCGGGGGGGATGGATTTTCAACTTGTTACGTTGGATTACAAATCCTTCCAAAATTAATAATTTTTCCAAGAAATTCTATTTAAAAAATGAGCTAATATCACGGAAAACTATAAATTTGTATGAAAAAAAACTTTAAAGCTAGTACAATTTGATAAACTTACTCAGAATAAGTATATTTATGATAAATTTACCATTCATTAGTATCTATTAAATTTTATCGTTAAATTATTGAGTTTAATAATACATGGCACTTTGGATGAAAATCCTTGTTTAGGGTTTTACTCTCCATTTATCACAAGCGTATTAATTTGGATTTTTTTTTCATATTCATTCAATTTAATGTAAACTAATAAAATATAAATTTGTCACGAATGTACTGATTTAAGATTTTTTGTGGTTCAAAAATTAATTTGAAGTAAATTTAAGTTTTTTATGGTCAAATAATTAGTTTTAGATAAATTATCATAAGCGTTATCAATTTGGAGTTTTTCATGTTATTAATCATTAAAAAATATATAAGTACTATTGTTTAGATATTAAGGAAAAAACAATCAAAAACCCTAAAATATGTCTACTATAACACATTCCTCCTAATTTTTTTGTGACGTAACATTTATCATAATTTTTTTTCTCGTGACATCAAAACCTCGAACTTATACTTACATGACATAATTGTCATTCATTAAAATTTAGTTGGATGATTATCATGACGTCGTTTTTGTTTCTCTTTAGCCATGTAGCTATCATTGCCAATGTTATTTGGCTTCTGCCATCCAAGGAGGCAGATTTTTATTGGTGCTTACTAATAGAATATTGATATAGTAAATGCGTAACGTAAATATAAATTTTGATCTTTTTGCACCACAAAAAGATTGAGAATGAATATGTCACAATAGATATACTTTTGGGGTTTTTAGACTTTTATGATAAGTTTCAAAAGTTTCCTATTAGAAAATGTCACAATTTAAGCTTTATGAAATTTGCAAAAATGTAAAACTTCAAAAGTTGTCAAATTTGGCTTGGTCTATTTATGCTAATTTCTCTGCTCACATTTCCAAGTGGTAAGTCAGAAACATGCAATATTTTTTACAGCCCTTGGGGAAACCGATCCATCTGTTCTCCTGGTCGCCCCGGCGGCGACCCTCCCGTAATTTCGTGTGCTAACCTTCAAAATGCGACCGCTGCAGAAAATTTCAATTTACAGCATTTAATTGATGGTTACAAATTACGTGTTTTGACCACATGCAAACTTAACCAAAATTAAATGTGAATAATGTCTACACCTATAATAAAACTAGAGCGACGCAACTTATAACCCATCAATTAAATGTATGATTGGAGAAATTTTCTTTGTCTGAAAAAGAGGGTTATATTGCCCCTTAAAAGTAGGATAGAAATAAGAAACAAAAACAAAATTTTGGTTATGTTGGATTACAAATCCTTCCAAAATTATAATTTTTAAAAGAAATTATATTTAAAAATGAGCTAATATCACGGAAAACTATAAATTTGCATGAAAAAAAAAAAACTAAAGATAGTATAATTTGATAAATTTACTCAAAATAAGTATACTTGTAATAAATTTACCATTCATTAGTGTTTATTAAATCTTACCGTTAAATTACTGAATTTAATAACATGTGATAGTTAACAAAAATACCAGTTTTAGGTTTTATTTTCAATTTATCACAAGTTTATCAATTTGGATTTTTTTATATTTATTCAATTTAATGTAAACTAACATAATGTAAATTTGTCACAAATATACCAATTTAAGATTTTTTTGTTCATAAATTAATTTGGAGTAAATTTGAGTTTTTATGGCCAAACAACTAGTTGATATAAAATTATCACGAGTGTTATCAATTGGGAGTTTTTCATGCCGTTAATCATTAAGAAATATATAAGTACTATTGTTTAGATATTAAAGAAAAAAAATCAAAAACCCTAAAATATGTTTACTGTAACACATTTATCCTATTTTTTTTGCGATGTAAATAACTACAAACTATACTCATTGTGATACATTTATCATAAATTTTTTCTTGTGATATCAAAACCTCAAACTTGTACTTACACGACACATTTGCCCTTCATTAAAGTTTAGTTGGATAATTATCATAGCAAAAACAACATCTTTCTTTTTTCTCTTTAGCCATGTAGCTATCATTGCCAATGCTATTTGGCTTCTGCCATCCATGAAGGCAGATTTTTATTGGTGTTTACTTAGAGGATATTAATATAGTAAATGTCTCACATGGATATGAATTTTAAATTTTTTGCACCACGAAAAATTCAGAATGAACATGTTAGGATGGATATACTTTTGGAGTTTTTAGATTTTTATGATAAGTTTCAAAAGTTTCCCGTTAGAAAAGGTCACAATTTAAGCTTTATGAAATTTGCAAAAATGTAAAACTTCAAAAGTTGTCAAATTTGGCAGAGTCTATTTATGCAATTTTCTCCACTCACGTTTCCAAGTGGTAAGTCAGAAACATGCAATATTTTTTCCAGCCCAGCATTTAATCGGTGGTTACAAATCACATGTCTTGACCAGATGCAAACTTAACCAAAATTAAACGTGAATAATGTCTACACCTATAACAAAACCAGCGTGACACAACTTATAACTCATCAATTAAATATATGATTTAAGAAATTTTCTTTGTCCGAAAAAGAGGGTTATGTTACCCCTTAAAAGTAGGATAGTGCTATTTCTACTCCCATATGACTAAGCCCATCGAATTTAAAACATAAAATTACCCTCAATTGTTAAATTAAAATTCAATGTGATAACCCCATATTTATTTGCTTTTCTTTTTTATAATTTTTTAAATTTGTATATAGTACATAGTTACATAATTAAGAATTTCACATGTTTGATTTTTTGTTATTGTAGGTATCCCATATATATCAAAGGCGATATGTTTTATCATTGTTAGTATTTACTTCCATACAAATTAGTTTTGTTGAAAAAAGGAAACTTTTGAGAAACCTAGTTCTATTCTACGTTATCGAGAAAAGTTATGGATATGAAATCAAGTTGAATCTAAAAAAAAAAAAAAAAAAACAGAGAGAGATTAACGTAGATAAATTTTTTCGGAGTCCACTTGTTTATACCTTTTGACTTTTGTCATGCATAACACCATCAAATCTCTTCCTATTGGTTTTTTTTTTTTATATACACATGCATAATGGGATGATTTGATGAAGAAAAAAAACCTTAAAGATTCTCCAAAATAAAATCACAGTTTATCCTCCAACATGAAACTTTAAAGAATAATACCAAAACATTGCATCAAATGATAATTCTTTTCTTTTAGATGCTTCTCATTATTTTCAATTGACAAAAATATATATAATCCATTAAGTGTATATGGAAAAATATCGAAATGCCTTATTATGCATAATGTTTAAGCGTAATCATTGATTTTCCAGTAATGTCAACATGTTATGCATAAAAGATCTCGCTAATAATAGGAGAAAAGATAAATTTTTTAATGCAGTAAATAAAAAGATTTGATATATATTTCAAAGCAATGAAATTAAAAAATTCACCAAGAAAGTGAGCTTTTGAGAAAACAAGAACAAATAATAGATAAATTGTTATAAAAGCAATAATGAAGTAAGACTTTTAAGCTTTTTACTATATCAAATATTTATCTTTTTTCCTAGCGAAATTCTTTTATCTGGATCAAGTAAAACATTATAGGAAAATCTAAGAATACACTAAAAAAAAACTCTATAGACTAAAAGATGCATTTGAAATGCTTATTAACAGCAACCAGATTAGAAATATTCTAAAAAATGGACCGGGGTCTCACTTTCTCTTTTTTTAGAGAAGTATTGGGGCCATTACTTTAAATTGCAATTGAATGATTGAAGGCAATTTTATCTTTTAATATAAAATCGAGGTACCCATTTGACGATAAACATTATAATTATAAATATACTTTTTGAGGGGTGCTATTTCCACTTGCACCCGTTATCACCTATCTATCATTGATCGATGTTAAACCGCTTATTATCTTGTGCGAGAAAGTTCGATTAAAATTCTTAAACAACCTGTTCACCCCAGTAGCATTGTTAATCCCATTGGCGCCCATTTGGGGTCCCCACGGTAAGCAAATGACGTGTGCTCCGGCGCCCATGTCAGAATTTTGACGATCCATGTCTAACGTAAATCTACCGGCAAGTACAGAAGTATATTATAACGCGTCGTACGTCGTGAAAAAACATGTGGTTTGGTACCCACCGGCGCGCCTTCAGATTTTCCCTTCAAGTGTGAGAAACGGGGGGGTTGATGGGGCCGGGCTGATCCACCAAATGAAGCAGGACTGCCTGCCATTGGGCCTTACAAGAAGCAGCACTTGTGGCCTCATAAGGCCGAACGAAGAGATCTTCGATTTGATTGCGCTGGTACACCGGCCAGACCCTGAGCCATCAAGTCAAACACAGCTCACCAAAATTCCTAAAAGGAAAAGTTTCATTCTGTGAAATTGAGCTCCAAAGTTGATTGTCAACTCGTCCTCGGTTGCGGTAACTGTGAAATTGGTCTCTTAGCGAATGTACTACAAACATAGGTCCCACTTCCCGTTCTTACCTTTTAAAAATTTGTATTTTGTTTCTAAAAAGAAACTTAAATTCGAAGATAATTAGACGCTCTCTCCACTTTTGACTTTCTTTGCGATTTGTCTCCCCACCACTTCTTTTTTTTTTGGCAGCCCTCACTCTCTCTAGTACTCCTCTTTTTCTTTTTAAATCACTCATTTTGGACTATTCTTTTATCCTTATGTTTTTTTTCTTTCTTTTAAATATCAATCGAGTGGCTGAAAGTTTTTAAACACTTGACCAATCTCCTTGTGATATTAGCTCCCCTATCCCTCATATTTTGAAAAATGATTGCAGACACACAAATTTGTGCTCTCTTAGGAGTGACCTAATTAGAATTCACAAATACAGTGATTCGAATCTAAACCATAAATAAGAAGGTGATTTGAATCTAAATCATAAATGAGAAGAACGAACATGCTTATTACTTCAGTAATGCTTAGGGTTGTTCACTTGCATGGTTTTATGTGAGAATAAGTTGGATGGTAATTTGTTTTCATGATTTTGATCAAGAATTAAACAACATTGTTACACGAGGCTAGCTAGCTCTCCTGAATTGCCAAGGGGTTAGGCATATATATAATGTCGTCAAAGACTTTTCCCAGGCAGCAGTCCTAATGCCCTTACTTCAACTTGCTTAACTCTTCCTCCTTTTCTTTCTTTTCCTTTCAGACAATGGAGAAATTAATATTAGATCAATAGAGAATGAGATTAGGAAAATATCATATTAACCTTTTAAGATATGGCGAGAGTCAAAACTTGAATGAATGATCAAGTATAGAATTATCTATGTATTGACAACGCAAAGATCGAGGATATGTCACTAGACTCATTTATGAATATTCACTCCTCCATCACTTATGTTAATTCACGAATTAACTCTTTTTCTCGAAATGGAGGACTAGGAAAACAAAGCTTGACCCTTCCATCTCAGCAGTCAGGACAAACTTCATTCCATGAGTCTCGACTTTCACAAAACAAGGATGATCATGGCAACAGGATTGTGGTTTTACTGTTGCACAATTGGTAGAATCCAAAAAAGAAAGAAACAAACAAAAACAACCAAAGAGAAAAAGGAGTGAAAGAGAGATTATCTATTTAAGGATCAATCAACACACCTCATGATTCGCTCCATTAGATGCCATATCCAGAATAGTGCTCCTATATCGCATGTTACGAAGAAGATCCTAATTAACACGAACTATTAAATCTTATGAATCTTGCATACGGACTTAGATTAGTCAATTAATGACTAAATTTTTGATCTACACATAAGAAGTGAGCATACTAATATTGCACGATCGAGAATTTCTTCAGTCTTGATTTGAAACTCACTTACCCAAATACCAAGTTCCTTAATAATTCACTAAAAACACATTTTGTGGGGGCAATACCTAGGTTTGTCTAGCAAATAACGTAGCTTTAATATGCGCATTTTGTATAATCTATTTGAACCATCCGTACCATTTCATTGGTATCTCATGTAAAACCTGGCTAAAGTGCAATGGTTTCCATATAATTGTCACTTTTCCACCCTTCTATTTCTCCATTCGAGAGAGAGAGAGAGAGAGAGAGAGAGAGAGAGAGTCTCAAAATGCTGCAAACCCCTTGTTAAAAAACATGGCACTTGTGCCTTGGAGAATGAGGACTTCTACCATGTTCCATTTCACTTTGCTAATGACCCAATACGCTGTACTTGCGCCTCGGACAACGATCAAGTTGGCACAAAAGGGAGAACAAGAACAGGAAGTGCTGTTCAAAAGTCCCATTCTCCTAAAGAGGGGAATAAATTAATTCCAAAATGGCCTATCCGGGAACATATTCTAAGGGTTATACTAGTGCGCTTTCGCATGGACGATGACTCAGCCCTCACCCTCTCTAAAACTAGTAAAAAAGATGACTGGGGATCTGAAGGACGTGGGTGGGGAGTCCATGGCTATATATAGCAAAGTATGCTTCCCGGTTTCCCTTCTCATTTTCTTACTTTATTCTTATGATGTTTCTCCTCTAATTTCTATGGAATTTGCTTGTCTCCCCACGTCGGATTATAAGCTTCTTTCGAGGTTCTGACTTGGTGCTTCGTGATTGGCTGCCGGAGCACCTGAGGCATGCCTTGATTTGCTCGGTGTTGGTAAACCCTCCTCTTATCAAGATCGGTTTATTGCTTCAAGATACTATTAAAATAGGCCATAATACCTTGTATAAAAAAGATCAAAAAATGGACCAACAGGACCATAGAGAAATGTCTTTAGCTTAAACCATTTAGTACGCAGAAGCAAATTAATTTGATGCTGGTGATCAGTTCACGATTCGTCGACATACATGACAGTGTGTGAAATAAATAAAAAATATTTAAAATGGCAGAAAAGAAAAAATAAAATTCCTCTCTCATAAAAAATAATAGGTGGCATATTTGTGGGGAATTTTAGTACGACGTAATATTCTTCTTGCCGACAGCATGCTTTCAAACTGAAAATGAACGGGGAATATCAGATGCAACTATGCAGTTTTCTTGCCTTTAGGCCATTGGCTTGGCAGCCCTAGATGTTGAATTGCTACTTTTTTTCTTTCCCATATTATCTTGATTCCAACTTTTGGAGAAATTTGAGATTCCTTCTTTCCGTGGGAAAAAAAAATGGTGGGGATGCGTTGACCAGCACAAGGGCCGATATTCTCGAGGAGCAACTTTTTTTTTTTCCTTGGTTTCTTTTCTTATTTTGTATCTTTTGAGATTGACAAATGTTGACATGAACTGAGAGGTCGCTTTCTCGACAACTAGGCAATTAATATGCAATTCCCAACTTTATTCGAAAAAGCTTAATTTATTTACTTCGTAAAAAATGAATAATTTAAAACGATATTTTTCAAAAACTAATCATTTTGTGATGCCTATAAAAAGAATAAATGAAAAGTATTTTTCTTGTCTACAAAAATGTTTAAATATAAATTGTCATGAATAATAAAAGATTAATTATTTCAAGCGATATAAGTGATTATTTTTGAAAAATATTTAATTAATCATTCATATTTTGCTATATAATCTAAAGATTAATTCTTCTTCACATTACCACCCACCCGAGCTTTGAATGCGCCTCCTCCCCCCTCACGAAGAGGAAAATCCCAAACAAGTCGCGGGGGTGACTTACCCCTGCAGTGGCGCGTGTGTGGTGGGTAGCGCGTGTCGCTCCAGGTGGTTTCTTTCCCAGGATCGTCCAGCCGTGCGGGGTTCCTGGCCACAAAAAAAAAAAAAAAAAAAAATCTTCACCACATTTATAAAAATATCTATAGATGACCATTTTGGGATGACACGTGTCACTGTCTTAAACCATATTCAATTCATCTAACTTTCTTCATATGCAATTCCCACATGCGATTCCCAACTTTATTCACGTACGAAAATATTCGGACACTGCTCTTTGCAATTCCCTTAATGGAAGGTTTTGAGAGACGACACGTGTCACCCGTTAAAGGCGTCCTTTCAGTGTTGTCGTTTTATTTTGTATTATCCAACTCATCTAACGTTTTTCTTTATACTGAAAATTTTTGTTTAATTTTGCCAGTTAATCTTTTCCTTTTCATCACTATCTTTTCACTTAATAGCCAAAGAAGAAGCGGAAAAGTGCTGTTTTGCTCAAAACATTTAGTTTCCCTTTCATTTAAAAAATAGCTTTGATTCTGCAAGCGAAGCGCAATTACATGCTAGTCTAGTATTTAGATGAAACTTAGTTCGCTGCATTCAAACAGTTAGGAGGAAAAACGACCTTCTTAATGAAAGGGTCGGAGGATTAGCAAACTGGTGGGATTTTCTTCGTCATTAAGGTATCTTCTTCTTCTTCTTCTTTTTAATTTTTAAAGGACATCAACGAAAAATGATGTTGATGTGGTTCGCTTTGGAGTATCAAGGCTATTGATGCCACTTCCTATATGCTGGATCCTCGAGGTAGCTATCAAATGACGTATGTTTTACAAGATAAATTTTGAGAAATGTTCATCTGATGAGATACTGGATGCTTACCGAAAGAGGGGAATTGCACGTAAGAAAAGGGAGAATCTTCATGGATCGACTTCTATCGTTCAAAGTTTCACACTTTTTAGATGATGATAGTGTGAGACCACATAAAAGAATTGTGAGTGGAGATGACTCATGCTCGTTTTGATGGTTTGATCGGCTTTCAATCTACAACATGTGTGGTACTATTTTTCTTGATTGGCACAAAAAATGGTGGATGCAATCTTGTTTAGTCTCAGAATTTGGTTTGAAACAAGAGTGCAAAGGTAGCTTGGTATAGATTAATTGGGATTAAGCCAACTTGAAGCAACCTTTCTAGTTGTAGGCTTATCACATATTGAAAAGATGATCGTTCCAGTCCTAGCTCTAATTCTATTTACAATGGAAGAACATCGCTTGACAATTTGGTCCTATCTTCGGTTTGAAAATTTGCATTCAAATCCAAGTGTCGATCCATCCTTTTCCCAATTTAGAATTAATTAGTATTTCATATTAGGTATGTTAGGCATTCGTTAACGAGACTCATATGTAAATTGAAACTTTCAAGTTATCGATTTTCATAAGTCGGAGACTTAATGATGAAAACGTCTTGATTTCCGAAAATACCTTTGAAAATTAAAATATTGAAATCATAGTTTATCTAATATGACAACTACCAACCATAAGAAAACTCCAGGCGATTTCGAAGAGCGCCTTTATTTTTCCCCCTCAACTCTGAAAAGCAAAAGGGGAATCAAGGAAACGAAAAACGAGGAAGTACTTTGAGCGGATCGATATCCAGAGTTTGGATGAAAAACGAGGCCTTCCTTTAGGCGACATCTATGACATATCTAGAAATGCATCCAATCCACCATATTTAAATGGAAAGCCTATGCGTGGTAGCATCTCGGCCACATGTTTTCTTTCGTCCTCGTGGTGCTTTGTTTCCTTCATTTGTGTCGAACCAAGAAAAATGTGCCCAATCAACGTTTATTGAACTCAAACCAAGAAGTAAGCCGCGACAAGACCACCTTTACTTTAAGGTTTTTGCCTTCACCCGTTTCGGTTCTCTCCTTTAAACGCTGACGACACCTTTTCCGGTGCTTCGGCGCATCATATGCCTTTTAAGATAGATTTTCTACCGTTACATATCCTAAAAGTCAAAAGGTGATCGGAACTTCAGCCTAAAATACAGGAAAATTGAAGCCATAAAAAATTTGAATTTGGAATCTTTTGCTTTGGTATCATGTGAGATTTGTGAATTTGCTAATAATTGATCTAAAACTTTGAACTATTGAAAGATTTGTGAATCCACTAATAATTGTTTCAAAAGTTTAAACTATTTTATATATTTAAATATTATAAGAAGACAAAAATAACATGCTTTTTTTTTTCCTGGACTTGAACTCTACTTTAGCACACCAGCTAACCTCACGCAGATTGGGTGAGTAGCCCAATTATGAGATTGTTTGTGTCATATCCTTCATCACTTGAACTGTTCATTCTTAAAGTTTGAACCGTCAAATAAAATGGCGTGTGAGGAACTCTAAACATTTGATTATGATGCCATCTCGAAGTTGAGTACACAATCATTTGTCCTTAACTACTTAACGCTTGAACAAAATCAGAATGTGATTTGCATCTTAACCTAGTAATATGGATTCAAAAACTTGTATCGTGCTCCTAACTCAGAAATTCATTCTTATATAATTACCTATAAGCCATTTTTTCAGGGTTTGATGTGGCCAAATTTTTAATTTATGAATAGGGCTATGAAGGTGGATTCATTCGAGACATGTCACACTTTACAAACAGTAGGCCCATCGTGAGACCCATCGGCCATGTTTATTGCATCCCTGTATATAGTATAGTTAGGCATGTATCTTAAATGGGGCATGCTCTATCCTTTCATAAAACTCATGACTCTTCCCCTCTCTTTGATTAATGGACGCATGTGTGTCGACTTTAGCATCGGAAGGTCTTGGCAAATGCCTAGAAGACTTCCTTTTCTTTTGATGTGCAGTTTGCAAGCGGTGAAGTATTTTTGGGAAACCCGCAAGCATGGATATTTCACACGTCATCAATGGAAAAAATGTCAAAAAAATCGTAACTTATTACCCATTTGTTAATTTAGTTTTAAATTTTTAAATTTTGTCAATTATATCTTAAATACTTTTACGTATTGCCAATTGAGTCCATTCAACATATTTTGGCCAACAAAAATGATGACATAGATGCTAATTATCTTATATGGCATGATCATCACTGACGAAGATAATGTTTCATAATATTTAATATTTTTTTATTCATTTGCCTTTTTTTTCTTTTCTTTCTATTTTCCTTCTTCATTGTTTTCCAGTTGTGATCGACGAGGCTCAATGAGTGCTTGTTGGCCATGAGCATTGGCCTTGTCTAGATCTAGACAAGGCTGCCTTGCCCAAACCATTGTGATCTCATTGGCTATGGGCAGGGCAACCTTGTCTGGATGTAGGCGAGACTGGTTATCTACGGCTATGATGTGCTTGCCCAAATTTGGGCAAGGTCAAGCAAGGGCTATGATGCCCTTGCCCAGTGGACGGCGAGGGCTTGGTGACCCATAAGAGACGATAATAAAACAATGAAGAAGGAAAAGATAAAGAAAATAAAACATTTTAAAAAAATATCAAAATATTATTAAAAATTATATGCGTCAATACCGATTATACCAAATAAGATAACCGCTGTCCACATTAATGATTTATGGCTAAAATTGATAAGATTGACTGAATTGGCAAAATATAAAAATATTTTATAACTTAATTGATAAAATTAAAAGATTTATATCTGAATTAATAAAAGTGTAATATGTTTTGTACTTTTTGAATAATTTTTCTCATCATAGACAGTAAAGTAGGTCTTGCGATAGACAACACTCGTATATGGAAAAATTATTGGTATTTGAAATGTATTTTATAACTCCAAGCGCCTATTTGTTGTTATTCAAGCACATGTGCATTTTTCGATGCAATTTTTTATTTGGATTTGCAAGTGCGGAGGGATAATCGACAGAAAGGGTTTTTTCTAGTGGTCCCAGCAGGTTGCCCAAGTGATAATTGTATTTTCCCTTCTCGCTCAAGATATAAATTCAAATCACCATATTTGTACATTCTCTTGAGCCAAACTTATATTGCTAGTAATTACTCATGGTCTGTGGTACGACTGCAGGAGGCTCTAGATTAGCAAGTGCTTAAAAATTCTCGACTCTATATTGATATTAAAAGAAAATCTAAATATTTTCCCTTCTCTTTTTTTCTTTGCCAATAGTTAGTGAACATGATTTGCTGTGACATTTATGTATAACTCGCCTTCTATGCCCAGAGCAGCTCATACCCTTTACAGTTTCAATTTTTCTGACAAGTAGAACATTTGAAACTTTCGCATTCTACTTCAAATCCTAATAGAAAGAGCTTCTTCTACGTTATACCCAGAAAAAAAGCTCGGAAGTATTGCCTGGAATTCCGGATCATGTTGGTAATGATTAAAACCTTTGTGAAAATATTTTACACGCATACATAAGACCCCCCCGGAATTGAAAGGCAGTGCAGATGCTTCCTCTTTGTGCTGCATATGCACGTGGAGAAGAGAGCTTTTCCACCGGTTTAAGTCCTGATAAAGCACTTTTCTTTCATCTTTTGGGTATTGTTAATACGCGCGCTTGGGAGAATGTTAAGTACACTTAAATTATGATAGTTTAATTTTTTAAAGCACTAATTGTGCATAACACGAGATCCGTTAATCCATTGAGAAATGTAAATGCCCTTAATTGATTGCATAATCTATGCCCTTAGAAACTCATTAACGTTTTATTAAAAAACGCAATTTTCTCTTTTAAGTAGTTAGGTTGGTGCCTGTCCTCGCACGCTAATTGATGGTTTTATTTCCGTTGACTGTCATGGAGTAATCATATCGAATTTCTATAAATAAGGTTCATAAGTTTTCATACCTTCGTGATGTGTGCGAAATACTATATGTTAATCAATAATAGAGTAACATCTAGATTATGAATGCATCATGCGTAATTCGCCGTGACATATTAAGAAAATCATCATTCTAATTTATAACCAGTATCCTATGCTAAGAACCGATATCTACAAAGTTAAACAAATTTAAGTTTTTTAATTCATTGATGGGAAATTATAATGCATTTGAGTGCAAAATATAAATCCATAAAAAGGGCAATTGGTACGAGGAAGATCGACCCACATCTTATGTTAATGGCAGTGTGAGTTTTATGTAAATCGAAAAGTATAATATACAAAATTGATGGAGTTTATCTTCTAAATGCATAAAAAACATATATTCGAAAATGTTTAAATTTATATAAAGCTAGCATGATTGTGTCCTACTTTTCTAATTTGTCTGATTTTTGTTAGATTTTGGACTATGCATGGTCGGTTAGTTTCTTCTTAGCTAACCTTATTATGAATATGTTTTCCAAAATTGATTGAAATTATTGTTTTCTCACCGGCTCCTAGATCATTTCATGCAAGTTTGGAGATCAGTCGACAATTTTTCTTCTTAGTAGGATGCGCGTGCAAACGCCTATATGTACATTTAGCAGCACTTGAGAAATCGAGTTGATGCTCAGACTGCCGTGGCATGTGGTTATTGATGTGGAATGTCTAGCTAATTTGAATAGGAACTGTCCTCTATCGTTCTTCGCACGCAATGCACCTGCCCTTGGTCTGATGTAAAGAAGGAAAACAGATGCGCGTTTTAATCAGCGCGTTTCGCTTTCGAACACACTGGCTCTTGTCAGGTCCACTTCCACTTAGATATTTTCACTTCTCTTTTTTTTTTTTTTTTTTTTTTCGTGACTCGGGGAACTCCGCACGGCTACAAAATGGGTAAATTACCTGAGGCGGCGACACATGCTAGCCACCATACACGTGCCACTGAGTAAGTCACCAAATGTCTCTGCGCCAACCTTCCCGCAACGCAGGAGCTTCGAACACTAGACCTTCACGATAGAAGTCTAGCGCCTACCCAGCGAAGTCACCACGGCGGGTGGTGATATTTTTACTCCGTTGGTTAATGGAAGACCAAGCGTCCGAAGCTCAAATCATGCAATCTCGGCAATGCAATATTGGGGATCGGAGTCAGATGTCTCTCCTACCCAACTTATATGATAATAATTCAAATGGTTCATGAACTTTTACTCAATGTGCAATGTGGTTTATGAATTTTTAATTTATTCAATATAGTCCTTTAACTTTTAGTACATTTCAAATTATTAACATTAAACATTTTCATATAAATTAAGAACCGACTTAAAGCTGTACTAAAAATCTATGGATCATACTAAATAAATTAAAAGTTTAGAAATAACATATATATTGAGTTAAAGTTCATGGACCTCATCTAATAAATTAAAAGTTCATGGACTATATTGTATATTAAGCCAAAGTTCATGAACCATTTAAGCCATTTCCCTATTTCAATGTCCCTCTCCCGAAAGACACATAGAAAGTAAATGTGGGATCGAACGGAAATAGTGCCAGGGTGCTTGTTTTGTGTAAATTTTCAAGATGAAAATTTATACCTTTCATGATTATCATTGTTAAGGAAAACAATTAATTTTTATTCATTTAGTGGTACATTGAAAACGCTTTAGGATATTTGAATCTCATTCGGAATAAATAGGGTGAAGAAGTGAGGGTATGCATGACAAAATTTCTGGAATAGAAATTGATTTCTCAATTTCTGAAATGAAGTTAAAAATTTTAGCTTTTAATTTCTTTTTCAAATCTATTTCTGGAAGAGAAATCTGTTCCGGAAATAGAAAAATCAAATTGCGTTATCAAACGGATTTTTGTTCCAAACTTATTTCAAGGAATAGAGAAATAGAAAAATAGAGAAGTAGAAATTTAATCATGTGCGCCCGAGTGTCTATTGAGATACACGTGATGCCTAGGAAAATTATCTCTCTTTTTTAGATCGTTTTCCCAATTTTAAGTGTAGGTGTTTTATTTGACTGAAAATGTTTTTTTCATTGATTAATCATTATCAGCGAACACAAAATTTGAAAGTATGAAAAATTGATTCACATAAACTTCCACCATTGAAATAGGCGCACTATTCATTTTATCTTTTATAAAAAAAAAAAAAAAAAAAACACTCGTGACTCTTTTCAAATTTAAAAAAGCATTTAATTTATTAAAAACCACATGGGACTCGCTTAGGGGCTTCTCCAGGGCATTCATCTCTAGAGATGAACCTGTTGTTGCTAAAGGGTATCCAAGGTAAGGGGTGAGTTCAACTGATTCAGAGGTACTTGGATTTATGCTGTGCGCTTCCACCTTTTAAAGCACGCTACATGTTTAGAATCGTATCACACGAATGGACCGGTAATAATTACCACAAGATTTCTTAGCAAGATGGATTCTTTCTCCCTTTAGAAAAATCGTTTCTTTACCGTGCTTCACGCATGCAAGGCTGCATCAACATGACTCTCATGGTATCATTAAGCATACGAATGGCATAAATTCACCTCTTGATTACATACGCAACTTGTCTACGGTGTCATTTAATCTGACAAGGTAGTAAATGCTAGAAGATCAACTACTTCAAAGAATTCTATGCATTGATAATTCGGATAATTTGGGGCTGCATCTTAAAAATTATAGGATCTGTCATTCAATTTTGCCAAGTTAATATCCACCAACTACGTAATTTAGAAGCTAAAAATCAAATAAACTTGTTATACTCGGCCTTTATGGCCTACTTCTGTCATACAAACCAGCGCTAAAATTGGGAATTAGACGAGCTCTATTCACAAGTACTCCGAATATTCACCTATTCCTATCATGTATGTCGTGCAGCTAACGCAGAATATACAGTTCATGCTCGTTTCTCTTTCCACTTTCTTTTCCCCTCTCTGTTTTCACTTGTCAAATCTCACAGAATCTTTCACGAGCAAGCATGGTGATCAAGCAAAACTTCAGGCAAAGATGCTCTGTGAAAGTTCTTCCTTTGCTCTGACCCCCTTAAAGGAAACACCCCATAATCAGCACCCAGTAGGCAAGATTCTCAACATACTTAAGTTTTAAGCAACGAAAATGACCTAAAAAGCACAGGTTTCACCTTGAAGAGACTCGATGAACAAACTTCTTGCTGGCTACATCCTCGAACTTTATCAGGACTCTCTTTAATTCTAAATCTAGGTTTTCAGAGTTTCTGGTATTTATCTGGTCCTGGGCTCATGGCGACGGTGAAGTGTTCATGGAAGAGATTGGGAGTTGAAGATTTACCGTACTGAAAAGAAAAGCTATTGGGGCTAAAATTAGTGCAAGAATAAAATTTAATAAATCCCAATGATGATTACCTTGATACGTTACGAACCAATGAAAATCAGACAAAGTAGGCCCTGAGGTGGCATTCTTATCTACGAAAATTCTCTGTACGCATGGCCTCCAAAAAATGATGAAAATCAGTACGTAGAATTATCTAACTCCTTAGCTATCTTAAATGAAAATCTCATGACGTCGAAATAATTTTAAGAAGACTTTCAAAATGAGAAACCATGATTTATCATGTAGAAGAAAATAAAATATCGTGCTTGCCTTGGAAAGTTCAACTAAAATACTTAAACTATTATCCTCCTATGTGTAAATAGGACTTAAGTTTAAGATAATATTGAGAATATATCCAATGATCATTTATGTGAAATTATTATCAATTGTGTTAAAAGTTTAAATTCATATATTAAGGTAATTATATACTATAAATCCCGTATTCATACGGCATGACGTGGTCAAATGCTTACAATCAAGCACTCTCAAATGCGCAATGACATAGTAAAGTTCTGCACATGCTGACGTGGCCAGCCAAGGAGTCCATTCAGGACAATTACATTAATTGGGTACCTATCCAGTGGAGATCGCCCGCCTAGGCTCGAAAAATACCGCGGTGAATTGACCGGGAGAAGGCGACTGGGGAGACGGGGTTGGCCAAGACATCACTAGCAAATATCACACGCCAGAGAGAGAGAGAGAGCGAGAGAAGGTTAATCATCGCCCTTCTGCCAAATGTGATGGGAAGGCATGGCTCCACATGTACGGAAGCCTTAACTCCTGAACAGTGAACATAAAAAGAAACGAAACCTGAAACCTTATTGAAGTTTAATAATCGGAGATATAAACCTTAACCCCCCCCCCTTCACTGTCAGGAACAGTATTTTCCCCTTCTTTCTTCTTTGGGGTTTGCAAGAAAAGAACGTAAAAGAAAATGGAGACCAGAAAAGAGAGTGGGGGAGAGAGAGAGAGAGAGAGAGAGAGAACAGAAAGTGACTCGCCCTAGTGTAGGAGTAGGGAGAGGCTTGGATGCACATTCCATATCGACTCCTTGAAGCCCTCCAACGGCGCAGATATTTCCTTGCTCTTTTAGGCAAAATGTTGAAAAACTGGTGATAATAAAAAGAAGTCCTGTTTAGCTATAAAGGGAAGCCCCATCCTTTCCTCTCCTTTTCTGTTTCTTACCTCTTCACCCCCTCCCCTCTCCCGGCTCTCTCTCTCTCTCTCTCTCTCTCAGAGTTCTTTCTCGGAGTGGTGTCTGCGTGGCTTTTGATCGGTCATCACCTGAGGCCGCATCTGCAAGCAAGGTAAAAAATAAGCCAGACTAGGGAAAAAAACCCACCCATCTTTCCTCATCTTGCAGTTTGGTTTGCTTTCTCTTTTGAGGTTGGTCACTGTTTGGTGGGTTTTCTGGGTTGTTTTTGGAAATGGATCTGGTTTTCCTTTTCTGGTTACTTCTTTTTTTGGTCTAGGGTTTGTGTTTCTGCAAGATCTCCTCCACACAGAATCAATCCCCACTTGCCATTACTATTCTGTACAATTTTCCTATTTATGTTCAGTGTACGTCGAGACAATGTGTGGTTTTCATGGTTCGGCTCCTGATAAAGTCTCCTTCTTTTTCTCGCTCTTGGGTTTACAGTGAAGAAGGAGGACAAGGAATATGGCGAGAGAGAAGATCAAGATCAAGAAGATAGACAATGTGACGGCGAGGCAGGTGACGTTTTCTAAGAGGAGACGAGGGCTTTTCAAGAAAGCCGGAGAGCTGTCGGTCCTGTGTGATGCCGAGGTCGCTGTCGTCATTTTCTCGGCTACCGGCAAGCTCTTTGAGTACTCCAGCTCAAGGTATGTGATCTGTGTTACTGTCCTTTCCTTTCCCTTTTCTTTGTCGTTCCTTCTGGTTTCTCTCTCTATTTTGACTTCTTCACTTGACATTTTGACCATCAAAGGTTGAGTGTTTGTGTGTCTTTCCTCGTTTGTCTAAGTGTATTCTGTGCGTGCGTGCTTGAGAGAGAAAGAGAGAGAGAGAGAGACGCTCATGAATCATGATGACTATGCAATAAAATCAGGAGCCAAATCATGAGAGTACTAAAAACCGAAAAAATCAAGAGCTAAGATCTCCTCTCGGGCTGAAGTGTCAGCGGTGATGCATGCGTCTCTCCCACACCTCGTATTATATACCGTCTAATAAAATATGTACCTCAAATATGTACTTTAACTATTTCGCTTCTCCTTAAAGGAATGATGCTATACGAGGATGCGATCTTGTCTCACTTATTTGTCTTACTAATGCTGATAGATCTCTAGGGTGTAGCTTCTACAGATTTTTTTTTTTTTTTCCCGAAAATTTGGCTTCTCTCTTTCTCGCTGAGTCGTCAAAGTTACCCACCTTGGTATTCTGGTTTTCTGGCCTCGTCTTCTTCTTTTTCTTCTTCTTCATCGACCCACACACGCTTAAATAGGGTTGTGATTGATTTCAGCCACTCGTTGCTAAACCAGTCTTTCAGTATGTAAACCCAGGAAACCGTTGAAGAGTACTTTGTCTCTCACTCTGGAAGGATTTTTCCTTCGATCTGGTGGCGTAATAATGTAACTTAAATCCTCCCATGATGGGTGTCACTAATACATACATTCATACACACGACCATATAAAGCGAGTACACACACGTATTTGTACACTGGAAAGTTTTGGAGGAGCTTTGTGTTATCATTTCATCGGACCGAATGATTTCATAGATCGCTTTTGAGATGTGAGGAGACGGGGTCCTAGGTTTTGAAAAACCACAACCACATGGTATCTTATGTGGGGGCATACAACACACTGTAAGAATATACCCACTGAACAAGAAAGGAAAAAGATCTAGCTCCAGTCACCTAGAGGTGCGTGTGTATCTAAAAAGGAAAAAAAAAAAAAAAAAAAAGGAAGTGTTTCCTTCATTTTCTGTCTCACTTTCAGAGATAAACTTATTTCATCCAGGAAAGCTGGACAAAGGACGGAGAGAGAAATCTTACCTTAATCATGGCCTAATTAAGGCCCTGTAGAAGACTGCTCAGTATTGCTGTTGCTCTTGCTGGCCTATATAATGAGGTCATGGATGATCATAGGGTCTGCATGAAATTAGCCAGGAGCGTGCATTAATGTTCCTTGTTAACAAGAGCTTACCCTGGGTGGCAGTCCGTGTGTTTATTTTGGGTTATCATCATATGGTCTGGAGTTGACATCCGAGTCAAATATATGACATGTTAAGTAATCGTGGCACGACCCTGATATCACAACATTACATGTTTATAAAGTGAGTTACATGGCATGTTTATAATGTTTAAGACATGAACCCTCACATATAAACTTCTAAAAATGTTTTCAAACATGTATAAATGTTTCTAAACGGATTTAAATCAATCATATCAACATTAATAACACGTTAGTCAATATAGTTGAACTTGTCTAAATATGTCGACTTGGTTAAAAATAGGTCAACCCACACGAGGCATGTCTAATATTTGTTTATAAATGGGTTAAAGAGGTTCAATCCGTTTTTGTCAGAATGTGTTTAAGCTTGATCCGAACACACTTAAGTGCGTGTTATGAAAATTGATCTTGTTGAAAAGTGCCAATCCTAAGCTTAACCATGACCTCACCAACGACGCGCCACTGATGATGGGAAAGTTGCACAGGCGCCGAGGGTCGTCCTTTCTTGAGTGATATCTTCTGATGTGTAACCTTGAAAAGATAATTAGGAAGACCCTACAATAATGCTTTAGCTTGTCCACTTTGGGCGCATTGCTGAGTACTTGACTATCGCCACCTCGTTGTCCTTTCCTTTAGCTTCTCAATATCCAAAGCGTAGGTGTCACCAAAGCTAAATGGACTCGTGTATTAAAATGATAATTCAAATGTGCAATATTGAAAACTTAATGTTGGGGATTTCTAAGCATAGAAGGTCCACCTACTGAGGGCTTAATACATACCTAAAAAGGAGGGAAAAAAACACAGAAAACTAATGAGGTTAATGCTGGAGGAATAGAAATCGAACTCTTTGGGTTCACAAAGGGTGCGTAAAGCCACTGATTTCCATCACCCTAAAACTTTTGAAACTGCTATCAGTACTAAGAACTGCAGCCCAACTTCTTTCTAACTTCTTATGAATGATACTTCAACTCTTGAGGATCCATACAAAATCCATCTACTCGAGACTCTAAATGACTCGGGGCCTATTTTCACTAAAAGTAGTGCTTGGACTACTAAAGTTTTAATAAAAGTATGGTAAAACTATTTAAGTAGCTTGTAAACTATGGCATCCAAGACAAGGTTTTTTGCTTTTTTTAATTCGCCAATCAAAGCTTGTTCATAATATACTCTCTCTCCTAGCAAAAGAAATACATGTATATCGCGTGATCTAGTGCCATATATTGACACACTCACGCCCAAAGAACTCATACTGCTTACGTGGGATATGCGTCTTATCATATGCATACAATCATATAAGAAAAAGTGCAATGCAATGACATGGCGTCTGTTGCATGCTTAACTGATTGAGTATTCTCTCATCATATGCATACAATCATCCAAGAAGAAGTGCAATGCAAGGACATGGTCTCTGTTGCATGCTTAACTGATTGAGTGTTCTCTCATCATATGCATACAATCATTCAAGAAGAAGTGCAATGCAAGGACATGGTCTCTGTTTCATGCTTAACTGATTGAGTTTTCTCTTGTGCATGCCCCTTTAAATTTAATTTTACCGGTCGCTGTCCTTGGTCCTGACGTCTTCTAAACCACATCAAGACAAACATCCGAGTATGTCTGGGCGAGTTGAGTTTGTAGGTTGTCTCAAGGGTCTTTCATTTTGTCCTCAAACTGAATCTGCCGCAGCAAGCTGGTTTATATGTTCAACCAATAAATAGCTTCTCAGTAGCATCTTCAAATTTTTTGTCCTCCTTGCCGCTTTTATTTTCTTGTTTCCCTTGTTACCTCTTGACAACATTTACTTTTGACAAACTCAGGGTGACTTCTTTCTCTAACACAGCTTTCTCTTTTCGTGGACAAAAGCCAAAACTTAATGATATCTCACCTAGTACTTGTTCAGCTACTTCTGGTGCTAAATCTTTGTTGACCCTTTCCTTATGATCTTATCCTAGAATGAAGCTTGCTTTTATATCTTCTGGAGCAATCCAGCTTTGATAGCCTTTGTTAAAATAGTCTAGCACAATTGAAGTCTAAATATCACTTCAGGAGATCTAATAAGCAATGGCTAAATAATATATAACTTCTATAACATTTATGAGAACATAGTGATCTAGATAAGTCCCTTACTCTATAAACAGCCAACTGAATACACATTAAGATTGGACATAGTCACTCGAGATATCTATGATTGTTCACCAACTAAAATGATCTAGTGCTTGATAGAAGAGTTGGAAGGCTTTTTCATTCATGAAGAGGTTAAAGCACTTTCTAGTACTCTCAAATTCTTAAGATCGTTCCTCTCAATTCTATCCCACTCACCCTGTAGAGTATTGGACTTAATCTAACTTCTTTGGAACTCCTCCAAACCTCTACTGGTTGAAGTATTTAAGTATCAAATCTTGTATCCATCTAACTATTTGCCTCCCATTATATTATTAATTCATACCCTTAAGTGATAAGTCACATCTTCGTCTATGCTCATGAGTACATATTAGAAAGATTAAATTGCGAAGGGGGAGTGTGTATCGGAATGAAAGGTGAAACTAGATAGGTATTAGGAAAATGGAGAGATTGCACAAGAAGGAGAACGGAGATGAGGAAGAAAGGTGGGCTCAAATTTCTTGGTCTTTCTTCAATAGTTTCTACTCTTTACATAGCAGAATTCTCCATGGTTTGTGTAGGATGAGGTTTTGAGCATTTGTCAAGAAGGAAAAAAGATAGTGAACCTTGTAGAGAGAGAACGCCAATCTTGGACCTTCTGCTAAAAGTGTCAAAATATGTCTAGATAACATGCAGTGCCACGAAGGTAATATTTGCGCAGTATACACTTTTTTTATGAAGATAAAAATAATTTAAACTCGAAGAAAGAGCATAATTTATGTTATAAGAATCTTTGGATGCATGGTTGGACTAAGAAAAGTTGACATTGTACAACCAAAGGACATCAATACAGCCAGAGAGTTTGTGGTTAAATGTGTTTACATCTTTGAAGTGAAACATGAAAATGATGATCTAAATTTCGCGCATATATAGAATGGACCTTCTGCTAAGACACTATAGAATATAGCTGAAGATGTCACTCTCTTTTTTTTTTTTTTTTTCCAGATAAATTAAAATAGCGGTGGTCTCTTGAACCATGTAATAAATTTGAGATTATGTCCTTTAAACATATAGAGGTTTCGCTCTTTTCTACGTCTTGGAAAACTCACCATTTGAATTTCGAACTTGGTTTTTAGTTAAAAATAAATTTATCAGCTACATTGAGGTATCCAATAACTTAAATTAGTCATGGGATATAGATGTGCCACATGATTCAAAAAGTGAGAAATATATGTGGCTACGTTGACTCTTATTTACTTTTTTTTCCTTAAAAAAAAAATGGGGTTCACAATTTTTTTTAATTTTTTTAATGCGAAGCACAGGGAAACTTTCACTACGTTCATATGTTGACTTATAAGTTTGCTTAAAAAAATTTTCATGATCTTTTAAAGTATGGCTGATTGTATTAGAAAGACTGGACATTCGTTGGTCCATATTAAGCAACACCTAGTAACCCACTAAAAGACGTACCTATAAACAGCGATCTAAACACATATGTAAAGGCTGGTCACTTCACATTCGTCACAGCTCTGCAAGCTCTCTCTCCTAAAAAAACTAACTTAAGTATCGGAAGGCCATACCAAGAATAAAAGCCAGATGCCTTAACCGGGAATCCATTGTGCAGGTCAATTTTCCGGTTAATGCTCTGGCCAACTTCGTGACTCCCAAATCGGGCTTCAACTGTAATAAACAAATTGCAAGGAGCAATGTGTCTTCTCATGCAAAAATTCCCTGTATAATAAAGACTATTTTTCCAAATAATGACATTGCCTAACTTCAATTCCTTTCAAATGTGACTTCAGGATATCATCAATATAATGTAAGCTTCAGTGAACTCCCTTGCCCATTGTAAGACTGGAGATAACACAAGTATGGGCAACAATCTGGAGGTGCTCATTAGGGTTTGTGCGATTAAAGTTAGGACTAGCAGAAGAAGTTGCATGATTCCCCTTTGTTGTGAATGAACTAGCTCGAAAAATTTGATAGAAGCATAGCCTTAAGAAGATAGCTTAAGATAGCTGTCTGAGCAGCAGTCTAGTTGCTATGATTCATTCGTCATTGAACTCAATGACGAATGAATTAGCTAATCGGGTTGTCGGGAATAAGATTCTATTTTGTAGAATCTTGGAGTGTTGAACTGGGGGTATAAGAAAACAAAATGTACATATCAATGCATAGGTATGGGCATGGCACAGCGAAACTCAATGCTGTTTCATTGAGGATGAATCTAATTAGTGTCATCACGTTTCAATCATCATAAAAGCGAGGAGATTATAAAAATGTTCGTTGGTGGTAGAAGTTGCCTTGACCGCCAACTTTACGGTTATAGACAAGGATAAAAGGATAGACATACACAGATAGTGAATTTGCATAAGTATACTTGTCCTGGAAACTGACGTTTGTTTTTCTCCAGCATGGGTGGAAGGAAGAAATTAAAGAATGATCACGGGCAAAAGCTTCTCATAAAAATCATAACGCCTCCTCAGTGGTAGATTAAAGAATGATCTAAGCCATGATACTCCCAATACCAAATCTAGCAACCCTTATTTGTATATCGCCACTTACAAGCTTTGTCATAGCTGTGTCGCATGCATAACATCATGAATGCAACAATTGTATAGGACTAATGATGACAAAATATTTGAGAAACAAAACTCTGATCAATCATATCAACCTACTTAAGAAACGCTATACAGAACAATTCTCAAGGACTAATTGCTCTATTAGTGTGACACCTCTTGACTAATGTTGGTAGCCTATCAAAATAACTGTGATCATGTGCATACACCAAGGTCTTCTCAAAGCAGCATTTCTATAAGTGTAGTTCACATAGACTACAAATTCACGACAAGTATCGTGCTAGCGACAATGCGCTAAGTTTTAGTGAATAAGTTCCACTCTGAGAATTCTCACGTAGTGTGGCAGATGATTAGTTGCTCCTTTTATTTAGTTTCATTTATGCTCAGTCACAGATGAGGTCTGCACGTTGGTAAATTTACAATTGTATTCTCTGTTTGAGAAAGACCTCTATAGAGCCAATGTTGACCAAATCATGCCCATCAGCCACACTTGGTCTCCAGAAGAACCCTAAGTTAATTGACCTGACACCTTTTGCACAAAGGATTAAAATCTCAGAGAGGATCGATGATACTCGTTTTTTAGCAATTTTTTTATGGAAAAGCTTTTCCATATCATGTATATTTGTTGTTAACTTAAACCAGACATCAGTACTATGTCCAGCCATTTGTTCTGATTTATGTCCCAAATTGAGCATGTCCATTTTGAGTGAGTGCTCCTCCAAATAGGGTAGAATAATGACTGACGGGTTTACAAAGCCCTGTATTGAGCGATGTGGCAAACTTTGCTCGAGTCTTGAATTTGACCCAATTAACTAAATACAAACTTAAAATCTACCAGATTGCATACTGTCATAGTTGTGCAGATCTGTCTCTTGCAAACTTAGCATTACTTGATAGGATAAGTGCATTGAGGAGGCCCTTCAAAGTTTGGAATAATTGTTGGTTTAAAACACATGTAGCTTTGTGACTAATCTTGCTTGAGTTTGAATCTACGTTGTTTTCTGAAGTAGTTACTTGGAGGTTCAAAGAAAATAGATATTAATCTTCTTAGCATGTCATGACATGCTATTCTTTCTGAAAATGTAAGTTACATATACGTAATCCTAGTGTTGATTATGACTAAAGGAGTGACGCCTATTATTCCCATTTATGTCTAAAGCATGAAGGACACTCTTGAGAGGTACACTCTCCACCACAATAATCTTGAGAATATGGACCAACCTTCTCTCGAGCTGCAGGTACCCTCTCTCTGATCTGAGGTCCCAATTTCTATTTTCGGATTGGCTACCAAATGTTGTCTTGTGGTTTACCTTTAAAGTCCAAGCAATTGTATTGACATTTTCTCAGTTAACCATCATAAAATGTGTGATTTTGGTTAAATTCGTGTTAATTTATAGCTGGAGCATAGCAATAACATGAGGTTAAGCAAGGAAGTGGCAGAAAAGAGCCACCGACTCAGGTACACATTTTTAATTGGCCTACACGAAAAGACTTGTCTTGATGCTTGTTTGCATTCCAATTGTGGATCTCTGGCTCCTGCATTGTAACAGGCAGTTGAGGGGTGAGGATCTTCAAGGACTGAACATAGAGGAGCTGCAGCACTTGGAGAAGATGCTTGAAGCCGGACTTAACCGTGTGCTGGTGACCAAGGTTTTGCGATGTCATTATTGCTCTTTCACTCCTTTTTAACTCCATTGAGTTGATCATGTGATGATAGCTGGAGTTGTTTTATCTAATTTTTTTACAGGAAGAACGAATTAGGACCGAGATCACTGACCTAGAGAAAAAGGTCAGTTTGTGCATCAAGTGATTTTGAGTTGCAGCCTCATCTGATTTTTAACTCAGTATATACAGTTTGAGGAAGTTATTTTGAAGAACTGATTTTGAGGCCATGCATACAAATTCAATGTGTCTGATGAAGATGCTTATGTCAAAGTATGGGGCTAATAAAATTTCAACACGAGATCAACATGCATGACATTGCTAGGCTTACCAGCATATTTGGCAAATCCTAATATTTTCAAGAAGGCAACCGTTTCAACTCTTTAACACTTATTTGTATCGACTAACCAACAACTGCTGTGGTAGCTCTGGTACGACAAGTTATATCCATCAATTATTCAGTATGCTTTGATTGACAAAATAACAAACTGAATTATTTTGGTACCAGGCATGATACAAGTGCAGGAAAATATTAAATTACTTATATGGGGCAAGCCCTTTCATGGTGCTGATATCTATGCATAATCTTCCTGACTGTTTGGTCGCTGTAACCATTGTAAAGTACTTCTATCTTTTCGCTGTTTTGATGAATGCAGGGAGCGGAGTTGATTGAAGAAAACAAGATATTAAAGCAGAAAGTTAGTCACTCTTGTTCTGGGTTTATTATTTTACTTCATATATTCGACTGTAGACATTTGGAAAAAGGAATCGGCTGATCAATCTTGGTTATGTTTCAGATGACTACATTGACCAAAGGAAAGCAGCATATTGTCACGGAGCCAGATGTTGCAGTTCCGGAGGAAGGGGTGTCGTCGGAGTCTGCTACCAATGTGTGCAGCTGCAATTCCGGCCCTCCTTTGGAAGATGATGGCTCTGATACATCCCTCAAACTTGGGTAGAACGCTACTCTCCTTGTACTTCATCTTGATTGACGTCACCTAATTTGATGCTTACGATATTATTTTTATGTCTGAAATTAACTGGTTCAAATTCATGATGGGAGTATGCACGGCAGTGGGTGCTACTCCAGTCATCGAGTTAGGAATCGAAAGAGAGGTGGATTAACAGATTTAGCAGATAGAGATTTGTGATTCAGTCAGGTCTTTATTCACTCTACAAAAATAGGCGTTAGATGACTTTGTGGACCGAACTGCTAAAACTAGTGCAAGTAACGGGATGGGCTCAAGCAAACCCTAGCTACGTATAATGACTCCCACATACATTGCATTCAACACTTAAAAAAGTGAGTCGTCTTCAATTCACCGCAAGCTAGTCATTGCTTTTGCACTCTAGATTTATATCTCTTTCACATCAATCTAATGCCATTAATCAAGTTATTATATCAAGTAAACGTGAAAGACATAATCTCTTCCCTGGGGATGAAATGAAGCACATTGTCGATGCGGTTGAGCAATCATTTTGCAATTATAAGCAGTTACTCTAAATGCTTATATTTGGCTTCTAATTGGCTTGTGATTTTCTTGCAGGCTTCCTTTCTGAAAGCTTAACTTGGAGAGTAACTGATGATTCAAAGGGATCTCAGTTTCTTATAATTACAAGAACCTTCAATGTGTAGTCGTTAATGGTTATCTCGACAGATGTATAATAGTGCCTGTAACTCTTTTTCCATTCCCAGAAGCTTTGATATGTTGTATGTATGCTTTAACATGAGTGCTAAATGTTTAGTGAATATATATTGCTATATAGTTGGTTCCACCTTTTGGAGAAATTTAAATATTATCAAGCGTCGATGTACGCCATAGCAAACTTGGCTTTTCCATGCACCTTCTGAAAACCCCAGAGGACAGACGTCATATGTGGCTGCGGTCTTGCAAAGTGCAGTTTCATGTCAACTAATGACTGCAGTTGTTGATAATCTGCAGCTTTGATTATGGTCGAAGCCTACAATGTTTTTGGAAAAGCGCGCTCTCTCTCTCTCTCTCTCTCTCTCTCTCAAGCTTCCATTGCTCCATCCGTGGTCATTGCCTTGTACTCAATACGTTCAATAGTCAATTCTTGGGTTGTGTTTGATTTGAATCTGACCTGAGTTGTAGATGCGAGACCTGATTTGTAGATCCCTTCGAACTTCTCTCTCTGAGTTGAAACTCCGGACAGCAAGGATGATGCCTCATACTGCATATGCCAATCTCGAGCTCTCAAGGCGAGAAATCAGAAAGGGCGGCGAATCTCCCGTTTCCCACCATTTTTTACTGTCTTGCTTGCCTCATTCAAGGACGTGCCAACAAGTCGATGGCAGGTTGATATGTGAATGAGCGATTTGAAGCTCGATGTCTTTTGGCTTGGTAAGTTAGCCATTTCATTTGGATGCATCAATTCAGTTCATCTCAAGCAGATGTTTGTCTGGTGTGATTTGTTTTCGACTTTTTTTTTTTTTTTTTTTTTTTTTTTTTCGATTTCAATGTTGTGCTTGCACTCTTTTCTCATGAGGAGGTGCCGATGTGAAATGTTTGGTGATGATTCCTAATTGAAGCTATTTAAGTTGCCTTCCTTTTCTTAGAGCTTGTGAGTTTCTGATTGATTTGGGCTGCTAAACAGGAAGGTTATAGAGTAAACCTGAACATTTTCTGTCGTTTTGATTCCATTGAGGTTCTTCTTTTAGGCTTATTCTAGGTATATGGAAAGAATCTCTGAAAACATTTTTCCGTGAAGGGCCTATTCATGTGAATGTCAGTGCGTCGATCATTATTTTCTAAATTTAATGTCTTACTATGTGGACATTCCCACTGTCTGCTTGCATACTTAATGTACGTTGTTCCTTGACAAGAGTCTGCTCTACTCACATGTTTCGTGAGGAGGTATAGGCTTAAATTGCCTTTGTTGTTTGATTAACTTGATTTGCTTCAGCTCCACCATTTCTTCCTACTGGCAGATTGCCCTAATTTTTACACCAGGTGGGGGCTTTTGTAAATGCTCGTAGTGGAGTTGGTCCGACAAGATGCACATTCTTCAAGAAAATTGCAGCTTTAGTAAATACTATCAGAGCTTTGAATATGATCTGGTCCGGTTGATGCTGGTGCTGGTGGTTGATTCATCATGTTTGTGTTTTGCGACATGATCTACTTTTCTTCATTTTCCGCATCACGGCAATCGTCTTCAAATGGGTTTTGGGATGTCACAATAATATTTGTTTGTTAAAGAACCTGTCTTGAGCTCCTGTCTCTCCACGGCTCTGCTTAATCCTTCAGCATTGCATAAATTTATTCCTTTGGTTTTAAGAAAATGATATTTGTTGGACGACAAGATGTTTGCTGGGTTAGCTTTGTCTTGGCTTCAGACCGAGATGTCTCAAGACATAAAGATGGTGATGCATTGTTCCTCCATTTATTGGCTAGCTCTCCGAATATTTATAGTGAACCGTTCCTTGCTGGCTTACAGTGCAAGGAGAGAGATAGGGCTTAAGGTGATTCTACTAGAGGACTCAGTCAGCAGAATGAGAAAGTTGAGGCTATGGCCTGGAGGGAGATCATATCTAGTCATTTTTCAGGCCTGTGATGCGGTTGCTAGCTTGCTTTAGTTAGAGCCGAGGTTATTAAGCTCCCTCCTGTGGTCGGCATTCGTTTTCAGACAATGCATCCTGTTAGATATTTGTTTGCGAATCTGATTCTTTGTTCGCGAACCTGATTCTTACGCTCAAGATTTTGCAGGCGGTCGATTTGGAGACGAGGAACATGGGAGCTTGAGAGATTCTTTCTTGCTTGCTGAATTGGCTTTCGATTGTGCATTATATTAAAGAAGTGAACTTAAGGTTTACCACTGAGTACCTTGATGTACCGTGGAAGTTCATTCCTTTCAGAGCAGTGTTTGATTTTTGATTTAAGGTAGGTCAGTAGGTGTGATGGTCGTTTGAAATAAAATAAAAAACTCCACTAACAATTGATTTCTCATGCGATGAAGAGAAAAAGGAGATGTAACAGGTACAATGGCTGTTGTTTGTTTATGATTGCCTTTTTGAAAGAAAAAATGATAAATGATTTTTTTTTTTTTTTTTGTGACCCAGGGAATCCCGCACGGTCGGATCCCGGGAGTAAACCACTGGAAGCGACACGTGCCACTAGGTAAGTCACCCTGCAACGCGCTGGGATTTCGAACCCCTCCCCTTCGTGAGGGGGAGGAGGCCCAAAGCCAACTGCGTCGATAAATGATTTTTAAACTTTGACTTAATGTGCAAAATCGTCCTTAAATTTTAAATATGTTTTTTATAGTTCTTAAATTTTTGGTACATATTTAATGTAGTTCCCAAACTATGAAAGATAATATTGAATATTTTCATATAGTTTATGGATTAAATTGAACATAAATTAAAAGTTTATGAACTATTGAACAAATAAAAAGTTGATGGATGATATTGCACATTTAAATAAAGTTCAACGATTATAGATTACATTATACATTAGATCGAATTTTACAGAATATTTACACAATTGTTTTTTTTTCGAAATCATAGTAGGTCATTGTTTCGTTTGTATAATGGTAGATATAGTTACTCCTATGCTGGCCGTGCAACCGAAACCCTACTTACATGATAAAATCTCATTGACACTTTCATCGAACGGTCTAAACTCTTTCTAGCCAAACTGATCAAATGCTCCAAACGATACGTTTTACTATGAGAGGATGTTAACTGTGCATGTGGATTTAGATTTTAAACTGGCGCGAATAATTTGAAACGTGTTTTGGAATGTACCTGAATTCGAAAACTTCCATTTGTACATTGAAATTCTAAAGTCCGTCTCCGTCTTCCATGTTCCTTAAATTAGTTTCATTAGCTTCTTGTCGACGGAAAAATTTAACCTTTTTCTTTTTTGTCTATTGTTAATTTTCTCATCCACATGGCCACAAGTTAATTGCCAAAGCGTGGTAATTGGTAAACCCAAAACACCGTCGGTGAATAGTTATGTCCTGAAAATGAATGATTTCAAAAAAATTATTTGAAAATAATTGTTTATATTATCTTAAATAATTAAATGATAGAAAATTTCCATTATCAACGATAAATTATATCTAAACATTTTCGTGGATAATGGAAATTATTTTCATTCATTCATTTTTGTAAGTTATACAAACGATATTTTAAAGAAAATATTTGTAAAATCATTTATTTTCTCACGAAACAAATAAAGCCTAAATCGTAAATTTAAAAAAAAAAAAAAAAACTGAAAATTCTCATCGTGGAGTAATCACACAATACATTTTCTAATTGATTTGGGTGTGAGTAATAACAATTAGGGCTAATACCATAAAAAGCCACTAATTGGTACACTTGTCAAATTTACCTCGAATTAATTTTTTGATCACGAAAAATCCTAAATGATATATCTATGACAAATATATCCTAAATTACGACCAAAAAAATCCCAAATCGGTATTCAAAAATTCCAAATTGGTATATTTGTAATAAATATACATTTTCGTTAAATTGGAATAATGCCACAAAAAATCATAAAATTAATATAGCTATGATAAATAGAGAGTAAAATTCCAAGCCGCTACACCAATCAATTATCACATGTTATCCAACTTGGCAATTTGACACTAAAATTTAACGGAAACTAACATAATGTAAATTTATCACAAGTGTATCAATTTGTAATAAATTTATCAAATGTATACTAATTTGGGGTTTTTTGTGATTAAAAAGTTAGTTTTGGGTAAATTTGTCACGAATTTACCGCTTTGGAGTTTTTCATTATGTTAACCCTAAACAATTTATAGCTATAAATAGATTTTTCTATTTCTATTCTATATACGAGTTTTTGAGCAAAGATGTGTATTTGAAACTACACAAAATGTTTATTCCTGAAATAATTTTTTTTTTTTTATAAGCCTTCTTAAATATCTCCATCCCATGCTCTTTTCCATGCATCATGCTTCACTCTTTCATGAGATAAAACATCCTTAATCAATTTAATTAAAATTGTTGATGTTGAAATTGTACATCAATAGTCAATGGGCGGCGAGTGGGCTGCAAGTAGTGAGGGTGAACAATGGAAATTTTTTTATTTTTTTTGTTGTTCCTGAAATAGAAAAGTAAAATATTTCTACTTCTCATTTTTGTTTCAAATTTATTTATGGGCTAAAATTTTGTCCCAAAAATAGAAAAATGAAATTGCGTTACCAAACGTATTTCTATTTCAAATCTTTTCCTAAGAATAAAAATAGAAAAATAGAGAAATATAATGATTATCATGCATGCCCTAAGTGTTGATCTCCCTCGCCCCCTCCTTATGCAATCCCCTCTGCTTGCCTTTCTATGTCTTTTTCCCCTCTTTTTTTTTTTTTCTTCTCTTTTTGTTAACTTCAGTCCTTTTTTCCTTATTACAAAGTAATTTTTGTTACGTGTTGCCTATCCGTCAATACCTCAACGCCACCTGTGCGAATAGTAAATTAATAACAAAAGATGACGTAAGTTTACTATCCAAGAATAGCACACGGAGTTAATGGAATGACTAATATGGAGGTCAGTGACAAATTTTAGGAGTCAAATGCATGAAAGTAAAGTTTTGAATTCAAGTGCAATATTGCAACAAGTTTTGGACTCCGACTGTAATTTATTTTATGAGACAAATGACACGAGTAGTTTATGAACCTTGATCCAATGTGCAATGGTGATCTATAGGCATTAAATTTGTTCAATTTAATGACTAAATTTTAATACAATACGTAATGTCGTCCTTGAACTTTTAATTTGTTCAATATGGTCCTTAAGCATTTTGTATATATTCAATTTAGTCCATGGATTGTAGAGAAATGTTCAGCGTTGTCATTAAACTTGAATTAATTGAATGATTACATTGAACATTTTAAAAAAGTTTAGGGACTAAATTGAATATGTAGTAAAAGTTAAGGGACTACACTAAATAAATTAAAAATTCAATGACGACATTGCACATTGAGTGAAAATTCATGAATTACATTGTATTTTAGGCGAAAGTTCATGAATTATTTGTGCCATTATTCTTTTTTTTTTTTTTGTGACCCAGAGAATCCCGCACGGCCGGATGCCGGGAGTAAACCACTGGGGGTGACACGTGCTAGCCACCACACACATGCCACCAGGTAAGTCACCCTGCGACACGCTGGGGTTTCGAACCCCTCCCTTCGTGAGGGGGAGGAGGCCCAAAATCAACTGCGCCACCCAGGTGGGTGGTTTCATTTTTTACGTGTTCTATGAATTTCATTCAATTCCCATGAGTTTTATTGAACAATTGTAGGAAGAATTAAATATATAAAACAGATCAAAAGGAGATTAGAAGAGTCACCATATCAATCTATGAATAATAATATTATTCATATTGACTTCTCTAAATATTGACTGTTGAGACAATTAAAACAAGGCACGTCTCCAATATATTAAGTCAAAATATCATATTAACTCAAAGGTTCTTTATGCAATTCTATTACACATGGTAGTCATGTAATTAAAAGCGAGCGATTTTAAAATATGAGTGCCATGTAAAATGACAAGCACATCATACGAATAATGTAATTGATTGGTCACATCACATTGCATATATCGGACATTGTCCTACCTAGCTCCATTTAAAGAGTAAATTTTGCCTAGACTGGGTCCATGGGTCCAAACAAACACGAGAGAATGTGAGGCACACATCCAAGGTCTACAAAATCAGTGATCATGATGAATTTAATCCATGTGAATTAAGAATTTGCTCACTAATCGTTTGTGTGGGATCGTGTTTGTTCTTGCGTGCATGTGTGTTTGTTCTCGAGAGAGGAGAAAGTATTCGATGATTACATAATACTATATCTTAAGTCAATGTCAAACATTGTTTTTATCATAACTATATCACAAATTGACGTATAAAAAGGATAAAAATCTGTCTATACATTCCACATCCATGTCGGACAAATTAAATTTATAACTTGGGAAATAGCTTGAGGTAAATATGGTATAAGTGTATTAGTTTGGGATTTTTTGTGACACCAAAATTAATTGGGAAAATCTCAAATGAGGATTAAAAGTGAATATACTATCTTAAATAAGAACTCGAAGTGACTGTTGTTTCAAATAATGACCAAAAGTGACTAACAAATCTTAAATAAGAACTTTAACCCATCGGGCAGCCAAGATGTTCACTGGCTAGTGAGCGTGCAACATTTCCGATGGCTGGAATATGGGCAATTTTGTCCAAAAAAAATATAGATAGAAAGGAACAAATTCCAAAAACAAAATCCCCAAACTTTTTATGTTCTTCTTGTGCTGCTCTTTATCTTTTAAGTTCTTTGTCCCCTCTCGTTTGAAGAACCCAAATTCTCTGTTAATAGAGCAAAATCCCTAATTCCTTGAGTTCCAAAGGTACTCCCTACCTCCCTCCTTCTTTCTCTCTCTTTAAATTCTTGTTCCATCAACATAAAATTTTGGTTCTCCAAGTGAGAGAGGATAAAGAACGGAGAAGATAAAAAGTAGAAGAAGAAAAACGTGAGAGCATTAAGAGTTTTTTTTAGGTCAAAAGAATGTGAAGAGTTTAGAGGATTTTGTTTTTAGAATTTATTAATTTCTATCTATATTTTTTTTGAACAAAATAATGTCATATGTTCGCCGACTAGTGAATAATTTGGCCGATCGACAAGTTCATGTCCTTATTTGAGACTTGTTAAGCTATTTATTTGAGAAAATATGCTTATTTTTGATCCTTATTTGAGATTTTCCCAAATTAATTTGAAGTAAATATTAGCAGTCAAAATGTTTTTTTTTTTTTTTTTTTTTTTTTTTTTTGGGGGCGTGGGTGATGCTAACTCTTCTTTTTACTCTTTAGCTCCCTGACGTTAGCCCTTCAATCTGGAAATGTAATTTGAAAAGCAAGCCGGCGTCCCCACTCCCGAAGGTCAGGTGCTCGTCACGTGACCTCCCCCCCCCGCCCCCACCCCTTCTCAAACATTTGAATTCGATCTGACCGCCTCTCCATTTTCAATTCCATCCGCCCTACCCATCATTTCCCCTCCGCCCTCCCCCTCTCCATCGTTCAAATTCTCCCTCTCTCTCTCTCTCTTCATCTTCTTCTTCTTCTTCTTCTTCTTCGTCAGTTCAAAGAGACTCTCTCTCTCTCTCTCTCTAGCCCTACCATCTTCATTCAGTCTACTCTCAGCACGGTACACTCTCCCGGCTCGAGAACCGACGATCCCTCGATCTCTTCTCCGTTTCGCCAGTCGCCTCGCCAGCTCGAGAGATCCGCGCGCGGTTTTCCGGTCCCGGCTCGGTTCCCGTTCTCCTCCGTTGCTACTCGCTCTGCCCGAGCGTCGCCGATTCGATTTTGGTGAGAGTAACGCTCTTCCGCAGTTCCAGGGGGGGGGCCTGGACCGGTCTCGGCTCGCGCGGCATGGACAATTGCGAGGCTAGGCCGGCTTCCAACGGCTCGGCGGCGAGCGAGAGGGATTGCGTCAAAGTCGCGGTCAACATCAGGCCTCTGATTACCTCGGAGCTCCTCATCGGCTGCACCGATTGCATCGCCGTCGTTCCCAGAGAGCCTCAGGTACTGCGCTCCTCCTCGTCCGTGTGACACTCCGGCGGCATAGATTTCATTGATGTGATTAGCGAGTGAAGATCGAGTTTTTTATTTTTTTTTTTGGGGGGGGGCGGCGAGCTTGCTAATGTTTCTGTCTTGGCCGGATTATCCGTTAGGTGCAAATTGGGTCGCATTCGTTCACATATGACTATGTGTATGGGAGCACGGGATCGCCTTCTTCGGCCATCTTCAATGACTGCGTTGCTCCGCTTGTTGATGCGCTCTTCAGAGGCTACAATGCCACCGTCCTCGCATATGGCCAGGTTTTTCCGTCTAGATTCTTGTTGTCTCCTTGTGGATACTTATTCAATAGGAAGTCTGAAATTGAACTTGTGTTGTTCTGAAGACTGGTTCCGGCAAAACATACACCATGGGAACTAATTATAATGGTGAAGGGAGCAACAGTGGAATCATACCTAAAGTGATGGACACGATCTTCAGAAAAGTCGAGACTATGAGAGATTCCACTGAGTTTCTCATCAGGGTTTCCTTTATTGAGGTAAATGTGTCAGTATCCAATGCTGGGGTTTTGGTTTTGGCGGCTCCTATCATCAACTAGTGACTGTGCCCCTATAAACAATGATATCTCTTGGGTATATTCTTTGCTGGTGACGACTTGACTTTAAATTTTGATATGGCAGATTTTCAAAGAAGAAGTTTTTGATCTTCTCGATCAAAATTCATCTACTCTCTGTAAAGGTGAAGGAGTGTCTGCAGCAAAGGCATTAGGACCTGCTAGAGTTCCTATACAAATCAGAGAAACAGTACATGGTGGGATAACACTTGCTGGAGTGACTGAAGCAGAAGTTAAGACAAAGGAAGAGATGGCGTTGTATTTGTCTCGGGGTTCTTTGTCTCGTGCTACTGGGAGCACCAACATGAATAGTCAGTCTAGGTAATGTGTTTAAATTCTTGATACTTTGGTTGATTTTTTCAAACTTACCATACATGAGTTTGTGAATATGAAACATATCTCTTCCATAATTTCTGGTGGTAATATGGTTGAAGCTTGCTATATTTCGAATTAAGACGGAGGCAAATTGTTTCAGGCCTTTTCTTATAATTGTCATTTCCACTTTCGTCTAAGTTTGCAATGTGGTAAGTTTTTAAAGCTGAAAATATGTTGTTTACACATGTTTCAGCCGATCACATGCTATCTTCACAATTACGATGGAGCAAAAGAAGATGGCTCATTTTCCTAGTGATGATGACTTCGGTGATGATATTTTGTGTGCAAAACTTCATTTAGTTGACCTTGCTGGATCAGAAAGAGCAAAACGAACTGGTGCGGATGGAATGCGCTTTAAAGAAGGTAGTACTCAAATGTTTCAAACATAGAGTAGTTTGATGAATCAAAGTTTCTTTCACCCAGTAATGTATTTATCAAGACTGGTTGGTAGCTTAAGCTTGATAATTTTTGTGTATCTTCACCCGTGGCAATATTCTTCTGGTGTTCTTTTGTAGACAGATTCAATTATACTTTCTTGATTGTTGACTTTAAGTGACTATTGTGTAGGCATTCACATCAACAAAGGTTTGTTGGCTCTTGGGAATGTAATAAGTGCCTTAGGAGATGAGAAGAAGCGGAAAGAGGGAGGCCATGTTCCATATCGTGATAGCAAGCTAACACGCTTGTTACAGGCATGTATTGCATTTTTTGTCTTTTAAGTTGTGTCAAATGCTAACTTTGCATAGCCCTTCACTTAAGTGTTTTCATTGTAAGTATCGGTCCTTGATCCGCAGAGGATTACATAGCCTTTTACATTTGCAATGGTTGCTTGAAAACTGAAGTGATGTTGAAATGAGAGTGAATCTTCTTGCTACAATACCATCATTTGTGATATATATAGCTGTTGCGAAGAAAGCAATAATCCAGCTGTGTGGGGTTAACATAGAGATATAATATTAGCTAGTATGTGTAGTGACAACAAACAGCAACATGGGAGTAGATGAATTACAGGACTTTTGAAGAGCAAAACATCACTGAAACCTTGACGTTAGAAGCACTTAATGTTTTTCTCCCGTCCTATGAATGGAACCCTGTCGATTTATTTTTAACGGTCATAACCTTTTTTGACTATTGATTTTCGCAATTTGGCTATGTAGGATTCTCTTGGAGGAAATAGCAAAACATTGATGATAGGTATGCTACTGATTTGGTTTAGACTAGAATTTCAATCCTTTATGATTCTAACCTTTTTATCCTCATCTTGACTGCATTTTACTGGTTATATATGTAGCTTGTGTGAGTCCTGCCGAAACAAACGCCGAGGAGACATTGAACACCCTTAAGTATGCAAATCGTGCTCGCAACATTCAAAACAAAGCTGTGGTATGTCTTCATGGCCCACCTTAACATGCTTTATGCATATCATCATGCACCTTTATTTTTGGGGATACTTATCTTCCTTATTTGGTTCTAGATCAATCGTGATCCAATGGCAGCTCAAATGCAAAGGATGCGAAGCCAAATAGAGCAGTTGCAAGGGGAGCTACTAATATATCGTGGTGACACTAGCGGACCATATGAAGAACTTCAAGTAGAGTACTATCCTTAAGTGCTCTCACAGTCCTTACAATGTGGTTTAGGTGCTGATCTGCACTTGCTTATACAGATCCTCAAGCATAAAGTTTCTTTGCTTGAAGCAAGCAATGTGGAGTTACAACGGGAGTTGCAAGAGCGTCGTATCACTTGTGAGCATTTGATGCAGCGCGCTGTCGATGCACAGGTATATCCGACTGGTTTTCCTACACCAGAACAGTTATTGCAGAGTTTTTGCACATGCTTCATGAAATCTTCTGATTTATCCTCCTTGGATGTGTTAGGTTGAAAAAGACAAATTGATCATGAAAATTGAATCGGCTCGAAGCGGCAAATCGTGGGATGAAATTGATTGTAATTCAGATCAGGTTTGCAAATGTATCTTCTGTTTTTTATTGTTCTGATTCTTTTCCTTGTTATTGGTTTAACCAAGTTGCATATGTTATTTAGGATTATGGTTTGGTCAAATCTTATGTGTCCAAAATCCAAGATTTAGAAGCAGAGTTGCTTCGCCTACAAAGCTCACTTCATGCAAAACGTTATGTTCTGGATTCCATTGATTCGGATGATGATGGATCTCGCTCCAACAGCACATTGGCTTCTTGCTTAAATGATTTTTCTTCTGGTTCCGAAGCTAAAAGTGTGGACCTCGCAGGTATGATTTATATGCTTTGTATGGGTTTCTGGGTTTCAAGCTAAAGATAATGCTTGTGTGAATACGCAGTGGGCTGAGCTAATACTATGCTGATCATTTTAGTTTCCGCTTCCAAGTATCTGCTATTTTGTATCTGTCAATATCAATAGAGACTTATGTAGTTTATTCTTGGTCATCTCCTACTGTTTTCTTTGAAGTAGGGGCTTTGTTTTGTTTAACTTCTTTATTTAATGATTCAGGTTGTTTTTCCTTAAAAGTGGGGTGTGCAACCTATATGCACTAACAAAATTCTTTGCTTTTCTTGTGTATGCAGATGAAATTGAAGTTGACGAGAAAGAGTTAGAACACTCTTCACTTCAAGAGAAACTGGGGATGGAGCTGAAAGAACTGGATAAAAAACTTGAGCAGAAGGAGGTAATATTTGTTTGCTCTGGTAAATTAGCAATATGCCTGTCTTCTGTTTTTGCTGAGAATTGAGGAAAAAAAAGGTTTATCTTACTGCATCTTTATGAATGACTGGTAATTGTTTTCTATGATCCCTTTTCACCATTTGGCCCCTTACTTTAGTGGAGATGGATCAAGAATAATTTCAGCCGACAGGGTAAGGGAAAAGATAATCCTGCATCTGAACGATTCATCTAAAAAGCTTTGTCCATGGCAAATGTGACCACTAAACAATATTTCTTGCAGTGATTTGTTGCCTTGCTAGAACACTTAGTATACTAGTTTGAAATTTCTATCTTGTCAGTTGATGATTTGCTTGGTGACGATTTGTTGGGTGTTCCACCAATTAGTAATTGGGTTCATCCTTTGCTTTGTTTTATGTTTTGAAGGCTGAAATGAAGCGGTTTGCAAATGTTGACACTTCAGTTCTAAAACAACACTATGAGAGAAAAGTTTTGGACTTGGAACAAGAGAAAAAGTCTTTACAGGTTTGTCTTTGCTCCTGAATACAAAAGACAACGATTAAGTGCAGTATGATACATCATTAGCATCACAATCCTGCAGAAAGAGATAGAAGAACTGAGATGCAATCTTGCAAACATTTCATCTACATCTGGTGACAATGCTCAGAGATTAAAGGAGGAATATCTTCAAAAACTAAATGTTCTTGAAGCACAGGTGAACTTTGAACTGCTGTTACTATTCAATTTTCATCATGTCCTGGTCTAATTCGAAAGTTCTCCAGGTGTTAGAGTTGAAGAAGAAACAAGATGCACAAGCTCAACTTTTAAGACAGAAGCAAAAAAGCGATGAGGCTGCCAGACGATTGCAAGATGAGATTCATAGAATAAAAACTCAGAAGGTGCCAATTCTTACTAGAACAAAGCGATGTATTGGAATTCGTTGTTTTATTACTAATGTGAGAAATTGGGCTTTCTATAGGTTCAATTACAACATAAGATAAAGCAAGAATCTGAACAATTCCGACAGTGGAAGGCAACAAGGGAGAAAGAGGTTCTCCAGGTATATGCAAAATTAATGAATTCATAATGCTTTCAATTAAATTCATCAAATGTTTGTGAAATTGTTTGGATCCTTAGATTTCCAACTAGAACTAGAGAATCTTGAGATTTTAAAGGGGCAAGCCAAGGAAAAATTTAATGTTTGGGACACCTCCGACTCTTTATGTGACCTCTATCACCATTTGATCCCACAACAACACTGACCCACCCTGTAAAATTGTTATGCAGCCCGTGATCGCGATTTAACTCCTTTCTCCTTACCGCTTCTATATTTTCGAAAATGACATATCAATTCCCGCTAGGTCATGATATTAAGGAGGGAGAAATAAATGATTTATTTATTTATTTTTTTCGAAATGAGACTTTATTTTGTTATTTACAACATGCAAGACCCAGCGTCACACTTATTTGTATATTTGTGAAGAAAGTTGAATGCATAGGATGAACATTGCATTATCATATGGCTTTGATAAGAATCTGTCTGGACATTGAAAATTTGAACGTTCAGGTTTGTAACCACCTGTATTAGAGTGTCACGTTCATCTTATTATTGGTTCCAAGAAATTATGTTTTTCCTACTCATATTAGGTCTCCTGTAAATGTGTGTTTCTGTCGTACAGTTGAAGAAAGAGGGACGGAGGAATGAGTATGAGATGCACAAGTTATTGGCTTTGAACCAAAGGCAGAAGATGGTAATTTAGTTTCTTCTTTGGTAGATTCCTTGAATTTTTTCTTAATCAAGAGTCTACGATTCTCTTACTCTTTCTATTATTTTGTGCTCGTTATCAATATCAGGTCTTACAGCGGAAGACAGAAGAAGCTTCTATGGCTACCAAAAGGCTGAAAGAATTGCTGGAGTCTCGAAAAGCTTCCTCTAGGGAGACATCTGGTAGAGAGCTTACATAAACATAGGCATTGTGCTCATCTTTTTGTCTTTATACTTTGTCAATTAATTTTCCTTTGATGTGCAGGTGCTGCGGGTGGCAATGGTCCTGGAATTCAGGTATTCTAAGCTTTCACATGAGTATTTTAATGTCCATTTTACATCCTGTTTAACGTGTGATGAATGAAAGTTTATCTTATCCAAGAGGCCTACAGGCTCACTACACTTGGATAAGCTCAATTGAACCTTTAATCTCATAGATATCTAATGTCTTCTCTAATATGATTCTGACAAATGGTATTTTGTTGAAAAAAGGCTTTGATGCGGGCCATTGAGCATGAGCTAGAAGTCACCATACGGGTTCATGAAGTACGTTCTGAATATGAACGTCATATGAAAGAGTGAGTTCAATTCTTACTTATCACGTAGGAAATCCAATTGAGTGTATTTCTCATCTTCATGCTCATACAAAGTTTATTGTCTGTTTGGGTTCTAGATTTTCTTTTTCTTTAACAATCATTTGTCTCAGTTGTATAGTATATTATGGTCCTTCAATTAGCTCTCTCTCGGGTTAATGCAGTTCACTGATGCCATCGTACTATAGTAGGTTTCATTCAGTATTCTGCTATACATGACAGAGGCAGTTGCTTCTTGTTTCTTGGTAAATGTCATTCTTGAATGAGTTCTAAGCACGCTAAATTATGGGTGTGTTCATGCACAAGCATATTTGGGTCTATACGCATGTTTATATTAGTTCAGTCTCCATTATTTTTTTTCGGATTTTGGCCAGCTAGTAATGATGTGGGACTTTGTCAGTTTTTGCACTTTTAGATTGTCATTTGCATACATGTGGCACAGCGTATTCCCTCTCCTAAATAAGTTCCATTCATTCTGTAGGAGGGCCAAAATGGCAAAGGAGATTGCTAGACTTAAGGAAGAAGCGGAATTGCAAAAGCAAGCAAACTTAAGGTTGGGGAAGTAGCAGCCGATTCTGTTTGCGATAATTCACCATTAGCTCGTTCATCATCTTCATATTGGCGTTGCTATGCTCTAAACATCTTTGGATGATGTACTTTGTAGTGATTGTCCACCTACCATGTCTCCTGGTGCAAGGAATTCAAGAATTTTTGCTCTTGAGAACATGCTTGCGACTTCTTCCAGCACCTTAGTGTCCATGGCATCGCAGCTTTCAGAAGCAGAAGAGCGTGAAAGGGTCTTCAGTGGCAAGGGACGTTGGAATCAAATTCGTTCCCTAGCAGAGGCAAAGAACCTGATGAACTACCTTTTCAATTTGGCATCTTCTTCAAGGTACTAAGCACTAATCATACTACACATGTCAGATTGACTTAATGTAGTACTATATTGTGATCTTCTAGTAGATTCTAAAATTTTGTAAGTCATACATGTCTGGTAGGAAAGTATCATGTTCTATTACTTCTCAGATTGTTTGATGTTAATGCATTTGATGTAGCTAAACTGTTTCCACCCTGCAATTGCTAAAAAAAAAAAACAAGCTAAACTCGACTCTTCTTGAATTTTTAAAGGTGTCTACTGTGGGATAAAGAGGTTGATTGCAGAGAGAAGGACTCACATATAAGAGATTTAAAGGAGAGAGTTGTCAAACTGAGCACTGTGATCAGACAGTTGGAAATGCAGAAGTCAGAACTTGTTCATCAGCTAAAGTCGCAGGTGAGAACACTTGAGCATAATATGCATTCAGTAGCTAGAGCCTTATGTGGACAGGTGTACTCGAACAAGCTAAACCTGTGTTATAGCTGCAGTTTGAGTAACTTGGTAAATATGCTGCTAGTATCTTTAATGATTAGTTCTATTAAAGGAGCTAGATATTGATACAGTAGTTATTCTTAAAGTCTACGATAAGCATCTTGGTAAAGCATTCATCTGTTATCAGAAGCAGACTAGTCTCATGGTAATGTGATTTGCTTCTATACGTAGCTATTTGTTAATTCTTCGGGTCAAACAATCCCTAATGCTCTTCTGCACTTAGATCTTTTGATAATATGAGTTTTTTTTTTCTTTTTTGTGCGTGTGATGTAATTGTCACTAGTTGATTATCTTGTATCTATTCTGGTTTTGATTATGCTTTTAAAGTGGTCTTCACTTGCAAACATTTGGCAGGACGTCCTCTTGAAGAAGCACCACAAATCAAATGCAGCAGATTCAGGGGATTCCGGCCTAAACATGGGACCGCATAAATATGGCCTACGCAAGCAGGTTTGGGAGATGTCTGCCTTTTTCTTGCTCTATTTTCCATTGAAGTGTTAGGAATTAGTATTTTTTCTGAAGTTTACCTTGTAGTTTTATGCTTTGGTGATGTGTGCTTCATGTGCCCGCATTATGTTTGGGATTTTCCATCTCATTGATTGGCTTGTATTGATTTTTTTTTTTTTTTTTTTTTGGTCGAATTGGGTTCTACTGATCGAGGGGGGATTTTTTCTGTAGGAACATAGGGCATCAATGTTTCTATTTGAGGACATGGACACATCAGAATCAGATTCTTCAGATGTTGATGCAGCAGAAGATGACGATGATGAGTGGGTAGTAGATGATGATGATGAAGACTGGGTAGAGTCAGGCAAACGGCCACCAAGGAGAAGAGTAAAAAATGGACGCCATTCATCTTCTGATACCCAAGAACCAGAGATTAAGGAAGTGAATGATGTAAATATGGAGAGTTCTGGCGAAAGAACCTCTTCAAAGGGTAGTACTGAGGTTTGCTGCTCATGCAGCAAAAGCTCATCATGCAAAACATCGAGATGTGAATGTCGGGGCGCTGGATCACTCTGCGGCCCATCTTGTGGCTGCCTATCCATTAAGTGCACTAACAGAGAGTCTGCATCTGCAAAAGAGTTGGAGGAATCTTCAGAACAAGATAAAAGTGGTGCCTTGAACAAGGGGAACAATGAAGAAACAGGTGAATCTAATCTAGCCTCCCATGGGGCAAGTTTACTTCAGAGTGCATTTGGTGAAAAGCCTGTTGACTCAACTGATGATGCTGGTGCGAGGAGGAAACCTTTATCCGACATTGGGAACACCTTGGTACGTTTCCTTTGTTATTGTTCTTTTGCCATGCAATGGTATGCAGGTGGCTATGTATCCCCAAAAAAATAGTAGTATCTCACTTCTGGCATTGAACTCCAAAGGTCACGCCCTATCTGTGACTTACTTTAAAACGATGGCAAGATTATCATCTTATGCTAGTCTAGATAAAGGGGAAAGTCTTTGCTTCTCGTCACCTCTTAAACTGCTTTAATTCAGGACTGTAGTCACTTTAGTACCACTACACACTAATTGTTACATGTCACTTCGGTTCTGATTTCTCATGCACATTCTTGCTCATTTCACATCCCTCACAGGCCAAAACAAAGGCGCCAAAGCCTAATCAGAGAAAGAAATGGGGGAAAGCCGTAGTCCAGCTCGTTCCTGTGGCTCCACCTCCTGCATTGCCTGAGACAACAATGAAGGCATCTGAGAAGCCAGATGATGGTATATCTCTCCAGGGAGACATTCCTTTGAAGTTACCTAGGGCTATGCGAACGCCAGCTCCAAGCGGCAGTAATGTGCTAAGAGAAAGGAATGCTGATCGGAGTGATGAGACAGTTCTCAGCAAGGAGGCTGGTGTAGCAGCTCCGGAAGTTTTGGTGCCGCAGGCAAGAAACTCAGATGAGAAGGAGAATCATGCATCTTGAGTCAATTTTTGCGCATTGACGAATGATAATTCGCCAATAGCTCCCTCATACAATGCATCCCATGCTGTGATCCTCATCGATTTGGGAAGGAAATAGACTGCATCACCATCCAGTGATCCTTGTCGATTTGGGAAGGAAGGAGACTTGTGTATTCTGTTTATGTTTCGTAAAGCCACATTGGTTGGGAACTTGAGATTTGGTTACCTAACCCTTGCTCGCCGGAGATTTTGTTGCTAACAATTGATTGGCTCGCTGGTGTACAATATGTTGGACAAGTTCGATGATTGAATTCTAGATTTCTTTCTGTTCTGATTGTTCCGTTGCGCTTGTCCTGCGATAAATGGAGACCATCTTTTAGAGGAATGTTGCGCACAGTCCAAGTTCTGATAAGTCATCAGATTTGTCTATCTGGTTTCCATCCTTTATAGCTTGATATTGATTCTCAGTGCATGGAGCATGTGATGGAACGCTCAGAAATTGCGATAAAATAGTGATCTTCATACATTATTAATTTTCCTGTCAGGATTAGAAACATGGGAAAAAGATGACACATGAGGAAGAAACGCTTGTAAATGCATCTTTGAACCGTTCTTGATTTCTCTTCCCATCTTCTATTGATTTTCATGTAAACGAAATCTTTCTCATTGAATTTTTGAAATTTTCTGAATCTTTTAAGTTTGCAAGTTTAATTCACTTAGATGGGGAGAAATCATTCTCATTGGATTACTTGAATCGGAAGAAAAGCCTTGAAATATAAATTATATGTAATACTAAAAACTAGCATTCCAAGAAAGAAGACTAAAAGTAATTTCTACTTACCAGTTACTATATTCACTTAGCTTATATACAGATCTTATTGTACAAACAATAATTTGTAGGAGAGATCATCTTGAAAGCTAGCTAATCAAGTGATAGACTCAAAAATTATATTAGAGCCACACACGATATGATGTATTACCACTATAAGACAGTCTAGTACATGAATATATTCCTTAAGATCACTTTCTAAAGGACATTGAGAATAAGTAGTGACCTTTTAACATAATTTTATTTGGGAAAATACGAATCCACATATATTTTTATGCGCTATGATGAATTTCTTCATTTGTCCTTACCAGCAGAGTAAGTCTCTATGTCAGAAGCCGTCGCCCTGTCGGTAGGGCAAAAGTCCCCACGTTTCATTAATCTCCTTCCTGATCTGTGCCATTTGAGCGTGGGGCAGGACCATTGTCACTGTTCTCCCAAACCCACCGTCCTTCTCATTCCCATTTCCTGGTCCTGGAAGGACCAACACCACCCCTTCATCTCCAACCCCACTTATTGTGTAATTTGCAAAAATTGGCTTCCGGCCCTTCAACTCTAGCCCATATACATCTGCAGCCTCTAAATTCACAAATGTCAAATTTGCCCCATATGCAATGTAGTCCAGCTTCCCGTCATCTTTCTCCACCATTTCTTCAATCGAGCCATTCTCATTCACGGCCTCGGCAATCAGTCTGGCGAGATCGGATACTTCTGCTTCCGCTGCCGAGAAATTCACTTCGGCCCTGCTCAAACCCATGCCATTTGAGGGTAACGGATTTAGTTCTCTACGGACATTGTTCTCACACACAGTTACAACCTTCGGCCCGTTGTCTTCCCTTATCTTCGACAAGGATTTCCAGATCAAAGCGGACAGCAGTTCGAAATGCGATGTTTTAGATTCACCAAACAATCCGTATTTGCCCATGACGTGATCAAGTTGTTGCAATGTGACGTGAACTGAATAGGTTTCCAACTTACAGTTACTGACGACTGACCAACAGTCCCCAACCGGGTCGACCCTTCTAATGGTGGATGGCACCGTGTTGAGCCCTGACTCAGCGGGGTAGGCGGGCCTTTCCGGAACCGGTGTATGGAGGGGCTTGGGTGGCGCGTGACCCGCCATCATCTGGCCCCACATGTTGATGAAGGACGAAGCCGCGAATGCATCTCCGAGGATATGAGCCCAGCTCAGACCCACACAGATTCCTCCGCATGCGAACCAAGTGAACTGTGACTCCAAGACAACATATCATCACTCACACAGCTGCTACATCTACGACCCTTTTCAAAGTTTCCAAACAAGCAAAAGAAAAAGATAATTGGTTCCATTAAACCAAACAAAACGAAGGAGGAAAAGCATTCCGATTGATAAAACGGGACCTTCTTTTTCTTCTCCCTTCTTTCCCTTCTACTCTTCTATTTGAACAAATGAGCTGGGGTGCCAATGACCAAAAAGAGCACGGTTGTTAAGTACGACACGAGGAAAATTTTCCCTCTTCTTCATGGGAAGTTTACAACGCAACACCAAATAGGACGTACTTCTGATTGGACAGCTAATAGACGGAATGAGTTGCTAATGAATGCTCGAGAGCGACCCTCGACAAGAACCGAGCACACATCGTCGACTAGGAGGTACCACGTTGATAGTACTTGCTTCTTCCTAAAGAAGCACAGGAGCAATGAACTGGTGCAGGAATGCTGGGGTGCCAATGACCAATTTTGGTTTAAAGCTTTTTCTTTCTTCGTTTATTTCGGAATTGTTCATTTATGGACCAGCTGTTGCTTAGGTAACACTTCGAAATGGGTCATTAATGAGAACCCGCTGTGCTGCTTTCGCAATAACAAGTTGCAGGACAATCACTCCACATTCAAGGCCTCGATAGAAACCTATTTCTGCGATCGCTTCCATGCCATGGCTTTAATTGGCAAGACGTGGAGGTCCATGCCGTTTTAATGAAAAATAGATGCTGATTATTGATGATAGATAGAATGCGAGAACTCAACAGAAAGGAGTAATTATCATCTAATTTGTTTGATCCATGGAAAATAACTTTCAAGAAATATTTTTTGGATTTTTCGATGTTTATTTCATGGAAAATGAATTAGTTAGGGAAAACATTTTTTATTTTTTTATTAAGGGAAAAAAGTTTTCTAAGATCAGGGAAAATATTTTCCACTTTTGAGAAAGATGAAACAATTTCCATACCTTCTTTCACCTTACTTTCCTTTATCAAATACTTTTTCCTTTTATTTTTCCTTTTATTATTCTAAAAATCGATTTTTAATAATTTTTCATTCATTTTTTTTCCTTTTCTTTATTGGCTAGTCACTGGCTATAGGCAAGCTGGAGCCTTGCTTGATTAGGCAAGGCTGAGCTTGCTTGAGGTCAAAAACTTTAGTTGCACCAGATCTGATCGCTTTTTGGCAAGGCTGGAGCTTGCTTACTTGAGGTCGCCAAGGCTCTAATGACCTTCGATGAGGCTCGAGCCTTGCCTTAGGTGGTTGATTTGGTGGGCTTGAGCTTGCTGACGATGGGTGTGCTCGGCCTTGCCTAAGTAAGTGAGGCGGAGCTTCGCCACAGGCTCAGCAAGGCTTGACCTCACTGGATTTTGGCGAGCTTGAGCCTTGCTAGCCTGTGGTGACACTCCAGCTCACTTGTGGCTAATCGTCACCCGCTACTATGGTCGACGCGACGGCCGTGACATGGAGGAAAAGATTTTCTTTATCGAATAGAAAAAGAAAAAGAAAGAAAATGAAAAAAGAAGAAGAGAAAAGAATAAAATATAATTTCAAAATTGATTTTCAAAATATAATTAAAAATTATTGAAAGGAGTACATGGAGGAAAATATTTTCTTTATTGAATAGAAAAAAATATCTTCTAGTATATTTTCATATTTCAGTCGAACAACAAAAAATATAGTTATTTTTCTGGGAAATGGCTTCCTAGAAAATATATTCCAAAAATGCCATATTTTCTATAAAACGAATGGAGCTTAATTTACGTTTCTTTGCCATTTCACTTGCCAACTGTATTTTCCCTCTAATCCCTTTTGCTTTGATTTGCGATTATGTTAACTAGTCAATATGTCAAAGTCGATAAGTAGATGGTGCATTTGTTTCGCAGAAAATGAATTTATATTGCTCACAAAAATAAATAAATAAAAAGTATTTTTATTGTCCATGAAAATGTTTTTTGATAATAAAAATTATTTTTCATTGACTAATTATTTTAAGTGATATAAATTATTATTTTTAGAAAAATATTTTTCAAATCATTTGTTTTCTATGAAATAAATGGAGCCTTAATTTCTTATCAAGATACTTTGATGATCAAATCCTATGGGAAGAATTATAAAAAATGTCATATACCTATTGCAATTGTGCTAATTCAATTATAATTGTTTTTTTATCAATTGAATTACAAATCTTTTATATTTGTATTAATTCAGTCCATTTGACCAAATTTGATTGGCTGGCGCTAACATGGCATGACGGTATTGGCGTGACACGACCAATTGTGAATAATTTTAATAATTTTTTTAAATTTTTAATTTTTTTTCCTCTTTCCTCTTTCCTTTTCTTTTCTTTCTCTCTATTTATTTTTTCTCTCTTTCTTCCTCTGGCAGTTGTTGGATTGAGTGAAAGTAATAAACAAATTTTTAATAAGAATATATTTTAAATATTTTTTTTTTTGCAAAAAAAAAGAAAAAGAAAACCTTATTTCCCTGTGGAAATACTAGGATGATCGAGTCCTATGGATGGTGGCATTTGATGGAAGAGGCAGGGTTTGCGTTGACAAACTGTTCGAGGTCAAAATCGGTGAAGAATCTCTGCCTTGACGAGGCATCCGCAAAACCTCCTTTCTCTTTCCATCGGAGTTCTTTTGACGAGTTACCAGCCAAAAGTCTTTTATCTCTTGGTCCATCAAACTATTCAACTGGCAGAAAACTTGAAAGATGAGTGTCCGGGGCGAATGACTGGCCAGCCTAGATTAAGGTAAGCTCACGTTACAGAATGGAAGTAATGATTGGTGGGCCAGATTGACATGTTCCACGGTGCGAAGTGGAGATCTTCTTGCACAAACTCAATTTACTGGATCGATCATCAAGATAAGATATTTACAGTTCAAAAAAAAAAGACTGACACACAGTAGCTGAATTACCTGAACGTAAATCATGGGAGAGAAGCCAAGTTCAGGGCCAAGAACCTCAGAATGGACCAGCAAGTCCTGGAGCTCCCAGCCACCATCCTCCTTGGTTGTCGCCAGCCACTCGTCGAGCGACATGTCGCACTGAGCCTCAACGATGCGGATCCCGCTGTCGTTGCACTTGATGACAGGCTTCTTACTCTCGGACTGCCTGATCCTGCCAGACGCCGTGGGGTAGAGCTCCAGCCAGTAGACCATGGGCTTCTTGAGGTCGAAGATGGTGAGCCCCTGGGCGGCGTCGCTCCTAAAGAAGTAGAGCCCCTTGAGGTAGTGGAGCTTCATCGCCAGGTCCATGCTAGTCAGCTCGTGCACTGTGTCTTTGGGTGTCACCTTAGCCGGCACCATCGACGACAGCTTCACGCTGTGCACGGGGCTCTTCACGTCCGATGCAACCATTTTTGTGCAGAGAGAGAGAGAGAGATGTAAAATCTTTCTGCTTCGTAGGAAGGCTGTTCCTAGGACTTCGTCCATATATAAGGATTGGCAGAATATCGCTTCAAATGCCATAAATTAGCACAAAAGGACATTTAAGTGTCAAAAGTTACGAAAGTGACACTTAAGTATTACATTCGAAAAGAAATGAATCACTTAAGTGCCACTCCGGCCAAAATTTGGCTAAAATGCTGACGTGCGCAATTTCTGGCGAAATAAGTACAAAATCGATGTTGTTTTATATGCTGACGTAGCTAAATAATACAAAAATGAAGTCGTTTTGGTATTGATGTGATAATAAATTAATGTAAAAATTAATTAAATTTAATTTAGAACTAAATTTACTTAAAATATTTAAAAATACAAATATAAATATTAAAAAATTTTAAAAAAAAAAGTGGGGAGGGGCAACGACGGAGGGGGAGGGTCGGCCGGGGTCGCCGGCCCAATGCCCGTCGACCCCTAGGGACCCTCCCACCTCCGTCGCCGACTTTCTCGGCGGCGGAGGGAGGCGGTGGCGGCCCTCAGCCGCCTTCCCCCTCTTTTATATATATATTTTAATTTTTTAATATTAAAATTTTTATTTTTAAATGTTTTAAATAAATTTAATTTTAAATTTAATTTAATTAAATTTATATTACTTTTTTACCACATCAACACTAAAACAATGTCGTTTTGCACTTGCTTCGTTGGAAAATCACCACGTTAGTATTTTGATCGGAGTGACATTTAAGTGATCCATTTTACTCCGATTTTTATACTACTTCCGTAACTTGGCACTTAAGTATCCCTTTGTACCAACTTATGGCACTCCAGGGTTTGCGTGTCTATAAGAGTTAAAGAGATTTGGACAGAAAAGGACATTGAAGAGACGAATTTTATGGTGCCTTTTGTTTGGTTCCTTGCATACGAAAGAGAAACGACGCGTTCAGATCTTGCAGCTCTTTTACAGCACTTCACGATGGAGATATGACGATGTAATGATTAGTGCTTTCTTTTAGTTTTTTTCATTCTCTGACCACTCTGATTTAATATACAATAAACTATTTTTTTAATCCAGTCATTCATAAAAATCCCTCTTTCTTCCTACTTCACATCATCCAAACATCATGTGACGAGTGAGAGTTAGTTTGTCTAGACCTTTGAAAAGTCGAGAGTATTTTTCTTTTTGTTTTACTTTTCCATCAAAATTCAAATTATTACCAAAATTATGAATGATTGATATGGAACTCTATGGAAGGCCATTTTTAAAGGTTTCTAGTACGTATACTAGAAAAAGTGAAAGTGTGTAATTATATCATGAATTATATGTCTTTAATAAAATTGGAAGGTTGGATTTAGTAAGGTATAGGTAAAAATTAAGTTAAGGCATCACCTAACTGCTAAAACATATGTGAAAGTTTGGTAAGATAAAATATTTAAATGGATTTTATTAAAGAGTGCTCCAAAGGCACTTGTTAAGCAATCAATTCAAGAATCTTCATAATTTTTTAGACACTGATTACCCTTGTGTTATGTATAATCGATATTTGAAAATTGAAATATACCAAGTCAAGTATATCTAACAAATATGTTCGAAGACACTCGATAATAAGACTTGTTTATGTATCAACAGTGTGGTGTGGCCTTTTGCAATATTCACAATATTTATTTTTAATTTTTGAATTTTGCCCACTGACCTTTCTGGCTGACGTGGCATTTCGTGGGCCATACGATCCTTTATAAACTGGTGCTGACGTGGCAAAGTATGGACCGTCGGATCCAGCTGAATAGCTCACTAAACCGTATCCGTCCAATTGCGCTCGTGGATCCCAGCCGTTCATCCCGGAGATCTGATCCGTGCAGTATTGACGGAGAGTGGCCTCAGGCCCCTCCAATTTGTCCTCCGCCGCTTCAATCTCGTTCCACAAGGCCGATAGCCGGTTGAAACATGCTGTAACCGAGAGGTTGCCTTGTTTTAGCTCGGTTAGGTTTTGTGTTAGCGAGAAAAGTCTCGCTCTATCTGATTTGCCGTACATTTCTTGAATATTTTCCTAGAATTGTTTTGAGTCTTCTGTTGGTGGGAGGCCGGCGGCCACATCAGGCGCCAAGCAATTCCCGATCCAAGTACGAACCAGTTGATTGCAGCGCCTCCAATGTCTCTGCAATCGCTCATCCGTCGGGTAAGGAATCGTACCATCAATGAAGCCTTCTTTTACCTTGGTGACGGGCGCTCGCCGGAGATCGCGAGCCCAAGGGTGATAGTTTGTCGGTCCGGTAAGTAGTTGACTTATGAGCCGCAATTTTGGCCCATCTGCCGGCGACGTATGGAGCGGGTCTCCAAGTTCTGGCCGTCCGATGTTGAACGGAAAAAGGTAGGGTGGTCCATGCGGACCGTGTGGAAACAGGTAAGGTTCTGGCATGAAACCGGGTCTAGGACCCATCTCTGTCGGCCCTGATTGGTGCAATCCGTGCGGGGACGGGTAGGACTCCATTCCCTGTCCTGGCACGGGTCCTGATTTGTGACCTGTAGCTGTTGGACCCGACTCACCAGTCGAGTCGACCCCATATGGATATGGCACCCACGTCTGTGCAGGTCCAACAGTCCATGGTGCAGGATACCACGGGGCTGATTGGTGCGATCTGTGTTGGAAGATCTTAGAATTGATTCTGATTATAATTGATTCTAGTACATCCTTGATTAATACAGTAAATAGGAAATTCTGATTGATGTATATTATCTTTCCTAGTTTACTTTTCATCCTTACACTTTAAATGTACAATGTACTGACATACAGAAACATAATGAGAGAAAAAACGATTTTCCTATATTCCTTTCTCTCCTTCCTATTTTCTGTCATGGTATCAGAGCTTACCGTTTCCTGACCTAGCTTCCGCAACTTCTTGAATTACCATCGTCTTCTTTTCTGATCTGTTGGTGCTCCTCCTCTGCAAAACAAATCAACAAGGCGATTAGGAATTCATTTATGATATCATGGCAAAGGATAAAAATGTTGTCAATCCCATAGTAGAGGATACATCCTCTCAGGATCGAACGACTCCACCCTCTGACCATGCCGGATTGACTGAAGAAGAGCAAGTGACCAATATCGCTCCTGGACCTACTCCTGCTTCAGCACAGATGCCTGGTCCGATCTACTGGCCCTCAGCCCCGTGGTATCCTACACCGTGGACTGTTGGACCTGCACAGACGTGGGTGCCATATCCATATGGGGTCGACTCGACTAGTGAGTCGGGTCCAACGGCTACGGGTCACAGATCAGGACCCGTGCCAGGACAGGGAATGGAGTCCTACCCGTCCCCGCACGGATCGCACTAATCAGGACAGGGAATGGAGTCCTACCTGTTTCCACACGGTTCGCATGGACCACCCTACCTTTTTCCGTTCACAATATTTATTTTTAATATTTACAAGAAAATATTTGGGAGGTCCCAAATCTTTGATGTGAAAGGTGGAGTGCAAATATTCATTGAATTTTGCAACATGAGTATCATTATTTCCCATAACCAATATGTCATCAACATATATCAGCAAATAGATGGACGATTTTCCCACATTTCGTGTAAATAAAGCATAATCATGTTTGGAATGCTGAAAACCTGGATTGGTTAGTGCAGTAGTAAACTTGGCATACCATTGCCTAGAGGCCTGTTTTAATCCATACAAGGATTTGCGAGGACGACATATCTGATTCTCCCCCTGTCTGCGTAATCTTTGTGGAAGATCCATGTAGATCTCTTCTTCTAAATCACCATGGAGAAAAGAGTTGTTGATGTCCATCTGATGTAAGGACCAATTGCGTATTGCTGCTACAGATAAGAAGGACCGCATGGTAACTTCCTTTGCAACTGGAGAGAATGTCTCGTGTTAGTCAAAACCTTCTCTTTGAGTGATTCCTTTGGCTACCAACCGTGCCTTGTAGCGTTCTATAGAACCATCCGATTTGAACTTAATTTTGTAAACCCATTTACATCCGATGGGTTTTCGATGCGGTGGTAAGGGAACCACATCCCAAGTATGATTCTCCATGAGTGCTGTAAGTTCTGACTCCATTGCATGATGCCACTTGGGATCTCTTGATGCCTCAATGAATGAAGATGGTTCATGCTCTTCTGAAATGCGACTGATGCAACACATATGCTCTACTAATAACCTATTAAAGGAAACATAGGATGAAACAGGATATTGTGTACCTGAAGATTCTGCAGTAGAGCATATATAGTCCTTCGTCCACGTAGGTGGGCGACTCTGTCTTCCAAAACGACGAGGTGGCTCAGTTATAGGAGCAGGAGCCATGGATAAGTCAGTAACCACTTCTGTAGTGTCCCCAGACGAAGAGATTCCCTCAGAAGGAGTCGGTAATTCCGTCTCTGGGTGTGATAGTTCCACTGGTGCTGGTGCATAGGTAGGTGTCATAGGGGTGGATGAGCCATGAGAAAATCCTGTGCTAATAAATCTTCATCTGACAGAAGAAAACGATTGTTTTCTGACAAGGTATCTTGTGATGAAGACAGCCTTTCTTTGAAAGGAAATGTTTCTTCATGAAAAATAACATCTCTGCTTGTAAAAAAATGTCTTGTAGAAAGCTACATGACACAATAGCCCTTTTGAAGAGAAGGGTATCCCATGAAAACGCATCGTGTTGCACGAGGGCTCATTTTATCTTGATGACCCACATTTGTTGCATAACACAAACAACCAAAGACTCTAAGATGGCTATTATCCGGTTGTTTCTTGTAAAGCATCTCAAAAGGCGTTTTACCATGGAGAATTCGACTTGGCATACGGTTAATCAGATAGGTGGCTGTGACCACACAATCTCCCTAGAAATTTTCAGGAATGGAGGCTTGGTATTTGAGTGCACGAGCTACTTCCAAAAGGTGTCTATGTTTTCTTTCAACAACTCCATTTTGCTGAGGAGTATAAGTACAAGAACTTTCATGGAGTATCCCATGGGCAGACAAGAAGTTTATGCAATCAGAAGTAAAAAATTCATGCCCATTATCTGTATGAATTCGATGTACAAATTTATCAAATTGATTCCTAATTAAGGAAATGAAATTTGATAAATGAGTAAAGGTTTGACTTTTTGACTGCATGAGATATAGCCAAGTAGCACGAGTATAGTCATCAACAATTGTAAGGAAGTAGCGAGATCCATCATGATGAGGTGTTGATAAGGACCCCAAATGTCCATGTGGAGTAGTGAAAAAGAATCTTTGGCTTGAGATGTACTAATTGGAAAGGACGCTCGAGTTTGTTTAGCTAGTGGACAAATGGGACATTTCGGATGAGGGAATTTAGCACTGTGACCCAATCGTTGATGCAAAAGGAGATTTTTATTATAAGTGATTGCATTACAATAAATGCCTTTATTTAATAATTCTAAATCTCCTGGAGAATTGACCCAAAAATAAAGTCCTTGTGCCTCATTACCCAAGCCCATCACTTTCCCAGTCGAAAGGTCCTGAAAGACACAATTTCTAAATTGAATATGGCTTTACAAGAATTGTCCATACATACTTTTGCAACTGACAGAAGATTAAACTCAAAAGCTGGAATGTATAGGACATTTTTAAGAACAAAATTTTGACCAAGATGTACGGTACCAATTTTAGTGACATATGTAATGTTTCCATTTGGAAGACGTACCGTAACAGGGGATTGTGGATTTTGATGAACATGGGAAAATAGACATTCATTGCAAATTATGTGGTCACTAGCGCCTAAATCGATAATCCATGTATCGAATAGATAGTGAATTCCTTTCATGAAGAAAAGTACCTGAGAATCCCGCACCAGTATCACCAGCCTTGAGTTGACTTAGAGCCTGCACGATGTGTTCATATTGTTCTTGAGTTATAGTATGCTAAGATGTTCCGGCACCCTTATGTGCAGAGACCTGATAGACTGAAGATTCCCTTTCCTTTTTATTGTTAGGTCTCCCATGTAACTTCCAACAGTTTAAATATCTTACACTCTCCCTCACACATTGACAGGATTTTGGCTTACAACTAAACAATGGAAATTTGTAGATGGATGCAACTAGAGGTTTAGAAAGATTTGTACCTAGGACCTCTTACTGTAATACCACTTAAAATTTTATAATACTACTATAAGCTATTCTAATAGCTTAAGGCTTGTTTAGATATTATCTAAAGTTAAAGAAAATGTGAAATGTTGTATGCAAATTCTTTATGTGCATTAATACATTGTGAAACTTTCAAGCATTTGGGATTAAGGAAAAATCAACGTGCATCGATTGCTACATTGAGCAAAAAGTAAAAAATGAAATTTTTCGATGCACCCTTAAGTTATTAGATAGACACCCAATTCGATGCTTAAATATTCTGAAAATTTTTGCCCTCCATATCTAATACTCTCCTCACATTTCAATACTTATATTTCGCATCTCCCAAACCTAAAAAGACCCATTTGTGCTCATACATGCGAAAATTCTCTCCCACTTTCTCTCCTCACCCTTTCTCTCTCCTTTCACATAGCAGTACAGACGATTGAGAGCCCCTTGCAAAATGTTACGCCATCGCTCGATGCCACAGCCCGACCTTGATGGTGATGATGACACCCTCGCCCTAGCCGTGGCTTGCGGCTCCTCTCCCTACCTCTGGCTGTGGTGAGATCGGTCATGACTCACGACAGCAAGGCTAGGCCACCTCGGCTTGAGCCCGCGGCTTGTGACCATCGAGGCTCTGTGAGGTCAATCTTGATATCGCGAGGGCCGCGGCTTGCATTGAGCCTCTATAATAGGCTCGCAAGCCACGCAAGATTTGTAGCAGGGTACGTGGCATGGACAGCTATTTTCTTTTTCCTGTTTCCCTCCACCGGTCATCAGGGTCAAGACACCTTTGCTTGTAACTGGCAATCGGCAAATTGAATAGAGAAAAAGAAAAGAATAAAAAAAATGGAAAAAAATTAGGAAAATTTTAAAAGAATTAAAAAAATTACTCATATCAATACTGAATGTAGAACGGCTGATGTTGACTAGTTTTTTATATCAGTGATTTCTATTTAAAATTGACGAAATGATTATATTGACAAATTGTTAAAATGAATAAAAGTAAAATTGCCAAATTGTAAAGTTTGGGAATGAATGGGTATTCTTATAATTGGTTTCGGACTTTTTTGGCAATTATCCTTTAAGAGTGTGCGTGACTTTTGGGTTTTTTGAGGATTGGGTAATTTGAAAATAAAATTGAACTTCTGTAGATTATATATAGACGAGAGATGCAACTCAATAAATATTGTAAAAAGCGAAGATAATAATTGTAGGTTTGAAATGTAGGAAATGCATTTGACGTCGAAAAGTGGGATTGGCAGTACGTGAAGTAATCCATACGGTTAAACGTCAAAGTGAAGGTCCTTATCGAATATAAGGATAATGATAAATGGAGGAATCTCGAGAATTTAGCCATTGGCCATGGGAACAATTGATTGAATTACTTTTTATCGTTCCAGAACACCATGAAAGCTGCTCCTTAACCACTGGAGTTTATCTTAGTGGCCACACTTCCAATATGAAAGGGGGAGGTGAGGGATTCAAATGTTCACATTCTCGGGGAATTGGGATGTGGATGATATTATTTTGGGTGTGATTTCGATTTTCACGCGGTGTAAGGAGGTAGGGTAAAAGTTTGAAAGTGAGAATTAGCATATAAATAGAGTAAGATGGACAAAAAAAAAAAAAAAAAAAACTACTCCTTCATAAATGCACCGGTAACGATCACAATCGGACAAATAATGATGGAATTTATTGCTTCCTCGCTGCGATATTGAGGTGGATGTGGCCAGCTTCTTAAGTTGGGTACTATTCAGACTTGGACATGTAAATCCTTGGCAGTCACTTCATATGAAGAGAGAGAGGGAGGGAGAGTGACGATGAGCTTCGAATCAGGCAGACTATCCATCAGCCCCTTTCATAATCGTTGTATGAAATTCTGTACGGAGATCACTGCTTAGTCTCTTGTGGGAGCATGGCCGCCAGCAATCCAAGGGTCGTCGGCAGCTAAAGCAAGCTGGCGCATTTATGCCCTCTCCCTCTTTCTGGTGAAGGTCAAATCAGCTCAATCCGTCCTCGCCTTCGCTTCGTGCAACGCCCAAACTCTCCCATTTATGTGGCCTCCCCAAGGTGGCGAGACCAAGGCCTCCCCCGTTTTTTCCCCTTCATCTTGTAGAAAGGGACTCCTTTACTTTTACCATCTCATTTTCTTGTCTCTACCACCATAAAAAGGGGAATGCTGACAAAGAATAATGACTGTTGTGCCTACTATAGTGCTTCCGTAAATCTCAAATGCTTTTAATGTGTAAACTAAGAACAGAGACGCAATGAGCTTAGAATATCATAAATCAAATTCATCAAATGTTTGTAAAATTGTGCAGAGTCTTAGATTTCCAACTAAAACTAGAGAATCTTGAGATTTTAAATGGGCAAAGCCAAGGAAAAAATTAATGTTTGAGACACCTCCAACTCTTTATGTAACCTCTGTCATCACTCGATCTCATAACAACACCGTCCCATCTTGTATAATTATTATGCAACTCGTGATCGCAATTTAATTCCTTTCTCCTTACTACTTCTATATTTATATCAATTCCTGCTAGGTCACGATATTAAGGGGGAGAAATAAATGAACTTTTTTTTTTTAAACGGGATTTTATTTTGCTATTTTAAACATGCGTGGCCCAGCGTCACGATTATTCCTATATTTATGAAAAAAGTTGAATGCATAGGATGCGCACTGCAATATCATATGGCTTTGCTAAGAATCTGGCTGGACATCGAAAATTTTAATGTTCGGCTTCGTAACCACCTGTATTAAAGTGTCCCGTTCATCTTATTAGTGGGTCCTAGAAATTATGCTCTTGCTTCTCAGATTAGGTCTCCTATTAATGTGTGTTTCTTGTCGTACAGCTGAAGAAAGAGGGACGGAGGAATAAGCATAACATGCACAAGGTATCAGCGGTGAACCAAAGGCAAAAGACGGTTATTAAGGGGGTGCATGATAAAAAAATTTCCGTTCCAAAAATAGTTTTTCTATTCCAAAAACAATTCTGAAATAGAAATCCGTTTGGTAAAATTATTTCACTTTTCTATTTCTGAAATGGATTCTTGTTGTAGAAATAGGTTTTGAGTAGAAATCAACGTAAAATTTTTTATTTTTCTATTTTTGAACAAAAATGAAAATTTTTTTATTTCTCATTTTCGTGTGTCGTTGTCAAACGGTTTTTCTATTTTTAGAGTAAAAATTTTTGTCGTTGTCAAACGGTTATTTTTGCTTAGAAACTTTTTTAGAAATAGAAATAGAAAAATCTATTTCTGTTCTAGAAATTTTTTTATTTCTATTTCTAGAAACTATTTCTGAAATAGAATGGTTTTCATTAGGGGTGTCAATACCCGAACCGAAAACCGAACCGAACCGAACCAAACCGAAAAATTCGGATTTTACGGTTCGATTCAGTTTTCGGTTCGGTTTTCATCAAAAACCGAAAATTTTTTTATCGGTTCGGTTTTTATCGGTTAACCGAACCGAACCGAAAATTTTTTATCGGTTCTCTCCTGACTCCCGTCTACCGTCTTTGAGTCCTCTAGTCTTGTGTCTCGCCTTGGTTTTTATCGGTTCCGTCCTCGAGTTCTCTCAACGGCTCGCATTCGGAGATTTCAGCCCAGGGTTTCGTGGGCAGCTCGCCAAATGCGGCGTCGAGACCACTGCAGATCCATCTCCCTGGAAGCTTTTGGTTCGGAACGACCGACCCAGTTCCCCTTTCTTCTTCTTCTTGTTCGTGTCTCGTTTGTTTTTTAGCGGGTCGAGACCGGTTCCGACTTCCGGTGGGGTCCGTTGAGTGCATCGGCCGTGGCCCCCGTCGTTCTCTGTATATCTGGGGTCTTCGTCATCGTCGTGGGTCGACCCCTCCTCTGTTTCGGAGACGAACCCTGCTTCCAGATTCTTCTCCGGGGTTGCCATCGTTTTTTCGGTTCTTGATCTCGAGATGCGAGCTGCGAACTCCGAAGGAGCCGTGGAAGTGGTCGTGGTGGCGGACACGAGAGGGAAGCATCGGATACGGGCCGAGCTCAAGCGGCTCGAGCAGGAATCTAGATTCCTAGAGGTCGGTTTCGAGTCCCTCGTTTCCGATGCTTTTTAATCTTGGGCTTTCGCCGATTGAGTGTGAAACGAGGACCTTGAGCTCTTTTGACTTTCTCATCGACTAATAATGATCGTTGAACATATTCTTGCTTTGGTTTCTTTGCATCCTTCCTTTGAGCATTCAGATTGATTTGGGCGAGTGAACTGCGGGACTTTGATGATTCTGCAGAGATGGGTAGCTTAAGCATCCTCCCTAGTTGTAGTCTTTTCTTTCTTTCTTGAAGCAAATGAGACATTTTTGGCCTAAAAACTCCTGTTTTGGGGGACTGGGACTTCGGACTTCTTAACAAATTCAACTTCTTAACATTCTTAACTCCGATTGAGATACTCCCAAAGTTTAACAGAAAAAAACGAAAAAACGAAAAAAAAAAAAAAAAAAAAAAAAAAAACCGAAAACCAATAGTTGAAAACCGAAAAACCGAACCGAACCGAACCGAAATTTCGGTTCGGTTCGTATTTGGTTCGGTTCGGAAGATTTTTCTAACGGTTCGGTTAGGTTCGGTTTTTCAAAAACCGAACCGAACCGAACCGTTTACACCCCTAGTTTTCATGCACCCCTTAGTTTCTTCTTTGTTAGATTCCTTGAATTTTTTCTTACTCAGGAGTCTACTGTTCTCTTGGTCTTTCTATTAATTTGTGCCCGTGGTCAATATCAAATCTTACAGCGGAAGATGGAAGAAGCTTCTATGGCTACCGAGAGGCTGAAAGAACTGCTGGAGTCTCGAAAAGCTTCCTCTAGGGAGACATTTGGTAGGGAGCTTACATAAACATAGGCCTTGTGCATCTTAATCAATTGATTTTCCTTTGATGTGCAGGTGCTGCGGGTGGCAATGGTCCTGGAATTCAGGTATTTTAAGCTTTCACATGAGTATTTTGGGGCATGAATGATAACTAGTTAAGTCAGAAATTGATTTTTGGAAGAGAAATAAATTTTTTTTTTTTTATTTTTGGATGAGTTCCAAAATTTTGAAATATGGGAGAGTATTAGATGTTGAGAGCAAAGTTTTTGGAATAATTAAGTGACAAATCAGGCGCTCATCTATAACTTATTGGCTAGTCTAGAAAGACTTCACTTTTAATTTTTTGCTTAATGTAGCAATAGATGCACTTTGATTTTTCCTTAATCCCAAACACTCAAAATTTTCACAATATATTAATATTGAGACATAAAGAATCCACATACAGTATTTCACATTTTCTTTAAATTTAGATGATATTTAAAATTTGGTGAGTAAACAAAAAAATTGCTTACTTATTTTTAAAAATGCTTTTACAATAGTTGATAATAGTCTTACAAAATTTAAAATGGTATCATAGTAGGTATAAACCTTTTCACCCCGACCCGACCCAATGGGGATGACAACACCCTTGCGCTAGCTGTGGCTCGTGCGCTCTATCTCTAGCTGTGTGAGATCGGTCATGGCTCATGACAGAAAGGCTAGGTGAGCTCGGCTTGAGCCCGCAGCTTGCAAACGTCAAGGCTCCGTGACGTCAACCTTGACATTGCGAGGGCCACAGCCTGCAGTGATCCTCTGCAACAGGCTCGCGAGCCGTGCAAGATTTGTAGCGAAGCTCGGCCATGGCTACTAGGTTAAGGTTGTTTGACATCGATCTAGTCTTCAGCCAGCACGGGGATCGCCCTGAGCTTGGATCTAAGTTCAGCAACCGCCTTGGAAGCAACAATTATGGCGCCTGCAGTGGAGAGGGGGAGACTAGTGGTTCAGCCTGAGGAAGCCTTTCAGGTGGGGTGAGAGAGTGTGAGGAAACTTGCCGAAAAAATTGCAAACCTTTCTATGAATGTCAATTTGATTCTATAATTTTTAATTTGACCAAGTTAATCATAAATCTTTTGACAATTTATCAATATAGTCACTCCAAGTAATTTTAGCTAGAAATCACTGACATGGAAGCCGGCTGTTTTACATGACTTGGTTGGCGCTGTCGTGGATAATTTTTACAATTTTATAAAAATTTTCTAAATTTCTTCATTTTTTTTTTTTTTCATTTTCTCTCATTTCCTTTCCTCTTTCTCTTTTTTCTTTCCTATTTCCCTCCCCAAGTCATTGGGGTTGGGACACTTCTGCTGGCCAACTTCGAGGCCCGGTGACAAGTGAAGGAAAGAGGGAAAGAAGAAAAAAAGAAAGAAAAGAATAGGAGAGAAAAATGGAAAAAAGAGAAAAAAATAGGAAAATTTTAAAAGAAAGAAAAATTTATTCACATCAATGCTGGCTGTGTCACGTAGAATGATTGACACTTATTATATTACCGTGTTAGCAATTTATAACTAAAATTGGGCGAAATGACTACATTAATAAATTGCCAAAATTTTACCAAAAAAAAAAATAAATCGCCAAAACGTATAGAAGTAAATTAATCAAATTGAAAAGCTTAGGAATGTATTGGCATTCGTACAATTGGTTTTATCCCTATAGAGTATGTGAGTGTTAGGTTTTTTGGATATTAGCTAGTTTGGGAAATAAAATTGAAATTCTGTAAATTATATATAGGTGAGAGATGCAACTTGATATCTATAGTAAAAAGTGAGGATATTAATTTTAGGTTTGAAATTTAAGAAATGCATTTGATATGGAAAAGTGAGGTTGGAAGTTCATGAAGTAATACATACGTTTTCTCTTTAGGCAACGTCAAAGCGAAGTTCCTCCTTATCGAATACAAGTATAATGATAAGGGGAGTTATCTCAGGGGTATAGCTGCAGGCTGTGGGAACAAGAAATTGAAGTACTTTTGTCATTCCAGAACACCATGGAAGCTGCTCCTTCGTCATCATTCACTCGATCGAAATGCGCCGATAACGATCACAAGCGAACAGATCGTGATGGAATTTATTGCTTGCTCACCACGGTATCAAAACAGCTCAACAGCTTCCGACGTGTACCTAATCTGACGGTGCTATCTACGCTTCTTCGTTTTCCTGGCATAAATAATTGAGATAGATGTGTCCAGCGTGTTAAGCTGGGTATTTTTCAGACGTGGACCTGCAATTTCTTGGCTGCCACTTCATGAGGAGAGAGAGAGAGAGAGTGGCGATGAGCTTGCAACGAGAGAAACTAGCAGTCAGCCCCTTTCGCAATCCTTATACGATAATCCCCACAGAAATAACTGCTCGTCTCTCATAAGAGCATGACCCCTATTAATCGAGGGTCGTTGGCAGGTAAGCTAGCTAGCACACGCCTCCATCCCTCTTTTTGATAATTGCATCGATGCGGCTTGAGAAAAGTTGGACCAGCTCGATCCGTCCTCGCCTTTGCTTCGTGCAATGCCCAAACTCCCTCATTTATGCGCTTCCCCTAGGTGGCGAGACCAAAGCCTCTCTCGTTTTTTCCCCTTCATGTTGTGGAAAGGGACTCCTTTACTTTCACCATCTCATTTTCTTGTCTCTACCACCATAAAGAGGGAAATGCTGACAAAGAATAATGACTGCTGTGCCTATTATAGTGCTTCCGTAAATTTGAAATGCTTTTAATGTGTGAACTAAGAACAGAGACGCAATGAGCTTAGGTTATCATAGATCAAATTCATCAAATGTTTATAAAATTGTGCGGAGTCTTAGATTTCCAACTAAAACTAGAGAATCTTGAGATTTTAAATGGGCAAGCCAAGGAAAAAATTAATGTTTGGCACACCTCCGACTCTTTATGTAATTTTTGTCATCACTTGATCTCATAACAACACTACCCCACCTTGTATAATTGCTAGGCAACCTGTGATCGTGGTTTATTTCCTTTCTCCTTACCGCGTCTATATTTTCGAATTTGATATATCAATTCCCACTAGGTCATGCATGATATTAAGGGGAGAAAAAATGCACTTTTTTTTTAAACGAGATTTTAATTTGTTATTTAAAACATGCAAAATGTAGGTCATGCATGATATTAAGGGGGAGGAAAAATTGAACTTTTTTATTTTAAAAGGGATTTTATTTTGTTATTTAAAACATGCAAGATCTAGCGTCACGATTATTCGTATATTTATGAAGAAAGATTAATGCATAGGATGCGCACTACAATATCATATGGCTTTGCTAATAATCTGGCTGGGCATTGAAATTTTAATGTTCGGCTTAACCACCTGCATTAGAGTGTCACGTTCATCTTATTATTGGTTGCTAGAAATTATGTTTTCGCTACTCATATTAGGTCTCCCATAAATATGTGTTTCTTGTTGCACAGCTGAAGAAAGAGGGACGGAGGAATGAGTATGAGATGCACAAGTAATTGGCTTTGAACCAAAGGCAGAAGATGGTAATTTAGTTTCTTTTTTGATAGATACCTTGAATTTTTTCTTAATCAAGAGTATACTATTCTTTTACTCTTTCTATTATTTTGTGCTCGTGGTCAATATCAGGTCTTACAGCGGAAGGCAGAAGAAGCTTCTATGGTTACCAAAAGGCTGAAAGAACTGCTGGAGTCTCGAAAAGCTTCTCTAGGAAGACGTCTGGTAGGGAGCTTACATAAACATAGGCATTGTGCTCATCTTTTTATCTTTATTTTAGTCAATTAATTTTCCTTTGACAGGTGCTGCGGGTGGCAATGGTCCTGGTTTTCAGGTATTTTAAGCTTTCGCATGAGTATTGTAGTGTCCATTTCACATCCTGTTCCATGTGTGATGAATGAAAATTTATCTTATCCAAGGGGCCAACAGGCTCATTGCATTTGCACCTGGATAAGCCCAATTGAACCTTTAATCTCATAGATATCTAATGTCCTAGTGAATATTCGAGTTCCTTCTCTAGTATGATTCTGACAAATTGTATTTTGTTGAGAAAAGGCTTTGATGCGGACCATTAAGCACGAGCTAGAAGTCACCATATGGGTTCATGAAGTACGTTTTGAATATGAACGTCATATGAAAGAGTGAGTTTAATTCTTAATTATCACGAAAGAAATCCAATCAAGATGTATTTCTCATCTTCATGATCATACAAAGTTTATTGTTTGTCTGGGTTCTAGATTCTCCTTTTCTTTTACAATCATTTGTCTCAGTTGTATAGTATAAAATGGTCTTTCAATTAACCTTTTTTTTTTGTTAATGCTTTTCACTGATGCCATAGTACGTTTAATTCAATATCCTGCAGTATATGACAAGAGGCAGTTGCTTCTTTTTTCTTGGTGAATGTCATTCTTGAAAAGTTGTTCTAAGCACGCTAAATTAGTGGGTTTGTTCATGCGCAAGCGTATTTGGGTCTATATGCACATTTATATTAGTTCAGTCTCATTATTGTTTTAGGATTTCGGCCGGTTAGTAATATGTGCTACTTTGTCTGTTTTTGTGCTTTTAGATTGTCATTTGCATACATGTGGCACAATGTATCCCCTCTCCTAAATAAGTTCCTTTCATTCTGTAGGAGGGCCAGAATGGCGAAGGAGATTGCTAGACTTAAGTAAGAAGCGGAATTGCGTAAGCAAGCAAACTTAAGGTTGGGGAAGTAGCAGCAGATTCTGTTTGCGATAATTCACCATTAGCTCGTTCATCATCTTCTTATTGGCGTTGATATGCTCTAATTATCTTTGGATGATGTACTTTGTAGTGATTGTCGACCTGCAGTGTCTCCTGGTGCGAGAGATTCAAGAATTTTTGCTTTTGAGAACATGCTTGCGACTTCTTCCAGAAGCAGAAGAGCGTGAAAGGGTCTTCAGTGGCAGGCAAAGAACCAGATGAACTAGCTTTTTAATTTGGCATCTTCTTCGAGGTACTAAGCACTAATCGTACTACACATGTCAGATTGACTCAGTGTAGTACCATGTTGTGATCTTCTAGTAGATTCCAAAATTTTGTAAGTCATACATGTCTTGTAGGAAAGTATCATGTTCTACTACTTCTGAGATTTTTTTTATGATAATGCATTTGATGTAACTAAACTATTTCCACCCTGCATCTACTAAAAAAAATACGAGCTAATGGGATAAAGAGGTTGATCGCAGAGAGGACTCACATATAAGAGATTTAAAGGAGAGAGTTGTCAAAATAAGCACTGTGATCAGACAGTTGGAAATGCAGAAGTTAGAACTTGTTCATCAGCTAAAGTTGCAGGTGAGAACACTCAAGCACTATACGCATTCGGTAGCTAGAGCCTTATGTGGACAGTTGGACTTGAACCTGCTAAACATGTGTTATAGCTGCAGTTTGAGTAACTTGGTAAATATGCTGCTAGTATCTTTAATGATTCGTTTTAATGAAGGAGCTAGTAGTTATTCTGAGAAGTCTACCGTAAGCATCTTGGCAGAGCATTCATCTGTTATTGCAAGCAAACTAGGCTCATGGGAATGTGATTTGCTTCTATACCTGGCTTTTTGTTAATTCTTTGGGTCAAACAATCTCTAATGCTCTCTTGTGCTCATTTCTCTTGATAATTTATATATAATGTGTCTGTGATGTAATTGTCACTGGTTGATTATCTTGTATCTATTCTGGTCTTGATTATGCTTTTAAAGTGGTCTTCACTTGCAAACATTTGGCAAGACATCCTCTTGAAGAAGCACTACAAATCAAATGCAGCAGATTCCGGGGATTCCGGCCTAAACATCGGACCGCATAAATATGGCTTGCGCAAGCAGGTTTGGGGGATTTCTGCCTTTTTCTTGCTCTATTTTCCATTAAAGTGTTGGAAATTAGTATTTTTTTTGTGAAGTTTATCTTTGTAGTTTATGCTTTGGTGATGTGTGCTTTATGTGCCTGCATAATGTTGAGATTTTGCATCTCATTGATTGGCTTGGACTGATTTTTATTTATTTTTGGTCGAAGTGGCTTGTACTGATTTAGGGGATTTTTTCTGTAGGAACACAGGGCATCAATGTTTCTATTCGAGGACATAGACACACCAGAATCAGATTCTTCAGATGGTGATGCAGCAGACGGTGACGATGATGAGTGGGAAGTAGATGATGATGATGAAGACTGTGTAGAGTCAGGAAAACGGCCACCTAGGAGAAGAGCCAAAAATGGACGCCATTCATCTTCTGAAGTAATGGCGTGAATATGGAGATTTCTGGCGAAAGAATCTCTTCAAAGGATAGTACTGAGGTTTGCTGCTCATGCAGCAAAAGCTCATCATGCAAAACATCGAGATGTGAATATTGGGGCGTTGGATCACTCTGCCGCCCATTTTGTGGCTGCCTATCCATTAAGTGCACCGATAGAGAGTCTGCATTTGCAAAAGAGTTGGAGGAATCTTCAGAACAAGATAAAAGTGGTGCCTTAAACAGGTGAATCTAATCTAGCCTCCCATGGTGCAAGTTTACTTCAGAGTGCATTTGGTGAAAAGGATGTTGATTCACCTGATGAAGCTGGTACGAGAAGGAAACCTTTATTCGACATTGGGAACACCTTGGTATGTTTTCTTTGTCATTGTTCTTTTACCATGCAATAGTATGCAGGTGTCTATGTATCCCCAAACAAACAGTACTATCTCACTTCTGGCATTGAAATCCAAAGTCACGCCAATCTATAACTTGTTTTAAAATGATTGCCAGATTATCATCTTTAAATTTTATGCTAGTCTAGATTAAGGGGAAAGTCTTTGCTTCTCGTTACCTCTTAAGCTACTTTAATTCAGGACTGTAGTCACTTTAGAACTGATAAAGGCTAGTAAATACACCTAGAGGGGGGTGAATAGGTTTTTATGAAATTCTTTTCAAATCTTTAATAGAAATATCATTTGGCATGAAAATCACATCAGAAATAAATGAATCACGCAACTATAAAAATAAGTAGAGTAGGGTAAGAGAAATTTGACATAAAGATTATAATGGTTCGGCTTATTGTAAGCCTACGTCCACTCTCTACGTTGGCAGCCAACTGGCTGGAATCACTATGTAGCAAATGAGAGTTTTACAATCTACAATCTAGACTTCTTTAGTAGAAAGTCTCTTCTACAGCTTCTCGCAATTTCACACTGTAAGTGTCTCTCTTTAGTACACAATTTTGAGCACAAGAGATTTTGAGAGCAAGAGGTTTTAGAGGTTCTAACTTCAAAATTTTTCTATCGGCTCTCACTCATCTTTTCGAACAACTTCGACACACCTTAAATATCCCTTCATGCCTCTATAGCCGTTAGCACTTTCCAAGAATTCATCCAATCTACCCGTTGGAATGAATCAATTTAAGTGATCTTCAAGTTGTCGAATATATAAGTAGAAGATAGCTCGTCAATTCTACTCGCTCATACAATCAGGATCTTGTCTCTTCGGAGACATCCGATAAAAAAAAAAAAATACAATCAGGATCTTGAGTTTTCAAAATTAGATCATTCCAAAACTCTCTTGATCTTCAACGGATAAAATCCAAAAAAAAAAAAAAATCTTTCGAGCTCACAATCACAGCCAGAGATATTTCATGGATAAGTTAGGGAAGATAATATCCAAATCTTGATTTCCTTAACCATAAAAAGAACCTGCTAACAGTCTGGCAAAATCGCAAAAACTGGGTCTGACTGTTTTCAGACTTTGATTGGGTCTGGAGATCATTAGACCATAACTCCGGGTCTGGTAATCTTTAGACGGAAACGCTTGGGTCTTGAACTCTTCAGACTTAATCGACTGAGTCTTGGATTTTTCAGACTTAACTGACAAGGATGTTTTATTAACTTCGAAACTTATAATGGATTTTTCTTCAACAAGGACCACCACACACTAACCATCACATGTCACTTTGGTTCTGATTTCTTCTACACATTCTTGCTCATTTCACATCCCTCACAGGCCAAAACAAACGCACTAAAGCCTAATTGGAGAAAGAAATGGGGGAAAGCCGTAGTCCAGCTAATTCCTGTGGCTGAGCCTCAAAGAGACAACCTGAGAAGCCAGATGATAAAAAAAACTCTCTCCACGAAGACATTCCTTTGAAGTTACATAGGACTATGCAAACACCGGCTCCAAGTGGCAGTAATGCGCTTGATGGTTTTATGTGATGGGCCTATGTTGGCCCGTCCGCCTATGTTGGGCCTAAAACCCTAGCCCGCAAGATAAGGGCCCATGGATGGAGGGGTAAGTTAAAGGGTTATGAGTTTTTGAGTGAACATTTTACGTCGAAGGGATACGTCCTTTGGAGGAGACGTATTTAAGGGAGAAAAAAAGGGAGGAATGTACCTTTTTTCAACATATGTACATTTTTCCTCCCTCTCTCCCTCCAAAAAGAACAGAACCAAGAGGAGACGTAACTCTCTCCCCTTCAAGGCGAATATACGTCATCGAATCGAACGGGATCATTTTTTCTTCCTCATATCAACGTCGGTATTTAATCTGTGACTAATAAAGTACGTTCGATTTTGTGATGTGCTTTTTGATCGGTGATACATGTGTTTTTCTCGGGCTCGTTTTCCGCACTCGTTTTAGGGGTTGGATTTAGTGCTGAATCCATTTTAGGGAATCAGTTATTCCCGACATTGGTATCAGAGCCATTATTCATGTTTCTCGATCCCTTTTCATGTTTTCCCGATCCCTTTTCATGTTTGTGAATTAGTTTTGATTGAATTTTCGTGAAATATCGGCCGACACCGATCGGGGACGGAAAAATCTCGACACTTGAGCATTGTTCACCCCTTTTTTCGATTTTCTGTAAGTTGAAGTTAGTTTTAGATGGCATAGGGTCGAAGGTCTCATCGAAACGAGAAAGTCGAGTGGCGGATCGCCGCCATAAGCCGTCAGACGCGCCCCCACGTGCGATCGGGATGAACCGGCGCAATTCGGGCCTAGGCACGTGCGTAACACGCACGCGGCGGGCCGCTGCACACGCCAGCTGATGTCATCGTGACGTCAGTTGCGCACGCGTGCCACACGTGCCGAGTCAATCCGTCCGACCTTGCCCAACTGGATTGACCCTCGACCCCGTTGACCATTGATTATTGACCATTGACTTTGACCGTTGACTTTAAAAAAAAAAAAAAGGGAAAATGAATGTGTTTCTTTTTCAATTATGTCTATGTGGATTATATGTAATCCATTTTTGTTCTGCATTTGTTGCAGGAACAATGCCTCCCCTTAAGTTGCACACACCTATTCGTGCAATTACCAATGAACAAAAGGAAAGGCTTTCAGTATACCAAAAAAAAAAAAAAAAAAAAAAGAAAAGGAAAGGCTTTCAAGGTTGATAGACGATTTGAATAATTACCGATGGGAGAGCGGCGACATAATAGATCATGTTCTTGAAGTCAACAGGAAAATACAAAAGGTCATATGGAATGGTCGTCCCATGCCACAATCTGAGATAGTGCGATTATTCATGAACACTCTTTCACCAAAATGGCAAGAAGTGTTGAATCGCTTATGGGAAGTCAACAAAGTCGCTTCATATAGGAGTCTTGTGATGGCTTTTATACATGATTATTACCTGATTGTTACAAAAGAAAAGATCAAGAAATTGAACAAAAAAAATCTTTCCTAGTTTATATATTGACTTGGGTTTAGATATTTTGAGTTGTCTTTCTTTTAGTATACTTTATGGATATCTTATGTAAATATTTTACTACCTAGTTGTTGTTGATGTAGCAACTGATATGTAAGTTACATTACGTGAAAGCATTATTATTATATTAGATGTCAAATATTATTTACTTTCTGTTATTATTAACTGCTGTGGGTAATTCATAGAAGTTTTTAAAGCTTCATGAAATTTTTTTTGTATAAATAATTATATTAATGATAGTTTTAAGTTAGGATTTTTAGAGGATGATTGGAAACATAGTGATCTTTTGATTCTGAAACCTTACTTGAAATTATTCATTAATATGATGGGTCTGTACAAAATGGATGCATAAATGATAGACATTAATTATTCGTGCATATATGTCTGATGTATTCAAATCAATGGCTTCAGCCACAAAGAGCATAGTTGCCGAGCTGAACAAAGCTGAAAAGCTCAATGGCGATAACTATGAAATTTGGCACATGAAAATCCAATATGTGCTGAAAGAGTAAGAGGCACTAGAAACTCTTAACCTAATCATGGAAGAGCCTAAAGATGGAAACACTGCACAACACAAGAGAGATAAGGATGCATTTGCTGCATAGAAAAGGAAGAACTCTCTTGCTCGCATTACGTTGCTGAGTAGCATGAAAAATGATGTCATGCGAGAGTTCAGGCATTTTGTGAATGCCAAGGAAATGTGGGAAGCATTGGCAACAAGATTTGGTCATACTTCGGTGACCAAACTGAGGCAGCTCACTATTAGGTTTGACTCTTACAAGAAGCCTCATGGTCAGACCATAAAGCAATACTTGAGAAAGATGTCAAACATGATTAATGAGCTGAAAGATGCTGGCCATGTCTTGACTGATGAGCAGCAAGGGCAAGCAGTAATCCGTTCCTTGCCTCAAAGTTGGGAGCATGCACCTGACCCACAATGAGAATATCAAAACTTTTGAGGATGCAGTGCACCATCTTGAGCTGGAAGAGGACCGCCTCTTAGCGGCTAAGCCGGAAACTGAAATATATAATGCCGGTTCTAGCTCAAATGGAGCTTCTGGCTCCAAGCGCAAACATCCTGACTGGTTCAAGAGGTAGAAAGGCAAGGGACCAAGTGCTTCAGGGAAGAAACCAAAGGTTGACCAACATGAAAGAGGAAAGCGTCCTCGAATGAAGAAGCTGACAAGGGTGAAGTGTTACAATTATGACAAGAAGGGTCACTATGCTCGCGATTGTCGCGAGCCAAAGAAGGTATACACCCCTTGTGCTTTTGAGAACTTTGCCTATGTATCAAGTTCTGTATTCTTGACTGAGTCTAATCTTTTGTGGACTGTAGATTCAGGAACGACAGACCATGTAGCGAAGGATAGAGAATCCTTTGTGGAATTCCGACGAGTATCAACTGGAACTAAGTGGATCTATGTGAGAAACAACTCCAGAGCTGAAGTAAAAGGAATTAACACCTGCCAACTGAACATGCGTGATGGGCGCACTTTGTTCCTACATGATGTATTGTATGCTTCGGAGATTTGTCGGAATTTAATGTCTGTTTTAGTGTTAGTCAAGCTAGGTTTTAATATAAATTTCCATAATAGTGGTATGTATTTGTATTTGGATACAAATTACTATGGTTGTGGTTATTTTTTGGATGGTTTCATTGCATTAGATATTGACTATATTAATGCAAATGTTTGTTATTCCCTTCTCATGTCTCTTAATTCATATAATAATGATATAAATGTGTGGCATGCTAGACTTGGTCATATTAGCCAACAACGTATGAATAGACTAGCCAAAGAGGGCTTGTTGGGCAACATTGAAAAAGTCGATTTGCCCATATGTGAGCATTGCCTAGTAGAAAAAACGACAAGGAAACCATTTAGAAAAGGCAAAAAGCTGAATTTTCTCTACATTTAATCCATTCTGACGTCTGTGGTCCAATGAATGTAAGAGGAATGCATAGGGTTGTTTATTTCATCACATTTATAGATGATTATACTCGATTCAGATATGTCTATTTGATTTCTCATAAATCTAAAGTATTAAGTTGTTTCAAAAGGTTTATGAATTTGGTAGAGAATCAAGTAGCCAAGAAAATAAAAACATTGAGATCCGATCGAGGTCGAGAATATTTATCTGATGAGTTCAAAAAATTATGTGATGAAAAAGGAATATAAAGACAGTTGTCTATTCCATATACTCCTTAACAAAATGGTGTTGCGGAGAGAAGAAACAGAACCCTGCTGGAAATGGTTAGGTCCATGATGGCGCATGCTAACTTATCTATCACTTTTTGGAGTGATGCGTTGTTAACTGCTGCCTATATACTTAACCGGGTGCCTTTCAAATCAGTTACTTCCACTCCATATGAGTTATGGACAGGTAAAAAATTGGACTTAAGTTTTTTTAAGCCATGGGGTTGTGCTGCCTATACTCATGAGCTCTCTCAAAAATTTGGGAAATTAGGTCTCAGAGGAAAGAAGAGTATCTTCATAAGATACTCTGAACACTCGAAATTGTATGTGTTCATAGATGAGAAGAAAAGTGGGAGTATAACTGAATTTGAATCATGGGATGTCACATTCTTAGGGAATGAATTTCCTAAGAAGGGCGAAATATGTGAAGAATACTTCCTATTTGAAACCTTAGATCAAGATAATGATATTAGTGGAGTTTGTCCAAGTGGAAGTAATGTGAGAAGTAATGAATTGAATTCAACTCATTCTCAATTACAACCACATGACGAGACAATATCATCATTATCTAATCCTAGTGGGAGCATAATGGGGAATGATGTGCAAAGTGTACAATCTCCCGCACGGCGAACAAGTCGCAAAAGTATTCCCCATTGACATTTTGACAATGAAGGGAAAACTTTTATAATTGCTTCACAAGATGAGGATGAACCAAGAAATATACATGATGCTCTAAATTGCCCTAGTAAGGAAAAATGGATGCATGCAGTGAGAGAGGAAATGGAGTCAATGAAGTCAAATCATGTTTGGGAACTGGTTGGTTGATCTTCCAAAAGGACGCAAAGTTATTGGTAACAAGTGGGTTCTCAAAATAAAGTATAAAGCTGATGGCTCGATAGAAAGATATAAAGCCCGCCTTGTGGTGAAGGGGTATAATTAACAGGAAGGAATTGATTATGAGGAAACATTTTCTCCTGTTGTGAGATTTACCTCGATTCGCATTATTCTGGCAATAGTGGCAAGTATGGATCTTGAATTACATCAAATTGATATAAAAACTGCTTTTCTCAATGAGAATTGGATGAGAAAATATATATGGAACAACCTGTTAGTTTCATTACAAAAGGCCAAGAAGAAAAGGTATGTCGACTTTTGAAATCGATATATGGCCTTAAGCAGTTGTCAAGACAATGGTATATACGTTTTTATAATGCCATAATGGCATATGATTTTAATGATTGATGAGAATCATTGTATATATATCAAAAAATCCAAAGATCAATTTGTGATCATATCATTATATGTTGATGATATACTAATTGCCGAAAGCAATATGGAGTTTGTTAATACTATCAAAAGTTGGTTATCTTCCAACTTTGAGATGAAAGATATGGGTGAGGCTGCATACATTCTTGGAGTTAAGATTTCAAGAAATCGTTCGAAAGATCGTTATCTCTTTCGCAAGAAACATATATAAATAAGATTCTTGAACGATTTCGTATGCAAAATTGAAACCCATAGATACTCCTATTGCAAAAGGTGAAGGATTGAGCCATAGACTGTGTCCAAGGACTCCACAAGAGAAGGAACAAATGAAACATATTCCTTATGCTAGTGCTGTTGGGAGCTTGATGTACGTTATGATGTGTACAAGACTTGACATATGTTTCGCAGTTGGAATGGTGAGTAAATACCAATCCAATCCAAGTCAAGTACATTGGAAAGCCGTTAAGAGAATACTGAGGTATCTGAAGGGAACTGTTGATTGCAAGCTGAATTATCAAGGAAAGGATTTGCGACTTGAAGGCTATTTAGATGCTGATTTGGGAGGAGATTTAGATGAAAGGAAATCTATTTCTGGATTTGTTTTCTTACTGAACAATGGTGCCATATCATGGAGCAGTAAGAAGCAAACGTGTATAGCCTTGTCCACGATGGAAGCTGAGTTCGTGACATTATCAGCAGCAGTACAAGAAAGTGTTTGGCTTAAAAGATTTTTGGATCATTTAGGTGTTATTAAGAAAGCTGCAGACTCCTTATTGGTTAACTATGATAGCCAAGCAGTTATAGCGTACACCAAAGATCCAAAATATCATGGCAAGATCAAACATATAGATAACAAGTATAATTTTGTCAAAAATATGATTGCATGAAAGGATGTGAACTTACAGTAAATATCTATGCATAGAATGGTAGCAGATCCTATGACAAAGCCAATATCTAGAGATGTGTTTTGTGGTCATGTAAAATCTCTAGGATTGCGTAGAGTCTGATGTACTGGATATTGTGATTTCCCTAAGTTGTTCACATTTATGAACTTGTGTTTTTAATTATTAATGCATATGAATCTTTGTTTGACGTTTATGCATCTTAATGCTCAGTGCATTACATTAAGTTGAGAAAGTATATCGGACAGATATAAGATTAGCCCACTCACACGGGTAATCGCCTCTATTTATTATGTGATAAATAGAGATGAGATGGTTTTTAAGCTTATTATCTAGGTGATAATCAAGAGCTTAAGCTTAAAATATATATGTTGCCTTAATTAAGTGTTAAGATGAGTACATGATATGTACTATGTCCGAAAGTAAAATACCCCACATATTTTACTTTATCTGTCTAAGATGCCGGATGTAAGTTCTGATGAATTTTGTGAATGAGTAGATACGTGAACTCAAGTTAGACATTGGGTATGTTTGAACTATCATCTGTACGGTATTGAAGGTGTAGACATACGCTCTATGGGAAAGGAGTTAATACCGTAATACGTATTTCAACTACATATGCATGAGATAACCAATAAGAGTGACAAAAGTTTGATTTCAACTTTTATGCAGTGTGAGACTCTTAAGGAAAAGAGTTCCTCATTTTTAGTGCCCTCATGACTCTTACTTATTCTCAAGATTTCAATCTAGTGTTTGCTATCTTAGAATGTTGCCAATGGTCATGAGTTGATTCGATCTAATGGGATATTTCTAGAAAAGTAAGCTGAACTGAAATTGAGAGTTTGAAGGAAAGAGGAAGATCGAATTTGGAGAATCACATTATAGTTTCGTATTCACTGATCGATCAATTATGACTGTCTTTGGAATAATCATAATTGTGAATACAATATATATATCATTGTTTAAAAGATATCAAGAGAGATATAAATGTGATCGATCAATCTAGAATACTGCATACTAAATCTACTCAGAGTGTGATGCCCATTATGAGCTGCTATATATTCTTAACAGATGTATGGCAACGGGCTCTCAAAGTATGCTGGTCACGCAGATTATTTACCGGTATAAATGTTGAAGAGAGGTAAAGAAGATTCTGTTTGGCCTACCATGTGCGAGTGGGAGATGATGGCTCGTCCGCCCATATTGGGCCTAAAAGCTTGGCCCGCAAGATAAGGGCCCATGGATGAAGGGGTACCTTGAAGGGTGATGACTTTTTGAGGGAACGTTTTATGTAGAAGGGATATGTTCTTTGGAGGAGATGTATTTAAGGGAAAAAAGAAAAGGAGGAACGTACAATGTACGTTCTTGCTCCCTCTCTCCCTCCAAAAAGAACAATAACCAAAAGGAGACGTAACTCTCTCCTCTTCAAGGCGAATATACGTCATCGGATCGAACGGGATCAGCTTTTCTTCCTCATATCAACGTCGGTGTTTAATCTGTGGCTAATAAGGTATGTTCGATTCTGTGATGTACTTTTCAATCGGTGATATATGTGTTTTTTCCGGGCTCGTCTTCCGCACTCGTTTTAGGGATTTGATTTACTATTGAATCCGTTCTAGGGAATCAGTTATTCCCAACAGCACTGATTAGAGTGATGAGACAATTCTCAGCAAGGACGCTGGTGTAGCAACTCCATACGTTTTGGTTCTACAGGCAAGAAAGTCAGATGAGAAGGAGAATCATGCATCTTGAATCAATTTTTTTTTTCCCGTTGGTGATTGATAATTTGCCAATAGCTCCCTCATACTGTGATCCTTGTCGATTTGGGAAGGAAATAGACTGCATCACCATCCAGTGATCCTGGTCGATTTGGGAAGGATATAGACTTTGCGTATTCTGTTCATGTTTTGTAAAGCATCATCACCTAACCCTTGCTCGCCGAAGATTTTGTTTCTAACAATTGATTGGCTCGCCTGTGTACGATATGCTGGACACGTTCGATGATTGAATTCTGGATTTCTTTCTGTTCTGATTGTTCCGTTGTGCTCGTCCTACGATAAAGGGAGACCGTCTTTTGGAGGAATGTTGCGCACAGTCCAAGTTCCGATAAGTTATCAGATTAGTCCATCTGGTTTCCATCCTTTATAGCTTGATCTTGATTCTCAATCCATAGAGCATGTGTCGCGATAAAATAGCGATATTCAGACACCATTACTTTTCCTGTCAAGCTCAGAAACATGGAAAAAAGATGATGCGTGAAGGAAAAACGCTAATAAATGCATCTTTTATCCGGTCTTGATTTCGACTAGATTTTTTCATATAAAAAAAATCTTTCTTGCTGGATTCATGAAATCTTCTCAATTTCTTGTCACAAATCTAATTCACTGATGTAGAGAGAAATCTTTCTCATTGGATTACCCGAACCAGAAGCAACTCTTGAAATATAAATTATATGTAATACTAAAAACTAGCATTCCAAAAAAGAGAGACTAAAAATAATTTCTTGTCTTATAAAAACAAATCTACTTGCCAGTTACTATATATAAATCAAATTGTGCAAACACTAATTCTTTGGAGGGCTCATCCTGAAAGCTAGCTAATCAGGTGATAGACTCAAAAATTATATTAGAACCACACATGATTTGATATATTACCACTATAATACAGATTATTACATGTTTATTTTCCTAATGGCGCTTTCTAAAGGACATCAGAATAAATGTCAACTTTTAACATAACTTTATTTAGGAAAACACAAATCCACATATATTTTTGTACTATGATGAATTCTGTCATACGTTGTTGCCAGCAAAGCGAGTCTTTGTGTTGTTTCAAAAACTGTCGCCCTATCATTAGGGCAAAAGTCCCCACGTTTCATTGATCTCCTTCCTGATCTCTGCCATTTGAGCCTGGGGTAGGACCATCGTCACTGTCCTTCCAAACCCACCACCCTTCTCATTCCCATTTCCTGGTCCTGGAAGGATCAGCACCACCCCTTCATCTCCAACCCCACTTATCGTGTAACTTGCAAAAATTGGCTTCTGGCCCTTCAACTCTAGCCCATATACATCTGCACCCTCTAAATTCACAAATGTCAAGTTTGCCCCATATGCAATGAAGTCCAACTTCCCATCATCTCTCTCCACCATTTCTTCAATCAAGCCATTCTCATTCACCGCCTCGGTGATCAGCCTCGCGAGATCAGATACTTCCGCTTCTGCCGCTGAGAAATTCACTTCGGCCCTGCTCAAATCCATGCCATTTGAGGGTAACGGATTCAGTTCTCCACGGACATTGTTCTCACACACGGTTACAGCCTTCGGCCCGCTGTCTCCCCTTATCTTTGACAAGGATTTCCAAATCAAAGCGGACAGTAGTTCAAAATACGATGTTTTAGATTCACCAAGCAATCCGTATTTGCCCGTGATGTTATCGAGTTGTTGCGAGGTGACGTGAATGGAGTGAGTTTCCAACTTACAGCTATTGACGACTAACCAGCACTCCCCAACCGGGTTGACCCTTTTAATGGTCGATATGGTCGATGGCGCCGTGTCAAGCCTCGACTCAGCAGGGAATTTGGGCCTTTCGGGAATCGGCGCATGGAGGGACTTGGGCGGCGCATGACTGGCTATGATAGTGCCGAACATGTTGATGAAGGAGGAAGCTGCGAATGCATCTCCGAGGACATGAGCCCAGCTCAGACCAACACAGATTCCTCCGCATGCGAACCAAGTGAACTGTGCCTCCAAGAAAAACATAACACTCACACATCTGTTACGTCAACAAACCCTTCTCTAAACTTTTCTGAAGAAGCAAAAGAAAAGATAATTCGTTCCCAAACCACACATAAAACGAAGAAGGAAAAGTATGCCGATTGATAAAGCAAGAACCTTCTTTTCTTCTCCTTTCTGTCCCTTCTAGTCTTCTATTTGAACAAACAAAACACAAACAAGTCAACAAAAGAGGAAAAATTTCCCTGTTCTTCATGGGAAGTTTACGTTGCAACACCGAATAGGATGAACGTCTAATCGGACAACTAATGGGCGGAATGTGTCCTCCCTAATGAATGCTCGAGAGCGCTCCTCGACAAAAACCGAGCACACATCCTTGGCTAGGAGGTACCATGTTGATAGCACTTCCTATTTCCTATAGAAGCACAAGAGCAATGAATTGGTGGTGGAATGCTAGGGTACCCATGACCGATTTTGGGTTTAAAGCTTTTTCTTTCTTGTTTATTTGGAAATGTTCATCTATGGGCGGACTGTTGTTTTAGGTAACACTTAAAAAAAGGGATCATTAATGAGAACATGCTTTGCTGTTTTGACAATAACAAGTTGCAGGACCATCCCTCCACATTTAAGGCCTCGATAGTAACCTACTTCTGCGATCGCTTCCCTACCATCGCTTTGATTGGCAAGACATGGAGCTCCATGCCATTTTAATGAAAAATAGTTGCTGATTATTGATGATGGATCGAAAAAACAAGAACTCAACAGAAAGTAATAATTGTCGTCTAAGTTTATGTTTCTTTGCCATTTTTCCTGGCAACTGTATTTTTCCTCTAACCCCTTTTGATCTGATTCGTGATTATATCGATTAATTAATATGTCAAATTAGATAAATTGATGACACGTTCGTTTTGCGAAAATGAACTTCTATCGCTTACTAAAATGATTAAACGAAAAATATTTTAATTGTCCATGAAAATATTTAGATAAAAATTGTCTTCAGTAATAAAAATTATTTTTATTGTCTAATTATTCTAAATGATATAAGCGATTATTTTTAGGAAAATATTTTTTAAATCATTTATTTTTTGCGAAACAAATGAAATCGTAATTTCCTATCAAAATACTATGATGATCCAATCCCATGGGGAGTGTAATCAAAAAAGTCTTATACCTATTGTAACTATGCCAATTCATTCTTAACTCTTTTTTTGAGTTAATTGAGTTCTAAAATTTCATATTTATGCTAATTCAATTCATCTAATTAAATTTGGTCAGCCGGCGAGTGTTGACATGCCGCAATCTATGTATGCTAAGTAATATAAATGATTATTTTTAAAAAAATTATTTTAAGTAATTACCTTTTTGCAAAACAAATGAAATCTTAATTTCTCGTGGAAATACCATGATGACCGAATCCTATGGATGCTGGCATTTCGTGGAAGAGGTACGAAGAGGTAGGGTTCGCGTTGACAAACCGTACAACAGTACGAGGTCAGAACTGCTAAAGCGTCTCTGCCTTGATGAGGTATCAGCAAAAACTCTCTTGTCGTCGGAGTTCTTTTGACTAGGTATCAGCTAATAGTCTCGATCTCTTGGTCCATCAAACTATTCAAACTGTGAGAAAACTTGGAAGATGGATTGTTTGGTGCGATGGCTGACCGACCTAGATTAAGGTAAGCTCACAAATAATATGTTACAGAATGAAAGTAACGTTTGGTGGGCCAGATCGACGTGTTCCATGGTATGAAGTGGAGATTTTCTTGCACGAATTCAATCTAAGGAATCAATCATCGACATGAGATAGATACGGTTTTGAAATGGGAGATGGGCACAAAGTTACCTGAACGTAAATCAGGGGAGAGAAGCCAAGATCAGGGCCAAGAACTTGAGGATGGACCAGCAAGTCCTGGAGCTCCCAGCCACCATCCTCCTCCTTGGTCGCCACTAGCCACTCGTCGAGCGACCGATCGCACTGGGCCTCGACGATGCGGACCCCGCTGTCGTTGCACTTGATGACGGGCCTCTCACTCTCGGACCGCCTGATCCTGCCGGACGCTGCAGGGTAGAGCTCCTGCGTCTGGGCCATGGCCTCCTTGAGGTCGAAGATGGTGAGCCCCTGGACGGCGTCGCTCCTGAAGAAGTAGAGCCCCCTGAGGTAGTGGAGCTTCATCGCCAGGTCCATGCTCCTCAGCTTATGCTCCGTGTTGTTACCCGTCACCTTAGCCGGCACCATTGACGACAGCTTCACGCTGTGCACGGGGCTCTTCACGTCCGATGCAACCATTTTTGTGCGCGCGCATATAGAGAGAGAGAGAGAGAGAGAGAGAGAGAGAGAGAGTGCTCAATTCTTTTACTTGAGAGAGAGGTGCTCAATTTTTTTACTTCATAGGAAGGCTGTTCTCAGGACTTCGTCTATATGTAAGGGTTAAAGAGATGCGGACAGAAAGGGACATTGAAGAGACGATTTATGGTCATCTTTGTTTGCTTTCTTGCATATGAAAGAGAAACGGCGCGATCTTTCCACAAACTTTTACAGCACTTCGCTCCAAAGATTTCTTTTAATTTCTCTCTCTCCAACTACTCCGATTTGATATCCAATAAGTCATTTTCTTCTTATCCAGTCATTTGAAAATTCCTTCTCTCTTTCTAATTCACGTCATACAAATATCACGTGACGAATGAGAGTTAATTTGTCTCGACTTCTGAAAAGTCAAAAGCATCTCAATAGCTTTCGACGTGTTCCTAATCAGATGGTGCGGATCGATGCTACTTCGTTTTCCCCGACATAAATGTTGAGATGTATGTGGTTAGCTTCTCGAGCCGGGTACTATTCAGACGTGAATGAATGTGCAATTCCATGGCAGTCACTGCGTATGGAGGGAGAGAGAGAGAGAGAGAGAGAGAGAAAGGGAGTGGCAATGAGCTTGCGACGTGAGAGACTACCGGCCAACCACTTTCGCAATCGTTGTAGGATAATCCCCACGGAGATCACGGCTCGGTCTCCCGTAGGAGTATGACGGCCATTAATTTTGGTAACCGCGTCGATGCGACATGGACTTAAGTCGGATCAGCTGGATCTGTCCTTGCCTTTGCTTGGTGCAACGCTCATACTCTCTCATTTATGTGCGCCTCCCCCACGTGGCGAGACCAAAGCCTCTCTCCTTCTTACAGAAAGGGACTCCTTTACCTTCACCATCTCGTTTTCTGTTCCCCCAATCCTAGAATTTATAATACAGTGCCAGTGTGGCCCATTCTGCAAACCTAACTTTAATGGTCACTGTGGCCAATTGGTTGGACGTGGGATCGACCGGTGAACCGTACCTTTCATTGACACTATTGGCTCGGTGCACAGGCACAGTATACGAACTGTGCACGTCATAATTGACAAAACTTAGATCATGGTGCAAGAAATAATGAAACGTTATCTTGTATTTGCAGAGGTGAGTAACTGGAAGTAGAGGGACCCTTATTAGTATTACATGACAACAAGTTCACCTTCATTGAGTTCGTTAACACTTTCTTATCGTACGGCTCTTGCTAGCTGGAATTGATTCATCCAATTCAGTGCGAATTCATCTTTCATAGATGTGGTGATGGGATGCTTGATCGCCATGGTGATTCAATCATTAAGACTCGGCACGACTTGGGGCACAAAACATTGAAGGTGAAGGAAGAGGGCCATAACTATTAGAGTCCCTCATCAGATTTCTGGTCAAAATTGGCCTAATAAATTCAATTGGCAAAACATGAGAACATTTTAGACTTAATTGATAAAATTAGAATTGAATTGGTAAAAATACAATAAGTTTAGAATTTTATAGACAATTTTCCTATTATGGCTGAGCAGCCTAAGCTGTCGAATCTTGGCTCAAGATGCCCAAATCACTACTCAAGCGTGTGAGCATTTGTTACATTCCAAAATATAATCGTATGACATGTGGATGGCACCTAACTTTGCATTTTTTTTTTAACTTTCCTACTTAAACAAGAGAGCTCTTGTAATTGCTAGCTTCTTTGAGAGAGTCTTTGATATTAGGTTATGCATTTACTACTTGACATGTTTCGAAGAGTATTAAGTTGATAATAAAGTTACTAGCACTAAACTGTTAACCTATGTTGACAAAGTGATCACGATTGGATACTATTCTACTATCAAGGATTGAAACGAACATAAAAGCAAAAGGGACATCATCACTAGATATGTTTTTTCTTCTCATAACTAGGCTTATATTTATGGTTTAAGTTGTTAGTATTAACATGTTTTCAATGGATGGAGAATAAAAAGTTGTCTCATCAATTGTCGAAGTCGACACAATTCCAATCAATTCAAACTACTTGGATTTGTGCTGGTGGTCCAAGAAAGAAGCGACTAGCGGCGACTTCCTTTTCCTCATAAATGACACCCTTCGCTTGCGCCCTGCCCATGCCCACTACCCTAGTACTTGCGTCTAGAGCCTCGGGGTCTGTGATCATTTCCAGGGAAGTAGAAAGAGCTACAATCACATCCTGTCCTCAAATTCTAGGAATTTGTTGGAAGTTAGAATAGACTTGTACGCAAATCCCTATTAATATGTTCTCTCTCTCCTTTTTTTAGGTAAAGATATGTTCTCTCTCTTCTTCTTTCTTTCAACTTCGTTAAAAAGTGCTCCAAAAAACTTTTTTTTTTTCGATCAGTCATATTCTATATCTATTCTACACTTACTCTCAAACTTTTGTTCTGCCTTTTGCAGGGCGTGGGCGTCGAAATCCACTCCTGAAACTTGCACGACCTCATCCCATCTCTCCCTAAGAAGGTGGGGGTTTGAACCACACACCTCCCCCTTCCATGTTGGAAGATGGTAAATCCCAGTGGTTCTCCAAAAAACTTGAACATATTAATTTATCCTTTTATTTCCAAAGCACTTTTTCTCGTGTTATATATGATTAGTATATTGAAAGTGAAAATGTTTCCTTCTTAAGTATAGTTAACAAGTATCCTCACGGGACTTTTTTTAATAACTGATATTTACAATATGTAATTGTTTTCTTATTCTTTGTGTAAGAGTGAAAAAAAAGATATATAATGATTTGTAAATTTAATATAGCTCCAAGGGTGCTCTTGGCGAGTTACCACAAGGATGCATTTATGTTTTGCACTACCATCGTCACAACCCTCACAGTCTACTACTTATTACCACTAAGGACGTTCGTTTTCAATAACCAATAGATTCATAAAAATTTGCCCTCCGATAGAAGAAAGTACTTTGATAAATAAAGTCTCCAATAATAATTTGAAAGGTTACGGATTGCTTAAACCCATGCATGAATACACAACAACATATTGGAAACAATTACAATACAGTGTATATAAATATAGATATCGGGCTTTTGCGTTGGGATTTGTAATGCGTCCAAAAGCCCAAGCTCAAATAGTGGTGTGTTTCTGGCCTTATCCCGGTTCAAATTCCCCATTAATGTCCCACATCTATGGCAAGGACACAAAAGTGAAGAGACATGCTTGTACAAAGTAAAGGGTTCTAGAGTGTTCCAAATTCTTTTGCCTTTTGCTTGCGGGCGTTCCAGAGATGAGCCACGATCAAATCAAAAGTTTGGGTCGGACGCTAGTCTCTGTTTTTGCTACTTAAAGAGCAATAAAAGTTGGTGTATAAGACTTGAACCTCTCTGTTTTTGCTACCGAAGAGCACCCACAAATCGAATTGAAAGTTTCGGATTATGTTTCTTGTGTTTGGTGGATGAGACATGAGTCTCTGTTTTCACTATTTGATTATGTGAGTTGTGCATTTACTTTGACATTAAATTTATGCAAATATCACGGATCGGTGAGCTGGTTGATTTAGTTTTTCTGGCTATAGAATTTTCATTTAGTAAGTCTTACTCAAAATATTCACACAAGAACAATCTACGGATACTAGACACCATCTTAAACTTGTTTCTGCTCTAAGCTTGAAGGTGCTTATTGTTTGATAAAGAGGTTGATTGCAGAGATGACCACATATAACAAATTTAAAGAAGAGAGTTGTTGAACTAAACATTGTGATAAGATATTTGGAAAAGTAGAAGGCAAAACTTTGTTGAACTAAACATTGCGATAAGATATTTGGAAACGTAGAAGGCAAAACTTGTTGATGAGCTAAAGTGACAAGTGAGAACACTCGAGTCATATGCATTCGTTAGCTAGATCCCTTATGCTAACAAACTCGACGTGGGATCAAACTGGTCAAACTAGTTGCGTTTAAGTAACTTCGACAATTATCTTGGGAAAATTTAAAATAGGAGTTAAAGTGCACTCATTTTCTCAAATAAAAATTTAAAGTGAATATTCTTTCAAAAAAGGACCAAAAATGACTTTATTATTATTATTTTTAAAATAAGGGCTTGAAATGAATCTTGTTTCAAATAAGAATTCGAAGTGACTATATTAGTTTCAAAAAATGACCTAATCTCATCGGCTAGTCAAGGGCATTTCATCCTTTACTTTTTTTATTTTCTTTCATTTTTCATTTTTAAAAAAAAAAAGAAGAAACTCAAAAAAGATTAAAAAAATCTAAAAATAAAAAAAGAAGGGAAGAAAAAAAAAGGAAAATGTCACAAATGGTCCCTCTACTTTTACTCAATATGCAATTTTGTCCTTGAACTTTTAATTTACTCAATTTGATTCATGAACTATTGATAAATGTCCGATCTAGTCCCTGAACTTTCAATCGACTCAATCTAGTCCCTGAACTATTGATAAATAGTCCGATTTAGTCCTTCGTTACTGTTTTTTTTTTTTTAATTACTTCTGCTCTCTTCCCTCCGCCGGCTCCAATGGGGGGAAGCCGATGCCCGGCGATGGTCGCTCGATGGGCTCCCTCGCCGATCCGTGAGGGAGCCCCTCACCCGATGCCGACGAGGGTGACCCTCGCCGAACGCCAACTTCCCTCCACCAGAGCCAGCGGAGGGAAGAGAGAAGAAGCAAACAAAAAAAAAAAAAAAAAAAAGGAAAACAAGAATCTTAAGTACTAAATCGGACCATTTATCAATAGTTTATGAACCAAATTGAGCCGATCGAAAATTCAGGGACTAGATTTGACATTTATCAATAGTCCAGAGATCAAATTGAGCAAATTAAAAGTTCAGAAATGAAATTGCATATTGAGTAAAAGTATAGAGACCATTTATGACATTTTCCAAAAAAAAAAAAAAGATACAGGCAAGAAGGTCCTCGCCTGTGGCCGTCACCCATCGCTAGTGGGGCGTAGGGCACAAGCAGAAGGGTGGGCCTAGCCCTCCCATCTAGGTTTTTTTTATTATCATTCTTTTTTCTTTTTTAAATTTTTAGCCTTTTTTTTTTTGAGTTTGTGTTTTTCATAGAAAAAAAATAAAGAAAGATAAAAGGAAAGAACATAAAAAAAAAAATTCATGTCGAAAATGTTATTGACCAACCGATGAGGTCAAGCCTTTTTTTGAGAATAATATGACCATTTTATGTCCTTATTTAAAATAATATTCACTTCAAATTTTTATTTCAGACAATGAGGATATTTAAACCATTATCTAAAACAAGGTTCATTAGGACTCTTATTTAAGAAAATGATGGCACTTCAAATCCTTATTTGTTGCAAACAAACAGATTTTATAACTTATTCAACTTTCTGGAAATTGAATTTGCTTATAGTTTTGAATGAATACAAATGAGGGAGCCACCCTATTTATACAAAAAAACTTCTCTAATTACAACCGTGGACCTCCAACTCAATCTACAGTAGAGATTGATGAGAAATCTCTAGAATGCAAGTATATTTCCCATTTTGACCCTAAAGAATACTTTAGAATGCCCTTCTGTTTATTTCCCATATTATCATTAAGAATATTTCTAGAGTACTCAAAAAGATCCTTAGATGCTTCCAAACTTGCCTGACTATCTTGGATAATTCCTTGCAACATTATTATGTTTTGAGACATCGGGACGTTACGCCAACACGGTACTTGTCTTCCAACCCTTTTGGTGCTGCACTTTTGGAAAGTTGTTACGACCTTTATCATGGAAGTCTTTTAGGTACATCTAAGAACAACAAATGATTAATTGTCTTTCGATTGATCATTTTAATAGGTTGAGTAAGAGAATGGAACCCCTGTGAGTGCCTTCTGTTGGTTTTAAGCTCATATATTCTGAAGCATGAATCATGCAGGGAGCTTACTTTCTGCAGAATGGTTCTGTTTAGGGAATTGCAGAATCAACTTAGCTTGCCTCCCTTAGTAGAGTAGGGGCTTGGATGAAGTATTTTTCCCTTTTGCACTTGATATGTCTTGAGATAATGTGGAACTTCGGGGGATGAAATGCGGAGATTGCAGGGCAAGGAACCCTGTCGATATACTGCATCAGTTCAATCATCTCTTCATCAAGACACTGATTTGATCGGATCAATTCGGAAATTGCACTTGCTTTAGCGCTTCCGGACTTTTTGCCCACATCATCAAGTAACTGCAGCAGTGCGAAGCTCCTCAGTACTCATTACTTGATATGAGATTTGGGAGTCCTACATGTCTGAAAGAAATGCTCGGGCTAGTCCATGCCGCGCATGAGTTACGTGACTGAACTCAAAGTGGTGTATTTCTTGAAATGGAGTTGGAAGCAGAGGTGCATCTTTGCAGACATAAAAGAAAGATTGGGAAGATTGTTGAGTCCCGTCTGCCATGATTATCTGTTCGAATATTGAATATCCAAGCAAAGAGCTACCTCCATGGGTATAGGAATAGAATACTTGTTTTTTTGGCTGGTTCAGATGCAGTTTCGTGAAATTTGGGATGAGCGATTGGAGGTTTTGTTCGGTCCAAGAACCTATCTATCAAAATAAATTCTTTCATTTTTCAGAACTTCAAATCTATCTTGCATATATTGGAGCATCAATTATTGTCCCAAGATCTTTTCTAGAATTTATCCGAGAACCGACCAATTTCCTTTATTAGTTATTTCATTTTTAGTTATTTGTATGACGAAGCGATCTCCCACGTCACCCTTAAGATACCTGCAAGAGGAGCTAGACTTGTCCGTGGCTGCATTCACTTCGACGGTGATGGCCCTAGTGCTAGGAGGGGAAGAAATTGGTCGAGAGTCGGCAATGGATAAGAATAGTGATGATCAAGCTCATGAGGACTCCGAAGTAACTAATATAGATCTATTGAAGAAGTTTAAGTATTAAATTGAAATGGGTTTAATAGGTTATAAATGAGTTTATAATGCATTTGTTTTAGCATCTTTATTTCGTAAATCTATTATATAGATCCGCGAAATTTAGCATAATTCATTTAAATGTTTTTGGGATTATTAAATAAATGGACCCGTTTTTGACGGGTCCGGTCAGAAGACACTCGGATTCAAGGTCCAACAGCTTCCTTAATCCTTAAGCCCCCTCTCTCCGTTCACATTTCCCGCCGCCGCCGCCGCCGCCGCCGCCGTCGTCTCCTGCCGCGCGCCGGAAAAGATGCACGGCCGGCCTCGGACGGCGCCAAAGCCGGAGGACGCGGCGGCGTCCGCCGCCAAAGCTCAGAAGCTGCGGGCCCTTCAATCCCAGTTCCTCTCGTATCACCACAGCCGCATGTACTCTTCTTCTTCTCTCCCTCTCCCTCGCTGAATTCTCATTTTCCACTTGCGAGATCGAAACCGTCGCGCGATTAGGGTTTCTTTTCTCGGAATCGATCGATTGGTGATGCGATGTCGCCGTGGCAGATACACGGAGGAGGCGCTCGACGCCAGCGCCAAGCTCCTGGAGATCAACCCCGAGTACTACACCGCTTGGAATTACAGGAAGCTCGCGGTGGAGCACCGCGTCGGGGAGTCCGGATCGTCGCCGGAATCCGTGAAATCCATCTTCGGTGAAGAACTCAAAGTGGTGCGTTCTTTGCTGTTCTAAGCTTTTTTAGGATGTTTCGAGAGGATCCGAAGTTGGTCCCGCTGCTTGTCCCGCATCTGGGTTTTTCTTTGCTGCTTCGAGAATCAGGTTGATGCCTCAAAATTTCGCATTTTGAGATTTATTCGCAGCGTAATGCTTTAGCGATTCGTGGATTTCCGGTTCTCCTCCTCTCGAATGCGATGTGGGGTCGTTTGAGGTTGTGAGTTTTGCCTGCTGTTAGGAATCGGGATTGCAGAATTTGGCTCTTACTCAATCTTCAATGGGATTGTCTTCTCTTGCTAGCTCTAGGAGCGGAGTCTACTTATTCCTAGCCTCTTTAGCTTTCCTCAGATTATGGTACAGTTGCAGGTATGCCTCGACAGTGCATGACTTGGATGTGTATGAATTATTTTTTGTAGGTCGAGAATGCACTGAGACAGAACTTTAAATCTTACGGAGCGTGGTATCATCGAAAATGGGTGTTGAGCAAAGGCCACTCGTCTTTAGATCATGAATTACAGCTTTTGGATCGGTTTCAGAAGGCCGATCCTCGGAATTTCCACGCGTGGAATTACAGGAGGTGGCAAATTTCATTCTGCAGGATATGTAAATCATGATAAGTGCATCGCTCTTATGGTCTCTTCTTTCGAAATTTATTGCCAGATTTGTGGCAGCACTGCTGGGCAGATCCGTGGAGGATGAGCTGCAGTACACAGAAGATTTGATAGGAAACAATTTCAGTAATTACTCTGCTTGGCATAATCGTAGGTAAGCTTGTAAGGTCTCTGTGCAGCATATGTTGACTGCTGTCAATTACACTGCTAGGAAGGTCATTTATGGACTTATAATGGACTTTTACTCGAATTATAATATAATGAATGGTGGGATCACTTGTTTTAGCTGACTATTTCTCCAAAATTCTGAGGAATTCGTTTCTTTTGTGATAGGGACGATGTCACTCCCTTGCACTTCATATGAGTTAGGTAATTATAAGATTGTTAACTAATTAGGGTCGTCTTTTTTTATTTATTTATTTAAACATGTGATCCTCAAAATTAATCCCTCAGTTTATTCTTCTTGCTGTGCATCTACCATGTGAAATTTTCTCTGCCTTTTATGCAAATTAGAGGGAGAAATACAATTGCAAGTTGATTTTAATTGCATTTTTTCAAACTCATGACCTCATCTCTCACCTGGTAAGAGATTTTTGCAGTATGCTGTTGTCAGAGATACTCAAGAAAAAGGAACAAGAGTCATCTTCTCAAGATATCATAAGCAAGGAGTATGAGTTTGTACTCAATGCGTTATATACTGACCCTGATGATCAAAGCGGTTGGTTTTACCATCTTTGGCTTCTTGATCAAACATTCAAAGTCAAGGCTCCTTTGCTCGTATCTTCTTGGCCTGTTCCTGGATCTGATCTCGTTGTGTCAGGGAATGTGTCGCTTGCTGATCATCCTTTGTCTTCATTCTCTGAGTTTACTGTTGCTTTAGAAAGATTTCCTGTTGTCCTGTATTTCAATCAGAACGTTGAAGGTGTAAACTCGTCAACAGTTACCATTCAATCTTCATTTGTTCAGAATGAAGATGTTACATGGAAGCCATTGTCACTCCAGAATTCCCCGGCTTCTAAAGTTTGGGTAGGATATCTTGATTTATCTGGTGTAGATCATCATTCTTCAGCACCCTATACTGTTGAGATCAAGCTTGGACATCATCAGGGCATCATGTCATCAAATGGTCTACAGCTTAGTATTCCTTTTGATTTATCATTCACAATAAGTGTAAAGCCATTGGAAACCCAATCTTCTAAAGATGAGAAAGTGGCATGGGAGGAGGACAAGTTTTGTGCTTGTGAAACGCATTTGCAAGTCACCATTCCATGTCTTTGTTATGATGGAATTGCAGTGGACAATAAGTATGAGCCAACAACTTCAGATTGGCAGATTGGAACTATAGCTGAAGAGATAAGTCAAATTAGAAACTTGTTGGCCATCTCCGATAGGTAAACCTGATCCCAAAGCTGGAAAATTATACCTCTGATCAGACTAACTCTGGTTAACTAATTATCTGTCTATTATGCTTATTCCATTTTTCAGCAAAATTGGGAAAATCACACTGGCAAGATTGTTGATGGCTCATGATGCAATGTCATCTCCATATGCTACGAAAACTGTTCATGCCGAAGAAGTTCTTGGGTTATACAGTGAGCTGATGAAATTGGACCCATCTCACTATCAATATTATAAGGATGAGAGAAGCTTAGTTTTGTTGCAACAGGTAATTTACACTTTCTTTGAATTAGATCTTCCAGGAAAAGCATGTCTTTTTATTCTCAGTAATGGGAGGCTGCACATGCATTTGTATCTTTGAAATGACTGTTGTTTTGAAAGGATGACCTACTTTTGTGTCTGTCATTGCCTCATTGCTTATGTGATAGTTCATTGCAAAAGTCAAAAGGCAAGAAGCTGGAGTTTGTTGGTATTTATTATAGTCTAAGAGATAAAGTGTCTCCTGTCAACTATTTGGATTCTCATGCTATTTTAAGCGTAACCGAGGTAGGTATAGCTTGTTTCTGGCATATGAATTGGTGTTTCCCAGGAATATATCATATTTATGAGATATTGTGAAGGACTCCTGTTGTTTGTACATTATTAGGCAATAAATTTCAATTTTTTCACATGAAATGAAATTCTCAATGGCATTTGGGAGGTGTGCACAAGTTTCAATGAGACTGTTGTTTGACTGTAAATGAGGATTACCCCATTGTTCTGTGCTACTGTGAATGAGAATGAAATGAGCTAAGGGATTAACTTTTTTATAATTCTGTACGTGATACTGCAGCTGCTTTCCAGCAGGGAGACGCTGTTGAGGTACTGCTTTTGCTACGGAGGCATCACTTTGCCCAGTGCTTATGGACCCATATGTCTACGTCTGAATAATCAGTCAATATCTCGAATGGGATCATTTGATAAACTGTTATGGGTTCAAATGCTAGACCTTAGTGACAACGAACTTCATTCAATTGAAGGTGAGATATTATAGTTTCTTTTTTGACCTTTTTTTTTTTCTATTCTCTTCTTTCTTTCTTTTTCTTTTTTTTTTTTTTTTTTTTTTTGGGGGGTGGGGGGTGGGGGAGGCCCTAACTTTTGTTGGTTTAGTTGATGTAGGTCATGTATACACTTTTCTTTGTGCAGGCCACCCAAAGTTGATTTACTTTACTCAGCAGATGAATTTCAGCTTTTTCAGTAATATGTGTAGTTTAATTAACCTACAAGAATTTCCTCGTGGGACCTTTTCAAAGACAAAACAACACAAGTGATTTCATATTAGCACAGCCTCCCTTTTGTGTAAATATCTGCTGAAGTTCATTGTTAAGAAGTTAACATTTCCCTTGCTTGTCTTTGCCCATCTACATGAGCCAGGGTGAGTGTGTTCATTTTGTTTATAGTTCTCCGCCCATCAAATCAGTGGTTGATCACTTTACTCGGCACATGTGTGAGTTAACTACTGAGCCAGTACGCGTGCTTAGGTTAAACTGGGTCAAAATGTTGTAGCTGTTCAAAAATTCAAATCGTTTGGGCTATTCTGGTTTCTTTATCTTGTTTAAGTGCAAAAAGAATAAGATAATAAGTTAGCTTTGCACTGGTTCTGTTTCAGGACTGGAGGCTTTGCAGCTTCTTCGTTGCTTGAACCTGGGAAGAAACAAACTGCGGAGTTTCACTTCGTTGGACCCTTTGAGATATCTGCAATCCTTGAAGGTGCTGAATATTTCTCATAATGAGATAGGGTTACATTCTATAGACACTACACGCTACTCGTGCTCTGCTTCTCCTCTGTCCCATAATGGAGAAATTATCTGGAGTGATGATGTTTTTCCCCCCGAAGATGCTGATGTGACAAACTATTGGGAAGCTTTTATGGTGTTCAAAAGTTTGGAGTTGACACAATTAGATATTGTAGGAAATGCGGTCGCCAATGAAAAGTTCAAGTCATTTTTGCTGAAGATTCTGCCGAAGCTACAGTTTCTGGATGGTCAGAATTTGCATCGAATCTGAATTTACTCACAATTCCTGAGTTTCTTGCTTTTGCCTTCTTTTTCTATACGGCTAGTGCATCTGCGGATCTCTTTGTTCTTTACTGGAACTCATGGGGACTTTGCATTTGTTATACCAACCTACCTTCTTCGTTTCCTTTTGGACATTACCTTCTTATCAGACATTCATTCCCTCGATGTAACTGATTTCTACGCTTGGGTGTGTTCAGTGACAAAGTTTAACAATTCAAACATCTACAAGGGGAGAAAGATTACAGCACATTGTGCGGTGCCGTGGTGATGGATAATTGCTCGCTATCAAAGAAATGTAGATAGATGATAGCTCATGACTATGAGACTAACGAAGAGGCCGACATCTCTCCCCTGGTGAGTGTTGGTAGTTCTGTGCCTTGAATCGGGGAATGCCACCATCGCTGGATTTAAACAATGAATAATTTCGTAACTTTACAAAACGGCTAACCAGTCAATTTGCCAGACACCAGTCCAACTTATACATCCAAATCGTCCCCTCGATTAAGGCGATTGAACAGGAGGGCGAAATTGGGTGGCAACAAGATATTTGATAGATGAAGGCAATGGGAGTTAAAATTCACTATAACAAAAGAACCGAAATAAGTTGACGGGTGAAGGTTCAAACTATCCTTCAACAATCGAACCCTCCTCGAATAATAACAGCAAGCAATTCTACTCTAGTAATGGAAGAGCTCTTTTTCACCATCTTTTTCTGCACATGACGTCTTAAACTTCAGAACCAACACATCTTCATAGAAAGCAATTCAAAATTAGCCACTGAAGCTGTGTGGGGACCCAAAACACAAGAAAGCAATGCGAGAATGCCATTCCTCTTTTCAACTGCATTCCCTGAAAATGCAGTTTGAGTCGTTTGTCTACTGATTCATTATCCAACTACTCATGAAACTTGGGTGCCAGCAAGTGAAAAAGGAGCAGTAACTGTCCAAGCCAATAAATTAAGCAATGGCTATGCAGAAGAATTGACCAGAACTTCCAGCTACTCTTGCAGTGTTTTCCTCAGGGTGTCGTGATGCTGTGGTACAGATCGTTTCAAAAACTTCTTGCCATGGCATGACGAGTGTTGTGCCAGATATCCAGAGGTTCACAAATTCTTCAGGAAAAGTAAGAAATGTTTCCTAGTATTGAAGTTAAGATGATAGAAATGGAGTAAATTTGGAGCAAGTCATCCAGCTCTCATAATGAGAAACCTTTCGCATCTTTCAAGTTATGGAAAAGCAAAAGGAGATCGAGTATTATATGTAAATTGAGCTACAAAAGGCACACAGCAGTTCTCCTCTAACTCGTTCTTTAAAATGAACCAGGAGCACTCATGATTTGCAGAGAAAAATTGGCTTCCTTACAAGCCATATTGGTATGAGGAAGAAGCAGGTAACATAGAAAAGAAGCTGCACAATGTCCAGAAAGCCAGTAGGAACTGCCAGCAACTGGAAGGAACGTATGCAGGGAAATTTTCAACTGTGCAACGTCTAAAGGTGGCTAAAACATATCCCAGAAAACTGTAGGTGCATCACCCCTGATGAGAGAGAGCAATAATTACTTCATGCGTAACTATAGCATCAAACTCATCAACAGGAAGATGAAGGTCTCAAGTTATATCTGCTAATCTATTCCCGATGTCGGAGTTTTATCAGTGAACTTCCAATTCCACTTCAACTGAAACATACAAATACCTCTCAATTTTAGATATTTGAGATAACTTCAATGTCAGTCATAATGCTGACCAATTCTTCGAATAATATTTGTATATAACTAATATCGAAAAGCAAAATGCTCCAAGATTCATTATTAAAGAGTTGGCTGTCATCCAGTGAGGCGCAGAGGTAAAGAGCAAATATGCTTTAAATCATCCCCAGTAAGAACTTAGTAGTACCCAATCAAGCAAAAATACAGAGACAACAAGCAAAAAATTACACCGCCTGAAAAAATTTGATTAGCATATCCTATTACCCCTATTATCCTACTGATCGATGAAAGTATTTCACAAAAGAGATCAACAGTTTCCACTCAGATGCCATACTGCTGAGACCCCAGAGAATGGTCCATGACCTTATGCGCTGAAGAACAATTGCACAGCCTGCAATATCAGATGCTAAAAATGACATTTCATGTCATATACCAATGCAAGTTCCATTTTTCGCACTTAGAAATCACATGAGTATGTGCCTTAGGCTGTGTAAAACATGCTGATCGATATCTAGCCATCTGCAAGGGAAGAGAACTGTGAACATGGGATGTCTTATTAGCTATACAGCACCTCTCCTTTCCATCTCCGTTAGTAAACTACCTTAATACCTTTCTTGTGGGAATTGGGCAAGCTAAAATGAAGAGCTACTTGTTTTATTTGAATAACTAATAAATCATCGAAAAGGTATATTCTTGTCATTTTGCAACTCAGGATATATGAAGGAGAGTGGAATTGAGTAAATTCAACAATCTTAAACATATGTTTTACACATGCCCAATCAACTTCTGTGGCTCTTCACATCCTCTGGTGAAGATATGACAAGATTGCTTTCAGTCTCAACCAAATGACAACGATCAATTCAATTACCTATCTCAGCACAAATCGGCCTTATACGATTAAGCTCAAACCTTGAGATTTTTAACAGTATAAAAACAACTAAGCATTCATAGTGCGCGTTTCAAGTCAAAATTAAGTGAAACAAGAAACAATGCATCTCTAAAAGCTTCTTCCAGAAAGTAAGATCATCCATGTAAATTTGAGTAAGGATTGGGGAGTTGGATTAGAACAGACGGGTCCCTGCTCTTTTACCACAGGCAGCAAGCTACTAGACAAATTTACATCAATTCACTAATTATTTAGTAAGTCAATAAGGATGCCAAGACGTCAAGGATTTTAACTCAGAAACAAGCTGCAGTTTGCCGTGCTTCTCTGAAACGGACATTATAAAAACCAATAATTGGCAGCCAAAAAGGGGTGGAGATAGAACAAAACGACCAATCCATATCCAAAGTTCCAACTTTCTAGTTCCAAGCTCCCATGTGAGCGTAACTATACTTCTCAGAAACTATAAATCACACTTCTCATGTGTCAATGAAAACATCGAAAGCTTTGTGCAGAAGCGAATGAGAATCATCAATCAACAACCTATGAAAGAGAACAATCTCATTGAAAAGCAAAACTTCATCCATTCATTAGCGTTGCAATACAATTCAATTACACCCAAACCTAACCACTTTGCAGACTCAAAGTGCAGCCCCTCCTCGATTACAGCAGAGAAGAGAACCAATAGAAGAGAGAGATTACAGTCAATAAGAAAAGAACCACGCGTTGCAAAAAGACGAGCTATGAGCCTAACCGATCAAGAGCCTCTCGAGCGGCTGCGAGCGTCGGCTCCATCTCGAGCGCCTCCTGGAAAGCCTTCACGGCCTCCTCCTTCGATTTCTTCGCCTCGTAGCACTGCCCCAACAGCAACAGCGCCTTGGCGCCGCAGCTCAGCTTCACGGCCTCGGTTAAGTCGTCGATGGCCGAGTCGACCCGCCCGCGCCGGCTCAGCGCGAACTTCAGCTCGGCCCTCCGGAACAGCGCGTCGCCGCGCTCCCGATCGCTCAGGGACCGGGCGGCCAGCGGGGAGAGGGCCACGTCGAGGGAGTCGAGGGCGGAGGTGCGGAACCCCTGCAGGTCCAGGGCGAGGGCCTTGAGGATGTGGGAGGCGGCGTCGCGGGGGTCGAGCAGGATGGCGCGGTCGGCCTCGGCGGCGGCGTCCTTGGCGAGGGAGGAGGCGGCGGAGCGGGAGGGGGCGGATCGGGCCTGGCCCAGGAGCTGGGCGCCGCGGACGAAGTGCTGCTTGGCGCGGAGGCCCTTGCGGCCCCCCAAGCGGAGCTTGGAGAGGGCCCGCTGGGGGATGTCGTGCATCGCCAGGAACATGAAGACGGTGACCAGCATGATGCCGGCCTGCAGCAGGATGTCGTACCACATCTTCGCGCGATCGCTCTCCGATCGGGGCTCGATCTCCCTCGTCCGGCGACTTGCTGCCACGAGATGAAGGGAGTCTAGTTCGTCGCACGAGAGAGAGAGAGAGAGTCCACAGGGTCAGCAATCGCCGTCCCGTTTCGCTTCTTCTTAACTGAACGAAAGCCAGCAACGGCGGCGGTCAAAGAAGGATCCTCTGGAGACGGCACGATAGACTGAGACTAGGCGGGGGACACAATGGACGACGAACTTTCTTTTCTTTTTCTTTTTTTCTTTTTTGAATTGGGGTAATGTGGACTTGGTGGGGCCCAATTTCCTTCTATAGATGCGATATCGTCCTTCGATAATTTTTTTATAATAATCGATCCATTTTAAAAGTGTGTATTTATATATTTATTTATTAATATTGACCTTTCAATTCATAACTGCGGAAAGTGTGCTGTCGTTAGCTTGGCGGTCGATCCAATTGTGCGTGTGGGAATCGCCGCAGCTATTCATCCATTCAATAGGAACGCCGCCCTATGACCAAAATATAGAGGAACCCCACCCTAGACAAATGAACAAGGATGCAATAGGAAAGATCTGACCGACGTGTGATGGTCAATTTGTGAACTCAAATTCCACTTTGTATTTTCGTACTTTACCGACGGAGACTTCAATTTCTAGTGCAGAGACCAGCTACAACTACGTTAAACCAGCTAAAACTGGCATTAATTGAGATTAGAGTCATTGACCAAAAAAAAAGAGATTAGAGTTGCCCACCTCAAAGAATATTTGAGTAAGGTTTAAACCGGGGCCTTTCCTTTATGTGGAAAATTCCCTAATTACGGGGCTCTATTTGAGCAAAAAGTTGAATTTTTTTATGACAATTTCGAAAGTGCACATCCTAATATGATGGCGATCGGGTGTTCAGGTGTTCTGCTGTCTCCTGTTCATCGACCGTTGCAAACCGCATCCACGACTTACTCACAGGCCACCAGAAATCACCGTGTTGCTAAACCGAGCGAAACTACAATAATCTGCTGAAGCAGCTTATCATCAAAACCAGAATACGACCGAAGTACCTAAGACTCGATGCCTAAGACTTGATCGATCCGGACTCTAAAGTACAACTTGCATTAAAAGAAGCAGTGCTGGTGGGAAGAGGCTGAACCCCATAGAATCATATGGATTAAATAAAATGCATACGGCAGTTGTAGTGGATAGACTTTGAATAACAGCTAGGCCGGAGAAATATTTACAGTTACCTACCACCAAAATGTATGGAGTCCAGGAAATGCTGAGGATCGGAGTTACTGCACTAATTAGACATAACCCAGATCCAACAAGCTTCGAGATGCAAAAAATACTTAAAGCTTCTATGTGGTCCCACTTCCCATTTGGATGAACTGCACCGGAGACTTCAACAGCTTCTTCAGTGAGTTGACGATGCTGGCAAACGATGGGCGCTGAGCAGGATCGCTGTCAGGGAAATAACCAAATGTTTAGACCAACAAAAGTTAGCAGCTAGGCAATTCAGGTAGAAACCAAGAGATTATTGGATGTTTCCAAGCCAGACAATACTGGTTGTTTCCAACCAACGATGTTGAGATGAACCGCCTTGCTAGACAACAAAAGAGAAAGGGAAGGAGAAAAGGTATAAAGCTCCGGTCTGGGAAAGTTCTTCTCTTCTTGCACCAGGAAAGCATGTGCACAGCAATAATATGTATCTGCAAGCGTGCACACTATTTTCCCCAGTCAAAGTGGCATGGACATTAACCGACGTGCTACTATGAAAGACATTCATCCAGTCCCTCAACAAATTGCTCTTTTATATTTCACCCTCTTTATCATCTTGCGTCTTTTATTCCTTCCATGATCTAGACTCCATTTCCACTCAAACTCGAAAAGGTGGTATTTCTAGTTACACCTAGTCCAAAACCAAGGCTAAGTTCAGCTCACTCTGAGAATGTCCGATGACCTTGCAGAATTAGAATGGTTTAGGACTGATTGTAAGCTAGCCATGGGATTCGGCACATGTATGTGTAGACGGTGAGCACATGGCGTGGCAGGCAGCCGCAGCCATGACTCTTATACTTACAATGGCAAGCTTGGGGAAAGAACAAAAGAAATTCACGGACGTATAATACAAGTTGAGTCTTAAAAACCAAAGAGGGACACTTTACTTATCACATCCATTGGGACAAAAAGAAAAGCTCTAATGAGAAATTTAACCCTCCCGACAAATATGTTCATTTTCATATGATGTATGAGCCAGGAAGTTTAGAATGTGCTAGTGTCTACTATTCTTAGGGGCAGGCTTCATTCTGCCTAACACTGAGCATTTTCAGACACAGAAAACCACATTGATCTCTCCCCCTCCCTCTCTCTCTGTAAGTCCAGTGAAAATCGAGCTCTTTATACAAAATGGAAAAGGAAAATCAAAAGGCTTAAAGCTCTTACTCAGCCCAGCAAGATTCCATCAAAGAAGCCAGCACAGGGGAGGTATTCTGTGGAATGGCTAGTCTTCTGTTCTGGAAAGCAACAGCCCCGACAACCTGCAGGTTTGCACCATCAAAACCAATCAAAATGAAATTAAACAAATCAAGAAAGAGAAGCTTCACAACGTCTATATTCCTATAACTGTTGAGCGGTGGCAATGAAGACTGCAATAACCAAAGCAAATGGATGGAAAGAAGATATGGAGTGAACCACCTAACTGGCAGTCCATGGATATAAATATTATGTTAATACCTGGGGAGGGCTGAGTCCATTCCAAGGCTGTTGCAATGTCACAAGTTCCCATAAAATCACTCCAAAAGAATAAACATCAGATTTCTCATTTGAACGCTCACCCCGAAGAAATTCCGGAGCCATCCACTCGGGCTGAAAATAAAAGCAAGATGGTCACACGCTAATTGATGCACTAGGAAGTACATTCGCAACCTACGAGATTTTCCATACAAAATATGATCCGAGGTAGAAACAGGAAAAAATAACAATCCCGAGAGAAAGCCCGACAATGTGAATCAGTCATTAACTCCTCACTGGGAAATGGAGAAACCCTTAACGTAATTGAAGCATAAGTCAAAACTTAAACAACTTCTGGAGGATGAAGAAATGGATTTGCATCTTTTGAAATATATATTTCAATGGTTTAAAACTTTTGGTGTTCCTGCTACAGCCTAATGGAACAGCTTAATCAACTGATATAACCCATTTACTAGCACAAGCAATACTTGATGCTTTCTACTATCTTATGGCTGTTTATCTGCCTAAAAGAGAATTCTTTCCATGATCTTCTTATGTTTATGACTAGCAGATTTAAAGGCAATAGAAAATGGACAATAGATGCAACAGAAGTGGAAATCAACATGTGAATGATGCAGGCATGGGAGCATGTGTGTGCACGTTTATGTGCATTCCTCTGTGTGCGTGTGTGCACACGTGCACTCTGTGTTTGTGTGTGTGTGAGAGAGAGAGAGACTCACTGTTCCCGCAACAGATTTTGATGATATAAACGTGTTTGCTTTAAATCTCGACAGGCCAAAATCGGCTACCTGTAAATCCAAATAAAAGGTTAGAAGTAAGCCACCGGGTGGAACTTTAAAATCAGAAGTACAATGATAAATTTGGATGATTACCTTCACCGTCCAGTTTTTATCAACCAACAGATTTGGAGATTTTAGATCCCAGTGAACAATGGGAGGACTCAAATTATGGAGATAATTTAACCCCTTGGCCTGTTATAAAACGTGATGGTGAGTTAATTTTCCCCAGAAAGCTTCATAGAAGTAGAAGCAAGAATTTTACATATAATACAGACCACATCCAATGCCATTCGTAACCGCCTTCTTTGATCCAGCATCTCCCCAGAAGCTGGTCTGTGTATAAGACGATAGAGACTACCCCTGCTCCGCAACATAAGAATCATGAGATGGTAAATGACAGAGGCTACTTGAGATGGATCGTACCAAGCCAAAATAAGTAAAACCTAATAGATTACCTAGGAAGATACTCTGGCACTATCGACAGATTCGGACTCTTTGTGACCGCTCCCATGAAAAGAACCACATTTGGATGCCGCACGCGTTTCATTATAGCAACCTTAAAAGATGCAGATACACAAATCTTAGTTTAGGGATGATGAAAACATACATACTGATTTTGAACAGAACACCTTTGCATAATGCATATAGATTATTCATATACAGGTATTCCTCAGAGACGTGCATCAACCAGTAAAAATGAAGAGATAAAGCAATTCAAACAACCAAGATAAAACACGAGCAATTCTCCCTAGCTCACAATTTGAAATGGCCATTGCGACCACATGGCTTACTTTTGTAATTAGTTTAATATTTAATTTTTAAACTTCCATATAACTGAGAATTTCACAATTGCAACTTAAAGTGACTTCACCTTTCAGAATTAAAATACTCAGAGATCTTTTTCTTTTTCTTTTTGTTTTTTTGGGTCGACGTTCTCGGAGATCTTTGAATGCTTAGTTTTTTACCATGTTAGTGAAAATCTTCAATTCTGAAACTTCTATGATGTAATTTATCAAATCAAGATTGCAACTTGGAATGTCTGCATCTTTTTGAACTTTAACAACTCAGAGAGCTGTGAAACCAGTGCAAGATGAATATTTTGATTTAAACTAGGATAAAGCTACAGAACAAAAATGAATTTGCATAAGAACACAAACATCGAATTGTCCTAAAGTCCTACAAAATGTGGACCATAGACATGTATATTTTTCTAGGTTAGTTTCAATTAAAGAATTTTAACTTCAAAAGGTAGAACCATGAGAGAGAAAATATTAACAGCCACGGGATGCAGACCCAGTTAGCGAAATATGCAGAAAGCATATACCACTCTTACTTTCCCTTGGATCTAATCGACCTCAGAAATCCAGAACCGGAGCATGTGCTCTCGAATGAATATAAAATGAATTTTAAGGAAGGGAAAGAAAATGAGAGCAATAGAAAGAGCGACAACAACGGAAAAAGACATACTCTTGAGGATGACAATTTGTCATGAAGACATTAATTGAACAACAAAAAAGCAAAGGTGAGACAACAGATCGGAAAGGTACTTACCTCTCGTAGAAACTCCTTCAACTGATCATCATGAAAATCCTGCAATGTTAGAACCTTGACAGCAACATCCTGCATTGTATGAGTGGAATCACTCTATGAAGCCAGTTAAGGGCTTGGCCTACATAAACTAGACCGGTTTGTTATGGTTCCTCTTCCTAAAACAGTGTTGCTCATTGGCAATTTTAAAAAAAATAAAGGAAAAAGATAAGAGAGAAATCTTGTATCAGACTACTTGTCTTCTTGTACTTGGATCTCCAAGTTTTTGGAATGTTCCAAATTGCACTCGAGCATCCAAATCAGGGTCAATACCAGCAAAAACATCTCTGAACAAGGTTCTAGCACCACGCCAAATGTGTCCAAAGAAGAAGAGCAGAGCAAACGAAGCATGTCATGTGTACTATTTATCTTAAGTTCTCTATTTTAGAAAACAACATTGGTCCTGGCCTGATAGGGTAGCATCCACACATGCTCCAAGAACAGGATCATCAGTGATTAAGTGAAAAAATTCAAGTTCCTAAAACTTGCTGAAACTCTAGATTTCCCAATTGCAGTTCTAACCTAAATAAAATGATAAGCACCGACTTCTTCCACTGGAAAAGGACCAAATAGAAATCTATAGAACTTATGAGCACAACAATCACAGAATGCAATCTTCTCTTAGGCAATCAGCATTTTAGGAAAAATAATTGTGTACAGCATTGCAATAAGAATAAAAATTGAGCACAGGATTGCAACTCCTAGCAGCATCAACTATAAATAATCTTAATGAAATAAAGCTCTATATGAAGATAAGGATGCTAACCGATCCATGCCACTCTGCTCGATGCACAGTCCCAAAGGAGCCTGCAAGCCAATCAAAGTATTTATATTCATGCTACATTTATGTAACCGAAAATCGCAGAGCGGACAAGAAGAAGGAGAGCCAATACCAGCACCAACACGTTCCTTAATATGCAACTCTTCCCATGAGATCTCGAGCCAATCCATTGCAAGCGAAGGTTCAAGATTCACATATCTTGGAACAGTAACTGCAGCAAAGTTGCCTTTACTCCCCAACTCCTCCAACTCCAACTGATTGGAGAGACTTACATCAAGTTGCTTGGTTGTGTCCTTGGAACTTTGGTTTCCAGCTACACTGATCTCTTTTTTGTAAGTTTGGTGCATGATATAATTTCCCTGAACTTGCGTAGGAGAATCGGTTGTTGATGCTCCAGTAGAAGCATCCAGAACTTCAGACACTTTTAACTGGAGACTGGGTTGTACTGGATTATCGTAAATGCAACTATTTATATTATGTTTTGACTGCAAAGGCATTGCCGATCTTTCTGCTCCTGAACAAGTCATCTTCCCTTTATCACCTTCTTCACAAATGCCTGTAAGAGATTAACAGTGCAGTTTTAACTTTCTTAAAGCAAGCATACCTTTTTATAATGCATAACGTGCAGTGGGTTGACATTAACATCAATCAAAAGATGTTGCCTAGGCAAGTTATGATCGTCACATTTAACATCCATTTGAAAAGCAAGACTGCAACAACAGTACTAATAAAAGGGTACAACTCCACAAAGCACCTCAGGAACAAGAACCAGAGGTGAGAAAATGCAATCACAAATTTCACTATCTAAGGGTGTGTTTGTTTGAGTGAAAGAATTTGCCGCAATATAGTTTTCTAAACTTTCACGCATGATTTGCTAATCAATCAACAGAAAACCATTTACATTCAAAGAAAATATGTGAGCTTAAAGTTAGGAAATAAATTCCCTAACTAGAATTGGGGTAACATTTCCTGGAAAAGGATTTCCCGGAAAGCATTTTCTTTTATCAGGAAGTTTTCACCAAAACAAACACATCCTACATGGTAGAGGAAAGGAAGGGGAATGGATGCTGTCAGGGTAGATGAGGCTATTATCTGAACCAAATTGAAGACTTCATCTGCATATGAAAAGTACAGAATTTAAACTTGAATGATTTCATCATGACCAACAGCCCTTTCAGCCTGCTGACAACCAATAGAAATAAGAAAGAAGAATGATCGTCTGTTTTTCTGTACTTACTGAAACATTTAAAATCAAACAGAAGCTTGTGTAGGAAATATGCTGACCAAAGGAAATAGTTAAGAAGAAATGCGAGATGAGAACTAACCATGTTGATGAGATTAACTCTTTACAGGCTCTCGGCCTGAGGTTGAAGTCTCACCCCTCAACCTACCCCACCTATTTTTTTTTTTTTTTTGGACAACTACCTTAGTACCCTAAAAAGACACAAAGATCTGAAGTTTAACTAATCACAAAGGCAAAAATATTTAGTTGATTTAGTTGACCAATTTAGTCAGTTATTCAGTGAAGGAGAAAAGCCAAAATCAAATCGATGAGAAGTAACTGGCAGGTTAAATAAATTTCACCACAGATGCTCTCAGTTATTATCTACATTACAAAAAGCTAATACACTTCCCTAGTATGTTCATACATCCTTCGAGATTTCCTTCATTGAACACAGATATTGTAAGTTCGAGGTATTCAAAACTGTCTACCTGAATGGGCATCATCAGGAAGACCACATCTTGCAGAGCTTAAAATTTGACATGATGAGGCTTCATCCATATAAGGCTGTTGAAAGTCTCTCAGATGAGAAATTTCAAATGGTGATGGCATCAAAGAAAAAAAGTACCCATTGATTGAAGAATCGGGACCATGGACATTTCCTGGTTCCCCGACAAGATCCACCACATATTCCCTGTAAGAAGAAACAAAAACCACAATAACCAAACTTTGACGGGGGCAAAAGTTGAAAATTAAATTTTTTAAACACTTGCAATGCCTCAATTGAAAGTCAACCTAACAAAAAGTTCATGACCCATGAACTACGAACTATAATGATGACATATGTAGAAGAAAGCAATCATCCAATGACAACAGTGGAAACCACTAAAATGGTTTTAATGAGTTAAAAGTTCAAACAAAAGTCATTCTTATGATATCCATTTAACAGGAAGAAATCAAGTATCTTTCACTCAGATAAATTACCTAGATAGTTGCCTTTCATCTTCAATTTTGACAAGACAAGATGACTGATGATCTGTCTTACAATACATGCAACCTCGAGCTATCCGACAAGGCAACCCAATGTTGTCCGCCAATTTCTGCACGTGCAATAGCCATCGTTATTTATGTGAAGTTAAACACATCCTCACAACTAATTACCAGGTCCAATCATCTCCGCACCAAAATAAAAAAAGTAGAGTGAGAAACAGACAGACAGAGGGAGGAGGGAGGGAGGGAGCACCTTTGTCTTAATTTAATTTCACCAAAGTGTGTAGCTAAAAGAGACCATGGTAAAGAGGCTCTAAATTATCTTCTATTTCCCACTGATACAAGCATCTACATAGTGCATCTATCGTGCACTTAAATAGTACAGGAAGTTAAAGTTAGTAATGCTTCTGATCTCTTTTCTTAGTGATGACCTCAACGAAGCATTCAAAAGGTCATGATTGAGTCTAGATGTATCTCAAAAAGTTTAAGTAATATATCTTAAAACTCCCGATGCAGAGTTAAACCTCAATATTGCACTATTTCTAATTAGATTATACTTCCCTAGAACGAAAAGAAGAGTTTCTCTCTGAAATTACCCATTGTGAACTGCATGTCCTATAACAATTCATTAATTCGCTGGGCCTTGCTGCAAGTAACTCCACTAACAGCCTCTAACCATCATCCTAACCAACTGTTCTACCCTCGTGGCTGTCACTTAATACCTCCCTATACGTCGTAAGTCAATTGCATAATGGCTTGTACTGTCCAACCATCGCTGATGGCAGTAAAAATCAACGAGTGGGGTGGCTAAGCTTCAATAACCCTATTTGTGTTGTACAGTGAATAGTATTTTCCAAAAGTAGTTATATGGCTATCATAGCGTTCCTACTTTTTTCTTACGGCACAATAGTGCACTTGTTACAACTAAAATATTCTTGTTACATAGAAGTTATGGCAGTGATTTCAGAAAGCATCGTCTGAATATTTTGCTTTAGGAAAACCATGTTAATAGATCTGCCAAATGCAACCTTTTCTCATGCAATATGTCAAGCTCAAGATTAGTGCAATCTTGCAGCAATAAAGAATAGCATCCTTAGCAAACACACTTCTACCATAGAGGTTCTATGAGGACGATGGAATTGTTCATTTTTTAAGTAGGACTTACAAATAAAGTATCCTTCTTACCTTGAAAAGGATGGCTCGATGTCTACAGAGACCCATAGACAGGCTACCAATGGGAAAAACTATACACTTATTGAAGTCCTTCAATCTCTCGCTAACCACTTTCCAGCGCTTGTGGAGATCACCTTGCTCCCCTGGGAAATTTCCCCTATATAATTTAACAGACTTTTACAGACTAAACATTAGAGAAGCTTTAAATGGCTCGATCTTGACTGTGCCATGCTCTCTTCCAAGGAAGTGTTGCCTTCTATGAACAAAATAACTTAATTAGATGACAGCAATGGGGAAGGTTCAGACATACCCCATTGAGATGGCAACGAGCTTGCCTAGTCTCTTAACCAGGACTAAAGCATTCTCTGAATCAGAAAACAGTTCTTGTGCTTTATCTTCCAACTCCTTAAGACGTGAATCCCCACGTTTATCAATAAGAACAACTTCCATAGAAGACTCGCCAGGTTCCACCTCTTGAAGCGACATCAATGATGGCAGCCTTCTTCCCTCCTCTAAGTCGTTGCACATTATCCACAGATATGGATTCATGCCCAGTATGTTATAGAACCCATCAGATATTTTGTCGGCATATGATAAGCACCCACTAACCTGGAACAAGCAAAAGATCATATCCATCATGAGGTTCGACATTGAATTTAAGTTGTTTAACTTTATCCCAAGTCTAAACAAAACCGTAGGCGCTTTAACAGAATAACAGGTGAAGAGTAATGAAGCATTTAATTACTTGAATGAAAGTGGAGGACCTCAATTTCGGAAGCCTTGACCCGGATTTATTACAATGTGCATGTAAAAAGATGAATTTATCTCCTATGAAAGACTCGGACTAGTAAGGTGATGTATACCACCCCCTCCTAAGACCATATTGATAAGCATGTTGCGACGAAGCAAATTGTTTCGATAAAATTGTTTTCTATATTAGCTCGGAACTGAAGACATATCAAGCACATGCGTAATCTTCTAAACAAGTTCTGCCGGGGGGGGAGAGAAAAGGAAACAGCAAAGGCCAAGCATACCCAGAGACGATATGAGACGGTCTCTGCATTGGTACAATCCTCCTGCGCGCTCGCTTGCAGATGTACGGGCTCAATAGAGAGGCTCGCTTCCGAGGTCAGTCTCCTAGCCAGAGTGAGTTGCAGGTAATAGCTCTCTCTGGTTCTCTGAGCCAAGCTCTTCTTGCCACGCTCCTCCTCCTCCTCCTCCCGCCTCGGCCGAGTTGACTCGGTTCGCAAAAGCGAGTCCTTAACATCGCTGGACGCATTCCCGTCCAAAGTCGTCCCCGAGAAAAAGCTCGCCGCATAGCTACTCCCGCTCGACAGCCGCGACAACGACACCTGCCGGTCGAAGTTCCGGTCGACGCTCCGGTCCCGGATAACGTCCGCGACGGCGACCTCGATCGGAACCGGGGCCGGCTCCGCGGGCGTCGGGGGCAATAGAGGCTCGCGGTCGCAGTCGTCGCTGGAGGTAGAGAGCCGCGATTTCACGTGCCAAGACGACGACGAAGATCTGATCTTCTCTCCTTTTCTCTCAGCGAACCAGTCGCAAAAAGTCGCGATCTGTTGCCTCTTGCTCTTGTGCTGCTTGCCGTTGATGCCGACAGCCTCGCCCGTGAAGAGATCGGATACAGGTGGATATTTCGCGACCGCGCGCTTCGAGACCGACTTGCCGTCGCTTTCGACGTTAAAGCCGTCCCTCACGGTCCCGCTGTCGATGATGCTCGCGAAGCCCGTGGACGTGGCGGTGGCGGCGGGGACGGACGAGGTGATCTTCTGCTTTTCGTGATCCGACAGCTGCTTGCCGTTGGCAGATGCATCGCCCCCTCCTCGCTGATGTTGATGCTGGTGGTCCGGAAATTGCCTCGGGAAGAAGTAAGTCGTCCTGTGAGGCATTTTTCCACCCTCTCACGAGCCTCACGAGATTCGGAAGATCAGTCAACACTCAACGCTCTCTCTCTCTCTCTCTCTCTCTCTCTCTCCCCTCTCTCTCTCTCCCTCGCGGCGACTCCGCGCGGTCGAGCCTAATGGACAATGGCGACGAGGAATCGGCCGGAGAAGCGAAGCACGCGAACGGCCAACACACGACCCCGATCGAGGAATCTTCTTCGACGACCGAATAAGTACGTATCCCTCAAAGCCTCGACCGACCTCGCGGAAACCGGGCGGCCGCGTCAGGACCGGTCCGGACAGACGTGACGGCGGCGACGAACGAGAGCGATCGCGGCGATCTCAATGCCCGAGCTGTCCGCTCACCGACTGCACCGCGCGAAGAGGCCGGAGAAGAAGGAGCCGAGCCGAGCCGAGCCGAGCCTCCGGTCGGAGGTGGAGGCGGACCTAGAGCGACGCGGCCATTCGCGGCGGCGGCGGCGGCGGCGAGGAGCGGCGGCGGCGAGGAGATGGACACGGCGCTCTCATCGGCGCGAGCAAGAAAAAAAGGAAGTCTGGCGAGGGGAGAGAGAGGGGAGGGGAGGGGAGGTGGTGTTGTGCTGCCGGGCGCGAATTCGCGAGCTTCGTCTGAGGAGAGCACACGTAACACTTACAACGCGGGCCGTTGCGACACGTAAGAGGGGTGTGCGCAGTGCGCACTCTGGAAGGCGTTTTTCGGGGGATAAGCTGCTGCGAGAAGGGGAGCGATTATAATATTTGGGGAGCTTTTAAATACGGTTGGGGCTTGGGGCTTGGGGCTTGGGGGGGGGGTAGAAAAGGCAGAGGGCCACGACTCCGTCGGGAAAAAGAGGGGGGGGCCCCTGAAATGTCGTTATTGCCCCTTTCGTGCCCCGACGAAGAGGCTTTATCGAACGGTGGAGATTCGCTAGAGGTTGCCGAGTTGGAGCATCGTGCGGCTGAGGGGATCTTCGCCCGACTTTCCATATTTGTATTAAATTGTCGGCTTCACGTAACCAACCGATCGTACTATTTTCATGTCATGCATACGGCTTATTTTGTATTTGGAATTTCAAAGGCCCGTCTTAACATTAGCTCGATAATTTATCTGTCCATCGTCACATGATGTGTCGAATAAATAAAAAAGAAATTTCCTTTTAAGGGATTTGCGTGAACCGGAGGTCATGTTTTGGAAATGCACGTAAAGGCAATATATTGGCACTGCTTAAAGTGAAATTCGTTTCGGATAGAATAGAGGTACGTCAATCTTCATAAATATCATAAATCATAAATAAGTTATTTTAGCTAACCAAATCAATTTTAACACGAAAATGGCTAGCAAACGATCTCCCTTTTTCAATCCAATTGTTCAGCTATAAACAATTGTTGCCATTGAGGCCATTCTCGCTTTTGAAATAATCTTTCGAATCATTCTGAGAAAAATATTATCAAAATATTCATTTTTTACAAAATAAACGCACTCAAAATACAATTGACGTGTGAATTTTGCAAGCATCATTATCCTCACCGATACAAACTTGACTCTGATGAGTTGCATAGATGTCCCTTCTAGCAAGTCTTAAGTAATGAAGCTGCTTCACATAAATATGAAGAAAAAAACAGTTGTGTACCGAGCTTTAGCTGCCAATGTCGGTCATCCCTTTCCTAGCTATTAAGGGGTGCACAACTTAAAATGGTCTCATTGTGGCAGATGATCTCACTAACATTGTCCTTAGACCCAATGTTTTGTTGTCGAGCATGGAATTGGGACAGAATCAAATAAGGTGGGATAAAAAAAACCTTATGTACACATATCTAATCCATTCAAGTATTTGATATAAACATATAACGGAATTGAAAAATAAATTAATCAAATTAAAAAAAAAAAAAAAAAGAAGGAGACAAAAATAGACCTAAGGATTGCGGCCGCCACTGGTATGGTGGTTGCAATTGACATCAATGACTACAATGATGGGGATTGCTGCTATCACAATGGTGCAGTCCAATGAAATCATAGGGAATCAAGGGCGACGGAATGCTAAGAAGTTGAGACATCATGGGTAATGGTGGTGGCACCCTAGGAAAATTCGAGGCATCGCAATGACGTATTCTAGGGTGCAACCACCACCGGATGGTTGCCTAAAGACAAAGTCCTCACGATGGCCATGTGTAGTCTCGTATATCAAGGGGAAATCGCAAGCAACCACTACATGGGGGTTGCTTGAGCATTGTTTTGTATTTTCTCGAATTTTTCTTGTAAGAATTCTCTTTATCCAACCCGAGTCCATCCTCCCAAGTCCCAAATATCTTATCAAGCTATTTATCTGAACACATTTGGACTCATCCCGTTTAAAAGATATTGTGACTGGATGAGATAACGTGATATATTATCTCTATTTACCCATTTCGATACTACACACAATTATTTAATAACCTAAATTTATAAATCAATTTCAAATGATTTCGCGTGAATTCACACGAGATCAAAGCACAAGGTCGTCGTTCCAATCTTTTCGGACCCCTATTGGCTTTCCTGCTGCGCATTTTCAGTTACACGTTAACACACACCACGCTCATCCGCGAGCGTTCAACCATCTTCCGATCACGCCGGTTAACGGGGATACGACAGAATTTCACAACACACGAGGCAAGATCCCGGTCGCCAAGCCCGCCCCATTTTTATGTATGCCTTCATACGAGGCGTGCATCGCACCCCATCCACATTTCTAGACGATGATAGGCTGACGCCCCGCACCCGTCAGGCTCCGCTGGTTGGCTGCCCGTGACGGCAGACGACGGTGGGCGAGTTGGAAGGGGCTCGGCTGGCGCCGGGACATGCCGTCTGTCAGAAGTCCTCCCGCTGTCCCTGTCGCCTGCCTCCCACCTCGTTCTCTCCTCCATTCGCGTGGCCCCATCGGCTTTCTATTTTAAGCCTTTTTCGAGTACTTACTTTTTCGACGGAATCGAGAGCCTCCGATTGGACCCGACGCGAGGGCACCGTGCGCCAGTTTCCAGGTTCTGCCTTTCTTTTGTTTTGGTTATTGTTTTTGGCTGAAGTGGTGGGACTGTTGGGTCCGTGAAAGGGTACGTGTTTAGAACCGAAGCAAACCCCCGAAAGAGTTCGCGCTTTTTTTGGCGGTGATCGAGGGTACTGGGCGACGAAACGGTGCTGATTCTTACGGTTTTGGATGCTCCGTGGCCCGTGGAGGCCGTGCAAATGTTAGTATCATGCTTGTTGGGACTGAACATTAGACCTTTCGAGCGATGGTCATGCGGAATGATTTCATTAATATGCGTTCTAGTCGCCGAGCTGTATGCATTTACAGCGCACCGGTTGGAACCGACAAAGGTGGATTTTCTTTATGTGAATGTTTAACAAATGTCGTAAGGTGCTTTCTGGTTATTTTATTTTTAGGAATTGTGATACGTCTAACCCAAGGCCGACCCTTGCCCAAGTGACGCCACAAAAGAAAATAATAATAAAACAAAATAAAATTTATTAAAAAATGTTAATATCAACACCAAGGGTGCCTAACCCCCCCCCAAAAAAAAGCTAGTCATGTCACAAAAGATAATCGATATCAATGTTAGTAATTTCCGATATAAATTGACCGAATGAATTCAATTGATAAAATATAAAGATATTTAAGATCAAATGGATCAAAGTGAAAGGTTTCTCAATGTAATATGTCTAGAATCTTTTTCTTTTTTTTTTAACTTTCTCCCGAAAGAAGGTGTCACCTGTCCATGCCTGTTTACCCAAAAGAAGAAAAGAAGGAAATAATGCAGGCTCTCTCTTTCTCCCCTATTAGAATGCCGGCCTATTTGTAAAATGTGCAAGTGGACCATCATCACATCACCTCCAAAATATTAACCGTACTCGATAAACAGACAAAAAAACCGATTTAACAAGCTATAATGACCGCTCCAATTGCGTGACATTATTAAACTTGTAACCATCCAACATCCAAAAGGAGAAATGCACGGTTGCACACAGATGGGGATGGAAAACTATGGGTCTAATTTGATCGTCCCGTGGCGACAACCGATTCATCATAAATGACGACTTTTCCCATGATTGCTTTCCCTTTGCCAGCAAGCTAATCCCATCCTACTGGTCGATCAATTAACAAGCCGAATTCAATGTACTGAGCACGAACGGGCGGTAATCGCCATCAAGGTAATAAAGATGGAGAAATGTGGTCCTCCTCCGTCGCTAATCATTGTACCACGCCCGATTATTTTAGCTTGCTAATGACCGCTTAAAAAAGAACTCGAGATTCTCTATCCCTCCAATCATCTTGTAGCTTGGTGGCCCACAGGAGCAGCAGCCATCTCTCGTTGGGGTTCTTGATTGGTGGGATTTGGCACATGACTTCGGGTCTCTTTTGGGGACAAAAGCTTGACCGCCCAGACGGCTTGTTCTATTAAAGTGAAGAGCAAGTTCCATTTAAAGAAAGGAAGGGTAGATCTCAAGCAGGCTCTTTCTGAAAAGAAAATAGGCTCTGATGCTTTTTCCTCTTTTTTTAAGAGAGTGGATGATAGCGATTATTCTAAAGATGCCGATTAAGCGTGCATTATAATAAGCGATGATTTGATGATGAATTTTCCGAAATGCGTGTCGCGGAAAAAGTCGGTGCTTTGCGAGTTTATGAGTTCTTCATACGTGGGCACTAAGCGAGTACTCCCAGGGCAATCAATAACAAAAATCCTCTCCAATGATTCGAACGTTTTAAGGGATTTCCGCTACTTATTGGAGGATGATAAAGATAGCTTTCTCTTCTGCTAGGAACCAGCTTACGCACGCAATGAATAGCTTGAATGACCCATGGCGAATAATTGCGTAGCAGATTGGCCGAATGTGGTAATTGGTTGTGACCGGTGATAATGGCCGATCCATGCGTCGATTTAAGATAACGAAAGGGGGCAAGTAGGAGTGAGATGGGACTATGTTCGAAGAGTGGTGCGCACTAGTCCCACGTGCCTGAGGTTTTCTCCGAGGTTAAGCACGATTGCTATTAAAAGAGAGAAGTCTCCGAAGCAAGCAGACAGTGGCAAAGCATCAAAGGATGTATTATTACACAAAAGCTCGTACGTTTGCATCATGGTGAATGCCAACCGCATGACATAAAATTTATGAACACCAGATGGACTTTTACTTTTTATTTGTTTAGTTAACATAAATTTTGCTACACAAGGCACGTTGACTCTTTAACCCCCCCCAACAAAAGGAGGTTGACAAATGAATGTTAACATAAAAATGGGCGTATATCTTTTTTCATGATCTTCTGGAATTCGAATAACATTTTAGCTTTTTGCAAGAAAGTAAAAAGTTAGTCTTTTGGGATTAAGTTCAAACATACAGAGCAATGGTTGATTCATATTTAGCTATTGTGGAATTAAATAGGGAACATGTTTTCAGTCATGCTGTGAACATGATCCGTCTATATTGACTTTTAATCTTAACACTTTGCCTAATAAAAATCCTACTGCTCATGGATTTTGACTATTGTCAAATCTGAAACATCAATAACTTTGACAAGATATAAATATTGGCATGTAAACTAATAATTATTTTTTTAAACTTCCTTTAAAATGTAAAAGATACTATAAATTTTGACAAGCATTGAATTTCATAATCTATCTCTCCGAACCAATTGCATCCTGACGGTTCATGCCTTTGCATGGTCAAACCAAACTTCATTTTGTTCTTCTCCTACTTGAAGAGGGAAAATTGTCCAAAAAATTATAAATTTATTGTATAATGGCTAATTCAATTTTATAACATTTTTTGTCTGGTCCTATCCTATATCTATTTTACGTCTGTTATGTATGTGATGTGTAGGCTGCAAGGCCCCACTCCCTTACCCAAACATCCCCACTTGATGTGGTTATGGGATGGGCGAGAGTTGTTTTGAATGATTATTGAAGATAGGTGAGTGTATGGGGATGGATGTCGATGGGTAAAAGCAAAATGAGTGATAGAATACGATTGGAACTAAAGAGTACAGGATGTGCCACCAGCTGAGGATCAAGATTAGGATAGATGAAGCTCACCACCTAGGCCTGTAGAAATCACCAGCCAATGATACAGGACTTCGAGATTGAAAAAGCTCACCACCAAGGCCTATAGTAAAACCACTAGACAAGGATATAGTGCTTTTCTAGCTCATCACCAAGGAATAATTCACCTTCCAAAGTTACAGAAACCAGGAGTGATCTACTTTGCAAAGATATTTGCTCCCATAGAGGAGAATCTCAAATATTCATTTACTCAAAATTTACTGTCTTACATTTGAGAATTTGCCTCATTGTATAAATGGAATATTACCTAGGAAATAGACTAAACATTAAAGACACGGAAACTGCCCAACAATAGTATCGTGAAAACTATAAAACACGATAAAGACTTGAGAAACTAGAAAATGCATTAAACAATATAGTGACTTGAATTTTAACTCTTTGAAAGCTACAACACCTTAAGACTGACTAATGACACTTGCCTAGATGCAAATTAATTAAAATTACGCTATAAATTCGTTCATCATCATAGGTAGCCCAATTGATACATTGAAAGATCATCGAACACCAAAAGAAATTGTCCAAAATAGTCTTTGATTGCTAGATAGTCGATTAGTAGTCTTAGAAACAATAGCAAGCTTGTAAATTGATATTGACAACCATAAAATCAACAACTCTCCTGCATAATTGACATCTTCAACTTGAATCAATCGACAAAGCTTGATCCTCCTGCAAATCTGATAAAGGCTAGTAAGTATACCTAGAGGGGCTAAATAAGTGTTTATAAATTTCTTTTCAAACCTTTAACCCAAATCCCTCTACTTGAAATAAAATCAGAGTAAATTAAATCACGCAGTAATAAAGTAAAGAGAATAAGGTAAGAAAATTTGGACACCGAAATTTATAGTGGTTCAGCTTATAGTAAGCCCATGTTCACTCTCCACACCAACAACCCACTGGTTGTATTTACTATGTAGCAAATGAGAATCGTACAGCTTATAATCTAGACTTCTTCAGTAGAAAGTCTTTGTTACAACTCTTGCAATTCCTCACTATATGTATCTCTCCTTTGTACACAACTAAAACTCAAGAGATTTTGAGAACAAGAAGTTTCACAGGTTCGGACTTCGAATTTTTCTATCAGCACACTCTTTTTGAACAACAACGACTCCACCTTAAATACTCCTTCGTGCCTTCATAGCAGTTAGCACTTTCCAAAAGAGTTCATCCAATCTACCCGTTGGAATGAATCAATTAATGTGATCTTCAAGCTGTCGAATATAAGTGGAAGATAGCTCGTTAATCATGTTCGCCCATACAATCAGAATCTTGAGTTTCCAAAAGTGGAACCTTCTAAATCTTACTTGTTCTTCAACGGATTAATTTCGAGATAAATCCAGAAATCTTCGAGCTAAGTTTCAGCCAGAGATCTTCCATAAATTAGAACGAATTAAGAAAGATATTATCCAATCTTTGAATTCCTAAACCATTAGATTAAACCGCTGTCAGCTTGGGCAAACTCGTAAAACTGAGTCTGACATACTTCAGACTTTGATAGAATTTGGAGATCTTCAGACTGAAACACTTGGCTCTGGAAATCTACAGACGGAAACATTTGGGTCTAGAACTCTTCAGACTTAATCTACTGAGTCTTGGATTCCTCAGACTTAACTGACGAGAATGTTTTGTTAACTTCAAAACACTTAAGGGATTTTTCTTCAATAACCACTCTACCTGTCAAGAAGGTGAGGAATCAAATTCCTCATCTCCTCCTTCCCGAGTGAAAAAGGGTGAGCACTAGGGCAACCCTCAGTGGTTAGTTTTAAATCTTTCAATCGAGTTATTTAGTCTTAATTTTTTTAATGATTTACTAATGTAGTTCTCCATGTCAATTTTGGCAAGAATTTGTTTAGGTGGATAATGGTCATTCTACATGGCATGGTCAGCGTTGATGTGGATTAACTTTTACAAATTTTTTTCTAATTTTGAGTTTTTTTTCTTTTTTCACTCTCTCTTTTTCTAATTTTGAGTTTTTTTTTCTTCTCTCTCTCTCTCTCTCTCTCGAGACGAGAGAGAGGAGAGAGAGAGAGAGAGAGAGAGAGAGAGGACCCTCACCTAAGTTTGGTGAAGGCGGCCCTTGTTGGTGTCTTGCAACCTCCATCAGCCATCATTGAGGTCGGTGGAGGGAAGTTGAGAAAAAAGACAAAAGTGAGAGGAAAAAAATGGAAAAAAATTCAAAAATCTTAACAAAAATATTCATTGTTAATGATTTCCAATTTGAACTAGCTGGAATTGCTATATTTGCAAATTGGTAAAAGATTTAGAACTATATCGATAGATTGTCAAAAGATTTAAGACTAAAAATGATTGACTGGTCAAAGAGCATCACTTCACACTAATAATATTTATGCACTCTTGATTCATCTGTATATAAATTAACATTATTATTTAACCCTGATTTAAGCAGCACTAATGCCCACAAAAATATATATATATATATATATATATTTCAATTTTTGCTACCACGTCTATACAATTTCATTTGTTCCTTTTAGTACCATTGCAAAAGATGTTCAATCAAGTCTTTTGGCGGCATGAACTGGGATTTTTTTGGTGCCTCCCTGATCTTGAAGATGTCACGTGAAAAAGTCGTGTTAGATATTATTGCAGTCTGGATAGAAAAGATTGGCTAGGGTTCATCTAATGGGCAAGGGTGGCACACCCACTAGACATTGAGTACGCCCCGAAATATATATTTTTAAATCAGCTTATAAACAAACACCTCGAATTACGCCATCTGTGGCCCATCCGCTCTGTTCCTTTTTAAAGGTTTTGGCTAATTGGAGAAAGGGCTTTCCTATTTTACCTTAATTTAATCCAATTTAAAATGATAAGAAAAAGATAAAAGAGGAAGGAAGTCCCTTACCCAATAAAGAAACATCAAGTGGATGACCACTAGATTGTACATTTTATTAATTAGGTGGGTGAGCCATAATGCATTATTAATATAATAAAAATCTAGAGTTGAGCTAAATCCACGAGATGCATGCCCTATGTATAAGACTAATCGATTTACATGGTTTTTTTTTTTTGGGGGCTCTTGTTGGTTTATGGTGGATGAGGGTTGAGTTTGCAAGTTTCTACAATGAATTCCACATCATCGGACTGATTGGGTGGTGGTCCGACCAAGAGTGTTACATTTATTTCATTGAATCAGATCAAAATCTCTTTGCAAAAACATCCATAAATAACATGAAAATTCACAAATAATGACGAATATTGTATCGATGTTGGTGTCATGATTGGTTCTATTCATCGGCAGCATTTGGAAGTGTCTAGTGCTCGAGATTTCTCGACTGTTATTGGTGGAGCGGAATGATTATTTTAAGAGGGAAGGTTTCCTGTTTGTGCTTGTTTCTCATGCGTGTTTAGCAAGTAATCTTTGGAATTGGGCCGAATTTAGCATTTAAGTGGGCCCGGCGGGTGCTGGGTTGGTCAATGAAAAGCGAGAGTTGACTCTTTCGGACAATTTGATAGGGCGACGTTTTCCTAGGACTCGTCGCTTTCCTCAGGACAACGAGGCACCAGACTTGATGACCGAACATGATGCATTGGAAGATAGAATATTTTACTTTAAAATAAAAAAAAATTTCTCCCCTTCTTCCATTGGCCCGCCCAAGCAAAAGAGGATCAGGAGGAATAATTTTCTGCGTCCTTTCCCCTAGGAATAATTTTACCAATGAGTGAATAAGTCTACGGACGACGAAAAGTGTCTGCGGCGGCCCCATTCCACGAAATCTTTTCTGTCCTCTAGTCCTTCACAGGCTTTTTTTTTTTTTTTTTTTTTGACTTCCTTTTTTAACGTGGTACTTCTATCTGGTCATACGAGATGCTTTTTATTTCCACCCAACAATGCTTCGTTAGGTTTTCACTTGTTATTATAAATTTCTCGAGAAGGGAGCCCGGTGGAGGATTTATTTATCTTGACACAAATAATGTTTAAAGTAGACGGATAAATATTTATCTAAGATGAAATAGAAAAAAATGTACCAAATTTTTACACTTCTGACGTGGTACTTTAGAATGCATTTGTATTGATTAATGAGTTTAGATGGGAAAAATTAATCAAAAAATCATAAATTTATTACACTTTTATTAATTAATTTCCAAACCTTTCACCTATTGACTACTAGCTAATATTGATAAATATACTTCAACATTCGAGTAAAATAAAAGCTGTTCATGTCGAAATGGACAAAAAAAATGGAGAAAGTTAATTTCGAGTTGATTTTTACATAATGTAGAGACTGGAATCGAATTGGAGATTATTTTTTTATATTGGTTTATTGATTCAAGAGTATGTTAAGTTGAAGAAGCGGACCCTACCTTTTTATTTCAGTAAAAAAAAAATGAAGAAAATTGAGAGGACCGTACACTTAAATAATGTGCCATTTCGACAGAAAAAGTGACGTGGGGTCCCAATTTTTTCCTTAGACGGTAGCAATCCGTTCACAATACCAAAAGTGCATTCTGCCCTCCTCTCAGGATGTCTTTATCGTATAACCCAAGGCAAATCCACGTTTCCCGGCCCAATCAAATACCTTTTCTTTCACGGCTTAGGGTTTTTCAAGGATATTATTTTGGGCATAATTACAATTCAAATCACTAAGTTGGCATTTATTTTTTAATATATAAAAACCATTAATCAAAACTCAAATCATAGCAATATGATTAAAACTCATACTCAACCGTCACTCTCGTTTTGTTTTGTTTTTTTTTTTTTGTGATCGAGAATCCATTGAAGCATGTCCTTATCCGCTTACCGCAATTTGGGGTCTCACGAGCCTCCGTAGTGGAGAATTTACCGTGACCATATCTCGGGAGAAATTGGCCCAACAACCCACTGTTGACCCCCTGCTTTAATATTTGGAAACGCAAGATTTCGAACCTTCGACTGCCATGTGCTGGAAGGAAATATCTCAACCAACTGTCACTCTTGTTCCTTACTGCAAAAGTCAATTATAGAAGTGTAGCCTAAGATTATATTTACTTTTTTCTAGTTTGAATTGAAATCGATCAAATGAAAAAAATGCCATGATCCTAGGATCAAGTTAACGAATGATATTGTGCTAATTATTTGATTTGATTTGGTCCCCTTCTTTTTTTTCACTATAAATACCCTAGATATATGTATATTTTTTTGTAGAACCATGAAGTTTATGGTTAAGTTGTCAATTTAAAAGCATCTAACCACCACATAATACTACTTACCATATTACTTCCATTGCCATTATCAGTTTCCATTCTTCCTCTACTGTCTATGCTATTATATAACACGAGAAGGCAATCGGTTCTCAATTTTTCTTCTGTGCCCTTGATATCTTATTTTAGATATCCATTGTAACTAAAAACTTACATTTATAAGTGTATCAAATTTATATAGCTACTACTGATTTTTTTTCCCTTCCATCTCTCTTTCCGTTTTACCATTTTCAATAAAATTCAAATTCTACATGACTTCCGTGCACTAGGAATTAGAATTTTTTTTTTTTTTAAAGCATCATTTCAGTTTTCAGTAAATACGCGCAATTTGCGGATGTGGGAGTGGTTGCGGAGAGATAGGAAGGTGATGGGACAGGAGACGTCCTCCCGATGGGGCCCATTTTAGCATCCAATTTATTTTAATCTGATCGGTGGATTATCGTTTGGACCCTCCTTGTCTCGATCTCGCTATTGATTGGTCCGTTTTAACTTCCTTCCTCATCCAAAACGCAATGAAGACACTTTTGTGGATGTTCCCTTTCACGTAAAGGTGGAGTTTTTTTGACTTAGATGGCGAGAGAGTTTGCTCGTCCTTCAAAAAATGAAAACCTAAATGTACTTATAAAATCATCAAGAATGCTATCAAATTAATTCAAAATTCATCATAAGGTTGTTGATTCGATTATACTAATCATTTAAGTAGATAAATTAATCAAAACGCATGAAACTCGATCTAATATTTGACTAAGAAAAGGTGGAGAGAGAATGTGGAATACTTAAAGTTGGATCGAACCGAAACATTAATGCAAAACTTTATCGTCTGGCTTTTAAGGATTGAATGGCACAAGTGCTGGAATTATTTGTATTTATCAATCATCATAATTACAGCGGAGCTTTCAACAATTTAAATTTATAGAGTGAATAGTTAAACACTTGAATTTATATTGATAGTAGGTCTTTGCAAGAGGCGAGATGTAAAATTCAAAATCTATATATCACTAGCTGAATTGGCTTGTTGTAGTGGTGATTAAAGTCAGCTAACATCGATGACAAACGTGAACATTTGGAGCACTAGATATTGAAATCATTAAAGTAAATATTGCTTCAGCTTCTATGAAAAGAAGCAGCGTTGAGCTGATTATGCTTCGACGAACATGGAAAAGAACAAGCTCCTTTGAAGTCACGGGTACAGAACAAATGCATCCAATGAAACCATTAAAGTACGTGTCCAGCCATAATTTGATCGAAAGGTTGAAATCCTTATGCATGTAACCCCGAAGTCAATGACAGAGGTTACATTTCCTTGTCGTCATAATCACCACCCCACCGTCTCGGCCGTCGCTAGGACCGTACTCAATTCCACCGCCTTCTTCGACATCGGCTACCATGATAATAAATTTCTATCATTTCGACTGACCGACGACTATTGTTACCGCCGTTATAACCACGACACTAACACCACCACCCCTCCCGCCTTCTACACTTTATTTATTTATTTATGGCCATCATGTATTTCATTATACTCGAAGAATTTCCTAGTACAATAAAGTAGCGCATGGTAACCTTCTTATACCTCCAAATTTCTATTCTTTTATTTTCCGAAACAAAAAAGAACAGAAATCCGTTTGGTAACGCTAAGTTGTTTTTTTATTCCCGGGAACAAAAAGTTAGTTCGAGAATGATTTTGAAATAGAAATGAGAAGTAAAAAAAAGTTGCTTCTTGTTCTCGGAAATAAATTTCAGAAATAAGTGAATTTTTTTTTCTTTTATTCTTCTCTTGCCGCGGCCGCTGACTATCGCTGACTGCCGGCCGCCTGTTGCTGCTAGTCGACTGCTACTAGTCAATCATTGCCGGCCAACCGCTGCCGCCGTCGGTTGATCGCTGTCCGCCGCTGGTTGACCGCCATCCATCGCCGCACGTGGCCGGTGGCCTTTGGCGGCCAGCGATCGACGATGGCCGATGGGCCATGCGTCGGCGATTGGTGGCGGCCGGCAGTCAGTTGGCGACAACGTGTGGTGGCGAACGGTGGTCAGCCCGGTGGCGGCGGCGGTCGACCAACAAAAATAAAAAATCAATAAATATAAAAAAGAAATTATTTTTTACTAAACACATTTCTATTATTTATTTATTTATTTATAGAGTAAAAATTTTGTGTAGTTATCAAACGGATTTTTTCACTTAGAAATTGTTTCCCAGAATAGAAATATAAAAGAAGCATTTCTGAAAAAAAAAAAAAAAAAAAACTCTTTCTCAGTCAAGAAGTGTTAGCATTCGCACCATAAACTTGTCCATTCAAAAAGTAGAAAAGTATGCAAACTTTTATCTTGTTGTATTAGGAGGCCAAAATGAAACATTCATTTGTTTTCTAATTGATGATAACTAACAAACGTCAGTGGCCAATGATACCTTCTCCCTCACGTCGAAGTGCGGCAGTTTCTAGGTCGGGAAATTTCCAATACCCGGACAAATCCACTTCCCCAGATGATCTTAAGACATGCTCCCATACAATGGCCATGTGATACTTTTAATTACGAAGAATCGAGGGCCCTGTGGTAAAAGCCCCTCCTATTATTTCGCACTGAATAAAATTAAATTACACGCATGTAAATGCTGTCGCACTAAGCTTGAAATCTAATCATAAATAGTCAAGGCAAAGAATATACTAGACATGACACGATGAGGGCTCGGGTAGTTGGCTAAGTCATTAGCCAAAGAATGATAATCTATCTAAATGCACATGATATGGCCAGAGAAATGCTGTTCGTTCATATTACTTTTTTCAGCAACTTGCGTATAAAAATAATGAAACGAGGGGGAGCATCGGGATAGGAAGGGAAAGCATATCCTGACGAGCGATCCTGATCGGATTTGATTAGCGGCTCGCGATCGAACTAACGGGAACCACATCCTGGAACAAGCAACTTTGACTTTTCTTCATTACTTTAATGTTCGCAGATTAGGATGTTAGGTGTTGGCTTTCAAATGCTCGACCTTGGTTGTTGAGCACACGGGCGTTCTTCCCTCTGGGAGAACTTTTATATGGCTGGAATTTGAGCGTGCGATCATTAAAACCCGTGGAACATCATGAAAATCATTTTCAAGAAAAATGGTTAGTTTTTATTTATTTTGTGGTCTAGGGAAAGTGGGTTTCCTTCTTGCCTAAACGGGGGCTATTTTCCTCCAATTTAAGCATGTTGTTTTCAGTCTATGGAAATTTTTTTCTATGGATCAATCGGTTTTTTCATTATTCGAAAACTGGAAAGTCGAAAAATAAATTTCTGATATTGATTTCCTTTTAAACAAATGGACCCTAGTCGAAATAAAGGGACTTGATGGTTGACCATGAAAAAGAGACACTGTATTTCTTAAACATACTTGGTGTAAATTAAACATAAATACTGAACAAATTTGAGTGAACACGTTTAGGATGAGCCACTCGCGAATAACTCAGTGTGGCTCGATGACTATTGAGATGGACTTAACTTCTAATCAAGCTCAAGTTTGAGCTACTCGAGTGTCTTGTTGGGCGGAGCTCGAGCTTGTTAATACTCAGCTCGATAGGTTTGTGAACTTAACCTAATAGGGCTTTCGGTAATTATAAAGCTAGATAAAACACACCTAAATTTACGTAATGTTCAAGCTTATAAGTTGGTTGTAATCGAGACAAGTCAGGTCGGGTTTAAGTATCACGATTTTCTACTCTTAGTCGAGCTTGAGCAGAAAATAAATATTCGATCGAGCTTGAGCTTGAGTTCGAGTTTCGGGTTTCGAGTATCGAGCACGTGAATTTAGTTGAGCTTGAGCTTGGCAGGGCAACAGTCGGCTCCATGGCACACTTATTGGGTTTGCCAAAATTATTAGGTCCAGTAGCATCATGATGGGCCGGGCTTTCACTCTACTGGGCCCACTAAGTAAAACTAAAAGGGATCGGAGATACGTAAATGGGCCCGGTTAGATTATTGAAATGTGCTCCCTTTAAAAAGCAAAATTCTTGGTTCAAGGTAAAATATAAAGGATTCGATAACGGTTGAATATTTCACATATCGTTACTTGCCTTAGGAATGATTTATGAGTAAATAATAATGTTTTTGTTATAGCCAGAGATAATAAAAATCATCAAAAGAAATGCTCATTAGAGAGTTACATTGCTAATTTACACATAAAATCTCATTAAAATAAACTATATTGAATTAGGTAAAAATTTGTAAGTTTGGAGAAAGATAAATGGGAAGTGAAAAAAAAAGGTTCTCTTTTTCCTTGTGGCTTTAAATGCTTTAGACTCCTTCACGGATCGTATTTATAGATTGGTTCGTTATTTGAGCTGTCTCAGCCATTCTCGAATATTAATATTTTGTAAATTTCTTAATTGCTAAAGATGCTAAGGCGACACTAGAGAGCCTGCTTCCTAGCCCAATTCTAATAATATATTGGCCTCTGAACACGGCCGGATTATGCGAGCTTGCAAATGCCGCTTCATCTGTACCCTCTATCTTTTCACTTCGTTAGAGCTTTCATAAGCCGGGCGTGATGGCCTGTCGGTAGAGAGAATTCTGCAACTGGAAATAAGAAAAAGTTTAAGAGAATTAACGCTTTTCATTCTCGTCCGACGTCGCTGCGGCCGCGTTCAAACGACCAAGCTAATCGGGCTCGGGCTCAACGGAAGGGCCATTATCGGAAATAAAGATAACTCACGGGGCCATAGTCTAATTACTCATCATTTTCTCCCTTATTCCTTTCGTCACCTCTGCCCGGCATTCCCTTTCGCATCGGCGACGCCACTGAAGAAAAAAAAGCTTCGACGATCTTCGGAAGCAGATCTCCGCCCCGGAAAACCAAAAACCTAATCCCCTAGAGCTCTCGTCGGAGGATTCCGCCGGCCTCAATCCGATCAGGTACCGCCCGTTCCCGTCTTCGGCTCTCCCCCCTCCCGGGATCATCTTCGTCGGCGGAAATCGTCGGCCGGTTCGTCCGGGAGGTTTGAGTTTCCGGTTGTCAGTCGGTCGCGTGACCTTAGATTGGATGCTCTCAATCCGGAGCGACTCTTTCTGTTGAAGCTTTGTCGATCGCTTCGCATTCTGAATCCGGAGTCGCATTACTCTGTGAAGTCCAGAGAGGGACGGGAGACCGTAATCCGTTCGATTCGTCTATTTAGATGTTTTGGAGTGAGCTCGAACGTTGTCTCTCTCTCTCTCTCTCTCTTTCGTGTCGTGTCGCTTGGAGGGGAGGGAGCAACGGTAGTCGTTTCGAGTTGACTTGATTCGGAGGAGACGTAGTCTCGTGGTTGTTCTCTGAATGTTGTTGGCCTGACCGATGAAGTTAAGAACTTAAGAGATATAGCTACTCCGTTTTTTGTGCTAATTGGGAGTCATGCGCGTACATTTCTTGTGTGCAGAGTTTCGGGAGTGTGATTGGTTAACTCTTTCAATGTACAGATTGATTGAGCTGTAACCTGTTGCTCGAACAAGAATGAGTATCTGCTTTAGAAGGTGAAGTTTCAAGTTTGGTCGAGAGCATGAACATAGTTAAGGGTGTTGCTGATTTAATTCGAAGGACTTCGAGCGGACAAACTGGAGACTCCAGTTCTGGGTTACAAGGGGAGAGGTTTCCACCTCCAGCGCCAAAAATCCGCTTCAGGTACTATTGCCTAATCTACTAAGAGTCTATCTTCTTTTTCTTTCTCTACCTTTTCATTTTGTAAGTCCAAGCACTTCAATGGACTCACAAGACAAATTTTATTTTGGACAAACAAGTATGATCTGTCAGGAGTAGATTGTTTCTTAAATATGAAGAGTGAGATGGGACTGAAGTGCTTGTTTCTCACCTAAAGAAAGGTGAACCAAGTGTCAGTGCTTATGATTGCAAACTAAGCTAGAGAAACATATTGAGGGTTTAGAAAAATGCACGCATCTTGCATGGGATGTATTAGCAGTATAATTGTTTATATGGCATTATGGCATTCTGGAAGGAGGGAATGGGGCTTAAATGGATTCGCAACTTTACTCTGGGTTTGTTGAGTTTTTGGTGTAATATTCGTTGAGTGGGAATGGATATGCAAAGGAATGTCAAATTCATTGCATCCTACCAAAAACAAAACTTTAATTTCCTCTCTGTTGTACTTCTCTTTCTGTTTTGATTCTTTAAAGGGGTAGCTTTAGCATTTTGACATTTCATGAATTAATTGTTTTGATTGACATAGATTTTTCTTGTCGCAACTTGCGCCATCATGATCCTTATACCCCATCGAAAACTGCATTCAAGGGGCATTGTTCAAATATTTTCACTGACGACTGAAATTGCGACATAATTAACCCTGTTGGGTACTCATGCAATTAACAGATTGAACATGAAAATACTGCTACTTTCTCAGTTTGGAAAATGCACTGTACATAAATTTTATTTGATAAATGAAATCAATGCGACTTCTTATTCTTATTTTGAAAAAAGAGCTATAAAATAACTATTATTATGTATTCCTGTAAAACAGCAAATGACTCTAGCATGCTTCATAATGTAGCGTGACACGATGAAGCAAACTGCCTATTGCTTGTGTACCACGGAAGGAGTGGCATTACCTTATTTTGTTTGATGTATGGTAGCATATCATAATCAAGGTTTTAGGTACCTATGGTCAAAACTGTACAAAGGAACAGGAATTTTGAGTCCGTTCAATTTCTCATCTCATCCAGCCTTGATTTTAGTCCATCCTACTAAATGTGGTTTAAACCTTCTAGAAAGGCTGGGAATCAAGAATAAATTGGAGAATATTATGTTAGCACAGGTTCTCATCTCTAAGGAAACTGATATTGCTTGTGAAAATTCAGTTTCTTGGTTTTGATATGATTATGACTGGCACCTGAATTCTAACTTCCTTGATATTTTTTCCAGTGAAGTCGGTGATGAAGCAATCTTGTATACTTTGTGGGAGAGATATGAGAAGGAAGTTGATAAGGTAATTAGAAGTTTCTCAAATATTCTCAGATAGTCTTTCTAGGTATTGTTTTGCATCTAAGATCCTTTCTAGGTATGATTTAGCAATTTCTAGTTGTATTTGTTGTATTTACATTCATGAAATGGAGATGGTTCATACTTCATGACAAGATATCTAGGTCTCTAAATGGATGCAATACTGTGCTTTAGTGGATGAACGATCTTTGTCAGGAGATTGTTTTTGTGTGTTTTGCTATCTGCATAATAGGACTGATGTTTCTTTGCCCCTGGACCTAAAATCCCACTAATGATCCGTCATAAAACCTCTCGGACTTTCCTTATTTTGGAAAGCCCTTCTATCTTTTCTTTCCAAATAGCCCTGAATGAAGGAGCGATTAAAGGCAGAAGAGTTTTCTGACCTCTGGATGAAGTCAATAATGCCAAATTAAGAGTTCCTCTGTAACAGGTCCTGCCATGGCCCAAGGAATGTGTTAGGATGACAAGGCTGAATTTTAAAATTTTTTGAGAAGAAGATAAATGGTTCTGCGTATGGCGGAACAGCTGCTGACCAGCAGTCAAGCTTTTCTATTTATATTTTCTGAATTTATCATAAAAAAGATAACCAATGCAGGCGATTTTGTTTACCAGCAATTATTCGATGGTTAAGTAAAAAATACCAGTTTCTTTTATATCCTGGAGCTGATATAAGTTGACTTACTGAGAAGTTACTATTTCTATTGCAAAGTCCTAACAAATTTTCCTTTCCCTGCTAGGATGCTGAGCGCAATAAGCAAGTTACCAAAATTGCATAGGGTTCTAATTATACTACCTTTGGACTAAAATTTTTCCCCAGTTTTCATGTACACAACGTTCCTGGAATGTCTGTATCATTATGGTTTTGGTGTTTTCCCTTTTGAGCAGATTTTATGAGCACTTTTGGACAGCTTGATATATTCACCCTCCCCTAACCTAAGTATTCATTATGATTTTTTCTTGTCCAAATGATTGTATATAATAAATATATTCTAGGATGTCTAGTTGGCTTCAGACCTTTTCTTTGCTGTATCGGTATTTATCTGGGGCAACTGTTTATTATCCCATCATTGGACCCTAGGTGGAAAAGAAGAAGTTGTTTCAAGTGTTCCTGAAGCAGTTCCTGACTGTATATGAGAACTGGAAACCGGTTAATTATGGTCAGTTTTCAGAGGCTTCTGTTTCAAGTGAGCCATTGGGGGAATATTCATCACATGTCGATGACATTGTTAGCGGATGCTCAAGTGGACATCCTGCTGGAGTAATATCAATTTTCATTCAGGAGATTGCACAGTTAACTGCACTAATTAATGAGCGTAAGTTGACTTTTTACTCATGTATTATTATGTGTTCTATGGAAATGCTTTTCTGATGATATATATATTTTTCCATCTCTCAGAGTATGAAAACTTTGTGTATGTGTAGTAATCATTCTTGTTGATCACTAGTCAAGAAAATACTGCTTTCCAATTATTTTACTTCATCATTTTTGGGCAGCATTTAATTTTCTTCATTGAAATACACGGTTTTTGCTACTTTTTTGGTGCGATGATGCCTTTCTATGACCTACAAGCTCTTTGGTTTCTGTGGCCTACTCAACTTTCTTTAACTGGACAACTTTGTGCATGCTGTTTGCTGATCTTCATGTTTGCTTTATAATGAGCAGCATTCTCATATTGTGCTCATCCCTTATAGCGACTGAGATTGTTGTCACATAAATACAAAGTGGAATAGTCTTAAGATTCCAGATTGATCTCAGTAGTTGCGTGCACAATTAAGTGTATCTTAGACTCAGGTGTAAATGGAACTTTATCAATGAATGCTTCTGATCTGGAAAGGTTGTTTTGCTCCCAAATTGATAAGAAATTATGCTCTGTCTGTGTCCTTTTATTTGCCTGTGGAGCATATAGCTGAAGTTCTGGTGTTTAGCATCTATAGCAGTTAGCTAAATCTTCTATGATATGCGATGTTTGTTTTTTGGTCATTCGTTTAATTACTGTTTGAGGTAATCAACCAAAGTTAGGCATATAATTACTGAGCTTCAAGTGGGTTATTCTCTTCCACTTCTCTGATTGGGGTGAACATTAGATCAAGTGGAGATCAGAAATTTATCAAGTATAAGATGATATAGATGAGATTCTACTTTGTTTATCTGGTATCAGTCTAGAGTAGGGCAATTATAGGAGTTGAAATTTGAGTTTACTGAACGTCTTGGATCTCCAAGATCTATTTTGAGGGCTGAAAAGGCTGCTGGAAATTCTGTAACTGTAGTTGAGAGGATGATTGATTTGGATTTTTCTGTGGTTGTAATGTCAGAAGGGCTAAAGTTCATCTATAATGACGTGAACTTGATCAGGAACCAAATCTTGTGCTGCTAGTCCCAGTAATTAGGGTACTTTAGAGCAGTTATCTAGGATAGCTCTCTTAAAGTCATGATTATTGTAATAGCTTCTCATTTGATGTATGGCACATCCATTAAGGCAATGCAACTGATGGATTGATCAAAGATCATTTTCTCTCATTGCATGAGCAATCACGAAGTATCCCCTTTGGCTATTTTTCTGTAGACAATTTTTTGTAAGCATTATTTGGACGATTTACCACAAAAGGTTATTGTGTTGTATGCCCTATTGTTGTTCTGGGATCTGTTCGGTATCTGTTATGTACCATGCATCTCTTTGAACAACTCTAGCTTGCTTGCCTATGTTGAGCACGATATAAGACGAAGAGTCCCTAAGTAGAGAGGCGGCAATTAAGTTATGATTAATATTATTTAGGGATAGCGCTTAAATCTTCTTTAGCTTGACATCTATGGTTTCTGAAGCATCACAGTTACGAGAAGAATTGCATCACACAATTAAAAAGTAAAGACTTTCTAAATTTAATAATTTATCATATCTCTGTTGAATAGAAATTACCATGATATTTGTGGACTATTTTGAAAATCCTACTACTAGTTGAAATAGAAACCTCTAAACAGAAAAAGTATTTCACTTGTCTTGTTATACTCCTAATTTAATAAAGAAAATAACTCTAGTTACTATCTAAACATAGAAGAACTCAAGTTACTATCCAATCATTAATTACTAACTTAACACTCTTTCCATAGGTCTTTAAACCATGTTTGAAGCATTCTGCATCAGAATGTCAAGAGTTGAGTTGGCATTTCTTTAGGTGCACCTGCAGTGGACACTTAATAGTGGTGATATTATATCTACAAGTACTGAGCAAATTTCTACCCATGCTTCTTACTATTGGCTGGTTCTTCGACAGTTTCCGTTCAGTCATTTGTTTGACAACTGCTAGGTTCCACTTCAGATGAGATAGCTTTTTGGTCTTAATCAAATTGGGTCAAGGGCATGCTATGAGGTCCGTGGCAATCGTGTTTTCTTAAAGAGAAACCTAATCTTGGATCAATAAGTATAAACAGAGATTAGTGCTTGCTTGCCATTAGGTCTTTAGAAATTCACTGACAATAATCTAATTAGCAACTTTGTCTGTTATACCTAAGTGATTCTGTCAGAAGATGTACTCCTTTTCATCTCAAGGCTCAGTTCTTGTGATGCATTAGGGTTTCTTCTGTTTATATTTACCATGTGCATTGCTCTTTATCCCCCAATCAGGGCATTAGTATGGTGCTTTTTATCTTACATTATGCAAGCAATTTGTGGTTATAAAAAGCAAATGACTCTTTTCCAAATAAATTCAGTGAGTTCCAGCATCATGCAATCAAACATCAACTTAGTGGGGCCTTCTACAAGCTTCATTGTCACATCTGAAGGCATACCCGTGTTGGTCGCTCTGTCAATTGTTACACGTTCAATGCATAACTGCAGAGTCTTTGACTACTATGGAGGGGTACAAAAGCTTACAGCATTGATGAAAGGTAGGCTAATACGAACTCTTTGTCATGTAGAACTGCTGGGCATGTTTTTGTCTCGCTGTTACTGGCTATATTGTATCTTTGTTTTTAAATACTTTCTTTAAGTTCTTTTTTTGTAAGACAATTGTCTAGTGGACCTTGATTGCCATGCGACTGCTGATCCCTGGTGAGAATGATGTGCTGCACTGTTCTTTGTCCTCAATCTCTTTCTGTCTCATGTTTGATTATACCATTTTTCTTATTTCTGCGTGGGAGTTCGGGAGAGTTAATTTTGTGCATGCGTAATATGTCCCAATAATTTCTGGGCTTGAATTAGTATTCCTCAAATCTATTCTCAAATCCCTTAGCCCTTTCCACCTTATGGTGAAAGTTGGAACAGGTTAACAGTTTGTCTTTACTTCTCAAGTATATGAAAATATTATTGTCACTTGCAATATTTAATGAAGTTGGCTTTTTAGGGTATAAATTTTGGATGGGATTCCTTATGTGAGTCTTTTGTTTGTTCGCTCATCCATGTAATTTAATAATGTGGGGTCACTTTGTTGCAGGTGCTGTTGTCCAGCTTAAGACAATAACTGGCTCACTCTCTGCAGATGAAAATTTCTCCAACTTTACATTAGAGAAGATCAAGCTTTTGCAACAGATCCTTGTGCATGTTGTGTCCATAATTTATGGTTTCATTGATTGGATTCCACATTCGTATAAGAAGGCTCAGTTTGACAGCAGTATCAGTTGCTGTAATCTGCCTTGGAAATCTCCCTCTGTATTTGATTCTGATAGTGTCATGAACATTCCTTTGTCCGAAACAAGGTTACTTTGGCATCAGAAGGCCGTAGTTTCTTTGATGGAGGCTGGTGGACTTAACTGGTTAGTAGGTAAGGTAGGAGATTTCGAGTTTCTTCACAAATTTAGCATGGTACGGGCATAGAAAATTTCTGATTTGTCATGTGGACATTCAAGGTTCTCGCTGCTTATGTGACTTGCATAATTGCATCTGGCTATGTAGATTGTCGTTGTTCAATTTAGAGATATAGTATTGCATTCTCGGTTTTTGTAGCCCATTCATTTCTTGTGATTATAGAGTTTGAATAGCTAATGAGCATTGTCATAAACAGAGTCTTTCTTCCTTAGATATATTGTTAAAAAACTTTTCCTTTCGCTACTTGTGAGACTTGCATTCTTAATGAATGACCTTGTACTTTGAGTTTTGCAACATTTAAGGTAAATTTGCTTCAGCTGGGGTGAAAACAAATGGTGCAGATGTGTGTACTGTCAATCTTTCTGATTGCTTTCTCACATAAGATTCCTTCTTTATATTTTATTGATCATTTCCTGTAAGAACTGCTTTTCAAGTGGGATACAATAAGTTGAGGAAATGGGAGTGGGTTAGGCTTTCACTGGAAATGCAATGTCACTACCTCTTAAATGTGCAGACTTCTGGTAGAGTGCTTATCTCTGTGGTTCAGTTGTTGATTTAAAAAGATCCCTTTATGTTTCAGATCTCTTGCGTGTAATCAGAAGGTTGAGTATGAAAGAACAGTTTATGGATGTCAATCTTCAGCATTTGACCTTGAAAAGTCTTCTATCTGCTTTATCTGGGAATCTGAGGGGCCAGAACCATTTCAAAAGCATTGGAGGACTTGAAGTTTTACTGGATGGACTTGGACTTCCAACAAATAACGTGTATAATTTGAAAAATATCTTCAATGTCATTGATAAAAGGTATATTTACTTACTAGCAGTGTTATTGCTAAGAAATGTTCTTTAGGTCCACTTTAATATCATTCAGAAATGTTCCATTTACTCCTGCAAGCCTTACGTGGTGATTATAATCTTATTTTCACTCATTAACTTATCATTTTTTTGAATCTGTGAAATAAACAGTGAGTTCATTATTAATCAGTAACATGCCATAACAATGAATTTGTTGTGTCAGCTAACGTAAATGCTTTGATTGATAAAGATATGCTGTGTAGATCTCTTTCCCTCTCTTCTTTCAGTTTTAGAAGAAAGACACATGATTTGAGATAGAAAGGAAAATAAGTTCATTGAAATAAGTCTACGCCTGAAGGTGACATCATTCGTAGCTCAAAAAGTTTAATTAGCCCTTTCGAGTCAAGGCTGAAATTTCGAACATTAGAAATGCCAATCTAGGAACGGCCCTTGATAAATTAGTGCCCTCTCTGTATAACCAGTAGTGGAAGATTTTATGCTTTCAAATGAATCTATAATGCTTCTGTACCTAAAATAGCATGATCATATTATTGATATATCAAAATGCATGCATTCTTCTTATGTTGATCCAGAGGTATCACTTATACAAATATATTCATATACACATGTATTTTATGATGTGTTTTCTCTACTTCTACTTGATAATTGAAAGAAAAAGCTTGTCTGCTGCAGTAATTCGTTGTGCGCATTGCTTTTGTCGATAGTATTTATCTCTTGACAGTGTGAAGATGATAAATTTGTTATCTAGTACTAGAAAGATGATAACATCAGGGGCATGTGTTGTTAGTTTTGGTGTTTTGAATGTTGGAGAAGGATTAGTTGCAGCCAATATGATGCTTCTTGGTCAACTAACTTTTATGAAAGTCAGATATTCGACAAGAATGATGATTGAGCTTTGTAATAAGTGGGTAAATGATATCGCAGAGGCTGATTTAATATCGGGACGTACTTGGGCATGTTGGCTAGTGAACAGTCATTTTCAATTGTTGCTGTGTTAGTATAAGAAAGCCAAAAAGCCTTTTGTATGTGTGAGTCAGTGCTAGAGGTGTTAAATGGGTTGTGCAACCCATTTATAGACCCATTTATGGTTAAATGGGTCATTAATGGGTCAAGCTTTATTTCATAAAGCACCCATAATGGGTTTTAATTGGTCAAGACTAAGATATATGGGTTTTAAATGGATCTCTGACCCGTTTATGACCCATTTATCAACCTATTAAAAATGAACTCATTTATTTTCACTCAAAACCTCACCATCTCTCTCTCCTCTCTTTAACTTTACAATTTTTTTTTTAATAAAAACCGAATTTATAATTATTTTTTTTCTTTTTTCTTTCTTTCTTTTTTTTTTCCCTTTCTTCTTCCTTCTGTCGCTGATAGGCGACCGGCCAAGCGAGCCTCGAGCTCACCGGTGTCGGGCGAGCTCAAGCTCGTTGGATCTGGTGAGGTGGAGGCCTTGCTGATGCCCGGCGAGGCTCGAGCCTCGCCGATCTGGCGAGACTCGAACTCACTAGCGTTGGGTGAGGCTCGAGCCTCGCCAGATCCGACGAGGGGCGAGCTCGAGCTCGCTCGACGCCGGCGAGCCTCGCCGGATCCGGCGAGGGGGAGCTCAAGCTCGCCGGATCTGGGAGCCGTGAGCTCGCCGACGTCGGCGAGTCGGGCGAGCTCGAGGCTCGCCCGTGGCTGGCGGCCGGCTATCGTCGTGTGGCCGCGCCGGCCAAAGAAGAAGAACAAAAAAGAAAAAAAGAAAAAGAAAAAGAAAAATTATATTTAAAAAATAAAAATAAAAATAAAAAATTAAAATTAAAATTTTTTTAAAAATAAAATAATTAAAATTAGATTTTTAATAAGAATAAACATAATTAAAATTCGATTTTTAAAATAATTATTTTAAAAATTATAAAAAGTCCAATGTATAAAACTATTTTAGTTTTTAAATATATATAAGAAATAATTTTTTTGAAAAATTATAAAAAATTGAAAAATTATTGATTTGATTTGTATTGCTTTGAAGATTTTTAGTAATATAATCTTTTAAAAAAAAACGTAAGAATAAGTTTTCCTAAATTTGGTTAAATATGAAAATATTTTATTAATATGGGTCGGGTCGGGTATAGGTTGGGTATGGGTCGAAAAATTTACATTAGACATAAATGGGTCATAAATGGGTTAATGGGTCAATTTGGGTCGACCCATTAATGACCCAACCCAAACCCAACCCGACCCACCCGTTTAACAGCTCTAGTCAGTGCTTTGGATATAGGAGGTGAGCATTAGTGAGTGGGCTAGCTACTTTGTCGTGACTCAAAGCTCATTGAAGTCATAGAATCATTGTCTCTCAAATTCAGGAATAAAGCTGTGTCTCTTGACTTCTTTAGTGTCAAGATGGTGGGCCTCTTGCACCTGTTTGTGCTTTCAAAATTGCTTAGCCACTAGCTGAAGGGCCCATGTTATGCACAAGAAATATAGATGAATTTTGTTTTCCTTAAGAATGAAATGGAATCTATGAACAAACACAAATTTTTCAGCAATAGCTATAATATTATTTCTGAGATCATTTATACAAGAAAAAAAAGTAAATAAGGAGAAATTAGGCTTCTGAGTTTTTAAGGTATGCAATATATGTGATACGAATGCTACAATCATGAAGTTTCGCAGAAATGCTTGTATGTTGTCATAACTTGTTTATTCCAAAGGTTTGCAAGAAGTTATATTATGACTAATAAATCTTGCACTCTAGTATAAATATCAATTGGTATAATTATCCATGCCGATTATTCGATAGTGGGATGAATCTCATGTTTATACGTATGTTATTGTACAAGATTCTTATCATATCATAGAGTAGAAGGTGAGGCATTGGAGTATGAATTACACCACTTAAATTGATGCTTGAAATGGATTTCAAATGGCTATAGGGTTATGTTGTTTACTTGCTTTCAGTGCACTGTAACCAACCTTAAAAAATTTGATTAAGTTATCCACTTGGGTGCCGTGTGATTATGTTGGATGGATAGACATTTACTTAATGAAATTCAGCATAAGTTGGTTGATTTAAATTCTCAAATGAAAATGATTCAGGGTTGCTTTTAGTTATTTTAAAATGACTAAGTGCCAAAAGCTGAATAGAGGGTTATATGAATATAGTCAGTCAATCAAATTGAAAGGGTTTTCTGATTTTCTCTTCTTCCGGAGTAAATATCGCTAATAAGAGAATTGACATCAGAAAACAAGTGAATGACACACATCGTTGACTCAATCCTTTTACTGATACACAAAAACCTGCATAATTTAATTTACAAGTGAACCTCAAACTCCATGGAGCATCAAGGGTACTTACGGTGAAGATTTTCTATAACTGAATAAGATTGACAGTAACTGAAATGCGTAGCCTCTATGATGAAGCGGCAGTTTTATCTTTATCCAATGGAGTTGCTGTGTGCTAGTTTTTGTTTCTGTTGAAATATCTGTATAGAAATGTGTGTCAATAATTGTCATTGGATGTGGTTCTGAGATGGTAATCTTCAATTACTGCATATTGATTTATGCTTCAATGTTCTAACATTTCAATTTTATTGTAGAGATGAGAATCCTTTGCTGCATTTACTTCGGCTTCATATTCTTTCACTGGAAGTTCTCAGGGAAGCTGTGTATCCTTTATTTGGAATGAATGCGAGGATCTTCTTCATTTTCTTTTTTTTTTTTGATTGACGTGTTATAGGTGCAGAATACAAGGACCAAGAAGGGAGGGATGGGGTTTGAATTGTTTGTTATGTTAAGTTGGTGTTTATTTTGAAAGAATTTGCATAAGTGTGATAATTCAGACAATTCAAGCAACAATAAGGCAATAAATAAATGAGTTAACAAGAGTGAAACCCAGATTGATGTTAATAAAGGTTCAGCCACCTTTAGCTACTTTATTTCTTCCAGTTCTAGCCGCCCAATTATGCTTGAATTCACTCATTAGACAAATTTTACATAATTGCCCACAGTTTGGCAGGACTTTTTCCTTCCTCTGATCTGATGCCCCTTAGCACTCTGCCAGTACCTTGGAGTGTAAGCCACTCAAACTGATACCTCATAATGGGAATGGACCTTTTTACTGGACAGTTGAATTACTAGGTTTTTCCTTACACTGGTTTGTGGATTCCATGCCAGAACTTATAGCCTCTGATATAGCTCACAGGAGAATTAAACCCTCTACTTTTACATTGTGGTGAACTATCTTTCAAATGTCAATCACTCTACCCCAATGTTTACAGACAAAAACGAATACTCAAGAGTGAGTTAAGCAAATTTGACAAACCGCCAGCATAAGAATTACAAAAGAACGGATGTATGAGGTGCAAGAGTAGAAAACTGCCAGTGTAGCAAAACTTTTCTCAACTTGGAAGTTGAATATCTGTCTTCGAACTGCTTGTCTTACTCCTTTTGAATTTCCATGAGAGTGACAGTCCATATCTCATTTAGGTGTAATAGATTCTCCATATCTTCAGATTGTCCCAGTTGCTAGCTGTACACAATCATCTATATGTGACTGGTCATCCATATATTTTCCATTTCCAATAACTTAGTCAAATAACCCGAGATTTTCCTGCAAACCAAGGCTGTGAAGATCCCTGACAGATGTTATTTAATGCCATGAGCTATTATCATGTTTCACAAACAAGATTTGCTTAGTGAAATTTCCTTCTGCATCTGCTTCCTTGTCACTAGCAGAACTTGGAATTTTGTGAAGTTATATCTTTTTAACACAGTGTTTTTCCCTTTCACACGCATGTCTTTCTTTTTCTGTTATGTTTTAATGATATTTTGCAAATCTAGAACATGATGGCTTTTGTATTTTCTTTTTCTTTTTTTTTTTTTGGGGGGGGTGGGAGGTAGCTTTGTATAATTTCTGCACTTAATTGCATTTCTCTTTTCTCAGGTGCAAATTATGTGGCGGGACTTTCAACTTCTGCCTTTATGCTTCTGTCTTACCACAGTGTTTATTGCATTCCCTTGAATAACTAATGATAGCTCTTTTCTAGCCACACAAAAAAAAAAAAAAAAAAAAAAAAAGGAAGAAGAAAAAAAAAAAAAAAAAAAAAAAGAAAAAGAAAAACAAAAAAACTCGTCATAGCTCTTAATGAGAACTTGTGATCATCACAATGAACAAGGGTGCTCAACATTGGTTTCGAGATATTTGTGACAATGTGCCTCTCCTTATTTCATGACAAACATGTGAGCTTTGTCTTTTGTTGTGCAGTCCTTGACTTGGTTACAACTAATTTACTGTTCTTCTTCAAATGATGCTGTTTGCTTTGATTGTTCCCTATGCTTCAGCTTTTGTTTAACATGAAAGAAATTATGTAATTGATACCATGCATTTGTATATTGTTAATTGTTTGTCACTCGATTAATGTTTGGTTCTTCTCTTGCTAGTGCTTTCATTAAAACTGTTGTGAATTGGCACCTTAACCATCCACAGCTTTGGGAATCTGAGCAACTTGCAGTTCCTTTGTGAAAATGGAAGAACTCATAAGTTTGCAAATAGCTTTTGTTCTCCTGCTTTCGTTTTCCAAGAACACAAGCAACAGGACAAGGTGTTGCCTCACCAAGATAATTTGGAAAATGATAAGCAATCCACAACAAATCCTGCATCTCCCATTACACTTCCATCCGATGGCTTCAGTTCTCATCTGTGGGTTGATTATATAGTCAAGTTGAGCATCGTGCTATGCTCTTTTCTGTATGCTCCAGAAGATATTAGTTCTCATCATGTCCAAGGAGCACTTAATCGAACTGCAATGCCAGGCTACCCTGCATATGGTGAACTTTCAGTCAAGTGGGTCTTAAAGGTTCTTCTCACGGTCTTCCCTTGCATCAGGGTTTTCTCTGATCAAACTGAGCTGCCAAGCCATTTAAGGTAGATGATGAGATTTATAAAGCGGCTTGTCCTCTATATGATTACTTTATTTATGATGGTTGACATCTCTATTTGAATCTTATGCTTTCAAGTCCAATATTTGAACCTGAGACAGTGGTCTAGTAAAGATTCAGATCCTGATTAAGAAATCTTAGGATTGGTTGTTTCTATTTGGAACGTCAATGTCCACATGGACGAAATAGCTAACGCAGACTATTACTTGTTTAAATTTTTATTTATAATTACCCAAAAGTTTGGTTGCAATTTGTGAGTTTGCATTATTTATGTGGTATTATTCCTCTTTCTTAATTTCCTTGCCTGTCTGCAATCTGCAGGATCTTCATTAATACTTTGCAGCACTTCACTCTTAATGCCTTTAGGAAAGTTCTTGTTTCCTTACCTGCATCGATTGAAGTATTCAGAGATGAGGGGTTATGGGAGCTCTTCTTCTCTGAAAATTTCTTCTATTTTGGCTCTGCCTTCCATGAATCATGTACAGAGATATGCAAAAGTCAGGAGGCTTCTTCAGCGATGTGTGAAGTATCTTCCTCCAATTTCACTTTCAATCAATTAAAAGCCAGTCACACGGAAATTCTTCAGATGGAAATTATTTCATTTGTTGAATTGGCTGCAACATCCCATGAAAATGTGCACAACTTGGTAGTTCCCTTTTCCTTGTCTTAAGAATTTTATATGATACATGTTTCTATCCGGCTGATGCCATGTATAGCATACAGTAGTGGAATACATTTTGAAGATCTGTTTTAGGCATCTGATGCGGTTCACTGCTAGTATTACCCATTGGCATTGATTTAGATGCCATATAATTGTAAGTATATGGCGACTAAAGTCTTAATGTCAAATACGGGTATCATATAGCAATTAATATGCTTTCTAATGGCCATATAATCTTGAAGATTGGACAAATGCTTGGAATTGTCAGTGTTCATGATTTAGTTTTCCACATACTCTGACTATTAGTAGTACACATTTTAAAATAGGATGGAGTCCTTTATGGAAATTTCTTTAGCTTTTTCTTACGTTTTTCATTGTGGTAAACTGTTATTGTTTTTGTAGTTATCTATGCACCAGTACTGTTGCAACTCCTTATGTTTTTCTTTCTCTATCTCATGCTGTGGCAGCCTGAAGTGTCAGTTTTGTTAGATGCCTTTGAACAGTCTGCTTGCAACTCCAGACTCTCTAGTGCTCTTGCAAGGAGTCTTCTTCATATATTACAACTTTCAGCAGAGAAAACTCTTGCTTCCTTTAAGGCACTTGATGCAATTCCACGAATACTCAAGGTGGTGTGCATTCAAGCCCAAGAACTTCGACGGTCTGGAAAAACAGGGCCATTTCTTGGGAGTAAGGAAACGTTGGTTCCTGCTCATAGGTCTCAGGAATCTGATTCATCTGATACAGCACAGAATTGGCAGAAAAGTATGAAAACGGCCATGAATATATTCTCGGAGTATCTATCATCAGATGATGATGCAAAGTTATCTATTTTGGTCAGCAGCACATCCGTCGATTGTTTATTTGATTTATTCTGGGAGGAGGATTTGAGGCGCTGTGTTCTTAATCACATTCTGGACCTCATGAAGGTAATATTATTCTCTGTTTAGTGGACAGGCTTCAGTACTTTCTACGGCTCAGAGAACTTACAAAATGTTTTTGCCTTCCCAGATTGTTCCATCTTCTACGGAAGATCAAAAGGCAACCTTGTACTTATGCTCTAAATATTTGGAAACCTTTACTCAAATAAAGGAACAAGGGAAAAGCTTTGTGGAGCTGTCTATTGATCTATTGATTGGAATTAGAGAAATAATCCAGAGTAATTCGGAGGTAAATCTGCTTTTTTTTTTTTTAAATGTTCCCTGTCCAGTCAGTTGGCTGTAGTTGGGACATCCTCAGCACCAGGGTGAGGGGGTTTGTGGAAGTGCAGTAATTTTTTCCCTGTCAAGTAAGCAAATGGGCTGTTTGTTGTCTGACTGAGGAACTTTTTTGTCTTCAGCATTATCAGGCTTTGTTTCGAGAAGGACAGTGCTTTCTGCATGTTGTCTCGTTATTAAATGGTAATCTTGACATGGTCAAGGGAGAGGAGTTGGTTCTGAATGTCCTTCAGACTCTCACCTGTCTTCTTGCTGGTAATGATGTCTCAAAGGTAATACTTTGTATATAGTTGATAATGCATTTTTACTCTTATCTCATATGGTGCTTTGAAGTTTTTTTGCTAGTAATACCATTACTTTGTCCCCTAATTTTTGGTTGAAATATTCCTTCCATTAGACAAGCTGCCAGGGCATGGTGACAAGCAGAGCATTTGTAGGTTTTAGCTGGTCATATCATCTCTAGACTTAGCTCTGTATATTTCCTTTAATAATATATTTTGGATTATTCCATCTTTGACGACTTTAGCCTACGGCCTGTAACGTCAAGTCCTAACATCCTCCTTTGTTTATCCTACGTCTGTGCAGCTACATAGATATTGATTTTCCAGCAGGTAATCTAAAGATGACAATGGTGTAGATTATCATTTCACTTTATGCACTCTTGGTTGTTCTTTCACATTGTTGGATCCAATAACGTATTTGTGGTTGTGTTGTGTGGGAAGGTTATAACTTAAAGTTAATTTATGATCTTGTCGAGAAATCCCTTTTTGTTTCAAGAGCAGTCCTGGTAATTTGAGTGCATAACTTTGGATATGCCTTACTTCATGAAGTATGGAACATGGAATAACTGCAGTGATACAGTGAGATTGTGGCACCCTCGTTTAGGCTTGCTAGATAGATGCACTAAGTGGATCCGTGCCTTTGGAATAACTTTTATAAGTATTACAGTGCTTGTTATCTTCAATATTTAAAATTTTCCATTTGACAGTGGTACTAAAATGTTGTCCATATCGACTTGAATTACATTAGTCCCTCCAGTCAAGTGACTCCAGGTCTGCAATGGAGAAATTGGATAAATTCAGATAGGCTTTTTGTGACATGCTCATATATTGGTTATTGCAGAGTTCAAGGTCATTATCTTCATCAATTTCAGAGATGCTGTTCCTGTGGTTATGGCAACTGTGAAGTAGGAATATCTCAGGGATAAATTAGGAATTTTGTGCTTTAAGCAATAACGTTAATCTAATTGGGCAGTTCCTTTGGAGAATGGGGATAGTGTTTTCATTATCTATTGATTGATGCCTAATGTTTTGGCTGTATTTAGTAGTGATCTTACTCGAAGAAAGTTAATGATCTCATAGATAGGGTGCGTTTAGTTCAGCATTCTCAGCCTCCAAAGCCCCTTGGGGAAATGCTGGACTATTTGACAACCATTTTGAAGTAGCTTTCAAGTGAAAGCCGGCATTGGAAAGGCTGAAAGCCCAATGTTAGTGGGGACTAGCTTTGACCTTTCAGCATTTTGGCCAAATGCTGAAACTTATTTTTTTCTTTCAAAACTATCCTCACTCATTCTTCAAATTTTTGATTTTGCCATCGTTATTATTTTTTAAATACTAAAATAATGCTAAAAAAATCAAATATATATAAAAATGCTAAAAAAATTAAATATATTTTTGGTCTTTTAAAAAAATTATTTATATATTTGATTTTTTTAGTATTATTGTCAAAATTTATATTGAAAAAGTTGTATGCATTTTTTTTTTCAATTTTAAACAAATAAAAAAAAATTCCGACAAAGGGTTTGGTCTTTAAAAAAAAATTATATATATGTATTTGATTTCTTAGTAGTATTTTCAAATTTATATTTAAAAAGTTGCATACATTATTTTTCAAATTTTAAAAATAGAAATTAAAAAATTGCGATGAAGAATATGGTCTTTTTTAAAATATATATGTATTTATTTTTTTATTATTATTGTGAAAATTTATATTTAAAAAGTGGCATACATTATTTTTTTTTTTTCAATTTTAAACAATTAAAAATGAAAAAATTTTGACGAAGGGTTTGGCCTTTTTAAAAATATATATATATGTATTTGATTTTTTAGCATTATTTTCAAATTTATATTTAAAAATTTGCATACACTATTTTTTAAATTTTAAACGAATAAAAATTAAAAAATTTCGACTAAGGATTTGGTCTTTTTAAAAAAAAAAAATTATATATATGTATTCGATTTTTTTAGCATTATTGTGAAAATTTATATTTAAAAAGTTGCATATATAATTTTTTTTTTTCAATTTTAAGCAAATAAAAATTAAAAAGTTTTGATGAAGGGTTTGGTCTTTTTTTTTTTAATAAAAATTATATATATTCGATTTTTTTAGTATTATTGTCAAAATTTATATTCAAAAAGTTGCAGACACTATTTTTTTCAATTTTAAACAAATAAAATTAAAAAAAAAACTAATATTAATCACCCAAAGAGCTTTTCAAATGTGTCAAACGGAGCATAGTTTATCAAAAGGCCTTTGCATTTGCCTAAAGTTTTTTAGGCTAAATTGCTTTGCATTTTTCCAATGGACTTTCAAAATGCTGAACCAATCGCACCCATATAGTAGGTTAAACTGTTGGGGTTTTCAATAATTGAAATTGCCTTTCTAGGAAAATTGGTACTCCTACAGAGGCTGTACAAATGGCTTAGTCAATTTAGCTTGAAGGCACAGCAATGGCGTTTCTGGTTCCTTATTGTTGGAAATTTTTGCAAAAACTTCCTTTGAAATTAGTAGCTTCTAATCCTTCCATATTGGAAAGAGGGCCTTCAGGAAGAGCGTTGATTGTTTCTGATCCTTTCAATAAAACTGAGGTTTGATGGAATTATTTGAACATCGAGTGTGGTGAGGACAATAGTTTGACAGTTCTAGTTCATACTTTGCCCATTTATGCTCATGCAGGCACATCATTTTTGTGAAACCTGCGCACAGTATGGTGTGAATTTTTCAACTGACTTTTGTTTGGATTTTCATGAAATGACTTTTTTTCATTAGGACAACCTATTTGACATATGTTTAATGAGTGCTGATCACGGGTAACCTTTATTCATAGAACAAAAGAAATATTTTCACGTAGATCCAGAAACTGAGTAGGTCATTTTCAATATGTTGAAAGATTGAAAATGACCTATATAAGAGTAGGTTTTCTAAATCTGAGCATATTGATTTGACATAATCTTTCTTTGTACTATTTTTCCAACCCAGCAGAAGAAATAATCCCTGTGCAAGAACTTATAATTGCTAGGTTGTTCTGCTATTGGATTTCTCTTCATTTTGGCAGATTGCATTCAGAGCGCTTGTTGGCAGTGGTTACCAGACACTTCAAAGTTTGCTACTGGACTTCTGTCAATCGCAGCCTGGTGAAGCACTCCTAAATGCTCTCCTTGATATGCTTGTAGATGGAAGATTTGATGTAAAGTCTAACTTTATTGTCAAGGTGACTCAGTGATGCCTCTGTTTTTAGAAAGTTGGAAGAATTACAAAATGAGATTTAATGCTTCTGCTACTAAGCCATGATCTTTTGCTTTTCATTTGTTTTGACTCAGAACGAAGATGTAATCATACTTTATCTCAGCGTTCTGCAGAAGGTTGGTAGTATAATCTCCTCAGACTCGGTGAATAAGGGTTATCTACATTTTTGTTCTGAGGCCTTATAGCCTTATATTCACAGTTATTGCAAGTAATTAATTTTTTTTACCATATTCTGTGGTTGGGCAGAGCAGTGCTTCTTTGCGTCATCATGGGCTTAATACTTTCCAGCTATTGCTTAGAGATTCCATATCAAACCGAGCTTCCTGCGTCAGAGTGGGAACGCTCAGTTTTCTTCTCGACTGGTTTTCTCAAGAAGATGATGATCATGTCATCATGCGGACTGCCCAGTTGATTCAGGTCATGGGTGGTCACAGCATATCTGGGAAGGATATTCGCAAAATTTTTGCTCTTCTTCGCAGTGAGAAAGTTGGAGCCCGGCAGCAGTATTGTTCATTATTGTTGACTACTGTTCTATCAATGCTAAATGAGAGGGGACCGACTGCCTTTTTTGACCTCAGCGGTAGTGATTCTGTAAGTGTGCACAGCAATCATTGGAAGATGTGAAGAGAATAGTCTTGCTTATGGATTAGGTTGTGAACTGTATTTGTTGCCTCATTGTTGGGTCTGCCCATCATGGAATATAGGATCAGCATGTGATAGGAGAGAAATATAGTCCTTCTCCAATCATGCCTTCCTCATAGGGGGAGGGACTAAGGTGATATTGGATTTATTGGTGAAGAGAACAACATACTAGATGTGAATGATGCTGGGTCTTTATTTGGTTAATATGGACATGCTGTTTTCCATCAAAAAGATTTGTCTCCTTGCTGTTTTTTCCTTTCTGTGCTTTTTCTCCTTTTTTGATGAAGATGGGCAGGGACCATATTTTTATTTGTGATGTGTCACTTGGTGAGCATCATAGTTGGATTAGATGGTACCCATGGTCAATCTGCAGTGCTCACCTGAGGATCTGATACTTTTTGGAGCATTTAAATACTTAACCATGCTTTTGTTTAATTGCTTAAGCTTTTAGAGCAATTGGAAATTCTACGAAATTTTCAAATTATTAGAGCATGATGTCTTGCATTCAAATCTCTCAAGACTCTTTTGCATCCTCAAGATAGTTAATTTCTACCCTTAGTGTTAGGCCAAATACAAGCCTACACGTGAGGAGTATTAGAGCATATTAATATAAAAAAACATCCATATCTTATTATTTAAGCTTTAGGAAAGTTGACCTGATAGAATTTTTTAATTTCTTTATTGGATTTTTTAATTTCTACTTACAGAACTAGAATTCAACTTGGTTCTTTAGTTTATTGTTTTTGATAAAAATCAAATGTGGTCAATCTCTGCTCAAATGGGACTTTTTTCACATAGGTGTCTTTCATAAGTCACTTATGAACGTATGTTTTTCCTAGGTTTGGATTAGTTCAGGCTAGTCATTTTAGTTCCATTGGTAATATTGTGTGGACCTGTAAATTTCACAGATATCCAATCATGTGACGTGGTGGAGAGAGATAGCCCAAGAAAAGATAATAAATATGTAACTTGATGGACTGTTGTGTGATTAGTATACAAATTCATCTATGCTTCATCACTTTTCTTGTGCCATTAAGCATGCTTGTTATATATTTAGATATATTAACTGATCTTCACCATTTTTGTTTCAAAGCAGGGTATCCAGATCAGATCACCTATACAGTGGCCTCTTAATAAGGGCTTCTCTTTTTCATGTTGGCTTAGGGTAGAAAATTTTCCTAGAAATGGAGCAATGAGTCTTTTTAGTTTTCTCACGGAAAATGGAAGAGGTTGTGTGGCTCTACTTTCAAAGGAGAGGCTAATATATGAGGTAGACATGTCTCCTTTGGTCTTAGTCATTTCTTGAGATGAATTTAACTAACTTTTCTAGTGAGATACCACTCTATATTGATGTCTTGAATATGAAAATTTGTGGTTCTTTGTGCAAGCAGAGCTGGCACTGATATTTCTTATGTTCACCTTTTCTGCAGTCAGTCAACCTTAAGGAACAGTCTGTTGGCCTGCAAGTTAATTTAGTGAAGAAAAAATGGCATCATCTATGCTTAACACACAGCATCGGAAGAGCATTTTCTGGGGGGAGTCTTTTACGGTGTTACTTGGATGGTGATCTTGTATCATCTGATAGATGCAGGTTTTGTTGCATCCAATTTTTATGATATTTACTTCTTTTCCCTGGTGTAGGATTTTATTTCTATGGAGATTGCTGTGAGAGAGAACGGTGCATATGCACTTCAATCTCAAAATGCTGTCCACATTAAAACTGAACCACTTAAAAGGATGATAATAAATGCTGTTTATTGAACCATTGGATCTGATTTTACTGTTATATCTGGTGATCTTAACTATAAGGGCCCTGGTTAAAGGGTGTGTGCGATGAGCATATGTTGTGTAATGCATTTCCATTCTGGTGAAATTATCCTTCTTAGAACTCAGTGACTAAATTGCACATGATTCTTTCAAACACTTGCCCTGGCCATTTGATCTACTAACTTTTTTTCTTCTTTCTTCGGCTATGAAGTTAATCTTTTGTATACCTCCTGAATGTTACTCAATGCTAAGTTAGGAGAGGGTATACTTGTTTTCTTTTCAATTAAGAATATTGAGGTAAAATAGCTTTGTATTGACAAATCAATATGGTAGCGGATGAATGAAAGCATGAAAGCATTTATGAGAACACAAGATTTTGTGTCAGAAACAAGGGTTAATTAAGAAAAAGAGGCTATAAGCACAACCTTTGAATTTAGCCAAACCTTTCGGTTTTATCAAAGTATCTTATATACTTATCTTAATTGAAATTCTGGCTACTTTGAGTCTACTATTGATGTTTTCCTTAAAGAGGATGATGTGGCAGATGGAAATGCGGACTCCATGTCAATTATATGTGCCAACAAGGGCGCATCATTTTAAAAGCAAACATCTACTTCATATTGTCCAATTTAAAGGAAAAGATGAGAACAACACTAAGCAAATGTAAAATAGAAAGTATATCCTTCTATGTTAGTATCATCGACTATTCCTTTCTTTGTTGACTGTCCTTAGAGTTGCTGAAAGCTAAGAGGATTTGCTTCAATCTAACTGTGTTTCGGTTTTGCAGTCTTTCTCTCCATATGTAAAAGATTCTCTTTTCACCAAGTGAATACACGAAAAGTCAACATCAATATATATATGATATTTAATTCTATAATTTATTTTCCCTCATTTCATTTGAAGTTGTTCATTCTTTTAGCAACCTTCAGTGTCAAGGATTGGGTAATTTATAAAAGCAGTTGCCAGTGGGTGATTACTTTGAAATACATATATAGAAATTATATTGTAAAATGTTCTCTAGTTGCACAGAGCTTCTTCTGGGAATGTTGCAAATCAAGTTTCAGTTGCTGCTCGCAAATAAGTAGATGAAGAAACGAACTCACATTCCAAAGCCTCTCTCTCTCTCTCTCATGGCTTAGTCCCCTTGGTTTTCGTCTCATTGGATTCTTCACTTCTCACTGAATTAGAAGAGCCTTTTCTGTTTTTTTGTGGGTTTACTATTTTTTCTTTGCTCTTTATTTCTTAATTCAGACAAATTTAGCCTCCCTTGGCTTTTTTGGAGTGATGTGCATTCCACATGGCACTTTAATTGAGGTGCAGCATTTCGATAGTATTTACCACTTAAATGTTGATGGAAAACTCTAACATCAGACTAACAGGACTAGACTCGATGGACTAAAATATTTAGTGAGTTGTGAGAAAATTCAAACGTAGGGCAGATTTGATGATCAGAACAAACTATATGCTTTTCCTCCCTTTAATTACCCTAAAGATGGTATGTTATATAACACACATATGTACAGTTCTAGTTATTAAGGATGTGAGATTGTCTGACTCCCATTTCTTTCTTTTCCTTTCTAATTTCATAATTCAGGTATCCAAAAGTTAATGAGCAATTGACACATTGTACCATTGGTGCAAAAGTCTCTTTATCCATGAATGAAGAAGATGGTGTTATTGAGTCCAGAAGTTCGTTTGCTTTCCATGGTCAGATTGGTCCTGTTTATTTGTTCAATGATGCTATAACTCCTGAGCTGGTTCAGGGTGTCTATTTCCTCGGACCCAGCTATATGTACTCATTCCTTGACCATGAAATTGCACCTTTCAGTAACAACCAGTTACCAAGTGGGATTCTTGATGCTAAAGATGGTCTTGCATCCAAAGTTGTTTTTGGACTTAATGCTCAGGTAATTTACTCTGCATAGAAAGAGCTCCTTTTATCCTCCAATATCTGTACTTTAACAAATTCATTGGTATTGGTTTTCTTTGTCAGGCTAGTGATGGCAAGAGATTGTTTAATGCATCAGCAGTGTTGGATCATGCGTTGGATAGGAACTTATTCGAAGCGAATGTAATGGTTGGGACACACTTATGTTCAAGACGCTTGCTTCAACAAATAATATACTGCGTCGGTGGTGTCTCAGTCTTCTTTCCTCTGATAGCACAGTCTGAGAGATATGAACATGAGGAAAGTGGAGAATTTGAAAATGCTTTGCTGGTTCCTATCACGAAAGACCGCCTAACAGCTGAAATTATTGAACTTATAGCTTGTGTTTTGGATGAGAATTTAGCAAATCAACAGCAGATGCATATTCTTTCTGGCTTTTCAATTCTTGGATTTTTGCTGCGATCAGTTCCTCCTCAGCAACTTAATTTGGAAACTCTCTCAGCCTTGAAACATCTATTCAATGTCATCGCAAATTGCAGTATGTATCATGAACTTCTTCTTGCTTCTATTTAATCAGTGATGGTTCTTCTTACTACAATGCAAGTTTTATAATATGATACTTAATTTCATATAGTGATATCTATGAAAGCTTGCCAAGACGAAAGAAATTGCGTGATGTTCTTTTAAAAAGAAGAAGATTTTATGTGAGAAAGGTACCATGCCCACGTACAAGGTTATGGATAGAGAGTCGACATAGTCTAACAAACTGTCCACATTTTGAAGTTATTTATCCAGTAACCTAAAACTTGAAACCAGTAACTATCTGTTCATGATTATGAGAATGTTTAACACAAAAGATTAAGGTACCAAAAGGAAGTAGACTTTATGTATATTTGGCCCATTAAACTCCCGCATTCATGCAATGAGGGATAACTCTTTAATACTCTCACTTGTAAACCTGACTAAAACCATATGAAGAATGCACATGGAACTGAAGAATGGGAACCACTTGCACTAATTAAACCTGGGACATGTGGTTCTAATGTTATGTGAGAATGTCTAATCCACAAGCTTAAGCTACTAGGTGGAAAGACCACCTGTATGTGAGCCCCATTGAAACCCCAAATTCAAGTGATGTGAGCCCTCAAGTTTGAGATATTAAAAGAATTAGGCTCTAGACTCTGAAAAGTCCTCAAGTTTCTCCTTTTCCAAGTAAACCAAGTAATTGCTGGAGAAATAACAAGTATCAATCTGTTCTCATTAATTTACTGAACCCTAGTTCTGCCTTAACACAGAGCTTTAGCCAAACGAACACCTAAATGCCCCAAATGCTGCTTTTTGAAAGGAATTATATGATTATATTGGTGTTGCTTATGTCTTGTGAATTTTATGGGAAGTAATTCTGTATGGTGGCATAGATCAACCTATTCCTTTTCGGACAAGAAAAGAAAACCATCCCAACTCCCAAATGAAGCTTTTGCCTTGTTGCTTACATTCTGAAGGTGTCTCTTGCGTGAATCATATTGCTACCCATCAAATTTTGGGTTATGTTTAGTTGTTCCAGGAAACAACATGATAAAACTGTTTGTGTTGCCAATATGGTCCCATGTTCATGTTTGCTGATGCCATATGTAAATTAAAAGGAAAGATTTAAACGTTCTAAGTACCGAGAAATAAGAACGCCCAGTGAAATAATATATACCCACTAAGTAATTTAAGACTAAAGCATACAAGTATTAGCACAAAGGTCCTGAGGAGGAGCAAGATGAGTTGAATCCGTATGGCTACTACTTTTTATGTAATTAAAGTCCTATTGTACACTGCTGTCTGCTTCTGATAGGTTTTTCTATGTATCTGCTCTTTGCCTAAGTATAGATAGGTTAGTGATATGTGTTATGCCCCTTTCCTTGTTGCGGAACTCTGGCCCAGAAGCTGCCGACATCACGATTATCTGTTTGTATTGACTTTCTGTGATTGCTTCTCAGGTTTGGGAGAAGTTCTTGTAAAAGATGCTATTGCTGGGGTATTTCTTGATCCTCTCATATGGGTTTATACGGCTTATAGGGTGCAACGTGAATTATACATGTTTCTCATCCAACAATTTGATAATGATCCAAGATTATTTACTAGTCTATGCCGGCTCCCACATGTGATTGATATCGTACGCCAATACTATTGGGATGTCAAATCAAGATTTTCCATGGGAAGCAAGCCCCTTTTGCATCCTGTTACTAAGGAGATTGTTGGAGAGAGACCTACTCAAGACGAAATACGCAAAATTCGTCTTCTTTTGTTAAGCCTTGGTGAGATGAGTCTTAGGTATGGTCTTCACTTGCCTGTGCTGAATTGGCATCATCTGTTTCTAAATGCCACATATAATTCAATAAATTCCATCTTCCATCTACAATTGTTCATCTTGTTTTGCAGTTGTCATTAATGTGATGTATCTGGTGGATATGCAGGCAAAGCATTACGGCAGCAGATGTTAAAGCTCTTGTAGCTTTCTTTGAGAGTAGTCAAGACATGGCGTGCATTGAGGATGTTTTGCATATGGTAATTCGTGCTATTTCGCAGAAACCACTGCTTGCTTCCTTTCTTGACCAAGTGAACATGATTGGTGGTTGTCACATTTTTGTGAATCTTCTCAATAGGTATGTCTACCTCTATATAAAATATGAACTTATAATTCTTGGTCAGTTTTCTGCTTACAAGTTGGTTATTGTAATTTTCTTTTGCGGTTGGAAGTTTATTTGTGTCTTCAATTTTACTTGTCTTGGCATAAGAATAGTGATATTTCTGTAAGTTTTTATTGTTGTCCTGCTTATGAGCAAAAATAGCTTTTTATGGATTTAATAAAGTGACCACGATGGTGTGAGATGCTTTTAACTTTCTGTGAAGGTTATTCTGAGCTTGATTATGCCGTAGTCGAATGAATGACATGGCAGATGGTGCCAACTTGAGGTGCTTTACTCTCTTGGAAATAGCTTGGTGCATCTGTTCTTTACATAAGGATGGGGCCATTTTGCTGGAATCCCTTTAAGATAAAAGGAAGACTAAGTTAACTGGATCTTCCTGTTACTATCCTATCTCCTATTATTGTTTAATTTGTTTGTAAAATGTTTGATAGCCTCTAACAAGTATAATTAATTTAACAAATCATGTACCATGAAGGTCTATAATTATTTTGCAAACTCTGCTGACATTTTCTGAAGCTACAAGTTTCTTTTTCTTTTATCATATGCCTGAAGTTACAAATGTGTATTTGCTAGGAAAATTAGAACATTTGAAGTGTGGATAACATGGTGGTACAAACTCACATATTATCTTTTAAGCTGCTATATGTGGGATTTATGGAATAGCAGTTTCAGCATCTTTCTTGTGTAAGGAAATAAATTTTTTATTGAAGGAAAATCAGTCCTTTGTACTTATGACAGTACATGGCCATTATAGAAGGATGTTACTAGCCCCTTATAGAAGCTGTCGTTAATTATTTTATATACCAATTCGTAGTGCTCAATGGACCTTAAATACTTGCAAAGGCTATAGAATCTTCTAAAAGATAGTTTGAACCTAGTTAGTTACTCATATTGTAGTGCGGAATCAGCATTGCAAGTACAGAGATTGCAAATTGTTTTCAAGAGGCTTAATTGCAGTAGATAAAGTGAATGATAATGAAGAGAAGGCGAGGAGATCAAGAACCACTGGTCTTCCTTCCCAAAGCTGAAGTTAGAGATTGTTAATGGGGTGCATAAATGCAAGTTATGCTCTTTGATTGATATTCAGTTCTGTGTATATACAGAAACTTATTCAGCCTTGTGTGTATGGTTTCATATTACTGCTTTCATGTTGACAAATTCAGAATCCTGCTTCAAATTTAGTCATGGAGGCAATTTTGTATAAAGTTTTTGCCTTGAGGAAACTGATATATATGATTTCAAGTTTTAATAAAAAATAATTAACCTGAATAAAGTACCGAGATTTTCCATGCTAAGAAGTAATATGTGACAAGTCAATAATTGATGCATATTCGTTCAATAGTCTTTTGGGAAGGCTAAGTTTGGTTGAAGTGTCCTCCCTATCATTATGTCTCTGAGTCTCAAGAAAAAAATCTTTATGATAAAACCTTGAAGGTTGCTCAAAAGTATTTATCATTATATGTTTTATAAAGGATTCTGTAAATAAATAAATTTTGGTACATTAGAAATGTGCAAGGACAACAATTGAGAATAAACACATGAAACAGAAACCAGAGCACAAGGAATCAGAATGAGAAGATCAAAGTTGAATAAAAGAGTACAACACAGGATCAACTGAAGATTCTGAATTCTGGAACAATCTTTTATTTTCTTTCCAGTGACACATGAGACAAAGTGGTGCAGCGGTCCAAGACTTCTTAGAAATTGAGCCTCCTACATAGGCATTCCAACAATTAAATAGTTTAGTGGCTGTCTTGTCATGATCTACCACCTTAGACAGTCTGAAATGTGGTTCCGAAGCTTGAGGGCAATCAAAAGATTCACCTGAAGTTTTTGACAGGATTACTGCCTAGAAGGTTTTGATTGCCCTACAGGCAACAAATACGTATGGTAAGGAGTTCATAATTTCTTTGCTACCTTGAGTCATTGGGTGGTCATGAAACTGGAGCTTATTATTAGAATGTAAAATTGTAAGTTATGCAAGCTATGCTATATAAGGTCAAAAAATATAGTTGAACTTGTGAACTATACTATAAAGACTTTATGACCAAAGTAAGCCATATTAATGGGTCGAGGGCTTAGTTATTTTAGCTTCTTCAAGGAAAAGGTTACTTATGGACTTACTGTAAAATGAAGAAGGTTATCTGGCTTTGGGAAATTGTGAAAAGATTTTATATGATTGCAAATGACCTTTAATGTCTATATATTATTTTAAAGATTTGGGACACTCGGTGTTAAATAAATGTCAAATTTTGGGGGCTAAGAAGTAAAAAGTGTTAGTCCTCCAAATAGCTGAGTGTTTCTATTCTAGAAATACTGAAATTTTATGAACTAGAGCTAGAATTCAACACAGTAATCTGTCGGGTTTTAGGGCATTGTAAGAACTATACATAGAAGGGGAAAAGAGAAAACAGAACTTGAGTTGCTAGCACAACACCAAAATGATGCGTGCTTGCTATGCCATATGTCACTTTTGGGGTAAAGAAGCTTCTCTCAGTGGAGTTGAGAGTGAAGCCATCACTGCCGGCTGAGAAACACTCTTGACCCTGGACTAAAGTGTTTGTTCCTAAAATTTCTGCTAATCAAAGGGCAATCTTTTCTCTCAGCTTCTCTTGTTTTTTGGCTTCACTTTGAGTCACAACAGCTGAGAAGAGAGAAATTACCAAAACAACTCCAGTGACAAATTTGCAATTTAACTTGCGACATTAGCGAGTTAAATGAGTCAAGTCACAACCATTTCCATTGAATCACATTTCCTTTCTGGAATAAGTTAGATTTGATTCCCATAGTTGAACTGATTTTTTGTTTCAGATCATGATATTGATGCCTAGTGCTACTGTGTAATTGTTGTCTTGCAACTTAATTTCTGAATTGGAAATTGGAGTAATTTGGGAATGCGCACTGTAGCTTATGTGAAAAGGTTGGCGTACCTCTCATAGTACTGAGAGCTTATATAAAACCTTGGAATGATGTTGAGGGTGAAGTGTCAACATGTGACTCAGTTTCATCACGGGCTTAATTAATTATTAACATTAAGGAAAGTTGCCATTTGTTTATCGCCAAGGAATTTCAACTTCAAAAATGCGACTTGGGAGCATGTTTCTGCTCATGGAATGGAGATGCATGTGATAAGCTGTTGCGTTGTTATGAAACTCTTGCTTCTTGTGTTATCCTGACTGCTGAGAGTAAACTAAGTTGCATTATGCTAAACCATGGCCATCTTGTCGTCCTTCATTTCTTGTTTGTTCTACCAATTTGTTGTAGGGACTTTGAGCCTATCAGATTACTCGGCTTGCAGTTTATTGGAAGACTATTGGTTGGAATTCCATCTGAGAAGAAAGGAACAAGATTTTTTGGTCTAGGTGTCGGAAGATCTAGATCACTTTCAGAAAGTTATAGAAATATCAGTACAAGGACGCAACCAATTTTCTCAGCTATATCTGATAGACTGTTTAAATTCCCACAGACAGATAATTTATGTGCTACTTTGTTCGACGTCCTTCTTGGTGGTGCTAGCCCAAAGCAGGTTATCAGCAATTCACAAACTTTTCCTTCAATTTAGCTAATATATTTCATGTCTTATTCCCTAATGCTCTATCTGGTATAATGAGATTCTTAAAGTGCTCCTGAATATTTTTGACTTCTATTATCTGTTTGTGACATTGACAGGTGCTACAGAAGCACTATCAGATTGAGAAGCAGCGAACAAAGGGTAATGGCTCTCATTTTTACCTTCCACAGGTATTAGTACTCATTTTCAAATTCTTGTCGGGCTGCAATGATGCTTCTGTCAGAATGAAAATCCTCAGAGATCTGACTGATCTGCTCGATTCAAATCCATCAAATATTGAAGCTCTAATGGTAATTCTAACCACGCCTATAATTTGATTTCCTTGTTTAATCTTCCGATTAATATGCCTTATTTATATGTGTATTTGTGTAGGAACATGGATGGCATGCATGGTTAACTGCTTCTGTTAAGCTTGACTTTATGAAAAACTATGGAGTAGAGTCCCTTGGAGATGGTGAAGGAGAAAGAAGTGAACAAAGTCTTCTGAGGAACTTATTCTGTGTAGTTCTTGCTCACCATATTCATTCCGTTAAAGGGGGCTGGCAACAGTTAGAAGACACAGTGAATTTTCTGCTAATGCATTCGGAGCAAGTATGCATTACCACTGAAAATTTTGTGGATACTTTCTGTATCTTTTTTGTTACTCTGTTTTATTTACTTTGATTCATTGTATTCTTCCAGGATGGCATGCCGCGTCACAAATTACTACATGATATATTTCATGACTTAGTTCAAAAGCTGGTGGATTTATCATCTGAGGAGAACATGTTTGTTTTCCAACCATGTCGAGACAATACACTGTATCTGCTAAAACTGGTTGATGAGATGCTTATATCTGAACTTGACAACAAACTTCCGGTAAGCAAAGTATTGAAGTCTGCTTTTTAAGTGTCACTTCCGGTCAAAAATAAGAGCTTCATCTTTGAGGGAAAAAAGGCAAGAATAGAAATTGGGGGATCATGGATTTCTTCTGGTTGTTGCTCATGAAAGAAGGAATGTGAAATCTTCTTTTCTTTGGACACCGTGCTGATTGAATGACCAGAGTATTTCTACCTTACAGCACTTGTTGCCCACTTTTTGCATGATTTTCATTCTGTGTCTAAATATTCTCTGAAGGCTAAGTCTTTCTTACGCGTGTATTCAAATAAAGAAAGGCAGCTAAATTGTGGTCAAATACGATTCTCTTCAAAATAAAATGTCTCTAAGTATGTCAATATGTACGAGTTATATGTGTTGGTGCTTTGCAAGTACCTCATGGGATTCCTATGTATTGTGTGTCTTGCAATTACAATAGTACATGGAGTGTTAAGTACAACTCGCGATAAATGAGAACGCCAGATAGAGCATGACAGACTTTATTGTGTTGTTTTTCTTGCAGTTTCCCGCTAGTAGCTCCGACTTTACCTTGGTTTCCTTAGATTTAGACAGTCACAAAGAATTTAGTAATGCCTTGCAAGAGGTTCTACGAGGAGCCTCTGACGAATCGCCATCAAGGTGAGGTGATTTCCTGCGTTGTATTCAAGGGGAGCAGTCACCTTTTTATTTGCTTTTATAATCTATGAAAGTGATGCTTTTGGTCGTATTGGGGGTTATAGCTGGGGATACCTTATCTTTACATGTCTTGAAATTAATTGTTGTAGTACTTGAGCCATGCTTTTTCTACATATATGTCTTTAAACTAATGGACCTTAGTAATGACGTGAGGGTTAAGAAGCATAAGTGAACTCTTCTGGACTGGGAAGACATGGAGTGCTGCTAGTTCTTGCCATCTGTTGTGGGTTACTGAGATTGCTCTCATGCCATTGGGAATGTAATTCATTAATTTTGGGCGTCTAACATTAATCCAATTAGTACTTTTAGAGCACGTTTAGTTGATGTTATTAATTTTGCTAGAATCAATCAGCTTTTGTTTTAGCATTAGTTTGTATTCTGCTATTGCAATGGCTCATCAAATTTGTACAAATGAATAAGTTGGATACATCATTGAATAGGAAAGTGACATTCATGACTTATAGGCATCTAGGATCTTTCAACAAATCCAGTTAGTTCTTTTAGAGTATGTTTAGTTGATGGTATTAATTTGCAAGATTTATCAGCTTTTGTTTCTAGTGTTAGTTTGTATTCTGCTTTTGCAATTGCTCATCAAATTTATACCACTGGATAAGTTAAATACATCCTTGAATAGGAAAGTGACATATCTAACAGAAGAAAAAGAAATTTAAGATAGTTCTTAATTTTCTTTTAGGCCATGAGATGGTTACTTAAATTGATAGTTTATATTTTGCTTTCACAGTTTAATTTTATGTTCTCCTCTTATCTCCAGAAATCCACAATTTGGTAAGCAGCCATCTGCAAAAGAAGATAACATAGAGGGGGAGAGGTGGTGGAATCTGTATGACAACTTGTGGATATTGATCAGTGAGATAAATGGCAAGGGACCAAGTAGAATGTTGCCCAAGCCATCATCCTCAGTAGGTCCGTCTTTTGGCCAAAGAGCTCGGGGCTTGGTTGAATCATTGAACATTCCTGCTGCAGAAATGGCTGCAGTCGTTGTATCGGGAGGGATTGGAAATGCTTTGGGTGGAAAACCTTCTAAATCAGTTGACAGGGCAATGCTTTTGAGAGGGGAGAAGGGCCCCAGAATTGTCTTTAGGCTTGTGATTCTGTATCTGTGCAGGTCTTCTCTTGAAAGGGCTTCGCGTTGTGTACAATTGTTCGTCTCACTCTTGCCTTGTCTTATGGTTTCTGATGATGAACAGAGCAAGACGAGGCTGCAACTTTTCATCTGGTACTTTGCTTTATACCTCTCAAAAGGACTCTAGTTTTCCAATGATATCATCTGTTATCAGCAAGTTTCCTTACAATTTGTTTAATCCCTATAATGTTTCTCCATATTCTGAGTATATTGCTTTTGTTTTATGGTTGCCAGGGCTTTGCTCTCTGTCAGGTCCCGCTATGGGATGTTGGATGATGGTGCTCGTTTTCATGTTATATCACATGTGATTCGAGAAACTGTTAACTGTGGGAAATCCATGCTTGCTACAAGCATTGCTGGCAGAGATGATCCATCAGATTCAGGAAGCATTTCAAAAGAAAGGAGCACTATACAGAATCTAATCCAGAAGGATAGAGTGCTTGCAGCCGTGAGTGTTACTAAATTTAAAGCGCTTCACTGCATTATTAAGGATTGTTTTGGTGCTACAGTTGCTAGCATTCTTTCCCTGTCTTTTATAGGTTTTTGTTATGATTTTTTCCCCCTCAAAACACAGACTAGAAAGAATTGGTATGGATTCATAGTGACCATTCAACTTAGTCAACCAACTGGTTGGACCTCCATATCTATATATGCTGAGGTAAGAAATATCTAAAGCATTTGTTACCGGTGCTAGCATATACCTCCAAGAGCTTTATCCTATCTACCGAAAAAGTGACTAGAGCCAACCTCAGATTGCTAAAGAACCCAGTCCAATATAAATCTGTGACAAAATCCAAATATGAAATTATCAGATGGTGACCTAAATTTAAACCTGAAAATAACAAAGTCCAACATCACCCTGAACCTGAAATAACATGTACCTGATGCAACATGACATGTCATGGTATTTGATGATGATCTGGATGAACTTGAAACCAGAGATATATTGAAATGGAATTATTTGAAACCTGAGCAGACCAGGAATTCAGTACTATGAGAATCGGACCTGACCTGTATATGAAGAAAGTGAATCTTGAGATGATTGGACAACTGATTACCTGAACCCAGATTGGACATGTACCTGAGATGGTAGAACCCAAAATGACCGAAAGAAGAAAACTGTTAAAGTCGTGAGTTGTACTCGTGCATCTGTCACTGGTAACCCTACCCGCCTGTAGACAAGTGTTCTCCTGCAAATCCTTTGTTTGAATCTTCCACACCGTTTCCATTTAGTTTTATTTGAAACAGAGTATGAGCTGGCCTATGTGGCATACCATTCCCATGACCTAGAACCCACCTAATGCCTCTGGAGTAATTCAAGACCTAATGCATTCTCTTGTTTGTTGCGGAAAGTCTACTTGAAATCACTGTCACACCTCCAAATCAGGGTATTGGGTCTGGCGCACCATTTTACCAGTTCAACTGGTGGTCAAACCAGTTCAAACCAGGTTTTGACCAAAATCCATTCATGCAAACTAAACGGACTTGGACTGATACCTGTAGGACCAACTGGTCCTGCCCAGGTTTGGAATGACTGCTTATAATGTTTTAAGTCAATTTTGCTGTAATGTTTTTGTTCAATTGCTTGCTACATGGATGTCTTTTAAGGGCTAACTCATGAAATGCATCACATATGTAGCATGAGATTCGGTGACACAATGGCATGATATCTGCCTGTTGCATTTGGAGAAACTGTTTTGTGTGTGCACTCCCCTCGTGAAGTTTGCTTGACTTGTTCTTGAGAAGTGCAATATCTTGTGGAAGAGATAAAAAATTACATGCACATTTTTTGATTATGAAACTTAGTCAGTTGTTGACCTTGCTAGGTTGCTGATGAAGCAAAATATATGAAAGCTCTGAAAACAGATCGTAGCCGGCAGTTGAATGAGCTCTGTAGTAGGCTCGAAGAGATATCCTCTGCAGAACTTAGCAGCAGTAGAACTTTTGAAGATGAGATTCAAAGCAGCTTTAATAACATCATTGCATCTGATGACAACAGAAAAGCTGCTTTCCAGCTGTGTTATGAGGAGCAGCAGCAAAATGTCACTGTATGTGGACAGTGGACATCAATTATTTTTTTTTTCCTGATCCTTTATCTCTTTCCAATTCCAGATGCTAATATATATAATCATCTATCTTATGCTTCAACAGGAGAAGTCAATGCATCTGTTCCGCATTTTAATTGATGAGAGAGGTCCATGGTCTGCTAATGCTTTTCCAAATAGTGCTGTAAGGCATTGGAAACTTGACAAAACAGAAGATAGATGGCGACGGAGACAAAAACTAAGGCAGAATTATCATTTTGATGAGAAACTGTGTTATCCTCCATCTATTGCGCCTCAGGATGAAACTACTCCTCCTGTAAATGAAAGCAAATATGGATTTGCGGGACATATTCCTGAGCAAATGAAGCGTTTTTTGCTAAAAGGTGTGCGCAAAATTACTGATGAAGCAAGTGCAGAACCAAATGAAAATGAAGATGAAGTGTGTGTGCGGAAGATCTCTGCACCAGAGGATTCTCAGGAGGCTCAACATGATGTAATTGTAAAAGATGGTAATGATCACAAGGATTTTTCTCAGGATAGAGTAGATTCTTCTGCCTCCTCTTCTGAAGCTGAAATTAGTGATGAGGTATGTTTAGTTTAACTTAGCAAGCACCAAAGTTTGGTGGAAACGTATATGAGCATTCCTCATTTTAGATCCTTATTTTCAGGTTCTGATTTCGGCTCCATGTGTACTTGTGACACCAAAGAGAAAAATTGCGGGGCGTTTGGCTGTAATGAAAACTGCTCTGCATTTTTTTGGGGAATATTTGGTGGAAGGAACCGGTGGATCTTCTGCTTTTAAGGATTTTCAGCAGCCAAGTAACTCTGATTTGTCTAAGCTTGATCAAAAGCAGAGGTTTTCAAAATGGCCCCCTCATATTTATATGGAATCTGATAAAGGGATCTCTTTTAATGGCTTGGAGTTGCTTAGCGAAAATGTGCATCAGAGAGATTTGAAAAATCTTAAGCGCCATCGAAGATGGAGTATTGGAAAGGTTAGATGGTTATAGATAATTACATGTTTGCTTTTAATACTATATTATAATTGGATCTGATTGTGTTACCCCTCTTCTCTCTTTCTAGATAAAAGCTGTGCATTGGACTCGTTATCTGCTTAGATACACTGCTACAGAGATTTTCTTCAGTGATTCAAGTGCCCCTATATTCTTAAACTTTGCCTCACATAAAGATGCAAAAGAAATAGGAACCTTGATAGTCACAACCAGAAATGAATTTTTGTTCCCGAAAGGAAGTAGTAAGGATAAGCATGGGGTCATATCATTTGTTGATAGACGGGTAGCTTTGGAAATGGCTGAAGCTGCTCGAGAGAAGTGGAGGAGAAGGGAAATTAATAACTTTGAGTATCTAATGATACTCAATACCCTCTCTGGAAGATCTTACAATGATATAACACAGTACCCTGTCTTCCCTTGGGTATTGGCTGATTATTCTTCTGAGGTTCTTGATTTTAACAAGTCGTCAACTTTTCGGGATCTAACAAAGCCTGTTGGAGCTTTGGACTCGAAGCGCTTTGAGGTTAGTTTTTGTCTCTGTTGGAATGTTACACTGACCAGTAGACTAATCTATTGACGCTCTTTCAACTTCATGGTTTGTCCCATACAGGTGTTCGAAGATAGATACCATAACTTTTGTGATCCGGACATACCTAGGTACTATTTGAGCCAAACTACTTTATTGAACTGCTAAGGTTACCTCTAATCAATTTGTCATGCATCTGTCAGTTTCTATTATGGCTCTCATTACTCGAGCATGGGGATTGTGCTTTATTACCTCCTGAGACTGGAGCCTTTTACGACTCTTCACCGTAATCTGCAGGTATGCTCTTGACAATTCCTTGAGTGTCTTTGCGACAGACTATTATATTTTGTATCAATGATGTGGTCTTGTTGCTTGTATGCTAAACGTCGTACATGTTGCTCTTTTATATGGTGGCAGTTATTATAATTTCTTTTTCCTAGTGGTGGTGGTGGAATTATGAATAAGCAAATTTTGTCCATCTTACAGTGCTGAACTATATTTAAGTGATAATGAAATTCAAATCCTTAAAATGTTCTTTCATGTTGCTGGAACTATTGCAGTACTTACCAGGGATTAGTGTCCTTACGGGAAAAAAATAGTAGAGTTAAATATTGACATAATTTGAAAAAAACAAGGAGCAATCCCTCCAAAACCCTAGTTAAAGTCAGCAAAAAAAGGTGTTCGGCAAAAATATGATATATATAAGAAAATGAAATATACTATGAGTTTCCTGTGAAATTGATATGATTTTTGTCCAACTGTTGTGAGCGTTTGTCAGATATAAATGATACTATTCCTGTGAAATGGTCAATGCTTTTTTTTATTGTTTCCCCTTTTGGATATTGATGGGCTCATTTTTATTTATTGAGATATGAAAGAAGAATAAAATTGTGTATCTTATTGCAAGGTAGAAGTTGTGTATCTAAAGGCCTGCGATTTGCATAATAGCAGAGTCAAGAAGTGTAAATTATGACTGGTTATGTAATTCTTTATTTTAACATAAAATATCTTCTATTTCTATTATATTTGCTTCCATCCCGAGCTCTAATGTTCATTTAGTTATCACTGCTTTTTCCTTGACATTACATGCCATAGCACAGAAACTTCTCTAATATATTTGTCTGGATCAGGGTGGGAAGTTTGACCATGCAGATCGACTTTTTCAAAGTGTTGAGGGAACGTATAGGAATTGCCTATCCAATACAAGTGATGTGAAAGAGCTAGTTCCAGAATTCTTTTACATGTCAGAATTCCTTGTTAATTCAAACTCGTATCATCTCGGAGTCAAACAGGATGGTGAGCCTATTGGTGATGTCTGCCTTCCTCCTTGGGCCAAGGTATTTGAGTTTCTTCATTTAATGTTTTCTGGGGGATAAATTACTATTTACTGTGGCCAAACAACTCTGTTAAGTTGGAGTCAAGCAGACCTATCCATAGGAGATATTGTTGATTTCTCTCCCCACTGGATTATCTCTGTGCACGCGCGCGCATGTGTGAGGGAGGGAGGGAGGGAGGAGGGGGGAGTACTTTCTCAGTGACCAAGCTCTGAGAAGGTGAGAAGAGGGATCCAGAGAACTGCTTTCTTGGTCTCTTATTTAGATTTTGGCTGTAGTATCGGCAAATTCACCCAAATTTGCAGAAAGTACTTGCTCAGCGAACAAGCTCTAAGAAGGTGTGAAGGGAGAGATTCATCCAAGGGCTTTCCTTGTCTCTTATTTAGATTTTGGCTGTAGTATCTTCAAGTTTACCCAAATTTTTAGAGAAGTAAGTTATGGCATCTGCTGATGCCACCACACTCCTTTCCAGAAATAGAAATCTCAAAAGCTGAAAACTAGAGCAAGTGAAAACTGGAATGGCAAGAGAAAACAGAAACCTTAGACAAACGGGCCTTTATATGTTGTCCTTCAAGTTTTGAAATGATATTTGCAGACACTGTTGCAATTGCCATGGTAGAGTCAGTTCCTTCTTTGCAGAATGAGAATTATGCAAAGGACTAAAATTTATTTTCAAATTAATTTCTTATTGGTAAAAGAAAAGACAATATAGGGCCCCAAGTGTGTGCAAACCAAATACAGAATGGGAGAAATGATCTACAACATGAATTCAAGCATTTGCATCGACACATAACTTTCTGCCATACCTAAAGTGTAAGACATTCAACTAATTCTCAATAATTACAAAAACTGGTGTCTCCTCTCCATTAAAGGCTCTCTTAGTCTGCTCTGTCCAAATCAACCCAAAAAACAACCAGAGGGATGGGAAATCTTTATTTCTTAACATGAGGCAAAAGAAGACCTTGCCAAAGTAATAATTCTTGTTCAATTCTTCTATAACCCAAGATAGCCTAGTGCAGGCATAAGAGGCCACCAAGATCATTCTTATCCATGGATAATGAAGGAGGAGATGTCTCAAGGTCTCTGCCTCTCTTTTGCCAAAAAAGGAAAAAAAATTATTCACCAGTACAATCCCTCTTTCCAGCAAATTGTCTAAGGTGAGAATGTGTTCCCAAGATGCTTCCCAAGCAAATAATGGAACTATAGGTGGCACTCTCACTTTCTAAGGAAAAAGCCTCCCTGCCACCAAAATCTTCTTTTCAAGCAACCTATAAGAAGACTACAGAAAAAGTTTCTTCTCTACCGCTATCGAAGAAAAAGTACCACAGAATTGAGAGAAATCTTAGAATTGTACGACGAATCAAAGAGATTGACAAAAGCTTTAAGTGCCAATCTTTGGCTTGTCTCGAAAAGTCGATCTCCTAAATGATTCTCCCTTTGGAGAATTGATAGCAATCTGGTACAAGAGCCTCCTTGTTCACAGCGATGTCATAGAGCTAGGGAAACGATCTTTGAAAGATGTATTCCCAGACAAAGTGTCAAGCAGAAAGTCTGAACTCTTACCATTTTCACGATAGAATATGCATAAGGAATAAACTCATTCCCCTCTTCTCTAATCTGCCTCCAAACAGTGCTTCCATGAGCTATTACTCTGCTTTTATAAATTTAAACAGTTAATTCAATGCCAAATTTAGCAACAACCACTTTCTTCCACAGATGATTTGAACCACCATAACCATTTGCCTAGGATAGCCTTGCTGATCAATAAAAAAGACTTGTTGCCAAGATTTCCATTACGAGAAAGGTTGCTTGACTGCCTTTTGATTTACCAAATGAAATCCATGGGACTCATTGTAATCGCCCACAAGAATCTATCTGAAGAGCTTTCAACCTTTTGGCAACCGAGCAAGGGATAGGGTTTGAGAGACATGAGATAGATAGGAAGATTGGAGAGAGTGCTTTTGATGATAGTTGTTCTTCCTCCTTTTAAAAGTAATGATCTTTTCCAACCCTGCAACTGCTTCTTAAGTTTCTTTATAATAGGTTCCCAAATTTGCTTGTCCATGAAATTAACTGCCACAGAAAGGATTAAATGGGTTAAGCGTAAAGAACCTATCTGACATCTCATTAAAGAAGAAAGTAAAGCTGGATTCAATCCATAATTAGCGGGGTAAGCTCAGTCTTACTCAAGTTTATCTTAAGCCCGCATACCACTTCAAATTATAAAGGAATGCACCTTAGAAAAAGTAATTATTGGACGTCATCTGCATAGAAAATGATAATATCATCTGTAAATAGAAGATGAGAAATGGTCAACTCCTCACCATGGCTAGCCACTCTGAAGTTATAAATCCATCCCAGCTCTGTCGCCTTGCTTGACATTTTTTGTAGGACCTCTATCGCCAGAATAACAAGCAGAGGGGAGAGTGGATCACCCTGCCTCAGTCCTTGAGACGATTGGAAAAATCCTGTTGAAGAGCCCCATTAATCAAGACTGAGAAACTTGGAGTTGCGATACATCTCTTTATCCAATGTTAGGCCAAAACCAGAAAACTCTTGTGTTTTTTACTGAAAGGAGTGGCTGAAAACATTTGCCGATTTGAGCGGTTTTGTCTATTTAATATTGGAAACAGAGTTTATGGGAATTTTTTGAAAGCAAATGGGACCTTTAACTTTACTCTTTTTGTTTGTATTGTTCTTTCTTTTCTCTTTCCCTATAATTTCTGGATAAAGAATGCCATCACCAGTCAGGATTCTTGCATTAAGACAGACTATTTCATTTAGCAATCATGTAGAATGCTTGGCATGCTTCCTTTCTCGAACAGCCTTAATCACCTACCAACGTGTTTCCCCTTCAATGATTTTATCTTCATATTTATTAGAGAAAATGAGCTGAATGTTAATTGTTTTGTGAGCACAACCAGAAATTATTAATACATTTATTGACCTATTGATTATGGTAGTAATATGCAGTTCTTTATTAATGTTCAGGGATCGCCTGAAGAATTTGTCAATAAAAATCGAGAGGCTCTTGAAAGTGAATATGTTAGCTCAAATCTCCATCACTGGATCGATCTGGTGTTTGGTTACAAGCAACGTGGGAAACCGGCTGTAGAGGTAAACATAGAATCATACTTGTTTTTGTACAGTGAACCAATTAACAATTATTGATATCTGGGAGTGTGGTAACAAATACAGGCAGCAAATATTTTCTACTATCTAACATATGAGGGAGCTGTTGATTTGGACTCCATGGAGGATGATTTACAAAGAGCAGCGATTGAGGACCAGATTGCTAATTTTGGTCAGACGCCTGTCCAGATTTTCCGCAAGAAACATCCTAGACGAGGCCTACCAATTCCAATTGCTCATCCTTTATATTTTGCACCTAGTTCTATTAATTTGACTTCTGTTCTATCTAGTATTGTTGATCCTCCGTCAGCTGTATTGTATGTTGGCCAACTGGACTCCACTGTTGTCTTGGTGAACCAAGGGCTCATCTTGTCAGTCAAGATGTGGTTAACGACACAACTGCAGTCTGGTGGCAATTTTACCTTTTCTGGCTCGCAGGTATTGCATATAATTTTTTTACTAGATCGACTGGGATACAACCTTTAATCCTTTTATTTTGTTGGAAGATGCTTTTAGTTAAGTACAGCTTGTGAAACTTCTGCAGGAGCCATTTTTTGGAGTTGGAGCTGATTTTCTTTCTCCACGGAAAATAGGGAGTCCTTTGTCTGAAACCTGTGAAGTTGGAGCACAGTGTTTTGCGACATTGCAAACACCTACAGAGAATTTTCTTATCTCATGTGGCAATTGGGAGAATAGCTTCCAACTTATCTCCTTAACTGATGGGAGATTGGTGCAGAACATCAGACAGCATAAGGATGTGGTTAGTTGTGTTGCAGGTACTTATCAGGTCAATGTTCAATTGTTGTCGTGAAGATATGGGCTGTACAATAACGATGATTGTACTTTTCCGGAAAACATCTGATTATAATAGCTTACCATGTGTGGGTGATGCGGTGTTGATTAATGTGTTTTTTAGTCTGTACTTTACAAGAAGGCTTTATTAGGTTAAATACAGAGTGTTGTAGGGGGATTTTAATCTCCCAGTTGCTCGTCCTTTCTGTCAAAGTTAATTGCTCCTCGGAAGTCTCATTTTGAGTCCTTGCTACCTTGTAGATTCCATTACTGCCTTATGTTTTCTCTTTTCTTTTTTTTTTTTTTTTTTGGGTTTTTTTTTTTTTTTTTTTTGGGAAAGGAAAGGAGAGAAAGAAAGGGGGGGTTGCAGAAAGTTAATAACAGGCTACAACAAGTTTGAGAGAAATTAAAGCTTGAAGGGCTGGTATTCTAATGGCTGTGTCATTTGTGTTCTTTTTGAACTGTTAAGTGATGTGTCAAATGCACATTGTTGGCTTATTGCCTAGAAACTTAAAACTTTTGGGGAAATAATTTGTCTAATATGGTATAGGTCATAAGTTCAAATCCTAACAAGCCCTCTCTTCTTTCTCCTACTTATTATTCCTTGTTCTGCCTTTTTTCCTACCTCTTGTTGTCTTTCTGATATGATTACATCCAAAAAGCTATTGGATCAAATGTTTCCTTGGAGATCTATACAAGTTTTACATTGTTATTCATGAATGTGATTAAGATACCTTTTTCTTTGTACTGTTTGTGCTGTGTGCCCTTAAACTATTTTTATTAGGAATGCTACTATCACTGAGATGAGATACACGTGACTGGAATGATTTGAGAAAAGATGTTGCTATACCTGTTCTCATTAATTTGCTGGTATTATTGTGACATGTAATGGTGGATGAAACTGCCATAATCACTTTATAAATGATCTCTTCCATTGCAGTGGCATCTGATGGAAGTGTCCTTGCTACTGGAAGTTATGATACCACTGTAATGGTGTGGGAAGTTTATCGTGTCAAAACTTCAGAAAGGAGACTTAGGAACTTGCAAGCTGAGATTCACCGGAAAGATTATGTTGTTGCTGAAACTCCTTTCCACATTCTTTGTGGTCATGACGATATAATTACATGCTTGTATATCAGCATGGAGCTTGATATAGTCATCAGTGGGTCCAAAGATGGAACCTGTATCTTTCATACCTTGAGGGAAGGGAGATATGTCAGATCTTTGTGCCATCCTTCAGGCAGTGCTTTGTCGAAGCTGGTTGCCTCACGGCATGGACGGATCGTGCTTTATGCTGATGATGATCTCAGTTTGCACCTCTACTCGATCAATGGTAAACGCCTTGCTTCTTCTGAGTCCAACGGACGTCTCAATTCTGTTGAATTGAGCAGTTGTGGCGAGTTTTTAGTTTGCAGTGGTGACCAAGGTCAGATAGTTGTACGGTCTATGAACACACTGGAGGTTGTTCACAAATACAATGGAGTTGGAAAGATAATTACTTCTCTAGTAGTGACTCCTGAAGAATGCTTCTTAGCTGGGACTAAAGATGGAAGCCTTCTTGTGTATTCTATTGACAATCCTCAACATCGTAAATCTAGCCATCCACGAAATGTCAAGTCCAAATCAGCTTCAGTGGGATAGATGAGTAATTTAGAGTGCAAGTCATGGACTGACTGTTGCTGGTATTCTTGTGAATGGAGGTAGGTTGCTACTGAGGATACCTTGTTAGGTTGTCATTTTTAAATCTTGAGTTCTTGTCATCTTTTTTCATTTCCTTATTCTGCATATCTTGCTATTGCTCAATTCTCTTATGTTGAACAAGGGCAATTATATTTATTCATTTAGAATTTTATATGCTGACTCTTTTTAGATAATTTAAGCCCAGATGGTATCTGTGACTATTCACTGGTAGCTATTATAACATGTTGAGTCCAATGCATACTACTATGAAGATGCAAATTCATGACATTGCTCCTCTTTTGAATTTTTTCCCAGTTTTCTAACAGAGCTGTTGGTTTTGAAACCTTGTGTTTTTGTTGATGCTGCAGATTTGATCAACTACTAGCAATTATAAAATGTTGATGCTTGTGATTGTTGGAGCTTTTAAATCATCTAATTTACTTTTAATTGTGTTCATTTTGATTCTATTAGTACTTAGAGCACATGTTGAGGGCCAAAACCTCATTCAAGAGGAAGAACTTCCCATTCTAAGAAAGTTTGGCTTCTTTTGGGTCACATGGTTGATCTTGTGGTGTTTGGAAATTCCATATCCTTTATTTTACTTACAATTGTGTTTAGATTGATTTTAGTACCTGGGAAGAATTTAGAGACGTGTTGGGCCATAACTTCATTCTAAAGGAAGAACTTCCCATTCAAAGAAAATTTGGCTCATTTTGGGTCAAATGCTTGATCTTGTGGTTTTTGGAGTTTCAAAATCATCTCATTCAAACAACCAATCCTTTTCCAATTAAGTGGAGTCAGCTACATAGATTTATTCTATACCTTTGCACTCTGTTCTGTGCCTAATCCTCTGTACTAAAAACCCGTACTCAAGAGTATCAGCCCATGTCTTTTGCCTCTTCCCTTGCCCATTTGCCCTGCATTTCCATTGTAACATCATGTCTTCCCACTGAGACTTATGCTTAATTCTATCTTCACATAACCAGATCACCTTTGATAAATCTCTCATCTTATTTTCAATTGCAGTGATGCCAAATTTTCCTTCAATGCATTAACTTCTGTCTCTTCTCGAGTATCAATGCATTCAATGGATATATTTGTTTTTTTTTTTTTTTTTTTTTTTTTTAAAGGTCGAAACATTCAACAGATATTCAACAGATATTTGACATTGTTGTTGTCATGACAACCTATTATTTACATTTAGCAGTAAATTGAGACTAAAAATCCTCTTATATTCATTCACTCTTGTCCCTGTGCTCTTTTTCCCGAAAAAAGGTGAGGGCACAAATGAAGAGAAACAGCCATCAAGTGCATTGAATACAATGGTTGAGATCTTTAAGAATTTTCTTTCAGTAGCACTGCTAAAGGATCAAACTCAACACTGAAATATGGTCTCAAGTAATAGGAATGGGACATTGAATAGCTTCTACTAGCTTTCCGGAGTAATTATTTACTTTGAATTTGTGTGCGCTTTATATGTTGAGAACATGCTGGAGCTTATTGGTGACATTTTGAAGCCCTCTCTTATTTGGTGATCATCATAATCTCCTTACACATATCTATTGGAAAAGACAAGATTGTCTGAAATACCTGTGAAGGAAAAATGCGAATTTGATGGGTCGAATAAATGCAGATCCTCCCCCAGTGGTTATTTTGCTCATGGACAGTGTTTATCTAAGTTTTGTTTTGATGTCTTACAGTTTCTCTTCTATTTGACAAGTCTTAATTATACAAAATTATATTTTGCAGGGACTTTTGGACACATACCGCATGAGATAGGTGAAGGTATAGGCTTGATGACCACCAAACGTATACCCATGCTTGTGCAGTTTTGGACTTGCTCCATGATAGCCCTCTACAAGAAGTCCTCTATGGAACATGCGCACATTGAAATCTTCAGGAAGGTGCAATGCTTTCAGTGACATTCTCTAGACATCAAATCCTTGTTACATTGTATTTGTGTCTCGTCTACTGGTACCCTTGGAAATCATTGGTGAGTAAGATGTGCAGAGTTCCACTCTCAAGTATACCATTTTTCTTGATCAGGAAGAAGAGCCTTATGTAGAGCAGGGAGAGGCAGTTGTATCAATAGAAACCGGGGCTCACATTTGTTTTTGGCTGACAGCCCCTTATAGCTTGTATAGATCACCTACATTTGTAATTCAAAATAAATAAAGAAAAATGTTTTCCTTTTGAAAGATGGTATGTTTTCCTCCTTGGTGAATACTTGACAGACATCAGACTACTTTTATTCTCAAGCTTTGCCTTTTGTCTGCTTTATGACTGACCACTGGTTAGAAGTGATATGCTAGGTAAAAGCTTAACTGTATCTATCATATTGACATTTCTTGAGATCATTTGATTACTCTAAGTTAAAAGATCTTCATGTGCGAAGTTGTATAGGATGAATGGTACTCTAATGTAAATACAAGGGAACTTTATCGCCTGCAGATCTTGCACCTGCATTTTTGGTTTGTCCATGATTGTGAACTGAACTCGTGGGTAATGTTGCATATAAATAGTTGTTGTGAAGAGAGAGAATAATGGGTACAGTTTTATGTATTCCATTACTCAAGATAGGTTGTGAGGTTGTTATACACAGAATTTATACGGGTTTCTGTACATCTATTCTATGTAACTCTGATTGATATAGTGCTTCATGCGGTTTTGAAGAACAAATATGCTGTGAATATCATTCAGTGTACAGGTCATGTTTATGGGAAACAAGTACTTGTTCCAGGCACGCACATGTTGAATTTTCCTGAAGCAAGTTTATCTGGTGCACAAGAAGATTGCTGAAAATACTTTAGGAAATTGGTATTCAATTGTCTGTTGCTTTTAATCCTGCATTTCAGGGCACCAGAAGTAATATGTACTTCTACCGTATGCGCGAGGATGAGATAGTCTAAATTGTAAAATGTGGCATTGAATGTTTGGAAGGTTGACTATGGAAGCTTTATCAAAGTTATCATTCTTTCGTAGAGATGACAGAAAATGCTTGCTGATGCGATTGATCTCATGTTTGCATGATGCCTGAGACTATTCTTTTTTCTTCTGCTCTACCAAGTATCGTATGAACTCGTCCATACAGCGCTGGTTGGTCTCTCTATCGCCGAGTAATTTCTTTGCTTCCTTGGCTGAAGCTCTCAACGACGAGCCCAAGTCGTCCACCATGGCGAACCTCAGTAGTTCAGCCACCGCGTCACTAGTGAACATCCCGTCTTCTTCTTTCCTAGCGACCTCAATCCCTAGTCCCTTACCCTGCAACAGTCTTGCGTTGGGTCCTTGGTCGGCCGTCATCGGGAACAGCATCAGAACCCGACCAAATGCTAAGCCCTCTATTATCGAGTTCCAGCCACAGTGAGTCAAGAACCCTCCAACCGAGTGGTGACTCAGTATCTGGACCTGCGGCGCCCAATCCGTGCACACCATGCCACGACCCTCCACCCTTTGCAGAAACCCATTCGGTAGCATGTCGATCGCTTTTTGAGTTGACTCGGGTGGGTCTCTCAACACCCAGAAGAAACTCAATTTGGATTTCTCCAACCCGAGTGCTAACTCAGTCACTTCCACTTGACTCAGAACAGCCTCAGTCCCTAGTGCAACGTAAACCACCGAATTCAACCTCTGCTCATCGAGCCATGCTTTTATGCTCACCCATTTCATGTCATTGACATCTTCGTCGTCCTCCATGCATGGAGGTAAGAAACCAATAGGAACAAGCGGTTTCTGATACAAATCCCGCAAGAGATCAATCCACTCGTGTTCAAACTCGACGCACGTCCTCACGGCCACGACCTCGCTGTCTCTTATCGTTACTCCCATACGCACCGTATCAGGTGTTTCCGAGGTGTACTCGCTTGAATGCTGGCTAAACCTGGTGATCTCATACGAACGGAAAACTATGTCAGATTCGAAGGGAATCCACTCGGGGACACGTAAAAATCCTCCATCGTCTTTCGAGGGTCTGAGCCACCTATAAGGACTGTCGGCGGGCCAATTAAGCAAAGCACTGCAGCGTTGAAGAGGCCGCAGAAGCAGCGGTGAATGCCAAGCTCCGCCGCTGTGGAAGGAAGCCAGTGGGAAGCGAAGTCGTAGATGATCCAATCTAGTTGTGAGGATTCAAGGAAATGTGTTATGGCCGGTTGTAACTTGTCAATGGCTATCTTGAGGAGCTGTTGCTTGGAGAAGGAAGTGTCAGTGGAGGATTCTGCATGGGGTGTTAAATTTGGTACGTGAGGGAAAGGGAGGGGTATGAGATTGATGAGTGGAGAGAGGTTTTGGGGTATTTTGGGGAGCCTCTGGAGGTTTCTTGGTGTTGAGATGAAGGAGATTTTGTGACCCCTTTGAGCCAAGTGTTTGGAGAGGTGGAAGAAGGGGATGAGATGGCCCATGGCAAGCCATGGGAACATTGCTATGTGCAGAGAGTCATGGCCCTGATGAGCTTCACCTATCTCCTCCATGGAAGCAAACTTTTGTGTGTGTGTGTGTGAGAGAGAGAGAGAGAGAGAGAGAGAGAGAGAGATAATCAGCTTTCCATGTGCTGGTTTTTCTCTTAGGTGGACTGACGTTCGGTTTTATGAGGCATAAGAGTACAAGCGTGTTCACCCGGAGTTAGCAAGGTATATTAAAAAAGGTTACACTTTGAAAAGCCTGCCACGAGCTTGCACCGAATTCAAATGACAACATTTGAAACACACTGTTCTTTGTTTTGATTGATTGATTATTTCATGTTCCAATAAAAACAACCTATCAGGAGATGCACTCTTGAGCTGCCCAGACGCATGTGTGTTGACCAAATATGCAGTTCATAATTAATATTTAACAGCAATCATTTTCCAAACACCTTCCGTCATATATATACAAATAATTGCCCAACACCATGGATGGCTTGATTTACTTGCACAGGTAATTCGATAAGATTTATAATTTTTGAAAAGAGATGGCAGCCTTTTGACTTGATGTGGTTGTCGTATTTACTTTGTACATATGTTTTTTGGAAAAAAAGGGTAGATGGAAAGGGATTGAAACCATAAGTTAAGTGCAAGTTGCGTCTGGTGATGATTGTCAGTCAAGCTAGAAAAAAGATGGCATTTTCAAAGATGAAATTGTACTTTAAAAAAAAAAAATAGGCGCCGTTTCTCTTTGTGCCTAATTTCGTCAACCTCCACTCACTTTGATTTGACGTCAATTTCAATATAAATAGCCTGTTTGCGTGTACATCGTGATCATCTGCTTTCTAGAAGATGCTGAGAAAAGGCTAATAATACAAATTGATAGAAAAATATTTTTAGAAGGATAAATTATCTTTAGATTATTATCACAAAAATCCAAACTATATTTATTATAATATAAATATCTCGAGTTTTTTATATTATGAAAAACCTTAAATTGACCTATTACGACACAAATATCCAAAATTTATTTTTGGTTTATAAATAATTTCTAACTTATACCAGCGTGATAAATATATATTAAATGCAGCTGAAATAGATGGTATATAAAAAAGTTGGGGTATTTATATCATAATAGACATAATTTGAAGTTTTTTGATAGTATACACCCTATTTTTATTAGTTGCAGGTATCCAATTTCTCTCCTATTTGACGGTCTTAATTTCTATGATATATATTCTTTTAGGAACTTTGGGACATATACTGAATAAGATAGGCAAAGATAAAGCCCCCATGACCTCTAACTCTCATCCATGGTGGCCCAGCTTTCGACTTGCTTCATGATAGCCCTCTTCAACGGGTCCATTATCGAACATGGGCACATTGAAATCTTTAGGAAGGTGCGATTCTCTCAGTGACATTGTCGAGACCATCAAATGCTTCTTATGGCGTGTCTTGGAAAGCAGAGGTGAATAAAATGTGCAGAGTTCCAGTCTCATGTACATCATCCTTCTTGAACAGGTAGAGGAACCACAACTTTAGCATTGGCATTTGCATTGATAGAAATCGAGGCTCACATTTGTTTTTTTTTTGGCTGATATCCCCATTTAGCTTGTATAGATCCCCTACATTCGTAATTCAAAATAAATAAATAAAATGTTTTCCTCCTTAGTGAATAGTTGATAGACCTCAAGACACCTTTTTATTCTCAAATTTCAGTGTTTATCTGCTTTATTAACAAACCACAACTCAGAAGTAACAGGTTAGGTAAAACTTAATTGCATCTAGACTCGTCTAGAGAGTTAAAAATCCATTTCTTTACTCATATTTGATGTTGAGTCATTACATGAGTTATTATATTCAGTAAATAGTTTAAAATGAATTTAAAACGGCAATCTCAAAATTTATTTTTGGTTTATAAATAATTTCTAACATATACCAGCGTGATAAATATATATTAAATGCAGCTGAAATAAATGGTATATAAAAAAGTTGGGATATTTATATCATAATAGATATAATTTGAAGTTTTTTGATAGTATACACCCTATTTTTATTAGTTGCAGGTATCCAATTTCTCTCCTATTTGATGGTCTTAATTTCTATGATATATATTCTTTTAGGAACTTTGGGACATATACTGAATAAGATAGGCAAAGATAAAGCCCCCATGACCTCTAACTCTCATCCATGGTGGCCCAGCTTTCGACTTGCTTCATGATAGCCCTCTTCAACGGGTCCACTATCGAACATGGGCACATTGAAATCTTTAGGAAGGTGCGATTCTCTCAGTGACATCGTCGAGACCATCAAATGCTTCTTATGGCGTGTCTTGGAAAGCAGAGGTGAATAAAATGTGCAGAGTTCCAGTCTCATGTACATCATCCTTCTTGAACAGGTAGAGGAACCACAACTTTAGCATTGGCATTTGCATTGATAGAAATCGAGGCTCACATTTGTTTTTTTTGGCTGATATCCCCATTTAGCTTGTATAGATCCCCTACATTCGTAATTCAAAATAAATAAATAAAATGTTTTCCTCCTTAGTGAATAGTTGATAGACCTCAAGACACCTTTTATTCTCAAATTTCAGTGTTTATCTGCTTTATTAACAAACCACAACTCAGAAGTAACAGGTTAGGTAAAACTTAATTGCATCTAGACCTGTCTAAAGAGTCAAAAATCCATTTCTTAACTCATATTTGATGAGTTGAGTCATTACATGAGTTAGTTATATTCAGTAAATAGTTTAAAATGAATTTAAAACGGTAATCTCAAAAGAGTGTAGATGTTAAATGGATTTATAGTTTACCCAACTGAACCTGTTTTTATGACTCTCTCTTGAATCTCTATGAGAAAATAGTAGACCCTCTAGGAGAAGTCTTGATTGGCTCGTTACAAGGGTTTCACTTCACTCTTATTAAAAATAGAGAAATGATTACGTGATAATCTTTAATTTATTATGAGAATAATATATTATTCTAGACAACAAAATCCTAATAAATAAATAATTATAAATTATCGTGAAGCCCACTTCTTCAAGAATTTATGGCTCACAAAAATGTTATTCTCATAATACCCAAAACCTGCTATGCTAGCAAAGCGCTTTTAAATATCAAGCTTATTTCTTTTTGTTTCCCTATTTTTTGTTTTTTGTTTTTATTAATCCTATAAGTTTTGTTTTGTTAGTTATGGGAGTATATCTTTCCATGGTTGCATTTTATATTGTTATTTTTATGTAATATTCTGATATTAGTTTTTGTCATTACGATCCATAATCAGTATATATTATCTTCTTCAATATCTTAAATTTCATTTAACTAAAATTTCAATTCCTTCATGTTAGCTATTAATGTTATTTTATAAATTCACTATTAAGTAATAACTTTTTTTCATTCTTCATTGTGAATCAATACAAAAATTGAATTTTCTATATACATGAAAAGCTTGGGTTGGGGGCCCTCGTGGCCTTTGGCAAGGACTCAACCCTCGCTGCCCCTGTCGAGTTTGGTGAGGGCCTCCCTCATGCCCATGTGGCGAGGGCCGAGCCCTTGCTAGATCAACGCCCTCACAAGCCCTTGCCTATGGCCGGTATTGGTCACAATCCAAAGGAAAAAAAAAAAAAAAAGAGAGGAAGAAATAAAAGGAAAAAAAGAAAAAGTAAAAAATATTAAAAAATTATTTAAAAATGTTCACGTTAGCAATTTCCTGCTTAAACTGGCTGGATGGGCTGAATTGATACTAATGTGAACATGATTAGGACTAAATTAGTTCAATTGAAAGATTTAGGATTGAAATGATACTAATACAGTAGGTTTAAGACTTTGGTATTTTTCCTGTTGAACTAGGTGAATATGAGTATTCATAGTTGGCTTGAATATGAAAGTATTTTGGTAAATTGGTTAGGTACAAGTCAAGTCGGTATGGGTGAGTCAATTTGGTTTGAATCATTTTCAACCCAATTTAAATTCGCTAGTGGTTGGCGGGGATGAGCCTCACCACTGGCTGGCGTCGGCCAGCCAGAGGAAGGAGAAGGTGGAAAAAAAAAAAAGAAAAAGAAAAAAAGAATTCAAAAACTCAAAAATATTTAAAAATTCAAAAAAAAATAAAAATATATATTAAAAAAATTGCCATGTCAGCTTTCATCAAAAGACCGGCATCCACGTTAGTGCCGGTTGGCCAATTTTGACAAGAAGGACTAAACTAGTATAATTATAAAAGGTTTAGAACTAAATTGATTTTTAAAAAAAATTAAGATTGAATTGGCACAATTGGAATAAGTTTAAGACTTTTTTTGGTAATTCTCCCTTATGGCGCCAATGTACTCGAGTTATACGAACCTATAGCCATTTATTAACAAGCCGCTTGAGAAGATCATTGTAATGAACTAAGAACATAAGCATAAATATATACGGAATACACCGATCCTCCAAAGTATAATCAGAATTGCCAAAGAGTCAAATTGCCACTTTTGGTTAAGTCGTATGACTTGGCCTAACCACATATAAAGCGGACTAATCTAACAGATTGCGACTCAAATCGATCTTATCAAAACATGTTGCAACTCGATGTGGTAACAAAAATTGGTTGAGCTGCTGTCGCCGAACACATAGGGCTATTTAATCGGGTGCTCCGCACATCCGGACACTAGCTGATCGACTCGGGCAGGACCGACAACGACACATGGTTAAAATGTCATGCTTGGGCATGAAACCCCGATGTTGGTTCCTGGCATTGAGAACCGACCGTTTGTACGAACAAAATAAAATGTTTCTACAAGAACAAACGTTTGTAAGAACAAAAATTAAAATAATTAAAAATTTAATTTTTTAAAAAACAATTACAAATGTTTCATTAATGAAGGACCCAAGCTTGAGTGCCGAGGACCTGCGCACGGCCTTAATAGACTTGGGCTTGAGAGTTGACACTAGAGCTCGAGCATTGGAGAACCAACGTTGGGGTTTTCATGCCTAAGTGTAAAGTTTTCAACGTCGTACCTATTCATATCTTTGGAAAATGTTTTTCGACTTTTTAAAGAGGAAATCATTTTTTGATTTAAGTTTTGGTGGGAAAACTTTTCTGATAACTAGGAAAATATTTTCCATTGATTCATTTTATTAAGCAAATTAAATACCAAAAATAAGGAAAATATTTTCAGCAAAACAAACAAAGTTTTAATGTTGTCTTTATTACCCAAGATTAATTGTAATAACTAAAAAAGTTAGCAGTATGCATATATGTCCCACGAGATACCAATGCCACATAAATTAACAACCTTCTCATAAAAAGTGTCACTCTTGTTTGAATTTTCTTGAAAAGGGTCATTCTTTTTTTTTTTTTGATAAACAGGACTCCACCACGGATCCCCTGTGCCCGAACGGCACTGAAGGGTCGGGCCCCTATATCTCGGGGGAAATTAGCATAGGATCTCAATACCATGACTCTCCACTTACAACGCTAACAATTGCGGGTTTCGAACTCTCGACTTTGGTAATGAAGGAGAGACTTTCAACCAACATAGCTACCCATAGTTGGGTAAATGGCCATTCTTTTGTGTCACCTTAACATAAAAGATTTAAATTTTGATGTTTCGAACTGAAATCTGTTTGACTAGCCATCATCTACGAAATGATGTTTCAATTATGGGATTACATCATCACCACCACATGAGAGGGAGAGATGGATTCTAGGGGCAATTCCAAGAGAATGACGATGGCACTTTTTGTGGCAGTATCACTGTTACTCCTTGAGGCGCCAACCATCATAGAGGTCGTATCTCTCCAGTGTAAACTCTTGTGCAGATTGGTTTGTTCAGGGGCTCGAGATCCACCCAGTTGCTACAACGAGTGCATAGCAGAAAACTGCAAGAAGGGAAGGCTTACGGTGGTGGTTAACGACTTTGATCTCAGCCGCACCGTGTCCGCGCCTTTCCAACACTACTCCGGTAGACTATTGAGCTTTGTTATTATAAGAAGAAAGGAATTTGGTAGAGAATTTGCTGTCGTTTTATACTTCTTGATCCCTCGCTCTTTAATGTTTGTAGGTACAAACGAAAGTAAAGTTGGTTTGGAGTCAAGTTCGGACGGTTGCAAGGAGTCTCCCTCTCCATCCTAGATCTGGAAGACATTGCGTTGAGGGAAAATAAAAATGACAAAGAAAATAATCATTTGGGTAAATATTGTCATGTTTTCTTTTCCATCTTTATGGTGCAATGATGCCATTGCTCAATCTTATTTATATAGTCTAAGTTATGATAATTTAGCGAAATTCTATAGTTTTATGCCTAAAATTCTGGATTTTTTTTTTTTTTAGTAAATTTCTGTAAGTACTAGTAAGTGCAAAAACTATTGTTAAAAGAATGGCTGGTAACTTTTTTTTTTTTTTGAGAAGTAAATTAGCAACACATTTGTTTTAAGTTTGCAAATTATCGATTACCTACTAACTTGCCAATTTTTGTTTGCATAACTTACTTATAGTTCAAATTACAAAATCTTATCTGATGTTATCAACTTAAATTACATTGACTTGTCAACTTTGGTCAGATTTAAGTATCAACTAATCTTGGTTACCAACTTTCATTTGTGTCAACTGCCAACGATTTATTGGTTTTTCTAACTTACCAGCTTCTTCATTAAGTTACCAAATTTTATTTGTCTTGGTTAGCAACTCCTTAAATTTGCTAAATATTTTAAGAGTTTACTAACCTAAATTAGCGTAATTCACAAACTTCTCTTTTATTATATTATTACCAATTCTCTTGATGTGCCTACAAACTTTTATATGTTTTGTCATTTGCTAACTTTTCTTATCGTTTACAAATTTTTATTTATCTTTCATACCAGCACCTTATTTTACTAAAAGATTCTCGAAATCACTAAACTTAATTTGAGTGATTTAACAACTCGTCCCTATAAAATTACATAGTATTTTTGGGTTACCAACCCTCATTTAGAGTTATCTGCCAAGTTTATTTTCTTGTAATACTAACTTTCCTATCCTTCACCAACTTTTATTTACCTTCCATAAATTTTTTACCCGTTTAAGCAGTTTCAAATAAATGCAGGAACTTTATTGCAGCCTTTATTTCCAACGACTAATGGTAACGGCTAGAAAAGCTGGGACTATGCATTTGCGCCACGAAATAGCCATGCAGCATAAGTTAACAAACCCTCCCGATAAAAGCGTGAGGAGGTTTACTACTTTAATGTTTCAAAATGAAGTTATTTTAGTTCTATTTGACTAGCTTTCATCTATGAAAAGATATTTTTAATACGGGATCTTATATTTTATAAATTAAAGTTGAGTAAAGCCTAATAATTTTATGTATAACAAGAGAATCGGATATGAAAAGATTATTCCTCCCAAGTACAGACTTTGTCAATTGTAGCTTAAAAGGTGTCCCAAGCAAGACGTACAAATGTTAACATTTTGCAATTGAGCAGAATCTTCACCTCGACACTCAATAAAAAGTTCGGTAAATTTAAGAAAAAAATGGATAAACTTCAAGAAATAATTCAAATGAGAATTGGTAATCTAAAATTAACTGGCAATCTAATCGGTAAAAAAGTTGATTTGTGATAAAAATATAATTTAATTAGATGTATGGATGGTTTTGTGATAATAGTAATACAATAGAAATGCCTCAAACTCGAGCGAGAGAGACAAGCGTTACTGCAAGGGTGCTAGCATGTGGAAAGAGAAGTGAAAAGGGTTGAAGAGTTGTTTGACCTTTGCGCGATAAAAGATGTTTTAATAACATTACGGGTGGAAACAACCCCACTTTTCCTTGTGTTGTGAAGTGATTTCATTATGTATATTATATATACACAGACACATATGATCTTATTATAAAGTGTATTTATTTTAGCGTCACTCTTGGTCAAATCTCAGTATCTTCTCAGGAAAAAGAATCGATGCTCTTAAATGAGAAGGCCGTTAATGATTCAAACTTCTCACTTTTCATTTTCCAGATATATAGTCTTCCATTTTCGAGAACCAACGGACTCATTTCTAAAATCCTCTCGCGTCTAGGGCTTCTTTGTGGCTTTAAAACTTGGAGAGCAGTCACAAAATCCGAAAAAAAGGCCAAGAAATATGAGTCTCAAAAGCTCGGAGAAAGCGATGCCGACGGTGATGATAATGGTGGTATTGATGCTGTGGGTTCCAAGGGTGCAATCCAACTATGAGCTGTGCAAGTTGCGGTGCAGGCTTGAATGTACTTTTGTGTCGCCCAGGAAAGGTTGTATTTTAGCATGTATTGCGAACAAATGCCGACGCCCGATCCCGGAAGGCGTCGGCTATTGCAGGCTTGGTTGCGTGATCTCTACGTGTTCTGGCTTCGGGAGTGATGCTGGTACGTGCACAGTTCTCAAACCCCAACACCCTCCTCCCCTTCTCTTTTCTCTCTCTAAAAAACATTTTATTTTATATATCTCCATGACGTAACTGACCAAAATATATATATCTCCATGACGTATGAAACAAAGCAAGATTATGACTTTTTAGGATGTGGGTTCTCTTCCAAATCCTAGCAAAATCCATCATGAATTAATTGAAGCCTTTTGACTGCAAGTGTTTTGTTGTATGAAAAATATCGGCAGCTGTATGAAAAGGCATTTATCTGGGTACAAATCTAGAAAAAATTCAAGAAATCGACACCCCAATTTAAGCTATGTCAGCAATGTTGGCCTGTGTAAGCGTTACTTCATGTTGTTTTTCACAAAACTTAGACCAGAGATTAAACTCTCACTTGTTTAGGTGATGGTCAATCGTGTCTTAAAGATGTCGAATCATACCCCTTATAATTATTATTGATGGCTAAAATCTCTTCGCAAGATGTCATTGGTCAGCATGCCATGAAAGGCCGTCCTGGCTTGCTACTAGGGATATTTAGGTTTGGTGCATAAACACAACAAAGTAGAGAGCAAATGTGAGAAAGAAAAATTAAGACATAAGGTTTATCCTAGTTCACTCTTATGCTAAATTCAACAGAAGATTCTATTATAATCAGCACCTCTAATCTCTTGATTACGAGGCTCAATTATATAAGTGACATGATAGCTATCTATGAGTCCAAATTCAAACTACCAATAAAATACAGGCCTAAACTAAAAAAGCTTTTTGGTGTCTCGGGGCATTGCCCCCTAGGACCCTCGCCGGGCGGCCCCTCACCACTTCTTGCTTGCCAGGAAGCAGAACTCCTGTACTTCCTTATTGATAGGGAATATGAATCACACCCTAATATGAAGAGACAAGCAACCTGTCAAGAGGGAGGATTGAAGCTTTTGAGGGATGGCTGCAAACTATTTTAGGGACTACAGAAACCCTCATTAAATCCTAGTCTCATGGTCAATATTCTTTGAATTTTGTTAAGAAGATCTCTCTTTAGTGGTCCATTTTTTGTTATACCTTCTTTGTCATGATTTTCTGATTATTCCACTTTCCATTATATTTTAGATTTGACCGCAACAGAACTATGTAATTCAGAATACCATGTGCAAGTTAAATTACCATACGTTTCATGAGAAACTTGATTTTGCATTTTGCTTTAATTTGTTGCCCTCTAAATCTTGCTTTTCTGCTTTCATGCAGATGCCGACAATGCGTCAAGATGTGCGGATGCATGTTCTGATAGTTGCACAAAATCTTACAATATTGCCTCAATTTCGACTGTGAAAAACCAGAAAAACAATTGAAGCAGATATGTTCTTTTGTATTTAAATTAAAGATATGTGGAATAAAATTAGAGTTCAAAGGCTGTTAGTTTTATCGGTCTTTTTCAAAATTTGAACGATGAAATCCAGATATGTAACGGGAACTAAAATTTTACATTTGTGAACCGCAATTAAGAGTGAGTCAAAACATAAAATTCCGCTAATACTTAATATATATCTTAAGCCATAAGCATATATAAATTAAGGAAGGAATCTCTAAAGTATAATCAAGGAAGAACCACCATTTATGACAAAGGTATACTGATTTCGAGTATATAGTATAACTTCTACGCATATGAAAATATTGCTACCTGCATTTTACTAACATATAAATATTATTGAGACAGAAATTAAACATTCTTATATGTTAATTCACTAAAATTACATCGTAGAATACGGAACTATGCTATCAAAACATATAAATACATCAAAATATACAAGAGAGTTACATCATCATATAGAAAATTATGAATATATTAAATCAGAACATACCCATCGAATTGTACACTCAATAACAAATTGATAGACTCATTTGCAATTTAGAAAATTATAGATTAACCTAATAAATACATCATTTAGACTTCGAATCAAGCAACTTGCATGAAACGAATCAAGGGTCAATCAATTTTGATGACTATGATCCATAAATAATTACTTACTCCATATATTCATCTATGGCTGCTTTGGTATTTGCTCTACGTTGCCAATAACAAAAAGAAAGGATAGACTAGAGAGATGTATTTTGACAACTTAGTTTTTGCCTGGCTGAAAACTGCCAAGCGGTACAAATCAAGAATCTGTCGGAAAAATATTAGATAATATACAAAAAAAGTATTGATGGAAACTTTTTGGAAAAAATGAGAAAATAAGATGAATTGTTTGATGTGTGCAAATACTATCTTAAGGATAATTCTACTTCTTGGAGTATGGAATTCGATGCAATAGTTTTTAGGGGCCATCTTCCCAAAATACAATAGACTTTCTTATTTACTTCGCATGTAATAATAGAATAAAAAGAGTAGTAAAAAAAGAAAAGATACGTGAAGAAAAAGAATTCCTCTTTAGATATGAATATCACTTTTCAATTATATTCGGAGTAGCAATTTGTAGGTAATTGAAAGAAATCCATTTTTCATCGTCAATTCTTGCATTGAATTAAAGATAGTTACAAATACATTTTAGAATAAATGACTTTCATGGCAGTCATAATTTCAATAAAAAAACATTACTTTCAAATATTTCAAAACTTTTGAAACATCTAACAAAATCAGTCAATTTTGTTGACTATGATCCATAAATAAGCACTTCCTCCATACATTCATCTATGGCTGCTTTGGTCCTTGCTCTACATTCCCAATAACAGAAAGAAAGCATAAAGTAGAGAGATGTTTTTCGATAACTTTGTTTTGTCTGGCTGAAAACTGCCAAGACACGGTCAATGCATGGACTTAATTAGCGAAATGCACAAATTCGTTCAGCTACAGTCAACCAAGTAATTGCACAGATGTGGTCATTTGACTTCGGGTCTGTATGAATGTACTTGATCACTTGAGTAAACAGTGATGGAGCCGGGAATTCCGTCGAGGGGACAAACGGTTTTTGTCAATATGTGTTTTTTGGAGCCTAAATAAATGTATCTCAATTTCTGACGCAAGAAACTTATTTAAGAAATAATACAAGGAACTTTTAAGATGTTATGTAATAAATATATGCACAACTAACAACAATTGCTCGAAATATGAGGAGATGACATATCAATTCTTTTCTTACAAAAGTCGCGCTCGTCCGGGAATCAAGACAAAATGGAACTCCCTTTTTTTTCAAAAATGGGACAGAAAAAGGAACCGTCTCGTGTTTGTTTGGGCTATTTTAAAATGTAAAAAAAAACTTCTTACTTTTTCGCTAAAGGTTTGCAATACTATTCAGATTAAAAACAAAGAAAAAAAATTATATGTTTAATCTATGTGTTAAGATTTATATATTGTGAAGATTTGTGATGTTTCGGTTAAAGAAAAATCAAGATGCATCCGTATAAATATCTAGATTAAGTCAAATGAAAAAAAATACTCCCACCCTTGGGAGGTTATCCCTCCGTTTCTCTGGGACCCGTCTTTCCGGGTTGTCAAATCCTTTTAAGGTCCTGCTTAGGACCAAGCTAGTTTATTCTTTGATACGCTCATAGAACTTTATAGAAAACATTTACTTGCCGACCAAAAAAAAAAAAAAGGTAAGTTATTTACAGTCTTGCCTATAATGATTTCCTGACCTCATTTACTAACTTTATTGAGAAAATACAGAAGAAAACTTGTCTTAATTAGACAATCACCAATAATGAAAATGAAAATGAAAATGAAACTAGGCCAAGATTGCAATTTTTCCTTCATGCCCCCACTTGGGTTCGAAACTTGTATTTATGGCTGTCCCTGCTCATGTTCTTTGTATTGCTGAGCGTTGATCCTTTTGAGTGTAGAGAGAGAGAGAGAGAGAGAGAGAGAGAGAGAGAGAGAGAGCGAGCGGCATGGAAGCGAAGGGTGTTGCAAAGAGAATAGCCATGGCACTGTTCACGGTTGTGTTGATCCTCCGGGCACCGAGGGTCACCGAGGCTACGTCTCTCAAGTGCAAAGCATTGATAGGACTCTGCAAAGCCACTTGCGCAGTCACCATCAAACCGCCCCTTTGCCTCGACCAATGCATCCCGCCTAGCTGCCTGAAGAAAACGCCCGCCGAGGCCCTCCGTAGCTGTGATCTCCGTTGCCGGAATTCTGCGTGCTTCAAACGCTCTTCAGGTATTCAATTCGCCGGCACTAGTCAATGTTGTTGGCGCTAGATTATTTCTCAGTGTAAAATCCAATCGAGTTGATCTGCGCACACCATTTTTTTTTTCCCAAATCAATGACAATGCAGGGGAAAATTGTCCGAAATGGTTTTTTTTTTTAGGTTTAGGGCTTTTGTGTAAGGCCTGAGGATGCACCTCTTTCCGGTCAATGACTTCTTCTTTCAATTTATTTGTTTATGTCATTGGCCATTCTGTCTAGTCAATTTTTCTGTCTCTCAAGACTCGATCTGGTCATTTTTTTCATGTAGTTGTCGTTCTTAATGGCTTCAGTCACTCTTTTGGCACTTTTTTGACCAATAAAATTGGTCGACAATAGCTCTGACTCCGCTTTTCAACATCACCTGCCTACCCACCGCTTTGGCCTACCCGATCGCGATTGTCTGCACCCTCATCCCCCTCCGGGCACAGTCTATTGTACATAGTTCCCGACTTTTGTAATAACTAGCCATTTTGATGTCTGCAGGTGCTGAGAAAATTAAAGACTGTTTGGATTCATGCTACAACAATTGCGAGAAGTCTCCCACAAGATCCTAGAGTCTTCTTCAGCTGAAGATCTGAAGAAAAATAAATGCAAAAGACTCTTGAGCCCACTGAAGTATTGGGAAAAATAAAAGAAAAGAAAAGTCACCCCTTTCAAAATTACTGTCGCGAACTGTAATGATGTTTTCAAATGTCACTTTTGCCCTGTCTTCTTACAGGGCGTGAGAGTTGAAATCTACTCCTGAAACGAAATCATCTCCACTCCAATCCTTCTTGAAAAGAGAGGATTCAAACCCCCTACCCCTCCCTTCCATGTTGGACGGGTGGCCACTAGGGAACCCTAGTGGTTTTTTGAGCATCTCATTTCTTGGTGCTTTTTATGTCACAACAAATTAGGCACTTTTCATTTCAATATCACAATGGCGAGACAGAAGATTCTTAAAGGTGGTTCCAAGAGAATATCTACACTGTTTTGTGGCCATGTTTTTATCAGCTTTGCTTCCACCCTAGGGTTAAGACAGACGATTTCTAACGTGCCTTTAAAAAAATATGGTCTTTTTTTTTCCCATGCTGATGGATTATTAAAAAAAAAAAATGGGAAATATGAAAAGAAAACTTCACTTGATTTTTCAGTAACTTATTGATAATATATCGACATTTTTATAAAATGACTATTTTTTATTGACACCTTCAACTATTTATCAACTCTTACTTGAACTTACTAATCTTTATTTGAGTGGTTTTATCAACCTTCTCCTGATTAAATTATCATAATTAGTTCTAGATTTAGGGGTGAGCTCGTCCAATCCAAACCAAGAACAAGTCCAGCTGACTCTGGCTAGTTGCCCAATCACAAGAGTTGGAACCGAAAATAACCGGCCTGATTCCTTGTGCGGGACCAGATTGAATCAGTATACCTTATTTATCTTTTCTTTTTTCAATTTTTTTTTTCTCTTCTAGAAGTCAAGCTGCATTCAAGGCAGAGGCAATGTGCATTGTGAATTTTCTACTTGGATCCAAAGCGAAACTACAAAATCATGATCAAAACTTGGATTGAAGTAACCTTTTTTTTTACAACAAGTTAAGGAACTCATGCTAAGTTTTCACATTAAAAAGGAGATTCATTTATGCTTCGCAAAAAAAAAAAAAAGTTCTTAGATTATCAAATTCCATTACAAGAATTTTGATTATCTACAAAAAGAATTAGCATATTTAAATTAAATAGCTTCAAGAGAGAGAGAGAGAGAGAGAGCCAGTTCTCAGGTGGACAAGATCGGTGCGTGGTTCCACATATTAGGAATTGACCCTATTTGGTCGAATCTAGGTTTCGGATTGGGTTGGTTCACATCTTGAAATTGATCACTCTATGTGTATTACCAATCGTGGGCTGAGTTATTGACCAACGTCCTTTAGTTTTTCTCTAATTTATCAACTTTTTTTTTGACCAAAAAAAAAAACTTTTTTAATTGTTTATTAACTTTTAATTTTCTTTCCTAATAATACCTTAACTTACATTATATGATTTTATCGATGTTTTTACTTGTGTAACTTATCAACTTTTCAAACATTTATTTATCATTTAGTTTTGATTTATCAACACTCGTTGGTGTTGCTAACCAACAATTAGAATTAACCAACTATATTATTAACTTACAAGCTTTTATTTGCGTTATATACCGACCAATTCTACAAACTCTTCGTAAAAATTAGCAACATCACCAATAGAGATAGCTCTTTCATTAGATGCACGAGATTATTGCTCTCTTGGCTTATAAAGATACCTCCGGTGGGTCAAAAACAGCAAATATGCATGATGCGCCACGAGGTGATCATGCAAGAGAAGAAAACAGAAAGTGGGCCCCCATCGTCAACGCTAGTTCAACATTGTGAAGGGATGACCTATTTTTATTTGTCATTTTCATAAAGGACAATAAAAAAACTACATTGTATATCAAAGTATTGTTTCAAAATTGAACTCCGTCGTGCTCGGTGGTTTCCAGAAGAACATATATAATAATCACCCTAGAAACTACTCACCCTATATTCAACCATTGCTTCACTATTATGAGAATTTTTTTATGTTTACTATTCTGTGCATAAATATGTGATTTGCAGTCATAAGATGGCAAAAAGTTAAGTAGGCTTGGACCTACATGTATGGACCTCCTATTGAAACGATGAGAAGTGGCAAATGTATAGTCCTTTTATTTCCACGTGAAAGAAAAAAAAAATTACCCCTAATATTTCAAGACCCTATGTAAATTGTCACATGGCAAGCATTGCAACATGACCTGATATTGCGCTAGCATATATCTACTAAACCTTTTATCTTATGAGATCTAACCATAGTAGGAAAATTACCAAAAAGTTTCAAATTTATTATTTTTTGCCGATTTAGTCATAAACCTTCTAATTATGTCAATTAAATCATAAATCTTTTTACGTTTTACTAATTGAGTTCATTTGATTAATTATGGATAGAAATCATTGACGTGGAAGTTGGCCATTCTATATGGCACCACCGGCGTTGACGTGTCACTTTTAAATTATTTAAATTATTTATTAATTATTTATTTTTCCTTTTACTGTAGTGAGTGAGGGTCACCAAGCTGCGGCCCTCGCCAACTGCTGGTGAAGGCTTCACTAACCTCACACAGCCTTGCCTGCAATCGGGGAGACTGGCCTTAGCCTTGCCTGCAACCGACAGTTGGGATGCTCTCGCCAGGCCCTTTTTGCCCATGACCACAACCATGAGCTCCTTGACACTACTAATTGATCTCTGCTAAAAACGAAGAAGGGCGAGTGAAAGTGGCTTCACGAACACCCGAAACCTAGTCACTCAGTAAATGCAAAAAGGTAAAATTAGGGGAAATGAGAAGCAAGTGCTAATGACATTGACGTCGAGGAGGAGTTGAGAGGAATTGATGGTCGTGGCAAGGTAGCTTAGCCCAAATTTGGGCAAGGCTGGCCTTGTCTAGATTCGGATGAGACCACAAGTGAGGGCCTAACAACCCTCACCAACCACAGTTAAAAAGAAAAAAAGAAAAGAATAAATAAATTAAAAGAAAAAAATCATCCATGTCATCGCCAATAATGCGATGTAGGATGATTAACAGTCAACGATTTTTCATCAAAATTAGTTGAATGGATTCAATTGATAAAACGTGAAAATGTTTAAGATTTAATTGTTATGATTAAAAATTTTATGACTGAATTGACAAAAATACAATAAATTTAGGATTTTTATGGTAATTTTTCCGAATTATAGTTGTATCCGTAATCTACTTAGTCAACGCTACTTTCCATTCAAAACAGTCTTCCCATAACACCAAGGGATGACGTAATTGTTAGTCATAAATGAGGGCCATAACTGACTCCGCTTTTCGAGAGTTGAAAATATATGTATAATATATGTATGTATGCATTCAAACTCATGTGCAAACTCATTGCGCTCGGGAACCTTTTTCGGCTTCATAAGAAGAAAACTAGGGTGTTCTCCGGGGAGAGAGAGCAAAACATGAGCTCCAATAATCTCAAGGAAACGATGTCGATGGTGATGATGGTGGCGATGCTGTCGTTGGGGTGGGCATCCAAGGTGGAATCGGAACCTAACCTGCGTGTGCCATGCCCCCTCAAGTGCCACCTTAAATGTCTGTTCCATATTCCCTTTCTCGATTGTTATATCCGATGTATTCGGGTCTGCCGTGTCAAGGGAGCTCTCCGCTACTGCAATGTTGGTTGCGTCGCATCGACATGTCTCGACTTCGGAGGCGGTGCTGGTTAGTGCCTCTATTTTCCGCCCTTTCTAGCCTTTATCTATGTTCGACGATGGAGATGAGGAAAAATTACTAAAAAAAATCTTAAATCCGTTGCAATTGTACTAATTTAATAATAAATATTTTTTTGATCAATTCAGTCCTAAACCTTTTATAATTGTGTCAATTTAGTCGAGACTAAATTTGGTCGGATATCTGACAAACGCTAACATTGGTGGTTTTTAATAATTTTTGAATTCTTTAATAATATTTTTTTTTTCCTTTTTTTTCCCTTCTTCCTTCCTCCTTTGACTAGTTGAGGTGAGGTTAGCCTCACTGGCAATTGATGAGGCTCGCCACTGTTGGCTACTAGCGAGGCCTTGCCAGATCGGGCGAGGCTTGGCCTCAATTAGCCATGGTGAGGCCAGCCCCACCATTGTTGGGTGAAGCTCGCCCTTGCTAGTGGTCGGGTGAGGCTTAGCCTTAGACAACCATGGTGAGGTTGGCCTCACTGTTGTTGGGCAAGGCTTATGCTTGCCATGGCTAAGTAAGGCCTTGCCAAATCTGGCGAGACTTGGTCTTGCCCAACTAGGGGTGATCATGGTCCGGGTTGGGCCGGTCCGACGCCTAACCCTAGGACCAACCCGCACAGTGTCGGTCCCCAATTTTTGGGACCGAGGACCGACCCGGTCGAGTCTGGGACCGAGGACCGGACCGACCCTATGGATTCAGTCCGGTCCTAGGGTCAACCCAGGACCAACTGATAATTTTTTTATTCCATTTTTTTATCCCTTAAAAAGTAAAACTCATTAATTCAAATTATATATCAATCAACAATATGATGTTGAGCAACCAAACTATAAATATAAGTACGTATTCAACATAAATTTAAGATAAGGTGATCATAAAAATTTCGCACTAGTTAAAAACAACAAACTATGTAAATGATCAAGATTGCTAATAGAGATAATGCGTTTCCATTGCTGAAGCATACTATAATTTTCTTGCTTTTGATTTGTTTTCGAATCATTCTTCCATTCGGTAAAATGGGATGAGATGGAAAGTTTAAGAGAAAAGAATTATAGGCCAAAAAATGTTTTCTAGGCATCTTCTCCTACAATCATCTATCAATAATACTTGTAACACCATATACAAAAACGATTCATACATTCAATCAAGCAAAGTCTAATCAACCAATAATGAAGCTTCGTACCACTTGACAAACACATCATCATAACAACGGCAATACTACTATTTGAAAACTTCTTCCATTTGACACAAACTCAAAAGCAAAGTGCAACTAAACTATTAAACATAAGAAGTTCAAAATACATATAAGTGAAAAATGAACAGGATAAAAAGGGAAGAATAAAATGAACAGTGCTGTTCACACCATTTTCACGACGCCATTCACGCCGTTATTCATTCAAGCTGTTCAAATGAAGAATTCTAGTTGGGTTTGCTATTTATAAGAAAAAAATAAAAAAATGATATATTAAATATCTAAAATATATTATATATAAATATATTTTATCGGGGTTGGTCCGGGTTGGACCGACCTAAACTTCTAGGACCGAGAACCAACCCGCACAAGACCGGTCATGGAATCTTAGGACCAAGGACCGACCCGATCCCCTTGAAAACTGGACTAGGACCAGTAGGGTTGGGCCGGTCCAGGGTCGACCCTAGACCGTTGCTCACCCCTATGCCCAACCATGGCTGGGGTCGATCATGCCAATGATCAACCTTTGCCTATGGCTGGTGGCGGCCGGCCGGAGAAAGAAGGAAGATGGAGAAAAAAAAGAGAAAAAAGAAAAGAAAAAAATAACAAATTAATAACAAATTTGAAAAATAAAAAATTATTTAAAAAAATTTCCACGTCATCATTCGCTAGCCAAATAAACTGAATTGGTATATTGCAAAAGGTTTAAGATTGAATTGGTAAAAAATAAAACGTTTAAGACTGTATTGACACAATTATAATAGGTATACGACCTTTTTGGTGGTTTTGCTCGAAGATCATGATTCATCTGTGACACTCTCCAGCCCTTTTAAATCCACTAGTTACAACCTTTGTCCTTGAGAGTTACCTCATGAAAAAGAAGAACAAAAAAAAAAAAAAAAAAAAAAAAAGTCTCATTTAAATTCATCTCTCTAATCAATCAGAAATTTGGCATGTACTTTTAGTTAATCAGATCCAGTGATGAAACACACGAAGGCATTTCGAAATTTCTTGACTTGCTTGGAAGTTTCTCTTTGATGGTCTATTTGTATCATGCTTTGAAGGGTAAGAGACCGGGTTAACCTTTCAGAGTAGGATTTTAACCATCGTTCACTTTTCATGGGATCTATCTGGAAAAATTTGAGGTCGAGACCATTTTTTGAATTTATGTTGTAAAGAGAGATTGGTTTGGGTGTTTAGACTGCTATATAATTTAAAACTGACCACTACAGAACCACTAATTAAATTTTTTGTCGGGTATCAGATCTAGTATTTTGCGTTCATATTGCAGAAGGATTTGAGTAATACTTTTCTTGATAATTGTCTATGTCATTATTCCCTGAACCATGCCCCCTCCTATTCTCTTGCAGACCCTAAGAAGGCGAAAATGTGCGCAGCGGCATGTTCCAAGGATTGCGAGAAGTCGTTCAGTAGTATCTCGAAGTCAGAAAATGGGAAAAACAAATAAATCAAATGATTCCGTGTGATGTTTGAATGGCGAACATAAAATAAGAGCACCATCCTACTTGCGACGTCTGTTGATCGAATGACTTTTGCGACACATCTAATTTCATATGCGCAATGATACTTGAGAATGCCCATCACCTGGGTACTCCTTTTGATAATTTGATCTGCATGGATTTGGACGAAACGATCATAATTTGCATCGTAATTATGAGATATCTGTCAGAAGTGTCGAAACTAACTATCAATTTGGGCAAAGCACTACATCGCGAAGCTCTAAAGAAGATATATTATTTTCAAATCATTTAGAACCTATTGCGCAGTATGTTGCTTATCTTTTAACTAGGTCAGAGGTGAATATGTTCTTACGTATGAAAGCTACCTAATTACACGCCTCCTAATTTATTAAAAAAGGAAGAAGAGTACAACAATAAGACACGATTCGAAAGAGTGACTTCAGATTTGTTACAATTCCATTGACTCTTTGAAATTAAAAATGAGAAAATTAATGTCTTCTTTTGTAGCGCCCCCCCCAAAAAAAAAAAAAACATTTAACAATACAACTATGCAAAGTAATAACTTTGATTTGAATGTATCAACGTCCAATTGGATATGCGATTCCAAATTTAACCTTGTCGGCACTTTCATTAGATGTGAATGGTGATACCCACTTAAGAAATAAAAGAAAAGCCACGTCACATTCTTAACAATGGCAATGATAATCTGTCTAGCAAAAGCAAAAACGGAAAAACAAGGATAAAGAATAAAATTAGGTCCACCAATTTTAAATTTCGATTGGATTTTTATAGACAATTTCATCTCTTTAGGAAAAATGGGAGTTTTTAAAATAGGGAGTTGTAAAATTGCCCCACAAGAAAAGAAAATCCCAACTTGAAAATAACAGCCCATAGCCGGCAGGTTTATCATGTCTTATTTGGAAGGTGAGGATTTATCTTTGTCCTTTTGAGTTGATCACTAGGAAACTCCGTAGCCTCAAATAAATCTCCCTCCATCCAAATAACGTTGAAATTATTGACAGATAAAGTATTAACTTGACCTATGTTGTCATATTACTTGTTTGATAAAGATGGACACGATTTCCACTTTACACACCGTCAGTAATATTCGATGAATGATAGTCGAAATCAAATAACCATATAAGTAGATAGAAGATTCTCTCCCTACATCTATATAAACATTAAAATCACATCACATACTAAATCACGCCCCCGGAGCTCATCATCGTTCATCTGATTTCTGGCGTGACTGATTCCCGAAGTGTTGAGCGTTTGTTGAGGCCGATTCTCGGGGATCTGTGGCGCCTTGAAGGCGTCTTCAAAACCCATTCAAGCTTGGCCTGGTACGTACTCCTCATTAGGTTCGATGGCCGGTTTTAGCTAGAGTTTTTCGCCCTTGTTTTTGCGTTTTGTTAGCTGGGTTCACTCCCATATGGAGAAAACCTAATGAGTTGCAAGCCCAAAAAGGGCTTGAGCCCATATAATAAGTTATATGAGGAAATATGGTTTCTCACTATCGATATAAAAAGTGATAGTTGCAAAAGAAAATAGTAACAAGAGAAAAAGAGAAAGCAGAAAATCTGGGGGTTGAGGCAATATCTGATTTACATCAAGCTGGTGTCGGAGGTCGATTCATGGTCCGATTGAGCTGAAATTTTGTCAGCATTCGTGGCGCAATCTTCTCGAATCTGAACGGTTTGATTTTCGTTTGAAGCTGCCTACATCAGGTTTTTTCGTGAATTGATCAAAACCTGCGTTTTTTGTCATAGTTATCCTTGATCTCTTGTGAAGTTTATGTGTATTGTCAAGAATTATGTTCTTGAGGTCTTTGCTGCTATGTACTTCTAGTATTTGCTAGAGAAGAACAATTTTGTTGATAGTGAAGAATTTTGGGTGGACTACGGTCCCGTGGTTTTTCATCTCCTCACATCGAGGAGGTTTTCCACGTAAAAAATTGTCTTGTGTTCGCGTGCTTGGTATTTATTTTATTCTACTATAGCAATTCCTGTTAGGTTTATACAAGAGGGGAGATTATTTTATTCCGCTACGTTGATTCGATATTGTTCGAATTGTTATCGTTTTCCCATCAGAGTGGTATCAGAGTCTCAGGTTATTGCTTGATTTTTCTGCCTTGTGTTAAACAATGGAAACAAATACGAGTGAATGATTACACTGAATGGTTTGAATTATTATATTTGGAAAGGGAAGATGGAAGACCTTTTATATGTGAAAGATTTTTATTTGCTCGTATTTGCCAAGGAGAAACCAGAGAATAAAACGTCTTGAATGGTCTATATTTCATCGTCAAGTGTGTGGTTATATTAGGCAGTGGGTGGATGGTAATGTTTTGAACCATATTATTGAGGAAATACATGCACGCAGTTTATGGGATAAACTCGAACAGTTATATGCTTGAAAGACTGGGAATAATAAGTTATTTTTGATAAAACAGATGATGGCTCTGAGATATCAAGATGGTACTTGTTTGACTGATCATTTAAATTCTTTTCAAGGAATTATAAATTAGTTGGCTGCGATGGGAATCAAGTTTGATGATGAGATACAAGCACTATGGCTGCTTGGTACCTTGCCAGACTCATGGGAGACGTTCCAAACATCTTTGTCTAACTCTGCCCCGGATGGTATAATTACCATGGATTTGGCCAAGAGTAATATTTTGAATGAAGAGATGAGAAGGAAGACACAAGAATCGTCCTCTTCACATTCCGATGCCTTGGTTGTTGAGAAAAGGGGAAGAAGTGAGTCTCGAGGTCCGAGAAATAGAGATAAAAGCAGAGGTAAGTATAATAAATTTGCTAATGTTGAGTGCCATTATTGTCATTAGAAGGGACATATTAAGAGATTTTGTCGACAGTTAAAAAGGGAGAAACAAAAGGAGAAAGGTAAAGAGAAGAAAAGTGATAATGACAGTAATGACAATCGTGTTGCTGCACTTAAAGAAGACTTTCTCATTACTTTTAATGCTGATGTGGTGAATTTTGTATCTCATGAGACCAGTTGGGTAATTGATAGTGGTGCATCTATTCATGCTACATCTCGTAGGGATTTCTTTACATCATATAGGTCAGGTGATTTCGGATATGTGAAGATGGGAAATAATGGGCTAGCTCAAGCTGTAGGTATCGGTGATGTGTGCCTAGAAACCAGCAATGGCACAAGGTTAGTATTGAATAATATTAAACATATACATGATATCCACTTGAATTTGATTTTTACAGGCAAGTTGGATGATGAGGGGTATTGCAGCACCTTTAGTAATGGTCGATGAAAACTCACCAAAGGTTCTCTTGTTGTGGTTAGAGGTGAAAAATATTATTCATTGTACATTATGCAGGCAAAGTTGTCCATAGACAAAATTAATGCAGTAGACAACGAAGATGCAGCTGAGTTGTAAGAGGCTCAGTCACATCAGTGAGAAGGGTTTGTCAATATTGGCCAAAAAGAAACTCCTTTCAAGATTGAAAAGTTCGACGCTAAAGAAGTGTGCTCATTGTTTAGCAGGAAAACAGAACAAAGTTGCATTTAGAAGCTCCCCTCCTTCAAGAAAGTCAGGTATACTGGATTTAGTGCATTCTGATGTTTGCGGTCTTATGAAAACAAAATCACTTGGTGGATCTCTTTATTTTGTTACCTTCATAGATGATTTTTCAAGGAAAATTTGGATTCATACCTTGAAAACTAAAGATCAAGTGTTAGATGCTTTTAAGCAATTTCAGGCTTCAATTGAGAGACAGACTGGAAAGAAATTGAAATGCATCCGAACTGATAACGGGGGAGAGTATATTGGACCTTTTGATGAATATTGCAGACAACAAGGTATTCAACATCAAAAGACACCTCCCAAGACGCCTCAGTTAAATGGCTTAGCTGAGAGAATGAACTGAACACTGGTTGAAAGGGTAAGATGCTTACTTTCATAGTCAAAACTACTTGGATCCTTTTGGGGTGAGGTTTTAAGTACAATTGTGCATGTATTAAATCTTACTTCATGCGTTCCTTTAGAGTTTGATGTTCCTAATAGAGTTTGGACAGGCAAAGATGTTTCTTATGATTATTTGCGTGTCTTTGGGTGTAAAGCATTTGTGCATATTTCCAAAGATGAGAGGCTAAACTTGATCTGAAAACACGACAGTGCATATTTATTGGTTATGGACAGGATATGCTTGGCTACAAATTTTATGATCCGGTTGAAAAGAAAATTGTAAGAAGTAGAGACGTTGTGTTTATGGAAGATCAAACAATAGAGAATATTGAGAAAACAGAGATGACTTCAGCACCACAGGTTAGTGATAATTTGGTTGATTTGGATCCGGTTCCTCTTAAAAATATTCTTACACAGGTTGATGAAGAGCAGCAGGAAGTCAATGTTCTAAATAACGCACATGTTCCTGAACATGTTGAAACGGATAACAATATTCCTGAATCAGAGGCTCAATTAGATGTTCCACTGGATATTCCAATCCGGAGATCCGTTAGAGACCGACGACCTTCCACCAGGTATTCTGAAGATGAGTATGTATTATTGACTGATGCAGGTGAATCAGAGTGCTATGCAGAAGCAATAGAAGATGAGCACAAAAGCAACTGGTTTGATACTATGCGAGATGAGATGCAGTCACTTTATGATAATCATACTTTTGAGTTAGTGAAGTTACCTAAAGGTAAAAGAGCTTTGAAGAACAAGTGGGTATATAGGTTGAAGCAAGATGAACATTCTTCACAACCATGGTACAAAGCTAAATTAGTTGTTAAGGGATTCGGTTAGAGAAAGGGTATTGATTTTGATGATATATTTTCTCCGGTAGTGAAAATGTCTTCTATCCGTGTGGTACTAGGCTTGGCAGCTTCCCTAGATTTGGAGATTGAGCAAATAGATGTCAAAACAGCCTTCCTACATGGTGACTTGGAGGAAGAGATATACATGGAACAACCTGAGGGTTTTAAAGTAAAAGGGAAAGAGGATTATGTATGCAAATTGAAGAAAAGTCTCTATGGCCTAAAACAAGCACCGAGACAGTGGTATAAAAAGTTTGCATTAGTTATGACAGAACAAGGCTATAAGAAGACTTCCTCGGATAATTGTGTGTTTGTCCAAAAATTTTCTGATGATGACTTTATTATTCTCTTGCTTTATGTTGATGATATGTTGATTATTGGTAGGAATGCTTCAAGAATTAAGTTATTGAAGAAACAGTTGATCAAGTCTTTTACCATGAAAGACTTGGCTCGGCGAAGCAGATTCTTGGCATTAGAATTACCCGAGACAGAGATGCTAAGAAGTTGTTTTTGTCGCAAGAGAAATATATCGAGAAGATCCTTCAGAAATTTTACATGGACAAGGCTAAATTGGTTAGTACTCCACTTGCTGCCCACTTTAAGTTAAATATGAAGCAAAGTCCTATGACTGATAAAGAGAAGAAAGATATGGAAAGTGTTCCATATGCCTCGGTTGTAGGAAGCTTAATGTATGCGATGGTATGTACAAGCCCAGACTTGGCGTGCGTAATTGGCGTTGTTAGTCGCTATTTGTCAAATCCAGGCAGAGAGCATTGGAATGCAGTGAAGTGGATTATGAGGTATCTTCGGGGAACTTCAAATTTGAAACTCAGTTTTTGGACCGGGAGACTTGAGTTAGTTGGATACACAAATTCTGACTTGGAGGAGATATTGATACTCGTAAATCTACTTCCGATTATTTGATTTCTTTTGCGAGGTGGAGCCGTGTCTTGGAAGTCAAGATTGCGAAGTGTGTTGCACTTTCTACAACCGAAGCTGAATTTATTGCAGCGACGAAGCTAGTAAAGAGATGCTATGGATGAAGAAGTTCTTAGAAGAACTTGGGTTCAAGCAAAAGAGGTATGTGCTATTTTGTGATAATTAAAGCGAAATTCATCTTGGTAAGAATTCATCTTTTCATTCGAGATCGAAACATATTGATGTTAGATATCATTAGATAAGGAATGTTCTAGATGAAAAGTTGTTAGAACTTGAGAAAATTCATACAGATCATAATGGCTCTGATATGATGACGAAGACTCTACCAAGAGAGAAGCTTGAACATTGCCGGTTGATAGCAGGGATGGTGAATCCCTCCACATTACCGTGAGGGGGAGATTTGTTAGCTGGGTTCACTCATATGTGGAGGAGATTCAATGAGTTGTAAGCCCAAAAAGGGCTTGAGCCCATATAATAAGTTATATGAGAAAATATGGTTTCTCACTATCGATATAAAAAGTGATAATTGTAAAAGGAAATAGTAACAAGAGAAAAAGAGAAAACAGAAAATCTGGGGGTTGAGGCAATATCTGATTTACATCAAGCTGGTGTTGGAGGTCGATTCGTGGTCCGATTGAGCTGAAATTTTGTCAGCATGTTCGTGGCGCAATCTTCTCGAATCTGAACGGTTTGATTTTCGTTTGAAGCTGCCTACATTAGGTTTTTTCGTGGATTGATCAAAACCTGCATTTTTAGTCAGATTTATCCTTGATCTCTTGTGAAGTTTATGTGTATTGCCAAGAATTATGTTCTTGAGGTCTTTGCTGTTATGTACCTCTAGTATTTGCTAGAGAAGAACAATTTTGTTGATAGTGAAGAATTTTAGGTGGATTACGGTCCCGTGGTTTTTGATCTCCTTACATCGAGGAGGTTTTCCACGTAAAAAATCGTCTTGTGTTCGCGTGCTTAGTATTTATTTTATTCTACTATATCAATTCCTGTTAGGTTTACACAAGAGGGGAGATTATTTTATTTCGCTACGTTGATTCGATATTATTCAAATTGTTATCGTTCTCCCATCACGTTTTTCGTTTCTGTGCTGCTATGATTCTCGTAATGGCTTCGGCCCAAATTGAGGAGCTAGGGTCTGGTATTCGTAGCCCTCCCCATCCCGATATTGGTCCATCGCTTTCTGGTGGTCTCGTGAACGAGAATATGGGTGTTACCGCCCAGACCTCTGCTGGTTTGAATGATGCTTTTGGCCGTGCTCGATTTACCCAAGCTCAAGGTGGGCCAAGGGGTAGGAGTAGAGGCAGGTCGGATTCTAAACGGCCTCAGAGAGCAACCTCGACGAGCTCCAATCTTCGTACTTGGGCGAGTGTGGCGGGGGCTAGGGTGTCAACCAAAGGATACGATTTGGAGTTCTTCCCTCCAACTTATGTTGATAATAAACCGGTTATTGAAATGACCAACGAAGATCTTCAAGCCGCCGATCCTAAACTTCAAGATTGTCTTGTTGGCTACTATATTGGGAGGAGAATTCCCTTCAAAGTTATTGAAGCTGCTTTCAAGAAAGCTTGGGGTGTGAACTTGGTTGAAGTTATGGCCAATGGAAAGGGATTTTTCTTTTTTCACATTTCGGACAATGAGTTTCGGAGGAAGGTATTAGAAGGTGGGCCTTTTACCGTCTAAAAAGTGCCTATCGTTCTTCAACAACGGAGGCCGGCTCTAGAGCTGAGGATGGATGCTCATCTAATCGTTCCTGTATGGGTAAAGCTTATAAATCTTCCTGCTGCTTTTTTTTCCTCTCAAGCAATTAGCAAAGTTGCTAGTGCCATTGGGTGGGTGCTCTATGTAGACCAAAGAATGGAACAGATGAAAATGTTAGCCTATGCTAGAGTCTGTGTAGAAATCACAGCAAAGCAGCCTTCGTGTGAATCAATTGAGGTGGTTCATCATGGTGAATCATGCGTGGTTGATATAGAATATGAATGGAGACCCATGGCTTGTGCTGGATGTGGCATTTTTGGCCATAAATGCAATCTAGTTGCTGCTCATTCTATTGAAAAGAATGTTCGACAACCCTTGATTGTTACACCTCTGATCCCTCAAGATGTGTCTTTGACCCCTGCTCACCCTGCTTTGTCTCCAGGTTATGCAAATCTCCCTCAGCATGTACAAACTAAAGATAGTATGCGAGACAATCCCTTATTTATTAATAGGCCGGATGCTGGACATTGCCCAGTAGGGGAGACCACTTCGGATCGGCACATGATTGCATACCCTGTTGATGAACATAAGGCTCCTCAAGCAGACTTTGCTGTTGCTCGCGAGGTGGCCCTACCTCTCGCCTCGACTCCTTTTGTGACTAATTCATCTTCGGCTGATAAGGGATGGCAGCAAGTAAAAGGGAAGAAGAAAAAGCAACCTGCAACTAAAGAGGCGGATGCTTCCGGTTTAGCTCGACCTAGTGAAGGTGGGCGGCAGTTGAAGTTGAAGTTGAAGACTTCGTCACCAATTAAATCACCACTCCTTCCACCTATGCAGATTTCTAAAGGCCTCTTGAAGGCCACTTCCAAGGTGCATGATGGTCGTGTAAAAATGTCACACTCGAATTCCCACTCGGATACTGCTCAGTGCTCCGATGAAATTGGTAGTTCCACTTTACACGCTGCTTTGGACGATGAAGATTTACTTTCCATCAATTCTTCTCCTCGGGCATAGATCTCAGATGTAAGGCTAGAAAGTCTCCAGGAGCAACTACTGCTTCTCCGACCGGACCCGTCCCCTTCGGTGAACACCAACGTGACCTCTCCTGGTCGTAAGGCCTCTAAGAAGAGGTGATTCTCTCCTTACACTATTGTAAATATGTTTTTTGGGTTTTGGAACGTTAGGAGTCTTCTCGATCCTATTAGAAGAGCTGAGATTAGGAAGCTTGTTTACTCAAACAATTTGTGCTTGATTGGCATTTTTAAGACAAAGGTCCCTCAACCTTTGTTTGATTCCATCTCCTCGACCTTATTAAGAGGATGGAAGAGGACAGCTAATTATGACTACTCTCCACGAGGTAGAATATGGGTCGGGTAGGACCCCAATGTTGTTGCTTTTGATCCCCTCTCTTCTAATGTGCAAGCTATTCATGGTTACCTTACGTTCAACATCTCTAGCATGAGTTGCTACATATCGGTAGTCTATGAAGATCATACTTTTGTGCGACGTAGACCCTTATGGGATGATCTTATCCATTACAATGAAGTCTTGGAGGACTCAGCTTGGCTTGTGGCCAGTGATTTCAATGCCATAAGAGACCCCTCGGATAGGGTTAGTGATGTGGACATCGAGCAATATCGAGGAGGAGGTGCTAGGGACCCATTGTCTATTCCTATTGGTTTAATTACTCGAGCACGGGCCAAGCAATTTAGGTAAGCTGTTGGCGTCATGGTTCGTGATCTTTGGCGTGGAGATGACGTTGGATCAAATCTTGAAGAATCTTGGAAATCTTGGCGTAATCTTTGGCGTGGAGATGACGTTGGATCAAATCTTGAATCTTGGAAATCTTGGCGAAATTTGATTATCTGGTCATCAAATATTTGACGAAGTCAAATACATTATCTTTTATTTAGATATATTCTAGAATATAATATATTAGATTTCTAGGGTTGGTTTTAGGGTTTGTGTAGCAACAAGAAGGCCTATATTAAGGATTGGCCGACTTTCTTTGGAGATATATTTACTTTGAGAAAAATTGAGAGAATTCTATTCTACTATTCTTTTGAAAACTTGACCTTATCAAGGTTCCTTGTGACGGTCGATTCAACTTATCAAGCGAGATAGCGAATTCTTTCGCTCGTGGCGTCTATAACGTTGGTTGGTTGACACACGTTCGTCAACAGATCACGTTCATACCGAGGTTGCCAATCACAGGTTTGATTGGAGGTCGAGGTTTCGCAATTCGCACCATCTGGGCCTTCGTAGAACGATCTTTCTGCAACGATTCACATCATTAAGTATGACGTTAGTGCTACATTTAATGTTTTTGGCTTGACTCTTTTCGATGCCAGTGATGATTTGAGCGCAAATCCTTTGCACGGGGGAGGGAATGATGTGGACATCGAGCCATATCGAGGAGGAGGTGCTAGGGACCCATTGTCTATTCCTACTGGTTCAATTACTCGAGCGCAGGCCAAGCAATTTAGGCAAGCTGTTGGCGTCATGGTTCGTGATCTTTGGCGTGGAGATGAAGTTGGATTTGATCTTGAAGAATCTTGGAAATCTTGGCGTAATCTTTGGCGTGGAGATGACGTTGGATCAAATCTTGAATCTTGGAAATCTTGGTGAAATTTGATTATCTGGTCATCAAATATTTGACCAAGTCAAATACATTATCTTTTATTTAGATATATTCTAGAATATAACATATTAGATTTCTAGGGTTGGTTTTAGGGTTTATGTGGCAACTGGAAGGCTCGTATTAAGGGTTGGCCGACTTTCTTTGGAGATATATTTACTTTGAGAAAAATTGAGAGAATTCTATTCTACTGTTCTTTTGAGGACTTGACCTTATTTAGGTTCCTTGTGACGGTCGATTTGACTTATCGAGTGAGATAGCGAATTCTTTCGCTCGTGGCATCTATAACGTTGGTTGGTTGACACACGTTCGTCAATAGGTCACGTTCATATCGAGGTTGCCAATCACAGGTTTGATTGGAGGTGGAGGTTTCGCAATTTGCACTATCTGGGCCTTCGTAGAACGATTTTTCCGCAACGATTCACATCAGTTGGGGGTTCAAATTCTTGGATTCCTAATTTTGATGAGTTTTGGTTATGCTTAGCTCGCACTGATTTGGTGGATCTTCGTTTTGTTGGCCTTTGTTTTACCTGGTCTACATCGTTCGGTGTTGCAAGGAAGATGCGAAAGATTGACTGGGTTCTGATTAACTCTAAATGGAACCAGCAGTTCTCCTTCTTTGAAGCTTCTTTTCTTCACCCAGGGATCTCTGATCACTCTCCTATGATTGTCAGGGTTCTTGATCCGGTGCTAAGAAGAAAGCCATTTAAATACTTTGACTTTTGGTCAGAGCACTCGGATTTCTCATCGATTATTAGTCATGCTTGGGATAGCCCGATGTGGGGAGTACCGATGTTTCGCCTTGTGTTTAAATTGCAGATTGTAAAAGGTCGCCTCAAGACCCTCAACAAAGAATCTTTCTCGAACATCTCAGTGAGAACGGTGGAAGCTAGAGAAGCTCTTCGTAGCACTCAAGTTGGTCTTCAAGTTGATCCCGCTAATTCTTCTCTTGTAGACCTTGAGAAATTTCAGTGCCATGCTTTTGTTGAACTACGTCTCCAAGAAGAATCATTTTATTGTCAAAAGTCTCGGGTGAAATGGCTAAACGAGGGTGATCAAAACACCAAGTTCTTTCACCACTCTGTGAAGAATAGACAACTCAATAACCACATCCTTTCAGTGAAAGATCCATTCGGCTCCATCATCACAGACCCTTCTCTTGTGGCACAAGTGTTTGTATCCTATTTCTTTGAGCTACTTTCACCTCAGGTGGGTTTTTCTAAGCCTTCTCTTCAAGAGTTGAAGACGTTCATCCACCGGCCACTCTCGGATGCACAATGCTGCTCTATCGCTTGTCCGGTTACTAATGTCGAGATAAAGGAAACACTCTTCTCTCTTGCAAGGGGTAAAGCCTTGGGTCTTGATGGTTTCTCTGTTGAATTTTTCAAAACCAATTGGGAAACAGTTGGGTCACTCGTCTTAGAAGTAGTTAAGGACTTCTTTTCTTCGAGACATCTTCTAAAGGAGGTAAACAACACTATCCTTGCTTAAGTTCCGAATGCTTCTGCTGTCACGGATTATAGGCCTATTGCGTGTTGTAACACCATTTATAAGGTTCTTACAAAAATCCTTGCCAATTGAGTGGCTGCTGTGTTAAATGATTTGATTAGCTCGTCCCAAAACATGTTTGTTAAAGGTAGAAGAATCAGAGATAACATTCTCCTAACTCAGGAATTGTTTTCTGGTTTCCACTTAGAGCCATATCTACCGAAATGTGCTGTCAAAGTCGATTTTCAAAAAGCGTATGATACTGTCGATTGGGATTTCTTGGAACTCACGTTTCTGGCTTTCAGATTTCCTGATTGGATCATCCGCTTGATTATGGTTTGTGTTAGAACACCTAAATTCTCTGTATCTATTAATGGTGAATTGCATGGTTTTTTCTCTGGCGGCCGTGGTCTTCGCCAAGGTGATCCCTTGTTGCCCTATCTATTTATGCTTGTTATGGAGGTGTTCTCAAGGATTTTAAATGCCCGAACTTCGGTGAAGGAGTTTAAATACTTTTAGAGATACAAGAAAGTGAAGCTCTCTCACCTTTTTTTTGCCGATGATGTTTTTCTTTTTTGCCAAGCTGATTGGGTCTCGGCTACTGTGCTTAAGAGAAGTTTAGACATTTTCTCATCTTGGAGTGGGCTGAATCCGAACAAAAACAAGAGCGAAGTGTTTCTCTCGGGCGGTCCCATTTCTATTAGAGATAATATTCGGCTTGCATTTGGTTTTCAGGAAGGTACACTTCCAGTTTGTTACCTGGGGGTTCCTATCATCTCTTCTAGACTTGGGAAAGGTGATTGTATTATGCTGATTTATCGTATCACCACAAGGATTCAATCTTGGACCCATCGGTTTTTATCTTTTGCATAAAGGCTTCAACTTATAAGATCAGTGTTGCATTCTATCCAAGCCTTTTGGGCAAGTGTTTTTTCTCTGCCTGCTTCTGTCATTGATAGGATTGAACAATTGTTAAGACAATTTTTGTGGAAGGGCACCTCACTTGGTCGTGGCGAGGCCAAAGTGTCTTGGGATGATATTTATCGCCCTAAGGAGGAAGGTGGTTTAGGTATTCGTAAGCTGAAAGATTGTAATATAGCCTCCTTGCTTAAATATATTTGGTTTCTCTTCACGGATAAAGAATCTCTATGGTGTCGTTGGGTTTATTCGTATTTCTTAAAGAAGGAGAATTTTTGGAATTCTTCCCAACCCACCGTGTGTTCGTGGACGTGGAAAAAAATACTGCAGATTCGAAGATTTTTCAGGTGGTCTTTCTTTTGGCAGCTCGGTCGTGGTTACTCAGTTTCTCTATGGCACGACCATTGGCTAACTTGTGGACCATTACATTTGTTTGTACCACTGAATCTTATGGAGAGTTTCGACCTTCCAAGCAATGCAGTGGCGGCCGATCTCTTCTCCCTTGCAGGTCGATCGCTCAGACTCTTCCTCGCAATGTGGGGCATCCCTATTCCTGATCGCTCCACGACCCATGACCACTTCACTTGGCGCAATGACCCTTCAGGTTCGTTTTCGGTTTCTTCCACCTGGAATACTATCAGGATTAAAAAGGAACGTGTGCCTTGGGCTTCTTTTATTTGGGATAATGCGATTGCCCCTAGGTTTCAATTTAATATGTGGCTAATCACTAAAAATCAACTGCCAACTCAAACCTTACTCCTTTCTCATGGAAGAATCGAGTTTACAGTGTGCGCCTTCTACAGTTCCGTTCTTGATTCCGTTGACCACTTGTTTTTTGAATGTGAGACCTCCGCAACTCTTGCATATTTTTGGGCTTCCAGGTGTAATCTTCCTTGGAGGAATAGGACGTGGGTGGATAATTTGTCTTGGGCGTTAAAATTACTATCTGGAAATGATTTCTTTCATAGTATTGCACGTTTCTCTTTCGGGGCCATGTGCCACCTTATTTGGAAGAAGAGGAATTCCATCATTTTTCGGGGTGATTCCTTGGTGCTCCCAGCTATGAAAAATCACGTGATCAGGGTTGTGAAGGACAAGACTCTTATGTTTAAAAATGCTCCGCCTACTCCAAGAAACAAAAGACTCCAGAGAAGCTGGGGCTTCGATCCCTCCGTGTTTGACTCGGCTACTTCTTCCTAACACCCTTTCCATTTTTCGCCTTTTTGATTGAGGGTTGGCGGTTTGGTTTGTGGTAGTTTGTAGTGCCGTGGGTTGTTTAGCTTGTTCTTATTTGCCTTTGTATCTTTTGATTCGGCTCCCTCTCACTCTCCCGGTTTTCCTGCAGCTAGAGTGTGAGTTTTTGGTTCCGATTTCTTGCATATTTGTCCAAAGCTTAATATATTCTTACCTTTACCAAAAAAAAAAAAAAAAAAAACAGTAAAATCACATCACTCTTATACCCAAATATAGTAAATAGACTCATTTACTCATTGGTTTTTGTCATATGTGATTTTGGATCCATTTGTGGCTAAATAAATGTATCACAGTTTCCGACATGAGAAACTTGTTTAAGAAAGAAATAAATAAAAACATTTAAGATGATGTATACTAAACATTTGCAGAAATGACAGCAATCGCTCAAAATATTAGGAGATAACATGACAATTCTGTTCTTACAGAAGTTGCACTCGCTGGGTATCAAGACAAAAAGGAACTTCTTCACAAAAATAAAAGGACAGAAAAAGGAACTCTCCGTGTTTGTTTAGACTATTTTTAAATGTAAAAACAACTTCTTACTTTTTCGCTAAAGGTTTACAATACTATTCAAATTCAAAAAATAGAAAAACAATTATATGCAAATCTGTATGTTAAGATTTATACGTTGCGAAAATTTGTAGTGTTTCGGTCAAAGAAAAATTAAGATGTGTCGGTAAAAACATTAAAAAAAAAAAAAAAAAAAGTCTATCCGAACTTTTCCTGACTAGCTTTATTTTATAATGCGCTTATAAAACTATATAGGAAACATTTACTATAGTGACTTATGCTCTATGATTTATGAGGATCGAAGAGAAATGGTGGAAACTACGCATTCTGAGGTAAGTTATAGCTGTCCCTGTTCACGTTCTTTGCATTGTTGAGTGTTAATACTTTTTGAGTGTAGAGAGAGAGAGAGAGAGAGAGAGGCATGGATGCGAAGGGTGTTGCAAAGAGAATAGCCATGGGTTTGTTCATGGCGGTGTTGATCCACGGGCACCGCGGGTGACGGAGGCGATGTCTTTCAGGTGAACGTAATCTGCAAAGCCACCTGCTCGATCAACATCGGGCGGCTCCATTAACTTCACGAATGCTTCCCGCCTAGCTGCCAGAAGGGAAGGCTCGCCGAGGCCCTCAGCAGCGTGTGCTTCAAACGCTATCCGGGTATTTAATCCGCCGGCACTAGTCAATGTTGTTGGCGCTAGATTATTTCTCAGTGTGAAACGCGATTGATTTGATCTTCGCGCACCATTCTTGTGCATAGTTCGTGACTTTTCAAATAACTATAGCCGTTTTGATGTCTGCAGATGCCGAGAAAATTAAGGACTGTTTGGGTTCATGCTATGACTATTGCAAGGAGTCTCCCACAAAATCCTAAGAGTCTTCTTCGGCCGAAGATATGAAGAAAATTGAATGTGAAAGGCTCTTGAGCCCACTGAAGTATCGAAAAAAAAAAAATGGGCCCTTTTGAAAATTGCTGTTGTGATCTATAATAATGTTTTCAAATGTCGTAATAAATTAGCATGTTCAATGCTTTTTGACCATCTTAATGCTCGGTGCTTTTTTTTTTTGTCACAACAAATTATGTATATTTCATTTCAACATTAGAGTGGTGAGCAGACAACCCTTAAAGGCAATTCCCAGAAGAAAATTACATTGCTTTATGGTCATGTTTTTATTAGCTCTGGTTCCACCCCAGAGCTAAAATGGACGATTCTACTGTGCCTTCCATAAAGAACAAACTTTTTTCTCGTGCCAGTAGATTATTAGAGTCTGTTCGTTTCGCGGAAAATGGACCATTTCCGGAAAATATTTTCCAAGAAGTCATTTTCCAGGAAAATGATAAAATTTTCTGATGTTCGTCTAAAAGCTGAAAATGTTTCGGAAAATATTTTCCAGTGTTTGATAAAGAAAATACTTTCTGCTTGCCAGATCAACAAGTACGAGCTTGAGATCGACGAGCTTGAGGTTCACCTAATGATGGCCGACGAGCAGCCAAGAAAGAAGAAAATGAGAAACAAAAAAAAAAGAAAAAGAAAAAAGAAAAAGAAAAGGAAGAAAAGAAAAAGGAAATTTAAAATAATTCAAATTAAAAAGAAAAATAAAATTAAAAAATTATTCCAATAAAAAGAAAAGAAGAATAAGAAAAATGGGAGGAGGAAGTGAGGTTTGTAAATATATGAGATAAGAGGGATCAAGTGAGGAAAATATTTTCCACTTTTTAAAAGTGGAAAACATTTTCCCCTACTTTGGAAGATTTTTTTCCTTTGATGGAAAATATTTTCCCCATTGAATTTATTTTCTGTGAAACGAACGCCGGAAAATCCGAAAAAAAATTTTTGGAAATTATTTTCCGCGAAAGGAACGAGCTTTAGTCAAATAGGAAGTCTTAGTAGCCCAACAAGAAAAGAAAATCCCAACTTGTAAATAACAATCCATAGTCCGTAGGTTTATCAAGTCTTATTTGGGAGGTGAGCATATATCTTTCTCCTTTGAGTTGATTGCTAGGAAAATCAAATCCTCAATTAAAACTCCCTCCATCCAAAATTCGTAAAAAATAGACAAATAAAGCATTAACTAAATTTATATGGTCAAATTACTTGTTTGATACAACATTAATAATATCTGATGAATGAGCGTCGAAACCAAATTATAATATAAACAAATGAAGATTCTTCCTCCCTACATCTATATAAACAGTAGAATCACATCACTCTTATACCCAAAGACGAACCATTTACTCATTTGAAAAAAAATAAAAAACAGACATGGATGTCAAGAGTTGTGCTAAACTCGCGGTGCTGATGCTGGTGGCCACGGTCGCATTGCAGGCATCCGCCGCCGAGGTGCAATCATTGAAATCGATCTTTTGTAATGTCAATTGCTTGACGTCTTGTCCTGGGACTCCTGTAGCAGACGCCTGCTATCTCGCATGCTACAAGAATTGTATGGGTAATTCGGAGGAGGCTGAGACACCCGAAGGCCAATGCAACCTCGATTGCCTGGTGTCCAAGTGTGCTAACGGGCGTCCTGGTACGAAAACAAAACCATCACTTTTTAAATAGAAAAGGATGCCTGTTTTTCTCCATTTGTCGATTGTGACAGGCTAAAACCTACAACTTTTGTTTGATCATAAGTTAGACTGCTTGCAAAAGCTAAGAGATTTTTACTGCCGTTTTATGAAATCAAAATCTATTATTTCAATTGTTTCGTTTCATTTGGGATCCATTTGCTTTATTATTTCAATTGTTTCATTTGGGATCCATTTGACTTGATTTTTCAGAAAATACTTGCGTTTTTCAAGGAATTTTGCTTTTCTTTGCCTGGATTGAAATTAGTTTCCCTCACGCTTGTTAGCAAGAAACTCTAAAATTTTTCTTACATTATTTCATGGAATTGGTCCTTGAGTTTATGTGCTACGTCTGGGCATTGAGGAGAAGTTATTATGTGGTTTTTAAATCATAAAGATCAATCATTTGAACTATCAATCCAGTGGATTAATTATATGGGTTTCGCATGGTTAATGGTGTGGATGGGCTTAATCTACATATTCTTTAACACACCATGTTATAATTTTTGTCAAGCATCAAAACCTCCATATCTGACTTTGGAGTCTTTTTTCCAAGCTTTGAATAGCCAATGACCATGATTGAGGACTTAATGAATTCTAGTCTTTAAAAGCATAGATCTTACGTTACTCGATCATGGAAAAAAAATTTATAGTCGGAAAAATATCACAAATGGTTCCTATATTTTTACTTAATGTGCAATTTCGTCCATGAACTTTCAATTTCCTCAATTTGGTCCATGAACTATTGATAAATGTCGATCTAGTCCATGAACTTTTGATTAGTTCAATTTGATCCACTGAACTATTGATAAATGTCCGATCTAGTCATTCGTTATTATTTTTCCTTTATTTTATTTTTTTTGCTTCTTCTCCGGCGAGGACGACCCTCGCCTGATGCTGGCGAGGGTCGCCCTCGCCGGACACCGGCTTCCCTCCACCGGAGCCGGCGGAGGGAAGAGAGAAAAAAAAAAAATAAAAAGGAAAAATAATAACGAAGGACTAGATCGGACATTTATCAATAGTTCGGGGTCAAATTGAACTAATCAAAAGTTCATGGACTACATCAGACATTTATCAATAGTTCATGGACCAAATTGAGCAAATTGAAAGTTCATGGACGAAATTGCACATTAAGTAAAAATATAGAAATCATTTGTGACATTTTCCTTTTCTACTCCCATTTTCCGATAGGCAAAAGCGATGAAAAACTAGCAAAATGACATACTTAGTGTAGCTGGATATTGATTACTTGTCGACTTTGGGAAAATTATACCTAATACAAATTCTTTTAATTATCTTTTTTTGTTGTATTTCAATATTTGGAAATGTATAAAATGGGTCTTTATGTACTTTCTTTTGCTGCAGACGCCAAGAAAATCGAAGGCTGTGTGAATTCATGCTCGGAAAATTGCAAGAAATCTTAAGCCCCTCAAGAGTTTGGCGGACTGTATTCGCAAGTAAAGTGAAATAATAAATCATGTACTTTTTATAGATAACCTGTGTATTGGACAAAAGGAATAAAAGATTCAAAGTGCATGTTACTTTGCTCAGAAATCATGGTCTATTTAATTAATTGGCATGGCACTTCTTAAAATGACTCACCTCCGTCAAATGTATTGTCTTTCTTGCCATATATCGTTGGCCTCACGCGAGAGTGGCCCTTGTCGGCCTCGAGCTAGAGACCCTAGCTGGCAAGGGTACCTTGATTGGCTTGGCAAGGGCCGCCTTCGCCATATCAGGCAAGAGCGAGGATTGCAATGCAATATAAACTTAACAATGAAAAATGCTCCTCATAATTATATGCGATTTACTTTTTCTTTTGTTAAGGGGTGGCAGTCGATCCTTAACTTTTCTCTACAATATATGGGTTACCAAAATTTAGGTGTCAATATTTTCATGACCACAAATCCCAAAATAATGCCATTGAAAAGGAGGGTCCTTGCCATTGGAGTATTCAGCCTTTTGCCATAGAATCTTGCTTCCTACTTCAACGCAATCCGAGTTGGAATTTGGCCTGCATTTGTAGACCTGATGATGAAGCTACTCATGCATTTGCAAACTAGGCTTTTAATCAAATGGGAACCGCGTCTTCTTCTTTGTTCCACAGTCTCCCATCTAATGTTAAAAATATTGTATTAGTAGTCCTTTTTATTTATCGTTTCAGTGTAGGTACTGCAACCCATTTGTAATTCATTGTTTGAATTGAAAAGTTCATTTCTAGCAAAAGAAAAAGGAGAATAAGATATCTTAAATTATAAGATTACAAAATAAGAATACTGAAAGAATAAGGGTCTTTGAATATCATATTCAAAACAAAGATTTTGATAATGTTGAGTGAGATTTATATGGTATGTTAAGACTATTGAAATTTGAAAGATTATTTCACGGAAGACAAGTCATATCATGATACAAGAATGAATTTTTAATTATAACTAATAAATCGTAATAATTTGAGTCTCCTTTTATAAATATGTTTTTAAACAGGTTCACTATTGATATATTCTTTAGTATACGTCCTAGTATATAGCGAAATCATAGTTTTGTTTCTTATTGTTTTAACTAATTAGAATCCATTGTCGCACGCGTAAGAGAAGGGAAGAGCCCGGACGAGCAATCATATTAGGGCTACCCCCGCCACGAAGCCGGTGAAAATCTTGGTTTGCTAAATGCCATGTTTGTTTTGCGGTCTGGACTCTGTGTACCCCCACATAGCAAATGTGGCAAACATGATTTTAGATGTACAAAGTACCCATTTTATACTAGAAGTCCTAAAACTTATTATAAAAGTATAATTGAACTATAAAATTTATCAAAAATATAATCAAGTTCTAAAACTTATCAGATTTGTGCAATTGAGTCTCAGTCCAACTTAGCTAATGGAAATGCTAAGGTAATTTTCTTAAATATTTTATCTCTCCTACGCGACAATAACATGACTAAAATATAAAACATAAGGCTAAAATGACATTGTATTTTTGTCCAAATATGATTTTTTATACAAAATTTATTTAAATTAAAATTAAAAAATTAGATAAAATTATTATTTTATTTTTAAAGAAAAAGAAGAAGAAGAACAACAACAACAACTAGGCGACAAGGGCTTTGCAGCCCTTGCCGAAGCTGCCACTATGTCGGGGGAATGGTTAGAGGGGCCAGTGGCCCTCACCAACCATAGGCCCTCGCCATATTTGGGCGACTAAGAAATACGAATTAATTGGAGGTCCACCGCTTTGAATTTCAATTGGATTATCAATGGTAACTTTGTCTCTTAGAGGAAATGGGTTTATTTAGTCATATAAGAAGTCATCATAGCCACCCCACCCCAACCCCCTCCGCCCCCAAAAAAATTCCCAACTTAGAAATAACACCTCATAGATGGTCGGTTTAGCAAGGCTGATTGCATCGATATTTTTTATGTTGAAGATTTATCTTTATCCTTCGGGTTTGATTAATAGGAAAAAAAAAGTTTTCCTCATATAAATATCCCTCCAACCATAAAAGGACAAATTGCCAAGAAATAATACCTTATTTGTTTAATGAAAATAAATAAGATCTTTTCTTTCCATGAATGAAAATTATCACAGAAACGAAGGTTGAAACCAAATAATCATATAAGTGAAAAAAAAGATTATCCCAGTGTCATGCATCTATATAAACCGTAGAATCACTTCACGCATTCACCAAACTACAGCAAAAGGACTGTGAATCATTACTCGATTGAAAACAAAGCAAACATGACTTTCAAAAGTTTTACTACATCAATGGTGTTGACGCTGATGGCCATGATTGCACTGGAAGCATCGGCAGCCGAGGCACAAGCCGTCTTCTGTAAGGTCAAGTGCGGGATTGATTGTCTCGGGGACCCCAATGAAGAGATATGCAATAGTTTGTGTCTCCGGGAATGCGGGGCTACGATGGTTGAGACACTCGAAGGCCAATGCAACCTTGAATGCGTGGTGTCCAAATGTTTCGACTCGCATCTTGGTGCGAAAGCAAAACCTTCACCTTTTAAATAGAAAACATGTTTTGATAGATAATTTGTAATTCATTTCCTTCACCATATACTAAAAAAAAATCTCATTTAAATTCATCTTTCTAATCAATTGGAAATTTGGCATGTACTTTTAGTTAATCAGATCCAGTGATGAAACACGAAGGCTTTTCGAAATTTCTTGACTTGCTTGGAAGTTTCTCTTTGATTGTCTTTTTGTATCAAGCTTTGAAGGGTAAGAGACCGGGTTAACCTTTCAGAGTAGGATTTTAATCATCGTTCACTTTTCATGGGATCCATCTGGAAAAACTTGAGGTCGAGACCATTTTTTGAATTTATGTTGTTGTAAAGAGAGATTGGTTTGGGTGTTTAGATTGCTATTATAATTTGAAGCTGACCACTACAGAACCACTAATTAAATTTTTTTTTGTCGGGTAGCAGATCTAGTATTTTGCGTACATATTGCCAAAAGATTGAGTAATTATTTTCTTGACAATTGTCTATGTCATTATTCCCTGAACCATGCCCCCTTCTATTCTCTTGCAGACCCTAAGAAGGCGAAAATGTGCACAGGCGCATGTTCCAAGGATTGCGAGAAGTCGTTCAGTAGTATCTCGAAGTCAGATAATGGGAAAAACAAATAAATCAAAAGATTCCACGTGATGTTTGAATGGCGAACATAAAATAAGAACACTATCCTGCTTGCAACGTCTGTTGATCGAATGACTTTTGCGACACATCTAATTTCATATGCGCAATGATACTTGAGAATGCCCATCACCTGGGTACTCCTTTTGATAATTCAATCTGCATGGATTTGGATGATACGATTATAATTTGCATCGTTATTATGAGATATATGTCAGAAGTGTCGAAACTAATTATCAATTTGGGCAAAGCACTACATCGCGAAGCTGTAAAGAAGATATATTATTTTCAAATCATTTAGAACCTATTGCGCAGTATGTTGCTTATCTTTTAACTAGGTCGCAGGTGAATATGTTCTTACGTATGAAAGCTACCTAATTACACGCCTCCTAATTTATTAAAAAAGGAAGAAGAGAAAGCAACGTACAATTTAAAAATACAACTATGCAAAGTAATAACTTTGATTTGAATGTATCAACGTCCAATTGGACATGCGATTCCAAATTTAACCTTGTCGGCACTTTCATTAGATGTGAATGGTGATACCCACTTAAGAAATAAAAGAAAAGCCACGTCACATTCTTAACAATAGCAATGATAATTTGTCTAGAAAAAGCAAAAACGGAAAAACAAGGATAAAGAATAAAATTAGGTCCACCAATTTTAAATTTCGATTGGATTCTTATAGGCAATTTCATCTCTTTAGGAAAAATGGGAGTTTTTAAAATAGGGAGTTGGAAGGGTGGAAGGGGGAGGTGAGGGATTCAAACCCCCACCTTCTCAGGGAGGGATGGGGTGGGGACGCGCAAGTTTCGGGAGTGGGTTTCGACTCCCACGCCCGCAAGAGGCGGGGCAAAAGTCGAGAGTGAGTGTAGAATAGGTATAGAGTAAGACTGACCAAAAAAAAAAAAAAAAAAAAGGGAGTTGTAAAATTGCCTCACAAGAAAAGAAAATCCCAACTTGAAATCACAGCCCATAGCCGGCAGGTTTATCATGTCTTATTTGGAAGGCGAGGATTTATCTTTGTCCTTTTGAGTTGATCACTAGGAAACTCCCTAGCCTCAAATAAATCTCCCTCCATCCAAATAACGTTGAAATTATTGACAAATAAAGTATTAACTTGACCTATGTGGTCATATTACTTGTTTGATAAAGATGAACACGATTTCCACTTTACACACCGTCAGTAATATTCGATGAATGATAATTGAAATCAAATAACCATATAAATAGATAGAAGATTCTCTCTCTACATCTATATAAACAGTAAAATCACATCACTCTTATACCCAAATATAGTAAATACACTCATTTACTCATTGGTTTTTGTCATATGTGATTTTGGATCTATTTGTGGCTAAATAAATGTATCACAGTTTTCGACATAAGAAACTTGTTTAAGAAAGAAATAAATAAAAATATTTAAGATGATGTATACTAAACATTTGCAGAAATGACAGCAATCGCTCAAAATATGAGGAGATAACATAACAATTCTGTTCTTACAAAAGTTGCACTCGCTGGGTATCAAGACAAAAAGGGAACTTCTTCACAAAAATAAAAGGACAGAAAAAGGAATTCTCCCGTGTTTGTTTAGACTATTTTTAAATGTAAAAACAACTTCTTACTTTTTCGCTAAAAGTTTACAATACTATTCAAATTCAAAAAATAGAAAAGAATTATATGCAAATCTGTATGTTAAGATTTATACGTTGCGAAAATTTGTAGCGTTTTGGTCAAAGAAAAATTAAGATGTGTCAGTAAAAACATTAAAAAAAAAAGTCTACCCGAACTTTACCTGACTAGCTTTATTTTATAATGCGCTTATAAAACTATATAGGAAACATTTACTATAGTGACGTATGCTCTATGATTTATGAGAATCGAAGAGAAATGGTGGAAACTACGCATTCTGAGGTAAGTTATAGCTGTCCCTGTTCACGTTCTTTGCATTGCTGAGTGTTAATACTTTTTGAGTGTAGAGAGAGAGAGAGAGAGAGAGAGAGAGAGAGAGGCATGGATGCGAAGGGTGTTGCAAAGAGAATAGCCATGGCTTTGTTCATGGCGGTGTTGATCCACGGGCACCGAGGGTCACGGAGGCGATGTCTTTCAGGTGAACGTAATCTGCAAAGCCACCTGCTCGATCAACATCGGGCGGCTCCATTTACTTCACGAATGCTTCCCGCCTAGCTGCCAGAAGGGAAGGCTCGCCGAGGCCCTCAGCAGCGTGTGCTTCAAACGCTATTCGGGTATTCAATCCGCCGGCACTAGTCAATGTTGTTGGCGCTAGATTATTTCTCAGTGTAAAACGCGATTGAGTTGATCGTCGCGCACCATTCTTGTACATAGTTCGTGACTTTTCAAATAACTATAGCCGTTTTGATGTCTGCAGATGCCGAGAAAATTAAGGACTGTTTGGGTTCATGCTATGACGATTGCAAGGAGTCTCCCACAAAATCCTAGAGTCTTCTTCGGCCGAAGATATGAAGAAAATTGAATGTGAAAGGCTCTTGAGCCCACTGAAGTATCGAAAAAAAAAAAACGGGCCCTTTTGAAAATTTCTGTTGTGATCTATAATAATGTTTTCAAATGTCGTAATAAATTAGCATGTTCAAGGCTTTTTGACCATCTTAATGCTCGGTGCTTTTTTTTTGTCACAACAAATTATGTATATTTCATTTCAACATTAGAGTGGTGAGCAGACAATCCTTAAAGGCAATTCCTAGAAGAAAACTAAATTGCTTTATGGTCATGTTTTTATTAGCTCTGGTTCCACCCCGAGCTAAAATGGACGATTCTACTTGCCTTCCATAAAGAACAAACTTTTTTTCGTGCTAGTAGATTATTAGAGTCTGTTCGTTTCGCGGAAAATGGACCATTTCCGGAAAATATTTTCCAAGAAGTCATTTTCCGGGAAAATGATATTATTTTCGATGTTCGTCTAAAATCTGAAAATGTTTCGGAAAATATTTTCCAGGTGTTCGATAAGGAAAATACTTTCGCTTGCCGATCAACAAGCGCGAGTTTAAGATCGACGAGCATGAGGTTCACCTAATGACGGCCGACGAGCGGCCAAGAAAGAAGAAAATGAGAAACAAAAAAAAAAAAAAAAGGAAAAAAAAAAGAAAAGAAAAGGAAGAAAAGAAAAAGAAAAGAAAAAGGAAATTAAAAATAATTCAAATTAAAAAGAAAAAGAAAATTAAAAAATAATTCCAATAAAAAGAAAAGAAGAATAAGAAAAAATGGGAGGAGGAAGTGAGGTTTTTAAAGATATGAGATAAGAGGGATCAAGTGAGAAAAATATTTTTCCACTTTTTAAAAGTGGAAAATATTTTTCCCTACTTTAGAAGATTTTTTTCCTTTGATGGAAAATATTTTCCCCATTGAATTCATTTTTCGTGAAACGAACGCCGGAAAATCCGAAAAATTTTTTTCTTGAAATTATTTTCCGCGAAACGAACGGAGCCTTAGTCATATAGGAAGTCTTAGTAGCCCCACAAGAAAAGAAAATCCCAACTTGTAAATAACAATCCATAGTCCGTAGGTTTATCAAGTCTTATTTGGGAGGTGAGCATATATCTTTCTCCTTTGAGTTGATTGCTAGGAAAATCAAATCCTCAATTAAAACTCCCTCCATCCAAAATTCGTAAAAAATAGACAGATAAAGCATTAACTAAATTTATATGGTCAAATTACTTGTTTGATACGACATCAATAATATCTTATGAATGAGTGTCGAAACCAAATTATAATATAAACAAATGAAGATTCTTCCTCCCTACATCTATATAAACAGTAGAATCACATCACTCTTATACCCAAAGACGAATCATTTACTCATTTGAAAGAAAATAAAAAACAGACATGGATGTCAAGAGTTGTGCTAAACTCGCGGTGCTGATGCTGGTGGCCACGGTCGCATTGCAGGCATCCGCCGCCGAGGTGCAATCATTGAAATCGATCTTTTGTAATGTCAATTGCTTGACGTCTTGTCCTGGGACTCCTGTAGCAGACGCCTGCTATCTCGCATGCTACAAGAATTGTATGGGTAATTCGGAGGAGGCTGAGACACCCGAAGGCCAATGCAACCTCGATTGCCTGGTGTCCAAGTGTGCTAACGGGCGTCCTGGTACGAAAACAAAACCTTCACCTTTTAAATAGAAAAGGATGCCTGTTTTTCTCCATTTGTCGATTGTGACAGGCTAAAACCTACAACTTTTGTTTGATCATAAGTTAGACTGCTTGCAAAAGCTAAGAGATTTTTACTGCCGTTTTATGAAATCAAAATCTATTATTTCAATTGTTTCGTGCATTTGGGATCCATTTGCTCTGCAGACGACTTGATTTTTCCAGAAAATACCTGCGTTTTTTAAGGAATTTTGCTTTTCTTTGCCTGGATTGAAATTAGTTTCCCTCACGCTTGTTACCAAGAAACTCTAAAATTTTTCTTACATTATTTCATGGAATTGGTCCTTGAGTTTATGTGCTACGTCTGGGCATTGAGGAGAAGTTATTATGTGGTTTGTAAATCATAAAGATCAATCATTTGAACTATCAATCCAGTGGATTAATTATATGGGTTTCGCATGGTTAATGGTGTGGATGGGCTTAATCTACATATTCTTTAACACACCATATTATAATTTTTGTCAAGCATCAAAACCTCCATATCTGACTTTGGAGTCTTTTTTCCAAGCTTTGAATAGCCAATGACCATGATTGAGGACTTAATGAATTCTAGTCTTTAAAAGCATAGATCTTACGTTACTCGATCATGGAAAAAAAATTTCTAGTCGGGAAAATATCACAAATGGTCCCTATATTTTTACTTAATGTGCAATTTCGTCCATGAACTTTCAATTTCCTCAATTTGGTCCATGAACTATTGATAAATGTCGATCTAGTCCATGAACTTTTGATTAGTTCAATTTGATCCACGAACTATTGATAAATGTCCGATCTAGTCATTCGTTATTATTTTTCCTTTATTTTATTTTTTTGCTTCTTCTCCGGCGAGGACGACCCTCGCGATCTTTGGCGAGGGTCGCCCTCGCCGGACACCGGCTTCCCTCCACCGGAGCCGGCGGAGGGAAGAGAGAAAAATAAAAAAAAAATAAAAAGGAAAAATAATAACGAAGGACTAGATCGGACATTTATCAATAGTTCATGGATCAAATTGAACTAATCAAAAGTTCATGGACTACATCAGACATTTATCAATAGTTCAGGGACCAAATTGAGCAAATTGAAAGTTCATGGACGAAATTGCACATTAAGTAAAAATATAGAAATCATTTGTGACATTTTCCTTTTCTACTCCCATTTTCCGATAGGCAAAAGCGATGAAAAACTAGCAAAATGACATACTTAGTGTAGCTGGATATTGATTACTTGTCGACTTTGGGAAAATTATACCTAATACAAATTCTTTTAATTATCTTTTTTTGTTGTATTTCAATATTTGGAAATGTATAAAATGGGTCTTTATGTACTTTCTTTTGCTGCAGACGCCAAGAAAATCGAAGGCTGTGTGAATTCATGCTCGGAAAATTGCAAGAAATCTTAAGCCCCTCAAGAGTTTGGCGGACTGTATTCGCAAGTAAAGTGAAATAATAAATCATGTACTTTTTATAGATAACCTGTGTATTGGACAAAAGGAATAAAAGATTCAAAGTGCATGTTACTTTGCTCAGAAATCATGGTCTATTTAATTAATTGGCATGGCACTTCTTAAAATGACTCACCTCCGTCAAATGTATTGTCTTTCTTGCCATATATCGTTGGCCTCACGCGAGAGTGGCCCTTGTCGGCCTCGAGCTAGAGACCCTAGCTAGCAAGGGTACCTTGATTGGCTTGGCAAGGGCCGCCTTCGCCATATCGAGGCAAGGGCGAGGATTGCAATGCAATATAAACTTAACAATGAAAAATGCTCCTCATAATTATATGCGATTTACTTTTTCTTTTGTTAAGGGGTCGCGGTCGATCCTTAACTTTTCTCTACAATATATGGGTTACCAAAATTTAGGTGTCCATATTTTTATGACCATAAATCCCAAAATAATGCCATTGAAAAGGAGGGTCCTTGCCATTGGAGTATTCAGCCTTTTGCCATAGAATCTTGCTTCCTACTTCAACGCAACCCGAGTTGGAATTTGGCCTACATTTGTAGACCTGATGATGAAGCTACCCATGCATTTGCAAACTAGGCTTTTAATCGAATGGGAACCGCGTCTTCTTCTTTGTTCCACAGTCTCCCATCTAATGTTAAAAATATTGTATTAGTAGTCTTTTTTATTTATCGTTTCAATGTAGGTACTGCAACCCATTTGTAATTCATTGTTTGAATTGAAAAGTTCATTTCTAGCAAAAGAAAATGGAGAATAAGATATCTTAAATTATAAGATTACAAAATAAGAATGCTCAAAGAAGAAGGGTCTTTGAATATCATATTCAAAACAAAGATTTTGATAATGTTGAGTGAGATTTATATGGTATGTTAAGACTATTGAAATTTGAAAGATTATTTCACGTAAGACAAGTCATGTCATGATACAAGAATGAATTTTTAATTATAACTAATAAATCGTAATAATTTGAATCTCCTTTTATAAAAATGTTTTTAAACGGGTTCACTATTGATATATTCTTCAGTATACGTCCTAGTATATAGCGAAATCATAGTTTTGTTTCTTATTGTTTTAACTAATTAGAATCCATTGTCGCACGCGTAAGAGAAGGGAAGAGCCCAGACGAGCAATCATACTAGGGCTACCCCCGCCACGAAGCCAGTGAAAATCTTGGTTTGCTAAATGCCATGTTTGTTTTGCAGTCTGGACTCTGTGTACCCCCACATAGCAAATGTGGCGAACATGATTTTAGACGTGCAAAGTACCCATTTTATACTAGAAGTTCTAAAACTTATTATAAAAGTGTAATTGAACTATAAAATTTATCAAAAATATAATCAAGTTAAAACTTATCGATTTGTGCAATTGAGTCTCGGTCCAACTTAGCTAATGGAAATGCTAAGGTAATTTTCTTAAATATTTTATCTCTCCTACGTGACAATAACATGACTAAAATATAAAACATAAGGCTAAAATGACATTGTATTTTTGTCCAAATATGATTTTTTATACAAAATTTATTTAAATTAAATTTAAAAAATTAGATAAAATTATTATTTTATTTTAAAAGAAAAAGAAGAAGAACAACAATAACAACAACTAGGCGACAAGGGCTTTGCAGCCCTTGCCGAAGCTGCCACTATGTCGGGGGAATGGTTAGAGGGGCCAGTGGCCCTCACCAACCATAGGCCCTCTCCCCAGCCGCGCTCCTGGTCCCCGATCTCACGCGCCGCCGCCGCCACCGACTCAGCCATGGCCGCCGGCTCAGTCCGAGTCGCCGCCGCCCAGATGACCTCCATCAACGACCTCGCTGCCAATTTCGCCACCTGCTCTCGCCTCGTCCAGGTAACTCTCATGCTCTCGCTTTTCTTTCCCTCTCTTTTGCTATCGCATCTTGGCTCCTAATCGTTTCATTTCACTCTATTTACGCTTTATCGATAGGTTATCATGCTGAAGGATTGAAGGAGTTCGTTTTCAGCTTCCTCGTTCATCTAGCTCTCAAAAGTTCCGTCTTTTTCTATGAATTATGTGAACTTAACTCTCGTGGCAATGAATTTTAGGTGGGTGATTAGATGCTTGATGATTATCTCTGCTTAGGAGCAATTTTTTTTAGCGATAGTGGTGAATCATAGTGAGCTTGATGCTGCTGTTGTTTGTGGTCGACTCTCCTAACTTCCGTGAAAGCTGATTCGTATGGACAACCATTACGGTTTATATTGTTAATGTCACATGCGTGGTTTGTTCTTATTTTAATTGGGTTGGTGTTGGTAAAGGAAGCGGCTTCTGCAGGGGCTAAATTGCTTTGCTTTCCGGAAAGCTTCTCCTTCATCGGCGCCAACGACGGGGACAGTGTTAAGATTGCGGAACCGTTGGATGGACCGATCATGCAGCAATACCAATCTCTTGCAAGGTGATGGATGGCGTGGATGCTTTGTTGCTTGAATATGTGAACTCCAGTATCCAATTAGGTCACGAATGTCCTGTTGTTTTGCCATTCTGTCACATCTCTTTTCCTGTTGGATCACAGAGTCACAGCTTCAATTTGCTCGTCTATTATTTTTGTCGTGTTCTAAAGTGCGTTCACTTGATCTCTCAATTGAAGGGAGTTGAAGATCTGGCTGTCACTTGGAGGATTCCAAGAAAAGGGGTCAGAGGAGGCACATATCTGCAACACACATGTTGTGATCGATGATGCTGGTAATATTAGGAGCACTTATCGGAAGATACACTTGTATGGTTATCAACTTCAACACCCTTAGATAAAATGTCATGTCATAAGTTTCCTTCAACTTATTTGCCTATTGTGTTGCATTAATGTATTATAGACTGCCAGATCAGATTGTGTTTAACTTTCATCACTGGATTATAATTAAACACAGCTAATGCACATGCTCCTAGGATGATAGATGTCTTGAGCAGTCTTTGCCTACTGTGCACCCTCGCGATTTTGATTTCTTAACTTACTCATAGAAAATGTGAATTTGCATCTCCCCCCCTCCCCATATACGTGTGCACATTCATGCACAACGATCATGTTTTCCAGTCATCTGTTGACAGCATGAACAGGCTATGACAGGAGCATCTGCAAGCATGCATGCGCACGAGAGAGAGAGAGAGAAAGAGAGAGACAGCATGAACAGGCTATGACAGGAGCATCTGCAAGCATGCATGCGCACGAGAGAGAGAGAGAGAGAGAGAGAGAGAGAGAGAGAGAGAGAGAGAGAGATGCAATTGTAGACCAGATGAATTCCTAACACAAATGAATCTAGAATCAAACCCAATCTTCGTCTCTGTCTACTTGATTTGTGGCTGATGCCTGTTCAGAACCATTTCTCTAGATGCCAAATTTATCTTGTCATTTGAATTGGGAAACGGCAGACCATTGTGAATTATTTAATAAGGAAGAACGAGAGCTAGCTCAAGTTAAAGTGATTTTCTATTGAATTTTGCTTGCACTTACAAGACTTTTTTTGTTGGATATTTCTGCATTTGTTATGGGAATGCTTCCTTCTAGTTGAGCTACAATTTGCCCATTGCATTGGCATCAATCACAAAATAAAGTGTGCTCTTCCTTTTGCCTAAGGTTTGACGTGGATGTTCCGGGCGGAAGGTCATACAAAGAGAGCAGCTTCACAGAACCAGGTATATTTGTTTTGCTCGTTCAAGTCAAGGATAGTAGTATGTAGCTTCATGCAATCATCACCTTTGGTTTTGTGATGATATTTATAGGATGCTCTGATGAGATCATTGAGTAATATTCCATTACAATAGTGAGTTACATTTTATACACCTTCTGTAAGCACCTTTATGCTGATTCAGAAAATCATATGATTTTTACTCCGTTCAAATTACTGTGCATCAAGAAAGGTATTTCTATGCTTAGAGAAAAGGCCACTTCAGTTATTCAAATGCTACTTTTAGAGAGCGGTTTAAGTTAGAAACCACAGTCCTCAGTCTTTCTTTTCTTTTAATTTCTGTCATATAGTGAGCCTTTTGTTTAATTTCTCCTTCTGCTTAGGTGGTGTACTATCATAGGAGTGATTGGTCTTATTTCTCTCTATATAGTATAGTCTTTGATTGTTGTTTCTCTATTTTGGTGAACCATGCTTGCTACTTCTTGCATAAATGCCTGGATTCTATACTTCTTCACCAGTTCAATTTTTATTCCTTACAGGAAAAGATATAGTAGCTCTAGACAGCCCCATCGGACGTCTGGGGCTGACAGTTTGCTATGATTTGAGATTTCCAGAGCTTTACCAACAGTTAAGGTTCCAACATGAAGCACAGGTAGCGGCCTGATTTGTTGGATGTACATATGTAATTTCTTCTAAATCTGACGAGACCTCTATTACCATCTGTAGGTTCTTTTGGTGCAGTTTTCTGGTGTTAGTTTTCTAATCTTTGTTTGTTCATACCTTTGTCTTTGTTTTACTAGTTAATTTCAGAGATTAGCATGTCAAATAGGCCAATGTCAAATACAACCAGATGTTCTTTAAAACTTGACTTGAACTGCAACAATTATTTTGATTCAGTTCGCTTTGGTTTGAGAAATAGGAACTTCCCCCATTTCCAACAGTTTGCGCTTTTTCCCTTTGCCTTTTCTTTTCCTACATCAGATCTTTTTTGTTCACATCCATATTGTGGCTTCTGGCATTACTCTCCTTTAACATTCTTGATGGGCAATTTTACAGGGTTCAGATTGGTTTACAATCTCCTGAAGGTGTTACCACTGTTCGTGGAGTGTTAAGAAGATTCAATGACTTTTTGAGGTTATTTTCTGATGTGAGTCTACATAGCTTGTACAGTTTTTCTTTGGATTGGGCACCTTAACTCTGTGGTTCATGGTCACAATTTGTATATTTAAATCATGCAACCTGTCCTTTTAGACTAGCAATTGAATCATGATTCTCAAGCATACATGTTTAGATTCTTTTTTAATTATCAGCACATTTTGCAGCTTAAAAAAGCATTTCCTAAGAAGAATCTTCCGCCAGCTTCTCCGAAGGGACTTTTGCAGATAAAGAGCAGGGCATTGTTGGATGAGGTAGCAACAGTTTCTCATTTTCTATAGTGATTTTTTAGATTGTATATGAGTGGAGGCAGAGTGTCCTCAGTTGTTATAACTTCATTGTCTCTTAACTGTCTGATTGCTTGTCATTGATAGATTATCTCGCAATGATTAGTTGAGTGCTTGAATAAGTGCTGTCTAAAAAAGATTATGAGTGTGAATTTTACAAACACTTTCTTCAAGTTTCCAAGACCAGTTAACTTTTCGAATGGATTGATAGGAACTGCACAAAGATGTTGTCTGACGTGGCTTTTTCACAAGCAATACAAATTTTTTTATTACTACATGATAGTTGGAACAAATGTCCGATGTGTGTTTTCATTTTTGTTTACTTTTTGCTTTTTCCATATAAATTGGTTGATCTGTTGAAGCCTTAATCTCTTTGAAGATTTGGAAGCTTTAATATGTAATGCATCAGGCAGTCATTGTCAGCTAAAGTGTTCAAGCTGCTGAGTAAAGCATTTTTCAGGTTTAAGAAGTAAGATTTCAGTGGCAAAGTTTTCTTTTTTCTTTATAGGAGAAAGGATTACAGAGCAAAAGTCTATTGTATGAAGCTCTACTACAGAGAGCACATTCACCACAGTTGTCCTTAATTGACATCCGTGAAATTGCAGGACATGTGAAAATAGGAATTGAGAGTGTTCAAAAGGCTATGCCTCTGCACTTCACATGATTCGAAAGGCTGCTGCTGTTACAAATGTTTAACTGAAATTGAATATGTGTGCTCATTGGAACTGCACTTTTCTGATTTACTGGTTTAGAGGAAAGAAATTAGGAATAATTTGGCTTGCTTGCATTTAAACATTTTTCCCATATGTATTAAACTGTTTAACAGACCATCTATATTCTCTTTAGGTACGTCATTTGACCGTAATGATCGAATATGACTTATGATTTATGGGGGCCATGCCACCCAAATGAATACTTTGGCAGTGGTCTTTTGTGAGTGGGCTGCTACTTATGTATCACTTAACAATCCTCTCCTTCTCCATGTGAGATCTGAATGTTACAAATTCCCCCACTTATAGCATGTTAGTATCGAACTATAGAGACGAGACCCACACCAAGCACGTAGGATATATCATATTTCCCACACTGCCAGTTGGTGTGTTGCTTCGATTCCTTCAATACCAAGTTGGCTTTATACACGCAAACCAAGACTGTGTAATTCACTTGTGACATTTTTTTGCATTTATTTTTGTTTATTTGCTTGAGCAATAGTACCTTCAAGGGGTCAAGAATAGGTCTTATATCATGTATCAAATTCTTCAAGTTGGAAATCTCAAGTTTTCCTGGAAACTGTAAGGTTGAGGATGCACAGGCAGTAGTAATTGAAACTTCTTTGAAGCGACTGTTTTAATTGGCAATACATTGTTAGTTAACATTGAACTAACAATATCACCAAGCATCTCATCCATCTTCATTAAATTCTACTTGAGTGGGCTTATCAATAGGTCTTGATAGTGCCAGCTCTTAGCACGCCTAATGCCAATTTTGAGCAGTGGGATTTACACTATCTGTTAAATTCAGTCCTATCATATCAAGACTGGAATGTGATGCACTTAACAAATGTTTGAGTTTGAATTGTGATTGCAATTCGTTTCTCCTAGTCATAAATTTCGAGTGCCTGTAGTATCATCAAGGACCCTCATTAAGTCTTGAGTCCCATTGACGTTCATCATGGATGACCACTGAAACCCTTAAAGATGTTATATTATCATGGTGCTTGAAAGCTGGCCGGAAAACAGTTGATGCAATGCATAGTGTAATGATTGCTCCGATTGTCATAGCTGTGCTATTTATTGTTGTTTGCAAAATGCAGCTTATAATTATAATGTGCATATTGTCTGAATGAGATCTTGTTTCTTGACATTGTCAGCCTCCCAGGATTAGCCTTTTCCCTATAATTGAAGTGTCTGCATTCGTTTATACGGACTGAATTCATTGTTTTGCTCACTTCAGGTCCTTTCTGTGTGGTGGAGATCCGGAGTATCCATGCGGATCTACAGAAGTGGAGGTTGCAGATAATACATTGCATGATGCACCTGGAATAAACATGCTTAGGACAAGGATTACAAATAAAATAGCGAGGGATCATAATATGCCTGAAATTTCATGACATTGTGTTTATGACTTTTGTAATATTTTTTTTAAGTACTAACTTATCAAATTCAATGTGATGAAGTTGAATAATGAACTATATTACTTCATTATTGTGATGTTATGTATTAAAGGGTCTATGTAGAGATCTATGAGATACTCTTCTTTTAGTTAGCTCTTATTGTGTAAATTTTACTTACCTCATTTCTTGTTCCAAGTATGCACATATGACCATGGTCAGAATGTTTGTCTTCATACACCATGAACAAAATTAAATTGATGAGCATTTCATGAGAATGATAATGCAATGCGAAGTTTACACTTTATTGAAAAAAAAGCCACGTGAGAAAAATTTGGTACAAAGTTTATTTATAAAATTTTCTTCAAAGCATGCACTTATAATCATGTTCAAAATGTTTGACTTCACTCATCATGAACAAAATTAAATTGATGAGCATTTTATAAGAATGAGAATTCAAAACCAAATTTATACTTTATTAAAAATAAAAAAAGCAATTGGGTTCAAATTTGGTACAAACGTAAAAAATTTTCTTCCAAGTAAGCAAATATGATAATCTTTAGAATGTTTGTTTTCATTCACCATGAACGAAATTAAATTGATGAGCATCTCATGAGAATGATAATTCAATACCAACTTTACATTTTATTTAAAAAAAAACACTTGAAAAAAAAAATTGGAACAAAAATTTTATGCGATTCTAAACGTGTTTTACTGTTCTTTTTCTATTCCGAAACAGAAATTTTGTGCGATTACCAAACGTGTTTCTGTTCTTTTTATTCCGAAACAAAAATTTTATACGATTCTGCACGCGTTTTTTTGTTCAAAAATTGTTCCTTGGAACAGAAACACTTTTTTTTTGTTTATGTTTCTTGGAACAATTTTTAATCAGAAACGTTACCAAACGCGCCCTTAGTCGCCCAAATATGGCGAAGGCCTATGGTTGGTGAGGGCCACTGACCCCTCTAACCATTCCCTCGACATAGTGGCAGCTTCGGCAAGGGCTGCAAAGCCCTTGTCGCCTAGTTGTTGTTGTTGTTGTTCTTCTTCTTCTTCTTTTTCTTTTAAAATAAAATAATAATTTTATCTAATTTTTAAATTTAATTTAAATAAATTTTGTATAAAAAATCATATTTGGACAAAAATACAATGTCATTTTAGCCTTATGTTTTATATTTTAGTCATGTTATTGTCACGTAGGAGAGATAAAATATTTAAGAAAATTACCTTAGCATTTCCATTAGCTAAGTTGGTGAGACTCAATTGCACAAATCTGATAAGTTTTAGAACTTGATTATATTTTTGATAAATTTTATAGTTCAATTACACTTTTATAATAAGTTTTAGGACTTCTAGTATAAAATGGGTACTTTGCACATCTAAAATCATGTTCGCCACATTTGCTATGTGGGGGTACACAGAGTCCGGACTGCAAAACAAACATGGCATTTAGCAAACCAAGATTTTCACTGGCTTCGTGGCGGGGGTAGCCCTAGTATGATTGCTCGTCCGGGCTCTTCCCTTCTCTTACGCGTGCGACAATGGATTCTAATTAGTTAAAACAATAAGAAACAAAACTATGATTTCGCTATATACTAGGACGTATACTGAAGAATATATCAATAGTGAACCTGTTTAAAAACATTTTTATAAAAGGAGATTCAAATTATTACGATTTATTAGTTATAATTAAAAATTCATTCTTGTATCATGACATGACTTGTCTTCTGTGAAATAATCTTTCAAATTTCAATAGTCTTAACATACCATATAAATCTCACTCAACATTATCAAAATCTTTGTTTTGAATATGATATTCAAAGACCCTTCTTCTTTGAGCATTCTTATTTTGTAATCTTATAATTTAAGATATCTTATTCTCCATTTTCTTTTGCTAGAAATGAACTTTTCAATTCAAACAATGAATTACAAATGGGTTGCAGTACCTACATTGAAACGATAAATAAAAAAGACTACTAATACAATATTTTTAACATTAGATGGGAGACTGTGGAACAAAGAAGAAGACGCGGTTCCCATTCGATTAAAAGCCTAGTTTGCAAATGCATGGGTAGCTTCATCATCAGGTCTACAAATGTAGGCCAAATTCCAACTCGGGTTGCGTTGAAGTAGGAAGCAAGATTCTATGGCAAAAGGCTGAATACTCCAATGGCAAGGACCCTCCTTTTCAATGGCATTATTTTGGGATTTATGGTCATAAAAATATGGACACCTAAATTTTGGTAACCCATATATTGTAGAGAAAAGTTAAGGATCGACCGCGACCCCTTAACAAAAGAAAAAGTAAATCGCATATAATTATGAGGAGCATTTTTCATTGTTAAGTTTATATTGCATTGCAATCCTCGCCCTTGCCTGATATGGCGAAGGCGGCCCTTGCCAAGCCAATCAAGGTACCCTTGCCAGCTAGGGTCTCTAGCTCGAGGCCGACAAGGGCCACTCTCGCGTGAGGCCAACTATATATGGCAAGAAAGACAATACATTTGACGGAGGTGAGTCATTTTAAGAAGTGCCATGCCAATTAATTAAATAGACCATGATTTCTGAGCAAAGTAACATGCACTTTGAATCTTTTATTCCTTTTGTCCAATACACAGGTTATCTATAAAAAGTACATGATTTATTATTTCACTTTACTTGCGAATACAGTCCGCCAAACTCTTGAGGGGCTTAAGATTTCTTGCAATTTTCCGAGCATGAATTCACACAGCCTTCGATTTTCTTGGCGTCTGCAGCAAAAGAAAGTACATAAAGACCCATTTTATACATTTCCAAATATTGAAATACAACAAAAAAGATAATTAAAAGAATTTGTATTAGGTATAATTTTCCCAAAGTCGACAAGTAATCAATATCCAGCTACACTAAGTATGTCATTTTGCTAGTTTTTCATCACTTTTGCCTATCGGAAAATGGGAGTAGAAAAGGAAAATGTCACAAATGATTTCTATATTTTTACTTAATGTGCAATTTCGTCCATGAACTTTCAATTTGCTCAATTTGGTCCCTGAACTATTGATAAATGTCTGATGTAGTCCATGAACTTTTGATTAGTTCAATTTGATCCCTGAACTATTGATAAATGTCCGATCTAGTCCTTCGTTATTATTTTTCCTTTTTATTTTTTTTATTTTTCTCTCTTCCCTCCGCCGGCTCCGGTGGAGGGAAGCCGGTGTCCGGCGAGGGCGACCCTCGCCAAAGCATCGAGCGAGGGTCGTCCTCGCCGGAGAAGAAGCAAAAAAAATAAAATAAAGGAAAAATAATAACGAATGACTAGATCGGACATTTATCAATAGTTCATGGATCAAATTGAACTAATCAAAAGTTCATGGACTAGATCAGACATTTATCAATAGTTCATGGACCAAATTGAGGAAATTGAAAGTTTATGGACGAAATTGCACATTAAGTAAAAATATAGGGACCATTTGTGATATTTTCCCGACTAGAAATTTTTTTCCATGATCGAGTAACGTAAGATCTATGCTTTTAAAGACTAGAATTCATTAAGTCCTCAATCATGGTCATTGGCTATTCAAAGCTTGGAAAAAAGACTCCAAAGTCAGATATGGAGGTTTTGATGCTTGACAAAAATTATAATATGGTGTGTTAAAGAATATGTAGATTAAGCCCATCCACACCATTAACCATGCGAAACCCATATAATTAATCCACTGGATTGATAGTTCAAATGATTGATCTTTATGATTTACAAACCACATAATAACTTCTCCTCAATGCCCAGACGTAGCACATAAACTCAAGGACCAATTCCATGAAATAATGTAAGAAAAATTTTAGAGTTTCTTGGTAACAAGCGTGAGGGAAACTAATTTCAATCCAGGCAAAGAAAAGCAAAATTCCTTAAAAAACGCAGGTATTTTCTGGAAAAATCAAGTCGTCTGCAGAGCAAATGGATCCCAAATGCACGAAACAATTGAAATAATAGATTTTGATTTCATAAAACGGCAGTAAAAATCTCTTAGCTTTTGCAAGCAGTCTAACTTATGATCAAACAAAAGTTGTAGGTTTTAGCCTGTCACAATCGACAAATGGAGAAAAACAGGCATCCTTTTCTATTTAAAAGGTGAAGGTTTTGTTTTCGTACCAGGACGCCCGTTAGCACACTTGGACACCAGGCAATCGAGGTTGCATTGGCCTTCGGGTGTCTCAGCCTCCTCCGAATTACCCATACAATTCTTGTAGCATGCGAGATAGCAGGCGTCTGCTACAGGAGTCCCAGGACAAGACGTCAAGCAATTGACATTACAAAAGATCGATTTCAATGATTGCACCTCGGCGGCGGATGCCTGCAATGCGACCGTGGCCACCAGCATCAGCACCGCGAGTTTAGCACAACTCTTGACATCCATGTCTGTTTTTTATTTTTTTCAAATGAGTAAATGATTCGTCTTTGGGTATAAGAGTGATGTGATTCTACTGTTTATATAGATGTAGGGAGGAAGAATCTTCATTTGTTTATATTATAATTTGGTTTCGACACTCATTCATAAGATATTATTGATGTCGTATCAAACAAGTAAGTTGACCATATAAATTTAGTTAATGCTTTATCTGTCTATTTTTTTATGAATTTTGGATGGAGGGAGTTTTAATTGAGGATTTGATTTTCCTAGCAATCAACTCAAAGGAGAAAGATATATGCTCACCTCCCAAATAAGACTTGATAAACCTACGGACTATGGATTGTTATTTACAAGTTGGGATTTTCTTTTCTTGTGGGGCTACTAAGACTTCCTATTTGACTAAGGCTCCGTTCGTTTCGTGGAAAATAATTTCAAGAAAATTTTTTTTTTGGATTTTCCGGCGTTCGTTTCACGAAAATGAATTCAATGGGTAAAATATTTTCCATCAAAGGAAAAAAATCTTCTAAAGTAGGGAAAATATTTTCCACTTTTAAAAAGTGGAAAATATTTTCCTCACTTGATCCCTCTTATCTCATATCTTTAAAAACCTCACTTCCTCCTCCCATTTTTTCTTATTCTTCTTTTCTTTTTTATTGGAATTATTTTTTAATTTTCTTTTTCTTTTTAATTTGAATTATTTTTAATTTCCTTTTTCTTTTCTTTTTCTTTTCTTCCTTTTCTTTTTCTTTTTTTCCTTTTCTTTTTTTTTTTTTTTGTTTCTCATTTTCTTCTTTCTTGGCTGCTCGTCGGCCGTCATTAGGTGAACCTCATGCTCGTCGATCTTAAACTCGCGCTTGTTGATCTGGCAAGCAGAAAGTATTTTCCTTATCGAACACTGGAAAATATTTTCCGAAACATTTTCAGATTTTAGACGAACATCAGAAAATAATATCATTTTCCTGGAAAATGACTTCTTGGAAAATATTTTCCGGAAATGATCCATTTTCCGCGAAACGAACAGACTCTAATAATCTACTAGCACGAGAAAAAAGTTTGTTCTTTATGGAAGGCACAGTAGAATCGTCCATTTTAGCTCTGGGGTGGAACCAGAGCTAATAAAAACATGACCATAAAGCAATTTAGTTTTCTTCTGGGAATTGCCTTTAAGGATTGTCTGCTCACCACTCTAATGTTGAAATGAAATATACATAATTTGTTGTGACCAAAAAAAGCACCGAGCATTAAGATGGTCAAAAAGCCTTGAACATGCTAATTTATTACGACATTTGAAAACATTATTATAGATCACAACAGCAAATTTTCAAAAGGGCCCGTTTTTTTTTTCGATACTTCAGTGGGCTCAAGAGCCTTTCACATTCAATTTTCTTCATATCTTCGGCCGAAGAAGACTCTAGGATTTTGTGGGAGACTCCTTGCAATCGTCATAGCATGAACCCAAACAGTCCTTAATTTTCTCGGCATCTGCAGACATCAAAACGGCTATAGTTATTTGAAAAGTCACGAACTATGTACAAGAATGGTGCGCGACGATCAACTCAATCGCGTTTTACACTGAGAAATAATCTAGCGCCAACAACATTGACTAGTGCCGGCGGATTGAATACCCGAATAGCGTTTGAAGCACACGCTGCTGAGGGCCTCGGCGAGCCTTCCCTTCTGGCAGCTAGGCGGGAAGCATTCGTGAAGTTAATGGAGCCGCCCGATGTTGATCGAGCAGGTGGCTTTGCAGATTACGTTCACCTGAAAGACATCGCCTCCGTGACCCTCGGTGCCCGTGGATCAACACCGTCATGAACAAAGCCATGGCTATTCTCTTTGCAACACCCTTCGCATCCATGCCTCTCTCTCTCTCTCTCTACACTCAAAAAGTATTAACACTCAACAATGCAAAGAACGTGAACAGGGACAGCTATAACTTACCTCAGAATGCGTAGTTTCCACCATTTCTCTTCGATTCTCATAAATCATAGAGCATAAGTCACTATAGTAAATGTTTCCTATATAGTTTTATAAGCGCATTATAAAATAAAGCTAGTCCGGAAAAGTTCGGATAGACTTTTTTTTTTTTTTTTTTTTTTTTTAATGTTTTTACCGACACATCTTAATTTTTCTTTGACCGAAGCACTACAAATTTTCGCAACGTATAAATCTTAACATACAGATTTGCATATAATTGTTTTTCTATTTTTTGAATTTGAATAGTATTGTAAACCTTTAGCGAAAAAGTAAGAAGTTGTTTTTACATTTAAAAATAGTCTAAACAAACACGGGAGAATTCCTTTTTCTGTCCTTTTATTTTTGTGAAGAAGTTCCTTTTTTGTCTTGATACCCAGCGAGTGCAACTTCTGTAAGAACAGAATTGTCATGTTATCTCCTAATATTTTGAGCGATTGCTGTCATTTCTGCAAATGTTTAGTATACATCATCTTAAATGTTTTTATTTATTTCTTTCTTAAACAAGTTTCTCATGTCGGAAACTGTGATACATTTATTTAGCCACAAATGGATCCAAAATCACATATGACAAAAACCAATGAGTAAATGAGTCTATTTACTATATTTGGGTATAAGAGTGATGTGATTTTACTGTTTTTTTTTTTTTTTTTTTTGGTAAAGGTAAGAATATATTAAGCTTTGGACAAATATGCAAGAAATCGGAACCAAAAACTCACACTCTAGCTGCAGGAAAACCGGGAGAGTGAGAGGGAGCCGAATCAAAAGATACAAAGGCAAATAAGAACAAGCTAAACAACCCACGGCACTACGAACTACCACAAATCAAACTGCCAACCCTCAATCAAAAAGGCGAAAAATGGAAAGGGTGTTAGGAAGAAGTAGCCGAGTCAAACACGGAGGGATCGAAGCCCCACTTCTCGGAGTCTTTTGTTTCTTGGAGTAGGCGGAGCATTTTTAAACATAAGAGTCTTGTCCTTCACAACCCTGATCACGTGATTTTTCATAGCTGGGATCACCAAGGAATCACCCCGAAAAATGATGGAATTCCTCTTCTTCCAAATAAGGTGGCACATGGCCCCGAAAGAGAAACATGCAATACTATGAAAGAAACCCTTTCTAGATAGTAATTTTAACGCCCAAGACAAATTATCCACCCACGTCCTATTCCTCCAAGGAAGATTACACCTGGAAGCCCAAAAATATGCAAGAGTTGCGGAGGTCTCACATTCAAAAAACAAGTGGTCAACGGAATCAAGAACGGAACTGTAGAAGGCGCACACTGTAAACTCGATTCTTCCATGAGAAAGGAGTAAGGTTTGAGTTGGCAGTCGATTTTTAGTGATTAGCCACATATTAAATTGAAACCTAGGGGCAATCGCATTATCCCAAATAAAAGAAGCCCAAGGGACACGTTCCTTTTTAATCCTAATAGTATTCCAGGTGGAAGAAACCGAAAACGAACCTGAAGGGTCATTGCGCCAAGTGAAGTGGTCATGGGTTGTGGAGCGATCAGGAATAGGGATGCCCCACATTGCGAGGAAGAGTCGAGCGATCGACCTGCGGGGAGAAAGAGATCGGCCGCCACCGCATTGCTTGGAAGGTCGAAACTCTCCATAAGATTCAGTGGTACAAACAAATGTAATGGTCCACAAGTTAGCCAATGGTCGTGCCATAGAGAAACTGAGTAACCACGATCGAGCTGCCAAAACAAAGACGACCTGAAAAATCTTTGAATTTGCAGTATTTTTTTCCACGTCCACGAACACATGGTGGGTTGGGAAGAATTCCAAAAATTGTCCTTCTTTAAGAAATACGAATAAACCCAACGACACCATAGAGATTCTTTATCCGTGAAGAGAAACCAAATATATTTAAGCAAGGAGGCTGTATTGCAATCTTTCAGCTTACGAATACCTAAACCACCTTCCTCCTCATGGCGATAAATATCATCCCAAGACACTTTGGCCTCGCCACGACCAAGTGAGGTGCCCTTCCACAAAAATTGTCTTAACAATTGTTCAATCTTATCAATGACAGAAGCAGACAGAGAAAAAACACTTGCCCAAAAGGCTTGGATAGAATGCAACACTGACCTTATAAGTTGAAGCCTTTCTGCAAAAGATAAAAACCGATGGGTCCAAGATTGAATCCTTGTGGTGATACGATCAATCAGCATAATACAATCACCTTTCCCAAGTCTAGAAGAGATGATAGGAACCCCCAGGTAACAAACCGGAAGTGTACCTTCCTGAAAACCAAATGCAAGTCGAATATTATCTCTAATAGAAATGGGACCGCCCGAGAGAAACACTTCGCTCTTGTTTTTGTTCGGATTCAGCCCACTCCAAGATGAGAAAATGTCTAAACTTCTCTTAAGCACGATCACGAGACCCAATCAGCTTGGCAAAAAAGAAAAACGTCATCGGCAAAAAAAAGGTGAGAGAGCTTCACTTTCTTGTATCTCTAAAAGTATTTAAACTCCTTCACTGAAGTTCGGGCATTTAAAATCCTTGAGAACACCTCCATAACAAGCATAAATAGATAGGGCAACAAGGGATCACCTTGGCGAAGACCACGGCCGCCAGAGAAAAAACCATGCAATTTACCATTAATAGATACAGAGAATTTAGGCGTTCTAACACAAACCATAATCAAGCGGATGATCCAATCAGGAAACCTGAAAGCCAGAAGCGTGAGTTCCAAGAAATCCCAATCGACAATATCATACGCTTTTTGAAAATCGACTTTGACGACACATTTCGGTAGATATGGCTCTAAGTGGAAACCATAAAACAATTCCTGAGTTAGGAGAATGTTATCTCTGATTCTTCTACCTTTAACAAACATGTTTTGGGACCAGCTAATCAAATCATTTAACACAGCAGCCACTCAATTGGCAAGGATTTTTGTAATAACCTTATAATTGGTATTACAACACGCAATAGGCCTATAATCCGTGACAACAGAAGCATTCGGAACTTAAGCAAGGATAGTGTTGTTTACCTCCTTTAGAAGATATCCCGAAGAAAAGAAGTCCTTAACTGCTTCTAAGACGAGTGACCCAACTGTTTCCCAATTGGTTTTGAAAAATTCAACAGAGAAACCATCAAGACCCAAGGCTTTACCCCTTGCAAGAGAGAAGAGTGTTTCCTTTATCTCGATATTAGTAACCGGACAAGCGATAGAGCAGCATTGTGCATCCGAGAGTGGCTGGTGGATGAACGTCTTCAACTCTTGAAGAGAAGGCTTAGAAAGACCCACCTGAGGTGAAAGTAGCTCAGAGAAATAGGATACAAACACTTTTGCCATGAGAGAAGGGTCTGTGATGATGGAGCCGAATGGATCTTTCACTGAAAGGATGTGGTTATTGAGTTGTCTATTCTTCATAGAGTGGTGAAAGAACTTGGTGTTTTGATCACCCTCGTTTAGCCATTTCACCCGAGACTTTTGACAATAAAATGATTCTTCTTGGAGACGTAGTTCAACAAAAGCACGGCGTTGAAATTTCTCAAGGTCTACAAGAGAAGAATTAGCGGGATCAACTTGAAGACCAACTTGAGTGCTACGAAGAGCTTCTCTAGCTTCCACCATTCTCATTGAGATGTTCGAGAAAGATTCTTTGTTGAGGGTCTTGAGGCGACCTTTTACAATCTGCAATTTAAACACAAGGTGAAACATCGGTACTCCCCACATCGGGCTATCCCAAGCATGACTGATAATCGATGAGAAATCCGAGTGCTCTGACCAAAAGTCAAAGTATTTAAATGGCTTTCTTCTTAGCACCGGATCAAGAACCCTGACGATCATAGGAGAGTGATCAGAGATCCTCGGGTTAAGAAAAGAAGCTTCAGAGAAGGAGAACTGCTGGTTCCATTTAGAGTTAATCAGAACCCAGTCAATCTTTCGCATCTTCCTTGCAACACCGAACGATGTAGACCAGGTAAAACAAAGGCCAACAAAACAAAGATCCACCAAATCAGTGCGAGCTAAGCATAACCGAAACTCATCAAAATTAGGAATCCAAGAATTTGAACCCCCAACTGATGTGAATCGTTGCGGAAAAATCGTTCTACGAAGGCCCAGATAGTGCAAATTGCGAAACATCGACCTCCAATCAAACCTGTGATTGGCAACCTCGATATGAACGTGACCTGTTGACGAACGTGTGTCAACCAACCAACGTTATAGACGCCACGAGCGAAAGAATTCGCTGTCTCGCTCGATAAGTCAAATCGACCGTCACAAGGAACCTAAAGAAGGTCAAGTCCTCAAAAGAACAGTAGAATAGAATTCTCTCAATTTTTCTCAAAGTAAATATATCTCCAAAGAAAGTTGGCCAACCCTTAATACGGGCCTTCCAGTTGCCACATAAACCCTAAAACCAACCCTAGAAATCTAATATGTTATATTCTAGAATATATCTAAATAAAAGATAATGTATTTGACTTGGTCAAATATTTGATGACCAGATAATCAAATTTCACCAAGATTTCCAAGATTCAAGATTTGATCCAACGTCATCTCCACGCCAAAGATTACGCCAAGATTTCCAAGATTCTTCAAGATTTGATCCAACGTCATCTCCATGCCAAAGATCACGAACCATGACGCCAACAGCTTGCCTAAATTGCTTGGCCCGCGCTCGAGTAATTGAACCAGTAGGAATAGACAATGGGTCCCTAGCACCCCCTCCTCGATATGGCTCGATGTCCACATCATTCCCTCCCCCGTGCAAAGGATTTGCCCTCAAATCATCAGTGGCATGGAAAAGAGTCAAGCCAAAAACATTAAATGTAGCACTAACGTCATACTTAATGATGTGAATCGTTGTAGAAAGATCGTTCTACGAAGGCCCAGATGGTGCGAATTGCGAAACCTCGACCTCTAATCAAACCTGTGATTGGCAACCTCGGTATGAACATGACCTGTTGACGAATGTGTGTCAACCAACCAACGTTATAGACGCCACGAGCAAAAGAATTCGCTATCTCGCTTGATAAGTTGAATCGACCGTCATAAGGAACCTTGATAAGGTCAAGTCTTCAAAAGAACAGTAGAATAGAATTCTCTCAATTTTTCTGAAAGTAAATATATCTCCAAAGAAAGTCGGCCAATCCTTAATATAGGCCTTCTAGTTGCCACACAAACCCTAAAACCAACCCTAGAAATCTAATATATTATATTCTAGAATATATCTAAATAAAAGATAATGTATTTGACTTGGTCAAATATTTGATGACCGATAATCAAATTTCGCCAAGATTTCCAAGATTCAAGATTTGATCCAACGTCATCTCCACGCCAAAGATTACGCCAAGATTTCCAAGATTCTTCAAGATTTGATCCAACGTCATCTCCACGCCAAAGATCATGAACCATGACGCCAACAGCTTACCTGAATTGCTTGACTCGTGCTCGAGTAATTAAACCAATAGGAATAGACAATGGGTCCCTAGCACCTCCTCCTCGATATTGCTCGATGTCCACATCACTAACCCTATCCGAGGGGTCTCTTATGGCACCAAATCACTGGCCACAAGCCAAGCCGAGTCCTCCAAGACTTCATTGTAATGGATAAGATCATCCCATAAGGGTCTACGTCGCACAAAAGTATGATCTTCATAGACTACCGATATGTAGCAACTCATGCTAGAGATGTTGAACGTAAGGTAACCATGAATAGCTTGCACATTAGAAGAGAGGGGATCAAAAGCAACAACATTGGGGTCCTACCCGACCCATATTCTACCTCGTGGAGAGTAGTCATAATTAGCCGTCCACTTCCATCCTCTTAATAAGGTCGAGGAGATGGAATCAAACAAAGGTTGAGGGACCTTTGTCTTAAAAATGCCAATCAAGCACAAATTGTTCGAGTAAACAAGCTTCCTAATCTCAGCTCGTCTAATAGGACCGAGAAGACCCCTAACATTCCAAAACCCAAAAAACATATTTACAATAGTGTAAGGAGAGAATCACCTCTTCTTAGAGGCCTTACGACCAGGAGAGGTCACCTTGGTGTTCACCGAAGGGGGCGGGTCCGGTCGGAGAAGCAATAGTTGCTCCTGGAGACTTTCTGGCCTTACATCTGAGATCTGTGCCCGAGAAGAAGAATTGATGGAAAGCAAATCTTCATCATCCAAAGCAGCGTGTAAAGTGGAACTACCAATTTCATCGGAGCACTGAGTAGTATCCGAGTGGGAATTTGGGTGTGACATTTTTACACGACCATCATGCACCTTGGAAGTGGCCTTCAAGAGGCCTTTAGAAATCTGCATAGGTGGAAGGAGTGGTGATTTAATTGGTGACGAAGTCTTCAACTTCAACTTCAACTGCTGCCCACCTTCACTAGGTGGAGCTAAACCGGAAGCATCCGCCTCTTTAGTTGCAGGTTGCTTTTTCTTCTTCCCTTTTACTTGTTGTCATCCCTTATCAGCCGAAGATGAATTAGTCACAAAAGGAGTCGAGGCAAGAGGTAGGGCCACCTCGCGAGCAACAGCAGAGTCTGCTTGAGGAGCCTTATGTTCATCAACAGGGTATGCAATCATGTGCCGATCCGAAGTGGTCTCCCCTGCTGGGCAATATCCAGCATCCAGCCTATTAAGAAATAAGGGATTGTCTCGCATACCATCTTTAGTTTGTACATGCTGAGGGGGATTTGCATAACCTGGAGACAGAGCAGGGTGAGCAGGGGTCAAAGACACATCTTGAGGGATCGGAGGTGTAACAATCAAGGGTTGTCGAACATTCTTTTCAATAGAATGAGCAGCAACTAGATTGCATTTATAGCCAAAAATGCCACACCCTGCACAAGCCATGGGTCTCCATTCATATTCTATATCAACCATGCATGATTCACCATGATGAACCACCTCAATTGATTCACACGAAGGCTGCTTTGCTGTGATTTCTACACAGACTCTAGCATAGGCTAACATTTTCATCTGTTCCATTCTTTGGTCCACATAGAGCGGCCTCCCAACGGCACTAGCAACTTTGCTAATTGCTTGAGAGGAAAAAAAAGCAGCAGGAAGATTTATAAGCTTTACCCACACAGGAACGGTTAGATGAGCATCCATCCTCAGCTCTAGGGCCGGCCTCCGTTGTTGAAGAATGATAGGCACTTTTGAGATGGTAAAAGGCCCACCTTCTAATACCTTCCTCCGAAACTCATTGTCCGGAATGTGAAAAAAGAAAAATCCCTTTCCATTGGCCATAACTTCAACCAAGTTCACACCCCAAGCTTTCTTGAAAGTAGCTTCAATAACTTTGAAGGGAATTCTCCTCCCAATATAGTAGCCAACAAGACAATCTTGAAGTTTAGGATCGGCGGCTTGAAGATCTTCATTGGTCATTTCAATAACCGGTTTATTATCAACATAAGTTGGAGGGAAGAACTCCAAATCGTATCCTTTGGTTGACACCCTAGCCACCGCCACACTCACCCAAGTACGAAGATTGGAGCTCGTCAAGGTTGCTCTCTGAGGCCGTTTAGAATTCGACCTGCCTCTACTCCTACCCCTTGGCCCACCTTAAGCTTGGGTAAATTGAGCACGGCCAAAAGCATCATTCAAACCAACAGGGGTCTGGGCGGTAACACCCATATTCTTGTTCACGGGACCACCAGAAGGGGATGGACCAATATCGGGATGGGGAGGGCTACGAATACCAGACCCTAACTCCTCAATTTGGGCCAAAGCCATTACGGGAATCATAGCAGCACAGAAATGAAAAACGTGATGGGAGAACGATAACAATTCGAACAATATCGAATCAACGCAGCGGAATAAAATAATCTCCCCTCTTGTGTAAACCTAACATGAATTGATATAGTAGAATAAAATAAATACTAAGCACGCGAACACAAGACGATTTTTTACGTGGAAAACCTCCTCGATGTGAGGAGATCAAAAACCACAAGACCGTAGTCTACCTAAAATTCTTCACTATCAACAAAATTGTTCTTCTCTAGCAAATACTAGAGGTACATAGCAGCAAAGACCTCAAGAACATAATTCTTGGCAATACACATAAACTTCACAAGAGATCAAGGATAAATCTGACCAAAAACGTAGGTTTTGATAAATCCACGAAAAAACCTGATGTAGGCAGCTTCAAACGAAAATCAAACCTTTCAGATTCGAGAAGATTGCACCACGAACATGCTGACAAAATTTCAGCTCAATCGGACTACAAATCGACCTCCGACGCCAGCTTGATGTAAATCAGATATTGCCTCAACCCCCAGATTTTCTGCTTTCTCTTTTTCTCTTGTTACTATTTCCTTTTGCAACTATCACTTTTTATATTGATAGTGAGAAACCATATTTCCTCATATAATTTATTATATGGGCTCAAACCCTTTTTGGGCTTGCAACTCATTGAGTCTCCTCCACATAGGAGTGAACCCAACTAACAAATCTTGGAGGGATTCACCATCCCTGCTATCAACCGGCAATGTTCAAGCTTCTCTCTTGGTAGAGTCTTCGTCATCATATCAGAGCCATTATGATCAGTATGAATTTTCTCAAGTTCTAACAACTTTTTATCTAGAACATTCCTTATCCAATGATATCTAACATCAATATGTTTCGATTTCGAATGAAAAGATGAATTCTTACCAAGATTAATTGCGCTTTGATTATCACGAAATAGCACATACCTCTTTTGCTTGAACCCAAGTTCTTCTAAGAACTTCTTCATCCATAGCATCTCTTTACTAACTTTAGTCGCTGCAATAAATTCAGCTTCGGTTGTAGAAAGTGCAACACACTTCTGCAATCTTGACTTCCAAGACACAGCTCCACCTGCAAAAGAAATCAAATAACCAGAAGTAGATTTACGAGTATCAATATCTCCTCCAAGTCAGAATTTGTGTATCCAACTAACTCAAGTCTCCCGGTCCCAAAACTGAGTTTCAAATTTGAAGTTCCGTGAAGATACCTCATAATCCACTTCACTGCATTCCAATGCTCTCTGACTGGATTTGACAAATAGCGACTAACAACGCCAACTGCGTGCGCCAAGTCTGGGCGTATACATACCATCGCATACATTAAGCTTCCTACAGCTGAGGCATATGGAACACTTTCCATATCTTTCTTCTCTTTATCAGTCGTAGGACTTTGCTTCATATTTAACTTAAAGTGGGCAGCAAGTGGAGTACTAACCAATTTAGCCTTGTCCATGTAAAATTTCTGAAGGATCTTCTCGATATATTTCTCTTGCGACAAAAACAACTTCTTAGCATCTCTGTCTCGGGTAATTCTAATGTCAAGAATCTGCTTCGCCGAGCCAAGTCTATCATGGCAAATTAATTGTCGACTAACAACGCCAATTAATTGTCATCGCACTTCTTAAAATGACTCACGTCCGTCAAATGTATTGTCTTTCTTGCCATATATCGTTGGCCTCACGCGAGAGTGGCCCTTGTTGGCCTCGAGCTAGAGACCCTAGCTGGCAAGGGTACCTTGATTGGCTTGGCAAGGGCCGCCTTCGCCATATCAGGCAAGGGCGAGGATTGCAATGCAATATAAGCTTAAAAATGAAAAATGCTCCTCATAATTATATGCGATTTACTTTTTCTTTTGATTAGGGGTCGCGGTCGATCCTTAACTTTTCTCTATAACATATGGGTTACCAAAATTTAGGTGTCAATATTTTCATGACCACAAATCCCAAAATAATGCCATTGAAATGGAGGGTCCTTGCCATTGGAGTATTCAGCCTTTTGCCATAGAATCTTGCTTCCTACTTCAACGCAATCCGAGTTGGAATTTGGCCTACATTTGTAGACCTGATGATGAAGCTACTCATGTATTTGCAAACTAGGCTTTTAATCGAATGGGAACCGCGTCTTCTTCTTTGTTCCACAGTCTCCCATCTAATGTTAAAAATATTGTATTAGTAGTCTTTTTTATTTATCGTTTCAATGTAGGTACTGCAACCCATTTGTAATTCATTGTTTGAATTGAAAAGTTCATTTCTAGCAAAAGAAAAAGGAGAATAAGATATCTTAAATTATAAGATTACAAAATAAGAACACTGAAAGAATAAGAGTCTTTGAATATCATATTCAAAACAAAGATTTTGATAATGTTGAGTGAGATTTATATGGTATGTTAAGACTATTGAAATTTGAAAGATTATTTCACGGAAGACAAGTCATATCATGATACAAGAATGAATTTTTAATTATAACTAATTAATCGTAATAATTTGAGTCTCCTTTTATAAATATGTTTTTAAACAGGTTCATTATTGATATATTCTTTAGTATACGTCCTAATATATAGCGAAATCATAGTTTTGTTTCTTATTGTTTTAACTAATTAGAATCCATTGTTGTACGTGTAAGAGAAGAGAAGAGCCCAGACGAGCAATCATGCTAGGGCTACCCCCGCCACGAAGCCAATGAAAATCTTGGTTTGCTAAATGCGATGTTTGTTTTGCAGTCTGGACTCTATGTACCCCCACATAGCAAATGTGGCAAACATGATTTTAGATGTACAAAGTACACATCTTATACTAGAAGTCCTAAAACTTATTATAAAAGTATAATTGAATTATAAAATTTATAAAAAATATAATCAAGTTCTAAAACTTATCGATTTATGCAATTGAGTCTCGGTCCAACTTAGCTAATGGAAATGCTAAGGTAATTTTCTTAAATATTTTATCTCTCCTACGCGACAATAACATGGCTAAAATATAAAACATAAGACTAAAATGACATTGTATTTTTGTCCAACTATGATTTTTATACAAAATTTATTTAAATTAAATTTAAAAAAATTAGCTAAAATTATTATTTTATTTTAAAAGAAGAAGAAGAAGAACAACGACAACAACTAGGCGACAAGGGCTTTGCAGCCCTTGCCAAAGCTGCCGCTATGTCGGGGGAATGGTCGAGGGGCCGGTGGCCCTCATCAACCATAGGCCCTCGCCAGATTTGGGCAACTAAATCCTACCTGAAAGAAAAAACAAGGAATACGAATTAATTGGAGGTCCACCGCTTTGAATTTCAATTGGATTATCAATGGTAACTTTGTCTCTTAGTGGAAATGGGTTTATTTATTCATAAAAGAAGTCGTCATAGCCCTTGAATCTATGGGTTTATTTAGTGGAAAAAACAATCAGATTTGTGCAATTGAGTCTCAGTCCAACTTAGCTAATGGAAATGCTAATGTAATTTTCTTAAATATTTTATCTCTCCTACGCGACAATAACATGGCTAAAATATAAAACATAAGGCTAAAATGACATTGTATTTTTGTCCAAATATGATTTTTATACAAAATTTATTTAAATTAAATTTAAAAAAATTAGCTAAAATTATTATTTTATTTTAAAAGAAGAAGAAGAACAACAACAACAACAACTAGGCGACAAGGGCTTTGCAGCCCTTGCCAAAGCTGCCGCTATGTCGGGGGAATGGTCGGAGGGGCTAGTGGCCCTCACCAACCATAGGCCCTCGCCAGATTTGGGTGACTAAATCCTACATGAAAGAAAAAACAATGAATATGAATTAATTGGAGGTCCACCGCTTTGAATTTCAATTGGATTATCAATGGTAACTTTGTCTCTTAGTGAAAATGGGTTTATTTAGTCATAAAAGAAGTCATCATAGCCCCCCCCAAAAAAATCCCAACTTAGAAATAACACCTCATAGATGGTAGGTTTATCAAGGCTGATTGCATTGATATTTTTTATGTTGAAGATTTATCTTTTACTTCGGGTTTGATTAATAGGGAAAAAAAGATTTCCTCATATAAATATCCCTCCATCCATAAAAGGACAAATTGCCAATAAATAATACCTTATTTGTTTAATGAAAATAAATAAGATCTTTTCTTTCCATGAATGAAAATTATCACAGAAACGAAGGTTGAAACCAAATGATCATATAAGTGAAAAAAGATTATCCCAGTGTCATGCATCTATATAAACCGTAGAATCACTTTACGCATTCACCAAACTACAGCAAAAAGACTGAATCATTACTCGATTGAAAACAAATCAAACATGACTTTCAAAAGTTTTACTACATTAATGGTGTTGACGCTGGTGGCCATGATTGCATTGGAGGCACCGGCAGCCGAGACACAAGCCGTCTTTTGTAAGGTCAAGTGCGGGATTGATTGTCTCGGGGACCCCAATGAAGAGATATGCTATAGTTTGTGTCTCCGGGAATGCGGGGCTACGATGGTTGAGACACTCGAAGGCCAATGCAACCTTGAATGCGTGGTGTCCAAATGTTTCGACTCGCATCTTGGTACGAAAGCAAAACCTTCACCTTTTAAATAAAAAACATGTTTTGATAGATAATTCGTAATTCATTTCCATCTTTATATTAAAAAAAGAAAAGAAAAGAAATGTCCATTTTTGTTCAGTCTTCAATTGTGATCCGCGACAATTTAGCTTTAAAAGCAAGTGCTCTTGAAATTGCGAATTGTCTATTGTTCTCATGAAGGTGGACCATAGAGTAAGGGGCTGTTTGTTTTTGCTCTAATTAGTGTCTGATTCTGTTATTTTGTTCCCCAGAAGAATAGAAATCCAAAATTTTTGTTCTCGAGAACAATTTTTTTTCGATAATAAATTTGAAACATAATCAAAAGTAGAAAAATGTAGTTTCTTATTTTTGGAACAACTCCTAGAATCAGTTCTCATTTTTTTTTTTCTTATTTTTTTCCTCTTATCCTCTTCCCCTTTCTTCTTCTTCCTCGTCATGGCTGGCGAGGCTCGCCATGCCACCGATGAGGGTTACTTGGCTATCGGCGAGGCTCGATCTCGCGATGCCTGGGCATTAGCGAGGCTCGACCTTGCCCAAATCAGGCGAGGTCGAGGCTTGCCTTGGTCAGGCGAGCCGCTGGATCACTTAGCGGTCGCCGCCGGCGACCTTCTCAAAGAAGAAGGAGGAAGAAGAGAAAGAAACAAGAGAAAAAAAGAAGAAACATATAATAAAAGTATTAAAAAATTAAGATAAACAAAAAATTTAAGGATTTTACCAAACGCAATTCTATTCCAGGAGTATAAATTTTGGACAGTTATTCAAGCATTTTTTTTGCTCAGAAATTGTTTAATAGAATCAGAAAAAATCAATTCTAATAAAAAATTATTTATCGGAGCGTAATGGTTACTAAATGCGCCATAAATGTCATTGAACTATTTGACCATGGGAAAATGTTCAAAAAATAATATTGCAATGGAAAAAGTGTTAAAAAGTCTTAAACGTTTTGTATTTGTGCCAATTTAGTCCTAAACATTTTCACTTAATGTAAATTTAGTCATTTTCGGCTAATTTTGATTGGATTTTGTTATGGACGTCGACCAGCTAATGTGTATAATTTTTAATAATATTTTTATATTTTAAAATTTTTTATTTTCTTTTTATTTTCTTTTTCCTTATCCTCCTCCTTCCTTTGGCTGGCGAGGTCGAGAGTCGACCTCGCCAACCTTTGGCGAGCCTCCGGCGAGGCCTTGGCCGTGGGGGCAGCCTTCCGCCGGGTTGGCGAGGGCTTGCCTCCTTGCCTCACGTGCCAGCAAGGTCGACCTACCTCGTCGGCTCTTTGGAGGAAGGAGGATGAAAAGGAAAAAAAGAAAAAAGAAAAAGATAATAAAAAGAAAATAAAACAATTCAAAAATATTAAAATATTATTAAAAATTGTCAACCTCAGCTGACTGACAGCCAATCAGCAAAATTCGGACAAAATTAGCTGGAAAGGACTAAATTGGCATCAAGTAAAATTGTTTATGACTAAACTGACACTAAAAAAAATGTTTAGGACTAGATTAGTACAAATGCAAAATATTTAGGACTCTTTTAACACTTTTCCCAAGTCATTCATGATCCTTATTTTGATGTCTCTATTATAATATTTTTATTAATATAATCTCACATTCAGTTTAAAAGTACCCGCGTTAAATTTTTATTGAAAAATTATTATTCAAATCTAATTGTTGATAACTATGGAGATTGCCTATATTTACTATGAGAGATTGCCTATATTTACTATGATTAGTTGTGTTGGAAGACTATATCTACTAGGTTAGTATGGGCATATAATAAATAAGTCATCTAAACCAAACCATCTTCTTATTTCGATAATTCCGATTATTCCGATTATTTGAGAACATCAATATTGAGAGGGCAATTAATTAGAAGTGCCTCTTTATGATCGTTCAAGTGTCAAGTATTTGTTCTCGACTTCATCAATGGCCGGAGGTTAGAACAGAAATTTACATGTTTTCGCGTTCGATCTTGATAATTTGGATCTTGATTTTCCCCAAATTTTCTGATAGTCTCTACATTATTCAAAGCTTTTCTTGACAGTAATTATCTACTTTCATTATAATTCAATATGTTGAAATGTTTAACACGGGTCTTATGTACTTTCTTCTATTGCAGACCCCAAAAAAGCCAAAGCCTGTGTGAATTCATGCGCTGGAGGTTGCAAGAAATTTTAAGCCACACAGGAGCTTGGAGAATCACATTTGCAATTGAAGCGAGATAATATATAATCTTCTCGTAGAGAGGAGTGCACGGGACAAAAGTTTTGATTATTTCCTTTGTCGTTTCATTTCGAACGGATATCGCCTTTTCCGCTATTTATATCGTTGAAAAGTTTCCAAATAATTTTGTCTGTATGGCATATGTGGCATGCAGTGATTAGAGATTGAACCACTGAGAGAGATTGTAAATAAATGTTCTAGATATCACCACTTTATTATTATTCTTTTAAAATAGAATTCCGATCATAAGTTTGTTACCATACTCGAATCTTAAAAGATTCTTGTAATAAAGTATCAAATCTATAAACTTTTCTAATTTTAACATAATGGAAGGAGAAATTATGATTGAAGCAAGGTAGATAAAAATGAAGAAATTTTTCGTTCAATAGCTCGACAAATTGAGATAGGGATCTTAAAGGTCTGCATAGCATATTGTGGTAATGCCTGGATAACCATTTTTATAAGCACTTCTTTACCGGCCTTCGAAATGAGTTGCTCCTTCCATCCCTCCAATTTTCGATTCACTCTTGCTAATATCCAGCTGAACATCTGTTTTTTAGTCTTCCCCCAATCAGATGGTAGTCCGAGGTACTTTCCAGTTTGTTCAAGGATAGGAACTCTTAATTCGGCTGCAATATTGCGCTGTAGATCCTGCGGACAGGTAGCTCCCATAAAGATACCAGATTTGTTAAGGTTAATCCCCTAGCCTGATGCAAAGCAATAACAATTCAGAATATTGGCTAGATTCTGGGCTTCTCTAATAGTTCCATCTAAGAAAAAGATGGCATCATCAACAAAGAACAAGTGACAAATGACAGGGTAGTGCTGATTTAGTTTAATACCCTTTAGGGTGCCATCTGTTACAGCCTTGTGTATCATATGAGATAGGATATTAGCCATAATAATGAATAAGTAAGGGGAGAAAGGATCCCCTTGTCTGAGTCCTTGAGTAGGATAGAAGATATCCCCTGCTTCGCCATTAATTAGAATTCTGAAATGGACTGAGGATATGCAAAATTTCACTAGATTAACCCATCTTTCGTGAAAGCCCATCCTCATCATTAGATCACATAAAAGGTCCCATTCGACTCGGTCATATGCCTTTTCCATGTCTAGCTTTAGTACCCCCTGGAATTTTCTTCGTTTTCTTCTAATCCGGAGTTGGTGAAGGACTTCTTGAACAATGAATATAATGTCTTGTATTTGCCGGCCACTGATGAATGCACTCTGCTCGGGTAAGATGATTGATAGCAGCCAAGGTTTAAAAATGAAGAGATTGAATGGTTCACATTAAAGGTATGTGGTTTCCCTTCTTATCAATTCTCCTGGTGATAGTTGTTTTGGACCATTTAAATTTTTAGGCAGTGCCTAAAGTTATTCCAGGTTGGAAATAAGTGAGCCTGAATAAGTTCAGAATAATTTGTCCGGCAAACTGAAAAATAGTGGATGAACTTGCTTCTAATTTATCTTGCAAGATAAGAATACCAAGGCATGGGTCTTTAAAAGGTCATGACTTTAGAGGACTTTGATAACGTTAAGTGACATTCATGGGGTATGCCATCATTATTGCAAATTGAATTATTTATTGTCAATTCTCCCCATTGATATAGCTATATTTGGACAGAATTACATAAATCTTTGGTCTCCTTTGTTGTTTCTTGTATGTTTCTCTTGTTCTCTCACATTATTTAATTGCAAGATCTTACTTCCCTGTTAATATCACAACACTCCACAAATCTAAGTCTGCCTTCAAGGAAAACCAAAGACCTTAATAATCGTGCTAAGTCAACCTCAACACAAAGGCGAGCGTATATGTCCCAACAGGGATTCCCAATACGAAGATCCTTGAGAGGACCCCGTCCATGGAACGGCCCAGAATCACGCTGTTTGAGTGCCGAATCAGTTCTACTCGCACCCGAATGTGAACTCTTGTTGTTAGCGTCCGGACCTTGGTGAGGTGAATGAGACGATCGATTGAGTTGCCGTCGGACCGGATTGGCTCGCTGTATGAGAGGACTCTCTCCAGAACCGAGCTCGTCGATGTTCCCTGCCCGTTGGTTTTCTACTCCAATCCGTATCAAATTCGACGAGCACGGCAAGAGAGGATACCCGGTGGCCTCCCACTTGGAGGCTGACGTGCTCCTATCAGCAACGAACGGAACTTTTGCTTTCGCTCACAGTGAAACCTTAGCTGACGGGGCCCCACTTCTGAATAAAACACATTATTTTACTTCTTTATAGACAGTTTTCATAAATTAAGGTTTATTTATATTTTCTTTCTGAGTTATTGTGACTGCGGGATTCGTGTATAGGGTTCTATGTACATGTAACCAATTACTTTGACGACGGCAGATATCATTTTTCCGAGTATGGTGTCCACAGTTCGAATTACCAAAATACTGTCATTGCTAAACTCACTTTGACCACTGTCTTCTCCTTATAAATAATCACATATAACAAAAGAGACCCTCCTTCTCAGTAAACGAAGATATATGAAAAAGTAGGTTCCGTTAATAAGAATTTGGTATCTCTAAGTTGTCTTAACAAATTTCATATTGTTAGCCCTGGTGAAGTTAAGGATATCGCTGATCTTAAAGATCACATGTCTTTTGGTTAGTATCGTCCTGAAGGTGGTTAGCCTAGTCACTTACAATCTATGCACCGGTGATAATGTGCAATAAATTGAAGTAGTGATGTATTAGGTTTGATGATAATTTACGCACTAAAGGAAGACCGTTGATAGTGCAAAAAAGAGCATTGAAGCTTTGGATTCCATAGTAGATATATTGGGATAGGTGTCTGGAATGCAGCCAACAGATTTCTAAGGGGAGAATTGTCTAAAAAGTCCTAAACCTATTGCAGTTTTGCCAATTTAGTCCTAAACCTTTCAACCTTGTCGATTGAGTCCTAAACCTTTTGTTAATTTGCCAATTAGTCCATCCGGCCAATTTTGGCCGGAAAATGCTGACGTGGACGTCGGCGGTGCCACGTAGGACTGCCGCCGCGCTGATGTGGACAATTTTTAATAATTTTTTAATAATTTTTAAATTTTTAAAAAATTTTAAATTTTTTTTTTTTTTTTTTAATATTTTCTTCTTCTTTTTGGGCTTTTCCTTTGTCTTTTCCGGTGGCCGGCCACCGGCCACAGGCGACAGCCGACCACCGGCCACAACCCGTCGGGCTGGCCTCACCCGCCACGGGCGAGGCTCGGTCGGGCGACGGCGACGCCGGGCGAGGTCGACCCGGGCCTCGGCGAAGGGTCGGCCTCACCGGATGCGGCAAGGGAGCCCTCGCCGGGCTCTCCCTCGCCCGGGCGAGCGTCGGCCTCGCCGATGCCCGGGGTGGTCGGCGGTCCGGCGAGGCCACCCCAGGCCCCAACGAGGGCCGACGAGGTCGACGCTCTCCCGGGCGAGGGCGAGCCCCGGCGAGGGCTCCCCTCGCCCGGATCTCGGCAAGGCCGACCCTCACCGAGGCCTGGGTCGGCCTCGCCCGGCATCGCCGTCACCTGGCCGGGCCTCGCCTATGGCGGGCCAAGCCGGCCGTCGCTGTGGCCGGTGGTCGGCCACCGGAAAAGACAAAGAAAAAGCCAAAAAAAGAAAAGAAAAAAAAAAAAAGAGAAGAAAAAACAGAAAATATTTTAAAAAATTTAAAAATATTATTAAAAATTATCCACGTCGGCGTCGACAGTCCTACGTGGCACCGTCGGCGTCCACGTCAGCATTTTCCGGTCAAAATTGGCTGGATGGACTCAATTGGCAAACTAACAAAAGGTTTAGGACTCAATCGGCAAGGTTGAAAGATTTAGGACTTTTTAGACAATTTTCTCGATTTCTAAGACAAGACAACAATACAAATTTTGGGAAATCTACTCTGGTCAATGAAGCAACTATAGGGGCAATCTTGATACTGGCGAAAAACCTCCCAACGACTCTCAAACGGCTAACAAGTGATCCTTGAGGTCTCCAACAGATATGTTGAAGAAATATATAACATGTAATAAAGCTATGAAGAGGGTTAGCCACAAGAACAAAATATGTGAAGTACCATTATTGTCTTTTGAGCTAAAAATCTTCTTTGATATTGATCCGTAGACGTCTCTATATTTGGCATTGTAATAGCTTATATTTAAGTGTACAAAAGTAAATGCAGTATTCTTGTATCAAATGAAAGGAACTATACTAGTCAATTGTAGTTTTCATTGCTAATTACTAGTGAAATTCCGCCATTGTTAAGGCTGTTAGTCTGAGGTTGGACATAAGCTTGGTTATAAGCCGATCCACTATGCATCATTGTGTAATCCGCTTATTCTACTCTGATTTACTTACTGGCATCACAAATATATATATATATATATATATTTTTTTTTGGTGACCCAGGGAACCCCTCAACTCCAACCGCGTACAGCCCGGCAGGCTCGGGTACGGAGGAGGATAAACCCTGGAGCAACGCTAGCGGAGGACCCACCACCCCGACGTCGCGCTTTAGATCCTGTGCGGCCAGCGGGATTCGAACTCCCCCCCTCGGTAGGATGTGGGAGCTCTTATCCAACTGGGCCACCGCAGGCGGTGATAACCGGCATCACAAATATTGATCTGTCTAGAATACCATATTGAGGGCTGATTGATGAAAATTCGGCAAGAAAGTTTTAATCCATCAATACTCAATCTATTCAATCCCTTTTAAGTTGTTTTGTTAACCTCAACAAAGATAGGGCTAGGTTTTACTAATCATGGCTATGTTTATCATTTGAACTATTCAATAAATGTGTCAAGAAATAATTTGAATCGACTTTCGAAAGTTGAGGCCTTTCAAAATAGAGTATTAAATTCGGGAAACAAATTTAATAGAATCTCATTCTCGTGAATACGTTTGTAAAATCCCCATCTTCCAGAAATCCCGAAGAAGAGTGGACAGAATTGGCTTTACTTTGGGCGAGAGTGCCTTGCTTTGGAAACAAAAGATTCCATTTGCCCTTATTGGGGATATATAATAAAAAAAATAAAAAAAAGGTGAGGTTATTCCTACCTCTAGATGACTAAATTCACTCGGTTTCATTAGATTAGACCAAATTATCTTTGATGGTTTTCATATATGCACGGTGTCCTTCTATGTAGATAACTTTTTATTACGATTTTCATTCAAATATAAACTTAACACTGTTTAGAAAATAAAATTAACCTTTTTCTCCGGCATCACTCCTTTACAAGTCTCCCATGAAGAAGTTCATGCGCAAAGAAAAAAGAGAGGATCTGAGAAAGATCTTGAGATGAAGAACTTCTTTTCTATTTTCTTGTTTCTCGCTTCAACCTTACAAGTATGAGAGTTAGCCTTTTATATACCAAGGCTTCCTCAATCTGTTTTTACAGTTATTATACAGTTGAGTAAAAGAAAAACTAACTAACCGAAACAAAAAACTAACTTTCCGGAACTAAAGAAGACTAACGACTACAACTTTACTGAGACTTTTAGCATTGGATAGAAGCAGAGTGTTAGAATAGAAGGGTATCTCTTCTCATCTTTGTCTCCTTTCCTCTTTCTTCTCATTCTTTTTAATCACATTTATACTTTCTACTCCTTCTTCTTCATACGTTTCTCCTTTGTTGTGCTTGTATGTCTTGCTTCCCCTGTTTCTTGCTTCCCCTATTTTTGCTTGCTTCAGTAATGGCATCAGTGATATTATCAGTAGGGCTTTTGTTCTTGCTGTCATTAGAGCTTATGTTCTCACTGCTGTCACCAATATATCTTCTGTTCTTGTTGTTCCTTATAGTCTTAACATCCCCCCTCAAATTGGAAATGGGTAAAAACCCAATTCTTAATTTGACTCGCAGCTGACAGTGTGTGATACAAGGGAGAGATTTGGTGAATATATCAGCAATTTGATAGTTGCTTGGAACATATGTTACTTGTAGTGACCCTGAGGAGACCTTTTCCCTGACAAAATGAAAGTCGACCTCAATGTGTTTGGTGCAAGCGTGTAAAACAGGATTGATGGTAATTGGAATTGCTGATTTATTATCACAGAAGAGTTGTGTTAGGCGAGTCAATGAGCACCCTATATCTCGCAGGACAAAACTGATCCATGTGAGTTCAGCAGATGCAGAAGCAAGAGCACGGTATTCCGCTTCTGTAGAGGATCTGCTGACTGTGGATTGTTTCTTTGCAGCCCAAGATATGAGATTGGAGCCAAGGTATGTACAAAATCCTGTTGTCGATTTTCTTGTTTCAACAAATCCTGCCTAATCTGCATCTGAGAATCCATACAGGTGAAGTGAGCTGTGAGAATGAATGAAAACTCCAAGGTTTATTGTGCCTTTGACATATCTCAAAACTCTCTTGAGCTTATGTAAATCTGCAATAGTGGGCTGCTGTAATTTCTGACACAACTGGTTTGTAGCATAGGTAATGTCAGGTCTTGTTAGAGTCAGATACTGGAGCCCACCTACTAAGCTTCGATATTCAACAGGATTAGAGAGAGGAGCAGAGTCATTTATCAGAACAGTTGGTTTCAAGGATAGAGGAGTTGTAATTGGTTTACACTCAAGCATGTGAGCTCAAGTGAGAAGATCACTGGCATATTTACTTTGGCAGAGAAACAAATGATCATCAGTATTTTTAACTTCAATCCCAAGAAAGTAATGTATTGAGCCAAGGTCTTTCATATAGAACTGAAGATTTAGAGAGTGGATGAGGTTAGAAAGAGACTGAGATGAATTGCCAATGAGAATCATGTCATCAACATACAATAATAGGAGAAGGGTTTCTGTATCAGTGTGATAGATGAATAAAGATGGATATGTGGAACTGCAAAAGAAACCATATCCAATTAGAAACTTGCTGAACTTGTCAAATCCAAGCTCGAGGAGCTTGTCAAATTCCATAGAGAGACTTTCTGAGGAGACAAACATGATGAGGTTTCTTGGGATCTTTAAAGCCAGGAGGTTGTTCCATGTAGACAGTCTCATTCAATGTACCATGTAGAAATGCATTTTTGACATCTAGTTGATGGAATGGCCAGTGTTTCATCATAGCTATAGAGAGGATAATACGAATTGTAGCATGTTTGATGACAGGACTAAAGGTTTCAGTAAAGTCAGTACCTTCTTCCTGATGGAATCCTTTTGCAACCAGTCGAGCCTGAAGTCTATCAAGGCTACCATCAGTTGTGAGCTTTGTTTTAAATACCCACTTACAGCCAATGACATTCATTTCATCAGTTCGAGGGATTAATTCCCAAGTTTGATTCTGATAGAGTGCATCCATCTCTTCCATCATTGCTTTATACCAGCCTTTGTGTGCTAAGGCTGATTTGATTGTTTTGGGTTCAACAGGTACTTCATACACAGCAAGACATGCATATTGAGAATTGGTCTTGATAATTCCAAACTTCAATCTTGTTTGCATAGGATGTGTACCTTGTGAATTCATCTGAATATTCGAAGTATGCTGTTCCACATCTGGTTCATCTTGTGGATTCATCTGGACATTTGAAATATGTTGTTCTACATCTGGTTCATCTATTGTCTCAAGTATGGAAGCAGGTGTTTTTGTTGGGGTTTCATGAATCATGTATAGATAAGATTAACAAAAGAACGCAGCGAAAACAAATATGATATATCTTATACATGACTCTCCGAAGGTGTTGTTCGTGCGTTTTAATAAAAAATCGAATAGATAAAAGTGAGTTAAACGAATTACCTCTCGAAGCGCGCTTTATACGAATTGATTCAGATGTTCCACAGTTCGAGCCCCACAAGCGTCGGACCTCTAGTTCAGACACACCAACAATGGACGTCGAACGGAAGAGAGAACTTTTGGATATTCACCACTATGATTGTGCTAGCAATCACTTGGAGACAATCCATCTTATCCTCTATATATTATAGTCACAGCTCGGAATAGAGAAAAACCCTTTTCTTTCTTGCGTCACTCCTTTTTTTTTTTTTTGGAACACACCCACACACACAGTATGTCTTTTTATCTTTCTTGCGAAGACAATAAATATGAAACTGCTAAATTACTCTCGATTTTAATTCCTTTAATTGCGGCAATTATTGGATGGTTTTTCTTGGATCAACAACGGTTGCTGATCATGGGAACAGCAATTTAATCCATTTAATTGCGGCAATTATTGGACGGTTTTTCTTAGATCAACAACGGTTGCTGATTATGGGAATAGCAATTTAATCTCTTTAATTGCGGCAATTATTGGATGGTTTTTCTCGGATGCTTTAGGGCATACATCCAACAATCTCCCACTTGCACTAAAGCTATAAAACAACATAATCTTTGTATGTACAAATGGAATACATTAACATGTATCCACTTTGGGCAAGCAAGTGCATCATATGCAAGAAGGCTCATGACTGTAATACAAATTAAATTAAATCTCATTTAATTTAATTTCAAATCGACTCAAATCGATTGTAGTAATTGCAAACACATTTGCAACAATATTTCTCTCTTGTTCCATGTTATCCTTATTGTTTATGGTGTGTGACATCCCTAGGTTCATCACTAAGCTGGTAGTAGGACTTGTACTAACACATTAGTACTCCCAATAGAATTAATTGTCCCGATTAATCTTTGGGTCCTACAAGCCATGATTGACATCTAGTAATATGTCATGACTACCCAGATAGTGTGAATACTTTAAGAACATAATGAACCTGTGAGCTTTGACTACAGTGTAATTCAATCCCTCTGTCTTACTATGTCCCGATCAAACAAAGATCATGGAATATTTGTCAAGTCACCAATTTGATCATATGCACAAATCTAATTGACATGCATTTTATTTGAGACATAAACAATTTATTCTCAGTTACAACCCCGGCCGAGGATTTTAATGCAGTGTCAAAATTAGATTGCATAGGACATCATTATTATACCTTGCATGTAACAAGGAGACAGATTCCATATTGCGCACACATGCAACTTCGTCTATGAACAAACTATGACCATTAGATACAAAGACGGATCAACGACCCGGCATTACGTGCACCTGTGAAACATAATTGTTCGATACACCAGTTAACATTGTGCCTCAGGTCTAAGGATTATTTACACAAGACTAAAGCATGAACAATTAGACATTGACCTCGCTAAAAGCTTCCATGTCGCTAATCGTTCCATATGCATCACGTTCAGTGAACTTGGCTAATACAAGCACTTGTGTTCTTAACTCAGGCATCACAATACCTAATGACTTGTGACTCATCATTCCCTTAAGTATCCAATACTTAATGGTGAAGTTATGAACACACCAGTCTCAACAGGATTATTAATATCTGCTTAATAATCCATCGATCAGGAACAATTTAAAGATTCAGTCTAACTATGAACCCATCACAAATATTCCTGACCTCTCAAGAATAGGTTTAGTTACAACTGATCTTATGGAATCATTCATAAAATAATTGGACAAATGAATGAATACGTCATTGTCATTAATTAAATAATAATAATGAAAATATAACTAAAATCCCTAATATGTAACTATTACATAGCAGCTTTAGGGAATACATCCAACAATCTACCACTTGCACTAAAACCAACTTGTCTGGTACCTCAAACGCATTTTGTCAATATGTCTTTCAAAAGAAGACTGAGGTAAGGCCTTAGTGAAGGGATTTGCCACGTTTTCTACTGAGGCAATTTTTTGCAAGGTGATATCACCTCTCCCAACAATTTCTCTGATGAGATGGAAGCGTCTCTCAATATGCTTGGACTTTTGGTGAGACCTTGGTTCATTGGCATGAGCTATCGCTCCATTGTTGTCACAAAACAATGTAATCGGTTGCTCAATTGAAGGAACGACTCCAAGTTCAGAAATAAACTTCTTCATCCAAGCGGCTTCCTTCGCTGCTTTAGTGGTGGAATCAGCAATTATGCTTTGTTTTGAACTTTTCCAACTAACTGTGCCACCATTGCATGTAAAGATAAACCCAGATGTAGACTTCTAATCATTAGGATCCGATTGAAAATCGGAATCAATATATGCTACAACTTTAAATTCTCCTTCTCCATATATCAAAAATAAACCTTTAGTCCTTCGTAAGTACTTAAGAATATTCTTGACTGCTATCCAGTGCTCTTCTCCTGGATTAGACTGATATCTGCTAGTAATACTTACAGCATGCGCAATATCAGGTCTAGTACATAGCATAGCATACATTATGCTTCCAACAGCGGATGCATATGGTATCTTCGCCATCCGTTCTCTTTCTTCAGGAGTGTTGGGACACATCTCCTTAGAAAGATGGATCCCATGCCTAAAAGGCAATAATCCTTTCTTGGAACATTGCATGTTAAAACGTGTTAACACTTTGTCTATGTACGTAGATTGTGAGAGGCCAATCAATCGTCTTGATCTATCTCTATAGATCTTGATACCTAAAATATAGGTTGCCTCTCCTAAATCTTTCATGGAGAATTTCTGTGACAAGAATAGTTTTATCGATGATATCATCGGTACATCATTCCCAATCAAGAGTATATCATCGACATACAAAACTAGAAATGCAATTGCACTCCCACTAATCTTCTTGTATACACAAGGTTCATCCGGATTTTTTATGAAGCCAAACGATTTGACTACCTCATCAAAACGGATGTTCCAACTTCTAGAGGCTTGTTTGAGTCCATAAATGGATCTCTTAAGCTTACACACCTTCTGATTTTCACTATTGGATTCAAAACCTCGTGGTTGTTCCATATAGATGTCCTCATCAAGAAAACCATTTAGAAAAGCTGTTTTGACATCCATCTGGAATATCTCATAATCAAGGTGTGCAGCTATAGCCAACATAATCCGAATGGATTTTAGCATGGCCATAGGTGAGAAAGTTTCGTCATAATCAATTTCTTCTTTTTGACGATATCCTTTCGCCACTAGCCATGCTTTGTAAGTTCCAATTTGACCTTCAGCATTCATCTTCCTCTTGAAGATCCATTTATAGCCAATTGGTATAATACCATCAGGCAGGTCAATTAAGGTCCAAACCTCATTGGAATACATTGAATCCATTTTGGATTTCATGGCTTCTAGCCATTTACTAGAATCGATGTCTGACATCGCCTCCTCATAGGTTTTAGGATCACCAGGTTGATCACTATCATTCACAATGAATAAAGGTTCAATATGATCAACCGAGTGTCTATAACGAGCAGGTGGGTGAGACATTCTCGCACTTCTCCTAAGAGGTTGTGTATCAGAAGCTCCCACTGAATCAGAAATTGGTATCTGAACTCGATTGTTTGGTACTTCATTATTTTCTTCTTGTAAGACCATTTTCCGCCTAGCACCACCTTCTTGGATGAACTGATTCTCCAGAAAAGAAGCGTGCTTGCTCACCAAAATTCTTTGATCTGAATGAAAATAGAAATAATATCCAAGAGTTTCCTTTGGATATCCAATGAAGCGACCTTGTTCGATCTTGCCTCCAATTTGTCCATTTTCAGCTTTTTCACGAAAGCTGGACAACCCCAAATCTTAATATGATTCAGACTAGGTTTCCTACTATGCCATATCTCATAGGGCGTAGTTGGAACAGATTTGGATGGCACTCTGTTTAGTATATATACAGCTGTCTCAAGGGCATATCCCCAAAGGGATATTGGCAAATCGGTGTAACTCATCATAGATTGCACCATATCTAATAAAGTACGATTTCTACGTTCGGATACACCATTATGTTCGGGTTCCGTGAGGTGTCCATTGTAATAAAATGCCATTCTCTTTAAGATAGTCCAAGAATTCAGTACTAAGGTATTCACCTCCTCGATCTAATCGAAGAGCCTTAATACATTTTCCTATTTGTTTCTCAACTTCAGCCTTGAATTCCTTGAATTTTTCAAAGGATTCAGATTTATACTTCATGAGGTATAAATAACCATACCGTGACTGATCATCGGTGAAGGTAATGAAGTAATTATAACCACCTCTAGTAGTTTCATTAATTGGTCCACATACATCTGTATGTATTAATCCTAATATGTCAGCAGCTCGCGCACTTTGTCCCACAAATGACGCTTTGGTCATTTTTCCTAGAAGACATGCCTCACAATTCGAGTATGACTCAAAATTTGATGAATCAATATACCCATCATTACTCAACTTGTTAATTCTGTCTTCTCCAATATGACCTAATTGGAGATGCCAAACATACTTTTTATTTGGACCATCTCTAGGGCGTTTATTAGTTATGACATTTATATCAATTCTATTTTGCTTATTGACATCGGTAATTGCATTACCGGACATTGTAATGGTATAAAGATTATTGGTTAATGAGCTAGAACCAACACATCTTCTATTATGATAAATAGAACACACATCATCTGCAAAAGAAAATTCATAATTCTCTTTACTCAAACGAGGTATAGAGATGATGTTCCTAACAACATTCTTATAATGCAAACAGTTCTTTAAAACCATTACATGTCTAGAAGGCAAACATAAACGAAAAGTCCCTGCAGCTAACGCAGCAACTCTTGCTCTATTAGCAAATGTCAGGACAATCTCATTTCGCCCTAGCATCCTCGCTTATTTCAGTTCTGCAAAGACATACAAATATGTGAAGTTGCAGCAGAATCTAGAACCCATAAGCTAGATTTAACACTAACCATAAGGTTAGTTTCAATAAGCATAGACACCATACCTTCATAAGGTTAGTCCTTGGGCTTGACCTTCAAGCTCGCGAGGTACTTCCTACAGTTCCTCCTCCAATGCCCCTTGACACCACAGTAATGACATTTCCCTTTATCAATCTTGGGTTTTGGTTGCACAACAGGTTTGGCAGGCCTCTTCCATTTATTTTTCTTTAAAACGGTCCTACCCTTTGAAGAAGAAGCCTTGGCCATAGCCACTACATTTGGTCTCGTGTTGTGCATTTCCTTCTCATAAACTACCAGCATGGTATGTAACTCGGCGAGTTTTCTCCATCTTATGCATGTGGAAGTTTTGGACAAAACCGAGAAGGAATCGAGTAAAGATTGGAGGATCAAATCCACAGCTAACTTGTTGTCCATAATGAGATTCAGCCTAGCCAATTCTTCAATGTGCCAGATCATTTTCAAAGCATGATCATTAACTGATGATCCTTCAACCATCCTCATACGGTACAATGCCTTAGATATCTCATATCTAGAGGTTCGACCATTCTCATCAAAGTATTCCTTTAAGTGAAAAATGATCGACCTAGCATCTTCCATAGATTCATACTTCTTTTGTAATTCATTATTCATCGAAGCAAGCATATATGACCTAACTTTTAAGTCATCATCACACCACTTATCATAAGTGACACGCTCCTCTTGGGTCCCACCCTCAGGAAAGGAGGTTGTCATATTTTCATCAAGCACATACCCAATTTTTTCTGAATTGAGAACAATTCTCAAATTCCTCACCCGAGTCAGTGAAATTGGGTCCAGTCAAACAATTCTTGTCAAGTATAGAAGCGAGTGGGTTTGTGGTCACCATTTTCGAGTAATAAAATATCTTTGCAGAAAATAAATTGTTAGATGTCGTATCTTTCATAATAACTATTTCATTTTGGCCTTTAAATGAAATAGATCCTCCTACTAAATTTATATTCGAATCCCATACTCCTTAAGATGGGAAGCGGTAATCTTTGTTGGGTAAAGATTACTAGTGGGGATTGGAGTCCCACTAGCCCAAAGCCCACCTCACCTAACAGTTATTGGTGTTCTATGAACTTAGTGAGTGAACCAACTTGTTCAACGAATCATATGCGAGTCCCAATCATAACTTCAGCCTCTAAACCATGAAAGCCTCACCTAACAGTTATTGGCATCATGATCATAGTTAAGTCTAGCCCATCGTCTCATGTAAGTATTGAAAACACAAATGATTTCCTCACCTGACAGTTATTAGAAATCATTTGGCTCCAACCTCACACCATCACATGCATAATGGAGTGGTTCAATATTATGAATGGTAATTAACCCTTATGTATCCATAACCGGTTAGTTAACCACTATAATATTGGATCAAACCATGACAATGGAAGGCCACGAGTCCGAAACCCGTTTCGACTTAATATTTATTAATAAGGAGATTTTAGTCGTTATTAATGGTCTCACTTTGCACATTAACCAATTTAACATGCATGATAACATAAAGACAATAAATAAATAGATATCACATAAACATCTATCCTATGTGGTGATCATGGAATTATGGTTTAATGGGTCTCGAGCCAAAGAGACCCATTTAGCCATTTTAATATTTTAATAATATGGACCTGCTCTTCGCTTTTTCTTCAATCTTTGAACTCTTCAAAGACCGGGCCCATAGAGCTCACCGGCTTAATGGCTCCTCCAATGGCTCCTCCTCTCTCGTAGCATTTACATCAACAATTGATATACAATACTACACTAAAATTACATTACATGAAAAATTAAAATAAAATAAAAAGGAAGGACGTAGCCTCCATTTAATAATTACATCCCCAAAAATGAATACCTGTAATCATCATACATTCATCCATATAATAATCATCATGATTAGGGATTTTTCCAAGATCACCACCCTTCCTTACGAGCCATAAATTCAAAATTTAAAGCTCTGGAAGACATATATAAAATTCTGCATTTAATCAAATTTAAAGTCGAACAACACAAACCACGTCAAGAAATCAAAGTCAATGAAACAAATTTCACGAGCATGATTTCGAACGAAAGTTGCGTTGTTAACTTTAAATTCACAATCATAAAACATTCACATAATATAAGCACAAAGTATAACAAGTTACGAATTTTTGATTCAAAATTGATTTAGTTCTAATTTTTGCTTAGTTGATCAAATTTATCAGATAAATTAATCAACTTCTATAGGCCACATGAGAGTAAGAGAACCAATTCTCTTAACAAAAACAAATTGGCCATTAGAACGCAAAAACATCTTTGAACTATAAATCAATTAAACGCACGAAGAACGCCTAAGGTTGGCTCTGATACCACTGTTGGGGTTTCATGAATCATGTATAGATAAGATTAACAAAAGAACGCAGCGAAAACAAATATGATATATCTTATACATGAATCTCCGAAGGCGTTGTTTGTGCGTTTTAATCAAAAATCGAATAGATAAAAGTGAGTTAAACGAATTACCTCTCGAAGCGCGCTTTATACAAATTGATTCAGATGTTCCACAGTTCGAGCCCCACAAGCGTCGGACCTCTAGTTCAGACACACCAACAATGGACGTCGAATGGAAGAGAGAACTTTTGGATAATCACCACTATGATTGTGCTAGCAATCACTTGGAGACAATCCGTCTTATCCTCTATATATTATAGTCACGGCTCGGAAGAGAGAAAAACCCTTTTCTTTCTTGCGTCACTCCTTTTTTTTTTTTTTTGGAACACACCCACACACACAGTATGTCTTTTTATCTTTCTTGCGAAGACAATAAATATGAAATCGCTGAATTACTCTCGATTTTAATTCCTTTAATTGCGGCAATTATTGGATGGTTTTTCTTGGATCAACAACGGTTGCTAATCATGGGAACAGCAATTTAATCCATTTAATTGCGGCAATTATTGGACGGTTTTTCTTGGATCAACAATGGTTGCTGATCATGGGAATAGCAATTTAATCTCTTTAATTGCGGCAATTATTGGATGGTTTTTCTCGGATGCTTTAGGGCATACATCCAACAGTTTCAACTTGTTGTGGATAGTTATGAGTGGTAGCAGAACTCTGTTCCATATGAAATTCAGGTGAAGCAACAGAAGCTATTTGTTCTGTGCATTCAGGTGAGACTATCCCACTTGTTTGCTTAGCTATGGAGTCTTGCTCACACCCTGTGCAATAAGAAGTATAGTGTTTTATGTGATCTGCATTAGGAGCAGCTAAGAACTACTATTCTTCTATCCACAGTTTATAGAGCTGTGCGTGATGGGGATAGGTTGTTGCTAACTTCTGAGAGAATGGGAAGTAATTCTCATCAAACATTACATGTCGACTAATGTAGACATGTCTAGTAGTAGGAACAAGGCATCTGTATCCCTTATAATGATCATTGTATCCTAGAAAAACACAGGTTAGAGACCTTGGATCAAATTTGTGCTTAGCATAAGGTCGAAGACAGGGATAACAAGCACAGCCAAAGGTTCTGAGATGGTCATATCTTGGCTTATGCTGATATAGTTTGCTGAATGGAGACTGCATCTGTAATTTTTTGGTAGGTAGAACATTAACAATGTAGTTAGCTGTTACAAATGCATCTACCCAAAACTTTAGTGGAACTTTTGCATGGTATAGCATAGCCAGACCAAGTTCAACTATATGTCGATGCTTCCTTTCAGGTATCCCATTCTGCTCAGGTGTATATGGACAAGATATGTGCTGTTGAATGCCACAATCCTGTAAGTGAGTTCTGAACTTTTGGCTAATAAACTCTCCTCCACCATCACACTGGAAAGTCTTGATTTTACAACTAAGCTGATTTTCTACCAGCTTCTGAAACATGAGAAAGATATTGTAGAAATCTGACTTTAGTTTTAATGGATATATCCAACTGAACCGAGAGAAATTGTCAACAAAAATGACATAGTACTTGAAACTCTGAAATGATTTAACTGGAGAGGGTCCCCAGATATCACAGTGAATCTGTTCTAGAGGTTTTGTAGCAGTAAAATTTGATAAAGGAGAAGGTAGAGCAGTGCTCTTAGTTATTTGGCAACTTCTACATACAGACTTTGGTTCATTGATGTACTGAATTAGATTTTGATTCCTCAAATACTTCAGGATACTTTGATTTGTATGAGCCAATCTTTGATGCCAGATGCCTTCTGCAACAACTTTCTGTCTTTGAGTGAAATAGACTTCTGCAGCATGGGGGTCTACTCTGTACAGTCCTCTAACTTTCTTTCCTATCTTCACGATTGTGTTGGTGGTGCTGTCCTTGATATACACACCAGTTTTATCAAAGATAAAAGAACAAGGGTAATCATCAGTTAATTTTGAAACTGATAGAAGATTTTTCTTAATCTCAGGAACAATCAGCACATCATTTAGGGGCAAGGTATCAATTGCAGTATTCAATATTGCATTGCCAATGTATTTGACAGGTAAACAAGAACCATTGCCTATCATAACTGCATCAGCATTATTACTTTTAGAAAAACTGTGGAGTATACCAGCATTAGAGGTAATGTGGGATGTTGCTCCAGTATTTGGGTACCATTCTTGATCATTTGTCTCCTCAATATGTAGTGCTGCTAGAGCTGTTGGTATCTCCTTAGCTTGATAGGAATTGTCAAACCTATACTAGCAGTGTAAGGCATCATGACCAGGCCTCTTACAAATTTGACATTCAAGTCGAGTGTTCTCTGCTGCTTTCTCCCCTTGCACCTTTTTGTGAGGAGTTGAATTTGATGCAGGATAAGCCCTGGTATCTGAGTACCTTTGTGCTGGTACATTATATGGTCCGAATCCTTGAACAGAGCCCAAACCAAAAGAGGTATTGAGTTGTTTGAACTGCTGATTTTCTTGTGCATAGTTTGAGTTGTTATTTTTGTAACTCATATTTCTTCTAGGGTATCCAAAGTTCCTGTATCTTGCATTATATATTCTTCCTCTTCCATAACTTCTACCTTCACGATTGTTTGATGTTGATCCTCTAAAAACATCATCTTGTTGTATATATTCTCTATCAGATTCTTCTTTATGTATAGCCTCAGTTTTCCTCTGGCCATAGTAAGCTAGATTAGGAGAGAACTGATTTAAAGAGTAACTCTTCAACCTGGCTTCGAATCTTTCTAAGTGTGAGATTACTTCATCATATTCTAGTTATGGCTTTAAGCAATAGATTGTAGTTTTGAAACTTTCATACTCTGGTCCCAGGCCTTCTAAAACTCCAAAAAGTTTTGTTATTTCATCAACTGGTTTTCCTAATCAACTGGTTTTCCTATGGCATTCAATTGATCACATATGGACTTATACTCTTTGAGGTATGCTGATAATGTTTGTTCTCGTTTTTTACAGACTTGTAATTTTCCCCTTAACTCGAACTCCTTTGCTACTGATTTTTGAGCAAATCTATTTAGCAAAGTCTGCTAAACTTCATAAGCAGTATCTAAGCCAATTATGAAGCTTAGTATGTTCTCTGACACAGCACCACTAATCCAGGAAGATACAAGCTGATATGTTTTTATCCAGTCATTATAATCAGGATTAGGAATCTCAGTAGTTCGACCTCCTTCTTCGACCTACAATGTCTTTGCAGGTGATGGAATTTCCCCATTCACAAAACCGAACAGATCTTGACTCCTTAAAAACCTATAGAATTGAGCTTGCCATAGAAGGAAGTTATCCTCAGCTAATTTGATATTAACAAAGTTTGAGATGTTGATATGAATAGGAAATGGATATCTCAAACTTCTTGCTGCCATTGTATTCTTCCCGATCTTCGAGCAATACTAGTTGTAAACACAAACTCTACCACTTCTGCAGTATGCTGCTACAAGTATATTGCTGATGAAAAAGTAGATGTGGATGAAAAATATTACTCACAAATCTTGTTGGAAGATACAGATGTCTTCACAGATCAATGAAGCTTTGAATCTAATCTTCAATCTCATATGGATTTAACCATTTTTGTATAGCACCAAGATGATTTCTTCAGGATATGGCTCTGATACCATGAAGAAGTTCATGTGCAAAGAAGAAAGAGAGGATCTGAGAAAGATCTTGAGATGAAGAACTTCTTTTCTATTTTCTTGTTTCTCGCTTCAACCTTACAAGTATGAGAGTTAGCCTTTTATATACTAAGGCTTCCTCAATCTGTTTTTACAGTTATTATACAGTTGAGTAAAAGAAAAATTAACTAACCGAAACAAAAACACTAACTTTCCGAAACTAAAGAAGACTAACTACTACGACTTTACTGAGACTTTTAGCATTGGATAGAAGCATAGTGTTAGAACAGAAGTGTATCCCTTCTCATCTTTGTCTCCTTTCCTCTTTCTTCTCATTCTTTTTAATCGCATTTATACTTTCTACTCCTTCTTCTTCATATGCTTCTCCTTTGTTGTGCTTGTATGTCTTGCTTCCCCTATTTTTGCTTGCTTCAGTAATGGCATCAGTGATATTATCAGTAGGGCTTCTGTTCTTGTTGTCATTAGAGCTTCTGTTCTCGCTGCCGTCACCAATATATCTTCTGTTCTTGTTGTTCCTTATAGTCTTAATATCCCATTTTTTCGTCACTCTTACTATAAATGCTTACTTTTATGGTAGATTTGTTAGTTGTTATTTGGTTAGTGTCGGAAAATAATATCAAATCTTTTTATTTTACAAATCAAAGAAATTGGTGATTTTTCTACCAACGATAACAGTTTCTATCATGACATATTAGAAGTTTTGGGAGCATCTGAAAATATACTTAAGACATTAACATGAAAAAAGTTATGCATGTTGAGACACCTTATTATTTCTTTGTAGATGCTTCATGGATCGTATTAAATTTTTTTTTTCCATAAACAATTAATTAAGTTTAGCTATTATTTTAATTTCTTATGTTAGGCAATTAAATTTGATTTTGTTAAATTTAATCTCATTGAAGATTGTAATATCATAGCTTTCTATATGCGCGGAACTAGATAGCCATCTAAATTGTGTAGAACTTTCTTGAGGCTATAATGGTTTTTTCTCAGGTCTCCATTTGCTTTCTTTATCTATAGAGAGTAAAAAGCGATTTCTTCGACATATTCCAATTCCATAAATTTTTGTTTGCTTTTTGTAAATTTTCTCTATTTCATGTCTCCATTTGCTTTCTTTATCTATAGAGAGTAAAAAGCGATTTCTTCGACATATTCCAATTCCATAAATTTTTGTTTGCTTTTTGTAAATTTTCTCTATTTTTGTTTTGGTAACCGTTTCATGTCTACTTTTATATTTTGGCAAGAGTTGGTTGATAACTTGTCCTTCATGAAAATATCTCATAAAGATAATCATTAGATAGCTTGTGGGAATATGTTCTATTCATTATCTATTTTCAAAGACCATCGCAATATTTGCTTCTTAAGAATGCGTAGCCAGAATTTCATTGAATTATTTTCAGAATAAGAATGTTCACAAGTTCTTTTCTTTTCTTGTGAGATCGGTTGTTTATATATTCTGCACTTATTGATGCATCACTTTAATTAAATTTTCCCAACTTTGTAAGTTTTGCTTTGGTGGTATCATGATTTTTGGAGCATGGGATATTATTTAATATTTCTAGTGAGAGAAATATGGGCAAAAGTATACCCCAAGTGCCAAAACTTAGCATGTGTAGAAACTTTAGTACTAAAACTTTCAAAATGTACACTTAAATATCATTTAAAAAAAAAATGGACTTCTAAGTGCCAACTCTGGTGAGACATGGCGAAAATCCAACGTGGCATCATTTTAGTAATAAAATTGGTCTATGTGGCTCGTCGAAATGTCAACTAAGCAATGCTTCTCCTAAAAAGGACAACATTTTGGGCTTGCAATGAGTCTTTTAAATTACTTTATCACCGAAAGTTACACAAATAACATGGTATATCTCTATGCACATTTAATCCATGGTTATATATTATAAAGAGTAATTGCATATTATTGCTTCTTAGGCTCAAACATTCACATCAAATCATTCAAATGGTGATTGGTCACTTAAAACCATTAAATGCAATAATATATAACTCGTATGAATGAAATCACTTGCAAAACGTAAAAATCATGAATTCACAACATCATGGTTAGGCTATATCATAGCCTAACAAAATAAAAAATAGAACATAGTAGAAGAGAAACAAAATTATAAATCAAACTCAATATCTTGAATCAAAAAATAAAAATTCTGTCACTACTTTTATCTTCTCTCCATATTGCTTGAAAAAATCTCACAATATTGAAAAACGATCTAAAAATTAAAAATCTAACTGTCCCAAGTTGTCAATGTTCTCCTATTTATAGGATACATCTAAGACCCTTATCCCTAGGCAATTGCTTATTTTTTGCATAAAATTAAAGAGTAATCAGAGAATTTTTTATTTGATATCCATCTTCTATCTTTTGTAGATAAAATTAGGAAACAAAATCAAGGAATCTCTTATTTTTGTCGTTCTTTTCCTTATCTTCTCCATATCTTATTATGCTGCATAGACAAGAAAAAATCGAATAATCATAAAGAAATCCAAATATTTCCTTCTATATTACATTATTTGTTGTCTAAAATAGATAAAATAACTTTATTTTTATAAAGTCACTAAACAAATGAGAAACCAAACAAACAAATAATACGAATGAATTGGAGGCCCCCCACTTTAAATTCCAATTGGATTATCAAGGGTAACTTTGTCTCTAAGTGGAAATGGATTTAATTAGTCATATAAGAAGTCACCACAGCCCAAAAATAAAATAAAAATCCCAAGTTAGGAAATAACACCTCATAGATGGTAGATTTATCAAGGCCGATTGTATTGATATATATGACAGTTGAGGATTTATCTTTATCCTTTGGGTTTGATTACTAAGGATCCATTTGTTTCGCGAAAAATAGGCCGTTTCTGGAAAATATTTTCCTATAAGTCATTTTGTAGGAAAATGAAAATATTTTCTGGTGTTTGGCTAAAATCTAAAAATATTTTGGAAAATATTTTCTGCTTCCCAAATTGGCTAATGTGAGCATTAATTGAGGCTCGCCAGATCGACGAGCGCGAGTTTGAGATCGACGAGCTTGAGGTTCACTTGGTCCGACGACTAGCCAAGAAAGAAGAAGATGGGAAACAAATAAAAGAAAAAGAAAAAAATGAAATTAAAAATAATTCGAATTAAAAAAGAAAAAGAAAATTAAAAAATAATTCGAATTAAAAAAAGAAAATAAGAAGAAGAAAGGAGAGGAGGAAGTAAGGATTGGTAGAAGTGTGAGATAAGAGAGATCAAGTGTCAAAAGTGGAAAATATTTTCCCCTACTTTAAAAGAAATTTTTCTTTTGATGGAAAACATTTTCCCCAAGCCGGAAAATCCGGAAACGTTTTCTCGGAAATTATTTTCCGTGAAACGAACGGAACCTAAGAAAAAACACTTTTCCTCATTTAAATATCCCTCCATCCAAAAAAGGACAAATTGCCAACAAATAGTACATTGTTTGTTTAATGAAAATGAATAAGATGTTATCTTTCCATTGAATGAAAATTATCCCATAAATGAGAGATTATCCAGGGTCATGCATCTATATAAACCGCAGAATCACTTCATGCCTTTATCAAAATACAACAAAAAGATTGCGGATCATCACTCAATCGAAAACGAATCAAACATGACTGTCAAGAGTTTTCCTACGTTAATGGTGTTGATGCTGGCGGCCGCGATGGCACTGCAGGCATCACCAGCCGAGGCGCAAAGCCTCGGTTGTAGGGTCACGTGCGGGCTCCGGTGTCTCGGGGCAACTGATCCAGAGCAATGCTATGAAGCGTGCCTCGTGGATTGCGAGACTTCCCAGGTGGCGACACTCGAAAGCCAGTGCAACCTTGGATGTGTGTTGTCCAAATGTTTCGACTCGCATCTTGGTGGTATGAAAGCAAAATCTTCACCTTTTATATAGAAAATATGTTTTGATACATAATTTGTATTTTATTTCCTTCTGCATACCAAATTCAAACTAGAAAAGCCGTCCATTTTTGTTCATTCATGAATTGTGATCGGCAACTACTTAAAGTTTAAAAGCACGTGCTTTTGAAATTGCGAATTGTCGATTTGTTCTAATTTATATGGACCATGGAGTAAATGTCAATGAATTATTTGACCATGGGTAGATGGTCAAAGATATCGCAACGGAAATCACTCATGATCCGTGTTCTGACGTCTCTACATTATTCAAAGCTGTTCTCGATAGTAATTATCTGCTTTCATTATGATTCAATATTCTGAAATGTATAACATGGGTTTTACGTACCTTTCTTCGTTGCAGACTCCAAAAAAGTCAAAGCTTGCGTCAATTCATGCACCGGAGGTCGCAAGAAGTTTTAATAAGTCAGGAGGTCGCATTTGCAATTGACGCAAAATAATAAATTATCTTCTCGTAGAGAGGAATGTATGGGACAAAATAAAAATTAAATGCAAATCGGTGTTTGCCTAATTAATTGTCATCGTCCGCTCTTTATTCTGAGGCGCTTTGATAACGAAGGTGGCGACAGGCTTGCCGTCATGGTTTATTAGCTCATTTCCAAACATTCGTAACGGGTATGTCATTCTTATAGGAACGCCGATCAAAGAGGATTTTGTAAGCTCGAAACCCTTATATATCGGCCTTCTACCGAGAACAAATAGACAAATGAAGAAAAACTGGGCAAGAGCCACCCAAAACCACAAACCATGCCTTTTATAAGACATTTACCTTGAACTTTTCTGTATGACGTCAAAAATCCCAAACTCATTCATATCAATGAGGTCTATCAAAACTTTGCCTACATCAACATCGGAAAGCAAATGTTATTGATACGATATTTTTTTTTTTGGTAAAAAACATAAAGAATTATTGATACGATATTCACGTGGCTTAAGTGAAAAAATAAAAAGAAGAAGAAGGGAGAGTGGTCCAAAATGTCCTCAAAGTGTTGCACACTAGCCTATTCAATCCCAAACCTTTTAATTATGCTAATTCAGTCTTGAAATTTTCAGTTGTATCAATTTAATCATAAACTTTTTAACCATTTTTTAATCTAGTTACTCTAGATATTTAGGACTAAATCGATAATTTATCAAAAGATTTAAGACTAAATCGATACGGTCAAAGATTTAGCACTAAATTGATTGTCATACATTACGTTTATGACAAAATTAGTATGATTGAAATGTTTAGAATTAAATTAACCGTCATACAAAAGATATGAAATAGTTTAGATAGTTATTTTGAAATAAAAATCAACAATTATTCTCATTGAAAAAACATCTAACGTTTAAAAGTTGGGTTTTTTCTTTTATGTTACAAAAAAAAAAAAAGTTTTATGTAAATTTATCATAGTGAGCCTAATTTGAAATACCTGATGTCGGGGATCAAGTTAAATGTCTTACACCGCTTAGAATTTTTTTGGTAGCATTTTCTTTACGTACCGTCTCGAGCACCACCCGTACTCGTGCTGGTACAAAAGTGCACATCCCCCTTTTGGAGTGACAAATCACAAAATAAAGGCCAAAATATTGAAAAAAAAAAAAAAAAAAAAAAAAAAAAAGATAAAAGGAATGTCTCTTTTTCTTTTTTGCCCCCTCCTCTCGAATTTTACTCCAAAGAGGCCCTTCGAGGAAACATCGGGTCGCTCCCGTCGCACGCCCCCTTTCCACTTTCAGGCGCCTCTCGATTTCGGACCTTTCTCGCCCCCGAAATTAATCGACCCCCCCCAAAAAAAAAAAAGAAATCGAACAAAAAATTAGGGTTTATCAGTCCGGTCGATGCCCGCTCAATGGAACAGTCTTCGCTCCTGAGCTGCTCCGACGTCCGTTCCCGGCTCGGGCTCCGCCGTCGCCGCCGCCGTTGTCGGTAGGGTTTTCCTCTCTCCTGCTCCTGCTCTCTTCCCCCGGGTCTTCCGTCTTTCGCTTCCGGCGGCGGGTCCGTCCCCATGGCGAGCGCGGAGCCGGAGCATCTGCAGGGGCGCGGCCCGACGGGGGCCGAGGACGACGACGACGACGAGCTCGATAACGGCGGCGGCGGCAACGGCACAGACGACTGTGCCGACGAGATGGAGGAGGCCGGTCGGGGTTATGTGGATTCCGTGGGGGACTACGAGCACCGGCGTCGTCGCGGTAGTAGCGCTGGTGGTGGTGCGGGAGGAGGTGGGGTGGCGCCTTCGAGGACGAGCGAGCTCACGCTCTCTTTCGAAGGGGAAGTGTACGTGTTCCCTGATGTTTCGCATGAAAAGGTACGTGCTTTGTGGGGAAGTTACTAGTTGCGAGTGAGCTGATGGTGTGTGTGGTTTGGTGCTCGCTTTTGGCTCGAATTGTGTTTTATCTTGTTCATTCTCGTTGAATGTAAGGCTCAGGACGTTTGCAGTTGGGTCAATTAATTATTATTCAGTCGGGTTTTGAGACCAATGAGCTTGCAGCTCTTTAGTACTTCTGGTCAAGTAATGGATCATTGCTGAAGTTAGTTGAAATACTAGGCGTTCTGCTTTTCTTTTTTCTTTTTTCAAAATGGGAAAAATTATGTTTTTTGAGTTCGATAATTCTCAATTTACAAGAAGCAGTTAAAGGTTCTGCTTACATCTGATATGCAGGTAGGTTGAAGGTATTTGGGTTTTCCCTTTTTGAGGGGCATATATGCTTGTTTTGCTGGAAGGACCATAAATGTGCAGTGTTCCGAAATGGGATTGTTTTGGGCCCTCTGTTTAGCAGTTTTTTTTTTTTGACATTTGAAGGTTCTAAGTTTTGTGCTTAGGAAAGAGATGAGAAAGCATGCATTTGTAGTGGGTATGCATTATATGGTATTGTATACCACTGGCTTTTTTTTATAGGTGTTGATGTGGATCCTAAAAAGCACCTAGAGAACTTGTGTTTTTATCTTTTTCCAGCATTTCGACATTGGTAATTGTCAGTCAGATGAGATACAACTCTTGGCAAACAATTTAGTTTGGATGATATTTTCTGAACGTTGTTTGAGAGGGCTTTGCCTTTGTAATTTGTCAGCTTATTCTTTTACAACAATCTGCAACTATCACTCTTGTTGCTGCATTTAGAAACCTATTCCGTGCATGTTACCCATCATGCAATGGATATCCATGAATTTTTTGCAATTTGTTTGCCAGGTGCAGGCAGTGCTTTTGCTTCTAGGAGGACGTGATATTCCAACCGCCGTGCCTACATTTGAAGTTCCTTATGCTCAAAGTACTATGGTATGCAGATGGTTATTTTCCAAGCACTTACAGTTTCTTATGTGTAAATTTATAATGAGTTATCTCCATGCATTAGGATGTGGTTGACACGTCAAAGAAGTCTAATCTTTCCAGAAGAATAGCCTCTCTGGTTAGGTTTCGGGAGAAGCGCAAGGAGAGATGTTTTGACAAGAAGATTAGGTATACTGTGCGAAAAGAGGTTGCCCAGAGGTTAGATCAATTTTTCCCTTGTTGGCGGTTATTCCATCTTTGTCAAAGACGCTAAGTTGGTGATTTTCGTTCAAAAATATTTTTGAACCAAAAAATGGAGCGTAGGAGTGATTGCAGAATGTTAGCCTTCATCAATTGTTTTGCATGATGCAAAATATAACGGGGTTATAAAATGATAGCATTAATGTGGCACTTCTCATGCTCGTCATTAATGGGCTTTGCTCCATCGTAAACTTGGTGTTGATTTGATTCATTCTCCTCTCATCATCATGCAACCAGGATGCATCGGAAAAATGGGCAGTTTGCTTCAATAAAAGAAGGTTCAGGTGCTGGTAGTTTGGATTTAGCTCAAAGTTGTCACCGGGATGGTACTCCTCCTCCTGAAACTGTGTGAGTCCCTCATTTGCTTTGGCATTGTCAATGTGAGCATTGTCAATGTATGTCTGAGATTCTATTTTGTCTGCTTTTTATTGTCTATGGCACATATGCCCATCTCTCTCTCTCTCTCTCAGGCTGAGACTTGACATTCATTTTATGTGATTGTTTCTTTGGTTGATGTTTCAGTGCCCGAAGATGTCAACATTGTGGTGTTAGTGAAAATGCAACTCCTGCTATGCGTCGTGGACCAGCTGGACCAAGGACTTTATGTAATGCCTGTGGTTTAATGTGGGCAAATAAGGTTCCTGACATCGGAATTTAGGTTTTAAAGCTATGATTGTGCCTGCATTTCTTGTGATAGCTCCTAGAGATTGTACTAGATAGCCTTTCTTGTTAAGTGAAACATGCTACCATTATGCTTTCATTTTACCTTTTCGTGGACTCCATCCATTCTTGAGATATGTGCTTTAAACATGAAGCTGCTAATAAAGAGGGCTATTGTTGGAAGGATTAAGATTAGCTTTTGCTTTTAATGTGATGGTATTCAATGTGCCAAATAGAATACAACATGCTTAACAATCATGAATGTGACACAGGTCTACTTATCTCTATTTACTGTTGCATGTAGTGTAGGTGCATAAATTCCTGAAGAAAGTTACTTGTGTGATAGGTGCATCAACATTTTCTATATTCATGTTGTAGAACAATGTCATTGGTCAAGTGGGTGCTTGTTATTTAAGTCTAAGTTTTGTTCATGTAAGATGACATATTATAAGGAATGAGAAGTGTTTTATGTAAAAATTATTTTATAGTCTACTCTGTCATTTCACTATACAATGATAATTTTTCTCATAGTGTTCTATAGTCTACTAGTTTTGTAGCAAACTTGTTGAGTGCATATATTGTTTTTGAAACAGTGTATAACATTGATTTTCATTGAGCTCACTGATTTTATGAGAATATAGATTCAATTCCATTTTGTGAACCTACAGGGAACATTGAGGGATCTCAGCAAGGGAGGAAGAAATCTTTCTCTAGATCAAAGTGAATTGGTACATACCATTAGATTTTGCTTAGCCAGGTTATGATGCATCAGTTTATTGGCACTTTGTCAAACATTGTTAAATATGATTTCATATGCATACTTAGTTTGCTGCACCCTAATTACAATAGTTTAATTCTATGGAAAATAGATGAAAACGTCATTTTTACCTATCCACAGGGAACCCCAGATGTCAAGCCTTTGATTATCGATGGTCAACATTTCTCTAGCAATAAGGATGATCTTGTGAGTTTCATTCAAACTACTCAAAGTCAATTAGATGCTGTTTAGCTTTTTTGACTCTTTCAATAATAGTCCATGCAGGGAATTTCTGGAGAGACTTCTACATCTGACATTAAGAGATTATCTGATCCTTCAATCAACCCCAGTGGTGAAGTAGACAATCAAATGGTGCTCACTTTTTTCCATTTAAATTAGTCACATACTACTCTTACTTGTTGATCTGCTGAACTGGAGGATTCAAATCACCAGTTCTTTGGTGATTAGAATGATGGAAACCAATTGATGCATGTCCATTACTTAGCGGAGTGTTTCTTTTTCAAATGATTTTTCTGATTATAAGGATGTGTTTTCTCTTATAGTTGTTTCCCATTTCAGTTGCTGCTATGTGCAGTTATATTGATTTGTTGAGAGTCCATAGAAGCTCTCTTATTCAATTAGAATTAGATCCAAGAGCATTATCTTAATGTAGGGTAGATGAGGAGAGTTAAGAAAAAAGCAAGTAGTAAGAAAAGGCTCTTTTCCAGTTGAACGCTGCATTTGGACACCAGGACAGGGTTAAAGATTGGAGAGGATAGGATGAAATGAGAAATGCCTCCGCGGGGGGTTGGGGGGGATAAGGAGTGGAACGTTGGATATCTCAGCGGATATTGTAATAAAACTACCAATAAAAAAATTCAATAAATTACTGTAAATGGGATCGGGGGCCTTGGGAATCTGGATGGCTGAGAGAGAGAGAGAGAGAGAGAGAGAGAGAGAACCATCTGTTGCGGTGTTCAGGGACCACCATGACAAAGAGAGACATGAGCTCGGAGTTAGATCTGATTTGGTTCTTGGTTGCGAGGGTGACCAAAGATTGGTCTCAAGAGCTGGCGCAATGGTTGACCCCCCACGAATGCACAGAGAAGGAGGGAGGGAGAGGGTCCGGAGGGTGGGGGTCGAGAGGCTCATATCTCAGGTGATTACTACAATAACAAAGGAGGGGGAGGGGGGAGCGAGAGAGGGAGAGAGGGAGATAGAGAGGGTCCGGAAGGTGGGGGTTGAGAGACTCAAATCTCAGATGATTACTACAATGATGGTTGCCTGAGTTGTGTGATCACCGTGATGGGGTCACCCGAGGGGTGTGACCAACGTGCGGTGATCACCAATGACACCAACAACGGTGGTGCGGTTGGTGTCATGTACGGCAGATGGAAATCTGTTTCCTCCTTTTTTTTTTTTTTTGTTTTTTTTTTCAGCACTTACCCTCATGCGGGTGGGATAGAATTATCCCACTTCTAGCCCCCAAGGAAGTTATTGGGGATTTTATTCAGACTTATCTGGGGTCTCCAAATGCCAGATAGGATAACTTTTTTCCTATCCTGTGTTTCTATTGCAAATCCATGTGCTGTCAAAAGTTAGGTTGAAGAATTATAGGTGGAACAAGCAGTAATATTTTATAATATGAAGTAATGGCCTTTCTACATTTTCTTGGGCATCTTGTTACTGAAAATGGGGAGCAGAGTAAAAAAAGAAATTTTGGAGTTACATATGATAAATTCTCTATCTTTTGGGAAAAAAGTCGGATGCTACACTACATGGTGTTAGAACTTTTTAACCATTCTTTATGACAGAAAACTGCTTCATCTATATTATTTGTAATGTAACAGCTATCCCTCTGCCTGATTCATTTGTGATGGATTAATTTGGGGCTTGGGCTGCATTTTTGAACTCACAATCAGTGTTTGATGATAATTTTTGTCATGGTGCTTGGTTTTTATCCATTAATTGATATGGTAAATTAGATGCCAAAAACAAAAACTTGACATGCAATTGGATGAAAATTGGCGAGTTTGATTTAAGAAATTTGTTATCTTCTTAGCTTTAATGATCATAAACTGATGTTGAGATACAGATTTTACGTTCAATGGCATGGGCTTGATGGTAATCCTTTTAACTTGAATAACTAACTTTGTCTGCTCATGTGTGCTGTATCTGCTCTGGTCTTCTCCAAAAAGAGTTACAAGCCAAAAGGATTTCTTTGCAATTTAAATTCTTTTGATCTAATAAAAAGGTGTTGCCTTTCTAGGGAACACTAACAGATTGTTCTATTCTCAATTCTCTTGTCTGTCTCTTTCTCTCTGTCCATACCCCAACAGCGCCTTTTCTGTGCAGGACTTTCATGGAACTGCGGCCAATCTAACAAGCACGTTGCCCATGAATATCATGCATTCTTCAGCTGATGATGATGAGCAGGTACTCAACCATAATAATATTCGAGATGTCCATCTGTCCTTTAGTGTCCTTTAACTTTTAGTGTATCTACAATCCCAGAAGCTCCTCTCTCCTATATAGTATAAGAGGGGAATATATATGATTAAGGAAGTCCTAACACGTGCATCTCTTGGAGCCTTCATCTTCAAGAGCTTCTCCGGCAAACTGCAAGTTTCATTCAATTCCATCATTATCTATACAGATATTCGTATAATCATACAGCTGGGTTGTGGATTTGGCTTTCCTTTGCTTTGATAGAGAGACATATATATTCATTAAGAAGCTTGTCTTTGTAAGTTATGTATAGTTAGTAAACCTTGTAAAGCCTGTAGTGATGGATAATTGAAAAAAGCTCAAACTTAAGAGTTAATTAAGGATTGATAGGGAGACTTACTGTTACCGGTACATTTCTTCTTTTTAAAGCTGCATCTATTCAGGCTTTTAATTCACTAATTGAGACACTTTGATCTGTAAAGCTGGGCAAAGAAGTAGTAGAACCTCATAGCTACCGGTCTCTGGGAGTCTGGGTGTTCCTTTTAATCTACATTCCTAAGATGAATTTGGTTTGACTCACTGACACAGAGCTTATCATGGTCTTCACTGAAAGGTTAGAGAAAGAAGCTCCCAGTGTTCATCTTCAGAGGGCCGCACCAAAACCTTCAACATATCCGAGAAAAAGTTACCACTTAGTTGTCATCAGTGGAATCTGATAAACAATCAATTCACACTCGCACCTCATGCACCCTATAGCTTCGTTTAATTTATACCCAGTCATGATTCAGATCATTGATAGCCTTCAATAAAACTGTCTCCAATTTATTGCCTTCCACATGCTCCATTCATAACAAAGAGAAACTTATGATGAACTTGGTTGCAGAGACCTTCTTACCTTTCTATTTTCTTTCTCAATTAACAGATATTGGTTGGAAAAAGCTTCTAGTGTATTTGGTCCTTTTTTCTGAAACTAGGGAATAATTGTTTAAAAGCTAAGTCGGTAGCATGTATTATGTGATGATCTATATAATTTAAATATAGGAAGATCCTCCTTGCTGATTTCCTAGACAGCATTGCTTTCCCCGTGCATATCCATGAGGATATTGACAAGTATTGGTTTTCAAGAGAAAGCTGGCTTTGGATATCGAGGATACTATTGAGCATCATTTAAGGTATATAGGCATGCTCTGTGGCAATATGATGCTCTGGTGATAACATCACACTCAGGAAATGGTGAGGAGTTATGGATAGAAATTCTTTTGAAAAACCTTCAAAATATGGATGTCAAGGAAGGTGGGAATGACGGTACAAGACTGGAAGAAAATACGTTACTCAGGGCATAAATGTAGTTCATGCTGTGTTGCTTCCATGAGGTTACTTAGTGACACCTTTTGCACATAGTGTATCGTTTTCTTTTCTCCTTTTTGGATCTATTAATGCTGTTTAATGATTAAGAAGAATCGAGACAAGCTCCCAACCTTCTTGCAAGGTCTCTGTTCAATTTTTGAATTCCCCTTTATCTTGTTCTCTGTTTCATTTGGAAAATGTGAGGAACTGAAACATCTAGATGAAAGAAGAGAAAAGGCCAAGCCATTTTGAAAAAAGAAGTTCATTGAACTTCGAGCAGTTTTCCCTGTATGGAATAAAATCAGTCGAGCACTTCAATCTTCAGTTTTATGACTGCAGTTAATAGCTGTCAATTGTTTCACAGTCTTAGCCTTTCGCCTTGGTTGCAGCAAATTGACAGTGATTGTTTTTCTTATTTTGTAAGGTGTTTGAATTGCAGGGAACACTGGTTGAGCTCGCTAATCCATCAGATACAGACATCGATATTCCTGCTAACTTTGATTAGAAGGTAATGTGCTACCACGAGCTTGTCAAAGAAATTGCTATTAACAGAGCTTAATAGCTTGCTTTGGATTAATTTTCCTGGTGGTTGCAGGTTAAAGTTACCTTGTCTTTGTAAAAGAATGGTGAATCCTAGAAGCTGCGCTTGTGACCACCATGCCATCAAATCTTGTGAGCTGAGGGTGATACTCTTGTTAACTCTAGCCATGATCAATTTTAAACCTATTGTATGTATGAAAACTAAGATAGCGTGAGTGCATCCTACCAGCCTATTCTCTGTAATTTGCCTTTCAGGGCTGTTGTTAAGGCATGTGTTAGCATTTGTGATTAACATAGCTTGACATTGACATGTGCTGCATGGGTAGCTCTCTTGAGGGATCCCCCAATGTAAATCTAAAGAAGAAGCAGCACTTCGGTGATCAATATCAGGGCTCATTCATCTTAAGATCATTTTGTCATTGCTTCTAATTCAGCCATGTGAATAAGTGCCAGAGATGTCTCTTAATTTCAGCTTCTGGCTTAGTTCTTTTGCTGCTATTTTGGACAACCATACAATTATTGTCACCCTTCAGTCATGCTAAAGCAGTTCTACAAGGGGATCTAATAATTATGGTGAGTAACATTCTGTTGAAATTTAGATTGCGCGGAAGCAGGGTTTTGATGTTAATGATAGTTTGTGTTTTGACAAGTGGATGTGTGTATGGTCTAGTTGATATTGAGGAGTGGACAAGGGTAGGATACTATAGAGGAATATAGGCAAGGTTTATGGGACAAGTATAGTTTAATTAGTTGATAGAGATGGTATTACATAGTTGGAGTTGGTGGTGGAGGAGCTACATGATATGGAGTTTATTTTCATGCTCCTCACACATGTAACATGAATAATTCTTAACTTTATTTATAGAGCAACTCCACTGATTCTCTCCCACAATTATTGACTTATTTTACAAGATATTAAGCCTCAGTCTCTCGACAACTTATCAATCTGGATTCTTCTAGAATGCTGCCCACATAGTCTTCAACTTGCAGCCACCGCCATTTTCAGTAATTCTCGACAATCTTCAACATATTTTATTTTGACTTCAAAATTTGCTTATTCTTCACGTGAGTCTTCAAGCTCTACTTGGACTCTTCAACTTGGCGTTTGCGTCACACTTTGTTGCGCACATTCAAGACTTCAAATATTCAACTGGTAGTTTCTAAATTTAGTTTATTGGAAATGGATGACAATTTTTAACATTCCCCCTTATTTTTCATGATATTCCAAAAATGTCTTGTGATGTCTCAGACGAAGCTTGAAATTCTTCATGTTGTTTTTCCATGTCTTTTTGGTCATCTTCGTTCCATGACATTGGATGACCAGCGCTAACCTCGGGTGCCTTTTTGTCCCTTGGGAACGATAAGCTATTTCCAATGTGAATATGCTGTACATGAAGTCCAGTTTTGATGCTGAGTTCTGAAACTGCCACAAACTCAATAGACTGCAAAAATTAAGTCTCAATCACGTGTAGAGTTGCCAGCTTGAACCTGGTTTGAATAGCTAAATATGGCTTGTGGTACTAACATAAATGAATGGATACAGCCAAGGTTCACTGGATGGAAAATGACATTTTAACCTCAATGAACACTGAGAACACTGAAAGCCTCAGTAAAATACATTGGACCAGGCCACGAGGAAGGTTTATCTTTTTGTTGAAAAAGTACCTCATGGAAATATTGCATGGTTCGCCCTACATTAATGCGATTTGGTTTGGAGTATCCCATACAATTTTATCTGTGTTAGGTTGTCCTTCGAAATCTTGTAATTAACCCACTTGGTCTTGGTTTGTCATCCCGCCAAGGATGTATTTGGGCAGGAAAAAGAAAATGTTGCAAATGCTCTGTTTACTTTGGGGATATCCTGTTCGAAGTGGCCCCTGAAGATATTTTGTTACGTCGAGTTGCTCTCATGCTCTTTCTAAGATGCATACTATCAATACCATACTAAAGATCATCGGTATTCAACCGGTAATGAGAGGGACTTACAGAGAATTATTATGGACCAACTGATGGCGATCAAGGATCTACCTGAGCTGATCTCGGCGCCATTGGAAGTAAGTTGGGTCCTGAGCCTACCAAGATATGTGCAAGTCCTTCGGCCGAATGAAGAATCACATGGTGTCACCATCAATAGTCGGGGAGCCATTCAACGTTGGCAAGGCTTTCTCCTAATAATCGTGATAAAAGTTTGTTGGACGATGGCCTTCTAGACAAAGTTGGAAAGAAACGGCGAAGCTCTTCAGGGTATAAAATTCGAAGAGGAGAAAGTTTGAACTTGTCTTATTTAGAGTATTGTGGTCTTAAAGCTCATTGAGTATTTCATAACTGAATATAGATATGGCAAAGCAAATACAAAAGGGGAGGAACAAGTCAGGGTTCTACTTTAGACTACGCCTTATGAAGTTTCGAAGTATAATGTGGATGGATCTTCTTTTGGTACTCCAGGATCGTGAGCTGACCGATACTAATGAGGCCGAAGTCTTAAGTTAAATCCCTAATTGTCTCAATGTTTTCTGATCTTTTTTAATAGTCTGCGTAAGCAAGAAGCATTGCTCATTTATTCTAGTTCCTTTAATGGGTTCGCTGTCCATCTTTCTTTGAGAGTAACTTAGCACGTCATTTCTCTGCTTAAATCTCATATGAAAATGATGGAAAATGCAGATTGCCATTAAACTTAGTGATGTTGATTCAATGTTCGGGGTTGTAACTTCAATTTAAGCTTTACAGATTGGCTTTAGTTTCTAAAGTTGTATTCCAAATTTTCATTGATAAAAACATTCTCAAAAAGAAACTATAGGCGTAGATTTAAGAAGAATCACCAGGTATTAATTGACGATGTTTGATAGTTGAATGGTTTAGATAGAGAACAGCACTGGTGATCTCACAGAACGAGCGGCAGCTACAAGATCAATTGACCATAGTTCTGGACCAAATACTGTTCAGTGGTAATCGAGGTCTAACTAGCAACTACCAGGGAACGACCAACACCACCAATTTGCTCTAACCAAGGCTAGATCGAGGCTGACTTAGGTTCACAAGAAAGAGAGTCCAATCGAGGCTGGTTACGATAAACAATTAGCATTTGGAATCAAACATAAGGCGACTTAAGATCGAACCAACAGCCAGAGACTGAACAACCAGGAATTGCAGCCAACACCGACTTGTGGATTGGTGAATAGTTACTGAGGTGGAATTCTGAACTGGAGCTCGAGATGGGCCATTAGGCCATCCTGAATCAATCAGTTCTCGATGCATAGTGACGAGGAGTTCAAAGACCAACTGTCGGCTCTTTTAGTGTTTTTGCTTAGCCTGGGGGGAAAATGTAGCTGAAGATCAAAATCCTGATGCAGACTAAGTAAAAACCATTAGGATTCTGCATCAGGATTTTAAGGAAATGGCAAAGTCAGTAGTGCCTGAGAGCATTTCATGGTAGGCCATCTCTTCGAGTGATTCTGCTGAGGCATTAAACCTGTCAAATTATCGGGCATCCTTCTATCTATGAGAAAGAGAGAGAGAGAGAGAGAGAGATGGCAAAGTCAGCAGTGCCTCAGAGAATGTCATGGTGGGCCATCTCTTGTCAAGTTGAGTGATTCTACTACGGCATTAAACCTGTCAAATCATCAGGCATCCTTCTATTGAGAGAGAGCCCCCACGCCCCTCCCCCCGGGGGGGGTGGTGTTGTAAGAAGAAAGATGGCAAAGTCAGCAATGCCTCAGCGTGTCATCGTAAGCCATCTCTTGTCGAATGATTCTGCTAAGGCATTAAACCTGTCAAATTATCGGGCATCCTTCTATCTATGAGAGAGAGAGAGAGAGAGACCAACCTGTCAAATTATTGGGCATCCTTCTTTCTATCAGGGGAGGGAGAGAGAGAGAGAGAGAGAGAGAGAGAGAGAGACTTCTCATTTATTTCCAATGATGTGAATTCCTCTTACATACAAAATTTTACAACTTTGCTCATCAATGAGCTCGTATATTTTCCTAATGAGAAGCTACAACAATATACAAACAAATAAGTGGACCTGTTGCAGGTAAATGAGCAGTCTGTGGGAAACTCGCTCAACCTAGACAATTAATTTACCACAGATACAACTAATTCAAAATTTCTCAACCTGCCGCAATTCAAAATTTTTTACTTGCTCTTCTTAGTCATGCACAGACATGTATCTATCCGCTCATGAGAGCAAGATTCAAGGGAGGGCTTCATGTATAAATAATTCATTTCTATTCATGGAAATCTTCATAAGGAGAGGATCCGCTGGAAGAGTCACTCTCAAATGCTGTAGTCTCCCTTGGAGAAGATGGAAGGGATTCTCTTGCTTGTGATGATGAACCTGACAAAATGCAGCAATATAAGAGTCCCAAGATCAACTTTGAAGGATTCATACCAAGGCAAGCAAGTTGACCAATGAACTTTAAACTAGTTAAAATGTAGTGTTTTTTTTTTTTTTTTTTTTTTTTTTGGGGGGGTGACGCGGTGTGGAAGCGAGAGAGAGAGAGAGAGAGAGAGAGAGAGAGAGAGAGAGAGAGTTCCAAAATAAGCATCCTAAGCAGTGTCTTAGGCCTTTCCGAAAGGGAAACCACAAACCTTTCTGCCCTCTGGTGCGGAACTTCTTCGTGTGTCGCCTAATGAGTCTCTTTGCTTTAGTCATGGTGAGCTGCCTAGCAAATGGAGAGAACTCCAGATCACTTTCACTCCATTCACCGTCATTTTCTGCTTCGCCCCGCATTGTCCGTAGAACAAACTTCTTCGCCTTGCGACGTTGGGTGTTGAAAAGGCCTCTTATGGAAGTGACAAAACCATCACCTGCTCCATCACTGGTACGCTTAGGCCAGGATATAGGATACTGTTCATTCTTCTCAGCCAGACCACCTTCGTTGTCGCTAAAATTTAGATCGCTGTCAGGAACACCAGTCCCATTGTGCTCTCTCTGGCCATGTGCTTTGTCTTTGAATTTTTTACCCTGCACAATATGTGCCAAAAGAAATATAAAGACAAAAATAATGGAAAAGGCTTAGCATCTGATACTTGAGAAGTACTCAAATAGTGAAATTCCCAACATTTTCTACCTTGAATTCTTCTCAGCTTATCAAAGTTAATATCACTACATCACTACAAACAAATCCTACATTGCTTGATGGGGAAAAGCACAGTCAACTATGTTTAAGTTTAAAAGCTTTAGCATGAGTCCCAACCGAAGGAAAATATCACAATTTAGGGGTGTAGGTCGCAATTAAAGGCCATTCGGTTTTGGATCTTTGTTTATCACAATTCTTCATTACCTGCATTCCGGTCACAGACTTCAGGACTCCCCAGATAATGTGCTTCTTCACTCGCGAGAAGAGTCTTCTCCATGTGCCAGTAAACTCCACACGATGAAATGTATCCATGAGCAGCTTAAGATCATTCACAACAAATCTGGATCCTTCATAAGTTACCAACAGCTCCACCTATGCCAAAGAAAAGAAGACTTCAGATGAGCTGCGGTTGCTCCAGTTCTATCGCAATAACATTATTATGCATGGATAAGAGCAACCTGACTGATCTTGATATTGTGAAACTCCATTAGCTTTCGTGGCCTAGATCTTTTCTCATGGTGTGATTTTCCTAATTTCTTCTCTTCATGAGATGACCGACCAGATTTGGTGGGTTTTGAATCCTTGAGTTTGTTTCGAGAAGATTCATCTTGTTGCTCAGCAAAACCAAGTGGCCCACTCTTCGAGGAAGAAATGGCTGAAGAGTGAAGTTGTAAAACAAGTTCATTGGCAACAGATTCTGCAACAGTTTCTTCCCATGATCTGTCAAAAGAGGATGTCCTTCTCAATTCTGGGGTAGTACCACAGACGAGGTTTGCTTTCAAGTTCTGCACCTTAGATGGCTTCAACCAGTTCAAGAGTCATTAAAAAATAAAGAGAGTCAGTACTGATTTCGATGCTAGTGCTACATAATGCAAAAAGTCCATCAATACGATAAATGCAGCAAAATTGGTCTGCATGACATTGGTAACTGATAGGAAGGACTAACAATCATCCACTGCCAAAAAAATTACCAGTTACTAGAATTAATTTACTGATTACCCAAGCTGTACTTCTGCAGATTTCCCACTAATGCCATGATAAGGTATTATAGGAAACCAGAAAAGAGCAACAATCAAGTACTAATTGGCCAAATAAAAGTCAGTAGAAGCAATCATGTACTAGTTGCCCGAATAATAATGATTCATAGGCTCCCCACATAAATAATTGAGGAACTCACTTGCAGTGTATCTGCTAGAGAGGACTGACTATTCGAGGGTACAGTAGGGACAGTAGATTTGTAAGGAACTTCAGATTCTCTTGTCAAGGAAACATTTGATGTTGATGCATCGTTAGAGGAGCCTTTCTTCACCCGTTTGGAGCTGACAGTAGTTGAAACCTTCCAGACTTCCTGCATTGTTGTAAACTATCAATTGCCAGCCTTGAGAGATTTACTGAAAACTATCAAAAGGACTGCTCTAAGGAGAATTGTCACAAATGTAGAAGAGCAACAAGTCTAATCTAACCTGTCGTCGTTGAGAATCCTGCTCCTCTTCAGGGAAAAAATATTCCCACATCATTCTGTACATTGTCTCAGTCAAATGGATCCTGAGGGGGTAAATCTCTACCTACAATGTCAGAAAATGGGTTGAACAAAACAAACTGTCATGACGAAATTTCAAGTTTCTATAGTATGTGCAAGTTTCCATCTTCTGAATTTCTCTGAAATTCAAGCCCAACTTCTCCAAAGGATTTAAAAGCATATGCTCCTGCAGCCACTATTTTATAAATGGATGTCGCTATTAGAAATAAACTGCATTACCTGGAAAAGTTCAAGAGGAGAATTCCCATCCTTGGGAGATCCTTGTTTTGCATCGACCCTAAGCATGACCTTTCTGAAGATGGAAAAAAATGAAATATTCGACAATTCTTCAAGTTTAGTAAAAGAAATTTCACAAGGTACTTGTCTGATCTACCAGAAGAAAGATTACACAGCACTTAACAATTCAGAAGAATGATTTATGGAAAATATAAAAGCAGAGATAAAGCACAGAGATTTGAAAAGCAGTCAAATACCAAGCACGTAACAATGCCAAGATGACAAGTGATTAAAATTAGAATTTAATTCACATAGAAATTACTAACCACTGCATGATGAAGAAAATATGTTGAGACAAAATTCACTGAAAATATGTTAAACACTCCCTTCAGTCTAATCTTATTAGAAACATTATCATTAGAAGCTAGTTCGTTTTGATGCCCAAGTTGCACAGGATAGAGTAGGAGAAAGCCTATTGGCAAAATGATGCTAAAAATAGACCACTGCCCCAAAAGATGCATTTCATAACATGGAATTCTAAAATCACAAAGAGAACTCCCTCCCTCTCCCTCTCCCTCATTGCCAAGGATATATATGATGAGAGGAGCCAAGACTGCAATGAATTATTACGCCCTCGGACATGATGTACCATCTCAAAAGTGATTGAGTCCATCAAGCCTCAAAAAGGAAGAGCCATTCCATATGAAACATATAAACAGCAGCATTATCAACATGCTAATTCATCAAGACCAATAAGAAAGCACATGGTTGTTTTTGCAGGCAAGACTCACCATACATACAGTCAACTATATTCCTACCAGTACTGTCAGGAGTGGAATAGAAGATGACCGACAGTTATTATTATGTGATAGCTAAAAGACAGGAGGGCAAAATAATTATTTGCCGAAAGATCAAGCAAGATGGAATAAGTTAATTCGAAGGAGATTCTCAGAATTATGAAGTAGGATCACATTTAGAAAGCCAGAAAGACAAACCAAAGTAACCCAATAGCAATAAATGTCATCGATGGACAAAATATCACATTTAAGCTTTGCAACTATAGAAATGCAGAGACCAACATATCAAAAGGCAATACTAAAAACATAACATAACTAAGCATCAGCAGTAAAAGTACTTACTTTCCCCATTCAGTTGGAGGATTCCACGCAGATAAAAGCATATCGGACTTAACATCAGGCAGGCAGTTCCTAACAACAACGTACTTAGTTGTAAAACGCGCAACACCAACATCCTTGTAGTCCCGGTCAAAATCATAAATCTGCCAGAATAATTACATTGAGATGCATATCATATGAATAAGTCAGATAGCAAACACGTAGCTTCAGTCTGCCAAAAAGTAAATTTTAGACAGGTGGTAACCTCTAACCTAAAGATGTGAAAGTATGGGAACAAGCTCATCGACATCTTTTCATGTGGTATTCTTTGACTACGAGTTCAACAAATCCAGAAAGAAAAGGAAACAAAACCAAGAAAAATGAGTATCAAATGGAATATTTCATCTCTAAAACCCTGACCAATTTTAGACATCAACAAGTGCAATAGCTGACCATGAACCAGATCATTTTCATGTGATGCAATTCCACCATGGGTGAAAGCTAAATCTTTTATTCTTCTCCTTCTCCACTATCCTTTGACGTACTCACCATGTCATTTATCTCAGCCTCGGCAAAAGATTTACCATCTACAAGCATGCTCCAAACCACTTTGTTGATTTGTAAAGATATACGCATAGCATATGACGGACTTTTATTCTTCTCCTTCTCCATTAGTCGTAACTGGGCGGCTTTTTGTAGAGCCGCCCTAAGCTCTAAGGATGCTGCCTTCCTCGATTTTTGTGCATTTAAAAGCTCTCTATCAAGTCTCTGAACCTGCAGAAATGAAGTTTGTGTGCTTTGTGATGCAATACCACAAAAGAAAAAAATGCCAGTGAATAGCGATTCAAAGGCAAAATCAAAAGCATGTGGAATGCACATCCAAAAAATGCATTGTTCATATTGCAAAGACTACCCATGGAAAAGCTGCAAATAACATCAAAACTATTCATAGAACGAAAGGAACAGAAAACAAACAGAAGCCATTTTTATAAAAGACCAATCAAATGATTGGGAAAAATCAACAGTCAACTAACATAACTGCCAGAAAGCCTTTATCTAATGTCCAGATTCATATTAACAAGTTAAGTGAAGTGGCTTAAGTTGCTTCAGGAAAAAGACAATTGTTACAGTCACAGACAGAAATCTCCTGGACAGATGCCACCTAATACTATTAGAAATTATGCAACAATAACAGGGACATGCTATGTTACTGAATTCAACCTTCCATATCAAAGCTGCATGTCACATTTTGACTTGCTATGACCTGACTGGCACCTCACATAGGAATGCAAACATATGAGACAACAGATCAGAAAACTATGCATGTGACCACAAAAGAAAATAAAAGAATGATTTGCACAAGAGAACTAAAACATAACAATAAATTAACAAATGCACAAAGGTCCAATAGAAATGTGTGTTGTGTGACTAACTATAGATAACTCCATATACAAGGAAATTGCTCTTATAGCTAACCCTCCCTAATATAACTATACCACAAATCCAATTACCTTAGACCCAATGGGATGGTGTCACAAATTAGCAACAATATCGTCACAAGACATTTCTGATGTACTAGATTCTCTTTTGATAAATTTCACATTAAGCCCATCTAAGAACCATGAGTGTGCAAAAGTGTTTTCAAATGATTTCAGAAGTGCTGACAACCTAATTAATCCTCGGTATATTTACCAAAAAAGCAGTTAATCCAATGGTTACCATTCAGTCAGAAAAATATAAAAGGATTTCATTGATCTTATAAGTCTGGAATCTCACCAAAACAGTCTTTCCGCCATTTACCATCCATAAGTCACCATCTTTCTCCCGATGTAGGTCACCTGAAGTTTCACAATTATGAGACAATTTTCTAATGTCATCAATAAGCAACTTCAGCTCCCACTCTCTCTGTTCCAGGTTGATTTTTGCAAGTTCTACTTCTTCCACCCCATCAGGAACCACTTCATCTGCCTCCTCTTCAACATCTTCATCGCCATCATCAATGGGGTATGTCAAACTACTTTTCCGAGGCCTGACACGTAGCGTGATTCCCACTCAAAATCAGCACAAGTAAGCAACCCATAAAATAACAAATATTCCACATTTCTGTCTATCCCAGTATCACATATCAGTCCACAAAAGCTAAAATGCGGATTATGATGACCAGGGACATAAAGATATCCTTATGTTCAACCTTCAGGAAAACTCAACTTAGGCCTCACAAATAACATAGAAAAATATAACCGAGCTCATGCCAGGGACATATTAGCAACAATAGAAATTCATACACCGGTTAACAAGAACATGATCAGAATTCATATCCTACCCCAGCTAGAAAATTTAAAAAACATTATCAAGTTCAAAAATAGAAACTAATCCTCACTTGGGGAGACGCGCAAACAGAAGATTCGTCAACACATCCAGCATAACCTGAAATTGGCGAGAAGTCATTGTTGCTGTTATATCACGAGAATTAAATGCAAGCTCTTTCAAGGGCTTCATCTGCAGCAGAGGATAAAACAAAGCAAGTGAGATATTACAGTTAATTTCAGCTGACTACATAAAAGCCTCTGCTAAAGTCTGAACATCAAAAAATCACGTGCATTCCTTAAAATATACAAACACCAGATCATATGCATTCCGGGACAAGTAAAGTGCTATATCACCTTCAAATCTGGAGTTCCACCTTTGTGCCTGGTATAGCGGAAATACATATCACATGGCATAAAAACTCTTTCAAGTAGAGCACCAGTACGCTTCACTTTAGCTGAGCTTTTTAGAATTTTTGGGAGCCACTGCAGTCCAGCCCCAGGATCAACATCAGTAGGTGCAACATGAGCTTGGACTTTCTCCAACATGACAGAGAGCTCCATGCGTTTCCATGTCATTTCAGGTTGAGATTCTGGAACATTTATCTTTCCAGATCCAAGTGCTTGTTCAATAATTTCATGCCCAAGATGGAGTACAGAATGAAAGGATCGTGCCAAAACACGGCCACTAACAGCAGCAAGCAGAAACCTACCCTGATTAGGTAAAAGTCATAGCATCACATCATGAGAACCATTCCAAGGAAAGTTGCTCCTATTCTGTTTTCTAAGATTACTCAACAAGTTCATTAAACTTCATTCACAAATCATTAGACACACCTACACACACAAACAAGCACCCATGCAAGCATGCACGCACACGAGTATATTTAAGGAAGCAGGAACATTAAACTGTTTCAGGGATGCCTCCTACATTTAAAAGTGATAGTTTCATGCTGTAACAGACTCTCCTTCACATGTATCTCTAACTCTGCCTTCAAATGCTCTCATCGGTTCATATAGTTCTTTGATTATTCCCCCTGAAAGATGTGATTCAAGCGACTTTGACTCTTTCATGACATTCTCTATGGTGTCTACCAGATCATTAATCACGACGGTCCATGCAAAAAGAAATTCGAATTGCAGGCATGACATACATAGAGAGATGCCCAAACAGAATCAAAAACAAATGGTACGTCCAATGGAAAGTTCCTTGTGAAGAAAAGGATAAGGCAAAGGGAAAAAAAAACAAAGATTCAGCAGAAATATCTACTGACAGGATTATAATGCCTACTCAAGTGATGTTTCTGATGGGAGAAATTCTATTCAGAACTTACATTGGCCTCCTCCGAGTGTAGATTAAACTGTGGCTCAATAACATTCACCATAAAATGCCGTTTGCCGTCCTCCTCAGAATCATTTGTATTTCCATTAATCACTGGCACGATTACCCCCACCAATCAGTTTTTCATAGAGGCTTTCAAGTATGTGAAATAAAGCAAACATAGTATTTAGACTTAAGATAAAGCCCAAAAATAAGCAAAGTATGACTTCAGAAGAACTTCATGTGGCCCGGTAGTAACATGCCATTTAAAATTACAACCCATGTCAGAGGACACTACAAAGCCACTAAGGAGGGTCACTTGATCACGAAGCTTCTTGTTTTGCATTTTTATGTAAGGACTTATTCAAAGCATTTGTTTAGTAAAAGTGAATCTATATTTAGTAGGGTTAACATTTGGATTTTGAGAGTACAAGTTCAGCTTTTGGGTTAGCTTAGACAATCGGAGATGTACTATTATCAAAGGCTAGACATTTTGGTGAAATCCCCAGCTGCTTCTGCATACTCCAATCTCCGACGCTTCTTACCTCAAAAGGAGAAAACAACTAATAATCCTGAAAGTCTCACTAAAAGCAAAACTAATGGTTTCGATGCTTCTTACCTCGAAAGGAGAAAACAACTGATAATCCTCAAAGTTCTCACTAAAAGCAAAACTACTGGTTTACTGTCCATTCAGAAACAGTGCTGGAGAAAACAACTAATAATCCTCAAAGTTCTCACTAAAAGCAAAACTAATGGTTTACTGTCCATTCAAAAACAGTGCTGACTCTCTCTCTCTCTCTCGCATGTCTCCTCTCTCTCTCTCTCCACTTCTTCAGCTGGAGTCATCTTGTAGGTATTATCGCATGTCTCCACTTTTCAGCTGATAGTCATCTTTTAGGTGTGTTATTGCACGGACCGCTATGCACCATCTCAGGCCCATCAGCCCATCAACATTAGTGGGCCCCACCAGGTTTAACATAGGGCCACCAGACTCAGCATTTCAAACTAATTGGCAGTCCTACCAGATTTGACGTGGGGCCACCAGACTCCGCGATTTAAATTAATATAAGGTTGCAGGCACCGAGTCAATTTAAATGGGGCTTATGTCTAGATGAGTTCTAAGCTACTTTACACGTGGTCTAGGGCCAAGTCATGTCTCAGCAGCATAGGTAAGCTTTGTCCCAAGGGCCAAGTCCAAGCATCAACCCATGAAGTGGCATATTTGGCTTCAACCCATTATGCTCTAAAAAAGCCTGTATTGCGGATTGGCTCATTCTAATTGAAATGACTATTCTTCAACTTTTCTGCAGAATCTAACAATAATACTCAGCTTTTCTAAAATTTGCAGTATCTAACAGGAATGCAATCTCCATATCTCCTAGTAGTGAGAACATAATTGTGTATTAGCTTCCAGAGTAACAAATTAGTTACTTTCAATCAATCTCATGAGTAAACAGGCATACCAGTGGCAGCAGATGCTGAATTCTCCATCTTGACTGAAGATGATGGAGATGAAACCATTGCTGAAGTCTCTGCAAGTTGTGTGGAAGGAGAACTCCCATTATGGCCAGAAGAAGTTGCCTTTCCCTGATCATTCTGATGCATATCAGCTCCATCATCCGCCTGGTTTTCCTGATGTAGCCTCCTTTGCGCATAAAGCCGTGAAGGAGAAGGTTTGGGAGCCTCAAATGCTTTAGATATTCCACCAACCCAAGACCAAACAGCATCTCTGTTCTCAATTGTCCACAATAGCTTCAAGCCATAAACAAACACGCGTTGACAATTGTCAGCTATTACCACATTGTATCCATCATCATCACTCTGGTCAGACCGTGCATGCTCATCACTCTCGCTTCCATTTTCAAATTCAGATCTAACATAGGTCATCTCAAGATTTCTCCTGCCACCCTCTTGCCATGCTAATAACCTGGCAGGATCAGCTTTTGGGGCCTGTCTTCGTATCGTAAAATAATCAGATGACAGCAAAAAACCATCATCACGATACTTCTCCGTGCAATTGATCACACGGTTTCCCTTCTCACTAGGAACTCTATCCATGGATATGGATTGCGAACTTTTCCTTGCCCCTTGACCTGCTTTTGCAAAAATGGGACCATTATCAGTGCCTTTATACAAAAATGCCTTGGGCATGTGAAGGTCAAGACCCTGGTAAACAAGATCAAGAGGTTCACGCTTGCATTCGAATGTGTATTTCTGCTTCCCCCGACTATAATACATTTCATACTTCAGCTTTGTCATATTAAATGTTAGGCCTTTGGCAGGGTCATCTTCAGCTAAGGGGACATGCTTTAAGCAGGTAGGAGTAGCATCTATTCGCAGCATAAATTCTGTCATCACCTTGTCTAGGGAAAGGTTGCCTGATCTGACAGCTCTAGGAACTCCAAAACGAGGCCATCGAGAGAAACTGCGCAGCTTGTGAGGAGGAATATAATTCATACTCCAGAACTTTAATATCCAAGCCAAGTCATGGGCCCCAAGGTTGAAAGTTGGTGAAACATTTGGAGTACTTTCAGAAGGACGGGAACCAAAGATGCTTTCATCAACAGCAACATCAGCTCCCTGAGTAGACTGGTATCGTTTCTCAGATTGTGGAAGAGGAGGTCTCAAAGAGAAATTCCACCTGAGAGAGAGAGAGGTGGATCTGAAGGGGTCAAACACTTTTTCACGAGGTTTTCCTTCATTGGGAAGTGCAAACAAATAATGATTCAGTGGATCACCAGATTCACACTCCCAGTCCATCATCACTTCAAGTGCAAAGGCTGGTGTGTCCAGGAAAGCATCAGAAAAACCTGTAGGAAGTTTTAAACTGCGGTTCTTCCCTAAACTTTCCAAGCTGCTCAATAGAATCTTAAAATCCTTAGCAGAAACATAAACTCGACCATCTGATTGCTGGATCTCCATATATGCCGAAACAAATTGAAGTTTGTCAAGCTTTTCATAAGGATCAGTTGTCGCAAGAACGAACCATCTTGTTTCTGAAAAGAATAAAGTGATGTTTCCATGGATGTAATTTCTCACTTCATCCCACCACGGCAAGCTCCGCTCTTTTTTGGGTGGCTGAATTTGTGGTGTAGTATTCCTACAGCTCAAATTCGCCCGGCGAAGAGCAACAGTGAAAGCATAGCTCACATCAGCAAAAGATGGTTCATATCCCACTCCAAATGACATTTCTGCTTTTTGAAAATATATAGGCAAATCAAAGTATGTTTTAATTGGAGGAGTTGTGCCACTAACAGATCGAAGCAGGCAGACCTTTCTCCATCTACCAATAAAGACATCTTGGTGAATCTGGGGTTGAAAACATGTTGCCTAATTCAAAAAAAGAAACAAAGAAACATATCAGCTGACTAGGAAGATACGGCATAACTTAGATAAGGCAAGTGACTGAAGCTAGCAAAGGAACAGAAAAATTCGTCATTTCAAATTCAATTACCCTTGAAAGGAAACAAAGCTAGAAACTAGTCATAATGCAAAAACTGCACGGAGGGGTTGAAGGATATTACTGCCTCCAATCAATGCTATACTTGTTCTGTTAGAAAACTAGCACGTACAAGTTCTGCCTTAGTGGAACAAAACAAGACCTGAATAGCAATATCATCATAAACACAATGCTATTGTGGATAAATTAAAGTCTCATCTCATAATTCCATAGAATACACTTGAAAGCAGCTTCTATAGATTGCAGAATCTCCATTTTGGCAATGTTAATACATGAAAAGAATGCCAAACAATGAATACTGACAGGTATTATCTTTATCTTCTTTTGAAAGAGTTACTGTCAGTTACTATCTTCTTAGAAGTGTTATCCATTCATAGTCTCCTCACTCCAGAAAAGGCAATCCTGAAATACCCCACTTTCTAAACCTTCTACTTAAAGTTGCATAAATCAACTCCAGTAGCCTTGTCTTTGAAATCTCACCTAAAACAATAGGAGATATAATTAAAATAAGAAGACCCATATAAATATACATAAAAAGTAGGCAATGAAAGATCCTTCTTTAACTTAAAAAATAACATAAAATAAATAAAGACCCTCTTAACTAAATAATAGTATCTTTATGACAGATCCTCCCACTCAACCACAAAAAGGCATTTCATATGAACAAGAGTAATAGAGTGGACTTAAAAAGGTAGAGCAGAAAAAAAGGAATATAAACCAAATCATAACAAATTTCACCTGCTGCGCCAGAATTACACGGCCCTCACATTTACCAGAAGTTGCTGAGAACATAGGATGTGTGTAATTCCTTAACTGAACAACCAGAGTACCAGTGTGCAAGAGAATATTTCTTCCATAAAGACGAGAAAATGGTATGTCATTGTCACTGCATACAGGATCCAGTTTCCTGAGTATATCTATCATCCCAGCATCTCCACCGTCAATGCTAGTCAAGGTTAATTCTAAGTCGGTGGCAGATATTGAAAGAAGTGAAGTCCTGCTAGCACTAGGCTTAAATCCAGCCTGAAACCCTTTACTGCATGCCCCCGAACCTTGGGAAGGCCTTAACTTCTGACAAGCCTGGTAATAAGATTGAAATGACCTTTTGTATATTTCATCTTTGTGTTCGTGCAAAGAAGATGAATCTTGTCCATTTATTTCAATTCCACCAATATTAAATTTTCTTTCTTGAGCAACATCACTTGTCTCTGCACTTTTAGCACATAAGTGGCCTTTCATTGCTTCATCAAGATGCTCCAATCTGACAGCTAACTCACAAGCCTCGTTCTTCATAAGCTGATAATGTTCATCAAGCCAGCCTTGAATAGGTTCTTCCTCGATATCAGCAGTCAGCTTACGAATGCCAAACTTTATACACCCCAATTTCGAAGAACTAGACTTTTTGGATTTTGAGCTTTCTTTCTTGAATGGAAATATAAGCGTGGTTTTAGCAGCAGCTATAAGCTTCAAGGCCCGTAACATATCCTCGATGGAGTCATCAATGGCACGCAACTGTAGCCTGTATGGCATACTTATATGAAAATGAAGACCTTGCACTATCCAATCCCATTTAAAAACTGAAGGTCCTTTCACATCAGATGAAGAAATACTGGTGCTAGGAACACGGGAGACTTGCATCCGGGTGCTTTTGATTACTCTAGCCCCATTAAAACTTAGAGTAAGTCCTTCAAAGAGTACTCCTATCCGGGCATTTTCAGAAAAAATAGAATGAATTTGAACCAATGCATCAACCCCATCTCCAACCTCAGCCGATATAGTCAACATCTCCACATCTATTGCAAAAATAGACTCCTTCTTGTGTTTGGCACTTCTTCCCAGTTCCTCAGCCATTTCTTTACCCTGATGAACATTTCCCAGAGAGAAGACATCATCATTACTGATGCTACCCAGTTGCTGAAGCTTCTGATGATGCATCATAGATTTCAAATTCAGAACAAGTTCAAATAACGATAGATGTACATCAGGCTCCCACCGCACTGTAATATCAGTTGCACTAAAAAGAGAGCAAACGGAAATCTCTTTGTGACCACCAGACCGTCGTACAAATTTAGCATTTTGCATGTCAAATACAGTCAAATCTGGAGAAGAATGATGCTCCTTCAGGTTTTCTCGATAAATTGATCTGGCTCTTTCAAGCTCCACCTGGGTTGTCTGTTTCTCTTTGTTTACACACACAGAGAGGTGAAAAATGTCAAGCGTGACAGAATAGTTCAATGTCTTGCACTCTTCATGGACTGTGGACATTATGGTTGCACTACGTGGAGTACCATCAGCAGAAACACTAACTGTGACCCGACCACCCTGTGACCCATAATTCACACGCTTGGGATCTGCAATAGTCATATTTTCCAAGCCTGCCTCACCACTAATGTTTATAGAACATCGCTCAAGATTAAATTGTATGAGTCGAGTCCCTTTTCCTGATTGCTTAGATGCCCGGCCCCCCTGGCTCTGTCCTGATCTCTTTCTAGAAGCAGAAAGACTTTTGAAAAGAGCTTGAAAAGCTAGAGCAGTTGATATGAGGGATTCAACCCGCTTTAAGGTAAAATAAACACCCATACCAGTAACATCAACTGAAAGAGCCAATTTAGATCTAGTAATGTCTTCTTCTGATGACTCCATGTCCTTTTTGCCCCAGTCTAGGCTTACCTTAGCTATGTGCATCAAGGAACCAGAATTTGATTCAACACCAAAAAGGTTTTCTCTCAAACATTCTTGATACTCATCTTCCATATGCAGATTTATTTCACCAAGCTCCATGTGAACAGAAGGGCCTGTCATAGATATATTATTTGCAAAGACGTGCGAGGATTGTGAGCAACCCTGCAAAAAGAAAATTATAATGGATACCCAAAAAACTAGAGTGAAACTTATGCTTTATAGGGTCAATAACAAGAAGATAAAGACGAACAGCTGAGTGCATTTTACATACACACTTGAGCAAGAACGATTAAAAGGAAAAACTATATTAAATTATAACACAAGATAAAGGCAAACCTACTAAGCAAGAAACCTAGGAGCTCTATGCAAGTATTTAGGACTACATGAAGAACCATCCTCAAAAAGCAGATTGGAAACAACCGGAAAAAATTAAGACTTTGAGAGAGAGAGAGAGAGAGAGAGAGAGAGAGAGAGTACTCATAAAGTCAAAGCAAAAATTTTCATCCATAAGGACTTGTATTCATTCTCATAAATATGTAAGATGTGCCACAGAGATTTTGAAATCAAGAAGTAAAAGAATCAAAATGGAGCAGAAAAGACCTCCAGTGACAAAACCTTACCCATTTCCTAGAAAGCATAATACTGCAAGGTGAAGGCCAATTAAGAAGTTGACCCAGAGGAAATGTTTTGGATTGATTATGATGGTTCAATGAAAGATTCATCCATTCTATGAGGTCTTCCCATGTTCAACTCATTCTCTTCCTATGAACAACACTAAGAAGAGTGACTCTGAAATTTTCAAAGTTGAGCAATATCACTTAACTTTGCACTGGTTTAAAAGCAAAAGTGTCCCCATGTCATAAGGTAGACACCAGTCGATAGTACTTGCTCGATAACCATAGCAATAATTGTGATGTGGCCAACTTTTCAGGAAGAAATTAGCCTGGGAGCTAGAAGAAGTAGAAACCCCTCAATGTTGTAGTTGAGACAAACTCATACATCCTCGAATGTAGTAGTATAAATGCCTTCTGCATATAGTAGGTCTGCTATCCTAAGTTTTTTCTTTTTTTGGTCAGTCTGCAATCCTAAGTTCAGTTAAGTCATTTCTGAAGAATGGAGTGTTTAAGCCATAGTGGCATACAAATGAAGCAGTGCAATTCAGGGTAACAGCAAATTATCTACATAAAATTTCTGGCTACAAACAAGTCCAACTACCCAAAAGCTCATAGCAAACTCACATGATACAGAGGCAAACCACTGAAGCTGTATAGCACAATAGTCATCTCGGGAGCTGAGAGAGTACAAGTCCACATTATAGCTTTAGAATCTGATGATAGTGACCTCTTTGATGTCACAGTCGGCTCCTGTAGCACCATTTTCTTCTTCTTTGAGGACTGGAGATGCAACCATGGCTTTAATCTACTTATGAATACGTTGCACTGAGTACCTCCCAATTTGACATCAACTTCAGCTCTCACTGGCAATGTTGGCTGAAAATGAAAAATTTATTACATAAGATAATATAATTACAAAAAGAAGAGCGAACTCATGCAGTCAGGCTTATTAAAGCCAAGAAATGACACATGATAATTGACAAAGGTATCCACACATAAGGATACGGTTGCAGACATAAATGTGAAGTGTGTCAACAATCTATATGCCTCCTTTAATGCCATGTTGCAGCCCCGTTAATGATTCTAAAGAATTCGATTAGTTGGAGAACATGATCTTAAATTGTTGCTTTTCATCATCATACTAAAATCAGAAGGTTTATAAAACAGCTCTGCCAACATACTTCAGAGTCAAGTGACTCGGATGTGTTAATACGCTTTAGCACAATTACAGGATGGGGAAAAATATTGAAATAATGAGAACACATAGGTCAACTTGGCAATTATGCACAACTAAAAGAACAGGCCTGTGGAATTATACATGTAGAAGTAGACAGTAATTATGGTCGTAATAAAAAAAATAAGCTGCTTATATGATTAAAACGTAATACCATGCAAGGTTTTAGAGAGATGGAATCCTTGTTTAAATCTAACCTAAAATCACATTTCATACAGCTTCCATAGCTCACACAAATAATTCATAGTTCCACGCAAGAAAAAGGAGCTAATAAGACCTTATAAGCATCTTTTTACTTCAAGAATGAAAATAACTAATAAGCGTGGTTAAAGCAGCAGCTGCGGGATGGTTTTGGAGGCAAAGCACAAATAGTGATGCAATGGTTATTCATGGTTTTATCAGCCCCAGCAGATAAAACGTCCTTTATTCTCTTTTGTTCCAGAGCCTAGTAATGATTTACCAAGCTGATTAGTTCACATTGGTGCTATTTTTTTGAGTCCGTGAGGGATTAGAACAATTGTTAAAGTATCCAGCACCACTTACAGACGAGATTTATGGTGGCATATATGCATGTATCTCACTCTTGCTTTTGCGTGGACATTCTAAGGTGCACTAAGAGCAAAGTTTGAATTGTTCCTCACCCGTTTAATAATTCATCTAAAATGTGGATTCTTGTTCGCTTCATTCCCATTCTTCAACTTCATGTGCATTCTTCATATCATTTCGTTCTAGTTTGCATATGAGAGAGTGCTCGAGTATCCCACAAAACTTATAAACAGGATCTAGGGGAGCCTTATATACATATAATTCTTCTCACCTAATTAGTTTACACAAACTGGTTTGACTCCTTACAACACCAAGGTATTCTAGGTTCTCGACTTTTGGAAACCTAAGGCGAGTGCTATCTGTACCCCTTCTTCAGTTTTTCCATAGAAAAGTAACATTATTTCCAACATGCATTGAAGTTTACACTTTCACCAACTTCTTCTCCCATTATCAATGAATCTATCAGACTATGCATCAGACAGGATATGATGAATCATGTGACACCCTACAGCCATATCAGAAAAACTTCTTTTCCAAATCAAATAGAACACAACTTACCTCTACAGGAATGTACACCAGAGACATGACATCAACCTTTAGTATCTCCATAAGAGAAGTGCCAGCTTCTCTTAGCAGCTGAAATATCACAGAAAACTGCTTAGAAAGGATGAAATGGAATGAAGAATATGAAACTGACCAGCCAATAACAGATTCGCAATCTAGTACATGAATCTCGCTGAATTCCACTTGAATGTCAAGACGTGTACTCTCCCCCACATCCTCTGTAGATCGAGTTTTCAAGCATCTAAATTGAATGCCCGTGATGTTATTCTCTACACGCAGGTCATGCTCTTGGTGACTAAACTTAATATCCACTTTGGGCAAACTGAAGGAAACCTGTCAAAAAAGGAATTGTTTTTGTTCAATAAAAGATTACAACCAGTCAACAAGCTTCAGAATTGCAATATGATTGAAACTTAATACATCAAGACTCGAGAACTTAAAGTAGATGATTTATGGTTAGATCCAGAATTGAAGAGATGATGAAAATGCTGAACCTTCATCAGAGAAAAACTACTGCTGTAATTAAGTTTTAAATTTAAAAGGCTATCATAAACTTTGCCTGGAATGAAGCAGGGGACCATCAGAGGAACCTTTGTGCTTGTTGGGATGCCACAGGTAAACCAAGTTAGAAGGATGTGTGACTATTACAACTCGTTTCTTAAGAAAATTCCTGCTGTTCAGAAGTGGTGCTGTAGTCTGTTCAAAATATTTTATGCTTTCCAGGAGATGAACAGAACTAGTATAGTCGGTGACATGGACGGTATGATTACTGGGGTGTTTGTTTCCCCCGGTAAGCCACAAGTAACTGATCACCCCCAGTTATAGATTATTTTTCTTTTCTGAACATCAACAAAAAAGTTGGAAAGAATTCTTAAATTCAATTAAAGAATTCCTAATCTCTTTCATTCTTCATGGAGGTTCCAATGATGCCCACCATTCATTTCTTATCTTGTCATTTGTTTAACTAGTCATGATGACCTGCTATGTGGCTTTCTATTGCAGGGGAGACTTAGCAAAAGATAAGTAGCAAGCATTAAAAAGAAAAAAAAAAAAAAACTCCTACTTATATTGCCAAGTATGCACATGCATATATAGTCTTTGTCATGCATGAACCATGCTGCTATGGCGAAATCATCTAAAATCTTCTGTTGCATTTGCTTTTGTCTTCTCTGCCTTTATTTCAAATTATTCTTTCTCCACAAGCTGCAGTGCTGCAAATAATTTGATCTTAAAGTAACCAGCAGCTTGCTGGTACTTCTATATTCTTCAATAATTTCATAGAATTGGAAACCAAAATTCATTGCATTCTTCTTTTTTTCCTTCTTTTAGCCAACACTAAAAAATTTTACAGCACCAAATTTGCCCATATACTTTTCTGAAAATTTGGTCCTACAAAATTGTATAGTTGATCAAAGCCCCCCTAAAACCCTATAAGATTTATCATGCCAATGAAGAATACTGTTAGTAGGTCAAGATTATGCTACTTTCTTGAGCCAAACATGCCCCCCGGGTAGAAGTGGCGATATAAACTCACAATGTTCCACCAAAGAAAGAAACAGAGATAATTTATAATGCATGTTTTGTTGCACATCTCATATGATGCAACAATCGGCCTGACATTGTATAGACTACATTTGTCAAGATCATCAAGAATTGAACAGTTTAGTAAGTTAACCATTCCAAGAAGCTTGGTTAGTACGGATTCTGAAGGCAAATAAATTGTCGATGTGATATCATTCTACAATTGAAATTACCATAATACATCATTTTCCATTTGGAGCTGAATGAAGTTTTTTATAGTGTGATCCAAGAGACAGTGATGTGAGAGTGTAAAAACAGCTCAATCAATTATGGAGCCCAAAACATCTCTACATTAACATTGCACAAAAGCTTTATCCTTGTCAAGAGGTGTCAACCAAATTAGAAGGTGGTCTTGCCTTTTTTAAGGCATAACCTTCTTGCAATTCGCACCCTTTACGGAAAAGAGAGTTTCAAAAATGTGCTGCTTAGTTAACGGACATCAAGTTCGGGGCGGGGCAATAAAATTCCTCATTTTCCTTGTCTAATGAGAAGTGTTCGATTCGCTGGACATAAATTCTAATTTTCCCATCAAATCCCTACAGCTGCCTGCCTATCAAAACATAAAACAGTTAGGCATAAAGATGCCACAGTGGAGAGAAAGTCCATGTAATATAGTCAAAAACAAAACTAGAGAGGAAAGGTAGTAGGAGACACCAGCTTGCAACGAAATAAATTCACCAACCTTCTCAGGAAATATTGAACTGTACTTTGAAAGTGCTAATTGTTTTTTGGGTGGATTTTTGCCAGCCGCAGAATCAATAGTTTGCTCCATCTCTGTAGGAAAGGTATCAGATGACCTTTTATTCTTAGAAAGTAGTGACTCATTCAGGTTCATATTGACTTCTCCGCTATGGATGTCTAGATTGTTGATAATTACACCAACTTCCCTACGTTCAAAAGAGCAAAGTAGAATAATCAAAAAAATAGACCAAGACTGTTGTATCCAAAGCCATCAAAAAAAAAAAAAAAAGTCATCTGTATGTTGAGAGAACGCCATAACAATAAAGTAATAATACACTGCAAGTAGTTTTGAGAGAAATAAACGAGTGGGTTAAAAATCACCTATCATGACCGAATTCGCAAGAAAGAAGCAACTCCTCACAGCTAAAAGGAGCAGAAGACCTCTCCATACAAGCATGTCCCATCTGGTTGGAAAAGTCACCATCGAGATTACATGACTGGTCACAACTCATTCGTGATTCACCAAGGTAAACAAGAATAGGTGATATCTGCAGCTTAACCAATAGATTAGGTTTGGAGCCACCATCTTTAGATATTTCCACTTTCAAATCCTTAACCTCGATAGTGGCCTTGGGAGTCTGCCATTTACAAACACTCAATTAAGAAAAAAAAAAAATGAAATCAACCATGAAGTGCTCTCTATGCTCATGGAAAAAAAAAAGCACCAAAGAATTCATTAGACTGAACATTAGAAAAGCACGTTGTAGAAAGCCAGAATTTCATCCATATTATCTCAGCAGCCAAGCATCAAATAATAAACATGGCAGGACCGGGCAGCCTAGCAAAGTATATTTTAACTGACACACCTGGCTATTACACAGCTTCAAGTTTGTACCAACTAAAAAAGTACTTTCAGACACACCACATGCAAATCTAGCGATTGGAATATCAATTTTAACAAGAATCGTAGCATCTCAGGGAAAAAAAGTACTAGGATCCTAGCAACTTAACAATAGGAGGTAGGGTGGGTTGGCTGGCAAAGGGGAACATTACACAGTAACAAGAACATGAAGAGAGCATGGCTACCCAGAATATGGAATTTGAGAAAATGAGCAACTAATTCCACTTCCCTGTCCTCTCCCCTTCAAGTGCTATCTTGGTCAAACCAGTGCCATCGCATATCTCTGCTGTGAGTCTATGTGCGCATGCACAAGTGTAAACAGAATATGGAGTTGTTGAATAATCATGCACAAAGAATTACCAAATCATTCACCTTCCCTATACTTCCTAACCAACCAATTATTGCCAATTAACTATTTTCTTCCATCTTTATCACATCTAAACATACTTAGCATTTTGCTAACAAGTAATGCACGCAAAATCTCTCAAGGACAGAATTACCTCAGCGATCCTCTTGAAAAATAAACAAACTCAAAGTGACTAAGTCAAAACACTTCCAAAAACTAACAGTTGAGAATTGCAAGTTACCTTCAATGCTAAATCTGTGATACTAATAGACAAGAACCTTGCAACATTGGCTACAAGCATCCACTTTCCCCTGCCTGAATTGCGGGGTCTCCGACTTTTGACTTTCTGCTTGCTTTTATTAGGAGGCCTGATCACAACCTCTAAATCGGATATCAGGACTTGTAGCTTGGGATCCCTCGAAAAAAAACCGGCCCCAAGCTTGACAAGAGACTGTCTCACGCTGACTCTAATTTCTCCAACAGACACAGATTCGATTGGACCCTGCATATTGGCAAGTAAAATTCATCAACCACAGTTTACATTTCCTAAAATCCAGTTCGCAAATGGGTTCTATCAGTCCTTTGAGTCCAGATCCCCAAAAATCCAAAAAGAGTCCGCATCATATTGCATGATGTGTACTTGACTTCCCTGACTATTGTTGTTTTCACCTTGCCTATGGTACATAGCCCCACTCCACTGAGGCCGGAAGGCAAGTCAAAAGAGCATGATCAGAGACATTTTTTCATAAAGAGACTCTACATTAGCAGGTGACTAGAAGCAAGGAATTTGAATGTGAGAACCCAGACTAGACGCCTAAGATTTCTGAAAGGTTGGGTTCCTCTATGAAGGAAACATTAGCAGACCAGTCAAAGAAGGGAGGAAAGAACCTTTTTAAACTTCACCACGATGTCTCGTAAGCATTTCCACCCACCAACTTTAAAGGCAACAGAAGCTCCCAAAACCCGGCTTAGAGTCCAAGCTACCAATCGAGAAGCAAAGCTGAAAGGACAAGGAAAACAAACTCATGGATTAAAAGAAAAAGAAAGCCGAAACAGTAGTGGAAGGGCAATCCACTGATTATGATGGCCCAAAAAGAGATACTTTGGCATTAAAGCTTGCGAAAAGTTGAACGTCAATAGATGAAAGAGCATTATAAACCCCATGCGACAGAAAGAGCAACCTTATATCCCCAACATTGTCAACTTTCTCTATGCAAGTACAACTCTATTTTCTCTTTGGTAGCAAATTGGAAGTAAAAGCTCCGCCGAAGCTAAACCACAGACGATACGCAAGAGACAGCAGCCATCAGAAGAACCATAAAACATGTCCCGCCGGAATTGTACCCCTGCATGGGACATATTCGATCAAAACGACCGTGCAATTTCCCGACCAGCCACTTCGATCGTCGCCATATAGTTCCCATTCGCTCGGTAACCGTCGCTCAAAAACTAAAGCCATCACACATCGCGCCCGCATTCTTCTACAACCGCCCGCAAAAATCCTTTTTTTTTTTTTTTCTTTCCTTTTTTCCTTCCGCGATCCATCACGACGGCTCGAAACGCGATCGGCACAGCACCGGGCGCATCCATCGCGCGCCGAACCGATCGGCGAGCAGAATTTCGCAAGAGAGAGAGGGAAAAGCACCAAAAAAAAAAAAAAAAAGGAAAGAAGACGACGACGACGGCGGAGGGAGCGAATTCCGGCCGGGGCCGGGGGGGACGTACATGAAGAGCAACCAGAGCACAATGGAGACCAGCAGGAACCCGAAGAGGAACTTGGCGGGGGAGGCGGACCCCATCCCTCCGGCGGGGGCGATCAAGGCGGGGCGGGGCGGGCGTCGGCGGCGGGGGCGGCGGCGGGGAGGAGGAGGAGGAGGAGGAGGAGGAGGGGGAGCTGCTGCTGCGGCTGATGCTGCGGAATTGGCGGCGAGGGGAGATCATGTCCTCCGCAATGGCCCTGGATTTGAGATTTTTATGGGAGGACTGGAAGGATCGGATCCGCGATGCTCTCTCGGTCGTCACCTGGGAGAGAGAAGAAAAGGGAGGAGGGGAGCGGGGGTTGGGGGTTGGGGGGTGCAGACAGGGAGGCCGCGGGTGGAGGGGTGCTGCCGATCGGGTGCGGGAGGGCGCAGGGGAGGAGGGGTGCTCTCGACGTGCCGCGGAGAACCGGGGGTGGAGGGGAAGACGTGCCGGGCGTTAGATGTGTTCCCGTCTCGTCCGGCTGATTCGCCTCCTCCCTGGCGGCGACTTTCGAGAATTTTCCTACGTTTTTTTATTTATTTTATTTTATGATGATTTTAACGATGGTGTCCCCCAAAAAAGAAGAAGTTAATATCACCAAAAAAAAAAAAAAAAAAATTCTAAAGTGGTATACTTATAATAAGTTTAACTTTTATTATTTTCCGTTAAAGTTTGCTGTCAAATTACTAAGTTAGATGGCAAGTGATAATTAATAGATTTTATCCTCCGTTTGTAATGAGTATATCAATTTATAGTTTTTTCATAACATAAATATAATTTAATGAAAATTAACGAATGACGAATATAGTAATCTTGGGATTTTTTGTTGTATCAACTCCAAAAAAATCAACATTTCAAAGATTGAGCTAAATCAATTGGCGATAGAAATATATGAATAAATCAAATAATAGAAGGAAATCATTTATGAAAAAATACACAAATAAAAAGATTATGCCGATATTGAAAATGGAAGAACATTTCGACGTTGGGGGCTCTCCTTGTTTTGTGCCAAATGAATGATTTGAAAAATATTTTTCCATAAAAATGATATTTTGAAATAATTAATCGGTGAAAGGTATTTTTATTATCTATAACAATTTATATGTAGATATTTTTTGTAGACAATAAAAATATCTTTTGTCCGTTCATTTTTGTATTTGATAAGAGAGATCATGTTTAGAACAAACGGTCTTTCAAAATATTCAATTTTCGTGAAATAAACAAGGCTGTGAAATCTTAAAAGAAGGTTATTTCATGGCAAAAAAATCTTTAAATTTAAATACTGAAATATTTGGGGGATAAAACATAATTATGAGTTCACGCATCTGTCCATGCATTAATATCTGCAAAACAGTCATTAAGAATATTGGAAGGAAGAATTTTTTTTAAGAGAAAAAAGAAAAATAATTGAGATCCCTTGAAATAGAAGGTTCTCATTTCTTTATATAATAATTTGTAGATTCACGCTGTTTTCATCCTCAAATAGCATTACACGCACCATAAATTTTGAACTGTCTAAATTTGCCCTCATTGGAGCTCATTTATGGTGGGATTTATCAAAGAGGAAAATTACATCTTTAATGTAGATCTATGAATTAATGATCTTTATCAACCTTTCCCAAACAATTGTTTCCTCTTCTTAAAGTTTACATGTTCATTAGTTTTTAATGAGAGTAATCTAAGACTCGAATATTTTAGTAAATATGTAACTAGCAAATCGTATTTCGACTTTCGATATTTGGATAACAAAAAACTAATTGACCTACAGAAAATGGTTTCCATAAATTCAAGATAACAAGCTTAGATTGGTGCAAAACAATTTACCTTTCTATTAAGAAGAAAAACACTTTTCCAAAACCAACAAACAATTATTTTTCTTTAAAATGATTTTCAATTTTTATGAATTTTTTGGGGATAAGAATCGTATAAATGTCAACACTTTCATATGGCGCTTATTTGAGTGTCATTTCCAATTAATCTGACCAAAAAAGTTGCGGTACTCATGATGTGCCTATTATTCTTATGCTAATTTTTGGGTGGAATAAATGTAATCTAAATCGCCAACTACCTCCGACTCCAAATCAAATGGCTCACCCAACGCCTTAATGCCTGCACTACATCTTGAAGACGTGCTCGAGGAAGCGCAAGTTACGATGAAGTTCTTGGTTGCCGACACTGGAGCGATAGCTACTGCTTGGAAGGTTTAATCTTAAATGTCGCGATGTCTTAATTTAGTTGTCTGAAAAGTTCTGTCGCATCTTCTCTTATTCGGGGGGCATTTTCCAAGAATAGATGCTGAGAATCAAATCAATTTATGTATTTTATAGGAGATTTAAGGAGGGACGTAACCCAAAAAAAAAAAAAAAAAAAAAAAAACTCCAATGAACCATCAAATATGAAACTAGTAATGAGCGTTACTTAGGGGGTTATTGCCCTCGACGAATTTATGCGTAATTTCAACGATAAGAATACTTAAGGGCTTCAAATATGTCACACGGCGAAAATTCTGATTTTGTAACTTTACAAGTGATTATTTAAGTTCCATGGCACTTAGATCAAATCAAATTAACATCTACTACAATTTAGCTTGCTAATAACCTTCTATACATACGCTTGTCAAGGAAATCATGCCCAAAAATCGATTCACGATTCTTATCACTTCACCCTAAACTACTCTTAGCAAAGATAAAGGTTTTGGATCCGTTCAAGAGAGAGGAAATTATTGACATCGAAGACCAAGGGCATCTTGCCATGGGAAGGCAAAGGCATCGAGCTCAGGCTCCTAGCCGATCCAAATATAAATAACTCGATTCTTGAAATTTCAGAAACTTTTCAAATGTAAGTTTTCCATGTCATAGCGCACTGAAATAGATTGAATTTTCAAATATTCGCTTTATTTTCTTAAGGAACTTTTTATTTTCACTGTATTTTTACATGCAGCATTTGCTAGTGACTATATTATATCACATCTTCTCATTTTCGTTTCTCTCCGTCTCTCTTTGCCAGGACACGCCTCAGCTCCAAGTTCACGTAAAAGGGTAAGATCTCCAATTCATTGTTGTCAACAAATGCAATCATTTCATTTCGATTTATCTGACCACATGTCGTGCTTTCGCTTGTTCCTATGATGGCGGTTTCAGTTCTGTGTCGTGTGTGCCGTAATCGCTGTCAGCTCTACTTGCCTTAGGCTCGTGATTTTGATAATTGTAAAAGAACTGGGGAATTTTAAAATGAGAATTCTGTCATTCATTATCACAGAAACGCAACATATATACAAGAAGATACATTTATCAAACAATGTCTTAATAAGGTTAAACTACCAAAAATACAAGGACAACAAAATAAAAAAAGATATGTACATAAAACTTCCTAAGTAAATGGCCTAGATAAAAGGCCTAAATAAAAGCATATCATAGCTGCCTTTCCAATATATTTGTCTTTGCAATACCTCCTCAAGTTGGAGCATGGAGATCTTGAATGCCCAACTTGCGAAGAAGAAAGTTAAATTGATTATTTTCCAACACCTTCATGAAGATTGAACTACGTACATAGGACTCGTTTGGTTCAATTTTGGGGAAATGGCTTTGCATTTCCTAAAGTATCTTTGAGTGAATGGGCATTTTGTGAAGGCAAGTGTGTTTGGAAACCCATTTTTTTGTGTATGTTTTGCAAAGCTACTTCAAGGTGAAAAGAAAAATGAAAAAGAGAAAAGAAAAGGGAGGAGGATACACAGTTGTAGGGGAAAATCGTGGGGGAGCGACTGGTGGCGGTGGCGGTGGCCTAGATCTGGCTGCCGGGGGCCAAATCGATTGAGCGCCACTCACCGTGGTGGAGCAACAAATTCCTTGAAGAAGACGAATAACAGTATTTTCGAGGGCAAAAGGGGAAAATATGATTATCAGTAAGGGCAATATTGGAAAAAAAAAATTCATTAAACCTCATAGTTGCATTTCAAAGGCAAGCATTAGACCAATGAGCCTTCAAATATTGAATCATACACCTTAAAATTTTTCCCAAATGGGCTTTGAGGGCTTAAAGCCCCTTGGAAATTCTGAACCAAATGGAGCTTTAATTTATTTGAATGTAACCATTAAGTATCTCATTACAAATAAAATGATAATCCACTTCAATATGCTTGGTACGCTCATGATAAACAGGATTGGCGGCTATATGTAAAGCTGTCCAATTGTCGCAATACAGCTGCATGGGTTGAGAATGTGCTACACCAAGAGAATCCAATAATCATTTTAACCACTTAAGTTCACAAAATGTAGTACTCATAGACCTGTATTCAGCTTTAGCGGATGAGTGAGACACTGTTTGTTGCTTCTTAATCTTCCACAAGATAGGTGATTCTCCCAAAAGAATAAAGTAACCAGTCAAAGATCGTCTCATCAAAGGACAACTAGCCCAATCAGAATAAGCAGACAATTTGAGGTCACAATTGGCACACAACATAATACCCTAACCCAAACTTCCTTTCAAATAACGCAAAACTCTCACAACTACTTTCCAATGAGCTTTCTTTGGCCGCTACATGAACTGTGCAAGAATATGTACACAGTAAGATAATTAAAGTCGAGTTATTGTTAGATAAATAAGCCGATCCACCAAGCGCCTATACTGAACAGGGTTGTCTACATCATCACTCTTAGTAAGGGCCAACTTGTGATTTTGTTCAAGAGGAGTTTTAGCCGACTTGGAACCCAGCAATCCAACCTCAAAAATCATATCCAATGCATACTTACGTTGACACAAGAAAATACCATCTGAGTTTCTCGCCACTTGAATCCCTAAGAAAAATTTCAGCTTCCCCAAGTCTTTCATATAAAAACAACAACTTAAATAGTTCTTGAACTTTTACACAGCGGAAATATCATTGGAGATAATGAGATCATCAATATGAATAAGCACATTCAATTGAGCAGTCCCAACTCGAAAAGTAAATAAGGAGTAATCTAAATATGATTGTTGAAATCCATAAGCTTTCAAAGATGCTGCCAATTTCGCAAACCAACATCTAGGTGCTTGTTGCAACCGTATAGAGATTTCCGAAGTCTACATACCTTCGTTGATGATTGAGAGGCAAATCCAGGCGACATCTTCATGTAAACCTTTTCCTCTAAATCGCCATGTAAGAAACATTTTGAATGTCCATCTGATGAAGTTCCCAATTCTTTGCAGCCACAACGGCAAGAAAGGTGCGTATAGTGCACATTTTTCATAGGGAGTAAGAGTTAGGGGTGAGCATGGTCCGGCTTGGTCCAGGCCACCCCCTAAACTTAGGACCAACCCGTACAGTGTCGGTCCTCAATTTTTAAGATCAAGAACCGACCCTATTGAGCCTAGGACCAAGGACCGACCCTATTAAGCCTAGGACCAAGGACCGGACCGACCCAATGGGTTCGGTCCGGTTTCAGGGTCAACCCAGGACCGATCAATAATTTTTTTCGTTTTATTTTTTATACTCCCTAAAAAAGAAAACCTACAAATTAAAATTACACATCCATCGATAATGTGGCATCGTGCAACTAAACTATATATACCAATACATATTTAGCAAATTTAATATGACACAATAATATCAATTTCGTACTTGCTAACCGCTCATTGAGATATGAGATAAGATGGAAAGCTCTTGTAATCATCTATCTTTAATATTCATAACACCATATGCAAAAGCGTTTTCTTGCATTTGATCATTAGAGTCCACTCAACCAAAAAATGAGCTTCACACCACTTGACTAACATTTGATCATGTAGAGTCCACTCAACCAAAAAATGAACTTTACACCACTTGACTAGCAAATCGCCGTAGCAACTGCAGTACTACTCTACTCTTCAAAAACTTCTACCATTTGACACAAATTGAAAAGCAAAGTGCAGCTGAAATTCATTAGTAAAATACAATTAAATCATAAAAAGTTCAAAATACTTAATATAAACCATGAATGTATAACTTCACATCTTGTTAATTCACTTGAACTTCTAAATGTCTGAAAACAAAACAAACGACACATAATTAATACTCAACAAAAGTTTTAAATTGAAATTACTATTAGTGTTATTGATAGAACATCTCAATATAATATAATAGAACAGACATTTTACTTAGGTTTGAATATATAAAAGAATTATAAATAATATAATATAATATACGGGGTTGGTCCGGGGTTGGACCGACCCAAAACTCTTAGGACCGAGGACCAACCCGCATAGTGTTGGTCCTGAAATTTCAGGACCAAGGATCGACCCGTCTCTTTAGGAACCGGACCAGGACCGGTAGGGTTGGGTCGGTCCAGGGTCAACCCTAGACCGTTGCTCACCCCTAGCAAGAGTCTCTGAAAATCTATGCCTTCAACTTGTTTATTTCCTAGTATCATCAACCGCGCCTTGTATCATTCAACACTTCCATTAAAATTGTATTTAATTTTATACACCCACTTGCTTCCAATTGCTTTCTTCCCAAGCAGCAAATTTTCCACTATCCATGTGCCATTACTTCTAAAGCATGTATTTCTTTACTCATGGCCTCTCTCCACCGTTCATCTTTAGTTGCTTCCGCATAAGAGTTTGGTTCATGTCCTATAGTAATTGCTGCCAAAAAACATCGGTGTTGCACAGAAAATTTTTTATAACTCACATAACGTGCTATAGAATAAGGCATAATTGAGGAATCAGATCGGGCAGATGAGCATGTTAAGGGGCTTATTTTAATGGTGTTTGTCACATAATCTTTCAAATGAACAGACGATTGCTTGAACCTTTGTCCCTTGCCTAGCTGCTCTTCGACAACGTCACTTCTTTCCACGTTCTCATTGTTTATGTGGATGAATTCCTCCATTTTATGATTCACCTCATTTTCTCTATCTACACTTTTGGCGTGCTCCTCTCTCAAGTCACTTTATAAATAATCAGCTTCATCACCCAACTCTATAACTCTATTTTTAATGAGTTCATCACTTGCTATTTTCTCATCAGCATATGGAAATTCCATTTCAACAAACACTACATCTCTTGATACAAAGTATTCACCAGCTTCTAAATCAAACAATTTCTACCCCTTCTTTCCCAACAGATAACCAACAAAATCACATCAATGACTTCTACTAGCAAATTTATCTTTATCCCGATTCTGATTATGCGCATAGCACAAACAATAAAAAATTTGAATATGTTTGTAAGAAGGAGGTTGGCCAAAAATAATCTTATATGGGGTTCTACCATTCAATAATATAGATGGAGCCCTATTAATCAAATACCTAGTTGCGAGTACACATTCTCCCCAAAATTCTATGGGTAAATTTGCTTGGAAACGCAAAGCTCTTGCAACATTAAGAATATGGTGATGCTTTCTTTCCACTTGGCCATTTTTTTTAGGTGTTCCAACACAAGAAGTCTAATGCAATATCCCATGTTCATCAAATTATTCTTTCAAACACAAAAATTCACTCCCGTTATCACTTCTAACGATTTTTACATTTTTCTCGAATTGGCATCTAACCATTGCAATAAACTTCCTAAGAACACAAGCCACTTCATTTTTTTCCATTCAGCAAATATATCCACACAGCATGAGAGTAATCATTAACAGTTGTCAATAAATAAATTGCTCCATATGAAGCTAGAACTCTATAAGGTCCCCACAAATCACATTGTATTAATTCAAAATAATCTTTAGCTTTATTATCACTAGAAAAGATCTCTCTTGTTTGTTTTGCTCTAAAACAAACCTCACAAGTTTTATTGGTTTTTCTAACCATTTTGCCAGCTTCTGGAATTAACTCCACCACCTTAGAAGAAGGATGACCCATTATTTTATGCCAAAGCTCAAAAGATTCCATAGTAGCCATCGCCATTGTGTACTGAAGTCACTCCCTTGAGAAAGTAAAGCCCCTCACGTTGCTCACCCGCTCCAATTAGGTTTCTCGAATTTAGGTCATGTATAGCACATATCTTGTTGGTGAGTTGAATAACCAAATTTGAATTATTAAGAAGTTGTGATATAGAAATCAGATTGCATTTCAAATTGGGCACAAAAAGAACTCGTTGCAATTTCAAGTCTCCTCCAAGCAACACAGTTACTTCTTTCATTGCCATGATCTTTTCTCCATTAGGTAACTTGACTGAGCATGGCGCCAACGTTCCTATCATATGGTGGGAAGCTCCTTGTCAATAATCCAAGGAAAAATACTCATGGGCACCATTTTGATGAGAACTTAACATTCCCAATAAAGTTGCTCCACTGCTCATCATTCAATCCATTAAGATCCTTTAGATCTGAATCCGTCACAACTCCTCGCCCACCATCAACTCCAGTTGCCTTTGAGACGTTGGCATGAGCACCACCTCCCTTGTTACGTCCACCTCTGTTACTACGCCTTTTGACCATTACCTTGTCTAGCAGAGGTTCCACGTGGTCTATTACCCCACCATTCTAGATATCCTATTAACTGGAAACAACTTTCAGCATCATGTCCCTCTCGGTTGCAATTAGAACAAAACAAGATTTTATCTTTTTTCCCCCTGAATTTTGACCACCTGCCTGGATTGCAAAACTCATGGGATTGCCTCTTTCATCCTTGGTTCGTGTCATAGTTTGCACTTGCTCTTGCTGAACAACCATAACATAGACACGATTTAGATTAGGCAAAAGTTCAGTGCTCTAAATATTAGCACGCACTGTTCTGTATCCTTTTTCATCTAAGCCCATCAAAAACTAATGAACTCCCTCTTCTTCACGCTTTCTTTCGAATTCAATGGTTAAATTGCATCTGCAACCTGTACAAACACACACTAATAACTGATTATAGTTATTTATTTCATCCCACAAGATTTTGAGTTTACCGAAATAGGACACGATAGGTTGACCATCCTACCTACAATTGACCAAACCGATCTCAGTTGCTGCATCCATGGACCATTCCCAATTGAGAATCTCTGTTTGATATCCTCCCACAGATCTTTCACGTTCTCCATGTGAGAGATAGTCGAGCGAAGTGTCGATTCAATGGTATTAAACACCCAAGAAACCAACATGGAATTAACAGTCCACCAATCTTCAAGATCCAGCGAATCATTTGCTGGTTGCTTGATAGATCCATCAATAAAACCATATATCTTCTTGGCTCGTAATGCAATCCGCATAGCTCGCGCCCATTCTTCATAATTCTCGCCCTTCAACTGAACTTGGGTAATTAGGTTACCCAAGTTGTCATTCGAATTCAGTGTGTAAGGGCTAGAGATTTTCTTGTCTATTCCAAAACTTTCCTCACCTTTTTTTTTCCATCAGCCATGGCTTTGATACCATGTAAAAGAACTGAGGAATTTTGAAATGAAAATTATGTCATTCATTGCCACGGAAACGCAACATATATATGAGAAGATATAGCTATTAAACAATCTCCTAATAAGGCTAAATTACCAAAAATACAAGGACAACACAATAAAAAAAGATATGTACACAAAACTTCCTAAGTAAACGACCTAAATAAAAGCATATCACAGCTGCCTTTCCAATATTTATCAATGTATGTACTACGATGGCTTGTCTACACGTTCCAGATCTCTTGCTTTTACTCGTTTGTGAATGTTCTGATGGTGGGTGCCTCGCGACTCGCGAGAGCCATCAAAATCCAAACTTTTCCGGGTGGTAGAAGTTCTCTGTTATTTTCTTAACGTTCTGTGGAGGCGTCTTGCTAATATTCGATAATCAGTTTCAGCCGCATTGAGGAACACAAAACGAAAGAAAGTCAAACCCGGTTTTTGTGTGAGATTTCTTCTTAGTGTATTGAAGTGTTAAGGTCGTATAATCTTGTCTTTCTGCAATGTCTTCTCTTGGCGTGTTAAGCACTGCATAATTTGCATTTCCTTGCTGGTCGATGTTTAGCTCATCGGAAACTAGTGCAGAGAGATATACATGACACCGTTGCCTATAGAGAGACAAAGCGAAAAATGGGAAGGTCGAATTGTTGGATTCCTAAAGCATAAATTCATTTAGTACCGACGAGCTGTTATGTTAAATATGCTCCTTAGCATTTTTGTTCGGCCACTGCTGTCGATCATCACCCTCCTAAGAGAGGAGAAAGATCCATGAAGATTACATTTCAGCAAGGTGAGTAGACGCTGTTTTCTTTCGAGTCTATTAACTTGTCTCGTCTGTTGTTTTTCTTCTTTATTGGCTGTTGTGTTTGTTTGCAGGAATGGCCTTTGGTGCCGGTCTTGCAATTGCTCTCAGATTCGTCAATGGTGTGTATGAGGCAGCTAAAGATAGTCAAAACCTTTGATTGACGAGTTAGCGACAGGTACCGTCTCCTGCGACTTCGATGCGTGTCGCTGAAGATGTCTCTTTGATTTTCTAAGAACAAACCTTAATCGGATGACCAATGGCCTATGCAAGGGGCCAACGCACAGAGAGTTGAGTGCGCAAATGGAGAAAACTTTGAACCTAGGTAACGTCATCGGCAATTACTGTGACAAAGCAATGCGCAACTGTTTTAGTCGCGTTGCTTTCTCGTTTTCATCTGCACAGCGCGGTGAGATGCTTGAATCCATCTACTCCCGACTGGTTGTTCTCGTTGTAATTGGCTTTGCACAGGCATGGATTGATGGTTCTTGTATGTGGATATCCTGCCGACGTCACCGTGGTCTGCTCCCATTTTTGCAGTGCTCGGGAAACTCATGCGAGCAGCATCAGGAAATGCCAGTCTCATATGGACACACTGCAAAAATGTCGCGCGACATCGGGCATTGTGTCGAGCGTAGAGCGAGAATTGACGAGGGTTGGAAGTCTTCATCTTTCGCTAGAGTTTGTCATCATCCATGAGATAGCATGCCACCGAATAAGCTGTTTATGATAGTTGTGTGAGATGGGAAAATTTGCTGGTGAGAGTCTCTGCTCAGGTTAGTGTTAGTTGTTATGGACAGTTACTCGGTAACTGTACTGGCGATGATAAGTGCATTGCACGTGATGGCCTCTTTGTTCCCCTATTTTATGTTTTCTTCTTTCTTCTTCTTTTTTTAAAGAAAAAAAAAAACAAGAAAGAAGATATATGAATTTGTCAAATATAAAAAAGAAAAGCGTTAAGAAGAATTGTCAAGTTAGTTTAGACGCTCGCGCTTGGGTCTTGACCCAAGCAGTGATCTAACCAAACACCTCATCAAGCACAACACGCTTCCCTCGTCTCTTGCTTCTTCCTCTCCATCTGGCAATCTTAAAAAAACGCCTCGCTTGAAGTCCACGTAAAACGTGGAGCGATCTCTAATTGCCTCACTCTACTTCAATTTCGTCGTCGCGAATGCAGTGCTTTTCGCCCGGTTCGAGCATCCTTTCTCATGGTGGTTCCCGCTCACAGAAAAACTCGGCAATGCGATATTGGACTCAAAGAAAAGCTGATGGCTGGGCTGTTCGGAATTGTATTGAAAAAGGACAAAGTACAATCAACATGTGTAGATACGATTTGTTTTCCAAGGTTTGTGCCTTGGAGCCTTTTGCCCTATGTATTATTGACAATTGGCCCAACTATATGTCTCTTGCATCTTAATTTTCTATCTGCAGTAAGCCTTCATGCTTATTCCGAGCTCGTAAGGTTAACCAATGCACTATGAATCTTATTTGACCTCAAGCGCAGAAATGATAGTCAAAAGGTAAGGAAGTACAATCAACATACCCTCATCCATTTAGTAACCCATATTACAACTCTCAACAGTCATCGAAATTTTTTACACGCATGGACAGAAGGAATCGAGACAGTAAAGAGGCGAAAAACACCTCGTCTCCAGCCAGTATAAAGTCTCTGGAATCAACCATGCAACTGGTACTCGAAAATCACTGAGTGAGCAGCTTTGAGTCACATGCTACGATCTTAACCCGACCGACATGTTCCTGGGACTCCTCATTCTTAAAGGTAGCATCCTGTAGAATGAATGTCCATACGTTGTCGCAGAACCGGTATGTGTGCAGATGTCCCTGAACCAAAACATGAGAGAAGTTCAAAAAAGATGTCAATTTTCTTCTCACAGTGCTCACAGTCTGAAACTACATAGATGGTTTGAATGCATAAGTCCAGAACACACATATCAGCTTATAAGATACAATTCTCCTTCCTAAAAGACTAGAAGCTCTATGCAGATCTCAACAATCTCACAGCACTCTCAGATATTTTTCAACTTAAGTGATGAAACGATGACAAATCTCCTATGAGTCTTATATTCATTGGGAGGCAATTTTTGATGCATTAGGGCAAGCACTGGTGTCCTTGGCTGCAGTCGTCCCATAAGTCACCGACCAAAATCATTCAAAGTTCAAAAAGTCCGTCGAGATCAATCCAGTTGTGCTATAACGAAATGAGCCAAATGTAGGGGCAATTACTTTCACCGAACCAGAGGAGTCCATACATAGAAAATAACACATAACTTGCAAATTACATGCAATCTGCAATTCATACATAAGCCTTGTAGATGTCAAAATGTCCCAAACTGTATGGATTTTTAGCCCCGAAGAAACACAAGAGGTCTAATTTTCAATAAGTTACATTCCTTTTTAAGTTACCTAAACATGACCCACTGTTGATTGTTAATGCTTATTTAATAAGATTCGGTGTGCAATTAGCATATCGGCTCATTATGGCATCTTAAAATGAAATAAACAGATCTCTGTACAATCAGCAAATCCCTGAATACCTAGTCCAACCTATGCCTATGCCTATGCCTATACTCTGCGCACGCGCGTAAAGAAAATACCATGGCAATGACAATACCATTATAGTAAATGCCATACAAGCAACTAATTGAGCACATACCATCCAGCTATTGATAAAAGAAAAAAAAATTATGACAACACAAGCCATGCACTCCTACTCCTGCAAAGTATCACCTACCAGGATGTATGAAGCCAGCCAACACGTATCATCAAGGTAACAAATTCAAAGAAACCCACACGAGAAACAATCATCCAACAATCAGCCAGAATTACTCGAGGACAGTTCCATCATAAGAAACCTACTACTCCTGCCAGTCCGCCTTTTCAGATGACAATCAAGGCAATCAACGAACAGCACAGCTCGATATGACGACCGAATACGACAGAAGCACGACAAGAAGAGAACTTTTTACCTTGATAGCGACCTTGCTCTTGACCTGGGTCTCCAGCGCCTCGGTCATGGACTGAAACGCACGGTCGTCAGGTCTCAACACGAAACACACAAGCGCGAATTCGAATTCAAAACACGAAAAAAAAACACCAATAAGAAACGAAGATTCGAATCCAGATCCGGACCTTATCGAACTGGACGAGGACTTGGATGGCGAGCTCGGGGCTGAGGGTGCCGTTGGAGACCATCTCGTCCAACGTTTCCGTCAGGCACATCCCGATCGTCGACCTCCGGTAAAGCTCGAACGTCGCCATTTCCGCCCCCCTTCGATCCGCCCGATCTGCGCCCCAAATCGAAAAACCCCCCAACCGAAATCGATTCGATTCAAGAATTCCACGGCCCAAGATGAAAAAAACGAACCGTTCGATACGGAGAAGAAGAAGCGAGAGAGAGAGAGAGAGTACGAACCGCGCGCAGAGAGAGAAGACAGTGAGCGGACGCTTCAGCTGGAGAGCTCCTCCTCTGCTCGTCAATGGGGGGGTTAGAGAGAGAAAGAGGGAGAGAGAGTAGAGAGGGAGAGAGAATTGGGGCTTTTTATACCTAGATTCAAAGCGGAGCGGCATATATAGCAGGTGGACGGGATGAGGACGGTCCACCCCCGGGGGGAGCGAATTGACCGGGATGCCCTCCGTGGGCTCGAGCCCCGATCTTGAATGGGCCTAAGGGCCGATCCCGAGGCCCATTGGACTTCACGCCGGGAAATTTTCATCTGGATCCGGGCCGGTTCTGGCCCACGGATGCTCGACGAGGAGCGACGTGGCGACCGACGACCGCCACGTGCACGGACGCCGCGCTGACGTGGAAGACCCTAACGAAAACCCCAAAGCAAGAGCAAGAGAGGCTCGAGACGCGTGAAGCGAAACTTTCTGGCTCTTCTCTGCCTGACTTCTCTTTGCTGCGTTGCACCCATGGACGAGATCGTCAGCTCATCGCCGCCGCAATCGCCGCCGCCGTCGCCTCCTCGCAACGCCGCCGGCCGCGCTCCCCCCACCGGAAGCGGGAGTGGTCGCCGGGGGACGCCGCCGCCGCCGTCGGAGTCGGCGATGTCGCGCGCGAAGAAGGAGTGCCTGTCGTTCGCCGTGTCGGTGCAGGAAGGCCTTCGCTACGTCAAGGCTGTGCTTCTCGGCCAGGTAATGAGATCAGCTCCGAAACCCCGGAAATTCAAGAACCGGAATTCGATCGTGAAGTGTGTATTTATGTTACATGACATGCGGAAGTTTGCCGTCGCGTCTCGTGGTGGCAGGCGAAGAAGATGAGGGCGAGGAACGAGAGGGAAGCGACGGAGGCCGACTTGCGGAAGGCGAAGATGCAGGTGGACGCGGCGGACGCCGCCGAGGACGCCAAGAAGCGGATTCACGACAAAGCCGCTTGATTCCTTTAATAAAAAATGAAGGGATAAGTGAGTTAATCGAGTTTTTTTTTTTTTTTTTTTTTTTTCTTTTTCCCTTCTCTTGGGTTTTTAATTTCTAATGATAGCCGCTAGGCATTTTCGCTTTTATTAGGCAAGTTTATGCTAATAATCTATGTGTTTCCTTTGGTCAATTGGTGGTAAAGAACGCTGATGTCTCCTGGGGCATCGTTGGTTTAAGAAAAATGGAAAATTTCCATACTTCGACCAAAGGGAAGCTAATTTGTACAAGCCACCCCATTATTCGATATGCATAGGCCCATCAAACGAATGAGTGGGGTGGAAATTGCTCTGGTTAAAATTCATCTTTTACTCTGTTTTAATATATTTTTATGTCATATAAATTTGATAATTCATATTTGACTAACTAAATATTCAACCCGATCTATATTATTAAAAGACTTTCATATTTAATTCAATTTATGAAATTTAATACCTAATTTCTATAAAATTGTAGAAATGAATTAAATCAAAATAAATTGTGAAGTTATTTAATACTCATACAATTTTAGGCTTAACAGTTCTAAATACATTTATAATTTATTTATCGAATATAAATGATTCATATAATAATTCAGTCCATCAAAGATAGGTTAAAAATGAGTTTATAACTCATTCTAACATATCTAAATATGCGCAATATCGTCAAGCACATAGGAATTTCAAGAGCAGGTCCAAGATTCAGCATCCTTCTTGTCATTAGGAGATGGCGGGCCTTCGAAACGGATGTAGTCGTACATGATTCCTTGGAGAGGACTCGTGCTCATGGTTTGGGAGAGGAACACGGTGTTGTCCCCGACAACGAGCTGAGCTCCGGGTACGTCGACGACGTACGAGCGATAGAGCCCGTGGATTCCATGCCGGGCAATAGTGTTGTCGTGCCCGATCACGCCGCTCGAAAACAGAGGAGGATTTGCTTGTGGGCTATTGACTCGAACCTAGAAACATTGGAAAAAGAACGCGGCACGGAATCAGTGACACCAGAAACGAACTGAAATCATAAGAGCGGGTGAAATTCTAAGAAGTTGGACGTATGTCAGTGTACTTCCAGTTGTGCAACATTGGCCGTGGCCAATGCCAAACGCAGCTTGTAAGTCTCGGACGGAGGAACATCGTCGAGTTTGAACTTGACTTGCCATGTCGTTCCTTGGTACGTGCTATCGTTGATCTTCCTGTAACTCGAATTCGATCAAACAAGTGAAGTGTTGCCGTACATACGAACGGCCAAGGTTAAGGTGACATAATAAAAGAGATGCGTACCTGGGAACCTGTGCAAAGAACCAATCTTTTGTATAATCACTCGCACCGACCGTATAGATCAAGTCACTATCAGGATACAGTTCGGTGTACCTTTCCCATAATCCATATTGCCTGAACCTGCATACGAAAAGCGAAATTAGCTTCCTCTATGTTAAACGACATGATCAGCCGAGTGGTCGAATGTCGAAGTGGACTCGACCTCGATCTTCCATTGACACTACAATGTCTTCCCCCTCGGAGCGATCGTGAGGGTCGCACCCGCGGGTTTTGGGGATGGAATTTCATTTGATGTACATGAACAGGATAGTTCAAATTCTGGAAACAAAAGATTATACAGTCAAGTCCTGAGAGCTTTACTTGTCAGGATGATTAAGATAGAGCTTGTTGATGTACTTCGGGTTCGGGTCGGGCACATAGAATTCCGCTGCGGAGCGATCCGGGATTCCGATCTCCCACAATGTCGGCCCGTTTCTAGGAGGCTCAAACACAAGATCCCCCACATCCACTTGACAACCTATTCACATTCCTCAAGAGGATTATTATTATTATTATTATTATTATTATTATTATTATTATTATATATATGTATTTTGGTTCATGCACATTATTCATCTCTCCACATGAAATATGGTAAATTGATTTGTAGTTAGTAAAAATTAATCATCACCTGACGTTATAGTAATCACCTCGTCATTTCGATAATCTCCGATATAGCAAGGCGCCCACACATAAATGTTATAGTCGCCGGTGCGTATATTACTAATCGAGAAGTAACCATCCGAGTCGGCTTTTGTCCAGAATTGATAACCCTAAGGATCGATTTGATAAGGAAGTGTAAAAATGGTAATTCTAGCTCCAGAAAGATTGACCAAAATTAATGGGAAGGATTAATTATATTTTCTTGTTCTTTAATCATTCACCTTAACTTCTGTTTGCCACGACCCAACTTCTCCCGGAGGTGCTAGTCCCACGTTCGCCCCGTTGGCAGGGATTAAGGTATCGCTGATGTACCTAAGGAATAATTCGCAATTCATTAAAAAGAGAGATGTATATATATAACTTAATCAACAAACATTTCATTCATTTATTTTTATAAGTGATGTAAGTGTTCATTTAAAAAAAAAAAAATCTAAATCAATCATTTTCCGGAGCCTAATTACCTATCTCGAATCATTAGCCTCCCATTGACGTAACCCCGCTGATCGGAAATCTGGTATTCCGCCGAGGTCGGAAAGGCATAAGGCCAGCCCTGGACTTCGCTCAACATCTGCAACAGTCCCCGGTTTTCTCAGGCGACCGTTTGTCTGTCTGTACTCTTTATTCTAAACTCGAGAGAAGGCGATTGTATATAACGAGCTCTAACACAATTCACACGACTAGTCAATTGATGATCACCTGTTCCTTAGCGTCGTCCCAGAGCTTGAGCGGATTGTCGGTTTCCGAGGTGCAGTTGAGGTAGAAAAACACGGGTCCGAAGATCTTCTTCCATGGCTCTCCCGGCGCGAGCTTCAGCACCAGGTCGTCTCCTCCGTAGTGAGCACTCAGGAACATCTGAAACATGGCACGCTCTTGCACGTATGAGTTAGGAGAATGCAATGACCCACGGAACAAATGAGAGCTAGGAATTCGCGAGGGGAAGTTGTCCACGAGAATTAGAGAGAGATTAACGAACATACGGCGAGGGTAATGGGGCCGACATGGGAGGTGAGATTCTGTTTGAGAAGTCCGCCGGAGCGGAACTCGTTGCTCGGCGTTATTTGCCAGAACCCTACCGGAGGGTCGAAGCATATCCACCCGTGAACCTGGAGATCTTTGTTCTCGCATGAGTACTGGTACTTGTCATCCACCTGCATTGCAGCCCAAATCACACCCTGAGGACCATCTTCTAATTGGATTTTGATTGTGCTACAACTAAGTAGCAGCGAAGTTAACTATAGTGTCGAGCTCTAGTTGGTGAATTAGACGACCAAATCAACCCGCACAATTGGTGATATCTCCGTACAGTTAAGCATGGACATACAGAAGAGAGGGGCGAGAGAGAGAGAGAGAGAGAGAGAGGAGTTAGAATTTCTCGAGATGAAGGCATGAAATGTGTTAGAAAAGTCATACATCAAAAAATTGGTATGATGTAGAGTAGTTATCTTAATTTGCTTAAACTTCTTGATGTAAACTTTTGAGTGAAGGTAAATCCAATTGAATAGTATAATATATCCATAACTTAGGATTCTTAATATTATCGGTGTTCAGTGAAAAGACCAACTCGAGCTGCTTTTAACTGTCATATATTATAATGGCAAGCTCTTGCATCCCTACAGCACCACCAGATTGCTGCAACACCTCCTCACAACTTCGATCGAGAGAGAGAGAGAGAGTACCTCGCCTTTGAACTCTGGTTCGACAGGATCGACAAGAAGAACGGCTTCAGGAGTGGCCAAGGGCTGCCCTCTGTCAGGCAACCGATCGTCGGGAAGGGGCATACATCTCTTCCTGTTATCTCCCACCGCCATATACTTAAACCTATCCATGTAATCACCATCACCGCAACAACCCATCAAATTAATCAACTATTGAGAACAAAAATGGAGAGAGAGGGGGAAAAAAGTTCTCATCAACTAAGATAGATGTCATGCAGCAGTTGCCGCAGCCATAACGTGTGTACTAACTTATCCTTTCTGAGCTTGAAGACAATCCTGGTTTGGGGAAAGTTGAAAGCAGGCCAATCCCCGGAGTGCTCGTAGATTCCATAGGAGTAGAATCCTGAGCAATTCCGAAGCATGACGAACCTGAAAAATACCTGAAGGAAAGTCAAATCCTTTTCCCCTCATGTATTGTTTGTTTTTTCATACGCTTTACGACATGAAACTTGAAATAAAATCACACCTTTTGTCGATGTTGAGGGGAACCATCTGGCCCGCCATGGAGGAATCCCACATCCTCGTGAACGAGATCTCCACTTGCTCCTCGTTCTCCACTATCACGTTGAACTTCGTTGCATTCATTCTGCACCACCAAAGCCACAGAAGCATTAGATGGATAATATGTAGAAAACATATATCTTTGAATTGAATGTATTACTTTTGCCGATCGAAAAATAAAGATGCATGACCAATCTAATACATCCCATAATGAGATCAAGATATGGGCTAAAATCATTTCCGAACGGGGTTGGAATTGATTATATTATGTGACGGCGGGAAAAAGTATAATCATAAATACTACTCCCTCCTTCAATGACAAGAAAAGCTCATTTTAAGCAAGTTCTAAACTCATGAAATGCCCAACTATCTTTCGGCCATGTTGGCTGAATATGAAACTGTTGTCACCGGCGGCATGAGATGTGGAATTTTTATCGTGCCCCCTAATTTACACAGAAGTCTACAGTTTGACCACTCATCCAACTCCATCAGGTTCGGTGTATTACTTTTTTAAGAAAATATAAAAAATCGAAATGATTAGGATATACTCAAAACTTAGGCCAATGCTCGAGTATTTCATCGATCAATTTGATCACGAAAGCTTGTTGATGCTAACGAAAATGAGTCATAATCTCGCAATAATAAAACACAAAATTCCATCTGTCCTAAATAGATCCAACCTTCGTAACCTACAACTTTCTGTTATCGATTTTGAATTTTATTTGTTCTTTGTGTTTAATAAAACGATCGAAATGATGATGAGGCTTACCTATCATCGGTACCGGTCGTGCCAGAACTACCTGCTTGGCTCCACACGAGGTCCCAATACCTGCGACGAACCGTAAGTTTGAAAATCGAGAATTATTTCAGGACTAGATTGATTCAACTAATTTGTTGACGCACCCTCTGTTCCATTCATCGTTAAGAACCTCGAGCAAATTGCTGATGCCGTTGTATTTGATCCCAGTGACGAATCCCTCCGGTTTCGCTATTGTCACCTGGACCATGCCATTGTCCATCACCACCTGCGCCGCGTCCATGCACGTCCGCACGACATCAGCTAGATATGAACTCCACGATGCAATGTCTCAACCTTAAAGTCGAGATCGTATGTAAAATGCTTTTCTAGGTAAGGTCTAAAAAACAGAATGCACGAATCGAGTGGTCCGAGGTATAAATCTCGTTTCTATGGTGGGGATCGGTAAAAACTCGGTCATCTTTCTATATAAGGTTTTAAATTTGCAAAGTCGCGAGTAGAGCTGGACGAGGAGGTTTAAGGCTCCGTGTCTAACCGGCCCGTCGATCGAGTTTAACGGGTACCATATGAACACGGGTATTTTCTCCCGGACAAGAATCTCCGACATGAACTCCGGCTAAAGGTGCCGAGAAGATAACATGTCTAGATTTGCATGCACCTAGAAAAAAGTGTGTATAAAGATCAAGAAAACCGAGGACTCACTTGCTTATCCTGAACATTCAATCGCACCCTCAGAGACGACGCAGTAAAACCATCACTTCCCGTTTTGCCACCTTCTTGAGCAACAGAAGCATTCTGGTTCTCCATCATTGCTCTAATCACGTGGAACGAGGAAATGTATATGAAAATTATCTTGCGCTTGCGCGCCGGTTTCCGCAAATGATCTCTAGTAGCATGATGTAAGAGATACCACAAGTTTGCGAGGGCCTTTACGGGGTTATAAGAATGACGTCTTTTAGCTTTGCTTTCTTGAAGTAAACAGCAAGCAATGCTCTTTGGCAGACTGAACTTTTATTTACTTCACTCGGTCGCCACCACTGTTTGGTGGGTTTGCGAAATTGAGGCGTGCAAGGATAGACATCTTTATAGATTCCAAATACGGAGAATATCGTGGTTTATTCCACGTTTATATCATTAGATTGCTCGTATTGGAAGACTTAAGTTCTTGCAAAAGAACAGTATAATTGCACGGAAAGGAAACCTTGACATGGGATGGATGCGTGTTGCGACTTTGATCGATGCTGTCTTTGTAATGAGTTTTGACGGTTTCCTCAACCTTGATCTTTTTTTTCGTTACTGAAATCTCCCGGTCATCGGAACCATCTTAAGCTTTTAAGCACTCGTCCAGCACAATGCCAACACAAGAATTTTATAGTTGATAAGATGTACTTGGCAATGGAGGTCCTGGCCCTCTACCATCGCGGCTGCAATTTCTACATCGACAAGAAAATACGGTGTGAATTTATGACAGCAAGTCTCGCAGATGGGGCATCACCTGACTGCTCGTATGCATTTGGCATGATCCATACCCTTCACTACTCCGAATTTGGTCTTTGAAACTCAAAAGTATCGGATTATAGTGCCAAAACAGCATGGACGACTTATGTTCTTGACATCAACAAGGATATATAAAGCCATAATTGCTTCAATCTCGAGCTTAATAGAGATATAGTAATAGTAGACTAAAGGATAACTTGCAGGTTTTATGGACGCAATCCTTAAGAAAACTTAGCTGCTAAGAATTGATTTTGATGTGATTGGAGGAAAAGATATGGTCTCTCTCTCTCTCTCTCTCTCTCTCTCTCTCTCTCTCTGAACTTGACATGCTGCATTATCGTTGGCCATGGAGTGCTTGGAGAAGCCTCAGCGAGCTCTATAACTCCAGTGATTAACGTTTAAGTTAATTTAAGTGTCATGGATGTGAAATAACCATGAATCACATGCATTAATTCATGCAGGGCCTAATAGTTGGCTACTGAATGTGGCCAATATCTGTATAGCTATTAAAAATTTCGCCCCAGTAACGAAGTTCACATGAATTTTCAACCTTTGTTGTACAATGAGTCCGTTCGAGGGGACCGGGATGGCTTTGTTTTGTTCATCATAGACTGAATCTCAAACTGTGATCAAGACAATCCATTGAATTAGATGCTGTTCATGTAGTAATTTCTCACTGACAATGGAGGTACAAATGGATGAATTGTTGCCAGGTCATCATTGAATGATTAGCAAAAAAATCATGACCATCTTATTTATGGTATCTAGAAAGAACGACTGTGTTGAGGGATCTAAATGTAAGGAAAAGAACTAAAATCTGTTTGTAGAATTGGAAGGTGGAGGTCCCTCGAGGCGAATGTAGTCATACATTATCCCCTGAAAAGGGCTTACGCTTCCTATCTGTGTGAGGAAGACGGTGTTCTCACCCTTGATCAGTTCGGTGCCTGGCACGTCGATGGAGAACAACCAATAGAGCCCATGAATGCCATGTCTCGCAATAGTGTTGTCCCTCCCGATCACGCCGCTCGAGAATAAAGGAGAGCTTGCATATGCGTCATTGAACCTTACCTTTAAGAAGAGAACATTATGAATAGAAGTACTAGTGGACTACAATGGAGCATCTCTCTCTAAATAGAGGCTGATTAAAATTCAGTAGGGCTAAGCAGCATACCTGCAGCTCGGAAACGTGAGCGGTCGCAAGAGCCAATTGCAATTTATAGGTTCCAGTATGATCGATGCTGTAAATTGTGAACTTGATTTGCCAAGTAGTTCCGTTATACGTGTTATTGCCAGTTTCTCTGTGACACAGGATAATGTCCAGCTGATGAGTTACATTAGGCACAGAAAGCTTTTACTTCATATTCAGATGAACCACATGGGATTTTTTGGAAAAGAAAGTCTTAACAGCAATTGTTTTTGTCTGTTTCTTTCACTTTGAATTAGGTTCGCCAAATGATTTTGCATTCCAAGAAAAAGCATGCCACGTTCCGGCACTGCTATTATAAGATGTTCATCACGTTATCGTTCATGCATCTTGAAATTCCCATGAATGCAAAAATAAAGAATGAAGACTGATTATGAAACTAAAACCTGGTAACTTGAGCAAAGAACCAATCCTTCCTGAAGTCGCTTGTCCCGACTGAGTAAATCAAATCTTCATCTGGATATAACTCTGCATACCTTTCCCACAGCCCATACTGTCGAAACCTGGGCAACGGTAAATCAAATGTTGGCTCTCCCAGGCCAAGAGAGGACAGAGAGAGGGAGATCATATGGTTGAAACATGACTCACCTATCAGGATGATTGATATAGAGTGGGTTAATGTATTGAGGGTCAGGATCTGGAATGTAATACTCTGAAGCAGTACGGTCAGGAGTGCCTATTTCCCACAGCGTTGGGCCACTTCTTGGAGGCTCATACACAAGTTCGCCCACGTCGATATGAGAAGCTGCCCATCGACATGTGTTAATTCATGTTAGTTGTTCAAGAACAGAGAAAACTACCAGTATCCAAACAAGAAAGCATATACCTGCACATATCGTAATGTTGTTCTCATATTTGTAGTCTCCAATGAAACCTGGAACCCAAGCATAGAGGCTGTATTGGCCAGGAATAATACCGCTGATGGAGAACTTTCCCTCTTCATCTGCTCTAGTCCAAAATTGATAGCCCTAGTAAGGAGAGATTTGTTATATAGCGAGAATTCTCTGTATTTTCATTCTTCATTAATCACTAAGAAGGACTTGCATTAACAAAAACAGATCCAGCGCTCACAAAAACTCCAGAACAGCTTGACATAGCCCTGGTAGGCGACTGTATATACTGAAATTAAAAATTACCTTGGTTTCTCTTTGCCATGATCCAGCGTCTCCAGGTGGTGCCATTCCCACATAAGCACCATATGCCGTTACACATTCCTCACTAATATATCTGGACAATCATCGATTCATTAGTTGACCAGATGCGCATAGAGAAAATGGGCACCATCTAAGCATTCTGGGTGCATTTGGCATGAAGGTAAGAGAAGTACCCACCTGTCTAGCACGAGTAGTCGACCAGTCACATTGCCCCTTTGACTGGGCTGGACATAATCATCTGAAGCCAGGAACTTGTACGGCCAGCTTTCAGCTTCAACGATTAACTATCAACAAAATCAAGTTAAACCATGCGCACAGGAAGATTGGACAATGTTTGATAAGTTAGTGTATCAAGGTATTCATACAAAACCTGCTCTTTTGCATCCATCCAAAGAGAGCGCGGGTCTTCTCCATCCAAAATAGAGTTAAGGTAGACAAAAACTGGGCCGTAGACTTTCTTCCACGGCTCGTTCGGTCCAAACTTCATTGTCAGGTCGACTCCAGAGTAATGAGCACTCACAAAAACCTTAGGGATTCCAATTTGAGAAAGCAATGAGTGATTGGTAAATTCGTTCATTGTACTTCGTCACCAAGCAAAGAGAATTATGAATGTAACTTTGGAGTGATCAATTGAAGCTCCAACTAAGAGCATTACTGCCATCTAGGTGAGAGAAACCGATATTGCTTCTTCTAGTATCTTAGATTAAGAGGAGAGTTATTTACATTGAGGGACGTCGGGCCAACATGAGATGCTAGAAACTGCTTCACGGGTCCACCGCTGCGGAACTCATAGCTCGGTGTGATTTGCCAAACCCCGATGGGAGGATCTGTGCTGATCCAACCATGGACCTGGATGTCTTTGCTTTCACATGAGTACTCATACTTATCATCCACCTGCAACAACCAACAATAAGCTCTCAAATAATCATCATTCCCAGTGATCTTCATTTCCGATTCCAGAATTTGATCCTTTAATAAGTAAAACGACTGTCGGATCAGAAGAAACTACCTCTCCTGTGAACTCTGGTTCCACTGGATTAATGAGCCGAACTGCCTCAGGATAGGCCAGGACTTGCCCTCTGTCTGGCAATCTATCATCTGGAAGGGGCATATATCTTTGCCTGTTATCTGCTATTGCCATATAATGAAACCTAGGCACATCGCAAAATGCATTAAAAAATTAGTTCAATCTGTTGAACTCCTCCACCATCAGGTCCAGATTCTTCATTTAGAGTACTTTTGACTTTTCAAAAGATGTATGGGAATTGAACCTTTTTGATATAATTTAGAGGCAGTAGAAACGTACTTGTCCTTTCTAAGCTTGAGCACAGTCCTTGTGTTATCAATGATGAAAGTAGGCCATTCTGCTAAGTGTTCGTAAATTGCATACGTGTAGAAGCCTGAAGATCCACGGAGCATCACATACCTAAAAGATCGGCATTAATATTATCACCACCAGACGTGTACCTTTCCCCATAAACACAACATGCTAACATTAGAAGGAGACGGCGTACCTCTTGTCTATATTTAATGGAACTACCTTCCCCTCAAGTGACCAGTTCCACATTCTAGTGAATGAGAGCTCAACCTGCTCATCGTTCTCCACTATAACCTCAAACTTTGTGCCATCAAGCCTGCATAAGTTCAGTTTTTCTTGTTACGGAGCAGCAGCAGCAAACATTTACAACTGGAACTTAACATCATGTTTTGACATACATCTTAGATATGTACTCAAGGGTTACGTGAAATTTACAGACAAAAATTACTTTAGAAGGTCTGAGGTTGAAAATAATAGGTTTTCCTTTTGGTATACGGACAACTTCAAGAATGATGTTAGAATGGTAGTGCCAAAAGAATGAGTCATCTGTTGTACCATTAAGAGATGCATAACTTTGATTTGCCCTGATAAGAATTTATCCTCAGATAAAAGCTTCAAATGATTCATAAACGCTCTAAGGGATCAAGCTGTTGAGTTGCTTACTACATAGCTTTCATACAATTCAGCTGAGTCTTCATTGCAGGCTACAAAGTGACACTGTGGTGCCAGAGCTCATGTCTGATCAAATTAAATGTCACCTGGAACTTCAACAGAAGTGAAGTTTGAGTGCAGAGAAGATGGTAACATAACATACCTATCAAGTTTACCCTTTGTTTTGTTACTTCCCCGAGCACTCCAAACCACATCCCAGTACCTACATATTCCAGTAAAATAATTCAGGTATCTAATCATTTAACAAAAAACAATAGGATTGAAGTAAGAAGCAGCAATTCAACTATTTTTGCAAAGGCTAACAACGCTCAGGAAAAAGAAAAAATGGCCTTCCTGAGGTTCTGGTTCGTTGCAGATTGCAGCTGATAACATGACAAGATAGACAAGTATCACTTGGTAAGATTTTCTTTAGAGGCTGGTCCATTCACTTTGGCTGTTATCGAGTGTAAGACGACTTGCTTCGATGATCCATGACTTTATTCCTTTACTAATTCTTGCTAAAAAACCTAAGAATTTATCTAGTGCAGAGAATTTCATTAAGAATAAAATGAATGAGGAATGGCAAGTAAAAACGAAAGAACTCAAGACATCAACAATCGTATACCCTCTGTTAGATTCACCATTTAGTTCGTTGAGCAAATTGTCGACGCCATTGTACTGTATTCCAGTAACACTTCCCCCGGGATTTGACAAATTGACTTGGAGGATACCATTATCCATAACCACCTGCAGAGCGCCTGATCAGCGTATTGGAGAAGAAAGACCCAGTGGATGGAAAGCAATTTACTTATGCAACGACATGCTTGTGATTCAATCAATCCCAATATTTTTGCTGAACAAAAGAATGAATCTCTCTCTCTCTCTCTCTCTCCAGTCGATCCCCTAAGAGGTCCTGAACCTCATGACTGTTGCTCCAAAGGAGCCTTTTCTATCTACTAATGCCAACTCTAAAAGAACAACATTATCAAAAATCTACTTTGGACTAAGACGTCCGTCTGCATGACTTCCGTATTCAACCGGGAGAAACACGAAAAGATTCACCACTTCAAAGTTTAAATATTAACAGAGTGCACCCGAATAAAAACGAAAGCGAAATAAAACAGAGATAAAGAACTGAGAGCGAAAGGAAATCCCATACATATTTTTCTCGGACTTGGACTTGGACCCCCCCGGAGGGCGGCGTGGAGGGTGCAGGCGCATTAGCCTCATCATCTCCACCACTAGCCTCTCCAACATGTCGCACAACATCAATCTTGGTTCTCCTGACACACAGACCGGGGAACAGGAATGCAGAGAATAACATCAAGAAAAGGGCAGTCCTCACAAGACCCATCATCATTCCCAAAACGTGAGGAGGACAGAGCAGAAGTTTTTTTAAGAGGTAGGCATACCTGCTTTGTGGGGGTGGGGGATGAGGAATGTTTTAAGTGAGGCGTGTGATCCGGTTGCAACGAAATCCTCTCGAAAAGGTCACAAACGAGATGACTGCTGGGAGTTTCCTTAAAACGTAAGACAAGGGATTAACTTCCTTTCTTTGCTTCCCTACTTCTGCCTTCTCTTCTTCCTCTTCTCCCTCTTCTGGTGCTGCTTAATCTCTCTCGTGACTTCAAGTGACGACGAGATCACGTCCGTAATATTTCTTTCTTGTTTTCGAGTGTCTTTTCCTTTTGTTGTCACTTTCTGTTTGGTTCCGGGGTGCGGACAATATTCCGAGGTCGCCCGCCCGTGAAAGGAGTCAACACGTGACGTGCGGAAAGGTCGATACTAGTTAAATTGAAGGGTGGGGAAGAAAAAGAGATAAAGAAAAGAGGAATAAGCATGGAGTTGGAAAGGAATCATGTTCAAGTTGAATAAAGACAGCAAGTTGGTTGCACCTAAAGTCACCAAACGAAATGCACTTTGTCAATTGCGTTGCCCACACCAACAACCGAACATGGGCAACATCAAAATACTGAGAAAAGTCTTTTTAGGCTATGTTTGATAGTCGAGATAAAAGTCGGGATGAAAGAAAATTTATCATAAAACATATTTGCTTCCCGTCAAAGATAGAATAAAGTTACATATAAGAAAGATGGAATAAAAATGAATAGGATTTTTTATATCTATAATATAAAATTATTTTTCTTAAATAACAAGTTTATTAGATTGAAAAAATTAAAATAATATTTGGATTGATATACAATGAAAACTCAAAATAACAAAACGAATAATTGACAATTTTTTATTTACTCCTATTTATACATATATATATATATATATATATTTTGAAATTCTTTCTATCCTATAATATATGTTTTGTGTATGTGTGTGTATCTGTATGTGCGTGTGTGTATATCTATATATGTTACATATTTTAGATATATTAGTATAGTCTATTATTTAATAAAATTTATTAAGTTATGATAGAAGGGAATGGAAAAAGTGAAAAAGAGAGGAGAATTAATTATAAAATAAGTAAATAAAAATGAAGCAAAATAACCCCAATGTTAAATGAACAAATTTAAACTTTTTGTATGGAAACAAATTTAAACTTGAAACAAAACTTTTTCACTTTGTCTTCTCTTATCCATATCTTTGGTTCATGTTGAAGTTTCAGTTTCATGACTCATTGGTAGTTCTTTTTTCATGTCAAGCTCTACAAAAATGACGAGAGAGTCAAAATTCCTTCACCTGCGTAGCTCTCCAGTTCATGTTAAAAGTGCACAAAAATTAGTAAAAAATTAGAAACCCATCTTTTCTCTAAATTTGTAATTCATATTAAAGTTTCATGAAAGTGACAAAAGAGTCAAAACATTATATTTTTCGGAATCACGATGGTTAATATTAATAATCATGTTGTCTCTTTTACTAGATTTGGAGCTTACTTGCTGATCTATATCGTCCTTTATATTTCTCATCATGGTTGAACTTGTAGTTCTGTAATTTTTGTTTGTGCATTTGTAATTTCATCAGCAGTAAATCACAAGGGATTTTGACTATATCTATTTGTACATTTTCAAGTTCATTTTCATATCAAACAATAGATAGAATTAGATAGGAAAACATCCGATTTTGTTATTGCGATTTACCAAATAATTGATAAGACATCAAATTTACTGAATTTCTTATCATATCCTATATGATTCTATCTTGATTAAAAATCCAAACAACCAAACAAAACCTTAAGGAATATGCCATACTCTTCTTCGTTCCCATGAAAATAATATCGAATTTCTTAGTGATGTCATATTTGCATTATTTCGGTTGTTATTTTCTAACCTTGTGAGGTGATAGTATTGTCTATCTTACGAAATGTTTGGATACATCATTTATTTGCCTACCCTGCGATACAATAATTGCATAATCAGAATGTATCCACTAAATAAAGAAACAGAGATCTAGAGATTAAAAGTTAGGAAAGAAAGATGAGGACGATGATTCTTCTTGCTATTTCTGTATTTATACTACCATGTTCGTATATGCACTTTCCTCCTATTCACACGCAATGAAATTATTGGCCTTCATGATCTTTCGTCTTTATGGTGCTTATTTAGGTTGGGTTTCTTTATTTGACCCGCCCCCATAAATTACAAAAGTGCAACAATCGATACATTTTCCCCATGTTTGAAAGTATATTTCCAGAATTTCAAACCAAAAAAAGAAAGTATATTTCTAGAAGTCCGCGCGTGAAAATGCAAATCACTATTGATCCATGTCAGTAAATTTCATGATCCACTGCTAATTGAATTTTCATCGGCAACTGCCCGAGTCATCGCCACTTTCCTTAAGGTACTTGATTGTCTTAACTCAATTTTATAAATCACTAATATTTGCTTGTGTAATTTAACAATGTGTCGAAGTAACTAACATCCATTGGCAATTACCACCCATTATTTTGAATCCATTTTAACAACTGTCATTTGATTGGTTTTAAAATTACTAATTCTTCCAAACACTTATGAAATATTTATTTGCAAAAGTTACCATCGAATTTAATGTTCCTACCTTCTACAACAAATTACCAATATTAATGCGACCAAACTACCAACTCTTCATGAATTGACCTACCATATAATTTTGACTTTACTTGCTCTTATTTAATTTGAGTTAGCCACGGTCAATAAAATTGTTAAAAAGTCACTACACAGTTCAACAATTTGTCAATGATGATGTCCGCCCGTTGAAGTAATCAGCTCTTACAACAAACGGATTCTTACGAAAATGCAGAAAATAATTTATTCGGCTGCTCTATTTGTAATCACCAGCCATACCATACCGTCACCGTCAATTTAGACCGTACCGTCAGAGAAATGAAATTGTCGTAGATCAACTCATCCAGGGAGCTCCAGCTAAAGATTTAAGCAATTCTCACAATCGTTCCTTGGCATAGCCCAAAAAGGAAAAGAGGTCAGCACACAAACATTTCTGAGACCTCCATTAATATCCGATTCTTGGGGCTATGCTAACATCAGAAACATCCAAGTAACTAATGCACATGCACATTGTCCAATATCATTTCTAGATCATGGGAATATCAAAGCATCTATCAAATAAACAACTGCCTTAATTTTCTTTTTCCTGATCAACATGTCTGGTGAAGTCGAAATGCACAAACATCCTATCCATAGGGAGAAAATCAATGGATCAAGATGTAACAGTGGTGCCTGGTGGAGCCGGGGTGTACGACATTATTAGATAAACGGTGCTATAAACATGGCAAACGCAACGCACGGGGATTTCTTCTTCGCTATCTTGCATGCTCAAGCTGGGGGAGCAACGGCCAATTTCCCCACCACAAAAGATTCCTGCCACTGGAACTCCAGGAAAGTTCTCCACAAATGGTGAGCTATCGACATTGAAATCATTGAAAAACGATTCTCCACGGCCAAAGGAAGAGAAAATGAAACCTCCGAAAACCCAGGGTTTGCCAGCACTCACAACGACATTCCCCATTTTATCAGAGCAATCAGAATCACTCCCCAGATTCAGACTTCTCAGGCGCGCTGAGACTTTATGGCATGAGGCAAGGGCAGCTGCAGGATCAGAATAGTAAAACTGGAAACTATCTCCGCTTTCAATGCCAGACCCCTCAACACGAAGGTATTCAACACCCCTGTCAAAAATATAAGAATAGTCCTCAATAAGGAGGATAAAATGTAGTTTCACTTGAAAAGGCTAAAGGTGAAGCTTGGGAAGGGTTGTCCAACCAAACATGTAATAAATTCACAAGTTGCAAAACTTTAACGGCTGGTCATTCACATTCACATGATTGTTGCATGCCTGAAGCAGGCAAAAATTGATGCCATGTTTAAACTCAATTCCAACTGAATAAGTAAAGCAATGATAGGTGAAGTCAACATATATCCTAAGCTTACTGGACTTTGAAAACCTCTGACATTTATTTTATGCCATTAAACTGAAAGATGAGAAATAGAGTCATAATCCCATAAAAAATCTTGAACTTTTCTGTGTGGCACACCAATGGCCCAAACTTTTTTGTCTCAGCAAAATCACCAAAGTTGAAATAGTGACCCAGAGTACCTTCCATTAAACTTTCATCCATAATGGCCCTTAAAAATATGATGCGGCGAGGCCCTTAAAAATATAATGCGGCATTGTCCCTGCATGCTGCCACGTCTGATTCTCAATTATCATTATGGACAGAACTGTGACAGAAAGTATCTTTGGGTCAATAGTACAAGTTTGGGGCTATTGGTGAGACAAACAAAAGTTTAGGGTGTTCGAATAATTAAGAATCAAACCAGGTTTTCATCTAATAGCTTAAACTTGTAGAATAGTTAGCAATAGTCCCACAAAATCTCACATTGAATCAAAGTTGAGGGTCCTGAGTTTGAATCTTTCCAGGCTCTATTTGCCTCCCCAATTAAATATGTCTACACTTAATACTAGGCAAAAAAACTAGACTAAGCATGAGGGGCACTGTTGGAATAATGAATTAAACTACATCTTCGTCTAACAGCTTAAGATTTTAGAACAGTTGGCAGTGGCCCCACAAAATTTCACATAGGGTATTGATGTCCTCTGCAGAAAACTTCAGGAATATTGGTGAGATTTTCCCTGATATATAATAGGTTAAATATATTTCATCCTAACCCCCCACCACAATGTTATTCTAGCAGCCAAATCCAAAATATAGGAATTGAAATCACTAGAACAGACTCAACTCAGATTCATTTAATTATAAATTACCAAATTGCAAATAGAATCTTTCTTTGTTATAATGAAGATCTACTAGAGCCAATATCACTAAGTCAATATTGAGGTATAGACAGTGCAAGAAAAACTCCAAAGATTTGGTTTCAAGTGGAAAGTAGAAAAAGTATGACAAAAAATCAACGAATTATTGCTCTCTGTGTCCAACCTCCCACCAAAAAAACCAACCATGGAAATATATAATTCAACATAGAGACAAGGGTAAAGAACCTTCATAACTCACCCCATCACACCGTGAAATGACAAGAATGACATCAACTTTGCCTTATCTGCCCCAACTTCATAAATCCTTCTTTTAGTTACTCCAATGTACACATCAGGGTATTCAACACGGTTTTCGAGCTGCCCCATAGTAAAACAGAGGCAATAATAAGATTATTATAAGTTGGTAATAGTGAGTTTTAATCCAGATTATTTAGTAGCCCAAACTTATGCACATAACATGACGTGAAACTTCATAACTAAAAATATAGAGGATAGAAAGATCATAAAACATCAGATCTCTATATAACTGCCACACATGGGAATTTCATTAAGTAAACCTTCATATTGCTATTGAAAATCATGACCAGAAACTTCTAAAGGAGTGAATGATGCACTGTTCTGAATTAACACTCACCAGATTAGCCGATACAGGTTTCCCTATTTCCATGATATTCCAATTAAACTACAATTTGTGAAACAGATCTTCCTGGCCAAACATGACCACTGGATTTGATCTCGACCATAAAATGAAGAGGGTCAAATGGATTGCAGAAGGCCTTGAATTTAAGATTCGTCTTCTCATGTAAATGACCGCAAAATATCTCTGACATGCAGAACAAACTCTTGAACAAATCAAGGAGCTACTCATTTGCAACAACTGTGCAGAAAGTTCTACAGTTCCTTACAAAGTGTTTGGGCCTGTTTGTTTTGTTCTTTCTTTCTGTTCATGAACACAATTTCTGTTTTTTTATTCCGGGGAACAAAAAAAGAATAAAAACACGTTTGTTTGCATTTTTGTTCCAAATTTATTCTTTTGTTCCCGGGAACAAATTTGGAACTGAAACAAGAAACAAGAAAAACTTGTTTCTTATTTCTGGAACATTTCCGCGAAACAATTTTTCTTTTCCCTATTTTTTTCTTGGGTTAATATCCTGAAAAATCCCAAACTTGTACACATGTGACAAATCTACCCCAAACTATTTTTTTGACCACCAAAAACTCCAAACTTATATACCTTCGACAAATTTACCTCAAATTGGTACACTTGTAACAAATTTACCCTATGTTAGTTTTAGTTAAATTTTCTTATTAAATTATAAAGTTAAATGACACGTGACAATTGACTCGTATACCAATTTGGGATTTTATACTCTATTTGTCATAATTTACAATTTTTGTGATTTTTGGTGGTATTAATCTAAATTAGCGGGGGGTATATTAGTCACAAATTTACCAGTTTGGGGTTTTTTTTTTGTCGAATAAATTAGTTTGGGGTAAATTTATCATAAATGTACCAGTTTAGGGTTTTTTATAATTAGTCGGGGTAAATTTGTCACAGGTGTACCAGTTTGGGGTTTTTCATAGTCAAAAAAATAGTTTGAGGTAAATTTATCACAAGTGTACCAATTTGAGGTTTTTTAAGGTATTAACCCTTTTTTCTTCTCTATTTTTTTCTTCTTTTTACTTTGGCCGGTCGCCGGCCCTCGTCAGCTGATCGCCAGCCATGGCCAAGGCTGGCGATTGGCCAAAAGGAAGGAAAAAGAAAAATTAAAAAGGAAAAATAAAATAAAAATATTTAAAAATTAAAAGAAACGAAAAATTATACAAGTTTACCAAACATGTTTCTATTTTTTTCTATTCCAGAATAAATTTACCAAATGCGTTCTTCTGTTCAAAAATTGTTCCCTGTTCCCTAGAATAATTTTTTAACAGAAACGTTACCAAACGCACCATTTTAATCCACTAAGGAAATACAAGAGCTTATCATAACCATTTATTCCCAAGACAGACAATCTTTCATGATCACAACCCTTGAGTGATCTCAGATTCATTAAACTCTTGTGAAATATAATGCCGCGGTTTAAAGCATATCAACACCCTTTTCATATGGAGGATCCATATAAGTGGAGCAACTCTCAAGTGACTCTCAGAGAATACTTGGCAAAACATGATTACCTATAGAAATGGGACTAACTCATCCCTCAGATGGACGACTGTGCAGAAAGTTCTTCAGTCCCTCACAAGTGATTTCAGTCCACTAAGGAAATACAGGAGCTTATCATAACCATTTACCCAAGACAAATGATCTTTCACGGTCACAACCCTCAAGTGACTCTTAGATTCACTAAACTCTTGTGAAATAAAATTCCATGCTTTAAAGCACTTTGACACCCTTTTGATTTGGAGGATCCACATAAGTGGAGCAACTCTCAAATGACTCTCAGAGAATACTTGGTTAAACAAGATTCTCTGTCTAAATTGGACTAAGTCATCCCTCATCATGGAAGGAACACCAGAAAAGGAACTCAAGTTCATGGCTCTGTTACCAAGGATCCGACTTTTAAGTGGAGAAACAGGATCTAAGGACAGTACAGCAGTGAGAAGATTAACAAAGGAAACAGGTAGCATTATCAACTGGATGAAACATGAGTAACAAGAAATCATCAATCATTACTCGAAAACTCTGTTAAAAGAGAAGGTGCAAATTTGGGAAGCTCCAAAACTGGGTCAAGTGTTTGAGACTAACATTGACATTATTGAATCTGCAAGTTTTAACGGTAAACTTTGGTCTCATACCTCATCTCTAATGTCATTCAGAATTCCTTCACCATCAAGAATTTCCTCCTGACCTTCTCGCCTAGCAGTGAGCAAAGTACAGCAATCACCAACTTTAACAGAAGCTGCCCTGTGCCTTGGACCTATAGTTGACAATCCATCCGATACTGCCACATGAAACTTAATATCACCTAACCCTGCTCATGCAACCAGGCCATGCAGGAAATCAAACGTTAGCTGGAATAAATCAAAAGGAGATCATTAAAAGGGCAGACTAAATGACAGAAGGTAAGTGCGAAACAGCAAGAGTGAACAAGTTTTTTTATTTTTATTATTTTGTTTTGGTGGCCAGGGGTGTTTGGGGTTGAAGCATTTAAAATAGGGCAGATATCTAAAACAAGCAAATAAGAAAGGGTAAAACAATAGAAGTCTCCATTTTATCGACACAAAAAGACAAAGGTAAAGCAAAAAAGTTTTAAAATATTGGGAGCATTTTAAAGCAAGAAAAGCTGTATAACTTGATTTTTAGTGCACATGCAGGATCGTGTCTGAATGGCTCATACAAGGAAGACACGAAGGACTAAAAGCAATCGGAACACAATACAATAAAACCAGAAGACTAGTGCAAGAAACAGCAAGACTGACTGAACTTTGAGACAGAGAGAGAGAGAGAGAGAGAGAGAGAGAGAGAGAGAGAGAGAGAGAGAGCATGAAAGATTAGAGAAGGAATTCTTGCCAGAGATAGAATCAGGAAAACAACCCAAAGAATAATGGAAGGGAAAAACAAAAGCATTGTGAATAATCAAGAAATTTCAGACAAGCATGTAGAATTTAGAGTCTTATGAAGTGTACTTCCTTTCCTCCATGAGTTCCTGTTTTGAGAGTGTAGAGCATGCTTCTATTTTTTGAAATAAATATGGAAATACATCAACAGAAGGAGCGAAACCAAATTCAAATTATCACCAATTGCAGTAGACAATTACTCTTGGATTCATTTGCAACAAAATAAAGGAATTTAAGAATGAATCACAAGCACAGACCAAGGGGGCTGTGTATTGCTAAAACTGAAACAATACGTACATAAATAACAATTACCAGGGCATTTGTGTCTATCTTTGGCAAACACAAGTGCAACAGCACTAATGGCATATTGCTGTTGCCCAATCGCAGAGATGTATCTGGAATCGTCCGTACTTCTGTACTGAAAAGTGCCTTTCTCATCACCAACTATCGCAGCTTCCAAAGGCATTGCATAATCTGCAATGCACAATTATGTAAGATGTGCTTGTTCATGAGGCCACAAGAGCCAATGCCAACTGCAGAAATTTGATCACGGTTGTAAGAAGATGAACAAAATGAGCTACAATGATGATAATGCCTAACTGATGTACTTGTTCTTTTAGACTGTAAACCCAACCATATTAACCACACAAAAGCACATGCACCGAGTATGGTGAATCAAGAGAAGCAACTGCTCTTTCCAACAGAGGTTTGTAACTAAGAAATAATATTTTCTCTAACTTTGAGCTTCAAAATGGTGGCCAAAATCATTTTTTTCACCATATGAGGTTCTGTTAATTATGAGCCAAATTTGCTTGAAGACCAGTCTTTCATTCTTAGCTGAGAAACGTCATGATTTTGACAGGAGGAAGCAATTTTAAGTCTGGCCTTTAACAATTTCACAGTCCAGATCTCCCCTGTAGATAGCTATAAAGCCCATATGCTAGTAAGACTCAACTTCAAAAGCATTAAATAAAAGCCCATCATGCAAGATGAAGTGCACTTTTATCAACAGTATTCTGATAACTTAAACAGCAAAATTTTCATCTGTTCAGGTCCTAGTCTTGGACTTTTGATGTCTTGATCAAGGTCCTCATCTACTCGCTTTGCTTATGGATATGGCTTCTCCATGAGTAGTGTTCAACCACATAAGTAAGCTACAACCCTCTCTCTCCCTCCCTCTCTCCCCCTCCCTCCCTCCCTCCCTCCACCCTCCTCTCTCTCTCTCTCTCTCTCTCTCTCCCCCCCACTCTCTCTCTCCCCTCTCCCCTCTCCCCTCCCCCAAAAAAAGAAAACAAACACCTCATATTCACTGATGAGCACTCTTGGGTCCAGGTATAACTTGGTTAGTATCATGAGACTTCGAGGTGCAATTTTGTATTGCTCAAGACTCAAACTAACTGAATCGAATCTATCCTACACTTAAAATTAGTGCTGTTGGAACCCAGGAGCCTGGGAATACTTCTATAAGATGTCAATAGCACATTTTAAGGGGCCATCTATGCTGGTTATAAGACGTGTATCTGCACATAAAGCATAAACTATTCTCTTATGGCATATTTTCATGCGTTAAAACAGCTGACTTTTTTTTATCCCCTATATTGTTCAATTTCACCAACCCCAAGTGATTCAGGAGATGGTTTTATTTTTGACAGCCTAGCTGCTAACTCCTGTGAGAAGCATTGGGCAAAAAATGGATCAAATCAACAGCCTTTTTTTACTAAGCTGTAATTTACCCCTTACCTTGTAATTTCTCACCCTAAAATATAGATCCATTCTTCTGAATGATGGAAGAAAATCAAGGATAAAAAGGACTATTTCCATTTCCATCTCCCTATGTAAGAGAATGAGAAGGATTAACCAACCTAGCTTCTCAGCAGCAGATTTGATCTCAGCGGCTCCATCCTACAAGATCATTGTAACATGTCAACTAAGGCATCCAAGAGAAACGAATTTTCACTTATATGAAAAGGAAAAGAATGTAAAACAGGTGACCAGGGGACATACTCCAAACATAATAACTCCAACTGGTGTTGAGCACCCTGACACAGCAACTGAGTATTCCGTTATATCCATTATGAACTTGTCAACCATTAACCTGTCCTGGTATCAGCAAGAGATTTATACATTAAACCTTATCTATAATATTTTGTGTACCAAGCTTTGAACGAAAGAAAATTTGAAGTTCCACTGACGACAAGTGGCATAAGTTAGACCAGATCTCACCATTTTATCCGGTGGCACCTGCAATTGATACTAATCCAGCACAATGACATAAAAGGATTCATATAACCGATCCATTTAGTGGGGTAAGGCTTAATCTGGGTTGTCACAGCATCAATTGGTCATGGCCCAAAGACTTGAGGGTCAACGTTCAATGAAAATTGCTATATATAGAGAAAATTTGTACGCAAATATAAGTCCAGGATCTCTTTACCTCATTTGCTTCCTCCAGATGCAGCAGCGGGACAACATCAACTTTCAATCCCGGTACAAAACCCACGGTCAGGATAATACCCCGTTCAGCATTGTCAGAACCTTCATTGTTGTAGGAGGAACCACCATCATCAATACCTCCTTCAACCTGCAATATTTTGGTTCCACAGAAGGGCCCAAATAGAAAATCAGAAAAAGCAGCATTCTTAAAAACCTCTTCAGAAAGAGTCCTTGCCCATCAATTTTTGTGTTGTCTTAATTTATGTTTTTTAAGAATATCTCTTACAGGAAATAATACATAAGGCAGGATCTAACCTCTTTGACTTGGTTGGTAAGTGCATCTACTCCAATAATTCCACTGTCAGCAGATATTACTAGAGGTGTTCTAGCTCCCAATTTTTGACCAATCTGGACCATGAATACTTTGATAAATCAAATGGCAACAGGTAAATGGACTGGAACAAATTGAAAGACGAAATTGAATAAATATTACTGAAAGGCCTTTTATCAATATTCATACGTATTGAAGAGCGTCTGTCTTATTAACGTTATTTCCAACATTGACAATGGCAAAATGTGGGCAAATTGGCTCAGACAAAACCTTATCGACAACCTCCTGCAAAGCAATCTGCAAAATAAAAGAACAAATCCATAGCTCAGTAGAACTACAAACTAGCTATCAGGTGAAATAATTGCACCAAGACTTCACGAAAAGGAGGAATAAATGCTAGAGAAAGCAATGCGAGCTCAACCCGACAGTAATGAATGAGGAAAAGCAGCCCACTTATTTGGATAATCTCCCTTACTAACAAATGATCACGTTCTAGACCAAAACACAAAAGCTGTCGCCATTGATGAGTATCTTTAGGATTTTGTTCTCATAAATTAGAACCATAATAATGATTCTCCGGAATTGCAAATTAGCTGTGATGACGTAAGCTGAACCCATCAGGTCCTGGTAATGAAAAGGAAAATGAGTTTCAGTTCAGCTCCTAGTCCAGCACAACATAAAACCCTAGCTCAGCGTTGCGCTCTCAGAAGCTTCGAGGTCGCAAATCTGCAGCTAGCCCGTGGAGCATTAATAAAGTCAGTTGGCCACTAGCAAATGGTTCAGTTCACCAGTGAAAAATCTGTATTCCCTTCACGAGTGCCATAAAGTTGCCATCTGCACGAGAAGGAATGATATGTGACAGTGATACGATGCCAAATGGCATCCCACGCCGGCATTTCAAGTGGTATCATCTTTACAATTCCTTCATCTGCAAATTCACGCATACACCAGCAATCTCCCACTGCTGAAGGCGCACGAACGCACACTCCCTCTGTGAACCACTTGGTGAGGGACGCAGCACGACGATTCATAGTCTATATTCGTCCTACCTGAGCTTATATAATCTAATTGGCAAAGATTTCACGAGAATTTCTGCCTGGGGACCAGACCAACCCCAGAACGCATTATGCCGAAAAACCTAACAGTGAAATCGAAGAGAAAGACCACCCCATTCCCCCCCAAAACACCGACACCCACCGACTCGAGAGAGGCGACCGAAAGGAAAGAGAGCTCGCCGGTTCGGCTAATCTACCTGAGCGCAAGGGTTGAGCGAGAGAGCGGACGCGAGCTTAGGCCGCGAGAGGATCCGCTTGCAGACCCGGTGCCACGACCTGCTGACGCACGCCGCGGACGCGAAGGTCGGCGCCGGCAGCCGCCGCAGGACGCTCTCGAGCACGTCCTCGCCGACGGAGCCGAACCCGCCGAAGGAGGAGGAGGACCGCCCGCCGCCGCCGCCGCCGCCGGGGTGGAGGAGCTTGCCCTTCGGGGAATCCGCCATTGCGCGCCGAGATCGCGAGCAGCACCCCAAGGCACTGGAGCTCCGCTCGTCTTATACGAGCGAGACAGGACGAGCTTCAGTTACGGTTAAAATTCCAGATATTTTATTTCGAAACTTTTCTTTTTAAAGAAAATTATTTTTTGATTAAATAAAGATATCACTTTCGTGACGGCACACGTGTCGCGCCGTGAGGTGCGGCTTGCGTCCTCGACCTGTCCACCACCTGCCCGATTCTGTCCGTATCTGACATTTTCGCCCCGATTTTCTTTGCCTTTCTTCTTTTGCCCCTCTGTCGAAAAACATTTGCGGAAGGTGGCTGGGGCGGACCAATTACTTATCTGATTCAAATCATTTAGGGCGCGCACCAAATCATTTCTGTTCCGAAATAGTTTAGAATAGAAATAAATTTTTCTATTTCTAGTTACGGATGAGTTTCTAAGCAAAATAACCGTTTGATAACGACACAAAATTTCTACTATAAAAATAGAAATTCGTTTGATAACGACACAAAATTTCTTTCATTCAAACGGCGACGGCGGCGGCGGCGGCGGCCGGTGATCGGCGGTGGCAGCGCAATCGGCGGTCGACGACCGGTGGCGGCAACGGCCATCGACCCGAGGTGACCGGCGGCGGCCGTCGGTCGGCGGTCGGCGGCAATCGGCGGTGGCGGCAGGCGCTGACCGGCGGCGGCCGTCGGTCGGCGGCAATCGGCTGCGGCGGTCGGCAATCGGCGATGGCGGCCGGTGACCGCGGCGACCTAAGTGGCGGCGACGGCAATGAACGATGAAATTTTTTTTTTTATTTTTCATTTCTATTCCGAAATAGAAAAATAGAAAATTTTTATTTATGATTTCTAGTCCAAACCTATTTAAACAAGAATCTATTTCGAGAAATAGAAAAGTGAAATAATTTTACCAAACGGTTTCTATTCCATAATTGTTTCTGGAATAGAAAAACTATTTCTGGAACAGAAATAGGTGCTTGTCATGCGCGCCCTTAGCGGCGAAATAGAGCAATTAATCTACAGAACCTTTGACCGCTGCTCCCAGATTCCATTGAAACCGCCCACAGTCGCGAGTAAGGTCCGTCAAACAAGTGAATTAAGTCGAGTCAAAGATAATACGGCTTGATTTGACCCAATCAATTTCTATGCAATATGAATCTTATAGTTCGTACTCGACAACGTAGACTTATGTCGCTAAAACACCATCATGTTTAATCAAATCCAAGAAAATTCATATTAAAGTCGAGGTGATAGAACGAGAAAGTGAAGATAGAGTTATAAATGTAGATTCAGTCTAAATGAATTATGAATTTATGTAAATTTGTATTATTTTGAGTTTTATAATTATAAATCATTTTATGATCAATTTACTAAACATAATTAATCCATATAATAATTCGGATGATCGATATATGAGTTAAAAAATTAATGTGTAACTCATTTCGATAAATTTAATTGTGACCTAAGATTTCACACAAGATATAAGTTTTGCTTGGTGTTCATTAGCTTCAATCACCAAAGGAAAGTTGGCTTCACATGCGAAGGTGCTACCATTTCTCATGCCTTGCTAGTCTAGCAGCCAAGTTCAAGGCCTTTGCCTCTACTTGCAAGGGAGATGAAGCGTAAAATTTCCCCTGTTGTTGCTCTGAGAAACCGACCATTGGAGTCTCTTGCGAGGAAGATTAGCAATACCTAACTCGAAAAGAGAGTGGGATGCAGGAGTTCAAATTGGACACGATCCTGAAAAAAGGAAGCATGGATTGTCAATCCTCCGTCTGAAAATGTGGAAAACATGTTAAACGATTATGACTACATGAACCGGATGTGGCTTCATGCAACGAAGGATTCTCGTTCGTCACATCCTAACCTTTTCGCCGATCACGGACGACTCATCAATGGTTGTTAGCAAAGATAATCAGACACGTCCTGTACTTTTCGCAATTATTGATACAAAAAAAAAAAAAATTGTCACGCGTGGTTATTTTTATGCTTATTAATTCATGCGAAAATTGATGGAAAGCGCACATGAAAAGCCTGCTTCCAATGAGCCAGCCTCTTTTTTTTTTTTTTTTTTTTTTTTTTTAAATATTGTCTCCTGAAATTCTTATTCTTTTTTTTTTTGGTTTTGCAACTCGATTTACATAATAATCGGAAAAGTTATATATTAAAAAAAAAAAAAAAAAAAAAAAAAAAAGCACCTGTCCGGCAAGTTGAACGTCGTTGTCTCAAAAGCACTGGCGAGCCACCTTGAAGACACCGAAAGAACACGAAGGACAAGTTGGAAATCCTCAGCGAATCTGATTCGGAAATTTTAATATTGACTCTCCTGAGCAATTCTCTTTTGACCAGCTAGTCATACTCTATCCAGCTGTAATTTCGTACCCATTGACGTTGCCTAGTCGCCATTAGTTATAGTTTTGTGAGCAATACTCTTTTGACCAGCTAGTCATACCCTATCCAGCTGTAATTTAGTACCCATTGATGTTGCCCAGTCGCCATTAGTTATACTTTTGATCAAGAGCTCATCCTTTTATTTATCAGACGGCGGTCGTTGAAAGCCTAATCACTTACCCCCTTTTTCAGTGTTTTTGTTTTTCCTAGTTTGTTATGCAAAACGTATGATTTCCTAATCTCGGGCATATTTATTTCGCGAAAATGAATAAATTCAAAAAATACTTTACTAAATATGATTATTTGTATTATTTATAAAAATGAATCAACGAAATATATTTTATTCATTCATGAAAATTATAAACATAAATTATTATCGATTTTTCATTAATTAAAGAATTTATCATTTTCTTGAAAATATTTCCGTAACACCAACAACGCCCCTTGCCATCACATCAATATCTTGCCATAGCGTTAATCGCCACGTCAGCTTCACTTCGTCGCAATCTGGAGGTAGATCAGATGGACCTCGCTGAAAAATAATAAAAGTTCAGGCCTCGATATCGGGCAAATCCCAAGTTCAAGGACTAGAACGATAAAAGTACAAAGCTTCGAGGGCCCAATGTGCAACTTTTTTTTCACCCCATCTCTCGCTTCTAATCCGAAATCTATCAGTACGGACCAACGTGGATATCAAGTTGCTAAAACGACCCTAAACTTTTACTTATTTTTCCATGCACAGGACATGGCCGAGCATCAACTGCACTAATGTCCCGAAGATGATGCTGCTACTGAAGTTGAAGGTGACGACGGAGGAGCTTCGAGACGGATGTAGTCGTACATGATCCCCTGGAACGGGCTGCTGCTCCGCGGTTGCGTGAGGAAGACGATGTTGTCGCCTTCGCTAAGCAAAGCCCCCTTGATGTCCACACTGTACAGCCAGTAGAGCCCGTGGATCCCGTGCCTCGCTATCGAGTTGTCCCTCCCGATCAATCCGGTCGAGAACACCGGGTTCGACTTCGGGTTGTTCACCCGTACCTGTCGAGACAGTGTGGTCGCGTTAGTTATTTCTTCTCGAATTAACATTTGTAATGGAAAAGATTCATCCTCTTTTCCTTTTCTTTCTTGTTGATGATGGTGAGTTTGTGCAGACGTACCTGTAACTCGGAAAGTGTGGCAGACGCGATCGCTATCCGGAGCTTGTAAACGCCATTCTTGTCCACGTTCGCGAGGGTGAACTTGATCTGCCATGTGGTGCCCAGATAGGTTTTGTCATCCTTCTTCCTGGAAAAAGGAAAAAACAAAATCTTGAAAAATTGATTGAGAATGTGCAGGCTGCAGAATTGTTTTGAAAGTGCAATTCCTTCTTTTATACTACATGACATGATGTTCTTAATAAGCTCTAGGAGTCTGGTAAATGCACCAATTTTATTGGAAGAGGATGTGTTACCTAGTAACCTGAGCAAAGAACCAATCCTTGGAGTAGTCGCTAGTGCCGACAGTGTAAACCAAATCTCCGTCGGGATACAACTCGGCATATCTTTCCCAGAGTCCATATTGCCTGAACCTGTGAGCCAAATTACTTTAAATCGCGTCGTAATTTAATGGAAACCTCTTTCATCTTATCAGGCATTCGCCTGATTTATCGAGAAAGCCATGCACAAATCATGCAGAAACCGGAGAAAACTCGCCATGTGAAGCAAATGATTTGTGCATAGATCCAATCTCATTGGGTTAATTAGCATTCACAGTTCATTTACAAAGCTCAAGTGTAATGTCTAACAGAAGTGATATCCTAGTTCATAATGGATGTAAATCTGACCTGTCAGGATGGTTGACGTAGAGCTTGTTGATGTAGTTGGGGTTGGGATCGGGCACGTAGAATTCCGCTGCAGAGCGGTCGGGGATGCCGATTTCCCACACTGTTGGCCCGTCTCTTGGGGGCTTGTATACAAGATCGCCCACATCGATGTTGCTGCCTGCACATACATGGATGGCAAGTCACATCCGACAAACCAAAGTTTGGTTACAAAAGTTCAAGAGGAATTGGAAAGTGAAGGAGGCACCTGGCGTTATGGAGATTGGAACGCCATACTTGTAATCGCCGATGCATCGAGGGACCCATGCATAGAGATTGTAGTTTCCGGCCCGTGCATTGTTGATGGAGAAATACCCGTCCTCGTCCGCACTAGTCCAAAATTGGTAGTCCTAGATTCAAGACCACAAATTGACCCCTGTTAAAACTGTGCTTTTGAAGCCAACAGAAACAAAACTACCAGAGCTGAAATCAAAGCATACAGCTACAGAAACAATCTCTCCTTTTGAGGGTTGGTCTTAATGTAAATGTTATAGTCATCAATCGTAGCTAATGTCTTTAGTTCAGAAGAGCAATCTGAATAAATAGTGAAAGAAGCGAAGCCTAAGTCAGACGGACCTTGCATTCGCGTTGCCATGACCCGACATCGCCCAGTGGAGCTAAACCGATGTAGGCACTGTTGGCGGATATATAGTCGTCGCTCACGTACCTATGGAGTCATCCATTTTCGGTCATGAACAGATAGTAAATATCATGCGATAATGCTGGAGCAATCCCGAATGATGCTTGAACCTGATTCTCTTTCTGCTTTTTCTTTTAGTAGTCTGACCCTCAAATGAAATGGAGGTTACAAAGTTCTATGCTCTCTTTCACTTATGAATCCGAAAATTATTTCGGCACAAGCAATGATTCTATCAAGCGAATCTGCAATAGTTCGACAGAGAAAGCTAGCAGTTTTTCTTTGATCAGGAAGATAATTAAGAGGAGAAATATTACATGATAAGGTTCAGCATACGTACCGGTCAGAGACTAATAATCTGCCATGGACATTGCCTCGTTGGTCTGAGGTGGGAAAATCTTGTGAAGCCAAAAAACTGTAAGGCCAACTCTCTACTTCCACCATCATCTGAGAAAGAAAGAACAAGAACAAAATTCCGACGTGCATGTTGCAAACATCAGTATGTAGTTAGATATCCAGGAGTTCAAGGGGAAAGGAAAGAGAGAGACCTGTGATTTAGCACCCTCCCAGAGAAAAAGAGGATCAACAGGATCAGAGACAGAGTTGACGTAGAGAAACACAGGGCCGAACACTTTCTTCCACGCCTCTCCGGCCTGGAACTTCGGCACCAGATCATCTCCCGTGTAATGGGCGCTCAGAAACACCTATAGTTCACATGAATCTCTCCATCATACTGTCAATACCTAAGATATGGTTCTCAGGATATCAGATGAAAAAAGTTTGAAAAATCACCAGCAAGGGATGCCAGATGAATTGAGTAAGAATTACTGAGTAAAAACCATCAAGCAAAAGACTCGCTGCTCTACTCATTAAGAGAAAGGAAAGACGATCATTAAGAAAGAAGATGGATTGGCACTAGGTACGCCACCAAATACGACATATTCTCTCACATTTTTGTGCACCGGTGTCGATTTGGTCCGTCGAACCATTCATAAAACAAGTATGCATGATAATGTCAATTAGGTCATGGGCTGACGCAGCATACCGCTAGGGTGGTGGGGCCGACGTGAGAGGTGAGGTTCTGCTTGACGGGCCCGCCGGTTCGGAACTCATTGCTGGGAGTAATTAGCCAGAATCCCACCGGCGGATCTTTGCAGATCCAACCGTGCACCTTGCTGTCTTTGTTGTCGCATGAATATTGGTATTTGTCGTCCACCTATTCCGTTAGTTGTGCACAAGGATGATCCATTATTTTTTTTCTTTTAGCCAAAGAGAAAAAGGAAGTATTTTAATCCAGCCATATGAACCGACGTGATAGACAAAATCAATTATAGTAAAAAAAAAAAAAAATTATACAGGAATTTGCGTCTTCTTATAATGAAATATGATTCACTTGATGTTCTTGAATATATTCTAGAACTAGCTGGAGTCTGCTATCTTTTAGACGGAGAACGTACTACCAGAAAAGGCATATCGGTTTATACACAACATGTTCTCCATATTTAAATGTATCGTTTCTATTAATCAATAGGGCAAGAGGGTAAGAACTCAACAAGAACCTAATAGATTATCGATATAAGAGTTAGTTAACATGCCTCCCCTTTGAGTTCAGGTTCGATCGGATCGACGAGCAAGACGGCTTCAGGGTAAGCGAGAGCTTGGCCTCGTGGTGGTGTCCGGTCGTCCGGAAGGGGCAGGTTCCTTTGCCTATTGTCAGCCATTGCCATGTAATGGAACCTACAATTCCCCTCCCATGCAAAAAAAAAACATGGTCGATATCGACAGACATTTTCTTAGATTATGGAAGAAATGTTGCAAGTCAGAAAATTGTAATGCATATGTGCCTTGTTTGCTTGATTACTTGTCTTTCCTAAGCTTGAAAGCGATCCTCGTTTCGCCGAGGCTGAAACCTGGCCAGTCCTTCGAGTGCTCATAGATGGCGTAAGAGTAGAAGCCGGAGCTACCACGCAGCATTATAAACCTAAAATATATCGCCATAGAACTCTTTCAAATCACGTTTAGAATATGCGAATATCAATCAACATGAACACAGATGAACGACAACGTCTAGGGTTGCGATTCAGGTGTGTGACCTTTTATCAATGTTTAGGGGAACCAGCTTGCCTTCAAGAGAGGGATCATAAGTTCTTGTGAACGAGAGCTCCACCTGGTCGTCACTTTGTACTACCACACTAAAACTTGTTCCTTTAATCCTGCATTTGAAATCTCAGTTCTTGAATATATGGCTGAAAAAATTGAAACCTATTATTATCTATGACAGTTTGCAATCAAAGAATGTATGTGCTGGACAAGCGAGAAGTGACTCGTGATCGATGAAGATACAAATCTCGAATTGCTGAAGCTTCATATATCGGGAATTGAGAGTCGTTGGGGAATGAGTTGCGATCACTTACACGTCAAATATCCCTGTGGAACTTCCTGGTGCATTCCATACAAGATCCCAATATCTGCAAAATCAAGGAGAACCTCAAAAGGTTCAGTCAATCAAGCTATTACAGAAAAGGTATTTATATACATTGATGATCATTTTATTGAATAATATATATGCAGAAAAAATTGCTGGAGCTACTAGATATATGTGCATAACATTATTATTTTGGAAATCTGTAAATATACATCTATAGATAAAAAGCTTTACCCTCTGTTGGACTCATCGTTGAGAACTTCAAGTAGATTGTCAATGCCATTATATTGAATGCCAGTCACGATGCCCTCTGGCTTTGACAGAGTCACCTGGACGATGCCGTTGTCCATCACCACCTGCCACATTCAAGTTTCAGCAAACGGACATCAGAGTTTCTGTTTTCTAAAGCCAAAGGAAATGGAGGAAAAAGAAACAAACGACAACGATAGAATACTACATGGCGATCTTGAATATGCAATTGCACTGCCAAAGCTGTCATCTTGAATTCGTCTTCCAAACACATGCAATTGCAGAGTGCAATTGCTATCTATATATATATATATATGGCCAGCTCTAGAATAAGCTAAGTGGACCGCCACAATGGTGGGGATAGCTGGGGACTTGACTTTACTTACACTGCAGATTAAGCATTCATGTGCACTTTCTGAATGTCACTTAGTGGGCTGATCCAATCTCTCTTTACTTGGTCGCCACCATCAGCTTTGGTGTAGGCGGTACACAAGCGTGCAAGAGTCGCCAAGAATAATAATGAATAAAAAAAGCAAATTACTTAAAGATGCATCGACCTGAACAGTAAATAAACAGAGATGCACAAATGACCGACGATAAGTAAATTAAGGTACGCCATGTTGCTCGATCTCGTGCGGGCTATGTTTGTCACTTTCGCTGATCTTATTGAGTTGGGATAAATTTGTGATTTGAGTGACAAGCACCTTTAAAATGTCTCAACCCAACTAGATGCAAGCAACTCTTTCCGAGGCAGACTTGGCTGCAATATCCAAATCGCAGGAGATGACAGAGGAAAAAGAAGGGTTCTTTGACCCGGAGCGAATTAGAGAAAGGAGGTCATATGTTGAATCGTGTCCCCAACCATGGTATATGAACAGCATTACGAATGCCGATAACATTCACTGGTTAATCAAGCATATAATAGACATTCCCTTCGGAAAGGCCCCGTGATGGCCCTCAAGTTCAAGAGATACATACTAGCCTTTTCCTTGCCAAATCGACTGAGCACATGAATATTGCTCGAGAAAGCGCAAAATGCATGTCATACACGAAGAGGGCGCAGATTTTCCTGTATATACAGATACATTCAATTCTAAGTCAAATGGACGACTCTTTTTTCCCAAGTATCATCTTTTGCCAAAGAAACTACTGTAGACAGAGCCGAGTCCAACTCTACTTCAACCCAGAGGGTGAGATTAGGGTCCTTCGAGACGCAAGTAGTCATACATGAGCCCTTGGAAAGGGCTGTCACATCTAGGTTGAGTCAGGAATATGGTATTTTCCCCCTCGTTTAGCAGAGTCCCAGGTACGTTCACATTGAAGAGCCAGTAGAGCCCTTGAATCCCGTGCCTGGCAATTGAGTTGTCCCTTCCTATAAGTCCGCTCGTAAAAAGAGGGCGTCTTGCCTTCGGATCATTAACTCGAACCTTCAAAAAGATTCGCATTTGTTTCTCAGTGAATTTTCTAGTAATAGTGAAAGCAGATATTCCTGTCCATACCTGCAATTCTGCTAGCGTAGCCGATGCAATTGCAATTCGCAGCTTGTATGATTTGCTCCGCTCAACATAGCTTAGATTGAATTTGATCTGCCATGTAGTTCCTTCATGAGAACCATCCTGTTTCCTCCTGATGAAAAGGCATGCCAATCTTTAACAAAATGATCTGGATGGATACCCTTAATTGGATTACCATGAGTCCAGGTTTAAGATGAAGAGACGCTTGTTGGAAAATGACAGAATCAATGAAATATGTAAGCACAAAGCAAGAACCTTGAGGGTTGTGTTGTTCTCAGCAATTTTTAGCTTCTTAAATTAGGATCATTTCTAATGAAGACTGATGAGTCAGTCTCATCGATCTTGCTTTTCCATCGTCTTGCAACAATCCTTAAAACCAGGACGCTAGGCACCAATTGAGCATGTTTCTTCATTTTTTAGCCTCTTTTGGCCAATTAGCTTGACCACACTTATATTTTTCTTCACTCGAGATGGATATAAAAGATGCAAAGACTGCTAAAAAGGATTGAAGGTCGGTGGAATAGCACCTGGGGACTTGAGCAAAAAACCAATCTTTAGTATGGTCACTGACACCAATTGTATAGACCAAATCCTTCTCGGGATACAATTCTCCATATCTGCTCCACAATCCATACTGCCTAAACCTGGCAACATTGCGAAATTGCTTAGGCCTACAGGCCATTGTGAAGTCCCACAGTTTTTTTTTTTTTTTTTTTTTTTTTTTTGGTAAAACGAAGTCCCACAGTTTTATAAACCATAAAACCCATCTTTTGCAAGAATCAAAATCATAAGAGATCTGAAAGCTGACCTATCAGGATGGTGCACATAAAGTCTGTTGATGTATGATGCATCAGGATCAGGAACATAAAATTCTGCAGCTGAGCGATCAGGAATACCTATTTCCCACAAAGTGGCCCCATATCTAGGAGGCTCATATACCAGATCACCCATATCATGGTCCAAGCCTGAATTAATAGCTTTCTGTCATATAATTCTCATATTGAACACCCTAGCAAATAAATAACTGAATGCTGGTTCAAAACCTGATGAAATAGTGATGATGTTGTCGTGCCGATAATCTCCAATGAAACCGGGGACCCATGCATACAGGTTATAGTCACCACTTCTTACATTATTGATGAAGAAGTACCCGTCGTTATCAGCTTGCGTCCAAAATTGATAGCCCTAACAAGCATAGTAAGGTTACAATTCCATAAGGCTGCATCCATGCACGACCTTATGTCAAACAACTTTTAGGAGTCATCCAAGGACCTTTGGAAATATGCTGAAGTCATTTGGGAAATTATTATACTCAACAAACATTCAGGGTGAAAAATATGAGGTAAACAATGATTGGAAATAGAACATTTGCTGCTATAGCCTTGAAAACACTGCACTTCCACTTTTCTCCATAGCCTTACTTATTCTGCCACAAGTAAAGTTCATTTCATCACTATAACTTAGACTTGAACACGCTTCAGTCTCCAAAATTATATAGCATGCTGAGATAATAAAAACCTACATCATGCAGTTCATATAGCATGTCTAATATGAACTTCAAATAAAAATTCACTTGTCTGATCTTCGACAAAGTAAACAAAGCACAAGAGCTAATACATCATGAGGGACATGCAGTACAAAGATCATGAGACTGTTGACATTTTCAGCACGCTGTCTCTTCAGAATAGCACCATGTGAATTATCACGTAATCGTAGGGAAGATAGAATTTTATTAATGTATGATTTGATATTTCCCCCTTCTATGATATGACTAGAATGAATAGATCCACAACAATTTCCATGACTGTAACATGCATCCCTCATGTACATGCTGCTTGCTTTTTTATATATGTACTTTTCAGGGGAAAGTTAAGTAGTCTCATCATTTGATTCCTCTAGATTAAACAAAGACTAAAGGATTCTATAAAACTCAATGATAACATTGAAAGAATAATAAAGTTCTAAGGATGATTTTGATCACGCAAATTGACAAGAACTCCGACTCATGCTGAGGCTTTTGACTGGACATGAGCAGGCTATCATAAAGGAGATTTTAAAAGGCAATACTGGATGCAGGTTCATTGCGAGCACAGAAGGTTATCTAATATGAAGAGTAAAGAAACTAGAAGCAAAAAGATAAACATCAACACGTCTGCCATTGACCAAAAAAGTTCATTGAGGTTACCTTGCATTCTCTTTGCCAGAATCCAGCATCTCCTGGTGGAGCCAACCCAACATAAGCCCTTTTTGCCGAAATGTAGTCATTGCTAACATACCTAAGTGTCAATGTTACAAATATCTCACTATCTTGCTCATACTAGAGTTCGTGCACTCAAGATATACAGATAATCCATGTTCCACTATTTCAAATTAGTCCAAATCCATCATTGTGTTGTAATAAGTTAAATTAGAGGATCCACCATAGTATCCCTAGATTAACAAATTCATCAAAAGAAGAACTTCCAAATTCATTACATAGATTAATTAGATATTATGACGAAACAGCAATATGTGCCATAGATCTGTACCTGTCCTGGACTAACAGCCTGCCCCTGACATTACCCCTTTGGTGTGATTTGGGGAAATCTTCAGAAGCCGGGAAATTGTAGGGCCACCTCTCAACTTCATTCATCATCTGATAACATTGAGGATGCATTCGTGTCACTTCATCTGATGAGAATTAACCACCCCGCTTAGTTTGAGAGTTTAAGGTATTTTGCTCATTTCCATACAAACCTGAATCTTAGCATCTTCCCACAGAAAGCGTGGATCATCTCTAGCTGATGCAGAATTAAGATAGATGAAAACAGGACCGAAAACTTTTTTCCATGGTTCACCAGGTCCAAACTTTGGCACCAGATCCTTTCCCGCATAATGGGCACTGAGAAAAATCTGGTGACACCAATTGAGAGAGAGAGAGAGAGAGAGAGAGAGAGAGAGAGAATTGTCAAGGTGTACTTTCAGTCACATCTTGAAAAACTTTAGAACTATATCCTTTCTCTAAGGTATCACTTACAGCAAGAGTCGTTGGGCCAACGTGGGAAGTTAGGCTTTGTTTAAGCGGTCCACCAGATCGGAACTCATCACTGGGAGTAATTTGCCAGAAACCGATAGCTGGATCACTGCTAATCCAACCATGGACTTGGATATCCTTGTTATTGCATGAGTACTGGTATTTGTCATCCACCTTCCACAGAAAAGTCCATAACTTGAATCCACTGACCGCATACAAAACTTCAGTATAGCATGGGAGTAACTCAATGCCACATGTGGGTCTACATGGCTGGGATAAGTACCTCTCCTCTAAGCTCTGGATCCACAGGATTCACAAGTAGGACAGCTTCAGGATATGCAAGAGTTTGGCATCTTCCCGGTAACCGGTCATCGGGTAGTGGCATTTTCCTTTGCCTATCATCTGCTATGGCCATGTAATGAAATCTGTTTAATTGGGGGTAAAAAACAGTTGCAGTTAAGTTTTTCCTGAATTCAAGAGTGCTAAAATTTAGAGCTCTGCTTCTGCTTCAGCATTTTAATCCAGAATGGTACAAAAAGATCATTGTTCAGCAGAGCTAATCACGAATCTGATAGATCCATTTACTTGTCTTTTCTGAGCTTGAAAGTGATCCTTGTTTCGCCAATTTCAAAGGGAGGCCAATCTGCCAAATGGTCGTAAATGGCGTAAGAGTAAAAGCCTGAGGATCCACGAAGCATTACAAACCTATGAATGAAAAGCATCAAGCTGTTAATCTGCTTAACAATTGGATCAAGATAAGGTGAGTCTGGCGTGAGCACGAACCTTTTATCTATGTTTAAGGGAACATACTTCCCCTCAAGAGAGAAATCCCAGGTTCTCACAAATGAAAGTTCAACCTGCTCCTCATTCTCCACTATTACATTGAAACATGTCCCTTTAATCCTGCCAGGTAAATAATTCGTGCTTCAAGTATAGGCATAGATTGATTAATTATTACCTTTAGAGAGACTTCTTCTGCCATAACAGTTTCCAACCAAATGTCAATTTCTCAAATGAGAGTTTTGGTATTCACAACACAACTTTGTTGGAAAAACATATTAATGGACTTATGCTGTCAAGGGTCAATAATATACCATAAACCACCTAAAACAGAAAATCTGTCATATCCAGAAGTAGATTGTCAGGTATTTCGTTCATGCAGAAATATCCATACAAAATAAAAGGACGTGGATTAATGTCTAAACAGTGTTATTCACACGAAAAGTATCATATGCATAACCATATTGCTTAGCCAAGAAAATGACATTCTGCTTAGCTCTGAGAAAGGAGAAACGAAGGGATCAGAGAAAGAGAGCAGCAGGCATACACATCAAATATTCCCTTGCTTCCCGGCGCATTCCAAACCAGGTCCCAGTACCTGAAATGCCCAGTGGAAATACAAGAAAAGAAATAACCTAAATAAGAAAGAGAAAAGATGGACAAGCTTGTGACAGTTGCTGCATCAAACAGTAAAACAGAAAAAGCACGGATTATCTCAGTATTGATGAAACTCAGAGAAACACAGCAAGACTATGCATCCTAATTCAGAAGCCAAATATCTGCATCGTATAACCTTTTTCCCCAAGCACTGTAAAACATGCCATGTCTCGAAATGCTAGGTCACGTGGACAATTTATTGTGTTCCATGCAATTCTGCATGTTAACTAAAAAAACCATTCCTTTTCCAAATGAATACGAATGAAGGAAGAAAGAAACGGAAGTGGTCAAATCACACTTACCCTCTGTTAGATTCTTGGTTACAGATTTCCAGTAAATTGTCAACACCGTTATACCGTACTCCAATCACTATTCCATCTGGTTTCGATAACGTGACCTGCACTATGCCATTGTCCATGATCACCTGCGAAGTGAGTGAAGTAAATGTAAGAATGCGAAAAAAAATCTTACACAACATATACCAGGTCATTATTATCAAGCAGGATACCTTGTTTGATTTCCTAAATGATTTCTCCAACCACCCCCCCTTCCCCAGCACAAAAAAAAGCAACAAAAAAAAAGGAGGAAAGCTGACACTCTCTTGAAAATTCATACTTGATTATGTCGGATGTGCAGATGAACTCCCGGAGTAGACATGGCTTCTTGTCCTGCGAAATTTCCCTGAATATGTTGACCGGCATGAGATTGTCGATTATGTCCCGGAACTCCTGAAAATGTATCAACACTATGCACTGAATTTCCTATCTTACCGATTAGAACATATATGCTGGGCAAGCCTAGTCAGTCCACGAAATCCTTACGCTAACTCTCAAGTCCTTTTATATCCCCTCCTAAGTCCAAGTACAGGGTCTATATAGGCATCATTAGCCGACTCAAACATTAAAAAAAATCTGAAAAACGTGCATATCATCACAAACTTCCGTAGATTGTCAGCAATAAAGATCGAATTTTTAAACTTATATAAGCACGAGACTGATCTTTTTCAATGTAGACAAACGGAATCATTGAGAAAGCGTGACTGATGCTGTAATTTGCACGTAACTGGTAGCCGTTACACTAGAAACCGAGCCTGTGACCCGTTTAGAGACGTAGCAATCTCTCTTGTGAAAGTGCAAAGCATGCAAAAACTGCCCATATCCTCGCTCGTCATCAACATCTTCAAACACAGGACGAAATTAACAAACGACCCAGTTGAATATCCGACCATAAGATTCCCACGAACTTCAACAGAACAGCTAGATCATTTCCTCAGGCTCCCAGATCACGGTAATTTGCAAAGAGAAGGAGGAGGACAACGTCCCACGTGGGGGGCAGTTAAGAGAGGAATTCACCTTGGAGCCTTTGCGGATCAGAGACTTGATCGTTCAACCTCGTGGAACTGCACAGACCCATCAGTCTCGATCGGGGTAGAGGAACGAATCAAGCGGCGAGTCAGACTCTGTCTTGAGTTCCCATCACTGATCATCACATGATAAATTGTCAAGCAAGTCGCTGTTGGCGAATTCATTCTTTGGGTGGGGTTGGCGGCGGTGGTAGAAAAACGAGATGCGAAACAAAATTTGAACGTTTGGTTTCCATTCTTATTCGGTTGGGCTTAAAGTTCATGGCTCTATTTCTCTCTATGTTGCAATTATATTTTAACGAAGAACATGTTAATTAGGAGCCACTCGGGAAGAGGGAGATGAGGGGATTCGAATCTCACATTACTAAGAGGATTAGGATGATGATTATTAGTTTTAGATGTGGATTTCAATTCCCGCACCTTGTAAAAATGTAGAGTAAAAGTTTAAGAGCAAGTTAAAAAAAATTAAAATATGATTGGCTAAAAAATTAGGGCACTAATTAAGTATATTTAATATCAAAATACCCGATTCACGAATTATTACAGCGTTGAAATTTGAACTTGTTTAATTAATGCTCTCATAAAGTCTATTTAAAAAATTTAATTTTGGAATTTTTGTAGTACTCAAATTTCTCCTAAAACTTAAAACTAAATTGTATTTCCATAATTGATTCTTTTTATATCAAGCAATTATTCAAGTCCAAAGTACTGTTTATCCCACTTTTTATAATCGCTAAATCAAAATATATCGAAACAAAAATTAAAACTAGACATAATTTACTTCTTATGAGGTGAACACCCGATTCACACATAATTAATAACTTCTCTATATTCAATCAGCTAAATAATTATTTAGTTTCATTTTGAAAAGATTATTTATTTCTCTTCATGCATGACCAATTAATGATCATGCAAGCGTATTGCGCAGGCCTCAATGCAGTCCATAAATATAAGCCAAATCAACTATCTCATTTTTAAATTCAGATTTGCTAATATTTCTATACAAGAAAGAAGTCATCTATCGATATTTCACCTAAAAGTGCACTTGGCTACAGTGCGGCAACCGACTCCATCTTCTCTCATTTTCTTTTACTGAATTTTGAATAAATTATCACTTTCAGAATAGAAAAAAGTTCATTAAAATATTTGCTTCCTAGAAAAGAGTTCCTATAGTGATAAAAAAAAAATATATATATCTTGTATTTCATCGGCCATCCAATTAAAGTAATTAATTTTGTTCTCATATCATTTATGAGAATTACCTTGCATTAAATAATCCAAAGACAAAAAAGAACATAGTTAAAATTTCCTGATCTCCCTTCAACCATTTCCTTATATATAATTACCCAGTTTCTTCCCGTCACACATTCACCCAACTACACGTGTGCCGGACACTAGTTCTATCTATATCTAAGTAATTGGAGTGTGAAAAAAAAATCGGGCGAAGTAGTTCTTTGAGTGAATTTTGCTTGCTTTTTCATCTTTTGAAGAAAAAGTGCAAGGTGAATAAATTGTTTTATGTACTACACAGTGCAACTGTTTCTCTTTTACTTTTGCACTTTTTAAAAGCAATGTATTCTTTCTTTTCTTTTTAATTCTGAGTATCAAATGGGTGGACGTTTGAGAAATCATTTATCTATTTCTCTCGATCTCACACTTTGCTCACTAATATTAGTTTTGCTAGCCTTTTTAACTTCATTTTTATACCAATGCAAAATCACAAATAGCTATGAAAAGAATAAAATAGCTCATCATACTTGAAGAATATGATTAAGATAGTAAATAAGGTAAAGTGATAACGTGTGTAATGTCGTGTCCAAGGTTTCATTTCCTTCGATTCAATATAACTATAGCTTTATACAGATTCTTTTTCTTTTTCCTTCTTATGTTAGAAAATTTTACCATAAACAATTCACAAAGCCTTTAACGTGCCAAGTATATAACGTTAAACTCGAGTCCACTTATAAAAATGAAAATTACAATATAGGACAACTGCAAACTAATAGTTTTTATTATCATGCTTAATGCAAAAGAAGATTTACTGTTGTGAAAAGAAAATTTGTGGATAAAACCACAACAGAATTATCAAGAAATCAGGTTTACTACTGATGTCATAGCGATTTGTTGCTTTTCTTTTGACTGATAAAATATATAACCTTCAAAAGTTTTGATGATAGATGGAGTAAAAATCCACCTTGTAATCCAAAACTAAGGTAGAGCTGTGATCCATGAACATGAATTAGAGTTTCTGAATGAAGCTCGGCATACATTTAATGTAAGTCTGCCTAAACCACTGCTAAGAATACAACATGAGTACAGGGCAAAAAGTTCACAGCCACGTTGATCAAGGTAAGTCTGTGAGAAAACTAAGAAAAAGCCGCATCTATTGAGCGTCTCGTCACAGGCAAATGTATCGCGACAATCCATATGTACCTAATTATCTTACAATAGTATGGTTTTCAGATGATCCCCAGCCTCTATAAATGAAGAACTTGATAGCCATTTTACATCGATCGAATGCGTGTCAGGCACGGTCCAACTCAATGCACCTGATTGTTCTCCATCTTTTTCTGGTAGAATAGCGAACCCAATAGGACAGCAATACCCGTGATTGCAATGGTGAATAAGATGCGCCTTGGAGAGAACTCATTGGATCGCCCTCGTGGAGGACGCTCTCCTTGAGGTGGTCTGATGTTACTGAAAAAGATGCACAAAATTTGTCATCTTTGTCAGACATGAAATTTTTGATAGCATTTATCCTAAGGTCTGGAAAGTTGCATGAATTTAAGCCACAAAATGACAGAGAGACCATTTATACACACACCAAGCGCTGGGGCCAATCACCATCACTGTAGTGGAGAATTTTATCAAAGTAGAAGAATCTTAAAAATCATAACAAATGATCAAGTGTAGTTCTACCCACTGTTATTCCACATCAACTGCAGCTGATTCATGGTTTCTGAACTTTATTCCAGCTCAAATACATAGGCATCCTTTTGGTTCACTTTGGTATTTGATCACCCAAGGTATGTGATTTGTGAATCCTATTACTAAAACAGCCAAGTGGGGATGCTTTATCTACAAAATGAATCTTGAAAAAATGAAAAATATGGATAATAGGATTTACATTCCTTGAATAATCCAATGCCAAAGTGAACCAAATGAGGCCTTGAATTTCATTTCTTTGCAACTAATGCATCTTAACCAGAATCACATCAATTTTCGTGCAAAATGCTAGAGCAGTAGACTTGTAGCCAATATTCTGGACGCCATTTTATTGCCATGTAGCCGCCACATCAGTGTCTCGCCAAAAGATTAGTTGGTACTAATTAAAGTGCATCAATTGCCCAAAATGGATGAAACTATATTGATATAATAATCAGTGACCTGATTGCAAAATCCACTAAAATACAGTGACAAATAGTGAAATTCTACCAATGATAAAATATGTAATCAGTGCATCAGAGAGAACTAGCAGGAATACAACCATGCCAGCCAAAAGGAGAACAGAAGGTCTACTTAAGTCTTCACTAATAATGTCAAGAAAGTAAAGTATCAGAAAGCAAATCTATATGAACTTCTTCCATGCCCTTGCTTGATGAGTCAAGAGCAAAGGCGCAAGGAGAAACTAATGGGGCTGGGCCCAGGGAAACATTGAAAGCAAGCATAATTACAAAACCCTGACATCTAAAAACAGACAACAAGGAGAAGAAGGTACAGCTAATCAGCCTATTAAATTGAATTCACAAACCTTTCCAAGAGCCATAAAGAAGTGAAACAAAATAAGCAACAGAGATTACTATAATTGTGGACAAATTTGAAATTCAAAGCTTTAGCAGAGAAGAGGGGACTAAGATTCTGCTTGCTAAGTATCCAGAGATAAGATAAAGTTTTTCACCTGGAAGGTCCTGCACTATGATCTGGAACACCCTCACAGTGACGGTCGTGGTTGTATCTTTCTCGCAATCTAATGTATCTGTTGCAAAGATGACAAAGTTCTGTTCTGCTTCCACATACTTCCTACAATCATGAAGTAACATGGACATGAATAACAGGATTGTTTGATAGCAGCCCTCAGTATTATTTCTTCAGAAACACAGAAAAACTACCTGATGCTCAGCCAAATCAATTGCGGGCAAAGGAAACTCGCAGAATTCACAAGTGACGATCCTTTGAGGGCAGTTTTCTCCTGTATGAACAGCTAAAATATCGCGTTCCATCATCTCACTGCACAGCGAACAAGAAACCTGCTCCAGCACACGACCATGAAAAAGTTCAGGAAACATCAGAGCTAAGCTCAGAAGCCTCGAGCATAAAAATTGGTCTGCTTTTTCAATCTATTTGTAAAGAATATTTTCTGTTTTACTGAGGATTAATAGTACACCAAACTGCCAAATGTAACCTCAAAAAGATATTGATGCAGTAAGTTATTCTACCATCTAAACCCATAGAATCAATTTAGATCATCAAATTAGTTGAAGGTATGGAAGAAGAAGTGTTAAAATGGCATCTACAAAGTCGCTGGCAAAATCCTGGTTCACTTTTATTGACAAACAATACAATCAAAAAAGGAATTATCAAGCAATGAACCCAGTAAATAATTATTTTTGGTCTAGAAAGTTAAAGCCCTTTCAAGGATTAGAATAGATATCATTCGTAGTAACAGGGGTCTGTTACTGTTAGGATATAAAAGGTTCGAGCAATCAGGTCAGGAGTGCAACATATACATAACAACTTTACAATTACCAGAGTGGTCCCTCCCCTTTCTTCTTCTCAGAGTAGCAGAAAAATAGACTTGTCCCAAAAAGAAGAAAAGGCAAGAGGACTTCCAGATCAAGGAATGCTTATTATGACCACAAAAAAGTTAACTTGATTGTAAACATGTCATTCATATCTGACACATATCGTTCGGGAAAAAGAAAGTCATGGCTAACATCGTGGCCCAGTCTGACCATTGTAAGCAAGGTACATCAGCTAGCAGTCACGGCTCAAGTCAAGCTATTATTAATTATCCAAGTTACAAAGGCCATTTCCCTCAAGTCAGTTTATAAGCATATCACAATAGCATCATGCTCTGTCAGCAAACATCAGAATAACAGGTAAAAGTCAGCAATGCTCAAACTACATCCTGACACTGCATTCCTAAAACCTTGAAAATTCCAATTCAGCAACATCCCCCACACAGAAAAGCACGAATAAAGAAAAGAAATAGTCTGATCATGGATTAATATCCAGCACAATAGAGACCAACCATGCGCTGAAGGTGCACAGAGATGGAACTTCGAACTTATCCATTTACAGTATAGATGAAAAGAAAAAGGGCATGCCGAATGGAACTGTTCCAATCAAGAACTTACATACCGGAGCATGGGTGCTCAAGAAATGTTCCTCAGCGTGTCTCTTAGGGACCATGTCCCCACAAACTTTACATTTTTCAAGTTTCCGAGAGCAATGGGCATAGTGTAAATCGATGTTCAAGGATGGGATAGATCTTTCGCTGCATGGAAAGTGGTGCACAGGTCAGCCAACCTCAAGTGTTAAATCGGAAAAATAGAGCATGTCATGCTGGGTCAAGCCATAAGAATCACAGAGCATGAGTGAATTCTATGGGAAATGAACCATTAGCCATTGTAGACAGGTAAGCATAAAAAATGGTAAGGCCTCAAGCCCTGTAAAACCGAAGCAAGCCTCCACTAGAAAACATATAGAAAATGGCCCCAGTTCAAGAAGATTTAACAACATTGGCAGCATACATGTTCAATAAAACACTAGCTGTTCCATGGTGCTCATTTAGTTTCAATTATAAAAATGGTGACAAAAACTATATCATCACTTCATCAATTGGTAGTTGATCCACTAACATAATATCTCAGCTGGCTTTCCAACTGGGCCTAGCCCTAATGTGCTAGGCATTTGATAACACAATCTGCACATATTCCGACAATGCAAAACCAAGTGACTCAAATAACACACCTTAAACTAGGTAACTACTACAGTTCTGAAAATTTTGACATAGAGGATCAGGGCAAAGCAGGGCAGTGATAGAGGGAATGACCCTAGAGTAATTTCCAGAATTTATTCTGTGTTCAAACTAGACATTACCCTCCCCTAAGCATCAAATTTTGAAACACACACATGCTGTTTAGCAACAAGGCCTTATAGTTGGAATCAGCTTAGCACTGGACATCATGGAACGACAATTCATATAAATACACGACATGCATTTTCGCCTATCCTACCGCCACCATTTTTTAAAGTCGACGCATCAAACATGAACACACCGGAGCACAGAAAAATAAACACCACTGCACTGTCTAGGATTAATTTGTGGCTACTCAATTGAGACATAATCACAATACGAGAACTAGTTCAGCAATTCAGAGCTAATACCATCATCCCAGACATCACCAACAGTGAGATCAAACACCAAAACCCTCCGCAAATTTCTAATTGTCACCACAAACATCTATATTTAGCTCACCCAGTCAAATTACACCATCAGAAAGCTGATGAAAGATCATAGAACCACTTGAAAACGCTGAGCAAAACCAAATTCGACCCAAATAACGCCATCGACCCGGACCCATCAATCGAAATCCACCGGTCAACATTCCAGATTAAACAGACAACTGAGCCGTAGACAGAGAAAACGATACCAGTGGCTGCATATCCTGGTGGTGTCATCAGCTACGACTGCCATGGCGACACGGGAGAATCCGACCAATCCGCCCGCTGATGCACATAGAAAAAGGGACTCGTAAAAAACGAAACTTTAATCGAGAAATCACGGAATGCGGCCGAAAAACAGAAAATTCGGGGCGATCGAACGATCGCCCGATCAATCCAGCGCGACCCGACAAGGAATTCGACCCGAAACGACAAGGGGGACGACAGGCAACCTTCGATCTTCGGAGAATCCGTTTGGTTCCGGGAGATGCCGTATCTTAATTTCTGCAAAGAGAGAAAGAGAGAGGGAGGGAGAGAGGGAGAGAGAGAGAGAGAGGGGAGAAAATTTGATGATGATCGCTCTTTTGTTCACCAAACGAGGGCTGAATGCCGGCTCCACGCGCCTTCCTGGGAGACGCGCCACGCTCTCCTCCCTCCGTCAAAACTCAACTACTGCTGAGCAGTAAACTTAGGTATGTGTACAGCTTTCGTCTCGTTTACTTTTGGCGTTTTGACTTGCTACTGTTTAGCTTTTAAGTTAGTGATCTTCTTCACTTCTTCTCCAATCAATACATATATATATATATATATATATACGTGTGTGTGTGTGTGTGTGTGACCTTCGCATAGTGATATCCTAATCTAAAAAATGTTAGACATGTCAATCTTGTTTTCCAATAGATTTTTTTTTTTTTTTTACAAATTAAAAGGTAATTTTATCTAGTCAAGAAGTTAAAATTTTGATTTCATTTATAGAAGAGGCGAAAATTCAACTTCATTAGAATATAGAGCTTGCCCAACATGCTTAAGAAACTAATTTGATCTAATAGAAAAATATGACTTGCTTAAGATGCTTGGAAAACTAATTTGATATGCCGACTTGACTTAAAATATTAGAAATTTGTAATAGACTCAACCAGTATATAATAAAAACCAAATCCAAGGAAATCGAATTATTTATGAATTCGATTCGTTCAACTTGTATGTTCGTAATTGAAATTGTCTAGAAAACCAAATGATATTGACATGATCTCAGGAGAAGGCGAACACATATTGATTTTTCTTTTTTCTTAGTTCATTATATTTCTTTAAGAAACAACCTTGAAATATTATAAAAACTCTGAATTGTTCAATTTTGCTCGTTTTTTGTTTGTAATCATGAATAGATTATTATTTTTCAGTGGCAACTAAAGTAAGGATGCGCATTTCAAAGCTAAAATCTTTTATTGTCAAAATGTATGAAATGTTTCTAAATTACATGGGCTCTTCAAAAGTAGTAGCAAAAAAGTTATATATTAATTAATTTCATTGCTTAATTTATCATGAATGGCGTTTGCCAGTGATAAAAATAGTATTGTCAAAAAAGACTAGAGTACTCATTCAAGCGTGTTTAGGTGAAACTTCAAACCCTATTATGTTTTCAATATCTAATTTCAACTCATTTAATGTTTTATACTCTTAAGCATGTCAAATTTAGAGGAGATGATTTGATAATCATTAATAGCCCAACCCGACTTCACAGTTCAAATTGCTAACCGGTGAAATATGGATAATACAACTTAATCAAAAAAGTATTTTGTTAATGAATGTTTTATGTACATTTGTTAAAAAAAAATTTTAAAAAAAGATTAGAAAAAAAGAGCTCAAATTACATTTACTTATATATATTTATCCTAAAAATTTTTTTGACATCATAAACCTCTGAATTTATACACTTATGACATATTTTTACCTCAAACTTTTATCCTTGACACCAAAAATACAAAACTTGTACTCATGTGACCCATTAACTCAAACTTATACTTATATTACACACTTACCTTCTCCCAAAATTTTATTAATGAACACGGCCAGAAATCTTATGTGTTGCCTACATGGACGATGAAAAACAATCGGTACTAACGTGGCACTCTCATAATAAAAGTATTTTAACTCATAGTACGCTTTTCTTTTCTTGTTCTCCTGTTTTTAACTTCCTCATTCATTTTCTACCTTGGTTTTGGAACAGTGAGGATGGTAGTAGGGCGATGGCAAAGATAAAGGAGGAAGAAGGAACAAAAAAAGGTTAAAATAAAAAATAAAAAAAATAATGAAAGATAAATTTGTGGCTTGGGTTTAAGTTTGAGTCTTTCTGTATCATAAAAAAAAAGTTTAGAATAAATGTATTATCTGGATACAAGTTTAGAGTTTTTTGTGTCATAAAAAAATTGAGATAAAAATGTCATATGAGTAACAATTTGAGGTTTTTTGTGTGTCCTGACCTACCTCAGGTGAATCATTGGCCAATGATTTACTAATATTACACCTAAATTGGGCTTTTTCCAAACTCATAGCAATCCGCAATTTGATGTAAGTTTTTTAACATACAAATCATTGCTATTTAGAACTCGCCACTATTTTTTTTTTTTTTTTTTTTGGTTAATTAGAAACTCAAATAAGTACGGGAGAATACTTTTTCTTTTTAAAAATAAGGAAAGCAAATAAAAGATAAGCATTCAAATAAAACAAGATATGATCCACCAAGAGAAGACAACATTCATAAATTTACTTGATATTTATCGCCAATTAAAAAAAAAAAAAATCTAATCTTAGAGCTTAAAGATTGAGTTATCAATTTTCATCACACGCAATCAATAATTCTATCTAAAGGCTTATAAATTTAAATTAAAGATCATGTGCGCCGATTAGGAAAGTCATCTCGATTAGGATCGTATCTATCACTCAGGAGATTTGAATTAAATATCAATCATTCAAATTAGGCAATAATCCGAAAATCAAATTTTAGATAAGATTTTATCAATTTCACTAGTAATGTTTCCAGATTTGAACTTGACGGATAACAGATCACGCGGTGGGCGGTGGAGTGGGATCAAAACACGGCGAAGGGCGACCGGCGGTGCGGCGTTTACGGTGGTCCTCGGCCAAAGTGGTGTGCTGCGGAAGAAGGGCTCGGCTGAGGGCACTCGCAATCAGGCTAGTTGCGGTAGTAGTTTGACTTGACGTAGAAAAACTTGCAAAACAGCGAAACTACAAATGTCACCAAAGAAAAAAAGAAAAGAGTTGGGAATAAACGTATGACAATGCATATAATTTATGTTTTCTTTGTGATTTTTACTCAATAATCAATTGTGAATAATTTTCAATCTTTAAAGTATCAATTACCCTTATCGTATGCATAACTGATGCTTTAAAAATTGAATTATATATGATAAAGAATTGCTTAGAAAGTTATTTGAGGGCATTCGTTAACGTGACTTGCGTAAAAGACCAAGCCACCGGATCGAATTGGATTACAGACTTGAAAAAACCTCTAAAAGCGAAAGGGAAATGCAAAGCTAGCAGCGATCCAACCCGATTTCAACATTTATTCGAACGTAGACAATTTGACAGTTGAAATGATCCTAGGCCCCCAACATTCATAAATCGAAGTGACTCATGCCGTGGTACATTACCCGAAAATCAAAATCAACTTCACTTACTCATTTATTTATTTATTTATTTATTTTTTGGACAAGACTCACTCACTCATTTAAAAATTGCAAAATCGCACATGATCACACGACGTATTGAGCTGTAGGCCCAACTTAGTACAGCCCAACTTAGTTGGGCCTGTGCACTACGTTGAAACCCTAATCTTCCTCCCTTCGCCCCACAGCCACAGAATGTATGCACCTTCCTCCTCCTCCTTTTTGACCTTTTCTTTGCTGATATGCATGTACTTTCAATGTTCTTATTATGGGTTGATATACAAAAACTGGTACGATTTCTCTATTTATTGTGTCATTTGTTTGATGTGCAAGTTGAACTAGTAGTGATCGGTTTCAAGGGGGTCGGTTCCCAACCTAAATTAGGATCCTACCCCGTAACTCCCATTCTTTCGGAATTAGGATCCGCATCATTTGATTTCGGCTACTTGGTCATCCGTCCATAATTTTATTATAGAACAAAGAAGTTACGTATTTTTTCCTGCAAACATTGTTTTAATGAAGTGGTGATTTTGTTGTTTGTCCATATTGAAGAACATGGTTCAAATCTTAATAAGCGCATTTCAAAACCGGTCCCTCATAAAGCCAATGGTTCTAGTCTAGGACAGGTTCAAGGTTCCCATATTCGAATGGACCGATCTAGTTCCAGCCGGTTCATGAGTTGAAACAATGGCAAATGGATCGACAATGTGCCTTTAGGAGGATCAAGCTGTCCTCGATCAAAATTAGTTACAAACAACAAAATCACTACCTTCTCAAGGAGGGTTGGGTGAGAATGATTTAATTTCAAGTGTGTGTTTCGACTTCCATTTCCTATAAGGAGGCAAGATAAAAGTCTCAAAATGAGAATTAGAGTACTAATAGAGTAGAACCAACAAAAAAAAATACACATCTCTGTGTCATATTTAGCATGCACATACTACACTCATGGGTTAAATACTAAACACTTCAATTACTTATTTCGAATGAAGTTTCGAAGCAACAGATCCTAATTATAGAAGGGCCTATCTTATTCAATTATGCTAAACTTAAATGTCCCTCAATTATATGAACTCTACACGTTTTTTTTTTTCCTCATAGTTCCACCAATAATAGTCCACACAGCAACCAATAACTGTTGACCAGGCTGTGGCCAATAATTTTCTTCCCCTTTTCTTCATCACGTGTTGCAATCTTAGGGAAATAGCAAACCCTAGTATGATACCTTATAAAGAGGTAAGACAAAAGTCTCAAAGTGAGAATTAGAGTATTAATAGAGTAGAGCCAAAAAAAAAAAAAAAAAAATACACATCTCTGAGTCATATTTAGCATGCACATACTACGCTCACGGGTTAAATACTAAACACTTCAGTTACTTATTCCGAATGAAGTTTGGAAGCAATAGATCCTAATTATAGAAGGGTCTATCTTATTCGATTATGCTAAACTTAAATGTCCCTTAATTATATGAATTCTACACGTTTTTTTTTTTCTCATAGTTCCACCAATTATAGTCCACACAGCAACCAATAACTGTTGACCCTGCTGTAGCCAATAATTTTCTTCCCCTTTCCTTCATCACGCGTCGCAATCTTAGGGACATAGCAAACCCTAGTATGGCAAAACCCTTCCTTTGCACCAGATTCTCCGCATAAATCATACATCTTTATGTCAACTAGTGCATGCATGCTCTAACATGCTATCAGGTCTATCACCCCAAGCGCCTTCGACATGCACATGCGTGGCCTAGTTCGTTCTTGTCCACTCCTTTGTCTACATGCAATCATGAGGATCAAACTAAGCGAGCCATTCCTGGGAAGATTTGCACTACTTTAATCCCCACGCCTCGGCAAAGTTGACGAGTTTCCCTTTTTAAGTCTACCTCCCCACCATTTTTTTTTTTTTTTTTTTATATTGAGTGGCTGCACGTTGATGCTTAAATTATACATTGTGGCCTCGACCCTCTTGCTAATGGTTGGTGAGGTATCGTACTTTACTCTTAATGTATGCAAAGATGGTGACCTGCGCCTACTCTTTTAAGCATATTCCCATATGCGTTCTATTGACTTTATGCACACTTAGGGTCAGTTTAATTGAAGAAAAATTGAATCCAGAAAATTAATTTCCGACTTTTCAGTATTTTTATGATGAAAAACTAAGTGATGTGTGGAATACGTTTTTCATACATCAATTAATTTCCCCTCATTCAAATATCGGAAAAGTCTAAAAATAATTTCTTAGAAACAGTTTTCCTTTAAATAATTGAACTCTCAGATTTATTCCAAATTCACACACTCAAGGGAGAAGAGCAGGAGGAGAGAACAAGGTTTGTTTTTCAATTGAATGTACTAAACAGCGTGGTCCATACATTAAAACACAAGAGGACGTAAAGGGTCAAAAGCAAACTGTACGACTTGGATCCCTACCAGTCATTTCTTTCGAATAATGTGTTATGATTTCAAAAGATAAACGAATTGGGAAAATTTATCACTCTCCTAAGGTGGGACTATCCGTACATGCCTGTATGAGACAGGTGAAAAGAAAAATAGAGTTTCATTTCCGCTGTACCTCTTTGTTCGTGGTCGAGACAAGACTTTCCCATTCAACACGTAGTCTTAAGGACAACTTTTGTAAGCCTCCAATGAACACCACGATCACAGATAGGTCTATATGAAGAATTACTATATACTTGACACGTGGTTAGGTTAAGTTGGGTATCTAGCCTCAAAGCTTTTTCGGACCGATTTATGATTTAAAAGATATTGAGTTTCTTATAAATATGATTGGTCTTCAGCATGGGCCAACTACAGGGTTTCTGTACTAAGAAAGAAATATATTGCTCACGCTCGCCTATCGGCACTCTAGGCTCGAGCCTACATGAGTTCGAGCCCATGATTAGCTGTAGGTTTAATTACAACATGTAGAACAATTTGTATATATTAAGTTTGAGATTTGAGTAATACAGAGTTAAAATTACATGAAAAACATGTCTAGCTATACATATCTTGTTCATATTTTTTGTGTAATGTGTAGAAAATGTTCAGAAATCATCCAATGACTTTTTGTTTCAAATAGTATATTCAAATTTACTTATATTTCCTTCATCTCACAGAAATTTTGAAATTTTCGATATTTGATATAGTTTTGACTGTAGATGTTATTTAGATTACTGGATTTGTCAAAAGTGTGAAGGGCTATAAGTCACTTACTTTATGCACATCAATCACTCATCAAAAATTCTATTCTCAATTTTGTTTCAATATAGTCGACACCACATCAAAATGATAATGACCACAAAATCGGCTAAGATTCAAGTTGTGCTTAGTGGACAAGACACTAAAACAAAAAAAAAAAAACAAAAACCTAGATGCAGAATCGACAAGCGGTTTAGATTTTCTGGCCAACCGTACAATCAAACCCCGCGGAGTTGCGCGACTTCGATTCAGGTGCCGTCTGCCAAAACCCGATACAGAAATTAGGGTTTCTGGAGACACTTCTTGATCTCCTAGGCTCCTGATTGGCTGAGCCCACGTGAAGGCACCTGGGCGGACCAGTAAGATGCGATTTACATGGAAAGCAATGCCTTTTCTGGGTTCTTGACATCGACAATCTGAAAGCATGGCTCGGTCTTTCTTTATTCGCGACATGAAACGATCGCATTCCTCGAACTTAAGCAATGGACAAGTGTCAATCATCAGCCAAATGATATAGGCTCGTGCACCTAAAAGGAGGACCCGATTATCCACCACTAACCACCGCTTCCCTTGCTTTTAGGCTTTAAAATAAGGAAGTTTCTCTGTGATCGTCAAGTCACGCCCTCTTTTGAGCATCGACCCATTTTGTGGTGCTTGATGCAGAGATTATTGGTTTTTAATATTTATTAAAAAGGCAAATCAAAGATCTTCTTTTTACAGGAGATTTTGCGCTGTTCTTTTTTCTCTCTGGGCAAAAAAGATCGAGAGCGATATGTCATCAAATCTCCACCGGCAAATCTTATCTGTTGCTTGTAGTCGACCTACTATAGACTTACTTTATCTCATCATTGATTCAAAGTAGTACTAAGTGTGCATTTGATTATATTTTGTATAAAGTTTTCGAGGATAGTAAATACTTTTAATCTACTGGGTATTCTAAAATGTAAATAGTGTTTGATGAAATGTAATTTAAAAACACTTTTAAGAAACAACTTTAACTTAAATTCTATTTGGAAAAAATTACACTTTGTAAACCTTTTGCCAGTCTTTTTTTTTTTTTTTTGAAACAAATTCCAAACCTTTCCGATGAAACTCATCCACCAGCAAACTGTTGGTGGCTACCCCTTCATCGGCAACATTAGGGTTTTTGAGGATGTTTTTGTAATTATGAAAGTATAACAAGGATAAAATTGAAAGGAAAAAAAGTTTATTTGCAATTCGAAAATGTTGCACCTTGCATTTCCCAAAAAACTCTCTATAAAAATTTACCACATACCATTTGCGTTTGCCTAAGAAACTAAGGGCTTTAGCAATGCTGAACTAAACACACATTAAGTGTTGTTACGTCCATGTCAATAATTCACACTTCATCACATCATTGCTGAAGTTTGAGTTTCTAGTGGTGACTCTTTCTTATTTCGAGTGGTCATTTCACTTTTAAGCAATAAGTGTGTATATATAATAATAATAATAATAATAATAATAATAATAATAATAATAATAATAATAATAATCTCGTTAATCATATCGGTATAGCTGTCAAATTTAAGGTTTTTTTTTTTTTTGATGCAGAGATTATTGGTTTTTTATATTTATTGAAAAGGCAAATCGAAGATCTTCTTTTTACAAGAGATTTTGCACTTTGTTCTTTTTCTCTATGTTAAAAAAAATCGAGAGCGATATGTCATCAAATCTCCACCGGCAAATCTTATCGATTGGTTGTAGTCGACCTACTATGGACTTACTTTCTCTCGTCATTGATTCAAAGTGGTACTAAGTGTGCATTTGATTATATTTTGTATAAAGTTTTCGAGGATAGTAAATGCTTTTAATCTACTGGGTACTCTAAAATGTAAATAGTGTTTGATGAGATGTAATTTAAAAGCACTTTAAGAAACAACTTTAACTTAAATTCTATTTGGAAAAAATTACACTTTGTGGACCTTTTGCCAGTCTTTTTTTTTTTTTTTGAAACAAATTCCAAACCTTTCCGATGAAACTCATCCACCAGCAAACCGTTGGTGGCTACCCCTTCATCGGCAACATTAGGGTTTTTGAGGATGTTTTTGTAATTATGAAAGTATAACAAGGATAAAATTGAAAGGAAAAAAGTTTATTTGCAATTCGAAAATGTTGCACCTTGCATTTCCCAAAAAACTCTCTAAGAAAATTTACCACATACCATTTGCATTTGCCTAAGAGACTAAGGGCTTTGGCAATGCTGAACTAAACACACATCAAGTGTTGTTGTGTCCATGTCAATAATTCACACTTCATCACATCATTGCTGAAGTTTGAGTTTCCAGTGGTGACTCTTTCTTATTTCGAGTGGTCATTTCACTTTTAAGTAATAAGTGTATATATATAAAATCCCGTTGATCATGTCAGTATAGCTGTCAAATTTAAAGGTTTTTTTTTTTTTTTGTATGACTCTTTCTTATTTCAAATGGTGATTTCACTTCTAAATAATAACCAAATAATCCTGTTAATCATGCTTGTATAGCTGTCAAATTTAAGTTTTTCTCGGTGACTCTAAATAATAACCACAGTTATCAATAATCCCATTGATCATGCATGTACACCTATCGATTTGACATTTTGTCGGCGACTCTTCCTTCTTTCGTACGATTATTCCACTTCTCAAGGATAATCATGTTTACGAATAGGCCCATAGACGAAATTTCTTTCTCGCTATTCATAACCGGTCAAAGGAGGACCCCTATATCGAAGAATCAAAGTAAAATACAAGCTGTATAGATCACCGAGTTTGGTGAGATTTCGTTGCATAGTAATCTTAGCCAAGCTGATCCCTTCTCTTTTAACCTAATCATCGGTAGAGCTCAACTTAGTCGATGTCCTACATATATTCTAGATCTTCTTCAAAGATTCAGTACTCAAGATTGAAGAACTTCATCTTTGCTGAGAGAACGATTGGAATTGATTTAAATTTGCTTTTAGCCTAATCATCTGTAGAAATCAAGGAACCATTGAAGGTAATGGAAGAGATAATATGCATAACCAGTTTCATTAGACATACTTTATTGAGAACCTACCCTACTGTCCTCGGATGTTGGCCCAGGTTGTTCTCAATTTGAAAGAGAAACTTCAACAGGAGAAGAAAGAAAGAGCCATCAATGATGCCTAACGTGATTTGATAAATTATTCTCGTTTCTTTCATTGGAGTTTAAAACGACGTGTGAGTGGGTAGTCATAATACGGATTTAGTATTTTATGTTTTGCTTCAGATTTGACAATATAATTTTGTTTAAAAGTCCAAAAAAATAATAATATAACTGTAACAGGTTATCGACATTTCGCCTTTATATGTGTGGTCCAGCTAAGCGCAGCTCGCTGGTAGCTCATTAAATAATAATATCATTTTGTACCAATTAGAGTCATGCTATTTGTTCAAAAAGCATGACTCGACTAGGATGGAAAAAGCCGAAGAAAAAAGATATGTAATTTGCCATTTCGAGATTCACGACGCACAACTTACTAAGAACACTACCTCGATGACCCCTTTTGGCAGGAAGCTATAGTTCCCTTATCACGGACCAATTCGACATTCTTATTAGAGTGTGACGCATAATGTCATCTCATGAAGCATAGATTTACATGAAATGCAAAGCTACATATACAAAAACCTATGGAAAAAAAAAAGAAAAAAGGAAAATATTCCTGACAACATTAGCAAGAAGCTTCAGGGTTGGAGAAGAATAATTCTTGGGTTGCGCCACCACTAGCTTGAATAGCTTGTCTTGTGAGGGCGGAGACAGGAGAACAAAGCGCCCTCTTTCCAAATTGCATTTTTATTCCCTTATTTGGAAACCTTAAAAGGTAAAAAGGGGGCAATCTTTCTGTTCTCGACAGGTAACGTGGACACGTGGATATTCACCTCTTCTTGTCCTCAGCGATATTGACTGAGATTCCTTGTATCATGGGAAGTACCAGATTAAGTTCCTCGGAATCTTACCCAAAATGACCACTTGCCCTTCGAATCTTTCGAGGAGGTTAATTTCCCTTCTTTTCTTTTTCTGCTTTTCTTCTTTTCTTTTCAATGTAACATATAAATCGAAAACTCACCCTTGGAAAAATAAGAAAAAATAGGAAAAAATTTGGGTCATTCTTTTTGTGGTATTCTTAATATCACAATAATGAGGTGATAATGTATCAAACAAATGAGTAGATCTCTATGATTGCTAATCAGATTTTTACTCATTTAAGTTACCATTAGTCCGATTTTTTTTTTTGGTAAAGCCATTAGTCCGATTTTTTTAAGATCGGGTTAGTCATAATTAGGGGATATGGGGCCTTTGTATAAAATATAGCGAGTTATTATTTTCATGATTGAATAATTTGCGTAAGGATCACGCGTCCGTACTCCAACCTAACTTTCGTAGGGTGAATGCCAAAGGCAGATTAAAGTAAATTAGATCTTAGAAATCATCATCGCAATAAATGAATTATGCAAGTTCCATTGGTTCATTGCCTTGTTGCAGGGGAAAGAAGCAGTTGCACGTAATTACCTTGAAAAATGTGGTCGAGGTGCTTTTCTAGATGAGTAATAAGTCTTCCAATTTTAAGGCAGTTTTATTTTCATCAATCAGATATCATTCTTATTAACAAGCCAAAAAGCATGTGCATAACGAAAAAAGAATCTAAAAATTAATGTGTGGATAGAGAAACATATTCAAGTAATCTGTACCGGTTTAGGAAATAAAGCTTGATAGTGTAAGATGAGAGAAATTGGAATTCTTATGGGGTTACGATTTGACGATAATCTTAATTATTTTGATGAGAATTTCGTCCATTTTGTTATTATGTATTGTAATTTATCTTAATAAAATTATGTGGACTATTGTGGAATTTAAAAAAAAAAAAAGTTTGACAATAATTGTTTTATTTGGTTTTTCTATATACTAGACATAAAACTTTTCTACCTATTAAGTATAATGCCACATCGTTTTAACACTTAATTATTAATATGCCTTATATAAACGTAGTCTCGTTTCACTTAATGATTTTAGTTGCTGGGTTTGGCTTTCTACAATGATATCATTTATAAAAGCTGAGCCGAGTCAAGCGAGTGTACATGTGCGATTTACACGTGAGAGCGAGAGTCAAGTGTGACTCCACGTTGCTTGAATACATATGTGTGTGGTTTTCCTCTATCTAACAATTTAAGTTTTTGGATTGGCCTTTCTAATACTATCGCCGTATAGTTTAGATTTACGCATTAGATATGCTTGCAACATATTCTTCATCTTATCTAGTGAACATGTAAATTTTCACACTTACCATAATAAAGCAAATTTCCCTTTGTCTGTATGCAAATTGAGTGATTGCTCTAACAGTTGAACTTATCTATTATAATACACACACACACATATAAATATATATATATATATATCCATTACACGAACAAGTTCAAATGCTAACATGTATACTTCATCCCGTTAGTGGATGTGAGTGCTTATTTCATGACTGGATTTGTAATATTATTTTGCATTGCCAGTGTACTTTATAATAATGCATCCATTAACTCAAAAAGTGCAAATTCTATTAAGAAAGCCTACAATATTAGAATGCATATTCTTTTTCCAGCCCTCGGTGCATGAGTAATAATAGTGTTGTGAGTAAAATAAAGGAAAGGCTGAGTGGAAGTTGGGTGCACCAATAAAAGAAGGCATGAAGCATGCCATGCAAACTATGTTTCCACACAATATCCTTGCTTGGTATGTGCTTGAAGCGCATATAATACATAGTCATGTAGACTTATTGTACAGCACCTTTTTGTTCCTTTTTCCTCTGGCCCAAAGTAGACGACCTAACACTACGCTTTACAACCCAATTTTGCAGACTGAGACGCATACCAAGACCCAACCTTTACAGGTTATTATATCGAATACCACTTAGGACCGGTGCAAGATGAAGAGGAATGCGTTCATCATCTCCTTTTTCCCTCCACTTACTCTCCATCTCCTTTTTAAGGAAAATTTTTGCAGAACATTTTTCTTTTTTCTTTTTTTATTATTATTTTTTGCTTTCAGTTTGAAGAAGCATAGCATGCCCCATTGTTAACATATTTTCATTATAGATTGGATCCTGGCCTACACCAGAATAAAGAAGTATGCCAACTTGCTTTCCTGGAAATGCCAAAGGATCATTAATCATGATGATTGCTGTGAAAGATGGGTGCAAGTTGCCTCTTCAAAGGGCGTGACGATAATGTGTAATTGGTCAGTGGCTTCCACTACTTAAATATTTAATTAAGTTTTAACCAACAGCACGCTCTCTTTTTCTGTAATGGGAGCATTATTAGGGGTACTTCAAGTTTGTCAATATCTGAATTTGCCTAATTGAGGGCGTTTATAATTGATTTCATCAGGCAATTGAACCTTTATCACGTGCAATGTGGTCCTAAAGACCTCACATTGGGAAGAAAAAAGTATTTTCATTGCCAATGCCATATGCAACATGCAACTTACTGTATATGGTGGTAATGATTCCATAATTGTGACATGTCACATGATCAATCAATTAATGTGCAACTCTTATAATAGAGATAATGACACTAATGACTTCTCAATTTTTGCTCAACCTCGAGATTATCTCTTGAACTTTCAATTCATGTAGGAAGGTACCTAAACTTTTATCGAAGGTGCAAAATCATCCCTTATCTTGTACTTGGTTCAATAAGGTTTCTAAACTATTTAGAATGTTTAGTCTCATCCTCCCATTGATTAGCGTGATAAAATATGCTGGTATGAACACCAATCTAATAAATCTAATGTAGATGGAGAAATTGTCACGTGTAAGTTTCATGAATGTGGATATTCACTAGAAACTACATACAATAATAAAGATTTTTTTCAACGTGTATCTAATGTAGTTCACACAATTTATTTTTTTTTCATTTGGTGTGCGTTTGTTTATCAAAATGACTTGGAGAATATTTTTTTTTTAAAGAAAAATGTCTGCTTGAATTACTTTTAAAAAATGAATGAATGAAAAATATTTCATTATCCACAAAAATATTTAAATATAAATTATTATCGATTATGAAAACTTCTTTTATTGATTAATTATATCAAGCGATATAACACAATCATTTTTATAAAAATACTTTTCAAATTATTTATATTTCTGTGAAATAACGGAGCCTTAATAATATTAAATGTTCTCATCCGCTTATACCTCTTCAACAGCAATTTCACAATTTACCTTATCCCACAGAAGTTCGTTAAAGACTAGGAGAATAAGAAAAGCAACACTGAAATCTCTGCTAATAATTGCAACAGTTTTGGGGGATTTTGTTTTGATCCCTTGATTGTTTCTTTACGTTATATTGATCGAAACTTAATTTTAGGAAGAAGATGGCATTGTTCTCATTGCTTGAGCCAGTTTTTTGTGATTTGAAAACTTCTGTTTAATGCAAGAACAGTGTCGAACATTTAAAAAAATTTCGGGAACCTAATGAAAGTAACTGAAATTAAATTCAGGAACACCATTCCATGTTGGATTTGAGGACTGATAGTATCTCTATGCATGATCAACAATGATATTGTCAAGCAAGAATACAATGGAGCCCATTTTCGGCATCACGACGAAGATAGTCGAGCAGGTGATCTCAATGCATCTATGACATTGCATATTGTATTTAGCAATTGTCTTGCTTCGCGTGGCACGTGCCAAATTAACTTTACATCTATCCAAGATTTTGTCCGTCCCATTGGGTTGCTAGTTCACATGTTATATCTCGACGATATATAGTAATCTGCATCATCCTTTATTATTATTATTTTTTATTTTGGTGAAAAGAAATTTCCATTATTATCATAAAAATCCACGAAAGAATTTATAAGAAATCTCAAAAACCGTCACAACAAAACAAGCTCATAGAGCTGCAAAACAAACCTATGATTGCATTGGTCGGTAGATATAAGTACACACTCGTATTTGAATAACAAATCTATGATTGCATAGATTAGAGGCCGATGTATCATTATCAGTGATGAGCACATGTTGGGACTTCCGTCTATAATTATGGCTTTGTCTTTCGACGATGTAAGCTTTGGGTCGGCATCCCCAACGCCATCGTCATATGATGACAAAAAAAAAAAAAAAAAAAAACATGTTGAACAAGCTCAAATCTAACACCTGTGAGAACAAGCGCTTTGGCAAGTGCAAGATAACATTTAGTAAACCTAATATATGTCCAACCATGGGGATTTCACTATCAAAATATCTCAAAAAGGTAATATGTAAACTTACTCTTTAGTGCAATTGACTATTTCCTGAAAAGATTTCTCACAAGAGAAATATGAGAAAACAACCTGGAATTACTCATTGACTAAGCAGCAGCACCAGCATACATAACATCACATCATCTAGATCAAGCTCGCCTGGTTAAAAAAAAAAAAAAAAAACTAAGCTTCAATGATTAGTAGCTACAAATATGTTGGCTTCCCATTTTGTAAAATGGCAAGCATCATAAAAAAAAACCTCAAATTATGTTTACTATGACGCAAATACCTTATTTTTTTTATCATTAAAAATCTTAAACTTGCCTATTGTGATGTAATTGCCCCAAATTTTTTATCACTAAAAAACCCGACATATCATCTATTTTAATTCTTTCATATATTTATCACATTGATATAAATTTAGGTTTTTTTTGATAACATGAACTCTCTTAGGGTATTTATGAATTTATATTACAATATATTTAGGTTTAAGGTTTTTTTTTGGCGGTATAAACCCTTGGTAAAATTTGCCCATTTTCTCATCATGGCAAAAGAAAAAAGCATAACCTAACCTCGCAAGAGTCATGAACGCGGAACATTACCGCATGATTTGACTGGTGATTGACACTTTTCCATGGTCGCGAAATCTTTTTAATTTTGTCAAATCTATGAAGATCTATATCTCAGACCTTGATTTCTGGCCAGCTTGATGCGAAAATGGACCCATCAGGTGATCACATCGAATCTGATTGTTCCGATCGTAAATCGCCATCACGTGGCCTCCGCCAATCAGGAGCAGAAATCGGTCGCCAGTCTGCGAGCTGGAAAAATTCTTTGGAAATTGATAGTGCGGTTCGTACGAGAATACACAGCCCCAAAAATCCACGCCAGCGAGGTGGATAAGATTCTTGGCGAGTCTGGTTACTTTGAAATTGGAAAAGAATTATCAATGCGTGTGATTATAAAATGGGAAGCTTTTCGAAAGTAGTAAGTGGAAATTATAATGCCAGTCAGGAGGAAAATCCCGTCCTTTGCCCCAAATTCAAGAAAAGGACTGAAATGAGTTTGGAGGTTCCCATGAGTAGGCTTGAACTTTTCTTCATCTTTTTTCTTTTTTTCCTTCTTTTTTTGCATTTGTTGAGAACTGACGTGCAATGGCAAAAACTAATGTGCAATAACAAAGAACAATTTATACAATTTGAATCTGAGTGCTCGTGTAGTATAATAATATCAGGAAATGCACAATAAGTTGGATATTACCAAAAAAATAATGTGTAAATTTAAACTTATTGCAATATCAAGAAGCTAAATGATTATGCTCTAATATTTTCTTCAATATGTAATCAAAGAACTTCGTTCAATCCCTTAGTACATATAGCTAGTGGGGTGTTCATCGTTCATTAAATTAGCTTCATGCCAACACATGCCAATACCCATTATACCTATGATAAAAAGAGGATACTCCAATTTTCACAACATGTTAGAATAACATTTGTGCACATTGCTTTTAAAGTTGCTTGTGCACATTGCTTTTGAAGTTGCAGAATCTCTTAATCATCTTTAGAAAGTTGGTCTATTTAATTCTAAGGTGATGCAATTTCAAAAAATTTGTCTTGCCGAACACTTCTTACTATAGTATAACATGGCTTCACGTCAAATATATTTCCAATGTAATGCGATTATTTCAGTCTCCTGTCATGGCATGGGAAGAAGGCAAATCCAAAGCTAATTGCATCTTTCTTTATCAAGCAAATAAAATTTATTATCACTGAGTTGCAATTAATCCAATGCTTAATTTCACTCTCTTTAATATATTGGGTATCGGGTCATGGGGCAATATGATGTATGGACCTCGGTGCTTGGATACTCACTATTTCATTTTTTTTTCCTTCTTTTTTCTTCTTTCTTTTTGGTACTTATAAGCCCGAGGTGTATTGGATGAAACCACAAAAGAGCTCGACCTAGAACTCATCAAAAGTGGTTCAATCTCTAGAGATATTACGAAGTTAGTTGAGCCAACAAAAGCAATTTGAAAAGCAAAGCACGAAATAGGAGAGACCACTTAGACAAAAAGCATATTTGGAAACCAAAGTCGTACCATCTTACCGAGCCACTTTTTTTTTTTTTTTTTTTTTTTTTAATGGAAAAAATGATTCGTTCTAACTGAGGTTAGGATACCCACCACGAAATATGCGTAATGGGAGAGTTCTCTTGACTGGTTAGGTTTTATTATTCATTTGGCTAGTTCCGTTCTCGAATGCCGTTGGCACAATGGTAAGAAACATAATTTGTAAATTTATAGACTCGCGGGGTCAACTAAATAGGAAAGATTGAGATGATAACATTTCTCCAAGTATAGAAAGCATTATGTATTGCGATTTATGAACTGGATGAACCAGTGAAATTAGTATTGACTATACATTACATCATAACATCTATCTTAATCACGAAGAAGATGCGAGAAGAAAGGCAAGTGTAATCGTTTTCCCCTCTTTACATTTGTTTTTTCTTCCTTTTTTTAGTTAAACTCTTCCTCATCCAAAAGGTTATTTCGATACTTAACACATAGTGTGTCTTGAATCCACAAAGTAGATGGGACTACAGGCGAAAACCAAGCGCCGCGCTAAGTTAGTCTATCTTTGACAGAACAAGTCTGAAAATCCATTGTCAAAAAACGCATCAAGGAAAGGACATGTATTCTTTTTATTTCAGACGTATTTGTTGGCACCCTAAACTTAACCAGTTGAGTAGTCTTAGTCTATCTAAAGATATAACAAGATGTCTCCGAGCGTTTGATCGAACATAAAAATGAGGCGAGGCGAGATGATGACTGAATCTTACATTGTTTTCAGCCCGGAGGGGGGGAATGCACCAAGTTCTTGTATCTTTCTAAGCGTAGTGGTCAGCCAATCAATACGAAGACTACGGCGTAATTGTTGATTGGATTAGTTTGTTCCTGGTAGTCGTTTTCTAATCTTATGTAAGCATGTTTCCTCCTACTCTACGGAAGCCATTTTTAGTTTATTTCACCGAAAATGAATGCGTTCTTAGTTGACAATCCAAAGAAAGCGAAATTTTTAAGTCAACGTTATGCTTGGAAAAAAAAAAAAAGAGGGTAACGAATGCTAAATAAAAATGACCAGCCTCTATTATAATTTTCATTCGGGTCACGCCGTACATTCCGTTCATGCACCTTGAAGATGTTTAAGTTGGTGTAGAACTAAGATTTCTTTATTTCTACAAGAGTTGGAGACAAAGCTCATGAGAGCCAAGATCGTAAATTCACTATTATTCGATACAATAATGGAAGTTAGTGTCGGACACTCTTACGCTAAATAGTTGTTACGAGAATATGAAGAAATTCCGAGCACATCTATTCGCGAATCGGCTGCATCCGAACCTTTTAAAACTGAGCAGTGATATCAAAAATTCGAAACTTCGCAAATGACTTTTCGGACTCATTTGTGCAGTACATGAAATTCCACCATCTTTTCCATTTCAATTAGGAAAACGTACACACGAAGTGATCTAGGGTTTCGCTTTGTCCAAGCGTGCTTGGCACACCTCCATGATCAATCTCTTGGGGATAAATCAAACATCAACTTGACATTATCATATTCATGGTCGTTGGGACTTATATAGAATAAATCGTTGACAGCGCCAAACCTGGGAACTTGCTTTGTTCGGGGGAGAGACAAAAGGAACAAACAATGACAAGTCCTCCTTCGTTATTACCCAAAATAGAGAACGTAGTACTCCCTTTTGACGTGACCTCAGGTTTTGGAATTTCTTTTTTCTTTTTTCTTTTTTTCCCCTCCTCTTTTTGAGGCAGGCCCTCCAATTTTTTTTTTTTTTTAACCCCATTAATATAACCTTAAAATACCAGAGGGGAAAAAAAAAACTAAAAGAGGAAACCTCTGTTTCGGTCCGCTTTCCATTTATTGCATCTGGTGCTGACACGTGGGGGAACACTCCACATGGACCATGACGAAGCACTGGGATTGGCAGTCCCCGGTCTCGGGGAAACCTACGACCCACGTCAGCTTGTCTCCGATGAAATGACAGGTATACCCCTCTTCGCTATTTATGGTATGTTTGTACACCGAATTTAAATTTTTTTAAGTGGCTCCTATTTATAATTTTCCAGTGGGAAAAAAAGCACTAATACTAGTACGATTAGTTAGCGGGAAAAACAATGATGTGCTATGAGGGGGGGGAGAGAGAGAGAGCACGCAAGAGAGAGATAACTTTTATTAAGTAAAAAGTCGCAATTAGCTCGGTGATGAATTGGAATAGATTTCGTGTCGATCGATGATTGACAAGTGTCCGGACTTTGGTGAGCAGGTTTTTGAATGGGGGCATATTTTATTGTTTTTTTCCTTTTATGTATGTCAGGAAAGAAAACCTGTTGATAAGGTTATTCGTTTCTTAAATATAGTTGGGCGGCGACCATTCAACTATCTCTCTTCATACATCTGGCTCTGTCGACAGAACACACCAAACCATTATAAAGAAAAATATTTTCACCTGTTTAAATATTGTTTAGACTTAATCTATGCTTTAGAAATGATTGGGTACGCGACCATTCAAAAGAAAATTAGTTATCCAGTTTTTTTTTTTCATATTAAAAATCGTTAAGTTGTATTCCAATAGGGAATATTATGCAATATAATTCATGTTTGTTTGGTGCATGAAACGATAACAAAATCTTTTTCTTTTCTTTTTACATGGAAACTTAGGTTCTCTCAAAATGATTCGAAAATGTCATTAATGATCTCAAAATGGATAAATTGAGAGGACTTTAAACCTCTGGGATTACATCTTCTTGTAAAGCATGAAGGGTCACCACAAAAACTATATGACTATCCAGCCAACAGTTGTTACAATATGATAAAATCAAATTTACCAATTTAAGACGGGCTTCTTCGTAGGATTCGTGGTTACACGGTCACGTGACCGTGTAGTCATTTCAACAAAGATTTCATCTAGTCATTTCAATGTTCGGAGCAAAAATTAGAAATTAACGAAGTGCTCCGTGACTACACGATCACATAATGATCACGTCTGAGCTCCAACGTAGGAATCAAGTTGTTCACACAAGTCTGTAAGAATATGACACCCTTTTTCTTGCCATAATAACAGGGATCGCACTTGTCTAAAAGATTAATATTGAAAAGCATTAAAAAGAAGTCTTCCAAAAGACTGATTCACGAATCGCATATTCTGGTTGATAGAGATAATGCTACGTAGACTCATTTTAGAAATGAGTGGACCGGCAAATTAATCGAAATACAGAGAATCATTAACATACGGCGACTTTTCAGTATTGACCGAGTGTGAATACTTCTGTCTCGTGATAGTGACTCGACTAAGCAGAGCAAATCTAGATCAATCAATCACCCCCTTTCTCGGGTCGGCCCATGGTCCAATCAGACGGCTATCGTTTTGCAGACGGTGATCAATCAATCACCCACTTCCTCGGGTTAGCCCACGGTCCAATCAGACGGCTATCGTTTTGCAGACAGTGATCAATCAATCACCCACTTCCTCGGGTTGGCCCATAGTCCAATCACACGGCTATCGTTTTGCGGATGGTGATGTCCTCTCGCTCCTCGATTCGATCTCCTCCGTCGGCCTCCCGGCTCCTTTCCCCCTAACGGCAACCCACCCGTTGACGCTGTTATATACCCCCACCCGCACCGCCACTTCTGGCCAAACGAGCAATGCTAAGGGCAACCATGCTCCCCCCCTGCCTGCCCCGCTTCTTAAAAAAGGAAAATTCCCAAAATAGAAAACTTGCCCATACGGATTCGTATGCCACGCGTCGGCGATCTATAAGCGGGAGCCCCCATTACCGGAGACCCCTCGAATAAAGAACGCGTGGGGAGGCCCCCGATTGGTCCACGTAACCTGGGGGAAAGCGAAAACCGCTAATGGTGTTGTCTGAAGCGGAATCAACTCCCCCAAATGGAGCTTTCCTCATATAGCATCTAAAGCCAAGGAAACCTTTTTTTTGCGCTTGCTGCTTGCTGGATCCTTTCGCTCGCTGCTTCCCTCCCCTCTCTGTACGGTCCGAAGCCGAGGCTGGAAATCTTGCGAAACCTCGTTTGTCTCCATTAACCCAAAGTGAGTCTCCTATAAACTTGCCTTCTTTTTCCCTTCTTGTCTTCTCTCTTTTTCTTTTTTCTTTTTTCGTTTCTTGGCTCTCGCGAAGTCTGGAGCTTTTTGGTTCTTCGTGTTTTTTTCTCTGCTCGTTCTCTCTCTCTCTCTCGACATCTTGATCTCTCGGGAATGCAAGCTGACGGTGACGGGGTTTGTTGCTGGGAATTTTTCTGAGTCGGCTTTTCTGGGTACGGGCGGGGTCGGTCGTTTTTGTTTCGCCTTTTAACTTAATTCTGAGGCTTGGGGGCGGTTCTTTTTTTTTTTTTTTTTTTTCGAATGCGTCGATGCGGGCGGTGAAGTTGATGGATTTGTTGAGATGGGTTTTTGATTTGGGCTCCTGTGTTGTGGTGTGTGGTGTGGTGTGGTGATTTATGTAGAGGCATGGGGAGAGGGAAGATTGTGATAAGGAGGATCGACAACTCGACGAGCAGGCAGGTGACCTTCTCGAAGCGGAGGAACGGGCTGCTGAAGAAGGCGAAGGAGCTTGCGATCCTGTGTGACGCCGAGGTCGGGGTCATCATCTTCTCCAGCACTGGCAAGCTCTATGATTTTGCCAGTACCAGGTCCTATTCAAGATCTCTCCTCCAATTCTTTTGTCTGTTCTCATTTGGATTATCGTCTTATTGCTGTGATAATAATGCTATTAAACCTGACAATAAATCCTTTCTTATGCCCATATATAGCAATGGCATTGCTTCCTTGTTTTTTCAAACATGTGCCATCTGAATTTTGGCATCTCATGGAGTGAATATCGCTTTTTCTCTCCTTGATTTGTGTTTCGAACGCATTCAATTCAGCTTTACTCACTTGAGATGAAGAAAACTGTCCACTTAGAATCCAAAATTACTCTAGATTTCACTGTGGCAGCTGGAATATGATTGTATGGAGGTCTCTAAGTCTGCAGTGTAGAGCTTTCATAAACTAGGCTTGCACCTCAATGTGTTTCATGCATTACTCAATTCTTTATTATCTGACTAAAAGATGACAGTCAAATATACACCAACCGTTATGTTCCTCCCAATTCAAGTAGCTTGAGTTTCTACGGTTGTGGTGCCACTGAATGTGTGCCACTGAATGTTGTAGAGTAAGGGTGTTGTTTAAGCACGTGTGCGGAGACAGTGTATATGAATTTGTCGCAGGTTTTTATTAGGAGTAAATGTGATCGAAGAACTTCAATTTGTGGTTGATGCATAGGTGTAAGATCACAGAACACGGATTGGTGTAATTAAGGGAGAGAAAGAGTAAATACTTCATCTGAATTGGTTAATCTCTGTGGAAGTTATCTGAGAAGAAGCTTGGGTACTTTGGAACAATGTTAGCCGATATTTGGGGAAATTAACAGTGCATCATTAGTTTGTTAGATGTTTGGACTTGTGCTAGGTTCAAGAATTTCAGTTCCTGGAGTCGAATGCTAGACTTCGATGTCATTCAATGAGGTGACACCAAGTTACTCGAATTCTGAATATATGCTTACACAAAGCATGATGGAGTGGAGTCCTATCGGATTTTGGCTCTATCAAACACTGTCTAGCAAGTATTTGACTTAGGACTTCTTGATTTGGAAGCAAATTACTCTAAGAGGTCATTTGTTCATCTTTGTAAATCTAGTCATTGAGTCCTAATAAGGAAAAAAGTAGCGAGTTGACTAAGAAAAAGTAACTAGGTTCTCGAAATAAAAAGTTTCTGTTGTCGACCGGTAAAAGATCATTTGCAAAATTCCATTAACTTTAAGACAAATCCAGATCCCAGTTCAGGTGAAAGTAGCAATGACGAATTATCCAATGCTAGTACCTTGTCCCCTCTCCTCTAGACCTAGTAAAAACCAGTAAAAACAAGTTGAAATTCTCACCAACAATAAATTTTCTTTCTTTAGCCTTTTCCAGTTCAGCCTTATGTAAATAGATATTCCTAAATTTCTAGTTCTACTTAGACGATGCACCAAATATGCTAAGCTTAGATTGTCTAATTTAAGGCAATCTATGTAGGTATTGAAAGTTACAGTACGACTTGAACTGCACGGAACATTTGGTACGACCAACATTATTTGGTGTGGCAAGGCAAGCCTTTTATGGAGTAGTTCATAGCTATACGAGCTAAAAGCCAAGTTATTAGCGTATAGGATTCATGATCAGTCCTGAAAAGGAAGAGTCCTTCGGTAACGATTAAATTGTGTAGGTTCGCAGGATTAGGATGGAGAGAAATGCTCCTTGCGTAGTCATGATGAAAGGAAATCTCGTACCTTTACTCTCATGCTTCGCAAAAAATTAGGAAAAACTTTCTGGTCACTGGCCTATCGACATTCACATCCTCGTAAATAGCCAGGAACAGGGACTTGGCCTAGTGGTGGTCCATTCTTAACGGTCCCGAACCCGCACCTATCAAAGATTTGCCAATTAAAGAAAAATATCGCTAGGGGAAACAAAAATAAACCTTGTTACTGTAGTTATATATGGTTTTAGGTGATGAGTGATTCGTTTCTAGTATCGTCAAGTGCACGAAAAGGTTAGAATATGTAGAAAGATCTCATTGTAAGTTGTAGCTGTATCTAGATAAAGATGTGACCCATGGTGTTCCCTAATAACAGCTTAAAACTTTTGAAGAAGACTATAATGGAACCTTCAATTTTAGCAGTGTGTTCTTACCAGAGACGTGCTGCGTTTGATTCATGTATAATGTGAATAAGTACTCAACCGTGATTTAAACTAACCACAAGTCGAGGGTGATTAGATGTGTCTTGGTCGGGTGGATGTAGTTGCTAAGTTAATGCTGGTGATGTCCTCTAGTGGATATGCCAAGACCAAGGACTATCGAAGTAAGAAGGGATAAAGGACGGAATTTGAATACTTTGCACCAGTCCGGCTGCGAGAATGCGATGGCCAAAAACCAAAAAGAAAAAAGAAAAAAGAAAAAAAGAAAAAAGAAATGCACTATAATGATAATAACATGCAGAAAACATCGAAGTCATACATGGATGTCCAAATGGGTGAAAATGTTAAAAGTCGAAGTCATCACAAATCATAGTTTGACCAACATTAACAATGACGATAGAATCTCTAACTTGAAGTCCTCGAAATATCCTAAGCATTGCAAAGGGTGTGGAGGAACGAATATGAGGTGAAACAAAGGGAAGGAAAAGGACAAGGGCTTAACTTCTCGTCGAAAAGTCCCAACGAAAACTCTCTTCAGGAAAGAGAGCACGGTTAGTATCGCATCAAAAGATTCGAAGCTATTAAAGTGGCTTCCTTTTTCTCTTATTATCTTTTGCCTTCTGTCCTTTTTGTCCCATTCGTTTCAAATATTGAAAATATAACATCATTGAAGGTGTCCAATAATGCATTATAATTCTCGCCAACGGCTAGTTAGAACATTGCCTTTAATATTGTAAGGTAGGGGCATGTGTATCGTACGTGACTTTTCCCCTAATTGATCATCTTCTAAGAGAAAAACAAATTGGGTCTTTTCCTTTTATTAGAAGATATTAAGTAGGAAAAAAATTTGAAATGCATTCCGGATGTGGCCGCCCACTTCAATCTTTTCTTCCCCCTATTTTTCCTTCCTAATCCTGGGTCATTGGGCTTTATTGGTTTTCTGGAAAAATCAAACACATTCTCTAATCTAGAGCCATTGAAAAGATTAAAACATAAAAATACGAGCATGAGCTTGATCAATAGCTCGATCCGCTCATTCGAAAGTTCTTCTATGATCAACCATGAAGATAGTTACCTCTATTTTTTATGCAATCACCTCTACATCCTCATCAGTTCATTCGTTATGGTCGAAACCAATTTCATAAAATTAAAGCTACAACGCATCACTAATCTTTGCCCTTGAATGGCTAGACATGTTAGCATGAGTTAGAATGCTAGACTCAGACTCTCCGTAATCTTAAATCACATGAAACAACAGTAATTTAGATATATGCAGTATGATCGGAGATGTATTATAAATGGAAAATTTAGTGTATTTTTCTAATTACTTTCACAATTTGTGACTATAGTTTTTCTTTTAAAGTAAGTTTTGATAGGACAGTAGTAAAGAGGATACTTAGTGCTTGGTCATTCTTATCACTTGGAGAAAGTATTTAAGTTTTTAACATCCTAGACAGTGGCTTTTCCTTGCTTCCTCAAATTCCTAAGACCTCAAACTCCTCAACCTAGTTGTGTAGGTTCTAGAATTGACGTTTCAAGGAGGCTATGTTCACGCATATCATTTGTTTATTAAGAATTTCATAATTTACGCCAAAATGGGTTTACCATCCGATCAAGGTTGGTGTCAGTCGACCAATTACCTTAAATAATGTTTAAGACGTAAAAAATGTCTGTACTATGACTGGGAGGACCACTGGTGTGTGTCATGGGAGGAAATGGCTTGGGAACTTGGGAGTACATAGGGTTCATAGCTTTCGCCAATTTCTGTACATAGAAAATTTCCTCCGAAAATCTGTCCTCATGCCATCCCTAGTTTTCTTTTTGAGACACCTTACAAGGATTTAACTGCTGTTTTTCATGTTATTCTTTTCTTGAGTATCTAATCATACGTATGTGTTGTATAAATCAGTTATATACTCTACACTTAAAAGGGCACTCGTTGAAGGGCAATCATTAAAAAATCAATTAAGAAGATTTTACAGTTTTGAGTGCAGCGATTGTCCTTATGTATTTCATAACTTATGTCTTGAAAATTGAAATAGATTGAAAAAGTACGCAAAATAAATGTGATGGGGCATCTTCAACAAAACCCTAATTATATTAGTACATTTTAATGTTGCTATGCTGGTGACTTGGCACTTTTAGCATGGACTATATGTCACTTGCCAATACCTGAGATCTTCCCCTCGAACGATCCTTCACTCGCTCACTTCACCTACCCTGGATCGTTGATAGTAATTTCAGAGAGAGAAATGTCTTGAAAGAGAATGCTCTCTTACTTCTACTCTCTTACTTCTAATTGTGTTAGATGTGGGATGATGCATTTAAGGGGGGAAGTAACTCCTATTTCTACAGAGGCCCTTATAATTACAAACATTGATCTCCCATTGATCTAATGGTAGAAATCCAATCCCCCCATCTCCTATTTGCCCGCATTTATTACGAGAAATCTCTAGAAATGAAGTATATAATACTGACAATACTCTCAAGAACACTCTAAAATACTCATGAAACCCTAGACCCTGAGAACTTTTAAGACTTGCTAGGTCATCTTGGCCACTTCATCAGCCTGTTGTGCCTTGAAAACCTCCAATGCATGACATTCACTCCTACCCAATCGATTCAAAGTCCTCAATGCTGTCGACTCAAAGTCCTTTTGCTTGCCTGATCAAAGCTTTTCCTTGGATTATTTGCTCCCCCAGAGGCTAGTGGTTCTTCCATTTCCTGCATCATTTAGTCTTTATTTTCTCGACTTCATAATTGCACGATTCTTGAATGCCAATTTGGCCAACTTGATGTTGCCCGCCCAGTCCCTCACTTTAGGAAAAGCGCACATGAATAGGCACCCTTCTTGAGTTGGCTTGGACCAATCCAACTCCATCTTTGGCCTCTTCAAAGTTTGTGGTCTTGTCCTCGACTTGGCCACGAGCTTCTCAACTCTCGATTTTGTCTCCACGAGTCATATCATGGAGATGGTCTTGGTTGACGTCGACCAACCATCAGCATTACGGATAGCAACTCTTTGTAATCGATCCTCAAGTCGATTATGGCATCCACCTTGTCAGAAATTCCACTCCTAATCATCGATGCTCATATCCATGTTTTAAGCAAAGCCAACGGCTGGTACATTGTATAAGTGAACCGCCTTGAAACAATGTTGGCTTGGCTCCACAAACGGCAAACTCGATCTTAAAAGCTTCTTGAGTAGTGCTTGAGTCTTTAAGGAGTTATGTAGCTTCAACAACACCATCCGCACTTCCCGCTTCTCTTGCCTCAACACCTCTTCTTCCATGGAGCACACTGCCGAAAGTTTATTCTTATTCGCAATCTAGATTGTGGTGTGAGCTATCGTAAAGAACGCACTCGATCAGCTTGCTCTCCCGATCCTTGGACACTTTTTCTTGTGGAGTCTTCCACTAGCCACTCCGAGGTTTTCCCCATTTGTCCCTCTCATCATGGATATATCCATCTCCCTCTCCTTCATCCTGGTGGTGATCTACTCCCCCACGTTATCCTTTAGAATTAGAACAGTCGATCCAATGGAGATCAATCAAGGACTTGGTCACAGCTAGAGCTATCAAAACCTCTTGCTCTCCTTGTTTTTCCAATTCCAACCTCGCTCAAACCTTGAGCGCATCCGTTAATATTAGAGCCTCATGTTCGAAATCTCTAACAAGAGCTAGGTAAACTCCCGCACATACTCACGATTATCGACCATTCAAGGGAGATGTCGTAGCTTACTTTGCAATTTCATCCTGGCAAACTCAAGGAAAAACTGTACCCTAAAGACATTGACAAAGGCGGCCCAACACTTGATCGACTTGGCAACCCGCCTTTGATTGCCACATCAATGTCGCCACAAAAGCATAGCAATATTAGTTAATACATGGCAGCAGATCATATTGTAGTCTCTTGATCCTTGACATTTATGGCATTGAAATATTGTTTCATACCCCTTAAGAAGTTGTCCACCTCCTTGGCAAACTAGTCTCCCTTGAGCTCCTTCGGCTTCAAAACGTCCACCTCTGGACTTGGGATATTAGTGATTACCCCACTCACTTTGGCCATCTTGCAAGCCTTGAGTTCCTCTTTGGCCATCCCCAGCTCCCCTTAAAGGTCTTCCACCATAAACTCGAAAATCATTCTATTGGGATTATCTCATATTGATTGTGGAAAAAGTTGATCAGCTTATAAATGTAAGGGAAAGTCTTGTCCTTTGAATTAAGTTTTGGGGCGAGAGAGGCCAAAAATCATCCAACAATGGTACTAGATAGGTTACCAACAAATCTAGGCCCAACAGTTACATGGGAAATATAAGTTGTTGCCGCTCTGACCCAAGGCTCGATGTGTGAAGATAAGATTATAAATTATCCCACATCGGTTGTGGAGGGGATTAGAGGTCAATTTATAAGGGTGAGAGAAAATCTCACCCTTTAACCTAGTTTTCGAGATAAGAGAGATCCAAGACTATCTAACACATTCCTCTCATGCAATGAGCCGGCGAGTTGATTATAGGCAACCGAGAACTCATCACGAAGCATTGGCTCAACCTTGTCGATCCACTTCTTCAAATCCCCATATCATATACATCCGTCAATATACCCACAGTCAACAACACCTTGGCAAGATTCTCCTTGAACAAAGACATGATATCCATTGATCCGTTGATCGAGTCCTATGGCCATGAGAACCCTTCTCTTGAGCCTTGTCTCCAATAGTACTCATGGTGGTAGCATTTGATTCCAACATTCTTTATCACTTGGTATGTATCACCAACTTGCTCAAGCACTCTCTCCACTATTAGCTCAGGTACCAAATGTCATGGACCAATCTAGAGATCATGACTTGCACACAAAGGCTTCTTTTGACTTGTTTACCCTCTTACCATAGTCTCCTAAGCTCAACCTCCCCTTGATTGATCTCTCACTCCCTCGCTTGGCACACCATGGACTATAGAGAGAAGCTTTAGAGAGAGAAGTGTCTTTGGATATTATGCTCTATGTCTTCTCATTGTGATGAATGTGAAATAATATATGAGGGGAGGAGACCCTCTCTATACATAAGCTACATTTTTTGCAACCACATATCTTTCATTTATCTAACAATGAAGATCCAATCTTCCCATCAACCATCTACTCCTATCAATTATAAGATTTCACTAGAATATAATTATACATTGCCCGTAATATTCTTAAGAACATTTTAGATTACTCATGAAATCCTAAAACCCTAGAAGTTTCCAGGCTTGTTTAGTCACCTTGACCATCTTGTCGACTTGTTATGCCTTGAAAACTTCTAGTGTGCCATCATACATGTACTTATGTGATGGATGGCAAAGATCTCAAATCTTAAGGAATTACAGTTGATCCACCAAGAAGAGGAAAACCTGGGTTTTAATTATTCTCGTGCCATTCAATTTGAGATAACTCACTACAACACAACTTACATTTCAAGAAGATGGCTTAAAGCCATTACACTTTGTACAAAAATTGTTTGCAACAATTTTATGATTAGTTGAATGCAAAATACTCAAAATGTGTCAAATGTGACACTTTTCATTTCAATGAGGACAACATACCGATTGTTGATAAAGGTGAGAAAGGGAGAGAGAAAATTTTAACCCATCATAGGATCCCTTAATCCTAGTGAGAGCGGTGGCATAGTAGATAAATTCATGAAATACAATTCCCACACGAATAGAGCTTTCATTCACATACATGAAATGCAATAGTCATAGAGGAACATTCGAAATCAATTGGATTGATTCTCAAACTATCAATTATAGTCATAAAACCCTAATTGATTAAGTCTAACCCAAATAACCAAATTAACTTGAAATAAAAGTGTAATTACCCAGAAAATATGATTAAATCTAAATCATAGAGATGAGGAAATTATAATTGCAGTCCTAATTAAAATCTAATTTCAAATATTCATACAATTATCATTAAATTCAATTTCAAGTTTGAAATATCGAATCTCCCTACTTAGCAAACTCCTTAGAAACATCTTGAATTTTGATGACACAACTTCAAGATAATTTAAGAAAATTTTTCTTTGTTAAAAGATTGATATTCACAATTGACTTCCCAAGCCTATTAGGGATAATCAAACCAACCATATAGACCTCTTTCTCAGCAAATACCAAAACTTTGGAGGAAGATATGACTTAGCTTTTGGCAATTATCCACTCAAAATAAACTGTTTTCTGACTCGAGATCAACTTTAGAAGATTGTTTTGAAAATGATCTCTTCTATTAAGAGCACGCAACAAAAGGAGATTACCAAAAGGAAGCCCAAATACGAGTCTATCAGTATATCTAGTTAAGCTCACCTTTACTGAAAAACTTAAGTCAATGAGTTATGAGTCAATTAGGATGCATTAACTACTCTATACCACATCAATTTTTTTGATGTGGGACACAATTCACTCATACATACATCATAACAATCTCCCCATCACGTGAGCTTAGTGTTAAATTCGCTATCCCTTAATTTAGGCATCATTCTGCATTAACTTTCTACGAGCCTACGTTGCTACACACAACACTCATCAGTTTGGAAATTGCAACCATAGGCTATAAAATCATTTGCTAGTAGTGCGCATTAAAAGTCCAATACCTTTTTCCAAAAAGATCACCAAGAAAGAGCTCAAATACGAGTCCATCGATATATTATGTTGAACCCATATTTACTTAAAAGTTTAAGATAATAAATTTTGGGCCAACTAGAATATATATTAACTGTTTTACACCACATCCATTGTCCGATGTGAGATTTTTCTAATACAACTCACTCACGTGTACATCTTAACATCTTGCCCATCATGAAAATTGTCTTTATCGAAAGATTCTTCTTTTGAATCAGAACCCTCTTCTTCAATTTCCTTTTCGTTGTGGTGATCAAATTTATCCATGACAATGAAAACATGGTCCTAGGGTTTCATTGCCCTCAAATGATGCTTCTTCTCACAGTTCAGACTTTTCATATTAAAAACATGAATGATGATCATGATTAATTCACAAAAATCTTGCGTTCAATAATTTTTGCCATTGACTCCGTGATAGTCTCTTTCAAGCTATCCCATTGAAAGCAAATTCAGTCGAAAAATAACTAATTTTCCTTGAGGATTTTCAAGTGGACACATGCCATAGAAAATTTAATTGACATGCGTACTAAATTCTTCAATAATTAAATAGCCAAAAGATATGAACTGTTGCAAGAGGTCCGGACATAAAGCCTGCCTGTTGTAAAATTGACAAAACATACTGTACTAATGATCGCAAGCATGTTCCCTTCTCATTGCCGATTTTTGTTTCTATTTGACATAGAAGTGTCGAGCCAAGTAGTCAGTCATTGCATCTAGCCCTCACTCCATAGTTTGTCGAGAAGCTTGAAAATTATCATTAGAGAGCCTAGACCTTTGAATTATTATGATCTTCACCAATGCCATCTCTACTCAAAGATGTTCCTGAAGTTGAATAATTATGTGGAACTCAATTCACCAATGACTTAACTAGCGTGCGCAGAAAGCACAAAACTTAGAGAGGAAACCCCTGGAGTAGGATGAAAAAAGGGCTTTTGACAAAATATCCTCCACCCAATCTTCCCTGGCTTTCATTATCTAATTCAAGGAAAAATTACTCTGAACATGGACTTCTTTTGCCAAAATTTAGGTTTTTGGAATTGGCTAATAATAAGTTTCATACTAACAAAAATTGACTCCATAAGCTGTGATGATAGCCCCCATCAATTGAGTTAGGGGGTTCTAATGTTCGATCAATTCGAGAGGAGTCATTTCCAAGTTGCATCTTCTACATGATGAAAAGTACTTTTGTTGAAATGTCATCTTTTCAATTGAGAATTTTTACTCGTTTCTTTACCCTTTTAATCAGCTTGATGCCGCACTTAAAGGTTCTTCAGTAATTCAGCCACTGTTTTCTCCACCAACGGATAGGAAACATCGAAACCTTTGGTCTTTGCTTAGTTCTCAATGCATATGTCATTCGTCAAACATGCAAGCCATCGGCTCTTTGAATGTTGATTGACAAAATACATCATAAACACATTTACCATCTAAGTATTGATCATTTTAAATAATCCTTGCCTAACAAGGAGGGAAGGGATGGATCAAAGAACGCTTATGTGCAGACTTCACCGAACATTGTAGAGTCGTCACTCAAATTGGAGGGACTGAGAAAGATGTAATAGATCACATATAATTCCATGGGTGGGGAAAAAAAAAGATGAAGGTTGCAAGTATGTGGCCTGTCCTTGTTATCTCTTCTTTGCCTTTTCTTTTTCTGAGTTGGCTCAAATAATACATGTTTTAATGTATGTGTCAGTGTTTAATATGATCGTTTAAGGAAAAGTACGAGATTTAGATCAATCGTACATGAGGATTTAAAAAAATGGAATTTTTTTTTAATTGAAAATGCCTCATTTATTCCTTGTAAGTTACATCAATAGATATTGTGTATCTCCTCGGAGAAATTTCAATGGTGGCCACTCAACTTCAGTGGTATACTTTTCGCTTTTTTCTGCAATTCACGCACTTTCTCCAAAATCTAGCCATTTTTTGATTTTATATATACCTATTTTTTCCCATTCAGGTATAGGTAATGTTTGAGTACCTCATCACCTCTACAATGCATAGGCAAGGCATATGCTTGAAAATAAGTCCATATCCGATGTGGCACTATACATATCTATTCGACTTGGCTAACTAAATAAAAGAGCACATTTATATCAAGGAAGAGAGAAATTACCTATCAGACAACCCAATAGATCAATGTCAATAACATCACTAACCCAATATTAATTGATTTATTTTCATCAGAAAATCAATTTAAATATGAGAATAATGAAAAAGAACAACCCCTCAGGGTTGGCGCAGTTAATTGGAGTGCCAGGGGATTTTCGGTTCAGGAATTAGATATAACCCATTTAAATCCTACTAACTGTATATAATTTGTTTTGGATAAGGGCCTCCATGCCCATGCTCTTAATTATTAGGGAAAATAAATAATGATAGACCAAAAACGCAAGATGGAAGCTTACTAATTCTCTATCTGCCTCTTTTCCATAGTAATTAGCTCCCACGAATCTTTCTTGTTTCTTTCTTTTCCATGATCACTCGGAATAAAAAGCTAGCGCAAAATGGCCACATTTTCCTCCAATCAATCTTTTGGTTGGAAAATTATGAGATAGGACATTACACATTTCTATTTAGTAAAGTTTGCATATGAGTAATGTTCATGATTTATAACCTGCTAATCAGAGACATGTTGGAGGAGGATAAATAAATTAGGCATAAACAACTAAGAGTGGGGTTAAATTGGTTAGATGAGGAAATTCAAACTTTTTCGCTAGTAAGTGTTGGACTGTGTATAGATTGTGTATTGGTGCTGTAAAAACAATCACTTATACAGATATCTTCTAAAAATATATTATAAAGGTAATAGTAGACATGCGTATCAAATTTATAGGGTCCAGCCTATTCACTTGACCAACTCCATTCTCCTAGTTCTAAACAGCAAATGGAGGCTGGAATGCACTATATCCTTGAGATGTCACAACATTTGAAGATACTGCCTTCTACTTATAGATCTCCTTCTACATACATACACAAGCAAGCAATCCTACACCGAACACTTCTCTTATTCTATTACAGACACTCAGACTTCTCCAAAGACTCCAAAGGAATACAATCATATTTACACTACTTCTACACACAAGGACAACAAGAGAATGAGCGCTCGAGTATAAACTAGATTTGTCCATGAGGACTCGAGTATAAACTAGATTTGTTCATTCCCCCAATTGTGTTACTTCTCTTAGGTTGAATTTATAGCCATGAAATCTCAACTGACTGCTTGATATATAAACCATGAGAAACCATTAATTCTACTATCTGCAGTCACAAAATGTCACTCTATAGCTAGCTCCGTAGCAACAGTTTCTCAAAATAGTCGGTTCAGCTTTGCCAACATTCTATTCGTCTAGGTTGCCTGCCCAGATATGGTCAATTGTTCTGATCTTTGAAATCCGCTTTTTGGGGAATCCAAAGGCTAGCTGTAAAATACCATTTAAATTCAAATCAAATTGATTTAAAGTCCGGATCTTCCCTTCAGGATTCTAGAGGCTTATGGTAGAACCATAACTCCATCTATAGCAAGAGCTCCGTCTGCACTGAGATCCATCCAAGCTTTTATTTCCCAATCTTGTTCTCCTCCATTTAAACTCTTACATGATCACATGCCCTCTAGTTTGTTCACCATTGGCAAGGTCCATCTATTAGCAAGGTTTATCTAAGTTTACTTATGTCTTCTTGTCCTCTAGTTCATTCACCTTCTGTTGGTCAATCCAAACTCTTTTTGGCAATCACACCTCCAGTTTGTTCACCATTCACAAAGATCCTTCCAAACATCAACATATTCCTCGCTAATAACTAATTCACAAATTGCAAGGTCCATCCAGTCTTCAACATAGCTCACATCCGCTAGCTTGTTCACATTTAGTAGAGCAATATCTTCTACAAAAGCTAGTTTACTTAGAATGTTCTGTCTTCTCAAAGAATCATAGGGATTTTTCCTAATAAAGAAAAAATTCATCCAAGTGCGATGGAAGAAAATATAGCCCAATACAAAATTTCACTTCACCTTTCTAAACTCTTACATCTGTTCAGTAGGAGAAATCAATTGAGAGAAAAGAATTAGAATCTCCACTTCAAGTTAAGGTAAATACATATCATTTACATATCAAACAACTGCCCTTCAAACTCGAACCAACTGTATGTTGATTACCTGTTGTTTGTTCCCATGATCTCATTACCACAATTTTCTCACCCTTTCTTGAGGTGAAGAGAATTCTCATTTTGATCAATGTCTTGCAAATAACTTGGCAAGACATCAATCAAATCCAAGGTGCTTGAATTTTCACCACAAACTTCTCTGGATAGATTTGTACTTATTTCGCCAGACTCTTTGGTAGCCATTTTTACAATGCAATCACTGCTGGTGTTCATGCGTTTAGTGTTTAATGAGAACTCCTCATCAGAGCTGGTGATTTTTTTGTTTAAACTTTATACTCAATGTAAATCATGACAGCAGCTAGCTCTACGGCTATTAAACGCAATCTGTTCAATTCCTCTGTAGAATTGACCGTTTCATGGCCAGAACTAGAATACAGCCAATCCTCAACCCTCGGGGGAACGACGTGCCACTTCAAACAGAACATGTCTTGCTCAACAAACCACTTTTCATAGATTTACATTTTTGACACAATCATAATACCTGCAAATGAAGAGTAATTCAACTTCTAAATCATACAAATTGAGTTGCTGTCGCCTCAGAACTATTCCTGCCAAAATTAGTTCTCTAACTTTTCATATTGTTTAAATAGACAGCCTACTAAAAAACAGAGCATCCCTTCTCCCAGACTAATAATTACACTACCTAAAAGCCTCATTCTAAGGTGTAAATTGCTTCTACATCCTCGTTATCAAATGCTTGACACTGTATTATGTGTGATGGATACTTTCGTGCTATTGTACTGGTCTTCTTTGTGCCTCTAATTGGAGTTTAGGTCCTCAATTTTATTGTCTTATTTTTCCCCTACATCGAGTATAATAGAGAATCAAATGCATTTGTAGAATGATCAAAGAGAGCAAAATAGAGTGAACCATAAGTTGAAGCATCTAGATTGCATTGGGATCAATAGCTTCAATGCGATGAAATGGCCACTTAGAAGTTCTTTTGTATGAATTGATGGAACAACTTACTAATTCAACTTGCCTTTCAAGCAAGAGATACCAATGAAGGAAAAGGAACAGAGTAAATAGGGCACAGGGAATTCCATCATCTAGGTTCAGTGCATAAAACAAGCACCTAGGCTGTGAGGGGAAGTCATTGTTTTAGCTTTCTTGGCTACATATGCCATGTCATAGTTTAGCGAAAGGGACTGAAGAGAAATGATTGAAGAGATTGTACGAACCGTGAGGATCCTATTTGCATTGTTTTACTAAATGCACCCTACAAAGGTGGAACCTAGGCATGTCCCAACTCTAATGAGGATACTTATAGTCTTACACTTCTTGAACCTCGAAACTCGAACGGTAAGTGTGGTGTCCAACGTCAACATGACACTAGGGGGCATTCAAAAGTCAAATTTATTCCTTCCTGTTCCTACCCTTCCTCCCTTCTTGTTCAACTGGTGAAGAGCTGGTAAGGCTCGAGCACAACTACAGCTAGACTGGTCTTTACCAACTACGCCTTTATCATGTCTAACTTTGACACAGTCAACAGATAGCATCACAAAAGCATTCAAATTTAGGGTCTGAGGAGCTTAGGAAGAGTTTGGACAGACTTTAGCTAATAAGTTACTCTCAAAGCCCTTTGACAAAAAGTTTGAATTTGGTTTAAGTTATTTTGACCTCCTCCAGCCCCCAGCCTATCTTTTCGAGGCCAAAACCCAAAACTAATTGCAGCTACTCATCTGCTTCACTCAAAATTCGCAAATCTAAACCACTTTGCAAAGTTTTCCCTGACTTACCAATCTCATAGTTGCTTCCAACAAATTCAAATTTTCCCCATAATTTACACCCCAATTCATTTTCCACCCTCCCCTCCTTCCTTGAACAAGCCAAAAAGCTTCTTCTGGTTCAAAGGCCACTCAAACATCATCTGCGTTGGAGTGCACAAGCCCATTTGTCAGTGCTCATGTTTCCAGACTCGTTGCTTCTTCACATTATATCACTACATTTAGTAGCAAGATAGATGCAGTGTCTAAATGCATTATCAACAACCAACTATCAAGTTCCCATATAGATGGAAGTCCTTGTGAGCATAATAACTACTCAACCACATGGTAACATTTATATACCAACACTAAACCCAGGTAACTAAAACATAAGACTAATTCCCCAAAATAGTAACCTACTCCATAAAATCATTATCAGGACAGACCTACTCCAATGACATTAAAATCACTGGTCAATTGGACTTATAGAACATGTCAAGACCACCTTGGACTTAGTAATGAGAAAGAATTTGGAATATATTACCCCGAACATAAAGGTTGAACCAATTACTACCACAAAGAAGAAACTGAAAAGAGGAGTATATGTCAGAAATTTACTCTAACTAGAAGGTAGTTGTGCCTTGACATTTCTTTCCAGTGCATGATTCAAACAACTTCCCATTGCTTTTGTAAAGGTGAAATTTTATTGGATGGAATTGTCACATAACAGGAATGAAAACATATATAGAACACCATCAAAGAGTGATCTCTTCTAAAAGCAAGCAAAAGACACCTCCACCACGAGCACCTGTGTTTTCAAACAAAATGACGAAAATTGTTACCATCAGCACTGTAAAAGAATTTAATGATGTGTTTTTTCTTTTTTTTTTTTTTTTTTTGGTATAGAACTTGTAATATGCCAGAATGCCACAAAACCCAAGAAAGATGCACCTGTCTCCCAATAGAAGCAGAACGTAAACCAGCTGCCAGAGTCTGGACATTTCAACTATCATGACCAGATGCAACACCATAATAACTCAACACCTGCACATTGGTTGCCTTATGAATGTAACACAAATAATCAAGCCGAGTTTGTTTTGACTTTATCCAAAAACATGTTGGCCGCTTTGCCCTTTGAACATAGCTTAGTACAGAATCTGCAGCTACCATTGGATAACACTAAAATAGCCCTTGTCCCAAGCCATGACCAGACCATAATAAACTAACCAACGTGAATATGAATTGCCTTCATGCCCCTTGCTTTCCATACATTGATCTAAGCTTTATAGATATTTAAAGTCGCATATCTTGCTCTGCATGATGGTTACAAGTAAAGAGTTCCCATTCAAGAAATTGGCAGTTGCCCACAGGCTGTGGAAAGAGGACTTCCATCAACTTGGTATTCCACCTCCTTCCTTTGCCTACAGCTTGTAGAATCTTAGTAAAAACACAAAAAAGTTATCATTTCTACCTAAATGCGGTCAGAATGATAAGGCTTGGCATTGACTCTACTTTTAGCTGTTATATTTCCACTAGAAACCTTTTACAGACTTTGAGAAAACTGGTATCCAAATCCTTGGCTCTTTGGACTTCCCACCCAAGATAGATTTCCACCAGATGCTTAAGTCATCGATGTTGACGATCTAATGACTAGGTCCATCATGTAGTCTATTGAAAGATATAGCATGGGAAGAACATTAAAACACACAATCATCAATTGCAGCTCAGGTTAGCCCTCATATTTCAGTTAAGGATAGCACGGATGAAGGCATACATTACATTGCAGAAAAGCATATGAAAAAGAGAGAATCATTATTGGCAGTTCAAGATAAGATGTTTGTCACATTGCAACAGTGATCTCATTTCAGGTTGGTTAAATTTATGTGGTTTTCTTGAAAAGTTGTTCATTGATGAGCGAAAGTAGGCATGAACTAAACACATGTGCAAGGTGAAGATTACTCAGAAAAAAAGGCAAGGAAAAGTAGACTTAGCCAGACTTGACTCCATTGTCAGCATTAGGCAAACAAGATATTAGGAGACTCTGACTCCCATCTACAGATTGCATCCCCGAAGTGCAATAATGGAGCTGCTAAAGGCTTAACAGAAGTCGCTATGTGGAACCATATTCCCTTCAATACAGTCCAAAGAGGTTAATACATCCTAGTAAAACGTGCCCAATGCACATGTTGCCTGTTATGCATACTCTTCCTTCGTTCTTAGTTTTGTCGGTGGTGACTGGGAGTGCTGGAATTTGCACTGGACATGGCACACCTAAATAAGTTTTGCTCTAATGCTGCACCATAAATATAAGCTCTCAATCGTTGCCATTATCAACTTGATGACAGACAAGTATTTGCTGTCTATCTCCAAGGCACAGATGTGAAACCATCTGGAAGATAACCTCTTAACTCTTTACAAAGGAAAGAAAAGAATGAATTCATCCTCTCTTAAACCCTGCTGCACATATGCTCTCCCTCATAATCACACCAACCAAGGTTGTACACTAAAAGTACCCAAAGCCTTGTGGATCTTTTCATAAGATGAGAAGCAAGGAGAAAGCTAGCCTTAACTACCTCTCATGAAGGTGCATGAATTCAGAAATTCATTCAGCATTTGATAATTGATTTGTTTGTTATGTTACCACACAGATTAACTTTTTCATAATTTGGGAAGCAAAGGGATGATTGCTTGGATTGGAAGAGTCCAGAAATGCAAAAAGTGCCACCAACTTATGTCATTCCAAGGACATTCGCTCCACTATGTATAGAGGTCATTACGGTGTTGTGTTATCTCTCTTGAGAGCATTTACTCTTCAAACCACCAAAACATTGCAATCCACTGATTCTGGTTTCTACATGCAATCTATAAACTAAATATCTTGACATCAGGCACCAACCGACACCCAGAGCTTGATGATCATCCAGTCCTTTAATAATCATCCAAGTCCACAACAAGACCAAAAATTTTATTCCCAAAGATTCTCTATGATTTCAATTAGCAAGTACAGCACAAATTTAGGCACAGTTTCAATTAGCTATCCATTCTACAAATGGCAAATGGTTCCTGCCATCCTCACTACAGCACAATTTTAGGCATAGTTCTCCCTATTTCAAATGACGTAGCTGATTATTCCATACAGTAATCATTAACCCTCACCCATTAGCAAATGCAAACATGCATCTAAACTCTTTCCAGCAGTGTTTTAAAACCAGGCAGGTCTGGCCTGTTCAACTGGTTAGAGCAGGGAGGAACCGTTTCATTGTCTCTTATGGTTCAAGCTAGAAAAACAGCTAATGGTCAGGTAACGGACTGGACTGGACTAAACCAAACCCACTTCAATTGAACTGGGTGAGGACTGGGTCAGAACTGGTTTTTGGTTAAAAAAGCAAAAGGCAGCATGCTTCAGGTTTGAAACAGTAACCTCAAGCACATATGCTAGTCATTACCAGTGGGGCACAGATCACTCTTACTTTCTTAAGGTTAGACAAGAATACTTACGGATTACTGATAACCCAAAGCATTAAAAGAGATTGCAGTGTACCGAGAAAGGATCAAACATACTAATTTGAAGTGCCTTTAACCACAGAGATAATCTTCCACATTTGACACGTTGGCAACTTTTTTAATATATGGAAAGATTTAACTAGCAGTTCCACCAGTCGAACCAAGCACATGGGCAATATAGGTTCAGTTCCGAAAACACTGGTATTTAGTCCTCTTCACAGCTGATTTGCAATAGTAAGAAATCAACCACACCTATTAAACTACGAATGCATGTCTTTGAATGCAGTGTTCTGAGGAATTATGAGCAAAAATTCAAGGGGAATGAACTCAGAAACTTTATTTTGAACCTTTTTCTTTCATGTCACATTCTCTGAGAATAGGCAAGAATACAAGAGCATACAGAAAATCCACAAGACTGAGTTCAGATACCATATGTAAAGACAAAAGGATGTACTTATCTTCAACTTCTCCTCCATACATCATTATCAAGCTAAAATTAACGGATGTTAACAACCTCCTGTGTCAAATTGACCCCGACGACCTGTTGATTGGATGTACCTAAGCACCAAAAAGCAATTGGAAAATAGAACCTGTTATCGAGCACTTAATGTGCATTTAACCAAATTGAGCAACAGTTCCTCATTAGCACATCACATTCAGCATCTCCACTTAATTTTTGCTATGCTGTTTCCAGCAAAATTGCATTTCTGACATTGTATCTGCTGCTCCAGCATGAAATCAATGATTGAGAGATACAACAAATCAAAAGGGGATCACCATCAGCTGGGAAATCCACACTCTGAAGTTAAGGTATCTTTCCACCCCATTAATTGTTTTTAAACAATATAATATCACAGCACGACACATTTTTTTTCTTTTCTGTAGCACGGTCAGGTATTGTGTAGCACAACTCCGCTGCATTTGAAGAGCTGGATCTTTACACGATTAGCAACAGCTGAGTTAGGAAGGGCCAACAGAGTATAAAATAAGGAAACTGTAGTTACAACTATCAATCCCCAAATATAGTCCAATTGATTAAAAAAAAGAATCAAGCTGTATGAAACCAAGTAGTAACTCAGAGAATATCTAAGGAAAAGAGTCAAGCACAGCAAAGAGTGGAAGGAAGAAGAACAGGAGGCACTAAGTAGACTGAATCTGTAGACAAGCCTCACAGGGTTATAACATTGAGAAATGTAAACATAGAAGTCGCACTATATTCAGTTATTGATCTCCATATAGAATAACTTGACCAATAATTACCTTTATTATCTGAATTGAGTCATATACGGAAAAATGTAACTGTATTACCTTTGTAATCTTACTAATACTTGAGAGGATCTTGTGTAGCATGACCCATCCAGAACAATTATGTCAAAGGACGACTGATCTGTAGATAAGCATAGAATTTTCATCGACAGCATCCTCTTCCTGTCTGCTATCTAGGATCTCACCCATATCAGCTAGAAAAAGATCTTCACCATAAATTACCAGCTGTTAGAGCCTTAAAAAATCAGTAAATGTACCTAAACCACACAGGCTGTTGACTTACTTAAAGGTCTTCCAACGTAAGACCCCTATTGCTGCCCCTGCCTTTATCCAGTTTTAGGACCTGTTCATGTACTAGTGATCATGCAGTTGCTTGGATGCATTTATAGAATGAATACAAGATGCACAGATGTTCCAAATATATTTTGGAATCTATTGCTAAAAAATTATCTAAAACTGACAACTAGACATCTAGGATAAATGTATTCGCAGCATGAAAATTTGACAGTTGAAAGTGATTATAACATCAACCACATTTATTGTGTACCAGTGGAAACGGTGCACATAACAAAGGTATTGTCAAGTCTGAAGCGACATATCATAATTGAGCCATAACACAAATCCTTTACGAGTTAATTGAGCTTAATGAAATATACTTTACAGAATGAATTCCCCAAATCATACAATAAAAATCTCTTCGATATTACCCCTTAATTTAATTAATAAATGGACTGAGGTATCATCATGAAAATCCATTTTCTGTCGACTATCTAGTCCAATCCACTTCAAGCCCACAACTCTGTAACTTCAAAAGTAGAGCCCAGTACATGAATAGTGGAGCAGAGGGGATGATTACACATTGAGGAATAAAATTTTGAAAAGCCAGGGAAACTTCAATTGCCAAAGTTCACATGGTCCATGGCAACTTATAAAGGTTCATCACATTGATATATAATGCTATTTAGTTGTAACTTAAGATTGGTGCGGATGCCAATATCTGTTTCAAACATGACCTGAAGTACATAAAAACTCCTGGCATTGATAGTTATTATCAAATTTTGATAGTAGTTCCTTAGTGTCATCTTTAACGTGTTCCTACTCTGTATTTGTCATTTCCCAAGCAACTAAATGAACAAGCACAATGACAAGGGTTTCTTGCATTTGTAGCATCATGTAGCACTTTCTGCTCGTCTTTTCCTTATAGTTTGCCACAGTCAGCTTAGGGGTTTAATGCCGACAGTAACCTTGGGCAGTTGCATTATATAATTGTAGCATCATCATCCATCGAAAACTCACGGAATTTTATGCATTTCTATACCAACTAGAAAAACAAAATGCTCCACGAGACAACTCATGCCATCACAGAAGGGTTGCACCATGTATATACCAGTCAGAATCAACGGCATTTGTGCTAGTACGTGAAATTACTTCGAATTATCGAAAATCTTGCAAAAAATTAACAAACTTGATGTGTCGAAGTATTCATATCCTACGCAACACATATATGCTGCCATAGCAAAAGATATCTTCACCAAGTATTTCCTTCATATTTGACCAGCACATTCTTTGAAACATCACCAACATTATCCTGTAATGCCATTGTGATTTTGTGGAGCCACTGCCATTTTAATTTCACAGCTATGAATGCAGTAATGTGAACTATATAAGCTTAGACATGTTTTCACGCATATTTTGCTATGTAACTAACATGTATGATGCATCCATTCTCAAGTATTGGCAAAAGGAAGCAGCAGCATTGAGGCAACAATTGCAAAGCTTGCAAGAAAATCATAGGTACAATTCTTACCTACTAAGTTAATTTACCAAGGAAATTTTCAATTAGAATTAGACAATTAAAGCAATAGAAATAAGATAAAAAACAACCAACCCATGCTAGGCTTGCCTTCATCGTAATCTTAACAGTAACCAAAAGCTAGGAACTTCATTCCTACTTGAAATAGGACACGATAGGTCAGTCACCTTTGAAAAAAGGGGATTGCATCCTGTTGGAGTAGTGTTAGCCTATCAAGCAAGTCGGCTAATACTCAACCATTTGCCTTGTTCAAGGCCTCTTTGTATTCTCTACATACCGATGTTTAAACCAGACTTGTGGCTAATTAAACCAGCAAGACTGAGCACTGGTTGAAAGTCTGGTTCGTGCCATTGTAACGTGAGAAATTAGAACTGTTAAAAATACTGGGTTTGACCAGGATCAAGAAATGTCAAACTAGTGACTCAGTTTCACTTTGAAACAGATTTGACCATGAAAAAATCCAACTCGGTTAATTGCAGGTAGGGATTTGAATCCTTGCCCTGTTAAAGCATCAACCATACGCTTAACGATCTGTGCTGTCGCTTTTCCTGGTAAAATAACTGACTAACAAATTATCCCACATAACAGTTAATAAAGGAGTGTTTTTTAATGGTTCTCTGCACTGTGGAAAAGGTAGATTTTTTTAGTAAAAAGAAAGGCAACCTAGAAGGAAAATTCTCTCTTGCATTTGTGTTTTTCTAGCAGATTTCTTGAACCTTTTATACAAATTTTAAAACAACCAACACAAAACAGGCAGATGATGGGAGAAGAGCTCTCAGGATTAACTATCAAAGATCTACAGAATTTGGAGAACCAACTGGAAATGAGTCTTCGTGGTGTCCGCATGAAAAAGGTTTGAAGTCCTATCCCCAATTAAATGCTTGTTCTTGGATTTTCCAGTGCAAAAGATGATAAATATGAGGTCTGCTGATTTCAGGATCAGATACTAATGGATGAAATACAAGAACTCAACAGAAAGGTTAACGCTGAATCATTTCTATTTGTGGTCACTTCCATAATTGTTCAATTATCTAAATATCACTCTCTGTTCAGGGAAGCCTCATTCATCAGGAAAATGTGGAGTTGTATAAGAAGGTAAACCTCATTCGTCAAGAAAACATGGAATTGTATAAGAAGGTATGATTTGGATACTCACTATCTAAAACCAATCAATAGTACCACGTTGTCAGAGCCTATATTTAGCCTTAGATAGAAAACTTTTCATTCCAGGTTTATGGAACAAGAGATGTGAACGGAACAAACAGAAATCTTCTGACAAATGGATTAGGAATTGGAGAGGACACTCATGTACCTGTTCATCTCCAACTTAGCCAACCGCAGCAACAAAACTACGAAACTACAGCACGAGCCACAAACTTGGGGTATGTAATCCTCCTAAAACGCATCAATTTTGGCAAAGAAGACATCTTATTTTGCCCATGTCTTACTATAAGAAAATCTCTCTTCATATATGCAGCAGACTACAGCTGCACTAGCAAGGAGGCATCAACTGCAATGGATGTCACTCAGTTATATTCAACACCAGGCGGGCTTACCAAAGTTAAGCTTCCATAACTGAGATGTGGTATATCACACGTTATTAAGCAAACAGACTCTAGTTTGAAATGATCAATGGAATAAAATGTAGCATTGTGGATCATGACCAGGGACTTATGTAAAGGTAAAATCAACTGCAATAAGAAAAAAGGTGGACTCTCTCTTGTGAATCTAGTTTTGAAGATCTCCAATTGCAATGAAACATTACGTCAATGAAAAGCTAACATTTTGAATGTTCATATGCAACTAATATATGACCAAAAGATTAGCATATATAAGCATTTCAAATAACAACTTCAGGAAGACAACAATGCGCAGGCTTCAATGTAAGTCAAACTTTCATAGCATACTGAAGGGAATCCATAAGGTCCGTTCCCTATAATTTCCTGATTATCTAATAGAGTAAGAGTATGCCTAAATTAAGTAAAAAATTGCCAGGCAGGTAGACAATAGGATAAAATCCATAAATATAAATCCTCATCAGAAAGCCATTCTATCAAATAAACAGAGAGAGGAAACCCTAGCAATGATTGCTGCAAATGGGCAAAAAATGTCAAGAAGAAGACATGATGCAAAAAATCAAGGAAGCCAGAAGAGATCTCCATAGGCTCAGTGATGAATGGTAATTTGAATGTTCCCACATCCCAAATAGATTAACTTGCAAGGTATCTCCATATCATCAACAAACAAAAGCATCTCCGTATCATCAACAAACAAAAGCTTAACAACGTGGAGCTGTCAATTTATAGAGAGCAAAACCCCTCACATCATTCAACAAAAGCTCAACAACTCAGCTGTCCATTGTAGATACCTAAGCGGTACTTCAGCAAAGAGATCTTTCCGTACAACATAACATCTCTACAAACTACAAACACAAAGCATGATGCCAGTAACAACTCCACAGACATGGAAAAACAAAAAATGAATTGATTTGCAGTTACATATGTGACAATGCTTTCACTCATATGACCACATTGGTATTATGATAATTGAGTTTGCATCATAATGACAGAAACAAGAAATATGAGCAATTACTACTTACCAGGGCCGGAAGCCACGAGACCTCTGTTCCAACTTAAAGAATATGTGCCCAGTTTTAGAAGTCAAAATGGGTAACCATGAGATGGAGTGGAAGTCAAAGCTCCTGAGTGAGGCAAGACCAAACACTTGAATCAATTTCTGAGTACACTAGTTATAAAGATATCATTATCTCGAAGATTTCAGATCAACAATTAAGGCATCTAGAGAGAGCAAAGCCCTTCACACCATCGAACAAAAGCTCAAAAACTTAGCTGTCCACCAATGATACCTAGGCAGTACTAAAGCAAGGAGATCTCTGCATACAATGTATCATCTCTACAAACTAAAAACACAAAGCGCAATGCCAGTAACAAATTGACAGACATGAAAAACCCAAAATGAATCGATTTGCAATTACCAACGCAACAATGCTTTCATTTGTATGAGCACATTGGTCTCATGACCTTTCAGTTTAGCATTATAATGTAAGAAACAGAAAAATATGAGCAATCATAACTTGCCAGCGAGTTTCCAGGGCCGGAAGCCACAAGACCTCAATTCCAGCTTAAAAAATAAGAACCCAGTTTTGAAAGTCAAAATGAGTAACCATGAGATGGGGTGGAAGTCAAAGCTCCTGAATGAGGTAAGACAAGTGACTTAAATCAATTTCTCAGTACATTGATTGTCAAGGTATCATCATCTCAAAAATTTCATGTTAACAACGTATCTAGAGGCCATTTACAAGTTGAAGTCCACAAACTGACAAGCCCAGATGTTTCCCCTCTAATCTCAGAGCTTATTGGCCCAGTGGCTAACTCTTTCTGAGACACAAATCCTCTGGAAGGCAAGCAACCATATTCGAGGAGAGCATACATACACTTGCAACACTCGTCATTTAATGGATGATGCCTAGGTAATCACTCTAAGTAACTCCATTATAGGTAACATATTAGGTAATTTCCACTAAGGGTACCATGCAAATTGCAGTAATCCCGTTCTTTACATCTCTAAATACAAATTATAGTTGGAGAGAGGAAGGTGTTTATTTCATGAGTTTTCATGCTTAATCAGGACCATTTTTTAAAAAACTTAAGCTGGTAGACAAGGACATGATATCATGACTCTCTTTAACATGAGACGATATTTTGAGAGAGCAAAAAGAGTATGAAAGCTATTTATAAATGAGGTAGAAGGTAAAGGGCATAAAAACACACGATCTCAAATGCAATCTTTTGTTGAACGGAGAAAAAGAGGATAGAAATCTGAACGCTCGGCCACAGGCGCTCTCTCTTAGTATATGTAGGATATAAGATGCAATGAAAAAACAATAATATTTTTCAATTAGTAATAAAATCACAGTAGAACATTCCTTAGAAAATCATAGGCGAGAAAAGCATTACTTATCAGAAAGGGGAAAAATGAGATCAAAAAGTTGATAAACTACAATATGCATTAAAATTCAATCCCACATAAAAAGAAGCTAAGCAACATTAACTCTGGGATTACTTGGATGGATGGGTAGATAAAGATAGGAAAAGAGGAAATGATGGTGGTATCAAACTCTAGTGGAAGAAGATTGCTTTTATTTCTAACACATGCTATGTGAGAGTCAAGATGAGTAACAATGACATGGAGTGGAAGTCAAAGCTCCTGAATGAGGCAAGACCAGTTTCTTAAATCAATTTCTGAGTACACTAATTATAAAGGTATCCTTATCTCAAAGATTTCAGATCAACAATTAAGGCATTTATTAGGACTGCCCATTTACAAGTTGAAGGTCAACAAACCGACAGGCCCAGATGTTTTCCCTCTAATCTCTGAGGGTATTGGCCCAGTGGCTACACTCTTTCTAGTATACAAATCCTCTGGAAGGCAACAACCACATTTAAGGAGAGAGTACATATACTTGCGTAACTCGCCATTTAATGAGCAATGCCTGGGAAAGCAATCTAGATAACTCCATTACGGGTAACACAATGAGTAATTTCCAATAAGTGGACAACGCAAACTGCAGTAATCCTGTTCTTTATTCATTAGAAACCATAGATGGAGAAGAAAGGGGGCTTAATTCATGAATTTTCACACTTAAATAGGGGTAGTATAATTTTGTGGGACTCACAATCAAATTTTAAAAGCTTAAGCTGGGAGACAAGACATGATATGATATTTAAATGATCAAACCTCTTCTATGAAATGACATTTTGAGAGAGCAGAAAAGTATGTAAGTTGATTATAATGAGGTAGAAAGTGACGGACGCCGGGTACACAGAATCTCAAACGCTATGTTTTGTTGAAAAGAGAAAAGGAGAAGAGAGAAATCTCAACGCTAGAGAAAAAAAACGGCCGTCTCTTATTATGAATAGGATATAAGATGTGATGCACAAGCAACAATATTTTTCAACTAACCATACAATCACAGTGGCAAAATTTTTTTTTAAGAAAATCGTAAGTGAAGAAAGCATTACTTATCAGAAGGTAAATAATGTGATAAAAAATTTGATAAACTACAACATGCAAACAACACACAATACAATTCGGTCCTGCATAAAAAGAACTTTGCAAAATTAACTCTGGGATTATTTGGGTTATAAGAGGAAGAGAGGAAAAGATGGTAGCGTTGAACTCTAATGAGAGTTTTGTTTCTCAAACTTGCTATCTATGTCTATTTATTAAAGCTCTAACTTATATAATCATGTAGTTAGATATACTAAATAATGATTCTAACTTCTCAAACTTCAATGGGAAGTTCCATTTATATATGACAATCATTAAAATCTAGTTTAACAATATTTTCAACTCTCCCCCATAAACTAAATTTTTTTCCACATTATTAAGATACAATGTTTCATCTCTTTCAATTGCAACAATCTCCATGCCAAATTCATTCAATACAGAAATATCATGGAATGGCTTCTCAGCAAAATGCCGAATAATGTTTTGCATTGCATGAATAAGATAGGTTCTTAATTATTCAACCTCGAGCATGCTTCACCTCTACTCTTTATATTTCTGTGACAAAGCAGGAGAGAGTCAGCTCAGTGATGAACTTCAATGAAGATTTGCGACCTAATTGTTTTAAAACTTATAATGCTAAAAGGATATCGAAAGTGAGTAGGATTTGAATATAGCGTTGCCATTCCAACTTTTATGTTCCAGTTACGGCTACCCACAAGGGCTCGCCCAAAATTCGATGTGCTACCTCAACTTTATTGTTTATTTAGAAATTCAATGTGCTACCTCGACTTTATTGTTTATTTAATCAAGTACTTTGGTCCTTGGTAAGACCTTAAACTGCCACGTTTATCGGAGCCAACCCCAAACGTAAAATAGGGTAATGAAATTGGCCAAAATCATGATTCAGTCCTCCTAACAGCTTTAACTGACATGGAATTTAACGCCACTAAGTTGGATAACATTGAGGTCTCTCTCTCTCTCTCTCTCTCTCTCTCTCTCTCTCTCTCTCTCTCTCTCTCTCTCTCATGCACGCACAGACACACATGTTCCAGTAACATAAACAACACCAGTGCTACTTTCCCCCGCCACGATACACCTTAGCCACCACTCATTGCTATTGTAAACACCTCAAAACTGCCCCCAGCACCACTAGCACAAGCACCACTACAGTATTTAGACAAAGTCAAGCCACGGTGGCGGATATCACTTAAACAAACAGCTGCTTAGAACTCTACTACCACTGCTACCACTGGCAACAGCACAAACATCACCACCAAAACTCAGCTATGACCACCATCATTGGCTTTCACAGGTTTGAGGAGGCCACGACCTCAGATCTGGGGTAGCTACTATAATTTAAGGTTGGTCCGAGATAGATATACGCACAAAGATAGAGGACACCTCAGCATTATGTAGAGAGACAGAGAGAGAGAGAGAGAGAGAGAGAGAGAGAGAGATGACGTCAGTGGTAATGGCGATAAGGTGCAGTAGTTTGGCATAGCAATGACAATGGTGGTGGTCACTAGTCATAAGCAAAGCAAGTAAGAAGAAGAAAAGACAAGCAAAAGACTGCTTTTCTCAGTTAAGTTAGGCAAACATAATGACATAGTCATCCATGATCCATGTCATATGACGCCTAACATAAAGTTTCACATGCTAATTTTGGAAAGTCTAGATACTCAATTCCACAAAAAAAGGGAGGACCATATTGAATATTAAGAAAAAGTTCCACCCCCTTGGGGTGCACTACCCATTTTTACTTTGAAAGACCTCTTTATCATCGGTGTTGTGGAGCTCAACAACTTCCTCCTTGTCCAATTTCTCACCCACCTCATCTCTTAGTATGCCATTTGGACATCAACAGCAGTCTCTAAAGAAACTTATCTTTCATATTACCCATCCAATATACTATGACCAAAGATAACAAATTTATAATTTCAAGAGATAGACTCAAGTATCACTCAGACTTGTGGAGAGATTACCAATCCTTGTTCATTCTATATCTCAAGGTGGAAGCCCCTTTGCATATTCTCTAGAACCTTTGCTCAACCATTTTTTTCCTCTAGGTGGGTATGGTACTTGGTTCCTTAGTACTAATACTCGATAATGTGGGTCTGAACACTCCAACTCTTGTAGTTGGAAAGGATTATTGCTCACTTCTCAGACATTGGGGCAATCAACCAAAAGATGTTTGTAGCAAGGCCCTAGTGTTCTTCTTTCTGCTTGCTTTCTGGTAAATCTGTTTTCTTACTCTTTTTGATACTCCTCGCTACTCACAACAGATTTACTGAGGTTTTGACACCAATTTGTTGGAAATACTTGGCATGTTGGAAAACTAATGTTAAGAGGCAGAGAATGACAATGGTTTTATATGGCTATGGAAGAGGGATGCTTTTTTTTTTTTCCCCTTCTCTTCTTCTAACAATTGCTCTTTTTATCCCAGTAGTCTTATGCATTACCATCCTCCTATATATGATCTTCAATCATCTTTATATAGTAATTATGACCCTCCACTAGTTATTATTATTTTATTTATTTAAGTAATTTTTTTTTTTTGTTTTTAATCTTCATTTTCACTCTTTCGGCTTGAAAAGGAGGGAAATTTCATATTGTCTTGACAATCATTGAAATCAGGTGTGATCATTTTCTTCAGGTTAACAGTCTTAAGATGCAAAAACTAATCCCATCTCATTATTTCCTTTCATTGTAAACCATAACAACCAACGAGGTACATAAAATATTATACATATACACATTTATATTAACACCTGCATATGTACAGATACAAGAGATGTCACGCTGCAAGCATTCACCATAATTTCAAGTACCTTATACATTAACACACCAGAACAATGAATTATCAGCTGATATTCACGTTATTATTTCATGTATCCCTTTTATATCTTCGCGATGAAATGAACTGTAACTTGATCATGTAGAGACTTTCAGTCCACACACTGTTTTTCAGCCATGAAACTCATTTGTATTAGATATATGATGGGACGCTACTTGAGAAATCTCAAACAAGGAGGTTACAAGCTAGAGGAAAATCTAACAAGGAGTTTCCAATATCTCATACATGCAAAGGTTCCAAAGACATATAAAATCATCATTCCACAGACAGAAGTCCCAAATTAACATCAAGAAAATCGGAAAAATGAGTAGTCTACCCAAAAATTTCCATTAAAAAAACAAAAGGAAAAAAACTTACCAGATAATTTTACTTTACGAAGACTATAAAAAGGTAGCGGAGATAAGAAAAGAGAAAACGAAAACCAAAGAAATCCAGTGCTCACCAGAGATCCAAAATCAAGCCGATGGCTCCAAATAGCAAGCTCTCCTCGAACAGTTATTTCATCTGCATCACCAGTTTAAAAAAAAAAGAAAAAAAGAAAAAAGAAAAGGAAACTCGTGGTGAGACAAACACTCTATTGGTCAGAATCCGCATTGATTCTGTATTTATAATGCTAAGACCAAGCACGCATAAACAAAAGATGCCTGCAATCACCATGCGAATGATCTAAATTCTCGTTCTCTTCTTATATCTCTCCAACGAATCGCGAATCGCCGGCCGATCCACTTCGTCGCTCCTCGTGAAGATTGATTTCCGACGGCACGTGTCGATTGCCGGCGCTCGGCGGCGAGCAATCGAGCTCATGCATAGAAGGAAGCGGAACCGTACCGCACCGTCGCTCGCTCGATCGTCAATACGAGCTCGAAACGGCAGCGGAAGGGCGTAAGTTTCGCGGGTAGAGAGGGTTGGGGCTCGAGGCGAGATCGCAGGGGGAGGGGAGGACGATCGGAAGGATGCGAGGCGAGAGAAGACGGAGGACGAAGGTGAAACGATGCTTCTTCATGCGAGGAGAAATGGGAAACGGCTCGTACGACGAGAGAATCTCACGGAGGAGAACGAAGGGGGAAGGCCGGAAGGAAGAAGCGGGGGAGGGAGGATTAGGGCTTTTATAGATGGCCCAAAGTATTATTTAATGTACGGTTTAAAAATGATTATTTCTTATAAAAAAAAAGTTAAAATAAGTTTGTACCCAAAAAAAAAAAAGTTGAATTAAAATAAGTAATATGAAGAACAGCAAATTTTTTTCTTGATTAATCAACTAAGGAGTCCCTCCAGAACATTCCTTAAAAAAATGAAGTTGAAATCATATAAAAAAAATGTGTATGACTCTATGATTAATCAATTAACAAGTCCCTCTAAAACACTTCTTAAAAAATTCAAGTTGAAATCATATATAAAAATATGTATATGACTCTCTTCCCTAAGTTTGCATAGACAATATGTTGACATCTTAATATATTATCTACATAGCATTATTTTGGAAAAGGAAATTCATCAGGTCAATGATAAAAAAAAAAATAATTTACATCCTCACCGATCATTGGCACGTCAAAGAATTTACTTACGAAACCAACTCAAATATACATGTTATTCATCCAATGATAAAATGTGTAAATTTTGTCATAGTGATGGTGATTTAGTAATAATCTGGAAAAAAAAAAGAATCTTACAAGCCAACGTCCCTAACTCTTGTTTGTTAACCGAACAAATAAACAAATAAATTATTTTTTCACACGTTATCTTTCCTGAGTACGCAACACATTGAGACTTGAAACGCTTGAAGAAGATTATCGAATGTGCTTAGTAAATAATTTAAAAGACTTAGAAATGGAAGATTATCAATGAAGTATTGGTTGGCCTGAAGTCTTGCCTCCTTTCTTTTCTTTCTCTAATTATTTTTCAAGGGTTTTGAATTCTACAATAATCCTCAACGATGTTGAGATAAGGACATATCATGTGAACTTTAAACGGAGGTCACTTGAACATCGTAACTGTATTTTAATCACATAGTATCATAATCTATATATATATATATATATATATATATATATATATATATTTACTTGAGTGTCATAACTTTGAGTTGATTACTTAAGTGCTATAAATTTTTAAAAAGTCCACCCAAGTATTAGAAATCTAACATGACATGACACTTGTCACAAATGTTTTTAAAACATCATGGCATTCAAATAATCGGTTCAAATATTATATGACTCAAATTATCAGAAAAAAAAATTATGGCACTCTTGAGAGAGCCTAGTAAAAATTATGACATTTAAACGATTTAAAAAAAAAAAAAAGTTATGACATATGAATGCCGTATTAAAGTTATGTCATTTGGAGTTTACTTCTCCCCAACAAAGTAATTTGAGGACAAAACTTGGGCGCACGCATTATTTACCCCATCCGTTAGATAGATTCTTTGCCTTGGCTTCCTTTTCAGTAGGAGTGAACATAACGAGTTACTGTACAAACGACCCTTGTTGCCTGCTAATTAAATAACCGATTACTACTTATAAATTATGGCCATTAGATTCAACTTTGCATCTGCTTACTTTTTTAAGAAAAAAATAATTAAAAGTTCATTCCACAATCACCACATGAAGTTTTCCCACTATTCTGATTCGATCTTCCTATCTCAATACACCATCTCGTCTCACTTTGTCTCTTTTCCTTTTTCACGTTGCAGATGGGTTTTTTAATGTGCATTACATGCTAGTGTTACAGGTTGTCAAGGCCCAACAAGCCAAGAGATGGCTAAGATGACCAAGCCTTGAAGTTTCTGGGGATCTAGAGTTTTTATGGATATTTCTAAATACTGATAGGGTAAATAAAGGAATGAATTCTGGATGAATCTTGTTATAATAGGGTATATGATGGTCAGGAAGATTGGATCTCCATGGTTAGGTTAAAGAGGGATCTATTGTTATAATTAAAGGGCCCTAAGTATATATAAAATCCCTTTCTCCTCATTTATGGCATCCAACCAGCAATAGAGCATTTCTCACAAACATTCTACAATCCAGGATGAGCAAGTGAGGGAGCGATACATCGAAGAAAAGGCTGATTTAGGCAACTTTACTAAGGGAAAGTCAAGCTTAGGCAACTCTATTAAGGGGTGAACGAGTCATCTAGAGCCTGAGTGCCACATGAACGTGATCCGAATTGTCGGCCCCTGATAAGTGGCATCAAAGGTATCAAAGTAAGTTGTACAAGAGTGTGGTGAGAGTTGGAAGTGCACAACAAGTGATCCAGGGAATGTGGAACCCATTGTTACCGCTCCACCTACCGTTAGAGATAAGGCTCATGAAGGAAAATCGCGGGAAAGCTAAGAGAACTACTTCAAAGGGTTTCATGTGCACCTTTGAGGAAAGGCTCACCAAAGTACTGATGACAGCGGGCAACTTAGGGCTCGCATGAAATCATTTTAATTACAGAAATAGTTTCTAGAACAGAAATAGATTTTTCTATTTCTAGTTCTTGATAAGTTTCTAAGCAAAAATAACCGTTTGATAACGACACAAAATTTCTATTCTAAAAATAGAAATTTGTTTGATAACTACACAAAATTTCTTTCTTTCGGACGGCAGTGACGACCGGCGACCGCCGACGACCGGCGCCGGCGGCGGCGGCGACCGACGCCCGGCGGCAGCGGTGACGTCTGGCGTCCGGCAGCCGGCGACCGGTGGCGACGGCGGCGGCCGGCAACCAGAGACGACCGGCGGCGGCGGCGGCGATGAATAATGAAAATTTTTTTTATTTCTCATTTCTGTTCCAGAAATACAAAAATAAAAAAAAATTATTTCGATTTCTAGTCCAAACCTATTTCTAGAACAAGAATCTATTTCAGAAATAGAAAAGTGAAATAATTTTACCAAACGGATTTCTATTCCATAATTGTTTCTAAAATAGAAAAACTATTTTTGGAACAGAAATAGATGCTTGTCATGCGCGCCCTTAAAGAATGGGTTCGATAACTTAAAAGAGCGACAACAAGGTCAAAGAGACGCTTCATGGCGAGTTCTCAAGAGCCTTGAATCAACTCGTCGGCCCATTGCACGAGAGGAATGATTCTCTCAAGTCCATTGTGGAAGACCATCGAGAGGCTAGAGATGGTAAGAAAATAAATATATAAATAACTGAAAACTTGCAAGACGGCTGTGGCGAGCAGAGTGTAGTCACCGTGATACCAACTTTGAGGATGGACAAAGTGGGAGAAGTTCAAGGAAGACCGATCTGCCAAGGAGGTGAACAGCTCCATATTGGGCATGGAAGTTTGCCGAGGAGCTTGACAACACAATATGGGACACGGAACTCAATGGAACAATTCTTCAAAACCGTGGAATCGAGGACAATGAAACTAACGTATGAACTGCTACCATCTATCTAACCGATGTTAGTACGGGAGTTTCAAGGATGGATGGTCACAAAAAAACCATGATAAAAATTCAAACGATGGGAAAAAGAAATATAGCATGGATATGTTCAGATTAAGAGAATGGAAGACAACTAATTAGTGCTAGTGATGACGGCACCAAGGAACACGACGGCAAGGTAGAAGATGGGAAAGGAGATGGAGTTGGGGGAGAGGAGGAGGACAACATTGCCCTTGCAAATGCCCATGGTGGAGAGGCGAGAGGCGAGGGAGTCAATAAAACGCCAGAGCACGCGGAGAGGGACGTAGAGGCCGGAGGTGTCAATGAAGGCAGTGGAGCCACTGTGGGAAACAAGAGGAGACGGAAGTCATGATGTCCAGGAAGGGATTAGGGGAGGGGAATGGATCGCACTTGCTATAAAAGGAGGAGCTGGAGCTGTAGAAACTGCTTTTGGAGAAGATATGGAGTGGGTTGGTCACTATTGAAGCTGAATCACGACTTCCTGGAAGCTTGAGCGTCAAGCCAAGTAATCTATGTCATGGGATTATAGAGAGAAGAAAGAAAAGAAAGAGAATGGCTTTTAAGGCTAGGTCATCATCCACTATAGACTTCCTTTTTTATAAGAAAGCCACACAGACGTTAAAATTTTATATAAAAATAAAAAGGTCACATGGGATGAACTGCCAAAATTGTTGCCAGAAACACTTCAGTGGTCATTTCTTCTCCAATTTAGCACTTAAATGATCTAACGAAAAAATTTGGCACCAAAGTGAGCGTTGTTCAATAATTATGCAGCTTCTAGGGGCATTTTTCCATTACTTATGATTGAATGGGAGAAACCTCCAAGTGGGAACGGAGATTAAGAGAGGAAGCCAATCAAATGTTTCTTTTGCAATGGCCCACATCTTTGTTGAGATTGCTGAAGAAGAATAGGCTTTTCACAATATTCTTCAGAAGCCAAGAGAAGAGAATCTAGAAGTGTAGATTGGGGTGTTGAAGCTATTCAACTTCTTAAGGTTTCAAGTATAAGCCTTTATGATCGAGTTCGTCATTTTTAGAAGACAAGTTGGCAATACAATACTCCATGCCTTAATTGACACAGACACAACGAATTTGTAATGTCTAATTAAGCAGCAAAGAGTTTGCATCTTCAAGTGGAGCCAACCAAATATTGAATGGAGGCTGTCAATTCAAAAGATGTACTAGTGATTAGCCTTGTTTGATGCGGATATAAGAGTTAGAGAATGGAAGGGGAAGTTCACTACTAAGGTAATTTCACTTGATGACTAAGATCTTGTTATTTGTTATAGATTCTTCGCTACGATGTGCTCATTAACATAAGGACCGAGTAGCTTATTCTCATGATGCGACATTCCAATCTATGTTGCTAATAGTTCACAGATTGACGACAACAGAGGCATCTTTGATATGACGCGTGAAGGGAGGACCGAGAGTTAAGGAGCCTGCCAAGTTGAGGGCAAAGAGAGGGCGAGGCCACAACTTTGGAGAGGTTAAGGTGGAGTTTGAGCGGTTCAAGCCAACCTCAGGAGAAATATCTATCCATATGATTTTTCCGGAAGTGGGGAACTTGCTAGGCAAATTAGAGTTGCCAAGTTGAGGGAGAATCCCTTGTGGAGCAAGTTAGGGTTCAAAAGCCATATGACCTTGAAGTCAAGAAGTGAAAGACTAAACCGCGTGGACGGAAGAATTGCCAATCACCGAAGGAGCTAGCGATCTAAGGGAAGGAGGCAATCGGGCAAGCAAGAACGCCGAATGAAGAGTAACGAGTGAGGCACTCAATTAGGTGGGAGAAATTGTCACACCAAAAGTTTTCAAGGACCGGCAGGTTGGGGCGACAACCAAGATGATTGGGCAAGACTTGAAACTTTTAATCATTAATATTGTAGAATATCCCTTGAAGTTTGTGTGTACTTCAAAGGAATCTTGTAATATATGCACTAGATTGTGATTAGGAGATTAGATTGCTACCATTAAATTAAAGAGGTACCTATGATTGTAACTAGAAGAGCTCGAGAATATATAGGTTTCCCCAATATCATCCAACAATCCAATAAGCAATAAAGCATTCTCTCTCAAATACTCCTCTCTCTACAATCCAAGGTGGACAATGTGTGTGAGTGAGCAATATTTCGAGGAGAAGGCTGAGCTTAGATTACTCTACTAAGAGGTGAATGCGTCATTCAAAGACTGAGTGAAAAACGTTAGTTATCTCAAGTACTAACCCATGACCCAAGTGTATTTGAAATTAATAATGTTCAATAAATTCATTTAAATTTGAGTTAATCTCTAACTTCAACCTGACTCATTTCGTAAACACAGATTAGTTTTGCAACTTGCAAATTCACAATCCCTCTCTATCTACTTCCTTTTCTAACTAAATTCACCTTTCTCTAGAAATTTTCTTTAACTACATTCATGTTCCATAAATAATATCAATACATGTCACAAACACTTCAACATCTTGATATTCATGAACACGTGACGGATTATCGTTACAGCCTGGGCATTGTTATATTACTTAAAAATAGCCTTCTTGGCATATGTCAGAGCTTCTGTCATGGCCTATCAAGCATCACGTTTAAGCCGAAACGATACCGCAAAACCAACTGTATTACTATTATTATTATGTAAAAATCATTAAGAAATGCCGTTGATCCGGTGATAGAATCTTAGTGCACATGATGCTTTCTCTGATCAACGAATCCTATCCATTCTCCAACTTATCCTCTATAGGGTTTTCTTTCTGTAAGAAAAACAATATATTCCTTGTCATCAGCCAATAAGGAGAGAAAGAGCTCACACACTGCCTTTTTCTAATTTTTTTAGGCATAAAATCCGCTCATAATAGACATATGCTGCTAAACTACTCGACTGGAAATCTCAAACAAAGGAGGTTCTGAACTAAAGGAGCAGATCAATTGCCTATCTCTCATACGTAGAAAAGTTCCAAAAGCAAGCAAAATCCATCATTCCATAGACGAAAGTAAATTAAGCTTCAGGACCATAAAAGATAGCGGAAAGCGGAAAAGTGAGGACTCACCGGAGATCGAAATCGAGCCGATAGCTTCAAAAGCAAGCTCCCTCCGAACAGCAATGGCGTCTGCATCAGAAGTTCGAAAAACAAAGAAACTCGCGGTGAGACAAACACTCAACCGGTCACCATTCGTACCGATTCTGTACGTACGACGCCAGAATCAAGCACGCATCGGAAAACATGCCCGATCATCGCAATGCAAATTGATCAAAATTCTCGGTTTCATCCTCACGTTTCTCCGACGAATCGGGAATTGCAGGTTCGATCTACTTCCATCGCTCCTCGTCAAGATTGATTGATTCACGACGGCGTGCGATCGGTTTCCATCGCTCGGCGGCGAGAAATCGAGCTCTTGCGCAGGAGGGAGAGGAACCGTACCTTCGTCCGGTCGTCATTGCGTGCTCGGAGCGGCAAGCGGAGGCCCGCTAGTTTTCGCAGGCGCGAGGGTCGAGGCTCGAGGCTCGAGGCGATATTGCAGATGCGACGGGGGGGAAGGGACGATCGGGAGGATGCGAGGCGAGCGAGGATGAACGGAGGAGGCGAAATGGAGCTTCGCTGCGGCGAGGAGCGACGGGCAAAGCTGCTGCGAGAAGAAAGCTCGTGAAGGAGCAGAACGAACGAGAGAGAGAGAGAGAGAGAGAGAGACGAGAGAGAGAAAGAGAGGAGAACTGGAGGAAGAGGGGTTTTATAGATGGCGATGATGTTGTTGGGGATAGTGGCCCCACATCATCGGGCCAAAATTACTATTGAATTAATAAATTATGACATGATTAATTGTGGTTGAAAAGAAACAAAAGTTAAAAAATTAGTTTGAACCCCAAAAAAAAGTGTTGAAGTAATTTGAACCCGGAGAAGGGTGAGAACTAGCACAAGTTTTCTGCAGATCGATGATGACCTCCATTTTAAGTTCAATTTGCATCTGCCTCCTTTTTAAAAGGAAAAATGAAAATTGATTGGACATTGATTCAATAATTGACGCTTTTAGGTTTTTTCACTATTTTGGTCTGATCTACCCCTCTCAATAACTATTTCATCTCATTTCACTATTATGTCCTTTTTCTTAGTCAAAGCATATAATTATAGAGTTGATTTCTTAACCAAAAACCTCGACCAGATTCATTTGATTTCATTGAATCAGTTCAAAACTTGCGCAATCAATATCTCTTTATGTCTATTTATTATTCTAATCAACGACCAATCAAATACATACACTCATCCCGAATTTTTGTTCAACTACATTCATTTTTCGTAAACGAAATAACAAATCACATCAACACGTATCACAAACACTGTAATATCTTCTTCTTCATTTGCAAAGGTCTAATCAGTTGTCAATCAAATATATATTTTAACTCGAGATAAAAATATTTTCATATTAAAATGATTTGAAAATGGACTTGTGGGCATATGTTGATTTCGTGAAATGATAATACAAGATAGCAATATAGCCAAACATTTGTCCCTTTAAAATCCAAAATACGAAAGTCAAGTTACTATTAGCATGAAAGTTTTAAAGAGAGGTGATTAATTTCGATGCACAATATTATAGTCGCATAAAATGCCTTCTCAAGTGAATAAAATATATTACATTTTTTTTATCGGCGGAAAAAGAAAAAGGAGAAACGGCACGCTCCGCGTACTCTCCGCGGAATCTAGAAAGTGGCGTCGGTGAAATCAGCCGAGCCGCTTAGCTCGCGGCCGATGTTTCGTGCGCCGTTAATTGAACAGCGTGGGGGGGACCGGTGGCGCGGCTGGTTTTGCAGCTCGAACAAAATCTTCTCCACTCTCTCCCCATAAAAAACGTGGTTTTAGGGAGGAGAAAGGTCGTGGCCAAAACCACTCCTCACACGTGTCGCCCCCACTGTCGGCCACGCGAATCCGGCTACGACCATGCAATAAGTAGGTCTCCCCACCGTGGGCCCTGGTGACGAATGGGAATCGAACACGTAGTCTCGGTCCCCGCCTTGTATTTAGTCCTTAGAAAAATATCCCCGTTGGGGCTCGCAAATCTATTCGCTTTTGGAGGCATCCCCACCAAAGGAGACCCCGAAGCGGACGTATTAAATAAAACGCAAAGGGCAAAGAGAAGAAAAAAAAGAAGATTCTCACCTGTCGGGGCCACGTGTCCTCCTGCCAGACTGTGGTCAGGGAGTTTCAATGATTCGCAGGTTAGAAAAGTCGTACCAAGTACGAAGATATTTTCGGGGATGATTGTCCAAGCTGAGCCGAGATATTTTCTGGTTGAGGTGGACAGGGAAATATTATAATAATAGCGAGAGGGTTTTGTCTGGATTCCTATAATATAGTTGGAATAATTGCGTTTTGTACCTGCACCTCGTGAAAAAAATTCCAGCCAAAGTTGGGTTGGGAGCCTCACCAATCAAGTAAAAGGACATAAAGCCATCTGTCGATGAACACTGAAAGGATTAGGAAGGTTTAACGGGAGAAGAATCCGATCACGAAACTGCAGCTGTACGGGAGCTTTGCTTTTATGATTTTTCAATCCGCTAATGAATTTATTGGAGCACATGTCATATATTGTCTCGTTCTTTCGAGGTGACATTACTATGAGGTGCTTTTTAACTAAAGTTTTATCATTTCACTTTAGTTTTGCAATAACAACATGATGCAGGGGAAGAGCTCATTGAGGCATTTATAGAGTACATTGCATTATAGTGTAAACTTTGATCTCGCTTGATAAATGATCTATCGAAATAGTAACACATACTTAACAAAACAAAAGAAAAAGATGTAGTGATCCATTTACTTTAATTGATTTTATAAATCCATTTTATATTATTCACGACAAAGTGGATCTGACTGATAAAGTAAATCGTTAAATATCATTCCCTTCGCATCTCAAGTTTATTGGACAAACATGTGCAATCATTTTGACCGATGCTCTGTCATCATAAAACAAAGTTCACCATTTTTGAGCTCATGAGCACATTACACACTCATCCTCCATATTTTTGATGAGTTTGAAGATTAAAAGGGCATGACAATAAGGATTTTGGGCACACATTTTTATGTGGAAAGTTCTATTTTCACACGCGGCCTCGAAATCATAACATGCGTGCGTTGCATCGGAGGTAACTAATCAACTAGAGCCATGGTCTAAGGGAGGCAAGCAGGGCTACCTAACCTCTTATCTCTTATCGAAAGAACATTTTTATATACCTTGTAAATATGGGGAAACAAAAATATTGATGACTAATATGCACTTCTTTAAATTTATAGAGAAGATCAAGCACGGAATTTATGTGAAAGTGCATAAATCTGTCAAAAATTTTCGCGCAAAAAAAATTAAAAATTGACCATATAGTCAATAGATAAGTTCCGCCTCAAAAGAATTTTAAATGATAAACATACATATTCAAATATATCCAAGAAGTTTTCGTACCCATTTTTTTTTTTTTAAAAGAACTTCTAGAAGAACTGAGTCTTTTGCCACTTGTACAAGGAGCGATCCGCACTTTTTCTGAACCAGCATGGGAATAATATCTTAATATGGGCCGGATTGTTTTTGTGCGCAGTGAGGGTACGATGTGCCTCCTCTGCACTTCTCGCCCGGTCCAATGAGAAATCCTCGGCAACCTCGATGAAAATCTCGACGAAATCCAACCAAGAACCGGCTGGAAAAGAGGACAGTACTCGTGAAAGTGCCACGTGAACGTAATTAAAGAACCTAGTAACTTGGTGCTCTGCCAAGATTCGACGCCTTCGTGGAGGCTGGTAATTGGGTGGAGGACAACGAAGGTTCGACATCATCGATCACTCCCTCCTCCAACGCATACGTGTCCCGGCTTCTACCTCCATCCAACCAATCGACGGGCGACGCACGTAGTAAAAATGGCTTTAGATTTAGATTTTAGAGGTCCTGACAGACGTAAAGGACACGTCTCGGGCAGCTGTCGGAAGGGACACAAACATTCTACGATAGCTCTCGATTGGAAATATGATATTCGAAAGAAGGCCGATCTTCTGTACCCATCTGCCCCGACTCTGTTTTTCGTGCCGAGAGCGACGGATTCGAGCAGGTTCGAGCTGTTATCTTTCGATTTCATCTGCCGTTGTCGTCTTTACCGCCTCCCAATTCCACGTGCCTCGGATTAGAGAACCTCATTTTTGCTTTTGTGACTTCGTTTGACTGGGGTCGTCTAAATGAGATTGCCCTCGCTTGTTGCGAGCTGACAGTTGAACTTATTTCACACCTATTTTGTCCATCATTAATGATGTAACAAGTCGATTGATAATTATAAGCCCAAAATATGATTTTTATTAATCATGGCATCTGATTTCCTCCGGGCCGGTCATTGTGGAATGAAGGTGTTCAAGCAAGATGGGCTTGTGCAACACGAAGAGAACAAGCTCCTCTAAATTTTCCATCGGGACGATCCATCGATGATTAAATTAGATAAGTGCGCGTAATCAGAGGAAAAACAAAATTAGCTAAAAAGATGCAAGAATATTCGTCTTAACTTTATTGACAAATTCAGCCTAATCGATGTTCATTCAAGTCAAGGCAAATTTCAGTAATAACTTCCTTTAGTGGATCAAGAATGAAGTTGTCAGTGAGAAGACTTACCATTAAAAAGTTGTTGATTCTTTCCTTGCTTTTTGAAGTTACCACTTCAACACTAATCAACAACATATTGAAGGGAGGCTATTTTGAGCTATTTTCTTGGTTATTTGTTGAAGCTTAGAGATAATAATTTTTTGGTCAAGATTGATGGATGAATTTTGGAAGATAAACTATAAGGCTGAAGAGTTAGGATTTCTAGTCTCTATATCTTTATTACATTTCATAGTTCTTATGTGTTTTAAATACATTTCTAGTAATTAGGTCTTTGAATGCTTCATGGTTTCCGTATCTTTATAATATGTGTCTATTTTCTATGTCATAGCACCTTTATAAATGGAGGAGAGTTCTCCACTGTAATGCAGATTTGGTGATTATATAAAGATTCCTCTACGTGAGTGAATATTTATCTTATTCGTTATCCGATGTCATTAGTGGTGAATCAAATAGTTCTTTATCCTTAACTGATGGAGCAATTTTTTTTATGCTTTGGTGATAAGTCGCCATCTCTCCGGATTCTTTTTTCTTGGATGGTGACTTGTGCATTCATGTTTGAGTGGTGAACCTTCCATATCCTTTGTCCTTTATACGCCATTCCATTATCACTAAACACATCCATTCATATACTTAACCGAAAATTCCCCTTTCCCAAAATCACTTGTTCACGCACTCATTGCTAAGGCTTGTTACCCTGTACTCTTAGTGTGAGTGCCAGAGGTTAGCCCTCTAAATATGGGCCACTAATTTTTGGGCCCTGCATTTGTAGCCCAATAATGTTCACAAGATATAAAGCCATGGGAATTGGACTTACTCGACGCCCAATCTTTGTTCACATCATGCTACATCACAGTCGCACGAGTAAGTATACAACTTCAATTTCTCATTAGATTGTGCCGAGTAGCAGCAAAATGTAATAATTAGATAAGATTCTTTTATAAAATCTTCCGATGCAGTGATTATCTTGTTATATGCAAGTTTTTCAAATTCACATTATGATAATTTTGTGACAATGACTTATTTAGATTTTAAAATAATATCGTCAAATTTTTTGGCTTTACTTAAACAAAAACACGGCATATATTCTTCCATTTCCTGTACCATATAATTTTTATTTTCTATATCACTAGGAGATTAGAAGTCTTTTCTAATTTTTTCAATTTTGCACCTGCCCGACGATCTGGAGGTTGATCCGTGGAAGCCAAACTCCACCCTCTCTATCTGCTCATGGTATGATAGAATCAGAACAGGAGATGATGGCAGATTCTTTGTGAACTAAAGTAGAACAGTACTACTGCTCTACGGTACAGGTGAGTTGTATAGGTCTTGCAATGATTGGTTTCTCTTCAACGCAGCACATCTTGTCGCTGTACATTCCAAAACAGATGAAATCGTTGAATTTATTGTCTGCGTAAATTATGATACTTGAACTAGAAGCGCAGTCTTTTGAGAAAAGATGATCTCGGTTATGAAGAATAACGATTTCATCTGTTAGGCTTCATGAGTTTCTCATAAAGAAAAAAAACCGTGGTTTGCTGCCATTCCATTTGATGAAAATCATCAACGCATAATCGAAGAGATTGCAGGGAACAGCTCGGAATTGCAATGTACACGGTATGTTCTGTCAATTATATTCATCTTACGAGCAACTAAATGAAAGTCTTTCTACCTCAAAATGCTACTGGGTTTGTAGTTGCAGATGACATGAAGAATGAGTATGTTCATTTAGTGATGATACCTATCCGTGATCACGAGCTAGTTGCCACAAAGTTACCAGATGTGAACTATAACATAGAGTAAGTATCAACATATCGTTATATTTTCACCTGGAATCATGCTTTCGTCACATCCATCTTTTTGAGGAAATGGTCTCATAAGTATTGTTAAATGAGTTTGGAAATTCATAGCTCTCTTCAGCAATAATGACAAGATAAGACCATCCATTTTTCCTTTATTTTTACCTTTTGGAACAAGTCTTGTCAACAATGGGCATCAATTAAACATGGACCAAATGGATAAGGCTTTAGGTTAGCTCAATTTCTTAGGAGCTCTCAATTAATGAAAAGAGAGCACGCAGCTTAATACTTCAGTCCTACTAGACTAATTAGGTCATTCGTCTCGTATGTTGAGTAATACAATAGAATGAGGATCCTTAAAGGCATAAAGCATAAGAGAAATTATCATTGCTTTCACATTTATTATTGGCCAACGATTCCTTGTTTCCTCTCATGGCCAACCAAAAATAAAAAAAATAAAAAAATGAAGGACTTTAAAGCAAATTTATGTATGTAGCCAGGCCTCAAGCCAACTAGTGAAGATCCGCCGTAGGCCAACTTTAAAGAATGAATGCTGATATACTGCCTGATTCACATGGAAAGCTAGAAGCGCAATTGTATCCAGAAGGAAAATAGCCTAATCCTGTACTGGTGATAAGAGTAAGTGCAAAAACAGTGAAGGAGTCCACGTTGACTAAAAAGAAGGGCGGTCTTGCTAGTTGGCATCCTATTCAGCCAGTAAGGAAGAAACAATTCGTGCATTGAGATGGATGTTGCAGTTATTCGAAAGGTCTTTCATAGTTCTATTCAAGAGAATTAAGTCGTCAAAAGACAGGGCAACCATCTACGGAAATCCCCCGCGCTGTCGGGCAGGTCGAGAGCCCGTAGTGCTCAGGATCAACATCCGAGTTGGAGTCCTACTGGTGCAGGTTCCGATCCTCTATCCCAAAGGCAAAGTAAATGCTGATGGCCATGAACGCAACGCTAGCATCTAGGGCAGCCGAGAGGATGTAATTATATCTCTACCACCACCTCTTCCGATACTTGAAAATGAAGGAGTTAAAGATCATCCCCACGACAATCCATGTGTTGTAGTTTAGAGTAGTCGCGGGAGGCATTGCACTGGTGGCACTGAGAAGGACAAGGAGATTGATAAGAGGAATCCACAATTGATTGGGGAACGACTTGTGCAACAACCACACCACAACCGGACCCAGCATGCCGCCAAGGAAGGCTCCATAGACTCCTTCGGAGCCAAAATCTTCCTCGGGCCAACTAATCCCCAGATCACAGATGCATCGAAGAAGACACGGTCATTGAGGCATGTCCAAGGTTGTTAGGCGGGAGGACGTTCTTGTGGCGAATGTTGTTGATGGAGCCAAGGAGCCACCACGCCACGCCAAGGTTGATCGTACTAGCGATAATCGTTCCAATGAACTAAAAAAGACGAAGAAAAATACACAATTATTTGAATTACTGTACTAATTTACAGAAAAGGCCATCTCCATGGAAGCTGACTTCTCATGCTCAGTTGTTATGAGGGATTGATGACATGCTTGACCAAAAACATTTACCTTGGAGGGATTTTCATGTAGTGGCCCAACTTAAAGTCACTGAGGAAGGATATTGCTTGAGTCATGCTCATGTAACCATAGGTCTTGAAGCAGACATTAGCAATCGAAAGTCTAGGATATATCACTCCCATTACATACTCCATGATGATATTGAGCCCTGAAGTTTGCAAATATAATAAGAATCAGCATTAGGGACTCTTTGAGAATAGAGAAATCCAGTCTACTAAATCGATTAAATCATGGAAAACTAGAATAACGCTATTCACCTAATTTGTCGTGGCCATCATAATGCTAATTGGAAGGGTGAAAATAAAAGCAAGAGCTGCCACAAAGAGTAGACTCCATCATGGCATTTGGACATCTTTTTTAAGGATGGTATAGAGTATTAGAGAAATAATGATTATCACTATGACTAGTACATAGAATCATCATTGCGGAATGTCTTTATAGTTCTTCATCGGTTTTGTGTGAATATCCTCTTTTCTTTTTGAAGATGCTCAATAACGATCATATATTTCTCTAAATGAAAATTTCTTACAAGTCAATATATTTTGTTACAAGAAAGATTTGCGAGACAAGCAATTCATATCACATGTGGAAAGGAAAAACATTTACAAAAGCTACAACACACATTATCTATGAAAGAAGATTTTTACCTCCCTTAGAACAGGGTCACATGAGTGGAAGTCGAAGCAATGGTTGCAAATCTGAAGCCATAAGTAAGCGCAAAGAATATGCTCATATGAATCTTCCCTAGCTGCACATATTGCACCTCGTCTAACTCAAAGTTCTTATTAACGATCAGCGTGATGTTATAATCCTGGCCTTACGCAGTGAACAAATCTGCAGAGAATATCAGGAACGTCTTTGGCATTGTACGTGTTCAGCCCTAACAGGCGATAGGTAACATACATGATTAGTGCAATGCCAACAAAGACATTCACTATGGCAAAGAAGGGGCATATCAGTGGATTGAGCAAGAAGGAAGCCACTGTTGACCGGTCCAAAGTGAAGGCCCCGACGCTGAGCCCATTAAGGCCTGACCTGATTTGTTGGGCCGTGATAGAGTTAGGGAAGGCCTAGCAAACCCACGAGATGCTCGATAGGGATTGGAGGAGGAACTTCGAGACCAAGTACAAAAAGAAGCTACACACCATTGTGATCGCAAAAAACTTTGACCCTTGAGACTTTGTATCCTGCCTTGTCTTCCTCCGCCTCCTTTTCGTGTAGTGTCTTGCAAATTTTGGCACATCATGAAAAGAGTTCTTTGATCAACTAAATTGCACGCATTTTGGCAAGAACAAGATACAAAATTCCTCCAAAATATATGATGTAACCCTCATCGTTCACTCCCTTTAACTAAAAGAGGGAGATTTGAACGAGGGTGTTAGGCCACCACACATGAAATTAAGAACCGGATCAGTACTCACTCGTTCTAGCAAATTGGAATCGAGAATAGTTAGTATTGGGTCTGATTCCATGTGGGTTTTGGTTCTTCTGCACATCCCAAATCATATGTAAATAAGAAAATTGGCAATTTTACATCAAACAAAACTGAACATATGAACTGCATTAGAATTGTATCTACAACTAAGTTTAAAAACATATGTAGTTCCAACGAAACAAATATATATAATTTATGTTGGAATTTAATTGACGAAAATTGATGCAATACTGAAATATAATCAACGACAAATTAAGGTATACGCTAGAATATAGTTAATGACACAAATCTGAAAGCTAAAATTAAAAAATGGATCAAAATTTAATTGATGATAGAATTTACAAATTATGATTGGCGCATAGTTATTGAAAAATAAGTGAAAGACGATATGCTCGTTTGTTTGTGTGTGGGGGAAGCTTTTGGTAGACAAGCTCTGCCATTTATGATGTTCGTGCCATAGACGTCTGGCAGCGGGTGCTTCTGCAGTTACGACCATACTTCCTTATCACCAAGAATGTTGGGACTCCGCTTTCATGAGATCATGATCTCATCTTCAAGTCGTCAAGTCGAGAGAGTTTGGCCCCAGGTACTTCGTTCCATGAGCCGAATTTCGACAAAAATTATAAAAACATAAAAAAGATATTGATTAGTCCTTGTTTTGGCTTTTATTGACGTGGTTGCATCGGGTCTCGTGTCTCAAAGGACTGATACGGAGATCTATTCAATAGAGAAGATGAATCTTCTAAGTTGATATGACAACGGAGCATTTTTTTTTTATTTAAAAAAAATTATCGGCAATTACTATATTCTAACAGAAAGAAGAGATCAACGAAAATGGTTTTGCTCTTTTGCTCTATTTATTTAAAAAAATAATTTGAAAAATATTTTTCTGAAAATGATAATTTATATAACTTATAGAAATGAAAATATGTTCATCCACACAAATATTTCAGGAAATTACTAAAAAAGTTATAAACCTATTATAATTAAGTCAATTTAACTCTAAATTTTTCAATTCAGTTAGTTTAATCTATTCAGCTAATTTTTGTCGAAAATTGCTACCATGGATACCAACCATCTTATATGATGTGTTGAAGCTAAAGTGGACAATTTTTTAAAATTTTTTAATAATTTTCTATTCTTCTTCTTCTTCTTCTTCTTCTTACGATTTTCTTTTTTTTTCTTTTTATTTTCTATTTTTTCATCATGTCCGACGAGGTCATCGATGACCCTCACCAGAGTTGGGCTGGTGAGGCTTGACCTCGCCGCTAGGCGTCAAGGGTTTAACCCTTGCCAGATCCAATAAGCGCTTGGGCTTCACCAATGACTAAGCAAGGCATGACCTCATCGGCTTCGGTGAGATTGGGCCTCGTTGGCCACAATTAAAAAACATAAAATAAAAAGCAAGATAAGATAAAATAATAAAAAGTCATAAACAAAATTGAAAAAATTGTTCACATCGGCACTACGTAAGATGATCGACATCCCCTTCAATAGTTTCCATTCAAAAAATGGCTAGATGAACTAAATTAGCAAGTTGTCCAAAGATTTAGGACTAATTTGGCTAAAATATAATATTTATGACTAAATTGATATAATTGCAATAAGTTTAGGATTTTTTTGATCATTTTTCCTAAATGTTTAAATACAAATTGTTGTTAACGATAAAAGCATATTTCATTGACTAATTATCTTAAGTAATACAAATGATCATTTAAAAAAAATAGAATTAATCCTGTTTTGCGAAATAAACGAGCCCTAGTTGCTTTTAGTTTGGCAGAATTCGGGGAGGAAGCTAATCACAATCAGCCCCGCTCTCGTCTTGTGTGCTTTCTTCCCCCCTCTAAACTTTCATACATGATGAAATCTAATTTGTACATGAGAAAGAAAGAACGATTGGACTAGATGGATTATGTATACACAAGCGTTCCATCAGGTGCATGAAGTCTTTTGATCCATTCTCCACGACATCTCCTCCAGATCTAGTGATGCGCATTATGGGAAATTCAAAAATTTTAATCAATTTGACCTCCACGACATCTCATCCAAAACTAGTGAGCATGTTATAGGAATTTTGAAAATTTTAATCAGTTGATCTAATCTATCCCCACGATATTTCGTCCAAATTTAGTGATGCGCGTTATAGGAAAATTGAAAATATGGATTAACTTTTGAAGTTGATTCAATCTTACCCACAAAAGATTGGCGGTCGAGTTGTCGAATGTTGATTTTGGTCATTTTCTTAAAGGATATGGTTTACCTTAGCCTCAGCCAGCTCAACATTTGATTTTTGTACCGTTTTATTGCTAGGTAAAAGAGTTATGACAAATCGGCAATCCATTAAGACCGAGGAATTAATCCACAATTGGATCATGGAAGACCTCGAGTTGTAACACTGACTAGATTATTGCCGAGAACTTCTCCTTTTTAAATATGAGAAAAGAATTTTGATTCTTTTGTTAGCAGGTATTTTTGTGTGTAGGTTTCTTTTTACGTATAAAAATGGAACGAATATGTACCAAAAGAAGTTCTAATCTCTAATTGTATAGGTTCATACGAAAATGGTTTTTGCCATTAAAAACCTCCATTAAATATGTAAATTGTTTTCACACATAAAACAAGATCTAATATTTACCAAATGAAGTAGGTCTAATTACTAAAATCATAGGTTCTCATTCATCAACTCTATACCAAGCCACATGGCTAAAATAGTGGCAAAGTGGGCTTTTACGACTAATCAACTCCATTGAATACAAAGGTTGTTTCCAAATTAAAAAAAAAAAATAGATCTAATATATTTACTTAAAGAAAATGGTTTAATTACTAATTGTAAGTTCTGTATAAAAGCGGATCTTGCCATTACGTATCTCCATCAAATACATATCTTGCTTTTTACATATTAAAATAGATCTACTATTTAAGACTGACCATAGAATCCTATTTTATAAGTGGAACAAAAGGTTTGATTATCATTTGTGTAGGTTAAGTTCTCATTCAGTCACTCTATATCCAAAACCGTGTGCCATTAAAGACAAGCATATGGCCATTCTGGAGTTATTCTAAATTCAGCATCCTTATACTTCTCATAAATTGTTGTACTAAGACTTTAAATATCTACATACAGAAAGTTGTTCCTAAAACGTGTTATGTAATTGAAGTCAGCAGAAAGCATATATCTTTTGGTTTGCATCCAAGAAGGCCAGAAATAAAGAGGAGTTTATGCAAAATCATATAAACTTACTTGGTCTGTTGAGAATTGCATCTGTATTTAAGTTGAAGTATCGAATTTTCTTGTACGACATTTTGCTTTACATTGTGCTCTATTGTCGTGTGAAAGAATTGAGAATAATATGTCTATGTCGATTTCATATTTGCTTATTATTTGTCATCTTAGGATAATTTTCCTATATTTTGATAATCCTATTGATCATCCATCTCTCTCAATATTGCATAGATATGGCATGGATATGGCACATATATCTCTTTTTGTGCATATCTCATTCGTGATATTATCTTGAAATTATTATCTAGTAAACTCTATAAATAGGCAGATATGTTATTCATTAATATATATTGAAATATACAGAAATTTTCATAATTCTTTTTTCTGCTTTATTATTCTCAACTTCTCATGGCTAATACAACCAAGAAAATTGAAGGACTTTTAAAACAAATTTATTTACATTGCCATGCTTCAGGTCTACTAGTGAAGATAACGCAGTTGTGCACTAAGATGGATATCACGGCTGTTTGTGAGACTCATAGTTCTATTCTAGAGAAAATAAGTCATTAAAAGATGGGGCAACCGTCTATAGAAATACCCTTCGCTGTCGGACAGGTTGCAAGCCCGCAGTGCTCAGGATCAACATCAGGGTTGGAGCCCCACCAGTGCAGGTTCCGATCCTCTATCCCGAAGGCGAAGTAAATGACAACAGCCATGAACGCAACACCGGCATCTAGAGCAGCCGAGAGGATGTAATTATACCGCTGCCACCATCTCTTTCGGTACCTGAAAATGAAGAAGTTGAAGATTGTCCCCACAACAATCCATGAGTTGTAGTTCAGAGCCGTTGCGGGAGGCATAGAAGCAGTGGCACCAAGAAGAACAGGGAGATTAATGAGGGGAATCCATGACTGCTTGCGGAACGACTTGTGCAATAACCACACTGCAACCGGACCTAGCAAGCCACCAAGGAAGAACCAATTAAGGGCCTTATAGACTCCTCCGGAGCCAAAGATCCTCTTCGGGCCTACTAAGCCCCAGATCACAGATGCGTCAAAGAAAACACGATCGTTGGGGCATGTCCAAGGGCTGTTGGGTGGGAGGACATTCTTATGGCAAATGTTGGTGATAGAGTCCAAGAGCCACCACGCCACGCCAAGGTTGACTGTACCAGCAACGATCGTTCCAACGAACTAAAACATGCGAAAAGAAAATTACATGATTATTTGAATCGCTCAACTAATTTACTGGAAAGATTGTATTCAACTAATTTATTGGAAAGGCTGTCTCCACGGAAGCTAACTACTCATCCTCAATTGGTACAAGGGATGGACGACATACCTGAACCAAAAACATTGATCTTGGAGGGATTTTCATGTAGTGGCCTAACTTGAAGTCACTGAGGAAGGATATTGCCTGAGTCATGCTCATGTATCCATAGGTCTTGAAACAGACATTGGCAATCGGATGTCCAGGCAATATCACTCCCATTATGTACTCCGTGATAATATTGAGCCCCGGAGTCTGCAAAAGCAATAGAATCAGCATTAGAGAGTCTTTGTACAGAGGGACTACCCAATCTGCTAAATCGATTAAATCGTAAAAAATTAGAATAAGGCTTTTCACCTGATTCGTGGTGGCTGTTATAATGCTGATTGGAAGAGTGAAAATGAAGGCAAGAGCTGCTGCAAAGAGCAGACCCCACCATGGCATTTGGACATCCTTTTTAAGGACGATACAGAGTATCAAAGAGACGATGATTGTCATCGCGAGTAGTATGTAGAACCACCATTGTGGAATGTCTTTATAGTTTCTCATCAGTTTTGTGTGAATATCCTCTTTTCCTTCCGAAGATGCTCGATATCGATCATATATCTCTCTAAATAAAAATTCTTACTAGTCATCATATCATGTAATAAATAAGATTTGCGATACAAGCAATTCATATCATATAAGAGAACATGCCCAGTTGAGTACAACACATTATCTATGAAAGAGGAAGATGATTTTTACCTTCCATAGAACAGGGCCACATGAGTGAGGGTCGAAGCAATAGTGGCGAATCCGAAGCCATACGTGAGCGCAAAGAACATACTCATATGAATCTTCCCTAGTTGCGCATACTTCGCCTTGTCTAACTCAAAGTTCTTATTAACGATCAGCGTAATATTGTACTCTTGGCCTTGCGTGGTGAATAAATCTGAAGAGAATATTGGGAATGTCTTGGCGTTGTACGCGTTCAGCCCCCAGTAGGCGATAGGTATGACAACATATATGATTACGGCAAAGCCAACAAAGACGTTCACTATGGCAAAGAAGGGGCATATGAGTGGACTGAACAAGAACGAAGCCACCGTTGACCAGTCTAAAGTGAGGGCTCCGACGCCGAGCCCATTAAGGCCCGATCCAATCTGTTGGGCCGTGACAGAGTTAGGGAAAACCCAGCAAACCCACGAGATGCTCGACAGGGATTGGAACAGGAATCCCGGGACCAAGTACCACAGGAAGCTAAACACCATTGCGATCACAAAGAACTTGACCCTTGAGACACTGTATTGTGCCTTGTCTTCCTCTGTTTCCTTTTCGTGTAATGTCCTACAAATTTTGGTTAACTAAATTGCATGCATTTTGGCGAGAACGAGATTCAAAATTCCTCCAAAGCATACGACGTAACACCCATTATTGACAATCTTTACCTGAAGAGGGAGATTTGAACGAGGGTGCTTGGCCACCACATTTGCCCCGGCTCCACCACGTACTTCCTCAAGAGTCCGGCCCAGCCGTAACCCAAAACCTTCCACAATGGGACAAATTATTTAATATGTCAAGTTTTGTAAAGATGTCAGCCTAAACACAGAGAAATACTTTAAAATTACTAATGAATCTATACGTTATGAATTGTATGCTTTGGAATTTTTGGGACCTTTGATATCCATAAAAATAAAATTTGTGGTAGCCCAAAGATTCAGAAAGATTTCAAATTCACTATAAATAGATAGACTTGATTTATAATTTGACAAAAATAATGAGTTTTCGAATCATCTATTGGGTATCTAACAAATCTGTTGTGTATCAAATTACTGAGATAACAACAATCAATGACTGAGATTCACAATTTGCTGAGACTCGCAATTATGTATCATAAAAAGTATTTATCTATATTTTAATTGATTTTCACATTAATCATAACAGGTTTTGTTCAGCATTGTTTTTAACAAAGAGAGAATTAAGGAACCAGAAACCTGAGTAGTTATGATAAGAATCCACGAGGCGCCGAAGGAAATGTTCCGGTCGTAGAACGCCTTGATGATGTTGACAATCCCAACCGCGTAGGCTGAGCCGTTGCCGAAGGCACTGCCGGCATTGGCAAAGATCGAGATCAGCACGTGTTCCTTCATGTTGAACGGCCCCGGGTTAAGCGAGATCTCGCTATTGAGCCCTAGGAGGCGGAACTTAGCAGTTGGGAGGATGGAGGCCATGAGCCGCCCGAGTGGCAAGGTCGCCACTTGGACGGTGATCTGGGTTATGATGAGAGGCTCCCTCCGATAGGAGAAGAACTGATTGAGAAAGGAGAGGAGGGCACAGGAGATGAGGCCAAGCGTCCACATCCGGAACGTCCATACCGGTAGGTTTTGGTCGTCAGTGTTGGGCACGGTCAGCCGGACCTCCTCCACCGGAGAGAACTCTGACTCGTCGATGGGTGGATCCTCCGTTGGCAGCTTGGGCGGCCCTTGGACTTCCATCGCTTCCATCGCTTCCATCGCAGCCGCCATATTTTGGTGCAGGTTGTTGAAGAGAGGGTCGTTGGTGGGGTAGTGAGAAACTAGGGCGATTGCATCGGCTTTATAAAATCTTCTTAGGAACGAAAATAGAAGAAAAAGATTCCCTTAAAACCATTTTTTTTTTATAGTTAAAAAAACCTAATACTAAATTCCATGTGGAGTCCACAAATATATGTACTTATTTTTTCCGAATAAGTTAGGTTAGCAGCGATTTGGGTTCAAAACGACAAATTTTGAGAGAAAATTATTCAAAAATTTTAATTTTATTACACTTTTATCAATTTAATTCTAAATCTTTTAATTGTATTAATTAAACTCAAAATTTTTTTACGTTTATCCAATTAAGTCTATCCAATCAATTTTAACCGAAAATCATCGATGTGGATACTAATCATCCTACGTGATATAATCGATACTAATGTGAATAATTTTTAATAATAATTTAATATTTTATTAATTGTTTATTTTATTTTCCTTTGTTCCTTTGTTTTCTTTTCTTTGTTCCTTTTTTCCAACTCTAGCCAACGAGGTAGTTGGCTGACCACCGCCGACCATGGGCGATGGTTTGTCTCGTATGTTGGGTGATGCGGTAGGATCAGGGACCAGAGAGGCATTAAGCTCAAGAGAGATTATCATGTGCTGTTGCATTTATTCTTTGCTGATGATTCCTCGATTTCTCTCATGGCTAACACAGAAAATTGAAGGACGTTAAAGGGAAAATTTACATTGCCAGGCTTCAGGCCTATTATTGAAGATAACGCAGTCGTCCAAATCAGAAAAACAAGCTCTGTTGAGAATTAACGAGTACTTACATTGCCTGGTTCGCATGGAAAGCTAGAAATGCAGCCATATTTCAAGGAAAAACCCCTAGTCCTGTATTGGTGATAAGGGTAAGTGCAGAAAATTGTGAAAGGAGATTGTGTTGGGCAAAATGGAGGTTGGTCTGTCTAAACAAAGGAAAGGACAAAAATAAGGTGGATTGGGAAGCCCTAGAGCCTTTCAACAACATTAAGACGAACTGTGATGGTTCTTGCAAGTTGAAGTTCTCTTCAGCCAGCAAGGAAGGAGCAGCAGAGGAATTTGCGCATTGAGATGTATGCTACAGCAGCTGTTTGTAAGGACATTCATGGTTCTATTTGAGATAATAAGCCGTCAAAAGACCGGGCAACCATCTACAGAAATACCCTTTGCTGTCGGGCAGGTCGCCAGCCCACAGCGCTCGGGATCGACATTTGGGTTGGAGCCCCACCAGTGCAGGTTTCGGTCCTCCATCCCAAAGGCAAAGTAAATGCCAATAGCCATGAACGCAACGCCAGTATCTAGGGCAGCCGAGAGGATGTAATTGTACCTTTGCCACCACCTCTTTCGGTACTTGAAAATGAAGAAGTTGAAGATCGTCCCCACGAAGATCCATGAGCTGTAGTTCAGAGCCGTTGCAGGAGGCATTGCAGCAGTGGCGCCGAGAAGGACAGGGAAATTGATGAGAGGAATCCATGACTGCTTGGGGTACGACTTGTGCAGTAACCACACCGCAACCGGACCTAGCAAGCCGCCAAGGAAGAACCAATTAAGGGCTCCATAGACTCCTTTAGAGCCAAAGATCATCCTTGGGCCAACTAATCCCCAAATCACAGATGCGTCGAAAAAGACATGGTCGGTGGGGCATATCCAAGGGCTATTAAGCAGGAGGAGGTTCTTGTGGCAAATGTTATGGATGGAGTCCAAGAGCCACCACGCCACGCCAAGGTTGATTGAACCAGCAATAATCGTTCCGATGAACTAAAACGCTCAAAAAGAAATATACGTGATTATTTGAATTGTTGTACTAATTTACAGGAAAGGTTGTCTCCATGGAAGTTGACTTCTCATGCTTAGTTGTTATGAGGGATGGACGACATACCTGAACCAAAAACATTGACCTTGGAGGGATTTTCATGTAGTGGCCCAACTTGAAGTCACTTAGGAAGGATATTGCCTGAGTCATGCTCATGTAACCATAGGTCTTGAAGCAAACGTTAGCGATCGGATGTTCAGGATAGATTACTCCCATTACGTACTCCGTGATGATATTGAGCCCCGGAGTCTGCAAAAACAATAAGAATCAGCATTAGGGACTCTTCGAGCATAGAGAAACCCATTTGCTAAATCGATTAAATCATGGAAAACTAGAATAAGGCTATTCACCTGATTTGTGGTGGCCGTTATAATGCTAATTGGAAGGGTGAAAATAAAAGCAAGAGCTGCCGCAAAGAGCAGACCCCACCACGGCAGTTGGACATCCTTTTTAAGGACAGTACAAAGTATCAAAGAAATAATGATTGTCATTGCGAGTAATACATAAAACCACCATTGCGGAATATCTTTGTAGTTCCTCATTAGTTTTGTATGAATATCCTCTTTTCCTTTTGAAGATGCTCGATAACGATCATATATCTCTCTAAACAAAAAAATCTTGTAAGTCATTATATCACGTTATAATAAAGATTTGCGATACAGGCAATTCATATGACACATGGTAAGAATGAACATCTACAAAAACCAAGCCAAGTACAACACACGTCATCTACAAAAGAGGAAGAGGATTTTTACCTTCCGTAGAACAGGGCCACATGACTAAGGGTCGAAGCAATAGTTGCGAATCCAAAGCCATACGAGAGTGCAAAGAATATGCTCATATGAATCCTCCCTAACTGCACATACTCCGCCTTGTCTAACTCAAAATTCTTACTAACAATCAGCGTGGTGTTATACTCTTGCCCTTGCGCAGTGAACAAATCCGACGAAAATATTGGGAATGTCTTGGCGTTGTACGCGTTCAGCCCCCAATAGGAGATTGGTATGACAACATACACGATCAATGCAAAGCCAACAAAGATGTTCACTATGGCAAAGAAGGGGCATATCAATGGACTAAACAAGAAGGAAACCACTGTTGACCAGTCCAAAGTGAGCGCTCCGACGCCGAGCCCGTTAAGGCCCGACCCGATCTGTTGGGCTGTGATGGAGTTAGGGAAGGCCCAGCAAACCCATGAGATGCTTGCTAGGGATTGGAACAGGAACCCCGGGACCAAGTACCACAAGAAGCTACACACCATTGCGATGATGAAGAACTCGGCCCTCGAGACTCTGTATTGTGCCCTGTCTTCCTTTGTTTCCTTCTCGTGTAATGTCCTGCAAATTTTCATAAAGCAAGAATGAAAGATAAAATCCTCTGAAGCATACGATGTAACACTCATTGTTGATGCTCTTTACCTAAAGAGGGAGATTTGAACGAGGGTGCTTGGCCACCACATATGTGCCGGCTCCACCACGTACTTCCTCAAAAGTCCAGCCCAACCGTACCCCAAAACCTTCCACAATAGGAAATTAGATAACGTGTTAGTTTAGTAAATATGTCCGCGTACCCATGAAAATTATAATAACACAAAGAAAATACCTTGTCCTACTTTTTACTTCCATTCAAAAAATTGAAAATAAAGAAAAAATGTTTCATTTTCTATAAAATTACCAATGAATCTATACGTTATGGTGTTTGTATGCTTTGGAATCTTTCCGGCCTTTGACATCCATAAAAATCAAATTGTGGTAGCCGAAAGATTAAAAAAAAAATGTAAAATTCATTATAAACACGATAGGCTTGATTTATAATTTGACAAAAATAATGAGTCTTTCAAATCATCTACTGGATACCTAACAAACCTATTGTATATCTAACTTACTAAGATATTAACTATCAATAACTGAGATTCACAATTAAATTTTAAAATTTTGACAAGACAGACAATTTTATTTCATAGAAAGTATTAATGTATGTTACAATTGATTTTCACGATATTAGTAACGAAGAGGGAATTAAAAAACTGGAACCTGAGTAGTTATGATGAGAATCCAGGAGGCACCGAAGGAGATGTTCCGCCCATAGAACGCCTTGATGATGTTGACGATCCCGACTGCGTAGGCCGGGCCGTTGCCGAAGGCACTGCCGGCGTTTGCAAAGATCGAGATCAACACGTGTTCCTTCACATTGAATGGCCCCGGGTTGAGTGAGAACTCCTTGCCGCCGAGCCCCGGGAGGTGGAACTTGGCGGTTGGGAGGACAGAGGCCATGAGCCGCCCAAGCGGGAGGGTCGCCACTTGGATAGTGATCTGGGTTATGACGAGGGGCTCCTTTCGGTAGGAGAGAAACTAGTTGGCAAAGGAGAGGAGGGTGCAGGAGAGAAGGCCGAGCGTCCACATCCGGAACGTCCATACCGGCAAGTTTGGGTCATCGGTGTTGGCCACCGTCAACTGGACCTGCTCCACCGGAGAGAGCTCTGACTCATCGACGGGTGGATCCTCCGGTGACAGATTGGGCCACCCTTGGACATCCATAGTAGTGCCCATACTTTGGTGCACTGTTCAACAGAGGGTCGTTGGTGGAGTAGTGAGAAAGAAGAGCAACCAAACTGGCTTTATAAAGTGAATACTATTGAGCGACTAGGATGGATTTATCTAGAGTTAGTTCAAGAAAGTAGCTCTGATAGCAAATTGAGAATAATAATATACAAAAGATTGGTATATATATGAAGAATACATTAGCTTATTCATAGGATTATCATATAAATATTCTAATATAATATATTAATCGAGTTATAGCTTCTCTTGTTAGAGAAATATTAAAAATTTCTCTAGGATAATTTAATTTTTTTTTGATATTTTAATTATTCCATTGTTTATGCATATTTCTCAAAATTACACATATATTGCACATACATCTCGCTTTGTCGTGCCAGGCTAGCCGCTACTATCAAAGCGACCAATTTATCTTTTGTCTTGGGCACAACATTGTGATAGCGACCATATTGGGTGTTGGCAAAAAATTTCTCGTTTGGGAGCAGAGTGAGATGAATACTATGCACTTCGTTCCTTTAGCCGAATTTCGACAAAAATAATGCAAAATAAAGAAACAGCGATTGGTCCTTGTCTTGGCTTCTATTGATGTGGGTGCATCGTGCTGTTTGTCACAGAGGATTGGTCTAGAGATCCATTCAATACCGATGAGGAATTTCTAAGTTGATTTGACAACGAAATCTGATTAAAATTTCGATGCATGATGCAATCTAATTTTTACTTGTGAAAGAAACGGGGGCGGGACTAGATTGATTAATGCATCTTGAGGCATTTCATTGGGTGTATCAAGTCTCCACAAGCTCTTGTCCAAACCTAACGATATGCATTACAAGGAATTTGAAAATTTTAATCCTCAATCCAATTTATCTCCACAACTTCTCGTGCAAATTTAATGATGAGTGTTATAAGAAATTTGAAATTTTCAATTTACATTTGAATTTGACTCGATCTCACTTCAAAAGATTGGCGGTCAAGCTGTCATATATTGATTTTGATCATTTTCTTGATGGTGATAGCTTACCTTACCCTCGGCCAGCTCATCTTTTATTCTGTACTATTTCATTCCTACCTCCTGTTAAAGGAACCTCCACAAAAGGCAAAAGAGAATTGCCAATTCCTATAAGAGAATCCCAATGGTCAGAATCTCATGGACAACAGAGTCAAACAAGAGACAATTACAATCCTTACTACGATCTTTTCTTTTTGTTGGCATGTGAGAACACTATTTAAAAGAGTTATGACAAAACTACGACCCATTATGATCAAGGGATTAATCCCCAATTGGACCATAGAAGGCCCTGATATTGACTAAATTACTGTCGAGAACTTCTCATTTTTTAATATAAAAAAGCATTTTATTTGGAGAAATTTGATTCTTTAGTTAGATTGTGGTTTTATATGCAGGTTTCTTTTTAAGTAGAAAAGTAGATCCAACATTTACCAAAAGAAAAATGTCTAATCTAGAGTTACTTCAAGAAAGAAGTTCTGATAGCAAATTTTGATAATAATATACGGAAGATCGGTATATATATAAATGAAGAATACATTAGCTTATTTATAGGATTTATCATATAAATATTCTAAAATAATATATTAATCGAGTTAGCCCAAAGTGAGATTACGTGCGATATACATGCAAAAAAAAAAAAAAGAGTAGCTTCTCCCATTAGAAATAATTAAAAATTTCTCTAGGATAATTTTATATATATATATATATATATTTTAATTATTCCATTGAGTATGCATATTTCTCAAAATTACACATATAATGCACATACATCTCCCTTTGTTGTGCAGGTTAGTCACTACTATCAAAGCGACTGATTTATCTTTTGTTCTAGGCACAACATTGTGATAGCGACCATATTTGGTGTTGGTGGAGAATTTCTCAGTTGGGAGCAAAGTCACCAGGATGAATACTATGCTTCCTTTAGCTGAACTTTGACAAAAATAATGCAAAATAGAGAAATAGCGACTGGTCCTTGTCTTGGCTTCTATTGATGTGGGTGCATCGTGCTGTGTGTCGCAAAGGATTGGTCTGGAGATCCATTCAATACAGATGAGGAATCTTCTAAGTTGATTTGATAACGGAATCTGATTAAAACTTCGATACATTATGCAATCTAATTTGTACTTGTGAAAGAAAGGGGGACGGGACTAGATGGATTGATGCATCTTTGGGCATTTCATTGGGCGTATTGAGTCTCCACAAGCTCTCGTCCGAACGTAACGATGTGCATTATTGGGAATTTGAAAATTTTAATCCTCAATCCAATTTATCTCTGCAACTTCTCGTGCAAATTTAATGATGAGCATTATAAGAAATTTGAAAATTTTAATTTACATCTGAATTTGATTTGATCTTACTTCAAAAGATTGGCGGTCAAGCTGTCATATATTGATTTTGGTCATTTTCTTATGGAGATAGCTTACCTTACCCTCGGCCAGCTCATCTTTAATTTTGTACTATTTTATTATTAGGTAACTATGCCCACCTGTTGTGAAAGAAACCTCCACAAAAGGCAAAAGAGAACTGCCAATTCCTGAGAGAATCCCAATGGTCAGAATGTGATCGACAACAGAGACAAACAAGAGATAATTACAATCCTTATTACGATCTTTTCTTTTTGTTGGCATGTGAGAACACTGTTTAAAAGAGTTATAACAAAACTATGACCCATTATGATCGAGGGATTAATCCCCAATTGGAACATAGAAGGTCTTGATATCTACTAAATTATTGTCGAGAACTTCTCATTTTTTAATATAGAAAAGCATTTTATATGGAGAAATGTGATTCTTCAGTTAGATTGTAATTTTATATGCAGATTTCTTTTTAAGTAGAAAAGTAGATCGAACATTTATCAAAAGAAAAATGTCTAATTTCTAATTGTATAAGTACAATACAAAAACGGTTTTTGCCAATTTTAAGAAGAATAAAATGGAAAATAGAATTAGAGAATTTCCTATATGACACGGCCAAAAAGTTTGATGTCAAACTATGACCATCATGAAATGGACTCGATTAAGTGCTTACTCAGGCGAAACTTGTGTGCACAAAGTGAATACTATTGAGCGACTGGGATGGATTTATCTAGAGTTAGTTCAAGAAAGGAGCTCTGATAACAAATTGAGAATAATAATATACAGAAGATTGATATATATATATATATATATAACTTATTTATAGGATTTATCATATAAATATTCTAAAATAATATATTAATCGAGTTATGCACAAAGTGAGATATATGTTCGATATACATGCAAAAAAAAAAAAAAAAAAAAAAGTAGCTTCTCTTGTTATAGATAATTAAAAATTTCTCTAGGATATATTTTTTTTTGATATTTTAATTATTCCATTGATTATGCGTATTTCTCAAAATTACACATATATTGCACATATATCTCCCTTTGATTGTGTATATCCTGATTAAGATATTACCTTAGAATAGTTATTCGATAAAGCTTATAAATAGGTCGATGTATTCTATATATTGAATTATACACAAATTTCCCAATTCAATCTTTTGTATAGTATTATTCTCAACTTTGCCATAGCAAACCTCCATTCAATATGTATTTTCACACATAAAAATAGATCTAATACCCACCAGAAAAAGGTCTAATTACTAATCTCATAGGTTCTCATTCATCAACTCTATCCCAAGCCATATGGGCTAAGATAGTGGCAAAGTGGGCTTATGCCACTAATTACCCCCATGGATGGGTTATTTACACATCATAAAAAAAAATTAATCTCATATATTTACCAAAAGAAAATGGTTTAATTACTAATTGAATAAGTTCTATCTAAAAGTGGATCCTGCCATTGAATATCTCCATCAAATATTGTAGGTTGCTTTTTCATATCAAAAAAAGATTTAATATTTAAGGACCGACCGACTAATAATAAGTGGAACAAATTTCTTACCTTTACCAAAAAAAAAAAAAAAAAGTGGAACAAAAAGATTTCATTACCATTTGGGTAGGTCAGCTTCTCATTCAGTCACTCAATCCAAAACCGTGTGTCGAAGATTATGGCCATTTCTGAGTTTTTCTAAAGCCAGCATCCTTATACTTCTCATAAATTGTTGTACAAGACTTTAAATATTTACATACAAAAAGCTATTCCTTAAACATGTTTATATAACGGACCAAAACCCATGTTTCGTACGGTGTTATCTTACTTAGGTGATGTATAGGACAAGACTAACTACAGTCATTTGGTCGACTGCCTGCATTTCCCGCTATACATTCATGAAGTCGGCAGAAAGCATATATATTTCGGTCCACATCCAAGAAGGCCAGAAATAAAGAGGACCTAATGCAAAATCGTATATAAATTAGTTGATCCATTGAGAATTGTATCCGTATTATTGTTGAAGCATCGAATTTTCACGCGCAGCCTTTTTGCTCTGCATTATTCTCTGTTGTTGTGTGAAAGAATTGAGAAGAATATGTCTTATCTTCATTCCATATTTGCTGAGCGACAGATTCTTCCTGTTTAGCAACCAGGTAGCTTTTCTATTATAGCAGGCCACCCAGATCGTGAGGAAAGAGAAAAATTTTAAAGAAGACCCCAGAAATCTCCACACGAGCACTTTCCATCGACAAACTTATGAAGCCTCTTCCGATCTTGGATGACAATTTTCCTAGCAGTTAGAATCGATAGGCATTTGATAAAATCATGGCAGTTTCGGCACATACTAGTATTCTTGATTATCTGTATCGGAGCCGCTTTTGGTGTGTTCAATAATCCAAAAGCAATAGCAAATTCTTCACTCTGGTGAATCCTGGAGGATACGTTTGCGTCCTCATTATCCATTAGCTCTGAACTCCCTGAAAATTCATATCCAAGTGTTTTTGCTCGGCCAAGCAAGTCTTCCAACAGCATGTGCATCTCCATATTATTGCCAGGACAGGACTGCTCATTTGGCTCGAATGAGTAGAGCTTGCCTTTGATGCAAATCCAGCTCCAGTCTCTTAGTTTTACAGGTTGCAATTCTCTCATCAATTTTTCCACATTCAACATGTCTATCCACCTCTCCACTGCTCTGTACATCTTCAATAATGATATGCAAGTTTCACTATCTCTTGGCTCTAACTTGATCAACTGCTCAGCTGCATAAAGCCCTAATTCCGGATTTCCATGAATGCTAGCTCCAGTGATTAAAGCCAACCAGATAAACTCATTTGGCTCATAATGCATTTTCTTGATTAAATCAAAGGCTTCGTCTATCCTACCCGACATCACAAACATGTCAACCAGCAACTCGAAGTGGTCCATTACAGGCTTAATTCTATACTCCTTCTGCATCATCTCGAAGTAGTTCAGGGCCTCATCTACCATTAGAGAACGACCACAGGCCGCCAAGATGCCAACGAACGTAATTTGATTGGGTTTGACACCCACAAGTCTCATGTCCTCAAAGAGTTGCAGGGCTTGCTGAGTTTTACCATGAATGGCAAAATTCGTGATCATGGTAGTCCATGATATCAAAGTTCTGGTGGACATCTCCACAAAAGCTTTACTCGCTCTTCTAATGCTCCCACATTTACTGTACATGTTAACCAGTGCAGTCCCCACCACAGCATCTGACAAAAACCCGGTTTTGATAGTCTGCGCATGAATCTGCTCCCCCTGCTCTTGTGCTACCAATTTACTGCATAAAGTCAAGACACTTGAAAACGTGATAAGATCAGGCTTCAGGCCAGAGTGGATCGTTCTTTAAAAGATCTCCAGAGCTCTTGTCCCAACTTGGCATGCAGAAAGATTGTCAAATGCAAAATTCATAATTTGCACGTGCCCAGCAATGATGGCGTTCCATGTGACCAAGCTGGAAGATTCAATTTCGTTGAATAATTTGTATGCCTCATCTACCAACCCACACTTGAGGTACAAATACATCGCAGAATTCCTAACTGGTAGGTTCAATTGATAACCACGCTTTATGCTCAAGGAGTGAACCTGTTTCCCTAATCTCAAAGACATCACTGTACAACAAAGGCTTAAAACACTAGTTAAGGTGAACTCATTGGGTTCAACATTCTCCCAAAGCATCTCACTGAAAAAACTCAACCCAGAAGCACCCTCGCCATTTTCGCTGCAAGCAGATATAATAGCAGTCCAGGAAATCACATTCTTCTCTGTAATACCTCTGAAAGTTTTAACAGCATAATCTAAGTTGCCAAATTTGGAGTACAAGCTACAAAGTGCATTGCCAATGCTTGCATCCTGTTCAATCCGGTACTTTAACTATGTGTGCGTGAATTTGTTTCCCCAGTTCCAGAGATCGCAAAGAGGAACACGCATTCAGAGCGATCCCCAAGGTATAATTGGTAGGATAAGACCCTGCTTCTAACATTTCCAGGTAGACTCGGATGGCGAGCTCCGGCTCAGAGTTGTGGACATAACCCGTGATCAGGGTCGTCCAGGTAACGACGTTTCTCCTCGGCGGACTGTCGAAAACCTTACGGGCAGCAATCATAGCCCCGCATTGCGTATAAACATTCACAAGGAACGTCATGACAAACAAATCTTCACGGGCTCCTGTTTTAATGATGTGGGCATGAACAGCTTCAGCATCAGAAACCAAACGCCTCTCCATGCATTCTTGCAAAAGGGGGACATAATCAAAGGGTCCAAGTCCCGTCCCATCTTCCAACACGGAAAGCCCTTCTCTGAAGTCTAAAGACTCGACCTCCACAGTCGCGCTTGGGCTAGCCGCTGGCGTTATTCGTTCCGCAACAAATGCCCGGCGGCTGAGTGAACAAACGCAGGCTTAGAATCGGTCCCAGAAGCTCAACCACACCGACAGGCTAACATTTGCCTAAGTTCCTCCTACTTTTCTCTCCGAAAAGACGAAGAATTGAAAGAACCCAAGCAATTCGAAGCGAGAAACGTGTCTCGAAGATGATAAAGGGAGTACCTTTTCCACGGCGAAAGGAGAGACGTGACGGGAGACTCTCGAGCGCAGCGAAGACGGGTAGAGCCCCACCGTGGCGGCGAGAGAGGGGAGGGCAGAGACGCCATGAGGAGGACGGTGGAGAGAGAGAGAGAGAGAGAGAGAGAGGAGCACTGGTAAAGATTGTTGCATGGAAAGAAAGGTTCTTGGAGGAGAAAGACGAGGCGAGGAGGAGCGAGCATACGATGAGGAGACTTGATGATGATGTTCTTCTCACTTGTCGTCGCTTTCCTATCATCTTATTCGGATAAAATCAGGGAGAGGGGAGTGACGATGGATTTTTTCTGGGAGTAACTGCACGGATGTTACATTAGCTCGCTGTGAAATAAGCATATCTCAATCTGGATAATTAAATATTCAGATTCTTCTCAATCGCCATCTTTCTAACATAAAAAGGAGGAGGTGGATAAGGAATTAAAGGGGACCGATCTAGGTTCAAATGGAGATTTCGACTCCAATGCCTATAAGAAAGTACGACAATAGTTAATTAACTAATTCCTACAAGAGCAAAATATTCATACTGCAGCTCATTTATGCAAAATTATCCTAAATGCTATATACCGTTGGAACAAGAGAGCATTCTTGAACAATTAATCCCTCGATTGTGCATCAGCTAATTTCGGTCAGAAATCGACGTCAATGGTGTCTCGACATTCTCATGAACATTTTCTTTTATGTAATCAAGAAACATTGGCCTGTCATCAATCTCCCCTCCAACAAATATTTTGTCCCTGCTCTACCTTCAAATTGTCCTTTTATACGCATCTATGAGGGTATAGGGGAATACCCAAGAAGGCTTGGATCGACGGGTTGTGGATGCAAGAAGAGTCGAGCTTGAGCATAGATATGGTTCGGAAAAGAAGGCTCGATCGGACATGGGAACATCGAGATGAAGGAAGTTCAGTAGGCCGAAGAAAGCTGTCAGCTCAGGAAAACCATTTCTCATTCCAAGTTGCTTTTTTTCCAAAGGGTTAATACTATGAAAAACCCCAAACTGATATATCTGTAATAAATTTACCCCAAACTATTTTTTTTTATCACAAAAAATCCCAAACTGTTATGCCTTTGACAAATTTACCCCAAACTAGTACACTTGTGACAATTTTACCCCCTGTTAATTTTTATTAAATTTTATAATCAAATTATTAAGTTAAATGACACGTGATAGTTAATTAATATACCAATTTGGGATTTTACGCTCCATTTGTCATAGTTTACAATTTTTGTATTTTTTTTGTATTAATCCAATTTAGCGAAGGGTATATTTGTCACAAATTTACCAGTTAGGGTAAATTTGTCATAAATGTACCAGTTTAGGGTTTTTTATAATTAGTCGGGGTAAATTTGTCACAAATATATCAGTTTGGGGTTTTTCATGATCAAAAAATTAATTTAGGGTAAATTTGCTATAGGTCTACTAGTTTTGGGTTTTTTAGGATATTAACCCTTCTCGAAAATAGACTCCAGATAATATTATGGTCCTCAACAGAACTGTGCCTTGCGTCAATACTCCCATATAAATATACATTCCGCAAACTTTACCAAAAAAAAAAAAAACATACATTCCACAAAAATTTAACTATACATAAAAAGAGAGATTTTCGTTTCTTGCAGATTTAGGAACAACTCAAATCACACTAGCCGCTACATCCTCGAAAATGTTGAGAGCCTGGTCATCCCATGCTCAGTTGGGTTAAACGAGGAGAACATACTCCTATTACAGGGAGACGCCAGATGTCTTCTAATGCAAGATTAGCGCTTCTTGCTTTTGCTCTTTGTGATCCTTGATTTGGTTGATTCACTAGGAGGCTTCTAGATGATGTCGTCGAGATTGCTATAGAAACTTTGATAGAACTGCAATGCAGATAAATGACCAAAGATCCGCAATAAATAATCAACTCTTAATTCTTGTCCCCTCATGACCAACAAACACCCCACCCCCCCGCGGCGGCGCGAGCCCTCTTAGGCATAGAACTGCTTTCAAGAGCCAGTAGCTCTAGCTTGTGGCACTTCATTTTCCACAACTCCATGGGCTCAACATACCCCAATCAACGGACAGTTCTATGTTTAGCCTGCCCATACGATTGGTCAGCACGTCAGTATGGGTAAGCCCCTGATGAGGTCTATTTATGAAGAAGCTTCTTAACCGGTGGAACAAAAGATTAGAATGAGGAATGGTACAGAGATGAACACTTGAAAATAACATGAACAGTACCTTAAGGTATTCATTGGCATCTCCAGCTGCTTTCTGAAAATCAACCATGAAGTACGTTGGCACAACCTCAAAAATCTGGAGACCGAAGGTAAAAGCGAAAACAATTAGTTGACAGATTTGTCGATGAAGAAAACAAAGTACCCAACGAGGCCTTTTGCTTACCTCCAAAATAACAGAGAAATGTGAGGTCTTGCTTGCCGATAGACCATCCACTCTCATCTGTCCATCACCGCAAAACGTAAGTTTTTTCCTTTTTTTTTTTTTTTTAGGTCAGATCCACAAAACTAAGTTCACTGGACAAACATGTCCAATCATTTTGACCGATGATCTGTCATCATAAAACAAAGTTCACCATCCTTGAGTTCATGAGCACATTACACGCTCGTCCTCCATATTTTTGATGGGTTTGAAGATTAAAAGGGCGTGATAATTATGAGATTTTGTGGGACCACTCACTGTCAGCTTAAACTGTTCTATGCTGCTTATGAACAGGTTAGCAGCTGGCCCCACAAAATCTCACACACAGACGTCGAGTTAGGAGGTCCCCGACCGAATTTTCCAGGCCCCTATTTGCCTCCCCAATTAAATTTCCATACTTAGTACTAGGCAAAATACCAGACTAAGACCACCGTCTGCGGTGACCGCGATGGTTTGAGCTCTCTCCCCCTAACGCAAGGGGAGGAGTTCAAATCCCCTCACGGTCGCTAGGGATTCTTAAGTGTGGCGTCGACCACACCTTCATCTAACAGCTTAAGTTTTTAGAATAGTTGGCAGTGGCCCCACAAAATCTCACAATAATAAAGACTTCGGGCACACATTTTTATGTAAAAAGTTCTATTTTCACATGCAGCCTCAAAATCATAACATGCATGCGTTCGGAGGTAACTAATCAACTAAAGCCATGGACTGAGGGAGGCAAGCGGGGCTACCTGACCTCCTATCTTTATATACCTTGTAAATAGGAAGGGAACATAAATGTTGATGACTAATATGCACTTCTTTAAATTTACAGAGAAGATCAAGCACAGAATTTACGTGAAAGCACGTAAATCTGTCAAAACTTTTAACACAAAAAATTAAAAATCCACTACATATTCGGTAGATAAGTTACGCCTCAAAAGAATTTTAAATGATAAACAGGCATATTTAAATATATTGAACAAGTTTTCGTACCAAAAAAAAAAAAAAAAAAAAAGAACTTAAAGAAGAACTTGAATCTTTTGCCACTCGTACAAGGAGCGATCCGCACATTTTCTGAACGCAGCATGGGAATAATATCTTAATATGGGCCGGATTGTTTTTGTGCGTACTGAGGGTACGATGTGTCTCCTCTCCACTTCTCGCCCGGTCCAATGAGAAATCCTCGGCAATCTCGATGAAAATCTCGACAAAATCCAACCGAGAACTGGCTAGAAAAGAGGAGAATACTCGTGAAAGTGCCACGTAAACGTAATTAGAGAACCTAGTAACTTGGTGCTCTGCCATGATTCGACGCCTTCGTGGAGGCGGGTGATTGGGTGGATGGATAACCAAGGTTCGACATCATCGATCGCTCCTCCTCCGACGCATACGTGTCCCGGCTTCTACCTCCATCCAGCCAATGGACGGGCGACACACGTATTAAAAATCGCTTTAGAGTTCAGAGGTCCTGACGGATGTAAAGGAGACATCTTGGGCAGCTGTCGGAAGGGACGCAAACATTCTACGACGAGACGATACTCCCGATCGCAAATATGATATTCGAAAGAAGGCCGATGTTCTGTACCCATCTGCCCCCACTCTGTTTTTCGTGCCGAGAGCGACGGGTTCGAGCAGGTTCGAGCAGGTTCGAGCTGTTATCTTTCGATTTCATCTGCTGTTGTCGTCTTTACCGCCTACCAATTCCACGTGCCTCGGATTAGAGAACCTCATTTTTGCTTTGGTGACTTCGTTTGACTGGGGTCGTCTAAATGAGATTGCCCACGCTTGTTGCGAGCTGACAGTTGAACTTATTTCACACCTATTTTGTCCATCATTAATGATGTAACAAGTTGACTGATAATTATAAGCCCAAAATATGATTTTTATTAATCATGGCATCCAATTTCCTCCAGGCCAGTCTTTCTAGAATGAAGGTGTTCGAGCAAGATGGGCTTGCGCACCACGAAAAGAACAAGCTCCTCTGAATTTTCCATCAGGACGATCCATCGATGATTAAATTAGGTAAGTGCGTGTAATGAGAGGAAAAGCAAAATTAGCTAAAAAGATGCAAGAATATTCGTATTAACTTTATTGAAAAAATCAGCCTAATCAATGTTTATTCAAGTCAAGGCAGATTTCAGTAATAACTTGCTTTAGTGGATCAAGAATGAAGTTGTCAGTGAGAAGACTTACCATTAAAAAGTTGTTGATTATTTCCTTGCTTTTCAAAGTTACCACTTCACCACTAATCAACAATATATTGAAGGGAGGCTATTTTAAGCTATTTTCTTGGTTATTTGTTGAAGCTTAGAGATAATAATTTTTTGGTCAAGATTGATGGATGAATTTTGGAAGATAAACTGTAAGGCTGAAGAGTTAGGATTTCGAGTCTCTATATCTCTATTACATTTCATAGTTCTTATGTGTTTTAAATACATTTTCTAGTTATTAGGTCTTTGAATGCTTCATGGTTTCCATATCTCTATAATATTCGTATATTTTCTATGTCATAGCACCTTTATAAATGGAGGAGAGTTCTCCATTGTAATGCATATTTGGTGATTATATAAAGATTCCTCTACGTGAGTGAATATTTATTTTATTCGTCATCCGATGTCATTAGTGGTGAATCAAATATTTCTTTATCCTTAACCGATGGAGCAATTTTCTTAGGATAATTTTCCTATATTTGATAATTCTATTGATCGTCCATCTCTCTCAATATTGCATGGATATGGCACATATATCTCTTTTTGTGCATATCTCATTCGTGATATTATCTTAAAATTATTATCTAGTGAACTTTATAAATAGGTAGATATGTTATATATTAATATATACTGAAATATACAGAAATTTTCATAATTCTTTTTTCTGCTTTATTATTCTCAACTTCTCATGGCTAATACAACTAAGAAAATTGAAGGACTTTAAAAAAAAAATTATTTACATTGCCATGCTTTAGGTCTACTAGTGAAGATAACGCAGTTGTGCACTGATATGGATACCGCAGCTATTTGTGAGACGTTCATAGTTCTATTCTAGAGAAAATAAGTCACTAAAAGACGGGACAATTGTCTATAGAAATACCCTTCGCTGTTGGACAGGTTGCGAGCCCGCAGTGCTCAAGATCAACATCAGGGTTGGAGCCCCACCAGTATAGGTTCAGATCCTCTATCCCGAAGGCGAAGTAAATGACAACAACCATGAAGGCAACACTGACATCTAGAACAGCCGAGAGGATGTAATTGTACTGTTGCCACCACCTCTTCCGATACCTGAAAATGAAGAAGTTGAAGATTGTCCCCACAACAATCCATGAGTTGTAGTTCAGAGCCGTTGTGGGAGGCATAGCAGCGGTGGCACCAAGAATGACAGAGAGATTGATGAGGGGAATCCACGATTGCTTGCAGAACGACTTGTGCAATAACCACACTGCGACCGAACCTAACAAGCCACCAAAGAAGAACCAATTAAGGGCCTTATAGACTTCTTCGGAGCCAAAGATCCTCTTCGGGCCTACTAAGCCCCAGATCACAAATGCATCAAAGAAGACACGGTCGTTGGGGCATGTCCAAGGGCTGTTGGGTGGGAGGACATTCTTGTGGCAAATGTTGGTGATAGAGTTCAAGAGACACCACGCCACACCAAGGTTGACCGTACCAGCAACATTCGTTCTAATGAACTAAAACATGCGAAAAGAAAATTACATGATTATTTGAATCGCTCAACTAATTTACTGGATAGACTATATTCAACTAATTTATTGGAAAGGCTATCTCCATGGAAGCTAACTACTCATGCTCAATTGGTACAAGGGATGGACGACATACCTGAACCAAAGACATTGGGTCGGATATACGTGCGATATACGTGCAATATACGTGCAAAAAAAAAAAAAAGAATAGCTTCTCTTTTTAGAGATAAATAAAATTTCTCTAGGATAATTAATTTTTTTTGATATTTTAATTATTCCATTGTTTATGCGTATTTCTCAAAATCACACATATATTGCACATACATCTCCCTTTGTCATGCCAGGCTAGCCAATACTATCAAAGCGACTTATCTTTCGTCTTGGGCACAACATTGTCTATGAAAGAGGAAGAGGATTTTTACCTTCCGTAGAACAGGGCCACAAGACTAAGGGTTGAAGCAATAGTTGAGAATCCAAAGCCATACGAGAGTGCAAAGAACATGCTCATATGAATCCTCCCAAACTCCGCATACTCCGCCTTGTCTAACTCAAAATTCTTACTAACGATTAGCGTGGTGTTCTACTCTTGCCCTTGCGCAGTGAACAAATCCAACGAAAATATTGGGAACGTCTTGGCGTTGTACGTGTTCAGCCTCTAATAGGAGATCGGTATGACAACATACATGATCAATGCAAAGCCAACAAAGATGTTCACTATGGCAAAGAAGGGGCATATTAATGGACTAGACAAGAAGGAAACCACCATTGACCAGTCTAAAGTAAGGGCTCCGACGCCAAGTCCGTTCAGGCCCGACCCGATCTGTTGGGCTGTGATGGAGTTGGGGAAGGCCCAGCAAACCCATGAGATGCTCGCTAGGGATTGGAACAGGAACCCCGAGACCAAATACCACAAGAAGCTACACACCATTGCGATTGTTAGAATGTTTAAATAATAAACCACACCTTCATCTAACAGCTTAAGCTTTTAGAACAGTTGGCAGTGGTCCCACAAAATCTCACAGCGGTGATGAAGAACTCAACCCTTGAGACTCTGCATTGTGCCCTGTCTTCCTCTGTTTCCTTCTTGTGTAACCTCTTGCAAATTTTCATAAAGCAAGAATGGAAGATAAAATCCTCCAAAACATACGACGTAACACTCATCGTTGACGCTCTTTACCTGAAGAGGGTGATTTGAACGAGGGTGCTTGGCCACCACATATGTGCCGGCTCCACCACGTACTTCCTCAAAAGTCCAGCCCAACCGTAGCCCAAAACCTTCCACAATAGGAAATTAGATAACGTGTCAGTTTAGTAAATATGTCCGTGTACGCATGAAAATTATAGTAACATAAAGAAAATAGAGTGTTCTACTTTTTACTTCCATTCGAAAAATCGAAAATAAAGAAAAAATGTTTCATTTTCTGTAAAATTACTAATGGATCTATACGTTATGGTGTTTGTATGCTTTGGAATCTTTCCGACTCCTGACATCCATAAAAATCAAATTTTGGTAGCCGAAAGATTAAAAAAAAAAATGTAAAATTCATTATAAACATGAGAGGTTTGATTTATAATTTGACAAAAATAATGAGTCTTTCAAATTATCTACTGGATATCTAACAAACCTATTGTATATCTAACTTACTAAGATAATAACTATCAATAACTGAGATTCACAATTAAATTTTAAAATTTTGACAAGACAGACAATTTTATTTCATAAAAAATATTAATGTATGTTACAATTGATTTTCACGATATTAGTAACGAAGAGGGAATTAAAAAATCAGAACTTGAGTAGTTATGATGAGAATCCAAGAGGCGCCGAAGGAGATGTCTCGCCCGAAGAACGCCTTGATGACGTTGACGATCCCGGCCGCGTAGGCCGGACCGTTGCCGAAGGCACTGTCGGCATTCGCAAAGATCGAGATTAGCACGTGTTCCTTCACGTTGAACGACCCCGGGTTGAGTGAGAACTCCTTGCAGCCGAGCCCCGAGAGGTGGAATTTGGCGGTTGGGAGAACAGAGGCCATGAGCCGCCCAAGCGGGAGGGTCGCCACTTGGATAATGATCTGGGTTATGACGAGGGGCTCCTATCGGTAGGAGAGAAGCTGGTTGGCGAAGGAGAGGAGGGTGCAGGAGAGGAGGCTGAGTGTCCACATCCGGAACGTCCATAACGGCAGGTTTAGGTCATCGGTGTTGGGCACCATCAACTGGACCTACTCCACCGGAGAGAGCTCTGACTTATCGACGGGTGGATCCTCCGGTGGCAAATTGGGCCGCCCTTGGACATCCATAGCAGTGCCCATACTTTGGTGCACTGTTCAACGGAGGGTCGTTGGTGGAGTAGTGAGAAAGAAGAGAAACTAAACCGGATTTATAATGTGAATACTATTGAGCGACTAGGATGGATTTATCTAGAGTTAGTTCAAGAATGGAGCTCTGATAGCAAATTGAGAATAATAATATACAAAAGATTGGTATATATATGAAGAATACATTAGCTTATTTATAGGATTTATAATATAAATATTCTAAAATAATATGTTTATTGAGTTATTCCCAAAGTGAGATATACGTGCGATATATGTGCAAAAAAAAAAAAAAAACAAAAGAAAGAATATCTTCTCTTGTTAGAGATAATTAAAAATTTCTCTAGGATAATTTTTTTTTTTTTGATATTTTAATTATTTATGTACCGCTGCCACCACTTCTTCCGGTACCTGAAAATGAAGAAGTTGAAGATTGTCCCCACGATAATCCATGAGTTGTAGTTCAGAGCTATTACGGGAGGCATAGCAGCGGTGGCACCAAGAAGGACAGGGAGATTGATGAGGGGAATCCACGATTGCTTGTGGAACGACTTGTGCAATAACCACACTGCAGCCGGACCTAGCAAGCCACCAAGGAAGAACCAATTAAGGGCCTTATAGACTCCTTCGGAGCCAAAGATCCTTTTCAGGCCAACTAAGACCTAGATCATAGATGCGTCAAAGAGGACATAGTTGTTGGGGCATGTCCAAGGGCTGTTGGGTGGGAGGACATTCTTGTGGCAAATGTTGGTGATAGAGTCCAAGAGCCACCACACCACGCCAAGGTTGACCGTACCAGCAACAATCGTTCCAATGAACTAAAACACACAAAAAGAAAGAGTTTGGGACACCTGGAATGCCATAACTTGGCACGGGGGACACTTAAGTGCCATAACTTTTTTCGGTACACTTAAGTGCCACTTTTTTTCAAATGGGACACTTATGCCACCTCCGCGACCTTGCCGGAAATCTTACGTGGCGCGTGTTTATTATTTTTTAATGCTTGCGTGGCTCGCGGAGAGCTGAGTCGGCGCCGACTCAGCAGAACGACGCCGTTTACATAATAAAAAATTAATTAAATTAAATTAAAACTTAATTTAATTAAAAATACTCTAAAATTAAAAAAAAAAAAAAAAAAAAAAAAAAAAAAAAAAAAAAAGGGGGACGAAGGGCGGGCGGCCGAGGGCCGAGCCCTCACCTCGCCACCTCCCGCCATCGCCGGAAGGGCCGGCGACGGAGGGGGAGGGTCGGCGGGGGTCGCCGCCCCGCCGACTGGCGGCGAGGGCCGCGAGACCTCGCCCCGGATCCGGCGAGGGCCGCCGGTCGGCCGGGGGTCGGCGACCCCGCCGACCCTCCCCCTCCGTCGCCGGCCCTTCCCGGGGCCGACGGTGGGGAGGCAGCGAGGGCCCGCAGCCCTCGCCGGATCGCGGCGAGGGCTCGCGGCCCTCGCCGGATCTGGGCGAGGGCTCGCGGGCCCTCCCCGCGATCCGGCGAGGGCTCGTGGCCCTCGCCGCCGGCCGGCCGGGGGCCGGTGACCCCGATCGACCCTCCCCCTCCGTTGCCGGCCCTTCCCGGCGACGGCGGGAGGCGGCGGCGGCGAGGGCTCAACCCTCGCCCGCCCGCCCCTTCGTCCCCACCCTTTTTTTTTTTTTTAAATTTTTTAATTTTTAGAGTATTTTTATTTAAAATTAAGTTTTAATTTAATTTAATTAATTTTTTATTATTTTTACACGTCAGACGCGAAACGGCGTCGTTTTTGCATTTTTTGCCACGTCAGCATGCAAAAACGACGCCGTTTTGGACCTCCATCGCCGGAAAATTGCGTTTGGCCGGATTTTCGCCGGAGTGGCACTTAAGTGTTCCATTTTAGTCCGATATTGGCACTTAAGTGTTCCATTTGAAAAAAAGTGGCACTTAAGTGTACCGAAAAAAAGTTATGGCACTTAAGTGTCCCCCCGTGCCAAGTTATGGCACTCCAGGTGTTCTTTACTCCAAAAAGAAAACTACATGATTATTTGAATCGCTCAACTAATTTACTGGAAAGACTATATTCAACAACTAATTTATTGGAAATGCTGTCTCCATGGAAGCTAACTACTCATGCTCAGTTGGTACAAGGGATGGACGACATACCTGAACCAAAAACATTGAGCTTGGAGGGATTTTCATGTAGTGGCCTAACTTGAAGTCACTGAGGAAGGATATTGCCTAAGTCATGCTTATGTATCCATAGGTCTTGAAACAGACATTGGCGATCGGATGCTCGGGCAATATCACTCCCATTATGTACTCCATGATGATATTGAGCCTCAGAGTCTGCATTAGGGACTCTTTGAACAAAGGGACTACCCAATCTACTAAATCTATTAAATCATAAAAAACTAAAACAAGGCTTTTCACCTGATTCGTGGTGGGTGTTATAATGCTGATTAGAAGAGTGAAAATGAAGGCAAGAGCTGCTGTAAAGAGCAGACCCCACCATGACATTTGGACATCTTTTTTAAGGACGGTACATAGTATCAGAGAGACGGTGATTGTCATCGCGAGTAGTATGTAGAACCCCCATTATGGAATGTCTTTGTAGTTTCTCATTAGTTTTGTGTGAATATACTCTTTTCCTTATGAAGATGCTCGATATCGATCATATATCTCTCTAAACAAAAAATTCTCACTAGTCATCATATCATGCAATAAATAAGATTTGCGATACAAGCAATAAATTCTTGGGAGGACAGAGGCCATGAGTTACCCAAGCAAGAGGGTCGCCACTTGGACAGTGATCTGAGTTATGACGAGGGGCTCCTTTCGATAGGAGAGAAACTGGTTGGTGAAGGAGAGGAGGGTGTAGGAGAGGAGGCCGAGTGTCCACATCCAGAACGTCCATACTGGCAAGTTTGGGTCATCGGTGTTGGGCACTGTTAACTGGACCTGCTCCACTGGAGAGAGCTCTGACTCATTGATGGGTGGATCCTCTGGTGGCAAATTGGGCCACCCTTGGACATTCATAGCAATGCCCATACTTTGGTGCACTGTTCAACGGAGGGTCGTTGGTGGAGTAGTGAGAAAGAAGAGCAACTGAACCGGATTTATAAAGTGAATACTATTGAGCGACTAGGATGGATTTATCTAGAGTTAGTTCAAGAAAGGAGCTCTGATAGCAAATTGAGAATAATAATATACAAAAGATTGGTATATATATGAAGAATACATTAGCTTATTTATAGGATTTATCATATAAATATTTTAAAATAATATATTAATTGAGTTATGCCCAAAGTGAGATATACGTGCGATATACGTGCAATATACGTGCAAAAAAAGAAGGAAAGAATAGCTTCTCTTGTTAGAGATAATTAAAAATTTCTCTAGGATAATTTAATTTTTTTGATATTTTAATTATTCCATTGTTCATGCGTATTTCCCAAAATTACGCATATATTGCACATACATCTCCCTTTGTCATGCCAGGCTAGCCGCTACTATCAAAGCGACTTATCTTTCGTCCTGGGCACAACATTGTCTATGAAAGAGGAAGAGGATTTTTACCTTCCGTAGAACAAGGCCACATGACTAAGGGTTGAAGCAATAGTTGCGAATCCAAAGCCATACGAGAGTGCAAAGAACATGCTCATATAAATCCTCCCTAATTGCGCATACTCCGCCTTGTCTAACTTAAAATTCTTACTAACGATCAGCGTGGTGTTATACTCTTGCCCTTGCGCAGTGAACAAATCTGACGAAAATATTGGGAACGTCTTGGCGTTGTACGTGTTTAGCCCCCAATAGGAGATCGGTATGACAACATACATGATCAATGCAAAGCCAACAAAGATGTTCACTATAAGGAAACCGCCGTTGACCAGTCTAAAGTGAGGGCTTCGACGCCGAGCACGTTAAGGCCCGACCCGATCTGTTGGGCCGTGATGGAGTTAGGGAAGGCCCAACAAACCCATGAGATGCTCGCCAGGGATTGGAATAGGAACCCCGGGACCAAGTACCATAAGAAGCTACACACCATTGCGATGATGAAGAACTTGGCCCTTGAGACTTTGTATTGTGCCTTGTCTTCCTTTGTTTCCTTCTCGTGTAACGTCCTGCAAATTTTCATAAAGCAAGAATGAAAGATAAAATCCTCCGAAACTTACGATGTAACACTCATTGTTGACGATCTTTACCTGAAGAGGGAGATTTGAACGAGGGTCTTGGCCACCACATATGAGCCGGCTCCACCACATACTTCCTCAAAAGTCCAACCCAACCGTACCCCAAAACCTTCCACAATAGGAAATTAGATAACGTGTCAATTTAGTAAATATGTCTGTGTACGCATGAAAATTATAGTAACACAAAGAAAATGCCTTGTTCTATGTTTTACTTCCATTCAAAAAATCGAAAATAAAGAAAAAATGTTTCATTTTCTATAAAATTACTAATGGATCTATACGTTATGGTGTTTGTATGCTTTGGAATCTTTCCGGCTCCTAACATCCATAAAAATCAAATTGTGGTAGCCAGAAGATTAAAAAAAAAAAGTAAAATTCATTATAAACATGAGAGGCTTGATTTATAATTTGACAAAAATAATGGGTCTTTCAAATTATCTACTGGATATCTAAGAAACCTATTGTATATCTAACTTACTAAGATAATAACTATCAATAACTGAGATTCACAATTAAATTTTAAAATTTTGACAAGACAGACAATTTTATTTCATAAAAAGTACTAATGTATGTTACAATTGATTTTCACGATATTAGTAACGAAGAGGGAATTAAAAAATCAGAATCTGAGTAGTTATGATGAAAATCCAAGAGGCGCCGAAGGAGATGTCTCGCCCGTAGAACGCCTTGATGACGTTGACGATCCTGACCGCGTAGGCCGGGCCATTGTCGAAGGCACTGCTGGCATTCGCAAAGATCGAGATCAGCATGTGTTCCTTCACGTTGAACGGCCCTCGGTTGAGTGAGAACTCCTTGCAGCTGAGCCCCGGGAGGTGGAACTTGGTAGTTGGGAGGACAGAGGCCATGAGCCGCCCAAGCGGGAGGGTCGCCACTTGGACAGTGATCTGGGTTATGACGAGGGGCTCCTTTCGGTAGGAGAGAAACTGGTTGGTGAAGGAGAGGAGGGTGCAGGAGAGGAGGCCGAGCGTCCACATCCGGAACGTCCATAACGGCAGTTTTGGGTCATTGGTGTTGGGCACCGTCAACTGGACTTGCTCCACCGGAGAGAGCTTTGACTCATCAATGGGTGGATCCTCCGGTGGCAAATTGGGCCGCCCTTGGACATCCATAGCAGTGCTCATACTTTGGTGCACTGTTCAATGGAGGGTCGTTGGTGGAGTAGTGAGAAAGAAGAGCAACTGAACCGGATTTATAAAGTGAATACTATTGAGCGATTAGGATGGATTTATCTAGAGTTAGTTCAAGAAAGGAGCTCTGATAGCAAATTGAGAATAATAATATACAAAAGATTGGTATATATATGAAGAATACATTAGCTTATTTATAGGATTTATCATATAAATGTTCTAAAATAATATATTAATCGAGTTATGCCCAAAGTGAGATATACGTGCGATACACGTGCAATATACGTGCAAAAAAAAGAAAAAGAAAGAATGAATAGCTTCTCTTGTTAGAGATAATTAAAAATTTCTCTAGGATAATTTAATTTTTATGAGTTGTAGTTCAGAGCCATTGCGTGAGGCATAACAGCGGTGGCACCAAGGAGATTGATGAGGGGAATCCACGACTGCTTGCAGAACGACTTGTGTAATAACCACACTACAACCGGACCTAGCAAGCCACCAAGGAAGAATCAATTAAGGGCCTTATAGACTCCCTCGGAGCCAAAGATCCTCTTCGGGCCTACTAAGCCCCAGATCACAAATGCGTCAAAGAAAACACCGTCGTTGGGGCATGTCCAAGGGCTGTTGTGTGGAAGGATATTCTTGTGGCAAATGTTGGTGATAGAGTCCAAGAGCCACCACGCCAACGCCAAGGTTGACCGTACCAGCAACAATCATTCCAATGAACCATAACATGCGAAAAGAAAACTACATGATTATTTGAATCGCTCAACTAATTTACTAGAAAGACTGTATTCAACTAATTTATTGGAAAGGCTATCTCCATGGAAGCTAACTACTCATGCTCAGTTGGTACAAGGGATGGACGACATACTTGAACCAAAAACATTGACCTTGGAGGGATTTTCATGTAATGGCCTAACTTGAAGTCACTGAGAAAGGATATTGCCTGAGTCATGCTCGTGTATCCATAGGTCTTGAAATAGACATTGCTGATCGGATGTCCGGGCAATATCACTCCCATTATGTTCTCCGTGATAATATTGAGCCCCGGAGTCTGCATTAGGGACTCTTTGAACAGAGGGACTACCCAATCTGCTAAGTCGATTAAATCATAAAAAACTAGAATAAGGCTTTTCACCTGATTCGTGGTGGGTGTTATAATGTTGATTGGAAGAGTGAAAATGAAGGCAAGAGCTGCTGCAAAGAGCAGACCCCACCATGGCATTTGGACATCCTTTTTAAGGACGGTACAAAGTATCAGAGAGACGATGATTGTCATCACGAGTAGTATGTAGAACCACCATTGTGGAATGTCTTTGTAGTTTCTCATCAGTTTTGTGTGAATGTCCTCTTTTCCTTGCGAAGATGCTCGATATTGATCATATATCTCTCTAAAAAAAAAATTCTTACTAGTCATCATATCATGCAATAAATAAGATTTGCGACACAAGCAATAAATTCTTGGAAGGACAGAGGCCATGAGTTGCCCAAGCGGGAGGGTCGCCACTTGGACAGTGATCTGGGTTATGACGAGGGGCTTCTTTCAGTAGGAGAGAAATTGGTTGGCGAAGGAGAGGAGGGTGCAGGAGAGGAGGCCGAGTGTCCACATCCGGAACGTCCATACCGCCAGGTTTGGGTCATCGGTGTTGGGCACCGTTAACTGGACCTGCTCCATCGAAGAGAGCTCTGACTCATTGACGAGTGGATCCTCTGGTGGCAAATTGGGCTGCCCTTGGACATCCATAGTAGTGCCCATACTTTGGTGCACTATTCAACGGAGGGTCGTTGGTGGAGTAGTGAGAAAGAAGAGCAACTGAACCGGATTTATAAAGTGAATACTATTGAGCAACTAGGATGGATTTATCTAGAGTTAGTTCAAGACTGGAGCTCTGATAGCAGTTTGAGAGTAATAATATACAAAAGATTGGTATATATATGAAGAATACATTAGCTTATTTATAGGATTTATCATTTAAATATTCTAAAATAATATATTAATCAAGTTATGCCCAAAGTGAGATATGCTTGCGATATACGTGCAATATATGTGCAAAAAAAAAAAAAAAGAATAGCTTCTCTTGTTAGAGATAATTAGAATAGCTTCTCTTGTTAGAGATAATTAAAAATTTCTCTAGGATAATTTAATTTTTTTGATATTTTAATTATTCCATTGTTTATGCGTATTTCTCAAAATTACACATATATTGCACATACATCTCCCTTTGTCATGCCAGGCTAGCCGCTATTATCAAAGCGACTTATCTTTTGTCCTGGGCACAACACTGTGATAGCGACCATATTGGGTTTTGGCAGAAAATTTCTCGTTTGGGAGCAGAGTCACCGGGATGAATACTATGCACTTCGTTCCTTTAGCCGAACTTTGACAATAATAATAATGCAAAATAAAGAAACAGCATTTGGTCCTTGTCTTGGCTTCTATTGATGTGGGTGCATCGTGCTATGTGTCGTAGTGGATTGGTCTGGAGATCCATTCAATACAGATGAGGAGTTTCTAAGTTGATTTGACAACGAAATATGATTAAAACTTCGATGCATGATGCAATATAATTTGTACTTGTGAAAGAAAGGGGGATGGGACTAGATTGATTAATGCATCTTGAGCCATTTCATTGGGTGGATCGAGTCTCCACAAACTCTTGTCCAAACCTAACGATATGCATTACAAGGAATTTGAAAATTTTAATCCTCAATCCAATTTATCTCCACGACTTCTCATGCAAATTTAATGATGAGTGTTATAAGAAATTTGAAAATTTCAATTTACATTTGAATTTGACTCCATCTTACTTCAAAAGATTGGCGGTCAAGCTATCATATATTGATTTTGATCATTTTCTTGATGGAGATAGCTTACCTTACCCTCGGCCAGCTCATCTTTAATTCTGTGCTATTTCATTCCTACCTCCTGTGAAAGGAACCTCCCCAAAGAGGAGCCAATTCCTATAAGAGAATCCCAATGGTCAGAATCTGATGGACAACAGAGTCAAACAAGAGACAATTACAATCCTTATTACAATCTTTTCTTTTTGTTGGCATGTGAGAACACTATTTTAAAAGAGTTATGACAAAAGTACGACCCATTATGATCGAGGGATTAATCCCCAACTGGACCATAGAAGGCCCTAATATTGACTAAATTATTGTCGAGAACTTCTCATTTTTAATATAAAAAAGCATTTTATTTGGAGAAATTTGATTCTTCAGTTAGATTGTATTTTTATATGCAGATTTCCTTTTAAGTAGAAAAGTAGATCGAACATTTACCAAAAGAAAAATGTCTTATTTCTAATTGTATAAGTAGAATACGAAAACGGTTTTTGCCAATTATAAGAAGAATAAAATGGAAAATAGAATTAGAGAATTTCCTGTATGACACGGCCAAAAAGGTTGATGTCAAAATACAACCATCATGAAATGGACTCAATTAAGTGCTTACTTGGGTGAAACTTGTGCGCACAAAGTGAATACTATTGAGTGACTGGGATGGATTTATCTAGAGTTACTTCATGAAAGGAGCTCTGATAGCAAATTTTGATAATAATATACGGAAGATCGGTATATATATATAAATGAAGAATATATTAGCTTATTTATAGGATTTTTCATATAAATATTCTAAAATAATATACTAATCGAGTTATGCCCAAAGTGAGATATACGTGCGATATACATGCAAAAAAAAAAAAAAAAAAAAAAAGGAGTAGCTTCTCTTGTTATAGATAATTAAATTTCCCTAGGATAATTTTTTTTTGATATTTTAATTATTCCATTGATTATGCTTATTTCTCAAAATTACACATATATTGCACATACATCTCCCTTTGATTGTGTATATCCTAATTAAGATATTACCTTAGAATAGTTATTCAATAAAGCTTATAAATAGGTCGATGTATTCTATATATTGAATTATACACAAATTTCTTAATTCAATCTTTTGTATAGTATTATTCTCAACTTTGCCATAGAAAACCTCCATTCAATATGTATTTTCACACATAAAAATAGATCTAATACTCACCAGAAAAAGGTCTCATTGCTAATCTCATAGGTTCTCATTCATCAACTCTATCCCAAGCCATATGGCCTAAGATAGTGGCAAAGTGGGCTTATGCCACTAATTACCCCCATGGATGGGTTATTTACACATCATAAAAAAAAATTAATCTAATATATTTACCAAAAGAAAATGGTTTAATTACTACTTGAATAGGTTCTATCTAAAAGTGGATGCTGCCATTGAATATCTCCATCAAATATGTAGGTTGCTTTTTCATATCAAAAAAAGATTTAATATTTAAGGACCGAACGACTCGTAATAAGTGGAACAAAAAGATTTCATTACCATTTGTGTAGGTCAGCTTCTCATTCAGTCACTCTATCCAAAACCGTGTGTCGAAGCATATGGCCATTTCTGAGTTTTTCTAAAGCCAGCATCCTTATACTTCTCATAAATTGTTGTCCAAGACTTTAAATATTTACATACAAAAAGCTATTCCTTAAACATGTTTATATAACGGACCAAAACCCATGTTTCGTACGGTGTTATCTTACTTAGGTGATGTATAGGACAAGGCTAACTACAGTCATTTGGTCGACTGCCTGCATTTCCCGCTATATATTCATGAAGTCGGCAGAAAGCATATATATTTCGGTCCACATCCAAGAAGGCCAGAAATAAAGAGGACCTAATGCAAAATCGTATATAAATTAGTTGATCCGTTGAGAATTGTATCCGTATTCTTGTTGAAGCATCGAATTTTCACGCGCAGCCTTTTTGCTTTGCATTATTCTCTGTTGTTGTGTGAAAGAATTGAGAAGAATATGTCTATCTTCATTCCATATTTGCTGAGCGACAGATTTTTCCTGTTTAGCAACCAGGTAGCTTTTCTATTATAGCAGGCCATCCAGATCGTGAGGAAAGAGAAAAATTTTAAAGAAGGCCCCAGAAATCTCCACACGAGCACTTTCCATCGACAAACTTATGGAGCCTCTTCCGATCTTGGATGACAATTTTCCTAGCAGTTAGAATCGATAGGCATTTGATAAAATCATGGCAGTTTCGGCACATACTAGTATTCTTGATTATCTGTATCGGTGCCGCTTTTGGTGTGTTCAATAATCCAAAAGCAATAGCAAATTCTTCACTCTGGTGAATTTTGGAGGATACGTTTGCGTCCTCATTATCCATTAGCTCTGAACTCCCTGAAAATTCATATCCAAGTGTTTTTGCTCGGCCAAGCAAGTCTTCCAACAGCATGTGCATCTCCATATTATTGCCAGGACAGGACTGCTCATTTGGCTCGAAGGAGTAGAGCTTGCCTTTGATGCAAATCCAGCTCCAGTCTCTTAGTTTTACGGGTTGCAATTCTCTCATCAATTTTTCCACATTCGACATGTCTATCCACCTCTCCACTGCTCTGTACATCTTCAATAATGATATGCAAGTTTCACTATCTCTTGGCTCTAACTTGATCAACTGCTCAGCTGCATAAAGCCCTAATTCCGGATTTCCATGAATTCTAGCTCCAGTAATTAAAGCCAACCAGATAAACTCATTTGGCTCATAATGCATTTTCTTGATTAAATCAAAGGCTTCGTCTATACTACCCGACATCACAAACATGTCAACCAGCAACTCGAAGTGGTCCATTACAGGTTTAATTCTATACTCCTTCTGCATCATCTCGAAGTAGTTCAGGGCTTCATCTACCATAAGAGAACGACCACAGGCCGCCAAGATGCCAACGAACGTAATTTGATTGGGTTTGACACCCACAAGTCTCATGTCCTCAAAGAGTTGCAGGGCTTGCTGAGTTTTACCATGAATGGCAAAATTCGTGATCATGGTAGTCCATGATATCAAAGTTCTGGTGGACATCTCCACAAAAAGCTTTACTCGCTCTTCTAATGCTCCCACATTTACTGTACATGTTAACCAGTGCAGTCCCCACCACAGCATCTGACAAAAACCCGGTTTTGATAGTCTGCGCATGAATCTGCTCCCCCTGCTCTTGTGCTAACAATTTACTGCATAAAGTCAAGACACTTGAAAACGTGAAAAGATCAGGCTTCAGGCCAGAGTGGATCATTCTTAAAAAGATCTCCAGAGCTCTTGTCCCACCTTGGCATGCAGAAAGATTGTCAAATGCAAAATCCATAATTTGCACGTGCCCTGCAATGATGGCGTTCCATGTGACCAAGCTGGAAGATTCAATTTCGTTGAATAATTTGTATGCCTCATTTACCAACCCACACTTGAGGTACAAATACATCGCAGAATTCCTAACTGGTAGGTTCAATTGATAACCACGCTTTATGCTCAAGGAGTGAACCTGTTTCCCTAATCTCAAAGACATCACTGTGCAACAAAGGCTTAAAACACTAGTTAAGGTGAACTCATTGGGTTCAACATTCTCCCAAAGCATCTCACTGAAAAAACTCAACCCGGAAGCAGCCTTGCCATTTTCACTGCAAGCAGATATAATAGCAGTCCAGGAAATCACATTCTTCTCCGTAATACCTCTGAAAGTTTTAACAGCATAATCTAAGTTGCCAAATTTGGAGTACAAGCTACAAAGTGCATTGCCAATGCTCGCATCCTGTTCAATCCGGTACTTAACTATGTAGGTGTGAATTTGTTTCCCCAGTTCCAGAGATCGCAAAGAGGAACACGCATTCAGAGCGATCCCCAAGGTATAATTGGTAGGATAAGACCCTGCTTCTAACATTTCCAGGTAGACTCGGATGGCGAGCTCCGGCTCAGAGTTGTGGACATAACCCGTGATCAGGGTCGTCCAGGTAACGACGTTTCTCCTCAGCAGACCGTCGAAAACCTTACGGGCAGCAATCATAGCCCAGCATTGCGCATAAACTTTCACAAGGAACGTCATGACAAACAAATCTTCACGGGCTCCTGTTTTAATGATGTGGGCATGAACAGCTTCAGCATCAGAAACCAAACGCCTCTCCATGCATTCTTGCAAAAGGGGGACATAATCAAAGGGTCCGATTCCCGTCCCATCTTCCAACACGGAGTGCCCTTCTCTGAAATCTAAAGACTCGACCTCCACAGTCGCGCTTGGGCTAGCGCTGGCGTTATTCGTTCCGCAACAAATGCCTGGCGGCTGAGTGAACAAACCCAAGCTTAGAATCGGTCCCAGAAGCTCAACCACACCGACAGGCTAACATTTGCCTAAGTTCGTCCTACTTTTCTCTCCGAAAAGACGAAGAATTGAAAGAACCCAAGCAATTCGAAGCGAGAAACGTGTCTCGAAGATGATAAAGGGAGTACCTTTTCCACGGCGAAAGGAGAGACGTGACGGGAGACTCTCGAGCGCAGCGAAGACGGGTAGAGCCCCACCGTGGCGGCGAGAGAGAGGGAGGGCAGAGACGCCATGAGGAGGACGGTGGAGAGAGAGAGAGAGAGAGAGAGAGAGAGAGGAGCACTGGTAAAGATTGTTGCATGGAAAGAAAGGTTCTTGGAGGAGAAAGACGAGGCGAGGAGGAGCGAGCATACGATGAGGAGACTTGATGATGATGTTCTTCTCACTTGTCGTCGCTTTCCTATCATCTTATTCGGATAAAATCAGGGAGAGGGGAGTGACGATGGATTTTTTCTGGGAGTAACTGCACGGATGTTACATTAGCTCGCTGTGAAATAAGCATATCTCAATCTGGATAATTAAATATTCAGATTCATCTCAATGGCATCTTTCTAACATAAAAAGGAGGAGGTGAGTAAGGAATTAAGGGGAAGTAATTTAGCTTCAAATGGGGATTTCGGCTCCCATGCCTTATAAGAAAGTAATGTGATAGTTAAAGTAGAGTTAAAGTTAAAGTATGGCCAACAAAATAATTGATTGATTAATTAATTTCCACAAGAGCAAAACATTATTTCTATAGAATTTCTTTGAATGAGTGTGAGAGTAAGAGTAGGAGTGAAATAGGATCAACAAAAAAAAAAATTAGATAATTAATTAATTCCCACAAGAGCAAAATATTCAAATAGCAACTCATTTATGCAGAATTATCCTGACTACTATATACCTTTGGTACAAGAGGCATTCTTAAACGATTAATCCCTCGGTTGTGCATCAACAAATTTCTGTCAGAAATCGACGTCCATGATGTCTTGACGTTCTCATGAACATTTTCTTTTATGTAATCAAGAACCACTGGCCTGTCATCAATCTCCCCTCCAACAAATATTTTGTTCCTACTCTACCTACAAATTGTCGTTCTATACGCATCTATGAGGGTACAGGGGAATACCCAAGAAGGCTTGGATCGACGGGGGTGTGGACGCAAGAAGAGTCGAGCTTGAGCATAGATATGGTTCGGAAAAGAAGGCTTGATCGAACATGGGAACATCGAGATGAAGGAAGTTCACTAGGCCGAAGAAAGCTGTCAGCTTAGGAAAACCATTTCTCATTCCAAGCTGCTTTTTCTCCAAAGGATTAATACCTTGAAAAACCCTAAACTGGTACACATGTGACAAATTTACCATAAATTAATTTTTTGACCACCAAAAGTCCCAAACTGGTATACCTTTGACAAATTTACCATAAACTGGTACATTTGTGACAAATTTACCCTTTGTTAGTTTTTATTAAATTTTATTGTCAAATTATTAAGTTAAATGACAGGTGACAGTTAATTAATATACCAATTTGGGATTTTATGTTCCGTTTGTCACAGTTTACAATTTTAGTGATTTTTTTTTTTGTATTAATCCAATTTAGCGGATGGTATATTTGTCACAAACTTACCAGTTTGAAGTTTTTTGCGGTAGAATAAATTAGTTTAGGATAAATTTGTCATAAATGTACCAGTTTAGGATTTTTTTTATGATTAGTCGTGGTAAATTTGTCACAAATATACTAATTTGGGATTTTTCATGGTCAAAAAATTAGTTTTTGTTAATTTTGTCACAGATATACCAATTTGTGGTTTTCCAGGGTATTAACCCTTCTCGAAAATAGACTAACTTCCAGATAATATTATGGTCCTTAACAGAGCCGTGCCTTACGTTAATACGCTCATATAAACATACATTCCACAAAAATTTAACTTACATAAAAAGAGAGATTTTTGTTTCTTGCAGATTTAGGAACAACTCAAATCAAACTAGCCACTACATCCTAGGGGTGATCGGGTCCATGGTGGGTAGGGTCTAGATTCGGACCTTGTACCTGACCCTGTTATAACCGGTTCCCTTTTTTTGGACCCTGTTTGCATTGGACCATATTCCCGACCCACCCTGTTTTTCCGATCCGGGAACAGGGCTAACCCTGTTTATATTAGAACCTGTTTTGCAAGGCTGGTGAGCAGAGGCGGTGTCGTGATTTCAGGGGCACGGAGCAGGGAGAGGCGGAGTGGCTACATCGGGATCTCACAAGCTACAGGTGTCGCGAGAGGAAAGCGACGGTGGGTGAGTGGAAGCAGCGTCAACGCTCAGATGGAACAAATTAGGGTTTGCTGGCATCAGTAATAGGCAGAAACGAACATAGCAGAGGGCAACGCCGGGTCATCGAATCACTAGATCTGTGGCGTCGGGTCACTGATCGGAGCTCGCGATGGTCGAATCTAGCTGCAAGAGCGGAGTAAGGCGAGCACGGTGGTGCAATGCGGTGCAGGGACGCGGGCTCACAGGTGAGAGTTCCGGTGAGATGGGACAGCGATGGCTTCGTGGGTCCGGGGCAGATCGATGGGCGTCGGAGCGGGAGTGTCGCAAGTGGAGGCTCGAGCAGAGGTAGTGGGCTCGCGTGTGAGGCAGAGCGCGACAGTGCTGGGTTGAGCTGCTGCGGGGAGCGTCGGCGAAGGAGATCAGAGGCGCGAGCGTCGCGGCGATCGGCTCAAATCTGTTGGCGTCGGGCTCTTCTGTGGTGCAGTGACAGCAGATGTGAGGACGAGCGGAGAGGTAGGCGTGGGCTCGCTGGTGAGGCAGTAGTGCGAGTGGTGCGGCGTTGCTGCTCGGAGGCCGGCATTACAGGGGACCGGCGGTGCAGGGAATTGGTGGAGGTCGCGAGCTCGAGGAAGTTTGCGAGTGTGAGAGCAGATAGAAACGATTTAGGGTTTTGGTCTTTTTGCGTTGGTTCTCAAACTGGTTCCCAAACCGGTCCGGTCAATACGGTTCCCGGATGGGTAAACTCTCGGAATCGGTTCCCGGAACGGTTCAAACAGGGTCTGAATTTTGGGAACCGGTTCCCGGACCGGTTTCAACCGGAACCGGTTCCTGACCCTATTTTCCAGGTGGGCCGATCCGGGAACCGGGTTGACCCGGTCCAATTGCACACCCCTACTACATCCTCGAAAATGTTGAGGGCCTGGTCATCCCATGCTCAGTTGGGTTAAACGAGAAGAACATACTCCTGTTACAGGGAGATGCTGGATGTCTTCTAATGTAAGATCAGCGCTTCTTACTTTTGCTCTTTGTGATCCTTGATTTGGTTGATTCACCGGCAGGCTTCCAGATGATGTCGCCGAGATTGCTACAGAAACTCTGATGGAACTGCAATGCAGATAAATGACAAAAGTTATGGACCGAAGATCCGCAATAAATAATCAACTCTTAATTCTTGTCCCCTCATGACGACGCCCCCCTCCCCTTCCCTTTGCGGCCCTCTTAGGCACATAACTGCTTTCAAGAGCCAGTAGCTCTGGCTTGTGGCACTTCATTTTCCACAACTACGTGGGCTCACCATGCCCCAATCAATCGACAGTTCTACGTCGAGCCTGCCCATACGATTGGTCAGCACGTCAGTATGGGCAAGCCCCTGATGAGGTCTATTTATGAAGAAGCTTCTTAAGCGGTGGAACAAAGATTAGGATGAGGAATGGTACGGAGATGAGCACTTGAAAATAACATGAACAGTACCTTAAGGTATTCATTGGCATCTCCAGCTGCTTTCTGAAAATCAACCATGAAGTACGTTGGCGCAACCTCAAAAATCTGGAGACCGAAGGAAAGAGCGAAAACAATTAGTTGACAGATTTGTTGATGAAGAAAACAAAGTACCCAATGAAGTCTTTTGCTTACCTCCAAAATAACAGAGAAATGTGAGGTCTTACTTGCTTATAGACCTTCCACACTCATCTGTCCATCACCACAAAACGTAAGTTTTTTTCGTTTCGTTTCGTTTTGTTTTTTGTTTTTATTTTATTTTTTTAAGGTCAGATCCACAAAACTAAGTTCACTGGACAAACATGTCCAATCATTTTGACCGATGCTCTGTCATCATAAAACAAAGTTCACCATCCTTGAGTTCATGAGCACATTACACACTCGTCCTCCGTATTTTTGATGGGTTTGAAGATTAAAAGGGCATGACAATAAAGACTTCGGGCACACATTTTTATGTAAAAAGTTCTATTTTCACATGCGGCCTCAAAATCATAATATGCGTGCGTTCAGAGGTAACTAATCAACTAAAGCCATGGACTGAGGGAGGCAAGCGGGGCTACCTGACCTCCTATCGAAAGAGCATTTGTACATACCTATTAAATATGAGGGAACAAAAATGTTGATGACTAATATGCACTTCTTTAAATTTACAAAGAAGACTAAGCACAGAATTTATGTGAAAGTACGTAAATCTGTCAAAAATTTTCACGCAAAAAATTAAAAATCGACTACATATCCAGTAGATAAGTTTCACCTCAAAAGAATTTTAAATGATAAACAGGTATATTTAAATATATTGAATAAGTTTTCGTACCCAAAAAAAAATTTTAAAAAAAAGAACTTCAAGAAGAACTTGAGTCTTTTGCCACTTGTACAAGGACCGGTCCGCACATTTTCTGAACGCAGCATGAGAATAATATCTTAATGTGGGCCGGATTGTTTTTGTGCGTACTGAGGGTACGATGTGTCTCCCCTCCACTTCTCGCCCGGTCGAATGAGAAATCCTCAGCAATCTCGATGAAAATCTCGACAAAATCCAACCGAGAACTGGCTAGAAAAGAGGAGAATACTCGTGAAAGTGCCACGTAAACGTAATTAGAGAACCTAGTAACTTGGTGCTCTGCCAAGATTCGACGCCTTCGTGGAGGCCGGTGATTGGGTGGATGGATAACGAAGGTTCGACATCATCGATCGCTCCTCCTCCGACATACGTGCCCCGGCTTTCTACCTCTATCCAGCCAATCGAGGGGCGACACACGTATCAAAAATCGGTTTAGAGTCAGAGGTCCTGACGGATGTAAAGGAGACATCTCGGGCAGCTGTCGGAAGGGACGCAAACATTCTACACACTCCCGATCGCAAATATGATATTCGAAGGGAGGCCGATGTTCTGTACACATCTGCCCCCGCTCTGTTTTTCGTGCCGAGGAACGGGTTCGAGCAGCTTCGAGCTGGTGTCTTTCGATTTCATCCGCTGTTGTCGTCTTTACCGCCTGCCAATTCCACGTGCCTCCGACTAGAGAACCTCATTTTTGCTTTGGTGACTTCGTTTGACTGGGGTCGTCTAAATGAGATTGCCCCCGCTTGTTGCGAGCTGACATTTGAACTTATTTCATACCCATTTTGTCCATCATAAATGATGTGACAAGTCGATTGATAATTATAAGCCCAAAATATGACTTTTATTAATCATGGCATCTAATTTGCTTCGGGCCAGTCTTTGTGGATTGAAGGCGTTCGAGCAAGATGGGCTTGCGCACCACAAGAACAAGCTCCTCTGAATTTTCCATCGGGATGATCCATTGATGATTAAATTAGATAAGTGCGTGTAATGAGAGGAAAAGCAAGATTAGCTAAAGTGATGTGAGAATATTCGACTTAACTTTATTGATGAACTTAGCCTAATCAATGTTCATTCAAGTCAAGACAGATCTCAGTCATAACTTGCTTTAGAGGATTAAGAATGAAGTTGTCGATGAGAAGACTTATCATTAAAAAGTTGTCAATTCTTCCCTTGCTTTTCGAAGTTACCGATTCACCACTAATCAACAACATATTGATGGGAGGCTCTTTTGAGCTATTTTCTTGGTAGCTCATAGATAATAATTTTCCGGTCAAGTTTGATGGGGCAGTGGTGGATTTCAAACGTAGATTGGGGGGGCAATGCTCACTTTGTACATAAGTTCCGTGCACTTGCCCAAGGTTGAAAAGTAGTGACCTCAATAGACATCCCTACTTTGGGACGGTAAGTAAGAGATATACAAACTCCTCCATCGGTTGATTCATCAGCACATGGAGGAAGCTAACTTTTACCCTAATTGGTCAAGGAAATGTGAACTTGTAACATTTTTCCGTTTGAAGCCCAAAGATCACAATGTGTCAAGCTCACGGGCTATATGCGGACTTATATGCATCATCAAAAAGTAAGGGATGAATGACCTTATTACAGTATAAAGACCAATGCATGTCACTTTATCTTCATCTCGATATAATTATAGAAAATAATAATACAAAAGGAATAATAGTAGCTAAAATTATTAAAATTAATATTAGCTTGTGTTAGCCCTAAAATAAGTACACCACGAAAAAAGAAATATTGCCCTTGCAACCCTCTCACAAGGTGAATGCCTTAACCAACATTATTTTTTTGCTTGAGCAGCACAAGAACACTTCCCAAATTGATCATCACCTCATAAGTAATAAGGAGAAATTAGGTTTGAACCTTAATAAAATAATATTAGCCCAAATAACTCAGTTGCATAATTACACTTCTAGTATTTTCATGTGTTTCTTCTTATGTAGTATTTTTTTCTTAAGTTATTAGGCTGTAAGTGGTTATATGAGTGATAATGAGCTCCAACGATTAAAATTAGAAGTTATTGTGTTAGATTAAAGATTGAGATTGTCTTATGTCTGTAACTGTTGCATAAATAAGCCATCATGTGTCTATAACCGTCACATAAATAAGCCTTCATCTCACTTTTGTCATTGGAGTTTTCCTCATTTTGCCAATATCACTAGTTTTTATAAACTCTAGAATATGTTTTCCCAGTTCGAGCTCCAATTAAACTTGATTATACTCCCGTTACTTTTACCCTGTTGGGAGGATAATAGTATCGAAGATTTAAGAAGATCCTCAAAACGTAGATTAGGGGGGTGATGCTCACTTTGCACGTAAGTTCCACGCACTTACCCAAGGCTAAGAAGCGGTGACCTTAATAGACATCTCTACTTTGGGACGGATATATAAACTCCTCCATTTGCTGATTCATCAGCACTTGGAGGAAGCCAACTTTTACCCTAATTGGCAAGGAAATGCGAACTTGTAACATTTTTGCGTTTGAAGCCTAGAGATCACACTGAGTCAATCTCACAGGCTATATATTAACTTATATGCATCATCAGAAAGTAAGGGATGGAGGACCTTATTACAGTATAAAGACCAATGCATGTCACTTTATCTCCATCTCCATGAAATTATAAAAAGTAATAATACATAGGAAAGAATAGTAACTAAAATTATTACAATGAATATTAACCTGTACTAGCCCCGAAATAAGTGCACCACGAAGAAAGATATATTGCCCCCGCAGCCCCCTCACAAGGTGAACACTTCAACCAACATGACTCTCTTCGCTTGAGTAGCACAAGAACACTTCCCAAATTAATCATCACCTCATGAGTAACGAAGAAAAATTAGGTTTAAACCTTGGTAAAATTTTATTAGCCCAAACGACACAGCAGCATAATTATACTTCTAGTATTTTCATGTGTTTCTTCTTATTTAGTCTTTTTCTTAAGTTATTAGGCCGTAAGTGATCATGTGAGTAATAATAAGCTCCAACGGTTGAGATTAGAAGTTATTATGTTAGATCAAATATTGAGATTGTCTTATGTCTGTAACTGTTGCATAAATAAGCCCTTATGTGTTGGTAACCGTCGCATAAATAAGCAGTTATCTCATTTCTGTCATCGAAGTTTTCCTCATTCTGCCAATATCACTAGTTTTTATAAACCCTAGAATATATTTTTCAAGTTCGAGCTCCAATTAAACTTGATTCTACCCCCATTACTTTTACCTTGTCAGGAGGATAATAGCATTGAAGATCGAAGAAGATCCTCAAACATAGATTAGGGGGGACGATGCTCACTTTGCACGTAAGGTCCACGCACTTACCCAAGGCTAAAAAGTAGTGACCTCAGTATATATATCTACTTTCAGACGGTAAGCAAAGGATACACAAACTCCTCCATTTGCTGATTCATCAGCATATGGAGGAAGCAAACTTTTACCCTAATTGGCCAAGGAAATGTAAATTTGTAACCTTTTTCCGTTTAAAACCCAGAGATCACACTGAGTCAAGCTCACAGGCTATATGTTGACTTATATGCATAATCAGAAAGTAAGGGATGAAGGACTTTATTACAGTATAAAGATCAATGCATGTTACTTTATTTCCATCTCGATGTAATTATAAAAAGTAATAATACATAGGGAATAATAGTAGCTAAAATTATTACAATGAATATTAGCTTGTACTAGCCCCAAAATAAGTGCACCACGAAAAAAGAAATATTGCCTCCGCAACCCCCTCACAAGGTGAACACCTCAACCAACATTTTTTTTTCGCTTCAGTAGCACAAGAACACTTCCCAAATTGATCATCACCCCATGAGTAACGAGGAGAAATTAGGTTTGAACCTTAGTAAAATTATATTAGCCCAAACAACGCAGTAGCATAATTATACTTCTAGTATTTTCATGTGTTTCTTCTTGTTTAGTATTTTTCTTAAGTTATTAGGCTGTAAGTGGTTATGTGAGTGATAATGAGCTTCAACGGTTGAGATTAGAAGTTGTTGTGTCAGATCAAAGATTGAGATTGTCTTATGGCTGTAACCGTCTTATAAATAAGCCCTCATGTGTCTGTAACCATCGCATAAATAAACCTTCATCTCATTTTTGTCATTGGAGTTTTCCTCATTTTGCCAATATCACTCGTTTTTATAAACCCTAGAATATGTTTTCCCAATTCGAGCTCCAATTAAACTTGATTCTACCCCCGTTACTTTTACCCTGTTGGGAGAATAATAGCATCGAAGATTTAAGAAAATCCTCAAAACATAGATTAGGGGGGGCAATGCTCACTTTGCACGTAAGTTCCACGCACTTACCCAAGGTTGAGAAGCAGTGACCTTAGTAGACATTTCTACTTTGGGACGGTAAGCAAGGGATATACAAACTCCTCCATTTGCTGATTCATCAGCACTTGGAGAAAACCAACTTTTACCACCCTAATTGACTAAGGAAATGTGAACTTGTAACCTTTTTTTTCCGTTTGAAGCCCAAATATCACACTAAGTCAAGCTCACAGGCTATATGTGCACTTATATGCATCATCAGAAAGTAAGGAATGAATGACCTTATTACAATATAAAGACCAATGCATATCACTTTATCTCCATCTCGATGTAGTTATAAAAAGTAATAATACATAGGGAAGAATAATAGCTAAAATTATTACAATGAATATTAACATATGCTAGCCCCGAAATAAGTGCACCACGAAGAAAGAGATATTGCCCTTGCAACCCCCTCACAAGGTGAACACCTCAACCAACATTTTTTTTTCACTTGAGCAGCACAAGAACACTTCCTAAATTGATCATTACCTCATAGAGTGAACCAGCTGCCTTTCGCATGTTTCTCATGGAATCTACTCAAGCTAATCATAAGTTTTGGAATAGTGTGGCATGTGCACATAGAGAAACTTCAATCATTTTCTTATCCAAAGCATAAGCCCAAAGGACAAAGCTATCTGTGTCGAGTTGGAGCCCATAAAGTTCTTCGAGTCGGTCTTAACAGCCTCATGTCACTACAGGTAGAGTAGAGACTTAAAGAGAGAGCCTTAAGCTAAGGAGAGGGCATCACGATAAAGGCATGCGAAGAACCACGGGCCAGCAAGGAGGCCACCAGATACGAGATGAGCTTTAGGGAAGTCACATGCATATGAGCCTTATGGAAGCCTCCAATAGCGAGAGCTTTGGAATAGGAAGTCACTAGGTGTAACGGTAACTTCTAACTGAGACCTCACTACCTCTGTGTGAGCAAATTATCCCTACATGATTGGAAAAGAAAGATAGAATAGTTGTGTATGTGCATGTATCAGCTAGTTTGAATTGAAAGTTCGTACATGAGAGAGATAGAGGACGAAATGGAATGACGACTCGCTGGAGATCACAGCTGAAGCAACACGAGAGAACTAAATTTCACAAAATGCTATTTAAAAATGGCGGCAAATAACTGAGAGGAAAGAGAGTGAGGTGAACGAGGAAGGAAGGAGGTGAAAGCCGATATTTTAGATTAGCACAAAAAGGTCATTCTCCAAGCCACATATATATAACACCTTTGGCAGACGCAAGAGCATATCAGAATCGGAGATTTCATATCTTCCGTTATAAGAAAAAGGTAAGCTCTCATGATTGAAGGTCAGTGTATCCTAGAGACTAAATCTCAAAGCGGATCAAGTGCACTTCCAAGTGTGTGTTTACAGACTGAGCAACGACGGCAATTCTTTCCTAGTTCCTTTTGTAATAGTCTCTTCTCATGAAGGCAATCACTTTTAACCTTTGGCGGAGGCAAGAGCATATTAGAATCAGAAATTTCATATCTTCCGTTATAAAGAAAAAGTAAGCCCTCATGATTGAAGGTATGTGTATTCTAGAGACTAAAGCTCAAAGTAAAGCAGATGCACTTTCAAGTGTGTGCTTACAGACTGAGCAAAGATGGCAATTCTTTCCTAGTTCCTGGTAATTTCTGTCACACCCCAAAACTACAAAGAATGGGGATGACACGACCGTCTTTCTACACGAATAATGCAACATCAAACACAATCAACAACCTGATATTAATTTATATGTATAAATATATATATATATATATATATATATATATATATATATATATATCGGTTTCATGAAATATCGATACGTCTCGGTAGTCCAACCCTTACCCGACCATCTTTCTTGGGCACCAGTACTGAACTACTAACTCTCCAAAATACTATTGACATCTTGTTTGATTAAGCATTTGAGCTTAGGCCAAAAGGTCACAAAGAGGACTAGCTGCCTTTCGCATGTTTCTGATAAAATCTACTCAAGCCAATCATAAGTTTTGGAACAGTGTGGCATGTGCACATAAAGAAACTTAAATCCTTTTTCTCGTCTAAAGTAAAAGCCCAAAGGACAAAGCTATTTGTGTCGGGTTGGAGCCCATAAAATTCTTTGAGTCGGTCTTAACAGCCTCAAGCCACTATAGGCAAAGCAGAGATTGAAAGAAAGAGCCTCAGGCCAGGGAGAGGGCCTGACGCCACACGTAGGCATAAAACCTCGAGCCAGTGAGAAGGACACCAGGTTCGAGATGAGCTTTAGGGAAGTCACACGTATGTGAGCCTCACGGAAGCCTCCGATAGTGAGAGCTTCGGAACAGGAAGTCACTAGGTGTAACGGTAACTTCTAATTGAGAGTTACTCCAGCCTCACTAGCTTTGTGTGAGCAAATTATCTCTCCATGATTGGAAAAGAAAGATAGAATAGTTGTGTATGTGCATGTATCAGCTAGTTTGAATTGAAAGTTCGTACGTGAGAGAGATGGAGGACGAAATGGGATGACGACTCGCTGGAGATCACAGCTGAAGCAGCACGAGAGAACTAAAGTCACAAAAAGCTATTTAAAAATGGCGGCAAATAACTGAGAGGAGAGAGAGTGAGGTGAACGAGGAAGGAATGAGGTGAAAGCTGATACTTCAAATTAGCACAAAAAGGTCATTCTCGAAGCCACATATATATATATAACACCTTTGGCAGACGCAAGAGCATATTAGAATCGGAGATTTCATATCTTCCGTTATAAGGAAAATTTAAGCCCTCATGATTGAAGGTCAGTGTATCCTAGAGACTAAATCTCAAAGCGGAGCAGGTGCACTTCCAAGTGTGTGTTTACAGACTAAGTAACGACGGCAATTCTTCCCTAGTTCCTTTTGTAATAGTCTCTTCTCATGAAGGCAATCACTTTTGACCTTTGGCAAACGCAAGAGCATCTTGGAATCAGAGATTTCATATCTGCCGTTATAACAAAAAAGTAAGCCCTCATGGTTGAAGGTCTGTGTATCTTAGAGACTAAAGCTCAAAGTGAAGCAAATGCACTTTCAAGTGTGTGTTTACAGATTGAGCAAAGATGGCAATTCTTTCCTAATTCCTGGCAATTTCTGTCACACCCCAAAACTACAAAGAATGGGGATGACACGACCGTCTTTCCACACGAAGGATGCAACACTAAACACAATCAACAACCTGATATCAACTTATATGTATAAATATATATATAAATATATATATATATATATATATATATATATATATATATATATATATATATCAGTTTCATGAAATATCGATACGTCTTGGTAGTCCAACCCTTACCCGGCCATCTTTCTTGGGCACCAGTACTAAACTACTAACTCTCCAAAATACTATTGACATCTTGTTTAATTAACCATTTGAGCTTAGGCCAAAGTGTCACAAAAAGGACCAGCTGCCTTTCGCATGTTTCTGATGGAATCTACTCAAGCCAATCATAAGTTTTGGAACAGTGTGGCATGTGCACATAAAGAAACTTAAATCCTTTTTCTCGTCTAAAGCATAAGCTCAAAGGACAAAGCTATCTGTGTCGGGTTGGAGTCCATAAAGTTCTTCGAGTCGGTCTTAATAGCCTCAAGCCACTACAAGCAGAGCAGAGACTGAAAGAAAAAGCCTCAGGCCAGGGAGAGGGCCTGACGCCACACGTAGGCATAGAACTTCGGGCTAGTGAGAAGGCCACCAAGTACAAGGTAAGCTTTAGGGAAGTCACACGTATGTGAGCCTCACGGAAGCCTCCAATAGTGAGAGCTTTGGAACAGCGAGTCACTAGGTGTAACAGTAACTTCTAACTGAGAGGCACTCCAACCTCACTAGCTTTGTGTGAGCAAATTATCCCTCCATGATTGGAAAAGAAAGATAGAATAGTTGTGTGCATGTATCAGCTAGTTTGAATTAAAAATTCGTTCCTAAGGGAGATGGAGGACGGAATGGGATGACGACTCACTGGAGATCGCAGCTGGAGCTACACAAGAGAACTAAAGTCACAAAAAGCTATTTAAAAATGGTGGCAAATAACTGAGAGGAGAGAGAGTGGGGTGAATGAGGAGGGAAGGAGGTGAAAGCTAAAGCTTTAGACTAGCACAAAAAGGTCATTCTCCAAGCCACATATATATAACACCTTTGGCAGACGCAAGAGCATATCAGAATAAGAGATTTCATATCTTCCGTTATAAGGAAAAAGTAAGCCCTCGTGGTTGAAGGTCAGTGTATCCTAGAAATTAAAGCTCAAAGCAGAACAGGTGCACTTCCAAGTGTGTGTTTACAAACTGAGCAAAGAAGGCAATTCTTTCCTAGCTCCTTTTGTAATAGTCTCTTCTCATGAAGGCAATCATTTTTTACCTTTGGCAGACGCAAGAGCAAATTAGAATCGGAGATTTCATAACTTCCGTTATAAGGAAAAAGTAAGCTCTCATGGTTGAAGGTCAGTGTATCCTAGAGAATAAAGCTCAAAGCGGAGCAGGTGCACTTCCAAGTGTGTGTTTACAAACTGAGCAAAGATAGCAATTATTTCCTAGTTTTTGGCAATTTCTATCACACTCCAAATTTACAAAGAATAGGGATGACACGACCGTCCTTCCACATGAAGGATGCAACCTCAAACACAACCAACAACCCGATATCAACTTATATATATCGGTTTTGTGAAATACCGATAGGTCTCGGTAGTCCAACCCTTACCCGGCCATCTTTCTTGGGCACCGGCATTGAACTATTGACGCTCCAAAACACTATTGACATCTTGTTTGGTTAAGCATTTGAGCTTAGGCTAAAAGGTCACAAAGAGGACCAGCTACCTTTCGCATGTTTCTCATAGAATCTACTCAAGCCAATCATAAGTTTTGGAACAGTGTAGCATGTGCACATAGAGAAACTTCAATCCTTTTCTCGTCCAAAGCATAAGCCCAGAGGACAAAGCTATCTATGTCGGGTTGGAGCCCATGAAGTTCTTCGAATTGATCTTAACAGCCTCATGCCACTACAGGTAAAGCGGAGACTTAAAGAGAGAGCCCCAAGCTAGGGAGAGGGCCTCACGCCACAGGCATGCGAAGAACCTCGATCCAACGAGGAGGCCACCGGGTACAAGGTGAGCTTTAGGGAAGTCACACGTATATGAGCCTCACGGAAGCCTCCAACAGTGAGAGCTTCGGAACAAGAAGTCACCAGGTGCAATGGTAACTTCTAACTGAGAGGTAGTACAGCCTTACTACCTCTATGTGAGCAAATTATCTCTCCATGATTGGAAAAGAAAGATAGAATAGTTGTGTATGTGCATGTATCAGCTAGTTTAAATTGAAAGTTCGTATGTGAGAGAGATGGAGGATGAAATGGGATGACGACTCATTGGAGATCACAGTTGAAGCAGCACGAGAGAACTAAAGTCACAAAAAGCTATTTAAAAATGACGGCAAATAACTGAGAGGAGAGAGAGTGAGGTGAACGAGGAAGGAAGAAGGTGAAAGCTGATGCTTCAGATTAGCACAAAAAGGTCGTTCTCCAAGCCACATAAATATAACACCTTTGGCAGACGCAAGAGCATATTAGAATCAGAGATTTCATATCTTCCGTTATAAAGAAGAAGTAAGCCCTTGTGGTTGAAGGTCGGTGTATCCTAGAGACTAAATCTCAAAGCGGAGCAAGTGTACTTCCAAGTGTGTGTTTACAGACTGAGCAAAGACGGCAATTCTTTCCTAGTTCCTTTTGTAATAATCTCTTCTCATGAATGCAATCACTTTTGACCTTTGGCAGACACAAGAGCAGATCAGAATTAAAGATTTCATATATTCTCTTGTAGGGAAAGAGTAAGTCCTCGTAGTTGAAAGTCAGTGTATCCTAGAGACTAAAGCTCAAAGCGAAACAAGTGCACTTCTAAGTGTGTTTTTACAGACTGAGCAAAGATGGCAATTCTTTCCTAGTTCCTGGCAATTTCTGTCACACCCCAAAACTACAAAGAATGGGGATGACACGACCGTCTTTCCACACGAATGATACAATATCAAACACAATCAACAACCTGATATCAATTTCGTGAAATATCGATAAGTCTCAGTAGTCCAACCCTTACCCAGCCATCTTTCTTGGGCACTGGTACTAAACTACTAACTTTCCAAAATACTATTGACATCTTGTTTGGTTAAGCATTTAAGCTTAGGCCAAAAGGTCATAGAGTGAACCAGCTGCCTTTCGCATTTTCTAATGGAATCTACTTAAACTAATCATAAGTTTTGGAACAGTGTGGCATGTGCACATAAAGAATCTTAAATCTTTTTTCTCGTTTAAAGTATAAGCCCAGAGGACAAAGCTATCCGTGTCGGGTTGGAGCCCATAAAGTTTTTCGAGACAGTCTTAACAGCCTTAAGCCACCACAGGCAGACCAGAGACTGAAAGAGAGAGCCTTAGGCCTGGAAGAGGGCCTGACACCACATGTAGGCGTAGAACCTCGGGCCAGTGAGAAGACCACTAGGTACGAGGTGAGTTTTAGGGAAGTCACACATATGTGAGCCTCACGGAAGCCTCCAATAGTGAGAATTTCGGAACAGGAAGTCACTAGGTGCAACGGTAACTTCTAACTGAGAGGCACTCCAGCCTCACTAGCTCTGTGTGAGCAAATTATCCCTTCATGTTTGGAAAAGAAAGATAGAATAGTTGTGTAAATGCATGTATCAGCTAGTTTGAATTAAAAGTTCGTACCTAAGGGAGATGGAGGACGGAATGGGATGACGACTCGCTGGAGATCGCAGCTGGAGCTGCACGAGAGAACTAAAGTCACAGAAAGCTATTTAAAAATTTTGGCAAATAACTAAGTGGAGAGAGAGTGAGGTGAACGAGGAGGGAAGGAGGTGAAAGCTGAAGCTTCAGATTAGCACAAAAAGGTCGTCCTCCAAGCCACATATATATAACACCTTTGGCAGACGCAAGAGCATATCAGAATCAGAGATTTCATATCTTATGTTATAAGGAAAAAGTAAGCCCTCTTGGTTGAAGGTCAGTATATCCTAGAGACTAAAACTCAACGCGGAGCAGGTGCACTTCCAAGTGTGTGTTTACAAACTGAGTAAAGATAGCAATTCTTTCCTAGTTCCTTTTATAATAGTCTCTTCTCATAAAGGCAATCACTTTTGACCTTTGGCAGACGCAAGAGCAGATCAGAATCAGAGATTTCATAACTTATGTTATAAGGAAAAAGTAAGCCCTCGTGGTTGAAGGTCAGTGTATCCTAGATTCTAAAACTCAAAGCGGAGCAGGTGCACTTCTAAGTGTGTGTTTATAGACTGAGTAAAGATGGCAATTCTTTCCTAGTTCCTTTTGTAATAGTCTATTGTCATGAAGGTAATCACTTTTGTCTATTGGCAGACACAAGAGCAGATCAGAATTGAAGATTTCATATCTTCCGTTATAAGGAAAAAGTAAGCCCCTGTGGTTGAAGGTCAGTGTATCCTAGAGGCTAAAGCTCAAAGCAGAGCAGCTATACTTCCAAGTGTGTGTTTACAGACTGAGCAAAGATGGCAATTCTTTCCTAGTACCTTTTGTAATAGTCTCTTCTCATGAAGGCAATCACTTTTGACCTTTGGTAGACGCAAGAGCAGATCAGGATCGGAGATTTCATATCTTCTGTTATAAGGAAAAAGCTACCCTGCCCTCATGGTTAAAGGTCAGTGTATCCTAGAGACTAAAGCTCAAAGTGGAGTAGGTGCACTTCCAAGTGTGTGTTTACAGACCGAGCAAAAATGACAATTCTTTCCTAGTTCCTGGCAATTCTTTCCTAATTCATTTTGTAATAGTCTCTTCTCAAGAAGGCAATCACTTTTGACCTTTGGCAGACGCAAGAGCAGATCAGAATTAAAGATTTAATATCTTCTATCATAAGAAAAGAGTAACGTACCTCGCCCTCGTGGTTGAAGGTCAGTGTATCCTCCCAATAGGGTTACAGGGACCCTTGATTATGAATCCTCCCAATAGGGTTACAAGGAACCTTGATTAGGTATCCTCCCAACAAGGTAAAAGTAACGTGCCCTCGTGGTTGAAGGTCAATACAAGCTTGCAAAGCTAGATTTGTTGGAGCTCCGATACCATTGTTATTGTTGATATATTCAAAAAAAACTAAAACGACATAACGTCAGTAGCAGCACTTGCTATGTCTCAATGCTGGTGCTGATGTTCTGTCGTTTTAGTATTTTTTATTTTTTTAATTATATAGCAATAATAAGATTATGTATCCTCCCAATAAGGTAAAAGTAACGTGCCCTACAGGCTCGCAAAGCTTGATTACGTATCCTCCCAACAGGATAAAAGGTAACATGCCTTCTCGTGGTTGAAGGTCAATACAAGCTCGCAAAGCTTGATTACGTATCTTCCCAATAAGATAAAAGTAATGTGCCCTCATGGTTGAAGGTCAGTACAGGCTCGCAAACCTTCATTACGTATCTTCCCAATAAGGTAAAAGTAACGTGCCATTGTGGTTGAAGGTCAGTATAGGCTTGCAAACCTTGATTACTAACTCTATAATATATGCTGAGTTTGTAACGTGCTACAGCACGTCAATTCAAGTTATTTGGCTCAGAAATTTGAATCTCCACATTTGAAGGATTTGAGAGCACTTCGACCAATAGGTTTTATAAATACATTTTGAAAATATTGTTTATAAACAAGTCTAGGAGGTTTTTGTCAAAAAGAAGGATAAGACTAGATGAATGGATGCATCTTCAAGTATTTCATTGGGTGTATCGAGTCTCCACGACCTTTCACCCAAATTTGTCTCCACAACTTCTTGTACAAATTTAATGATAGGCATTATAAGAAATTTGAAAATTTCGATTCACATTTGAATTTGATTTGATCTTACTTCAAAAAATTGGCGGTCAAATGTTGATTTTGGTTATTTTCTTAATGGAGATAGCTTACCTTACCCTCAATCGGCTCAATTATGTACTATTACATATTATAACAATGGCCACTTCCTATAAAAGGAACCTCCCACAAAAGGCAAAAGAGAATTGCCAATTCTTATACGAAAATCCCAATGGTCAGAATTTGATGGATGACAGAGTCAAACAAGAGAAAACTACAATCCTTATCACATCTTTTCTTTTTGTTGGCACGTGAGGACACTATTTAAAAGAGTTATGATGAAATTATGACCCATTACGATCCAGGGATTAATCCCCTATTGGACCATAAAGGGCCTCGATATTGACTAAATTATTGTCAAGAACTTCTCATTTTTGAATATAAAAAAGCATTTTACTTGGAGAAATTTGATTATGTTGTTAGATTGTACTTTTATATGCAAGTTTCTTTTTAAGTAGAAAAGTAGATTGAACATTTGCCAAAAGAAAAATGTTTAATTTCTAATTGTAGGAGTGGAATAGGACCAACCAAAAAAAATTAGATAATTAATTAATTCTCACGAGCAAAATATTCATACAGCAGCTCATTTATGCAGAATTATCCCGAATGCCATATAGGCTCTGTACAAGAGGCATTCTTGAACAAATTCTGAAATCTGAGCTCAATAAATCTTAATCCCTCGATTGTGCATCAGCAGATTTCAATCAGAAATCGACATCCATGATGTCTCGACATTCTGATGAACATTTTCTTTCATGTAATCAAGAACCCCTCGCCTGTCATTGATCTCCCCTCCAACAAAAAATTTTTTCCTACTCTACCTTCAAATTGTCATTCTATACGCATCAATAAGGGTACGGGGGAATACCCGACATGGTTTGGATCGATGCAGGCGTGGATGCAAAGAGAATCGAGCTTGAGCATAGATATGGTTCGGAAAAGAAGGCTCAATCGGACATGGGAACATCGAGATGAAGGAAGGTCAGTAGGCCGAAGAAAGTTGTCAGATCAGGAAAACCATTTCTCATTCCAAGCTGCTTTTTCTCCAAAATAGACTAACTTCCAGTAATATTATGGTCCTCAACAGAGCCATGCCTCGCGTCAATACACCCATATAAATATACATTCCACAAAAATTTAACTATACATGAAAAGAGAGATTTCCGTTTCTTGCAGATTTAGGAACAACTCAAATCACACTAGCCGCTACATCCTCGAAAATGTCAAGGGCCTGGTCATCCCAAGCTCAGTTGGGTTAAACGAGGAGAACATACTCCTGTTATAGGGAGACGTCGGATGTCTTCTAATGTAAGATCAGCGCTTCTTGCTTTTGCTCTTCGTGATCCTTGATTTGGTTGATTCACCGGGAGGCTTCCAGATGATGTCGTCAAGATTGCCACAGAAACTCTGGTAGAACTGCAATGCAGATGAGTCACAAAAGTTATGAACCAAAGATCCGCAATAATTAATCGACTCTTAATTCTTGTCCCCTCATGACCCCCATCTTGGGCACAGAACTGCGATCAAGAGCTAGTAGCTCTGGCTTGTGGCACTTCATTTTCCACAACTACATGGGCTCACTGTACCCCAATCAACCGACAGTTCTATGTCTAGCCTGCCCATACGATTGGTCAGCACGTCGGTATGGGCAAGCCCCTGATGAGGTCTATTTATGAAGAAGCTTCTCGAGCAGTGGAACAAAAGATTAGAATGAGGAATGGTACAGAAATGAACACTTGAAAATAACATGAACAGTACCTTAAGGTACTCATTGGCATCTCCAGCTGCTTTCTGAATATCAACCATGAAGAAGGTTGGAGCAACCTCAAAAATCTGGAGACCGGAGGAAAGAGCGAAAACAATTAGTTGACAGATTTGTCAATGAAGAAAACAAAGTACCCAATGAGGCCTGAATGCTTACCTCCAAAATAACAGAGAAATGTGAGGTCTTGCTTGCTGATAGACCTTCCACTCTCATCTGGCCATCACCACAAAACGTAAGTTTTTTCCTTTTTTTTCTTTTTTCAGGTCAGATCCACAAAACTAAGTTCTCTAACAACATATTTTAGGATGAAAATTACATTATGGAAAAAAAATTCAGAATTAAACCATGAAAAGCATGAATAAATGCTTTTTACCCTTTCATATAGTCAAATGATGAACAATCGGAATAAAACCAGAAAACAAAAACACAGGTATAGGAAATCTAAGGAAGATATGCATGCAATTGTGTGCATCCTTGCATAGCGTGTGTATGAGAGAGGACAAAGAACTGATGCTAACATAAAGGCAACATCATGCTATAGTCTATACCTTATAATTGCGAATATGTGTCTTGAAACCCATAGATTGTGCAACAACTTCCATACTCGATAAAACCACCTTTGCAGGCTTCTGCGACACAAAGCGAGTTTGATGCTTCACAGAGTCCTGTCGAAGATGGGATGAATCAAAGTTCTGCACATTTTACGAGAAGAGGGCGGTATATGAAAGAGCATCAACAAGATTAAACTACAAGCAGTAACACATTATGCCAATAGAAAATTTTATTCAGCTAAATCGCGTACCTGACCCCTGTCAAAGAGGGCTGAAAGGTTCAACCCTTGAGATAAGATTATTAAGTCAAATGCATTAAGAATCAATGGACGCATGTCTTCATTCCCGCTTTCCTCATTAGGCTGCTGTTCCTACAGAATGGATAGAAATTCATTCATTGTAAAAAGAGAAATGGAATGCCAACAGCAGAAATTATGGGAGCACAATGATGCGACACAAAGAATTAAGCACCACTGAGAGCTGACACCAGATGGCAATGTTCTACTAAAGTGAGACTGAAAAGTATGTAACTAGAGTCTCTGATTATGAGACCATAGGCTTCATTGCAGATAACATTGTGGAGTAATCTCCCACTCTATCAGAAGTATGCCAAGCAGCAATATAAATTACTTCACAAATATCTATATATATCACTCCATCTAATAATGTGAACATGAAATCAAAGCTAAGTCAAGAGAACACAAAAGCATATCAAAGAATAGTTGGTCACCAAGATTACGTATAACATAGTTTCACGAACATATGGTCAATTGAAACATAATTTTAGATGCAACTGCACATCTTATATGAGCTGAAATAAACACAGTTAATGCTAAAAAAGATGTAATCCTTTGCCAAGCAAAAAGGGCTCGCTTCCTTTTCCTCTAAGTCTGAGAGAAAAGAGAGAGAATGCATGGCTTATAACCATCTGCTCAATGTCACTTGGCACAAGCTAATTATTTCACTGAAATCATTATTGTTAGAATATTTAAAAAATAAATTACGCAATCATTTAACAATTTAAGTTTTTAAAATAGTTAGCAATGATCCCTTAAAAACTCGCATGGTATCAAAGCGGAGGTCCCAATTTCTTATCTTTCCAGGCTCCATTTGCCTCCCAATTAAATTTCAATGCTTAGTACCAAGCAAAAGACCAAACTAAATGTGAGGGGAAAATGTTAGAATATTTAAATAATAAATCATGCCTTCATCTAGCTTAAGCTTTTAAAATAGTTGGCAATAGTCCCACAAAATCTGACAATTATATATGAAGCACTGAGAGCAAAGTTAATTCAAAAGTTCTATCGACCAAAACTTGTCCTTAAAATAACACAACGAATTTGAAAGACTTACAGACCTCATCATCATCAAAAGCAGCATTTATATCTTCCAAGTTCACATCTTCGGATTCAATGACTTTGACAGGATTATAACCTTTCTTAAACCATTCGTCATCTCTGATCTGCTCTATTGTAATTCGCTGAAAGCAAAGAAAGAGACTTCTCAGAGACAAAATGGATTAGCCAAACTCTTGTATGGTAATAATTAAATTTATCGTCAACATAATGAATAGCTGCCAAGAAGTAGGAAATAAGCCCATATTAGCATCCTCCACAGGACAAGTTATGATTGCCAAAGTCAGGACATGGAAAATGTTTTCGATATTATGGAGAAAATAGGAAAATGTATGACAGAATGTTTTCGCAAATCATGTAAATCCTTTATATACAATCTTATTCATCACCCCCATTGCCTTTTGGATGATTTAGACGACTGTGCATGCATTTCAAGCTTCCACTATCTTAACAGGATGTATTCTACATCCCTTCTCAATTGAAGACAGAGTTCCGACCACAAAGAACAAGAGCATCACCTTGCCAAGATGCTTAAACTATATTCACTCAAGTTGACTGCAAAATTCCTCCTCTGGTAGCATAGTATAGTGACAAAAATGCCAAGTTATTTGCAAAGATATAAGCATGTAAATGTTCATTCTTTGCATGCTATCCATTTTAAGATGCTAATTACAATAACATAAATAAATGCATATTAACATGTGATATCAAAACCAAGTAAATGGTTTTGCTGCGACAGGACATAAGATGCTCGATTCAAGCAGACAAGAAGTCTGCATCCAAGAGTATTCTCAATACTTACAGTTTCGGGATTTGGATCTAAAATCCTCTTGATCAAGGACTTCGCTCCCACAGGAAACCATGATGGGCATGAAAAGTCAGCATTATCGATCTGCACAAGAAAACAAAATTTCAGATTTACTTGACCAAAGGAGAAATATCATAAACAGAGTAAACGCACGTCTGTATCTTTGATTAATATGCTGAAGGACATGGTACAAAAAATATGATACTTGATTCCTGATGTTACACCTAAAGTGACGATATAATCTAAATTAAAAGCGCGGACCACAACTGAAAGAATGCATAGTTAGTGGAGAGAGACACAATATCAATAAGAAAGGCAATTTGAAAAGCCCAAGGTTCAAAAGTACCTAGTTATTGAATAGTGCTTTTGTTTCTTTATATTACTTGAGCTCCATTAATACAATAATAGTGCTTTTGTTTCTTTATATTACTTGAGCTCCATTAATACAATAAATGTGGGTGATAGAATTGTGCCAACTGCTAAGAGTCCATTATTAGCCTACAACCCATATGTGGCCGAGCAAGTTTCATACCAACCTTGAGTGAAAACAAATCAATACATGGATGCAGGGAAAAAAGTAACTAAAGCAGAAGAAAATCATGCCTTACTGTAAAGTGTGGTGAGGTCTAGTTCATCAAACGGGAGATATCCTGCTATCAAAACATAAAGGATCACCCCGCAGGACCAAACATCTGCCGGGGCACCATTGTAACCCTTGTGACTAAGTACCTTAAAAGCAGAAAGGAAGAATGTTATGGAAAATTGGAGCACAATGAAGTACGTGAAATACAACCCCCTAACTCAAGAAGCATTAAGTAAAAATAGGATTAAGTCAATAATTACCTCTGGTGCTACATAATTAGGAGTCCCACATGTTGTCCGAAGTAAGCTAACCCCCTATAAATAGATGATTGAGAGGAAAGAGAATCATCATAATCCTTCTTCCTCATATAGGATTTCATCAATCAAACATAACATTGATGATCAAAATAAATTTTACCTGTTCAGGCAATGCACTAAGACCAAAATCAGAGATTTTCAAATTTCCTTGGGAGTCGAGTAAAAGATTTTCGGGCTGTACAATAGTGGGAATAGAATCAGAATTCCTTCAACTATCTAACAAATAGAGGCTTTTAACACAATAGGGAAGCATCACCTTTAAGTCTCTGTGATAGACTCCTTTGCTGTGGCAAAAATCTACCCCATCAATAAGTTGTTGAAAGTATTTTCTAGCCTCAGCTTCACTGAGACGTCCATGATGGACCTGCGCAGTTTTGACTCACACTTAACATAACTATTTGCAAAGAATTCCACACAAACGAGGTTATACACTCCAAGCAACTGGACCATTGATCTTATAGGCTAGACTACTTACTATTTTGTCGAACAATTCTCCACCTGTAATGAACTCCAGGATTATGTAAATCTTGGTTCGGCTGGCAAGAACCTAGAAAGCAAGTTCACAAACCAGGAACGGAAAAAAAAAAAGAAAGGCACATCAGATGAGCTGTGTAGAGAAGCATCATGTAACTAAGATTCTCAGTTAGTTGAACATCATACCTCATGAAGACGAACTACATAGGGATGCCGCACAAGTTTCATTATCGATATCTCCCTTTTAATCTGCACAGTAAAAGTTGCATAATATATCAAGATGACATGCAAAGAAAGAAAATTTCCTAAATACAGAGAACCACTCTAGGTAACCAAATATTCAAGCAATATAACTGCTTACACAAAATTATGTCTCTGTGGCCTTACACACCACACATCCAGAAAAGACTTTTGGCATAATACTGCTGAGAATCATGTGGGAATCAAACCACAGAATTTTCACAAGGATGATAAGCAAAACGAATTGCACTATTTACCAAACAGGAAAAGCACACTGGCTTTGCCACACTCCTTAAATCATTGAATTCTGCAGCATAAATGAATAAATGTAGGATTCATGTACTTTCAGAGAGAATATTGAAAAAGTAATCATTGCCAGTTTTTACATCCTCAAGCTCCAATCGATTGGGAAATTTCGAAGGACGCCATAGTGATTATGCTAATGAAGATCTCTTCTCTCCAAGTTGAGGAATTGTACGGAACGGAAACGCAGGCCTCTTATACGACCCAAAAAACAAACACAAACCCAAGTCTCCAAGCTGATTTATCTTGATAGAACACGCATACAAATTATCAAGAAAACAGCATTTGCACAACCGAATAGATTGATTATCTCTAACGAGCTGATACTTTAAAACTCGGCGCCTCATCTTCTCATCATTCAAGACCCAATTAAAGGAAACCCACAGAGAGATAGAGAGACCTGGTCCACCATCTTGTGCTTGATGATGATGCTGCGATCGATCACTTTCATGGCGACGCTCTCCCCCGTCTCGGTGTTCTGCGCGAACTTCACCTTCGCGAACGTCCCTTCCCCAATTGTCCTCCCCACCTCGTACTTCCCCACCTTCCTCACCACCATCTTCTCTCTCTCCGGGCACAAACTTCCACTCCACTACATCAACCAATCACCATTGTTGCAGCAGCAGCTCCCCCTCTTTCCCAGTTGGGAAAAAAAAATTTCAAAAAAAAAAAAAAAAAAAAAAACCAACACAAAAGACCACTTCGATCCCAGGCCACAGCCCAAGAATTGAACTCAGGAGACGCGAACCCTTTGAATATTGCAAGAAAAAGCAACAACCTTTGATTCCTCAGCCCACGCGCAGCCGGAGAAAAATCGAAACCTTACTTCGTCTCAAGAACGAATTTCCTGAAAAAGGAAGAAAGAGAGAACGAAAGGGCAGGCAGGAGATTTCTTGCGCTCGTTGCCAATCTCAAGAGGCAGATGGAAAAAGCACGGATGGGGATTTTCCGTACGTATTTGTTCGCTTTAAAAGTGGGGGGGGCGGTGGTCGGATTTCAAGATTTGAAGGCCAGGAAGAGGAGAAAGAAATGGAGGGATTAGGTGAGAAAGTGGGAGTTCGATTTTTTGAAAAAGTGTTTTCCTTACGGAGAAATCAATAAAATGAGGGAAAAGAAAGACTGAAAATGAAATATTAAAACATGTTCGAGTGCTCGTTGACTCCAGTGGTCTTTTTGCCCGATGCCCGCGTCTGCCTACGCTATCCTACTAGTTTTGTTAATTAGTTCCTGCTTATCTTATCATGTGACTACTGTTCTTTCCGTTTCGTTTAACCCAGGAAAGTGGAAAATATTATATCTGTATATATATATATATATATATATATATATATATGTATTCACGAAATTATGTGGAAGGAGAACTAGGAACCTGAAGTAAATTGATATTTTTTGTTCTTTTCCTTAAAAAAACTGATATATTATAAGTGCGTTCTAGATCATTTCTATTTTTCTTCTCTTTTTTTATTTCTTTCCATTGTGTTTCTGATTATTTGCTTTCTCCTCCGTGATTTCCACTAGACCACTGCCCAAACCTCCTCGCCGTTACTGTTATGTAATCATACAATTCGCCTCTCGCATTGCCCACGCCTCCTGCCGCTGCCAGCATCTAGTTTTCGTGGGAGGGGAAAATGCAACGGGAATTTGGCAAAAATAACATGGCATGACGGCGACGCGAGCACAATGAAAGCAGATGCAACCCATCGGTGCAAAGGACGTCACCTCATGATAATTCTCACCTAATTACACTTAAATTGCAGTCCAAAATTGAAAGCCACGTCATTATACCATAATCTAAAAAATGCCTCGTGTAGGTTCTAAATTGCATTTGTATTTGTAATGTAGCTTTACTCTGCTCATGTGTTCCCATATAATTTGATCGATTCATTCATATTCCCTTCACCATCCATTAAACATGTTATTGGTTATGTCTAGTTCGAGCTATCTTGCCCCACCATCACTCCCCAGCCTTGTCGGATTGAGTCGCTTCACAAATACCAGTATAAAAACCCCACAAGATGAATTCAGTAGAGGAAATTCATAGCTAATTACCATTTTTTCTCCAAATTGCTGATTTCTCCAATTTTTCTTCTTTCATGACAAAAATTTATTCTTTAAATAGGTAAAGCTCTACTTTGTGGAAAGAGGAAAAATGTTAGAAATGTTTTAAACCTATTGTATTTTTACCAATTTAACCTTAAATCTTTTAATAATGTTACTTTAGTCCTAAACTTTTGACTTAATCTTAATTCAATCTTTCTTGCTAATATTGCCTTGATATTGCTAACATAGACGTCAAACGGCTCACATGGTACTATTGGTACCAACGTATGTACTTTTTGACTAATATTTTTATATATTGTGATTTTTTAATTTTTTTTTCCCTTCTTCTTACTTTTGTCAATGACTGGCCACCAACCATTAATGCCAACATAAATGATTGTCTTGACCATTTATATTTTTTTCGGACCAGTTTAGTTTTGGTGTTTTTTTCCTATTTTCGTCCACTAATGTCATCGTGGATGATTATTTCCATACTTGTATTGTTTTTTCTTTTTCCTTTTTTAAGATTTCTCCTCAAAAAATACTAATGAATTTGAAAATCACTCCTCTTGAAAATACACTTCCTTCTCATTAGATCTATATCACTTTATGTGTATGCATCCTAAATAACATGTCATGCGTACTAAACATTTCAAGAACAATAATGTACATTTCCAAACTGTCTTTTCGCACATCACAGCTCGATAAGCACTCGTTGACTTTATCATGGAAAGCGATGTGAAAGCATGTAACGAGTTCAAGATAGGCTGAGGATGATGAATGCCTTAATTACAATAACAATGAACATAAAATGATGCAACAGATGGCAAATGTAAAAATAATAATAATAACAATAATAATAAAGAAGAGGAAAATGGCCGTAAGATAATGAAAGCTGCGTTCTCGACATATTCTGGGTATTAAGACAAGCATTGCTAAAAGCAGCACGAGGAGCAGACGCTAGACCTTTGCTTACATCTGTCTATTAAAGAAGGATAGAAAAAGGAATTGAACAGCACCAATCTGGAAGGAAAACGTGGAGCTACACCTGTTCCTTCCACTATCATCAGTCTCGATTAGGCTTTGTTTCCACCACGGATTTCACTTGGGCTGCAATTTAATTGATTAATTAAGCAATCTTTTAAAAATATTTATGAGTTGCCAGTTTGACTTATCTTTAGAATCGAGAAGAAAACGTGATAATCGGGGCCACAGATTAGTGAAATAAGATGGAGTTTGATGGAGCAAGCACTTTGCCATCAAATTTCAAGTATGCTTATTCTCTCTCTTTTTTTTTTTTTTTAAAGATAATGAACAATAAGAACTGTCGCTCAATAATTTCAACTTTCAACAAAAATGATGAGCATAAGGAACATATGATAATTTTTTTCACCAGAAACAGAACTATCATAGGTTTTCTCTTTTCTTTTCTTTTTTAACAGATAACAGGACCATTAACGAAAACGACTATTATAATATATAATCTCTCGTAATTCTCTTGAAAGACGACAAATGAAACATGCATGCATTGGTGGAAGGCAGCCTCCACAAAAACACGTCAACAAAGAATCAAAAGGACAAGCATGATAGTAAATTGTGGAATCACATGTATTATACTGTAGCAATCACACTATATAATAAAATAGCATAGACTTTCACTGACATGGCCGAACTATACATTTGAATTTGTGTAGTCGCTTAAATGCACATGTATTTCAATTGGAAAAGTATTGGGGAAAGAGTCTCCTTTTTCTGTATTCTCATTATCATGTTCACTGCTGTCACCTTAGAATGACAAGGCCATGCATTTTCATCTAAATTCGCCACACAAGGTAAGATGTTTTTCTGCTTCTACTACCCAAAGATGTGTGCATTTCGAAAATCTAGATATTCAAAGTAAAGAGAAGTGGCTTAATAGATATATATAATTGAGCACACGGTCTAACAACAGAAATGTAACCTTAACAATATTTTTAAAATCTGCCCCTTTCTTTTAAATTTGCACTACAATTCAGTCCAAAACTCCAATGGGCGCAACATTAATATAACATGTTTATAGGATGAGAAAGAGCTCACCCAAATCGGTTTAATTGCACAACTCTTTTGTTCTTCCAACTCCTACACCCATCGCCATTTAGTCATTTTATCATTAGCTTCCATGATTTCATCGTTGGTATTTGGCTTATAGATAGTGGTGGAATGTGTAGCTCATCAAAATTTTCTTAGTTTTGACCTTTTTTCTTTTGGTATAAAAAAATTTAGGAGGACAAAAAGTTATTTCATATCAAGACCAGGCATATCACAGGCTTACAAGGTCTTATAATAGATTTGCATATCGTCTATCAAAATAGACATCTGGCAGCTAGATTAGGATTTTGGACTTAATAAATAGAGTGTTCGAATCTTACTGGTTGAGCCAACCCACCTTGGCAAGAAAGTTCATCCTTAAACATATCATCCATCATGTTCCAGACTCGCTCTGTGCCCTTGATGGCCAATAAGGTACTTCAGGAGGCCTAGTGGAAGGAAGGGACAGAGCCGAACCGCATCATTCGAGCAGCTTTACTTTTCATTAGCTGTCACAATATGATTTCTCAACATGCAGGCCCAGGCTGGGGCTTGCGTCCGTTTGTTGCCAATCCCGATTAGCTTTGGCTCCAATCTTTCGTCCTTTCTAATTCCATAAATGGACAAAGAAAAGCATTAAAAGCCGTTTCCGAAGGCCGTAAAAGAGGGCCCTAATAATGGGGGCGTGCCAAAAGTCGAGAGCTACGGCTTTTCGGTTCTTTCCCTTAATCTAAAGAAAGAATGCGAAGAGATCGCCCTTTATTGGGGCGATTCTGCCCACCGCAGGCACGAGCCCACATTGGAATTATGCTCGGAAAAAGGGGTGCCCTCTCTCATAGTACGAGACGAAAGTTCTCGTTGTTTGTCCTCTCTTGATGCTAATCTCTTCTTTTGGGGTTTTCTTCCTTCCTTTCTCTTTCTTGGTAATCTTCTTTTTTCTTTTACTTGGGGTCGATCGTTTGAACTTGAGGTGAATGGATCGACCACAAGACAGCATATAGAAAAAGTTTACACATGAGATGCCGAGGGCGTGAGAGGGCTGTTCCTCCATCTAATATGTGGGATTCGCTTATTGAAAAGTTTGCATCCAAATGGAAATGTTAATATTTTTTAATTGAATCTAGCGAAAATTTTAAATAAGAGATTGAAGTATTCTCATTTTCTAAAAAAATTAATTTAAAATAAAGATTATTTTAAATAAGAATATGAAATGATCATGACAGTTTTAAAGAAAAATCTAATCTTGCCAATCGGTTAAATCTTCTGACTGGCTAAGAACATTTTTATCCAAAAAATCACAGTGACGTAATTATCAATTTTGAATCAAACATTATTATCATAATCTGTCCACAACGTGGACACAAGCCAAAATTAAAAGGAGCTAGACTTCAGTTATCAAATTGTAGTGCTTTCTCTTCGCTCAAAGAGAAAAGGGATGAAAAGAAAAGCAGCGGCAGCATCGATTCCTTGTCTCCTTCACTTCAACCGGACCTCAAAAGCAACCTCAAATGCAAGATGAACACATATCCAGCTTTTAATCTTAATAGAAGAAGTAAATGACAAGAACCTAACCACACACGTTTGGCAGTAAGAAAAACAACCGCCTATGCAGCGCCGGGTCCTGGACCTCCGCCGACATTTTTTGTGCTACCTCATCAAAGGGTGCTCGCCAAGCAGCATCGGCCACGCCGTGGCCAAGTCTTCTCTTTTCCTTCTTTTCCTTTTTCCTTTTATCTATGGCCGGCGAGGGTCGCAGTGCCTCCCCCTCAGCTGAGGAGGCCGGCCTCACCCAAACCCAGGCAAGGTGGCCTCACCTGCGACTGTGATGGTCTAGGCATCGCAACCTTCACCCACGGTCAGCACCACCAGTATCGCTGCAATACTCGGGCTGGTTGTTCTTGCACATGGTTATGGTCACTAAGGTGTTGTTTTGGCCACTCTGCAGAAGATGATGGATGGGGAAGAGAGAAAGAAATTGATTGGTCAAAATATTTAGCAAGCCGCATATATAAAGTCTTTATATGAAACTCCCTTTATTTGAAATAAAATCTATTTTCGATCATCTTTTGAAAAAATGCGGGCTATTGAGGCACTTATTTAGAATCCCTTGAATCTACCAGTCCCTTGAAGTCACTTTAGTGCACAAGGATTTAGCAGTGACTTTCATTTTCCGACCATTTTGCGGGTTTCTTGATTCCTTTTCAAAGCACCGTCCTTTCTTAGACATGACAAACTTAAAGAGCAGCCCACGAAGTAATACCTGATCGATCATTAAAGCTGGATCAATCGTAAAAATCGTCGATACGGTCCTTGAGCCGTCATGGCCACGAGACTGGATCCTTGGATCTTAAGCACTCGGCAACCTTGTTACCATGAAAGCCGCTCGAAATGCAGGGTCAACATGTAATTGGACCCAAACCCACGGCTCAGTCGAAGGGGCAATATAATAGGTAAATCAAATCCCGAACATACCATTCTTAAAAACGAACAACCGCTACTCGTAATTGTCCTGCCTCTCGTGCATCGCGTCAAATGCCTGGAATGCTACTGCAAAGCAGGATGAATTTCTTAAATTTACAGAGGCTAAAATTGAGAATAACAAGACCAACAGTTCCAGAGGATAGTTTGAGTGATGACATTGCTGTAACATTCAACCAGAGTTCAGCCCTGCTCCTTTTCACAGCTTCAACGACATTGTGCTCCTCATCTCATTCAGCTTTTTGTAGAAGTGTCATTCAGCAGCACTAAAATCCCACGTTTAGACTGCATAAAGGTGCATAATACTCCAGCGCCAAACATGATTATTTTTTTACCCTTTCTCCACTTTATGCTCGAGGGTTTCATTTAGAAGGCCTCGATACACCTGACTATCTTTGGCAATCGTTTCAACCCACTCAAACATCATCATCAGGTGGGTAATCCATAATTTTTTTTTTTTTTTTATTTCACTTTTCTATTTGGAAGACTTTAGACATATCCGACGATCTTTGAGAATGTTGTCAATGCCAGAAATCAAGTACAATGTGACCGTATCCGAGAAGACTGGAGGCTGAAACACTATATAGAAGATAGTATCTACTTAGAGAAGGTTAAGTTCTAAGAACCCGAACTACTAATCCCACCGTTAGGATCTAAGGGATAGAGATAGGAATTTTGATGATTCCATTACTTTCATTTCCGTTACTTCGTCTGATGGTGAATTCTAACTAGCTATACTGCAGACGTTATAACTGCAGTTGAGTTTGCATGTTGAAGTTCAGGCCTGACCAGAAGCGAGCCTCAATTTTTGCGCCTCAATTTCTTTTGGCCGCTAGAGAGGAATGCTCATCTATTATGGACGGACTGAGTCCTTAGCCAAGTGCAAGTAGGAGATATATAATAAACCAATTCACCTATTCAGTGAGCTGGAGTTGTACTCCCATCTGCCCTCAAGGCCTAGTGATCAACCCATGATCTTAGCGAGCACGGCACAGGAAAAGAGTCACGCCAACGAAAATAATCATCAAAGACAGGGCAAACTGGAAATTAGGGCTGCAATTCATATGTGCAAGAATTTTTTGAAAGCACATAGTGGGTATATAGCCTAAAAGAAGGGGTTTCATGTTTGTGAACATGCACCACAACAGCAAGTCCAGCGACTAATTCTAGGCATACTACCATCAGAAATCTGACAACAATTTCCGCAGAAGCATCTATGTCAAGAACACCAAACTGTTTTTTGCAAATCATGCACAATAGAGTTTGAATGATGGATACATGCACAAATAAAATGGTCCGAAAACCATCTTACGACTTACAACTAGTTGTGAGGGAAAGGGTGTTTCCAAGGCCCGTCATGACGGTGTATCCGTACAATTCAGTAATGTGTAAAAACAGAGTCTTCAAGCTTCACAGTCCTAGCTAGTAAAAATAGCAGAAGCAAGCAAAACTACTTAGCATTTTATTTTTTTCTTGGATGCTAGAAAAAATGTCAAACTACCATGAATGATATCACATGCTTCAGCCATTCAAAACCAGAAAGAGGAGTCTCAGAATTAAGAGGATCCAGTCAACCAAGATCAAAATCAAGCTTGCAGCATCTTGAGCATAATCAATCAGCCTTAGAAATATTCAGAAGCTTTATTAAACTTTCAATCCTCAAAATCCCAACTTGCAATTCATGTTTCATTGCCCGGATTGAGTTCAAAACTTCTTTGCTCATTTTTTGTCGGAACCTCCAAAGAGCTGCGATTGGTCACTTCAAGAACTCACATATCTCATGAATTACTCTTATCTAGCCTAGCAAAAGATAATTACCAACAAAACAGCTTGCCACATTAATCCTATTAATTGACAAAGCAAAAGCATGTACATGAACAAACAAAAACCCAACGCACACTACACAGTAAGAAACAGAAAAGAACGGACATGCACATTCTGGACAAAACCAACCGCATGTTCCTTCACGATAGAATTAAAAAATCAAGAAACTTTGACAAGTAAGACCATATTTTGATTTTTGAACTCACACCGCAGTCGTCTGTGGTATCTGACCAACAACTTTACCATCCTGAGTCAACGCGCCGCCACTTTGCATCCCGTTGACAGTCGACGCCGTTGCCGCCGCTTGATAAGCCGGGACCATCCCTCCGGCTGTCGTATAGTAAACCACCTGCGGGAAACCGGCGTCGGCCATCGTGACGGGCTGCTGCATCACCTGAATCCCCTCACCATAAGCACCGACCTTGGCTTGCTGAGGTGGGACCGCATTATAAAGCGCCTGTTCCCGGTAAAGCTCCGGCCCCATCCTCTGCAGTCCATAGAAGCCCTGACCTATCGGTCCGGTGACCGGTTGAACGGCGGTGAGGTAGCCACCACCGCCCGGAGCGGGAATGTAGTACGCTGGTTGGCCCCCGTTCACCAACAATGGCAAACCTCCGCCAGTCACGGGCCGCTCCGGCAAGTACGGCGCCGCCGCCGCCGGTATTTGCACTGGCGCGGCCACCTGAGCCGCAGCCGGTGCCGGAGTCGCCAATATCTCTGGTTTTACCGGAGCAGCAAGGTACTCACCGGTGCCAACGCCAGGATTGACTCCGTCGCCACATGCATTTGTAACGGCCTCTTGTTGCTGATCGGAAATTTGCGCTCTCTCCAACGCCTGAATCTGTTGCTGAATTTCCGCCGGCGGCGGCGGCGGCGGAACCTGCTCCCCAGCGACGCGCCGATCCTCCAGCCCATACTCGGCCACGACCGGCACATGCACAAAATCCTGCAAATTCACCGGCGGCGGAGGCGGCGCCATCGAGAAACCCTTGTCGAAGCCGAACAGATAATCCGGGTTCGCCGCCTCGAAATTCACCGCATGCGCCGAGTCCAACGCGTCCCCGAGCCAGTGGCGCTCCAACTTCGGGTCGCTGGAGCCCGAGCTCAGAGACCTGGAGCTCGGCGGCGCGAAGAGGAAGAGCCTCAGCCTCGCGGGCTTCGCGGAGGCGCAGCACAGCCGGTCGTGCTCGAGCAGCATGTGCTCCAAGTCCTCGTCGTTGACCACGGAGACAAGCGCGTCGAGGTCCTCCCCGGGGAGCTGGTACTTGAGGCAGAACTCGGGCGCGGCGGTGAGGGAGGCGAGCTTGGCGACGAGGGCGGGGAAGCGGACGGAGCGGTCGACGGAGAGGAGCTTGGTGTCGCCGCCGGCGTAGACGAGGTGGTGGTCGTGGGGGCGGGGCTGGATCCTGCCGCCGTAGCTGCAGAGGAGCTTGACCTTGGCGGCGGCGGCGGCGGCGGGGGCTCGTCGAAGGAGAGGCCGGGGTCGAGGTCGATCTCGCGGGAGCGAGGGGAGGAGTCGAGGGAGCCCGGGCAGGAGGGGGCGGCGGGGGAGGCGGTGCGTGGGCGTCCATGGCGGATCTCCGATCGAGTGTATTCGGCGGGGAGGGGCGGGAGTTGGAGAAACTAGGGCGATGATGATGATGGAGGAAGAGGCATGGCGATGAGTTTGCGGAGAGCGGGAGGAAGCAACCGTGGGGGGAAAAAGGGATTTTTTAATTTTTTTTTAATTTTATTTAGTGCGCTTTTTGGGGGGTGGGGCCCGGGAGGGGGCTGGCGCGATGTTGTGGGGAGCGGGAGCGAAGGTTCGGGTACTTCTTTTCGAAGGCGAAGTGGGGGTTTGACCGACGCGGTAGAAAAGTCCGGTGACAGTTGGAATCGGATCATGTTGTCATCAATCATGGGTCTCTTTTTTAGAAAAGTATTGTTTCCCAAGAATCTACTGGAACCCTTTGCTGAAGGCGAAAAGACCCAACTGCCCTCGTCCGAAGAAAGGCCGGATCCGCCGGCAAACACCGGCCCGGCCGACGTGGTCCTTCGTCCTCTCCCCCTGGCCGTCGTGCTCTGGAGTGGTCTTGCGGCGGGGGCGGAAGGGAGCAGCGACAACGATGGAGGTGATGTGAGTTCTGGCCGTTCCTAATCCACAAGGGTCTAGTGGGAGGACGATGGAGAGAGTGCTCTTTGCTTGGAGTTAGTGAATTTTGATGAATTTTCTGTACTTTTTCTTTTGGTATATCTAAATGCGTCTTGGCCATCTTCTTTGACTTTGCTCCTATTCAATAGTAGGGGATGCATTGAAGTCAATAAAGCAATGCGTTGGGGAAAGAGAACTTGATGGGATTTTGCAATTTTATATAATCATGCGAGATATAGACCGTTTACTTGAAGAAATTAACTGTCAACCGTCGAGTGATAATGACTCGAATGCTACTCATTCTCAATTGCCGGATGGATCATGACAAAATCGCTAGTGCAACAAAGAATGAGCTTCATTTTTTTTTTAATTCTTCCTCTCTTATTTTTTGGGCTAAACAACTTATGAAGAAAGAGCCTAAACAAATAATTCGACTCACACATTTTATAATTAATGCTCGTATGACTAACATTATGCTAAAGGCCATAACTTAGTGGTTAAATTGAAAAATTTTAGGACCGAATTAACTTATGTATAATAAATTCAGGATTTTTTAGTAATTTTCATGTTGAACACCCATAACTATATTTGGTGGATCCGATTGAGGAGATAAAATGAGAAATAAAGGTTAGGGAAAGATGAGGGTGAAGGAGGAAAGGGAGAGTGATCAGATCAAAGAGGAGATAGATAGGAAGAAAATGAAGAGCGCAATTGCTAAAGTGTCAATTTATCAAGTTTATAGACTATCAGTCTAAGTCATTGACACCCTTTCTAGTTTTTGTATGCTTATGGTACATGTATTCCTCATATACGATTTGGACTATGAGATGTGTGATCGAACGCCATTATGCACATTAAACATGTGGACTGATATTTGCGCGCTATGAGAGCTATCTGTCCTATGTAATCAAGTGCTATACCATGAGAGCCACCTCTTCAAATTTGAATGTTGAGCGATGCGGGTTCACCTCTTGAACTGTCAAGACACCCTCTAGAATCCTTGAAGTCGCAATCTTGAAACGGCCATTCCCTTTTTAAAATGCAAGTTATGTTTGCAACGAGAGAAGGATAAGTCATGCACCGTGGCATTGTGGAAGCATTGTCCAATCCATCTATTCAAAGGCGCAATTTAATACGTGGTCAAAGTGAGAAGGCATGGAGTTCGCGGAATCATGGAGGATCCCCATCACTTGGGTGCGACACGAGCCCATGGAGCGACATAACTGAAGGCACATGGACGCACATAACTTCTGAAATTCAAATCGCACCATCTCTCCTCACCTACGCGCATGTGGCCGCACAAGACATCGTAGCTGATTGTCAAGTTGTGCCACAAGGATCGATGATACGACATATAATATTCTACTCTCTCTCTCCCTCTCGAAAGAGGCATGAGTCTTATTGGTGTGGAAAAATTAACCTTGTAATTTTTAATATTTAAAACATGATTGATCTACTTAGTGTCGATCTCATGATAGGGGGAGGATCCATGTGGAGAGTTGGTGAGTTTTTTTATCTAACTGGGGGTTAGTTAACACTTTAATATTCAAGTCAAATGTCGTTACTTATATCGTTACATTCCTTGGCCAACTTCATTAACTTAATATGGAGATAGAGAAGGAACCTTTCTTTAATACTGTATTCAGGAGAATACCTTTATTTGACAAGAAATATAGGATTCATCCGTATAGTATGTAAAGCTCAACTTGTGACGCATTTACTCTAAAAACTCTTCTACATATTATTTTGCAACAGCAATTGCATAAAGCCGGGAAAATTATCAAAAAAAGTTATGAACCTATTGTAATTATTTCAATTCAATTTTAAACATTTTTTTTGTCAATTGAGTTATAAATCTTTTGCATTTATATCAATTCGGTCCATTCAACTAATTTTGACCGATCATTGCTGACGTCGCATGACCGATACTAACATGGATAATTTTTAATAATAATTTTCATTTTATTTATTTTCTCTATCTTTTTCTTTCCATCTTCCCTTCCTTCTTCCTCTAGCTGGTTCGGCCAAAGGGGCCAATGGGGGTTGGCCTCATTAAGGCTGGTTGAGGCAAGCCCTCACATAGTGACAGCAAGGTCGGCCTTCCCAACCATAGCTTTTGGTTGGTCTCGACCGACAACCAACTGGAGGAAGACGAAGGTAAAAAGAAAAGAAAAAAAGAAATTTCAAAACAATATTAAAACATAGTTAAAAATATCCATGTCAACACCTGATCGACCATAATTGTTGGATAGGTAAATTGGCACAAAAAAAAAAAAAAAGTTTAAAACTGAATTGACACAATTGTAATAGATTTATAACTTTTTTTTTTTTTAACTTCCCTAGTACAAAGCTTCATTAGTAACACATTCAATCTAGACAATTTTCTTGACATTATTTTAGAAAATCATGATTAAGTTAGATTCATTAACATATGTAAGACTGGTTAATGACAAATTGAAAATCAAGATTTGACTGCATATCACCAATCATTTAATGGGGATGATTGTTTGAGAAGTTCTAAAATCATTGCATGGTGGTCAATTTAGTTCTAAATTTTTTTTTAATTTGACCAATTTAGCCAAGACATTTTGATGGTTTTTAAATGTAGTACTTCCAACTAATTTTTATTATAAACCGTTGACATAATTGTCGGCCATCTCACGTGGCACAATCGGTATTGATGTGGATAATTTTTATTTTTTTTTCACTCCTTTGCTTTCCTTTTTCTTTTTTTTTTATTTCTTATTTTTTTGGATCGGCGTCCATATCAACAATTTTCAATTTAAAATCTACATTATTAAATCGTCAAAAGATTTATGAATAAGTGGTCAAATTAAAAAGTTTATGATTGAATTAGTCGTTATACAATAAGCTTAGACTTTTCAGATAAATTGTCCTATTTAATATTATAGTGATCAAAGATAATGAAAAAAACGTGACACCATGATTGGGTGAACAATATAATAAAAAAAAAACTTTTTCCTAGCGTTGGAAGTCAAAAATCACTTGAAAGCGTGGATAAGCAACGTTGATCATATCGTTCGCGTAAATTTTGACTATACAAATAAAAAGAACGAATGCTATTACAAAAATTGAATAGTTCTTGTTTTCGATCCAAACCGGTGTTTCCGCGAGGCGGTATCGCTCGCAGGAAAAGGGGTGTTGTGCTGGCACTCCACGTGCGAATGCGACGCCGCTGCACGCGATGCTCCTTCGACCGCCCCAGACGGCGCGCCGTATGGCAATTGACAGCGCACGCGCACGTGCCAACGTCGGCATTTTACCGTCACCCTATTTTTTTCCGAACCCCCAACGAAACGACAACGTCAAGCCGGACAAAACGAACGGGAGAAGCGAGGGGCAGAAAAGCGTTCGCCTTGACTTCGAAACCCCCGATTTAAAATTCCCCTCTCATGCGAAGCTTGGCACATCGTGAGAATTGAAGGTGCACGAGCAGGATCGTGTGCTGTTTCGCCAATCGTTCGGAAGTCACTGCACCCATGTCCCGGCATGACCTGAAATGCATCAAGCAAATCCTCTCGCATCTGTTTATAGGGGTGGGCATGACTTTAGAGTAAAATCCGAAACCTGAAAACTGACTAATGGGACATATTCAGTTCTAAGTTTTATGGTATATAAAGTAATTTTTAGGTTTCAAAAATCGAGAACATGTTTTGATAGGTAGGCTCCAAATTTTAGATTTATAAAATTTGAAACCTGAAATCTAGAATATAGAACAAATTTTTATTTTCTGTGTCTTCAAGTAATTCAATGATATTCATGGTCTTTTGATAGTTTGAGCTTTTATTTTGTGATTGAAATTTTTACTTTGTTAATATTTTATTTTATTTTCGTGATGAAGTTAGTGAATTGTAGCAACAAGTAGTGATCATTAAATATTCAATTAATAACATAGGTAAAATCTAGGTAAACCCTGTAACTCCGGAACTAATGACGGGGTAGATTCCAAGTTCTAGAATGTAGGTTTTAAGTTTGAAATCTATTTCTATTGATATAAATTCTACATTTCAGGTGGAATCTGTATGGAACCTAGAATTGATGGAACTTTAAAGTACTCACTCTATTTGCTTAGCTGGATAATTCAGTGCTTTGTATGGTTTTTTGGGTTGGCTGTGATGGATGATGAACTTGGAAATAAGCCGGCCCTCATTTTGTCCCTCCCCTAGACAATGCGTAAACTTGTTGGGTGTCTTCTACGAATCCTGCACCTAAGAAGAAGCCATAATAATGTTAGGACGATCCTGGAAAGTGGAAAGGGGGACGGTCCTGGAGAGGTGGGGAAGATCGGTTTAAGCTGCTTAGGACGCACGAGTCAACAAGAGCAAGCGAACTAGCGGGTTGCAAACGAGGGTTACGGAAAGGATATGACGTGCGCTGCTAATTTTGTGGCCTTTTTTTTTTTTTCCTGGTATTTGCCTTGGAAGGGAAGGAAGGAATCGTTTTCCTTTTGGGGAGGATCGCGGTGTAATGTTTGACCGGTCTTTCCTCCTTATGTCTACATTTCTGCTGCAAGTTATGTTTGACTTTTCTTTTTTTATTATTTAATTGGCATTTTGCGTATCGAGTCGAGGGCAAAGAAGTTCATCAGTTCATATTACGTGACCTCATTCCCCACGGTCCACATGTATCATCACACTTTTGCCTCCGTTTGTTTCGCTGGGGAGTAAATGATCTGAAAAAATAATTTTACAAAAATGATAGCTTATATCGTTTACAAAAATTAATTGAAAAGATATTTTATTAAATATAAATTATTATTAATAAATTATTTTATACGATTCAAGCAATTATTTTTTAAAAATATTTTTCAAATCATTTATTTTTAAGGAAATAAATGGAGTTTTTGTGTATCAAACGCAACGGTTTGTCCACTTATATTACGACGCTTTGGGTATTGAGGGCAAAAGTTTATCAGCACAGATTAACTTCATCGTCCTCTCCACGTGTATCAATACTTGCCTTTTCGGACCGGGTGGACTTCAATCTGGGTTCATTGATTACAAAAATCACATTATGATATGGTTTTGCAAGCATGAAAGCTCCATATTGACGGGGGCTTCTGGGTTAGGGTTCAGACTTGATGGTGAACTGCGCGCACGCTCCAATCCCTCCCGCGTTGAATTGGGCCTGAAGAACACATATGGACGGGTTTGGATGATGCCCGAATCAGTTGGGCCCGAGCTAGCATGGGCCATGCCCGCAACAAGATTTTGCCTACCGAAAGTCCCGGCAAAAACAGCCCAACCTAAGCCTCGTTCAAGTCTGCTCAACGATCACGTCTTTTCAAAATGCAACTTTGTCGTAACTTTTTTATTCATCTCTACTTATGTCAGACTATTGACAAGCAATTTGCGGATATCAAACACATCTCTCCGAAAAGGTCATTTTCATGCTGGCAACCTTCAGAGTTTAATGCGTATTTGGACAAAACAGAATTGGAAGGAAACTCCGCGATTAAGGACAGAAATTCCATTGGGGACCTTCCATCAACAGGGAAAGATGACCGACTTTGTTGCCGTCAAGGTGAATAGTTACAGGTGAAAGATAGTCTGTTTTTATTCTTAGTCAAACGATAGGATAACATATCAATTAAAAGCAGTCAATTAAGTTCTAGGCTAGGCATTATGTAAACCCACGTATCTATGGCAAAGATGTTTCTCGGTCAATTACTATGTTGCATGTATCGCAAGAGTACACACTAAAGCTAAAAGCAGGTATAAACACGTGCAAGGAAAAGAACCAGATGAAGCGAAGTTCAACCTCAGTTGCGCTAAGATACGTGATATGGCGTCGTTTTATAGTTATAATGAACTGGCACCTAATTTCACTGGCTTCATATTCCCTGATTTTCAAAAGGACGGACTTTGAAGCTACCTAGCAGAGTTTACAAGTTCAGAGTCAATGGCGTGGTGCTGCAACTGCTTCCCCGCCAAAAATAGCATGTGTCAAGCTGCAAACACCTCAATCATCAATTGAATCAAAGAGTATGGGAGACTAATTAGACCATTCGGTGCCTTGAATGGTAAGCGTCCTCCACAGACGTTCCTTTAGTGCTTGTCCTAGGCAACATCACTTGGAAGATCAAGTCCATTAGGAATTTTCCCTGGATAGTCAGTCTTTGAGGCATCTGAGCAGGTCATACCGCAACCAGCGAACAGAATCAAGGAGGGACCTGAGTATGTGTTTCAAGAAATATATAATAGTATACTATGAGCATATCATGCTTACGCTCTATCCACGATGACAACTGAACGGAGTTCACAGTTTGCAAAGCTGCAACCACAGATAAAATATGTTCAGTCCGCGACATAAAAGCTCCCACCTTCTAAAAGACAAAGTGCTACATCATATCAACTCCATTGCATGTGCAGTTTACCAACCAGGTTCATTGGTCACAACTATATCATCATTTTCATCAGCCTAATCTGCTAGAAGTACCACCACCAGAACTGGTAGTGGTTGTTGCTACACAGGTTATAGGTTTGGAAAGTTCCAATAAGAAAAAAAGAGAAAGCTATGTTATGGCATTTTAGTGAAGCAATAAATATCTGTGTAGAGCCTAATGATACCATGTACGTGGACAACTCTGATGCATTTTTATCAAAATCTTTTCTTCATCAATTCCTAATAACTCAGTTATCTGTCTTGGATTATAAATCAATACATCACTTGATGCGAACATGAAGCAAGACCGAAAGAACTGAAGGTGGTACCTTGTTGGCAATCACCATAGGTGGAAAAATAATTGTGCAAACTTCATTACCAAAACCAAAGATAATATGTAGTGAAGATAGAGATCCAGCTTCCCTATTGACTGATGGGTATCACCTATCTACGATCAAATTTTTTCTGCTTAACAAGTAGTTGTAGTATGATCTCAAGCAACGCAATCTACATTGGATAATCAGTGGTCACTGCTAATGTGTGTACAGGTAGGAAAATTTAGCATATGAGGAAACCTTCAGAGTGCATTTTCAGGAAAAATCTTAATTTCTTGTCATTCACTCATTAGAAATATATTCAGAAGGAAGACAATATGAAGGACCTAATGTATATAATTTCTCAAAACAATAACGTAGAAACAAGTCGGTCAGAACACTAACATCTTTGCACTCCCAATCATAATTAGATTAATTAAACCATTGCTAGAACCAATCAACCAAATATGAACTAGGAGACACTCACGGCTTGCATGGTTCGTTCGAGATCAATAAATGACAATCATTTCCAAAGGCCTTGAGGGTATGCAACAAGAATGCACTGTGGGTAACAATTGCAATCTCCTTCTCTTCGCGTGTCCACAACCTGAAGATAAATCAAAACCTTGAGATGCAGAATCAAATGGCTCATTTCAGATTTTCACTTTTTTATATAGCTTTTCAGCTATTTTCTTCCAAGATCATACAAGTTGCAAGTCTATTTTGCATTGCAGTTTATATTTTAACGCACTTAGCAGGAAGTTATGAAGTACCAACGCAAGAACTTCATTCCTCGATCAGCAATTTCCTCATTCTTTTCTCTAACATCAGGCGTCCACAAGACGTCATCTTCATTCTCAATCTAACGAAAAGTGAATATCAAAGTTAAATTACTGAGATTAGCTAATGTCGAGACTTTCAAAGCAATTGCCCAATAAAACATTTTAAGAAATGAAGCACTTGCCAATGAAAAATCAATTGCAGGAAAGAGCGGCTGATACTCGCTAATGCTTCGTCTTTTGTCACAAGGATTAACTCCCTATGGACCAAAATGTAAATTTTTAGCAACATGGAGCATTGCAAGGAATGTTCAATGCCAATACAAGGTGATCCACAAAACACCAGGAAAGAGAGAGATTCAACAATTACTATTAGCAAAAATGTCTTCATCTTTGTCTTGCGATAACCTCTAAATGGAGGCTAATTATACGAGAGGTCATTCAGCTTGGGGTGTTACCACTATACTTTGCAAAGTCATGCAATTATCACTACTCTGTTTCTAGTTGGTCCCACCCACATGATATCCTCTTTAAAGTTCACAAATTTATCATACTGGCCAAGGACAAAGGCAAATTCTTTTTCTTATGTCTCGCAATTCTTGTCCAATACAGATACTTGCGCATATTAGGAGTCAATGGAGTAAAGATTGTAAGCTCTGAATAGAATGCAATATAATTTGTAAAGTGCATGGAGCCCATACCAAATTCAACTGCAACCATTTAAAAAATGGGTACAGCAAGAAGAAATAAAAAAACTACCGACATTTTCCACAGACAAAAGTTACTATGGTGGAATGTCCACACAAAATGCTTCCACCGATTCTGAAAAACAAATCAATATTCGGGATTTTGTGAATGATTATTTATTCCAATAGTATTCACTTACTAAACGTTCTCGACAAAGTTCTACGGCAATAAATGGTGGGCAATTGAGACTTGAAATAGCAGGATGATCGCCACTCCTTGCATTTGCAGCCATCAAAGGAGGTGCACCTACTCCATCTGTATAGCCTTCCCCACCGAAAACTCCAACAGCTGTTTGCATAGCTCTGCGAGTGATCACATAAATAGTGTAAAAACAACACTTCAACAAACTTCAAGTCCAAATTTTGTACCAGAGCATGCTCCTCATGCAGAGGCTAGTGGAATGACAAGTTAACAACTTAAAGTATGCGGACCAGAAACGTGTGGACAAAAGAATGATCAAAACCCATAACATATAAAGAACAAAAACTCATCAAGATATTTGTTGAACTTAGTACACATCCATTTAATACTAGGTTTAAGCTATTAACAAATGACATGGTTTATTTTGATTATCTTGACGAATGTTGACGAATGGCTTATATACATTTCCCATTGGCCCATTCTCCATCAAATGAGAAAGGATACACCGTCCTAAATTTAGGCCCTATTTGGCAACGTGCCAAATAATCCCAGATTCTGATTTTTTGTTCACAGGAACAGATTGGGCGTGGAATCAAGAATAAAAAAAAGTTGATTCTTGTTCCGGGAATCAATTTAAGAATCAAAAACCAACTCTTCTTTTTCTTCCCTTCGGCCATCTCGAGATTGTTGTCCACCACCGCCCGTCGCCGCCCGCTGCCGTCCGCTGCCCGCCACCGGTTGTTGTCCGCCGGTTCGACGAGCTTGCCGGAGGCTCGCCAAGCCAGGGCGAGCTTCAGCGAGCTCGTCGAAGGCAAGCCCAACCATCGACAAGCTCGCTAGTGGCTAGGCGGGCCTCGCCGGGGCTAGGCGACGCTCGCCAGTGGCCAGAGCTCACTACGCCGGGGATGGGCAAGCCTTGTGACACCCAGCCCCGCCGGTGGCTAGGCGAGCCTCGCCCAGCTACTAGCGAGGCTCGGCCGAAGAGGGCCGACCTCGCCAAGGGCTGGTGACGCTCTGATGAGGTCGCCGGCCAGAAGAAGAAGAAGAATAGGAGAAAAAGGAAAAAAGGAAAAGAAAAAAAAGGAAAAGAAAAAAAGGAAAAAATAAAAAAATAAAAAATGAAAAAAGTAAAATAAATTATTTAAAAATTAAAAGAAATTGATTTGGAACAGAATCAATGAGCACGATACTAAACGCAATTCTATTCCAGAATCAGAAATTTTGGATAGTTACCAAACGTGTTCTTTTATTCAGAATCAGTTCCCGGGAACAGAATAAGAAATAATCATTTCTGGTCAGAATCTGTTTCCGGGAATAGAATCGTTACCAAACGCGCCCTTATCTCACTTAACATCTTCTCTTGTGCTGTAAATGAAGTTGTCTCATTGCAAGTTCAAATGCAATCATTCATGACAGAGGACCTCATGTCCCAGGGGCCTCTAGCAACCAATTTCTAGGACTTTATATCAAAGCTCTATGAACTTATGAAGGCTTAAATGAGTAAAGCAGCTATGTATAACAAAACAATTTCCGTCCTTAACAATCAAAGCTGCCAGTTGATAATCAATCAAATTGAAGACAATGCAATCTGTAAGAACACAAGAAAAGATAAGGCAACAAACAAATTTGAAGCAAATCACAGTACCTCAACAGAGGGGACGTAATTACAAGATCAATCTTCTTGGAAAGTCCACATGCTTGGACATGCCTGCGCAAGTTACTCACCTATCACCGCATCAAGAGATCATTAGAAAGTAAACCAGTCCAATCAAACTGCATTAAAAGAAGAAGAAGAAGTACCTGGAACCTTTTTTAATAGATCTCCTGTAGTTCAAAAAATTATATACACAAATGTAGACTTCTAGGCATTATAACAAGAACAAGAACAGCAAGGCCTTCTCAGTTTCACACTAACTCCAATTGGCCATGTCATTGTTGCCCCATCTATTATATTAAAATTCTATCCAAGACTGCCTGGTTTGTAATCAAGTTCTCATAACAAGAATATTCAGCTGTCAAATCCACGGGAGCAACTCCATTTCTAAAGAGAAAACCAATAAAATGCAATCTTGAAAGAGAAATTCCACTCGGAACGTAAACGTATAATTTGAAGACAGCCAGACCATGAGAAAAAGTGACCACCTGCTGCCAGCCGAGAGGGGTGAGTTGAGCATCAAAGAAGTCATATGACTTAAAGGGGTCGCGGTTCTTTTCTCTCGCCACATTATGAATTCCCTGTGCATGCCTAACCTGTATGTATTGTCAAGTCAGAACCAAAAATGCTCAACGCCTATGAATCTGCCTTTGTGCACGCACAAAGAAACCCAAAACAGGGCAACGCCGCGTACCAGGTGGAGTGTCTTGCAACGGTGTAATGGATATGGCCCTGTCGCTGCAGCATCCATCTCTGTGACCAAAGAAAAAAACAGCATCCACAGAGTCAGTTCCGCTGGACGAAAGCGACGATCACGCCAATTTCAGCTGTAGGTAGCGAATAAGCAGCATCATCGATGAACAGACAAGTACTTCACAATCGCATCCTGAATCATATCATCATCGTCACACCAAAAAAGAGGACAAATATTTACGGTCTTAATAAGGAATCAAGGGGTGTTTCCAGATATATTACTCAAAAGAATCGACACAATACGCCTAGTCGATTGGAATTGAGAAAATTCTGTCCCTATTGTTACAAACATACGATTCACGGGGAGATAAAGAAATAACTCGAATCAAGTGCCTGTGTGTCACTCTTACAAGTAACACGAAAAGGACATATTCTATATATACCATATTATTCTAAATCTCAAGAAAGTCGAGTCCATTTCGATCATATTCGTGATGTGCCACCACATGTCAAGAAAGCTGAAACGTGATCCGTCTCGCGCAAGCAAATTCACTACCAAAATCCAAACTCAAACACACCAACCCGCAACCGAACCGCGGAATCCGAGCGACAAAAACTCGTCGCAAGATCAAGAGTTCTCGGTACGAAACGGATCGAATCGCACGCGCGATCCATCACCAGCCAATGAAACAGAAACCGCGGAAACACGAAACACAAGAAGGAATCGAAACGACAAGTTTCGCAGCCGAAACGGATTACCGGAAGAACGAGGCGGGCGAGAAGAGCGGATAACGGCGGCGGCTTCGGAGAGATCGCGACAAGGGAGAACGGCTACGTACGGAGGCGACGCGTCATTATAATGACAACGACGTCGAGGAGGGGGCGTCGCTTGTAGACCCGCCAGGCGGCGCACGACAGTGAATCACCATAGGCGTGGCCTTCGCGTGCGCCGTGTGCGAACTCAACCACCCCCCGCGCCGATTCGGTGCACCTCGAAAATGATACCTGAATATTCTGTGTCTCTTTTTACTTTCAACTCGTCGTTAGTGAGGAAGAAAAGGGGAACTCAAACTCGAAGTACGGGACTGACTTAAAAAAAAAAAAAACTCGAAGTACGGGAAAATCCAAGTTGACAGGCGGCGCGTTGGCTTTTTATAATGACCAACCGCCAACCTCCCACGTCGGTCGGAAGTCGTGCCCGAATCCCGTCATCTAGAGGGCCACGTGGCAGCGTCCCGCCGAGCCGCGGCGCGGGGGCACGTCTCCCAGCTGTCCTGCGGGGATACGAAAGTCTCACGGGGCGAGTGAGACTTTTCGATAGGCCCGGGGGGGAATATTCAGCGGATCGGATCGGCGCCAGTGATCCTGTCCCGTCCCTAGCTTTTCCCGATGCGTATGCTGCGTTCGCCGTTCCCGACCGGTTATGCCGGGTACCATGCTTGTGCTAATGTCCTCCCGAGGGGTCACTGGAGCCACTCCGCAAAAAGAAATAGGCTGGATACCCATCGATGGTACGGTAATGCTTGCGCATGCAACCCAACAAGAATTGTGGGCTCTAAAGTTCGAATGAATATATTATGTATACATTATCGGGATTGGTCGAGTTGCGGACCTTGATGTGATTGGTTGAGTTCCATTGAATGTTATTTTTGGTACATTTGATTGGCCTTTATGGAATGTCCTCCGTGCATTATTATATTGTTCTCTTATTCGACTAGAATTTTTTTGTATCCTAGGATGTTACATCAAAAGTTAGTTTGGGTACATTTGATTCGACCTTTTTGGAATGCCTTCTGTGTATTATTATATTGTTCTCTTATTCGACTAGAATTTTTTGTATCTAGGATGTTACATCAAAAGTTAGTTCGGGTACATTTGATTCGACTCTTGTGGAATGCCTTCTGTGCATTATTACATTGTTCTCTTATTTGACTAGAATTTTTGTATCATTCAAAATTCCATCGGAAGTTACTTTTCATCATTAAAGAAAATGGGCCAACAAAAGTTATGGACCGAGCCGCAATAAAGGCCCAACGAAAAAGGCCCTACCTTCAAACTCGATCTCCCTCCCTCCTTTAGCTCGCTTTGAGTTCCTATGTTTTGAATTAAAAATGATGTATCCTCAGACATTTCACTAAATGAAAGGAACCCATCTTTCCAACCAAAAATAATAACAATAATCAAAGTCTAGGACATGGCTTTCCAAGGAATTTAGCCGCAACAAGAAGTTAGCTTAACGTTTCCCCCACAAGGAAAGTCCTTGTGTAGGAGCAACGGCATTAGCGATCCTTCTCCACTTATTAGCTCATTGCCAAAGGTGAAGAGAAAAGTAATTTTTTGATATTGAAAACCAGTTAATGGGAGAAAGACTATCGCAACCTACCTTTTCCGTCCATAGGGAAAAAGACATAGGTTGAGGATTATTGCCTAAAAGGCAAGTCTATGGCTTTCGTTTTAGATGCGAGTTCTCCCAAAACCCATATTTGGTGCGACGTTAAATATTCAAATTGACTTTTTAAGAATTTCCTAATGAATAGTCACCATTAATCTATTGGGATAGATTAGAAACAAAGTGAGACATGGAAGCGTACCTCACTTCTTTCACAATCAGAGATTTAGTGCTCAAGACTTGGTTACACTAATTGATTTTTTTTTGGTCAGTACACTAATTGATTAACTCAAATCCTTTCGGTACCTAATTTTGTTTATTTGAAAAGATATTTGTCGGTAGTTTGAATTGACTTTAAACATATTTATTAACATATGAGGTAATCATGCAAATACACAATTATTAAAGTAATAATTAACAATCAAGGAAGTATTAAATAAATTTTAAGGAAAAATAAGTATTTAAAGCTAATAAATAAGAAAGATATCATTTCTAACTAGGCCAAAGTTAAACGACAGTCAATATCTTGAAAGTGCACAAAGAATTGATAATTCTTCTCAAAAAAGGAAACAAGGAAACCTATCACAAAACCCTAAGAATTTATTTAGTTTTGGACACAATTTTTTTTTCAAATGATTCTCACAGGCATTTTTTTAATATGCTAAACTAGTTTTAAATAATGAAGTATTGACATTTTCTAGGACCTTTCATGTTGTGGTGGACACTTTGACACATGTTTAACGCTTTCCAATACTCTTAGACACTTAATCAACACGTATTGGAAAATCCGACATTTGGTCAAGTTTCCCGACACTCTCCAACACTAGAGTTCGAAATTCCACATGTGAATTTAAAATTCTGACAAGTAATTCCAACACGTACAGGGTTAATTTTAGAAATTTTCAATAAATGAAATATAATATGTAAAAATGATAATAAAAATAATAACGAAGGAAAGAAGAAAAACCTAATTTTCTCTTATCTTCCGACTCTCACTTTCCATGACACGTAATTCATCCTCCAAGCTTTTTTTTTTTTTGTCTCTTCTTTTCCAACACGCTATGACACGTGAGTCCAAAATGTGAATTGTTTATTTTTTTTCCTCCAAGTTTATTGATTAGTGGATTGAAATTGAATTTCTCAAATTAAAATAACAAATAATATTAACAAAATTATGGATTAATGTTTTTAGTGTAAATTCATTTTAGGCTCTTTTTTATTATTTATTCAATTGTGAATTTAAATTAAATTAATGATTATGTATCTATAAAACTATATGTTAATATACAATGCGTTTCAACATTTCGGAATTCTTTTTTTTTAGAAATAACGTGTCGGCGTAATGTCGTGTCGTGTGTTGTATGTCAATGTCAGTGCTACTTAGGTTTTTAACTAAAATTAACATGAAAAATCTAATGAAACTAATCAAAATCTAATTTCTAAAGTTTTTCTAATTATTGTAAGCTTTTTCCAAAGATTATTGAGTGTTTGGAACTTTTTTTAATTGTTAAAAAAGCCTCGGGTTGGGTCAAAGATCTGGCCCGAATTTGGGTTTAACCTGGACCATAAGGTCTGTGTTGGGTTGGGCCTGGTCCCAGTGTGGCCTTAATCTAATAGGTTCGGGCTGTTTCAATAAGGAAAGCCCAAATTTCTAATTTCCCTTCAAGTGATCTAAGCCCAAAACCAAAGTCAGCCAACATGCTCTAGTTCATATTCACAAAAACGTCTAACTCATATTTCTATCATTTCTGGGAAATTCTGAATAAGAGTTCGAAGTACCTTTATTTTTTCGAAAAATAGCCAAAAGTGGACCTATTTCAAAAAAGAGCCTGAAATGTCCAACCTTGTTTCAATTAAGGGCCTCTGCTCGCTGCTGACAAGGACGTGATATTTCCGGTGATGGGAACAAGGGAATTTTTGTCCAAAGAAATTTTGAACTCAAAGATTAGGCCAAAACTCAAAATTAAAAATCTCAAAGTCCACGTTCATCTCTTCCTTTCTCCATGTTATTTTCCTCTATTCTCTAACCCTATTCATCTACAAACCTAAAAGAATAGACACGCCACCAGAGCAAGCATCGGCGGGCATTGAGGGCATGCGACCAGGCAGTTGCGTGAATCGAGTGGCGGCTATGATGATGACAGTCGAAGGGTGAAAGATATTGAAAGAGTCTAAAGAAAAGAAACCCCTGCTCTAGGATTCGCACAAAGGCGCTCCAAATTCAAAATCGTTTCGATTTTGTCTTTTATTTTGCTTTGTGATTCAACCGAGGTCAGTTTCGAGATCAGTTTTCTGAGGTGGAGCTCTGAATCGAAACCCTAATTTTCCCAAATCTTCTAATTTCTTTCGTTTTCGTGAAGGGTACTTTCCTAAGTTGGTTCAATTGGTATTTTGTTCATCCAAAACAAGGCCATTAGACTTGTTGAATTAACATGTCTATAAGTCGTGGGCATGTGGTGGCATCCAACATCGATGGCAGCAGTGATAATAGTAAGTCTCATTTTCTAATGAGAAATTGTTTTTATTGTGCATTTTCTAAAGTACCAGAGATGGCACGTGGTGGAACCCAACATGTCGACTTATCCGGGATGTGATAAGTTGTGGTGCCTATATGTCGTTCGTGGTCCGTGTTTCTCAATTATTTACTGTTTTCCTTTTGTTATTTTACATATTATTTGTCGTTAACATATGCAAATATTTGTTTGTGGTCCATTATTTACTCTCTTTTTTTTCGCATTCATGGTCCATGTTTCTCAAATATTTGTTGTGGTCCAAATATTTTAATATGTTGTAATTGCAACTTGTGTTTATCTATATACATATTTAAGTTGGTGTGATTATATTAAATTTATTTAGGCTTCAAAAACATATTGACATTTTTTTTCCTTCCATTGCGATAGACGAGGGATGTGAAGAATCGAATTATGACACGTCTGATAGTAGGTGCGCTAAGGGTGTTGGAGAAGATGGATTTGTCATTATTGATCTTGATGAGTTATATAGAAGAAATACACTTTGTATAGAAGGTAGTTCAAAGCAAAAGCCATTTTTTGGCTGAAAAATACCGACAGTGGGAAATCTGCTGGGATTTATGGCTTTCAAAAGCTTTTGTTCCGTAAGACCCATCATTTCGGAAATCACAGTGCCCTGAAGGCCCCGGCGAAACAAGAGAACGAAGATTCCACTGAGAAAATTTCCTGTTTTTACTTAGAAAATTCCATTTCCGGCATTTTTTTGGCTGAAAAACCCCGATCGTTGGAAATCTGCTGGGATATATGGCTTCCAAAAGCTTTTGTTCTGGCGAAACAAGAGAACGAAGATTCCACAGAGGGATACGGATATTGGAGATATCAACTTATATATATATATATATATATATATATATATATATATATATATATATACATTATAGGATAATGTAGATTTTCTTATTAAAGGTAGTCAGTTTGAGTATACGCATCTTGAGTTCAATGCTATGGTGGATATGGAAAATTCTACCTTCAAGTTGGGGATGTGCTTTAGTAATACTAAAGAGTTTGGAGAAGCAGTTAGGAATTATGCCCATAAAAAATGGGAGACGGGTGAGGTTTGTTGATAATGCGCCAAATAGGCTGAGGGCAATGCGTTTTAATGGTTGTGATTGGCTCATATATGCTACCAAAGTGCAAATGAAGCATACTTTACAAATCAAAACCTTCAACCTTATACATATATGTAATATAGCTCTATATGTTCCTTAAGTAAGCTCTACATAGCTAGCAAACAAGTATTGTGATCGGCTAAGAAATAATCCAATGTGACCAAGTGCTTCAATGAAGAAATCAATGGAGCCTAAGAATATTCTAAAGCTTTCTAGGCCAATGGTCTATAGAAGTTATTGTCAAGCACTTCTTGATTCCAATCCAGGATCCACTTGTTTCATCAAGAGTGAGCAATGTGAAGACAAATTCAAGTTTAGAGGAGTCTATATATGTCTAGATGCATTAAGGAGGGGTTTTCTAGAAGGATGTAGATGCTTGGTAGGTTTTTATAGTTGTCATTTATTGTTGAGCTACAAAGGCATACTTCTAACAGTTGTTGGCCTAGATGGAAATGATTAGATGTATCTATTTGCATGGGCAGTCGTGGGACAAGAAACATACAAGATATGGCATTGGTTTATTGGTATGATGGCAGAAGATTTGGGGATCACAAACCTTACAAATTCATAGTACTGGACTAAATTGTGTGATAAGCAAAAGGGATTGGTGCAACTACTAGCAAATTTGACGCATGAAGTAGAATATAGATTTTATTTGAAGCATCTTTATGAGAATTTCAAGTTGCATCACAAAGGATTGGAATTTAAATTTTTGATTTGGAAAGCTGTCATGGCAACAAGGCATGTGATTTTGACTTGGTAATGGAAGGAGGGAGATGAAATTTGATAGTCATCAAAGAAATCATAATTCCAATCGCTTGAGAATGCCAATTCTAGTTCCACCAATGCAAAATATTTATAGTACAAAGGTGCAGTCGTTGTAGTTAATATAATGAGATTTATTTGAAGGGTATATGCATCGATACGTATTTATTAGCAGCTAAGTCTTTGATATTGAAATAGAGTCCTGTCTTCTATTCAACACCCTCTTCCCCCATTCTGCATCTGTGATTTGATGTCCTTTCACCGAAATCTGAATCGTACGAACTCGTTGTTTATTTCATGCTGTTTGCCTGTAAAGTTTGACCCCCACTTACATCCGCCCAAACCCAGAAAAATGGAGTTTGTGCTGTACCGGGACAAATTTTTTTATGCATCGATATACGTTGCCGATACGAAGAACCTAAGTTTTATCATTTTCTCATCTCTCAAGGGTCCAGCAAATGAGCAAAATTTCAAGGTAACACGATAATAATTTTTAATATCTGGATTTTTTTCTTGAATATTATCAAAGTTTATATTGGTAAGAAATTATAAAGAAGATAGTCGGAAAGTTCTTTATCAGTCCTATTTGATATAATTAAACAAAAGCACGTAAGTATATGCTTATTTATTTTTTCTATTTATGACGATAGTGGTTGACTGAGAGAATGTTTGGTACAACTTTTTGACGGGCAATTACAATCGCAAAAAGAAATGTTCCAATACGTACGAAGCATTTGGTGAGTCGTTCACACCTACAACATCCCTACAACTTTTGTAGGTTACAGCAACTTGCAGGACGCTACACTGCACACATTTAAGGTAGTGCATCTTAAAACATGTATGATCCAGTGGCCGCTCTTAACCGCTCAGCGACATTGCAATATAACCATTACTATACCAAACAAATTAAGAGAATGTTCAATCCGAACACGACAACAATCCCCCCATCCTAATCAACTGCATATGCTTTTGTTTTCTTGTTCTAGGGTGAAGGAATGACGACATGTTTTCATTCGTATCTCGCTTTTTAAACAGTCAAGTAGGCATATGATAGGGACTCTAAATATGAATTAAGGCTCAAGTACATCGCTACTTGCTGCAACTACCATTATGTTTTATGTGCTGTGTCGGCTTTTTTGTGCATGGTCTCATATCGAAGTCCTTCAAAGAATGAGATGCTGTTGGATATTCCTGATTTCAAACGATGCTGGTTGCCATGTAAGAAAATTTTGTGCCGATGTTGTAAGGGTGATCACACAATCGTCAATTGCAACTTTTGTGTGGATAGATTGCTTCAAAAGAGTGCCAAATGCTCGTCCATGCCACTGGCTATAAGCCTCTTGAGTGCCACTTTCACAAGGGTTGTATGTATTGCAATACTCGTCCTCTAAATTTTCAAGCGCACGAGAGAGAATATGTATGCCACATTGAATTTTCTCATGAAATATTTAATCAATATTTCAGAAATTCGACATCAATTCTTACAATTAGGGACATTTCTTAGCATGCCAATATTGATTTAACCGAATATATAGCGCTTGCGGGACTTTAAAAAAAAAAAAAAAAAAGCAAAAATTATCTTAGATACATGGACCTTAGTAGTGTCGTTCATTAGTTCGAATTGGCACCTAACTGTTGTGTCCTTTTATTGTTGCAATGAATTGGCACCTAATTTCACTGGCTCCATATTGTACCTGATTCCAAAAGAATGGACTTTGAAGCTACCTAGCAGAGCTTACAAGTTCAGAGTCAATGGTGTGATGCTGTAACTGCTTCCCAACCAAAAATAGGTGTCAAGCTGCACGCCTTGATCATTAATTGAATCAAGAGTAAGGGAGACCAATTAGACCATTCGGTGCCTTCATAGACCTTCCTTTAGTGCTTGTCCTTGGCAACATCACTTGGAAGATCAAGTCCATTAGGAATTTTCCCTGGATAGTCAGTTGAGGCATCTGATCCGTTCATCCTGCAACCAGCGAACAGAATCAAGGAGGGACCTGTGTATATGTTTCAAGAAATATCTAATAGTATGTTTTGAGCATATCATGCTTACCCTTTATCCACGATGACAACTGAACGGAGTTCACAGTTTGCAAAGCTGCAACCACAGATAAAATATGTTCAGTCCACGACATAAAAGCTCCCACCTGCCTAAATACAAAGTGCTACATGCTATCAACTCCGTTGCATGTGCAATTTACCAACCAGGTTCATTTGTCACAACTATATCATCATTTTCATCAGCCTAATCTGCTAGAAGCACCACCATCTTAACTGGTAGTGGTTGTTGCTACAATGTTATAGGTTTGGAAAGTTCCAATAAGAAAAAAGAGAAAGCTATGTTATGGCATTTTAGTAAAGCAAAAAATATCTGTGTAGAGCCTAATGATACCATGTACATGGACAATGCCGATGCATATTTATTCATCAATTCCTATTAACTCAATTATCTGTCTTGGATTATAAATTGACACATCACTTAATGCTAACATGAAGCAAGACCGAAAGAACTGAAGGTGGGGGTTGGTTGGCAATCAGCATAGGTGGAAAAATAATTGTGCAAAACTTATTATCAAAACCAAAGATAATATGTAGAGAAGATAGAGATCCACTTTCCATATTGACTGATAGGCATCGCACATCTACAATCAAGTTTTTTTCTGCTTAACAGTTGTGGTATGATATCGAGCAAAACAATCCACAGTGGATGATCAGTGGTCACTGGTAATGTGTATACTGGTTGGAAAATTTAGCATATCATAAAATCTTCAGAGTGCTTTTTCAGGAACTATCTTAATTTCTTGTCATCCACTCATTAGAAATATATTCAGAAGGAAGACAATATGAAGGACCTAATGTAAATAATTTGAGAAACAAGTCGGTCAGAACACAAACATTTCTGCGCTCCCAATCGTAATTAGATTAATTAAACCATTGACTAGAACCAATCAACCAAACATGAACTAGGAGATACTCACTGCTTGCACATTTTGCTCTTGATCAATGAATGACAATCATTTCCATGCTCTTTGAGGGTATGATACAAGAATCCACTGTGGCTAACAATTGCAATCTCCTTCTCTTCCCGTGTCCACAACCTGAAGATAAATCAAAACCTTGAGATGCAGAATCAAATGGCTCATTCCAGATTTTTACTATTTACATAGCTTTTCAGCTATTTTCTTCAAAGATCACACAAGTTGCAAGTCTGTTTTGCATTGCAGTTTATATTCTAAAGCACTTAGTAGTAAGTTATGAAGTACCAGTTCAAGAACTTCATTCCTCGAACAGCAACTTCCTCATCCTTTTCTCTAACATCAGGCATCCACAAGACATCATCTTCATTCTCAATCTAAAGAAAAGTGAATATCAAAGTTAAATTACTGAGATTAGCTAAAGTTGAGACTTCCAAAGCAAATGCCCAATAAAATACTTTAAGAAATGAAGCACTTGCCAATGAAAAATCAATTGCAGGAAAGAGTGGCCGATACTCGCTAATGCTTCGTCTTTTGTCACAAGGATGAATTCCCTATGGACCAAAATGTAAATTTTTAGCAACATGAAGCATAGCAAGGAATGTTCAGTACCAACACAAGAGGATCCACAAAATACCAGGAAAGAGAAATTCTACAATTACTAGTACCAAAAATGTCTGCATCTTTGTCTTGCAATAACTTTTAAATGGAGGTTAATTATATGAGAGGTCATTCAGCTTGGGGGTATTACCACTATACTTTACAAAGTCATGCAATTATCACTACTCTGTTTCCAGTTGGTCACCATTTTCAATAGAACAAGATATATTATGCTAACATGCAAACTCAATTTGACGAAATATCTAAATTATTAAATACATGACACGACAAGCTAGATGGGACATTTTTCAACAAGATAGCATGATCCATGGTACAAGATCTGGTGACCAATCTTATGGATTATGGTGCTCAAGCGAAAATCAGTTCACCATGTGAGGTTATCATCATGCCATGTCATGTTAGGTCATCCACTTGTGCTAACATGTCCATTTTTGTTGAAATTGAAATGAAATACAAAGAGAGTGGTAGCAATCGAATGATTTCTAAAATGATAGCCATAATATAAACTGAATATCAGCTGCACAAATAAAAATTGGCAAAAGTTGAATGACATATCGTGGCATCCACCATTCTAACTGCTAAAAGGAGGAACCTGTGCAACATGAAGAAACTGATCCTTCTACAACAATAAATATGTAACGTTTGGTCATCCTTAACAAGATAAGAAGTCCTTAGGTTGAGAACTAAATTAAACTAAAGCAAGATCAGTCAATTTGCTAAACAAGAATCAGAACTCTTCTTAATAAGCGCGAGCTTCCTTCATACTTACTAAGGTAACTACAAGAAAGCATCCCTCAATCTCAAATCAAGGAGAAACATATACTCTGAAGGATGACCCTTATAAAGCCAGTGGTATAGACAGCTGTACTTCCACATGATATCCACTTTAAAGTTCACAAATTATCATACCAGCCAAGGACATAGCAAATTCTTTTTCTTATGCCTCACAATCCTTGTCCAATACAGATACTTGTGCATATTATAGTCAATAGAGTAAAGACTGGAAGCTGAGAATAGAATGCAATACAATCTGTAAAGTGGACGGCCCCATTCCAAATTCAACTGCAACCATTCAAAAAAGGGTACAGCAAGAAGAAATGAAAACTACCAAATTTTCCACAGACAAAAGTTACCATGGCGGAATTTCCACACTAAATGCTTCCACCAATTCTGAAAAACAAATATATTCAGGATTTTGTGAATGATTTTTTATTCCAATAGTATTCACTTACTATATGTTCTCGACAAAGTTCTACAGCAATAAATGGTGGGCAATTGAGACTTGAAATAGCAGGATGATCGCTATTCCCAGCATTTGCAACCATCAAAGGAGGTGCACCTATTCCATCTGTGTAGCCTTCCCCGCCAAAAACTCCAACAGCTGTTTGCATAGTTCTGCAAGTGATCACATAAATAGTGTAAAAACAGCACTTGAACAAACTTCAAGTCCAAATTTTGTACAACAGCATGCTCCTAATGCAAAGGCTAGTAGAATGACAAGTTAACAACTTAAAGTATGCGGACCCAAAACATGTGGACAAAAGAATAATTAAAACCCATAACATATAAAGAACAAAAACTCATTTAGATATATGAACTGAGTATGCAACCATTTAATACTAAAATTTAAGTTACTAGAAAATGACATGGTTTATTGCAATTATCTTGACATATGGATTATACACCTTGCCCATTGGCCCGTTCTCCATCAAATGAGAAAGGATACACCATCCGAAATTTATCTCACTTACACTCTTCTCTTATGCTGTAGATGAAGTTGTCTCATTGCAAGTTCAAATGCAATCATTCATCACAGAGGACCTCATGTCTCAGGTGCCTCTAGCAACCAATTTTTAGGACTTTATATCAAAGTTCTATGAACTTATGAAGGCTTAAATGAGTAAAGCAGCTATGTGTAACAAAACAATTTCCGTCCTTAACAATCTAAGCTGCCAATTGATGATCAATCAAATTGAAGACAATGCAATCTGTAAGAACACATGAAAAGATAAAGCAACGAACAAATTTGAAGCCGAGTACCTCAACAGAGGGGAGGTAATTACAAGATCAATCTTCTTTGAAAGTCCGTGAGCTTGGACATGCTTGTGCAGGTGACTCACCTATCACCGCATGAAGAGATCATTAGAAAGTAAACCAGTCCAAAAAAACCGCATTAAGAAAAGAAAAAGGAAAGAAAGAAGTGCCTTAAACTTTTTCTAATAGATCTCCTGAAGTTCAAAAAGTTATATACATGAATGTAGACTTCTAGGCATTATAACAAGAACAAGAACAGCAAAGGCTTCTCAGTTTTGGCAACAACTTCGGTTGGCTATGTCATTGTTGCCCCATCAATTATATTAAAATTCTATACAAGACCACCTAGCTTTTGATCAAGTTCTTATAACAAGAATATTCAGCTGTCAAATTCATGGGAGCAACTCCATTCCTAATGAGAAAACCAATAAAATGCAATCTTAAAGATAAATTCCACTCGGAACATGAGAAAAAGTGACCACCTGCTGCCAGCCGAGAGGGGTGAGGTGAGCATCAAAGAGATCATATGACAGATAGGCCTCGCGATTCTTTTCTCCTTCCACATTATGAATTCCTTGTGCATGCCTAACCTGCATGTATTGTCCAATCAGAACCAAAATTCCTAACGCCTATGGATCTGCCTTTACACACGCATAAAGAAACCCAAAACAAGGCAACGCCGCGTACCAGGTGAAGTGTCTTGCAACGGTGTAATGGATAGAGCCCTGTCACTGCAGAATCCATATCTGTAACCAAAGTAAAAACAGAGCACCCACAGATTCAGTTTCATCAGACGAAAATGACGATCATCCAAATTTCGGCTGTAGGTGTAAAAAATAAGCAGCAACATTGATGAACCAACGAGTCCTCCTTCACAATCGCATCCCAGATCACATCATCATCGTCACACAAAAAAGAGGACAAATATTCGGAAATCTAAAGAAAGCCGAGTCCATTTCGATAATAGTCACGATGCGCCGCAACATCTCAAGAAAGCCGAAACGCGATCCGTCTCGCGCAAAGCACATTCGCTACCTAAATCCAAGCTCAAACCACACCAAGCCGCAAAATCCGAGCGACGAAAAATCGTCGGACGATCAAGATCGGATAGAATCACGCGCGCAATCCATCACACCAACCAATCAAACAGCAACCGCGGAAACACGAAACACGAGAATGAAATAAAACAGCGACTCCCGGGATCACCAATCGCGAGGCCCGAAACGACAAGATTCGCGGCCGAAACGGATTACCGGAAGAACGAGGCGGGAGAGAAGAGCGGATAGCGGCGGCGGGGAGTAGGTCGAGGCGACAGCGGCGTCGACGCGGCGGCGGCGAAACGGAGAGATCGCGAGGGAGAGGGAGGACGAGCGAGGGGTGAGAACGGCCACTACGTACGGAGGCGACGCGGCGTAATAATGACAGCGACGAGGAGGAGGGGCCGTTACTTGTAGACCCGCCAGGCGGCGCACAACAGTGAATCACCATGGTCGTGGCCTTTGCGTGCGCCGTGTGCGAACTCAACCCCTCCACGCCCACCCCGCGCACCTCGAAATTGATAACTAAATTTTCCTTTCCTTTCCTCTTTCTTTTTTTTTTTTTTTTTTTGACGTATTATTCGGTGGGGAAGGAAAATGAAAATTCAAACTCGAAGAAGGACGGGGAAATCCCAGTCGACAGGCGGCGTATCGGCTGTAGAGGGACCAACCATTAACTTCCCATGGCGTGCCGGGCAGGAGTCGTAACCGAATCCCGTCATCCAGAGGGCCACGTGGCGGGCGTACCATCGGCCCGCGGCCCGAGCGCCGCGGGGGCGACACGTGTCCGACCTGTTGTGGAGGGATTCGAAAGTCTCACGCGGCGGGAGACTTTTTCGACAGCGGGCGGGGGAATATTCGGCGCATCGGATCGGCGCCAGCGCGTCGTCCTCCCCTCTCCCCTAGCTTTTCCCCGACGCGGGATGCTTCGTTCGTCATTCCCGATCGGATATGCCGGGTACGATTCTTGTGTTCCTCCTGAGGGGTTCGCTAGAGCCGGTTGTCCCGAAAAAAGAAATAGGCTGGATGCCCTTTCAATTGTACGGTAATGCGTGCGCGCGCCATCCAATGAGAAGCGCGGGTTCTAAAGTTGGAATATTAGAGATTCGGAGATTGGTTGCGGTGCGTGTTGCGCGAATGAACCGGAATAACTTGGGTTGTGTCGTGAGTAGATCACGTGATTCTATGTGTTATCAGACTTGATTGAGCCGCGAAGCCTAATATGATTGAGATTTTTGAACGAAAAAAACTTTAAACTCCAATTTGGTGTCAACTCATCCACCTTTTGGAATCAAATTGATGAGGGGAAAAAAAAAGGGGAGCTTTTTTACTTGGGCCGCCTAATTCCGATATGAGCGATCGACTTTGGATTGAGTTGAAAAGTGTGAGATTTTGTGAAACCTTTGCTTAGAAGGCATGATTTATTATTTAAATATTATAACACTCCCCCTCACGTTTAATTTGATTTTTTGCCTAGTACTAAGCGTGGAAATTTAATTAAGGAGGCAAATAGGGGCCTGAAAGATTCGAACTCGGAACCTCCTAGCTCTAATACCATGTGAGATTTTGTGAGATCACTGCCAACTGCCAACTGTTCTAAAAACTTAAGCTTTTAGATGAATGCATGATTTATTATTTAAATATTCTAACAAAAAGAATGGTTTGGTATGCATCAAATGCCGGTTTAAGCTATTGTAATTATCGATCTCCCATGCATTATTATATTGTTTTTACTTATATTGTTTCCTTAATGAATCGTAAGAGTGACATATTCGACTAGATTTTTTTGTATCTTGGAACGTTCCATTGAAAGTTATTTTGGGTACATTTGATTTGGTCTTTATGGGATGCTTTTCATGCATTATTATATTGTTCTCTCATTTGACTAGAATATTTTGTATCCCGGGACGTTTCATCAAAAGTTATTTTGGGTTCATTTGATTCGACCTTGATGGAATGCCTTCCGGGCATTAGTTTATTGTTCTTTTATTCTACTAGAATTTTTGTATCATCCGATGTTCCATCAAAAATCGCTTTTCATTGTTAAAGAAAATGGGCCGACGATAGTTATGGATCGGGCCGTAATATAGGCCCAACGAAAAGAGGCCCTACCTTCAAACGAGATCTCCCTCCCTCCTTCAGCCCTTTCGAGTTACTATGTATTTTTTTTTTTTTTTTTCGAGTTACTATGTTGTGAAGCGAAAATGATGTATCCTCGGAAATTTCACTAAATGAAAGGAATCCGATTTTCCAAACTAAAAAAAAAAAAAAAAAAAAAAAAAATCAGAGTCTAAGACGTGCTTTTCCAAGGAATTCAGCCGCAACAAGAAGTCACCTTAACCTTTCCCCATAAAGAAAGTCAATGCGCAGGTGCAACAACATCAGCGTTCCTTCTCCACTTATCAGCTCATTGATAGGGGTGAAGAGGAAAATAAATTTTTGATTTTGGAAACCAGTTAATGGGAGAAAAAAGATGAGAAAAAAATGCAAACGAAAGAATTGAGAGATTCGTGTATTTATATAAGTTTACTTATTTATATGCTTTATTAAATGACTATCCAAAATAAAATGATAATGAAATATCAATCGTAACCAATCGGGGATATGCACAATCAAAAGAAATACATAAACAATCGCGAGAGATGTAAAGAATCAAATGACATATTCTAAATATCTGTAACGGAGCGCATTACAATAACATATGCATAGCATCCCCGTATATATGCAATGCAAAATGAGTCTCATTTTTTTTTTTTTTCGAGATTAGGATATATATTGGCATTTCATTAGAGTCGTCAATCACAAATAGGTAGATGAATTAAGCGAAAGAAAGAATGCATGAATTTCTTGCATTCAGCGGTCTCTATACACCAGAAGGAAGGCAACTAGTTAGCGCAAAGAGATGTATATTCAGACCCTCATTTTCCCGAATTCACAATAACAGTTATAATTTGTGAGGTATATAAACAATAAAGGGAGATATGGAGAATTTCTCAAATATCTCAAATCGCCCTCTCGAAATTCATCAGGAGACTTCGAAGCTATCAACCAGAGTGTGGAGAGAAGATCCCAGGAACCCGCTACTCGATTAGAGGCCAGAGAGACAGGAAACTGAGATTTCCTAGTCGTGACCGACATCCGGCATTTGACTACGATTTCCTTTGTGAGGATGAATCACGCGTTGGTTGGAGGGAGCTTTCCCAAATCATAAATGAATAAGAAGAACACATCCAGAATAAAACACGGTCAAATCGAATGGGATGGCACGCGATTAAATCGGGTTCACGTCAAAACTTTACTATAGTTTTTTCGGTTTTTGCCTACCATTTGTCTAAAGAAACTTGATTCTAGTTCAATGTTTTGGATTTCCGTTTGGTTTGGTCGAATTTCTTATTCTTGTAGACATGAATATTTGTGTATAAAAAAATATTTGTGTATAAAACTACCCGCCGTGGTGACTCCGCTGGGTAGGTTTCAGACTTCCTTTTGCTGAGAGGTCTGGAGTTCGAAGCCTCTGCGATGCAAATTGCAGGGAGGTTGGCGTGAGACATTGATGACTTACCCGGTGGCTATATATTTGTGCATAAATCGTAAATCTTTAGTCATATATAGATGTTGTGCCACGTTTTGATGCACAATTTAAACAAAATTAAGTAGGTAAGAAATGAATGACAATATCAGTCAAATCAATGAGTTTTTCGGCTCAGCTTTAGTCCATAAGAGTTCACATTTGGGGCCCGGTTCAATTTAGGTCGTACAATCAAATTGTGAATTTTGATCAGTGCAATACTTCATCGCCATCGCTAAGTTTTTCAACTTTCTTGTATCAAGTCTCATTTTGGCCTTAGGTATTGCCTTATTGTGATTAGGGGTACAGATGGGCTAAACGCCGGCCTTACGGGGAATTTTTGGCTTGTCCTACAACTCCAGCGCAAACAAACCTAAAGACCCTCGAGATTTCTCACTGAGAATTGTCTCAACTTCTTTCCTGCTTTAGAGGTTTAAGTACATAAATTTGATGGTCATCACCTATTCGCGATCAACAATTTAGGGTTTGCTACAGGAGACTTTTTGAGGAGTAACAGGAACAAAAAGAAGCATTGAAGAGCCAATTTAGGGAAAACAAGACCGGTTAGGGACTAAACATTTAGACAGGGCATATAGGCACATGATATAGGATGATGGTAGGTCAACTTTTGAGAAAAATTACCAAAAAAAGCCTTAAACTTATTGTACGGATACCAATTCAGTCATAAAATTTTCAATTTGACCAATCCAATTATAAACTTTTTGACGATATGCCAATGTAATCTTTTCGACCATTTGTGGCCAGCAATCCCTAACATAGATGCTAGCTGTTTTAGGTGGCACGCCTAACTCTGAAGTGAACAATTTTACAATATTTTGAAATTCTCTAAATTTTATTTAATTTTTCATACTTTCTTCTCCCTTTTTTTCACCATGAGCCTGCTAAGGTTGGCTACATTTCAATGGAAAATAAAAAGAAAGAAAGAAAAGAAAAGAATAAAAAAATCTATAAATATTGAAGAAAAACAAAACAACATTAAATAATTATAAAATATTATCTATGTTAACATTGGTCATCCCACATAAGGTGACTGATGTCCATATTAGCGATTGTCTATCATAATTGGCTAGAAAGTCTACATTAACATATTGTCAAAAGATCCTTACCCCAAAAAAAAAAAAAAAAAAAAAAAAAACATATTGTCAAAAGGTGTAAGACTAAATTGGCCAAATGAAAAAGTTTTAGACTAAATTGATACTCATACAATTAGGTTTAAGACTTTTTTTGGTAACTATGCATCAACTTTAAAAATTAATAACATGCTGGGGATGAAACAAAATATTGGAGAGTGTTGAATATAAAGTACTCTTATAAATTCTCACCTACAATCTAATATATTACTCGGTATATAAATTGTATAGACAGCTCCTATCATACATTGCTTGCTCTATGATATATTTTGAGGATGATGTTACTGTTGTACTCCCTAAGGAACAGATTTTTTCCCCATGATCACAGGTAAGAGTCGATAAGGTCTAAAAACTATACGTAAAAACAAATACTAGGTCATGCAACAACTCGTTTCCTAAATTTTAAAAAAATAATAACCGGTGTAAATAAAAATTGATAACTTAACAAGAAAGTCGGTAAATTAAAAGAAAATGTAAGTAACTCAAATGAGAGTTAAAACCTAAGACTAGTCCATAACTTTATGATAGAAGTTGATAAGTCACCCTAATTTAAGTTGGTAATTAAGTAAATGTTAGTAAATTTGAACAGCTAGAAAGTTATGCAAAAATAAAAGCCGGTAAGTTAGTACAAAATTGGGAATTTGCATGCTATTTTATAAAATGTTGGTAATTTCTTAAAATCTTTCTTATGTCATTAAAATGTTACCTAGAAAAATAAAATCGATGGTTTAGTGAAAGTTATCAGCACCGGAAAAAAAGTCGAATTCGTATCTCTAAAAGGTGGAAGGATAGAATTTTTTGGGACTTTGATTATGATAGGTTTATTTGGCTGATATTGTCATTGACCGGTAATACACATCAAAACGCCATAAGGTCGGAGGAGGTTTTGCTTGTTGAACTGTTTAGTTCTACTGTTTTGAGACATTGGCGCGTAACTAGGAGTGCAAAGTAAAAGCCCGTCCAAAGCCAACAGAAAGATATAAATCCATGAGCGGTATCAGCTTGAGTCGCCAAGCACATTTAACCATGAGCAGAAAAGGAAAAATGATGTCAAAGCGCTCGCACTTCATACTATTTGTCGTTTAGGTATGTAGTGCATTTAAAAAAAAAAAAAAATGCACGATCATATGCAAACATTATCACGGACTAAGTACATGTACCTTTTGACAAAAAAAAAAGTACATGTACTTAATTATGTTTAGACGGCTATAAATGATGAGTCTCACGTAGTTCTTGTTAGATTTAGCAATTCAAATTCAACTCACATATTCCGGATTCGTTTAATACTTTATTAGTTCACACATATCGCTTGAGAACCACTTCACCAATTTGAATCTTTCAATTACTACAACAAGCAAACTCGAAATTCGGGAGCACATTACTCTACCATTTATGAAGGTTTGGTCATCTTTAAGGAAGGAAAACCATATGGAAAAGGAAGAATTGAAAGCAAAATCTTGACCTCACCACTTGTCCTTGCTTTCTATCTCCAGTCTCCTATAGAGCTTTCTTCCTCTGCTGCAAAACATAGCTAACAGATTTAAATACAACCTAACTTGCTTTTGCTATAATTTGGATGGATGAAATAAAACGATCCATCCAAATTGACTTTTACCTTTTATTTTTTGATTAATATAAATCATAGGACTCATGCATTTTGACTTTTTATAATTTGAAACTCATTAAACTTTCATGACACTCGAATATCAACATGAAAAAGTACATTAATTTGAATAATTTCTTAGATTTTTCTTTTGTTTTTGCCTAAGTACTTCTGCTTAAATGGAATTGTTGTGTTGCTTTTGCTTTAAGTGTAAACAAACATGCCCCAATGAACTTGAAGCAAGAAGAAAAACACTTTTCCACCAATGGTCAATCTTTCAATCCCACATGAAGTAAATTTCAAGACATTGCTCGGTTCAGCAAGGGAAAATAAAGAAAGCTCACACTAAAAAATCAAAATCACTAAAAGCCTTCCATTTGCAGAACTCAATCTAAGGCCTAGAAAATCAGAATCTTTCTAATTCCCTTCAAATCTTTACAAGCATCTTCCTCCGTATCCGGCATTTCTGAACAGCGCTTGCTTTATATCCCCAGTACTGGTGAGATTTATTTGCTGCATTTCCTATTGCCAACAGATGCAAGAACTCATTTAGAAATTTAAGATTTTTATGATTTCAACTCTGCTAGAAAAATCGTGAGGCTCAAAAAGCTATCATCACTTTGTATAGTCGTTGGTTTTCGTACCTCTGAGCAAGAAGCTTGCATTGCAAAGTCATTGAAGCAGCTAATGACACACTCCCGCATGTCAAGGCCCAATGCATCCAATTTGCTCACCATTGACAGCAACAAACCCGGTTTTGCGGCACAGCAGATCTCAATCCTTGTCTCCATGTCTCTTCGCTCCACGTTGAACTGAAAAAGACATGGCCCAAATTCTATACTTAGATTCCATGAACAAATGATTAAGTCTGATTATAGGGCCTTGATCACAGTTTCAGTAAAAATTTACCTTTGGTGTATTTCTCACCAACATCTCATTGGGTTTCATGTCTTCTATAATGTCCATTATGTTCAAGTGATAAGGACCGAATTGGCTATCATGTTGCAAGTGGTTGATCTTCTGGAGCAGCTCTTTCATGTAGTCAATCGTGTCACATAGGATTGAAGTTCTGTCCATCTGGCATATGACATGATGAGACAAAACCACAGAACTTTTCAGTAATACAAGAAGTTCAGCATTCAGATAATGACCCAAAAGAACTCAAAATGTGTACGCACCTTGCTGATTTTTGGGACAATGGATCTGAGCATCGAGAGCCGGTCATTGAGCCGCTTCCTTCGCCTCCTCTCAGCCATTAAGTTCTTCGAGGGCTGTCCCCCCGACTTCTTTCTAGCCCGATTGTTCTTCGCCCCTACACTCGGCCCTGCTGCAGAAAATACTGGAACCTGATTCTTCGGAGACTCCATCGATTCTGGTTTACAATCTCCCTGCATCCCAATGGTCTGCTTAAAACCATCTGCATGAAGAAACGTGGCCTCTCCTTCCTCCGTCATCACCGACAAAGGAAGTGTTATTTCTTGAGCTGAGAAAAGTGGGGCGTCGTCACGTGGGCTATAGGATGAACTGGTGATCTGTGGGGGCGAGATCGGTGAATCAAGGAGCTGGTGAGCCAAGGACTCAATGCTAAGTGGATATTGAGGAAGCTCGGAGAAGATGTTCTGGTCTGTATGGTGTGTAGGAGGAGAGAGTAATGATTCTTGCGAGGAACAATAATTTGGAAAATGGGAGGAGGGAGATGGAATTTGATAGTCATCAAAGAAATCATAATTCCAATCGCTTGAGAAGAGCTCGTTCAATTCCATGGGAGCAACGTTAGCTTCCCAAGGAGGGTTTCTCTCTTGATGAGCCAAGAACAAGTCTTCCAGGTATCCATGTCCACAAAGCTCCATCTCTCTCTCTCTCTCTCTCTCCCCCTCCCTCCCTCCTTCCCTGTGTAATGCGTGTTGAGAATGCCAATTCTAATTGCGCCAATGCGAAATATATATAGTACAAAAGTGCAGTCTTTGTAGTTAATATAATGAGATTTATTTAAAGGGTATGTGCATCAACATGTATTCATTTGCAGCTAAGTCTTTGATATTGAAAGAGAGTCCTGTCTTCTATCCAACACCCTCTTCTCCCATTCTATATCTGTGATTTGATGTCCTTTTCACCGAAATCTGAATCGTACGAACTCATTGTTTATTTCATGTGGTTTGCCTGTAAAGTTTGACCCCCACGTACATCCGTCCAAACCCAGAAAAATGGAGTTTGTGCTGTGCCGTGACAGATTGTTTTATGCATCAATATACATTGCCGATATGACACCAAGTTTTTATCATTTTCTCATTTCTCATGGGTCCAACAAATTAGCAAAATTTCAAGATAACACAATAATATTCATCAATATTAAGATTTTCTTCTTGAATATTATCAAAGTTTATATTGGTAAAAATTCATAAAGATGACAGTCGGAAATTTCTTTACCAGTCTCATGTGATATAATTAGAAAAAAAAAAAAAAAACCATGTGAGTATATGCTTATCTATTTTCTTATTTATAACGATAGTGATTGACCAAGAGTTTGTTTGGTACAATTTTTTGATAGGCAGTTACAATTGCAAAAAGAAATGTTCCAATATGTACGAAGCATTTGGTGAATTCTTCACAGCTACAACATCCCTACAACTTTTGTAGCTTACGGCATCTTGCAGGAAGCTCCGCTGTACACAATTGGGTTAGTGCATCTTAAAACATGTATGATCCAGTGGCCGCTCTTATCCGCACAGCAAAAGTGCAATATAACCATAACTATACCAAACAAATTAAGAGAATGTTCAATCCGAACAGGACAACAAACCTCCCCCACAATCCTAATCAACTGCATATGCTTTTGTTTTCTTGTTCTAGGGTGAAGGAACGATGACATGTTTTCAATCTTACCTCACTTTTCAAACAATCAAGGTAGGTATATGATAGGGACTCCAAATATGAATTGGGGCTCAAGTGCATCGCTACTTGCTGCAACTATCCATTATGTTTTATGTGCTGTTTTGGCCTTTTTGTGTATGGTCTTATATCAAAGTCCTTCAAGGAATGAGACCCTGTTGGATATTCCTGATTTCAAAAGATGGTTGTTGCCATGTAAGAAATTTTGTGCCGGTGTTGTAAGGGTGATCACACAATCATCAATTGCAACTTTTGTGTGGATCCAGATTGCTTCAAAAGATTGCCATATGCTTGTTCATAACACTGCCTAGAAGCCTCTTGAGTGCCACTTTCACAGGGGTTATATATATATCGCAGTACTCGTCCTTTGGATTATCAAGCGCACAAAAGCGAGTATGTACGCCACATTGGATTTTCTCAGGAAATATCTAATCAATATTTTAGATATCCGACATCAATTTTTACGGCTAGGGACATTTCTTAGCATATGATAATATCAATTTAACCAAATATATCACGCTTGCGGGACTTTAAAAAAGCAAAAATTATTTTAGATACACGGACCTTTTTATAATTCTAGTGAAAGATGACCAAATACGACAAAAATGAGGTGGTAGTAGCGTCATTTATTAGTTCGAATGTAGTAGCTGGCGAGGGTCATCTAATGGGAGCCGAATCCAATGATAGGGTGTCGAATGTCAATAGATTACAATGAAATTAAATTTTATACTTAATAAAATTGGCTACACGACTGGAAACTGATTAAATCTTTTCTAACCTCGTGTTCCAACTGTGCAGCGATATGAGCATTGCCTCTTTCATTTGACTCTGCACATGATTCAAATACGACTTTTTTCTTTTTTTTCAGTCGATTCATTAGACTGAACATCGTAGTTTTGTTTTTCCCCCGCTCTCCATTAAATTCTCCATTTTGCGTTGTGCTTTCTTCTTTTACCAAAATTATCTTGTTTCATAATTTATGTCCAGGATTAAATCCCTTAACATAGTACTGCGCTGTCCATCAACTGCAGATGTGTATAGCTGAAATTCTTAACAGAAGTGTTTTCTGTTGCCTATGATCTAAAGAAGCGAAAGCTTTTGGCAGGTTAAATTGGTAAACCAGTAACACTTCGAGAAGAGAAGCTTAAAGCACAAGTTGAGCATAGATTCTCTACTTTTTTTCCCTTTCCTTTTCCACTTCTTTGGTTTTCTAGGGTTCTGTGTTTTTTCTTCCAGGTACCCAGATGGAAATTTAACAGTAACATTTATGTTTGATACGAAAAAAAGAAAACTGTAGAAGAAGTATGCAGAACCATCTCATTTGGACAGACCAGAATACAAGTTAATGAAAAAGGACTCTGGGCGGAATAGTAACAAAACAAAGCAAAACCGCGGCCATTTTCACCCTTCGCAGAGGAGCGGTATTACATGAATCTCTCTCTCTCTCTCTCTTTCCAGTTTGCCAGCCCACAATATTGCAATGAAAGTGCAGGTATTACGTCTGGAAGAATTATGGCCACTCAATATATTATTCTATAACGTGATTTGTCTCCTTTCTCTTTTGTTTTTTTTAAGTCATGAACAGTACGGATTTCCCTGCTCAAGAAGGGCATTAAACGTTGGAGAGGGGGCTCTAATATTCTTTACTCGAGACGCATTACCTAGCTAAAGAGTTTGGCTTTTTGTCTTTTCTAGCGTTATAACTGCTTCCTTGGGTTCGTTCATATTCTCGTCACTATAGTTTCTGAGGACGTGCTTTTTGTTTCCTGTTACTCATTGAAACCAACTAACCATATGATGGACCACACACTTGTCTGGAGTTAATTGCAAGAGATTTAGATGCGTAGAACAGGAAAAAGTTGAGTGGCGAAGTCACGAACGAATGAGCGATCAAGCAGAGAACAGAAGCTTACTCGCAACACGCTTGTTCTATTGTGAATCTTGTTATCCTAGTCATATCTTATCGGAGTCGTGAAGCAAGGCTTAATTATGCTAATGCCACTTGCTGAACGCTACCAAAGCGGCGCAAGGACAAGAGCTCCCAGTTGAAGCATATAAAAATTGCAGTCGGTGTTGTTAATAATAGGAGCCATGCCTAGCTCGATGATCTACAAGAAATCCATACACGAAGATTTAGTGGTTGATACAGAATAGACAGGGATTATATAGTGAAATATCACTTATGGTGTGAAAGTGTCATTGCCATGATAAAGAAATATGACAACTTGGGTCGTTTTTAAGGATTATATAGCGAAATGTCACTTGAGGTGTGAAAGTGCCATTGCCATGATAAAGGAATATGACAACTTAGGTCGTTTTTTCTTTATCGAAAAAACCAAGGGTCATGTATTGATTGCACCAAATTGTCAAGCAATGCATAAGAATTGAAAGTCAAATGTTAATTTTTTTTTTTTTGATACCCAAGACTCCACCTGTCATGCTATCGACTTACGCCAACCACTGTAGCATGCCAAGCTATCGACTTCGCTAACCACTTGGTGCCGCTAGGCTATCGACCAGCGATAGCCGACTACCCAACGCGATAACTATACTTGGAGAAAAGCTAGCACGGGATCCCACCACCATGACTCTATAACTTTCATATGGCGAAAATTCAAGATATTCGATTGGTTAAGGTCCCTATGACTTGGAAACATTTGCCGTCCCATTGGAGAATGACAAAGTATTGGAGAGTTTAAATTTGCCATTGGGGTCAAAGGAGAGTGTAGGTTATATTAAAGAAAGTCTCAAAAATCTTCTAATTTGATCATCTTTTTAAGTTTTTGCGTTGTATTTTTAAAGATGCAAAAAGAGAAAATAGGGTAGTTTATGCTACTAGAAAACCTTGTTTCTTTTTTTTCTTTCAAGTTGGCATTCTTGAACAAACCTAATCACAGACGTTAATAAACAAGGTGCAAATCCCTGTAATCAGTCCCATCTCAAAGGACCTTCAAAGCAGAATTGATGTATTTTCAACTTATATGAAAGTTTCATCTCGGGAAATTGAAATCCTCTAAATTTACGAGGTAAATCTTTATCTTAAATTTTTCCCTTCGGACACATCCACCTCATGAGAGATGCAAGATGCGTTCTTCTCTTTTTCCTCTCCTTTTCTTTTCATTTATTTAATTTTCCGCTTTTCCTATTTCACTTTTTCCATTTCTCCTTCCTTCTCCTTCCTTCTCTCCCAAAAGTATTCAATTTGACTATCTGTTTCTGATTTGCCTTAGTATATATTTTCCCTTGTGTTACCGCTCTATGTGATTGCATGAGTGATGTCACTTTATAAGACAGTGGGGATTGGAAATCTTTAAGAGTTGAAATGATGATGGATGCTAGTCTTTGTTTATAGTCGCTACCTAAAATGTTCATCGAGATCAAATGAAAAAGATCCACCTTTAAAGTCTTTTGCCCAAAAACCTTATTATTAACGATGAAAAGATGGTAAAGAACTATTGGACCTGTCCAAGACTCATATTTTGCCTATTGTGTTGAGAAAATTCATGGGATAATTGTCCAAAAAGTTATAAACCTATAATACAATGGCCAATTCAATATCAAACATTTCATTTGTGTCAATTCATTCCTAATTTTTTAAATAATTTGTCAATCTAATCCTAAACTTTTCAATTATGTTCACTTTAATCCTAAACCTTTTTACCTTCTCAGGGGCAGGGCTGGGACATTTAGTTTTGGGTGTGGAGTTTGATTTCCATACTCTATAAAAAGATGAGATAAAAGTGTAAGAGTGAGTTGAGAATTAAAATAAGACGAGCCAAAAAAAAATATTAGCAAAATTAAAAGGTTTATGACCGAATTGACCACCACAAAATAACTTAGGAACTTTTTGGAAATTTTCCCCAAAAATTTATGCTTAGTTAGCAAAGTCATGACACTTAATTATGATGAGCTAACATCAAAATCTTTTCTCTCGTATCATGTATAGCATAATTCGTCTTTTATGCACTTAAGGAAAAGGACAAACTGTTCTTTCTTTTTTCTTTTTGGTCGGAGAACAAACTTTGTTGACTGAGTTTAAATGATTAAGCCTTGAGTTTATAAGATCCCCTGTGCTTCTATTATTAATTCATGCATCTCACATGGCCACGGATCTTTCCTCCTCCATTCCTGTGGTCTAGGTATTGTAAAAGAGGTGCATGTCTAAATATCTTAAATGTAATGTGCATTATTGGAAACCTCACAGATCTTAGGAAACCACTGGATTCGATTTCATCTGGCTTCTTAAGCAACAACTCCCCTTTAATATCCTATTTTTCTCCCCACGTCCAAGACAAAATGATGGTGCTTGAAGCAACGATTCCGTCAAGTGCCCAACTAAACAAAATTAAGTGAAATAATATAGATCATTGATAAATTGGCCGTGGGAGAGATCTTATGCCCCAAGCAGTACCTACCATTAGGATCGTATAGAGATCTTATAAGAAACCAAGCATCACCTACCACCAAGATACTACTTTGAAATCCAGTACATGGCAATCTTTCCGGAGGATGTCCTCCCATGAATGATTATACGGAATTGAGCATTTGTTGGGGAGTCTCGCTACAGCCAAATCCAAGTCTTCGTCTTTGTAAAGATTTAGCGTATAAGAAAATGGATATTAAATATCCAACCTCACTACTAATTAAAAACAAATTGAAGGCAGCTTTGAATAATGATCTTGCCCACATAAGTTCATCAGTGTAAATTTTAAGGAAAAATGATTTATTTGACATGATATCAGAGTACAAGTCAATGGTTCTAATCTAAGCATTCCCTTCTCGATTTTCTCCTATTTGCTATCCCTATTATTTTGTTCGTTTTCATGTCCCACCAATTATTCCAGTAATGTAATTCCATCCATAACCGGTCTTGCGCGTGTAAGCACTGACTTACCCGCAAGAGGAGTGTTAAGTCATATGCTATAAATACATTGTTCGCCCGTTCTTCCTTTTATTGTGCCCATTTCCTTGTTGCCCGTTATCTTGTTAATACAGTTTCGTCCACAACCTGTCTTGTGCGTGTAAAGATTGGCTTGCATGACAAGAGGGATTAATAAGTCACATGCTGTAAAAATATTATTGCCCATTTTCTAACAGTTTAAACATTTAGGAAAAATGATTCCTATAACATATCCATTGGACGAACACAATGTCTTAATGCTCTGCCCTCAATTCGAAGAACCAGAATATCATTATATTTACTCAAACACAAAAGATGGAGCACATTCTTGTTCTTACAAGATTTTATATGAACAACGATCTTGTGGGGATGCTTTGCTTTCCTTGTCGGTAAATAATCTCATCAATTCATTTTATCAAACTTAAAATTTCCACCGGCGATCGACGATGCCTTGACTATCAATTACAAGTAACAGCTAACTATTCTTTAAACACGCGTTTGACACTTCCACTGGGGTTTCTTTAATCTATCCTAGGTAACTAACCCGTCTTAAATCATGACTAAGATCGGCGGGTAAGAACTTTATGATGGTTTTCCTTGGATCTGCAATTAGGGTTGATGGGTCTCATATTTAGGTGCAGCTGTCAAATAATACTGCAATTCTTGTGGACACCAATTGTCTAGCTAGCTAGCTACCTACTAGGGTTTATCAACATGCGAGCCCGTCAATTAGGGTTTCTTTAATTTAGAAGATTTGGTTCTTAGGCTGTCTTGTTAAGTCTTAGAAAAACAGCAGTTTGGCTTTAAATGAACCGTCCATTTCGTTTTTACTCTTTTTTCCAGTCGTACATTCATACCAACATGGAATCATCTTTCTCACTAAATAATGAATATTCAGATTATGTGGGGACTTTCAAGAAAACTAAACCAGAAAATCAAGATTAAAGATCGGTCTTTGAACTCAATTTCGTCCTTCAGTCCTAGAAGATAGGAACTTGATTAGACCCACTTGTTTGTTCTCTCTCTCAAACTCTACCTAATGAGGAGTGAATTCTAGAGGAAAAAGATGGCCCCAATTGCAATTAGTCAATCATAAGTTGAAGATATGCTGATTAGCTGTCCAAGGAATCAAGGGGAGATTTCCTAAATAGTTGGAGATATTGACTGAGAAGGTACACGGTGCTAAATTGAACGAATTGACTAAAGGTTAGGACGAAGGAGGGTTTTGGTCGAGCTCGAGCATAGTCAAGGGTATCGAGGAGTGTTATTTAAATGTAGTTGTCGATATTTATTCCTTGATAAACTATATATTTCATCGGTACTTCTATACGTCCAATGTATAATCATCTCAACTATATATAAAGCAAACTCGGTAAATATTTAAACCTGAAACTTTTCACATAATATCGTCATGCGTCATCTAAAATAAATATGGATAATCCCAATCCCGATCTTTACATTTCCAGCTTTCAATTTTTGAAGTGTTTCCAAATATATTGCTAATGGTTTCATCGGCAATCTCCAACTAAAATTCAAACTGTGGATCTTATTCCAGAAAGTTAGCAAACACGGTATTTTAGAGACTGATTACCATTCTTATACCTTACTATCCATTCCAATTCCGTTAATTTTATTCACATCTCACGTCTCTATTAATCCAACGGGGGCTAAGTAATTGTCGTGCGTAAACTTCGCGGGATTATGTTACTTTGCTAAATTTTCAAACTTACAGTATTACTTTTTTTCAAATATTTCAAAGCTGCAGCCTTGCATGACAATCTTCAAACTATCGATAGTCTCTTTCCAATCCTTTCAAAACTCTGTCAGCATGATATCGTTACTTGTTTTCAGGTATGCATCGTCGTAAAAAACCCACATACTTAGACTTTAGTCCGCGGGATAAAGCAGCATTAGCATTTAGCACTTACAATGGCGAATGGTTGTTATTTTCTAACTCACACATAAAAGGATTCTGCATATTATGAAATTAAGTCGCTTGTTTGCAACAATAGTTTCAATGTAATAATTTCTAATATAATCATTATGTCAAGTTCATTCGATATCATGGTTTATACATGAATAAAATCCTTATTCCTTATGTGAACAAGGTGGTTTGCATGCATTCAGGGCATATGTCAAAGAGAAGATTAGAATATTCAAAATTATTCAAAAAGGGTATTGGTCATCAGTCGAAAATACATTTGTAACTTCTAAACCTTTTTCTTAACTCTACAGTCTCTCATTGAAATTACATGTGTAGGCCTCTTTATACGAACTAGCGGGCATGTCCCTAGTATTACTCATAAATCATAATTGTTAGAAACTATTCACATCATATTAGAGTCATAAGCATATTTTTAGTACTTCTATATGTCATATTTACATTTACAACTGCTCTAAAATATCAAACAAGAAAAAGAAACAGACATGCTAAAGGTGTGCAAATGATCGTTTTGTTATCATGAGCCTATTCTCTTGACGCAAGTGAATTTCTCTTATTCAAAATTGTAACCACAATAATTTATAACAACCTTGTAGTAACCAACTTTTAAGTTTGTATAATGAGATTACCAAAATGAGGGGCATTGAAACATTCAAACAATAGGAGAAAAAACGATCATTCATTATAACTAAGGGGAAATCACACAAAACTGTCTTGAATATCGGGTTAGAATACGCTTTCCCCCAAATTCTCAACATTTACATATTATTCCTTTAACTTTCATTTTGTTACAACCTTGAGCCTCCATTATATTTTCCGTTAGCATGTCCAATACATGTGATTTTTAGGTTACATTTGGTCATTAGAATAAAATTTATGATAGGATAAAATTCATCATATTCTTGTTTAGTTCCTACACAAGAGTGAATAAAGTTGGATATAAGAGAGATGGATAAATATTCCACGGAAGAGATTGGATAAATGTGAATAGAATTTCTAATATCTATAATATAAAGGTTATTTTTCTTGAATACCAAACTATTTAAATTGATAAAATTAAAACAATATTTGAATTCTAATATAAAAAGGAATATTCAGAATAAAAAAAATAACAACAAATTAGTTTTTATTTATTTCTATTTTTATTTATATATTCGAATTTTTTTCTATCTTATAATATATATTCGATATATATATGTATTTATATTTATTACATATTTTAGAATTTTAGAATTTAGGTATATTAGTATACTTTACCAGTTAATAGTCCCATTGTTGATGATTGGATACGGGGAAGTTTTTCCTACTTCACCATAATGATGTCAAGCTTCAGGGTGCGGTGAATTATCCCGATGGAGTTGATAACGTGACCGAATCCCCTAACATATTTTGATCCTCCTAAAGTGGACACTCACCAGTATAATCATGAAAGAGGGGGAAAACCCAGCAAATCTAAGCTCGTTGAATGTAAACGATGTGCCAAAGCTGTCACGGGGCTCTTAGAGTCAACGACGAAGGCTTGTTTGGTCGCAAAGAGAGAGATACCTTTGCAGAGATAGAAACACCTTCGATCCTTGAAAATCTTGAGAAAATTGAAAAGAGGAAGTGAAGAAGGAGGGAGGGAGAGACAAGAGAAGGAGTTTCAAAAACTCTTATAAGTGAAATTCATATGAATATATGATGAAAGCTAAATAGAATGATTTATTACTGATGTAACAAGATAGGTCTACTTAATGTTTTTTTAAGGAAGCTTACCACAAAGATCATGGACACTGTTAAAGTATTTAAATAATAAACCACGTCTTTATCTAACAGCTTAAGCTTTTAAAATAGTTGACCATGCTCTCACAAAATCTCACATAGTATCAGAGCTAGAAGGTCCTGAGAGGACCTCGAATCTTCTAGGCCCCTATTTCCCTCCCAAATTAAAAGCTTTTAGAATAATTGGCAGTAGTCGGCGCCATTAGTCCAGATATGAAATTGTGCTTCCTCAAAATCTGAATAGCAACCTTTCCACGAATCTAGAGAGGCGGAGTAGTGGTTGGCCATGAATGGCAGCTCATCTTTAAATCCGGCGACAAGGGCTTGAATGGTTTGCTATGGACGGTGACTCATTGTCATATCTGTGACCAAGCTGATCATCCCTTCCTCAATTTCTTCGTCCAAGACGGATTCGGCATCGAAATCTTCTTGAAATCTGTCTTAGCAACCATCCAAGGAGAATCGCTTATCTTTGCATCGGCTGGTGATGCGAGAGCAAATACCCAAAATCGGAAACATTGTCCATGACTCAAAAAGGATTCGTCCGAGAGGATTTCATGGGATTTGGCGAATTTGCTTGGATGATTCATGAGATATTACTGGAGAAAATGTTTAGACGAATTGTAGAAAATAAAGTAGCTATTTGATTGTATGTCACTCAAATTAAAGAACTCAAACACTTCAACACGAGCCCACATGGGGAGTTTCAAGACAAAACAAATCCCGAAATCCCTAAGGACTTGAGGAATCGAGCTATCCAAATCGGTGGAGGAACTTTTTGTCTTTGGATCTTAGTTATCGAGTCCGCAACTTTATTAGCTGCTTTTCCACGGTGGGATACAGATGAACTTGTAAATTGGGCCAACGGTCACGGGTCTTTGGGAAAAGCACTCTTTTAACTTTCCACACCAACTGGTCCGTGCACTGAACAGCTTGAACCAGAGCTACTCATAGACGTTGAATGCCGGAAAAGGCTCCACTTCTCGTTCAGTGTCCTCGAAGGGCCCATACAAAAATTCAATTGGCATCCGCAAAGCCCATCGCTTCTGGTTCACTCAATCTTGAATTGAAATAGAGCGATACTTGGGCCCGTTTTGATTCAATTTTGGGAAAATGTCCCCTGAAAAATGCAAACACTTTTATGTTCAAAGGGTTTTCGAAAATACAAATAGTATTCAGTAAAATGTAATTTTAAAGTATATTAGAAAATGACTTTAGCTTAAATGATGTTCAATAAATACTATATTTTATGAAACACTTTTGTTATTTTTTTTTCAAAATTTCAAATAATTTCTATGGAGCTCAGCTATTAACAAGTCAAAATAGCTATCGGACAACTTTGCTCAAGGTCATGCGACCTAAAGCATTGCCTGGGTTGCTGTGACCCAAGTGACGATCGCCTAAGGTCGCATGACCTCTTAGCTGACAGTCATTAGCCTCCGTTCGACTCTTTCATGCAAATCATAAAGAAGATGAAAAATGAATAACCATTGATCGAGGTCAAGACTTGCATTTCGAGAATGCTATTTCTCGAAGGACTTCTGGATTTACCTTAGGTTAAAGGACCTTAGAGGCCTATGGAAATGCTCCAAAGTTGAGCAAAAAAATGAACCAAATACCATTTGTATTTGTTCAAGGGATTTTAGAGTCCTAAAGTCCACTTGAAATGTTGAATCAAACGAGACTTAAAGATGATGATTATTGTTAGAAATGTCGTGGATGGAGAGAAGTTCCTCCTCCACAAACTAGCCTATCAAGAATGAATTCTATCGTCCAAGTTCAGAGTTGAATCCAGACGAGCTTCGAGACAAGACCCCTTCCTGTGTAAATCATGCGAACCGACCAACGTGGACAGGTTCTAACTATCGGCATGCACCGCACCAGAGCAACAACGCGCAAGACTCGCTCTCAAACAAAGACGTATGCATCGAAAGGGAGATATGCAAGACATGGTCGGTCTCTCCCTGGCAGTTCCCCGGTCATTCGAAGAAGTGTCTCCCGTGACATGTCGGTACTCCGTGTGTTCCTTCTTCTTCTTGTTCTGATTACAATGCTTTCCCTTTCCGCGATCTTCAAGCTTTCAAATGTCATCGCTTTGTCACTTATGAATCAGGACGTAGAATTGAACCGACATGACCGGCAAAACCATGACTTAATCAACGAACAACCCGCGCCGTGCGATGGAAAGGGGAGTACGATCGGTTTTTTGCCCGTGACATCACGTCACTTTGACTGTGAACCAAATAATAGCGGATACTTCGGAGATATCCAATGACTTTTAATTGATATCTGCTTAGTGAAAATTATATCACCACACAATATGTCCCAATGATTCTTTTTCGTCTTATTCATTTTGTCACTTTGACTATGAACAAAATGATATCGAATACTTTCAAGGTATCAAATCATAATCTTCAATTGATTTCTGGTCGATAAAAGTTGCATCACCACATAACATGGCCTAAGGACTCGAAATCAAACAGACAAATTTTGGTGAAGGGCATTAGCTTTCATGCGTCCATTACATGCGTGCGCGAAAATTTCTCTTTGTTTCTGAAACATTATAAACTTGTAATGAAATTTATCTTTAATTGTACTGGGAAATTAGAAAATAAACTTGACATTATATCTCTGTTTACCACTATACAAATCCTTTTCTAGAAAGAGAACATTAGATAAATAAATTCTGTTATTTTTTAAATAGCAGAAAACAAACATTGATAATTAGAAAATGAACTTGACATTATCCCCTCACGCGTTGCTACTCCGTGTAGCTCTTCTTCTCCTGATTACAGTGTTTTCCCTTTCCGCGATATTGAAGCTTTCAAATGTCATCGCTATGTCACTTATGAATCTGGACATAGATTTGAGCCAACACGACAAGCAAAACCTTCATTTAATTGGGGAACAACTCGCCTTGCGCAAGGGGAGAGGGAAGTATGATCGATCTTTCGCCTGTGACATTATGTCACTTTGACTATGAACAAAATAATAACGGATACTTTGGAGATATCCAATCATTTTCAATTGATATCTAGCCAATGAAAGTTACATCACGACGCGAGATGGGCCCAAAAATTCTTTTCCGCCCATTATGTTTTGTCACTTCGACTATGTACAAAATAGAAATCGGATACTTTCAATATATCAAATCACTTTCAACTGTTTTCTGGCCCGTAAAAGTTGCATCAACGCACCACATGGCCTAAGGACTCGAAATGGAAACAGACAAATTTTGTTGAAGGCTGTTAGCATTCATGCGTACGTTATGTGCGTGTGCGAATAATTCTCTCTCTGTGCAGCATTATAAACTAGTAATGAATTTTATAACTTTAATTGCACTGAGAAATCAAAAAATAAACTTGGCATTATATCTCTTTTTACCACTATAAAAATCCTTTTTCTAGAAAGAGAACGTTAGATTAAAAAAAATTAAAAAAAAATTAAAAAATCTGTTATTTTTTGAATAGCCAAAAACAAACATTGATAATTCAAAAAAATGAGAGAAAATGAAAGAAGCGTTCTAAGTTTCTCCCGGAGAGTGCAAAGAAAAGGTTTACTAGCTGAAGAGTACTACCTTGAGATCGTCAACCATGTGAAAAACATTGTGGGTAACATCACGCGAAACTTTTGGGCTTTTATGGGCCTACATTTGACTCAGAAAAGCCACGTGTCAAAAACCCAATTATCGGGCTTGGTCTAGTCCGCCCACTGGATTGGCGGGCCTATCAGACTACGTCGAGCCGCCCGACCCGTGATGATGTTCGTTCGAAAGAGTGCACATTACCTGAAAATAAAGAAAATTAAAAAGAAAAGGACTCACATAACATGGAAAGGGTGAAAAAAAACAAATAAATGATTAAACAAGATTACGACCCCATTAATCTCTAATTAATCCGAACAAAGAATAGTATGATTCGTTGTTCCATAGGTCATCGCTTCCCACTATGTCGTTCATTCCTCATGCTAATCTTGTCCTTAAGCTAAACATGACAACATTGTCAGAGATCCAAGCAAGCTCTCCAAGTCCCCATTACATGTGCCCTAATAATGCACAACACCATCTCCAAATCGAAAAAACAAACGGACTAAACCAGAAAGGCCAAGCTCGTATTTTATTTCCCCATAAGCTTCCCTTCTTTTTTATTTAATTCCATGCTCCATCGGATTTGAACCTATAAACATTGATTAGCCCATCATCCATGTGACCACAACCACCAACTGCTGGTGACCCATTAGAATAATGTCGCGCAGGCCATCTGCTTGGAAATCTCTTTTCGACAGTTCGCCACTTGCGCACACATTTTCATCAGACCCTTTTGACCAGTATTGTATTAGATTGTGGAGCTTCGGACGTGGAGGTTATTAGGGCTTTTATTTTTTAATCCGGGTTGCAATCATAGTGACTCAGCCAACATGATTGGGGTGGGCAATCGTCATTTGTTTAAGTGGTTTGATTAAGGCCTACCGAATCATCAGAATCGTCGGCAGATGATTGCACTATTATTTCTTTAATGATGGGTTATTAGATTAAATAAGAATATTTGGAACTCCCCTAGCCTGGACTCGAGGTGTCTGATCATGGTGGGAATATTAAATGATAAAGAGACTGAACAGAAGTCGCTGATTAGTACTTATTTCGAGCTCCCAATCGTCTCGATTTTTCGAAGGGAGAAGAAGAAATCTGTTGTCCGGGGAAGCGGAAAGGACCGTTTTAATATTTTAGGAGTTTTGCAGAGAATGGGAACCGGAACTTGATTATCTGTTCCCAAACCCTATTCCCAAATTCCTTAGCTTATTTAGGGTTTTAAAGGAGTAGGATGTGATGACTTTCTTTGACATCCATTAACTGATTTCAGTTGATGCGAATTAAATCAAGTTAAATAGTATGAAATAAATTCTGATTTCGTTTTGTACTGTCATCTAGGCCTGTGCTGGGCTCTGTTGGCTCCTAAGCCTCTCTCTCATACGTCGATTTCCCCTTTCTTTCGTGAAGCTAAACAAATTGAAAAACATTTATGTGGCTTAACAAGATCGTGCCAATTAAATATCCTCTATTATATACATAAAGTAAAATTAAAGGCTGTTTTCGAGCATAAATACTTGCCTAAAAAGTTTCTTAACAACCTATACTTATTATTGAGGAAACCTGTAATCGTATCATCATAAAATCGAAAAAATCATAAATAAAAGAACATCGTTGACTATCTCTGTGCAATCTCTGTTTTGGCACATGTGTGTGTATTTGCTAGTATAGACAAAGAGTGCGTATTTGCTAGTATAGACAAAGAAACCCAAGTACTGCCCGAGAAGCTTATGTAATGGGAAAATCCATTGAATTTAATTAAATGTGAGGGGAATTTGCCCTAGCTACTAGCAGAAGCTCAGGATTAAGGGGAAAGAAACAGTCCTCGTGCCCTTGTCTGATTTTAAATGTTCAATCCAATCCATGGCCTACACTTTAGGGATGGATCTATAGCTTATGGATCACTTATCTACAACCTTTTATGAAGTTTTTAGAATAGAGGATGCCATACATTATTTTGAAACTTATCGGTTCACATGATAACGATATGATTAGATTCTTTTAAACAAAGCAATAAATGGAAATTTATAGGTACAAGCATCGGTTCCATTTCAACACCTAAGCCTATAAAGTTCTCCATACCATAATGCCATGGATCTAGGATGCTAGCTAGCCATGTCAAGGGTGTATCTACTTCCTCTATCATGCGTGAATAATTGAAATCTTCGAAATTATCTATGAGATAAATAGAGAAGATTTTGTATGATTTAAGAATGTTTTCTTTTTGAAAAAGTACTTTCGAATCAAACTAAAACGTCAAAAACTGCTTGATCAGATGTGGTTAAGCAGTTTAAATCGTCTTTTACTCATATCTTATTGTGAACCACGAACAACCATGAGAGTTTAGAAGGAACAAAGAAAGACATTGCAAAATCGAATTAGCATTCTTTTCCCCCTTCCATTTTTTCAGTCTTCTCTTATGGGGGGTTAAATACTTTATTTTAGGGTTACAAGCACGCAGTGGCACTTCACATGGGGAAAGAAGATCCATCCACTGAAGCAACTGATTCCCTTGGTACTCTAAATGATGTACTTTCGCTCCTCGCGGCGATGCATTTACTTTAAACGCCGATTCCTTCGCATGTGCGTGAGTCATGTGCGTGCATGTACCGCTTCGTTTTGAAGATTTGAGGTTCTTGGTGGGTAGTGGTACTTTGCTTCTGCAGGTTCCTTCCATTTTCAAAGCCTTCTTGCTTTTGTCTTCTATTTTTTCTTTGGTCAAACTTCTTGCACACTTAACGCGTGCAATAATGCGACGCTTTGGTTCCTGCAATTTTCCTCATCGATTGCAGCGATTGGATGAATTCTGAGCATGAATTTATGAGGGTCCAGGAGATGTGTTTCCCTCCAAAACGATGCGTAGGCAACAGCTCCAGAAAGCATACATGACATGTTGTGAAATGGTCTGTACCACCTTTTTGTTGTAGTGGGGTGAAAATTGTACCAAGTAGTCTCTTTCGTAGCCTTTGTTCGTGGACATGAAATACACCTATTAAAGAAATAAAATTCAATATATTATGATTTATAAACTGAGGTAACAGGCAATAACCCAATATCCTAAGAAATGACATACGTGATATTGAGGAGTCTCATGCTGTCGAAGACGACTTTTGCATCCATTAATAACAAAGTGCTACATAGTGTGAGCTCATGTTTTTAAGTCAAGTTGAACTTTCTATTTTAAGAGGAGTAGTGAACCCATGCTTTGGGGACAATCTACCGATAGGAGAAATAATGAGTATTTTAACTCAATCTCTTAGAATTCGAAACTCAAACACAGATAGGGATATGCAATCTAAGCCCCATTAATGTAATAACCTTGGCGACAGGCAGCATAGACATTTCATTTTTCTCTTGGACCTAGGTCCACTAGACCGATAAATTTATCCTGTGGATCCATGTAGACCTCGCGTATAGATCCTGTAAGATCAAGGGTTGTCATGCAATGAGTTCGGTGGACGCGCTTCCCATGGGCAGGTACTTGAGTGCTCATTTTACAGGTTCGTGGCCATTGCCCACAAGATGAGCTCTATCTTTGACAGCTTATGTCAACGTGCAAAAACAACACATGCCTACCAACATGGGACAAGTAATATCATTGACGGTAATTGCTGCAATTTTGAAGAGTTGTCGTGGTTATGAGGCGGTTGTCGAGCACCAGAAAAAAAAAAAAAAAAAAAGCATAGTAGCATCTTTTGACCAAGAGCTGTAAATTATCACTTTTGTTTGCGAACACGACACCGGGAATATTACTAATGATTTATAAAGCAATGTAATAGACAATAAGTTGATATTTTTAATATCCAGCTTGTACACAACGTCGGTTCATAATCAAACTTTGAAAATCGATCTTGGTTTTGCTTGTTGATCACGGAGTGTTCTTTCTTTTGGTTCTTTGTATCATAACCCAGCCACGTTACGCAATCTTAAAGACTATCAACCCCTTTAAGGGGTAGAACTAAGGAATCCGTCGCCTTTAGTAAAAAAGAGCTCGGGCGACAGTTCAGTAAGCCTACCCTCCAAAGACCAAAATCCAAATGAAGTTTCGTCTTTCGCAAGGGATAATGAAATCGATTAGTGCTTTAAACCCCAACAACTAAAGTTAACCCAAAAGCCATCATCCCTCGGCCTTCTTCCCCTGCCTAACTCAAGCGGAAAAGGGGTGATTAGGTTGAGATTTCGGGACCATAATCGGGTTTTATAATTCCCATGAGGGAGTTGACAATTCGGACAATTAGGTCCCCCCTAGGAATCGTCGTCGTCGTCGTAGGGGGTTAAAGTCTTCGAGGGGGCCCACGTGCGTGTCGGAATTATTGACTGTTTTCGATGACATTTTATAGGTCGCGTTCCCAGGGGCCTGATGGCCTTTCTTCCTGCTGTCAACGTCGTGGAAACCGCCCCACGCTGCGATGCTCTCTTTATCGGGAAGGGACCCTCCACTCCCGCGCAACCCCGTCGGCCCGCCCTAGCTTTGCTCGGTCAAATTCTATTTTATGGTTTTTCTACAAACGCGTCGATGAAACACGATTTAAAACTTTTTCGAGTATTTCGCGAAGGAGGTCATGATGGGACTGGCTGTGGTAAATGCGACTGCGGCATGATTTGGACATGATAAGAGAGAATCGAGAAGCAGCAAGCACCCAGAAACCCTAGGAACTACGCCTGCATTCCGTAACTAGATTGAACTGGTCATGCACGGTCCTGGCCGTGTCAGCGTCCTTAATGTTTTGCTTTCATTGCGAGAAACTGATTAATGAATGAATGAATGAATATCCTCTCTTTTTGCCCCGTGACATTCGTCTCATCAATTTCCACGACGAATGACCTAGAAGCAGAGAGGGATGACCACACACGCGACTGTACTCCATACCAAGGGCAACGACTGCAGTAGCTTCCCTTCCTCTTCCTCGCTCGGATTTGCATGGAAGGAAGACCTCAGACTGGGAGCGAGGACCCTACGCTGCACAGGCGCACTACACGGGCATGCATCATGATGTGACCTTTTTGTTTTATCCTTTGTCTTCGCATGCTCTTCTTTTGTGGTCCTTTCTGTTTGGGGAGGGAGAATTGTGGCAAGAAAACCCTAAGAGGGAGTCATGATGTGACTGTGCTTGTCCCCTACCGAGGGTAGAAACCACTGCATTTCACCCCTTCAAAAAAATTGTTACCGAGATCTGGCCAATTAGGTGACACACCTTTTTCTTAAATAGGATAAAAAAATGACAATGGCTTAATTGTTAAGCCGAGAGTTGGTCCTAAAAAATAATGGCATGAATGATTTAACGTGATCTGTGAATTTTAAATTTATTTAATGTGGTTTTTAAACTTTACCCAAATAAATATTATTGTCCTTGAATTTTTAATTTGTCTTGAGCATTTTCGTCCAATTTAGAGATTAATTTAAATATGCATCAAAAATTCAGAGATTATATTAAATAAATTAAAAACTCAATGACAACATTGCACGTTGAATTAAAATTTATGACTTATATCAAATAAATTTAAATTCCAATGATGGTATAGCACATTGAGCCATAATTTATGGACCATTTGCGTCATTTACCCCACACTTCCAAATTATCATTAACCATTAATGCTTAGACCACACAAATCGAGTTAGATTGCCATAAATAGTATGAAAGTATAACCGCCTCAGATAGATATCACATTAGGGGATGGACTAGATTGCACATCAATCTTATGAGTGATGAAAGTGATGACTAGAGTACGAAAGATGGATGACATGCAACTCATTGATCAACTCTGAGGACGTCGAGGAGACAAGAATCAATAGCAGTAGGGGTGAGCAGTTCTAGGTTCTATATGGAACTTCTGAAACATACTATGTATACTTTAAAACCTATAACCTACTCGTTACAGGTTCCAGGATCTACTCAGATTCTACCTATATTATTAATCAAACGATTGTGGTAATTTATAACCCTTAATGACCACCACTTGCTGCTGTAATTTACTGACCATAAAGTCACACAAAAATATATGAAAATTAATAAAGTAGAAGTCTCAATCATAAAATAGAAGTTCAAACTAATACTTCAAGATCATACACTAATCATCAAACGGTATGGGATATCGCAAGATTATACAAGTACATGAACCAAGAAAAATATTAAAACTTGTTCTAAGTTACAAGCTACTACTTACATGTTATAGGTTCATTCAATTAAGAACTTGGATCCTTATTGTTAAGACAAGTTCCTCATTTTTTAAAACTTGAAATTTATCTTGTATATTTTGCAACCTGGAACTTACAAGTTCCCATTGATATGGTTCTCGAGTTTCAGGTTTTACTCCAGAACCATGCTTATCCCTAGATAGTAGGAGTACCATTGAAGTAATGTATGAGGACACACACAAGTAGCTAGTGCTATAAGCTTGAAGAAGGGGGAGGTTTGTGATATCCCAAATCCTAAATTGGATGAATAAATACTAGGAATCGATTGCATGTAAAACTTATATCCAAAACGATAATTATTTGAATATGATCCGAGGAATCCTTTTCACAGATTTGCTACTTAGAATGGGGCGAATGGTGTATAAAGGCAATGTGGGAAATAAATGCCACACGGTATGAAGTACTATGCTATGGGAGTCAACTTTTGAATCCGTTTATAATAAAGTTACATCGTCGGAGCCCCTCTTTTTAAGGCAAGTTGATTTTTCTATTTTAATAGGAGGGAAGCCATGCTACGGGGATACCTAACAAGAGAAATAATGCGCAAAATGTATGGTTGCTATTCATGAGTAAAAGTATCTTCGAAAGGAAATCTTTTACCCAGAGAACGGTCCAGCAAATCAAGTGAACCATAGCCACTAACACTATGGGTCCCACAAAATCAACTAAAGTGAATAATTTGATCCGCTAGACCCGAGTCTAAACACGTATTTGCCTATTAGGGCGATAACATTGGTAGGAGCATGTATAGAAGAATATTTTCTTTTTCGGATTCTAAGTCCGCCGGAAGAGATGCATTGCAGCCGTTCAATTCACGTATCCCACGTAGATCTCAGACGACAAGTGGGCTTTGAGGACGCGAGAGCGACCAAGTGCTCCCCACGGACACAACCTGAGTGCTCATCTTAATGTCGGTGGCCAGCGCCCACGCTCCACGCACCATCTTTGACGGCTTACGTCAACGTGCGAACCCGCAACACATGCCTGTCAACTTAGAAAAAGTCATAGAGATAGAGAGAAAGCCGAAGCACGTTAGCGCTGATGCAAGCAAACAAACTCGATTGAAGTCGCATTTCGCTCGATGCGCATCTCTCTCTCTCTCTCTCTCTCTCTCGAAATATTTAACTGTACTCGCAGTTCGTCACATCGTTTTTGTGAATCGGTACTGTAGTTTGAGATTTGCTTTGAGAAAACGAATCCCTGCAGAGCACACCTTTCGATGAATATAATAAAGCGTCGAAATTCCGAAGGATAAAACTCTCTCCTCTGCTACTGCTGCACTGCCATTCACGAGAAGAGGCGAGGCTGCTGAAGGAACTGTAGAGACTAGAAGTAGTGGGGAGTAGATTTCCGGCCTCTGCTTCTTATGCAGAGATATTTTCGGGTTTATCAATACAAAATACAAAATACAAACAGTGCGTGCATTGAGAGAGAGAGAGAGAGAGAGAGAGAGAGAGGGACTGGAGAAAGAAGTGGCCAAAAATTGATATATGGATTTGATTGTGCACCAGCCCATATTAAATTTGTCTCTATATAATCCTCAGCTCGCATCGTTCGATCCCATATGATGCTCCTTTTCCATCTCTCTCTTTCTCCCAAAATTGGATCCTGCCCTTTTTGTCTCCATCCTCAATAAAGTACCTAAACAAAAGAGGAAGCAAAGAGATCTCTCCTTCCCTTCTCCTTCCTCTTCTTCGTCTTCCTTATCTCTGCCTCTCTCTCTCTCTCTCTCTCTCTCTCTCTCGACTGCGCAGAAGATGGGCACTGGTTGGAGAAGAGCATTCTGCACGACCATCCCTCGAGACCGGGATTCCAAGGCTCTCGAGAAGCAGCACCAGCGGAAGAGTATCAGCCCCGGCCCCAGCCCTCGTAAATGCACCGCCGCCAAGCTAGGGTTCTTGTCCGGCGGGAGCAACCCCACCACGCCGCGATTGCAGGCTCACCGCGAACCTCCGCCTCCGTCTTCTTCAACCCCGAGCCTGCTTCGATGCCGAACGGCTCCAGGATCGGCTCCGGCTTCCGGCACAGCGAGCGTGAGCCAGAGCGAGACCCCGAGGCTCGAGTGCAAGATCTCCACTCCCAAGTCGACGAAGATGACGCCCAAATCGCTGCCTGGCTCCAACTCTTCGTCTCCGCGGTCTCCGCTCAAGTTGTCTTTCTTCAAGAATAGCTTCAAGTTCAGAGTAGGAACCCCTCTTGGACCGCGTAATTAGAACACGTCGCATCATTTTTGTAAATCGTTTTCGTGAATTAATCAGTCTTCTGACGTCGTGCTTGTTGTGTTCCAGACCACGTGCGGGGTGTGCTTCGGCAGTGTCAAGACAGGCCGCGGCGCGGCGATATACACAGCGGAGTGTAGTCACGCCTTCCACTTCGCCTGCATCGCCGCCCACGTCCGGAAGCACGGGGCGTTGGTCTGCCCCATCTGCAACGCCTCCTGGACCGACGTACCCTTGCTCTCCATTCACAAGGACCTCCACCGCCAAGATTCTCAGCCACACTTAGACCCACCACAGCCATCGCCACGGGCCGAATCAGTCAAGCTCGAGGACAAGAAGATGATCGAATCTTTTGCTTCACCCAGAGCCGCGAGACCTACCACGCCCAATTTGCCAGAACCGGTTTCGCCTAAGTTGGCCTACTCGAGATGCTACGACGACGACGAGTCCCTGCTGTCCCCCACGTACGGGGCGAGATTCGTTCCGATCGACGAGCGAGAAGGAGAAGAAGGAGAAGAGCAAGAGGAGGAGGTTGAAGAGTTTCAGGGGTTCTTCGTCAACCCTACTCCGTCGTGCGCCGACGTTTCGCAAATGACGAATTGCAAAGACTCGACGCACGTCGACGTGAAGATCTTGCCTCAGTCCGCGGTCGTCTCCCTGTCCAAGAGCTGCGCCACCTACGTCGTCGCCTTGCGGGTCAAGGCGCCGCCGCCCGCGGCCGCCACGCGGAGCGGCCTCGACCCAGCGCGCCGCGCGCCGATTGACCTCGTCGCGGTGCTCGACACCAGCGGCAGCATGACCGGCGCCAAGCTGCAGATGCTGAAGCGCGCCATGCGCCTGGTCATCGGCTCGCTCAGCTCGGCCGACCGTCTGTCTCTGGTAGCCTTCTCGGCGGCTCCCCGGCGGCTGCTGCCTCTGAGGAGGATGACGGCTCAGGGCCAGCGTGCGGCTCGGCGCGTCGTCGATCGTCTCACGTGCGGCCAGGGGAAGAGCGTGGGAGACGCCTTGAGGAAGGCCGCGAAGGTGCTGGAGGACCGGCGAGAGAGAAACCCCGTAGCCAGCATTATCTTATTATCCGACGGCCAGGACGAAACGGTCCCTTACAGCGGCGAGAATCAGAGGCAGGCGTCGAGCCACATGCCGTCCACGCGCTTCGCCCACGTCGAGATACCGGTCCACGCCTCCGGGTTCAGCAAGAGCGGCGGCCGCGGCTTCGGTCGCGAGCCGTCGGAGGATGCCTTCGCGAAGTGCGTCGGCGGCTTGCTGAGCGTGGTGGTGCAGGATCTGACAATCAAGCTCGGGTTCGCGTCCGGATCCGACGCGGCGGAGGTCGCCGCCGTCTACTCGTGCGGCAACGGGCGGCCCGCCTTGCTCGGCGCGGGGGGGTCGGTCCGGCTCGGCGACCTGTACGCCGAGGAGGAGAGGGAGCTGCTCGTGGAGCTGCGGGTGCCGACTTCGACCGTCGGGTCCCACCACGTGATGACGGTGCGATGCGGCTACAGGGACCCGGCGACGCACGAGGCCGTCATCGGGTCGGAGCGGGCGCTCGTGGTTCCCCGGCTCCACGCCGTCCGGTCGTCGGACCCGAGGGTGGAGCAGCTCAGGAGCCTCTTCGTCACGACGAGGGCCGTCGCGGAGTCGAGGAGATTGACGGAGTACGGCGACTACACGAGCGCCTACCACATGCTGGCGTCGGCGCGGGCCCTGCTGATGCAGTCGGGCTCGGAGCCGGCGCAGGAGTTCGTGAGGGAGCTGGAGGCCGAGCTGGCGGAGCTGTACTGGAGCAGGCAGCAAGCCCTGGAGATGCGGCAGATGATGCAACGGCGGAGAGGGGGCGAGAGGGAGGCGACGGCGACGATGGGGATGGTCGACGCGAGTGGGGAGCCGCTCACGCCGTCGGCGGCGGCTTGGAGAGCCGCTGAGAAGTCGGTTGGCGCGGCGATGGGGAAGAAGTCGCTGGGTCGAGTAAGCGATTTGCATGGCCTTGAAAACGCCAGATTCTGAATCCTGATTCTGCTCGACAGTCAGTCAGAGTACATTTTGGAAGAGAAAATAGTTTGACACCAAAAATAGGAGAAATCAATTAGCTAGCTACATCCGGACCGTATAGGCCACATACGCCTGATCCGTTGGATCATGTTGATCCCACATGAAGCGACAGATGTTGTGCACCGCTCTAAAACCAAAACGGGCGCCCGCAATAACTTACCGAAAATTTAGGGGCGTAGTGTATTGTATTAGTTGGCGGTTTTGTGCAATGTCTGGGTTAAAGACATTGGCACTTGTAGCTCGTTAGGAGGAGGTTTGGCATTGAGGCCAGGGTTCCATTTTGAATTATGTGAATTAAGGGACAATGTGTAAATGAATTGTTAGTGCAATGGAATTTTTTTTCCCTTTTTATTTGGGTGCCTCATCTTTCTCATCTTGCATTCATTACCTATAGCTATTATCTACTCTTAACATATTAGCATCATTATTACGCGGGTTCGGCTACAAATTCTCCTGTTTATTCATTGCATTATGATTGGTGTTTCCCTTGAAAGATTAACTTGCCTCTGATCTTTTGCTCTGTCAGTATCTTTGCAGAAGATTTGTGTGTTCTAGCGTGCTTGGGTGTGCTTTTGTCTTACTCCACGCGAAAGTTCATTTCACCGTTCGGTCTTTTCCGAACTTTTGAGATTTTGAGTTGCACTGGCGGTCCGACATACAGTCTGCCTACAGGAGTTATAATCATAAGATGATGGCTGCCAATCTACAACACATCAATTATTGAAAAAAATCGACTGGTTAATTACAACAGTAGCAGTATAACATACAATCCAGGTCCACGAATGATAAGTCGATGTCCATACCAAGCCCGCGCCAAAAATCCCTCACGTCTATCCTGCAAAGCCGAACGAACGTACACAGCAGTAAGAGCAAACCCACATACACGAGGGTCGATCAAAAGGAGGGTCATCTGCCGTTGACGCCCCCTCGGTATTCTGCAATCCTCATCTACCTTTGAAGTGAAGAGCGAGAACTTTGACAAGGTGAGGAACGTAATCCTCTTATTCCGATTTCCGAGGCAGTAAGGGAGAAGTTATGTGAGAAGAATTCAGTAATGGAGCTCATTTCTGGATTTGTTCGACTTTCGCTCTGATTTTCTGTTCCAAAAGAGAGATCTCTGTCTCGAGGCTGAACATTCTGTTAAGAGCGTGCATGTTCTCAAGGGTCTCACTCAGAGTACGCCCATCAGTTCCATCGCATCTCAAGTGTTGCATTGGTCCATGGAGCAGCTTGTTGACTATTCCTCGGCTGAGATCATCCACCGCTCGCCTAGTTTTCTTCGGTAGGTCATCGCCCATCTTTGACAGGCACTTCTCTAGCTCCGCGACTCTGATTCTTTCTGCATAAGCCCTCAGCTTCTTAATAGTAGGAACAGTCTCTAATGAATCCCGCCAAGCCTCGAATTGTTTAGACTCCTCGGAGATTATTGCCTGAGCTTCCATGGCTTTCCGGAGGCGATCCTCCTTGTTGGCTGCCACGACCTCCTTAAGGTCATCAACATTGTACACTCGTGCAGTGCTAACATCAGCAACGCAAGAACCCACATTCCTGGGAACAGATATATCAACGAAGAGCCTCAGGCCCCCAACTTCTGAACTCACGGGAGGAAGAGTCTCCACATGCTCTTTCAAGAATAAAGGTGTCTCTGATGCTGTGCTCGTGAATATCACGTCAGCTTCGCCTGCGCATTTGAGCATTTCTGCGAGGGGCATGTAGATAATATCAACACCCTTCATCTCTTCACGAATCGCAGCAACTTTCTCCTCACTTCTGTTCACTATCACCATCTTTGTACATCCTTTTGCCACCAAGTGCTTGATCACGAGTTTACCCATCTTGCCTGCTCCAATTACTACCATTCTGGCTGTAGCATGGCAGGATTCCGGGATCTTCATCAAAGCCAGCTCAACAGCAGCAGAGCTTACAGAAACAGCTCCAGAAGCAATGTTCGTCTCCGTTCTGACCCGCTTTCCCACAGTGATGGCGTGCTTGAAAAGCCCGCTAATGTTTCTCCCAAATCCAACAACTCCTTGGCCAACTTTTACAACCTGTTTAACCTGAGCAAGAATTTGACCTTCTCCAAGGACAAGAGAATCAAGACCTGCTGAGACTTCAAAAAGATGCTGTGTAGCATCCCCATTGTACAACAAAAACCGGTGTTGACAAAGCTCTGAAACAGGGATCCCACTCGTCTGTCAAGAAGAAAAGTAGTGATAAGAACTTGACTGCATTTTGTGCTATTTCTTTCCATAACGTCACACGAATTAGAACAGGTAATCAACTAGACAACAATCATAACAGCAAACTGTTAATTAACAAGGCAGCATTAATTTTGTAAAGGCAAGACCCCCAAGCAAAATGCTGAGGACACAAATGACACAGGTTATCTTCCATACTTACCCATGATGCTTCATTAGTTTAAATTCTTTACAAACTGTTTAATAAGTTTAAAGGGTTATGAGCTGGATAGGTCAGGTGCTTTTATTTCTGCAAGGAACTAACAGCAGGATATTATAGAAACACAACTGCTAAAGGATCCCTGTCACCAGAGAAGAATAGAAAGGAAGAGTCCGTCACTAAAAAGAATTCAAAGGAAAGTCGAGTTTAATAAATTTAAAGGTCTATGACCAGGGATAACTCAGTTGCTTTAATTTCTGCAAGGAACTAACAGCAGGATATCATATAATAACAACTGCTAAAGGATTCCGTTCACCAGAGAAGAAGAGAACAGAAAGGAAGAATCTCGGATTAACAAGAACTCAAAGGAAACTAGTGCTTTTCATCCATAAAACAAGTATCATAGGGCAATTAATTGTTGCAAGAATCCAACAATCATAGTCATGACAAGGAGCAAAAGTAAATCACCTTAGACATCCATTCGGTCACTTCTTTAACCCCACGATGCTGAGACAAAGCGACAACATATATCTCCATTCTGTTGCAGGTGCTAAGGACAGCTGCTTCTTCTATATGATTCAAACTACAGAGTTCTCCAATGGCTCGAGGCCATTCTGCCTCAGGGATGGCAAGTTTCTCACGCATCTCCACAGGAGTTGTGTGCACGCTAAGCCCAATAACCACAATGCTGCTCCTTTCTTTTGTATACCCTGACCAAAACAATTGAAATAAATTTCGTGATCTCAGCTTAGGAATCTAATGTCACAACATATACTTTCGCTTCTATGTTTTCTATTTGCATCATTGCTTGAAAAGCTATACATAAGCAGATATCTGGTTAGTCAACCCTCATTATCTAGAAGACCACACACAAAAAGTCTTCACCAATCACCAGACAGTGATTGGTGGTCATAAACAGGGAAGGACTGAATTTATGCAACAGGAAGAGAAAGTAGGTAAACACATTTGTGGCCCACAAATAAAAGGAAGAAAGTCACTCTATATGAACATGCAGGACTGTTTTAAGCTCAACATATCTAAGAAGAGAGGGAAATAAATAGTTCCACCTCAAAGGTGAAGAAAGGGGTACATCACCATAGGAACAAAATAAAATCCGAATTGCTCAAACCCCAGACAAGATTCTCAAGTTCAATCGAATCATTACGGTTTTAACCCAATTTGGACATCGAAACATCTTCAGTCAGCAATCCTACACTACCACCTAACTCTAAACCTCTTGCTTGGCCTTGTATGCATTTCTATCTAAAACCAAAGGTAGAAAATGGTCTAGACATACACTCTCTCCCTTATGCTACTATGAATTTACCTCTTCAAGATTAAAGACAACATTCACCATCAAATGAAGCTCCATGATTTCAGAAAATACTAACAAGTTCACAAATTCTCGAACATAATAAAACCGCCTAACCCCTCACCACACCAATCCTAAAGACAAATGGAAAATGCTTCCGATAACACGCACTTTCATGAGATTGAACAACATAACCAGAATCCCAGGTTCAGAGCACACGCAAGAAATCCACTTTGAAGCTCAAACACAACAAGGAAGAGGGCTCACTATCGGCGGCAGAGGTCTTGAGCTGCTCGAGAGCGGAGATGCTGGAAGTATCGACGTCGGGCGATCCGGAGACGGCGTCCGACGCGGCGACTTCGCATCTCACGACCCGATTGAACCCAACCCCAACGCTCACGCCCCTCTGCGCGAGGAATCGCCTCCTGGGCAACCCAATTGGGGACGGCCAGGACAGGGAAGCCCTCGACAGCGACGGCGACTGCGACGGCGCCGGCGACGGCGACCCATTACACAGAAGGAGCCAATTCTCCAACTTCGCCCCGGTGAAGCCGCTCGAGACCGCCATCACGCCCGTCGGACCCCCTCTTTCCAATTCACGACGCGGAGGAACGGCAATGGAGGTCAACGAAGCGATCGGAGAAGGGGGGGACGGCGGACGGCGGTTCTGGGTTCCGTCGGCCGGCGAGATGGGAAGGGGAAAAGAGCCCGAAAGGGAGGATCTTTTCCGGTGGAGGGGGTTGGCTTGTGGTGGGAATGCGAAAGGCGTCAAACGTGAGGTCGTTTTTGGGGGGCGAAGAGGCAATTGACTCGTGGCCGAAAAGGAAGGGGGGCCGGCCGGCTCGTGTAAATCAAATTCAATCGGATCGTGGAGAGGAGAGGAGGAGGTTGACGATATGGGAAGGGACGGATCGAGGAGATTTCTGCGCGCTCTGATTGGTGGGTTGAATCCACGTTTTATCCGCTCTTTGCCCCTCGATGTCAGCCTCCTGTTATATGATCTTTGGGAGGGGCCCCACTGAAATGCTTCCCCTCCCTCCCTCCTATTATGAAATTCATTCAATGACGATGGAAATCTCCCGAGTTGACGGGGCTCCTCCAAGTTGGTCCCTCTTGATTTCCTCCCAAGATAAGGTACCCAAGGGAGCTTTACATGTCACATTTGATTAATTGAATCCATGTCTTCGTTTTCCTTTTCTTTTTTTTTTTTTGGGTGCATTGTCATGTGAAGACAACCTCGAATTCAAAAGTAGACGTGACAAATGAATAAATTAAGTCAATTTTCTGAATTGTGAATCGTTTCAAATCTTGATTACTTTAAGGTCAGGTCGATTTTGAGCTATCTTGGAGGATTTAAGTCCGTTTCGGATTTGGTCCGATTCAGTAATGTGATTTTTGTGCATATGTGCAGGCTGCTCGGGTTTCAAGGGGTTTAATGGATTTGTCTTGTCTCGACTTTTATAATTGATGTAGACATAAGCAAGGAGAAAAGTAAATTTTCCTTCGGTGTGATAAAAAGATGATTGAGCTACTCTACGAAAAGGGATTTGTAAGGCGTCTGGAACTTTGCCCTTCTAGTGCAATTGTTAAGCCGAATGCAATCAGCCTACTGAAGGTACATAATTAAGGGATAGTGACATAAATATTACTTGAACTTTAGCCAAATATGTAATGTGATCCATGAGTTTTTAATTTATTTAATATGGTGTCTAAACTTTTGTCAAATGTGTAAAATAATCCCTAAATTTTTAATTTGTTCAATGTAATTCTTGAACTATATAAAAATAGTTAATATTCTCTTCCCATTAATTATAAATTAGGGACAACATTGAATATTTTTATACAATCCAAGGACTGAATTGAATATATATGAAAATTTTAGGGACCATATGAAAGCAATTAAAAATACATGGATCACTTTGCACATTAGACTAAAGTTGAAGGACCCCATTAAACAATTAAAAAGTTTATAGACCACATTTTGCATTGAGCTAAAGTTACTGAATCATTCATGTCAATTTCCCTATAATGACTAGGTTGTGAATCTCATCAGGTTAGCTAAGCAAGGAGCTGGAGAAAAATATTCAATATATATAGCACTTGATCACGAAAAATACATAAATGATTTCAATATCATCAACAATGGTAAATGGCAAATTTTAACAATACGAGCTGCTTTTTCATATATATAATGCAGAATCTCATTCATGCCTTTTCTAGATGGAAAACCCCCATCTTGATAGAAGCTCTCTTCGGAAAAGGACCCTGCGATACAATGCTTAGAATGCGTGTATTGCATGTCTTATGCTTTCTTAGTTTCTCTACGTTATGATGTATTGGCGATTGGGATTTGAAGATAATGCAAAAGTCGAAACAAAAGGCTCGAAGGGATGCCACAAAGCACTCTAATGACCATGTCTTCACGCGCAAGCCGATAAAAAAGCTGAATATCTGAAAGTATATCTCACGGTCTCTGTCTTTGATGGAAAATATGCTTCCCCAAAAACAAAAAAGATGAGGTCGAAAGAGACCGGCGACACCGTCATGGAGTACGTCTACATGTCGCACTATTACCGTTCTCATAGTCTCTGTAGGAAGGCGTGGACTACTGTTGTTCTCTCATTTTCAGGATACCGGAACACGGCGAGCTCCAGAACCTTCAAGTTCCGATTCTCGCTATTATAACTGCGGACTGATAAAGTACCTGTTACTAAACCAGGTGTACGTATTGAGAAGTTTCAATCTCAAAAAACTGTAGAGAGGTGAGAGTTAGATGAAAGTATCTGAGCGAATATGAAATGGTAATGTATGGACAATAGCACATTTGGCTCAATCGTGCGAGGAGACATGACACCTTTTGCCTTGGATGCACGCTTTGTAGTGTTGCAGTCGTCTAGTACTGAAAATCAAATGGTCTTACCGCAAGAATCAATTTGATAATAGCAGATATTTGGATCAAAGGCAAAGACTTGCGCCTCCAATAATTCCATCCTTGCACATAAAGACTGAGTTACAAGCTTATTATAATATATTATGATTTGAATCACACCGATCTCCATATTGGATTTGGGATTTCTCTAATCAAACTATAAATGAAATTATTCCATCGGCTCTAATACCATTTGAGTCTCGGCTCTAATATTATTTATTAAGAGTGTGTAGCAGAAATCCGATACCTTCACATGAGAGATCACTAAAAGAAAGTCTAAATTCGAGCCCATAAATATATCCAATCGGACACATCTTCACTCAAAAACTTTCATTAATGAGTTATGAGCTAATTGAAATATATTAACTGCTTCACACCATACCGATTCTTCAATATTAGATTTCTCTAACACAACTCACTTACATGTGCATCCAAACAAAAACAATTGCGACTTCTCAATCAGATTGATCCATTTGATTCGCTCATCACCAGTAGTTTAGAAGTTCACATCTTATTGTAATTTAATTCGGACAATCTTGCCGTGGCATTGAAGAACTGCACTTGCCGTGACAAACGATGAAACTGCTTGCCAAAACAACTTAAAAGCGCATGTGGAATGTATGTAACTTTCAATCGCCGCATTGTCCGTTTCATTAGAGATTTTAAAGCTAAGAAAAGCGCTGTTGGTGCCCTCCTCCCACTGGGCAATACAACTCCTATCTTTGGCATGCTAATTATGTCATTTTCCTGGTTCAACCAAGGATACATATGGCTCAACATAGTGTTTCTTGAAGTTACAGTACAAGATTTGGGTGCAGTTCAAGGCAACTGCACAAGTTGCAGACAACATCATCGTACCCCGTGTTAATGCTTTGTTTCTTTACCATATTTTATATCTTGGGCAACTGCGGGAGCTCTCTATTTAGCATGTGTACTTTGCGGTTGGTATAACGATGCATCGAATATAGTGCTTTTTCATGTCTTCAAAGTGAACTCTCCGATCTCCTTTATGGGCACTATAATGAATCGGACAATGCCGTCGCAACCGTACTATGATGTCGGCGTCCACGAAAAAGGCAGCCGACATTTCATCAAACGAGAATCATGCTTGTAACGAATTGAGGTACCATATATCCTTCAATTAGTTTAAATGCGGATGGATATGAACACAGAATACTCTCGCGTCAAACAACTGACAAGGCGCTGATTCTTGAATGCAATGACACCCGCAGCTCGAGTCGAGTCAATCAGAACGGAGTACGGATAATCAGCTACATGTTTGGATCTCGTGTGGATCATAGAATCTGATCCGTTTTGGATGAAATGCCGGCAGATGATGCTTATGACTTGCAGATGTCTTGAGCAACACGACAACTTTCGGAATGTTATCTCCACGCTCATTGACTTGCATGACTAATTTGCTGGTTTACAGAAATTTGTCTTCTGCGCTACAGAATCTACAAAGATGCGCTACAGAATCTACAAAGATAGTGTATTCTACCCTTAAGCATCTATATTAGTCAAATTAAAGCATCTATAGAGGAATTTGTATTCTACCCTAAAGCATCTCTATAAGTCAAAATAGCAATGCGAGTCGATAAGCATGGAGATAATATTCCCAGAGTTGTCGTATAGCTACATACGTATAGTTAAAGTCAAAGTTGAGTAAGGATGATTGGTTCCGGGATGGCTCTTATAATCGGTTCTTAGTTTTTTTTACCTTAGAACCTACCCTATTTTTCTAGAACCAATTCTAAAACCTATTATATTTTTCCAGTCCAATTCCAAGGTCCACCCAATAACCTATCTTATCTTTTCGTTACTGATTTTTGTTCATTTTTTACAGTAAAATCATACGAGGCTATGAGTAACGAAATGATTAGAAATAAAAGATGAACAATAGAAATCTTAGTCCACTAGAAATAACAATCCATAAGATAAATACATAATCATGTACAATTATAAACGATAAAAAGTTCAAACACATAACATAAAACTTGAATTATAAAACTCCATTCCTCATTCATCCATAAAAAATTAAGGGAAGAGGAAGGACTGGCAAGGAGTTTTGAGGAATGATAAAGGACGAAGGAGTATTGAGGTTAGAATTTTGGAGAAAATAAAATTAGAGTTTTGGCTTTTTAGCTTATAGAACCGGTTTCGAAACCTACTCCAAAACATTGTATTTTAGTCTCGTTCTTGAATGGGTATTCACTCGGAATTTGTCCATGAACCAATACAACCGGTTTTAATAGGAACCGATTCTTGGACCTATTTTTCAGGCGATCTGAGTCAATTCTCGAGAGAATCGGTTTAGTTGCACATCGCTAGAGTTGAGAGGATGTTGGTTCATGCGCTTGCACATAGCACTTAACTTTGCCTTTTAGATGCCACATTGCCAAGCCCATACTCGATCAATTAGCACTAGTTTAGTGATGTGCCATCCTCGCGCCTATTAAATTTGAATTTAAAAATGAATGGAAAAATAGTTCTTCAAATGTTTTCCCTGGTGTATTCCACCAATAAAGTTGATAAAAATAAAGAAAAAAGTTCCTTTAGATAAATTTTTGTTATCCTTCTCAAATAATTACCTGAGTCCCAACCCTTCGCCTTAATGGACCTAGGCTCAAGCGTGAGGGAGTTTAGCATGAGCACTGAGGTCATGAGCTTAGGCATTGGGGATCCAAGCATGGACACTAGGGTCTTGGGCTTGGCCTCAATAGACTTGGATGCGAGCACGAGCTCTAGGGTCCCAAGCTCAACCTCTATGAACTTAGGCGCGAATTCCATGGACCAAGGCTCGAGTGTTGGGGACTCGGCCTAGCCTCAATGTACTCGAGGCACGTGCACCATAGTCTTGGGCCTCACCTCTGTGGATCCAAACCCAGTCTCAATGGGCTTGGATCGGAGCATGAGCATTGAGGTGTTGGGACCTAACCTCTATGGACTCGAGCTCGGACGCCAAGGTCTTGGCATGGTGCTAGTATCCCAAGCCCAACCTCTACGGACCTAGGGCCAAGCACCAGGGTTTCTAGCCCAACCTCTATGGACTTAGGTTTGGCCTCAATGGTTGTCGATGGACTTGGCCCCGGTCTCTAGACCTATGTATGTTGCCAAAAGTAATAAAAACTGCTTTTTGGTGTTTTAAAGAGGAAATTATTTTCCTAAATTTAAGTATAGATTTTCTGTTAATTAGGAAAATATTTTTTAGTAGCTCATTTTCCAAAGTGATTCAAATGCCGGAAAATGATAAAAATGTTTTCCATGAAACAAATGGAGAATATAACTTTCTCTATTGCACTCTAAAAGACTTATGTAATGTGGCTGTGTTACTCTTCTAGAAAACTATAGGTATTACTATCAACTAAGTCCAATACATTCTTATAAATCGCATCTCACGTTATAGTTCTCATTAACTTTTAAAAATATGTATAAGACAGCCGCGCAAAACGCCAAGTAACTAGTCCACGTAGTCCGTGAAGACTTCAAATCCTGTGACTTGAGTATACAAGCAATAAGTTTATATACAAGTAATCCTCTACTTCCAAACGCCACCAGCTGTTCTTGGACAGTACATAGATCTGATGCTTCTCATGGCCTTCTTGAATTACAGACTAGTTTAATCTAGTAATCTAGTAACGTTGCTGTGTAACAGGTCTCTGATAAAAGAATGATCTTACATGATTTCGCTTCCAATTTTAGTTCGACATAAGCTATTTTGCTCGCTCAAATGAGCTCCCTCACACATACACATCCACAGTTGGACATGGCCGATTCAGGTGTACGAATGCGAAGCCTCTCTCTCTCTCTCTCTCTCTAGTAACAGCAGATGAACTGCTTTCAAACGAGGTTCAATCAAGTGGGCAGGGAGGTGTATATCCACAGAGATGATTTACAGACTAATGTTGCCTATATCATGTTTGCTGTCCGGTACTGTTTCCACTCGAGGAAGTTGGCATACCTAGAAACATGCTTATGTCAATTCCTGCTTGAGCTTATACTGCAACAAAGTTTTGAATTCACTCTCTGCCAGATCTAGTATGCGTATGCTCCACCCAGGAGAGGAAGAGGGGAACTCTTTGGATGCATCAACTAAAGCCACTGGCCAATCGACCTTGAGGTCACCAGCAGAAAAGATCTCCATCCCAGCTGGTTTCAGCTTCACGTACCAAAGAGGGCAAAAGGGATCAAACCGCCAGCATCTTCTTGGAGCAGTAATATAGTGCACATGATCAGATTATGATTTCTGCCGGTTGGCAGTAAAAACTTTGAACGATAGATAGTGCGAGCTCTTAATCATAATCAATTCACCCCACATGAAGCTATCAGCATGACATGACATGCAACGTAAGACCATCTCTTTCTCGAGAAGAAGAAAGCCTGCTCTTGATCAGCAAACGGGAATGCAGACCGAAAGGGGGATGTGCACAAATAGAGAAGGGAAAATTTTTTTGGCCCCGGTTGCTTTACTTTTGAATTGGCTTCTGTCCAAGCGAAAACGGGAAACAAAAGTAGATCATCTCAAGCCTTCTAGGAAGAACACGATCATTCAGTGGACGAGTGTGGATCATATACTTACGTAAAATCAAGATGGTCCTAGGTCGAGATCATTCATATTTTCTCTGAAAACTTGATATACAGATGACAGCGAAGGCCCATGTCCATTACTCTTAAGACGGCTGTCGCAAAATATTTCAACAGTTTGCTAGTCGGTCTACAAACAAAAGTTGAGATAAGGGGGATAAAATTCTTCATCTATGTACAGTGACAAACCACATCGAAACATGTAATGAGATGAGGAAGGTCCAATTCTCGTAGCTTACATTACACTTTATATAAGGGGACGCCATCAGCAGTACTTGGATTGTCACCAAAAAGATGAAACTACTCTCATGGTTATATAAGGAACTTTATATCACTAAAGATAGAAGCAAAGCACGAGCATTTTGTTCGGACAAACAATGTCAGCACTCAACCATGGCTTTATGTAATCCAGATCTATGAGTAAGTAAACAGTTACTTATTTTCTTTGAGCTAGACTAGTCACTGATCAAGGTATGCTTTTACAGTCTCAAAAGTTCAAACTGAATTACTATTCATTGGATGATGGAGCGTCATCCTTGTGCTTAATCATACCAGAATCCACAAGTGTAGGAACCTCAGCTGCAAGCCACGAAGCTAGTCCCAAACAAAGTGCATGCTCTATACCAAAAGGAGGGCTGCCAAAATTTGAGACAACAAAGATCAGATTCCCACTGAGCCACCATTTTACTAAAATTTGGGCGGGCAGAGAGCAAATTGATTCCATAAAGTAGTACCAAGGCATTTGAGCACGCAAGATAAACAGAAGATGCAGAAAAATTGAATCCTCTCTATTTCCAGAGCATCTTTCTCTTCGCCAAATGAAGAACCAGCTCAAATGTGAAACAACTACTTCTGTTGTTCACATCAAACAAATCATGGAATTAGACATTTAGCATAAAAATCAAGAACCATGTTTGAACAGAAATCTAAGATGGCCTTCTAAATCCATGGTGTTAACAATTTTCATATCCACCTTACGATGAGGGACAATTGCATCAATAATTTCATCATTGGACATTGAGACTGAGTTATGGGCTAATTACAAAATATTAACTAGTCTAGACCACATCGATTTTTATATCAGATGTGGGATTTCTTTAATCCAACGTGTTGCTACACCATCGGCTCTAATACCATTTGAGCCTTGGCTCTAATATTATTTATTAAGAGTATGTAGGAGAAACCTGATACCTTCACCTAAGACATCACTAAGAGAAAGCCCAAATTTTAGCTCATAAACATATTCAGTTGGACGCACTTTCACTCAAAAATTTCAACTAATAAGTCATGGGCTAATTAGGATATATTAACTGTTTCATACCATATTGATTCTTTGACATGAGATTTCTCTAACACAACTCACTCACGCTTACATCATAATAGAAATGACTATGACTTCTCAATTAGATTGACCATTTGATTCGCTCATCACTAGTAGTTTAAAAGTTCACATCTTATCATAATTTAAACCCAACAATCTTGCCGTGGCATCAAAGAACTGCACTTGCCGTGACAAATGATGAAACTGCTTGCCAAAACAACTGAAAAGCACACGCGGGATGTATATAACTTTCAATTGCCGCATTGTCGTTTCATTAGAGATTTTAAAGCCAAGAAAAGCGCCATTGGCGCCCTCGTCCCACTGGGCAGTACAATTCTATCTTTGGCATGCTAATTATGTCATTTTCCTGGTTCAACCAAGGATACCTATGACAACATAGTTTTCCTTAAAGTTACAGCACAAGATTTGCGTGCAGCTCAAGGCAACTGTGCAAGTTGCAGACAACATCATCGTAACACTTGTTAATGTTTTGTTTCTTCATCATATTTTATATCTTAGAAAAAGTTTAATTCCAGTACTGCAGGAGCTCTCTATCCAGCAAAAATGTACTTTGCGTTTGGTATAACGATGCATCGAATCTAATGTTTTTTCATGTCTTCAAAGTGAACTCTAAGATCTCCTTTATGGGCACTCTAATGAATCAGACAATGCCGTCACAACCCTAATATGATATCAGCATCCACGAAAAAAGCAGCCGACATTTCTATCAAACGAGAATCATGCTTGCAACGACTTAGGGTTACCACATATCCTTCAATTAGTTTAACTGCCGATGGATATGAACACAGAACACTCTCACGTCAAACAACCGACCAGGCGCTAATTCTTGAATGCCAAATACCCGCAGCTCGAGTCGAGTCAATCAGAACGGAGTACGTATAATCAGTTATATGTTTGGATCTCGTGTGTGGATCATAGAATCTGATCCGTTTTGGATGAAATGCAGGCAATTTATCAGCCTATGCCGGCAGATGATGCTTAAGACTTGCAGATATCTTGAGCAACTCAACAACTTTCGGAATATTATCTCCACGCTCATTGACTTGCATGCCTAATTTGCTGGTTTACAGAAATTTGTCTTCTACCCTAAAGCGTCCACAAAGATATTTGTATTCTACCCTTAAGCATCTGTATTAGTTAAATTAAAGCTTCTATAGAGGAATTTGTATCCTACCCTAAAGCATCTCTATTAGTCAAAAAAGCCATGCGAGTCGATGAGCATGGAGATAATATTCCCAAAGTTGTCACATAGCTACATATGTATAGTTAAAATCAGAGTTGAGTTGGAATGATCGGTTTCAAGGTGAGTAGGTTTTAGAGTTTGAACCTATAACATAATAAGGATACTAGAAGTGTCAAAACTTATGTATGTCGCTCACTTTAATAATAAAAATTTCTTTTTTTTTTTTGGGTAAAGATAATGTATGTATTAACTTTTACCCAACATGGAATATACAAAAGAATGAGACCCGACACCAACAAAAGGGCCTTACACCCAAGGTGAGTGCAGGGGTGTCATGGTAACCCAAAAGGAACCAAAAAGGAGGGAATCAACCTTGGCAAAGTAAACAAAGCAGAAACAAGGCACAGCTCAGTCTAAGAAAATAGACGGGCTAAGGCTCCAGTTCTGTTGCAATCTTCTATTGGCAATTGTATTTGACACCTGATGGAAGGTCAATGCCTTATCCCTAACAACCTTGTCAAGACGTTTCTTCATAGCCGGCAAGCAAAGAGTCCGATCACGAAAAATGATATTATTCATTTCCTTCCAAATGATATTACATATGGCTCAAAAAGCGAACCAAGAGATAGTAAGGTGGAAGGAATCACCAAATAAATACTTGATAGCCCACTGTAGGTTATCCTTCCACGAGCTATTATGCCAAGGCAGATTACATCTAGAAGCCCAAAAAATGGCTAGAGCCCCGATAGTCTAGTCAATATCTAAACCCTAAAACGATGCCTTCTAATACCTTTTTGCCAAATAAGAACCCTAAATCCCCAAATTAAAAGAGAAATTCTCAATTTCAAACCCTAATCGGCTATTAAACCTAAATTCACTCCCTGTTTTGGTTTGCCCCCAAAATTAATAGCTCAATCTTGCAAATAGAGAGCAACAGCTCACCACCCCAATTTTTCCCCTACAAACCCTAATTTTCTCACAAGAACCCTAATTTTTCCCTTACGAACCCTAATTTTCCCTTCTAGTTGAGCAACACAGAGAGAAATGCATCTTTACTATGGGTGATGAGCAAGTGATGGCGAGCGCATGGTGAGTGACGGCGAGTGAGCGAGCGACGAGGCTAGCCTTTTTACTCAAGTTCAAACCACATTGCTTTTGCCCTGGACGGCCTACAAAATCGTTTTGTTCATTACCTAGCCACATTGGACTAAACGATGTCATTTCGCACATCTACGTGGAATAGGTTTTCAAAACTATACAATATGTCATGTAAAATTTTTATTCACAAATTCCGCATAATCAATTTGATCGGATTTTCTCGTCATTGATACTTAAATAAACAAGCGAAAACTTTTGGTATCAAAATGAGCATCATACATAAATTTTGGCACTTCTAGTATCTTTCTCCCAACCTAAACCTACAAACCTGAACCTACCATTTTATAAACGGTTCCCTTTTTATGACCTTAGAACCTACCTTATTTGTTTGGAACCAGTTTTAAAACCTACCCTGTTTTTACAGTCTGGTTCTAGGGTCCACCCAAGAACTTGTCTTATCTTTTTGTTACCTTTTTTTTGTTCATTTTTTACAACAAAATCATATAAAGTTATGAGTAACCAAATGATTCAAAGTAAAAGATGAACAACAGAAATCCTAATCTGCCAAAAACTACAATCTATAAGATACATATGTAGTCATATACAATTATAAAGGATAAAAAGTTCAAACGCATAACATAAAACATATATTCTAAAACTCCATTCTCCATTCATTCATAAAAAAATTAGGGGAAAAGGATAGACTAGCAAGGAGTTTTGCAGAAAGATAAAGGACGAACAAGTGCCGAGGTTAGAATTTAGTGGAAAATGAAATTTGAGTTTTGTCATTTTAGCTTATAAAACTGATTTGGAAACTGATTCCAAAATAGGGTGGTTCGGTCTAGTTCTAGATGGATATTCACTCGAAACTGGTTGCAATTTGTTCCCAAACTGACTACAACCAGTTTCAAAAATTTGGAACCCATCCTTAGATTGATTCCTATGAGAATGAGTTTGCGGACCTATTTTTCGGGTGGTCCGATCCGGTTCCCAGGTAAAATCAATTTAGTTGCACGCCCCTAAAGCTAAGAGTATGCTTGTTCATGTGCTTGCTCATAGCAATTAACTTTGCCTTTTTGATGCCACGTGCCAAGTCGCATTGCTTAATGGTGTCACCAGGCCCATACTCGATCAATCAGCACTAGTAGCAATGTGTCATCCCCACACCAATTAAATTTAAATTTAAAAATAAATGGAAAAATAGTTATTCGAATGTTTTCCCATATGTATTCCACCAATAAAGCTAATAAAGAAAAGAAAAAAATTCCTTCAAATAAAATTTCCATTATCCTTCTCAACTATATACTTGAGTCCTAACCCTTCGCCTTAATGGACTTAGACTCAAGCATAAGGAAGTTTAGCACGAGCACTAGGATCTACAGCACGGATGTCAAGGACCCAAGCAGGGACACTAGGGTCTCGGACTTGGCCTCAATGGACTCAAATCCAAGCACGAGCTCTAGGGTCCCAATCTCGGCCTCTATTAACTCAAGCGTGACTTCCATGGACCAAGGACCAAGCATTGGACCAGCTTGGCCTTTATGTGCTTGAGCCACATGCACAGAATCTTGAGCCTAACCTTTGTGGACCTAGGCCTAGTCTCAATGGGCTTGGACCTGGGGTCAGGACCTGAGCATGAGCATTAAGGTCTTAGGGCATGACCTCTATGGACTTGAGCTCGGACGCCAAAGCCAAGCATCGAGGTTCCGAGCCCGACCTCTGTGGACTTGGGTTTGGCCTCGATGGTCCTTAGTGGACCTAGCCTCTAGGCCTATTAAGGGTTATGGAAATTGATTTCTGATTTTCTAATGAGGAAATTATTTTTTAAATTTAAGCTTAGATTTTTTGTTAATTAGGAAAATATATTTTATTAGCTCTTTTTCCGAACTGATTCAAATGTGGAAAATGAGAATTTTTTTTTCATAAAATGAATGGAGAATATAACTTTCACTATTGCACTCTAAAAAATCACTTTTTCACTTATGTAATGTAGCGTCTTTTTTGCATGAATCTTAGGCATCCTTAAATTATGTGTTGTTTTTCGAGAAAACTAGAGGTATTACTATCAAATAAGTCTAATACATTCTTTTATATCGCAACTCACATTATTGGTGTCCTTAACTTTTAAAAGTATATAAAAGACATAGCCGCACAAAACGCCAAGTAACTAGTCCATGTAGTTCGTGAAGACTTCAAATTCTGTGACTTGAGTGTCCAAAGCAATAAGTTTATATACAAGTAATCCTTTACCTCCAAAAGGGACTAGATGTTCTTCGACGGTATATAGATCTGATGCTTCTCACGGCCTTCTTGAATTGCAGACTTTTTTTATTTAGTAAAGTTGCTGCGTAACATGTCCCTGATAAACGAGTGATTTACATGTTTCCCCTTCCAATTTTAGTTCAACATAAAAGCTACGTAGCTTGCTAAAATGGCCTTTATCACACATACACATCCCCAGTTGGACATGATCAATCCAGGTGTACGAATGCAAAGCCTCTATAATAATAGCAGATGAACTGCTTTTAAATGGAGTTCAATCAAGTGGGCAGGGAGATGTATATCCACAGAGATGATTTACAGACTAATGTTGCCTATGTGATGTTTGCTGTCCACGATTGTTTCGACTCAAGGAAGTTGGCATACCTATAAACATGCTTATGTCAATTCCCACTTGAACTTATACCTCAACAACGTTTTGAATTCACTCCCTGCTAGATCTAGTATGCCTATGCTACACCCAGGAGAGGAAAAGGGAATTCTATTGATGCATCAACTAAAGTGACTAGCCATTCGACCTTGAGGTCACCAGCAGAAAAGATCTCTATCCCAGCTGGTTTCAGCATCACATACCAAAGACGGCAAAAAGGGTCAAACCAGCAGCATGTTGGAGCAGTAGTATAGTGCACATGATCAGATCATGATATCTGCCGGTTGGTGGTAAAAACTTTGAACAATAAATAGTGCGAGCTCTTATCAAAATCAATTCACTTCACATAAAGCTATCAGCATGACATGACATGCAACATAAACCATCTCTTTCTCAACATAAGACCATCAGCAAACGGAAATACAGACCGAAAGGGGGATGTGTGCACAAACAGAGAAGGGAAAAAAATTTCGGCCTCAGTTGCTTTACTTTTGATGTGGCTTCTATCCAGGTGAAAACAAGAAACAAAAGTTGATCATCTCAAGCCTTCTAGGAAGAACACAATCATTCAGTGGACAAATGAGGATCATATACTTACGTAAAATCAAGATGGTCCTAGGTCAAGATCTGTCATATTTTTTCTGATTAAACTTAAAATATAGATGACAGCAAAGGCCCATGTCCATTACTCTTAGACGGCTATAGATGATTAGTGATCATTAGTAAGAGGTGATCCTTATGATGAAGAAGAGAAATAAGAACCCATATGGAGAAGTATATGCTTTAGGTCAACATATATCTATGTCTACTCACAAAGAACGAAGGGTAATTGATCAGATTCGTGGATGTTCCTATGAGGAAACACTTATGATGCTTGAACTTATGCCTTGTCGAGCGTATTATCCCATTTTTAAGTTGGTTTATTCTACAGCAGCAAATGCTAGTTCAATGAAGCAAGTTTAGTTATTAGTAAAACCTAAGTCCACGAGGACACTACTATGAAAAAATTAGAACCTCGCGTTTGAGGACAGAGTTATGCAACAAAAAGACCCACTCGCAAAATATTTCAGCAGTTAGTTGGTAGGTCAACAAACAAAAGTTGAGATAAGCAGTATAAAATTCTTCATCTCTGTACAGTGACCGATTAGCTAGGCAGCTCATATCCAACTTGTGTCACCCAAACCATGTCAAAACATGTAACAAGAAGAGGAAGGTCCAAGCTTACACTAAACTTTTTTATAAGGGGACGCCATCAGCAACACTCGGATTGTCACCAAAAAGAAATAACTACTCTCATGGTTATATAAGGAACTTTATATCACTAAACATAGAACCAAAGCACGAGCAGTTTGTCCAGACAAACAATGTCAGCACTCAACCATGGCTTTATGTAATCCAGATCGATGAGTAAGTAAACGGTTACTTATTTTCTTTGAGCAAGACAAGTCGCTGATCAAGGTATGCTTTTACAGTCTCAAAAGTTCAAAATGAGTTACGATTCATTGGATGATGGAGCGTCATCCTTGTGCTTAATCATACCAGAATCCACAAGTATAGGAACCTCAGCTGCAAGCCACGGAGCTAGTCCCAAACAAAGTGCATGCGCTATACCAAAACGAGGGCTGCCAAATTTGAGACAACAAAGATCAGATTCCCACTGAGCCACCGATTTTAGTAAAATTTAAGGAGGTAGAGAGCAAATTGATTCCACAAAGTAGTAACAAGGCATTTGAGCGAGCAAGATAAACAAAAGATACAGAAAAATTGAATCCTCTTTATTTCCAGAGCATCATCATCTTCGCCAAATGAAGAACCAGCTCAAATATGAAACAAATACTTCTGTTGTTCACATCAAACAAATCATGGAATTAAACATTTAGCATAAAAATCAAGAATCATGTTTGAACAGAAATCTAAGATGGCCTTCTGAAATCTATGGTGTTAACAATTTGCGGATCCACCTTAAGATCAGGGACAGTTGCATCATAAAACTAAAAGGAAATTCCCAGGAACCAAAGATGCCAGTCTCAGTAGCTATTTTAGAAGCTAATAAGAACAAAACAGGAAGATCCAACCCCTCCCCCTTCCCCTAAACAGGCATTCAGGAGAAGCACAAACATCAGCATGAATGCTCACAAATTCCTGAGTAACAACCCAAGAATAAGAAATCTTCCTCTTCCCCTACAATTTGTATCTGCTATCGAACTTCATCCTCTTATCAGAGTCAAAGAACCTCCAAGCCATTGCACGATCTAATACACGATTCTGTTCTTCTCTGTTAATAGAAAATGAAGTGGAACAGCGACGCATCAACTAAACCAAGAAGCCAAAAATTCCAAACCCCTTATTAACTAAGGATTTATGATCTCTAAGCTTTAAAGTTTTGGCTTTTCCGGTGTGTCCCTTAACCAACCCAACACATCACATAAACATAAAACACAGAACAATATCGAATACGAACTCAGCTCCATCAAAGAGGCACAGGAATGAACAAATTACCAGTTTTTGGCCCAGAGCGGCTTGAAATGCACCGTCAAGCATATCTTCCCTCCTCTATACATCTATCCCATCACAAACACAAACACCCACAAGTGAAAAACACGAAATTGGACAACGTTAAACAGCAAAAGGCAAAACTTCAGGCCAAAAGAATGGAAATTGGCAAAAGAAAACCAAAGAGAAAGGGAGGAAGACAACCTTCTGGGTCTTGCCGTCGAGCTGAGGGAGCTCGAGCTCCGGGGCGGTGGCGGGGTAGGTGACGGGGATGTCGAATTGGAGGTCGAACTCGTACTTGAGGAGGTTGTGGACGTACCAGCACTTGCCGGTCCAGCGGGTGCCCTCCGGGTTGGCGGCGGAGATGCGGAACCAGTCGTTGTCGTTGGACTTGTTCATCTGGGTGTAGGCGATCAGGGCTTTGTACTCCTCCTTCAGCCGCTGCGTCCACCCCGCCCCGTCCCTCGGCCCCGCCTTCGTCGCCAGCAGCGGGATCTGCGTCAGCGTCGACTTCGTGCTCGGGTCCCACCCCTCCATTCCTCCTGCGCTCCTCTCTCTCTCGCGCGATCCCCGAATGCTCGCGGCCGGACGGGATCGCGATTCTATCGGAGACCGATCGTCCCTCTCTTCTCTCTCTCCTCTCTCTCTCTCTCTTTCGGCGATGAAAAGTCGGATTCTTTTCGAGGGGTGCCCTTTTGTCAGTCACTTTGGACAAAATATTCGACTTCGGTTCGGTCGGGGCACGAGTAATTCTGTCGTCGGCTAAATCGAGACCTCTTTCTCGACAGTCGCTTTTCAATGCAGTTTAGTCATTTTCTTGTTTCCCAAAATTTATGCCGTAACAAAATAACTTTGATATTCGATTTTCATTTGAAGAGATATTCTGTGACGATTCTAGACGAGCAACATCACAATTAGGCAATAGACAATAATAATTTTACTTCAAATAAAACTATTGTGTTAGAATTTAATTGATGACAAAGTTTGGGAAGAACCAAAAGGAAATTAACTATGCTGAAATTTAATTTACGACAAAACTTGAGAACACAAAAATGCTGTGTTAGAAATTTAATCGATGATGCGACAACTAGAATAAAGTTAAACGTCGAAATTTAATTGATAGCACAAGTTTAGGAATTGAAAATACAATGTAAGGAAATAAAGACAATTCAAAGATAGTAAATTTTTTCGTTTGTGTTCGGGACTCTAGTACACGAATGGTGGTAATTGTGCCATAGCTGTCTCTAAGCAATTCTCTGGCATTGTAGCGATGTTGTTTCATCTCCATAAGTTTTGTATCAACATTCTTACGATGCCATGATCTTGTATTCAAGGGGCTGTTCCCTTAAAAATCATGCATTAGTTGCTTCACGACCTCAATCACTTTGTTCTCCAATAACTTCAAACCTATAACCTCATCTTAATGCCATTTGTGCGTTCAACTTTCTCCTTACAACTTTATAGTTTATCAATCTTATTAATTGATACCTCTATCAATCGTCGTTAAGCATACGCCTTTATATATCAACAACTAATTGATAATGATCATTGATGTGCATAAATATTGATACCAATCTTTGTGGGCGTCAACCATGAATTGAGTGCTTGATAATATTTAATGCTTTAGTCACATGTCTATCCATATAACAACCAAGTCATTTTGTAGGGCAAACATATCTATTGTAAAACGTTCAAATCATTTCAATGTATATGAATATCATCCACATTGAGTTTCTCGAAAATATTTTTACAAATTCTTTTGAGTTTATTATATCTTTATGGGATTTACACGCCGGGAAGAGAACAAATCCAAACAGGCTAGGCTCACTTCTAAAGCAACTTTCACATGTCAGGAATAAGCCCATTTCCTCAAAAGCGTAGATGATCTATCTTTTTTACTTCATAGGGGAAGAAGAACGCAAGGTCTACATATCAATTCGTTTGTGCATTGTGTCCTTGTGCACATGAAATACCTCCACCTCTTCTTTTTATTTGCAATTCACACTCCTTTTTTTCTGAAAACCTACCTCGAGAGACATAAAAACAGTCGCTACCAAACCGCTTCGTGCAAATGCGCACTCTGCTCTATTCTTTAGACAGATGAGAGCATTCTTGCGTCAATGGTCAAACGACTGTCGTTCTTTTTGTACTGTCTCAACGAAATGGCAAGAAAATCTAGGACAGTTTGCTTTTGTGATGGTCCTATTGGTTACAAGACCTTATCACAAACAAAATTGAATACACACAAAAACCCAACCCGTCATACAACAATTTTTCATTCCCAAGGGGCTGAGGAGTAAAAGAAATCCAAAATTCACCTATCTCACCCAAAAGATCCAGCCACTACTTCTCTTCATCAGTCAAATCCCATGCTCCTAAAAAGAATAGAATGTACCAAAGAATTCTATTTTTAAAAAAAATGAAAATATACACTTTCTTCTTCTGTCTCTTCTTTCCTTGCTTACCATCTGATCCTGAGTGGTGATGGATTGTATAAAAATGGGCGAACTGTTGTTGGGGATTAAAAGGTTGCCGACTCGTGAGAGAGCTACCGCCATGCAGAACCTGCTGAGATATGGGGAAGAACATGAATTACTGGTGCAAACTATGCATTTTCCAGCTGATCCGGGCTGTAGAAATTTTTCTGCATGGATTGATCGCGAGACTTGATTCCAAAGAATATGGAGGCAGCACATAGTTCTATGCAACTTGTACTCAGGTTTCTTTGGTTTCAGAAAACATTTCCAATTTTTGTTTTCATTAGTTTTGTTTTAAGAGAAAGGTAAAATGAAAACAGTTCGTAAGTTTGAATTTTCTTGAATACAATTGGTAGGTGATGATGAAACATTTCAAGGAATAAGATTCGTAAAAATTTGCTCATATTCCACTGAAATTGTAAGAGAAACTTTTCTTTTGAATTTCAAGCCCTCCTTCTCCTTTAACACAAATACAATGAGAATACAAGAAAGTTCTTTTGAATTTAGAGCTTTAATTTTGAAAACAGTATCTGTCATTTTCATTGAAAGCTAAAAAAAAACACTGCAAAACAACTTCCTGGATAGTTCTCTTTTTTATCTTGGAAATGATAAAAGAAAAACTACAAAATTTTGTGAATCAAGAAGACCTAAAATTTCTGATAACATTTGGTTGATGAGATTTCATGTGAAATTTTTTCTGATGCACACCAAATGAAGTCCACTTTCAACTGAAAGGAAGCACCTAATGGAGGGGAGAAAAATTAAGAACACTATTGAATGGCAGCCAAACGACAGCCCGTACCAGCATGGTTGAACTTCCATCACGTAACAGTTAGATCAGCCTTCAGGTTCTTGTCAAATAGCCACCCTTTTGGATAAATAAGATTACGAGCTTCCAAATGGAGATGCCAGTTTATTATTCTTGAGCAGCCAAAAGGAATACCTTCCATCTGACTTTCATCTTCTACAACTTGTTGTATAAACGTGGTCTCCTAAGAAAAGATGGATGAGGGGAACAGTAAGTGACAAAACTATATCATACACATGATACCTTCAAGGAATTTCCAGAGAATTTTGAAAAAATTTTAAGAGGGGAACACCAAGATATTACCTGAAAACCCTCCTTCACTGTGTCCAATTGCCGTACCGGACGCAGCGTCAGGCGCCTCCATCTCTTTGGATCCCACACGATTGTACTGTTAAAAGCAAACCCTGACATATCAACATGAAAACGTCGGAGTCTTTTACTTTTCTCATTTGTGTGCCATCCAATCACTTGACTTCCATTACAAACTGGACCTTCAAGAATAGCCTTGCTTTTGCTCTGTGCAAGCATGGCAACTGGCCAAGTGCCAAAACGCCTACATGACAAGTAGCTGAAAGTCAGGATTTGCCAAAAAGTTGCACAAAGCAAAGTTCAGCAATCTAACAAACTCGAATATATAATAACTACTACTTATTGTAATGCCCTGGGTCATCTACTATAGACATGTTGTCCGCTTTAGACATTAAGTTCTCACGGTTTTATTCTTATCAAAATAACTCATACTATCCCAAAAAAACACATATGTACAGTTAGAGAACCCATAACCCTTTAAGCTAGCTTAGGACTCCCTCCCTAAGTAATGTGGGACAGAAGACATATGCTTAGCCTCACTCATGTACTGCCGAGGTATGGCCTCCTCTGCCATCCCTCTATACTACCCTGCGTTTAGGTCATCACATTCTCCACCCCTTATGACACAACGCTCTCGTTGTGGCCCCCCATATGCTGCAGAAATCAACTCCGATACCACCTGTAATGCCCTCGGTCTGCCACCGTACATATATTATCCGCTTTGGACACTAAATCCTCACAGTTTTATTCTTGTCAAGGCAGCCTATACTACCCAAAGAAAACACGTATATACAGTTAGAGAATCCAAAACCCTATAAGACAACCCAAGACTCCCCCTAAACGATGTGGGATAGGAAAAATGCACTTAGCCTCGCCCATATATTGTCGAGGTGCAGCCTCCCCTGCCATCCTTCCATACCGCCACGGGTCTGGGTCAACACACTTATGGCCCTGAACAATATCCCAACTCCCACCTCAAGCTTCTTGCAGCAATTGGCTATAGGGAACTAGAAGTCCACCAATAGTCAACTGATAAAAGCATCGATCTCAAGTCAATAGCCCAAGTATGCGATAGAAAAAATGAAAAGACATTAGCCTAACTAGGCACCTCTCAACTGCATGCTTCAACTATTGGCTTTAGCAGAAAGAACCATGTGGAAATGTGACGATCACCCTTTGAATAGGAACCAGATTACGACATATAGTCGCTGATGCTTTTGGTAATCACAAATTCAACAATAATTCTAATAAAAGACACAGCAAAAGCCACTATCATATCATAAGTGGAAGATCCAGAACTAGAGGGAAAAGCCACAACAAAGGAGTAGAGTACCCCAATATGGCTCTGAGTTGTTCCCACAATGTGGAGAAACTCCAAGAAACCTCTTGCAAAAAACTTACACTATCCGACTAATTGGGACCAAGTTGTCGATCCATCCACTGATTACGAATTCCTTTCCAAATTACATGTACCTACCGACAAGGAAGAAGCAACAACTCGCTAGGATGCTAGCTGCTTATATACCGAACTAGAAGTATTAGTGAACTTGAAAGAGGAAAATGTGATTGAATGGTCTCAGCTAGGAAACTCCAAAATCAGTTTGAGCTGTTACAAATTAACAAATTATTTTCCTGACAAAAAAGCAAGGATGGAGAAAACCATTTTGTCACCAAGCTGATGCAGACACAATAAATTAGTGAAACACTGTAACAAAGTTATGCCGGTGGCAGTGTGAGAGAGGGATTGGAGTGGTAAGAATTAATAGAGTACCAGCAAGGAGTTAGTTGATTGCCAGGCCTACAACCTTTAGCATGCCACATTACAAGATTAAACAGTGATCATCCTCAAAAAATTTGTTGCGGGTCAATTTAGCAGGATAGTGTGTAGGCTGAAATACATATCTAGCCTGTAGGATAATCTCATAAATATGTACCCAATACAGTAAACTAGTACCCTACATGGTAGAGTAGAAAGCCATTCCAAGTTATGTTATATCAAAATTGATGAAAACAGAGGTATCAAACAGATTATGGCAAACAGGGTAATACACTCCCCAAGCAAAATGTTCCATGTGCAATATGCCTGCCTTTGACACAATCTAAATTAGCAATGAGTCAAGGGCAAGATTTTGCAATGCTCATTCCCACCTACCACTAAAAATCATGGCAAAAGTTCATGTATTGATAACATCTCCAGCACTGATTAACCTTTAGAGACTAAACAGCATAAGTAAACAAACAGAGGTACCTACTGCTAGCATCATTTCCAGATAACATCAAATCACCTAAGAGACCTGGCATAAAATCTGTATGACATTGTAACAACAGCGATTAAACATTAAACAGTTAACAGAAGTCTGAAAGGGTACCTAATTTGTCTTAGGCCGTGGAACAACTCAAGAGAATAGATATTATCATCGTCAGCAAAGTAAACAATTCCATCAAGCTTATGGCGCTCAATATGCTCCAATGCGGTGTTCCTCTGATGCACGCCCCTATCCTTAATATCTGTAGAATTCTTCGTACATACCAGATGCCGATACATAACTCCGCTTTTCCTCAATATATCTGCAGTCTCCATGGAAACGACATTCATCTCCACCACTATCCACAAAAGGGGAGGTGGCACAAGCCTCAGTACGTGGCCTAATCTATTTAAAAAGTAAGCTTGTGCTGCTCTAGAATAAGTTGGCGTAACCACAATCAACTGCTTCTTAGGCACCAAATCAGAACTTCCATCTGACTTCGCCCTGACTCCTGCTCCTACTTCAAGATTCGAACTTTCGCGCACAAACTCGTTGTGCCTCACCGGATCATCGATGGCGTTCTCCAACCGAGCGTTGACATTGACATTGGGCGGCTTGATATCCAAAGAGAAGTCAAGAGCCTGCAATTCGTTTACATGCCCGAAAGGGGTCATGCCGAATAGAAACCCGAAAAGGAAAAACAACAAACACCTGTACAGCGATCTCCTCCACGACCTCCTCGGCTGCTTCCCCAGCAAGACGCACGTCAAGAATCGATAGATGTCGAATCCCGGCGAAGCCGAGGAGGGCTTGGCCGAGGCGGCGAGAGTCTCGCCGTTCTGGTAATGGCGATCGTGGTACGGCGGCGACAGGGTTCTCCTGGTCGACGCCATACGGGGAGAACACGGGGCGAGAGGCGGGGGGGCAAATCACATCATCATCCGACCAGCCTCATCAGTTGCTGGAAGATCGACGGGAAGGGAGGGCTCAAATACACGCTAGCGGATTCCCGGACAGGTGGGGAATCGGCAATGTACAAGAATGGTGAATTGGAGTTGGATAGATCACGCGAATCGAGTGAGGAGGAAGTCGAGGGTAGTTAAAAGATCGAAGCTGATAATAAGGATTCGGTTTTTTTCGGTTGAGCTGAATTCGAGGGTTCCGTGAGATGTCGGAGTGCGCCGACGATTTGGGGCGACAGAGCGGCTGTGGTACTGAACATGCGATCCGACGAAGGGATCGGACAGCTTTTCCTCAGAGAGGTCAGTGAATTTCTGGGATAAATTTCAAGAACTCAGAGAGAGAGAGAGAGAATCTGCGTTGAGCTTTTCATTTTTCATTTTCCCATTTTTATTGAAATTACTTGCGGGGATGTATCACAATGATTAGCTGGGTGCAGGGAAGGAGAAGTGGGATTTCCTTTTCCCTTTTTTCTTTTTTTGGACAAATTGGAGAACTAACAAAGAATACAGCCAAGCCACGACGCATATTGAATGAAGGAAAAGCAACTATATATTTCAGAAGGCTAATTATACGAACACAGAGTTGAAATGTGCTAACTTTCTTATTCAGTTGCCCGATGAATATACAACTTATGACGAAAAGTTTGCATTTAAAAAGTAAGTAAAGGGTGATCGATGAGTAAAAAACAAGTGGGCATATCATGGTTGAGGCTCCACATTGCATTTAAAAGGTAAATGAATGGTGATTTTTTTTTTTTGGTCAATCTTACTTTATTTATACTCTAACACTTACTCTCAAACTTTTGCCCTGCTTCTTGCACGGTGTAGGAGTCGAAACTTACTCTTAAAACCCCCTTGCAAAGCGTGGAGGTTGAGAGTAGTGAAGGGTGATTGACGAAGAACTTTTTTGTACAGTGGTCTTCGTTCTCGCCTATCACATGGCCATGGAGGAAGTGGAAGGGAAAGAATGTCACCCTTGTCTTTATCAGCATACGTTTGCATCGGCGATTTCCCATGCATTAGCTTCACAACTTAATAGAAAATCCGATCATTATATATCTTATTAAAGCATCGTTTTGATATATTTTCCAAAAAGTCAGGATGGTGCACCATGCTTAAATCAGGCAACTTTTTGTTTTTTCGTATAAAAAAAATCCCAAAAACTTGTCTTGGAGATTTCTAAGCCGTCCGATCAAGGTAAAGAGTGAAATTTGATTGACCATCTAGATGTGATTTTCTACATTTATTTTAGTGATACGCTATACCGTCAACGATGGCGTCCAACCATCGTTATTGGGCCTCATTTGAATTCTTCGTATCATTTTCCGCCGGCCTATTTCCCTCCTCAACTCACTCAATATCAGACACGACTCTAGTTTGACCTCTAGGAGCCCGCAATTCAGGTATTTACAGGTTTGGACCTGGAACTTGGTGGGCGGCAAAACCAAAAGAGGGACCGTCTGATGTCAGTCTCAAGAATTTTGTTCGGCGGATGAATTTGTTTTAGTTTGAGAATGACGAAGATCTGAAATCAATTTATCTCGCGAAAAAAGTGATTTGATGGTTAGTTCACCAAACTTGATGGGAACCACCCTCTTCTCGAATGGTAAAGTACCACCAACATTGCATGAACAACGTTGACAACGCGGAGGCCACAAAGTTTTTATGAAGCAAGAACATTGCGTCGGCTCTAGGGAAGTAAGTAGATAAGGCAAATTTAGGCAAATTTCATTTCTACCTTCTTACAAAAAAAATAATATTTGTGTAATATGTTATATCTCTCAACAGGAATCTAGCCATCTATCATTGCGATGCTTTTCCAAGAACAGTTGAGCACCTTATGACCTCCAAAGCTAAATTAGACATGTTCTATACATGCTGAGTAGATTTCTTGAGTTGTGAAAGCGGCAGGCAATGACTAAACAATCTTAGCACATTATTTTAGTTGATAAATGTTTGAAGCACCCAAATTCAAAGATATGTACAGACCTGGGCTCTCCATATGGACAGATCCTTTTGATTTGAGTAATTTCAGAGTCTCCTATGACATAAAACACGCATCAATGCATCTTTGACCCCAGCGATACAAGCCTGCCAGGGATTGGACATTTACACAGAAAAAATATGCCTCTCAGAATATCCAATGATTTTATTCTCCTTTTGCTTTCATGGACAGGGTTGATGCGTGATTCGACTTGACAGCTACAAAGCAAATCACCAGCGGCCACACCCAAGATATCTCGTGTATAAATTGCATATCTGGATGGATATCATTCCTCTCCAGCAATCATCCATCATATCTTGAACAACGCCACTTCCCTTCCACTATATGTGCAGTGTAGAGCGATAATTTACTGTCCCCATTGGCCGGTCTTAACTCAAATCAAACAGCAACAGCCCCAAAAATTGATTCAGAAAAAGACAGCTATTGAACTGCTCTAGCAAACCACCCAAATGCCTCCAATGGACAAAATGAAAGGGAGATAGACTTCCTGGATAACTGCAACAGACAGAAGAACAACTTTATGTGGAAAAGTCGGAAAAAGCCGATACATGCTTATTACAAAATGACACTCCAAAAAATCTTAGGTGATGCATGATATGTACTCCTCAATGTTTAGACAGCAGAGCTCCTCTACAAATGTGATGCCAAAAATGTAGAACAAATTTGCACAAGCAGCATGAGATCCTCTTTTCCTTATGGTAGTATCTAGTTACATCATTTAAAGGCCACCAAATTATAAGAAGTGATACAATGCCAATTCAAATCAATTTTCTAAAGTTCACAAGAACATTGTCTGGGGATGAATTGAAGAATCTACCAAAAAAGAAAAACTAAAACTCCAGAATTTGCATAAAGACATGTTTAGCTATCAGGAACTGGAGACATAAATTTCACAGGATAATTCTTTTTCATAGAGAAGATACTGTACCAAGCAGTTAGACAATCACATTCATAATGCAAATATGTTTTTGCTTATTTTGTACAATTCCTCACACATGGAATGTTGATTGCCCAGAAATCATCCAGAGCAATGTTTTTTAAATCTTTTCACAGTAATGATCCTATTCTCCCATAACACAAACACAGGTTGTCAGTGAGACAAGTCTTCTTCAAGCTACAAACCAGAAAATATCAATGCCTGACAATGGCAATGCTAAAGCAAAAATTGAGAAGAATGCGCAGACAATGTTCTCCAGTGTTCCCGATGACAAGTTAAAAAAACCCACTGATCCAGCCCTCAAGACTTTGAAAGTATAAAAGCACCAAAAATTAAATATTTATCCATGCTATCACGTTGATCACAATGAGATATTGCTGTGCAAAACAAGGATCTTCCTCAGTACCTCATACGACGATCCTGGTTTTCTGAGGACTGGATCGAGGAATAGCTAAAATGGCTATAAGACCAGCAGTGAAGGCTGATACTGCCGCCACTGCAAAAGCTGGTGAATTTCCACCACCAAATAATTGATCCCAGGGTCCACTTCCCAGGGAGACCACCACCTGTTTTCAAGGATCAAATATGTCACAGTTTGCTGATTAGTAAAATGCCTCCGTGGGAGTAAGATGCAACAGAGATATGCATCTGGTTGCATATCGCAGGCGGAGGGCTGCCATTCCATTTTGGACGGCGCTATTTGCACACCCATTACACACATTTTATAAATAAATTGACTAGAATGCAGCCTCTCTCACCCTTTTACCTTTCCCATTTTCTCTTCTTATTATGATTAATTGTTAGATATATTCTCAGGAATTCGTCCTCTCCTACATATTTGTTGTTCAAGGACTTGAGTAAAAGCAGGAAAAAGCCAAAGACTAGATTTTCATAAATCATATCTTGATTTATTGCTAGAATGAAATTGTTGATTTTGGGTGTTAGAAATTCATCCCCTGTTTCATTGAAGTGCTTCATGGTTTCTATGAAGACTAAAACTCAAATTCATCATTTCATTCATGGTAATGGGTATCGCTTCATAAAGGAAAATTTTTTCAATATGAAGTTATGGTTTTTTTAACTTGTCTGGAACTTCTTTCATGTAAATTAATTATCCAAAGAAGACCGACAACAGGTAGTTGGTATGAGCTTTATGGAGGAACTAGACTAATTTTCATCTACTCTTTTCTATTCTCATATTTTTCATCTTCTTTAAGATCTAAAGAAGGTTCACATATGAAATAAATGTCATCACATTTCATCCTAAAAGAAGGATGTAAATAACAAAGAAGTAAAAGAATTTACAAAGCACGGGATTATAATTAAGCAATTAGTGGCTATAATTTCCATTTATACAAGAATTTCATTGATAAGGTGGTCCGAATTCAAAGACTAACCAATATACATAGATGGGGGCCACCACATGCCTATCTAAGCTGTCAAAGTATCATCTATCAATTGTCTGCAATGTTTTCATATGCCTTATGCACATATTGTCTCCCTCCACCTAAAGCTTAAGCTTTTTATTGGACATTATGACATGATATCAAACTTAAGTTCCAACACAGTTTATTTCGGGCATAAGGCTCCCCATTCATCAAATCTACACGTCATTTCTCATCGCTGTTTGCATGTGAGAGGGATGTTATAGTTTCCCACATCACTTGTTTACAGGTTTATATACATAATCTCTCCCTCCACTTAACAGTTTAAAATTTGGGTTGGACTTTCTAACTTGCACAAAAATTGATAAAAAAAATTAAAGCAGCTAATACCTTTGTTCTAATCAATGAGTTTCATTTATGTTGGAAGCGTTTTGATAATTAACACGCGAGGTTCATGTGCTTTGGGGATTTACATATTATTTTGCCTTGTTCAAGCTACAATTTTCTCTAAGAAAACTCTAATCCATCACATGATGACACAGATATTGTGATATGTGAAGAACTGTGACAATGACGTTATCTTTCACTAAAAGGTTATTGTTTACTTCGTTATCTGTACAGTCCGTTCAAATTGAATTGTCTTTAGGGGAGTTTAAATTGTACAGTAGCTTTTGAAAATAACCAATAGTTTAGACAAGTTGGCACCTCCTTGGTGCCTCTCTAAGAGACTTCAGCTTCAGCTTCAACTACAAACATTTAAAATTTCCAAAGATTGGATTTGTGTACCAAACAACACAAATAAATGTCAGAATTTCTTGGATAACGTCACCAGTGGAGTTCGTGGGATGGAATCATAATCTATTTACTCTCTTTGTTTGGCTCACCATAAGGACTTTTGTAGACTATTGTGGTGGCATAACCCGTGACTCAACCACAAAACTATATTTTTACCCACTTTTATACTCTTAACATAAAGATTAGATGGCTTTGAAGAGAAAAATAGAAGCCTTTTTCCAATCAATAATATTTTACGTGATTCCATGACCTCTCCAAATCTGGCCATATTCTCAATGCAGTTGGCATTGTTATATTTACATAATATTCTAATTTTAATTCTTGTCATTACAATCCATGGTCAACATAAATCATCTTATTTGATATCCTACTTCCATTTAATTAAAATTTAAATTCCCAACATTATTGGTTGCTGTGATTTTACAAATTCACTACAAAGTACAAAGTTTATCTTATTCTTCGTTGTGAATCAATACAAAAATTGAAAATTCTATGCAATGTTGAATACCAATTCTTTAGCATCTTATAGTCAAAATAGAGATTTTATCCAAATAACATATACACATGAAGAGCTCAAAGTGGGTTAACTAGATGGATACGGATTTTCATAGGTTAGATTAAATATGTAAGTATTTTAGTGATATAGGTCGGATTCGGGTACTGATCAAGTTGGGTATGAGATGCTAAATTTGTACTGCATATGTATATGAGTCAATTTGGGTTAAACCATTTTTGACCCGACCACCCATTTGACGGCCTATTCTCAAGCTTCTAGATTTTTTTTTGGATCAAACTCAAGCTTCTAGATTACATATTTCATTTTCCCACTACATTTACCCCTAAGTGCACCAACATTTATCACTTTTTACCAGAGTTAGACAAAAGGGACAGCTCATATTATCTTCCATTCCAAGTTTTCTTGACTATAGGGCCATAGTTCAAAACATTGAGACATTTTTCTAGATTAAACCTAGAAAGAAGAACAGAGCACCAATTCAATTAATAGAAAATTTTCAATTTAACAAATTCTCTAGTTGACCAGTACACTTATTTCTGCATCATTTTCTTCTTTCAGTAAAATCGTACTTTTATTTTATTCCTCTAGATATCCTCACATCAACGCACCCTAATATAACGCAAATGGAGCCCCTACTAGTTTTCCCCCATTATAAACATGCTCCTCTCATCTTTTACTACCTTTGAGCCTTCAAGTATCACATTGGACAAGCAAATTACTTTCCAAAACTTATTAATGTTTCAAGCTAAGCCAAAACTCTCTATCTCACACTGCAAAAAGACAGGAGAACTTTGTCACAACTTCCTCACCAAAATGATACAGCTGGAAAGAAAAATTTCTCCCACAGATCAGTTTACTTTGTCAGTGAAACTGTTAATGGTTGGTTCTAACTAATTTCCTGAATTACAGACCAGCTAGAAAAATATATCTCTTTCCCGTCAAATAGGCCACTAAATTCAGTTAAAGGCAAAGTACTATAAAGATCATCACTGGATCGTAATCTTATAATAAAAGAATATATATAAACCAGCAATTAGAACTTTATGGGATAAATTTCTTCAGTCAATCAGATACACTAGAAAGAGCTGCTTACAGGAATGTAAAAACGACTGACTTCGCAGGAAATATATAACTTCATCAAACACTTGTCACTTCAAGAAGGTTTTGCACTTACTTTCTTGACTTTATGAAGTCACATAGCAGAAGATAATTCCAGCAGAAAATGTACTTATGAACACATGTTCTATTTTCAAGGAAAAAAGAAGAAAACAACCAATAATCCTAATTATAGAAAAATAGTGCTAGAAGAGATTAATACCTGTGGGATCACGATTGCCAGGTTTAAAACGCCCATAGACAATCCTAAAAAAATAATAGACCAATATAAGCAATTAGATAATCCAAAATCATAATAAAGGTTGAAAACAGAGCATGAGATGCAGACCTTGCCCAAGTCCCAAAGACTCAATACGTGTTGAGATCAAGGCATATGGAACGCTATAAGTTATCTGCAATAGTAAGTAGCACATGAATGGTTTTTCCATAAAGCACAATAACCATCACAAAGTCAAGATACTGGTACTCCCTAATTTATTTCTACTCCACGCCACATACACCCCTAAATTAAGTACTACAATGAAGCAAACAGCAGAATCCAATCTAGAAAGCTTCCCTTATTAGAATAGTAGAAATAGCTGCTATTAAGTTTATCCCAATTAATGTGATGTTTGTAAGTGAAAGTCAGGATGAGTTCAAGTTCCAACGAGGAAAAAAAAAATTCTTTTCACAGGGGATAGCAACTTACAGCCAAAGGAACACCAAGTATTGTGAAAATCACTACTGCAGCAATTACAACGCCAGGTGCAGGTGAAGTGCCGCCTGAGTCCATGCTATTGACATATGTTACCACAAGCATGCCAAGAAAACAAAGAGCCATAAGAATGTCTGAAATCCCCCACACAAAACCTGCCCCAAATTTCCTGCAGAGCTTCTCCATGAGAACTGAAGTTATTCCTAGGACAACTGATTGCAACATGAGACCTAATGCACCCATCCTAACACCATCATTGTAGTTCTGCCCTTCATTGGGTTCGCCGCCATAAATTTCTCTTCCCATCCAATCAGTATCGAAGAGAAGAAAAGGAAACCATCCAATCCAAGTGAAAGCAGTAACAAGCAAGATCATCCATACAGACCCAGAAAAATATCGGAAAGTCCCAAATAGTTCCCACATGAAAGCCTCTTGAGTGTGGCTCGACTGCCCAGGTCCATCAGCAGCAGACGAGGATCTGTCACTCGAACCAAGAGGTACTTCCTGAGCTGCTGAGACACTTAGATATGTAGTGATTGCAATAAATGCGATGTCGATGAAGAATGCAGATTTAAGGTTGGCACAGTCAGCATTGCAAGCAGAAGTCTTAGTAAATGGCAAAATTTTATACCATCCACTATATGACCCTGTGGCAAAGCCAAGGACATTACCAACAGCCATAAACAGCGAGAAATATGCATTGGCTACTCGAGTCCTTCTATGGTCGTTCCCTGAGATAAAAAAAAAAAATTATGCCGACATTAAATGTCAATAGTATGCTATTTCTTTTATAACAGCCTACTACTTTCTAAAGCAGTGCCTCCTAGAACCCCCATATATAGCAGATGCCAGAGAAAAGTACTTGGTGCTCTTTTGTCACCATGATTTTGCCTAAAGAGGAACCAAGCCACACTGTTTTCTTCAAAATAAGGAAACCCTTACTTTCAGAGAAAAATTCTTTATTTGGTCAGTTAAACAACAGACAATAGAAGTATATTCCTCAAGTTCTCCAGATCCAAGCACATGAGCTATATGCAAAATTCTGTGGTTCTTGTTTTGCTTTCTCTAACAACTTAATTCAAGTCAGCACCTCATCATAATTGACACTTATTCAATTATTTAATTGAAAACATAATAAGACCCTTGTGCAGGTGGGAAAGATTATGCTTGAGCAGAGAAACAGACTCTAGGAATCACTAGATGAAATTAGAGGAGAAACAAAAACAAACAAAGAGCCACAGTTCAACTTGACCACCAAGACATTACGTATGCACATATAACTATGAGCAACCATCCCAACGCAGGATCACAGAGCATCATAATTGCCCTCGATTCTTGAAATGAAGCATAGCTACCGGATTAGCAGGAGGCGACCTATGTGGGCTTGAATGAACCTGCAGCTAGCTTTGCACTGCAGTAAATTTCCAACTCAAAATGATGCCTACTCAACCTTCATGGCCACTCTCCCACCCTTGCCAACAGAAAAAGGGCCAAAATTTATATAGGACAAGAAATGGAGGAAAAGATACGTTGCTCCTCATGAAAATCTTCTCTTACATATATTTATTTGTCCAACAACATCTACATGATTTTGTTAAATAGGATCACCATTAAAGTAGAAACCTTGCTTTTGCCTTAAGAGGTGTGTAAGAGTAAAAGGATAAAGTGAGACTGCAGGTTGCTATAGGAAGGTAATTTCTAATTTCTAATGCTATTGCAGTCATTCACCTAATGAGACATCCACCTCAGTTCAACTAGCTTAGTACATTTTGTCCCCGTTTCTCCTCACTATGAAAAGGTAAAAGCCCAACATTTCCCAAGTCTCCTAACCAACTAATTGGCATACAAAATTGACATGATGCACAAGAATCGATAGGCAAAAAGACAAGAAACCAAGAGCAATTCTTATCATGTCTTTCCCCTCAACAGGCAAGTGAAAATGGAAAGGCTCATAATCTTTATAGAGAACATCACTTACAGGAAGATTTTTTAATCCTTATAAGTCAAAAACCAATGCCCCTAACGACTTGAGAAACCAGAACCTCAAACAAGAATCGAAAAAGAAGATTGTCCTTCCAGACTGGATGGGAACTCTACACCTTGTAATGTCCTCCATTTTATCCAACTTCAAAATTGCATGCTATTAAAAAAAAAAAAAAAAACCTGCTTATTACAATCATCTGCTGGCTGACATCCCACCAGCAGCTTATGATTATTCTCTACACAATTCACTCATAACCATGCCAATACACTAAAAAAGTCACCAAGAACAGAGAAAAGAATGCATCATCTGAATGGCACGACCCAGAACAGACATATTTGGACTTCATGTTCCTGAACCTCATCAAAGCACACACATTCTCCTGCCTAACATTGTGTTTATTCTATGAAATATCTTTGTTTCCAGATCCCTGGCGATGAAGGGAGAACACGAGAAGAGGGGACAAAAAAAAAACTCGCCTTTATTTTCAGCATTCGAGTAGTTCGTGAGTTTCAAACAATCCTTTGCTTTTTCCATTTATAATGTAGTAAATTTCCCAGTATAGCAGGCGATCCCTTCTACATTATTTAATAAACATAAGCCACATAAGGAAGAAATGCAAAACAGCAAAACGATCGGGAGCATTGAATCATCCACAACAAAACAACAGACTGTCACTGTGGGCCACTCCCGACTATGTGCACCAAAATCTGAAGAGGTAAGAGCCAAATTAAGGATTAAATAGTACACAACCACAATTGTCTCTTTTGTTTTTTGTCCGGTCGAAAGATGGCCCATTGAAGTCAGAAATTAGGACTCGTATACGACCAGGCACTCTTCCGGAACAGTGCTTGTCTAGGGTTTCGAAGAAGCAAAAGAGAAGCTCGAAATCGTCAGAAGACTAGACTATCGAAACAAAACGAGCTGAAATTACCGGTGAGGTCAGCGAGCAGAGCTCTGCAAGGACCCTGAGTCATGTTGTTCGCGACGTCGAGGATCCAAAACCCAAAGACGAAGGCACCCACCGCCCCCGGCTTGGTGGCGCCGTCCCTGTCCCCGAGCAACCACCCGATGTCGGCGGAGTGGCCGATGATCAGCACGGCGAAGGTGATCGACAGGGCCCCGGCGACGATGAACGGCCGCCGGCGGCCGAAGCGGCTGGCGCAGCGGTCGCTCATGTGGCCCACCAGAGGCTGGACGACGAGGCCGGACAGCGGGCCGCAGAGCCAGATAATGCTGGCCCAGGCGTGGGGGATCCCCAGCTCCTGCACGTACGGGGTCAGCAGCGAGAGCTGCAGCGCCCACCCGAACTGGATCCCGCACGCGACCGAGGCCACGCGGAGGAGCCGCCGGAGCGGGACCCGCGACTTCGCCGCCGGCGGGGGCTGCCTCGCCGCCCGCGGCGGGGGCGGCGGCGGAGGCGGCGGCCTGGCCCGGCCGCGGTGGCGCTCCGCCTCGGGGATCGCCATCGCTCAGAGCTTCTTCCCCCGTCTCCCTCTGTGCTCAGCTCTCCCTCTCCAGTTCCTCTATGGGCGACGGTTGGTGGCGTTGCGTGTCGTGGCGTTGCAGAGCTTTTTTTGAGTGTTTCGATGAGAGAGAGAGAGAGAGAGAGAAGACTAGTCGGCTGGCGGGGAAGAGGAGCGAAATTCGTCGCCGTGTTTTCGTCGTGTACACGGTCCCGGCCTTTTCCGTCGGACGGTTTCCGGGTCGTGGAGATTAATGATATAAGATTAGGAAGAATTTTGGAGTGTGGTTTAGGACAAAGCGGTGGTTTTGGGGGTGGGACGAGGGTAGATTGCGGAATTCGATGGTTGGATATTTTTATGGCTCGCCGCGTGGGGCTGCTGGGGCCTAACTGCCAAGTTGGGCGGGGCGGGGAATGATGTTCGCCGCAAGTAAGGTCGGAATGACGGTAATGCCCCCTCCAGCTGAGTCGGCAAGTCGACGAGAGGGAGGGAGGGAGTGGGAGGGGGGATGCTTAGGCCCCGTTTGGTTCAACTTTTGGGGAATGCATTTGTCAAAATGCAAATACCTTTGGGTAAATGGGGTTTTCCGAAATGCAAATATCGTTTGGTAAAATTTGCATTGAGATACAACTTTGGCCAAAATACCGTTTGGTAAAAATTATATTTGTAAATGACTTTTATTAAATATAAAAAAACAAAAACTTATATTTTCCTTTTTTGAAGTCCGCCACTGGATCCGGCGGCCGGACCGCCGACCGGCGGTCGGGATGGCGGATCGGCCCCAGACGGCCGCGGGGGTCGGGCGACCCCAGGGCGGCCGTCGCTTGGGTTCGCGGCCGCTGGGTCGCACGACCGCTGTGACCTCGGGCGGCCGCCTAGGGTCGCGCGACGCGCAACCCAGGCGTCGCCTGAGGTCCGGCGACCGTCGCCGGGGTCGGGCGACCCTCAGGCGGTGGTCGCCGGCGCGTCGTCGGCGCGCATGACCCCCTTGGCCGGCGGTTGTCCGCCTCCGTGCGGTGGTCCACCTCGGCCGATGAACAAGAACCGCGAGTGAACAGTGCAAAGAAAGTTGCATTCTGAAAATGCCCATTGGAAATGGACCTCCAAGCCTCCATTCCCCTAAAGCCCCTTCAAGAGCCTTGGAAATGTAATTGCATTTCCCCAAAGCCTAAAAAATATTGAACCAAACACCACCATTTTTTCCCAAGGGGCTTTCGGGGCTGAAAGCCCCTTAGGAATGCTGAACCAAACAAGCCCTTAGCCTGCACGCTCGCGGCTCCCATGGGTTTTCTAGTTAGCTCCTTCAGTTTCCTTTTCTTAAGCCAAATTAAGTTCATAACTTCATCGTTCTTACATAGTTTTTTTCCTTATAATTTATACTAAATCCATGTCGATGTTATTGCCTTTTGTTGGCCATTGTTACTATCTTTATATGGTGAAATGGTGGGTTTGAATAAATGGTTAATAAAGAAATGGTGGATTTGAAAACTTGGGTTTTCGAGAATTTTGGGGATCGAGGATATTTTTGGACTTTCAATGAAGATTTTGTGCCAAACGAGGGAGGAAAAAGGGCTTCAATAAGTCTGAAGTAAAGAAACTACTCCCGATGGCCCCATGTCTTGACAGTAAGGGGAGTGTCCGTGGGACAATACACAAGTAAGCGCAGCTGGCATTCCTCGTGCCGGTAAACGCCCGAAAGCACTTTTTTTTGTTCAAATAAAAAAAACGCCCCAAAGCACTTCATTAATTACTCACATGTAAAACGCAGCAGCAATGCATTGAAATTGACTGCTCAACGGATCGCTAGTGATAATTTCACCTCAATCATGGAGATAACACATAGAGTGCGGTATCACAAGCCCATCATTTAGGTATAAATTTTTATCTGATTTCTTTTTATTCAATTTTAATTTGATGATCATGTCTCTCTATTTATACCCATGAATGAAATTCATATGTTTCGTTGGCTCGATTCCCCATTCAATCTTTAATTCAAACACAAGACAAATTGGATTTGTTACTTAAGGATGTGGTCATTGGGACAGCAACCGTGCTTCAAACCAATTAAAATCCGATGTTATCGCTACAGGAAAATATCTACTCGGCTAAAAAAGATGAATGGACGTGCTTAGGGGCTGCTCGGATGGATGAGAGGACACGGGTGGGCCGCGCGTGATGTGCGGGCATGATGTTTGGGGAGGTTGGTCGGCTGAATTTTAAGGTTTAGGCGGACAGGTGGGATGACCCGATGCAATGAGTGCACTACATGGCATTCTTCTTTTTTTTATCTTTTATCTTTTTTTTTTTTGCTTTTTCTTTTTTCATTTTTATTTTTTATAATTTTATCAGTGGTGGGGGTTGGACAGCGCTACGACATTGAGGAGGTGTTGATCGACTGCCGTTTCCCTGTGGCATCAATGATTGACCCCGGAGGTACATTTCAATTTGAACGCTGTCATTATCATCTTCTCGTCTTGCGGTTGGGTTTTGGCGATTTGCACGTTTTCCCCGTCGTTGCTCCGGACGACAGCGCATGCTCTGTCGTTTTTACTTGGCTTCGCCATCCGAGGTCCCCCCCCCCAACGGCCCTTGTTTTTTTTAACCAATCACTTATCTCGTTTGATTTGGGGATGTGAACCTTTTTGTTCCAAGGCTGTGTTGGAGATATGACTAAAGATTTGGAGCATATCCATTATGATTAGATCGAACATTATATAATACAAACAAAATTGATTTAGTCAATTCATAATTGATTTGGTAGAATAGAAAATTGAAATCTTTTATATTCCTTTTCCTAATTTTATTTTTCTTCATTGTACTATTCATTGGTACGTGCACATGTACATTGAACATGATACAATACAACAAAAATTCCTTCAATTTCTTTGTTTTCCGTCTGACTAGACGCGCGGAATCTTTAAATAACGTGGGTAATTTAAAAAGAAGCTACGTGAGCTTGAGCGTACCTAATTTTGTATTAGGGCAATTTTTTGTCATGTAACAATCTAACGAGTTATAAAATATAAGCCCTTCTCTATCTTTCTCCATCCAAGCAGAGTAGCCCATCTATTGCGAGTGTCTCCTCCACCGCTCTTCGCGATCACCATCCTCATGGTCGTAGCCACTTATTAAATTGCCGCCAACACCGACAGGCTTTCTCGCGATGGAAAGTGGTTCTGGATCTTGACAATGAACTCTAATGCCTCTGTCCCATTGAGAGAGAGAGAGAGTCACAAGATCGATCTAATTTTGTGCTGTGAAATTTTTTTATGCTCAATTGTCTTTTGGTCATTCTCAGTGGATAGTTTATTTAAAGTTTGGTAGGTCTTGTATCAAAAGTTGCCAATTAAAAGTAGGGTAGGCCCAGCATTAAAATTTTGATATGATAATACAAGGTGACATCGATAAGAATGACTGGGATTAATAGTTGATTGCTCGACTATCTTTAAGTACGACGTGTTAATAAGAAGTCCAGTCTGCAAAATAATTTGAGAACACATCTATTTTGGAATAACTTTTTAAAATAAATTTATTTTTGAGAAAAAGGTCTATTAGTAAAACCATACCATTCTGTCTCATTTTCATGTATTAACTTAACCTTCTGAGAACCCATGTTGGTAGGGTAGGTTCCATGATGGATATTTTGGAGGTCGTAGGATAGGTTCATATTCCAAAGTTTATAAATCAATGAGTACATAATAAATTCAAAGATTTGAGGTCATATCCATCTTGCACCTTTTTCTGTGTACCCTATGCAATTGCTTGCTGGAAAATATTTAGTTGAACATAAATGTCTTTAACTATTTATTATTCTCTTTCATGTACAAATGAATTACGTTTAATCACGTGAAATAATAGATCAAGAATATTTACAAGGTGCGTTTGTCTTAGGAAAAAAAAATATGATAAAGGAAAATGCACTCTGGAAAATCAATTTCAAGAAAAACGCTTCCCTTTTTAAGGTTACTGAATTCATTTTTCTAACTTAGAGTGCGTATTTTCTCATAACATGAGTGACTCTCCATTAATCGAGCATTTGCAGAAAAACCAAACGCACAAAAGTCCAAAAAACTAATTCACAAAAAATTATTTCACTCCAACAAACACACCCTTATTAACAATGTGTCTGTGATTTATGTTGAACGCTGACTATTGTATTGTTTTTTCGCTTAGTAATTTTTTTAATAGAATATAGGGTATTGGAAACCTACATAGTCCAAATTGGATCGAAAACTCCATCTAGAGTAGATTGCAGGTTCCAAAAGCATGAAACGGTGCCAACAAGGTTGATTCTGGGCCTGTTAAAAGGACATCTTCTTTTATTAAGCAAACAAACATTATGTCGCGTAACCGAACGAGCACATAGAAAAAAAGATGCACACAAAAGCACGAAGACATAAAAGGCCAAGTTGAAGAAGGGCTGGAGTCCACAAGATGCTTGACGACAAACCAAACAAGAACAGCTAAGACCAATTCTGTCGCGAGCCAAAGCCCAAAGCCCGCCGCTTCGAAGAAAGAATTCAAGCCTAATAGAAAGACCAACTTACGCGAGGTTAATCTAACATTACAGATTACACCAAGTCAAAAATCGCACTAGCTAATCTCTAAAATGAGTTATAATCAATAAATAATAAGGTTAATATCATGAAAAATCTTAAAACGGTATATATATAATAAATTTATCCAAAACTAATTTTTGATCACCAAAAATTTCAAATTGGCACACTTATGATAAGTTTATTTTATTTAGTTTCCATTAAATTTTACCGCATAATTGACAATTGTAATTTGGGATTTTACCTTCTATTCATCATGAAGTGATTTTTCGTGGTATTTATCAAATTTAATGGAACTAAAGGATAATAAATTTGTCACAAATATATTAATTTGAAATTTTTGGTGATTTAAAAATTAATTTAGAGTAAATTTATCATTATATATATTTATTTGAGATTTTTATGATAAAAAAGTTAATTTAAAAAAAAAAAAAAAACTGTCATAAATGGGTCGCCTCGGACTTTTTAGTAGCATGAACTCTCACTTGTCCACTCGTTCTATAAAAAAAAACTCTCACTTGTCCACGAGACGCCCGGAAACTCTGAAAAGCCATTGTGCGAATCGAGGCAAGAAAAAACCAGTCACGTCTCGAGAATTATTCGTGGAATGAATCTAAAGAAATACAAATTTTTTTACAACACTCTGAAAAAGCCAGAGTGAAGTGAGCTCCTGTTTCGCAAAGGTCGACGCTACAACCGTTGATTCGTTTTTCCAATTTGTCGGGATGCCCCGGAATTGACATCGGAAGACGCCACCGGCAGCATTCCCGAGGAAGCCAGTCAACACTCGACGACAGACGCGCCCCCGCCACGTCCCTCTGAATCTCGCAGCAGCTACTCAGGCCGCCGCCGCCGCCGTCATCCCCACCGCCCACGTCCCCTTCCTCCCCGTCTCCCCCCGCGCCCCCGCGCCTTCTTAATGACGAAGGCAGCAGAGGAAGGACCCTCCTTCCTCATGAAGAAATCCCGAGCCACGCCGACCATGTCCGCGCACCTTTTTAACCTCCGCACCGCCCCCCTCGCCTAGGACTCCCGTTCCCCGCCGCACATGGAGACTTTCGAGGCCTTCTTCGAGGACTGGCTCGCGCAGCAGGAGGCCTTCCTCGACCGGCTCCTCCTCCGCGCCTCCGCGCCGGAGGGCCAGAGCTGCCCGCGCCACGACCTCCACGGCAACGGCGACGGCGACGGCGACGGGGAAGCGGACAGGGCCTTGATCGAGCAGGTCCTCGGCCACTACCAGCGGTTCTACGAGGAGAAGACGAGGGTGGCGAGGGAGGACGCGTTCCTCTTCTTCTCCGCCCCCTGGCTCACCTCCTTCGAGCGCACATTCCTCTGGATCGGCGACTTCAAGCCCACCCTCCTCTTCCGCTTCCTCGGCTCCTCGGTCGACGGCCTCGCCGCCGCCCACTCGGAGGAGGTCGAGCGGATCGGGGCGGAGACGAGGCGGCGGGAGAGGGAGCTCACGGAGGCGATGGCCAGGGTCCAGGAGAGCGTGGCGGCGCCGCCGCTGCTCGGCCTGCTGAGGGCGTCGGCCGGGCAGCCGCCGAGGGACGGGGAGCTCTGCGTCCTGGAGGCGGCCATGGCGCAGCTGAGGGAGGCGATGGTGGGAGTGCTGGAGGACGCGAACGCGCTGCGGGCCGCGACGGTGAGGCGGTTGATGGAGGTGCTGAGCCCGGCCCAGACGGTGAAGCTGCTGGCCGCGGCGGCGCAGTTCCAGGTCTGGATAAGGAGGTGGGGGAAGCAGAGGGCGGCGTCGGCGGCAAGCCTGAGTCAATCGCCGTTTTACGGTTTTTGATTCCGCCTCAAGTGTCACAGAGGAGCTGTCGTCGTTTCTAGATTTTTAGTCTCTGTTTCCATAAATGACCAAAAAAGGAATTAAAAAAAAAAAAGAAATAAAAATGAGAAACTGTTGTCATTGGGTCAGGTACTTCGAATATTTGAAATTAATGAAAATAATTTTTTTTTTTGTAAGTGGAAGGAGACGTCGCAAATTAGTAACCGATTATGCATCTTGAGTTTTAATTTTACGAAACTCGCATTCCGATTTTTGTATGATCTGAAACACCTATTGCCTTTCAGGGAGGGATGGGGTGGGGACGCGCAAATTTTAGGAGTAGGTTTCGACGCCCACGTCCTGCATGAGGCGAGGCAAAAGTCTGAGAATGAGTGTAAAATAGGTATAGAGTAGGATTGACAAAAAAGAAAAAAACATAAATTGTCGAAATTTAAACATTTTTTCTTCTTCTTTTTTTCCCCAGTTGTGGGAGAAAATCCCGGGTAAAAGTGACTTGTTCCTAAATGGGCCAGCAACTGGCCGGACCTTGGTCCGAAGTGACCTATATATTAGGCCCCAAAGGAAGGCTCCATTCCTATTTTGTCTAATTAAAGTGGGCCGAAAAGATGTTGCACTACTCTACCGTCCCGGCTCGGCCCGGCCAATGAAAATCTAACAGACAGGACCAGCTTTTTGGGCCAATGATGTCCACAAGCAGTTCGAAGTATCCCGTGTAAGCTCTATCGAACCAATTACCAAGTTATCCCGTGACGGCAACCTTTGGTAATGACAGAAGAAATGAAATAGAACGAGGATTCTAGTTGTTATATATCGCGGCAATAGACGAAATGGGAATTCAAAATCTACTACGGTACCAAATGCCAAATAGAGTATATACGTCTCTTTATAAGGAGTATGAAAATAATGAAATCTAGAGCGATTGGGATTCTTGAATGTCCATTCCTTTATGGTAATGTGAAACTTGCAAAGATTCAGAGGGTCGAAATAGCGATTCTGTTCCCGCCCTCCGTTCTCTTTGTCAAACATTTAGTTTCTACTCCATTCCAAAACATATTCAAGAAGAAAAGAGAGGGAACAGGAAAAAGTAAATTGGGCTCAGATTGGCTCATTGGTTTTGCTCAAACCATGGGAGTATGCTTTTCGGTCAAAACAGAATCATAGGGTATCCTTTTGGGTGTTAAAATGGCAATTTTTTGGGTCCCCAAAATCAACTCCTGCTCTTGACTTTGATGACATGCTCATTTCCTGTGTTCGGAATCTTTGAAGATATTTCCACCATGTTAGAATTCTACACAATTTTAAGAAAGAAAACTCATGTGCTGATTGGTTAGCAAATTGGATAATTCACTCTTGTGATGCAAATGATACCTTAATTTTTGACAGGTCATCAAGAAGTTCGATTCCTTTATTAATAGGAGATCAAGTCGAATCTAGTTTTGTTAGGTGAGTCGGTGTAATCTTAATTTTTGACCAGTCACCAAGAGATTTGATTCCTTTATTAATAGATCATGTCGAATCTAATTTCGTTTGGCGAGTTTTTGTGCGACTTTTAGGTTTCGCCCCTTTTAATACCCAAAAAAAAAAAAAAGAAAAGAACTTTGGCCTCGGAGCACGTACGATGTTCTTAGGGAAGCCATCAAAACGGGCTCGACCATTTGTCGGGGGAGCATATCATCCTTTGGCCTACCAACGTGGGATTTGGTCGGTCTATGAAGCGATTCTCGTTGTTCGCCTTTCTCCCTTTTTGTGACTTCGAGTAAAGAATCGTCTCGGGATGGTCAACGAGAGCGTTAGTTAAATTGCGTTCTTGAATATGGATAAAAAGATTAACCAAGGGTTAGAATCTTCGTCTCTTAACTGAGTTAGCTCTAGAGAGAAATTGAGGGTTTCTAAACTATTCTCTTTGACTTTTGTTTAACCGTATTGAGAATCGGGATTCATTTCCTCTGGTTCGTCGCTTACGGGATTAACCAGCCGATAAGCACCATCTCGTTCCTCGCTTCTTCCTTTTTTTCTCGTTCATCCGATGAAAGCGGCTCTTGATGACCTTGTTCAACGCACCCGTGAAGGCATTTTGAAATCGAGAAAGAATAGTTTTTTTCCGCCCATATCCTTTAGTTCTCTTTTGGTTCACAGTCTCGAGATGGAGAAAGGAAGGGTCCCATTCCAAAGCCGAACTATCAAATTCCTGAGAATATCCCCTTTCAATTATTTGAGCAGTGTCACCATGGGATGAAACTAAAATGTCATTTACATACTCGAATGCATTTAGAAGGCAATCGCGTGATTAATGTGATCATTCGCACTTGTTTGATATTATTATTAATCCAACGACTTCTTTGACTTGAACTTTATTTTATTTTATTGGAATCCAGTTTTGGGTTGGAGCCTGTAGAGGAAATGAAATTCCATATCTAAAGAGGATTTGCGATTTAACAGTTGATCAGTGGGTGACGAACCAACATGGGCATTAGTAAAAATAAATAGGATTGGTGTTTATATTTATTTGTCTACTCAATCAAAAGCTTTCAAAAAGGGGGAAAACTTATTACCGAACATCATTTTCGCAGTAGTCTCGCCAAGAGGAATTTCTTCAAACTTTCAAATGGAGCTATCAATTCAAAAGTAAGTCAGAAAAGGACATCATAATGTATGGATCACGTTTAATCAGAAAAAAATGTATGTATCGTATGTCTTACTCATTTTCAATGCCCCTTTTGTTTAGGAGTTCATCGCGCCTATGATAACTACCATGGAGATGACTAATCAACGAGACCCCAATCCCTAAACTCGAATGATAAAGGTAAGAATCGATTCGTCTAAAAACTTCGGCATTTTGCTCATGAGCGAACGCCTTCCCACTCGACCGGTCAAGCGGAAGTGAAGTTTGATGAGACGGACGGTCGACACGAAGGGAGAGACCGGTCAATGGTGGATTCGCGACGCGAGAAGCACCCGGCAGCATCCATGTCCCATCTTTTATGACGCATGCCGAAATCAAAAAGGTCAGGAAAGTTGCCCGCTTTTGACGTCAACCCTTTTTAGCCAACCGGTGGAGTGGCCGGAAAGCCGCCAAAGCCATCTCTCTCTCTCTCTCTCTATCTGTCTCGAAAAGCCTCTTAAAAAGAAGCCAATTTTCTCTCGCTGTCTCCTTTTCGGCTCGGTGCGTTCGAATAGACAATCACAGAGCACTCTCTAAAAGCCAATGCTTTACAACCGAAAAAACAAAAAGAGTGAGTGATTCCCTTTGGTACTGTGGAGCTTAGCTTTATCTCTACAACGTGCAGTCACACGAACCATGTTGATTCCATCTTTTATGTTTGTTTCTTTTCTGGTTTTGTCTGGTCCGACTTTATTAATTCCAGAAGGAAAATATCATTCCCATTAAAGAGATTCGGCTATCCATTTCAGTACCAAATTCTCGATGACGCTATTACCCTCGCGGGATAGGGTAAAGTTGTGCGATCTTTCTTTTGTTAATTGTGTTGAATTTTTTTTCTTATTACGTTTGAAATGTCGTGCTTTCTCCTCATAATCTCTTCGCCATTTGGCGGAGGAATAATCGTGCCAAGAATATTAAGGAAGACAACTGTTCCGATTATTGGCACCCTCTTTTAAAATGAATATCTAGAAAAGGTGGAAAAAAGAAAGAGAATCGAGAGCGCATCGCAATCTAAAGTAGGTACCTTATTTCCCCCAGAATGTCTAGAGAAAGCATAATTTAATCAAGTGAACATAACCATCCGGCCAAAAAAGAGAAATTAAATAAGAATAGAGGCGAACATGGTCATGGGCAAGTTGCTTTGGTCAGAGAGAAGTAGTTGGGTCTTAATTTCTAGTGGAAAAATGAAACCTCCCGGAGCATTATAAATATAAATTAGCTCTGGGGTCATCACTAGCAATCAAATTTTGAATAGGTTTATTTAATTTTTGCCATTCTAGAAGGGCCAACATTTCGTCGCTTAGACTCGGTCTCATATGCGAACAAAAAAACTAAAAAAAGCTCGGCTTCAAAGACTAGGAGGACTGTGCGGCCCCCGGATTTACACTCGTAATGATAATGATTTGGGCATAAAGATAAAATATGTATTTAGCCAGATTTAAAATATGCATCTGTTTTTCTTTTATTTATTATATAGTTTAAACTCGAGCTCCTGTTCATATCACGAGATACTTTACTATATTCGTACGATTACCACGTGGCATATTTTTATCTCTTTCGACTTCTCTCTGTTATTATTATCTTTTCATTTACAAAAAAAACTTTTATTTCTCATTGATGCTAACTTTGAGTAAAAAGGCAAATAGAGATGGAGTATCACGAAATATATTGATTTTTTATTCCTGAAACTTTATCTCTTTTGACTAATTTTGAAGAAAGCGGAATCATATCTTGAATTACCATCGGTCCACAGGGCACACTTGGCCTGGTGGCGATGGGTCGGAATCAATGGGGGAGCTTCTACGGTTTTCTATCTACGGATTTCTTGTCATGATTTTGTCGTGATCTAAATGGATTTTGTTGTAATTTTTTTATTTATAAAATACCGTAATCCATCGTGAGAATCGAAGAATTCATGACCAACGGATGAGATTTACCGACGTTTTTATTGAGCGGGGCTATCACATCCAAACTTGTAGAAAATAGGTTGAGCGGATAGTTGTAGCCATCCATGACAAGATCCCATGGGCATCACATCAGCAAATGCTAATTTAGAAGGCAATTGCGCGATCCATATCAAGCATGCATGTCATCACTCACTTTAGTAAAAAGACGAAATAAGCATTGGGTGTGGACCTAATAAAATGATAAATTTGGAGAGTACCTAAATCTCCATGAGTCCGGTTACATGGTACACCAAATCATGTTAGATAATTAAGAGCGATTAAATTGAATTTAACTAGACTTCGACCAATCGGTTGAATCTTTTTTTTTTTTTTTTTTTTTGGTAAAGATCGTTTGAATCTATTTATACAGCACTAATTGAACAAAAGTTGTTAGTCCTGACATGGATAGCATATGCATGTTCAATATCGAACATAGATCGATCCGATGCTATACCTACCACACTGCGAAAAGAAAAAAGAACCGTTGATCTCCACACGATCAACGTTAGTGCATTCAAACATCAAGCGACATTAGTGAATATCGCCTTCATTCTGATTGGACTGTCGTTCAATATGCAAGACAAATCGAAACAACGGTGCCAGACTGCATTCATTCTTGGGTTTAATTGGAGACCTATGAAGCACCCAAATCCAAAAACTGTTCTTTGGTCATAATTAGAAATTTCCCGTGGGGACAAAGAAAGATGTTTCCGCAGCTAACTGAGGATTCATTCCTTCAGTTTTTCTAGGGTTTCATGTGGATCCTACATCCTTATCGAAGGGAAAGTAAGCGGATTTGGTCGGTTGGCATTTTCCCATCATAGAGCTGCTGACCATGTTTTTATATTCCTTTTGGCGGAAATTAAGCTCCAATCAATCACCTGGGTATTCCATCCCCCAAGTTACAACTTCGATTTAATTTGTCATTGATGGACCCAAAAATTTTAAACGTCGCGACCAACCATAATTTATAATAATAATTATTATCATTTATCAGAACCATAATTTACAATTTGATAGAGTGGAAAAAAAAAGCTTAGTTTATGGGACCCCTCTTGAAATATTATTATGGCTTGAGATTTGCCTTTTAGTTTTAGGGCATATAAGACAAAATTTCTATTTCTCTATTTCTTTATTTTTCTGTTCTTGAAATAAGTTCGGAATAGAAATTCATTTGGTAATACAATTTCATTTTTCTATTTTTGGAATAGATTTCTATTTCAAAAACAGATTTGAAGCAAAAATCGAAGCAAAAATTTTTAATTTTTCTATTTCTTGAATAAAAATGATAAATAAAAACTCTTTTCATCGTTCATTTTCGTTACCGCTCGTGGGACATCGGATGCCTGTCGCCGAAAGAATCGGCCACCGCTTCCCCCTAAGAGTAGAAATTTTATCAAATTTTTATTTCTGGTTCAAGAAATTTTGTCATTATCATGTGCGCCCTTATTAGCCAAAATAATTTTCTGTAGCAACAGTGCGATGATGCGTGCCGTGGGATGCTTCATCATGTGTTGTTGGGCTATCGATATATTTCTTTTCCAATAATTTTCTTAATTTGTTTTATTGTGAGTTATTTAACTGTTCATGAGTTTTTCGTGCGTGGATGTAATCACTGGTGTATTTGTTTGGTAGAAGATTAATTATTCAAAAATGTTCTTTTAAATGATTATTTGCATCACTTACAAAATGAATAACGGAAAAAAAAAATACTTTTATCACCAAAAAATATTTAGGCATATATTTTTTTGTTGACGATGAGAACAATTCCGTTAACTAATTTTTCTAAGTGATATGAACAATTATTTTTAGAGAAATATATATTTTTCAAATTGCTGAATTTCTGTGAAATGAATGGACCATTAATAATTTCTCTATATCAACAGAGGGTGATTATTAAAAAAAAAAATTCAATCGCCATGTGATCACCAATATCATAAGTCAATATTTAATTTTTTGACGAAAATATGAGCAGGCATTTTTGACAATGGGGCTAAACTTTGGGCTCATTTGTTATGAATTATTCATTGGACCTTGCGGTGCTTTTGTTTTGGCAGCTTTTTCTTTTCCTGCAAAATGAAAAAAAAAAAAAAAAGTTGGCAATTTTTATAATTATTGATTTTTTTCGAATGGGGCAAGCTTTATTAAATGGGGTGGATGTACTAGTATGTTTCAAGTGCTTCCGACAAAGGATCTTATATTACTACCTACGAACGTGACCCCCATCTTCCGTAAGGCAGATGGAGAATAAATGTCCTTCATTTATTGAGACTACGAATAAGACAATTTTACGAGCAAAATGAATCAGCATTAGGTAGATTTCATTAATCTAATATCCTTAACATTCAGATGCCCTACTTCCTTAAAAATAAAAAAATTCGATTTAGTCATAATTCTATCCCAAACTTTATTTTTGTCTAGAAGAAGCCCCCAAATTCTAAGTCCAGTCCAAATCCGCCATGAACTTTTTGTATAATAAAAGACCCCAAACTTCAGGTCCAATAAAAAATCCACCCCTGATTTTGCCAAAGAGAAAAATCACCAACATTTACTATAAACCTAAATCTATCCCCATTAGTCACCTGTCAAAAAATCGCCCTTAACTGTCCCTAATTTTCATATCCTAGAATTGCGTCATTTTAGATACGATTTTTCATGGATTTATAGTTCGGTTTACAAACGTGATAGAAGTAAGTGCTGCATGGTAATTCTCGATGAGACAAAATAAATAGGTCAAACATGATACAAAGTTTGTGAGTTTGATTTTTCCTTTATTATCGTTGTTATTGTTATTATTATTTTGGTCGGGGGGGTCTGAATTTTGTATTGATTGTACCTTTGGTGCTGTAGTGGTGTCAAGCCTACTTGACGGGATTAATAAAGGGGAGGCGTTCGCGTTCAATCCGTCCGGCATGTTTGGCTGAATGAATCGTGTCAACCTGATTATCTGACCTATGGAATCAATTGAAAACTCCTTGATATCTCTTCTAGTTCTAGCCAATGACAGCTATAACAAGATATTTCACTATCTGAGGACAAGTCGATTGAAATTTTTCCAAAAGTCCCACCTATGTTTCTATGTTTCCTGCATAGTCGATGATGGCTTAATATCTCCATTGTTTCAATGAAAGGGCCGCGCAATATATTACGTGGTGTAAGTGTCGAATGATAATTTTGAACGATCGGAAAATGTGGAGGTACCACCTTGTTGTGTTCACCATTGGCCATTTTAAGGTATCAGTCATCCTCTCCTTTTTTTTAATGACAAAAGTCATTGAAAAATGGCCTGCTTTTGAGACATGAAATATCCTACTGATTTCTTAGATTAAGACAGGAGCCGAATTTTGAGTTGATGGCTATAAAAGAAAAAGATATATTTGAATCATTGAAGCTTTTTTTTTTCTTTTTTTTTTTCACAATTTCATTTAGCGGAAATTGTGTTGGGCAGGGATTTCTTTAATACTTGTAGTATAAGTCCTTGTTTTTTGAATTAGTATGAAATTACTATGGAAAACTGAAAATCACTGACTCAAAAAGAAAGTCTCCATCCTCACAATGCCAAAAAAAAGGCATGAACATATATGTAAGAGATAAAAATACATACAATTGAATTTTTGGTCGATGTAAATTGATGAAGTCACTCGAAATTATCAATTTGGAACACTACTTCTTTATTTGGGCCAAAAAGATCAAGAAAGCTAACTCTGTCAATTTAGGGCTGCTCATATTTTCCTCTCTCCAGTTGCTTAGAAACCGATGAATAGTTGATTTAGATGACTCCCAAACAACATTGTTTTGTTCACTAGAAATGCCACCATTTTGCCTTTTAATATGTCTATTCCGACATTTTCCAAATCAAATCCTTACATTAGCTTGCATAGACGGTTACGATCCGAAATATGAGCCTACAGTTCATGATAAGAATTTATAAGTTTTAATGCAATTATTTGGCAAACTCAGAAGTAACATGAATTTAACATGCATAAATTTTACACATAGTGTCTCTCAATGACACGATCTGACATGATCATAAATCCCAATATGATTAGTGAATACAAATGACCATACTTAATGGACGGTGAATTAAAAAATGAATATATTTGTTTCTCGAATAAAAAGTCGTGTATATATTTTTTTGGGGTTGTTTAGAAAGTGATCATAAATTTATTCTACACACAAGTTGATATATATTATAGACACCGGAGGAGAAGTAATTGCATGCAATAATTGAGGACGGTGCCTTGGACCGTCCTCATTCTCCACTCTGTTTCTTTGACTAAGAAATGGGTCCCTTCCCTTTGATTTTTTATACATCTTTTTGCTTAATTTTTTTCTTCTCATAAACGTCTTTTTACTTAACTAATCAAATCACAAAAGAAACTACATCCTTTCACTGGCCAAGTCAAATTGCCTGGACTTTATGCAAACTGATAAGATGGAAGTTAAAGAAGCAACTACTACGTCGGCCACTCCTACGTGCCCTGGCGAAGATGTCTTTAGGCTTGTCAATGTGCATTGGACCATGCAACCAGTGTTCCCAAGATAAGACAGAAAGGAATGGAACGAGAATTCCAGTTCCTTATTTGGAGGTCAGGATGGCAATTTGATTCTGATCCTTTATTCCTTTTATCGGACATCGATTTTTTTCCTCGTCTAAAAAGGCTTCCTAGTTATTCTTCCTCAAAATTATTTAAGAAGAAAAGCGGAAAAAGAAAAGATATTTGGACTCGAAGCACAGATGATATTCTTGGGAAGCCATCCAAAGGTTGAGACTTTTTTCTTGTGGGAGAGCATATCATCCTTTCACCTACCAATGTGGGATGTGCGGGTTTATGAAGCGCTTCTTGTTTTTTTTTTCGCTCTTACTCTCTCTTCGGATGTTTTGTATTTTCGAGTGAGATACTGTCTTGAAGCGTTTGATCAAGAATATAAGTCGAAAAAAAAGAGAGAGGCTACTTAAATCGTGTTAGTAAATAACAAGTAAGATTAACAAGATATGTTTAGCATTGCTTCTAATCCTCTCGGGAAGCCCCATGAACACAAGAGGTTGAGTGAAAAAGAAGGAAGTAGATTTCATTTGGTTCCCCCTTTCTATCTTTTGGATAGTAGGGTTAAAATTTTTCATATTCTTAACTCGAGTTAGGCTGAAAATGGAGTTGATTCACATGAAATTGAGAGTTTACAAACTCTCTCGTTTTTGTTTGATTGTGTAGAAACTCGTGATTCATCTCCTCTTGTTCATCTATACGGGATCAGCCACCAATTAGCATCATATTGATCACTTCTTTCTTTGCCGTTCTCTTTCATACAATGAAAGAGGGCCTTGATAATCTCATTTAAGGCACTAACTAATGCATTTTTAAAATCAACAAAGAATAGTATTCGTGTCCTTTACGTCTCGTTTGGTTCATAGTCTTGCGATCGGGAAAGGGAAGTCTCATTTTAAACTATCAAGAGTGGGTTTTCCCTCAATCTATCTAGATCGAGCATTATTTCCATGGGATCAAACTAGAATGTGAATTTTATTCAAGAACATTTAGAAGGCAGCATGGAAATAAGAAGAGAAAGAAGAATGTAGAGAGATGGATCGTTGAATCAAGTAATCTATTTCTGTAATATTTGACAAAAATTTGTGTTTTCTTTCAACCATGTGTATGATTAATGGTGACAAGTAAGGAACATGTCCATCTAGCCTAAAATAAAAAAGAGGCGTGCTTATTTTTATAGTCGACCAATCAAAAGCTTTCATGAATGAAGGAAAAAACGACGAAACATTATCTCGGCAAAATAGTCTCATTAGGAGGATTTTAAGAAATACTTCTTGATGAAATATGATGTTAGATTCTAAAGTAAATCGAAAATGGCTGCCCAAATATAAGTACACCAATCTTTAGTTTTGGAGTTCATCGCTCCTATTGTAATCACCACAAACGCACCAACCAACAAAATCCAAACACCTAGCTTCAATAAAAGCAAAAATTGATAATATATGCATGTAAAATGCTACATCTATAATCACTCATCAGCCATCAGTTGAGTGGAAGTGAAAGTTGATGAAAAGCGACGGTCAACGTGAGAGGACCCCGGGCGGTAGGGCCAGCAACGCAGGAAGTTAAAAGTGAAATCATGCATAACGAAGACCGGTCAATGATGGATTTGTGACGCAAGAAGCACCAACACTATGTCCCTTTTCAAAAGAAATAAATAATGCACGAAAAATAAAAATAAAAAAGTTAGGAAAGTGGGCACCTTATTACGTCATCTATTTTGGCTCCTTGGAGAGGCTGAAAGCCAAAGCCATCACTCTCTCTCTCTCTCTCTCTCTCTCAAAAAGCCCCTTCAAAAGCAAGTTTTATCGCTGTCCTTTTGGCTCGGTGTATTCAAAAGGACAATCGAGAGCATTTGTCTAAAAAGCGAATGATTCCTTTGGTAATGCAAGCTGATCTTTACAACGTGCGGAGAGATTGTCCCCCCCACTAAGGAAAGATCAGTCCCCCGAAACATGTCGATTTCATCTTCTTCTTCCTTTTCTTTCTTTTTTATTTTATTTTATTTTATTTTTTTTGGTTTTTTCGAGGTCCAACTTTAAGAATTTCAGGAGGAAAGTCATTTTCGTTAAAGAGATTCAGCATTCCATTTTCCATAACAAAACCGCAATTTAGAGTTTACATGGCAATGGAAGTTTGTTTGAGAAAGGGAATGAGGAAATCTACAAATGAAATCAACCAAAGACAAGAAATTTAAGTTTAACTAGCCGTTGAAGAAAATCGAATTTGGCTTCTCTCTTTCGCGCTTCTTCGGTCTCTTTACCAAATTCATGTGATGATGTTTTATTTGCTAGTTTTTGTCACGACGATCAGACCCACAAGGCCAAATAACATGGAAAAAAAAGGCATCATTTTGTAGCTGTGACAAATTTAACAAGACCCCCAAACGTAAAGTGCAAAATCAACTTTTTACTGCTTTGATGCTTTTTAAGAAAGTGATGTGATTTTGGTGTTGATTTAGAGAGACACCATAAAGTCGATTTTGAGATGAAAACGAACTGCATTTGGGGTTGAGGATATACCGTTATTATCCGTTACTAATTGTTGATGCGGTGAGAATCGGGTAGATTGACACATGGCAAGGTAACAATGAGAATTTACAAAGTATCAGATACTGCTTATTTCGTTACAATTATAGAAGGTTGTGTGTTTTTTTTTCTTTTAAATTTGAAATATCACATTAAATTTGCAACGATGATAAATAATGATGTTTCGTTTCAAATTTGAAAAATGGTGTTAAATTTGTCGAATGCTAACAAGTTCTGTGTGTTTTTTTTTCTTTAAACATTTGAAAGTTTGTTTTAAATTCGTCGTGGTGGTAACAGGTTGTACTTTCTTTCTTTCTTTTTTTATTTTTGGGTATTTGGCCAATGAATAATCATGCAATGAGTATTTAACATTTCGGATAAGATTCATTTGTCTCTGGATGTGGTGACTTGATTCATAAAGAACGTCTTTCTTTATTTGGTCATGGTTTGAAAATTAGCACCGCCATTTGAACATGACAAGCATAAAGAGATAAACAATTGGGGTCCGGTAGCCAGCCAGGCGATGACAACTATCCCACCACATCAGGGCAGAAGATCAAGCTCTCTGCTTAAATTAGTGCGAGTTGCAATAATTAACTTGTAGGGATCTAGTCTAGTTTTTACAAGTCCTAGCTATCAACTCTATCAAATCAAAAAGATGTTTTATGAACCCAAAATTTACCCATAAAGGAGGATTTTCTTGTTAAACATATTTATGCATTAAACTCGATATCTTGCATCTTACTCAGAAGTGCGAGATCTTATATTCAATTCTTCTTCAAGACAATCATGTCAAATCCGTTATATATGAAATAAATCAATTTTTTTGTCAATTCTCCAATCCTAACATAAATAGTCCGCCTTTAATTGAATATGGCGGTGGGGTTTAATCTTATGCGGAAAAATTAGTCTCGAGTCTTGAATAAGATTTGAATGTAACATGAAACAAATTATCATGTTTGCTTGCTTTTATGTCTTGGTCAATAAATAAACTGGGAGCGCATCGCAATCCAGAGAAGTTTGCTTTGGTCAAAGATAGATGATGGTCTTCTTTATTCCAGTGGAAATGAAACCCACGCAGAATATCATAATTAGCTTTCCGAACATTGCTTTCCCTCCATAAGTGACAAGTGCATTAGCGACTGTCTGCTCCTAGGGCCATCAAGTTCAATAATTGTCCGAGTAAGCTTAGTTTATTTTGCATTCTAGAAGGGCCAAGCTCGTAGTTTGATCCAATGTGCAGCACATAGAATTACTCTCTTTAATATTTTTCAACCTCAAAAGAGGTAAAAGGCTCTCTTCATGACATCGGCATAGATAATATGTACTTAGTCGGATTTGAAAGATATTCCCATTTTCTATTATGTACATGGTTTGGCTCTTATATTCATCATGTGACACTTTCCTCTATATAATTTCATGTGGTTCACATTGGATCGAATGGAATTGATTCCATTGATTAGTTACGTTGACGTGTGTTTTGTCATTTCGATGCAAAGTATCCAAGCTAAGGAAAATTTACAAGGAAGGAATGAGAATCAATGGCATTTTTTTTTAGTGGCCATTCCATCCGATTCGCAGGAACATTTGAAGATTATTACAGCAGAGGATCGTGTCTCGCTCCATCAGGGGCATCGAATTAGCTCGACACGTTTCATTAATGCCACAGTAGGTTAGGATAATGGTCATAGCCACGAAAGGATTCCTTGGACGTCACATCAAAAATGCTAATTTCAGATGCTATTGCGAAAAGGCATAAAGGCGGTATTCGCAATCCATATCACGCGTGAATGTCATAGTCAAGGATGATCCATCTGGGAGCGATGTCGGTTCCTATTCTGGATCTGAAATCGAATCGGGCAGGAGCTAGCCGTGGAACAGACTCCGATCAGATCAATCACTTCAGGCCGATTCAAAGGTCCACCGACAACTGGCTGTGTTCTCCTTTTTTTTTTTTTTTTTTTTTTTTCATCTTCCATTTACTGTAAATAAGTAACTATTTTTACAAAGAAAGTCTAAAGGTAAACACCATAAAAAACTCCAGTTTATATATATATATATATTTGGTGATCCAGAATTCGCTACGCCCGACTTTCACTTACGCTAATCATCAACCCACGGCTTGTTCGGACCAAGCATTAATACTTGGGGAGAAGTTAGTACAGGACCTCACTATTATGGCCTCCCACTTAAGATGTGTTAGTAACTGCAGAGTTTCAACCCTGTGACCTCTGCAGTGAAGTGCTCAAAGCCAAACCAACTCAGCTGCCCACCGGTGGGTAACTCCAAATTATATTTATTGTGATAAAAAGACCACAAGTTTCGTTTGTATCACGAAAAATCTTAAACTCTGCCCATTGTGATACGAATGCTCCCAAATGTTATTTTTGCGTCATGAAAATATATACGTTCTATTTCGATTCCATCTAAGTTATATTTATCACGTCAATATAAGTTCAGAGTGACATAAAAAAGAGGTAGGTATTACTTACCCGTAGATAGCCGTGATGGTTGGGTTTCACTACCTCATCGCCCAAGGAATAAGTTCAAATCTCCGGATGCTCGCGACTTAAGTGGGGGTCTTAGGAGTGGTTTACTAGGCTATAGCCCCCGAGGGTTTACGTCTAAATAGCGACTTGCGACGAAGCCTCATTTGTGCTATCGAGTAACAAAGGATCATGTGATCCCCGAAAGGTGATCTCCGGCGGTCCCTCATTCAAAAAAAAAAAAGATAGGTATTTGTATCATAATGAGCAAGCTTAGGATTTTCAGGGATATAAAAAAAAGTTGGAAATATATATATATTTTGATGACCTAGGGAACCCCGCATGGCTGGCAGTCGGAGGTGAACCACTAGAGGCAACATGTGCTAGCCACCACACACGTGCCACCGGGTAAGTCGCCAATGTCTCACGTCAGCCTCTCTGCAACTTGTGTCGCAGAGGTTTCGAACTCTAGACCTTTTAGCAAAAGGAAGTCTGGAGCCTACCCAGCGGAGTCATCACGGCGGGTGGTAAAAATTCGAAATATTTGTATTCACAGTTTGGGTTTTTTTGCAGCTCAAAGTCTAAAGTCAAATAAAACTGAAAAAAAATACTTAGGGCCGATTCTATCAGTCTGGTCATGCTTGTGGAATCGGATCGATTGCTGTGGAACCATCCAAAACTAGCCCATTTGGCCGATTTCCGATTCAACCTGGGAGCGGTGCTGATCTCTAGTGATAACCTTTTTAAGAAAAATTATAAAAGAAAGGTTAGTTTTATACTTGATAAATGATAATCTGTGGTAAAACCTATCTAGACTTCACGCACATGGAAAACCGAGTCATGTGACATACTTAAGTGCGTTTGATTTAAGTTCAACAAGATTCCTATCATAGACGAACCAATATAATTATACAGAAATTACATATAGATTGTGCGGAAGTTGTTAACGTATCTACATAACTTATAGGCACATCTAATCTTAAGTGAGCTACTACATTACTGCATGAATTCAGGACACGTAGTGATATACTTAGGGATGTTTACATGCTTCTAATAACTTATCTTTTCTGAATTTTCGAGTCGTAACATACATAGTAAACGCGCGTCCTATGCTGAACATAAATCCACCCGATACTACACTGTTACATAACGCAGTGTTAGTGAAAAAAAAAAAAAAAAGAAAGGATCGTGGACTCTGCATATTCAACATCGCTGTGTTCAAACGTCACGCGACGTTATTGAAATATCACGTTCATTCAATCTGAACTGCTGTGCGATGCGCAAGCAGATTGAAACGACTGATAATAGCTTGGGTTAACTGTAGTAATCTAGGAAGCCTCCAAAACCAAACTGTTCTTAGTCGTGTTCAGAAAACCAGGGACAGAAAAGACGATGTCCCCGCAGCTAACGGATTCCCTCGGTTTTCTACGGTTGTTGCGTGGATCCTACATTCCTTATCCATCGGATTTGGTCGGTTGGCGTTTTCTCATCATGGAGTTGCTGACCATTGTCTTTATATTCCCATTATGTCTCTGCTGACAAAGATTAGCCGTCAATCATCTCGCATAAGCCGGGCCTAATTCGTTTGCTCGCCCCACTCTTCCAAGTTACAACTTCGATCGATTTGATTTGTCCCTTATGGACCCAACAAAATATATGAAATCTTTTTGCGAACCGACCATAATCTATTATTATTTGGTCGAAAACCATAATTTAATATTATTATTTTTTGGTCGAAAACGATAATTTATTATTTAACGGTGTGAAAAGGCTTAATTCATGGGACCACACCTTGAGTATATTATGACTTGAGATTTGATTTTCAATCTTTATTTGCTGAAGAATTCTCGGGCAACGGCGTGATGCGTGTTGGGGGACGCTTGATCATGTGGTGTGAAATTTTGGCTCCATTTTATTAGTTTACAAAGTCCTTGTAGCTGAAGCAAAATAAGTATAGGTCATTCAACTGTTCATAAGGTCTTTCTCGGACGAATGTAGTCCGGGGTACTTTTGTTTTATATCTGGGATATATTTTTCTAAAGAATGATTATTTATATAACATACAAAAAATAAATGGAAGAAAAAAAATATTGAGGCATGCATTATTATTGATGATGAAAGATTGTTTGTTGACCAATTATATTGAAGGAAAATATATATATTTTTAAAATCGTTGTTTCTTTACTAGATAAATGGTTCTTAAGTAATTTCTCCATATTAATCGAGGGGGAATCATGGAAAAGAATGTCCTATGCGATGTTACCATCAATTTATGAAGCAATTTGGATATGATTGAAGTTAATTTTTGAATTATATGAGTAGACCGTCCTTCATTTTTATGAAACAGCAGCATTATATATCAAATAATATAAGTGTCACAAGTTACCTTTTTCTCTAAATAGAACTGTGTAGACTGCCAAAACTAGTCTTATGATCCTTCTCCAAGATCACTTGTTGGATGCCTTGGAGAAAAGCCAAATTGCCTAAATCGAAGTCAAAATCTTTTGGAGGATCGGTATATGTTTTATGGAGGTACTGCCTTAATAATTGTTATGTACTTTATTTCCCTCAAATCTCCATCAAATTGAACTCCTTTACCTTTGGTTTTTTTCCCTTATCTCCCACCTTAGTCCACCTAAAAGAGAGGATCCTGGTTCTCGATTTGGCCATTTCAAGTTTCAATCCTCCTTTTCCATTTCTCTATAACAAAAGTTCATTTTAGACAAACAAATCCCTGACTCTCGAGAGAGATGAAACATCCTACTAATCTCATAAATTAAGATGCAAGCCAAATTTTGAGTTAGTGGCTAGAAAAAAGAGGTCCTTAAATTGATCAGGCCAAATGCCAAAAGATGTATGAACATATACAACAAAAATTGTTGATTGGAAACAATAATTTTTCATCTGGGCCAAAAAAGAACTTGGTTCAAAAAACGTAACTCTTTCAATTTGGAGTGGCTTATTTTTCCCCTCTTTTCCTGCCAAAAGTGGATGACTTCTTGATTCAGAAGACTCAATAACAAGATTATTTCGTTTACTAGAAACGACACAATTTCACCTTGTCGATGTGTCTATTGTGACATGTCAGTATCGTTAGCCACGTCAAAATCTCACATTAGCTTGTAAGGATAACACGTTTCAATATGATTATTTCGCAAACTCGAAAGTGGCGTGAATTCAACATGCTCAGATGTTTCAATAATACGACTTGACATGGTTACAAATTCGAGCATGATGGGTTGATACAAATGGCCAGCCCCAATAGACAAAAAGCCTAATAGCGAGTCTCTCAAATGAGAGTTTGTGCATATATTGTTTTGAGCAGTTTTAAAAAGCGAGGGTACTCCCCACTCACTCTCTAGTCTGCCCTCGTTCGCTACTTTGTCTCTTTGACCAAGAAACGGGTCCCGTTCCCCTTGATTTTTCTACGCACCTACAAAGTCACACGACCTACGTGTTGAGAAATTGCCGCTTTTTAACTGTCAAGTCAATTAACCTGACTTTATGCAAACAGATATGATAAGATAAGATAAAGTTTTAAAGAAGCAACTACGTGTGCCATCATTACTATGTCCCTTGGTGATACGTCTTTAGTCTCGTGAACGTGTGTTGAATGATACGGATGATCGTTTTCAATATGAAAAAAGAATGAAATGGAAAGAGAATTCCGATTCTTAGATTTGGAGGTCAAGATGGCTATTTGATTCTGGCCCACCATTCCTTTTATTGAATGTTAGTTTCTTTCCCTATGTCTAGAAAGGCTTTTGTTGACACCAAAAAAAATATCCCAGTATTCGGTCGACATTCGCGAGCATTCGATTCTAATCTCTTTAAGTATTTAATCTAGAGCATAAAAAGGGGAAATGTGGTCTCTTATCGTCACGCGGAGGACATAACAATATGAAAACATAACAAATGGTATGTCATTAAGGATGAGCTTGGAGTATGAAAAAAAAAATAAACGACACGAAAACTCGATGGAGAGAGAAATCGAAAGAAATAAACATTTAAATGTTCAGTCACCATGGGGCAAAAAGGGAGAACATACAAAAGGGGAAAAAGCAAGAAACACAAAGACGAGGGCATAAGATTCATGTTCACATTTCTTTGATGCGGGGACATGATGGAGAAATCTTGTCCTACCTCATGTACCAATTACATGTCGGCGAGACGCGGTGTTACCCAAGTATCCAACTCGAACCAAAGGCATCATTCCCGCAAATCGCTTTTAGCAATAATCGGCACGGCATTTCCTTGATAATTTCAGCTCTCGCACCAGACCCAGAAGGAATTATGAAGGCTCAGAGCGTAATTATAACAGCTCTTCCTAGAAGGATTACATTAAAGGATCATCAGCCGATCGAATTCGCAGATATCAACCACTGAGATTGGGACGGGCGTTTGCGCACCACGCGATCCTGTCGGGAGCCGGGGACAAATCTCGCTTCGCGGCATTATCCACGTGCTCCTGCATCGTGTGGCTCTTATTCTAGTCAACGTCGGCGGCTGGGACGTTCCCATGCTTCGCCGACTCCTTCACCGTCGACCAGAATATAATATATATATATATATATATATATATATATATATATATATATGTATGTATACACACATTATTTTTAATATATGTTTGCGTTCAAATGGAGCATTATCGATGCCGCCAGCACTATTTATTGGGCCATCATCGAGCTTTTGCTGTCAACACTCTTATATTTTATTTATGTGGAAAAGAAAGCTCTCACGTCTTTCCTCTTTTCAGAGGTGCACAAATCTCTTGATGCACTTTGTAGATTCATGAATGTGCCCCCTTTTTATCTTTTCAATCTGGATTAGAACCTGCAATAATCTTAATTCCCGGCATTAGGAAGACCCACTAATCTGTAATTATGATGCATGGTGCGAGCACTCGCCCACTTTTGAGCAGTAGTTGAAGCATCCATCACTATGCCGGTGTGCTAAACGTGAGAATTGACTTAATGTCCAAAGTGAGAGTCCAGAATGTGCAAGTTAATTTCATCACATGTCCAATCCAAAAACATAACAAGCGAATTGTACAAATAAGTGGAGTATAAGGAAAGGAAAGAAAAGGCATCAGTGCTTATGAAGAATAACAAGATTCAAAGAGATAAAAGAGGTTTTTTTTTTTTTTTTTTTTTTAGCTACATTAGTACCTAATCAACCAATTTTCTTACCGTCGTACCGAAAAGAAAAGCGTAAATATCACAAAAAAATGTCATAATGAGTAAATTTAGAACTTTTGATGGACAAAATTTGGAAATTTTTGTTGTGGTGTTAATCTAGAAAAAGTATGCCTTGGTTTGAGTCAGTGGACCGACCATCGATTAAGGGATCTGAAATCAATTGCATCCATTTCCTCCCCCAAAATGATGACGTGGGCCACGTCCGCTTTTGGGGTCTTGTGAATATAAGACGAAAAGCTTCCCTCGTTCCCCTTCGTTGGGCTCCAATAATTTCATGCCCAGCACGGCATTAATTAATGCTTTTCTTCCGCCGTATTTTTTTTATTTATTCCGATGATCATCATAAACAAAAAAAAAACCTAGTTGATCCTCTAAAGCTCATTGTGTTCTCAAAGAAAAAAAAAACCCACAAAACTTTAAAAAATACATAATTTTAGGGTCATATGTAAATTTCAATTACTAGACTATACTTTCCATGCAATCAACTCGATACGGAAATTGTTAGACCAAGAAAATACAAACATAAATTACAGATGTTGCCACTCAAACCTAACCTGTATGGTCACGGGTGGAAAAGAGGACTAAGCAATTGGAGTAAAGAAACAAACAAGACCGGAATTTCCACCGTCGTGATAATTTAAATCGAACTTTTATAACCGGAAAACAAGGATTAAAAAGAAAGAGAAAAGGTCAGGGTATATCTCCAGCCCCATAAAAGAATATCGTGGAAAGCATCCGCGTGGACGATGCCGATGAGCCGGAACCGTCCGCGCACTATAAATTACCGAAGGAAGCTTCCAACAACGGCGGACGTCCTCCCCGGACACAAATCCACTACAGGACAAAAACGCTGTACGCTTCGACTTTGGACTTACGTAGTACGATTCCATTATTGCTCCGCTTGAACCAGCAGCCAAAAAGACAAGGGAATCTATTGTGCTATCAAAAGCAAGCTTGGCGCGCACTTGACTTTCGTTTTCCTTTTGTTGGTCTCTCGGCATTTTGATTAGTAGCTCTCTTTATTTTGTAATTACGGTCGGAGCTTGATAAGGAAATCTTCTCGCCTTGGATTCCATACCTAATTTGAATTATTCTTAATTTAAGAGGGAAGAGAATGTTTGATATGTCTTGCCCATTTATTGATAGATGGCGATACGTATGCCATGGATGTTTAGTAGATTTTCTCTTTTAAATGATTGATTACATGATGAGATACACGTAATCCACTTATTATTGAACCAACAGATTCTCATGGTGAGTCAATCATTAACCCTATGAAGGGATAGTAAGAGATCTCGATAGCAACACGAATCGATAGAATTAACTATAAAGTTAGAAAAGAGAACTAGTTGATTTCCTATATAATCTCATATTTAATAATGAATAATATGTTAGCTTATTCATAGGCTTTATGACATTATTATATATGCAACCTATATCCATTAAGATATGTACCGTTAAATAAAGAGATTGGCACAATCTTGAGAGATATAGAAAATCAATAAGACATATATTGATTATTTCTATATAGAAAAATATCCTAATTATATTGCGATCGTTAATACCCCATTTATGGCGAGGGATGGTATTTTTCTTTGAATTGCACACGTAGCCGTTGACAATTGGAAAGCAGTTCTTCCAAAAATTATTGATGTAAATGTAAAACGTCGAGTAGGAGACGAGAACCGTAGCGTGCTTCGTTGGCCCCGGAAACGGGAAACGGGAAACGGGGAGAGTATCTCGCGCGGGAATTCGCCTGCGTTTTTAACCGTCGTGAATGAAGGGGCCGACGGTGGGAAAAGCTAAAGCACGATAAGATCGATCGATGGATCAATCATGCGCGATGCCACTGTGCGAATAGGTCCCCCCCCGGCCATCCCCTCTCGCCAGCACTTAAAAATGGCCGCTTGACTTTGATTTCGTTCCACACTTCCCTCCCGCAGATAATCGCCACTCCGCCACCGGCGCCGCCGCCGGACCGGACGAGCCTCCCCTCCTCCTCCCCACCTCCCCGACTCCGGCCGCCGCCATGTCCATCGCCAACCTCGCCCCCTGCCCCTCCTCCTCTGCTTCCTCTATCTCTTCTCTCCCGCCAGATCCGACCAGCGCCAGACCCTGCTCGACCTATCCGGCGCGCTCCAGTCCGCCAACCCGGACGTGTTCTCTTCGTGGACGCCGACCACGCCCCCCTGCAACTTCACTGGCGTCGCCTGCGATGCCACCGGCTCCGTCGTCTCCATCGACCTCTCCGGCCAGCAGCTGAGCGGCGTCCTCCCCCTGGACTCCATCTGCACGTTGCCCTCCCTGGAGAGGCTGGCGTTCGGCAGCAACTCGCTTCATGGACCCATCTCCAAGGGCCTCAACAACTGCGTGAAGCTGCAGTACTTGGACCTCGGCAACAATTTATTCGCCGGCGCCTTCCCGGAGATACCCGCCCTCACCGAGCTGCGATATCTCTACGTGAACGGAAGCAAACTCAACGGGAGGTTCCCGTGGAGCTCGCTCAAGAACATGACCAACTTGGTCTACTTGAGCGTCGGTGACAACCCCTTCGACAGCACTCCGTTTCCTGCAGAAGTTCTTGATCTTCACGAGTTGGAGTGGCTCTACATGGCGAATTGCAACATCCGGGGCGAAATCCCGCGTGGCATAGGGAGGCTCAACAAGCTCATCAATTTGGAGCTCTCGACCAACAACATCACCGGCGAAATTCCAGCGGAGATTGGGAACTTGACCAACCTGTGGCAGCTCGAGCTGTACGAAAACGGGTTGACCGGAAAGCTTCCAGTCGGGTTGAGGAACTTGACGAAGCTCGAGAATTTCGACGCTTCCCAGAATAATCTGGAAGGCGATTTGTCTGAATTAAGATTCTTGAGGAACTTGGTGTCTCTGCAGCTATTCATGAATAATTTTCAGGGCCAAATCCCAGCCGAGTTCGGCGAGTTTGAGCGGCTTGTGAACTTGTCGCTCTATACGAATGGATTGACCGGCCCCCTGCCTGAAAAGCTTGGCTCATGGGCGGAGTTCGATTACATCGATGTGTCGGACAATCTCTTGACAGGGTCGATTCCGCCAGATATGTGCAAGCGGGGGACCATGAGCGAGCTCCTTATGCTGCAGAACAGGCTGACTGGGGAAATCCCTGCGACTTATGCGAATTGCTCGACGCTGACTCGGTTCCGCGTCAGCAACAACTCACTCTCCGGCGCCGTGCCTGGCGGCATCTGGGGCTTGCCCAAATTGAACATCATTGATGTCGCCATGAATCAGCTCGATGGTCCTATCACATCCGACATAGGAAATGCAAAGTCTCTGGGGCAGTTGTTCATTCACAAAAACCGCCTATCGGGAGAATTACCGGAGGAAATCTTGAAGGTTGAATCTTTGGTCGCAATCGATTTGAGCAACAATCAATTCTCGGGGAGAATTCCGTCGAAAATCGGTGACCTGAAACATCTGAGCAGCCTTCACATGCAGAATAATATGTTCTCTGGCTCCATACCAGATTCGTTAGGCTCGTGTGACTCACTCAGTGACCTTGACATGGCTAACAATTCGCTTTCCGGCAAAATCCCACCGTCTCTTGGGTCTATACCAGTACTCAACTCCCTTGATCTATCGGATAACCATCTATCTGGTCAAATTCCCTCGAGTCTATCCTCTTTGAAATTGAGCTTTCTTGATCTGTCGCACAACCGGTTAACTGGTCAGATTCCCCTGTCTCTGTCGATCGAAGCTTACAACGGCAGCTTCTCTGGCAACCCTGGACTCTGCAGCTCCACCATCATCTCCTTCCGGCGATGCTTGCCGGAAACCGGCATGTCCAAGGATATCCGAACCCTCATAATCTGCCTCGTTTTAGTCGTGGTTCTCCTATCACTGTCCCTTGCTTGCTATGTCCGTGTATATAAGAGGGAAAAGGATCAAGAACGGTCGCTAAAGGAAGAATCTTGGAATGTGAAGTCATTCCAAGTGCTAACCTTTACTGAGGATGAGATACTTGATGCCATCAAGGAAGAGAATCTCATAGGAAAGGGCGCTTCGGGGAACGTCTACAGAGTTGTGCTCAACAACGGCATAGAACTCGCCGTCAAGCACATTTGGAATACGGACTCTGGCAGCGGCAGTGGAGGAGGGTGGAGGAAGAGCCGGACCACGAGCCCGATGCTCGGGAAGCGGAGTGAGAAGTCGCGGGAGTTCGACGCCGAGGTGGAGACCTTGAGCTCAATCAGGCACGTGAACGTGGTGAAACTGTACTGCAGTATCACGAGCGAGGACTCAAGCTTGCTGGTCTATGAGTACATGCCAAACGGGAGCTTGTGGGACCAACTCCACACGTGCCGGAAGACGGAGCTTGACTGGGAGACAAGGTACGAGATAGCTGTCGGAGCAGCCAGGGGATTGGAGTACCTGCATCACGGGTGCGAGAGGCCGGTGATTCACAGGGATGTGAAGTCCAGTAACATTTTGCTGGACGAGTTCTTGAAGCCTAGGATTGCTGATTTTGGGCTTGCCAAGATTGTTCAGGCCAATAGCAGCAAGGATTCAACTCATGTTATTGCAGGAACACGTGGTTACATTGCTCCTGGTAAGAAAATGTCATTCTTATTCATCTTTTCGGTAGATCTTGATCAAATCAAGAATGTGCAGAGATAAAGAATTTGAACTAGGAATGGTTAATTACTGAAAATCTATAAAACTAGTTGTGATTCCAGTTTCGATTTTTAATCGTTGAGACTGTTTTGAATCTTGCAGAATATGGTTACACGTACAAGGTGAATGAGAAGAGCGACGTCTACAGCTTCGGGGTGGTGCTAATGGAGCTTGTGACAGGAAAGAAGCCAATCGAACCGGCGTATGGGGAGAACAGGGACATAGTGAGCTGGGTCTCGAGCAAGTTGAAGACGAAGCAAGACGTGTTTGGCATTGTGGACTCGAGAATCCCAGAGCCCTACAAGGAAGAGGCCATCAACATGTTGAGGATCGCCATCCTCTGCACGACGAAACTCCCGAACCTGAGGCCCACGATGAGGGGCGTGGTTCAGATGCTGGAGGACGCGGAACCATGCAAGTTGGTCCGTGTGGTCGTTGAGAAAGATGGCGAAGGGAAGGCAGAAGTCGCCGACAGGAAGAAGATCAAGCCAGAGCCATGAGAACCTTGGGTCAAATCACTTAGGAACATAATTGGAAAACCTTGGGAATTTTAAACCCAGATTCAGCACAAGGTGCCAGTATAAGTTCTGAGGTCACTTGTAACATAACATAACACAGTTCCATAAGCAAGAGCTTCCCAATAAGTCTCTCCCTAATGAGTGAGAGCTCGGAGTTCATATGCAAGTAGGTTTTGAGTGAGATCTTCTGCCTCTTCCTTCTGTAGAATATATTACTTATGTAAGTTATATGAAGATAGTTGATTTGGCAGAACAGTGATCAGAAATGCTAGATGAATAGTACGATGAAACCTTCTTTTGGAACATGTTGGAGGACTCGAGTACGATCTATTTCTCTGCATTAAACAAGCGGAATCCATTCTGATGCCGATCGACATACAAGGTCCTCGATGCTTGAAGATCAGTCCATGCTAAAAACACTAATTTGATAGTCTCTGCTGAGTTTTTTGAGATGCTTGGTTAGGAGCAAATAGAAGGAAACACTCAGATCGGTAGCCACCTGAATTGGGCCAAATCAGTCAATTCTGGGTGGTTCTTGGGGGCACCGATTTGGCTTCCGGTTCCAAATGTGAACATCTATCGCCTCCTTCAAGACAACATCTCCAATGTCCCCTTCGGATCTCACTTTATCGGGCTCAACCACCGTCACTTGTCTCATCCTCCCCTCCCTCTCGCTGCCGTAGATTTCTGCTGTGCTCTTTGACCTCGTTCGGAAAGATTCTAGGACTAGGTGGTTGGTCCCACAAATTGAGAATTGGACCAGTCCGATTTGTGATTCCAGAGCGAGAATTAGCCCACTTGGGAACCAATTACCCTAGTTAAGGGTGTAAGTGGTTCGGTTCAATTTGGTCTTTTTGGAAAATCAAATCAATAAAAAGATTCACTGAATCGAATCAAAATATGATCCAAACCGAAATCCTGGTTCGATTTGATTCAGTTCAGTTTTGTTTTTCGGTTTTTACTTTAGTTTTAGTTTTAGTTTTTTTTTTTTTTTTTGCTATTATATATTAAAGATTAATTTTCCAATCAGATTGTCTTTTCCCTAGCAAAATAAAAACTTCATTGGTTTTCATAAGAATTTCATTTTTTTAATTAGGCAAAAAAAATAAATCGAATATACCGCTATTACTTTTCCAAATGAGAACAATTCTACGAATGCTACCATGTGGAAATAAATAAAATGTAATATTAAATTCCATAGCAATTCAATTATCTTAATAGTAGCATTTTACTTAAAAGACATCAAAATCCTTATATTTTGCATAAAATCTAATGCAAGATATACACCTATAATAGATAATGAAGGCTTGAGAACATAATACATGGTTCCATACTTTGTATTATGAATTCACATAATAGGCTTGGAGAAAAATTGGTCTTGCATATCTATGCGGATATAATTAAAAATATCAATTGTATCAATAAATGAATTTTAATTACGAATAAGATGAGTGAATTTTATATTGTCTTAGTTTACCAATTGTGAATTAGAGAAATTACAAAATGGTGGAGTGGTCTAAAATTAGTGAAACAAATGTTAGAGTCCAAACAAATTAACATTTCCTTAATTGTCTCGACGTTGTGATAGTGATATTTTTATAAGGAAAATTATTCAAAAAGTTCTAAACTTATTATACTTTTATCAATTTAGTTCTAAACTTTTCAACTTTGCCAGTTGAGTCATAAACATTTCAACATTTTGTCAATTGAGTTCTAAACCTTTCAACATTTTGTCAATTGAGTCTTAAACCTTTCAACAATTTTTTTTATTGAATCCCTCTTGTCAATTTTGGCTGTAATTCATTAATGTCAACGTCGACCATCCTAATGTGGACAAAATTTATTATTTTTAAATAATTTTGTTTTCATATTTTAATTTTTTATATTTTTAATTTCTTTTTTTCTTTTCTTCTCTCTCTCTGTTTTTTTTTTTTTTTTTTTTTTTCCATTTTCTTCCTCTAGCCGGTCGCCTAGCCTTCGACAATCGGCCAAAGGCCATGGTCAACGAGGGTTGGCCTCGCCGATCTCAAGCAAGGGATGAGGCTAGTGAGGCCGACCTTCGCCGGTCGCTAGAGGTTGGGCGACTGGTCAAAGGAAAAAAAGGGAAATAAATAAAAAAGAAAAAAAGGAGATAAAAATATTTTAAAAAAATATTACAAAGTTGATAAAATTTGTTCACGTCAACAAATTCCAGCCAAAATTGATCAAATGAGCTCAATTGATAAAAAATGAAAAGTTTTAGGACTCAATTGGTAAAGTTAAAAGGTTTAGGAATGAATTATAAGCTTATGACTTTTGGGACAATTTTTCCCATTTTTATAGGTGATGTAAAAAATTATAATCTTTTTTGTCTTTACAAATGAATGAATTGTAGACATGAAACTGAATTTTTAATAGGGGACTTTGAGGTTAAATGCATATATTCGCTATTGAAATTAACAAACAAAGAAAATAGTGAGAATTAAAATTTTAGATTTTATCGGTTGGATTTAGTTAGCCGAACCGATAAAAACTAAACCTATTAAAAATGTTTTGTTTTAATATTATCCGAACTGAATGAGAACTGAATATAAAAAAATTGAACTTTTCGATTCGGTTCGGTTTTCAATTCAATTTTTGACACCCTTACCCCTAGTTGAAGACGTCTACTTCCCAACACATGGCTGGTACTATATTTTGCAAAAAATAAACCAATTCCCTTCCTTCGTTTTCTTTATGATATTATCGCGGTGTTGATCTTAACAAGTGACAACACTATTCTCGCTCACGCGACATCTTCTCACTATTTCTTTTTACGACGCATCATGAATATAAAAGGATCCCATCTTGAAGTGGATTTAGATGGCGAATCATAGAACTTCTACCGATCATATGGCCATCCAAAGAAGCCCTAGGCACATCCCAAGAAATCTCACCAGATTAACCAGCTCCAAATCACAAGATTTCGCCCAATTTCACATTGTCCAACCTCAGTTCTCATAACTCCTAACTTCCTCGGATTGACCTTACTCTTATCTTCGCCTTCCTCTCCAATTGCCACATTGCCGCCATTGACAAGTCCTATTTCAGTCCTTGGCCTCGTCCGCCACTTCCCTCAGAACCAATTCTAGCACATTCACCATCAGATCGAGGTCAATCTAAGCATAGATCTAGCATGAGCAAGCCGAGATTTGATGCGTCTTGAGAAATTGAGAATTTCATCTCGAAGAAGGCAATCGACGTGAATAATTGCAATCAGCCTTTTCGTTGCCAAAACCAACAAGAGCTAGTGTGAGGACGTGAACCTCACGAGCACCCCGATCTGAGGGCTATTGATGGGGTCGAAGACGGAGGTGATGTAAAGCAAAGTAGAAAGCTTCAGAAGGATGCAGAAAGGAAAAAATTATCCTTACACGAAATGCCCATGGTTGAGAATATAATTTGGCTGGCTAGTGAATCGGGATTTTTATCTGAAATTAAATTGGCCATTTCAAACCTTTCTTCAAGATAATGTCAACTTTGGGTCCTATTTTGATAAAATGATTTCACTTCAAGCCGTTATTTGTAATTTTCTCTAACTTCATTATCGAGTGGTCTGTAGGGATGATCAAATACGAATACAACCGCAATGAATCTTTAATATTTTCAAATTTCCCTTTAGATCCTCAATTTCAATGCTTCATTTTTTTTTGTCAACCTAGATCATACGTAGTTAGAATATTCAAACTATGTTTGAATTTCTTTGGTGTCAAATTTGCAGACATGAGGATATCGAGTGCGCCCCTCTTTCCCAACTGTCTTTCAAGACTAGATATCGAAATTTTTATTCTCCTATCCATTGTCAATTGTTCGTTTAACCTATACATATGGAATGAAGCAAACACTGCTAATTACTTGGTTATAAAATACTACAGTGCAATCAAATGGCAAGCTCCAAATACATCGATTTCGACCATTTGTAAATTTTTAAGGCCGTCAAAAAGTCAAATACTCAAAAGCATGAACCCATTTTATTAAGAGCAGAAGTCCATTTATTTTTGCTTTCTCTCCACCCTCAGACACAAACTCACATCCATCAATGGTCCTAACCTCGAACACTTAGACATCTGCCATTTCTAACAATGAGACGAAACCCAAGACGACACTCTACAAAACAACCGGGATAATCTGCCGGATCAGTCAAGACATCTTGGCCCTTGCTGGAACTACTTTAGCATGTGAGACGACAAGACCTTAAAGCGAAAGAAAAATATGGAAAACTAATTAGTTCAATTCTCCATGTAGAAACAATAATGGTAGATGAGAGACGAGAGAAACCTACTGGATGCAAGCAGCACCGGAATGACCACTACGCTGAGCTTGGCTTGACCCTTGCCCATTTTTCAAGTTTATTGCCTTGATTGTCCGAGCTATGGTTGTCCATTATACTGTAGTCTTATCTTCACCTTCCTCAGATTGACCGTAGTCTTATCTTCACCTTCCTCTCCAATTGCTACATTGCCGCAATTGACAAATCCTATTTTAGCCCTCGGCCTCGGTACCAATTCTAGCACCTTCACCATCATATGGAGACCAATCCAAGCATATAGATCTAGCATGAGCGAGCCAAGATTTGACGCACCTTGAGAAATTGAGAATTTCATCTCGAAGAAAACGTTCAACGCAAATAATTGCAATTAGGCTTCTCGTTGCCAAAACCAATGAGAGCCTGTATGAGGATGCGAAACGAGAAATGCCCATAGTCAAGAATAGAATTTGACTAGCTAGTGAATTGGGATCTTTATTTGAGATTAAATTGGTCATTTCAGACCCTTCTTAAAAAAAATGTCAACTTTGGGTCATCTTTTGGGAAAATGATTTCACTTCAAGCTGTTATTTGAAATTTTCTCTAATTTAATTATCAAGTGGTCCCTAAGGATGATCAAATACAAACACAACCACAATAAATCTTTAATATTTTCAAATTTCCCCTTAGGTCCTCAATTTCAGTACTTCATTTTTTTGTCAACCTAGAGCATACGTGGTTAGAACATTCAAACTGTTTGAATGTTCTTTGACGTCAAATTCACGGACAGGAGGATATTGATTGCGCCACTCTTTTGGAACTTTGTCTTTTATGACCGGATATCAAAATTTTTATTCTCTTATCCATTGTCAATTGTTCATCTAACCTATACAAAAGGAATGAAGCCAACATCACTGATTACTTGGTTATAAAATATTAGAGTGCAATCAAATGGCAAGCTCCAAATCAATCGATTTCAATCATTGTAAATTTTCAAGGCCATAGAAAAGTCAAATACTCAATAGCATGAATCCGTTTTATTAAGAGAGCATAAGTCTGTTTAGCCAAGACATCTCTCGAACACACACACATGTCCATCAATGGTGCTAAAATCGAGTACATATACATTCGCCATTTCTAATGACGAGGTGAGTCCCAACAGGACACTCTACAGTACAACCTGGATCATCTGCCGCCGGATCAACCGAGACATCTCGGCCCTTTGTTGGAACTATTTCAGCATGTGAGACGACGAGACCTTAAATGAAGAAAAATATGAGAAACTAATTAGTTCTATTCTACGTTTAGAAATGATAAAGGTAGATGAGAGACGAGAGTAACCTACTAGATGCAAGCAGCAATAGAGTGACCATTGCGCTGAGCTTGGCTTCACCCTTCTCCATTTTCAAGTATATTGCCTTCATTGTATGAGGTATGGTTGTGCATTATGTGTCCCATTGAAGTGGGTTTATATAGATACCTAAAGTCCAATATTTCTAGAGTTTGAGCAAATGGAAGGTTCAAAAAAGTGAACGATAATTGATTTACAACATATCAATATCTAGCTGTTAATTTTTTTCGCGGATCTCCATTGATATGCATGTTTGCTTCACCAGGTAAGATAATAAGTACTTGTGGTGTATAATTAGGTAATTTGAGGTTTTTCTACCATAATTTGAGCATTTGACTTAACGATAATTGATTTACAACATATCAATATCTAGCTGTTAATTTTTTTTTCGCGGATCTCCATTGATATGCATGTTTGCTTCACTAGGTAAGACAATAAGTACTTGTGGTGTATAATTAGATAATTTGAGATTTTCCTACCATAATTTGAGCATTTGACTTGTTAGGTATACTCTAACATTTTCCTAATCCAGAAATGGAGAATGTCAAAAATTGAGAGGGGGAGTTGATTTCTAGAGAAGCGAAATAGTCACTTGCGAGTCCAGCTCTAAACAGGTATGCCAATACCCAACGAGATGGCCATTTTGAGCCTCCAATCCATTAACTCTTACTCAAAGATTAGCAATTTTGCAATGTGCAACAATGTTGCTGCAACAAACGATTATTTCAACCTTGACAACTATTTGACTCATCAATTTCAAATTTAGGTTTGTCAATCTTGTGCGAATTTGCTCTTTTAAAACTCCTTTTGTTGACACTTGATTTAGAATCGACGAGTCATACAAAGATATAAATTCGAAACTAGAGATTCTTGATGGTGACGAGGCTCGTTTTCGTCAAAAAGAGTCAATTTAGTGTTTTTAGACAAATTTCAAGTTTCATTCTGTTCTTTCTAAAGTGTGACATTGATTTCACCAATAATCCAAAAAAGTGTTAAGAGTTCATAGAAAAATCATTGAAGTCAACCTTTGGTCAACTGTTTTTGAAAAAATAAAATATTGAAAAATCATCAAATCAACTTATTGTACTTTAATTAAACTTTTAATCTATCAATTTCACTTCAAGCCATTATTTGTAATTTTCTCTAACTTCATTATTGAGTGATCTGTAGGGATGATCAAATACGAATACAACTGCAATGAATCTTTAATATTTTCAAATTTCCCTTTAGATCCTCAATTTCAGTGCTTCATTTTTTTTGTCAACCTAGGTCATACGTAGTTAGAATATTCAAATTACGTTTGAATTTCTTTGGCGTCAAATTTGCAGACATGAGGATACCGAGTGCGCCACTCTTTCGAAACTTTGTCTTTCAAGACTAGATATTGAAAATTTTATTGTCCTATCCCTTGTCAATTGTTCGTTTAACCTATACATATGGAATGAAGCGAATGCTGCTAATTACTTGGTTATAAAATACTACAGTGTAATCAAATGGCAAGCTCCAAATCCATCGATTTCGACCATTTGTAAATTTTCAAGGACATCAAAAAGTCAGATACTCAAAAGCATGAACCCATTTTATTAAGAGCATAAGTCCGTCTATTTTTGCTTTCTCTCCACCCTCGGACACACAAACTCTCATCCATCAATGGTCCTAACCTCAAACACATAGACATCTACCATTTCTAACAATGAGACGAAACCCAAGACGACACTCTACAAAACAACCAGGATAATCTGCCGGATCAGCCGAGACATCTAGGCCCTTGCTGGAACTATTTCAGCATGTGAGACGACGGGACCTTAAAGCGAAAGAAAAATATGGAAAACTAATTAGTTCAATTCTCCATTTAGAAACAATAATGGTAGATGAGAGACGAGATAAACCTACTGGATGCAAGCAGCACCGGAATGACCACTAAGCTGAGCTTGGCTTGACCCTTGTCCATTTTTCAAGTTTATTGCCTTGATTGTTTGAGCTATGGTTGTGCATTATGTGTCCGATTGAAGTGGGTTCATATCAATGCCTAAAGTCCAGTATTTTTGGAGTATGAGTAATGGAAGATTCGAAAAAGTGAATAGTAATTGATTTACTACGTATCAATATTCAACTGTTGATATACTTACCAAATTCTTTTTTTTGTTGCCTTGGGTCTCCATCGATATGCATATTTGCTTTACTAGGTAAGACAATAAGTACCTGTAGAATATGATTAGGTAATTTGAGATTTTCCTACCATAATTTGAGCATTTGTTGAAGTTAATAGGATGGATTTACTTCTTTTTTACAAAAATCAGGGCGAAGCCCTAAAGATACACCATTACTCTCTCAACATAATTTGGTCCTATTTTATCTCCTATCAACCAAGGAAGTAAATCTCTCGGTGGCATTTCTAATGCTATAGTGTCATTTATAACAAATGATTAAAACATCTAATTTGATAACCAATTTGCACATGATTTTCCTTCCCTAAATGTATGTAAATTGATAACTAGCGAATGACCGTGAACGACGGCGCAACTTCGGCAGTGACCGAGCGACGGCGGGCAAGCGAACGGCGGCGGGTGAGCAAGCTATGGCCGGCATCAAGCGAGAATCGTAGTTCGTACGGTACAAACCCTATTTTACTCCCTCTTCAGCAACGCCGTTTTGGCCATAGAGCAATGTGGCGTCATTTTGTAAATGAATCCACATGGAATGGCATAAAACGACGTTGTTTCTTACAAAGAAAGGAAAACAGCGTCGTTTTATGCCATTTCACGTGGACAATCTTCTTCAATTTTTGCCATGTTGATTTTTTTTTTTTTAAATATAAAAGCCACGTAATCATTTTATCTGAAATCTCTCGCTGGTGGCGCCAAAGTGATCGTTTTTTCTCCGATTTGGCACTTAAGTCATCTGATATAAACTTTTGGTACCAAAGTAAGTGTCGTACACAACTTTTACATTGATAGTGTACTTACCCTTGTTATAAATAAGATTTGCAATACAAGCAATTCATATCACACATGAAAAGGGAAAACATATCCGCCAAGTTGAGTACAACACATTATCTACAAAAAAGGAAGAGGATTTTTACCTCCCATAGAACTGGGCCACATGAGTGAGGGTCGAAGCAATAGTGGCGAATCTAAAGCCATACGTGAGTGCAAAGAGCATGCTTATATGAATTTCCCTAGCCACGTATACTCTGCCTCGTCTAACTCAAATTTCTTATTAACGATTAGCATAATATTATATTGTTGGCCTTGCACGATGAATAAATCTGAAGAGAATATCGGGAATGTCTTGGCGTTGTACGCGTTTAGCCCCCAATAGGAGATTGGTATGACAATAAACATGATTAATGCAAAGCCAACAAAGATGTTCACTATGGCAAAGAAGGGGCAAATCAATGGACTGGACAAGAAGGAAACCGTCATTGACGAGTCCAAAGTGAGGGCTCAAACGTCGAGCCTGTTAAGGCCTGACCTGATCTGTTGGCCCGTGACGGAGTTAGGGAAGGCCCAACAAACTCATGAGATGCTCGCCAGGGATTGGGATAGGAACCCTAGAACCAAGTACCACAAGAAGCTACACACCATTGCGATGACAAAGAACTTGGCCCTTGAGACTCTGTATCATGCCCTCTCTTCTTCTGTTTCCTTCTTGTGTAACATCCTGCAAATTTTGATAAAGCAAGGATGAAAGGTAAAATCCTCCGAAGCATACGATATAACACTTATTGTTGATGCTTTTTACTTGAAGAGGGAGATTTGAACGAGGGTATCAGGCCACCACATATGTGCCGGCTCCACCACGTACTTCCTCAAAAGTCCAGCCCAACTGTACCCGAAAACCTTCCAAAATAGGAAATTAGATAGCGCGTCAGTCTAGTAAATATGTCTGCCTATGCATGAAAATTATAGTAACACAAAGAAAATACCTTGTCCTACTTTTTACTTCCATTCGAAAAATCGAAAAAAAAAATGTTTCATTTTCTATAAAAATTACTAACGGATCTATACGTTATGGTGTTTGTATGCTTTGGAATCTTTCCGGCCTTTGACATTCATAAAAATCAAATTGTGGTAGCCGAGAGATTCAAAAAAATGTAGAACTAATTATAGACACAGTATGCTTGATTTATAATTTGACAAAAACAATGAGTCTTTCAAATCATTTACTAGGATATCTAACAAACCTATTGTATATCTAACTTACTAAAATAATAACTATCAATAGCTGAGATTCACAATTAAATTTCAAGATTCTGATGAGATGGACAATTTATGTATATATAATTGATTTTCACGTTATTAATAACGAAGAGGGAATTAAACAATTAGAACCTGAGTAGTTATGATGAGAATCCAGGAGGCGCCAAAGGAGATCTCCCGCTCGTAGAACACCGTGATAATGTTGATGATCCCGACTGCATTGACCAGGCCATCGCCAAAGGCACTGTTGGCATTCGCAAAGATCGAGATCAGCACGTGATCCTTCACGTTGAACGGCCTCGTGTTGAGCGAGAACTCCCTGCCGTCAAACCCCGGGAGGTGGAACTTGGCAGTCGGCAGGACGAAGGCCATGAGCTGCCTGAGCGGGAGGGCCGCCACCTAAATGGTGATCTGGGTTATGATGAGGGGCTCCCTTCGGTAGGAAAGAATTGGTTGAGAAAGGAGAGAAGGGCACAGGATATGAGGCCAAGCGTCCACATTTGGAACATCTATATTGGCAGGTTTGGGTTGTCGATGTTGGGCACTGTCAGCCGGACTTCCTCCACCCGAGAGAGCTCTGACTCATCGACGGGTGGATCCTCCAATGGCAAATTGGGCCACCCTTGGACATTCATAGCACTGTTCTTAGTTAGGCTCTTATCAGTGAGAAGTTTGAGGGCTATGAGTAGTGAGAAGTTTGAGGGTGAGTAGTAAGAAGTTTGAAGGCTATGAGTTTATTATTCGAGAGAAGTTACTTGAATTGCTGCTGCTTTCAGTAGATTCGCTTACAAGAAATGAAAGTCTCGATGGAAAGGAGAAGCAAATCGCTCTTAGTAGTGAAAAGTTTGAGGACTGTGAGTTTCTCGTTCAAGAGAAGTTACTTGAATTGCTTCTACTTTCAGCGGATTCACTTACAAAAAATGAAAATCTCAATAGAAATGAGAAACAAATTGCTCTTAGTAGTGAGAAGTTTGAGGGCAATGAATAGTTTGAGAGCTGTGAATAGTAAGAAGTTTAAGGGCTGTGATTTCTAATTCGAGAGAAGTTACTTGAATTACCATTGCTTTCAGTGGATTCACTTACAAGAAATGAAAGTGTCGATGGAAATGTGAGGCAAATTGCTCTTAGTAGTAAGAAGTTTGAGGGTTGTGAGTTTCTCATACGAGAGAAGTTACTTGAATTGCTATTGCTTTTAGTGGATTCGCTTATCGACCATGCTAGTTCTTAAATAATAAAGGGAAAAGAAACCAACCAAAAAAAAGGGGGAAAAGGAAAAAGGAAGGAAAACAAAAGATTTCTGCCCATAATTAATTTGGACAAAAGGGTCATTAGTGGAGTAGTAAAGCAACTGAATTGGCTTTATAAAGCCTTGTCAGCAAAGAAAAACCATTTTTTAAGGATAAATACAAGAGAAAATCCTAAACTATGTCCAATACAACATAAATATCGCAAACTTACTTTTATGTCATAAAAATCCCGAATATATATTAGTGTGACAAATATATTTTGAATGGAACTGGAATGAAGAATATATATGTCACGCATATATAAAATTGAGCTTTTTGTGACATGTAAAAAAGGGAAAAAAAAAGTTAAAAGAGTTTTTTTTTAAAGGGTTTTTAGTGACATAAAAATAAAAGCTTGGGATATTTATACACAATTTTTTTAAAAATATTTTCCCTTTCTTCGTCATTAAAAAACTTAATAGGGGAAAATTACCTAAAAAAAAGTCAAAAACCTATTTGCCAATTAAGTTATAAACCCTTCAATTGTCTCAATTGAATCATAAATCTTTTTATGTTTTGTTAATTGGGTCTATCCGGCTAATTTTAGGTTGAAATTACTAATATGGACGTCGATAGTATCACGTAAGACGGTCGGCGTTGACATCAACAAATTTTTTATTAAATCTCTCTCTTTCATTTCCCTTTTTTCCTACTAAGTTCGGTGATGATCGTCTACCAATCCTCACCTGTCACAGGTGAGTTTGGCAACCATTGCCAAACATTGGGCGAGGGTCATGAAGTCCTCATCGATTCTAGCATTGGGTCCCAGCCCTCACCTAGATGGCCACTAAGTAAGGGCTACAAACCTCACTCGCAGCTGGCGAGCCCTTGCCTGTGACCGATGAGGGTTGGCCAACAACTTTTGTCGGGCTTGGAAGGAAAAAGAAAAAAAAAGAAAGGTAAAAAAATAACAATAGAGAAATTTAACATATATGTAAAGTCCATATTCACGTCAATGATTTCCGACTAAAATTAATTGAATGAGTCGTAAAAAAATTTAAAAGTCAATTTATACCATTGAAGGGTTTAGGACTGGATTAGTATAAGTGCAATGATTTAGTCTAAATGTAATAAAGTTATGACTTTTATAATAATTTTTCCTGAAGGACTATAACCACATGTTTAGCAAACAAACAAGTCAGGCTAACCACTACTGTCAAAGCGACCGACTTATCTTTCATTATGGGCTTGACATTGTAATAAAGTAGTAAAGACCATGTTGGGTGTTGTCAGGAAATTTTTCGTTTGGGAGCAGAATAATTAGGATGAATATTATGCACTCCGTTTCTTTATCCGAACTTTGACAAACATATGCAAAATAAAGAAACAGCAATTGGTCCTCATCTGGGCTTTTATTGATGGGGGTGCATCTTGCTTGTGTCGAGGAGGATTCGTCCGGAGATCATTCAATGCAGAAGAGGAATTGTCTCAGTTGAATTGACAAACAAATCTAGTTATGCAATCTAATTTGTGCTTTCCGCACGTGTCTATCCTTTGGGCAAGTGCACAGAACCTATGCGCAAAGTGAGCATCGCTGCCCCTAATCTACGTTTGAGGATCTTCTTAGATTCCGATGCTGTAATTTTCCCGACAGGGTAAAAGTAACGTGCCGTCCGACCCTCGTGGTTGAAGGTTAGTACAAGGAAACGTATCCTCTCAACAGGGAAACAGGAAACCTTGATTAGGTATCTTCCCAATAGGGTAAAAGTAACGTACCATCGTGGTTGAAGATCAATACATGCTCGCAAAGCTAGACTACGTATCATCCCAACAGGGTAAAAGTAACGTGCCCTACAGGCTCGCAAAGCTTGAAATGCATGTCTGCCTCACTAGGTAAGACAATAAGTACTTGTTTTGTATAATTAGGTAATTTGAGTTTCTCCTACCATAATTTGAGCATTTGTTGGAGTTAATAGAATGGATTTACTTCTTCCTTTTTACAAAAATTAGGGCGAAGCCCTAAAATTAGATCATTACTCTCCTAACAAAATTTGGTTCTATCTTATCTCCTCCTCTCAATAAACGAAATAAATCTCTCGATGGCCTATCTAATGTTAGAGTGTCATTTACATTAGATGATTAAAATATCCAATTTGATAACTAATATGCACATGAGTTTCCTTCCTCAAAAGTATGCATGATTTTGACTCGTTAGATATACTCTAACATTTTCCTAATATGAGAAAGGAAAATGTCAACAAAATTGAAAGAGGGAGTTGATTTTTCTAAAAAAGTGAAATAGCCGCTCGCAAGTCTGGATCTAAATAAGTTTGTCGATGCCCAACGAGATGGCTATTTTGAGCCTCTAATCAATTAACTCTTGCTTAAAAATTAGCAATTTTGCATCGTACAACAATGTCGTTGCAACAAACGACTGTTTCCACCTCGACAGCGATTTTGTCTTATCAATTTTCGAATTTAGGTTTGTCAATCTTGTGCAAATTTGATCTTTCAAAGCTCTCTTTTGACATTTGATTTATAATTCACAAGTCCCACAAAGACAAAAATTCAAGATTAGAGATTTCTAATTGCGACCGGACCTGTTTCTCTTAAGAAAAGAGTCAATTTAGTGTTTTTAGACAAATTTCAAGTTTCATTGTGTTCTTTCATACTGTGACATTGATTTCACCAATAAACTAGAAGAGTGTTAAGAGTTCACTTTTTTGACAAATCATTGAAGTCAACCTTTGGTCAACTTTTAAAAAAAAAAAAATATTGAAAAATCATCAAATCAACTTCTTGTACCTTAAAATAACTTTTATTCTATCAATTTGCAAAAAACTCAATCAAAAATTGACTTTTCTCCAAATTAAGAATTTCAATTTTTTATTGACCAAATTCAAAATTAATTCATTTATAGTCATTTTCTAGGAAAATTTCCTTCACGACATTTGACCAGGAGGTTGTTTCACATTCAATTGCCAAACCAATATCGAGATTCCACGCTAGAGGTGAATTTCACCAAATTTCGAGCCAATTAGCAGTTCCGACCAAATTTCATGAGTCATTCAATTTAGCCAAAATTCAGTCAAATCAAGGGTAAACAACTCAAATCCAATTAACCACAACAATTGGACTCCATTTGATCAAATCAATGATCTTACGAATGACGAATTCAAGAGAAACTTATCCAATTAACCCAATCAAGCTTGACCCATGGTAGACTAGCATTTAATTTGATCAATGGAGGTCCAATTTGGCCAATTGAGCCTCTTCTCACTATTTCTTTTCTTTTTGCAACGCATCATGAATATAAAGGAATCCCATCCTAAAGTGAGTGAACGGATAGAGCTCAAAGCGTAAAAAAAGAAGAAGATAAAAAAAAAAGCGTGCCTTTAAATGTCTTACAACTACTCGCCTTCGTTCAAAATCTAGAAACCATTGCTTCTAAACATCTAAATATGAGGTTGATGTTTAAGCCGATACCTTATTCATGCTCCCAAAAATTAGGAATTACACCATGATGCTTAGTTGAGTTGTCACTCAACAAAAGGGGAATGTTTCGGACATAAGCCCCAGTTGATAAAATGGTAGGGAGTGGAGACTGATCTTTGGTGCACATCCCAGAACCGAATAAAGGCTTTCTTATGGAAGGCCCACGGGGTTTCCTCTTCCAATCGCTTTTAAAAAATCTAGATAATCGGACCGAGGTTTATGGCTCAGGATGTCTATTTCGCTGTGTGCAGGTTGCGAGCTCGGAACGATGAACTCGCTCGCCACGGAACAACAAGTGATTCACATGTCGTAACCGGCTTTCTGCACGGATTTTTAGTATGAATTTTTAATCCAAAATGATGTGTGGAGATTTAAACATGAAAAAGAATTCGCATTTATTGTGCTTGTGTTGTGATATTCTAATATCAACATAACGTTATCGTTTTGAGAGACTTGTTGAATGAAATATTTGACGTGATACCCGAACTATCGTGCTTCGTTTGTTGTTTAATATCTCTTAGGCAGAAGCGATTTATGCATTTCTATTTTAGTAAACGTTCTTGGATACCAATATAGTAAATCATGCTAATATCAAGGTTGGAGCCTTCTTTGATTCAATGGAGTTGCAATTAGAATGAAGATATAATAAAGAGGGAGGGAAAGGATAGGAAGAAGCCGGGTAATAAATAGGTGATAAATCGCGTGGAAAGTGTAAGAAATGTATTTCTTGTGCAAAGAATGACCAATCCCTTATTATCTAGAGTTCTATTGTGTTAACGTTGAAGACAATGTTTAGAGAAAAGCTCGTAATCATATATTTATATAGATTCAGTAATTTTTTTTTTTTTTGATCGAGAAAGGGAAATATATTATATTATGCTAAGCGTTCAGTCGCATCGGAGGAGTACAATCTAAAGCATAAAGATCTCGAAGGGATAAGGGAGGGAAATCACCCAATTGGCCGCCACTGTCTCGACGATGATGTCTAGCCACCCAATCCGCCGCACGATTCGCTTCCCTGGAGCATGATCGAACGGCTAGGAGGTCACATTGAGTCAATTCCCTTTGGCACGCCTGTATGACTTCTTTGGATTCCCAAGGTGGAACGGCCCGGCCCAGCACGCTTTCCACAAGTGAGTCGCTGTCACTTTCACATAAAAGAGATGAAAGACTTATCAGTTCGTTCTCTCTCCTCCATCTACACTTCTGTAAAAACCGAAGTCCCATGAGAAGCCCTTCGGCTTCTGCTTGCAAAGCTGTCGAAGCCCTAACTTGTGCAGCAAAGCCATCCAGAACTCTGCCTTCGGCGTTTCGGAGGATACCAGCCATGGAGCCAAGGAAGTCGCCCGGTGTCCAGGAGGCGTCGACATTCAGTTTGACCTCCGTGCGCTTCGGTGGCCGCCGGATCTGAGGTATGGTTGGTGTTTTCCTCAACATCTTGCTTAGATTCAGCCCTCTGCTCATCAGATCACTTTCTTCCTGGGCGAGGTCGACGATGGCCGGAGGATGGGGTATTTTGCCCCTAAAGACCCAGGCGTTCCTGGATTTCCAGATCTGCCACAACAGTTGCGCCATGAGGGCTTGAGCAGGTAAGTCTGGTTTCTTCGTGAAAAACGCCAGCATCCATTTATCGACTCGTTGAATCACCTCCTGAGGATCGCAAATCTGGGTTTTCTGATCTTGCCATACCTTTTTTGACCATTTGCATAAGAACAACATATGCTCGGTTGTCTCCACCGATTTTCGACATAGTTGACATATGGGATCCGGGGTGATGGATCTCTTGTAGAGGTTCTCACGTGTAGGAAGCGCGTTGTGACAGGCACTCCATAAAAAAACCCTCACCTTCGGTAGTGCTGGTAGGTTCTAGAGTCGGGTCCACAGCGTGCGGGGGGGGCAAGGACGATGAAGCCCGATTCGAGGCCGCATGGAAGAGAAGATCGGGCTCTGTTGTAAGCGCTTTTCACCGAAAAGGACCCAGCCCTGTTGCCGATCCACTATAAGTTGTCCGGTTTTGATTCCGGACTCAAAGGTATGGCTAAGATTTCATTGGCTATACATGGTTCAAATAGATCTTCGATTAATGCCTGATTCCATGTACGAGAAGATTGATTGATGAGATCCGCTACCATTTGCTTTTCCTCCTGGGCTGGGCAGTGAATGATCTGTTGCTGTAGCCATTTGTCATTCCATATGTTGATGGTTTTACCGTCGCCAACTACCCACCGTAGGTCTGATTTAATTGCTTCTCTGCCTTTCAGGATGCTCTGCCAACCCCAAGACGCCCTTTGACGATGTTGAGCCGTCCAGACATCACTGGAAGGGAAGTAGATGCTTTTGAGAACTCTGGCCCATAATGCCTGCGGGGACTGATGTAGACGCCACGCCTGACGCCCCAGCATAGCGTTGTTGTAAGTTGGTAAATCTTTGAACCCCATCCCGCCTGAATCTTTCCTGTTTTTCAACACATTCCAGTTCTTCCAATGTACCCCAGCTCTATTATCTCCTTTTTTCCACCAAAACGATGCTATTTTACTTTCAATTGATCTGCAGACCGATAGGGGAAGCTTGAAGATGGCCATGGCATAAGAAGGGATAGCCTGGATGACACTCTTGATGAGAACTTCCTTCCCTGCCCGGGTAAGTAAAGTTTCCTTCCAGCCTTCCAATTTTGAATTGACCCGGGTTAGAATCCATGCACAGATATCCTTTTTGGACCTTCCCCATGATGTTGGAAGCCCTAAATAAGTTCCTGATTTTTCATTGATAGGGACCCGGAGTTCCTGGGCAAGATTATGTTGCAGGGCCACTGGGCATCTCTTGCTGAAGGTAACTCCGGATTTGTTTAAGTTAATAGATTGCCCTGTAGCATGACAATACTGAGACATAATGAGTTGTAGATTTTGGCACTCTATTAGGGTTCCTGTGAGGAAGAAAATCGCATCGTCTGCAAATAATAGGTGAGACAATCTGGGGCATGTTCTATTTAACTGGATGCCGTGAATGGTTCCTTCTGCTATGGCATGTTGCATCATCCAGGACAGCACATTAGATACGAGAATAAATAGGTAAGGGGATAACGGGTCACCTTGTCGCAATCCTCTGGATGGGGTAAAGAACTGAGTAGGATAGCCATTGAATTTAATGCTTGTCGCGCCTAACTTTTAACATGCAATCCCGAGCTCTCCCAAGCTAACGTTAAGCATGGCAAAAAATTTATACAATTAAATTATCTAACAACCTAAGCAACACAGGAGCCGCCACTAGCTTATTTTGGAGGTCAGCTAGAAACCTAATCGAAGGTTGGGAGATTCCCTCGATTCCTACGCAACCGAGAGATCTAAGCTCGGGGACTGGATTACGTTAATATTTCTATTAACGCCCTTTCGGTACCTAATGGTATGTTGTGTTTTTTTTTTATCGTGTCCATGCATTTTTTACATTTTTCAGGATCGTCAATTTTTATACTAAGTGACCATGCGTGGTGGATTGTTTTTATTCTATTCTATTTCTAAAAAAAAAGAATCAAAAGAATCAACGAAATCACAATTAAAAGACAAAAATAAACAATCAATAGAAACATGTAAATCTAATCATGCAATCCTAAAAACATGAAGGAGAGCACAATAAAGGAAAAGAAAAAGAGAAAGAGAAGACCCGCAACTCGTCGGGTTTTATACAATACAAGAGACCCGAGACATATGTCGGGAAAGGAAAAGGAATAAAGGAAATTATATCATAATGGTCGGAATGGACATCGACCTCCATCGTCTTCATGCTTTATCTTTCTTCAAAATCCTAGTCTAAATCTAAACTAAGAAATCTAAAACTAGGTGCATGGAGATGGAAATGAACATCACAAATGACATCAGGGTTATCAAGGTAAGAACCCATGTATAATTGGGCTCTAAAGAAAGCATACAACATCAAGTTCATCGAGAAAACTACTTTCATGAATAGAATTCCCCAAGATGGGTTATATACTAATTCAAGAACACACAACGCCATATTAGAAACAAAACATGACAGTAGGAAAATACGACAAATCAAAGAAAATGATGCATGGCAATTCATTTGTCAAATCACCTAACCAATGTATGAAAATCATGGAACTTGAACATGATGTAAAGGGTTAAATGCGAAGAACAAGTTTGGTTAAAACATTTAACCCTAATTCCACATGCAAAAGATCCCACAAATTTATTAACATTGATATGTGATTTACCATTAAGGGGCGAGGTGCATCACATTCAGCACATTGGCCAAAAAGATTAAAAGGCCAAGACATGTCAATCGATTACCAAAGTCTAACTAGGAACAAAGTAGTGCAGTGACAAAACAGAATTAGTAAACAGAAACAACAAAACAGCAATGCAACGAAGCAGAAACAGCAGAACAGCAAATAGTAGAGCAGAAATAGCAGAACAGCAAGATGAAAACAACAAAACAGCAAGACAAACAGCGAAACAGCAATGCAACAACGGCAATGCAGCAAAGCGAAATAACAACAGCAAACAGCAAAGCAGAAACGGCGGGACAGCAATGCAGCAACAGAACTTTATTCATGGCATTTTCTAATGAGATGAGATCAAAAAGCAACTCATGCTAAAATTTGCAATGCCTCTTAATAGCAACTCCACATATTTTACAGTAGAAAGCCAGCAGATGAATTGAGTATTTAGAATGCATTTATATTTTTCAGCAAAAGCTAAATCCTGAGAGAAAATTCATTTGGACCCTTAAGCTGTAAATGAAGAGCATCATTTTTGCTCATTATCATGTCACATGGGATGTATTAGAGTGAATTTCAATGTTACATAAACCTTGGCAAGAAACATCAACAGCTAAAGCATATCCTAAAAGAAAACCAAAGTTGAACCAACTTATTGCAAGTATTCTCTGACAATATTAAAGTTTCTAGGACATCCATGACCCTAAAAGTTTAATCATTTCTGCATAGAAGATATTCAACAAAAGTCTATGTTGAAGCAAGAGAAAAGCAGATTGCAAGTATGATGATCATCGATAAACGAAGTCAGCATCTTACGGAGGACAAGTTTCACCGGTTCGGCTCAAACATATCATCAAGAATGCTATATAACATCCGAGTCATCGAAAAATGAACAAGTAGCAATCTGTTTGATTATTCATCACGTAACTTAGTGATAGCATGCGGGTCGATCGTCAACGGGAGGCATTTTATTTAACATGCGATTGATGGGGAAGACAGAGAGAGAACAAGAGTGACGGAATCAAGCATGTCGAGAATGTGGATTCACATAAAACTGGAGAGAGTAATCAAGAAAAATCGAGCTGGGTTGATTAAATCACAAACATCAATCATACCCTCCGAACGTGTAAATCAATTCAGTTTAACACCATCACGGAACAGGTAACTAAACTTGCTTAATGCTAACATACAAATGCACATTTCCAGCAAATACCAATTAATCACAGCTCTGCATTTTCGATTTACGAAGCTGATTGGCAATAGCGAGTACCTGTGCTCGTGAATTATTGACCTTATAGCTCAAAGCTAGACATTATGCTTATCAAATAAGGCACAATTAACTATTTACCGAATCATCTCAACATGCAGATATGTGACCAATGACCAATCGTGGTTTAGACCAGAGAAACTAAACATCCAAATTGAGGTTTCTTCCGCTACATACAACGCTCAAAAGAATAACATCACCCTAACATTGAAATCTAATGTTAAAACTTGGAAATAATCCTACCCGGAATGACAAAGAACGAGTAATACCGACGCACGACAACCTGTTTCAAAGTGGCACGTTCCTCAGCAATTATTGGAACCTCGAGCTCCAGAAAGACGCAGTTCGCAACGAGCGCGTCAAATCCGTCCACAAATGATCCTCACAAGAAGCGATCGATCCTCGAATGATTTCGGCCGAGGTAAACCAAGCGAAAGAAAAACCAATGTTCGGGGTCAGAGGGATCAAACGGGGGAGAGAATCAAATCCCAAAAACTTAATCGGATAGAGAGAGAGAAAGAGAACTCACCGATCCGTAAGCCCGATCCGGTTAGCGGAACCGCCGGCATCGTCTTCGATATCGCCGATCGAGAGAACGATTGAGTCTCCGGGATGACCCTAACGAATCAAGCTTCGATTGATCAAAATCCCTTGAAAACCCTAGCCGTCAAGCCACCGATCGGAGAGTCCCGGATCACGAACTCGAGTCGAGCTAGGGTTTGAGCGAGCCGCTTCCGCCGTCTCGTTCGAACTTCGCCATCACGTTCCCGTCAGCCGATCCATCTTCTAGGGCTTCAGGGAGAAAGATCACGATCGGACTTCACCACCACGGTCCTCTTCAGTCAATCTTTGATTTCTGAGGAAGATCTGTCGGACTAGATACACCGCCGTCGTCGTTATGGCTATCGTCGGTTTTAGATCGAATCGATCTGCCGTCGTCGTCTCTCGGCCACCCCACGATCCGCTCTCGTCGTTGCCACAGCTATCGTCGGCCTTGTCCTGTGACTGATTGCTGTCGCCGTCGCTCTCGATTGGCGTTAATTCGCCGGCGATTGAAAGCCCTTGGATCTAGGGTTTTTCTTTTGTGCACGAAGAGGGGAAAATGAGAGAGAGGGCGAGAACGGGAGAGAGAGAGAGAGGCCCCCAGGAGAGAGAAAGCGTCGAGAGGGGGGGCCGAGGAGAGAGAGCTGGCGTCCAAAGGGCCCCCTTTTATATTTTCCCCTTTTTTTATTTTTTCGTTTTATTATTTTCATTTTCCGTTTTTTTTCGTTTTTTTTTTTTTTTTGGTTTTCTTTTGCTCTCATTTTTTTTTTTTGTTTATTCAATTTCAAACAATTTTTTATTTCAGGTGTCAACAATGCTGAGAGTAGTTGTTGTAATACATTGCATAACAAGTGCCACCCATTTCCTGGAGAAACCCATTCGGATCATGCAGTCTTTGAGGAAATCCCACTCGACCCTGTCGTATGCCTTTTGCATGTCGAGTTCTAAGACTGCTTGATGTTTCCTTCTTCTTTCTGTAGTGCGCATGTGATGAAGAACTTCTTGCACAACTATAATACTGTCTTGAATTTGTCTTCCCTTAACAAATGCACTTTGCTCAGGCTCAATGATCTTAGGCATCCATAGTTTTAACCTGTTGGCTAGGAGTTTAGAGATGATTTTATAGCTGAAATTGCAGAGGCTAATCGGTCTGAATTGTTTAATGGTTTCGGGGTGTTTAACTTTAGGGATCAGCACTACGTGGGTGCGGTTAAGGTTCGGGTCCATCATTTCTGAAGTAAAGAAGGTCTGTACCAGCTGGAAGAGGTCATTTTTCACCACTTCCCATGACTGTTGGTAGAAGAACCCATTGAACCCGTCGGGTCCTGGGGCTTTAAAAGCCCCCAATTGAAACACAGCGGCTTTAACCTCCTCCATAGTCGGGTCTGCATCCAACTCTGCGTTGATTCGATCATTGACAGGTGAGTGACAATAGTTTAAAACAGGTTGGTAGTACCTGTTCCCCTCGGATTTGTAGAGATCTCTGTAATAAGTTAGGATGTGTGCTTTAATGGCTTCAGTGTCTTGACTCCAGCTGTTCTCTTCCAGTTGCAACATCGAAATATTGTTCCGCCGTCTTCTTTGAAGGGTCGTTGCATGGAAAAAGCGAGTGTTTCTGTCCCCCCATTGAAGCCACTTTACACGAGATCGCATACCCCAGTAGACTTCTTCTTGCTTTCTCAATAGGCTTATCTGGTTGGCTATAGTATTGAGCTGCTGTTGAGACTCATTCTGCGTAGGGTTGTTTGTGATTTGAGTAAGTTGCTGTGATAACTTTAGAATCTGTCTGGGTGCATGGCTGAATTTTTCCCTACTCCATTTAGTCAACTTGGCTGTTGTTTCCTTCAATTTCTCTGTAAAGGTATCTTTAAAGGTTGTGGGCTGCTGCCATATTGAGGTAATGATCTCATGATATTCCTCATTCTCCATCCAGTAGGCTTCTATCCTGAATTCCTTCTTGCCTTTTTTAGGTGTTTGATATAATGATAACACCAAAGGGCTATGATCCGAGCCGATAGCTGGCAAGGCGTGGACTACTGCGTCAGGGTAAGTTGCCTGCCATTCCACTGTCCAAAGCATTCTGTCAAGATGTTTTTTAACTAACTCAGCCCCTTCCCTCTTGTTAGACCAGGTATATGCGCATCCCTGGCTTTCCATGTCCATCAAGGTCGTTTCATCTAGCATATTTCGGAAAGCAGCTAATCGGGTACCATCCACTTCCCTTTTTCCCACCTTTTCCCAGACATATAAGGTCTCATTAAAGTCCCCCATGCAGAGCCATGGTGTTGAGGGTAGAGGTTTTAGTACCTGTAGTCTTTGCCAGAGCTGTTGCCTTTCACTGAAGTTCGTTGACGCATAAACAAAGGTGACCTGCATTCTTCTATTTGTGCCAGCTTCTGTACATTCTGCATTTATATATTGACTGGAGCTTTCGGTGATCTATATGATAGTAGGGTCATTCCATAACAGTGCCAGACCACCTGCAAGCCCTTAGGGGTTGACTAGGAACAGGTTCTGAAAATTTAATTGCTTACAGATTTTCTCCACCTTCGATGCTTTATTCTTAGTTTCCATTAAGAAAACTAGGCTGGGCTTTTCACGAGCGTTAAGAGCCTTCAGCTCTTGAATTGTCAGGGGGCTGCCCAACCCCTGACAATTCCAACTCAGTAGTCTCATGGCTTCTGTGGTGGCTTATTAGGGCTAGCCACCAGAGCCCATTCAGCACCCTCCTGGACCAGCTGGACCGGGGTGTCCAATAATTCCGAGTCATTGATCATAGGCGGGTAAGATTCCCCCACACATTTCTGTTTCTTAACTTTTTGAACCTTCATACATTTCTTACTGCTCTTCCCAATTTTCAGTGATTGATGGATGGGGTCATCAGAACTAACTATCTGCTTCCCCAGGTCTCTGGGGTTCTTTTGTGCAGAAACCATTCCACTAGATGATGCATTAGCCATTTCCATTTCGGTGCGTTTCTTACTACAGGCGACCAGCTGCATATTCTGCTCTTCTCCTGAAGTTGCTGGGATTGGAGCTTGAGCTGCCTCGGAGACCACTGGTATAGTTTCTGCTACAATGAGCTCTTCATCAATGTCTCCATAAAATGCCTTCCAATAAGGGCTGTTTGCACTATCTTCTGTTTTCAGCCAGGTCCCAAAAGGAGTCGGTGTATTAGCTGTTATGGGTTCTTTATGAGGGGAGAAAGGGCAATCAGGTGCATAGTGCCCTATGCGGCCACAGAGAAAGCAGAAAAAAGGTAACCGCTCATACTTAAACTCAATCCAGAGCCATTTAGTCCCAATGTCTAGGACCACACCTGATTTCAAAGGGCTATTTAAATCCAGCTCTACCTTGACTCTGGCTTCTTTCCTTTGTGCACTCCCCGTTGCTTCTAACTGGATTTCTTTGACAGTGCCAATCCGACTGGCCAAATCCTGATAAACCGAAGCCACACGCCACCCTGGAGGTATGCCTCCCATCCTCACCCAGAACGCTGCTTTTGAGAAAGTGTAACAATGCTCTGGTGTTGCAGGATCACATTCTTGCAGGACCAGCAGGTTTTGAGAATAGCACCATGGAGATTCTTTTAAGATCCTCAAATAACTATATTTTAGTAGCAATGATCTTACCATGTATGAGTGAAAATCGCGATCACTTGGTCATACCACATGAAGTATGCTTATCCTTTGCATAAATTAGTGGAACGAGTGAAGTGCGTTTAGCCTCACGAAATTGAATTAACGGATAACAATCGGACATTCATGTGTAAATTAGGTGCATGATCAATATTTAGTTTGTTTATTACTAGTAAATACTTGGTGCGTGTGGGAGAAAGGGACTACCATACTCAATAGAGATTAGTCACGTAGTCAAAGAGTCTTGACCACCCAATCGATCATTATTCCAATAAGGACAATAAATTTGCACCAAAATAATTTAAGGTCCCTTGTTAGTGTAATTTCTAATTAGAGACCCATAGACACAGACACCAGGCATTAGTAGTTGATACCGACTCATTATTTTCTAGTAGAATCGTAAGGAAATTTGACAGAGGTCCAAATTGTCATCCAAGAACGATATAGTGAACTTTTAATTTTTAGTCGGAAACCGCGACAGTTAAATTCATGACAAAAAGTACGGGACCAATAAGTGAACCCTGGAAACTTACAAGGATCAAAATGAAATTTTCTTGAACCCAAACTAGAGGTGATCAATGGACGGGTCTGACCAATATCACCTAAGCCCAACCATCACGAAAAAGGTTAATATAGTGACCATGCAAGTCGGGGGAACCTGACTCAAGCCTAATTCGTCCGGACTTAACTAACCAGTCATTGACCAAGCCTGCTCAAAAAATGCCCTGAGCTATTACGGCACGAGGTGGGAGCAACTTAGACCCGTGATCTAAGCCTATAATAGACTACAATATAAATCCCCATCCACTTCATTTTTCCCTCAGAATACCAAATGCCGACCGCCAGAGCCACAAGCCGAGGTGGCTTCGCTGGCCAATGATGTGGAGGTATTAACCGTCGCCATGTTGCTAGTTGACCAATGGTCTAACCCGACGACAACGAGGGTCACCCTAACTAACCCTGGTTAGACCACCCAATCTCTCTGTCTGGTTGTTCCACACTATGTATATCCTCCCACATTTCCCTGCATCCCCCTCGCCACATTCCGGCAGGTGTCTAGCCCAACTCCTCTGCTTCCCTCTGCTGCCGCGCTCACTCGCCGGATCCTTCCGTCTCCGTCCTCATCCCTCCTCTCCAGACCATCGAAGAAAATGAGAGAGTGCATATCGATTCGTATTGGCCAGGTCGACATTCAGGTCGGCAACGCTTGCGGGGAGATCTATTGTCTCGAGCACGGCATTCAGGTGGGCTTCTATAATCTTTCATAGCATGCGTATATCTCAAAATTGAATTATTCATTTAATGATCGTTATTAGCTGTTAACATGATGCTGAGTGACGCGATGATTGGTGGAGGCGACAATGCTTTCAACTTCTTCAGCGAGACCGGCACTGGCAAGCACGTCCCTCGTGGCGTGTTTGTGGATCTGGAGCCTACTGTCATTTTTTTTTTTTTTTTTTTTTGGGGTCAATTGGAGCCTACTGTCATTGACGAGGTGAGGACTGGCGCTTACCGCCAGCTCTTTCACCTCGAGCAGCTCATCAGCGGCAAAGAAGATGCCGCCAACAACTTCGCTCGTGTTCATCTTACACAAGTAATATATCTGTTAACATCGAATCGTGGAGACGTTGTTCCAAAGGACGTGAATGCAGCTGTGGCCACCATCAAGACCAAACGCACTATCCAATCTGTTGATTGGTGCCCAACGAAATTCGAGTGCGATATTAACTACCAACCACTTACTGTTGTTCCAGGAGGCGACCTGGCCAAGGGGCAGAGGGTTGTCTGCATGATCTCCAACTCAACCAGTGTTGTCGAGGTGTTCTCTCGCATCAACCACAAATTTGACCTCATGTATGCCAAGCGTGCTTTTGTGCATTAGTACGTCGATGAGGGCGTGGAGGAGGGAGAGTTCTCCGAGGCTCGGGAGGATCTTGCTGCCCTGGAGAAGGACTACAAAGAAGTCGGTGCCGAGTCTGCTGAGGGCGAGGATGGTGATGAAGGAGATGAGTACTAATGCGGTTATGAATTCACTGGCTTGTCTGCTTCATACGTATCGATTTTATGTTTGTCCCATTCAAACCAATTGTGCGTGCGTGGGGATTTTCGTGGCATGGACCGGACGGTTTTTCGGCATGAATTGCTATCGAATCGGTATCTTAGTATTCCGCAGCTTCCCTCTTGTTCTTTTTTCATCCCTCACATTCGGTTACCGTCCTCACTTTTGAGATTTGAGTAGCTTTCGCAATCGTGGACATGGATTAAAGACTGGGGGAAATCTTAGCCGTTGAGTATCATGATTTTGCTGTTTCACCGAAACTTGACAGCACGTGAGCCAAAATTGATCGTGGAACGCAAATGATGTTAACTCATGACACAAATTCTTCTGCGGTCATTATCTTTTTCTACCTGCCCAGCAGAAAAAGGTGGACTACAGCCTGTTGGCCACAAATTCTCCTTTGGCGCTTAAGTGTTGAGATAATACCTAATCAAAATATATTGTGTGATACCTATCATGAATGGAAGGGAGTGCAAATACACAAATTTGAAGATCCATTCTAACAGAATAGCGGCTGTGTTTCGGAAACCAAATGAGGTGTTATTAGAAAAATAATAGGGAGCAAATTTCATTCATTCACAGAGAATGTCAAACACTATTTACACGGAGCTTCATCTCCTGGAATTTTGCACCTAGGAGTACCTACTAAAACATAGGAAGCAAAAGCCCACAAATAAATCTTTGTTATTCAAGAAAGTTCCTATTAATAACAAAGTTCTTATTTGGGAAGATATAATTCTAGTATCGTCCCAGCTTTTGAATTTATAAGATCCTTGATGCTTGAAGATTAGTCCATGCTACAAACACTAAATTGATTGTCTCCGCTGATTTTTTGAGATGCTTGGTTAGGGGTGAATAAAAGAAACCACTCGGATCGGGAATGACATAAATCCGACCGTATTGGCCAATTCTAGGTGCTTGTCAGAGGCATCAGTTCGGCTCTCAGTTCCATATATCGATGTCTACCACCTCATCTAGTACGACATCTCCGACGTCCCCTTCAAATCTCGCCTTGTCGGGCTCAACCACCATGCCTAGTCTCATCCACCCCCCTCCCCTCTCAAGGCTACACCACAGATCTATGTTGCGCTGCTCTTCATCGTTTGGTTTGGTTCTAGGACCAGATGAGTCGATTTCACAAATTGGTAACCGGACCGGTTTGATTCTTGATTTCAAGATGGGAATTGACCCATTTGGGAACCAATTACCCCTAGTTGAAGACAGACCCTCAACGCAAGGTTCGTATCTGATTCTGCAAATAATAAACCAATTCCTTTTCTTCATCCTCTTGATATCACCGCGGTGTCGATCCTAATAACTAACAACACTATTCTCACTCACATGACCTCTTCTTACCATTTCTTTTTGCGATGCATCATGAAATATAAAAGAATACCATCTTCAAGTGGATTTAGATTCCAAATCATATAACTTCTACCGATTAGACCTAGGCACATCATAAGAAATTCCACCACACTAACCAGTTCCAAATCACAAAATCTCCCCCAATTCCACATTGTCCAACCTTAGTTCTCATATCTCCTATCTTCCTCGGACTGACCTTAGTCTTATCTTCACCTTCCTCTCCAATTGCCACATTGCTGCAATTAACAAGTTCTATTTTAGCCCTCGGCCTCGGTACCAATTCTAGCACCTTCACCGTCATATGGAGACCAATTCAAGCATATAGATCTAGCATGAGCGAGCCAAGATTTGACATGTCTTGAGAAATTGAGAATTTCATATCAACACAAATAATTGCAATTAGGCTTCTCGTTGCCAAAACCAATGAGAGCCTGTATGAGGACGCGAACCTCACAAGCTCACCGATCAGAGGGCTAATGATGGGGTTGAAGATAGAGGTGACATAAAAGCAAAGTAGGCAGCTCGAGGAGGATGCGGAAAGGGAAAAAAATTATCCTTACGAGAAATGCCCATAGCCGAGAATAGAGTTTGACTAGCTAGTGAATCGGGATCTTTATTTGAGATTAAATTGGTCACTTCAGACTGTTGTTCAAAACAATGTCAACTTTGGGTCATCTTTTCGGAAAATGATTTCACTTCAAGTTGTTATTTGAAATTTTCTCTAATTTAATTATCGAGTGGTCCGTAAGGATGATCAAATACAAACACAACCACAATAAATCTTTAATATTTTCAAATTTTCCCTTAGGTCCTCAATTTCGGTACTTCATTTTTTTTGTCAACCTAGAGCATACGTGGTTAGAACATTCAAACTATTTGAATGTTCTTTGGCGTCAAATTCACATACGGGAGGATATCAATTGCACCACTCTTTTGAAACTTTGTCTTTTATGACCGGATATCGAAATTTTTATTCTCTTATCCATTGTCAATTATTCATCTAACCTATACAAAAGGAATGAAGCCAACACCGCTAATTACCCAGTTATAAATATTACAGTGCAATCAAATGGCAACCTCCAAATCAATCGATTTCGATCATTGTAAATTTTCAAGGCCGTAAAAAAGTCAAATATTCAATAGCATGAATCCATTTTATTAAGAGAGCATAAGTCTGTTTAGCCAAGACATCTCTCAGACACACACACATGTCCATCAATGGTGCTAAAATCGAGTACATATACATTCGCCATTTCTAATGACGAGATGAGTCCCAACAGGACACTCTACAGTACAACCTGGATCATCTGCCGCCGGATCAACCGAGACATCTCGGCCCTTTGTTGGAACTATTTCAGCATGTGAGACGACGAGACCTTAAATGAAGAAAAAATGAGAAACTAATTAGTTATATTCTACATTTAGAAATGATAATGGTAGATGAGAGACGAGAGTAACCTACTAGATGCAAGCAGCAATAGAATGACCATTGCACTAAGCTTGGTTTCACCCTTCTCCATTTTCAAGTATATTGCCTTGATTGTCTGAGTTATGGTTGTGCATTATGTGTCCCATTGAAGTGGGTTTACATAGATACCTAAAGTCCAATATTTCTGGAGTTTGAGCAAATGGAAGGTTCAAAAAAGTGAACAATAATTGATTTACAACATATCAATATCTAGCTGTTAATTTTTATTCGCGGATCTCCATTGATATGCATGTGTACTTCACTAGATAAGACAATAAGTACTTGTGGTCTATAATTAGGTAATTTGAGGTTTTCCTACCATAATTTGAGCATTTGAGTTAATATAATGGATTTACTTCTTCTTTTTCACAAAAGTGAGGGCAAAGCCCTAAAGTTAGACCATTACTTTCCTAGCAAAATTTGGTCCTATCTTATCTCATATCAACAAATGAAGTAAATGCTAGAGTGTCATTTACATCAAATGATTAAAATATCCAATTTGATAACTAATTTGCACAAGTTTCCTTCCTTAAAAGTATGCACAATTTTGACTTGTTAGGTATGCTCTAACGTTTTCCTAATCCAGAGATGGAGAATGTCGACAAAATTGAGAGAGGGAGTTGATTTCTAGAGAAGCGAAATAGCCACTTGCAAGTCCGGCTCTAAACAAGTATGCCAATACCCAACGAGATGGCCATTTTGAGCCTCCAATCCATTAAGCCTTGCTCAAAGATTCGCAATTTTGCGTTGTACAACAATGTTGTTGCAGCAAACGATTATTTCAACCTTGACAACGATTTTGACTCATCAATTTCAAATTTAGGTTTGTCAATCTTGTGCGAATTTGCTCTTTTAAAACTCATTTTGTTGACACTTGATTTAGAATCGACGAGTCATACAAAGATAAAAATTTGAAACTAGAGATTCCTGATCATGACGAGGCTCGTTTCTCGTCAAAAAAGTCGATTTAGTGTTTTTAGTCAATTTTCAAGTTTCATTCTGTTCTTTCTAAAGTGTGACATTGATTTCACCAATAATCCAAAAAAGTGTTAAGAGTTCATAGACAAATCATTGAAGTCAACCTTTGGTCAACTTTTTTTGAAAAAATAAAATATTGAAAAATCATCAAATCAACTTATTGTACTTTAATTAAACTTTTAATCTATCAATTTGGCAAAAGTCAATCAGAAATTGACGCTTCCCCAAATTGAGAATTTCAATTTTTGATTGACCAAATTCAAAATTAACTAATTCAAAATCAACTCATTTATAGTCATTTTCTAAGAAAATTTCCTTCACGACATTTGACTAGGAGGTTGTTTCGCACTCAATTGCCAAACCAATTTCAAGATTCCATGCTGGAGGTGAATTTCACTAAATTTTGAGCCAATTAGGGGATCCGATCTTATTTCATGAGTCATTCAATTTAGCTAAAATTCAGTCAAATCAAGGGTAAACACCTCAAATCCAATTTCAATTTTGACATAACCACAATAATTAGACTCAGTCCCGTTTGGTTTAGTTTTCCTAATGGGCTTTGGGCCCCCAAAGCCCCTTGGGAAAAATATTTTGCACTTGATAAACATTTTTGAAAACTCATTGGTCAAATATCAGCATTAGGAATGCTGAAAACCCAATGCAAGTTCAAATCTACTTTGAGCTTTCTGCATTTTAGAAATGTAAGTCCACTGTTCATTCGCATGACAATTCATCTTCTTCCCCATTCATCTTCGGGCCCGTTTGGTTCGGCTTTTGGGAAATGCATTTGCGAAATGCAAATACCTTTGGCTAAAGGGGTTTTCCAAAATGCAAATGTCGTTTGGTAAAATTTGCATTGAAAAATAACTTTGGCCAAAATACCGTTTGATAAAATTTGCATTTGCAATTAACTTTTATTAAATTAAAAAAGCAAATATTTTTTTTTTTTTAAATTGCCACCGGACCACCGAATCCGGTGGCCGAACCGCCTATATAAAAATATAAAAATATAAACATAAAATATATTTATTAAACATAAAATATATATAAAAAATAGATATGTTTATATAAATATATATTTATATAAAAACAATCGGAGAAAAAAAAAGTAGATATGTTTATATTTATAAATATATATTTATTTATTAAACATAAAATATATTTATATAAAAAATAGATATGTTTATACAAATATATATTTATATAAAAACAATCGGAGAAAAAAAGTAGATATGTTTATATCTATATAAAAATTTATAAATATAAATATTATATTTTTTTATAAATATATATTTATTAAACATAAAATATAAAAAATAGATATGTTTATATTTTTATATAAAAATAAACATATAAAATATATGTTTATATTTTTATATAAAATATATTTATATTTCATATAAAAATATAAACATTTATTTTTATATAAACATATTTATTTTTATATTTATTTTTATTCGGACGGCCGATCGGCTTCTCTACCTGAGATATGAACAATACCGGAAGTTGCATTCCGAAGATGCAACTTCCCAAAGGACCTCAAGAGCTGCATTGGCCTAAAGGCCCTTAGAGCCACTTGGAGATACAAGTGCATCTCGCCAAAGTCGTGCAAAAAAACGAACCAAACACCTTTGCATTTGACCAAAGGACTTTAGAGCCCAAATGAGCATTCCAAATGCCGAACCAAACAGGGCCTTCGTCTTCCTCAATTTTGTGCCTAAGAGTTGGGCTTCTCCGGTAGTCACCATCACTGCCCAGGCGTCACGCATCCCCAATGACCATCGTTTGGGGTGGCGCAACCCGCGACCTAGGCAGCGTCGCCTGGCAACGCATGCACCAAGGTCCATGTGACCTCAGGCGGCGTCGCCTGGTTGCGTCACCTGGTGCACGCGAACCAGGGGATGCCGCCTGGGTCCGCGTGACCTCATATCGATCGAATCTAGTCTCTGCAACCTCAAGCGACGTTGCTTGGGTTCGTGCGACCCAAGCAGCGTCGCCTGAGGTCGCAACCTCAGGCTAGATCTGGCAATCCGAAAGACAGATCTGGCCTCTATGACCTTAGACGACAGCATCGCTTAAGGTTGCAACCTTAGGCAGCCAGATTTGTCTGTCCGATAGTTGGCCAAGGCTGGCCTTTGGTCGAATTTGATTTTTAGACTAAAATAAAAAATAAAAAATAGCAAAAGCCCTTTACAAATGTGGGTTTTGCCAAACAATATTTATACTAAAGTTATTTTTCAATGCTATTTAATATTACAATTTACCAAATGGCGTAACATTTTGGAAAACCTCTTTTACCTCAAAGATATTTGCATTTTTCCAAAATCATTTCCCCAAAACTAAACCAGACGGGCCCTCAATTTGATCAAATTAATGATCTTATGAATGACGAATACAAGAGAAATTGATCCAATTAACCCAATCAAGCTTGATCCATGCTAGACTAGCATTTAATTTGATCAATTGAGGTCCAATTTGGCCAACTGAACCTCTTCTCACTATTTCTTTTCTTTTTGCGACGCATCATGAATATAAAGGAATCACATCTTGAAGTGAATGGACGGGCTTCTAAACATCTAAATATGAGGTTGATGTTTAAGCTGATACCTAATTCATGCTCCCAAAAATTAGGAAAACTATACTATGATGCTTATTTGAGTTGTCACTCGACGAAAGAGAAATGTTTCGGATACAAGCCCCAGTTGATAAAATGGCAGGGAGCGGAGACCAATCTTCGGTGCAAAGCCCATAGCCGAGCAAAGGCTTTCCTATGGAAGACCCACGAGATTTCCTCTTCCAATTGCTTTTAAAACCTTTAGGATCGAAGGGCATTCCACGATCAGACCGAGGCCTCTCGTTCCGAATGTCTGTTTCGCCGTGTGCAGGTTGCGAGCCCGGAACGATGAACACACACGCCACAGAACTACTAGTAATTCATATGACGTAACCGGCTTTTTACGCCGATTTTTTAGTACAAAATTTTAATCGGAAATATTGTGTGGAGATTTTAATACGAAAAAGAATTCACATTGTTGTAATTATAGCATTAGCATTTTGAGAAACTAATTGAATAAAATATTTAATGTGATATTTGAACTATGGTGTTTCGTCTGTTGTTTGTTAAATTCTTAGACAAAAGCGATTTATGCATTTCAATTTTAGTAAATATTCATGGATATCGATATAAAAAATCATGCTAATATCACGGTTGGAAATTTCTTTGATTCAATGGAGTTGCCATTTTGAATGAAGACATAATAAGGAGAGAGGGAAAGCATAGGAAAGAGGCCGGGTAATAAATAGGTGATAAAATGCGTGGAAAGTGTAAGAAATGTATTGATGCCTAAGGATCGACATTTGTGTGTAAATTAGTGAAAACCAAGAAGTGCGCTTAGCCTCATGAAATTGAATTAATGGATAAGGATCGGATATTCGTGTGTAAATTAGGTGCATGATCAGTATTTGGTTTGTTTTTTACTAGTAAATACTTGGCGTGTGAGGGACAAAGGGTCTACCATACTCGATAGAGACTAGTCGGGTGGTTAAAGAGTCTCAGCCACCCAATTAATCATTATTCCATAAGAACAATAAATTTGCACCAAAATAATTGAATTAACGGATAAGGATCGGACATTCGTGTGTAAATTAGGTGCATAATTAGTGTTTGGTTTGTTCTTTACTAGTAAATACTTGGCATGTGTGGGACAAAGGGACTACCATACTCGAGGGAGACTAGTCGGGTGATTAAAGAGTATTGGCCACCCAATTGATCATTATTCCAATAAGGACAATAAATTTGCACAAAAATAAATCTCCATCCACTTCATTTTTCCCTTGGAAAGCCAAATGCCGACCGCCGGAGCCACGAGCCGAGCCGGCTTCACTGGCCAATGATGTGGAGGTCCCAACCGTGGACCGATGGTCTAACCCTGACGACAACGAGGGTCAACCTAACCAACCCTGGTTAGACCGCCCGATCTCTTTGCCCAGTTGTTTCGCACTATATATATCCTCTTGCATTTCCCTTCATCCCTCTCACTGCATTCCGGCCGGCGTCTTGATAAACGCCGCCTAACTCCTCCGCCTCCCGCCGCCGCCGCCGCGCTCTCTCTCGCCGGATCCTTCCGTCTCCGTCCTCGACCCTCCTCTCCGGACCGTCGAAGAAGATGAGAGAGTGCATCTCGATTCACATTGGCCAGGCCGGCATTCAGGTCGGCAACGCCTGCTGGGAGCTCTACTGTGTCGAGCACGGCATTCAGGTAGACTTCTCGCCGGATTCGAGCTGGGCGTTGTTGTTTTGTTCTTTCTTTTATTCGAGGTTCGGTGCTCGCTTTGAATCCGTCGGTCGGTTTAGATCCGTCTGTTCCTGGTGTATTGTCCTTGATTTTGCTGGATCTGCGTCGCCGTCCTGCTTTCCGGACCTTAGGTTGCGTGGATCCTGGGATTTTGCTGGTGTTGGGATGAAGTTGAGCTTAGGCGAGTTGATTTTGGTCACTTTCCGTGGTCAGCTATGATGTTTTGCTCTGCGACATTGTTAGTTAATGAAGGAAATGCATCCTGAGCGTGATTGGTTTTCTGGCGATGATCGGATCTGGCATTTTCGTGCTTGCGCTGTGGATTCGAGTCACGAGAGACTTCATCGTTCTGATTAGAGTTACTGTATTTGCTCGCTTGCATTCGGAAGTTAGGACCTGGTCATTTCGGCAGAGTTGAATTTCCAGTCTCAGTGATGAGATTTTCATTTTGATCCGACTGCACGCGTGGGCACATGTTTGAGCAGAATTTCGACGAAATAAATAGCGCGTAGGCCTCTAAGCTTTCGTAGAATGCGTGTGTCTCGAAATTGAATTGTTGATTTAATGATTGTAATTAGCTGTTTAACATGACGTCCGTGGTTCCACAGCCTGATGGCCAGATGCCAAGTGACAAGACGGTTGGCGGAGGCGATGATGCTTTCAACACCTTCTTCAGCGAGACCGGCGCTGGCAAGCACGTCCCTCGCGCCGTGTTTGTGGATCTGGAGCCTACTGTGATTGATGAAGTGAGGACCGGCACTTACCGCCAGCTCTTTCACCCTGAGCAGCTCATCAGCGGCAAAGAAGATGCCGCCAACAACTTCGCCCGTGGTCATTACACAAGTAATATATCCATTAACTTTCAAATCATCAGGCTCTCTGGGTTGTGGCTTATAATGACTTAGGGCCCTGCATTTGCTTGTATAGTAATTAATGATCACCGATTTCGCGTTGTGCTTTGCCAGTTGGAAAGGAGATCGTGGATCTCTGCTTGGACAGGATCCGCAAGCTTGCAGACAACTGCACTGGTCTCCAGGGCTTCCTTGTCTTTAACTCTGTTGGAGGCGGCACTGGTTCCGGTCTTGGATCACTCCTCTTGGAGCGACTCTCTGTTGACTATGGCAAAAAATCAAAGCTCAGTTTCACCGTTTATCCCTCTCCCCAGGTTTCCACCTCTGTCGTGGAACCCTACAACAGCGTCCTTTCTACCCACTCCCTCCTCGAGCACACTGATGTTGCCGTGCTTCTCGATAATGAAGCCATCTATGACATCTGCCGAAGATCCCTCGATATCGAGCGTCCCACGTACACTAATCTGAACCGGTTGATCTCTCAGGTAACAACTGATTGTAGCCGTCGAGGGAATTGGGATTATTCTTGAGTTCTTGATGCGGTTTGCACAAATGTAGAAGACTAGAGATATCGATCTTTAATACTTGTCTATTTGATGCAGGTGATCTCATCCTTGACTGCCTCTCTGAGGTTTGATGGAGCCTTGAATGTGGATGTCACTGAATTCCAGACCAACCTGGTCCCTTACCCCAGGATCCACTTTATGCTTTCTTCATATGCTCCAGTCATCTCAGCCGAGAAAGCACATCACGAGCAGCTCTCGGTGGCTGAGATCACCAACAGTGCATTCGAACCATCATCTATGATGGCCAAGTGTGATCCTCGCCATGGCAAGTACATGGCTTGCTGTCTCATGTACCGAGGAGATGTCGTTCCAAAGGATGTGAATGCAGCTGTGGGCACTATCAAGACCAAACGGACTATCCAATTTGTTGACTGGTGCCCAACTGGATTCAAGTGCGGTATTAACTACCAACCTCCTGCTGCTGTTCCTGGAGGTGACCTTGCCAAGGTGCAGAGGGCTGTCTGCATGATCTCCAACTCAACCAGTGTTGCCGAGGTGTTCTCTCGCATCGACCACAAGTTTGACCTCATGTATGCCAAGCGTGCCTTTGTGCATTGGTACGTTGGTGAGGGTATGGAAGAGGGAGAGTTCTCCGAGGCTCGGGAGGATCTTGCTGCCCTGGAGAAGGACTACGAAGAAGTCGGTGCTGAGTCTGCTGAGGGCGAGGATGGTGACGAAGGAGAGGAGTACTGATGCGGTTATGAATTTCGCTGTCTTGTTTGCTTCATATGTATTGGTTTTATGTTTGTCCTATTAAACCTGATTGTGCGTGCATGGGGATTTTCGTGGCATGGACCTGATGGTTTTTTGTCATGAATTGCTATCAAATCAGTATCTAAGTATTCCGCAGCTTCTCCCTTGTTCTTTTTACATCCCTCCATTCGGTTACTGTCGGTCACTTTTGAGATTTGAGTAGCTTTTGCAATTGGGACTTGGAGGGGCCAGGAATAATATACAACATAGGCTTAACTGTTGAATAATCATGATTTTGCTGTTTCACCGAAACTCTGCAACATGTGAGCCAAAACTGATCATGGAACACAAATGATAATGCTTAACCCATAACACAAATTTTTCCGTGATCAATGTCTTTTTCTCCCTACCCAGTAGAAGAAGGTGGACTCCAGCCCGACGGCCACAAATTCCCCTCTGGCGCTTAGCTGTTGAAATAATACCTAATCAAAATATAACGTGCGATACCTATCATGAACGGAAAGGAGTGCAAATGCACAAATTTGAAGATCCATTCAAACAGAATAGCAGCTGTGTTCTAGAAACCTCAGCCGATAAACCAAATGGGGCGTTACGAAAAAAAATAATAGGAGGCAAATTTTATTCATTCATCTAGAATGTCAAACACTATTTGCACGGAGCTTCATCTCTAGTAATTTTGCACCCACGAGTACCTACTAAAACATACGGAACAAAAGCCCACAAATAACTTTGTTATTCAAGAAAGTTCTTATTTGGGAATGTATAATTCTAGTATCGTCCCAGCTTTTGAACTAGTCTGTTCTCGATTTCCATTCTCTTTTTCATCAAGATTGTGTACTTTGAAACTAGCTCTGAATTGCCAGCAGAAACAGCGAGCCTGCAGTTGAGAGATGTCTTCTCCAATTTGTCCATATACATGCCTGATATCGACACGAAACTGCCCTTCTTGTTACACAGCCAGCTGTGCGCTGCCCGGAGTGCAGCTCCCAGAGAAGCCGAATCTGTTAAGTTCAAGATGAAAACAGGGTAAGGTCTCCATGTCCTTAAATTATAGGGTCTGTGGAAAAACACAGAGAGCATTCTCAAGGATTCTTTTAATTGTGATGACAAACACCACTTTAGTTTCCTTTGGAAACAGATCCCCAAACCATACAGATGGGCATGATTCAAAGTGCGATTGTGAGACAGGGACTCTTACCAGGTCTCTGTACAGTATAAACATCACAGCCAAAGATGGAGGCTACAGAGCTAAGGATCCTTTCATTTGCTGATGCTCCACCCGTGGCTATTAAACGATTTGGTGGAGCTGGCATCCCAAATCTTTCCGTATGAGCTCGCATTGAGAGAAGCTGGCCCTCAATTAATGCTCGGACCTGAATATAAACATGAATGTTTCAATATTAAAGAGCATGCAAGATATAAACAAATCTCAAAACTCGTGAGTTCTGACCTCAGCAGGAGAATCAAATTCCGGCAATTCACGCTCTGTCAGGCCCTCCAAAGTGTCGCCGGTGAAATTGTCAAGAATGTACCGATGGAAACCAACTGCATGTATGGAAAAAGGTTACTTAAGGTTATCTAGTTTTACAAATACGTGTAAAAAATTAACAGAGTGAACCATTAAATATCATTGATTTCGGGTCATTTTCAATGCAAAAAAGAATCTTATGTCTGGCCAAAAAATTAGGCCCACGACCTTCTCAGGGCCAAAACAATCTAAAAAAAAAAGTCCTGGGTAGTAATAAAAACTGTCAAACGACCGAGTATTTAATTTCAAACAAATTCACTTGAGTAAAATACTTCTCGTCAACATCCTGCAGAAACTTGAGCAAAATTATCAGGGTAATTAGGTGAAAACTTGTAAGGAAGTTAAGTGCACCTTCAAGAACTACCTATTGGTGGCATCAAACTAATGCAGCAAAAGAAACTCTGAGATTGTGTCGCAAACATTATTGGACAGGAACCAGAAAACTCACCAGGGAGAGGAGGAAGTATTTCATGATCCTTGTAGTAGAAACCTATCTTTCCACCTATCAACGATATCAAGATATGAAAGCCTAATTCACGATAACTAAATTTAGGAGATAATTTTTCAAAGTTGCTCAGCATCCACAAACCATTTAGAGGCGGCGTTTGCTCCAGGAATTTATTGAAAGCATCCCAAGACTTCCCCGCATATCTGTTCCTGATATCTACAATTAAACATTGAAGATCTCTTTCACGTTGCAGAAATCCAAACATACTGTTAACAACGGCAAGAGAAAATTGTTGGAGAAGGGTATTACCTTCACGAGTTAGAGAGCCATTCTTGTAAACTAACATTACCATGTAGCTTTCTTTGTCCACAGGATTAGGGAAGACATGCCCTTCAAGCCTTGGTTGAGGATCAGAACTGATCCCGAAAACCTGATGGAGCACAAGTACGTTTAAAAGAGTAGTGGGGCAGGGATTGAGCTCAATAAAATAAAAAACAAGTTCATGGAAACAAAGATGTATGTAAGTACTCGATAAAAAATTGAAGATATCAGTTAAGACACCATTTAGAAAGAGCATGTATCAGCCATCAACCATATCCTAGAGACAACTCTCCAGTAACAAGTGTCTGATCCTTGGATGCGCACCCATAACTGATGAGAACTCCGCAGGAACAAGATCACTATCAAATTTGATCTAGGATGAGCTCCTAAACTAATTCATCTCCTCATATGACATGGTTGATCAAACCAGCGTTGAGGGTAGTTAGGTAGAAATTATGGCGTTATGAAGCAGCCCATTCTGATTAAGCAACAGGTTTACCTAAATGAGGGTCTCAAATGTAATTTTGAACCAAGCTTCAGTGTGTCTTAACCACTTTAAAGTTACTTTCAAATCATTATACGTGAAAAGGTGATAGGCTAAAAACAAACTCTCCGACAAGCGGAGACAAAAAAACCTCTCAAACTTAAAGTCCACAGCTTAACAGCTATATCATGTCATCCACTGCCAAACTGCCAATAATTTCCAGTCAACTGCTTTAATTATGTAATTGTCACTTTAAATTGAGACTCAAAACTGGAGTCCAGGACTACACTCTGCAGTTTTCTTTTAACCGATCCATGATATGGAGTGTGCAAATAGTAGGCTACATAATATTGTAATGTGAAGCACACTAACAACTCTCTCTAGCGCGTGCAACTTTCTATATTGCAAAGAAGAGAATTTGCCTAAATAAATGACTTTGAGCAACCAAATCATATATACCCCTAACAATTTCCACAATTGATTCCCAATCAGGTTTTGTAAGCCAACATGCAAGAAGCTTACTATGGCAACTTCGATTGGTGGCTTTAGCAAACAGATATTAACTATATGCATATTTCTCATAAGAAAAATTCTAGCTAAAGGGATGGTGAACCTTGGGTTCATTACAGCCAGATCAATCAATGAAACTACAGACAATTGCCTCAAACAACAAAGGAAACAGTTTGATCAATAGCCAGATTTTATATCTAGAAAAAGCATTAGTGTGTTTCTTTCTTTTCCTAACACAGGTATCTACCTAAGTTGGTTCGAGCGGAAGTGTGAAAAAATGCATAAGCATAGCAGACTTTTAGTTTCAACTCACAGTGTCGCTGGTGCCAAGACTAATTGCCAAATCCCCTGGCTTGTTGAGTGTCAAACCTGCATCGAGCATACTGCACTAATAAGGGAGCACAGTACAGATAGAAAAGGTCTTTAAGTACATAAAAATTTTCAGCCACAGATTATTTCCAGTGGAACTAACTCTGCCATCTGTAGGAGAGCCAAACTCTGCTTATTCTAGTCGTAAAAGAAAAGAAGCAAAAAAAAAAAAAGAAGCAAATCGTGCTTTGATTCCATCTCCCTTCACACCTGCACTTAGGGCCTAATACTGCCTCATCTATCTTCAACTACCTTTCAAAAACATTTGTGCAACATTTACCTTTTTTTTATCCATCTATAACAATTGACATCCAAAAAGGAGTACAGGATTTATAGACCTTTTACTGCAAATGATCATTCAGGGCAATACCAGAGGACATTTTGCAAAGTAATAACTCCACACATTAACTCATATTTCATTGACTCGAATTCCCATTGGCAAGCCATCTTATTTTATCAGAAGCTACTAATGTGGTATGTAGAGACTCAAGTGAAACGACCAAGCAAGATGCAGCCGACATTGTTCACCTGCTAAGCTGTTAGGATTGTCTCCTGACCACTGAATTACCAAGCAATTTTCATGGAAGTTGAACCTGGGAACAGAGCCGCTTGATATCAGGTTCAATAACTCGCAAGCAGGAAAAAAAAAAAGAACACAGAATTCCAGTAATCTGGTATCATTTACTCGCAAACTAGTAAAATGATGAACTTGACAATGCTCCAGATTTCAGAATTAATTTTTAGTTTCAGCTATATAGTGTAGGATCCTTTTTGGATTCAATCAGAGAAGTTTGCAGTGTCCAGAAAAGTGAAACTTATACTAACCTCTGCACAAAGTAAGGAGCAATATGACCCGCAACAGCATATGCAGGTGCTAGCTTTCCCAGTTTATCCTCCAAACCAGGTGCCGTGGCCTAAATCAAGTATTGAAGCGTCGTTATACAACAATCCAGAGAATGGTAGTTTTTTCCCTTCTTTCTTGAGATATAAGTAAAAGATTCAGTTTTTTAACAAAAAGTCTACCTCCAAGGCCACTTTGGACCAGGCTCTTTGCTTGATATCCATCAAGTTCATCCCAGCACCATCTGTCTCATCTATACTAGCATACGCCCCAATAAAAAGACATGCCATGAACGAGCTCACAAGGGATATTCTCTCTGTATCCCGATAAACTTCGGGCTGTGTCTGGAAAATCTTCCTTATCTGTGGCCCGGTATATCTCTCATGTGCACGCGATCCAGTAATTCGAGCCAACTCCAAAGCCCCTCCAACAGCTTTCTCTATCTCTCTACATTGTGCAGTCGTGCTACTATCCATCCAAATCGGCGATTCCTTGACCGAGAAGGCATCCCCAAATTGATCCACCAATGGCTTGGTTGCATCCAGCGACGAGAGAATCACGGAACTGCCACTCTTCCAATACACACTCCCGTGTTGCTGGCCACTACCGGAGACGGCAGCGATTTTCCCAAAATCAAGACCGGATTTTGCAAGCTTCTGGAGCATGAGATCAAGAGCTTCCACCCACATAATGGTGGGCGAGACGATCCGCCCATCATCCGAGGGATCTCTGAAGACCCCATCTTTGGTTTTGTAGCGGGGCAACTCAGAGTCAAAGTGGATTAGCTCAGTAGCAACAATGTTCAGATTTGAATCCAGCACCGTCGCCTTCAAGGACCTAAAGCAACAAGAAGTTACGAACTTTTCAGCGCCCAGTCATAATTCTCGCACTCGTTCGAGGGGCAGACCTACCGACCAGGCGAATTCATCACAATCCACACGAATCAGCCGCTAAATCACCTAATTCAACAAACCCACATCGTCCTTTGCAATCGCGCCGCGGAAACGAGATGAAAAAACGCTCGCTTTCCCCGACCAACACCGAATTCAAAGAACGGGGACTTACTGGGTGGAACTGTCGAACCCGAGGAAGAGAGCGTCGCGAGGGAGATCGTAGTCCGCCATTGCGAACACGAACGGTATAAACGAACGCCTCAACTTCTTCTGCTACGCACAGAGAGAGAGAGAGAGAGAGAGAGAGGTCAATCTTGCTCGGACTGTCGAGAGCGGCGGTCGTATCGAGTTCCGAACGAGACCCGAGGATTGTCATCCGACCGTCGGCCGACCGTCGGCCGGTGTGTTTATATACATAGGAATCACGGGACAGTAATGAATAGTGGATAAGGCCAATGACGAGATTTGGTTTCAACCCGATCTTGAATTCCGGAGACTTAGTCGGAGATTTCCTAAATTTAAACGACAGTTCAGAGCATTACCCATTTGGATGATGATCGCCACCATGACCACCCCGGATCAAATCTTCTGCCCTCCTAATATCAGCTATCAGGAAGGAGGCTGCAATTTTCAGTAATGTTACGGTGTAACCTTTTTTATTTTTTTTAATTACTTTCATAAATTCTCTAATTGAGTCTCATTTGTATCAGACATTAGTTGGATGTCATCCACATCGTGCTTCGGTAAGTCCACATGACCATCTACGTTCATTTATAATATATTAGCCACATTGATCATAGATAATTGGACTTAACTTACTTTCGTTTAATGGACTTTAATAGAAATCTATGAAATAAAAAGGTTTGAATAACGATATGGCATAAAAATATAGAGGCGAAAAGTGCAAAAAAAAAAAAATTGTCCACTATCGAATTCGGCATCATTTTTAAATTCCATAACAAAAAAAGTGCATTACATTGTAATTTCATTTCATTATTTCACTTGCAACGTATGATCAGTGCGCAACGGGGATGACCCAAAAGCATGATCAGCTGTGCCGGACCTAAAAAATTTACAAATTAAGATGAGACGGCCCACCTGATTTTAGGGGCTTCGCTTTCAATTCGAAAGCTTCCTTCCCGCGAAAGGATTGTGGGCCTTCAGGGCCCAGAAGATCCAGCCCATGGGCACACCGCTGCTGACCTCAGCCTTTGCGTCATCTCGCCGATGCCTTAACATGGAAAAACCTAAAAGAGAAAGGGACTAGGGAAAAGCATGGAGAGAAGTCAAAAAATGGAAGAATTTTGGGGAGTAGTGTTGATTCCCAAAAGGGAACCTTGGGTTAGAGGTCCCTTTGGCATCATCCAATCATGAGCTTGGTATGGAAAAAAAGTCGAATCCTAATATAATTACTATGTTATCTTCGATGTTAAGTAATTATTAATTATAGTTGTAGTTATCTTGCAGAATAACATCAATATTTTCCATGATAACGAAAAAGGGAAATGATAGCGTTGATAGCTACTTCTTACCTTTTTCAAGACAATTTAATTACTCTAGTGTTTTTTTGGGTGATAAGGACCTAGACACATCTCGAAACCCTAGGAGCACATCTAGCGTATGTATTCCACTACCTCTTGTCACCCTCTTCGTCCATAATTTTAAAAACATTTATTATTGAGCACGTAAGTTACAATATAATTGACAATGTCATCACAACGAGTCCATTTGCGTGTTTATAGCTTGTCTCTTTAACAATGGTTTCTAAACTTTGCCAAATTACCATGCACAACGTCCATTCAATGGACCATGGGGTATCTTGATCATAAAAAAAAGTCGATATTTTTCCAACTCAAAAAAGAAAAACAAAGGGCAATATCTAGGACATAACTTCTTCTAAATATGGAGAAGTCATTTTGCTAATGTCCAATCATTAGGGTTTGTCCCAATAGCAACCTTTCCAACATAAAATTGAGAGGTGGAGGGTTCGAATCTCCACATTCGTGGGGACAATTCAGTTTTAAGTGTGAGTTTTGACTTCCACGCCCTATAATGAAGCAGTGCAAAAGTCTGAAAATAAAAGTAAAAGTTAGAGTAAGAGTAGAGTATGACGGACGAAAAAAAAAAAATCTTGCCAATGCCCTAATATGGAAAACCAAAGGAGAAAGGAGGGACCAAAAAGCATTGAGGGAAGTCGAAAAAATGGAAGAATATTGGGGGAGTGGTGTTGATTCACAAAAGAGAACTTTGGGTTGAGGTCTCTTTAGCATCATCAAATCATACAAAAAGTCGAATCTTGATATAATTACTCTATTATCTTCGGTGTTAAGTAACTACTCATTATACTTATAAGTAGCTGCTCATTACACCTGTAACAATCACATAAGATACTAACAACATATTACCGTGTTGGTTATTACTTCTTACCTTTTCAAAGGGATGAGGACCTTGATTACGTCTCAAAACCCTAGGAGCACCGCCTCTCGTCACCTTGTTCGTCCTCAACATTAAAAATATATATTATCGAGCATGTAAATTATGACACAATCGATAGCGCCATAACAAAAAGTCCTATTGCGTGTTTATAGCCCCTCAATTTTGTGTCGTCGAGAATAAAAGTACAAATATAGAGACTAAAAGTACCCCCCAAAAAAAAAAAATCGTGAATTTTCAAGTTTGGCGTCGTTGTTAAATTCCTACACAAAAAAAGTGCATCACATTGTAATTTTGTTTCACTAGTTCACTTGCAACTTATAACCAGTGTTGCCGTCGAGCGCAACGGCGATGGCCCAAAAGGACAACCAGCTGCGCCAGACGATAAAATTTGCAATTTAAGGTAAGACGGCCCACCTAATTTCGGGGGCTTCGCTTTCAATTCGAAAGCTTCCTTCCCTCAAAAGGATTTTGGGCCTTGAGGGCCCAGAAGATCCAGGCCATGTGCACCCCGCTGACGTCAGCCTTTGCGTCATCTGGCCGATGCCCTAACATGGAAAAACCAAAAAGAGAAAGGGACCAAGGGAAAGAATGGAGGGAAGTCAAAAATGGAAGAATCTTGGGGATTGGTGTTGAGACGCAAGAGGGAACTTCCTGTTGAGGTCCCTTTGGGATCATCCAATCCCGAGCTCAACGTGAAAAAAGGATCGGATACTAAGATAAACTCTGTTATCTTCAATGTTAAGTAACTATTTATTACAGTCATAGCTATCTTACAAGATAATAACAACATATTATATGGCAACGATTTAAAGGGAAATGGTAGTATTGATGGCTGTTTCTTACCTTTTTAAAGAGATAGTTTAGTTGTTCTAGTGTTTTTTCGAGATAAGGACATTGACACGTCTCAAAGTCCTAGGAGCACCTCTAGCATCTATATTCCACTGCCTCTTGTTGCCCCGTTCATCCACAACTTTAAAAATATTTATTATCAATCACGTAACTTACGATAGAATTGAGAGCGCCATCACAACTAGTCCAATTGCATGTTTATAGATCGTATCTTTAACAAGAGTTTCTAAACTTTGCTGAATTGCCATGCACAACATCCATTCAACGTACCGTGGGGTATCTCGATTATTAGAAAATGGTTGATATTTTCCCAATTAAAAAGAGGGGAAAAAAAAAGGCAATATCTCGGATATAGCTTCTCCCAAATTTTAGGGAAGTCATCTCGCTGGTGCTCAAACATGGAAAATTAAAAATAGAAGGGTAGGGCATGGATGGAAGTCAAAAAAATGGAAGATTTTTTTTTGGGGGGAGTGGTGTGCAAGAGGGAACTTTGGGTCGAGTTCTCTTTGGCATAGTCAAATGAGGTGTTTGATACGAAAAAAATTCAAATCCTAATATAATTATTCTATTATCTTCGATGTTAAGTAACTATTCATTACTCTTGTAACAATCCTAAAGATAATAACAATATACTTTAAAGGGAATGATTGTGTTGGTCATTATTACTTACCTTTCCAAAGAGACGAGGATCTTGATTATATCTCAAAACCCTAAGAGCACTCGTAGCATATGTTTCGCACCGCCTCTTATGGTCCCATTTGTCCTTGACTTAAAGAACATTTATTATTGAGCGGGAAACTTATGACACGATTGACAGACCCATAATAATGATTCTTGTTGCGTGTTTATAGCTCGTCTCTTTGACAAAGGTTTCTAAACTTTACTGAGCCGCCATGCACAACGTCCATCCGATAGGTTCGATCATCGAGAAGGGTTGACATATTTCCAACTCGAAAAGAAAAATAAAAGGAGACCCCATAAAAAAAAAAAAAAAAAGACAATATCACGGACCTGACTTCTAGTCCTTAACTTGGGCGAGTGGACAAAGCAGAAAAAACGGCAATCGGAACCCGATTCTTCCCACGCCAAAAAAAAAAAAACGTCTGAATCCGATCCTCCTAAGTCGGTTCGAAGCTCCTCTGACCTCATCTGCCACCTAATCTTTTCCTTAAGGAGGGAGGGATACGGCGTTAAGGAATGAATCTAATGCCCATTCCACCCACCATTCCACTTTTCTCTCGTCTCTTTAAAGCTATAGCAAAAATACAAAAGAAGGAAAAAAAAAAAAGGCTATGGCAAAAAACCCTTTTAAAAAAGCACTTCGCCTTTTGGCACCTCCCCCTCTCGTCCCACATCGAAGCCACACGCAACTTCTGCGCCCCTCGCCCACCTCCTGGGAAGGAGAAAGAATAACGAAAAGTCAAAAGTTGGACTTTTTCTTTTCTTCTTCTTCTTCTCCTCCCTTCTGGTTCTCCTCCTTTTTGCACTATTGCTTTGGGCCTAAGAAACGCAAGTGGGGGTGGCCGCACGGGATCATGCTTCGATGAGCACCCCCGTCACCGTCCGAATTTTTTAATAAACCCGGAATAAATAAAAAAATAACACGAAAAATTCAAGTCGAAATCGGGCAGAAAAGTATATATATTTCATGCAAATTGACCTCCCCCGTAAGAAGAGCGCCTCGAGCAGCTTGCTTGCGTCCCTCCACAACCCGACGGGAAATATCTCGTCCCCCCATAATACCGAAAACGCCCTCGCCATACTGCCAAAGGGGGGTTGCCCCCGGGGAGAGTTGCGTAAATTCGGGCCCCCCTCGCGTGCCCCTATAAATTGACTTCCGCCCGTTCTCCTCGGTTCCCTTTGTCATCGTTTCTGCTGAGGAGAAGAGAAGTTCGTTCGCCCTCGCCTTCTTCTTCCCGATCGCGCGTCGATTCCCGAGGGGGAGATCTCCTTCCGATGGCCTCCAACGCTGTCAAGATTCGGAACGGCTCGGGCCGCGATCTGGCGGGGTCCTCCTCCGCCGGCGGCGCCCGAGGCGGCGGCGGCGGCGCCGGGGCGGTGGTCGGCGCCAGGAGGTCGGCGCTGCGCAGGACCCCCGAGGTCCGGGGCGATCGCTCCGGGCCGGCGGCGGCGCAGCTGCTGGTCGACAACCGCCACAACTTCGCGCGGAGCGCAGCGCCGGCGCGGCTCATGTACTACCGCGGCGGGTCGTGGCTGGACTTCCCGGGCCGGGTGGTGGACTCGCTCAGGCCGGGGTTCGAGGAGCGCATGCCGGTGGTGGACGAGACCGTCGACGGGGCGAGGTACCTGTTCGATTTCCTGAGGATGCTGCAGATTGATTTCGAGACTGGGAACAGTCGGTCGATCGCGTGGATTGACAAGGACGGTAAGTGCTTCTTCCCGCGGAATTTCATCGGCGAACGGTTCGAGGATGACTCCGCCGTCGGTGACGGGGTAGGCGAGAAGTCCGCGAAAAGGAAGAGAGAGAAGATTGAAGGGGTTGGAGGGGAAAAGGAGGAGCAGGAGGTGAGTTCGTCGGATAAGAGAGAAGACGTGTCGAAGCGACCTTGTCTAGCTGTAAATAATGTAGGGATACCTAGTGCTAGGTGGCCGAATGCGAGGTTGTTGGGTGAGGGAGATACAGCCTACTCTCAGATAAAAAATTTCTTCTTGTCCGGCTTGAAGAATATGGATCCCGCTGCTACCATAACCGCGATTCACCAGTGCACGAGGACGACACCTATTGAGCGTGCGAGATACGAGGTTTTCATGAGGCAGGTAGATATCACAAGAGCTGCGAGAGGTACGTCTAATACTGTATATGCCTGGCATGGGACGTCTGCGAAGGGTCTGTCAATCATATTGGCGCATGGATTTGGAGTTCCTATTGAGGTTCCTAAGCCCGAGAGTTATGGAGTTGGCGTGCATTTCTCTCCTGTGGGGCTGCCCCAACTGTGGTAATGATTTCTATTTGTTTTTCGGCTTATGTTTGAATTTATGCAGTAATGGTTGCTGGGTCTTTGCTGATAATAGCTTTCTTGTTGATTTGTCCGAAGTGCTATGGATTTGGAGGCAGATGATAATGGCGAAAAGCATGTGGTGTTGTGCCGAGTTATATTGGGCAGTGTTGAGAAAGTGGACCTTGGGTCTAACCAGTCTCATCCTTCTAATGTTGATTTTGACACCGGTGCGGATGATCCTAACAATCCTAAACACTACGTGGTGTGGTTCAGCAGTGTGAATACTCATGTTCTTCCCGAGTGCGTTGTCAGCTTCAAGGCCTCTAACAATGTTAAGTGTAAGTATAGTTTTCCTTTTTCAGTCCAACTTTTATGCTAAATTCTGTTTGTTGCCGAGATCGTCATGGTGTTCTAACATGCCTCCGGATGAGGGGAATTTCAGGTGTGAAGAATTCAATTTGTGAATTGATTTCGAAGATGAAGAGTGCTCTCCCTCCTGCCAAAGTTCAGGAAGTGGAGAACTTGTTTAGTGTTTTTAGGGTAAGTAGCTTAAGCTTCACATGCAAGAATTCTGGACCTTTTGTAAGCACTTACCTGGCCAGTAAAAAGCGGCTTTGGCCTTTATAAGCTTATTTAGTGACTTTCCTTTTAATTGTGTTATTACAGGCAGGAAAATTGGTCAAAGATAGTTTTGTGAAACAGTTCCGATCAATAACTGGTGATGACGCGCTGCTTTCTGCAATTCGGGAGATTCGTGGATCCGGATAATGATCGTTGGGATTCTTATTTTGGAAGCATTTGTTGTGATTTGCTCAATTGATAGAATGATAGGAGTACAGGATCATACAAAATACTCAGTCAACGGAGGGTTCCAGAGAAAGGATTTTAACTGTGCAAGTGAGAGACTATTGATTTTTTTTTTTTTTTTACTCATTTTCTTACAATCTCGTCAATAAATGTAGAAAAGATTTCAGATGAAGAAACGTTAGCTTTTGTCTGTGAATATCATGTCTCGAAACATGTAAAGCTAAGGATTACCATATTTGAATGGCTTTGAATGACTTCCTCAAAAATGTCATAATTCTTATTTTGGCCCTTCAAATTGTCATATTCTTAATTCACTTGAGCTGAATTTTTGTTTAATTCGGTAGTTTATTGGAGTTATCTTTTGGAAAAGATTTGCTTCCTCTTGTATCCAATCACTTTGTCAATAGGGATGTTGATGACTGTTTGTAATTCTTGTTTTTTGAAGGAAGGCTAATAAATAGAATTATTATGAGGTTATCTATTGATATGAACTGTTTAGTGTTTACACTTTCACCGTTGGATGAGTGACGTGTGTAAGAGGAAGTTTCGTAACTGAATTCTTTCACATTTCAAGCATCTGGTGGTGAATGTATGAATTACATTTTACACCAGCAGCAACGGTGATAAAAATCCTGATAAGCATCACCCTGTTATCTATTCAAATTAATGGAAAATCAGTACATGACATTATTGTGTTGTAACTATTGAAAAGCCCAAATTTGTTAAATTGGGATTCACTAAATCTCTCGGGCACACAAAATTAACGGAAATTGCCCAGGAGTTGACAATAAGTAGTACTGTACTGAAAGAGAAACTCTGTCAGTGATTGAATTTGGGACTTGACAAGTTTAGTAATATGACAATGTTACCAATAGGAAATGGTGGGTTAGGGACTCCGCTGATGATGATGTGCTTTTCATGGACCGTTCATCCTTGTTCCCTCTTAAATGTCACGAACTGTATGCCAGAGATAATTGGTGTATGGTACAGAGATAGTAGAAATCCTTAGGTTGTCGGGGAAAAGAATTGTAATTTCCCTCACTTGTTTGGTTGCATGTTTCAGCTTGTGGAGGAAAATGAGGTTAGTGGACTAGATTGCTGTTATCCTTTTCACTATTGAAATCGCAAGTGCCCTAGTCCATGACGATTAATAAGTCGAGAACAGAGAAAAAGGTAAAGGAAGAACTGTCTAAAGACCAGGACCTGAGAAAATGTTGATTCAATGGACTCAAGGAATACACATCTTCCTGTTGATTTGATTGAAGGAGATTGAAAGCTATGTGCTAAATACTTTCAGTTGAAACTTGCTGAGCATTTAGTTCTGTGTAATGACTTCCCGTCTTCCCATCTTCTTGTTTATGTTGGGTAGTGAATGACATGAGCTTTTGTGATTGAATCTTTCTGCCTCTGTTTATTTCTATCTTATTTGGAACATGTATCTAACAATCACTTAGTTGGAGAATTGGTATGGAGAATTGCTTATGGTGTTTTTGACGGCAGCTGGTCGTTGCTTTTTTAGTCACATTGATTGTCTTTCATTTCTGGACAGGGTGTAAGATTTTCGTCTTTTATGGCCAGATATAGTTGATGATTGAAACTATTCCAGGTTGATGGAACTGGTTCGAATTTGAATTCTTATGCCCTCAATGCCTCCTGAGGGACTTGGAGAATGTCACCTCTCAAGCTTGTTCATCAAGCTTAGTATGTTGAGTACGATGTTTCGATACCATGGTCTATCACTTCCTTTTGGATGGACAATCGGAATGTGCTGATCTGCTAGAATTTGTAATGATTCCTGTGGCTCATGAGGGATCCTGCCTCTTGTTTTTGTAAGTGTTTGTATTTGAGACATGATGTGGGAGATACATCAATATGAGGATGCACTTAATGTAGGTGTAACTCTCTTGTGATCAGGCGCCTGTTGTTATTGACATTTTGAGTTCCTCTGAAGTAATGTAAACATCCAAGCAGATGATTGATGACTGTTATGGGCAGTTAGAGCCTAGAAGCTTTTCAGAATATGGAAGAAAGGTAGTGAGATTCCCTTGCAGTAGGTGTTCCTGCATTTTGAGATCCTAGAATCCTGTTTTTCAATTTGAGGTATCATGACACTTCATGAGCATAGCATATATTATTTTTATATAAAATGGAACCGTTGCATGCCTCCTCTTCGGACAGATGAAAAGAGATTCGTTCCACGTTTGGGGAAACAAGTGCTGAGAAGCATTACATGGTGATGTAGAGAATGCAAAGCAGTGGGAATTCTGCGTGTGTGCTGGCTTTCTTGCAACTTTTCATCTTAGCCTCAGCTCCAAGAAGACGAAATGGTAGTTCTCCTGCATAATTGATATTTGACACTAGGAAGCGAGAATGTTATATCCCATTTAATTGTCTTACAGCTGAAAATAGGTGGATCTAATTAGTGGTGTATACTTGTGGTAATTAATGAGGCATTGTGTTAGGTGTTGTTTAGCTGCGTCGGTCTGTAAGAATGGATGGTTCTGTCGATGTTTTTGACTATAAGCTTGGCATAAAGTTTCATTGGCTATGTGAAATCTTGATGATTAGGAATTTCCTTAAGGGGTTTTGATTTTGGAGATAACAATCTCAAGGACTCTTATTTGCATATTTCTGTTGCAAGAAATACTTATTTTTCTGAATTTGCCTCTCATTCTGGTGGCTGTGGGATAGAAAATGCGCATTGGAAGATAACCAATGAATGTTCCAAATCATACATCTTGTGAACTATTTGATATTGAGAGCAAGTATTCATTTATCATTTTTAGTTGCTTGGTTTATGTTGGCTGCTACAAAACCCATCATGCAGATTTGCAGGAAAGTAAGGAGCTAAAGTATCATGAATTTGTGATTTTGAATCATTTCTCATGGATAATGAAGGTCACTTGCGGGGATTGTACAGCAATTCCTGGCGTTGCTTCTGTTTGGTACTTCTGCAGGTTCTTTCACCTGCATCCCTTCTTGCTGGAAGGTAGTAGGTACATGTTGAATGACGCACAATGAAATTATCTGATAGAATTGTTATAGTATTTGTAGTTTGTACATATATATTATCCAATCAGGAATTTCATAGCTGCCAGTCTGCTATCTTTACGAAGAGATTTGGAATATATAACTAGAAATTGGAAGTCCTAGCAGAATCGATCTTTGCATCCACAGCGTATTCCATCATTTTTCAATCCGATGAGGCCATCCAGTGTCAAGAGTGGTTGAACTCTAACCTGATGGAAGAATGGGAAGACCAGAATGTTACGGTGATACTTCTAATTTGTCTTCTAATTTGCATCCACAAGGTTTCTGCTTAACACTATAGTGTTGTGGTACATGTGCGGTGTTGTATCTAACAATGTGTTTCGGATCATCTTTGGAAATCTAAAATCTATGATCCCTAAGCACATTCGCGCAATGACTAAATACTTTCGTATGTAAAACGCATTTTTTGAAGTCGACCGGAAAAAGCGCATGTTTTGAACAAATCCTGCAGTTAAGAGAGAAGGCCACCTATGTGCTATTAATCTTGCTCGGCACAGTAAGACTCCGACCAGAAGGTCATGGCGGTCTTGTCTCGTTCCCTAATCATTATAAATCTGTTGGAGATTCTCCACTATGTGCTCCTAATGGTCATTTGGATTAGAGCAATCACTTTATTTGGAACCTCGCCGGAAAGTCTTAATTTATTTACCATCATGTGACGTATTCCGTTGTTTATTCACGCATATGTAATTTTTGTGAGCCTTTGTTCGAAAATTCTAACTAACGATTGACTAGATCGGATTCTGAGCTTCATATGACTTAACGTGTGCTGCGGTTGAGGTTTCATTTCAATCAGAATTGCTCAACAGAACTTGCGATTAGTTCTATGTCTCTGACTATTTCTATGCATATCCTTCTAGTTCGGACGTGAACGCACATGCTGAACCGCAGCGCACGTTAAGTCATAGAAGTTCAGATTAGGTCATAGGTAAGACGAGAGTTACCACAAGAAACGTTACGTGACATGCCGCTGGTGGTCGTTTGGAGTTAGATGGCACCGTGACTCTTTGTAAATCTTCAACCTTTGATTGGAAGATTTCTTTTGGAGGGACCAATGGATGGGCATATGTGAAAGAATAATCAACCCATTTGCTCGCTTTCTTCCCATCTACTTTCCCTGTGGGGGAGGATTTGCTTAAAGGATCGAGTCTTGATTCCGAAGCTTGATTACTCCGGGCCAGAGGTCTATGAAAGGACTGCCTTGGAGGGATATTGCTTTCATCGGACGAAAAACACATACTCGAAGAGGGGGAGATTTCTTTTTTCCACAGACGGGAGGATTTGCACAAAGGATCGTGCATACGGTTCTTGGTATATGTTTCTAATTTACTCTTATATCTTGTGCGTCGATCAATCATGTTAAAGATTGGATCTGCATGAGGAGAAACAAATACAATGGAGCTAGGAAGTAAAAGGTTGATACGAGTAGAATAGGATATGGAATGTTAGTGAGCTCCATTCCTTCCAAAAGCATGGATACTACGGGTACGCAAATTTTTTATATGACTGATCGACGAGGACCTCTACCCAAATTGTCCTGTCCCCGATAAGATTTATACTTGACCTCCTTTGGAATGTGCGGCACGTTCCACAGACGAGGTTAAATTCCAAGTTGATATGTGTACGCATGATTAGACGATGTCTGAAAGGAGCTTCTGCTCCGTTAAGCAGCTGAACTTGTAGCCAAAGATTCAGGCTTTAAATAAACAACTTGATGCGTGCAGTAAGGGCCTGACAAAGAAAGAGTCGGTGACAGATAAGGGGAGCACACAGAGAGAGAGAGAGAGAGAGAGAGAGAGAGAGATTGAATTATAACATGAAATAATAAGGCATGGGGAGCAGATGAGTGCCCACTTAAGTGGTTATTGTATACGGCCTTTTAGTGGATATTATTCGTCTCCATGTCACAACATCCTTGTTCTTTTCATATGATGCTCCCTAAGACGCCAAATATGCATTCATCTGTTTTCATCAAGGTCCAATCCGCATCCCTGTCGTTCCTTTGAGTTCGGTTCCAAGCCAAAACAGCTTAAACTCATAATTTGTTCCTCTTTCTTTCCTTTTCTCACCTCACATCAATGAGCGTTTAGCGGATGTTGTTACCCTATGTGTCTAGATCCAGCTAGAATGGATTTGTCCCTATCAATTCGAAGTGACATCAAGTACCGATCGAGGATCTTGATTAAGAGCCAAGTATGTGCCGAACTTATCGCAATATATGCACGTTGATCAACTTGAACAGTTACATGATAATACGCACATCAAAGTAAACCGTGTGGCCGTGCCACAAATTGTCTTTCATCTCTCAAGACAAGATAATTATCAATAAGACACCTCCACAATTATGGAAAATCATTATGAGCATGTGTTGAGTATTGTATCCACCAATTTGATCTGTCTTACAACGCTTTGTTGGGAGTAGATTTTTTACTCTTTTAAAACGAGCGTGTTGATAACCATTCCGATTCCCCACAAGCACCGGCCGATGTCCCTGATTGGATGTGCCAGGGTCCATGCTAAACATCTAATCTAAACCCAAAATGGAACGACGAGAATCATCCTGAAAAGAAAAAGGAAAGGAAGGCGAGTTGAAAGCTACTTTTTCCCTCACATAAAGAAAAAACAAACAAAAGGGGGAAAAAGGCCTAAAAAGAAAAGAATATGGAATATTAACTTGGGCGATTAGCATAATGGGAAAATGGGTGGTGGTGGAATTGAAGTAGAGCATGTGAGCACACTGCCCGGGGGGGCTTTTTTCAAAGGGGAAGGGGAAGAGAGGATCAATGAACGGTCAAAGCCTTGGGAATCCCAAAACTCCTTTTGATTCACTGACCAATGTTGGGGGGGAGGGGTGGTGTCTCTGTGTGAAATACAAGGTAAAAAAGGTGGACAGTCGTCTGTTCTTTTTTAGGTTGTTGTTGAATGAGATGCACTTGCATATGCCATGCGAGTCTGTGAATCGAGTCGGTGTCGGTCGCTCGCCCTTTTGTTGTCAGTTTTTAACTGAGGCGACCAACCGAGCCAAACCCGAACTCTGAGTCTTTAAAGAGTTTGTGAGTCGAGAAGCAGGGTTGTCACTCCTCTTCGTTGTCAGTTTTTAACTGAGGCGACCAACCAAACCAAAACCAAACCCTGCTGCTCTTTACTTACCACACCACCCCCTTGCCCCCTCTCTCTCTCTCTCTCTCTCTCTCTCAGTTCCTTCGATGCCCTAATCACTTTTGGCAAGTATATTCCCTCTCTTGCTCTTAAGTGATATGTAATGCATGAGTGTTGCATGCATGCACAAGAAGTCATTTTTGAGGAAAAAAATTAATTTTTGATATTTGGCATAAGAATGAATTGGAAAATATTTTTCGTCATTTAGCAAAAAATTTAATTTAATAAATAGATATATACTATCGGTTGCTAATACCTTGTGTGTGCGTAGCCTAGAATTGGGTATAGGCATTAAAGTCTGAACCCAGCCTCAATAAGGCGCTGGGGATCGAGGCATGGGCACCTGAGTCTTGAGCAAGGCTTTGATGGTCCTAAGCACGGGCACTGGGGTTGCAGGTCTAACCTTGATGGATCGAGGTGCAACGTTTGTGGACCTGAGCTAGGTGTTAGGGATCCAAGCTTAGATACTGGGATCCAAGTTTGGGGGCTCGAGCTCGGATGCTGGGGCCGAGTTTTTGGGCCTAGCCTCAAGGGACTTGGGCAAGGGTGCTAGGGCCCTAGTACAAGCACCGGGATTCTGAGCTAGTTCTCAATTGACCCAATTGTGAGTGCCAAAGATTTAGGCATTGGCACTAGGGTCACGAGTCCGGCCTAAATGGACTTGAGCCTGGGCATAGGAGAATTGGTCTTGGACATCGGATACTCAGGAGCCACCGTTGAGTTTTCATGCCAAAATATAGAGTTTCGGGTCAAGCACCGATGCATAATCATATTTTGAAATCATTTCCCTAAATTTAAGTATAGGCTAGGACAACATTTCCTCTTGACTTGTTCTCCTAAGCGAATCAAATGTGGGACAATGAGAAAATTACTTTTCACAAAACAAACAAAACCTTAAAGCAGTTTATACATATATATGATATATGAACAACCGACCCTCAGTTCTTGAAGTGGAGATCTCGTACGCTCCAACTGTTTGCACCAACCCTGGAAATTGCAACTTATTGACATTATTCCACTTAAGATGAATAAATGCTGAGGCTATGATGAGCCTCATTAACTCCTTTGAACATTGAACAAAATATTTACTAATTAGACCGTGACATAACGAGTATTTATAAGACTCTTGTCAAAATAGAGACGGATTTAGCTCTAGACTAGCGGGGGCTCTTGCCCCACTCAATTTTTCAAAACTCATTTTCTTTTTGGGTCTCCGACAGGTCAAAGTTTTAAATTTTTGCTACATTACTCTTGGCCTTAAAAATAAGTCTTTTTCCGACTAAATTTCTCAAAATACAAAATACAGCTTAGAAAAAAGTAAATATCATTAAAATTTGCCCCACAAACCGGTAAAACTAATTGAAAAAATCGAATCATGAAAAGATGGTAGTTGTTATAGACAAATAAATCTCTGTATAAAGTTAAATTCTCTCATGTGGACAATATATTAACATGGAATAATTTATTAAATTTTGCCTCCAGTAGAAAAAAAGGATTCTTAGTGTAATCTTGATTGCAAAAGTTGGATGCATCAAGACGGCTTGATTCTATACGCATCGTGTGTATCTTTACTTACTTCGATTGCGCCTATCCCTCATTCAAAGAAATCATTGGCAAGATACGAGGGAAAAGGACAAGGAGAAAGAAATAAAAGAAAGTTCCAGCATGCCTCCTCATGGGGAATTGATCCGGAGAAGGCCTGGAATTTCTGCAAATGTCGAAATATATTTCATGAATTCATGGGGCAACCCTAATGTTGTCTGGGGAATGCATTCATGCACGCACCGGCTGATAAATCCCAATATATCTACCTTCCATATGCGGCAGAAAAACCCGTAATTAATGGGGGTTAGTTGACTGCTGAGATCAAGGCATCCTCAAAGGATGAGATCATTCTAGGACCCATCTCAATGTACTGTCTTGTCATGTCACTTCTCAACTTTATCGGATTAAATGTCTCCTTTGGGATCTCACGGTTTCACCATGCACGAAAACGTTTTTGGCCAGTCGTAAAAAGACTTGACTTTTCTTTAAAAGAGAAGCAATGATACAGAAGGAAAAAGAGATGAAGGAACTTCACGATCAATTGGCTTTCAGCTAACAGAAGTAGGGAGTTCATGAATGTGCAATTCCTCACGATGATTGCATTTTATAGAGCAAACATGCTCGAGCTATGATGCTGTCTCGATCAACCCTTGCATTTCATCAACAAACGCAACGTTTCAAAAGGGATGAGCTGAGGAAATTTTCACTGTTTCTAACTTTATGAGTCGAGGCAAATTGATTTTTGTGATAAGATGTTGGACAGCGCCGTATCTTCGGCTTTGGAAAATTAAAGTGCCAAACCCTATCCATGAGCTTTCCAAGCCTACTGGTCTAAATCTATCCCAGACAAGTGAGAAGGATGTTTGCTACCAGCAGGAGCTCTGAGTGTTGATTAGGCTATCTGCTCATGATGCACCCAAGAGGCAATGCTGCCTTTATCTTATTAAGGAGTAAAAGATGGATGAAATTATAATAAGTTATCTTTTATTATCATTGTAGACACTGCAAAAGATGAGATGATTCTCTCTACCTCTCTTCTTTCTCATCGGAATTAGATACGTGAAGATTCCGCATTTCCTCAGATTCTGTGAACTCAAGAGAGGAGACTGGAGATATTGAATTCTACTGTATGGATTGCAGGTATCACCATGTGAGCGGGAGCACAAATTAGCAATCTACTATCCACAATACCAAATCAACGCGGTTTGTGCCAATCAAAATCAACTACTTGTCTTGATCCAATGTGTTGTCGAATCCGATTTAATGAATATAGTAGATGTTAGTACTTTCCTTAGGGCTGTGCTGCAATGAGTCACAGAATTTTAAATGGCTCACCAGAGAATTTTTGACAAGCAGGTGGGATCATAAATTTTTCCTAGAAACCCTAATTTATACTTTTCCTCTGGCCTTGCACGATGCCCCATGTCTAATCAGGATCACTTAATCAAAAAAACGTCTATCTAAATGAACAGAATTCTCAGTCTTTGTCCAACTGTTATTCGACATAAAGTATTCACAGAACACAGCATTTACAGAGGTGACATAAAATGTTTGTGGAGATGACCTGATGATGAAGGCGTTTACCGAGTGATGGACAACTAGGATTGCACATGAAACCCTTCATTAAGAATTGCACAAGAGATAAAACGCGGCAAGGGTTGAAATGAAATGGTTAATAATCTTATCTGCAGCATAGGAACATAGTTAATGCTGATAAAACCAAGCGAGTAAAGAAATCTATACCAATCGGCTCTCTCGCGGATCAAAAAAGGTTGAGGGACTGACCCAACTGTCAAAGTTAGGACAAAGGGGGTATGTGGGTATGGCTGAAATATAAGTTAATTAGAGGTCAGCAGAGAATATATATTGTAAAGCTAGGTAGAAGGCAATATTATATAATTTAACGTACAAGTTAAGTAAGGATTTGTCTAATATATGCTGAGGTGCCATTAAGTGTGGACAATTAAGTTGCCTTTCGGATCTTGCGTCACCACATATTTATATTAGGCACGTCAGTTCTTGGCCATCTCACACTAATTGTATTTCTCCTTACATTATATTTATCTTCCCCGCATATTAATTACCAAAACATTTTCAGCACAAATCAACATCCTCTCAAATCTAAAATCCGATAAGATTTGAAACAACTACATCGTCAAATATTTACATTACTGGCCCATTTGCATTGTGATTAAGGTCTAAATCTCAATTTGAATGTCTTTATCTAATTTTTATTAGAAACCCATTTACGAATTGCCAAAAAATACAATCCCCACAAGCTCATTCGATAATTTGAGTAATAATCAATAGACCTGATCGAAGAAATTAATAGGGTACATAAGATTAATCTTGCTTTGGGAAATCTTATCAAACAACGAAACGGGTGGCAACGTGTGGCACAGATAGAAGGACACTAATCGAAATATGATTAGGATGGTCGAGACTCCGCAATTAAACATTAGTTTTAACAAAATTAAAATCTCCAAACCCCCCTCGCCTTGGAAGGGGAAAATCCAAGTAAAAAAAATTGGGGGAGGATTCGATGACGTGGCGGGGTTTTGACTGGTCAGAGTGGTTGGGGCTGAGCCAGAGCCAGGCGTCCTGCTCCTTTCGCGAGTGCAATTCCACGTACTTCTGCCCCCGTACCCGTACGGGCTTTAACCACCACCGAGCCCATCCACCACTCCGGACCCCACCTCGTCTTGTCCCCCCTCCATTGGGCGGTCCCCCGCACGCGCCGGGCCCCGCGCGTGGGAGGTCGGCCAGCGTTTCCCGCCAGTTAGATGACCCAAATCACACCTCGTGCTCCCGGTCAAACCTACGGTCTTCGCCTAGCCTTCACCCCCTCCTCTGCTCGCTCTCGCCCCCATTATAAGAAAGCAACCCCTAAAAAATAAAAGGAAAAACCGATAAAATAAGAATGAAAAAGGTGCATTTATTTAAGGACCCAAATTTAAGGGCCGAATCATGGAAGTGTCTTCAATTGAAACGTACCCTTTTTAATTTAAGAGGATTCAAATTTATGACATATTTCGTCAGAGTCAATTAGTGCAACAAAAATTTATAGATTCTTTTTTAAGTAGTTACTTAGTAAACTTTTTTAACACTTTCACCTATCAAATATATCGAGTTTTTTTCACAATACACATTACTTTCACCGTGTAATTAATATCCTAAATTCTTAACGACATTCAATACGTATCCAAAAGCCACCACCAACAATATACCCTTTTAAAACATCGGCACTCTCGATTCCGATTCACATGCCAAACTATGCGAAGTTACCCACCAGGCTCTAGTAAGATCAATGGGATCCAGATGCTAAAATCATCCGTCGCGTCCGAACCGAGCGCTGTCTCGCTCGATATAAAAATCCCTCCGCGATTCCGAACCGAAGCGAGAGCCATTTTTTTTTCCAGTGGAGAGAGGCTCCGCGAGTAGGAGTACGCAAGCGCCACCATCTCGCGCTCGCGCTCGCGCGCGCGCACCAACCACTCCTCGTCACGACGATCCGTGCGGCGTGAAACTGAAACGCAGACCCATCCCCCTCGTTTCGTCGCCAAGTCCCCGCGCGCGCGCGACCCATCTCCACCCCCGTCTCCATCGTCTCCATCGTCTCCATCTCCATATCTCTCTCCTTCTCTCTCCGTGTCCCGCCTTTTGTCCATGGTGGAGTCGCCCGGGAGTTGAGAAGGACGAATTTTTCTTTTTCTTTTGCCCGGTGGATGACTGGCTGTGCTGTCGACAGGACGTGATGGACGACGGCTCTCCCTCTAGCTTTCTCTGCCAGGAGAGCGAGGCCTGCTTGGGCGATCGCGGGCCCGTCGAGGAGGACGAGGAGTGCCTCGACTTTAGCGATTCTAGTGTATTAGATGACGAGGAGTGTCTGCAAATGCTTCTCGATAGAGAGACCGGTTCTGGGTTCGAGAGAGACGGGGGTGCTCTTGATCCGGGGAAGTGGATTTACTCGGCCCGCTCCGGCGTGCTCTCGTGGGTTCTCAAAGTCGGGTTTTTCCGTCCAACCTCATCTGTCTATTTCGTTTGAAAAACTCCCCATATTGATTGAGAATGAATGGAAATGTAGAATTAATAAGACTGATTGGTTTTATGGCTCTTTGATTCTTGCTTTCTTGCTTGGTTGTTCGAATACAGACTAGAAAAGCGTTCGGGTTTCGCTCCCAGACGGCGTACCTGGCGATGACGTACTTCGATCGGTTCCTTTCTAGGCGGTGCATCGATGTAAGTCTAGTCCAGCGTAGTTCACATACATGGTAGTGACTTCTTTCAATGTCATGAAAAGATGGCTAAGGTGTTTCTGACAATGTTGTATGTTGTTGTTTGATGGTGCTGTAGAGTGAGAAATCATGGGCAATTAGGTTGCTGTCTGTGGCTTGTCTCTCTCTGGCCGCGAAGATGGAGGAGCTGAGGGCTCCGCCGCTGTCAGAGTACGAGACAGAGGACTACTATTTCCAGAGCAAGGGGATTCAGAGGATGGAGCTCCTGGTGCTGAACACATTGGAGTGGAGGATGGTCTCGATCACGCCATTCGCCTACCTACATCACTTCGTGGCCAGATTACACAAGGAGCCTTCGCAGAGCGCGGTCGCGTCCAAAAGCGTCGATCTCATCTTGGGCGTCATGAAAGGTGGGATCTTGAATGATTTTCCAATGTGTATCCGAAGAAAGTCGAATTGCCTTGCTGTTGTTGTTTTGATTGGTGAATGGAAGTTTCTGTTCCATTGCAGAGATCAACCTGGTCGATCACAGGCCGTCTTCCATAGCCGCCGCCGCCACATTGGCCGCGACAGATGATTCGTTAACGAGAAATGCACTGGAGTGTAAATTAAGCGGCAACTGTTCTTTTCATCAGAGCCTGGACATTGTGAGTTGTGTTGAGAATATCAGGAAATCACCATTCATTATGTTCTATTTCCTATCATCAATCAAAGTAGTCCGCGCCATTCCTTTTCTCTTGAAAAGTTCCAACCTGTTGATGTTTTAGATCTTTTTCTTTTACCCCTCCGCAGGAAGATGTGTTCTCATGTTACAGTCAAATGAGGAGTTTGGACAGGGAGACGCTTCAACTGGCCAGGTCTTCGTACCGGCCAGAGCTAACCATCGGCCATTTGAGGCCGCCAGACTTCTCTGATTTTTCTTCCGTCACGTATGCTACAAGTACCAAAAGAAAGTCTCCACCCGATGATCGCGATCGAGCTCCCAGTGCTCCGGACGATAAGCGGCGCTGCTAACGAGACCGTCGGGGGAGTTGATCGACGGTCGCCTCAGACTACACATCGAAAAAAGAATAACGAGAATAGAATATAATTTAGAAAGCATAAAGGGGCGCATCAAAAGCAAAGCCTTTGGGCTTCATCCGAAAGCTGATTTTTCATTTTAAGGGAAAGCCACACACACAAACTTTGGGGTGAGAAAAGGTCCAGAATCTCCAGATAGAGGGAGGAGGGAAGGGGTCTTGAAAAGCTGCTCCAGAGTGGGGTCAATGTCTAATTTTCAGCTCAGTCACCTTCATTGATTTTTGATCTTTGATTTTATTTTTTTTTTTTTATGATGATTTTTTTTTTTTCCTTTTCTTTCATTTTGGCCTGACCTTTCTTTTGAATTCTCATTTATTTGTTTATTTATTTATTTGGGGGGTCTCAGACTAAGGTGTCTAGAACAAGCAGCCCTGGCTTTTGATGTGGGATTTGCTTTGTTGCTTGCTGCCCTGTGTTTTTTTTAGGTTTGATTTGATGCATCAAGGATTTGACGTTGGCCAACCAGCCAAAGAAGAGAGAATTTGATATGTAAGGAAAAAAAAGGTGAAGTGAATGTGATTGGATTTGTTATGAATGTTTTGGGGGATAACCCTTTCAACGGCAGGGGCCCTTTGTCCCCTTCCTGCGGAACTTGCCTGTTCTCAAGGGATCATGATTTGAAGGGTATTTCCCATGTTGATGGTGCCTTTTCGATTGGATTCTCATTTTCGTTGCTCAATTTAGGCTTCTTTCTGTGCTCTTTGCTTTTTACAAGAAGAAAAGAGGGAGAGAGAGAGAGAGAGAGAGAGAGAGAGAGAGGGCTTAGAGGCTGTTCGATTGACGTCGATCAAGTAGGAACTTCGTGATTTCTTCTTAACGGAGTCGGCCATTCTCTTGTCCGTCGCGAAACCATACAGTATGCCATCATGGCCGGCAGACTTTCATTAGATTTGCAACTCGTCGGTATTTTTGCTCTTTCAAAGATAGAACGGCTTGCTTAGCGTGTGTTTATTACCGGTTTTTCATTAATTTTTGGGGGAGAAACTTCAGTTGAGCCTCTTTGCAGCTCCAATACTAGCTTAACATAGCCGTTCCTATGAAGTTTTGCGATGCTGTAATTTTTAGACTTTTTAAGCGAGAGTAGAAGCAATTTTTTCTAGATATTTGAAACAATAAAATCATAATAATTACGATAATAACAATTGAAGTAATACCTAATAGGATGTGTAGATGTTATAGTCACCATCATAAAGTTTACTAATAATAATAATCATAATTAATCAATTAATTAATTTTGTTGTTGTTGTTCTTATTATTATTATTATTATATCAGTTATATGTACTTATTGTTGTTGTTTTTATCATCATAATCATCATCATATGGTGAAAATAATTTATGGCAATAATTTAATAATAAAAAAAGATATACAACAATGTTATCAATCTTTTATTTGTCATTTTGATAATTATAGCAGTCTCGCAATAGTTTCTTGTCAAATGCATTAATCATTTGTTGCCACACCACATTTTCGAAAAAAAGTGTTGCCAAAATATGTGTATTTGGTAACAACACGACAAAATGCGATTACAGTACAGCTATCGCTCTACCCAACAAGTTGTCATGTCCGAAAGTTATATAATCTAGGTAGATTGCGCAACCAACAATTTCGTTGTCCGTAACTCGAGCAAGTTATTAGCGTAATGTTACTAAAGGATATTGCTTATATTGTAATGACATAACTTTCAGGGCGTGACTCGTAAGAAATGTTCCCAAAGAAAAAGAAGAAATGTACAGACAAAGCCCTAGATTGTCTAGCTCCTCTACAATGATGAGGACGAAATGGGAATACCCATTTCTGGTAGATTTATACAATGCGAGATGGGGGTAGTTGATTGATGGAGTGGGTTAACATCGTTCGATTAGGGGCCAAACATGGGGGACAAGAACTGTGCAGTCAAAGACTAAACTGGCAAGACCAAGTACTCGAGGTACTTCCCTGGCGTTTTCGCTCTTAACAACTAACCTTCCCTTTCATTCACAGTTGGCAATTTGTACTAGGGGGATGCGTATCACTTGCACGCATCTTAGCTACCCTCTCTGACTTTCAAGTTTCAATCTCCCCTCAGGTCCTGTCGTCCATTATTTGTCCCCGGAGCAGGTGATCCAGTGGCCATGTGGGAACAACAATCCGAGGAGCCTCCAGGAAATTTCTTCGGCTCGGGATACATTTTGTCAATGCCAACTTGTGTCACTGGAAAGGGGTACTGCAATTTGTCATGAATGAAGAAATAAATAAGCACCCACCCATTTATTGCAGCTAGTACAGTTCTATAGTTGCTGAATTTTCAGGATTCAAGTCTATCTGTTAATTTTTTTAGGATGATTTTGATTGACGTATCGTCGCCCTCTAGTCATTTCATGGAATACCCTAGGTTTCTCTGTGCTTTGATCGGTCGTGGAGAACGAAACCACCTAGAAACTTCGCAAGGAGCAAGGCATTGTAGCAGCACCTTTCCCTCAAATGAAAGCTACAGATCAGCTTGTCTTCGTTCCCAACAGCCACTGTTGTCATGCATACATCACCCATCACCTGTACAATACCCTGTACAATACGCATGTTCAGCTTCACTCAATCATGGACACTTAGCCACTGCGAATGCTCCGAAGAGTCGAATTACAGTTCTTTCCCACTGGAGAGATATGGGTTCAACTCCCTAGGTCCGTCCCGATGTTTGTAACAGCGCACTATGTTTGTGCTTTGTTATAGACAGAAGGCTGCAATATTAAAGCGTTAATTGGTATATTGTTCGACATAACTAACTAACTCCTATTGAGAGTAAAATAGAAGAGGATGATTCATCTAGAGGGTCAAGTTCAGTCGCAAATAGTCGGGGTAAAGTACAAAAAAATGCTGTCATTCATGAAAGTCAGATCGAATATCAAAACTAACAGTTATGCAGCAAACGTGCAGCAACTTAAGCCCTGAACTTTTATTGGCTTTAGGAACTTTACAATAAAAGGGCCTAGCTAATAGGGGTGAGCATCAGTCCAGAGTCGACCTTGAACTAACCTGGGACTGGCCCAACTCTATCGGTCCTGGTCCAGTTCGTAAGGAAACTAGATCAATCATTGATCCTAGAATTCCTAAATCAACACTGTGCGAATCAGTCATTGGCCCTGAGAATTCTTGATCGGTCCAACCCAAATCAACCCTGACTATATATATATATATATAACTTTTTTATATAGAAAAAATCTTGAAATAAATGGCATCAATAACATTAAACAGTTCTTTAGCGAGGAATTCAAATAATTTTATATTATTTTTTAATAAATTAAATTTATAATGTCTTTTATAACATCAATAATTATAATTTACAAAGGAGAAAAATATTTTTGTGAGGAATTCTCTTGATGTCCAAAAAGGCATAAATAACTCGCATTCTCTTCTAATATTTGTTCTTTTCTATTTTATTTGTCATATTAGTTTTCAATTTGCCAAAATCGAAATAAACAACTTCTCCACTCACCACTCAACACTCACCTCACTCGTTTTAAGTCACTGTTGCTTGCCGCTTGATGCTTGCTTGGCTTATTACTCTCTGCTCGACATTCGATACTCATTTTGTTCGATGCCCACTTGACTCTCAACGCTTGCCTTTCTTAACTCACCTCGCTCGTTATCAAATTCATTGGGTTGGTACGATTCTCAGTGCCCTTTTAAAAATATATAAAAAATGAAATAAAATTTATTGATTGGTCCTGAGTTGATATTAAAATTGAACCGAATCCATTAGGTTAGTCCGGTCCTCAATTGTTTTTTTAAGGAATACAAAAAAATTAAATAAAAAATTATCGATTGGTCACAAGTTGACCTTACAACTAGACCGAACTCATTAGATCTATCCGATACTATGCGGGTTGGTCCTAGGATTAAGGGGTAGATCGACCCTATTCAGACCATGGTCACCTCTACCAGCTAACGCGTCCCAACTTAAAAAAAAAGTCCCAGATCAATGACCAGGAAAGGGCAAATGAAAGCAAAAATAAAGTGATTGAAACTATAGCCCAAATACATTGTTGAATAATACACAAGGTTAGATTCTTCTACCCACATTATGCTGATCCCACGGGTATCATCTTCAAAGCAGCTGCGATTGGCATGCCCAGAAACCCAAGTAAAATGCTGACAAACCACTGCTGCAAGCTAAGAGGATGAGTGTTTGCAAATTTTCCCAGGAATTCGATGATTATGATTTGGAAGACGACAGTGCAAGTAAGTACGGTCACAAACACATAGTTTTTCAATATTCCCTCGAACACATTTATCTTCTCCATCTCCCTGGAGCTGATTTCATTGAAAACCTGCAGTCAACGTAATGAATTTAGTTTAAGCCCACGGTATTGGAGAAGTTGGAAGCAATCGTTAAAGAATCAAATACTAGCCCCATTCATGTCAATAAACACAATTTCCACCACCTACTTCCCTAATAAGAAACAGTTCAAATTGCCATGTAATGACCAGCACACTGAAAGCTCATGCATTTTGTCAAATAATGAAAAAATCAAAGAGCAAATGCCTAATTCCATTTACTGTGTGAACATGCAAAACCATGATTTATTATGACTACTGTGACTAAATTTTGCTGCAGCCACTTCTAGCATACTGTTTTTTTTCCCCTTCTATTTTCCAGGTACACTGGAGTCTCTTGACTCGAAGTCAGAAGTCTGGTTGTTGAATCAAAAGATCACTTCTAATGCACTGTAAAAAAGATGCATTCTATTGTTAGAGCATCAATGCATAGCTTGGTGACTTTAAAGCTTACCTGGCAAAAGACAAACGAGTTAAAGATGATGGTGTTCAATATCAAGTTAGAGTCTGGACCCGTGAGATTGAAAGCTTCTGTTCCTCTCGTTTGAAGATACCATATGATGACAAATTGATACAAGGACTGCCCCAAGATATTCCTCCACATCACATTACTGATGAAGTTCCCTTTCCTACCAACTGGTGGCCTCTTCATCAAGTCATCAGTAGGAGGTTCTGTCGCTAACGCAAGGGCTCCCAGAGTGTCCATAATCATGTTGACCCACAGAAGCTGTACCGCAGTCAAGGGAGCATTCCCTACAGATACATTATTCAATCATGAGCACGAAGGAAGAACAAAATCCCAGTATAGAAGTTATTTTAAAAAAAAACCATCCAGGAGATTGAGAAAGTATCTAATTACCAGTGCAACATGCCGAGGAGAAGTTAACGATCAAGGCAACGACATTGACTGTCAGCTGAAACTGGACAAACTTCTGAATGTTTATATAGACAGAACGGCCCCATTTAGCCACTGTTGGAATTGTGGAGAAATTATCATCTAGGATGATCACATCAGCACTCTCCTTTGCAACCTGAGATGAGAAAAAACTTTAAATAATATACCACTTAACATATGTAGTAACAAGCTTGATGACAACGGGCGACTGAGACTTGACTGGTCATTATTGTACTTGGACATTTGACATCAACATACTGAAGCTGAAGCTAGAGGGGTCTGGATATACAGTTTAAGGGTCACATCGAGCCTCTGATTACAACAATTATACGAACTCTCCATCTTGCCTAGTGCAGAGCAATGAAAACAAGCAATCTGCATTATGGACTCTCCCACCAGCTCTGCTTAAACTTTCACATAAAAACTAAAAGAAAAGCAGGCAGAAATGCAATCCTTCGTTACTGCAATAAGCATTCACCAGGTGTACAAGGTTGTGACAAATAGCACAAAGCACAAATGCATGGGGAAGAAAGAAAAGATTCAAGGATGCAGCCAAGAAAGTTCCAGTTAAAAGATGATCTCTGAGACACTGATATATAATTAATTATGAGGAAGAACGAGTTCCATGGTGTTATGATACACACAACTAAACAAGACAGAGCTCAAGAAGTTACGCTTCAAGGAGAAGGGTTCCAAACATTTAAGAGATCATAATGTACAAGTTAAGAAGAAGAATATTATTTTAGGAAAAATTCCAAATAATGGCCCAAAGTGCCTTCGTTTTCTCAAATAACGGCCTGAAGTGACTACGTCCATTTCAAACAAAGGCCTAACTTTCCAACTGATCAAGGGCATCTTAGTCATTTGCCTTTTTTTGAATTGTTCCCTTTTTTTTCCCTTTTTCTGGTTTTTCTTTCTTATTTGCCAGTGGCCAGCCAGCCACCAGCCATGCCAAAGAGGGCTAGGTGAGGGTCACCAAGCCCTTGTCGGCCCCAAGCGAGGTGACCCTCGCCAAATCAGCCCTTACTAGCAGCCAGCAAGGGCTTGCAGGCCCTTGCTGGCCCTTCCTAGTGGCCAGCGAGGGTGGTTGAGAGGGCTGGCCGGAAAAAGAAAAAAAGAAAAGAGAAAAAAAAAAAAGAATAAAAATAATTTAAAATTAAAACTGTAATCGGATGAAAATGCCCTTTGATCGGTTGGAATATTTAGCCAGCCAGCAACCGATGAGGTCAAGCCCTCATTTGAAATAACCATAGCCATTGCAGACCCTTATTTGAAACAACCATGGCCACTCCAAGTCCTTAATTGATACAAGATCCACTTCGTGCCCTTATTTGAGAAAATGAAGGCACTTCAGATCCTTATTTGAAATTTTCCATTATTTTATAACCACAAGATCATAAGCATCCCGAATTTTCTGTCAAAAGCACATGCAAAGAGGGTAAAACAAGCAAAGGTACCTCAGTTCCAGCAATGCCCATTGCCAGCCCAATATCCGCTTCTTTAAGTGCCGGAGCATCATTAGTTCCATCACCTGTCACAGCAACCACTTCTCTAAAATCATTCTTCAAGTGCTTCACAAGTTTATGCTTGTCCAATGGAGCAGATCGAGCCATCACCTGCAAAGCAACAGATATCAGAACAAAAATGCATTTTATGATTCTCGTTGTGCTTCCATATTACTTTTCCTGATATCTACTGAATAATGAAGGTCAATATGAATATGCACCTGAATCTTAGGAATCAGCTCAAGCAGTTCCTCGTTGCTTTTTTCACGGAACTCTGGCCCCTCAATTGCTATACCATCATCAGTCAAGATCCCGCACTCTCTGGCAATTGCCTTAGCTGTGTTTATGTTGTCTCCTGTGACCATACGGACAACAATTCCAGCAGACCTACAAATTGCAACAGACTCCCTGACACCAGGACGAACAGGATCTTTGATGCCAACAATTCCTATACAGGTGTATCCTTGGGTAGGAATAGCATTTTCTGTAGAGAAGTCATTCCCAACGTCCATGTAAGCAAGGCATAGAGTTCGAAGAGCTTCATTAGCAAATTGTTCAATTGTTTCCTTCAGATAGTTCTCTGAAGAATCATCAAGGGGAACCACATCCCCATTCGCATCTATGACCTTGTCACATGCAGCCAAAATAATTTCAGAAGCACCTTTACAATGAGCCCTACAACCTCCTTCAGGAAGCTCTATTACCACCCCCATTCTCTTCTTTGAAGAATTGAAAGGTTCAACCTTTATAATCGTTGATTTTTCTCTTTCTGCTTTGAAACTTCCTCCAAGCTTCAAACCAAATTCCAAAATAGCTGTTTCAGTGGGTGTTCCCAGAATTTCATATTTTTTCTCCTTGCTGTTTACAACTTCTCCCCCTGTATTAGTAAATATGGACTGAAGTAAAATTTCCCTTGCAAAGTCAGGAATTTCAGAGCAGAGACTGAGAGCTGCCCCAGGGCTACTGACTTCCTTAGATTTCTGGCAAATGCAAGCTTTCACCACAGTCATGTGGTTAGTAGTAAGTGTTCCAGTCTTGTCGCTGCATATTGTCGTGGACGATCCCATTGTTTCACAAGCAGCGAGATGGCGTACCAGTGCCTTGTCATTCATCATTTTCTTCATTGCAAAAGCAAGGCTCAACGTCACTGCTAATGGCAACCCTTCAGGAACAGCAACCACGACAATTGTAACTGCTACTGCGAAGAACTCCAATATTTCCTTTGCATCATCCCCAGACAAGGACCAAACTGATCCTTCTTGATACTTTCGGCTAAGCAATCCTTGGACTAACACAGCAAAGGTTATAACAGCAAAGAATAGGCCAACTTTTCCAATGAGGGTGGCCACACCGTTGAGTTTGACTTGCAGTGGGGTTTCATCATCTCCACTTTCACTTAGAGTAGCCATTAGTTTGCCCCACTGGGTTCTCATTCCAACAGCGGTCACAAGCATCTTGCATGATCCATCCTGAACTTTCGTTCCAGAAAGAAGAAAAGGATTACCATTGCTAACATGGACAGGTTCACTCTCTCCAGTTAAACTAGATTCATTTATCAAAAGGGAATACCCGGTAATAAAAAGTCCATCAGCTGGGACTTGATCCCCAATGTTAAGATGGACAATATCGCCTGCAAGAAGATCATATATAGATAGTTTTTGTCTATAACCGTTTCTGGTCACCTGAACTGAAATTTTTTTTTTCTCCGCATCCAAATCCTTAAACTGCAGAGATTGTCTATAATCACTCGTGGCGGTCACAAACACAACGAGCAGAATGCTAGCCACAATTCCAAGTCCATCGTGGGCACCCTTTGGCCAGCCTTCCATCATTATACCAACAATTAGAGAGACAGAGGCACAAACTGCAAGTATCATTAAAGTCATGTCTTGGAGAGCTTCCATGACAAAGAACCAGAATCCACGGGTCGGGCTCTCCGTAAATTTATTAATTCCGAAGATCTTTTTCCTCTTGTCCATTAAATTGCTAGAAGTAGGAATACCATCAGTAGCTGATGTCGAGAGCTTGCCTACAATGCCTTCAACTCCCCCATGACTTGTTAGTTTTTTCACATCATGGCCCTCGACAATGGATCCCAATTCTTCCGCACAAATTTGAAATCCTTCAGCCTCGACATCTTCAGGTACTTTGTAATCACTCAGTCCTGCAGGCATCCAGGTATGACTAAACATGAGAAAAATAGCAAAACAGAATAAGGAAAATAAAAGTATTTACTTTTATTGAAGGATCATCACCTTGGATGAATTGAATTGCAGCCTGTGAAACTATGACAGCAACCCTAAAGTTTGTCTGCAGCAATCAAAATGAAATTAGAAAAGAATGAAGATGAAAATTAAGAGCACGGAACACAAAACTATTAACTAGTGCGATCACTCATGTAATCTACTCAAGAACAGGTACCAAGGAAGATAGAGCCTTAACATTCGAAAGAGCAAGTCATTTTGAACTACAAATCTGAAAACAGCTCATCCAATTCCCAACGAGCATTTAAAAAGGTTCCTCGATAGTTAGCGTTTGATGTATTATTGCCAGCCCCACTTGTCTTCTCTCGCATAGTTATACACTAATCGAAGCAAGCGTCCTAGTAGAATGTGCTGTTTCGCAACTGAAACTCTTGCCAATATCTATTTCAATCTTGGAAGTTATCTATAGTCCCCCTCTTCTCCAAGCTCCATTGCTCTGAGAATATGTTAGTGCAGCAAGAATCCAGGAATTTCACAATCGATTAGGAGAACTCCTCCTAGTTTTAAAAGATCGAATCGGGGGATAAAAGATATCATTTAGATCAAGTTTAGATAGTCACTATGCGATTTCTTCTCTTCTTTTCGCGAAACGAAGAACGTAATTGAAACAACAAACCCCGAAGAAAACAGGGAAAGTCGAGAGATATGAAAGAAATTGATGGAGGTGGAGTGAGGTGGATCCACTAAGTATTTGACAGTTTGAACACATGTAGGAACACGACAGAACATTCAAAAAGGAAATCTAGAACTCAGAGCACTCGACCGTAACCGATCTCGTGCATAAGCTGACAAAACTACAAGGTAGGGCAGGAAAATCAAGACAAGCTCTCGATCATCCGTTCATCGGCTAACTCATCGCTGGTCGACAAAGCTCATTTTCGAGATAAAGTCATATAACACGAGCTTAGCAATCGCACAGGCAAAAAATTCGCACTTCTCTCTCTCTCTCTCTCTCTCTGAGGTTAGTGCAAGATCTCGAGTTCCCCGGCGATAAGAGAGAGGAAACAAAACAGCGGCAGACCGACCTTAAAGGTGTGACGAATAGCATCGGCTTCCGATCGCTTGTTCAGATTAGCCGTGAAACGGAACCTCCGTTTCGGGTTCTTCACCAACCAGCACGCCTTTCGCCACCTCCGGAGCGCCTCCTCCGACGAGTTCTTCGCCTTCACATCCCCGAAAGTCTCCTTCAAATAGTTATCCATATCTCCTACTCGAGCTGAAAAAGTTCCCAACTCCGAATCGGTGTGTATTCACAAAAGCCCTAAAACCCGACCTAATCTCCAGCGAGGTAAAAACCTCGGCACGATCAGCAAATAGTTATTATAGATCACCTGAGGTTTCTGCAGTTACTGCCGAATCGTGCGTATTTACAGAAGACTCCGATCCGATCAGTGAATCGAGCGGGAGACTAGAGCTGACCGCGGAAGATTCAACAGGAAGAGAACTAAAAGGGAAAAGAACGAAGAAACGGAAGACGAAAACGGCTTCTTTATTCGATCAAACGATCCCCTTCCTATATTCCATCTTCTCCGTACTTTATAGCAGCAGCAGACGCGGGAGGATGTCCCTTTTGGATCTTTAGCAAGACGAGACAAGACGGAAATGCGTCGCCATTTACGACGAGGATGGCCGGCGGGTGGTGGTGAAGGAGCGAGGAAGAATAGGAGGAAACGGAGGCCAAGGTTTGGTCAGAAAACGCTTGCTTTAGTTGACCTTTTATGACTGAAAGAGGAAGGTCCTTCTCCGAAGTTGCTGATAAATATTTTCTCCTTTGCCCCTCCTTTAAATAAAAGGATTAGTTGGGGGGTCATTTAAAAATTCAAACTCCCCGGATAGGAAATTTTTGGGATGCTTTCATGACCGACGTAAATGGCCAGAGTAATCACGGGCCGTCCAGTTTTAATTTATTTAATATAACCCTTCAATTTTATCTTAACATAAAATATGATTGATAAATATTCAATTAAGATATAAAGATGAGCAATGCCATCCCTTTATTAATTCAAGTTCATGGACAATATTAAATATCTTTATACAGTTTGGTAATTAAATTAAATATGTACCAAAAGTTCATAAACTACATTTAATAATTTAAAAGTTCAATGACGATATTACACATCGGATTAAAGTTCATAACCCACATCACACATTGCGACAAAAATTCATTGATCATCTATATCATTTTTCCTTCTTGATTGAATCACGCTAACTTAGACTATTATATGAAAATGTGCAATTAACATTTGTATATTCCAACAAAATCAAAAAGATTGGAGTAAATTCGAACTCTCAAATAAGAATCCCATGAAAGAGTAGTAATCATACTCTATCAATTATATATGTGCCGATCTATGTTTTGTCTGTGTTGTATGAATAAAGTTTTCGCTTTTTAGATTATTTACGAGCCTAGCAAAGAACAAAATAGTTTTATCGATTCGAGATATATATATGCACACACAAACATGAAAAGAATCATCGACATGGATACTTGAGCTTAATTAATTAAGAAAGTTAAGCACGGAAGTTATATATATATGAAAAGAATCATCGACATGGATACTTGAGCTTGATTAATTAAGAAAGCTAAGCACGGAAGTTAGGAGTAAGACTTTGGCATTGTTCACAAGGTTCGACGATTTTGAATCAAATTCATCGACATAGATACTTAAGCATGAATTTATTTGTTAGCAAAGATAAGCACGGAAGTTAGGAGTTAGACTTTAACATTGTTCAAAAGATTCGAGGATTTTGAATATCTAATTTTTGTCTTTATCGGTCTTTTCAATTACATTTCGCGGTTGCCTATAAGCAAGAGCACCCCCGCTAATTAATTCGCATGTCACTGTCCACACACCTTTCTACTTTTTACAGCATTATTAAAGTAGGGAAAGATGCTTTTAACCAAGGAATAAGGGTGCTTTGGCTTTTGCAGAAAGTTTTTAGAAAAGTCTTTGAAGTAATATAAAATTCGTTGAGTGAAAAGTGTTTTTCAAAATATAAATTGTATCTAATAAATTATATTAGAAAATTCAATTATGAAGTACCTTTGAGTAAAATAGTGTTTGGAAAAAAAAAAATTAGCCAGGCAAGAACAAATAGTTGCTAGAGAGGAACAAGCGATTCGGCGAAGGGTGGTGATCCAATGCAAGCCGTCCGACAAAGGTAAGCAATTCGACGAGGGGCATGTGACCTCTGACAAGGGTCACGGCGACCAAATCTGTGACTAGATGGGTCATGCGAAGGTGGCGACCTCCATGGAGGTTGCCTGAAGGTTGCGGCCAACGACCCATCTAGTTGCAATGCGAGGGTTGTGGTCGGCGACCACATATGGTCGCGACCAGATCCACAATCAGATGGGTCGCGTGAAGGTCACGGTTTTTGTGACTAGATCTGCGTTGCTACCTCTGCGGAGGTCATGGCGGGCGACCCATATGGTCGCAGTGTAGAGATCACGGCCGGCAACCACATCTGGTTGCAACCGGATTTGCAACCAGATGGGTCGTGTGAAGGTCGTGATCAGTGACCACATATGGTTGCGAGTTGCACGAAGGTCATGACCTCAATAGAGGTCGCTTGAAGGTCACACCCTTTACGACGACCTCTCGATCTGAGTCATGTGACCCTCGCCGGTCGTGCAACCACGGCAAAGGTCATGGCACGGCGGAATGCGCGACCCTCACTTGAGGGTCGTGACGTGGCGAGCGCGACGGTCGCCGGCGACTATCTGCCCTTCCCCGACAACCACTCATGAAGAAGAATATGAATAATCAAGGCAAAACAGAAAAAACGAAAAACCAACAAGGATAATTTGGGAAGAAATTTTTTTTATTTAGCCCCTCAGTTCAGCATGCCGAGAAGGCTAGCATTTTCCAAATGGTGTTTGAAAAAATATTACCAAGCACCCCTAAATTGGACCAAGGAGCTTTGGTGTTCAAAGTGGCTTCTAAATGCCACTCTCAGAGGCACCTAAAGTCTAAAAGATGCCTCGCCCTGATGTAAGTTTGTGTAGTAATGATGGTCGATAATTTTTTCCGTAACATGGTCTACCTAATATGTTAATATATAACAAATATAAACTCTTTCATGAGGTTTATCCTTTAATAGTGATGTGTAATTATGTGAAAATCGATCATAAACTCATTCCTTAAATCACTTAATGAATAAATTGATTATAAATAGATTTAAATCATAATGTGTTGTGTTAAATGGATCATCGATAGATTTACGATTGTGTTAGACCTATCTTAATTTCATGACTCTCTCTTCATTTTCTCTTATGCTTACTTACTTGGCATTCATGATTCAGTTTGGATATGAGTTTTCATATTTTGGGTATTCAACAATTGAGTTAGATCACATATAGGTTGAGTATGGGTTGGATATAGATCGAATTGAATCTGGTATAAGTTGCCAAATTTGCATTAGATAAAAAATGAGCCAAAACGTGTTAGATAAATCTTTATCCGAGTATTTCCAACGTGATTAAACTCAAACTTGACTATATCTGCCAATTCGACGAGTCTACATCGTTCTCCGTACACAAGAATAATTGTCTCGCAATCGCTTTCGGCCATAATTTTTGTCTAACTCTATCGATATTACCAGTACTTTTCCGGACGTACATGTAAAATGCAGGGAAAAAGAACTCTATCTCGCAACATCACTTGCAACTCCATTTCCTCAGGGAAACCGTCCATGGAGGCGAGGCGCAGTTCCTTGACCGGTCTATCTCCCTTGCTTTACTCTTCGTTGATTTTGGAAGGAAAAGAGAGGGAGGAGCGTAAAAAGCCAAAACTCAAAAAGTAAGAGTGCCCCATCTCTCACTCTTCTTTTAGGGCGCGTTTGACAAATGATTCTATTCCCGGCGATTCTCGACAAATTGATTATTTTTTATTTTGTTAGGGGAACTAATTCCGAGTAAAAAAAACGTGTTTAAGAATCGTTCAAAATTTCGATTCCTACGGAATAGAATTGCGTTTGATAACGTGTAAATTTATTCTTCCAAATTAATTTATTTTAATTTTTAAATAATTTTTTTTACTTTTTTACTTTTTTTCCTTTTTCCTTTTTTCCTTTTCTTTTTTCCCTTTTTCTTTTTTTCCCTTTTTTTTCCTATTATCCTTCTTCTTCCTCTGGCCGGCGACCTCACCGGAGTGTCGCCGCCCTGGGCGAGGCCGGCCCTCGTCGGCCGAGCCTCACCGGGCCGGGCGAGGCTCGCCCGGCCACCAACGGGGCTCGCCGAGCCTCGCCGGTGGTTGGGATCGCCTCCGGTGAGCTCGTCGGACCGGCGTCCGGCGGCGGGCGATGGTCGCGGGATGCAGGAAGGGAAGAAGAGAATTTTAACGTGTTGATTCTTTTTTTGATTCTTGGACGCGGAATCAATTTTTTTTATTCTTAAATCTCGTTCCAAACTGATTCCGGGAACGTATTTGTCCCGGCAACAAAAATTTTACCAAAGATGATTTTCGTTCCAAATTGATTCTGAAAACAAAAAATCAGAATCTAGTACTGCTTTAAGGTTATCAAAGAGAGCCTTAATTCTCTTTTTGGTACCGAAAGGGAAAGTCGTACGAACGCGGGAGAGAAACGAAACGCGTTTTGGTCACAGTAAACGCGTGGAGAGAGGGGGGAGAGAGAGAGAGACGCGTTGCGTGGTTGGTCGAGAAGGACTGCGGGTCGGAAAAGTCGACGTAACACAGCGTACCACGTGGCTTTATTCCTCCGCGTCTTCTCGAAAAAAAGACCGAGGGGACTGCTCAAAGAATACGACGTTGACGGAAAAAGTGCCGTCCGCGGGGTAAGTGGCGGGGACCACGTTCCATAGTGGGCGGGATCCCGCGTTTTTGCACTTTGCAATTGCTCCCTCCATTTTTTTTGTTTTGGACTTTATTGACACGACAGTATTGAATTACTATTAGAATAATAGCACATTATAACTTATCAAGTATCAACGCTCTTTGAGAGTTTTCACGTCGTTTCGAATATTTCGACACATGTTTGACACTTTCCGATATTCTCGGACATTCGATCAACACGTTTTGAAAAATCCGACACTTAATTAACTTTCTCTACACTCTCCGACACTCGATTTGGAATTCTGACATATAAATTTCCGATACGTAATTCAGATATCGAGGTCAATTTTAAAAATTCAATAAACGAGAGGTCAATATATATATGTGTGTGAAAAAATAAAACACAACAATAAAATAATAAATGGAGATTTCTCATTTTTCCAACATATCTAACACGTGAGTCTAGAATATGAATCACTTGTTTTTCTCCAAATTTTATGAATTATGGAAATAGAGTTGAATTTATTAAATTGAAACAATGAATAATATATATATATATATTTTTTTTTGGTGACCCAGGGAACCCCGCACGGATGCCGGGAGTAAACCACCTGGAGGTGACACGTGCTAGCCACCACACACGTGCCACTGCGGGTAAGTCACCCCCGCGACTTCGAACCCCTCCCCTTCGTGAGGGGGAGGAGGCCCAAAGCTAACCGCGCCACCTGGTGGGTGGTAACAATGAATAATATTAATAAATGACGGATTCATGTTTTTAGTATATATTCATTCTAGTATTTTTTTAATTATTTATTTATCTATGAATTTGATTCAAATTAATTTGATTGAAAAAATCATAAAAATGATAATTTATTATGTATATATAAAAATATCTATTTAATATACAACATGTTCGAACGTGTCGAAATTCTCTCTTTTTTTTTTTTTTAGAAACAATGTGTCGGCGTGTCGTGTCATATGTTGCGTGTTAATGTCGTTGCTATTTAGGTTATAACTCATGTATTTTTGAAGAAATTGACATCACGATAGTTTTTAATTATTTATTTTTTATTTCGTTGTGGACCAAAATAAGTTATCATTCTTATAATAGATTAACAACAATTATATAAGCATTTTTCTTTTTTCTATTCCATTTTGTCGATGCGCCACATGGAAGCATTGTTAAATGAGCAAACATAAAATGTAATAAACCACTGGGATTCACCCTAGAGTGGACTGACCAAAAAAAAAAAGATGTAATATTCCGTACATCCCCTCGAACTCAAATGAGATGAGAAATCCTATTTATAGGCTATTAGTGATGTTATATAAAGTAGCAAAATATAAATTATAAAAGGAAAATACACAAAATCTCCTATATATATCTAACTTAACCTCAACTCATTGTGATTTGGATGAGGTCAAACTCGAATGTACAGAAAAGATATAGAAAATGTTCGAGTGGATTTGGCTCGATAAAAATATCTACAGTCGGTTCAGCAAGTGAAGCGATATAAGTCGAACAATACCAATAGAATCAAAACATTGGACGAGATAATGGTCTGTTTTAATGTGTTCGGTGCATTCATGGTAAACATCATACTTCGACCCTCGAGATGAATGACTACTCCTTTACGATGACGCTCTCACATGTCTTCTAGTAATAATAACAACCATACTAATTCTGATATCGTATCAGCATGAGCTCAATATTTCGCTTTTGCACTAAATCGAGCAATAACAATTTGTTTCTTGCTACACCATCTGATAAGTGATATGCCTAAAAAATAAAAAAGAGTAGCTCGTAGTAGAGCAATGATTTGCAGAGTCGTCAATCTAGTCAGTATTAAAATAAGTTGTTAATTGCAAGGTAGAATGAGCAAAAAATTGTAAGTCATGAAATAACGTGCTCTTGATGTGAAGAATTTGTAGGACTACAGCAAAATTAGTTGTGTGGGGTGCAGTCATACACTAACTAATAATGTGAGTACTATGGGCAATGTTGGATCGAGTAATACTGATATATAAAAAACTATCAATGAGTTGTTGATATAGTGCAGGATTCGAAAGGTGAGTCCTATATTTGGCATAAAATGTGGCATTGGTCTCAATAGAATTTATAGCGGCCTTGTTGTTAGTGAGTTCAACTTGATAAATAAGATTAGTTACATATCTTGCTTTTGGAAGATAATAACCCAAAGAACTTGAATTAGCCTCCAAGCCTAAATAGTAGCTGAACCACATAAGATCATTCATTTCAAACTGTTGACTAAGATATTGTTTGAGTTTTGAAATGTTAATATGAACATCGCTCATAATAACCATGTTGTTTGCATATAAGATCATCATAACATACCCATCAAATGTTTGCTAGACAAAAAGAGCATGGTCACAGAGATTGGATTCAAAGTTAAGACATTTCATGATTGAGCTAAGTTTGGAATACCATGCACAAGAAGCTTGTTTTAAGTCATATAATGCTAGATGTAATCGATGCACTTTATTGGAATGATGAGCATGTCCAAGAGGAGGCACCATATAAACTTCTTTGATGAGATCACCATTTTGGAATTCATTTTTAACATTCACCTAGAACAAGACTAAAGCTTAACCATGACTATAAAAAGAAAACAGCTGACATAAGTAAGACGTGCAATATGAGCAAAAGCCTCTTTTATAGTCAACTTCGTATTTCCAAGTAAAACCATTCACCACTGCCGAGCTTTTTGATAGTCCATATTACTATTTGCCTTTGTTTTAATCTTATTCTAATTTACAACCTACAATGGAATTAGCAGGCAAATCAACCGTGTCCCATGTATGGGGATAATTACCCAAAAAGTCCTAAACCTATTGCCCATCTGCTAATTCAGTCCTAAACCTTTTTTTTTTGGCCAATTCAGTCCTAAACCGTTTCTATTTTTGCCCGTTCAGTCCTTCCGGCAACCTTCAAACGGAAAAATCTGACGTGGAATCCCAATCAGCGCCGGCCGGCGTTGCCGGCGCTGACATGGACGCTGGACATGCAAAACGACGACGTTTTGCTTAAAAAAAAAAAAGAAAAGCGACAAAATCGTCCGTCCGTCTTCGCCCCTCTTCTTCTCCGTTTCTTTCCCCAAATCGTCCGTCAGAAACCCTAGACGACGAGATCTTCCCAAAATCGTTCGTTCTCTCCGAAATCGAATTTGCCCCAAATCACGCTTGAGGCCTCAATCCACGCTTTCTCGACACTCACTCCTACTCACGGACGTGAAGAACCCTCCATTCTCTCCGAAATCGAATTTGCCCAACCGAAAGAGCCCAAAAATCTCACAGATTTTGTCAAGATTCCTCATGCGAAATCTTTCTTTTGTTGTCACGTTCATTGATCGAGCACCTTTTGCCCGACACTTTTGCTCATCCATCACAATCATAGACACACCCATATTGTGAAGACCCAATTCGGCCACAAACCCTACGACCCAACTTGCCCATCGCAAATCGCAGCAAACACGAGGAGGAGTTGTGGTCTCGGTTCTGTTTTGTTGTCGACGAGTGTTGAGCAAACACGACCACAGCGAAAAATAGTCAAAAGGTATGTTGCGGTGGTCCCAAACTTATTGCGTTCTGCTTGTCTTATTTTATATTAGCAATTTGCGTTAGTTTTTTTTGGCACGTGTTGTCGTTGGTTGGGAAAAGAATATTTTTGCGTTAGTCTTTCCAATTGAATTCTTTCTCCGTCGACTTGCTTCAAACCATATCATGCGAAAATTCAAGTCCTTTAGATGAGCTGCAACCACTTTTCTTCGTGGTTGTTGGACTTGCAAGCGGTAATAGAACGTAGTAGAGATCTAGAAGTCGGTGATTCTCCAAGCCGCCCAATTTTTCCAACAGTCTCTAGCACTAATTACGAGAAATTAGTTAAATTCTCAATTGTACCAAACCTCCGGATGTGATTGCCTGGAGCAGAACCATTGAGATTTATAGACATAAGACTAGACTTATGCGTGGAAACTATTTCCTCAATGGTCCTACTTCCACCTGTGCAACAAACGTCTTGATTTTCCTTAGTACTCTTCCATGTTTTCGAGGTCCTGCTTCCACCTGTCCAACAAACTTTGTTTGTAAAGTAAGTTTTGGCCTTTGGATTCTTTAAATGAGAATATATAATAAAAGGTATTAGGAGAATTTGTTTGTCTACATTTATGTCAATATCTCAAAGCATTATCATGAAGAGATCAAAGGAATAACATGCTGCTGTATTTCTCCATCTCTGGTTTATGGTCAATCAATTGCATTTTCTGCTTGAGTCGTTTGAGTACTTATCAAGGTCATGGCATATCAAATATTCATCAATTGTACCATATCAATCCATTGTTTCATAATGATATTTAATCTGTAGTGATACGATGATTAGTTTAGGCCCACTAACTATTCTAAATGGGTTTTCCAGCATTGGTGCTTTAGTGCCGAACCCGCCGCTTCAGTGTGTCGCGACTTGGTGTTGCTTCTTCCTCCAATAAAGAGTAAGTACCACTTTGATTCCACATAAATATATCGACATGCTTACTTATGCTTGATGTCTTAATGGTGAAGTTTAAAGGCTTGCTTTGATTTGTTGCTAAGGATGCTGATCATGCAGGTGCGATTTTGTGCTGGCTCGTATACATCAAGACTACCATAAACTGCGTCCACACTTGGATACCATTATTGAGGTAGCATAAAAACCTAAACTGCAGTAACCAAATTTTAATCGCATGTAGTTATGTATGGAGCATGAGATGATCAAAACCATAACTGGCAATCCAGAACAGCAGTGTGTGATGATGGACCTGTTGTAATTGTGTCTCTACTAGAAAAATATGGAAAATGACTGGAGCTAAAAATTCAAAACTTATGCTCAAGTCAAAATTTTCATTATGTGGCTATGTTTTTACATACATTATGTTTTCTATGTAGGGTTGATATGAGCGACAAGTCAGCTTGGGTGTGCCTTTTTCATGGTGGAAATTTTTACCATCGCCCGACGCTTGAATATGTTGGGGGCCAGACTGATTTAATAAAAGTCGATATTAGTTCACCAAGCTACGAAAGCTTCATCAGAGATATTGAGAAAGTGGTAAATACTAAATTTGAGAAGCTTTATTTTAGATTTCTGGAAAGTCGCTAGAAAATGGGTTAAGATATATATGGGATGAGAGTTGTGTTGTCGATCTATTATTTAGCTATTTGTGTCGAGGGGTAATTGAGGTATATGGAGAAAATTTTGTAGACGATGAGACAAGTGAGGGTGATGGTGAGGGTGAGGGTGAGGGTGAGGGTGAGGGTGTTGGGCAGGGTGAGGGGGTCGCTCATGGGGTTGGTGAGAGTGCTCATGATGAAGGTGACCATACCGACATAGAGGATGATATTATGAATGACAATGACGATGAGACAGACTTTCTTGGCGATGGAAGCCTTTTCATTGATGATGGTTGTGATGATGAGGAGCTTTTGGAAGCAAGGAAGAACATGATGGAGTTTTGTGGGAGGTCCACAAAGGATCGTATTTTAGGGGAACCATCCGAAACATTGGCACCATCCCAACCATTGGATGTGGATAATGCGGTTGATCTCGAAGATGGTTATGAGACAGAGTACTCTGAAGCAGATGCAAATGAGAGTTTAGGGTCTGATGCAGAAGGAGATGACGATTTTACTAGGAGAAGGAGTAGGTTTCCAAGATATGATCCTAATTATGTTGTGCCTAGATTTACTGTGGCTATGGCATTTGATAGTAGTCGGCAATTTAAAGATGCTTTGATAAAGTACTCAGTGGCTGAGCGTAGAGAGATCAAATTTATAAAGAATGCGAAGAAGGTTGTTAGAGCAAAATGTGCTAACGAAAGTTGTCCCTGGAAGATTTCTAGATCTATTGATGCTCGTAGTGGATCATTTCACGTGAAGACCTATGTTTCAGAGCATACATGTAGTATTAGCTTCAAAAATAGGAGAGTGACAAGTTCTTGGTTGGCAAATCACTATCTTCCTACAATAAGAGCAACGCCAACTATTAAGAATATTGCTTTGAAGGAGCTAGTCAAAGAACAGTTGGGTTTAGATGTTAGTATGGTTCAATGTACAAAGGCCAAATTGCATGCTTATAAAGTGTTGATGGGGAATTATAAGAAAGAGTATGCAAAGTTGTGGGATTATGTAGAGGAGCTTAGAGTGAGAAATCCTGGGAGTACCATTACATTGAAAGTGGAAAAACCCGATATGCAATCTAAGGCATTCTTTGAAAGAATGTACATATGTTTTGCTGCTTGTAAGCAAGGCTTTCTTGGTGGATGTAGGAAAGTTGTGGGGTTAGACGGTTCTTTCTTGAAGGGAATTTGTCAAGGTCAGATTTTGTGTGCTGTTGGAAGGGATGGAAACGATCAGATGTTCCCAATTGCTTGGGCGGTCGTCAAGGTTGAAAGTAGTGATACTTGGACGTGGTTCTTGACAAACTTGATGTATGATCTTAACATTTTCAACACGTACGGACGAGGCTGGGTCATTATCAGTGACAAGCAAAAGGTAAGTTTCTTATTTAATTTTTAGTTGCTATGCCTTTTAGATAGTTGTATTTGTAATGTATGATTTATATCGAACTCATCTTTTGTAGGGACTTGTACAAGCTGTGGCTGCGTTATTGCTCGGCTGAGCATAGGATGTGTGTTAGACACATCTATGCCAATTGGGGCAAGAAATATAAGGGGATACAGATGCAAAGGCTATTTTGGCAATGTGCTAAGAGCGTACTATGCCGTAGTATGACGAACACTCTCGGGCATTGAAGACAATTAGTCCAGCTGCATATCATGACTTGGTTCAAACAGCCAAAGCATTGGTCTTGGGCTTTCTTCACCACTGATGTCAAATGTGACATTGTCGACAACAACTTATGTGAGGCATTTAATGGAAGAATTGTACATGCAAGATGTAAGTCCATTTATAGTATGCTAGAAGACATACGGATCATGATCATGACAAGAATGCATACACAGAGGGATGCATGTGGTAGGTGGAAAAGGAACTGTAGTCCAAGAATCTCAAGAAAGTTAGAAGAAAATAGAGTTTCTGCGATGTATTGCCAAGTGATGTGGAATGGTGATATGGGATATGAGGTGATGGATAAGGGTAACAAGTACGTGGCCGATGTGTTGAAGAGAGAGTACTCTTGTAGAAAATGGCAGCTCACTGGCATCCCTTGTCCATATGCTATTTCTGCTATAAATCATAGGCAAGAAGACACGTATGAGTACATTGATGAGTGTTATAAGAAGGCCAAGTTTTTAGCTGCATATGAGAACATGATGATGCCAATTCAAGGAGAGAAATTTTGGAAAAAGACTAATAGGGAGCCACCACAACCATTGCCAACCAAGGTGAAGCCCGGTAGACGTAAACAAAAAAGGTTGAGAGAGGAAGGTGAGGTGGCAAGTGGAAGTAAAATGTCCAGGATAGGAATGAATATGACATGTTGAACTTGCTCGAGGCCAGGACACAATAGTTCGACATGTCCAATTAAGAAGAGTGGGTCGACATCATCACAAAAACAATTTTCAAGGCGAAAAATTTCAGTAAGTTCTTCCATTTTCATTATGTTTTGGTCTCTTGTGGGCATAAGCTGAATCATGAGTACTATAATTATGTGACAGCTTAACATTCCTAATTTGTAAGTGTTGTGCGGGTTCGGGAGGAGTGCAAACGAGGTGCTAGTGGTAGTGGTGGCTCTACTGAGGTGAACGCTAATGTTCACGGGACAGTAGGTAGTATTTTATTAGAAATTTTATCTATACAAGTGAAGTTTTCATAAACATTAAACAAATATACACTTTGCAATTTCAGAGACGTACCCGCAAAGGTGCAAGTAGTAGTGGTGGTTCTACCGATGTGAATCCTTCTGTTCATGAAATGGTAAGTAGTGTTTTCTTAGAAACTTAGTTTATACTAGCAAAGTTTCATAAATATAAAATGAATATATATTTCGCAGGTTTAGAGATGTACAAGCAAATGTGCAAGTGCAAGTGGTGGTGGTCTTACCAGTGTGAATCCTCTTATTCATGGGACGATATGCAAAAGTACCAAAAGTTACACGAAAAGCTTGAGATGTGGGTTTAGTGCTGATAGTGTTGCCGTTTCTCTTTCTTTGTCCATTTTTCTTTTTTGGTGGAGATAGGTTCAATGAAGTGGTGACCCATTTTGTTTTTTTAAGCAATGATGAGATCCGTGAAGTAGTATTTGTGGCTGTGTTTTTTGGGTCTATCTTAGATGGCGGTTTGTATAGAGTTGGGATCAGTAATGAACTATGCTTATGAACCATCTCTTATGCAATACGAGGCCATATGCAACTGTGAAGAGAGATTTCTATTGTTTTGGCCATGATTTATTCATGTATTGACAAGACTGAGATAGCTATCCGGATCAACGTGCCAAGGCTATCTCATTGTCGATACACGCCCATGATGCAAAATGCCAACTGACAAACGAATTTTTCAGGATCACGTGTACGGGAGTGCAAACTGTTTTCTGGCGCCTTATTGGAGCAAAAAGTTGAGAAAATGATTTCGTTGTTTATGCTGTAATCTCTCTCTCTCTCTCTCTCTCTCTCTCTCTCTCTCTCCATCCCCACACCCAGGCGCTTATTTATGAGCAGTGCATCTGTGGTTGCTCAACTTCTTATTAGTCCATTTAAATAGAATTTCACGCGTTTCCCTAAACATCTTTGTGCATGTGTTGAGTAGGCATCGCCTAGAGGAGGAGTCGTGAATGTGTGCCCGGACGAGCAAAACCAGAGAGTCATGCTGCGTGGGAAAGCTGTAACTGTAATGACCGGTTCTATTCTTGTTTAAAAATACTTCGAGCAAGCAAGATTCGTCTTGAAAATTGTGGCTACATCAAAGCATTTTTCAATCAAACGATTTTGCTTCATTAAAATTGCATTCGACGCAGTAGAACAGTGTTTCAACCTGACCCAAGCAAAATAGATCTTCCCTTATCAAAGTTGCCGATCCTCAAGGCATGCAGCGGGTGCCCGGAAATCCCAATCTCAATGGCTCTGCTGCTTTTTTTTTTATTCATATAGAAGGGGACAATACGATGGTGTTTATGGATCTATTATTTGTTTGTTTATTACCTTGTGACCATTTGTTATGAAGTAGTCAAATTATATTGCTTTTTTTTCTTTCCCGTCATATTTGGACACGTAATATCATCCCAACGGATCATAAAAATAAAAAAATGACATCTTTGATGTTGAGGTTGAGAAACAAATTGCATATAAAATAAAGGAGATTGCAAATAACTTGCACTTCATTCATGTTCAAACTTCATGTCTCAACTACAAACCATACTAAAAATGAGTACTAAAATAGCGTACATAATACATTCAATATTGACACTACCTACGGCAAGCTCAGTACATCATTCGTCTTCAAATTTCCAAATAACATACCTCCTATAATTACAAAAAACACCCATGACACAACTAACATTGTCTTCAATGTCGAATTTTGCTTCTTTAGCTTTGTCACATCTTGGTTGACACATATTAATTGTGCCTTAAGAGCTCTAACTTCACTGTCCATCGAACTACCCTCATCTTCATTATGTGTCAGCACGATTTTCTTTCAAAATTGCTCCCGTGAAAATTTTGCGACACGCTTCCTGCCGATTGACTAATTTCTGCATCAACCCACCTAAAAAAACCACAACTTTCTCCAATTCTATATTTCGGGCAACCATGATATCTTCTTCCTCGATTCTCTTTCGTCCTTGCTATTTGTAGAGGACATTTCAGGCCACAATAACAAAACACATATGTATTGTTGTTCTTCAAATTCGATGCCATCGATGTGATGAATTCGTTGATGTCTTCATTGGTTGTGACAATTGTAACGGAACTGTATTTATGCTGTCAAGCTGTCAAGGTCAACACTAGTCTGAACATACCTAACCTGTAAATATGTAGTATAGTTCAAGCTTAACAAGAAAGTTCAATGGTAGCTATAAAATCAACGAAATCAACACTAGTCCGCATTAAGATTCTACAACGAGAACTTCGATAACAGGCAGCATATCTACATTACCTAACCTATAAGTCCCTAATGCACTCTACAATTTCTATATCAACACATTTACATTGCCAGATCATCCAGTTCTCATTGAGAATAAAAAAGACTCCAAAGCAAACCACAAATTGCAAAAGACAGCAACCATAGCCAAGATCATCTGTAATAAAGTTAAACATGCGCAGCCCTTGGTTGAAGCAATTTGGAACAAGGCCTTGGGCAATCTTACATTTTATCTTCGCACATTATTTTCAACATCTTTCTTGCGAATCTAAGATTCTACAACGAAACTTCGACAACGACAAAGCGGTATCTATATTGCCTAACCTATAATTCCCTAATACACTCTACAATTTCTACATCAACACATTTACATTGCCACTACATCAACACATTTACATTGCCAGATCAACACATTTACATTGCCAGATCATCTAGTTATTATGGAGAATAAAAAAGACTCCAAAGCAAACCATAACTTGCATAAGACAGCAACCATAGCCAAGAACATTTGTAATAGAGTTAAACCTGCACAAACCTTGGTTGAAGCAATTTCGAACAAGGCCTTGGGCAATCTTACATTTCATCTTCACACGTTATCTTCAACATATTTCTTGCGAAACTCGGCGAGCATCAACCAAGCGTGAGCGAGGGCGTTAGTGAATCTGGGTGAAGGCATTGGGTAAGTGTTGAGCAAGAGCACGGGGGGAGCAAGTATTAGGCGAATCTGGGTGAGCGTTAAGCGCGGGCGCGGGGCAAGCAACGCGTTGGCGAATCTGTGAGCGTCAAACTTGAGCGCGAGGCCAGCAACACCGTTAGGCGAACTGGGTGAGCGTTGAGCGCGATCGCCGGGCAAGCAATAGCGTTGGGCAAATCTGGGCAAGCGTCAAGCCCGAGCGCAGGGCCAGCAACACTGTCAAACGAATCTCGGTGAGCGTTGAGCGCAGGCGCAAGGCAAGCAACGGCGTTGGGCAAATCTGGGTGACCGTCAAGCTCGAGCGTGGCGCCAACAACACTGTCAGGCAAATCTGGGTGAAGGCGTTGGCCAAGGGGAGTGAGTGTCGAGAAAGCGTGGATTGAGGCCTCAACGTGATTTGGGGCAAATTCGATTTCGGAGAGAACGAACGATTTTGGGAAGATCTCGTCGTCTAGGGTTTCTGACGGACGATTTGGGGAAAGAAACGGAGAAGAAGAGGGGCGAAGACGGTGGACGATTTTGTTGCTTTTCTTTGTTTTTTTAAGCAAAACGTCGTCGTTTTGCATGTCCGGCGTCCATGTCAGCGCCGGCTGGCGCTGATTGGGATTCCACGTCAGATTTTTCCGTTTGAAGGTTGCCGAAAGGACTGAACGGGCAAAAATAGAAACGGTTTAGGACTGAATTGGCCAAATAAAAAGGTTTAGGACTGAATTGGCAGATGGGCAATAGGTTTAGGACTTTTTGGGTAATTATCCCCCCATGTATGAGATATGCCTATGACCTCCAACTCATATGCTAATGTTTGCTGCCAAAGAAAATCAATATTAACTTCTCTACGTGTGCAATTTTTATCAGAAAGAGAAGCAACGACAGATGGAAGTACACGTGAACCTCAACTTCGATGTAGATGGTTTTGTTAGGCAGGTTGCTTAGGTCATAGTTGATAGCAATGGGATGCTGTCACCTCGGCAAAAATGCTTACAACTTCATTAATCTTATGCACTTCATTGGCTTAAAAACAGTAGATTGGACAAGAAATGTGAAGAAACTGGTACCTAGAGAACAGACGTGAAGAAAATAAGGCCAAAAGTGAACTCAACATGTTGAAATTTCTTAGTAATGAATCAGAAAGCACCATGGACCACCCAAAAACATGTTCAACGGTTTGAAAATGTCTATGGAATTTGGACAAAAACAACAAAAGAAAGAAATGAGAATCTGATGCGATAAAGATAGAAGAAATCTACCGGGACCCAAAGAAGAAAATTCAGTTAGAGATTTAACACGGGTTTAATGCGGGCAAGGAGTCGAACCCAATTCCGAGATTTAACACGGGTTTAACGTGTGCAAGGAGTCGAACCCAATTCCTAATGCTCGAAAACTATTACTGCAACATTGCACCAGTATTTTCCCTTCCGTACCCAGACACTTTGATTTTCGTGTCCATGTGGACCGGCAATAGATGCATCACCTTCACGCTTACGTCCGTGCAGTTTCGGTTCCATTTCAAATAATTTTCCTTTTCGGCGACAAACGAAAAGAAACAACTCGAGTATTGGCTTTGACATATTCAAACAATCAATAGCACACACGCCAGCTCCATCTGCGGCCATGGAGGTCGTGACCTCAGCCAAGTCGCTCCCACGGAGGTCATGGCCTCCATGGTCGACCCAGATCAAGTTTGAGGGAGAAGGAGAGAGATGTGCAGCGACGAGCACAGATCGTGCCTCGGGTTCTGCGACGTCGAGCGGGAGTGGTGGCAGAGCCATGGTGGTGGGGCGGTGCAGCAAAGAGGGAGATCCCAATAAAGAAAACACAAATCCCTTGGAATCCCCCATTCCGACGTGCACGAGCCACCTTTCGTTGGATCAGATTCAAAGAAGTGAACTCATTTCAGATTCAAGGAGGGGAGAGAACAACGAAGAGGAGTAACAAGGGTTAAAATAACAGAAGTGGCAGTAATAATTATAATTATATATTTTAGAACACTTTGCTCGAGCAAACGCGTGAGAGACAGGAGGTGCACGACCGCACGTTATCCCCCATCAAACCCCCAAAAATATATCGTCTCGGAAGTACAGAGGAAGCATTAAAGATAACGTTCATCACCCCACCCACCCAGAAGCATCTCCAATCAATTATTTTATCATGGTTGCGTTTTGTACTTTGTATATGGGCTCGCGTTATGGCGGTACTGAAACATGCTCTGGGCTTGGCCTTGTCATCATTCATGTTGACCGTCTTTGTCAAAATGGCTTTTTTTGGATGGGAATGGTGACAATTCTTGATAGGGGTCGAGTATATTTTAAGAAATGTTTCTTTTCTATTTATATTCCGGAAAACAATTTATGAGTAAAACAACCCGTTTTGACAACTACACAAAATTTTTACTCCAAAAAAAAAAAAAAAGAATAAAAATATGTTTGATAAAAAATAGTTTCTTTTTTATATTTATTCGTTTTTTTATTTTTGTTGACTGATCGCTGTCGAACATTGCCGCCGCCCCGCCCGTCGCCGCACGTCGCCACCGGCTGGCGGTCGGCTAACGGCGGTAGTTGGCAGCCGACAGTGACGTGCGGTGGCGGGCGGCGGCGGGGCCGGGCGGTGGCGGTTGTCGGCGACGTGCGGCGACGGGGCGCGCCGATGTGTGGCGACGGGCGGCAGTTGGCGACGTGCAGTGACGGGCGATGGCAGCGTCCGGCGGCGGCAATTGGCTGGCGACGGTGGCAACGGTCACCAGCGATGGTCGGCCGGCGATTGGCAGCGACAGTCGGAGGCTGGCGGTGACGTGCGGTGATGAGCGGCAGTCGGCCGGCGGCGGCGGCATCCGGCGTTCGGCGGTGGCGATCGATCAGCCTCTGGCGGTAGGTGGTGGCGACCGCCGTCGCTGGCTAGCGGCAGTTGGCGGTGGCCTCGACAAGAGAGAAAATTAAAAGAAAAATAAAATTGAAATTTTACTTATTTCAAGAAATTATTCTCGAACGAGAAGTAACTTTTTTACTTCTCATTTCTGTTCCAAAACCATTCCCGGGCTAACTTTTTATTCTCGGGAATAAAAAAAACAACTTGGCGTTATCAAACGGATTTCTATTTTTTTTTTTATTCCGAGGAACAAAAGAACAGAAATTCCTAGGAATAGGAATGTTACCATGCGCAGCCTTTACAATCACAAGAAATCATTTTCATCCTCTACGAGTTCCGGATCGATGGATAGCTTGATTTTTTCTTCTTCCTTACTCTTTCATTTCACTGCCCGTCACTTCGGCTGAATTCAAGTGCATCTGCCATTTGGGTTATGGCCCAAATGAAAGCTGATGCGTCTGTGTCAGTTTTCTCCCGGATGGGCTCTTTCTCTTCCGGATCTTCTTGCAACATCCCATCTTAGGAGAGCATAAACTACGAAAACGTCTCTGTGTTTGGTGTTTGCTTTCCCATCAAGCAGATTTCGGGGTTAGGCAAGAGAAATAAACTCTCGCTTATCTTTCCTGCATGGACAGGACCGCCGCGATGTAATGACAGCTTCGTGGATGATCTTTTCTTAGAAATCTAATTTGATCCGGAACATCTCTAGACTTATAAGATCTCTATATCCTTCCCATCGTTAGTATGATTGTATAACCAGCTTCTCCTTGCCCTAGTTTTGGGCAGCGGCAGGAGAGAGACAAATAACAAGGGATATAATCTTCAGCGAATGTGCTTTGTGCCATACTTTAGATCCAACGGCTCATTGGATTAATCTAGCTGGAATAATTAGAATCCAGCTTTATGTAAGGAAATGCAATAAAACCCATTATGTATGAGACAGGAAATAATCTCAACAAAAAGCCTACGTGAAATAAACTTATCGCAAGGATGCTATTATACAAAGGTAACTCATTGGTTAATAAAGACAAAAGAGACAATGAGTTAGGCTGTGTTTTTGGTGGACCAGACAAAACTCTAGATATGATAGTTTTTTTATCCTAATTATTGTTCGGGGTAATGCAAGTTCTAGATATGTTTGGATAAAATTTGAATAATTAAAAAAAAAAATCTATAGGACGAGATACATTCAGATAAGGTATTTGCTATCTGGTAAAAATAAGAAAAAAATGGAAAAAAGAAAAGAAAATTGTGAGCCATGGTAACACGAAGATGGAAGGGAAAGGATTTAGGGAGAGAGAAGGGGCGCGAGCTTCATTGTCTTAGATCAGCGAGGAAGCTCCATCATAGTGTGGCCCAGTGGTTGCCGTAGGCTAGCATGAGCTGCCGCCCCTTTGTCGGGCATTCCCGTCCCGTCATTGTCATCCCCATCGGATCGACGTGGTTTGATGCTCTAGACCTCGGATTTGAGGCTCGCGACCTAAGGTTCAAAGGTAACCAGCCTTACGGGACCCCAGATCGGAGGTCGCCTGAGGTCGGGCCTCGACTCAGTGTCGGTCTATGGGGTAGGAGTGGCGATTGTATCTTTAGCAAGCCGTGGATGGTCGATGACGTCCGTCGCAACATGATGCTGCTTGAGAACTAGATACCGTTCTATGACTTCAAAGGGCTATTCGAGATGGCGTCCAGATCATCCTTTGCTCGAGCTTGCCTACATGTTGTTCGGGCTAGTGATGAAGATGAAGGAGGTGCTGGAATCGACAATTGAGTTAGAGGCAAAGCAATTTCTCGATGTGATCGATTGAGCCGGAAACGAAGCACTTCCATTTTTCTAATTTCCGGTAATTAAAATCAATTACTTTATATAAAATTTATTCCAGGATGTCGTCTTACAGCGTACCAAATACCGAATAGAATTGGACCCCATTTATTCTCTAGAGGATTTCTTTATCCTATCTTATTCTATTACATCTCGATTCTTGTGCTGACCATTGGACGTAGACTCAGAATCGAGTTGCACGAAAAGCAGTGAAAGGCGAACATACAAGAGATACAATCCACGATCTCGTTCCACCCCCACTTCTCTCGCTTTCCCTGCCGAGGGGCACAATTCAAAGTCGCTGCTTATCGATTGCTCAGCGAACATCCCCCCGAGACTCATGCCGGGTGTTGTTGACTTCAGGGCGCAGCCTACATGCACTTGCGAGAATGTCTTTCACATCAAATGTATGCAAAACAGAAGTCGGAAAGAACAGTGAATTCCAGGACAGGAGTGGGGTCGATGGTGACGCCAAGGAATCTCAACCGCGTCGCGCATGCGCTTTCTTCAACATCCGATCGCACCCCCCCACCTTCTGCCTTACTCTCCAGCTATATAGTGCTAATGATTACTGTGGTTAAATTAATCAATCATTACACAATCCAGTTATCGCCAAAGCACCTCATTGTTCTGACGAATTCTCCATCCATGGGGCAAAATAATTAGAGTTTGGGAATCTTAAGGAGTGGCTTGTGGTTTCGACGTCGGTAAATCCATTTTACACGTTTCGTCTATTTCGTCGACAGTCCCTACATATTTGTCTTCCTAAAGAATGATTCACATTAGGTCGGTTAGATAAATCGCGAAGTATGGTAAAACCCCACTAAACTCATTAACCAATCAATGTTAACTAAAAACCTTAGAAAGTTTTGCCTAGACCTTGAGATTATTCGTGCTGAGGTATCAAACATGCACGTCTCAAGCCTTGATCTGCCGGTGAATTTTAAGGTTCTTTTTTTTTTTTTTAATGAAAATAAATTATTTGAAAAACATTTTATTAAGAATGATCGCTTATATCACTTGAATGAATTGGTCAATGAAATATGTTTTTATTATCGATAAAAATCTATGTCTATAATTTTTCATGTACAATGAAAATGTTTTTCGCTTATTCATTTTTTGCAAGCAATGTGAGCGATCATTTATAAGATAATGATTTTCAAATCATTCTTTTTTTTTTTTTTCAAAACAAACATACCCTAAGTGCTCCGAGAGGACAATTTGACTCGTATCCATACAACTAGTGAGGGGCATAACATTAGCCATCCCTCAATGACTTGTACTTCGTGATCCTTCGAGGGCGACAGACCATCTTAGTGCCTTGAAAACTCACCAAGGTATTGTTCGCTTTAGCTCGCTTTAGCCCATACTATACTAAATCTCATGGTTTTTTTCTTTGGCATATAAGTGAGCACCTTCTCAGGAGGTCACCCATCTAGTAGTGCTTCCACCTAAGCATGCTTAATTTTGGATTTACAAAGCTAAGCATTGTTGTTATGTCAAAAGGCGTCTACATGAATTAATTTCAATTTTCATATATGTATCATAAAATTGCTCTCCCCCTATTTAGTGCATAGTTTGGTTCATTCCTGCCCCTTTCATCATTTTAGAAGCTTGTAGCTTTAGTGACCACTCTTCGCTCTCATCGGATTGGATTGTTATAAAAAGGACTCGAAAGCTTCTCCATATTTGCACAAACTTATGAATCCAATGACCTTCACTATTGTCCATTGAGCCTTGTAGTTTCATGGTAGTGTGCCATGTATCACGGCTAGTGATGATTGAATTGTCACGTTATCCATTTTGATGAAAATTTACTAGAATGACTATATTATAATTTTGCACAAAAGTTTATGACTAAATTGGTAGAATAGACAAGTTTAGAACTAAATTAGCATTCGTACAACAAGGTTATGACTGATCGAGTAATTTTCCGGTCCTTTGTGAGTCAAAGCTAAAAGCCTAGGTTCATTGGTGGTGGTCTCGAAAAGAATACGATTTCCACGTGGTAGTACTTCTTTTGTTCAATTAATAACTGTGATTGTAAACGTTTTATCTTACATAAAATAAGAGAATGAAGAGAGTTCATAGCTTCTTCTTGTTAGACATAATAATTGTGAAGAATGAGTTTGGACTTTTGAGATGTAAATAAACTATCTTTAACATATTGTTTTCCCTACAAGGTTGTTAATGATTACTGATAAATATCTTCCAAGATACAATAAGTCTCAAAATGAAAATACTAGAAAACAATTTTGGCATTTCTTCAAGGACTCTTGAAAGGAAATAATTGGAGAATAAGGGATGTATTTTTTAGACAGAGAAAATTGAAAAATGAAAATTGTTGATCTAGAAACGTTGAATTTATATTAGTGAAATATTATGTTTCAACTGATGCAACTCTTTTTTGAAATGTTGCATCCTTTTGAAAGTATATTGTGAGCAAACATACTATTTTAAAAGGACACAATTTTTTATGTTCTAAAAAGAACTATAAATTCGAATTTGAAAAAAATTAATTGTCAATTGTTTTGAAAAAGAGAGTATAAATTCACGCCAAAATTGCGCAATTATTCGCACTAGCACATGGGTACCGTAGGGTATAGTCCACATATATCAATCGTATGGCTAGAAGCCTTCCACTTATGAATTGGTTCAAATACTCATATCTCTTCGTTGTGGGACAATGCACTTCTTTGTTTAGTTTACAAACAAACTATCGGCATTTTTTTTTTTAACTTTACCAAAAAAAAAAACTATCGGCATTTTTAGTGACACACAAACCCTAAATGTATGTTAGGATGGCATGCCTTTTGCTTTCTACACTTGGGTGTTTTTGTTTCACGGAAAATGTAACGTTTTTGAAAAATGTTTTTTGGGAAACTATTTTTTGGGAAAATGGTTAGTATTCCTTTGTTTAGTGATACATGATTGAAAATGTTTTTTGATATTTGGATTGCATTTGAAAAATGATTGAAGGAGTAGAAGACGCCGACGAAGAGGAAGAGGAGGGAGCTAAGCTAATGGGAGCGTAGGAGGGGCTAGGGTTGGAGGAGGTGGCAGTGACGAAAGGGAGGGGGCGAAGGAGAAGGAGAGAGGGGAGGAGGAGTTATGATTTACGTTCACAGGCAAAGAAAGAAAAGAGAAAACAAGAAAAAAAAAAAGAAAGAAGAAAGAAAAGAAAAGATATAATAATAATAAATTCAAAATTTTTTATTAGAAATTCTTTTTAATAATAAAGTTTTCATTAAATAAGGACATTAAAATATTTTGGAAAACGTATTTCAGTTCTTTTAAAGGGGAAATCGTTTTCCTAAATTTAAGTTTTGGAATGAAAACATTTTCCATTGCTTAGGAAGATGTTTTCCGTTGACTCATTTTCCTAAATAAACCAAACGCTGAAAAATAAGGAAAACGTTTTCCCGAAAATTGTTTTTCATAAAACAAACACACCCTTAGTGTCATTTAATATATCAATTGCAATAACAGACATATTGTCAAGTAAGGATTCAATCGTATCATTTCGCAAAAAGAGATTATTATACACATGCACGTATACACATACACCGGGACATGTATACATCGGGCACTCTTATACGCGTGACGTGGGATCGGCTGTCGTTGCAGCATTATTATCTGCCTAAATTCAACTTCTAACTCTTGTAAAATTATGGAGTACCATCATTATCCGTTTCGCATGATTAGTAATCCCACGTGCATGAAAGTGCTTTCATATATAGCTTCATGCCTTTCAGGCATTGCGCGCACCAAAAAATGATGAAGTGATAAGCTCAAACGACGATGGCAGTTTGGTCAAAGCAATTGAAAACTTGAAAGGAATCAACAACTCTCCGATAAAATTATTCACGCCAAAACATCATTTATCGATGAGAAAGACTGATTACCTAAGAGAAACTCCAACAACCTTCTTTCCCTTCCTTTGCATCGCGTGAATGCTATGAGCACTACAATAAAGTGATAAATGAAAATTCGACAAAAATAATCATCAGTTGCTCCTTAAAAAAACCATTAACATAATCTAAAGCATATTAATATACTGACACCTTAGCTATAGCAAGGCGATGACTCTAGGTGCATAAAGAGTACTCAAATATTGCAACTATATAGCTTTAGCTTTAACCCTCGAAAATACTTTGAACTAGATGCTGGAGATTAATTAAAGATGCCGCTAGTTTCACACCATTTTTTATATTGACTGATCAAATCGGCATTCAAGTTTGTTGAGCATGTATTAATATTCAATAACACCTTTTTTTAGGCAAATCAATGATCAATGAGTTGTTATTTTCCTCCAAAATAGTAAAAGCGAAATTCAAGATTCCAATTCGTTTGTTCCTTCTAATCTTCTACCATAAAGATAATAAAAAGGAAAGGAAAAATCAAAAATAATTTTGTTTGTCGTTCAACCATATTATTTTTTTAAAATATAGCTCACAAACCATACCTTCAAAACTTTTTTGGACTTCCAGCAAAGTCATTTGAAGAGATAAGTATACTATAATTCTTAAAACTTGTCATGAAAGTGCAATTAAATACTAAAACTTTTAAAGAGTGCAATAAAGTTATTTAAATAATAATGTTAATTTATTTTACAAAAAATGCTAACATGACTTTTTTTTTTCTTCGTCAAATCTTATTTGAAAACAAAATTGAAAAAAAAAAAAAAAAAAAAAAAGAAGAAGGGCAAAGCCTCGTTGGTGGGGTGTTGTCGCTTCTGTTGTCATGCTTTGCCGCCACCGCCACCGCCACCCCCATCGCCAAAGGGGCTAGTGGAGGTTGCAACCCTAGCGAGGCCTTGGTAGCCCTAGGCGAGAGGATGAAGAATTTTTTAACTGCTCAAATGAACAACGTTATCTTTTAACAAATTAATGAAATTGTTCTTCAACTGCAAACATGGTTTTGCCTAGAATAAAGACATCTTTTATTTTAACTTATTCAAATGGACATCGTAGATAAGTTGACTGATTGTTTTTTGCAAATTTAGCACAGATATGGTATGTGAAGAAAAGAGACGATGAGAATTTTATGGATTCGAAAGGGGTAATGTTAAGTATTAAATATTGAACCAAATCTTGCTATGGATTCGTAATCTCACTTAGCATAAAAAAGGGTTTGTTTTAGCAAAAGTAGAAATATTGTCATTTAGAAAGTAAATATTATATATTCAACGCATTTACTGTTTTTATAAAGCGGCTAATCAATTGTTTTGGAAATTACCTAATGTGATGAATGGGCATACACTCGAACACGAAATGGAATATTAATTTAACTATGCCCTGGGCATGAAAAAGGAGGAAAACATGGCAAGAAAAGGTTGGAAAGTAAAGGTTTTTTTAGTACATAATGGAAACCATCTTTGGAGAGAGAATGATTGGATTGAAAATCCCTCGCATCCATATCTCTCCAAGGTAATGATGAAATCATGAAACATTGAGATTCCTTCTCCAAACTATATGAACGTGTCCCCTCCTTGATTTTTTTATTTTTATTTTCTGGTTGTTTTTAGACCAACTTTTAAGAACTTAATTTGATAGAAATGAGGTTGTGCGACCGAGTGTTCACTTCATTGTGGAATATATTTCACATCAATGGCCACCTAAGTAGATAAGGATATGATATCATATCAAATCAATCATATTATAATTTACTAGGACCATGCACAAACCATATGGACTAGGCCTTGTTTATAGCAAAGTGATGCAATATGTATGGATCACAAGTAATTCCCAAATTATCGTCACGGCGGGCAATTAACTGAAAATGACATGCCTTATTTTTCAGAAAAAGACAAGTTAGAATATTTTAGACTGGAATTTTCCTAGTTTGGTCCCGATCTTTTTCCAAGAATTATCTCCAGTGGAAGCAAGTTGTCGGCAATATATGATGGTACTTGATGCATACATGTATATGGAAATATGATGTGACAAATACTTCTACAATCCACTATCCATTTCATTTTTGTGAAATTGAAATGAAATGGAGAGCGCATGTTTTCGAGCTTGTTTTCCTCAAACCAGTTCATGTCTAAGGCATTCATGGAATATGTGGATGAGATGAACAGTCTTCTAAGTAAGCATAAACATGATTTTATACAATAATACATCTAATTATGTCACGAAATATATGTACACACATATTTAGAATGTATATAAGTAGAAGCATATGGACACGTTAACTTTGTTATAGACCATGGGAACTTCTGCTTAATTTGTCCAAGTCCCTTATTTTCCAATGCGCATGCATTGTCAACTCTGCCTAGGGTTTTCAGCAAATCTAACTATTTGCGAATGCGCATCATTGTGCTTGCACTAGACACTTCTAGAAGACAAAAGCAATCATGCTCTCGTAGCCATTGAGCAAGCTTCTTCTAGACGACCGGGGTGAAATTTCTTCCCCAAGGTCGCACATACGTGCTTGTAAATACTATAAACAAATTGTTCTCTCGCCACCTATACCGGGACGAGTTCGAACCTATGTGGAAAGAAGATGCCAGAGCCAGAAAGCAAAGGAAAAGAAGGAAAAGTAAGTGGATAAGATAAGCCTCGTGACTCATCATGCCAATTTTGACTTCATTGGAACTTGCCTCCACTCCCGGGGCTGTACCTCCCTCCCACCTTGTAAACCCTCTCCCTCTCTCTCTCTCTCTCTCTCTCTCTCTCAAGTCGTTGTTTTCACAATATGCTGGTGTCGAGAGAAGGGGCCCAATCTCTGCCAACTTATCTGAAACTTTCTGAAATTTGTGTCCCTCGCATGACCTTATCTTATAATGTGCATCGATGCCAAGGGAAAAAAGAGAAACCCTAGAGCTCTATTAGCGTGCATGGTTTTATTTCTTCCCCCAACTGAAACGATGAATTGGATTGGTGCTGTTTCTGATGCCCCACTTTGTCTGGTGTGCTTCTCGCATGCATCACTTTCTCTGGTCCTGGATATGTCCCACCCGGGTTGTTCTCTATCTGTTTACTTACACGGTCCCTCTCTTATTAGCAGCACCTCGAACATGTGTTTGTATCAACGCCATAGCCATTCTCCGAGCTTGGTCAAGTATTCAAAATAACCAATTGGTCATGCGTTTGCTTAACATGGTACTCAAGCAAAAAAATTCAACTTTCGAACATCAAAACATCGTTTAGGAGACCTTACCTAAAAAAAAGAACGTCGTTTAGGAGAGTTTTCTGGCATGCGTTGTAATCAAGTCGTACTTTTTGACGAGCTTTTCGGCATGAGTTTTTCCTAGTGGCGACGCCAGAAAATGCAGTGCGAGACAACGCAGAGAGGAAAAGAGTGGCGATGGAGAGAGAGACCTTTTTCTTTTTTTTTTTTTTTTTTGGGGGGGACGTATAGGAAGATGTTACACGTTTAGCGAGGATGGTCAATTGTCCAGCCAATGAGCTAACTTGGATGCGGCAAATAGAGAAAGATGGACCAGTGGGAAGTCTGCAAATAAGATGCAGTGCGCAAGTATATTTCCTCCTTTTCCTTTCGGGGATTTGAAGGCTACTCCCATTCTGCATCCGATACCCCCCGACCCTACTACCCCTCCCATCTGCAACATATACTTCTCATGCTGTACGACTTTTCTTGGTATTATATGCTCCTTTATATTTCTAGTGCGAATTGATGGAAATACGAAATTACTGTTCTAGATGCGATCCGCAATTCATCGCATCTGACAAAAGGGGCTGCTCTTGGATAAGACAGTGTCTAGCATAAGTTCTTAAACTTGCGTCAACGACTTACGGATACATGCATAGTGTGGCTTTCGTTTCGAGAACAGCCAACCTTTCTCTTGTGGCTATCTATTCACCAACTCATAAGTGGTGAATCGCTCCAAATGTTAGATCGTTGCAGGCAAAAGGCAAGGTTTTTCGGTGCGTTTTAGGGGTGAGAGGAGAGACCATGGATGGAGAGAAACCTAATTGAGGTATTGCCCTGTGCCTCTGGGTCTAATGATGAGTCTTTACATTTTGCTCTTTGTGAGCTTGCGTTGCAAACAATTTTAGTCAAGTATGGGAATTTGGTAAATACTAGTTTGCAAACCTAATTGGCCTGCGCACAATAATATTAAACAATTATAAATTCTCATTAAATCGGGTAATCGACCACTTATTCTTCTTCAAAAAGTCTTTTGGAACTTAGTTTCAAGGTCGGAAGCAGCATAAGGACAAGCCATTCTACTCCGAAACATGTTTCAGTGGGCCATTTTAGGGTAGAATCCTCATTATAATAGCTGGAAGAGCAAACCGATCGGTATTGAAATCGGGACCCAAAACCGAATCATCCAAGCCAATTTCGGACTTCTACCCAGGCAGTGTTCCCTTTGAATGGCAAATATGTTAGAATAAATATAAACTAAAACTTGATGATCCCGATTTATTAATCAAGATAAATTCATACAGAACTCAGGATCAATTTGCGGAAACGTAAAGATCAACATACCTTCAGCCATTGATGAAATCTGCAAAAACGAAAAGCTTCAAAACCTTTGATGGATCAACACAAAGACGATTAATCCGCAATATGGAGAACCGTACGTCATGTTCTACTAGCCAATACCCTCAAACCCGATGGTGTGTTTTTCGTAATGATAGGGTTTGAGCTAGACGACTGACGTTTATATACCATTTATTACGTTACCGATATCTTCCATCAAGACCGTTATGGTAACATATTAACGGGCAAATATCACAAAATACACGTGGGTGATAAATTAGGCAATAATATCGGAATTTATTGGGAACACCAATAAGTGGGATTATATTTAGAATAATATAAATATATAATATTATAACAAAATAGTCATCCAACAGATCTTGCCAACGACGTGCCAAAAAGGAACAACATTTGCAGCATCTAGAATTGCTTGGCAATAAAGAAAAGACCCATGAAACGTAAGGAAAGCCAATCCTAACCCTATGTTTACGTGCATGTTTTTGAATGGTGGGTCGTGTTCCCTGGAGCCCCCTTTTTTCTCGAAAGAAAACGTCGCACATTTGTTCTCTCCATTAGCTTGCGTGATCAACATGGAACAACAGTGCATTCCAAAGATTTAATCATGTCCGCCCGCCAAAAAAGTTGCCCATGCCGTAATCCTCTGTTAGTGGAGATAATGCCTGCCTTCAATTATAAACTAATCAGAGAGATCCGAAAAGGCGCCCTGGGAATGCCGATCCTAGTCACGAGCTTAGTTAATGTCGAAAGCAAAAGGGAAATCTTATTGGATGCTTTGCTTTTGCTTGAGATTATATGCGTTCGTCCCATTATTATCCCACTTTTGTGTCTTTTAAATTTCACGCCCGTACTTGTTAGCCAAGACAGTGGAAGCTTAACGAGTGCTTTTGCTTTCTTGAGATTTCCCTTGAAGTCCCAAAGACACAGAAGGCAAAAGAGCAAATTCGGGACAAGATCCGTACAGGCGCATTCGCATCACTATCATTAAGAAGGAAAAGGCTGCTACTACATGGGCTCACTTCGGAATGACTCGATCTCACATTTCCATCCGTGTATACGGTGCGCAGCAAGGGATCGCCAGTGTCAGTGTAGATAGATACACTGGCTCTGGACCGAGGCGGAGCGGTGGCCTAACATGATAGGGCCGGGATGTCGAAGGTGGTCGCCCATTGGATGATGGAAGTGGCGAGTACGGTCGCGTTCGAGTGCACGAGAATAGCGTCACGTGTTTCGACGACAGCAGTACCTCGTGGCGCATGACGAATTAAAAGCCCTAGGAATTCACAGGTCCACACAAGGTTTCCACGCCAACCCCACCACCCCAATTGACAAGCACAAGTCAAGCCGGAGCGGGGTTAAGCCCAGGGATCAAGATTGGAATCAGAAATTTCGCCCGTCGAGCGCCCCTCGAAACGGGACACCTGTCGCGACAGCATTTACCGGCAGCACCGAAAGGGAAAAGGGGAGAGAGAAAATTTTAGAAAATACGAGAAGGAAAAACCGCCGCTCCCACCAGCAGGAACGAGAGAGACAGGCGCATTTACGTACGTCGAGCAATATAAATACCACCTAACAAAACCCGCACAGAGCCAGACAATGCCTAACTACGCACGCCAAGCAAATCTCAAAGCACTCCCCCATTCTTTATTTTCTCAGCTACTTTAATAAAAGGGGGAAGAAGGGCAGTAAAGAGGGGGTGGTGTGGAAATTTCGAAAACCCCATTTTTTTTTCCCTTGTTTTGTCCGTTTTCGGCCGTTCGTCATGGGCAACATCCTCCTGGAGGCGCTGAACGTGCGGGTGGTCGGCTCCGGCGAGCGGTTCCTGGTGCTGGCCCACGGGTTCGGCACCGACCAGTCGGCGTGGCAGCGCATCCTCCCCTTCTTCACCCCGCACTACCGCGTCATCCTCTACGACCTCGTGTGCGCCGGCAGCGTCAACCCGGACTACTTCGACTTCCGCCGCTACACCTCCCTCGACGCCTACGTCGACGACCTCCTCAACATCCTTGACGCCCTCTCCGTCGACCGCTGCGCCTACGTCGGCCACTCCTTCTCCGCCATGATCGGCATCCTCGCCTCCATCCGCCGGCCCGAGCTCTTCACCAAACTCATCCTCATCGGGGCCTCCCCGAGGTAAGGCACCAGGACCAGCCTCTCGAATGTCTTTTTCCCTTTTCGCGTCGTCTGAACTTTTCGGACCTGATGGTGCGTTTCTGGATTCCGGTAGGTTCTTGAACGACAAGGACTACCACGGAGGGTTCGAGCTGGGGGAGATCGAGAAGGTGTTCTCGGCGATGGAGGCGAACTACGAGGCGTGGGTGAACGGGTTCGCGCCCCTGGCAGTCGGGGCGGACGTGCCGGCGGCGGTGCGGGAGTTCAGCCGCACGCTCTTCAACATGAGGCCCGACATCTCGCTGTTCGTGTCGCGCACCGTGTTCAACAGCGACCTGCGCGGGGTGCTGGGCCTCGTCCGCGTCCCCTGCTGCATCGTCCAGACCGCGAAGGACGTCTCGGTGCCGGCGTCCGTGGCGGCATACCTCAAGAACCACCTCGGCGGGCGGAACACGGTGGAGATGCTCAACATCGAGGGCCACCTGCCGCACCTCTCCGCGCCGGGGCTGCTGGCCCAGGTCCTCCGGCGAGCCCTCCGGTGACCTGACGACGACGATGACGACCACCCCCATTATTAACTTTTTCTTTCCTTTTTATTTCTTTTCCTTGACTTATTAAATGCCATTTTCGTGGGGCCTACGGAGAAGTTATATATATATATAAAAGAAATAAGGGAGGGTGTGAGACACCGACACCTGGCGAATAACTTGTGGACGCTGATCTTAGCGAAGGGATAAGTCTACGCACGTGGCCGTCACGTGATGAGCGAACCCTTTTTGTCCCCTTCTCTTGCCCTTTTCCCCTTTTTCTGCTTCTTTTCTTTTTGCTATTATAAAGTATTATATCACCTGGAAGCTCCCTCTAATTTTTCTTCTTTCTTCTTTTCCTTTTTCGAGAAAAGAAAAGAAAATCTTATTTTGGAAATGACATTTTTTGCTCTGAAGGGGTTACGAGCTCCTGAATGGATATGACTTTTCATTTTCCCTCTCTCTCTCTCGTTCTTATTTCCTTTTTTAGGCCTATAATAAATTTTAGTTTGGAGATATAGAATCCGTGTGTTATTTTTGTCTTCATTGCCGAGATACAAAACAAGGGTTGAGCCCACCAAGTTGACGGGCTTCTTTTAGCGCTAGGAGATTCTCTCGGGCCCGAGATATTTCTAGCCGTCCATTTAATTTCACCCCATAATTCATTGCATTTAAAAGAAAAATCGGACTTCTAAAAAATTAATAGGAAAAAGAAAATTTGGATGTCATTAACCGCGGAGGCCGTGACGTCGGCAAACATCTTTAACCCATCTGCGTATTCTCCAAATGTCCATTTTCGTCGTATTAATTTGAATAATTTATACGAGTACATGTTCGAGTATTGGGTAGAATATACAATAATAGCATGTACGATTGATGTAGGTGCAGGTACCTATCATGTGGAAAGCAGCTCTTATCTGCCATGAAAAGACAGCTCATGTGATAAGATCCCTATACTATTGCTGTGCTCCTTATGTGCTCATTCGGTGGACCATATGAGTATCATACGAAATCTTCTACACGATCCCACCACCAGATTTTCTTGGAGCCTTTCTATAACCCTAGAAACTAAAATATCTCTTTTTTCTTTTTTCTTTTTCCCTTGATTTACCGCGGGGGAGGGGAATGATTTTTAAGTCAACTTTTTACTTATCTTGACTAGTCCACCTTCCCGAACAATTTTCAGGGTGTGTATCATGGAAGTTCAATTTATTTCAATTGTATGAACATGTGGAGCCAAGTGCACTTATGGTTTGATTTTCTTTGGTTTCAATTTGGGTTGGATGAGGATGATGAATAACTCGATTTCTTTCGGTTCGATTTATTTCGAGTATAGGTTTATTGTAAAATCTCTCAATGTATTTCTTTAAATAATGATGGAGGCTTCACAACATGAGTAGTAAACCAATATTTATAACTAAAGAAAACCCTAAAGATAAAAACTAGGAACAAAATAACTAGGATTTCCCAATAAGACTGCCGAAATTGATAAATTCCAAATCACATAAAATGATATCTTTAAAAAATCCTAAAAATTATAAAGATGAGAAAGCACATAAAAAGAAAAATCTCTTTCACAAGTCACAACTATTGGCCTATCCCGTGTCAGCTCGGGTTAAGCAGTATCCATTTTGAAGCAAGTTTTTCAGAGGATACTCTACACATCCATGAGCGAAGAACACTATTATGTCTTTGAAAGGTACTTTTAAGGCATCCAGATAGTTGAGCATCTGTGTTCGCCTTTGGATTTTCGAATAAAAATCAAATCAAAGTAAGCCATTCAAATAACCAAAGCTGTTCCATTTCACAAATCGATCCATAGATCTTTTTAATTTATGCCAATTCTGATTGCAAAGTTGGAACGAGTCTGCTTTGGTTCGAATTGTGGGTGAGGTTCTGCGAACTTAGGAAAGCCTTGCTTGACTCCAAAGCCCGTTTTGGCCCATATCCAAAGCCTGTGTGTAGAGACTATAGAGGGGTTTATATTAGCTGTCTTTGATTTATGAGTATCTAGAATGCCATCGTTTTTAATATTGAAGTATCTTGCATTACTTATTTATGGTAATTTATACACTCTTTATATATATGTGCGTGTCTGTGCGGGGTCTCCACGCAGCTGCAAGTTTTTTTTTTTTTTTTTTTTTTTTTTTGGTCTGAAGCTGCAAGGTTAGACTTCCTAACATTTAAAAGTAGAATAAATTATTTTTGAACTTAGATGTAAGGATTATATGGCATAACTCCATATGAAAAAGGACTTTAGTGCTCACATGGCTTCTACTGGGCAAGGATTATATTTTTCAGTAATAAGTTCTAGACATGATAAAGTTTTATAAACCGTTTCACATGTATATTATCAATCTTTTGCGTGACTAATATCATGTGAAGCAATCATATTGAGTTTCCATGGGGAATTTCTGTTGTCCTATACAACCATTCATAACACTCATGCGTGCTCTCCCCTTCTTCTCTTTTATTTATTTTTTGGGAATGATGAAAATTAAGGACCATAATTTTGTCGATTTAGAAATTTAGTGCATCGAGAGAAGGTTTAGTGTGGTTCCGAGTGAAATTTTATGTAGTTATCAAACGTGTTTCTGTTCTTTTTCTATTCAAGGAACATAAATTTTGTGTAGTTACCAAACGTGTTTCTATTCTTTTTCTATTCCAGAAACAGAAATTTTATACAGTTACCAAACACATTTTTTGTTAAAAAATTGTTCCCCGGAACATAAACACTTTTTTTCTATTTCTATTCCCTGGAACAATTTTTAAATAGAAATACAAACAAACGCACCCCAAGTGGTCGAGCACATGTGTTTGCCTCTGGATTTTTGAGAAAATAAAAATCAAATCAAAACAAGCCATTCGAATGACCAAAGCTGTTCCATTTCACAAATCAATCCATAGATCTTTCTAACATATGCGAATTCCAATTGCAAAGTTGGAATGAGTTTATTGTGGGTGAGGTTCTGCCAACTTAAAAGGCCTTACTTGACGTCAAAGCCCGTTTTGGCCCACATCCGAAAACTTTGTATAGACAATAGAGGGCCTCACACTAGTTGTCTTTAATATTAAAAAGTATCCCGCATTACTTATTTATGGAATTTATACACTCTTTGTATATATATATGGTCTCCACCCAACTACAAAATTGGACTTCTTGACATTTAAAAGAAAAAAAATTTATTTTTTAATTTGGATGTATTTAGGATGTGCATATAAGATGGGCCGTATAAACTAAATTTCCAAAAAAATCGTGCATATATATTATAACTCCACATGAAAACTAGGACTCTAGTGCTCACACGGCTTCAATTGGTCATAAATCTTTTTTTTTTATTAGACAAGAGTTCATTAAACCGTTCCTATGTATTTTTTGGAGAAATTATCTAAAAAGTCTCGAACCTATCATGCTGTGGCCAATTCAGTCCTAATTTTTTTAATTGTATCAATTTAATCATAAACCTATTGATAATTTGTCAATTTAGTCTCGAACCTTTGATGGTTAGCCCATTTAATCCTTCCAATTTAGTTCGGGTCAAGTATTCAAAACTTTTGCTTTGACTGATCCTTGCAGATATATTTAAAACATCTTGTCCAAATTCATCATATGAAATTCCATCAATAAGATGATGAGATAGAAAATGTTATGATTAAATTCTCTGTTATTTTGAGTAAAGGACGTTATGATTCAAATAGGATGTTTGCCAATATTCAAATCAAGCGATTTGATCGTTGAGCCAGCTCCTTGGAAGTCCGAAGTGCAGGACTTGGATCGCCATTAGATGTTTTTCATAGAATGATAGGCGTTACCTAAAGATTATAATTTTTCTTTATTATCGCTTTTGGTTCAATTTGAGAGAAGGCAAATTGAATAATAAACAACTCGGGAATTTCATTGATTGCACAAACTGCTCTAAGTTAGGATTACTTACATAGGTTGAAAGCTTAGACTTAAAAAGATCATGAGGTTTGTAGAATGATCCATGGGTTTCTCTAGGTAGTCAGGTATCTGTGATTGTCTTTAGGTATTTGATAAAATAATATAAAATCAAACTAAGCCATTCGGATAACCGCAAAACTATTCCATTTCATAAATCAATCCATAGATCTTCTTAATATACCAGTTTGATTGCAAAGTTGAATTGACGTCGCTTCGGTTTGAATTGCAGGTGACGAAATAGTTGGGATTTCGTGGCCGAAAAAAGGGCTGAAACTTTGTTTTGCCAACTTGGGAAAGCCTTACTTGACTTTGTAGGGGGTGTTTGGTTGGGTATTCCCAAGGGGCTTTGGGCCCCCAAAGCCCCTTGGGGAAAAATTTAAGTGTTTGGTAAAAAATTTGAAAGCCCCTTTGGGCAAATATGAGCATTTGGAAGGCTGAATGCTCAATGCTAGTCTAGGGCAGCATTGAGCATTCAGCATTTGGGAGATGTAAAAGTTACTGTTCATCCATCTTCCACCTTCGTCTCCCTTCTTCATAGCGTCTTCTTCTCGGCGTCATCTCTTCTTCTTCCCAGCGTCTTCTTCTTCCCCGCCCATCGAGCTTCTCCCGGCAGCCGCCACCGCCGCCCGAGGGTCGCGCTTCCCTAAGTGACCACGGCTTGGGGGTGGCGCGACCCGCGACCCAGCGCGGCGATCCGGGCCTCAGCGCCCGAGGTCGCGCCTCCCGGGCGGCGATGGCGTCGCCCGAGGTTGCGTCGCCTCGGCCGCCGGATTTGGCGGGCGGAGGCCGGATCGGCCTCTGCGCCCGAGGTCGCGCCCCCGGCGGCGACGGCGTCGCCCGAGGTTGCGCCGCCTCGGGCGCCGATTCGCGGGGCGGAGGCCGATCTGGCCGCCGGAAGGCCGATCGGCCTCTCGCGCTTGAGGTCGCGCCCCCGGCGCGACGGCGTCGCCGAGGTTGCGCCGCCTCGGCCGCCGATCTGGTGGTGCGGAAGGCCGATCGGCCTCTTCGCCTAAGGTCGCGCCCCCGGGCGGCGACGGCGTCGCCCGAGGTTGCGACCTCAAGCGGCGGACGGCGAGATCCGGTCGCCGGAGTTGATCCGGCCGGCGGTTAGCCGGCCACGGATTTAATTTTAATTTTTTTAAAAAATAAAATATAAGCGAAAGCCCATTTGTAATGTAAAATTTGCCAAACGGCATTTATGTGAAAGTTGCATTTCAATGTCATTTTTACCAAACGATGTAGCATTTCGGAAAACCTCTTTATCTCAAGGATATTTGCATTCTCCTAAGGGCATTTCCCCAAAGCCGAACCAAACGTCCGTTTTGGCCCAAATCCAAAATCTGTGTGGGTAGACTATAGAGGGGCTTTTATCACCAGCTGGCTTTGATGCATGAGATGCAATATGTATACGGAATGTTATTCATAAAAGAAGGATAAATTATGTTTAATTTAGGCTCGATTCATTTAATAAAAAATAAATGATTTGAAAAATAATTTTTTAAAATTAATTGTCTATATTACTTGTAAAAATGAATGGACAAAAATTCATTATTCACGAAAATGTCTACACACAAATTTTTACTTATAATGAAAAATGTTATTTATCGACTGATTATTTGAAGTAATCCAAATGATCATTTTCAAGGAGAGATGCTTTAAATCTTCATTTTCTGCAAAACAAACGACTATGTCTACAAGATGTGCACATAAGATTAGGCTGAATAAACTAATCTTCCAAAAGTCGTGCATATATAGTATAACTCCTTTCGAGAAACAAGGATTTTAGCACTTATGGGTTGTTCCCGACTTAAAATAATAACCATTGCTTCTATTGATCATGGCGTTGACGTGGATGGTTTCACAATTTTTTGATTTTTTGAATTTTTTGCATATTTTCCTTTTTCCTTTCCTTTTTTTTTGGATTTTTCTTAGCTTTTTCCCCATTTTCCTCCACTGGCCACAGGCGATGGCATTGTAGATCCAACGAGGTTGATGACACCCTCGCCAGTTTGGGTGAGACAAGGGCGTCGCAAAGGTGATGCTAGCAAATGCACGGGATGGCCACCCAGGATCCTGCGCTTCGCAAGCAAGTTGGAGGAGAATTGCAATTTCCTTGCACGGATTGAAGTTTCCCTGGAGCATTGCTAAGGATGCTTGACTTCGACGTAGATAAATCAGAGAGGAAAGTGAGTGACCTCGAGCTCGTGGTTAGGGTTTTGGGAATGTCGTCGAGCTGGCTCGAAGACCATAAGACGTTCGCAGGCTCAATCACGAAGAGCGATCGTTATCGCTTGGATTCGATTCTTGTGGTGGGCAAATGGGGAAAATTGGAGGATTGACCTCAGACAGCCGTTGCTGAGGCCTCAGACCGGCGGAGGGAAATAAAGAAAAGGAAAGGGAAGAAAAGAAAAAATTCATAAAATAAAAAAAAATCACAAAAAATCATCCACATTAGTGCTAACTATGCTATGTAAGACAGTCGGCACCTACATTAGTTATTTCTGACCAAATTTGATGGGAATAACTACATTGACAAATTGTTAAAAAAATTTAAGATTAGTATGGCCAAATTAAAAATGTGAAACTGAATTGGCCAACATGCATTGGATTTATGATTTTTTTGAATAATTATTTTTTAAAATTTATTAATATTTTATGCTTTGGTGAACAAATGAAAAAGAGTTGCTTCTATTTAACTGAAACAAACGGGCCCTCCTACTTTTCCATGGTATTGATTTGGATTCTTAATGGTGGACTCATTATTTGTACTCATAGTAGTGTCACGTCGCTCGTGACGTTAATGAGAAGATCTCCATTTGCTTATTCCTTTATTGGAAAATATTAAAAGGTAGTCCCGATGCATTTGATAAGAAATATTAATCATGTTTTGAAAAATGGGTATTCATTGGACATTGTTAAAAGGAGAATATATTTCTAACAGTCCATGATCTATAGCCTGCATTGAAAGTTATTGCTCTTTCTTACTTTAGATTCGGGACACTTACTAATGAATCTCTACTTTATAAAGTATGTGATCGAGCATCAACTTCAACACCATTTTAATTAATGGAAAACTACATGAACTCTTTTTTCAACCGTGCTTTTGGTATAGTTTTTGAGTAGCATTATTATGGTTCAGTCAGGTGATAATCTAGTCCTACAGGAAACAATCTGTTGGAAGATACGCAAGCCAGGAAATATGCAAAGAATCAATTATGGAATCAATCGAGATTATTCAATATCAAATCTAAATCTGTATATTATTTTGTTGCCTTTTCCTATTACATTCTTCTGTAATATATAACCTCAAATGTACAGTTAGAGACATACATTGAATATACAGAGAATTCTCCCAATTCTTCCTTCTCTGTTCCTTCCTTCTTGTTTCCTTTCATGGTATCAGAGCAGGTCTCGTACTTGTGATCCGCTCCGCTTCGTTCCTCGATTGCTTTGCCGTTGCAAAAAAACGACTAACCTGCAAAAACGTTAGTACTCCGGCGTACGAATCGAAACTTGCGAGATTGAATATCAAATCGACGAAGGAAAAGAGGGGAGCTTATCTCATCATCATGGCCGAAGATCAAGTACATCTACCTGAGGAAATATCGACCTTAGAAGCACAAAATCCTGTGCAACTCATCACTGGTCGAGTTGATCAGCGCACGATGGGGCAATTTTTTCCATGGCAAACCAACATGGGGGTGCCCACATCGGGGCCTTCCTACTAATGGATGCCAATTCCGATGTATTATGGGGCAAATCCTCTTCCTTTTTTTCCAGGAAGTCAGAATCAAGGTGGCTCACCAGCCATCGCTGGGGCAAGTCACTCAGAGACAACCGGATCATCAAATGCGGACGGAAACCCTATCGGGTCAGGCGACTCGAATTCAGGAATTCCGGGTGGACCAAATCTGGCCCAATCGACAAATCCCTATCCGGGAGTTCCACCCAGCTTCCTCCCTTTTCCCTTTGCGGCCGCCATGGGTCGTCCCGAGCCCGGCGACGCGCTTTATGTCTCCACTTCCGACGGGCCGGAGTTGCGACTTATCAGCCACCATCTCACGGGACCCGAAGACTACTCAACCTGGGCACGAGAATTTCGGAGAGCACTTGTCACGAAAGACAAGAAAGGGTTTATTGATGGTACTGTACCGATTCCGACGGATGAAAAAATGGGAAGACAGTGGAAAAAATGCAATCAGTTGGTAAGAACATGGATGGGAAACTGCGTAACCCCAGAAATCGCCGTCGGGTTGCCCCCGACAGAAGATTCAAAAACCTTTTGGGAAAATATTAGAGAAATGTACGGGAAACTAGATCGAGCGAAGATTTTCTCGCTGCATCAAGCCCTCAGCGAGCTGAAGCAAGGAAACATGCCTGTTACGGCATGCTTCAACAGGCTATCAGCTCTCTAGAACGAGCTGGAGGTCGCCGAAGAAAAGCTTCAAGGAGAGATGAGAGACCGAGAAAAAGCCACGCGTTTTTTATTGATTCTCAACGAATCGTTTCTTACCTTCAGGTCGCAGATATTGGCTATGGAGCCAGCACCCACTCTTGGCCGAATCTTCCAACTGGCTGTGCAAGAAGAAAGCCAGAGGATTTCCTCATCGGAGAACAAAGCTAGCGAAACCCTAGCGCTGGCGGCAAGAGCACAGAGGGGGGAGAAAACCCTAGCAGAGAGGAAAAACGATTCGGCCCTAGGGTTTGCTCTCGAAAGGTAGCCTTTTAAAGCCTCTTCAATGGACGGTCAGGATCGAGGGCAGCGATCTGACGGTCCACGAGGCGCGCGATACTCAACCGATCTGGACGGCGGAGATGCGTCTGGATTCAGGGGATCTAACGGTGGGGATTTATCCGCTTTTAAAGGATCCAACGGCGGAGATGCGTCCGGATTTAAAGGATCCAACGGTCCAAATTTTTCAAAGAATTATGGGCAAAATTTCAAAAATAAGGGCAAATTATTTTGTGATTATTGTAAGCGGCCCCACCACACAATTCAAAATTGCTGGAAATTGCACGGTAGGCCTGGAGAAAAAAAGGGGGAAGGATATATCCGCAAATGCTTCACTTTTCAAATTACAGGGACCTGCACCGGCTATCACACATGGGGAATATCAGCAATTGATGCAGGCATTACAAAAATTGGATGTTCAGAAAAAGGGAGGCACCTTCACAGGTATTTCTTGTTGCATGATAAATTCTATATCAAGAAATGCTTGGATTATCGATTCAGGAGCCAGTGACCATATAGTATGTGATAAAGGATTATTTTCTGGTATTAATGAGGAGTTAGACAATCCTATTACTGTGCAATTGCCTAATGGTAATATCACTCATGTTACCACAACAGGAACAGTAACTCTCAACTCCCAAATCATTCTAAGCCATGTCCTTTATGTTCCGAATTTCCAATTTAACCTCATTTCTGTGTCTAGAGCCTGTAAGGAAAATTCATGTCAAATCCTTTTCATTGCTGATACCTGTTTATTTCAGGCCATTTCGACCGGAAACCGATGGGCAGGGGTAGTCTCTCGAAGGACTGTTTTTCGGAAAAGCTTGCCTGAAAATTTCCATTTATCTTGTAATAAATCATTGTGTAATTTGACTACCAATGATAAAGAATTTCTTTTACATTCCAGAATGGGCCATAGTTCTTTTTCCCCTTATCCTCAATGCCATATCTGTCCGCTTGCCAAACAATCACGCAGTCCTTTTCCTTTAAGCAAAAATCGAACAGATAGCATTCTTTCCTTATTGCATATTGATGTCTGGGGTCCATATCACACACTGAACCATGATGGATCTCGGTTCTTCCTCACTATTGTGGACGATTACTCCAGAGCCACATGGATATTTCTCATGCAATCAAAGGGTCAAGTTTTGACTCAATTGAGAGCCTTCATTTCTCTATCCAAGACCCAATTTGGGAAAACTGTTCAAAGAATAAGAACAGACAATGGGAAGGAATTCTTTAATCATGAATGCGCTGCATTACTTTCTTCTCAAGGGATATTACATGAGAGCTCATGTGTATATACACCACAACAAAATGGAGTGGTAGAAAGGAAACATCGCCACCTGTTGGAAGTTGCCAGGGCTTTAAAATTTCAGGCTTCTATCCCAGACAACTTTTGGGGAGACTGTGTATTGATCAGCCTATTTGATAAATCGTATGCCGTCCAAGATATTGGACGAACGAACTCCTTTCGAATTACTTTTTGGGAAGAAACCACACTTAGGTCATCTCAAAGTTTTTGGCTCTCTTTGTTATGCTGCAATTGTGGGACCAAAGGATAAAATGGGTTCTCGGGCTCGACGCTGCGTATTTCTGGGATATCCCAATTTACAAAAGGGATACCGGGTGTTTGATCTTTCTACACAGGAATTCTCAGTCAGCAGAGACGTTCTATTTAAGGAAAATGTTTTTCCTTTTGCTTTTCAGAAGTCAGACACAGATGACACTGAAAATCACCATATATCTCATATGGAGGATATAGGAGATCCTGATTATGTATTCATTCCTTCATCCGTAAGTACAGGAAATCCTTCTGCGTTACGTCCCAGTGAGACACCTCTTATGGACGACGCAGAGGAGAACTCGAATGATATAATTCCCACATTGCCTATGGAAGACCCAGCTCCTCAACTTCCACTGGAGGATGAAGCACCACGACGTTCCGGATGGGCGAAACGTCCACCTACTTGGACCAAAGATTACATCTGTGGTGTCCGGAACTCCCCAGGTATTCCTTTTCCTGTCTCCTCATATGTTTCCTTCGACAAGCTCTCTCCCGAGCATAGATGTTGTATCACTCGTATATCCGAAGAGCAAGAGCCAACCAGTTTTGATGAAGCCAGAAATGATCCATGATGGCAAAAAGCCATGGAGGCAGAATTGAAGGCCTTAATAGATTATCATACGTGGGATCTTGTTTCACTTCCATTGCATCGCAAAGCAATTGGGTGCAAATGGGTATATAAAATCAAACATCGAGCCGATGGATCGATTGAGCGATATAAGGCTCGATTGGTGGCAAAGGGCTTCACACGGGGGAAGGATTTGATTATCACGAAACCTTCTCCCCCTCGTAGCCAAGGATGTCACTGTTCGTTCCTTCCTTTCGCAGCACTTTCCGGGACTGGTCATTACATCAAATGGATGTCCATAATGCCTTCTTGCATGGAGATCTCAACGAGGAAATCTATATGGAAATGCCCCAAGGATTACGGAGACAGGGGGAGAATAAAGTGTGTCGTCTTCGAAAATCCTTGTATGGACTCAAGCAAGCTTCCAGACAGTGGTATGCGAAATTTGCTGAGTCACTAATAGCTGCCGGTTTTCAGCAATCCAGATTTGATTATGCAGTTTTTGCATGGACTCAAGGTACATCTTCTATCTACCTGATGATATACGTAGATGATATACTAATCATGGGTAATGATGAAGTAGCTATCAAGAGTCTCAAGGAATATCTCGCATTCCACTTTTCACATTAAAGACCTAGGCCCTCCAAAGTATTTCCTTGGAATTGAAATTGCACGGTCGGATCAAGGTATCTCCCTTAGTCGAGGGAAATTTGCTCTAGAAATTATTCCGAAGCGGGTTTATCGGGTTGTAAACCAGGCGGCGATACCAATAGAGCAAAATGCCAAACTTACCACAACGGATTATGATGCTGGGTTTTCTCAACAAGATGATCCCATCCTCAAGGATTCTTTTGGGTATCAGAAACTTGTTGGGAAACTTATATATTTGACCATGACAAGGCCGGACATAAGTTATGCTTTGTGCAAACACTCAGCCAATTCATGCACAAACCCAAGCAATCTCATATGAATGCCGCATTAAAAGTGGTGAAGTACTTGAAGAAAAGTCTGGACTTGGCATTCTTCTTTCCGAAAAATGCAACATGAAGATGACTTGCGTATTGTGATGCAGACTATGCGACTTGTCCAATGAGCAGGAGGTCCATAACCGGTTTCTGCATCAAGTTAGGAGACTCCTTACTCTCATGGAAGACGAAAAAACAGCCCACTGTTTCATTATCTTCAGCAAAGGTAGAATATCGTGCGATGGCTAAAACCACTTGTGAGATAATGTGGTTACGAGGATTACTCCAGGATCTTGGGATACAGATTGAAGGACCGACAGGATTATTTTGTGATAATGATGCAGCCCTCAGACTTGCATCAAATCCGATTGTGCATGAAAGAACAAAACACATAGAGGTGGATTGTCATTTCACTCGGGAGAAAATTCAGCAAGGTATAATTGAGACACAAGGGATTGGAACAGAAGAGCAGCCAGCAGATATCTTCACCAAACTCTTATGTCGAGACAGCATGCGTACCTCCTAAGCAAGCTAGGTGCCTTAGACATCTACAAGCCACCAGCTTGAGGGGGAGTGTTGGAAGATACGCAAGCCAGGAAATATGCAAAGAATCAATTATGGAATCAATCGAGATTATTCAATATCAAATCTAAATCTGTATATTATATTGTTGCCTTTTCCTATTACATTCTTCTGTAATATATAACCTCAAATGTACAGTTAGAGACATACATTGAATATACAGAGAATTCTCCCAATTCTTCCTTCTTTGTTCCTTCCTTCTCATTTCCTTTCACAATCACTCTGTGGATTTAACCGTTCATTACCATTCAATAACAATAGGGATTACTGAAAAAGCAAACATTTTCAAATTTATGCTTCTTAAATATCATCATCGTTTTCAAAAATCTTCAATCTACATGTCATTAAAAACGAAAAGATACATTTACCGGAAACCTGACGCTGCCTCTAATGCCTCTCACCGTCAAGCCCCTTGCCTAGATGACCCACCATCTCTTCCCTCTGTCGAGAGGAGCTCACGGCTTGTGACCATGGGAATCAAAAGCTTGAGTGAGCCACAAACTCAACCATGATGGACTTGTAGTGACGATGCGAGAGCTCTCGAGTCTCCCCTGGCAGTGGCCATTGGAGACCAGGCCTTGATATGCTCTAGATTGGGTCTAAGGCAGCGGTCGTCATGGGCTTCGAGTCCAAGGACGGCGACAATCAAGGACGGCGGGGGGCTAAGTGAGGAGGTGGCACCGATGGGTGATGAGCAAGAGGGAGACAATGGAGGAGAGAAAAATGTGTGTTAAGGTCTGTGAACTTTGTTTTATTTTATTTTTAGAAAGGGCAATTTGTAAAGGAACATGGCAATTTCTAGAAATAAGTGAGATTGTGCGATGTGAGTTGATATGAAACTAGGAGCACCTCATATGGTCCATTTGGAAAGGCTAAGCTCCTAGAGGAGGTTTGGAATTCAGGAGTACAACCGAAATAATAAATGAAAAATTCAAAATCTAAATTGTAAGTTCCAAAAGTAAAGATAGGTATTACATATTGGATGGAAATCTGGTGATTTTTTTTAATTATCTCTATAGTGAGAAATCACCAGTAATTGCAATTTTGTTCCTATCGACTGCCACACGACGTATCCAAAATAGAGAAGCTTGCAAAAGTTAGAATTAGCTTTAAACGAAGACTTTTCTTTCTCTTCTCTTTCTCTTTCTCTTTGTGATCACGATGAGGTGACATGTCATGGAAAAGAGAACGGTTCAACGCCCTTTGGTCTATCACTGAAAAAAAAAGAAAAAAAAAGAACGCCCTTTGGTCTGTTTTAGCCCCACCACAAGAACGCATGGTGGTCTCACTTCATAACTTTGCCTTCTCATTATCTCATTACTTCTCTTCTCCGATTTGAATGATATTATACCGACTACTTTCTTATAACATAATCACACGATTTATCTTTTCTTTGTACCGAATTTTATTTCTTTTTCATTTTACTAAATTGATAACCATTCTATTAATCATAAACCTTTTTTTTTTTTTTTAGTTTTTACTGCTTCAATATGTTCATAAAATATATAGCATTACTGGTTTCATATCAATCCACCTGATTTGGCCAATTGTTTCAATAAATCTTTATATGTGGGACAAATATTTCAAGAGGTACACGAAATCGATATAAACGTCCACAATGTTATTTTGTAAAAGTTATCTTGCTTTTCCGTTTTTAAGTTCTTACATTTAAAGCTTAGCTAATTGCCGAAGTTTATGGAAAAAGTAGGTGGTAATGATATATAGTGAAATATGCATACTCGCCCCCATAACACATCGAAATGCATTATGTAGACTTTTTGGCCGTAGGAAAAATGGGTGCTAATGAAATATCCATGAAGTATACGTACTTATCATTATAACACAACAAAATGTGCTATTAGACTTTCAATGGGTATTTGTAATTATATACCAAAAGACGTGATGGTGATGAAAGTTCCTAAAAATATAGTATGATTGCCGATGGTTCAGCAAAATTGGTGATTGAAGATGCATTATCAAATTGGTGAAAGAGATCTTACTTGGATTCACCACAAAAAAATTTAAGAAATAAAAATTATCTAAATCCAAATCGACCCAAACCGTCACAACATACACATACCCAAATGTTTCAATTCAGTTCGAGTATCACGAAAATCTAAATTGAACTGAACAATTGACACTGCTTATATAAACATGTAATTTGTTTTTCGTTGAGGAAGGATTACATACAGTGAACATGTGGCGATCGGTGGGGGGCACCGACCTCAGACTAATGCCTCTGATGTTCTGGCGGTGGCGTCCCCGGATCTCGGTTGCCCAGAAGCCGTCTCAATGTCTCCGCCTGTCCACATTTCCGCAACCTATCAACACGATCAGGACCCAATTAAAGCCTAATTTACCAAAATTAATCTACAAGAAGTCAGTGAAGTCGTTTTATAAAGCAGAAGATGATCTACCCCGAAAAGGAAAAAAAAAAAATTAGAAACGACGACGGCAGCGGCAGCGGCAATCGGGCATAGGTCGTGGGATGAAAGCAAATATACTTGCGCCTACGAACTAACTTTCAGTTTCTTTTTAAAAAAAAAAAAAATTATACCCTGACATCCTCTGTCCTGCAGCCCAAAACATTTTAATTTCCAAAAGAAAATAATGGGACGAAACCTACGTCAACGTGAATTTTGACAAAGAAAAAACCCCAGTTCTTTTTCCGCTCGTTCTTCACTTTCAATTCTACTTAGCCGCAGATTATCGACGAAATTGGAAATAAACGAAAATTACGAAAAGGTGAAGATGAGAGCAGGTTCGGCGCAACGGCTGACGTGGCAAACCTCAGTTCTCTCTCTCACACACTCAAAAAGAGACGAATCCTATTTTCCTCAAAACATGCCTGCAACGTCATGGGCCGTGGCTCTCCAAGCGCGGACCGGACGAGAGGCGGAGCTCGCCACCCGCACCCTATGAAACAGGCGTTATCCGCCGAGGAAAGACAGCTCATTTGACAAGATTCCTATGCCATTGCTATTCCCCTTATGTGCTAATCTGGTGGACCATAGGAGTATCATACGAAATCCTTTACGCGATCCCACCACAGGATATTCTCCGACCCTTTCTACAACCCTAGAAACCTAAATTTCTTTCTTTTGATATATAGACGCACACAGACATATACATATACATATACATATATATATATATATATATGTATATATATATATATATGTATATATATATATATATATATATTTTTTTTTTTTTTCAGTTCATCGATCAATTAAGCTAACCTCGATTTAAGGGCGTGCATCTTAGAAGTTCGATTTCTTTGGTTTTGATTTGGGTCAGATCCGGATGAATAAATGACTCTGTTTCTTTCCTATTCAATTTATTTTAAATATGGGTCGAGTCGATTATCAAATTATTAAGAGTAGACAAATGATAAAATAATGATGATGGGTGTGAATAACAATTCGCAAACGTGCGCGCACGCATGCGCAAAAATTGCCCACATGCAATATTCTAAGAAAAATCTCCCGATGTATTTTGTAAAATAACGATGAAGGCTTCCACTATATGAGAAGTAAAGCAATATCGATAACTAAAGAAAACCCTAAAGATAAAAACCAGGAACAAAATAACTACGAAATCATAATAAGACAATCTTAACCTAAATTAATAAATTCTAAAATCAAAATAGAATAGTATCTTTAATATGTCCTAAAGATGAGAAAATATATGCAAAAAAATCTCATTCACAATTATTAACTGATCCCGTGTCTATTAGGGTTGAGTGGTATTGATTTCCAAGTAGATTGAGGATACTCCAGTCATCCAATTGCGAAGTACAATATCATGTCTTTGTGAGGAACTTTATGGGCATCCAGGTAAGTCAAGCATATGTATTCGCCTCTGGATTTTCGAGAAAATAAAAATCAACTCAAAGTAAACATTCGAATAACCAAAGCTACTCCATTTCACAAATCAATCCGTAGATCTTTCTAATATATGCCAATTCCGATTGCAAAGTTGGAATGAGTTTGCTTTGGTTCGAATTGTGGGTGAGGCTCTGCCAACTTTGGAAAGCCTTACTTGACTTCAAAGCCCGTTTTGGCCCACACCCAGAACTTGTGTGGAGACGATAGGGGGGCTTGTACTAGCAGTCTTCGATGATGTGTATTTAGAATGCTATTTTAAATGTTAAAGTATTCAGCATTACTTGTTTACGGAGTTTATATATTTTTTGTATATGTTTATATATATGTATAAGGTCTCCACCCAGCAACAAAATTGGACTTCCTAATGTTTAAAAGCAGAATAAATTATTATTTTTATTTTAATTTAGATGTATACAAGATGTTCATACACTATAGGCCGTATAAACTGAATTTCCAAAAATTGTGCATATATAGGATAACTCCATATGAAAAAATAGGACTTTAGTGCTCGCATGGCTTCTAGTGGCCGAGAAGCTCATTTTTCATTAGACAAGTTCTAGACACAAGAGAGTTCATTAATCCATTCGCATATATTTTATAGAGAAATTGTCAAGAAAATCCTAAACCTACTATATGCAAGACATTGAGTCCTAAAATTTTCAATTATGCTAATTTAGTTTTAAGCATTTTTATAATTTGCTAATTTAGTCATTCCGACTTAATTCAAGTCAAGTACTTAGAACTTTCGCTTTGGCACGATCCTTGCAAATACCATCATATCCAAATTCATCAAATGAAATTCCATTTACATGATGACGAGATGGAAAGCGTTATGATTAACTTCTTTGTTATTTTCTTGCTAAAAAAAAAAAAAAACTTCTTTGTTATTTTGAGTAAAAGATGTTAAGATTCAAGTATGACGCACAACAATGTTCAAATTAAGCCATTTGATCGTTGAGCCAGCTCCTTAGAAGACCGAAATGCAGGACTTGGTGTAGGACTTGGAAGGCGTTCGTTGTTTTTTCATAGAAAGATAGGCATTACCTAAAGATCAGAATATTTCAATTCATCATTTTTGGTTCAATTTGAGAAGAAGGTAGATCAAGTAATAAACAACTCAAGAACTAGAATTTTTTTGTTCAAATTTCACCAGCTACACAAACAGCTCTAAATTAGGATCACTTATCGGATCATAAGGTTTTAGGGTATTCCATATGTTTCTAGGTAGTCCGGCATCTGCACTTGCCTCTGATGTTCGACATAATAAGATAAAATCACACTAATGTAGGATGTAGATTATGTATAACCCAAGATCTCCATAACCAGAATAAGAACAAGCATGATTAAATGGAAAGATCAATGCACCTGTTTTAGGATGCATCATTCTTGAAGCGAAAGCGGAAACACAATGTTCCTTGCACAAATCCTTCTCCTCTATTGCCCTCCGTATCACTGGCTAAATGAGGCGGCCTCCCTCACGGTTTAGCGTTAGGTAAACGCTTCTTATGTGAGGATACGTGAGAATTAGGGTTAGAGGAGAAACTTGAGCACTATTTATAGAATTTCCAGCCATGCCCCCATATTACGGGCCAGGCTCAACTCAGCCCACACTAGCCAGCCCCATATTAGTCTAATTAAGAAACCTTCTATCTCACTTTAGATCAAACCCCGTAAAACGGTAACCGTTAAACGGTAAATAATAACGTCAATTAATGTAGTCTACATATCAGGAAAACTCTTACATTCTCCCACTTGGACTATATTAATTGAAATGTGCGCACATTAGTCCAGAGATAATTCTTACTAGTCAATCCTATCCAATAAAGTCTCAAACACCGAATTATGACGGTAACTACATGTATACACACAAAGCCTTCCATGGTCATAAGTGCTTTCAATTTTATTGATATGGATTCAATATGGTAGTGTGTCAAATGGCTAACATCTCTCATAGAGAGATCCCATTTGTCAATTACCATTCTCTTACCTTAGGCGACATAAAAACTTGTGCCGCTAGAAAATGACTTTATGGTTCCAATGAACCCACATATGTTTTGTCCTTATGGTTAACATTTCTTTATGTATCACAAGACATATGCACAAGGCTAATAACCGGATGCCCTTAGACTTCACTCAAGGTTTAAGTAATACCTTGAGACTTTATCAATATGTATTCAACATAACAACACATTCAAAAATATTTTATTGAATACAAAAGTTGATACATATCAAACCTTTACTAAATGTAATGAACCACAGATGTGAATTTTATCAGAGTAAAGCCAAAATAGGTCCCACTAAACAACAGTATCCGAAGATACTCCTAGGTCCATGCTAATGACATGTCACTCAAATACACATGGGTGTAGGCCTTTAGTTAGTGGATCTGCAACCACATCATCTGTGAAAATATGTTATATTATAAGTCACATTTCTGTATCGTTTCTTTATGGTAAAAAATATTTGACCACCATATATTTAGACCCCTTGAGATTTCTGTTGTTGTTAATAAACAACACTGCAGAATTATTGTCACAATGTAGCTATATGGGCCGATCCACAAAATCAAAAACTGATAGCTCCCTAATGAAGTTCCGGAGCCAAATAGCTTGAGTAGCAGCTGAAAAACATGCTATAAACTTTGCTTGCATGGTAGAAGAAGATATGGATTTCCGTTTCTCGCTCTTCCATGATACTGTACCTCCTGCCAACATAAATATGTATCATGTCGTTGACTTCTTATCATCTTGACAATCAGCAAAATCTGCATATGAATACCCTACTAGTTGCAAGTCTGGAACATGTCTATAAATCAGCATATAATCCATTGTTTAACCTTCTTGGCAGTAACCCAGTGATCACGTCTTGGATTTGACTGATATCTGCCTAGAAGCCCTACTACAAAAGCAATATCTGGCCTAATGCAAACTTGAACATACGTGATACTTCCAAGCACACTAGCATAAGGTACATTCTTCATTTGAGTTTTCTCAAAATCTGAATTAGGGCATTATGAAAGACTCAATTTATCACCCTTAATAACAAGAGCAATTCCTGATTTGCAATCTTGCATATTGAATCTTTCCAAAATGCGATCAATATATGCCCTCTGAGACAAACCTAATGAACGACATGAGCGATTCCTATGAATCTCAATGCCAAGAACAAAAGACGCCTCACCAAGATCTTTCATATCAAAATTTTTCGATAACATCCACTTTGTCTCATGCAGTAAACCAATATCACTACTTGCAAGCATGATATCATCCACATAAAGTATGAGAAAGATATATTTCCTCCCACTGACCTTGGTGTATATGCACTGATCTACTTTGTTCTCAATAAATCCGAATGAAGTAACAACACTATGAAACTTGAAATACCACTGTCTAGAAGCTTACTTAAGGCCATAAATAGACTTCTTCAATCTACAAACAAGCTTACCTGAGTCATCTGCTGCAAAACCTTCAGGCTGCACCATATAAACCTTCTCATTAAGGTCTCCATTAATAAAAACGGTCTTAACATCCATCTGGTGTAACTTCATATCGAAATGATCTACCAATGCCAAGATCACTCTAAAGGAATATTTAGAAGAAACTGGGGAAAATGTTGCTTCATAATCTATTTCTTCTCTTTGAATGAAACCCTTAGCTACCAGTCTGGCTTTAAACTTTTCAATCTTTCCTTTGGAATCCCTTTTAGTTTTGAATACCCATTTGTAGCCAATAGGTTTGCAACCTTCAGGCAATTCAACAAGCTCCCAAACACCATTATGTTTCATAGATTGCATCTCATCTTTCATCGCATCTAACCACAAATCTGATTGAGGACATGAGATGGCATCTGTATAAGTGACTGGATCAACAATACAGCCAATATCATAATCATGCTCTCCTAGGTAAACAACATAATCTGGTGGTATAGCTGAACGCCTTTCTCTAGTAGATCTTTTGAGTGGAGCTACTTCAACCTCATTTTGAATTTGAGGAGCTTGAGGAATTTTATCAAGAACTGTCTCAACAATAGGATCTTGAGCCACAACAAGTTCAATTTGTGGTGCAGGAAGCTCCGTAGTTGTTTGCATAGGAGATGAGAATCCAGTAATCCCCATCAAACTATCATCTTCGATAGTTTGTGAGCAGCTACCATTTTCAGCTACATCAAATTCAAGAAATTTTGCAGTTTGAGATTCCACAATTCTTGTACCTCCATTGGGGTTATAAAACCAATACCCATTTGAATGATCTGGATAAGACACGAAGTAACACCGTGTAGTTTTGGAATTCAGCTTATTCAGTGTTGGATTATATAACTTCACCTCTGCTGGACATCCCCAAACTTTAAGATGATTCAAACTAGGTTTACGTCCAGTCCACAACTCAAAAGGAGTTTATGAAACAACTTTGATAAGAAACACGTTTTGTATGTGAAAATGTTGTTTTCAAAATACCATCCCATAAAAGACCGAATAAATTAGTCTTACTAATCATACTCATCACCATGTACATTATGGTGTATATATGCCTTTCAGCCAAATCTTTTGTCAGGATTTTCAGGCATAATAATTAAGTTACCACCCCAGAATCTACCAAGTATTTGACAAATGACCCTTTAAGCTATTTCGCATTGTCATACTTGCCAAAATACTCACGGCCACTATTAAGCCTGACAACCTTTTAAAACTAATTGTAATTATTTATTATTTATTTCGGTCATTTTCTCTAAATAGAAAACTTTTGGAAACAACCTTTTGGCAAGGTCTTTGCAGATGTGTCCTAATTTCGATATTAAACAAGACATAATTACAAGCCACTAAGGCTTCCATCATCTTTTAGCAGTGCAGTCAGTAGGCAAACCACTTTTCAAGTGTTCTAAAATGGAACGCTTCATGGATAGCAAGCAAATTCTATTGTTTTTTTTCCAAGCAGTAAAATGTGCTTTCTGATACACATCTAGAGAGTTACATGCAAAATCACATAATCTCCTTTGGGCGCGTGGCTGGTGGCGTTAGACTCATATGGTGATTTCCTATCTTCTACTATATTTATTTTATATGTTTGATGATTTTATTGATGTGAAATTGCATACGAAACCCTAAATACGTGTATTTTAAGTGAATTTTTGCGTATTGTTCCTTGTATTTTTCTGTGATTTTGGAAATACAAGTGCTGGGTTACAGGTATGTTATTTTATTAATGAATAAGACAGTGTAATTAGCATGGTACGTGATTTGAGTGATATGTGCCCTTATCACTAAAGTTGAAATCACATATATATGGTGCATGTGAGATGTAGATTTTATATCTTTGGTATGAGAGAGTTTCAAAGAATTCAATTGAGTAGTGATCACCAAAGTGGCACGCTTGATTGGGTTTGAGAAATTTCGATCTTGTAACTGATTGGAATGTCTCCTGGTCTAATGCGTGGTCATACTCCCAAAGGAGGTGATTGTGTATTAGTTTATGGAGGGATACATGATGGTGTGGTGGAGGAGTGATTAATCCTAGTGGTTCATATGCCCAAAGCTGATGAATTCATGAAGATTAGAATATATTCTCATGACTACTATCATGTGGGGAGTGTACAACTGCATGTCATGTATTCTGCCCAAAGATGATTATGTGATTTTGCATGTAACTCTCTGGATGTGTACTTGTGTGTCAAGTTACACAATGCTCACATGGTGCTAATTATTTATATGCTGTTATCTTTCAGTCACCTTTTCTGTAAACGGTAACTCTGTCACTATTGAGATTCTTGCTGGTTCCAACTTTAAGAAATGAAGAGAAGATTTTTTGTTTGCTATGGAGATGGCAAATGTTCATATGGCTCTGATACCACATGTAGGATGCAGATTATGCACAACCCAAGATCTCCATAACCAGAACAAGAACAAGCATGATTAAATAGAAAGATCAACGCACCTGTTTTAGGATTCATCGTTCTTGAAGCGGAAGCAGAAACACAATGTTCCTTGCGCAAATCCTTCTCCTCTATTGCTCTCCGTATTACTGGCTCAATAAGGCAGCCTCCCTCATGGTTTAGCGTTAGATAAGCGCTCCTTATGTGAGGATACGTGAGAATTAGGGTTAGAGGAGAGACTTGAGCACTATTTATAGAGTTTCCAGCCAGGTCTCCTCATTACAAGTCAGGCTCAACTCGGGCCATACTAGCCAACCCCATATTAGACTAATTAAGAGACCTTCTATCTCACCTTAGATCAAACCCCGTAAAACAATAACCGTTAAACGGTAAATAACAACGTTAATTAATGTAGTCTACATATCAGGAAAACTCTTATAACTAATCCATTCAAATAACCACAAAGCTATGCCATATCACAATTTGATCCATAGATCTTCCTAATATACCGATTTGATTATAGTCGAAATAGTTCGAATTTTGTGGCCGAAAATAAGGTTGAAACTTTGTTTTGCCAACTTAAGAACGCCTTACTGGGCTTTATAGCTCGTTCTGGCCCAAATCCAAAACTAGTGTATATAGACTATAAAGGGGCTTTTATTACCAGCTGGCTTTGACACATGTGATGCGATGGGTATTTGGACTGCTATTTTTTAAGAGAAGAATGAATTAATTTTTAAATTAAGGTCAGTTTATTTCACGAAAAATAAATAATTTTAAAAATATTATTTGTTCATTTATTTTCATAATCAATGAAAATGTTTAGATAGAAATTATTATTATCAAAATTTAGATATAAATTATTATTATCAAAATATTATTTATTAACTAATTATTTCAAGTGACCCAAGTAATCATATTCGGGAAAGTATTTTTCAAATTTTTAGTTTTTTACTGAACAAATAGAGCTTAAAAAAATTCTTAAAATTAATTGATTGTATTTCTAACAAAAATGAATGAGCGAATAATATTTTTACTGTCAACGAAAATGTTTAAACATAATTTATTGTCGATAATGAAAACGTTTTTTATTGACTATTATTTCAAGTGATATAAGAAATCACTTTTGGGAATATATTTTTCAAATCATTTATTTTCATTGAAACAAATGGAGATGTATACAGGATAGGCACATAAGATAGGCCGAATAAACTGAATTTCCAAAAATTATGCATCTACAGTATAACTCTTTATGAGAAACAAGGATTTTAGTGCCCAACTCCCTCGTCTTTTCTATTTTCTGATGGGTCGTTCCCGACTTTAAATAATCACGATTTCTATTGGTCATGAATCTTATTTTTCATTAGTTAGTTCTAGACACAAGAAAGTTCTTAAACTGCTCATATGCATTAATTAATCTTCTACATGACTAATATTAAGCAAAGCAGTCATATTATTTTCAAGAAATTCATTTAGAAAATCCTAAACCCATTGTACGGCGGCAAATTTAGTCATAAAATTTTCAATTTTGATTAATTTAATCTTAAAATCTTTAATAATTTGTCAATCTAGTCATTTTGGCCAAATTTATTTGGAAATCATTGACATAAATGCTAGTCGTCTTAAGCAATACTAATACAACTTACACTAATGTGGATAATGTTTGCAATTTTTTTAAAAATTTTCCTTTCTCTTCTTCTTCCTTTTCTTTTGTTTCCTTTGCCGATCTCGGCAATAGCTAATGGAGGTCATCGGCCACAAGCCAGGGCATTGTAAATTCAGCGAGGGTTGCGACATCATCACCAACTATGGGTGATGCGAGGGTGTCGCCAGAAGCGATCTTGATTGAAGGTTTCTTTAGGAAGGATGCTTGACATCAACGGACACTAATTAGAGAGGAGAGCGAGCGAGCACGAACTCATGATTAGGATTTTGGGAATGGCATCAACCAACCTCGAAGACCACAAGAGTTTCGCAAGCGCGGTCGCGAGGAGTGATTGCCGCTGCTCGGATACAATTCTTGCGGTGATCGAATGGGAAAAATCAGAGTCGAAGACTAGCCCTCAGATCGGCTGCCATTAATGCGGAAACGAAGCTCACAATGGTGAAGAATGAGCAACTCCTCCTTCAATTGCTGAACCCGATTGCTCTTGAGATTGCTCCTATTCGGAGAGGGCCAGAGTACCCTCGCCGGCTATCACCGAGGCTTGGAACTGCTAGTGGGAACTAAAAAAAGAAAAAAAATCACAAAAATTGGCCACGTCAACGTTGGCCACATCATGTAGCAGCTAGTGTCCAAACCAAGTTTGTCCAAAATTATTATATTGACAAATTTTCGAAATATTAAGAATTAAATTGGTCAAATTGAAAATTGATTGTTATGTAATAGATTTAAGATTTTTTGAATAATTATTTCCTAAATGTAAATAATATTTTAAATTTTTGTGAAATAAATAAGAAAAGATTGGCTTCTATTTAATTGCAAACAAACAGGCCCTTCCACTTTTCCGTGGTATTAATCTCGGATTCTTAATGGTGGACTCATTATTTATCCTCGTAATAGTATCACGTCGCCGTGACGTCAATGAGAAGATCCCTTTGCTTATTCCTTTTATTGGACAATATTAAGAAGTAGTCACACTTGATAAGAAATATTAATCATGTTTTGAAAATTGGGTATTCATTTGAAATTGCTAAAAAGAGAATATATCTTTAAAAATCGATAATCTCTAGTGTGCGTTAAAAGTTTTGCTCTTTTTATGTTTAGATTCTTGTCTAGTATATTGGGGACACTTACTAATGAAATCCCTACTTTATAAAGCATGCAGCCGAGCATGAACTTCAACACCATTTTAATTAATGGCAAAAACCATATACTTTTCAACTGTACTTTTGGTATGGTTTTTGTGTACCATTATGGTTCAGTCAGATGGTGCTCTAGGCCTATCTCCTATGGGAATTAATAACTTTATGGATCTGATCGTTTATTACCATTCAATAATATCATCATTATTTTCAAAAAACTAAAATTTGCATTCCGATAAATATGAAAAGATACATTTACCCCTAAATCTGACATTGCCTCTAGTGCCTCACGCCCTCGATCCCCTTGCCCAGATGAATCACACCATCTCTCCCCTCTCTCTGGAGGAGCTCACGGCTCGTGACCAAAGAAATCGAGCTTGTGTCACACAAGTTGTGTGAGCCATGAACAACCACGATGGGTTCGCCGTGGCAATGCAAGCTTTGCCACAGCGCTCTCAAGTCTCCCATGGCAGAGACCAGGCTTCGATTTGCTCTCGATTGGGTCCAAGGCAGCGATCGTTGCCGGCCTCAAATTTGAGGTTGGCGACTATTAGGGACATCCGGGGGGCAGGGGGTGGTGGTGGAGGCCAACTGGCGATGGGCAAGAGAGAGACGGTGGAGGAGGCGAAACGTGCGTTCAGGTTTGTAGATTTTTTTAGGGGAAAGGTAGTTTGTAAAAGAAAATGACGATTTGTATAAACAAGTGAGGTAGTGCTGATGTAAGTTTATATGAAAGTAGAATACTAGAAATCAGAGTTTAAATTATAAGTTTCGAAAGTGGGGATGGTCTCATATAACGGATGAGAACGTGGTGATGTTTTTTTTTTTTTTTTTTTTTTTGGTAATGATCTCTATAGTGAGAACCAAAAGAGAAATCACCAGTGATTGCTTGCTCCTGCTACTTTCACACGAGCATCCAAAATAGCTAAGTTGCAATAGTTAGAATTAGAGCGCTTTTACTAACGTTTCTATTTTCGGGAATCATTTCTGAACAGAATAATTCTTTTTTATTATGTTCCCGAGAATAATCTTTAAACTTTTTAAGCCATTTGGTAACTATCTAAAATTTCAATTCCCAAAATAAAATTGCATTGGTACCGTTCTGAAAATTTCTAATCCAAATCATTTTAAAATAATTTTATTACTTTTTTCTTTTTCTTTTTTTTCCTCTTTTTCTTCTTTTCTTTATCTTCTTCTTCTTCAATGTCCACTGGTCGCCGGTCTTGATTTAATTCTAGAATTGTTCCCGGAAACAAAGAATCAACTTTTTTACTTTTTTATTTTGTTTCAAATCTACTTAAGGAATTAAAAAATATAAATTTATTTTCGGGAACAAAAATTTTACCAAATAGATTTTTATTTCAAATTTACTTTCAAAAATAAAATAATAAAAATTAGTACTATTTGACAAGTTGTCAAACATGTTCTTAACTTTTAGGAAAAAACCACGAAAAACCCCGAACTTTACCCTGAGTGACACATTTACCCCAAACTTTCCAATATGTGACACATTTACCCCATAAGGGCATTTTTGTCTTTTTAGTTTTTCTTTTTTCTTTTTTTTTTTTTTTTCCTTCTTTTTCTTCCCTCCGCCGGCCATGGCGGAGCCGGCGGAGGGGAAGCCGGCACCGATGTCGGGCGGCCCTCACCGGCGTGGGGCGAGGGCGGCTCTCGCCGGCGTCGGCGGCCCTCCCGGCGTCGGACGAGGGCCGCTCGGCGCCGGATCTGCGAGGGCACCCCTCGCTCGACGCAGGCGAGGGCCGCCCTCGCCCGACGCCGACGAGGGCCGCTCTCGCCGATCCGGCGAGGGCCGCCCTCGCCGGCGTCGGGCGGCGGCCCTCGCCGGATCGGGCGGAGCGGCCCTCGTCGGCGTCGGGCGAGGGCGGCCCTCCCCAGATCTGGCGTCGGGCGGCCCTCGCCCGGCGTCGGCGAGGGCCGCCCTCGCCCCATGCCGGCGGGGGCGACCCTCGCCCGACGCCGGCGAGGGCCGCCCTCGCCCCATGCCGGCGAGGGCGACCCTCGCCGGAGCCGGCTTCCCTCCACCGGCTCCGCCATGGCCGGCGGAGGGAAGAAGGAAAAAAAAAAGAAAAAAGAAAAAGAATTTTTTAAATGAAAAGACCCAAATGCCCTTCAATTTTGGGGTAAATGTGTCACACTTGGAAAGTTTAGGGTTTTTGGTGTCGCAAAAAAAAGTTTGGGGTAAATGTGTCACGGTTTGGAAAGTTTGGGGTATTTCACGGCGCAAAAAAAAGTTCGGGGTAAATGTGTCACTTGGGGCAAAGTTTGGGGTTTTTCGTGGTTTTTTCCCTAACTTTTAACGAAGACTTTTCTTTTCACTTTTTCTTTTTCATCATGATGAAGTGACATGTCATGGACAAGAGAACCGTTTAATGCTCTTTTAGTTTTGTCAAAAAGAAAAATGCCCTTTTAGTTAAAGGCAAAAAGAAAGAAATAAAGAAAGAAAAGCGCCCTTTGGGTCATTATATATTGGGCCCACCAAAAGAGCGCATGGGGTTTTCACGACTTTACCTCATTATTTTATTATTTCTCCTCTATTTTGAATGATATTCTACCAATTACTTTCTTATAACATTATCACACGATTTATCTTTTCTTTATATCCAATTTTATTTATTTTTCGTTCTACTAAATTGAAAACCGTTCCATTAATCATAAACCTTTTTTTGAAATTTTTTGCTATTTCGATATGTGCATAAAATATATAGACTTATTAGCTGCTCTTCAATCTAATTGCTTTAGCCAATTGTTCCAATAAATTTGTACATATGAGACAAATATTTGAAGAGGTACGTGAGATCAATATAAATGTGCACAATGTTATTTTGCATTAGTTATTTTGCTTTTCTTATTCTAAGCACTTACTTTAAAAGCTTAGCTGATTGCCAAATTTTAGGAGAAAATAACTTGTACATTTAAAATCTTTTTGATCAGTACATTATTTAATTCTCATTGAAGAGTTTGAATTCACTTAAAACCTTTTGATTTTGTCAAAATATTTAAATATTAAAGCTGTGCATATTTTGTGAAAAATGAATGAATTATAAAATATTTTTACAAAATCGATCGCGTCAAATTATTTATCAATGGAAAATGAATCTATTATCTTCAATAATTTATATTTAAATATTTTCATGGACGATGATAAAATATTTTTTATTCATTTATTCATTTTTATAAATGATACAAAGTCATTATTTTTATGAAAATATTTTTAAAATTATCTATTTTCTACGAAATCACAGAGGATAAATTTACGTAATCATCTAACAGAGCGAGAGCACTCCCGAATTCGAATTCTTTTATTGGTTGGCAGCGGTTCAAGCATAGATTACGTAGTATCCCAAAGTTTCTAATCTTAGGGAGCAATATAATTTTTTAATTATTTTGGGGTTCCTAATGTCCTCCGGCTACCTCCAACTAAACGTTTATTTAAAGAGAGGGAAGAGAATATTTACTACGAAGAACGTTCTCTTTGGGCTAAGAGGTCAAAGACGCGTCGAATGCTGCTTAAGACCCACCTTCGTTTCCTCCTCTCTTTACTCTCTCCTCCCCCAGCATCATCGTCGTCGATGGCGTCGCACTTGTCTCGCAGAACCTATATTGTTTCTTGCTAAATTTTGCATTTCGCAGATCCCACGAGACCTCTGTTTACTGCTGCGCCTATTAAAGTCCACAGAAGTTGGAATTGCAGGCTTAGAAGACCAAGCCATCCCTTTGATCGAATTGAAGTCGTTTTGTCTCGTTTCGTTCTTTCCTTATGGCCGGAACGACTGCAGGACCGAGTCATTTCAAAGTACCTGGAGATGTCAAGGCTGCAGGATTTCAAAATTGTGCAGCAGATGAATCAGGATCCATTGTCGAGGGCCCCGATGTGAAAAGAATCTGTGAAGAAGTAGACTTTGACGAAAGGATAGAGTTCTTCGTATACTGCTTCGCTGTTTATGCCACTGCATTTGTTGCTATGGTTGGAAAATTCTGTCCAGATTTTGCCAGAGAATTAAATATAGTGGTGGCTGGGACTGTGATTAGTGTAGTTTGGAGTAAGAGAATCAAGCGTATGACTTTTTGGGATGCGGAGGAGAATGAAATTGGAGTTCAGTCGACTGCTAATGGTGATGGACTTCTTAATACCGGGTCTTGCCTCGATACAAATGAATCCAGTTTAACTTGTAAGAAGGTGGTGCGATGGGAGAAGCAAGACAGAGCAGAGGAAAGAAGGCTTAGAGAATTTCTTGTTTTCTCTGTATATTCATGTATCTCCTTTGTTGTATAATTATAATACAATCTGTACACTCAAAAAGGAATGAAAGAATTACAGATCAATTAGTTCTCAATCTATTTTCTAAGATTGATTGCATGAGATTAGGATCGAATCAATCTGATCCCAATTATCTCCTGCATATCCTCTAACACTCCCCCTCAAGCTGGTGGCTTGTAGATGTCCAAGACACCCAGCTTGCTTAAGAGATATGCATGCTGCCTTTGACATAGAGCTTTGGTGAACACATCTGCAGGCTGTTCAACGGTTCCAATTCCCATTGTTTCAATTACACCTTCTTGGATTTTTTCCCGAGTGAAATGGCAATCCACTTCTATGTGCTTGGTTCTCTCGTGCATCACAGGATTCGCTGCAAGCTTTAGAGCCGATTCGTTGTCACAATATAGTTTCGTAGGTCCTCTCAGTTGTACTCCAAGATCACTGAGTAAACCTCGTATCCAGACAACTTCACATGTAGATCTGCTTCAGCTGAGGATAGAGAGACCGTTGCTTGCTTCTTGGTTTTCCATGAGAGAAGTGAGTCACCAAGCTTTATGCAGAATCCAGTTATGGACCTTCGACTCATGGGGCATGTCGCATAGTCCGCATCACAAAAGGCTGTCATCTCCATGTTGCATTTCCTGGATAAGAGTATTCCAAGTCCCGAACACCCCTTCAAATACTTCACGACCTTCAGTGCTGCATTCATGTGGGATTCTTTTGGCTTGTGCATGAATTGGCTCAAGTTCTGCACTGCATATGATATGTCAGGTCTAGTCATGGTTAGATATATAAGCTTCCCTATGAGTTTCTGGTAGCTTGTCGGGTCCTGTAATATAGGGTCATCTTGAGATGCTCCCCCGGCATGATCTGCTGTAATCAGCCTGATATTTTGTTCAATTGGAATGACAACTGGCTTGTATCCTGATAAACCAGCTTCTGATATGATTTCCAATACGAACTTCCTCTGACTGAGAGAAATTCCTTGATGGGATCGTGCAATTTCAATTCCGAGTAAATATTTAGGTGCTCCTAAATCCTTTATGTGAAAAGTAGCATGCAAGTATTTTTTAAGACTCTCTATTGCAGCTTCATCATTTCCCATGATAAGGATATCATCTACATAAATCATCAAGTAAATAGATGACGTACCTTTAGCCCATGTAAACAAGGCATAGTCATACTTTGATTGTTTGAAGTTTGCATTGATGAGAGCATTGGCAAATTTTGCATACCATTGTCTGGAAGCCTGCTTTAGTCCATAAAGGGATTTGTGGAGATAACACACTTTGTCCTCCCCCTGTCTCCGGAAACCCTGAGGAATGTCAATATAAATTTCTTCATTCAGATCACCATGAAGGAAGGCATTGTTGACATCCATTTGATGGAGCGACTAGTCATGAATTGCTGCCACAGAGAAGAATGACCTGACAGTGACATCTTTAGCTACCGGAGAAAAGGTCTCATTGTAATCAAAACCTTCTCGTTGTGTATACCCTTTCGCCACCAACTGAGCTTTATATCTCTCAACGGACCCATCTGCTCTATATTTTATTTTATATACCCATTTGCATCCTATACTTTTCCTGCCTTTAGGAAGATCGACTATTTTCCAGGTGTGATTATCTTCTAGCGCCTGCAATTCTGCTGCCATCGCTTGTTGCCAACATGGATCTTGGGGTGCTTCTTCGTAGGTGAATGGTTCTTTCTCATCGGATATACGACTAATGCAATATTTATGCTCCGATGAAAGTCTTTCAAAGGAAACATAGGAAGATGTCGGATAGTTGATACTTGGTCCATTGAGTGAAGCACAGACATAATCTTTTGTCCATGTTGGTGGTCTCGTGGCTCTTCCCGACCGACGAGGAGGATCGATTGATGGAGAAGGAGACATTGCCGGAGGAATGGTTGCTTCTCGAGTATCCGATGACTCCTCAAGATTGGATTGAGCAGGGTGTGTGCTTTCCAATCTTTCTTCAGGCTAGTCAATTGTTTGAGGAATTATTCGCCCTGGGGATGCAGCAAGGAAGTACTCGGGAGATTGATTGTCTTCAACTATGAGTTGATTGGAGCTAGTGGAGACGTTTGAATCCCCAGTGGCTTCCTGAAATGGGAAAACTTTTTCATGAAATATAACGTCCCTGCTCACAAAAAATTCTCTTGTTGATGCATCCAAGAGATAGTACCCCTTCTGTAAGTTGGGATAGCCCATAAAGATGCATTTCCTTGCTCGTGGTCCCATTTTGTCTCGGTGTCCCATGGTCGTAGCATAACACAGACAGCCAAAGACTCGCAGATGGTCTATTGCTGGTTTCTTCCCATAAAGTAGTTCAAAAGGTGACTTAGCAGCCAATACTCGAGTGGGCATCCGGTTGATGAGGTAAGTTGCAATGAGAACACAATCTCCCCAATAGGTTGCTGGTATAGAAGCCTGAAACTTAAGGGCATGTGCAACTTCCAGCAAGTGACAATGTTTACGCTCCACCACGCCATTCTGCTGTGGAGTGTAAGTGCAGGAGCTCTCATGTAGAATTCCATGGGTTAAGAAGAGTGACCTGCATTCATGATTGAAAAACTCTTTTCCATTGTCAGTCCTTATTCGCTGAATCGATCTTCCAAACTGATTCTTTACCAGAACAATGAATGTCTTCAAGTGAGCTGGAACTTGTGCTTTTGACTGCATCAAGAATACCCATGTTGCTCTAGAATGATCATCAACAATCGTGAGGAAATAGCGTGAACCATCACGATGTGTTGTGTGATATGGACCCCAAACATCCACATGAATTAAGGATAAGACATGATTTGAACGTTTCGAATTGGAAGGGAATGCCAAACGAGACTGTTTTGCTAGGGGGCAAACATGACATTTTGAGTAAGGAAAAAAAACACCGTGTCCCATTCGTGAATGAAAAAGAGAGGCTTTATCATTGGCAATAGCATTACACAATGATGATTTATTGAAGGAAATCGTTTCATCCGGACTTGGAGAGCCGGCCCAGAAATATAAACCTCCAGAAATATTACCCAAGCCCATCAGTTTCCCAGTGGAAAGGGCCTGAAAAAAACATTTGTCAGCATTAAAGAGTATTTTGCAGGAATTTTCTTTGCTGACTTTGGACACAGAAATGAGGTTGAACTGGAATTGTGGGACATATAAGACATTTTTCAAAAGAATTTCAGGAGTCAATTGAACTGTTCCTGTTGATGTGACGTGAGTGATATTTCCATTTGGAAGTTCCACAGAAACATGTGTCTCCAATTTCCCATTTCTTGTTGAGAAAAAACTCACATCACAGATGATGTGATCACTTGCCCCTGAGTCTATTATCCATGCCCTTTTTGAAATGGAATTTATTAGGCAGTGGGATATACCTGAAAAGCTTCCCCTTTTTTCTCCAATATCTGCCTTTTGTAGTGCCTGCATCAATTGCTGGTATTCCCCGTGGGTAATTGGTCGGTCACTGCTTGCCCCAGTTGGTCCAGTCACTTGATAAGCTGCAGAATATTTTTTTTCCTTTCTCTACCGGCTTTCCATGTAATTTCCAGCAATTATCTATGGTATGATGCGGGCGCTTGCAATGTTCACAATATAATTTACCTTTATTTTTGAATTTTGGCTGAAATTCCTTATGGAAAAAATCTGGCCATCAGATCCCTTGATTGAGGAATAATCTCCACCGTTCGATCCAACTGATAGATCGGTTCTTTGTGAGCCGTCAGATCTTCGGGGAAAAACTAGGCCGTCGGATCTCCTTGACAAATCGAGACCGTCAGATCGCCTCATCAAATCCGAGCCGTCGGATCGCCTGAACATATCCGAGCCGTTAGATTGCCTCGGGAAATCCTGACTGTAGAGCCGATCCTTTTTAAAGGGCTGATCCATCATTTCGTAACCTAACCCTAGTCCCTCGCCCCCAAATCTCTCTCGAGCTAGGGTTTTCGCTCCCGATTCTGCTCCACGTCGATCTCCTCGGAGGGCGAGGGCTACAGTGTCTCCTCGTGCTTGCTCCGGGGCCGTGAGCCTCTGGCTTTCCTCTTGGATAGCCAGCTGGAAGATCCGGCCGAGGGGTGGCACGGGATCCATCGCCAGGATCTGAGATCTGAATGTCAAGTAACTTTCGTTCAATATCAGGAGAAATCGAGTCAATTTCTCTCTGTCTTTGATGGATCTATACTATCGGAGTGTCTCTGGGGGTCCCTCGAGTTTTTCCTCTGCAGTCTCGAGCTCGTTCCAGAGCGATGAGAGTTTATTGTATACGGCTGTGATCGACATATTTCCTTGCTTCAGATCTGTGAGTTCTTGTGTGAGGCAGAAAATCTTCGCTCGATCTAACTTCCCGTACATTTCTTTGATGTTGTCCCACATGGTTTTGGAATCCTCTGTTGGTGGGAGCCTTGCTGCGACGTCTGGAGAGACGCAGTTGCCAATCCAGGTGCGGATCAGGCGATTGCACTTCCTCCAGTGCCTTGCGAGCCTCTCATCCGACGGGATCGGTATCGTTCCATCCAGGAAAGCATCCTTGTCTTTGGTCGCGAGAGCCCTCCGGAAATCCTGTGACCACTTGCTGTAATTTTTCGGCCCGCCGGTTGAAAACTAGTAAGTCGAACCTCTAGACCGTCGGCGGTGGTTACATGCAAGGGATCCCCTGGCTCAGGTCGGCCGGTGACCGCCGCGATCGGATATGGAAAGAACCCGGGTGGAAAATTAGGGTTCGGGTAGGGATTTATCCGTGTACCCGACCCATCGAACCCGGATCCGTGCCCCGCATTAAATGGATTCGGGTGAGGACTCGCTCCGGATCCTGTTTCTCCAGACCCACTCCTCGGTTCTCCCTCGGTGGCTGAATTTGCCCCGCTTGCGGCTAGTGGATTCCCATCGAGGTGGACACCGCTTTGGTAAGTCATTACCCCCGGCGATGATGGATTCGGATTTTGCCCGACGTACCATGGATACGGTACCCATTGGTAAGGCTGACCCAGAATGGGTTGCTCCATATTCGCCTGAGCCGGGAACCCTCCCCATTGTATTTGTGTTTGTTGCTGTGTTGTGGGATTTGCAGGGTTTGCTCCGGCGCTTTGTCCCCGCATCTCTGTGCTTGAGGAAACTTCTCCTGTGGATGGAGTCTCGATCCCAGCAGGAGGTTGGTTTTCTGGGTTCATGGTAAGGAAATCGTGCTAGCTTCTTCTCCCTTTGAATCAAAAATGATTCTTTCGTTACAGTCTGCAATTCTTGCTTTTGCAGGTTGAATCTGAAAGCAATCTGGTGCGAAATTTGGAAAAAAGAGCCTCGGCTCTGATACCATGTAAGAAGGTGGTGCGATGGGAGAAGCAAGACATAACAGAGGAAAGAAGGCTTAGAGAATTTCTTGTTTTCTCTGTATATTCATGTATCTCCTTTGTTGTATAATTATAATACAATCTGTACACTCAAAAAGGAATGAAAGAATTACAGATCAATTAGTTCTCAATCTATTTTCTAAGATTGATTGCATGAGATTAGGATCGAATCAATCCGATCCTAATTATCTCCTGCATATCCTCTAACATAATTGGAGGTAGTAAATCCGCCCGAGTTAGCGATGGTAGTCCTTTACTTCTCTCTGAAAGGGAAGCTCGGGACAGGATCGTGCAAGATGCTAGTCACAGGGAAGTCGAAGGTACTGCAGACATGTCCTCGACATTAGTTGCCGATTTTATTCTTAAATTAGTTGCCGATTTGATTTTTACTTTTATGGGTTTACCTGGGGAAAGGGTAGAGCACCACGTATCCTGGTTTGCTTTTTGGGCCGTAATATTTGGTGCTATGGTCAAAAATTTCTGTCAGGAGTTTACCAACGATGTAGTTCTCGTCGTGGGTTTCATTCTGTATCTTGTATTTGGCATTCCCAAGATACGCATGCGTATGATTGATTATGCGGAGGGGAACCAAAAAAAAAAAAAAAAAACAAAGTTGGAGTCCAGGTGACCAGAAACGGTGATGGACTTCTTAATACCAGGTCTTCCCTCGATACAAATGAATCCAGTTTAACTGGTGAGAGTAAATCCGTCCCTGTCAGTGATGGTAGTCCTTTACCTCTCTCTGAAAGGAAAGTTTGGGATGGGATCATGCAAGATGCTAGTGAGCACAGTTGGAGTGAAAGCCGCCGCCTCCTCATCGCCTGCCCCTCTGACGACCTCATCCGCCAGCTCGTCCACGACCTCAATTCCGGCTGCCTCGACAAGCAGAAGCAGGCCGCCAGCAAGATCAGGCTCCTCACCAAGAACAAATCCGAGAAGCGCATCCGCATCGCCCGAGCCGACGCGATCGAGCCTCTCATTGCTCTCATCTTGTCCCCCGATCCTCAGGTAACTACCAGAAAGTCTTTCGTGGGTCAGTTATTCGTTGTCGCTGACCGCAGCGAAGCATAATTTTTAAATTCCATCGAATTGGTAACAGTCGGATAAAACCGAGTTACTAAATGTTGCACAAAAATACTTTTCTTGTCTGCTCAGGCGCAAGAGTACAGCGTCACGGCGATTCTCAACCTCTCGCTCTGCGACGAGAACAAGGAGCTGATAGCGGCGTCCGGTGCGATAGAGCCGCTGGTGAGGGCCCTGAGCATGGGGACACCAATGGCGAAGGAGAACGCAGCGTGCACGCTGTTCCACCTCTCGAAGATCGCGAAATATAAGGTAGCGATCGGGCGTTCAGAGGCGATCCCGCCACTAGTGAGCCTACTGGAGAGCGGGGGGTCGCAGGGGAAGGAGGACGCGTCGACGGCGCTCTACTCGCTCTGCTCCGAGAATGAGAACAAGGTCAGGGCGGTGGAGGCGGGGGCGATGAGGCCGCTGGTGGAGCAGATGGCGGACCTGGGGTCGACCATGGTGGACAGGGCGGCGTTCGTGGTGAGCATGCTGGTGGGGGCGGCGGAGGCGAGGGCGGCACTGGTGGAGGAGGGGGGGATACCGGTGCTGGTGGAGCTGGTGGATGTGGGGACGCAGATGCAGATGGAGATCGCGGTGGGGGTGCTGTTGCAGCTCTGCGAGGACAGCGTCGAGTGCCGGAGGAAAGTGGGTCTGGCAGGGGCGATTCCGCCGCTCATGGCCCTCGCGCGATCCGGCGCCGGTCGCGGTAAGCAAAAGGTAAGACCCCCAATTTGGCTCTTCTGCGCGCGTGGTGAGCTCCGCCACGGGCTGCGAGCCCATGGTGAGTGACGTGGCAGTCATATTTTAAAGAAAATAAAATCCTTTTTTTTTTTTTTTGGGAGATAGCACTAAGTTTTTAGGGTGCAAGATATTATTTAGGGGGTGCATTGTTTCCGGATAAAATCTAAAATCAAAGAACCGCATCGATAGGAATTTACGGGTAAGCTGCGGGTTTTACATAAATGGACCTTGGAATCTTAAATAAGTTTTTGTGCTTTTCTTTATTTATAATATTTCATAGCGTTTGTGAATAATTTGAAATTACTAGTCCAAGAATTCATTTTATGGCAGTGGTTTTTATTTTGTTAATGTTTTATGTTTTTATATATTTAAATATAAGTTATCGTTATTGGATTATAGTAATAAGTAATGATCATTTAAAAGTGATTTTTTATTGTGACAAATGGAACATGAATAGAACTTAGAACTAATTCTGAAATAAGTTGTGGAGTATGCAGTGTAAATTTCAGATTTCAAAAAATTAAAAAACTTGTCATAGCAAGTAGATTTCAAGGGAAATCCGAAACCGCTCACTTTTGATAGGGGACGTCAGGACTAAAACAGTCTTTTCGATTGAAAGTCAATTCGTGGGTGCAAGTGTATTCGTTTTCATCCCACGTCCTACGCTCCATTGTCTTCTTCTTCTTTCTTTTTTTTTGGGAGGGGGACTTAGATCATCTGTTGGTTTTATAAAACGATTTTGTTGAATCTTCGTAGATCGATTTTGTTCTAATTGCGTGCTGATTGTGGAGACAGGCGAAAAGACTGATGGAGCTTCTACGGCCATCGGGATCTGGCGACGCTGCTGCCGGGACATAAGAAGTGTCAGCCTGAGGGTGGTGTCCCGCCGCCACCCCTCGAAAAAAAAACCCAGCTCCAGTGTGCATGCTCCCTCTAATCTAATTCTCCCCCTAACGAAAAAAAGTTACATGTATAAATTTAGATGTGTCAACATTTCGATTTGATTCCATTTAGGTTCTTGTTATGCTAATCAAATTGACTACACACATTTGGATATGTGTATGTTGCAACCCAAACTGAAAATACAAGTCGATTAGGCTTGGTTCGCGTTTTCAGGTTTTCCTTTTTGTGGTGAATCAAAGCATCGCTGAACCATCAGCAATCATGCCATATCTTTTAGGAACTTCCATCACCATCTTCTATTAAAACAAACCACCAAACATCTTATATATGGAAAGATGGGGTTGAGTTTCAGCATAATCAATAATAGGAGATGGAAGTGTCAATTGCTTGCATAGTTACAACGAATTACGGTCACTATGATAGTCCTCCATCTGTGATGAATGGCTAAACATGGATCAAAATATCAGGCTTTAGCTTCAGTTTGTAGAGTATTGCCAACATAAGTTTGCACCCCGCCCATTCCTTACGACTACTCCAAGCTCCATCACAAATAATTCCGACCAGTATGCACTAATACGTTGGTGATCAAGATCCTATAGAATATGCTCCTATTTCATTTGCCAATAGGTATGTGGCCCTGTTGGTAAAGGAATTGGGGATGGGATTTGAAAGGATCAGCTCCGGGGTTTGATCCTTGTGAGCATCACACACATATACATAGTAGAGAGGAGTGAGATGATATTAAAAAAAGAAAAAAAAGGGACTCTGGAAAGATGCCTTAAAACAATAACAAAGAAGCCAATTACCCACAACTTTGTTCCATTTCTTTGATCTTTACATGCAAATATCACCTGCATCACGTGCATGTGTCCGCATCTATTTCCATTGCCTTCACAAGATTTATGACAACTAATTAAACAATCATAACCATAATTGAGTATTGATGCCTCGGTGACTCAAGTCTAAGCATTCAATATATGTGACGTCTCTGGATTAACCCATCAGAGGTATTATCCGCTTTGCCTCATCCTATATTAATCCCCACGGTTTTATCCTTTAGCGTGTAGGTGAACATCCAAGAGGTCACCCATAATGAGAGTACTCTCACATTGAATATACTTAACATTATCGTTATGTCAAAAGGCACTTTCGTGAATTAATTCCAGTTTTCATATATATATATATATATATATATATATATATATCTCAAAATCCCTTTTCTTATATTCGATGTACAGTTTGATTTATTTCTATCCCTTTCGTTACCCTAAAAGCTTGCCAAGAGCTACTTCTTGTCCAAACCTTCACTAAGGTATTGTTTGCTTTGGCTCGTCCTATATTGAGCCTCATGATCTTATTTTTTAGCGTATGGGTGGGCATTGTTCTAGGAGGTCACTCATTTCGAGAGTGCCTCTACCTGAGCACGCTTAATTTTAGAGTTCCAAAGCTAATAATTGTCATCACATCAGAAGACGCATCTACGAGTTAATTCTAGCTTTTACACACTTATAAACACATCTCGAAATCATCGAAATCATTCTTCCCTTGTTTGGTACACGGTTTAATTCATTTCTACCCCTTTCGCCATTTTAGAAGCCTACCGAGAGCTACTCCTTATCTAGGCCCTTTGACCCGAGCAACCACTTCCCACCATTATCAAACCAAGTCGTTACAGGCCCACCAGTGGAACCACACACCTACTAGAGGAGGTCATGCTTTGATATTATATTGTGACACCCTAGGTTAACTTAGGGAGGTATTGTCCGCTTAGGGCCCATTTGGTAATGCGCCAAATAATACATGAATTTATTCTTTTGTTCCTAGAAATTAAAAAAAAAAAAAAATCATTTGGTAACATTTTTATTCCTGAGAACAAATTTGTCTTTGGGAATAGAGTTGAAACATAATCAGAAATTAGGAAAAAAAAAAATATTTCTTGTTCCCTAGAGCAACTCCAGAACCAAGACTAAACCATTTTTCTTTTTATTTCTTTTTCTCTTCCTCTTCTTCTTCCCCTTTGGTTGGCGACCAGTCAAACAAGGTCCAGCAACCTCGTCGAAGCCTTGCTAGAACCTTGCCCAGCCACAGCGAGACTTGGCCTCATCAAAGACTAGCTCAAATTGGCCTTGCCCAGTTGCCACAAGGTCTGCCTCGTCGTTGCCTAATGAGGCCGACCTCATGGCAGCTGGGTGAAATAGACCCTCACCTAGCCACGGCGATAGCAAGAAATTATTCTCGAGAATAAAATGATCCCCAAACGCACCCTCAAGCTTGTCCCATACTGAACTTCACAATTTTGCCTTTTAGTGTGTAAGATGGGTGCATTCTCAAAAAGTCACTCATCTTGGAATTGCTCTCACTAGAAGCATGCTTAACTTTGAAGTTATAAAGCTAAACATTGCCGTTACATCAAAAAAGTGCATTTGTGAATAAATTCCAATTTTTCCTTACATATCTCATAATTGTTATCTCCCTATTTGTATAGTTCAATTCATTTATGCTCCGTTCGCTATACGAGAAGCCAACAAGGAGCTGCTCTCTGTCTAAGCTCTCTAACCTCAGCGACAACTCCCTACCCTCATTGGACTGAGTCGTTACAATGTATATCCATAAATGAGATAGCATAACCACATTAGATGCATGGTGCAGAATGTGTTGCCTGTCAAACTCGAAAACATCTTTTAATGATTCCAATACGCCATCACATGAGGCTTGTTCAAGAAACAAACTAATATCATAAGAAGAATGTTGAGACAACTCCATCAACTCTCACAAAAGACATTTTGACACAAAAAATCTTAACAGAGAGTAGGCGAGTCACGCACTCAGCGGAATTAGATATAATCCGTTAAACTATCTCAAAATCCAAGATCCGATAACTCACAGATAAACCAAATAAGTCAGCACATGGACTCGTCTTTATACTAACACCAAATAAAATGAGGAAGAACCATCTCTAAATGCCTAACACAAAATATGAAGAGCAAAATTAGACCTCTGACAAGAAACTATCAAAGGATTCTTCTCATCTTTGTATACGTGATACCTTTTGCACACTTTCTCCTAAGTTGCAACTAAATGTTGCATCGCACTCAACTTCATATCTCTGAACATCGCCTGAGGAAAACAAGAGCATTTTAAGCAACACAAGTTGCACAAACAGCAGAACATTCATGTAGCTGAATATTTGATTTGAGAAAAACCTTGAGTCATCTTCGTATTTCTCGATCAGCAGCCTAATGTGAACACGTTGGATAGCAGTCGATGGCTGCAGAAGTGTAGATTTGCCGTTTCCTCAGGGTCTCGAGAGCTAGCCTTGATGCTTCTACAGGTGTTTTTGGAGGTGGACTTGATTCTCTCCATGCCACTGATAGCCTTCTATACCTTTAGTTTCAAGAGAGAAAAGGAATGTACTGAAAAGGCAAAAGGTGAGCAATCGGTCTAAGATACAAAGGGATATCAAAAGATTGGAAAATTACTTTTTGTGAAAACCCTTAAAACACTTGACACCAGAGAAAATCCTGCAAAAAGCCGCACAACTCCACAAAAATCTAACATACAATTTCAGATTCGATATGGTTATGCACTGTTGGGATTGTCGGATCCCTAAAAACCGGATTCGACCCTAAATCGAACCCCTAAACTTGTGCGGAAGACGAGCCCGAGATTTCTATATGCATCACCGATCCTAAGACACATCACAGAATCGAAGTACCTTGTTTGCCACAGATTAAACACCAACGCCGCCAAGAGGAAGAGAAAAAAGGGTCCTGTTTGATCCGATGATGGCAATTTGCCTTGGAGGAAGAAAGGGTGTCGCCTTTTGCCTTTTTCTCTTATTGTTCTTTCTCTTTTTGAGTGTTTTGGAGGGAGGGGGGAGGAGGAACGTACGTAATGCCAAAAGGTACGTTTCTCCCTCCCTTTCCCTCTTTATATACCTCCCCTCAAAATACAAACGTACCCCTTTGTTATATCCCTCCATCCATGGGCCCTAATTCTTCGTGGGCCGGGCTTTTAGGCCCAACATGGGCGAACGGGCTAACTTAGGTCCATCCGATTAATTAATTAAAATCATCATCTCCCACTCGCACATGGTGGGCCAAACAGGATCCTCTTAACCTCTTTTCAACATTCATACTGGTAAATAATCCGTGCGACTAGCATACTTTGAGAGCTCGTTGCCATACATCTGTTAGGAATATATAGCAGCTCATAATGGGCGTCACACTCTAAGTAGATTTAGTATGCAGTACCTTAGATCGATCGATCACATTTATATCTCTCTTGATCTCTTTTTAACAATGATATATATTGCATTCACAATTATGATTATCCCAAAGACAGTCATAATTGGTCGACCAGTGAATACAAAACTATAATGTGACTATCCAAATCCGATCTTCCTCTTTCCTTCAAACTCTCAATTTCAGTTTAGCTTGCTTTTCTAGAAATATCCTATTAGATCGAATCAACTCATGACCATTGGCAACATTTTAAGATAGCAAACACTAAATAGAAATCTTGAGAATAAGTAAGAGTCCCGAGGGGACTAAAATTGAGGAACTCATTTCCCTCAAGAGTCTCACACGGCATAAAAGTTGAGATCAAACTTTTGCCACTCTTATTGGTTGTCTCATGCATATGCAGTATGAAATGCGTATTACGGTATTAACTCCTTTGTCATGGAGCGTATGTCTATTCCTTCAATACCGTATAGATGATAGTTCAGATATACCCAATGTCTAACTTGAGTTCACGTATCTACTCATTCACATAATTCATCAGAACTCACATCTGGCATCTTAAACAGATAAAGTAAAATATGTGGGGTATTTTACTTTTGGACATAGTACTTATCATGTCCTCATCTTAACACTTAGTTAAGGCGACATATATATTTTAAGCTTGAGCTCTCGATTATCACCTAGATAATAAGCTTAAAAACCGTCTCATCTCTATTTATCACACAGTAAATAGAGGCGATTACCCGTGTGAGTGGGTTAATCTCTTACTTGTCCGACATACTTTTTCAACTGAATATAATGCACTAAGCATTAAGATGCATAAAGATCAACAAAAGATTCATATACATTAATGATGAAAAACACAAGTTCATAAATGTGAACAACTCAGGGAAATTATAATATCCAGTACATTAGACTCTACGCAATCCTAGAGATTTTACATGACCACAAAACACATCTCTAGGTATTGGCTTTGTCATAGGATTTGTTACCATTCTATGCGTAGGTATGTACTGTAAGTTCACATCCTTTCGTGCAACCATATCTTTGACAAAGTTATACTTGGTATCTATATGTTTGGTCTTGCCATGATACTTTGGATCTTTGGTGTACGCTATAGCTGCTTGGCTATCACAGTTAACCAATAATGGATTTGCAGCTTTCTCAACAACACCTAAATGATCCAAAAATCTCTTAAGCCAAACTCCTTCTTGTATCGCTACTGATAATGTCACGAACTCAGCTTCCATCGTGGACAAGGCTATACACGTTTGCTTCTTACTGCTCCATGATATGGCTCCATTGTTCGAAGAACGCAAATCCGAGAGGTAGATTTTCTTTCATCTAAATCTCCTCCCGTCGGCATTTGAATAGCCTTCAAGTCGCAGATTCTTTCCTTGGTAATTCAGCTTGTAATCGCGGTTCCCTTCGGATACCTCAGTATTCTCTTAACGGCTTTTCAATGTGCTTGACCTGGATTGGATTGGTATCTACTCACCATTCCAACTGCAAAGCATATGTCAAGTCTTGTACACAACATAGCGTACATCAAGCTTCCAACAGCACTAGCATAATGAACATGCTTCATTTGTTCCTTTTCTTGTGGAGTCCTTGGACACAGTATATGGCTCAATCCTTCACCTTTTGCAATAGGAGTGTCTATAGGTTTACAATCTTGCATAAGAAATCGTTTAAGAACTTTATTTATATATATTTCTTGCAAAAGAGATAATGATCTCTTCGAACGATCTCTTGAAATCTTAACTCCAAGTATGTATGCAGCCTCACCCATATCTTTCATCTCAAAATTGGAAGATAACCAACTTTTGATGGTATTAACTAACTCCATATTGCTTCCGGCAATTAATATATCATCAACATATAATAATATGATCACAAATTGATCTTTGGATCTTTTGATATATACATAATGATCCTCATCAATCATTGTAAAATTATATGCCATCATAGCATTATGAAAACGTATATACCACTGTCTTGACAACTGCTTAAGGCCATATATCGATTTCAAAAGTCGACATACCCTTCCTTCTTGGCCTTTCGTAATGAAACCAACAAGTTGTTCCATATATATTTCCTCATCTAATTCTCCATTGAGAAAAGCAGTCTTTACATCCATTTGATGTAATTCAAGATCCATACTTGCCACTATTGCTAGAATAATGCGAATTGAGGTGAATCTCACAACAGAGGAAAATGTTTTCTCATAATCAATTCCTTCCTGTTGATTATAACCTTTCGCCACAAGGCGAGCTTTATATCTTTCTATCGAGCCATCAGCTTTACGCTTTATTTTGAGAACCCACTTGTTCCCAATAGCTTTGCGTCCTTTTGGAAGATCAACCAGTTCCCAAACATGGTTTGACTTCATTGACTCCATTTCCTCTCCCATTGCATGCATCCATTTTTCCTTACTAGGGCAATTTAGAGCCTCATGTATATTTCTTGGCTCATCCTCATCTTGTGGAGCAATCATAAAAGTTTCCCCTTCAATGTTAAAACGTCGACGGGGAATACTTTTGCGACTTGTTCGCCGTATGGGAGATCGTTCACTTAGCACATCATTTCCCATTATGCTCCCACTAGGATTAGATAATGATCATGTCGTCTCATCATGTGGTTGTAATTGAGAATCGGTTGTATGCAATTCATCACTTCTTATATTACTCCCACTTGGACGAACTCCACTAATATCATTATCTTGATCCATGGTTTCAAATAAGGAATAATCTTCACCTATTTCGCCATTCTTAGGAAACTCATCCTCTAAGAATGTGACATCCCGTGATTCAAATTCAGTTACACTCCTACTTTCCTACTCACCTATGAACACATATCCTTTCGAGTGTTCAGAGTATCTTATGAAAATACTTTTCTTTCTTCTGGGACCCAATTTCCCAAACTTGTGAGAGGGTTTAACCCCATGGCTTAAGAAAACTTAAGTCCGGCTTTCTACCTGTCCATAACTCATATGGAGTGGAAGTAACTGATTTGGAAGGTACTCGGTTAAGTACATAGGCAGCTGTTAATAATGCATCACTCCAAAAGGTGATAGGTAAGTTAGCATGTGCCATCATGGACCTAACCATTTCCAAAGAGGGTTCTGTTTCTTCTCTCTACAACATCATTTTGTTGAGGAGTATATGGAATAGACAACTGTCTTTTTATTCCTTTTTCATCACATAATTTTCTGAACTCATCAGATAAATATTCTCGACCTCGATCAGATCTCAATGCTTTTATTTTCCTGTCTACTTGATTCTCTACCAAGGTCATAAACCTTTTGAAACAACTTAATGCTTTAGATTTATGAGAAATCAAATAGACATATCCGAATCAAGTATAATCATCTATAAAAGTGATGAAATAAACAGCCCCATGCCTTCCTCTCACATTCATTGGACCACAGATGTCAGAATGGATTAAATGCAGAGGAAATTCAGCTCTTTTACCTTTTCCAAATGGTTTCCATGTTGTTTTCCCTGCTAGGCAATGCTCACATATGGGCAAATTGACTTCTTCAATATTGCCCAACAAGCCCTCTTTGGCTAGTCTATTCATACGTTGTTGGTCAATATGACCAAGTCTAGCATGCCATACATTCACATCATTGTCATATGAATTAGGAGACGTGAGAAGGGAATAACAAACATTCACATTAACATAGTCAACATCTAATACAATGAAACCATCCAGAAAATAACCACAACCATAGAAATTTATATCCAAAAACAAATCCACACCTCTATTATGGAAGTTTATATTAAAACCTAGTTTAACCAACACTAAAACAGACACCAGATTCCGACAAATCTCCGGAGCATACAATACATCATGCAGGATCAAAGTGCGTCCACCACGCATGTTTAGTTGGCAGATGCCAATTCCTTTTACTTCAGCTTTGGAGTCGTTTCCCACATAGATCCACTTAGTTCCAGTTGGTACTCGTCGGAATTCCACGAAGGATCCTCTATCCTTCGCTACATGGTCTGTTGCTTTTGAATCTACAGTCCACAAAGGATTAGATTAAGTCAATAATACAGAACTTGATACATAAACAAAGTTCTTAAAAGCACAAGGTGTATATACCTTCTTTGGCTCGCGACAATCGCGAGCATAGTGACCCTTCTTGTTACAGTTGTAACATTTCACCCTTGTCAGCTTCTTCATTCGAGGACGCTTTCCTCTTTCACGTTGGTCAAGCTTCGGTTTCTTTCCTGAAGCACTTGGTCCCTTGCCTTTCCACCTCTTGAATCAGTCAGGACATTTGCGCTTGGAGCCCGAAGCTCCATTTGAGCTAGAACCAGCATATATATATCAGTTTCCGGCTTAGCCGCCAAGAGGCGGTCCTCTTCCAGTTCAAGATGGCGCACTGCATCCTCAAAGACTTTGATATTCTCATTGTGGGTCAGATGCACTTTCATATGCTCCCAACTTTGAGGCAATGAACGAATCACTGCTTGCACTTGTTGCTCATCAGTCAGGACATGGCCAGCATCCTTCAGCTCATTTATCATGTTTGACATTTTTCTCAAGTGTTGCTTCATGGTCTGACCATGAGGCTTTTTGTAGGAGTCAAACCTAATGGTGAGCTGTCTCAGTTTGGTCATCGAAATATGACCAAATCTTGCTGCCAATGCTTCCCACATTTCTTTGGCATTCTCAAAACGCCTGAACTCTCACATGACATCATTTTCCATGCTACTCAGCAACGTAATGCGAGTAAGGGAGTTCTTCCTTTTCCATGCAGCGTATGCATCCTTATTTTTCTTGTGTTGTGCAGTGGTTCCATCTTCAGGCTCTTCCATGGTTAGGTTAAGAGCTTCTAGCGCCTTTTGCTCTTCCAGCACATATTAGATTTTCATGTGCTAGATTTCATAGTTGTTGCCATTGAGCTTTTCACCTTTATTCAGCTCGGCAACTATGCTTTTTGTGGCTGAAGCCATTGATCTGAACAGATTATACATACATGCACGAATAATTAATGCCTATCATTTATGCATCCACTTTGCACAGACCCATCATATTAATAAACAATTTCAAGTAAGGCTTCAGAATCAAAAGGTCATTATGTTTCCAATCATTCTTCAAAAATCCTAACTCAAAACTGTCATTAATATAATTGTCTTATGCAAACTAAATTCTATAAAGTTACAAAAACTTCTATGAACAATCCACAACAATCAACAACAGCAGAAAGCAAATAATATCTTACATTCAATAGAATAATAATGTTTCTACATAATACAACTTACATATCAGTTACTACATTAACAACAACTAGACAGTAATAAATGTTTACACAAAGTATCCACAAACTATATTAAAAGAAAAACAATTGAAACATCTAAACCCAAGCTAATACACGAATTGGAAAAGCTCCTTTTTTGTTCAATTTCTTGATCTTTTCCTTTGTAACAATCAGATAATAATCATCTATGAACTCCATCACAATTTTCTTATATGTAGCGGTTTTGTTGGCATCCCATATGCGATTCAGCACTCCTTGCCATTCTGGTGGAAGGGTGTTCATGAAATATTGCATCATCTCAGACTGTGGCATTGGACGACCATTCCATATGACCTTTTGAATTTTCCCGTTGACTTCAAGAACATGATCTATTATGTCCCCGCTCTCCCATCAATAACCATTCAAATCAGCTATCAAACTTGAAAGCCTTTGCTTTTGTGCGTCGGTATGTACACGAATAGGCGTGCGAACTTAAGGGGAGGCATTGTTCCTGTAACAAATGTAGAACAAATAGGGATTACATATAATCCACATAGACATTATTGAAAAAGAAACACATTCTTCTTCTTCTTCCTTTTTTTTTTTTGGTCAACGGTCAACAGTCGTCAACGGTCAATGGTCAACGGTTGAGGTCAGTCGGGTCGGATGGGTCGGGTCGCCGGTCGGGTCGGGTCGCCAGTTGGGCCGGCGAGTCGGATCGGCCGGTCGGGCCGGGTTGGACGGACTGACCCGGCACGTGCGGCACGAGTGCAGCTGACGTCACGATGACGTCAGCTGGCGCGTGCCTCGCATGCGCCAGGGCCGCCCGGGCGCATGTGCGTCGCGCGTCCACACGTCGCCCACGCGCGTGCGTGCAACGCACGTGCCTGCGTGTTCATTAAGTCGACGCGTGCAACGCCCGTTCGCTTTGGCTGCATGTGGGGCGCGTCAGGAGGCCATTGGTGGCATTTCGCCACTCGTCGCGCTCGTCTCGACGAGACCTTTCATCCAGCGCCATTAGAAGTCGATTTCGACTTACAAAACGTCAAAAAATCGCATAAACAGTCTCGAGTGTCAGGATTTCTTGTCCTGATCGGTGCCGGCCAAATCTCTTTTCACGAAAATCAATAAAAATACATCCACAGACATGAAAGGGGTCGGGAAAAAACATGAAAATGGATCGGGAAACATAAATTCTTGCTTTGATACCAATGTTGGGATTGTCGGATCCCCAAAAACCGAATTCGACCCTAAATCGAACCCCTAAACTCGCACGGAAGACGAGCCCGGGGTTTCTATATGCATCACTGATCCTAAGGCACATCACAGAATCGAGCGTACCTTGTTTACCACAGATTAAACACCAACGCCGCCAAGAGGAAGAGAAAAAACGGTCATGTTTGATCCGATGACGGCAATTCGCCTTGGAGGAAGAAAGGGTGTCGCCTTTTGCCTTTTTCTCTTACTGTTCTTTCTCTTTTTGAGTGTTTTGAAGGGAGGGGGGAGGAGAAATGTACGTAATGCCAAAAGGTACATTTCTCCCTCCCTTTCCCCTTTATATACCTCCTCTCAAAATACAAACGTACCCCTTTGTTATATCCCTCCATCCATGGGCCCTAATTCTTCGTGGGCCGGGCTTTTAGGCCCAACATGGGCGGACGGGCCAACTTAGGCCCATCCGATTAATTAATTAAAATCATCATGCACGAAATCTACAAAAAACCAGATTTGGCGTCTTAGGCAGAAGCAGCACAAAAGGATGAAGCAGGGAGCATCGAACGCAGCTGAGCAAGGAGCAGCTAATGAAGAAGAGCTGATAGTGAAGAAGAAGAAGACGAAATAGACAGCCAGGGTTGCAACAGAGCCCAAATTATAGCCAATCCAAAACCCAGCATCGACGAGGAAAAGATGGAGCCTTGAAGAAAGGAAAGAAAAAAAAAATATAACAAAACGAAACTAGTGTACCTTGACCAAAATGCATTGTCATCAATGGTGAAAATTTAAGCAGCGATCAGTTCAAGTGTTGGTCATTTTATGTTCTTATTTGTTCATTACGGTTTGGCCATACTTCAATCCTTATTTGAGATTTTCTTCATTATTGGTGTTGATTAATAGACGTTGAAAGTATATGAGTGACAATGAGGGCGTAAGATGGGGAAGGAGTGGAAGAAACTGTCGCGTTATCTTAGGTCTCACCTCAGTGAATATGGTAATGCCGATCCTCGATGTTAAAAAATTGGCGGAAAACCATGATCCTGATAATTGGGATCAATTGCAAAAACATGTAAATTCTGTACATCTAGCCATTGATGATATCAAGAACAAATACGCGAAGCTTGAGTGATCGTAATTAGGCACTTCTAACCAATTGCCCACTAAACGTTAATGGTGTGTTCTTCAATTATCAGATTATCAAAATAATGAGAGGGTTTGGTTTAGATGACTTATTTATATGCCCATAGAAATCCTAATAGATATAATCTTCCATTAAGACTAATCCTAATAGGTATGGACAATCTCCATAGTTATCGGCAACTAGATTTGGATAATAAATCCTTAATGAAATCTAACGTGGGTAATTTTAACTAAATGTGGGATCACATTAAAAAAAATTATTACATTTTTCCACTTGATCCTAACATTTCATTGAACGAGATATTTAACCAAATCCACAAAACTTCATGCTAAAAATAAAACGCATGAATCATGGCGATAAGTCCTCTTAGAATGAGTATTATCTTCCATGTATCACAATGTGTCTCATCAGTCCATATGTGATAATATAACATAATGAATAAACCTTATATTATTCTAGGTCAAATATAATTCTTTTTCTCAAAATAGCTGAATGTATACGATTGTATTAGGAAAAACATTGCAAATGAATAAAAGTTCCACAAATCTTCCATATAAAGAAAATTTTACATGGTTCGACCAATGCCCATTCTAATTACATGATTTTTATAACTCATGGGCGGCATACTTTTAGTTAAAAGTCAGCTATCATAAATTCAATGCTTATGTATTCTATGACCACTTTTTTTTCCCTTTGATACGTTCATCGATGGCTAGATACTTGATGTTAATGTGCTTATTTCGACTCCCACTTTTGTGGTTCTTAGCCATGAAATCTACAGCTAAATTGTCACAAAATATTCTCAATGGCCCAGCAATAGAATTCACAACTTTAAGCCCCAATATAAAACTTTTTAACCATACACCACAGAAGTGGCCTCAAAATATATCTCGATGTAGATTTATAGAAATTAACGCAGCCAACGAAGTTTGAATCCCAGTAACCAACTATCTCCGGGTTTTTAGTCCATCCATACATAAGCATGTGTCCTTTTGTATTTTGAATGTACCTTATCGCCTTCTTTGCAGCTCTCCGGTGGTCTATACCTGGATTACTCTGGTATCTTCTCAACATTCCTACAACAAAAGTAATGTTAGGTTGAGTACAAACCAAAGTATATATCAAACTTCCGACAACAAAAGCATATAGAATGTTTTTGATTTTTCCCTTTCAAAATCATTATTTGGGCACTGATTCATATTAAACCTATCGCCTTTCACAATGAGTGCTATACTTGGTTAACAATTTTTCATCTAAAATTTCTCTAAGACTTTATTAATATAAGTTTCTTGAGATAATCCTAACATATCTCAAGATTTATCCCTATAGATCTTAAAGCCAATAGCATAAGATGCCTCACTCATATCCTTAACGTCGAAACTCTTATAGATGAATTGTTTCACCTTATGTAGCAATCTCTTATCATTTGTTGCAATTAAAATGTTATCCACGTATAGGATAAGAAAACAAATCTTGCTCTCATTAACCTTTTGGTACATACATTGATCTATGACATTCGCTACAAAATTAAAAGAAGAGATGACCTCACGGAATCTCAAGTACCATTGGCTGGATACTTGTTTCAAGCCATACAAAGACTTCTTAAACTTGTATACCAAATGCTCACTAGCATTAGAAAAGAATCATTTTGGTTGTTTCATGTAAACCATTTCTTCTAGTTTCCTATGAAAAACGCTGTTTTTACATCCATTTGAATCAAAATGAGCAACTAATGTCATAATAATATGAAAAAAAAAAAAAAAATCTTTCTTAGATACTAAAGAAAATTTCTCCATGTAGTCAATTCCTCTCTTTTGAGTGAATTCCTTGGGAACGAATTTGGCTTTGTATCTCTCAATGTTGCCTAATGTGTTTTTTTTAGTTTTAAAAACCTATTTACAACGAATGGCCCTCGACCCATTGGGCAACTCTACTAAATCTCAAATTTCGTTAGATGTCATAGAACTCATCTTTTCCTTCATGACATTGTATTACAAATTGGATTTATCACAACTCACGACTTGTGAAAACATTTCGAGATCACTCTTAGCACCAGCATTATAGTCAGATTTTTGTAAATACACAATATAATCATTAGAAATTGATGATTTCTTTATTCTAGTAAACCTTCTTAATGTTGCATCAATATTCTCTTCAGGAGTCTGTCGTTTAGCTAAATACTCAACAGTTTCTAGTAATTGCTAAACACCTAGGCCTACCAGATCAATTTTAGTAAGTTGTGGAATTTCAATGATTATTTGTTCAATGATCGATTGAAGTAAAGGGGCGTTGTAAACAACAACTCATTCAATACCTAAAATGGAAGGTTGAGTATCTGAATGATATTCTTCAAAAACAAAGTCCCTGAATTGATCTTTCCCACTTATCAGATCATTCTCAAGAAACTTAGCGTTTTTCGATTTCACAAATCTAGTGGTGTGACATGAACAATAAAACATGCATCTCTTGGACTTTTCAACATATACAACGAAATATTCACTTATAGTCCTTGGGTTTAACATTTTTTTTTCCTGTGGATTGTAAATTCTTACTTTAGACGGGCATCCCCATATGCGTATATATTACAAACTCGGTTTCCAACCTTTGAATAACTTAAGAGGCATCTTAGGTACAACCTTAGTCGAAACTCGGTTCAATATGTACACTATCATTTTAAACGCCGCAATTCATAGACTTAGGAAGTTTAAAGCTACTAAGCATACTTCGCACCATATCCAATAAAGTTCGATTTCTTTTTTTTGCTACACCATTCTGGCTTGGAGATCTAGGCAATGATCCCATACATTTCAAGAAACTTTACAAATGGACCAGATGCTTGTCCGCCTTTAACGTATCTACCATAGCATTCTCCGCCTCTATCTAATCTTATGATCTTAATTTGCTTAATGTATCGTTTATCTATTTCGATTTTAAATACCTTAAAGGCATTTAATTGCGAAGTAAGTAAAGATACATGAATCTTGAATAAATATCTATCAAAGAGATGAAATATCTCTGACTATTTGAGTCCATACCTTTCTTTGACTTGTTGGTTCGCTTTCCCTTTATGCAGTCCACACAAGTATCATAATTAGTAAAATCTAGAGTATTAAGTACTCCATCATTTATTAATCGCTTAATTCTATCTATGGAGACATGCCTCAAACTACAATACCACAATATAGAAGAATCACCATTCACAACACATTGTTTTGTGTCAACATTATCATGAACGTGCATCATATTATAAATGACATTATCTTGTAAATTAATTCGAAAGAGACCGTCAGACAAAATATTACTTCCGATAATTTCAAATTTATACAATAAACTGAATGTTAAACTTGAAAATTCAAAGGAGTATTTCAATGGTACAAGTCTTGAAACTGAAATTATATTCCTTAAAGAAACTAGAAATATAAAAGGTTTTTCCAAAATTTAGAACAAAACCACTATTAAGAACTATATGTTTCAGTAGCTTCTAAATGCGAACGTATCTTGTTTCCTAAATAGTTTTGTTCACTTCTCACTGATTTCGATTGGTTCTGAAAACCTCACAAGGAATTCGAAACACGAATTGTATAACCAGAATCAATCTATCAAGTGTTGTGACCCACATTAACAATGTTAGATTTATAACAAACACATAAGAGTTGGCTACCTTTCTTTTTGAGACAGGCCTTAAATTTAGCTCAATCCTTCTTCATGTGCCCCCTTTGTTTATAGAAGAATCACTTGGATTCTATCTTAATGCTAGCTTGGGGAGGTATTTTGCCTTTTCTCTTTTGTATGCTTTGCCCTTTATGCTTATATTGTATTGCCATATGAGTACTTTCTCCCCTTTCCATGAGCAACCTCCCTTCCTCTTGAACACACACGGTCATAAGTTCATTGATTAACCATTTAGTATTATGCGTGTTGTAAGAGATCTTGAAAGTGGCATACTCTTGTGGGAGAGTATTTTGAATATAGTATACAAGAAAAAATTCTGATATCCCAACCTCAAAATTTTGCAGTTGAGCTGCAATGTCCCACATCTTCATAATATGCTTACACGTAACTAGCTTTAACTATGAGAACTTTGTAATTAGGGTCATGGCATGCACTTTCTTTGAAGATTCAAAATACTCATCAATAGCCTCGAGCAATTATTTGGCATTGTTATGCTGAATGACTGAATCACGATTACTAGCAGAAAGTTTTGTCTTTATTTACATCATATTGAGATGGTTAGACCACTCCCATTATGCATAAAGAGTAACTTCAGCCTTAGTGCTAGTCTCAATAGGAATAGGTGCTCAGTCTAACTGTATAGCATAATTAATATCCATGCACTCCAATTGGAGAAGAATTAATTCCCTTCATTCTTTATAGTTATCATTGTTCAACTCAAGAACAATTATACCAAAATTAATTGTAGGTGATAACACTGCATTATAAGGTGATAAAATTACATTATAATCAAAGAAACTTATGTATCATATATTTGAGGCAAATAAATTTAAATTATGTTTTACCAATATAAAACATAGGCTACCTCTTAATGACTTGCCTCATAGCATAGGATTGAGCACCTTCAGACAAGTCCTAAAGAAGAAGATAACAAACGAATAACAAGGAAAGCAGCTACTATCCTTTCGTGCGGAGATTCACTTCAAACCTTTATAAAATAAGAATCATATAACATCAAAAACTACCTGTAGTCTAAGTTTCCAATTTAAATATATTCATAATTACTTAACGATGAAACTATCAAATTATATTCCCTCCTCAATCCTTGTGGGTCAATTAAGAAAGATAAAATAATACTTCATCCTAATTAATCACATTAATATAATGAAATTCTCGTGGGATAAAATTCGTAATATTAATGTGACTAATTACAACTAATGCCTTTGACTATATGTGATCCAAAGGCTTTTAATGTATATAATTTAATATAATCAAAGATTCTATGCCTAATTTTCAATTAATTAAATATATACGGATCATTAGACATTTAATTACATGCATAAAACATTCACTAAATTGCATATAAGGACAATATAGTAAATCAATGCACCAAGGGAAAATAGTAAATTAAGGCATGACAAAACCATAAATAAATCAATCAATGGCAAAAATATAAACAAGCTCTTATTCCAACTATTAGAAAATTTGCGAAAACCATGATCCCGATAATTGGGATCAACTGCGGAAACGTGTAAATTCTATACTAACCTCTTGTCATTGACAATATCAAGGACAAATACACAAAGCTTGAGCGATTGTAAATAGGCACTTCTAGCCAATTGCCCTTTCAACGTTGATGATGTATTATTCGATTATCAGATAATCAAAATAATGAGGATAATGAGAGGGTTTGGTTTAGATGATCTATTTATATACCTATACAAATCCTGATAGATATAATCTTCCATCAAGACTAATCTTAGTAGTTATGGACAATCTCCATAGTTATCGGCAACTAGATTTGGATAATAAATCCTTAATGGAATCTAAGGTAGGTAATTTCAACTAAATATGAGAACATATTAAATAAAATTATGACACTCGAAACGCTGCCAATCTTCAAATGTCATTGAATAGCTTTTACTAAGATCTTGAAGGGGCCTTATTTCAGATCACTTTTGTCTAAAACCCACATGCGTTGGTGGTGGATGCTATTCGGTCGTCGCAGAGGTGGACGGAGATGGATTTGGAGTATTTCATTGTATTCCGACTGATGCTAGAGAGACCGATTGGCTAAGATTCTCCTCATGGCTTTGCTCTGTGCTGCTTCCGCCTGCCGTGTCTGAGCTGCGGCATCATGTATGTTCGGACTAAATTACGGGAGACTACTTGTACTGATCGGCGCTTTCGCCTCTTGACTTATCTTGTCCCATCTCCCTTCCAGATGTCGTAGTTTTCCATTAACTTGCCACTTCGAAAAATTCTTGTTTTACTGTTGTGAGATGATTTGCCGTGGCGACGTCTTTACGAAACCGAATCAGTTCAAATGATTTGCTTGATTGCATACAAGGGCAATAGCAAATTTTCGTTAAGAACTCCTCTTTTGGTCCGTTAATAGCAGACAGCAAACTAGAGGCAAAGGGAAAGCCGGAGCAGAACGAGCTTTCGGGAGAGAGACAATTCATGGCCCAAGCGTATCATGTAAGCTTTTCTCAGATGCGTGTTATACATTCGTATGGCAATTCAAAGCCATAGTTTTTGTACCGTTGATTTAGTGCGTTTTCTCTTAATCAAATAGGCACTCCCTCAGGCAGGAGGAAAAAAGAATCGTGCTCCTATAAATAAATTAACGTTGATATTTTAGCAGTAGATGTCGGCAAACATTCTACAATGCGTCTGCATACGTAATTTTCATAAGTTTTTTTAATTTGAAGGCGCCAAATTGGCACAAACATGTCCATTACACACATAAGCAGACATACGTACGTATACGAGTATATGTTTGAGTGTTGGGTAGAATGTAGATTGTTGAAGGTGTGGGGTTACCAATCATGTGGAAAGCAGCTCTTAGCCGCCGAGAGAAGTCGACTCATTTGATAAGATCCGTATGCCATTGCTATTGCTATGCAACTTATGTGCTCATTCGGTGGACCAAACGAGGATCATCCGAAATCCTCTACCCGATCCCCCCACTACATTTTCTTGGACCCTTTCTCTAACCCTAGAAACTTAAATATATCTTTTTTTCGGTTTACTGATGGGGTGATGTTTGGGCTAATTTTCGCTTACCTCTGATTTGTTCATCTCCCCGGGAAACCTAGATGATGTAAACAAAGTTCAAAATTTTTTATGGTTTGAACACGTTGGAATCGGGTGTACTTAGCATTCGATTTCTTTCGTTTTAAATCAAGTCGGCTTCGGATGATTGAATAATTAGTTTCTTTCAATTCAATTATTTGGAATGTGGGTCAAGTCGTTTATCATGGTCAAGAAAAAAAAACGATCAAATATTGATGAAGGCCTCGTGATTGCTCATGCTCCTCCTAGACTCTGCTGGCTAGAGTCATTGAATCTTTACCAAGTCGCGCGGGCGCGCGCGCGCGCGCGAGAGAGAGAGAGTGAGAGAAGACGTGTTTTAATATCATCCCCAGTGTTTGACAAGGATTGCACGGCCCTCAATAGCGGCAGGAATTGCCCTAGCAAGAAGGATCGTGATTCGCGACCCTGTCTATTTGCAGTGACGATGGCTAAGCAACCCTGGTCATCCACCGGCAAAGTATAATATAATGTCTTTTTAACGAAAGAAGTAGTAACAATATGTAACAGCTAGCAGGTGAAATTTCTGTGCCCGAGAAATAAAAAATTGCATTTCCAAAAAGGAAGTTATTTTCAACAAAGCAGGTAAAAATCTATTATTTTAGAGGGATAATACGAGTCGAGATTTCTAGAATTCTACTTCGACGTATCCTTAGGATACGTTGAAACCGTCGTATCCAAATTCATCATATGAGATTCCATCTACATGATGATGAGATAAGAAAATAACATGATTAACCCCATTGCTAGTTTGAGTAATTAGCGATTTTTTTTTTTAACATAAGTAATTAGCGATTTGATCGTGGAAACATCACCTTAGAAGTCCAAGGTGCAGGACTTGGAACGCATTAGCTGTTTTTCATAGAAAGATAGACAATTACCCAGGAAGAAACGAAGATTATAATATTTCATCTCATCACTTTGGGTCAGTTTGAGAAGAAGGTAGATCAAACAATAAACAACTCAGGAACTAGACTGCTCTAAAAGTAGGATCACTTACACGGAATAAAGACTTAGACTTACTTAGATCATGAGATTTTATGGTGCTTCGTTGGTTTTCTAGGTAGTCATGTATCTATGCTTGCTTGCCTCTAGGTATTCGACAAAATAAGATAAAATCAGACTAATTGAATAACCACAATGGTATTCCAATTCAAAAATCATTCCATAGATCTTTGAAATATACCGATTTGATTGCAAAGTGAGATTGATTTTTGGTTTGGTTTGAATCGCGGGCGATGAAATAGTTGGAATTTTGTGGCCGAAAGTAAGGTTTGAAACTTTGTTTTGCCGATTTAGGAAAGCCTCACTTGACCTTATAGCCCAATATGGCCCAAATCCAAAACCTGTGTATTGACAGAGAGGGGCTATTACTACTAGCTGGCCTTGATGCAAGGTGTATTGGGAATGCTACTTTTGAGGGAAGAATAAATTCATTTTTTAATTTACGCTCTATTTTTTTAGTGAAAAAAATTATTTGACAATATTTTCTTAAATCAAATTATTTGTACAATTTACAAAAACAAATGCACAAAAAATATTTTTATTATCAACAAAAATATTTAGACATAAATAGTTGCCAATAATAAAGATGTTACTTTTAGTTAATTATTTCTAGTGATACCAAAACCATTTTTAGGAATATTTATTCTATCGATTATTTTTTGCAAAACAAACGGGTATGTAGACAGGATATGCACCTAAGATAGGCTGAATAAACTGAATTTCCAAAAATTATGCATCTATAGTATAACTCCTTACGAGAAACAAGGAGTTCAGTGCTCAACCCCCTCATCTTTTCTATATTCTGATGGGTTGTTCCCGACTTAAAATTACAATCGTGACTTCTATCGGTCATGAATTTTATTTTACATAAGCTAGCTCTAGACACGAGAAAGTTCTTAAACCGCTCAAATGTATTGATTAATCTTCTACATGACTAATATCATGCGAAGCAATAATTTATTTTTGAAAAATTATCTAAAAAATTCTAAACCAATTCTATGACAATCTATTCAGTTTTAAACTTTTCAATTTTAATTAATTTAATCTTAAATTTTTTAATAATTTGTTAATTTATTCAATGGAAATTACTGATATGGACGCTAATCATCTTAAGCGACATTGATACGACTTGCACTAATTTGGACAATATTTATAATTTTTTAAAATTTTTGTTTGAATTTTTACTTTTTTTTTTTCTTATTTCTTTTCTTTTGTTTCCTTCATCTTTTCTCTTCCCTATTCCTCTGCAGATCTTAGGGATAGCCAGTGAAGGTCATCAGCCACGAGCCGGGGGCATTGCGAATTCTGCAAGGGTTGTGACACCCTCACCGGATATGGGTGAGGTGAGGGTATAGCGGAAAGCAGTTTCGATTGTAGGTTTCTTAAGCGCGCTGCTAATGATGCGTGACATCAACGGACATGAATTAGAGAGGAGAGCGAGTGAGCACGAGCTGATGGTTAGGGTTTGGGGAATGGTGTCGACCAAGCTTGAAGACCATGAGAGGTTCGCAGGTGCGTTCGCGAGGAGTGATTGCCGTTGCTTGGATACAATTCTTGTGGTGATCGAATGGCAAAAATTGGAGTCGAAGGCTGTCGCTGTCGGAGCCCATGAATCAGCCGTCATTTATGCGGAAACGAAGCTCGCAGTGGCGAAGAGTGACGAAATCCTCCTTCAACGGCCGAACCTGATCGCTCTCTAGACTGCTCCTACTCGGGGAGGGCCAAAATGCCCTCACTATCTCCAAGGCTTCGAACCACCGGAGGGAAATTTAAAAAAAAAACTATATATATATACACACACACACACACAAAAATCAGTCACATCAACATTGATTATGTTATATAAAACAATCAGTGTCCAAGTGAGCAATTTCAATCAAGTTTGCCCAAAATGACTACATTAACAAATCAATTTTAGAGTTAAATTGATCAAATTAAAAAGTTATGACTGAAAATTGGCTATCATACATATTAATGACTTTTTAACAAATATTTTTAATATGTAAATAATATCTAAAGTTTTGGTGAACCAATAAAATAAGATATGCTTTTATTTAACTGCAAACAAACAGGCCCTCCCACTTTTCCATGGCATTGATTTGGATTCTTAATGGTGGAATCATTATTTGTACTCATGGTAGTATCATGTCGCCCATGACGTCAATGAGAAGATCTCCATTTGCCTTTTCCTTTATTGGACCATACATTAAAGAGTAGTCGCAGTGCACTTGATAAGAGATATTAATCATGTTTTGAAAATTGGGTGTACATTTGACATTGCTAAGAAAGAGGATATATAATTAGCAATCGATAATATCTAGCGTGCGTTGAAAGTTTTGCTTTTTTTTATCTTTAGATTCTTATCTAGTATATTGAGGACACTTACTAATAAAATCCCTACTTTTTTAAGTATGCGACCGAGCATGAACTTCAACACCATTTTAATTAATGAAAAAAATTCTATATACCTTTTTTCAACTGTTCTTCAGGTATAGTTTTTGCATATTATTATGATTCAATCGGTCGGTGGTCTAGTCCTATGGGAAAGGATAACTTAGTGGATTTAATCGTTTGTTAGCATTAAATAACAATAGCGATAATCACCGACCGTTGCAGCGTGGATGGTAGAGCCTCAAGACTCCACCGTGGAGGTCCAGGTTCGAAGCTCCTGCGAAGCAAGGAGGTTGAAGCGAGGCCAAGTGTGGTGACTTTACCCTGGCATGGGATGGTGGTTTCACCCATGCTGCCCCCAAGGTTTATTCCCTCCATACCCCCGGCCTTTCGGGCTGTCCGTGTGGTTGGAGTGTGGAATTTTCTGGGTCATCAAAAAAAAAAATAACAATAGCGATAATTGAAAAAATATTTTCAAATTTATGCTTACATCTCAAATATTATCATTGTTTTAAAGAATCTACAATTCGCATCTCATTAAAAATGAAAAAACACATAAACGCCTAACCCCTATCCCCTTGACGCTGCCTCTAGTGCCTCTCGCCATTGAGCCCCTTGCCCAGATGACCCGCCGTCTCTCCCCTCTCTCTAGAGAAGCTTGCGGCTCGTGACCGTGGAAATCGAGCCTGTGTGAGCCATAAACTCGACCATGATGGGCTCACAGGGGCAATGCGAGAGCTCTCGGGTCTCCCATGGCAGGGGCCATTGGAGACCGGGCCTCGATTTGCTCTAAGATTAGGTCTAAGGCAGCGGTCGTCATCGGCCTCAATTCCCAGGTCGGCGACGATCAGGGACGCCGAAGAGGGGAGGATGGTCGGGTCAGGAGTGGTGTCGATGGGTGACGAGCAAGAGGGAGAGGGTGGACGAGAAAAAAACGCATGCTAAGGTTTGTGAATTTTTATTTTTTTCTTTAAGAAGGGCAATTTATAATGGAAAATGGCAATTTCTATAAATAAGTGTTGTGCGACGAAAGTTGATATAAAACTAGGAGCTCATTAGAAGCCCGCCGAGCTTCTAAAGGAGTTCTAGAATTTAAGAGTACCTGATCAACTTTTAAATAAAATGAAAAAAAGTTGACAACTAAAGATCTAAATTGTAAATTTCAAAAGCAGATATGCCTATAATATATAGAATGGAAATCTCATGATTTTTTTTAATTATCTAATTAAAAGAGAAATCACCGGTAATTGTAATTATGTTCCCACTTATTATCACACGACGTATGCAAAATAACGAAGCTTGCAATAGTTAGAATTAGCTTTAAACAAAGACTTTTGTTTCTCTCTCTCTCTTTCTTTTTTTCTTTTTCTTTTTTGTCACGATGAAGTGACATGTCATGGAAAAGAGAAGAACCGTTCAAACGCCCTTTGGTCCCTAACTTTTAGCCCCATCCAAAGTATGCATGGGGGTTTCACTTCATAACTTTACCTTCTCATTATTTTATTATCTCTCTTCTCCAATTTGAATGATATTCTACCAACAACTTTCTTATAACATTATCACACGATTTTTCTTTTCTTTGTACCTAATTTTATTTATTTTTCATTATACTAAATTGATAACCGTTCCATTAGTTATAAACCTTTTTTTTTTAATTTTTACTACTTCAATATGTGCATAAAATATATAGAGTTAGTGGCTCCATATCTACCCACCTGATTTTGCCAATTGTTTCAATAAATCTTTATATAAGGGACAAATATTAGGAGAGGTATATGAGATCTATATAAACTTTCACAATGTTATTTTATATAAGTTATTTTGCTTTTCTTATTTTAAGTGCTTACTTTTAAAGCTTAGCTGATTGTCAATATTTATGGGAAAAATAATTGGTAATGAAATTTCATGAAGTATGCACACTCGTCACTATAACACAGCGCAATATACCATGTAGACTTTTTGTCCATAGGAATAATCGATGCTAATGAAATATCCATGAGGTATACATACTTGTCACTGTAACACAACAAAATGTACAATGTAGACTTTAAATGTTATCTATAATAATATACACAAATAATATTTTCATTCCTCTAAATTGTTATACAATTCTTGGAGAGTGGGTAAAAAACCCTTTCATAAATTGAATTTTTATGTTGCTATGTGAAAACTTATTTCTCTAATTACTAATATTTCCAATTCATAAAGACTTTACATAAATTTATATTCTCTGATATCTATTTTATTTTATTTCTGCGAGTGTCGTACTTTACATAGAAATGAAAAGGTGAATACCTTCAACTGGGTATCGCGCAGATCCATCCTAAGATGTGGTATGAGAAGACGATGGAGCATCTTTATATTTCAAGAAAGTTAGTACTATAAACGATTTGAGCTTTCATTCGATGAAAGAACATTCGATATGATATTTAATTATGCTCTTTATCATTATCGTTTTCTATTTTTTCCTCAAGCGAAATATTCTGCGTTTTATCAAGAAGTAACTTCACAATTTCAAGACAAATATCATGCCGCACACTTTAATTTCATCATAATCTCCAAAATAAAATCGAGACTTTTTAAAAGCAACTCGCAATAGTTTCTCTTCAAATTCAATCATAAAAAAACAAAAATCGATGTAGACATATATATAAATTTAAGAAATATCTGTTAGTGTAACATGGTGACATATGAATAAATAATTGATCGGACCTACCGATCAAAAATATCCCCGTCGGCACCTTACCGCTCGCCTCGTGATAAACGAGCGCCGGCATTCCGGACGCACTCGATCTCTTGCCAAACTTTCATTTCATTATCATATTTTCTCTGCAAAACTATAAGGTAGAAACTTAGGAAAGTGAAATGATTACTCCAAGGAAACGTGTCTGGTCGGTTGCTTAGCTTTTAATTAACACGTGGTTCCTATTCTGTCGTAGCCGCTTTGTAACGAGGTTTGAGGAGGCTGCGTCGTGCTCTGTCTACATTACTTTCACTTGAGTATGCCGACCTTAATGATCGAGTATCTACGTTTACATTTGGTATGAATATGAGTATTGGGGAATAGGCGAGAGGATCGAATGAGACGTATGACCTTACCTTAGATTGGTAGGTAAACAAGCAAGAGGCGACTGGCACGAGCATCTCTTTGAATATAACGATACAAGTCTCGCTCAATCAAGGGGAAGATCCTTGGTAGGGAAAGCACCACGCCAGAGGAAATTACTAGTATGAAAGTCGCTCGAAACTATACGACTTCTGTTGGAGGTAATTCATACTTCTCATTAACAGGATAGTACGGGAATAACTATTGGATATATAATTAAAGGTTGTAACAGAGAGGTGCGGGATGCTAATTACAGTATGATCCTCTGATGGACGTACTCTTAGTTTAAGGGTAAATTGGGATAAAACTTGTATCTCAATTCCTCTTTTATGCTTTTACTCTCTCTTTTGTTGTATTTGAGTGTCAAATCCTAATAGCTCTAGCCTATTGGATCCACCTTAACTTCAAGTAATTTACGAAATCTAGTTGTGGGGTGAGATCAAAACTTTACCTTGGACAAGTTTTTTAAGCTTTTGATACTATCACCAAATCTAGTTCGAATTTCTTGTGCTTCGAAACTAAAGTCATTGACTTAATCAATAAAAAGGATGGGCCAATTGCTTCATAACATAGTAATCATCCGTCCTAAGACTCTTTCTTCCCCAGCGCCTTTATTCATGTATCTTAACATAGAGAATTCATATAACTTTTTCCCCCTCTAGAAAAGGTCGAACATTGTCCGCTCTAATGATCGTTTGCCCATGCCCGCACGGCTCTAATATGTACTGTTTTAGGTAGCGCCATGCTCATGCGGGACCGCAACAATTCATATCTAGGTGACGTTGGATTAGGGACATATTCGTATAGCCCCACCCGAGCAACGCTGAGATACCGCGTGCGCAACTCTATGACCCTCCATGCTATGTTGAGGATATGCTGAGACTCGACTGCCGGTTTGAACGATCCATCCATATCCAGCATGGTGTGGGGATCGGAGACGTATCCGAAACTGAGGAATCCCTCGGCGGCGCACGACCGGTTCGATGTGTTAAAATCACAGTGCTCTGTCTCCATCGATATCCGGACTCACGGAATCGCTTCATTTTCGTACACGCGGCCAAAGAGGGCAATCTCGAATTCCGACGCGGTCTCGGTTTTTGACTTTACAGGAATGGAAGGATCGAACGAGGGCAGGAAAGAGGGAGAGAGGGACAGCTCGGGGGTGTCGTCGAAAGGGCGGAAGGGACGAAACGATGAAGCAAAAGGCTAAGTCAGCCTCTTTGTAGCTTTGTCAATTACGACTACAAACTACAACCACCATGGCTCAAGAGAGTGGTTTTGCGCGTTGACCTGCCCCCCTTTCGGGCCTGCTCTTGCTGCGTATGGAGGGAGGCTCTGACTTTTTCTTTTTATCTTTTTAGTTTTATGTCCTTTTTATTTTAAATTTCGAGGGGTTAGGTGGAGTTTGGGTCCGTTTGGGTCGTGTGGCCCCCACTGGTGACTCCACGTCGACTGGGTCAAGGCTTTCCGCTTCTCACGGTTGGGAGTCAAGAAGGCCGCGTAGATTGTTCGAAGGAATCGGAGCGTTCTTTATTTCCGAGTGAAAATAATAATAATAATTAAAGACCCTATCGATGTCGTCAAGTTTATAAGATGATGAATATATAATTAAGTCTTGGAATAGTAGTGCGTTTTAGTGTCAATGATTGTAGATGATTGTATTGTATATTGGTGGGATGTTGAGACAAGTTTGGAAATCGGAGGAGATTTTAAGTGCTGTCGGCCTTTAAAGATATCTCAAGCTTTGAAATTCCAATTAGGTCACTTAACAATATCTATCATTCATAGCGAAGTAATGTTCTTCAAATAATGCAACGCTCTAATGTTACTAATTTTGGCGACAATTCACCTTGGAGTCGGTCATTTTTAAAATGGAATTGAATTTAACCGGATCATAAATATGCTTTTGCTACCAATCGGCATATACTTAAAGGCAACCAAACAAAATAATAAGGTGGAGTTGAATTATGTGAGCTACGAGTCCCCATAAGATCTTAAAAGGTCACATAAGGTAAAATGAAGCATGCATATTTTATGCTTTATGAGGAATGCCCACCAAGCGATTTCTAGTGTCCCAAGTCATACTTAGGACATCTTCTCTTGAGATATTCTCGGATTCGACATAAGAGTCAAAAATCCAAACGGTCATGCTAAAAAATTTCCTAACCGTCGATGGTGGAAGACTATATATTAAAAAGTCAAACATAAAAGTTTAAATTTATATATGAAGAAATGTCACACGCATGCATAAAGAATAGCTTACTTGTCAATATTCATGATATTTCGAAGGAGGGAAAGTAAAGGATTAGGAACGGTAGGTTGAAAATTTTGCGCGGCCGAAGAAGAAATAGTGAAGAATGCGCGGTGAATCTTACGGACTAAACCTAATTTAGTGGCAGCGATTTTAGGAGTCGATAATCGCATTATGTCAATAAAGTTCGTTCCTTGTTATGGGACGAGAAAAAGGGCGATGGAAAAAGCCGAAGCAATCGATTGCACATAAAGCGGCCATCATCCAATGGCCATCCCCGCGATGGCGACACATGGATGGCGAAGGCCGTAGGAACGAACGAGGCATCCGACCAATAGGAACCGTCCGCGTGGTCCAGCATGGTGGGACGCGAAGCCCTAGAAAAGTCGCCTGCCCCTTCGGCCTCCAGTCATCCCCGCACGCCTTTGCTCGCGGTGGGATTGAGAGCGATGGAAGAGAGATAGGGAGACAGCGACGGGCGAATTAGCGAAGAGCCCAACACTACCGCCTAATTTTATTTTTTTTTCCTCCACTTTATTTAATCTTCTGCTTCTTTTTTTTTCTTTTATAAATATTAAATATCTCTTCTTCTTTTCTTTTTTTTTTTTTTTGATTTCTCTTTAAAGAGAAAGGTGTGGCCAGTGGCATTTCCTTTTCGCGAACCTTTTCTTGTCCGCTTAAACAAATCCCCCCAAATTCCACGCACACGACAGAAGAAGAAGAGCCAGGCACCACCATCGTCTCTCTTTTTCAAAATCCAAAACGGTGACATCGTCGAGCACAGAGCGCTAGAGAACAACTCGAATCCGTTCACACATCAGAAATCCACTCATTCATTCCGTCCAAAAAGAAATAAGGATAAGAGAAACAACAAAACAGTGTCGCTTTGACTCCCCAAATCAAAGAAAAACAAAAAAGAGGAGAAAATTCACTCGTATTTACAGTTCTTTTTTTTTTTTTTTTGTGGGGAGGGAGGGAGGTCGGGAAGGATTATACATGTGATTTTTCTTTTTTTTCTCCGGTGGGGAAGGGGATTAGATACAGGGGAAAACAGAGGGGAAGCATGTGGCGGGTTGGTAGTCGGGTGGGCCGGAGGGGGACACCACCACCTTCTCAAAGCTGACACCTATGATGTCCTGGCAGCGGCGTCGCCGGATCTCGGTTGCCGTAGAAGCTGTATCAGTGTCTCCGCCTGTCCACATTTCCGCAACCATCAGCACCCAATCACGCCCTTAATTTAACCCCCAAAAATTCAAAAATATACGAAACATAATCGACGAAATTGGGTTTTATAATCTATCGACCGGAGCACCAGGTCGCGGGTTGGGATGGAAAACGAATATACTTTGCTCCCCGATGGAACTTAGAAGACTATTTTGGCCCTGACATCCTCTGTCGTGCAGCCAATAATATCTTTGATCAGAGCGACACGATTTCGTCGTTCGAATCTTTTTAGTGCCTTGCATTATCGGGGAGCCCATCATGTCTAACCCAAGGACAACAGAGAAGGACGACAAAAACTAGGATTTTTTTTTAATTAATTTTCCCCGGAAGAAAATGATGGGACCGAAACCTACGCCGCCGTCGGCGGTCGGTGGTGCTCCCTGCTCCACCCTCTCCGGTAGGCAACGAAGATTCGTGACCGGACAGAGTCGAGAAGTGAATTTTCGAAAAAGAAAATTATCGAGGAAAGTGGGGAAAATAAACAGAAACTACTAAAAAAAGGCAAAAAGAAAAGGGCAGACCCCGGACGACGACTGACGTGGCAAAGAAATAAAAGAACACGAGAAAACACAAACGATTGTATTTTCCTCGAAACACGACCGCCACGTCAGTCAATCGCCGCGGGCTCGCCGACCCGCGGCGGCCCCGCGGCGGCGGAGCTCGGCGCCAGCACCCCACACGCGCAGAAGAGTCAACTGGGGCGTCTTACCTTTTGCTTTCCGCGATTGGTGCCGGACTGCGACAGCGCCACGAGCGGCGGGATCGCCCCTTCCCGAGCCACCATCGTCCGGTAGGTGACGCTCTCCTCGCATAGCTGCAGCAGCACCACCACGGCGATTTCCTTCTGCCTCTGCGTCCCCACCTCCACCAGCTCCACCAGCACCGGTATCCCGCCCTCGGCCACCAGCGCTGCCCTCGCCTCCGCCACCCCCACCAGCGTGCTCACCACGAACGCCGCCTTGTCCACCATGCTCGACCCCAGGTCCGCCATCAGCTCCACCAGCGGCCGCATCGCCCCTGCCTGCACCGCCCTCATCTTGTTCTCCTTGGCGGAGCAGAGCGAGTAGAGCGCGGTCGAGGCGTCCTTCTTCCCCCGCGACCCTCCGCTCTCCAGGAGGTTCACCAGCAGCGGGATCGCCCCCGACCGCCCGATCGCCACCTTGTTCTCCTCGATCTGAGAGAGGCGGAGCAGCGCGCACGCCGCGTTCTCCTTCGCCGTCGCCGTTCCCGTCCTCAGGGCCCTCACCAACGGCTTTATCGCACCGGACGCCGCTATAAGCTCCTTGTTCTCGTCGCAGAGCGAGAGGTTGAGAATCGACGTGACGCCGTACTCTTGCAACTGAGCAGACAAGAAAGCGTTTTTATGCAACAGTTAATTACGGTCACATCCAACTGTATACCAATTCGACGAAATTTCAAAAAATTTTGCTCCGCCGCGGTCGGGGACGACGAACGACCGATCCACAAAATAATCTCTCGTTAGTCACCTGAGGATCGGAGGACGAGATGAGAGCGATGAGGGGCTTGATCGCGCCGGCCCGGGCGATGCGGACGCGGTTCTCCGGCTTGTTCTTGGCGAGGAGCCTGATCTCGAGGGCGGCCTGCTTCTGCTCGTCGAGGCAGCAGGAGTCGAGGTCGCGGACGAGCTGGCGGATGAAGTCCTCGGAGTCGTCGGAGGCGCAGGCGACGAGGAGGCGGCGGCTCTGGGAGGAGGCGGAGGGGAACTCGCCGGATCTGTCGCTGTTGCAGTCGCTGAAGGCGGAGGAGGAGGAGGACTCGAGGTCGGCGGCGCCGGCGAAGCTCCTCCCGACGTAGGCGAAGTTCACCGGATTCTCGGTCCCCATGGCGGCGGGCTCCGGCGCGCCGGGCGCATCGATCGAGGAGTCGGGCGGGTCGACCCGGGTCATGGAGGCTGTTCGGGCCGTTTCGGAGCGATGGAATCGGAGCCTAAGCTTCGGAGGGGTTTTAGAGAGAGAGGGGGATGGATGGATGGAGGAGAGGGGTACTTAACACCTGGAAGAAGACATAGGAAGACGAGCCGACACGTGCTGGCCGGAGATGGACCGAACCAATTCGGAAGACGAGTCCGCACGTGCGAAAGCTTCCTTTAAACGCGTGCGGAGAAGGTTCTCTCTGTTCGATGGGGCTTCCCCTTTGGGAGTTGAGAAGGCCCCCCCCTCCCGCCCTTTTTCGACTTTAATATCTTTCTTTCATTAGATTTTATCGACTCCCTAATTCGAAATATTAATTTCATTGATTCATCATATCCGCAGACCAAAAGCATCGTCACGGTTCCAACGGAAAAAAATAAATAATGAATAGATGCACGAATTTCAACACAATTCGTTGAGTTCATCTATACAAACTAATCAATGCGATCGAAATTGTCGATTTGGGGCTCTACTTTTGAATTTGGCAAAAACAAGCTCAATTCGAGAATTATCACTTTCTCAATTTGGAACATTCATTTCTTCTCTAATTTTTTTGCATTGAAATAGATGAATTATTGATTCGAAAGATCGAACAACAAAATCGTTTACTAAATTGTAAAATACAATACCATTTCACTTAATCAACGTTTTAGTTGTACACATCTATGCAGTTAGCCATGTCAAAGTGTCATGGGAGCTTGCATGAACGAAAAGTCTAATGATGAGTAATTTTGCCAATGACAAAAAAGCATTTGCAACTTCCTTTGAATTGTTTGAAAGGTGGGGGATATCTTTGCCCCCACTAGCCTTGATTCATGCCTCTTTTCGGGGTTCGGCCTTCTATCAACATGTGTTTATGGGGATACTTGGCATCGTGGGTGCACAGGAAAGCGTTTGGACCTCACAAATGTCAAATCACATATAACACATATAACACAAGAAAAATAAGAAACATCAAAAGTTACAAACTCTTCTTATTTAACAAATTTTTTCGAGAAATTTTCTTTCAAGTATCGTTTAACCGAATGTCCGTCTATCTTTGTCTCTTGTTGATTAATATCTTAGAATTCGAATAGTTTTGCACTAGACATGTTTAAATGAGAGGTGATATCTCGATTTGATGGCGGAATGCATGATGCCCCACGGCCAGGGGCAAAGATTAACGAGATCTGTTAATGCTAATTAATTGGGCAGACCGGTCCGATCCAACCAAATCCGCCACCAGATCGTTAGTCGTAACCAACGACAAAAGGAGCGCGAGGCAGTACAGCGTGGGATTAGTTGTCGCTCCACGTGGACGGTGCGGGGGGTGGGGTGGGAGCGGGCTTCGCTGATTGGAGGAGAGGCGGGGTTGCGTTTGCGTTTGCGCTTGCGCTTGCACATGGGTGGGATTGTTCTTGATTAACGGGAGAGTCCATCCGGTCCGCCCATACGCCACGAGCGCCTTTTCCCGGTCCCTTCTCTTGCGTACCCTCCCTTCGCCCCTCGTCGATCCATCCCCATCCATGTCATCGATGCCATTTGCCTGCCGCCCCCTCTTCATCGTCCCGCTGCTGGCGCGGCACGAGGCGATACACGGAAATGTAGAGAGAGAGAAATCGAATAGGACATGGCTCTCGATATGTTTAAATTCACGCATCGGCATGTATCTCGCATGTCTTCCTCTCTTGATTCAATCGCTTGGCTTGTTAGATAAGGATGGTGCGATAACGACATTCATGCATGATGGGATGGATTATTGTTGGGTCTAGTCAATGGATGTGCTCCATTCGACGTCCCGGCTTATCTCAATCGTTGAATCAACGACTAAGATTGATTAAGACACTCATGGATCTTTAGGGTTATCAAAGTCGCTTGTCCCCCGTCCCCAGAAGAACCTTTGCTTTTTGTAGGGAATATCGATGCTTACGCTTGTTTCCCCATAATTGAAGTTCTATTTTTAGGTAGGAATGCAAGTCTTGATAGAGAACATCCTCGACCCTTCCACGTACACTGCGGTAGGTTTCTCTTCCAATCTGATCGAAGGAAGATTGATTGCAAATTGAGTTTGAGAGCTCCTTGAGTGAATAAGATCATCTCATCCTCACGTCAAAATTTAATCTCAATTGATCTACCACATCCTAAATCGAAACGAATCGGAAAATCTCAATACATGTGTGTCCAACTCACATGTATCGCGAGATCATATGGATCTTATGCCCATAACTTTTTCCTAAATCGAGAGGCTATATATCATTAGCCCCAACTTAACTTTGGGGATCATGAAATTAAGCCTGGAATAACATTTGAAACCTACAAATAAATTAATGGCGACCGAAGATTTCACACGCGTGGTATTAGACAGAGCAACATGATGCAGCAAATCCAAGCAACTCTACACTATCGGACTGTTCTCACTGATAGATTCTTCAAAAACATGTAATTCTATATATAAATGGATATCATCTACTCCACCTGTACTCCCTATTCAGAATCCCAATTATTCGAAGTATCAATCCATGTAAAATAGCACTAAAGGTTAAGATTCACCGAGAGATCGAAAAGATATAATTTGTAGTGTAGAGAATCTTATCCTCTGATTCAATTGAAAGGGGGAGAGAACATGTATCTTGGGGCAGCAAAGACAGTCGAAATTGAAGAGATAATGATTCCGTGAGTTTCTATTTCACGAGGAACTCGTTCTTTTGGCAGTGCTTGGAGATAGTTATTTTTGTCTCTAAAACCTATGGTAGGTCCAAATCACGGATTCATTTGGTATAATTGCAGTTTCGATTATAATTGTGTGGCGTCCGTTATGATTGTGTTGCCGTGTGACATTGTGGTTTATGCATTTCGAAGATATATTAGAAAATGCAGCACCTTAGAACATGGGTAGAATGCCATATTAAAAGCGGCTGCGAAGTTTTTGTAGCCGTAGAGATACCTATAACCATGAAATGTTAAATAAACACCTTAAAGTAAAGCAAATGCAAAGGTTCTTTGTGCTTTCACTCAAGTGGAAATTAATTCACAAATTAAGCAAAGGCAAAATGGTCATCACACAAAAAATTTCCATACATCAAAGTTATATTGGCAGCCAGACATCGTGAAACTACAGCGAAGCATCCGAACTGAAGTAGGAAAACCCAAACAAACAGATGAAGCGTACGGAGGTATTTAGAACATCAAATGTTTGAGATATCTCCAACAGATCCAAAAAAAACATGTGTGGCAGTGGTGGACTCCCCAGGCAATTGCCATTGCAATTGCCCCACCGTTTGCAATCCGTACCAAATCACAATGATGCTTATTCATTGGTACGAGGCATTCGAACTTTCGCTTCTAGTGTTTTTGACAGGGGCATGCGAATCGCCTTGTCCACATGCTTTGATGTCACGGTGCTAGCTCATGGCCCTAGTGCTCGCTCGAGGGAAGTAGTACACGGGCCAGCTCAAGCATGCGATGCGGCAAACACTGAGCGGCGCAAAAGATGCTTGATCCTATCGGAATTTCTCTCTATAATTGAGTTACCTTCTATAAAGGATTCCATCACTATACTAGTCAAGTTACGTGGACAAAGGCATCGGATGTTGGATATACTACCCGACTTTTTCCATAATTCGTGATGAAATCACGTAATTCATGGCACCGCAACCTTCTGCTAATGTCTATCGGATTGCCAAAGTTCAACACCACATGGAACACCACATGGAAATCTGTTAAACGTCCTCGTCATGTTTTGCAAAAATTAAAATCTAATCTCTTGAAAAAAGGCAGAGAAAGTAGAGAGGGGTGGGGCCTCTCATTTGACATTAAAGTCGAACCAAGCAGCCTTCCGAGATATTCACCATTTTCCCGTTCACACTAATTTTCGCAATAATTATTAATTAGCGTCGTTAAGCTAGTGGCTAGAAAAAAGCCAGACTGAGGAGGGCGTGGGGTCAAGTGACTTCTGGTATGCTAAAAGATATTATCGTTTTGATTCTCATCATTGACTTGGTCGATAATTTATAAAAGAATATCTTTTCGTACAATGAATCGTTCAAATAGTCACAAAAAAAATTATGTTTTTGAAAAAAAAAAGAGAGGGAGGGAGGGTTTTTCCATGGATTTTTCAACCCACGCACGAAGTCCCGGATTTCTAATTTCATGATTGACGGGTCATTTAGGTAAATACGAAAGGAAGAGAGAGCAGAGGGTGGAAAGAAATGTCACCAAGATCAGTCAAGATAACTAATCGTGAGCCGTACAATTGAACTTATTATAGGGGAGAAACTGACGGGTTAAATCGTTGTCATCATTCGATTTACAACGTATTCATTAACCGGTCATCTTCGTTTTCTATCATGGGAGCATAGAGTTTTTCTTCACTAGCATCAAATTGAAGATGCTGTCAATATCAAACATCGAGGCTCGTGAGCCAATCACAAGTCATCTCAACGAGAAAAAAATCTAAGCAAACATCAGCTCCAACCGCTGTCGGTGTTAGGAGGGCTAACGAGCTGGTTCGGTTCACGTCCCCCCGCTCTAACCCGAACAATGAAAGGGGTGTACATATTGCTGTGGTAAATCGACGTGCACAGAACCTGAATAAAAAACGATTTGAGTTTAGCTATCGGGTTTCGTTTTCTTTGTTTGCGAAATTGTTTAATAAACACTATAAACTACGATTGTTTTGGGTTTCAAAATAGGTTTGATAATGTGTTTCTAGTTAGTTTTTATTTATAATCTGAACCCGAATCCAATCGCTATATATCCGTTTGTTTTACTTCCTATCATAACAAAAAAAGAAAAGGAAATCCAATCTAGAAAGATCTAATTTTGTTACGGTTGGTTCAGTTAAATTTGAGTTTCAATTTGGGTGGTTTTTTTTTTTTTTTTTTTTTTCGCTCCCTTAATAGGCATGCTAAAGATTTTTGCTAATAGAAGTTGCGAGGAAACTGGAGGAAAGAAGAATATATTTTAATTTCCTCAGTCTTAAAGAGGAATGATGTGAAAGAAAATGAAGTTAGTGATTAGCCAAAAGATACTTTGGTTTGGGAAAATGAAATGTTCTCCTTTCTCCTACCCGATGCAGCCCTCTACAAGGTTCGATTCATGACATTACATTCCATTCAACATCAAATCTTCAATGACGTCGTTGTCAAAAGCTCCCATCCGAATTCTGTTAGATATTTCCCACCAGATTTTTCACCTACATCCCCCATCATGACACCAACACCTTCTCGCCAGAGCTTCCACAACGTCTTTTTCACATGTTCAAATGACTGGAACGAACTTCTCTCGTCTTATCCTCAATTAAGGCAGCGCTACCCGTTTCTCAAACACACTCATTTCTAGTCCTGTCTCTTCTAAAGCCCCCAATTCTAGAGAGGTATTCTCACTGCACATGTTGATATAGGACACAGCATTCCGGGCCATGAATTCTATAGCTATATGATATAATAGCATCTCCAGCGGATCATCATCTGCATAGCGAGCACCAAAGCATTGAGTATATGATACAATCCGCGAGTGAATCCTAAAATCAGCGAAACAACGGAAGTACAGCAAAAGCCCACAAAGTCCAACTTCACACAGTATGCACAACGTCGTATCTAGGGCCCGGATCGTTGGACGGTGTAAAGACAGAGCAGCTCTGTCCTAGCAGTTTGCAGCAGAATTTCTCGAAACACCCAGAGGGAGAAAAACCATTTTACACTATCATTTCTTGATCTCTTATACCAAGAGCATCCCTAATAATAGGAGAAATTTCAGCTTACACTGAGGTTGTTCGGTTTGCTAGATTCCACACGACAAGCTATTGCGGAACACTAGCACGCAATCGACTCTTGAATTCGGCTAAAAAAAATTCTGATCATTTCGCTTTTCCTATATGCAGAAATTACAATAGTTGGATACATGGGTGACTTCTCTCTCTGATCGGACAAATTCAAAAGTAGAGGCAGACCGAGTAGTCCTATGTCAAATGATTTGAAATATTTACCCCAAAGTTTTCGGGTCAATGCCTTTAAGACTGAGGCAAAATGGCCTTAAAAAATCGCATAACACTCGTTCGGCAGGTTTAATTTAAACTAAAACCGAATTACAGTTGATGAGGGGGAGGGAAGGAGAGAGAGAGAGCACCTTTGCTGGAGAGAGGGAGAGAGGGAGAGAGGGAAAGAGAGAGCGAGGCAGTCGAGAGTGAGTACTGTGTTATCAAGAGATGGTTCGCGAGGAATGAGCAATAGCATTTTACTCGAGCAATGGAAGAAGAAGAAAAATTAAAGGAAGAAACAAATCTCGATTCAATTTGGGGAATTTATCCATCTTTTACCTAATTGCATTGTCCCTGTCCTAGTTGCCAGATAAATTCCACTCACAAAGATTTGACCAGCCAATGAATTCAAGCCCTTATTTGAGATTACTTAACCATTTCAAACCTTTACTTGAGACAAAATGCTGTTTTTTTTAGAAAATGACACCTTTTTATTTCCCTAAATTTTGGGGAAAAAAAGCTTTGACAAGGTGAAATTTCCCTCTATGTCCTTCCATTGCTGAAGAGAGATTCAATAGCGGGCTTGCCCTGTTTCCTGTCATTTCTCTCTCACTTTGAACATCCAAACAAGGAAAGTTTCTCTCAAGGAAATTACTTGCTTCCATTTTTTCAAGTTCCTCAAGCATTTCTATTCTCCTGTGAATTGCACGACAACAATTTTCTCTTTCTTACGTGAGGAGAAAATCATATATAAGAAATTGTAAACGTTCATAATTGGATTGTTCGACAAATATACTGAAATTATTATTTAAATAAATTATATCCAACATACCTCCAAAGTAAAGGAATTCGCAACTTTCTGCTCCACTTTCAAGGATTACTAGGGACATAATGTTGTTAGTAACAATAAATAATGATGCCGTGCTATGAAGTATTCTAGACAGGCTTATTAACCATGCTTAGCGGGAAAAAAAAAAAAAGAAAAACAGAGAGAGAGAGGTTTGATTATATTGTCATGAAATGATGACACGAATCAACTAACAAATCAAAACTATGGATGATTAGAGTAAGTACATCAATTATACATCAAAATGAGCCTAATAACCTAATAATCCTCTCTGCCAGCTTTGTCCTACTAAAATTTCAGTTGTTTGAAAAGTTTGATCTATAGCAATCATCTTTTGTCAAGAGACCGGAGGAAAAAACTGCTACCAAAAAGACCAAATTTAGATGAGAGGGACGATTGAACGGACGAGTTGCAAACTTTGAACGAGTCGAGATTCTAGAGGGTTGCCGGACTTGAAACTTTGCCCGCAGCAGACAGAAAAAGGACACACGAGGCGTGGCTAGTCACTCGTCCAGTAGGACACTCAAGACCGCCGCTCCGAAACATTTTGGACAGTTCGGTTGGCCAAATCGAGGTTGGGTGTGTGCTCTCCATCAAACCTCGTCCTACTCCAATCCTCTCTCATGAATTCGCCCCAAAATGATAACCAAACAGGCAAAAAACGTGACTGAACTGATTAGCATTGGCCCCGAGCTCCCTCGAGTCGAGACGGCGGCGTGCAAGGCGAACCGCCCGACTGAGAATAGCACGGCAATTCTCCCTACTAAGACTAACCCAATTCAACCATCAATGAATGATCTGCAACGCGAAATGAATCGAGATTTTATAGAACAGAGCGTCGTGATTCTGATCTGTACAATACTAGCACAAAAACTGCGACTTTAATTTATTTCAACAGACCCGACGGCAGGCTAATTGTAATGCGATTCGAGGTTTTATAGAACAAAGCTCGAGCCCAGAAGCCTCAAGCCATGGCGGATATCTCTGGAAGGAAGGAGTACCACTTAAACCTCGTCCTACTCCAATCCTCTCTCATGAATTCGCCCCAAAATGATAACCAAACAGGCAAAAAACGTGACTGAACTGATTAGCATTGGCCCCGAGCTCCCTCGAGTCGAGACGGCGGCGTGCAAGGCAAACCGCCCGACTGAGAATAGCACGGCAATTCTCCCTACTAAGACTAACCCAATTCAACCATCAATGAATGATCTGCAACGTGAAATGAATCGAGATTTTATAGAACAGAGCGTCGTGATTCTGATCTGTACAATACTAGCACAAAAACTGCGACTTTAATTTATTTCAACAGACCCGACGGCAGGCTAATTGTAATGCGATTCGAGGTTTTATAGAACAAAGCTCGAGCCCAGAAGCCTCAAGCCATGGCGGATATCTCTGGAAGGAAGGAGTACCACTTAAAGCCGCAGCTCCACTTCTCCGGGAGCGACGGGCACTTGGGCAGCCAGTGCCACGTCCGCCTCGAAGCCCTGTAGTACAGAATCTCCGGCCAGGTGTAGCAGCAGATGCACACCATCCCCTGGTGCCAGAAGCAGTACACGTGCTCGTAGTTGTGGTAGCACACCGACATGAACTTCCGGCACATCAGCTCCGGCAGGCTCTCCACCTCCTCCCACCTCCCCGATAATGCTCCTCCTCCGCCGCCGCGCAGCGCCCACAGCTTCATGCCCCTCGATATCCCGTTCGCCCCGATCCCCCCCACCAGGTACAGCCTCTCGCCGCCGTCGCTCACCAGCCTCGCGAAGGTGAGCTGGTAGGGCGGCGGCGGCAGCAGCTCGGGCCCGCAGCGCTCCGTCGTCCCGGCCTCCAGGTCGAAGCGCACGATCGAGAACGGCTCCGCCGTCGCGAAGTAGAGGCGCCCGTCGAAGTACACGCCCTCCTGGTGGTGGGTGCCGCCCAGGATCCGGTCAAACCCGTTGACTTTCCGCCAGGAGTGGAATCTGGAGTCGTAGAGGAACGCTTCGAAGCGGGAGGACCCGGAGGCGAGGATGAGGATCCGGTAGCCGAGGTTTGGGGTGGAGACGAAGGTGAGGAGCTCGAAGACGAAGGGGAAGGACGGGAACTTGATCTCCCGCCGGGACCGGGTCAGGAGGTTGCATATGAGGAAGGAGGAGGAGTTGGGGAGGGAGAAGCAGAGGAGGCCGTTGGAGGCGGAGATGAGGGAGGAGTTCTTGGAGGTGGGGAGGAGGAGGGAGGGGGAGAGGGCGGTGGAGTGCCATGCGCCGGCGGCGGAGTCGTAGAGCGGGTAGCGCTGGGGGCAGTGGGGGTGGGAGAGGAGGAGGAAGGAGGAGAGAGACGTGGCGGAGGAGGAGGAGGAGGAGGAGGAGGAGTGTCTGGAGACGAAGGAAGGAGCGAAGAGGAGGGAGTTGAAGTGCTTGCAGGTCGAGCGGAGAGGGAGGAAGGCTCTGAGGGGGAGGAAGGAGAGGACGTGCTCGAGCAGCTCCCGGGGCAGCAGGCTCCAGATCCTGGGATCCATTTTGACGATCCGGGTCGGCGACGGTGGCGGTGCTGCTCGCCTCCCTTGCATGGTGGTGGCCCTTTCCTCGATCATATGTCTCTGCCAGAACAGGGAACGATGAAGCGTTTTCAGTTCTAATAGCCCTGTCTCGGGGAGGGGGAGGGAGAGGGGGAGGATGGGGAGAGAGAGAGAGAGAGAGAGAGATGTCTTTGACTTTTTAATCTTTTGACTTGGGGAAAACGATGGGCGTCTTTCTCACAGCATGCTTCTGGACTGTGGCGGATTCGAAAGAGCAGGCCGGACGGCATGGAGACTCGAAAGAGCAGGCCAGACGCAGAATGCCGTCCGGCCACATCTTTCCTTCAGATAAAGCAATGCCGTTTCAACTGAGAGATTTCGATCCGTCGTCAATCGCCAGAATGGTCCAAACGCATCTGCCAAATCGCTTTTCTTGCCACACCCTAGTATCTAGTCACAACCACCACAACCATAAGAGGCAACGGTCATACGTGCATAACTTGCCATTTGGGGCACTTTCTAGGCCGGCTTCAAAACCCTAAAGCCGAAAAGGAATAGGAATTCATTTCCTGGACGGTTCACCTGTTAATGTATTGTCGATTTAACAGACCTCGAGTTGATTTTCTCGACCGGGACCAAAAAGGGCAAGTCAGTGGAGAGAAGTGAGTTACAGAAACAGAGCGGCATCATGCAGCATTTACTCGAGGAAGTCCCTCGGATGATGTCGGCCTGTATTCATCTAATGAAACGAGATCGTCCAGAGACTAACAACTATTTCCACTTTCGAAAAGTTTATTGTCCTTCCTCGAAATAGAGAGAATGGGCTGCAATGAATGAAAGCCAAACTAAACCTGGCTGTACACAGATTAAAATAAATATACAGTCATGACTCGATATTTTTATTGCATAGAACTGGTCTTTACAAACGTAGGTAGAGGAGACATGCACGTCAATCGCTCCATGAGTCCTCATTCCCTGTAGCTCCTTCGTCCTGCACGTATGATTCAAGTGAATGACAGATCGACAGCTCCATCAAACTTATGAACTCAACACTTCAGTAATAAGGTCGTACCGCTTCATAAGAGATGAATGGTGACCATACAAGTATCTGTCTATCGTTGCCGCCGGTGTATAATTCCTGTGGGCATTATTGTCTATGTGAACAACCAGAATGTGTAATATAGTTTATGAAACACCCCTTAAGGGAAGAAAAAAATGAAGATTCTATAAAAATATCTGTAGAACTTCGTGATACAGGAATAAAATGGTAGGAAATGCGCACCAACACATAATTCACAGAGGCAGATGAGATGCCGATTTCATGGGGGAAAAAGAAGACACCTTTATGCAATATTCCAGCTTCTAGATAACGTTATCATACATAAAATGGAGTAACAAGTCCAATAGGGCACAACTGACAAACATTGCAGAGATTGACCATTTTTACCTGATCCTGTGCATTATAACAGCAGCAGTTCACATACTCATAGTGGCCCCGAAACGTGAAGACTGTCTTCCCTGACCAGAAATTAAATGCCTATCGAATGCAATTGGAAGCTTAATTTAATTATCCCACTAATTCTCCAAGTAAATCATAGGGAAAAAGAAGGAAGGTATCATATACTTTCACCACTGTCATGCACGGGACAAAAACAAGTGCAGAATCCTCGCACATCGACAGCCTTATGGGTTTGTTTGTCTGCAGGCGCACTGTTTCAAAGTTTACAAGAGTGTTGCACCCTGATTCAATGTCCCATAGTCGTAATCTCGAATCAGAACCTGAGAGAGAGAGGGAGATAAATATTGATAGGTAAGGTGCAATCACAAATGTCTAGCTGGCTCTTTTGATAAACTGAATAATAAGTGATGCAAAATTTGAGTACGGTTAAGCACTGAAGTCTTTAAGTATCGAAAATAAAGTTATCCAATACCATTTGAAGGTTAACTAACAAAATTTTACCGTTTTTCTCATTAAACATGGAATGGTGAACATTATTGGCATGTTTTGACAATATAATCGGTAAGATTTTACTTTCCATCATATCACTTAACCAATTAAGTAAGCATTTTCACTTATCACATAAAGTGATTTTTGACTTCAACCAATCAATTAAGATATGTGTAGTTAGTGGTTCTCGTTTGCAATTAATGACATGAAGTGCTGAAAAGTTTGAACTTCAGCACTAAATGTGGTTATTGAGCAGACTCATGAAGGAGAAAGTTCTATGACTAATCATAATTCTAGTTCTGAGAACTCATGAAACTTGAGACCAACGAATACAAAAGAGATCACCAACTGATTCTGACAAAGTTTTTAAAAGTGGAACATCTTTGAGGCCAGTTTGCACCAATGAAAAAACATAATTATGGCAAAATGTTTGACCAACCATAGAATAAAGGCATATTTTTCTAAAAACCATAACATTGTGAAATTATTAGCCAACCAAACAACTTGTTATCCTGTCCTTTAAAATCCTTGTAAGTTAACGCTAGTTGCTAGATGAGGTTCAATTTGGGATGGGACAGAGCTGAACCTGCACTAAAGAGGTACATGCCGTCTTCTGATACTTTTAACCCAGTGACAGCACCATAATGAGCAGTAGCACGATCCTGACCAGACAACATCCCTGGATGTAACCTGTGTTTAATGGGTCCCTTCACAGAAATTCTATTTGAACCTGGATGCTTGGTACCATTTCCATGGGAGGATTTCCTTGACAGCGCTGCCGCTTTTGACATATTTTGGCCTCCTGACAATGATCTAGAAGTTGAACCCTGTGCAAGAATGTCATTGTCCAAATGTCCCAGCAAGGTAGTCAACGAAAGAAAATATCAAAAGAAGAAAACCAGATATAAAAATTATCAAAAACCTGCTAGCTTGAGATTAATACTCAAATAATATTCAGAAACACAATTTTCAGTCCAAGTAATTGGATGCTCAATGATTATTGTGAATGAACAACCTATTCACTATGCTAAATCTTCTCTGTTTCCTGAATAAGGAAAAAAAATTTATCCAGAGGGCAGCCTTCATGCCAACTAACTTAAAAACAACTAACTTCAAAAGCACTTCTTCCAAAGAAGATTTAGACAATATACTGAAAAGTAGTTCTTACAAATAAAAAAATCCTTTTCTCCACATTGGAAAAAAAAAAAATAGCGATCTCTCACTGAGGACATTTCTTCATTTCTTCAGGCCCCCCATCAAGTTAGATGTTCATTAACATTTTCATTTGAAACCACCACTATTTGATGTACTAAATTAGTAACAATTCATATTAGATAGTTAGGAGGACAAGTATTGAGCATGGACTCCACTCCAGGCAATTCTATTTGAAGAATAGTCATAAAAATCTGAAATTAGATGCTAACACAAAGTCAATTAACCAAAACAAGAAAAAGGTGATCTTCATGCTTTATTGGAAGGCACGCCAAAATGCAGATGCAAGTCACCACACAAGACACAAACACCTTTGTCATTGCAGAGCGCTCCAAAAGAGGTGGCCGCCTTCCAAGTTGAGAGTGAGATTGATCTAAGACACGAAAGCATCCTGCACGCCTGATATCCCAAAAGCGTATTGCACCATCGCACCCTCCAGTTAACAGGACATACTCGCTAGAATTAGACCACTGGACTGTCATTACTCCATCTGCTACCATGAAAAGGATAAGTTATATGCACTAAGTACCTGAGCTATAGTGAAGCATCAAATTCTTTCGCATACTACTTTTTTTCCCCTTTCAGCCAAAACATTCATTCACCTGTTATATACAAGTGCTTGTTTCATTAGCCAAAAAGATTGGAGGGATATAAGATTTTTTTACTAAAGATGGTTCACCAAAGCATGGAGGATGGACATCCAGAAGATAGTCCATGCTAGCAATTGGCTGCTATTTAACCTATCAAAAGGAAGCATAAATGGAATATGTAATAACAGAAACAGCAAAAGAGAGACTGTGAAATGGTAAAAACATAGTAAAACCTTTATTTAAGCTTGAGCAACCACTCAGAAACTGTGATGCAAGATTTGCTGTGGAGCCATCACCTTGTCTTATCTTGATGAAAATCTTGCTTATCGAAGGTTCTGAATGGTGTGCTCCTTAGATGATCCTAGACCAACCAAGTTTCAGTGAGAGACAATTACCCTAGCTCTTTATAGAAAAGGGTGAGGGTTCTTTTGAAATAGCACTAGATTCATGTCTACCATAACATATCTTCAAGAGGGTAAACTAAGAGTAGCAACTAATGGAGGGTAGCTTCTGTATGCTGAATCTCTTTAACCCCACATACTAAGGGCAGGTAAACCGATCATTGGCAACAAGACAAAAGACAAGAAGAAACTGACTCTAATACATAAAGATTATCAAATGGAAGGGGTCCTGAACGGAACAAGATCTAGTTCAACTGTCATAAAGTGAAACTGATCGAAGAAAATGATTAAAACAACTGGTGTACCTCGATGACCAGACAATGTGTGAGCAAATGCACCTGAGGCAATATCACACAGTCGGACTTGAACATCTTCAGTTCCAGCAGCAATTAGCATGTGAGACGTTGCCAATGAGGACATGGAAGTACTATAAACCTTCCCAGGCATTTTGAAATTCATCACCACCTGTGTAAGATACAGAGATTTTCAGGACACATAATAGGAACGACAGAAGCAAAATGAAAAATCCCAAGAAGCATATGGAAGAAGAACAGAAAGAGCCTTTGCCTGCGTTGAATTTGTATCCCAGACTTTTATATAGTGATCATATGAGCCGGTCACAAAAAGCCCTGTGTCGATGGGATACCATATGGCCGAGGAAATTGCATACTTATGCCGGTGCTCGTGCTGCTTATCGATGACGAAGAGGGGTCTGTGCTTTGCAATCAGCCCACCTCCCTCGAGCTTCTGCGGTTGTTGGACGTCATAAACCGCAGCCGACGCATCCGACGCGCCGGACAACAGATAGCGGCCCTCCGTCAAATCAACCTGCATTCCACAATCGAAGCTCCTCGTAATTTCTATCAAGCTAACATCTTGCCAAGACCAACGTAACACTGCAACATCATTAGCCGGGCACACGCAATGTCGGAGGCAAGAAACGCAGCGAACAGTTACGCCCTTCGGTTTCGAACACGGGAGAGGGGTGGAGCAGCTGCTCCACAGTTAGCAGCATCACATCACATTCTAACTTCACATTTCCCCTTCCTTATCAGTTCTCCAGTTCAACAAGACAAAAGCTACGAAATACAGAAAAAACTGCTCCGTGACGAACACTTTCGATCACGACCTAGCTCGAATCATCAGCGGCCGCCGGAATCGAACCGGCATCGACCACAAGAACGCGCGGCGAAAAGGCACAATCCGCAATCGGCGAGGAGGAGGGGGAGGAGCACCGACCTGGAGAGAGTTGACGGAGCCTTTGTGGGGGGAGACGATGTCCTTGTGGTTGGAGAGGTGGAGGGAAGCGACGCGGCTGGATTTGACCCGGCTCGCGAAGGAACGTGGGCGGATTCCGCCCGATTCTCTCTTCTCGATCTCCCTCCACATTCTTCGAGCATCTTCTTCGTCCTCTCTCTCTCTCTCTCTCTCTTTTCTCCAAAGCTCAGAACGAGTTCAGAACTTGAGAAGGAAGAAGGAGATTCAGGGCGTCTGCGAAATGTTCTGGTTCGAGCCCAGGAAGAAGAAGAAGAAGACGACGCCGACGACGACGACGGCGGCGGCGGCGAAGGAGAAAGCTGATTCGAGAATTCCAAGTTGTCCTTTTTCCCTTTTTATGGGCCGAGATTTACCGGCCCAATGCGAGGGAGTGCTGGGAGATTTGAACTGAGCTCCTGTACTTCTTATTGGGCCTGCATGTGATTCGATCTCTTGGGTGGCTCTAACCCAAATCTTGTCTTAATGAGCCGCCGCCGCCGCCCCTGCCTCCTCCCGTGACGTCGCCCCGGCCTCCAAGTGTGTGCCGTCAAATGGCTATCCCTTCTCTCTCCCTCTTTATTTCGCCCTCCTCCCGTCTTCGGTACTTTCATCGCTTGACTCTGGGGTGGAAAACGGTCGTCGACTTCGAAAAGCCCAGCAAGACTTGAATCGGGCTCGAGCAATTCCCGAGCCTAAATCAAAATTCTCAGCTTTTATACCATGCGCCTCGTCCTCGCAGGCAGTAACAGATCCAATTGCAATGCACAAGATCTTGTGACACTTACCAATAAGGCACGTGACGAGTGTTAGGGGATGACAGAATGGACATTAACAGACGGAGAGACGAGCTAAGGAGAGAATAGAGTTGGTGGGGTTGGTCTCTGCTAGAGGGGTGATGAAGCGACGCCGGCAAAGTCGTCGAGGGGCAAAGGCCGCCAATCACGGATGGTGTAAGGTGGAGGTGGTGGTGGGGACGCGGCCTCCACTCTCTGTTTGGTCTTGCTTTTTCAAGAGGGATGATTAATAAACATCTGATGCAAATTCCAAGTATCCATAGGATGTTAACAAGAGATGAACATAACATGTGGAAATAATGCCGGCAATGCATACCTATCAAAATTAAAATATTGGCATGATTATTCACGTATAAAATTATAGAATTGTTATTTTTAATTTGGTATTTTCACATTAACAAATAAAAGAAGTTGCTTTCCATTTCGACATGCTAATCAAACGAGCTACAGGTTGACACAAAAAAAAAAAAAAATTAAACGAGCTACAGACAATATGCCCATCTAGAATCATTGTCATAACTCTACGTTTTCTATCGGCAAATCTTAATGACGATTGGTCCGGAAGTCATCGGACTTCTAGAAAAGGGAATGAAGGAATAAACATGCACATCTTCCTAAATTCATCTGTTTCATACGTACATATATATATTTTTATATATATACACATTCTAGAAGCCCCTAATTAATAATAAGAATTAGGTAATTTGCCTTAATTCTATGCGGCCGTACTCTGGACTTTTTCCTGACAAAATTACAAATGGTGTGCTCTAGTTTTCCTTTATTAATTAGACTACCGAAGCAACGGTCCCATTTGGGATTTGACAACACGTCCCACCCTCTCTTGAACCATGGCCCCATGAAATCGTTTTCCTCCCGCCGAAGAGATAAGATGGATGGACATGCCAAATTATATATATCGCATTTCAGAACTCGATTAATCACATTGATGGCGATGGGTTCATTAGAGCCAGACTATTGAGTTGGGAAAACACAAAATAATTACGACTCTATCGAATATTTCATAATGGATATGAGGTCCTTATGGTAACGTTCAAAAAAAGTCGCCAACACTGATTGTCTCTTCTCATCTTGTCAAAGAGATAAAACATAGTCCAATTAGATAAGTTAATTAACTAGGCATTATAATTTTTTTGTGATTCTCCAGTTACCAAAAATCTCGATCTCTCGTACCAATTCATTAATAGAAATGCCATAGCATTAACCTAATTTTTCTTGTCATTTTTGTTTTTTGGAGCATTTGAGACTTTTTGAGCCTCCAAGCAATCTTGATCGGGTAATTACTGAATCACAGAAGCCCATACTCCTAGAATCGCCTCGAGAGAATGCGCAAAACGGGGTGATCTGAACTGAAACGTAGCGCGAGGAATATGCACATCGCGCTTACCGATGGAGGCACCTGGACACTTCTAGTTCTACTCATGTAGTTAGAACGGTTAAGTCCCCAGGTACGGCAAGAACACCAGCTCTTGCAGTTCGAGAATCTGGTATGCAGTTGTCTGGTCAGTTAGTTCAACGAACATTACCTTTCCTCATTATCTCCTCCTCCCGTCAGTCAGCCAATATCAAATCTTGATTCTCAAGCAGCATATGTATTCTGATCGGGTTCTGTTTTCGGACAAGAACGTACGAAGCACAAAATGAAGAAGGTAGCAAACCCCATTATTCATGGATGATAAGCAAGTTTCTCACTGGACTCTTAACCAAAACCACCATGCCATTACAGTTCTTACATGACATGGGGTGCGTCCCGTGACCTAATACATCGCCTTACATACTCGTAATTTACACTTGATTATCAAGATTACAACGGAGAACGAACCGTTCGAGATGGCGGATCAAAAACCGACCGACATGTTAAGATGAAGCTGAGAGTGCGAAAAGAAAAAAGGTTTATGCATCAGCGAAGTCAAAATGGTCTTTGTACACCTGAAAAAGAACAGAAAGAATGTGCAGGGGCGGGGTGGGAATTTAGCGAATTCGGACCGGTCTTTCACCAGCTTTTCCGGTGGCCGTGACGGTCGGGCGACTTGTCCGGGCCGGAATTATTGCCGCTCCTGTTATTAGGAGGAGAGGAAGACCTTCTATTATTGTTGATCACCATCTTGCTTTCGCTCAATCTTCGGCCGAGTTCCTTCTTCTTGGTCGCCGCCGGCTTCTGCGAACTGCTCGAGCTCCTGGCGTGAAGCGTGGGCACTATGTACCAGCCGATCGAGGTGCACAGGATCGCGACCGACCGCCCGAAGACGGCCAAGAACAGCAGAATCAAGACGATAGCCACCGGCATGTAATACGAAGGCCGCCTCCAATTCTTCATTCTCATGAATCCCCACCCAAGGCTCTTGTTCTTCGCCTTCTTATTCACCTTCTTATCCGAACCATCCGCCTTCGTCTCACTCGCTTCCTTAACCTCGCTCGAAGTTTCGTGAGGTAAGTTTTTATCCTGATGGGCGTCCGAATTTCTTGCCGCCTGGTCCCCGGTAGCGCGAGGATCATCGGTCTTGCTCCCGTGATCTCGAGGCTTGTTAGCCTTATCCTTCTTGACCACAATCGGCACGCAGTCGTTGGTGCTCGTGAAGGCGAACCGGACGAGGGAGATGTCGCCGGAGCCCTTCTGGGTGTAAATCTTCTGCCGCTTCTCCTGGAGGTCGGACAGGAGGGCCTCGAACTTGTCGAGCCCGCGAGTCGAGTACGGGTTCTTGCTGTCCTTGTTGTTGTGGTGGCAGCTCCTCCTCGACGATCGCCTCGGCGTCGCGCAAGGGCTCGCGCCGTCCAGCTGGTCGTCTTCCTCCGGATGGAAAGCGGAAGCGCCGCAGATGAAAGGGGTCAACATCTGAGAAACTAGGGAGATCTGCTTGGCTATGTTTTTCTGAGGGTTTTGGTGTTTTGGCTCGATCTCTTCGAAGAAGAGCCATATAAGTAGAGAGAGGGCGGCTTGGAAGACAAGATCGACCAACGCGGTCAAGCTACAAGATTTGACGAATTCACGAAAATAAAATTTAGGGTAGAAGCTTCTTAACGATGACCATGTCTTGTTTGACTTTCTTGGAGAGAAGGTAACCGAGACTTGGTGCATTTATTTAGAGCCCCCCGTCGAGGGGGGGAAAAAACAAGCCACAGGAATGATTTCGGGGTTGAATTCACTGCGTTTTCGGTAGTTGCTTGTTCATCATGACGGTTGAAATGAAAAAAAAAAATTTGGAAAAACAACGATATTAAAAGCGTAATGAAATGGGATCTCTAGAAAGAGAAAAAGCCCTGGAATTATTCGTGGAAATGCAGTGAGGAAAAAGGCGGTCGATTCCATAACATTTATCTCGTGGAGAATGGGGGTGGGGGCACTTAAACAACTCAAAAAAAAAAAAAAAAAAAAAAACTGGATCTATATCATTTCTACGCACATCACATCACTGTCATTTCACCATACATCAGATCACTATCTGACCCCATGTCCATCAAATCGCATCTGCCGTCGCTTTAGGATGAATAATTTTATTTTTCAAAAAAAATAAAAACTTGTTTGATAATATCAATTAATTTTTAAATTTTTAAGATATAATGATAATCCAAAAATAGATTTAATATAGAAACCTTAAATACAAAAATATATATACTTCTTTATCTCCGATAATAAATATGTTATCAAACGCATCTTTAATTATTCTAAAAAGTTTTGTTTTTTTTCTTGAAAATTTAAAATGTCGGTATATTTTAGTGTTTTTATAAAGTCCATGTTGGAAGGAATGAGATGTGAATGGAAAATAGAGATAAAAAAGTTTTATTTTCTTCTCCAACATCACATGTAATCCAAGTCACGGAGAAAAATCGCGCTCATTTTGATAAGTCTCAAATTTCACAGTACATCACGGTAGCCAAGTACAACAAGCAATATAGAATCTTGTGCTCTTCTGACTTTACCTCACATGAAGCTCAAATCATCTTCTCGAAGCCGAATGCACATGGGAGGGAGGGTATCTTGGTCGATGCAATTCATTGGCGCCCTTAATCTCGCGGGGTAGTTGACTTAGCCACCGCGATACATCCGCCGCTGGTTAATTCTAATGTTTTCTTTTCCTGCACAGGAATGACGTACTCGGTGATCGAAAGCTTCGAGATCGATTAAAATTTCAATGATTGTCGAAGATACGAACATCTGTATACGCCTGGCTTGGATATTTTATATGCGCTATATGTAAAAGACCAGCATCGGATCTGTGTAGGCCAGGCCTTGTCTCTAATCTTGGAATTAGAAGGGCCACAAATTTCGAAAAGAGGACCGAATGCTTGGGAATCACGGAAATTCAGATGTCAAAGGGATCTTTGATGAATAGAATTTTATGGCGTGCTAATTATGATCAACATGGTATAGTCGGAATTGAACGAAGGGGCTGTTGGACGGAGTAGTCGGGGGAGGATTTCTAATTACAGCACCAAATCACCAAGCTCAACTAGACAACAATTCACTCTGACCAAAAATTTTGTACTTGAATTATATCTATATAGGTTTCAAGGTATCCTATACTATTTTGTACTTTTTAAAAAAATAAATAATTTTGACAAAAATTTTGTAAGGTTATTGACACGTTGAACATTTAACCAAAACATGCATAGATTACAAAAAAAAAAAATTATATAATAGTAATATAATCATGAAATAATACTAACTTTTTTTTATCGAAAAATAATATTGACGTTAGAAAGTGAAAAAAAAAGTGATATACGTCATCTTTTACCAATTAATTATTTCAACACATGAGTTTACGTGAAAATCCTTCACATTTTATTGAGGGCATGATCTAAAACATATTGTTCGCAGACAAGAGACAAACTTGTCAGAGAATGGGAGAGGGTAGACCCGGGGTGATTTCTATCAATTAAGCAAAACGTTCACATAGAAAAAAGAGTGTCACGAATAAATAAGTTGAGAAATAGCATACATGGTTTTGTATACCATTCGACAGCTACATAAATTATGGGGTGGCATGACATCAAACTTTAGAGCGTGCCCTTTATTTACCGGTTTCAAAATTATGGAACATTGAACTTGAGATATGAGTTTTCGCAACCACCTTGAAACTTACTGGACTATGTCGATTTTCTTAGGGTCCGCAGGATCTATAAGTTCTTGTGCACACCTCTAGTGAGGTTACACATATATAGGGGTGAAGCCGAGTCATGCTACTTTTGAATAACACATACATAGGCTTATCTGGATGATTACTCAGAGAAAGAATTATCTAAAAAATTTTAAATTTATTTTATGCTGATCAATTCAACCTTGAAAATTTTAATGTTTTTTTTTCCCTCGCACAGGAATGACGTACTTGGTGATCGAAAGCTTTGAGATCGATTAAAAATTCAATGGTTGTCGAAGATTAGACCATCTGAACACGCATGCCTTGAATATTTTATGCGCATTATATGCAAAAGACCAGCGTCGGATCCGCGAAGGCCAGGCCTTGTTTCTAATGTGCCACAAATTTCGAAAAGAGGACTTTTTTTTTTCTTTTGGGTCGGAAAAAGAGGACTGAATGCTTGGGAATCACGGAAATTCAGATGTCAAAGGGATCTTTCATGAATAGAATTTTATGGCATGCTAATTGTGATCAACATGGTATAGTCAGAATTCAACAAAGGGATTGTTGGACAAGGTAGGCCCTGTTTGGTTCAGCATGTAGAAGGGGCTTTAGGACTCTAAAAAAGTTTGGGCAAAAGCGAATGTGTTTGATTCAATTTTTTAAGCACTTTGGGGAGATGCAGTTGCATCTCCAAAGGAGTTGAAAGGGCTTTAGGGGAATGGAGAGATAGAGGTCCATTGGGAAGTTGCATTTTCGGAATGTAACTTCCGATACTATTTGTCATTGTTCATCTCTCCGGTGGAGAAGCCGATCGGAGGCCAGTGGTTGCGCGCTGGCGACGCGCTGGCGACCGCCGACCAAGAGTCACCCAACCCCGGCGACCGTCGCCGAACCTCAGCTGACGCCTAGGTCGGGCAACCCAGGCGGCCGTCGCCTGAATCGCGCGACCCAAGCGGCCGCTTGAGGTCAGGCGACCCAAGCGACCATCACCTAGGGTCACGCGAACCTAGCGGCCGTCGCCTGGGGTCGCACGACCTCAGGCAACCGCAACCCTAGGCGACGATCGCTTGAGGTCGCGCGACCCAGCCGCCAGTTTTGGCCATCCGGCCATCGATTCGACAATCCGGTGGCCGAGACTTCAAAAAAGAAAATAGATTTTTTTTTTTTTATAATTTAATAAAAATCAATTTACAAATGCAAATTTTACCAAATGATATTTGCATTTCGGAAAACCTCCTTTACCCAAAGGTATTTGCATTTTGGCAAATGCATTCCCCAAAAGCTGAACCAAATGGGCTCGTAGTCGAGAGAGGATCTCTAATTATAGCACCAAATCACCAAGCTCGACTAGACAACAATTCACTCTAACCAAAAATTTTGTACTAGAATTATATCTATAGGTTTCGAGGTATCCTATAATATTTTGTACTTTTTCAAAAAAAAATTAATTTTGACAACAAATTTGTAAAGTAATTAACACATTGAACATTTAACTAAAACATAGATTACAAAAAAATTATGTAATAGTAATATAATCATGAAACGATGCTAACGTTTTCTTTTTTTTTTTTTTGGTTGAAAAATGATACTAACGTTAGAAAGTGAAAAAAAAAATGATATACATCAACTTCTACCAATTAATTATTTCAATATATGAGTGCACATAAAAATCCATCACATTTTATTGAGAGCATGAACTAAAACATGCCGTTCGCTCGCTGAAGAGAGACAAACCCGTCAGAGAAAGAGAGAGAGGGTAGAACCGGGTGATTTGTTTTTTTCCATGGAGTTGCAGATTACTGATCAATTAAGCAAAACGTTCATAAAGAAAAATAGAGTGTCGCAAATAAATAAGTATATTTACTTAAGAAATAGTATACATGGTATTGTATACCATTCTACAGCTACATATATTATAGGGTGGTATGACATCAAACTTTAGAGCGTACCCTTTATTCACTAGTTTCAAAATTTTGGAACATTAGACCTCAGATACGAGCTCTTGCAACCACCTTCAAATCTACTAGACCATGTCGTTTTTCTTAGGGTCTATAAGATCTATAGGTTCTTGTGCACATCTATAGTAAGATTATATATACATGGGGCGAAATCGAGTTATGCTACTTGCGAATAACTCGGGGTCATTTGGATGGCTACTCGAGAGGAAGAATGGTCTAAAATATTATAAACCTAATATACAACGGTCAATTTAGTCCTAAAATTTCCAATCTAATTTGGCTAAATAGTCCTGAATATTTTAAAGATATATAGTTCTAGTGAGATTTTATGCATGTAGGGGTGAAACTAAATCAAGCTACTCATAATAACTCGGGCTTGTCTAGATGACTATTCGAGATGGAGAATTGTCTAAAAAGTTACAAACTTATTGCATGATAATCAATTCAGCCGTAAACTTTTTAATTTGGTTAATATGATCCTAAACATTTTAATAATTTTTCAATATAGTTCTTATACCCAATTTAAGTCGGAAATCCTTGACATGTTCGATGAGGCTTAAAATAACATTGTTTCGAGAAATTTTTTCAATTTTTCGATCTGCTCTTCCTTCATCTTCTTGAGTTTTGGTTGGCGAGGTCATCGAGGCCTTAGCGATGGACAATGACCCTTGCCTAAATCCAAGTGAGACATCGTGGCCCACACTGAATTTATTATTGAGTGACACCCTTGCCTAGATTTGAACATTAGGCCCCTCACCAAGTCGAGGTTGCTTGTGACCAACAAGGGCACGACTTATTCGCTTGTGGCCAACGAAGAAAAATATGGACAATTGAATAGGAAAAAAAAAAGAAAGAAGAAAAAAATATTCATGTCAGTTACTAATCACGTCATGTTGGATGGTTGATGCGAATTAAAATCGTTACATCAGTAATTTTCGACATAAATTGACTGAATATATTATATTAAAAAGCTATCAAAAGATTTAAGATTATATTGGTCAAATTATAAAGTTTAAGGTTAAATTAGCTGCCATGTAATATGTCTGTGACGTTTTGGACAATTTTCCTCTATTCTAGATCAACTAGCATATTTTCAGTTGAGCTTGAGTTCAAGCTACTCAAGCATCTTGTCGAGTCAAGCTCGAGCTTGTTAATACTTAGCTCCTTACGGCCATGAGCCTAACAAGCATGTCTAGACTTGTAATATCTTCCCGAAAACATCTAATATTGATACGAAATTGACACGAAATACTTAAAAAGCACGTGATGTCCAAAGCTTATTAAGCCTGAGCTCGAGTTTCATTTATAAGTTGATCGTGCTCAAGTCGACCTCTAGTGTCTCGATTTTCCAATCGAGTTGAGCCCAGGTAGGAGAATTAATGCTCGATCAAGCTCAAGTGGAGCTTCGCGCACTAAATACAGGAGTCGAGTCGGACTTAAGGTTGGTAGGGTAGCTGCCGTATTATGGAGGAATGACGGCCCTCCTACCCCAACATTCACAAAATTGGACCTTCCTCCTATTCCTCCTCCTCCACAGCCGGCTGCGAGTTCGTCCTCCATAATAAATGCTTACCCACTCCTGACATTAATTGAAACGACGGGTTCCGCGTGCTTTCGTTGTCCACACGAAACTACCCTCAAAATGTGAAAGAACAACAGCGGACACGCCGAATCGTGTTTTGACTTTGATTTGTCACGGGCGAGTCGAACAGTGAACCCTAGTTTCTCTCATCGAAAACGTGTTTTGCCCCCACGAAGACACACGATGAATCATGTGACCACCGAGCCCCGCACGAGGACGGGAATCGCCATGAGACCCGCAAATTATCACCGCGTTCGACTTTCTCGACTCCCTCCCTCCCTCTCTCTCTCTCTCGTTCTCTCTCTAGAACAAGTCAACGTCTCCGGCCCGGAATGACATCAGGTCGGAACTCAGCAAAGCTTTGACGGAATGCGTACCTACATACGTACGCGTGTGTGACCTGGTCCGAAATGCCCTCCTAGATGATAAGCCCCGGTTTCTGTCCATCTCCTTCTGGTTTTGGCATTACTCTTTCGTTTGTTTTCTTCTGTTTTGTGTTCCATATTTTTTCGGGAAAAGCCGACGGATTTTACTGGCGATTGGCATGTCTTCGTCACGCTTGGAAGAATGAATGTAAGATTGCCACGCCTGCGCCAACGATTGACTCATGGCTCGCCGAAGTCTCGATAAAACTTCTATAGTCCACCAAATTGTGAAAATTTTGCCACGTGTATGGGTGACCGGTTCCGACTTAGTTCAATGAAATCGGTCACTTTTTTTTTTTTTTTTCACTATTTAATGATATATATTATGAAAAAATAATAATTATAAAAGCTAATTATTTTAATCGATTGGTCAAGGTCCTTTTAGAACAGAGAATCAGATCGCCCGAATACCCCTCAAATACCGCTTTTACTTTTAAGAATCTAGGACCAGATGATGCTCTCGAGAGTCGGGCCAAACCAACTAGTCCGATCCAATCAAGATATTTCCTAGTTCAAGCAATCCGTTTTGTGTATACTTAACAACATGTCATCCATCCCTTTTGTATAAAAATGAGGTTATATCATACTATATTCACTCGGATGGATATAATTTCTGTTAAATTCTTTTGAATTCCACATCGTTATAGCAAATCCATGGAATGGGGTAATCATAGGTAAGGAAATCTGTTTAGAAAATAATGAAATTGCGCATGCTATATCGGATGTTCGCGAAGCAGGTCATTTTAAATAACTTTTCAAACTCAAGATTGTAGATGGTACGTCATATTTATTTAACACAATATATGTACCGAGTATAAATCCGTCGTGTATTTGGATCGTTGGGTCTTAGCACACCCCTCTTGTTACGTCTTTTTCTTTAATTATATTATGCTATGTCAGCTATGTAGCTTGAGCAGTCCTATGTCACAATTAGGATCACCTTCACCAATCAAACATAAAATCCAACCATTTTTATTGGATTAGGTATGTCACGTATGTGTCGTTAAGCTACTGGGATCTAGATACGGATCATTTCTTATTAGATACGTAGATTACGTGACCAAGTTCCTAGTTCAGGCTCGTGGTCCAGTGTCGGGTTTGGTTTCTTGTTATCTCTAAAATAGGGTCTATGATACGTAACACATATATGCCTCGATTGTGGTCATGAGTTTGGTGGGCGAATGGGGCCTACTTGGCCTGTCAAAGGGAAACTTCCCCAATTTGCGACGTGCGATCCGACCGCCAAATCATTTCAGGTGGATGTGGGAGAATCAAGCTAAAACAATTACTTCATGGAGCGGTAATAACACGAGATGGAACGAGTTCATCAAAATATAAACTGGAAAGAGATGCATATGAACGGGAAATGTAATTTATCGATCACATTGATCATGTGATCGTCTTCATGTTCTCCAGGCCTAACATTTTATCTATTCATTTATTTATGAGATGTTAAAGGACTATTTGTGTTGTTCAAGTCATGGAAGGCTTGAGCGCGGCTTTTTAGACCTAATATGAGTCAAACTATATGCCATACATGCATCCACTTTATAGGATTGAGCAATGATCCAGGTTCGAACTCGAAATAAGTTGAAATCAACTCAATGAATTTGATTCTAAGCAAATTTACTAGATGGGTTCATGAGTTAAAAAAAGAATAGAAATGGAACAAATTCGGTCTAATTTCCAACACCGCCAATTCTATATAGGAATCGAATTGAACATGTTGGTTCAAAGGCAAAATTGACTTTGAATCGGTCAAAATTGTTTTCCTTTATTAACAATTTAAAACTCAAAGAAACAAAAAGTCCACAATCCACTCGCTCATTATATACTTTTGCCTCTCTTTCGGTCTCTCCAATTTTGCTGAAAAACAAGAAATCGAAAGATACAAAGGTAGTCGATCCTTAATCGGCATGCCAAAAAAGGTACTAAAAGAAAAAGGATTAAATAAGTCATTAATCTATAGAAAAAGTACATCTAAAAACTTTTGGTTAGATAGAAAGTAAATCGATGAACTGAAAGTACTTCCTTCAGTCCCTCGATCAGGCCTTCATTCGATTGATTTCTTATTTAGAAGTTCCACACGAGAAGTCAGTGGAGAAAGATGTGCATAATATATGAGAGAGAGAGAGAGAGAGAGAGAGAGAGAGAGAGAGAGAGAGAGATTGACTGGACATGTAGGTTGAAATACATAGGTGGGACTGGGACTAGGCCAAAGCTCGGTGGGCCGGGCCTTTCAATGTAAGGCTGTCACCCAAGCCCACCAATTCGCCTTTTGGGACAGAACGGGCCTGGCGGGCTCGGTATATAACAAACGATTATCATATTGTCAGTATAGCTGAGGCATTAATCCATTGATAAGGAGCTGGATACCAGTTTTTTTCCGTTACCTTTTAAAGAGTTTCTCTAAGTCTTATTAGGTGATCGAATAGGAATAATAGATTTAGGACGTTAAACTTTTGTATTCAGTTTTAACCCTTTTTCTTTAAAAGAAAAATCTGTTTGGTGAACTTTGTATAGTGCAATTTTTCGGCCAATGATCAACCGACAATTCATTCAATTTGATAAAAATCTGATGTACAACTACAGCTTGTCATGGGACCCTAACAATAGCCGCCCAACGTCAAATCCCTCAACCGCTACAATGAAAACGGCACGGATTCTTTTTGTCCTCATCTCGTTCAAATTTCAAGCAAGGTTGCAGATCCGGCAACAAGAGGGAAACCAATGCGCATCTCCTCTCACTCATGCCCCACTCAGCACCTCATGTTTCTTCCCCCTTCGCATGGTCAAAAAGCCATCACCATCTGTCAAAACGGACCCATGACCGAACCGTCGACTAGTCCAAGCACATCATCATCTTGTACATGACGCTGTTCGATGTGCGATTCTTCGGACGACATGCATAGCACTAAAGATTCCGTAACGTGGCATGCGCAATCCATATATGCTAGCACAGATTTGCAGGCCAGAGACGTGGAATAAGATCCTGCCACAAAAACCACTGTACACGTTCGCGTGATGCGCTCCGTGAGGTGCCAAGCGGCTCGCATCTTGCTTACATTAAGTGATTATGTGTTAATGAATATCTTCACTGGCCAGGACAGCCGTTCATTAGCTAAGAGATCGTTGGAATATTGTCAGAAACGGGCCCATGATGATGGTAGTGCACATGACATTCCAGATTATACTTGGGATTGAGTTCCCACCGATTAAAGCCTAAGCAAGGAAGCCACTTTTTATTATGACTTGGAAGGACCCAGATGGCAGGCGGGTGCTTCAAAATTCAAACGTAAATGATTGCTTTCCGCTGGTCGCTTCAAAAATCAAAATTCCTGGTCCCCCCATTCACCTGCAAACCGGCTCTCCTCTGTCTTCCCCTTTTCTTTTTGCCTCTCTTTTGCCTTATCGTCCGCACCCTCATTTGCTTTCTACTTCCACAGCTGATTTTGAGGCGCACGACAGACACAAAGAGAGGCTCACTCCTGCAGTGTTGGGGCGAGAGCAATAGAGGGGTCATGGCTTTCGCGGGGACGACCCAGAAGTGCATGGCGTGCGACAAGACGGTGTACCTGGTCGACAAGTTGACCGCCGACAACCGCATTTACCACAAGGCCTGCTTCCGGTGTCACCACTGCAAGGGCACCCTCAAGGTAAGATCGCGTTTTGCCACTCTGTTTCGGGAGTCGTGCTGATACGAGATCCAATCCATCGGGTCACATTCGTTCGTCTGTTCTGGTGCTGCTCTTGGTGTCGGTTGGATCATGTTGGTGCAGAAACAAGACATTTGCTGAATTACAATGAACAGGGATGCTTCGTTTCTCCCGCAATGCTGAGACGGTCAAGCATTGATCTGATCTTGTTAGTTAATAATTGAAAGATCCGGCATTTGAAAGTCGTTTGCCTTTGCCAAGCAGAACATTTTAGTCAACCCGGAATGTATTTTGAACCGACTCGATCCGTGCTAACCTAATTAATTACCGTCAAGCTTCAAATCAAATATATCCCACTGCCGAAAACGCAACCAATCTGAATCTTGGTTTCTCCAAACTGGCACTGTGGCTATCTGCTACAACTCCCAACAGGAATAGCTTGCATTTTCACAAGTAGCTTGATGTACTTCGTATGATTCTGAGAACTGGATTCGACCTTGCAGCTTTCGAACTACAATTCCTTTGAAGGAGTTCTCTACTGCAGGCCACACTTCGATCAACTTTTCAAGAGAACTGGCAGCCTTGAGAAAAGCTTTGAAGGTCAGAATTTATCTGAGTTCCTCTCCCATCCAACATCAATTTGGATCTCTCTCAAGTGAATTATTGTTCTCCCAGGTATCCCGAAAATTGTCAAACCAGAAAGACCTTTGGGTAGCGAGGTAATTTTCCATGACCAAGTGTTCCTCTCCTTTCTTGTCCGATAATTCCTAACGAGCATCATGAGTCTTAATCCAAAGCTGCTCAAACAGAAACCTGCTGCGGCTAAAGTCTCGGGCATGTTTGCCGGAACGAGAGAGAAATGCTTCGGTTGCAAGAATACTGTATATCCAACTGAGAAGGTACCTACTCAACCATTCTGATTCTCAGTATTATATAGCCAACACAGAACAAGCATAAGCAGATTAAGGACTTTGAATGATTCCAATATTTGGAAATCTTCTAAAATTGCCACAACAAATTCTTGATACAGGTGAGTGTGAATGGAACTCCGTACCACAAAAGCTGCTTCAAATGCACCCACGGCGGTTGCACAATAAGCCCGTCGAACTACATTGCGCATGAGGGCAAACTCTTCTGCAAACACCACCATGCACAACTCATCAGAGAGAAGGGCAACCTCAGCCAGCTTGAGGGAGACCATGCAGGAAACGAGAAAGTCGCAGCTAGAGAAATTGCTGTGTGAGACATAATAAGCAGCATCTGCTATACTATGTTATTTTCGCCCTCTTGCATTCTCCTTCCTTACCGGTCAAGATTGTAGTTTCTGTGGTCTGAAAGGATGTATCCATTTTGTTCAACTCAAAATGTGTTGGTCACCGCTTCTTGTAATTTCGGCTTCCTTTTTTACCGCTGGACACTTGTTAGAACATGCCAGCTTACACTTACAGTGGCATAATCAGATCTCAGATGACTCTTGCATATGTATGCCCCTACTGCCAAAAATATATTGAGTTCTACGAGAAATTTCTGCAATGATCTCTAGCAAAGAATCTGCAACTGCAACCATCCATTCTACACGAGCACCATGATAAACAAGCTACTTCAATCTAATTTTTAACACATCAAATCGAAAGAGTAGAACAACAAAGGCCTACCTTCCCTATGGTCGAGAATGCCAGTCTCCACTATTATTTGGGGAAGTTGGATTAGCTTGTAGGAAAAAAGGCATATCACCTTACATCATCCATGGTAACAGTGTTTTAGCGAGATAAACTTTATCAGCTTATTGTAAACTCCCCTGACAGATCCTGAATAGTAAAGCAGTTGGCAGGCATACGAGGGGGTTTGGGAAGAGGAAATTTGAGGTAAGAGAAATGGGTCAAAAGAAGAATTCGCCAGAATCCAATATAACTTTGGAACAGATGCCGTCATTTCAACGATAAACTATGTTACAAAGCGGCCTACAAGGTGGCGCCGCAGGTCTAAAGCAAAAGAACATGACACCAGTGCCATACTGGATATATGGCTCTTCTTTCCTAAGATTCTGATATGTACAGAATGAATCCAGAAGACCAAATCAATTATCACAAAGCTTAACCTAGTGAATAAGACAACCATTCGGGGCTATGTGCTTCAGGTCTATAATAAAATTGTCCCGAAGAAACCCGAACCCAAATGTACCGTCTCTATACTGCCAGATCCTTCCCTCGTTACGCCTGTCAGTTGCTGTAGTCCCAGCTAAATCAGGAATTAGCAAGTCATAACTTGAGTTTATGTACAGGATGCGAGTGACCGGCTCATTTTCCATTGGAAGCTCTCCGAACATAGAATTGTCTTCGTCAATGGGGTGGAGGTGCATGCGACTGTCGTACATGATCACCTCCTCTAGAGAAAAAGGTGGCTCAATAAACGTTGCTTTCGATGTCCAGAAAACTGGGGCACTACCAGAAAACCGGTCTGGTGGTTCCCCCACCCTTCGGCAGGCAATTCCCCCAATTTCATCGTAAGTTACAAGATAGAATTCCAGTTTCATGCAGTCACCAATTCCCTGTGATGACGGGCAAGAAAGAGCTTCAGATATCAGGGAGAGCTCAAACATATTTAAGCCAATCCCCCACAAAAATAATAAATTTACAGCATACGATGTCGTAGTTCATTCTTGTTCTTTTGAGTGCGTTGGAACTGAAAGGAGTACACTAATTCGCAAGCACACAATGTCCTGACTTTCTGAAATGCACTGTCAATCCACAGATATCGAATGAAAGCCTCAAATAATTTCAACTGAGCATAAGTTAATAGCCAGAATGAGGCACCAAGTTGACATCATTATTTATATGTAAACTAATTCACCAGAGGAAGGATTCATGTAACAGAATTTACAATCACAAGGCATTGGCAATGGACCTTCCCTCATGATTTGATTTCATAATCCAAATACTCATCAACCAATCCCTACCCATCTTTCTTGGCATAAGTAGTGAAGTGTCACCACAAGGTATCTCTCAAAAAATCAATGGCATAAGCTGTTTTTAAATCGTAATGTCTTAATAGCCAGTTCAAGTTAAACTTCTAATAAGCATTACACTGACTGAACAACAACAGCCATTTTGAGAACTATGATAATCAGGCAGCATCAACATACAACTACAGTTGTTGAATGGCATGAGAGCAAATATGTAGTATTCGCATCATCAACGTAATTTGTTTGTTCACAATGGGCTGGTTAAGAGTTAAACTTTTTTGATCCATTTTGACCTCTTCAACAAATAACGCAGTGCGCTCAGCCCAAAGCACGAATTGCTTGGATACCAAGGGAAGACTAATCAAGTGTACTGAAAATCCCAAACAGCCAAAAAGCATACAAACTCAGCATTTAGCACAAAAGATCCAACCTTTCTTAAAACTGAAATCTGAATCATCTTGAGCCTATCACCAAATTGCCCATTCTAAACTAGTAAATGAACTCACAATTTCAATGCGATGATTGGAACAAAGAAAGCAGCTCCAACCTCTCCATGTAAGACAACTAATTTAACTGATAAATGCAGATGCACTGATCCAGATAAGAAGATTAAGATCAGAAAGAATAGCTCGAATCACCTTCCATAGCCCCTGCAAAGGCCGAGAAGGAGTGGGCGAGCAATCTACTACTTTCACGAAATGCTCGGCCTCCCATCTTCTCTTCCCCTGCCTCTCCTTCTCCCTCTTCCTCTGCCTTCTCGATGCGCCACTCCCGCCGGGGCTCGTCCGGTTCGCGAAGTGCTGATACATCTCCGACATATACCGATCCGGTAAGCTCCCGAAAGTCCCATTCTCGCCGCCACTGGCCTCCTCCTCATCGCTACACAAGTTCGCCGAGCTCGAGCTCCTCCGAAACCCATTCCTGTGCGAATTGCCCCCGAGCCCCATGTTCTCCTCCACCACCAAATGCGTACACCCCATGAAATTCACATCAACCGGAATCAAATCGGTCTTCCCGATCGAATCAACGGAATAATTAGCGCCGAATTCGCCACCTTTACCATCCGGGTCAACGAAATTCACGGGTTCCCCGCTGGGGGAGAGCGACATCCACAAAAACGGCGACTTCACCACGCCGTAGATGCCGTCCTGGGAGGGGGAGACCCTGGAACCGGCGACGAACGAGGGGCCCCAATCGAAGACGACAAGCGGCGGAGGCGGCGGCGGCGGCGCGGCGGCCGCGACGGCCACGGCGGAGGTGGATCTCTGGCCGCTGCGCCGCCAGAAGCCGATGAGGCTCTCCCACTCGCTGAGGGTCTTGTAGAGGAGCCGGTAGCACACCTTGCCGTCGCCCCATTTCCGGATTTGGGTCTTGGATCCCCACCGCCGGTCGCACAGGGCGTGCCAGAGCTTGGCGTCGCTCCTGCAGAGCGCGAAGAAGCGCTTCGAGGTGCAGGAGAAGTTGGCGATCTCGGGCGGCGTCAGGAACGACAGGATGCAGAGCTGGACGTCCTCCGGGAAGTCCACGAACGACATCGTCGGGACGGAGTCGGGTTCCATCTTGCCAAAAGCTCTGGTGAGGTGGAGGGTAGTCGTGGGCGTCGGAGATTTCGCGCGATTCGACGGAGAGCTGCCGAGGATTTTCTGGGGAAAAGCTGCGAACTTTCTCGGGAAAATCGGGAGGAAGAAATACTGCGGTGGGCGCTGGTTGGGCTGATTGCGACTGCTCGGTAGATTCCCGGATGATCCTGTTTCGGCACGATTCACCGTGCGTGCGGGATTGGATAGGGGGCTTTTTTCTTTTTTCCTTTTTCACTTCGCGGACGACACGTCAAGGTTAACGCCGACGCGTAGCGTGTGTAACAGTCGGCAGCATCGTACCGTAACGATGCCCACAAGCTTGTCGTGTCCACGCATCGCAACTCTGTCTGGGACAACGGAAACTCGAATTGCGCAATGTCTTTCCCCTTCTTCTTCTTCTTCTTCTTTTGGGGCAATTTGATCCTCAAATTGTATAAATCCTTCTTCCATTCCGTCATAAGAATACATGAGTAGTACTATTAACTATTTTTTACCAATCACTTCATTTTACACATCATAAAATTGTGAATAATATTTAATTAATATTTAAATTAATATAAGCCATCTTAAATAAGATTAATTCAAATGATATATCCGTATCGAATTTTTTCTAGAAATATTCAATTCAATGCTTTTTTTATTCTTGATGATTCTAGATTACCCTGTTGATTGTCAACTATGTGTGATTTTTTGATATCTTTCACTAATGTTAATCCAAATTGAAAGCGTGTTTCCATAATAACATTCGACTGGATGTAAAGAAATCTGTTGAAAGTGTCAATTTTAGGATTAAATAAATTATAAGGTACGCATTAAAAAGTGAATGGAGAATATTTGGAGGCTTTCATTGCTTTTGTGAGCATATGATGATAAGTAGTAGATACGTATACGGTTCTATCCGTACAAACTCTCATTGAACCTATTCTTTGCCTCTAAAGTTCTAATTCTAACATACACACACACACACACAAAAGGCGAATATTGTCTCCAATTTATCAACAAATTAATGAGATAAAACCACATTTTTACCTGCCACAACGAAAGGGTAATAACATTCATTTCGTTCTCTTTCCTCGTTTAGCAGCTGAGTCCGACTAGATCAACAGATCACTAACATCCGATCTGGACCGTCGAAAGTCCCTCCCGTCCCCATCAACAGCGCCGCCGCCGCTCCCGCAGCCCCTCGAGCCCCGCCGACGCCTCGTCTTCTTCCCGTCACCTTCTCTGTCGCCGCCGTCAAACACCTGACTCAGCAGCTCCTGGATCGACTCGGCGCTCGGGCACGAGCCCTCCTTCAAGGCCGAACCGCACGCGCTCACGAACTCGGCGTACGCAGGCACCACCAGCTTCACCGTGGCCTCCTTGATCTGCTCCCTCAGGTCGGCGTCCGGGATGGCGTACGTGCTCCGGTGCTTCTGCGACGCCTCCTCCAAGCCCTTCAGGAACGCCTCCATCCTCGCGCTCGCCATGGCCTTGCTGCTCGTGTCGTCGGCCTTGGTCTCCAGGAGCCGCACCAGGGATCCCCACGCTTGCTTCTGATACAGGTAGGCCGACTCCTCGGCCACCACCTTGTACTGCTTCCTCATGTACTGCTCGCCGAGGAGCCTCCCGAGCTCCGTGTTCCTCGTCCTCATGTAGATGTACCAGTAGGTGTTCATGGCGAACACGTGCGGGAGTATCTTCTCCTTGTACCGCCCCCGCTTGGACTCCACGTTCCGCTGCAGCGCCTCCATGACGTTGGAGACGGCGTCCCGGAGCAGATCCTCCTCCGACTCGGGCTTCGACAGGATGCCCGCCTTCCACACCTGCTCCGTCTGCAGCACCTTCGCCATGGGGCCGCTGTAGGTATCGGCGACGAGGTACTTGAGGTAGTTGATGGCGTACCTCACGAGCTTCGGCACCGAGCCGTCCTGCGGCGGAGGGAGGCCGTCGGAGTTGCCCTCGATCTGGAGGCCGAACTCCCAGAACACCTTGCTCGAGGCGGCGACGAGCAGCTTCTCGAGCTCTCTGAAGCGGGTGCAGATGTCGGATCCAGACTCGCCCTCAAAGATCTGGACAAAAAAATAATTGACAGAATGAATCACAAAAATTACTATTCATATCGAAGTTCCTAACAGAATGAGTGTACGCAATACTTACTTGGATGAACTCAGCCTGGAGTTTCTCGAGGGAGTCAAACATGTCGAGGAGCTTGAAGAGCTTCTGTGGCTCCTTCTTGCTACGGGCGACGCCCTCACCGAAGCGGAAGAAGACGGCCATGATCTTGTCGGCAATCTTGACGAAGCACTCGGGCCAGACAAGGCCGTCCACGAGGTTGCCTAGGACCTGGTTGCACAGCCTCTTCTCGGAGACGAGGACGGTCTTGAGCGCGAGCTCGAAGTGCTGGATCCACAGGGTAATGGCCGTCTCCAAGCTCTCCCACTCCATCTCGTCGATCTCTTCCGGCGTGTACGTCCTGAGGTACTCCGGGTTCAGGCGCATCAGTGCCTTCGCTGCTCTCCTATATCTCACCTGCCAAACATCACATTGGAAGCAAAGTTGAATTAGAGCTCCAACATCTAATATTTTTACCATTATAGCTTATGATGATAAATGCGATTATGTTATCGAGTCTTAGTAGAGCAATTAGTACAATCAAGACACATAATTGTGATGTCTATTAAGAGATAGCTAACATAAATTGTAAGACTTCATGACTATTTGTTTCGCAATGACCTATGTGACATGCTTCGTGTCATCGAATAAATGTCGAATCGGCAGAAAATATGAGATTGGTAAAAGAAGGAAAGGAAAACAAGATGACTCGCCGAAGATATCGACGCAAGAGTTCGTCCCTTCGTCATATACGAAGTTCGAAAAGAGTTACCAGGGCATTCTTGTGTCACTTCTTACCTTGACGAAGATATCGATGCAAATGTCCAAACAGTCATTCGCCGCCAACGTCTCCGATATCCTCCTCAGGACCTCCACCTCCTGCTCCGACCCCAGCTCCGACCCCGCAACCTCACCGTCGCCGCCCTCCTGCGGCTCGCCGACGTTCTCGTGCTTCAGCTGCTGCAACAACCCTTCATACTCGTCCTGCAACTGGAGCAAGGCCTCGTCGAGCAACCCTTCGAACCGCATCGCGTCGACCTCCGTCTCGTACAGCGCCTTGAGCGTGACGAGCGTCTCCCTCAGCCGGTGCGTCCTGAAGTTGTCGGTCGCCTTGGTCCGGCTCAGGAACTCCACCACCTCCTGGAGCTTCTGGATGGCCGGCTCGCCCTCCTCGCTGATGGAGCTCACAGCGGCTTTGAGCCGGTCAACGCAGTCGACGTACTCAAGGAGCATCCTGAGCCGGTTCGGGGACGGCCCCACCTCGCCCGAGAGCCTGGCGGAGAGGTCAACGATGTCAGCTTGGAGGGACTCGAAGAGGCGGAAGCTGTGGAGGAGGGAGAGGGCCGGGGTGACGGCGCGGTTGATCCGGGTGTCGAGGGCCTTGTTGGCCATGGCCATGGACTGCAAGGGGGCGACGCGGCGGGACGCCAGGGAGAGGGACTGGTCGATGAGGTCGAACCGCCTGTCCATCTTCTCCATGTTCCGGTCCAGGTCCACCGATTTCTGGAGGAGGGCCTTCAGGTCCTTGCATGCCGACTCGAGCTTCGCTATGGCGGCTTCGTCTTCTCGAGACGCCATGGACAAATGAAGATGGAGAGACGGGGAGAAGGAAGGGAGGGGAGGATTTTGCTGGCCGAGGTTACGCGGAGGAGGAAGAGGTATATGAAGAACGACAAGGACGAGGTGGCGAGAGGGAGAAGAAGACGGAGAGAACCAAATGGCGTTTTGGTTCGGAATGATCCAAACAGGCTGGGGCGAGAAGGGGAGAGGGGAACGAGCTTTGGAATTATACGAACGCGTAGCCGGTGCGCCCGAGCGTTGGAGAACGAGTCCAAACGACATTTTCTTAGTGATCCACCCAAAATTGATTTCATAGGCGATTACGCATTGGCACCGAATCTACCTCGCGAATTTTGTATATTACAATTCTTTAGCTCTCTAATTACTTCCTGTCTTGTCTCTTTGGTTTTGATGGGTTTTACTTTGGAACATTACACTGCGGCTAGGACGATCACGGTATAATATTAACATGATGCGGATCGTAAATAAATGGAGAGATTATTGTTTTTGACCCGTCTTTCATGAACAAAGAGATGAAATTTCCATGGAGAAGATGCGGCTTCCTTGTATATTTTAATTCTTTCAAATCTCTAAATACATTAATACGGTTATTTTTCTAGTACACTTAATTGTCCTTATCTTATGTAAAGAATCCATTCAATATTTGTTTGCACGGTTTCAATTTATTTGTGAATAATTCTCGAAAATTAGTTTATGCAAAAAAATTTAAAACTCTCTTTACTAAAATTGAAAAACTCAAGCAAACCAATTTGTTTAAATTCTAAAAAAATTGTTTTCGGTTTCAAGGTGGGTTGATTTGAAGACCATAATTTGAAACTTACCTTATAGATTTCAATTCAAAAAATTGGAAGGAGGGACCAATCTGGTAATACTTGGAACTGGCTTGTTCTTGGTTGTACTTAAGAACCGTGTTTTTTTTTTTTTTTTTTTTTTTTTTTTGGTAAAGAACTTAAGAACCATGTTTCTTTTGTGAAAATCTCATAATTGATATTATGCATTATTTTTTAACCCAAGCGAAGTCTCGTTAGTTAAGTGATCTTGGGTGTCTACTTCAAGCCGTAAGTCGTGATTATGTCCTCCCTAGTGTTAAATCTCACTATTTGTTTTTTTTTTCATGTATGGTGTATTAGACATTCGTTCTAAATCGAGTCAAACTGATAGCTTTGATATATGAATTAGGAACATGGGCTGAAGGCCAGTTCTAGCTTTTAAAACGGAGAACTAGATCGGTTCTTTCCAGAACCCGTCGAGTAAGATTTTATATTAGCTGGCCCGATCCTAGTTTCTCATCTTTAATCGGAAGTGACAAGACAGATAGCCCATGGCGACGGGTAAATGATGCATGGAGGAGGTTTGGGTTTGGAAATTTGGGCACAAGATTTGTGATTTGATGATTCGGAGTGGAAGGAGGGCAATTTGGCTGTTTGATTTAGATAGCAAAATGGCATTTTCAAAAAATAGAGATACGTCAGTAATAAGATAACGAAAAGTGAGGTAGAATTCAATATTTTCTCATTTATAAAACATGTAATTTCGTCGTAAAAAAAAGAAAGATATAAAGCCCTTTTCAATTTGCGGTTAAAGGGGCAACTGATAATGTAATGATACTCATGACGACTCCGTGGAAAGTATAATGCAGGATTGGGATTGCACTCCCGAAGCCACAACCTGAAGTCAAATTTAAAGAAGTTCAGTTGAGGCCCAAACCACGTTCCTAAGGTACGGTCCAATCATAAACCAAAATCAATGTTCATGGGCTTGGTTTCGTACTTTGAGATGGACCAGGTGGATTCATTTTAAGAGAATCAACTGACTAAACAGTGAAAACTATTCGACCCAAAAAAAAAAAAAGTTGAAAACTTTTCCTATGAAGTATGAGCTTCTAAATCAGTTTTTTTTTTTTTTTTTTAAATGATGGCTCGAGGAACCGGTCCCAGTCGCATCTCACAATAGTTGAAATTATTTTGGCGGTAACGCCTCACATGCGAGCATCAAGCCTCCGCTTGTGCCTCTTCGTAATAAAGCGAACTCGGGGACCGACGTCGTAAGGGGCCACGGCCAGGATGCACGTGCAAAGCCCACGTAATCAGGGAACGCCACATGATCGACGTTCATGATGAATCCGATCCGCGTGGACTCAAGCCGACACGAGTAAACTGTCCCAAACCAATGAAAAAGTCCATGGTTGTTCGAAAACTGGATTTTTCAAGGACATGAGATTTGAAAAGGAAAAAGTAAAAAGCGGGTCTGTCTTCGTTCAAGTGCAGAGAGACTGGCCGGACATCTCCGGGAGAGGGGTATCGGCTCCGGATATTCAGCCTCGCATCCCGGATCTTGTTCTTGCTTTTCCCAATTATTGCCCACCTGAATTGACGTGAGTATTTTCCTTTCTCGAATTCTTTTTGGAGAAGTAAATTCCTTCCAGAAAATTTATGAATTAATGGATAAAAGAACCAAGAGACTTCACGACATATTTCATCAATCTAAACCGTTCAAAATGGGGCTATAGATCCATTTTTGAACCCATATTTTATTAACTGAATTGTCATGTGAGTTAGTACATTTAGTAAATGAGTTTAGAATAGTAAAACTCCAAATAATTTGGATATTAAATGGATTAATGACTTATTCAAACCCAATCATCTTTTATGACTCATTCAAACTCAATCATCTTTTATGTCTTTTTTTTCACTCTCTCACATACTAACTTGATCTTGCTGTTGCTTGCTCTGCCCTTGCCTTAGTTTAAATATGGTTTTTCTAGATTAGATTAAATATGAAAGTGCATTACAATGAGATTTTTTTTAGATGAAAATTGTTGATGGGCATGCCAACCATAGAGCCATTGTTCACCGTCTACAAGTCTGCTCTCTATGTCAACTTTTTTGGGAAAATGACATTAGAAAGGAGGGGATGGAGGGCAATAGAAAAATGAAGAAGTTGAGGCATGGTCACCAATGGCGACAGCCGACGGTGATTCAGGCGCCACACGGTAGTGTCACCTATGTGACCGCTGTAAGAGTTTTCCCAATATGAGTTACATTAATTAATATTGTAATTTACTGTTTTATGATTACTGTAAAACAGGATTGGTCTAAGGTGAGATAGAATATTTCATAATTAGTTTAATATGGGATTGGCTAGTGTGGGCCGAGTTGAGTCTGGCCCGTAATGAGGGGGCCTGGTTGGAAACTCTATAAATAGTGCTTAAGTCTCTCCTCTAACCCCAATTCTTACATATATCCTCACATAAAGAACGTTAACCTAACACTAAAGGTGAAGGGGCCGCCTCATTAAGCTAGTAATACGGAGGGCAATAGAGGAGAAGGACTTGATATGTGGATAATCCTCTTGATGTGCTGGTAATCCCTTTTTTGCTTCTGCTTTAAGTATGATGGATTCCAAAACATGTGCGTTAATTTTTCTATTTAATTATGCATGTTCTTGTTCTAGTTATGGAGATCTTGGAGTTGCGCAATTTGCGTCCAATAACCACTACAAGTAGGCCACCTTAGAATGGTGGTAACCGTGGTGGTCCTGCACTAATGTAAGATGACGACGTGAGAAAGAGAAGAGCAGAGAATCTCAAGCAACCATCATCATGCAATGCAGTGTCGTGGGCATCGATGATGGCTCTAAGGAAAAGCCACAATGTTAACACAATGTCATCCCATCCTATAGTCGTGAATTTCTTATTAGAGATTTTATCCAAACATATTCGGATCTATCACATCATTAATCACCATATAGGATATTGCATTAAGCAATCTGGCTCAAATCCAGGCTGTCAAGTGCAACTTTAGAGTTAGGATCCTGAATTGGTGGGTTGTAGCATGCCCTTATCACAATTTACCCAAGCTAGAGTGCCCCACTAGTCACCTAATGTCATTAGCTTATCCTATTCGTGATTCCATATTATTAATGTTAGATTCTTGAGGATGGATCTTGAATTGGTGGGTTGTAGTATGCCCTTATCGCAATTTACCCAAGCTAGAGTGCCCTACCGGTCACCTAATGTCATTAGCTTATCCTATTCGTGATTCCATATTGTTAGTGTTAGATTCTTGAGATGCAAATTATGTGCTTATTCTAATGTCGCGGTGCAAATTTATTGTTAATTGGTGCAAATTATTAGCATTGAAATTGCATGATACGACAAAAAAAAAACAAAGGGAATTTCGAGATGAGTTTAGATATTTCCTTCTCGCGACAAGATAGCGAACCTAATCTATAATATTCTCTCACGAGTAGATAGAGATTGGCGAACATGGGGCCATACACGCGAAATAAACAAAGGAACCGAAACTTACTGTGGTATGCAATGTGTATAAAGCACTTGGAAACTTTCATAGATAAGGGATGTTAGGCACCTTTAACAAGTCCCCCGTCCACTTCACGTCAGATTGGCTGTGACAGTAGGACCAAAAGGGCTCTCTTGAAAACGACCGAACAATTCGGAAGCTGGCGGACCTTCCGTCCCCCTGTATGGGCGGTCAGCTGAGCGAGAGGAGAACACACATGACCATGCACGAGTGCCATGACTTGGTCCACACATGCTTGCGTTTTGGCGGTCCAGACAGACCGCATTATTGAGGTAGCTGCCAAGGTAGATCCGGAACGTGGAATGAGAAACCATCGATTAGCTCAGCTGCCGCAATCCTGGAAGTTCTCATCCTCACTTACTAGCACATTAGTCCTCTGGCATGGGGTCGATGTTCCGGGACGTGTCTGCTTCCAATCCTGACGGACGCACTGGACGGTTCGCTGTTTTACCAGAAAAGGGAAAAAAATTTCCCGGTTAGGATAGGAGGGCCTGTCGTGCATCTGGAAGGAGTACGGCCATTCATGCACCTGATGCATTTCAGATCATTTCAGAGCGAAGACACAGAGTCGCCCTTTTGGAATTTACCCAGTTATTAAGCTACCCTACCGCCAGTCCGGAAGCTAAATTCCACCGCCATTTCTGCCTTCGCTATCGTTTGTGCGACCTATGCCAATGCGATACAGATGTATCCACGGATAAGGTGTGTTTTGAAAGCCTCGTATATTGTAAGTGTTGGGTTTGCTTCAGCCCCACTAATTACCATATAAATACACGCAGAACGCCTCATGCACGTGCACTGAGTAATGCTCTAGTCATGGGATGGTGGAGATGGCTACGAAGATTGTTCCGAATTGTAGACGCTATGAATCGAATACCAGATCTTTTTCACCCACGTATGGTACTTAACCGATCGGAAATCATGCGTTCACTTTCAAGAGAAGCGTTTCTGTAAGAACAGTCAGTCGAGTAGTGGGAGAGAGACAGTGAAGCTTTGCTGGAACGTTGAGGACTGTTGAGGCAAATCAAAGCACCTAAGGAAAGAGCAGCATCCGACCCTTGCCAATGCATACGTAGGGGACCAAATGGACAACCACCACAGTGCTCTGAACTGCACGCAACAGCCCATGCTACAGAAATTATCGGAAGATATGTTGAGAGTGAAGTGTCTGGACCTACTGAGGTCTTCAATGCTCGATGCCTCTTTCAGGTAACCTAAAGATGTTTTTCTCTTATCTCTAACTAGAAAATTCTCTCACTTTTTTCAGTGAGACAATAGTCAAATGAAGTTGACAATGTGGCCGCTGCCGCCTTGCTATCGCCTTCCCCATTTGTCGACTGGCAACTGCTGGGCACTGTTACCTTCATTGGGTTGGCACCAACCGATCTCCATCCATCCATTATACGTAAAATAGCCAAAGAACTTAGAAAAATGAAAATTGGCTTAAAAGCGAATTTTGTTCAGGATCTGAATTCATTGAGTTAATCAAGAAATCATTACCGAATACATCCAGATTCGAACTTTTCAAACTTTTACGGTGAAGCCAACCCAATGAAGATAACTGTACCAACAGTTGCTAGTCGACAAATGGGGAAGGTGATAGCAAGGTGGTGGCGGCAAGTTCCAATGCTAGTGGTATCTTGACAAATAGGTGAAATTTGAAGCCAAGAAACTTGACAAAATGAAAATTGGCTTAGAGGCAAATTTTGTTCACAATCGGAATTCACAGAGTAAATCAAGAAATCGTTACGGAATACAATTGGATTCAAAATTCTTAAACTTTTACAGTGAAGTTGACACAATGACAATAACAGCCAGCACTTTCCAGTTGACAAATGGGGAAGGCAATAGCAAGGCCGACGCGGCAGCTTCCAATGTTGGCGATGTCCTAATAGATAGGTAAAATGTGAAGCCAAAAACGATTTTCACTCAACAAAATGAAAAATCGGCTTAGAGGCGAACTTCATTCCGGATCCAAATCCATTCGAATTAATCAACAAATCGCTACCGACCTGTACTGGATCCTAACTTTTCGAAGCAGTAGGAAGGCCGATTATATCTATCTGCCCTAGATGCTCCTCTTTTAATGACGTGACAGAGTAATGAATCGAGATCACACAAACTAGGAGCCCCCGGTTTCGCCTTTATGGGCTGTCATCCGGGCATCGCCATTTTTGGGGTCGTCCTCGTCTACATCTGCACACTGTTTCGGTAGTCCGATAGACCAGCACTTAGAATTTAGCAGTAGAAGAGCCAGCAAACCTCCAACCGAGGGAGGGAAGGGACACGCCGCGACAAGACCGAGAGAACCGACCGATTCGACCGACATCGGACTTTTCGGGCTACGCGACAACACGAGTACTTACCGTCTCTGTATGCAATCGTGACTTGGGTCAGCTAAGGGAGAGGTCGACGTGCCCTTACGAGGCCCTATCTCCAATCCCAGTAATTCCATGAAATTCGCAACGTTTGTCGTCGTCACTCGATTGCTTCAAAAAGCTTTGCGTTACAAAAAAAGATGGGAAGTCCAATTCATCCAAAATGGGACTAGACCGATCCTTGGTGTGCATTTTATCGCATCTTATACAAAGGGTCGTACATGCACGAATTTTAAAGGGCTTAATGGTTAACATTTTTCTTCTCGTTTGATATGACGGATGCCACATCATCGAAGTATCAGATTCTCTGAGGTTTAGTAAAGCCCCTTGCACATGCATATCGTAAGTTGTCTCCTTTGTGATGTCATTGTGGTGAGGATAGCTTAATACGGAGGAATCAAACGCTAATTGCATTGGAATGAATTGGAGGATGAAGTGAATCTGGCAACTAGAATGAAATTACCATAAGAATAGGGTTTCCTTATCGGAAAATTTTGGGAATTAGATAGGAACTTACTTCATATAATTCAAGCGCGAAGAAAGGAAATGATGCCCTTAATAATAATTATTCGTAAGTACTCTTTTAGCAATTCTACAATGAATTGACTAACAATGACCATTCCTCAGTTCACTCATATTCCCTAGCAGGAGATAAGCTGATTTGCAATCTTAAAAATAAAGAATAACAGTTAGATCGTAAGTGATAGGGAAAAAAAGATGTATAATAATTCAAATTAGATAAATGCTCCACACTTTAGGAAAAGAGAAACGATACAAATAATCCTTGAACTTTTGTCCAATGTGCATCATGATCTTCGAACTTCTAATTTGTTCAATTTAGTTCATGAACTTTAACTCAATGTGCAATGGATTTTTTGGCACATGTTCTATTTAATTCATGAACTATATAAAAATGTTCAACATTGTCATTTCATTAATTAAAGTTTAAGAATTATATTGAATATTTTCATAGAGTTAGAGACTAAGTTGAATATATACAAAAAAGTTTCGAACCACATTGAACAAATTAAAAGTTTATGGATCATATTACATATTAAATTAAAGTTTACAAACCATATTAAACAAATTAAAAATTAATAGACCGCAATACACATTAGATCAAAGTTCAATGACTATTTATGTCTTTATCCCTTATTCCTAAAATCCTAAATCTTGCTCCTCTCGCCTCCACTTTTGGCTTTGCCTCCGCCTTCGCCTTCGCCACCGACACCTCTTCTCTCACATCTTGCCTTATCTTGTTCTCATTGCAACCTAGTATGTGCTCTCAATCCCCATCATCATCGGCCCATTGCTTGCACCTTGCTACCATCGCTTCTCCCTCTCTTCTAGAGATAAATTGAAAAGTCACGCTATGATTGAAATTTGTGTTAGGCTTAAAATGTCATTATCTCGACGCATATAACAAAATTCTCGAATCCCCTTTCCCTATACCACGTCATCGAAATCGCGACCTCCCTTACGTCAATCCCACAAAAAGAATTATACTTTCTAATAGAGAAAGGATCGCCTCCCTCATTCTTATGCAAACTATTTTGACAAAATATAATATTCCATAGAATGATTAATAATTGCTAGAAAACATGCTAACTAGGCTCATCAGAAAGGACCAAGGACTTTTCGTACCACATCAAGAAAAAGAATAATGAGGCCTCAGATTTAGTTCCACTCTCAATCGCACACGCTCGTGGACGAGGATGCGGGAGGACGGCCAACTGGCAACAACACTGTATTTGCGCAGATTGGATCGTTATTTATTCCAGCTTGACCTAGCCTCCCTTGTTTCTATATGAGAGAAGAACAGCAGACAGAACAGGCGAGCGAGAGAGACGGAGAGGGAGCACTAGAGAAAGATGACTAGTAGTAGTGGGTGCGAGTCTGGCTGGACTCTCTACTTGTACGGGTCGTCTTTCTCTCCCGAGAATGATTGTGGCGGTGGCGGCACCAGAATCCTAGAAAGTCGCAGGGTAGAGGAAGAGGAAGGAGGAGGAGGGGAGAGTTTGTCTATGGTCTCCGACGCGTCCTCGGTACCTCCGTGTTATTATGAGAACGAGCCTTCCTTTTCCTCTTCCTCACGTTGCGGCAAGAAGAGATCGAAGAAGCCAGAGAGTGTCGCGAGGCATCGCCACTCGTGTTCCGAGGACACGGCGACTTCCCCACACCTGAACTCCACCAAGGCAAGTTTGACCAAAGCGGGAGTGAAACATAAATTCGTCTTAAAGTTTTAGAGAACGCTTTACTGAACTCATGCAAATGACAAGAAGTCAGACTTTCTTGCTTTGCTTCGCCGTTGCGTTGCTGGTCTTTGCTCGACGGTCTAAAATCGTTTGGTTATTGAGTTTTTTGCCTATGTTGTTTCCGCAGAAGAGCTTAATAAACCCCTCACAAAATCGAGTGTCGGCCAACCATGTTTGGGATTCTTCAGATGGTTACTCCGTGGGCCGCGGGAAGGTAATGCCCGGTTTTCCACTGTTGCCGCTCCCTATTCTTGATCTGTGGGTCTGCTCCCTTTTATTTTGTCTTGATTTGGAGGATACTCGCCCGAAACTCATGCTCATGGATCATGTGAGCGGCTAGTAAAAAACCAGGTTGGTCGCGTACTGTTTGCACTCGGTAACTTGACGAATTGAAGCTTTTTGCGGGCCTAAACTGCACACTAGCGGCTATGTTAATCGACCTTCGAGTCAATTCTACTATTTTGAAGTTATTGATATTGCTGGCGTAAAAGTGAACTGTTGAAACTGTATGTCACTTGGGCTTGATTATTGCTCTGTTTTCAACTCTCTCAGGGAAAGCACCGAGATTTCTTGGAACCCTCTCAGGATGCGAGGGTCAGACAGCTCAGGAAAGCAGCAAAAGGCCTCTCGAAGAGTTCAACCTGACGTTTCACTTCAGGAATCGGCGAAATCAATTAATTTCACAGAAGAAATCATGTGAGCTCTACATGTTTTCATGGGCCGAGATGAACTTTCTATTTCCGCGCACGCAGTCTTCCTTGTTTTGGTTTGAAGGCAGCTTACGTAATTACGCTGTGGTACAACCTCTGTTGTTACCAAAGCACAAGGGAGAAGAAAAAGAGGAACTGTTGTTGCAGATTTCGCAGAGGCGAAACATGGTCAAATTAGAAGAGGGCACTGAAATTTTGTTGGACCATCTTTCTGTGGATCATACAAATCATTTCTCCATTTTCGTTTACTGGGAAATAAAAAGGAAGAATGTCTAGCGTCTTTCTGTCACCACCTTGGGGAACATCCTGAGATGTTGAGCATGTATAAGATGACAAACAGTACAGTTAATTCTCAGATCAGTTGTCTGCTTCCATTGGATTTTCTGTAATACTTTATGCTTATTTTATCGAGAGTAATGTCCTGGCATCTAATTCTGAGAGCGATAGAATCAATTTACTTGCGAGGTCGCTGTTAAGCATTGACTAATTTGGATTTGGCATTAAATTTTGGAGTGCTAAGACAAAAGAGAGATGTGACAATCCAGAAACAGATAGAAGAAAGCGATAAAGATAAACGTCACGCGCACATACTAACCATCCTACTAAAGTTCGTGCGGATCCGCAGGTTCTCTGACCGGTTTCGCTCCTGAATTCGCCAGACGAGCTTGCATCGAAAACGCACGAATATACAAAGCCAGATGACCGGATGTGAAGAGCACCTGAATTCTAAGCATCAGTCCGAAAAACTCTATTTGAGCTTTTTCTTGAGAAATGATCTTGAAGTTTTAACAGATGCTTCTTTGGGCACCGTCCAAAAAGCGGTGCGAATCATGAGAAAGGCACCGTGCAATCCGAATCCATTCTAATTGAGATGAATTCATGCTAAAATCAAAGCAGTAGGGAAATTTTAACCTGACCCAGATGGACCGACCACAAGATAATCGCAGAGTTGCATTCCCAGAGATTTACAGCAAACATACGCAAGTTTTTCTTAAGATTAAACAGAAAAGTAGGGACCTTTGTACACGGACGCCAAGATGAGAAGCGTCAATTTAAATCGAACACACTGCCTCTCAAAAACCCACTTCCGAACAGTTGTGCAGATCAAGATCAAACAACAAAGTCATCTTTTTTCGTTCCCTTTTTCCGGTTCTTCCCATGATCATGGTTCTTGATGAATTACGATGCAGCATCTCCTCATTGCGCGTGATTTCTGTTTCCGACGGCATAGCTTCTGCTTCTCGGAAACGGCAAATCGACCTTCTTCACGTCGTCGTCGACCCCGAACTCGCAAGGTTCCTCCTCGTCGATCCGCCCCATCGCGACGCTGCTACTCTTGGGCAACACCTTCGGACCCCAGTCCGACGACGGCCGCTGCTTCAAGTGCCGCTGCCGCTGCTGCTGCTTCTGCTGCTGCTGCCGCAGGATCGCGCCCACGTCGATTTTGTTCCCGAAGCTCCTCGCGGAGGCAGCGCGTATCAGCTCCCCGAGATCGTCGGCCCCGCCGGACGACCTCGACGCGCTGACGCTGAAGCTCCGGGGCATGGCGGAAAACTGCCCGGCCGGGCACCCGACGTTGCCGTACCCGCCACCGACGCTGTCCGCGTAGTTCAAGCCCCTGACGTACAGGTCGCGCGCCTTGCTCAGGGCCCTGAGAGGGATCATCATGATCTTCACGAACCGGCTGTGGCCGTGCGTCTTGGTCTTCATGGTCGCGCTCCTCGTGCCCGACAGAGTTCCGGCGAGAAAGATTGGAGCTTTCAGGATCAAGAATTGGAGGGGAGAAACGACGGTGACGCGCTCGAAACAGAGGGCAAAAGGACTCGAATTCAAGGTTCCGGGCAGTGAGGACGAGCGAAGCGATGAGGTTGCAGGACTGAAACTACGGAGCGGTGTCGGAAGACGACGATGGGTTTTGGACTTCGGAGAGCAAATCTTCTTGGAGAAACCACGGGCGGGGAGAGTGAATATATAAGGTTGCTTTGCTTTGCCAACTGAGAGTAAGAAGCAAGCGAAGGACTGCGTTTCGTTGACCGTTGAATTTTCAACCTTTGACTCGCCGCGTGTCCCCGTTGGAATCTTGATGACGATGCTCAGCTGACTCGTTCGTCGGACTTGGCTTGATTTGTCGAAAAGTTTCTGTCCACGTTCAAAATGGGGGAACAAGATGCTGATCATGTACCGGGCATCGAATTCACACGGGGAGGAGCGGGATGAGATGCTTTCCTTAACACCCATTGTCGAAGCAAAAGCCAAGAAAAGAAGTCAAGTTGCGTGCGTGAATTAATAAATCCGTCCTAAAAACTATCGTTTATCTTGTCTGCACCAAACATTAGCAGCTTTATAACTGAAAAAATGATGGACATGAGTATGATGCTGATCATGTACCGGGCATCGAATTCACACGGGGAGGAGCGGGATGAGATGCTTTCCTTAACACCCATTGTCGAAGCAAAAGCCAAGAAAAGAAGTCAAGTTGCGTGCGTGAATTAATAAATCCGTCCTAAAAACTATCGTTTATCTTGTCTGCACCAAACATTAGCAGCTTTATAACTGAAAAAATGATGGACATGAGTATGACACGTTGATAAAGGTTGTCAACTCTCCAGTAACATCGAGGATATTAAACATAGATTCTTTAGATATGTGCTACTCACCAACTTATGAGGCTACTCAATATAGATTCTTTATATATATGTGTGGCTTACTGTTTTAGATTAATTGAACTTCGAAATTAAACATCAAAGGCTTCTTTATGGAAGGACGGAAGGACGACAGATGGTGTAATAGTGTGTGCATCTCGAGACTTCTCTAAAAAGGGTGAATGTAGCGGAACATGCCAAAATTCTAGCTTGTGTATGACGCAAGTGATAATCATTCCATTCTAAAAATCAATTTATAGCTATAAATTAATTTTTTATATTATATTTTGAATTATTGAGTAAAAATATGAGTTTAATAACTATACAAAATTTGTACTTTTGAAATAAAATTTTGTTTGATAATGACACAAAATTTCTTCCTTCCAACAATGGCCGTTCGACGGCTAATATCTAGGCGAGTTTGGGGCAAGCCGCGACGAAAGTAAATAATTTTAGGAGTTTTTAATTCTTACTTTTATTTCAAAAATAAAAAGTTTTAAATTTTAAATTTTGTTTCAAATCTAATTATGAAGTGAAAATTTGTTAAAAATATAAAAATAAATAAAATTATGTTATCAAATAAATTTATATTCTAAACTTATTCTCAAGGATTGAAAGATAAAAAAATAATAATAATAATGATTATCATGCACCCTTTTCAAAAACCTCTGGCGCTCGTGCTCTCAACCTGAAGCCAAGTACTAGTCGGTAGCTTGGACTCGATAAGCTGCCTCGCGAGCTCTGATCCCTTTGTTAGAACCGGCTATTCGCTACGAGCGCTCCTCGGTCCAGAGCACTCGCGCATGCCCTTTAATAATTTTTCCCTGTCAATCCATCGAATCGAATAGAAAGGTTGATGGGGGAAACGGCCGTCGCGTTCGGAGCACAGTGGATGGGGGGCGGGCGTGGCAGGATCGCATTATTGAGCGAGGGGACGAGGGACGGGGACGCATCGTGGAGATTCAATGCGGTCGTGTATGCGTGGGCTTACGGGACTGAGAATTCCACTGTGGCGACTCTGCTGTCGTCGTCGCCGTCGTCGTTCGCGAGAAGCTTCCTCATTTTTAATTTGACACCAACGGTGATTTGTCGCGGTCTCGCGAGACTCCGGATCGGGGGACTACTGTTAAGTCCCATCCAAATGCTGATGGACAGGCCAGTGATGGCGTCGAGAACTTTCCACCCTAGTGGGAAACCTATCACCTTTGAGTTTGAGCTCTATCCTGTTCTTTTCTTGGCTTTTTTTTTTTTTTTTTTTTTTTTTGTCAAACTTTTGTCGGCTTTACTCATTCGCTACTTTGAACTATAAATAGACCTATGAGTGGACGGAAAAAAATTTGAATCGGATAAAAAATGAATTGATTTAAATAAATTCATTTGACCCGTTTTTACCAATTTCATGATTCGACTCGACTCGTCTTATTAAAATGCTTTTATATATAACTTAATTTATGGAAAATCATGCGCAGACCAAAATAAAATTGTAGGGCAAGCGAGGGCGAGATTAAGTGAGGGCGTAAAGAATGAATAGAAAGTCATAGAGATTAATTGAGTCTAAATAAGTCATAAACTCATTTGTGAGCTATTTACCTAATATAATTAATCAATTTATGACCCATTTATCACTCACACGGATTAAGAAATAAGTCTATGACCCATTTCAATGGGTCTAATTTCAAGATTGATTTCGTTCAATCAAATGAGGGAGAGGAAAAGGAAACCTTCGAATGGATTCAACTACATGAACTGGAATGATGTGATTGCGAATTTTGTCCGCCATCATGTGCCTATTTTGACTAGGAAGGAATACTGAATAGTTGGACTTGATGTGGAGAATAGGATAAGAACAAGTTGAATGCGACTGGGTTTTAACCAGTCCGAACCCTAGCAGGTCCTTATCCAATTTTGAACCGCGGGGTGGGCTTGGGATTCAATAACACGCCATAGACGTGGTGACTGGTTTGGTATTCACATTTTGACGGGGCATGTAAAATCGGAACCTGACCAACTAAATCACCCTCACTCCTTTAAAAGGCAAACTACAACTGTAGTGATTTTTATAAAATAGACTTCAACTGCGCAGACACTTATCAGTTAGGCAAAGAAAAACAACAAAAAGAAAAGGGACAATACCACGAAATCACTAGAGTATTTTGGGGAAAATGTACAAAAAAATACCCTAAACCAATTGCATTGATATCGATTCGGTTATAAACTTTTAATTAAACTAATTTAATACTAAACATTTTATAATTGTGCCAATTGAATCTATCCAATCAATTTACCGGAAATTGCTAATATGGATGCCACCCTTCCTATATGGCATGACTAGAGCCAACATGATACAACTTTTAAATAGAGATAATAACATAAATAGGCTATTAACTTTGGCCCAATATACAATCTAATCTTTAAACTTTTAATTTGTTCAATGCGGTCATTGAACTTTAACCAAATGTACAATGTGGTTCATGAACCTTTAATTTATTCAATGTAGTCCTTAAACATTTGGTACATGTTTAATATAGTTCTTAAGTTGTATGAAAATATTCAATGTAATCATTCCATTAATTAATTAGTTAGTTAAAAGAAATCATTCCATTAATTCAACACCAAGGATCGCATTAAATTTTTTCATATAGTTCATAAACTATATTGAACATATAACAAAAGTTCATGAATTACATTGAATAATTAAAAGCTCAGGAATCACATTGCACATTGGTTTAAAGTTCATGAAGTGTATTGAACAATTAAAAGTTCACGGATCACATTGCACATTAAGCTAAAGTTCAATGACTATTTATGTCATTTTCCCAAATTTTTAAATATTTTTTTCTGAATATTTTCATGCTTTTTAATTATTTTCCATTTTCTTTTTTTTTTTCTCTCTTTTTTCATTGTGGCTAGCAAGAGTTGCAGCCTTCCCCCAAGCCATTGCTAGCCACTTGTGAGGACTACCAAGCCCTCATCGAATCTAGCAAAGGCAGTGTCCGACGAGGGCCGCAACCCTACCACAATGAAAAAATTATAATAAAAATTGTAAAATTTATTCACGTTAGTGCTAGTTATACCACAGAGGATGATCGAGGTTCATGTTAATGATGGGAAAAGTGCCAAAAAAGTCCTAAACCTTTTGTCTTTGTGCCGATTTAGTCCTAAACATTTTTTTGGTGCCGATTTAGTCCTAAACCTTTTTATGTTGTGCCAATTCAATCCTTTCTCGGTCAATTTTGGCCGATTTTGTTGATTGGACGTCGAGTGGGCGTCGACGTGGCCGATCGGCGGCCGACGCGTAGACAACTTTTAATATTATTATAATATTATAATATTTTTATTTTTAAATTTAAATTTTTTGTTTTCTTTTTCTTTTTCTTTTTCACTTTTTTTTTTTTTTTCTTCCTCCAGGCCCGGTTCTGACCTCGCCGACCGGCCGGGCGACGGCCGGCCGCGAGGTTGACCTCGCCGGCCACCTTGCCGGTGGTCGCGAGGGTGAGCCTCGCCCGCCCGCCGCGAGGCCACCCTTGAGGCCTAGGCGGTGAGGCTCGCCCTCGCCAAATCCGGCGAGGGTCGAACCTCGCCCATGGCCGGCGAGGGCGAGCCCCGCCAACTCGACGCGAGGAGGCGGCCTCCAGCCGGCCTCGCGCCGGCCACCGGAAGCCTCCAACCGGACAACGAGCGTCGTGTGCCGTTGAAGATCTCTCTCTCTCTCTCTAGCGCGATTGTCGAGATTCCCTCTGCTTCACGATCCTCTTGTTCTCCACGTCCCTCGCGTCTCCGCCGGAGACGGCCTCTTCGCGCCGAGCTAGCGAGGCTCACCCTCGCCGGCCATGGGCGAGGTTCGACCCTTGCCAAATCCAGCAAGGGCAAGCCTTGCCACCCAGGCCTCGAGGGCAGCCTTGCCGCTAGGCGCGAGGCCACCCTTGCGACCACTGGTGAGGTGGCTAGCGAGGTCAACCTTACCGGCCATCGCCTCTAGCCGGTCGCCGAGGTCCGGCGACCGGGCGGGGAAGAAAAAAAGAAAAAGTGAAAAAGAAAAAGAAAACAAAAAAAATTAAAAATTAAAAAATTAAAATAATATTAAAAGTTGTCAACGTCAGCGCCGATCAAGTTACGTCAGCCGGTTGGCGTCCAGTCAGCAAAATCCTGCCAAAATTGGCCGAAAATGACTGAATTGGCACAACATAAAAAGGTTTAGGACTAAATCAAAGACAAAAAAATTTAGGATTAAATCGGTACAAAGACAAAATGTTTAAAACTTTTTTGGCACTTTTCCCTATTAATGATGCTAGGCAAAAATTGACTGACTAGACTTAATTGACATAAATGCAAAAAATTTATGATTAAGTTCGAAAGGTTTAAAACAGAATATGCATTAATGCAATAGATTTATGATTTTATTTGTATTTTCCCCAAGTACTTTTCAACCATATCAATGTGCATCCTCACTTTTCTTTTCTTTTTTTTGGGTCGGATGCATCATCACTTTTCAATTGCGATTTGCACCTCCTAACAAAATTCAAAAAAACTTAATAGACTCATTTACCCCTCTTTCAAATGGAAAAACCGCAAAATAATAATAATAATAATAATAATAATAATCCAATGTCCATGGTTTAAACCCAAGATCAGCCACCCTGTTCAGCGTCGCCCACCACCGGTCAGCGCCGCTCCAACCGCCATGATCCTCCCCCTCCCTCTCGTGCCTGAGCTCTCAAAAAGCTCAGTCATCGGAAAAATTAGGCTTTCAGAAAGGTGATGCAAATTGATGTATGAATATAAAAAGTGAGGATAGAACGAATAAATGAACGAATAGCGAGGAGAAGGAGGTGGATCCTCATCGCCCTCTCCACGAATATTCGAGGTCGGTCGCCTACCTCCATCCACTAAATTCAACTTTATCAAACCCATCATTTGTTTTGCAAATTCTTGCTGCACAACCTTTGTTTTTAAAATGCTTTTGTACGAGCGGACTGGCCCAAAGGGAAAAAAAAAAAAAAGAAAAAAATCGCCTGGGCGGACCCCAAAGCCGTCGTTGGATGTCTATTTTGATTGTGTCAGCAAAATTTGAGGTTTTAGTGACCCTTATCTTCATCCCCAACAAAGGGTTGCGATCACCTGTTGTCGCTTTGGACAGATGTGACGAGGCACCTCTCCGGATTAGTGGCGAGGGCGGTCCTAAAAGGGACTTAACTTTTTGGACTCAAAATTCAGACCTCTTTATTAATCAATTCACTACCTAACCGGAAAAGTATCCTGGGATGCGCACGAGCACTTCATTATGAGAGTTATGAAGTAATAAATGTCAACGCTACGAAAATCAATAATTTTGGATATGCCACGTAGGATGGTCGCCACTATCACGTCAGCAATTTTCGACGAAAATTGATTGGAATAATTATATTAGAATTTCATATAGAAGTTTGAGACTAAATTAGTAAAAGTGAAAAGTTTGACATTGAATTATTTTTGGTATAATAAGTTTAAAATCGATTGGGTAATTTCTCCTGATATTCTCGTACTTCACTTTATTCTCGGCTCCTCAACCCTCGTACACTTCAAACAAAGAACTCAATCCGACTATTGAAAGTAAATTTTGATCTAAATTATGAACTTTGAAGCTCGAACTCACATTTCTAAGTCCCAATTCAAAGACTTTTCAAATCGAGCTTAAGTAACTCCCAAGCAGATCCCGTGGACTACCCCAACCAAGCCCGAACTCGCGGGCTTGGTTAAGAGCCCAGTCTGGCCTAACGAGGAAAGGAGCTTGGGCCGCCGACATGGGTATTACATTTTTGTATTATTATTCTATTTTTTTTTTGCTAGAAAAGTTATTAAAAAAAAGATAGAAAAAATTTGCAAAATTATATCCAAGCAAAAAATCGCCTTATATGGACTTTAAAAAAAGGAAATAGTATAAATAAGTATGAAAGACATTTATAATGTGTGAATTTCGACGTGATAGAAGTTCCATTCAAATTAGCGGTGGTTAGAATTCATGCCTTAAAGGTTATCCTTGCCGATTCACTCTCGACATAAGACATAACTCAAGGCCGAGGTTTCCTCATCAGCGAGCCTAAGCAGGCTTTTTTATGGTTATGACCATTTCTTTTTTCAGGACATTATTGGCAATAGAAGGTCCTGTGATCGAAAAAAAGTTATCAAAAGTAAAATTTCCTTTTTGATTTTTAAACATGTGCATTTTTTCCACTCAGCTTTTCACAATTTCGTATTTGGGTAATCCAATTCGTGACTCTTTCATAACTTTTGAAATCAAAGCTCTTTGCCTTCCAATTTGATAAATTGTAGCTGACTTAACGATTGGAGTAGGCAAGAGTTTTGACCCTGAAAATATGTGTAGTATTTATATTAAGAAATCTCATTACTTGAAGTTTGCTGCGTTCTTCAATCTCAACTTTTTTTAATCTAGCGCCGTAGCTGATAGGCTACAATGGCAAGAAAGATATCTTTACATTAGAATTTGGTCGGCTCCCAAGATGCATCAACTTCCTTTTTCGGATCGGAAACTAGAGAGATTGGAAAACTATGCAAATTCAGGTATATCATTGGTTAAATAAAAAGTTTAAACACATTTTTTTTAAGTGGTAGTTAAAGGGTAAAAAAAACCAAAAATGAAATTATAATAATAGAAATTGAACATAAAAAAGGAGAAGCTACAATTTCTTGTCCTATATACACTCCACCGCTTTGTCCCACCTGCACGGCCCGGAACCGAGGATACGCGATCCATGCTGGGGCCTTGTTACTTAAGTTAGTTTTAATTTGTTCGCAGATAAACTCAAAAAATAATAAAACAGTTAAGTTTAAGATTGTGGTATTCAATAAAATAATGAAAAATGAAATAATAATAATAATAATTTAGGATGATTAAGACTGTACATCATCGTGCAAACATGACACACTAATATACTCATACCACTTGATTGGACATAACTAGTCACACAACATTGACCATCTTAGGCCTACCCAAACACTCCATCTAATGGCAATTGTGCCTCCCCAAAATTACCCATCTCAGATTTATTTATTTTTTCAAAACACTTCTCAATATAATTGAACCTCAAGAGTCCCTAAACAAAAAAAAAAACAAATCGACGAGAGCATTCTAACATAAAAAAATCCTATAAAAATTGGGGCAATTCATCCATAAAGAATGAAGGAATTCGAAAGATAAGCCTCCGCAACTCAATTGGCCATTTTGTTTGCGAATCAATAATAGTGGGCCAAGGACCAATTATACAATTTGGCCCATTGTTTGAATGATATGCAAATGTTTGGTAAAATTGTTTGCACGTTCCTTGACGTTCGCAGTCTGGAAATTATTTAATCTCGAACAATTCCTACATACAGATGCGTCTTCCCCTCTAGGGCTTAGTTCAGATACAATGATTGGATCGACTACATGTTCTCTCTTTGGATTCACTCTGGGAAGAACGTAAAGGGTTTCCAAACTTTGTAAATTTCTGTATACTAAAAGTTTACAATAATGCGATCTATGAATTGATAGATTTACGGTCTTAATCTAGTAAGATGCGCCGATTCAACGCGTATGCTACGTACATGCTACTTTAGGTGGATCCGGTGGACCACCGGATCTAATCGCATCGTTGAAATTATTATCTCATCATACGTTTCGATTTTCTCCCCAAAAAAAAAAAAATTGTAAAAATCCATTTTCTCGAGGCAACAATTTTAATACGATAAACTCCGATACCCACTGCCGTACCCAGCATCCTTCCTCCCACGTGGCAACGCCTCATACGCTAACTCCCGCAAGCTCACGTGGTTCCGCCAACACCCGATACCCCCCAACCCCTCCGAGCGCCTTTCAAACTACGATCTCTCCCCTCTCAGACGGACACGCTCTTTCTCGTTCTGTACGAATCCAAATCCAAAATCTCGAAAGGGAAAATAACGGAATAGTAAAACAGGAGGGGGCAGGAAAATGGCGTGGCTGGCTCGCTCCCTCGCCGACTCTCTCCGGCTCGACGGCGGCGGCGACGACGACGAAGCCGACGACGAGGAGGAAGAAGAAGACGACGAGGAAGGAGAAGGAGAGGAGGATGGAGCGGCGAACGACGACGCCGCGCCGACTTCCCCAGCCGCCGGGCCCAACGGCCATTTCTCCCCGCGAGATCAGAACCGGCCGATCGCCGGCGGAGCCGAGATCGAGCCGCCCGAGGGAGGGGCGCCGCTGACGCCGCAGCGCGGCGTCAAGGAAGACCTCACCGAGCTCACGCAGACGTTCACGCGCCAGCTCTGGGGGGTCGCCAATTTCCTGGCCCCGCCCCCGTCCCAGCCCAACACGCCCTCCCCGCCGTCGAACCCGCCAGCCGACGAGTGGAGCCGGCTGGAGGAACCCGATCGGGCCGATCGCGGCGGCGGCGGCGGCGGGCGGGGAGAGCGATCGAGCGACGCCGCGTCCGGATCGAGGAGCGACGCGGCCGAGATGGACCCGAAGCTGGAGGCGATCGAGTCGGGGAGTGAAATTGGCGAGGAGGAGGAGGATCACGGGGAAGAGGAGAGTGCTTGTGGTGATGCGGTAGGGGTTACGGACGAGGTCCTGGCGTTCGCGAGGAACATTTCGATGCATCCTGAAACTTGGCTCGATTTTCCTCTCGATTCCGAAGACGATTTAGATGGTACGTCGATCATGAATTTTTCTAATTGATTGCGTGTTTACGTTCCGTAATTTCTTTATCATTGCACATGTACCGATTCTTCCCATTGTGATTGATGGAGACATAAGTCAATTCTAGGTCCTTCGTCGCCTAAATTTTCAGCTGGGAAAGTATATATGTGGAAGGCTGAGTAGGACCGTTCTCGATTGTGTATAGTAATCACCAGATAAGCCGAGTGGAAATGTTGAAGTTTTATGCAATACGGCTGAATTGTATGTCATCTAATCAGGAATGTCTGATGATTTTTCCAACTTCAAGAAACCTCTGACTTAGGTTCTTCTGGGGCGCCTACTTGTTATAAATGGCTTTCAAGGGCAGTTGTCTGATGGTCCAATTGAATCAATCGATGCTCAAGTTATTGTGCTTTGGTGGAGTTGCGCCTAGTTATTTGGAAATGATCGGCTGTGGCAACTAATGATAGCTTGGAACACTTCTCTTGCACTTATAAAAAAAACTGAGCTGATCACTGGGGTTTTCTGTGGTGTCCCTCTGTGACATTATTACGAAAGACTTTGAGGTGCTTGTGAATTGGATTTGAATGGAATGTAAGGCCAATGAGCGGCCTGACCTTCTTCTATATCATTCTTATATGGAAAGAAGATATGAGCATAGCCTGACCTGGTAAGCAAGACCAGATTGGTGAAAAAAGAAGTCTGGCGCTTTCTCATTGCCTCCTTGCACCATCATTAGACAAGGCACGCACTGATTCGGATCCAGAGCCAGAAATACTCACACCAATTTTTTGCCTCAAGTTCTTACTTTGTTGGGGTAGAAAGCAAGAGCACTTTCTTTGGTTAGACCAATATTCATTGAGATTTTAAAGAAATAGCTCCATAAGGAGCACTCCTGTCCTGCCTACCCACTTTGTAAGCTTTTGTTTAGGTTGCTTACTAGATTAGAGACTCTGGTAAGTGACCTAAACAATGGAGATAGGTCCTGCCTACCCACTTCGTAAGCTTTCATTTACATCTAGTTTGTCCTTATCAATGGTTATCCCAGAGGTTTTTCCTTTTTTCCTTTTATTAAGATAGGTCTTTGCCAAGGTATAGATTTGGAGCCTACCTTATTCTCATTTGCTTAAATGGTTTCTTAGCTCTGCTTGATAAATCAGACATGGCAGGCAATCCAAGTTGCTGCAGTCAGTAGACATAACCTAAGAGTGTCACAAATGAGGACCTTCATAGCTATGGGCCACTGTGCAATGAAGCTAGGAATTTCCTTATTTTTGCTTATGGGATTACATTCGGGAGTTGGCATAAATTGCAACAGACTGAACGTTTCTCTTTTATGGATATACCCTCTATTTTCACTTGTAGTGGAGTTGATAGTGTTGTATACTGTTAACATTGCTGAATCACATGCACTTGATTTAAATATAAGGTTCTTAACTGCCAAATACCTCAGTTTGACAACTGGATGTTGTTCTTAGAAGCGCTGAAGATGAGGTCAAAACTCATAATCTTGGGTTCTCTGCTGATTTAAAACTATATTTCTGCATTTACTTGTATTTATAATGCATCAATTTCATCTTCATCCCACAACAGATGATTTGGTAAACTCTTAATCTCCTGTGTAGATTTCGAGATGTCAGTTGCCCAGCAAGAGCATGCTTTGGCTATTGAAAAATTAGCTCCTCGATTGCGTGCTCTGAGGATTGAATTTTGCCCGTGTCATATGACCGAAAGTTATTTTTGGAAAGTCTACTTCGTTCTTCTGCATTCAAGACTGGACAAACATGATGCAGAAATCTTGTCCACACCCCAGGTTAGCTGCATTTATTTCTCATGTCATTATTAATAAAAAAGCTGAGTTTTTTCTACATGTCCTTATAATTGAAATAATGTTTTAGACTCCAAATTTTCTGAAATTTTATACAATGTTTATCATTAATCTTATTGTCTCTTACAATCTTATGAACACTTCCTTACAATACCTTGAATTAATGGAGGTTCTAGTTTTCTTATAACATCTGATATGTCAAATAGTTTGATGATGAGTATAAGATGATTCGTGGTTTTAGATATGCTACAAGAAAGGTATACTGAAAGATTATTATATCACCTACTTTGTCTTTTAAAAGTTCATGGAGTTATGACAATCAATGGCTATCTGTTTATGTAACATGGTTGTTTCCACATTATCTTCCAAAGTTATAATTCAGGGAATATTTGTCTGTGACTTTTAGGGATCGTTTTTCTCCCTTTGTTGAATCATTTTTGAAATTCGACTAATTTTCATTTCACTTTTTGGTTTGTATAATCAGCTGTATAATTGCATTAAAGTAACCTTTTAATTGATGTTACCTTTTCTTTAATTGACTGCTATAATGGCTAATTTCACTTTGAAGTATTATATAGGATGATGTCTCTTTTAGTATCACCTGAATTTTATCTGGATTATCTGGCCTGTCTATGAAAGTATTTCCTTTTCTGTTCGTGCAACCTATCGCTTGCAGGTTGTGGAGGCAAGGAAAATGTGGATGCAGGAATTACAGAAGCAGACAAACACAGAAAATGACTGGTATGGAAGACGAATTTACCATACGAAAGAAAGCTCAGACATGCTGCAGGAAGATCTCCTTCCTGGTTCCCCCGGTTACATGCATTCTACAGGCATGGCATATAGGACTAATGATTTCGAACCATCAAAATCCTCCGCATCAAGATTTAGTGACACTGAAAAGTGTCCTAGCACAAGTTCGGGGACACATGTCACTTGTGAATCTGTAGCTGAAGAAAATGCAGTGCAGAGTAAGGACAAGGATTTACTGTTAGGTGGATCCACTAAAATGCCTGTTCAAGATTTTGATGATGGTGATGATGATGATTGGCCAGAGGAGGAAGATTCAGATCTCCTTGGCTATAATGCAGGTGTTATTACCATGGGCATGGAAGAGGATATTTCATTTAGTGATCTCGAGGATGATGAGGATGTCTGTATACCCATCAAGTCCAAGCCAGTTTCATGACCAAGGGTTAATAGAAATGACTGGGTTATAATTTTGGAATACTGATTTGAGTGAACGATCCATCATTCGAGCATTGGAAGTATGCTTTCAAACATGGTTTCTGCATCAGTCTCTACCATCCTCGCTTCCTTCTTACCTTGTGTTCATGCTATTATGGATCTAGCAACTTAAAAGGTGTCTGAAGGACTAAATCTTTTCGTGGTGAATTTAATTGGTGGTTTCGCCCGAACGAACTGCCATGCTTTCATGCTTATGGACTATAATTCTTCACTGGGTCAAGTCTGCAATTGGAGCTGATGGAAAGTCTGTTCTTCCTTTGATCACCGTATCGAGCTTATTTGCATCAGGGTGAGAAGCTGTACAGGACATTGTCTTCGGAATTGCTTTTTCTACTTGAAAGAACATCATTCAATTGTAGATCACACTTCTTGATTTTTTATTTTATTTTTGGATTATCAAACTGAAACAATTTGCAGAGGACTTTGGAACCTGATCCTCCTAAAACTTGTAGGCAGAAGGTTCTACTTGTCTCGCATAGTTGGTTTGAGCAACAATGTGCATTGGATTTGGAAAATTCGTTTGCTTCATGTGATTGCTATTGTAACATAATGGATCATTACAAGGAATGAAAATAATTTAAATTCGTTTGTTTCGTGGGATTAATTCTGTGGTCTTTGCTGAGGATCATGGTTCATAGACAATCGAAGTGACTTGCACCAGTTTGATAATGTTGCAATTCATGTTACTTCAGCAAAGCATCCAATTCTTCCCATTGCTTCGAGTTGCGCGGCTTGTTTGCATGTGGGCACATGACTTGAGCACAAGCAGGTTTTTCAGAATCTGCCCATGTGCGATTGGTGTATCCTGCTCTCGCCTTCATTTCTTTGGAAAAGAGAGGCCTCAATTGTTTCATCTACTTGTGGGAAGAGATGCCCTTTTCTGTTTTGTCTTGCCACTTCTACTGGCCACTTTGTCTCCAATTATTGGATGCAAATGCGATCGACGACACGACAGAATGTATAGTGCTGACAATGATAAACTAAAAAGTTGTATCATAGAATAGCAAGGGAATTGATGGTGCTGAGGCGTCATGTTTGGAACGTGTATTTTGTCCTCCCATGATGTAAAATGTCATTTCTACCTTTTCTCCTCTTCGAGTGTGAATTGCGAAATGCACCATTATAACGTGTCTGGCTACACCCTTGTTATATCACTGGGATAGAAGTGACGCCAAAGGTTACGGCTTTGGAAGAGCAGTGTGCTAAACGAAAATAGTTGCCACAATCATAAGCCGATTCCACATGGCCGTGGACAAAAAGCTCACGCAAGACCAATGTGGGGAGATGAGAAGCAGCACTTCCTACGGAGGCATGAGCTGACTTCACAAAGGTACTGCTGAATTGTAAAATAAAGTAGAGGACCTTTCCATTTGAATAATATTACGATCTTAAAATTCCCCATGAATATCGACAATAGAAGAAGATATAAATTTACATTGCTCCTCCAGCAAACCAATTTAGTATCTTATGACACATTTATTTTGCAGAAAATTAAATGATCAATTGTATTGCTTACAAAACAAATTAATAAAAAAATCTTCATTGTCAACTAAAATTTTGAGACATAAATTGTTAATAAAGACTACTTTCTCAAAAAGATACAGACAATTATTTTTTGAAAAAATATCCTTTAAAATCGTTGATTTTTTTGGGGAACAAACAAACCCATGTGCAAGAATATGTCTCGTATTCCATCAAAAAGTGATTGTGCTTCATGGTGCAAAAAGATCTTGTGCTTTAGATGTAACAAGGAAATGCATTCTTGATTGAGTTTCTTTCTATGGCATTAACATGCTAAATTGATCTAAAAAAAAAAAGAAATGTGTGAAAACACAAAACAAGTTGACTTTGATCTTAAAATCATCACTCATTATTTTTGGGGAAAATTCTAACTAAGGGTTTGAAGTACTCCGATTTTCTCAAATAAGAGTTCAAAATGAACCTTATTTCAAATAAGGGCTTACTGGTTGCCGATCGATTTATATTCCCACCAATCAAGGGCATTTTTCATCCAATTATAATTATAATTTTAAAATTTTTAATTCTTTTTAAATATTTTCACTTTTCTTTTTCTTTTTTTTGCCTTTCCAACAAGGGCTAATATGGGCTAGTGAGGGCTTGCAACCCTCACCTAGGGCTGATGAGGGCTCGCCAGGGACGACCTCATCCAATGCGAGGCCATCCTTGACCAACTACTGGTGAGGCAACCCTTGCCCACATCTGGTGAGGGCCAGCCTCGCTGATGGCCATGAGGGTGGCCTCCCTAAGGGATGGGTTAGCGAGGGCGACCCTTGGCCAACTCTTTCCAATATCGCTAGTGGCCGACTAACCACTAATGAAGAAGAAAGAAAAAACAAAAAAAAAATGATAAAAGAAAGGAAAAGAATTCAAAAAAGGTAAATGACTAAAATGCTCTTGACCAATCAGAAAGTCAATCCCTTATTTGAGTAAATAAAGATATTTCGGGTCATTATTTGGAATTTTCCTTTATTGTTACGGACTGATTGTGTAATATTAGTCGTTATATCTCAAGCCCGAATTTCGGTGGGGGAGAAGTTCTTCTCTCGTATGGGCCGAGGCCCATCAGGCCCAAAATAACCGTTGCCAACCACACAGGACGAGAAAACTTCCAAGCAGAGCCGTCTTCTTTTTCCTTTTTCTAAAAAAAGGAAAAATAAAATCCCGAAATTTCTGGGAAATCGAGGTCCACGCAGGCCTCTAGCCAATCAGCTCCCACCACTCCAATATATATTTTCTTTTTTATTATTTCCACAGAAAATTTCACCAATTACAACACGCACCCAATTTCTTATTCTCGGTCAGCTCGCGGAAACTCCATTGCCGTCTCCGTCTACCTCTCTCTCTCCCTCTCTCCCGCCCGCCTGCAACTTCCGTCCATGATGTCGTCTCCAGCTCCGCAGGTTCGTCTTTCGATTTAGCACGCTCTTTCCGTTGCTTCGGTTCCGTCTTGAGAAGGCTCACGTGGGTTCAAGAATTCGTGGGTAGATGCCCATTTGCATGAGCTTCGTCAGGGGTACAATCGAAAGAAATTTCAAAAGATTCCCGGGTTTGGTCCGATCCTCCGAGCCCGACTTGATAATTCTTTGTGATTCGCATCCTTTGCCCGATTCCCTCGGTACCCTTTTGTTTGTAACGCCGGAGCCGCGAGGTAGCGGTTGAAATTTTCGCCATTTTTGTGTTGGGGGGCCTGGCGCTGGCTTTGGGTTGGCTCCAAGGTCCGGGCTTTTTTATTCATGGATCTGGAGTTTGTCAAGAGGTGCTTGAATTTGTCTCCCAGGAGGAGGAAGCTATTGATTCTGGTGGCGTTATGTGGGGTGTCTGGCTATGGTGCGTATAGGGTGTATCAGATGCCCTCGGTGGCGAGGAAGAGGAAGAGAGTGATGAAGCTGTTGGGTGCGGTAGTCTCGATGGCCGAGATGGTCTCGGAGTCGGCAGATACTGTTGCTGTTGTCTCGAGGGACCTGAGGCAGTTCCTGCAGTCCGATTCCGACCAGATGCCCAATAGCTTGAGGCAAATTGCCAAGATCGCCAAATCAGATGAGTTCTGTGAGGGCGTGAGTAAGGTCACGGAGGCCTTGACTGTTGGGATGTTGCGGGGGTATAAGGGCAACTCGGGAAATGGAGAGGGTTCGGAAGGGAATCCGGATTTTACAGACAGGGTTATGGATAGGTTATTCTCGACCACGGGGTCTGGTTTTGCTTCGGTCGTTATCGGAAGTTTTGCTAGGAACTTGGTTATGGGGTTTTATGCAGCTAGCTCTACGGATTGTAGTGAAAATGGAGATAATTCATCGAACGAATCGGGATGGGTGAATGTCATCTGCAATGACAAGTGCAAGGAGCTCATGGCTAATTGCATCCAAAAGTTTGTTAGCACGGCAGTCGAGGTGTATCTTGACAAGACGATGAATATCAACATGTATGATGAACTCTTCTCTGGGTTGACAAACCCGAGTCATCAGGATAAAGTGAGGGATATTCTGGTTACAGTTTGTAACGGTGCTGTTGAAACATTGGTAAAAACATCCCATCAAGTATTGACAAGCACAAACTCGTCTTCACCATCCGGTGCTTCCATTGGTCAACAAAGAGAATGGCCTAACATGACAGCCGATAAGGTCTTTGATAAAGAAGTTATTTCAAAGCTCCAGGCGGAGAGAATGTCCCCTAATGGAATTCAAAGTAATGAATGGTTCTCCAAAGCTTCGTCCACATTGGCTGTGCCCAGTAATAGGAAGTTTGTGCTTGATGTGACAGGTAGAGTGACTCTTGAAACAATAAGGTCTGTCCTGGCCTTTCTGTTATGGAGGCTGTTGGATGGCATTAGATATGGTGTTGATATAGTTCGCGAGAAGCTTGTTGACCGGGGACTCCAGGTCATTAGATTCTTCGGAACAAAGTCACGTGCCATTGTTACTGTATGTATCGCTTTGTATTTGCACATTTACGGTGGTACTAGAGTTCTTGTACCTGCTTAGATTGATGGTTCTTACCTGTATTGAGATGTCCTGGAAGCATCAAGTAGTAGGACCTCGCGTTATTCTGTATACACCCCAAAAACATGCGGCGTTCACACTGTTCGGTATCCTCCTGAAAAAAACGGAAGAATGTTTTGATATCAAACTGGAATGGCTGTGCTCTATTCTTTGGCAAATTTGTGGTCTTTCTTCTGCTGATTGCATCTGTACAAATCAGGTAGATGCTGTACAATTTTAATGTATATATTCCTGCTTATTGTTCTGGCATTGAAGCGTCGCATAGATGTAGAATTCCGATTAATGGCTCCTGATTTGATTGCTTGATATTGTTGCTGCTGAAAACTCAATGGACTTTGTTTAAATCAAATATAGGTGAGTTTATATCGACTTTGAACTGTCCCTACAGCAGGTCTGCGCCGAATACACAGGTGATGCTATGGAGGGTGAATATTCTATCACTAGCGTTTGGAGTGAAAACAGTCTTAACTTTGCCGGTGACAGAGAAACTACGTACACCACTCAAGAATTGGATTGCTCTGTGTCCTTTCCTATTGACTAATGAAGAGATGTGTCTCCACAAAAACTGGTAGTTGGAGTTTAAAAAGTTTGTGTGGCAGAACCAGGCAATAACAGTCAATGGCCCCTTTTCGGGAATGGCTTTGCAATTGTGTATCAAGCTTCCTCTGAAGCCACTAATTGACCCAAAAATCATGGTTTTTTTGACTGCTGAGTGACGATTTTTTTCGAATTCCATGGTTAATTATCTGGCGGGAGATTAACCGGGAAGGTTAACCTGATATCTATCCTAGCGAAAATGCTGAATGAGCTGGTTCCACAGGGTAGGTGCGTACGTATGCATTTGCATGTGTGTGCATTGTATTGGATCATTGAGGACAGATCTGATTTAAGAAGGGTAAAGGACAGGCCTAGGCATACATCACGGGCTGGCAATTCCTTGGCCACGGAACAACCCGTGTGGCGCCCGGTGTGCGGAGTTTACTAGGCCAGATCAGCCTTTGTTTAATAATTGTTTCAAAGGATAATATGGCAAATAACTTCCTCGTACAAAATTATACCACACTCAGTTTAGCTAGGACATCTAATTCATCAAGCGAGATAGCAAATTAATTTCGAGTCAACAACCTATTTCAGCCTACCATAACTTTTTTAGGAGAGTGACATTAGTTCCCAGCCAGTTTATTTACAGAAGACCAATCCCATTTAATCCCATTTTAGAGCTCATAAGTAAGATAATTTTTCTATTATAAAATTCTTAGCATTAACCGTCATGACGTCATTTCTACATGCCTATTGTATTCATTCCCGTTGCACCACTCGTTTTTCACTTACAAGTGTCTTGAGTGCGGGAGAATCACGAGCGGTAAGACATGTCCCTTGGGCTCTGTCACTGCGCGTGCGCAACCGTGACTTGCGGTGGGGTTAAGAGCAAGAGTCGACAGTGTGAACAGCCAAAAAGCCGGGACACCTTCTGCAAAGCCCAAAGTCTTCTTCGTGGTGGATCTAGCTTTCGTCGAATGACAGACTTTGTATCAGCTGTAATGGCGAAGCTGACCCGGAAGATGCGTCGAAGCGAGGATTGCTTTAGAGGGCATTTCATGCGCGACATCGCAACATCGGCGAAGGCCGCAGAGAGTTGCTGCAAGAACCCGGGATCGAAGGAACCTTCCAAGCTCGCCGGGGACGGATGTCGGAAGCTCAAGGGCTCGAGCTCCACGAGCGACGACCCATCTCCCGAGAATGGCTGCTGATGCTTCACCAGTTTAAGGACAAAGTCAATCAGTTCATACCCTTTTGATGATGATCGGCGGGTGGTTTCTTATTTCTTACCGCTGCCTCCAAAAGCGAATGGTTAACGAACGCGACTAGGTAGTGTTACCGCTCTTAAGATGGCCCTTCCACATCAACAATTATCAGTTATCCCGAATTTTAAAAAGAAAACCCTTGTCCTTTTTTTTTTTTTGGGGGTCGGTAAGCTTTGTCCTTAATTATCATGAACTATCATAGCCCTCAGTGGGACCTAGTCACTGGCCGGACCCGGACCGGTTGGCCCACCTCGGGCTGCCACATGTTCGAAAAAAATCACATCTAATTTAATGTAGTATATGTGAAGATTTTTTTCCGGATAAATTTCTTTTACCATGTCTCCCAATTCCCAGCGATGCATCAGTAATACACTTGATTAGGAAAGGATATAGAAGATAATAAAAATTTAAAATGGTTAGAATTTTATTTATGCTGTACTCTCCAAATCAAAAGTCGAATAAGGATAGTCTCAAAAATGAGATACACACGATACGATCATTAGAGAACAAATGAGAAGAGTAGTAGAGCATCAAATGTGGATTATGTACGCAGCCCAAATGCTATGCCTGCGTAATTTAAAAAAAGAAAAAGAAAAAGCGAGGATCAAATTATGGAATCACGTGGTTATCCGGTCCGCATAATGCTCAATTTTTTTTTCTTTGACTTCGCTCGCATGCTGCTTTACGCAGTACCAAATCGCGTGTAGTGCTTTACGACGGACGCATTATATTAGAAAAAAAAAAACATCACTATGTTACGGCCATTATTGACATGTATGGAGCGAGAATGGTGACCGGCTAACCCTAAAAATATAGCACCACCTCTCTCTCTCTCTCTCTCTCTCTCTCCCCCCTGTCCCTCTCCCTCTCTCTCGAAATTATCGAGTGTTCGAAAGATCCATCAAACTCTCCGAAACTTGCTCGAAAATATCCATCAACCTCTCCGAACCCCTCCTCGAATATGGCCGCCGCGACCTCCACCAACTGCACCAGCTTCTTCAGCTGCCGGTCGGGCTCCGGCGACGTGCCGAGGGTCCGCAGCCAGGCCGCGTCGCCGGGCTGCGGGAGGGTCGACGGCGTGGCCATGTGGCTCTTCAACGGGGTCGCCTCCGCCTTCTTCACGTCCCTGGAGCGGTGCTCCTGCATCCGCATCGCGACCGTGGAGGACACGGACGACGGCAACGACGTGCCCCTCATCCACAACGACGGGAACCTCCGGCGGGACGCCGGGTCCGCCTCCGCGCGGAGGAGGAGGCGGAACGCCTCCGCCGCCGCCGTCGCCGCCGGCGGGGGGAAGGGGAAGATGAAGAACGGGTCGTCGTCGTCGTCGTTTCTCGAGGACTAGCGGGGGTCGAAGAAGCTGGTATTGTTTGTGACCAGAAAACCTAAATAATCATCTTCTAGTCATCATCGGTTATTCGAGAGAGGTTGTGAAAGGGTGGTGGTGGTGGTGGTGGTGGTGGCGGTGGTTGTTTGTGCTTAAACAACTCTCGGGGTGGATCCAGATCAGTGGCGAACGAAGATCAGTGTTCGCTTCTGGGTGTTTAAACATCAACTGGGATATCGGTAAAATTGTAATTTGGTTTTGGGTGTTGAATGTATCCTCAGCTTTCTCAATTCCTTTTGCCTTTCGATCTTGATCTATGCTGGTGGTAGGGAAATTTTCTTAAAAGGTGAATTCGAAACCCGCCTGCGTGAGATTTAAGTCGCGAAAACCCGAGCACCCAGCACCATTCCGATTCTCAATTAGCAGACTAGCAGCCACAACAAGGTTTCGTATCAGCCTACTCGACCGGTAACTCCCCCCATTCACTACAATTTTTCCTCCATACCAAGTAGCTTCCCGAGTATTCGAAACGATCGACCATTTTCCGAAGTTTATATTTTCGAAGCATGAAGAACGAAATAATATTTGAGAGATTACTAATCGATGAGTCGTTAGTGAACACTGTCATGCAATCCAACGTTGGCGAGACATTAGATCTAGTTGCTGTCAATTGAACTGGCGGTCAGTCCTGCAAAATCGGCCATTATTGTCTCCTCCCCCTACGGAGGGAATAAAAAACAAAATGCTTTTGGACCAAATCAACTATTTCTAAGCTGCCACTTCAATCATGTTTAGCGATTAATGATATCTTGACAGCGCATACTGGGAAGATAGAGAGAGGGAGAGAGATCTGGCACTTGCTTTGGCCAACTGATGATGCATGAACTCGAATTTTCTCTAAAGCTCGCGCGGGGGAAGGGGCAATGATGGCTCTTTTACACTGTGCCTTGCGACATGATGGCTTATTCCCAAAAGGGCAGCAATTGGCGGGGAAAGTAAGCTTGCGTTAAAGTTCCGACCAACCCAAAAAAAAAAAAAAAAAACCAGCGTTAAAGTCACTTTAATTAAATCTAAGAAAGCTTTTTTCTCTGCTCATGATAAGGAATCGTGCTGTCATTTCGGCTCTCGCGTAAATCATGATGTTAAATGTCGTGGGTTGTTGTCTAAATTTATCTTTTTCCACTTTTGTTTTTATCATCGTTTCATCGCCTAATCTTGGCTTGGACCCAAGAGGATCCAATGTCGGGTCCTTTTTCCTTATCATTCTAGAATGCTTTTTCCGAATCATATCGTAGCTGCTCTACTCAACATCGAGCGAATAGACAGATGCCCAAGTTTACTTCACGCAACTTCTCAATATCTACATAAAAGGCTCTTTTTCTAATCGGTAATGAGCTTGCTTTGGAGCAATTGAAGGCTGGCTGATCTGAATTTGGCATTGAGCTCGCTCGAGTCGATATCGTGCATTGCTGTCTTTTACAGAAAGAGCACAACCCAATTTACAAAGTTTAGAATCTACAGAAATGGTAAACGGAGACAATTACGGAGCAAGTCTTCGCGACAAAACTTTGAGTAGATTTTCCATCGAGTTGTTATTGAGCCTAGACTTGCTCATTTGTTGGGCTCGGGTCGGGCCTACTTGGGCCTGAATTTTTAGAGACCCTGCCTAAGCCCAAACTTGCAGGCCTGGGCAAGTGCCCACGCCCGCCCAAGGAAAAAACATGCAGAGGCCGGGCCCGACACCGGGTCACCTTTTTTATTTAATTGTTTTTCTAAATTTCAGCTAAAAATTAAATAACTATGAACGATGAACGAAAAATGATTTTAGGCCTCTGTCTTATTTTTCTTTTCTACTCTATCCGGGAGTTTTATATTAGTTTTCTATCCTGCATTAGAAGTTTGGGCTTATTTTATTCTATTAGTATCTATAAGTTTCAAATATAATGGAAAATTCCAAATAATTGTATGAAGTGGATCATGTTTCAAACAAAAAATTAAAGAGCTATCATTTTCTCAAATAAATATTTGAAGTGAACCTTACTTCAAATAAGGAAAATAAAAACCTGAAACGGCACAATTTACCTTAACATGGACAAATTTCAACATATTTTTCTCCTCTTTTTTGATTGTTTCTTGGTTTAAAAGGCTTTGTTCATGAGGGTTGACAACCCTATTGGCCCCTAAGCGAAGACCATGAAGCCCTTGTTTGGTCAAGGGCAAGCATCGTTGGCCTCGCCAGCCATACCAAGGGTGTAGTGGCCTTCCCTTGCCCTTGTAAAAATCTGGTAACACAAGGGCATGGCAACCTTTGGCCCACATCAACCACACCGTGAGCGGGCAAGGGCTGTCACACCCTCAATAAGGTTATAACCCATCGCCCGCGGCCTACAAGGGCTTTACAACCCTTGCCCAAGGGCCAGCACGGGTGCCCGGCCCTTGGTCAATTCAGCCAGTGGCCGGTAGCACACTGCCCTTTGAACCCCCCAAGAAAAAGAAAAGAAAAATATTTACAAATTAATAAAAATTTGAAAAAATATTAAATTATTATTAAAATTATCCATGTCAACAAGGACTGTGCCACTTATGATAGCTGGTATCCACGTCAACAATTTTTCAGCAAAAATTGATCAGATAAACTCAGTTGACAAATTATGAAAAAATTTATTACTAAATTAGTAAAAGCACAATAGATTTGATACTTTTTAGACAATTTTCTCACCACAGACACCACTGCTTAGGCTAGTTTTCTGGTAAAGGGTCCAGGTCCAAATAATTTTGAAAGAAGATGCATTCGAGGCCTAGTTTCCTTCTGAACCAAAAATCACGTTTAATCATCAACCACCCGCTTTAGCTAATAACACCCAACATTTCCGAATCTTTCATCTATCTTATTTTGTCATTGAAGATGAGCAAATACCAAGCGCTATTGATGATGGGAGACTCTGCGTATTTGTGAAGTTCTGTTCGTTCTTGCTAATTTAGTGTTGTTCCAGTTTTTTATTTTATTCTTGTTTTCACTACGTAAATTTAGTAAAGTCATTGGCAAAAGAGAAGTTTGGTACAAATTTCACAATGAATGAGATGGCCATTTTCACATCGCCAATAAATGAAGAAAATTGTCCCAAAAAAATGATAAATCTATTGTACAATAGCCAATTTAATCTTAAACATTTTGACAATTTTCAATATGGTCATTTAGGCTAAGTTTAGTTGGAAATCGCTAATGTAGATGCCAATCGTCCTTAGTCCCATGGCCAATTAAGGAGGCCAATGCTAACGTGAACGATTTTTGCAATTTAAAAAAAAAAAATTGATTTTTTTCTTCATTTTTTCTTTTTACTTTTTTCTCTCTGCCAGTTGCTAAGCTCTTACCAACAGCCAATGAGGTTTGCGACACCCTCCCCAAAGGCTAGCAAGGGCTACCCTCACTCATGGCTAGCGACCTTTGCTGGCCATCACCAAGGCTTGATGATTGGCAAAGGAAAATAGGGAAAAAAAGAAGAAAGAAAAAATTCAAAAATATTTTAAAAAAAAAAATCGTTTATGTAAACGCCGGTCATCTCACATACAATATTCAATGCCAACTAAACCACCAAATCAATGATTTCAAAACAAAATTGGCGGAAAGAACTATGTTGATACATTGTCAAAAGGTTTAGGTCTAAATTAACTGAATTGAAATATTATCAACTAAATTAGTCACCGTATAATAAATTTAGAATTTTATGGATAATTATCCCTTAGTTGAGGCTTGATTGATTAACTAGTAGCTCCAACTCTTGACGCTTATTTTCCGCCACTGTGAGGTGATTGGAGTTATCATATTGAGTACAAGTTACGATGGGAATATTTCTTTAGAAAAAAAACTCTTTAATCTTTTTGTCAGACATTACTTTTACAGTAAATAAGACAACGCATATAGTTAGTATTGTTCAACGATAGGCATGTCCTAGTCTATAGGAAAAGCATAATAAGATTCTATTATTGTATAGATGATACAACAAAGATAATAATCATATTCGAATGACTCAAAATATTTTTGGTTTTTTTCCAACCCTTATAATTTCTCATAAAACAATCTCTATTGATTTTTTACAAATGAAGATGCAAATTCTTACCTCAGCATTTCGCCGCAGCTTCAAAGCACTTGATGTAATTTAGGAGTTCGCCACACAATTGATTGTTATGATAAAAAGCTCATTAGAAGCACACCACTCGATTGATTTGTTAATCGGGTTAAACTAAGCTCAAATCTAAAGGAAAAGGAATGACGATGGAACGAAATTGGTTCGACCGGCCGGTCTTATCCAGTTTTCATGACACTGCTCCAAGGAGGAGAAATGGGTGAAAGTAAAACAACTAGATTAATTATGTTCTTTAAAAAAAAAAAAAAAGAAACAAGAACACAGTATTTCTTTATGATTGAGGAACAACTTGTAAAATATCCGGACCCAGGGGAATTTCTACTTTGGACATAGAAGGCCAGAGATAAATTTACTGAAAGATGTCAGATATGTCCTAATTGGAACCAACAAAGTTAGATAGAAAGATACATAATATTAAAGCCATGTACTGTCGTTAGGTGTCTTAAAGCATGATCCTATATATCCAAACTCTCTAAATTTTGGAGTAAGAAAACTGCCAATCAAGAAGCCTTCAGATCTCGAAGCATGTCATCATCTCCCTCACTCAAAATGAGAAACTCTGATCAGATTGTCATCCCTCACGCTGCACGACCGCTTACAAGAGAAATTAGCAAGCACGTACTTCCTCAGCCCAAACCCTGGACGTCCATCATCGTGCTTGGACGACTTGTGACGATGTCCTACCTTAGTACCCTTGGTGCACTCCCTATAAGCTGCAAGGAACGGGTCGTCGTCGTCGTCTTGCTTCTTTGTGCCCTTCTTCAAGCTACTCCTCCGTGGAGGCTGAAAGGCGCATGGCGGGAGCGGAATCTGCAACTCCCGCGCCACCGAGACCCTCAAACCGTCCATCCTCGGACACGGGGGCGGTGGCAACTTGGTCGGGAATCGCCTTCTATCTTTGATCGATGGTGGCGGCGACAGCAGTTCTTCACAGTCGCTTCTTGCGATCGCCTTGGAGACGCCGGGCCTGTTCTCCCACGCGAAGGGCACGTTCCCTCTGGGGTCACTCATGCTTCCCTCCGTTCTTCGCATCGCTTGATCAACGAAAGTACCAAACGTTTTTGGTGTGGGGGGGGGACTGAGTGATGGTGATTAGGGAGGTTTTTACTTATTTATTTATTTATATGTGACGAGATTGCGCGTGAGGATTAGATGCTTAGCCTAGTGATTAGCGGCAGGAATGCCAAATGGTCAAGCAGAAATAACACGGAAGACGTGGGTTGCTTGATGGTGAGACGAAAGTCGGAGAGAAAAGGACAAGGGCGGTGGGTGGTTGCAAGACCAAGTCCTCCGCGGGATGTCTACGTCACAGAAGTGGGCAATGAAGAATAAGGTGGCCAAGAGCTCGATGGCAATGGGGGAACGGTTGACTGAGTTTAGGTTTAGATACTGATGCGCATTAAATCGATGACATCCGGCCCCCCTTTTATTTCTTCATTTTCGTTCGTTTTGCTTTTACGAGTCCACCTCAACCGCTAAATTTTGTAACTAAGAAATGCCATCGAGTCCTAGAATTTTTTTTTGTCGAAAGAAAATTATTTTCATTACTCAAAAGAATACATAAGTATATAGTCTTCATAACCAAGTAAAGTGAAACAGAGCATGAATACTGAAAAACAAAGTCAAATCCAAAAACCAAGGAGGATTAACGAAGCACAAACAAAGTTATACATAAACTTATCTCGCAAGAATGAATCTGTCGTTGATGGTTGATCACTAAATCTTGTGTCTCTATCAGTAATGAGCACATGCCAAAAATTTCTTCTCCAATAATTATGATGTTGCCAGTTGGCGGTGGGTGTCTAAGTTCAGCTTCCTCTAAGCCATCGTCTTATGAAGACAACCAGAGTAGGTTAAACAAACACAGATTTAACATGTGGAGAAGCAAAACTTCGTAATTCAACCAAACGTCAAAATTGAAAACATGTACACAAACAAAACATAGGGGCATTAGATCCCCAAAAGCATATTTATTGAACTCCGGATCTAGATCGGGATAAGATATCACATAAATCTAAAATTAGATTAAAAGAGTTCAAACTCTCAAATTGAAAACTAAACTGGGAAAAGAGAGCTCCAATATCTAAATCTGGAGAGAAGAAGCAAGAAAGGACCTATAAAATGCAAACAAAATCAACGAAAGAGAGAGGGAAGGGTGAGACTAGCTCAAACTCTCCCCCATGACTAAAGGTTGAAGAAGATGATGGGTAAAGAGAGAGAAGAGAGGGAATTTTCTTTAATGGGGTATGAATGCAGTCCTAGAAATTTTAAGTCGTGCAAATAAATCTTGAAACTTTTGAAAAAATCATTAATGACCATTGGTAACTTTACTTTAAATGGACAGAAAACTCAATAGGACTTTTTTAGTCAAAACCACTTCCGAAAAACTTGTTAGTACTAGGGGTATGTAACGGGAACCGCCTGAACTAGATTGGACGGGTCGGTTCTAGGCGGTTCCGAAAGAGGGCGGTCCGGTTCTCGGTTTCCACTTTTGGAACTTGTGGTCGGTCAGTCTGATTCCAAGTTCCAAGGTGAGAACTGGACCGACCAAATTGGACCAGTTAATTTATATATATATATATATATATATATGTATATATATATATATATGTATATATATATATATATATAATTTTTTAAGAAACAAACCCCAATTCCTCCCAATTTATCCCATTTTTCATTTTATTTTTGGCTCAAACTCAAATTTACCGTTCTATCGGACCGGACTAGACAGTCGGTCGCCTAATTCCTAGTTCCAAGACCGGTTGGTCTAATTCCCAATTCTAGGACCAGTCAGTTTGATTTTGTGGTCCTAGAATCTAAGAATCGGTCTTCTCGATCGAGTTCTTGGTTTCACCTCAGAACCAGACCGGACCGGAAACTGATAAATCCTAGTTAGTACCATAGAAAAACTCATGAACAACTCACAAGCGTCACAAGTCAACAATTCCTTGGCTACAAAACAACCCATGGGATGCCTAGTGAGCGAAATTCACTAGGCCAGCCGTTCTTCAATAATTGTTTTAGAGAGTAATATAACGAATAGTTTCCTTATATGAAATCGTAACATGCCAGCTTAACTCAGGCATCTAGTCCATTGAGCGAAACAACAAATCACCTTAGGTTCAACAATTGGTTTCGAGCTATTGTAGTCTCATTAGAAGAGCAGCATCAATTCCTAAAAAATTTGTGCATGGGAGACCAACTCGCTTTCAGAGTTTCCAAGTGATATAATTTTTATATCCTAAAACTTTTAATACTAATTGTTTCGAGGCCATTCTCACAGACCAGTTGTATCCATCCCCTCAGCATCACTTGCTCTTCACTAGATAACTCGAAACTCTAATCACAAGTGTCGCAAGTACAAAAGAATTACAAATTGTGACACGAGGCTCTATGCAAAGCCTCCATTGTTGGCCTTCGTGAAAATCATCAAGAGATAGCTAGCATAGCATGATGACTAAATTGAAGGCAGATCCATCGATGCCAGTCCTGCAGCTCGAACACACATCGATGCCAATCCTGCAGCTTCGGCACATACTCAAGATAGGATTGTGACCATGATTTGGGGGAAAATGACAAAAAAATTCCTAAACCTATTATATGTATATCAATTCAGTCCTAAACATTTTAATTTTGACTATTTTAGTCATAAGCATTTTGACAATTTGTCAACTTAATCATTTCGGCTAATTTTATATAGAAACAGTTGACATAAAGCTCAGTTGTCTTAAGTGCATGGACAATGCAATTTTTCTAAAAGTAAAAATTATAAAATAATTAAAAATTAAAAAAAAATTAATGTAATTGCAAAATTTGTCTGGAATAACTAAATTGACAAATTGTTAAAATATTTATCAATAAAATTATCAAAATTAAAAAAAAAAAGGTTTAGAACTAAATTGATGTACTTATAATAAATTTATGATAAATTTGGTAATTTTTCCCTTGACTAGTTCAAGACCTAATAATCATGTACATCACGGCCGCATGGAATCTCGTGCGAGGGGCCTTCGATTAACAATGCCATCGCGACTGGGGCAAGTGCTTGAAGCTTGGTTCCAAATCAAAGGATCCAACCTTTACCTAACCAGAGAGCACCCACTCCACTCGTTTACGTCATTTATGAACATGACATTGCATAAAACCTCGCGGAAGGAAAGCATTTTACGCGATCGTCCAGCTGAGGCGATCGAGAGTATGTACTTTTGATCTTTCAATGGATAATAAATGGAAAACATCGATTTTTATGGACACTGAGTTTTCGCGTGACATGAATATTAAGTATTCCAAAGACTAATAAGCCCTTCTTTACTTATTATGCTTGACAAATTCACAAGCCTTATAATGAACAAAGTAGAGATACGTGGATCTCGTCCTCTTCCTCTTGGATTGGCTTGGCTGATATCATTATCTCTAACGCGACATATATTAGACGAGTGGTTTCCCAGTGCACCTGTCCATCTCTAAAAGGTACATCTCTTCTATAGGAATTTAGGCAGAAATTGGCGTCAATTTACGCATTTCTGTACCCGTGATTGAAAGCTGAAAAGTGTCAATCGACATTCGTTGGGCTGGGGTCGACGCCATTAAAACCGAAATCAGCCACCTTCCGAGAAAAAACCTGACCCTTAAATTTCGTCTGAAAGACGAAAGGGAAAGGTAGAAAAATCTCGCTTGCGTCATAAATGAACGGCTCGCATTTACTACTCCATTGCGTGATCTAATTCCATTTCTGTTCCTCTTCCCAGACAATGATTTTCTACGGTTACGTGCAGACCATGCGCTCGTATGACAACACGGTCCAAACGTGGTCTTTACTCCAGCGACGACTTCGAAAAGAGAAAACTGGGGTTCGCAAACGGTCTCCAAGCAGATCGTGCAGGCTTTTCCAAATCCACGGTCCCGGACAAGGTTGACGGCTGATTAAGACCGTTGAATAATTTAATTCAGCTCTATCGACAAAACGAGCTAAATCGCCGATTGTTCTACGTAGACAATTAATAATCTTTGTTAGCCGGCAAAGCTGAAGGTTAGTAGTCTTGAGAAAACGACGTGGCATTAGCTAGGGCACAGGTTTAGCTCGATCGACCTTAGGATATGTTTTGGAATAATCAACCATTTATAGGACATCGAATTCTTGTGCATTGGTCAGTAGGATAAGCCCTAGACGGCGATGGAAGAGTCGTCTCCAGCCCGCTGTAGGAAACCTTCGGGCTAGGGAAGAAGATTTGAATTTGTTCAACTTCGTGCTCGGCCGAGACAAGGTACCTACAAAGCTGCGTCGGACATATGTTTCCTTAATCTCTACGGATGCGCATCTCGACCCTCTTCGTCCACATACCTCCGCAGAAGACAATTTACTCACGATACTACACCAATGATCATGAAATACTGATTGCTTGCTTTTTCTTTGACCAGTAGGGTTCATGCTCCTACCTATCATCTAGATATATCAAGAATGATATTTTCAAGCCCGGTTCGAACAAGGGAAGTATGTCATGATACTACACCAATGATCATGAAATACTAATTGCTTACTTTTTCTCTTAAAAAAAGAAGAAGAAGAAGAAGAAGAGCAATTCTAGTAATTTTTTTGGAATAATTACCGGCCAACGATATGACGACTTGATGACGGGAAAGTCGATGAACGAAGCCCCAATGAGCAGCAGCGGCAACTATATGGCTCCTTTCTAGAGATATAAGCTTAAACTACTGAATTCATATCACTTCTGCTTCCATTGTAATAAAATATTCCCCTTCTCCGGAGGCAGGCGAAAGCGAGAAGGTTTTCAGATTTGATTGTCGAGAAGAATCATTCAAGCACTCCTCATGTTCATTAGTTCCTCCCCAAGTTCCAAAATTCACGCATCTTTCGAGAGTAAGAGCGTGACGCATTTCCTCGTCAATCCTTCATTGCAACCATTGTAGATAAAGGAAATATGTTATGTTTACCGACATCGGCCTATTGAACGGACATCATAAATTGTAAATAGATCATTAAATAACCACGTTATTAAAACCTATCATGTCAATTGCTATATCTACTTAATAGAATAGCTCTAGTATATAAGACATTAGCCTTACGCACATTCGTGATTACTTTTGCAACGTCCAATTAATTGTTGGATTCATTGCTAAAACTTTATATATTCGGCCTTCATTTACTTTACGAAAAATAAATAATTTGAAAAATATTTTCTTTAAAATAATCACTTTTATCTCTTACAAAGAAGAATATATGAAAAAAATTTCCATCGTCCATGTTACAGAAATGAAAGAATGAAAAATATTTTCATTGTCCACGAAAATGTTCAAACATAAATTGTTGCATGCGATCATTTTTACAAAAATATTTTTAAATCATTTATCTTTCACAAAACAAACACAACATCAATATTCATTTTTCAAGAAACCTAGCCACTTTCTCTCCTCACCCTCCCCTCTCCTATTCTCCTTTTCTCATATGACTAAGAAATCACTATTAGTCGATAGAGATTTCATCTTCTCAACTCACGTTGTGATTATCTCTCTCAATCTGATCTGGGAGTTTTTCATAGCTTTCATCCTCTTCTTGGTTTTTTTTTTTTTTTTCTTTTTTCTTATTGTCGATGCTCTTCTTTGCTCGCCAGGCATATTTTCTGCTTTCATTATTAAGGATCAACCCACTACTTCAGATCCTCCAAATTAAGAAATCCGAAAGAATCAAGGAGTAATTCGATGAGTTCCTATTACCTTAGAAATGAATAATACCAATATGAGTTTTGGAAATTCTCATCTCCCGATCTAGATCTAAATCTAGTAGTTCTTTAATGGTGTTTTTTGCGCTCATCCAACCTCTCTCAATCAAAATTTAGATCTAAGAGCCTGTTCAACTTCTTTTTCATGTCTCTACCCAACGAAGTTGTTGAAGATACTGAATTTATGTACGCACCACCCATCGGGCAAACCATAGCTATTAGAGAAGGGGGTTGCGAAGTATGCTCATCATCATTGACGATGTAAGACTTGATAATCGACCATCATTTGTTCTTATTTTAAAGAAAGTGTGCTCATCACAGTAGTTCGTGTTTTGTTGTTCTACTTTACTGATTAAGATTTATTTTATTTTGAACATCTCATGCAACATCTTGAGATATAGATAAAACATTTACTTTTAACCAAAAAAAAAAAAAGGAATGTAATAAAAAATGGTGGGCCGTAGGCCGTCTGAAGTTGAACTAAAACGACCCTTGTTCATTGCACAAGCCCACCAAGAATGGGTGGGCTTGATGCAGTGAAAAGCCCAATTCATGTTCCCGATTGCAGAGAGCAAATTCCAATGGCGCCGCTAGGGTTTCGTGCAAATCTCTGTATTTATCCCCCCTGCATCCCTCCTTGCCCTCCTCACAATCGCAGCGAGCGGCGCTTCTCGCTGGCTCATCTTTCCGCTCTTCTTCTTGCCGTGTCGTTCGTGACTTCGTAGATCCGTGTCTCCTTCGGTTTCGATTCTTATAGTCGCGGGATTCGTTCAGTGCTCGAGCACTTCCGCATTTCGTTTGATCGATTTCGTCTCTGCAATTTCATGTTTGCGTCTGATAGATAGCTTTTTGCGTGATTGTTTTCTTGATCGCGGACGAGATAGTGTGAACTTGGGAAACTTGTTTTTGGTGCGATGATTATAAAAATTCCTCGTTCTGAATGCCATCGCCATGGCTTGACAGACGCATTTACACCCATAGAATATGAGCACCTCTCATCAAAATTTCGTCTTTTTACTGTTGGCGGACTGAGAAAGTTCGGATCTTTTATAAGGGTTTTTCATTATAACGGGGCACCCGTTAGTCTATAGATGCATTTTATGTAAAAGGGTTGCAATTTCTAGGTCGTTCGTCGCAGGTTTTATGAAGAACGTATCGAAATCCCTCTTGAAATAAGAGAAAATGGTGTTTGTATGTTGGAACTTTGGACCGTTTGAAAACCTATACGCACTTTGGTTCGCTGTTGTGATGTTCTGTGAGGAGTTAAACGATGCTTTTTCACATGGCAGTTCTGCAGTAATTGCTTTGTGCTTGCTTTGACTCCTAAGATTGAGATTGGTGGTGTTTAAAGCCCTAATGCGGTCGAGTTCGTCGATGCATTAGGGTTACGCACGCCTCCATATTCGGTTGGATTTCCGCAGTCTACTGGAGTAATGTTGCGGCCTTAGCCATTAAACAAGCTAAGGGTTTTATGTTGATTGTTAATCTTGATCCTCGATTTTAGTTACAATTGTGCTCTCTGAAGTTGGCATGGCTTCTGATTTTGCAAGTCAAGCATGAGAAAAAAGGGTTTCGCAATTTGAAGTTTTCGGAGATCGCATCATTTCTTTCTTGGTTATCCTTGTGTTGTACACCACCATGGGATAGATCATTCTCCATGTGCATTTGAAAGTCAAATAATTTATAACGTACTGCTTAAGCTGTTACCAGAAACCTTAGAATGTGCATGCGCATGTGCCTTTCCTGTTGGCCTGCAGTATGAATAGGAAATCTTGTTGGCGCTATTATGAAATGTCAAGACCGCAAAGGAAATTATTTTTGTCCTCTTTTTTTTGAATAAAAGAGGATGGATGGATCAATTGAGGAGAGCTTCTTTGTCAAGAATGACAAGCTACTCATGGTGGCTGGAGGAGGTGTGTTGTACATTCTCTAATGTCAAATTGTTCACACGGTAGGTCTAATTGTATGTGCAAAACATTCAATAACAGCAAAAGGTGCTTAAAACAGCTCTGAATGAGTGAGGGTGGTCAAGGCCATTTTAGGGACTACCGTGGCTGGGAAATCTTAAGCCCGACGGTGAAATCGATGGTGAAACAGAGGGGAAGAAATCAAGTCTAAGGAGATGTTGGCAAACGTTTTACAGTAACCGTACGACAAAAGCCTATTTTCTGGGTCTATGAACATGATGCGTTGGGTTTCTTCGATGTTTTAGGGGAGCTGAGAACATCAGATGGGTTAAGAAGAAGCAGAGCATGCTCTGCTTCGTTAAAGGAATTAAGTTGTGGATGGACTAGTCGATGAGGATTCTCGCAAAAAGTGCGAAATGTTAGATCGGTGCGATACTACATTGGAGGAGGATGGTGCATAATATATATCAGAGACACAGGTCGAACATGAAATTGTCAGTATTGATCCCATGGATCATGGCCGCTAAGTACTACGAATTAGACCATGCCCTTAAGTCCCCTTGAATGAATAAATGGATGCCGCTTACAAAAAAAAGCCACCATGGCAGCAGAGATCCTTTGGGGCTCCGCTCACTGTCCTAAAATTGTAGCTCCACGCACCCCAAACCCTTAAAGGTCTACGATAAACGGTCGAGATTTGTTCCGTATTACTCGATGCTCACCGGTCCTCGAGACCCGATTCTCCGGTTTTGCAGTACCCAAAGAACTTGTCCCAATTTCTTTACCCTTCCAAGTGCACCCTGAGAGTATCGGGTTCGACAAAAAGCTGTCTCTGGATATCGAAACTGAAAATTTTCTCCCCAAGTACCCCAATGATTAGCCATTGGCCACAAAGTCTGGCCAAACGGGCATTCCCGTTGCACATGTAGCAGAGTGAGTACCACAAACACCTGCATAGATTTTCTGCTAGAAGCAGAATTGTAGTTCCCGTGTCTGCTTATGATGAACCACTCGATGTGCAGGGACAGGAAGCCAAATTTGTTATGCCCTGTGGAGAAGTAGCAACTAGTCTGACTGCTACTCCCTTTGGCAGCAAAGACTAATGGACCACCTACGAGCGTGGCAGCACGGTGGGGAACAAGTCACACCGTCTTCCATTAGATCATAAATTTGAGCATGTCATAAGCAAACTTTTGGCTTGTTTATACTTTGGAAATTGGCTATCTTATGTAACCTGACTTCTGACTTCTGGTATGCTGGTGGAGTTGTATTAAGACGGGCTCGTACACCTAAGGATAGACTGAATAATTACAATTCAAACCCAACACTCCGTATAATAAATAAGTAGTTACACCTGTCACCAATCTCCACCATTATGCTGGCAAAGGAGAAAAAGACCAAAGGATGCATGGGCCATATGCTGTCGCCGTAATGATATGCTTCTTGTAAACGACGGTCTGAGCGGAGGGTGCTGGTGGGGGCCGTACCCTCTTGGTGCTTGATGGTTAGTGTAATTTCTCGTCGTAATTTTTCCGAACACAATTTTTTTATCTTCAAAACGTACAAGTGTCTCTCTGCCGCCAAGTGACGAAATTCATGTTATGGAACATGCCACTGCCAACTCTTGCGATAAACCTGATTGGCTCCCTGCCTTACCTGATGAGGTTTTCTTATCAAGAAATGGGTGACTCAAATGCTACTAGTCCCTTTGTCCAAAAAAAAAAAAATGCTACTAGTCCCTGTTTTAGATAGAACAGTTCTGAATCAAACCTCTATCATTGCTGCCCCAAGCATAACCAGAGAAACCCGGCAGACGTTGATGTCCCATTGAGAGAGGAAGGCATGGCCACCAAAGCAGGAGCTGTATCTAGAGGGTAATTAGGTCTAGAATGGGTAGGTTTCAAACCTAGACTCTATACCAATCCCATTATAATCGATTCCCTTTTTTTGGACTATATGCCTGATCCTATTTGCATTGAACCCTATTTTGGAATCACCCTATTTTTCTGAAAACCTTATTTCTACTAGAACCTATTTTACGGCTTCAAATTTTACATTAACGAGCAAGAAAACCGTGCTCATTTTGGGTCTGCAGCCTTGCAATGAGTATTGAGGAGTGTTTTGGTGGGTCTTCCTCTTCTTCTTCTGCTCACTTTGGTTTCGGGAGCAAAGAGATGGGTTCGTGTGTTCTGCCGGTTGAAGAAACAATTGATTCCAAATCCAGCGTCACCAACAACAAAAGCAGCAACATCAACGACAAGGCCCATACGAACAAAAAACGCAAACATTTCGCTAAGCACAGACCGTCTCACACATGTGAAGGCTGGCACAGAGGATTACATGGAGGAAGACCAAGCCGTCTTGTGCGTGCGTGCGAAGGCTCCTGGACATCGTGGCATGCACAACAAGGTTTGCTCAGCCTAAGAGCAGCAGATCGTCGCCCGTCTTCCCCTGACGCGCGTGCCGCCGCCGTTCAGTGGGAAGGCCAAAGGGCCGAGAGCCCGGCGGATCCGCCCATCTCCACAAGAAATCTAGCTCGGGAAAGCACCCCCAAAGAAAAAGAGAAGAACTCAGCTTCAATTCGAAAGAAAAGTCTAAGAAAAATCGAGGAAATTCACGAGTTTACAAATGAGAGAGCCGGCAATGGACAAAACAGAGCAAGATGGAGCCGGCGATGGACGGTGCGACGCGATGGACGGAAGGGAGTGAGGAAGAGGAACTAAGGAACGAAAGAAGGGAAAAACGCCATGCAAGTCCACGAGAAACAAGAAATTGGGGGAAGAAAATAGGGTTTAGGACTTTTGGGATTGGACTAACAAAATCGATTCCCAAACCATTATAATTGATTCGATTCCGGATGGGTATTCACTTGAAACCAATTCCCAAGCTAAACTTAAATGGTATTGTGATTAAGACTTGGGGTGTGATTGTTCCAGAGAAAATTTCATAGTAAAGAAAAATGCTTTCCGAAAAATCATATTGCAAAAAAATGTTCTCTCGTTCTTAGATTGGGGAATTCATTTTCTTAATTATTTCTTTAATTGTTAGTATCTTTCCATTGATCAATCATTTTCAACAAATCAAACATATGAAAGTCTAAAAAATTAATTTGCAGAAAATCCTTCAATCGAGCAAGTACAGCCTAAATTACACTTGCAATGTAGTGTGGGATGTGTTTGAAAAGGACAATTTTCCTCCGAAGTAGTGTTCTTGATTTTCAATTTTCACACGTTTAATTTATTGACCATGATCAATCACTGAGAAATTGTCTACGATTAAAGAAAATGCACATACTTAAAGTCAGAAAAATGAATTCTTTAACCTGAAAAAAAGAATACGTTTTCTCGAATAATAATTATCTAGAAAATATTTTCTTTTGCCATTTGCACAAAGTATTCAATGACTTAGAATCCAAACCCCACATGGAATCCTCAAATGGAATGCTCAGATACTCCAATTACGTATATGTTCCGACTTCAAGTACCAAAAAAATTTTAGTATTACCAATTTTTAGGAGACCGCAAGTGCTAGTTGTCACTTTCCCACAAAAGTACCCTATGCACACAAAGATGCAGAGGCTGGCCTCCCCAAACTACAGCTGCTATGAAAATTGTTACTACAAACTTCTGGGACCATCCCAACCACAGTTGCATTTTTCTTCTAACTCGAGTCGGACCACAGGCTGCTCATTCAATGGCACAGGGTCCATTGCTGTCAATGCATAGAGTAACAAAATACTTCGCAATCATGAGAAAAGACCCATAAGTTTTGCCGTGGAGTCACGAGCTTTTTTGCATACATCTAGCCCTGCCATTGTGCCTTAATCACTGGGGGGACCCGTCATTGCGTGTAACTCCGCCTGCAAGGTCCCTGTGATTCACCAATACCATTTGCCACCCTCCAACCAACAATATATATCCCCTCTCCATACAAGCAAACAGTCTTTATGTCTGATAAAAAAACATGTGACTCAAGCGGTGCAGGTACTTAGTTTGTACTGCAAAATTTAACAGACTACTGTGATACAACCTATAGGCCGATGAGTAGAGACAACAGCGAATATAAAAGCAACAAATTATCACAGTCGAGAGAAAAACGAACAAATCTTTTGACATTTAGGTAGTACACAGCAGGCTGAAAACTCACGCATTTGCCTCGTCATTGCCCCTCCCGGCAAATTGAATCCGTTTACATGGCGGGTAATGAGGACGAGTTCATGAGGGTCGAGCCCAGGAGGTCGTTGCACAGGGCCATCCCTTCATGGGTTTTGGCATTCTCCGCCCGAGGGCTGCTGCCCGCACTGCTGTTGGAAAGTGACCGGAACGTTGTCTTCTGTAACACCCCAGTTGGAGATGATCCAAGTGGAGGACTACCGTCCCAACCATCTTTCATGAGGTTTAGCACCGCGGAGTTCTTGCCGTCGGAGGCGCTATTGCTTCTGTGATGCAAGACCTCGCCCAGGGGTCCACCCATGGAAGTCTCCCAGGAGATGGGTAAGGAATTTGATTGCTTGTGCGTGGGTTCACTGAAGAAACTGCCTACTCCTAGATTCATCTGAACCGGGTCTGATTTATGGGACAATCTGAGGGGAGAGGGCATGGCCTTCTCATGGTTGGGAGAGGAAGTGGCAGAAATCAAGTCTGAAGTGGACATCGGGATAGAGATTGATAGGTGAGTCCTGTCCGACTGCATATCAATTTCAGGCCACGACATGGCAGAGCGATCTGCTGGGTTTACAGGCCAATCATCCATGAACTGGCGAACAGAATGGTGCGACTCACTATCTTGATTACCCAGGTCTCGGGAAGAGCCATAGTTTCGGGAGTCTAACAAGGAAGAGTTTTTCACTGAAGCATTGAGGTAGGAGTCAGAGTTGCCGAGTCCAAATTGCTCCTTCATTATCATGAATGGATTTCCCTTTGAAGTAGAGTCGTAAGTCGGTGACAACATAGACAGGCTCGGAGGGTTTTGCATTTTCTCACCTGCACTACCTTTGTCAGTAAAGTACCTGCCCAATAAGGGGATAAGTTCGATTAGTATGAAGAACAAAGTACTAATAAGCAGATTGCATATCATTTAGGATTTATAACTGATCTCCTGAGTCTAGATAACCTTCGAAAGGGTTTTCAACCAATAAGTCTTCCACACAGAAAGAAAACAGGTTCATAAAACAGATAGTGACATCCCATCTTTCCCGTGACGGGTCTAATTTTAGATAAGTAAAGAACATAGATTGCTATCGCTAGGGCTCAAGATAAAAGAATGTGGTTTGCCAGTAGAAACTTATCTATGTTCAACTCTCAGCTAAGAAAATAGTGTACTATACCTCCTCATTGAAGCATCTCCATTCAGATTAAGAACGCCATGTTGCAAGTTCTTGACCTGTTGATGAGCAATGTTGAGGCTGTTCGATGCACCGCCACTGGGCACCACAGTCGGAGCCGACGCGGAAGGCGCGGCAGGTAGCTGCTTGGTAGAGGAAGTGGTGTTGGTGGCCCCGGAGACGGGATGGCCGGTTTGGCCTTCCACAGGCTTTCTTGAACGATGGCGGCCTCTGTTCATGTGTCGCTCACAGTATTTTTGATCCGCAACTGCGTCTCTCGAGCACCGCCATTTCTTCCCATCAGTCCTCCGGCACCGTCCTGGCTCAGGATCACTGGTGTTGGAGAACCCCAGATGGAAAGAACCCCATCCCACTACAACAACACCGGGAACTTTAATCAACAAGCAGTTTCTTTGAATTATAGAGGTTAATCATTTAAGAGCACAATTGATTTCCGCAGGCAGCTCCAAAAACCGCAACAGACAAGCACTAAGCACAACACAGTGGAAACCAAAGGCGTAAGTAACGGCCCGAGGCTCGCAAACCATAAAACGGAGTCCACAGTGATGCTAGAAATATCTGAAGCATTTGGACCCCATGTCACAGAAAGGAGCAAAAACATAAACAGTTACTATACACCCAATAGAAAAAGCTTCATCTTTTTTTTTGTTTTTTGCCCTCACTGGAAGGAACAGAGGAAACTTACAGGAATTGGATCTCAGGAGCCCACCAGGGTAGCAGGAGAAACCAGCAGAATCAAATGCTTTCCTAATGGGGATGAGGAGGTTGGAGGGTATAGGGATACTTGAAGTGATGTACTTGTAGATCAAGGCCTGATGTTCCAGCTCCATCCACTGAGATGGAGTGAATGGACCTCTTGCACCTGCCAAGACACCTTGCATGCTTGCCCCATTCAAACTTGCAGCAGAGTTGAAGCCTGAAAAAGAGCATAGAAAAGGGAAGATTAAGCTCACGTAGCTCAAACATCAGCAAGTACACGCCTAAAGAATCAAAACAAATAACAGAGAAGCCAGAACATTTCAAGTCAGCTAAAAGAGAAGGAAAAAATTGAAGGCTGTCGAGTGAAGCAGCCCCGAGCGAAACAAACTACAGCTTGTCTGCTGGTATTTAAAGAGACACAGGACAGTCAGAGCTGAAGGAGGGCAAGTAGAGATAAGGAGACGCATAAAAGAACCAGTGGCAAATTAGGAGAAACTGAAAAAGATCCCAACCCAAGAAATCTCTGGCTTGTTATGGGCTTTTCTTCTTTTGTGCCCACTGCGCTCCCTTGAAGAGGAGACAAGACCCTCCCCATACTTGACAGCAAGCAAAAAGAATACAAAGAAGTGCCAAAAAAAAAAAAAAAAATCTCAGCTTTTTTCTTGACAAGACGCAGACCAGAGACCAGATAGGTAGAGATGTTCATGAAAAGTCCTCTTAATGCAGCTTTAGACTTGACAGAAAATGGCCAGTGACCTCCATGTTCTTGGAACCCAAGAAAAATGCGATCCACCCCAAGTCCCCAACCCATAAGATAATGCAAAGAGAGAGATTGACCCATTTTCTTAAAAACAAAGGGGAAAGAAAAAAATCAAAGCTTTACACGTTCCAACCAAAACCCACATCACCAGTTTACTACCCACAAGAAAATCACCCTTAAAAATGCCTCGCACGTAGGCGGTGAACAGTGTGTAGGCAAGATTTTTATTTAGCAGCATGATGGAAGACGCTATCGGTGCCAACAAATGTCTATACCTGCATAGTTACTGCACAGGGGTGATGCGTAGTTAAAGTAGGACGACAATGCAGGAGCGTGGGAGTTCGGGAGGGCGTCTGATTTGGGGGAAGAGAAACTGAGCATCTGCTGACCATCAGAAGGGAAGAGGCCGGTCGAGTTATTAGATCTCAGCGAAGTGGTGGGGCTCCTCTGGGGCGGCAGCATTGCCTTGGGAGCTGAGAAATCGTCGGTCTTGACCAGCTTGGAGCTCCTCCATTCATCCCCAGCTGACGACGCGGCTGATGACCGCTCTTGCTTGAACAGCCCAGATCCGTACAGCTTGTGCTTCGCCCCAGGATCTGAGGCGTGAGGAGGCAAACCCCCACCAGGATCTGTACCCACCAACCCATCCAGGCTCACCGTCCCAAAGTCCATAGAACCAAGGGCCGACCAGCAAAAAAAAAAAAAAAAAAAAAACCAGAGAAGAGAGAGAGAGAGGGAAAGAAGGGAAGAGAGAGACAGCTACAAGAAAACCATCAGACTCAAGAAACGAAGGATTGGGTCATCTGTAGAAGCAGCAGCAGGTGGAGAGCTGCGCATTAGAACGGGACTCGTTGATTTTTGCTTGGAGAATGGGTGCTATTTGTGAAGCTATATAAGCTGAAAGTGAAAACCATTGTTTGGGAAGCTGATGTCTTGAGGAAGATAAAATAATTGGAGAGAGAGAGAGAGAGAGGGAGAGGGAGAGATGCTGGACAAGGCAAGTACTAAAAACACTCTAGTCTTTGCATATCTTGGAAATAGCAAAAAAATAAAAGAGAAGAGAGAGAGAGAGAGAGAGAGAGAGAAAGAGAGAACAGATAACAACAACCTTTTTCAAGTAGCAAGGGGAAAACCCAACCTCAATGATGTAATAACACGTTAAGGACTTTGCTTAATCAGTGCTGAGAAAGCTCCCCTCCTCCTCTGGGTGTTACTTGAGCTAAAAAGGTCTCCTCTTTTGTGACTTGAACCCTTAATTAAACATGGGTTAATTAGTTAAATAATGGTTTATTACGGTCCTGCAAATGTCCTGCCCCCTAGCTGAGGTGGTGAGGGGCTTCCATGTCCGGGAATTTCCACAACATTTTCCTCGGAGGGAATTGATGATAATCTGGAAATAAATAAATAGAATTATCAACCCGATATATATCATGAGACACTTTATACAAAAAGGGTATTAATGTGAACTTGCACGTGGCGAATGACAACGTAAGTTTGATTACTCAAAAGATCATAAAAGCGCTCTCTCAACATATAGAAATAAAATATATTCGCAGGAATTGGTAAATTTGTGTGCGGCGTGTATGAAATTTGCAAAAATAGCATTGAATTGGGGAGAGCGAGAATAGAAATGAGGTAGATTGGGGGGTAGGCTTGGATGGCTTGCCTTGCAAAGTCCGCTAGACAATGAGGGTCTTCCATGCTGGCTCTCTCTCTCTCTCTCTCTCTCTCTCTCGTCTTTAATTTAGGATGCGCAGGAGTGGTGGGCTGCATGAACATAGGTTTGTAGATGCGTTGACACGTGACGGTCTCACTTATTTTATTATCCCCCCTCATGTGCCCTACGTAGACTACTCTCTCTCTCTCTCACACACATCAATTTCGTATTTAAATCGAGTATTCCCACCGTAATACAATTTCAATACGTTTCTTCAAATAACCCACATCACAATTTCTCTCCCTTTATGAACTTTTTCTTTAGTAATTACATACACAAATACGTATTCCTTTATCCGTTAGTACCAAAAAATATATTTTTAATTTGAACGGTCACATCTTATTCAAATTTATCAAATTTTGATGTGTCACCGGAATTGAGATGAGAGGATGGGATGCATCATATCAATATGTTTTGGGATCTTAGAAGATGGATCGAATCGATGACTCGAGAGGTACTCGAGCGAAAATCTTGTATTAGATACTTTCTCCTTGTGCGCAAGGGGGCAACTTTAGCCCCCCGTTCAAGTTGCATTTTATTTTCCCTCGGTGGACTGTGGATGTGGATCTTAGTCATTGCTCAAAGATTCCCATAGCTTAAGAAATTAATTTTGGGCACGTGTGCGACAGTCCAAAGTCTTTCGGTTTCTTTTTTTCGTAAGCCCTGGCCTTGTCACATCTTTAGCTCTTCCTAAGGAATCATTGACTGGATTTCAAGGACCGGGTTGTACATATTTTAATTTACTATCGACTTAAAATAGTAGCATAACGCCTCCTAACATCTCGCCTAATTGAAAAAGAACTGAGGCGATTTGAAATAAAGCTAAAGTCGAAATGAACTATGAAAAAAGTACGATGGGTAATTAAAGCTATTCCAATAAGTGGGATCTGGGATCTTATTCACGCTTACTCATTTTTTGCCCACCGGCTTTGATGAAAACATTGATCAAGCACTCAAGGTTCTTTCGAATTTAGATTTTGATTCCGCCTCATTCCAATGGATCGAGAAAAAAAACAAAGATCGATTTCTCATTGGTCCGGCTTCATTACTCTATAACGATTATTCAATAGAAATTGATAAATCTCTCGAGCCCTCTGATTACAATATGAATAATCATATGAAGAAAACATTGAAAAGGGTATGAAATAGACTACTTAAGAGCATGAAAGCTTTCTTGTAATAAATCTATGAATATGGTATATGCACACACGGGAAATCCGCTTACAGACCTATCTAAGGATCGAACTTTAATTCAAATTTGGAGATCGTAGACGTCATCGACACTCCACTATTGCATATGCGCCTTCAGAAAAATTCCAAACTTGTCTGGAAAGCATCGCATGGGCCATGCAATGGTGGTGCCTGCATGCTCACGTATCTAACGAAACCAGCAAAGAAGATTCAAAAGGTAAAACTTAAGGTTCTCTCGAGAGACATGACGAATTGATAAACGTCTCTCTAATAGCGTCATACAGGAACAAAAAATCGGACGACATCTTGGGCGTCGCTTTCTTTTGCGGTCATTAAGATCGTTGCTTCGTGTCACGATGGTTCGTGCAGGCGCCATTAGGATAGAAACAGTGATTTAGCTGTTGTGTTTAGACAGTCTGTTTAGACAGTGCTGTTATTTCCTTCAGCAGCAGCGGTCCTCCGATTTTTGTGGGACGGGGCTAATTTTCCAAAGAGAAAACCTGGTCTCCGACGTTAAGGGTACGACTTTTATGTGTAAATTGGGGGCACAACACATGTTTGACTTCCCACAGTCTCGAGTGCATACAATTTCATACTTGGATCGACCGCCCGACATTAGGCTCGGGTTATTCTTGATTTATGAAGTCAATGAGGGTACTTCAAAGACCTAAGATTTGCTTGTAAAGTGGATTTTCTCTTCGAGTAAAATAGACGTGAGTCCACAAAAAGTACATCCAACTGGATGTAAGTGGATCTATAAAACAAAGTTTGAGAGCAATGGAAGTGTGAAAAATGTAGAGCTTGTTTAGTAGCTAAAGGATCTGTCTCGAAAGAGGGTATAGACTACAATGAGACTTTCGCATTAGTGACCAAAATTTAATTATACCAAGTGTCTTGTGATAGTTACAATTGCATAGTATGAGCGGTGTCAATTGGATGTCTAATGATGCCTTTCTCCATGATTGATTTGAAGAAAAACCTATGTAGAATTACCATAGAGACTACAATGAGACTTTTGCACCAGTGGCCAAAATTTAGTTGTACCAAGTGTCTTTTGACTGTTGCAATTATGTAGCTAAAGAATATGCCTCAAAAGAGGGTATAGACTACAATGAGAAATTTGCACCAATGACAGAAATTTAATTGTACCCATTGTCATGCGATGATTGCAATTACGCTGTGGGAGCGATGTCAATTGGATGTCTATGACGTTTTTTTCCATGATTATATCAAGAAAAACCTATAAAGAATTACCATAGAGACTTCAATTCAAAGGACAAAATACCAAACTAAAAAAATCTTTATATAGCTTAAAGTAAGTATTAAGAGAGCAGTTTTAAAAATTATTCGAGACAAGATGTCTAAATTAGGATCTAAGGAATCGATTGTTGATTATTCCCTATTTATCTTAACGAGAGGAATTCATTTAGCATGATGTTGTTAACTTATGCTGATAATGTATTGATGGATGGAAATCGGATTGGGTTGATTTTCCAATTGAATGAAAATTTAATTAGGAATTTCAAATTTAAAGGCCAAGGCAAATTGTAATATTTCTTAGGAACTAAAGTAGTGAAAAATAAAACCCGGTATCTCTTTAAGTATAAAATAGATATTTTGGAGGATATTGGAATGATGGGAAGCATCACTTTTTATGCATACACTCTAGTTAATTTATGGACAATCCAAAGAAGGAATGCTAGGAGTACTAAGAGTGATAAGCTCTTCAAAATTTAGTATTAGTCGAAGAATTTTTCCATCATCATCATAGTGATTTAAGTTTAAAGATATATTGTAACTCGAATTGAGCATTTTATCCAAGTACGAGAAAATTGCGATGTCATATATTCAATAGAGAAAGTATCATCACCTGGAGAAGTGAAACCAACTGATGGCGCCGGGATCTTACGCAAAAGCTGAATACAAATCCATCGCAGATGCATATTGTGAAGGCTAGAGGCTAACTTATTTCGAAATTTACGTAAAACTCCGAGAGTTGAGCATCATCAAGTAATGATCAGCGTCGTTTTAGTGACTCAACACAACACAAGCCGCCCGCGTATGGTCACGATCAAGCAACGATCGCTATCCTCAGCCTTAATAATTTAATTTGGCATGATTGACAATAAAATCTTACTTTGCTTGGCCGGAGGGAAAAGAAGAACGGGGAAAAGGAGAATGGGAAGGTTTTGGGGGCATACCCTGGGGGGAAAAAACTACACGTGAATGCGATGAGGGGCATGCTCGAGGTGTCCTTGTCGATCTTGAAAAGCTGAAAAACAAGTTGAGCGCGAACCTACCATATTAATACTCCTCTTCAATTATTTATTGCCATTGCTCTTTTTTCCTTTTCAGAAAAACGTGGGATATTGGCTCGACGAACCCCATCAGTCACGTATAAATCGTACTACCCACGTGTACATTAATAAGACCTCGCTAACCTAGCAAACGTAATCCTAAGGATTGGAAAAATTACTCCATCAATCCTAAACATATTACATAGATATCAATTTAATATTAAAAATTTCAATTTTATTAATTTAATCATACGTGTTTGTGTCGAATTTCGATGTAGTCATTCTAATTAATTTTCGCTGAAATTCACAGCCTAACGATGTGCCGCATAAAATGGCCGACAATGACAAAACCACCATTTCGATATTTTGAAGTAAAAATTGACCGGCATGACTATATTAGATTATTGCAAGATTAAAAAATTTAGAATTAAATTGGTATCTATACAATAAGTTTAGACACAACTGAATAATTTTCCTTCTTATAGATTAACATAAACGAGTGATGTGATTCGAATACAAGATATTATGAATTCAAATCAAGTGCATAATCATTCAATCAACATTGGACGGTTATTATTCTCGCCGATCTTCTGGCCTCCATGTTTGGCACACTAGTCTCTTTTCGTTTCCTCGGGTTATGTAGAATGAGATGTTGGATGGAGTGCTATTTCAAAATTCTTTTGCGGGTTTGAATCTGCCCGTGGAGGATGACTAAAGCCAAACGGTTGAGACCAATTAAGCAATTCTAGGGCATCTACGGGAGGAATCGATGTCATGCATTTTTATCTGAAAAAAATCACTATAATCTCAATCCGCCCCAACCTCTGGAAAGCTTCGCTGATTTTTCTTTTTCTTTTAATTATCAATATCAGAAGGCAATGTGACTTACCTGGTGAAGGGTTCGAAACCCAGCGCGTCGCAGGGTGACTTACCTGGTGGCACGTGTGTGGTGGCTAGCACACGTGTCGCCCCCAGTAGTTTACTCCCGGCATCCGGCCGTGCGGGGTTCCCTGGGTCACAAAAAAAAATAAAAATCAAAAGGCAATTAGATCATCTTTCTAACATAGCGGGTAAGTCGAGGAATATTATTAATAGTTAGAAAAGTATAGGATCAATGGGGAGTGTCAATTATTGCAGCGTCCTGGTCTGCAACTTCCAGCTTCATACATATTGCATTCGGCCATAGACTATGTAGGGCAGTATTTTGCAGGATAAACGTCAAAAGATAAAAAAATAGCAAATGATTATTTTTGGAGTTCTGTTTAGAATGGGTTTTCCTTGGAAAGAAATAAAAGAGAACCAATTTCTATTCGTGGACAGGAAGAAAGAAAATTGGCGAGGGAGCTCTAATTTCTCAAAGAAATCGGTAGGAGGAATATATATATATATATATATATATATATATAGAATTAAGTTCATAATCCTTTTTTAATTTCAAATATATAACTTCGCCTCGTTAATATAAGAAAATGATGTAATCATGGCATATAAAAAGTATATTGCAAAAGATTAATGTCCATTTGCCCATTGATAGTTTTCTCTTCTTTTTTTCCCATTCTGAACTTTTTCTTTCTGGACTTAAAACATAGTTTCTTCTCTTTTTCAAATGTTGAAATATCACAAGTATGAGCAATGAACCAGCCTCTAATCTCGTTCACGAGATTAGTGAGGTTTTTCTATATTTTAAAGTTCTTTTTAAAATGGGTTTTCGTTCGAAGGAAAAAGAAAAAGGACCGATTTCTATCCTTGGTGGGAAGAGAGCAAACTGGCGAGGGAACTCTAATTTATCGAAAGAAAATCAATAAGACTTTTACATTTGTTAATGCTTTCTTGAGCATGGGGGTCTTATATTTGTTAGGATGTATTATCGAAAGTTTAAGTTTATAACTATAAGGAGATTGCTTAAATATAAAAAACATATAAATATTGTAAATAGGCGATATAAGGTACTTCAATATTTCCTTCCGCATGAAATACATTGGGGAAAATTCTAACTCTGATAACATGATATACACACACTCTTCATAATTGTTAAATTCATGCCACATTTATCCCATTTTAATTTTTGAGTCACAAAAGATCACGAGAACTCCAAGAGAGCTCTTGTGAGGCGAGGGCAGTCCTGGAGATTATAGGTGGAGTGGATTAACTTCTCTCAAGAGATGTGGAACTCCCTTCCGCATTGGGCTCTGATGCTAACTAAAGTTCTCATCCCCAAAGGAGCTCTTGTGAGGTGAGGCCATATGCAGAGTGGGTTGGCTTCTCTTAAGCAAACATAAATCCATGTCGAATCTATGATATATTTTTTTTAATGCAAAAATTAGTTTGGGTGAATGTGATACCATGCACTAATTCGAGGTAAATGTCGCGTGGACATTGGTTCTAATAATTTTATGATACAAAAGTTTTTTTTTTTTTTTTGTGCATGAGGCAGAACTGCGTTGACGACGTGCGTAAACCCCCTGATAACATATAAGCGGAAGAACCCACCATCTCGGAGTCACATTTAAGTCCATTAGCGACCCGCTGGGATTTGAACTTATCTCCTTCTTGAGGGGGATAGAAGCCCAAGCCAACGCGGCTGGTAATTGTGATACAAAAGTTAATTTGAAATAAATGTAGTATTGATAAGAAATGCTTAAGAATTTTAATGTTCCAACCAAACCAAAGACGGTAGGAATTTGTTGCCAGAGGACTGATGGGTCCTGGCATTGCTCAAAAAAGGAGGTGGCGCGTGGAGGAGAGGGAAGCGCATTTGCTACTTGCTAGCTGTAGGCTTGGAGAGGACAACTCGAGGGGGAGAAGGGACTGCAATAAAAGAAGCAAGGGAATACAGACAAAACCCAAAGCTTTCGAAAAGGCAAAGGGCTCTCTCCTATCTCAACTCATATCTCCTCCGTCTCCATCATATCATCTTGGATTCCCCACCTCTTTCCCCTCCTAGTGTGACAAAAGAAACGATGGGATCGAAAAATAACCCATATATATTTATATATAGTTCTATTTATGTTTGGATATAATACAATGTATACAAAAAATGGTTTTTTTAATGAATGTTCCCGACATCTATTAACCCAATTAAATGAACAATGTATTTCGGAATTTTCCCTTTTTTTTCTTTTGAGTCGTGTCCACTTGATTCGTCCAAAAAAAAAAGTCCAATTGATATTTGGTGAATCAAAATAATGCACGTTGACTCTGTCTAACGAGAGAGGCATTTATTGGGACAGCCCTATACAATATCACTTCGTCCTTTTTTCCTTATCTTTTGTGAAAGACATTGATTTGCAACCATCACATTCAATGCAATTTTAGTAAGCCTGTGAATTTCTTTTTTGGAACGAATGCATATGAAATCCAGATGATGAGTTGTTCCTTTTGTAATAAACCAAAAGGTTTTGGGATATCTAAATTTGTTCGGAATGATTTTTATGATTTGTTTTCAGTCCCATTCCCTTCATAATTTCACTTTTCTATAACAATATATTTTTGTAATTTTACCTTAAATTTGTTTTAAACAATTTAAATTGTTTTTTTTGGGGGGGCGCAAAGTATTCAAAGCCGTAGCACATATTTAAAAGAAAAAAATCGACTGTGAAAATAGGTGATAGAAAATAGGGGACAAGGTAGGATAGGTGGGGTGCCTTGATGTTGACGTATCAACGGTGGGTACGGCCCGGGGAGCCACCTCCACCGTCGTTCCTTTTTTCACCTAATTGCGATGGTCAACCGATGTTGTGAAATGATCAGAAAGCAGTTCTTTTTTAAAAAATATGTATGTACACAGACATATATGTATACATATATATATATAAGCAAATAATTAATTTAATTTGACGTAACAAATATCGAATCATTTCTACGACTTGTGCAATTTTATGTCAAAAATTTATTGTTCGAAACGTAAATCAATAGATTGAGAATATTAAATAATAATTTTTTGGAGCCGATCATAAATTAAGATGAAAGCATGACTTCGAAAATTTCTAACAATTAATTGCACATTTCAATTAAAATTCCAAATCTAAATTATTCGACTGTGAAGTGATTGGAAGATAATTAAGGGGGATCATTCGCTTAATTATGTATGAGAAAGATTTATGTTGTTATATGTAAAGTCTTATCAATGGGCCACTCAGGACTTTCTCCACTTGATAGGGTAAGTCACGTCAACATCTGGTCAACATTTTCAAATTCTGGCTAACGGCAAGTATAAATTCATATTTAAATAGTTTTAGGATATTATCACAATTTTAAGTTTAGCACACGCAATTGAAATTTTATCATATAGTCTATGATGGGGGTAAGTCACGTCTAACTCTTCTGAAAACATATGGCCTTTCGTGGTTTAAAAATCAAATGGAACTCTTTATTTTATTTTTTTTAAACCTTAAATTCTTCTAAATTTTAGCATGAGTATTTTTAGTTGGCATATCTATTATGTTCCGTTACACGTGCCTCCAATTCGTATATACACTGGCCATCGCACATTAGTCCATTTCCTTCTAATTAAACGTAGCAATGTCGTGAATAATTAGGTATGAAAAATTTGAATTTATACCCCCCTCAGTTGGCGTGTTAAAGCCACAACTTAAGAGCTGAAAGGCGCTCATTCATATTCTATAAATTACGTGCAAATCACTCCAAATTAAGGTTGTTTACATAGATTAGAAGCACAAATTTTATTGATTCACGAGACTTGCAAATTATTTCATAAATCTCCAGATAACCGAATCTTGCATTAGTACACCCGGATAATAATAAAGAATATTGATTTACAACATTATGTTTTAATTTACCACGATGCAGATACATGTTTTGATTTACGTGCCGTACAACAAAGTGTCTCATAAGCCTTACAAATAGTTGGACATATGCGCTTGTATCCTAAAGATATCTCACTTGGTATAATTTTGAGAGGTTCAGCGACTCATTTTGGCATCACAATAATAGTCCCACATTGCACCACAAAATTTATGGTCAGAGCGAACTTACTCAACACCCTCCATAGAGCTTAAGCTCTGGGACAAGCAAAATCTCTCTCTCCTAACCCATCTCCATTTTCGACAACTCACCACTCTCTCCACACAATATAACAATTGCCCAGGAGCATAAAGCCGGTCAAAAGCTCGTTCGCAACGACATTACCAAGCCGACCGTGTTGCGCCATGCCTTTTAGCGTATATCAAATGACAAAACCAAAGCAAATCCTAAATACCAAACAGGAAAAAAAAAAAAAAAAAGAAAGAAAGAGGAAGAAGGTGGGAGGCAGAATCGAACGGAAAAAAATATCGGGCGAGCGCTTCCTGCAGATCTAGGAACATAAAAATTTTGTCCCAATGCAACTGGAGTGGTCCGCAAGACGACAGCTCGACAGGTCGTAGGGAGGGCACCACCACCATGCTTTGGCCCTTCGATCGTACGCGTCCTGATCATAAACCCGAAAAGACGAACTCACAAACAACCAACAAAACAAAAAAAAAAAAAACAATAATAATAAATGAAAAGAGAGGGATAGTGGGGACGTGTTGGGGCTGGAGAGAGCGAGACCGGGCTCGCCTCCTCATTGCCGACAAGGGGGTGCGGTGGGCCCCACCCGCTTTCGCTCTCCCCCACCCTTCCCCCTTTCAGCACAACTCAAATCGCCCACGACTTTTCGGGTTCGATCGGGGCCCCGCCCGGGCCCGCCCCTCTCGTCTCCGCTCCCAAGCCGAGCCAAAGCGCAAGCGCAAGCGCGCGCGTCCGTCTGGATGGACGGAAGCGTCCGGCCATCATCGTGCGGCTGACCTCGCCCCACCACGGCCACCACCACCCCCACCGCTGTCCTCCCCCCCTCCTGACATTTTACGAATGATCAGAAGGTAAAATTGCCAACACGAAAAGTACGGGCGAGGCCACCGGCGCGGAGCCGAAACTCGAACCTGAATTTCGCCATGCGTTTTGCTTTCCGACTGAACTTTTTAGTGAAGTACAACTAATCCTCGGCTTCTGGATTGCCACGTCGATAATGCAATTAGCCAGAAAAATTACATTGGAATCACATGCAGATTAACTGGATTAGCATTTGCAAAATAAGTTTGGACCGGCCGAATGATTTTCTTCATTTGAGGATTGGTCCATTATATTGGTAGAGCTGCATTTGGGAACGAGTGGATATGAATTGCATGATTCAAGGAAAAACCAAGTAAGGGAAAGAGAAAATTACGTAAAAAGAGGTGAGAGAGAGAGAGAGAGAGACAGAATTTCGAGTGCTTCGAATATTTGGTAGGACGACAATCCACCAATTTTGCCAGCGGCGAGCGCGCTGGCGATGACGATCGGCTGGCCGTACACGATTTCGATGCGCTCGGGACGAAACGAAAGAGACAGAATGTAGAATTCCAAGGTTTGGCGTCCTACACAGAAGGGACCAGTGGCTCTTTTAGGACCATTTTTCTTTCCCCCGCACCTATGACTCGGCACCATGCGAGATGCGATGCAACCGTAAAGCCTTAACTAAACTATCAATTCGATTAATGAAATTCTCGAACTTTTTAGAGGACGTACAATTAGATCGATGGACTTTTAGAGGGCCAAATTTGCTCCTGAGCTTTTCAATTTGATTTGTGGGAACTTTGGTTGAACGTGTTGGAAATATCGTCATTCTCGTGCTTTTCATGGGTTTAATTTAGATCCGACCCACACACCACGCTTGTCATTAGCAATAATTCTAATGTGATTTTTCTTAATCTTTCTCTCTTTTTACGAGCTTAAGTGGATTTGGTGGCGTTGAACTTGAATTGATGAAGATGGTTGAGTTATCGGGAGTGTCTATGTAAAAGTAACATGAATTATCCACGTGGGAACAGAGCTTAATGATTGATTAGAAAAAAAATATTAAGTTGGCCATAAATCGATTTGAATATAACATTGAACACTTTAAAAAGTCATAGAACTTGAACGAATCGAAATTCGAGGATAAATTTGCACATTGAACAAAAATTTAGTGACGTAATTGAACCAATAGCATAGCACTTGAGTAGTGGCTGGTGACGTTATTATTAACATTATTGAAAGTGAGGAATATAATGAAAAAGATGAAGACACACAATGTAAAGTTGGCGTTACTGTTAGTGGTCCTGTGCTTGAGTGAGACAGAAGAAATAAAATGAGAATCTAACTAACATGAGAAAAACTCCAAACGTCGGACATGTCCCTTGAGAAGAGTAAAGTAAGGTCTCTGGCCAGGAAAAAAATATAAAAATAAAATAACAAAGTAAGGTCAGAGAAATTCAATGAATTATCTTAGTTTTATGGACACTGGTCCTATGTTCAAAGATCATACTAATGCTACCTGTGCATTTTAATATACAATTGATCTATACAAATATCGTTGAGATGTATATATGAGCCGTGTTAGAAGGAGTTTCACGTCTGAAAATTTGTATAATGTGATGGAGTAATTGATAGATCCTAAGTAGCCATAACTCTATTACATGAAAGTGGGTGACAGGCTTGGACTAATACACGATTGATTTACACAAATTTTGTTGAAATACATATGTAAGTTATATTAGAAAAAGTCGCACGTCGAAGAATCGAGTATTTAAATAAAGACTCCTGTAATGATCCTTTCTATGGAGATCGATGCAAAAAAAACGAAGATACTTCAAAGATTCTCCTCATAACATATGAACAAAAGATGCAAATGGCGATTCATGGGTAACCTCTTCCAGCCGTGAAAGAATATAGCAAGTCTATTTACAGATGTTCATAATCAGTTTCATTATATTCCTAAGGTCCTAAATCCTCTATTGTAGTTGGCCATGATTCATTGGCTTTAGCTATTCTATCAAGGTAGGCCAAATTAAACATGTTGATTGGATCATATTTGAGAGAATCCTCCTAGGTGAATTTATCGAACTTCTACTGCGTGCTCGTAGCAAATGGTATTAGAGTTAATAGTTGATTGGTAGCTCACTCCTCTTGGCCATCTCCCAAAGTGAAAATATCGGACTTGAGTACAAATGTAAATTTGAAATAATATTGTACTCGCAACTTCATTAAACCAACCCCCATCTTCATTTGACCAAAGCGAATAGCAATCCTTTTACCATTCTTGCCGGCAAAAGGAGACATTCTCTGATTAAACTGTCGTGTGTTAGTTCAATGTGGACGGTGAAAGTCATGTTTGGCCAACCACCACATGAATGAGAAGCATTTGCATAAACATTTAGAATTATAAAATATCTCGATACTCTGGGATGTTAATTTGCGCAGTTAGGAAAGTGAAACTTCTTGGTTCGGGCATGTCGGGACTTATCACAATTGGGCAATTGCCAAGAAATTCTTCACAATCTTAAAACTCGATGTGAATGGCTCGTCATTATTTAGAATAAGCGTGAAGTCTCCCTCCTCCATAGTAGGAAAGCAAACAGATATATAGTGGTGGTTAGTAAAGAGCGAGTATACTGACAGTAGTGAAAGATGGCGTCCAAACGGGTGAAATTTGTTTGTACCGGAGTTCTTATGAAACAGGTCAATCATAATTCTCGTCGATCTTGAGGTTTCACCTGCAGCCCAAGTGAGTAATGAATACCGTAAAAATCAACGGTTTTGGTTGCATCACAACACAAAGAATAGAATTGATACAAGTATCCTCCCCTCAAGAGATTGGATTTTATGAATCCATCCCATGAATGGTGTTAGGTAGCTCTTGCCAAGACAAAACTAAAATATTGATTTATTTATGACACGTTTGATAACAATTTTGTTTCTGATAATAATTTTTTATTAAATATGATTTTTTCGATTCTATTCTCAAGAACAATTTTTAAGCAAATGAACGCACTTAGTAACCGTTTAAAATTTATATTTTCATAATAGAAATGTGTTTGATAAGATTCTTAATTTTTTAATACTTTAAATATTTTCTTATTTTTCTCTTTTTCTTTTTCTCTTCTTCTTCCTTCCTCTTTGTAGCTAATCACTGGCCATCGCTATGGTCGACAACCAGTTGGGCGAGATTCGGCGAGATTGACCTCGCCTTGGCTTAGTGAGGTTGAGGCTCGCGCCAGCCAGGTGAGGTTGAGGCTGACGCCGTCTGTTCTAGACTTGGCTTCGTTGACCAAAAGGAAGAAGAAGAAGAAAATGGAAGAGAAGAAGAGAAAAGAGAAGAGGAGAAAAAAATTGGAATTGATTATAGAAATTGATTTCGGGAATAAAAAATAAATTTTTTTCTATTTCTTGATTATGTTCCAAACCTATTTCCGATAATTAAAAAATTGATTTTTGTTCTTAGGAAAAAACATTTACCAAACAAGATTATGTTTTTTGTTTTTTGCTCTTGGGGATAAATAAGTTGTTTTCAGGAATGTTATTAAATAGGGTCTTATTATTTTGTACACAGGAATTTTTACTTAGGCACAGCAACCTATGCGTACCTTACCTGTCGACTAGTTTAACTTTTTGCAAACCATTTCATACAACAGTCGACCATTAATTGGTATATTGGTACCGTATTTTGCAATTATACCGTACCATTTCCCCATACACGATTTGAAAAAACACAGTGGATATTAATTGTACAACTGACCATGGACACAATTTGGATATATGGTACTAGAAAACGTGGGATCTATCTATTCTCTATGAGCTTAGATGAAAATCCACTTGTAAAATTCATGAGCGTTAATAGAAATTTGGTGCATTTTGCACTTAAATCACCAAGCTTTATTTTTCACTATCTGATGTGATAAATCTTTTATTTTTTTCCCCAATCGATACACTTAAACCAGAATTTAACTGATTCTCAAGTGAAACGTTCACGTAACGATCATTTGAGTAATTTTTTTTTTTCAAAGGCACGCCATTGCCATGAGGATGATATGGTGCCATGGCAGCATTTATCCAGTGAATTGGCAAATTCCGATCAAAGTGCCCTTGATTTTAAAGAAATGAACGTTTAGTGCACTTAACGTATCCAGAATTTACAAAAATTGATTGTAAAATTCACTAAAGCTCAGTATTGAAAAGGTTAGTAGGGTATAGCCCCTTTTCTATATTGATTTGGCATATTGAAGAGGATGTTGATTTATAAAACTAAATATTAACTAAAAATCGTAATTACGGTACTCGAGTAAATTATTTATGGAAATAATTAATTAATGACACGCTATCTTAGATGCGTACCACGTCATTTTAGAGTTTACCATGTCTAAATTACTTGAATGTTCCCTATTAGCACTTTCAGTCTGTAGGATTTCCTGGGGTTATACATACTTCCGATTTTTAACTTTTTGATGATCTTGTAGTTTCTGCATGTTGATTCATTGGACACAAAAAAGGTAAAAATCTTTAAATATCACGCGAATATTAACATGTAAAAGCATATATTTTTTTTGAGACAATGACACAAATGATCAATGAATTTTTTAATTTATTCAACATGACCTCTGAAATTTAGCATAATATTCCATATCGTTTTTGAACATTTGGCACGTATTCAATGCAGTCCACGGATTGTATAAAAATGTTTAATGCAGTCATTCTATTAATTAAAGAGCAAGAACCACATTGACATAACTGAATCGAATATGTATTAAAAATTTACAGATTATATTGAATAAATTAAAAATGAATGAACTGCATTGGCTTAAAGTTCAGTCAATGATCATATCAAACAAATTAAAATTTCAAGAATTACATTGCACATCAGGCTTAAATTCATAGATCCTTTGTGTCATGTCCTTTTTTTTCCATAACATTTCATTTCAATATATTGAAAGAAAATTTGAAAGTAGAAGTTATAAAGAAAATTATCCAATGAGTCTTAAACTTATTACATAGATATCAATTTAGGTATACCCCCACGATCTATGTCCACGTACAATGGCAAAATTCACGCACCCATTGTTGACCAAACAGGAAGCGCCCTTCAGCTTCCTTGGAAATAAATACGATATCTTATGGAGCCAACAGCCACCAACCCAATAATCTAATGCACGCGCTTCATTTAATAGTTGCTGCGAGCTATGTATGGACACACGCGTAGGCCCTAGAGGGAGAAAGAGCCAAGGAGCAAATAATGGGATATTATAGACAGAGACACAAGCATAATATACTCCTTAGACCAAAAGGGTGGGCTACAAGAACCCTAATTTTGACCAACGATGATCCATCGATGACGTAGTTAAGATAACAAAGAAACACTAACCGAAAATTCAAAGATAATATATGTCAAAATAACATAACTAAAACACATAGTGGTTGCAGCGTTGTCGCCGGAAAAAAGGGAAAAAAAACCGAGTGTTAGTAAATAGGTTTTTGTTGACATCCATTCTTCAGATTAACTTAAGAAACACGGTCCATATAATCTCATATAAATATAGTTTCTAAGGAAAATTCAAAATGTCGCTCGACCGGCATTGGTTATAGGAATTTAAAGAACATGTACCTCCTGAAAAGCCTAGCCAGGCATAATAATGAGAGGGGAGGAGGCTAAGGCGCACGCACACCTATCATAGATATTCCAAAGTGTGCTGGTCGTGACGCTCACGTGCCGGCTTTGCTTTTGCTCTTGTCCCTCCCCTTTTAAACTCCTCTCTCTCTTGGTGCGAAACTTTACGGGCGATTTGACTAATTGGAAAGAGCTGCTGACATAAAGATCACCTGTCCCCCGATTACAGCTAAGCTAACTACATGGAGTACCCCGGTGTAAAAATCAATTATTTAGACCATGGATGAGGCCATGATTGCGTCCTCTCTCTCCATCTCCCTCCCTCTGCGTTTGGTGAGTTTGAGGGAGGAAAGACGCAACGCGAGTTTTCGAGAAACGGAAGACACAAGCATCGGGAAACGGAGGGTTTGGTAATATTATATTTATGTACGACGTACATTAAGAAATGGAAATGAAACTGGGTTCTAAGTAAAAATGAGGAAAAAGGTGGAGTTCTAGTTAAGATCTGTTGATGCACTAGTGGGCTGCAAATGCCCCCGTTTAGGAATAAACAAAAGCATTCGTTGCGGGGATATCGAGGCGCGAACACGAACGCTGCAAAACCAAACAAGAAAAGACCTACTTTTATTTTTCGCCCCTAGAGCCTGCAAGTCCAAAGAATGTGTAATCCCAAAGGCATGTCTCATCACTCCTTTTCTTTCCTTCTTTTTTTTTTTTTTTTTTTTTTTTGCTTGGTTGAAATAAAGAGGAATAACATTGAAAATGGCCATGCAACAGCGGTGCCTGTCCTTTCTCGATGTCTTTGAGAGAGAGAGAGAGAGAGAGAGAGAGAGTCAAGTTGGGGAGGAAATCTAGACACGCTCCAAGGTTCTATAGGGCTTGTCTTGTATCGATTCTCAAAGTCTCATGTCATCCACACCACATCTCCTTGGTATTTGTTTTTGTCTGCGTCCCCCTCTATTCGCACCCGTCCATACCCTAGCGGGTTTTTAGCTTTTTCTAGGGTTTGGACAACCCTTTTTTTGTTTGCTCCAAAGGGATGACCTCTTTATTTCCGCAGAAAATCGTTATTCAGGAGAAACTATATTCAAGATACTTCAAAGAGAGAGAGAGAGAGAAGGGGATTCAATTCTGAAGCCCTTGCTATAACATGGACGAGCACCCTCATCTATCTTTATCCATATTTATTATCGGATTATGTACATGAGGGAGTTGCTTTCAAAACTATTATCGAAATTTATTTGCAATTTAAAAAGGTTAGAAAATCTATAAAGATATCTTATTCAAGTATAAAATCTCAACTCTGATTACTATTACACGTGTGATTTCTTAAAAATAAAAAATCTTTCTCACGTTTGGTTACTTAACAAATTTCTCAAAGTCACTTGTATTATTGAGTAGGGTTTTGAGAATTGTCTTATGAAAGAAACTTTAAACAAGCCTAAAATGAGAAAAAGAAATGAAAACGAGCAGCAGAGAGATGGAAACAAACAATTTCCAATTCAGTGCGGGATTGAATTGACCCATCGAAACATTATCCGATTATAATAAGTCCCTTTAGTATGTTAGTGTCGTTTTGAGCTTTGTGTCATTTATTAATTCAAAGAATATCTCTCTGCAAAAGTCATATCGATTCTCTTCTATTTCTTTCTCTACCTCAATCAGGTATATGTTTCAGATGAGATTATTCGGAGGGTATGGTCAATAGACGTGCCGTGAAAAGGTTGTTCTGAACTTCCATGGCCATTTTTCCTTCAGTAATTTCGTACTCTGCACACTGAAGCATGTGGAGGTCAACGCAATGCCTTTAATTTCCTCCAAACGGAAGCATTAAATTTTTCGTTGCTTCTCAAGCCTCTATAACGAGATAATATTTTATTTTTCGGGAGAAAATACAAAAAGGAAAAATTATTAAAAAAAATAGAAGAAGAGAAACATGAATGGGAACTTTGACCAACACCTTTCCTCGAGATGATAAAGCCAATCTTTTCGTAGTGAAAAAAAAAAAGGGCTCGAGATTCGTGGCGCTTCGACAACCTCGAGAACTTGAGGTTCATGCTTCTTGAAACCTGTAAGGTCTTCGATTCTTTCCATGCTTGCTCCATATGACTCCTTAAGATAGACCATTAGATACTAATTACTCACAGGTCTTCTAATCTCGGTTTGGATAGTCAGCCCCTAATCGTGTCTAGAAAATGAACATAGTTTAGCGCATAAAAGCACCATTACATCCTAAAACCCAGTTTTGGGACTTAGATGAAAGTTCCTTTGTGCTTAGTCAAATGGAAATCGGTTTTCAATAGACCGCATAAAATTTGGAGTTCAAATTGTGACATTGTCATCGCACTTTTTGCTGTTCTCCAAAAACTCAAGCTCATTAACAATCGGGTCTTTACCACAACAATACTAATGACAAACCTAAAGCAACTCCAACTATTGATGAAAAAATTAATGGGAAGCCATACATAAAATAGGGTCATGGAAGAACGTTCGGTGTACAAGACAAGAAAATCTTCATCCTTGAAAAGCGAATATATATATATATATATACACACAGACCCGCACAACATGAGAAGGAGATAAATTTTTTTTTTTTGTCAATGTTAAATTTTAAGTGGTAACTCTCGCGGGCAGCGAGAACTTTTACCACGTAGCGCATGAGAAAAGGGCCTTCGGATCGAACACCAAGGAACCTGTATCCGTCGCTTATAGGTCAATCTTTTGCGTGAAGATTTCGATACCAACAGGGGAGGAGAACCACAAAAGTGAAAAAGACTTTAAAAACTCGTTGGAGTTTGGGTTCCCCACTCATGACATCCATTGGCACCGGCTCAAAACCCCACGCCAAAGATTCAATATAATATAAAAAACCAAAAACCCTAGACACCACACAAGCTTTTACCGAGACTTACCACGAGCTCTGGGTATTATGTGGTTAGTGTTTTTGGCAACGAGAAGATGACAAAGATTAGTCGTTCGAGATCTGCTAAACCCAAGAGAGAAAGAGAAAGAAAGAGAGACAAAGAGACGAATCAATTCCATAACACCTAGAGATGCTTCCCTTGTTGTGGTCATCGGTCGCCCCCCCTCCAGCCAATGGCCAACGCTCCATGTGATTTTTTTAATCAACGTAGGGCGCCAGAAAAGTCGATTTCGCCACCGCCTTTTCCTAGTTTAATCTCCTCTTTGGGGGGTATTTTGGCGATTCCGCTCGATGCCCCACATAAAGATTTAGCTTCTCCAAGATAAATTCCTATTGATTAAGTAATCCTCCCACATGATTTTACGTGAAGGAGAGCCCGTATTACATGTTCCTTTCGGATTTTTGCTTAAGATAATGCGTATAGTAGGAGCTCGTTCAACATGGCATTATTCAAAGCGTCGGGTCACATGCAGCGAGCTAAACAACGAGGGAAAGGATTGATTATAGAAATGATTAATGTGTGGATCCTTGCGTTCACATATTCCTGAGAGAAAAACACATTAAGTAACACCGGCGCATTTCTCGAATATTCGCACGCATAGGACTCGGGGTCATTATATTAGTGAAATAATGACATCGGTCGATTTATTTATAAATCCCGCGGGATATAATTTCTACTTCTAGCATTGAGCTGCAACCCCGGCATGTGAGGGGATCTTGGGATTGAGTCTCTAGCCCTTTTGCTTCCAGCTCTGCATTTGGGGGTTTTGTCCTCCTGATCCAATCGTCGACGACGACCAGGAATCTTTAAAGTTGTCAATGTCCCAAAGCATATGTAGACTGGTTTCTTTACATTAATTTTATAAGGTTAAATGATGGCATAATCCTAGGCTATAGTATCTTGAAGAAGGGAAATTAGAACCATACGTATCAAAAAAGAACCATACATATTGGACCCATACCTTGACCGGACTGATGTAATTAAGAGAGGAAAAGTCAAATGGTGATGAATATAGGCAATACTTTCAAAAGAGCTAGAAGTTAACATGTTAGGAACAACACAAAAAATTTGACTTCAACATGTAATAGGGCATGTGAACTTTAGCGATGATATGATCGATCAAGTACAAAAGATGGATTCCACTACAAATGGTTCCCACCACCCCCAATTTTGCCTAAAAGCACTAGAAAACTAGATATGGAATCTCTCGTGTGCACGAAAAAATAAAGTGTCCGACATTGGAGAAACTGTTCCTCTGTTCAAACTTCCATATTGCCCAAAATTGTTGTCGCTTTAAAAAGAAAATGTCCATCTTCCTATAAATTGAGAATCGCTATTGTGATGTCCAAATATAATATCTTATGTGAAAATTCATGAGTTAGACTTTTTCCATACGATAGAAAATGATAGAGAGATGGGCGACTAGCTATTATGACTCTTTTTCAGAATAATAGCTTGAGACTCAAGAGTCCCAAACTAGTTGCTGAATATTCGATTTCACCTATGGCTACTACCACGAGACCTTGGCCGGAGCAACCGTCCTAGAGCCGAGATTTGGGACGGGCAACCTCGTGCCCGCAGCCCCCCGCTAGCTAGCGCTTGAATGTGAAGAAGGCTACCATGCTTCAAATTCGTGAAAATGGCGGACTCCGGGGAAGATAATTTGCCCGTTTGAAAACAAGGCCCGGCAACGCAAATCCGGCTAAAGCTAAAAACATTGTTGGTGTTTGGTAGCAGAGCCCAGCACGTGAGTTTTGATTTTCCACATTGTGGCCCGATCGGCCCAAAAGGCCCAAAAGGCCCAGCATGCACAAAAGCTTTAACAGGTGACGTGGAACAACCCATGCCACAAGCCCATCAGATTTTCTAATTTCCTAAAGTTGTAAAATGGAAAATGCTGCAATTTCAAGGAAATCCAATCGCCTCATTTTTCCTAAGCGGGGTTCTGTCCTGACTCGTTGTTTCGAGCGTGCGATTTTATTATTCAGTGGAATTTATTAGGAATTACGCAACGGTAAATCAATTAGACTCCCCGTTTTGAAAGTTGACTATTAGAAAGAAATGATAGCGCTTTGGACTATAGTTTCTAAGAATTAAAGGAAAGAAAGCGACGCATTGAATTTGCATGATAGCTATGTTGATGGTGGTGTCGCATGGATAAAGTGGTGGGGATTCTCATTCGTGGAATTAAATGGAAGATCCTCGAGAGCAGGGTCCAGCCTTGTCAATTTCGATAACTTCCATTTGTCTATATATATATGTATATATATATATATATATATATATATATATATATATATATATATTTATAACTCAATGTAAGATAACGGAAATAATGCACACATGCGACATATCCATGGTAATCACTTTTATATTTATTTACACAATAAAAAATATTTAAGATTCATAATTACACTAGCTTTTATAAAAATTATAATCAACATTTTAATTTACAAAAAACCATTTGACGTAAACGGAGAATATCTTTTTGAAAATCAATTGAAACTAATTCCTCACTTAGGGTTTGGTGAAAAATAATCAATTGAAACTTAATGCCACTGTGAAAAATAGAGTTAAGCTATTTTTTTTTTTTATGAATTTTTCGAACTTGTGACTTTGTAATCAAGTGTTGATATCAGTGGATTGTTTTAATCAAAATCTTTGATGTCGATTCCAGCAAATCATAACTGACACGGCGAGTGATGCCAACAATGTAAAATTAACCAATAGGTCGTGAAATGGAAAAAGAATGAAGATTTGCTTGGTTGCATAATAATTTATTGTGACTGCACTTTGATTGGCACCTATTAGTTTACCTTGATGATATAAATTGTCAAGGATCATATGAACGAAATAGTGAAAAAATTATAAATTCACAAATTTTTTAGAGCGCGCATGATAATCATTTTATTTATTTATTTTTCTATTATTTCTTTACTTTAAAGTAAAAATCTTATATTTTTCTATTTCTATAACAAAATAAGAAATAAAAACTTTTTTCATCACTCGCTCTCATTATTAGGTGACCGTCCATTTGTGGTGATGGTCGCTACTATTTGCCAATTGCTTGTCCAGACAATGGCCTAGTGCCTGTTGGCTATTTAGGAGAGAGAAATTTTATGTCATCATCAAACAAATTTCTACTTCGAGAGTATAAATTCCGTATCATCATTAAACATGTATTTTTATTTAGAAACCTGTCAAAGGAATGGAAATAGAATGGCCATAAATTGATTTGTGAAACAGAACAGTTCTCATTCGCGTTCTTACAAATTCAAGGATCATGCAAGAAAAACAAGTGCAAATACAAAATTCTTGGACTAGGGTGTTAATTTTAAAGGGTAATATCATGGAAAAACATAAATTGGTATATCTACGACAAATTTACTCAAAATTAATTTTTTGATCATGAAAAAGCTCAAATATATTCGTAACCACAAAAAATCACAAAACCAATAGGCCTATGACAAACTAATGATAAATTTCCAAATTGATATATCTGTTATCTGTCAGGTGTCATTTAACTCATCAATCTAATCGAAACTAATTAAAGAAACTAATGGAAAGTAAATTTATTATAAAGGTATCAATCTAGAATTTTTATTAATTTAGGATAAATTTGATATAAATGTACAGATTTTGAGTTTTTTGTGATATTAATCATAATTTTAATTCGAAATCGGAAAGGGAAAAATTCAAGATATTCCCCCTTGGAAACGACGACATTCGATTCTGGCCGTGGATCGGTATCCGTTCTTCCTCCGAAGGCGAAAGGGGTAAGAGGAGGAGGCGAAAAGCAGAGGCCGCCCGCCACAAAAAAAAAAAAAAAAAAAAAAAACAGAGCGAAACCAGAAGAGACGCCCGCCCGCGGCGATGCTGCTGCTGAGCCAAGCTCCGGCCGGGGCTCTCTCCTTCAAGAGCACCTGCTGCTGCTGCTGCTCCTCCACTTCCTCTCCCTCCTCCTCCATCGCCTTCGCCGCCGCTCGCCCTCCCCTCTTCTCCCGCCGCAGGCCCGACTTCTCCTCCCGGCCCCGCCCCTCGCGGCCGCCCCCTCCAGGCTCGCCCTCGCCAAAGCCGACGACGCCCTCGACTCCGCCGCCGCCGCCCCCGCCGTCCCCCTCCTCCCCCGTTCGACGGCGGCGACGCCGTCTTCGTGGGCCAGGAGAGCGTTCCCCTCGAGGGCGTCATCCAATTCGAGAAGCCGAGCTCCGCCTCCCGTTTGAAGAAATGGGGGTCCGTCCTGAATTTCCCTTTTCTTGTCCGCCGTCGAAATTGCTCGTCTGTTTTGTTCGTGCGCCTCGTTTGTGGTGGGTTTGGAGAGTTTGATTTGGGCGTGCTTTGTGTGGTCGTTTCGTTTCAGGCGGGTCGCGTTGCTGGCTGGTGGGGATGTCGTGGCTTTGCTTCTGTTCGCTGCAATTGGTAGATTCAGTCACGGGTTCCCGGTTTTCGACCTCGAGACTCTGCGTACCGCTGACCCTTTTCTCGCCGGTATGTGTAAACGTTCTCCATTCAGTCGCAAGTTCAGGTTTTTTTCAGCAATGCTCCAATTTTTCATGTTTATCGTAGGAGAAAATTAGGAAAAATTCGGTCCTGCGCAAGCATGAATTTGTTTCTGATGCGCTTGGGGAACTTAACATAATGTTGGAATGTGTGGAAGAGTTTTTTTTTTTTCCTTTTTGGAGTAGTGAAGAAAGTAAATGGCCGAGTGCTTGGTATTTCTCTTTTTTGGGAGAATAATGGAAATTGACTTGTGGAACTAGGTGTCAATTTTTTTTGTTTTTTTTGCCTCGGGCTTACATATGCAGATCGCTCCTGAATTAGGGAGAAATGTTGAGTGATTGGAAAATTAGACGACCAGTTGTTTCAAAGATGTAAGAGGTGAAGAGAATGGAGGTATAGAAGGAGGAGGCGAGGGGTATCGTTAGAGAAAGAGAAGGGGTTGAAGGTATCAAGAAATTGGTTTTTCCATTGTTTTGAAATGAGACGGACAATGAGACATTTTCCCTTTTCTCGTAAACCTTTTATAGCAGAGTGGATGATTGTTGTATCAAATTCAATAATAGTATCTTGAAAATAACCACTCTAAAGTAAGCCGAAGTAATCTTAAATGTACCAGATATATACATGTTTTTGTTTTCCTAAAAATGTATGTAGTAATCACCTAATAAGAATCATTAACAATACAATTCATTCTGTTCTAGTACATGTAAATCAATACCAAATAAGCATTTTTTATTCTGTCCATCGCTGATGCAAATCAAAGTTTTCATCCATAGTGATGGAATGATGAGATGTTTGCATTTGGATTTTATTTTTGTTCTCACTGCAACTCAATGTTGTCTTTCCTTTCATTATCATTCTTCTCCATACAAAGAAAATCAAAATTTTCACATTTTTTACCTTCACTTCCTATCCTTCCAAATAACAGGAAGGTAAATTATTTTGTTGACACTTATTTCTTCAGCACCATTACTGTCGATCATAATAATTCTTTCTAATAATGCGGGAAGCATACAATGTATCTTCAAGAATGTTTTAGAGGCCCTCATTCTTTTTAGCTGAGGCAATGTGCTGCATGTTGGGAAAGCGTGGTGTAAATAATTTATAATAATTGCCACTGCTTTTGCAGAAATAATGACCTCAAGAACCTGATTGTTTGTTTTGGCAGGCTGGTTTTTGGGTGCTTACTTCCTCGGGGGCTATGCTGGTGATGGTCGTGGTGAGAATGGTCTGTCCAAGGCAGTGCTCTCTACTACCAAATCGTGGGCTCTTGGAATTCCAGTAAGTTCAAACTCTTAATTGCTGATTAACTCGTACTTTCCTTTTCTATTCATAAGCAGTTCCATTGCACTTCACATTAAAATGATTAGCTTGCTGCTAATCTTTTCCTTAATGATTTTTGTGATTGTGGTTAATTTTTGGTTCTGATGAGTGCATCCTCTTTACCATCTTATCACGAGAAGTACAAATGTCTGCTGCCCAAAAGTTATCAAAGTGATATTTGCCTGTCATAGAGATACACGGTGATATAATCTCAGTACAGATATAGGAGCTGTTTTTCTCCTGTTCTCTATTTGTTTCTTATATTTTCTGCAAGACCAAATTGCAACTTGCTTGGTTCTCATTTTTCTCTCTCGACGATGGATGTTGATGGGTAGCATGAAGTGCGAAAGTTCTGTTAAATGTGCATATTAGAGCTTGACATTTACAATTTTGTGGCATAATGAATGCCCCCTTTGACTGTGTTGGCAGCTTGGAATAGCTATAAGGGCTGTGTTATCAAGCCACATCCCTCCTTACAATTTTATCTTAGTTACAATGGGAAGCACTGCTGTTTTGCTTATTGGCTGGAGGACACTGTTATGTAGTGTTCTCCCAAATGAGGAGAGCAAGAAGAGCGATGTCTATAGACGTGGAAGCCCATTTGAACTGTTTGAGGTATGAACCTTCTCTTCGAACTCTGATCAGCATATTAAAAGCCTTGTTAATTAATTGTGGTAAATATCGTAATGGTGTCTTTGTTGGTGTTGAAAGTTGAAACCTTTAATGGTCTATCTTCTACAAACTTGGAGATCTCAAATTTATGACCATAAAACGCTCTGTTTGCGGTGGCATTTTCTTCTATAAAGAGCATTGTGTTGAGAACAAGTGAGAAATTTTCCTGTTGCTTATAGTTGAACAATCGGAACTGTATTAAGTTATATTGGTTAATTTGACATGGTACATACTATATGGTGCAGCTGCTTACATCATTAGTGCGGAGGTGGTGATGGTGATGGGTCATCTCCTTTGTGCACGTTGCAGCTTCTGTTTCTATGCCTATTTTTAATTGTAAATCTGTAAGCATCACAACGAGGATAGACTCGCTGCTTTCTTAGCTGACGACCCAATTTTGAAGATTGATATGTGATTTACTCATATGTACAAAAGCGAGCTTCCAAGACTTGTTGGAACTCCATTTAAGGGCTGAATGGAATCTCTGAGAAAGTAGCGGTAAGGAATAATTGTTTCATCAATCACTTCCAGAGTTCTTGGCCTGATATGTAAATGCCATCTTTGTTTGCTGTTCTGAAAAATGAGAGAGAGCGGGAACGGGATGAAGCTAATTTATATGGAGATTGAAGAAGTGCTGGGCTTAGTTAGCTCCGGTTCTTGCCAGTCAAAGTTGTTTTGTGTGCTTTTTGGATAGGTTAGGTGGGCCAACTCGTAATCCAGTAAGGAACGAGTTTATTTTAATTGTTCAAAGCATGTAGACGCATTTATTGCATGAACACCTTTAAGCTCACTGTAAAGCAATCGGGTCACGAATTCAAATGTTGATTAAAACCGAAAAATTGAGCATAATCTTTCTTTCCCTCAATGGTCACTATTTCAAATCTAATTTGTCGTTTCAAGATCTACCATGAGTAATCGACTTAAGTTTTTTATGACCTTATGTTTTGAAGATGTCAGTCGGAGTTTTCCACATCTAGTACGCATAGGTGGAGTTGCATATGACCCAAGTTTCTTAATCCTTAAGACTTGAGTATTGAGTAATACTACGAAGTCAACTTGCTACTCTTTTGTACGTATTTTCACCTGTATCTTTCAAGCTAACAAGTCAACCTTAGATATTGAGTCTCTGTGCTAGTCTCGCATTGCTTAGATGTGTATAAGCGGAGTTGCATGTGACCCTACTTCCACAAATTTGAAAGTTCGTACTCTGCTTTGAATTAAACCGGTGCGCCGGGCTTTGATTGCTTCTTCAGTCTAGCAAGGAGGTTTGAATAAATGGCCGAGGGAACTCATCATCAGGGTTCTGCTCGTCTCTGCGTATGGCAACTGGGGAAGGTAGAAGAAGTTAATGGCGACCCTAGTCATGGAGATTGGTCGTCTCCGAGATCCTGTAGGAAAAAGACCATGGCTTGTCAGAAAAAGCGTCCCATGGCTTCTTCCCATCTGCTCATTTATTGCTCATCTTCTCATTGGATCTGCTTCCTCCATAGCATCATTGCCTCATCACTCAGTCTCACAGCCAACCGAAGGGATGGATCTCTCATCAGCAATGTTGCTTCCACGCTACACAAATGGAGGACGTAGTTTATAACTCCATTGAAGTCTCCCGTAGCCACCTGATGGATGCAGGAAAAGCATTATCTGCTGTCCTCCAACAGCTATACAGAAAGCCCAAAAAATTGTCCTCTTTTGGCAACCCCACCATTTTTTGCTTGTGCACTAGCGAAAATGGATCTCGTGGAAAAGGATGATTAACTTGAGACGTAACGAGTGCTGTCAAAAGAGGCAAAAAAAAGTTTTCCAAGTGGCCTGGCCAGTTCACTGTTTGTAATGGATTCGATCATCATTGCGATATAATCAATTACGTGCAACGCGCATCTTTTTTTTTTTTTTTTTTTGACTTTTCGTACTTCCCCCTTCTTTCCCTCCCATATTTCAAAAATCATGCAAAATTACCCCCATTTCATCATTTCGTGTTGGAAAATCTGTCTCCCCATTCAAACGTTTTCATGCAGAACTCCATGCACTCGCGTTAATGGATTTTTCTCCTTAAACCTTTCGTCAGCAATATCCAAGAAAAGGTCCAAAACTCCTAACAAGAATAAACCAAAAATTGCAGTAGAGGAAGAGTATTAATGGAGGAAATCAAAGCAGTATATTAGTTGTCTTGCTAAGATAATCTATTGATATAGCATCAATTAGGTTGCGTAGCTAATTGTAAGTGTCATACTTCCATCATGCGATATAAAATTGTGTCGGCTTCGGCTCTATCAACTATCACAATGACTTTTTTTTTTTTTTTTTTTTTTTGCTTTTTTCGTGGTGCATGGATGTGAGACCAACCAAGTTCCCACATAGATGAGGTTTAGGCACTTGTCTGTGTTGATAGTCATACTTAGAATAGTTTGCATGTAATTGGAGGGGATTCGAATAAACAACTTCCCGTTTGGAAACCCCCTACACCTCAACCAACCCTAGAGGTTTACTGAAATAATTAGAACTTCGTAAGAAAAGTGAAGGGGTTCAGGGATTAGACTCGCTTTATCCATGAGGAGGGCTTAGAGGTCTTCAGGTGATGTAGCAATTAGCATGCTAAAGAGTGGCTTGAAAATTTTTTATGCGCTGCATGCGAGTCCACTCGATCTCAGCCCTTGGATCATATGAGCTTTGTATGGATTTGACGATCGAGTCACATGCTAAGGGAGAATGCAAGAATTGCTGGAATGGCCCAGCCAGAGGCGAGCTGCAGAAATTGACAATAGAGACGCCAAATGGGCAGTTCCTGTCCCTCAGAATCTGTCGTTGTGAATAAAAGCAAATCTGCCATTTATACTTGTGTCCTCCCTGTCTCCACTGGCGTAATCCACCCACTCGACGCCCCTTTTTTCTTACCCTTCGCTGTTGTCATTAAATGTGTGCGTTGAAGAGAGACCGTGAATGAGAGCGACGCGATGTGGTACGGAGAATTCTCTTATAATGTAGTATGCTAAATAAGTATCCAAAGAACATTCGGTAACATGATCACCGTAATGAATATGCTTAACAACTATTTCCAACATGCCCATCGGCACACAAAATAAAGCGGATCGACGGCGAAGAAACAATTTTGTTTTTCTTGTGATATAATGGCACCAAGGAGACGGCCAACCATTAGCAACCCAAAACACACTACCCTCCAAATTTTTAGTGAAAATGGAACTTGAAAAAGCTTTGGCTGGAACCCATTCCAAATGTCTCCCTTATTCTTTCTAACTATGTTCACAGATCCCCATGAAAGTTACATATCGGTGATTAAATATAACGCACTCTCTCCATCTCCCGAGCATTGCTTGCTGGTCTCCGAAGGGACCAGTTTTGTTCCTTTTCGAGAGAGAGAGAGAGAGAGAGAGAGAGAGCTTCTGGGTGCTTTGCTTAGCTGAAGAGTAAGAAGTTCCCACAAAAAAAAACCAAGCTTCGGGAAGGGAGAGAGGGAAGCAGGAGATTTTGAAATGATTAGTTAGTTCTATTCAGCTCCACAATGATTGAATATTCTGGCAGATATGGATACTTCTAAAACCAGCCTCATAGAAGGTGTCCCATAGTAAATCCTCCTACCTGAAAATGGACGTTCCTTCATCTCAACCCCATCATCATCACCCATACTGTCGCCAAACCCAGTTTCCTTCTGTCACTACTGACTCTGGTTCTGTTCCTCTCAGCCTCTCCTATGAGGTTGGAGAAGTTAGTAATGCTGGCTTCTTTCACTCTCCCTTGTGTGTAATGCCGGTCAAGTCAGATGGCTCTCTTTGTCTCATGGAGGATCTCACTAGGTCACAGACCCAAGGTGCTTTTTCTTTTTCTTTATCTACAACCAAATGTGATTCTGCTTCTGCTCCAAGATTGGCTCATAGTTTTAGTTTTATTGTCCTCGGCAAATGCTTGTCCTTTTATGGTAATCTTTTCTGGTCTTCAGGGATGATGCCAAGTTCAGCACCAAAGCTAGAGGACTTTCTTGGAGTTCACTACAGTGGAAGACAAGATGGGGAAGCCCAGTTGGGATACTCTGAGCTAGTGTACAGAGCATCGATGGAGGAAGAAACAAATGGCATGTCTCGCTTGGGAAACATTGTCAGTGTTGATGATTGTACAGTCTCTGGGAGTGTGAGTGTGCATGGAAAAGAATCTGGTGGTTTCTATTCACAGATTCAGTCCGGTTGTGTTGCCCTAACAGCTCCAAGGCAATTCTCACCAGCCATCAGCACCGAGTCCTTGGTCATAGAAACCAGGAAGAGAGCACTAGAAGTGGACAGAAAGCTGCCTGTGCCTAGGAAATCCATTGACACATTTGGCCAGAGGACATCTCAGTACAGAGGAGTTACAAGGTCAGGGCGTTTTGTGTTCTTGTTTTTGCTACTCGTAGCGAAGTTAAATGAACAATAGTTGTGAGTGCAAGATGAACCCTTCATCATTATTGATGCAATCTGCGCTTTCTTGCGGGAGAAAATATTGTGAAGAGTAAATGATGCATTTGTTGTTCATTTACTGAACCATCTTTCCGCTCGTCGGTCCACTTTCCTAGTTCTTAGTTTGTGGTTTACAAGTGCGATTTCCCTACTTCACCAGGCATAGGTGGACCGGTAGATATGAAGCTCATCTTTGGGACAACAGCTGCAAGAAGGAGGGACAGTCTAGGAAAGGAAGGCAAGGTTAGTCTTTTCTTCTTTCTTTCCATAAAGCTGAATCATTGTATAAGCATGTGTGTGTTTGGCTTTTTCTCTTTTGACTGAAATTCGTGGTCCCCCTGATATTCATGAGCTTGACTTGGTGCTCTTTGTTTGTATGCTCCCTGGGAATGCAACTCCAATTAATGTCACACTTCAGTTTACTTAGGTAACGCCTTTTCTCTACAAATTGAGACCAGATTTACATTTCAGACATTTGATGGAAAAATCTTTGTTTCTTCAGCAATTGTGCATCACTTCCTAATTGGTTTTTTCAGGGGGTTATGATACGGAAGAGAAAGCCGCAAGAGCATATGATCTTGCCGCCCTCAAATACTGGGGACCTTCTACCCACATAAATTTCTCGGTATGAGAATGCCCTGTCCCACTTTGCCACATTATATAAATCTTTTCAGCTTCCACAGTACGATGCCATAGTCTTTTTGTGGAACATTGCAGCTGGAAAATTATCAGAAAGAACTCGAGGAGATGAAGACAATGAACCGCCTTGAGTACATTGCCCACCTAAGGAGGTAACTCTTTTTGTCCATTGTCTCTCTCCCGGCATTTGCTTATTCAGATTGGCTATTTGTGACCGACATTGACCAGTTGCATCCATAATGCAGGAGAAGCAGTGGATTCTCAAGGGGAGCTTCAATTTACCGAGGAGTGACAAGGTTTTCCTTGCTCTACTATCTGCTGAAGAATTAGTTTGGCTCTTTCGTCTCATTTTATTTTATTTTTTTTCTTACAAATGTTCCATTCGGCTATTTGGTACCTACAGACACCACCAGCATGGAAGATGGCAAGCTCGAATCGGCAGAGTTACTGGAAACAAGGATCTTTATCTTGGGACATTCAGTAAGTTCTCAAAGTTACATCTTTTGGGCTCGATTATGTCGATAATACTATTTTCCCATTTTCCCAGTTCTCTTGGCAACCATCATCATTGTATTCTAAAAGCACCATTTTTGAGGGCATAATTTGATTTTAAGTCCTAACTTTTCCATTAAATCAGCCACGCAAGAGGAAGCAGCTGAGGCATATGACATAGCAGCCATCAAGTTTCGGGGTGTGAATGCGGTCACCAATTTCGATGTGTCAAGGTACGATGTCGAGAAGATCATGACCAGCAATACCCTTCTTGCGGGAGAGCTCGTGAGGCGAAATAAAGAAGCTGCACCAAAATATGACATGGGCTATCTCACTAGTGGTGAAGCGCCCGAGAGCATCGATGGGAATGGCTTAGGCTGGAAGATTGTTCTACACGAGTCTCCTCAGGGACAACCGGATGATGTTGCTAAATCGCTAGATCAGAAATCAATTGCCAGGAATGACCAAATTTCATCATTGTCAATGGCGCTGCAACACATTTCCGATGAGGGGAATAGAGGACGTGCTAGTTTTGCAGATCCATCCTCTACTGTCACTGGTCTAGGCAACTCGCAAGATGGTGCCCCTGATAGAACGTGCTCAAACATGCTGCTTGGAAAGCCTGTATCAGTTCCTGAGTTTACTAATGCTCCTCCAGGTTGCATAAGTTCTTGGTTGCACTCAACCCGGCTCATTTCAGCTCCAATCTCTGGTTCTCGGTCGCCAGTTTTTACAGCACTGAGTGAAATCTAGCTGGTCCTTTTGGAATATCAGTCGGTCAAGTAGCGAAACTAAGAATGGAAAAGCCAAAGCCTGTGAAGCTTGGTGAAAGGAAACTTTTTGAAAGCATGAAAGTTAAAAGCTTATCTTGGGATTATTGAGATGTTGCAAATTGGAGGGAAGTCGCTAGACAGAGAGTCACAGAGCTAATGATTAATGGCGATTGCATGATTGATGAGCTTTTGGATTGAGTTCCTGCTAAGTACAAAATCACTAGGAATGTTCCCCCATATGCCCAAAAAGGCTTTTTACTTTGACCATGCAATCTCACGCTCTATTTCTCAATCTGAACTTCAACAACATAATTACATTTACTCCTACTGCAGAATTCTGGACATGGAGATTCTGGTTAAGCTTGTTTTAGGATTTGGTGGTCATAATTGGTTAGGACTTTGTCTCCGACAGTTGCAAATGTATCATGTTCCTTGTGTCTTTTTAACTGTTGCAATTGCAATTAGAGAGAGACTAGTGAAATGAAATGTCCAGTACGGACAATTGAAACAACCCTCACCCGTGCGCAGCTATCATCCATGTCTGTACTCAATTATGAATCTTGACTCTTCGGAAATTTGGAAAAATCTCGTGGAAAAGCAAGAAATTATTGTCTAACGTGTTCATCTGAATCGTTTTCATTCTAACCAACGACATTTGACAATTTTACATATATCAATTACATCACATCAAACTACGCGGTCTCTACGTGAGATGATACAGTTAGTTCAGACTATTCTGTAATTAGCGGACAGACTATACAAGAAATTTCCACATGCTGCATGTTGTCATTGCTCAGGAGAAGAAATTCTTAGGGCAAATGTCAAAAGTGAGGAGGGAAAACAACAAACGAGACCTTGTTTGAACTGAGGAAAAAGCAGTATCATATAAAGGGGGAACACAATCAACGACCCCAACACATCAGAACAAAGAAAAAGGCCACATTTTGGAGATTGATGGTCAAAAAGATTTTGCATACTTAATGGAAAAGCTAACAGTGCAAAAAGAAAAAGGACATCCCGTGCATTGTTTACAGAGTAAAAAGCAATGCCACTAACGTCAATTCCATCGAATCCATGGAGTTGCAGTCAACAAATATGATTACGCACCTCGTCATTTGACAGGTTGGACATTGGCAAAACAAAATGTTAGTAGAAGTTAAAGGGCAAGTCACATCAGGCGATCGATATGAGCATATCAAGCCATATGGACGACAAGGAAAGGATCTTTTCTTTTGCACGGCCTGTTGAAAAGTCGGAGCTCAGTGCGTGATTTCAAGTTCCTATCTTGAGTTTCAAGGCTGCCCGCTCCTCAAACGGAATGCTGAGTCGATAATACATGAAGCACAGACTGGAACAAGGACGCATCACATGCGCTGGCGTTGCCGTGGATGGTGGAATGGTGTCGGTGTGAACAAAGGAGCGATTATTACAGCCTTAGTAAAAATAAGCCAATGTTTTCAGACTCGTTCTGCATCAGTATGTCTGGAAAGCAAACAGGGCATGGCTAAGACAAGTTGATGTTAGTTGGTGGGGGTGGATGGACTTGGTCCTCATTGTCATTGTTTTCAACACTTGGGGAAAATTTGCTTCCCCAAGATGGGGAAAACCTTCGAAAGCTGTATTTGACAGTCACAAAAGTTCAAGTAGCGTGACCAAGCAAGAAACACACACTTAGTCAATCTGATATCTGTAGCAAAATGGACGCCTTGACTTTAGATTGATCGACGAATTTGGGACGCCCATGAAATGCGCTACAAGAACCACATGCACATGATCGCCTCGTCTAAGTACTCTAGCAAGAAAAGAAAGTGGTAAATTCATTCTGTATAGCCAGCCACAAGGGATGTCTCTGAGAATTGACAATTCGAGAGAACAAAAGTCCAAACTCCATCGTAAGTTTTAATGACTCTTAAACAATCTGAAAATACAGCACATGAAGCTGAATAACAGAAGATGAGGGTATTAGCAGTTTGAACACCTCGTAGTTTGTATTGCCTCAAAGTCTTACCCTGTGCTCCTTGGTGACGAGACTCGCATGTTATGCTAAGATGGCGAGAAATGGGATCGAGATATGCATTATGATACACCTTCCGACACGAGTTGATGCTATCGGTAGGGCGGGCATTGTATGACTATGAGCATCAAACTTGAGTTAATCCATTAGATTTCCTCAGCGTCGGACTAATTTACCATCACTGGCTCTGCTGGGAGCTTGATCTTCAATTTTTTCGGTCAGCTAAAAGGACCGGATGGCAACGGGAATTTTATTAGTGCATCTCCTTGGCTCCCGGGCTTGCTAGAGATCAACAAAATGGCACTCTTGCCGCATAATCTGTGGAGATCTCATTCTCAACAAGCCCCTTGGCCGAAGTCTTCTTCAGCCACCAGCATCCACACCGTAATCTGGGCCAAGCCCGAATTACTTTAAAGGGCGGGTTGGGTCGACCCCTGTGATTTGACCGATTTAAGCCTTTTTACCGTTTCTTCTTTCCTCGGATCGGGTTATCGGGCCCATCAGGCCTAATGCTGTAAGCTCATGACCCTATCTTGTATCGTCTTTCTTCTTCTTTTCTTCACAAGAAGCATTTTTTTACCGGACATGTGTCTTATAACATGCAGAAAGGAGGGGAGATAATTGCTTTTTATATCAATGGGGTATGCGAGATTATTCAAGTAAAGAACATCCGACTAATCCCCAATGGATATGGCAATCCTCATTTTCATACACGTCATGTGATCATTGAAAACTCAAGAGTCGATAGCGCTGACAATAGATTTTAAAGAACATAATAATACAGCGGTTCAAACCCTAAAATTAGAGAGAAGAAAACGGAAAGTGCTGAACCTACATTGTCAAGTTTGCCCCATTTCTCCCATATTGCAGTCATCTGAAACCGGGAAAAGTTGCTCATACTTGGAGAATACGATTGGCTCGGAGCACGATTGCTCCGATGCTCAGCACACTTATTATCGAGTGTATGGCGTGCATGATGAGTTGGAGTTTCCACATACAAGCTTTTAGCTGGTACGTGCATGCTCCCCAGACTTTTATGCAGTTTGAAACTCAAGCAAAGAGCCGAGATCATGATTGACATCTCCTCCGCATGCTGCCCGCTTTTGCTTCGACCTCATTGGAACCTCATGGAGTTTCGGATTCATCCGTACGATGTTCGACCCTTCTTTTTTCTTTTAATATGCAGCACTTAACATTGATTACAGTTCTGGAATGTTATAGTCTATTTCAGAGCCAGTGCCATTCTCAAGATCTAGCTTCTCTTTTTTCTCCTCTTTTTCTTTCTTCCCGTAGATTATGTCGAAGCAATGATTTTTCCTTTCTATATATTATTATTCAATACTATTCGCTCTGGCTCAAACTTTCCTTTTGAAGATGTTATTTATTTATTTAGTTATTCATTATTGTTATCTTGATTCCTCAAAGTTCTAAAAGTGATTCAACCGATGGTGAAGTCAAAATTTTATTCATAAATCTATTATACATATGTCTTGAGTTATAAACTTAACAAATTTATTAATTTAGTCAAAAACTTTTACATGAAATTCGAATGCAATCTTTCTGGTTATATTTCATTGGAAATCACTGATATAGCGTAGGATTTCCAACGATGATCAGATCATCACATCAGCGATTTACAAGGTAAATTGAATGGGATGATTATGTTGGAATCTCGCGTAAAATATTAAGATTAAATTGAAAAAAATGAAAAATTTAATATTAAATTATCATCCCTACAATAAGTTTAAGATTGATTGGATGATTTTCCCAAATTCTAATGGATGGGGCTATATCTTGAACATACTTTACTTAGAGGTTTAAGCAATATTTTTATTATTATATGTAGGAAAGAACACCACGTAAATCAAGGCCTAATACTAAAAAATCCCAACTTCCTTTAACTATTTTTTGTGCCTCGAAAATTTTCAACTTTAGATCTAATCCAAATTCTATCTTAAACTTTTATTTATCCATAAAAAATCATCAACTTTTACTTGAATTTCAAATATGCCCCCATTAACCCTTTGTCTAAGACTTTTCTTGAAAATTGAGAGATGGAAAACTCCCGAATATAATCTGTTTGAGTGTCTTGGGGCAAGTGTCTCGAGGCAAGCTCTTATACCGTCAAAGATGGAAGATTCTTGAGCATGGGAGATTGAAGAATGAGCATAAAATTGAACATTCTCAAGTGAGATGGAAGGAAATCTCTCTTAAGAGAAAGAGTAATTAAAGAAAGCCAACTCTAATTGCTCCAGTTTTTAGCCATATTTTAAATCTAATAAGACGTCGTTTAGGTTGACATAGAAATTCGTCTTTAAAAGTGAATAAGAAATTTGGGAAAATGTTAGAGAAATAACGTGTAAATGCCATATTAGTAAGGGAGATTTTGTACGGGGGTTAATGAAAAAAGAAGTTCAGGATAGAATTGACATTAAACTTGAAGTTGATTTTTTTTTTTATGAGACAAAAAAAAGTTCATAATAGAATTGAAATGGGACCAAAAGTTGAGGGGTTTCTTATAAGACAACAAAAAAAAGAATAAAATTGAAAGTGGAGTTACTGTTTGAGATTTTTTTAGGGTGTTAGATGCATGAATCAGTATAAAGTTTCAACAAAAAAAATCAGTATAAAGTAAATAAATGAGGTTTTGATCCGACGGAACACGTACAATTTTTGTTGGTGGTGTAACTCAAGTTTATTTTATGAAATTTCGACTTTTTCAAAGACGCCAAAAATTAATCATTTTGCAAATAGGTTAGTTATTTGTTATCTATAAACCTCATAAAGTTATAATAAATAATTAAATAATCCACCAAACTTGTAATGGGCCATAGAAAGTTATGTTCTTTTAAATTTAAAATTGCCGAGTTTTATTCATTGGATGAAATTTGCTAAGTTAACTAAATTTACGTTAGTTGTTTGTTGATTATATATCTGAGTCTTGACATTTTATAACATATAACATCTTTGAAAAACTAATTGCAAAAATGAAAAAATTCAGGTTATAATCTTGTACCAACGCAAACAAAACCAAGTAATTTCAGTCCATGACATTTTTATTTTATCCAGTTAGGTCCGTTTGGCATGGGTAAAAAATTCTTTGAGATGTAGCTTGTCCAACCCGTATGCACCCTCATTAGATAAAATTCGTGAAGACTCTATTTTAACTTTCAAAACTGACCAACTTTGCTATGTTGCTCGGAGTTAAAATTGAGAAAGATTTTGAAAACTTAGGGAGTACACGCTTGACTATATTAACTTTGAAAATTCAAGGCCCTACACCAAATTATTTGGAGGGTTTTCAATTATAGCTCAACAAACGAAACTAGTAATTTCCTAAAATCCTTTATTTTCATTAAATTCAACATGTTTAATCATGAAACTCGATAAAAAGTCATGATTCCTTCGGACTTTTTTTGGTCGACCAACAGATGGCCGACCCCTCCAAACGAGTTGAAAAATAACAAGACTCCAGCATGTAGCAAAGAGGGTCTCCAGCACATTAGAAATCGCAGCGTAAACTCAATACCTGTCAGACGAAAAAGTTGAAATTGCGAGTGAAACAACGAACCAAATATTGGACTACAACCTGGTATGACAATTATGGTTTCACCAGCAAATGAGAGCAAGTGTTTCTTCAACGCTTCTCGAGGCATGTTTTGCATTACACTGCACTACACCTCCCCGCACCCCCACGGTCGATAATGATTACACAGAGAAAGAGAGATAGAGAGAGAGAGAGAGAGAGAGGGAGGGAGGGAGTCTTCCCACGAATTAATTATGCCGTTGATGTCGCAGGATCTCATCTTGTCCTGCATAATCCCGTCCGAGAGCTTCGCGTCGACTGAGGACAATTTGGCTTTGACCAGGTTAGTTGGTCTGGATGGGGATGTTGAACGTGCTACAGCTGGTGGAGATCGTACGGGGACAAGAGGGTCATTCAAATGGTGGATTCCATTATTCCATGTGTTCCTCCCGGACAAAAGCCACCCATTTCTTTGCGAAAAGAAAGGAAAGCCATTGCAGCTGTAACTGTAATTAATTCATTAAACAACTGTGCTGGGATAAGTTTAAAAAAATAAAAGGGGGGGTCATCATGTCTGCATTCTGCGTAAGATTAGGTGATTGTCCTCTTTTTTTTTTTTTTTTTTTTTTTTTTCTAATCCTGTCCACACCTTACACTTGTCCAGCATTCTCCTCTCATCAGAGACCTTGTATGTGTAATGCAGATATCTGAATGAATTTAAATATCATATAGAGGGACAGAAAATTGCATGTAAACTCATTTCCGTCTAGCTCATGAAATCATGACACGTCGTTCTGAAAATCTTGCCAAAATCTCGATGAGGGTAAACCGGATCAATTTGCATATCTTGAATAAACTCATAAGATCAACCTCTTGATTTTGTGATCTACCTAATCTGTCATACTTAGATAGGGTCCACCGGGCATTGCCACCTTTTGCACACTCCAACAAGTTCTATTCTTCGAGAGGAGCTTCCTATTAGATATTTTTACAGATTAAAGTTTAAATATCACCAGGCTTGTCCTAATTCTAAAATCATCAGGACATGCATACATCCACATCTTGATTGGTATGGAAGGAAGGATCTGGTGGGGGCCATCATAAACCCTTGTGCCATAGATGGAACAATAGGGCACATGGGGAATCATGGAGCTTAGGTGCATAATGAGTGTTGTAAACCAGAAAAATGAAGTAGGTTAGTTGGCACTTCCACAAAAAAAGAAAAAAAGAAAAAAAGAATTGAGTGTGTAACAGCAAAGGTAGATGTGTTGGAATAGTTGGCAGATTGTGTCAGTAAAAAAGAAAAAAAAAAGAAAAAGCATGTCAAGCAAGCAAGCAAAGCTAGCTTGGCTTGGCCTTGAAGAGAAGCACCTATCCAGCTATCTTGTAGTTCTGTCTGAGATAAAGCAAAAGAAAAGCTTGATCAACTGGTTTGAAAAAAGTGATTAAGATCTGGTAATAATAATTTGTCCTGCAGGAGCAGTTAGCAGTAGCTAAAGTCTGTGTTTTAAATTAACACGTCACCTCTTTGCCTGGGCAGGTAGGAGATCATCTCAACTCTTACGAGCACTTTTTCTTCACTAGTGGTTTGCTCACTCTTCACCTTTTGTGGTGCTGTAGCACTGTTAGTGATCAACAGAAGTTTGGAACTTGATTCTTGCTGTGTCATTTTTAGTGATGTGGGTCTCTTCTTGGAGATTTAGATCAAGGCACTAGATGCGCGTCCTTATTAGGAGGGTCCGTGAGCCGAAAGACTGAATAATTTCAGTCCTTACGTGATACAATCCACGCAGTATTGGATGCTTTTTGGGCTTTTTAGGTACCCATCTGGGAATATCTCAAAAGGGTATCTGCAGAACTTGCCCTTTTTTGCTAGTGTTGGTGTTGTTTTTGGTATTGCTTCGATACTTCAGCTTGTCACTGCCTTCGATGAGCCTTTCCCTCCCGAGCCCCAAGCACCAATTTCCACCTCCAATAGTTGAAGTGGCTCTGTCCCAGTTTGGGTGTACTGTAGTCAAAAACATTTCATACCCGTTTCTTTAATGACTCTGGCCAATGAAGTGTTGGACGTATTAATTATTTTTCAATCGAGAGAAAAGGGAATCTGCTTTCTTTTTTGGTTGGGCTAGAGCTGTCTCTGGGACTAGTGTTGCTTGCTCCTCCAAATTTTACTTTCTGCTTTTACGGGGTTCACTTTCTCGTCTATAATTATTAAGGGCAGGAGCATTCTCTGTCATTGCTTCTTTGGCATAAGAGTAGGCTCAATGAGAAGTTTTTGAAAAAGAGGGAAAAATAGCTGGTACTCTGTGTAGATTCTATGCCTGATTGATAGGATATGTCCTTTTTTTTTTTTTTTTACTACGTGCTTCGTGGGATGCTGCAAATAAGAGGCTTCTTTTGCTTTACCAAACTCCGGTACTATAAAGCTGACAAAGTCCATTGTGTTCCTTGTTGAGTCCTGCAAGATATCAACAGCTGGTTTTGGTCAAACCAACTTTATACCTTTTCACTCTTCTTCACCTTCTCTGTGTCTTATATAACCTCGAGTCCTAGTTTATGGTAGCCTTTGCTGGTTTATTGAAATTGGTTGAAAAGACCTGCTTCAGTTCCTGAGTTATTGTGTCTCAATTCTGAAGATGGAAGGCTGTGACGGTGGTGATGTCGGGTTCAGACATGGGGGTGATAATTTCTTGAATTTTCCACACTCAGGGGTGACTCCCAGTTCAGTCCCAGAGGAAGTCTCAGGAATGGCAATCAACCCTTTCGTTAGCTCTGGTTGGGATCCACTCGTGTCCCTAACTCAGAGTTACCATTTTGCAAATCCTTCAATGGCCTCCGGCTTCCCCTTTTCTTCACACCCCGGCATCATAGAAAATCAAAGAAGTGGTGGCGACTTTCCTCCTGCGCTCGGTCACAATCTATCGGCATTGACCGAGCAGGTCTCATTCGCGCGGCTCCCCTGCTCAGAAAGCCGGAGTTACATGGATGCGGTCGGCTACTTTGGGCTGCCTGACATTGCTAACTCTGGGTGTCCTCCTAACTATGGCTCTCAAAGGGAGGATGATCATGATGGTAGTGAAGGGGCCTCGGCTAACAATAAACTATCCCAGGAATGCCGGATCGAAGAGGATGGGGAGGGATCATCACCGAGTGTCAAGAGAAGAAAAAATGCTCCGGCTTACGATACCATTTATGATAGTAAGGTCTGTCATCTGTAGTTAATGTGAAAAAGAATGAACATTTGATTTTTCTCCTTGTTGATGTCCTGTTATGTGCAAACGACTCGGTCGAACAAGTCACTCTTTGTTTGTTAAATCTGGGACAGGAGGTGAAAAAGGATCCTTCTAGGGTGAACTCAGATGTCCCGAAGGAATGGGACGAGAGGAAACAGAAGAATGAGCAGACTTTGCATCCTAATTCTCAGGGCAAACAAACTGGTAAACAAGTGAGAGACAATGTTGAAGCTCCGAAGGAGAACTATATTCATGTGCGAGCGCGCAGAGGCCAAGCTACAAACAGTCACAGCCTTGCGGAGAGGGTAAGCCTTTGGTTGCCCAAATGTCTGAAATGCTACGTTTTTTGAATGCCTTGAACCTACTAGTGTCATTCTGCTTTCAGGTGAGAAGAGAGAAAATTAGTGAGCGGATGAGAATGCTTCAAGAACTCGTCCCTGGATGCAACAAGGTAATCGAGTCGCTCTACTTTTCTGAGGTACTTATTTTGCTTACTCGAGATGGTTAGTCATGCGGGGGGTGTTTCACTTGCCACAGATCACAGGAAAAGCGGTAATGCTTGATGAGATTATTAACTATGTGCAGTCGCTGCAACAGCAGGTTGAGGTACGCCAACTGTTTTCTTATTCTGGTATACGTATTGTATCTTAAGTCCTGAATGAGTTTAACACCATGCACCTTTTAAAACAAATCCATTGAATGGTGTAATGTGCTATTCGATGATATTATCCTTTGAATTAAATGAATGTAAAAGATCTGAGTGGAAGGTGAGTTTCTCTGCAGAGTAATTTTTGTGTGATCTTGACATCAAGTCAATTTTTTCTACACCAAAGATTGCGATCAGATGAGGCCATGTGGTTGTATTTTTCTGGTTTTCATTGGGGCTATCGTTTTTTCTATCTGAATATGCAGTCTCATTCTCCCATTAATCCTAAGTATTAAGATCTGACTATTGAGCAGACCGAATTGAATTAAATGTCCAGTGATGATGTTAGTCTCTTTCGCAGTTCTTGTCCATGAAACTTGCTGCTGTCAGTCCAGAGCTGAGCATTAACTTGGAGAGGATACTTTCCAAAGATGTAAGTCAAGATGATGCTGAAAGACTGAAATTCGGGCCTTAAGTATATTTGGCATGTATAGTTGGTAATCTAAGTTATACTTTTTCATCTCGCAAAGATATTCTGCTCACCGGGCAGCTCTGCAACTATTGTGGATACCGAGCGTGGAATTGCCTGTTCTTCTCCTTATACAAAAGGATTTTTCCCAGAAGCTTTTCCAAGCCTCCCGAGCTCGAATCATCATTATCCTCCATTAACACAGGTCTCTAAAAAGGATCGATCGCCTATCTTGGCCATCTCCATCCCATGTTTTTCAATTACGCTAGGACTATTAATAATTGCTATGTTCTTTACATCAGGCTTTTTGTCAGAGTGAGCTACAAACTCAGTGTCAATCACACTTCCTTTCCAGTTCAGGAGTCGACAGTTTGGGTCTAAATGGTAACCGGAAGAAGATCATCTAATGCTACCACAAACTCCACTAGCTTTGCTTTACCATTGACAAAATTTTCCTGTTTGGCACTTGGCAGGGCGCTTGAAGTCAGAGAGATGAATTTTTCAGAGAAGGGTCTTCGTTCAACCGACTCAAAACTGGAAACCTGGTGAATTAGGCTAACTGTATCTGACTGATTCGGAGGAGAAAATAGAGTTGGTTTTTCCTAAGTAAAGAGAAATGTAGAGTTGTATAGATGGCGAAACAAACTGGTTTACTCTTCGGATTTTTAATCGAAGAGGATGCTCTGAAGTGCTAACATATTTTTGTATATTTAGACAGCACCGACGAATTCTCTATCCGCAATATGCTTATTTTCTTTGGTGGTGTTCTGGATTCCTAAAGGGCATTGTGAAGGCAGGCAAGGTTTTTTATTAAGTTGATCAAGGAAAAGGATGTTTCTGATATTTCTGATCACAATCCTGAATGTTGTAGATTAACCAGCTATGCATCTGGACTTTTAATGGCCCTTCTATCAGCATATGGATTAAAAAACTTTTGTTAAATTTGGAAATTTGAAATTGGCGGTAATTAAGATGCAGAGAGGGGAGAAAAGCAGGCAGGCTTCTCCTCAAGATTGCTTATGATAATCAAGTAACAATGTGTGCCGTGAAAGACAAAAGTTTATTGAACATGCAGGTACTCCGAAATCTGCAATGTACTCTTGCTATTGCATCTAATATTCTGTTGAATAAAAAAGTAATTATTTCGGGTTGCCATAATATTCATCGGCACTGCTTCGTATCAACTCATGAAGGGATCCACAATCTTTATTATGTCGGACACTCCAAGGACACGAAAACCAAGAACTGTTACAAATCACTTTAATAGAGGAATCAATCACAGTAACACTCTGTCTCGATAAAATACCACAATGTCCCGATGAAATATCACAAGGAAGGCAGTTTGCCAGCAAATTTGAAAGGGTTGGTCTCTGTTTTGGTAATGAATTTACAACATTTCTTCAGCTATATGTTGGAGCTAAAGAGGAATAGAATAAGCTTCGAAAGGTGAGAATGCCGTGTAAATTTGGTGCTCAATGAGGAAGACAGTGACATTGGAGAAGCCATACCAAGGAATGGGCTCAAGTACCTCGAAATCACAATTATCCGTCAGCCCAGATCTGTGGTGGAGTCAGCAGATGCCAGACGTGAGGCAGTCCCCATGTTGCTTGCCTCCTATAGCGGACACGATTGAACAGTTAACCTCCGTTTTTTTGACTCGCCTTGTCTTTATCCGGCAGGCACTCGACCTGTGATGCCTGAAATCCGATTCGTAAGTCCTTGCATCATCTTGCAGCCTACGATTTCAAGTCCGTTACATTTCAAAAGCCTTCTTGACTGGACACTGTAGCCCTGAAAAAGTAAAGGGAACATGATTCGAACCATGTAGTGATACAAAAAGAACAGAATAGGCTTCCAATGAGATATCACATACCTAGTGATGATGTAAAGGTATTGGCTTTCAGACTCCCTTTTGGCTAACAAATAGGCAATGGATTAAGATCTACTCAGAGATCAAGTCACTTGTTCAATGATGACCCATCAAATCCCACCTTTAAACCAAAAAGCAAAAGAGAGAAGTATGTTTATGCTATTTCCCTCATATACGTGGTCATAACACCTTATATCTTTTTGAGTTGATGAAATAACCTTGAGAGAACTAATTTGGTGAAACTTGATATTTGTTGAAAATGCAAACACCTCATGTCATCATGGAAATATAATATTGTTTGTTTTAATCAAAATAATGATGTTTTATTCCACCCCTTTAAGTTATTTTCCCCTTGTCTTTATACAAACTTTTATATCCTCTCTTCTACTTGCTAATGTGCTCTAGCCAATTTCTATAGAGGGTTTTCTATAATGAGTACAGACCATATCAGTAATCTTTGTTAATTAACACATCTTAAATCTAAATTATAATCATAAAGAGTTCACAAACTTAATCAAAGAATTCCCTAAAAAGACCTTGTACTAAAGAATTGAATATAAAAAGGAGTAAGATTGAACTTTAGAGAGACACTGTCAATGAATGTCCTTTATTAATATTCTTTTAAATTACAATCCGATCAATAATTTGTCAAAGCAATCAAATCTTAGATGATCATCGTAAAAAAGTAATGAATCACTGGGGTTTGCCCCAGTGACCACCCCTTCCAACGTGGAAGGGGGAGGTGAGGGGAAATCCTCACATTTTCAAGAGGGGTTGGGGTGGGGACGAGTAAGTTTCAGGAGTGGGTTTCGACTCTCACGTCTTGCATAAGACATGGCAAAAGTCTAAGAGTAAATGTTAGAATATGAATAGAATAGGACTAAAAAAAAAAAAATCTTAAAATAGCAATGAATACGTAAACTCCTCCAAGTTGAACACAACAAAAGAAGAAACAACAATTTGAGAAAGATCGATAAAAATTACTAGATCAAGTGATTTACATTAAGGATGTATTTTTCCTCTTTCATCAATCTTAACAGATTGTGATTTAACTTAATTGAGGAGCATTCGCAGTTTTTTTACTATTTTTCTGCCCTTTCCCTTTCTCACTTCACGGTGTCTTTTTTTTTTTACCTGGTCGAATCACTTCATGATGTCATTAGTTGTCAAATGATGCTCTGTTCCCACTGATCTTGGAAGTTATTCTTCTGTTTCTTTCCGGTTGAATCCAGCAAAGCCAAAAAGGACAAGTGGGAAAACGAATGGCTTTTCCCTTTGAACTATGAAACTTCAGAATCTTTCAAACTCTGAGCTCATTAATTGCACATGCGCATCTCAAACTGGTGGAATTAAAGAGGAAGAGAACAAAGCTGTACTATAATATCATCATCCTCGTATCAACATGCCGTAAGTCCTCGAATACCAATGATCAAACCAAAAACAGAGGAACATTGAATCTTATGTTGAATGCTTATTTCTGTCAAAGAAAAAATTGACATTTGGATCTACATTTCTTCCAACCAAAGAAAAAATTGCATCTAAACAAAAGAATTTTCAAAAGAAACATAAGAGCAAAAAGAAAAAGAACATGTGGTATGAACATCATACTTATTGAGGAGCATCGCCAGTTTTCTTCTGTGCCTCCTCACTTTCTTTGATGGTGACTTTGTTCTTCTATCAAGGTAACTTATAATGTTCCGGCTGGATTGGGGAGAGTGTTGCAGAGACAACAAATGCAGCAGGCAGCAACTTCGAGACTTGTTAGTGCAGATAGAACTCTATCTGTTTACCACTTGCAGCCACTCTCTCAGGGCCAGATTTGCGGTGCTTTATATACTAGCTATATACCCTAAATAGCATTACCTCTTCACTTCACTCCACCTGCTCACCGATTAAATCCAGACCGACCAGCAAGAATGATATCCCCTGGAACAACAGGAAGTAAAAGTGGACACCCTGAGCGGATAGGAGGCTTCTGGCTGCAGCCGTGAGGAGGAGGAATGCCAATGTAAGCTCTTTGGTATATATTCGGTTGTGCTTCTTCTTCCGAGATGCCTTCTTCTCTTGCCTGCTGATTTCCTCCTTCAGGGCCTCGAGATCAGGAGCAGAATTGCCCCTTTTGTGCTTCGTCTCTTTCTCGACCAAAGACAAGAGATCGCCCTCTGAGGAACGGCCTGATTTCTTGGTAACGACCCACTCATATGCACTACCAAGCTGGAACAGCCCTGAGATCATTGCGTTGAACTTGGTCACAGACATGGTGTTCTCAAAGAGAAGGTAAGGGACAATGAAGGGGAAGGATTTGGGTGCTGGTAGTATGTTGAGAAAAGACATGGTCGCTGGAATGTAGCAGACGACCCATGCTGGGAGCTCGGCCTCGGGAACGAACATTGTCATGGGAAGGATTATACAGAAAAGAGTGAAGGAATAAAACGGCAATATCAGCTTCCTCAGAAGGAAAAAGAGGAAGATCAAATTGAATTTCTTCCAAATGCTGATCTGCAATTACCAAGAAACACGTAAGAACAATAACAAGTTAGTCCTCAGCAACTTTTTAAGTGGGTTTTTGCATTCTGCAATTGTTGTGCTGAAGTAAGTAAGCACCTTGGATTTGATTATGGCTGGCAAGCAGAGGCGAAACAACTGCATGGGCCCAGAATGCCATCTATGTTGCTGCTTCCTGTATGCTTCATAAGACTCCGGTAATTCGCATTGGGCCTGGTCAAGACAACATGAAATTTCCATGAACACTAGAAATCCTGGCTTAGCTTGTCGAGGAAACAAACATATTTTGATGTCATAAAAGCTATAATATTAAGAATGTTCCCAATTACTGCCAATTAACCAGATAAGTACCTCAACATCATTGAGAAAAATAAATTTCCACCATGAAGATGAGCCCGGACTGCAATGTCCATGTCCTCGACGGTCGTCCTCTCCAACCACCCCCCAGAATCCTCCAAAGCCTTAATCCTCCAGACGCCAGCAGTCCCATTGAAACCGAAGAAATTTAAGAAGACACCATTCACTTGCTGCTCCACCTCAAAGTGGAAAGCCAGATTAATGAGCTGGAGCCTAGTTAGGAGGTTCTCATCCTTGTTCACAAATGACCATCTCGCTTGAACCAAGCCTAGCTCGTCATTATCCTGCATTATCACCAGATTGCAATTTTAAGATCATCGGAATGCAAAATTGCAGATGAAGAACTCAACCCCAGAATCTTCATTTCCTTTAGTACGTGTAAGCAGCAAAATTCTGAAAGTATGCGTTCCGACACACACAAGACAAATCTGCCACATGAAATTACTAAAAAGTACCTTAAAATGAGGAACTGTCCTCTTTAGGAAGTCAGGGGCGGGCTGAAAATCGGCATCGAAGATGCTGACAAACTCATACTCTTTGACGTAGCTGCAATTCATAGCTGACTTGAGATTACCAGCTTTGTATCCTTCTCTAATTACCCTATGCCGATACACGATGCGAGCACCTTCTTGCTGCCACTTGTTCACTTCCTCTTTAATCAGCGACTGTGCAGTGGGATCATCAGAATCATCGAGGACTTGAATCAGCAACTTCGATTTCGGCCAGTCCAAGTTGCAGACAGCTGCAATTGACTGCTGATACACCTGATGGATAGATTAAGAATTTCCACATCAGATCAAGCTCACTATTTCTTGATTAATGCCACGACAGATTCATTTGGAAATCAATGTACTCAAACACACAAACGACAAGAAATGAGGTGGTTTCAATTTTTACCTCCTTTTCATTGCACATGGGGAGTTGCACTAGGACCATAGGGAAATATCCCTTCTCGCCGGATTCGACATCAACTGAGGCGTCCTCCTTTGGGATCGGCTTGATGTTTTTGAATTTGATCCAGAAACAACCCAAACACAGGATAAGCCTATCCAAGCTCTGGATAAGGAAGAGCACTATGCAAGCATTTGCCAAGAACTGCAATGGAGGAGCAAGATATTCCACCCGGATCGAAACCCACTTCGAATACAACCGATCGAAAACACCCTTAACTGAGAAAGAAGTTGCCAACAGGTGTTGCAACTCGACATTGTGCGCACCATAGTGCCAACCCTTGAAGTAAGCAGCCACTTCAAACCCTAACAGGACAATGGACAGCCAAAGGAACACTTTTGTGCAAGTATAGAACCTGGCCTTGAGAGTGGGGCTCTCTCTCACTCCCCCGCCGCGACGAGAAGCCTCGCTGACGTCGTTGTCGGTCCTGCCGGCGGCCACGCGGCGCCTGACGGCGGAGGCGAGGCCGAGGGCGGCGGCGGCCATGGAGGCCAGGCAGCCGGCGGCCCTGTGGGCCCTAAGGAGCAGCACCCACGTGAGCTGCCTCGCGTTCTTGTTGCGCGTCCGCTCCGGCGCCGCCCCCTCGCCGGCGGCGGGGGCACCGACGGCGAAGATCTCCTCGTCCGACGGGCTCTCCAGCTCGACCATGGACCAGTTCAGGTTCTCCATCTTGACGACGACGGGGGTGCCCTTGTGAACGCTCTGTTTTGCCCACGAATCGAGCGAAGGTGCCATTTTTAAGTCTTGACTTCCTTGAATCTCGATTCTTGAAGCACACCCACTTCGCAGGAAAGGCCAAGCTTTCAGCTTTTGTAGAAGATTCACTTCAGGGAAGGCGAGCCAAGAAACACCGAACGTGTTGCAACCAAAGTGGTTTTATGAGATCAGAATGCCAATGGCAAATGGCAATGAGGATTACAGAAGAAAATGATGGACGTGCACAGAGGGGGTATTCATGAGCCGTGAATGAGGAGGAGGCAACGGAGCGCCAAAGGACTCATCGCTCAATCAATTACAGCTCTGAGGAAGTGTGAGAGCTGGAGGAACGTAATAAGGGAGGGAGGCAGAGGAGAGAGAGAGAGAGAGAGAGAGAGAAACAGAGACAGAGAGTCCAAGTGGTAACAGCTCAACACGTCTTTGATTTCGATTCCGGAAGTTTTTAAAATTATTAAAAGGAAACGAAGAAATGTCCCAACGAGGAAGGGAGGAAAGCACGCACGTTGTCTGTCGATGTCAATGTCTCACATCCGATCCCCCTTCTCTCCCTCTCTCTCCTCTCGCGGATTTGATCGTTTTCACAATGAATGTCAAAAGGAAACCTCTTGAATTTCGTCGCGAGATCGCTAAGCTATCAATTTGATAAAAAAAATCTGACGGGATTAGCCAGATCTGGTCCGCGTACGCGACAGCTAAACGAGTGTATTATGCCGGGAAAAGACTTGAGGGAGTGAAACGTCTTAGCAGGGGGAGCGTGGAGCTGGAAGGGTTGCTGTTGTTGACGAAGGTGGGGCTTTGTTGTTTTCCGAGGCTTTAGTGTTTCAAAAATTGGAGAAATCGACGCGTGAAATCGAGAGAAGTCGTTGATTCCCACTGCCACGAGGTTAACCAAGAGCGCGATTCCTTTTTTACTTGGATTTTCTATGGTTTTCATCCATTGGTTTTGGATGTCAAAAATGGAAAGGGACGTAAGAATGGAGAATTGCTGAATGACCGATGGAACCCGATTCCATAGCTAGATCATACGTTTGCTCTATCCATTCCGATCCCATTAATTTATTCCATTGGACTTACTCCAACTCGAAACCTTAGATCAGTATGTTAGCTGCTCCGCATGATATCGAATCTCGATGTGGGACTTCTCTAATACAATTTACATGCGTATCTCAACAATCTACTTATTGCATCCGAATTGCAATTTTGGGCATGTTGCCCCTGACGTCGATATTTTTCTGTGTTGACCTTTATTGACTTCACTCTCTACATCCTTATGATAAACTATGCACAACAATCACCATTAAGTGCTAACTCAAGATCGCATTTTTATAGCACAATACCTGCTTTGACCTGTGGTCCTTCATGGTATATTCTCGCCAAAATACCTCAAAGGCAGTTTTCCACATGAAATTTGCGTTAATCATGAGGTTTTCTTGTTTAGATATTCAACACATCTAGAAACAGATAAGATCTACCAATAAAGTATCGAATCCAATGCCATATGTTGTGATGCACAGTAAAAGCTTGGTATATTCATATAGGGAGACCACTAAGAGAAGCTCAAGTTCGAGTCCTTGACATTTTGACTAGACCTATCTTCACTAAAAAAAACTTTAGCAAATAAGCTCAGGACTAGTTAATATATATCTATTACTTTATATAATTTTTGTGGGACTTTCTAATGTAAGTCACATGTCCATGTCAACGTTACTTGTAGAGCTAAAAGACTATATTGGATCATCGCGCAACCATAAACGAACCTAACAATTCTAAGAATTATTGTAACATAGATCCAACAAATTACATATCTACATAAAACTTCATGGTGCCTTAGGATTTGTTAGGTTAGCAAATAATTAAAGGAAAAAAAGCTGCAAAAAATACCAAACTATATCCATCATCACGCATTTATTCTGAAATTTTAGGGTGCGTTTGTTTTGCGAAAAACACTTTCCAGAAAACGTTTTTCTCATTTTCCAAATAAGTTTGGTTCATTTAGGAAAATGAGTCAACGGAAAATGTTTTCCTAGTCAACGTGTTTTCATTTCAAAGCTTAAATTCGGAAAACGATTTCCCCTTTGAAAGAACCGGAAAACGTTTTCCAAAATGCTTTAAGGTCCTCGCTTAATGAAAATTTATTATTAAAAAGAATATATAATTTATTTTGGTCAAGAAAAAAAAAAAAAGAATTTCTAATTAAAAATTTTGAATTTATTATTATTATATTTTTCTTTTCTTTTTCTTTGTTTTTTTCTTTGTTTTTTTCTTGTTTTCTCTTTTCTTTCTTTGCTTGTGAACGTAAATCCTAACTCCTTCTCCCCTCTCTCCTTCGTCACCGCCGCCTCCTCCAACCCTAGCCCCTCCTGCGCTCTCGTTAGCTTCGCTCCCTCCACTTCCTCTTCGTCGGTGTCTTCTATACATTTAATCATTTTTCAAATGCAATCCAAACACCGAAAATATTTTCAATCATGTATCACCAAACAAAGGAAAACTAATCATTTTCCTGAAAAATGATTTTCCGGAAAACATTTTCCAAAAACGTTACGTTTTCCGTGAAACAAACACACCCTTATTTGTGACATCAAAATCCTTGAACTATATCCACTGTGATATATTCACGCCAAATTTTTTCTTATAATATTAAAAACTCCAAACTTCTACCAATGTGATACATTTACCCCATATTAAAATTATATCATATGGTTTTTAGTCAAAAGACATTATTTTTATTTCACTTAAACTATGTGAATATCATCTCAATACCGTTTGCCTTCTTTTGTCTGTGTATGCAGATTTTTAATGGTGTTCACTTCGAAACCTTGACGGAGGATAATTGGCTTGAAGGACGTCAATGGCACCGGTGGTTTGCTATTATGACTATGGACGCATTTGTTTTGCCAAAAATTTAATGTCTAAGGACAATGTTTTACACTGAAATTGGTTTCAAGCAAAATCACTAGTTTTCTCTTATTCGGTGACTAACTTGAAAATGAGATGAAAATGACTTTTCATTATTTAAATCATATGTATTGAGGTAGTACCGCCCCATATATAGTATCAGATGATGGACTTGGACAACTTGACATATGAGTTTTCAATTTCTTCATCAAAAGATGGAGAAACTCTAAAAAAAAAAATTATAAAAAGTTAATAGACGACAACGAAAATATACGGACAGCAAAATTTTTAAGCCAACAATAGCTAGTTTTGACATTTTAACAAACAACTTTCGTGCTTGATTTGACTGTATGTTCTAGAAAGCTACGAACTCAAATCTCTATCACATTCTACCCAAACACCCAAAGTAAAGTGAATAAAAATGTAATCAACAAAAAGCACAGGTAAATTACATCAGATCTCGACATGTTGCTTAGAAATTACAGTGATTTAATTCAGCGTCTTATTTCCGTGACATATTTGAAGCTGATTTTTGAAATTGATCCCTAAAAAAATGAAACAATAATAGGATTCAAATTCTGTAGCGAAGAACGAAAACAATAGACAAAAAGGGTGTCTTGATTGATGGTCCTTTGTGTAAGCGTATGCATGGACAAAGTGGGTTGTATTCTATTAGATGTCTGGGGAAATAAACGTTTTCGTCACTTTTTAGTGTGGGCATTCTCTTTATTGTCAATGATTTTCAAACCCTTATTAAGATGAAAAGCAAATTTCAAGAAATCATAATTAGCTAAATAAATATATCTCTAAATTTCATGAAGCAAAGAACAAAAGGCATTATCCTTCCTTTTTTTACTAATTTGGTTTCGGATAATTTCAATCAGACTAGAATTCGATGATCTTATATCGAGTTTTGAGTATGAATGAAGATGGAGAAGGAAAAAAAAATATTAGGCGAGATGTAGACTACATTGATTGGTCCAGTGGATCGCACTACACTGAAAAGGTCTAGAAATCACAATCAAGCACATTTGCGACTAAATAAATACATAAGATCCTTATTTAACGACAGTACCATTATAGTAAGTCCCGGAAATGAAAAGAAAGGCACGAGCAACACGGCGAGGACACGTGGAGGAGAGGCGGTCCGCAGGACAAGGTCAAGACAGGCTGGCCACCGCAAGCCGGCCGCGCATCTGTCGTGGCCCTCGACCATTTGCGCGCAATCTCCGCCGCCGCTCTTCCCTTCACCAACTCCACCTTCTTCCCATCCTCCGCCATTCTCCTTTTTCTTGCGGTGTATTTGTTCCAGGCTGACTTTTCGTATATCTTTGATACATGACCACTGCTGGTGTTTTCAACGAAACGACTACGTAGGATCTGCCGCGGCTTACACCCCTGGCCCCGAAAATGGCTGACTCGAATCGAATGGCACTCGACGCATCCGTCACTCTCACTCTCGTAAACAATCGTAGCTGGAGTCGAATACCAAGCCAAAGGCCACATTCACGGATTGAAACCGAATTGAAAGCACGATTGTTGTTAGGTCTTGTACTTACTCGATGGAGAATGTGTTGGAATATTCCTGTCTTCAATTATAGTTAAGCTTTTAGAATAGATTTTTTTTTTTTTTAGTCATGAAAAGTTGAAGTGGAAAATTTGCATTGAAAATTTAGCCGGGTGTTCTTTCTTCTTACACTAATATTGGGGGAAAGTACCAAATTTTTTTTTAAGCCTATTATATTAGTATAATTCGGTAATAAATTTTTCAATTAAACCAATTTAATCTTAAACATTTTCATAGTGGTACCAATTGAGTCCATCTAGCCATCTTAGGCCGAAAATTGTTGACATAAATGTCCACCGTGGACAATTTTTTAAATTTTTTAATAATTTATTGACTTTTTATTAATATTTTCCTTTTTTTTTTTTTTTTTTTTTCTTTGCCTTTTTTTCCTTTCCCATTTTTTTCCCTCCTATGGCCTATGGCCGGTGTTTTGGCCATGAAAAATGAAATAGTTTTATGATTTTTTCTATAGCAATATAATAGATTTACAATTTTTTTGTACTTTTCTTCTTATATTTGGAACCAATCAATGGCAGAAATAGCTCCTCACCATGAAAATGACTCGAGACTTTTAGGACAACTACGCTGTTGGATTTATACTTAAATCTTCTCCGCCAGTAATTAGCCTGTTGCTTGTAAGAGCTGGAAACGTCTCGGTTGCACATTATGCCTTCGTCACAGGGCATACACATTCACATCACATGGTCCTTCATATAGATTTTTTTTCTTTGCGAAAATGAAAAAAGAAAAGGAGAAAAAAAAGAAGGTCAACAGAGTCGATGTTGAAGAAAGTTCAGAGAAGGCGTCACTCAACAGAACATTCAAACGGACGACGGAAGAAGACGCATATGGATGACAGCTCCGCCATGATCATTTCGCTTGTCTTTGGGTTTCGATTGCGACTTAGAAAACTAGGTTTTGTGTACAATGTCTCATGCCATCGTATGATTAATTAAGACCAAAAAGGGGGTTGTCCAAGAGCCACGTTAGCCCCCCACGATAACAAATTTTCCAACTTTCTATAAAAAAAGAGACTGGTTTAGGTCTATTTTAAGAGACATGGGTCCCATTGACCGCAAATTAACCCCAATAGTCTTCATTAATCAAGTACGTTACCGCCAAAAAAAAAAAAAGTTCGTTACCGACACTTAAAAAGTTTTAAAATTATCGTAGCTGGTATATTCTCTTGAGCGCCTTTTGACTTGGTGATAAGAACGTGGAGAGGATGCCTTTTATTTTAAGGGATAAATGCATTGTAAAGTGTAGTTGTGTTAAAAAACTTACAAAAAGTGCAAACTATTCTTAAAACTTATCACAGACCAAAAAAAAAATCTTAAATTTATCAAATTAGTGCAATTAAATAATTCCATTAACTTCATAAATCTTCAAACAATCCTCAATGGAAGAAACTTCTCCGGTAGCCTATGAGCCTCAATTTCTGAAGCTGATAGCCTGCTTGGCCATGATTTTCTTTTCTAGACCTTAATTTCCCTTTATCTCCTCTCGATTTAATCCAGGAGACTTTTTTCCCCTTGTTTGGCGTCTTCTTTTTGTTTGTTGTTGGCGCCTTTTTTCACTCGTAATGAATAAATCTACTTATAGTTGTAAATTTTGTGAGAATGTTGTCATCAGTCCAGCTGGCATGACGCCCAAGACACGGTTTTATTACTTTTTCGAGATATGGTAGAAGCTCTCCCCTCTTAATTTAGGTGTGGATTTAAATTCGGGAGCTTTTCTCTCTTGATCTAAATCTATATTTGGTGATGTTCAATATCTTATTGTTATTCTTGTCTCCATATGGTGATGGTGTTGCACAATGCAAGCTATAATTTTTGGAGGGAAAGATCTTGATATACGTCCATCACTAACAATTTCAGTGATTGGCCACCGATTGTTTTTTGATACTATAACAAATCTCGTCTTTTGGGGTGAAAGCGTGCTTATAACTTCATGCCGTACTCTTTTGTTTTGTGGGTTTGTTATATTTTGTAGCCCTTTTGGGATTTGCTTGGCTTGGAAGCTTTTTATGTTTCTCTCATGTTTCATTATGATAAATGAATGAAATTTTTATTTGATTAAACCAAAAAAAAAAAAAAAAAAACCCGTCCAAATTGACTAACAAAAAATGTTGATGTAGTTTTTTTTTTCCCTCCTATGTGGCAATAACATAGTTAAAACATGAAGTATTAGGCTAATATGACATCGTTTTGATCTAAATTTGCTTTTGTTAATCTAAATTTTAGATAGATTACATTAAAAATTAGCTAAATCTTTAAATCAAATAAAAATGTGAGGGCTCGCAACTCTTGTTATCACCCAACCATCATCAGGAAGGGTGGCGATGATGAGGGATGGCCTTGCCTAGATTTGGTCGAGGGTCATTGGTGGTGGGGTAGCCTGCGATGGTGGGACAGTGGAAGAGAGGGCTAGACCTGGCTTTTTCCTTTTTTTTTTTTTTTTAATTTATTTATTCCAAAATTGGCTAATTTTCTTAATATCATTTAGATAATATTCTTATCAAAAAATCAAATTTGGACCAAAACAATGTTGTTTTAATCACATCATCATCACATAAAATAGAGAAAATTATAAATAAAAACCACACGAGCATTTTTTATTAGCCAAGCTAAATAGATTTACTAATTGTGTAAATTTTATGAGTCAATTGTATTTTTAAAAATTGTCGATGCAGTTATTTTTTATGTTACGTTTGATCGTTTGAATTTTTAATCAGGATAGAAATAAATAAGATATGATATGAAATCCAAAGAATTTTGTTATATCCTATTAACTGTTTGGTGATTGTAGTAACAAAATCGGATAAATTCATATTATATCATTAGTATAGATGACATATCAATATAAATGAATCACAAATTTTACAAACGGAGACACTAAAATTCTCTTGTGATACTTTTGTCTACTTTATTTTTATATTATTTTCCTTTCTTAATTTCTTTTTATTTCTTTCTTTTCCATCTATCGTTCTTTAATAAAATTTTATTAAATAGAAAACTATGCTAATAAACTTAAAATACTAAAACACCTTAAATATGTAATAAATATATATTTATTTATTAAATTTATATTATGAGATAAAATTAGATTCAAACGTATAAATAAAAATAAGATTAAATTAAATAACTGAATTATTATTTTGAATTTCTTATATTAGAATTCAAATATTATTTATATTGAAATATAATTTTAAATTTGTTAATTTAAGAAGTTTGTTATTTGAGTTAGATAATTTTCCTATTTTTAATATTAGAAATTCTATTTACTTTTATCCCACCTCCCCACGAGATAATTTTATCGGCCTATATTCCTTTTATATTCAAATATATCCTATCTTGCGTAGGTACTATATGTAGGATAGAATAAATTTTATCATATTTTCAATTTTATCTTGACCATCAAACATCTTAATTTAATGTAGAATAGACCCACGAAGTACGTTTTTGATCTTCTTATTGCCCCTTCCGTGGAAATGCGCACAAGCTGAACATATACGTGAATGGGGCTTTGATTTCTGAAAGTGCTTATGCGGGTACAAGTTGATTAGTTATTTTTAAACTCATTTACCAACCACAGCCAATCATGTTTCTGGATCAAGAAAAATCTGGGACGTGATCACATGCTTCGTCCATTTCACATCAATTATGGAACGAGTCCATCTATTTTTCCCTCGTTTGAATCTGCACAACCTTCTAGAGAGAGAGAGAGAGAGAGAGAGATGGGCACTGCTGAATAAGACCAAGATGCATTTGAATCATCTAGACCGCGTCCAAAGTCATCTTTAAGAGTTATTTCTCGGTTGGTGAGAGGCACCGAGCCGGGCGAACGTGCATGTATCAGAGGCCTGATGCCATGCCGGCCACCATCTCCGTCCTCTCCCATGTTGGTGGCTTCTGGCTTTTCTCTGTTGGGTGCTTTTGGGTTGTAAGAAGAAGACGGCTCCCTTCCACGCGACCTTTTTTTTTTTTTTGGGTAATTGTCATCAATCCCCCACGTTTCGCTCGTCCCATTCGCTGGAGATTATTTGTTCCCACGAACGTTCAAAGATTCCGCGCCACCAAACATCAAAAAGCAAGACACTCGGGGCGTCTTCTTTGGTAAGCCAGATGATAATTACATTAATCTCGACGGGTGTCGGTGTTCATCGCACGCGCATATAACCCTCTCCCTCGCGCCCGCCGCCCCTCCTTCCAGGTCCTGCGCTCGCGAATATCAAAATCGCCTCGTGGTCAGCTCGTTCTCACTGCAATAATTAGCGCTTCAAGAAGCATCCCGGATGGTTCTGAGTACGGGATTATAGGATCTCGTTCGTAAGGGATTTCCCTTTCTGCATTAGTTTTTTGAGTATGAAAATCGTATTTAGATAGCGAATCATGTGGAGCTAGGTTCAACTTCATGGGTTTGTCCTTGGTTGCAACTTGCAATTGGATCCAAGTTTGGCAGACATCGGAATCTAGAATTTCGGGATGAAGCATGACAAAGAGGATTGAAATTATAAATGAAACTGGAAAATTGTGAAAGAAGTCTCAAACTTATTATACATTTGTTAATTTAATGTTAAATTTTTTCAACTTTATCAATTAAGTACTAAACATTTTCTAAGTTTTGCCAATTGAATCTATCTTGAATGAAAATCGCTGACGTAGACTCTAATCATTCCATATGGCACGACTCATATTGATATTGATCATTTTTAAATAATAATTTAACATTTTTTGAATTTTTCTTTTTTATTTTTATTCTTTTCTTCACTTTTTTTTTTTTTGAACTTAGGGCTGAGACACCCTTCCCAATGCTGGGAAGATTGTCTAGGCCCTTGCCTAGTCCGGTGACCCTTGCCAACCCTAAGTTTTTTTTTTAAAAAAAAAGTAAAGAAAAGAAGAAGATTGCTAAAATATTATTGAAAAAAATCAACCCCAGCACTAATTATACTACGTAGAATTATCGATGTCCACATCATTGATTTTTGGCCAACGAATGGATTTCTAAAATTTTTAACACTTAATTGGTAAAATTGAAAGATTTAAGATTGAATTGATAAATGAGACCGTTGAATTATAAGAACTCGATCGAAATTTGATCCAATTGCGAAAGTATATGGGCCAACAAGCAATTTTCTCGGACCACAATCCAAGCCCAAGTTTCCATCTCGGCCCAAGTTCCAATAACCATAGTTCACGGTTGCTACAATCCAGTCTCTTTAAATTCACTCTGCACTAAAAACAAATCTTGAACTGTAGCAAGATATGCCAAAAATACAGCTTTTAACGTCTAAATCTGGACTTGTGTTGTGTAGTATATCCTCATCTTCAGCCTTAAGAACGGGCAAGAGAGGTCACTGTTTCGTATGCACAAAATGGCAAGGGAATGTGAAAGCACTATGGACGGGCGAATTAGCTCTTTGGGCAGCTGAATCAAACAATTGGATGCATCCTCTTCCTCCTCCCGTCCGTGTTAATCAGTTCATTTCAATGCCTGAGACTGAAGTTTGGTGTTGCTTGAGAAAAGTCAAATCGATCCCCTTGTTTTTTGTCAGCTTCCAACTCCTTCGTCACTGTTAAAGAAACCATAAACGTCGCTCGAGAGTGCCACTATGCTCGATGATACAGCCAGCAAGATCATGATCCATGACAGAACTTTGTCTTTCTTTGTTGCAACCCCATGAGTATCCCTGCAAAACAGGTGCAGGATGTTTAAGTCAGAGGATGAATGTCGTGTTCAAAAAGAGATGAGACAAAGTCAGAGGATGAAGGTGATGAGGCCAACTAGGGATAGCAATGGTCCATCAAAATTTTCCACGTGATATTCGTGCTATCCTATATGCTAGCATCGTGCAAGTCTCTAATGAATCTATGATTACATGCTTCATCGATGACATATCCTGATAACATGGTTTCTTGAAGGAAGGGCTCTCAGTTTTCATCATTAGTAACAGTGCATACCTAAGAGCAATTGCAGATGGAAATATGAACCCGACAGAGGTTGCTGCGGTGGCGCCGGTAAATTGGAAAGCATCCCAGATGCTGGGTACAAAGTTCGCCCCCAGAAATATAAAACACATTAGCACTGCTGTCACCGAATAAAATCTCCTGTTGTTGAATGCGATGGGAATTTTCGCAAAGGGAAAAAGGAGGCCGTCCAGATTGAGCCGAAGTGAGAAAAACACAATAGGGAAAACAAGCATGAGGTGGATTCCATAGCTAATTCTCACTATATCATTGAGTATCATGCTGTAAGGAATTCCTAGATCCCCATCAAAATTTGCCAGTACATCATCCAGAGTCTGATCCCCAAAGAGAAGAAACCCAAAGAAGCTGGTTGCAATGTAGACAGCTGAGCATAGTGTCAGCGATGAATGTACTATCGACTTCATCTGCATCGAGTCTTTCAGTTCATTCTCTATTGGGTGCACTGCACATTGTGCAAACAAATTGTTGTAAGCCAATGGGAAAAAGAAAAGGACTCATGAAATGGACTAGATACAGCATGGCTTGAGTAATGACCATCTGGTGAGTTTGTCTATCAACTTCATTGTTTCCTCTCATTCATGCAGGGTATCTAAGTGGATTCTACAGTGGTAATAACATCGGATGTAAATGGGATAGCAATTGCCCTACTTTAGCTGACTCACAATGTTGGATAGACCTCAAAAGAATTCTAGCATGCAGTATCTTTCTAAGCATTCAAAAAAACTGCATTATAATTGCACATCATGACTATCCAATTTATACAAATCTGCTCTTCATGAACCAACTTTTCACCTTCGAATGACTCCAATTTCAACCCCCCCAAAAAAGTGACTCCAATAACAACTGAGCCTCAGAATTAGCTTTACTAGAGCAAATCAGTATAACCAGTTTTCTCCTTATTCCAGCAAGCACAATCTGGATGGGTAAGAGAGTTGGAGATGTGCCACTATGGCGTGCCAGAATCTCCTCCTATGCAGTTGCATCCCTCTACTTAAACAATGCACACTCCACATCCAAGTTGATTATGACAGCACTTTCTGAATCAACAATTAATTTCCATAAAGCTTCATGCCACTCGATGTTCACTTATCCATTTAAGTACAGGTACTAATTACAAGAGATGAAATTCGACTGCTTACCATTATGGTGACAAATATAAGCAGTGACCAAAATGGGAAAGGTCGTGAACAGCTTCCAAAACGATGTCTGATCGACAAGCTTGGGCATCAAGCGTGGCATCGTTATGCTTCCATTCGCCAGCTTAATGACTGCTACTCCAGCAGTGATTGCAACAAATACCACAGCCAGACCGACCGACAGGGCCGACGTGTATCTCAATGAATCTATTCACAAAAGAGCCACGAGATTATGATCACGAGCTTTGTAGAATGTGGGTGACCAGCAAGTAATGAAATCAAAAGCAACAACATAGTGGCAATTCACCAAGCTTGTGAATGTGCATTTCAGCTGTACAGTGTCATCAGATTAGCAAACTATATACGACTACGAAACCAGCAAGTAATGAAATCAAAAGCAACAACATAGTGGCAATTCGCCAAGCTTGTGAATGTGCATTTCAGCTTTACAGTGTCATCAGATTAGCAAACTATATACGACTACGAAACCAGTGCATATTGGACGGCTCTGAACTGAAATGGAGGCACAGGTTTTTCGAGTTCGGGGCAAAGGAGATGAACCGCCATTTCGCTTCTGGCTCGAGCTACAATCAACAAAATGAGAAGACAGGAGCACAGGACTTACCAACTCGTTTGAAAGAGATGAGAGGGGCGAAGACGAAGAGCGTGGTGAACAGCAGCAAGAAAGCGCGTGAGGTCCACCAGTGCTGACCAAGCCATTCCTCCATCACCCCTGTGTGGTGTACCCAGTTTGACCACGTCCCCGATAACACGTCGCCTGCCATTGCCAAACATTCCAAGTTCTCAACTTTTGAACTCCCTCATTCTCCGGATCCATAATTAGCACCAGAATAAAACAGCCGAAAAATTCTCTTTGCTCAACACTTCAATTTGGACCATTCAACGTCACGTTATCAGCTAACAAATCCCTCAACAAAAATTCAAGATTTATCCCGGGATTAAGCCCAATCAAGAAAATCAAGAACGGGCAGAAAGGTCGATGCCCATTACCTATGATGATCATGTAGACGACGAGCATCCCGAGGTTGTTGACGACGATGCAGGACTGCAGCAGAGCCCGCCCGGCCCCGCCGAACGCGTCGGCGGCGGCGGCGGAGTAGGTGGGGGACTTGGAGGCCCGGCTGAACTTCAGGATCATGTCGATCGAGGTCTGCGTCAGCACGGCCCCGAGCACTATCATGGCCAGCCCCGGGATCAGGCCCAGCTGCTTCAGCGTGGCCGGCAGGGCCATGATCCCGGCGCCGACGATGGTGGTGGAGAGGTTGAACACGGCGCCCGAGAACGACGCGCCGTCGAAGCCCGCCTCCCCCGCCTCGGCGGCGGCGGCGGCGGCTTGCTTCTGCGGCAGGAGGGGGGCCTTCGGGCTCCGCCGGTGCTTCCGGTCGGAGGAGGGTAGGAACGTCATTTCAGCCTCTACTTCGAGACGTGAGGAAGAGGGAGACAAGGCCGTTTAAGTTAAGACAGGGTTCGGTTCTTAAATCGATAGAAAGAGAAAGAGGACGGGGCGTTGTCGACGTGGACAGCGATTTTTCATAGGCGGGGGCCAATCAGAGGGCGACACGTAGGATTGCCGCGGCGAAAGCTCCTCCTCCTCGGGGCTGCCGTCTGATCGCACCACGAAACGGTCGAAGAGCAGCCGCGTGGGCGTGCGGCCCACGCGCTAGTGCCGTCGCTGCACGGTGCAAGTGCAACCGCAGCTAACGGCTACCGTCCGGATTTCCGGACTTTTGGAAAGTGGCTTTGAAGTGACGTCGGAACGAAAAGCCCATTGCCGTTTTAGCAGAACAAGCCCACCCCACGACATTGCCGAGGTCTGTCCTGCCCTCTGGTTACCTCCATTAGGACTCAAAAAAACATCCCGTTTGCAGCACCAGTTTGCCAAGATCTCTTACGACGTTTAGTAGACCCGTCAGATGAATAGGTTGAGTTGAATATCGTTCGACCCAAAATAGACCTATTCTTTTATATAATGTAAATATAATGACCTACAATCAATCCAATTCATATTACTAAAACACTTTTATATTTAATTCAATTTACGAAAATTCATACCCAAACTAAAATGAGAATGTGGAGCGTATAAATGCGAAATCGACTGAAGATGAGAAAGAATGAAACAGAGTCATGAAGGTGGGGCGGGTCGGGTCATTAAAGTTTAAATAAATTGCAAACTTATTTACACCCAATTAACACCCACATTATATTTATTATATTTAAACATATGTATTAAATATAAGTAACGCATATACCATCTTAACTCGTCATATATAGGTGAAAAAATAGGTTTATGACTTATTTTGATAGGTCTAAGATTTAGTAACTTGTCTTCAATCTTACGCAACGATAAAAGAGATAATGGAACTTTTAATTTTTGTTTCATAGATTCACCATGGAGAAAACATATGAGTTTGGTAATCCTACGCAACTAGAGCATGGTATAAAGAAAATGGTGTTTATAGGAATGTTGCAAACAAGCATGTAAGTCAAGATCTAACCTCTAGGAGAACACACGGAATGTATAGACTTTTTTGGTTTAAGGCAACCAATATGAGTATTTCTGTGGGTATTGTCAAAATGGTCTCATATCTATTACAGAATATTTTATTTGAATCACAGCTACTCAATTTGACCGTAAGTATTTGAGTACGTTAATGTAATCTTACCAATATGTTAGAAGTCGAGAAGTCTCACCGCATGAGGTAACAATTACCTAAGGCACAAGTTGCCAAAAATTGCTCACAACATAATTCAAATTAATAGTTTTATGATAAAGAATGTGATTCTTTTATCACTAGACTATCGCTTTTTGTGGTCACAAGATGAGCCACTTGCCATGAGAAAATTGTTCATCAATTTCTTCTTCCGAGACCTTTTCTTTTTAAAGAGAAAGCGCATGAGGTTTCAAATTGATAGAAGGTGGATCTGTTTATAATTGATTCGAAAGTGGTCAGACATCTATCAATCGATATGTTTGATGTCTGAAAGGCTGACCAAGTCTAATGTTTGAAAAGGACTGCTAAAAATTCATTTATTAAGCATGGCTCATGCCTCTTTTTTTTGGTCAGTTTCCTACTCTAATACCTATTCTGCACTCACTCTCAGACTTTTGCCCTACCTCTTGCAGGGCGTGGGCGTCGAAACCCACTCCTGAAACTTGTGCGTCCCCACCCCATCCCTCCCTGAGAAGGTGGGGGTTTGAACTCCTCACCTCCCCCTTCCATGTTGGAAGGGTGGTCACTGGGGCGAATCCCGGTGGCCACTGGGGCGAATCCCAGTGGCCACCCTTCTCATGCCTCTTCAAACTTCCTATTTTGTCAAGGCCAATCTTTAATAGAGAAAAGGAAATTCTCCACGAACTGTTTGATGACACATGAGAAGGGTATAATAGGCGTGTAGGGAATATTGAATAATATTGTGCTTGAAAAAGTCCTCTCTAACAAGGACACTCATGAATACCATTGTTATCGTTAATAAGAAACTAGACAATTCTGGCCTTTTTGAAGTTTTTTATCTCCTAATTAACAAAGAATTATACGAAGGGAACGAAAATAGAGCCGGCAATTAAAGGTAATAATCCGGTTTTCCTTTCTAATCATGCTCTCTTGGTTTGTAGATGTCCAAGAAAGAATAAACTAGCATGCCGGCTCAGCCGCTTTTTATATATGTATGTGTCCGGCCTGAAGTGATTTAAAAAAGAAAAGTTCGAGCATGTCCCAAGTACAAGTCCCACGTCATTAATTAGAAAGAGAGCAAAGAGGACATCCATTGCCCACGACTTGACTACGAGAGAAAAGAAATAGTCTTCTTCTAGCACGTTATGTGTCGGGCCACTTGAAGGATTTTTAGAATCCTACTAACTTTGAAGGAGGGGAACACGAATTGGTGCTCAAACTAAGATGATTATTATAGCACATTATACTAGCAACGGTCTTCTTCTTCCGAGTAAACATCCTACCAATCAAGCATTACGAATTCATCCAAGATTAGCTTCAATGGGCGAGACAAATTGGCGGTGTATCATTTGCTCATCAGTCAAAATTGTCTTGCTTTGGCTTGTGTAGAACACAAATTTTTACATGACAACCTTCCTATTCTGGAATTCGTACCATAATAGTTAAGTGGCGAATCCCATTTTTCAATTATGAAATCTCTTATTTAGGTGTACCTAATTGGTGGAATCTTACCCGATTTATATGAATGAGAGGTTTATATTTGTGTAGATTAATCGAGACAAAAGATCGAATATTCATGTTATGGGAAAAAAAGTTCGAATATGAGGCCCACACAGCGTTTGCTGTATAAATTAGAAACTAATGCGTAATGGAGTCCGTGGAATATGGAGTGCACAAGCTCTAATGTCGAGTCTGGTAAGCTACCCGTGGAAAAAGGGAAAAGCAGAAAAGAGGACCGAGAAAGAAAACAGAGTGGCAAGAAAGGAAGTTCATGTGGTCCTTCAGCCATACGACCGCGGTTCTTGATCCTCTGCCTACTTGTAGAACTTTCTCGAGAAATTATCTGGCCAATTTAACAAATAATAGGTATAGATCTCCCAAAGGAGAGAGAGAAATGCTCCGCATAGTCATCATGAAAGTTTCCACATCGCTTTAATAAAGTGTTGTAGCGGGCCTCATGTAGTCCCTTTCCCTATATAATGGAACAAACTTTTTGGTTTGAAAATTCCCAAGTCAAAATTGAGGAGTGGGCGCCGAAAGAATGAACTGGACAGAGGATACCAGTTTTAATAGCCAGTGAGTACAAACTAAACCTTGTGATGAATGAATGAGAGAGAGCCTCCTCTGATGTGTAGTCTTTTGGGTCTCGCTGGATTTGCTCGAACGTTCCAAAGACCGAACTATTAAAATTGGTAATAATCACCAAAAGAGATCTCAAGAGGCCTCCGAGTTTACCTACATGGACGAGGGATGTGTTGGAAGTTTGTTTGTAAAACAAACTTAAGTGTGTGTTTCCTTGTCTTACGTATAAAAGGTGAGAGAGATGGACCGATTAATAAGTATGAGACTTTTTTAATATATCTAAAGAAAAGATTAAGCGTGAGTTAAACCTCACCATGCTCACATGCAGGTGCGCAATTATTAGGCGCACTTAACACATTGCGCGCCAGCGATTTAATTAGCACTAATTCCTTTATTTTTATTTTATTCTGTATAGTTATATTATTAACTTTAATTAGTTCAAAGGTTATTTTTGTTTATTAAGAATTTTTGAAAACTATGAAAATTCGAAATTTTATTTATTAAAAAAATATTTTTTATTTTTTATTATCACAAATTTTCAAATTTGTGTCTTTTGAAGACAACTTTTGAAAATGATACTCGTTCGGTTTACAATCTCTCCCGAAGGATTGCATTTGTTTATTTTTCAACTTCTTCCGAATGAACATATTTTTTTTCATTTTGCAACTTCTTCTTAAAGGATATATTCGTTCACTTTACAATTTTTCACGAAGAGTTATCTATATTATTTAAAACCGATTTATATATATATATATATATATATATATGATTTTCCATACGAACGAATTTAAGATCATTTTTTCGAGTCTTTTTTTCAAAATTATAGTCATCTTTTCAATTGTTTCCTAAAAAATTTTAGTAAAATATTAGAATTTTTATCTAGTATTCTCATTTTAAAATTTTGTTGTATCATGAAGGATATTTACTGAGTGACTATTAGCAATTTACGGGACAAATAAATTTTTAAAGAAAGTGATATTATACTTCAAAGTCCAATTTAATTGCTCTATTGATTCAAAATCATATTTTTCTAATAGGATGGAGAGGTGACCGAAAGAGATTAGGGAGAAAGAATCCTTCTCAAGAGATGTACAAAATAAGGATTTATCTTGTCCTTTAGAATTAAAGTGCCCTTACTGGGCGGATCCAGCCACTCTACATGAGCTGACACAGGATCCCTCTCTCTAGACTTTCAAAGTTGGGATAGGAGTTGGATCTTTTGGGCTAAGTTTTTTATGGTGCATTTGGGGACCATTTTCTCATAACCCTTTGGGCTCTAAAGGCCTAGCTTAGTAGGTAGATGTAGAGGTGCTTACATATATTTCAACTTTGCGTTTGCCAAACTTTCTTAGTTTTAAAAATGTCCCAATCTCACAAGATGTCACCGACGAGGGTTTTGGGACATTGGCAAGGCCAGATTTGGATGTTGGCACCAATATGGCGTTGGGCATTCTTGCTTAAGATTGCGTGACCTCAAGTTACGCCTAGATTCTCCTAATCTCAGGGGTTGTCGCCTTCGAGCGACCCAACCAATTTGGTGTTGGGCATTCTCACATGAGATCGTGTAACCTTAGGTTGATGCCCGGGTTCGCCTGACATCAGCAGCCATTGCATTTGCACAACCCAAGCAACGGTCACCTAAGGTTGCACGGCCTCAGGCGAGATTGCTAGTAGCTAGAGTTTGCCTCATAGGAGGCTTGTGACCACTAAATCCTTCGTCAATTTTGAGTTTATTTATTTAAAACTAGCAAAAGTGCTTTTTAAAGTGTGATTTTTCTAAATATAATTTAAATTTGGGTTATTTTTCGATACACTCATAAATTATAATTTACCAATTTTTTTTTTTTTTTTTTTTTTTTTTTTTTTTGCATTTCAAAGAACCTTAATCTAAAGGTCTTCGTATTTATAAAAAAAAAAAAAAAAAAAAAAAATCAACTACCGAACTAAACGCCCTTAGAGAGTGCTATCTCTCTGGAGGTCTATTTGCAGCCGGGCCTCTTTAACGGGGCCGGAGCTTGCGATTGGAAGTGGAAAAGTTTTGGCTTCAACAAAACCGATATTAACTAATCACATCCCTGACAGCATCGCTCTAACCCATCAAGAAAGAGCAAACTGAACTATTTAATCACTTCCCCGCTCTGCAATTATCACTTCGAACATCTTATTGTTCCTGACATTCAGTACGGTTTAATGGTCATGCTAGGAAGACATGTCGTCATCTTGCGGAGGAGTCTTGATTCTGGGTGGAAAGCATACCCGGAATCAACCAAAGAAACAAAAGAAGGTTAAAGATTAAAAAAAAAAAAAAGTGAAAAAAGAGGCCTTTCCTTTATCCTTTTCTCACTGTATTAAAAATGGAGGCATATCGAAGTCGAGCATATCCTTAATAGGTTCAATGAAGAATAAACAGATAGGAGATCCACTTTAAGGTGGGAATTCCAACAACGTTATCTCCCATATTCCCGCTCTTTTGAGAAGAAAAATATAGAAAGGAAATTGGGAGGAGTCAGACAAGCAGGTACTAGCACATTAAAATTAGGAATGTGCATCCGAGATCAACCAAAGAAACAAAAGAAGGTTAAAGATGAAAAAATGATGAAAAGATAGGTTTTCTCTTTGTCCTGTCCTTGCTGTATAATAAATTGGAGGTGTGCGCTGTTTGCGAGAATTGACTATAGACCATCGTAAGGTCAAGGTAGACCTATACATCGTGCCCTCACATGTCTACGGCTACATCGCGAGAATCCTCCTCCACCCTCGTCCACGATGAAGCCGTCCGGTGAATGCCGGCCGGCGTTCATCGCAGCCGCCTGGGGCCGTCTCGCTTGGCTTTTAGAATCGCGGTCGATTAGGAATATGCGGCGGGGACAGCGAAGAAGAAGAAGAAACCAAGAAGACCACGGGAAACGGTGGAAGGACAAGCACTGACGTCTACTCATCTATCAAAACGGAGGAATTCACTGACGTTATATGAACATCCAGTTTTGTTGATGCCACGTCATGTTTTTATGTCCTATTTGTGATTAGCATTTCACTTTCACAATTTTGGTGACATTTCGTTGATAATTTTTAATAAAATTAATATATTGAAAAATCTCAAATTAATATACATGTGATAAATTTATCATAAATTATTTTTTGATCATAAAAAATCTCAAACCTGGTATACTTATAATAAATTTACCTCGACTAACCATAAAAAATCATAAATTGATATATTTATGACAAATTTACCCCAAACTAATTTATTCGACCACAAAAAATTCCAAACTGATAAATTTGTGACAAATATACCATTTACTAAATTTGGTTTAATACAAAAAAAAATCACAAAATTTGTAAATTGTGACAAACAGAGCGTGAAATCTTAAATATATCAACTGTCACATGTCATTTAACTTAATAATTTGATAATAAAATTTAATAAAAGCTAATAGAGGGTAAATTTATTACAAGTGTACCAGTTATGGGTAAATTTGTCAAATGTATACTAGTTTTGGATTTTTTGTGGTCAAAAGAATAGTTTGGGATACTTTACCAAAAAAAAAAAATAGTTTGGGATAAATTTGTTAGGTGTACCAGTTTGGGGTTTTTCAAGGTATTAATCCTTTTTAGTAAACATTATTTAAGAAGTTTAAGAAAAAGATTAGTACTCTTATTAAAAATAACAAAGGCGTTAAAGTGTTTTCCGAATTTTGAGTTCTATTAATAGATTTTCTTTTCGTGAATAGCAAGAATGTTATTTTAACGAAAAATTTAAGAATAGAAATTTATTTTCATTTTACTTTTTACTGAATATAAATTGTGAAATCATTTTCTTGAACCTGCGAGTGTAGTTGCCGGGCCATTATTTAAAAGAAGGAGATGCAAATTGTATCGTACAATTGCAAGGTACCTCGCCACAACATCGTGCAAAGGTGTAACACGTCGCAAAATTATTTACGATGTCATGATATACTGTAACAAGCAACAAAAGTATTGTTATAAAAAAATAAAAAATCGTGACCGTGCATGAGTAGCACACGTATGGAATGACTATCGGGTATCTACATAGCAATTAATAGATGTGGTTTTGTCGACGGCTAAACATTATTCAATAAATTATGAGTTAAAATGCTAGTCAACACCTATAATTATATTACCTTTTAGACTCTATGATATGCAAAGAACATTAGAGCCACGGCACGACTTGCACGGTCTTCTTGTCAAGCCACTATAAATCAGACTGAAACGAGACAACACAATTAAAACATATTATATATATGTATATATATGTAAGAATATGAGGTGATGGAAAGCTAGGTGGAGGAAGACAAAGTGTAAGAACATGGATATTGCTTTCCATTATCGAAGATGTACATTTACAAGCTTTTTTTTTTTTTTTTTTTGATGACCCGAGAGAATGCGCACGGCCGACAAACTGAGAAGAAACCCCTGAGTGACGCTAGTGGAGGACTCACCACTCCGACGCCACACTTAAGAATCCCTAGCGACCGTGAGGGAATTTGAACTTCTCCCCTTGCGTTAGGGGAAGAGAGCTCAAACTATCGCGGCCACCGCGGGCGGTGGTTTACAAGCCTATTCATAATACATAAGGTCTAACTAATTTAGATAATAATTATACGTAAAATGAGAAAAAAGATGGTTCCCTAATATACAATATGGATCATATCAAATATACAACATCGAGCAAACTCCTAATCACATCACATCACGAGTAACTCTATTTCCAACAAAATACGTATTCAATTTTACTAATTCCTCCAATAAGATAACATGACTAATTCGAATGTACCACTTTTTCTAATCTCGCTTTCAATTTCTTTCTTTTGAAAAAAGAAGTTCACGTCGCACATTTCAAAAGCGAAACGAAATTGACCCGGCCGCCGCTTCGTGGGGGCGGGCCGGCACCAATCGCGCCGCTTAGCGTGGGCGGAGGAGGCGGAGGAGGAGCGGGCGGCGCAGGATAGCGGGCGGCGGGGTGGCGCACGTTCGAGCCGCGTCGCGACACGGCTCACGTGTCGGTCCTCTCTAGACTCTCTCTCTCTCTCTCTCTTTTCTTGGTTTGCGAAACCGAAACTCGCGACGAGAGGAACGACAGCCAGGAAGGGCCAGCGAGGCGAGACAGCATCCAGCATCATTGTACAAAAGGCCAAGCGGAAAGCCAGGAGCGCCCTCGTCAGATAGAGAGAGAAAAGGGGAGGGAGAGAGAGAGAGAGAAGGGGAGTTTTTCTCCGGGGAGAGATTCTCCGGAGGGTTGGGTGGCGGTTGCTTTGTTTTTCCGGTCGTTTCTTGGTCGTCCGCGTCCCCGTTCCGCTCGCTGGTCGGAGAAGATGGCGGTGAATCAGTCCGTGGTGGGTTGGATCTTGGCGTCTCTTCTGGGTCTCGCCGCGCTGTGCCGTCTGGTGGCGAGGAGAGGAGGGAGGAGGGGGGCGGGGAGGGGAGGGAATGCGGCGTCGTCGGGACTGACGGCATTGTGACGACGGGCAAGCAATGCGGATCCGAATCCGTGAACGGGGACGGCAGCGAGGCCGACGTCATCATCGTCGGGGCGGGCGTCGCCGGTGCGGCCCTCGCTCATACGCTTGGCAAGGTGATTTCGTTTTTCCTTTTTTTTCCTTTTTTGGTTCGTTCCGCGTTCTGAAACCCTGTTCTCTGTTTCGATGCGCTCCTGCGATTTTTTCCTGTATTTGTTGTTTTTTTTTTTTTTTTTTTTTTTTGGAGCCTTAGGAATCTTGTTTTTTTTTTTTTTTTTCTTGCGTTTTTCGTTTGGAATTCCAATCGTTATAGGCAACACGTTCGGTATTTCGTTTTATTTAAAAAAAAAAAAACAATTTTGACTTCTGGAGATGGAGTTTCTGGCCAGGAATTGATATACTTGGACGCAGATGCATCCTGCGAAATCCCATTTTGTGAAAATGTTTTCATGCTTTGTAATCCAACAGAGTTTTGGAGGAATTAGCAGTCTCATAATGTAGCTGGACAATGATAAAGATCTGGTTTTCGCGAACGATTTGATCGTGGGTCAATTCGTTATCCTTTCCCGCTGTATAGATTTGGTAAAGGGTTTGGTATCCGAAAGGTTGGTTCTTGTTTACTATAGTTCATAACAGACCTCGTTTCGCGAATTTTAGTGGCTGGCAGTTGGTGAGCATTTTGTCAGCGCCTCCTGTCCATATGATGGGCTGTAATGATTTCAGGCATCCACCATGTCTTCAGTAGTTCAATCAAACAAATCTCATTATTGCAGTATTTGTAAGGTTTTGGATGGATTTTAGTTTTGCTGGACGGAATCCATAGATGTCTTGCAGATTTTGTTGTCTCCGGAAACCCTCTTATAAAGAAAATGACAAAATCTGAAGGGCCATATAAAGAAAATGACCAATTTGTTCGACCAATCCTTGATGTATTTGATCGAACCTGTATTTTTCAGATCTTAAGATACTGACTGGAGTCCAGTTGCCAGGCCTCTGTCTCGTGTTGTTGGATGTGACATTGGTATGGCTACCAATCACATGCTTTCCCTAACCCGTGGGGCCTGTAGATTTGGCTGCTAGTTGTGGGGTTAGTTGTATCTATATGGTCCATCATACCTACCGTCCATTCTTTATAAACCTATAAATGGAAAGTGGTACCACTAGGAGGGCCCTCCTGCTACACGGTAGGTTGAAGAATAATTGTGGATCACAGCACCAAGCGGCATTCAATGAACATAAGTTTTATGTGCATTAATTGACGATTTAAGATGATTTGCAAGCTTAATTATCCGTCAACCAAGTGAGCAACATTGGAGAGGTCCTTCACTATCTTCTTTCCTGTGGAAAACTTTTAGCTTTTACAACTAGCAGCCGTTATAATTAAGATTGAACTATTTTTTTCTGCTGTTTTTTTAAATCGAATTGTTGGAATTGGTTTCCTTGTTTTCTGGAAGATTAAAAATTTTGAAACAAGAATTTAATCTTTTAATTGGATTGCAGGATGGACGCCGAGTGCATGTCATCGAACGAGACCTGACAGAGCCTGATCGTATAGTTGGGGAATTGCTGCAACCTGGTGGCTATCTTAAGCTAATTGAGTTGGGACTCGAAGGTATGAAGAAATCACACATTTGGGGAATTTCCTGATAGATCTTTATCCAATATTTGGGATCTTCATTTTGATAGTTGCTGGCATCTCTCTTTAATCTCCTTGTCTAAGTTACAGCTAAAGATAGATGTTAACTGATGTTTGTTTCCTTCAGATTGTGTGAAGGAAATTGATGCTCAGCGGGTGTTTGGTTATGCTCTTTTCAAGGATGGACAAAATACTCGATTATCCTATCCCTTGGAGAAATTTCACTCAGATGTGTCTGGGAGGAGCTTTCACAATGGACGTTTTATACAGAGAATGCGGGAAAAAGCTGCGACTCTCTCCAAGTAAAATTTTTTGCTCAATATGGATATATATCACTGTTTCTGTCACTTAGCCTTCTTGAGAATTGTCCAAGCGTAGTATTGTATTCTCCATTGGAAAATAGACTTTCTGAAATGCATAAGCTGTTTGAACTTGGAACCTGAGTTAATGTTTGTACAAATTTACCTTAAGCTTGTAAACTGATGCAAAGTTCTATGGTGATGTTCATGGAGAAAAGTCCTTTGCTTTGTTCTTTATGTACTGCGTTTGACAAACACATATACTAAGCATGCCGTATGCCATCTGCCTTTGTTGTCGTTTTTTCATTTGCTCAACTGTAAATGAACTGGGACGAAGCTGTTTTCACAAAATTGTAACCTTCTGTGCCAATGATATGCTGTGGACTTCCTTATGTAAGCTTTTCGTTACCTTTTCTTTTGATGATAAAACTCTGTTTCTTTCTTTTTCCCCCCCTCATGTTTCCATCAGTGTAAAACTGGAGCAAGGGACAGTAACCTCTTTGATAGAAGAAAACGGAACCATTAAAGGCGTGCAATACAAGACAAAGGATGGGAAAGAGCTGGCGGCTTATGCACCTCTGACTGTTGTCTGTGACGGATGTTTCTCAAACCTGCGTCGCTCCCTTTGCAAACCCAAGGTTGAGAAAATTCACTCATTCCTCACGCTTTTCTGTTTCTTGAGTTGAAATTGAACTGCGTCAGTACCAAGTAGGACTTTTTTCTGTGCACATGTTTCTTCACGAGATGTAGATCTACTCTCATAAATCCTACTTTATTTTTCCCGCAGGTTGACGTACCGTCATGCTTTGTTGGCCTGATTTTGGAGAACTGTCAACTTCCTTATGCAAACCACGGGCATGTTATTCTGGCAGATCCCTCTCCTATCTTGTTTTATCCAATCAGCAGCACAGAGGTCCGTTGTCTCGTTGATGTACCCGGGCAAAAAGTGCCAAGTATCTCAAATGGTGAAATGGCTAACTACTTGAAGACAGTTGTAGCTCCTCAGGTATGTAACCATGCATTATTGTTGTATGTCATCTTTGTAAGATACTATCATGCCACAAATCCATTCTGGTATCCTATTGAACCGTGTTTATTTCATTTAGCTGAGTATGTGGGTTTTTCTACTCAGGTTCCTCACGAAATTCACGAAGCCTTTGTTGCTGCCGTTGATAAAGGAAACATAAGGACAATGCCTAATAGAAGCATGCCTGCTGCTCCCCATCCCACTCCTGGAGCTTTATTAATGGGGGATGCATTCAACATGCGCCATCCATTAACTGGAGGAGGAATGACTGTGGCACTCTCGGATATTGTTGTGCTCCGTGATCTCCTCAGGCCTTTGCGTGACTTAAACGATGCACCCACTTTGTGCAAGTATCTAGAGTCCTTCTATACCTTGCGCAAGGTAAGTCTCATCCCTTCTCCTAAACATTGTGAACCTTATCCACTTGTAAAATAATTCCAAGTTTTCACTCACATGTTTTCTCGTTTTCTGGTATGTGCAGCCAGTGGCATCCACAATAAATACATTGGCGGGAGCCCTGTACAAAGTCTTCTGTGCTTCACCCGATCCAGCAAGGAAAGAGATGCGACAAGCCTGCTTTGATTACTTAAGCCTCGGAGGCGTCTTCTCAAATGGACCAGTTTCTTTGCTTTCGGGCTTGAACCCTCGACCATTGAGTCTGGTTCTCCACTTCTTTGCAGTTGCGATCTATGGCGTTGGCCGATTAATGCTGCCTTTTCCTTCAATTAAGCGCATGTGGATCGGAGCTAGATTGATATCGGTGCGTTATCTACTTACCTGTTTGGTCAGGATTGTCCTCTTAAGTCCAATCATCTATGAAACCCGTTGACCATGGATGATCACAATGTTTGAGTTTTGTGCAGGGTGCATCGGGAATCATATTCCCCATCATCAAGGCTGAAGGGGTAAGGCAAATGTTCTTCCCTGCGATGGTTCCTGCGTACTACAGAGGTCCACCTGCGAAGTGAGATCCATAAGCCAAGCTCAAGCAGTAGCTAAAAGCTTCAATGAACACAAAGGACAGTCAGTGGTGGCATCTGCTTTCCCTTGTTCGGGGTCGTTGGGAGGCTAATGTTTCAACAGTGTCTGAAAGTTTTGGGTATTCAGATCTTGTCCATAACTTCATGTAGAAACTATCATGTGGGATGTTTCCTCGAATGTGTGGCTCTGTGACTCGGAACGAGACTAACTCATCAGATGATTGTTTTTGTTGTCGGTTTGTCTGTGTCGAGAGGTGAGGACAGTTTTTGAGGAAGTGTTATCTCCACCCAATCCCGTGCGATGAACATATCGAATTGAGCGCCTGAGTATCACCCAGGATATATATTTAGATGTTGATACTCCTGACATGGACAATTTGATTGATCAAGACCTTGGCGTATTCCCAAAATGCGGGGCCCGTGGGCAAGGAATTATTAAAAACTATAGGAAAAGAGAAGGGAACCCACATGGGTCATGAGTAGGATTCAAATTCAGAACTTTTTTACTCTATTTAAGACCTAATTCCGCAATTATTTACTCCGATATCTCAAACTGCTAATATCAAGAAATTTCACGACGTGGATCACCAGTGTTTTGGAGGCTGCTGATGATATCAGCTCACGCATCAGAGCATTTCTGTATAGTCGGAACTCAGCCATACTCAATGCATTTCTCCATAATGATACATGGTTGATAGCGTCATGTCAACAAAATGTATAATTACAAAGATATTTGAGACCAGCGACCTTGAGGCCTGACTGTTTTAACCATTTCCATGTTATTCTTTACAAGAGCCAGACACCCCCGGGCCGAAACCCATGCATGTCCACAAAATCCAATGGCTGTGGGAACTTGAGGTTCAGTACATCTTGTTTTTTCGTTCTTGTTTTATAGCTTCGTAGGACGTCATGACTTCTTTGAACTTTGCCTCTGCAACTTCTGTCCGTAAAATAAAAGACACAACAAAGAGAGAAAAAAATGTAGAGAATGAGAACCTAATCAATTCATTTAACCTGCACAAGCTGAAAAATTTCCTGTCTTTATGCAACAAAAAAACACAGCCCACCTTTATTATTCTGGTTCTGATCTGGGTGGAACTCCTTCGCCTTGGCCCTAAATGCTGTCTGCAGCAATTGAAAGGTGCAAATCTTGTTCACCATACGAAGCAAATACAAGATGGACAAAGTCATAGAAAAGAAATATACACTAAGCAGTATGATAAAGCTCAGTTACTGTACGAATTATATGCGCTGTGCGGAAGGCACAGAAGAAGAGGCAACAGAAATCTCATAGGAGCGTACAGGCTCAAATTAGTGAACTCAAGCAAATGCCCAACATACATGCCCCGTCCTGAACGAAAATCATGTGACATATTTCCAGTAAATGTGTTAGTGAAGTACTTTTTCTGGGGGCAGTATTGGAGTATGCATGCATCTGACAAACTGTGTAAACAGTCGGTAAAGACATCTTTAAACACATCTGGCTTCATACCTTGATCTCTGCTTCAGTGTATGGTGTTCTTCGGGACCTGTTGCATGAAAGACCAGTCAGAAAACATAAATATCAATGCTAAAGACAAGCTCAAACATTTTATAGGTTACCAACTCCAGTGAAAATCAAGTTAATGGAAATGCAATATCTGGAACTCCACATAATGAGTCTCCATTACACCTATAAAGGGGGATATTTTGAAAGTAGATATAGAATTCTCGTTATTACATCATCATACAGGAGATATGTCAGTCAACATAGTGATGAGAAGTGTAAATTGATAAGAGTCTAAGCTGCTTCCCGAAATGACTCAACAGTAGATGTCAAGTGACAGCTGCAAGGTCTAAAAACCCATTCAAAGTAGATACATAACTTTATCCTCATGCTTTAGACTATGGATCAACACTCAACATAACAGTCGTACAAGCATTTCTGAAATTGGTGATAATCCTCAAAGAAGATTACTCTTTCCACTATGCACTTTGCAGATGATATTGATGGACATTGGATCCAAATTTCATATACGGCAACAATATTTTTAAACTTTGTCAATTTTTTTTCTTGAATAAAATGAATAAGAAAAGAAGAAGGAGTACCAGAAAAAAATAAACACACTTTATCATTCAAGTTACATGTTAGGCACCTGTTTGAAAACCTTTGTTCCCCAATTTCAAGATGGTAGCGACAACAGTTTCCTCATACTATCATTACCTGTCAAGACCTAAAACTGAATAATGGTGTGATAATGGGTAAGTTGATCTATCCCTTGACTTTTCCTTGTAATTGGTCCAATGATCTCCATAGGATGCGTGAGCCTTCCAATACCAATCGTCCTGCTGGAAATGGTAATTGTATGCACCAGGATCATTTCGACTCCATCTCTCATAACTCTTTCTATATTTGGTCCTCTCTCTGTTAAAGATTCTTTGCATACGCCTTATATGCTCCTACAGAAGGACGACAGGCAAGGTCATCGGTTGACACTAGCATGACAAAGAAAACAAAGAATGCAGCCAAGTCCCCTATAAATGAAGCCCCTAGACCAGAATAAAGTCATATCACATCAAAGCTTGGATGAGGATGATATATATGCTCTTAGGCATAGAATAATCACTAGTACCAACCCATTCAGCAGCATTATCTGAAATTCTGGATACTGCTCTCACTAACTAATTCCTTGGAAGAGTATAGGCAGTGCGGCAATCAAAAGAGCTAGGAAGAGCTGGCTTATCTAAGTATCAAGTTGCCCATAAGGACGAAGCTATAAAGGACGGGAAGAATTTACATCTCCTCTTTGGGTGGTGAAAGTCAAAGATTAAATTCAATCTCCAATATCTGAATGCAGGGTTATGAGGTTCCTATTTGGGTCTTCTCAGGGCACTCACTAATCATATCTACTAAAGAATCATCAATTTAAATGCATGGATACTGTATAACGCGAGGAAAACAGTGATTGAAAATGATAAAGTTCATTTATCTGAAGTTTAACAAGTGTTCCCAGGGTGTTCAAATCTAAAATCCTCCATATTTTACTTTCAGCCACAAGTCCACAAGCCCACAAGCCCATAATAAGCAATAGAAACTGTGCATATACATCTCTATTGACCTGTGTCACTACCTGTCCCAAAATCTGATGCTATGGCAAGATCAAAGAACAAGATAGATACCTTCATTCCTTTGCCAGACTAGAATGACTACCACCGTGTATTGTGCTTTCAGCTGATATTTACAAGGGTAAAGGCATTTTAATAGTGAATTTCTCCCTGAAGTGACACCAATTTTACACATATCTTTAGTGGCCACAACATGGACCTTCCTATTAGAAACTTACCACTCGTTCCATTTCCTCTTCATAGGCCTCCTCAAGTCGCTGATTGTACCTCCTCCATGCTTCCTCCTGAAAAGCTGAACGGAATGTTTTTCTTCCTGACGCTTGTGACTTGGGTATCTCTCGCATTGCAAATTACAAGATCATATTCAGCTCCAACGGAAGACATTGCAAAGAACACAAATAAGGACTTCGTATCAATCTTTTTAAAGCTTTCGACTTCATGAAGCACATCTAAAGAAACTACACACAACTCTCAACTGATTCAGCCGGTCCATCGTAACTCAAAGTTTGACAATCCAGTCGCGCGGTTAATGGAAACGACCTATGTCAAGTTGATTCATTCAATCCAATCTTTCTGTACCTGAGAATAGAACCAATCGACATTTCTCCGTAGCTGCAAAACCTACAACAAACAATGAGGAAATCATCACCTCGGAGCAACTAGAATGACAAAGTGAATGCCCTTTTAAACTGACAAAGAATTGCAGAAACACGCATCAGCCCAGACCCCCACAATTATTGACAAACTCTCTAACGCAGCATCGCCTCGCCCAACTACGGGAACACGACTCGCCCACCAATCCCAGTGGCTTGCCAACACAGGCAATTCATCAAAGACGTGCATGAAGATGACGAGATTCACCGCAAAAGTGGTGACGAGGGAGCCAATCAAGCCGAACACGAATATGCCGTAAAGCTTCAAACTTTCCTGCTTCTCCCTAGGACGGCTCCTCGTCGACGACGGCCACCGCTCGTCCTTGCCCGGATTGCCGCCCTCCTCCGCCGTCATTTGGATTCAACCCGCGGAAAGAAATTCATCTCCGACGGTCGTCGGCGGCGGATAAAGACATGTTCTTTGGGGACCCTTTTGAGCGCGGATTACGCCTCTCGATCCCTGCGCCACCCCGCTCCAGTCAGATGACGAAGAAGAATGACGGAAAATGCTGGCTCATCCGGAACGAGGTTTTGGGCTATGGCGGTGGTGGATCGTTTCTGAGGATGAGAAGTCAGAACAGAGATGACGTCATGTATCTGCCACGGAGGCAGAGAGAGGAGAGAGCAATGAGAGATTGAGAGTGTGCCTCGTTCCCCGGTCCATGCTTTCTTTGATAATTTCTTCTTCACATTTTAAAAACACAAGCCCTCCCTATGTTATCATCTCTTTCCTATTTAGGATTGGTATTACGAAAAATCATAAATTAATATATTTATTGATAAACTTACTTCAATTTACCACTATATCTAGATTTTTATTCATCCACTTGATTTTGATATTTTGAAAATAGATTGATTGAATTTGAGAATTCACTCGTTGAAATTGAACAAGTTAACAAAATGAAATTGGATTCAGCTGAATAGTACTAATTAAATCAAGTGCTAATTATGTTTCTTTTCGAATTGACTGATCAACTTGTTATCAAACATTTTTTTTTTGGATTTGACGATTTTGGCAAAATTTTTTAATATTTTTCACTTTTATTATCATGAGAACAAATCCGTTAGTTTCCTTTAAATTTTACCATTAAATTACTGAATTAGATAATAAATGACAATTGCCAAATGTACCAATTTGGAATTTTGCCCTCCGTTTATTATAAGTGTACCGATTTGTGATTTTTTTATAGTATTAATCAAATTTAACGAAAATTAACAGAGGATAAATATGTTATAAATATATAAATTTGAAATTTTTGTGATCAAAAGGATTAATTTGAGATAAATTTATTATGAGTATACTAATTTGGGATAAATTTATCGCAAATACACTAATTTGATATTTTTCGTGATATTAACTCTTAATTTATAAGCATGATGTGTTTTTGTGAAAATACCGGGAAAAACTAGTGCACGAATATGCAACAGCTTCAAAAGGTTGGTCGCTGATCAGTATTTAGAGACACTGACGATTCTTCTGCTCCTTGGATCTTATAAGAGATGGTACATATTACAAATCCTGACTATATGCATAGTCCGATGAACCGGACCATATGCATTGCCAGCTTGTTCGTGGTCATGACTTGAGAGATCTAAAAAGAGAGAGAGTGGCACAAGGAAGCACTCCATAATTTGAGTAGCTGCCTCACTGCAAAGAAGATGATGCAAGGACAGACCTTGCAATGAAGTTCAGATACATAAATTTTAACTCGAGCAGTGAAGCTCGACCAGCGCTGCAGAATAAATTGATCAGAACGACGACGTTATTCGAAACAATTAAATATTCACATGTCGCAGTCTCTTGATGATGGGGTGAAGAAGACAATGCTATGTACATTGTCGCCCATGCCTGATCTCTCAGAAGGTGTTGTTCCACAGCACTCAATTGATTTCCACGACCCAGCCATACTTATCCTTGATCTGACCCATCTGGATGCCGACAAGGATATCGTATAATCTCCGGCAAGCGGTTTGAGCTCCGGTCCTGAACTCGATCCTGCGGTTTCCATGAATGAGAGTTGTCAGAATTGCGCGAAAAAGTGACATAAGAGACTGCAATAGATTGATTCTCCGTTCTGGCTTGTCTTTGGTGTACTAGTACAGTGATTATAGCTGACACAGACAGCGAGAAAAAAGGTTAACCTTTTGTCTTTGTAAGTAATACTGCCCACGGATGCAACTACGACAGCAGTTCCGGTGCAGAAAACTTCCTCTGCCTCCATTAGTTCTTCCACCGGAATAGCACGCTCCTCGACCTAATATGATTCACAGGCATTTTAAACCACGCACTTAAGATGGCATGTGATGCAGAGGTTATGGAACGGGATGTATCGTTGCAGACCAGGCTGGGAATTTTAGTGGGAATTACTCCTATGTATTTGCATAATTCAGTAATTATTCTAACCATGCAGATAGTCCATAAGGATCCGTGAAATTTAGCATTTTGTAGCTGCAATTTTAAGGCCAAATGTTGTTGGTCCTCTCTGTTTCGGAGTCGATAGACAATTACCTGGTATCCTAGATCACGAGAGATTTCTATGATGCTTTTTCTGGTGACTCCAGAGAGGATAGTCCCTTTTGTAGAAGGAGTTGAGAGGACATTTCCCTGGAAGAGAAAAGGATAATAAAGGCACGAGATGATTGCCAAGAGTTAGTTCATAGAAATAAAAGGAATAACAAACGACTCAAGCTTCTGATTCATCTACCCAATTCCACAGAAACTTTCACTTCACGTGTCCTGAAATTTTTCCAGGCCATGAGTTATGACTTATCCGGGAAACTTGGTGGATAATATCGTTTACATGTCGCACCAAATGGTTGAATTTGGACACCGTTTTTTCTATGTTACCTTCAGGACGAAAATGTTGCAAGAAGACACCTCCTCCAAATTTTTCTTGTCAACTGAGTCAAGATATAAGACATCAGAAAAACCTCTGCTTTTTGCTCTGCCTAATGCTTTCAAAACCTGCAAATTCGGTAGAGGAATGATCCCTATTAGAAAACACGAAGCAGTTGCAAAGTTCCTTCGAATCTACTTCAAGAATCATATGCTCACTGGTGCATAATTGGTTATAGTCTTGATGCCCCCAGTGCCACCTCGAGATGCACGATCAAACTCGTCCTCAATGTACAGACGCAAGGGCGCCGTGCCCTCCTGTACCCAAACCGCAAGCGTTAAGTGCCTCGGGTCTAAATTTTGATCCATAAAAGCTTTGTTAAAGGAGAGACTCACTTTGAAATAAGTAGCGACAGGCGACGCGTATATCAGAAAAGTGAATTCGGGGGCTGGTGCCAAACCCAATATCGGACCACTTCCCATGAGCAAAGGTCTTATGTAAAGAGACCCTTTTCCAGGAGGAGGAACCTGAATAATAACCACTGCACCGTGAGTAACTGGGATTCCAAGACAAATTCGAAATTCCACAATTTTTAATTAACCCATTTGGTGAATTGAGCAGCAGGAGGCAGCAGGAGAGAAGCAAAAAAAAAAAATTTTACCCATCGCCTGTTAGCGAAAGCGGTCTCTTTTACAGCGTCCACGAACTGCTCAACAGAAGGCGCAGGCATACACATCCTGTCAGCGCCAACCTTCATGCGGATCGCATTCTGATCGGGACGGAAGAGCAGAAGGCTACTGTTTTCTTTCCTATATGCTTTCAGTCCTTCAAAGAGCCCCTGGATTTGTTTTGCAAACTGTTAGATTTAGAGATAAAATTCATATGCATGGTGTCATTTTAAGTCAAGTTTCAGTCACATTGTTCTTTAGTCTACTTTTTCCCTCCCATGTTACTTATGCTACCACTTCATCCTGAGAAACCTCATTCCAAGCACGGTCTTGTTTGGATGATTTCAAGCTTGGGACATTATTCTTTGTTCTTTCCATTAAAATAATGCAGTATACGTCACAAATTCGTCTGCTTGGCTAACTATCAGAGCTCAGAAGCGGAGATCAGATCATAAACTCACCTGTCCATAGTTTAAGACTCCTGCCGAAGGGCTAAGCTCAATGTTCCCGTAAGGCTTAACTTGCCCTCGTTCAAACGTCCCGTTTTGTCCGCACTTCATTTGGTACATGTAATCTGTCGGCATCAGGCCGAACCCAAGGTTGTCCCAGTCCACGTCCGCATACTCATCCTCCTCCTTGCGTGGGCTGCCATCCAGAGTCACAGCAAGTCATAACAAAATCAAGATAAAAGAAAGTTGCTCCTAACCATCGTCTTTTTATCAGTTTCCATCTCTAGAGGGTCCACAGGTTCACACGTTCAGTCTTGGTCCTACTGAAAATTATATTCTTTCCTGCAGTTTTCTTGGATTCTCTGAGAATGCCAAAGTTGGGGTAGGCGTTGATAACACGTTACCCACATCAGCCATTAGCAATTTGCTTAAAAAAGTTCCATCACAAACTAAACATGTCGATTTCCCCTCCCTGTCTTCTTTCCCGAATCGAGCATGAGCGGTCTATCCGCAACGGCCATAACTTAGATCTACATGCTGAGATTTGAGAATATACCCCTTATAGAAGGAGTCACGAGAGATCCAAGTGCACATGAACGTGGGTTTTTTTACTCCGAAATCGAAGACCAAGTGCCCAAATAAACAATACTAATCAACGGGCCCTCGACTAACTTAATATTGTCAGCGGGCATAGTATATTACTCGCGCACCCCCGCAACTGCCATCAAAATCTGTCGGTTCGACACGCGCTCTCAAGCCGTCACGACAAAATCCGAACCATGCTCTGTTAGACGTGACGACAAAAACAGGATCATGCTCTGTTACCTGTAAACAGATGGCTCGCATGCTTGCAGCAGAGACGACGCTGCCTGAGATGTGTAAGCCCAGCAGCGTCCGAACTGGAGGAAATAGATTCGTCAGATTCATGAAATCAAAGCGATTTACTAATCCTCGTATGCAAAAGAGAAAGAAAAAGAATATTCCGTTCCCGGGATCTTCACCACGTTTGAACAGAGTAAAAAGAAAACTCTGTTACGGACAGTTCCTTTAACCTACTCGGCGGAGTCAATTACGTTCAACACGAGTCGCTGCTTTTGCTGTTAAGCTGTGTAAGCATATGAGGCCTCGTCCCTTTTTCACACGACTCGACGAGAATGGCCTTGTTATCTTTTTTGGCCTTTCCTTCCTAAAGATTCTTACGCTAAAAACAGACAAGATTCGTTTTTTACCAACTGGGCTCTTCTCTCCGTCAAAAGGAATTGCAGAATAGACATGACTGAGCTTCCGATTGATTAAAAGGGTCCACAAGCCCACGAACGGATAGCAAGAACACGAGCATCGTGCTGGTCCAAAGCTATCAAAACGACAAACAAGAGAGAGAGAGAGAAGATTCAGGTTCAAGTCACTAGCCTTCGATAGGGAAGAGCGAGAGCCGTTTCCCAGAGACGGCACGATCCTGCGGCAGACGAGGCTTCTCCAAACCATGGTTTTGGCCGGCGGTCGCTCCTGCTACGAACAGTTCCCGAGACTTCACTTCGCTTCGCTGTTTCCGAGTCTCCAACTGGACAGTCAGAGCATCACCACCCCAAAAAAAGAACCAAGTTTCGATCAGCAATAATTCTCGCGGGCCAGACGGGTGACGTGTTGAAAAGCGAGCGAATAATGACCTGAAGTTTGGGGAGAAGAGCAGCGGGGAGGGTACCCTCTCTAACCAGGAGCGCGCCACGAGGGAAGGGCACGATGTCGAGACGTTTGGCGGATGTTAACTGGACTGAGAGAGGGAAAACAGGGGAGCGCCAGAGCGGAGGGAGGAGAGGAAGCGCCAAGATATACGATCAGAGAATCAGAGGCAGTCGAGCACGGAACCTCCAACGTCCATCTATCGCGTTGGTCATTGGAGGAGGATATTTAAGAATTTTACATACGGCGCACTAATAAAAAAACAGTCCGACTTAGCTGAACGTTCTCCATGACGGTCAATTAATGACTGCTCCCCAAATTTTTTATTTTTATTTTTATATTTTTTTGTCATTGTAAGCTTAAATTGAGAGATAAAAATTTTAGAGGGTCCATACAATCAATTTTCGTGAGTATAATAAAAAAATAAATTAGATACTATAATATAAAAATTACAAGTAAAAAATATTATTACCTATTAAAAAGATTGATGACATTATATGGATTTATTAAATTTAAAAATAAAAAAAAATACTTGAGATGTTAGCTTTGCAATTAATAATAAAATCATTGTTGGCTTCTCAATCCTTTCGTCAAAATCAAATTGCTTTAGAAAGACTCTCCGGTAATCTAAAATTAAGATCAGTAGTATGGATTACGCATAGAACAAATAAAGTAAAGAAAGGAAAAAATAAGAATAATGAATTAGTAGAGAAAAAAAATTTACCCCTTTGATACAAATCTCAAAGATGAAGATGTATTGGGCCTAAAACATTACAAAATTAATCTTAATCTCAAGTATTTTTTTCATCTTTTAAATTTAATAGATCTATATAATGACATTAGCGATTTCTTTTTAATATGTGGTAATATTTTTCACTTGTAATATTTATATTTTAGTATCTAATTTAGTTTTTCATCATATTCATGAAAATTAGTTGTGTGGGCTCTCTTAAGATTTTATTTCTCAATTCAAGATTGCAATAACAAACATATAAAAAAAAAAAGGGTGAGATGAAACGGATTGAAGAAGTCGACCGGTCTCATCACAAAATGAGCAGTCCTTTGCCGATTGTCACTTTGTTACTTGATAGAGGACGGTCAACTAAGCATTTTTCAATAAAAAATCATCAATTCGAAAATCACGCGTGCCTATGTTTTGGTAGGGTTTTGAAATAAAAAAAATCAAAATCACATCTTTATTTTTTATTTATTCATCAAGAACAGACAAATTTAAAACCCTGTTTGGAATCGTTCACGCCGGTTTTGGAAAGAAAAAACTCATAGGGTTCATATGCCATCGCTCCAAACTCCTTGTCGCGACTGTAGATTATGCAAGTGATACAATTGACCTACATAGTAGTTAGACAATTACATGGTTACTGGTCTAAGTTTTGGAAGGAGCAAAAGAGGGTCGGCATGGGTATCTAAATATGTATATAATTAATGATCAAGATGATATTAATTTATCTGCAGCCGTGGATTAATACGGTGAGATCTCCGTGTATTTAATGGTCGAGATGATATTAATTCACAAGCTTATCCCTTTCGAACTTTGGAAGGAGTAGGAAAGGGGGTAGCGCATACCCGAATTCGGGTGGATCGGTAGAGTTTCCACGTTGGATGGAAAAAGCATCCAAAGAGCTTCTTTTATTAGGTTGCCCAATAATGCTAAGGGGCTTCTTCATCAGGTTCATTGTATCTCGCAGGCAGTGCCGGAGAAGGACAAATATGGAGCTTCCATCTACATAATTCATTAAATACATTTAATGGAGATATTAAAAAATGAAAAGATTCGAACTCGGAATCTAAAAGATTTGAACTTGGAATCTCTTCGAGTTTTATGTATGTTTAGCTTAGAGAGTCCAATCTATGACTAAAGTGTGTAAGGAGTGGAAATATATAATAAGGAGGGGAGCACAAAGAGGGACCTATAAAATTTGAACTCAGGACCACATCAATTCTCCAATGTATACTTATTCTAACATTTATTTATATGTGTATATCAATAATCTTTCTCTCATTCGTAAGCTCTATTAAGGTTTGCTTATACTTAATTCAGGTATCATTCTACACCATGTCTCAATTTGAATAATTTATCTCTGGTCTCACGAGATTTCTTCTTGTCGCGACCAAAATTCCGGGTGAACCACCTAGGGTTGGGCTAATGAATTGCTAAGCCTAAACTTAGCTCGAACTTTCCCAAGCCTATATCAATTTGTGACTTAAGTTCAAGTTCTTAACATGCCAATGATTTTCAATCAGGAGTCGTCACTAATATATCTTTGGTGGGTCGATTAGAAACCCAAGTACTTTACTTCTGTGAATTAGAGATTTTTGGGTTCAGGGACTTGATCACGCTAAATTTCACTAACGCCTTTTCGGTACCTTTTTCTTTTATTTTGAAAAAAATGTTTTGCAAGTAATTTGAATCGATTTTAATTCATTTCCCTAACATGTGAGGTGACCATGCGGGTGCGCAAACCATCAATTTAACACCTAGATAAAGCAGTGAATAAATTGCATGACTTAGCTCATGACATCGAAAGTATCTGCAATGCTAGATCAGAATTCGCATCGACAACCCTAGATATGATTTCTAAATTAACACGTAATCACTTAATTCTTTTCAAGATTTTCTCTTATTTAAATGAAGCCTAGAAACCATATGACGTACAAATTTTTTAACTAAAATGACATGCAACATGCAATCTAATATGTAAACTATTTGTCACGTGACATTTATTAAATGACCTAATCTAATGATAGGTAATTTCTAATTAAATGGGCCTAACAACAATCATTAAAGGTCCATTTGTTTCGCAGAAAATGGGCCATTTTTAGAAAATATTTTCCCAAAAGTCATTTTTCAGGAAAATGACAATATTTTTTGGTGTTTTGCTAAAACCTGAAAATGTTTTGGAAGATATTTTCCAATGTTCGGTAAGGAAAATATTTTATGAGACTTCACCACTTAGGCATGTGTCACTTATCAACCTATAAATCCATCAAATATAAAGTTGAACCTATAAATCCATCAAATATAAAGTTGTCTTTGAATTCAGGCAAACTTATTTCATATCTTTATTCTCTTATTGTTGCCAAACGCTCATCTACTCTAAAAAAATATCCGTATGGATTTTAAAAAGAAGCAAAGCATGTATAGCCCTCATGAGAATCTTCCAATTGAGTGGCCTATTCTCCCGTTGCGTCTTTTGTGTTCTAATAAACAAAAAAAAAAAAAAAAAAAAGAAGCAAAGCATGTAGAGAAAATGATAAGCAAGAGTGCGGAGCGCAAGCTTAAGATCGACAAGCTCAAGGTTCGCCCTGGCAACGACCGACGACTAGCTAAGAAGGAAGAAATGAGAAACAAAGAAAAGAAAAAAAAAGAAAATTAAAAGAAAATTAAAAGTAATTCAAATTAAAAAGGAAAAATAAAATTAAAAATAATTCAAACAAAAAAAAAAAGAAAGAAGAAAAAAAAAAAGAGAGGAGGAAGTGAGGATTTATAGAGGTGTGAGATAAGATATATCGAGTGAGGAAAATATTTTCCACTTTTCAAACATAGAAAATATTTTCCCTTAATTTTTCCCAAGAAATTCATTTTCCGTGAAATGAACACCGAAAAATCCGAAAAACATTTTCTTGGAAATTAGTTTTCGCGAAACAAACGGAGCCTAAATGACATACATTTTTGTGAACCTAACTCTATATGACATGCATTTTTGTGAACCTAACTCTATATGACATGCACATGATATTTTTGTATTTTTTATAAAAATTCGTAATTAAAAATTACTAATAATAAAAATCTAACTAAAGTGATATATTATCTATTCTAAGTTAGGAATAGAGTAATCTGAATCCTATCTTAACTTAAAAATTATCTCATCATGCAATTTAATTCAAAAAATATTATCTAAATGAATCTAACTATTCTATCATGCAATTCAATCTAGGAAATTGATTCTAATCTACATGATATGCAATTTTTGTATTTTCAGCATAAGTAAAGCAATAAAGATAAGCATCAAATTGCTCAAGATCATATATCATCCAATCGATGCGGATAAAGAAATAATATCCAATCAACTTGTAATCTCGCGAATAAAATCGATAAATTGATCTTAAGCCTTAAAGATCAAACTACAATTTTAAAGAAACTATTGTTTTTAAATAATATCCAATCAATGTATCGTCTATTCTTCTCCCTCAAAAAATCTGTAGCCGCCACACTTCCAGCCTCTTCTCGGTCTACTCGCCAGAAACTATTCTTTTGCTTGCATGAAATAAAATCATAACACCCGTAACGTTACTAGCAAATCTGGAAAAACACCTAAAAAGAAGAAAAATCCACCGAAATTCTTATGACTCCTCTTTGACCGTAGACACTTCGGGGCGAGTGGTGATGTCCAGAGAGCACACTTGCGCTTGAGTTGGCTTTTGTGGATGAGCCCGGTCAACCATAAACTCCACCGTCCCTCTGTTTTTCTTGGGCGTGTTCATTTCCTTTCCCTGCGTTCTTTATAAACGATAGATGGGCAAAGACTTGCAGGTACCATGAGCTGGCTCGTCGGAAAATATAGGACAGCAACTAGAGCCACGGGGGTCCACCGGAGAACTTTTTATTCTTCTCAAGTGTGTTCTCCCTTTCCTTTTGCTGTTTCTCTCTTCTCTGTATTACCCTATTTCCATGGCCGAGCCTCTTTCCGTGCAATGGCCGTGTTTTCTCAATTGTGTATTCTCCCAAAAACCCTACGTGAACAACCTTTTTATAGGCCAAGAATTGGGGTTTTATTTTTTTCAAATCCATGAAGATTTCTTTTTCAAATGCAATATTTGTTTTTCGGAATGTAATACTTGTTTTTGATACGATTCAAGATTGCAAGAGGATTTTTCTCGAATTTGAAATCTCGCAAAGATGAATTCGTAAAATCTCCTCGAGGATACTGGCTTGGGCCAATTTGTTCGCTTCGTGGACTTAATCTGGCCTGCTAAGTTAAAACTCAGAACCACTAATTCAAACTCATCCGTCACCGGTCCAATAAATAAATGCAAAAATTACAAATTAAAAATAAATACACCTAAGATTATATGCTATGCAATTAATATTATTTTTTTAGGGATTAAAATGAATCCCAAAATTTAAGTGTCAACACTTCCTTAAGATATTCACTAAACACGGATACACATCGGAAATCAGCAATCAATCAACTATTGACTTTGATATTGTTTGTTAGTCGCGCACAAAAGGCCTAAACTTTTACTCCATTAACATATCCAATTAAACCTATTTATACTCAAAAGTTTTAACCTATAAATGATGGGTCAAACAGAATATATTAACTACTCCGGAACTCCACTGATCCTCCAACGTGGAATGATTCAAACACAACTCATATGAGTATATAAAGACGACCACCATCGAGCGATCACCTCAATCTCTCTCTCTCTCTCTCTCTCTGCTGTGGTGGTTCCCGTCTTCGTGAGACCACAACACAGCGGTTGTCCTCGTTGGGTAATGCTTACATCTCTCTCTCTCGGTGGGATTACATGGTGAGGACCACTGGTTGTGATCTACACGGTTGTCGCTCCAATAAACCCTAGATCTAGATTTTTTCCTTCTTAAATAATTTACTAGGAGACAAGGAATTTAGTGAAGTTTACATAATGTGAACAATGAGCTTGGCTCTTTAATATACTTTACATTTACATTTTTCTTGTTTCGCCATGCATCAGGATAGATTTGATGCGGACGGTAGAGATGATATAAGACGTTGCAACCACAGGATTGACTTTGCTACACGTTTTTGATTATGATGTATGAGCACGTTATCAATCTCCTCAACCATTTTAACCAGTAATTAAAAGACTTTGCAGAAACTTCTGTACTGAGACTCGGAGAAAAGGAGCGGGACAGAAGACTTTACTTGCAAATTAATCATCATCTCCTTTTAGAAGTTTTGCGAGATCTGATACAAGAGAAGCCTCAAAACTAAGTAAGTCCTTAAATTACTTCATCCGGTTCTCGTTTGAATTATGGGATCACCTGGATATAAAACAAATAGAGTTTATTGTTGGGTATAGGGCAAGATAAAGATATTGTACCAATTGAGAGTACAGGATGTGCAATCACCTGCATGTTAAAATAATGAATGTATCTATGGAGCCCATTGTCTGTATATCCAATGGAAAGGGCCAAAAACTTCACAAAAACTTCTGTATTAAGAGAGAGAGAGAGAGAGAGATGAGTTTACTCACAAATCAATCATCATTTTCTTTTCGAGGTTTTGCAAGATCTGATCCAAGAGATGTCTATTCTTTACGACATCCTAAGATGGTTCTTGAACTTTCGATTTATTTGATATGATCCTTAGACTTTTAGTATATATTTAACTTAATCATAAGCTACACGGAAGTGTGAAATGTTGTTCTGGCCAAAATTAAAGCACCATTTGTATTATTATCCTACTATGAAACGAACATGCTTCGTTGGCCATTTTATCAAACGGGGGATGGCTCCAACCAACCCTTACCCTCTCTTGTCACCCATCGGAAATTTTATTTCCATTTTATTTAATATGATCCTTAGACTTTTAGTATATATTCAAATTAATCATAAGCTACGCGGAAGTGTGAAATGTTGTTCTGGCCAAAATTCAGGCACCATTTGTATTATTATCCTGGTATGGAACCAACATGCTTCGCTGGCCATTTTATCAAATGGGGGATAGCTCCAACCGACCCTTACCCTCTCCTATCACCCACCGGAAATTTTATTTCCATTTTGGTGTTTGTGATCCGTGACTTCTACTGCCGAATCAGGCGATGAGCCTTGCTTCCCCGCGGGCAGATTTATTTCCATTTTGGTGCTTGTAATTTTGTGCGATGCCGAGTTGCCGGCGCACGGCAATGGGCCAGCATCGGGTGCTCTAGCTCCTCCAATGTCTAACCCCTTGTGCACACCTCGACAATTTGAATTGGTGAGACATTAGGGTGATCTCAACAAAGGCGTTCACCGAATTTTCCTCTATCAGTTCAAAGCAATGAGAGAAAACGACGCACTTGCAAGACGAAATCGAAAAACGGTCCGAACATTTTCGTGACGTAATGTTCATTTCCCAAAGGGCCGATCCTGAGTTCTTCAACATTGTCGTTTTGTTCGGGGGAACTATCGATCAAGGGGATGAAAGAATATTCTTGTGTGTCCTAAAATTATCAGAATTACTTCGTTTTCCAAACCTAACTTGCATCTTCTTCCCCCTCTTGTCCTTTTTCCCAAACGGATGCGACTCCAACTTTAGCCAATCTACAGAACTCTCGACAAGAGTCTTTGGTCGTTTGCCGAAATTATTGTTACTTGAGTTCACTCTCGTTTGGAGGAAGCCCAATAAATAATAAATCCAAGAGAGCTTGAGTCTATATGATAAGTCATATGAAGAAATAGAATTTTTCACTATAAACGCAATAATGAAAGAAAAAAAGAAAGCGAAAAATCTGGAGTTTGGGAATCGATCTAATTTACATCAATACGGCATCATAGTTTGATTCGCGGTCCAATTAAACTGAAATTTTGTCAGTGTGTTTGTGGCGTATTCTTTTCGAATCAAATGATTTGATTTTCATTTGAAGCTCCTACACCAGGTTTTTTGTGAGTTGATCAAAACTTGCGTTTTTTTTATATCAAATTTATATTTGATTTCTTATGAAATTTATGCGTATTGCCAATAATGATGTTCTTGAAATCTTTGCTATTAAATACTTCTAGTATTTACTAGAGAAGAAATTTGTTCACCCAATTTATTGACAGTCAAGATTTTGGGTGAACTCCAGTCCAATGGTTTTGATCTCCTCACATAGAGGAGGTTTTCCACGTAAAACAATCGCATTGTATTTGCGTGCTTGATATGTATTTTGCTCTATTACATCAGTTCCTATTAAATTTGCAAAATATGGGAGATTATTTTATTTCGTTACGTTAATCCGATATTGTTTAGGTTGTTGCTGTTCTCCCTACGATTAATAAGCTTGGTTATTAAATTTATCTCAATCTCTTCAGATTATCAAATACACCCATTTTTGAATTTGTTTCAAATATATGTTACTATCAACATTCGGATAAAAACACCAGGAATGTCATAACTTTTGTACGGTACTCATTTGAATATCATAATTTTTTTTTTTCGTTCACTTAATGATATGGTGCTCACATGGCGCCACTATAGCATTATTTTGTTCTTGGCGATTGATAATAATAAAAAATTGTAAAACACCTTATGCAAAATAAATTTAAAAGATTTTACCAAAAAAATAAATATAAAAGAAAAAAAATATTTTTCAAAAATTCACTATACCTCTTTAGAACGTAAGGTCATAATTACGTGTAAAAACGTCGTAAAAGTGATTTTCTACATGGCGACGTTCCGTCGTTATTATATTAAAAGTGTTGTAAATTTATAATACAATGCTGTGCTTTCATGAAATATTTCGGCCGCATCGTGCCATGTCTAAAGGTATGTCGAGCGACGGATATATTTCCGCTTTCTCCGTAACTCAAAGTGCCAGAACAGAAGTGGTGCTTTACAAAGATCACCTTTTGGACAGTGGATCCAAGCGGTAATGTCAGAACATGGTAGATTTTGATAAGTTAAAAAGAAAATAGAGAGGGCTGGCTGAAACCCTATACCTCTATAGAGATTAGCCGTTGAAATAATAGCAAGATCATCTTAAAACACACCGCCAAATCAACCACCGATCGTTGCAACGTGACGGGTAGATCCTTTGTCCTCCCTAGTGGAGGCCCAGGTTCGAAGCTCCTACGAAGCAAGAAGGCTGAATCGCTGTGTAATGACTTACACGTGGCGCCGGGGTGATGGTTTCCCCGCTAGCGACACCTGGGGGTTTACGTAGCGGTTGTAGGTCAAAACAGGTTTCTCCAAAGACCAAAAAAAAAAAAAAAAAAAAAACCGCCAAATCTTAAAGACTCCATTTAATTTATGGAAAATAAATTATTAAAAAATGTTTTTCTAAAAATAATCACTTTTATTACTTAAAATAATTAATTAATTAATTATATATTTACTATCGATAATAATTTTTATTTAAATATTTTTATAAATGATAAAAATATTTATTATTTATTTATTTTCTGTTGATGTAACCCCATCACGGATTTGCACACTTCAATTCATCCCTCCCCTCTTCTGTCTACCCTTAACACTGGGACCTGTCAAATCTATCACGGATTTGAGTGCTTATAGTTGACTTATGCGGTTCATTGCTTCCGCAACTTTCCTCTATAACCATATTACGTAACAGTTTGAAAATTCGATCAATTATCCAAATCAATAATTGGGGACATGGGTAGCTTCTCTACTTCAATATAATCGCGTTCCTTTTTCTCCTGTGGACTAACCTTACTTTTAGGTAAAATTTGGCCACTTTGTACTATTAAATGGGTGAGAGCAGACAAACAAGACTAGGGGAGGTTGACCCCGTGGCCCATGACTACTTTAATTCAAATAGGAGCACCATCTTCTCCAGTGGCTGCATTTTTCACACTTTGCTTGTGCGTCATATGTAGCGCGAGTTCTTTGCAGTTGATGGATGACGGAAGGTAGATATGCTTAACGTGTAATTAGGGATGATCTATATTATAATAGGCATGATCTTTCCAGATGGGAGACACTTATCATCATTGAGCCAAACGACAATATTTGGTGCCACGATAATAATGTGGACAACGCACGGTAGATAGGCAGGCGCACATTTGGAAGCCTTATCCCCAGACTTCTCCATTCAATCCCAATCCTATAAGTCTTCCGAACTTCATGGTCATCCTCGTTTGCTCCACTCCAGAACTTAACGACATCTATGTTTTTATGGTAAAGATTTTATATTTTTTTTTGTCCCTATCCATGCTTTTTCTAATCAAGTCTGTACACTTTTTATTTGTCATATCAAATCTTTCTATTTTCACAAATTTTCTAATCCAATCTATCAGACACCAGATCTAGTCAAATCTAGTTGGCATGGCATTGGTAGGCGCCAAAGTAGGTCAGCATGCATGCACATATAAGTGCATGCCCACATGGATGTTGTGCACGCCCACATGGATGTGGGTGAAATAATTTGTCAATGAAGATAATGTTTGAGTGTGATTGAATAAAATTTAGACAGTATCAATAATCTTCTAGATGTTCACATATAAAATATTTTATTCATGTCACACTACACTAGGACATTGTCCAATAGTCACATCGATTAGATTGGTATTAGAGGGATTTGATTGGAAACATGGGTAAAAATAGAAAGACTTGAATAGATAATAATACATATCGAGTAGAAAAAGCACAAAGTTATAGGGCCAAAAAGGGGAATATTTCATATTTTTAGACGCTAAAAGTGGACTTAGACCAATGGGCAAGCATTTCTATGTCATGCTAAACGGAAATGAGTCTTCCGAAACTCAAATCCCATCAGGAATATTACACCAAAAATTCTCTCATTTTTAGAGAGAAAGCATTGATTTGGCGCCAAAAATAAATGCAAAAAAGCTAAAATTTCCAAATAAAGATGATTCTAGAAAATCGACCGAGTGGGTTTCGGCAAGGGCAGCACCACTGCTTGCGTTTGCTAGTGAGGGCTTGCTAGTCCTCGCTCTGCAGATGAGTGATTGTAGGCTCTCGTTTGTGGCCAAGCAAGGGTCGCCGGCTTTGTCGACAAGGATGGGTGATGGTGCCGCCATCACCATCGCTAAATCACAAGCTCTATTTTTCTTTTCTATTATCTCCAACGCTGTCATTTTAGAATTTTTTTGGATTTTTTGTTTATCCTTTTTTTTGGGCTTTTTATTGATGTGGCGCCTACTTGGCACAGGATATCCTTAGATAATATTAAAAATTGCCAAACTGATCTTCCAACGACTTCCGCATTATAACTTTAGAGAATTTGGTTGAGCAATTGCTGAAATGAAAATATTAAACTAAATACAGAATGTTTAAAACTTGTCTGCACTAATTTGAACTAAATGATTAAGACTTTAATGTAATATTCGTTGTTGCATAACCTAAATCATATTTTTTACGTGATTAAATTGCGTTACAACATAATTATCACATCGACATATGTAGGAAAAAAAATTTAACCGAAACAATTAGCTTTGATATTCAAGTGTCATTCAACACAAATGATCCAAATGCAATTCAAACTAGAGTTAGAGATAATGATCACACGGAACCAAAGTTATGACTTTTTTTTTTTTTTTTTTTTTTTGGTCGTCAAAGTTATGACTTCAAAAATCTCAATTTTCAATAATTTTTGTCCACTTTTTAAACATTTACGGGGGGGTCTATGTACAGGCAAATTTGATGTGAAACTCCCAACTAACGAGGTCAAATTCACGTGTACTCAACATATATAGGTACCAATGATTTTTCTTTTAAAAATAAAGAATACACCAATTTAAATTTTAAATTTACTCCACTCAAATTCAAGACTTAATTTATTTTGTAAAAAATAAATGATTGGAAAATGTATATTTTTATAATAATCACTTGAAATAATTAATTAATGAAATATATTTTTATTACTCATAATAATTTATATTTAAATATTTCCTTAAACAATGAAAATATTTTCTTTCTTTTATTTTTATAAGCGATACAAGTGATGATATTTAAGAAAATATTTATCAAATTATTTATTTTCCATCGAAACATACACGGTCTTAATATTCCCATTTAGTAAAGCTCGCTGGTTTTAGATAAATTACTCACTCCTCACCAGTTGACCAACGCCAATCTATGACAATAAACTATCGGCCACATATTCCGTCACTTCCTCTAACTATACTTTGGATTCGTTAGTACCAAATCGTGATATCACCCACATATAAGATTAACCAAATGTAATGTGATGTCCACATTTGTAAGTTGCCATTGAAATAATTGATCGGAGGTCCTCCAATAAGGAGCAAAAGAGAATACGGCCATTCCAAATCTAATCAGTTTACAAACAGGACAGTGGCTGAATGATCACTCAGGAAGGAAGCAATGGCGATCCTTGATGGGATCGATCCACTCCGCAATTTCAGCTGGTTAATGCTCTCTCGTCTCCTCCATTCAATGCGCACGAACCTAGAAAAGTCGTGTGACATATGTCTGATGGGGAAATGACGCGACGTTGATCAGAAAGTCAAGTTCACCATGGTCATGGAGGCCCTGGGATATTCACTTTGATACGTATGCATGCATCCTTCACAGAATATCAAGTTTCTCATCTTTTCACCGTGTCAAATTATTTCTAAAAACTTATTTATCAACTTTTCGTTATTTGAATGATAAAAAAATAATTATTTTCAGAAATTTATTCAGCCACCCTAACTCACTTTAGACGTGGATGGCTATTATATCAGCTTACCCAGCAATAAAACATGTAAGCACACCTCGATGTGGAGTTTATCTTTTCCACCATAAGGCTCTTAAATTTCCTATCTATCTTTGTTTTCCTGATAAAAATGGAATACAAATAACGGAGCAGGGTCTCCCACGCCGGGGTGGATTTCCCGCCTATTTCCTTCTTGAGCCTTTTAAGAACTTACTTAGGTTTGGAGTCAAATTAATTCCAGAAATTTATTTATCAACTTTTCATTATTTGAATGATAAAAAGCTAATTAATCTATGAAAAATATAATAAGTTTAAATTTGAAGAAAATAATTTTCCTTTCTAATAAGAAGGAAATCACTTTTCAAAAATTGCTAGATAAATAAAAATTAATATTTTTCTTGAAAATGATGCGATGAAAAATATTTTTCTTAATCAGGAAAATTTCGGTGAAAAAACATATTTTTAAGTCCGAGCATTTTGATATCATAATCGTTTTGATTTATTAGAAGTGCGGCGGACAATGTTTAAGATGGATTATGCATATGGTGGCATTATGATGCTTTAATTGGATTAAAAGTTGATGAGATCGCATGGTGCCTGGAAAAAAAATGCTTTAAGAGGACAGCTACAAAGCACAAGCCGCTTCCAATGCTGCCACTGTTGTCCTTCCTTATCCTTTCTCCTATTTTCCTTTGTTAAGAGGCTGTGAGGACATGATTCTATAACTTGAAGAAGATTTGTAAGCATAATTTTGCTTTTCTTATTAGCGTATCGGTTTTTTTCTTGGAGAAGAGTTTAAAAATTCGTCTCATTAAATGTCGAGTTCTTGCATTCAGTACAGCATCTAAAATGGGATTAATTCCCCTTTAATCTATTTTCCAAAAAAAATAGTAAATAATAATAAAATGATTAAGAAAAACGAAGGCATGGACGACGGTCAATGAAGCAGACCGGGCAGAGCATACGGTGAAAGACAGACGTGGGCGGGGGGGGAGGGGGACAAGAGAGAGGCTGAAACAAAAGAAGCAAAAGAAACATGGGGTGCACGGCAGGCTGAAAAGTATAGAGGAGTGGGCGCCAGAAGGGCAGAAAGAAGCATTCGGCAAGCAAGAGGCATGGACGGGCTAGGACAAAAAGACGGACAAGACCACAAGGGGACGGATTGAGAAAAGAGCAAAGGTTGCGTGAAGCAATGAGCGAGAAGGGACATGGGAGCTTTTGGAGATCACACGCCTGCACTCAGATCAGTTCACCGTCGCTTTCTCACGAAGGGCTCCTCCACCAGCACCTTGTATCTTCCGTCCACGTCCGATAAAAGGTGCGGCAGGCAGGCGCCGGGCCCATCATTGTCCTTCGCTGCCATCACCCGCTTCACAGTTCCCTGACGCCACCGTCGCCGGGCCTTCCTCCTCCTTGCGGGCTCGGCTCGCCCCGCTGCCCGCCTCCTCTCACCACTCCATCATCGCTGCCCTTCATCGTTCCTCTGGCTAGTGGCCACAGCCAGCTCGCCGTCATTGCCACTCCTCGCCCCTCTGAGCTCGCCCTGCCGTTGAACTGCCGCCGCCTGAAGAGCTGTGAGTATGTGCATCGTGGGGTGTTGCGTGCGTGCCGGGAGCAGCGAACGGACGTGCGAACGCGTTCGTGGATGCGTGCGCGAGTGATGAGCGAGTGTAGGGTGGGAGCGCGTGAGGGTGAGGTAGGTGCAGAGTCCAGTGAGATGGCCCAGCGTGAGCGCATACGAGACGAGTGGTGGGTGGCCGAGTGAATGCGCATGTCTAGCGATTTGCGTGTGCATAAAGTGTAACCCCGCGGATGTGTAGGTGTATGCTAGGCCCATCAAACGAATGGATCAGATCAAGAAAAGTCCAATTTAAATTGACCCATGTATTATATAATGCAAATTCAGCGACCCAAACCATACAAAACCCTTAACGACCTGAGATCCGTATTTAGTAATTTTTTTCTCCTTAAATTGTCATCTTGGAAGAATGGACGGCTTTTTGACCGGAAAAAATAAAAAAGAATGGGCAACTCCAAATTTAATTTGGGTTGAAAGTATGCTACTAACTGATCCACTAACACTCATCTATTGTGGGCTTCTCCTCGCAAAAACCATACATGACCCATATGTTAAGTTTAAGATGATTTGTGTAAATAAACTTGGGTTGACATATGGATTTGTGATCCATTTTAACAGTTCTAGTATATGTACGTGACCGTGAGTATCTTGTGAGCTGTGAGCTGTATCAAGCATGCCATGCATGCATGTGTTGGCTCCATTGAATTTCTATCAAGTCGTGATCGTTTTATCGTGTTTGTGTATTGATTGCTTGCGCTATGCATATGGTAGACCCTCATGCCCCGCCTATGGATAAAGAATGGGCTTAGTGCCATTTTGAGAGAAATAGAATGTTTAAAACTGAATTGACAATCCCATAGAATATGTTTAGGACTTTGGACAATTATCCTGAAAAGAACTGAAGACTGCAGAAGGAGCTTCAAGAGCTCAGACGTTTGAAGCTAAAACCACCACCGTTTCGCGTTTGGCTTCCAGCATCAACCCTCAATGTGTGCCCTCTTTGCAAGCAGGTATAGTGCTGCTGATGTCTCCAAGAAATTTATTTTGTTAGCCAAATTCTGCTATTTCAATCAAGAGATTTGCAGTGCTGACATTTCAATCAAGAGCTTTGCACCATCCTCTTGTAGTGCTTCTTCAAGGGCCAGCATTCTTGGGCTGGGGCTTATTCAGCGGACCCAAAAACGCTTTCGACATCCCCCTGTCAAATTCCTACATGGGGACCTGTGATAGCCTTTGATCGTGTTTGAAGTTTGATCTTCAAGTCTTGGTTGGATAGACCAAACTTATCGTGCATGCTTTCCCAAATGGTGGCGAGGGGTTCGTGCCTCGAGGAGACGCTGCGGCGGAGCACGAAGGCACAGAGAGAGAGAGAGAGAGAGAGAAGGGAATTTTGGGGATTAGGGTTTGCTGGGTACGTTTAGCATATGCACTTTTGAGGTTAATTTTTTGGGGAAAGTGGGGCTAAATAGATGCGTGAATTACTTTAAAAAGAGAATCGTGAAGATAAGTTTAACCCCCTTAATTTAGAATATTCAATCCTAAGTTTTAACGATGACAAATTCGTATTTCCATAGTATCTATGTCTTAAACTTCACATTCTTACTTAGAAAAATTCATCTACACCATAGAAAAAACATGTTTCAAATGGAGGCTATACCATAGTGATGTACAAATGATCCCGTTTGGTTCAACTTTCCCAAGGGTTTTGAGTTATTAAAGCCCATTGAAAAAAATATTAGGCATTTGGTGAGCATTTTCAAAAGCTTATTAGCCAAATGTCAGTATTGAGAAGGCTGAAGGCCCAAAGCAGGCGAGATATGCTTCTTCGATATTTTAGAAATGCAAGTTCACTTTTGCTATTCACCCATTGACTTTTTTTTTTCTTTTTAGGTTGATTGTTCATCTTCCTCTTCCCCAATAGTTGTTGGAGGCTAGCCACTATTGCTTAAGGGCGGTGCATCTCTAGCGACCATCGCCTAGGTTTGTGTGACCCAAGCAGCGACGCCTAATGTTGCAACCCCAAGCAACACTGCCTGAGGTCGCGTGACTCGAGCGACCCCTGCTTGGGTCGCACAACCTCAGGCGCTACTGCTTGGGTTCGCACAACCTTAGGCGAGGCTGTCAGTTGACCAATGATTGATTAGCTGTAAAGCTTCATCCAATTTGATTTTAATTTTTTAAAATTAATAAAAAAAAATTCATATGTAGGGTTTACCAAACGGTATTTACATCAAAATCACTTCCCAATGCATGTTAAAGTTACAATTTGCCAAATACTAAAGCATTTCAAAAAATCCTTTTATCCCAAAGATATTTGTATTTTTCCAAAACTTTTCCTCACAGCCAAACTAACCTAGCCCAAAGAGGACTATTTAGGTCTAGACAAGTAGACAATGCAAATGTAAATGTAAGTATTCGTCTATTCGAACATCCACTATTTTAAATTTGTCATTCATTTTCGTTTTATTTTAAATTTTGTCATTCTTAACACTTTACATAGGGAATTGTGTATGTGATAGCTTCGCCACTTTTATTAGAGCAACGGAGCCATCTTCGTCATTTAATTTTCCCTTGAAACTAGGTAACTTGATTACCCGGTTTTAAGGGGAAATGAATTTTAATATATGCACATTGTAGAAAAATTTTGACACTAAATGGGTTTCTCAAAAAATAAAATAAAATATAATTAATTTGTGAGCCAATTACTTATAATACGTTTACTTTACAAGGGTCCAATGTCCTCAATTTTAGAATTATTAGATCAATCAAACATAAGTGTTGATAGTTCATCATCCAATCTAGGATGGTCAATTATGTTAGTGCTTGTAAAAAATTTTGCCAACATTGTTTAGTAGTCCAAAATGCAAGACATCAAACATTGTATGGCACGATATAATTAAAAGTATTGTATAACCTTTCCTCATAAGAAGCATGGAGAATCATAGAATACAGATTTTTCAACACCATAACATTGTAAAGGTGTTTACCACATCAAATTGCATTCCAGCTGAAATGTCCTAAAGCGCAGAGCCATAATTCACAGCATATTGCCCGTCGAGTTGGGAAAATTATGCGTTCAAAGCTGACATATTTTCTCTGTTTTCTAGTAAGGTCAGAATAAAACATTTCAAAAAGAGAACACGAAAATGCAAATGTGATTTCTTTCTAAAATTCGTTCAGTTGTCCATTCTTTGAATTTTTGTTTTGGTCCCAACTGCACCATTATTGTTAGAAATAACTTTACCCTCGTCCTAGTAAGGTTCTTTTATATATTTATTTAGAGATATTGTGCAACATACTTTTGCAATTTGAATAATATTTTCATGTGAACTTGTATGGCCATTAGAATTATATAATGGTAATGACATCACAACAACCTAAACTTTTATCCATTTTTACAATCAAACACCTAACTTCTTTTTTTTTGTTTAATCAAGTATGTCAATTTTTTTAAAGTAAAAAAAAAAAAAAAAAAAAAAAAAAAAAAAAAAAACCTCATTTTTAAAAATTTGTAGGTAACTTAAAACCTCAATGCAAGAATGAGAATGGAAATTTCCATTCAACTCTTGCATACCAAACATAAAGTGTTCTTTTTAAGTTTTTTTTTTTTTTTTTGGTTAACGCAATGTCCTAGACTCACTCTCGAAACTCTCCTCATGTTTGTGAAAATAGATCTACCCGCATGCCAAACGAGATTTGATTAACATAAAATTCTTATTAAGCCTGCCCCCCGGGCAGTCCGAAACTCTCCTTATGTTTGTGAAAATAGATCTACCCGCATGTCAAACGACATTTGACGAAAATGGGCCTGCCCCCGGGCAGTCCGAACTCCGGACGAAAACGCTCATCCGTTCCTTACTCGAATCAAAGTGCACAAGTTAGGTTAGGTCGAGTGCGAATTATGCGAATTTAAGTGCAACGAAAACTAAGTTGCATTGGAACGAAAATTACTTTGCATTGAAATGCTTGGAATTGGAAGCACAACGAAACGGAATTACATAGAAATGTAAAGTGCAGGCATTGAAAAGCACATGGAAAAACAAAGATAAAACTCTCGGAAAGTCGAGTGCTGCGTCTGTTTGTTCCTGCTCTTGCTTGGGGCTTTCCCGAGACATTTGTCGAGCTCTTACGTCGAGTTCTGGATACTTCGTTCATCACCATTTGGGCGAATCCTTGGGCACAAATATTCACTATAACTACACGTTTGCATTCTTTCACAAAACCTGTCAAAAAATAATTAGTAAGCTACGCAATCCAGAGTTGTCAACCTAGCTTACTCTCTTCCCTTCTTCATAAGTGCTCTCCATTCTAGCCATTGAGAGTTGGAAAATATCCCTAAAAGAGAGGGAGTTAAGATCTAACCCTGTACGAGTGAAATCCCATTAGGGCTGAAAACTACGAAAGAGAGGGAGTAGAACTGAAGTCTTTATTCTGCAAAATAGTCAACCATGCAGGTCAGATATTTTTTGCATATAGATTTGATGATCGTTGGGTTTTCTAAATTATCAAACCCCCTCCATAGCAATTATGTATGCCATTCAAATCTCAAGATTTTTAAAAGAAATATATAAATATAAAAGCTACATGATTCAAGTGCAATGTTCAAATATGGAGATCTATGAATTGGAGAAAACTCGGTCAGAAATCATAGGGTCCCAAAAGGCAATGACAAAGAGGTTTTTGAGCTCGTCATTTTTGTAAACTTGTAATGCTCATTTGACTGTTGTTTGTAAAAGACAGCAAAATTGACAAATTGTGAATACATAAGAAAATTGGTTGTACTAGGTATTCGACAAATTGTGCAGAGGACTATTGGTAAGCATTTAAAAGTGTAATTTATTATTTGGAGAGAGGCTGTGCATACAAGACATGAGAACGACTGTTGGGGCATCTAATAGTTACTTGATCTATAACGGGGGAGCCATAGAAAAAAGTCAAAATCTGTGTGCAACCGGTTCTCCACTTGTAACAAAGTGATATTCATAATTTCAGAGTTAGTGAAATTTTACTTGTTCGGGTTACTACGGCTGAAAGAGGGGAGTCATTGTACCCAAGTCGAACTTCTATAAATGTAATTTGCAATTTTTATTTGTGTAAAATCGTTCATTTCTGTTACTTATATTGCTAGTTAACTTTGTGCGGAATATTATCGAATGCCCATTCCAGTTTTTTATGGAGTCACCAAATGCAAGAATGGGAATGAAAGCTGGAATGTAAATTTCCCTTCCATTTTTACACACCAAATAATTTAAGTGTTCTTGTGAAATGGGTAATCATTATCATGAAAATTGAAACTTTCCTTACCACTTTTACTATCGGTGTCCACAAAAAGGGATAAAAACAATATAAGTACCGTAACTTTTACATAATGCTAATTTGAGTACCGTAATTCTTCTTTTTTTTCAAACCACTCAAGTGCTATATTTTTTTTTTTTAAAATTGCTCACTTTAGTGTTATTGACCATTTGTATAACCAAAAAATCCGACGCAATAGTAACTTATAAACTGTCCAACATGGCTTGCCCAGCAAAATCAAGTTAGCAAAATAGTGCAAAACCGACGTCGTTTGACCCACATATTTACCCCAAATTATCAGTTTAGGGCCAAATTAGAAGTGTTTTAAAACCATAACCCCGATTCCTCCATTTGGGGCGAAGTGAAAAAAACAACCTGTGAAGGAGAAGCGGCTCACGATCTATCTGTGAACAATACTTCTATTGAAGCGGCTCAAGATCGGTGCAAGTCTCTCCACTTCTCCGGATCGGGCGCAAGACAACGTGCTCGCTTCTCCTTCTCAAGGCAAACAAGCAAAGCCAACGTAGTATAGACCGCAAGTTGGGTACAACGAGCCAAGCAACGTTCACGCTACACAGGGCTAAAAAGGGAAAAAAAAGAAAAAAAGGGAAATCAGATCTTCTTGTTGCCGCAAATCCTCCATTTCTCTCTCTTCTCCTCAGATGGTTGAGCCCTGCTTCCTCAATCTCTCTTCTTCTCTGGTCAAACTTGTTGACTTGAGTTTCTTTTAAAAAAATAGCCAGGTCGGAATAAAAATTTAATTGGAGAAACCATGTAGGGTGAATTGATGAAATTGGCACTTAAATGATAAAAACAAACAAAAAAATTATAACATTTAAGGTATTATTATACGGTGTTTTTATCCCTCAGAAAAGAATTTTTTCTTTTTTCAAACTCCACAATCGAGAGGGCTGGGGACTCTTCCCTTTTCTGTAGGGTACGCTCCGTCCCTGCTTTTAGAGAGTCAACTAAAGGTAGGAACGGGAATGCCATGAAATGTCTATTCCACCTGTTAGAGAGTCGCAAAATGCAAAAACGGGAATGAAAGCTGGAAAGGGAATTTTGCAATGCGAGAAAACGCAATGCAAGCATTAGAGGTTGGAGAATAGTGCCTTGAAACTGAAACATTTCTTGTGAAATACATATGACAACATAAAGCAATCTTTAAAAATATCCGTAAAAAGATTTTCAAGGAACACGATCCAAAAGCGGACAATCCAGGTTTCTCTCTTCCCTTCTTCATAGGGCACCCTACATTCCCAGAAGACCAAATCGCCAAGGGGGGCCGAACGACAACGCGAACTCATATTTCTTCTAGGAAGCCATGTTAAAATGGAGAAGCCTCGTCCTGGCTGAATGATTTTTCAGATTGTATGGTGTGAATTTTGAATAAGAAAAAATGATAAGCCACATTTGTGTTTTTAAACACTTAAAAATAATGTCCAGAAGTTTCTTTTTGACAATGATTTGGCTCCCGCACGAGAATGAAGTAAAGAAAAAGATTCGCAGTTTAGAATTCGAAAAAGAGACTTACTTTTGGAACTTGCATTTCAAACTTCATTTGCTTCTCGCCATTTTCCTCTTTCACCTACAACCTCTCATCAATTACTTGTACACCACCTTTTTAAGGATCTTTATGACATAGAACAACAGAACAAGGTCCCCAAAATTGGCTTTCCTATATTACTGAATGACATTGATGAACCTTCAAATGTACTCATCGAATACAACAAAGCACATTCATGTAAAAGCATACTGCATACTGAATCAATATAAACACCAGGACCACAACTACTTGAGTGCCAGAGGAAAATCAAGACATATAGAGAGGATACATAGATATGACCTAAGAATGACCTTAGTCATCAAAAATATTTCTTGCATTGGGTTGCCATAGACTTTACCCAACACTCTATAACATGATTTGATCAGGTGGCACAACTAACAACTCATACACTAAGACACATAATGTAAAGACGAAGCAACCACCAGAGGACCCTGCAAGAACATCAAACCTATATATCCGATTATTGTGCATGGATTGACAGCCTACGGGCCCAAACGGTAGGGACCATCACCAATGTAGTGACCATCCATGTATAAAGCGGCACCTTGCGGATGAAGACCGTCCATCACCATGAACTGCATATCTTCGGAAGGTTTCCAATGGCGTTTCCTTTGATTTATGAACCAATTGTTTATCTGTTTCTGGTCTAAACCAGTGGATTCAGCCAATGCCACCTTTTCTGTCTCCTGTACGGTTATGAATAGGAGCTTTAATTTGGTCAGTGGATGCATGAAAAAGTTTGAAAACCACCAATTTGTATGGCACAAATCGCCAAGAGATTTTGACATATGTCGAGCGAGTAAGAGCATGTACCGATGGATATGGCCATTTGTAGTGTAACTCCCACCAGCTAAGCAGCTTCTGCCGGGCTTCCTTAGGTAGTTTTCCTTTCTTCTTCTTCTTGGAGAGTTCTTGTTTCAAGCTACTTAAATACCCGCTATACTTCCTTAACAGATGGTTCTTCAGTTCTCTATCCTCAGCACGCGGATCAATCTCAGGTAATTCTGTTTCACCGCCACTGTTATCCTGATCCTCTTCCGATGAACCAACCCCTTCACACTTCTCATCTGTCATTAATTTTTATATGTTGAACCCATTACAGTCAAACAAAAGCAACTACGATAATTTTCCGAATGAGAAAAGTACATCAAAAGCTACTCCGACATAATTAACAATTTCCTGGGGCCTAAATAAGGACAATGCGATCCTCTAGCTTAATGGTAAAGTCCATAGCACATGGGCAATTTATAAACGCAGGATTTTGGACATGATCAATTTGAACAACAAAGAACATTAGCTACTTATTGAATGCAAAGAAATATCGCTAAGAGATGTTTCATTTATATGAAAAGATTAGAAGATGAATATGCATAGTGACTAAACAATGCATTTGGACTCAAAACACAAGCTTGAAAAATGTCATACCCAACGTGCCATTTTTTGTTATCATCAACTTAACCATTAGCCAAACACCCAGTAGCTGCAATTTGATTCTTGAACTATTAATAGGTGCGACTTTTTTCCCAGAAAAGACTCACACCTAGCTGAACAATTGTTGCTGTAAACTAGATCCGTTAAATAGTGGGTCGGGTTTGGGTTGGGCCATAGATAGTCCAAACCATATAGACCCATTTAACCGCTTTTGACCCATTTCCACGCAATACAAATCCAATGACCCGTACATGACCCGATCCATATCGTTTAAACACTTTCATATTTAACCTAAACAACGAAAATCCTTAGACAAACTCAGGTAAGAGTGCAAAATGAGTGAGCACAATATTGAGTGAAGGTGAGAGACTTAAGAGAGAGTCAGTAAAATGGGTTAGGTCTAAGCAAGTTCTAAACCCATTTATAATCCATCTGTGACTCATTTAACACTCATAATGTGTTTAAACCCATTTATGACTCATTTACTCAGTATAACTAATCTATTTATAACCTTTTTAAAACCTATATGGGTTAAGAAATGGATTTTATGAACCATTTTGAAAGGTCTGCCATAAACCAAGAGTTAGATGCACCTTCATGAACCACTTTGCTGTGGCCAAGATTTAGATTCATATTATCTCTCTCTCGAACCATTCTCACTGAGGTGACAAGGGTCTTTATAGTAACATTTTCATGGTACAAAAAGGCAATTGCTTCACTTAATACGGATTGTAAATATAAAGAAAGATGAGTAGTAAAAACAAGTTTGCTGAAGATCGACAAAAAATTATCAAGTTCAGAAAAATCAAAACTATAGGGACTTTAATAAAGGCAGAAGATACATCCTGCGTTAACTCAATACAATCATTCATCAAGGTGAATATAACACAGATAAAATCCTCATAGCCAAGTGAATTTGCTTTAATAGTGGCAATGGCCACAAAATGTATATCTAGCGTGATGAATGTGTCCTCATGACCAAAGTATTTCACCTCTTTCTAAATGAAGGAAGCTATGCAGCTATTTCAGAGGCACAACAATACTGAGAGGAAAAAAAAGAATGCGAATCAAGGTACCTTAAAAGCAACACAAGATTTCGAATCACCATGAAAGAAGTAATCACAAAAACTACCCTCGCTATTATTAGAAATTTTTCCTATAGAAAGAAATAAGTGAGGGGAAAGATCATGTTCCTTTCAGAATCATGGATATCTTTCTTAGGAAATATTATGGATCACCCAAGTCATTTCTAGACATCTCAGATTGTGTTCTAACGGTACTTTCAACCACAAGAAAGGAGGAAACGTGAGCAAGAAAGAAAACCGTAGCATCCTTTGTAGTATGAGGTTTCTTTCTTATCTCTATGAGTGAATCTAATTATCCACAATGATGATGGACATTATTTCAATCGGACTGGAGAGATCAGAAGACTTGGACGTTAAAGTGAAGATGACTAGTACAAGAAGTATTTTGATAACTATGTCAGCACATATCTTAGTCGATGAGGGGCAATAGCTCTTCACGAACTACACCAATGGCACCTATCCGCAAAAATTATTCATCTCCAGCAATGCACATAAACATAAGTATAATGTAGACTGTTTAGCTCACAAAATGACAATAACAGCTCATTGAATTATTTGATACTAGCTAAACATGGCCATAATTAGCAATTGCGGTTCAAGAATACAACTAAAAGAGAGGACCGAATATATATATTTTTAAAAGCAGCTCCCACTTATTGGCTGAGAGAATACAAATTCAGAAGAGCATGTGGCTTGACAGTCTGATTTGACAACATATAGTAACTTTGTGACCATCTTCAAGGATAAAGAAGTCAACCATCTTTTCCTCTTTCTTCGTCGTGGTAATCTACGATACCGCTATCAAAGTATATGGGACCATCACCAATCTACCTAAACCTTATATTTGCACACGATGAGTAATGCTAGTTGGGTGATTTTGGGTCTCTCTCACTTAAAAATTGACCACCATCCCCTACCAATCGATGCAGGACAACCTCAACAATGCTGAAAATGCACAGTTTCTATGAAGATAGGTACACAAAGCTTATGTGAATGTGATCATATATCATATATTGTCTTCACTTTACCAAATGAACTTTCACTTGCCAATGTTTTATACCCAATTTGTATCTCAAGAGTTACTTGGCACACTAGATAAGACGCAATGACTGACAAAAAAAAAAAAGATAAGACGCAATGGCCCCATTTATTTTGGTACTCACTACTACACATTTAATGAGTTCCTAGACTGAGAAAGAAATTAACAGAAACAATTCAAACAGTCTTGTCTAGTAAAAGCAGATAAACTTAGGCAACGGTCCCATTACTAGCCTCCCAAATGCCAGGTAAACTCAAATGGCTATTACCATAAACTAACAGACACATTTTTGTCATAGTAGATTGCCGGAAGACAATAAGGGAGCGGAAAATGACCTTCTCTTGTTTACCCAGTTTTCTTATGAGGTGAGATGATAACAAAACTGGACAGAGTCGAAGCACCAATTTACATTATTTTCATAAATCAAGAAATGAGCATGCACGTGTCATTCCCTTGAGCGTTAGCCTCTGAGTCCCTTGAAAACAATTTCTGTCATGTGGAGCAACAAACTGGCAATCACGGTGCGACAAATATTGCTGTGTGATAAATACAGAAATCTTGTCTTAAATGCGTAGATAAATTGGCCAGAGAAATAAACAAATAAAGGAGACAGAATAATAATGTATTACTCTATGATTTATACGCACACAAACACATATTTTAAAGATGTCTGACAACAATGCCGTACAGATGCTGGTGCAGCACTGAGAGGAACAGCATCCAAAGTTTTCTTAAATTTCCCAAGTTTCACTGGAACACAAAGAACAATGTTTTTTTTCTTTGTTCTCAGTCGCAGAGAGCGAAGCCACGGCTCCGGGAAATGGCAACGACAAACAATGATGACACAAACATATCCATCTCGAGGTGGTAATACCTGAACCTTTGCGAGGAAAATTTAAGATCTCGACACCGAATTAAACCAAAATTAAACTCGCACACCAGCGCGCCAACCTCGGATTAATTAAGTTTTGGAGCTTTTCTCGTGAGAAATTAATGAAAATTAAATCTTGATTATTATAGACTCGTGATAGGGGGGCTCGTAGGATTTTTCCACAAGAGTCCACAAAGCTAGGTAGTGCCTTGCGCGCTCTCTCTCTCTCTCTCTCCCCTCCTCCCTGCGTACCAAACACCTAGCGAGAAATGACCTAGATTTTAGCCTTTCAATTATGGAGAAACGAAGCAAGAAAAGGAAATGGATGGTGGAGGAGAAGTGATAGAAATGACCTGGACTTTAGCCTTTTAATTATGGAGAAACAAAGCAAGAAAAGGAAATGGATGGTGGAGGAGAAGAAGACCCACAGAGAGAGAGAGAGAGAGAGAGAGAGAGTATACCAGAGTTGAAGACGCGAACTGGGCCATTGTTGCTGAGCAAATTGAGCTGAGTTTCGATCCTGCGCATGAAGTCCATGGCCTCCTGCAACGGCCGCGTCAGCTCATCACGGTACTTCACCAGCATGTCGTAATACGCTTCCTGATCAAAGTTTCATGTCACTGTTATTCTTAATTTTGATGGCTTCCTCTTTCATTATCGCCGAAAATTACTATGACAACATGCTATAATTGGAAAACGAGAGAAAAAGATAATAACAAGAGTGACCATGAATTGATCCAGCTCCGGGTCCTTCGATCCGTCCGCCGAAGCCACCGACGACCGCTGCCGCGACTCGAACTCCTGTCGCGCCACCGACAGCTTTGCCACCACTTCAGGCGGCGCTCCGACCTAGCAATGCAAAATAAACAGAAAATCAAGCCAAGGATGGACATTCTGGTCATCGGAAATGAATTTGGAAAAGGAAGACATTAGGCGGTAATGTTTTCACGCAATTACCCAATATGCTGTGTTACATATCATATGAAGTGGTATGACAACTGACCGGAAAATATGGGCAATAGAAGAAAGAAGAGCTTGATTAAATTAGATGAAAGTGAAATTAACCTTTTGGCAGTCCATGTAAGCTTCCAAGAGGTTGGAATACTGAGGGTGAGCGATGATCTTGGCCTTCATGGCATCGACCTCGCGCGAGCTCTCGCTCACTGTTTGTAGCTGCTGATGCTGGTGGTGTTGGTGGTGGTGGTGATGAGAAGCTGATGGGTCATGATGGTCTCTCACCAGAGAATAGTGATGAAACTTCTGAGCATGGCCGTGGTGAGAGGTGGTTGCTTCAGTCTTCACCACCGGGTGCGGCGGCGCTTCGGATTGGAAGCAGTGATCGCCCGACTGCGAATAGAAGTGGCCACCGCTGCTATTTCCCCTCCCGTAATTGCTATTGCCGGAGGAGCTGGGCCCAAGAACCGGCGATGCGTACAAGAAGCTGTTGTTGTTCCCTCTCGACCCGGTGCTACTGTTCTCGTTCATCTGGCCATATTCCTCCATTCCAAACACGACCCAAGATGAGACGACGATCCAAAACCCTAGCGAGCTTCGAGGGGGAGGAGCTGTCTTCGAAAACCCTAGAGAGAGAGAAAGAGAGAGAGTAATTGGAGATGCCCAGGTGGGTCACGAAACGGATAGGAAAGGGACTAGACGAGCCATGGAGGGTCTGGTCTGGTTTTGTCTCGCATACCACACCATGTTAGGATTAGAATTATTACGAGAAGAGAAGCACGCCCGCACAGCAGGTCACGGAGGCCTCGAGGTGAAGTTGCACCAGGAGGTGGTGGGCATGTTAAAGAAGCGAGAGCGGGAGGGCTCCGTGCAAATTGCAGAGGAGGGAGGAAGAGAGAGAGAGAGAGAGAGAGAGAGAGAGAGACGAGGCGATCAAGGTGGGGCTGAGAGGTAAATGTGAAAGGTGGAGAGAGAGAGAGAGAGAGAGAGAGAGAGAGGTTGAATCGACCGGAACGGGCATCGGCTCGGTTTTCCTTTTTCTTTCTTTTAGTGGCTTTGACAAGACGTGCTCCGTTGAGGACGAAAGACGAAAAATTAAACAAATAAAAAGAATTGTTTGATTATTGTAAAAGGTAAAGGCTCGAGAGATCGGATGACCAAGAACCAGAGATGAGGGGACTTGGACTCTGGATTTTCTGGCCATCACCCTTCTTCTTTCTTTTTGTGTTTTTTTTTTTCCCTCCTTGCTAATATTCTTCGACGGCTAATGTCAATGACTAAGAATGGTGTGAATAATTATTTATATCGAATCAGGGCAAGATTTGGAAGATAAAATAGATGCAATAGTCATAAAGCACGCCGTGTGATGATTTACATGTCCCGATTCGAGAGGCGCTTTTTGATGGATTTGGAAATGGAGGAACACAAAAATGGTCATATTCGAACAAATTCACTTGAGAATTGAGAGAAGGATGGCACATGGAAACATAGACAGGGAGAACATGGTTTCCATTATTGTTCATAATCCAATCTCAAACGAATCAAGAACGAGTAGCTAGAGAACTCTTAAATTCAGTTCTAACAATTTTCGAGCAATGTTCACTTCCATGTTGCACTTGTTCGTTGTGTGTTTACATTTTAAAACGACACAATTCAACTCATTGTGATTACACTTTACAGACACAAGTCGCACCGTATTTCAAGAGATTTCCTTATATGCTTCTCCATGTAATTGTTTGACATCTCATTGAAGATTTAATATGGATGCACTGTTTAGATTGAATATGGATGTATATTGATCAAAACCGTGTCGACTGAGTGGACATGGTTTTAATTGAACTTAAAGTTGCAATTTTTTCCCTTAGAATCATGGAGCTGTTGGGTGTCCAAAATTGCCATTCATAACTAATAGGCATACTCCATGAAAATCATAATTATTTATATAAAACAATTATCATGGCATTCAAATTTGCTTATTATATATCGAGATAAAGTCATGATATGGTATCGTGTTGTATCTCACCACATCGTGTTTCATCTCACGGGGAATGAACAAATCATTTAATGCATGTTTTTAGGATAAGTATATTGAAAATTCTAAAACTTGTCATGAAAGTATAATCGAATAATAAAATTTGCAAAAAATGCAATCAAATCTTAGAACTTATCAAATTAGTATAATCAAATTCTTTCATTAATTTCAATCAACTTGACTGATGGAAAATATCAACATGAATTTTTTTTGTTATTCTATATTTCCTACGTGGTGATGATGAAACCAAAACAATGTCGTCTTGGTCCAAAGCTTATTTTTTAATATAAATTTTATTTAAATTAAATTAAAAATAAGATAAATTTTAAAGGAGATGTGAGAAACCAAGTGGCTCCACCATCGTCGAAAAGGGCTGGTAAGGATCGCCAAGCCTCGGTTGGCAACCCTCGCACGATCTAGGGGAGGGCTGCAACGAGGGTTGCCAAGACAAATAGGGGATCAACGCCCCAGCCGGCCATGCCCCACCCTCGTCGCCTCACTGCCCTTTTCTCACATCTCCTTTTTTTTTTTTTTTTTTTCTGAATTTAGCTTATTTTTATAATTTAATTTAAATAAAATTTGTATTAACAATCAGATTTGGACCATAATAGTGTCATCTTATCCTTATGTTTTATGTTTTAGCCATGTCATCACCATATAAGAGAGAAAATATTAAAAAAAAGCTACATTGGTATTTTCATTTAGCTAAGTTGGACGAAATTAACGAAATGACTCAATTACACTAATTTAATAAATTTTATGACTTGATTACATTTTTTTAAAGTTTTATGACTAAATTACACTTTCATGCTAATTTTTGAAATTTTCAGTATACTTATACCATGTTTTTAAGAGAACTACATGAAAAAGGGAAATTTAAAAAGAAAAATGCAAGGGAGAAGGAAAAAGATAGAGAAAAAAGAAACCTTATCTTTTAACAGTAACGATTCTGGTGCACATGCCATGCGCCTCCCTTGTTGATTTTAATGGATATGGATGTTTTTTGGCATGACAAAGGTACGAGGATTTCAGAGGCGAAGCTGCTATTTGTCAACATACACGAAAGCGGAAGATTTATTCTAGAAAACTGCTTTCGGAGATGGCAGATTTTGATTATTTTTTATTTTTTTGGGAATACAAGATTTTCATTAGTAACATGTAATCTTTTTTCTTTACTTCTTTATATTGATAATATGACTATTCTAGTCATTACGGGGTGGGCACTAAATTTGGATATTTATTTTATACATAATTAGATAATTTGAAAGTGCACTACTGGGGTTAATATTGGGCGGCCACGTGTCATTTTATCTTAGATTATGAATATCGGATAATTCTTCTCATAGAAAAGCAAAATTTATTTTATTTCCTAATATCAGCACAGAATGAGTTATGGAATCATGCGATGACGCGTCAATAGTACTTTTTGCTTAAAGTAAATGCTAAAGTTTATAAAGTAAGCATTAAACTATAGAATAGATTACGAATATTGATAATGGAGTAATATTTCATTATGGGGCGACGCATGTCATTCAAAATCTCTACTTTTCCTACGCAATACTCACAAGTCACAACAATAATACAAGCAAAATACAATTAAGCCAGGTGCCTTTTTGTGAATGTTGACCTAATTAATATTCAATATTGGATAATTTGTGCAATGAAAATGTCTTCTACAACAACTTTCTTCGGTACCATTGCTAGACATACCCAAACTCATGTACACTGTACGCTGATTAGGAAAACAAATAAGCATATTCGCACATGGACGTTGCGTCGTCTCTTCAAATCCGACACTTGAGTCGCGGGTTCATGTGAATGACACATATGTTGTCAATTTCTCCGTACTCACACAACCTTAGTTTAAGAATGTTCAATAGATTGATGGTCAGTCTTATCTCTCCTGAAGATTTATTTAAGGTCGTGAGTATTCCACCTCAGCACACTAGCTTAGCTGATACAATCGACAATTAACAATAAAGAATGACGAACCAAGCTGGGACAATCAACGAGGGCATCGGTTTTTTAATCGTAAAACATTAATCCGTGGCATGACAAGATGGTGAAGTATTTTGTAGTGATTGACTCGAATCGGCGTGGCCAAACCTGCCTCAAGAAGTATACGTTTCGGGCAGGGGTTAATACTTTTGCCTATTTGTTTACATCTCCCGAAAATTTTGGCTCTCCTCCGCCCGCTCCCTCCCTCCCCTACGCCCCTGCATAAAGCACACCCTCCGCGCCCCGCCTGAATCCGGCCACCGTCGCTAGCCTAGCACACCACCGGAATCCATCGGCCACTCACCTACTTTCGATCTAGATTTCCATCTCTCTCTCTCTCTCTCTCTCTCTTTCCCACCAGCTTTGCCACTGCCTTCCTCGACTACTGCACCCTCGCTGTTGCTAGAATCTACCTTTGCATATATGCGATGCAACTTTGGATAGAGACAAAAGAGAATTAAGGCGGAGGACAGAGACTGACGGCAGCAATTGTAGCCATTGCACATAAAGGTCCGCTAAGGCTTCACCGGAGGAGGTGGTGACGGGAGCAATGGTGGGGATCGTAGGGCAGGGGCCATGTTAACATAGGGCAAGAGAAGAGTGGGAGACGGGCTACGGTTCTTTAGTCTAGGGTCATACTGTGTGGTATGATGCAAGTCCAACTATTCTTTGAGTAACGGTAATAATTAAAACAGGATATGTCGACAACATCAAACTTGTTTGCCAACATTGGAAGTGGTTAATTTGGCAATGTCTACAATGAAGCTCACCCTATGCATAGTTTTGTAGTAATTAAGAATATTTTTAGAGTCACAACTATATTATAATTGACTTAACAAGTAATTCAAATATCACGTGTTTAGTAGATCCACTATATAAGTGTTGAAAATTTTGATGATGTTAATATGCATATAACGATCGAATGTGTAAATCTTAAAGTGACATTCATATAATTATAACTGTGATCATGCGAATCTATGTAACTTTTTACTTCTCTCTTCCTTTTATCATGCCTATCATAAATGAAGTCTTTAAGTTTTATCCCGAGTTCGGATTCCTCGCATGCTGTTTCCCTCGAATTTCAGAAAAGCACGCTGTCGCTATTCATGCTTCTCTAAATAGGGATAGCTTCGAGCCAATAAAGGCAAAAGGAAGAAAAAGAAAACATCACATAGGCACCCTTGTTTCGACATAGAAACCACTGAATTAATGGCTGCTAGTTTCCGTCTACTCAAAGGGACTGAAACATGAAGACGACGTCATATGCTCGGTGGTGCCGTGGCTGAATTGTGGACGGTCGGGTCGTGTTTTCGAGTTCGGTACGAAGATTCAACGTTGAACAGTGAAAAGACAAGAAGAAAAGGAAAAGGGCCAATTCTGAAACCTGTCTACGGTTCCCTCATGACCCAGACCCGTCTCTAGCTTTGGCTTGCAGGAGGCATAACGCATGTGTCGTCCGCGTCGACATCATAGCCAGATGGGCACGTTTTCTGCACCATCGATTCTAACCGTAATCATCATCTGCATTTGTATCTAATTTACCTTTATATATTGACAATAGCTATAATTTGTCGTCCCCCAATCATAAAGACGGTCGACAGGCGCTAGAGGGAAGTACAAATTCGGAAAGAATGCGTAATCAAGTGGGAAATCATTAAGCGGCTATTTATATAGTTAGGGATTTTACAGTGTTTTGCTCTAATGAAAACTTAATATAATCGTGCCGTGGGACTTAGGTTTATTGAACATATATATATATATATATATATATCAATATGTTCAATAATGAGAGAGAGAGAGAGAGAGAGAGAGAGAGAGGGGTAGCTGGCGGCGACGAGGACCTCATCTCATCTCACCGCTCGCCTTACACTCTGAACAGCAACCCCCACCCATCATCCCCCGAGACTCCCGCGCTCAAAAGCAGGTGGGAGCCATCCGCCATTGTACGACTGCGAGAGAGAGGGGAGAGCGTGTGTGTTAATGCATGGATGATTGATGAGTGGAGCGCAGTCCTTTTTTTTTTTTTCCATTGTATCTCTCCTCTCTTTTTTTTTTTTTTTTTTTTTTTTTTTTATAATTTTCTTTTGTACCACCCCGCTTCGTCTTTCGAGTCTTTGGGGTTTTCGTGTGGGATTGGACGTGTCCGTCCCGCACACACGGCGTCTCTATGTTTTACGCACATCATAGCTCCATCCGTGCTCGTCCCTCCCTCTCACTTGTCATTCAAGGTTTCCTCGTCTCCCCCTCTTCCCCCATGTACTCTCTCTCCCCCTTTCTCCCTCTCTCCCTCTCACACGTCAACATTTCAGGCACATTCACGAGTGCCTCGGACGCCCCTCCAACATCGATTTTGAAATCATTGATTGAAAAAAGTTGGTGTAGTTAATAATTTAGTATTTTCTTATTGATTTTTTCAGTACATCCAATAGTTTTTTTTTTATTTTATAAAATACCGTAATGATTATACGTAATGAGAGGAAAGATAATGCACCAAAAATCTCGACTTTTCTTTATTTGATAGTTCGACGAGTGTGTTGAAGAGCACTCACCCACAATCTATTTAGTATCTTGCCAAGGCAACTCGAAATTATAAATGTCATGAATGGTATCTTACTATTTGATTCTAGCTCTATATAGATCGTATTATTTATGACATACTACATCGCAAAAAAAGAAGATCTATTAATACACTAGCAAATCTACCGATTTGATTTGTACCCATCGATCACATTAATTCATATTTTATTATAATTTTACCTATCAATACCCACTTATATATTGCACTCTGGTAGTCATAAAGTGTAAATTAAATTTTGTGAACTACAATTCAAGTTGAACACGTAATGACTCCTTAACTTTGTCTTTAAGTTTAAAGATGATACTTATTATACTGCATATGTTTGGAAGTAATAAGATTTTTCAAAAATTACAATATTTTTTTAATTGAGGATCCTAATCGGAATTTATTGTTTTATGATATTTGCTACTTGAATTTTATATGCCACAATAAGAAGGACTAACTCGAAGTGCTTTATTGAATCCAAATATTTTTGTATTACTTATGCAATTGATACTTCAATTCATGATACGGATCTTGAGGGTTCACAGCAATAAATGTAGATGCACTCCAATTATGTAGCTTGACATCAAGGACAATATGACTTAGAGTTGGTGATGTCTTCTTAAGTTGAGAACCGCTCTAACTTTGATCATCTCTAGCTCAAGGAATTATTGCAAAGGGATATATAAGGAACTTAGACCGGTAAGAATAACTATGGAGTTGTATGACCTAATTTGGAGTAGTAATATTAGCAAGCACAATTTTATTGATTGGCTTGTCTACAGAGATAGGCTAATGTCAATGGAAGCCATATCCTGATGGATACCTTCGATGGATGTTCAATGTAATTTCTACATGATCAATATAGAAACTCATTTGTTCTTCAAATGCAATTGCACTTGGAGTATATGGTGAAGTATCCTTGCACAACATGATATCTAGCATTCTTTAGAAGGATGGAATGATGGACTTCAATGAATGATTAGAGCAACCAAGGGCAATGACTTGGCGGTGAGGCTCCCCAAGGTATCTTTCTTAGCAACTGTACTTTGCATTTGGATGGAGCGCAACAACACACATTTTCAAAATAAGTCAACTAAGATCCTCATTTTTTTTGGCAAAGTTAAGTAAAATTGTAAGAGGCAAAGCCTCACTCTACCAAATTTTTAGACCTTCCCAGGAAAATTTATTGTAAGCTATTATACGGAGACTTCCTATCTTCATATTATCACATTCTATCTATAACGCTGGGGATGCCCTTAAGCCTACATACTTGGTCTGAGTAATACTACTTGCATCATTATACCAAAAAAAAAAAAAAAAATTAATAAAAAATAAAAACCTACAAACGTAACTGACCCTAAAAAAAAGGACTCTAAACAAAGCAAAAATTTATGCTTCTCCCTTTGTAATAAAAGTCCATTATAAAAACTCATTACCCCAATATTCATTTGTGGAAAATTATCTATTCTCATAATACGTGAAAATAATTTTGCCTGTGACATTTACTCGTAAATGATGTGAGCGCTATTAAATTAAATTGTATAGGGATGAATCGAATTTTAATTCTTTAATTTTTTGTGCAATCGAAACTTTCGATTTCATTTTATTCAATTTATTTCTTTTTTCAATGAGTTGTTTATGAATACCTTTAATTTGCTGATGTGAATGTATTTGTTATAAAATAAACGATTAGTTGAATATAAAGAAACAAGAGAAATAATTTGCAACATTATGATAGCAACTTATCAAGAAATAACAACACAAATAGTCCTTGAACTTTAGCTGAATGAAAATGTGGCCCCTAAACTTTAGCTTAATGTGTAATGGGATCTATAAATGTTTTTATTTGTTTAATGTGATCCAGATTTTTTGTACATATTCAATGTAGCCGTTAACTTATATGAAATTATTCAATATTATCATTCCATTAATTTAAATTCAATTACAATATTGAACATTTTCATATAATCTAATGACTGAATTAAGCATGTATCTAAAGTTCATGAATTGCATTAAACAAATTAAAAATCTAAGAACGATATTACATATTAGATTAAAGTTCATGTACCATACTAAATAAATTAAAAGTTCCAGGGCCATACTACACATTAGATCAAAGTTCGTGAATCGTTTGTGTCATTTTCTCATTTATCAACTAGCAGTTGCTTGGAGGAAACAAAGAGCTTCCCGCCAATCCTAAGTCTTGATTTCACCAGCCATTGGATGCAGTGTTTACTTTCACGAGTCTGTTGCTGATGTTTATTGCTCTCCGAACGACTCCGACTTAATGAAAAATCAAAACAAGCTAAAGAGAAAGGAACCAAAACTCTGCTGAAAGGTATCCTCGAGCAGGACCATAACACCACTCCATCGCCAGTCACTAAGCCATCAATATTCAGAGCATCCGTTTCATTGGCCTGTGTAAGTTTGGTGGTCATGGTTCAGCAGTCGAGATCCGATTCTTTAAATTATAATAATAATAATCTCTAACAAGACAATAACACATGATTCAAACATGATATAGTATTGATTTTTTTTTTCTTTTATAATTCTGTTTGCGTCATTGTCCTATCAACATTGATAACCTTTAATAAACAAGTTTATCGAGCATGACTTGAAGTGGATCTGCACGACCAGTTTTTTTATATGGGCAGTTTTGACCTCATGATGACTTAGTCTATATGGACCCTATTCAAGAAAGGTAGATTTTGTTATACTTTATTCATTATCCTGTAAGTACATATAATTACGAATAACAATATTGCCATGGCAGTTCAACGAGGTGATTCATCAACTTCCTTTGATGCCCGTGGCTGTCACAACTACCGATAATACATGGTGTGAAGGAAACAGCTGTTTTCTTCCTCGTGATTAGACTATATTACTTTCTCTTTAATTTAATCTAATTTTTGTTTGTGGGGTTCGCACGTCAGAACATAGTTATTTGGCAATTGTCTTTTGCCAATCACATCATCATTCTATGAATGAGCTGTTCCTGTCATGTCACCAACAAATGGAGGGAGGAAAGAAGGCTCGTGATTTCAAGTCATATGAAATGTCCTCTACGAACATAACGGTCCTCCAACTGTAACATATGTTTTTGTGTTTTTGTTTTGTTCTTTCCAGAGCTTATGTTCTTGCTTATGTTCATGGGCGTCTCAACTCATCCGGGCTGCGTACTTAAATGGAACATATATTTAGTTTCCTAGATCTGTCCCCTAGAGTCACATGTGAGTTTCATTTGATTTGTTGAGTGTATTCCCGTTTGCTATAATGTGCTTATACATCTTTTAAGCTAGTTAATTTTTGGGAATAATCTGATTGCTTTGTTTGCGATATGTTTATATATACGAAAGTTTCCATGTGATGCTAATTGCATCTTTCATGTTTATTGGAGAATATTTTAAATATGATTAGCTCCGTGCATGCTCGCATGTGCTAATGCCTATAAATGCATGTATTTGTCCATGTCATGCAGGGTTAACAACAATGCATCAAACTAGGAGTTTTGAAATGGAGGCAAATTCTTGACTGAAACTAAATAAGCACATTAACAAGTACCCTGTGCGTTTAGGCCAAAAGGATACTATCCTTTCATAAATAGCTCATCATTGTTAATATCCTCTTCTATTGCCTAAAAAAATATAGAGCAGTACTATATACATAAACATTATTAGTTCATAAACTTGATTAATAAATGAAATGCATCAGCAGAATATCAAAAGGTATTGAAAAAAATAGGTTATTGTTAGATACCAACGCACGTCAACCTTTGTGTTTCTAAATATGTAATAATGTAGCATTAGAGTACTAATTAGTCATCGCTTTCTACAATTGTTAGGGGGGCCTCCCAATGAAGATAACATAAGAAACTCAAATAGTGCAACTTTGGCTCCTGGGAAATGGTCAAAATAGGAGGTATCAAAGATTTTATCATTAATTCTTGTTTAGGCAACGCATCAAAAAGCTAATTACAGGAATCCTAGGAGATAATGCTTGGTGTAAGGATCGCAAATCACCAACATTTTGGAACTGCTTGGGATGATGTATTCCACAAAAGGTTGGTTCCAAGACCAATAAGATCATTAGCTTAATCCTCCCTCCAGCTGCTTAGCATATTAAGAAAGAGGTAACGCAAGTGTCCAAAATGCTTTATTAGGTAACGTAAAGATTTATTCCTCTTGTGTGTCTGCTTGTGGGGGATTAGGGAAGAAACTGGAAGGGTTTTGATAAGAGAGAGAGAGAGAGAGAGAGAGAGAGAGAGAGTAATGAGGCTAGTCATTGAGTCAACAAAGGATTCCTTTTAGAAAGGGAAATGCGGATAATTTAAGCCTCCTAAACAGTGTTAAGCACTAAGTATTGACCGAAGATTAGGAGCCTACGTTCTAGCTTTGATTCAAATGAAGGCTCCAGGGGATGATTTGACAGAGGGTGAACTTAGGAAGATGAACATATTAAACCTAGCAGGAAAGCTTAAAGTTCAACACAATAAAGTTGCACGTCACCTCATCGGCTACTGTGCAATCGTCCGCAAGGCTGCTTCGAATAGTTCTTCATCCAAGCAACTTCCGACACGTCGGTCCAACCCCGTTTATCTTCATTTGAAAAGTAAGACGGCTCTAGATTACCATCCAATCATGTTGGCCAAAAAACAATTACCGTCCAAAATCTCCTACGCATTTCCACTACAAGCCGGGGTTGGCGCTCTTGAAATCACGACGGGTGTACTATAAATTGGCAATTATTGCGAAAATGCAATCCTGTCGTGCCCTACAAAAGGAAACTTCTCGCGTAGCTCTTCTTTAGGTTCTCCTTCTGCCACACATTGAATTCCTGATTGTATTGCAAGATTCGTTGCGTGCATAAATTTTCCGTGAATTCAGTGAATTATGAGAATTATTTGGACATCAATTTCCGCAAAGATCGTGGTGGACTCTCTCCCGATCATCAAAGTGAACCAATCAAAAACAGGACTTAGGCTTGATATTCCATCGTGCAATTTTGAATATATTAAAGAATTACTCAAGTAAACAAGAACAGAACAACCGAAACTCCCCATATCTCACTTTTTTTTTTTTTTTTTTTTTTTTGGGGGGGACTACCCTTTTTTCAGTTTTCCTACATAAGAAAAGAAATGGTTGGAAATAGTTTTATTTCCTCTTGAAGTGTGAAAATGGGCAGGATTAGTATTCATTATTTTTCTTTAATAGATGATTAGCCTTTTCTTATGTTGATGTAAACCCCAGCCTACTACTTTTCTTTGCACGTGCAAAGCGTGTGCTTGCAATAATTGATACATTATACTAAAAAATCGCTTAATTCATTGCTTTCACGGACTTGCTCGACTGTATACTTAAAAGCATTCAATAAAGTGGTGTACCATTTCAATATTATATTTGCATGGCAAATCCTATAGTCTTTGCGGGATTGGCCATGCAAAAAATTACGATTTCTTTGGAAGGAAAGCCAAAAAGCTAATGCGAGTGAAAAAGCACAACAACAATAGTAAAAAAAGATTAAAAAGAGACGGAATCTTTTTGTTTCTTCCGAGAGCTCTGTAACGTCCATCAGCATAATGCAGGCAATTATAGCGATGTCCACGGCCACGACCAAGGGAATCTTGATCAAAGCTCTTCTTTTTGGAGTGGTAATTGGGCTGAGACCCTGATATTTTACTAACTAATTCATTCGGCTGTTCAAATTTAATTTGACCCGCTTAAGGCACGTTCCCATGCATGCCTGACACGTGAGAACTCCAGCAGAGTCCTAGACGCTCACTTTGTTGGAAAAGCGGATCTTGAAAAGTGAACAGCAACCCCGAGGGGAAAGTAATGAAGAAATGTAACTCATGTAGCAAAATTTGTGCCACAATGCATTCTTCCTCTTAACATGGATTATATTCTATCGACATTAGTGTTCCTTACGAAGGACTAGTGTAAGGACCGGCCTGTCCTAAAAGGAAAGGCCACTAGATACACATTCTTGTCCCAATGTGAAGTTCGAATATTCTTTGTTTGTTTCGTTCTTTCGTGTTTTTGTAACTATATGTACTTTTAGCATGATTGGAGAACCCCCGGAAATTATGAAGCTTACAAAATCAGCTAGATAGGATAGATTCTAAAGTGATTATCAAAGACACGAGGTCTATTTCATGTTCAAATATTCGAATTCGATGAACACAAGTAGTCTTAAGCAATTGACTCATATTCATTTGGTACTCACAATGTACTATGTATCCTTTACCTATACAAATTGTTGAAAAAGGAATGTATTGTTTTTGTATGATAATTATCACGGTCATGTGCTTCGAGCTTGCATAATAAGCTGTGTATTATTTCCTATAATATATTGTAATCAAATAAACCAAAAAAAAATGCATCTAAGATAGGAAAAGAAATAACTAATAGAAAATAACATTATGGAATATTATATGTAGCAATTATTCGGACAGTTATCCATGTCCAAGTTGCAGGTACTCTATGTATTCGGCCCATTTTAAAACAATAAAACATGGGAAATCAATTATGATGACAATCAGCAAAATATTATGAAAAGTTGGGAAAGTGGGGTCCATGAAACAAAGCTCAAATGCACTCTTTTTCTTCTGTGCAAAGTTGAGGAAATCCTTCTTTGATGTTCTGTAACAGATATATATCTCTCTCTCTCCTGAGACAAGGGCGTTAAATTTTTTTTTTTAACCTAATCCCTCTTTCTCTTGATTTTCCCTGTCTCCTTGGTATATACGCGTGTACGTGCGCACTATACTCCAACCGATTCCACCGGGAACTAAAAAATCTCGAACATTAGCAGTTCAGCAATCCAGATTAGAGGAGGGTGGAGGCCCCACAACCAGTCAAACAATTTCCATGGTCAGAGAGAAAGAGAGGCAGTGGGTGAAAGACAGCTTGACGTACTAAGTAACAGTAGAAGTGATTTACAGAGAGAGAGAGAGAGAGAGAGAGAGAGTGGCACTGCAACGCAACTGCAACTGCAACTGCGACTGAACCTGAAGTAACAAGTCATTCAGATAACAAGACTAGCGTGAGATGGTGCTCGTGCACAGAGTCAGTCAGTCTCCAGTTGAACCTGATCACAACTCGTGTAGTGTGTCGTGAATCCATTATTTTATTTGTTCATAATTCATCTCACAGACACATAAGCACAAGCACAGACAGAGAGAGAGAGAGAGAGAGAGAGAGTTTGTGGGTCTCCGACGCAGAGAAAAAGGATGGGCCATCACAGGGATGTGGTTTTCGGACGAGGGACTCGCGAAAACAGCGCGCGAGCTGTTTCCCAATGCACCACCAGAGGGACACATCCCCCACACATTCACTCCCTCTCTCTCCTCTCTCTCTCTGCGCTCTATCTTTGCTTTTTGATACGCTCAGAGGGGGTCCCCATCACCGTCACCCCCCAACCCTCCATCTTGTCAAACATGTTCACTCCAATTTGATTGACCCCCATTCCCTCGACACCCAGCACATCCCCCCGCCCCCTTCTCTCTCTCTCTCTCTCTCTCTCTCTCTACCCCCGATGCAATTTCTGTGTTCTTTGTTCATTCTCCTTTATGCATTGAAAGAGGTCATTATAGCAGAAATGTGCAGAAATGAAAGACGTCGTTCTCCTCTGTAATCCATGGGAAATGGAGAGACTACTGTTAAGTAAGTTTACCAATGATCAAACGGCGAAGATAGATTAGTTGCATGAAATGAGGTGATGAGATCAGCTACGTTTGTCCTTTTACGGGTAGTCTACAACACTTCTGTTTCAGGTCAAACTTTTCGCTCCCAAATTCCCCAGTGTCGTGGGTCTAAATCCAGAATCCTAAATCCAACCCCCCTCCCCCTCCTAAAACCCTAGCCATCGTGGCGTTTGCTCAGTCCATACAGGCAACTCTTTGCTCTCAGTCCCAGCTCTCGAACCCTCTCAAACTCGACAGCAATGTGCGCTTTACCTAACGTAGGTGTTGGTTTCGCTGTCCTTGTGCCTCACGTTAATAAGCTACCACGAGGAGCAATTCTCGATCGCTTTTTCTTTCGGCCAACAGCAATTCTTGATTATAAACCCATGCAAGCGGTATGAATACCTTATACGCTAATCAACAGATTAAACTTCAATAAGCATGAAGGCGAAACCGTATCCATGATAACATATATATTCTCCTATATTGCACAGGTGACTTCTTTTTGCTCATATTTTCATCAGTGCCGAGGTTGGCAAGGAGGGGCTATTTCGATCTCACCGCCTTAGCTATTCCTATTCCTTGTACGCGCAAAACAACATTTCATGTCGATCAAGGAAATTACTCGGTTAAGTAAAGAAAAGGGGCACCTCTCTAATCAGCCAAAGAGTACTTTCAGCTAGCTGATTAAAACCAAGGGAATTGAAACGTACAAGTAAAAAGAAAAAGGGGGAAGAGGACACTCTAGGCCCAATGAACACGAAGTCCCATGTGATTTACGCGTCGGGATTAAATTAATCGATCGAGCAGATGACTATGCCAAACCCCCCTCCCTCCATCCCCAAAAGAAAAAGGAAAAGAGAGAGAAGAGAAGAAATAAAGATCGATATTTAGATCGTAAGAGGCACATGAAATTCAACGAATAGGGGGGTGGATGTTGTGTCCGGCAAGGGTCACTATGCAACCATGTGGGAGGCGGGGCCGGCAGAGCCGTGTAAAATTGAGACAAGGATGGGACTGTTTTTGATGGATTCGGGTCTACAAAGGGTCTCATCATCATAGTAATTAGACGCTCAGATGGTGGTGGGAGTCTATCAAATGATGTGATAGCGGGGCACACTTGGTAAAGGGATTGGAGGAAGGGTGTTGTTTTTCCCCCCTCCCTTTCTTTCTCTTTCTTTTCTTTCCCCCATTATTTTTTATTAATATCATATTCTATGACATTATTTTATAATTTCTTTCTTTCTTTCGAGGTCATTAATGATTGCCCCTCCTCGATATGCTCCGTATGTGGAACTAATATATGTATATAAATATAGTAACGTTTAATGAGACTATTAATCTCCAACTCAAGTGGGGGCCATCCCCTCCCCTCTCGTTTGCAAATGTGCAAAATCTCGAGGATGGAGATATTTTTTCTGTGTGCATTATTGTTCACCGGTTAAGAAGGTTGAATTAAGGATGCAACAGTGAGAGAGAGAGAGAGAGAGAGAGAGGGGGGGAACCAATCCCCATCGATTGTTGAAAGAATTGCCATCTTTAGTTGGGTGCCAGGAGTCAATGCTTAAGTTGATTGTGATATTGATATCTGATCTGATGGTGGTATGTGGATGTCTTTTGCGTTGTAATTATTTTACCATATGTGTCGTGATTACGAGGACCAGTCGAGTGTCCTTTTCTTTTTAATCGATGTCGAAATTATTGTCCGATTTAATTGTAGAATCTTAAACAAATCTGCTAGGGGCCCATCGATCTTTGAATTAAGCTGTTAGCGCCAACTTAATCTCACGCTTGAACGGGTTACTGCGCACCTAAAATAATTAATTGCATCTCTGCCGTTAACCTCCAAATCATTCTCTAGGAAAAGAAGAAAACAAAGGAAAAAAAAAAAAAAAAGAGAGAGAGAGAGAGAGAGAGAGAGAGAGAGAGAGAGTAGTCTAGATTTGACCTTTGTTCTATTGGTGCCTTTGCTATAGAAATGAATTATCCGAATTCACTCCCGTTTCCTGATCCACTGTCAATGAAGCCTAATAAAAGTAGATTGATGAAGCAAAATGCTTGTCCAAACCCAACTCACCACGGACCGGATCTATCTCGTCATCATCCGTCTCCAACGTTAAGATTGGCGCGGATCCTACATGATCTAATGGCCGTGGTCGTATGATACGGCCCATGTAAGAATTTCTCATATGACTAGTCAGGTGATCTCCATTTGGAAGCCCCCTCCTACTTGGGCCAGCAAGGGTGGAATGGGCTCAACTCAAAGACGACAACACAAGAGGAACCCACAAGGCTTTGTTCGGTAGTAACGGCCCATGTCAAGCTCGGGTGTTTCTCATGGCTTCTTAGGAGATTGAAACCTACTTTACCGGGCCGAGCCCTTTACCCTTTTTTTTAGGTCGAAAGAGCCCTTTACCCTTCAAGACTATTCTTTTTGTTGTTATTGCATTAGACAGATAATTTCGAAAAGAGATGGAAAAACAAAGTGTTTTATTTTAGTTATAAAAATTTTATCACAAAAAGATGATCACAGGAAACAGATCCAAGTCTACAGTGTCTTTTGAGTCCACTAGAAACCGTCGACGAGATGCCGTGAAAAAAAAAAAAATTGTCTATATAATGCTCGTACTAGCAAAAATGTTATTTCAATATAATCGTTTTATTTCTGCTGAAATTTTATCTTATGAAGCACATCTTCTCTCACATCATGCAGTCCTGATAGATTGGAAGGGTCAATACCTCACAGGGAATTTTAATTTTATCTATCAAAAAAATATATTTTAACCTTTTTCAAATCACTTAATGATAGCATCAAAGTATGTCTATGGCAATAACTATTTACCTTCCATGGCAATAATGAGATGTTATAATTAATCCATAGTTTGACTTAATTACAGTAAAACATTTACGGACAAAATTAAGTTAAACTGGGTAAATAGATTGATTCTTTTATAAAAAATTAACCCTTGTTTTGATGACACTCCTTTATTATATTAATTATTTGGACAATGACACAAACGGTCTTTAAATTTTATTTTAGGTGATGTGATATTAAAAATCCAAAATGAACTAAACTCCGTTCTTATCTCAGAAGCTTCCTATATAATGCAGTAAGTACTGAATAGACTAACCACAAATGACACGGCAAAACGGGGTATAACCTCGTGTCTTTTTTCTCTTCATACAACCCTTCAACGGTTTTAAAGAATTTCAATGTCCCTTTGATATGACTTCTAGGAATCATGCCCATATTAATCCAACTCATCCAAAAGGTTCAATCGGACTCTTAGCAAGCAGCAATCATATCATATTTTATGGCTTTAAAATCACAATATAGACATCAATCAATCCCCTTTGCACACCATGCTATGTACAGTCGTGTGCCCCCTTATTCCATCACGCAATACCATCGATAATTTACAAGTAACCATATTCAGTGGCAACACTCACGTGTAGCTCAAAGACTTATAGGCACGACGAGTGGGGACTCGCCCTTATCAACGACAATGCTCTTTGTAGTCCGTTTAGATGAGGTAACGATCAGGACGTCGTACGTCCCGTGGAATCCTCTGAACGTGTACTCACCCTGTTCGTTGATATGTCCGTGAGCATGAGACGACCACTCTTTCCTGAGAGCGAGGTATCTCTTGCCGGCTTCATTGACATCCCCCTCCGCATTCACCAGGTGCGCGTTGTCTCGGCTCATAAACAGCTCCCAGAATCCCCACAGCATTATCCCATCTACTGCAGGATGTGCAAATGCTTCTCGGAGCATGACCTCCAGGTCATCTGCTCTTACGTACTCGTTAACAGAGGACACATCAAGCTCAGTGAACCAGATTGGAAGGCCAGAATGCCCAGCTTATCCAAAGCCGAATTAATGACTGGTCCCACTGGACTATCTATATGCCCTTGAATCCCGATTCCACCGACTGGTGCACCTTGTTCCTGTAGACCAAGAATGTGTTCTATGTAGCCCTCAGGGCATGACTTGGTATCGCACCCATCTTCCACATGATAATCATTCACGAATAGTATGGCAGATGGATCTAATTGGTTTGCAGTCTTAAACATATTTGCTCGGATATCTTTTCCTAATCTACCTTGATAGAATGATCCGTGTAGCATCTCGTTGTTCACATCATAGTGACTGAACTTGCCCTTGTAGCGAGAAAGAAGCCCGTTTAAACGGTTTTGAACAGCACTCATCAAGTCATTGTTGTTGAGGGATCGGACCCACGGTTGAACCGCGCTCTCCACTTCCCAAAAGATACAGTGGCCTCTGGTTTCTATGCCATGGCTCTTACACAAGTCAAGCATCTCATCAGCATCCCGATAGTTAAAATTTCCCTGTTGTGGCTCCGTCCAGTACCACTTCAATTCATTCCCAAAAACAGCCCAGTTGAAGTTCTTTACGAAGAAATTGACAAAATCTTCGTTATCTATGTTTGTTCTGCTTATGCACGAGCCAAATGGAAAACTATTTTGTGTCTGTTTGACAATCACAGTGGCACCAACCAAGCTGCTTGAATCCGCACCAGAAAACTTCAGGACAACATCACGCTTACGGAGCTGCAGTAGTGAAAAGAAAACAGAAAATTAGAAGCCAAGGCAAACGACTTTGCCTGATATACAAGTAAACATGTTTAAGGGAGTAGTAAACTTGGTCAGATATCCAAGCAACCCAATTCACATAAAATATGAGCTTACTCTGCTATACTTATCAAGGAGCCAGTATTCAATTTTGAACAATATTCATTCCCTGAATTGCAAGTGCAATGTTTAACTTATATATAGGCAGTCAATGGCAAGATTAGGAATAACAAGTTCCAAGTATTCTAAGCAGTGAAACTGTAAGAGCCATCATCTTTCTAGGGCGAAAAGCAAGAATGCAAGTTTATAACTCCCATCAGCAAGTTATAGACACAACTCAGAAGCGCATTGCAAAAGTACACTGTCAATTTGTCAAAAGAGAAAACTATGATCGGAAATTGTCATCAATCCAGTTAAGCCAGGACACCCATTGATTAATCATTATACCACAAATCTTGCACTAAAGTTATTCCTGGAACTTACCTTATCAGTCAGATGTTTCAGATGGTTAAACCTCGCTTGTCGATCAACAGGGAATATTTGAAGCCCTGCAACCATCAAGTCAACACCTGAAGCAGGACCCTGGATGTAGACCATGACCTTTGACGGTTGCTTTTCAATTCTGAATGAACCACTAACTTCATGCCATCTGTCATCATTAGCCTCGACTTGCCCACCGTTGACCCATTGGTTGTCCACACCAAGTGCAACGTTAATATTTTGAGGACCACTCACACCAGAACCTATCCGTACCCAAGCGGAAACTTGATATGTCAAAAAGAGTTTGAGCTTATCAGTGATCATCTGAGCAGGGCCCATCCAAGTCTGTGTGCGATTTGTCACAAGGATGTAACTGCCACTCAAAGGCTCATGAGGCCCAAGCGAATCTCTTGCCGAGGAGGGAAGAATGTGCGGTGAACCAGCTCGAACACTCAAAGTGCAGTTACCAAGGGGGAACCATCCATTAGTCCCATTATCTTGGTTACTGTTCTCTATTATATTTACTCCAAAAGCTGGATTCTGCAAAATGAAGAGTGGCGGACGGGTGCTTAAATATACAGATTTCGTTTGTAGAGAAGCAATTTTCAGAATGTCTAAGAGAATCTTCAAACATTAATGAAATAAAGAAGATATATCAATCGGAACATTCAGTAGCTACAAACCTGAATAACTGGTGGAGGAGAAGGAGCAGCTTTTGCCGCATGCTTTACTGTTAAGCTGTTCACAAGAATATCAGTACCGGCAGGTGGACCTTCAATGTAGATGATAACTTTTGACGGGGAACCATTCAAGAGAAACTTCCCCTGCATTTGTGTCCAGTCCTTGTCTGTTGCTTGCACGCTTGAGAGAGATAAAAAAGTTGAAGCAATTAAGGGGCATAGATTAAAATCATTAAACACAGGATACTAGCAGCCAGAGCAGAAAATAAAATTTCTTTCTCATGAAGTGATCACGAGAAATAATTGACCATGTCTGTCCTTTTGAATACTCAAGGATGAGAGAAGCTTGGCCTACCATTCCATATTTCTGCCATTGGTATCACTTGCTATAACCATATGAAGCTTATTTAGGTGAGGGGAATTCAAACTTACTTGGCTACGCCTATGTACTGCTCACGAAGATCTGGCGTTTGGGTCCACAGCGTGATCCGGACGTCACTGCTGCTGACATTGTTACCAAATATACGAACCAATGCAGTGACCTCATAAGCAAGTTTTCTTTGTAGCCTTCCAGTAACTTCTTGCTGAATCCCGTTCCAAGTCTGGGTACGCTCTGTTGCAGATGCAAAGTACTTCCCAGACTGTGGAACTATCTTCCCATCAGCCATAGAGTCGTGTAAGACAATCTTGCAACCTCTCCCAGCCCAATTGTTCAATCCATCATTAAATATGGGATTGAGGATGATATTTTCATCACCAGCAGCTATGTGTTCCCTGTCCACTCTCTTTTGCAGCACATAAAAGGAAATTATTCAACAACTGTTAATAACTTAAGTCACATTTTTTTATAATTTCTCCTTAGAATGCCTAATTACCTCTTTTCCATCTGCACTTTGACAAGTTATCACCACTGATTTTATAAGCAAGTCAATTCCAGAAGAAGGCCCTTCAAGGTAAAAGACAACTCGGTTCGGCATACTAGACAACGAAAATGAGCCCTCCACCTTGTCCCATCTCTCTTTTGATACAGAAGTTCTGCAGTAGATCAGTTTGGTTAAATTGTTCACAGCTTTGGTGATTTGAGAAGATATAGGTACTTATAATGTAAGAAACCTTACATTCCAATGCGCTTATATGTAGTTGCAGAATCTTGGTGTTCTAGCCTCAGAGTTGCCAAGACATCAGCAGAGCCTTGAAGAGACCCTGACACTCCAACACAGGCAGAAACAGAATAAGTGGAACCTGGAATAACCCTGCTTGTGATGTCTTGTTCCAATCCTTGCCAGCATTCTTTTCTATTTGTAACCATAGCATAGCAATCACCCGATTCTGCAGAGACCACCCAGCTTTCACAGCAATTGGGATGCCAAGAATGCAATCCTCCAGAGAAATTATGATTCTGTATGATATTTGTCCCCTGACTACCGCTAGAGTTGGCCATGACCTGGTTCAGATTTTACCAAGAGTAATTGATTTCAGAATTCCATAATTCTTAAGCTTTAGCTGCACTTTCAAAATATCAACATGCCATGCTGGTTTTCCCCAACAGGAGGAAGAGAGAACACTTCAATAAATGACTGATCAAGTAAGCAATTCCACTATTCCAGTCGTAATGTAGGCCATGCTTGGTGTATATGACACCTGAACCTCATTGTCCACATTCCTTGATCATAAAACCCATTGCACAAAATTTGAAAAAAACATGAGATAGCAGGGATCATTCTGTTGTCCTACTAACATTGTTATTCAATATCAGGGTCCAGGCCAATAATGCAACAACTTTATGCAGGTTCTCAGCATACTATAGACTGGCAATAAGTTTGAGTTTGACGATTGACATGCTCATGAAGTGATCTATGAGAGCACATTGTTTGTTTATGAATAGATCTGGACGTCCAACCAAATCTACATGAAAGCCATTTGAAATGCTATATACCCGTGAAGCGAGATCAAGGAGAACCACCACTGCAAACCCACAGACAGGCTAAACAGAAACAGTAATTTCCATTATGAGATCGCAAGCTAAAATGCTGAGGCTGAACAAAAGGAGGAAGGAGGTACTTACCTCTGAGTTGTTGCTCGCGCTTTCACTCTTTTGGTTACCAGCAGTCTGTTTGGATACCTTACAAACTCACAGGAATCAGAAATAAAGAACAAAGAACGACAATGTCCTTTAATAAAGGAAAATCAAAAACTGAAATGGGCTCAGAGCCGACCCCACTAACAATACCAGATCTTCAAGAGAAGGATAGGGAGAGGAAGTACCCGCTGGGTCCCGTGCTTGGAAGGGGTTTTGGCAGGACTTGTGAGGAAGCAGGCACAAACCCTCCTCATTTTATAGGCTCTGCAACAAGATGATCAAGTGAAGCATAAGAAAAGAGCGGGCCCATCCTATCCATAACCATTTATTTTGAAGGCCCCAAGAAAAGACCAGAGACAAGATCCTAGAAAAACCCTTCCTTTAGATCTGGGCTTAATCAAGACACGGGAAATTCCATCAATATCAATCGCAAGTACCGATTTCAGAAGCTTCCATTAAGACAGAGGGGAAAACTTGGCATTCTTGTTTACCTTGTTGGAGATTATGTCGAAAGGTTAGCATTCCTTTGCGGTGGGGCTAGCAGAGCACTATCAAGAACAACCCAGAATCGCTTTTGAGGTAAGGCTGACGCTCCATAAATTCTCGGCCTCGTTTTGCTTTGTCTTGCAGATTTGGTTTGGAGCCTAAGTGCGCTTTGGATGCTTGTATTGGAAATGAAGGTTCATCATTCCTTTTGGGATGCAAGAAGACTCCCTTTTCTAATCTTTGTTTTCGAGGTCCCCGACCATTTTTTTCGTAGTCATCGTTTGGAATGGAAGTATAACTGTTATTTCATCTCGACGAATTAGGTGAAATCTAATTTTCGACCAGTCAAACATCCCATCAAGGTGATTTGAGTATGCTAACTTAGCATTTCCGGGGTGCGATAATTCGCAGCTCATGACTTTGCTCGGTTGGAGTCGTGGCTGACCAGAGAGACTCGCAAGACGTGCTGCTAGACTGGCATGGTATTTCTGCAATAAATTTGACATCTCTATCGTCATCTCCAGCTACAGCCTTGCCATCGATCTGGTGAAGAGCAACCCTGAGTCGGTAGTTCATTTCTGCGGTCGGGTGATCAATAAAAGCTTGAATTAAAACCCGAGTCAGTAAACATGTGCAGCTGTGCAGACCCCATAACCCAATCAAGCAAAGCCCCTTTCCTAATTTCCAAGAGACCAATCCACAAGAGGTGGTGGACCCAGAAAAGCAGTCCAATGCCCACCACCTTGTACAGAAAGAAGGATCCTGGAGTCTGAAGGCAAAGCATCCAAAGCTTCAACAAGTCCCATGGAGTCATCTTGCTGACAGGATATATAACCCGTTCCTGTTTTAGTTGCGTGGGTGGGTCATCAGAATGACGATATGTAGTTGCGCAATGCGGCGAAGAAGCTATCCTTTTAGCAAAGGGATGCAACTGAAATGATAAACAGAGAATGTAAATAGTTGCCTAGACGATGTTTTGTTTATGTCCATGGACCACTGCCAAGTGACAACGAAAAGGAAAACAGAAGGCCGAAATTCAACAGATGAAAGACAGGCCCATTGGTCCTGTAAGCCCATCCGGATAGCTCCGCACGGGAACGTTTGTGGGCGTGGATCGCCCCATTCTAATTATCAAAATCAAAACCCCGCATTGTGGATGGCGAAACCGGGCAGGACGGACGAACTGCCTACACCCTGGAGAGCGAACGTGCCGTTGATGGAGCTGGCCGGAGAATTCGGGGACTTCCCTCGCAGTCTGCCTAAGTTGGTTCGATGAGGAGACGGTGCTTTTCTGATCATGGAACTCGAAAGCAAACGTGCATGTGGGGAGTGATGGAAGCCTCAAGTCGGCCGGAAGCAAGGAATGAAGACGGTGCCGCCATCTTGTACGTGAATCTGCAACCTGGTTACTTAACAGTAACTACAAGAGAGAAAACGAAACACCCCAATAAAACTGCAAGCTGGAACTTCCCTGAGATGTCCCCAGCGAGGCGATAACAGTTCAAGTCACGAAACTCGAAGCCTCTACTTGGAATGTCCGTACAAACGGAATTTTACGGTTCAAACCAACTTTAGTCTCTACCTGGGAAGTCCCAAACAAAAGAGCATAACATGATCACATGATGATACAGATGAAATAGCATCAATCCCCGCCATTTCAGTTCTACGGCCTCCAAAGTTTATACCAGCAAGTGGTGGCCCATTCTCGATACACTTGTTAGGGAAATACGTATTAAGCAGGATGAGGATTATAAAATGGTAGTCACATCATCAAAATGAAGTGTTAGTTTTTGTTATCCGACACTTTAATTTTTAGATAATAAATATGTTAAAGGAAAAATGGGAGGAATCATCCATATATATTGCACAATATTGCAAAGGTATATCAAAAAAATAAAATCATAGTACGAGAATACAGGTACAATTCTATCTTCAAAATACAAGTTGGGAAAAAAAAAGCGCAAATAATTTGTCTTCCATTAGATTTTCCTTTTTGAGTCAAATTGTCTTCCATTAGACTGACGAAGGAATAAAATAAAGAGGAAAATAGCATAAGTAAAAAGCGCAACGTAGAAAATCTTATTTTTCTGGGGAAATAGGAAAAAACAAAATATGAACAGGAACGAAAATTTACGACTCATTCGAAGGGTCAGTCAGATTCTCAGTAGGCAGCAATCATATCTTATCTTTTGGTTTTGAAATTACAATGAAGATATGAATCGATCCCTTTTCAAACCATGCTATGTACAGTCATGCACCGCCTTGCATCGTGCAATTTGCCTAAGAATGTCGGAAAGAACATGATCAACGACAATACTCAGTTGCAACACTCACATGCGACTCGAAAGACTTATAGACACGACGAGGGGAGACTCGCCCTTATCAACGACAATGCTCTTTGTAGTCCGTTCAGAAGCGGTGACGATCTCGACGTCGTATGTCCCGTGAAAGCCTCTAAACGCGAACTCGCCTTGCTCATCGACACGTCCGTGAGCATGAGACGACCACTCCTTCCTGAGAGCGAGGTATCTCTTGCCAGCTTCATTGACGTCCCCCTCCGCATTGACCAGATGCGCGTTGCTTCGGAACATTAACAGCTCCCAGAATCCCCACAGCACTATCCCCTCCACTGCAGCATGAGCAAATGCTTCTCGGAGCATGACTTCGAGATCATCAGCTCTTACGTGCTCGTTAGCAGAGGACACATCAAGCTCGGTGAACCAGATTGGAAGGCCGAGGATGCCCAGCTTATCCAGAGCTGAACTAATGATTGGTCCCACTGGACTATCTATATGCCCTTGAATCCCGATTCCGCCAACTGGTGCGCCTTGCTCCTGTAGATCAAGGATCTGTTCTATGTAGCTCTCTGGGGATGATTTGGGATCGATCCCATTTTCTACATGATAATCATTCACGAATAGTGTGGCGGATGGATCTAGTTGGTGTGCAGTCTTAAACATATTTGCTCGGATACCATTTCCTAATCTATCTCGAAAGAATGATCCATGCAGCATCTCGTTGTTCACATCATAGTGATTGAACCTGCCCTTGTAGCGAGAAAGGAGCCCCTTTAAACGGTTTTGAACAGCGCTCATCAAGTCATTGTTGTTGAGGGATCGGACCCACGATTGAACCGTGCTCTCCACTTCCCAAAAGATACAGTGGCCTCTGGTTTTGATACCGTGGCTCTTACACAAATCAAGCAACTCATCGGCATCCCAGTAGTTAAATTTTCCCTGTTGTGGCTCTGTGCAGTTCCACTTCAATTCATTCTCAAAAACAGCCCAGTTGAAGTTCTTCATGAAGAAATCAACGTAATCTTCATTGTCGATGTTTGTTCTGCTTATGCAGGAGCCAAAAGGAAAACTACCTTTTGTCTGTTTGATGATCACGGTAGCACCAAGCAAGCTGCTTGAATCAACACCTGAAAACTTCAGGATGACATCGCGCTTACGGAGCTGCGAGGTAATGAGAGGAAAACATGAGAATTAGAAGCTAAGGGAAATGTTTTTGCTTGATGAATAAGTAACATGTTAGAGTCGTAGGAAACTCGGTCAGATATCCAAGTAACTCAATCCATAATATTAGCTTTCTCTGCCATTTCCTTGTTGGGAGCAAGTACTCAATTTTAACAAAACTTATCCCCTGAATTGTGTGTGAATCCTATCTTACATATAGATGATCAATGGCAAGATTTAGAAAAACAAGTTCTGAGATATACTAAGCAGCAAAACTCTAGAGCTAGCATCTTTCTAGGGCTGAAAAGAGAGAATGCAGGCGTATAACTCTTATCAACTATTTATAGACCCCACTCAGAAAATACAGGTGTGTGGTAAAAAGGAGACTCTCTTTTTGTCAAAAGAGGAATCTATGTCGGTTAAAGTCAGCATTGTAAATGTCATCAATTCAGATAAGCCATGGTACCCATTAATTAACCATTATACCACCAATCTTGCACTAAAGTTGTTCCTGGAACTTACCTTATCAGTCTGTTTTTTCAAATGCTTAAACCTTGCATGTCGATCAACAGGGAAAATTTGAAACCCTGCAACCATCAAGTCAACACCTGAAGCAGGACCCTGGATGTAGACTGTGACCTTTGAGGGTTGCTTCTCGATTCTGAATGAACCACTAAGTTCATACCACCTGTCATCATTAGCCTCGACTTGCCCACCAATGACCCATTGGTCGTCCACATTAAGTGCAACTGTAATATTTTGAGGAGCATTTGCACCAGAACCTATCCGGACCCAAGAAGAAACTTGATATGTCAAAAAGAGTTTGAGCTTATTAGTAATCATCTGAGCAGGGCCCATCCAAGTCTGAGTGCGATTTGTCACAAGGATGTAACGGCCACTCAAAGGTTCATGAGGCTCAAGCGATTCTCTTGCCAATGGGGGAAGAATATGTGGTGAACCAGTTCGAATGCTCAAATTGCAGTTACCAAGGGGAAACCACCCATTAGTCCCATTTTTTAGGTCACTGTTCTCCAGTATATTTATTCCAAACGCAGGATTCTGCAATTAGAAGAGCAGAAGTCAGGTGCTTAACATATAGGTTTCATTTCTAGAAAAGCAATTTTCAGAATGTCAAAAAGAAGCTTCAAACATTAATGATATGGAGAAGATATATCAGCTGGAAACATCAAAAGCTACAAACCTTGATAATTGGTGGAGGAGAAGGAGCAGCTTTTGCCACATGCTTAACTGTTAAGCTGTCCACAAGAATATCAGTACCTGCAGGGGGACCTGCTATGGAGATGATAATTTTTGATGGAGAACCATTCAAGAGAAACTTCCCCTGCATCTGTGTCCAATCCTTGTCTGTTGCTTGCACTCTTGAGAGAAATTTAAAAGAGATTCAGGGGCATAGATGAAAATCATTAGATACAGGATACCAGCAACTACAGAAAAGTGAATAAAACCTCTTTCTTATACCCCAAAAATTGAAGGTGATAACAAGAAATAATTAACCATGTCCTTCCATTTGGAAACTCTACGATCAGAGAAGCTTGGCTTCCCATTTTCATTTTCTCTATGTCCTCAGTATCTCTTGCTATAATCATATGAAGTTTCTTTAGGTGACGGGAGTTTAAACTTACTTGGCTATGCCTAAGTACTGCTCACGGAGATCTGGCATTTGGGTCCACAGTGTGAGCTGTATGCCAGTGTTGCTTACATTGTTACCAAATATACGAACAAGTGCAGTGACCTCATAAGCAAGTTTTCTTTGCAGTCTTCCAGTAACTTCTTGCTGAATCCCGTTCCAGGTCTGGGTACGCCCTGTTGCAGATGCAAAGTACCTCCCAGACTGTGGTACTATCTTCCCATCAGCCATAGAGTCCTCTAGGACAATCTTGCAACCTCTCCCAGTCCAATTGTTCAATCCATCACTAAATACAGGATTGAGGATAATGTTCTCATCATCAGCAGCTACGCATCCCCTGCCCACTCTCTTTTGCAGAACACAAAAAGAAATTATTCAGACAACTGTTGCAGCTTAAAATGTCCCCATCTTCTTCAATTCTGAAGCTAATAATGGAAGGTAATTTTTTTTTCCCTTGAGATTGCGTCATTACCTCTTTTCCATTTGCACTTAGACAAGTTATCACTACCGATTTTATAAGTAAGTCTATTCCAGGAGAAGGCCCTTCAAGGTAAAAGACAACTCGGTTTGGCACACTTGACAATGAAAATGAGCCCTCCACCTTGTCCCATCTCTCTTTTGATACAGAAGTTCTGCAGCAGATCAGTTCGGTTAATTTCTTCACTGCTTTGGTGATTGGAGAAGATATAGGTACTTATAATGTCAGAAACCTTACATTCCAATGCGCTTATATGTAGTTGCGGAATCTTGGTGTTCTAGCCTCAGAGTTGCCAAGACATCAGCAGAGCCTTGAAGAGACCCTGACACTCCAACACAGGCAGAAACAGAATAAGTGGAACCTGGAGAAAGCCTGCTTGTGATGTCTTGTCCCAACCCTTGCCAGCATTCTTTTCTATTAGTAACCACAGCATAGCAATCACCCGACTCTGCAGAGACCACCCAGCTTTCACAGCAAATGGGGTGCCAAGAATGCATTCCACCAGAGAAATTATGATTCTGTATGATATTTGTCCCTTGGCTACCACTTGAATTGGCCATGACTTGGTTCGGTCATTGCTGGGAGTAACCTGTTTTAGGATATCATTATTCTTAAGCTTCAACCACATAGTCTGAATATCAAAATGCAATGCTGGTTTTCCTAAATAGGAGAAAAAGGGAACACTTCAACGACTGACTGATCAAGTAACCAATTCACAAAGAAGTTAGCGGTTCCAGCCCTAGTTTAGGCCATTCTTGATGGTCATGCCACCTGACCTCACTGTTCACATTCCTTGATCTTTAACCCATTGCACAAAATTCGACAAAAATATGAGACTGTGTGGATCCTTCTGTTGTCCGATTAACATCGATATTCAATATCGGGGGCCAGGTCCACAATGCAGCAACAACTCTATGCAGCTTCTCAGCATGCTATAGACTGGCAATAACTTGGAGTATGACACACTCCTAAATTGACCTATGAGAGCACATTTTTTGTTTCTGAAAGACCTGGACAGCCAGCCAAAGCTACACGAAAGTCATTTGAATGACAGGTGTTCCCGCAAACCCACAAACAAGCTAAACAAGAATAATAATTTTAGCATGAGGTTGAAAGCTAAAATGCTGAGGATGAACAAAAGAAGGAAGGAAGCGCCTACCTCTGAGTTGTTGCTAGCACTTTTGCTCTTTTAATTATCAGCAGTCTCTTTGAATACCTTGGTAGACGCAGGAATCAGAAACACACCCCCCCCCGCCAAAAAAAAAAAAAAAAAAACAGAGAAAAAGAACGACAATGTCCCTGAAAAATGAAAAATCAAAACTGAGTGCGTTCACAGTTCACACTGCTAGCAGCACTCTTTCAAGATGAGGACAGGAGGAGACTGCGCGAAGTACCTCTTTGCCCCGGAACTTGGGATGGGCTCTGGAGAACGAACTTGTCAAGCAGCAGGGACGAACGCTTCTCGTTCTGTAGATTCTGCAACTGCAACAAGATGATCAAGTGAAGCATAAGAAAAGAGCGGGATCAACCTGCCCACAAAATTCTTTCTTTAAAATCCCAAAGACAAAACCCAGAAAAGACCAAAAGACAAGAACCCAGAAAAAACCTGGGCTTAATCAGGGCACAGAAGATTCATCAATGTCAATCATAAGCACAAATTTCAAAAGCTTCCTCAAATCAGAACGGAAAACCCGGCACAGATCCTCCATACCTCGGCTGTGCATAAATCTTTGTAAAATTGTGTAATTTCTTTGCGACAAACAGTACATGAGGTACTTATGACTAAAGAAGATCATAAGACATTACATTAAAAATTATAATCAATCAGAGATATCGAAGAGTTTGAGGTCCCCAGTTTCTTTTTTTTTTTTTTTTTGGTAGTTTGAATGAAAATGTTATTGTTATTCCATTGGGGAATTAGGTGAAAGCTCATTGTCGACAAGTCAAACACCCCATCAACGTGATTTGAGCATACTAACTTAGCCTTTCCGGGTTGCGATGATTGGCAGCTCATTCTGCGCTCGGTTGGAGCCGTGGCTAACGAAAGCTGACGCCAGCACCAACAATCAGCAGCAGAGACTCGGACGACGTCCTGCCAAGACTGGCCCTGTTTTTTCTGCAATAAAAGCTAACACATCCCTTGTCGTCTCCAGTTAAAACCTCGCCAGCAATCTGGCGAAGAGGCACCTCGGGTCGGCAATTCCAATGCTGAGGCCAACCCATTTCTGGGTTTGCGTGATCGGTAGAGCTTGTAACGTCTAAAGCCGCTTGAGTCAGTGAAATGGTGCGTTTGTGCAGACCCCACAGCCCAATGAAGCGAAGTAGCTTGCTGTCTATCATCTAAAGAACCTGATCCACGAGTTGGATCCAGAAAACAAGTCGGATGGCCACCATCTTGGTACTGAAGACGGATTCGCAAAAATCTAAGGCAAAGCATCCAATGCCTTCAACAAGTCTCGTGGAGTCATCTCCTACAGGACATATAACGGGTTTCTTTAATTAGAATGACAATATTTTGTCGTGTAATGCGGGGAAAAAACCATCTGTTTCTGCAACGAATGCATATATAGTCTATAGATAATGATAGCGTAAATAGATCATTGCATAGGGTGACATAGAAGATGCCATCGATCTTGAAAGCCCATCCCCGTGTACAAACCAAGCCCATGTGGTTCGCATAGCTCTGCATGGAAAGGTTTGCGGATCACGTTTGGCATTGTCGTCCCTTGAAATTTTGAGGTGCACGGGTCCTACGCAAGTCACTTTTTGATCATGGATCTATGTTTGCCTTATCGGTGCTTCTGTCTCGTCTCTTCGCGCTCGGGAATCTCATTGGTGCTTTCTGTCTCGTCTCTTCACGCTCAGGAATGGGCCACATCCGGACGAGGGCCATCGGTCCTCATTGAGACCAGCTAGTGAAAGAAAGACAGGCAGATCTTGATCTCTCCTGAGTTCTCCCCTCTGCTCTTCTATCGTTATTCCTTCTTCTTCTTTTCATTCTTTCTACAATTTTGCTAGCTTGTTGTATACATAAGCAATCACAATCCACCAACGGATATATCCATGTTCAGCCTTGAATCGAATAAAAAGGCGACATCAATTCTAATAGCATAAGAAATGTATTGCGAATTGGGTAGGATCATAATTCAAGCATCAAACTAAACATAGATTAAAAGATTAATATCACAAAAAATTTAAAACAAGTAAACTCATGATAAATTTATCTTTAACTAATTTTTTGACCATTAAAACTCTTAAATGGTATACTTGTCACAAATTTACTTTAAAATTAATTTTTTCACAATCAAAAATCCCAAATTAGTATATATGTGATAAATTTGTACTCTATTAACTTCTGTCAAATTTTACCAATAAATTTGCTAATGTGGAAAACGAATGGTGATGTGTCATGGTGATATGGCAAGTTTGCATAAAAATCTATAGGGTTAATGCCATGAAAAATCTCAAATTTGTCATAGGTATATCGTTAAATTTATCACAAAAATATCATTAAATTTGTCATGAGTGTACCAATTTAAGATTTTTCGTAATATTTATCCTATGGATTTCTACGTGGATTTGTCATGCTACCATACCACGTCATGTTGGGCCATTTAGGTCAGCAAATTTAACGATAAAATTAGACGGAAGCTAATAGAGGGTAAATTATTACAAATGTACCAGTTTGAGATATTTGGTGATCAAAAAATTAATTTGGGGTTAATATGTCATAAGTGTACTGGTTTTGGTTTTTTCGTGGCAAAAAAATTAGTTTATGGTAAATTTATCACATCGTACCAATTTAGAAATTTTTATGGTATTAATCTTAGATTAAAAGTGCATGAACTATTTTTGATATTAACTATAGTTTCAAATATCAATTGCAATGGGATCCAGGCAAGATAAAAGGGATAATTGTTCCACAAAAACTCGCTTAAACACAAGAACGAGGAAAACAACACTGACTAGTAAAAAGTGCAAAAAGATTTCATTGCTTTCTTTTCGGTGATTGTCAGCATTCACTCTTTATTCTCAATTTCATGCAATCTTTATTGAACGTTGGCATTTAAGTGAGAGGTTTTGTCTTGATTTGGAACGACTTCTATGATGAAACATTGACAATGAGATTTTAAAACATTTTCAGACATATTTTAATCAATTGAAAATTTAAGAATGGCATTGCATATTGTACAAAAGTTTATGAAACTAATTTGCAAAAAAAATTGAATTTTTTCATATAACATTGCATATTGAAAAAGAAAAAGGACTAGAAGTATTATCATTCAACAAATACAAAAAAAAAAAAAAAGACTTTTAGTAGTTGAAAAACAAACGAGTGTTATGAAATACATGAATGGATAGAATACATGAATGAATATTCATTATATTCATCTTATCCAATGTACTTATTATGGTACATTTGTATCAAATGTTCTAAGTATATCTCCCTATACAATGAACGTTCGTTTCCCTTATCCCGTACATGTATCATTCGATACATTGATATTAATGATAAGTACATTTTTATTCTCCTATAAATAGGAGTTTAGTTTTGATGTACAATACACAATCACACAGAAACACAACAGTGAGATACTAGAAATAAAGCTCTCTCATCTTGCTACTATCTCTAGTGTTCACTTGCTTTCTCTTCTTTAATCTCTTCTCTATTATATATTCGCCACGCGATATTTTACAACACGTTATCAGCACGAGGATCTACCGATTGAGTAAGTAATTTTTGCAAGGTGGGTATTATTTTTATTGATCAACTTATACTTCATCTTCTTCTATCAATTCTTCATTCTTATTTTCTTGGCCCGAAGCCAAAATTTTAAATCTAAAAGTATCCTTCTCGCTCCTGAAGTAGCGGTGGATATTTGGAAATCCTTTTAATTAATTTAAGGATTTATTTTGCAAGGATTATGGCAAATATTGAAAAGCCCAAATTCTACATCCTGGAAGTGAGTGGAAAGAATTATCTATCCTGGCGCCTTGACATGGAAATGCACCTCCAAGGGCAAGATCTCACTAATACAATTACAGAGGATGGAACCTCAAATGAAAAGGATAAAGCAAATGCGCTGATTTTTATTCGCCGTCATTTGCATGAGAGCCTGCGAGACTCAATATTTATCCGTTCGAGACCCGCATATCCCGTGGAGGAGGTTGAAGGATAGGTATGATCATACTAAAACTGTTATCCTCCCTCAAGCACAATATGATTGGCAAAATCTCGAGACTGCAAGATTTCAAATCAGTGTCTGACTATAATTCTGCTTTATTTGATATTGTTTTTCGGCTAGAGTTATGCGGTATCAAACTCACTGATGCAGAATTGCTTGAGAAAACTTTTTCCACCTTTCATGCTTCGAATATTGTATTGCAACAGCAATACCGGCAACGTCAATTTGTCACATATTCTGAATTAATTTCTGCGCTTCTTACTGTTGAGCAAACTAATGAATTGCTGCTCAAAAATCATGATCTTAGACCTGCTGGCTCAAAAGTATTGCCTGAAGCACATGCTAACTTTGAGAAAAATACTGGCCATTTTAAGGGCTATAAGCGCAGGCAAGAACATAATCCTAGAATGGATGGCAAGAAATTTAACCGTCCTAGGAAATCAAACTTTGGCCTGAATCATGGCAAAGAAAAGAAGCAAAAGAATGTGATTAATGAAAGTATTTGTCATCGCTGTGGCATGACTGGACACTGGTCACGTACCTGTCGTACGCCAAAACATTTTGTTGACCTATATCAGGCATCTTTAAAGAATACGGGCAAGCGTGGTGAATCTCATGCCATTGAAATCAATCCTACTGCCATAACCACTGTTGAGGCCAACAATATCTCCATTGGTGGGACTCCTCTTGCTCCTGAAGTAGCAAATGCATCATTGGATGTTTCTGATTTCTTTGAGGACCTCTGATTACTTTGATGAATCAGATTGTTAGATAATAATTTGAACTTTGAAATTTATGTTGTTTCGCTTTAAATGTATTACTTTTTTTTTATTGTTCTTTATGAAATACTTATGAACCTTATATAATATTTATCTTTGAAATTTTATTCGACTATATAACTAATATGCAACTTTTATGATACTTGACACCTGAAGTTGTCAATATAAATGCAAATGGAAAATACCGAGAAAAAAGAAGATGTTTGTTTGCTTGATAGTGCAACAACACATACTATATTTTGTAGTAGACACTTTTTCTCGAGTATGACATTGCGTAAGGCACAAATCCATACAATATCAGGTTATGTTCCGATTATTGATGGTTTTGGGAATGCTACAATTATTTTGCCAAATGGCACAATCCTGCATATTGAGAATGCGTTTCTAAGCATTCGATCAAAAAGGAATCTGCTCAGTTTCAAAGATGTACGCCATAATGGGTACCATATTGAGACTATTTATGAGCAAGATAAAGAATATAGGGTTAATACCCTAAAAAACCCCAAACTGGTACACCTGTGACAAATTTACCCCAAACTATTTTTTTGACCACCAAAAACCCCAAACTGGTACATATGTGACAAATCTACCCTCCGTTAGCTTCCGTTCGATTTTACCGTTAATTTTGCTGACGTGATTGCTGACGTGGCAAGCCATGTGGAAATTCACAAGTTTAATACCGTTAAAAACCCCAAACTGGTATATTTATGACAAATTTACCCCAAACTAGTATATTTGTGACAAATTTACCCCAAACTGGTATATTTATAACAAATTTACCCCAAGCAAGTATATTTACTAGAAATTTACTCTAAATTAATTTTTTCGATCATAAAAAACCTAAATGGGTACACGTGCGACACATTTACCCTCTTTTAATTTTCCCAAATTTGATCGAGTTGTGATTACCAATCAATTTTATTTTCCGGATTATTTTCTACGTGGCATTAACCTTACTAAAACATGTAATATAAGATTAAAACAATGTCGTTTAGGCTCAAATCCTAATTTTTAACTAACATCTTAATTGAATTAGATTAAAGAAAAGCTATTTTTCTCTAAAAAATAAAAAATAAATAAAAAAGAAAGGAAAAAAAGACAAGGGCTACAGGCCCTTGTTTTGGTTGTAGAAAAAGGGTCAGTGAGGGCTCGGTGAGGATCACAATTGATTAATTTAAATTGAATATCTTACGTGAATAATCCATGCATAGCATTTTTTTTCCACCGTTCAAACGTATCAAATTAGAAACCAAATTAGCAAATTCCATTAACTTGAATCAATGAAATGATCACATTAAATATTTTCATAATAATATAGAATGAAATTAAGCAGCTATCAAAAGTTCATATTGTTTTAATCTTATATTACATGTTTTAGTAAGGTTAATGCCACGTAGAAAATAATCCGGAAAATAAAATTGATTGGTAATCACAACTCAATCAAATTTGGGAAAATTGAAAGAAGGTAAATGTGCCGCACGTGTACCCATTTAGGTTTTTATGATCGAAAAAATTAATTTAGAGTAAATTTCTCGTAAATATACTTGCTTGGGGTAAATTTGTCATAAATATACCAGTTTGGGGTAAATTTATCACAAATATACCAGTTTGGGGTAAATTTGTCATAAATATACCAGTTTGGGGTTTTTAACGGTATTAAACTTGTGAATTTCCACATGGCTTGCCACGTCAGCAACCACGTCAGCAAAATTAACAGCAAAATCGAACGGAAGTTAACGGAGGGTAGATTTGTCACATATGTACCAGTTTGGGGTTTTTGGTGGTCAAAAAAATAGTTTGGGGTAAATTTGTCACAGGTGTACCAGTTTGGGGTTTTTTAGGGTATTAACCCAAGAATATATTGGCATTTCCTCCTATAAGATTGGCCTGAAGACCATCCATGAGAAGCTAGAAGCTTCTTCTATGGGTTTGTATTGTGTCATGATTAAAGCTTTGAAACCTACGCTACCACATCCGGAGATTGGTAAGCCCCGATCGATTTGACTTGTGGCATGATCGCCTTGGTCATCCCGGCGCTTCAATGATGCGTAGGATAATTCAAAATACAAAAGGGCACCCTTTAAAGGATATAAATGTATTGTTGTCCAAAAATTATAATTGTGAGGCTTGCTCACAAGGAAAGCTCATTATCAAACCTTCTACAACAAAGGTTAATTTTGAATCTCCTTTATTCTTGCAAAGAATTCAGGGTGATATTTGTGGACCAATACAACCACCAAGTGGACCATTTAGATATTTTATGGTATTAGTGGACGCATCCTGTAGATGGTCCCATGTTTGCCTATTATCTACGCGCAATGTCGCATTTGCACGTTTACTTGCGCAGATTATAAAGCTCCGGCACAATTCCCGATTATCCAATTAAGAGCATAAGGATGGATAATGCTGGTGAATTTACATCAAAGAGTTTTGATACATATTGTGCTTCACTCGGAATCGAGATTGAGCACCCGGTTGCATATGTTCATACTCAAAATGGATTGGCGTAGAATCCTTGATTAAACGTATCCAAATCATTGCCCGCACTCTATTATTGAGAACGAATCTCAACGATACAGCATGGGGTCATGCAGTTTTGCATGCGGCAGCTCTAATAAGATTACGCCCCACTGCTAGTATTTTACAATCTCCCCTTCAAATGGTTCTTGGCTATGAACCAGATATTTCACATCTACGCACCTTTGGTTGTGCAGTACAGGTGCCTGTAGCACCGCCAAAAAGGACGAAAATGGGTCCCCAACGCTGTTTGGGCATTTATGTTGGGTTTAATTCACCATCTATCATTAGGTTCTTGGAACCAACTACTGGTGATCTTTTTATTGCCAGGTTTGCAGATTGTCATTTCGATGAGACTAGGTTTCCATCAATTGGGATACCTACAACTTCCATGACTGCAAAACAAAAACCAATTAAGGTTTTCTCCTGGAATGAGAAAAATTTATCTCAATTAGACCCAAGGACTCCTGAATGTGAAAACGAGGTGCAACACATAATCCATTTACAGGCTATGGCCAATAGACTTCCTGACACATTTAATGATGCTACTAAGGTAACGAAGTCTCATATTCCAGCTGCAAATGCTCCAGCTAGGATAGCTGTTCCCGAAGAACAAGCTAAAATGGATCAAAATCCCTCGCACTTGAAGCGTGGTAGACCGATAAGATCAAAAGATACTTGCTCCTCGAAAACGAAGGGGAAAGAATCGGGAATCCGCTCCGAAGAGCTCCGGCGTTGTGCTTACTCCCAAAGAGCTTATTGCCCCTGAAGAGGCGCAAACCCATGAAAGGAACACTAGCCCCGGAATACGAGAATTCCATTACATATTGTAATGAAATTTGGGATCGAAATGAAATCATCATTGATGATGCTTTTGCATTCTCGCTTGCTCATCAAATTATGGATGATGATTGTGAACCACAATCTATTATTGAATGTCGTCAAAGGCAAGATTGGCATAAGTGGGAGGAAGCAATTAAAGCTGAATTAGCTTCCCTAACTAAACGAGAGGTTTTTGGACCTCGTAACTCGTATCCCCGATAATGTAAAGCCCATTGGATATAAATGGGTATTTATCCGAAAACGAAATGAGAAAAACGAGGTTGTCAGGTATAAAGCCCGACTCGTTGCCCAAGGATTCTCCCAGAGACCTGAGATTGATTATAATGAGACATATTCACCTATGATGGATATGATTACATTTCGTTTTCTCATTAGCCTAGCAATCTTTGAAAGATTGGAAATGCATCTTATGGACGTTGTGACGGCATATCTATATGGCTTATTAGACTCTGATATTTATATGAAAATTCCTGAGGGATTCAAAATACCTGAAGCATGCACTCCCCGCAATTTATTCTCAATAAAATTGCAAAGATCCTTGTACGGGTTAAAGTAATCCGGTCGCATGTGGTATCAACGCCTAAATGAGTACCTAATTAAGGAAAGGTACAAAAATGATCATATCTGCCCATGCGTGTTTATTAAGAAGTTAGAAACCGGATTTGCTATTATAGTAGTTTATGTCGACGATATAAATTTAATTGGAACTCCAGAAGAGTTAGCTGAAACTGCTGAATATTTGAAAATGGAGTTTGAAGTTAAAGATTTGGGTAAAACCAAACTTTGTCTTGGTCTAGAGCTTGAGCATAAAGCAAATGAAATAATCGTCCATCAATCAGCATATGTTGAAAGATTACTTAAACGTTTCAACATGGACAAAGCTCACCCATTGAGCACCCCTATGGTTGTAAGGTCTCTAGATCCCCAAAAGGACCCATTTCGTCCTAGAGAATCTGATGAAGAAATACTTGGTCCTGAAGTACCATATCTCAATGCAATTGGGGCTTTGATGTACTTGGCACAATGTACGAGACTAGATATCGCTTTTGCGGTAAATTTATTGGCACGTTTTAGTTCTGAGCCAACTCGGAGACATTGGAATGGAGTTAAACATATTTTCCGTTATCTCCGAGGAACCATAGATTTGGGATTATATTATTCCAAGGATTCCACTAACTCTGGTTTAGTTGGATATGCTGATCTTTGGATATAGATCCGATCCACATAAGGCTCGCTCTCAAACCGGGTATTTATTTTGTTATAACGGCACCGCTATTTCTTGGCGTTCTATGAAGCAATCGCTAGTAGCTACATCTTCTAACCACTCGAGATTATTGCTTTATATGAAGCTGGAAGAGAGTGTGTTTGGTTAAGATCCGTTATAACACATATTCATAATTCTTGTTGCTTAATACCGGTTACAAATTCTCCCACTATAATTTATGAAAATAATGCTGCTTGTGTTGCACAAGTCAGGGGAGGATATATCAAAGGTGATAGGACCAAGCATATCTCGCCGAAATTTTTCTATACTCATGAACTCCAAGAAAGTCGACAAATTGATGTTAAACAGATTCGATCCATAAATAATCTTGCAGATCTTTTTACCAAATCATTGCCAACATCAAGTTTTGAGAAATTAGTATATGGCATTGGTATGAGGCGAGTTCATAAGATGTAAGATTAATTAGCCCCAAAAGTGGCTATATGGCTCTATTGAGGGGGAGATATTATGAACTATGCATTGCATCATTCATATGCGGCTAGTTCACAAGATGCAATAATGATTAGTCCTAGGAGTGGCTATATATACATTGCACTCTTTTTCTTTATGCCCGGTTTTTTTTCCCATAGGGTTTTTCCGGCTTAAAGTTTTTAACGAGGCAATTAATGCATCCATAAAAGGGAGAGATCATAACATGTGTGCTCTGCACTCTTTTTCCCTTTTGTCCGGTTTTTATCCCACTGGGTTTTTCCGGCTTAAGGTTTTTAATGAGGCAATATCATTCGATGCACATTCGTAATGAATATGATGAATATTCAAGGGGAGTGTTATGAAATACATGAATGGATAGAATACATGAATGAATATTCATTATATTCATCTTATCCAATGTACTTATTATGGTACATTTGTATCAAATGTTCTAAGTACATCTCCCTATACAATGAACGTTCGTTTCCCTTATCCCGTACATGTATCATTCGATACATTGATATTAATGATAAGTACATTCTTGTTCTCCTATAAATAGGAGTTTAGTTTTGATGTACAATACACAATCACACGAAACACGACAGTGAGATACTAGAAATAAAGCTCTCTCATCTTGCTACTATCTCTAGTGTTCACTTGCTTTCTCTTCTTTAATCTCTTATCTATTATATATTCGCCACGCGATATTTTACAACAACGAGCAAATTTTTAACATTAATATTAATATATTACTACATAGACACTAAACAGGGGACCTGACACATCTTTCATCCTCGTTCATCTCATCTCTCCTGAGAAAACCAAGAAATATTTGTCACTGAAAACATTATTGGCCAAACACCCATTTCCTGTTCTTCTCGTGAAGATCGCATTATTGGCTTCCGCTAATCACAACCGTAGTTATTGAAGCTAAGTCTGCTCCCGTCGCCGAAAATAGGCAGTCGTGTTCAGCCAGAAACCAAAGACAGGAAGACGTTCAGATCCTTCAAAATAGTAGGAACGACCGGATGAAGGGGGTCAGACCAAATGTACAAATTATTATGACGGCCCTCTATTCTAAAGAGGGCATAGGACTTCCGCTTGGATTTTAGCACGAATAGGCAGGTTAAAGGCGTAGCTCCGTCATGTGCAGGCTCGAAGAGAACTTGCAGTTACCTCATATTGCATTTGGCTTCTCGAAGCCAGTAAAAAACTCGCACAAGCCTAAGGTCCTAGAGGCACCTAGACCTTCCCCCCTACTACCTCCCCCATTGCATCTTTCTTGGGAAGTAATCTAGACAGAGAGAGAGAGAGAGAGAGAGAGAGAGAGGGAGAGAGAAGGATGAACATGGCGTGTTGAAGTTGCAACTGCAGCTCAAATTTCAATCCCTCCCCCGAAAACGCAGCCACTCACATGAACAAATCTTGCGAGAAAGCGAGAACCCTTCATTGATCTCTCTTCTGTCATTTGGAGTCCCTCCTTTTTTTTTTCCTTCCTTTGTGAGTGTGAATTCTTTTGTCATTATTTTTCTGACGCCATTTCGGTTTGATCGGGGGGATGGGCTCATCGAACGAGGCTTGAGGCGCATTCCCTTTTCGGCTGATGTCCTTTTGATAATCTTTTGTTTCTTCTGGAGCTTTCCCAATTGTATTTCGCCTTTTTTCTCTCTCGTTTCGCTTTCCACGTTCCGTCGCTGATTCAGAGCGAGCGGCAGAGAGATTGATAAGTCCCTGTGCATGCATGAATTCAGGAGTTGGGCATTCAATCAGTCTACGCAAAAAGCCTGCGCCAGCTTCCGTGAGATCACCCTTCTCCTCATATCTGCCTCATTTCCTTTTATATATTCTCCAACTGTTTGTTTATCCACTCTGCTCTCTCTCTCTGTCTCTCTACGCCATAGTGAGTGTGCATAACAATGGGGAGGATTCAAGGATGGGTATTTTGCCCCAGGAGTGGGCAAACAATGGTCTTTTTGCTTTTGCTCTTTCTGTGGGGCTCGAACCAAGTCGCCTGTGTGGCTGAAGGTAGTGACCCGAAAAGCCCTTTCTCTTCAAATCCCAATTCAAATTTGTTGTCCCGCACTAAGGGCGAAGCAAAGAAATGGATCTTTTTCTGATGTTGATTTATTTCTCTGAAACAGGTAGAGTCATCTCCTCCAAGCTGACGGTACGTACACAGATAACATACTTCTTTCCCATGAAGTTCTTTCTGAAGAAAACGTTCACTCACAGCACAATCCTAATTGGCATGGCATTTGCAGAGGGAAGAGGACGAACAAGAGAAGGCGATGTTGATGAAGAGAATGAGGTCGCTAATAGGGTCGAGGCCTCCGATTTGCCAGGGGAAGTGCAGCTCCTGCGGGCACTGTGAGGCCGTGCAAGTCCCCTTTGTTCCCCAACAAGTTCACGGCCCGAGAAGAGTCAGGAGTACTCGTAGCAATATTGCTTCTGCATCCACCAGGGCCACGACTGCTTACTACTCGAGAGGCGATGACATCTCCAACTACAAGCCCATGGCCTGGAAGTGCAAATGCGGAGACATGCTTTTCAACCCTTGATCTAGAAACGCACTCGCCATCTTCATCTCACAGGGATCAGGAGTATTATATTTAATTTGCCCTTTTATGTACAACCCTTCTTTCTTATTCTCGTTTTTGGCCGTTCCCTCCAATTTTTGTCTTATCATATGGCTTATGTAAAGCTTTTTATCCTTCTCGCGTACAGCTGTTAATCTTTGTCATGACAAAGATCGTGAGACTAAGATCTTTCCTATATGTGTTTATGCAAATGCAAAATTTGCTTCGTTTCTCTTTTGCCTCTTTTGCGGTCTGCAATTATCTACATTCTTCTTTTCTCAGTCCTGTGACACAAGAAAGAGAGAGGTTTTTGTCTGATGTAAGAAGGCTGCTCGAGGGAGATGATCTCACGATACTTGCAAGTTATTTCGTTGACACGCGATTAACGAAACACGACATTTAAGAATCTATTTGCATGGTTAGGTAAACTTTTCAATGGTTAAGATGACTGACAATTCCTAGAGACGAGCGAATTATGAAGACGTTGAGCTTTTTCTTTTACATCGTGTGGGGGAGCTCTCTTTTGTCAGGCATAAGGGTGGACCCTTTTCGTATCTTACAAGATTTGTGCATCAGAAAGAAGCCTGTGGACCCGAGTCAGAGCCACGCACCTCGAGTGCATCAAAATGCAAATAAAAGCAAGTGAGAAACGCACGAGCTGATTATTCCTCAGATCATATCCTTGATTATGGGCGTTAAATACACAATCATGCACGAGTGATGGTGAATGCTTGAATGCGACTCTCTGCATGGCCTTTTGCAGGTAACAAGACCAGACAGCAATGAAATGTGCAGGTGTGTAATAATACTGTGCACGGTGAAGAGAAAGAAGACAATAAATGCACAACCCAATAATGGCACTGAGTGGGGAAAGAGAAGGCCTCCACCTCCATCACCTCTTACCAGTCATGATCATCAAGCCTGCGAGCGACTGCGATCTGTTACGTCCGCCATTCACTTCACCCACTCCCTCTTCTCAAATCAAAGTGTGATTGGAGTTTTCATGGGCAATAACTGCTCATGGGGTCACCTCCACCATCTTGCTGCTCTACTTTCGTGGTTGCATGTCAGTGTCCATGAATATGAGTTCTTGTTATTGGGCCGGTGAATATGTACTATACATTGTGCACCGGGTGCAAAATCATCCAATCTCTTCGAATGTATCTTAGGCTATGATTTCTAGAAATTTTTTCGTAGGTGTTGCAGCAAGATATTCACTGTTTCCTGATAGGCTCACTTCGATGTTAGTAACCCGCTAAGAACACGGCTAGTTCAAGGAAACTATGGTTTTGGGAGAAGAGTTTCAAATTATAAACAGGTCCGCCTGTGCACCATGTCTTGGTGTCTAATTGCGTCCTGGCTAGGTTTGGGAACCGGACACAGCAGTCAAGCCCTATATAACGCCCATGCGTTAGCCCAACCTCCTTCTTGTCAAGTGTTTAGTGTTTCTTTGATCCCACAAATTTGATTAGATGACAGTGATCTCATAAATTTTCACATGGTATTAGAGTAGAGGATCTTGAATTCAAATCTTCTAGACCCTATTTGCCTCATTAATTACATGTTTCCATGCTATAGGCTTAAGCTAAAGGGCAACGTACAAGTGAGTGGAGTGTTAGAACGTTTATATATTAAACTATGCTTTCATGTAATAATTTAAGCTTTTAGAACAGTTGGCAGTAATCTCACAAAATCTTACATGGTATCATAGCGCAGATTATCAACAAGTTTGGATCTAATAATGTCACAGGAGAGTTATGGGTTGTTGCAGTTAGCTCATAGGGTAAAAGAGGCTCAAGAATATCCAGCACTAATAATCTCACACTTAATTTGATTTTTACAAAGTCCTTGAGGCTTCAATGCATATATTTTTTATTTTATTTTTTGGTGACCGAGGGAACCCCGCACGGTTGAGAGCTGGAGAGTAAATCCTGGAGTGATGCTAGCAGAGGACCCACCAGCCCGACACCACACTTAAGAATCCCTAGTGATCATGAGGGGATTCGAATTCCTCTCCTTGCATTAGGAGGAGAGAGCCCAAATCATCGCAGCCACAGTAGGCGGTGGTTTCAATGCATATTTGAATTTGATGTTGACATCAAAAAATGAGGAAAATTGTCCAAAAAGTGTTAAACTTATTGCACTTTTATCAATTCAATCATAAATTTTTTAATTTTGCCAATTCAATCAAAAAATGTTTTCACTTATTGCCAATTAAGTCAATCAAGCCAATTTTGGTTGGAAATTGCTAACGTTGATGGTCGCAAGACTTGAAATGACACTTTTTAATAACATTTTGAATTTTTTATGGTTTTTTCTTCTTCTTTTTAATTTTTTTTTTCAGTTTTTGGATCTAGGGCCAGCCAGGGTTGCTAGCCAACCCTTGCCGACTCTAGGTGAGGGCGCTGTGACCCTCACCATTTTTGTGTGAGGGCTGGCACGCCCTTGCTTTTACCATAAAGGGCATCGCGACCCTCGCCTAGAGTTGGTGGAGGGCGCCACAAAGCTGACAAGGCCGGCCCTCACCTATGGCCGGTGATAGTTGGTCGGCAACCCTGGTAGGCCTTAGATCCACCCCCCACTAAAAAAAAGCAAAAAATAAAAAAGAAAGAAAAATAGTAAAAATTTATAACATTATTAAAATATTATTAAAAAAGTGTCACATCAGTGTTGGTCCATGTTAGCAATTGCTAGCCAAAATTGCCGAATGGATTGAATTAGCAAGAAGTGAAAATGTTTAGGACTTAATTGGAAAAATTGAAAAGTTTACGATTAAATTGGCAATAGTATAATAGGTTTAGGATTTTTTGAACAATTTTCCCTCAAAAAATGTCCAAATGTTTTAGTCGATGGAACTTTATTAGAGCTCATGGAGGAGCGAATATGGTTAGGTGTGGAGAGTAAGGGTGCGTTTGTTTGTATTTCTGTTTAAAAATTGTTCCAAAGAACAGAGATAGGAAAAATTATTTCTGCTCCAGGGAACAATTTTTAAATAGAAAAACGCATTTGGTAAATCTGTTCCAGAAATAGAAAAAGAATAAAATACGTTTGGTAAACTTGTATAATTTTTTATTTCTTTTAATTTTATTTTTCTTATTTTCTTTCTTATTTTTTTTTTTTTATTTTCTTTTTCCTTTTTCCTTTTTCCTTTTTCCTTTTTTTTCTTTTGGCCTGTCGTCGGCCTCGGCAATGGCCGGCAACCGGCCGATGAGGGCCAGCGGCCTCGCCCAAATCCGGTGAGACCGAGCTCGCCCAACCATCGGCGAGGTTCGGCCTTGTCGGGCCACTACCAGGCCGGTGTCGCTTAGCGGTGGCCCGGCGAGGATCTAGGCGAGCTCAAGCTTGCCCGGCCACGGCGGGCCGGAGCTCACCCAGATTAGGCAAGGCCCGGCCTTGCCGGGGGCGGCGCTCGGCCGGTGACCTCGCCGGGCCGATGACGTTCCAACGAGGTCGCCGGCCCTCGACGGCATCACTGGCCCTCGATGGCCAAGGAAAAAGAAAGAAAAAAGAAGAAGAAAAAAGAGAGAAGAAAAGAGAGGAGAGAGAAAATCCGTTTCTAAAAATTGTTCCAAAAACAAGAAACAAGTTTTTCTTGTTTCTTGTTTCCGTTTTAAATATGTTCCTCGAAACAAAAAAAATAGATTTGGAATAAAAATCCAAACAAACGCATTTATGTTCTTTTTTTGTTCCCTGGAACAAAAAAATAAGATTTGTGTTTATAAATAGAAAAAGAAACATTAACAAACAGGGCCTAATTAGTCGATTTAGTGCAGCAGGTTGACAAGAAGACTCGGTTTAGTAACCAAAGGTTTCAACGAGAAATAGTCAATTGCTAGAGCAAAAGACGATACATGAGGAAGAGAAATAGTCGAGTGCTAGAGCTTAAGACGATACATGAGGAAAGACTAATTCGGCAAATGGGAAGAGTGTTGGATGTAAGTGTAGCCGTCGAGTAGTGGACTTAATAATCTCGAATGTAACCCTTTGTAAATTAGCGTTACTAAGTAGAAAAAGTCATGTAAAGCATGTTTAATTTCTTAGTAACTGTCTACGTAACTAATGATTGTGAGTTGTAAGTACCACAAGTGTAAACTTTTTAAAGGACCTCCAATGAATTACAAAACTTAATGTTCTTTTGCAAATTTTCCTTCATCTCTAGTTTTCAGTAATTTATCTCCTGAAAAATACATAACTGGCAATGATTGTTCCTGACATTCTTACATTTAAATCCCTCATGATTTAATTTCCTATTCAAAATTAACAAAGATTCTTCACAACTTTTGTTGATTCATAACAATTCATCCACATTCGAAAAAGTATTTTATCATATTTTTGGTGAAGCAGAAGTTAAATTTGATACTTTAGTTGGCCATCGACCATCCTCGATTGAGTTTTAATTATTGAAATCACTGAGTTTTTGGCGACCAAAACTCGATAAAATCACAAGCAACACAGCCCTAGTCGAAAAGGCAGTTTCATGATCTAGTCCATGGTAAATTTTATTCGGGTGGCTGCCTTATTAATCCGCAAACACCGCGGGCATGAGGTCAGAAAAAATGTGTCGACCTAGGTTCACCACCAAAACCGGAAATTCATTCCTAATCGCAAAACATTGGAAGACGCATAAACAACTAAAATAAGACCGAACAATTTTCTAATCGAAACCGGCGCAAGCAATCACCGACAGCGCCGTTGGGTGCTTCTAGGCCTGCTTGCACCTAATCTAGCTCGGATCTTTCCCTGTTCTTCATTTGACTATTTAAGAAAGGACGTCAGCGTTGACATAGCTGATCCCAAAGGCGACGCGTCGATCTTGATGTTTGAAAAAAACCAGCCTAAATAAACAGAAAATTAGCAAAGAGACTCGTCCTATCCCTAACTAAACCCACTAGTGTCTTCTCTCCCCTCCTTTCCTGTCTGCTTCCTCAGGCCAAAACAGCTCGCATAAGCCAAAGTCATCCACCGATTCTCAATCCTCATGCTCGTGTATATAAGCAGGAAAAAAAGATGGGGGTCTTCATTTCATCCAAAACTGTATCTGCACGCGAGCCTTTCATTACATTCCGAGTATGTATCGTCAAAACCTCTCCTCTTTTGCCCACCTTAAATGATGTATCCAAACCGTAGCACATGAAACTTTTGTGGAATTTTCAAGCCAGGTTCTCCATCAAGTTGCCTAGAACTAAACTCAAGCGATATCAGCATAAGGAAAATTCAATTGCCATGTCGAGACAGCTATTCGATAGAAACCAGAGGACCAGAATGCACGACCCGAGACACGCGATTCTCGGGTGTCTCCTCCTCCTCCTCCTCGTAATCTGCTCTGTGTTGCTTTATGAAGTGACCCAATCTTCCCTCAAGAACCATCACAGTGAGATCTCGCCACTCGGGAGGAAGGAACTGCGTCCTCGAGTCGTGGGCCAAGCTTCGACTAGTGAGATTATGGAAGAGAAGGAAGAGAGAGCGGGAGGGAAGAGAGGAGAAATCGATAAGCTCCAGGAGAGCGAGGCTGCTGCCGAAGAAGACGGGGAAGTCGGAGATGACGAGGGGGACGTCGCGAGCGATGGAGACATAGAGGAAGAGGAAGAGGTGGAGGAGATGGATGATTTGGTCGACGAAGAAGAAGAAGAAGTATCGGAGGAGGAGGAGGTTGAAGATGGAGAGCGCGAGAGGGACGTGACGGGAAAGCAAATAGATCGTCCCGGCAGTGCCATGGAGGAACGTGCTTCAAGCGAAGGAGAAAAGAGCTCTCTCTAAGTGCCGATGATTGGTTTTCAAGTTCCTCGTTTTCCAACTTTTGTTTTTCGATGTGTTTTGTCTAAACCGTAGTTTCACTTGTATATAGACTTTAAAGACCCTGTAACTTGCACGCTCAAATCTCTCAAACGCAAATCATTGGGAGATTAGATCCTAGAATCCCAATCACGATGTTCATTGGTTCGCGGCAGCGATTATGGTCTGAAAATTCGAATAACCCTTTTGCTTAGGGTCTTGAAACTCAAATCGTGATAGCAATTTACATTTGTACTTGCATAGTTTGGCCGGCGGTCGAAGATGGTTGTGCTACTCTTTGAGATTGCCGAGGAGAGCCGAGGCAATCGTGGCAAGTGATCCGCAAAGGGAGAGATAGAAGACGTGGCGTGACTATCATGGATCTAGGAAATGACCTCTTGAACCAAATGAATGGCACATGTACCACTTCTAATTTTTCCAAAGGTAAGGTCATCATGTTCATACCACCAAAGAGATTGGTCTAGTGATTTAGGGGATACTTGTCCTCCTCGATTATGAGTTCAATTCATGTTGTGAGTGAATTTTCAAAGGACTTATGCTTAAAGAACTAGTTGTGACGTATCTCGTATGGAAAGATTTTTTAGGAATTAGCATTTTTTGGAGGATTGTAGGGATAGGCTAACTAATCTCAGATTTTCGGATTGCCAAATGTGCAGAATAATTATGATTTAAATTGAACATTCTATGTTAGATGTGAGATCCTCATAATAATTATTAGAGGGGGGTCATTAGCATCAGTTCGTCCCTTCTCACCCTTTATATTATTAAAATAACGTCATTATGTTCATATTCGTAAAAGTCCACAACCAAAAATATATCAAAAGTGAACAAAAATCTTTTAAAAGTGAATATATTGTTTTGAATTAAATAGCAACAACCATCTCGAACTTCGGGAAAGTATATAGAAGGCATTACTTTTCCTTTTGCATTTTTAGGGTACTAAGTTCCATTAGGACTTAGGAGCGTAGGGAGAAATTTTAACCTTATAAAAAAAGAGATGAGTAGGATCTAATTAATCTTAAATTTATTTTATGAATATCAATTTAGTCTTAACTTTATAATTTTACTAATTTAATCATAAATCTTTTTGCATAATGCCGATTTCCAATTGATTTTCGTTGAAAATTACTAATGTGGCGGTTTATTTAATGCTTGCAATTCTATGTATTAACGATTTTTGATTAAAATTGACTGGAAAAGTTAAATTGGAATTTCATCCAAAGGTTTGTTATTAAATTGCAAAAATTGTGAAATTAATAATTGAATTGATATCCATATGAGAAATCGATTGGACAATTTCCCTAGTTTAATTGAGTCTGAGTTGATAATAGAACTTGTTTTCTGAGTATGCTTAATCTTGAAAATTGTAACTCAATTAAGCTCAAACTCTGTATCTCGTTTTGCCCCAAAAAAGTCAGATTGAAAGTTAGCATTCTTCGACCAAAAAAAAAAAAGAAAAAGAAAAAAGAAGTCAGCTTTCTTTTATGGATTTTGCTTGGGTTTGACACTCTGAAAGTTGGCTTGCTTTTCAAGATGTTGCTTGGGTTTGACTCTCTCGATTCACACCTAACTGTCTTAAAGTAAATTATAATTAAGTCCTTGCGTAAACAGAAATTTGTACTTATTGTTCAACTTATATGAATGGGGCAAATTTCAGTACAAAAAATAAACCGGTAGATTTGATTATATTAACTCCCCTAATTGCACAAAGATTGGCAGGATGCCGACTGAATTCATATTGTTAGGTATAATATCGGTCTATTGTCAACTTTCAAATGTTTGAAAAACAAGTAAAATCTTCATTAGTATTATAGATATTGAGATTGTAAGATTACTTTGATTTACCTCAAGAGACTATAAAACTAATTGAGTAGAAGGTTTGTCTATTACATAAATACTCTAGGGACATGCAATTAGCTTATGATGTTACAAGTACTTGTGATCATATATACAAAATCGATACTATATCAAATTAAGCATAACATTATAGGATTGATCAAATATTTCATGGTCCGCGTGGCCATTAATGTCTAGACTTCGTAGTTTGTATCGATTGACAAGAGCATTCAAGATGCTAAAGACAGTGGAGTCACCGGCATCTCGTGCGGCCTCCTCCTCTCAGTCTCCCTCTACCACGAGTACACTCCCCTATTCTTGCTACCACACCCTCAATTCGCGATCCCGCTACCCTCCAGGAGGAAGACTTCGATGATGCCGAGCCGAGACAACTTGTCCCAATCGCTTCTCAACGCACCAACATCGCCGCCGGGCCTAGCCTAGCCATCACAACCGGGTTATACATACACCAGGCAAGCCTAAGTCCCGGCGCAAAACCATTGAATTGAACCGTAGACCGAACGAACCGGCCGGCCGTCTTGACTCGGCCCAGCGAGAAACAAGACCGTCCGGGTCCAGAAAAGAAAAAAGCGAGATCACGTGGATAACGTCCCAGAAATCCTATCCTGCTCGCTCTCTTCCAGCTTCGCTCGTCCTCGTACCCCGCAAATTCTCGTTCCGCTTCCGCCGGAGGAAGAGCGCGATGTCCATCTCCGCCATATTCGGGACCCGGGTCCCCGTCGCGGCCCCCCCTCTCGCCGGCTCCGCCCCTCCCAAGGCGGCCCCGAGGTTCGCCGGCGGCGTGGGAGGGACGGTCTCCATCGTGGAGTGCTCCTCGAGGCCGCAGAAGAAGGCCACCGCCCACCACAAGAAGACGAGGCCCCGCAAGACCCAGGGTTGGGACATTCGGCGCAAGCCCACCGTCTACGCGCCCCTCCCTCCCCTCCCTCCCGACTGGACCCTCGCCTCTAGCGGCGGCGGCGGCGGCGGCGGCGGCGGCGACGGCGATGACGCGGACGCCGCTCCGGGTACCGCTTCTCCTTCTCCTTCTTCTGGTTTTTCTTCTCCTGTTGAGGCTCCGCCCACCAGCTAGCTCGAGCTTGTTAAAAAGATGTCGCTTTTTGTTTGTACTTGATATTACGACGGGGGTGTGTAATTTGGTGTTTCGTTATTGGGTACTTCGCTGATATCGGTATTAGTTGGTTGCACTGATTAGCCACAACCTGTTTGATGATATTCTCGTAAGAGTGAAATCGGGACGAGGCTCGCTTAAGGTTTGAATTTTATGCGTCCAGTGAAGTTCTTGGCAAGTGATAATATGTTGGACTTGTGGATAAGTTTGTACCTTAGGGAGCAGCTGGATAAATTAGCATTATGAGTTCATCATCATAACAGGTTGCAACTTGCGTGTGGTTAATGATTTTGAAGAGTTGGTGAGTAACACAAGATTTTATGGAACTCATAGCATATGAAGCTACCAAAATTGAACCCTGTGTTTTGTAAAAGTCAGAGCTTTCCCTTTGTTGCCCTTGAATCATCAGAAAAGATTCTTATTGGATACCTGACTGACCTGCCATTTCATATGCTCTGCTTGAACACTTGCACTGGCACTGGCTAATTTTATTCATCCCGCCTCCATAGATGTTGGAACTTGACATGGATCTTCTTGCCATTCTATGTTATCCGAGTGGCTATCTCAGAAATGTCCTTCCTTAGAAGGCCCCTTACTAGAGATCTTGTGAATTAAATTTAGACGTTGTTAGGTTATGCTCTAGGAAAAACTTGATTGGGCATGGTTGTTGCTCATTATTTGATAAAGGCACTCCTTAGGGATTTAAACATTAGGTGTATATATCTGATAAACCAAACAAAGGCAAGTATAATACGTGCTCATGACTCAACTTGTCATTAGGTCTTACCACAAAAAGAAAAAAACTTGTCGTTATGGTGCATAGGGATCTTGAATCAGTAAATGCAAAAAGAAACTGTCATATTGTGTTTACATTCTCATGTAATGAAGTTGTTATGTTTGTTCCGAATGTAAAAGTGGGTGTATGCGAACTCAGTAAACAACCTGGCAATTACTGTCAAGCTGTCCAACATTTTCTCTTCCTTATGCTTCCCTGAAATGGGAAAAGAGGAAAAGGAAAACTCAATTCCTCCAAGGTCATAGCTGAGGAAAAGTAATATGGCTCAAATTGACATCCTTTCCGTTATAAGCAAGAGGAGCAAACATCCACAGCTCATCTGAGCTCAAGAGCTGAACCAAGACAACAAAAGCACATACTGAGTTAATTTTATATGCATTTTCTGGACTCTGTATGATCCCCCTTTTTTTTTTTTTTTTTTTTTTTTTTTTTTTTTTATAAATAAATTCTCACCTTAATCTGAAGTTGCAAAAATTTCACATAGTGAACTGCCTCCTCGAGCATTGTGCTAATGTCGACCTGCCACAAAATGCACATAAGTTTTGTGGCTTGCATATATTCTTTCAACTCTGTCCTGAAAATGTACAGAAGCTACTAAACACATTATTAAGGATGCTGCTTACCTTGGTTCCATTAGGAACAAGGTTTTGAAGAATTCTCAATCGTTCATTAATTCTCGCTCTACGCCTCTGTGAAATAAGAGGGCGAAGTTATAGAGAAAAAAATCATATGAATGTAATCATAGAATTGAGCAAGAGAAGCATTTTTCCAGAAGACAAACTGATTACCCTTGCATAGAGGCTTTGAGAATCGGTCGCTGAACCCTTAGCAGCTATGATCTTCCCTAAGCTCCCATTTTCAGTAAGTGTTTTTGATGCCTTGAATGGTGGAGCTACTTCTCCACTGAGCTCTCCAGAATTACTGTCCTTCCCATAGCAACCTCTAGACCTATCGGGTCCAACATTACTTTCATCTCCATTGCTGTCGTCAGGCAGGAGCTTCTTCGCATTCCTTGGACTGTTAGTTTTCTTTCTCAGCTGCACATAATAAGATTGTTCATGAGGAATAATTCTAAACAGAATAGATCCTCTTGCATTCATGACAATCATCTGAGGAAGCAGAATATTCAGAAACAAATTGGAACCTTACATCTCTTGCAGTGCGAAGTCTCTTCTTCACGTTCTCTGACACATCAATGCAAGTAGAATGTCCTGCTCGAGCATCAATGTTGTCTAATCTAGAAGACCTCCTTTCAAGCTGTGATTGCATCAGAGGCATGCTAACATCTTCTGTCTGATCATTACCCAAGCATCCTCTTCTTTCTCTCTGCATTTCCTTCACACACGCACCTTCTTCCATGAGAGCGCCATTCAACTCCGAGACAAAGGAGTTCCTATTGTAACCATCCTTATAGAAAGCATCATAGTAGGGAGATATTTCATTAGCTAATTGCATGTGGTTATCGGAGGTGATTTCGTCTTCACACTCCGAGCTAGACACAAAAAAACAGCTGCTCTTGCCTGTCAAGTAGCTGCTCTCTTGAGCAACAGTATGTGAATCTAGATTGAGAACTAGAGGGTAATGCGAGTTTCCACTCATTCCTGCAAAGTTGGTATTGAGTTCAGGATCTATGGAAAAGGGTGGGATTTGGAAAGTGTACTCAATATCCTGCTCATGCGAAAATGGGTGCTGGCCCGGAACATATGGTGTGAAATCAATGAGCTCCCCAGTGGATGGGAATAAGCTCAAATAATTCCATTCTTCATCCCCAGAAGCTCCCAAAATGTCCATCTAGGCTACTGCGGAAATGGGAGGGTTGTTGGAAGGAAGTGAAGGAGTGCTGAAGCTCAGTCTCCCCTGAGCTTAGCACAAATATTAGAAACTACTTTATACCCCAGAGCAACGAGCTCAAAACGAATGGGAACAAAAGGGATTGACCTTGCATGGATAATTGATCTTGTGCAATATCTAATTAAATTTGGGAAACCGGCCATCTCAAGAATCCAGTAATGGGCCAATTAACAGCAAACTCCAACTCATATTAGGGACTAGTTCGTTCAATAATGGATTAAAATACACGAAACTGCACTGACGTTGAGACAACCTAGACTTGCTAAACATGGGATTAACATGGACGAAACAGGTTCTAAGGCGAATGATTAGGAGGTTACGTTGAAAGTGACCTATTAGTATAAGGAGAAGATAATGCTGAAGAACCATATGATAGAGCAACAAGAAGCATGGAGAGAAGACTACTGTTTGAACGTTGAAACTGGGAGAGAACGTGGGAGTGTTAAAACTTAAAAGTGAAATATAATGAGAGAAAAGGACAGCCGAGAATTCTGTTTGGCCAATTAGGATTCGCATTTATGGACGGCCAGTTCGTGGGGGGATGAGTCGACATTCTTTTAAGGAACTCGCAAAACCTGATAGGATAACCGACGTACGGAGGAACTGATTCAAACTGCAGAAGAGATCGTAGGATCCGCTCCGGCATTCAGTTCCCATGCTGTGTAGTGTGTGTACAGCTGTTGAAGTTAGGTGACATAAACAATACAGCTAAGTGGTGAAGAAACTTGATTTGTGTGCGATGAATTTCGGATTCAAATGTCCGTATTGCTCTCTTGTATATCAATTTTGTAGGTCGTACCCGCTATCCTATGAGATCACTTCATACATGTGGACGGGGTGATTCGTTCGAATCCCATGAAGAATAGTCGAATCAAAGGTGTGGATATCCATGATATGAGGAGAAAAAGGGTGGGGTGTCTAATAAATAAATAAATAAATAAACAACACAGTCCACGATGATGACAGTCGACAATTAGGGCGCGCATGATTGCCCACAATTTCTGTTAAATTATTTTTCTATTCCGAAACAATTCGAAATATAAATCCGTTTGGTAAAATTATTTCACTTTTCTATTTCGAAATACATTCTTGTTCCGAAATAGATCCGGACTAGAAATCGAAATAGAAAATATCTATTTTTATATTTACGGAACATAAATGAGAAATAAAAAAATTTTCATTGTTCATCGCCGCCGCCGCCCGGCCACCTTGGTCGTCGTCGGCCGCCGCCCGCCGATTGCCACCGTCACCGGCCGCCGTCTTCGCCGCCGCCGCCGGTCACCGGCACCCGCCGCCCGCCGCCGCTTCTGCCGGCCGCCGCCACCACCGCCGTCGGACGCCGCATGCCGCCGCCGACCGCCGCCGTCCAAAAAAAGAAATTTTGTGTCGTTATCAAACGAATTTCTATTTTTAGAGTAGAAATTTTTGTCGTTATCAAATGATTATTTTTGCTTATAAACTTATCCAAAACTAGAAATAGAAAAATCCATTTACTGTTCCAAAACTATTTCGGAACATAAATGATTTCATGCGCGCCCTTACTGAAAGGGGTGAAGTTCTAGCGAGGATGGAGGTACTGAAAATAGTTGAAGTAACCATTTAAAATACGAATTTGGGTTTCATGTTTTAAGAAGTCGAGTTCTTGTTAGAAATCTCAATTATGTTATTTATCTTCTCGGACCCCTTTTCAGGTACGTTCTCTACTCTACTACTCAATGGTTAATATGTGAAATGGGAACAGACTTGCACGAAGGACTCGTTGGTGCTCCAATAGGTTGAAAATCATCATTTTTAAAAACCTGTTTGTTTGTGCTTTTCGGAAAAGCAAGATATAATTTTCAGTGTTCATCGAAATTTGAAATATTGTCCAATTTAAAACAAATATTGTTTTGAGATTTTTTAGCGTTACTCTTCTGACATACCTATGTGTATGAATGTATCTAAGCTCCACAAGATGATCCTAAGCTTATTTTCTGACCATCAAGATGGCTAAATGAGGCTGCTAAGATTTATTCCCATGTGGTTTGGAACCCTTTTAGTCACAAGTTGGAAATCAAAATTCTTATCCATTCGTAATGTTATTTCAACTTATGTCAGTTTGTCATGCATGATGATAATTTGACTTACTCCGGTTCAAATTTCGCGGTGTTGCATCGATGGGCTTGCTCAAGATGAGCTATCCTCGTGATGTAGATCAAACAATCCAATAATAATTGTGAAATTTCTGAAAAATTACCAAGAAAGTTACCAAGGCGGATCACTTCTTCTCGAGTTCCCTTACTCACATGAATAAAATCTTCTTTTTGTATGATTTGTGCATATGTTGATAGCCTTTGGCAATCTCCGTTCCTTGCGTTCTCATAGTAGGTGTTTTCATTTTTCGCCTTGCATTAATCTTTCGTTAGTCGACTTCTTCATTTTTTTTCCCCGTCCCTTTTTCTAGCAAAAGGCGATATTATAGTAACCTCGATATCATTTATAAAGGGACGCAACCAACCTTATAAAAATCCAAAATTTCTCCGAATTGTCCTCTGCCCATACCAAAACAATCCGAAGACCGTCTCTTATTATTATTTATGTTTATCCCGAAGACCATCTATGTCATTATGGAACGAGTTAGACATGTCCAAGATTGAGACGAAAAGCCTGGAATAAATTTATGGTACTTGCCAACTATTGTCATGACCATTTTATTTTCACTAATCTCTCTGAGTTTATATCCAGAGAAATTTGATATTTTTTCTTTTGGAATGTCGGGAGGACAATGACTATATATTAATTTATATTTATATTAATTATCGTCTTAATCGAGGGTGGCATGCCGTGAGCTTCCTGATTTCTAGCACCTCAACAGTAGTTATGCCTTGAACACCCTGTAGAGGGTGTGCAACCTTTTCGATGACGCCCTACCTTGATCGTCCCTCCTCGCTTTGTTTTCTAATTGAAAATATAATAGCGAAAAAAAAAGAAAGCAAATCCAAGGAACAAAATCTTAGCTTAAAGGAATAAAATCTTCTAGCCCGCGCCTCCGTTGAAAATTCAGAAAAATTATATTATCCCTCTCAGCCAATCGGCTTCATTACAAATTCAGGTTATGAATTCCGCGTAGCCATTAATCATAATTAATTGTCTAGATACAATCATTCAAAAGACCAGATTAATTAATTAATTAATCCTCTGATCCATGCAATGACGTCTTTCGATTAATTTACATGCGTGCTATTGCTAATATTATGTGACAGTTTGTTTCATCGTGTCTTCGCATATTACTACCTTTATAAAAATATTTCAGAAATCCATCCGTTTAGTAGTTTACTTAGGGCGATGCTAACCCTCCAGTCCATCGAGACGCGTTTAGGTATAGATCTCAGCAAACAATGACAAAAGCAATAACGTCATCATTTTTTTTTCCATAAAAAAAATCAAAATTGTCTTAAACCTATTATATTGATTTTAATTTAATCATAAATCTTTCAATTAAACTAATTAGTCTTAAACCTTTTAACACCGGTACCAATTCAGTCCATTCAGCCAATTTAAACTAGAAATTGCTAATGCAAATATTGGCCGTCCTAATTATCCCACCAACATCTTAGCCCAATCTCTTCCAAAGCCATTCCCCAATCTCCCACAAGTAGCGTAATAATTCAAATGTTAATTCCCCTTTAGTTAAACAAAGTTTTCCGAGGAAAAAGAAGCTTCACATTTTTCAGTTGGCTAGATACATTAAAATTGAATTTCTGGAAGATTAACCCTAACATTTACGTCGAAACATTAAAGATAAAATTATGAGAGGGAGGGGGTAGCGGATGAGGGCGAGGGTGGTTAGGGTTGTGCGACTATTTCCATGGCAAAAGGTCGCACAAACCCTAACGCCCATGGCAAGGACAGCCCGGTCCTCGGCCATGGTGGAGGGAGGGTTCTGGGGACCTCGCGATCAGTTGGTGAGGATCTGCTCGATCCTCGATTTTCCGCAGGAATAAGCTGCCCGAAAGAGCCATCAAATGGGGGGACCAGGGTGAAGGAAAACTATTGCGACTAATAATACTAGGAAATCAATTTAGGTTGGGGTTGAGTAATTTTGGCAACTTGGGACGTCTCCCCGCTTAAGCATGGCAAAGCCAACGATTAGTCACTAATCATTAGTGACCTCTCATTCGTTTAGAAATATCTATATAATATATATCGATAGATCTTATATACATAGTAGGAACTGATTCAGGAATTGAATCAAATGGGCCCTTTTAACTTAGTGGTAGAGTAACGCCATGATAAGGCGTAAGTCATCGGTTCAAATCCGATAAGGGGCTTTCAGCGACGATGGAGTTCCTGAATCAAGAGATCCAACAGACCGTCTAAAGGCACGGCGAAGAAATGATCAATTCAAAATGATATTCCGTAGTTGTCAAAGAAAGGAAAATCAACCGTAGAAGCAAAGGTTCCTAAGATGATGTGATTATCATGCTGCTTATTAGACAGCTCGCTTCTGGTTTTTCATCAACCTCCTATCCTTAAATGTTAAGAAAAGCATATATACTATTATCACGAGGGATGAAAGAAAGGAAAAAGCTTCATTAACTAAAGAATCCTCTATATCAAGATCTTTTTGCACTCGATCAGGATTTCAAATATTTAGAATCTGAATTGGGTTGTTTATTATATTCAACTCTAACTTAGGAAGCAAAAAGTAGGATAAGTTTGGACCTAGCAAACATTGCAGGGGCCTATTCTATGATATGTAATACCTATTCCAAAAATACTATGGTCATGCCATTTCAAAGGTTTTACGGTTTTTTATGCACTACCTATTTGTAAGTACTCAATGGTAGGGGTGAGCATTAGTCTAGGATCAACCTTGGACCGATTTTGGATTGGCCCAACCCTGTCAATCCCGATCCGGCTCCTAGGGAACTAGATTGATCATTGATTTTGGGATTCCTGAACCAGCACTATACAAGTTAATCATCAGTTTTAGGAGTTTAAGGTAGGTCCAACATTGATTATATATATTATAAATAATATATCTAAAATATTATTTATAATTTTTTTATATAGAAAAAATTTTGAGTCAAACGGCGTCAATAGTATTAAACGACTTCTTAGTGAAAAGTCCAAGTAATTTTACGCTATTCTTTAATAATTTAGACATTAAATGGCTCCTTACTAAAGGAGGAAAATGTCTCAGTGAGGAGTTTTCACTACATTCAAAATGGCGTAAATAGCTCCTCACGGTATCCTCTAATAGTACTCATTCTTTTTTGTCTTATTTGTCCTCTTAGTCTTCAATTTGTCAAAATTGAAAAAAACAATTTTCTCGCTCACTGCTTGACACTCGCCTTGCTTACTTTTGTTCACTCATGTTGCTCATTGCTTAACGCTCGCCTCGCTTGTTACTCGTTGCTCACCTTGCTTGCTACTTGACGCTCGCCCCACTCAATGCTCGCTACTCGCCTCTCTTCGTTGACCTCACTGTTCACCGAATCCATTGGGTTGGTCTGGATGCTCGATTGTCTTTTTAGAGAATAAAAAAATGAAATAAAAAAATTATCGATTGATCTCGAATTGATATTGGAATCGGACCAAACCCATTAAGTCAGTCTGATCCTCGATCCTAGACTTAATAAGGCCAGTCCTCGGTTTGAAAAATTGAGGACTAACACTATGCAAATTGATTTTAGAGTTAGGAGGTAAACCGATTCAACTCGGACCATGCTTACATATTCAATGGTCAAATACTTCTGCTTTCTTTCCTTCTTTCCCCCTGCCTTTTGTTTTCCTCTGCCAAAGTCATAAAAAGTACTCGTTTGAATTTGACTTGTGTGCAATTAATGATGGAGGACATTTGAAAGTTGAGAACCCGTTGACACCAAGCCCAAAAACTGGGCCCAAATGTAAAGAAATAAATCGCCTAAATCAGGCCACAACAATCCATGTAATTTATAAGGCCCATTCGATAATGCTTAACAAGCCCATCTAGCATAAATGTCATAACAATACAACCCATCCTGAATTTCAAACCCCATCGCAAATCAAATTAAAAAATAAAAAATAAAAAAAGATGGAAGATTTTTCTAATTGAAACATTTACAAGCATTGACAGCGCAATTGGGTGCTCCTAGGCCAAGTCAAGTCGGCACCGAAATTAGTAAGGATCTCTCCCCATTCTCAATTTGACTATTTGAGAAAGGATCTCATCATTTGAAAAACCAACCTAATTAAAGACAAAATAAGTAAGAAACTCGTCCGATCACTAACTTAATCCACTAATGTTTTTTGGCCGAAAAGTGTTGATGAAATTTTTTGGAGCATGGATCGGTAAGTAAATCAATAAAGAATGTAAAGAGTCCTTCATTTATTCTTGAACAGGACAAGTAATTGATGAGTATTTAAAAGTATTGAGACTGGAAACAATCTTAGTGGTAAAATGGCCATTTATCTTTTAAGGCGTCTCAAGTTCGATTTGCGTCGTGAATGAATTCTTTAATTGTGGCATGTCTTGTATGGACAGATTTTCTCAGCCACTAGTATCTTTATAGAGTTAGACTCTTATGAAGACGCTCAAAAAAGGTCTCTAGCATTGTCGCCCCTTCTCACCATTTAAATTATCAAAAACAAGGTCATTATGTTTGTATAACATATGTAAATAATAAAATTATAAGAACATTTTCAACTCATCTCGAAAGATTGTTTAAAAGGTGTGCTTTTGGCTGTGATTTTAATTTTTCATTATCGATTTTCATGGGTTTGATGATTCATTTTCCGTCATTATTCGAAGAGTTCGAGCTTGTTAGGAAGATGTGTTTGCATTTGATATTTATGAAAGTGGTGTGTGATTTGGTGTTTCTTTGTTGGGTACTTCGGGGATGGTTTTCGAAATGCGAATATGCTTGATTGTCCGGGTAGGTGTCACAATCTGCTCGATGAAATTCTCATTAGAGTTTATGGGGATGAGGGCTCGCTTAAAGTTTTAAATTTTATGCGTCCCATGAAGTTCCCGGCAAGCGACCCTTGTTTGACTTGTAGATATCATCATAAGAGGTTGCGATTTGCGAGTGGTTGAAGAGCGAGAACAAATATTGAGTAACTCAAGATTTTCTGGAATTTAGAGCATTTGAAGTTGCGTAGGCAGAACTTTTTCTTGGTAGCTCTTGAATCATCAGAAAACACTCTTGTCAGATACTTGACTGACCTGCCATTTCATATGCTCCTCTTGTAACATTTGCACCCCGCTACTTCTATTCATCTACCCTCAATGGATGGTGGAACTCGACACGGATCTTCTTGTCCTTCTATGTTATCCAAGTGTGTCTATCTCAGAAGTGTCGTTTCTTTGAAGGCCCCTTACTAGAAATCGTCTGAGCCTAGGACAAACTTGATTGCATCATCGTGCTCATTTACTTGATGAATGTACTCCTCAGGGAATGAAATATTAGGTCCAGGAATCCCCTAAACCAAATAAGTGGGGGTATAATTCGTGCTTATGACTTGTCATTGTGCTACAGGGATCTTTGATCAGGACGTGCGACAAGAAACTGTTACTCTTCTCAAATACTAGAGAGCATTACATATAATGAAGTTATTCTGGTTGTTTCACATGTATAAATACAGAATTGTGTATAAACCCAGTAAACAATCTAAAATTAATGCAAGCTGTCAAATATTCCTTTCGCTTCCTGGAGTTTCCTTGGAATGGGAGGAGAGAAAATACTCCACTGTCATAGTTGAGGAAGAATGATTTGGCTCAGATTGAGATCCATTCCGTTATAAGCGAGAGGAGCATACATCCACATCTCATCTGAGCTCAAGAGCTGAACCAAGACAACAAAAGCACATATTAACTTCATGTTATGTGAATTTTCTTAACTATTTGTGCGTTCCAAATTTTGTTTATTCTCACCTTAATCTGTAGCTGCAAAAATTTCACGTAGTGAACTGCCTCCTCAAGCATTGTGCTGATGTCCACCTGCCACAAAAATGCACATAAGTTTAACGTGGCTTAAATGAATTCTTTCAACTGTGTCCTGAAAATATATAGAAGCTTCTAAACACTCCGCTGGGGACGCTACCAACCTTAGTTCCATTAGGGATAAGGTTTTGTAGAATTCTCAATCGTTCGTTAATCCTTGCTCTACGTTTCTGTGAGATTAGAGGGCAAAGTTTAGAGAAAGGATCATATGAAGGTAATCATAGAATGAGCATGGGAAACATGTTTCCAGGAAGACGAACTAATTACCCTTGCATAGAGGCTTTGAGGATCAGTCGCTGAACCCTTGGAAGCTTTGATCTTCCCTATGTTTCCATTTTCAGCAAGTGTTGTAGATGTCTTGGATGGCGGAGTCAGTTCTCGACTGAGCTCTCCAGAATCGCTATCCTCCGAACTGCAAGTGCTAGATCCATTTGGTCTAACATTACTTCCATCTCCATCAGCGTCATCAGACAGTAGCTTCTTCACATTCCTCAGACCTTTAATTTTCTCTCTCTGCTGTATATAATAAGATTGTTCATGAGGAATAATTGTACAACGAATATATCCACTTTCATTTGTGGTAACCATCTGAGAAAGCAGAATATTGAGAAACAAAACTAAGACTTACATTTCTTGAAGTGCGAGGCCTCTTCTTGGTACTCTCTGACTCATCAATGCAAGTAGAATTTCCTGCTCCAGCTTGAATGTTGTCTAGTCTAGAAGACCTCTTTTTGAGTTGCAATTGCATAAGTGGCATGCTGACATCTTCTGGTTGATTATTACCCAAGCTTCCTCTTTTTTCGCTATGCATATTTTTCAAACACGCACCTTCTTCCATTGAAGTGCCACTCAACTCCGACACAAAGGAGGTGCTGATGCTAACATCCGTGTTGAACGCATCGGAGAAAACATCAAAGTAGGGAGAGATTTCATTAGCTACTGGCGTGTGGTTATTGGAACCGATTTCCTGGCATGTAGACACAACATGACCATGGCTCTCGCCAGTAAAAGAGCTGCTCTCTTGAGAAACAGCTTGCAGGATTGAGTCAGGAATGACTAGAGGATAATGCGAGCTCCCACTCATTCCTGCAAAGTCAGTATTGAGTTGAGGATTTATGGAAAAAGATGGGATTTGGAAGTTGCTTTCACTATCATACTCCTGCCAAAATGGGTACTGGCACAGAACATATGGTGTAAAATCAATAAGCTCCTCAGTGGATGCAAATAAGCCCACAGAATCCCATTCTTCATAAGCAGAAGATCCCAGGGTGTCCATCTATACTACTGCTGATAAGGGAGGCTTGTTGAAAGAAAGTGAAGGAGTGCTGAAGCTCAGTCGCACTTGAACTCAGCCTGCAAACTTGAAACTAATTTATACCCGAGGTCGACTAGCTCAGAGCAAATGGTACTAAGAGGTTGACCTCACATTGGATATTAATTTCCCCATTCCTAATAATTGATCTGGTGCAGGTCACGCTTGAACATGGTCGCACAAACTCGAAACTAATTTATGCCCGAGATCAACTAGCTTGGAACAAATGGTACTTAGAGATTGACCTCGCACGGATAATAATTTCCCCTTGAACAATTGATCTGGCGCAGGTCCTAATTAAACCGTTAGACCAACCGCCTCAATAGTCAAATATGTGGCCAAATCAACGCAAATTACAACTCATCCGGGACTGGTTCATTCAATAATGAATTCGAATACACGAAACAGCACCGACGCCGAGACAACTTAGACTTTTTAAACGTTGACAAAAAGGGTCTAAGGCAAATGATTAGGAGGTTATAAGGGTCTTACGCCAACGATTAGGACGTTAAGTTGAAAACCAATTAGTATAAGGAAAAAGATAATGCCGAAGAGCCATATATTAGGGCAAGAGCAAGCATGGAAAGTAGACTCCTGCGTTTCGACTTTGAAGCTGTGAGAGAACGTGGGGAGTCCAAAAGTGAATATAATAAGGGAAAGGATAGCAGAGAGTTCTGTTGGCGGACTTAAAGAATTCGCATCCAGGGACGGCCAGTTCGTGGGGATGAGTCGACATTCTTTAAGGAACTCGTACCCCGACAGGATAACCGAAGTACTCGGCTCTTGTTCTCTCCCCGGATGAACTAATTTAAACCGCGGAAGATCTCAAGGATCTGCCACCTCCGTTCAGTTTAAATGCCGCGCAATGGCCTGTGAACAGCTGTTGAAGCTGGCCAGCATGAATGATATAACTATGGGGTTAAGAAGTTCATTTGGATGCCATTGATCAATGTTTAAAAAACGAACACTTACCTACTTCCATTTTTCAAAGCTGGACTTAATGGGGACTCAGGTTTCAAGAAGCTGAGTTCTTGTTCGGAGTCTCATTCATTGTATTTATCTCCTCAGAGACCACTTCTGAGATAGATTCTCTACTTTACTACTCAATATTTTACTGTGAAGTATGTGAAATGGAACACCCATATACGAAGGATTCGTTGGTGCTTTAATAGCTTGAATACCCATGTGTATAAACCTATTTGTTTGCGATTTTCAAGAAAGCAAAAACATTAATATTTGTATACTACGAAAGTTTCGGGTACTAAAATCCACATAAAGTAAAAGTTTTAAATATGATCCAAATTCCAAAACTTTATATGTGAAATTTTCTGTCAATATTTGTATACTATGAAAGTTTTGGGTACTAAAATCTACATAAAATAAAAGTTTATCTAGACATGCTCTATCATCTTGAAATTTTCATGCATTAATCTTTTTTAACATGCATGTTGTTACGATTATACTTAATGATTCATATTTTAAGTGTACTAAGCTTAGTTTCTTTTACTATCAACTTACTCCTATGTGACTTGAAACCTCCTTAATTAGATATTCTTATTCATTCGTGATGTTATTTTGACTTATATTTTTCTGTTAGGCATAACGATAACTTTGGCTTTACTCCAATTCTAATATGGTGGTGTGACATTGATAGACTTGCTCAAAATGAGCAATAATTGTAATACAAACTGAACAATCCAACGAAAAATTTGAAACTTATTCATTTGCGATACTATTTTGATTTATGTTAATCTGTCGAGCATAAGGATAACATTGACTTTACTGCAACTTGAATATGGTGACGTTGAGATGTTTGCTCACATATGACAGCAAATGTGAAGTTTCTACAGTAACATTAAAAGGGTTATCAATGCCGGTCACCTCTTCTCACATTTTCTTCTACATGAAGAAAAGCTTTGTTCCTCTCTTTTCATGGTTCATGCTTATGTCGACTACCTTTGGCCATCTCTTTTCCTTGTGATCTCATAGTTGGTATTATTATTATTATTCGTACTTCATTAAGCTTTCGTTAGTCAACTTCTTTTTTCTTACTTTTTCTATGGAAAATAAAGAATATACACCTAATCAACAAGAGTGCAACCAACTTTCTACATGTCTGAAACTTCTCCAACTCGTCCTCCGCCCAAAACCAAACAATCCGAAGGCCATCCAGGCCAGACGGGCCAGTACAAGAAGCTTCTTTTTTCGCCTTTCTAATCACATGTTATTATATCAAACTTAGATATTACATTGAGAGTAAACTTCCAAACGCTTTCTTCTCATTCACTACCTCACTTGAAGAGATATCCTAACTTCTAGTACTCCAATGGAGCAGTCACAACGGGATTTGCACATTTTTGGGCAGATTATATGAGTGTAAGTCAAATCGAACATTCTACAGAGGACATGAGATCTTTTTGATGGTGCTTAGAGAATAAACCGTATTAGTTGTCCCTCCTCACCCTGTCAACTAATTAGATTAAAGAAAAAAAAAAATCAATCCAACGCGTCTTCCCCCCATTCGTTCTTGGAGAACAGCATGCACCGGCCATATTTGCCGACTTTCATTGATATTACGAGAACACCTTAGCACCAAGGAATAAAATCTTCAAGCCACGCCACCGTTGAAGATTCAGAGGAATTGTTCCACCCCTCTCGGCAACATCGTACCTTTCTCTTTTATGACGCAGTTGACCCTCGGATTAATTAGAAATTTGTGTATGAATTCCGCGTGGTAATTCATCAGATTTAGTTGTCTAGACATAATCAGACAAGCATTAGATTAAATTATCTTCCCGGTGCATGCACTAATGTCGTCAGATCAACTGCATGCCTGCTGTTGCCAGTGCTGTGTGACAGTTGTTTCATCGTGTCTTTGTAATTTATCTGTTTATTCATTTACTCCGAGAGTAGGGTTACCCTTGGGGTGGCGGAAGGTCGCCCAAACCCTTGCGCCCGCGAGGGAGGACAGCCCGGCCCCGGCCGTGGCGGAGCGAGGGTTTGTACGGCCTCACAATCAGTTGGCGAGGGTGTGCTCAAAAGAGCCATCAAATGAGTGACAAGGGTGAAGAAAAGTATTTGCAGTCGACAACATTAAATTGTTGTTGATAAAGAAATATTTTTCACTAATTAATTATTTTAATGATATAAATAATTACTTTTAAGAAAATATTTTCTAAATTTTTCTAAATTTTTCATTCTACATTAAATAAACAAAGCCTAATAACGACAGGAGATAAATTAGGTTGGGGTGAAATAACTTGGGAGACTTTTTAACACATGGCACCTTCTAGAAACGCAAAGCCAACAACTAGGGAGGCTTCTCATAGGCTCTTGGTTACATTAGGGTGCCCAAATCAGGACATGACATATAACAACTCTTGTAAGGAATATGAGCATTTGAAAATGATATTGAAAAAAGGAATTTCAACTATGGAGGAATATGTAGTTAGTACATAAGGTGGTCCAAATGAATTACATGAAATTTATGAATGCACGTCCTCCAAGTCCTTTTTATAAATATTTACGCCCTTAACCCTGATGTATTAAAAAAAGAATCATTTATACCATTTAGAGGGATAAAAGGACAAAAAAAAAAGGCTTAATGTATATCAATTATTTTCATTCAAGATAGAAGTTCCAAAAAATTGGAATCTAAATTTGTGGTCTCGATCCTCTTCAACTCTAACTTGATAGGCAAAAGAGTTGGATATTTTTGAGCCTACCAAACATTGCATTGCCCTTCCATTCTTATTTAGACACGTGTATATTCTCACCCTATACCTACAACCAGAACAAAGTCAAACCCTTCAGTGTCAAACCCTTCTCCACGTTTCTTCAATCCAGCCACAAACGGCTACTCTGCCGCTTCAGGCCACTGTAGCTGCCAACGCCTCTACCCTTGCCACGGACTCCGTCGACTGCCGCCGCCTTGGCGCGACTCTTGTCTCTTATCACCATCTCCTTTTGCTCATTTCTATCAGGAATCCGTCCATCGCTCTTCCTCTAGCTCTCTCCTTGGAATGGACATACAAGCGTAGCCTCCCTCTCTCTCTCTCTCCATTGCTCGAGCTTGATAGAGCTAGATTAAGCTTCGCCGTCAGACTCGACGACAACGAATTACTTGTGGAGGTTGACGGCGACTTCCTCTATAGAGAGAGAGAGAGAGAGAGAGAGAGAGAGAGAGAGAGAGAAGGGGACGGGGGAAGTGGTGGTCAAAGGCAACAGAGCATGTAGATAGTCGGTTTGGCATGGTGGGGGTGAGGTTCTAACTCATGTCATATTCCTTTCTAAGTCTACAAGCTTGAACTGATAAGGGGGCGCATACTGGATACACCTCTTGGCTCAAAGCCTAAATCCTCTCATTTGCAAATTCAAGTGAACTGTTCACCCGCCCTCGGCTTGTCGAGAAACTAAAAATGCGCAAAGTTTTGGGCCAACAATGCAAAATGTTCCAAATTCTCCATTCTCCTCAAACATCGATAAAAGCCCGACCCAAATAGAACATCTTTTGAAGTCACTTTCCTCTGCGGTCAGGTCAACCCAATTAGAACCAGCTTAGTAACTATTTCATTTTCGGAAATAATTTTTACTCAAAAATGATTTTTTTATTATGTTCCCCAGACAAGTTTTTGAGCATTTAAAGTCATTTGATAACTGTGGAAAATTTATATTCCCAAAATAGAAATGCATTCAAGAGGACCTCAATTTCTTTTGTAAATAAGAATTTTTTAATTTTTTAATAATTTTATTTTATTTGTATTATTTTCTTTTTTTCCTTTTCTTCTTCTCCTTCTTCCTTTGGCCAGTCCACCGATCGGCGACTAGCCAACCGAGGGCCAGCAATCTTGTCGGAGCATGGCTAACCCTTGATGAGGCCAAGCCTCGTTGATCAAGCCTTGGTTGGGCGAGCTCGACCTCACCAACTTGCCCAACCACTGGGGAGGCTCAACCTTGCTGAGGGTTGGTGATGTTTTGATGAGGTCGTCGGCCTAGCAGAGGTTGACAATCAGCGAAAGGAAAAAGGAAGAAAAAAAGGGAAAAGAAAAAGAAATTGAACTTGATTCTAGAGTTGTTCATGGAAATAAATAAACAACTTTTTTTTTTAACTTTTTGATTATGTTTCAAATCTAGTCCTGAGAACAAATTTATTCCCAAAAGTAAAAAATTGACTAAACTGATTTATGTTCTTCTTTTATTTAGATAAAAAAATAGAATCAGGCATTATTTGACCGATTATCAAATTTGGCCTTAGTGGCAGTCCCGCTTATTCCATTGTCATCTTTTGCGTTCTTGTATGCATGGTATGTATTATGTATTTGGCACATCAAAGAGTTGATATGAGGTTTCTATGCTCATCGATCCTCTCCCATTTCATCATCATTGCTTTCCTTTTGCATAACTAATCAGCCTCGAAAGAGGCTCGGGGAGAAAACATTTTCGTATTTGACGACTCAATCTCACAAACTGAGAATTTAAGGACCCACATCCAAAAAAAAAAAAAAAAAAAAAAAAAAAAAAAAGAAATGCGAGTTTAGGGGACATTATTTCTCTCCATTTTTATACATCAAATTCTGCGGTGCTATGCAAGCTCCATTTTAATATTTCAATGTTAGATCCATAGGATTGAGTTATTTTCTTGCAGTAACTTCCACCATTAAAATGAGTATGATGAGGCCCTAGAAAAAAGAAATTCTACATATTATAGAGTCCATGCCACATGGCGTTTCTCCATTGGTGTTCAGGGGGCGTCGGCATCCATCATACGCTGCTAATTATGACAATGCTACGTCTATAGCCTGGTCTCAAGTGGACGCTCTCTCAATCCACAAACATAAAGAATAAGAGATTCACACGTTTCTTTTCCCTAACTCGCCAACACTATTATATGTGCAGGTCACACTCTTCATCAATCAATTGCTATTGGATAAAATTCTGGTGTACTACATCACACAAACATATACAAATTTCGGGCATAGCAACTTGTAATTTGTCTTCGAGTTTGACCCAGTTTTTAAAATGATTAACGACATGGACGCGAGATGCAGGTGTGAACTAATTGCTCTCTCTTTTCTGAATCTCCCCCCCAATCTTGCGATTTGAAGAGTAGAGGTGGAAAAGACTTTTCTAAAGTCCCTTGGGCATCCAAAGTACTTTAGGGAAATACAGTGTGTTTGGCAAAATTTTTTTTTTTTTTTTTTTGAAACCCGTTTCCCAAATGCAAGTCTTCCGAAGGCCAAAAGCCTAGGGCAGCTTAAGGGGTGCCTTGAGCTTTTGCCTTCTAGGCATGCTGAGTTAATGTTCATCTTCTTCTCCTTCATTAAATACGACCAACATGGCTACGAGTGGTCGTGGGTAGATAGTCGTCGACAAAGGGCAGGCGGTCGGGCAATCTCTTGACAACAATCACCATGACCCAAATTTGTCACGTGACCTCCATGAAGGCCCGCCTAAGATCGCATGGCCAAGCGACCTTAGCCGAGGTCGAGCAACTTCCGACAACCTAGATATGGGTTGTCAATCACACGACCCACCTCCAGCGACCCAGATCTGGGTCGTGGCAAGGTCACACTACCTCACCGCAACCCAAATCTAGGTCATCGAAGGTCACACGACCTCGCTAGGTAGGACCTAGATCTAGGTCATTAGGCATGTTGTGGCGAGGTAGGGTCGCTAAGGGCCTTGCCATGATAGTGAGGTCACGCAAAGGTTGCAGCCGCCTAGTCGTGCCCCTGTCAGGGGTCACTTGACCTCAAGCAACCCTTGCCGATGGTCTCCGGGGCCACTTGAGGTCTTACAACCTCATATGTCGATCATCGGCAACAAACTTCAATTGCCAATGGCTTACTCTCATTGGCTAACCTTTTTATTTTTCTTTTGATGATTTTTTTTTTATTTTATAATAAAAGTCTTTTATGAATATAATCTTTTAAAATATTATTTTACTTAGAAGTACTTTATAGTGGACTTTCATATTATAATTTAATAAATATAATTTGTATTTTTAAGTTAAAATTCTTTATATTTTCTTAAAAGATTTTCTCAAAGTCGAATCAAGCGCATCACAAGAAAGGAACGTTGAAAAAAAGAAACCAGGGGTTTTGTCTGTCTTGTCGAAACGTGGATCGGGGACCTGGCCACGTGGCGATAAGCACGAGCAACAGGGATGGTAACGCAGTGACTTCACTCTTCCGCGGACGACCATTTTTGTGGTGCTCTTTTCTCGTACCTTGTCTCCCTCCTTCGCGTCCATATCCATCAGGAAAGTTCTCGACACGACACCGAGCGCAGTGCATCTTCGTGCTTAAATGAGGCGGCTTTTGCATAGGAAATTTACCTTCGGACGAGGAAGTACGTCCGCCGTACAAGTGCCTCGAAGAATCCACTCCTCCGTCGTCTGCAAAAACCCGGAACTACGAGGAAATGCCATGAGATTATTCCCACGCATTTCATCCCGTCGTAGGTAGATAGATGCCGTCTGCTAGGTAGTAGAGCAGTACAAAATGGAATCAGCCACCATCAATGAATTTTTCTTAAGAGCGCGGGACTTCTTCGGAGAATCTCATCTTCAATTTACATGAAACCAGATTTTAGCTCCGATAAAGACCCCCCGTCTTGATGAGGATCATATATTCATTAACAAATGAGGGAATCTTTCAAAGTCCACGTGACTATTTAAATAAAGTTGTACGCTTTGTTGTATTATAAATGCCCGTGACACTTGACCTCGATTACATAAGGGGAGGTCGATGCTTGAATAGAAGTTGTAGTTTGGAAAAAGGTGAATTTCCTACAATTCCACTGTGTATTTTGATCTAATCATGATGAGTTTGTTTGGCAAGCATGAGCTTCGCTTACCATTTTAAGTGGATTTTCCATCACCATTACGCTATCAATCATGGTTGACTATTAACCAGTAAGTGTCGATTTAAGAAGGTCAAAGATTGATCCGACAGAAAATGTGAAGTTTTTACAATAATACCAAAAGGGTTATTAACTAGCGCAGCCCTTGCCTAATCTAGGCAAGGGCTGGTGGCACCGGCTCATCCCTACCCTCGTTGGCTCCTTCTGGCGATGGTGCAGCGGCGGCGGCAAGGGTTGCAGCCATACCTACCTCACTTCATCTTCTTCTTTTGAATTTAGCTTATTTTAAAAATTTTAATATAAATAAAATTAGTATTGAAAATTGGATTTAGACCAAAATGACGTCATTTTAGTCTTATATTTTATGATTTAGTCATGTCATTGTTATGTAGGAATAATATTAAAAAAAAAAAAAAAAAATGTTAGTATTTTTCATTAATCAAATTGGATAAAGTTAATAGAATGATTCAATTTAACCAATTTGACAAGTTTTAGGATTTAATTACACTTTTTGCAAATTTTAGAATTTTCAATGAACATATCACATACCTAATCAAATAAGTACATAAAAATCCGCATATCAAAAAAAGTGCAACCAACATTCTACATGTCCGAAAGCTCTCCAACTTGTCCTATGCGCAAACCCAAACAATCCGAAGGCCATCCAGGCCAACGGGGCCAGTACAAGAAGCTTCTTTTCTTGGCTTTTTTAAGAATATGATCTATTAACGTATCAATCTCAACGCTGTGAGAAAATCTCTAAACGCACCCTTCTCATTTACAATCTCACGTGGAGAGATATCCTAACCCCTAGTATTCCGATGGAGTTACCATGGTACTCATTGACAGATTGTATAGTTATGGCTTAAATCAAATATTCCGCAAAGGAGATTAGACCTTTTTCACGATACCCATAGAATAAATCACATTAGTCATCCCTCTTTGCCCAGTCAACTTACTAGATAAAAATAGCAATTGATCCAACGCGTCTTCCTCCCATTCGTTCTTCGAGAACAGCATGCACCGGCCATATTTGCCGACTTTCATTGAAATTACTAACAAGAGCACCTTAGCACCTAAGGAATAAAATCTTCAAGCCACGCTACCGTTGAAGATTTAGAGGAATTGTATTATTCCTCTCGGCCACATCGTACCTTTTCCTTTATTACGAAGTTGACCTTCGTATTAATTACAAATTTGTGTATGAATACCGCGTAGTAATTCAGCTGATTTAGTTGTCTGAATATAATCAGACAAGCATTAGATTAAATTATCTTCCGGTGCATGCACTAGTGTCTTCAGATCAACTGCAGGCGTGCTGTTGCCAATGCTATGTGACAGTTGTTTCATCGTGTCTACATAATTTATCTGTCTATTCATTTACTTCGAGAGTCAGGCTACCCTTGCGGTGGCGGAAGGTCGCCCAAGCAGCCTCGGCCGTCGAGGGTTTGTACAGCGTAGCAATCAGTTGGCAAGGACGTGCTCGATCCGTCGGTTATCCGTGAAAGGGAGCCGCTCAAAAGAGCCATCAAATGAGGGACAAGGGTGAAGAAAAGCATTTGCAACCGACAACATTAAATTGTTGTTGATAAGAATCACTTTTCATCGATTTATTATATCAAAAGATGCAACCGATTACTTTTAAAAAAATGTTTTCAAATTCTTTATTCTACGCGAGATAAACAAAGCCTAATAACGTTAGGAAATTATCAGATTGGGATTGAATAATTTGGGTAACTTTTAATATGCGTGGCCTTCTAGAGATGCAAAGTCAACTATTAGAGAGGCTTTTCGTAGATTCTTAACGACAATGGAGTGCCCCAATCGAGACATGACCATATGACAACACATGTAAGGAATGAGCATTTAAAAATGATATTGAGAAAAGGCAAGTCAACTTTGGGGGAAAATGTTGTTAGTGTATAAAGTGGTCCGAATGGATTAGGTGAAAATTATCATTGTGTGCCCTCCAAGTTTTTTTTATAAATCTTTGTGCCTTGACCCCTAAATTATTAAAAAAGAAACATGTATGCTATTTAGAGAGATAAAAGGAAAAAATAGGGCTAATTAACTAAAGAATACTATATATCAAGAATTTTCATTCAAACTAGAAGTTCCTAAAATTGGACTCTAAAATTGTGATCTTTATCGTCTTGAACTCTTAACTCTATAGACAAAAAAGTTGGATCTATTTGAGCCCGCCAAATATTGCATGGCCCTTCCATTCTTACTTAGACACGTGTACATTCACCCTATACCTACACCAGACCAAAAAGTCAAACCCTTCGTCGTCAACCCTCCTCCACATTCCTTCCGTCGCTTCAGGCCATTATAGCTCGCCAACGCCTCTACCCTTGCCACGGACACCGTCGACCACCACCGCCTTCGCTCAACTCTGTCTATTACCACCATCTCCTTTTTGCTCATTTCTCTTAAGACTATTCTCATCTCTCTTCCTCTAGCTCGCTCCCTGGAATGGACACACAAGCGTAGCCTCTGTCTCTCTCTCTCCATTGCTCGAGCTTGACCAAGCTATAGCTTTGCCATCAAACTCGGCGACAACGAATTACTTGTGGAGGCTGATGACGGCTTCCGAGAGAGACAGAAGGGGACGGGGCATGTGGTGGTCGAGGCGACAGAGCATGTAGATAGTCGGTTTGGTTCTGTGCGGGGTGAGGTCCTAACTCATGTCACGTTCCTTCTGTTTTCCTTTCTAAGCCTTAAAGATTGAACAGATAACGTGGCGCAGACTGGATTACACCTATTGAGCCAAAGCCTGAATTCTCTCTCTCACTTGCATAATTCAAGTGGACAGTTCACCTACCACCCTTCGAGAAATTAAAAGTGCACAAATTCTTGGGCCAAAAATGCAAAAAAGTTCGAAATTCCACATCCTCCTTCGACATTGATAAAAGCCCAAGCCCAAATAGAACGTCTTTTCAAGCCTCTTTCCTCTGTGGCCAGCCCAGCCCCGGCCCAACTAGTGGTGGTCCCGCTTATTGAGAATTTGAGGACCCGCCTCGAAAAGAAAGCGATGGCGAGGTTTTTTTTTTTCTTTCTTTTTTGTCGTTATTAATTGCGAGTTTAGGGGACGTGTTTTCTCTCCATTTTTATAGTTCTAATTCCACGGAGCGAATATATATATATATATATATATTGAAGTTAGATCCACAAACTCAAGCTATTATTATTATTATTTTTTTGCAATAACTTTCACCGTTAAAACAAGTATCACGAGCCTTCCAAAAATAAAATTTTACGAATTATCAGTCTACGTCATGTGGCACTTCCCCCTTGGTGTTCAAGAGTTGTCGATATCCATCACACGCTACTAATGAAAACAGTATTATATCTATAACGAAATGTCAACTGAACTCTCTTATAATTTGCAACTTAAAGTTAGACAAAAAATTCACACGTTTTCTTTTCCCTAACTCACCAACGCTAATTTATTTGTGCAAGTCATATGCCTAATCAATCAATTGCTATTGGAAAAAACTGTGGTGTACTACAGCACACAAACATACACAATTCGCGGCTACCAATTTGTATTTTGTCTTCGAGTTTGACCCGTTTTTTAAAACGATTAACGAAGTCGGCACGAGATGCCGGCGCAAGCCAATTGCTTTCTCTCCACTCCATCTCCTCCCTACAATGCGATTCCAATAGTGTAAGAAAGGGAGAAACGAAAGGAGAAACCATGGGTTTTTGTCTGTCCCGTCGAAACGTGGATCGGAACCTGGTTCCCGGCCACGTGGCGATAAGCACGAGCAACCACCCGCGATGGGTAAGCAGTGACTTCACTTTTTGCCCGGACGTGTGCGCCCGTTCCGCCGACGACAATTTTCTGTGGTGTGCTTTTCTCGTGCCTTTCCTCCCCTTCGCGTCGATGTCCATCAGGAAAGTTCTCGACCCGAGACCAAGCGCGACGCATCTTCGTGCTCACCTCAGTCGGCCTTTGCATAGGAAATTCACCTTCGAGTGAGGCAGCACTCCCGCCATGCAAGTGCTTCGAAGAATCCACTCTCCTCCTTTGACTAAAAAAAAAACCTGGAAACTATAAGGAAGTGCCACGAGATTATTCCCACGCATTTTCGTGCCGTCGGAGATGTCGCCCGCCGAGTGTAATTAGACAAGTACAAATGGAATCGGCCAACATCCATGGGTTTTTCTTAAGAGCACGAGATTTCGAAGAATCTTATTTCGAATCAACGTGAAAGCTGGATTTTAACTTTGATAAACATCTCCAATTTCGATCGAGATCATAAATTTATCAATAAATGATGAAATCTTTTAGAGTCTACACGATTATTTAAATAAAGTCATAAGCTTTGATGTATAAAAAATGCCTATCGATCTAGAATGATGCTTGAATAGAAATGTAATTCGAGAAATTTCCCATAATCTTATCGCGATGAGTTGGTCCGATACGCATGCTTTTTGCTTTGTCATTTTAAGTGGATTCTCCACTGTCATTACGCTATCAATCCCAAAGTGTTGAATTAAGAGGGTCAAAGACCGATCCGTGAACTGGATTTACATGGCTTGTTTTTCACGTCTCCAATGGATTATTAGTCAAATCCTTCGCGATTCTCTCGCGAAAAATCAAAAAGTCGCCGCCCATCAGCGTCCACTGACATACAAATGGGTGTGAACTTGTAATTTGGGGTCCGAGTTTTCTTCGCGTCATTCACCCGTCTTGGCTTGACTTCATACGTGCTGAAAAATAGGCACGAGATCATCAAAAATAAGTAACCAAACGAGACGTGGGTGGTCCTCGTTGATTCGCTAAGCTACGAAACATGGAGCGAAAGCGCTGACGTCTCCTCCCTAGGGACGGCGGGAGCAAAAGACAGGGGCGTATCTCCCACCAGCACCTGTACCAGCACCAGCACCAGCACCGCCTCCCGCCACCCCCCACCCACCTGTAATCAACACACGTGCGGGGGGTCCACTTTTGGACGGCCGACACGTGTGAGACGGACGTGGATCCTTCGTGTATATTCTACTAGCGCCCCCCCGCGACCGCCTCGTACGCCACGGAAATCCCCCGAAAAATCCCGATGGCACGAGAGAAACGCACGAGAAAGGTCAAAAAAAAAAAAAAAAAAAACAGAGCAGGGTCCGTTCCGACGAGACGGCTCTGCAGGTCCTCGCTTCGCTCTAGCTACTACCTTCTTCCTATTCTAGAAGGCCAAGAACGTGCCGCCTCGTCAGGACATTTGACGAATCGTCCGTGATTTTTAGACGTGTGCTCCGATCGAGTTTAGGCGGGGAGGGGGTTGTTGTTAGGTGTGAATGCGCGGCTGTTGCGGGCATTGATCGAGCTGGCAACCGTGCCCTGCCGAGACAGGACGCGTTCGTGAACTTACGTACTTCGGTAGAAACGTGTTTTACGCTTGACGCCGAGCGCGAGAGAGTTCAGTCGATCGCAAACGTGATGCGTGTGGTTTCCGCTACAGATGCTCCCACCACGATTGTGGTGCAGTTCCCCCGCGCATTATTCCGGGCCCCATGTGATCTTGCCCCAGGACCTAATCATGGGTTCGATGGGAAGAAATTTTTTATTGGGGTATCACGCGCGAGATCTTCCAAATTTAGGGAATCTTTATAATTACACCGAATGTGCGTAACTTGTGCGTTTTGATGCTACGCATCTCGAACTGCAGTTGTAAAATGGTCCTTTTATTCTAAGTTACGACATTTCTTTTACCTCGTTCAAAAGCGCTCCGATAAAACTTATGACGAAGAACACGTGGTCTTGGTCAGATGAGTACCATATGATAAAAGTGGCTTTGAGGGAGTAGAGAAAGTAGGACTAGGTTAATAGAAGTTGGGCGATATACGCAGGGACGTACGTACACGCGGGGAAAGGAGGGACGGTTACTTAACGGACTGGACTTCCTCTTCCGACGACTCTTCCAATCCAAGGGGGGAGGGCTGCTGGCGAACCGCGTTCGCGGTTGGAACATTATCCGACTGTTTCGGTGGCCGTTGACTTTGAAGCAGTCTCTGGTCTCCACTGGAAGATAGGAAAAGGAAGGCCCTCCTTCCTTCCTTACTTCACCCACTCTTTTCACAGCAGCCAAAGGCCGCCTCTCTAGAGAGAGAAAATATGAGAAGACACTGTTTGACCGACTTCAAGTCGTTCTTGGCCACCAAGCAAATACCCCCCCTTGCCCCTTATTCTAACCAATCGCCGAGAACGTGCTCCACTCCTCAGATTTTTACTAAATTTTTTAATATTCGCATGCGACACGGAAAGAAGGGAGGAAGGAAAGGTTGGAGTGAGGGAAAGGCCACTTCACTTCGCTTCCGACCACTTGTCACGCAAGTTCCCCCTCACCCACTTCTCCTCTCCTTTATAAAGCCCCCCTGCTCTCACTCACTCTTCTCACCATTTCAACTCACACCCTCTACCTCTCCCTCTCCCTCCCTCTCTCTCTCTCTCTCTCTCTCGCAGAGCTCCATCTGAACTCGCGGAATCCTCGCGCAGAGCGACCCAAGAGTGTTTCAGAACAGTCCGTCAATGGCCTTGGAAGCTATCAACTCTCCCACCGCGGCCGCACCGCCGTTCCAGCTCATGGAGGAGCCCTTGAGCTCCCGCTTCCTGGAGCCCCTGAACAAGCGCAAGCGCTCCAAGCGCCCCCACCACCCTCCCTCCGAAGAAGAGTACCTCGCCCTCTGCCTCATCATGCTCGCGCGCAGCGGCGCCGCCCCCAAGCCCAACCGCCACTCCTCGCCCGCTCCTCCTCCTCCTCCTGCTCTTCCTGCGCCGACTAAGCCTGAAGAAGCCGCGGCGACCGCGACGGCAATCGCGGCCCCGGCGAATAACTTGAGCTACAAGTGCGCCGTCTGCGGCAAGGGCTTCCCCTCCTACCAGGCCCTCGGCGGCCACAAGGCCAGCCACCGCAAGTCGGCCGCCGCCGCCGCCGCCGCCGCAGCCGCCTCCTCCGCGGGGGCCGACGAGCCCTCCACCTCCGCCACCAACTCCGGCGGCGGGGCGGCCGCCGCGAGCTCGAGCGGGGGCGGGAGGTCGCACGAGTGCTCCATATGCCACAAGTCCTTCCCCACCGGCCAGGCCCTGGGCGGGCACAAGCGTTGCCACTACGATGGCGGCGCCAGCGCCTCCGCCAACAGCGGGGTCACCACGTCCGAGGGCGCGGGGTCCGCGGCCCCGGCCGCGCTCGGATACGACAGCGGCCGCCGCAACTTCGACCTGAACGTGCCCGCGCTGCCGGAGTTCCCGACCGGGTTCATCGTGTCGGGCGACGAGGAGGTGGAGAGCCCCCACCCCTCGAAGAAGCCGCGCTTGTTGACGCCCCTGAAGATCAAGCTCTCTCCAGAACCGTGAAATCTTTGCCCGTGCTTTTAGGAGTACCAGTTGTTAAGTTGATTTAGGTTAGGGCTTTTGTGGATCTTTTCATCTGGAAATTTGGGTGTACATATACAGCTCGATCCCTGGGTGGATCTCAGTTTGCCTTGTTTCTTCATTCTTTCGGAGTTGTAATGCCCCTGTGAAATTCTTCAATATTCAATATTCTTTTCCATTCGAAGTTCGATTTCGTGGATGTCAACATACAATTCTCGAACGACTGCTAAATTTCCATGGGAATCTTTAATGATCGGCGGTCAAAACCCGGCGGTCGGGCCACCGAGTTAGGTTTGGCGGCGAAGCGGTCGTTGAGTTTTAGCCGAGCTATTCAGTGTGTTCTCCTATTTACCCTCTTCTTTTTTTAAATTATCCTTTTGGGGTATTTTATTTGTTTAATTACTATTTAAAAGGTGATTATTTTTTATTCAAGAAGGGCAAAACCGATGTACCGAATCCGGCGGTTTAAATTCGCACGTTAATCTGGGGTTCTTCGCACGGAAGAGCTTCTCAACTTCTCTACTTCTTTCTTGGTGCAGAACATATTCCGTGTCTATCCGAAAGGAGTTCACTCCTGATACGGGATTTTGTTAATGATTGTTTTGGGGCACGCTCTTTGCTCAAATGTAAGAGAAAAGTAGCATAACACGAAAAAGAAAATTGCATCTTACAAATTATCGAACTTAATCTCGATTAGATATAATATATTTTTATGACTCCTTTTTCACTATCTCGTAATTTCACTCAATTTCGTGCTTGTTTACTTTGTACCGTCACTTGAGTTTTGATATGAGATTTTCTAAATTAAGTCAAATATGGAGATATCTTAATAATATAAGTCGAGGTGGGTAAAATAATATCGGGTCAGGAAAATGAGTTAAATGTGTCGATTTGAATAGAATTTTTTGTAATTTGACCCAATTCATTTATTTGACAAGTCTAATCCAGAAGTTGGGATGTCTACGTTGTATGTCGACTTCCACACATTAGAAATTGTCCCTCTTGCTATTCAGACGCGGATGTCGTCATGCATTATCTGTACTTCGAGATAGAGAAGAGCTGAGGAATGTTCACAATGTTCGGTGAGGATAAGAAAGAGTCGTTCTTTGCGGGAACGGATTGGGACGACACATGGCCCTTTACTTAAGCCAGTCGCGTTCCAACTCATGTATTCTTTCCTTTTTTAAGGCGACTCTTCTTCCTCCATCTTTCTCTGTTTATTCCACGCCATGGTATGGGAAAAGACTTTGTCCACGTTCAAGGCTTTGAACGTGGATCGGCACGAACCGACCTTGGCGAGGTGAAGTTCCTAGCAGTTTCTGATATTTTCCCAACAGTGGCGTGGTGGGCTTTCCGATCTAGAAGAAAACAATTCCAATTTAGCTTATGGCGAGATGGGTGTTTAGCTGTTAAGCACTCACCCACTACAATCCTCCACATAAAGAGTGCAATGTACGAATTTACCCAATTCAATCCCGAGTGACCTGGTCTTGGTGCATGCACGTTCGGATCCCTTTATAATTGAACCCTATGGATTGCACACGAAAACTATTTAATGTGACGACATTGACGAAATGGGTGTATACACACCGAGAGTTTATGTGAATATGACTCTATGATTAGAAGGATAAGAGCGGAATGGTTTTTTTTTTTTTAGTTTAATCTATCGCAAGCCTTGACTCGAGGCCTCGTTGTACCATTCGGAAAATGGATCATCGAACCTGGCTAACTTACACACAAGACAAGGCAACGACGTCATATGAGTTTGCTACAATGTAAAGCGATCTAGCTCGTGTTGTTCTCTGTTTCATCTTCCGAGTGATCTAATCCTCACGCTCCATTCGTGTAAGATGGACCATTGAACCTGGGGCCGGGTCTCTTGTCGACTTCGATTCCATGACAAGTGTTGACTTCGATTGCCAGTGCATTTCCATGTAATTTATCACGATGTAGGTGGGATGGTATTCCCTGAAACCAGGACAGGAAGGGCTGGATTCCGGGTGGCAACTGACTGGTAACAACCTCGCCAAGCAGGAGGAGGAATCCACGGCGCTAAACATGCGAAGAAACAAAACCCAACATCCCAATCCGTGTGAAAACAACCTGGACTTTAGCTTCGATTTCCTGTCTAAACACATGGAATGTCACGCGTCGCATCAACCCCACTTGTTTTGACGCCATCGCTTTTAGGTTTACAGACCTCAGCTGACACAAAAAGAAGGAGAAAAGATATCCTCGATTGACCCGATGATTGAGTTGCCTTGTCGTGCGTGAAAAGGTGTAGTAGCTTAACGAGCGCGCCAGGACCAAGAGAGGTTTCGTGTGAAAGAGAGAGATATGCGAGAGCGAAGCAATTTCACGGACGTATGCAGTGCGCTGTTGGGTTTGTCCTCGTTGCAAAGCAACTGGAGCAGCAGCAGCCATCACGGTCCCCGTGGGATCCCATTGTTTACTGCTCGAGAAGACGTCAAACATGCCCCATGCCCCGGCTAATCGGCATTCAGCGCGGAAGCGTGACTGTCCCTGACAAACGCGTGGAATTGGAAAACCTTTTGGGCTTTTCCCCAAGTCGACGCAAGCGAAATGGGGCTGCAAAACACTCTCCGTTTTAGGAAGGATCCGGGACAGCAATGGTTAACTACTTTGAAAAGATCTCGAAGTTGCGCGTTGTTCGGTTCTGGGGCTCTTGCTTGATATTCGACGATCCTTCTGGCGTCGCTATATCTGGGTACTTACCGAACACTTTGGTAGGATACTAATCGGCAAAACATCGATGAAGATAGTTCTTCTTGTCATCCTGGTAGTCGCGAATTGACAGGTGGGGTTCGATCTGCTTTTGGATTTCTGAAAGTGAAGTTGGGCCACATTGAGTTCGTGTTCTTGCTCAAATTTGAAACGTATACAACTTAACGCCACGTAACATGAAATTCATAACACGTGGATAAATGTGATTGATCGATCACGTCATATCTTCACCCCCACGTAATGCATCCATCACATTAAATACCTTTTCGCTATTTAGACGTGCTCCGTAAACTTCTACTCCCTATGAACGTCCAACTCTTCCGGTTGTCAATTAGCAAGAAAAGAAACAGTTGCTACGTGATTTAGCAGCTAGTCTTTAAAGTATTAGTACTAGAAACAACAAGAGTGCTACCATGAAACTATGGTAACTTTTTCTCATGGGAGTGTCCTTATGTGAAAATTCAATTCAAATGAAAAATTTAAGTTCCATTTGTTTCATGAAAAAATTAACTTTGCTGAAAAACATTTTCAAAAGAAATTTGGCTCTCTTTGTTCAGCTATATTTCGTGAAAAATATGGAAGTTGTTTTTTTTTTAAGTTTTTGTTACATGAAAATTATGACACACATTGCACCCACTGCGGTGGCATAGTTGGCTTAAGCTTTGTACCTCTTATGAAAGGTGTTAAGTTTGAATCTCAGCAGCGTTACTTGGTGACTTAACCGCTGGCGTGAGTGTGGTGATCAACTTGCGTCAGCCTTAGGTTCCTCTCGTTGACTGTCGGCTTTCGGGGTTTCATGGGTCATCAAAAAAAAAAAAAAAAAAAAAAAAAAAAAGATTATGACGCACATTTGACAAAAATTCTCTAGTACAACCCCATATCACTTTCTTCACCCATTAGGGACTCCTCAAGGCCAACATCCCACTCGGCCCCTAGGAGTCAAGGCGCAACCATCGGGGTACCAAACATGGCTGTACAAGGACCTAGGCCAAAGGGTGCATTTGGCCCCATTTTCCAAATGAGCTTTTGGCCTCCATTACGCCTTAAGGAAATGTTTGGATTTTTGGTAAGTTTTTCCAATGGGCTTCTAGCTAAATATTGATATTGAGAAAACTAAAAGCCCAATGCTGATATAGACTAGCATTGGGCTATCAATATTCAACAAAATGCTAAACCAGTTTTCTTCTTTCAAAACTATACTCATCAATTCCTCAATTTTCCTATTTTGCCCCTTGTTACTGTTCATCTTTTTTTTAAGCAAGGGCAGCCAATGAGGCTGGATTAGGCGGGTGAGGTCGCGTGATGGCTGTCTAGGCAGCACAACTTCGAGGCGTCGCAAACCCGCAACCCAAGTGGCCATCACCCAAGGTCATGTGACCCTCACCGAAGGGTTTTACTTTTTTAATGAAAAATAAAAATTAAAGCCAAAAGTCCTTTGCAAAAAATATTTGCTAAACACTATTTAGGACAAAGTAGCTTTACAAAGAATATTCTACCAAAGACAATTTGTATTTTTTCAAGGGGCTTTAGGTAAAAAACATCTCCCCAAGACTCATTTGCAAAGCCAAACCAAACCTACTGTAAGTCCAAGAGCTTTAAAACCAACCCTGACCATTGCGGACTTGTACATAGTGCTAGGGTCTTGGGCTGCCTTGAGCGATCCCGGATCCGACTACTTTCATCCCAAGGACACGAGTCCGACCTTAGGGGTCCCAGGCACTATGGTCTCTGGTCCAGTCACCTGATCCTAGGATCAAGGGCCATGGACCAATTGTATCTTCGATTATGATTTCTGATTTTCAATTTAGGAAAGGTAGTCGAATTCCTGTATCCGTTAGTTACGACAAACTATCCACTCAACTCATTTTTCTAAGCAATCCATTTTCACGTTAAAAAAAGAAAAAAGAAATAAAGAGACCGTCGTAAGAACCGAGAGGCAAAGCAATCAGCTGGTGCGATCCAATCTTTTCTTTCCTTCACCTGGGCTCTCTCTCTCTCGTTCGAAGAACGCACGAAGATGTGGGCTCGAGAGAGCCTGCCCCAACGCGTACCGAGAAAGCGTCCGATCCGTTCAGAACCAAAAGCCCATTACGAGAAAGAAGCCCAGCTCCTTATCCAAAGTATCCCCGCAACATTACATATTAGGGAAAAAGAAATTTTCCCAGAATAGGCTAGGCCTATCGGGATAATTTCGGCCTCCGCCATCCCCCCCACCCACTTCGGTTCCGCTCCCGCGACGTACCCATGTGGATCGTGCACTCTCCTTTCCTAGTGGAGCCTCACCCCCTTCCCCTTTAGTCTTTCCCCTTCTTCCAAAGTGGGGGAGCTTAGCTTTATTCAAACCGATCGCGATTAGTGCACATTTCCGAGAATGCGCAATCCTCCCAGCGTGCATGATCCTCCTCCAAAAGGCTCTTTTGACTCGATGTATCTCGGTACAAATTTGATTCCCATAATTTTTTCTCACCATTCATCCCCGATTATATATTCGTTTGATTCGTCGTACCTAATCTAATCTTTCACAGAACATGTATATCAAGAAGGATGGGGAGGGCATAATCTAGATGCAGCCACGTGGATGAGTCACTCCATCTGGCCGCTCTCTCTGTCCGCCACGTGGCGTCGGGCTTCTTCTGCTGTTTTGTATGTCTGGGGAGTATGGACAGAGTATGTTAGGGGGGAAGTTTCGTAAGAGGGTTTTTGCGACTTTTAATGCGTGGAACCTTCCCCTTCATCCACACGCATTTCTTGCAACAGTAATAGATTTTATCTCCCTTTTTTAGTGCCCAATCTGATTTAATGTTCGAAAGTCCTGGTCCAGTATATGATTCGGTGTTTGACTAGTTAATCGCAAGATGAGATCGCTATTGAAACGAGAGAGGATCATTTTATTAAGGAATTTGAAGTTAGAAAGAGTAATAAGGATTTTATATATTATAAATGAGCTCTGGATGTGAAAATAGGAAATGAGAGAAGAAGATGTCCAGCGCGTGCATCGCAAAGGGTCTTCATTTAGTTTGAGGTACTTGCGACAAATTATTTTATTTATGGTGTTTTATTATCTTACGTTTTTTAAAAGATTAAAAAAAAAAAAAACCCGATTGAATGTCGGATGCCATATATTTGCACCTATTGATTTTATGGTGTACTTTTATTTAATGTCGATGTCCTCGATAGTTTAAAAAAGGAGAAACACAGTATGCACTTTCCCTTGTATTTCACTGTTTTATTCTAGGGAAAATGTCACAAATGGTCCATATATTTTTAGTCAATGTGCAATTTCATCCCTAAACTTTCACCCGCTCATTTGGTCCCGAACTATTGATAAATGTCCGATTTAGTCCCCGAACTTTCGATCGGCTCAATTTGGTCCCCGAACTATTGATAAAATGTCCGATCTAATCTTCGTTATTATTTTTCCTTTTTCCTCTTTGATAAAACGAAGGACTAGATCGGACATTTTATCAATAGTTCGAGACCAAATTGAGCCAATCAAAAGTTCGGACTAAATCGACATTTATCAATAGTTCGGACTAAATCGGACATTTATTAATAGTTCATGGATCAAATTGAGCGAATTGAAAGTTCAAGAATGAAATTGCACATTGACTAAAAATATAGGGACCATTTGTGACATTTTCCCTTTATTCTATGATCCCTTGTACTTTCAATTCGGTAAATACAGGCCGTGCACTTCTGCCAATTCTACTGGAGCCCTTCAAAATTCATTTTAGTAGGATTTGTCATCAAGACACGAAAAGATTAAAAAAAGATCGGACATAACATTTGTCAGCAGCATGAAAGCCAAGTCAAAAATAAACTCGCAAAACAGGATCATTGAATCCCATTTTCAAAATTTCATGTCACATTTTTCTTACAAAAAACTTTTATTGAATTCAATAGGAATGGGATTTTAAATGAAGATAGAACAACACACAAGATATCTACACCGAATGGAAGATAATGCAAGGGGATCTTTGATAAAGATATAAAAGTACAAGGAATGTTTGTATTATTTTAATTTGAAAAAAATTTAAGATTTTTCTTTTTTTCGGTTAGTACACGAGCACGCAACTTTGGCCCTTGTTTTTCCTATTTTGCAATTTACATCCGTGCGCCTATTTTTCTTTCATTGCCACACATATCTTATGTATTATATTATTATGCATATTTCAGGGGCATTCTCTCTCCTCCTTTTTCCTCCGACCATTGGGAAAGTACAGGACCAGTGGAACTGACGAGAGCGCATCGGACGGTCCACGTTCCACGAGGCGTCACCCGAGAACTAGTGGCCTCCGAATTATATTATTATTATTATGATTATTATTATTAAAAAAAGAGGAAAAGGAATAGGAGGAAAGGGGAACAGGAGCTCCCTCTCGCGGAAACACGCAGCCGCTCGAGCTCAAACTCGGGAGAGTTTTGGGAAAAAGGTAATTATGGATATCAAAATCATATTCGCCCCCATCTCTCTCTCTCTCTCTCCCCAAGGGGGGGGCCCACCCGGGACGCCACAAACAAAATCTCGACCGTACATGGAATCTCCACCGTCGAGGCCGCGCCCCCACATCGATACCTCGAGTCCGATTTAACCCAACCCTGGTTCCCCTCCTTAACCCCACCTCCTCCTCCCCTCCGCCCTTTTTATTCCCTCTCCCCCATCGCCGAGCTCTCATTCCCAAGCTCGCCTCACCCTCTCCACCCCTCCCTCTCCCTCTCTCTCTCTCTCTTTCTCTCTCTTTCTCTCTTTCTCTCTCTCTCTAGCTTTCGGTGGTTTTGCGGCGCTGCGTGGGGATCCCCGGTTCAGGAAAGCCGAGCGAGAAGTGGGTTTGCTTCGGTTTCTGGCGGCGGTGATCGGACGTGCGCGGAGATGAGCTGCAACGGCTGCCGGGTCCTTCGAAAGGGTTGCAGCGAGTGCTGCGTGCTGAGGTCGTGCCTGCGGTGGATCCCCTCCCCCGAGGCCCAGGGCAACGCCACCCTCTTCCTCGCCCGCTTCTTCGGCCGCAGCGACCTCCTCTCCCTCGTCGCCGCTGTCCCCGATTCTCAACGTCCCGGTACCTCCCTCTCCCTCTCTCCCTCTCTCTCTCTCTCTCTCTCTCTCTCTTTGTGTCGTGTCGAGAAATGATTTTCCGGGATATGTTTGATTCGTGGGTTGATTTCTTTTTCGCAAATCGAGCTTCCGCATTGTGCGAAATGCGGGGCCTACTCGGCGTGTTGATGTCGACTTTGATGCGGAATTACGTCAGCCGGATGAGTCGTTTTGCTCTTACGGGGCTCTTATTGTTTTGTTGTTTGTTTGGTGGGGTTTTGATTTTTTTGCAGCTCTGTTTCAAAGCCTGCTGTTCGAGGCGTGCGGGCGCACGGTGAACCCGGTCGGCGGGGCGGTGGGGCTGCTCTCCAGCGGCAACTGGCACGTGTGCGAGGCGGCGGTCGAGACGGTGCTCGACGGCGGCGTCGTCCAGCCCCTCTGCGGCGGCGCCGCCACCCTGGCCTTCGGGCTCGACCAGTCCGCCGACTCGCCCTTCTTCCCGCCGAGCACGTGCAGGGGGCAGAGCCTGCAGCAGTCCCTGCAGGTGCCGCCGTCGATCCAGGTGGACGTCAACCTCGCCCTCCCCCTCTACGACCCGGACCTCAGCCTCAAGGCGAAGCTGCCCGGGAAGAGACGCGGCAAGAGGAGCCACTTGACGGAGAATTGGCCCGCCCGGACGACGACAACGACGACGGCGGCGGCGGCGACGACGACGGCGACGGCCGCCCTCCTCAGCTCCGAGGCGTCGGAGGTGATCGACCCCCCGAGCGGCTACGATCACGGCGGCGTGGTCCCCGGCGGTCAAGAGACCAAGCTCCTGAACCTGTTCGTATGAGAGCGGAGGCATTTGATTTCGGGGGGCGATTTTGACATTTCTTTTTTCTTTTATATTTTTTTTTTTGGGTTTTTTCTTTCTTTCTTTTGTGGGGGGATAAGCCGGCGGTGTAAAAGTGAAGTAAATGAACGAGGGACGATCGACGGGCCGGAATTTTGCTCCGGCGGTTTTTTTCGTTCGATGGTATGTAGAGACCTCTAGATAAAACCGAAAGTACTCTAAAAATAGAGAATCTTACATGTAATGTCTTTTTTTTTAATTTAATGTGAGATGATTTCGTACCTACTTCGCTCTGTTTTTTCTTTTGTTATATTTTGCTATCGTTGATCTTGACCTCGTAAATACAATGCTCCGAACACACCCCGGTCTTTGTCAATCCACGTACGGGGGAAATTTTGTAGGGGTTTAATAAAGGATTCGGAGTGCCCTGGGAGAACGTCACGTCGATTTTCAAAGATCAAAGAGGAATCCCTTTTGAAAAGGAAAAGGTGAAGGACAAGGGAGCCAACGGAGATTGGACGCGAACGGTCTTTGGACATTGGTAAAGAGACATATCCGTCGAATCAAACGCCCATTTCTGCTTATCAAATGGGCGATCGATTTTCGGACCCTTTTCCTTAAAAACTTAGGTTGTCAGGAAAATAAGTCGATTTTAATTATGAGTGATCGTGAGCTCTCTTTTTGACCTCTTGCCAAAAGCACAAAATTACATCTAGTTTTAGGTTGATGCTTCGAGAAGTTTGAATATGTATGCATTATCTTTAAAAGAATAATTCCATGAACCCAATCATGTAATTCCATTTAAAAGATTATGAGAACTATTGCTAAATTATGTGTTCAAAAGTTTAGAGAGCATCGATAATTCCTCGCATAGGATTAGCAAGTTCTAAACCGACTTATTTGTTTGGACATATAATTAAGCATGCCGTATCTAATATAAACGGTTGCGGTCGATAAACAAGTCAACTCTTCTATCACAAATAACAAACGCACTTATCGGTCAGCATTTTCAATCCTTTTATAACATGTTTTAATGCGTTTAATTACATGAATGAGCATATTGTTCATGTTAACACTTAAAAAAGTTTAAATACATTTTACGCATGTTTAGATGAAATGTGTCACGTCGAGTAACTCCACTTAATAGATATATCGTGTTTGGATCTCGAAATGTCAACACGATTAAAAATATATGGCGTGTTCAGGTTAAATCTGAGCTCGACACGCGATATGATTATGAGACGAGATAAAGAAAAGCACACCAATTACCTGACGTGCTTTTTAGTATAAAAATCTTCCGTCACAGATTACGTTCGTAAAACTTTGAGTGATTTTAACTTCTCTCGTATCATCCGTCACAGATTACGTTCATAAAACTTTGAGTGATTTTAACTTCTCTCATATCATCCGTCATTTTATATCTAGGAAACATCGAATCGTCTTGCATCGAGCGGGATTAACAAACACCTCCGACGCCGTCCTTTTAGAAAAAGGAGGAGGAAAAAATAACCCGAGAAAGAGAGAGAAAACCGGGGTCGAAACGATTTGTCGGCTCGTGGTACAGGCCGCGACGGGTGGTCGTCTTATCGGAATCTATGTGTCGGCTTGCATAAGCAGATGGACTTCCATCCGTGGCGACTCGAGATCGCATGCGGGGAGTGTGCTCCCTGTCTCATCTCGTATCTCATCCGATTCGCCGCGTCTGGCCTCGAGGCGGGTCGTTTCGCTTTCGCCGCGACCACGACTGGCTCGCAGATTTTGGAATCCGCTTCCGCTGACTTTCTCGACGCAAGCGAAGACCGGACGACGGTTTGAGTGTGCGAACCGCCGGCCCGCCTCCTTGGGCCGCGCCACGTAAGTGGGGTCCGAATGAACTGCCGGGTCCTTTCTTCCTCAAAAACACCTCTGATGATTTGCTGTATACTTAAGGTGGTTGGGAAGAATAACACGTCTGTTGATGCGACGGGAGCGGGGCGAGCATGGAATCTGGCCAAAACGCCCCCGTGTAGTCGAAAGGAAACTCGATTGCGTTCGCGACCCAGCTTCAATAATTACCGGAGGAAATATGGTTTTGTTATGGAGGGGTCGGGAGGGTCGTGACGTTGGACTGAATTGAAGTTTGTGTTTGCGCATGATACGGGGGGGTTGGTGTGGCCCGGAGATGGAGATTCCTCGAGCCGAATATCGACAATTTGCTGATGCGAAGGCAGCGGAGCGTCTCCCAATAATGCCATTCGCGAGCAGATCTTGTTTAATTAATGACGAGATGGGGGTTTATTATACCTCGGCTTTACGACGGGATTGAAAGCGCCCTTCTTTTGAGTTGGTGGTTGGTCTAATTGCCCAGAAATTGCAAGAGGGTTGCTTCCCTAGCGAAACCGCCTGCAACCGCACTAAAAACGCACTAGATAAGGCGTGATCTGAAATGGAAATTTGACCGGGCGAAGATTTTAAAGAAGATCAGATAGTTATGGTTGCATAATCAATAGCTTCTCGACCGTCGAATGAATCTTATATCAGGCAATTGGAAGAAAAAGCCCCTTGTTTCGAGGTGTCAAAATAGTTTAGGAGACCTGAATCATCCGAAGAAAAAATGAATTTCCATTTTTTTTTTCTAGTCTTAGTTTTTGGGCTAAACTTCATGTTTGCAAGTTGGGCGAGTCCTTAACTTTTTCATGAGTTTGAGGTTTACCTATGTAACCTTTGGTTTCTTGTCGTTTCTCAAAAAAAAGGAAAAAGTCGAGCTAGGAAAAAAGGTTCTTGATTCTCAATCTTATTGATTTGATATATTATCCTATAAATGTACTTATACTCCATATATGTGACCAAAGCACGATACGAACAAGTTCCTTATGGTTCGCATGATATGAACAAAACTTTATCCTTAATGTTATATATTCTTATTCATTCATTTTCTTTCGCTCAAAAAAAGGATGCGAATTTTTTTCCAAAACTTTATCTTACACTTTGATTTTGTACACAACACCCATGCAGAGATACATATAGAAACTCTTTTTATTTCTCAATAGATTTCCATCCCAAGTTTTTATATATATTTATCTTATAGTCTAGAATCGCAAGCTCTAAACAATTTGCATGTTAAACGAGAGAATCTTCAATTCTCAATCTAAAATGATTTCGACACTTCAGCCAATCGCGTTCAGACCATCAACTCAATTCATAAAAAGATAAATGCTTCTACACGGCATGAGACTTGCATTTGCCAATTCACATGAGAATGACTCCATCGTGATGGAGTCGAACGCCAAAGAAAAGTTCATGAATGGTTATTGTAAGCATCGCTACTGCCAAAATGAAAAGATGATCGGACAATTCATGCAACAATGGATGATGAAAGTGGTGGAACTTTTCTTAATCTCCCAAAAGGAAACGGGAGGAGGAAGAGAGAGAGAGAGAGAGAGAAAGAGAGAGAGGGAAAAGGGGGCAAAAACAGGTGCGGTGCACGTCAGCCTACTCCAATCCCGAAGTCCTCCTCCACCGGAAGTGGGTTCCACGTCATCACACACCCCCCCAATAGAAACAAAATTATAAAAAAAGAAGAAAATAGGGGAAAAGACACGAGATAAAGAAATAAATAAAGAAAGGAAAAGCACATCATCGATTCATCATCGTCCAATTCGATGCCCACCATGAAAACGACAATCACCCAACCGAAAACAAAAAGCATCGAAATTCCCTCCCCCCTCCTCTCTCGCCCGCCCCCACGATCGCGTCTCAGTTTCGCCGCGTCTCGCCAGCAATTATTTCCCTCTTCCCCGCGCGGGCCCCCACCTCGACACGAGATACGTTCAACTCTCACTTCGCGATTCCGCAGCACACACCCCCCAAAAAAAAAAAAAAAAGAGATTTTCTAAGCTCCCGGGTTACCTACGTAAGCGACTCAACCGAGGGGGCAATCAAATAATAATCGCAACGATAATAATTATATCGTTATCGGTCCATTAATAAAATCTCGATTTTCTTTCGATGTTGGAGCGTGAGAGGGGCTGCACGAAAGCGTCACCAAGGACGAAATTTGCATAAACGATAAAAGAAATTTGGGATTATTATTATATATATATATATATATATATATTTTTTTTTTTTTTTTTGTATATGAAAAGGTGGGGGAGTGGGAGATTCCAGTGGCCCCTTCGATCAGGGGCCGTGCGCCCTCTCGGAATCAATTGGGGATATTCAACTCTTGTATTATTTTATCCCAAACGATCCCTCCGTCTCGTCTAAACGTCCCTTTGACTCCCAGAAAACAAAACCAAATATATTCATCCACGCATGCGACACTCGAAAACGATGATTTTGGGTTACTTTAGTCTAGTCTGTCCAACTGGGATGGGAGAAAGAGGGGAAAAAAAAAACGACTCCATGGGGGCAGAATTCATCGTTGAAGTATATGACGTTGTCATGATTAAAGTCGGGATGTAATAAAAATTATCATATTTCGTGTTTGGTCCCTACCCAACACAGGATAAGGTCGGAGAAAGAGGAGGTATGGCCCGGAGAAAAATAGTTCCTGAACGAGGTGAGATGAAGGTGGATGTAAAGTTTATATCGATGTTCCTAACACGTTACGGTTGACGTAAACTCTCAAACTCTTTCCCCTTTTTAGGCATGCGGAAGTGTATAATAACAGTCTAAGACATATGACATCAAATGAATGCATGCGAAAATATAAAACCATGCAATTTTCATTTCCTTCTTGTTTACATACTTTTGGCGACCTAAATCGTGTACACTAAGATCAACCAAAAATATTACTTTTTCGGATTGTACCAAAATTTCCATTAATTGTACCGCTTCGACCACGACATCGTCTATCTACAAGATCGTCTAACATGTTTAAACCCCACTGGCTAGTCTTTTAAAAAATGCTCTCCTCATCCTCTTGCCCTCGTCCTACTCGATCCATGCGTAGATGGCAACGTCCGAGAGTGGGAGTGTCCCCACCAGATGCCAACTGATCCATGCGTAGATGGCAACATCCGAGAGTGGGACTGTCCCCACCAGACGCCAACCGATCCATGCGTAGATGGCAACGCACCCAATTAGCACCGGGCCCAATAGTAGGCCAACATTGGCTATCAATATTGTGATGACCCGGATGAATGTGACAACGGGAAAGTTGGGATCATGCAACTCAGTTTGGTGCCATGGGAAGTCTATGGGGGAACCATAGAGGGTCATGAGGGATGCAAGCAATAGTGGCATGTCTACTGATCTTAAAAATAATATTCCACTGAAAGCATATATAAAACTCGACAAGCAAACTACTAACCAATTTATACTACATATGTCAATAATAGCATATGTGAGGAAGTTTAGACATAAAATATATAGGGAAAAAGCCACAAAAAATTCCAAACTTTGCCTAAAACGACAAATTTACCCCAAACTTTTTTTGTGACATGAAATATCCCAAATTTTGTTAACCGTGACACATTTACCCCATCAAGAGCATTTTTATCTTATTTTTTCTGTTTTTCCTTTTTCTTTTCTTTTCTTTTTTCCCTTTTTTCTTCTTCTCTCTTCCCTCCGCCATGGCCAGCAGAGGGAAGTCAACCTTAGGCAAGGGTGGCCCTTGCTGGCGTCAGGCGAGGGCGGCCTTCGCCTAGGCCGGATCTGGCAAGGATAGCCCTCGCTCGATGCCAGCAAGGGCCACCCTCACCAGATTTGGCACCCCTCGCCCTCGCCGGTGTTGAGCAAGGGGCGGCCTCGCTAGATTTGGTGAGGGAGGCCCTCGCTTGACCCAGTCGAGGGCTACCCTTACCCGATGTCGGTGAGGGTGGCCCTAGCCTGCCATGGTCGACAAAGGGAAGAGAGAAGAAGAAGAAAAGAAAAGAAAAATTAAAAAGTAAAAGACGAAAATGCCCTATAATTTTACGTAAATGTGTCACACGGATATAAGTTCAAAATTTTTTATGTCATAAAAAAAGATTAGGGTAAATGTGTCACAGTCAACAAAGTTTGGGATATTTCATGTTACAAAAAAAAAAGTTCGGGGTAAAATTATTATTTTGGGCAAAGTTTGAAATTTTTTATGGCTTTTTCCCAAATATATAAGACACTTATGATATCAACTTGCTTGAGAACCTTTTTTAAAATCAATATAGCAAGTGAAAAATATTTCCTTTGAAATTAGCAAACAAGCAAAGCTTAAATAAAATCTGAAAATGTCAATGATCATATTTGCTATGAATTAGCTATCACCATCCTCTGAGGAATCTTGTTACCCCTCAAGCATCTCACACCTATCCGGTATTGCAAGGACATTTGGGGATACTATGTTACACCCCCTAGGCGTCTGGAGGAACCCAATTATCCCTCTAGGCATCCCTATTACAACTTGGGGTATTGTTGTCCCAAGGACCAACGACATTTTCAATCACACACTCATACCATGGTGTAGCAATTCAATAATTCAATTTAAACATGCCATCCACTGAGTTAATGTACAGAAATAATTTGGTGTCCACCATTAACTATCCTTCGTAAGCCAAAGAAATGATAGAAAACATTTAATTGGCAATACTAGTTCAAAAGGATGGGTTACAAAAGAGAGTTCATCCAAAATTGATAGAAAAAGGATAATTATAGAAATCAAGGGCATTCATCAAGTAAATCGGCTCAAAAGATCACAAAACTTTAACATGATGTGGACGAGACTATGGGAAACGTTTTTCAATGAAGAACTCAAGACTCGGTTCGGCTTGTATAGGTCCTAATAATTTTATATAAATGATGTCAAAATAAGATAAAGTTCAGTGATAAAACAGATTCGAGAGTCAACTCTTTCTCTTCTATAGCTCTCTAATTTATGTCAAAAGTCTACTAAACTCCTCCTCCCTAATTCTATGGTTTGCATTGAAGTTTCACAAAAGTGGCAAGAGAATCGAAATACTAAGAGAGTCGAAGTACTGTACTTTTTGAAATTGCGAAAGTGAATGATGATACTTTCTCTCTTTTACTAGATTTATCATTTGTTAGCCGATCTACCTCATCGATGTTGTTGGTACTCGTTCGCATTTTTAGTTATAGTTGAAATTGTAGCTCCGAAATGTTGAATGAGCTTATTTGCTATAGATCATACAATAATCCTAGATTGATTTATAAAGAGCATTTGTTATTTCTATAATAATGAATCATGAGAAATTCTTACCACGTTTATTTATAAGAATGGACATCACATTTGTTTACAAGAATGGACATGACATGATATGTAAATATTCAATTTTAATACCGTTTCAAATAATAAACAGGATATAATAAAATTCCTGAATTGTTTTATCATATCCTATCTAGTATCCTATCTAGTCCTATTATGATGTATCGTAGCTTTGCGTAGTCTCTCTGATCCACACGAATTGCCGCCAAAACACTTTCTCGAGTGGCTGCAATTTAGTGCTACATGAGAGCTTGCATAGATGTAGAAGTCAGTGCTGCAAGCGAGGGCCTACTACACGTTTCGAGTGCCTCTTGATTCGGCTACCAATAGGCCTAGAATTGGGCCTGGCCCGTTCTGCTTGGAGATGGAACATCTTCACTAAGGAAAGAAGGGATGAAACTTGTCGCTCAATTAAGTCGGTGAATGAAGTAGTAACTAGGTTGATGGACTAAAGTCTTCCAATCCAATCCGCATTAAGAAGGAACAAGGAAACCGGGCCGTGGCCATTGGTGAGCTGACGGCGATATACTCTGTAATCTGAGCACCTAAGCACACGTCTTGGCTTCTACAAATCAGGGACGCCGCGCCCCCGATGTTATTGGAGATCACCATGTACATCAAAGGGTACGAACATGAACCCGTGCCAACGTATTGCACATAATAACTAGACTACTTAGTTAAGATTACACAGGATGGATATGTTTTAGATGACGCATGCTAGATTCTCCGAATGTACCTAAGTTGAAATAAAACCAGCACAGAAGCAGTAGCTCTTTCTTTGGCTGATCCAACTCACCTGCCATGCTCGGTGGGACTAGGAGGTGAAGGCTTTGGTATGAATGGCATGAGAGGAGTGCCGTGGTCGATCGGTCCAGGCCTTATCGATGCCTTTGAGCTTGGAACCGGATCGATTGGGCCATAATCCTCCAGATTTGCTTTCCCAGTGTTCTCCTTCGCGTGAGTGCTAGGAATATGCCAATCTTCCTGCAATTCGACGTAACAGCAGAAACTTTATAACCATCTTGCACAAATCAAAAATTCAATCGAGGTGTTCTAATGGGAAAAGAAATTACTATAAGTTTGGCTGCATAATCAACTCAGGCAATGTACCTTCAGCTTCCGGCATCTTGGTCTGTTGGCCAAACTGCCAGCACCAGCAAAATCAACTCCACCTGTAATTAAGTAAGTGTCGCCTGTGGATCAGTGACCGGGGCACAAGAGATTTAAATTCGTGCTACAAAGTTTGCTAGATATTGGTTCTGGTAAGTGGCCGATTTCTCTGTAGACAGATACATCATTCTGGCCTCAAACAGTTAAACTAAAGAGATCATTCTTGACTAATGCCATGCCCCAGGGATACATTTGTTTCAGTAAATAAAAAAAGAGGTTCACCATAGCATTATCTGCATGTGATGAGCAATTCAAATGTCGCAGTTGATATCCTGGATACGAACAAGACATTTGTTTATCCATGATCCTGGCGGAAAAGAACTGCTCCGGACCGTAACAGGACCAGTTATGGAACCATTCCCTAGTTGTAACGCGACATGCAACGTGCTCTTTCTTGTTGTACCAACACGGTTGCATGACATACGAACGATCAGAAAGTCTTTCAGGGACCGCAGAATCACCCTACCCCAGTTCGTTAGTCTGGTGTCCTTTTTTTGCTATGAAGATGACGAGTTACCCTCAATTCCAGTCCCGAAGAAATTAAAAGGGCAGGGCATGCAGAGTAAAAGTCCCCCGAAATTAGAAAGTCTGGAAACACCAAGAATCAGAGCAAGAAAAACCCAAGAAAGATATACAACAGTATGTGAATATAGGCCCAAAATTTGAAAAAAAAAAAAAAAAGATGCATCTAACAGCACGCTTTATGGCGAAGGACTCGGGTTTTACTTACCGGTGGATGACAGACCCAAGAAAGTCAAAGCTGCCCCAACGAGAAAGAAGACAAACCAGAAGCTTGAAAGCTTCATCGCTGTTACGGTGCCTTTCGAGAAGTCAAAATCAAGCAAAGCCTCCTCCTGGATAACGAAAACCCAGATCAGAAAACTTTCCTCTTCCTCAGCAAAGGACTCAAGATTCTAGAAAGCGAGAGAACACCATCAGAATCGGTGGAGCCTTTTCTCTGATGGTCTTAAAGACGCCACCATGTTCTCGAGTGTGCGCGTCTGTCGTTATGCAATCAAAGCGAGGCACGCTGTGTTTACGCCGCTTGTGGGGGCCGAGCTCAGGTGATGGAGAGAGTGAAGAAAGGCAACAATGAGAAGGTTCCTGCATGGGGACGCATTAATTGTCGGTTGCCACCTGGCGACAGCAAGAAGCAGAGGTTGCAGAACCAGAGCAGGAGAGACTTGAATTCCGCTGAAGATGGGCGCGGTGGAATGCGAGCCGTTCGGGGGCCCGCGCACCTCTTGGGACGCAAACAGCGACTACTCATTTTGACTTATTTAAGGCACTGATCCAGGCGGTAAACGCACAATTAAGGGATATATAAGATACATTAGATCGACTCATCAGTAAGGGGGTGTAGCTCATATCGTAGAGCGCTCGCTTCGCATGCGAGAGGCACGGGGTTCGATTCCCCGCACCTCCACTATTATTTTCGTTTCTTTGTCACCATCTTTTTTGACCTTCTTTTTTACACGTCCTCGAATTGTAATTTTGAGTTGTGTTGCGGGAATTGAATGCCCAAAGACAAATTAATAAATGACACAAGCGAACACGGATCCAGATTGATTTAACATATCATCTCCTGCAAAAATTGTTTCCACTTTCTGTGCAGATCTCCCTGCGATCTTTGAGGAAACGGTGTTGCGCGGGCTCTGTTTGATGTTCCACATTTGCGAAGGTTGTCATAACAAGACAAAGCTGCCTCCTTTTTCTTCGGCCCTTGAGTGATGTTTTTAAACGAGCTAGGGACAGAAGAACATAATGCCAAGAGTCTTAGGGTGCGTTTGGTAATAATTCTGTTCCCGAGAATTAATTCTGATCAGAAATAATTATTTTTTATTCGGTTTCCAGGAACTGATTCTGAGTAAAAAAATACGTTTGGTAGCTGTCCAAATTTTTTTATTCTGGAATAAAATTATGTTTGATACCACGCTTCGATTGATTCTTCCAAATCAATTTCTTTTAATTTTTAAATAAATTTTTTTACTTTTTTACTTTTCTTCTTTTCTTTCTTACTTTTTTTCCTTTTTTTTTTTTTTTTTCCTTTTTCTCCTATTCTTCTTCTTCTTTTTCATGTGGCCGGTCAACGATCCGACGACGGACCGAGGGTGGGCCTCGTCAGCCGAGCCTCGCCGGTAGCTGGGCAAGCCTCACCGGTGGCCAAGCGAGCCTCGACAGGGCTAGGCGAGGCTCGCCTGGCCACAGTCTCGTCGGTGGCCGGGCTTGCCTTCGGCGAGCTTGTCGGACCGGCGGACGGCGATCGGCGGTGAGCGGCGGCAGACGGCGGCGAGCAATAGTGGACAGCAATCGCGGGATGACAGAAGAAAGGAAGGAAACTTGATTCTTTTTTTGATTCTCAGACGAAGAATCACATTTTTTTTTTTTTATTCTCAATTCTCTTCCTAATCTGTTCCCGGAAACAAAAATTTTACCAAATACGATTCTCGTCCCAAACTAATTCTAGGAATTAAAAATCAGAATCAGGCACTATTTGAAACTATCCAAACAGTGCCTTATAATTCCGGCTAACATTGCGTATCGGTTGTGTTTGTCCCTGAACGAAATTAGCACTCTGGAGACGGCATTCCAAGTGGAGAACCATCATCGGCTAGACGTGTTCTTGCTGTTGATCTTGGGCACAGCAGAGCAAAGGCACGGACCGCAGAGAGAGCAGGTCGAATTTGCAATGCCTGTGGCCCCTTAAGGAAGGGGAAAGCGATCTATTAAATTTAGTCATGCGATGAGCGCCATCACTGTCCCAGGCAAAGCTTTTGCCGACATCTGAGGACTGACACCATTCTCTCAGCCTACGAATCTAAACGCGAGACTCATTCGCCGTGCGCTTACCCTTTTGACATTGTATGTCAAGTAGCATATTCTGCTTACGAGAGTCGAGATGTTGCTATCCTAATTTTGATCTGACAGGATTTGCTCTTAGCCAGTTTATTTTAATTCCTTCAATCTCTACCATCAGTTCATAATGATCCTTGATACCGAGTCCCAAGAGCGCCGCACATTCAATGACCAGGAGGAGCAAAAGAGTATTCCTGCTTTCTCACAGAAGGCATTCATTAAGCCAGACCGCAGCCAAAATCTTGACCACAAACATGACCTTAAATAGACCAAAAGGTAAGTACCGATGCAAGAAACAAAAGAATGTCGTTAACATTCTATAATTAGCTCAAATGTCAAATGATTACTATCGCCGACTATAAGACAGGTAACTCCTAGTTCAGAGCCCTTCCACACGGGAGGAAAACAGCTGGCTGCTGCAAGGGCTACTCCTCAAGCAATACATCAGAAGATTTTTATTCATCTCCACCGAGCGATCACCGGTACTGCAACACAGAAGCAAAGGTATGACTTTTGTTCAACTACTTAACGAAATGCAGAGGAAAACAATCGCTGCTCTAGAAATATAAATGCACAGGATTTGCCCTTTTAAACTTATCCACAAAAAACCACCACATACTCATGGCGCAAGCAAACTCTTACAAATATGAGAAGATCTAGAAAACTTTACTAATGCAACAGGTATATCAAAGTTCACCAAGACAAATCTCACTGATTAGATTAGAGAAGATTTGATTCCATAAATAGATCCTAAAGCATAGGGTAGCGAGAATCATGCAGGACCACCTCAACCCAAGTAATCCAGACTCACTTTTTCACTGGCAATCTTCAGTAATGCAGCCAAAATACAGAGTAGGGGGAATACTAACCATGAAAGTCTTTTACATGGAATTTCTATTTAGTGGTGAACTGACTATTGGCAAATGGCAATGGGAGTCACAAGCATATGACGAGACAAGATTACATGAAGGCCGCTCTTATGGAACCGAAACCTGGCCAGGAAAGAAAATAACTACCTTGATGAAACCGATCTCCTTAGCGTTGCTGCGGAAGCACTGCCAGCAGCACATCAGCCCGTACTTCCTGATCAAACCATGAGGGTTCCCACACACTTGACTGCGGAAAACCACAGAATGTTAAAAGAGTTCTGGCAATGCACCTACAGGCTACATCCCCTACATATGCATGATCTCATTTTGCCACCAAAAACCATCAAAGCAAATATATAAAGCAGAAACCGACGCAAAATTGGAACTTTAGATTACCCAACCGAATTAAGAAGCCCTAAGTCTTTCCTATCAAGTTCACGACGACCTAACTATCCCAAGAAACCACATGTTAGTCATGAAAAAGCAACACCACATCGCTGGTTCCGCTTGACGAATGCACCACGAGGACCCGATTCGGATTCTCTTCCTCTTTCGAGCTTTTCAAGAATCGATCGACCACCACGCCACGAAGGGAACAGACATGCCATCGCAGTCCTCGTCCCGGAACAAGATGCAATGAACCGATCGGACAACTCGATTCGGTTCTCATTCGCGAATATTTTGCTTTCTGTTGACATCGCGCGCGCACGACACGAACCCAGAAAGGCAAAAGAGACCAACGTACCAAGCGCGAGAGCCGGGACCGTAGTTCTTCGGATGCGAGTTCCACACGTTCGATTCTCCCTTCCCGCCCTGTAAAACCCTAGCTCGTTCGACCGGCGTTTGAACACCTCGGACTTCGCAGCCGGAAGAGACGACACAGGGAACCGTCACAAAACGGGAAAATTGCAATTTGCCCCCCGTACTTTTAGCCCCTTCTCCGTTTGAGCCCTGCGTTTCTTAATCGGACTCAGCTCTCGATTATGAATTATCAATAATCCTTGCGATCTTATTTGATTGATCATGAATTTATTGTAAATTATCGATAAGTGTGCTTTGTTAAACATACCTAATACTAAACAGGAAAACATTCGACCTTTGAACCCATTCCATCCTTCGTACGTGTCACGATAATTAACGGTGCTTTAAATATTATAATTTTTTCGTTAACTAATCAGCGAAGAAGGCTCTATGGCACCTTCCACCAAAATTGTCTATGTACATAGTTTCGGGCACTATGAAATGGAAATGTCACAAAGCATGTTAAGTTATAACATATTATAGATATTATTGTTATGATGTTACGTTTGGTACGGCGGAATGGAATGGAATGGAATAAAATGATAATTTATCTTTTTGTTTAGTAAACTGTGTAAATAAAAATGGAATAAATATTCATGTATTTGGTTGCAAGAATCATGTTGTGGGAATGGAGCTGATTGGAAATTTTAATTAACTTAATTTATAAAGTAGTAGGACCAGTACAGTCAAATTATTAAGATTGAATAGGGTGCAAGTTTGCATTTCTTGAACACGATGTATAGGTTATTAATTTTTTAACATTAACATGATAAGCATATTGATTAAACATTATTAAAACTATGCATATGGTATAATCCAAAGTAACGAATATATCTTAAATTTCAATTGATGTCAGCAGAAGTCTCAAATTCGTTCTCCTCTTTTCACTCATTCACGGGTTTCTTTCTTCGTATGTTCAGGATCTCAGCAGTTGTTTTGCACATGGATCATGCACATCGAATTCCTTTCTTCCTATCCTCCTTGGATTTCTACAATCTTTCCCCTGTAAATGCTCATCACATCTCACGGTCAAGTGGATCAGGCGCATTTTCTTAACTTTAGATTGACCAACTCATCAAACAATCTGCCAGTCGAGATCGAGAGGGGAGGGAATGGCGGATCTGGTGGTAGAGACATCAAAGCTTATACCCAAGGTGGTCGTTTTCAACTGAGATCATCAGCTTCCAAATAAGACAGCGGATGACTACCGCAACAGCTGCCAGATGTCTATTCCATACATCACGATGTGCGCCTTGTCATTTCTTAAGACAGGTATTTCATTGTAATTGGCTGATCAAATTATAAATTTGGCTCATCATGCAATTATCGTCGACTAACAGACCCAAAAAAGAAAAATCATAGCCGACTGAGACAATGAAGTCAATCAGTGAATTTGGGTGACGATCGTCCCTGCCTGCCGACCTTTCCTCGGAATCAATCAGACGAGTCACAATGCATCCTGAAGGGGCCGTTCACCTAGTAACTGATCAGAGTAATGCATCCCCGTGATATAGCAAACTCCCAAAAGAAATGGTTGCTTTCGACCGGTAATTACACCGACTTCTTCGGTTGATAATGTCTCGATAGTGACATGGCCGACCATGGACCAAGCACCTAAACAAAGCCGACAAACTCGTTTGGCTTTTCGGAGCATCGGCGACACTCCTGGTATGTACTCTACTGTCTATGACAATTAGTATTGCCAGAACCTTCGACAAAGACCCGCTCGACACAAACATGTTTTTCAGCACATCTTTAACAACTTAAGCATCATCTCTTAAGGAAAACCCCAGTAAAAAAGATAGTAGGACTCCTAAGAGGCATTAGTGATGGGAAAAATGCTAACGCTGTTCCTTGGCTTGCTTTGGTCTCTCAGCAACGGCGACAGGTGATGTCTTTTCAAGCATATGACCAAAGCAAGAACTCAAGTAGGAGAAGCAAAGAGAGCAAAAAGAGTAGATAAGGCACCAGTCTAGTAATGTACACGTAAATAGCAGATTATTTCTCCCATTTAGTACAAGCAAGGAAGTATATCCGGAGCTATAACTTAATCCATAGAAGCCCAGGCATAGCGAGTAGGGAACAGAGGAACGGATCAAATCCATCCGGGAGGCACTTTTAATATCTACATATGGCTTACTTGATGGTGAGAAGAAACTCCGGTATATGGGAGGGATCCTCTCTTATTTTCTAGTTGGCCACTTCTCTGTTCGGAGATACTTCACCAGTGTGCAATCAGAAAGCTTGCGAGCAAGTGATTCTGGCATATCAATCAAAAGCTGCGGTGAAGGCATGGAGCACACCGAGCCCATCCAAAAATACTCCAGAACGATCTTTCCTTGATCCGCCTGGAGGACTGGGAAATCTCCCGCTCGTTTCTCTCCAACATCTCCCACATCACATGCACATCATCATACTCGCACCTCCTCACATCATGTTGCAGCTTCAGGAGTCCTATATTTCCCCAAAGAAAAGGTGTCAAAACCTAAAAATAACCATGCTTGAATCAAACAGATAACTAAGCAACGATGCAGAACCTGGCGTGCCTGAGAAAAAGAAAATGGTAAGGGAGATTTGATTTGCAAAACATAAAAGAGTGACGTAGCTAAAAGGAATCAATAGATGATCATCAAAGAACTTAAGGCAAGTGGAAGCATTCGATATAACATGGTCCTTACATGAGTTCAAATTCAGCTAACTTGGTTAAAACGATGTTTTTGGCAGATCCCCATTTTTGCCACTCATTTACATTAGTCTCCTCGTAAGCTTAGCTTTTGCCAATAAAATCAGAAAAACAAAACAGAAAGAAAAAGAAAATCCTACTCAAGGCAGAATGGAAGCAAAACGAAAGCATCACGCCATAACAAATCATCGTGGCCTGCAACGCACAGCAAGTAGCAAAATGAAAGCGCAAGTAAGCGATGTCTTCTTTCCTATCAATAGTAAAATAACCATGCTGCTTGTTGCTATCATCATTTAATTCACTCAACACAAGAAAAATCACGAATTAACAACTGCAGTACTAATCAGCACAAAGCTGAAGCTAATCAGCTTTGTGCTGATTAGCATTCTCCGAGAAGTGAGAAGAGAACATACAACTTCTAAAGGATTTAGCCAAAAGAAAAATGAAAGAGACAATATTTTCAACAGGGAGATACACTAGTTTCGCCACTGAAAAAGGAAAAGGAAAAGGAAAAAAAAAAAAAAAGGAGGGCGAGATATCGTCGAGGTCGCCCTTTTCTAGTCGGGACCATAGCTGACAGAAAATTTCTGATAGAAAAAGGGTTAAATCATGAACACTAAATCAGAAAGCGCGAGGAAAACGAGAGACCAAGAAACAATTTTTGTAAAGCAGAACGAGGATGGTTATCAACAACAGTAACAATCTCCAACTGGGTATAATCCTAAAACGAATCTGCCAAATACCTTGTCTAGCCATCAGCCGACAGCATCCCCTAATCGAACAATGTTAATGAAACCAGGGAAAATAATTATAAAATGCAGGAACAAGAAAAAACAAACGATCTACTTTGATCTACAATCCCTCCATACAAACTAGATTTCGCCAATCGGGTCAGCGAAATTTCACAGAAGGAACAGACCCAGAACAGCAGACGCTCAATGCTCCGACACCCAGAAGAACAGAATCAAGAAGAGACCAGAATCGAAACCGTGAAGACATCTCAAGCCGGGCGACATTACCGCTCTTGCGAATTCCGAGGCGCGCGGCGACGCCGAGCCAGACATTCTTGAGAGGGTGCTTGAATCTGCCCCACCACCGCATTCTCGTCCCGCGACGGCGCAAAGGGTCGCCGGAAAAAACGTCCTGCTCCGGCGACGGAGGAGAGAAACAGAGCCAGAGAGGGGGGGTGGGGAAGGCGAGGGAGGGAGAGTCTTCGCTTGCCAAAAACAAATACGGCAAGGCCCGACGAGACCAACAGATTATATACGCGCAAACCTGAGGACCCAAGGCGTCAACGACGATTTGCCTAAATTAGAAGAAAACCCCGGAACAAAAAGAGAAATTTGTTCGAGGAAGATGCCTCTGTCTACGCTTGCAGATCCACTGACGACGCTGAGGCCACCATCTTCTCCCCCCCTCTTCTCTCTCTCTTTCTACCTGAAGGAGTTCTTGGTGAGGAGATTAGAGGGAGAGGAGATGGGTTGTGTCGGTTCGCCACTGGAGGAGGAGATCGCGGGTCTCGGTTGGGCGCCGCGTGTCGGCCGTTGCGGTGGTGGGGCTCGCGTCGATTGGGACTTCCTTTCGGCTGGGGATGTCGACGGTTGACTCGCTCGGCTCGCCCCACGTGTGCGGCTGCCGGGTCCGGTCGTACGCATTGAAAATGTTGGAAGTACTCGGAGATTTTTATAAACACAAATTTCTTATATTAGAAACATTGAATCATCATCTCGACTTTTTTTTTTTTTTTTTATTTCTAAAGGTTACGCATATATCTCATTTGATTGTTTATGATTGACATATTATACCTTAAATAATCATCTTAGAAAACCTATAAATGCATATATGTATTATTTATTAAATATATAAAAATTCCATAACCTTATCTTCAAAATTACTTTTAATCGAGAAATTTCAATAGCATCATGTCGAATTCACATACATTTGCTTTTTTTTATTTATATTTTTCAAAATATTTTATCTTATGGGGTCATTTTCTTTACTTAAGTCATTCTCCATCAAGGCATGCTCAAGAACTTTATAGAATTGTTCACATGGTAAATGTGTTTGTCTTTATTACCTAACATTTAAGTTTCAATCGCAGTAGCATTCTTTCAAGCCCTACACTTGGCACCCTTGGGGTATGTGGGGCAATGGGCTACCACACCTAATGCACGGCTTACATGTGTTGAAAGAGTCTTGAACACCTAATGTTGTTAGAAAAAAGAAATTAAGATATATTTGAGATGAATGCGTAATGATGTCTTTTTCATATCATGGCACAGTCACGTCAATATTTTTTCTTGCACTTTTCTGCAAGAAAAAATGATGAGATGCCTGTTCTTATTTGACATTGTGTAATTTTCATTGCGTATATTAATGACAAATATGTACATAAGTAAGAGCCCCTATCTCGAAGATGAACGATTGGGTAATCTTCGCACTTCAAATCATGGATCGACTGTTCATGATATGACCTCTCTCAATGTGGCCCAGCTTTTGTTAGAATGATGATGCCTACGTACTTTTTCATTCCGAATAAAGTAAAACGTAACGAATGATGAGATTCTCAATTCAAATTTTAAATTGTGATTCTTAAAATTAACAATCCATGATACTCAACTATATATATATATATATATATATATACATATATATCTAGCTTGTTTGTTCTTTATTATCTATTATTTTTTGAAAATTTTACTCAATATTAATTTTTTAATCATTAAAAATCAAAAATCGATACACTTGTGATAAATTTACCCGTTATTAATTTTTGTTAAATTGAATTAATATTATAAAAAACTACAAAATCAATACATTTATGATAAACGGAATGTAAAAACCCCAAAATAATATACTAGCTTGGGTCTTGCCAACCCTCACCCCACCATTGCTAGCCCTTCGCAACGACGGGCGAGGGACTTGTAAACCTTGCTAGTTTGCCGTTTTGTTGCATTTTCTTAAAAAAATAGTTTAAATTTTTAATTTGATTTAATTTATATTTACATTACATATTAAAAATGGACCAATATAGTTTTTGAGTTATTTGTCTTGTTTTAGCCACATCAGCACCATGTAGGAGAGAGAAAATAATAAGAAAAAATTAGGTCAGGCCAAATTGGATGAAGTTAATAGAATGATTTGATTGTACCAATTTATCAAATTTAGGACTTAATTATACTTTTGTAACAAGTTTTAAAATTTATAGTCCATGTATCCTTACATTTTAAAACCGCCAAAATACCCAACAATGTGCTTGCATTTTTTTTTTTGGTCAGAAATGTGCTTGCATTTGGTTGCTCTTAAATGTGACATGCGCTTCGTTTGATCAATGTTAAAACATCGGAACAGAGCAATTTGGGGCGGGGGCCTCGAGTACGACCGCTGGAGGCCCTTGGGTCTGGCTGACCTTGGGCTGAAGTCAGGCCACTGGGTTCCAATGGCCCGAACCCAAAGCCCACGGGCTCGAGGCCCCAAACCAATCCAAGCCCACTTGCGGAGGGGTTCTGCAATCGACCATCTCTGGACCCATGTTTGGGCCCTCGAGACCTCGATTCTGACTTGGGTGAAAAAATCCTGGTTCGGTGCGTCGAGCGCCAACCGAGGACTTTCGGCCGAAAGATTTTAGTTCATGGGATCAGGACGGTCGATGACGGTAGTGGGTGGTTTTGAATGCATTCCGTCAATGACTTTTGGCTTTCAAAAAGCAAAAATTCCTTCTCTGACTTTAAGGCGTAAACTTTATTAACCGTCCAAAAATTTCGATTGATTGATCTTTTGAGAGTTATTAAAAGTCGAAAAAATGCAAAACTTATTTTTTCCGACATATTTGCCTTTTTGCTGCTTGCAAAACGAAAGACACGGATGTGTTTAGATGTCTAAGAACCGGTTCGATATAGTTTGTGGTTATAATCATGTCACGGCGTGGTCATGCTATGAAGCGAAGTGCTGTAATTTACATATTCGATAATGTATGGCTTAAAAAATCACATTAAAATTAAATGAAAACCATTTTTAGAAATGTTGCAGCGATCGAAATGTTTGTCAAAGATCTTCCAAATTACTGTGCCAAAGCAGTTCCAAAGTGCCTGTTTATTTATGTACATGAGATGCAAGTACCAGAAAAAAAAAAGAGAGAAAAAAGTTACCTTTTATGGAAGTTGAAATAACTCTCTCGATTAATTTCTCCAGCACTGCAAGTGCAAAAAGGCCGGTGATTTCCAATTAAATCCCAACTGTCAACAGCTGACGTAGCATTACCCGAGGGGGGAGCGGATGGCTATACTCCGCTTTAGATATTTTCCGGCTGCAAAAAAAAAAAAAAAAAAAAAAAAAAAAAAACCGAACGAAAGAAAATGGAAAAACCTTTTAAAAATAAAATAATAAAAACGCACGGATCAATGGATTCAATCATTTTTTTTTTCGTAGTCTCTTTCAAGAATCGTAGCTCGCTGCGAAGGCTTGCGATGCGCCGAGGTCCTGATCTCGTCAACTGAAGCATTTTTTTTCGAGGTTTTGCTGCTGCGATGTCGAGGGCTCGCGTCTACGCCGACGTCAACGTGCACCGCCCCAGGGAATACTGGGATTACGAGGCGCTCACCGTCCAGTGGGGGTAAAGCCCGCTCCGAATCCCTTCCCCCCCCCAACCCCTCCGATCTGTTCCTCGTTTCGTCGCCGGCGGCCGCCCGCCGGGAGGCGATTCTGCCGTGACGCGTGCGGGGTTTCTGGACAAAGCTCTCGGCTTTCGGCTAAAGCTGGTGGCTTTCGAGATGGGTTTCTCTTTTTTCTGCTTTTTCTGTTCTGGGTCCGCGTTAGGGTTGTGGTTGGGTTGCTGTGTTGTGGCTTTGCTGAATTTGGGTCGTGTGGGTGCGGCGAAGGGAATGTGCGGTTGTTATGATCGGCTGTGGTTGTTGAGTTCGCTTTGTAGGGATGCGAATCGTTGGCGACGAGGTTGAGGTCGTCTTGATGGCGACGCACGATGTGGAATTTGGGTGGAGGATGTGAAATGGGGGTTTGGTTGAGTAGTGTTTTAGCTTGAGGAAGCTAGGTGGTGATGAGACGAAGCTTGAGTGGATCAATTGTTCGCCTTTGTGCTCGGTGATTTGGTTTGGCTGAAGTTTTTTCTAATGTGCATGCTAAATGGTTTGATGACAGTCAGAAGGTGGATCTTACAGATGAGGTTATTGGGAGGGATGATATGGCAGTGATCTGTCTTTTGTTTATGCTTTGCTCCGATGGGTTTATTTTTTGTTTTTAAGTAAGAGTCCCTTCTATGTCATTGATTCAATGGAGTTCTTTGAGGTTAAGTATCTTTTGCAAGGTGGATTATGAGATCTGGATATTTGTTGGCTGCTAGCAAGAGCTGCTGATTATTCTCACTCTCAGGTGTCTTCAGCTATTCCTAGGTTACAATGGATGAGAATTCTGGCTTTTGTTGTACTGCTCTCTTTACCTATATGCTGTTGTCCTCTATATCTAGCGATGCTGAAGCGTGTTTTCAATGTTTTTGACTTTGTGGAAAATTTGAACAATCTATAATAAAGTTTTCCTGCTCTTCTTTGTCTCCATGGCCAGAGATCAAGATGACTATGAGGTAGTTAGAAAAATTGGGAGAGGAAAATATAGTGAGGTTTTCGAAGGTATTAATGTCACCAATAATGAAAGATGCGTCATCAAGATCCTCAAGCCTGTTAAGAAAAAGAAGGTAACTCTTGCATTTACTTCTTCCACTCGGATTTCGTGGCAATATGGATATATGTGTTGCAAGACTAATGCCGGTTGGTCATTCTCTGAAACATACTCTTCTGTATAATTGATGTAATACTTCATGGTTGTGCTTGGACTTTTGAAGTTTAAACAATGCATTAGACAGGTGTTTCGACTCACTTGACTATAGGAAATTTGACCGAGGGGCCCATCATCTTGACTTTGGATTATGGCATTAAGCTGCTGAAAATGAGATCCTCTTTCTTCTACCAATCCTCACCTGGTGAAGTCATTCAAATCACCTGAAATTTAAGATTGAGATCATTAGTCTTGCGGCCTAAATTAGTTTTTAGACAGATTAAAGGCAAACTATTAGTAGTTCTGCAGGTGTTCAATATGTCATTTGTTTCTTGCAGTGCTCATAATCATTAGTATCACCACACATTTAGCACTTTTATTCAATATTAATTTAATCAATGCATGTAAAGTGAGACACTGCGTGTTTTTTGATATAACGAGTCAACTTGCGCTCCATGTTGTAAGGGGTACCATTATCAATCTCTCATAAACTGAGTTGTTAATGTTGTCAAATTCTATACTCACTTGTATTGGCTTAGCTAAGATGTATTTTGATCAAAGAGCTCAAGCTATTTCATCTCATGTATCATCTTCCATAGTCCTAAAGTTGTGTCTCCTGTCATATTAAATGGCTTTCTAATAAGAACGCATCTTTTCACTTTGGTTTGCTTTGATGTGGTGCAATGTGGATGGAATCTCTAAGGTGTCTGTCTAGTGCAGATTTGTATTCTATTGTTGGAAGGATTAGCCCAATTGTGTATTTGAGTCTTCCAGATAGTTCATAGCAAAGCAGCCATCAGGTGAACTGATAAGGAGAATGTGCTCCACTGCTGGTTGAATCCCTAAATACCATTTCATTTACTCTCTGACATGTAAATGTTAAACGTTCTAAAAGTTCCTGTGTCCAAGATTGCACACGTATGAGCAAGCACTGATTGCCTCCAATTTCCATGAGTTGCCGGCAACTAAAATTGATAGATCAATTTGTCGTGCTATAACTTCGAGGAAATGCACTGACTCCTTTAATGTAATGGAGACAATAAAGATGAAAATATAAAGAGTGTGTCATTGATCGTGCTTCCACTGCACAGAATTGATGGAGAAGATATGTTTATAATCTCCTTTCTATATCTACAGAAGTTGACATCTGTTCTGCAGGTCCTACCTTCAGAAAAATCCAAATTCTACAAATAGATTTCTGCATGTGCCTTGAAGCATTTTTTTATTGATGTCCACTTGATCGGTTGCATCATATTAATGTTTAAACTATTGTCCACGCCTGGCATTTAACAATGATGAGAAATTTTGTATCCTTGTCTTGGTGCCTGTGAGAGTACCTAGGCAGTCGTGACTTTATAATTTGATGTCAGTGTGGACTTTGGTTTAAGCAAACATGATTGTCAATATCCTGTATTTGACTGCTATAGAAGACTATCAATTGATTATAGATATATACTTCATTGATTTCTGAATCCTTTCGCTTTCTTATATTTACTCTTTTCACCTTTTGTACGATTCATGAGTCTACTTTCCTTGGTTTCTCATAGTTGAATATTTTACTTTGGGTAACCTTTATAGGATTTGCTGCAATCATCTTGTGCTCTAATATGGCAGTGTGTCTGTATCTCTGCAGATCAAGAGAGAAATAAAAATACTGCAGAATCTCTGTGGTGGCCCTAATATTGTGAAGCTGCTTGATATTGTCAGAGATCAGCACTCAAAAACCCCTAGCTTGATTTTTGAATATGTGAACAGCACAGACTTTAAAGTTTTGTATCCCACTCTGACAGATTATGACATACGATACTACATATATGAGCTTCTTAAGGTACATTTCTTATTCAATGGTGCATCAACATCTTGGCATTGTGTCTCTTTTACTAGGAATACATCTCCTATGGAAAATAAAGTGAGTTTGGATAGACTTTTACTATTACTTTTTGATTAATCTAAATCTTGCGACATACGCACTTTAAATTTTTCTAATCCCAACCACTACACATAAATTCACATATATCTTGTTCATAATTTTTTGAAACTTGGATAACATTCTAAATTTTGGCGGTTTGCTTAAACTTTAATTTTAAACAAACAAGCCTTAGTATTCATAGATTAAAGTACTTTCTCGGTGCTTATTAATGGCTTAAGCGTCTTTCTAACTTCAGGCATTAGATTTCTGCCATTCACAAGGCATAATGCATCGAGATGTCAAGCCACACAATGTTATGATTGACCATGAATTACGGAAACTCCGTTTGATTGATTGGGGACTTGCTGAATTCTACCATCCTGGTAAAGAATACAACGTCCGTGTAGCTTCAAGGTAAGGATTATGGATTCCATGGACTCATATACTCATTTGATTTTGTTGGAATATCGTACCTTCTTCCAAAGAATGTATAGTAAAGACTAACTGATTGTGTTATGTGCCACCTTCCATAGTAACATCAGCAATTACAATTTTACTGCTATGATAAGAGAAACTGAAACTTTTATTTATTTTAGTTTTTAGATTTCAAAGGCACAAGCTGGTGCGTTTCCCTTGAAAAATGATCTTCTCTTAGCAAGGAGTTAATGGTGACCAATTGATTACCTACTGATTTCGTGCCCTCCCTCCCATCTCCCTCTTGAAGAAACTAACTATTCCGAATAAGGTGGAGCCATGTATTTTAGTTTGGTGTTCTGTGAATTACTTCCTTAATGACCGGTACACTGTTCATTTCTAGCAATCTTGTTGACTTTATGGGTTAGAACTGGCTCTATGAAGACAATTTAAGGATTTTAAGGAACTTGCTTTTTGTTTAACTTGAAATCACTCTTTCTGAGGGTTATTAATCAACCTTATCAGTTTGCATGTTGATTAGTCAATTACCTGGCTCATGCATTTTGCGATAACCTTAATTGAAAAGGGTCTGTTCTATAGGCTCATATCTCTGTGTGGTGACTGGAAATGTTGGATGATTTCTTGAGTGAAGTGGTTAATCATCCTTGTTTGTCTGATGGCATGCTTTCTGCTTTTTATATTTGTTTGTACTTTTTCTTGTTCATTGTGTTTTGGATAATCCAGTTAGTGTACCAAGATTTTGATGAAAGATATTAACTTTTGCATCTGGAATCTGTTTACCTACGTCAGGTATGTGGTGATAATTTAGAGTATAAGAATATACCCCTGTTGGTGTCTCAGATGAACTTCATACTGTTTGTTCAAAGGTTCCACTTGATTCATTTGGATTCTGTTTAACTATGTCAGATATGTGGTGATAATTTAGAGTATATGAATATTAATGCGTTGTTGTATGAGAATTCCTTCACTATGGTGTTCTCTTTGCATAAAAATTAAGTAATATGTTACTTTCAGATATTTTAAGGGTCCAGAGTTGCTTGTTGACCTCCAGGACTATGATTATTCCTTGGACATGTGGAGCCTTGGGTGTATGTTTGCAGGAATGGTATGATAGTACTGTCAAATTTAATGGCATTTAAAGTATTTGTTTTAACGAATTTTGATGCGTTCAAACATCCTTGCAGATATTTCGGAAGGAGCCGTTCTTTTATGGCCATGACAACCATGACCAGCTTGTCAAAATTGCCAAGGTATTGTCGAATCTCTGTGGCCAATATTATCTAAATTGAAATGTGCTTGGTGGTTGAGTTACATTCAGGAGTTAGCTACTGAGAAGCTTTCAGAATAAGGAACAAAAGCATGTTGCTATATTATTAAAAGCAGCAATCTTTGTTGTCCTAACTTCCGACATGCTTGTGGTCATGCTTCCAGGCATGGACCCTATGGATATGGCCTTAATAATCATAGCCCTGCATTACATCGAGGATATTAAATCCACTTGTCAAATGATCTTCGATAAATTCGAGGATTCAAATTTTGACCCCTTTTTAATGGGCAAAATTGGATTTGCTCATTATCTGGAAATACTTTCTGTTGCCTTTGAGACGGCAGAATGTGAAAGTGCAATTCCATCTGAATTTAAGGAGTAAAAGCACAATTTGATCAAGATATTGTATATATATGCACAAGCTAATAGGATGACATACTTAGAACCTCAGCCTGTGTTAGACATCGATGTAATGCAGTGGACCGTGATTTGAGTGATGAGCATACCATCTATAATGTCAGTGTGGCAGTGCCTTTGCCTTCTCAAACTAGTATTTGAGATTTCCTTCTAACTGTTTGTGTCGCATATGCACTGCACCGCAGGTTCTTGGGACAGATGAACTAAATGCATATCTGAACAAATACCACTTGGAGCTTGATCCACAGCTAGAAGCTCTTGTTGGAAGGTTCTCTATTTTCTGTTCTTTTACTCCTTAAGATGCTGGCTACTCATCCTATCTCACATATTTTTAGGTTTTAGTCAGCTATGGCTTTTGGTGTGTAAAGTTTGGGCAAGTTGTTTGGAGAGATTGCCACTTGCAAACAAGTCTAACTAGATCCTACCTCTTTGAGAATAGGGTAATAAAAAAAATCAGTGCTTAACTAAGGTTTGGACAATGCTTCCTGAATATAATGGAGGCTGCAACCTCTGAAAACAGTCTTTTATGTTGTTGGGAAGGATGTTAGAGATACAGTTATATCCTCTGATAATTTGCATGTATTCCAGTTAGGCTCTCTAAAAAACCAGAGTCTGAACTGAAACTTCAGTGTGTTTCAAGAAGCTGTTAATTGCACTGTGCCTTTTAATTCCAGCAGGACAGTATGTTTAAGAAATTTATTCTATTTGTGGCACCTTTCTCCAATAAATTGGTGATTGCAGGCACAGCCGGAAACCATGGTCCAGATTTATTAATGCTGATAATCAGCATCTTGTTTCTCCAGAGGTTAGTTTTCTGTCATTATGTTGGCTTCTGAAAACCTCCAAAAGGATTTCTGATTAGTTTCCTTGGTTTTTCTTGTTGTATGCCTTTATTAATTGTTCATTCTTGATCACATGATATGTTCAGGCTATCGATTTTCTTGACTCACTCCTCCGATACGACCATCAGGATAGGGTTACGGCAAGAGAAGCGATGGTATGTTTTTGGGCTAAACTGCCCCTTCTGCTATCACTAATCATTTCGTCTATTAGGTATTGCTATCCACAAATTTGGTCCCTCTTGGACCGTAAACCTAACAGAAAGCCTCTGCGTATGTGATAATCACATGGACACTTCATTATTAGGATCATATAGAGTAGTGTATCTTGAACCCTTCTGTGCTAAAGGTTCTGTATCATCCTATAACTCTATGGTCAAATATGGCTTCCTCTGTCAAAGTAATTCTTTTTTCTCTGTGGGTACACCCTGTGAATAATGGCTGTGTCAATATTTTAGAAGTGAATACAGGAAGAGTTCACTCTCAGCTGTCCCTCAGTGTGTTGCTGTGTTTCCGCAAATTAGGTTCTCAAGTTTATATGCGTCACTACGTGTTCTCTTCAATTCCGGCCATTTGAAGGACAGGATAGTGAAACAAAGAAAAATAAAACTTATGCTCTCAAATCATTGGATGTGGGATATATGCTAAGCTCAAATTGTCTTGGGTTGAGCTGAGCTTTCTGTCTAATTTGCAACTTTGCCACGGAATGTTTTGAATGAACAATGTGTGATCAGGTTAACTACTAACACTTCATATTTCGCAATTCCCAATGTTGGCTTTCACTTAGCGACATCAGTCCTGAAGTCCTTATACGTTCTTATTGTTTGGAAGAGTGGCTCATGTCAACATATTCATCTTTTTCAGACTCATCCGTACTTCTCCCAAGTAAGATCCGCAGAGAACAGCAGGATGAGGACACAATAAACCGCTCCATGAGTCGTCAACCGTGGTACTCTATTCTAGTTCAGGCTGCTTCCTTGGGTCTTATGCAAATCTTTATGACCAGGAATAGCTTCAAATTTTGGCCCATAAATTGATTTAAGTGTTTCCAGTTCTTAAACGGGGGCCACAGAATGTGCCTTGAATTTTACCAACCTTGGTCATTCAGTTTGGACATGATCAAAATGTACGGATAGTGCTGATTTTTGGATTATCCTGATTTGCCTGCTATTATAAAACACTGCTTGGACGATGTTTGCCATTTGACTTGGCATCAGTGTGTACTCCCAACTGATTTTTGGCCATGAGACTCCTGTCAACGTGCTTCGGTATCCAGGTTTGTCCTGGCGTGGGCATGGGTTTCTACAGGACCCTTTCATCCTCCTTGTTTTCCAAGCGTCGCGATAGAGATTGAAAACGCGAGAGGCTGTGCTTGGTGAAGTGGGATGTGGACATCGGAGGGAACAGGATCCTTCTGCACTCGGGATTAAACAGAAACCTGCCGGTTAGGACATCCTATTCCAGATGTATAGGAGAGATGCTTCTTCCTCCTATGTTACAATGAATTCATAGATCACCTTGTGAATTCTCTTCTTGCGCTTAACCAGAGGAAAATGTTTTTTTTTTTTTTTTTTTTTTTTTTTTTGGGTCGAAAGAAAATTATATTTATTGCTCAAAAGGATGTATAAAAATTACATAAATTTCATTGTAAAGCAAATCGAAGTAAAGCCAAACCTAAAATGCTACAAAAAAAAATCCAAATCCAGGAAATAAGGAGAATCAATTGGGCGTAATAGGCTAAGAAGCATCGACACTCTTTGGAAGCCTTCTTGTCGTGTCCGACACTTTGACACGTTCCGACACGTGGTCAACGAGTGTCAGGATATTCGACACGTGGTCAATTCTTCCCAACACGTTCTGACACGCAAATCCGAAATTCCGACATGTAATTTCAACACGCACGGGTCAATTTTAAAAATTTTCAATACTTAAGGGGTCAAAATATGGATTTATGAAAAAATAATGAAATTTAAAAAATAAAAAATAAAGGGGAAAGAAGAAAATTCTCACTCTCAAGTTTCTCATTTATAAGTTTTGATATTCCCGTGAGTGACGATAGAACGCCCCTCTTCTTGTTGGCGTCGCCCTCGCAAACTTAAAGTTGTGATTTTTTTTTTTTTTTACATTCTTTCCGCCTCTTGCAAGCTGTCGCTTGTATATCTCTTTTGGTGAATGTCATTAGCTTGTGAGTTATCTCTTACATTTCCGTGACGAATTTAGTTATTTCCTTTTCTTTAGTTCTTGTTCTAGATTTTCATTTTTCTCGAATCTTGTTTTGCAGAGGAGCTCCAAGCTTAGTCTATATCATGACCTCTGAATTAATGCTGGGACTATAAGAAATCTCACTAATTTCCGACAAGTGTAAGAAAATATGACATGTTCCTTTAAATTTACTATTTTGTGTTTGCAATTTTGGAATTTCTTATTCAATCTCTATCAAATTAAAACAATGAATGATATTAATAAATGCTAATTTAATATTTTAGTATAAATTAATTATATGCTCTTTTTATTATTTATTTTTGCATTTATATATAAAAATATATATTTAATATATAATATGTCGGAACATATTGGAATTCTCTATTTTTTGAGAAATAACGTGTCGGCGTGTCGTGTCACGTCGCGTGTTCGTGTTTGTGCTACATAAATAATATGTACGTACTTGCTCTATAAGAATAAATATGTCAAGTAAAATAATTGGCTGTCGATCATTAGATTTCATATCATTGTTAATAATTAACACACATTGAAAATTCCTTCTCTAGTAATTATGGCATGGGCAATTGGCGATGCACGGTTAAATTCGGCTTCCTCTACATAATTATTATACGAAGACAATCATAACAAGTTGAACAAATATAACCCTATCATTTGAGACGGTTGCAAAACATCATAACTCTTACGATCACCAGTAAAACTAAAGGCAGAGGATTTACGTAAGGTAGCGAATCTAAATATAGATACAATACAAGAGTATCGAATCTTTGAAAACATACTTATTAAACTCCCAGATCTAGATCAGGAGAAAATAGCTCTTAGATCTAGAGCTAGATTATGAGAGTTTAAAATCTCAAATCTAGAAGTGGATTAGGAGAAGAGAGCTTCCAAATCTAGATCGGGGAGAAAAAACAGAAGGAAAAAAGAACAAGAAAACTCAAAAGAAAATCAACAAGAGAAAGAGGAAAGGAATAAATTAGCTCAAACACTTCCCCATGTCCCAAGGTTGAAGAAGACAACGGAGAGAAAAAAGAGAGGGAGATGGAAAGACTTTTCGGCTGCTGTAACAGAGAAGAGTTTGACGTCTGCAAAAGTCGTTACTTGGGGGGCCGATAACCTAACTTGATTTCAAAATTCTGCAAGTGACGAAGCGATGAGCATTCGTATTAAGAGTCAAGGAATGGAAGGAAGATCCCTATAAAAACCCAGCGGGTACTAAGCCTCGATCGCTGGACCCTGAACTTTGGCGAATTAGATTTAGAGCAAGCAGGTCATGGGCTTCACTAAGTTTCCTTTGTGGCCACTTGTAATACAAACTTGAACTTAGAAAAATCAAATGTCACAAAGGCAGCGGATTTTTTATTAGCATATATTTCATAATATGTTCGAGTCGATGAATACTCCAAGAGTGGATATACTGCTACACAAAAGCTCCAAACTGGACCACAGTCACAACAAGAACATGACAAGTAGATAGCATCATTGTCCGCTGTCGTCGGTCGACGTCATTTCTTCAGATGAGGAAAGCATGCATACAAATCCGATTTGGGATGTTTTGCTTCTGCGTGTTCTCTGCACTTGACCTCTGTTGTAGTACAAATGAAAGTCTGCATGCAAACCTTGCACTGCAATGACAAGAATATTTGCATTAAAAGGGAGAGGAAGGACATTGAGCCTGTATTTTTGTGTCACAATACTTATAATTTAACCATAAACGAAGGAAATGAAGATTACGGAATGATTTGGGGCGGAAAAACTGGCCGTCAAATAACTATTGGGAAAAGAGCCATCTTCATGAAAGCATGGCACCAAATGAAAGAGTAAATCGCAGGATGAAACAGAACAGAAAGATATTTGAAAGACCACAGACTACCACATAAAATCAATATGTTGACTACTAACTATCATATACAATTAATATGTTGACTAATAAAGGGCTTCACAAAGCCCTAATGCCGACTTTGACAAAAATGTACAGGTCAAGCAACCACAATATTCTTCACTGACATATCACTCGTGGATCACGATTTATATTGATGCATCAACCAAAGGCGTGACAAAAATATACAGGTCAAGCCACCATAATGTTCTTCACTGACATGTTACTCATGGATCATGATCTATATAGATGCATCAACCAAAAGGGCATGAGCGGGGCATTCAAAAATCAGAGAAATTACTTTAGATTTGGAACACGGTTAAAAACTTGAAAATATGCATAACTCTCTGTGCGAAATGTTGTGAGCTATATGTTTGATGATCATGCTTTAAAGTTGCAGCACTTCAAAGCTGGGTGAAGCAACTTCTTGAAAACTGATGCAAGCTGCTATAGCTTTTGAGGTGTTTGCCAAACACCTTTAAAAGCTGCAAACGCCTCAAAAGCTACAGCATCCATTTTAACAGCTGAAACTATGGCAGAGAAGTTGTACTAAACAACCTGTCAATATAGCAAACCACCAATTGAATCTAAAAGATGCCATTCTACTCAATAGAAAAGCATGATCCACCACCAGAGCAACAGAAAACTGACAATATGGTTGTATAGATGCTCGAAAACGATTAATGACACAGTGAACCCTAAAAAAACCAACTATAACAGGAAAAAAGAATGGAACAAGAAACTACACCTGCGGCAAGTTAAAGCGCAAATTCTACTAATTGGTATTCCTTGTGAAAAGATTCTGCTAGCTGCTCACGAAAGTGTAGCAAGTTTTGAATTTTCGACCTCTGCTATAACAAGTGCAATGCCTACATACTCTCAATTATGGAACACAAGAAGAGGTACACTTCTGATCAATCTGACATTAGTATTAGAGTCCATGTTGATTGTTTCCCATGCACATCTTTAGTATACACTGTTATATTCAACTCAATGAACTCATTTGCTTTAAGGTTCTCACGAAATATCAACTAATACCCTCCTGATTCGTTAATTTTCTTTGACTCCATTGCTTTTTCCATCATTCTTTTCCTGGCTCCCACTTATCTAGTCAAGAAAACTTCACCAGTGGTCTTATAAGCCATATTTTTAATCCTGAAACTTTAGAATTACTCACATGCAAATTAGTATTTGGTAAAAACTCACTCACCCTGCTAGGCTCAAGGATCTTACCAGATCTCTTCATATTTCATTTAAGTGCATAGTCACAAATTTGCATAACATGAAATTCCAATTAAAAATCTATTGTCCCGGGGGGGGTACATAATTTCCGAAAGGTTGCATTTCCTCTTTTGCTTTTTGTACTGCTATTTGAACATTCACTTTTTTTATCCCAATTCGTCGTTCCCTCCAAAGGACATATCAGAAGTCATGACTCGGGTTTTTGGCAGACCCAACCCAATATCCAACAAGAGCAAAAGAATTCTGAGCTGCTACACACAACCACCCCAATCTCGAAGAGAAAACAGCGCATCGGAACTAAAAACCATTCCCATTAAGCTATGGCATACCTACTCACTCGCCCCAGTCAAGCAACCGAGAATTAGAAAATCAACTTGAGAGCGGAGGAGCTCTCAACACACATAAATGCATAAAAAAGCAGCAATGACTACATCAAATCCATGCTCTCGCACTGGCCAGGAGGAGTACATAACACGTGGAAACTCAAAATCAACTTAATTGACTAGGATAAACAAACAGGGGTACCTGGATATTCATGGCTTTCTTGTTTGCCTCAAGCTGACTTCCTGCAAATACATATATACACACCCACAATAAAATAAGACAATGAGGAGCAACCTTAAAAAAGGGGAAAGCTTGAATTACAGGCATTTCGGGGGCTATTTCCTTTCAAATAACAATACAACATCAGCGTCCCACTAAATCAGGGAAAAAAAAAAAAAAGAGCCCGGTTTATCAAATAAAGCAACGAAAAAGGACATCAAAATCGCAACTTTTCGAGCTCCCCATCTTCAAGAGGGAGCTAGGGATCGACCCAACAAGCAAAGCCTCACCTTGCAGCCGCCAGTAAGCCGGAACGGCCATCTTCTTCTCGAATTGTTTCCACTTACATAAGCTCACGAAAAGAAACTAAAAGCTCAACCCCAGATCTACAATCTCTAGAGAGAGAGAGAGAGAGAGAGAGAGAGAGAGAGAGAGGGGGGCACCTCGAACGCCCTTCTGCTTCTCCAGGTTCCTCTCCCGAGCCATCTTCGCTTTCTGGCCGTTGCCTCCGCCCATCTTCGCCGCTCCGACCGCGACCACGGAGGTTGATCAGGACACGGCGACGAGACCACGACGCGGATCCCCGCGTATGCCGAGACGGGAACCGGAAGACGAGGAGGCGCCGCAACCGCAACACGACAGCAGCAGCAGCTGAGACGCGCTTCGCCCCCCCCAAACGGCACGAGGAAATTCCCTCGCCTGGGGGGGCCCTTTTTATACTCGCGTTTATTCGCTTCTTCTCCCGTTCTGTGCGACTATATTTCCCTTTTTGCCCCACTCTTTTTTTTTTTATTGATTTTATAAATTATATTTAGCCTTACATGCTGCCCTCCCTCGTCGAAGCCTCCAGAAAATAACCTCGAAAATAGGATGACCTTTCTTTGGTCCTTATTTCATCTCGCGCAATTGATGGCACGCGACGTGTGGCAAGCCATCATTGGCCCGTGCTACCTGCCGCACGACAACGTATCCACCGTCAATTCTCTTCGTTATGATTACCACGTGACATTCCCACCCGCCAACCAACCTCAATTTTCTCTCGTAAGCACCCCACCATTTCATTCGTTCGGTGACTTCTTTGGGACTTCTGGATGCACGCACTTCGACCTGTTGGTCGGCAGAAATTAACACGTTCATTCATTACTATCATATCTTTATGAAGACATCGAGTGAACTAATCGTTTAGTAGTCATCTTAGCACGAACAACTCGACATGTAAACATAATTAAGTCCTTACATTACTACCTTTGTTATCATCTCTTATCTTGTGCCGTATGATTTCATCAATATTTTCTCGATTCTTTTTCTAGAAAAGAATGAGAATCATTAGCTTTACGTGCGTGAAAAATCTACCGTAGTAGGGAATACTTCATGATAATCTAGTTTACATTAAGGACCAATTAACAAGTGTCAGTTATGGCATTAGATTATGTCACTAAAAATACCAATTTTTTCAAGAGACTCTGAAAATTGCATATTCGCACAAAGGCATATGCAAGGATAATTATTAAATTCCTTGTGCCAAAACTTCACTTAAAGAATATACTTAACATTGAGACTCCATAGCCAAAATTTTATACTTTTCTTTCATAATAAACAAACATAGAATTTGAAATTTGGCACTTCTTTAGCATCTTATTAAAATGCCAATTCCAACTCATTCATACACATCATTCCATTATTGTCTTAATCCGTTTAATTGCCTCCAATATAGCCCTACTCACACCCTCTATAAGTTCTTGACGGTTCTCTTTCGACTTTATCATGTAAGGTAAAACTAGAGATTTCTTAGTTTACACTTCATCAACATCAAGTAAAAAAAAAAGTATGCATAATTCTTTTGATCCAGGGTATTCTTCAAGGGATGCATTCCTCAAGGAATCGGTATCCTTACAAGCATTTTAATAGTCGGATCATATCAACCATACGACCAAAATGGATTGATTCTTTTTTTACTTATGTGTTGATTCGCAACATCTAGGGATAAAATTATGTATTAAAGCTCGCAACATATGTAGATAAAATTATGTATTAATGCTCTTGATTGCGCGATTGAACCGGCCGGTCCTTTTTTAGAGTCCCCCGGATGCTCATGGAAGCCGGAGAAGAGGAACCACTTGAAGTGCCGGAAGGCATTGGCAGCTGGATCTCACCCATTGGAATGGATGGTGGTGGGTGATGGTTGTACCATGGCCCCCCCAGTGTGGGGCCCATAGGGCTTGGCATAAAGGTGGCCCCATCATCAAAAGAAGGGAGGAGAGAGCGGTCAGAATTTGCGGCTTCTTTATTTTTCTCATGGGCCTTTCGGGGGTTGCTAAAGCCAATTAAGAAACTAGGGCAAATCCCCAAAAAGACTCACAGTGGAGACATATTCTTATGTAAAGATTAAAATAGACATTATTTTAAATAAGGACCTCAAGTCGCCGGCCAGTCAAATGTTTTCTGGCCGGTAAGCAAGTTTTCCCCCATCACTTGTTACTCACCCATAACCGTGCCTTGCCTCCGTGCCCCTAACCATGCTTTGCCTTTGCTTGCACATCACCAGCAATACTCCATGCTCCGGCTGGCAAGCAAGTTTTCCTCATGACTAGTTACTCACTCATAACCGCGCCTCGCCTCCGTGTCCCCAACCATGCTTCGCCTCTTCTTACACACCGTGGACAACACTCCATGCACCGCTCCACAGTCGGTGCCGTCCCTTTCCGACTTCTACGCTCCATTTCTAGCAATGATAGCTCCACCAGAAAATCATCGAAGGAAGTGGTAAGTGGTAACTCACGTGCCCTGTTCAGTAGCCGTTGGTCCAGTGCTGCATCCCCACCAAGCCTGGCAAGGAGCGTGGAAGCCCATCGCTGGCCTCCGAAGTGCATCCAGCCCTCCCATCCACCAAGGACGCTGCAGCGATCTTCTTGGCCACAACTACTACTAGAGATTCTAACACCACAGCACCCCCAGCAATCCAGGCCTCCTGCAAATGTCATTTGCTCGCCGGCTGGCGAGCTGGGATTTTTATTTAAGATTGATCTAATCACTTATTCCGGATTTTTATTTGAGAAAATAACTCAATTTTAGATCTTTATCTGAATTTTTTCCAAAATAATAAGACCAATCTAAATTAATATATTTCTATTAAAATTTTTTAGGAGAAAGCTCTCATTTTTCTTATTTTCATATAGTGAAAACACCACCGATCATTTTTAGTTCACAAATTCAGTTCTGAAGATAATTTCCCCTATTTTCTTTATAAAAAAATTGAAAATGCTGCCAAATGCTGCCAAATGCTTTCACAGAAACGTTTTCTCTTCATGATGAAGATTAAAACAGAGAGCCTGAAAGGTTTTTTCGAGCCAAACAAGGTGTCGCGTGCTCTGCGCTCAGTTTAATTCCTAGATCTTCAGTTGAAGAATAATTGGACTTAGTTTTTTTTCCAATTTTTTGCCTTCCTCTTTTTTTTTGGCATTAGGTGATCGTGGTGTTTCGGACAATAGTGAAATGTGTGATTTTCAATTACTTTAGCCCACTTCGATTGGCATTTTCTTTCCCGAATTGCCTTTCGATTTCTTCTATAACGCCAACCATTGACTAAGTAAAAGAACTGTTAGTGACATGTCAATATCTCCATGAATGGAGTTAAAAGAAGAATATGATCCAAGGGTTCCCACAGAGAGAGAGAGAGAGAGAGAGAGAGAGAGGTCAAGAAGTTAGGATTCTTCTTATTCCTGAAGGCATCAAGATGCCACGAATCAAAAGATCTCTTAACCATATTTAGGAGTGGTAAAGATTTAACCCTCAAATGTAAAGGTGAAAGAGACTTCAGTTATCACCGCCACTGATCCATCAATCACTTTTCAATTTTTTTTTTTTTTTTTTTTTCCTTTTGGCTTTTTGGCTTTTCTTTTAAGGGGCATATGCTAAACCAAAACCCTTGCCAATTGAACATAAGAATAAGCCCTATATAAATATTCAGTTTCAACAGCTTCACATCAGCATCAAAGGCGTGCAAGTGTGAATGACGGCCACTCTACCGAAATCGTGTTACACGAATTTCCACTTCTTGTCTCTCTTCTTTTTGGGGGCTAGACACTTTGATTTCCACTTGGGAGTAGGAGGGGCTAGACACTTTGATTTCCACTTGGGAGTTGGAAACGCTCAAGATAAGATTGCTGCTAGCTGGCTGACTTCCCGGTGAGGTCATCTGAACCCACATTGACACAATAATTGCAACATGTTTGGTCGGAGTTCAGCCCGTGGCTAGGGTTCGGTACAGCTGTCCGAAGCCATTCAACCCCACATCAACGTGGAACTTTGAAGTCAATCTCGCTCTCGAGAAAATGAATCGAACTTCTAACAACAAACCTCTTTTCTCTTTTTGGGCTGATGGCTTGTTTCGTATTGTGGGCTCCCAGCGGGCTCGAAACTTCGACATGGTGAGCCGGCCCAATCTTACTTCCCCTAAAATTCATCATGTTCCCGGTCCAAGTTCAGCCCTAAAGCCTCCAAGGAGAGAGAGAGAGGGAGAGAGAGAGAGAGAGCTTTCATAACATACACCGGTTCATTCGATCTCTCAATCAAACCTATCTTGGAGTTCGCTTGATCTAGGTAATGTGATGGACTACGTATGCACTCGATATGTGTCGTAACGATTCAAGATGGATGAGGAGAGACAGAGAGCAAGGATGTCGAGCCCGTGATGGCGAACCGTCGATATTTCGCCATAAAGCGTACAAAATGAACATTTTCTAGTCATGTGGTCACCCAACGGCGTGGTCTTCATGGCAGCTGCAGTCCAACTTCTGATTGATGGCCTTAGGTTCTTACCCACGAGCAGCACATGGCTAGTGTCCGAGGTATTGACGTTGACGTATGGCGGCAGCTTTTAGCACGTAAGTTCCAATCTTTGTGGGGCCGTCGCTCCTTCGTGATTTCTCCACGTCTTTCTTCCCACGTCCCTCGGCTTCTGCACAAGGAAATCATGGCGGGCGCATTCTCAAAAGAATCCGCATACGTGTCAAGGCACATCTGTTTCCCATTCGAGGCGATTGGGTCGTAATCGTCATTATTATGGTGCTGTTCTCACATTTCGTGCTTCTCTCTTTTTGGCCATCGACTCCTTGCGTACTTAACAGAAGCTCTCCCTCCCTCTCTCTCGCTCGCTCTCGCTCTCTCCCAATAATTAGCGAAATGACAGATTACCATATTGTTTAGTGGCAACGTTCGATTTTATGCACTCGAGTCCTGTTGAGCCCTTTAAAAAGGAGACATAAACTGGATGTGTACACACAACTCGGCAGCGGCTTATTGGCATGGCGCACTGGGACGGGATGCCAGATTTGGCTATAGGGTCCAAAAAAGAAGACGAAGAAGAAGAATCAAACAAAGCTCAAATTTTTATTGCTCAAATTCATTCAAGAAATTTCACAAAATAACCGTTTCTGATCGTTTTATTATCATCAAAATAGAGGGCAGTATAGAGTGCATTTGGTTTTGCATTCTTAGGGTGCTTTGGCCTTCTAAGGGTCTTTGTGCTAAAATTAGAGAGTTTGCTTCTGCATTCCAAAAGGCATTTGAACCAAAATTAGCATTTTTAAAGTTCTTCAGCACCATGCAACTTCCATTTGGCATTCACATTTCGGCATTTTTCAAAATGCTTTTTAGGGGTTAGTGGACTTTTTTCTTTCAAGTTCACCCTCATTCATTTTGCTAAGCGTCGGACGTCAAGGGTCATTAACGATCATGCAAGACTCATCATGCTCTCCCGATTGCCTAGTTAATGCTTGCACGAAGCTCATTGATGGTCGGCGTAGCCGTGCCCTCTGTTTTTTACCTTTCACCTCTTCTTCTTTATTCTTCTTTAACTTAGATGCTGTTTTGCAAAAATACACCAAAAGTCAATTAACCAAACGGTATTTGGTTTGAGCAAATACGCCTCAATTCAAAAAAAAATTGGTGAAGCTCTTCCAAATGTCTCCACGTTCTTGCCAGTTGCGACAAATGTAGTCGTCTTTTTGCCCACTACATGCCTCATTCGGTAGTGTATATAATGCCAAATTAATTTGCGGCTTTGTTTGCATTAGTTGTTGCGTGCTTAGCGGTGCAACATCCAAGAAATAGAGTCATTATGCGTATTATTTTGACATGGTTTTGATTGCTTTCATACCCACTTGATCACTGGTATGTTCTGTTATTCAAATCAGACTTAATTAACTAAAGCATTTAGTGCACTATTTCCCTGACTTTTATGACTTTGATTGCACCATTTGAATGGTCTGATGAAACTTAGTTTCCCCAAGAATATAAATTACGAGATTTCCAATGTACTTATTTGTTCTATTCTTCTTGTTTTTTTTTTTTGGCTAGATTTATAGTGCCTGCCTTGTTAGTTTTTTACTTGTTAGCCGTGATTCACCCCTTCGTGAGTCACATCCTCATGAACAGGATAAGCACGAAAACTGTCTGGAAGTCAACAAAAGGTAGACCAAAACTCGAGCCGCCGGCAAATGTGAATTTCTATTAGAATCAGACATGTGATCAGCTTCGTGCCATGAGGAAAGCATAAAACGCACGATATCTTCAGACTTCTTTATTGTCGGCCTAACTTGGGGTGTTTGGAGGGGCTTAAAAGCTAAGACGGCTTAGGCTTAGGCTTAGGCTTAGGCTTAGGCTTCCGTAAAAATAAATATAATCTTTTGCGTTATAAAACTTACAAATTCGACTTCAAACGTTCTTCACGTGTCTTTAAAGATTTGACCACGACGATATCGTGGACCAGAAGAAAAGCTGAGAGAAGGTGAAACATATGGGCTGCTGCAAGAAGCATTGCTAAGGGGCCAAATACTCACTGGTCAGTGGCTAGTGATTTAATGAATCGAGGAAATGGAAGAGCCCATAAAACACTGTTGATGCTGGTTGATGATGATATCATGGACCACCGGATTATTATTATTATTTTTTTGGGTTAGAATGGACCACGGTTTTTGATTGCAGGGTTCTTAGTTCATTCTCGTTTATCTTTCTTCATTCGCAAAGGTTGGCGCTTTTTTAAATATACTTTTTGCTACGAACCTTGCATCTAATAATGATCACATCATTCAATTTAGAAAACTACCTTTTCTTTTTCTTTTTCTTTTTATTTTGTTTCAATTTTACTGAAAGACAAAACTACTATAACCCCTTCCCAATTACCTTGAGTCCCACTACAGCATGTTTGTTAACACGAGCTGTCAATTAGAGCTTCAATAGGAGAGTTTTTCTATTTAAGGTCTTTGTATATATGTATCTTTTGATTTGTAGGAGATCTCTTGATTTGTAGTGATTTGTAGGAGATCTCCTGATTTGTAGGAGATTCTAGGGTTGGCTTACATCGGTGTATATATGTATGGTTATATTCTTGTAAAAAATAATAACACAGAAAAAAAAATTGTTCACTACTCAACATGGTATCAAAGCAAATGATCTAGGGACTCTGTGTTCTGATCACGATTTGAATTCCTTGTTGTGGCGTAGCCGCACTGAGGTTTCGTGCGGATTGCCACACTGACTGCAACCTTTATCGGGATTCATGGCGGATGACAATCCACCCATTGAGATAGTTCCTCCGGCTCCAGCGGAAGGCACAACGAAGTCTCTGGGCATTGTAGTCTCGCATCAGGCTCCAAGAGGGACTTCCAATACTGATGCACTCCTTGAAACCTTGACGTCCAAGTTGACACAAATTTTGACTCACCATAAGGCCTCACCTTCTCATGTCGAAAGCTCCGCCCCACCAATTGCAGTCAAGTTGGATGGCCATAATTATGGCCTTTGGTCCCAAGTTGTCGAGATGTATATCTCCAGGAAGGACAAATTGGGATATATCAATGGGGTTCCCCCCCACCCCACCCACTTCCGACCGACCCTAATTTTCGGAAGTGGAAGACTGACGATGGTACAGTTAAAGGATGGCTCACCAATTCCATGGACTCGGCGTTGATTGGAAATTTTATTCGTTTCCCAATAGCAAAGGCAGTATGCGATTCGGTGGCTACTACGTGTGGGGCGCTTCTCGCTCACTACTTTTTTTGAGATTCGTTGGTTTGTAACATTTGTGGATGATTGTACCCAGATGTTCTAGGTTTATTTAATGAAGCATAAAGATGAAGTGGCAACAATATTTCGTGTGTTTCACCAGATGATTGTAATGCAATTTGGGACTCAAATCCAAGTCCTTTGTAGCGACAATGATGGGGAATATATTAACCAGCATCTTGTAGCTTACTTTTAGGACCATGGGCCTATAGACGAAATGTCTTGCACTAGGACACCCTAACAGAATGGTATTGCTGAGAGGAAGAGCCGCCATATCCTCGAGACGGCATGGACACTCCTCATAGGTGGTCAGGTTCCATCTCGTTTCTGGGATGCCGCCGTGGTTATAGCGGTACATTTGATGAATAGAATTCCCTCTCGTATGTTGAACTTTCAGACCCCACTTTAAGCACTTGTATCTTATGTTCCTCTTCCTTCCATCATGACACTACCTCCCAAAGTATTTGGGTGTGTGGCATATGTCCATCTCCACAAGAACCAACGGACAAAACTCGATCCATGTGCGGTGAAGTGTGTTTTCATTGGTCATGGCACTCATCAGAAAGGTTACCATTGTTACAATCCGACTACCAAGAAAACCCACATCACAATGGATGTCACCTTCGTCGAGTCCGAATTATTTTTTCCCACACCCAATTGTACATTTCAGGGGGAAATTCTAGTGAAAGGACAAATTGGTGGGAATGTGGTGTGATGGCAGGGGTTATGGCTGATTTTGCTTCAAAAAATAATAACCCCAGCAATGGTGTGGTCGCGGATCATGGTGGGACACCGGAAAATGAGTAGCAGTACACTAAGGAATTTGATCATCAGGTTAATTTGGTGCAAGAGACACATGAACAACTCAAGAATAGCTCCCTCCACTTCAAAATATCCCCTCTTTAGTACTTGACAATTCTCCTGAGGATACTCCTGAGGTAAGTTCTCCTAACACACAGAATTTGTCTGTTGATACTGATGTAGCTATTTGTTATAATTTACCCGATAGTCATAATTGTGGCAAGGCTCCTAATAGGTACTCACCAGATGTGGAAGAACGAAGGTCAAAGTATCCGATCACTAATTATGTTTTGACAAAGCAGTTGTCGAGACCTTTAAAGGCATTTGTCTCGAATGTCTCTACAAGTAGAGTTCCTAGTGGAGTACAGGAGGCATTGAGGGATCCCAAGTGGGTTCAAGCAATGCAAGAAGAGATGGAGGCTTTATAGAAAAATAAAAGTTGGAGACTTGTTGAGTTACTGAAGGGAAAGAAGGCAGTAGGATGTAAATGGGTCTTCACCATCAAATATAAAATAAATGGTTTTGTTGAGAGGTACAAGGCATGTCTGGTAGCAAAGGGATATACCCAGACCTATGGCGTGGACTACCAAAAGACATTCTCTCCAGTTGCAAAACTGAACACTGTGCGGGTATTGTTATCACTTGCAGCAAATTTGGACTGGCCCTTACATCAATTTGATGTAAAGAATGCGTTCTTACATGGAGATTTGGAAGAAGAGATCTACATGAAAATCCCATCAGGATATGTGTGTGCTGATCGGAAGTGGTATGTAAACTTGAGCGGTCGTTGTACGGATTAAAGCAGTCACCACATGCTTGGTTTGGTCGCTTTAGCTCTGCAATGAAAAGGTATGGGTACACTCAAAGTAATTCAAACCATACGTTGTTCCTGATACGGCATCATGACAAAGTGACCGCATTGATTATATACGTAGATGACATGATCATCACATGGGATGACCTTAAGGAGATCACAGAACTTCAAAGGAAACTGGCAAATGAGTTCAAGATGAAGAACTTGGGGTGCCTGAAATATTTTTTGGGTATTGAAGTGGCTAGATCAAAGGAGGGTATATTCTTATCTCAACGAAAGTATGTGTTGGACTTGTTGGTTGAAGTGGGGATGTTGGATTGCAAACCTGCTGATACCCCTATAGTACAAAATCATAAACTTGGAGTTTTCTCTAATCAGGTATTGACCAATAAGGACCGATATCAAAGGTTAGAAGGGAGATTAAATTATCTATTGCACACTCGGCCTGACATTGCATATGTTGTAGGAGTTGTAAGTCAATTTATGCACGCTCCTAGTGAAAATCATATGAATGCTGTAGTTCGGATTTTACGCTACTTGAAGTTAGCACCAGGGAAAGGACTTTTCTTTGCGAAGAATAATCACTATTAGGTGGAAGGATTTATGGATGCTGATTGGGCTAGCAATACCTTGGATAGGAGATCGACATCAGGCTACTTCACATTTGTGAAAGGAAACTTGGTTATATGGAGGAGCAAGAAACATAAAGTAGTAGCTTTGTCAAGTACTAAAGTCGAGTTTCGGGGGATGACTAAAGGACTATCTGAGCTTTTGTGGCTAAAGAAGCTATTGACAGAATTTGGTTTTCCACCTAAGTCAGGAATGCAATTGTTTTGTGATAATAAGGCTGCGATTCAGATTTCCCACAACACAGTTCAACATGACCGCACCAAACATGTTAAAGTTGATAGGCATTTTATCAAGCAAAATCTAGATGATAGGGTGGTGAATTTTTCATTTATCAAATTTGAAGACCAGTTGGCAGACATACTTACAAAGGCTGTATCAAGTCGAGCATTCCATAGCTCACTTATCAAGTTGGGTATCAAAGATATTTTCTCACCAGCTTGAGGGGGATTGTTAACATGAGCTGTCAATTAGGGCCTTAATAGGAGAGTTTTTCTATTTAAGGTCTTTGTATATATGTATCTTCTGATTTGTAGGAGATTTCTTGATTTGTAGTGATTTGTAGGAGATCTCTTGATTTGTAGGAGATCTCTTGATTTGTAGGAGATTCTAGGGTTGGTTTACATTAGTGTATATATGTATGGTTATATTCTTGTAAAAAATAATAACACAAAAAAAATTGTTTACTACTCAACAATGTTTTTGGAACTTAAAATAAAATTCTCAATTGCAATTTTACCTGCACACAATGAAGACTAAAGTCGAATGGGGGTTCACTCTTGATTTAAGATTATTTCTCGCTTTTCTTTTACCTTCTTTTTATTTGGGTTCTTCTTCTTCTTCTCATTTTTTTTTTCTATTTGGGACAAAACCGATGTCCCTCTTAAATAAAAAATATTTTATATTGCAGATAACCAACTATTGTGTCTTCCAAAAAAAAAAAAAAAAAAAAAAAGGCTAGTTATTGTGTTAATGAGTTGTGTGCGTGTATTACGTACTAGGAAACCATTAATCTAACAATATCATTCAATAGTTTTAATGAATGTGTTTGGTTTAATTATAACTTTAATTTATTTCATTACATTATAGTCTATGTGTTTTAACTTCTCAATTTTCATTTTATTTAGTAAATCTAATAATACAATGAAAGATGAGTAAATTATGTGTAATGCATATATGAGGCATAATATTTAATCTTTGAATAAGTTTTTACAAATTCATATTGAAAATTAAAGTAAAAAATTCATGATCATGAAGAGAATTTAGGGGAAATAAAGGGAACACTGTCCAAATAAACATAACCTTTCTTCACTCCAGTCTATGATGCTCACATAATGAGAAATAGTTAAACTCTCATGTGAGTGGACAATTAAGAATGAGTTCAAAAGGAGACAAATATGAAGGAAACATTGAAATATAATAGATGTGGAAAAAGTAGCTAGGGTGACAAAAAATTGTTTGAGATGGGCAAGAGTTTTGTCTTTGTCGGTTTTTTTTTTGGTCGGTGTCTTTGCTGGTTGAGTTGCATGTTAATCGTGACAATAATCCCAAGAAACATTCCATGTCCCAAATAATAAGAAGAAGAAGAAGAAGAAGAAGAAGAAGAAGAAGAATGTAATAAATAATCTTAGGGTCCGTTCGTTTCGCGGAAAATGGGCCATCTCCGGAAAATATTTTCCCAGAAGTCATTTTCCAGGAAAATGACAATATTTTCTAATGTTCGGCTAAAACCTGAAAGTGTTTCGAAAAATATTTTCCGGTGTTCGGTAAGGAAAATATTTTCCGCTCACCAATTTGACGAGCGCGAGTGCCAAGCTCGAGGCTCGCCAGATCGACGAGCACAAGTTTAAGATCGATAAGTTTGAGGTTCACCCGGTTCGACGACTAGCCAAGAAAGAAGAAGATAGGAAACAAATAAAAGAAAAAAATAAAAAATAAAAGAAAAAAAAAAAGAAAAAAAGAAAAAGGAAATTAAAAATAATTCAAGTTAAAAAAGAAAAGAAAACTAAAAAATAATTCGAATAAAAAAAAAAAAGGAAGAAGTAATAAGAGGAGAAAGTGAAGATTTGTATAAGTGTGAGGTAAGAGATATCAAATGAGGAAAAAAAGTGGAAAACATTTTCCTTCACTTTAGAAAACTTTTTTCCTTGGATGGAAAATATTTTCCCCAAGGAATTTATTTTCCATGAAACGAACACCGGAAAATCCGAAAACGTTTTCCAGAAATTATTTTTCGCGAAACGAATGGAACCTTAAATCAATAGTGGGAACCGGCAATGAATAATAAGGTCATTTTAAGATGGTAGGAGATGCTTGCGATTAAAAGCGAGGGAAAAAGTGTGGAACTTAGAAAATTGACGAACTTTGTTTTGGTATGCATTCCTTCCTTTGCGGAAGCTTAACTGAGTGGTCTAAGAAAGGAATTTTCGTAGAAAGCAAGGATTTGATATGCAATCATATTAATCCCATTGTTTGTAACTTCGTTAGACTTTCTTGTGCGGAGGGTGTTGCCAAGTTTGTCCAAACATCTATAACCGGTTGGTTGGCCTTATTAAGAAGCAAGATCCATCTCATTTAGTAACAAATTCCAACAGACCCGCAAAGGCACCTCGATTGGTCAATCTTTCACACAAGCCTCGACCCAATAAAAAAAAAAGGGGCAAAAGGAAAAAAAAGAAAGACCCAAATCGGCTTTTCACTTTTAAGTACAACCCCGGGTCATGTTTCGGATCAAACATAACATCGACCCCGTCTTGTTCGGTTTGGATTTTGGGGGAGAACCTGGTCCGAATCAGTCCATTGACATCCCTTCTTTGAAAGGGTTTACAAAAACATATGAGATGGTGCGCCGGCATGTACCAACGGTGGTGGGACATGGGCCATCTAATGCCTCGGCGCTGTCGGATTGAATCTCGCCTTACGCGAAGCAAGAAAAAGAAAAAGGAAACGATCCGGCCGGCTCGTGGAAGAAGGTCATGATGGAGAGAGGCGGGGTCCCTCGGCCAATCGAGCGTCCTGGAAAAGCGAGCGGCTTGGGGGAAGTTCACTCGAATGCGGCGATCACGGTTGGCTGCGGTAAAGCGAACGGCCATGGAGAGGGGCTCCCGCGCTTTTCGTACGCCGTCCCACTCTTTTTACTTGGCCGGCGTTGCCAGCTGTTGCCGGATCTCCGCCTCTTGTCCCCCCCTTCATTTTTTTTACCAAACGAAAAAGGGGAATTTGATTAGGAAATTTCACAAAAAAAAAAAAGAATTGGGAAATTGCTGAGGATTTGCTTAGATAAAGCCTTTTGGGAAATCGGGCAAAAACAGGGCACTGAAAATTTAGGTCAAATATAATCAATGATTTAGAATTTGCGCAAGAAACGTGAAAAAGCGAGATTAAAACGATAGTGTTTTCTCTACTTTGGTGTCTTCCAAACACGCCTTAGAGAAATGTGATGATTTTCAAACCGATGTGGAGACGTAATCAACATTATGTTTGACAACACGAAGTAGTACCTTTTCCTCCATTTATGATAAGAAACATATTGCACTAATGTAAAAAAATGTTATGATAATTATACCAACCAACACGAACAATTGATGCTACTATTGTAAAATAACACAAATTATCAACCAAATTTTTTTGTCAACGTGTGATAAGTAATTGGTTTACCTTATAAAAAGATTACAATCATCAATATTCTGACTTTTTTTTTTTGTACTTTCATATTAATAACACCATGGGAAATCAAAATCTTTCCCTCTGACCATACCCACCGCCTTAATGCACTTATTAACAAGAAAAATAGTGATGTTACGACAATGAAATTGGAATATATTAGTAATACACTCCTTTTCCGATGCAGTGGACCATAAATAAATTATATAAAATATTGGAGTCAATTTAGCCTCTATACTATATTAGTAAAGATTAAGGGTGAGCAACAATGCCAGTTCAAATTCAATTCCAAACCAATTCACACAAGAACTAGTTCAATTCTTGGGTAAAAAATTTGGGAATCCGCCTCGATTAGTTTAGCCCCCAAATTCTTGGCCTTCAACCACTTTCCAAGATGATTCTCAGGTAGGATTGATTTTAAACCTGGTCAAACCCAAGCTCTACAACTTTTCTTATTAAGAACTTTTGTAAAAATAATAAGATTGAACATTTCAACTAAGCAGGCCAATAAGGTGTCTTATACTATGTAGCACCGACACGGACACGTGACACGTGATACGACACGACACGATACGTCAACACGTCATTTCTTAAAAATAGAGAATTTCGACACGTTCCGATACGTTATATATTAAATATATTTTTTATATATCAATATATAAATAAATAATAATAAAAATAACCTAGAATTAATTTGCACGAAAAATATTAAATAACATCATTGATTATTTTAATTTGTTACAATAATACACAAAACTTAGAGGAAAAAACATTGTTTAAAGAAAAATGCTGAAATGATATTTTTAAATTTATTTATTTATCATATATAACATTTTTTTTATTACTTCTTTCATAGTAAAAGACTTTAAAAAAAATAAAAAAAATTCTAAAAAAAACTGAAAAAAAGAAATTTGACCCGTGTGTGTATATTTATAGCAATTTTATTACTTCTTTTGTGTATATTTATATTTTGACCCCTCAAGTATTAGAAATTTTTAAAATTGATCCCGTGCGTGTCGGAATCGCGTGTCGAAATTTTGGACTCGTGTGTCGGAGCGTATCGGAAAGAGTTGACCACGTGTCGGATTTTTCGACACTCGTTGACCGCGTGTCGGAGCGTGTCGGACACGTGTCGAAGTGTCGGACACGACACGAAGGCTTTCGGAGAGTGTCCGTGCTACATAGGTCTTATATCAAATAAAAGAATGAAATAGAAAAAAGAAGGTAGATTGATTCCTCGGTCGACCCTAGAAATGGCTAATTCGATTTTAAGTCATTTTAAGTCGGTTCTAAGGTCAATTTATTAGTTTCTTGGTTCCAAAAATTAGGAACTAACTATGACAAGATAGATTTCAAGTCTTTGATCCGGAACTTAACTAATTTAGAATCAATCACCTTAAGCAAAGATGATGTGAATGAGTATTTTTGAGATACTTATCAAGAAAATTTAATATGGAAGAATCTATTTTTAAATAGGATATTGATAACGAGTGCTTCGGAGTGGAGGTGATCATTGGTTAGATGGTGTCAGGTTAGGCCGAACCTTAAACCTAAGCCTAAAAGTTAATCCGTGCTAGCTATGCTTGCCATAAAATTCTTACATACAAATCTTGAGATTGAGATTTCTCATTAGATGTCATGGTCCAAGCTCGTTCAAAAAACCTTCAAGCCCTTGTCGCTTACGCTTGGCTTGCCGAGTTTGCGGGCCACTAATTTTATAATCAGGTCCATCTTGAAGCGACGACTAACATGCTTAGATTCCGTTTATTTCATGAAAAAAGAATGATCTAGAAAAGTTTTTCCAATAAAAAAAATCGCTAGAAATTATTGGTCAATTGAAAATTTTTATTGTTAATTACAATTCATTTCTAAATATTTCTATGGACGATGAAATTTCTTTTAATTGTTCATTTTCGTCGGCGATGCAAGCGATCATTTTTAGAAAAAAAAAATCAAATCAATTCACTCTTCGCAAAACGAATGAAGCCTGATTTCGAATGCTCTTTTCACGATTGATACGGAGGAAACATTGCATTGAAAATAAGTCATATTATCGTTTGAATGTCTAGCTATCGAAACTTTTTAAATAAGATCATTTGGAAAAATTGAATTGAAAGGGTAAAAAAAAAAAAAGAAATCCGACCAAAGCTTGTTCCTCAGGCTGAACAGAATGTTCATCAGATCAGTTACCGGTTAGCATTATTCCTAGAGAGAGAGAGAGAGAGAGAGAGAGAGAGAGAGAAGCTGGAGGGCTTGGGAAAGCGGGGGAGATAAAATTTGCAAAAGAATATACCTTCCTCTGCTCTGCAAATATCCCTCTCCTCCCTCCCTTTACCCCTCCCTCCCTTTCTCCTTCTCTCTCTTCTCTCTTTCTTGATAATTTTCTCTCTCTCGCTTCTCCTTTCTCCTTCAGCTTTCGGAAAGTCGTTTCTTTTTCTTCGTCTCCGCCTACCGCACGCAGTCCCGTGACACCAGCCTTTTCAGTCCCTCCTCCCCCCCTTCCCCTCCTCTTATCGCTTCGTGCTTTCGCCTGTTCTTTGCCTTCTCCGTCGGTTCTTTCTGATCATGGAGTGGGTTCAGGAGCTGCTCGCGACGGCCGTCCTCGCCGTCCTCCTCTCCTTCGTCGTCGCCAAGCTCGTGTCGGTGGCCATGGCCGGCGACGACGACGTCCGCGATCGCTGCGGCGAGCCGGGCGAGGCGGGCGAGCGCGCCGATCGCGTCCCCGCGCCGGGAGCGCGGCTGAGCTGCCGGGGGCCCGAGAGCGAGAGGGGAGTCGAGTCCGTGCGGGGAGCCGCGGCGGGTAGGGTCGATCGGTTTGGAGACGAGGTCGCTTCCGCGGGAGACGAGGAGGTTGGGACGGGGCGCGACGAGGCGGCGGAGGGACCGTCGGTGGCTGTTGAATTGCCGGCTGAGACGAAGGCGGAGGAGAAGGTCGGTGCGTCGGAGTTAGTTGTGGAGAAAGAGAGCGAATGTCGTTCCGGTGGGGCCGAGGAACACGACGACCGTCCTTCGCTCGGAGGAAAAGACGAGGAGCCGCAGCCTCATGTGCCTAAAAGTGCGGAGGCGGCGCGAGCAGAGCAGTCAGAGCACGAACAAGAGCGAATTGATGAAAAAAAAGAGGTTTTGAGGGTGGGCGGTGATGATGGTGGCGACGGCGACGGCGACGGCGACGACGACGACGACGGCGACGACGGCTGGGAAGGGATCGAAAGGAGTGAGTTGGAGAAGAAATTTGCCGCGGCGGCGAGATATGTCGACCCTGCGAATACGGATGATCGGCTGGAGAGCATCGGCAGCGACGTGAGAATGCAGCTCTATGGCCTCCACAAAGTGGCCACCGAAGGGCCTTGCCACGAATCGCAGCCTATGGCCCTCATGGTCTCTGCCCGTGCTAAGTGGTACCACCATAACTCCTGCGCTATCTCTTTGCTTATTGTTCGTGGTGATCTGTTTTGTACTTTTGTGAGCGGCTCTCGTAATGGAACGATCTAGGTGTCCTTTGTTTTGCACTTGAGGGCGCAATTAGAATCGAGGAAATGGATTTGACTGTTGAACCTCGAGGCAGAGAATGAGTCGAAAGCATCTAATTGGAAAAAAAAAAAAAAATTGAAACTTTTGATAATGTTGAGGAAAGAAGGACGCAAGGGGTTGTCGATTAGCCTTTTGAAATAACGGAAGGGAGAAGTAATTAATGATTTAGATCTTTCCTCCTCGAGTGCAGCGGATGATGCTATTCCTCTGCTTGTTTGGCCCGAAAGCTACATAATTTCATTAAACTGTCTTAGTAGAAGCCTTGTTGACCAAGGGTACAAGATTATGATTTGCGGATCTAAGATTCTTGTTGTTGATCCAATCATTTTTTTTCCTGGTCTCCAAATCAAAATAGATGTGCTTCTACCTGTCATTTTGGACTGGTGAAACCCAGATGACAACGAGGGCATTTCCAGTTCTCTGGCTCTCAGCCGCATTGTGCGGGTGTCTGGTTTGAGCCACTTACTTTAGTTTGGAACTGGTCATTGTTGAATAAGAAGATAATTATTGATAACTTAGATGGTAAGCATACTGAATAAAAATCGATCGACTAGAAAGATTTAGTCCCTTTAACGCACCTGCACTAGGAGAATCTGTCTTACTCAGCGTTCCATAGGAAACCTTTCAAACTGAAACCGAGAAAGCAAACGTGCACAGAACTTAGGGCTTGCGCTGTGCCGAGTTAGACAGTATAGTTTGATTGCTAGGTCTATAACAGGGTTCACAGCTGCTATGTGTGAGTGATGGAGGGAAGTGCTTACGTTGTGCAAGGAATGCTTGGCAAAGGCTAGGGAACATGAGCCCAGATGTGGCAATGGAGCAGTACATTTCTCTTCTAGCTGAAAATATTCCAGATTGGGAAGTGGAAAAAACTGCTGTAAGTTTCTTTTGTGAGCGTAAACTTCGTTGCTGCTCTTTGTCAAATGTCAACTATATACTTGTGCTGACATTTGCAGGATGAGAACAAATCGGATGTTGCAATGCCTAAAGCTCAGGATTGTAACTTAAGCACTGGTTCATGTGATCAACTTGAGTTCACTAATCTAAGGTAGTATATGACCACACAGTGCTCTAACTAGAATCACTGCGTAGACCTTCAAGTTCAAGTCTGGTCCATTCTACTATGTTCACAAGTTGATTGTCTCCCAAATGATCATCTTTCTTGCAGGAAACCATCAATGGAATCTCTTACTGGTCAAACTGATATGAGCAAGGATGAAAATCAATGAACAGGGTATGGTTGCTGATACATGCACTCTGTTATGGCAAATTTTTCCTCTAATCGTACAATATTTAAAGGATAATTGAATAATACTTAATGGTTTGAGTTTAAGGAGATGTATAGTTAGTTTTTTTGTTTTTTTCAATGTTTTGTTTCTGAGAAGACTGGAGAAGAGTCATTTTAGATGGACTAAATGTTTACCAATATTCAAAATTTTCCTTTCTTTGCAAGTCCGTCCAGTTTTATTATCGCTTCTAATGTCAAGCTCATGATGTTTATAGGGATCTTTTGTCACCTGTCATGCTTTGGAGAGAGCTTGATTGATATTTTGAGATGTAACAGTAATGATGGCAACCATATATCTACAAATAGACAGCCAAAAGCATCTAATGGAAAGCCTTAGAAGTCTAGGAAATCTGTGTTCTCTCTTTTTATCATCTAGTTTAGGATTCGCCTGATCAGGGAAGCACCATATGATCTTCCCATGTTGACTCTTTTTAGTGAAAACTCTTGAACAACCTGCCATGAGAGATTGACCTCATTTTATTAGTTTTGAAGGCAAAAAAATTGCAAATGCTGGTATGTTCACTCCATTGGTGCATATAATCAATCTCTACCAATCTTTTGGTGGTCTTATTTTTCTGTCGAAACAATCTCTTCATGTTGAAGAATTTAAAACATTGACATAACCTTTTCTTTTTTTCAATTTGTTGTTTGAATATCCTCAGGTTGAGGAGAGATTGGCATTACATTGTTTATGTCCTCTTGACTGTGGAGGAACTGGATCTGCTGGGAGTTATATAGATCGGCAGCCACAGTTTGAGGTTCTCCTTCTGTTAATATTATCAATTGTTTGTCTAGTCGATGTCCATGATTGTGTTTTAAGGAGCTGCGTGCGTGGCACATAAGCATATGTATATGGGTATGTACATAGATATGGAGTCCAATTAAAACGGTCCTCAAAAAGGCTTCTATGCTGGGGAAACTGTATGCACTTACTTTCTGCTTACAGCTTGCCGGTGTTCTGAATTCTCTAAATGGTGAAGAGAATATGAAAAGGTTCTGAATTCTCTGAATTCACTTTACCTTAAAAATGAAAAGGTTCGTCCTTCTGGATTCTCATCGAACGGACTATTGTTCTGCCTGTGCAATTGGTTATACAAAATATCTCCGCAGCATCGAGTTGGTCTTGGTCCAAAAAATAGAGAGATACTAGTTACTTAACTCGATAAGTTTTGTTTTATATCCCTAAGTAACCCATATTACCAACCATTTTGCTTGTGCCACCGATGAACCGTTTCTCATTTCTTCGTATCTTCAGGAACACATTCTACATTTCCTTATAACTACACTATGCAATCTTTTCCGCCTTTATTAGGTGGTGTTTTCTGCCAGATTTGTCCTCTTTAACTTTCTTTCTCATCTTTTTGAACTTTGACTTTGGAACATTGTGAGTGCATGCTGGTGTTACGTGAAAGAAAACCCATTGGATTTGTGCCAGATGGCAATCCTCTTGGTGAATCGAATCACACCTTGAATTTGCTTATGTGAGCTTGTGAGTGCCCCTTACGCTTTTTCTTCCTTGTTCTCGAAGCTGTGTTCTGTATATCTTAGAGGATTTTAAGGGACACATTCTTACGTTTCGTTTGGGATTCCTCAGCTGCTATGCGGCTTCATAAATTTGCTTTCGAGTTTGCCTTAAATTTTTGAGAAAGTTCAATTTTGTACTGGGTGAAAAAATCTTCAATTATTGCCTCATCGTGAATAAAGTTGCAGGAGACACTAGCTGCATAAATATAGGATTAAGGATTTTCCTTGAGGGATTGATCCATCGTATCCCGTCATATGAAAATTCATTTCTTTTGACGCAGTTCCTTATCAAAATCTTGTATCGGGCCAATGACCTCACATTGGATTTCTTATGACTATCTAGTTTTTTTCTCCATTGGATATTCGACTTGCCATCTACGGCTGAAATGAAGTGATGTTTTTTCTAATGTTTGTTGACTGAAACCTTGTTTTATTAGTAATTCTCCTTGTTAATCTTGGGATGTCGGTCTTCCTTGTTTTGTCAAGTGATAAATGTCCTTTAGCGACGCCCCTCCTAAATTCGCGATAACGCCAGCTAAACTACAGAAACTTGGTCGTGGCAAGATTTTGACCATCTCTTGGATTGGTTTTGGGGCAACCAATCTTAGCTGCACTTTGTATTCTCTCCTTTGTTTTGACATCCTCATAAGCATTGTTCAAATTGCCGAAGTCCCCTCGCGGAAGTGCCCCCAAAACATCTTGTTTGGCCCAATGAAAAGCGACCACGTTGACTGTCGTGCATTTATGGATAATCGGGACGAGAGAGTCCTGGCTGGCGCTTGCATGGAGACATCATCCAGAAACATTCCTGCAACTTGTCATTTCTTACAATTCATGTTTGGTGACGGCATCGGTAGGTCCTATTTGATTAAACTATTCAAAGTCGGCTCATAAAAACTGGACTTTGGCCGTCCATTGCTTGAAGTCTTCGGGCCAGGGAGGTGTACGATCAATTCGAGGTCACTGCTTATGGTTCATTGGAAAATCATCACCGAGTTACAGATTCACGTTTTTATAAAATTCCCAAGCTACCCCTCTATTCTTCTCTTTATCAGAACATTATACTGAGAAGCACAAAAATGGTCTTCTACCTCCTCAGATGTTTTTCAACTCAGATTTTTCTAATGTTTTCGAATTGGACGTAGTCAAATTCTACACCTCACCTCCATTTCTTATCCTTTCTAGACAACATCTGAGAAATCTTTTTCCCTTCCCTTACGTTTATTTTCCTCACCCATCCAGAATCCTTGCAAACATACGGTTAAGAGTTTAATTAGAGCATTCATCTAATCGCGAGGCAAAACTATTTTGTTTAATATGTAATATTCTTCATGACATCTAAAAGCCTAGGGAAGAACACTCCATCATGGGTGATAGGCTACGTCATTTCAACTGTCATCAAGTTTGATGTCAATTACCCTTTACTTCTTGCCTCACTTTTGAAGTAAATTCGATCTTAAACGACAAAATAGATAAGGAGGAAATGTCAGGCTCGTGTGTTGTAGGTGCATAGTGCGCCGGGGAGCGTTATGATGTCATGTCCAAATCGGTCCGCTTGGTCCCCAGTTGCAAGCTAGCGGGCTACTTTGTACAGCCCTAATGGTGAGACGATGCTGTGAATTGTTAGGGGCACACGGTAGAAGTTTAATACATTCACCTGGGGAGATCATCAAGAGCAAGCTTAAGTTTGGACTCATTAACATATGCAATTAGACTTGCCTTCACTTAAAAGCTTAAATAAATTAGTCTAAGTCCATTAATATATTCAGTTGGATCCACCTTCCCTTAAAAGTTTAAACCAATGAGTTATGAGCTAATTATGATATATTAACTGCTCAACAATATATTAATTCTCTGATGTAAGATTTTTCTAATGCAATTCATACCGCAATCATGGGCTTTGATATCATTTGTTAGGAGCGCGCAGTAGAAATCTAATACCTTTAACCTAGGGAGATCGTTAAGAGATAGCTCAAATCCGAACCCATTAATATATCCAGTTGAATTTATATTCACTCAAAAACTTAAGTCGATGAGTTATGTGCCAATCATGATATATTGACTGTTCAACACGACATCAATTTTTTGGTATGGAACTTCTCTAACACAACTTACTTACATGTGTATCATAACATGAACATGACCTCAAGGAAGCATTTCATAGATATCGTTAGATTATCTAACTCAAAAGTTTGTGAGTCAAACATGTGAAAGTGACTAGATGTAAATAAGATCAGTTCACATAGATAAGATCTTATGAGAGACTTTCACCTCTTGAAAGTTGGAAAGGTTTTAAAGGTTTCAATCGCAAAGAAAACAAACACCATTACAGATGTTCTTTCTCAATTATTCTAGAGCTTTAAGATTTCAATTTGTCGTGAAACTCCGTGAACTGTTACCGCAGTCACACCACAACACATGGCCCTGTCGATGATGGGCCAGTTTAGGTAGAGGCGAAAGGCAATACATTGCAGAGATAACATCAAGCGACTGTCGCACTTAAAATTTAAGTTTCTTCTAAGTGAAAGTTTCAAGTAGAGCAGGACCTTTTTATGGCCAATTCATAAGGCTCGCATGAAGTACTTTCATGGCCTACGAATCTATCGAAATTGGGTCTTAGCAGGTTATAACAGTATTAATAAGCCTTTCCCAGAGGAAAAGCCCTCTAATGACTATTTATTTGGCTAACCAATGTTTACCAAGTGCTAAACATGTGCTCTTGGTCAATTCGACCCCATGCCGTGTGCCATATATCTGTTAATGACTAAGCCGACCTCATGAAGCTGGATGAGGTTTTTCCTTTCCGATGATACGGTTGCGCGGGCCTTCGGCTAGATTCCACGGTTCCTGGATCATGTCCCTCGCTTCAGAACACGGTAAAGCTCATGCTTGATCCCCATATGGTCGAAGGGAGATTGAACCGTGACCTTGTACCAAGTAACGCTTAAGCAAACCCCACTTCTCTTCTCGCTTTCTGAAATGAGGATAAACTAAATAATAGGTGTCATGCCGGTGATTAGGAGAAGGTATCTTATGGCTTAGGGAAGGGCGCTTACCCATCGGACGGCAGCCCTTTCGGGGGTTCCTTAGGGACCGATTCACTCTGCGTATTTCACCTAATTATTGATTGGTTTTGGGCCATCATCATGTTCAGTTCAAAAGTGATGTACATGCGATGACCCACATATTAACGACAACAAAAATGTATGTAATCATACAGAAGAATGGCTAACGATGGAATTAAGCTTCCTGCAGAAAGATTTTACACACCATAGCTGAAGAACGAAAATTTAGAGAAGAAATTTTCATCAAACACACAAAAAGTACGATGTCGTTTTTATAAAATTACTATACAAGTGCCTCTTAACTTTTAGTGGTTTGAATATTTCACCATCAATTAACTCATGATGCGATTCGTGATGATTACTTAATAAAGAGCGGTCGTAAATGGCGTTGATAACGCAAATTTGCGTGCACTAATGTTGAAAACCCAAAAACTTGATAGGGAAAGGTCACCGTGCCTTGTACCCGTCAAACAGATTTCCTAAATTATTGCAGAAAGATCAATTGAAGTTTTGATCTTGTCTAATGAACTCGGTGCTTGTCGGCACGTCGTGACTATGAGGAAGGCGGGGACCATACGTCGGAGGGTAGTCCTTAAATTCAACGCCTGTGGGACTAGGATGGTGGCTTCTCACCATCAAAATTTGTGCACGAATAGATCCTTGGATTCCGCCGGAGATCTCGTCACTGATTGACGATTGATTTGTGCCTATCTTCGTTCAATTATTAGCCAGTGATTCTGTCCGAATCCAATCACGGACGCGAGCACGCCACGTGAAGAGCTACTAGTGTGAGTACTTCATAGGTTTGGGAAAGTATTGTGAGATGACAGTCTTTTCGTTCTCGAAGAGAAGTTTTGACTTGAGGAGAGAGAGAGAGAGAGAGAGAGAGAGAGAGATTTCGACAGGCAGGGAGGCAACGAGTTAAACTCGACTTCTAACTTCTAAGGAAGCATTTCCAAGATATTGTTAGATTGTCAAATTCGAAAGTTTTTAACCCAATTTGTGAAAGAGATTACGTGTAAATAGGATCTGTGAAACTACGTAGACAAGATAATATGTGAGAGCTTCAGCTTCGAGGGTTTTTAAAAATTCAATCATGCATGGGCAAAGGCAAGGCTATGATAGTATTTCAATATGTCGTCAAATTCAATTTGTTATTTTGGTCACGGCACATTATATGCTAAAAGGCATTGTATTCTTAAAGAGTTCTTATCTGTATTTGCATCCTTATATATAAGGACTTGACAACAAGATTTTAGCGAAAAGATCGGATGAAGAGTTTAGTGCATTGAAATTCTTAAATCTCATTTATATAATCGTATCATCTATCTAATACATTAATATATACTGAATTGTATGACAAAATTTTAACTTTTCAAGCTTCTTTTCTTAGATAGCATTTGGTCACTAAGACAAATAACTCGATACGATTGAATAGGAAATGTGGAGGGTCCCCTAAGTCATATTTTTCATTGGATAGATAATAGATACAACGGCGGGTATGGTCATGTCCCATCCTAAAGGTGTTTGGGCTTAACCTAGGTTATGAATGGACAAGCTAGAGGCACCAGCGTTTAGTCAAAAAATTAGGGTTGCCAATTCTCGACACTACTTGTTTTCATGACACGATATGACACATAATTTGAAAAGATTTTGGTTTGGCATAAACAGGTCAACCCATCTAAGACATGAGAAAAATTATGTCATACAGAAATTGACTCGCTTAAACTATTTAAGCACGAGTTGACACTTTTAAGTTAAAAGTGTCAATCTTTTTAATACGAGTTGATCAAATATGTTCTAACCTATTTAGAACTCATACCGAAGGAATTTTTTATTATTAAAAGTTCACAAAAATAATACACACGTTAGAAACAACAAAGTGAAAATCAGAAACATATTTAAGATTACAAAAATCATATATGCCATGAAAAAACACCAACTCAATAACATTTTCTAAATGGGTTAACGCATCAAACATGTCAATACAACTTATCGTGTATGAATGTGTTTAACCTACTTATCACTGTAAATAGGTTAATGTATCATCTTATGTCGACATCAAACGCAAGTGCACATTTAATAATCGTGTAAATCATGTCCCGTGAATCGCTTTATCAGGTGTTTCTTGTCCGTATTGAAACGGTTCAATACGTTGATTAGAATTGTGGTATTCACGTCAGTCATATTCATATTATACTTTTCTCTTAACATGACATTAAACGAATTTTTGGCAATATTTGTTGCATTACCTTGCGTGCGTTGTCATTGTGGGGTCTCAAATATACCAACAAGAGAGAGAGAGAGAGAGAGAGAGAGAGAGAGAGAGAGAGAGATTTAAGGTGATCACTAATGGCACTGCCAATCATGCTAGTATCCATTAAGAATTATAGGTACCAATTGCTTTCAAATTTAGAGCGGATAGTTTCTATGACCGACCCCGCATATGGATAAGTCATTCGTCGTTCTATCTGAAAGTCATTCGTATTTATGCAATACCATGCAAGGGACACTACCGAACCTTACATATGATATGGTATTTACCCTATCCGGGTTCAAATCCAAGAATCGAGGGTCGCGACTGAGTCCACGGCGCTCGTTTGGAGTTCACGAAATCCTGTAGCATCGATCTTCATGCCCAAGCAACCGGACAAATCTCCATGGACGCCCCCGTCACCAGTCGTTACCCGTGGCAATCTCATTGGCCGATGCCAAAAGGAACCCGTCTCCTCCCACCCAAAAAGGTACCCAGCCCTCATGTTGCTTTCGCCCATTAATCGTTGGACACGACCGACCAGCTATCCGCCCAATCAAAGCCAGAATTCTTTATTACAAGAGTACATCGTATTATTAGGATGTCGTGTGAGTCCAAACCCCGTCAAGAAAGTAGTCTCTTCGAGTCCGCATTTGGTCCATATAAAACTCCCTCGCTTTACCATGGTTGCCGGTACTTTAAACGGTCGTCATCGAATGCAGCCTTGACCTCATTATGAGTGGCATGGTAGGGGCCAATTCCAGCTAACCACCCCAATTATCCCACTTAAAGCTGGGGAACAGTCGCATGGTTGTGCCGCTTTGTCATGCTTTATTGGTCATTAAGATTCCAAGTGTGATGTCTTTTCATTAGGGACCCGTCTCTCTTTCCCTCTCCCTCTCTCTCTCTCTCTCTCTCTTGAGTGCTCTAAATAATTGTGATTTTGTTTATGACCCTAGACCGCCTGATACATCCAAAGTTACCCTAGCGTGGTTCCTAGACGTCCAAGATTCGTGTTGGACGGATATTGGTGGTGACTTGATGAGAATCTTCAGCAGGTAATTCGTCAATCAAAAGCTGAAGATAAGATCGCCCTCCCCACATAATACGAAGTGGAAATCGGTGATGATTCCACCGCATGCTTAAAATCAAATATAACTTTTGTTCAGATACACTAGAAGTACCAAAAGCAACGAACAGGGATATCTAATTTAGTACCTATAGTAATAGGCCAGCTGTGCAAAAGTTCAGGCAAAAGCAATCCTTCTTTTTTTTTTTTTTTTAACAGCGATTAGTGCTTGATAGTGGCACGTTGAAAATGTAATAATAAATAAATGGAAGGACGATATGATTTGGTCCGTTTTTGGGTGGGCATTGGATTCTCCAATCAATACTCTGATCAGTGAGTTACACATATCAACATCACTCATATTTACTTTCATATTTACTTTTGGACTTTTAGTTAAGTCTATATGTGGATGATGATTGTAACTTGCCATTCACTCCTCAAGTACAGTCCATGGAAGATATAACCCGTACTTAATTAGCAAAGATGGTAGGAACTTCAAAGTTTCTTATAATTAGGGCGCGCATGATTCTATTTCTGTTCCAGAAATAGTTTCTAGAACAGAAATAGATTTTTCTATTTCTAGTTCTGGATGAGTTTCTAAACAAAAATAACCGTTTGATAACGACAAAAATTTCTACTCTAAAAATAGAAATTCGTTTGATAACGACACAAAATTTCTTTTTTTTTTTCTGGACGGCGGCCGGCGTCCGGCGGCGGCCCGGCGACCGGCGGCCCGGCGGCGGCGGCCCGGCGACCGGCGTCCGGCGGCGGCCGCGCTCGGCGTCCCGGCGGCGGCGCTCCGGCGTCCGGCGCCCGGCGGCCGGCGGCCGGCGGCGGCCGCGGCGACGTCCGGCGTCCGGCGGCGGCGTCCGGCGACGGCGGAGGCGGCGTCCGGCGACGGCGGCGGGCGGCGGGGCGTCGGCGGCGACGGCGGCGGCGGGAGATCGGCGGCGGCGGCGGCGCGTCCGGCGACCGGCGGCGGTGGGAGCGGGCTACGGGCGGCGGGCGGGCGGCGACGGCCAATGGCGGCCGGCGGTCGACGGTCGGCGACGGCGATGAACGATGAAAATTTTTTTATTTCTCATTTCATTTCGAAATAGAAAAATAGCTTTTTTTATTTCTCATTTCTTGTTCGGATCTATTTTTGGAACCAAAATCTATTTCGAAATAGAAAAGTGGAATAATTTTACCAAACGGATTTCTATTCCGTAAATTGTTTTTCTATTCCAAACAATTTCGGAATAGAAATAGCGCGCGTCATGCACCCCCTTAGTTGCCACCTTAATTCCTATAGCAAGTGATCCATGTTTTAGTCACTTTTCATTTGGTTGTGATTTTATTGTTAGGGTTGGAAATTCACTTTAGCTTGCAGTAATTATATCTGTAATTCGTGTCAACTTAATTTTTATTGGATACGAGCATCATATTTTTTATTTTATTAGCTAAATAACTCACTTATAATGATAACGCGTCAACTCAAGTTAATATACGAATTATACATATCATAGCGGGCCATATTCCAGTTTATCTTGAGGTCTTTTCAGATGAATGGATCACGTCCATTCTTGTTAGACCTAGAGGTCCGCGTGAAGTGATTTGGTTCTACAGGATTATTTCCATGTCGACCTTGAAGCGTGTGAAGCTGTGTATCAATTTTCTAAAGGCGATTAAATATTTCCCGGAAGTCATATACAACAGAAGAACGCGCAGTACTTGGAATGAAGCCAGGACTGAATCTACCCAACATTTTGAGATTCATGTCGAATCAGGGGCACACATGATAACCATTTTATTTTTATTCCAGAATTATTTTTGTATTCCAAATTTATTTCTGGAATAGAAATCCATTTGGTAAAATTATTTTATTTTTTAATTTTCGGAATATATTTCTATTCTAGAAATAGGTTTGGAATGAAAATCAAAAGTAAATTTTTTTACTTTTCTATTTTTGGAACATAAATGAGAAATAAAAACTTTTCTCAATATTTGTCATTTCTATTAGTTGGTTGTTCATTCGTCGTCATCGACCGTCATTCACCGTTTGTTATTGCTACTTCTAGCTATCGTCCACCACCACTAGTCATCGGTTGCTGTCGTCACGAGCCGCCATTCACCATCTGTTGTCGCCACTTCCAGCAATCGACTATCACTGCCATTGATAGCGGACCGCCATCGCCATCGGTCGCCAGTTGCCATCCACCGGCCGCCGACGCTTAATAGGAAGAAATTTTGTATCATTATCAAACGAATTTCTATTTCAGAAATAGATATTTTGTTTCGTTATTAAATACGTATTTTTGATTAAAAACTTATTTAGAAATAGAAATACAAAAATCCGTTTTTCTTCAAGAATCAATTTTCTAGTCAAAATGGTTATTATTCGCGCTCTAAATATCCAAAACCTTCTTATTTCGATTGATTGATTGATGGACGGACGGAAGGAGCAGTCGGGTGCTCAACTTTTCAACTTAGGCTCTGAAAGCAACCGCATTAGGCAATGGATGATGACTCGTAAAGGATACTATCAATTGGTTTATTTTGGTCACGATCGGGTCCACACGGTAGCGTCCGCCAGACGTCCCACTAACACCGATTCTAGATTAAATAATTGGACCTTTGGCCCCCCACAAAACTGTTGATTTTGGTTGCCAATTCCTCATAGGCACCAGTAATTTCCAAAGATTCCACGAATTCGGTGCCTTATATCCTGCAAGAATATGTTGTTGAACTCAATAATGGTACTATTGTATAAGACTGCCAAATAATTCATTAGTGACCGAAAAATGGATAATTTAAAGATAAAGACAGGCTTTAAAGGTGCCCATGACTATGATGGAGGTCTATAAAACATCCTACAAGTCTCACTAAAAGGTTGAGTCGAGATGTTTGGCCTTTGTAAGTGTGCTTTGACATAAAACTACACGCGGTTGGTAGAATTTGATGGGTTTCCGAGTTGACGATCCCCTGAGACCTCGACGAATTGCGTCGACTTAAGGGGGGTTTACGAGTGGGTATCTACGACACACTAATACATGAAATAATCACCATATTGTTTTTCACTAGAGAAATTGAGGCAATCGTAAGGATCTTGGCTTGCCCCTTAGGCACCCATTTATTCAATACAAAATAGAATAAGAAATTTCAAGAAAATATCAATACGAACTAACATGATTTCATCATAACTTAACTTTTTAACGGATGTTATGATGTGTTACTTTATCGTGAATACTCAACTTTAGAGGTTATGGTCCGCTGATACGAATTGATAAACAGAAAACCTCTTTCTGCACGCATTCGTCAAATGTTTTTTCCCTTCTTGAAGTTGCACAATCGTGGAATGAATACGTCATCTGAAAGTATGATTAAATTAATGGAGAGAATCATTTCACCTTTGGACTCTCAATATCTTTCACTCATTCCACCCCCCAGCGATGGCGTACTAACCATGTCATTTTCTTTTCCCTGACAATGCAGCAAACCTATGGCTCTAGACCATGGGGGAAAACAGAGGAAAAGGCTGAGTACACCTTTCTAACGTCCAGTCACATGATGCCTAAGGTTCCAATGTATTGTGTGATCGACGTGGGCTTATGTCTCTGTCGAGTGGCATCAAGAAACCCCTCATAAGATGTCCTTGTGGATGGGATTGCACGATGCTTTAAACCTTCCACAGTGAGCAGCGAAAATACTAGCTCGTTTGCCGACGTGGAGACATGGTGTGCTCACACCCACCGGAAAATGAACGCCTTTAAAATGCCTATAGCGCCAGAGATATAGGGAATTCCTGCGAGTAAGCTTTACAGAGGTATTGAACTAGTAAAAGGAAAGAAACCCCATTTCAAACGAAAGACGAACCCATCTGTAAAACAAAGTGTAGGCCACGACAAGATTCTCTCCCTAATTGCGGGTGTGACTATGATTTCGGACAAAGAACTGGGGACAAATATGTTGTTTGCGAGCGATGGTGGGATGCAGAAATGAGTGCGCAGGTGATCTTCCGTAAGTCCTCTCAATTCCCAATCTGCTAAAATCTTAAATACTTACCTTCACTTTCTTCAATCAACAGAGGTACCTCTCTAATCAGTAATCCGCCGCCTTTGTCGCATGCGGAAAGAAAGGGCCGAAGAGATTGTGAAAAAATTAGAAGGTATTGCCTATATACAGGTTACTCCACGGTCATAACTCCATACTGGGTATTACTGCTCAAAGTTGATTTTGTTCTCGATTCCCAGGAAGATTACCCCACGATCATAACTCCAAGCAGTCACCATCCTTCAGTTTTACTTCGTGCTAACATCAAATTTTCGAACCATCCTACCAAGAAGTGGGCATTTGTCTCTGAATTGCTTCCCAAAAAATACCGAACCCTTAGAAATTTACCAAAAAAGAAAAAATCTTCTCTCAGCCCTCATTTGTTTTATTTTCGGAGTAATTTTGTAATGCATAAATCGGAAACAATGAGGTCAACCTTGTATAATGTACTATCACTAGCCATGCCCCACTAGAGATCGTCAGCAAGCACCAAAGCTGAGACAGCCGCTAATAAAAAGGCTACTCTCCAGCACCTCTTTCCACCATTTTATTCCTCTCTGCCTTCTTCTTAAGCAAAAGCTCCACCACAAAAGAGAACTTCGCTTGAGCCTCACAGCTTCAGTGAAGAAGATGAAGCTTAGGCTTCTGCAGATAGTGGCCGTAGCACTTCTAGTTCTCTCCCGCTGATAAAAAGGCTAGCTGTTTCATCACTTCATTTCTCTCTGCTTTGCCCTTTAGCCAAAAGCTTCACAAAAAAGACAACTTCGCTTCAATCTCACCGATTCAGTGAAGAAGATGAAGCTTGGGCTTCTACATATAGCGGCTCTAGTACTACTAGTTCTCTCCCAATATGGGGCAGCAGAAAGTACCAAAAAACCAGCTAAATCCACCTACATCATCCACATGGACAAGTCCAACATGCCCACGACATTTGCTGGTCATTTAGAATGGTATGATTCTTCGCTGAAATCGGTGTCGGATGGAGCAGACATGCTGTACACCTATAACAGTGTGCTCCACGGCTTCTCTGCAAGGCTCACGGCCAAGGAAGCGGAGTTACTCGAGAAGCAACTCGGAATTCTATCAGTCCTGCCAGAAGCGAGATATGAACTCCACACCACCCGGACGCCGGAGTTTCTCGGACTGGAAAAGAATGAAGCTTTCTACCCCGAGTCCAACCTGGCAAGTGAGGTGATCGTGGCTGTGCTTGACACTGGCGCGTGGCCTGAGCTGAAAAGCTACGATGATGCAGGACTTGGCCCAGTGCCCAGTACCTGGAAAGGTACCTGCGAGGTAGGGAAGACCTTCAATTCATCGAGCTGCAATAAGAAACTCATCGGCGCAAGGTTCTTCTCAAAAGGGTATGAAGCAGCACTTGGACCGATAGATGAATCCAGGGAATCGAAATCACCCCGAGATGATGATGGGCATGGGAGCCACACCTCTACTACTGCAGCTGGTTCAGCCGTACCCGGGGCCAACCTCTTTGGTTTTGCTTCTGGAACTGCTCGGGGGATGGCCACACAAGCCCGTCTGGCCATCTATAAAGTGTGTTGGCTAAGTGGATGCTTTGGATCAGACATAATGGCAGCCATGGACAAGGCCGTCGAAGACGGTGTAAACGTAATATCCATGTCCATTGGGGGAGGAATAACTGACTACTACAGAGACACCATCTCCATGGGAGCTTTCAATGCAATGGCACAGGGAATCCTTGTGTCATGCTCCGCCGGGAACGCTGGGCCTAGTACTATGAGTGTGGCTAACATAGCTCCATGGATAACCACAGTAGGAGCTGGTACTTTGGACCGTGATTTCCCGGCCTTCGTCACTCTTGGAAATGGCAAGAAGTACAGAGGCGTGTCACTTTACAATGGGAAGTCATTATCTGGTCCAGTTCCACTGGTGTTTGCAGGTAACGCAACCAGCTCCTCTAGCGGTGAATTATGCTTTGCTGGTAGTTTAGTTGCGAGCAAAGTTGCAGGGAAAATTGTGGTATGCGACAGAGGAGGGAACTCAAGGGCACAAAAGAGTATGGTGGTGAAGAATGCGGGCGGTGTGGGAATGATTCTTACCAACACGGAGAATTATGGTGAAGAGCTAGTTGCTGATGCATATCTCTTGCCGTCCGCAGCTTTAGGAGAAAAAGCAGGGATTGAGATAAAGAAGTACATCTTCTCAGATCGGACTCCAACAGCAACCATTGCTTCGGGAGGCACAGAGCTTAATGTCCAACCTTCACCAGTTGTAGCATCATTCAGTTCCCGTGGTCCTAATCCACTCAATCCGCAGATTCTCAAACCAGACCTCATAGCACCAGGTCTGAACGTCCTCGCAGGGTGGACAGGCGCTGTGGGCCCAACTGGCCTGGACAAAGATAAGAGGCACGTGAATTTCAACATTATCTCAGGCACGTCAATGTCTTGCCCACATGTAAGTGGGTTGGCCGCCCTCCTCAAGGCTGCTCACCAGGATTGGAGCCCTGCGGCCATCAGATCAGCACTCATGACAACAGCCTACACGAAGTACAAAAATGGTGACACAATTGAAGATGTTGCCACAGGGAGTTCATCCACCCCTTTTGATTATGGAGCTGGACATGTCGATCCAATAGCAGCCCTTGACCCCGGTTTGGTCTATGATGCCGCGGTGGAGGACTATCTCCGCTTCCTCTGTGCCCTAAACTACACCTCAGCCCAGATCAAGAGCTCCACAAACAGAGACTACACCTGCGACTCAAGCACAAAGTATAATGTGGAAGATCTTAATTACCCATCATTCGCAGTTCCCTTGGAATCGGTTTCCAGCAAATCAGGTGGGACTGGTGCTTCAAGCACAGTAAAATACACAAGGACTCTAACAAATGTTGGTAGTCCTGGTACCTACATGGTGTCGGTTTCTTCACAGATCCCATCAGTCAAGATCTTGGTTGAACCCGAATCGCTGACTTTCGGCAACATGGGTGAGAAAAAAAGCTACACAGTCACCTTCACCGCTGGCTCTATGCCATCTGGTACAACCAGCTTTGCTAGTCTCAAGTGGTCAGATGGAAAACACAGTGTTGGAAGTCCAATCGCCATCAGCTGGGCATAACCATCGTTTGAAGACATGTTACTTGGATTGTAATGAAGCACTGAGAAGGGGTATGTGGATACGCGCTCTCTGTCCAAATGCAAAGAAGCTAGCATCATGTAAGAGAAACAGGCTGGATAGACTAGATTGCCACCCTTCTCTTGATATCAAAATGTAGGCCAAGGAAAGACTGTAATTGTACAGAAAGCCATCGCTTCAATATCTAGCACGCTTAAGATGCCTTTCAAACTTTGAAAACTTGACATGGTTCTCCTATAAGTACATTAATGGGAATTGAAGCGTTTAGTTTTCATCCACCGTATCTATAGCACTGGCAGCATCAACAATGTAGACTACCGTGTGGTAATAAGAACTATCTTCCCAAGTCCTTTCCTCCTCCATGTCAAAGTCATCAGCAGACCCCCACTTCAACCTCAGAACTCGTACTTGTAACATCGAAAACACTTTGATTGGATGAAAATGGATGAAGAAGTACTAAGGCATCCTCTCTTGAATCAATATCTTGACCAGAATCTATTTAAATGCTGATTTATGATACATTCATAACAAAATAATGGATCAAGAAACAATTTACTTCTTGTATAGTTTAATGACTAAAATGATATATAGTTAGTAAACAACTTAAATAGGAAAAGAAAAAACAGGATTTGTATGGATTACGGAATGAAAAGAAATAAATTGACATTGTGTTTTTATTCTGGAGAACATTCAGTAACCAGATACAATATTTCCTGAATTGCCACCCTTGAGCACTTTAATCTTGGGGTTTCCATTCTGCAATTTGGGTAGCTAAGCAAATGCAAACTACTAACTTAAACGGGTGGCCAGAGATCAATTAACAACAGTACACCACAGCCTTAAGCAACCTCTCAAATATTCATCAGAAGTGTTCAATTTCAACAAATGAAGGGACTCTGCTCTGAAGGCAACCTCTCAAAATGTTGACCAGAATCTCTCACATCGAGATTTCAAATAAGCTTTTAATAGCCAAGAGGAGAATATTGTTTTTACAAGAAATGACGTTGCCTTGCAAATCTTATCCAAATTTCACATCATTACGTGCTGCATGTTGTTCATACTTGAAAGAGCTACTGGATCTCAAGAAGAAGAGAAGGTCCCACAGAACAAAATAATCTAAAGGAGATCTAAAATTTCCCCTACAAACATTTGAATGCAGAGATTGAAATTGAATTGCAACAAGAAATTGTCCAGTGGTCTAGCTTCAGTAAACTGCAATACATAGTGTTTTAAAAAATTAAGCAACTGCATAATGTACCACACACATCCTTTCAAGAGTAGTACATGGCTTCATATCAATATTCTTTGTTTTTCTTCTGAGTCTAACATGTGAAATGCTGCTGCATATCTCTACTGAAGAAGATGAAGCCTGAAGAGCACTACTGGTTGAATAGAAAATGTCAAGAGATACTTCATAGATGACAGTGAACATAAATGCACCCATCCTTTCCAAAAATTGCTTATAAATTCACAACCCTGTCCAGTAGTGAAAGCCAACTTAAAAAGCCATCTTAAGCGCCAAGACAGTGCTTTCAGAGCTTTAAGTCAACAGCAAACCAACATCATTCCTCATCTTGCATAGTTTGACAAACTGGGAGGTAATATGTATCAAGCTGCCAATATTTCTGTTTCACACCTTCCCAAACTTCTTCTCCCAGACAAGCCTTCACAGGCAGGGGAATCAATTGTGTGGAGTAGCCCAGATTCTCCAATTCCAGAGAAACTAAATGACAATAAACAACATGGAAGAAGGCATTACCTCCACAAAGCCCATTAAAAAATGAGTAGATTCCCCCAGGTTTCAGAAAAACAGGAAGATGCTGGTGGAACTCCCTCATATCTTCATAATATTCTCCATATGTGTCAAAGAATATACCTGAGAACATCAATTATATTACATGAGCAAGACTGCAGTGGCATAAGAATTTCATCTGGGTAGAAATGAATAACTGAAAGTGATCCAATTATATCCAAAAACTTCTAGCCGCATCTTCTGGACTTCAACCATACTCTCGTAGGCACACTATCCTGATATTAGGTTGGGATACTATGTTTAAGTTTCTCTAATGAAATCTATCCACTTGAGGAGATAGACCGTTGTAGCCAAGGAACTGATAAATAGAAAATGCATACTTTAAAGATGATAAGCAGGAAAAGAATCAAACAATGACTCAAGTAAAACCCAACTCTAGCTGCAATCCCTTTTGATCGCCATAGCTTTAATAAACATACCAGAAATCTCATAAACATTGTCTAATCCACTTCTAATTGCAACTAAAACCTTTACATAGAAAGGAGGCCCAGGAACTTTCTTTTGCAGAAATTTCATTAAATATGGATATAGAGGTCTTGTTGGAATTTCGCTGATGTTAGAATTTAATTATTTTTAGAAATAAAATTATGAGCTTGACACAAAAAAACAGACAAAAAAGCCGATTTTCTGATGACATAAGAGCTAGTCAAGAAATGTCACATGAAGCCATGATAAACTTAAAAACGGTGTCTTGGACATTCTAAAATACACCAAAAAATTTGAATCTCTGCACATACATAGAAGGATTGTGAAAAAAATCGCAAATAGAATGTTACGCAACACTTAGCTATGGATGCTAAGATTCTACTTAGATGGGGAATGAAGTTTCTCTTACCATCATAAGATCCAAGTTGAGAAAGAACATCTTGCCAACGACCAAATATTATCCTTACATTGTCCTTTTCACCCCAACCAGTGTCAAGCATTCGTTTGAAAACATCAGGGTGAGCCTCTACTATAGTGTGTGTAGCAGGAGCATATTGCTGAATGGCTGTATCGACAAGACCCATTCCAAATCCAATGTTCAGTATGTGACCACCCTGTGAACAAATGGCTTTGGCATGAGCCTCCATCAATGGCTTTTCCCAAGCCATCATGACAGCTTTGCTACTTGAGTCCATCAGCTTATCCTCACTAAAACTGACCCTGTCATCCAAGTAATCCCCATGAGAGTCACTGGCTTTACTTTTCCTTGCAATTGTCCCCAGAATAAGCTCCGCCTGAATTCCTGTTGCATAAAATATTGTTGGTCAAAGTCCATGATGAGAACAATAAAGGTCCCTTAACTGGACTGAAACAATGCACACACCTAACCTCTAAAACATTTCGATGATCCTTGAAGCACACCAATAAGTAATGTTAAATATCCAGAATTCGGTAGGTTATGCTGAAGTATTTGAGCCAACAAGTTCCGGGATAAGAAAATTTGTCTTTACCACAAAAAAGTACTAGAACCAACAACACATTGCTACCTCTGATTCTCTGTGAGTCCGTGTGATTTACTTCAATTTATCTATTTACAGCTTGATAAATAAGTACAGCACTCTGTGGCTTCCCTAAGACCCATCTCAGCCGTGGCCACATGCAAAGAATATGTGATAAGAGATTAGTAATAGATGCACCTTGCTATTTTGTCTGTCATTTAATGATTTCCATAAGCCTGTATGAACTTTCTTTTAATTTGCACTTTTGTAGATGATGAGATGCTTCCCTTTGCTTTGGCCAAGGCTATCGATTATGAAGTTTTCCACTCTTACCTGTCCTGGCTAAAAGGTCTCTATAATGGGAAAATATGCTATATGGAAGGGCCTTAGAGTTGGATTGCATGGAAACCAGACAAACAGAACTCATGGCATCCCGATCGAGGCTCAAACTAGCTTTTCTGCAGGAAGCATAGCATCCCTTTGTCCAATCCTTCATTGGGTAGTCATTCTAATAATCCTATTAGAAGGTCCATTGGTTTCATCCTTGTTTAACTGTCATTTTGCGCCGTTAGCTTGAATTGGTGAACAAACAGAACATGCATCAGCTCTTCAGTTATTACTAATGGCGACATCAAGCATCCGTCCTTCATCAATCTCGGCGTTAGCAAGGTTTCAGAATCTAAAAGCGGTCCCCCTTCAATTACCTTCCATTTTTCCTAGTTGGCCAAGATAGACACACCATTACGAGAACGATACGTTTAATCATACTGTTAAGCAATAATCCAAGAGCATTATCTCCCACAAATCCAACCAGTCATGCGCCCAAGGTGAATCCTGAAAAACCTATCTCTCCCAAAAAACCCTTCCTTTTCCTGATAAAAGAACTAGAATGAAACATCGGAACCGGCAAGCTATGTGTAGAATCAAGCAAGCATCGCCAGCACATACTGAAGCAGAACCACAGACGCGCGCATACCGGCGTTGAGGAGAAGCTCGTAGGCTTCCTGATGACCGGACTCCATGGCGAAATCGCCGGCGGAGAGACCGGAAGGCGAGAGGGCGTTCCAGGGCGCGCCGGCCTCGAGGAGCGCCGCCACCGCGTCGGCGCGGCCCGACCTAGCCGCGTGCATCAGCGGGGTGAGGCCGTCGGCGTCGAAGTGAGAGACGTCGGCCCCGGCGGCGATCAGGGACTTGAGCCTCCCGATGTCGCCGTTCCTCGCCGCCTCGCACAGCTGCGCCGCCTCTTCCATTGCCGCCCGCGTCGCCGCCGAGCTCGACGCTGTGAAGCAGAATACTTCTCTTCGCTTCCGCTAGTGTTCACTGGCGTACCCTCTTTTGTGGAGCAGTTGCTTCAGTTGTTTGGCATGAGCAAAGCTAACCCTTGCTTGGCTCTTTCCTCTTGACGCGGCGGTAACTCGAGATAAAAAAAAAAAAGATGATAATATTCTTCGGTGTTTAATTGAATCTTGAAAATAGTGTATGAAAATTTAATTTGATTTTTCTAAATAAGTAAATAATACCTGAATGCTAGTGACTTATGCATAAATCGCCGAGACACCGCATGGAAAGACCAAAGTCTTATGTCTGACCTTATTGGATCTTGAGATTGAGGATCGAGATATGGGTGCCTGGGTCTTGGGCTTGGCCTTGATCAATTGAGGTGCAAGGCCCACCTCGATATGCCTAGATATGCCTAGGCATGGGCACCTACATCCCAAGCCTCAACCTCTCTAGACCTTGGCTTGTGCACCAAGGACTCGAACATGAGCGTCGAGGATTGAGCACTACCTTTGTGGACCCGAGCCTGAGTGCCGGTAATCAAAGCTCGAGCATTAGGGACTTGAGCATGGCCTTTGCGGATCCATGCCTAAGAATTGGGGAGACCAAGAGCATCTAGATCCCGCGTTCAATTTTTGTGAATTCAATTTTGGGTGTCGGGGATTAAGCATGAGCACGGAGGCTTCCGGCGAGGCCTCACTGGACTCGGTTGCGAGCGCTAAAAGCTTGGGCCCAACCTTGATGCACCCAGGCACAAGCATCGGCACCAAGCAAAAGCATAGAGTCACAAGCCTGACCTCGAGTAGCCTAGGTTCAAGCATCAAAGACCTAGTCTTGAAAGCCGAGCACTCGGGAACTGGTGTGGTAGCTTTTGTACCTAAGGGTCTGTTTGGTAACCATCCCAATAGTGCGGATTCGATTTTTTGTTCCTGAAATCGCCGACGAGAATCGCGTTTGGTAAAATTTTTGTTCCCGAGAACAAATTTGTTCCCAGAATCAGTTTGGGACAAGATTTAAGAATAAAAAAAAAGTTGATTCTGCGTCCGAGAATCAAAAAAAGAATCAACACAATAAAATTCATATACTAATTATTATTATACTATAATAATAATATAATAGTAATTATATTAGTATACTAATAATAATATTATATTAGTATACTAATTATTAGTATATATAATATTACTATAATAATATATAGTAATTATTACTATATAATATTACTAATTATTACTATAATATAATTATTATATACTAATATAATAATTATAATTATCTAGTAATATATAATATAATTATATAATTAGTATATTAGTATAATTATTAATATAAGCATACTATTATATAATTATAATTATATTAGTATACTTATTATAATATTATAATAATAATTAATTATAATTAATAATATACTAATAATAATTAATAATTAATAATTAGTAATATTATATAATTATATTAATATACTATTAAGTATACTAATATTATTAATATTATTAATAATATTACTAATTATTAATATAATATAATAATATAAACTATTATTAATAGTAATTATTAATATTATAATAATAATTAATAATTAATATACTAATTATTATAATATTATTATAGTATACTAATAATAATACAATATATTAGTATACCAATTATTAGTATAGTAATAGTATATAGTAATATAGTATACTATTACTAATAAGTATATTATATAAATTATAATAAGTATGTCAAAGTATATTACTAATAAGTAATAATATTAATAGTATAATTAATAGGAGAAAAAAGAAAAAAAGAAAAGAAAAAGGAAAAAGGAAAGGAAAAAAGGAAAAAAAGAAAAAGAAAAAAAGTAAAAAAGTAAAAAAAATTATTAGGAAAAAAAGGAAAAAAAGAAAAGAAAAAAAGAAGAATAGGAGAAAAAGGAAAAAAAGTAAAAGAAAAAAGAAAAGTAAAAAAGTAAAAAGTAAAAAGAATTATTTAAAATTAAAAGAAATTAATTTGGAACAGAATCAAAGCACACATTATCAAACGCAATTCTATTCCGAAATCGAAATTTTGGACAAGAACCAAACGCGTTCTTTTACTTTAGAATCGCTCTAACGAATCAAAAATAATCATTTCTTATCAGAATCAGTTCTCGGGAACAGAATCGTTACCAAACGCGCCCCTAAATGTATAATTTTAGGTTTAAGTATTCATGCTTTGTCATAATAAAAATGAAATAATTTTCCCGAATTTAAGTATAAATATTTCGTTGATTGGGAAAACATTTTCCGTCAATTCATTTTTCTAATTGAATAAGATGTTAAAAAGTAGGTAAATTATTTTTTGCGAAATAAACAAAGTGCAAATGAAAATGTGCTGGTTTGGCTTTGAGAAGAAAAGTTCGTATGAACGGGGAAAACTTTATGAGTGAGCTTTGATTTTATTTATCAGTAGTGCATAAGGCGTCATTTCGTCTCAAAATTAATAGGCGTGTCGGGTTTGGTTTAATTTATGGAACGCATTTTGTTTAATTAGCTTTTATTTTCTCCTACATTTTACCAAACATAAATATTATTTATTATATTTTATTACAGTCATATTTTTAGGTAGGCTAGATACAAATCTGTTGAGCAATTTGTAAAAATCACCACTAAAATCCCACACGGCAATTGACGTGGATGGCAATTTGTGACATGGTTGCCATGTCATTATCCATTTTTACATCAAAATTAATTTTTTTTTTGGTCAGTCCTACTCTATACTTATTCTATACTCACTATCAGACTTTTGCCCTGTCTCTTACAAGACGTGAGAGTCGAAATCACTCCTGAAACTTGCGCGTTCCCCACCCCATCCCTTCCTGAGAAGGTGAGGGTTTGAACTCCTCACCTCCCCCTTCCATGTTGGAAGGTTGGCCACTGGGGCGAATCCTAATGGTTACATCAAAATTAATTGAAATGCCAACTTTTGAATCTAGCTTTAAATTGAAGTGAAAAAAATTAAAGGTAAAGAGAAAGCGCTCTCTCCTCTCTCAATTTCATCTCGACTCGTTATGTGATAGACCTATTGTCACTGTCCTAAAAACATTTGCCATTGCCATTGCTTCACGGAACCATCAACGTCGTTGTTGTGACCACCATCACTATCTATTTACATTTTCTTTGATTGAGCGGACAAAAAGCCTCGATAGCACAAACTAAAAAGATGTGGGAACCATGCCACATATTGCAACTTATGGAAGCGGCCACGTAGGATTCTAATTCATGATTTTCGATCAAAAACTTAATGGATATCAAAATTGTGCCACTAGTAAAATAAAACATTTTCGCATTAAAAATGTTGTAAGATGTCATGTTTTCTTTTAAAATATTTGGCTTTCCGAAATTCATGTTTCCTTAAAACAGTAAAGTACCTTTCAAAGTAAACGAGTTTGATCAATAGAGGTTTGAAATTTCCTTCATTAATTCATTGATAGGAATGCAAATGATGAGAATAAATATCCCGAATAATCCATACTAGCAATATAAAATTGCTCTGGAAATGTAAAATGAAAATGAACAACAAATTTTTCCTTGATGAATTGGGTAAGCCTCGACAGATAGTACATATAGAGCATTTATAAATCCCAAAATCATCGGTTTCAAAGTAACTAGTAGAGCAAGGGAGCCTAAAAGTGAATGAAAACTTGAGTGATGTCCCTCGTGGTTCTTCTATGTCTCACGATTATCGATATGGAGAGATCAATTTTTGAAGAAGGTCTCGAATTTCCTCTCTCTTTCGGGAGTAGGGATTGGGCATATGATTCCTGTCACGGCCCGGGTTGCTATCGAGTCATGACCAAACTCATAACCCGCATGAAATAGGAAGGGGGGAGATATCGTGCATGGATGGCGATGGACGCCATAAGGCGACAAACCTTACTAGGTGCGGAGCCGTCGATTCATCCATTCATTCAACTAGAGCCCACTCAAATTGCAATACATATACACATCGTCCTTTCCTTGGAGAGCGATACTCAACTTCACTCGTCCTTCGCCGCCGGGTCCTATGGCTCCACCATTCTCGCCTTTCCTCTTTGTTAGAGGATATACAGGAGATAATTGGGATTAGATTGATTCGATCCTAATCTCATGCAATCAATCTTAGAAAATAGATTGAGAATTAATTGATCTGTAATTCTTTCATTCCTTTTTGAGTGTACAGATTGTATTATAATTATACATCAAAGGAGATACATCAATATACAGAGAAAAACAAGAAATTCTCTAAGCCTTCTTTCCCTGCTCTGTCTTGCTTCTTCCATCGCATCACCTTCTTACATGGTATCAGAGCCGAGGCTCTTTTTTTCAAATTCCGCATCAGATTGCTTTTGGATTCAACCTGCAAAAGCAAGAATTGCAGATTGTAACGAAAGAATCATTTTTTGATTCAAAGGAAGAAGAAGTCAGCACGATTTCCTTACCATGAACCCAGAAAGCCATCCTCCTGCTGGGATCGAGACTCCATCCACAGGAGAAGTTACCTCAAGCATAGAGATGCGAGGACCAAGCGCCGGAGCAAACCCTGCAAATCCCACAATGCAGCAACAAACACAGATACAATGGGGAGGGTTCCCGGCTCAGGCGAATATGGGGCAACCCATTCTGGGTTAGCCTTACCAATGGGTATCATATCCATGGTACATCGGACAAAATCCGAATCCATCATCGCCGGGGGTAATGACTTACCAGAGCGGTGTTCACCTCGATGGGAATCCACCAGCTGCAAGCGGGGCAAATCCAGCCACCGAGGGAGAACCGAGGAGCGGGTTTGGAGAAACAGGACCCGGAGCGAGTCCTCACCCGAATCAGTTTAATGCGGGGGGCGGATCCGGGTTCGATGGGTCGGGTACAGGGATAAATCCCTACCCGAACCCTAATTTTCCACCCGGTTTTTTTCCATATCCGATCGCGGCGATCATCGGCCGACTTGAACCAGGAGATCCCTTGCATGTAACCACCGCCGATGGTCCAGAGGTTCGACTTACCAGCTTTCAACTTACTGGGCCAGAAAATTACAGCAAGTGGTCACAGGATTTCCGGAGGGCTCTCGCGACCAAAGACAAGGACGCTTTCCTGGATGGGATGTTACCGATCCCGTCAGATGAGAGGCTCGCAAGGCACTGGAGGAAGTGCAATCGCCTGATCCGCACCTGGATCGGCAACTGCGTCTCTCCAGACGTCGCAGCAGGGCTCCCACCAACAGAGGATTCCAAAACCATGTGGGACAACATCAAAGAAATGTACAGGAAGTTAGATTGAGCGAAGATTTTCTGCCTCACACAAGAACTCACAGATCTGAAGCAAGGAAATATGTCGATCACAGCCGTATACAATAAACTCTCATCGCTCTGGAACGAGCTCGAGGCTGTAGAGGAAAAACTCGAGGGATCCCCAGAGACGCTCCGACAGTATAGATCCATCAAAGACAGAGAGAAATCGACTCGATTTCTCCTAATATTGAACGAAAGTTACCTGACGTTCAGATCTTAGATCTTGGCGATGGATCCCGTGCCACCCCTCGGCCGGATCTTCTAGCTGGCTGTCCAAGAGGAAAGCCAGAGGCTCACGGCCCCGGAGCAAGCACGAGGAGACATCGTAGCCCTCGCCCTCCGAGGAGATCGTCGTGGAGCAGAATCGGGAGCGAAAACCCTAGCTCGAGAGAGATTTGGGGGCGAGGGGCTAGGGTTAGGTCACGAAATGGTGGATTGGCCCTTTAAAAAGGATCGGCTCTACGGTCAGGATTTCCCGAGGCAACCTGACGGCTCGGATATGTTCAGGTGATCCGACGGCTTGGATTTGATGAGGCGATCCAACGGCCTCGATTTGTCAAGGAGATCCGACGGCCCATTTTTTCCCCGAAGATCTGACGGCTCACAAAGAACCGATCTATCAGCTGGATCGGACGGTGGAGATTATTCCTTGATCAAGGGATCCGACGGCCAGATTTTTTCCATAAGGAATTTCAGCCAAAATTCAAAAATAAAAGGTAAATTATATTGTGAACATTGCAAACGCCCGCATTATACCATAGATACTTGTTGAAAATTACATGGAAAGCCGGTAGAGAAAGGAAAAAAAATATTCTGCAGCTTATCAAGTGACTGGACCAACTGGGACCAGCAGTGACCGGCCAATTACCTATGGAGAATACCAGCAATTGATGCGGAGCCTTTGCAAAAGGCGATATTGGAGAAAAAAAGGGGAAGCTATTCGGTATATCCCATTGCCTAATAAATTCCATTTCAAAAAGGGCATGGATAGTAGACTCAGGGGCGAGTGATCACATCATCTGTGATGTGAGTTTTTTCTCAACAAGAAATAGGAAATTAGAGACACCTGTTTCTATGGAACTTCCAAATGGAAATATTACTCACGTCACATCGACAGGAACAATTCAATTGACTCCTGAAATTCTTTTGAAAAATGTCTTATATGTTCCACAATTCCAGTTCAATCTCATTTCTGTGTCCAGAGTCAGCAAAGAAAATTCCTGCAAAATACTCTTTGATGCTGACAAGTGTTTTTTTTCAGGCCCTTTCGACTGGGAAATTGATGGGCTTGGGTAATGTTTCTGGAGGTTTATATTTCTGGGCCGGCACTCCAAGTCCGAATGAAACTATTTCCTTCAATAAATCATCATTGTGTAATGCTATTGCCAATGATAAAGCTTTTCTTTTTCATTCACGAATGGGACACAATGTTTTTTTTCCTTATTCAAAATGTCATGTTTGCCCCCTAGCAAAATAGTCTCGTTTGGCATTCCCTTCCAATTCGAAACGTTCAAATCATGTCTTATCCTTAATTCATGTGGATGTTTGGGGTCCATACCACACAACACATCGTGATGGTTCCCGTTATTTCCTCACGATTGTTGATGATCATTCTAGAGCAACGTGGGTATTCTTGATGCAATCAAAAGCACAAGTTCCAGCTCACTTGAAGACATTCATTGTTATGGTAAAGAATCAGTTTGGAAAATCGATTCAACGAATAAGGACTGACAATGGGAAAGAGTTTTTCAATCATGAATGCAGGTCACTCTTCTCAACCCATGGAATTCTACATGAGAGCTCCTGCACTTACACTCCACAGCAGAATGGGGTGGTAGAATGTAAACATCGTCACTTGCTGGAAGTTGCACGCGCCCTTAAGTTTCAGGCTTCTATACCAGCAGCCTATTGGGGAGATTGTGTTCTCACTGCAACTTACCTCATTAACCGGATGCCCACTCGAGTATTGGTTGGTAAGTCACCCTTTGAACTACTTATGGGAAGAAACCAGTAATAGATCATCTGCGAGTCTTTGGCTGTCTGTGTTATGCTACGACCATGGGACACCGAGACAAAATGGGACCACGAGCAAGGAAATGCACTTTTATGGGCTATCCCAACTTACAGAAGGGGTACTATCTCTTGGATGCATCAACAAGAGAATTTTTTGTGAGCAGGGACGTTATATTTCATGAAATAGTTTTCCCATTTCAGGAAGCCACTGGGGATTCAAACGTCTCCACTAGCTCCCATCCACTCATAATTGAAGACAATCAATCTCCTGAGTACTTCCTTGCTGCATCCGCAGGGCGAATAATTCCTCAAACAATTGACCAGCCTGAAGAGAGATTGGAAAGCACACATCCTGCTCAATCCAATCTTGAGGAATCATCAGATACTCGAGAAGCAACCATTCCTCCGGAGATGTCTCCTTCCCCATCAATCAATCCTCCTCGTCGGTCGGGAGGAGCCACGAGACCACCAACATGGACAAAAGATTATGTCTGTGCTTCCCTCAATGGACCAGGTATCAACTATCCGAAATCTTCTTATGTTTCCTTTGAAAGACTTTCATCGGAACATAAATGTTGCATTAGTCGTATATCCGATGAGAAAGAACCATCCACCTACGAAGAAGCATCCCAAGATCCATGCTGGCAACAAGCGATGGCAGCGAAATCGCAGCGCCGGAAGATAATCACACTTGCGGATAGTCGATCTTCCTAAAGGCGGGAAAAGTATAGGATGCAAATGGGTATATAAAATAAAATATAGATCAGATGGGTCTATTGAAAGATATAAAGCTCGATTGGTGGCGAAAGGGTATACACAACGAGAAGGCTTTGATTACAACGAGACCCTTTCTCCGGTAGCTAAAGATGTCACTGTCAGGTCTTTTTTCTCTGTAGCAGCAATTCATGACTGGTCGCTCCATCAAATGGATGTCAACAATGCCTTCCTTCATGGTGATCTAAATGAAGAAATTTATATGGACATTCCTCAGGGTTTACGGAGACAGGGGGAGGACAAAGTGTGTTGTCTCCACAAATCCCTTTATGGACTAAAACAGGCTTCCAGACAATGGTATGCAAAATTTGCCAATGCTCTCATCAACGCAAACTTCAAACAATCAAAGTATGACTATGCCTTGTTTACATGGGCTAAAGGTACGTCATCTATTTACTTGATGATTTATGTAGATGACATCCTTATCATGGGAAATGATGAAGCTGCAATAGAGAGTCTTAAAAATACTTGCATGCCACTTTTCACATAAAGGATTTAGGAGCACCTAAATATTTCCTTGGAATTGAAATTGCACGATCCCATCAAGGAATTTCTCTCGCCGAGGAAGTTCGTATTGGAAATCATATCGAAGCTAGTTTATCGGGATGCAAGCCACTGTCATTCCAATTGAACAAAATATCGATCGACTACACGGATCATTCCTGGGGAGCATCTCAAGATGATCCTGTATTAGAGGACCCGACAAGCTACCGAAACTAATAGGGAAGCTTATATATCGACCATGACCGGACGACATATCATATGCAAAGTGCGAGAACTTGAGCCAATTCATGCACAAGCCAAAAGAATCCCACATGAATGCAAAGCACAAGGTCGTCAAGTATTTGAAGCGGTGCCCGGGACTTGGAATACTCTTATCCAGGAAGTGCAATATGGAGATGACAGCCTTTTGTGATGCGGACTATGCGACATGCCCCATGAGTTGAAGGTCCGTAACTGGATTCTGCATAAAGCTTGGTGACTCACTTCTCTCATGGAAAACCAAGAAGCAAGCAACAGTCTCCCTGTCCTCAGCTGAAGCAGAGTATAGGGCTATGGCAAAAACTATATGTGAAGTTGTCTGGATACGAGGTTTACTCAGTGATCTTGGAGTACGATTGAGAGGACCTACGAAATTATATTGCGACAACGAATCGCTCTAAAGCTTGCAAATAATCCCGTGATGCATGAGAGAACCAAGCACATAGAAGTGGACTGTCATTTCACTCGGGAAAAATCCAGAAGGTGTAATTGAAACAATGGGAATTGGAACCGTTGAACAGCTGCGATGTGTTCACCAAAGCTCTTTGTCAAAGACAGCATGCATATCTCCTAAGCAAGCTGGGTGTCTTGGACATCTATAAGCCACCAGCTTGAGGGGGAGTGTTAGAGGATATGCAAGAGATAATTGGGATCAGATTGATTCGATCCTAATCTCATGCAATCAATCTTAGAAAATAGATTGAGAATTAATTGATCTGTAATTCTTTCATTCCTTTTTGAGTGTACAGATTGTATTATAATTATACATCAAAGGAGATACATCAATATACAGAGAAAAACAAGAAATTCTCTGAGCCTTCTTGCCCTGCTCTGTCTTGCTTCTTCCATCGCATCACCTTCTTACACTCTTCCTCCTCTTCCTCCAATCTTGTCAGCTCTCCACCCCGGCGCTGTCCAGTCTCACCAAATGCGCGTCCCTCTCCGTCGAGAACCCTGACGACGTCCTTGTCGGCGGCAACATAGCCTACAGCTTCTCTGTCTGGTTCAACAAACCCCCACCTCGGTCCGTCGCCGCCTGCACCCCCGTCTACCTGGCCAACGGTCAGGCCCCTGTCAACGGTCGACACTCCACCTTCTCCCTCCTCGACTCGGGCGACCTTGTTCTCAACGACACAGGGAATGTCGTTTTCACCAACAACAGCGGCGTCCTGTGGCAGAGCTTCGACTCGCCGACCGACACCCCCCTCCCTCAGCAACCACTCACCAGAAACACATTCCTGATCTCCGCTCGGAGCCGGTACGACTACTCAACCGGGTTCTACAAGCTTTACTTCGACAATGATAATGTCCCCCGCCTCCACTTCTATGGCCCGTCAATCTCGGGGGTGTACTGGCCGTTACCGTAGGTCCCGATTCCTCTACGATAGCAGCCCCTTCCAGTCCTCCGATAACTACTCGTTCTACACCTCCGGCTATGCATGGAATTGGAAGGATGACCCTCGACTTCGATGGCAACTTGCGGGTCTACACCCGAGCCGGACTCGGCGCGGGGGCCGTGACGGGCGAGGCGATCGGCGGCATCCCCGCTTCATCCACGTGGTGTGTGGCAACAAAAGCCTTCGCAGCTACGAGCAACCCAAGCGGCAGAGCTGCTCCTGGCCCAAGGTCCTACCCAACTAGTCGGCCGGTTGCATGCCCGATCTCACGTTCTGTAACGAGTGCGTTGTCGACGAGATCGGGCTTGTGAAGCTCCTGTACATCGATTTCCATGGCTACGACTACAACACCACCCTCGAGAAGTGTCGGCAGACTAGCTTGAGCCTGTGCGGCTGCCGAGGATTCTAGATATAGTGGGTCGATGTCGAGCTCCGGCGGCACGTTTGATTGCTACTCGAAGATCGAGCTCCAGAAAGGCCACAACCTGCCCAGCTTCACCGACGAGTTCTTCATCAAGGTCCACAAGAACAAGACCTTCACCGAGGACCAGCTGGAGAAGAGGACTCAGAACTGTTGCTATCCGACTGTGAAGGTGAAGGTCTTGGATAGGCCTTCCGCCAAGAAAGGCAAAAACGGGGCGGCAAGCTTCCTGCTCTGGTTCACTTGCGTTGTTGGAGGGATCGGATAGAGATCGAGGTGGTGTTCTTGGTGCGGTTCCTCTTGATTAGGAACCAGCAGCACGTCACTTCAAGCGGTTCGCCTATGACGAGCTCAAGGAGGCAACGGCGAATTTCAGCAAGGAGATCCGGCGGGATCCGGTATGTACAAGGCCATATTGCCGGATGATTGGGTCGCAACGGTGAAGGCGGTCGGCAATGCTATTAAAGAAACAAAGATGCACATATCAGCTGATGAATTGGAAGAAGCTGATCAAGCTAAGCAAGTGAAGATACCTGAAGAAAACAGAGGAGCTGAACAAGAACTGAGCAAAATTAAAGATAGTTAGAAGCTCAGTCGAAGTAGCCACAGCTGAACAAGACAGCCAATGAACTAGAAGCTGCAAACAAAACAAAGCAAGCTTGAAGATTAGTGAAGAGCTGTAAAAGGAGACTGAAGAGACAAATAATATACTAACAAACCATGAGAAGGCTGAGCTGGTAGTCCAAGTGAAAAGAACATAAGATTTCTCACCTTACTGAAGAAGCTGCACATGTCAAGATTAATCTTTCTTTCTGCTCTCAAAGTCTGTTAGTGATATTGTTAAATCTGTTGAGTCAAGTCAAGGTAGTTAGAAGCTTGAGTATAAATAGTTATAGGGAAAACCGAGAAGGGTGGTTTTCATTTAAACTCAAACTACTCTGTTCTCTCATATCCTCTGTTCTTCCTCTAAAAGTTCTCTCTGTATTCTCCTTTATCTCATATAGAAAAGCCTTGTATCAATATACTAGCATGGAATTGATGAAGAATGTATTACAGATGGATTACAGCTGATTGACCAGCATTTGCAGAACACAGAATTTCTTCATTTACAGGTTATGTACTTGATTATATTTCTTCTCATGGTATCAGAGCTCATTTCCTGGGAAAGATAGATCTACTACTGAAAGTTGTATGATGATCACATGAGCAAGATATTATGAAGATCTCGTCGATTCTGAATTAGCTGTTCTCTCGGAGTCTACTGGTTTGTTTACTGGATTGTTCTGTGTGTTTCTTTGATCTCTCAAAGTTTAATGGAGTATATCAAAAGCTTCTGAACACATAAGAATGGCAACCGGATTGCAGAAGTATTCATTTCCTATCCATGTGAATATAGCTAACTTTGTTACAATCAAGTTAAATGAAGAGAACTTTCTGTTATGGCAAGCTCAGTTTAACAGATTCCTGAAAAGTTAGGACTTGATTGGTTTCATTAATGGTGAAACATTACCTCCTGCTCAAATGATACAAACCGAGATGGGGGAAGTGCTGAATCCTGATCATCTGGATTGGATAAAACCTGATCAGTTGATATCATCATGGATAAGTGGTGCAGTATCCGAAAATATTCTAAGTCTAATAATTGGCTTAGAAACCTCATTTGAAGTCTAGCAAACACTTATAAATCGGTTTACACAAAAGTCTGTTGCAAAAGAATTTGAACTCAGGGGGAAACTGCAAACTTGTAGAAAAAGAGATAGATCATTGAATGAGTATCTTAGAGAATTCAAAACTATCTGTGACCAGTTGAATGCAATAGGTAAGCCTGTTGATGATATAACCAGGATGTTTGGGATACTTGAGGGTCTACGTTCTGAATATGGAACTTTCAGAACAACCATGTACTGTATCAAACCTCAGCCAGAGTATGATGAGGTTATTTCTCAATTAGAGAGATATGAAATGAGATTGCAAACATATTCTGTTAATCAGTATAACACTAACCTGGAGTATTACGGACAAAGAAGGACTGTAGTAGGCTTGCAGAAGTTTAATCCTAGAAATCAAGGAGGAAATGGTCGAGGAAATTATAACTCTGGTAGAGGACAGTTCAATAACAGAAGAGATTATGGAAATATGTTTACTGAGACAGGAAGAAATCAACAGAACATAATGAATGCTCCTAATCTGACTAAGCAAGATCAGATAAACAAAGATAGCTGGTCCAACTATGGACAAGGGTTTAGACCCTATACAAACCCCTCACAGAAATATCAAAGTGTTAGATCCTATCCACCACAAGGCTCAACTAGTACCAAGCATGTACAAGATACAAAATCAATGAATAATTTTCCTCTAGAATGCCAAATTTGTAAGAAACCAGGTCATACAGCACTTAGATGCTAGTATCACTTTGACAATTCGTATCAAGCAGATGAAATACCAACTACCCTGATAGCAATGCATGTCGAGGATCCTTATGGCTTAGAATGGTATCCAGACACAGGGGCTACATCACATATTACTGCCGAACCTGGTATAATTCAAAACTATGCTGAATACTATGGTAATGATACAGTTATGATTGGAGATGGATCCAATTTATCAATCTCATGTATTGGAAATGGAACACTTAATACAACAGCTAGCACATTACCACTGAATGATGTTTTAATAGTTTCTGAAATAAAAAAGAATCTTCTTTCTGTATCAAAGTTGACAGAAGACTATCCTTGTTCCTTTATATTTGACAAACATGGGGTGTATATGAAGGACAACTACAAGCATACAATGGTGAAGATAGGAAGGAAAGTCAGAGGGCTGTATCGAGTGGAACCTAGAGCCACAGAAACTTACTTTACACAAATTCAACCTGAAGTAGAGGAAGATGTCTGGCATCTGAGGCTTGCACATACAAGCTTAAAAACAGTAAAGATCCTGCAAAATCAAAATCTGATTCAGTACAATTCGAAAGCTTCAAGTATGTGCAGCAGTTGTCAAATTGCAAAAAGCTCAGCCTTGCCTTTTTCATTCTCAGAACATATTTCTAATGTTCCCCTAGAAAAGATACACTGTGATGTATGGGGGCCATCACCAATTCCTTCTGTCCAGAATTTTCGATACTATGTTGTCTTTGTGGATGATTTTTCTCGGTATAGTTGGATATACCCAATGAGACAGAAGTCAGAAGTATATGAAGTGTTTGTTATGTTTCAAAGACTAGTAGAGAAACAGCTTGATCAAAAAATTAAAGTGTTTCAGAGTGATGGAGGAGGAGAATTCACTAATATGAAATTTCAGAATCATCTACAACAATGTCGAATTAAACAACACATTTCCTGTCCTTATACACCAGAGCAAAATGGTGTTTCTGAGAGAAAACATAGACATATTGCTGAACTGGGCATTGCAATGTTATATCATGCAAAAGTATCATTGAAATACTGGGTTGATGCATTCAAAACAACAGTCTATATAATTAACTTGCTTCCCACAGCAAAGTTACATATGAAGTCACCACACTATAAACTGTATAGATAGGACCCAAATTATGCTCATCTACGGGTCTTTGGAGCAGCCTGCTATCCAAACCTCAGACCCTATACAAAGCATAAATTTGATCCAAGATCTCTCCCTTGCATATTTCTTGGATACAGTGAGAAATACAAAGGCTACAGGTGTCTCTTGCCAACTAATGGTCGTGTCTATATTAGTAGGCATGTAGCTTTTAATGAGAAAGAGTTCCCTTTTTCTCGAAGAGTCCTCAATGAATATCAACAAGGCTCTGAATTATACAAACAATGGATAAAAGGAGTGTTGAATCCTATATCCAACATTCCAGTATAGGTTCAGTCACAATCAAATAAGTTGATTGAATCTTCATATAACACTGGATCAAATCAGTTTCATCCAGAAATGCAGGACAATGGATCCAGTATAACAGCACACACAAGCATATCGCAACTGAACACAGTACCTGAGGCAGAGCTGCAAACTATGCCTGAAAATGCTGAAGAACAAGTATCAATAAGTCAAGAACCTGGCTCAGCATCACCTATCAATACAGAGCAAGCTTCAATCAATTCTATATCAGCAAACACACAAGGTACAACTTCTACTCATCCTATGTAGACTAGACTAAGGTCAGGAATTATTAAGGCAAATCCCAAATATGCATGTCTAGCTGAATATCAGATTCCTCTCGAACCAAGGTCAGTAAAGTCTGCATTAGCACACAGAGGATGGCGTGAAGCAATGCAAGAAGAGATGGATGCATTATATCTAAATAAAACCTGGGAATTAGTTCCTAGAGCTGAGCAAATGAATGTAGTTGGCTGCAAATGGGTGTTTAAAACCAAACTTGCACCTGATGGCAGCTTGGACAGACTGAAAGCTAGGCTTGTAGCCAAAGGCTTCCATCAAGAACAAGGTCTTGATTTCACTGAAAAATCCTGTATCGCCAGCTGAAAAATCCGCCCAATCGGCGGCATGGAATCCATGGCGAGGATCTGTGAGCGGAAGCCGAGGTAGGTTTCGTTCAAGATCAGGAGAAAACGTGTATCTTCTCCCGATCCTTGATGGATCTGTATTGTTTGAGTGTGGAATCTAGTCCTTCAAGTTTTTCTTCGGCCGCCTCGAGGTTATTCCATAGTGACGAGAGTCGATTGAAAACGGCCATGAACGTCATGTTGCCTTGCTTTAATTCGCTGAGTTCCTGCATCAAGGTAAAAATCTTCGCCTGGTCCAGCTTTCCATACATTTCCCTGATATTTTCCCACATATTTTGGGCATCTTCGGTTGGTGGGAGCCTTGCCGCAACCTCTGGGGAGAGGCAATTGCCGATCCAGGTACGGACCAGGCGGTTGCTCTTCCTCCAGAGGCGTGCTAGGCGTTCTTCCACAGGAACCGGGATGGTTCCATCGAGAAAACCATCTTAGTCTTTGGTTGCCAGGGCGCGCCGGAATTCCTGTGACCATCTCGTGTAGTTCTCAGGTCCGGTCAGCAGCTGGCTGATCAGCCGTAGCTCTGGCCCGTCGGCGTTGGAGATGAACAATGGATCACCAGGTTCGGGTCGTCCAGCGAGCGCCGTCGCCGGAAATGGCAGAAAGCTAGGCGCAAAATTCGGATAAGTGTTCGGGTGGATGTTCGCCCCTTGACCCGATTCGGTTGACCCGATTGGATACCCCACATGAAAAAAACCCGGGTAGGGATTTGTTCCCGTACCCGGCTCTCCCGATCCGCTCATCTGCTCCGATCCGATGGATGGGTTTGCCCCATTCGTGGTTGGTGGACCTCCATCGGTTTGGACGTAGCCCTGGTGACCCACGAATGTAGACGATGATGGATTTGGGTTTCCCCCAAAGAAAAATGGATACGGAATCCATTGGTATGGTTGACCCGCCAAGGGTTGCCCCACATTTGGCTGAGTCTGCGTGGGTCGCCACTGTATAGGTTGAGGCTGCGTGAGCGGAGGCTGCGTTTGTTGATCCACGGCTGAATGATGTTCAGCCGTTGAGTCTTGAGGCGTTTCTTCAATTGGTGTGTTGCCGGTGGCAGAGATACTGGATCGTGGAGAGACCATGGTGAGTAAAAAAATCTCCCTTCGATTTGCTGATTCTAATGTCGAGTGCAACCTTTTTCTGTAGGTTGGAGATGTCTTCGGTAGAGGAATGAAACGAAAGCAAAACAAGAGCTTGGAATCTCTGATACCATGAGAGAAATCGAAGGTGATGAGAGAAGAACGAAGAATTTCTTATTTTCCTCATTCATGGTTTGAGTATTGTACAGACTCTAGGTATATAGACTAGCTTTGTACAATTAGTGGAAATAAAGAATTCTATGTATCAATTCAGATTCTATTCTATCAAGTATGTATCAATCTAATCTTTAATTGATCTAAATACATAATCAAATCAGAAGTTTCCGACTTGTTGTCGCATATCTTCTAACAGTTTTCTTTTGGATGCGTCCACTTTTGTGAAGATGAACAGAATGAATGAAGGATGCAGAATGAACAAGAAACTTTTGGATTTACTTCTCTTTCTGTGTATTCACGGCACAAACTGTTCATTGCAGAGCATGCTCCAATGGCTTGCTCTGTTTTTCTTTATATATTACATGAACTCAACAAAGAAGAGCTTAATCAACTAAAGAATGGAAAACTGATTAAAAATAGAAAAGAAGAAACTGTTGTTTTAATTTGTTACACAAGCTAAATTGAATAACAGTTCTTCAGCAAAGGATGTTCTCTCTAAGTTGAGCACATGGAAATCTTCATCACCGACTTCGTGGCTTTCCTAGTCAACTGGTTTTAAACATTATGCATACATGTGGCTGGCAATGTCATTGACTTGCGTGTTGCACTTCCTCTGATCTTTTTCACAACAACAGCCCTTTCATTCTCTTCCTTCATTGAAACCGCAACAGAGTATTCTCTTTGAGTTGGCTGTGCTCTGATATTCTTAACATCCCCCCCACAAATTGGGAAGGGGTAAGAATCCTATACCCAATTTGGTTCTAATAGTATAGTGAGCAAAACGTGATAATGACTTGGTAAAAATGTCAGCAAGCTGAAGATTACTTGGAACATATCGAACACTTAGTGATCCTGAGGAGACTTTTTCACGAACAAAATGAAAATCAACTTCGATATGTTTGGTACAAGCATGTAGAATGGGATTAGCCGTAAGAGATAGCAGATTTATTATCACAGAACAAGAGTGTTGGTGTTGTGAGAGAGATACCGATATCTTGTAGAACAAAGCTGATCTAGGTAAGATCAGCAGTAGTGGACGCAAGTGCTCGGTATTCAGCTTCTATGGAAGAACAAGATACAGTAGGTTGTTTCTTAGCTGACCATGAGAGAAGATTAGAGCCAAGATAAGTGCATTATCTAGTAGTGGAACTTCTGGTGTTAGCACAGCCAGCCCAATCAGCATATGAGAATCCATATAGAGCTATGTAACTGTTAGAATTGATAAAGATCCCAAGATGAGCTGTTCCTTTAACGTACCGAAGAACTCTTTTCAATTTATGAAAATCTGCAACTATTGGGTGTTGCATTTTCTGACATAGTAGGTTCGTTGCATAAGCAAGATCGAGGCGGGTGATTGTCAAATATTGAAGACCACCCACTAGATTTCTATAATCAAGGGGATTAGCAAGCAGAGTATTATCATTTGTCATGGCAACTGATCTAAGTTGTAGAGGAGTTGATACAGGTTTACATTATGTCATGTGAGCCTTGGCAAGTAGATCAATAACATACTTGGTTTGGCAGAGAAACGGATCTTGAGAGTTACGTTTGGCTTCAATTCCTAAGAAGTAATGGAGATAGCCGAGATCTTTTATGTGGAAGTGAAGACTCAGTAACTTGATCAGTGTAGCTAGTAGCTGATTTAAGCTGCCAGTCAGCACTATGTCATCTACATAGAGCAATAACAGCACTGTATCTGATCCAGTGTGAAGCACAAAGAGGGAAGGATCAGTTATGCTATAGAAAAAGCCATTCTCAAGAAGAAAATTACTAAATTTATCAAACCAGTCACACGGCGCTTCACAAAGACCATATAGAGACTTCTTTAGAAGACATGCACATTGAGGTTTTTGAGGATGTATAAACCTAGGTGGTTGCTCCATATACACTGTCTCATTTAATGTTCCATGTAGGAAAGCATTTTTAACATCAAGCTGATGTATTGTCCAGTTCTTCATCATTGCCACAGAGAATACTATATGAATGGTGGCATGCTTAACAACAAGACTAAATGTTTCAGTAAAATCAACTCCCTCTTCTTGATGAAACCCCTTAGCGACTAACCAAGCCTTTAGTATGTTAAGACTGCCATCAGGTGCTAGTTTAGTTTTAAACACCCATTTACAGCCTATGAAATTCATCTGGTTAGTTCTGGGAACTAGTAGCTATGTCTGATTTTCATGCAGAGCATCCATTTCATCCTTCATTGCTTTGTACCAACCTTCATAAGCTAAGGCTGATTTAACTGATCATGGTTCCAGAGGCACTTTATATTCAGCCAAACATGCATACTTGAGATTTGGCTTTATGATGCTAGATTTCAGTTGAGTCTGCATAGGATGAATAGAGTGAGTACCTTGAGAATTAGATGTAGAATTTTGTTGTTCTTGATCAATGATGATTTCAGCTGGTGCGACAGTTATGGAAGTAAGAACTGGTTGCTCTTCAGTAATTGAGTCTGACTGTATCTGTGTGAAAGGTGAAATTTGTGGCAAACCTACAAGATATGATACATTAGTGTGATCATCTTCCAAAATATTACTATGCTGGAAGTTTGTTGTATGTTCGTTGAAGCCACTTTTCACTTGTGCTGTGCTTGTGGAATCTAGAAGGTTAACTTCTTCTGCCCATCGTTTATACAGAATAGTATATTGATTATAGTCTGTTGTCAATTTCTTTGTGAAAGGAAAGAAATGTTCATCAAACACCACATGTTGACTAATATATATATGACCATCAGTAGGCACAAGGTAGCGATATCCTTTATGGCGCTCACTGTATCCTAGAAATGCACAGGTAAGAGATCTGGGGTCGAATTTATGTTGTGCATAAGGTCTAAGACAGGGGTAACATGCACATCCAAAGACCCTTAGATGTTCATAACTTGGCTGCTGATGATGAATTTTGTTGTAAGGTGAGTCCGTTGTAACTTTGGTGTGGGTAGGATATTCACAATATAGTTACTTGTCATGAAGGCATTTACCCAAAATTTCAATGGAACTCTAGAGTGATACAGCATAGCTAAACCCAGTTGAACTATGTGACAATGTTTCATTTTTGAAATTCCATTCTATTTTGGTGTATGTGGACAAGACATATACTGTTTTATACCACAATTTCGCAAATGATTCTGAAATCTATTGCTTGTGAACTCTCCTCCACCATCACAATCAAAAATTTTGATTTTATGATCGAATTGCTTCTCGACTATTTTCTGAAATATGACAAAGATATCATAAAATTCCGACTTAAGCTTTATTGGATTAATCCAACTATAACGGGAAAAATTGTCTACAAAGATGACATAGTACTTAAAGTTTTGAAAAGAACTAACTAGTGAGGGACCCCAAATGTCATAGTGTATATTTTCTAAAGGAACAATAGATGTGGAATCTGATAAGGGAAAAGGTAATGCTGTACTCTTTGCTACTTGACAGCTTCTACATATGGTTTGAGTTTTTGCATTACAGTAAATCAATTTCTAATTCTGTAGATGCTTCACTATTTTCGAGTTGGTATGAGCTAATCTCTGGTGCCACACGTCTTCTGCTACAGCTTTGTGTCTTTGAGTGAAGAATGCTTATGTAGTTTGTGAGCCCACTCGATAAAGTCCTTCCGAGCATCACTGTTGTATTGGTGTGATTGTCCTTTATATAAACTCCAGTTTTATCAAAGACAAATGAATAAGGATAGTAATATGTTAGTTTTGAAACTGAGAGAAGATTCTTCTTGATTTCAGGAACAATCAGTACATCATTTAGAGGTAATAAATTGTCTTCAGTATGTAACAGAGTATCACCAATATAAGCAATAGGCATACATGAACCATTTCCTATCATGGCTGTATCAGTTTCACTATACTTAGAGAAGTTATGAAGAATACTCGAATTTGCATTGATGTGAGCTCTTGCACCAGTATCTAGATACCACTCATTTCCTCTTGGATCCTCAAGATGCATTACTGCCAATGCTGTTGGAATTTCTTCAGCTTGATATGAGTTATCAAATTGATACCAGCAACGAAGTGCATCATGTTCTGGATGTTTACAAATTTCGCACTCCAGTCGAGCATGTTCTGTCGTTTTCTCATCCTACAAGTGTTTATTGAATGTTAAAGTCGAAAATGGATAAGATTTGATATCTAGATACCTTTGTGAGTAACTTGCATAAGGTCGAAATCCCTGTCCAGATCCAAGCAAGTCATTTCTCTGCTTGAATTACTGATCCACTTGATCTTGATTCAAGCTATTCGGCCTGTAGTTCTGACTTCTTCCAGAATATCCATAACCACGACCCTTATTGTTAATCGCACGTCCTCGACCATAGTTACGTCCCCCTCTGTTACTGCCTCTTTGACTTACAAAACTAGAGTTCTGGGGAACATATTCTTTGTCAGAGTTCCCGATTTGCTGAATTTCAAATTTTCTTTGTCCAAAATAAGCTAGATTGGGGTTGTACTGGTTCATCGAATAGCTCTGCAGCCTTGTTTCAAATCTTTCTAGTTGTGCTATTACTTCATCATATTCTGGTTGGGGTTTCAAGCAGTACATAGTGGTTCGAAAGTTTTCATATTCAGATCATAGTCCTCTTAGAACACCAAACATTTTGATTATCGCATCTACAGGCTTTTCGATTGTATTTAGCTGATCACAAATTGATTTGTATTCTCTGAGATAAACAGAAGGAATAAGTGCTGCAGAAGTCCTAAAACTTGTCACGAAAATGCATTTGAGTCCTAACTTGCAAAAAATGCAAATAAGTCCTAAAACTTGTCAAAATGTTTTAATCGAGTCCAAAAACCGATGCCGTTAGCATTTTCCATTAAAAATGCTGACGTTGCATTTTAAATGATTTTTATTTTCCGTATGGATTTTTTAATTATTTATTATTTATTATTTAAAAAATTAGAATTATTCATTTTATCTTCTTTTCACCAAAAACTAAAAAAGAAAAAAGAAAAAAAAATTATTTTTAAAAATTATTTTAAAAAAAATAGTGTCTCCTCTCCCCCGCCGTTGCTGCCCATCATCGGAGGGGTTGGTGATGGTCGCAGGCCCGGGCGGGGTGGTCGGCCCCAAGCGAGGGCCGATAACCAGCCTCGGGTGACTCTCGTCGGCCCTTGCCTTGGGCCGGCGACGACTCGCCGAGGGCGGGCGACAGCCCTTGGCCCCCGTGAGGGCCACCGGGCCCAGATCTAGGTACCCTCGCTCGAGCTCGAGCCCCTCGGCGATGAGCGGTGGCGGTGGGGGAAAGGAGCCGCTAATTTTTTTTAAAATAAATCTTTTAGCTTTTCTTTTTAGTTTTTGGTGAAAATAAAATAAAATGAATAAAATGAATAAATTTAATTATTTAGTTTTTAAATCTATATTTTAAATGATTAAAAAATAATTAAAAATATCCACTTGGAATATAAAAAATAATTTAAAATGCCACATCAACATTTTTAACGAAAAGGTTAACGATGTTGGTTTTAGGACTCAATTGACACATTTTGACAAGTTTTAGGACTTATTTGCACTTTTTGCAAGTTTTAAGACTCAAATGCACTTTCGTGATAAGTTTTAGGACTTATGCAGCACTTATCCCTAAATAGAAAGAATTCGATGTCGTTTCTCACAAGCTTGCAAATTCTCTAGCAACTGATTTTTGTGTAAAATGATTAAAAAGCGTTTGCCATACCTCATTGGAAGTTTCTAAAGCAATGATCAAGCTCAGGATGTTTTTACAGCTCTACTAATCCATGATGATACAAGCTTATCAATTATTGTCCAATCCGTGTAATTAGGATTTATAGTTTCAGCTTCACAACATTCAATTTCAACCTGTAACATCCGAGAAAGTGATGGAATTTCACCACTAATGAAGCCAAAAAGCTCTTGGCTTCGAAGAAATCTGTGGAACTGTGCTTGCCACAACAGAAAATTGTCTTCAGCAAGTTTGATCGTGACGAAATTGGAGATGTTAACATATATTGGAAAGGGGTATATCTGTGTTCTTGCTGCAATTTTCGTGTTCTCAAAGCTTTGACGATGATGATAATGGTGATGCTGTGATTGTAGTCACGATTACCTGTTGAACTTACAAGAAGTAGTTCTGTACGTGTCACTAATGATGCTCAGATCTTGACAAAGAAGAACTATGCGAGTGCAAAGCACTTTGAGATCTTTGAATCAACAAAGAAAATAGAACAGAGAGATGCGATCAGCGGAGTTCAGGAGCTACTTCGATCTGCTATGACTTCAACACCTTCGATTGGATTTTGCGAGTGATCGATTACTGAACTAGACTATCCAACAAGGATGATTGTAGGCTCTGATACCATGTGAAGATGAACAGAATGAATGAAGGATGAAGAATGAAAAAGAAGCTTTTGGATTTACTTCTCTTTTTGTGTATATTCACAGCACAAACTGTTCATCGCAGAGCATGCTCCAATGGCTTGCTCTATTTTTCTATATGTATTACATGAACTCTTCGATTTTACAGCGAACGAGTTTTCTCTCTACAATGGTAGAGGAGACCCTCCCATGGATGGAGTTCTTCCCTATCCCCAAAGGGTGATAGCATTCCAAAACCCTAAATCTTAAGACTCCAGCCTTCATCTTTCACAATATGGAGAGTTCATCCCGTCAAATCCCTGAAAAACCAAACACCCAGCATCCAAAACCCCAACCTCCCTTCTCTCTCGAACCCCAAAACACTAAAACCCTAAACATCGAGTGCTACTGATTCTCCCCTTCAGCCTCCTCCCCCAAATCTCAATTGCTGGGTTCAATGAAAGACCAGCATATCATACCCAAATCCCTAACCCATTGCCATTATTTTGAAAACACACAACCCATTAGTAACTATTAAACACCCAACACACACTGTTTCATCACTCATAGCGGTTGATTTCTCCTTAGTCTTGATGCTGGAGCTCCCTTCAATCAAAACCCAGGAACACATCCAAAGCAAGTATGATCTCCCAAAACTAGCTCTGGAAATGAAGACCCCTTCTGCCGTATCAAATGGAACCCTAGCCCTCTCCATGATCTGAATTTGCACCAGCAAGTTTTAAAATGGAGAGTAAGGAGGAAAATCAGTTTTGAATCACTGCTCTATGCAAAAGTTTAGGCCATTTATGGTTAGAAGATGATGAGGTTGCTGTCAAGGAGGAAGCACCGCCTAATAAACTTGTTGAATGCAGCCACACTCTTTTTGGTAAGCTACTCTCAAAGCCGAATGTAAACTTCCAAGCATTTTGTAATACGATGAAGAAGGCATGGAAAGTAGAATCAGTGGAATGCTCTCAAAAAGAACCTAGGTTTTCTCATTTGTATTTAAATCTGAAGCAGACAAAGAACGGGTACTAAAAACAGGTCCTTGGTCTTTTGCAAGTAATTTGCCGGTTCTAAAGCAATGTGTACCTTATATTCCTGAGCATTGTTACGATTTTCTGCGTTATGACTTTTGGATTCATATTGTGGGCTTGCCTCTTGGTTGGATTGTGGAGGAAGTGTATTTTGATGTTGCTGGAAAAGTTGGAAAAGTTAAGGAAATTCAGTTAGAAAACAAAGGAAATGTGCCATATAAAATAGGGAAAGTAAGAGTTGAACTTGAACTTTCAGCTCTTCTAAAAACATGGGGTCTAGAGAAGATTGGGGATAAAAAGATATGGGTAGAGTTCAAATATGAACGCCTCCCACATTTCTGCTACTCCTGTGGAAGGTTAGGGCACTACGCTTCTTATTGTGAAAAATACCTTATGAAAAAACTGAATGGGCAAAAAATAGGGCAAGGAAATGTGGCCATTGGCTTAAAGCAGATGTAAAGGAAAAAAGTCCTCATTGGGAAGCATTTTATGGGAAAATAATCCCTAATCAAGAGGATGAGGAACATGTACCCGAAACTCCTATTCAGTCGTCTAACCTTGAGATTGTGGGGTGGAGAGAATCTGAGATTAATGCTGGACTTGTTTGAAACAAAAAAAGGGCAGAAAACCCATCCTCAAACGAGCATAGAGAAGAAGACATGAGAGATCCAGTAGTTAAGACAGGAAAGGGGAAACAAACACTGTATTTGTTAGATTTTTACTGTTTCGGGGCTGACTAAAACAGGAGGAAACAGCAGGAAAGGATCAAAGTTTCAAAAAGCAAAAAAACAAAAGAAGGTTGAGGGGTCGAGTCTGCTGGTGATCAATGAGATGGAGTTATTAGAGACTCTTATCCAGCTGGTGAAAGAGGGGAAAGAATGGGCTTTGGTGGCTAGCCCTAATAAGCCACCAGAGACATCATGAGGATATTGAGCTGGAACTGTCAGGGGCTAGGCAATCCCCTGACGTTCCAGGAGCTTCAAGCCTTAGTGGCTCTTGAAAGGCCTAATGTGGTTTTTCTAATGGAAACCCAAAAACAGGGAAACACTGGTGGAAAGGGTACGAAGGAGACTTAAATACCAAAATTCATTCTTGGTGCAGCCAATAGGAAATGCAGGTGGTTTGGCACTCATGTGGAGTGAAGAGATTAAAGTTAAGGTGCAATGTAGTTCAAATCATTTCATTGATACGGAATGTGAAGATCCTACCAGTGGCCATCAAATGAGAGTTACTTTCCTTCATGCTTCAACAAACCACGAGGAGAGGCTCCAATTATGGCAACAACTTCGATGTTTTCATATATCTAATCGACTACCATGGCTATGTATGGGTGATTTCAATGACATTTTGTATAGTTGGGAGAAGGAAGGAAAAAGGGAGACAGATTACCATCGCATTGCAGCCTTTCGAGATATGCTCAACGAATGCGCATTAATGGACATTAATAGCAAAGGATGCATGTATACGTGGACCAACAATAGAGGAGGAGAATACTTGGTGAAAAAGCATTTAGATAGAGCTATATGTACAATGGAATGGCGTGTCACCTTCCCAAATGCATAAATTCTGGCATTACCATTGGTAGGGTTAGTCGGATCACAGCCCACTTATGCTTTCATTATATCTAGTTCATGGAAAAAGGACAAGAGCTTTCAAGTTCGAAGCGTATTGGCTAGAAGAAAAAGAATGCAAGGATGTTATTATGTATATTTGGGCTGAGGATTATCAAGCTCATAGAAGTTTTTCATAGAAAATTCACCAAGTAACGGAGGAACTAGCTGAATGGAGCTGAAAGAAGTTCTCCAATGCATCATATCAAATTAAGGGACTCAAGAAGTGTCTAATGGACATTACAAACAGCAACACCCGAGATTTCAGCAAAGAAGAAGTTCAACAAATAAAGGTGAATATTGATCAACTATGGAGATAGGAAGAGATGTATTGGGGACTAAGGTTTCGGATAAATTGGTGACAATGGGGAGATAAAAATACTAAGTATTTCCATGCTATAACAATACAAAGGAGGCAACGAAACAAAATAACCATGCTGAAGGTGGATGAACAGAATTGGAGCAAGGATGCCAAGGTGCTCAAAGGACATATTGTGGATTACTATCAATTCCTTTATGACTCGATGGGACCAAGGGACTTCCAACCCATATTAAATCAATGTCCAACTGTTGTTACTACAGAAATTAATGAGCATTTGATGGTTGCCATATCGTCGGGGGAAGTGAAAGAAGTTGTTTTCCAGCTAGGTTCTCTAAAGGGTCCAGGACCACACGGGTTAAATGGACAATTTTACCAGCATTTTTGGGAGGAAATAAAAATGGATGTGGTGCTTTTGGTTCAGAAATTTTTCGAGACAGGTCATCTTGATCCCCTTCTCAACAAGACACACATTTCCCTAGTACCGAAAGTCAAAAATTCAAAAAGTATATGCCAATTCTGACCAATCAGCTTATGTAATTTCGGCTACAAAATCATATCGAAGGTATTGGCAAACAGATTAAAACCTTGGCTTCCATAGATCATCGAACAGGAACAAAGTGCCTTTGTTCAAGGTCGACAAATCCAAGGCAATATCCTCATCGTTCAAGAAGTGTTGGATCAAATGAGGATAAAGAACAGGAAAAAGAAATTCCAGGCAATATTGAAGCTGGACATGCAAAAAGCATATGACAAGGTAGAACGGGATTTCCTTTGAATGAGCATGTTATAGATGAGATTTTGTGACCAGTGGGTAAATTTAATCATGCAATGTGTGTCAATGGTTTCCTTTAATGTGAAAGTCAATGGGGAGCCAACGGAGTACTTCTCACCAACACGGGAGATTCGACAAGGCGATCCATTATCCCCTTATCTATTCATATTGACAGCTAATGTACTCTCTTGGATGATGCACAAAGCCATAGAGGATGGAAGTATCAAAGGAATAAAACTAAACAGGTATTACCTTACCCTTTTCCACTTGCTATTTGTTGATAATGCCATATTTTTTTTTTATGGATGGGACTGTTAGAGAATGTCAAAATTTGGCGGCTATTCTAAATCAATATTGCTATGCGATGGGTCAAGCGATAAACCTAAATAAGTCAGGTATCTTCTTCAGCAAGGGTTGTTAACTAGAGTTGAAGGGGAATATGGCACAAGAAATGCGAGTGCCAAGTATTGACAAAACAGGGAAGTACCTTGGAATATTATCTGAATGGGGTCAAACAAAGAAAGAGATGTTTGTGTGGATACTAGCAAGAGTGAACATGAAGTTAGAGGGATGGAAAAAAAAATTATTGTCCAAAGCTAGAAAAGAAATCTTGATAAAAACTATTGTGCAAGCGCTGCCCCAATATGCAATGTCAATCTCCAAGATACCTATCTCGGTTTGTCGAGCCATTGAACAAAGGATTGCAGCATTTTGGTGGAAGCAAACTGAAGCCAAGAAAGGCATGCACTTGAAGAATTGGGAGGTTCTAAAATCCAAAAAGGACAGGGGAATGCTAGGCTTTAAAGATTTGTTTACCCTTAACAAAGCCTTGTTGGGAAAGCATGTGTGGCGATTATCCTAATCACCTTTAGCTTTATGGAGTAAGATATTGAGAGGCATATATTTCCCTAATGGTGACTTATGGAAAGCAAAAAGAGGTCAAAGACCGTCTTGGGGAGGGCAGAGCATTCTAATGGGATGGGATGCCATAAAACCAGAAATAAGATGGGCTGTGGGAGATGGGAAATCAATTAACCTACGCCAAGATCATTGGTTACCACAGGGAGTGCTAGGAGGCCTCGCAAACAAGGAAGATCCCCAAATGGTCGCTGAATTAATTGATGAGGTAAGGAAGGAGTGGAAAGAACCGGTGTTGCACTATCTTTTTAAAGGGAGAATTGTCAACAAAATCCTGTCTATACCTATTGCCTTGCAGCCAAAGGAAGATCAAGTGATTTGGACAGGAAGTAAGAATGGGAATTACAAAGTTAAAAGCGGATACAACAACATCTATGCTAAATCCACACAATAAGACTATAACAGGGCATCAACCTCCTACTAGCCACCCCGAGAGCTATGGACAAGAATATGGCAGTTACTAATGGCCCCCAAATTGAAGATTTTTCTATGGAGCTTGTGTCAAAATGCTGTGAAGGCATCCTTGTAAAAAAATTGACTCTATCCTCACTGATCTAAGTCTAGGTCCATTTCATTGGTATCAGAGTTATGGTTTCGTTTCTAACCATGTCCATTCCATGCGCTTAGTAGGTGAATCTAGTACTGAGAAGATCTCTTCACAATATGTCAGATTCTGAAATACTTGAAGCACCTGTTATTGTTGCTGCACCACCATCTTCCTCCACCCCTTCGGATTTTCGTGTTTCGAATGCTTCTAAGATAGATTATCTTTATGAAGTCTCTCTTAGTGATGAAACCAAAATTTCTGAAACCCAACTTCCCCTCATGAATCCTTGTTCTGCTTTTGCGAAACCTACTTCATCATTCTCTCCCATCTGTTCCATCCGACAGCTCATTCGCCAAACCCCAAAGGAGGTAAAGGAGTACGTTCAGTCTTCCAAGTTTGACCAACATCCCATCGCTACTACTGAAAAGAAGTACTTTGTTACTCTTCAAATTCCTCCTGACTTTCCCAGACAATGGGCTCAACAAGGATACTCTCTTGTTCATTATAGTACTGTTTGTCTTGCTCTTGCTTTTCATGGCCGAAAATGTTTACCAGTTGTGGCATGAATAGCATTATTGGATACTCGATTTCTTGAATACCAACATGCTTGTATTGGCATTGTTTAGACTACGTTGAATGCTGGAACAGTCTTTGTGACTTTGTATCCACATTTCAACATTGCTCTTTCAGATCCACAATTACTTTCTTTTTTGAAGGTTCAAGTTCAGCTTACAGGAGCACCTCAGACTGCTGATTCTGTTGCGGCCACACTTCATTATCAGATGGTATATCGAGTGCAAAATCATGCGCTTGATTTAAATTTCAATAATGGAAATGAAGATGCTTTATTCATTTCCATGTAGAATGATCAAGCATCTTGCATCCATATTCCCAGACAAATTCCAAAGGAAAAGTTAGCCACTCTTCTTCCAGAATCGTGTATTACCAACTATGAAAAGCTTCATCAGAATAACAAGCCTTTCCAATCTACGGACTCTGAATTTGTCAGAAAAAATGATGGAACTGTTTCCATCAAATTTGGTAAGGAAAAGGAAGAAAGCCTTTCTATTTTCCAAACTCTCTTTATGATCGAACCATGTGTTCCTGAGTCCATTTTCGAGTCAGATCTAAAAAAGCTTATCAAATATTTTAAAAGTGATGGACACCCTATCCATTATTACAAAGACAAGCATGGCCATTGTTTTTGGGATCCTTTTTGTCAATGCTCTTATTGCTTGAATTCTTCTGACGAGGTAAATCCATTTGATAGACCTTGACAAAAACCCAAAAAGGCAAAGGACCCTTTGTACCAAAAGTATCTTTATGGAGATCTTTCCATTGACACTCTTGGTGAATGTGACAAATTTCAATTTATGGTCTCCTACGCACTAACCCCACCCCCACAATTTGTGGCTTCATCTTCAAAAACGTCAATTCCTCCTCCATCACCTCCTCCGTCTCCTCCTAGGAAAAATTCTCCTCCTAAGAAAGAGACAAGTCTTCCCCCATTTTACAAGCCAATTCAAAAGTGGGCGAAAAAGCATCCCGACCCACTTCTTACTCCCAACCCACTTTTTACTCCAAAAGAAGTTCCACCAACTTCTTCCATCGCCATGTTCCATGACACAGACTTTCCTCCTCTTGCTCGAGAAAGTCCTAAACTCTCTTTTCTTGTCCTAGAGGAATTTATTGATCCACAAGGAAGATATCGGCATGTTTCGAAAATACCTAGCCCTACAGATGTGCATGAGCTTGGAAGACATAAAAAAATCTTTATGGAGATCCCTCCATTGACACTCTTGGTGAATGTGACAAATTTCAGTTTATGGTCTCTTACGCACTAACCCTGCCCCCACAATTTGTGGCTTCATCTTCAAAAGCGTAATTCCTCCTTCATCATCTCCTCCGTCTCCTCCTAGGAAAAATTCTCCTCCTAAGAAAGAGACAAGTCTTCCCACATTTTACAAGCCAATTCAAAAGTGGGCAAAAAAGCGTTCCGACCCACTTCTTACTCCCAACCCACTTTTTACTCCAAAAGAAGTTCCACCAACTTCTTCCATCGCCATGTTCCATGACGCAGACTTTCCTCCTCTTGATCGAGAAAGTCCTAAACTCTCTTTTCGTGTCCCAGAGGAATTTATTAATCCATAAGGAAGATATCGGCATATTCCAAAAATACCTAGCCCTACAGATGTGCATGAGCTTGGAAGACATAAAAAAATTCCAGTCGCTGAAGCTGTCTTGAATTGACAATCGGAGACTCTTTTAGCACATAACAATGCCTTTAAAGCAATTGATTTCAAGCTTGGGAATGTGCAACAAGATCTTTGACGATATGATGAAACTACCAAGAAGATGCTTTCAGATTTCCAGAAGAGACTGCATGCCTTGGAATCCGGACAACATTTAGGGTATCATTATCTTGAAAGCCCCGATGCGTAAACACAAAAGCTTAAAAGGTAGATCCAGATCCTTCAAGAAGGGAGATTCAATCCATTTTCAATTACCCCACGAATATAATACCATTCTTTCCCAACACCTCAAGTGTCCACTCCCCAGACCTCTATATTTGTTCCACTTCCCACACTTCTATCATTCCTTTGCCACCTCAAACATCCATCTTTGCTGCCATTGCAGACGTCCCTGTCACACAAAACAAGACAGGTTTGGCCAAAATGCGAAATCATCTTAAAGAACTAGATCGCATAAGGAAGGAAAAGGGAAAGGAGAATAGGCCTGCAGAATCCTCTCTTGTTATAAGAGAACCAAATCAAATGATGCTATCAAATCCATTAGAATTTTTTTTAAGAGACTTGAGTAATTAGGAACAACAGCCCAATCCTGTTACCCAACAGTCTGATCCTATCACATTGACAGACCATATTATATTCCCAGCATCACCTGCATTTCCAAATATTTTTGATATTGAATCAGATTCGGTATCTCTCTCATCTTTATCATCGGTCTCAACACCATCCATTGATTCCTCTCCCATTAGGCTTGTGATTTCTCTAATTTTCATGGCCGATTCACTAGACTATGATATGGAATCAAATCCTTCTGAACTAGAAGTCGTCCAGTTAAACAACTACCTCTAGAACATATCCATTTCATCAAAACAGTTTTTTACTATTGATGATATCCCTTATTACAAATGGCTAGAAAGACTTGAAGAATTCCATACTTGGTTGAATACCCGGTAATAACTAGCCAGGACAAGTATGATGTTCTCTTCAATTTTGTCACAAGGTTTACACGTAGTCTTAAATTTTGGTGGGCATCTGTCTTAGAACAAGACCAACTTCACTTTTTGTTCTCACCAAACTTCACCTATGCCATCACTCTTCTATATCATTTCTTTGTGGGAAAACCTATTGACCTTATAGAACTCAGAAGAAGAGAATTTTTTGAAAGAAAATGCTGCTCTTTTCAGAGAAAAGATCTTGATAAGCATTATCGAGAAATGCTTAAACTCTTCTACCAGGTTGGAGCTTATGCAAATTTGAAATATGTCTTTCTGTCCTCCATCCCCAAAGAATTATCTCAAATAGTAGAAAAAACCTTTCTAGCCAAACAAAGAAGAATCTGGGATGTTCCACTAGGAGAAATTTAGCAAGAAATCCATTTGTGCTTAGAAGAATTGTGTGTAAAGCGTCAAATGATCCAGGCTTATGTCCATGACAACAGAGGCCTTGACAGAGCTTGTTCTTGCCAAAAGCTAAAAATCAAATGTTCCAAGCGAGATTGTGATGGTTCATGTGGAAAACCTTCCAGAAAAAAGAAGCACTTCAAGATGCTTTGGAAAAAGAATTCTAGACATGGATCTAAGCACTTCAGAAGAAAGAAGAAGTGGCGTTATCTATGCAAAAGGAAAGATCGTTCAAGCCACAAGAAATCAAATCGATGCTTCATCTGCAATCAGAAAGGACATTTTGCAAAAAAATTGTCCTCAAGCGAAAAAAGGTCAGAATCGTTTGATATGTCATATAGAGAATGAAACTAGTCTTTCTCTTGAAAATGATGATATCGAATCTTTATTTTTTGCGGATGAAGAACCGTCTAAACAAACTCTTTATGTCATTCCTTGTTACCAAACTCCTAGTGACACTGATTCAGATTCAGACCATGAAGATTTTTTCCATTTATCTCCCACTTCTTCAGAACAAAGCATTGATATATTTTCGAGTCAGACTCATTGTCCCCATTTCCTTGTGAAAATTTTCACTTCAAAGTTTGCCAAACCAATTACTGTCATTGCTTTCATAAATACTGGAGCAGCTTCTTTAATTCTAGACACTAAAGTTCTTCCTGAAGAATTTTGGACTCCTTGTGTCCGATACTTCGATTCTGCCTCAGGAGATACTTTTTCTACAATCGTTAGGACTACTCCAGTAACCATTCAATTTTTCTCTCAGTGCCCCATAACCACAAAAGTCTTTGGTTCCAGTCTCCCCAACAAAGATTTGATCATTGGTTGGGACATCATGACTCAAATTCCTCAACTTCGCATCATTCCTAGAAAAGGTCTTAAATATAAATACTAATTCTCTGAATTTGTCAATATACAAAGACTCTTTTCCATTCACATGAATCTGTTAGACCCAAACATGCAGAAGTTGTTCGAATCATGTTTAGAATCTCATTCTGAATTTGCCCAAAAATGTTCCCATCCTTTATGGACAAATCCAGACTTTTTTGTTCGTCTTTTTTTCAAGAAAAATGAAGACATCAATCCTACCAAAGCCAACCACATGGGAATGAAACCAGAACATCTGGTTTTGGCTCAAAGGGAATGCTCGGAATTATTATTGCAAGGCCTTATTCAAATCTCTAATTCTCAATGGGATTGTGGAGCTTTTTATGTCAATAAGCGTGCCGAGCAAAATAAAGGAAAGATGAGACTGGTAATTAATTGCCAGCCCCTTAATCTTTTCCTCCAAGATGACAAATTTCCTTTACCATCCAGAGATTCCCTCTTTGCTGGATTTACCAAGGCTCACATCTATTCCAAATTCGATCTCAAAGTTGGTTTTTGGCAATTGGGCAACCATCCTGAAGACAGACCTAAGACGGGGTTTTGTATCCTGAATCAGCACTTTCAGTGGAAAGTTCTTCCTTTTGGCCTAAAGGTAGCACAATTTTTATTCCAAAAGGCCATGTGTCGAATTTTTCAACTGATATTGTCAAGTGCGGCAATATACATTGATGATATCCTGCTCTACAGCCTTGATGAGCAGTCGCACTGCCAGCTTCTTGCACAGTTCGCAGAAATTGTGAAGAAACATGGAATTATGCTTTCTCAAAGAAAGATGAATATTGCCTAGACAGAAATTGAATTTCTTGGTATGCATCTTAACAAAGGTACATACTACTCAGGGCCACATATTGCTTAGGAATTGCTAAAATTTCCTGAAGAAAACTTCCCGGCAAAGCAAGTTTAGCAATTTCTTGGGATAATCAATTATCTCAGGGATTTTGTTCCAAATATTGCAAAGCTGCTTATTCCATTGTAGACAATGCTGAAAAAGAATCCCCCATCTTGGAGAAAATCTCAGACTGAAGCAGTCGCTGAACTTAAGGAGATCATGCAAACTCTTCCTCCACTTCAGATTCCATCAATAGGAAAAAGAATTCTCCAAACTGACGTCAGTGATGAATACTGGGTAGCCGTCCTGTTTGAAGAAATTGATGGTAAGAGGCATCTGTGTGCCTGCAAAAGTGGAAAGTTTTCTCAAGCAGAAATGCATTATCGTTTCACTTTCAAAGAAATCTTGGCGGTCAAAAATAGCATAAAGAAGTGCGAATTCCATCTTATTGGCCATCATTTCCTTAGATGACCAAATTCAAACAAAAACAAGTTCCCAATTCCCAACTTCTTCGATGGGCTGAATGGTTTTCAAAATACTCCTTTGAAACCAAACACATTGTTGGAAAAAAGAATGTGCTTGCTGCTTTCTTATCAAGACCAAAGGTACCAGCAGAAATCAATATGTATATCATGAGGCGTGTTTTTCATACTTCCCATTGGAATGAGAAGTATAAAATCCAGAAGATCAAAGATTGGCCAAGTTGGAAATTCCCTCGGGAAATCATTGAGTACATCTAGAATGACAGTCTCATTGAAAATCTGGACAAACTCATGTGGCAATGCCACACAGATTTATTCAGGGTCAATGGAGGTTCAATTCTTTATCCCTTTGAATTAAATGCGGACTATTCATTCATCCATCATTTGATTTGGAAGGAAGATGATTTTCCAGATCAACTTCAATGGTTATTATGGTACTTAACCAATAAGTACTTGATAGCTATTGAAATTCCAACAAGAAGATTCATTGCCAATCTCACTAGGATATTTCAATTAGGTAGAGGTAAAATCGAAAAGGAAAGCGACAGAAATCTCTTAGATTTTGTTAATTCATTTTATCCTCCTACTCACTGGAAATATATCTTGCAAAAAGAACTGAAAACCACATAGCCAAATCCTGAAGTCCATACCATTCTGTTCTTCCATCGCCCATGGAATTTTGTTACCAACGATGGCAACATTATCAAAGCTTCTTAAATTATAATAGCCACATCCTATAAACCCTGGCCACTCAACACAGAAACTCGAATTCACAAATCCTATCCAGGACCTGTTGGATGTTGTGAACATAAGTATAGAGAGCTCCAGAGGATTTTATGTCAAGAAAACAAAACCATTCCTCCAAATGCATGGAATTATAATGTACCCACCGAATGAGATTATTACGACCTAGCACAAGAAGCTAAGGAAGCACTCCAAGACTTCAGATAGGCCTCATCATCACAGGACCACCAGTTGGTAGACACAAGTGATATTGCACGATCCTCTCAAGACCAGTCCACTCAAGACCCCTACGCCAGATGGAGAGGTCCCCTCTCTCAAGACTCCTATGATCATGGACCCTTGTCCTTATCCCAAGGTGACACATCTTTCTATGCACAACCATCCAATTGGCCTTAGCCAAGCATCCCTACGCGACACTGAAGACGTTGATGATACTACAAATTGGGCACAAGAGTTAGCATCAGCAACAACATCCTCATCACATCAGCTAAACCAGATTCTCTCACCAAAAGACCTTGAAGCACTTGAACAAAAATATGATGAACATGTTTTAGCAACAGTGCATAGCTCAAATGACTTAAGACTATGACTACAATGCTCGTAACAGAAGAGACCGCTAAAAGTATGGGTTACTATAGCACTAGGCTACTAGACTAGGGAAGTTACTATTCATAATGTGCAAATAATTCCTTACCGGGAATTTCGGTGTTTACGTTTTTCCCGGCGCCTTTGTTGGTTCGAGGACTTGTGACTTTGGTCCTTGTTTGTTTGCTTGTTTGTTGGTTTGTAACCTCTTTTGCTATATAAGGCGAAGAGGATGTATTGTGTTGGGTGGAGTCCCTTAAAGTAAAGTGAGTGCTTTGTGAAACTCTCTCATGGCTTTCTAAATTCCCTCTTCTTCTCCAGCCTGGTAGGATCCTCTAAGAAATGCAGCTCGGATAGTTAGAAATGTTATCATTCCTGATTCCATCTAGGTGTCTCTAGGTTTTGAACTAAAGGTATGAGTGGTTAATCTATTAAAATGCTATCCCTGAAGGGCTTGAACGAAGAAGAGGTTCGCCCACTATGGGTGTGGCATCCAAGAAATTTGACAACCCTCGAGGATGAGATGACTGTGGCCAATTGATAGAGACACTGATAGACCTTAGTCAGTGGATTAATAAGTTGCAGATGAGCCAAAGGCCGAGCATTCGATGAGCTATAGTTTTGTATGCTCACTTATGACCATGATGTTCACTAGAGAATAAATTGATGAATCGTGAGACCATGAGGACTAATGAGCTACAATTGAACTACCCTTGATTGACCTTGTAGTCATGTGATATGGCCGAAAATTGTAAGGCATTTATTTGAAGGAAAAGGTTATGTTTATGTGAGGTACAAGGTTGGAACTTAAAGTTCAATCTAGACTCAAGCTTATAGGTTACTTAACCTTATAAATAATTTAACCAAGATGTAATTAATTTGAGGGATTAAACTTAGGAATCTTGGGCTTAAGGACTTGGGCCAAGTGGAATTGGACTCAAGGAGGGATGGAATTGGGCTGGCCAAGCAGCCCATGGAGAGCTGGCCGGAGCTTCCCATGCACGCCCAAGGGGAGCCAAGCTGTCTATCCAAGTGTCCATGTGGCTTATGCTTCTTGCCAAGTGTCAAAATGCATGAAAATTCATTAGACCCAAATGATGATTAGTTAGACATATAAAAGGAGTGACCGGTTTATTTGAGGGGTTTCGACGGGCTGAGAGTGAGAGAGAGAGAGAGAGAAACGAGAAGGAAAAGAAGAAGAAGGAGGAAGAGGAGAGGAAGCCGAGCTGCCGAGAGCTGTGCCGTGTCCTTGCCGCCGTTTTCTTCGCACGTTTAGCTCAATTTTAAGGCAAGATTGGTCTCTCAACTGCTCATGCATGCTGTGGTCTTGCTGTGATGTTGCTTGCTGGTCGAAATTGTGGGTTTGATGGGTAGAAATTGAGGTTTTGAGACTGATTTTGCTGTGGGTGTAATTCTGCCCGAGTGAGCTTGCATGCGCCAGAACTTTGTGAGGTTCTGTAGGTGATATTAGGGTTAGAATCTGACTTCGGTTTCCTCATGGAAATTGTAGAGAATGTCCTGAAGTATAACATACTCAAATTTGAAGCAAAATGATTGAGATTTAATGGGTGAAATCGATTTTCTAAGGAACCGGGTAAAAATCGGCTTGCATGTCGACCTTTGATGTTTGTTAGTTGCTGAACGTGACTTTCTGTTGGATATTTCTCTTCGAATTCTTCATATGAAATGTTGAGGACATCCTGGTGAACAACATATTAAAAATTTAGACCAATCTAATCAGTATAGCCTAGTGAATTGTGTATTTTCTCAAGAATGTGGATTCTGGACTGTTTCTGTGGAAGGTCAGTAGGTCGTGTGGGTTGTAAGGTGACTTTTTATTGGGAATCTTGCTTCGACCTCTAAAGGAAAATTGAAGAAAACATGCTAAACTAGAACATATCCAAAAATCAGAAGAAAAGGAGGTTAAGTTGCTCAATTGATGAGATTTCGTGGATGATTGATTATGTACGGTTCGGGGGTAGAAACAGAAGCTTTTGATTTTTATAATAAATTATGTAGGACGAATTTGATATTGATGTCTTCATGAGAAATGTAATTTAGACTCTTGGATATAACATGGTGAAATTTTATAATTTTTGAATGATGTTTGAGTATTTAATTTAATGTAATTCGAAAACTGTGTAAACTGGGAGGTTTGAAATTCTAAATTGTATTGCCGAATTTATATATTTTTCTGCGAGGACTGTTTGAACATGGTTTCTTAATGAAAGTTGTACTTTTATGTCTTAATATTGATGTGGTAAAGTTTCATAATTTTTAGTGGACAATTGGATATTTAATTTAGAATTTCTCTACAACTGTGTAAGCTGTGATGTTCGAAAATTACTGTATTGCAATGGCTGAGTGATATCTTTTTGTGTGTTGACATTTAGATCATGCATTCTTCATGAAAAATGTGCCATTTTGTCTTGACTATCAGGTTCGTGAGTTTCACAATTTTTGAGAGCCATTTGGTATTTAATTGAACCATTTTCAGAAAACTACACCTGCTGAATTTTATGAATTTATAAGGAAAGGATGAGAACTTATTAAATGGAGTTGTTTCATGTGAATTTCATGCCATGTGAGTGAAAATGTTTGACATTGCACATAGTTATGAGTGGTGAGCATCATGTTGTATGTCATGAACCATGCATGTGAGAAGGCCATCGGATGGTGTGAGTCGATGATGCCCCGGGAGTGTCGGGATGCCCGGCCAGGGAGTGAAAATGCCGGATGCCTAGTAGTCTTGTGAGCGTAAATCTGGATGGCCTCGGAGTTGAGATGCCCGGCCAGGGAGTATAAATGCCGGAAGCACGGATGGTGTGTGCCGTGAATTCCTCGTGATGCCAGTTGGGGTGCGAGATGCCTGGAATGTGGGGGGCCGGAAGTCCGGATGGTGTGTGCCGGGATTGCATTAAAAGCTCACTAATTTTGTGAAAATTGAAAATCTGATGAAATTCGATATGCATGGGCATTGAATGGTATATATATGCACATGGTGAAATGTATGCATGGGCATTGGATGATATATGTATGTGCATATGATGATATGAATGCCTGAGTACTGATGATTTGAGTGCATGGTACAAGCATGAGCACTGGATAGTAAGTGCATGGATGATTGAGTATCTATGGCTTAATGGTGGGTATATATATATATATATATATATATATTTTATATATATATATATATATATATATATATGATTTTACCTGTTGATGATGTATGATGTTGTGTTAAAATTGTTGCTGTTATGTGTTGATGTGACATGTTTGACTGTCTTGTGTGATGTATGAGTGGCCATAGAAATCATGTATTTGCTGAGTTGTTATACTCACCCCTTTTTGGGGAATAACTTTCAGCTTAGTTATGCCGCTCCAGCCAGTCTCTCCAGGCACTTTCTATGGCATCCCTTCTGATGTAGAGGTGGGGGTGACCCATATCAACAGTCCAATCGTTCCTGGACTGATATTTTTCCGAGTGAGGGTGATAGTTCGCTTTGAGGTGGGTCTTGAGGATGGCCCCGTATTCTAGGAGTTCGTTTTCGTCTACGTGCAGCGAGACGGGGTCATGCGAGGCATGCTACCACCACCGCCGTCTGACGGACCAGGGAGGAGGAGGTAGGGCCTGATAGGGGGAGCTGGGAGCAGAGAGCTGAGATTTTTTTGACAAACCGAGACCGAGAGATGGATGAGCCAGTTTTTGAGGGTTTTTTTGAGGGGTAGATGAGTTTTCTCTTTTGAGTATAAGCCATGTTAGTATGAGCTGGCTTCCTGTAGATATGTACCTATCCTGAAAGAATCCATCTTATAGTTATATAAATAAAAGAGGTCCGGTTTCACTATCCTATAATGTTTAGTTGTGTGCATTGCCCTTTTTGGTTATGTGAAGGGAGATTTGATGAGTTGTGATTTCGCTTCCGTAAGTCAAGTGCGCTGGGACCGTTTGTAAAAAAAAAGAAAAAAAAAAGAGCCTAGGAATTTATAGCTCAAACTGTAATGCAGACTAAGGATAGCTGTGGCGACCTCAAGGGGGTTATAGGGGTGTTACAATGGGAAGGCATACCTGTAGGAAAATTGACTCTATCCTCACTGGTTCTAAGTCTAGGTCCATTTCTATATCAAAGAAGCATCTTACCTAACCCGTTATGTCCTCTCTGTTACAAATATCCCGAGACAGTCAAGCAGTTATTTTTCTCCTGCAAAAAAATCCAAAACGTGTGGTTAAACCCATGCCTAAACCTCAGCAACAGGACAAGAACAGCCACAAGAATGGATAAATGGTTGGCGGAATCCCTCGAAGCAAGGCTGAACTCACCAGAAACAGGGTTAGTGGCAGAAGTGCTCTGGTAGATCTAGAAAAATAGGAACAACCGGGTCTTCCGCGACAAGAAACTACAACTAGAGGCCATAATCGAGGTTGCCCTAGCACAAAGTCGGAACTTCAGTCGATGTAATCCAAGCATGAAAAAAGGACAGATAGCAATGGCAAACCCACTTGCGACTTGGATAGCTTCGGAAAGCCGAACCTTGAAGCTGAATGTTGATTGCTCATGGGTGGAAGGCATCTCACCAAGTTCGATCGCAGGAATTCTACGCTACTCAAAAGGAGTATTTGTCGACGGCTTTGTCAGAGAAGTCCACGCCTCTTCACCCCTACAGGCGGAAACCCTAGCCCTGTTTCATGGTTTGTTGTTGCTGAAACAGAGAGAAGTACTTCACGTGGGAGTAGTACACGGACAGAAAGAGTTAGTAGTCTGCGAAAGTGACTGTCTTCAACTAGTGGAACTTGTCTTGGGTCGAGCTGAGGAGTCATGGGCTGTGAAGGATCTCATCCGAGATTGCAAACAGGTGTTGGCCTAGCTGACCCGTGTTAACGTGGTCCATTGCTCACATGAAGCAAATCGAGCTGCAGACTGGCTTGCAAAAGCTTTCCGCCTTAATTTCCTTTCCCCAACATGGAAGTTGGAACCCCCTCAATCCTTTTGGAACATTTTGTGCTCCAATTCTGAAATGTCGTCTCCCTATAATTATTGCTTTAATGAATGAATGTACGCACTACTTTCGACCAAAAGAAAAAAGATCTTTTTTTTTTTTTTTTTTTTTTTTTTTTTTTCACAAAGAAGAAGAAGAGCTTAATCAACTAAAGAATGGAAAACTAATTAAAAACATAAAAGAAGAAACTGTTGTTTTAATCTATTACACAAGCTAAACTGAATAACAGTTCTTCAGCAAAGGATCTTCTCTCTGAGTTGAGCACGTGGAAATCTTCATCACCGACTTCGTGGCTTTCCCAATCAACCGGTTCTGAACATTATGCAGACACGTGGTTGGCAATGTCATTGACTTGCATGCTTCGCTTCCTCTGATCTTTTTCACAGCAGCAACCCTTTCATTCTCTTCCTTCGTTGAAGCCGTAACAGAGTATTCTCTCTGAGTTGGCTGTGCTCTGATATTCTTAACAACTTCGACCCTCTCCAATCATGGAACCGTCCAAGTCTCCGCATTCTTTGAATTGTTTGAGAAGAGGAATGACTAAATCAATGCACATTGGCTTTTTGATCGCATAATGAACCCATTTGCTCGAGGAAGCAAATAGAAAGAGAAAAACAACTTCATTTGTCCTACGTTAAAACAAGGAAAATATGCTACGTAACCCTGTAAATTAGAAATATCATGAGCAACCAATGGGAATTCTCATACCAATATATGGCTTCAATTTCGGCAAAGGCTTTCTCGCATCTTCTGTCTCTGGGTAATTGATAACAACATCATTCTTCTCTTCGGTTGTCCATTCCACTAGACCGGTTTCGGATGTCAATGGATAGTAATTCTGTACCAGGCGAACCGAAGCCAGCTATAAGCTAATTAAATGACCACTAGCTGACAAACCAAGCCCAGTTGTAAGAATGTGCAATTTAAAACAGTAACAATAAATAAATCACGTCCTCACATAGAAGTAAAACTCTCTTCTTTGACTAGCATATTGCTAAAGTAAGTTTAAAACAATAAATTTAAGAATGGGAGAGATTACACTAACACAGCCACGCCATAAATGGGATTATGCCCCATTTAGCCACTGTCCTATAAAGATAGCTCCATTTACGCTCACTCCCAGATTTGATTAATTCTTTTAAACGTCATCACCAGGAAATAATCGACAAGACAGTGAAGCACCAAGCAAACTAGGCATGGAAGAAACAATTTTGTACATAACCATCGGAAGAGGTTTTCAAGACAAAATACTCGGCTATCAATATCCCAAGGAAGAGCGTGATGCCCAAAACATTGTCGTTTCGCATAGAGTTAGTATCTGCAAACTGAGTGAATGAGATCCCTACGGCAAATACAAAAGAAGAGAGGGTTTTTAGTCAATGATTCATTGATAAAAACAAGGAAGAGAAATGGATCTACTTAAGTTAAAAGTGCCAACATACCAACATTGCCTAATACAACGCAATAGATGGCGCCAAAATTGGCAGAAGAATAGACGCACACCAAATTTCCATGACAGACAAGGCAACAAAGTCAAATGCCACGTCATATGATGGTCATATATACCACGGCCGAGTCAAATGACGTACCAAATATTGAGAAAAGCATCACGAAAGCAGTTGATATTTGCACCTCTCTTCTGCTCCCTGTGAGAGTCAGTCCAAGGAGGCCAACATTTTCTCTGCAATCATAATTGCAAAATGAGATCCTTCTTCTAAATTATCACATGAATATATGCCCACAAATCAGTAAAGATGATACAGTACAGAATGGACCTAAGTTTCTCAACCTACATAAACTAGATCTATGCTAACAATAATACAGGCGAATCTTGAATAGTATCGTATCAGGAAAAAAAAATTAATGTCTTTTCCCCCCTCAAGGCTGAATAACTGCAAAATAAATAGCCAAAGCAGGGGGATTCCATAAATTGATGCAGTTGTACCCACAACAGAACCAAGTATCCCTTCAAGTAGCATTCCGATACCCTGCAATTTGAAACAGCACGTCAAGTTCAATAGCACTAGTCTACTTCCAGCAGTAATTTGATGATAACAGCACGTCAAGTTCAAAAGCAAATCTGCAACTCTACATGTAGGCCAACACTCCGGCTGAGCACATGTGCTGGCAGAGGTATCATGCCCGCAAGTTGGGCAGCTGCAAAAAATGCACCTGCTGACAGCATTGGAGTTCACCAAACATATCAGCAAGTGAAGAACTTAAGAATATGTCCATATTCTTAAATCACTAATGCAGATAACACCTCTGCAGAAGAAACAAGTGCTGCACCCATCATCCCAAAGACATGGCTTGCTTTTAATATGAAAGTACCCCACTGAAATAGGTACGGAATCTTAATCCTGCATCAGAAACCAAACTATTTTCACTAGAAAAAGTTTTAGGGAAAAGTAACAGGAGAATAAAAAAATTGCCACTAGAGGTCTATTTTATCGGAACACACCAAGGAGCAGTAGACATAAGATAGGAGCAATCTATGCAGCAACTTATTTCCATCTGCTCCCAGATATTGTTGTAAGCTCCAGACAGTGAGGATTGTGGCAAATGCCCTGATTATACCAATGTATAAAAGCAAAGCATATCTCTCCAGCACGAAATGGGCCACAGGCAGGATTCTCTTCAGATACTGTAATTGAAAACCCCACTTTTGCATAAAGAACAACACAGTTTCAATTACGCCTCTTTTGATTGCGCTATTCTATTATACCTGTTGAGATATGATGAGAAGAATTAGCATCAGCATGCCAATCTCGACACAGTTAGCCAGCTGCACAGGAAGATTGCTATGCAAGCAAAGGATAAACTTATGGCACAGCTAATCCTTGTCCTATACTATAAAGCAGCTTTGCTAGGATGTTTGTTCAACCACTAATGTCCCTAGACTAAAGCCAGTTTTTCCAAGGCATTCAATAGTAGCTGCAGCCAATAGAGCATTAACTTCCAGTAGGGAAACTTACCAACGGAAAGCCCCTCTCATGAACAAACCAAGACCCACCACAGACTACAGTTATAACCAGACTAAAGAATCTGGATTTTGGGTTTTAAAATTTGGAATTAGTAAACACATATAACATAAACTTATCAGATTAAAGACATATGGAACAATTTACATCTAGATTCTCCTGAAGAACATGAGTTACACAGTACATTGGAGGGCAAAGGATAATGTTAAAAAATGAAGAAACAATAAGAGACCCCTGAAGGGTCCTCATTGTGTAGAGAAACATCTCCAGGCACACCACAAATTCATCACCTGGAGGTCTGATCCCAAGGAGGAGGGACATTGCTCTTTGGTACAAGAGCGTGATACCCGAGAGGAGAAAAGAAAGTATGATAAGAAGTGCAGTACATCAGCAATGCATCACATAGTCGGATGAAGAACCAAAATACAGGGGAAACAAAATAGGCAATGACAGAATCATAGTCCTCCTGAGAAGCATTCATCAGGAGCTGGCTGTGGGAGGCCGTGGTGAATTGATTAGATCGGTCATCGTGTTGAACATGACCTTTTATATTGAACTTGAATGAATTCCAACTACTTTTAACTATCGATAAAATAGAATATTGAATTCAGAAAATAGAAAAACAGAGAGAGAGATAGAGAGAGAGAGAGAGAGAGAGAGAGAGAGAGAGAGAGAGATCAAGTGACACTGACTGACGCTATGAGCGGTTAGAGTGGATAATATAGGGGAGCTGCTGGAGCTGTTCGGCCGGTGCCCAAGTGGGTCCTCCAGAAAGAGCGAGGTTCGGCGGCGGTGGCTGAGGCGGAGGCCCGTGGTTCTGATTCACGGTGTCTCCCATCTTCTTGATTCTTCACACAGATAAGACTTTCCTCAGGCTGGACTCTCTTCTCTCGAGATTTGAGCTCGCTGTATTGTTTCTTCCTTTCTTTGTAGGTTTCTGCTAAGCAAGCTCGGATCAAGCTCAGTCCGATGCAAGAAAGCCGGTTGAAAAGTCTGAGAAAGCAAGAGATTGTCTCTGGCAAAGAGCAAGGTGGGAGCTTCTTGGGTTAAGATCAGCTCTCGAGTATCGAGAGAAGCGAGTATAGTACACAAACGGTCGGTGGGTCAAAAAATTTCTTTCTTGAAATAATTAAACAAATAAAAACTCTTTTAATTTCAGTAACAATTTATATGTAAATAAAGAAAATTTTCATTCATTCATTTTTATAGACTGTAGGGATGAGCATCGGTCTAGGGTCGACTCTGGACCGATCATGGACTGGCCCAACCCTGCCAGTCCTAGTCCGGTTCCAAGGGAAATTGAGTTGGTCCTTGATCTTAGAATTTCAGGACCAGCACTGTGCGGATCGGTCCAATCTGGACCCACCCTGACTATATATATAAAATATTATTTATAATTTTTTTACATAGTAAAAATCTTAAAATAAACGGTATCAACAACATTAAACAACTATTTAGTGAGGAGTTCAAGTAATTTTACATTATTATTTAATAACTTAGGTTTTTAATGTCTTTTACGGCTTAAAAATTTATAATTTATGAAGAAGAAAAATGTTTTTATGAATAGTCCTTGACATCCAAAAAGGCACCTTATGGCATCCTCATCTAATATTTGTTCTCTTTTGTCTTATTTCTCCTCTTAGTCTTCAATTTGCTAAAATTGAAAAAAAAAAAAAAAAAAAAAAAACTTTTCTGCTCACCACTTGACACTCGCCTCACCTGCTTTGGATCACTCGTGCTGCTCGTTGCTCGATACTCGCTTGGCTTGTTACTTCCCACTCGACATTCGATGCTTATTTTGTTCAACACTCACCTCACTTAACCCTCACCGTTTGCTTTTCTTAGCCGACCTTGCTCATCATTAAACCCATTGAATCAGTACGGTCCTCAATTGCCCTTTCAAGGAATACAAAAAATGAAATAAAAATTATTGGTTAATCCTAGGTTGACATTGAAATCGGACCGAATCCAGTCCTTAATTGTTTTTTTAAGGAGTACAAAAAATGAAATAAAAAATTATTAGTTGGTCCCGAGTTGACCTTGGAACCGGACCAAACCCATCGAGTCGGTCCGGTCCTCGGTCCCAAGCTTCATAGGGTCAATCCTGGGTCCCAAAAATTGAAGACCAATACTGTGTGGGTTGGTCCTAGGGGTCCTAGGGTTAGGGAGAGGACCGGCCCAACCCGGACCATGCTCACCCCTAGGCACGATTAATCATTTTCAGGAGAATATTATCCAAATTATTTATTTTTCACAGAATAAATGCACTTGCAATGAAAAAGCCCACCGTATTTTTTAAAGGCCACCGTCAATTAGGAATATACATAATTCAATTTGGAGATAGTTTCAGCTCAATTCATGGGTTTAAAAAAAAATCTCAACTGCCCAAACCAAACCGATAAAATCATAACTAGAAACTGACCAATGACTTTGACCTGATTCGATTTAGTTCGGTTTTAAAATCATTAACATTGATTTGACACGCAAGTGAGGTATAAATTCTACTTAACAACTTAGTTTGATCATCAATGACTTAATACACAACATTCAACCATGACCATTAAAAAGATAAAGAATAATTCATAACAGCATATTTATTTTGTTTTTTCGTTTGAACGAAGAGGGAACATAAGCATAGATCAACGTCTCGACAATAAAACCACAAAAGGCTTGACTCTAGATTTATGATAACCGGAGAAATGCCCAGTTCAATAGGCTTTTAGCATTCAACTGGAAATACAAACAAACAAACAAACAAACATACATACATACATACATATATACATACATACATACACATGTACATATTTATATTTATACGCACAATATAAGTTACTGGTTTGGCTCGATTTAACTGATTTTTCAATCGCCAAACTGATAAACACATAAAAAGAACTCAACTGTTTATTTCGATTGATATGTTTTCCAGGATTTTTTAAATTGAACGATTATAGAGTATATAAAACACGGAAAATACACTGAAGGCGAAAAATAAGTTGTCGAATTTTTAAATACAACGCGGAGCTTTCGTGAGAATAGTTGACTTAATTTTGTAGACAAGTCAACAAGGAGTTGGAACGAGGGATTGGTGAATAATATTTTTTACATAAAAAGTTTCTATGCGAAATGGATAGAATAAATTTAGTGCGTTTCAATGCACTTAGCATCAATTATATCTGAACTTTCGTAATATATCAAAAAGATTTTAAATGACTAACATACCCAGTTTCTCTTAGTGAGATACTTGACATTATAATAGCTATTATCGTTCTATGAACGTTGGGATTTCCTTCTATTGTTAATTTTTGTTAGCTTGTAATCTATCAAGCATCGTGAGTTCAAAGTCTTATAAGAATGAGTAAAATTGAAACTCAACTTTATAATATGTTGACATGTGTAAATATGGCATGTGTCCCGATTATATTTAAGTAAAGAGACTACGATCATATAAAATAGATCAAATATGTGTATGTACAATTAAATTAGTTATATATTCTTTTGGAAGATTAATTGATTTGAGAATAGATAATAATACCATAAAACCTCAATAGAAAAATCAAACAAATGTCATACTATTAAATAGAAGTAAATTTTAAAAATATTATTGTGGAAATGAATAAATAATATATATATATATATATATATATATATATATATAGATATAAACTGTAACTAATTTAGAATAATCTAAAAGATTAGGCGACAATCGGTATCATATAGGTAAGGAAATAGCTTTTGCAATTTTTGTGGGATTATAATTGTTAAAATTTTATGGTCGAGAAAAGCTTTATATAAGTCCTACACGCCATTTATATGTCGATTATATTACGAGGCAACTTTATAAGTTTGGTGCCCCCCCAGATTTGCTTTAATATAAGGCACTGTGGTTCTTATACTAACAAGGACCTACTCCTCCACATCGGTCTAGTACATTTAGAATTTTATTCATAGTGCGCTCCCAACAAAATTTGAACTTAAGACCACAAAGAGCCGAGTAGACTCCCTTCCCATCCAGGAGAAGACCTAGTGGTCCTTATTTGGAAAAAAAATTATCCTGTCAGTTTTAAGTCTTTCATGAGAATGCTAATTCAATCATAAACATTTTAATTTTGGTCAATTTTATTCTAAAAATTTGTGCGAAATTCCAATGCAGTCTTTCTGATCAATTTTCGCTGTAAGTCGCTCACGTGGCGGTCCCAATCATCGTTTGCTATCCCACATGACACACCGCTAATCTGAAAGACTACATTAGAATTCTGCACAAATATTTAGAATTAAATTGACAAAATTAAAATTTAAAACGGAATTGACATTTTTAAAATAAGTTTGGGACTAATTGAATTCTTACTTATGGTATAACACCGTCATTGTGGGCCCTTTTACTTGACCTCGGTACCGTTTCGATTAAACATGAATAAAGACCGCGGAATGACTGCCATCGAGGACAACCTTCATTTTCAATAGCGAAATCAATGCCCATTTCTATTAGTTCGGTGCTATGTCACACAAAGCAATAGTTTTCGTTGCTTTCTTTTGATTGTATTCTTGAGTCTTGACGACTTTGGACCCACTTTTGCCTCACAAATAGGAATTGATGTTCTCTCCGCCGAGCCATAGTCCGATTTTCATTTTAAGGGTGGCTTCAACTATGTTTCAATATTTGGATTTGAAAAATGAATCAGAAAGCTGTAGGGAGATGAGATTTGCATTCAAAATTAATTTAAATTTAAGGGAAGTTCCAAAAAACTCCCTCATACTTTTGAGACAGTAGTTTTCTATCAACCGTTACACATTATTCTTTGTACTTTCATTTTGTTGTGGCCATTAACCCTTCGTTATATCGCACGTCATTTTTAAGGGGTAAGTTTATATGTTTATCTCATGTTCCGAAGGAAAACTCTCATTTACCCTGATTATGTGAAAAATGAAAAAATAAATGAAGAAAACAGAGAAAAATAAACAAACTAAGGTATCTATAATGAGATTAGAAACCAAAAGCTGTTGCAATTTTATCTAGATACCAGTAGAAGTAATCAGATATTTTATCGAAAAGAAACATAACTAAGTGGAAAGGAAAAATGCCTCCATAACAAAAGCTGGATTCTTATTACTTATTTGTAAATAGTTAGACAGTGCGAAAAAACAATTGATCAATACATCGTATTTAGAGAATTACCTTAAATTTTGGTTATTCATCTCCTTTTAAGCTTTGAGAAATTGTAATTTATTCTCACATATCATGTCTATAGATAATCTTTTAAATTAATTAACTCTTTAAGTATACATAATGAATAATCAATCTTTTTCATTTGACCATTTTATTATCGACCCCTTTTCCCTTTTTTAGTCGGCTTGTGTTAATTCTTACTCTTAACATATTTTATTTATTTTTTTAAAGTGGTTATACTTATTAATACAAACTTTGATTGTTCCATATGATCGTTGATAGTTATTTTTTTTCCATGTAAATTATAGTAGCTGATTTCGTTTTCTCCCATTTCTCGTAATTTTTCTGTTTGTTAAAAGAATTAAGGATTAACCAAAAAAAAAAAAAAAGATTTTCTTTGTTGACACCTAAATATTTTAGGTTGATTTTTGCTAAATTAAAAAAATATATATATAAAACATCACATATAGTTTAGGGACATTTTTGTTTTGTTTTATTTTATTTTATACCGCCGATGAGGGAAAGATTTTTCACATATTTTGTTCAGATTTTTCACATATTCACTAGGGGGTGTATTTTGAGCAGAAAAGAAATTTTTGAATGGAATATGTGAAAAATTCAAAAGAAAATATCATATTGGGTGCAATAATATATTCAATGGTAATTTGCGCGAACGAAATTGGAAATAAAATATGCGACAAAGGTCTAATTTGGTCCCTTATAAATAGAGTTGTTCGTGTACGGACACCAGAAGGGGGGCTTTTGAAAAACTTTTGAGCGAAAAAAAGGTGTTTTTCTCTTGGTTTTTTTAAGGGAAAAAAAGAAGAAAAGTGAAAAGGGGAAGTGACCGGTTTGTAGACCGGTGAGGGGACGTGAGAGGAGAGAGAGGAAAAAAAAAAAAAGAGGAAAAAGGGAAGTCCGATCGTCTTCTTCGTGGGGGGAAAGGGCTTCGACCGCGCCACCTCGCTCCGGCCCGCAACCCACCGTCGGCGCTCGTAGCTCCGTCGACGTCCGTCCGTGCTTCCCCGTCTTCACCGCGTTCCACTAGCCTGGACGCCAAGCCGACGCCCCTGTTCGCGAAGCTATCGTCGATCTGCCCTTGTCAGTCGATACCGTGACCCATTTGCTTCCTCGGACCTGCGACGCCTCTGTCACCGCCGCCTAGCCGAGCCGCTCTATTCTAATCCGCCCTTGCTCGCCCATCCATCGCCAGCAATGTTAAACATAGACCCCAGCAGCTTCAGCAGCAGCTTCAGCAACTGAAGAAACCAGAGGAAACAGGGGATGGAGAACTTCAGCAGTAGCACAAAGATCCAAAGTATTCAGCTTCAGCTCATAGCAAGATGATACAGCAACAAGGATAATGATCAATGGTGGAAATCCAATGATACGATTAAATAGAATTGACGGCATGGATTGATGGCATGAAGTCGAGATTAGCACATATGTTTAGAGTCATGTTTAGAGTCAGTTTGTTGTTAGTTTGTTAGTTACTTTCTGTTTCTCTTGTAAAAGCAAATTCTAGTATTTCTGTTACTAGAAGAATGAGATATAAAGAGAGAGAATAGCAGTAGAAAGAGATAGAGAAAAAGAGGAGAGAACCTCCATGGATGCTCAATAGAAAGAACTTCAATAGACTCGTACTATATTTGAGCGAGGAGGAATTGTACGAAGAGATGTACATTGCTACTACCGTAAAAGATTTGTACATCGCAGTTCTTTGATTACAATGAAATACAAAAGCATTTCCAAGAACTACTCTCTACTCTAGATCTCATCTTTGTCGTCTTCTTCATCTTGCTGGTCTTTCTCTATACTTCTTCATTTGGTTCTTCAGATTTCACATGGTATCGGAGCCTTGGTGATGAGCTCTGTATAGAAGAACCTCGTCTGCAAAAGTGCATCAGATGCAGCAGATCATATTGTCTCGGTAAGTGCCCGAGTCTTCTATACAACCATTGCTGTTTTTCTTCTATAAATCTAGAAGCATACAGTAATGGCAGTTCGAGTACCAAAATATCCCTTTCCTATACATGTGAACATTGCAAACTTTGTCACAATTAAGCTTGGCGAGGATACTTTTTGTTGTGGCAAGCACAGATCTTGAGATTTCTGAGAAGCCAAGATTTATTTGGCTTTGTTAATGGTGATGTTGAGTGTCCTCCTCGAATGCTGCAAGCCATTACTGATGATGGTGAAACTGAAGTAATAAATCCAGACTATAGTGACTGGATAAAAACTGACCAGCTTATATCTTCATGGATAAGTGGATCTCTTTCAGAAAGCATACTAAGCCTAATCATTGGTTTAGAAACCTCCCATGAGGTCTGGCAGACTCTGTTGAATCGTTTTACACAGAGGTCTGTAGCCAGAGAATTCGAGCTTAAAGGAAAGCTCCAGGCCTGTCAAAAACAAGATAAAGCACTTTCAGCTTATCTTAGAGAATACAAAGGCATCTGTGACCAACTGAAAGCTATAGGTAAACCTGTGGATGACATAACCAAGTTGTTTGGTGTGTTAGAAGGTTTAGGAGCTGAATATGAAAGCTTTCGAACAACAATCTACTGTCTTAAACCACAACCTGAGTATGATGAAGTAGTGGCACAATTGGAAAGATTTGATTCCAGATTACAAAATTACTCCAGAGCACAATTTAATCCTAATATGGCTTACTTTGGGCAAAGGAATTCCCAAGTACAGTTCAAAGAAGTTACAGAAAGAGAATTCTTTCCTCAAAATTCAAGCTTTGCGGCACAAAGAGGCAACTACAGGGGAGGCCGTAGTTATAATTCTGGCAGATTCACTACAAACAGAGGTAGAGGATTCCATTATGCTGAGAGGAGTCAAAACTACAGAGGAAATGCTACAACTCAAGGGCAAGGAGATCAAATCTATAAACAAAGAAACAATTTTCCTATAGCTAATCAGGGGTTTCGACCCTATGCTGCACCATCTCAAAGGTACCAGAATAACAAGTCTTTTCCTTCCTTCACACTGAACTCAAACAAAAATCTGCAGGAAGAGAAAGAAGCAGTGTACAAAGTGAGATTGGAATGCCGTATATGCAAACGGCCCGGCCATGATGCCCTCCATTGTTGGTATTGTTTTGACAACTCCTACCAAGCAGAGGACATTCCAGCAGCCCTCACAGCAATACATATGGAGGATTTGAAAGGGGGAGAATGGTATCCTGACATTGGTGCCACAGCACACATTAGTGCTAATCCTGGTATTCTTCATACCTTTCTTAAAAATCAAGGTTCTGATACTGTAATGGTAGGTAATGGAGCATGTTTACCTGTTACACATATTGGCAATACTTGTTTACAAACAGAAGAAGGCAATACATTACCTCTTAATGAGGTTTTAATCGTACCAGAAATTAAAAAGAACCTGTTATCAGTTTCAAAACTTACAGAAGACTACCCTTGCTCCTTTATTTTTGACAATTCTGGTGTTTATGTAAAGGACAACAATGCCAAAGTAATGGTCAAACTCGGGAGAAAGATTAGAGGGCTTTATCAAGTGGATACTCGGACTACAAAGCAGCTTTCTTTACTTAAAGACGAGAAAGTTGTGGATGAAGACATATGGCACCAAAGGCATACAAGTTTTCTGAAAGTGAAACATCTATAGCAACAGAGACTGATCTTCTATAATTTAGCTTCTTCAAATGTCTGCAATAGCTGTCAAATAGCAAAAAGCACAGCTCTTTCTTTTCCATTGTTAGATTCTACATCACATTGTCCATTAGAAAGAATTCACTGTGACATTTGGGGACCCTCGCCTGTGAATTCTTTTCAGCACTTCAGATACTATGTGGTTTTTGTTGACAATTACTCACGATATAGCTGGTTCTATCCACTGAAGTTTAAGTCTGAGTTCTATACTGTTTTTGTTCAATTCCAGAAGCTAGTCGAAAAATAGTACAATCATTCAATCAAAATTTTCCAAAGTGATGGAGGAGGAGAGTTTGTAAGCAACAAATTTCAATGCCATCTGCAAAATTGTGGCATCAAACAGCATATATCATGTCCACATACTCCTGAACAGAATGGCAATGCAGAAAGAAAACATCGACATATTGTAGAATTGGCATTGGCCATGCTGTATCACTCCAAGACTCCACTGAAATTCTGGGTGGATGCCTTTGCAATAGCAAACTACATAATAAATATCCTGCCTACTACAAGACTGAAGATGGATACGCCATATAACAAGCTCCATAAGCAACAGCCAAGGTATGATCACTTGAGAGTATTTGGCTGTGCTTGCTTTCCATGTTTGAGACCATATGCAAAACATAAATTTGATCCACGAAGCCTTACCTGTGTCTTCCTAGGATATAGTGAATTGCATAAGGGTTATCGCTGTCTTGTACCTACTGATAATCGTGTATACATCAGTAGGCATGTGATCTTTGATGAAAATTCTTTTCCTTTCTCAAAGAGAGTAGTCACTGAATATGCACATAGTACACCTCTGTATAAACAATGGATTGGAGAACTTCAGTGGTGCAAATCCCTACATTCTGATGTAGCAGACAAAAGCACTACTCACCAAAAACAAAATACAAGTCAGCATCAGCCTTCTCAGTATCATCCTGCCATGGATAGTAACCTCAATGATCATTTATATAATGAGCAAATACAACATATTAACTCTTCAGCACCAATACAGACTGACCTTTCTACAGTATCACATCAAGTGTCTACCTCTTCAGGTGCTGAGAATTCAAGTACTTCTACTGATGTGGAGTATAATCACTCGAGCCAGAACAACAAAATCTCAACATATCTTCCTCCCAAGCTCATTCTACTGGTCATCACATGCAAACACGATTCAAGTCAGGTATTACAAAGCCTAACCCAAAATATGCTTGTCTAGCAGAATATCAGGTTCCTATGGAACCAAGATCCATCAAGGCAGCTTTGGCTGATAAAGCCTAGTACAGTGCAATGAAAGAAGAAATGACTGCCTTGTATGATAATCATACCTAGACATTGATACCACGAACCAACCAGATGAATGTTGTAGGCTGTAAGTGGGTCTTCAAGACCAAACTAGCCTCTGATGGGAGTCTTGATAGGCTCAAGGCTAGACTAGTAGCCAAAGGATTTCATCAAGAAGTCGGTCTTGATTTCACCGAAACATTCACCCCGTTGTGAAACATGCAACAATTCGCGTAGTGTTATCGGTAGCCTTGATGAAGCATTGGCCAATACACCAACTCGATGTGAAAAATGCCTTCCTCCATGGAGATCTAACTGAGACTGTTCATATGGAGCAGCCCCCTGGATTTGTTCATCCTCAAAAGCCAGATTATGTCTGTCTGCTTCACAAGTCTTTATATGGCCTTCGGCAGCTCCAAGAGCTTGGTTTGACAAGTTTAGCAAATTCTTGCTTGAAATTGGCTTTTTCTGTAGCTCGGCTGATCCTTCTTTATTTGTTCTTCATAATGGCTTTCATACAGTACTGCTGTTGCTTTATGTCGATGACATAATCCCGACAGGAAGTTCATCTCAACTCTTAAACTCATTGATTCAAAGAACTCAAAGCATGGAATTCCATATGAAGGATCTTGGCTACTTACATTACTTCTTAGGTATTGAAGTCAAGCGTACGTCTCAAAGCACTTATTTTTGTGCCAAACAAAGTATGCTCTTGACCCGCTGAAACGAGCTCACATGACAGATTGCGAGACCAATCTCTACACCTCTACCACTTCGGCCGGTTCCGAGTCACTAATGCTACAATGTTGCTCACTCGATCCCGTTGAGTACGAAGCCCGGTAGGAGGACTTCAATACTTAACTATTACAAGACCCGACATAGCATTTGCCACAAATCTTCTTTGTCAAAAATTACAGCATCCTACAGTGGCAGATTATCATCAACTAAAAAGAGTACTTAGATATATCAAAGGGACTCTCAAGCTTGGTTTCTATCTTCACTCCAATAGCTCGACAAATCTATATGGGTTTTCAGATGCTGATTGGGCAAGGTGTCCTACTACTCAACGATCCACCACAGGGTTCTGTACATTCCTTGGCTCTAATTTGCTTTCCTAGTCCGCTAAGAAACAAGCCACAGTCTCCAGATCTTCCACAGAAGCAGAGTATAGAGCGTTAGCATCTACAACAGCCGAGCTCACATGGATTAGCTCTCTACTACGCGACATTGGGATTCCTCTTGCAGCAGCCACTTCTCTTTTTTGTGATAACAAGTCAGCTATAGCCCTTACAGCCAATCCAGTCTTGCATGCTCGCACAAAACATGTCGAGATTGATTATCACTTTGTCCGTGAAAAAGTGTCTACTGGTACTCTTCATGTTCAATATATTCCTACTCGTTTTCAATTGGCTGATATTTTTACTAAATCTCTCTCACGGCCAATTCATACTTTTCTTCGCACCAAATTGGGAATGGGATCTCTCACCCTTCCCAATTTGAGGGGGGATGTTAAACATAGACCCCAGCAGCTTCAGCAGCAGCTTTAGCAACTGAAGAAACCAGAGGAAACAGGGGATGGAGAACTTCAGCAGTAGCACAAAGATCCAAAGTATTCAGCTTCAGCTCATAGCAAGATGATACAACAACAAGGATAATGATCAATGGTGAAAATCCAATGATACAGATTAAATAGAATTGACGGCATGGATTGATGGCATGAAGTCGAGATTAGCACATATGTTTAGAGTCATGTTTAGAGTCAGTTTGTTGTTAGTTTGTTAGTTACTTTCTGTTTCTCTTGTAAAAGCAAATTCTAGTATTTCTATTACTAGAAGAATGAGATATAAAGAGAGAGAATAGCATTAGAAAGAGATAGAGAAAAAGAGGAGAGAACCTCCATGGATGCTCAATAGAAAGAACTTCAATAGACTCGTCTTGTATTTGAGCTGAGGAGGAATTGTACGAAGAGATGTACATTGCTACTACCGTAAAAGATTTGTACATCGCCAGTTCTTTGATTACAATGAAATATAGAAGCATTTCCAAGAACTACTCTCTACTCTAGATCTCATCTTTGTCGTCTTCTTCATCTTGCTGGTCTTTCTCTATACTTCTTCATTTGGTTCTTCAGATTTCACAAGCAACACCCACGACACCCCCTCGCCGTTGCCCGAACGCCAGTTGCCTTGCCCGTGTCGTCCCTATCCTGCCTGATCCAAATCCAGATCCTAGCCCGCTGGTCACCGTCCTTGAAGCCCAGCAGCGACGCCGTCTCCGTCCCGCCAGCCATCCGATCCCACTCGCGGGTCTGAGATCTACCATCGCTACTTCCCAACCATCTACCTCCGCTACTGCTGTCGTTCACAGCCACCCTCGTAACCCTGGCCACCGTGCTGTGCAGACCGGAGCCATGAAGCCGAGTAGCCCATGACACCACAGCGCCTACGCCAGCCTTCATCGCCCTCCGCCCGAGCGCCGTCGCCGCTTGAGTGCTGTTGCTGCCTCCGTCTCTCGCCGGAGCACCGATCGCCGGCGACCCCCCTCACCGGAATCACCGGCGGTGACCCACCGAAGCCGTAGGTGTGAAAAAAAAAATAAAAAGAAAATTTTTTCAGGTAGTTTTTTTTTTATTCACCTTATTTTATTATTTTTGTTATTTTATTGTTTTACTTTATTTGTTCTTTTGTAATTTAATTATCCCTTATTGTAAGATTAAGATTGCCTTATATGAAATAGCATTGTGATTGTCAGTCTGATTTTCGCGCCCGAAATCCGACTCGCAATTACTTAAAAAAATTGCTAATTCAATCTCCTGTTCGAGATCCGATTCTCGATTTACGTGAAATTGGCTAGCCTGATCTCATACGCGAGATATGGTTCGTCAATTAGGGCTCATTGCATTTTAGGGTAAAATTCCATATAGTTTAATTCTAGATAATAGTTTTTGGTTTATTATAAGTTTAGATAATTTTAGATAGGTTGTATCTTGGATTAGAGATTGTTAGGGTAAGATAATGTCTTAGTTTAAATTAGGATTTAGTTCAAACTAATTTTTAATTTAAGTCTGATAGAATCTTTATTTAGTTAAATCATTTTTGCATTTTTTTTAAATTTCGAATTTCATGAAAAATAAAGAAAAATAAAAATTGTCTTAGAGTAGATTAATTTTATTCTCTAGGATAGATTACATGTTTTTTTAGGAGTAGAATATCAAATGCACGTCACTTAGTTTTTTAGGCTCATTTAATTAGAAATTGCCCATCAATAGAATTAGGTCGTTTAGATTGCATTTAATTATTGCATTTCTTTAGGATTTATTTTACTCATGTCATATAGTTTAGATCATGATGCCATATCATATTAAATTATTAGCATGCATTGCATATAGATCAGGTTCCTATTAAATAAAGTGAAAATAAAAAAGAAATTGTGTGTTAATTAGAAACAATATCAAGAGTTGTTGACATGGATTTTAATTTAACATTGCAAATGCTTTCGTTGATTTGAGATAAGTTTTTGCAATTTATTCATTATTTATCTTGGTGTTAAATTGGTGGTTTAGGCACCCGCATGATCGCCTCACATGTTAGGGAAATAGATTAAAAATTAATTTAAGCTGCCTGCAAAAGCATTTTTGAAAATAAAAGAATGGTACCGAAAAGGGCATTAGAGAAATCTAATGTAACTAAATCCCCGTACCTAGAATCTCTAGTTCGTAAGAGTAAAGTAAATCTCCCATTACTTTACTTAGGTTTCTAATCGACCCCTAGTAAAAAAATAATTGCATGTTAATAACTTGAACTTACGTCGCGAATTGGTATGAGCTTGGGAGAGCCCGAGTTAAGTCTAGACTTAACAATCCATTAGCCAAACCTTAGGTGATTCACTCGAAAATTTGGTCACGACATGCTTCATTCATGAAAATGTACTTTTACCCCTTAAAAGCATGTGCATCACAAGCTAATAGAGAAAGTAAACAGAGGATTGACGGCTGTAACGAAATGAAAGTCTAGAGAGCATTGTATGATACCTGAAATTTCGGGGGCAGACACACACTATTTCTAAAGTTCAAGGGGTTTTGTATCTTTCCCCTTAAATCATATGCATAGGAGATTCATGGGATTTCTACAATAATTTTCTTACTAGCATCTACAATCTTAGGCGGTGAGCTTAAAGGAAACCATTTAAAGAAGGTTCTGTAATGATGTATTCATATAAATTCTATCCTCGTGCATTCGCAATGTTAGAACCACAAAAGAGGATTACGTATCTAGGAACAAATATTATAACATGCCAAGGGTTTATAGGGTGCAAAACACTATTGGATTAATCTCACCTACATAATTCTGCAAAACACTATTGGATTGTGTCGTTGGTTAGTATATAACTTGCTCATGTTGAGGAAATTTCCCTAAGTAGTTTTGAAGATTGACAATACCTTCCGTGCATATATGATTCTAATGATAGGTTTTCCAAGTGAGTCACTATTGGAGCAAATTTAATCAAATTTTATTCATTAGATTCGATGGATTATGTGAACAGTTCTGTATGTATATGATTGTCCAAGACAATAATATGAGAATTGTCCGCTGGTGTGCACGTTCAACCAAATTGAGGGGATCTCAAATCTTCATGCAATGGCTAGAAATTGGCCTGGATTTCCTTCTATATGTTGATTGTCCAAAAGGGATGTATAGCAACGTAATTCTTTGAGAATGAGGACTCGAAATTCATGCAATGATCAATTGGAGACAAGACGTGCTTTCCAAACAAGGAACTCGACTTATGGAAACCCAATCTATCGTATGGACAACAGATTCAAAGGGAGACTTTGGTCTTGGTATTCTTGGAGCAATCACATCTTTCATATCATTCAAGACTAATGGATTGATTGGATGAATAACCCTAAGAGTTTTTGTCCGACAGTCAACTTGGACATTGAGGAGTATTAAAGGAGGTCGTGATGCTAAAGGATTAAAAAAGAACAAAAGTCTAAATATTCCAAAGATCAAGAGAGCTTTGTCCTTGCATACTTGTTCTTTGTGAGCTTCATATGTAATCACTTAGAGGTTGTTGTTAGAGTATAACATTAGAAGAATTGATCACACTAGAGTTGAGAGTACTCAATTGTTGTAACCTCTCATTGGTTCATTATTGTAATCCAACCAATAAGTTGTCAGCACAGAAGAATGGACGTAGGGTTATCAAAATTTGAACCACTATAATTGTTGTGCGCATTTTTTTTATCCATTAAATTCTATTTTATTTCTTGTGATAGATTATTGCACATTGATCGGGTTTGACCATTGCACACATTTGTCACAAACATTGTCGTGTTGTGGTATTAGATTCAATGATTTTTATTTTTGCATATTCACCTATTCACACCTCTGTAGGTAATAATTCTAGCCGTAACAACTCATCACTATGGTGTCAATCTGAGTAAATTGAAAGTTTTTGTAGTAACAAATTTTGATCATATATGTAGATTTTGCTCAAAGAATCAATACTTTGGTGAAAATGCAGAATTTAGCAATGACGACAGCCTTTAGTTGCGTTTGGTTAACTCTTGATCAAACAAAATTAACCTTGGTCGGAAAGTTCTTGCATTGAACAAGATACGCTAGAGAAATTAACCTAGCTTGGAAAATCAACGGCCTTGATGGCAGCCTCGCAGTGGGTGCCCACCACCTGTTTGAAACAATTCCGAAGAGGCATGTAACCGGCGACCCAAATGCCATTCTGGATTAACAGCTTTCGGCCTGGTTGTGCCCTGCCATTGGTGAACAGGCATTGAGGTGGTCGATGAACTTGACCTTGAGGAAAGAGAGGAGCTGGGCTCGAGTGTGTCTGACGGCAAGCAGGCTTAGGTCCACAGGGATGGAGTGAGGAGGGAAGACGACGTCCCAGTCCTCGATCCTAGTCGGGAACAAGTGCTGCTCGAGTGTAAAAGCGACATCGCCCTGTGTGCAGGTGGATTCTCGAAGGCCATGCATAATATTGTTGAAGGAAGAATGATGGAGAGAAAATTTGTGTTTAAACTGGCCCTTCGTGAGATATGAATTCAATGAGTGTGGTGATCCTTTCTTTTGATAGAGACATCCACCAAGTCAACTCACACAAATACACATACTCGAGTTGATTTTGAATGTATTAGATTTTGAACAGAAAAATCTCAAATGTGTTTATAAGCACAAATACTTACAGATCAAGTGAAAAGCTTGAATGATCAAAGTGGTAGATGTAATATTCCCGAAACTTTTATTAAGAAAAAATAAATAGAAGTTGCAAAGAGATAGGAAGACATACATGTCCATGAACATGGAGAAAATCACCTAAAAAGTCTTAAACCTATTGCAATTATTTCAATTCAGTCCTAAACTTTTTTTTTGGCCAATTTAATACTAAACCTTTTACAATTGTGCCAATTCAATCAATCCGGCCAAAATTGGCCGGCCGGAGCCGTTGTGTCCTTGGCCGGCGAGCAATTTTTTAAAATATTTTTTGATACTTTTTTTTTTCGAATTTTTAATTGTTTTCAATTTTTTTTTTATTTTTATTTTTTTCATCTTCTTCTTCCTTTGGCCAGCTTTAGCGCTAGCCGGCCAGAGGTGAGGGCCGGCGACGTTAGCCTCGCTGGCCACTGGCGATGGCGAGCCTTGCCTAGCGACGGCGAGGCCGCCGTCGCCCGCCCAAGGTGAGGCTCGGCCTCGCCAGATTTGGCAATGGCGGCCTCACTATCACCCGCCGAGGCGAGGCTCGCCTTCGCCAGTGGCTGGCGAGGGTGAGCCTTGCCCGGCGACGGCGAGGCCGCCGTTGCCCGGCCCCAAGCGAGGCTCGGCCTCACCCGGCCATGGCGAGGTCAAGCCTCGCAAGATCTAGCGACGGCGGCCTCGCCGTTGCCTAGCCGAGGCGAGGCTCGCCTTCGCCGGTGGTTGGCGGGGCGAGCCTCGCCCGGCGATGGCGAAGGTCGACCTTGCTAGTGGCCGGTGAGGCCGCCGTTGCCGGATCTGGAGAGGCTCGACCTCGCCATGGTTGGGCGAGGCCAAGCCTTGCCTAGGCCGGGTGACGGTGGCCTTGCCGTCACACGGGCGAGGCTCGCCCGCCGGCCACCGGTGAAGGCGAGCCTCTCCTCGGCGGGCGACGCGAGGCCGCCATCGCTAGATCTGGTGTGGGCTGGGCGAGGCCAAGCCTCACCTTGGCTGGGCGACGGCGGCCTCGCAATCACGGGCAAGGCTCGCCTTCGCCGGGGCCGGCGAGGGCGAGCCTTGCTAGTGGCCGACGAGGCTGACCTTGCCGGCCCTCGCCTCTGGCCGGCCGGTACTGGAGCCAGCTAGAAGAAGAAGAAGATTGGAAAAAAAAAATTCAAAAAAAAATCCAAAAATATTAAAAAATTTAAAAAATATTAAAAAATTGCTCGCCGGCCAGCTGTTCTCGGCCGGCATCCACGTTAGCTCCACCCAGCCAATTTTGGCCGGATGGACTGAATTGGCACAATTATAAAAGGTTTAGGACTAAATTGATAAAAAAAAAAAGTTTAGGACTGAATTGGAATAATCACAATAAGATAACGCGTCTTCCCTAAATGTGCATTGAGAAATTAATACATCAAATCATACACAATAAACCATACAACCTCTCATTTTAGTTCCAATATCATTAGGAACACTAATGCTCTTGTTCGACTTATGATCAGTCGACTAGTAGATTGAGCACCTAACCCACAAACAACACCACGCCAGTGATATCCTCTTAGGAAAATTACTAAAAAAATATCAAATATTTTGTATTGATACCAATTTAGCATAGACTTTTCAATTAAACCAATTTAGTCCTAAACCTTTTCATATTTATACCAATTCAGTCAATTCGGCTAATTTAACCTTGAAATTGCTGAAGTGGACACCAGCTAGCCTGTCGATGCTGACTTGGATATTTTTAAATATTTTAATTATTATTATTATTTTTAACTTTCCCTTTCCTTTACTATTTCTTTTTGCTGGTGACTAAGGAGGGCTAGCCTCACATGGGCGAGGTTGGCCTCCTAAGCTAAGGTTGGGCAAGCGCTAGCCAAGCACCTCGTCAAATTGAGGGTTGGCCTTGCTAGGCCTTAGCCTTGCCCCCGCCTCAATGAGTGTCGACCTCGCCAAATCTGGTGAGAGGACCCTCACCTGGCCATGCTTATACATTTGGTGTTCGCCCAGCCTCAGCCTAGCAAAGGTCGACCCTCACGGCCAAAGCTATGGTTGGTGGCCCTCACCAACCAACAGCAAAAAGAAAAAGTAAAGAAAAGGAAAGTAAAGAAGAAAAAAAAAAATCAAAAATTAATTAAAAAATTCAATAATTTCAAAAAAAAAAAATTATCAAAATATAATTAAAAATTTCTATGTCAACATCAACCGGTTGGCGTCAACATTAGCAATTTTCAACCTAAATTAATCGGATGAACTAAATTGGCATCAATGTGAAAAGATTTTGAACTAAATTGATTAAATTGAAAGATTTAAGACTAGATTGATAACAATGTAATATGTTTTGTAACTTTTTTTGTACTTTTCTCTATCCTCGCTCACCAAGTACAGAAAGAGTGAAAGTTTGTTTTCTCTAGAAAAGCCAGACACCCCAACTTAATAAACCCAACGAAGCGACGGCGGCTTCGGGTCTTGTTCGTTAACTTCAATGAAGGATTCAAAATATGCTGGGAAAATTACCAAAAAAGTCCTAAACCTATTGCAATTATGCTAATTTAGTCATAAACTTATTTTTTTTGACCGATTGAGTTCTAAACCTTTTACAATTATTCCGAATCAGTCCATCCGGCCAAAAATGGTCGGCCGGTGCTAGTCGGCGCCAGCGACCTTTTCTTAATATTATTTTAATTTTTAAAATGATTTATTATTTGTATTGATTTTTTTAATCTTTTTTCCTTTTGTTTTTCTTCTCCCTCTTCCTCCAGCCTCCTCCTCTCCACCTCCCTCCTTCTTCCTTTGGCTTCGGCGACTGGCCGAAGGGGAGGGATGGCCGGTCGTCAGACTGAGGTGGCCGGTTGCCGGGCTAGCTTGCCTCGTCATCGCTGGGCGAGGGCGAGCTTGCCTAGCCACTAGAGGGGCGACCCCTCGCTAGATCCAGCAAGGGGGCCTTGCCGTCGTCGGGTCTGTCAAGCTCGCACCTGGCGATGGTGAGGGGGGCCTCTTTGTGGCTACTGCTGTGGTTTGCTGGGGTGCTGGAACAGAAAGGCCCGTTGCCTCTTCGAGCAACCACGAGAGTGGCCACGGGTCTGGCGATCGGCAGTGTGGTCTGGCAACCTCGGCTACGCCACAGGTTAAGTGGCGCCAACCGGTTGATGCCCGGACAAATCGATTTTCACTCAAAACAAAGAAACGAAACTAGATCTTGTTTGAGCATTTCGTCAAGCGGGTAGAATACACTACTGAAATGTGGGGTTTTGGCTCCATTGGGACTCTAACTAAAGCCGAAACCTCCGTCGGACAAACAAAAGCATCACAGCAGCCAAAAAAAAGAGGGTGGGGCCGGAGTTTGCTCAACCGGGCAGCCAAGCTCCGGCCCGCGTGCTCAAAAAGGGTGAGCTCGCCCTCACCCAGTGACGGTGAGGCGAGCTAGCCCGACGACCAACCGGATGGGCCGCTCAGTTTGGCGGCGACCGGTCGTCGGAGCCAAAGGAAGAAGGAGGGAGGAGAGAGAGGGAGAAAAAAAGGATAAAAGGAAAATAAGATTAAAAAATTAATAAAGTTAATAAAATATTTCAAAAATTACAATGTTATTAAAAAAGGTCGTTGGCACCGGCCGGCTGCCTCGTTAGTGCCGGCAAACCATTTTTGGCCGGATGGACTAATTCAGAATAATTGTAAAAAGTTTATGGCTCAATTGGTCAAAAAAATAAGTTTAGTACTGAATTGAAACAATTGCAATATGTTTATGAATTTTTTGGTAATTTTTCCAAAATATGCTCGAGACATAGAGATTCATGCCCTCAAGAGGCCCCCGGGCTAGGCGCTACGTCTTCATGGGGTACCCAAATTTACATAAAGGATATTATGTCCTGGATCAAACGATTGGGGAATTCTTCATTAGCAGAGACGTTATCTTTCATGAGGATGTGTTTCCATTTCATGGACAAGATTCTTCAAATGAAACATCGGACACATCACGCCATCTAGACTAGTCCATTTCCACAGAAGACTCAATTGGTGGATTTCTTCTGACAAGACCTCCAGTAATCATTCAAAACTCTTGTGAGAATTTCACACAAGAAGCTGTTGTAGATCCAGTGCACGAGAATTACTCACTGACAGAAGAAGATCTTGAGATTGAAGAAAGATCATCTCTATCTCCTATTCCAACACAAGTGGATCCTCAAGCATCTTCATCTCTTGCTCGAGTACAAGTGGATCATCCTTGACAATCTGGTTTTGTACGTCCACCAGTCTGGACAAAGGATTATGTCTACGTCGCCCTCAACTCACCAGGTATTCATTACCCAATATCATCTTATGTTTCGTTTCATAGGCTTTCGCCGGAACATCGATGTTGTGTTAGTGGAATATCGGAGGACAAAGAACCAACGAGCTATGAAGAAGCAGCTGCTGACACAAAATGGCAAGAAGCTTTGGAAGCACAATTGAAGGCGTTGATTGCAAATCAGACCTGGGATTTAGTCAAATTGCCTCTGAACAGAAAGCCTATTGGATGCAAATGAGTCTACAAAATCAAATACCGAGCTGATGGCTCCGTTGAGCGTTACAAAGCTCAGTTGGTGGCAAAGGGATTTACTCAACGGGAAGGTTTTGATTACCACGAGACCTTTTCCCTAGTGGCAAAAGATGTAACTGTAAGATCCTTTCTATCTGTTGCTACTATTAATGATTGGGTCTTACATTAAATGGATGTGCATAATGCTTTTCTCCATGGAGATTTAGATGAGGAGATATACATGGACATCCCTCAAGGTTTACGAAGACAGGGGGAGAATAGAGTATGACGTCTCCGCAAATCTCTTTATGGTCTTAAATAGGCTTCCAGGCAATGGTATGCAAAATTTGCCGATGCACTTACATCTATAGGATTCAAACAATCCGGACATGATTATGCCTTATTCACATGGAACCAAGGTATGTCATCAATCTACCTGATGATTTATGTGGATGATATTCTTATCATGGGCAATAATAAAAGTGCAATAGAAAGAGTCAAGAAGTACCTGCATTCCACTTTTCATATTAAGGACTTGGGAGCACCGAAATATTTCCTTGGAATTGAGATTGCTCGTCTGATCAGGGGATTTCTCTTAGTCAACGGAAATTTGTGTTGGAAATCATATCTAAAGCAGGTTTATCCGAATGCAAACCTTCAGTTATTCCGATTGAGCAGAACACAAAATTGACCACCAAAGACTATGATGCAGGAATATTAGAGAATCATGATCCCGTTCTCAATGATCCTTCAAGTTATTAGAAGCTTGTTGGGAAACTCATATATTTAACAATGACCAAACCTAATATTTCATATGCAGTGTAAAGCCTCAGTCAATTTATGCACAGTCCAAAATTGTCTCACATGAATGCTGCCTTAAAGGTCGTGAAGTACTTAAAAGGCTGTCCAGGACTAGGGATTCTCTTATCCAGAAATGCAACATGGAAATGTCGGCATATTGTGATGTAGACTATGCGACTTGTCCTATGAGCCGAAGATCTATTACAGGTTTTTGCATTAAGCTTGGAGAATCACTTCTTTCTTGGAAGACCAAGAAGCAGGCGACCGTATCTTTATCTTCAGCTGAAGCAAAATATCGAGCCATGGCAAAAACTACCTGTGAGATCGTACGGATACGAGGATTACTTCGAGATCTAGGGGTTAAATTGAATGGTCCAACAAAATTGTTTTGCGACAATGATGCGGCACTCAAACTTGCAGCAAATCCCATAGTGCATGAGAGAACGAAACATATAGAAGTGAACTGTCACTTCACTCTTGAAAAAATTCAGCAAGGGATGATTGAAACAAGAGGGATTGGAACGGTAGAATAAACTGCCGACATTTTTACCAAACCCTTATGTCAAAGACAACATGCATATCTATTAAGCAAGCTTGGCGTCTTGGACATCTACCAGTCACCAGCTTGAGGGGGAGTGTTGGAAGATATGCATCGGATGGGATCTTGAAGATATGCTTGGTAGGAATCATGCTCGATTATGATTGTGCATAAATTAGTTAGCAATTGATATCAATCGATTACACAAACATTTTTTTGCCTTTATTGTATCACCTCTGTATTATATTTACAACATCTTGTACAATGAGAATATACAATGAAAATACAAAAGTTCCAAAATTCTCTTGATCTTTCCTCAACACTTTGTCTTCTTTCACATGGGAAGGTCTACAACGAGTCTGATGGAGGGTCTTTGTCGTCTCTCTATTTTCCTTGTTGTGTGATCCTCATTCCATAGTCTGCGACGACGATTCGGCTCCAAAGGAGCCAGATTGCTACAACATTGAAACTTGCATTCCTAGAAAGGATGAGCGAAAATTTGAAGAGGTAAAGAATGAATCAACAGCAAAATGATTGTTTTTCACTTCTTCATTTGTTTATTGCCCCGAAAATTTAAAATTTAATTTGCCCCAATTTGAAGAGCTAGGGTTGGCTTTCATACTAAATGTTGTCCAAGTTCATTACTTTGGGACAAATAGTTGGTCAAACTATGTCATTTAGGTCTAATAATGCCGACTTTACTTTCTTAGCAAGTCTTGTTAGAGAGTTTCACATTTCGGTCCCATGAATCATTGATAACACTGAAGTGATCTTTTTTTTTTTACATAGTAAGTGATCTTTTTTTTTCCCCTCTTATTTACTTATAAAAGAGTACTATCAAATTTTACAAAAGAAAACCGACCAAAAAAAAGTTTTACAGAAGAAAGGCAAAAAATAAAAAATAAAAAAAAAATCCCTTGGAGAGCCATGACTATCCAAGGAAAAAGAAAGTGGAAGTCTCAAAAGGGTTCAAATTGCCTACAACTTCGTTGAATTCTTGCGGGGCTGCTTAGCTTTCTTATGTTCACTTCCAGCCAATCACATCTCATTCATATGCGTTAGGGAAATGCACTAGGAACCGCCCGAATTGGGAACCGTCCGAGTTGGACCGGACTAGCCGGTTTTGGGCGGTTCCCAAAGAGGGCGATTCCATTCTCAGTTCCTGCTTTTGGAACCAATGGCCGATCAGTCTAGTTCTCAGTTCCAAGGTGGGAACTGGATCGACCAGACTAGACCGATTAATCTTATATACAGAATATATAACTTTTAAATTTCTTAAGAAACAAACCCTATTCCCTCCCAATTTCTTTCATTTTACATTTTATTTTTGGCCCAAAACAACAAATTTACTGGTTCCACCGAACCGGACCGGTTGATTAGTCCGATTCCCAGTTCCAGGATCGGTTGGTCCAGTTCCCGATCCCGAAATTTGGGAATCGGTCCTCCCCGTCCGATTCCCGATTCCACCTTGGAATTGGATTGGACCAAAAACTGGTTAGTCCTAACATGAGTCATGTCAAACTATCATTTGCCAACCTCCATTTCCAATTATTCCTCGAATGCCTCTATCCCCCTAGACTTGTCAGAGTGGGTCATCAGCCCATTTCTTAACCCATATGATGTTAAACGAATAATAAATTTTTTAATTATATTAAGTAAATGCGTCTTAAATTGGTTTAAACATAATATGAGTCATAAATGGGTTTGCAATTTATTTAAACCTAACCCAATTCTATGATTCTTTTTTCATTTTTTATTGCCCCGATCTCATGCCGACTTCGCACTTTCATTTCAGTTTGGGAAAGGTTGTTCGTAGATTGAGTTAAATATGGAAATATTTTAATAATATGAGTTTGGTCGAATATGAGTTAAGTATAAATCGCTAAATTTATATTACATAGAAATGAGTTAAAATGGATTAAGTGGATTTATTCGAGTCGATTCATTTTGACCCAACTCGCCTATTTGATGGCTTTAATCCTCCTAGTTACTCCCTTTATATTTTTCCTCTCAAATTATTTCCTCACATTTCATCCCAGTAAATATCTCTCTCTCTCTCTTCCGATCAAAAAAAAAAAAAAAAAAAAAAAAAAATCTCTCCCTCTTCCAACCAAAAAAGGAAACAAAATCTCACTCTTGACCCAAAAAAGGAAAAAACTCCCCCTTCCGACCAAAAAAGGAAAAACAAATCTCTCTCTCAACCAAAAAAGGAAAAAAATATCTCTCTGTTCCTTTATAACCCCATCGTCGTCTCTCAACCGAAAATGAAAAGCCCTGTCTTCAAACGCGCGAGAGAGAAGATGGGTCCCGGCCAACGAACCGACGCTGAGGTCGTGGCGCTCTTTGAGTCGTGGATTGTGGAGCATGGGAAGGTCTACAACGTCCCGGGCGAAAAGGAGAGGCGTTTTCAGATCTTTAAGGACACACTTCGGTACATTGAGCAGCACAACTCCGAGAACCATACCTACACGCTTGGCCTGAACTCCTTCTCTGACCTGACCATGGAGGAGTTCAGCTCCGCATACTTGACGGGGCTTAGGGAGGAATCGCCAGATTCCCCCGACTGGAAGGAGGAAGGCACAGTGGTCGGCGTCAAGGATCAGGGAAGCTCCGGTGAGTGTCTCTGCCGATTCCATATTTTTGCTAACTGATGAATTCTTGGGAAAAAAAGAAAAAGAGTCTCGGACCTCGTGTTTTGACTCAGAGCAAAATATTAAAGAGAGGGAGAGAGCGCAATTTGTAGTTAAGTTCTACGCGAAAATCAGAAATTATTTTCATTCTAGAAAATCACGAGAATTTTTAGACGATTCAAAAAGGTTGATATTTATTAAATAAAACATTCGGCCTGATAATTTTAAATTGGGAAAGTATGTGAGAAGCTGAAAACAAAAGGAATGCCAACTAAATGCTTTTTTTTCCCCTTATTTATCATGTCATATGGTTGCTGCCTTTTGTTGTTTTTAAAGCTTCGGACGATTTATCTTTGTCGGTGTTGGATTTTTCTTTAAATTGAGCCTATTTTGGCCTAATGGGCCTAGAGGCCCGGCCCATGGGTTAAGGGCCCATGGAAGAGAGAGGTATAAAAAGGAAAAAAAAAAAAGAAAAGTAGAGAGGAAGGTTTTTTTTTTTTTTTTACGGTTTTTGTTTTTTCCTTTGGACGTACGACGCTCTCTCCTCTCTCTTGAAGAACAAGAACGTCTTTCCCTCCTCGAATTGCAACGCCGGGTGTTTAGTCTGTGGATTTAAGGTGCGTTCGTCCCCGTGATGCACTTTTGATCGGTGATTCGTGATTGGGTGTTGAAATCTTCTTCCGCCGCGTTTCTCCTCTTTTTGGGATCGTTTTTGTGTCGAAACGATCGTTTTGGGAATCCCGTTTCCCGAATCCAAACCTTTCATTGGTATCAGAGCCATCTCAATCATGTTTCCCTTTCTTTATTTGAGTTTATAATCGAATTTTACATGCCTGTTTTTGTTTAACGTGATTAATGATCAAATTAAGAGAAATTCACCCCGACGCGGTTCTGTTTCGCATATTTTTTTGGTTTTCCGTACATCGTTTCGTAATTCGATTGTTTGGGGTTGTAGTACTCGTCGAGACGAGAATTTGGAGTGGTCGCACGTCGCCGGAAGCCGCCGGACGCGCCGCCACGCGCAGCCGATGCGTTCGGCTCCGTCGGCGCGTGCAATGCACGCGCCAAGACGGTTCCCAGGCGCGTGCGCCGCACGCGCGCGCGGTTGAAACCGCAGGCGCGTGCGATGCACGCGCGCGGTAACCGCACACGCGCGCGGCAACTGCCCGCGCGTGCAAGGCACGCGCCGGATGACGTCACGGTGACGTCAGCCGGCGGTTGCCCGCGCACACGCTGGGCTCGGCTCGTGCTTGGTCGGTTCGCCCGACTGCCCCGATCCGGCCGAGCCCCCCGGCCCGACCGGCGATCCCCGACCGGCCGGTCCGTCCAGCCGCCCGACCGGCGACCCGACCCGGCCCGACCGGCAGACCCGACCGGCGACCCGACCCGTCCGACCGTTGACCGTTGACCCTCCGTTGACCGTTGACTGACCGTTGACCGTTGACCGTTGACCGACCGAAAAAAAAAAAAAAAAAAAAAAAAAAAAAAAAAAAAAAAAAGAGGAAGGAATTTGTTTCTTTTTCAATTATGCCTATGTGGGTTATAAGTAATCCATTTTTATTCTATATTTGTTGCATGAATCGTGGAAAATTATGTATTTTCCCTTATGTTTATTATGGATTATAAGTGATCCATTTTTTCAAAGTTCTCGCATTTGTTGTAGGAACTATGATGCGCTATGCACGGATACCGCATTCCCGAGAACGGACGAAGAACGTGCTAGACTGAAAAGGCTGATTACGAGTTAGCTAATTATCGGTGGCATAACGGTGATTTAGTATCACATGTGGTCGGGTCAATCGATGATACAGAAATCATCCGGAATGGTTATCTTATGCCGGATTTTGAGAAGGTGTCGACCTTCAAGAACACTCTTCCACCCGAATGGCAAGCGGTGTTAGATCGACTATGGGAGGTCAACGTGGTCCCGGATTATAGGAGGCTGGTAGAAGCTTTTGTGAGAGAGTACTATAGGATTGAGCTAATCAAAACTTCAACCCTTAGTATTAGTGCCACATGGAGCAAAGTGAATGCGCCTTGGAGACGGCATGACAGCTCTCCAAAAAGTTTTTCCATGGTTGGCAAATGTGCCTTCGCTTTTCTTAGATTTTTTGACTGATAGTTTAGCGGGGACTTTTCCCGTTTATTTCTTAAATTAGTTTGAGATGTTTTGGGTATATATATATCTCTTTCCATGTTGATATTTTTCCTCGGTATAAATATATTACTTAGTGTAATGGATATGCTTTGTATTATGTGAAAGCGTTATCATATTATTGAATGTCATATATTATTTGCTTTCCGTTATTGCCGATTGATGGGGTAGCTCTTAGAAGTTTTTGTAGCTTCATAGAATTTAGTTTGCATAAGACAATTATATTAATGACAGGTTTTAAGTTAGGATTTTTGGAGGATGATTGGAAACATAGTGACCTTTTGATTCTCGAAACCTTACTTGAAATTGTTTATTAATATGATGAGTCTATGCAAAGTGGATGCATAAATGATAGGCATTAATTATTCGTGCATATATGTCCGATGTGTTCGGATCGATGGCTTCAAAGAACTAAGAAAGTAATTGCTGATTTGAACGGCAACAATTGTGAAATATTGAATATGAAGATTCAATATGTTCGGAAAAGCAACAAGCACTAGAAGCTCTTGACCATGTTATGGAAGATCTTGAGAATGCTGTGCGCCGCCTTGAGCTAGTAGAGGACCACCTAACGGCATTGGAGCCGAGAGTAAATATTTGTTATGCTGGTTCTAGCTCGAAAGGGCTTTGAGCTCTAAGCGCAAGCGTATTGATTCGTTCAATATGTGGTCAAGCAAAGGATCAAGTCCTCCTTGCAAGAAACCAAGAGTTAACCAACACAAGAGAGGAAAACGTCCTCAAGTGAAGAAAATGTCAAGGGTAAGGTGTTACAATTGTGACAAGAATGGTCACTATGCTCGCACACTGTCGTGAGCCTAAAAGGTAAATACCTCTTGTACATTTGAGAACTTTGCTTATGTGTCAAGTTCTGTATTGTTGGCTGAATCCAATCCTTTGTGGACTGTAGATTCAGGAGCAACGGACCATGTAGCAAAGGATAGAGGATCATTTGTGGAATTCCGACGAGTCCCAACTGGAACTAAGTGGATCTATGTGGGAAACAACTCCGTAGCTGAAGTGAAAGGAATTGGCACTCGCCAACCGAACATGCGTGGTGGACGCACTTTGTTCCTACATGATGTGTTGTATGCTCCGGAAATTTGTCGGAATCTAGTGTCTGTTTTAGTGTTGGTCAAACTACGTTTTAATATGAACTTCCGTAATAGAGGTGTGGATTTGTTTTTGGAAACAAATTCCTATGGTCATGGCTATTTTCTGGATGGTTTTATTGTTTTAGACATTGACTATGTTAATGCAAATGTTTGTTATTCCCTTATCACGTCTCCTAATTCATATGACAATGATGTGAATGTATGGCATGCTAGACTTGGTCATATTGGCCAACAACGTATGAATAGACTAGCCAAAGAGGGCTTGTTGGGCAATATTGAAAAAGTCAATTTGCCCATATGTAAGCATTGCCTAGCAGGGAAAACAAGGAAACCATTTAGAAAAAGTAAAAGAGCTGAATTTCCTCTGCATTTAATCCATTCGACATCCGTGGTCCACCGAATGTGAGAGGAAGGCATGGGGCTGTTTATTTCATCACTTTTTATAGATGATTATACTCGATTCGGATATGTCTATTTGATTTCTCATAAATCTGAAGCATTAAGTTGTTTCAAAAAGGTTTATGGCCTTGGTAGAGAATCAATTAGACAGGAAAATAAAAGCATTGAGATCCGATCGAGGTCGAGAATATTTATCGATGAGTTCAGAAAATTATGTGATGAAAAAGGAATAGAAAGACAGTTATCTATTCCATATACTCCTCAACAAAATGGTGTTGCAGAGAGAAGAAACAGAACCATACTGGAAATGGTTAGGTCCATGATGGCACATGCTAACTTACCTATCACTTTTTGGAGTGATGCATTATTGACAACTGCCTATGTACTTAACCGGGTGCCTTCCAAATCAGTTACTTCCACTCCATATGAGTTATGGACAGGTAGAAAACCGGACTTGGGTTTTCTTAAGCCATGGGGTTGTGCAGCCTATACCCATGAGCCCTCTCACAAATTTGGGAAATTAGGTCCCGAGAGGAAAAAGAGTATTTTCATAAGATACTCGAACACTCTAAAGGATATGTGTTCATAGGTGAGCAGGAAAGTGGGAGTGTAACTGAATTTGAATCACGAGATGTCACATTCTTAGAGGATGAGTTTCCTAAGAAGGGCGAAATAGGTGAAAATTACTCCCTATTTGAAACCATGGATCAAGATAATGATATTAGTGGGGTTCGCCCAAGTGGGAGTAATGTGAGAAGTGATGAATTGCATACAACTAATTCTCAATTACAACCACATGATGATACGACATCATCATTATCTGATCCTAGTGGGAGCATAATGGGAAATGATGTGCTAAGTGTACTATCTCCTATACGGCGAACAAGTCGCAAAAGTATTCCCCGTCAACGTTTTGACATTGAAGGGGAAACTTTTATGATTGCCCCACAAGATGAGGATGAGCCAAGAAATATACATGAGGCTCTAAGTTGCCCTAGTAAAGAAAAATGGATGGATGCAATGGGAGAGGAAATGGAGTCAATGAAGTCAAACCATGTTTGGGAACCGGTTGATCTTCCAAAGGGACGCAAAGCTATTGGGAACAAGTGGGTTCTCAAAATAAAGCGTAAAGCTGATGGCTCAATAGAAAGATATAAAGCTCGCCTTGTGGCGAAGGGGGTATAATCAACGGAAGAAATTGATTATGAGGAAACATTTTCCCCGTTGTTAGATTCACCTCAATTCGCATTATTCGGCAATAGTGGCAAGTATGGATCTTGAATTACATCAAATGGATGTAAAGACTGCTTTTCTCAATGGAGACTTAGATGAGGAAATATATATGGAACAACCTGTTGGTTTCATTACGAAAGGCCAAGAAGGAAAGGTATGTCGACTTTTGAAATCGATATATGGCCTTAAGCAGTCGTCAAGACAATGGTATATACGTTTTCATAATGCTATGATGGCATATGATTTTACAATGATTGATGAGGATCATTGTGTATATATCAAGAGATCCAAAGATCAATTTGTGATCATATCATTATATGTTGATGATATACTTATTGCCGGAAGCAATATGGAGTTAGTTAATACCATCAAAAGTTGGCTATCTACAAATTTTGAGATGAAAGATATGGGTGAGGCTGCATACATACTTGGAGTTAAGTTTTCAAGAGATCGTTCGAAGAGATCATTATCTCTTTCGCAAGAAACATATATAAGTAAAGTTCTTGAACGATTTCGTATGCAAGATTGTAAACTCATAGACACTCCTATTGCAAAAGGTGAAGGATTGAGCCATAGACTCGTGTCCAAGGACTCCACAAGAGAAGGAACAAATGAAGCATGTTCCTTATGCTAGTGCTGTTGGGAGCTTGATGTACGCTATGTTGTGTACAAGACCCGACATATGCTTTGCGGTTGGAATGGTGAGAAGATACCAATCCAATCCAGGTCAAGCACATTGGAAAGCCGTTAAGAGAATACTAAGGTATCTAAAGGGAACTACCGATTATATACGAGATATCAAGGAAAGGATCTGCGACTCGAAGGCTATTTAGACACAAGTTGAGGAGAAGATTTAGATGAAAGGAAATCTACCTCTATTTTTGTTTTTGTTTCGAATAATGGCGCCATGTGTTGGTGCGGCAAGAAACAAACGTGTATAGCCTTGTCCACGATGGAAGCTAAGTTCGTGGCATTATCGGTAGTGGTACAAGAAGCGCTTTTGGCTTAAGAGATTTTTGGATCATTTAGGTGTTATTGAGAAAGCTGTAAATCCATTATTGGTTAATTGTGATAGCCAAGCAGCTATAGCGTACACCAAAGATCCAAAGTATCATGGCAAGACCAAACATATAGATACCAAGTATAACTTTGTCAAAGATATAGTTGCACGAATGAATGTGAACTTACGGTACATATTTACGCATAGAATGGTTGCAGATCCTATGACAAAGCCAACACCTAGAGATGTGTTTTTGTGGTCATGAGAAATCTCTAGGATTGCGTAGAGTCGATGTACTTGGATATTTTTGATTTCCCGAGTTGTTCACATTTATGAAATTGTGTTTTTCATCATTAATGCCTATGAATCTTTGTTTGATCTTTATGCATCTTAATGCTCGGTGCATTATATTGAGTTGAGAAAGTATGTCGGACGAGATAAGAGATTAGCCCACTCACACGGGTAATCGCCTCTATTTACTGTGTGATAAATAGAGATGAGACGTTTTTTTTAAGCTTATTATCTAGGTGATAATCGAGAGCTCGGGCTTAAAATATATATGTCGCCTTAACTAAGTGTTAAGATGAGGACATGATAAATATTATGTCCGAAAGTAAAATAACCCACATATTTTACTTTATCTCGTTTAAGATGCCGATGTGAGTTCGATGAATTATGTGAATGAGTAGATACGTGAACTCAAGTTAGACATTGGGTATGTCCGAACTATCATCTGTACAGTATTGATTGTGTAGACATACGCTCCATGGGAAAGGAGTTAATACCGTAATACGCTTTTCATACTGCGTATGCATGAGACGACCAATAAGAGTGGCAAAAGTTTGATCTCAATTTTTATGCCGTGTGAGACTCTTGAGGAAAATGTGTTCCTCGTTTTTTTGTCCCCTCAGGACTCTTACTTATTCTCAAGATTTCTATTTAGTGTTTGCTATCTTAGAATGTTGCCAATGGTCATGAGTTGATTCGATCTAATGGGACATTTCTAGAAAAGCAAGCTGGACTGAAATTGAGAGTTTGAAGGAAAGAGGAAGATCGATTTTGGAGAATCACATTGTTTTTGTATTCACCGGTCGACCAATTATGACTTGTCTTTGGAATAATCATAATTGTGAATGCAATATATATCGTTGTTGAAAAGAGATCAAGAGAGATATAAATGTGATCGATCGATCTAGGTACCGCATACTAAATCTACTCGAGTGTGACGCCCATTATGAGCTACTATATATTCCTAACGTATGTATGGCAACGAGCTCTCAAAGTATGCTGGTCGCACGGACTATTCACCGCATGAATGTTGCAATGAGAAAAAGGGATGCGTTCGGCCCATCGTGTCGAGTGGGAGATGTATTTAATGGATTCTTCTTTGATGAGCTAGAGTAAGGCTTGTCCGCCCATGTTGGTTTTGGACCACCATGTGCGAGTGGGAGATGTTGGATTTTTCTTTAAATTGAGCCTATTTTGGCCTAATGGGCCTAGAGGCCCGGCCCATGGGTTAAGGGCCCATGGAAGAGAGAGGTATAAAAAGGAAAAAAAAAGAAAAGTAGAGAGGAAGGTTTTTTTTTTCTTTTACGGTTTTTGTTTTTTCCTTTGGACGTACGACGCTCTCTCCTCCCTCTTGAAGAACAGTAACGTCTTTCCCTCCTCGAATTGCAACGCCGGGTGTTTAGTCCGTGGATTTAAGGTGCGTTCGTCCCCGTGATGCACTTTTGATCGGTGATTCGTGATTGGGTGTTGAAATCTTCTTCCGCTGCGTTTCTCCTCTTTTTGGGATCGTTTTTGTGTCGAAACGATCGTTTTGGGAATCCTGTTTCCCGAATCCAAACCTTTCAGTCGGAGTTTCCCTTTTCCTTTTGTCTTTGCGCGAATCATTTCTTCTGTTTAGAGGCTGGGCTTGGTCGAGATGACAATCACGAAGGATTGTGAAGGGCCGGCAGCCTTGTAGTTATTACGTTAATATATTACCTTGCGTTGATTGATCTTATAGTTATAATTTGGTACTCTGTGCTTTTCTATTGGACCCAATGATTTTACATGAAGGCCATTTTCGCTTTAATTTCCGACCAAAATCATATGAATTTCTTACTTTGATTTTTGATGTTGCAGATGCACAGCAAATTGAGGCTTGTTTGGAGTCACGCTCGGGTGGTGGCGGCAACGCTCTCCCACTGAACGAGATCAAGAGGCCGTCTCAAATAACAAATGAAAGCAAATAAATTCGAAAAGCCTATGCGGTCCTAGGAAATAAAAATCAAACCTTGGAGAACTATCGTACTGATCATTATACATGCCGACAGCAAAGTTCTCCGAGTCTCCATGAAATGCAAAGATGTTATTATGCCCAGTTTGTTGACGCCTAAATTTCAATTAATTTTTTTTAATTAATTAGGCTTTTTATTTCTTTTATTTTGTCCTCTTTTTTCTTTTTCTTTACCCTCCTGGCCAATGAGGTCACCCCCTACAAGCTGTTGGGGGTGAGGGCCTCCACACCCTCTCCGGCCAAAGGCAAGGGCATTGAGCCCTCTACTAGATCCAGGCAAGGACCCAAACCCTTGTTGGCCATGAATGAGGGCCTTTGCGCCCTCATCGGCCATAGTGAGGGCGTGAAGGCCCTTACTCATGGTGAGCGAGGGCCACAATGCCTCACCCAAACTAGGCAAGGGTGTCACTGCCCTCACCTAGATCTAAGTAAGGGTCACAACTCCCTTGCTTGGTCTAGGCAAGAGCATCGCAACCCTCACCTAAATTTGTGTGAGGGCACGGAGGCCCTTGCCTTGACTGGCCTATGGCCAGCAACTTCATTGGCCCGTAGGGGAAAGAAAAAGAAAAGAGGAAAAATCGAAGAAGAAAAGGGAGATTGCAATAACTATGAATCATCCAAGTGATGTAGCTATTATCAATTGATTGGCAGTAAACTTCTACTTTGCGAAACTGACTATGTATAGTGACAAATCATCTGCTACAGCAAGTTACCAGGTCCCCATGGTCTCTCATTTAAAAAATCTCAAACTTAACAACAGGAACAAAAACTGAAGTTACCAAGTTAGAAAAATGACATGGACCTATTGACCAGGCATTTTAAAGTACTGGAGATAAAACATGGTCTAAGAGACTCTTCCAACATAAGTGATATTACATAATCTCAGAAAAACAGAATTGAGAAAGCCCTCTAACAGGTGAACTGAAGAATGTGAATAGGTTCAAACATCTCTTCGATTAAGCAAGTCCTTTCCCTTGACTTTTTCAGTTGGTGTCAGGAACAGCATCCAGCCTACATGTTTTTTTAAGATCAACATGGATGACCACGAAATTAAATTCTTAAGTCGCGTCTTTATCAATTATAAAGCAATGATAGCACTATAGTATGAGAAATCAAAACGAGGAAATATTGGTAGCTCTTTTGCAAGGAGGACTTGTCCTATGACCAACTTTTATTATCAACCAATTAGCATAATTAAACAAACCCCTCCATTTTATATATTGAATGTCTTAACAAGTTAAGTTATCCGCTCTTCTTATTTGGCAGTTCTTTGTATGAAAGGCGTGAGCCTCCATCATAATTACCCGCATCAAAAGCTATATAGTGTTTGTTCAATCAAACATTTTCTTGTGAAAAAATAAAATTTTAAATTATGACAGACATATTCATAAGTAGTACAGGAACCTGCAACAACCCCGAAGTCTAATGCTTTTGACTCCCTCTTGGACATAGATACAACCAAGGCACTTGCTGCCAAAAAACGTTACAGGAAGCTACTATCATTGCATAGAAATGTAAAGTGATATAAGTTATAAGCCGAAGGTGAAACGACCATCTTACACATGTCCTAAGAACAAAACTGTGATATTGTTAGTCAGCAAACATATGTACCTTGTTCATATCTTAGGACATATTAGGAATTATTTTTTTAATTGCTTATTTGGTATTTACTTATACGATGCTTCACATCATTTTCTTGCCAAAGGAAAATGTTTAACATCAAATCAAGAAAGGTGGATCACAAAGAACGGCAATTTGTTAGTGATATAAGTTATAAGCCGAGTCCCACTGTATAATATTGCCTGCTTTGGACACTGAGTCCTCACGGCTTTAAAACGCGTTATACAGATTAAAAGGACCCAAGCCTTTATAAACTAGCCTAGGACTCTCCCCCTAAGCAGTGTGGAACGGGAGACATGCCTTTAACCTCACCCGCGTACTTCAATTCAACCTTGTCTCTATCTCCAATGCCTGTAAAAGAAATTCCTGTGGTATATTGTTTAATTCTGACACTTGCTTCTTTCAGGCCCTTTCGACTGGCAAAGTGATGGGCATTGGTAGTCTCTTTGAAGGACTGTTCCTTTGGACGAATTTTCCAAGTAATCTTTGATTTGTCATCCATTTTTTAAAATAAAATGTCATTGTGTAGCACGACTACCAATGATAAAGAATTTCTTATGCATTCACGATTGGATCATAATGCTTCATTTCCTTACTCTAAATGTCAAATATGCCTTCTTGCAAAGCAGTCTCATATTCCTTTTCTTTCCAGTCAAAACCATGCAAATGCTATTTTTCCCTTGATTCACATCGACGTCCGGGGTCCTTACCATACATTACATCATGATTGGTCACGATATTTCTTAACAATTATGGACGACTATTCCCGTGCCACATGGGTATTCTTGATGCAATCAAAGGGACAAGTTTTCTCCAACTTGAAAACTTTTATTGCCTTGTCCAAGAATCAATTTGGAAAGTCTATTCAGCGAATTAGGACAGACAATGGGAAAGAATTCTTCAGCAATGATTGCGATTCACTTCTTTCATCTAATGGGATTCTCCATGAAAATTCATGTGTATACACCCCACAACAGAATGGGGTAGTGGAGCGCAAACATCGCCACCTTCTGGAAGTTGCTTGTGCATTAAAGTTTCAAGCATCTATTCTAGAAAATTCTTGAGGTGACCTATCTCATCAATTGCATGCCTACTTAGGTACTCAATGGAAAAACTCCATTTGAGCTGCTTTTCAAGAAGAAACCAGAACTCCAACAATTGAGGATATTTGGGTGCTTGTGTTATGCAACAGTATTATCCCCCCGCGACAAAATGGCCCCCGGGCTAGGCATTGCGTCTTCATGGGGTACCCAAATTTACATAAAGGATATTATGTCCTGGATCAAACGATTGGGGAATTCTTCATTAGCACAGACGTTATCTTTCATGAGGACGTGTTTCCATTTCATGGACAAGATTCTTCAAATGAAACATCGGACACATCACGCCATCCAGACTAGTCCATTTCCACAGAAGACTCAATTGGTGGATTTCTTCTGACAAGACCTCCAGTAATCATTCAAAACTCTTGTGAGAATTTCACACAAGAAGTCATTGTAGATCCGAAGGCACGAGAATTACTCACCGACGAAAGAAGATATTGAGATTGAAGAAAGATCATCTCTATCTCCTATTCCAACACAAGTGGATCCTCAAGCATCTTCATCTCCTGCTCGAGTACAAGTGGATCATCCTTGACAATCTGGTTGTTTTGTATGTCCACCAGTCTGGACAAAGGATTATGTCTACGCTGCCCTCAACTCACCAGGTATTCATTACCCAATATCATCTTATGTTTCGTTTCATAGGCTTTCGCCGGAACATCGACGTTGTGTTAGTGGAATATCGGAGGACAAAGAGCCAACCAGCTATGAAGAAGCAGCTGTTGACACAAAATGGCAAGAAGCTTTGGGAGCAGAATTGAAGGCGTCAATTGCAAATCAGACCTGGGATTTAGTCAAATTGCCTCTGAACATAAAGCCTATTGGATGCAAATGGGTCTACAAAATCAAATACTGAGCTGATGGCTCCGTTGAGCGTTACAAAGCTTAGTTGGTGGCAAAGGGATTTACTCAACGGGAAGGTTTTGATTACCACGAGACCTTTTCCCTAGTGGCCAAAGATGTAACTGTAAGATCCTTTCTATCTGTTGCTGCTATTAATGATTGGGTCTTACATTAAATGGATGTGCATAATGCTTTTCTCCATGGAGATTTAGATGAGGAGATATACATGGACATCCCTCAAAGTTTATGGAGACAGGGGGAGAATAGAGTATGTCGTCTCCGAAAATCTCTTTATGGTCTTAAATAGGCTTCCAGGCAATGGTATGCAAAATTTGCCGATGCACTTACTTCTACAGGATTCAAACAATCCAGACATGATTATGCCTTATTCACATGGAACCAAGGTATGTCATCGATCTACTTGATGATTTATGTGGATGATATTCTTATCATGGGCAATAATAAAAGTGCAATAGAAAGAGTCAAGAAGTACCTGCATTCCACTTTTCATATTAAGGACTTGGGAGCACCGAAATATTTCCTTGGAATTGAGATTGCTCGACTGATAAGGGGATTTCTCTTAGTCAACGGAAATTTGTGTTGGAAATCATATCTGAAGCAGGTTTATCCGAATGCAAACCTTCAGTTATTCCGATTGAGCAGAACACAAAATTGACCACCAAAGACTATGATGCAGGAATATCAGAGAATCATGATTCCGTTCTCAATGATCCTTCAAGTTATTAGAAGCTTGTTGGGAAACTCATATATTTAACAATGACCAAACGTAATATTTCATATGCAGTGCAAACCCTCAGTCAATTTATGCACAGTCCAAAATTGTCTCACATGAATGTTGCCTTAAAGGTCATGAAGTACTTAAAAGGCTGTCCAGGACTAGGGATTCTCTTATCCAGAAAATGCAACATGGAAATGTCGGCGTATTGTGATGCAGACTATGCGACTTGTCCTATGAGCCGAAGATCTATTACAGGTTTTTGCATTAAGCTTGGAGAATCACTTCTTTCTTGGAAGACCAAGAAGCAGGCGACCGAATCTTTATCTTCAGCTGAAGCAGAATATCGAGCCATGGCAGAAACTACCTGTGACATCGTATGGATACGAGGATTACTTCGAGATCTAGGGGTTAAATTGAATGGTCCAACAAAATTGTTTTGCGATAATGATGCGGCACTCAAACTTGCAGCAAATCACATAGTGCATGAGAGAACGAAACATATAGAAGTGAACTGTCACTTCACTCTTGAAAAAATTTAGCAAGGGATGATTGAAACAAGAGGGATTGGAATGGTAGAATAACCTGCCGACATTTTTACCAAACCTTTATGTCAAAGACAACATGCATATCTATTAAGCAAGCTTGGCGTCTTGGACATCTACCAGCCACCAGCTTGAGGGGGAGTGTTGGAAGATATGCATCGGATGGGATCTCGAAGAGATGCTTGGAAGGAATCATGCTTGATTATGATTGTGCATAAATTAGTTAGCAATTGATATCAATCGATTACACAAACATTTTTTTTGCCTTTATTGTTTCACCTCTGTATTATATTTAGAACATCTTGTACAATGAGAATATACAATGAAAATACAAAATTTCCAAAATTCTCTTGATCTTTCCGCGACACTTTGTCTTCTTTCACATGGGAAGGTCTACAACGTCCCGCGCGAAAAGGAGAGGCGTTTTGAGATCTTTAAGGACACGCTCCGTGTGGCATCCTAGAATTTGTATGACGACCCCTAGATACACAGCGGTCCACGACTAAGTGATGGAAGTACTGTCAGACTATATTATAGTCATTAGATCAATGAGTTACAATTAAACAAAGGCCGAGCATTGAATGAATTTTGTTTTATTGGAAATGTATCATATACTTATGTGTGACCAAGCTTGGACTAAAAGATGGATTGAAAAGAATTTTCTATACTTACCCGTGTATCCTACGAATTGAACCACCCTTGATTTATGTTGTAGTATTATATGGCCATGCTAGTAATCGTAATTATGTATACATAAGCGGGATTAAAACTTAATTAGTTGGGCTTGGAATTTGGGCCAAATGGCGTGGGCCTAAGGCAAGCCAATTGGGCTGGCCCATGAGCCCAAGAAGCAAGGCCACGGTCGACCAAGCTAAGGGAGAGAGAGACCGGTTTTTGCATGCAATTTTCCATGTGTCTTCAACTTTGATAGGTGTCAAATTGCATGTAAAATCATCATGACCCCTAACGATGAGAAATTAGGGAAATAAAAAGAGATGTTGGCCGGTTCTAGAGGGGTTGGTCGATGGTGAGAGTGAGAGAAAGAGAGAAAGGAAAAGAGAAAGAAGAAGGAAGGAGAGGAAAGAAGCTGATCGTCGCCCGCTGTTTGCTCCTCCTTTTGGCGTGTGTTTTGCTGAAATTAGAGGCAAGAATTGATCCTTTAACTACTCTTGCTTGCTGTGTGTTGAATCTATTGTTGTGTAGTGGTTGAATTCGTGGAATTTGAGTGTAGAAAACAAGGTTTTGAGGTGTTTTTGTTTGAAGGTGCAATCTGTCTCAAGTAGACCAGTGTGCGCTAGAAGATTGTGAGGGTTTGCATGTAACTTTAGAGTTGGAATTTGACTTCGACTTCTTCATGAGAGTTGTAGATCACATCTTAAACTACAACATACTAAAAATTGAGGTAAAATGGACGAGTTTGAGGGGTGAAACCCATCTTCTACGAAAACGGTCGAATCTAGAATTGCATGTGGAGCTTTGGTGATTTTAGCTGCTGTACGTGACTTTTTACTGGGAATATTTCTTCGACTCCTTCATAAGAGTTGTAGAGAACATCATGAGGATCAACATACTCAAAATTGAGACAAAAATAACAAGTATAGCTTAGTGAAATGCATTCTTTCTTAAAGATGTGGAATCTGGACGAGTTTTGTGGAATACCAGTGCTTTCAGGGACAATGAGACGATTTTTCTTTGGAAATTTCACCTTAATTCCTAAATGAAAGTTGAAGTGAACACTCTAAGCTAGAACATATCAAAAATCCAGAAGAAATGAAGGAAAATAAGTAGGAAAAATAGCAAATTTATGGTAATGTGTTGATCTGGATGCTACGGTACAATGAACAGAATTTTTCATCGACTGTAATTAATTATCTATAACGAATTTGATCTTAATGTCTTCATGAAAAATATACTTTATAATCTTGACTATCATGTGGTAAAATTTCATAATTTTTGAAGATTTTTTGGGTATTTAATTTGAAGTGATTCTAAAGCTGTGCAATCTGTTGTGTCCGAAACTGTTAGCTGTATTACCTAAGTTGTATCTTTTTGTGTGGAGATCTTTTGGATATGAGTTCTTCATGAAAGTTGCGCCTTTATGTCTTGATTGTTTTGTGGTAAAATTTCACGATTTTTAGAGGTCATTTGGATATTTAATTTGGGAGAATTCTGAAACCGTGCAAACTGATGTGTCTAAAAATTGTGTGTTGCAATGTTTAAGTTGTATCTTTTTATGTGATGATTTTCAGAACTTGCATCCTCTATGAAAAGTGTGTTTTTATATCTCGACTATCACGTGTGTGAATCTCATAATTTTTTAGAGTCATTTGGGCATTCAATTTAGACATTTTCAGAAATCATACATGCTGGATTTTGTAAACTTCAAAGAAAATGATATGTGAACTATTCTGAATTGCATGAATTAAATGGATGGTGTTGTCTCAAGTGATTTTATCATGCTACATGAGTGATGGTATTTGGCACATCATGTAGTTATTAAAAGTGAACATCATATCATATGCCATATGAAATTGGACCATGCATGTGAATATAAATCATGATAAATGAGAAGGCCGCCGGATGGTGTGAGCTGACGATGCCTCGGGAGTGTCGGGATGCCCGGCTAGGGAGTGTAAATGCCGGATGCCCAGTGGCCCTAGGGGCGTAAATCTGGATGGCCTCGGAGTTGAGATGCCCGGAGCGTAGGGGATGCCGGAAGCCTGGATGGTGTGTGCCGGGGGATTCCTGGTGATGTCAGTTGGGGTGCGAGATGCCCGGCCAGGGAGTGTAAATGCCTGAAACCCGGATGGTGTGTGCCGTGGATTCCTCGTGATGCCAGTTGGGGTGCAAGATGCCCGGAATGTGGGGGTGCTGGAAGCCCGGAGGTGTGTGCCGGGGATATGTTTTCTTTTGCATTGACAAGACTGAGTGTGAGCAATAAATGCCAAATAAGAATAGTGAAATTGGAAATGAGTCATGCATAGGGTGATATGTATGCATGGTATATGCATGAGCATTTGATGGTAAGTGCTTGGATAAATGAATACCTATGGCATTATGTTGGCATATGTATGAACATTTGATGATGTACTCAAATATGGTATGATGACATGTAAATGGCTGCAAGGTAAGTAGTGCATTGCATATATGAAATGATATGTGCTACGTTGTGATGTCTTGATTGTCTTGTATGATGCGTGAGTAGTTAAAGGGATCATTTATCTGCTGAGTAGTTGTACTCACCCCTTTTGGGGACTAACTTTTCAACTTAGAGATGCCGCTTCTACTTGTCACGCGGGGCACCTACTATGGCATTCCAACCGATGTAGAGGTTGAGGTGATGGAGATTGACTGTCCTTTTGTTCCTGGTCTGACTTTCATTCGGGTTTGTGCGGTTGTATCCTACGAGGTGGGCCTGGCTGATGGTCCAGTTGTTTAGGAGTTCATCTCCGTCCATGTTCGTCAGGACAAGATGATGCGGGGAATGTTACCACCGCCACCACCCGATGCGCCAGGATGGGTATAGAGACTTGCGTGAGGAGCTAGGAGTTGATTTTTTTTTTTTTGGACATAGTCGATACCGGTGGATGGATTGAGCTATATGTGATCAGTTAGGAGGGTAGAGGTTTTTCTTTTGAGCTTGAGCCAAGCTAGTTATGAGTTGGCTTTTCTTTTGATTGTACCTACCCTAGAAAAATCCATCCTGTAAATATGTAAATAAAAATAGTTCAGTTTTTATCCTATGATGCTTTAGTTGGTGTGCATTGCCTCATGGTTGTTTGGAGGGAGAATTAGAGAGATTTGATTATGCTTCCGCAATTAAGCTGCGCTGGGACCGTTTAATTTTTAAAAGAAAAAAAAAAAGCTCAAGAATTTATGGCTTAACTTCATGGAGATGGATAATTGTGGCGACCTCAGTTGGTTCAGGGGTGCTACACTCCGGCACATTGATCAGCACCACTTCGAGAACCATGCCTACATGCTTGGCTTGAACCACTTCTCTGACCTACCCCAGAGGAGTTCAGCTCTAGGTTGTGAGGCCTCCCACCTAAGTTGCCTCTTGACGAGAGCCAGAGCTGCTGCCCCGACAAGCTGTGGCTTAGGGAGGAGCTGGTGGAGTCCTCCTACTGGAAGAAGGAAGGCGCAGCGGTTGGTGTTAAGGATCAGGGAAGCTCTGCCAATTCTATAATTTTGATAACTGTCGAATTCTTGGAAAAAGAAAAAGTGAGTTTTGGACACCTTGGTTTGACTCAGGGAAAAATTTTAAAGAGAGAGTAATTTTAAGTTGAGTTCTACGTGAAAATCAGAAAATTGTTTTCATTTTAGAAAATCACGAGAATTTTTAGGTGATTCAAAAAGGTTAATATTTGTTAATAAAACTTCCAACGCTAATAAATTTTAAATTGTGAATGTATCCGAGAAACTGAAAAGAAAAGGAATGCCAACTAATACTTATTTATCATGTCATGTCGTTGCTGTCTTTTGTTTTTTTTTTTTTTCAGTCCTACTCTATTCCTACTCTAACACTCACTCTTAGACTTTTGCTCTGCCTTTTGTAGGGCGTGGGAGTCGAAACCCCTTCTCGAAACTTGCTCGTCCCCACCCCATCCCCCCTGAAAAGGTGGGGATTTGAACCCCTCACCTCCCCCTTTCATGTTGGAAGAGTGGCCATTGGGGCGAATCCCAGTGGTTGTCTTTTGTTGTTTTTAAAGCTTCGGATGATTTATCTTTGTCGGAGTTTCCCATTTCCGTTTGTGTTTCCGCGAGTCATTTCTTCCATTCAGAAGCTGGGCTTGGTCGGGATGATAATCACGAAGGATTGTGAAGGGCCAACAGTCTTATACTTATTATGTTTTTATAGTTATGATCTGCCACTTTGTTCTTTTCTGTTGTACCCACTGATTTAACATGAATGCCATTTTCGCACTAATTTCGGCAAAAATCATATGGATTTCTTACTTCGATTTTTGATATTGCATATGCAAAGCAAATTGAGGCACGTTTGGAGTCATGCTTGGGCGGTCGCGACAACTCTCTCCCACCGAATGAGATCAAGAAGCCGGTTCAAGTGACTAATGAAAGCAAATAAATTCGAAAAGCCTATGCGGTCCTAGGAAATATAAAACAATCCTTGGAGCACTATTGTACTGATCTTTATATTTGCCAAAAGCAAAGTTCTTCGGATCTTTATGAAATGCAGAGATGTTGTTCTACTTATTGGCATATTTGTTTATAACTCAAGGCACGAGCGAATCTTTATTAAAGAATATAACGTAACTCAAGAATGGCAGCCTCTTCTGATATGATTTATAATTTCGTAAGATCATCGACAACTATTATAAAAGTTTAAACTATTTCATAAACTTGTGATTTATTATTTGAATATTTTAACAAAGTATACAGTGATTTGCTTTTAACTTTTGAAAAGATGTATCGAGTGCTTCCATCCCATTGTCCCAAATTTTATAAGTTTAAGTTGGTGATATGAGATCTTGAAAGCTATTACCAGAGGATGGCATTCCCATATGCCAACCATTCCCATATGATAGCAATCCTTCTTTACTATTACAATTAAGTGGGTTGCAATGACGGGCTCGCCAATCTTGAACTTTTAGATGTGATGGCTTTGGGGGACTTTTAGATATGGTTGTTTTGAGGGGATCATTGGAGCCTAGCGTTAGTCGCACCTTTTATTTACTTATAGAAAGAGTACTATCAAAATTTTGTAGAGTTTTTCTCACTAATAGAAGAGAGGCCATATGATAGCAATCCTTCTTGACTATTACAATTATGGAGGTTGCAATGACGGGCTCACCAATCTTAAACTTTTTGATGTGACGGTTTGGAGGTTGCAATGACGGACTTGCCAGTCTTAAACTTTTAGATGTAACGGTTTTGAGGGACTTTTAAATATGAACGTTTTGAGGGGGTCACCGAAGCCTAGTGTTAGTCGCACCTTTTATTTACTTATAGAAAGAGTATTATCAAATTTTACAGAGTTTTTCTCATTAATAGAAAAGAGGCCAAAAGGAAAAACAAATTCCCTAGGACAGCCATCGACCGTCGAGGGAAAAATTGCAAACAAAAGCCAAAGTGACTTATTTTCTTAAATAAAAGCTTGAAGTTGATATTATTTCAAAGAAAAGCTTTTATTTTCTCAAATGAAGGCTTGAAATGGCTATAACTATTTCAAAAAAGGGTCTAATCTCATCGGCTCACCAGCTGCAAAATATATTAATTGAAGAAGACCCACTTGATAGCAATCACACATTATATTTGAGCATTATCTTTGTCATGGTCAAATTGGCATGAGAGATTGATGAGATGATATGATGAAAACATGCCACTATTAGAAGACCCAGCTCGTAGCAATCATGCATGGTAATCCAAGATTATTTCTACCAAAAATCGATGTCAAATTAGCATGAGAGATTGGTTAGATGATCCAATGAAAACACACCATTAATAGAAGTAGATATTGACTGCCCAAACAGGATTTATAGTGTTGACAAGAGCGGAATATTGATAGAAATTGTGATTTATTGAGAGGTTTGCGAGTCAATCCCTTGCGTGAATAGGTAGTAGCCGTTTGAGCGCTGGTCCATTGAGTTAGCAAGAGCAAGGAACCATTTGTAAATGTACAAGAGAGTTTTTCTGCTTCGGGAAAAAAGATATTTTTATCAGAGACAAAGTGCGGGAAGGACCTTTCATAAACACTAAGAGACACGGTTTATAACTTGGGGAGTAAGTCTAATATCTTATGCGCACTGTGTATGGGGCAGCTATTTGAGTGCTTCAATGGCGAACGGGATATAGTAGAGTAGCTATAAAAGGAGTCTAGTTCTGCACGATGGAAACTTCTGCACCAGTAGCCAGGTGATATCCGCACTCTCGACAAAACTATTAGAGCTGAAAAAAAAGGACATAGGCACCAAGTGCTGAACCTCTATAAATAGAACTTGCAATGTTGCTAGTCGTTATTATGCGAAGAAGCTGAAACTTTTACTTGGAAAAGGTTCTACGAGATCTGTTTAGTTTTTCATGAAAGACCAATTCACTCTCTTCTGGTTGTTTAATTTGACTAACGGAGAATTTTTCAGTATTGAAAAAGAGAAAAGGATGAAGAAAAAGGGGGTGAAGGCAGTAGTCTTTCTCCATGTGGTTCGGAGAACCGACCTATCCATTCCTTTGGAGACCCTGTCGTTTTGCTCGCCAAGCTGAGCTAGCCAACAACAACAACAATACAGAAGTGAGAAGAGCACCGGCTTCGGATTCCGGGGCTCCCTTAACGTGATACTCGACACTTTTCTCTTCCGATTACATGGAAGCGGATCTCCCTCATCTGCAAAAAGAGCCGAGTCCTATTTGCAATAGAAGAAGTCGTGTGGAGACGGATGAGCGGGCACCCATCTCACTACCCCAGCCCCCTTCTTTTGGAGCTGGGGAAAAAAGTGGAAGACGCAGGCTATTGGAATCTTCAGAATCTCTCGATGGGAGCGGGAGATCCATGTGCCCCTCGTTGTTCAGATAATGCTGGTGAATGATTGATCAAACATGCCAGGGAGGCAGAGATCGATGACTTTGGATCGTTGGGCGTTATTACGACTAATGAGGGAGCGGCCACCGTTTGCCCACGCACGTACCGCTCTTTTCTCACGATGTTTTGAATGTTCCCAGCGGGCCCCCATTCATTTTTTTCGTTGACTGCTGCGTTGGTGTTGTGCGACGACGGGCGGGATTTGCTCTTTGAAGACATGAATATCAATCTAAAATTTGTGACTAAATACAACAAGGTCATAGAGATCGGCTCTATTTTCTTTCCTTTTCCTTAAACTCTTCTGGGTACAACTACTATTCTACCTCGGGTGATCTTAAGAGCGTGATCGCAGTCTAGTGTATTTAGGATTTTACGTTTCAGACCGGGCTTGAACCAGTTACGACCGCAAGAGGAAAGGTAAATCCCTTGTTATCTCATCCGACACCTTCAGGTCTATATTCAAATGATGCTAAATTATTTTGCACGATGCATTGAAGTTGGATATCAAGATTTGACTGGTATTTGGCAATCCTCGTGATGAACTGACCTATTAGATGGGCTCATTACAAATGGGAGATGCTCGTATTACTTTAAAGCGCTGGTTAATTTTAATATAAAGTAATGACATTGCAAGTACAAGAACATTTATCCTTTTTACAATATACTCAAACTTTTTTCTTGTTAAATCAACTACCGCAATTTTTTAAAATGTAGGTCAATATGAGGCCTCCGTTGATATCGTTGACAAATAATGTTAATAGGAAGAGTATACATTAACTATCTATATCGATGTTAAATGTGACCTCTTCAGGCGATGTTACGCCAACAGCGGCAGAGACATATTGTATGGCCAAATTTGTTTGACTTTGTGAGTTAGCTGCCTCCTCTAACACCTTAACAAAAATGACATAATTTTTCCATAGTAAGCGAGTCATTTCGTCAATTGTGCTTAAGCTTCTGGTGATTATGTGAGTTACGCTAGCAAAATCACATGACATGACAATTTATTTAGCATAGACATGGCGGGCGAGAAAGACAGACGCTTTCAGATCTTCAAGGAGACGGTCAGGTACATCGAGGCGCACAACTCCAAGAACCACTCCTACACACTCGGCCTGAACCAGTTCTCCGACCTGACCATGGAGGAGTTCCAGTCCATGTACACGGGGGCCCAGCCTGGCACCAGGGTGCGAAGCAGCCGCCGGTACGAGCCGCGGCTCGGGGAGAAGCTGCCAGAATCCGTCGACTGGCGGAAGGAAGGCGCTGTGGTCCGCGTCAAGGAGCAGGGGGTGGCTTGCGGTGGGTATCTCGGGCACTCACGATTTCTCGGTCAACGGGTCGGGTCATCGGTCGGGCCGGGTTGAATGGAATGGGCTGGGTCGGACGGACTGACCCAGCACGTGCAGCACGCGTGCAATTGACGTCACGATGACGTCAGCTGGGGCGTGCCTCGCACGTGCCAGCGACCGCCTCGGCGCACGTGCGCGTGTTGGTCGCGTGCGCCCGTGCGACGCACGCACTAGCGACCGCCTCGGCGCACGTGCGCGCATCGGTCGCGTGCGCCCATGCGACGCATGCGCCAGCGACCGCCTCGGTGCACGTGCGTCGCACGTGCGCGCATCGGTCGCGTGCGCACGTGCGAAGCACGCGCCTGCGCCCGCGAATCGGCGCGTGCATTCACTTCGGCTGCGCGTGGAGGCGCGTCCGGCGGCCGTTGGCGGCGTTTCGCCACTCGTCGCGCTTGTCTCGATGAGACCTTCCATCCAACGCCATCAGAAGTCGATTTCGACTTACAAAAAGTCGAAAAAACGCATGAACAGTCTCGGGTGTCGGGATTTTTCCGCCCCGATCGGTGTCGGCCGAATTTCTTTTCATGAAAAATCAATAAAAAACATTCACAGACATGAAAGGGGTCGGGAAAAACATGAAAAAGGATCGAGAAACATGAACTCTCACTTTGATACCGATGTTGGGATTGTTGGATCCCCAAAAACCGGATTCGACCCTAAATCAAATCCCTAAACTTGCGCAAAAGACAAGCCCGGGAAAATCACATATGCATCACCGATCCTAAGGCACATCACAGAATCAAACGTACCTTGTTAGTCACAGATTAAACACCGACGCCGATATGAGGAAGAGAAAACGGTCTTGTTCGATCCGATGACGTCAATCTGCCTTGAAGGGAAGAAGGGTGTCGTCTTTTTGCCTACTATTATTTCTCTTTGAAGAATTTTGGAGGGAGAGATGAAGGAGGAACGTACGTAATGCCAAAATGTACATTTCTCCCTCTCTTTCCCCCTTTTATACGTCCCTCCAACAAGAGAACGTGTCCCTTCATCATATCCCTCCACCTATGGGCCCTAATTTTGTGGACCAGGCTTTTAGGTCCAACATAGGCGAACGGGTCAACTTAGGCCCATCACATTAACAATAAAAACCATCATCATCAAAAATGGCAGCATTGGCTTTGAGGAAAATTATCCGTATGAAGCTGCTTGAGGCAAATGTCGAGTCAGTATTGATCCGTGCGTCTTTCACCCGTTAGAGAGAAGCATTTCGATAATCATTTTCTCAGAGTTTTTTCCTATTCTGTTTTGCAGAGCAATGAGAGGGTCGCTACGATAGATAATTACGGAAGTGTTCCAATGAATAATGAGAAAGCATTAGCGAAGGCAGTCGCTAACCAACCAGTTAGCGTGTACATCGACCCTAGCAGTCAAGATTTTGAAAATTACAAATAGGTAATATCCTATCCCGAGCATGACAACTTTTGAATCTCTTTCAGAGAGAGAGATTAATGATAAGCTGTGAATCTGTGGCTTATGCAGGGTATTTTCGCTGGACCATGTGGTACTGAGCCGACCCACGCAATGGCCATAGTAGGTTATGGCACCGAAAATGATGAGGATTACTGGATCGTAAAAAACTCCTGGGGCAGTGAATGGGGAGAGAAAGGTTACGTGAGAATGAAGCGTAACTTGGCCAACACTAAGACTGGCATATGCGGGATCGCACAGTATCCACTCTACCCCATCAAAAAGAAGCAGCCCAAATCCCACATTCCGGTAATGGATGCATAGTAGAAGACAATGGATATACATCCTTGGCAAATTTTTCTTTACTTCGACGGGTGAACTGAAATGTAATGGTGTTTTTGAAACGTATGTTCAATCACCTTTTATAAAATAAAGTCGGTTATTTGTTATAGAAGTGGTACGGCTGAGTAATGTTAGGCTGCTATGCGAGTTCATTGGCTATTATTATTGACATTCGGACCTACCAATTATTAAAGTGAGTTGTTTGAAAATAAAATCAAATCTTTGCTCATGCTCCCATCGACTGACTCGGTACACATTAATCAACTAGCCGGAATCTAGTGCCCGACGTCGACGACATTCTTGTTGATAGAAGAGACTAAAAAAATGAATTTGTGTGTATTTAAATATGTATGTACTGATAATACAAGAGCCTATTTATAGGCTGTTCTAGGAAAATATTTAAAGTAATGAAATATTACAATATCATAATCAAATCAATTATAATTGATATGAAATCAATTATAATCAATCAAGAAAATAAAAATATCTAATTTCCTAAGATAAATATTTCTAACATCTCCCCTCAAACTCAAGGTGAGATAGAAGAGGTCAACTGGAATTTGGAGAAAAGAACTTTAAAACGCCCAGGTGGATGTGCCTTCGTGAAAACATCAGCCATCTAATCTATTGAGGAGATGGGAACAAGACGAACATCACCACGAAGCACATGAGAGCGTATGAAATGACAATCTATTTCAATATGTTTGGTACGCTCATGAAAAACATCATTATGAGCTATTTGGATGGCACTTTGGTTATCACATTGAATGATCGTTCCACCATTATGACGAACTCCCATGTCTTCTAGTAACCGACATAACCATAATAATTCCGAAGTTGTATCGGCAAGGGCACGATATTCTGCTTCCGTACTCGATCGAGCGATAGTAGTTTGTTTCTTACTTCACTAGGAAATAAGGGACTCTCCTAAGAAAAAGCAATAGCCTGTAGTAGAGCGACGATCAAGAGGATTACCAGCCCAATCAGCATCAGAATAAGCTATTAACTTTGAGGACGAGTTAGCAGAAAAGTGAAGACCATGAAATAAGGTACCCTTGATATAGCGAAGAACCCGAAGAACAGCAACAAAGTGAGTCGTCCGCGGCGCAGTCATGAATTGACTCACAATGTGAACAGCATAAGCGATGTCAGGGCGAGTAACAGTGAGATAAACCAAACTGCCAACTAACTGTCGATAAAGTGTAGGATTTGGAAGAGGAGTTCCATCTTTTTCATCAAATTTGGCATTATTCTCAATGGGAGTGGTAGCAGTCTTGTTATCGGTAAGTCCAGCTCGAGAAAGAAGATTGGTGGCATATTTCGCTTGAGAAAGATAATAGCCAGAGGAATCTGAAGTAACCTCCAATCCTAAAAAATAACTGAGCCGTCCAAGATCCTTCATTTCAAACTGTTGACTCAAATACAGCTGTAGTTTTGTAATGCCTTCATGATCATCGCCAGTAACAACCATGTCATCCACATATAACAGTAGCAGAATACTTCCACGAGATGTTCGTTGAGCAAATAGAGCATTATCATAAGGACTGTATATAAATCCAAGGCGTTCCATAGTAGAGCTAAACTTGGAATACCATGCACGAGGAGCCTATTTTAGTCCATATAATGCTCGACGTAGACGACACACTTTACCAAGAGTATGAGTATATCCAGGAGGTGGCTCCATATACACTTCTTCAGTGAGATCTCCATTAAGGAATGTATTTTTGACATCCATTTGAAATAGAGGCCATCGCTTAATAGCAAATGACAAAGAAGAAGGCTACGAACAGAAGTAAGACGTGCAACTAGAGCAAACGTCTCATCATAATCAATGCCATACTCCTGAGTAAAGCCTTTTACTACAAGTCGAGCTTTATAACGTTCCACTGTACCATCTGCCTTGGTTTTGATTTTGTACACCCATTTACAACCTATAGTCGACTTGTTAGGAGGCAAATCAACCCAATCGCAAGTATGAGAGTGTTCTAATGCTTGCAACTCATCTGTCATTGCTTGCTACCAAAGAGGATTAGTACAAGCTTCTCTATATGTCCGAGGCTCGTGAAAAGAGGCAATTGTGGAATAATAGTGAAAATCATGAAGCCGAATATAAGGTTGACTTACACGGGTGGAGCGACGAACAGAAGGAGGAGGAATTTCCAAAGGTGGATCCGCGGATGGCATAGACAAATCAGGAGCTGCTGAAGTGGGATTTCCAGAAGTACCTGCATCGAGATTTGGAGAGGAAAATTCTAAAGAGGAAGATGTAGGAGTGTCATCTTCAGGGAACAGTTCAACAAAAGGATTTGTGAAGAAATGAACATTTGGAATAGTGGGAGAAGATGTAAAAAAATGTAAAGATGAGAACATTTTATGTTCCCAGAAGGAAACATGTCGAGACACACGAAGTCGATTGGATATAGGGTCCCAACATCTATACCCTTTATGCTCAATGCCATAGCCAAGGAAACAACATAGACGAGCACGAGGTTCTAACTTCGTGCGTTCATTTGGAAGAATATGCACAAAACATGCACAACCAAAAACTCAAAGTAGATTGTAATTAGGAATACTGTCATACAAGCGCTCATACGGAGAAACGTCACCTATAATAGGTGATGGAATACGATTAATAGTGTAGACAGCAGTATGACAAGCCTCCCCCCAAAATTGTTCAGGACAAGATGCTGAGATTAGAAGAGTGCATACAATATCTAAGATATGTCTGTGTTTACGCTCTGCTCGACCATTTTGTTGGGAAGTTCCTGGACAAGAATGATGAATAATAGTACCGTTTTAAGAAAGAATTTTAAGAAACTCGCTATCCTTATATTCCATGGCATTATCAGTACGAAAAACCTTGATATCTCGAGAAAATTGTGTTTTGATCATGGCAACAAAATTGCCATAGATATGGGTAAGTTCAGATCGATTTTTCATAAGATAAAGCTATGTATAACGTGAATAGTCATCAACAAAAATCACAAAATAACGAGAGCCTCCCATAGTGGGAGTAGGAGATGGTCCCCAAATATCTGAATGAATTAGATCAAAGGGAGCATAAGAGACAGATTCACTAATATTGAACGGTAAAGCATGATGTTTTCCTAATTTATAGGATTGACAATCAAAGGTTTTATTGTCAACAAAACCTAAATGACCACTTGAAAGCAAATGACTTAAACGGGAAAAAGAAGGATGACCTAAACGAGAATGCCAAGTTTCAGATGAAACTGTGGCAGCGCAACCAATGAATGAGTTAGGAAGTTTTAATGAAACAAGCTCAAACAATCGTCCCACTTTTCGGCTTGTCCCAATTGTTTGTCCCGTCCGTGGATCTTGCACACGACAACCATTTGAAGAGAAATGAAGATCAAAACCAAGCTCACATGGCTGACCCACAGATATCAAGTTTAAAGAGAGGTTGGGAACCATGAAAGTATTAGGTAAGGACAAGGTGGACGTTGAAATGTTCCCCGTATGACTAACTATCATCTGAGAGTTGTCAGCTCTGATATCATGATAAAGGAGACTGAAAAAATGAATTTGTGTGTATTTCAATATGTATGTACTGATAATGCAAGAGCCTATTTATAGGTTGTTCTAGGCAAATATTTAAAGTAATGAAATATTACAATATCATAATCAAATCAATTATAATTGATATGAAATCAATTATAATCAATCAAGAAAATAAAAATATCTAACTTCCTGAGATAAATATTTCTAACACTTGTTGACCAGAACCGGAGCTCCTTTCGATCAAGCTCGCTGCGTGTGTCAACAATGTGTTGGCCAAGTACTGCCGAACAGAACACTCCTCCAAAACGCACTTGCCTTGTGCAGACATTCTCCATTCAATGGAGACCATGGCAAAAGGGCAGATTTTTATGAATAGCCGTTGACCATTGTCCTGGATTAAGCTGCCTCCCGGTTGGGGAGCGACGGCCGGAGGCCAAATTTGACCGCCAGGGAATTAAGGGAAAAAGAAAAAGCCACTCCCGAACGCTACTGCCGAAGCCAAAGTCCGAGCGGACGGCTTTGACTCGCTCCGCCGCCCCCACCCGGCGTGTCTCATCCGCGTGGGGAGGCCTCTCCCACCATAAAAAAAAAAAAAAAAAAAAATCAATTATTACGTCAGCAGGCCTAATAATTACCTAGTTGAATATATTATCAAATTATTATATAAATGGCTCTATCGCGAAATAAATTAAATTAAAGAATAGAGAGGAAATAGTTGCTCGTTGAAAACACATGATGAAATAAAATAAATAAATCACGCGGCTGCACGGCGGTGGGTGCCCTTCATTTCACGCGTTCAAATTAAGTAAATACATATATTTAGAATCCGTACGCTTTTGTCTCTCCCTCCATTCCCCCCCCAATCCTTTCTCTCTCCTCTGGATCCCAATTTCTGTAAATTTTTCTCTTGAATTCCCGCAAACCAACATCTGGATTTGGTGATCCGCTCCATTGACGTTCAAGCGAGGACGGCGGATTGAGGAAAAGATTCTACTTTTTTTTTTTTTTTTTTTATCAATTTGGGGTTTCGATTTGTTCTTCCCTTTTCGGGGAGACTCGGGGCGGGATTCGGTGTTTTCCGCGGTTTGTTTTCCCTTCGAGATGGCGTCGAGTTTCGATCGATGGGAGAAGGATCCCTTCTTCTCCGCCGCCGAGGAAGTCCAGGAATCGGCCGACAGGTGCGTCCCTGTGACGTCGGATCCTCATTTCGAGCCCCGCGATTAGTTGCGATCTGGTGTCTGATCTTCCGGTTCTTAATTATTGCTTCGGAACTCTTGAATGAACTAGATTGGCGCGTTCAGCAGGACCGGTTTCGGCCCTAATTCGCATGAAATCCCAGGCTTCGTCTTTTGGGACTTTGTTCGCGAAATGCTGTCGATCGTCTCATTTTTTTTTTTTTTTTTTTTTTTTGTGGGTTTTGTTTGGTAGCTTTTGGCTTTGTTCCGTAGCCCGTAGGTTGTCGTTATGAGAACCTCATGTGCGAGGATTCGTGTTGAGAATGTCTGTTTATATGGTTTTGAAGGATGCAATCGACGTATCGAACGTGGATCCATGCGAAAAAGGACTCTTCGGCCGCGTGGAATCTGGAGGAGCTCCAGCGGGACCTCCATACCGCTTTGGGCACTACCCAGTGGCAGGTCATTCTCTCTGCATAGCTGTGATTGCGCTTTCTTGATGGGCAGGTTTTGTCTGCAGTTTGGTGAGGGTCGGAAAAATTGTTTTTTGATGTGAATGCTGATGTGTCGGACTTGTTGATTGGTTTTTGCATGCAGTTGGAGGAGTTTGAACGAGCAGTGCAGTCGAGTTACGGCAATAGTTCGACTGACGATGCGAGGGACAGGCACCATGATTTCATTGTTGCCATAAATGACCAGATTTTGAAGATTCATGACTCATTGCAGGGATCTGCCCTTTCGGATGGCAATACAGCACCGTCTTGGGTGCGTTTGGATGAGCAAGAGTGCAATGACTTTGCATTGTTTCTTTCTGGATCATCGGCATTTGAAGCGTCAAGCACCGTGTCGGACCATGTTAGGGACAATGAAGAATATAAAGAGTTGCAGAAAGAGTCCACGCCCGAGTCGAAGAATTCATGCCCGTCAACTGAGTGGAGTTCAATGGATGCCCGAGAGAAGTCATATGGGCATAGAAGAGCAGCCAGTGCAAGTGCTGACATCAGTGCTTGGAATATTGCTATAGCTGCAGATGCTTACCCACAGAATTCCTCCAACGGGCATTCCGTGTTACCTCCACGCAAGGTACCAAGTGTTTCAGGGTTCCTAAATTCCATGGGCTCTGTCTCCAAGTTGAAGTGGTCTAAAAATGGCTTTAGGAAGTGGAAAGTGACGGATTCTCACCAAGAAGACGATACTGCATTGCTGGAACCGGCTCAGCTAGAGAGAGTGAGTTTTGAACTCTTTTCTGTGTGTTTTTAGTTTATCTTCTATTTGGCATGCTTTGATTTTGGTGTCATGGTTGAATAAATATGTGCATTTGTTCTAAAAAGGGGGTACATGCATGCTATGAACGGAGTAAGAGTTGCCTGGATGATGATTGTTATCACAAGCAACTTTATGGATGGTCTGGAGCTATCCAAAGGCAGCTTCAGAGGTCTCAGTATCAGATGCAATACAGCCGACCTGCTCAATTGGCCTTTTCAACTATTCTACTTCTCTGCTTGATTGGTGAGTTGGCTCCACTTTTGGTGATACTTTTTATGACTGGACTGCCATTTGTGTCTTTATGTATGGTTCCAAAATTTATTAGGGTCGCTTATAGAATAGATTTGCCATTGCTGAATTTGTCCAACGGTTTATTTAGTGGCTTTGTTCCCTTGAAATGACTTGAGGTTGCTATGATATGAATACGTTTTACTTTTGGACACTTTGTGCAACTTCTTTCACATGAGAATTGCCTGATGTGAATGGAACTTCTAGGCTTTTTTGTGTGTGTTTTCGTTTTGCTTAATGCTGGCCGGATAACAGCAGTTTTCTTTAATGTCAAGTTCTTACACATGAGAATTGTCAGATAGAATTGTCAGATATTAATGTGACAATTTTCTACTTTTCCTCCTCCTTCATGCTGACCAGATAACTACAGTTTTCTTAAATTATATTAATGTAGATTCGAAAGTATGTTCATGGCAGAGAACAAGCTGATTCATTCCAAGTGGTTGACAAGTCTTAGATTGCTTTATTTGTCATTATTTTGAGGGATCTGTCACACTGCTGCTAAAATTTTTCAAACATGTCAAATGTGGACTTAGATCTTGAGCTTTTGCACAAAATTACATGTTTGCAACAAATTAATTGGAGGACAAGCCCTATCAAACAAAAGAATTTGGTATGGCTTTCTTCTAAACCAAACCAAACCGAATTACTGTCATCAATTAAATCGTGCTCACCTGAACTGATTTGGTTTGGTTTGGCTTCACAAACTGTATGTTTGTTGAATTTAACAACCGATTTGTTTGCGTACCTTTATCTTCGACATGTATAGGTTCATTTAATTTCATATTTCTGAATTATTGCTATTATATCCTAAATAAATACAAGTAAAAAAGAGATTAGTAATTGATTATTTATTTTGTCAAATATAAGAACTTAGCAAAGCCTAGAAACATGAAACTTTTACCTTGAATAGACCAACGTATAATATTAAACAAAGTCTACATATATTGTATGTTTTATGCTTTTGATTGATTGTTATTCTTCGAAGATGCATTAAGCACAGTCCTATTAAAGAAGCAATTCGAAGGGCATATTTGGATTGATTTGTAAGTTATGAAATGCAATCCTTTTTGCATATCGTTTTTGAATAATTCCAGGTATGCTGAGGCTGGTCTATTAAATTAATGTACTAAGCGATATGGTGGATTGTAACTGGGCCTTTAAAGAAGTGGGCCATATTTAACCTTCAGTTAGGATTTGTCACATCAATTAGTATACTGGTCTCTATATACATAGCATTATCAGCAGTATCTGTAGAACTCTAAAAGCAACTCTTGTTGACGAACCATTTTTTAATTAGACGACTCAACCTTCTAAACTAATCTAGGATCTTATGATGCAATAATAGAAATTATAGCTATAAAAGAATAGGAAGTTAATTGATATCGTTTTTATTTTCAATGGTGGAGTTCTTTTATTCTTGCTATAGTGTTTTGAACTTTGAAGCCTAGAGTTTGAAAGAAACGAACCAAATAAGAGAAATCACCAGGGTTGACTGTCAAATAGATGATTAATGGGTGGGCAGCCACTGTGCCTGCGGAGGCCCAATCGGCCCGATTGGCAATATGGGTGAAATTGGGCAAAGGACACTTAAGTTGGTACTGGTCTCAGCTCGCCCATTGATATGGTCTACCATCAAATGCTATGCTGCAGTACCTTATGTTCTTTCAATATTATCACGTCAATTTGCTGTTGTATATTTCCAATTACTTTGATCCAACACTTCATTACGTATTTTAGTTCTTGCCTGGCAATTTTATGGAGGCATATTCTTTCTTTTTTAAGGTTTTCTTCTTCTTTTCTTGAGTGTGCATGTGTGTTGCGAAGAAGGGACTGCCTAGGGTCGTATCATCTGTTACTTTATCCAGTTTTCTCAGTGCTGAAGGATGATGAGTGTGAAAATGATTAAATTGTTGAGACTTTATAATTTCCTCTCTTGTTGGAAAAATTTTCTCGACTCAGTTTTAGTTCGGAGATTACAAAAATAAAATTTTTTTGAGGGTTTTCACTTGATAAAGCAAATATGATAGTGAAATTATGCAGATTATTTCTCCTGATGTTATACTGATGACTATGAGTGCATGTGCGTTCTCTCAAGGGTTGAGCATGGGAAAGTCATATCATGTCAAACGTCTGCAGATTGATTATATTTTTCTTTGAGGTCAATTTGTCTATTTTCCTCTTAGGGTTCTTTGAAATTGTTAAGAAACATTCCAGTGTAGACATCAAATATTCTGATACTAGGCAAACCTGAGAACTGGATAAATGATAACTGTCTGAGTTCACTTGACATGTCACTAGTTATTCATATTGCATGGTAATGGTCTTTACTTTTTGAGGGGGATAATTGTTATATGCTTTCTGACGCTTAATTCTGTCTATGCTTTATGCAGTTTTACTCATTTTGCGTGCAATCTAAGGCGGAGGCATAATTAGGGTTTAATTTCTTTATTTTGGCATGGACGTCCTTGTTGGTCAGGACTAGTTGCGGATTATTTATGTCAGCAGTGGATGATGCAAGAGACAAGATGCTTCTTGGATTTTCCATTTCCTTCCAAGTGGATAATTATGTCCCACCTGACAAGTGTCTAGTCCGTGGTAGCGCATTAGATGCCCTTGCAGGCTTACTCCTGTGAGCAACCTCCAGTCCAGTCCGATCACCGAGCATGTTGCACAGTCTCTACAACGATTGAGAAAGTTTTTGAGTTTTTGCCACAGAGAATGTAAATTCTAGTAACAGTAACAGAATGTTACGATTAGAAAGTGTTGTATCCTGGGATATTGTGGCGTTCTGACTTGGGAAAGCGTATCCTGTTGTTTCTAATTTTCTGGGTAGATTTTGTGGCCTTGTTTTTGTAATCTGTACAGTAATCCAATGTTATCATTTAGCCACTTTAGGCCTGAATTTCGCCGCTTATTGTCAACTGGGTAATGCAAGATGCGAATTTAGAATAGAGACGAACCCCTACCGTGAAAACTGGAAGGAGCCAATGGGTTATCTCGAGGACTCTCAATCTTGCGTTTCAAGATGGATGTTGGTCCTAAAGCAGGTTGGACATCGAACTCTGGGCGACGAAGGTTATGCTGAATGTTAGAAGGTTCACAAGTGTAGGACGATTACCATTTGAATTGAGTATCACCCAAGCGGTGGTACAACAAGCCAGCCTATTGACTATAAGAGTTGTTAGGAGTCGAATGTGAAGGGTAACCTGGGTCAGAAGAGACGGAAGATGTAGCCAAAAGAAGTGCTTCATTCCAGCAACCAAAAACTGGTTTTTCCATTCTGTATTGTTTTCCTTCCTCTATTATTTGATGTTATTTACATTGAATGAGACTGAAAATGTCACGGACCGTCGTATTGAGTCCACCCTTTTCTGAATTCACTGGCCTTTAGTGAATGAAATCATCAATTTCTCTATGATATTTATTTTCTTGTATGGGAAAGTTTATCTTGTTGGGATAAATAAAGTCAATCATGCTACGAAGCGTATATTTAATCTTTTATTTCATGCTCTTCTAATTAGAATCGGGTGTTGATCCCACCATCTTCTCATAATTGTTTAGCTTCATCGACAGCGACATGTGGGGTTTTTTTTTTTCGGTTGGTTCATGTGGTAGATATATCCCGCGCACAAGACCTACCTAACACAACGAAACGACAAAAGACAGTCGAAAGGGTCGCTGAATTTGGGCTTCAATTTGTCCCGAACTTCAGGTAGAGTTAGAAATGAACAAAAAATGGTAGAGAATCAAATACGCAATAAAAAGAGGAATTTATGCTTCTTCTTTTTTTTGTCAGTCCTACTCTATTCCTACTTTACACTCACTCTTAGATTTTTGTCCTGCCTCTTGCAGGGGGATGGGATGAGAACGCGTAAGTTTCAAGAGTGGGTTTCGACTCCCACGCCCTGTAAGAGGTTTACGCGTTCCCACCCCATCCCCCTAAAAAGATGGAGATTTAAACTCCTCACCCTCCCTTCCAAATTGGAAGGATGGCTACTGAGGCGAATCTCAGTGGTTAGGAACTTATGCTTTCACTTCTAGATTTTTTGCCATCACATAACTAACTTCATCTCTTTTAAAGAACGAGGACTCTCAATTAACGTTACAATTTGCGTCCACGTTTCGAGTTCTTGCTAAATGGGCTCAAACCCATTTCGAGAAGCATGGCGCTTTCTTACGTTGAATCCTAAACTCATTGAAAACCCAAATTAAAATTATTGCGATTAAGACGGAAGGAGCACCCGATTAGTCCCGACCCTTTCCAGTGCTAGGTCCATAGGCACTGCCATTCATGATGCATGAAGCATGTAATCCGCCAGCTTTTAAGGCAATTTTAGTCCTCTGATGGGGGAAACTCCTCTTCCCCATTTCTCCCGAATCTGTAAAGGGCTAATTTCCTAAAAGATCCCAAACTTTAGGTCTATTTTCATTTTTTTATCTTAAAAAAATGTCAAAATTTTGGCTTAGTTCCAATTCTGCCTGAATTTTTCTTTTGTCTTAGAAAAAAAAATCCCAATTTTTAGGCCCAATCCCGAATTTACCCCTTTTTTTGAAAAAGAAAATCATCAATTTCTATTCTAATCCTAAATTTGTCCCCATTAGCCCATTGTGTAAAAATCGTAGATAGTCATCCTTAATTTTTATATCCTAAAATGGTTTTATTTTAAAGATAATTTTCTATGTTGTCTTGTTGATATGTATTTATTCTTGACGTGGAAATGCCACATTAAGTTAAGGCTGGACCAGAGAGTAGATTTGAGAATATATATCAAAAGTCGGTTATATATTTTTTAGACAAAATAAAATTTGGGGCAGATTTGGCACCGGAATTAAAATTTGAGATTTTTTCAAGACAAAAAAAAGTTCGGAATAAATTCGAGATTAAACTTAAAATTTGAGATTTTTTAGGGAATTGGGGCGATGTTTTCGTGATATTATACTCAGGCTTTGAACGACGTTCTTTTTCAAACCGGGGGGGTTTTGCCACTCTTTTATTCCCGAAAAGCAACGCCAAATTACAGGATACACAAAGTTCAGAGACGGACTGAGAATTTGCGACAAATTGAAAACTGGTCTCGGAATCACGCGTGGCTCGCGACGACGGTGACGTATCTGTAGGCGAAGTAGGATCCGGCGACCAGGAGAGGGACGACGAACTCGGCGAGGGCGGCGTACTTTTGAGCCGGGCCATCCTTCACGATGAAAGCGCTCATGCCCTCCTTCTTGGCGTCTCTCAGGGAAGCAGACTTGTCGACATCCTGGTCCTGGACGGTGTGGCCTTCGAGGACACCCACCTGGTACTTCAGGAGCATGCCCTGCGCCGCTTTGCTGTGGCCGATGTCCGCGAAAGCCTTGCTCGCATCTTGCCCTGCCAACTCCAACAGCACCTCCTCTCCTCCTGGATGTTCCTCCAGAAAGCTCGTCACATTAAGCACCTGTTGAAAGATGAACAACATGGGATTGATACAGGATGAGTCCACGAAAATTTCGAACAGCAAACCCGAAACTTTGGTGCTTGGAAAAATAATTTCCAAAGCTCTCTTAGCCTCAGAATCCTGTCTGTGGCTCAATGTCCAGAGCTGTTCTACAAAGGTTTTTCTTTCCAAATTCCATTCATAGAGACATTAAAAACGAGAAAAAGGGGGTCGTGGCGGAGGAACTCGATGGATGAGATATGATGAATTATGACAGGAATTACCCGGCCGTTGATGACGAACCAGCAATCCTTCCTGGACTTGTGCTGGGCGACTTGCTTGAGGGTGAAGACTCTTTTCTCCGCCATCTCCTGTAACTCCAGGTCCTGAGAGAAAGATGGGAGTTCAGAGCAAAGGTGTACTGCGCTCAAACGACGAGGCTCAAGGTAATTTGTAAGACTTTCGTGGGAGGGTAGTTGGCACGTGAATGTTGGGTGAGAAGAAGTAGTTGCCTCGCCTTCTAGGACCAAACTGTCCGAAAATCATCGTGGATCATCTCTCTGGCAGGTAGCTACTTTCCTAGGCGACACTCCCACAGATTGACGATGACGTCTTCCTATTGAACGGATGACACGGCTGCCCTATACTGGCGAGGAATACGCGATCATGAAAGAACAATTATCTAGAGACTACCTTAATGATATTTTAATCACCCATTACTCTCCTAGCGGTTAATAAACTAATGAGACAAAAAGCACGTTGGTGAAGTGCAGAAGTATGAACGATTTGCAGCAAAAATATGGGATAACAAAGCAAACGCAATTTAACACGGCGGTCCGCTATTGATCACAATCTGCAAGAGCTTGAGTGTTGAGAGTGATCGAAGCCAATGAAAAATTTTGCAGACTGACGAGTCATCGAAGAAGCAAGATATAATTCAGAAGGACGGCTAAAAATCTGAACAACGTATGAACAAAGTTTTTGCCACATCACATCGAACCTGCTTTGGCCCAGTTCTCCGTGTGTGGTGGATCCAGACACAGAAACACAAGGAATGATTAGCAGTCTTTTGTAGCCGATCTTCGGATATAGAAGCTAATATCGTTCCCAACAATTTTAGCGGGGACAATAAATGCGTATCTGCTCCCTTAACTGCAACGATCTTGTGTCGATATTTCCCAGTCGATTGGGACGGCAGTAGAGACCCTACAACCCACACAACAGCCACAACCGGTTTCTCCGAGGACAAAGCTCCTCTGTCCTGGGGACCTTGTCCTCATAATTAGGTTTCTTTTCTACAGATATATAAGTGAATTTTTTAACGTGATGAAAACCCACGAACCTCGCAATTAGGTTTCTTTTCTACAGATATATAATACAACTTAACGTGATGTAAACCCACGAACGGCGGTTGCGCTTCAATGAAAGTTCTATGCAACCATCGGGTGCCTCCTATTCATCACGCGAAGTTGATATATCCATTACCTCTGCGATTTCACGAATGCAATCTATGAATACTTGGGTTTGAGTGCTTACCAGACAACAAGTTGCCCACATACACAGTAGTAGAACGGTCGACACTAACGTAACTTAATGACTCAGCAGAGAGGTTAAGAGGACTGCTTCACTTTTGACAGTAAGAAGAAATTCCCCAGCTAAAAATTGGACTGTAATAATCGCGAAGAGTCAACCGGGAGAGAAAGTATAATCGGCTGTGCTTCGTAGCACTTTCATCAAGAAATAACGTGTTCTATTGCAGCGCAGCCAAGAATGCATTTGCTATTCCCTGATCGGACTGAGAGGATGAAGTAAAAAATGACGTGCACTTGCCTATTGCCGACACTTCTTCCTGAGAATTCCAGGACAAGCACAACCAGCACTAGAATGCTTCTTGATTTTCTGCCAGAATCTCTTATGATGAAAGAAGGGCTCTTCCATCTGTCGAGTTAGGCACTTGTTACTAATTAACCATCTACTGCACTGCCTAACCTTTATCAGGGTGAGGATGGGGAAAAAACAATCTCTCGATGGGGATAAAGTCCATTCACTGATCCTAAGTGGGAGTTTGTAGTACAACGAGTTTCCAATAATTTGACATCTCGCAAAGATGCTTTTCAGTTCACTGAGACCGTGCAAAAGCATCCCTACAATGTACACATTTTATCACTTACAATGAGCTTCCTGGATTAGAAATGAAGACCACACAAAGAAGGAGTTATCGGCCTTTTGTATGATTAAAATGGAGAATCCAAGAGCTCTTTCAGTTGCAGAAACTTCCCAGATTGATACGAAATAGTGTCCTGTACTAGGGTAAAGAGCACATACAATGGGATTTTGCAGCTTCTAGATTACCAGGACACAAGCATAGCATGTGAAATACGCAGAAACGGCAAGTTACTCCAAAGCATGAACTCTCACAACTACTTGGTTAAATCTTTGAACTCCTTTTTGGCAACTTGATCCTTGCCAGAGAATTCTATGCCTTGGAACGTTAATGTCGATGACCGATACTGACTTCCAAAGGCAGTGCCAAATCCCCATCCAAGGCCTAATCCGACTCCACAGCCTCCACCTTTGAATGGGCATGCGAATAAGAGGCCAATGTAATTAGCTTGACAATAGCCGACATTTTCAACCTGTGAACAATTAAATAAAAGCATAATACTCTACTTGTAAGTTTTCCTAAAATTTACCTGCACCAAGGCCCAGGAAGTTTAACGGCATGCCTGCATCAAACAACGTATATAACAATGTAAGAAATGTCTTCATCGCACCTAAACAACTATCATTTGCACACCTACATCATCAGAAATGGAAGCTCAGACACCCCTGTCTCTAAGATATATCAGCGATTCATGTCATGTACTCTAAGTGAATTTCAGCACAAAACCTATAAAAGCAAAGCATGGCAGATATTGCTAAGCATCTTTAATGAAACAGAATTAGAAAATAGAAGGTCCCCAATTCCAAAACAGAACTCTGAAAAACTTTAGTGTCAGGCATGATATAGCAGAAAGAAAGCCCGTGCTTGCATTATACTAGAGTTTTTCAACTCTAACTTATAACCACGCATTTCTTCACTTATTCTTCCTAATAGGCAAATCACAATCCACGAGAATTGATTCACCAGCAAATGAGAGAACTGAATTGTTAATATGGTTATTCGAAGCCAGATAAAGCATTGCCATATGAGAGTGCTCTCTAAGAGAGAAGTTCAAGTGCTGTATCCACATGAGACAGCAGTTGATAATAAGGTCCAGATAATTTGGTGGTGATCTACCTGAGCTTAACTTGATTTGTTCAGACAAATAAACCGCAGAACATGAGATTTAGAGTAGACAATTCAACAAACAGTAAGCTGACACCACATCATTTTTCTCCATTCATTATGGATGAAAAGGACATAATTGCCATTCGCAAGATATAAAATTTATAGCTTATGTTTTCCGTCATTTTTCACATTCACAATTGCTTCCCTCGAGCAGCGCCGATCATAAAGCGTGAACACATAACAACAGAAATCAAAGCAGAGAGATCAAAACGGAAGCAAGACATGCTCCAGAGATTAGCAGTGGAAGCTTCTTCATCATGTCCTGTGGAGGCCACAGGAGGTGTTCAGTCTCTTCTGGAGCTAGTTGCCAGCTCGATGACTTCAACTCCTGGCATACGTGAGATTGCTAGCATTGCATCTCCACCATGCCAAACAAAAGTAACAAATCGAAGAGTATCATCTTCGAAAGAAAGCTGAGAGCGATGCAATAACTACACGGCAAGCATTCGATCGAAAACAAAAGTAACCCAAAAATTTTAACAAGCTAAGGCATTCAAATTGTCTACAGAGAAAAACCCACATTTCCTGGGTGTAACCCACATGATCAATAGCACAATCAAAGAACTGAATTGCATCAAAAATCAACTTCAGAAGCAGACCTCCAAAACCCCATCCGACGCCGAACCCGCACCCGACTCCGAACCCTGAGAGGAAAAAAGAAACCCACAAAAAATCTTACACCTTAGCAATACGAAAGCCATTCGTCTATCAGATAGACGATCAGTTCTGCCCATCTGATAAAAAGAGAAGCTTTCACGGAAGCAGAGGGCGGAAAACAAAGATTCGGGCAAATCTACAGTTCCACGTACCGAATCCGACCCCAACTCCATTGAAGTTCGTGAGCACCATCGCCGCTCGTTCCTACGCTGTCTAAGAAAAGCTACGACGCGAGCTGGGATCAGAGCGCCACCGCCGATGCGGTGGTGGGGTCTGCGGATACCATCTCGCAAGCCGTGGGCTCATGGGCCTAGAACTCGCGCAAAAACATTGGGCCGACAGCAAAGTCGAAACGTGAACAGAGGAACCTAACAACCTATTCCAAATCATCTTCAGCTAGTCATACAAAACGGGCAAATCCAGCCAAACCGTCCCCGAATATTCAAAATCTAATCAAAGCAGTGAGGTCCCCCCACTCCCGTCATCAACACGCGATTTTTCACCAACGAAAACCATCGGGAGGAGCAGGTGCGCTGCTTGTTCATCCACGTTTTAAACGATTACTTCACCCAAAATCCTCCAGCCAGAAAGGTCGAGAAGGAAAAGGACCCATTTGATCAGCAATCATGGATCGGCCAATCAATGCCGAAAGGGTGCAGAAAGGGGCAAACTTGACCCCCTCGACATGCTAAACACGTCCCCGATACAGATAGAGAGGAGGAAGAGGAGGAGAAGGGGAGTGTGGAGTCGAGGTGAAGAGGATAGAGCTGGAGAGATTTGACAAGTCAGCCAACGAAACTTGCGATTTGCCTTAAAACTTTATTTAGGCCCTTTGCTGACGCGGCAAGATCGCGACAACATCCTCATATTGGCTGGCTCGAGATTTGCTTATCACCGAATCAGACCCAGCCAAAAAAACCAATGAATTTCAGGATAGACCCGGACCGACCCACCCCTCGGTTTCGCTTTCGCCGCGGGTGAAAACGGTCGCGTTGAAAACTCGTATCCAAGGAAGGGACCCAAAATTCACGCACGCAAAAGAAAACGGATGAATATAATAAGCCCGCTCGAATCCAACACTCGTCGTGTCGACACCATTCTGGGTCCGATCGAGACCGACTGGTAGCTTCCGTTCTTTATCTACTGGCCCTTTGCACCCCCCTTACCGTCTCCCCTATCTTCTTCCCCAGAACAACCGTTCATTCCACCCCTCTCCCCCTCTCTCTAGCGAATCCATCTGCCCGAAGAAGGGAGCCAAGATGAGCTGGTGGTGGGCCGGAGCTATTGGCGCCGCAAAGGTAAGATCTTTCTCCTTCCCGAACGATGTTCACGGGGCGTTAATTCGAGAATTCGAGAATTCGATCCGGTTTTGACCTCGTCTTGTGATCTTGTTGTTGGGTTTTCTGCAGAAGAGGATCGATGAGGAGGAGGCGCCCAAGGGCTTCCAGAGCGTGGGGCTGATCCTCGGGGTCACCGGGATCGTGGGCAACAGCCTGGCCGAGATCCTGCCGCTCGCCGACACCCCCGGCGGGCCCTGGAAGGTCTACGGCGTCGCCCGCCGCCCCCGCCCGGCGTGGAACGCCGACCACCCCATCGAGTACATCCAGTGCGACCTCGCCGACGAGGCGGACGCCCAGGCCAAGCTCTCCCCCCTCACCGACGTCACCCACGTGTTCTACGTCACCTGGGCCAACCGCTCGTCGGAGGAGGAGAACTGCCGCGTCAACGGCGCCATGTTCCGGAACGCCCTCCAGGCGCTCGTCCCCAACGCCCCCAACCTCCGCCACGTCTGCCTCCAGACGGGGACCAAGCACTACATCGGCCCCTTCGAGGCCTACGGCAAGGTCACCCCGCACGACCCGCCGTTCACGGAGGACCTCCCCCGGCTCGACGCCCCCAACTTCTATTACACTCTGGAGGACATCCTCTTCGAGGAGACCGCGAAGAAGGACGACGTCTCCTGGTCCGTCCACCGCCCTCCCGTCATCTTCGGCTTCTCCCCCTACAGCCTCATGAACCTCGTCGGCTCCCTCTGCGCCTACGCCGCCATCTGCAAGCACGAGGGCGTCCCGCTAATGTTCCCGGGGACCAAGGAGGCCTGGGACTGCTACTCCACCGCGGGCGACGCCGACCTCATCGCCGAGCAGCATATCTGGGCGGCGGTCGACCCCTACGCTCGGAACGAGGCCTTCAACTGCAGCAACGGCGACGTGTTCAAGTGGAAGCACTTCTGGAAGGTGCTGGCGGAGCAGTTCGGGATCGAGGAGTACGGGTTCGACGAGGGCGGGCCGCGGCTTCGGCTGACGGAGGCGATGAAGGGGAAGGAGAAGGTGTGGGAGGAGATCGTGAGGGAGAACCAACTGCAGGAGACCAAGCTGGAGGAGGTCGGGCTGTGGTGGTTCGTGGACTTGATGTTCGACGGGCCGGCGTTGCTGGACAGCATGAACAAGAGTAAGGAGCACGGCTTCCTCGGGTTCAGGAACTCCAACAACTCCTTCCTGTCCTGGATCGACAAGGTGAAGGGTTACAAGATCGTGCCCGGAAATTGAAGTGATGATATCGATATCTTGTGTCGTAGTGAAGTGAATTCCCGATTTGTTCCTTGTTTTTTTGGGTACTCTTGTTGAAGATCGTATCTGTGGACAGATTGTGCCGGGGTCAGACGATGTTCCAAAGTAAGGTCTAATAAATTGAAGCTGAAGCAATGCATTTTCCTGTATTGACTTTGTTCTCGATGTTGTGGTGTTTCTGCACAGATTCTGAGCCAACGCTTGATCTCGAACTCATTCAGGCTCGGGATCAATGGCGCCCTGCGCTATCCGCTGTGCTTATTTTGGCTAAAAGCCGTTCCTTGCTAGAACTAGAAGGAGGTTATCTTGTGAGTTGAATTTCCTCTTATTTGGTTGATAAAGGGAGGTAGTTTCTCAAGGAGGTTTTCTGGAGGATGTAGGCATTTATCGTGGTGTTCATCGCCAAAACAAGCGTTTGGCGTGACAGGGAGTGCATTCCTCAATGCAAATGCTACCAAGCATTGGCAATGTCACGATGATACAATTTCTTCTCAGACCCTTAAAACGAAGACTCTGTCAAGTGCTAGACATGTGACTAGCTCGATGAGATGTTGTGATCTGGTGGCGCCGATTAACTCCACTGCAGTAACCATATCCTTTGATCTGATACGTATGATTGGCGCAAAAATCTTATCTAAGTTTTCCTAGAACTAGTCATTTAGCCAGAACCTAACAGCAAGCAAAGACCCAGATTGCCAAATGGAGATCCATCAGAAGTTGGGATGTGCACTTTTTATAATCAAAGCAATTTATACGTTGATGTAGTTCTTCAGGTACTCACGCCATTGCCATTCGCAAGAATCAGTTTTCACAGTTGAGTGCCTAGATTCGATGATATGTAGCACAACATCAAAGCTGGCAACCCCTTTTTTTTTGCTCGGTCAAAGCTGGCGACTTGCTTACTCCAATAATGTAGGAAAATATTCCAGTTTAAGAAGCCTGGGGTCCTCCGCAAAAGCTATGAACTACCCTTCTATTTACAGTTGAAGGAAACTAAAGTACATACTAATAATGACCAAACTCCCATATGCCTCACCTTCTAAATTTGTCAGCAATTACCAGAATCTTAGGTACATGACTATAATCAGCTCTGAGCGCTGCCATCAATTACTCTCCTTCCTACAAAGTGTTTCTCTCGGTGCTGTCCCTCACAGCTCACTGGATTTCTCTGGGGCGGCAACCCTGGCACGAGCAGCAGGCACGACGTTCCTCACCCAAGGAACACGAGGTAATTCGCACGTTTTGTCAAGAGAAGCAAATCTCAACTCAGCAGGGGGGATGAAGCAGTCGACAGACAGGCCTGGAACGTTGAAAGCCACCTCCTCAATCGTCCAAGCTTCCTCCATCCGAGTCTTAGTTTGGCTTCTTGCTGTTTCTCCAAACCTGAACAGTGTTGCCACTGAACGCCCAGAATGCGCTATCATGATCCCCTCGACAGGCCTGTAGTCATCAAGAAACGAGTTGATTGTGGTCTCCCAATACACTGGATCACCTCCATTGTTTTGTATACGGGTTAAGTGCGAGTCTTCCAAGTGAACAAGGAGCCCGGTTTTCTGGCTGAAATAGCCAAAGAGAACATGCCGTATAATCTCAGTTGGCCCCTCACACCTGGCCTTTAGAGTGGTTGGATCTGCACAAAGCTTGAGGACAAAACAATCTTCTCCGTTAATTTTCTTCTCCCCTACGCATCTTGCGTGCGCAAACATGCTTGCTGTGGTTTTTGGGTCAAGGCCCTGGAAGAAGAAGATAGCAAAGTACTGTTAAAGCCTTCAAAAGTCAATGATAAAATTTGCTAGAGTATATATGTACATTAACTTGTGCTTAAGTCTCGGTTTCTTATCTTCCAGCTCCCCTGTGCACCTCTTAACTAGGGACCAAATTCTATAGTATGGACTCAGTGAATTTGCCAGCCACGTGCAAGGAGGATAAAGCCAATTCAAACTAGATGACTCTTCAACGTACAAACTTAAAAATGATGGCTCACCAACAGTCCAACCAACATACTTTAAAAAGATCATAAGATGCCAGTTGGTAATGGAATTTCACCTGAAGTGCTCGTCGTAAGGGTCTAACAGGCCCTTTTGCAGCATGTGGACCGAGCCAAGGGGTGTGCCTCCACACAAGCTTCCCATTGCAGCCGGCATGAACTTTGCTACCACCAAGAGCAAGCTCCACATACCACATGTCTGGGTTCATTTGCCAAAGTACAAACCGACCCGACTCTGCCGCTTTGCAGGAATTCTTGCTCCTCGCACCCTTGTTCGCTGTTTCAAACTCGGAAGCTATCATCCTCAATTTCCCCATGGCATAAGCATTATTAATGGCAGAGTGAAGCTTCTGTGCCCCTGATGCTGCTGCATACTGCTGCAGTATGTAGTGAGCGGATGAAGTTTCCTGCCAAATTTACCGCAAGCAACAACCACATTTAGAGGCTCTCCTTTCTGATGTAGATAAGACTTGAGCCAAATGATAGCCAAAGTTTATATTCGTCGGTTCCAGAAATAAATTCCATGGTACCACTTGGTTTCAGAGAACTTCCATCAAATAATTTCAGGAGTCTTGCTCACTTTCCAGAGACGTATTCACTGTGTTTGTCAAACCTACAGTGAAAACATGCAACAGAACTATTCTAATGGACCTTCTGAACATCGACCACATTAAGCCAGACCAGAGCTTCTCGGTCCAAATTGGATAAAAAAAGTTCAATATCCAACCCAAAAAAAAAAAAAAGAACTTTATAGCTATGAACCTAAAGACAAAGTAGCAAGTCACGAGCATAAACGTATCTTAAACAACCCAATCCTCCAGTCCACCACCTGCGACGAGCATCGCCAGGTGCGTGCCACTTCAAGACAAAACTTACAACTTGGACAGGACACAACAGGAAGAGAGCAAGACAAAGGAGGAGCAGCAATAAAACAAGCACAAAAATTGTACATCTCAGTACCATGATGAGAGAAAGAGAGGGACTAACAATGGGGGTGTCTTTGACGCTTAGGTAAGGCAGGGGTTCGCCGGCATTCACGTGCACCGGCGCGAGCGGCGCGCCCAGCACCCCGAGCAACAACCTCAGATGCGACCCCTTATCGCGCCCGCCGGAAGACGACGACGACGACGACGAAGACGAAGACACGGAGTGCTGACGCTGGCCCTTCATCCACTGGCCCCACCGCCCTTCCATCCTCGAACCCAGACCCTCCGCCCCGTCCGGGTCGGGCCCTTCCTCCAAGGGCGACAGGGCCTCGGCGTGCCTCGCGACCCACGCCTCGGGGCGCCGCCTCGCGCGGCGGCTCCTCCTGCCACGGTGGGAGGGGGAGCACGACTTGGGCGACTCGCTCCCGGCCCTCGCCGCCGGCGGCGGCGACAGGCTCTTGGCCCTCGGTCGCGACCTCGCTGGCGACAGGCCTCGCACCACCTCGCTCTTGAGGGACGAGAAGAACCCCGCCCTTCTCTCCATTTCTCGCCGAACTGCCGTCGACCCAAGACTCAGTTCTGTCGGAAGTAGCGACGGAGGGAAGTCGCTTCGGTTCAGGAGGAGGAAGTCGGCGTCTTTGCGGAGGCCGGCGCCGGGAAGGGGAGAGCGGAAGCGAGGAAGATAAGCAAAGAAACAGAGACCTGGCAAACGGACATATTTCTGCCTTTCGACACACACCTGCACGGACCAATCATAGTTTTTCGGTCCCTGCCAAAGAAAAAAAAAAAAAACAGCCCACAGTCTTTTCATTTCTCGAATTTAAATATAGTTTCGTGGGGGCCACCCCAGTTATTTTTCTTTTCCCCCAGTTATTTTATACGATGTGTATTTTCTCCTTATTAAGCAAAATTTAGCTTGGAGTCATTATCGCCGGTAGTTGAAGCGGTAAATTTTAATGCGGTTGATCCGTCGAATTACGTGGATTTTACGTGGTGTCCGGGAAATCCACTGATATGATCTGACCGATCGTATGCACCAGGTATGCCTCGAATGCAATGCATAAATTACTATTGTAATGGTGGATATGCACGCACGATTTCTTTAATTACTCAATTACTCCACATCTGAGCCATTTGGACTTGATGATTTCACTATATGTGAGTTTTAGGTGATAGCTGAAAGGAATACCTAGATGAAATTATTCAAGTTTGGATCTTAAACGAAAAAGAGGGACGTGTTTCGAGCAAATTTCAAGAGATTTCGAGATTTATGAGGTACATATTATTGCGAAAGGAGTCGGTATGCTAAGGGTTTGAAAAGATAATATTTGATTTAAGCGATAATCATTGTGACAGGAGATAGGCTCCATGCTGGGGGAGGGGGCGGGAGATGAAATGATGGGATTCATGGCTAAAGGATCAGCATGCGAACGAGGGCGAGGGAGCACGCGGCAGAGAAAATCGGGGTGTCATCGATTGTTGCTGGGGGATTGCATTCATTGACATTAATGGAGAACAAACATGGCATCTTCATCTTATCATGACGCTCTCCTTGCAATACGACCCCTTTTGACACTTAATGAAATGCATGATTAAACAATTCGACGCGTAACGTAAAGAGTAGCGGAACAGATCGGGCGTTCCCATTGGGTTTAACTTGACCCTCAAGATAAATCTGAAGAGTAAAAAAAAGATAAGGTTTAGTGCTACATTAAAAAAACAAAAAGAAAAAAAAGCTTGACAAGTTTTGCTTTTTTTGCCCCACGTTTTTTCCTTTTCAATGACTTTTGTTCTCTCATTCCTGAATCATAAGCGACCATTTTTTTGATTTAAATCTACTTTGTAATGTTTCCTTCTCTGTTTCTTTACGGCCGAAAAGGCAATCGTGTCTTTTTCCTCCAAAATGAGGGGAAAAAAAAAATCGACCAAGATACTTAAAAAAGTTTCTCGCTAGAAGTATGGTTGAACATTAAATAATTACATAATAACTAAAGATAAACGCAAAAACGAAAAGTAAAGGGGAACTTCTTGTTGCTCTACTTCTACCATGCAAAGAGCAGTTCACATCAATTGCATACACGTGAGTTTGGAAGTGAAAAGAAGGTGTAACTAGAGCTTCGGCCCCCAATATGCAATTTTGAAGAAAAATGTGAAAAGATCAAACTATTCAAGTGAAATCATGGTGGATAGATGTTTAAATAAGTATAAATACATTGCCCAAACTCTACGATGGATATAAATTTATTTTTCTTCCCCTGTATACAAAGATAGAAAATTGTCTAAAAAGTCCTAAATTTATATAAGGTAGTCAATTCAATATTTAACCTTTTAATTGTGCCAAATTAATTTTAAAACTTTTGAGTGTTTTTTCAATTTAGTCATTCTAGCTAATTTTTGAAAAAATTGCTAACATTACAGTTTAATCGGTGCTAGTTATCTTACTTGACATGATCAATACCAACGTAAATATAGATTTTGTAAATTTTTTTCCCTTTTCTCTTTTTTTCTTTCCTTTTGCTTCTCACTAGCCTTAGGCAATGGCCAGCAAGGGCCTAGGACAGCCTTGGGCAGTAAAATCCATCTAAGGCTAAATATGAGCAAGAGCCTTGGATGCCCTCACTAGATTTATTTAGAGATACACATGTTTTTAATGTTCGAATGTTGTAAAGCAAACTCAAAAGCAACTTTCAATCTCGATATTTTTTTTTTCAAATATTACAAAAAAACGCATGTTTCCTGGAGGAGATGATAATTCTGATTCTTGATAAAATGCTTGCAGATTATGTTTGCTAGAGCTATGTGGGATACACGAAGCGGGGATATCGTGTCAGGCCCATCATAAACAAGAGGGATACATTGTACTTTTGGACTTAGCTAGGGCTGCCAATTATGGGCTTGGCCTAACCCATCACGGGCACGCACAAAAGTGAGAATAAAAAACAAAAACTCGTGATTCCAAGGATGGCTTTCTTCGTTCAAATATTTTTCTCCCTGACTGATATCATAGGTATCGTTCTTTATAACTTGGGAAGTCAAAATCAAAACTCTCCAAATTCTATGTAGCCCACGAGAGATGCCCAGAGGAGGATGCACCCAAGAAAGTTGCAGGTATTGCCTAGTGGCCATCATGGGGGGAGAGAGAGAGAGAGAGAGAGAGAGAGAGAGAGAGAGAGGGAGAGAGCACGAATTTGGAGGTAAGAAGAGCCATTATATTATTCCATATCTTAGCTGAGATCTTCCTTTCCAAGGAAAGGCTCGCAACAGCTGTAGGTGAACCGACCCAATTCCTCCTCAAAGTGGCAGAACAGTCCACCGAAGTCGCAGGACATTGGCATAGTCAAAATCGGCAGGGGACGGGGCCGAGCATGGACCTATTCTCACACCCTATGCCAAAGGTTTGATTAAAGTTTGCTTGCCATTTTCATCTCAACCTGCCAAACATCAAGGCCCTCTTCACGTTCCATACCCCATCGACTTGAGTTACCAAAAGACAACGAGTGCTCGGCTATAGGGGGAGTATAAACCACCACTACAACCGCCCCCATCCTCCATGGAATAAATACTTTTCCTAATTTGCTGATAATAATGACATTGTTTTCCATGAATGGGGTCAAGCCCAGCTAGCAAGTAGTGGTTCCTACAGCTGGACTGCTGGTTTTGTATTCTATTCCAGGATCCCACCAATGATCGCGCTTTGAACACGGTTTGCGACATTAAAAGCAACCGGCAATTCTTCTTGTCTTCATGGGTGTTAATTTGGTGGGATATGCTTTTAAGCTAAGAAATGCGAGCTCTACTAGAGCAGAAGAGGTGATCATTTACAAGGTAATTCAAAGCAAAACAAGATAGGACACGGGGGGAGCCGGTGACGCTTCGCTAATTTTTCTTTCCCCTCACATTACCAACCTTTTTTAAATCCATGACAAAAGGAAAAAAGAAAAGCAGAAGAGAAGGGGTTACATTATTAGGGTAAAAGCAACAATAAACTAAAGCAAGAAGCTACGTAAACGACGGCCGAGAAGCTTCTCGTAACCTTCAAATCGTTCCCTTCCCTGCATGATGATGACGATGATGACCAGCTCGTTAGCTTTTACGAAATGGCTTCGATGGCTTTTTGACAGATGAGAACTCCCTGAGATGGACGGATCACCAGGCTCCACGTGGCTGGAAAGTCAAAACATTCCTTCAAGAATTTTCTCAAGACGGCGAAGTGTATTCAGTAACAAGCTAGGTCGTTCCCATTTCTCTCGCTGTCTTTCTTCCTCCATTCATTGCTTTTTTACAACCTTCTCAGCAAACGGCGTTTCCAACGCCGGGAGCGCAGGCTTTTTGCCGTTCACATCCAACCACGTGTCGCCTTTCACCTTCGCCAGAAACAACCTAGTAAACATCTATCGCGAGATTATCATGAAGGCTTAATCTGTTCGCCAAGTTAAGATCATTAAACAAATCTAGAGCTCCGGCATAATACCCACACGAGGATTAACCTTATGGAGGATCCACCCCTTGTCTATCGAATACGTTTTTATCTAGGTGTCTCGTAATGATGATTCTGACATGGAACGCATCGTTTTGGTTGCTCTGTAGGCTTTATTCCCCTTCACGCCCCGTCTCTCCCTGTATAAATACCCTGCCCCTCGCCCATTCCGTTTCCACCTCGCACCCATCAACCACGAGACTCTTCTATCTCTTTTCTCTCTCTGTTGGGCTTTCTGATCTTACACGCACATAGATACACACCACTTTTATAGTAACCATACATTTGAGAAGATGAAGAAGTTTGCTTTTGCAACTTTTCTCCTGGTGGCTCTTCTCCTCAGCTCCGCCTTCTTCGACGCCGCCATGGCCGGTTCAAGTAAAGCTCTCTTTTAACTCAAATCCCTCGCGGGCGTTTCAGTATTCTCTTTAAGATGGTCTTGTTGATATTCTGATACACTGAACGTACGCTTCGTGTCGGCTTTGTGTGTTTTGAAGGCTTTTGCGACTCCAAGTGTGCGGGGAGGTGCTCGAAGGCGGGGAGGAGGGACCGGTGCTTGCAGTACTGCGGGATTTGCTGCGAAAAATGTCAGTGCGTCCCGTCCGGGACGTACGGCCACAAGGACGAGTGCCCTTGTTACCGGGACATGAAGAACTCCAAGGGAGAGCCCAAGTGCCCTTAATGCAGTCCTTATTCTCGTTAACTAGTGCGGCCTCTATGGTGCTTTGATGCGTCTATATCTATGCAGTTGTGGGTACTTCAGTCTGAGGTGTTGGTGATGATTCTGTGTAAAAACGTGTTGTGTATTGATGTTCTCATTTTTTGTCGGTATTGTCGCTGTTGTGGTGTTTATTGTAGAACGAATGAAGAATAATTGGCTGCTTACCTTCCTCAGATTATTGGCCTTGCATCCTTACGGAAGCAAGCATCGGATACATTAGAGACATTTCGGGGAAAACCATGGGCGAATGTGCAGAGCAGATGAAAGCGGCACACGACATATGCAATTCAATGGATAGATCATATGGTGTGATTAGTACTCAGAGTGATAATCGTCCGTCTCAAACACTTAAATGAGCATTACCCAAAATGGAAAAATAATCAAACTAAAAGTAATCGTGATATAATAATCTGTCGCGTCAATGATAAAGCATATCCTCATCGAGTGACTTTTGTGGGGCCAATGTTCGGTAAATACCAAGCCCACACCAACCTAGCGATTTTTTCTTCTTCTTTCTAATTGGCGTTTACAAATGGTAGCTTACAATAGCAATTGCTCTTGAACCAATTTGTCATTCCTGAAAAAGTTCGAATGAACCACTTCTCTCTTCGCAGTCTCTTTCTTACGCAATCATGTTGCCTCGCCATCCTCCTGTCGATAGAGACATCGGTCAATAATGGTTCAACGTCAGTCCTCCCTTCATCAAACTAAGATCTCCACTCCATGTACCGGGCGCAGGGTGCATAAGCATAAATCTTTTGGAGATATATGCCTAGCATCCGATAGCTATTTTTATTTGAGACCAAACTTCAAAACTGATGTCCTATTAAGCAAAACTATGCATTATTTGAGAGCAAAAGAGTTGGTTAAGTAAGAAACATTTAGATAGTGTTAGGTATACTTATTTATCGACCAATCTAATATAGTTCATATTTTAAATGCGTGTCAATAGAATTATGCTGCAGTTGTCCATTGTCCAGTAGGTGAGGCCATGCCATGTTTGGTTTAGCTTCATTTTTTCAAATAGTGTTAGGTATACTTATTGGCGTATTTATCCAGTTTTGTTTATGCATGTGTTAATGGTCTTTATAATGTCTAGTTTAGCTTCATGTAAACGGAATATTTTGTCCGTCGAAATTGGCCAAACGTCCGCTTATTGTTTGGGCATCGCTAGGTACATTTTATTTGGGTAAATGTCACCACCCAATCTATCGTTTCCTTGGCAGAATTGAATTGTTTCGTACAAAAAAAAAAAGAAAAAAATCCAGATTTTGTTCCCTACCTGTAAATTTCAGTAAGTATTTTGAAGTGTGCGGAGACTGGTGTTGACTTTTTTTTTTTTTTTTTTCTCCGGGTAACTTATTAGTAATTTAAGAACAATTTTAAGAAATCGCCATCTTTTTTCAATAGGGAAAAAGCCACGAAAAATCCCAAACTTTGCCCCGAGTGACATATTTACCCCAAATTTTTTTTGTGCCATGAAAAACCCCAAACTTTCCAAACCGTGACACATTTACTCCATAAGGGCATTTTTGTCTTTTTAGTTTCTATTTTTTCTTTTTCTTTTCTTCTTCTTCTTGGCCGGCGGAGGGAAGCCGGCATCCGGCGAGGGTTGCCCTAGCCGGCGTGGGGCGAGGGCGGCCCTCGCCGGCCCTCGCCGGACGCGGGCTTCCCTCCGCCATGGCCGGCGGAGGGAAGAAGAAGAAAGAAAAAAGAAAAAAAATTAAAAATGAAAAGACCAAAATGCCCTCTAATTTTAAGGTAAATGTATTACACTTGGAAAATTCAGGGTTTTTAGTGTCACAAAAAAAAGTTTGGGGTAAATGTGTCACGATTTGGAAAGTTTTGGGTTTTTCACGGCACAAAAAAAAGTTTGGGGTAAATGTGTCACTCGGGGTAAAGTTTGGGGTTTTTCGTGGCTTTTTTCCCTTTTCAATAATTTACAAATTAATGATTTTTTGTACTTAAAATATTTTATTTACGTAACATACTAACCATTTCAAATAAACTAAGCTTTTATGAAATGGCCAACCTAAGTTATAGTGACTTACTTACTTTTTTTGGATTAATTTTTCAACTAGTTTTGGATTACTAACTCTCATTAGAGTTACTTATCAATGTCCACTTATCTTTTTTCAATTTGCCAAATTTTATATTGAGTTAACAAATTTTATTTGTCTTAAATAGCAACCTCTTAAATTTATTCACCTTTTGGAGAGATTACCAAAATACATTAGCATGACTCAAGACCTTTTCTCGAATTAAATTTCAACCTATTATTTGTTATCAACTCTCGTTTGAGTTACTTACTAATTTTTAAATGATCTTTTTGTTAATTTGCCAACTATTCTTATTGTTAACAAAAATTTTAGTTGAATTTTTTTAATAATGTCTTACATTTACAAACACTTTTTTGAAATTAGTAACCTTAATTAGAGTGACTTATTGACTTTTGTTTGATTAAGTTACAAATTAGTTTTGGGTTACTGACTCCCATTTCAATTGCTTACCAAGGTTTTTTTTTTTTTTTTTTTTCTAATTACCAAACTTTCTTATCTTTTGCCGACTTTTATTTAAATTTTTTAATTACATCTTAGATTTACCATCTCCTGTATGAAATTATCAACTTTAAGTCAGAATCCAAAAGTAATTAGTAACTTAATCACATGAAAGTTGACAAGTTACACAATAAAAAATTGTTTTTTTCAATAAAAGATTAGTAAATTTTAATGAGAGTTGATCAATCAAGGCATTTGTAAGAAGGACAGATAAAGTTAGTAAACGATAAGAAAAGTTGATAATTAAATAATAAATTAACTTGGGTAAGTAACTCAAATGAGAATTGGTAATCTAAAATTAGTTGGCAATTTAAATGGCAAAAATATTGGAAAGTCACTCCAAATAAACATGGATAAATTAATGTATGAGTTGGTAAATTCAAGGCATTGGTCAGAAAGATGAATAAAAGTCGGTAAAAGATTAAAGAAAAAGGTTGGTTGGTTATTCGGAAATTGCGAAAAATGGTCAACAAGCTTCCAACAAATTACTGAAAAATTAGGTGATCGGCAAATTTCTTATCAATATTTTTTTACACCCAACTACTCTTTTAGAAATATACCGACACGAAAAAAAACAAAATTCTTTCTCTTTTATTATAATCGTAGAATTGTTCCATTATTTTCGTTACCTAATAATCATTTTATTATATCAAGTCAATTACAACTTAAGAATCCACATTGGTTCATCTAAAAAACATAAGTTTCCATACACTTTTTGCAAACTATAGTTGATTAAGTCCAACACATCAATCATAGAAAAGCCTATACAAATTCAAGGTTCTTTGTGATCAAAGGACCGTGCTTGATCGAAAGAGATCATCCACAATCGCCTAGGATTTTCGGAACATTCTTGGGGATAGGTGAGACAGTAATTGTGTCGACTTCTAGATCATTCTGAGCTTAAATGCCAGTAGTTGGTAGATGGGGGGATACAATTTCCTCCACCAAATATAGAGACGATCAACGTGTCGTAATGGAGGATCACTTGTATGAATAGGGGGGTATGAATAGGGGGTGCTTTTCCTCATATGTATCCATCCAAGTTATTCGATAATATAAAACATTTTATTCTCTCTAAAACTTTCTCTCTCTACACTCCGACTTAGCTTATACATTGTTAGATTGGCCCGTGATAGGATACATGTACAAAAAAAATTATGTGTGGCGAAATTTGCTAATTTATGAGGGTAATGGCGCGTCTTGAAAGCTTCTATATACAAAACTTGAAATGAAAATCAGGAATTACCAAGATAAATAGATGCAATATTTCTTTCAAAATGACAAATGTTACTCTGCTAGTGTCTTGCGGGACTAGAAAGTGAATAGAAATAGTTGGAATTTAGCTTAGCTAGCTATATATAAATCCTTGCCCCTTTTAAAAAGGGACAAAACAAGTCTCGGAATCCATCATTGACAGGATAGGATAAGACATTTGCTAATAGGAACAAGCTTCTACACCTACAAAAACACATGCTATATTATGTTAGCCTTGGATAGATTTGGTATATCACCCCCAATGCAATCTTCAAGTGAGACCAACCTAAAGAGAGGACACGGTTGATTCCGAATCATACACCATATATGCACCTCTGCAACTCCCTAAGAGTGGCCAAAATGTTTTTACTGTAAGGATTGTTTGTGAAATGCGACTTGCGCTCTTGAATCAGCACCTCTAGATAGTTGAAGATTGGACTCAAAACGAAACATGGAATAAGAAGTATAACATGCATAATGGAAAAACAGAAGGAAGAAACTTATAAGTGGCACCGGATCGAATCGGGTGCGCTACTTCCAACAACTTTCAGTGACATAATTTCCGAACTTATCGATGAAAAGTTATAGGCAACTTGGACTTGTTGTCAACTCCAGCACAATCTGTCTGGACTGCGCTTCTTTGAGGGTATTGAAGTATTTTTCATCCAGATGAGAAGCATGCTTGTTAGTCGGAGAAAACTTCAAGCACTTCCAAAACCTTGTTGTAACTCTCGGCATCATCAAACTCAGTAAACTCTGCACCACATAGGTGCTGGAGGAAGGAAGAAAACGAATGTTTGAGAAACCTGAACATTCATGAAATGGAATGAAAGCAAGAGGATGATTGAAATGGAAGCAAACCAGTATTTGTCTTGCACTAATGGCAGGAAACATGATACCGCGTTTGATTCAGCATTTGCAAAGGGTTTTGAGTCCAATGCAAATGCTGAAAGTCGAAATGCAATTGTGTTTGATAAATTTTTTTTGCAAATGAACTTTGAGTTAAATGTGCGTTTGGTAAAAAAATTTTGCAATGGGCTTTGATGGGTATAATATACGTGTGTGTATATATTTTCTTTCTTTCAAAAATTGAACTAAACCCTTCGTTGGATCGGCCGTCGGCAAGCCAGATCCGGCGCTGCCGGCTGTCAACTGAGGTTGCCCGAGGGCAGGCAACCTACGGCCCTTGGTTAATCGAACCAAACCGAATCAACAAACCGATAAAAGCTTATTTCTTAGAAATGAAAAATATATACAACAAAAAAAAAAAGGAAAAAAAAAATAAATGCAAAAATCGAAAACTAAAAGCTGAAAACCAAAAACCAAAAAATCAAAATATCGAATCAAATCAATTTTTTTTTCAAAAAAACTGAACTAAACCGAATTGAATCATTGATACCCCTAGCTCGAACCAGTCTAATAGAGATTTTTTGCAAGGTTTAAGACATGCTCAACTTTGTCTAGCATGAATAAAAATCAGCATAACTCAAAATAAAACGTCAACTATATATATAATATAAAATAATCTAGTAGTGATTTTTTTGCAAGGTTTAAGACATGCTCAACTTTGTATGGCATGAATTAAAATCAGCATAACTAAAAAAAAATAAAAATAAAACCAACTATATTTTATATATAAAACAACAAAAATGATGCAAAATGGTAGAGTCAATGAACACAAAATACATTTATCCGTGGGTAGTTATGTTAATTGAGAGTCCCGAGAGTTCGAAATCCTCAGTTGCTAGCGATTTAAGCTGGGGGCCCTGGTGGTGGGTTGTTGAGCTAGTGTCTATAGGGGCCGGGCTCTTAGGAGCCGTTCGGGCACGAGGGCCCATGGTGGAGTTCTCAATTATAAAAAAAAAAAAAAAAAAAAAAAAATACACCTTCAATCACCGCAAAAACTACTAATATATATTCACAAAACATGTCTTCGACTCCAAATCCGATGGCGACAAGACAACAAAAGCCCTTTTGCTAATGGGAACAAATTTCTACACCCTACAATATTGCGCCTGCACATACTATACTCTGAATTAGAGATTCCAAATCTTGTATTGGACACAATCATACACCACGCCTGCGCCTCTGCAACTCCCTAAGCTTGGCCAATACATTTTTACCATAAGGATTATTTGCAAGCTGGGTCTCCCGCTCTTGAATCAGAGCCTCCAGATAGCTGAAGATACGCCCCCAAAACTGAGCATGGAAACATGATGCCTTCAAGCATAAGTATGCATAATGAATACAAAAAGAATGTTGAAAGGGTAAAATTATGGGTCGTATCTAACCTGCTGTGCTACTTCCAGCAACTTTTGTGTAACATAGTTTCCGAACTTATCGGTGAAAAGTTTTGGACAACTCGGGCTCATTGTCAACTCCAGTGCAATCTGTCTAGACTGCGCTTCGCCGAGGGAATTGAAACATTTCTCGACCACGTGAGAAGCATACTTGTTAGTTGACAAAGGGAGAAAACTCCCTCGAAGCACTTCTAAAACCTTGTTGGTAACACCCGGCATCATCAAACTGAGCAAACTCTGCACCACATAATTGCTGAAGGCAAGAAGAAATCAAACATTTGAAAAACCTGAACAGAAATAAAACGAAAGCTAGAGGACAATTGAAACGGAAGCAAACCCGTATTCGTCTTGTGCTAATTGCAGGGAATATGATGTTAGCTCGACCAAGAGGTGCTCGCGACTCGCTCCGCTGGAATAGTTAATGCAAGCTTGCAGCGTGCAACACCCGTTTTGATTGGTTGCAATGTGGTAGCAATTACTCGCCAGCTCCACCATAAAGGGCTGCAAATAGGATTTGAAGCAACCACATCATGTTCATGCACATAGAATCGCGCACTTTGATCTTCAATAGATTATATATGGTCTCAACTAAAATTACAATTCTAACAAAAGGCAGAAAAGAGTGAAGATCGCTAGTATACCGACATGCCAGTAAACGGAACAAATCAGATTCGAATTCATCTAATATAAAAATAGATAATTGGGAAAAAAAATGAAAGTTTGATATTGACCCGGGTGTCAAGCAGCCAAATTAATATTTACAGTTTAATTATGGTATAAATTTAATTAAATTAATAGATTCGATATTAAATAATTTTTAGGTAGCATAAGTACTAAAGTAATTTACAGAACCTATTTCTTTTCTGCGCGCATGTTACCTTACATAAGAAAGAACACGCATGGCCGTATGGACCCTCCTCTTCTGAAAGATTTTATTTATTTATTTAAATTTTAATATATTAAAATTATTTTTTCATACCTGGAATACATGCTCTAGCTAGGGTTGTAGAAAATGCGTGAATACACGATATGCTCTGTAGTACATTACATTACTTGTACAGTTTCTAATTCTAATGAAAAACCTTGTGCCTAGGCAGGAGGAATAACACAAAACAAGATATTTCAAGCACTGAACTAAGAATTCAAGGCATCTCAGAAAGTAGCAAAAGACGCTAAAAATTTATCTAAGCAATCCTGCAAACTTAAGCAAGATCACTTGCAGATATTACCTCTGTATACTCATGAGGGAAGTTCTGCAAGCAATGCTCAATCACACCATTCCTCTCCAGTGCCAGCGAGACCACGCCGGGCAACAAAGCGTCTGTGACCAGCTTCATCTGATACGGGGTCGTAATGTGGTCCAGCAGTTTCTTCACGGCGTGGATTCTGCCAAAAGCGCAGTGCTTACATAAGGATCAGCAGCTAATGCAGCAATCTCGTTGGAAAAAAAAAAAGAGCAGCAGGAAAAGATGAACCCACCCATAGGAGTCGAGACAAATCTGGACCAGTAAAGGCTCCTGAAGGGTCACCTTCTCTAGGATCATAGTCCTCTGCACATCGTCGCAGACCTCCACGAGATTCTGGATTACATGGTTCCAAGTCTGGTGAACCATAAAGTCGCCGACGCGGTCGATTACCTGAACGAAAATCCTATCTACTTTCGCCTTGTCGAGAGGTTGCATGGTCCTGGGCAACGTGCGAAAACCATTTCTCGTAGACAACAGTATGTTTTGGCGCAAGCTGTTCATCGCCGCTGAGGAAACCGGCGTCGAGGGTGCATCAAAAAGCCTACCGTCACTCACGTCCGGCCTCAAGAGTCTCGAATAATAACCGGCCCGGCCCAAGGCGGGCAGAGACCGGAGATTCTCGACAGACAGTCTCTCCCTCGAACCAGTCATGGCAAACGCATTGGGATCGGTCTGAAACCAGCCACCACCGATTAATGCAGGAGACTGATCGCTCAGAGAATCGACGTTAACAGAAGGGCCATAGCTGAATCTAAATACATTCTGGCCCGAGCCGATCGAATCTGCGCTTTGACGACTCACATCATAACCATCAGTCCTAGAAACACCGACACCGGAAACATTAGCAGGGGACGCGCGTGGGTACGCGTCAAGAACATCACCAGAGAATTCCCGATAAGGAGACTGCTGATTCGGGGGCGTGAGCCGGAGGCCGCGAAAGACATCCTCGAGGGACTGGGCATTGCCGCGGGTGCCGAGAGTAGGGTTTTGCAGCAAGAACGAAGCGTGAGGGCCTGCGAAGCCGCCGCCGCCGCCGCCCGCAAGGTTGGAGCCCGAGCCCGCCGGGGCCGCAAAGACAGTCGCCCCAAAAGATCGATCGGTACCAGCGTTTTCCATGGTCAGGAAAGAGAGGCGAGGCGAGGAGGAGGCGTAGCCGGATTCGGCTCTGGGGAAGAAGAATAAAGAGAGACAAGAAACAAAAGATTTGGGGTTTTGGGGTGAGCTCGCGGAAAGTGCGGGGGATTTATAGGGGAAGGATCAGGTGACTTGGGGATGAATCTTGACGGGGAGGATATCGTTCGGGTGGGAAAGGGACGGCACGAAGGAAAAGCCGAGACCGAAAAGGAAAGAGAGAGAGTCGTTCCTTCCAAGATTTGACTGATTCGAGCCCGAGAGAGAGAGATAGATAGGGTTGACCATAACGGGTTTCGCTCTTGGTTTCTTCTTTTTTTCGAACGAGAATTTATAGGTTTCGCGGAAGAGCGAGGAGAGAGAGAGGGAGAGGGCGAGGGAGAGGGAGAGGGAGAGAGGGGGCCCCAACCCGCTTGGTTGACCAATGGAGAATTTCCTTTTTCATTGGACTTCTTTTCTTTTTTTTCAAATTTGGCACGGATCGAAGGCAGGATAACAATATTGTTCTTTTGAAAAGGATGAATGGATATATCTCCCCTAGATTAAGTTTATCTGCACCATGTGATCATGATCCTCGATTCTGTACGACTCAATTGACAAATCTTCGAAAAGATTTAAGATTGAATTTGACTTTCATATAATAAGTTTATAACATTTTATGAATTGTTGACTATCGCTATTTTATGATTGGACGCATCCTTCTTTATATTTCTCTCCCTCATCGTATAATTGAAGCCTGATAGACACACAAACGAAATTGTTGGTGGAAGGAAAAAGAAAAGTCTTAATAGGAGGTGTCTCAGAATTGGTTCGATAACGAAGGGGAAAGATTACTCTCGTTCAAGGACAGTATTATCAAATAGCTTGGTGGGTTCGGATTTCTAAATTTTAATTTCATTGTATTAAAGATGGAAACAAACTGATTTTAAAGATTAGACTAGCTTTTAAATTTTGCATTATTTCCAAATTGTGATGGTCAACGGGGACTTGTCTATGCCACGGCGATCGCGATGTGAATTTTTGTACGTATTGTACTCATAGTGTAGACATTAGTACTTTTGTGTAAAGATGGTGAAACATCTTATTCATACTCATACTAAAAATTATTTTTTCACAAATATATACTATTGAAGAAAATTCGAAGCTAAAGATGAAATTTGTGAATTTTTTAAAAGAAAGATATATTTATTTCACATAAATAAGCTTTAAGATAAGGTTTAACTATACATAAAACGACTTTGAGGCTAATTTACATGGAAATTTACGGTCAGAAAATAATACGTGATTGCAAGCTAATTTATAAAGGGAAATTAGAGCACACGTCATCCGCGTAAAGAAAATTGATAATGCATATTTCGTGGGCCATATTGCGATAAGTACGTCCGAAGTGAAGGATATTCCATCTTCTTCCTGTAAATATGTAGACAACTACAAAGATAAACATATAATGGATGGATTATAGGGAAATTGTCCAATCGACCTTGGAGTTGTGGATACCAATTCACTTATGAATTTTTAAATTTTGCCAATCTAGTCATAAATTTTTGCAAAAAATTATAATGCAATCTTTTTGACCAATTTTTGCTGGACACCGCTGATGTGATGATGTGTCACATTGGACAGCTAGCGATGACTAGACCATCACGTTAATGAGTTTTGGCAAAAATTGACCTGCAGGGTTACATCAGATTTCTGCATAAAGGTTTATAATTAAATTGACAAAATTAAAAAAATTAAGGACTAATTTGGCATTCGTACAATAAATTTGAGACTAAATGGGTAATTTTCCTAATGGATTACATATATAAATGTTACCGCTAATCAAAAGTAGTATGGGCACAAGATTTAGGTGTATTGTGTTTATTAAAATGTCAAAATCGATACAAAGAGAAGTATATAAGTACACAAGAGAAGTAAAAGTTGGTGCAAGTTAGACATTAGAGAGACCAACCCATGAAAAGTGGATGTCAGTAGATAGAAACATTGATCACCATGGAAAATGATACTTAAGATGCTATAATTTTTTAACGGTGCTCACTCTGGGAATATAACTTTTCAATTGATCACTAAAGCAATATAACTTTTATATAAAATAAAATATTCAGTCAAGTGATATCAACAATTTCCCTACCCACATGGCATTAATTTAATATTAAATCATCCGGATTACTAAAGAAACGATGTCATTAAAAATATATAGAGCGGCGTCGTTCAAGCCGTTTCCTAACCCAAATTGAGGATTCGGGGCTAAATTAGATTCCAATTAAAACACCCTAGACCCCATTTTTATAATACAGAAATTGCAGGTAAACGAGAACAAGCTGCCCCTAACGATAGGACGTCGTCCAACTGAGATGGTTTAGTCATCACTCAACTGCTAAGTGAATATGTGACCAAGAATTTCGGCATCCCATTGAGGGAGGGGATGACAGTATTTCTTCCCATTATACCATGCAGCCCATCAGAGAAATGGCTAAATCTTCAAGTATATCGCCTTTCTTAGATCACCTTGAAGAGCAAAAGTCAAGATATATGGCTATGATTCACAGCTCATGTAAAGAAAAGAAGAAAAGAAAAGAATGAGTAACCAGCTTTGCTCTAAAGAAACTTAAAAAGTGAATCAGACTATACAAAATTAAACAGTTCGCCTCGCAGTTGCAGGTCTCCAAGAGAGCGTGATCAGGTCAAGTGGAGGAAGGACATCCCGCATCGGGTTGCATATGAAATCAGAGCGCCATGTGGAAAGTTCGGTCGACTTTGGATTTCTTCATAGGTCACCCCAATGAACTCAATTCACCCCCAGTTGTATATCATCTTTGTAAGATCGAGCCTGTCTGCCAGAATTCGCAGAGAAGGAAAACTCTAGCACTGCTGCAGATCTTTCATCAATCAAAACTTGTCTAATAAACAGGGCAGAGAGCCAAGATACGGATGTCATCAGGCGAAGCTCTTCCACAGCATTGAGAGTGATCCATCTCGCGGAATGAGGTAAATGATGAATGCCACATATGCAGCGCTGATGCTGATCACAACAGAACCAAACAGCATTCCCTTAACCTCGGAGACGAAGAACTCCAACAACAGGTACCCATTGATCATCATCACCAGTGCCGCCACAGCCCATGCCGCCCTCTGCATCATTTCATCAAAAAGTATCACGTGACATCACCAATAGACAGAATGGTAGGACTTCTGTATATCATTTTAAAGAAAAAGGGCAACAAAACCTGAAGTGAGAATGTCAGATATACCAGTCCTTTGATAAGTACTCGCATAGATGCACTCTTTTACAGAAAATTAGGTCAGCTAGCTATCTGCTAGTAATTTCTATGGATAAATTATGCAATGCATGTTCAACTTCGCAGAGTGTCGTCGGGGGGGAAATTTCCAGTGTCAAAGAAAGTTTAACTAAGGAAGTCACTGCAAATTTTGCAGATTTTTTTAACTGCTTGGTACTACAAAAAAAAGATATTCTATAAAGCAGATTCGACAAGTCACAATAAGAAATGCCAAACATAAGGTAAATGGCTTTTAGTTAGGTACTACGCCACATGCTCACATAAAACCACGTGAGGGAAACTAGCAGCATAATTGAAATGGACACAATTATGACAGCATTCCCTAAAATTTATTGCGACTTAATTGCTGAAACTCTAACAGACAAATCAGTTAAACGACACCATACTAGCTCCACCTAGAATACACTTTCCCAGCTCTTAAATACATGGAAGAGAATATTCATGAAGAACTTAGTACAATGGTTGAGAGGGATATGAAAAGGAGGCAAATCCTACATCAAAGAAGTATTGAGACATCTGAACTTATATGTACCCCAGTTTAATTCTAACTAGTATAATTCCTCAGAAACTCATGCTCCTTTTACTTAAATTGGCATTAAGACATAGGATAGTCAGAGTTTTAGGCCTGATGCATCACCACCACAATCATCATTCATCAGAGGGAGGCATAAAATGAATCAGAAGAATTGGCGACACCAGATTTCAATATCTTAGAACACAAGTCCCCCTTATCATGCCAATGTCAATACAGGTCTCGCTCAAAACCATACTTTTAACCCTAAGTGCTACTTGAATGCATCCCCTCCATTTCATGAAAGAACAACCTTGTTGTTGTGGCAAGGCTTTTGACTGTAAAACTCACAGAACAAGACCAACAAATCCTGACTAAAGCTTTGTTGATTGCATTTCAGAATGTAAAAGTAAAGGAAAAATGTCAGGTAGCAATAGTATGGGTATGACAGACATATGGAAGGTAAGCTAATCTTAGGTCCTCCTACATACCTATACCACGTTTATGGAATAATCCTGAGGATAAACAGGAGGATATGACATCACCAAAAATACTCTTTCATTGGGCATTTTCTAAGTAATCCTAAGAAGAAGAAAGCACCAACAGTTCTATTTGACTAGAGCAGTACAACAAATATTGAAGTCATATCAACTCACCTGAAGAGTTGGTCCAATCTTAAAAGTACCCATGACCTGCTCCTTTGATACTAATGTAAGAAGGGGTATGAGCGCAAAAGGGATCTGCATAGATTGAAGCACATTGAGCCATTCATTCAAAACATCCAACGATGCTTCCGATGTGTTAAAAACAACAGCCACTATAATAGTCGGCACAATTGCAAAGCTTCGTGTGATCAATGCCCTTAGCCATTTCTTTAAACGGAGGTTAAGGAAGCCGCCCATGATAAACTGCCCAGCATATGTTCCAGTAATTGTGCTGCTCTGTCCCGCTGCCAATAACCCAATGCCCCAAATATATAGAATAGGAAAGATTCCTCCCCCATATTTCTCTTCAAGATATTGGCCTGCATTTACAAGTCCAATCTTTTGTGCTTGTTTTGTACCATAAAATGCCTTGGCAAAAACTGTTGTCACAAACAAGTTGATCATAAATGAGACTAGGAGGGCCACAGATGACTCAATCGAATAGTAATTTATTGCCTCCTGAACCCTGCTTTTCTTCTCAGGATTAATTTTCCTAGACTGGACCAGAGCAGAGTGTAGAAATACATTGTGAGGCATTATGACGCAACCCACAACTCCCACAGCTTGACGTATTGTCTTAGAGCCAAGTCTTGGAATCAAAAGACCTACAAAACCAGCAAAAATATGACTTTTTTTGGAAAGCAATCAGCATAACAAGCCAGTTACGAGTTACATCTCTCAGGTAATGTTTGAAGAAAGAACAGAAAATAGCATTACAGGATTCTCACCGGCTAAAAGCTCTTTGCCATTGGGCTTTGTATCACCAAACATCCAGGCAAATGACATAGCCATGGTTCCAATAAGCACGGCAAAAAGAGCCTCCAATTTTCTCACTCCGTAGTTCTCCAGAAACAAGAACATGAAACTGTTTGTATTGGGGAAACAGAGATATCAGAAAGAGAACAGCCATCATCACCAAAGAAAGAATCTCACAGGAGCAATTTGGTTGCGTTACTCCAACATCAAGATGCGCAAATTACTTTCAGTAGCAATCTACCAGTGATATGCAGATGAAGAGACTCAAAAATTCCATTCACGTTAAACCAATCAATCTGCAGTCTTCAATTTTACATTCTGAAGGTTAACAGAGTCCATAGTCACTAGGACAATTTATCAACTGTCAGCAATGTAACCGACAAGACCCTGGCGTATTCAGCTCCTTAATCTAATCTCCCATCCCATGAACTGTTGGTCAACCGAATCACATAACAAAAACAAAAGGAAACACACCGGCACGCAAAATTAACAAGACTAGATGAACAAAGGTATTGTGCTTTCAATCAACCAATAGCTACCCAAGCTCGGTAGCCATAGACTTGCCACGACAACAAATACTGTGACACTCAGAAACACTGCACTTACAGGAACATCTACATCAAAGATTAACAGCCACATAGCTTTTCATATTACCTCAAGAAACATAGTGATCAACCAACAAACGAAGAGATAGTAATTACCTACCAATCTGAGGCTGTAATTAGGACTCCGGCCCAAAGCGGCAAGCGCCCGTTACTCAGAATCTGAATGGCAATAGCACTCCCAATAACCTCCTGTATGTCAGCCCCGATCAAAGCCACCTCCGCCATGAACCACAGCACCAACCTCGCCCAATCAGGGTACTCCTCCCGGCACAGCTCCGCCAGGTGCCGGCCAGTCGCGACTCCAACCCGGGCAGACAGCAACTGGATCAGCAGACCCATGACCGTGGCCCACATGAGGAGCCACAGGAGCGAGTACCCAGCAATAGCGCCCGCCTGCAGATCGCCCTCCAGGTTGCCTGGATCCAGGAAGGCTATGCTCATCAAGAAACCCGGACCCGTGAACAGCCACAGCTTCTTCCACGAGAAGGGCGGGGTCGCCGTCGCCGCCGCGTCCCCAGATTCGAGGTCGACGATGAGGATCTTTTCCCGGGACTGGAACGCGACCTCGTCCTCGTCCTCCTCCTCGCCCTCATCGCCGTCGTCGGGTGAGGGCGGGGCTTGAGGAGGGGGCAACAGGGTATTGGACTCATCGTCTCGGTCCGGCTCGTCGCCGGGGCGGTCGCCCTCCCGTGATGGGTCGGTGGCGCTGCTCATGGTGGCGTCGCCGGAATCTTCTCGAAACTTACCCTCGTCGGCGGCGGCCGATTCGGGCGGAGCAGGAGGATGAGAACGGAGACGAATATTCTCGCAATCCTGCTCCTCCACTTTCGAGCTCGTTCGGTCGGCGAAACAGGTTGGATCTGCAAAACCGATCCGAGGAAACAATTCGTAGTTCTTTCTTGCTCGGTTGTCACCGTTATGGTAGAAAAAGTGCTCTCCTTTCGCCCTTCGCGGGTCAATCTCTTGTTGTGGCTGTTGTAACATACACGGCAGGAGGAGCAGATTATTATATTTTTCTGCTGATGTTGATGCAGCGGGCAGGTACAGCCTACAGGAGGAGAATTGTCTCTTTTTTTGACAGAGTGGGATTCGGTGAAATTCTTGTATTTTCTCCTAACTTTATTCGTATTACATGACCGCAATGGAACCTCAACCGAATAAACTATAATAGAATGACAACACTATAGTATATCGAGACCGGTTTACTTGATGGAATTTTTAAAATTGGGTCGGAGATTATCGTTGACATTTGATTTTTACTTATGGCTTCTCCTCTAAATTTTGAAAAGAAAAAAAAAAGTATGTTAGTTTAGACTTTCAAAACTATAGAAAGAAAGAATTGTATGTGAATCTATGAATCAATATTTGAATATTTGAATAAGTTTCCACTTTTAAGTATTTTAGGTTCAATAGAAGTTGGTTTAAGTTCCGTAAAATTTAGAAAAAGGTAAAAATTCAAAAGTAAAAGTCGTTCCATATTGACTTGAGTATTTTGCTAAGTAAAATAAGATTGTAATTATAACATTAAACAACTTACACAAAAGAGTTTGACCCTTCATGTCTTCAACACAGGCATGCATGTGTTGTAATTTGTAAGCAAGACACAAGCACCAAAATACATTCACAGCTACCATGGAGAGAAATTAACAGGTTGACATTCTCATTGAAAATTACTAGTTTCCCTTATATTTTTGGTCCCCATTCACCTTCATTTTACTTATAAATAAAATAAAACTTATCTCGAACGCGGGTATAGTTTGGATGAGAGAACGGAGTTAGAGCTCTTTCAATTTTGGCGAAAGACATTTGTACATCAATAGCTATGCAGATTGACTAAATATATTTACTTTAATAATTCTCATCAAGAATGATCAACCTTATACCGTTTCTCATTGGAATAAAGCAACCAATCTATTTTCAGTTATTATAAGTTGATGCCAAGTAAAAATGAAATCACATTCCTACTCAACATTTCATTGTTAGATTAAATGTTATTTATTAGGTTTAAATATCAATATACCTTTTAGAGCTCTGATAAACAATTGGATATTGACATTTTTATTCTCTATCGCTCACCAGTGTCATTTTTCCCCTTTTGGCCAAAAACACAGAATTCAGATGCCTTGTAAAACTGTCGGCACCGAAGGAGTGGTGGGGAGACGGCCCGCATCGGTACTTTTTAGATAAGCAACTTTGGACTTTATCGAGCGAACGAGAGACGATGCTCTTTCGATTGCCGGGCCCATTGGTTTAGGGCCTCCTCGACAGACGGTGCGATTGAGGCGTGCGCAGGCCACGAGCTCCCCCCGACATCCCCTATCTCATCGTCCTCTTTTTCCATGCAAAGGAAGAGGCCGCGGACCAATGAGCTGGACTTGCGTGGGGAACTCGAAAAGAGGAGATCCCATCTACAGAAGCTCGACCTTTTTGCTTTTGAGTGGTATTGGATTCCCAGCTGAAATTCCACTAGGGTCTAGATGACCACCATGGTGACTATTCCAGTAGTCCAAAAGTCGGACTCCACAATTTGGAGTCGTTGGCTTGAAGCCCTGCATCATCCGTCCATTGCAAGACATCTTGATTTTGCTAGATTCGGTAATGCTGTGAGAGTCCTGGCCCTACTCTCACTAGTATTGATAAAGATGAACATTGATTCTATTCAACATGAAAACATGACAAAGCTAACTTGATAGCGTTGTCAACATGGGAATATGATTAATTTTTTATTAGTTCCAAACTGTATTTTAACTCTTTAAAGCAGTGATAACTCAAAATGGACGATATCATCTTTATCCTCTCTCAATCTATGTCATTATTCTCTTTTCGGCTAAAATTGTGTGAAAAGCTCAAGATTCAAATGCATTGTTACCACTTTCTCTTTTCCTCCTCTCGCAAAAGTGCATAGCCCAATTCTGTACTTCCAAATGGACAAGTTAGACTAATCAATCGAAAGATGCTCTTGAAGCACGTGGAAGCCACGGGGACTCGGAACACCCCCTCTTCATTATCTTCATTTTCTAATCAGAGCGCCATTTGCGTGTCAAATGCAAATAGGAGAAGGTTTTGTGTAGTTAGGTCGAGTCCTTCAAAAGACCAAGCAAGCTCGACAAAATTCAAAAGACTATGCATCTACTATATTAATCCTTTGTCCATTTCATGGAAAATGTGATGTTCAAATAAACCATTTTTAGGAAAATAATAATATTTTTCGGTATTCAGAAGCTTGAAAATGAAGCAAAAAATATTTTTCGTTATTGTGAAAAATTTGATTCGATTTTCCTTTGTGCACTTATTTTAATAAATTTTTATTTTCTTATTTTTTTCTAAAAAATCAATTTTATAAAATTTTATTTTCATTCTACCTTTTTCCTTTTACTTTTTATTTTTGCTTTTTCCCCTCTTTCCTCTTCGGTTGGTTGTCGGCCATGGCCAAAGTCAATGATCGGCTACAGTGAGCCTCAAGCTCAAGGCTTCACTCGCTAGCCGATTGACAAGTGCAAGCATTGAGGTCGAGGCTCACCAATTTGGCTTGCCTGCCTTAGGCCTCACCGGATTAATGAGCTAAAGGCTCGAGTTCGCCGACGAGTTCGAGGCTTGCCTCGTGGCTGGTTGTTGGCCATCGTTATGGTCGACCACAAGCCAAGAAGAAAGATAAGCAAAAAGAAAGAAAGAAAAAGAAAATAATAATAATAAATTGAAATTAAAAAAAAAAAAAAGATAAAGAGATGGGGACTAGTAGGAGTGTGAGATAAGAGAGAGTGAGTAAGGAAAATGTTTTTCTTTATTTGAAAAGTGAAAAATATTTTCCTCTATTTTAGAAGACTTTTTTTCCTTTATAGGAATTGTTTTTTCAATAAATTCATTTTCTATAAAACGACCGTAAAAAATTTCGAAAAAAGTTCTCTTGAAAATTGTTTTCTGTGAAATGAATGAAGCGGTAAGTTTATCACCTGCATACTTCAAGTCTTGGGTTAGATGTGCAGCAACTATTCAACCAATTGTGCGAACTTCCCATGGATGGCCAACCTTCGTTGTTTATACATCGAGATTCCCTCAGACGTTGTCAACTCTCACCCGTGCTGAACGGGCAAAGATGCTCATATCAAGGCCCAAAATTCAAACACCAATGCATTACATTAATCACATGACAATGGACAACGATGGCGATTCGTGACATTGTAAGAATTAATTTACAATGTATCATTTTTTTTAGTTAGGTACGAAGGTATGTTACAATCTCGGATGGCCTAAAATTTAAACACCGATACATTGCATAGAGTATATTACGATGAGTTATGATGATGTGTCATGACATTATGAAAATTAATTTACAATATATTAATTTTTAAATAAGCTATGACGGCACGTTACAATCAAGCGGAACCCATCATATCCATTTGGTTATGCTAATGTGGCCTCCCCGAAATAAATTTAGGGTGAGCACTGGAGTTGACTTGATTTGTCTTGTATGTATAGTCATTGAGATACCTTAACCTCTCCTGAACAGAGACTCTTGCAACTAGCGAGCTACCATCATGGCGTCACCATACATAGACGGACGATGGGTTTACCTTATCCTTTACTCTAGTGGAAGACTTTTGGCTATCGTGAAGTCGCGCTTGTTGCTATGTTCTCTAAGATGCATCTTGGCGTTCGACCGCCAGGAATGTCGGATTCCCATTTTTTCTATTTTTTGTATAGGATTTGACTAATTCATCGCCACGGGAATCTCAAGTATGAAATCGCTTCGATTGGCGGACTTTCTTATTCAAAGAAGAACACTATCGTATCAGCACCAGAGCACTACATCTCAAAATCTTTCTTTAGAACTGAGTCGAGGTGTTATCTACCTCTCGACCCATCAATCGAACTCAAGCATGAGAAAGAAGGTCCGATGTGAAGGAGCGAGGCCTGCATTTAGCCAACAAAGGCTGAGCTTTGGGCATGCTCAGTCCGGTCCCTTCCGTCATGTCGATCAGTTCGTTGCTAATCCGGTTCCACTCGAAGCACTGGATCAACGACCCGAGCGTCAACCCGACCATGCGCAAGGCGAGGTTCTCGCCTGGACACCCTCTCCTCCCTGAGCCGAAAGGCATCATCTTGTACCCGTCCCTCACGCCTTCCATCCCTTCGAACCTCTCTGGCTTGAACTTCGCCGCGTCAGGCCAGTACTTGGGATTGTTCTGTATGGAGAACAGGTTGATCAGGAGCATCGTGTGTCGTGGGACGCGGTAACCTCCCACGCGGCACTCCTCTGCCGATTCATGTGGGATAAGGAGCGGACCCACAGGATACATCCGCATCGTTTCGTTCATGACGCAGTGGAGGTAAGAGAGCTTAGGCAAGTCCGATTCGTTGACAAGACGGTCGTGACCCACAACCTCATCTATTTCGGCCTGCGCCTTCTTCAGAATCTCCGGATGGTTTAGCATAGCCGACATTGCCCATTCCATGGTCGCGACCGACGTATCGGTTCCCCCCAATAACAAAACCTGTCGAAAGAAAAGACCATCCATCCACATTTCAAGCATTAATAAACTCCTAATGAAATAGAAAGAATGAAATAAGATGTAAGTGTGACTAGCTTCCAAGATAAAATCGCTACACTATGATTATAGGCCGGGGAACATCATTGTTCTCTGCTTTTCTTAGTATTAGATATTGTATGATTTTGAGAAGAATGAAGGAATGATAGAGCCGGTCCAAATAATAATCAGATGAAATATTAGTTGAGTGCAACATATCCAATTACCTAATATTAAATTCTATAGTTCGTAATTTTTTTGTATCGATCTTACTCTATTCCTACTCTAACTTTCGGACTCTAACTACTCCTATAGCTCATAATTGGTATCAGTATATTTAGCTGGAAAAACAAGGAAAATGGAAAGCAAAGAGGCTCACCAGCATGAGGCCCTTGACAGTCTCGTCCTTGTAGTACTCCGGCTCGGTCTCCCGCAGAGACAGGAGCACCTGAATCACCGTTTTCCTCTTCCCTCCTTCCGCCGCCATATCCGGCGACTCATCGCCCTCACTGCTCTGGCTCTCATCGATCAAGCTCTGCATGAACTCATCCCTCTTTTTATGCAACACCGTCATCTTCTCCTCCAACCCCTTTGGCCCCATCCGCCTCAGGAACGGCAAGAAATCGCCGATGTTCGTCACGCCACCAATCCTGAACGACTCTGTCACGATCTCCCTGAACTTTCCCGCCTCCTCTACCTCCCCCACGTTCTCTCCGTAGTACCTGCGCGGAAAATGATTAATTGAACTTCGGTTCAATTTAAAAGTTTAGACCGTCAAACATGAAAGCGCGATTTGATGTTTAAATATTTCTGGTGGTACCATTTTCCGGCGATCATCTGCATCATCACGTTCAGCATCAGCTCGAAGAAAGCAGACTTCATGTTCACGCTCTGGCCGCCACTCTTGGCAAGCAGCCGGAGCAGCGACCTCACCTCGCTGGTGCGGATGCTCGACAGGGTCAGGAGGCGGTTGGTGGAGAGGATCTCGAGGGAGGCGATGCGGCGGAGGTTCCGCCAGTGGTTGCCATAGGGGGACCAGGTGAGGCTGGTGTAGTTGTAGCCAAGGTGCTTCCCGGTGAGGAGGCGGGGGCGGTTGGCGAAGATGATGTCGTTCTTGGCGAGGCACTCCTCAGCAGCATCCGGGGAGGAGATGACGAGGACACGGCGGGAGCCAAACTGGAGGAGGGTGACGGGGCCGTGCCGCTGGGAGATCCAGGACAGGGAGCGATGGAGGGGCTTCTCGAGGAGGTGGAGGTGGCCGATGACGGGGAGGGTGGGGAAGGGGCTGGGCGGGAGGCTGCGGACCTTGTGGAGCAAGCGCCTCGCGATGGCGGAGAAGGCGAGGAAGAGCAGGAATTGGATCACCATTTGCGCGAGCTCGCGGGAGCGTTCCGTGCCTTTGGCTAGGGACGAAGCAAAAGCGAGCGGTGGGGATGCGGAGAAGTCTGGTTGGTGGATCTCCATTTAAACGCGAACGGTCAAACTTCAAAGAATCACGTGTCTATGGGAAGGAATGATGTGAAATACGCTTGGAAAATAACGGAGTGTTTCGTAATGAATGGCTTTGCATATTGTGGCCAAAAAGAAAACAAAAAGAAAAAGAGAGGAGTCCGTGTCAAATGGCCTATGAAAAAAAGGAGGGTCTAAATCAGGGCCACGACCTTGCCCGCGGCCGGCGAGGGTGTTGTGGCCCTCACCTAGTGGTAGCCAATGACCTTGCTGGCCATAATTTAAAAAAAAAAAAAAAAAAAGTAAGGGAAAAATGAGAAAAATAAAAGTAAAACAATCAATAAAAAATTTTAAAAAATTGTCCATATTAGTGTTGGCTCTGCCACATAGACATGGATTTTCGATCAAAATTAGTTGGATAAATTCAATAAGCAAAATAAGCAAATGTGGACTCAATTGATGTAATTGAATGGTAAAAATGAAATAAGTTTATGACTTTTTCGGTCATTTCCCTCGTGATTGTCTAGTAGCATAGAGGGTACTCTCAAGTAGTTTGAAACACACTATCACATGTTTGAAACCTTCCTATCACTCTTTGGCTTTAAAAAACCTTGGTTCGCCTGCAATATAGGCTTGACCTTATTATGATTTAGGAGCACTCGTGTGACATCCTGCTACGTCACCTGTCACGTGTTATTATAAAATTGATTTCATTTAATGTGCGGAAGTGAAAATTATCATTTACGAATATTCTTTTAATGATTAGAGCCTTACAATTATAATAAACATGCTTCTTTTATTTATATCACATAGAGTTCACAACTTCATTACATTTCGAACAAAAGATAGAAGTCTGAGTAGAGGTAGGGGGACCTATTTTCGGATTATACTATACTTTTAAAAGTCTGCCCATATAAACTGTGGCATCCCAAAATTTCACGAAAATCCTTGAGCCATGAATAGGCAAGGAAAGACTTCTGTGACTGTGATTAGTGACTTTTCTATTTCTAATTCACGGCGAGGTCTATGGCCGAAGTGTAAGGCATGTATTTGAAGGAAAAAGACTATGGCCATGTGAAGTACAAGGTTGGAATTTGTACCTCAAATTAGACTCGAGTTTATAGATTGCTTAACCTTGTAATTAAGTTAACCAAGATTTAATTACTTTGGGGATTAAATTTAGGAAATTGGGCCTTAGGACTTGGGCCGAATGGTTTGGACTCTAGGGGGATGGATTTGGGCCGGCCAACAAGCCCATGGAGAGCTCGGCCGAAGCCTTCCACGCACGCCAAAGGGAGAGAGTGGCTGTCCATGTGGCCGAGTGAGGTGTCCATGTGTGTTTCCAAGTGTCCACATGGAGTGCAAGGTGTCTTCTTGCATGGAAAGTTATCATTAGACCTAATAATGACTAATTAGAGAAATAAAAAGAGGGAATGGCCGGTTTGTGAGGGTTTTCGACCGTGCTAAGAGAGTGAGAGAGAGAGAGAAAGGCGAAAAGGAAAAGAAGAAGAAGGAGGGAGAGAAGAAAGAAGCCGAGCCGTCCGTATGTTGTTGCTGTTCTTTTGCGCGTCTAGCTGAAAATTAAGGCAAGGACTGGTCTCTCAACTACTCATACTTGCTGTGGTGTTGCTGTGGTGTTGTCTAATGGCTGAATTCGTGAGTTTGATGGGTAGAAATTGAGGTTTTGAGAGTGAATCTGTGGTGGGTGCAATCTGTCCGAGTAGAACAACATGCGCCAGGAATTTGTCAGGGTTTGTAGGTGATCTTAGGGTTAGAATATGACTTTGTTTTCTTCATGGAAGTTGTAGATCATGTCTTGAATTATAACATACTCAAATTTGAAGCAAAATGAACGAGATTTGAGGGGTGAAATCGATTTTCCATGAAACTGGTTGAATATCGGATTGCATGTCGACCTTTGATGCTTGTTGGTTGTTGAACGTGACTTTTTGCTGGAAATTTCTCTTCGACTTCTTCATAAGAAATGTAAAGAACATTCTGAAGAACAATATACTAAAAATTTAGACCAATCTAACAGGTATAGCCTAGTGAAACCCATATTTTCTCAAGAACATGGAATCTGGACTGTCTCTTGGAACGTCAGTGGGTTGTGAGGATCATAAGGCGACTTTCTTTTGGGAATCTTACTTCAACATCTAAATGCAAGTTGAAGAAAACATGTTAAACTAAAACATATCCAAAATTAAGAAGAAAAGAAGGAGGATAAGTAGCTCAAATGATGAATTTCGCTGATGATTGATTCTGGTTGGTTCGTTATTACAAACAGAAGTTTTTAATTGTTGTAAAAAATTATCTAGGACGAATATGATGGTAATGTCTTCATGAGAAATTTACTTTAGACTCTTGGCTATGACATGGTGAAATTTCATAATTTTTTAGTGATTTTTGAGTATTTAATTTAAAGTAATTCCAAAGCTGTGTAAACTGGAATTGTCCGAAACTGTGATTTGTACTGCCGAGTTTATATCTTTTTGTGTGAGGACTGTTTGAACATGAATTCTTAAGGAAAGTTGTACCTTTATGTCTTAATGCTGATGTGGTAAAGTTTCATGATTTTTAGTGGACAATTGGATATTTAATTTTGGGTTATACTGTAACCATGTAAGCTGTGATGTTCGAAAATGGCTGTGTTGCAATGGCTGAGTTGTATCTTTTTATGTGTTGACATTTAGATCATACATTCTTCATGAAAAGTGTGCCATATTGTCTTGACTGTCATGTGTGTGAGTTTCACAATTTTTGAGAGTCGTTTGGTATTTAATTGAAATGTTTTCAGAAAACTATTCATGCTGAGTTCTATGAGCTTTAAAGGAAAGGATGGGAACTAATTGAATGGGGTTGTTCTATGTGAATTTCATGCCACATGAGTGAAAATGTTTGGCATTGCATATAGTTATGAGTGGTGAGCATCATGTTGTATGCCATGAACCATGCATGTGTTTGTAAATCATGATATATGAGAAGGCCATCGGATGGTGTGAGCCGATGATGCCCCGGGAGTGTCGGGATGCCCGGCCAGGGAGTGAAAATGCCAGATGCCCAGTAGCCCTGTGAGTGTAAATCTGGATGGCCTTGGAGTTGAGATGCCCGGAGCGTAGGGGATGCCGGAAGCACGGATGGTGTGTGCCGTGAATTCCTCGTGATGCCAGTTGGGGTGCGAGATGCCTGGAATGTGGGGGGCTGGAAGCCCGGATGGTGTGTGCCGGGAATGCATAAAAAAAATCAATTAAAATTGTGAAAATTGGAAATAAAATGTGCATATAGTGAAATGTATGCATGAGCATTGGATGGTATATATATATATATATATATATATATATATATATATTGGATATATATATATATATATATATGCATATGGTGAAATGTATGCATGAGCATTGGATGGTATATATGTGCTTATGGTGAAATATATGCATGGGCATTGGATGACATATATGTGCATATGGTGATATGTATGCCTGAGTATTGATGATTTGTATGCATGGTACATGCATGAGCACTGGATAGTAAGTGCATGAATGATTGAATATCTATGGCTTAATGGTTGGCATGTGCATGATTTTACCTGTTGATACTATATGATGTCATGATATATCTGTTGCTATTATGTGATGATGTGACATGTTTGACTGTCTTGTGTGATGTATGAGTGGCCATAGAGATCATGTATTTGCTGAGTTGTTATACTCACCCCTTTTTTGGGGACTAACTTTCAGCCTAGTCATGCCGCTCCAACCAGTCTCGCCAGGCACATTTTATGGCATCCCATCTGACTTAGAGGTGGAGGTATCTCAGATCGATTGTCCATCCGTCCCTGGGTTGACGTTCTTCCGGGTGCGGGTGTTGGTACGCTATGAGGTGGGTCTAGAGGATGGCTCAGTTTTCCAAGAGTTCATTTCCGTCCACGTGCACCGGGACGGGATTATGCGAGGCATGCTACCACCACCGCCATCCGACGCACCAGGGTAGATATAGAGCTTGCGGGGGAGCTGGGAGCTAGGGACTGAGATTTTTTTTTGGACATAGCTGAGACCGAGAGATGGATATGCCTGTGTATGAGGGTTTTGAGGGGTAGAGGGGTTTTCTCTTTTGAGTATAAGCCATGTTAGCCATGAGCTGGCTTTCTTTTGATATGTACCTACCCTAAAAGAATCCATCTTGTAGATATGTAAATAAAAGCGGTCCGATTTCACTATCCTATGATGTGTAGTTAGTGTGCATTGCCCTTTTGGTTGTGATGAAAGGAGAATTGGGAGATGTGATTTCGCTTCCGTAAGTCGAGTGCGCTGGGACCATTTGTAAAAAAAAAAAAAAAAAAAGAGCCTAAGAATACACGGCTCAATCTGAAATGCGGAGTAAGAAGGATAACTGTGGCGACTTTAAGGGGGTCTTAGGGTGCTACATAAACGTTTCGGATTGAGTTACGAGTCGATAACTTTTCCTTCTGCTGTGTCTCCAACGTCCAAATTGAAGCTACTCAATGGACTGACTAACTCTCCATTAAGATTTCGGCACCAAGCAACGAACCAGAGTGGAACCCACTTCATGAAGCCTCCTATATTAACCCATATCGTGGAACTGCACTTAGCATATATTATTCCAGACTCTAGTTCAAGCATACTTTCATAAAATGTTTCATTATACATAGGAACTCCATTATGCAAGGGTCAAGATATGTCCATCCTACAGTCTATAAAAAAAAAAAAAGAAAAAAAAAGATGAATCGAAATCTAGTAAATGAAATATTTAGTTTTAAAATAGAAAAATCATTTTACCACTTCACATGGTATACACAAAAAATGAATGCATAATTATTGGATAAGTATGATACAAACATAAATAGACTTTACCATTCATTTTCATCTATCACGGAAATTGTCAACCAATAGAACGTGCATCCAGACTCATGCATGTGCACACCATGTTTCACATAATGATATAGTTCTACACATAACAATACATTTTATTCATTAATGCTTCATTCCGTCATATCGATCGATTCCTCGGTAATTCGATTCCATTTGAAGCATTGGATCAACGACTCGAGAGTCAACCCGATCGTGCACAAGGCAAGGTTCTCACCTGGACACCTTGCCCGAGACAAAAGGCATCATCTTTGTTGGGAATAATGGATTCCTTAAAACCGATCTGAAACTCAATCGAACTCCTAAAACGAATGCGAAAGACGAGCCTAGGAAGCACATGCATCACCAATCATAAGATACATAACGGAATCGAGCATACCTCGTCTTTCACAGAATAAACACCAATGTTGAAGTTCGAGGAAGAATCCTAATCCTATTCTACTGAGAAGCGTACTATTACTTTGAAGGGGAGAAAACTCTGTTTTTGAGAGTATTGTTCTTACGTTCTTTGGAGGGGGAGAAAGTGAAAATGTACGTACGTAAAAAGTCCGTTCCCCTTTTTTTTCCTTAAAACGTCTCCTCCAAAAAACGTAACCCTTCGACGTACCATTTCATATCTCAACCCTTCCTCCATAGGCCCTTAGTTTGCGAGCTGGGTTTTTAGGCCCAACATGGGTGGACGGGCTTACTTAGGCCCATCAACACATAGAAAAAACCCATCATCTCCTACTCGCACATAGTGGGCCGAACATAATTCTCTTTACCTCTCTGCAATATTTATACCAGTGAATAATCCGTGCAACCAGCATACTTTGAGAGCTCGTTGCCATATATCTGTTAGGAATATATGGCAGCTCATAATGGGCATCACACTCTGAGTAAATTTAGTATGCAATACCCTAGATCAATCAATCGCATTTATATCTCTCTTGATCTCTTTTTAAACAATGATATATTGTATTCACAATTATGATTGTCCCATAAAACAATCATAATTTGTCGACCATTGAATACAAAACTAAAATGTGATTATCCAAATTCGATCTTCTTCTCTACTTGAAACTCTTGATTTTAGTTCAATTTGCTTTTCTAGAAATGTCCCATTAGATCGAATCAATGCATGATCATTGGCAACATCCTAAGATAGTAAACACTAAATAGAAATCTTGAGAATAAATAAGAGTCATGAGGGTATTAAATTGAGGAACTCTTTTTCTCAAGAGTCTCACACGGTATAAAAGTTGAGATCAAACTTTTGCCACTCTTATTAATCGTCTCATGCATTTCATATGTATTACAGTATTAACTTATTTCCTATGGAGCATATGTCTACACTATCAATACCGTACAGATGATAGTTCAAACATACCTAATATCTAACTTGAGTTCACATATCTACTTATTTACAGAATTCATTAAAACTCACATCTGGCATCATAGACAGATAAAGTAAAATATGTGGGTTATTTTACTTTCAGACATTAGTAAGTATTATGTCCTTATCTTAACACTCAGTTAAGGTGATATATACATTTTAAGCTTCAGCTCTCGATTATCACCTAGATAATAAATTTAAAAACTGTCTCATCTCTATTTATCACATAGCAAATAGAGGTGTGTGTGAGTGGGCTAATCTTGTATCTTTCCGACATACTTTCTTAACCTTATATAATGCATTGAGCATTAAGATGCATAAACGTCAAACAAAGATTTATATGCATTAATAATGAAAAAACACAAATTCATTAAATGTGAACACTTTAGGGAAATTACAATATTCAGTACATCAGTCTCTACTAGAGGTGGCAAATGGGTGGGTATTGGTCGGGTCAAAAATGGGTCGACCCATATTTGACCCATTTAACCCGTTTTAACCCATATTCTTGTAGTGTAAATCTAGTGATCTATACCCGACCTGACCCGTATCCGACCCATACTCGACCCGACCCGTATTGCTAAAACCTATTTATTGTTAAAACATTTTTATGTAATACAATTTTTTAACAATTTTTATGTAATACAAATTTAATGGAAAATTTTTATAATTCTTTTTAAAATATTTTTAAAAAATAGAATTTTTAATTTTTTAAAATATAATTTTTATTTTTATATCTTTTTTCTTTTTTTTTTTTTTTTTTTTCTCCTTTGGCCTATTGGCAACCACGACGATGGCCGGCGACCGGCCACAGGCGAGATCGAGCTCGCCGACATCGGGTGGGGCTCGATCTTGCCGAAAGGGATTGAAAGGAATTAGGGGGAAAGGGATTGCACGGGGAAAGAATTAGCCGGATCTAGCGAGGCTCGAGCTCACCGGTGTCGGGCAATGCTTCGGCCACGCCAATCGGCGAGGCCTATCGTCAACCAACGGCCGGCCGCTGTAAGGAATAAAGAAAAAGAAAGAAAAGGAAAAAGAAAAATTGAAATATGAAAAATAATTATAATTTCGATTTTTATTAAAAAAACATTTTTATAAATTTAAAAAGACCAAGAGTTTAAACTTTAAAATGGATTTCCTTATAACCAATTTAGACTATTTCTTTTTATGTTTTTCATTCATTGACCCATTTCTGACTCATATTTAACTTTCACTTGACTCATATCTAATTTTCACTTGACCCATTTCTAACCCATATTTAACCTACACTTGACCCATATATGACCCATTTAACTAAAAATGAGTCATAATATGGGTCTTTGACCCATATTGCCAGCTCTAGTCTCTACGCAGTCTAGAGATTTTACATTACCACAAAACACATCTCTAGGTATTGGCTTTGTTATAGGATCTGCTACCATTCTATGCATAGATATGTATTGTAAGTTCACTTTTTTTCGTGCAACCATATATTTGACAAAATTATACTTGGTATCTATATGTTTGGTCTTGCCATGATATTTTGGTGTATGTTATAGCTGCTTGGCTATCACAGTTAACCAATAATGTATTTGCAGCATTCCTAATAATACCTAAATGATCCAAAAATCTCTTAAGCCAAACACCTTCTTGTATTGCTGCTGATAATGCCACGAACTCAACTTTCATCATGGACAAGGCTATACACGTTTGTTTCTTACTACTTCAAGATATGGCGCTATTATTTAGTAAAAAAGCAAATCCAGAGCTAGATTTTCTTTTATTTAAATCTCCTCCCCAATCAACATCTGAATAGCCTTCAAGTCGTAGATCCTTTCCTTGGTAGCTTAGTGTATAATTAGCAATTCCCTTTAGATACCTCAGTATTCTTTTAACTGCTTTCCAATGTGTTTGACCTGGATTGGATTGGTATCTACTCACCATTCCAACTGTAAAACATATGTCAGGTTTTGTACACATTATAGCGTACATTAAGCTTCTAATAACACTAACATAAGGAATATGTTGCATTTGTTCCTTCTCATCTGGAGTCTTAGGACACATTCTATAGCTCAATCCTTCACCTTTTGCAATAGGAGTATCTATGGGTTTACAATCTTGCATACGAAATCGTTCAAGAACATTTTTTATGTATGTTTCTTACGAAAGAGATAATGACCTCTTTGAACGATATCTTGAAATCTTAACTCCAAGAATGTATGCAGCCTCACCCATATCTTTCATCTCAAAATTGGAAGATAACAAACTCTCGACAGTATTAACAAACTCTATATTACTTCCGGCAATTAGTATATCACAAACATATAATGATATGATCACAAATTGATCTTTGGATCTTTTGATATATACACAATGATCCTCATCAATCATTGTAAAATCATATGCCATTATGGCATTATAAAAACATATATACCATGGTCTCAATAACTGCTTAAGGCCATATATTCATCTTAAAAGTCGACATACCTTTTCTTCTTGGCCTTCCATAATGAAACCGGCAGGTTATTCCATATATATTTCTTTCTATTGAGAAAACCAGTCTTTATATCCATTTGATGTAACTCAAGATCCATACTTGCCACTATTGCCAGAATAATGCGAATCGAGGTAAATCTCACCACAGGAGAAAATATTTCCTCATAATTAATTCATTCCTGTTGATTATACCCTTTCGTCATAATATGAACTTTATGTCTTTCTATTGAGCCATCGGCTTTACGCTTTATTTTGAGAACCCACTTGTTTCCAATAATTTTGCATCCTTTTGGAAGATCAACTAGTTCCGAAACATGATTAGATTTCATTGACTCAATTTTCTCTTTTATTGCATGCATCAATTTTTTCTTATTAGGGTAATTTAGAGCCTCATGTATATTTTTGGGCTCATCTTCATCTTGTGGAGCAACCATAAAAGTTTTTCCTTCAATGTCAAGATGTCGACGGGGAATACTTTTGCGACTTGTTCATCGTACGGGAGATTGTACACTTTGCACATCATTCTCCATCATGCTCCTACTCGGATTAGATAATGACGATACCATCTCATCATGTGGTTGTAATTGAGAGTAAATTAAATTATATTCATCACTTCTCATATTACTCCCACTTGGACGAACTCTACTAAATTCATTATTTGGATCCAAGGTTTCAAATAAGGAGTAATTCTCACCTATTTCGCCCTTATTAAGAAATTCATCCTCTATGAATGTAACATCTCGTGATTCAAATTCAGTTATACTTCCACTTTCCTACTCACCTATAAATACATACTCTTTCGAGTGTTCAGAGTATCTTATGAAAATATTCTTCTTTCCTCTGGGACCCAATTTCCCAAACTTGTGAGAGGTCTTATGAGTATAAACAACACAACCCCATGGTTTGAGAAAACTTAAATCCGATTTTACCTATCCATAACTCATATGGAGTTGAAGTAACTGATTTAGAAGGCACCCGGTTAAATATATAGGCAGCAGTTAATAACGCATCACTCCAAAAAATGATAGGTAAGTTAGCATGCACCATCATGGACCTAACCATTTCCAGTAGGGTTCTGTTTTTTCTTTCCGCAACACTATTTTGTTGAGAAGTATATGGTATAGACAACTGTCTTTCTATTTCTTTTTCATTACATAAATTTTTGAATTCATCAGATAAATATTCTCGACCTTGATTGGATTTCAACACTTTTATTTTCTTGTCTAATTGATTTTCTACCAAGTTTATAAACTTTTTGAAACAACTCAATGCTTCAGATTTATGAGAAATCAAATAGACATATCCAAATCGAGTATAATCATCTATAAATGTGATGAAATAAACAGCCTCATGCCTTCCTCTCACATTTATTGGACCACAAACATCAAAATGGATTAAATGCAAAGGAAATTCAGCTCTTTTACATTTTCCAAATGATTTCCTATTCGTGAAATTCTAAACGCAAGTGCACGTGTCGAAGAAGTAATATAATGATGAGAAAAAGTATCGTCCTACGAAGATCGATGATTAATAAACCAATTAAATACTAAAATAGACTAATTCTAAAATTTATCTAATAAATCAAAATATAATTAAGAATAAATTAAAAACGACAATTGTAGACTAAATGCAGTAAATCGATAAGATAAATATGTTAGAGCATCCGATTTCACCATAACCACTAGATATGAATTTCAGATTATTATAAATACAAGAACGATATCAAACATGTGATAGCGGAATTTCCTAACCTATTTACTATCCTATCTCTAGGCATAGCAAACCTACTCAACTTATTAATCCACTATATCTCTATGTGAATTAAAATAAACATGAGCGCATTAAAAACTAGGAATATTCCCGGCTTACAATGAGTCTTTTGGATCACCTTCTCACCGAAAGTTACACAAATAACGCGGTATACTTCTATCTACGTTTAATTCATGGTTATATATTATAATGAGCAATTGCATATTATCACTTCTCAGTCTCAAACATGCACATCAGATCATTCAAATGCTGGCCAGTCACTCAAAAGCATTAAACGTAATAATATATAACTCACATGAATGAAATCAATTGTAAAACATAAAAATCATGAAATTCACATCATCATGGTTAGGCTACATCGTAGCCCTAACAAAAGAAAATTAGAACATGGTAGAAGAAAAAGTAAAAATAAAAATTAAACTTAGCATCTTGAATCAAAGAACAAGAATTTTGTCACCACTTTAGTCTTCTATTCAAAATACTTGAAAAACTCTCAGAAGAATGAAAAAACGATCTAACCCCCCAAAACCTAGCTACTCTCTCTTTCCTATTTATAGGAGATCCAAAATATCTATCTCCCAACGCTTGCAGATAACATTAGGGAACAAAATCAAGAATTTCCTGATTTGATATCCATCTTCCACTGCTGCTTTTATTTGAATTCCTGATAGTTGCCATTCTTTTCCTTATCTCATCCATATCTCATTATTCTGCATAAATAAGGAAAATTCAAATAATCATAAGGAAATTCAAATATTTTCTCTAAGATATTGCATTAATTGTTGCCTAAAATAGGTAAAATAACTCTATTTTTATAGAGTTATCAAACCCCCAAACTTAACATTTTGCTAGTCCTCGAGCAAAATCAAGACATGACACATAATCAAGCTAGCAATCTCCTCCATGACATCTTTCCATAATTGCTCAAATTCGCAATTAAAAAAAAAAAAACACAAATTTCATCCAGACATTGAAATCGATTTATAAGTTAAGACCAATTCTAACTATATGATCCAAGTGTGTGTGTGAGAGTCCTCATCTTTTTAGAATTATATGCAATCCAGATAAATTCACATTAACATGTAACCTCTGAAAAATTCTCAATAATTTTGACCAAATCTCATACGTTTGCTTTTCATTCCTCTCTCCGCTAATGTAAGCTAATTATCCAACCAAAAATCAATAGGACTTTTCTCGAGTTGTAATGTAAGGCTGAGTTAAAGGTGAGATAACGGTAATTTTAAGCTTAAACAACCCATCAACACGTTGATTTCTAGGATCTAATTCGAGCCAATGTCACTATCCAATTTCACTCATTCAAGATAATTTTTCTGCCACCGTATATCACCATTCCTTTTTTTTCCTTCTTCTTTTTTTTTTTTTTTTTTTGAATTGCTTTATGGTGGAGTTTTACCCAGAGTTCCTCCTAATATAACATGGAAATTTCCAACCCATTGAGTATCCAAAAGGCTCACTCAATTGAAAGTTGGATAGGGAACTATAAAAGCAATTTTTTTTATACACCCCAAACAACCATAACAATCACTTTTTTTCTTTTCTTTTTTCTTTTTTTGCTTCTTTTTACTCCATCATTCCTCCCAAATTTCTATCAAGCTCAAATAATTTTTTTATCCCAAAAGAAAATCAACGTGTTCATAGGGCATGGGACAAGGATATAATTCGTTAACGGCTAGGCTAAATATATATGGGTGCCAATGAAAAATTGGGTAATAATTAAGGCTCAACGGGGTAACTAGGGATAAATAAACAGGGTTAGCTTGAAAGGCTCAATCGATCCAAAAATTGCCTAAATCATTTTCTCAGTTAGATTTAGCTTAGAATTTCGCCTCAAGAGAAAATCAAACAAATTCTAAGATTTGGGTGAAATTTAAGAAAATCACATACTTTACATGAATGTTTTCTAGATTTACACACAATTCAAAAATTAAGGACTTTTAGTGCTCAGTAAGTGATCAACATAATCAGAATTAAGATTAACTCACACATCAATTGCAAGTTTAAATAAAATTTAAATTTTCCTAAGAATTGTAAAAATTCACAACTAGGAAAGCAATCATGATAAAAAATTATCAAAAAATAAATTTGTCTTCCCCCAAACTTGAATGAAGCAGTGTCCTCAATGCGAAAAATAGAATAGGAAGAAGAAAACTCCCTTGGTTGTAGGATAAGTTCATAGATGACTGTGATGATTAAACTTTTGCAAGGTGCTCCCTAAAAAATTAACTTGGATAAAACAGAGAAAAGTTAATCTTTTTTTTTTTTTGCAAAACATAAACTTAAAAATAAATAAAAACATAATTAAAATGCTTGGGTTGCCTCCCAAGAAGCGCTTGCTTTATAGTTTTCAGCCAAACTATCTCGGATGTCGCTATTCTCGGAGGATGAAGTTCAATGGTGGTCTTCTCGCTTGTTGTAACCACCTTCGAAGTAAGGCTTCAAACGTTGACCGTTCACTTTGAATGTGCCCTCAGTGTCATGCGCAACTTCAATTGTTCCATATGAGAATACCTGTGTAACTGTAAAAGGACCAGACCATCGAGACCGCAACTTTCCTGGAAAAAGTTTAAGACGAGAGTTATAAAGTAAGACTTTTTGACCAATTTTAAACTCTCTTCTGAATATGTGCTTGTCATGCCATCTTTTTATATGCTCCTTGTACAACTTAAAATTTTCATAGGCCTCATTACGAAATTCCTCCAATTCATTCAGTTGCAATAATCTTTCTTCACCTACAGACTGCATGTCAAAATTCAGAAATTTCAATGCCCAATATGCTTTATGCTCTAATTCCACTGGTAAGTGACAAGCTTTTCCAAACACTAGCCTAAAAGGAGACATCCCAATTGGAGTTTTGAATGCTGTCCTATAGGCCCAAAGTGCATCATCAAGTTTTATTGACCAATCTTTCCTAGAGGAATTCACTGTTTTTTCTAAAATTCTCTTGATTTCCCTATTTGAAATCTCTACTTGACCACTAGTCTAAGGATGATAAGGCGTTGCAACCTTATATATGACTCCATACTTACTCAAAAGTGCTTCAAATTGTTTGTTGTAAAAATGTGTCCCCCCATCCCTTATGATTGCCTTAGGAGTGCCGAATCGGGTAAAAATATTTTTTTTTCAAAAATTTGACCACAACCTTAGCATTATTAGTTGGCAATGCTATAGTTTCTACCCACTTAGACACATACTCCACAGCCACTAAAATATATAAATTTCCATAAGAGGTGTAAAGGGTCCCATGAAATCGATACCCCAAACATCAAATAATTCACACACAATAATGTTGTTTAAAGGCATCTCATTTTTTCTTGAAATATTTTCAGTTCTCTGACATCTATCACATGAAGCTACATAAGAGTATGCATCTTTAAAAAGTGTAGGCCAATAAAATCCATATTGCAAAATCTTAGCTGCAGTTTTGGTGGCACCAAAATGGCCACCTGTCTCTCCATCATGACAATGATGTAAAATGTTTACCTTCTCTTCGTCTGGAACACATCTCCTTATGACTTGATCTGCACATACTTTAAACAAGAAAGGTTCTTCCCAAAAATAATTTTTAGCATCAGAAAAGAATTTTTTCTTCTGTTGATATGATAATTCAGGAGGAAGAACATTACTTACCAAATATGACCAAATCTTGCCACCAACACTTCCCACATTTCCTTGGCATTCACAAAACGCCTGAACTTAAGATCATTCTCCATACTACTCAACAACGTAATGCGAGCAAGGGAGTTCTTTCTCTTCCATGCAGCAAATGCATCCTTATCTCTCTTATGTTGTGCACTGTTTCCATTTTTAGGTTCTTCCATAGTCAAGTTAAGAACTTTTAGTGCCTCTTGCTCTTCTAATGCATATTGGATTTTCATATGCCATATTTCATAGTTATCGCCGTTGAGCTTCTCACATTTGTTCAACTCAGCGACTATGCTCTTTGTGGCTAAAGCCATTGATCTGAACATATCAGACACATATGCACGAATTATTAATGCCTATCATTTATGCATTCATTTTGCACAAACCCATCACATTAATGAATAATTTCAAGTAAAGTTTCAGAATCAAAAGATCACTATGTTTCTAATCATTATTCAAAAATCCTAACTCGGAATTATTATTAATATAATTTTCTATACAAAATAAATTCTTTGAAGCTACAAAAACTTCTATGAACTACCCACTACAATTAATAATAATAGAAGAAAATGATATTGGACATCCAATAAAGATAGAATAATAATTTTTCCACATAATGCAACTAACATATCAGTTGCTACACCAACAACAACTAGGTAGAAAATATTTACATAAGATGTCCAAAAATCATACTCAATAAAGACCAGTCAAAACATCTAATGCTAAGACAACATATGAACTAGGAAAGATCTCTTTTTGTTCAATTTCTTGAGCTTTTCTTTTGTAAATTCCTTAGGCATTCTCGGTAGCTATGGAGAAACAGACGAATATCCTTTAGGATTTCTCCTTCGCACATTCATCCTCCGCCGGATTGAAGTCATTTCTTGGGTTGCAGTCTTTGTGGCTTCAATCCGGTAATGTTCATCTATAAAAGCCATTACAAACCTCTTATACTTTGTAGCTCTGTTGACGTTCCATAAGCGATTTAACACTCCTTGCCATATTGAGTGGAAGAGTGTTCATGAAGAATCGCACCATCTTAGACTATGGCATGGGATAACCATTCCATATGACCTCTTGTATTTTTTTGTTGATCTCGAGAACATGATCAATTAAGTTGCCACTCTCCCATCGATAATCAATCAACTCAGCTATCAACCTTGAAAGCCTTTCTTTTTGTTCATCTGTAGTTGCGTGTATAGGTGTGTGCGCCCTACGGAGAGGCATTGTTCCTGCAACAAATGCAAAACAAATAAGGGATTACATATAATCCACATAGACTTAATTGGAAAAAGAAACACATTCTTTTCCTCCTTTTTTTTTTTTTTTTTTTTTTTTTTAAATTTCTTTTTCGGGTCAAGGATCAAATAGGTTGAGGTCAACCAGGTCGGGTCGGGTTAGGTCGAACCGACCGACCCGGCACGTGCCACGCATGTGCGCGAGCACCCTGGGCTGATATCACGATGACGTCAGCAGGCACGTGCCGTGCACACGCTAGTGACTGTGCGCGTGCGACGCACGTGCAGCGCGGGGCGGCGTGTCTGGCGGCAATCCATCACTCGATTTTCTCGTATCGACGAGAGCTTCGACCCTACGCTATTAGAAACGAACTTCGATTTACAGAAAATCATAGACGGGGGTGGATAGTGCTCGGTGTTGAGATTTTCCGTTCCCGATCGACCGATGGCGGCTTTTCTCGAAATTCAACCCAAAAACAAACTTATTAACACGAAAAGGGGATTGGGAAACATGAACTATTGGCTCTGATACCAATGTTGGGAATAACAGATTCCCTAAAATTGATCCGAAACTCAATCGAACCCCTAAAATGAATGCGGAAGACAAGCCCAGGAAGCACATGTATCACCGATCATAAGATACACTACGGGATCGAGTGTACCTTGTCTTTCACAGATTAAACACTAATGTTGAAGTTCAAGTAAAAATCCTGATTCTGTTCTACCGAGGAGCGTACCGTTGCTTTGAATGGGAGAAAACTTTGTTTTTGGGAGCATACTATTCTTACGTTCTTTGGAAGGGGAGAAAGTGAAAACATACGTACGTAAAAAGTCCGTTCCCTTTTTTTCCCCCTAAAACATCTCATACAAAAGACTTAACCCCTGAATGTACCATTTCATATCTCAACCCTTCCTCCATGGGCCCTTCACTTGCAAGCCGGGTTTTTAGGCCCAACATGGGTGGACGGGCCTACTTAAGCCCATCAACACATAGAAAAAACCCATCAATCTTGTATCCGTCTCTTGCACCTTCCGTCCCTTTGAATTTCTCCGGCTTGAATTTCGTCACATCAGGCCAATACTTGGGATTGTTCTGTATGGAGAGCAAGTTGATTAGAAGCATCGTGCCTTGGGGGATGCGGTAACCTCCTATGTGACACCCCTTCACTGATTCATGAGGCACAAGGAGCGGACCCACGGGATACATCTGCATTGTTTCCTTTATAACATAATGGAGGTAGGGAAGCTTAGGCAAGTCCGATTTGCTGACGAGGCGGTTGTGACCCACAACCTCGTCTATTTCGGCTTGAGCCTTCTCAAAATCTCTGAATGGTTTAGCATAGCCGATAGTGCCTATTCCATGGTCGTAGCCGACATATTGGGTCCTGTTGATAACAAAACCTGCCAAAAGAAAGAACCGGATATCCATATATCATGCTTTAATAACTCTACATGAAATGAAAAAGCATGAAATAAGATGTAGGTATGACTAGCTTTCGAGATAAAATCCCCACATCATATGCGTTATCTGTTGTAGCATTATATGGTATAAAATATATACAAACATTTTATGCGAAAAGGACCACCATTTTAGTTTTCTTTCGAAGAAGGATTGGGGAGCTCCAATTACAACAACAGAATTTGAGATTGTCAGCCTGGAAGCATCGTTATGCTCTCCGTCTCTTTTTATTTATTTTATGGTCAGGAGAAGATCGAAGAGATGATAGAGACAAAAAATAATGACTTACGACCTTAATGGCATCTCGCATTTAGACATGAAAAGTAAAACAACAATAAATGCATGCTAATATTAATATCAAAATCGTAAATTAATTAGCATACATCAAATAGAAGATTGGCTAAGTGCAACATATCCAGCTACTAAAAAGAAAATAATAACTTTTAGTTGATCAGTTTTGTAAAACGATTTTGATATAATTATAGATATTCAGCTGAAAAAGACTAGCAAACGAAAAGTAAAGAGACTCACTACCATAAGGCTCTTGATAACTTCATCTTTAGAGTACTCTAGCTGAGTCTCTTGCAAAGACAAGAGCACCCGAATCAATGTTTTCTTCTTCCCTCCGTCTGCCGCCTCCGGTGACTCATGGCCCCCGCTGGTCCGGCTCTCGTCGATCAAGCTCTGCATGAACTCATCCCTCTTCTTCTGCAAATTAGAACATCGCCTACCGAAAGGCGATAATAGGTCCCTCATTCTCACTGTTGATCATGTAGTTACATTGTGGTTGTAAAGCGCATTATGCTAATTTGCTGTTTCTGTATTGATTGTTAGTCTTTTATAAAAATATCTTCGATTTAAAACTTGAACATTGCTTCCATAATTTGATGATTGAAAGTGCTCTACCTTTTGTTTCTATTCTCTTATAGGTCCAATGGCCGAGAACAAAGTTTATGTTACTGTTCGCTATGGAGGTAAATTTAAAGTTGGCCCACTGTTGGAATACCTAGGTGAAAGGGCTGATGTTGCTTAAATAAGTTTAAGTAAGAGTTCACTGTCTAGTATAATTGAAGCTATTGAGGCTTTGGGTGTGCGTAAAATAGAGAAACTCTTTTACATAGTTCTTGGAAGTACGACTCTTGTAGACGGAATAACTCTTAGGTATTTATGGGATAACTCTGATGTGATGGATCTATTTTATCATCATCTTGCTCTAAAAATATTAAGCTATATGTTGAGCATGTTGATGATGAAAAAACAAGAGCTGAGATGGGGGGTGTTGAGATGGAAACTAGAGGTACGTCTAATGTGATTGGAAATATTGATGATGACGATGCCAATAGGGATGTAGATGAGGAAGAGGATGATGATGAACATAATTTGGTGGATGTGGAACAACTGAGTGATGATGATGATTTTGAGCTGGTTGATGCAAGGAAAAAATTAAAGAAATTTTCAGCAAGACATAGACTCAATATTGGTGATTATAATGAGGCAACTGATACTTCCCAACCACCGATTGTGGATGAGGCTCAATCGTTAGATGATTCTGGGTATGAAGAGTATGCTGATTCAGATGAGGAAGATAGTCTTCAATCAATTTTAAATGATGAGGGTGACGAAGAGGTTGATATTATTTCAAGGAGGAGAAGTAGGTTCCCATCATATGAGCAAAGTGGTACAAATCCAGTATTTATTGTTGGTATGACATTTGAGGATGCAATTGAATTCAAAAATGCAATTTTGAAGTATTCTGTGGTTGAGTAAAGAGCAATCAAATATACTAAGAATACAAAAAGCTTTGTAAGAGCCAAGTGTGCTCAGGAAAATTGTAGTTGGATGATCTATGGTGCTCTTGACAGCAAAACCGAGTCATTTCATTTGAAAAGTACGTAAATCAGCATGTATGCAGCATCACTTTTGAGAATAAGAGAGTGTCTAGTACTTTTTTAGCAAAGCACTTCATGACTCTCATTTCTGCAATGCCCAAAATCAAAGCACCTAAGTTAAAGAAATTAGTTAGAGAACAGTTAGGAGTAAATGTCACTGTGAATCAGTGTAGGAGAACAAAGCTGAAAGTATTGAAGGAATTACAAGGTAATTACAATAAGGAATATGCACAAATGTACGACTACTTGGGAGAGCTTTACACTGCAAGCCCTTCAAGAAATTTTAAATTGAAAGTTGAAAGGCCATTGCCAAATCCTCTACCATTATTTGATAGGGCTTACATTTGTTTTGATGCTTACAAGAAAGGTTTTTTGGCTGGATGTAGGAAGATCATTGGATTAGATGGATGTTTTTTGAGGGGTCTGATGAAGGGCGAGTTGTTATGTGAAGGGATGGCAACAATCAAATGTATCTAGTGGCATGGGTAGTGGTAAGAATTGAGAATAAGGACACATGGACTTGGTTTATCGAATTGTTGAAGTCAGACCTTGATATGTGTAATGGTGACGGATGGGCTTTGATAAGTGACCAACAAAAGATATATATATATATATATATTTTTTTTTTTTTTTCTGTTTTCATTTGTAAATTGATTGTGACATTACAATGCTTTTCTTTTTGTTTTCATATATATTTTCTGTTTTTTGGGTATTTGTCAAGGTCTCGTCCAAACTGTAGCTGAACTTTTGCCAAATGCAGAGCATAGGATGTGTGCAAGGCACATGTGTTCCAACTTGGGTCAAAAATACAAAGGAAAATAGTTGATGAGACAATTTTGGAGATGTGTCAAGAGTAATAATATGTCAGATTTCGAGGTGCATAGACAAAGGATGAAGGAAATGACTCGGGAATGTCATGATGATTTATTTCATGTTGAGCCAAAACATTGGTGCAAAGCCTTCTATGACACCAACATTAAATGTGATGTCGTTGATAATAATCTTGATGAGGCTTTTAATGGCAGGTGTATCGAAACTAGGTGTAAGGCCATTGTGAGTATGTTGGAGGATATTAGAATCATGGTTATGAATAGAATGCATACTCAGAGGGATGGATGTGCTAGGTGTACTAGAAATTATGATCCAAGGATTATGCGTAAGTTACATGAGAATACAACTGTTAATAGGTATTGTCATTTGATATGGAATGGAGACGAAGGCTATGATATTATAGAAGGTGGTGACAAGTATATTGTTGATTTGAATTTAAAAACTTATTCTTGTAGAGCTAGGGAACTTAGTGGAGGCTGCGTTTGGGAACACATTTGCAAAGCTCTTTGGTCCTCTAAAGGCCCTTGAGCAAATGCTAACGTGTTTGGCATCTATTTTTGGTAGCCCATTTCCCAAATGCTAGCATTTCCAAGGCCTTCCAAAGGCCATTAGCCCAAGGCTCCCTACTATCTGCCTCTCCAAGGCGGCGGAGTACGTGATCTCCAAGGTCGATGACCTCATGAACTAGGCCCACCGCGGCTCCATCTGACCCATGACCTTCAGCCTCGCTTGTTGCGCCGTCGAGATGATGCACACCGGTGCCGCCCGGGACTATCTCAATCGCTTTGGCATCATCTTCAGGCCCAACCCTCGCCAGTCCGATTGCATGATCGTCGCTGGCATGCTCACCAACAAGATGGCTTCTGGTCTTTTGCAAGTAGGTTTGCATCTACTTCCTTCTTTTCTTCCCAAATTTTTCTATTCAGTCGATTGTAGTATGGTTTGACGAGGGATGACTAAGGGTAGTTACATGTGGTATTTCGATTTGTTGATTTTTTTATGGATTTTGTCGATTGCCGCTTAGTTTCTGAGAAATGCACAAAGAAAAATCGTATTGGACTAGTTGGGAGTCTCGCGAGGCTCGCGGAGGTTGTATGACCAGGCGTCACTGCGCTTGGAGTTTGGCAACCTCGGAGCTTCACCTGGACTCCGAAGACAACCCTAGAAATCTTCTTAATCCCAACTGCAATGACCATGGAAGCTCCAAAGTAATGGAATGTCATCTTCACGAAGCATGTGAAGCAGAAGCTGAAGCACAAGGTCTATCGCAATGGCTTCCTCTCTCTTCGCACCTCCACCGGCAAGGTACCTTTGCTTTCACTACTAATCTCTGCCACTGATGTCTAGCTCAACCCAAATAGCAATTTAGTTGCCTTTCATTTGATAAAGGTTAATAAATACACCTAGAGGGGAGTGAATAGGTGTTGATGAAATTCTTTTTCAAATCTTTGGTTGAAATATCCTTTGGTATGAAAATCACATCAGAAATAAATAAATCATGCATCTATAAAAATAAGTAGAGTAGGGTAAGAGAAATTTGACACAAAGATTATAGTGGTTAGGTTTATTGTAAGCCTACGTCCACTCTCCACGCTGGCAGCCAACTGGCTGTAATCATTACGTAGCAAATGAGAGCTTTACAGTCTACGATCTAGACTTCTTTAGTAGAAAGTCTCTTCTACAGCTTAGTACACAATTTTGAGCACAAGAGATTTGGAGAACAAGAAGTTTTAGAGGTTCTAACTTCGAAATCTTTCTATATGCTTCCTCATATTTTCAAATAACTTCGACACACCTTAAATATCCTTCGTGCCTTCCATAGCCATTAGCACTTTCCAAAAATTCACCCAATCAACCCGTTGGAATGAATCAATTTAAGTGATCTTCATGTTGTCGAATATATAATTAGAAAATAGCTTGTCAATCCTGCTCGCCCATACAATCAGGATCTTGAGTTTCCAAAATTAGGTCCTTCCAAAACTCGCTTGATCTTCAACGGATAAAATCCAAAGAAAAAATCTTTCGAGCTCACAATTATAGCCAGAGATTTTCCATGGATAAGTTAGGGAAGATAATATCCAAATCTTGATTTCCTTAACCATAAAAATAACCTGCTGACAGCCTGACAAAATCGCAAAATCTGGGTTTGACTGTCTTCAGACTTTGATTGGGTCTGGAGATCTTCAGACCGTAACTCTGGGTCTGACTGTCTTCAAACGGAAACGCTTGGGTCTTGAACTCTCCAGACTTAATTAACTGAGTCTTGGATTCTTCAGACTTAACTGACGAGGATGTTTTGTTAACTTCAAAACTTATAAAGGATTTTTTTTCAACAATCTCCTCCTTTTTTATGGTGACAAAGCACCTCGGCAGATTTGTAAATTTATAACTGAAATGGGCTAGTGAATCAACTTAGAGGTGGGTGAATAGGTTGTTGCGGAATTCTTTTGGAATCTTTTTCAATGCAATACGTTAATATCAAGGATATATCAATAATAAACAGATTACATATTCACAAAGTAAATAGAGTAGAGAGAGAAAATTGACACAAGGATTATAGTGGTTCGGCTTAGACCAAGCCTACGTCCACTCTCCACGCCGGCAGCCAAACGGCTGTAATCACTATGTAGCAAAAGAGTGCCTTTACAAGACGGATTAGACTTCTTCAATTGACAGTCTCTCCTACAGCCTTCGCTTTGTCTTTTTGCTCTATATCTCACTCTCTTTGTTACACAAAGTGTAAACATGAAAGATTTTAGAGAACAAGTGATTTTGGAGATTCTAACATCAAGATTTCTCTACCGATCTCTCCTTGTTTCCAAGCAACGTCGATCCAACTTAAATAATCTCCGTGCCATCATACCCGTTGGCACATTCCAAAAATTCATCCAATCAACCCGTTGGACTGAATCAATTTAAGTAATCTTCTTGTCCCGAAAACGTAAGTAGACAGTAGCTCGTCAATCCTGTTCGCCCATACAATCAGGATCTTGAGTTCCCAAAATTAGATTCTTCCAAAAATAAACTTGATCTTCAACGGATAGAATCCAAAGAATCAAATCTTCCAAGCTCTTGATCACAGCAAGAGATATTCCATGGTTAGGATTAGGAAATACGAAATCCAATATCTGTAGCCATAAGAATAACCTGTAGCTAGCCTGTAAAAAAAATTGCGAATTATCTTCAGACTTAGATTTGGGTCTCGAGGGTCGTCAGACTAAAACTGAGTCTTGAAGGTCTTCAGACGGAAACTGAGTCTTGACTGACTTCAGACGGACGACTTCGACCGAAATTCTGGGTCCGACTGTCTTTGAAAACCTTTAGACCTTGACAACTTCGGACGTAGCCGACGAGTCTTGGAATCCTTAGACCACACTGTTAAGGCTGTTTTGTCAACTTCAAAACTCCAAGGGATTTTTCTTCAACAATCTCCCCCTTTTTTATGGTGACAAAACCCTCGACAGATTTGTGAATTAAAAACCTGCAGGAAAAACTCATATATACTATATCTCGCAAAACAGAGTGTTAGTCCAATAACAATTATCCTCTCAAGATATAGTAATCCCGCAATCAAATTCACAAGTCTAAATCCAGATCATCACATCAGCATAAGGTCATAGAAGTTCAAACAACCCAATCAAAATCCAAAATAAAATAGTCTAAATAAAACTCCAAAAAAAAATTTCCAAGCTTCCTCAGCTTCAAAAGCTTCAAATCTTCAAAACCTTCAAAACCTGTAAACAAATTTGTGCAACTCTCTCCCTTTTTGTCCCAACAAAGAGGTAGAGTAAAATTGAGATAAAGTTTTGAAAATTTTAGGGGCCTGCAGGGAAACGAACAAGCTGAAACTTGCTAAACTCCTAGACTGACTTGTCGAGTTTGGCAAGGTTTTCCTTCACTGAAACCAATTATGCACCGTTTGATTTGACTCCACTTGAGCTCGCAAAGTGCATTGATCTGTTCTTGCATGTTCACCGAAGTACTCGGCGCGCCTTTTTCAGATCTCTCATCTCGAAGTCTATCCCAAAAACCCGTTTCTTCGAGTCCAAAGATAACATCCAACAGCTGTGAGAATGCTGTGGAATTAGTATTGCTTCCACTTGGACCAGCAGAATCGGTTTGAAAGCTAGGAGCTTCCCTCTCAGCCCTTTCTTTCTCAGCAGGTGAGGATTCTTCATGCTCTGGGAAGTGTGATGCATAAACCTCCTCAAGGTCAGCACCAGACCTACTCACATCACTAAAATGTAGTGGGGAAATTGTCCTTTGTTCTGCAGCAACTCCCCCTGAATGAATGCCAATGGGTGGAGTGGAAAATTCATCGCCAACATCCATATCAGTACAAGGGTGTTTCTCGGTCTCTTCCCCAGCAAAAGATGGCTCAAATGCAGCATCCATATCCTCCTGCATTTTGCTTTCTTCCTCAGCCTTCCTTCTTCTTCCTTCCTCTGTCTCTCTTCTTCTCTTCTTCTTTCTTCTTCTCTTCTCTCCTCTTCTTTTCTTCTTTTCTCTTTTTCCCTTCTCTCTTCTTCTTCTCTTCTCTTCCGTTCTTCTTCTTTTCTCTTCCTTTCTTCTTCTTTTCTCTTCCTTTCTTCTCCTCTTCTTCTCCTTTCCTCTTCCTTTTCCTTCTTCTGTTTCTCTGCTTCCTTCTCCTCTCGCTTCTTTTCTCGCTCTCTCTTCAGCCTCTGTTCTCGGGATTACAGGCTCCTCATCCTAGAGAGAGTGGACAAAGTCATGGCATCTTCTTCATCCTCCTCGTCTTGCGGGATGATCTTTCTTCTTTCTTTTCAGCCATGGGCTCTTTGCCCTTCCTTTTCAATGAAGCTGTGGGGATCTCTCTTGAAGGTGTTTCCCTCTTCAACCTTTCCAGTGCTGCAGTCAGTTCTGGAAATTTCATCTTCATCACCATCTTCTCTCCAACGAGCATCAAATTCAACTTTGTTAGGCACAAAGATGCAGGGACTTGAATATCAAAATGCCTAAACAATTTGGTGATGATTGATGAATAAGGCAGCTGACCCTTATCCTTCACCACTGTCCTATACATATGGAAAAGTATGACATGTGAAAGTGAGAAAGGTCTGCCCCGGTTGATGGCAAACATCAGCTTTGCCTCTCGTTTTGGAAACATCGGTCTTCGAGGTCGTTTTTGGCCGGATGCGCTTGATGACAACTTTATGCAACAAAATATTGGTGGCATTCATCCTAGTGTAGGATATCTTGCCTTCAACAGATTTGTCTCGTACAATATCCAGTGTTGCATAGGTTGTTGAGACTTTGATTGGCTGGAAACTCCTTCTTTCCACACCAATGATGTCAGCCAGCAAGTCAACATCAACAACATAATCTTTGTCCATGAAAGAAAAGGACAATCGATTTGCATCCAAAAGGAAATATTTGAGTAAAAATAAGCCGCCAACTCGAGTGAGCCACAAGTCATATCTATGCAGAAATTTTCCAATTGTAACTTAGCAAACTTCCCTCTCAAATTTATCTTTATCGAATCAAGGAAGTCAAAATCTACACTCCTTGGATTGACCACACCCCTCTTCAACAGCTTTGTATAAACTCGTTCATGCTCCCTCGACCGAAATAGACTTCCAGGAGGACAAATAGTATTAGCAGCCACACCAAAACGAGGTTCAAAATGAGAGAAAAGTCTCTCATCATCATCTAAAGTTTCAGCAGGAGTATTCTCAAGTGGATCACTCGAGATATTTTCCAGCGTCCTCGTGCGGGCAAAGCCTTCACCAACAACCTTCGCTTTTCCATCTCCATCAAAAATAAATATTCGCTCTTATATCCTCTCTCCCTCAAATACTCCTCGATCGTCTTAAGGCTGACCTTCCCATCCTTGAGCCTTTTATAGAGATCGTAAGCGTATGTGGCTTAAGAGTTCTTACCGGTTACGCTTCGGTAACAACTTTCTCGAATGTTGACGCCTCGCTTCGTTGAGACGAATCTTCCTCTGTTAGGTCCACCCTTGTAGGACCCTCTTGCTGTCGCTTGTGGTCCCATGCTTGCAATTCTCGGAGGACTTGCGAGACGACATTTTCGCAGAGCAAGCAAGATTTCAACTTGAACGAGAGGAAAAATGGAAACTTTAAGGCGAAAAGGGACGAAATGGAAATGGCAAAGGGAGATTTTTAGGGTTTTGAGAGTGAAGGAGTATGAAAATGAATCGTAATGGAATAGCTGAGAGTAAAAGTGACGGTTCGAGAGTATAAATAGTGAGAGAAAAATCACCGGAATACAAAACGTCGCCAAAAAGTGAAAGAAAAGAACTGCCAAAAATAAACCGTAAAAAGAAAACTGCCTTTTTGAAAATATAAACTGCCATTAATGCATGTCAGAAAAAGAGCGAAAAGAGATTTTGAAATACTGAAAAGTAATTACCAAAAAATGTGTTAAAGAGAGAATACAAAAAGAAATTCGTAAAGAGATAGGATAAAATAGAGTCTCGACGGATATTCAGACTTTACCTTTGAGTCTCGAACCCTTTTTCGGACCTTACTTTTGCGTCGAGTACAATCGACTTTACGTAGAGTCTCGTAGCGCTTTCGGACCTTGCTTTGAATCGAGCCGTCTTCGGACCTAGCGATGAGTCGAACCACCTTCGACTTTAATCTTGAGTCGATTATTTTCAAAGTTTACGATTCCCAATCTTGAACGAATTAATTCAAAGTGAGCCTTCTCTAGGGGTTTTGTGAAAATATCCGCCAATTGATTCTTTGAATCTACATGCTGAATCACAACATCTCCACTTTGAACATGATCTTGAATGAAATGATGTTTGATTTCAATGTGCTTTGCTCTTGAATGAAGTATTGGATTCTTTGTGAGGTTGATTGCGCTGGTATTGTCACATTTGATTTCCGTCTGTCTTTCATCAACTCCAAAGTCTCTCAATTGTTGTTGCATCCATAGAATTTGAGAACAGCAACTTCCAAGAGCAATGTACTCGCAGCGGTTGAAAGAGCCACAAGACTGTTTTCTTGAGAACCAAGACACCATCCTGTTTCCCAATAATTGACATGTACCTGTAGTGCTTTTTCTATCGACTCTACAACCAGCGAGGTCAGTATCAGAATATCCAAGAAGAGTAAAATCTCCTTTCTTAGAATACCATAGACCCGATTATACTTCTGTATAGCTTTTGGTCTACACTCTTCCCTTGTTCGTCTTTATCCAGCTTTGATGAGCTTGACATAGGAGTTTCTATTTTCTTGCAATTCTCCATTCCAAACTTCTTGATAAGATCTTTTGCATACTTCTCTTGATGGATGAATGTTCCTTCACTTGATTGATTGACTTGAAGTCCCAAAAAGAAGTTTAGTTCTCCCATCATGCTCATTTCAAATTCATTCTGCATACACTTTGAAAAATTCTTGCAAAGTCTCTCATTAGAAGAACCAAAAATAATGTCATCAACATAAATCTGAACAAGTATGAAATCCTTGCCTTCTCTTTTTATAAATAGTGTAGTATCTACTTTACCTTTAGAGAAGCCATTTTGAATTAAAAAATTGCTTAACCTTTCATACCATTCTCGAGGTGCTTGTTTTAAACCATATAAGGCTTTCTTCAGCTTGAAAACAAGGTTTGGTCTTTTAGGATCTTCAAATCCTGGTGGTTGTTCCACATAGACTTCTTCTTGAATGACTCCATTTAGGAATGCGCTTTTCACGTCCATTTGGAATAACCTGAAATTTTTAAAGCAAGCAAAAGCAAGAAGTAATCTTATAGCTTCTAACCTTGCCACAAGAGCATAGGTTTCGTCATAGTCGATGCCTTCTTCTTGTGTGTAGCCTTTTGCTACAAGTCTTGCTTTATTCCTTACCACTTTTCCTTGTTGATCAAGCTTGTTCCTGAAAACCCATTTGGTACCAATGATTGATTTTCCTTTTGGTTTAGGAACTAGCTCCCAAACGTTGTTGATTTTGAATTGGTTTAGTTCTTCTTGCATTGCTTCGATCCAGCTTTCATCTTTCAATGCATCTTCTATATTTTTTTGGTTCAATCTCAGAAATTAGTGCAAGAGCACTGGAAGCTTCTCGTCTTTTAGATCTAGTACGAACTCCTTCATCAATATTGCCAATGATGAGGTCTGGGGGATGACTTGACTTTTGCTTCCAATTTGTAGTTGATTTGTCAATTTGGTGAAGCTCTTCTTCTGTTGGAATTTCTGAATTTATTTGAGGCTCAGTGTTTGAGGCTTGATTTTCTTCATGAGAATTTGTAGACACTTGCTCAGACACTAAATCTTCAGATTGAGTCTGATTTTGTAACGAATCTTCAAACTTCACATTTATGGATTCTTCCACAGTTTGAGTACGTTTGTTGAAGACTCTGTAAGCTTTGCTTGTCAAGGAGTAGCCAAGAAAAATTCCCTCATCTGATTTTTCTTCAAACTTACCAATTTGATCAATGGAATTCTTTAGAATAAAACATTTGCAACCGAATACATGAAAATATGAAACAATTGACTTCTTACCTTTGAATAATTCATAAGGGGTCTTCTCTAATATAGGTCTTAGAAAGATTCTATTTATAATATAACAAGCAGAAGAAGTAGCTTCAGCCCAAAAATGAGGTGAAATATTACTTTCAATTAAAAGAGTTCTTGCCATTTCTTGCAAAGAACGATTTTTCCTTTCTACAACTCCATTTTGTTGTGGAGTGTATGGAGATGAAAAATTATGTTGAATACCATTGTCATCACAATATTTGACAAAATCATGATTTTCAAATTCTCCACCATGGTCAGTTTTAATACTCGAAATCGCATATCCTTTTTCAATTTGAATTTTCTTTGCAAACTTAGTAAAATGAATCAAAGCATCGATTTATTTGCAAGGAAGAGTACCCAAGTAAAACGAGAATAATCATCAACTATAACCAAGCAATATCTTTTACCTCCAATGCTTTGAACTCTAGTTGGTCCAAATAAATCCATGTGTAATAGTTGCAAAACATGATTAGTGGATACTTGATTTATAGATTTAAAAGAACTTCTAACCTGTTTACCAAGTACACAAGGAGTGCATAATTCATGCTTTTGATACTTGAGGTTAGGAAGTCCTCGAACAAGCTTTTTGGATGATACTTTTGCAATTTGCTTTAGATTGACATGTCCAAGCTTCCTATGCCAAAGGATAACTTCATCTTGAATTGATATCAAGCATTGAGGACTGTCAAACTTTATATCTAGCAAATAGATATTCCCATGTCTTCGACCGGTGAAGGACTCGTGAAAGATCCTTGCTTGTTCCGAACATGTGTCTTCTTGGAAATTTATTTTGTATCCAGAATCGCATAATTGACTACTACTCAGTAGATTGTAGTTCAATCCCTCAACAAGAGAGACGTTGTTGATTGTGATATTTCCAATCATCACAGTTCCTTGTCCAACAATCTTACCTTTGTTGTTACCACCAAAGGAGACATTTCCTCCTTTTATATGAGAAAATTTTGTAAAACAACTTGAGTCTCCTGTCATGTGTCTTGAACATCCACTGTCCAAATACCACTTGACTTTCTTCTTGAGGGTAACCTGCAATTAAGAGAAAAACTCATGTCTTCTTTAGTACCCAGATCTTCTTGGGTCCATCATTGTTAGTAGTATAAACAGTCTTTGCCCACTCTTCTTAACGGGTCTCCAAACTTTGGGACATTCTTTTTCAAAATGATCTACACTTTTACATCTTGAACAAGTAAGAGCATGTCTACCAACAGGCTTTACAAAAACCTTTTGGAAATGATTTTTATAAAAAGTTTTTGTTGGCCTATTCCTTATTCTTTCCTTTACTTTTGGGAAATCTATCAAAGGAACAGTTTCTTGTGTCATTCCTAGACCGGATTTATTAAAGTAAGGTTTCTGGATAGAAAGAATTTTGTCCAACTTTTCAGAACTTATTGAAAATTTCTTTGAGACTTTCAATAAATCCTCTTTCAAGCAAGCATTCTCTTTTGAAAGTTCATTTCCATTTTCTTTTGAAGCAAAAGTAAGAGACTTGTCTAAACTTTCAACTTTTTCAAGTAAAATCTTTTCTTGTTGTTTCATTTTGGAATTCTCCCTTTTTAATTCAGCGATCCTTTTAAGAGAGCTTTTAAGACTGAGACAAAGTTCATCAATGTATTTTGATACTTTGACAGGCTGAATCTGAGTCTGAGTCTGAGTTTGAATCTGCGTCTGAGTCAGAATCTGAGTCTGAGTCTGCCATAAGACATATATTTGCATATTCTTCATCACTCTCCTCACATTCAGTATCACTCCATATTTCAGCTTTGAGTGCTTTCTTGAACTTTTCAGGTTTTCCTTTCTTTTTCTTCAATAAGGGACAATTGGGTCTGATGTGCCCCTTTTTCTTGCATTCAAAGCAAACAACTTCTTTGCTGGTATCTTCTTCTTCATTTGATCTCTTTTGAAATCTTTGATTGTTTTGTTTCTTACCGTTGAATCTTCTACTTTTTCTATTCAACCTTTTAAACTTTCTAATCAGAAGTGCCAATTCTTCATCATCCAGGTCTTCCTCTCGAATCAGTAACATCGTAATCATCATTAGATTTTAAAGCAATTGACTTCTTACCTTTTGTGTCAAATTCCTCATTGAATTGCTCGACTTCATAGGATTGAAGTGTGCCGACCAATTCGTTAACTGAAAGAGGCATGATCCTTTGTGTTTCTCTGATAGATGTCTTGACGTGATTCCAATCTTTGGAGAGCCCTCTCAACAATTTATTGACCTTTATAGGTCCTGAGATTGGCTGTCCTTGGTATGCCAAGCCGTTTACAATTTTTGTAAATCGACTGAACATATCCGAGATGGTTTCTCCTGGCTTCATTTTGAAGGCTTCCTATTGACCAAGAAGGATGTTGATCTTGGTTTCTTTGACTCGATCTGTTCCTTCATAAGTAACATGTGATCTGTCCCAAACTTTTTGGCTGTATCACAAGATGAAATTCTATTATACTCGTAGGAGATAATGCACAATAGAGAGAGTAAATAGCCTTTGCATCAAGAGCATGTCTCTTAGAGATTTCTGCTTGTGGTAACCTTGCTCCATTAGCTATTTCTTTTCCTGTGCTTGATGTAGCTTTAGGAATAATCCCGTTCTCCACTACATCCCATTCCATAGGATCTTTAGATCTTAGGAACGCCTTCATCTTGTTTTTCCATACGTTGTAATCCTTGCCATCGAAGTAGGGAGGTTTGGTATTGCTCTGACCTTCAATTAACCTTGGAGCCAAAACACTAGCCATAGATCTTTAGCTTCAGAAGTAATAACACTTCTAACAAATAAGCAACCTGCTCCGATACCAATTGAAATGGGCTAGTGAATCAACCTAGAGGGGGTGAATAGGTTGTTGCGAATTCTTTTGGAATCTTTTTCAATGCAATACGTTAATATCAATGATATATCAATAATAAATAGATTACGTATTCACAAAGTAAATAGAGTAGAGAGAGAAAATTGACACAAGGATTATAGTGGTTCGGCTTAGACCAAGCCTACGTCCACTCTCCACGCCGGCAGCCAAACGGCAGTAATCACTATGTAGCAAAAGAGTGCCTTTACAAAGTAGACGGATTAGACTTCTTCAATTGACAGTCTCTCCTACAGCCTTCGCTGTCTTTGCTCTATATCTCACTCTCTTTGTTACACAGTGTAAACATGAAAGATTTTAGAGAACAAGTGATTTTGGAGATTCTAACATCAAGATTTCTCTACCGGTCTCTCCTTGTTTCCAAGCAACGTCGATCCAACTTAAATAATCTCCGTGCCATCATACCCGTTGGCACATTCCAAAAATTCATCCAATCAACCCGTTGGACTGAATCAATTTAAGTGATCTCCTTGTCCCGAAAACGTAAGTAGACAAGCTCGTCAATCCCGTTCGCCCATACAATCAGGATCTTGAGTTCCCAAAATTAGATTCTTCCAAAAATAAACTTGATCTTCAACGGATAGAATCCGAAGAATCAAATCTTCCAAGCTCTTGATCACAGCCAGAGATATTCCATGGTTAGGATTAGGAAATACGAAATCCAATATATGTAGCCATAAGAATAACCTGTAGCCAGCCTGTAAAAAAAATCGCGAACTATCTTCAGACTTAGATTTGGGTCTCGAGGGTTGTCAGACTGAAATTGAGTCTTGAAGGTCTTCGGACGGAAACGAGTCTTGACCGACTTCGACGGAAAACTTCGGACCGAAATTCCGGGTCCGACTGTCTTTGAAAACCTTTAGACCTTGACAACTTCGGACGTAGCCGACTGAGTCTTGGAATCCTTAGACCACACTGTTGAGGCTGTTTTGTCAACTTCAAAACTCCAAGGGATTTTTCTTCAACAATAACCTGCAAAGAAAACTCATGTATATTTTGAGGATTACTTCTGCAAAACAGAAAAATGTTAGTCCAATAACAATTATCCTCATAAATATAATGATCCTGCAAATTCATAAATCCACAGATCCAATCATCAAACCAGTGCATAAATAAAGTCATAACAGTTCAAATAAACAACCCAAAAGCTCAAAGTCATAAATATAAATAGTTTCAAAACAAAAACAAATGAAAAAAACGAAATAAAAGTTCGAAATAAAAATTCAAAAAAAAAAATTCAAAGTTCTCAAATCTGCAAAACTCTCCCCCTTTTTGTCCCATCAAAAGGAGGTAGAGTGATCGAGAGTGTGGTTGATAGAAATCAGGGCTCCCTTGGAATGCGAACAAGATGATATTCACTGAGCGATTGCACTGTCTTCTCAAGGCTTGTGAGAGCTTCTTTTACTGAAACCAACTCAGCACCCTTCACATTTGATTCCACTTGAAATTCGAGTGCATTGATTTGGTCTTGCATGGACATGGAAGTACTCAGTATTGCCTTCTTGAGATATCTCAGCTCATAATCCATTCCAAAAACCTGCTTTTTAAGGTCCAGCATAATATCCAACAGTTGTGAAAATGCTGTTGAATTAGCATTACCTGTACTAGGACCAAAGCGACTGTTCTTGGAGTTTGAAAGCTTGGTGCATCATTTTCAGCCCTTTGCCTTTCTAATGGAGAGGATTCTTCAATCTCTGGGAAGTGAGATGCATAAATGTCTTCAGTATCTGCTCCAGACCTACTGACATCACTGTAATGTAATGGCGATATAGTTCCTTGATTAGCAACAACTCCCCCTGTTTTGTTGCCAGTGGGTGGAGTCGAATATTTTTCGCCAAAATCCATTTCATCTTCAGCACTGTGATGCATTTCGGTCTCCTTTCTAGAGTATTCTTGAGCAAAAGATGGCTCAATTCCTTCAACAACATCCTCCTGAGCCTTGCTCTCCTCTTCATCTTTCCTTCTTCTCTCTTCCTCTTCTCTTCTCACTTCTTCTTCTTCTCTTCTTTGTGCTTCTTCTTCTTCTTTCCTCTATCTCTCCTCTTCTCTTCTCTGTTCCTCCTCTTCTCTCCTCTGTCTCTCTTCTTCTTCTTCTTCTTTTCTCTTCCTTTCCTCTTCTTTCTTCCTATGTTCTTCTTCTCTTCTCACTCTCTCAGCTTCTTCTTTTTCCTCTGCTTCTCTCCTTGCCCTCTCTTCATTATCAGCTCTCAAACTAACCGTGCTCCTGAACTTTGTGAGAGCAGAAAGAGTCATGGCATCATCAAAATCTTCTTCATCATCCTCATCCTGTAGGATGACTTTCCTTCGCTTTTTCTCGGAGACAGCCATGGGCTCTTTGCCCTTTCTCTTTGTAGAAGCAGTAGCAAACTCTTTGGAAGGAGTCTTCTCCTTCAATCCTTCCAATGCAGTGTTCAGCTCTTAAAGCTTCATCTTCATCACCATTTTATAACCCACAAGCATCGAGTTTAGATTGGTCAGGCATAAGGTGCAGGAATTTGTATCTTAAAGTGCCTGAACAACTTGGTGATGAGAGACGAGTAAGGCAATTGGCCCTTATCCTTAACCACAGTCCTGTACATGTGGAATAGGATAACATGGGGAAGAGAAAAGGGCCTACCTTGGTTAAGAGCAAACATCAGTTTTGCTTCTGTTTTGGAGACGTCAGTTTTGGAGGTTGTCTTCGGCCTGAGACAAATGATAATAATCTTGTGCAGCAAAACATTTGAGGCATTCATTCTAATGTAGAATATTTTGCCTTCCACATCCCTATCCCGCACAATTTCAAGAGTAGCATATGCTATGGATACTTTAATTGGTTGGAAACTCCATCTTTCCACCCCAATTATATCAGCTAGAGTGTCAACATCAACAACAAACTCTTTGTCCATAAAGGTGAAGGACAACCTGTTGGCATCTAAAAAAGACAAGTTTGAGTAAAAATATGCCGTCAATTCAGGATAGGCATTTGTTGCGTTTGTACAAAACTTCTCCAGTTGCAGCCTTGCGAATTTTTCCCTGAGATTTACCTTGATTGAGTCAAGGAAATCAAAATCCACGCTTCTCGGATTCACAACACCTCTTTTCAGCAACTTAGTATACATGCGTTCATGTTCCTCTAATCGAAAAAGACAGCCTTGGGGACAAACAGTGTTCACAGCCACACCCATCCGTGGCTGGAATTGAGAGAACAACCTCTCATCATCATCCATTGGCTGATTAGCAGTTCCATAATACGGATCACTAGGTATATTTTCACGAGTGCTCTGAGCGAGCCCTTTATCAACAATACCTAAATCTACCATTTCTCGCAGAAAATATGTTCATTCTTATATCCTCTCTCCTTCAGAAAATCATCTATCATCCTCATGTCTGTACCCCCATCCTTTAACATTTTATACAGAGCATACGCAAGCTTGGGTCTCAAGGTTCTTACCGGTGCAGCCTCAGTAATTTCTTCCTCTTCAAAATGCTGACTCGGAGTCTCCCTTTATGGAGAATCTTCTTCGCCGGTTAGGTCAACCCTGGTAGGACCCTCTTGTCGCCTCTGTGGTCTCTTTCTAGCAAGTCTTGAAGATTTTCTTGAAGACATGTTTGAATCGAGAGCAAAAACTCAACTTGTTCGCAAAAGGGATGGATTTTTGTTGAGTAAAGTAATCGAACAGGGACGGTAGTGGAGAGTTGTTTAAGCTTTTTAGGGTTTTTTTTTTTTTAAAAAAAAGAGTAAACGAGATGGCTTTTAAATGTTGTGGCGGATGAAGACGACGATTCGAAAGTATAAATAGTAAGAAAAGATAAAAAGGAGATACTGAACCGTTGCAAAAACGAAAAGAGAAAAACTGCCAATTTTGAAAAAGTAAACTGCCATAAATATGTCAAACGTCGAATAAAAAGAGATTTCGATTTTTCAAAAAGCTATTAATAATTTAATGCATAAAATAAAGAATATTGAAATACGCAAACAGACTTGAAGTCAGAGTCTGAGAATGTTCAGAATTTACCTCAGAGTCTGAACACTTTCAGACCTTACCTTTGAGTCTGAACACCTTCAGATTTTACGTTTGAGTCTGAGCACCTTCAGACCTTACGTTTGAGTCTGAACTTTTCAAGACTCTAGTTTTGAGTCTAAATCTCTTCAAGTCTTGCGATATGCAGTCTTGAGCGAATTGATTCAAAGTGAGCCTTTTCTAGGGGCTTTGTGGATATGTCTGCCAATTGGTTCTTTGAATCAACGAACTGAATCACCACTTCACCTTTTGAACATGATCTCTAATGAAATGATGTTTGATTTCAATGTGCTTTGCTCTTGAATGAAGTATTGGATTCTTTGTAAGGTTAATTGCGCTTGTGTTGTCACATTTGATTTCTGTGTAAGATTCCTCAACTCCAAAATCTCTCAATTGTTGTTGCATCCATAGAATTTAAGAACAGCAACTCCCAAGAGCTATGTATTCTACTTCAGCGATTGAAAGAGCTACTGTACCATGTTTTCTTGAGAACCAAGATACTAACCTATTTCCCAGTAGTTGACAAGTACCTGTAGTGCTTTTTCTGTCCACTCTACAGCCAGCAAGGTCAGTATCAGAATATCCAAGGAGAGTAAAGTCTCATTCTTTGGAATACCACAGACCTAGCTTAGATGTGGTTGCAACATATTTAATAATACATTTCACAGTAGTCATGTGAGATTCTTTAGGATTAGATTGAAATCAAGCACATATGCAAACACTAAATAAAATATCAGGTCTAGATGCTGTAAGGTAAAGAAGTGAACCAATTATACTCCTGCATAGTTTTTGGTCTATACTCTTTCCTTCTTCATCTTTATCCAGCTTTGATGAGCTTGATATAGGAGTTTCTATTTTCTTGCAATTCTCCATTCCAAACTTCTTGATGAGGTCTTTTGCATACTTTTCTTGGTGGATAAAAGTTCCTTCTTTTGATTGTTTGACTTGAAGTCCCAAAAAGAAGTTCAATTCACCCATCATGCTCATTTCAAATTCATTCTGCATACAACTCGAAAAATTCTTGCAAAGATTTTCATTACAAGAACCAAATATTATATCATCAACGTAAATTTGAACAAGTATGAAATCCTTGCATTCTCTTTTGATAAATAAAGTAGTATCTACTTTACCTTTAGAGAAACCACTTTGGATTAAGAAATTACTTAATCTTTCATACCAAGCTCAAGGTGCTTGTTTTAAGCCATACAAAGCTTTCTTCAGCTTGAAAACATGGTTTGGTTTTCTTGGATCTTCAAATCCTGGCGGTTGTTCCACATAGACTTCTTCTTGGATAATTCTATTTAGAAATGCACTCTTCACGTCCATTTGGAATAACCTGAAATTTTTAAAGCAAGCAAAAGCAAGAAGTAATCTTATAGCTTCTAACCTTGCCACCGGAGCATAGGTTTCATCATAGTCGATTCCTTCTTCTTGTGTGTAACCTTTTGCCACAAGTCTTGCTTTGTTCCTCACCACTTTTCCTTGTTGATCCAGCTTGTTCCTGAAGACCCATTTAGTACCAATTATTGATTTACCTTTTGGCTTAGGAACGAGTTCCCAAACATTGTTGATTTTGAATTAATTCAATTCTTCTTGCATAGCTTCAATCCAGCTTTCATTTTTCAATGCATCTTCTATAGTCTTGGGTTCAATTTCAAAAACAAGTGCTAAAGCACTAGATTCTTCACGCCTTTTGGATCTTGTACGAACTCCTTCATCAATGTTGCCAATGATGAGATCTGCAAGGTGACTAGATTTATGCTTCCAATTTGTAATTGGTTTGTCACTTTGATGAGACTCTATTTTAGTTGGAGCTATTGATTTGGTTTGCGGTTGAGTGTCTGAGATTTGATTTTCTTCAAGAGAATTCGTAGACGCTTGGCCAGACTCATAATCTTTAGGTTGAGTCTAATATTAAACTGAGTCTTCGAACTTCACATTCATGGATTCTTCCACAGTCTGAATCCTTTTGTTGAAAACTCTGAAGGCTTTACTTGTCATTGAGTAGTCAAGGAAAATTCCTTCATCTGATTTTTCTTCAAACTTACCAATTCGATCATTCGAATTCTTTAAGATAAAGCATTTACAACCAAATATATGAAAATAAAAGACAATAGGTTTCTTACCTTTGAACAATTCATAAGGTGTTTTTTCTAAAATAGGTCTTAGAAAAACTCTATTTATAATGTAGCAAGTAGTTGAAGTAGCTTCAGCCCAAAAATGAGGAGAAATATTACTTTCAATTAAGAGAGTTCTTGCCATTTTGTTGTGGAGTGTAAGGGGATGAAAAATTATGTTGAATGCCAGAATCGTCACAATATTTAGCAAAATCATGATTTTCAAATTCACCACCATGATTAGTTCGAATACTTGAAATTGTATATCCTTTTTCAATTTTGAATTTTCTTTGCAAATTTAATAAAATAAGATAAAGTTTCAGATTTATTTGAGAGAAAGAATACCCAAGTAAAACGAGAATAATCATCTACTATTACCAAACAATATCTTTTACCTCCAATTCTTTGAGTTCTTGTTGGGCCGAACAAATCCAAGTGTAATAGTTGCAAAACACGTCTAGTGGATACCTGATTTATCGATTTATAAGAATTTCTAACCTGTTTTCCAAGTACATAAGGAGTGCATAATTCATGCTTTTGATACTTCAGGTTAGGTAGTCCCTGAACAAGCTTTTAGATGAAACTTTTGCAATTTGCTTCAAGTTGATATGTCCAAGCTTTCTATGCCAGAGAATGGCTTCATCTTGAATCGATATTAAGCACTGAGAATTGTTAGACTTTATATCCAGCAAATAAATGTTTACATGTCTTCGTCCAGTAAAAAATTATGAGAGATCTTTGCTTGTTCCAGAACAAGTATCTTCTTGAAAGTTGATCTTGTATCTAGTGTCGCATAGTTGACTAATGCTCAGAAGTTTATAGTTCAACCATTCAACTAGAGAAACATTGTTGATTGTGAGGTTCCCTATCTTCACGGTTCCTCGACCAACAATTTTTCCTTTGTTGTTGCCACCAAAGGAGACATTTCCTCCTTTTACATGTGAGAGTTTTGTGAAACAATTTGAATCTCCCGTCATGTGTCATGAACAGCCACTATCCAAATACCACTTGATTTTCTTCTTGATAGTGACCTTGACATTGCTGTTTGAGTCTGAGTCTGAGTCTGAGCTTGAGTCTGAGTATGAGTCTAAGTCAGCCATAAGACAAATATTGGCATACTCTTCATCACTCTCTTCACATTCAGTGTCACTCCATGTTTCAGCTTTGGGTGCTTTCTTGAACCTTTTTGGTTTTCCTTTCTTTTTCTTTAATAAGGGACAGTTGGGTCTGATGTGTCCCTTTTTCTTGTATTCAAAACAAACAACATTCTTATTGGTGTCTTCTTCTTCATTTGACTTCTTTTGAAATCTTTGATTGTTTTGTCTCTTTCCATTGAACCTTCTTCATTTTCTATTTAACCTTCTGAACTTTCTAATCAGGAGTGCCAACTCTTCGTCATCCAAGTCTTCTTCTGAATCTATAACATCATAATCATCATTAGATTTTAAAGCAATTGACTTCTTAACTTTTGTGTCAAAGTCCCATGATCCTCTGTGTTTCTCTTATGAATGTCTTTACGTGATTCCAATCTTTGGAGAGTTCTCTCAACAGTTTATTGACCTTCATTGGTCCTGAGATTGGCTATCCTTAGTATGCTAAGCCATTTACAATTTCTGTAAATCGACTGAACATATCCATGATGGATTCTCCTGGCTTCATTTTGAAGGCTTCATATTGTCCAAGAAAGATATTGATCTTGGTTTCTTTGACTCGATCTATTCCTTCATAAGTGACGTGCAATCTATCCCAAACTTCTTTAGCTGTTTCACAAGATGAAATTTTATTATACTCAATAGGAGATAATGCACAATATAGAGAATAGATAGCTTTTGCATCAAAGGCTTGTTTCTTTGAAATTTCGGTTTGTGACAATCCCACTCCATCAGCTAATTCTTTCCCTATGGTTGATGCAGCTTTAGGAACAATTCCTTTTTTTACTACATCCCATTCCTGAGGATCTTTGGATCTTAGGAATGCCTTCATCTTGTTTTTCCATACGTTGTATTCCTTTCCATCGAAGTAAGGAGGTTTGGTATTGCTTTGGCCTTTAATCAAACCTAGAGCCAAAATACTAGCCATAGATCTTTAGCTTTAGAAATAATAAACGCTTCTAATAAACTAAGCAACCCGCTCCGATACCAATTGATAAAGGCTAGTAAATACACCTAGAAGGGGGTGAATAGGTGTTGATGAAATTCTTTTTCAAATCTTTGGTTGAAATATCCTTTGGTATGAAAATCACATTAGAAATAAATAAATCATGCATCTATAAAAATAAGTAGAGTAGGGTAAGAGAAATTTGACACAAAGATTATAGTGGTTTGGCTTATTGTAAGCCTACGTCCACTCTCCACGCTGGTAGCCAACTGGCTGTAATCACTATGTAGCAAATGAAAGTTTTATAGTCTACGATCTAGACTTCTTTAGTAGAAAGTCTCTTCTACAGCTTCTCGCAATTTCACACTGTAAGTGTCTCTCTTTAGTACACAATTTTGAGCACAAGAGATTTTGAGAACAAGAGGTTTCGGAGGTTCTAACTTCGAAATTTTTCTATATGCTTCCTCATATTTTTGAACAACTTCGACACACCTTAAATATCCTTCGTGCCTTCCATAGCCGTTAGCACTTTCCAAGAATTCATCCAATCAACCCGTTGGAATGAATCAATTTAAGTGATCTTCACGTTGTCGAATATATAAGTAGAAAATAGCTCGTCAATCCTGCTCGCCCATACAATCAAGATCTTGAGTTTCCAAAATTAAATCCTTCCAAAACTCGCTTGATCTTCAACGGATAAAATCCAAAGAAAAAATCTTTCGAGCTCACAATCACAACCAGAGATATTCCATGGATAAGTTAGGGAAGATAATATCCAAATCTCGATTTCCTTAACCATAAAAATAACATGCTGACGGCCTGGCAAAATCGCAAAATCTGGGTCTGACCGTCTTCAGACTTTGATTGGGTCTGGAGACCTTCAGACTGTAACTCTGGGTTTGACTGTCTTCAGACAGAAACGCTTGGGTCTTGAACTCTTCAGACTTAACCGACTGAGACTTGGATTCTTCAGACTTAACTGACGAGGATGTTTTGTTACCTTCAAAACTTATAAAGGATTTTTCTTCAACATCATTGGGTTAGGACATGATTCGGTTTGATTGGCTAATCTATGTCAAGAGTGTAGTGACAATAGATTTGTTACCTTTTTTCCCCGAATTTTGCTTGCTCGATTGAATTGAATGGCAGCCGCTCAATGTTGCTTGAAATTTTATTATGTCTATCATCATGAATTGTTCTGTTCTGTGTTTCTAGTTGTAATACTCTCTGTGATTGAGCTTGTTTTCGGGAGATTAGTCCATGTTGTGATTAATGGTGTATGATGGCAGCAGGCAGCTGTTAAGAAAGCAGGATTTTGAAGAATGATGAAGTTATTTATTCTGGTGAGTCACTGATGTTCAATGCTTATTTGGTTGATGTTGGAGAAGCCTGAAGATGATACTTATATTCATAGCCTGATTATTGTTGGGTAATTGGATTTAAAGGTTCCCTCTGTTTAGGGTATTGCTTGCTTGTCTTCTTCATCATAGTTGTTTTGTTGGGTGAAATCGTTAGTAGGTGCAATGTGATGAATGTGAAGTTCTTGGGTTTGGTTTGTTAAAAGTCTAAATGGTATATATTAATCTTGTCTTTCTTGGAAAAAGTGTGTTGCTCGCATAAATATATGCATAGATCCTCCTTTGTGATGCTTTGCTTGTTGTTCATCTGGGAAATTAAATATTTGATCTTTTGCTTACTAAGAACAGCTAATTGGGTACAGTTCAATATATATTTGATTGATTTAGAACCTAGATGTGAACATTTGCAATTGATCTACTGTTGCTTTTGTTCAATGTGCAACTGGTCTTTTCAAACTTCATATTTTTTAGATTTTCCTTTCATTCAATTGATGTAGAGTATTGATTGAGTTTCTGGTAAGGTTCATTATAATCCACTCTATGAACTATGAGGTGCATTTTCCTTTTGGCTACTTAAATCCTTTGGCATGGAATTTATAGTTGCATTGCCTTCAGAACTTTTCATTTTCTACATGTATACAATTCCTCAGAAACCGAAAAAGAAACACTCGTTATTTTAGAAGAAGTTGGTTGCTCATGATGTTGCAACCTACGGGAAAATGGGAACCAAATTTATACTGTCCTTGTACCTCACATGTATGGATTCTGCATTCCAGATGGCACAGCATGCTTTAAAATGCTTCCAAAGGACTCCTAACTAGTGGCCTTCGGGGACTGAAGTCATGGAAGAACTGGAATCAATAGAAGCTGCCAGTGCTAATAGAATACTACGGAACAATGCTTTAATTCATTTGTTATGTCATTCTTACTTGATGTGATGTAATCAAAGTCTGTTGCTCCACAATTTTCCATTTTTCCCAAGATGAATCTTGGGCTTTGAATGTTCATTTTCATTGTATCCAGCAGTTATTAGGAGTTGTCTTCTCTTCTAAGTTCTTTGGAATATTCATGACTTGTATATCATTGTGATGGTACTTTTGTTTAAGGGAGGAATAGTTTTTCTAAGGCTAATCCTCGACTTTGTCAACAATCTAAGATTCACAAAAGAAGTCCATTGCTCCTCGAGAGTCGGAGCTCTTTAATTTTTTGGCACGACAAGGCTTTGAACATGAGCAGAAGCTCATTATTATTGCCATCACGAATGTGTTCAGTCCATTCTTAGTGATTTTTGAGCTCTAAGATTGGATGGGTAAATTGATGGAGTAATTTAAAGCAAAGAGCTGCTCAGTTGTCCATTTTGAATGAACAAGACATGTCATTTAGTGCTATCATGTTGCAGCTAAGACATGACTAATTTTTTTGTTGCAAAATAAGAGACATATTTCTTGTCACATGCCAATATTATATAAAACTTTCCATATGATATCGTAAACAACAAATTTTATTTTCATATTCTCATTAACTTTGCCAATTGGTCATTATACTTTCTTTACAATTTGTAAATTTAAGGGCCCTATTATTTTCAACACTTCTCATGTGATTTTTTTATTTATAAATTTGTTATCATGTTGCTTTTACATTTCTCTTAATGTGAAAATATAAAAATTACCATCATTGTGTTATTTTTTCTATTTTAAATCAATTAAAATAGAAAAAAATTAAATTGATTATATTAAAGGACTTTCCAAATATATATTTACCAAACAACATTTTCCCAAAGTTACTTCCCAAATGACTTTTCAATTACAATTTACCAAACAGTCTTTACATTTCAGTAAACTCCTTTAGGCTAAAGGCCTTTGCTTTTTCCCAATGGCTTTTCCCAAAAGTTGAACCAAACGCACTCGAATTCCATGTTGTCATGCCATTTGTGCAATACACTATAAGAGAAATGAGCCGATTGACTATCTAGCTGAGTGCTTCAACAATGCAAAGTATCTAAGTACTTATCAATTCGTGATGCCTATAGTGAGAGGATAGAAATTTTGGAATAAAGCCAATAAAGAAGCTCCTCAACCCCCACCAATGAAGAACATGCCTGGTAGGCCAAAAAGGAGTAGAAGAAAGCAACCAATTGAGCTTGTAAGAGATGATAGAATGACTAAAGAAGGTAAGCAAATGACTTGTTCTGCTTGCAATGTGGTTGGACATAACTGCAAGGGATATCCTTTAAAAAAGGTATTTCCTCAACTAACTGATCATCTTTATGCTAGGCATGTCACTTTCACATGTTGTCAATCAACGCTTAATATGTGCTTCTCAGGCCAATGCTCAGGCCAATACTCGGGCCAATGCTCGGACCAATGTATGTACATCCAATGCTCGGGCCAATGTATGTACATCCAATGCTCGGCCAATGCAAGTACATCCAATGCTCGTGCCAATGCAAGTACATCGAATGCTCGTGCCAATGCAAGTACATCTAATGCTCATGCTCAATCTCAGGCTATTTCCATTGGACCAATGCTCAGAAAAAGACAAGTAAGTTATCATCTAACCATTATTGTAAGTTTTATATGTCAAGGTTCCAATTTAGTAATTACGAATATATAGTTAGGCTAAAGCTAAAGCAACGACAATCATAACTGAAGGAGGATCCGAATGCCATGCCAATGCTTCTACAAATGCCAATTCAATAGGAGACAATATAAGGGCATATTAATGCTTCTACTCAGGCTAGTGCAAATGTAAGAGGGTGTAGTGCTCATTCAAATAAAAGAGAATGTAGTGCCACTGCTTCTGCTCAGGCTAGTGTTGATGTTAGAGGATGTAGTGGTGAGGCCAATGCTTTTGGTGAAGTTCGTTCTGATCAAGCTAAAGGCATTTATTGTGCATCGGCCAATATCATGGCTAAGTGTAGACCTGAAAAAATTCCCATGAGTAATACCTCAATCCCCAAGCATACATGTATTGTGACTACATTCTCATGTTGAATGAATTTTTTATTATTTCAGTTTAAGCGACCTGCCATTAAAAGTGACATGATACAAAGAGAATCACAGGCCAAGAGGATGAAAATGGTAGGGTTGGGTGTTGATGCAAATTTTATGACAAACCTTCATATTCTCAAGGTGAGTAATATTTTTAAAATTTTCTAATAGCAATTGCTTATCTCCTTAAGCTAAAAACATGCTCATTCTTATGTAGCCTAATACAACTAGTGCAAGAAACATTAACCTACCAGACAAAGGGGCAGCTTCAAGAGCTACGTCAACAACAAAGGTGCATTCCCAAGTCAGTGCACAACCTTAGTCGTATTATGTATCAGCAGCTCCTCCAAAACAAATTGCGGTGACGCCGAAGCCACTATTACAACCCAAGGTCAATTCCCAACCTCAGCCATCTCATGCAATAGTAGCTCCTCCAAGGCACATTGCAATGAAGCCAAATGCACAATCATAACCTGAGGCCAGTTCCCAAGTTCAGTCATCTCAAGTTACAAGAGCTCAGAAGCATCTTGGTTTAAAGCAAAAGGCATCATCACAACCCCAGCCAAGTTCCCAACCTCAATCATCCTGTGCAACATTAGCTCCTCGAAAGCATGTTACGATGAAGCCAAAGCCACTATCGCAACCTGAGGCCAGTTCCCAAGCTCAGTCATCTCAAGCTACAAGAGCTCATAAGCATCTTAGTTTAAAGCAAAAGGCACCATCACAACCCCAGCCAGCTCCTTGAAAACACATTGCGGTGAAGCCGAAGCCACTATTACAATCTAAGGCCAGTGCCTAGGCTTAGTCATCTCAGGCTACAACAACTCCTCCAAAGCCTATCGCTACGAGACCATATATAAAGAAAAATACCAGAATTATGAATAAAGTGAAGGCTAAACCTATTGGACCACTGGAGACCATCATATTAGATTGATATGTTTGCTGAAATTGGTGTTGTTAGGTGAATTTATGTCAATTATTAGCTGGTTTTCTATATGAGACGTAGCGTTTGTGCATAGAACCTTTTGTGCACTAAAAGTGTATATTTTGTTGAAAAGAACCTGAGGCCAGTTCCCAAGCTCAGTCATCTCAAGCTATAAGAGCTCATAAGCATCTTAGTTTAAAGTAAAAGGCACCATCACAACCCTAGCCAGCTCCTCGAAAACACATTGCGGTGAAGCCAAAGCCACTATTACAATCTAAGGCTAGTGCCTAGGCTTAGTCATCTCAGGCTACAACAACTTCTCCAAAGCCTATCGCTACGAGACCATATATAAGGAAAAATACTAGAATTATGAATAAAGTGAAGGCTAAACCTACTGGACCACCGGAGACCATCATATTGGATTGATATGTTTGCTGAAATTGGTGTTGTTAGGTGAATTTATGTCAATTATTAGCTGGTTTTCTATATGAGACGTAGCGTTTGTGCATAGAACCTTTTGTGCACTGAAAGTGCATATTTTGTTGAAAAGAACCTTTTGTGCACTACAAGTGTGGGTATTTTGTTGAACAAAACTTTTTGTGCACTGAAAATATAAGCATGTTGCTTTGTCAATGAATCGTGTTTCAACGAGTTATGTGGGATGCTTGGTTTTGGTTTAAATAATGCACGAAAGTGGTTGCTCTTCAGGATTATTAATAGGTGATTACTGAAATTGGCCATGAAGAATTTTCATTCTTCCAATACTTTTGTCATTTTTTTCCCATACATTGTTAATAGGATTGTTTCTTTCCTATACATTGTTAATAGGATTGTTAATAGGATCCAAATTTATTCTGGTGGCAATAGCTCATATAGTGTTATTGATAAGTACACAAATCAAGTAACATTTTTCAATGCGAAAGTAATTTCTCGCATGGCAAGCAACCGGTCTTGCATGGCAAGCAACCGGTCTTGCAAACTACAAACTTACATCACATTTCATTCCTATCTCAATTATCCACAACTAATGTTCAAACTTACAAACTTGGAAACAAGTTATTATGGAAGACTTAGAAAATTCCCACCAACTTTCACATTACATATAACCAATACAGCAATATAACACATGCACAGAATGAATGTTGATTGATATAACATCTTTCCTTTCTTTACTCGCGCGAGCTCCTCTTTTAAACATCTATTTTTCGCCTTTTGAGTCTTCATTTCAGCTAGCTATGAGCTCACATCGACTTCGTCACGCCTTGATTGACTTGATTCACACAATGCTTGATTTCTTTCAAGTAGTTCTACTATCATGTCCCTCACATGATCTGGTATCTTTGGATCAACCCACATGAAGAAATCGCAGCAACTTGGACTATTAAACTTAGCACATCCATGGAACATTCTTCTTGCGTTTTTCCTTGTCTTTGTCATCAGAATTGGTGATTGAAGACCACAATAACATGTTGGCTCCGAGTTGACCTCATTAGGAGTTACGCCACTTGATTCAGATGTTGGCATCCTCATTCTTCTGGGCTTCGTATTATAGGAACCTAATAGAAATATATTAGTTATATTATGATTCCTTCATAACATCTTCATATAAGTAACTTCTGCATAATATAATGTGTTTACTTGAGAGATTTAGGAAATGTTTTCAATCTCCAAAAAAATCTATCTTTTTATATGCACTGGATGAATACTCAAAATGCTATAATGCATAGAGCGATACCTGCGTGAGGAGGAGTCACCATCGCCGTGGCTGACCCTGTCGTCGTCCCCGACGCCAATCGCTTTGCCGCTGAGATGTTGAGACTCCCGCAAGAAAGGTCTTTGCACGAACTCGCAATCGTCAAAAGAAAGAACACGAACTCACGACAAGCGTCGAACTCAAGGTCGATGAGGACCCAAATCGCAAGAGAACTGCAGTTTGGACGAACTCGATTTGGAGCTTAGGGTTCGAACGAACTTGACTTGGGACTTAGGGGTTTGGACGAATTCGATTTAGGGCTTATGGGGACACTCGGAATAGCAAAAGAAACGGTGAAGAAGACGTACAGACGGAAGGGTCGTAACACAATGGTGAAGAAGAGGAGAGACGATGTCGTTTTGAATGCGTGGCATTTTATTTTTAAACTATTCACAAGGGAAGAGAGAGAAACGATTAAAAAAAGCCACGCGGTGGCCAAGTCAGCTTTTTCCGTTAAGAAATTAGACGGCGTCGATTTTAGGACTCGTTTGTAACGTTTCGACAAGTTTTAGGACTGAAATGAACTTTTTGCAAGTTTTAGGGCTGAAATGAACTTTCGCGACAAGTTATAGAACTTCCGCAGCACTTATCCCAAACTTTATTTAGGCCTTTAGCTGACAAAGCAAGATGGTGACAACATCCTCATATTGGCTGGCTCGAAATTTGCTTAAACACCGAATCAAGCCCAGCCAAAAAGAACAATGAATTTCAGGATAGACCCGGACCGACCCACCCTTCGATTTCGCTTTCGCCGCGGGTGAAAACGGTCGCGTTGAAAACTCGTACCGAAGGAAGGGACCCAAAATTCACGCGCGCAAAAGAAAACGGATGAATATAATGAGCCCGCTCGAATCCAACACTCAATCGTGCCGACACCATTCTGGGTCCGATCGAGACCGACTGGTTGCTTCCGTTCTTTATCTACTGGCCCTTTGCCCCCCTTACCGTCTCCCCTATCTTCTTCCCCAGAACATTCGTTCATTCCACCCCTCTCCCCCTCTCTCTCTAGCGAATCAATCTCCCCCTCCAGGCGCTCGTCCCCAACGCCCCCAACCTCCGCCACGTCTGCCTCCAGACGGGGACCAAGCACTACCTCGGCTCCTTCGAGGTCTATGGCAAGGTCACCCCGCACGACCCGCCGTTCACGGAGGACCTCCCCCGGCTCGACGCCCCCAACTTCTATTACACTCTGGAGGACATCCTCTTCGAGGAGACCGCGAAGAAGGACGATGTCTCCTGGTCCGTCCACCGCCCTCCCGTCATCTTCGGCTTCTCCCCCTACAGCCTCATGAACCTCGTCGGCTCCCTCTGTGCCTACGCCGCCATCTGCAAGCACGAGGGCGTCCCGCTCATGTTCCCGGGGACCAAGGAGGCCTGGGACTGCTACTCCACTGCGGGCGATGCCGACCTCATCGCCGAGCAGCATATCTGGGCGGCGGTCGACCCCTACGCTCGGAACAAGGCCTTCAACTGCCGCAACGGCGATGTGTTCAAGTGGAAGCACTTCTGGAAGGTGCTGGCGGAGCAGTTCGGGATCGAGGAGTACGGGTTCGACGAGGGCGGGCCACGGCTTCGGCTGACGGAGGCGATGAAGAGGAAGGAGAAGGTGTGGGAGGAGATCGTGAGGGAGAACCAACTGCAGGAGACCAAGCTGGAGGAGGTCGGGCTGTGGTGGTTCGTGGACTTGATGTTCGACAGGCCGGCGTTGCTGGACAGCATGAACAAGAGTAAGGAGCACGGCTTCCTCGGGTTCAGGAACTCCAACAACTCCTTCCTGTCCTGGATCGACAAGGTGACGGGTTACAAGATCGTGCCCGGAAATTGAAGTGATGATATCGATATCGTTTGTATCGTAGTGAAGTGAATTCCTGATTTGTTCCTTGTTTTTCTGGGTACTCTTCTTGAAGATTGTATCTGTGGACAGATTGTGCCGGGGTCAGATGATGTTCCGAAATAAGGTCTAATAAATTGAAGCTGAAACAATGCATTTTCCTGTATTGACTTTGTTCTTGATGTTGTGGTGTTTCTGCACAGATTCTGAGCCAAGGCTTGGTCTCGGACTAATTCAGGCTTGGGATCAATGGCGCCCTGCGCTATCTGCTGTGCTTATTTTGGCTAAAAGCTGTTCCTTGCTAGAACTAGGAGGAGGTTATCTTGTGAGTTGAATTTCCTCTTATTTGGTTGATAAAGGGAGGAAGTTTCTCAAGGGGGTTTTCTGGAGGATATAGGCATTTATCGGGGTGTTCATCGCCAAAACAAGCGTTTGGCATGACAGTGAGTGCATTCGTCTATGCAAATGCTACCAAGCATTGGCAATGTCACGATGATACAATTTCTTCTCAGACCCTTAAAACGAAGACTCTGTCAAGTGCTAGACATGTAACTAGCTCGATGAGATGTTGTGATCTGGTGGCGCCAATTAACTCCACTGCAGTAACCATCTCCTTTGATCTGATACCCATGATTGGCGCAAAAATCTTATCTGAGTTTTCCTAGAACTAGTCATTTAGCCAGAACCTAACAGCAAGCAAAGACCCAGATTGCCAAGTGGAGATCCATCAGAAGTTGGGATGTGCACTTTTTATAATCAAAGCAATTTATACGTTGATGTAATTCTTCAGGTACTCACGCCATTGCCATTCGCAAGAATCAGTTTTCACAGTTGTGAGTGCCTAGATTTGATGATATAAAGCTGGCAACTTTTTTTTTTTTTTTTTTTTTTTTTGGTCGATCAAAGCTGGCAACTTGCTTACTCCAATAATGTAGGAAAACATTCCAGTTTAAGAAGCCTGGGGTCCTCCGGAAAAGCTATGAACTACCCTTCTATTTACAGTTGAAGGAAACTAAAGTACATACTAATAATGACCAAACTGCCATATGCCTCACCTTCTAAATTTGTCAGCAATTACCAGAATCATAGGTACATGACTATAATCCGCTCTGAGCGCTGCCATCAATTACTCTCCTTCCTACAAAGTGTTTCTTTCGGTGGTGTCCCTCACAGCTCACTGGATTTCTCTGGGGCGGCAACCCTGGCACGAGCAGCAGGCACGACGTTCCTCACCCAAGGAACACGAGGTAATTCACACGTTTTGTCAGGAGAAGCGAATCTCAACTCGGCAGGGGGGATGAAGCAGTCGACGGACAGGCCTGGAACGTTGAAAGCGCAATTTGATGTTTAAATATTTCTGGCGGTGCCTCTTTCCGGCAATCATCTGCATCATCACGTTCAGCATCAGCTCGAAGAAAGCAGACTTCATGTTCACGCTCTGGCCGCCACTCTTGGCAAGCAGCCGGAGCAGCGACCTCACCTCGCTGGTGCGGATGCTTGACAGGGTCAGGAGGCGGTTGGTGGAGAGGATCTCAAGGGAGGCGATGCGGCAGAGGTTCCGCCAGTGGTTGCCGTAGGGGGACCAGGCGAGGCTGGTGTAGTTGTAGCCGAGGTGCTTCCTGGCGAGGAGGCGGGGGCGGTCGGCGAAGATGATGTCGTTCTTGGCGAGGCACTCCTCAGCAGCATCCGGGGAGGAGATGACGAGGGCACGGCGGGAGCCAAACTGGAGGAGGGTGACGGGGCCGTGCCGCTGGGATATCCAGGACAGGGAGCGATGGAGGGGCTTCTTGAGGAGGTGGAGGTGGCCGATGACGGGGAGGGTGGGGAAGGGGCTGGGCGGGAGGCTGCGGACCTTGTGGAGCAAGCGCCTCGCGATGGCGTAGAAGGCGAGGAAGAGAAGGAATCGAATCACCATTTGCGCGAGTGTGCGGGAGCGTTCCGTGCGTTTGGCTAGGGACGAAGCAAAAGCGAGCGGTGGGGATGCGGAGATGTCTGGTTGGTGGATCTCTATTTAAACGCGAACGGTCAAACTTCAAAGAATCACTTGTCTATAGGAAGGAATGATGTGAAATACGCTTGCAAAATAAAGGAGTGTTTCGTATTGAATGGCTTTGCATATTGTGGCCAAAAAGAAAACAAAAAGAAAAAGAGAGGAGTCCGTGTCAAATGGCCTATGAAAAAAAGGAGGGTCTAAATCAGGGCCACGACCTTGCCCGTGGCCGGCGAGGGTGTTGTGGCCCTCACCTAGTGGTGGCCAATGACCTTGCTAGCCATAATAAAAAGAAAAAGAAAAAGAAAAAGAGTATGAGAAAAATAAAAGTAAAACAATCAATAAAAAATTAAAAAAAAATTGTTCACATTAGTGTTGGTCCTGTCACACAAGACATGGATTTTCGATCAAAATTGGTTGGATAAATTCAATAAGCAAAATATGCAAATAAGCATAGAGGGTACTCTCAAATAGTTTGAAACACACAATCACATGTTTGAAACCTTCCTATCACTCTTCGGCTTTAAAAAACTTTGGTTTGCCTACAATATAGGCTTGACCTTATTATGATTTAGGAGCACTCATGTGACATCCCGCTACGTCACCCGTCACATGTTATTATAAAATTGCTTTCATTTAATGTGCGGAAGCAAAAATTATCATTTACGAATATTCTTTTAATGATTAGAGCCTTACAATTACAATAAACATGCTTCTTTTATTTATATCACATAGAGTTCACAACTTCATTAGATTTCGAGCAAAAGGCAAAAGTCTAAGTAGAGGTAGGGAGACCTATTTCCGGATTATACTATAATTTTAAAAGTTTGCCTGTCCAGATTGAAGCTACTCAATGGACCGATTAACTCTCCATCAAGATTTCGACATCAAGCAATGAACCAGAGAGGAACCCACTTTGGAAAGCCTCCTATGTTAACCCATATCGTGGAACTACACTTAGTATATATTATTCCAAACTCTAGTTCAAGCATACTTTTATAAGAAGTTTCATTATACATAAGAACTCCATTGTGCAAGGGTTGAGAGGTGTCCATCTTACGATTTGAAAAAAAAAAAAAAAAAAAAAAAAAAAAAAAAAGAAAAAGAAAAGATGAACCGAAATCTAGTAAATGAAATATTTAGTGTTAAATTAGAAAAATCATTTTATCACTTCACATGGTATACACAAAATAAATGCATAACCGTCGGATAAGTATGATACAAATATAAGTAGACTTTACCTTTCATTTTCATCTATCATAGAAATTGTCAATCAATAGAATGTGCATCCAGGCTCATGCATGTGCACACCATGTTTCACACAATGATTTAGTTCTACACATAATAATGCATTTTATTCATTAATGCTTCATTCCGTCATATCGATCGATTCCTCGGTAATTTGGTTCCATTTGAAGCACTGGATCAACGACCCGAGAGGCAACCCAATCGTGCACAAGGCAGGGTTCTCACCTGGACACCCTCTCCTGCCCGAGACAAGAGGCATCATCTTGTATCCGTCTCTTGCACCTTCCTCCCCCTTGAATCTCTCCGGCTTGAATTTCGTCACGTCAAGCCAATACTTGGGATCGTTCTGTATGGAAAGCAGAGTGATTAGAAGCATCGTGCCTCGGGGGATGCGATAACCTCCTATGTGACACCCCTCCACCGATTTGTGAGGCACAAGGAGCAGACCCATGGGATCCATCTACATTGTTTCCTTTATAACAGAATGGAGGTAGAGGAGCTTAGGCAGGTCCGATTTGCTGACGAGGCGGTTGTGACCCACGACCTCGTCTATTTCAGCTTGAGCCTTCTTCAAAATCTCCGGATGGTTTAGCATAGCCGACAATGTCTATTCCATGGTCGCAGCCGGCATGTTGGGTCCTGTTGATAACAAAACCTGCCAAAAGAAAGAACCGGATATCCATATATCATGCTTTAATAACTCTACATGAAATGAAAAAGCATGAAATATGATGTAGGTATGACTAGCTTCCGAGATAAAATCCCCACGTCATATGCGTTATCTGTTGTAGCATTATATAGTATAAAATATATACAAACATTTTATGTGAAAAGGACCACCATTTTAGTTTTCTTTCAGTAAGAAGGATTGGCAGGAGCTCCAATTACAACAGCAGAATTTGAGATTGTCGGCCTGGAAGCATCATTATGCTCTCCGTCTCTTTTTATTGGATTTATTTTATGGTCAAGAGAAGATCGAAGAGATGATAGAGACAAAAAATAATGACTTACGACCTTAACGGCATCTTGAATTTAGTCATGAAAAGTAAAACAACAATAAATACATGCTAATATTAATATCAAAATCGTAAATTAATTAGCATACATTAAATAGAAGATTGGCTGAGTGCAACATATTCAGCTACTAAAAAGAAAATAATAACTTTTAGTTGATCAGTTTTGTAAAACGATTTTGATATAATTATAGATATTCAGCTAAAAAAGACTAGCAAACGAAAAGTAAAGAGACTCACTACCATAAGGCAACCACTAGGATTTGTTCTAGTGGCTTCCTTTTCAACATGGAAGGGGGAGGTGAGGGGTTCAAATTCCTGAGAAGGAGGAATGGGGTGGGAATGAGTTAGTTTTGACTTCCACACCCTAAGCAGAGTAAAAGTTTGAGAATAAGTGTAGAGTAGGACTAGAATATGACTGACAAAAAAAAAAAAAAAAAAAAAAAAAACTACCATAAGACTCTTGATAACTTCATCTTTGGAGTACTTTGGACTGACAAGAGCACCTGAATCAACGTTTTCTTCTTCCCTCCGTCTGCCGCCTCCGGTGACTCATGGCCCCCGCTGATCCAGCTCTCGTCGATCAAGCTCTGCATGAACTCATCCCTCTTCTTCTGCAATGCCATGAGCTTCTCCTCGATCCCCTTTGGCCTCATCCACCTCGGGAACGGCAAGAACTCGCCCATTTTCGTAGTGTCCGATCCTCAACGACTCTGTCACGATCTCCCTGAAGTTCATCTCCTCCTCCAACTCCCCCACGTTCTCTCCATAGTACCTGCGCAGAAAAAGTTCAACTCAACTTCAGCTCTTGGCGAGGCGAGCTGATGGAGCAGCGACTTCACCTCGTTGGCCCGGATGCTTGAGAGTGTCAGAAGGCAGTTGGCAGAGAGGATCTTAAGGGAGGCGATGTGGCAGAGTTTCCGCCAGTGGCCACTGTAGGGGGCCAGGTGAGGCTGGTGTAGTTGTAGCCAACGTGCTTCCGACGAGGAGGTGGGAGCGGTTGGCGAAGACAACATCGTTCTTGGTGAGGCACTCCTCGGCAGCGTCCAGGCAGGAGACGATGAGGACGCGATGGGACCCGAACCAGAGGAGGGTGACTGGGCCATGCCGCCAGGAGATCCAGGATAGGGAGCGGTGGAGGGGATTCTGGAGGAGGTAGAGATGACTGATGAGCGGGAGGGCCAGGAACAGGCTCGGCAGGAGTTTCGGATCTTTCGGAGAAAGTGCTTCGCCACCAAGTAAACGGCGAGGAAGAGAAGGAATTGATTCACCGCCCCGATATGGCGGAGCAAGTGCTTCACGATGGCATAAGAGGCGAGGAAGAGCAGGAATTGGATCACCACCCGGACATCCTGGAGCAAGTGCTTCGAGATCGCGTAAAAGGCGAGCAAGAGAAGGAATTGGATCACCTCCTGATCGCGAAGGAGGCGAGGAAGAGAAGGAATTGGATCACCATTTGCGCGTGCGTGCGTGCGAGTGCTCTGTGTGTCTGGCTAGGGGACGAGAAGCAAAGCTGTTCGGGGAAGATTCCTTGCCGCGCGTGGAACAAAATGAAGGAAGGAATAACTTGTGACCCAAGGCAGCGAAGTCACCACCTGGTAGGGACGGTCGGTAGTGCATTTTCTAGAAGACGGAGAAGATTCATAAGGTCGTGATGGATCGTAAACGTGTCCGGTTTTAGCTCATATCAATGGAAGGTGCTCATTTGATATCGCGATTGTGATGTACTATACTTTGCAACTTTGCACGGGTTGAGCTTGCTCTTTGGCGGTAGGGATTTTCTTTTTTTCCCGATTTACGTTATGTCAGAATTGTGGACTTCTATTCCTTCGACACCGGCGGCGTTCGGTCAAGACTAATTCCGACGTGAACAAGGTGAATATCTATTGTTGACGTGGTGGAATCTCGCGAGAGATCCACGTGTCTAGCAACTTTTTTTTTTTTTTTTTTTTTGGTCAAGGTGTCTAGCAGCTTTAGTTGTGTATTTCATGGAGACTAACTTCATGTGAAAAATTAACCTCTAAAAGGGCTCTTTAAGGAGAGAGAGCGTGCGCGTGCAGAGAGGAAAGAGGAGCTTTCAATGCCCTGAAAATTGGGCCCCATACGCGACACATGCCGCATTCTTAAGAGCCTTCTTATTTGTCACGTTAGCCCATAAAAGGTACCCAATATTTTCTCGTCTTATACAGTCGAAATGTGTAGGAAATGTTGCTTTTTTGTTTGAATTTCAAGTGTTTGAGTTTCAATGGCATCTACTGATAGTTCTTTCAAAATGTCCGAGTCTATCCAATATTTTCATTATGACTTGCTTGATTTAGCATCCTTTAGACCACACTATCAAGTGTAGATGTGGGCTGTAGATATAATGAAAAATCACTAGTATCGTAACAGAAAACGATTATTCCGTGCTTTTGTCCTTCATGGTGAATTTCAATGAGCAAGTGAATGTCAAAAACTATCAGTAAAAAAACGGACAACTTATTTTCCATGTAAATTTTGAAAACTTTTCAACACTTTTGTGAAATAATTGACTCTATTTCATAACTTGCAAATGACCAAATTTTATACAAACTTGCCAATTTGTATCTTCATAACTTACAAAGGATTCGAATCTATTGCTCTTATATGAAACTACAACCTAAATTAGAGTATCTCAAACTCATTAGAAAATTGATTTGCACCACAACCTAAATTAGAGTATTTCAAACTCATTAGAAAATTAATTTGCACCACAACAAATGGATCAACGCATCCACGTTTTGTGTCTAGATTGGCCCTTTGATGCTTAAGTTAGCACCGTACAACGAGAGAGGGAGGGAGGGCGAGAGGAGTACTTAAGTGCTCAAATTACTATTTTTATGTAATTATTACTAAATTGTCAGATTAGCGTGATGAATATGTCCATATCGTTCTAGGGACTAATGCATGTTTAACACTTCAATAATGGTAGGATCATTGCATGCTTTAATGATCAGCTTGTCGGGTATACACCGATTGACTAGCCAAAATCACCTTTGTTGGGACTGAATACCGATTGGAGCTGTACAACACGGTTTCATAAATCAGTGCAATTTTTTCCTATCTAAATCAATAATTCTTTTAAATTAGTCGAAATCCACCAAAGCTTTTTTTTTTTTTTCCTTATGTCAAGGTGTATAATCTAGGATAGATGATGTCGCTTGTTCAAGTACCAAAGGAAACAGGTGAGGATGACGATTATAATCGCTATCAGAGCGACTGTAACGTTACAGATAAATAAATTTCTCCAAAGCTTAGGAAAATTATCGAACCAGCTGTTTCGAGTCATGCAAATAAAGCAATATCCAAATTTTGACTTCACTTTGCAGTTTGTTGCTTGATAGCTATCTAACTCGATTCGCTCGAGTTGGACTAGTTAAGAATTAAGATCTCGAATTTAGATCGAGGAAACAATTATGATTTGATTTGGCAGCATCGAAAGGGTTTGTCTCTAGACCATGATGATGGGTGTCGTTGGCTTGTCCCTGGATCAGTGATTATGACGTTGCTAACCACAGAGAGGGAGAGGCATGCTTGGCAGACAATGACCGATATTTGTTGAAACTGCTATCACATGTCTGAAATGTTTGTATCATTCTTCGATTTTAAGAAACGTTGATTCGTATGCAAAATAGGCTCAACCTTATCATGGTTTACAATGTATCACAATGTTTTTGTAGTTATCCCCGAGGACATATCACAATCAAGTGGAACCCGCCACATCAATGTGGACACGCCAATGTAACCTCCACTAAATTAAAGGTGAGCACCCGAGTTGACTTAAATTGTCTTGTGTGCGTAGTCATGCAGATATGTTTTCCTCTCGAACAGAAACTCCGCAATAGCGACCTACTGTGCAAAGACCGACAATCGGTTCACCTAATCTTTTATTCTAGTGGAAGACTTTGACTAGCATGAAGTCGTGCCTGTAGCTATGTTCTCCAATGATGCATCATGCATTCATTCGCAAGGAACATTGAATTCCTATTTTATATTTTCACGGGAAGATCTACGAAATCTCTAGTATGGCGATGCTAATCTCTCGTTTCAATCACTTCACATGGCAGACATTCTTATTCAAAGCAGAACACTATTGTAGCAACACCAGAGTGCTATATCTCAAAATCATTGTTCAGATCGATTCAAGCCTAAGAAAGAAGGCCCAATGTGAAGGACCGAGGCCTGCATTTTGCCAACAACGGCTGAGCTTTGGGCATGGTGAGGCCGGTCCCTTCCGTCATGTCGATTAGTTCGTCGCTAAAATGGTTCCACTCAAAGCACTGGATCAACGACCCAAGCGTCAACCCAACCATGCGCAAGGCGAGGTTCTCGCCCGGACACCCTCTCCTCCCTGAGCCGAAAGGCATCATCTTGTACCCGTCCCTCACGCCTTCCATCCCTTCGAACCTCTCCGGCTTGAACTTCGCCGCATCAGGCCAGTACTTGGGGTCGTTTTGTATGGAGAACTGGTTAATCAGGAGCATTGTGCCTTGTGGGACTCGGTAACCTCCTACGCGGCACTCCTCTGCCGATTCGTGAGGCACGAGGAGCGGACCCACGGGGTACATCCGCATTGTTTCATTCATGACGCAACGGAGGTACGGCAGCTTAGGCAAGTCCGATTCACTAACGAGACGGTTGTGGCCAACGACCTCGTCTATTTCAGCTTGCGCCTTCTTTAGAATCTCCGGATGGTTTAGCATAGCAGACATACCCCATTCCATGGTTGCGGCCGATGTATCGGTTCCCGCCGATAACAAAACCTGCCAAGAGAAATGACCATATATCCACATTTCAAGCTTTAATAAACTCCTAGTGAAATAGAAAGAATGAAATACCGACCAAAAAAAAAAAAAAGAAAGAAATAGAAAGAATGAAATAAGATGCAAGTTTCACTAGCTTGCAAGATAAAAACGCTACACTCTATGAATAGGGCTGAAAGCATCACTATTCTCTGCTTTTCTTAGCATTAGATTTATTGTATGGTTTTAAGAAGATTATGGTGGAGATGGTCCAGATATAGTCAAATAGAATATTAGTTGAGTGCAACATATTCAACGACCCAACATTAAATTCTGCAGCTTGTAATTGGTCGATTTTGCAATTTGGGGTGCATGACAAACACTTATTTCTGTTTCAAAAATAATTTTTCTATTCCGGACTTGTTTTTAGAATAAAAATCCGTTTGGTGAAATTATTTCATTTTTCTATTTCTGAAATAGATTATTGTTCTAGAAATAGGTTTGGAATAGAAATCAGAAGTAAAAATTTTCTATTTTTCTATTTCTGAAACAGAAATGAGAAATAAAAAATTTTCTCATCATGTCCTTCATCTGTCACCATTGACCACTGTCCGCCGGCCCCCGCCGCCGCCGGTTGCTAGCCACAGTCGCTTTTTGCCGGTTCACCGGCCGCCGCCGCCCCCCGCCGGTTGCGTAGCCGTCGCCGCCCATCGATCGTCGGCCGCCGCCACTGCCAGCCGCCAGTCACCGGTCCACCGCCGTTCGCCGGTCCGCCGCCGTCCGAAAGAAAGAAATTTCGTGACACTATCAAACGGATTTCTATTTTTAGAGTGGAAATTTTATATCGTTATCAAACGGTTATTTTTGCTTAAAAACTCATTTAGAAATAAAAATAGAAAAAATTATTTCTCTTCCGGATATGGCAGGAATGGTTATCATTTGCACCCTTGATTTTCATATGATGAGCAATATTCGGCTGAAAAAACAAGGCAATGGAAAGCAAGGATGCTCACCACCATGAGGCTCTTGATAGTCTCGTCTTTGTAGTACTCCGGCTCGGTCTCTCTCAGAGACAAGAGCACCTGAATCAACGTCTTCCTCTTCCCTCCTTCCACCGCGGCCGCCTCCAGCGACTCACCACTCTTGCCGCTCCAGCTCTCGTCGATCAAGTTCTGCATGAACTCATCCCTCTTCTTCTGTAACTCCATCAGCTTCTCCTCCAACCCCTTCAGCCCCATCCACCTCGGGAACGGCAAGAACTCCCCGATGTTCGTCGCGCCGCCGACTCTGAACGACTCTGTCACGATCTCCCTGAACTTTCTCGCCTCCTCTGCCTCCCCCACGTTCTCTCCGTAGTACCTGCACGGAAAAGGATTAATCGAACTTCGGTTCAATTTAAAAGTTTAAACCGTTAAATATGAAAGCGCGATTTGATTTTTAAATATTCTGGTGGTACCTCTTTCCGGCGATCATCTGCACCATCACGTTCAGCATCAGCTCGAAGAAAGCGGACTTCATGTTTACGCTCTGGCCGCCGCTCTTGGCAAGCAGCCGGAGCAGCGACCTCACCTCGCCGGCCCGGATGCTCGACAGGGTCAGGAGGCGGTTGGTGGAGAGGATCTCGACCGAGGCGATGCGGCGGAGGTTCCGCCAGTGGTCGCCGTAGGGGGACCAGGCGAGGCTAGTGTAGTTGTGGCCGAGGTGCTTCCCGGCAAGGAGGCGGGGGCGGTTGGCGAAGACGACATCATTCTTAGTGAGGCACTCCTCCGCGGCGTCCGGGGAGGAGACGACGAGGACGCGGCGGGAGCCGAACTGGAGGAGGGCGACGGGGCCATGGCGCTGGGAGATCTGGGACAGGGAGCGGTGGAGGGGCTTCTTGAGGAGGTGGAGGTGGCCGATGACGGGGAGAGTGGGGAAGGGGCTGGGCGGGAGGCTGCGGATCTTGTGGAGCAAGCGCCTCGCGACGGCGTAGAAGGCGAGGAAGAGCAGGAATTGGATCACCATATCTCGCGCGACTGTGCGGGAGCGTTCTGTGGGTTTGGCTAGGAACGAAGCAAAAGCAAGCGGTGGGGATGCACAGAAGCTTAATTGGTGGGTCTCTATTTGAACGCGGATGTCGAAACTTCGAACAATCACGTGTCTATAGGAAAAGATAATGTGAAATAGTCTTGGAAAATAAGAGAGAGTGTTTTGTAAAGAATGGCTTTGTATATCGTGGCCAAAATCAAAAGGAGAAAGAAAAAGAAGAAGAAAAAGAGAGGGGTCCGCGTCAAAGGTGCATAGAAAAGGCAGTCGAAAAGGTGGACTAATGGAGGAACCTTCCTGGCCCACGGGAACATAATGAAGGAAAAAAAAAAAAAAAAAAAATTGGAGGGGGGACCCGGGGCAGCGAGATTACCCGGTAGGGACGGTTGGAATGTGGATTTTCTAGAAGAAGTTTGACCCCCATCGAGGCCCATCGAGGCTTCTGATATGTGGGGGTGATTAGTTCCGATTCCATTATTAGACAGTCCAGTGGAACCGGCTATTTCAAAGGAAAGAATGCCTCAAACTCCTTCAGAGGTGAAGGAGATCTAGAGAAAGGAAAAGGCCAAAAGATGAGAGTGCAGTATTGCGGGACAAAAGAGAAAGACCGAAAGAGGAAAGGAGGCCTGCATATGACATTTAAAAAATAGAAATAAATAAAAAGAAAATACCTGGTCCAGGTAGTTCGATTCCCTTTAGGAATCGAGAATCAAACCGACACTCCGAACTCAACTAGCTATTTCAGTCTGATTTGGTTTGGTTTGGACGGTTTTCAGTTCAATCGATATGTTTTGATCACCCCTATTAAGCTAGGAGGATTCATAAGGTTGTAATCAATCATAAGCATGTCCGGTTTTAGCTTTTAAATCAATGGAAGGTGCTCCCTTGACGTCGCAATTGTAATGTGCAGCACTTTCTAGCTTCGCACGGGGTCTGATCTGCGCGCCCACATATACTTATTAATGAAGAAGGGAATTAGAGGTGTTTAATCCCTGCCTGTTCGTTTTCAAACTGATGAAGTTGTTACACTTCTTAGCCACACCACTCAAAGCTACTTCATTTGGAAAGTGCCCATCCACCCGGGGAAGATCTAAGCAAGGTGTATAGTGAGAGGGAGAGATGACAGTCCGCATCACAGCTGAGTTCGCTCTTTGGTGGTAAAAGTTCTTTTCAATATACAAAAATGTTGGGAATTCAAGTCAAATTACAATGCATGGCGATTTTTGTGAGCATGCTGAATGTGTTCGGTGCAAAGGAAAAATAACTTCACCAAGGCAAAAATGAATGTTCTAAGGTTCGCCACCAGAGAGTACGGCATGCCACTAATTGGAGTAAACAGCTATTATAGCAAAAAATCAGGCTGATTCTTGAAATTAATATACTTAATAAATTATCCCGAACATTGTCTTTAGTAACAAAAAAAAAAAAAAAAAAAAAAAAAACACCGAACATTGTTTGAGAAAATCTTTGACAAATCAATATAGTTCGACAGAAGTAACTTCGAATTTGTAATTTTTATTGTCTTGGACAAATCGTGGCACTGGCCCGATATATGAAACGTTATACAACAGTCTTCAATGGACCTTGAAGACGGTTGAAAAAAAAAAGCTAGAAACGAAAAGAAAAAAATGTAAGCAAGAAAATAGCAATAAAAGTGAACTTTTAATGTTCTAAAGAATTATATTAAACTAAATAGAGAAAACTATAGAATGTTGGAAATTTCCTATAATATGGGCTTAAATTAATTTATTAATTTTCTATTTTAAATAATTTGGTTAATGTATATTTCAATTTATGTTAAATCCTTAAGTGATTTTATTGAATTGGGTTTTGACATCTATTAATAACAGGCATAGTTGAGCAGTAAAGTGTAAGCAATTATGTTTAACTGAAGTCTATAGTAGGAGGGACCCAGTTGACATACCATTGATTAGAGTTTGTTAAATCTCCTCTCTAGATAAAATGGTAGGTCATATATATCAGTTGCTTAACCCATTAAAAGCTGCTATACTGCGTCTAAACATTGAGCAGGTTTTAGACATCAAAAGTCTAGTAAATCAAATGTTCTAAGTCTGAACGAACAAGTACATTTTGGCTATAAAGTTTGGATAATTAAAATGGTAAATTTTGACTTGATAAAAGCTTATAGAACAAAAAAACGGATCAAACATTGAACAGATTTACAAATAGACAAATTTAGCAATGGCTAGAATCAACAGATGAACGGATGCAATGAGAAGTAGATTCATAATAAGTAAAGTCTATCAGTATCAATAAACAGATTATTCAACGAATAGATTCACAAGTTGGTAGATTCAGCAAGTGAAGAGACTCACCAATGAACACATTGGAGCGAACTCATAAATGGACAGATTCAGAGACTCACCAATGAACAGATTCAAGCAAACTCATAAATGGATAGATTCTATCTTAGGAAATTTCAGTAGAAACAAGTGAAACAAACAGATTTTGATTGGTAAAATTCCAGCAAAACAAAGCAAAATGAATGTGCAATGGGTTATCGAGATAGCAACGGCTAAACAACCAAATTTTAAATACTCAAAATGAAGCAGAAAGAAGTAGAATGAACATGCAATAGGTTATGAAGAAAAAGATGACAGAGTGGCTAGATTCTATCTACCTAGAATGAGGCAGACAGAAGTAGAACGAACATGCAATGGGTTATTAAGACAAATATGACAGAATGACCAGATTTTATCTACCCAAAATGAGGTAGGCGGAAGCAGAATCAACATGCAATAAGTCATCAAGACAAAGATGGCAGAATTGCCAGATTTTAAGCAGACAAAAGTAGGACGAACATGCAATGAGTTATCAAGACAAATATGGCAAAATGGCAAGATTCTATTTACCCAGAATGAGGCAGACAGAAGCAGAACGAACAAGCAACAGGTTATTAAGACAAAGATGATAAAATAGCCAGATTCTATCTACCTAGAATGAGGTAGACAAAAGCAGAACAAACATGCAATGAATTATTAAAACAAATATAGTAAAATGAATACATTTTGACTACCCAGAATCACACAAAACGAACCATATCGAATCATAGCGAAGTAGAACGAACTTGCAAGAAATTATCAAGCCACTTAACAATCATCAAACCCACATTAAGACTTCACCTCTAACCCAACCAACCAACATAAAAGTAACTAAGTAGATTTAAGCTAACCTAACACTAAAAATTCCATTTACCTCGAACGAACGTGTCGCGACCTACCCTCGAGAGGAGGGGAACAGGTTTAGGGGTATTGCCTAAAGGACGGGCCTAAGGCCCATGATTAGGCGCGGGCTCTCCCAAGCCTATATCCCGCGTGACGTTGGGATATTTTCAAGAATTTTGTAAAAAGGAGTCGCCACTAGCCTATTGGGGTCGGCTAGAAACCAAGTGAGGCATGGGAATATACCTCACTTCCTACGCAACCAGAGAATCTAGGGTCGGGGACTTGATTACACTAATTAATCAATTAGTGCCCTTTCGGTACCTAATCTTGTTCATTTTAAAAGAAAAGCTTTTTTTTTTTTGTCAAGCAGTTTGGATTGATTTTACATTCATCCACTAACATGCAAGGTGATCGTGTGCGTGCGCAAATCATTAAAATAACAACTATGGCTACCAAGATCCTAATTGCGGTAAAATTAACACATGCAACTAAACAATTGCAAACATAGTTAAACATGTAAATTAAACATGCAACATAACCAATATACGAGCAAATAAAAGCCTAATTACGCTATAAAGGCAAAACTTAGCAAATTCTAACCAAAACCCATATTTTTTGGAATTTTCGATTTTTTAATTAAATTTTTAAAATTTTTAAATTTAAATTTTTTTAAATTTTAATTAATTTTTTTAATTTAATTTTTTTAAATAATTTGTTTATATAAAAGAAAGTCGAATTTTTCATGTTTTCTGAATTTTTGAATTTTCTGGATTTTTTGAATTTTTTTATTATTTTTTTCGATTTTTTTTTATTTTTTGAATTTTTTATTATTTTTAAAAAAAATTAATATTTAATATTATTATAATATTATACTTCAAGAAAAAGGGGTTCGGACTGGGTGTGCCCAATCTGGCCCGCGAACCCGGCCCGAACCCGGATCCGACACTTTCAAAAAAAAATTTAAATAATAATAATAATCATTAAAAAAGACTAAAATCAACTCTTTTTGTCTTTTCCACTGCGTCCTTTCCCTGCTCCGTCTGCTCAACCACCCTTCCCGAAGCCAGCTTTTGCGGTTTTCCTCTCTTGCTTTTTTTTTTTCTTTTGCTTTTTTTTATTTATTTGCTGGTTTTTCTTCTTTTTTTTTTTTTAATTTGTTTCCTTCAAGTCGTCTTCTTCCTGCAAACTCGCACGTCGAAGCCACCTTCTCTCCCACGCCCTCTTTCGTCGAAACTCGTCGATCAAACTAGCGCCCTTTTAAACAAGCCTCACTACCCATCGTCTTAGGCACCGACACCGCTCGCGCTCGGACAACCGTCGAGCCGACACACACTCTCTCGCCGATCGGACAAGGAGGAAGACGAGACCTAATTCGCATGAAAAAGCCCCAAATCGCAACATACGGCTATAAGCCCTAATCACGATGATGTAAACTAGACATGGACGAAACAAAAACGTGTGAAATAACAACAAAACATATCTATCAACAGCAAACGCATATACGAGCGAAGATTCGAGGATGGTCATGTGGCTTTCTGAGGCATTTCGTCGAACACGCGAGATACACCGGTTAACCGAAGGAATCTAATCTCACTCGGGGTAGAGATTTGAGCAAACATCCACATGACATGTACAAGCAATACTAAAATCAGCTCATGGACCGATTAATCGAGTCGGAACAGACATAAATGAAAAAAAAAAAAAAAACAACTATCTCCGGGCTTCAATAAACTTGCAGAACTTAGATATCATTTAGACATTTTTACAAGCACTTGGTGTGCGCGGCGATCTGGGGATTTTCACTTGATAGAGACACTAGACCAAACCAAACTCCTACCACGCACCGAGAATAAGCCTACCGGGAGGACCGGCTCGGACCGAAACCCGCGCGAACTAGCCAGCGCGAGTTCCGGCCCGACGCCCCCAAGAAACTAAGGGTACACAGTCATACGAATCCTACCTGGTTCGAAAGGAGGACTCCGGCGACGAACGGACCTCCAGCAACAACCCAAAAACCCTCCAAGCTTGAGCTTTGGTCTCCTCCGTTCTCTCTCGACCTCCCCTCAAATAAAAAAAAAAAAATCCCCAAAACAGCCGAGAACCCCCATCTTCTTTTAACCTCGGCCAGCAAGCGCGCATGGCCTCTCGCCACTGCCCCACTTGCCGGCCGAATCACACCCCCTTATCCGCGGATCGCGCCTGCCGCCGCCCATCGATCCCCGCTCCCTCTGCCGCTCCTCTCCGCTCGTCCTCCCGATCTCTCGTCGGTTACGCAAATCTTCGAGCGAACACCAGCAAGGGGAAAGAAAGAAAGGCTGGGTCGGGCTGCTCGCCCGCTTGCCGATCCCCTTGCTCCCTCTCGCCGCTCCTCCGCTCGTCCTCCTTTTGTTCTCTGCCGCCCTTCTTTTTGCAGGTCGTCGCGCGAGGAGGAGACAGCCAGGCGTGGGCTAGGGGGAAAGGAGGTTGGGTCGGGCCAAGGTTAGATCCGGCCCGACCCAACCATTTCCTTCTTTCTTTTTCTTCACTTTTGTTCTTCTTTTTTTTTTTTTAAAATAATAATAACAATAATCTCTTTTTTTTTTTATTTGATTTTTTTAGTAATAATTTTGTGACTAATTCCTAATTTTGTATGCAATTAAATTATAAATAAAATGGCAAAATTTAGGTGTCAACAGCTGCCCCTCTTTGAATGGGAGCTCGAAGAGGTTGCATTCAAAGACAAAAGACACCTAAATTCTTTTAGCGATAGAGAGACCCTAAGTGCATAGGCACGTATCAGGTCAATGGAAAGGACTCATAACTATGGAAGTGCGTCATGTCAATAAGAGGAAGAACGACTCCGGGCTACAAAAGCACGCCGTGTCATAAGAAGAAATAGAGACCCCGGGCTACAAAAGCACGCCGTGTCATAAGAAGAAAGAAGTGACCCCGAGCTACAGAAGCACGCCGTGTCGTAAGAAGAAAGAAATGACCCCGGGCTACAGAAGCACGCCGTGTCGTAAGAAGAAAGAAGTGACCCCGGGCTACAGAAGCACGTCGTGTCATAAGAGTAAAGAAGTGACCCCGGGCTACAGAAGCACGCCGTGTCATAAGAGGAAAGAAGTGACCCCGCGCTACAGAAGCACGCCGTGTCATAAGAGGAAAGAAGCGACCCCGGGCTACAGAAGCACGCCGTGTCATAAGAAGAAAGAGAGACCCCGGGCTACAGAAGCACGTCGTGTCGTAAGAAGAAAGAGAGACCTCGGGCTACAGAAGCACGCCGTGCCGTAAGAAGAAAGAAGTGACCCCAGGCTACAGAAGCATGCCGTGTCATAAGAGGAAAGAGATGGTTTAAGGTTGACCATGAACCTGGTAGATGACATGGTTTGAGGCTGGCCATGAACCTTTGAAGACGGCATGGTTTGAGGCTGACCATGAACCTTTGGAGATGACATGGTTTGAGGTTGACCATGAACCTTTGATTTTTAGGGAAGCACCCACTAACCGCTTGAAAACTGCATGGTTTCACTAAGGAATCCTGTCAAACTCAACTTGAGCGAATGTCATTAGAGACGTCATCAAGAGACGCGTTGGCAAAATTGCAACATTAATTGAACAAGCTAATCAAGCTAAGTCCAACCGCTTTTAAAAAAACATTCGATGTCAATCAGCGTCATGTGGCGCAAAACTATCATCTTGCTTCGTGGATACATCATTAATCATCAAATTCTCTGGGAGTCAAGTTCTTATCAAGACGGTCACGACTCGTGAAAAAGGCTCATTAAGCATGCCAAACTAGAGCTTCTTAGTCAGAAAGTGCTTCTCACGCACTTTTGATAAAATGGCTGCTTGATCCCATCCATTCATGTGGGAGATAACTGGTTGCTGAGGGTATCTCACACAACCCAAATCAAAGGCTTTTAGAAACATTCGCGATGAGCACAATATGATCGATCAAAAAGGTCTTTTGAAAGGACCGCAATATAGGCTCGTTCAGGGCTTACACAAAGGAATGATTGCTTTGAGGCCAATAAAGGAACATTTGTTGCCATCTTCATCGGGTTTACAAGTTGAGAACTTGAAAGATAAGACAAGATAGGATTACTTCCACTTCTTCGAGCAATAGCTTCTTTGTAGCATTCTCATTTTCACTTGAACCATCCCAATCAGAAGAGACTTCGGAAGAGGGTTGTAATGTTGGCTCGGGAAAGGCTTGAAAGGCTTAAAATTCTCAAGGGGGTAGTTAAGAGTCAGTGATCATCATAGCATCGTGACCATGTCATTCGATCTTTCGGAGTCACTTGGCTTTTGAAACACTGCGCATCTCGAAAGTCCCTTGACCAATCATTTTACGCAAAGGAGCTTTTCTCCTCTTTCTAATTTCCTTTGCACTTGTGATGAACTTTTTTGCACAAGCACTTGGACTTTGATAACTTTTTTTTTTTTTTTTTTAACTTTGATAACTTTTTCTTCCACATAAGATGCAACTTTTGGTTTTTTTTTTTTTTTTTTTTTTAACGGGCATTGGCCTTGCTTTTACCAGGCACACTGCTTTTTCTTGCCCCATAGTTTGTCAAACTTTTTGCTCTTTGAACTTTTGTAGCTCTTATGACTTTCGAGATACTTCTTACAATTTTTTGTGATTGTCGATTGTGTTTGGTCGATTCTTATGCTTTGCCCTAGTGAAGGGAGATGATCACCACTCGGGGTTCGAAATGAATAATCGAGGCCCAAGTTGGTTAAATCAATGGATATTAGTGTTTGGGTAGAGAAGGAAATGCTCTTCTTCACCTTAGGATGAGTCAAGCTCTCATGAGAATTCCTGTGAAGCTATCATCAGAAGATTGATGCAAGTGAAAGTAATAAAATCTTTCTTAATGTTTCGCTCTATAACACGATCGTAACCCCTTATGTTGCCTCAATATAGGGTCGTTCTTAACAAGGGTACTACAAGGATTGTCTTTTTCAGCCCAAAGGGGTAGCAAGATATTAGTGCAATGCTTGGGATTGATGAAGAAAACGCCTTTATCATTTCGATCTTTGTGCTCAATGCGAACGAATCCTTTGTCCTAAGAGAATGTTGTTTTTCACTCAACTCTCAAAAGTGTTTGAAGGATGTATTTGGAACTGGTTTACCTTTCTTCATTCTAAGCACTTCTTGTTTGGCATGGTTAACGTTTCACTTTTCACTTTGCCGAGATCATTTGAGTAGATCAAGCTCCATAGAGAAATTTGATTCAAAATGAATAACCCACAAAACGAGAAAACAATTTTGAGAAAAAATGAATACTCAAAAAGTTCGTAGAACCTTTTTTTTTTTTTTTTTTTTTTTTAGCGTCTCAGCTCACCTCTCAAATGAGATATTCGACCGTTTATACGGAGGCTTGACGGATTCTTGAATCAACTCTTTCTTTTGCCATTTCCTTGTCGGGTGGTGGGGTGCCTGAAACACAAGTAAATATGCGTATATGCAACATATGCATGATATCTACAATGCTATGCATGATGCCATGCGACTCGAATTGTGCATGAAGTGGCTCCTCGGCCTTGATTTCATTCATGGAAAATATTTCTTGACTGCATCGGCGTTTACAGTCTAGGCAATTCACGGCCATCCATTTCAACTAAAATCATTGCACCACCAGGAAGAATCTTCTTAATGACATACGGTCCTTTGTAGTTCGGGTGAACTTGCCACGAGGGTCTGGTATGATTGGGAGCACCTTCCTCAGCACCATATCATGAACTTTGAAGTGTCTGGGACGCACCTTTCGATTGAAGGCTTTTGCGATTTGTCTTTGATAGCATTGACCATGACAGACGGCTTGCAATCTCTTCTCATCAATCATGTTTAGCTGCTCATGCCTTTGTTGCACCCACTCGGTCTCATTGAGCTTAGATTGAGAAATTATCCTTAGAGAAGGAACCTCAACTTCAACGGTAAGACCGCCTCCATCCCGTACACAAGTGAAAAGGAGTTGCCCCCGTAGAGGTGCGGATAGAAGTTCGGTACGCCATTAGTGCATAAGGAAGTCTCTCGTGCCAATCGTGATAATTTTCGGCGGTCTTTGACAGATTTTCTTTATGTTCTTATTCGCCGCCTCCACCGCTCCATTCATCGAGGACGGTATGGTGACGAGTTTAGATGTTTAATTCGAAATTCACCGAGCAAGCCATCCACGACTTTGTTGTTCAAATTAGTGCCGTTGTCAGTAATGATCGCCTCCGGTACCCCGTAACGGGCAACAATGTCGCGGCGAATGAATCTAGCCACATTCTTGGCAGTGATGCTAGCATACGAGTTGGCCTCGATCCATTTGGTAAAGTAGTCTATCGCCATCAAAATAAATCGATGCCCATTTGAAGCTTTGGGGTTAATGGGCCCAATCATGTCAATTCCCCACATTGAAAACGGCCAGATTGAGACATTTGGTGAAGTTCATTTGGAGGGGTATTTATCTTGTCTCCATAAATCGCACCGGTGACACCGTCGTACGTCTTGAATGCGGTCGGATTCCATGGTCAGCCAATAGTAACCAAGTCGCATGATCTTTCTCGCCAAGAAGTGTCCGTTCATATGGGAGCCGCACTCCCCTTCATGTATCTCTTTCATCAAATGATCGGCTTCTTTAGCGTCGACACACCTTAGCAATGTTGAGTCGAATGACCTTTTATAAAGAACGTTTCCACTGGCGAAGAACCTTGATGCCATCTTCGAGATATGCTTCTTATCTGCTGCTTCACTTCCTTCGGGGAATTCGCCCTTCTGCAGGTATTTCAAGATGTCGTGATACCACGGTTGTCCGTCAGGCTCCTCTTCAACCGTCATGCAATAAGCTGGGCGTCTAAGGATCTCAATTCTCAATGGTTCAATGTCCATGCCTCCGGCTACTTGTAACATCGAGGATAGGGTAGCTAGGGCATCCGCGAACTGATTTTGAGACCTTGGCAAGTATTCAAATGATATTTCTTGGAATTCTTCAGTCAACTCCCCCAGGAACTCATGATACGGAATCAATTTAGAATCATGTGTTTGCCATTTGCCTTTAGTCTATAAGATGATAAGGGTTGAATCGCCATAAACTTGCAGCTTCCGAATTTTCATATCGACGGCGGCTTGGAGGCCTAGAATGCATGCTTCGTATTCAGCGATGTTATTCGTGCAAGGGAACGTCAATTTAGCAGCGACGGGGTAATGTTGTCCATCTGGGGAGATAAGAACTGCCCCAGTACCTGACCCGGCTAAGTTAACTGCACCATCAAAGTACATTGTCCATTTGTCGCTTGATACAAGTAAAATTTGCTCTTCTACACCACTATCCTCATCAGATGTTTTGAACCTCTCCAAATTCTCTGCCAACATGTCTGCTATGGCTCAACCTTTAACAGACTTCTGTCCCAAGCTTTGAACATCAAACTCAGAAATTAAGATTTGCCACTTGGCCTACTTGCCAACCAATGCCGGCTTCTCTAGGAGATACCTAACGGGATCATTTTCAGTCACCAATAAGATTCGGTGATGAAGTGTGTACTGCCGCAACCTGTGCAAGACCCAAATTAAGGCCACGCAAGTTCTCTCAACTTCTGTATAGTTCATCTCAGAAACAGTGAACTTCTTGCTCAAGTAGTATATTGCGCATTCTCTCCCATCATCTGGTCTTTTATGGGCTAGCATGGCTCCCAATGACTCGTCATGTATGGTTAAGTACAAAATCAAGGGAATTTTAGGGAGTGGGGGCACTAAGACTGGTGCATTAGTGAGATAATGTTTTATCTTCTCAAATGCACCCTGGCATTCGGCATTCCACTCAATTTTTGCATTCTTTTTAGGAGCTTGAAAAATGGCTTCGCCGTTTCAGACAACTGACAAATGAACCTCGCCACATAATTAAGTCGTCCCATTAGGCTGCGAACTTCTTTGGCGGTAGTCAGGGGTCGTAAATCGCAAATGGCTTTAACCTTCGATGGATCAATCTCTATACCCTTACTACTAACCATGAATCCTAATAGCTTCCCAGATTTCGCTCCAAAAACACATTTTGCGGGATTGAGGCGCAACTTGAACTTCCGAAGACGTTCAAACAACCTTTGCAAGACTTTAACATGATCTTCACCACGTCTCGATTTCGCAATCATGTCGTCGACATATACTTCGATTTCCTTGTGCATCATGTCGTGGAATAACGTGACCATGGCCCTACGATACGTTGCCCCGGCATTCTTTAGACCGAAAGGCATAACTTTGTAGCGAAGGTTCCCCAAGGAGTTATGAATGATGTTTTGCTCCTATCTTCCTCTTTCATACGGATTTGGTTATATCCGGAAAAGCCATCCATGAAGGAGAACAACTCAAATCCCGCCGTACTATCAACCAAGACATCGATATGTGGGAGCGGAAAGTCATCTTTTGGACTTGCTCGATTCAAGTCGCGATAGTCAACACACACCCCGATTCGCCCATCTTTTCATTACGAGCACGATATTTGCTACCCAATCGGGATAACGGGTCACTTCGATAAAGTCTACTCTCAATAGTTTCATCACTTCTTCTTCAATCTTCTTAGACAACTCTGGTTTAGTTCTTCGAGTCTTTGCTTCTTGGGTGGCACATTGGGATCCGTCGGTAAAGCATGCTCCACAATTTCAGGATCCAATCCCGGCATGTCGGCATATGTCCAAGCGAACACATCTTGATATTCTTTTAGGAGAGAAGTCATCTTTTCTCGTATCTAACTCGAGAGACATGCCCCGATCTTTACTTCCTTGACATTCTCTGCATCACCCAAATTTATGGTGATTGTTCGCTCTTCGTCAACGGCTTCGACTCTTCATGTCGATTCCATTCACGTTCGATCCCCCTCGATCGTCATCGTCGGTGTCATCGGAACCTCGAGAGACTTTCTTCATGCATATCCGGGTCACATGAGTCCTTATCATGATTATGCATAATGAAATGCCTGAGATGCGATGAGATAAGTTAGAGCAGGTCAACAATAAAAATCATGCATGCCGTTTTTGAAGAATTTTGGAAGTACTTTTTGTAAAATGTTTCAAGAACTCATCCTCATATCCTTGGATTTCCTCGTCCTTGCAAAACAATCAAATTTGGGAGCATGTGGAGGACTAGGCCTCAATGACCATCATAGGACTAGTTTGACGTGCCTCCACATGTTCTTAATAAAACATGCATCTATTTTATTGAATGAGGAAAGATAAGGCCGTATTTTAACACACACCACCCTCGACCAACGGCTCAAGATCGAGGCTAACCATAGTTCACGTTACAAATGACATAAACAGGAAAGAAGAAATTACGAGATCCCACGCAGGGAGATGACATAAAATGGAAGACTAGTCTAAACAAGAACCGCCTACTCGGAGGGACAGCTACAATTTCGGAGGACTCGGCTTCTTCGCGCGCCGAGATAGTGCATATGATGTCTTCCTCGAATAGCCCGGTCACACCATAAACGTCCCCCTCTTCTTCGGATAGCATCCTTGGAGGTCCCAGAAATGTCTCTTCTAGCAGTGGGAGAAAAGGCCTTTGGTTGTCCCCGTTTGTTTCAGTTCGAACAATACGTTCACCTCGGCCCCCTCGAGCATTTCGGCCTCTCTGCCCCCCATAGCCTCCTCGGTTGCCACGACCACTTCACTCAATACGACCCCATCGCCCTTCAACATATCCCAGGCCTCTCATTTTCGGGTTTTTATGAACTTCGATAGGCTTTCGCACACCTTGACCATGCGATCCAAGACCCTCTCCAAGGTTGTACCCGCTTGCCAGCATGATTTTTCCCACCGCTATGGCCGGCTTGGACAACTCAGGGACCTTCGCAAAAGACCCCGCAGGCACATGAATCATGGATACCAGCTCAAAGGTTTGAAAGCTAGATTCCTCGGTACACTCGGGCTCCACATAGGGGATAGCGGTCTCGTGGTATATCTTGAAGTCAGATTCTCCATGGATTGTAATAAGCCTATTGTCCACCACAAATCGCACCTTCTGATGAAGGCTGGAGGCAACGGCGCCCGCCGTGTGGATCCATGGCCTCCCTAACAGAAAATTAAAAGCGCTTGGTACATCTAACACTTGGAACAGGACTTGGAAAAGTACAGGGCCAATTAGCAGCTCAAGTTCAATTTCCCCTATCACCTCCTTCTTCATCCCGTCAAATGCCCGCACAGTAGACTTGCCAGTACGGATTCTCCCAAGATCAATGCCGAGACGGTGGAGTGTAGCCAACGGACATATATTGAGCGCTGAACCGTTATCGATCAACACTCTACAAACAAGAGTATTCTCATGCTTCACTGAGATATGCAGCGCTTTGGTATGATTAGGGCCGTCGGGGGGAAGATCTTCATCAGTAAAGGAAATTTGGTCTTTCAGTAGGATGGCCCCAACGAACTCTTCCAATTGGACTTCATCGATTGATTCTGGCACGTGCACCTCATTAAGGACTTTCAGCAAAATGTCCCTATGCTTCTCGGAAGATTTGAATAATTCCAGGAGAGAGATTTGAGCCGGCAACTTCCGCAATTGATCCACCACATTGAACTCACTTGGACTTTACTACGGCTAAGAATTGCTTTGCCTCCTCCTCGGTCACAAACCTTCTTTTCTATTCCTTTATCGGGTGCATAACGGCCCGATCGCGTGACAGCGTCTACCTCATTTGTTCCATAATCCCAAGGTACGGCTTTGGGGTCGAATTTGGGAGGATTCTCCAACACTATCACTCCATCTTTCTCTTGGGGCGGTAATTCAATCGTGACCAGTGTTGCATTCCCTCCTGTGACTTCAATTGCCGACATCTCTTCAACCATAAGGTCGATCACCGTGGGTTTAGCGACTTCCATCTCGATGTCATCAGCAGGCCCTTCATCAGATAGTTCAATCACCATCGGGGTTATCATAGCTATCATCCCTTCCTCAAACAATGCTGGTGTCATCGAAACTACCGGCACAACCTTCCTCACCCGGGGGATGCAAGTGAAATTGCAGAAAGATGAACAGAATGGTGATGGCACTATCATGGATACGACCCTCTCTTCCTCTTCTCCACGTCGGATCACTCCCATGGCTATCATCCTGCGGACGCGATTCAGTTTCTCTTCTAGGGTCACATCCTCCTAACCCCCATAGTATCCTCGCGGCACTAAGGACTCATACAACTTGGAAGCATCTACCATTAGAGGCAGTTGACCTGCCTGTGTCTCCTGAGAGATTGAATTCACTCCCTCTGCATGATTTGGCAAGGGATTTTGTTGCACATTAGGCTGAGCTTCCCTGAAAGTCAAAATGTTCTTGTCTAGCAACTGCTGGACTTTGTATCTCAAAGCACGTAGCAATCATCTACGTCATGCCCCCTTTCTCCCATGTGGTATTCGCGAGGTCTTTGTCACATCGAACCCGAAACCTTGCGGGGATTGTCTCTTGGTACCTCCTTCGCGACCATCCTCTTTTCGAGAAGCATAGGCAACAACTTTGACAATGGGCGAGGTAGCAGTGAAAATTCCTTTCGAAAAGGCCTCTTAGTCTTGTCATATCCTCGAGACGAGTTCCCCTGAACAATGACAGGCTTGTGGGCGGGTGTTACAGGCGGCCTAGGGGGAAGCGGCTGTTGCACCAGCGCTACTTCAACGGCGGCTTCCTTATCTTTTCTCATTGAGAATCTCTTCGTGCTCCCAGTAGATATCCTTCCCTCGATAATTGCCCACTCGACTCCTTCACCTACATCTACCAGTTGTGAAAACGTCTAGCATCCCGAGTACACTAATCCTTGGAAGTATTCAGGGGGCAATGTCTTGAGGAAAAGTTGTTTCATCTCCCTCTCATTTAAGGCCGGTTTCACTTGTGAGGCCATGGTTCTCCATCTTTGTGCGAAGGCTTTAAATGACTCATTCCTCTTCTTCTCAATGCGGGTCAGCTCTTCTCTCGTGCGGGCAAGCTCAGTATTAAACTTGTATTGCTGCAAGAACTCGTCGGCTAAATCTTCCCAACTGGTGAATTCTTCGATGTCCAGTGCGATGAACCACGTCAAGGCAATGCCTTCCAAGCTATCCTGGAACGTGTGAATGAGAAAGGGCACGTTGTCAGCATAACGAGCCATTTTCCTCATGTAGTACCTAAGGTGGGTCCCTGGGGCATCTGTTCCGTCATACTTCCTCGTGAACTCAGGCTCTTGGAAAGTCTCGGGGAAGTTTGTCTTGGTGTACGGGGACAACTTATCAACTCCTTTCAGCTCATACCCCTGCAAGGCGCACAGTCGCTCTTCCATTTTCGCCAGGCGTTTTTCACTTTCTTCATTTAAGCGAGGCATTGGCTCTTCCTTCAAAGGAGGATCCAAATTGACGATGATTGGTGTGACAGAAGGAGCTTCTTCGGCAGTCTCCTTTCCAGGGAGATCAGCGACGTGCGTGCCTCCCGTTGGAGGAGCATGTCCTGATGATGTGGGAGTAGACGTCCTAGTGACAGCTGCGACAGGGAGCTCCTTGAGCTTTTGGCTCATCTCAAGCATCATTGCAGTAAGTTGGGCCAGTTGGTCCTCCACCTTAGCCATACGTGTGTCGGTGTTTTCATTCTCCATCCTAACTTTCGCGCGCGTGCGAATCGGAGATCTCCTCTTAGCCGTGTTGACAATTGGACGGAAGTAGACAACCTGTTAGCACCTGAACAAGGATAGATAAGCATATATAAGCATTAAGTAATGATTAGGCGGTCGGCCCATGACAAAGATCTAATCGCCCCAACTTGTTCACTTCATTGAAAGCAAGGTTGCTACATAATGCAAGAAAAGATACGAGGGAGAACCCCAAAACAACGAAGCTATTTTGAAGACGAAAATACATTACTCTTAACTTTCGACACAATGACACGAGGCAAACTCCTTAACATTATAACGCATAAGGGCATGGTCCCACTACACATTGCATTGGACTCAATCTAACTAATGAGGACAGCTCCCGCTTGTGGCAGCCCCGATAACTCGAGTCAACTTCGAGGCACGCTCCTTGGCTTCTTCGAGCTTCCTTTTGAGGCACTTAATCTCGGCTCGATGGGTGGTCTTTAATGGCACGTCAGGAATTTTCGGGCGTAGACTCTCTAGGATCTTATGCCTAAGGATGTACTCCATCGAGGCATAGTAGGTCTTCTCTTGCCCTTCCAACTCATCTTCAGGCCATATCAGCTTCCGGGGGTGGCACATATCCCACATCGACTTGACTAATGCAACAAAGTCTTCATGATCCTGGCATCCGTCAGGGAAGTCTATCCTGAGCGGGTCTTCTTGAATTGTCGGCGGAAGTTGTTGAACCTCTTGGAATTGGCGAGCGACTTGGGTCGGGTAATACTCGGTGACTCCGGTAACTCCCAACAAAGGAATAGGTCCGAAGCGCACACACGAACCGTGCTTCTCGAACCGGAGCCATTTGGCATGCCATTGGAAATCCTCGGGTCCGGGGTTGGTCATGAAAGCTAACCACTCGAAATAATAATAATCGGGGCAAACGCTTTCCTATCTTTAAACTTCGGGATAGGGTGGCTAGAGTCGAGATGTTGTTTACATCATCAAGCTACCAAACCCCTTAACGTGAGAGAAGAACCAAATTTGTAAGAGTTCGGGAGGAGCATGAAAAACTTTGTCTTTGTTTTCTTTAAAGCGGGTAAGGGAAAGAAATGTTTCGTCGGGACGGCATTAACAAAACCCTTTCCCATACACACCTCACGAACTACCCATGCCATGGAAGGATTGATAGCATTCTTACAATATGGGAATAACACGAACCCGAAGAAAGCTAACAGGAAGATCCTATTCTTTTGAAAAGTTGGGGCATTTTGAAAAAGCTCATTTAAGAATGAAAATGGGCAGGTCTTGCGATTGGCTTTCAAAACTTTCCTCACATCCTCTTCCTTAACTCTAAGGAAATCAGATAAGGTCGATGCATGCTCGGTCCCTACGGTGGGGCTAACTAACTCCGACACCAAGGGCTTTCCAATGGCAAGACTATATTCTTCCAGGGTTGGAGTGAGTTCATGATCACCGAGTATGAACGTGCAAGTTTCGGGCACCAAACATGTGCTAACGCTTGCACGACACCGAGAATGAGTTTCTATCTCCAATAAGGGAAGTAAACGCCCAACATATGATCGCACCCAATCAAGGCCAGTTGGATCCAATCTATCCCACCATGCGTGAAGCTCGGCTTTCGGGACGGGGATGATGCGAAGGTCGGGTACCCCCATCGTATGACCAACCTAATTTATCATGGACCGACCAAAATGAAAGCGAGTAAGTAAATTGCGAAGAAGAGAATTCCAAAAAAAAACTTACCCTACTCATTGAGCAATGATGTCAAGGCCAAAGACATGCGCATGGACAGTGGTTCAATTTCTATTCTAAATGGCCCAAAATGGAGCCATAGGATCACGGGGCCGAACCAACAAGCTCGTGGCTAGGTCGTGTTACCCATGACTCCGGCCGTCAAAGGACTCGACCCGTGTCGCATGCTCGCAGACCAGGGTAGGGACCTCTGACATCAAGAAAGAAATTTCGGGGTTGAGATGGGCGACTCGTACTACATGCTTGTAGTCGGAGTGGTATCCACCTCAACACCATCCTAGGTGATCCTATGCGGCCCAGGTCCGGCGGCGAGTGCGTGTGCTATAGTGTAGTGCAATGCAGGAAACGCAAGCATGACAATTTATAGGCAAGCAGCACTTCATAAATTCAAAACATAAACATTCATTCCCAACTCCACACCTGCATGACAAATGGTTAACAATCACTCCTCCCCTTATAACTCCCAACTGCAAAAACATTTAACACATTTAATGTTAGGGGCGTACCTAGAATCCTCGCTGCCAGACAATAGTATTTTTGAACAAGATTAAATTGGCCTAAGTCCTCTAAAGTTTAAAACCAAGTCCCCAGCGGAGTCGCCAAGCTGTCGCGACCTACCCTCGAGAGGAGGGGAACAGGTTTAGGGGTATTGCCTAAAGGACGGGCCTAAGGCCCATGATTAGGCGCGGGCTCTCCCAAGCCCATACCCCGCGTGACGTTGGGATATTTTCAAGAATTTTGTAAAAAGGAGTCGCCACTAGCCTGTTGGGGTCGGCTAGAAACCAAGTGAGGCATGGGAATATACCTCACTTCCTACGCAACCAGAGAATCTAGGGTCGGGGACTTGATTACACTAATTAATCAATTAGTGCCCTTTCGGTACCTAATCTTGTTCATTTTAAAAGAAAAGCTTTTTTTTTTTTTGTCAAGCGCTTTGGATTGATTTTACATTCATCCACTAACATGCAAGGTGATCGTGTGCGTGCGCAAATCATTAAAATAACAACTATGGCTACCAAGATCCTAATTGCAGTAAAATTAACACATGCAACTAAACAATTGCAAACATAGTTAAACATGTAAATTAAACATGCAACATAACCAATATACGAGCAAATAAAAGCCTAATTATGCTATAAAGGCAAAAATTAGCAAATTCTAACCAAACCCCATATTTTTTGGAATTTTCGATTTTTTAATTAATTTTTAAAATTTTTTAATTTTAATTTTTTTAAATTTTAATTAATTTTTTTAATTTAATTTTTTAAATAATTTTTATATAAAAGAAAGTCGAATTTTTCTTGTTTTCTGAATTTTTGAATTTTCTGGATTTTTTGAATTTTTTTATTATTTTTTCGATTTTTTTATTTTTTGAATTTTTTATTATTTTTAAAAAATAATATTTAATATTATTATAATATTATACTTCAAGAAAAAGGGGTTCGGACCGGGTGTGCCCAATCCGGCCCGCGAACCCGGCCCGAACCCGGATCCGACACTTTCAAAAAAAAATTTAAATAATAATAATAATCATTAAAAAAAAACTAAAATCAACTCTTTTTGTCTTTTCCACTGCGTCCTTTCCCTGCTCCGTCTGCTCAACCACCCTTCCCGAAGCCAGCTTTTGCGGTTTTCCTCTCTTGCTTTTTTTTTTCTTTTGCTTTTTTTTATTTATTTGCTGGTTTTTCTTCTTCTTTTTTTTTTTAATTTGTTTCCTTCAAGTCGTCTTCTTCCTGCAAACTCTGCACGCCGAAGCCACCTTCTCTCCCACGCCCTCTTTCGTCGAAACTCGTCGATCAAACTAGCGCCCTTTTAAACAAGCCTCACTACCCATCGTCTTAGGCACCGACACCGCTCGCGCTCGGACAACCGTCGAGCCGACACACACTCTCTCGCCGATCGGACAAGGAGGAAGACGAGACCTAATTCGCATGAAAAAGCCCCAAATCGCAACATACGGCTATAAGCCCTAATCACGATGATGTAAACTAGACATGGACGAAACAAAAACGTGTGAAATAACAACAAAACATATCTATCAACAGCAAACGCATATACTGAGCGAAGATTCGAGGATGGTCATGTGGCTTTCTCTGAGGCATTTCGTCGAACACGCGAGATACACCGGTTAACCGAAGGAATCTGATCTCACTCGGGGTAGAGATTTGAGCAAACATCCACATGACATGTACAAGCAATACTAAAATCAGCTCATGGACCAGTTAATCGAGTCGGAACAGACATAAATGAAAAAAAAAAAAAAACAACTATCTCCGGGCTTCAATAAACTTGCAGAACTTAGATATCATTTAGACATTTTTACAAGCACTTGGTGTGCGCGACTGATACAGGGGATTTTCACTTGATAGAGACACTAGACCAAACCAAACTCCTACCACGCACCAGAATAAGCCTACCGGGAGGACCGGCTCGGACCGAAACCTGCGCGAACTAGCAAGCGCGAGTTCCGGCCCGACGCCCCCAAGAAACTAAGGGTACACAGTCATACGAATCCTACCTGGTTCGAAAGGAGGACTCCGGCGACGAACGGACCTCCAGCAACAACCCAAAAACCCTCCAAGCTTGAGCTTTGGTCTCCTCCATTCTCTCTCGACCTCCCCTCAAATCAAAAAAAAAATCCCCAAAACAGCCGAGAACCCCCATCTTCTTTTAACCTCGGCCAGCAAGCGCGCATGGCCTCTGCCACTGCCCGCTTGCCGGCCGAATCGCACCCCCTTATCCGCGGATCGCGCTGCTTCGCCTGCCCGTCGATCCCCTGCTCCCTCTGCCACTCCTCTGCTCGTCCTCCCTGATCTCTGTCGGTTCTGCAAATCTTCGAGCGAAGACCAGCAAGGGGAAAGAAAGAAAGGCTGGGTCGGGCTGCTCGCCTGCTTGCCGATCCCCTTGCTCCCTCTGCCGCTCCTCTGCTCGTCCTCCCTGTTCTCTGCCGCCCTTCTTTTTGCAGGTCGTCGCGCGAAGGAGGAAGACAGCCAGGCGTGGGCTAGGGGGGAAAGGAGGTTGGGTCGGGCCAAGGTTAGATCCGGCCCGACCCAACCATTTCCTTCTTTCTTTTTTCTTCACTTCTTTTCTTCTTTTTTTTTTAAATAATAATAACAATAATCTCTTTCTTTTATTTGATTTTTTTTAGTAATAATTTTGTGACTAATTCCTAATTTTGTATGCAATTAAATTATAAATAAAATGACGAAATTTAGGTGTCAACAGAACGCAAACCGCAAATCACTAATTGCCTTCACCATCCTAGCCGCTCTTGTATATGATGCTTTACTCTCCAAATTCTTGAATTGAAAAGCAAAACTAACACATGCAGCTTCTGTTCGGGTTTTTGGAAGGAATGAAAAATGTGTCTTGGCAAAGTAGAATGAATTTTGTCAAAATTAATTATGATAATTTGATTTCTTGCAATGCTAGGTCTAAATTTGCGTATAAATCTTCAACTTGATGTGGCAATGATACAAAGCAAAGCCTTTACACGTGGTCAAGGGGAATGCATGACGAAAATGAGTCATCTTAGTATAATTATCACTTAATTTAGATGTAGGAGGAATTTAGCCACAAAATCTTAATTTGTAAGACACATGGCCATGCAAAGCTTTGTTCTAGGATATGTGGCACTTCTAATTCTAACTAGTAAATTTTACAATGAAAAATGTAGCAAGCAGAACGTACTCCTTCTTCTAGCACTAGTAACACAAATTATTCAACAATATTATCGTCAATTAACTAAAACTTACGCAATTAATAACAATAATTAATTAGTAAGACTATAGTAATTTAATGGGATAAGTGCTGCGGAAGTCCTAAAACTTGTCGCGAAAGTGCATTTCAGTCCTAAAACTTACAAAAAGTTCATTTCAGTCCTAAACTTGTCGAAACATTACAAATGAGTCCTAAAACGACGCCGTTAACTTTTTCCGTTAAAAATGCCGACGTGGCATTTTAAATTATTTTTATTTTCCAGGTGGATTTTTTAATTATTTTTTAAAAAATTAGATTTATTCATTTTATCTTATTTTCATCAAAAAAGAAAAAATATATTTTTAAAAATTGTTTTTTTTTTTTTTTAATGAGTCCCCTCTCCATTGCCGTCGCGCGCCGCCCGTCGCCGAAGGGGTCGGTGACAATCGCCGGCCCTAGGTGGGGGTGGCCGGCCCTCGCCCGGCCAAGGTGAGGCCTCGCCGACCTCGGGCGAGGGCCGACGAGCCGCCGGCCCTAGGGCGAGGCCTGGTCAACCCTCACTCGGGGCTGGCGAGGGCCAACCAGCCTCGCCTAGGGCCAACGGCCGTCGCCCGCCCCGGGCGAGTCGTCGCCGCCCTCTCGGGGCCGACGACCGTCACCCGCCATGGGCGAGGCCTCGTCGGCCCTCGCTCGAGGCCGGCAAGGACCGACGAGGCCTCGCCCGGGCGAGCGACGCCGCCGGGCCTTGCCTAGGGCCGGCGAGGCCCACCCGTGTGGGCAACCGGCGATGGGCGGCGGCGGCAAATGGGGAGGAGACCGATTTTATTTTTAAAACAATTTTTAAAAATAAAAATTTTCTTTTATCTTTTTTAGTTTTTGGTGAAAATTAGATAAAATGAATAAATCTATTTTTTTAAAAATGATTAAAAAATAATTAAAAAATCTACCTGGAAAATAAAAAATAATTTAAAATGCCACGTCGGCATTTTTAACGAAAAAAGTTAACGGCGTCGGTTTTAGGACTCATTTGTAATGTTTCGACAAGTTTTAGAACTAAAATGAACTTTTTGCAAGTTTAAGGACTGAAATGCACTTTCGCGATAAGTTTTAGGACTTCCGTAGCACTTATCCCTAATTTAATTAATACCGTTCTATTATTAGCACACACATAATTCAATTCACACACTGAATCCGAAATAATTTACGTTCACAAAAATTACTAGCCGTGTCCCACGAAAGTTACGAATTCAATTAAAATCTTTGTGTGCTTGTCCAAATACTAAGGCAAATAATACTTAGCTCAAAATCCAAGTATCATTATCATAACACAAATTTTTGATATTATATAATTATAAATACGGAAATTCCGGATGTCACAATCCGAACTCTACTCCAATTGGTAACATTAGAGGTGAGTACTTGGTCCAATTCCACCGGGAACCAATTGGAACTGGCTTAGTTTGATCTAGTGGTTCTTGCTTTAGGACCACCAGATCAATCGAACTCAACTTGAGAATTAATTCCCAATTTGAACCGGCTTTCTTGTTTTGACAAAAATAAGAATTAGGTCACCAAGGCTAGAATCTATGGCTTCCAATGAAAGAGCATATCCACGATCAACTCAGCCAGCAACAACTCTCGCTAATAATTGTAGCAAACAATTATTATAATGACAATTTAAGTAGATGGATACATGTACGTTGAGTGAAATTAATACGCTTGATAAATAATCACTGACATTGTGTGATAGAAACTTGACAAATTATTTATGATTTTCAATCTCTCTTAGCAGACAAATCTAGTAGTAAAAATAGAATATTTAATGGTGAACACCATAGTCCAATAAAAATGAGTTTTAGAGTCAAGAACAATCACCGTGTTAAGTCTATTTTATTAGAAAAAAATTCACTTCCAATCACAGGCTTAAGAACCGCATAAATGGCCAATAATTGCTCAGCCCTCAACGGCGTTGATCCCAATAGAAATCAATCTCCAAAAGAGCTTGGCCCACGAGACTTAACCAAGGGCTGAAGCACGCAAAAACTTCAATCTCAAAGGCTTGAGAAGAGTGGCCAGACCCTTGCTGATTGCATGAGTCGACTCAGTCCACTACCTAGGGCACTTTGGCCCCAAAGAAAACCCATTATAGTATAAAAAAGTAAACATTGAGCATGCGACGATCGAGAGATTTCCATAAACCATAGTGTACAGTATATTTCTGTACTTAATTACGATGATAGGTCGTATGGCATTTTTGTCATTAGATGCGTCAAGCGTGACACAATTTTATGTTAGAACTTGGGTATTACAAAAGTGATGGCGATGAATGGACAGTCAAGTGGATTTTATGATATCGGTGTTAAGGAAATTCCTTATAATGTTTGAACATGACAAAATAAATCAAAAGCTATTAATGTATTTGATAATTGAGTAACATATTATACAGATGATAGAACGTATAAATGATATTGTCAAAGATTATATTTGAAAAAGTCAGAAGACTGGATAAAAATATTCAAACTTTATGTCCAAATTGAAAAGTCTCTTTAAACGAAACACACCCAGACTTCACATATAAAACGGGATATAAGTCCAAAGCGTAACAAGGTCCAGAACGAGACACAAGTCTAAAACGTGATAAGGTTTAGAACGAGACATATGTCCAGAACGTGATTAATTTAGAATGAAAGGTGTTTAGAACAAGACAACTTGATAGAACGTAACACAAACCCCAAACGTATAATGGCTAGTGATCTAGTTTGAATTCTACAGACTCAATCTAATTGATTGACAATTTGATCTTGAAGATGAGAAGTTTTTAAATGAAGAAGTTCTATTTATGAAAACTAAAATTTTGTTTGTATAAGTGATCAGAATCAACATGAGATTCTATTTATGTCACTCAATGACTATTTAATCTTCTTGATACAAATCTATCCAATGGGTAGATAGGAAGACGATCCTTTAGATACTATCTAACGGCTAGTTTGGAAATTGATGAATATTTAAGGAAACCAATGACCAAGGAGCAAGTAAGAGGCGTAGTGTAGAATCTAGAATTCCAAAGTCTAAGCGAACTTCAATTATACATTTGTCTTTCATGAGCTTGAACGTTTGTGATCATGAGAGAAATACCAAAATAATGACTTAGTAAGATAGTATGATATATTACTAAGTGTTTATCCTCAAAGTTATAATCTCTTGTTGATCATATAGTAGAATCCAGCCAGTAGACTATTAACGTGGGAAAGTGGACGTAAACTTGATCTAAGTCGAACCATCATAAATTTCGTGCACAACATTCTTTCCCCTTAACTCTTCTTATTTAAGTTTGTTGCACACTTACAAGTTATTATTCCATACATAACAGATTCTGAACATCTACCGGAAGTTCGGTGGTTCGTTTATCAGACCCTGATCCTAATTCAAATTTTGCTCGCAACTTATTTTATTACGCATTTATTTGTCAATATTTCTTTTAAACACCTATTCACCAATTCTAGGTGTTCATATTGGCTTTATCAATCGGAACGTAGATACACTAACGCGGCCTCCGCTAAACTTAAGGTGAGCCTGGAATTACTTGAATTGTCCATTTGCAGAATCATAAAAATACCATCATAGGTTCGAATCTAACCCTCAAAATAAAAGAGCCGTTCACGAGAATGGATGACTCCTTAGCGTAGCTAACCGTTTCCCCTTCTACACCCTTAGCCCGTCGCCTTAAGACCTTTCCTTCTAGATATGGCAGCCCACGACTTCAAAAAGAAAACATAAGAAATATTAGGTATAGCGATGCTAATCTCTCGTTTTAGTCAATTCACATGGATAACTTTCTTTTTTAAAGAAGAACACTACTGAATCAACACCAGAGTACTGTATCCCAAAGTCATTCTTTAGAACTGAGTCGAGGTACAATCAACCCCTCGACCCATTGATCTTTTTCAAGCCTGAGAAAGAAGGTCCGATGTAAAGGAACGAGGCCTACATTTAGCCAACAACGGCTGAGCATTGGGCATGATCAGGCCGGTCCCTTCCGTCATATCGATCGATTCCTCGGTAATTCGGTTTCATTCGAAGCACTGGATCAACGATCCGAGAGTCAACCCAATCGTGCACGAGGCAGGGTTCTCACCTGGACATCCTCTCCTTCCCGAGCCAAAAGGCATCATCTTATACCCGTCTCTCACGCCTTCCTTTCCTTCGAATCTCTCCGACTTGAATTTCGACACGTCAGGCCAATACTTGGGATCGTTCTGTATGGTGAACAGGTTGATTAGAAGCATCGTGCCTCACGGGACACGGTAACGACCTAAGCGAAAGTCCTCTGCCGATTCGTGAGGCACAAGGAGCGGACCCACGGGATACATCTGCATCGTTTCTTTACGATAGAATGGAGGTAGGGGAGGCTAGGCAAAGTCTGATTCGCTGACGAGGTGGTTGTGACCTACGACCTCGTCTATTTCGGCTTGAGCCTCCTTCAGAATCTTCAGATGGTTTAGCATAGCCAACAGTGCCCATTCCGTGGTCGTGGCTGACGGATCGGGTCCCGTTGATAACAAAGCCTGCCAGAAGAAAAATCCAGATATCCACACTTCATGCTTTAGTAACTCTTCATGAAATGAATAGGCATGAAATAAGATGCAGGTATGGCTAGCTTCCGAGATAAAATCCCTACATCATATGCGTTATCTGTCGTAGCATTATATATAGTATAAAAAATATACAAACATGCATGCGGAAAGGACCACACTTCAGTTTTCTTTCAGTAAGAAGGATTGGCAGAGAAGCTCCAATTACAACAGTAGAATTCGAAAAATGTCGGCCTGGGAGCATCGTTATGCTCCGCCTTTCTTTTTATTGGACTTATTAAATGGTCACGAGAAGATTGAAGAGATGATAGACCCAAAACATAATGACTTACGACCTGACCGGCATCTCGAATTTAGACGTGAAAAGTGAAACAACAATAAATGCATGATAATATTTATATCAAAATCGTAAATTAATTAGCATGCATCAGATAGCAGATTGGCTGAGTGCAACATAATCAGCTACTAAAAAGAAAATAATAACTTTTAGTTTATCAGTTTTGTAAAACAATTATGATATAATTAAAGATATTCAGCAGAAAAAGACAAGCAAACGAAAAGTAAAGAGATTCACAAGCAATTGCTTAAGGCTCTTGATAATTTCATCTTGGTAGCAGAGACAAGAGCACCTGGATCAACGTTCTCTTCTTCCCTACGTCTGCCGCCTCCGATGACTCGTGGCCCCCACTGGTCCGGCTCTCATCGATCAAGCTCTGCATGAACTCATCCCTCTTCTTCTGCGATGCCATTAGCTTCTCCTCAGTCCTCCATCCCGTTCGGCCTCATCCACCTCAGGAACGGCAATAACTCACCCATTTCCGTAGTGTCCTGGTCCTCAACGACTCTGTCACGATCTCCCTGAAGTTTATCTCCTCCTCCGACTCCCCCACGTTCTCTCCGTAGTACCCCCGCAGAAAAAGATCAACTCAACTTCAGTTCACTTTAAAAATTTTAACGTTAAATGAATATTCTGGCGGTACCTCTTTCCAGCGATCATCTGCATCATCACGTTCAGCATCAGCTCGAAGAAAGTGGACTTCATGTTCATGCTCTGGCCGCCACTCTTGGCGAGCCAATGGAGTAGCGACTTCACCTCGTCGGCCTGGATGCTTGAGAGTGTCAGAAGGCAGTTGGTAGAGAGGATCTCAAGGGAAGCGATGCGGCGGAATTTCCACCAGTGGCCACCGTAAGGGGGCCAGGTGAGGCTAGTGTAGTTGTAGCCAAGGTGCCTCCCGACGAGGAGGCGGGGACGGTTCGGGAAGATGACATCGTTCTTGGTGAGGCACTCCTCGGCAGCGTCCAGGGAGGAGACGATGAGGACGCGGTGGGACCCAAACCGGAGGAGGGTGACTGGGCCGTGCTTCCGGGAGATCGAGGATAGGGAGTGATGGAGGAGATTGACAAGAATCGTGAAAAATGGAGAGAAACTTTTTGTATTCTGTATTTTTCAAGCTTCAGTGTACAAATATATGACTATAAATATATGACTGTATTTGTAGTACAGTAAATGAATCAGAAAATATTTACACAATATTAATTTTCCTAAAATAAATTATATCTACGATTATCAATTATCTGCTGAATCAAATCTTAAGGCTAAATCAATTCTTTCTCCAACAGAGATTCTGGAGGAGGTAGAGGTGACCGATGACCGGGAGGGCCGGGAACAGGCTCGGCGGGAGTTCCAGATCTTTCGGAGAAAGAGTTTCGGCACCAAGTAAACGGCGAGGAAGAGAAGGAATTAATTCACCGCCCAGATATGGCGGAGCAAGTGCTTCACAATCGCGTAAGAGGCAAGGAAGAGCAGGAATTCGATCACCTCCCGGGCATCCTGGAGCAAGCGCTTCGAGATCGTGTAAAAGGCGAGCAAGAGAAGGAATCGGATCACCTCCTGGATTTTGCGGAGCAAGTGCTTCCCGATCGCGAAGGAGGCGAGGAAGAGAAGGAATTGGATCGCCATTTGCGCGTGCGTGCGTGCGAGTGCTCTGTGTGTCTGGCTAGGGGACAAGAAGCAAAGCTGTTCGGGGAAGATTCCTTGCCGCTCGTGGAACAAAATGAAGGAAGGAATAACTTGTGACCCAAGGCAGCGAAGTCACCACCTGGTAGGGACGGTCGGTAGTGGATTTTCTAGAAGACGGAGAAGATTCATAAGGTCGTGATGGATCGTAAACGTGTCTGGTTTTAGCTCATATATCAATGGAAGGTGCTCACTTGATATCGCGATTGTGATGTATGATACTTTGCAACTTTGCATGGGTTGAGCTCGCTCTTTGGCGGTAGGGATTTTCTTTTTTCCCCGATTTACGTTATGTCCGAAATGTGGACTTCTATTCCTTCAACACCGGCGGTGTTCGGTCAAGACTAATTCCGACGTGAACAAGGTGAATATCTATTGTTAACGTGGTGGAATCTCGCGAGAGATCCACGTGTCTAGCAGCTGTAGTTGCGTATTTCATGGAGACTAACTTCATGTGAAAAATTGAAGGACTCTTTGAGAATGAAAAGAAAAGGAAGGAAAAGGCAGCGGGATTTAAGGATATGGCATTGAGCTGGATCTTTTGTTTTCCTGTCTTATAGAGCCGAAATACATGGGAAATGTTGCTTTTTAGTTTGACTTTCAAGTGTTCGAGTTTCGATAGCATCTACTGATAATTCTTTCAAAATGTCCCAGTCTATCCAATATTTTCATTATGACTTGCTTGATTTAGCATCCTTGTTTTAAACCACACTATCCCGTGCAGATGTGAGTTGTAGATATAGATATAATGAAAAATCACAAGTATCGTAACAGAAAATTATTATTCCGCGCTTTTGTTCTTCATAGTGAATTTCGATGTGCAAGTAAATGTCAAAATCCGTTGGTAAAAAAAGGGACAACTTATTTTCCATGTAAATTTTGAAAACTTTTCAACACTTTTGAGAAATAATTGACTCTATTTCATAACTTGCCAATGACCAAAGTTATATGAACTTGCCAATTCGAACATTCGTAACTTACAAAGAATTCAAATCTATTACTCTTATATGAAACTACAACCTAAATTAGAGTATTTCAAACTCATTAGAAAATTGATTTGCACCGTAACAAATAGATCAATGCATCCGGGTTTTGTGCCTAGATTGACCCTTTGATGCTTAAGTTAGCACCGTACAACAAGAGAGGGAGGGAGGGCGAGAGGGAGAGTACTTAAGTGCTCAAATTACTATTTTTATGTAATTATTACTAAATTGTCAGATTAGCGTGACGAATATGTCCATATCGTTCTAGGGACTAATGCATGTTTAACTCTTCAATAATGGTAGGATCATTGCATGCTCTAATGATCAGCTTGCCGGGTATACACCGATTGACTAGCCAAAATCACCTTTGTTGGGACCGAATACCGATTGGAGCTGTACAACACGGTTTCATAAATCAGTGCAATTTTTTCCTATCTAAATCAATAATTCTTTTAAATTAGTCGAAATCCACCAAAACTTTTTTCTTTTCCTATGTCAAGGTGTATAATCTAGGATAGGTGATGTTGCTTATTCGAGTACCGGAGGAAACGGGTAAGGATGACAATTATAATTGCTATCAAAGCGACTATAACGTTACGGATAAATAAATTTTTCCAAAGCTTAGGAAAATTATCAAGCCAGCTGTTTCGAGTCATGCAAATAAAGCTATATCCAAATTTTGACTTCACTTTGCAGTTTGTTGCTTGGTTGCCATCTAACTCAATTCCTAGAGTTGGACTAGTTAAGCATTGAGATGCTCGAATTTAGATCGAGGAAACAATTATGATTTGATTTGGCAGCATCGAAAGGGTTTGTCTCTAGACCATGATGACGGGTGCCGTTGACTTGTCCCTAGATCAGTGATTATGATGTTGCTAACCACAGAGAGGGAGAGGGAGAGGCATGCTTGGCAGGCAATGACCGATATTTGTTAAAACTGCTATCACATGTCTGAAATGTTTGTATCATTCTTCGATTTTAAGAAACGTTGATTCGTATGCAAAATAGGCTCAACCTTATCACGGTTTACAATATATTACAATGTTTTTGTAGTTAGCTCCGAGTACATATCACTATCAAGTGGAACCCGCCACATCAATGTGGACACGCCGATGTAGCCTCCACTAAATTCAAGGTGAGCACCGGAGTTGACTTAAATTGTCTTGTGTGCGTAGTCGTGCAGATATATATTCCTCTCGAGCAGAGACTCCGCAATAGCGACCTACCGTGCAAAGACCGGCAATCAGTTCACCTAATCCTTTATTCTAGGGGAAGACTTTGACTATCATGAAGTCGTGCCTGTAGCTATGTTCTCCAATGATGCATCATGCGTTCGACCCAAGGAACATTGAATTCCTATTTTGTATTTTCACGGGTAGATCTGCGAAATCTCAAGTATGGCGATGCTAATCTCTCGTTTCAAACACTTTTTTTTTTTTTTTTTTTGAACTGACTCGTTTCAAACACTTCACATGGCGGACATTCTTATTCAAAGCAGAACACTATTGTAGCAATACCAGAGTGCTATATCTCAAAATCATTGTTCAGATCGACTCATGCCTGAGAAAGAAGGCCCAATGTGAAGGACCGAGGCCTGCATTTTGCCAACAACGGCTGAGCTTTGGGCATGGTGAGGCCGGTCCCTTCCGTCATGTCGATCAGTTCGTCACTAATACGGTTCCACTCAAAGCACTGGATCAACGACCCAAGCGTCAACCCGACCATGCGCAAGGCGAGGTTCTCGCCCGGACACCCTCTCCTCCCTGAGCCGAAAGGCATCATCTTGTACCCGTCCCTCACACCTTCCATCCCTTCGAACCTCTCCGGCTTGAACTTCGCCGCATCAGGCCAGTACTTGGGATCATTTTGTATGGAGAACAGGTTGATCAGGAGCATTGTGCCTTGTGGGACGCGGTAACCTCCTACGCGGCACTCCTCCGCCGATTCGTGAGGCACAAGGAGTGGACCCACGGGGTACATCCGCATTGTTTCGTTCATGACGCAATGGAGGTATGGCAGCTTAGGCAAGTCCGATTCGCTGATGAGACGGTTGTGACCAATGACCTCGTCTATTTCGGCTTGCACCTTCTTTAGAATCTCTGGATGGTTTAGCATAGCAGACATAGCCCATTCCATGGTTGCGGCCGATGTATCGGTTCCCGCCGATAACAAAACCTGCCAAGAGAAAAGACCATACATCCACGTTTATACATCCACGTTTCAAGCTTTAATAAACTCCTAGTGAAATAGAAAGAATGAAATAAGATGTAGGTGTGACTAGCTTCCAAGATAAAATCGCTACACTCTATGATTGTAGGGCTGGGAGCATCACTATTCCCTGCTTTTCTTAGCACTAGATTTATTGTATGGTTTTAAAAAGATCATGATAGAGCTGGTCCAGATAACAGTCAAATAAAATATTAGTTGAGTGCAACTTATTCAATTACCCAACATTAAATTCTACAGCTTGTAACTGGTCGATTTTGCAATTTGATTTTCACATGATGAGCAATATTCAGCTGAAAAAACAAGGCAATGGAAAGCAAGGAGGCTCACCAGCATGAGGCTCTTGATAGTCTCGTCTTTGTAGTACTCCGGCTCAGTCTCTCTCAGAGACAAGAGCACTTGAATCAACGTTTTCCTCTTCCCTCCTTCCACCGCGGCCGTCTCCGGCGACTCGTCGCCCTTGCCGCTCCCGCTCTCGTTGATCAAGCTCTGCATGAACTCATCCCTCTTCTTCTGCAACTCCATCAGCTTCTCCTCCACCCCCTTCAGCCCCATCCGCCTCAGGAACGGCAAGAACTCGCCGATGTTCGTCGCGCCGCCGACCTTGAACGACTCTGTCACGATCTCCCTGAACTTTCTCGCCTTCTCTGCCTCCCGCACGTTCTCTCCGTAGTACCTGCGCGGAAAAGGATTAATTGAACTTCGGCTCAATTTAAAAGTTCAAACCGTTAAATATGAAAGCGCGATTTGATGTTTAAATATTCTGGCAGTACCTCTTTCCGGCGATCATCTGCATCATCACGTTCAGCATCAGCTCGAAGAAATTGGACTTCATGTTTACGCTCTGGCCGCCGCTCTTGGCGAGCAGCCGGAGCAGCGACCTCACCTCGCCGGCCCGGATGCTCGACAGGGTCAGGAGGCGGTTGGTGGAGAGGATCTCCAGGGAGGCGATGCGGCGGAGGTTCCGCCAGTGGTCGCCGTAGGGGGACCAGGCGAGGCTGGTGTAGTTGTAGCCGAGGTGCTTCCCGGCAAGGAGGCGGGGGCGGTTGGCGAAGACGACATCGTTCTTGGTGAGGCACTCCTCCGCGGCGTCCGGGGAGGAGACGACGAGGACGCGGCGGGAGCCGAACTGGAGGAGGGCGACGGGGCCATGGCGCCGGGAGATCTGGGACAGGGAACGGTGGAGGGGCTTCTTGAGGAGGTGGAGGTGGCCGATGACGGGGAGAGTGGGGAAGGGGCTGGGCGGGAGGCTGCGGATCTTGTGGAGCAAGCGCCTCGCGACGGCGTAGAAGGCGAGGAAGAGGAGGAATTGGATCACCATATCTCGCGCGACTGTGCGGGAGCGTTCTGTGGGTTTGGCTAGGAACCAAGCAAAAGCCAGCGGCGGGGATGCGTAGAAGCTTAATTGGTGGGTCTCTATTTGAACACGGATGTTGAAACTTCGAGGAATCGCGTGTCTATTTGTATATCGTGGCCAAAATCAAAAGGAAAAATAAAAAGAAGAAGAAAAAGAGAGGTGTCCGCATCAAAGGTGCGTAGAAAAGGCAGTCGAAAAGGTAGACTAGTGGAGGAACCTTCCTGGCCCATGGGAACTTAATGAAGGAAAGAAAAAAAATTGGAGGGGGACCCGGGGCAGCGAGATGGACGGTTGGAAAGTGGATTTTCTAGAAGAAGTTTGACCCCATCGAGGCTTCTAATACGTAGAGAGGTGATCAGTTTCCGATTTAATTTTCAGATAGTCCAATGGGACTGGCTATTTCAAAGGGAAGAATGTTTCGAACTCTCTTTAGAGGTGAAGGAGATCCAGAGAAAGGAAAAGACCAAAAAATGAGAGTAGACATGAGTATCATAGGGCAAAAGGGAAAAGACCAAAAGAGGAAATGAGGCGTGCATATGACATTTAAAAAATAGAAATAAATAAAAAGAAAATAATTGGTCCAGGCAATTCGATTTCCCTTTTGGAATTGAGAACCAAACCGGCACCCCGAACCCAACTAATTGGTTTGGACTGGTTTCAGTTTAGTCGATTTGTTTTGATCTCCCCTATTAAGATAGGAGGACTTATAAGGTTGTAATCAATCGTAAGCATGTCAGGTTTTAGCTTTTAAAAAATAAAAGGTGCTCCATTGATGTCACAATTGTAATGTGCAGCACTTTCTAGGTTCACACAGGGTTGAGTTTGCTCTTTGATGGTAAAAGTTCTTTTCAATATACAAAAATGTTGGGAATTCAAGTCAAATTACGATGCGTGGCGAATTTTGTGAGCATGCTGAATGCATTCGGTGCAAAGGAAAAATAACTTCACCAAGGCATAAACAAATGCTCTAAGTTTCGCCAGCAGAGAATACGACATGCCACTAATTGGAGTAAACAGCTATTATAGCAAAAATCAGGCTGATTCTCGAAATTAATATACCTGATAAATTATCCTGAACATTGTCTTTAGTAACCAAAAAAAAAAAAAAAAAAAAAAGACCAAGCATTGTTTGAGAATATTTTTGACAAATCAATATAGTTTGACAAAAGGAACTTCAAATTTGTAATTTTTATTGTCTTGGACAAATCGTGGCACTGGCCCAATATATGAAACGTTACACAACAGTCTTCAATGGACCTTGAAGACGGTTGAAAGAAAAAGCTACAAACGAAAAGAAAAAAAAAATGTAAGAAAGAAAATAGCAATAAGAGTGAACTTTTAATGTTCTAGAGAATTATATTAAACTAAACAAAGAAAACTATAGAACATATATATAACTAGGCATATATGCCCGTGCGTGCCCCAATTCCTTAGGAAAACAAAAGTTGTGTTCTCCAAATTTTTCTCAACAAACTAATCTAGTAGCAAAAATATGGTTTGGAATGACAAAGACTACACTTCAATAAAAATGTGTGAATAAAAGAAAACTCACCTAAATAGGTTTAAAAAAAATTCACTTCCAATCGTGGGCCTTAGGTCCGCTAAGGTGGCCCAGCAACTGTTCAGCCCTCGAGGGCGTCGAATCCAAGAGATTCGTAACCTCGAAGGGGCTTGGCATAAAAGACCCCACCGTCATGCCCTAACACGCACAATCCTCAACCTGAAAGGCATGGGGAGGATGATCAAAACCCTCGCTCGGCGCATGGGGGCAAGGCTTAGTCCGTCCGCTGAGGACACTTTTAACCCACGAAGGGTAAGATAATTACTACCTTGGTACATCTCAAAAAGGATTCTTTCTCCCCTAGTGTCTCTCTCTTTCACTTGCCTCTCACCATTCTCCGTCCCCCAACGTAAATATTGGATGGTCCTTTTGAGACTAAGCTCAGGTGGCTTCATTGGCCTTGCAGGGTGTGCAGTTAGGCCGGTCATATGGAGGTTCAAGCAGCACGGGCACAATCCACTTAGCTTGCAACAACTCATACTAGTAATTGTAGCAAACAACTATTATAATGACAATTTAACTAGATAGACGTATGTATCTTGCACACAATATATGCTTGATAAATAATCACAGACATTGTGTGATAGAAACTTGACAAATTAACTTGTGGTCTGCAATCTCCCTCAACAAACATATCTATTCGCAAAAATAGAATATATAATCATTTACACTATGATTCAATAAAAATGAAATTTAGAGTCAAGTACAGTCGTCTCCATAGTTTTATTTTATCAAAAAAAAAAATTACTTCTTATCACAGGCTCAAGAACCACTTATGTAGCCAACAATTGCTTAGTCCTCAAAGGCAATTGAATACCAACTTTAACTCTAATTCCAAATTTGTGCATAGTAGTAGCTCTCCGTCCAAAACCTCTCCTCATCATCCTCAAATTTAGGGGTGAGCATCGGCTCGGGGTCAACCCTGGACCGACCGTGGACCGGCCCAACCCTGCCGGTCCTGGTCCAGTTCCCAAGGAGACTGAGTCGGTCCTCGATCCTGGAATTCCTGGACCAGCACTATGTGGATCGGTCCTTGATCCTGAGAATTCTTGGTCAGTCCAACCCGGACCAACCCTAACTATATATATATATATGTAGAGAAAACCTTAAAATAAAACGGCATCAACAACATTAAACAGCTCTTTAGCGAGAAGTTCAAATAATTTTATATTGTTCTTTAATAACTTAGGTTTTTAATGTCTTTTACAGTGTTAATAGTCATAATTTTCGAATGAGGAAAATGTTTTTGTGAGAAGTCTTCACGGCGTCCAAAAAGGCATCTTATGGTATCCTCCTCTAGTATTTGTTTTCTTCTATCTTATTTGTCCTCTTAGTCTTCAATTTTCCAAAATCGAAAGAAACAATTTCTCCGCTCGCCACTCGACACTAGCCTTACTCGCTTTGGGTCACTCGTGCCGCTTGTCGCTTGATGCTCGCTTGGCTTGTTGCTCTCCACTCAACATTCGATGCTTATTTGGTTCGACGCTCACCCCACTTGACCCTTATCGCTTGCCTTTCTTAGCTAACATCGCTCATCATCGAACCCATTGGGTTGGTACCATTAGGGGTGAGCATGGTCCGGGTTGGTCCGGGCCACCCCCTAACCCTAGGACCAACCCATACAGTGCCAGTCCTCAATTTTTAAGACCGAGGACCAACCCTATTGAGCCTGGGACCAAGGACCGAACCGACCTAATGGGTTCGATCCGGTTCCAGGGTCAACCCGGGACCGATTGATAATTTTTTTTCGTCTTATTTTTTATACTCCCTAAAAAAGCAAACCTATAAATTCAAATTACATATCCATCGACAATGAGGCATTGTGCAACTAAACTATAAATACCAATACATATTTAGCAAATTTAAGATGACACAATAATAGAAATTTTGTGCCTACTAACCCGCTCATCGAGATATGGGATAAGATGGAAAGTTCTTATAATAATCTATCTTTAATATTCATAACACCATATGTAAAAGCGTTTTCTTGCATTTGATCATGTAAAGTCCACTCAATTAAAAAATGAACTTCACACCACTTGACTAACATTTGATCATGTAGAGTCTACTCAACTAAAAAATGAGCTTCACATCACTTGACTAGCAAATCACCGTAGTAACTACAGTACTACTCTACTCTTCAAAAACTTCTACCATTTGACACAAATTGAAAAACAAAGTACAGCTGAAATTCATTAGTAGAAACAATTAAATCATAAAAAGTTCAAAATATTTAATATAAACCATGAATATATAACTTCATATCTTGTTAATTCACTTGAATTTCTAAACACCTGAAAACAAAACAAACTACACATAATTAGTACTCAACAAAAGTTTTAAATTGAAATTACTAGTAGTGCTATTGATAGAACATCTCAATATAATATAATATAACAGACATTTTACTTAGATTTGAATATATAAAAGAATTATATATAATAATATAATATAATATAATATAATATAATATAATATACAGGGTTGTCCAGGGTTGGACCGACCCAAAACTCTTAGGACCGAAGACCAACCTATACAGTGTTGGTCTTGGAATTTCAGGACCAAGGACCGACCCAGTCTCCTTGGGAACCGGACCAGGACTGGCAGGGTTGGGCCGGTCCAGGGTCGATCCAAGGTCGACCCTAGACCGTTACTCACCCCTAGGTACCATCCTCGGTTGCCCTTTCAAGAAGTACAAAAACTAAAATAAAAAATTATTGGTTGGTTCTAGGTTGCCCTTGAAACCAAACTGAACCTATTAGGTCAGTTCGGTCCTCAATCGCTTTTTTAAGGTGTACAAATTATCTGTTGGTCCCGGGTTAACCCTGGAATTGGATTGAACCCATTAGGTTGGTTCGGTCCTTGGTCCCAAGCTCAATAGGGTCAGTCCTCGGTCCCAAAAATTGAGAACCGGCACTGTGTGGGTTGATCCTAAGATTAGGGGGTGGATCAGCCCAACCCGGACCATGCTCACTTAAAAGGCATCGGTCCCAAGAGAGATGGCAACCTCCAAGGGGCTCAGCTCGTGAGACCTAGCCGGGGGGGCCAAGCACACACAAACTTCAATCTTGAAGGCTCTAGGAGAGTGGCCAAACCCTGTTTGATGCATATGGGTCGACTCAGTCCACCTCCCAAGGGCACTTAAGCCCTAAAAGAACCCCCTCATAAGATGAAAAAGTAAAGATTGTTTGCTCAAAGGGTAAGATAAATCCTCTTTTGATACATATCTTAGGAAGGATTCCATCTTCGTTGGTCTCTCTCCATTTACTTACCTATCTCCATCCCTTATCTGTTAACTTAAGTATTGGCGGGTTCTAATTCCAAGCTCAGGAGGCTTCCTTTGTTATGTGATGTGCAATTAGGTCGGATCCTTTAGAGGTTCAAGCAAGCACAACAGGACTCAAAAAGACCGGGCATCAACCATACTAAATGACAAATAAAATAATTTTATCATGTCCTTCCTCCAAGCCTTGGGGTTTCGATGCACTACAAATAAAATATTTTGTGTGAACTATCCGAGGTCTCGCCGGCCTTCATTGTTCATACATCGAGATTGCCTTAGACGCTGAGCCCCCAAATGCCAAACGGGCAAAGAGGCTTGTATCAAGACTTAAAATTCAAATGTGGATACATTGCATTAAGCATATGATGATTGGCAAATTTTCAAATACACTTAACGATGCTATTGTGTTTGGTATGATGACGCAACATGACATTGTAAAAATTAATATACAATGTATCACAATGTCTTTGTAGTCAGCTACGAGGACATGTTATAATCAAGTGGAACCTGCCCAGCAATGTGGATATGCTAATGTGGACTCCCTTAAATATATTTAAATTGAGCACCGAAGTTGGACTTGATTTATCTTTTATGCAGACAATCATCAAGACACATTTTCCTCTCGAATAGAGACTCCCCTAAATCTAGCGGAAGACTTTGGACTATCGTAAAGTCATGCCTGTCGCTATGTTCTCCAAGATGCATCACGTTGTTCGACCGCAAGGAACGTTGGATTCCTATTTCCCTATTTTTGGTTGGATTTGACTAATTCATCGCCAGAAGAATCTCAAGTACAGAATCGCTTTACAGGGCAGGCTTTCTTATTTAAAGAAGAAAACTAATGTATTAGAACCGGAGCGACACATCTCAAAATCTTTCTTTAGAACTAGGTCGAGGTGTTATCTACCCCTCGACCCATCAATCGAGCTCAAGCCTGAGAAAGAAGGTCCGATGTGAAGGAGCGAGGCCTGCATTTAGCCAACAACGGCTGAGCTTTGGGCATGGTCAGTCCGGTCCCTTCCGTCATGTCGATCTGTTCGTCGCTAATTGGGTTCCACTCAAAGCACTGGATCAACGACCCAAGCGTCAACCCGACCATGCGCAAGGCGAGGTTCTCGCCCGGACACCCTCTCCTCCCTGAGCCGAAAGGCATCATCTTGTACCCGTCCCTCACACCTTCCATCCCTTCGAACCTCTCCGGCTTGAACTTCGCCGCATCAGGCCAGTACTTGGGATCGTTCTGTATGGAGAACAGGTTGATCAGGAGTATCGTGCCTCGTGGGACGCGGTAACCTCCTACACTGCACTCCTTCGCCGATTCATGAGGAATAAGGAGTGGAACCACGGGATACATCCGCATCGTTTCCTTCACGACACAATGGAGGTAGGAGAGCTTTGGCAAGTCTGATTCGTTGACAAGACGGTCGTGACCCACGACCTCATCTATTTCGGTTCGCGCCTTCTTCAGAATCTCCGGTTGATTTAGCATAGCCGACATTGCCCATTCCATGGTCGAGGCCGATGTATCAGTTCCGGCCAATAATAAAACCTGCCAAAGAGAAAAGACCGTACATCCACATTTCAAGCTTTAATAAACTCCCAATGAAATAGAAAGAATGAAATAAGATGTAGGTGAGACTAGCTTCCAAGATAAAATCGCTACACTCTACTATTATAGGCCTGGGAGCATCATTATTGTCTGTTTTTGTTAGGATCCATCCGTTTTGCGAAAAATATCATATTTTCATAAAATATTTTCTAGGAAGTCATCTTTAAAAAAAAAAAAATCATATTTTCTAATATTTGGCTAAAACTTGAAATTTACGTGGAAAATATTTTCTATTGTTCATTATCTAATTTGATTTTTGGAAAAAAAAAATTACCAAATAAATTAAATATTTTTAATTGACCAAAAAATTAATTTTAATTTTTATATATTTTTTACAAACTGAATTTTTAATTATTTTATTTTTCAATTTTTTTTTTTATTTTTAATTGTCCTTTTTCTTTTCTTTTTCCTTTTTCTTTTCCTCCCTCCTTCTTCCTCCTCCTTCCTCCACCGATGCATGCCTCAATGTGGCCGATTGCCTGGCGACCGACCAAGATGCAATTGCCAGATCCAACGAGCTTAAGGCTTAGTCGATCCGGGTGAGCCGCAAGCTCATCGACCAACGGACTCGGCTCACCTAGGCAATCTTTGCCCCGGCGAGCTCACGGCTCGCCGGATCTAGCCTTGGGTGAGGTTGGAGTTGGCCAGTCGCCAACCAAAGAAGAAGAAAAAGAAAAGGGAGGAAAAAAGAAAAAGAATTAAAAATTCAATTTAAAAAAAAAACATAAAAATAAAGAAGAAGAGGGAAAACAAAGAAAAAAAATAAAAAGGAGAAAGTGAGGGTTCATAGAAGTGTGAGATAAGAGAGATCAAATGTGAAAAATGTTTTTCACTTGTCAAAAGTGAAAAATATTTTCCCCTAATTTTGACTTTTTTTTTTTTTGCCTTTGTAGAAAATGTTTTCCCCAAATAATTCATTTTCCGTGAAACGAATATACGAAAATTCGGAAAACTTTTTTCCGAAAGTTATTTTTCACGAAACGAACAAAGTCTTAATATTAGATTTATTGTATGGTTTTGAGAAGATTGAAGAGATTATAGAGCTGGTCCAAGTGATAGTCAAATAAAATATTAGTTGAGTGCAACATTACTTAACATTAAATACTACAGCTCGTAATTGGTCAATATATATTCAGCTGAAAAAACAGGGAAAATGGAAAGCAAAGAGGCCGACCAGCATGAGGCTCTTGACAGTCTCGTCCTTGTAGAACTCCGGCTCAGTCTCCCGCAGAGACAGAAGCACCTGAATCAACGTTTTCCTCTTCCCCCCTTCCGCTGACGCCTCCAGCGACTCGTCACCCTCACCGCTCCGGCTCTCGTCGATCAAGCTCTGCATGAACTCATCCCTCTTCTTATGCAACGCCGTTATCTTCTCCTCCAACCCCTTCAGCCCCATCCGCCTCAGGAACGGCAAGAAATCGCCGATGTTCATCACGCCACCAACCCTGAACGACTGGGTCGCGATCTCCCTGAACTTTCTCGCCTCCTCTACCTCCCCCACGTTCCCTCCGTAGTACCTGCACCGAAAAGGATTAATTGAACTTCGGTTCAGGTTAAAAGTTTAGACAGTCAAATATGAAAGCGCGATTTGATGTTTAAATATTGTGGCGGGTACCTTTTTCCGGCGATCATCTGCATCATCACGTTCAACATCAGCTCAAAGAAAGCGCCCTTCATGTCCACGCTCTGGCTGCCACTCTTGGCAAGCAGCCGGAGCAGCGACCTCACCTCGCTGGTGCGGATGCTCGACAGGGTCAGGAGGCGGTTGGTGGAGAGTATCTCGAGGGAGGCAATGCGGCGGAGGTTCCGCCAGTGTTCGCCATAGGGGGACGAGTCGAGGCTGGTGTAGTTGTAGCCGAGGTGCTTCCCAGCAAGGAAGCGGGGCGGTTAGCAAAGACGATGTCGTTCTTGGCGAGGCACTCCTCGGCGGCTTCTGGGGAGGAGATGACGAGGACGCGGCGGGAGCCGAACTGGAGGAGGGTGACGGGGCCGTGCTGCCGGGAGATCCGGGACAGGGAGCGGGGGAGGGGCTTCTTGAAGAGGTGGAGGTGGCCGATGACGGGGAGGGCGGGGAAGGGGCTGGGCGGGAGGCCGCGGATCTTGTGGAGCAAGCGCCTCGCGATGGCGTAGAAGGCGAGGAAGAGAAGGAAGTGGATCACCATTTGCGCGAGAGCGTGGGAGCGTTCCGTGCGTTTGGCTAGGAACGAAGTAAAAGCAAGCGGTGGGGTTGCATGGAAGCTTTGTGGGTCTCTATTTATAGGCGAACGTTCGAACTTCGAGGAATCATGTGTTTATAGGACGGAATAATGTAAAAAGTTATATCTATCATATGGGCCCTTTATAAATGAAATGAGTAAAAGAAATGAGAAGAAATGATATGGGATTGAGCTGGATCTAGATTGTGAGTTTGGGATCACAGGTAATTATTTCATAAGCTTAAGTTATTAAAAAAATGCATGTGGTTTATTATTTAACAGTTAGTCCGATCTCTTATTGAGTACCAAGTGTGGAAATTTAATTAGGAAGGCAAATGAAATTTGAAAATATTCGAACTCAGAACTTTCAATTCTAATATCAAGTAAAATTTTGGTATCCTATGAGAATTTGATGGGATTATAGTCAACTATTCTAATAGTTTAAGTTATTATATTAATACCTGATTTATTATCTAAATATTCAAACATAGATAATGGAGATTATGAGAAGTCGGTGTCGAGAGTTGGCCACTGGCTAACTGTGTCCATCTCTTCATGACTTTTTGTTCTTAAAGAGTTGGCAAACTAACGTGGTGACAATGAAGACAAATAAAAATTGAAAATAAAAGTAAGAATGATTAGTAATTTTATGAAAGTTTCAATAAGTTACCAACAAATTACCAAGAAATTTTATAATTGAAATTCTTTTTACAAATATTTCTTTGGACACTTATCAATGCTTTCGCAAATTTACCAGCAAAGGAAAAAATCTATTTTGAAAAGGGAACAATAGAATAATCTGCGATTCTTATACCTAATAGTCTTACAATTTAATAATTGAAATTTTTGAGCCAACAATAAGTCATAGCTTTATGTCCCTTTTGGTGGTCTGATTGAAAAAGATGAGCCTCATAGTTTGAAGATGAGCACGGTCTTGTCAAGTTAGGCTTGTCCCCATCCATATGAATAATTGACAAATTTAGTGACAAAATAAAATTCACACATTTGAATAGTTGATATGACTTAAACATCTATCAAAAAATAACAAGTTTATAGTTTGACGGTCAGAAAACTAAAGTTTTCATAAAGATTTCGCGTCACAATTGATTCCGTTCACTATATCTTGCTCCGTGCAACTAGCTTCGTCTGCCACCGCATCATCGCCCTTAAAAGAGTTGACACTATAGCTCACCCCTTTCATTGTTAATCTCGTAGTAGTATCAAGAAATAACAAGTTCGTAGTTTGACTGTCAAAAAATTAAAATTTTCATAAAGATTTCGCGTTAGGATTGATTCCGTTCACTATATCTTGCTCTGTGCAACTAGCTTCGTCTGCCACCGCATCATCGCCCTTGAAAGAGTTGACACTATAGCTCACCCTTTTCATTGTTAATCTCGTATTATTATTATTATTATTATTATTATTATTATTATTATTATTATTATTATTATGTGGACAGAAAGAAGTCGCATCTTGGGAAGGGTGGGGCTGAGGCCGTGCCGTCGCAATGCAATCTGTGCTCTCTAAGGAAGCGCAAATGTTGAGAAGGGGACCAGCGTTTTCATCTCGGGGGTGAAATGTCAAATTGATGTCTCGGAAAATTACTAGAACTTGCTGTACTCACGATCCAAAACTTTCATTTGTGAATTAAGATTGCGTTTGTTACAAGAAAGTATTTTTTATGAGAATCATTTTTTATAAAAATAATTATTTTTTATATGTTTCATAATTTTAAGAAAGCAAATTCCGTCATCTGACTATCGAAATAGAAAAAAATAATTTCTCGAGAATAATTTTCCTCCAACCAAATGGACTAAATGAACTAGGTTCTTATTTTGTCAAAATGCATGGACCAATGGCGTTTTTGAGAACTCTTGAGAACAAACACAATCTCTATACACCTAGGAGTATTTCTTCCGACATATTCATACAAGATTTGAGTAGGCTAGTTGAGGTCCTTCAAGGTAGCCACTACTCGGACTACCCTCGCCAAAGGAAAAAGTAACTGATAGAAATGTGATCGTTATACACCCACGTGGTGCTTGGATTTGCTCATCAAAACTGTGAATCATTTTCTTGCTCAATTTATTTTGCGAAATATAAATGATTTATAAAATGTTTTTTTAAATTAATGACTTATATCGTTTGAAATAATTAGTCGATGGAAAATATTTTTATCATTGACGGTAATTTATGTCTAAATATTTTCGTGAACGATGAATATATATTATATTTATTCATTTTTGTAAATGATACAATGATCATTTTTTAAGAAATGTTTTTTAGATTATTCAATTTTCGTGAAACAAACATACTAATCTGTAATTGAATAGGTATCAAATTATTTAATGGCTACCACATTTAAAAATTATATTCCTATTATCTCAAATTAGTGTATTCAACTCATCTCAGTCTAGTAATTGAGGTCAGGTTATTATTAAGTAATTTTTTGCGAATCTGGAGATCTAAACATGATTCTAAACATGATTCTAAACATGAATAGCCAACCTTTAACTAAACAGGGGAGATGAACGTAATTAGTTAGGTCTCTGAAAATTGAGTTAGGATACCATCTAACTCTTATAACAGTACAATAAGATTCAATGGACCGACCAAAAAAAAAAGATTTGGAGTATTTTTATGTAGGGGCAAGTGAACATGATCTCCATATCTTTAAAAAGTCTAGGTAGACCAATTTTTTTTTTTTAGTCAAAAGAATATGCCATTCATTACTAAAATAATACATGACAAGATTCATAGGAAATCTCAAAAGTCATCCTAACAAGGCAAACTCGTAGAGCTCCAAAACAAACCAAAAACCAGAAATTAAGGTACATTATCATAGCATAATTGGTAGAGATCATCATACGCTTGTCCTTCCTGAATTGATCTATGATTGTATCTAAGCAAAAAGATTGGCAGCCAATTAACAAATCACACATTATTATCGGTGACGAGGATATTTTGAGATCTTTAATTGTAATTATGGCTTTTCCTTTTGATGGTGTGCGTCTAAGTTCAGCATTTTTAACATCATCACCATATAGAGATAACATAAACAAAAAATACATTGAACAAGCTCATGTCTATGCTTGTAAGAGCGAGTGCTTTGGTAATTGCAAGCTATCAAAACTTTTAACAAAAACATATCGAACAAGCACACTAAAGCTGCTGGAACACCTTTGAAATTGAAAGTGGAGCACTTATTTATCAAAACTCCTAAATCTAGAATTAGATCGAAGAGAAAAGCTTACTAGATATAACATCGAGAGGGCAAAATTCCCGAATCTAAAACTAAATTGGAAGAATAAGGAAAGAAAACAAGAGGAAATAAAGGGAAAATCGGGAGGGAAGGGAGAGATCTACGTCAAATCCCTCCCCTCCAAAAGTTGAAGAGAACAAAAAAGGTTGAAACTTAGAGATGGAGAGAGAGGGAGGGGGAAAGAGATGAAACGTTCCTTTGTGTAGGCTAGAATTAAATATTGTAATTAATTGAGAATGACGTAATTACTTCAATGGATTTGCATGTGATGAGTCTCGATCTCATTTACTCTTCAATAGCGCACCTCCTCCAGCCATGAAGAAGATAAAATCAGAGGAGATCGCAATCTTATCCTTATAAAGATTACAGACTCCATGTTGAAGAGGAATACTGCCTCCCCAAACCAGAGCTGAGGACAAATGAACAATAATGGACCCGGACGCTTGTAGTTGACTTTGCTCTAATGGAACATACAATACTCACTTTTTTTCTTCTATTTTTTTCCTAGGGAAATTCTACTTTTGATATCTAGATTTGCCGAATGTTTTTCAGTAATAGTCTTTGAATTTTTAAATTTGTCAAATCAAATGCAAGACTTTTTAAATTAACGTCCCTCCGACTTGGAGTTCGATCAATTGGATTTGACGCATTCGCAAAGTCAACAAGAGTTTTGATGTAGAAAAGTTGAGGGTAAATTTACCTTCAAAGTGACGCATTATCTGATAGTTTAGGGTGGAAAAAAAGTTTCGGAGTTTTTTTTTTTTTTTTTTATCAGTCTTACTCTAGCATTCACTCTCAGACTTTTACATGGCCTCTTGCAAGGCATCCCAACCTCTCCTGAGAAGGTGGGGATTCGAACCCCTCACCTCCCCCTTTCATGTTGGAAAAATGACCACTGGGGCAAACCCCAGTGGTTACTATACTTGAAGTTAGAGAGAGGCTTTATTATAGAAGTTAGGAAAATTTTCAAATAATGACTCGAAATATCTTCATTTTCTTAAATAAAAAGATAACATTATTTCAAATAATAATCAAAAGTAGCCATGGGACTGAGCTCATCAACTATTAAGGGCATTTCATCTTTTAATTTTTAATTTTTAATTTTTTTTTTTTTGGCTTTTCATAAGAAAAAACAAGATCAAAATGAAAAAAAAAAAAAAAAAAAAAAAAAAAAAAAAGGATAAACTCATAAAATAAAGAACTGCATGAGTCCTCTGCTTGTGGCCGATGTTCCATTGTCAATGGGGTAGCGACAATGGCCAATGTCTCGGCAAGGGCCAATGACTCTCCTCGACTAGAGGTAAGGGCCAGGCCTCACTCAACCAATGCCGCCACTCTACAGGAGCCCCCCTTGTATTTTTGCTTTCTTTTTTTCCAAAAAACTTTTATCTTTTAAATTTTTAATTTAAATTAACTAAAATTTAGGCTAAAACTGTTGTTGGACAAAAATATCATTGATCGATTTGAATGTTTAGCTGGTCAATGAGGTTATGTCCTTATTTGAATGGTCATAATCACTTCAAATTCCTATTTGTAATTTTCCCTTGAAGTTACGTAGGTTTGTGGAGTTGATGATAAATCAAAGTTCAAGGGATTGTTTGACAAAAGAAATGCGCAATTCTGAGGATCGAAAAAGTACTTTTCCCTTGTCTATCACGTGCTAAGAATTCGGAATGCTTAAATATTTAAGGAATAATTTCGAAAATGGTCTCTATAATATCGTTAGCATTTCATCTTGGTCCTTTATATTGTGATATGTGCTTAGTCTTTAAATTAATCTCATATTGCAATTTCAGGACAAATTTTGTATTTCCATCTAGATGTTGATGGAAAATGCTGATTGAGAGAGATGAAGATGTCACGTGGATTAACAAAAAAAAAAAAAAAAAAATCAAGGTAGATTTGAGATTCAATTTTAGAGGATTTTTTTTTTTACAAAAAAAAAAAAAAAAAAAAAAAAAAAAAAAAAAAATTGGAGCATTTTAAGACTAGACCTGAAATGGGGATGGGCTAACCAATTGGGCGAGAGGACTCCTTTTGATCTTAGCTATTCAGTTTGCAATGACAAACCTTTGTTTCCGTTCCGAAAACAATTTTTCTATTCCAGATTTGTTTCTGGAATAAAAATCCGTTTGATAAAATTATTTCATTTTTCTATTTTTGAAATAGATTTTTATTCCAAAAATAGATTTGGAATACAAATCGAGGTAAAAATTTTCTACTTCTCTATTTCGGAATAGAAATGAAAAATAAAAATTATTCTCATCGTTTGTTGAATCGATCCTCCATTCGTTGCCGCCAACTATCGTTCGTCGATCGCTAGTCGCCGCCTGCCGCCGCCACCGCTGGTCGCTGGTCGCCGCCGGTCACCGGTCGCCGCTGCCGTTGCCCCCACTGGTCGTTGATTCACCGCCGTCTGCCGATCCGCTACCGTCCAAAAGGAAGAAATTTTGTATCATTATTAAATGAATTTATATTTTTGGAGTAAAAATTTTGTATTGTTATCAAGTGGGTATTTTTGCTCAAAAACTCATTTAGAAATAAAAATAAAAAAAATCTATTTATGTTTCATAAATCAATTTCTAGTCAGAATGGTTATTATTCGCGCCCCAACTCTATTGCCCTTTCCACAGCAATGGACTAGATTAATATTTGAAAATTGAACAACCAAATCACAACATTCAATGGTGATAACCGCATGCTTTTCCAGCAAAGCTTGTTTTGTGGACTTCGAAGCACTCACCAAAACTAAACTATCTGACTCGAGAATTAAGCATTCATGTTTTTCAAAAGTGAACTTTTGGGTTGTGTTTAGTTGTCCGAATTTTTTATTAGGATATGATTGAATAGAATAGAATATGAAATCTAAATATTTTGCTATACTTTATCCATTATTTGGTGATTGCAATAATAACATTAAACATATACACATCATATCATGTATACTATTTGGTATAAATGGCATATTAGTACAAATGAACCAAAAATTTTACAAACGAAAATGATAAAAATCTCTCGTGACATTCTTCCATACTTTATTTTTATTTGCTTATTTTATTTTATTTTCCTCTCTTTTTAATTTGATTTCTTTTTTATTTATTTCCCCTTCCATCATTCTCTAATAAAATTTTATTAAATAGTAAACCATACTAAGATACCTAAAATACTAAAATACATAAAATATGTAATAAATATAAATCCATATTTATATTTATATATTGAATTTATTTTATGAAATAGAATTTAATTCGAATATGTAAATAAAAATAAGATTAAATTAAAATAACTTTAAGTGTTATTTTGAATTTCTTATATTAGAACTCAAATTATATTTATATCGAAATATTATTTCAATTTTGTCAATTTAAGAATATTGTCATTCAAGAAAAATAACTTTCTTATTATGGATGTTAGAAATTTTATCAACCTTTACTCCATCTTCCTCATTAGATAATTTTATTCGATCTATATTTTTCTTATATCCAACTTTATCCTATTTTGAGCAAATACCAAATGTAGGATAGGATAATTCCGGACTGCCAAACGCAACCCTAGGGTTTTAACAAGAGCAAGAGCTTTGCTTGTGCGGTCGAGGAAATTGGATTAGATTGTGCCAAACCATCAATGGCGCCCCCTAAGAGTTGCGATAGAAGCATGAGATGGCTCCTTTGGTTGATCCCGCTTCAAAGGATCCGTGGATGTTGATTCTCAAAGCTCACTGCTTTGGCGGAATCCAGCTTCTGGTCTCTCAGTCTGAATTCATCGTTTTTTACTTCCATTTCCTTATGTTTCTGGGCATGGCAATGACATATTCTATTAGGTTCCTCGGATATGGGGCTTGGCGTTTAAAGATGAAGGTAATTTCTGTATATCCAGAGGTACCAGAGGACAGTAGCTTGAACTTTTCCTGAGATTAAGATAGATGACGACAGAAACTAACACTGACTAAATCAAACTTATAATCATGAATTTGTTGGCTTTATGGTGCAAACTTCGCTGCTCAAATCAAAAAGTGAAGTGACAAATATAAAACAAATTTTGTGTTGCCGCTAAAAGTTCACTTCGATAATGTTATTCTTTCCTCGGCCCATTTCTAAAGTCAAATATAAAATGCTTGGACTCTTTGTTAAGCCTATATATACATACATATATATGTATATGAATATGTATTTCTGTATGAATGAATAAATGAGGATTTTCAGCTTGAATGGCCTATTCATGGTGGCAAGTAATTTGGGGACTTGGATCAACCTTTTGAGATTATACATTTACTCAATTATGTTCGAACTGCAAAACACGTACTAAAGCCAATTAAGTTTGAAATGCACATTTTTTTAACAAAGGCAACAACATTTTCAATGAACAAACATTTAGTAGAATCAACATTCGCTAGTCCCGGCACTGAGAAATCAGGTGTGAGACGTTTTTACGTGGTCGGTACTTTGCGATCAGCGCTTGAGCTTTGGGCATGATGAGGCCTGTCCCTCCGCTCATGTCGACCATTTCTTCTCCCACCCTTTTCCAGTCGAAGCACTGAATTAACGTCCCGAGCGCCAAACCGACCATCCGCATCGCGAGCGCCTCGCCGGGACATCCCCTCCTACCCGCCCCGAACGGAGACATCACTAGCCCTAGATTACCTTCCATTCCAAGGCCTAGGAACCTCTCGGGCATGAACTTCCTGGGCTCGGCCCATAGCTTCGGATCGTTCTGGATGGCCCATATGTTGACCAACAGCATCGTGCCGCGCGGGACCCGGAAGCCGCCGACCGTGCACTCTTCAGATGATTCGTGGGGCGGAATCAGCGGAGCGGGCGGGTACATTCTAAGCGTCTCGGTGACGACAGCTTGCAGATAAGGGAGCTCGGCGAGGTCCGATTCCTCGATCAGCCTGCTCTGTCCCGTGCGAGCGTCAATCTCGGCTTGGGCTTTCGCCGAGGCCCCGGGATTGTTCAAGAGAAGAGACAGAGCCCATTCCATCGTGCTGGCGCTGGTATCGGTCCCTGCTGTTAGCATTACCTGAATTTACGTCCCAGATCATCATCACTTCGTGAAAGTGTCGTGTCAAGATTTCTGACACTACTTGAAACTCAAAGCCTGGAAAACTGACATGTTGAGCAAAGTAGATTGAGATTCAAGCTTGCACATAATGACAACAACAGGCGTGCCGACCGGATGGGAGAACCCTCGCAAGAGCCTTAAGGTACAAAGGAGAAAGTCCTTCAATTCCCACGACAGACCTTCGACAGAATGATCACAATCGATGTTCTTCAAGTTGCTTATGGGTACCGATTAAGCCAGAGCATACAAAACAAGAGTCGCAATCTATCTAACGCTTCCCGAGCGCATAAGATATCAAAGGTAATGACAAGTAAAACAAGAGAGAACCAGAAGGGCGGGCTTACCTGAATCATTCCTCTGATGATTCCGTCAGTGTAGTACTCCGTTTCTGCTTCTTGGCGCGACAGTAGAACATCGATCATCGTTTTGCTCGTGGCTTCGCTCATCGAAAGCCGCCTCGTTGCCCTGTGTTCTTCAATCAGATTCTGCATGAATCTGTCCCTCTTTTCCTGCAATATGACCAGCTTCTTCTCAGTCCGGCTCACACCGAGCCACTTCAAAACCGGCACAAAATCGGCCATATCCGTGGCCCCGCTTAGCTGGAAGGTCTCTGTTATGATCTCCTTGAACCTCACGGCCTCCTCGAATTCCTCCGATTTCTCTCCATAGTATCGTTTCCCAGTGATCATCCTCATCATGACATTCAGTGTCAGCTCGAAGAACATCATCTTCATATCCCCGGTACCAAACTCTTTGCTCTCTGATGCTCGGACAAGGCGACCGACCAATGATCTGACCTCCTCGACGCGGATGCTGTAGAACATGTGCAGGCGATGGGAGGACAATATCTCCGCCGAAGCGATGCGTCTCAGGTTGCGCCAGTGGTCACCATAGGAGGCCCACGTGAGGGTGGTGTAGTTGTAGCCGAGGTGTTTCCCCGCCAGTAGCCGGGGGCGGTTGGCAAAGACGAGGTCATTCCTGGTGAAGCACTCTTCCGCATCCGAGGGGGAGGAGACGAGGACGACGGGTCGGGACCCGAATCGCATGAAGAGGACCGGGCCGTAGCGGTCAGCAAGGTCAGCGAAGGCCTGGTGGATGGGTTTCTTGAAGAGGTGTAGGTGGCCTATGACGGGGAGGCAATAGGAAGGGCTTGGTGGTAGATTCTTGTATCGTCGGAGGAGCTGCTTTGTGAGGAAGTACGGGATGATGAAGATGAGAAAATAGAAGAACAAAGCTCTTATTTCCATGGCTTGACCTGGCTGTTTTCAGAAATCTGGGATCTAGCTTTTCCTGATAATCACCATTGACAACCTTATGGTGCTTATGATCATATCGGGAAAAGCAAAGGACTTCTCCATATTCTTTCTTTTTTATTTTTCCTTTTTTTTCCCTCTAAATTGGACAAAGTCAATGAAACGCAAGATGATGTCTGGCTTATTTCAGACCAAGATAAAGACACCTAGTTGAAAGAGTTTGATGCGTTCGAGGTCATTTTCAGAATACTTATATAAGTTTTGGATAATCCGAGAACATTTTAGAGAGAACCTTGCTTTGGAAATAGATTCTGCTTGGTCCGGTTAAAGTGTCTTAGTTTGTATGTCCTTCTCTTCCAGTTGTTCTGATGAAGAAGCAGAAACAGCAGATTTAGTGTTACGCCATTCCATTCTTGTAGTTTGTAGCTTTCTCTTGATAATGTGTTTGCCTGCTCTGTTTGTCATTTCGCTTTTGACGTATACACATCTACATAATAGCTTTACCAATTCAAACTATTCATTCCTTAAATGCCTTGCTTCTTGGGTAGTTCTCCTATTTGAACCTAAGCGCATCAGTTGCGTTGGAAGCTGGTAATGCAGGAATCTCGAAACTGCGAATCAAAATGGTGGCTAGATCTTTTGTGTATCTTTTGATGCAAGAGACCTGCTCATGTACTTTTATATTTATGAGACATTAGATTTGTCTTGATGGAACGAGTTCTCTACTGTGAAAGTGGCGATTGTAGGATAATGTAGAATCCCACGCATTTCAACAAACTCTTCCACAGTTAGCACAACTTTCATGGAGATCAATTTCTTCCACTTTGGACGTGTAGTAATTGTCAAAAGCAAGTTCGAAAACTCAGATTTTCAAACCGGATTTAACGACTGCGGTGGGATGCTCGTGGCCATCACCAAACAAATTCCGAACTTCACACCAATCCAAGTAGATACAGAATGACATGAGACATGTTTCAAGTATACAATTGCATCTATCCTTTCCCGATTGAATTCTATTTCTGAACGAATCACAATTCATCCTAGAAACAACAATTCAGTTTTAATCCTCACAAAATTCCTGCCAACTTGATCCAGCAAGTCGAATGGCAATGAAGAATCGGATTAGAAAATTAAGCCAGACAGAGGACTCAGGATACAAAAACAGATGACCCTCTCTCTCACCAGACTGTAAAATTTCTTCTTCTTATAGATGATCACGCGATGTACACAGTCAAATTTCTATTTATGGGCTAAACAATCTCCTGACTTTATGGATAAGCCTCCGGCAAATTGGACATACTTTGCTCTCCCCCTCCATGATCCTGCAAAAGAAGTTTTTATGTGAATGATTCATACTCGTAACACACATATTACACAGTACATGATCATCGAATGAATACCTTTGAGCACAGTCATAACAAGTAGCACAGTGTCCACAAGGGACGAAGAAGCAATTCCTTTGCTCGTCATAACAGATCACACATAATTTCGCATCATATAAATCCTCCGACGAGCTACTAGATGATCCCCCATCATCATCCTCCTCCTCATTGGTTCCGTACGTGGGCCTACTTGATTTCTCCAGCATCATAGGAGCAGTCTCCGTCACTTCCCGAACAGGAAATGTGGGGGTGTCGTCTACATAAACCTCATTCTCACCATCACAAACTCCAAGGTACTTCAGTATTAGAAAAATGACAATCACAATGAATCCTGCAGATTTAGAACTTGTTAGGCTGAATCTCAATCACTAGTTATGAACAAAAGGCATGTTCTCAAGGGAGATTTCTCGATTTCCTTACCTAGAATTGCAATGTAAGTTACAACACGAGCCACAAAAGAGAGCTCGATGTACCAATCGCCAAGGTCGCCCTGAAGTTATTGTGACCACCAGAAGTTAAAACTTCGGAGGTTCCATTGAGTTCACAAAGCAACTTAGGGGATAAGAAATTACATTGCTTGGTGTGGTTACCACCACGTACTGAGTATTAGGGAACAGGAGCTTCAGCTGACAGGACCCCTGTAATGTCGAGCACATAATCTTTGCCTTTGTTGTGTCATATATCTTTGATGAAACGTTCATGCTCATTGACATGATGATGCTCCTAGAATTGGCATTTACGACTTTTACATAGTATTTGTCATCTTCTTCAATATAGTACTCGGCTTCTTTAACTGAAATGAAACAAATTCGATCCAATCACAATACCGTACATCTCAAACTGCGTATCACTCAAGCAATTGCTCTGCCAAATATTGACTTCCACAGACAATGTCTCATGAAAGCCACAAGAAAATTAGTATTACATTGACCAGCACCATCATGACCTCCCTGAAATACTTTCAGTATGGAAGATCTTTTGGTCCAGAATCCAGATCGAGGTTAACCTAGATATATAACAAGGTATGATGCAATATTGCTGCTAATGGGCACGAAGAACCTGGTAAAACTATTCTCTGTACGGCTAAAAGTCTTACTTCTGAAGATGAACAAAAAAGTTGAAGGCAAGACCTAGTACTTCTGTTGGGAAAAAAAATAAAAACTTGGCGTCATAACAAGAAAACTGTTGCTATAGTCTTACAGTTAATCGGTTCTTTGAGCACCGCCTCATCAGGGGAAGTCGTAAAACTTGGCTGCAACGTTTCGTACTTAAGTTCCCCTGCAAGAATCGAGATTAACTAGCCTGAGAAAACAATCCAAGATTACAGGGCTATTTCTCCTACCTATTACATTCCTAATGCAAGTGACGACTCACCTTTAATCATAGCGACTTGCAGTTGATTTAAGTGGCTCGTCTGAGCTTCCCATCGCATTCGGATTTTTGAACCTCTGTTTAACCACAGGTTGAATCCCTGCACCGCAGCATAGGAACCCATCTAAATCACACAGGTTCAAGTCAACACCATCGTTCCCGACCTGTAATCACCATGAAAATAAAGCTGCAACAACAGAATCTGATGAATCCTCGATGTTACCTTGCGATTATACGAGCCCACGATCAGATAATTCGACACCGTCCAGTTTGTCTCGTAGCTCAACTGGGGCTTCTCGGAGAAGCCATAGGCGCTGACCCCTTTCCTACCTTCGTCCCGCACCTCGACCCGGTCCACGAACAATGAGCTCGCCTTGATCAGCCGCGACGAGCTCGGGCCGATCACCATGCGAGAGTCCCCATAGTACCCGTACCTCAGGCTCACCGAAACTGCAAAAAAAGCAAGAAGGAGAATCCCGGTTCAATCGAAGGCTTCGCCCCAGAGGTTCGCATTGCCGTGGAAAAATCTAAAATTTACATGCCACATAGCCAAAGAGTCAAAGGAGCTAGCAACCGAGCCCAGGCCTCCCGCCACCGCTGCGCCGGCGAGGAATAGAGGGCGTTGCTCGGAAGATGGGAGACGGGTCTGTACATGGCGTGTTCTCCGGTTGAGAACAGAGGGAGGGAGGAAGGGAGGGAGGGGGGAAGAGAGAGGCAGGGAAGAGGAGAAGGGAAGGGAAAGCTACTGGTCTCCTGGATGAGGGCGGTTCGAAAGGAAGCAAAGACTAGTAGATTTGACGGTGGCACTGAAGTTAATGGTGCGTTCCTTGGTCTACGAGTTCAACTAACCGTTGTTCTGGGTATTTGGCGGGTCATTCTATGGGTAGTTTTTCTGAATGTTAGGTATCAGTTATTTAATTCATAAGCTGCCTCCAATGATTTTTCTTTTCAAGCTGAGGGAATTGTTTTAGTTGGGAATCTTGCCCATGTTGGAATCGTGCTAATGAATGATTTACTTTCATGATGTCGATAGCTGTTTTTCAGGGTTTCTTTCTTAAAAGGGTGTGCGGTTCTTTTTATCAGTAAAAGAAAGTGGGCAATTTTTTCACATCACTATAAGAATGTTGACATCTACTATGAAATATCGGATCACGATAAAGCTATCGCTTACAAGGATGAACAACATCATCACAATCCCATTACGGTGCGGATCCACATAAGGTTAGAGATGAACGAATGTTTTGTGAGATTGAGATACACTACGATGCAGGTATGAGATCAAGATATTTCCGATCCACTTTGAAAGAAACCTTGTATGGCTTGGCCAGCTATTGATGGGGTAAGTGCTTGGTGCGATTACTTGTGGTTGTCTAGCAATAATATTAGTGGTCACTACTATAGCTCGATATAATTGACTATTGGGTTAAAAAGCTCTGGTTTCAATTGCAAAATGCTCATTTTGCATCCACTAGATTGTGAAATCTCCTTTGGTGATGAGGTTTCACAGAGGCACCGTAAGGGAAGGAGACTTCACAAAATAAGCGAAATTGAATAAGGTGTGATCCTACAGTTAGTCAATATAATAGAGTAAGGATGTCGATGTCCGGCTCCTATGCTAATTCTAAGTCTAATTAAAGTTTGGTTATGTCATCCAAGTCGAAATCCATGCGTGGATGGAAAGATGCGGGAGCTTTTTGTCTTCTTTTTCCAGCTCCTTTTCAAAGCCGATCGAGAATCCCGGTCAAAGGTGAAGTTGCTACCTTTCGCGGTCGACCACATACGCCTCTTATTTGGGTCTCCGTTCGCCATTGCCGTCCGTGGTCTTGGCTTGTCATTAAGACACCGATGTCTGGGGCAGCAAAGAAAAGTAATTTCATGCGACGCTAACCCCAACTTTTTCTTAAAGAGGACGAGGCCTTTTGAGCTTTCTTCGACAAACTCGTGCGCCCTAGGTATCTTCATCCATTCGTCTTGGGCCGAGAAAATCGATACGTGACTGGACCGCAAATTCTAGTTAGGGGGAAGATACGAAGACAACAGTTAAAAACCCTACTTGAATTGGCCGGTAGCAAAAAATGTGGGTCCTGAATATTCGACGAATAATTTGCATAGGGGGTCGAAAATTTTGTTTCATTAGCTCTGCTTGCTCCGTGGGTGCTCAGGAATTTGTGCAACATTTTTCCAACTTTAGTCATTTTAATAACTGAAAGGGATGAGGTCCACCAATCGCATATAAAACGAGAGGGTAGATTCACCAACTACTCAGTAATCTGGGATTTCATCACGAGCATAAGTGTAGCAAACTCAGGGTACTGTCCAAGTATGTAGCCTAGCAAATAGGAAAATAGAAATTGAAAACGAATCTCAGCCCTTCAACATCATTAATACACGCATAATTAATCATATGAATTTACACACATGATTCATCATATGAATTTTCACATGCGATGATGCCACGGACCTACTAATACTCCAATGACATGTATGTTGTCATCTCTTTAGATTTTCCCCGCGCACCGATGAAGGCGGGCAAGAGCAACCCTAAAAAGAATGGCGACAATCCGACGATGGAGGCCCGATATTTTTACAAACTTTTGCCCGACTAAAGATAGGCTCGGGGCATGGACAGAATCCTCCTCCGATGCCCGAGACAAGCACAGCTAAGACGAACTGATGATGTCTGGCTCGACCAACCACGTCCCTTTGCCATCGCTGTCGGATCGATGGTATCGATATGCCAACGACTCGAGTGGTGGACAGTAGAAACCGAGGAAGAGCGGACACGTTGACGAGGTGGCTAGTGGAGGCCTGGAGGGGGTATCTTCTTCGTCGAGCTCGCGTCCAGCCCCACTCCCCTCAAATTCCGCATACGTAAATGATCATCACGTCTTCTTCTTCTTCTTCTCTGCCGCTTCTCGACAAATACATTGAATTTGTTAATCTTTTTGTCCCGGAAGAGATTCACCAAAAAACATCATTTGTTGTCGCATGTGGACTGACCAACAATGTCATTCCGTGGAAAAACTGGATGTAGGTTTCTTTTCCGGGAAAAAGTAGGTTAAAAAAAAAAAAAATCTTCCTCGGAAATGAATAAAACACACAAAACTAATTAATGCCAGGTTCAGAAAAAGAAAGATTTTCTTTTTCTCACAATTTGTATTAAGTACACGTATAGCCTCCATCGATATACTTTTGACATGCACACAATTGAAAATTGCACCATCTTCTAGACCTCATGTACGAATTGCAATCAATTCTAAACTTTTAAATTTATTTGATCAAGTCCAACTTATTTATTATAAAGTATAATTAAGTCTTAATATTTCAACTGATTTAATTAAATACTAAAACTTATGTTGAGAAGTGCTGTTTAAGAATGCTACCTAAGCATTTTTTTTTAGTGATGTGCATGTGACTTTAGGCACTTATCATTGAAAGGACTTAATTGTACTTTTTTGAGAAAAGTTTAAGATTTTATTGAACTGATTGAAAATTTTAGAATTTAATTGCATTCACTCATTTGTGACTTACAATGCACTTTTCTTTATCCATGAACATGTTTGATTGGTAATGCACCTATGTATCAAAAATATCAACTTGTATGATCAACCTTTTATACCGTGCGTGTACTACATAAAGACTCTTCTTTTTGCTTAAGAAAAGAAAAATCTTACAAGCAAGCCTGGATAACAATTTATTCCTACCTCCTAACGCAAGAGGTAAAAGTCCGACAGAAAAAAAAAAAAAAAAAACCCAAGAGATAAAAGAAACAGTCTTTCTGGTAGGAAAGTACAAAGCAACGTGTATTTTTGGAAATTTATAAGATGTTATCGAAGAAAATTTAGGATGTCATCCAAATGGCTATCATCTTCGATACCCCTTTTGGGAGGTTTTAAGCGGGACAAATCAAACCTAATTGTTATAAATGATATCAAAAGTAGAATCACCCTTTAGGATATGTGTGGCAAGGATGAGTAGGCCCTAAGCCAATCTGACTGGCTGAGGAGTTATTAAGAGAAGAACTGATAATGAACTTCCAACTTGAAAGCAGGAGGGAGACAGAGGGGTGCGATTGCTGTCCCGTGCAACCACCAGACGGTCATGAAACCCTTGTTGCCATCACTGTAAGGTTCGCGAGGCCCTTGCCTTTTGCTAGGTTAGTATCATGTGCCTCGACGAGAGCTAGGTTGTCTTTATTCAACGGAACGATACCACTCTTCTATGCGTGTTCTTGTGTATGTGCGTCTGCGCGTGCACGCGCATGTGTGAATGATCCAACAATCTTGTGTAAGCATGACATGAGTTGAGTAGCAACAATTTGCGTGGTGTGTGTGGGAAGGTTCTTTCATATTCAATACGGTAGCAGAAACAATTAAAAAAGGCTATTGCATCCTAGATTTTGAAATTAACATATTTATGTGTCTATCATTTAAGGGGATAAGTTAGGAGGGACGTTTCTATTATTTCATTAAAAAAAAAAATAATTCCGTGTTGATAGGTATCGGAAAGAGTTGATAAATGTCTAAATTGTTGGTAAAAATAATACAGATCACATGATTTCCCGATAACCTCTAGGTAATTTATTAATACTTATATAAAATTTAATTCTTTTTTTGATGTTTACAGATTATCAATTTTCTTATCTCTTATTAACTTTTCCTTTTTACCAATGCCTTAAATTTACCTACTCATATACTGATTTATCAATCTTCATCTAAGTAACTTACCAACTTCTTTTTTTAATTAAATAACTAAGGTTCCCAACTTTCAATTGAGTTATTTAATAAAGATTGTTTTCTAAAAACTTATCAAATTTTGTCATCTTTTCTTAGATTTTATTTGTTTCTCTCACAAAATTGCTTATTTATCAACTCTTATATGAATTCACCTACCTTTATTTATGTGACAAACCAACTTTTCTCACATTAAGTTTTTAGCTAGTTTTGGTTTACCGATTCTCATCTGAGTTACTTATCAACAACATTTATTTATCAGCTTTAATCTGCCATGCTTACCTACCATTACCAACTATATTTTAAAACTATCAATTTTAACCAAAGTGATTGTCGATTCTTATTCAATACTTTGGGTTAATACCACCAAAAACCTCAAACTATATCCACAGTTACACAAATATCCTGTACTTTCTTTTTTGTGTCATTAAAAATTCCAAACTTATCTATTGTGGCACAACTATCCCAAACTTTTTTGTGTCATAAAAAATCATGACAAATATATCCTTGATGAAATTGTAATGAAAGGTATATATGTCACATATGTATAAGTTTGGTTTTTTGTGACAACAAAAGAAAGTCCGAAGTATTTGTATCACAATGGCCAAGTTTAAGGCTTTTGGTAATACAAAAAAAAAAAAAGTAGTGTCAAGTTCGAATCCCAGCTGCGTTACTTGGTGACTTAACCGCTGGCGTGAGTGTGGTGGCCAGCTTGCGTCAGTCCCAGATTCTTCCCACCGACTGTCGGCTTTCGGAGTTTCCTGGGTTACCAAAAAAAAAAAAAAGTTGGGGCTATTCGTGTCATGGTGAGCATAATTTTGGGTTTTTGATGGTATTTGTCCTAATAATTTAGGTTGGTTATCTCTTAAAAATGCTAGTGCATGTAAAGGGTTGCTAAGTAAGGCAAACAAACTTTGGTAGATCAATAGAAAAGTTGGCTAATTAAAAATAATGATTAAAATTGGTAATTAGCTTAATTTAAAATTCGTAATCCAAAACTCTTGAGTAATTCAATATAGCAAAAGTTGGTGAATCCTCTAGGTTGGCAATTTCATATAGGATTTAGTAAATTAGGAATCATGTAAATAGAAGTTGGTACGTTAGGATAAAGATGTAAATTTGCAACCTATTAGGTTGTATTTTTAAAAGTGTTGGTAGGCTTTCGGATACGGAACACTAGAATTCTCTGATGTTATTATTTTTAAAATTGTTGTTATTATTTGCCACAGTAGAATTCCGTGAATTATTTTACCTTGGTCTTTTCTTAAAGATCGCGAGTCCACCGAGCACCGCTCTATCTCTCTCTCTTTATTTCCCTTTCGTCATGTTCTGCACGCAGCCTGTTACTGACAGTACACGTCGTATACTGATCATCACCGTTCTTGCACTTTTTTCCTCTCAGCCCTAAACTTCTCGACTTTCTTTCTTCCGTTCAAAGCCGTTGCATTTTATTTCAGGATCTGAAATACATATGCGGTGTCTCATACATGCAAATGACTGAACCATCCTATGTTCTTTAAATTGATGAAAGAATATACAAAACACGATCATCAGGGTGGGGAAGGGGGGGAGACAGAGAGAGAGAGTGATGGGGAGAGTGAAGCTTCAGATCAAGAGAATAGAGAACACAACAAACAGACAGGTGACCTTCTCGAAAAGAAGGAACGGGCTGATCAAGAAAGCTTACGAGCTGTCTGTTCTTTGTGATGTTGATGTAGCCCTCCTCATGTTCTCTCCTTCTGGGAGACTCAGTTTCTTCTCTGGAGACAAAAGGTCTGCTTGATTAAGACAACTAAGCAACGCCGCTCTTTATCTTCTTAATTACAGTTCTCTCTTTCGAAATGTTTCATATTCGAAAAATTATCGTCAACCAGCCACTGATTGGTGCTGTACTTTTTCTCCCGATGAAGCATTGAAGAGGTTTTGGAACGGTATGTAGAACTTCCTGATCATGAGCGAGGAAGGTAAGTATATGTTTTTTTTTTTCCCTTTGGTAATTCCCATGTTAGTAATCATCGGAAGAGGTTGACACTCACGTAGTGTCTTGTTCGGCATTTGCTTCCCGCCGCCGAAGAAGGCTTCATAATCAAGAGGTAAGCTCTCCCCCAGAAATTCTAGTCACGGAAAAGTATGGGAAGTTGGTCTTGTTGCTGAAGATTAATTTGGAAGTTCCTTTTGCAGTTTCTACGAAGAATTATTTGTAAACTGAAGGACGAAGCCAGGGCAACCCATCAAGTGGCCAGGTACTCCCGGTATTGTGTAGTAAAATCCTGTTGTTTGATATGAATTTTCATCTTATTATTTTCTTATAAAGCTTGCTGGACAAAATCGCACATCGAGAATGCCCACAAGGGTTGTGCGGCTTATCTTTCTGGTTTGCGATTTCGACAATTGACCTTTTCAGTACGAGTGGCTCATGGTCCAAAAATCGAATGTCTTGCTTTTGATCCCGACTGTGATGTTTCTTCAGAAACAGTTCACCACTGTTAAGGGTATTGTGGTTCTGACTTGTGATTGCTTTCCTGTGAAGCAGCCCTGTGAGTAGCGACTCTCAACTCAAGGTATTTTATGACTAGAACAAGATTCTCTTTTAAGAAAATGAACGAAGAGCTTCTTAGCTAAGGCTTCTCTACATTTCTAATAGCTTCGGCGTGTACATGTGAATGTTGCAGGGTGTACAACAGGAGCTCCAGAAATGCATGTACCAGCTGGAGGAGCTGGAGAAACAACTCAGGCATGATCGAACATTGATCCAGTTTCTTGATCCAATTTGAACGGCTGACTTGAGAAGGCCATTAAATTAATTAGTCACAATCCATGTTTTGGCAATGTTAACTTGGGTTTGATTAATGACTACCAATGTAGAATATATGAAGGTAATCCTTCAGAAATCACCACTGCAAGGGAGGCCGAGTACCAGGAGCAGATCCTTGGGGAAGCCTTGCAACGCGTCCAGATTCGGAAGGTAAAATGTTTTGTACTTTTAACAATGATTTCGTACCACAAGTCTACTTTTATATGAATTCACCTGATGCTCTAAGCAATATTCTTATGCCACAGCAAATTTTGGAGGAAAAATGCGATCCCACAAGTTCCCAGGTATATGTATATATATATTCTCTAATGCATGCCAATATACTATTCCCAGAAATCCCAATCCACTCAATAGGTGCGTGAGGATTTAATTGTGAAATTAAAGCTGCAGTTCGCAATTATTAGTACGCTATCACGGGTGTCCAGCACTTTCGTTAATATGATACCAGATTATACAAATATTTACTTTATCGTCTAGACTAAAATGGTCACTATTTCCCGTATCATGTTCCGAAGAATATCAAACGACAACATCTCAGCTCATTAGGCGCGACTTTTGAGAATTGAAAAATGTCTAGAAAGCTGTCAAAATGAATGTTACATGGAGTGATGGCATTCTCTTTTGCTTATGTTAAAAGGTACATTTACGTCTAGCAGCTCGTGTGGAAAATGGTTTTGCTGCAAGAAATTTTATCATGTCAGATTTGCATCTCCAAGAAGACCCTCATATGCAGATCCTGGATGCCTTGGGCTCAAATGTACTGCTTCCCTTGAGGTACGATGCTTCAAAAACATAGTTTTTGAACAGTTAGTGAGTTATTACTCACTATATTATTCTCTTTCTACAAGCAATGATCTATGTAAATACATATGCACGTACGTAGTCATTCGATGGGAAAAGGGATATGTATGTCACGATCAGAAACATCTTGTGGGGGAAAGAAAAACTTTACAGGCAGATGATATGTTCTATATAAAACCACAGTATCTGCGTATCGCTACATAAGGAACGGATTCTGAGCTCATTCTCACCTACAGAGATCAATGGGAACCAGTACTGGGAGTGTTACCACCAGTTGCAGCACTTCATGAGCAAATCGAAAATCTTGATCATGACATTCGCCCCACAAATGCCATAGAACATCACAGCAGCACTGATCATGCTGAGTTCGGACAACGTGTAGATGCGGCTTACTCTTCCTGGACCGATGGATTTTGTCCAACAGGTATCGCTAAAGATTGACTTACTCTGAATTAGTGTTCTTTCAACTTTGACTTTATCCTAAGAGAAAGCTTCTTATAGGAAGAAGACGGCTAAGATAAAAGTAAAGTCTAGGTTGGTTCACCTTACATTGGAATCCTCGATCGAGAAATGAAAATCTTAGTAGTAGAACTTTCATGTTTTCGGTTTTCACATATAAAGTTTAATCCAAATGCGAGAATACTGAGTAATAGGGTTATCGTTTCTATTGTGTAATCAACTTTATGATGAACCAAACAAGGCCTCGGGTCATTGGCTCTTGCCTTAATCGACCATTGTGAGAATATCCTGCCATAATTCAATTTACAATCTCAAAAAGTTGTGAATTTGTTGGATAACTCTATGCTAAATTGTGTGTCGGGGCTAAAGCAAACTGCAACTAAACTCTTGAAGCTCTTTGATCACGGACAAAACCCAATAATCCTTTTTGAGCACAAGCTGAAGTTGGTAGTACGTAACAACACTTCAATTCTTCAGGAAGTGGACCTTGGTTCGGCCATCCAGAACCATGAGCAAGTTCAGATCGAGCCTTGTTTGTCTGATCAATTGACGTCATCAACACCGGTTGTCGTCGCATGAGATCAGAATTTCATGTAAATCGGGCAGATTCCCTCATCAATGCCCGGATGTGTTGTTTATTAGTTTACCAATGCTATCTCCTGGGCCCGTGATGATGTCATCAATTTCGGGTAAGAGATATCAAAATGATGCCTTTATACGCTAGTTGAACTTTCATACGGGATGTGTTGATACAAAGATTCCACAAACCTTGAGAGCATTGATTAGAGAACTAGGAATGTGCTTTTACACACTACTCTTCCGTTTGGTCATCTAGATTTGAATTGGGATAAAATAGGATGAAGGGGGATTTGAAATCCTTTAATTATCCTTCAGATTATAGAAATATCCAATCAAATGTTTAGTGCAATCTAAGATAAGATTTGATATTTTTAAAAATCTACAACTTACAAGATGATTGAGAATAGTTTAAAATCCTTTTTCTTTTTTTTAAACTCTTCGAAAACCCATCTTCAATGGACTTATCGTGTACGTGAGGACTCGAACCCTCTTGACCATTGTCGTCACCAAGCAATCTTTGGGAAATCGACCTTGGGAGCTTGATGACTTTCAACAGACATGACATCTTCCATTAAGCAAAATTTTGAAAGGTGAGGAGGACCTATTCCTAGCATTTCATCAAGTACTTGATAAATGCCGAGTTCGAAGTGGGAACTATGGAGGCCGAGAATGAGTAATCATAAGTAAAGTAGAGACAGAAACTGAGTGATGATTTGATGGTGGAGGAAAAGCTGGAATATCGATCGAGAAAGAGAGGGAGCCACAAATGAGGTGGTAAGCCCTAGCCTTCCAGTCGAGCCGTGAGCAAGGGCACTAGCGACAATACTCAAGGACGCCAAAGTGAGGGACTACTACGATGGACAGCTATCGTAGTGGTGGTCGGGTGCTGCTAATTAGAAATGCAAAGCACAGTGAGTTTGACTTGAGGTAGGGTTTTCTTGATATGTGGAAATTGTTAAGTTGGTTTTTAAAATTATATATTAACCGGGGTTTATTCCACCGTCGACAATGAATTTCTTATCTAGCATTTTTTATGGATATATTCGGGTTTATTTGGTTTATAGAACGTCACCAAACACCGGATATGATGATAGTTAATTAAGGACCACCAAACACACGGGATGCATGAGTGTTTGTAGTGTAAATTTATTGCTCAAATGTAGGAGGATTGAATTTTAGATAAGGCCTAGGTCAAGAAGAGGAAAAGTTGTCCTAAAAATTCTAAACCTACTTACGGAGGCCACAATCCTAAATCTTCCAATTGTATTAATTTAGTCTTGAAACTCTTGACAACCTACTAATTCGGCCCTATGGTCCTAAAGTTTTTTATGATTTATCAATTTAATCATAAACTTTTGTAATCAATTTATCAATTTAGTCCTTTTGGCAATTTTGGCTTGAAATCACTAATGTGGCAATCTAGTCAATGCCAACTACCCTACATGACACAACGAGTGCTAATGTGAAATTTTTTTATATTTTAAAATTTTTCTAGAATATTTTCTTTTCTTTATTTTCATTTCCTTCTTCCTTTGGCTAATAGTTAAACTTTAGCTATGGTTGGCAACTAGCCACTAGTGAGGCTCACCCTCACCAAGCTAGCAAGGTCGATCTCTCCAGTGGCCTTACCAACTTTGGGTGAGGATGGCCTCCCCCAACAACGACAAGGCTCACATAGACAGGGGTGAGTTTGCGCTCACTAACCCTCATCTCTAGCCATTGAAAGGAAAAGGAAAGATAATTTAAAAAAAAAAAAAAAATTAAAAAAAAAAAAAATTTCTCCACATTAGCGGTTTTCAAGGAAAATTAGCCGGAATAACTGAATTAACAAATCATTAAAATGTTCATGACTAAATTAGCAAGCTTTCAAAACATTTAGGGACTAAATTGGCATAGTTGAAAAGTTAGGATTGAGTAAGCCACCATATAATGGATTTAGGACTTTTTGATTAATTATCCTATCAAGAAGAAGGGTTATAATGTAGGAAGAATTGTGCAAAAAGTTTCATACAATTCCCAATTCAGTTCTAAATTTTTCAATTTGGCGATATAATCCTAAACATTTTGAAATTTTCCAATGTAGTTTATTCAATGAATTTTGTCCAAAAATCACTACTTGTTAGTTCAATTAATGTCGGTCATTTTTATGTGCCACTGCTAGTGTTGAAGTTTACAAATTTTGCAATTTTTCCTAAATTTTATGTCGAAAATTATGGCCCTTGCACAGATCTGGTAAGGGCTGCAATGCCCTAGTGAGAGGGCAGAAGATAAAGAAGAAAGATAAGGAAAAAAAGATCGATCAAAATTATTCAGATGAACTCTACAAAAAAAATGTCAAAAAGATTTGGAACTACATTGGTCAAATTAAAAAAGTTTAAGACTAAATTGTTGGCTATACAATAAGTTTAAGACTCAAGTTGTGCTAAAGCTCTGCTAAACTTTTCTTTTAATGTATTTTCACTATTAAAGCAATGTCTTTCATTTAGTTTTAGGGTTAAGTTTTTTGTTGGTCGTGTTCAATGGGAATACTAGTTTTGCATTTGTTTTAATGTTCCATATGAGAGTCATAACGCATAACTTTAAAGTTATTTCAATTCCGATGAAAATTTTATTTCAAGTGTTTGCGTATCAATTTCTTTTCAATTTGTCGGAAAAATTACAAAATAATCTAAATATATTGCACTTATACTAATTCAATCCTAAGACTTTTTACAGTTTGCTAATATAGTTTTTCCAATTGACTTTTAACCAAAATTTGTTGACTTGGTGGTCTAATCAATGCTAGTCAACTTATGTGGCATATCAACACTAATATAGATAATTTTTTTTATTATTTTCTAATTATTTTCTTTTCTCATTTTATATTTTATTCTTTCCATTTTGTTGGTGGTTGGTCTTAGGAAATGGCCAACCACCAACGTTGCCCAAATGGGACTGGGCAAGGACCCTCGCCCAATCTAACAAGGGACAACCTTGCCCTACCTAGGTGAGGCCGACCCTTGCCTGTAGTTGTTGAGGTCAACCTCGCCTGGGTAGGGCGAGGATCACCTCACTTAGGCGAGGCCTTCCCTCGCAGGTGAGCAACCGTTGCTTATGGTTATGGTCCTCGGAGTTGGCCCTCTTCAAGCATTGTCGGTGGTTGCCCATCGGCATAAAGGAAAGAAAAAATAGAAAAAGGCAAAAATTTAGAAAAAGTTTCAAAAAATATTTCGTATCAATGCCTAATAGACCATATAAGATGGTCAATGCTAATTAGATTGCAAAGTTAGCGTTTTTTGGTCAAAATTGGTCGGAAGTACAAAATTATCAAAATGTTCAAGATTGAATTGATACAATTGAAATGTTTATAACTAAATTGACAATAAATACAATTGATTTTGGAATTTTTTGGTAATTTTCCGGTAATTTTCCTTCCATCTCCTTATCATTCTCTTTGATTTCAATCATCTTTCTAGTCTTCTTTGTGTTCTTCCAAGCACTTTATTTTTCCTTGTCATTTAGATCAAGAGATAACTCATTTGCAATCACATTTTGTTTTTAGGAGCTGGCACACCTTTCTTTTACTCAATCTGAATTCGATATGCAAGAATTTTGTTGGGGTGGAAATTGATCGCTTTGTGTAACGCTCGAACAAGAGAACAAAGTTTTCGGTTCATTTTTGTTGGAAGATATGATTCACTTAGAATATCCCAATTGTAAATTGATATAGAATCATTTTATTTTAGGACTAGAAAGATAAGGAAAGATAGGAGAATACTTTTATTCCCTTTATTGATTCTTTCTTTGTAATTAAATACATCTTGTACAGTGATTATAATTGGATGAAGGATTACAACTTTTCCTCTACGTCTTCCTTCAATTCCAAAATTTCTCTTCTCTATCTCTTTTCGAGACATGGTATCGGAGCCTTCCATGGTTTTGACCTAATTTCTTGCTTCCGCTTTGATTACCTCAAGGAACTCTGCTTTCCAAAAAAGTGTTGCCGAAGGAATCAAACTGTTAATTACCTAGAAGAAGCTTTATCTGCAAAAGAGTTATCATAGGAATCAAATTTTAGACATCATGACAAAAACGCAAGACCCTACCTCAACTCCAGTCGACCAATCTGTGGGAGAGGCATCGCTACAAAACCTGGACGACTAAGATTCTTCAGTAGTGGTTCTTGCATCCGAACAACAGCAAAGCCAGATCCAATCGCATGCTCAACACGTGCAGTGGCAGCAGTTTCAGGCTCAGGCTAATCTGGGGCAGCCCTTTTTGGGCTACCCTTATCCATGGTATCAAGGGCCGAGCCCTAATGCATCATTACCTGGCTACCAAAGCAGCGTGCAAGCCGATAGAGGCCTACCAACCAAAGATGGGGCAAGCCCAACCATCGGCCCAGAGTAGACGGGCGGGTCGACTGGACCGGGTATGAGAACGAATCCTTACCCGGGTTTTCACAATGCGGGTCACGAATTTGTGTTGAGCAGTTCGAGTCAGGGAACAAATCCCTACTCGAATCTTGCACCCGGTTTCTTTCCTCCGCATCAGATCCTCGCTGTTAGTGGCCGGTCGGAACCCGGCGACCCTCTTTACACAACAAACGAAGACGGACTGAAGCTCAAAATTATCATTCAGCAAATAAAGGGTGCCGACAACTATTCAAGCTGGTCGCGAGAATTCTGGCGGGCACTGGTAACGAAGGACAAAGAGGTGTTCATCGACGGAACGTTCGCGATTCCCTCCGACGAGCGAATGGCACGGCTTTGGAGGAGATGCAATCGACTGGTCAGAACCTGGATTGGAAACTGCATCACATCCAAAGTCGCGGCTGGACTTCCCTTGACGGAGGATTCAAAGAAGATGTGGGAAAACATAAAGAGATTTGCGGAAACGACATACCTTACAAAATCATAATTGGGATATTGTATCATTACCTGCTCATCGCAAACCAATTGGGTGTAAGTGGATATATAAGATTAAATACAGGGCAGATGATTTTGTAGAAAGATACAAAGCCCGGTTAGTGGCCAAAGGCTTCACATAGAGAGAAGGTTTCGACTACCATGAAACTTTCTCACCAGTAGCAAAAGATGTCACAGTTCGTTCATTTCTATTGGTTGTTGCGTTTCGTGACTGGCCACTACATCAAATGGATGTCCATAATGCCTTATTGCATGGTGATCTGGACAAGGAGATATACATGGAGCTTCCACCAGGATTACGAATACAGGGGGAGTCTAAGGTATATCGTCTCCATAAATCTCTTTATGGATTGAAGCAAGCCTCTCGACAATGGTACGCCAAGTTCACTAATGAACTTATGGCTGCTGGGTTCAAACAATCCAAGTATGACTATGCTTTATTCACCTGGACAAAATGTATGTCATCTATTTATTTGATGATCTATGTTGATGACATACTTATCATGAAAAATGATGATTCTGCTATGAAGAATCTTAAAGAGTATATGCATTCTACTTTCCACATCAAAGACTTAGGGCCACCTAAGTATTTTCTTAGAATTGAGAAAGCTCGTTTAGATCAAGGAATCTCACTAAGCCAACAGAAATTCGTGATAGAGATCATATCATAAGCAGGACTATCGGGCTACAGATCAGCAATTATTCCTATCGAGCAAAATGTCAAGCTGACTTCTATCAACTATGATACCAACATATCCTCTTTTCTTGATGATCCTCTGTTAAAAGATCCGTCGGAATATCAGAGACTCGTAAGGAAACTTATATATCTTACCATGACTAGGTCGGACATCTGTTATGCGGTACAAACTCTTAGTCAATTTATGCACAGTCCAAAATAATCTCACATGAATGCGGCCCTGAAAATTGTGAGATACTTGAAGACATGTCCAGGCTTAGGAATACTCCTTTCTCGAAAATGCAACATGGAAATGACGGCCTATTACGATGCAGACTATGCCACATGTCTTATGAGTAGGAGATCTATCACTAGTTTTTGTATCAAATTCGGGGAATCATTACTTTCATGGAAGACAAAGAAACAGTCTGTATCATTATCTTCAGCTGAAACTGAATATAGATCTATGGCTAAGACTGTTTGTGAAATAGTTTGGTTAAGGGGTTTACTTCTGGATCTCGGGGCATGAGTTAAAGGACCGACTCTACTTTTTTGTGACAATGATTCAGCACTTAAACTTGCAGCAAATCTCATACCGCATGAGAGGACAAAGCATATAGAAGTGGATCGAGTAAAAAGATTCAAGAAGGAATTGTCGAGACAAGAGGAATCAGAACTGTAGAGCAACCTGCGGATATATTTACTAAGCCTCTTTGTCAAAGACAACATACATATCTTCTAAACAAGCTTGACGTCTTAGACATATGCAGACCACCAGTTTGAGGGGGAGTGTTGGAAGATATGATTCACTTAGAATATCCCAATTGTAAATTGATATAGAATCATTTTATTTTAGGACTAGAAAGATAGGGAAAGATAGGAGAATACTTTTATTTTCTTTATTGATTATTTCTTTGTAATTAAATACATCTTGTACGGTGATTATAATTAGATGAAGGAATACAACTTTTCCTCTACGTCTTCCTTCAATTCTAGAATTTGTCTTCTCTATCTCTTTTCGTGACATTTCCCAGTTACTCTTGTCAAATCTGCCGAGATGAATTTAGATGCAACATCTAGTACATTTCTTAGTGGGAACCACATCGGGTCTCAAAGAGGGGTGCAAGATAAAAAGGCATCTATTTTTTTAATCCATCCCATCATCTTAAACAGACACGTTTGGTTCTAGCAGTGTCTCGTTTACAATAACTTAACGGCGCAAATTGTTTGCTTAAGCTAACTTTTATAACACAAGGACAATATTGAGCAAGATTTTACAAGTTCATGAATAAATTGAATGGAAAAAATTTCAGACATGGAATTGAATATGACATGACAAAAATTTAAGATTAAGTGTTATCATCTCAAACTTTTAGGATAAGGATTTTTATAAAATAAAAAATAGTAAGGATCATGGAAGAAATGCGGTATTCATTTTGTTATGGCTAAATTAAATGCGTGTTTTTTTTTAAATTTTTGAAATGGAAAAGTAATAACTCACTACCAAACCAACCGTGCATTAAATGTCTTTACATCTTATATAGGAATACAATCCAACCTTACATTTTTTTTATATAAATAGAAAATATAATCAAGCCCTTTGAAAGTTGGTCGTGCAACTATCGAAATATTACCCACATGGCAACTTTAGAGAATCTGCGCAAGATGAATCAAGGAAATTCCGGCTTATGATCAAGCCCAATCACACTTCTTCAAAAAAGACAAGGGTTAATGTCATGAAAATTTCAAATTCCTCATAAATTTATCATAAATTAATTTTTTGATTACTAAAAATCCTAAACTGACATATTCATAACATATTTACTACTTGTTAATTTCCATTTTACCGATAAATTACTTAGTTGGATGACACATGATAATTGATAGTTGTATTAGTTTATATTTGTACTCTTCGTTTGTGATAGATTTTTGTGACATTAAGCAAATTTAACAGAAATTAAGAGATAGCAAATTTCTTATAAATATATCAGTTTTAGAGTTTTTAGTAATTAAAAAATTATTTTGACTTAAATCTGTCACAATTATATAAATTTAAAATTTTCAACAGTCATAAAATTAATTTGAGGTTTTTTATGATACAAATCGAAGAAATAATTTACGGCTAGATCATGGTTCTTTACACAAGGGTCCAAGGATCGTAATTTTCCGCCGCCCGCGATCAACCTGCCAAATCGTAGCACGACCAAAAACCGCGAAAATCCCTCCCCATCAGATCCAATCCCAATTTACAGACCGGCCTCTGAAATCGCCAGCTGGCCTCCCGGTTATCTAAAATTCCCATCTTTTAAAATAGAAGAGTTAAAAGGAAGGAACCTCGCCCTCCCCCGGTCGGGGAAATCATCGCGCCCAAATTCACCCGAAAACTCGAATTTCCGGGTTTAATCCTTCCCCTTCCACCCCTCCCGTGCGCCCAGATCCGGAATTCCCCAAACACGTTTCAAAATTCGAAAACCCCCCAACCACGCATCCGCCCTTTCCCACCCAAAAAAAGAAAAAAAGAACCGAACCTCGAACCCGAAAGAGAGAGAGGGAGAGGGCTTTCAGTTTCCAGTTTCGAAAACACCCCCTTCCCCCACCCACGCACGCGAAAAAGGGCAAAAAAATAAAAACAAAAGAGCCCTGCTGCGAAGCGCCAAGAAAATGGCTTTCAAACATGGCGCTCCTCCTGAAAATTTTCCTTTCTCTACAAAACTCCCCCCCCGCTTCCCTCATTCCCCCCGCCACTCCCTCCTCTCCTCTCCTCTTCCCTCCCCCTCTCCACTCGCAAGACGGAGCACTCGTGAGGAGGCGAGGGAGTGAGTGCGCGCGCGCATTGGTCATCGCTGCTGCTAATAATGGCGGACCAGGGGAGGAGCTCGCGCATCACCCGGGCGGCCAAGAAGAGGGCCGCGTCGTCGTCGGTGGCGGCGGCGGGGGGCGGCGGCGAGGACCAGGCCCCGGCCACCAAGAAGCGCGTCGTCCTCGGGGAGCTCCCCAACCTGTCGAACGTCCTCGTCGAGGCGCGGGGCGAGCCGAACGCGAAGCCGCTCAAGACTGCCGCCAGGCAGCCGCCCAAGGCGGGTCGAGGGAAGGTGAAGAAGCCCGCGGCGGAGAGCGCGGCCTCGTTGGAGCCCGAGGATGGGGATCCCAAGATCGACGTCGAGCCCGCGTCCGACGATCCCCAGATGTGTCGGGCTTACGCGGCCGACATCTACGAGTACCTGCACAAAATGGAGGTCAGTGGGTTTTTTTCGCTTCGTTTTGTCAGATGGGTTTTGCTTGTTCGCCTTCGGCGGCGATGCGGGAGTGTTCGTTGAGATCAATGCGGATGCTCGATCGATCTATCGATTTGGAGGGGGGACTAATTCGAGCGATGGGATGATGTCTTTTGTCTTCCAGATGGAGCCTCACAGAAGGCCTCTGCCGGATTACCTCGAGAAGGTCCAGAAGGACGTGACGGCGAACATGAGAGGGATACTGGTCGATTGGCTGATTGAGGTCGCCGAAGAGTACAAGCTCCTCTCCGATACGCTCTACCTCTCCATCTCCTACATTGACAGGTTCCTGTCCCTCAGTACCCTCAACAGGCAGAAGCTTCAGTTGCTGGGCGTTTCCGCAATGCTCATCGCCTCGTAAGGATTCTCGACTCCTCTTTGATGACGATTCACGACTGTTGGGAGTTTCTCGTTTGTTGCGTAAATGGGTGCTGACTATTCCTTAAATGGGTTTTTGTTTCTTTTGTCGCAAGTAGAAAGTATGAAGAGATCAGCCCTCCTCATGTGGAAGACTTCTGTTATATAACCGACAACACTTACACTAAGGAAGAGGTAATGCCCTTATCATGTTACTTGAATTACCCCATCTTCCCTTTTCTTGAATCTGCATAGCATATTGTTGGTTAAGTGTATAATGTGTCTGACTGGCTTTTCATTGACATGTAGGTCGTTAAGATGGAGTCTGATATACTAAAGTCGCTGATGTTTGAGATGGGCAATCCTACGATTAAGTCATTTTTGAGGTGAGAATACTTGGGATTTCACTGCTTTGGTTGAACTTTTTCTTTTCAATGCATATGGCTAATAGTTACCCTGCCTTTGATGATTGATATGCAGAAGATTCAATCGAATTGCTCAAGAGGGCCTTAAAGTAAGTACAGTCCGCTATTGCATTTTCATGCGACCAGCTCTTTATGCATTGGAATGTGTTGTTGTATTCCGTTGTCTAACTCTAGGCCTTTCTTGCTTGTGCTACTATCTACAGACAAATAATCATCTGCAACTAGAGTTCCTAGGGTACTACCTTGCTGAGCTGAGCTTGCTCGACTATAGTTGCGTGAAGTTCTTGCCTTCTCTGGTAGCTGCTTCCGTGATATTCCTTGCCAGATTTATGATTCGACCAAAGAGCCATCCTTGGGTAAGAATTTGACCTTGGTACAAGTGGACATTAATATGCTTTTCTTGGTTGTGATGTCTTTAGATTATATACTTACGATTATATTTACCCTACAGAGCTTAGCGCTGCAACAATACTCAGGGTATTGTCCCAAAGATTTGAAGGATTGTGTGCAAATCCTACATGACTTGTATCTAAGTAGAAGGGGTGGATCTTTGCCTGCCGTGAGAGAAAAATACAGGCAACATAAGGTAATTCTAGTTTCCAATGATTTATAAGCACTGACTTAGAGATGAAATGAGTGCTGATTTGGAGTGAACCGTCCTTTTTTCCCACCTGGATTGCAGTTCAAATGCGTCGCAAGCATGGCCTCTCCCCCGGAGATACCCGCAACATACTTGGAAGATATTGGAGAATGATGAGTTGGATTGCCATTGATGATGAAATCAATTCACATTTTTCAGCAAATGGATAGAGAATTGCACGAGTCTCAAGATTGGGGGATTTTCCATTGGCTTTCGAATGCTGACTGGGCTCTTTAAAGTGGCGGATTAACTAGGTGGAGAATGCACATAAAAGCAGAACATGTGATGCTGAAAAAGAGCTCGTTACTGTGATCGATGTCGCTGCGATCAGAAGGAAAAGTTGATATCCTGGATACCAACATGGGCAATTTAAATTGGTTCTACGCCTGAGATGAGGATTGGAGACTAGTTAATCTTTGTTTATGATTACCAGACATTGACTTCCCACTGTACATAGATTGACAGTGATCAAATTTTGGCTTTGTCATTATAATGATTCTGATCTGGTAATCCGTGCTTCATTTTTTTTTTCACTATACCATGAGGAAAATAGTGAATTCTCATGTCCTTTTTAAGGATGAAAGCTCGATTGGCTAGAACATTGCTGTTATATAGCCATTACTAATACAGAGGAGTGTAGTGCAGGAAAGAAAAGTGTCGTTTTCTCTTTATAATTAATTTTCTCTTGAAGAAAGTTACTTAAGGACTGCAACTTGGTCCACTGATAAAAGGCTTGATGGCGACTAGCTTAAGAATCAAATTTTTCTCCCCGATGACTCAGCGCGCAAGAAAGATGGCGCATGGAAGCGGGTACTTGGTAATTAGCTTTTTGGGCAGGTTTGATGATTTCCGGTGGGCATCGAGGGTTAGTCTCAAGGACATGAATTAGTCTTACGGTTCATGAATCGATACTGGATTCATCGCCTTGGGCGGGAGAGGGAAAAGCGGCATTGCCAGTGAGATTATGAGTTGTAAGACTTGATAGAGATTTGATTGCTTCTTCTAGAGAATAATTTTTGATTATAAATGATTTTTTTATTTTATTTTTGAAATAATTTTTAAACATTTTTAATCGTTTGGTGATTGTTTAAAATTTTAATTTTCGGAATATAATTTTGAGAATTTCTAATTAATTTTTTCATTCTAGAATTGTTCTAGGAAATAAGGAATCAATTTTCTTTTACTTATTAATTTTGTTCCATATTTACTTCTAGGAACAAAAAAATAGAAATTTATTTTCGAAAGTAAAAATTTTACTAAACGAATTTCTGTTTCAAATTTATTCTCGAAAGTAAAAGAATAGAAATAATTATTGTTTGGTAAGTTGCCAAACAGACCGTAGTCGACTTCATAAGACCGCGAAGGAGTATATATGTGAAGGATTTACTTGATGTTTTTATGGATCCAGAGGAGAGGTGGACGATAAATGTGGACTGTACTTTTTATTTCATGTCAATAATGTTACATGAAGATTCAGTTCCCAAAATAGCCATTGAAAAAAGCCGTGCATATCTACTTACAAGGGCCAGAATTTAGAAACCATAAGCAGCACTGGACATTTTGGGTGCACCTTAGAAACCTTCCCGAAATAACAAGCTGGAAAGTTCATCAACCAAAAAGGAGAACGATCCGCGTATTTTTATGCTCAAAAGATTCTCTGAAGTTTTGTTCTCCGTCCAACATACTAGATTTGACCCGACGAACGGTCTCGTTTTTGCTATAGAGCAAAACAGAGTTGAATTTGAAAACTGGTGAATTATTGTACTTGAAAGGGTTTTGCACCATCTTGCTCCTGGCACAGGCCAATGGATTTTCCTTATCCTGAGAAAAAAAAAAAGAGGCCTTTTCAGAGGAAAGATTTGACCGCCTGCCAAGGCCGACAAACGCTACCCAACAAAGGAGGGAAAAGGCGCGGGAGCCAAACATGCAATCCTAAAATGCTCATGACTTGGACTTGGCTTGGAAGAGGCAGAGAGTGACCCTCATTTCAGGGGACTGATGAATGCAAGAAAGCATGTTTTCCAAGAAAGAAAGTGAGAATCATGAAAGGAAAGGTCTCGTGAAGCGTAAAGAATCAATATAAAATAAAAGGCAGAAACAAAAAGCGAGTCCTCGTTGGTCGTGTCCCTTGTTTGCAGGGCAAATACTCATTGTGTGACACTGCTTCGGCTTTATTCTGCTTCTTCCTTCTAATTCTCGCTTCACATTGCCACACAAAAAGAGCCATATAGCTTTCTCTGCTCTCTACTCTGCTCTCTCTCTCTCTCTCTCTCTCTCTCTGCTTTGCTCTGCTCTGTGATGGTGATGCTCTGTTATGAGCTGGACCCATCATCCGCATAAGCAAGAGAGCCCGTTCATCGTTCTTGCTGCTCCCTTTTATGTCTGGTATTTATCCTTCTCGTGCAAGAGGAAGAAAAGCGGGTCATTGGGTGATGGAGGTTTTGCACAAAGTTCTGATCTTGCTCCTTCTCTCTTCGTTGCTGGTGTCGGGCGACGGGAGGGAAGAGGCCGTTCATGGCATGAGCACGGTGTCACCAGGAGCGAAAGAGAGATGGGAGAAACAACACAAGGGTCGTCATCCACCGTTGCGGTTCGGGCACTCGCCGCCTGACAAGTGGCTGTCGAGCAAAAGGAGAGTCCCCAACGCTTCGGACCCTCTCCACAATCGCTGAGCCATCTTCCTTTCTTTCTGCTGTTCTTGGAGTGTTTCAGGTTGACTCGAGCCTTGATTGCTCGATAGTGGCAGGCGCTTTTTGGGGGACTTCATCGTCTGTGTTTTGCGCAACTTTCCATACTTATTATTACATGTTTTAGCTTGCTTTTTAAGACAAAGAGAAAAGGGTGTATCGTGTGAACTTTGTAAATATTTCGTTTGCTTTTGCATCAAAGAGTGGTACACTGTAGAATGCTTGAGCTTATGGTATATTCGTCGCAGTTTGCTCTACTTTCCCTCCTATTTCGAATCATATCGACATTACATAGGTTTTTGCAGATTCAAAGGCTTACCGACAGATAAGCATTCAGCTTAGAGGTAGGTAAAGGCTTTCCGAAAATTCAACGAGGGAAAAGAAAGGTGACCAAAGGGAAAATATAAGAGAATGATGATGCATGTGAAAGATGACACTAGCGCCCTTCAGTCCAGTCATTCAAACTTCAAAGCAACGAGAAGTTTGACCTTTCTTTACTCTCCAAAAGCAATCATTTAATCGTTGGGCCTTTTCAAGTTGGGGACTATTTGAAGGAAATTAACTAAAACAAATTCTTGGAAGTCAAATATGGCGAGTTCATCGACTTGATGCATGTGGCATGGGTATGTATTACCCCTTTTCATTTTACTGTGAATTTCGTTCTGATAATCATTAACATGTGAACATGAACTTGACACAAGTCAAATTAAATAGAATGCACATAGTTAATGAAATATCCTTAACGTAATATTTTACTATTGAATATCCGGGACATGGCAAACATCTCTACATGAAGAGCACGCATAGATTTTATTGACACTAAATTATTAAAGAACACAGGCATATGGGTTAAATTTCATGTCTTAACAAGTTTGACACAAACAAGATGTGATGACTAATGTCATGTCTTGAGGGTTGACGCGTAATTGATTGGAACATGATTAGTTTAATCTGACTGCACTAATTTCATGTCGTGTTTGAGTTGTACTATCATATCGTATAAAAAATTGCTAACCCTAATAAAGCAACCTTGCACTCCATACATCTCCGCGTATTGATCGATGCACCCTTCCGGCACCCTCTCCAGCTCCGCCGTAAGGAAGTAGCTCACGACGAACCTGCCCCCGCCGTTCACCATCGCGTACGAGTAAATCAGCTTTCTGGAAGTATATCTTTATGGTTGTATTTATCATAGCTCCGTACTTCTCGTCTATAGTGGACAGTTCATAAAAAATTGAGGAAAACCAACGCATGCACCTCCGCGCAAATCAAGGTGGATAAACCCTCCTTCATGTTCATATCATCCTGCCTCATCAGTCGCGTACTTTTCCTTAACTATAATTTATTCTTTAAATGGTTTTAAATGGATGCGTTCCTCGTCGCTTAGTAGTCTACAAGAACTTCAACTCAACAAACAGTTCAATCGACACTTTTCCGCTGAGAAAATGGAGGAAGAAGCTCCTCATCCATGGCTGAACCTAGCACTGATCTCTCTCCCCCTCCTCTTCCTCCTCTACAGATTCTTCCTCCACAAAAGCACGAATCCCAACCACCGCCTCCCACCGAGCCCTCCTTCCCTCCCTATCATCGGCCACCTCCACCTGGTCAAGGAGCCCCTCCACCGAACCCTACACGATCTCTCGCTCCAGCACGGCCCAGTCTTCTTCCTCAGGTTCGGCTCGCGCAAAACCGTAGTCGTCCCCTCGCTGCCGGCCGTCGAGGAGTGTTTTACTGAGAAGGATGTCACCTTCGCCAACCGGCCCCGCTTGCTACCGGGGAAGCTCCTCGCCTACGACTACAGCACCTTGGGCTCAAGCCCTTACGGTGACTACTGGCGCAAACTCCGCCGTTTCACAGCTGTGGAGATGTTCTCCGCGAGGCCCCTCGCTGATTTTTCCGCTGTCCGGCAGGAGGAGGTTCTTTCCCTGGTGAGGCAACTGTTTCGAGGTCACTGTTGTCTCGGAGACGGGTGAGTATTGCATAGACACAATCTACCTGGCGGCCGCATATGAAGAATCTACCTCTATCCAAAAAAGGCCCAAGTTATCCTGTAGTTTGATTGTGTCTACCATACAACTCACGAAGAGAAGTTATATCTGTTTTTTTTTTCTGCAGAAGATAGGGAATGGCTGAAGGTGGATATGCGGCGGAGGTTGTTAGATCTTACCCTGAATGTGATGATGCGTATGATCGCCGGAAAGAGCTACTTCGGGACGGACCAGGTGTCGGAGGAAGGGATGGAGTTCAGGGAGATCATGAGAGAGTTCTCGCAGCTTTTCGGAAGCGCTGGGTACATCGGGGATTTCATCCCAGCGTTGGGGTGGGCTGATTTTCACGGGGTGAAGAAGAAGATGAAGAGCGTGATGAGGAAGGCGGACGTGTTTTTCCAGCAGCTGGTCGACGAGCACAGCGGGAAAAGGAGCATGCCGTCGTCCGTGGCGGCGGCAGCAGCGGCGTCAGTGTCCTCTAAAGGAGTCGACGGGACGAGATCATCGAGGACGACATTCATCGATCGGATGTTGGACGTCCAAGAGCAGGATCCGGAATTCTACACCAATACAACAATCAAAAGCCTCGTTCTGGTGAGCACCGTCACTCTATTTACCATATCTGATTTACCGGCAAGTTAGGGACGGCGCAACTTTTTTTACCAACCTTTTAAAAATTTAAATTGTTAGATTTATTTTATTTTATTTTATTTGATCGGAAAGTATATTTTCAAACTCAGAATCTCGTGTCCTCCTACTATCTAATATACTAAACTGTTCATAAAATTTTAAATCGTTAATTGTAATTCTGATTAAGTGGCATGTAACTTCGCATTTCCTCGCCTGTCCAAATCTGATTAAGAAAGCCGATCGCGTAGCGCCCACCTTGGTTGAATTTCGGTAGCTAGTGCCGACATTTTCCACGCAAGGAACAGGTTAAGGTGCAAGAAGGGACTTATGCGTCGACGGTGCATAATAAAATATTGATAAAAGTCACTATCATGAATATGATATTGTTTGATCGAATATAGTATTTTTCTCAGTCTTAATATAATCACATTAAATTATTTGACTAAGTAAGATGATTCTGTGAGGTAGCTTATCCTTTTAAGGTTATATTCATTTCAGGACGAATATGACATTCCTAGAAAATAATTTTCACAAAGTCTTTTTTCGAGAACAATGATAATATCTTTTAGTGCACGGCTGAAATTTGAAAATGAATTAGAAAATATTTTATGCTGTTCGGTGTGAAAAATTCGAGTCAATTTTTGTCTATGCACTCATTTTAATAAATTTTAATTTTCTTATTTTATTTTTTGCTTTAAAAAAATCAATTTTTTAAAATTTTTATTTTCTTTTTACTTTTATATATATTTTTTGTTTTTTCTTTCTTTCCCCCTCATTCTTCTTCACTGGGCAGCTAGTGATTGGCCAAGAAACAAGAAAAGCAAATATAAAAAAATAAAAAAATGGAATTTTTAAAAATGAAATCATAAAAAAAACAAAGAAGTGGGGGCTACTAGAGTGTGATATAAGAAAGAGTGAGTGCGGAAAATATTTTTTCTTATTTGAAAAAAGGAAAAATATTTTATTTATTTATTTTTATTTCGAATGGTTTTTTTTTCTTCATTAGAAATGTTCGCTGAAAAATTTGAAAATATGTTTTTCTTAAAAGGTTTTTTCTTGAAAAGAGCAAAACCTAAGAATGCGATGGCAGCTCCATCAACTGGTCACCCAGCGGAAAAAAATATCGTTTGGGTCCTTACATCCTTTCAAACGCTTGTGCTACATAGTCAAGAGGGTCAACATCCGATATATCAAACCTCAGAAAAGAAGAAAGGGCTAGCAGCAGTCCTTACATCCTTATCAAGGATAGAGAACTAAAACTAGCCATTCAGATGTGTGGCTTAAGTCCGAGATAGGGATTTAAGTTGAGTCACGCACGACATTTGGTTTGATGCATTTTCTCGTGCACAATTCCAAATGTACTAATACCGGTATAAGGAGCTCGTTTATTAAATGATGTGTTAAATTATAAGTAGCAGTTAAAAAGAAAAAGAGTCATATTTAATAATGAATATCAATCTGATACATTATTCAATAAACTAGTTTTATTATGAATTTATATAACGTCTTATCGATGTGAAATATTTTTTTATATAGATAGATAAGACTCTAAACTTTTAATTGAATGAGTTCATTTCCCAAAATTGAAAAGTATATACTTATTAAAATATTTATTTATTTAATGAATTTTATTTCGCCGTCAGTGTATTAGATGAAAGTATTTTTAGTAAACCTAGCAGTTCTCTTTTTCCATAACATGAAGACCCACTTTAGGTAGATTTGTCCTGTGAATTGTGCAGGTAATGCTAGTTGCTGGAGGCGACACCACGGCCACCACGATAGAATGGGCGATGATACTTCTCCTCAACCACTCCGAAGCAATGCGAAGGGCTTGCGACGAAATAGAATCCAAAGTTGGACATGACCGCCTCCTTGAAGAATCCGACCTCGCTAATCTCAGCTATCTTCAGAATGTCGTTAGCGAGACGATGAGGTTGTATCCATCAACTCCTCTTCTTTTACCACATGAATCCTCGGAAGACACCACCATCGGGAACTTCCACGTTCCGCGAGGTACGATGCTGCTGGTAAACGCATGGAGCCTTCACCGGGACCCCAAGCTGTGGAATGATGCCGAGAGTTTCATGCCGGAGAGATTTGATCGCGGCCAAGAGAGTAATGAAGGGTTCAAAATGATTCCTTTTGGTGCGGGAAGGCGAGCATGTCCGGGGGCTGCTCTTGGGAGGAGAGTGGTGGGGTTAGCGTTAGGCGCATTGCTCCAGTGCTTCGAGTGGCGGAGAGTTGGCTTGGAGGAGATCGACATGATGGACGGCAACGGCCTCACTGCGCCGTCGGCGGAGCCTTTGCAGGCCTTGTGCAAGCCACGTGAAATCATCACGTCCTTCCTGGCCAGTGGAGATGATCACATTCGTTAAGAAACGATGAAGAAATGCTAGCTAGAGACACCAAAAACCTACAGTATGCGCAAGGTTTGGAAGCAACATGGAACAATATTGTCACGCCCCCGAACCTCAAGCACGTGCCCATCTCTCTCTAGTCGATAAAACTTTGTGACTTCCTAGGATGAGTCGCCGACCCTTTCATTTTATTGTACACACGGAAGTGAAAATAAATCTCTCGACAGTAATCGTCTCGGGATAGAAAAACAGGACAACATATTTGCAAACAAACATGCTTTTATATATATACACTGAGTCATGTATAAAAGTCTATGGTCAAAAGACTACAAAAGACTAGTCTTCCAAAAAGAAGCGGTCCTAACTGACCTACACTTCAGTTCACCTCATCTCTGCTCCGGTACTCCATTTGACGACCTTGAAAATGGTTATACAATAACCAGTGAGACAATGTCTCAGCAAGTACATGCTCTAAACCCCGATTAGGAGGAAAACACGCCTAGAAGCGTCCTAATCATGTAATCATACAATCACAGAGTCTTACCTTTGCCTCAAATCTACCCTGCATGTTAATATAGTTTATAACTCAGACAGTATGAAAGCATGAGTGACAATCAAGCTCAATTAACTGGAACGCCGTATTGAAATTCTCAACTAAGTACAGGAGTCCTGATTATAGGACCAAATCGTTATGACACGTCTTATACCGTGCCACATAATTTTGTTCCATAATCCGGCACATTCAACTCAATTAAATATGCATTCTTAGTTTTGATCTCGGCATATAGCACGACCTACTCACGGTTCGGCGGTCTTCTGGCATTGTCAGGCTTCGTTTCACCCCATTGAGCACGGCACGTCTATTTTAGATAGCTTTCCTAAAGGAGTATAGGGTCTAGAATCTACTGCGACCGGTTTCCCGTTGTCTAGGGGTCGTCCAGCTTAACAACTCGGGACGATTTCTCTTAACCATCACACGATTACTCAATTATGGCTTAGGGCACTGTGCATTGCACTCAAGTGTTTCAATCAAAATGGTGAACTTGGCCTTTTTCTTCATATTAGAAATACTTATGAAAATATTCATATGTGGGTACATGGTCAACTCGACCTAGAAAACTTGATATTCTTCGTTTTTAAAATCTCATTATTTTATATAGTAATTAAAACTATTTTCGGTGTCAAAATTCGACACTTGGGATTTTCAGGATAATTATTGGAATTCTAAATTTTTGGAATTAAATACCAAAAAGCAATTCAGCACTTAATTTGCATAATTTAACACTCAATTGCAAAATTTAACCACATCATTGAAATTAGCACGAAATTCCGGTCACTAACTATCCTGGCCTAATTTTCGGAAAAATAATTAATAATTAATTAATTTAGAAAATTAATTAAATAATTCAATTAAATTCCTAAAAATACTAACCTAGACCAAAATTATTAAGTTAAATACCAATACGGACTTGGAAAATTCTCGAACCCTTCTAGATAAATAATACAATTTATCTAAACCTCAACTAATTTAATCTAACCACCTAACATGCATAATTAAATAATTAAATTTCTAATTTAATCTACCTAACCACCTAATTCCTAATTAAATAAATCTAAACACTCCTTAAACGTTATTAGCCTACTAAGAAGAGTTTAGAGTATAAACTCACCGATTTATTGCGGAAACCAGTTCACTGCGACAATGGCGCGACGGTGGTTGAAATTTGAATTTTCGGTGGCGTTGGCGGACACTCGGACCGGGCCTAAAACAGGCCCAACAAATCTCAGCTCAATCTAAGATTTGCTTTTGATTTGGACTGGGCTCGCCTTGCGGGCTTGGGCTGCTGAAAATAAAGATGGGCTGAAGTCGCGGGCCCCAAAAACTCAGTTGATGGGCTGTCCTCTTGGGCTGAAATTAGCTGAATTCCATGGGCTGTTGCTGGGCTTGAATACAACCGAAGATGGGCTGGAAATTGCGTGGGCTGCGGAGCTAATTTGACGGGCTGACTTCGGATTGGGCTGAACAAAAGTGAGCTGGGCCAAGAAATCCTGAAATCTTCTGCCACTCTGGGCTGGGCTTCGGCTTCAAAAAGGCGTGGGCTGGAGACGCAAGCAACTGGGCCGCTCCACGAAGATGCTGGCTTTGTGCGAGAGACGCGGGCAAACGGGCAGCAGTTTTAGTCTTCGCTGCTGGATCCGCAGGCGTGAGGGAATAAAACGGTGGATTGGTGAAGGCGTTGAAGGCTGGCGGTGGAGATGCACGGTCTTCGACGTTGGCAATTGACCGAGCAAGGTGAGGATGCGGACATGTGGCCGAAGCTGATGGAGGTGGAGATGGAGTCGGCGTTGGTGGAATTTTTGCTGTGTTGACCAAGGGACAAAAGATAGTGGGGGCATGCGTGGCTGCGGCTGGGACATTTTCGGTGGAGAAGATGAAGTCTTCGAATGAGATAAAGAGAAACAGAAGCAGTTCGTCCAACTGAGGAGAGAGGAGAGCAAAACAAAGCCGTGAAGGTGGGGGGAAAAAGCTTGGCGTCCGAGAGAAGAAGAAGACGGTCGAACGAGGTGGGAAAGAAATGGGAGAAAAGTCAATTAGATAATATCTAAATCATCATTAGATGTCCAAAAAGTCTCTCAAGCTTATCCTCATGTCCCCTGATTATTTTTTTTTTGAATTATAAATCTATAATTATCCACATTGATACCAATGTTGCGCACCCCCAACCTAAGGTCCGAATTTCTTAAATTTTTAGACCTCAATTTCTTCTCTAATCTCTCAATTTGAGATCCAATTTTGCTATGGAAAAAAAGTCCCCATAATTTCTGCAAGTCCCCTGCACCAATTAGCTTGGTTTGGAAGCCAAAATTCCATTCAATTAGCCCATTCCAATTTCCGTTCGGTTTCGACTCGTCCGAAGTGATTTTCCATAAAAATCCCAAACTCAACGGAATTTCTCTGAAAGATGAGACAATGTCCTATGGTTGCATCGTGACATGCTCGAACATCCAATTTCTGAAGCCGAATTCAATTTTATGGTTAAAATCGACCGAACGCGATTTTAGTCCAATCCGATCTATCGAGTAGCTTTTAGGGATTTTACCGCGGTTATATCCCTTAATAGCTTCACCCGATAGATTGGTTCACTTGTGAGTGATCAGCTGAGAGAAAAAGGATCGTAGACGCGTTGACGAAATGCCCATTCATTTTATCGAGACGGGTTGAGAATTCAAGATTTTATAGATATGAAGTGGAGTAATCTTTCTGGATGTTTTTATTTTACACTAGCCCTATGAAAATAAGTTAAACACTACATCCGATTTAGCTTTTTCAAGGAGTTTTGAGCTCTAAAACCCATTCGATAAAAATTGTGATATTTGGCAAATTATTTTGAAAATCACTTTGGAAAAAAATTAACCTTGACAACGCTGAAAACCTGAAGCAGTTTGGGACCTGCTTTCGACTTTCAGTATTTTTGGAAGGTAAGTTTTTCAATTAATGAAGTTAGACTTTTTTACCCTAAAAAACCTCACTAGAGACAACTATTAGGGGCTGTGCTCATAGTGCGTGAATGCATGATTGTTAATGTTCTTGCACAACTTTGAGAAGTTCTTTCTCTACTTAACTTGTTTTGGTTGGTCCATGTTCATAAACGATCAATATAATCAAACAATAACTTAATTAGGGAATGCTATGTCCAAATTCTGTGATACATGTAAGGAACGGTTAACATCCCTGCATGTTCATAAAAAATTGAGGAAAACCAACGCATGCACCTCCGCGCAAATCAAGGTAGATAAACCCTCCTTCATGTTCATATCATCCTGCCTCATCAGTCGCGCACTTTTCCTTAACTATAATTTATTCTTTAAATGGTTTTAAATTGATACGTTCCTCGTCGCTTAGTAGTCTGCAAGAAATTCAACTCAACAAACAGTTCAATCGACACTTTTCCACTGAGAAAATGGAGGAAGAAGCTCCTCGTCAATGGCTGAACCTAGCACTGATCTCTCTCCCCCTCCTCTTCCTCCTCTACAGATTCTTCCTCCACAAAAGCACGAATCCCAACCACCGCCTCCCACCGAGCCCTCCTTCCCTCCCTATCATCGGCCACCTCCACCTGGTCAAGGAGCCCCTCCACCGAACCCTGCACGATCTCTCGCTCCAGCACGGCCCAGTCTTCTTTCTCAGGTTCGGCTCGCGCAAAACCGTAGTCGTTTCCTCGCTGCTGGCCATCGAGGAGTGTTTTACCGAGAAGGATGTCGCCTTCGCCAACCGGCCCTGCTTGCTATCGGGGAAGCTCCTCGGCTATGACTACAGCATCTTGGGCCTAAGCCCTTACGGTGACTACTGGCGCAACCTCCGCCGCTTCACAGCTGTGGAGATATTCTCCGCGAGGCCCCTTGCTGATTACTCCGCTGTCCGGCAGGAGGAGGTTCTTTCCCTGGTGAGGCAACTGTTTCGAGATCACTGCTGTCTCGGAGACAGGAGTAAGTATTGCCTAGACACAATTTACCTGGCGGTCTCATATGAAGAATCTAACTCTATCCAAAAAAGGCACAAGTTATATTGCAGTTTGATTGTGTCTACCATACAACTCACGAAGAGAAGTTATATCTGTTTTTTTTCCGGCAGAAGATAGGGAATGGCTGAAGGTGGATATGCGGCGGAGGTTGTTAGATCTTACCTTGAATGTGATGATGCGTATGATCGCTGGAAAGAGCTACTTCGGGACGGACCAGGTGTCGGAGGAAGGGAGGGAGTTCAGCGAGATCATGAGAGATTTCTCGCAGCTTTTCGGAAGCGCTGCGTACATCGGGGATTTCATCCCAGCGTTGGGGTGGGCTGATTTTCACGGGGTGAAGAAGAAGATGAAGAGCGTGATGAGGAAGGCGGACGTGTTTTTACAGCAGCTGGTCGACGAGCAAAGCGGGAAAAGGAAAAAGCCGTCGTCCGCGGCGGCAGTGGCGGCCGCGTCAGTGTCATCAAAAGGGGTCGACGGGACGAGATCATCGAGGACGACATTCATCGATCGGATGTTGGACGTCCAAGAACAGGATCCGGAATTCTACACCAATACGACAGTCAAAAGCCTCGTTCTGGTGAGCACCGTCACTCTCTATTTACCATATCTGATTTACCGGCAAGTTAGGGACGGCGCAACTTTTTTTACCAACCTTTTAAAAATTTAAATTGTTAGATTTTTTTATTATATTATTTTATTGGAAAGTATATTTTCAAACTCAGAATCTCGTGTCCTCCTACTATCTAATATACTAAAATGTTCATAAAATTTTAAATCGTTAATTGTTATTCTGATTAAAAGTGGCATGTAACTTCGCATTTCCTCCCCTGTCCAAATCTGTCGCGAGGCGGGCGAGACAACTTCAGAATAAAATAAAAAAATATTCGCATTTCCTCGTCCGTTCCCTTGAAATGACTAATCGATTAACGCTTTCGCCCGAGACAAATTTTACGAGTTAAAGAATTTTTTGTGGGGCAAGACCAAGATGCTCACGTAAGAAAGCCGATCGCGTAGCGCCCACCTTGGTTGAATTTGGGTAGCTAGTGCCGATATTTTCCACGCAAGGAAAAGGTTAAGGTGCAAGTGGGAGGGACTGATGCGTCGACGGTGCATAAAAGAATATTGGTGAAAGTGACTATCATGAAGATGATATTATTTGATCAAATATAGTATTTTTCTCACAATTTTATTATGATCTCACGAAATTATTTGACTACGCAAGATGACTATGTGATGTAGCTTATTCTTTTAAGATTTCGTTCATTTCGCGAAAAATATAATGTTCCTAGAAAATGTTTTTCATAAAATACTTTTTCGAGAATAATGATAATATCTTTTAGTGCATGGCTGAAACTTAAAAATGAATTAGAAAATATTTTACGCCGTTCAGTGCGGAAAATTCAAGTTGATTTTCATCTATGCACTCATTTTCATAAATTTTTATTTTCTTATTTTCTTATTTATTTTTTTTTTTAAAATCAAAATTTTAAACTTTTTGTTTTCTTTCTACTTTTTTGTTTTTTCTTTTATTTCCCCCCCATTCTTCTTTGCCGGCAGCTAGCGATTGGCCAATAAAGAAGAAAAGCAAAAATAAAAATAAAAAAATAAAAAATTGATTTTTTTTTTTTAAAAAAAAAAAAAAAAGAAGAAGTTGGGGTTACTAGAGTGTGAGATAAGAAAGAGTGAGTGAGGAAAATATTTCCTCTTATTTGAAAAAGGGAAATATATATTTATTTTGAAAGACTTTTTTCTCTTCATGAAAAATGTTTTACTTAATTAATTGATTTTCTGTGTAATGCACGCTGAACAATCTGGAAATATGTTTTTCTGAAAAGGTTTTTTTGTTGAAAAGAGCATAACCTAAGAATGCGATGGCAGCCTCCATCAACTGGTCGCCCAGCGGAAAAAAATATCGTTTGGGTCAAACACTTGTGCTATATAGTCAAGAGGGTCAACGTCCGACATATATCAAACCTCAGAAAAGAAGAAAGGGCTACCAGTAGTCCTTACATTCTTATCTTATCAAGGATAGAGAACTAAAACTAGTCATTCAAATGCGTGGCTTAAGTCCAAGATAGGAATTTAAGTTAGAGTGGCGCATGACATTTGGTTCGATGTATTTTCTTGTGCACAATGCCAAATGTACTAATACCGGTATAAGGAGCTCATTTACTAAATGGTGTGTTAAACTTCAAGTAGCACTTAAAAAAAGGATTATAGTTAAGAACTAATATCAATCTAATACACTATTTAGTAAACTAGTTTTGTTATGAATTTATATAACATCTTATCAATGTGAAATATTTTTTTATATATATAGATAAGATTCTAAACTCTTAATTGAATGAGTCCATTTGCCAAAATTGAAAAGTGTATACTTATTAGAGTATTTGAATATTTAATGATTTTTATTTCGCTGTTAGTGTATCAGATGAAAGTATTTTTAGTAAACCTAGCCGTTCTCTTTTTCTATAACATGAAGACCCGCTTTAGGTAAATTAGTCCTGTGAATTGTGTAGTCACTGCTGATTGCTGGAGGCGACACCACGGCCACCACGATAGAATGGGCAATGATACTTCTCCTCAACCACTCCGAAGCAATGCGAAGGGCTTGTGACGAAATAGAATCCAAAGTTGGACATGACCGCCTCCTTGAAGAATCCGACCTCGCAAATCTCAGCTATCTTCAGAACGTCGTTAGCGAGACGATGAGGTTGTATCCATCAGTTCCGCTTCTTCTACCACATGAATCCTCGGAAGACACCACCATCGGGAACTTCCACGTTCCGCGAGGTACGATGCTGCTGGTAAACGCATGGAGCCTTCACCGGGACCCCAAGCTGTGGAATGATGCCGAGAGTTTCATGCCGGAGAGATTTGATCGCGGCCAAGAGAGTAATGAAGGGTTCAAAATGATTCCTTTTGGTGCGGGAAGGCGAGCATGTCCGGGGGCTGCTCTTGGGAGGAGAGTGGTGGGGTTAGCGTTAGGCGCATTGCTCCAGTGCTTCGAGTGGCGGAGAGTTGGCTTGGAGGAGATCGACATGAGGGAGGGCGAAGGCGTCACTGCGCCACCGGCGGAGCCTTTGCAGGCCTTGTGCAAGCCACGTGAAATCATCACGCCCTTCCTGGCCAGTGGAGATGATCACATTCGTTAAGAAACGATGAAGAAATGCTAGCGAGAGACACCAAAAACCTACAGTACGCGTAGGATTATGAAGCAACATGGAACAATATGAAGTGGAGTAATCTTTCTGGATGTTTTTATTTTACACTAGCCCTATGAAAATAAGTTAAGACTACATTCAATTTAGCTTTTCCAAGGAGTTTTGAGTTCTAAAACCCCTTCAATAAAAATTGTAATATTTGGCAAATTAATTTGAAAACCACTTTGAAAAAAAATTAACCTTGACAACTCTGAAAACCGAAGCAGATCGGGACCTGCTTTCGACTTTCAATATTTTTGGAAGGTAGGGTTTTCAATTAATGAAGTTAGACTTTTTTTATCGAAAAACTCACTAGAGACAGCCATTAGGGGCAGTGTTCAAAGTGCGTGAATGCATGATTATTAATGTTCTTGCACAACTTTGAGAAGTTCTTTCTCTACTTAACTTGTTTTGGTTGGTCCATGTTCATAAACGATCAATCTAATCAAACAATAACTTAATTAGGGAATGCTATGTCCAAATTCTGTGATACATGTAAGGAACGGTTAACATCCCTGCATAATCTATGTATTTCGATTTAGTTTCAACATGCATTTATCAACTAGTTTTCTAAAAATATGAGATGCGATTATAATTTTTGGTGATATTATCAAGTGAAAGGTTCACACCAAGTCGCGCCTCAGCATAATTGTGTTTGGTGTATGTTTTGAAGAATGGATGTGAATGGAAAGTATGACATGGCATATATGATGACATGGCGTGTAATGACATGTTGTGGTAACAATGATGAATTAGGTGGCAAAGGAATGTATGAATGCACATTTGTTGAGATGACATGAGCGACCAGATCACTATTATGGGTCGACTTATTTGGGCGTGTACATTGTCTCGAAGGATACATGTGATCACTTCATAGCAACTTTCTCTTATAGCCGGTTTTGAAAGATTAAACTTTTTTGCCTAAATTTTTATCATTTTTCTGATGAGTTAGTTAACAAATGCACTCGTTGCACTTGTTAATTAATTAATTAACAAAATATTTTGTCTTTCAATTAGATGACATCAATGAGCTCGAAATGAGCTTGTGAATCAGGCATATTTTTTTGCCTAGGCCCGTCATGACAAAAAATTTATGTACAAAATTATCAGGCTGAACTGGATTGGGCAAAGTTTAATAACTAATTGGCTTTGCAAAAGCCCACCCAAAAGGGCCTCTTTGGGCCTTTGTTACTTAGGCCTGCTACTAGCGTGGAAATTGTTTAAAAAATCCTAAACCTAGTGTATTTTATCCAATTTAATTCAAAACATTTTAATTTTATGAATTAATTTCTAATTTTTTTCGCATTTTGTATTGAGTCAATCTAGTAAATTTTTGTTGGAAATCTCTTATGTTGATGCATATGGTCCTATGTGGCAAGACAACGCTGACGGGGACAATGTTTATAATTAAGTATATAAATTTCTTCTTTTTTCTTATCGTTAATTTCCTTTTTTCCCCCAAGGGTCGCCAACCAACCCTTGTTAGTAGAAAGAAAGAAAAAGAAAAAAGAAAAGAAAATAATAATATGGTCCACATTAGTACTGATTGTCCTTCGTGGCACTACTTGTGTCTACATTAGTGATTTTCAATTAATATTTGGTCAAATAAACTCAAATGGTAAAATGTGAAAATATTTAAAACTCAATTGACATAATTGAAAGATTTAAGATTGAATCGTCAAAGTATAATATATTTATAATGTTTTGGACAATTTTTTCTACTAGTGGCCATTGGATTTCTAATCAGGTCCATTCTCAATTTTCCAGCCTCAAGTTTGATTTAATCATTGTATGATCTCCGGGATAAATGACATAGGGTTGTGTCTATTTGATTTAATCATTGTACATTCTCCTGGATAAGTGACATAGGGTTGGGTCTAGTCTAATTAAGGTTTTCCTTTTGAACATGGAATCAAATTATCTATTTGTAGCTGGATAACATCAAGATTATTTTTAAAAGTCCATATTTTGATTTCGACGGCATAACGACGTGTTTCAAATCAAAGGTGCCCTAATTTCCACATGATGACACATTGCTTTAGGCTAAAAAATTTGGCTAGAATATTGTCAGGGGACGGGGGATGGGTGGGTTTTCCATCGAAATTCACCAGAATTTAGGTGTCGGGACCTAAGATAGAACCGGGATTGAGTTTAGCGGGATTTTGGGGGCACCTCATGCCGAAAAGCAGGGCTTGAGTGCCCGGCCTTACACCTTCAGCATGGACGACGGGTTACGACATGGAACTCGGACCCAACCCAGCCACATGTCGTGACTTCATAAAACAATGTCATTACATGTTGCGATATTTTTTAGCTTAATTATGACCGCACGTTCTTGTGATTATAGAATTACAATCGAGAGGTGATAAAGAAATGTACTTCCAGGCTGGAGTACCGCCGAAATTGGTATCCGATCGCTGGTAAGGATAAGGCATGACAATTTTCATTTGGTTTCTTCCACAATCAAAAGGGCCACAGGATGAAGAGCACCATGGCCTTCGACCTTGACGTTTTGCTTTTCGTATGATGAGTTGCCAATGTTCGGTCCATCAATCTTCACATTCAAAGGACGGAACCATTCGTTGCCATTCTTAGGTGTGAACTCATCCTTTGGGCAACCAGTGGTTGAAACATAGAGACAAATGATAAGATGATAATGTATAATTTATTATAAAAATAACAATCTGTTCTAGATAACAAAAAACAAATAATAGATAATTATAAATTTTTTATGGGGTCACTTCTTTAAAAATTTATAACTTACAACAAACTCCAAGCATAATATGATTGATTTTTTTTTTTTTTTGGTCAAACATAAATATGATTGATTATACAATTCCGCTTTTTTTCTAGATATATTTAATTTGGAAAATATTTTTTGAAAATGATTATTTGAATTGCTTGAAATAAATTCATCAATAATGAATATTTTCATTATCAATAATAATTTATGTCTAAAAATTTTTGTGAATAATGCAAATATTTTTCTTCATTCATTTTTGTAAGTGATTCAAGTGATTAATTTTTTATGGAAAATATTTTTCAAATCATTTAGTTTGTGCGAAACAAACGCATTTATATGTTTCCATTTGATTGAGCAAAATGCAAGAGGACTCTTGCAACTTCTAATCGAGTTGTAATGTTATTATGAATTTCTTTATCACACGATTAAATTTTAAAATTTTTTAAATTGAGGTGGTCCAATATTTAATAAATTAGACTTTTTTATTAGGTGAATTAAAATTTTGGGCAAATAGTTTTTAGGCTATTGTGAGAAAAACAGTTTCTTGTGACTCATAAATTCTTGAATGAGTAGACTCAATAATAATTTATAATTATTTATTATTTGATTTTTTATAATTCAGAATAATCTATTATTTGTAAATTAAAGATTGTCATCTAATCATTTCTCTAAAATTTTAGAGGGAATTTTTTTTTTTTTTTTTTTGGGTTACCTCATTTCTCCACGGTCATGTATTCGATGAGTTGACATTTCTGTTAACTTTCCTCATTTAAAATAATTCAGACCTAGCGTCGAATGGTTCTTATTTTTTAATATCATATGTTTGCAATTCTATGGCTTTCTTTTTCAACTGCGACTTGCAGGCTGCGGTACACCATTGTTGCTTTTTTTTTTTTTTTTTGGGGGGGCAGGGGTCAGATTCCACAAACACATTTTTTAATATATGATTGTTGCCGCACATAGAAGTGATTTATTTGTATACTTAGTTTAAAATAATTTATTTATTAACATGACACAATGATGAGTCGCTGGTAGTATCGCACTGTCTTGGTGAAGCAACATTTGAAATTTTCTGCGAAAATGTGTGACGGATCTGGATCGGACTCTGGCAATAATATAGTTATTGGGATAGATATGGGATGAGATTAACCAACCCAAAATCATGATATGTCAGAGAATCTTGTCTAGAAAATATTTGTATGGAACATATTAAGTATATTAGAAGGCACTGTAATTAGTTTAGAAATCACTAAACATAGACTTACATGAATTTATTTGATACATGCTCATTTTAATTTATTGTGTTATATACCTGTTGGCGCCCTAAAAAAATTGTCAATCTTGATGTCAGAGTTAAAGTTAATAAGAATTGATGCCATTCACCACACGTTGATTATGGCCTTGAATATGATACTAAATCGGGCCAATTTAATGATAAAGTGCTAAGATTATTGAGACAAAGAAGAATTTCTCGAGTCGAATCGTAGTGATAAAGCAAAGTCTCGAGTAAATAAAGTCAAGTCCGATTATCAGTATGGACTGATTTATAGAACATGATGGGTATCAATAAGAAAGGGATAAACAATATATTGACCAATACAAGTGACGTGATATAGACCATGTATAAAATGGACAGTCAAACACTGATGTTGACTGTAAGAAGCAAATAGAATTAGGTCGACAATGGGGGAAGCGTTTGACTGATGGTTGAGTCGTCGGCATTCAAGTCAATGTCATGGCGAGCAACATTGACATCGATTCACCAAGTTTGGCTTAAATCAAATTGACTGCAAGGATAAAAATAGGGGGAACAGGTTAATCGTAGTCGAAGTCTTAGGCGGTAGCAATTATCAAAATTGTTGTTTGAAAGTTGTATAAGTACAATTATTGTAGCCAAGTCAATTAGTTATCACGGCGAGTTTCCTGAGCGAGAACAATTATACAATCAAATATGTAGTCAAAATTTGATTTTAATGAGTGGGCAAAATTTTTTAGTTGATGTGGGAAAATCAGGATTTATCAATCAATTTGTAAGCTCAATTCATACCTTGTTGATTAATTCAACTCAGTCCTTATATTTAGAAGCAAAAGGCCAATTTTGTCTATAGTTTGATTCGATGGTCCACATTTGAAGATGTGAATTACGCGATAGTTAAAAATTTAATGGATTAGTTATCGCTTTCATGGTTACCGATTAACTATCAAGATATCGATACACAAATTTGAAGTCGATTTTGAGACTACTATTTGACCAAATAGCAATTGGAGACTATTTTGATCTATTTGCATCGATGTTGGTTGATCTTTCAAGATGTTTATTGGGCTACTTAGGCTGGTGAACGAATCTAGAGTCTAAGTTTATTACTTTGCATATAGTCAAATGTATTTAGTCTTAGTTTTATGAGTCTTAAGCGTGTTATAGGTTTCAAGAGTCCAAGTTCAAGTTCCTATATATTATAAGTCCATTTTCTAGTTATAGATTTTTATTAAGCTTTCTAATTCCTATGTCTTTATTAGTTTGGTAGTTCCAAGATGTATTTAGTCATGGTTAAAAGTCATGAATGTAGAGATAACCAATAATATAGGCAACATAAAGTTTTGTATCCCAATTTCTATGAATGATTTTGATATGTGTTACCCTACCATTGAGAAATGGTATAAAGGGTTAAAAATTTGACCCAACGTACCTTATAAAACCTCTGACTTGTTTCATCTCTCTCACTCACTCACTCTCTCTCTCTCTCTCTCTCTCTCTCTCTCATGTTCATGGAAGACGAGTGGGTGTACATTCTCTCAGCATCCTCCTTCCTCTTCCGTCTCTTTTTGTTCAAATTGCGGGGAAGCAACAAGAGAAATCTTCCACCGAGCCCATCCTCACTCCCATCATCGGCCACCTCCTCCTCATGAAAAAGCCGGTCCACCGGACTCTCTAGTCCCTCTTCGACTGCTATGGCCCAGTCCTCTCGTTCTCCTTTGGCTCCCAATCTGTGGTGGTCGTATCCTCCCTATCGGTTGCTGAGGAGTGCTTTACCAGGAGTGACATCATCCTCGCCAATCGCCCCTGTAGGCTCTCCACGAGGACCGGTTGATGGCCAGACCACCATTGGCATCGCCCCTTACGGTCCCCACTGGCAAAACCTCCGCCGCCTCATGGCCCTTGAAATCCTTTCCCCGCACCACCTTGCCGGCTCCCTCGCTGTCTGGCAGGAGAGATTCAGGCTCCTTGTGAGAAGCCTCTATGAGGCGGCCACGGCAGAGGTGGGGGGTGGTGGTTTCATGAGGCTGGAGATGAAATTGAGGCTGCAGGAGCTGTCCTTCAATATCATTATGCAGATGATCTCCGCGAAGCACTACTTTGGGGCCGCCATTGACGTGGATGATGCTGAGGTGGCCAAGCGGTTCGGGAGGTGATAATTGAGTTATTCGAGTTGAGCGAGACGAACTCGGGCGATTTCTCGCCAGCGCTGAGTAGGGCAGTGGACTTCAAGGGGAGAGAGTGGAGGATGGTGGACGTGGCCGAGAGGTTCAATGTGATCTTGCAGGGGATGATAGATGAGCTTAGGTTGAGAAGGAAGAGAAGCGACAGTGGCCGAGAGGTGGAGAGCAAGACGATGATCGATTCCGTGCTGGCGAAGAGCTACTTGACGACATCGTCAAGGGCCAGATCCTAGTATGCATATAATACAAGTTCTGTTCACTTGACTTCATGCAAGAAGCATAGATAAAATACAAATAAAGCCCTAAACTTATTACAATCGTACCATTTCGATTCTAAACCTTTTATTGTGCCAATTGAGTTTTATACCTTTTCACGTTTTGTCAACTGAATTTATTTAGCTAATTTTGGTTAGAAACCTCTAATATGGGTATGTGGCAGGATTGGCGTTAATATTGATATTTTTAATAATTTTTTAAAAATGTTTTGAAGTTTTTAAAATTTTTCTATTTAATTTTTTCTTTTCATTATTGTTTCTTATTTTTTCCTTGATTTTGGGCCAGGATGCCTTTGCTGGCCCTAAGTCTAGAATTAAAAAGAAAAGAAAAGAAAAGAAAATGAAAGAAAAGATTTATTAAAACATCATTTCAAAATAGTAACATCAATATTAACTATGTCACGTGACTTCGCAAGTGTCTAATTCAACAATTTTCGACCAAAGTGGATCAGATGAAGTCAATTGACAAAATATGAAAATATTTGGGATTTAATTGGAAAAAATAAAAAGTTTAAGATTGAATTAATGTAATTATAATATGTTTAAGACTTTTTTTTTTTTGGTAGCTTTCTCCTTTATGCGCGCATAGTGAGATGGTTCTATATTCTTTATCGTCTTGCCAAAATAGGAAAAACAAGCCATTTGTTGCGGTATTGCTAGGCGAGTTTAACGTGGTAAGAATGCGTGTGGCTTTGTTTGGAAAGAAGCGAAACGACAGATGACGGAGGAGATGAACAAAAATAGGACCACTTCCCTAACAAGGCCTTTTCTTTGACCCTCATATATTAGACCATTAAAAATGACTGCTCCACAAATCTAACTGTCTATATTAACATAAGAGATAGGTACATGAAAGGTTTAAAATTTATTATGAAATTGTAATAAAGTTTTAAAACTTGCAAAATTACAAAAAAGTACAATTAAGTTTTAAAACTTACCAAATTGATTCAATCAAGTCCTTATCTTAACTTTATCCAATTTGACTAACATAAAAAATTGACGTAACTTTTTTTTTTATTGTTTTCATGATATTATATGTTGATGACGTGACTAAAATGACCTTATTTTAGTTTAAATAGAAGTTTTAATACAAATTTTATTTAAATTAAATTTAAAAAATAAGCTAAATTTAAAGAAAAGGAGAAACCAAACGGGGAAGATTGTAAGCTTTTGCTGTTGCCACACCACCATCATTAGGAAGGGTTGGTGAGGATGCAGAATGGCCGGCAATCCTCGTTGGTCCTTCTCGGTGATGGTGGGGAGGGGTTGTGAGGGTTGCAATCTCTCTCTCTCTCTAATATAATTTAGCTTATTTTTAAAATTTTAATTTAAAAATATTTGTATAAAAGATCATATTTCGACCAAAACAACGTTGTTTTGGTCTTATGTTTCATGATTCAGATATGTCACCACCATATAGGAGAAAAGAAAAAAATATATATATATATATAATTACGCCAACATTTTCTATTAATAAAATTGGATAGAGTTAATAGAATTATTTGATTGCACTAATTTAATAAATTTTATGACTTGATTGCATTTTTTTTGTATGTTTTAGAATTCAATTGCACATTCATGACAAGTTTTAGAATTTCTGGTGCATTTACCCTTCAATTTAACTTTTTTTTATTATGCTGGTTAGAGGCCAATACTAATTTGACAAAGAATAGAAGAAGGAGAATTGCCTTTTCCTTTTTTTCTTCTGTGGTATATCCACTTAAAGGTCTTATACTCCTTTTCTATTTTGATTAGTCATCTTTCTAATTTATTGTTGCACGATCCCGGTGCATGTGAGCGAGATACTGATACCTCATTGGATCATTTGGCTATCATATGGAGCCAATCTCTTACGATGCATGTGAGTTGGGGATCATGCCAACACTTTTCTTTTCCTAGAATGGTAACCGATATTTAAATTGTCCACGCCATACTCTGGCAGATACCTATGTTAACTCAACTTGATCGAAATTGGGGACTCCTTCATTATAAAATTTATGCAAGTTAAATAATTTACTAGTAAAACTTGTGGAGTACAGGTACCAGCTAGTCGAATTACATTTATATATGCATGATGCGTTTTACAGAAATTTTGGAGTTTACATGAATAAGACCATGAGAGCGGCCATTTATAGATATTGACTCGCAATTGAACCTTTTTGTTTAAATCCTCTTTTTCGTCTTATCTTAGAAACAAGTTTCATCTCTCTTCGAAAAAACTAAGCATACTGAGTTGATAATTTAACTACAATTCACGGTAGACAATCCGAGGTGTGGGCACGGACACATCCACGGTGACAATAGAATGGGCCATGTCTCTCCTAATCAACTATCTAGGCATGATGGAAGAAGCTCGGGCAGAACTAGACGATGTCATAGGCCAAGATTGTCTAGCCAATGAAGCAGACATCCACAAGTTGCCGCGTCTCCAAAACAACATCTCCAAAACATCATTAATGAAGTCCCTCTGATTGTTTTCGTTAGCACTGTTCCTAGTACACCATGAGTCCTCAGAGGATTGCACAATCAGTGACTTCAACGTGCCCCGAGGCACCATGGTCCTAGTAAATGCATGGGCTATTCAAAGAGACCCAAGAGTGTGGGATGATCCAACAAGTTTCAAACCAAATAGATATGAGCAATTGGAAGGGGATCATGCAAACCGGTCGTTGCCGTTTGGGATGGGGAGGAGGAGTTGCCTCGGAGCTGGCCTTGCCAATAGAGTGGTGGGTTTGGCTCTAGCGGTGCTTCTTCAATGCTTCGAGTGGGAACGAATCAACGAAGAGTAGGTGGACTTGTCAAAAGGGATGGGACTCACAATGCCCCAGAGACAACCGTTAGAGGCTATGTGCAAAGTGTGTGAATGCGTGATTGATAATGTTCTAGCACAGCTTTGAGAAGGTCGTTCTCCAGTGAATTTATGTTGGTCATATTCAAATGCTTAAATGCCGTAATGCCTATGAACTAATATGTAATCGAGTCAATGAGTATGTTGCAAAACAAAGTTGAAAGAAGCACTAAGCGAAGTTTAAGTAGTAAAGGATAAAAGCAAAATCAAAACCACATAAGACATAGGATACACGTAGAAGACTCAAAAAAATCATGAGGAGAGAGAGGCATTTCACTATCTTCAACAATGAGTATAGTACAATCCAAAAGTTGAAAAAATCTCTTGGTAAGCCATAAGATCTAAATATCCAACAAGAAGATAAAAAAACAAAAGAAGAGAAATAACGTAGAAGTTAGGATTAAGGGTGTGTGAATAAACACATCCTTTAATAATCATTTTTTCGAAAAACCCTAAAATAAATATACACTGTCCAAAATCTTGTCACTAGTTTGAATGTTAAAACTTGACACGGTTACTATAGTGAAGCTCCTGAGGTAAGAGCAACCATACATTCAAAGGAGCTGAAATTTGATTTCACTGAATGGGAAACAATTATTAAGAGAGGCCAGCCACCCACGGGTTATAAAAGGAGCGCTTCTAAAGAGGAAAGGACATGCGCAACCATATAGGCTGCGCATGGCAACATTTCTCGGCTGGGGAATAATTTTTTTTCAGAAACAGTTATTTTCTATTTCTTGGCTGGGGAACAATTTCTGAGCAAAAAAACCTGTTTAATAACTGCACAAAATTTTTATTTCTGGAACAAAAAAGAACAAAAACACTTTTGGTAACTGCACAAAATTTCTATTCTGGAATAAAAAAAGAATAGAAACACGTTTGGTAACTCGCACAAAATTTCTATTCCAAATTTTATTTTTAAAAAAATTAAATTAAGAAAAAGGAATAAATTTAATATTACATAAAATTGACAAGATCAAAATATTATTAGATTAATAACATATTTGCTTAGGTGTAAGCATTCTAATCGAATATGCTTGTAACATAGGTGGTATTGTAATGGAACGTGAGCTAGTATTTTATATCTATATGTGAGGATCTTCACTTATGTTTTATAGCGTATTGAATTTATGTAGCACTTTGTTGGAATAAATATTCACAAACTGATGTTTTAAACTATAATTCTCAATAATATATTTTCTTTTTGCAAATTTTAATGTTTGATATAGCAAATATTGAGAAAAAGCACACATGATATTGTCAGTCAAATTAATTTATGCTCATTTCCTTGGGACTAACTTTTTACTCTTTAAAAAAAAAAAAAAAATTGTAATTCTAGTGCATGTGTCGCTTGGAGATTTTAGTCTCTTTTAATCTTGACATGGATGTCGGGTTAGGGTTGAAAATTTCCAACTGTTGGAATGGTGCATCATGGCGTGGCTTTGTTGTCATTATGCATATAATTCATAGCATGCTCCTAAAACACTTAGTAAAAACCTTGGTCTCTTGCATTTTGAATCGTCGATGCATCCCATCTTAATGCTACTTTTTACCTTGCTTCTTCCGAATTACCTTGATGTCGTTATAAGGTTTTGGCTAATTTTGATAAAGGGATGTGTTTTTCTTCTCATTTTTAGCTTTTTTTTTTTATTGACTAACATACAAGCTTTGAATGGCGGTTTGTAGGTCTTGAAGTGTCAACTATACAATAGCTCACCATTTGCTTCTCTTCTATTCGTCCATATTTATGATACATTAAATGACATTTATGCTCAGGGAGATAGAATTTTTGAAAAATTATAAAAATTACTCACGTCAACGTGGATCGTATAATATAAATTAGTTGACATCCATATTAGTAATTTTCAATAAAAATTGACCGAAATGACTACATTGATAAATCGTTAAAAGGTTTGACATTTAATTAACTAAATCGAAATGTTAAAAACTGAATTAGCAATATGTTTAGAATTTTTTTGAACAATTCTCCTTACAAATAAAAATGAAAAGAGTCATCTACTAGTTTTAAAAAATGCATTGGGTTTGTATATAATTTTAATATTTATCATTACATTATATTCTGTGTATCTTAACTACCCAACTTTCATTTTATTCAGTGACATCAATTTCTAATTTGTTTGGATTATTTTTCATATCCCAATTTGTTTGGATTATTTTTCATGTCGTCATTGCATGATTCTTCAACAGATGCTTTCAAACAAAAGCTAAAATACGACCAAGTCAATTACATTAAAAATTCAGACATCTATTATCATTATGCAAATTCAAAAGAAAATGCTCCCTAAACATGATTACATGGAATATCATCTTTGCCTTGGTTACGTGCAATAATTAGCCATTGACAAGAAAACTATGATAATTGTAATTGCATAATAGGGTAATCCACTCATACCATTAACAAACATATATCTTTTCTCAATTCTAAATGCATCAGAAATTGTATAAAACCATTAAGGTAAAGGTAAATTGTCTTCAAAGTGAAAATGTACTGCAATAATAACAAGTGATTGAGTCCTCTTGAGCATTGCCTTTCATATTGGCTCAACCACAAAAAAAAAAAAAAAAAAAATATATATATATATATATATATATATAATGAAAAAATGAGTAAATTATCTGTATGCATAAATCATTTTGTTAAAGTAGGTCAAATCGAGCATTTCAATTGCTAGTAACGCCCGGGAGGGATCACCGACATTGGTCACCCCTTCCCACCTGTCTCTCAATCATAGAGGGGGAAAATTTCATCAAACAAGGAAGAATCAAAAGGAAGTATAAATTTGCCACTGTAATATATGCCCCTCCCGGAATTAGGGCCTTTGGGGTTGACCCAAAACTGCAAAAGCCTATAAGAACTCTTTCCATCTCGGTTCGATTTGTAAAAGAAGAAGAATCAAGATACGTTTTCATTTAATTATGAACCAGGGACCCAAATAATCAGTAAAGCAACTAAAAATGAAGATATTCTTCTTTGCATCGAATCATTTGAACTAGCTTTTGCCCGTGAAACCTCTTCGGCGCCGCCCGAGTAAATCGCGTTACGAGCAAAGTCTCTCGACGTGGCTACAGCGAGTCTCTTCTGTCCGGAAAAAGAATTCAATATCTTTTTCAACTGAGCTGTTCCATTGATTTGTTGCTGTTGACAAATGTTGCACTCTTATTAAATCCTTCCAGCAGAAGGATCCGTATAGCCGCTAGACCTTGTTGCAGTCCAATTGCAAAGATTTGGAAGTGAACAATCAGAACACATGTCACAGTGACCTCCACCATAGCTTCACAAGATAGTATTTCTACATACCTCCTCACGCTCCTGTTTATTGAATGGCCGCATAACAAAGCTTGCCGGGTTCATTTTACCAGGGGGCCGCCCAATGCCTATTGACACATGGCCGTTAATGTCACGCCCCGATCCTTGGGCACGCACACATCCTTCATCTTGGTCAATTTTAGAATGCGATATCCCAGGACTAAGTATCGCCGACCCATTCATTAATTAAGCGCATGCGGAAACAGTTATAAATCTCCAGACAATAAAACAATGGGATAGAAAAGCAAGGCCACATTTTCATATTGAAAACTCATAACCACACTTTTGTACATAGCATAACAAACTTTCATTGAACTTCACAGTACTGTTCTCCAAGATAAGATTTAACATATCTACAAATATTCACAAGATTTTCAAAATAAGGGAGGTCTTAATCCTTCTGCAGGTCGTACTCAAAATCATCCTCTCCACCCTCCTCTGATTCCTTGCTAGGCTTTTCCTGGAATCCTCATCTTGAAGATCTTTCACCTAAGGGCCTGAAATTGATTTTTACAACAACCAATGAGACTATATCTTAGTGAGTTCTACCCCTAAGACTCGATTAGGGAACCAATACACCATCAAAGGTTACCTAGCACAAAGACGAATCGATGACTTACCTTGGCATCGGTTTCAACCCGCATTTAAGGTTATGCACATATATTGCATTAGAACAATCAATCTACTCACAACCACTAGATCAACTCATTGATCAATCGACCTAGTCGATTCACAAGTTAGTCAGACCATCTCTAGGTCACTTCACTTCCAATCATCACACCGCCAGCAGTACACTTAGTCATAGAGCCTCATTACTGCTCTCGGGCACTGTTTCAGCCAAGGTGACATGTATAATGGACAGCACTCGTGCATTCTTTAAGGCGCCGTTTTCACTAGTGATATCCTCCATCACCGAATCACGTATGTCCATACTGCTGCATGTAATAGACAAAGACTCGTGCGTTTTTAAGGCGCCGTTTTCGCCGGTGATATCCTTTAATCACCGAACCACGTATGTCTCATTACATCGTTTCGATTGATTTCGGCCGAGAATTTCCCCAATTCCCTTTTCACGCTTCTCTACGCTTACAGCTCATCGGTGCTAAGTAGTCATACTCGGCCATTAACCAACCCATCACTCAAATTCTTTAAATTTGGGACAAATCCCTAATTTGCATAATCAATTCAATTTCACACGATATAGAGCTCAAATAAATAAATGAACTGCACCACGACAATCAGCACGAAATTCCGATCACCGGCCATCCCGGTTGAATTTCCGGAAAATAAATAATTAAATAATTAATTTCAATAAATAAATAAATACAATAAACTCAATTTAGCACAATATAAAGCTCAATTAAATAAACGGTTTGCGCCACCATCGTCAGCATAAAATTCCGGTCCCTAGCCATCCTTATTGAAATTTCGGGAAATAATTAATTAATTAAATTAATTTCGAAAATTAATAATTAATTCCTAAAAATTCATTTTAGGTCCGAATTATTAAATTAACACCCGATAAGAGACGGAAAAATCTCAAAAAGCATTCAATAATTAATAGGACAAGTCTACTTGCTAAATGTACCTTCAATTTAACTAACAAGCACTAACAAGTCTCTGATCTAATTATTGTAATTTAATCTAACCACCTAATTGCAATTAAATAAATCTAATCAACCCTTAGGCATAATTAGATCACTAAGAAAGCTTTAGTGAGTAAAACTCACTTGCACAACTCGACGGCCGGGACACTTCGACAACGACGAAACGGCGGCCGAACTTGGGCTCACGACGACACTCACGGGCTTGGACCGGCCTCAACCTTGGCCTAACAATTCTCAGCCCAACTGAGAATTAATCTTGGGCTTGAAATAAAAGCTGAATTAGGGCTGCTTGCTGGGCCAAAATTCTGATCACTTGGGCTGCTAAGGTGATCAATTGCTGGGCTTGGAGATTGCAGGCTTGGGTCGAACAAAAATGCCTTGATGGACTTGAAGTTGATTCTGCCGATGGGTCCACGAGTGAAGGAAAGGAGCAATGCAAATGCAACAATTTTGTTGGTGGTTGAAAACGGAGAAGCTGTAGGCGTTGGACTTGCTGGCGTCGACTGGGCTGTTGGGGGCGCGTGGAGTCGTCAATCCATGGGAATTGAGATGGGGCACACTCGCTGGCAGAGGGACGAAGAAACGTGGATGAAACTAGCGGCTGCAAGGTCAACAAACCGATTTTTGTTGAGTGCTGGGTTGACCGAACATGGGACAGCACTTAGTGGACTTCAGAGGATGGGCAGAGAGAGAGAGAGAGAGATGCGGCTGAGGGGATCAACTTCTTCAATTTCTTTCAAGGATCTTCAGTCTTCAAAGTTGAAAAAGAAACAGCTTCATGGACGTGTGGGCAATGAAAGAGACTCGGTGGCCGACAATCTCTAGTGCTGAAGGGGCGGTTTCGTTTCAGCCTTCAATTTTCGGTGGACTCATCAAAGTTGACCGAAGTGGGCTGAGGCGTGGGCAGGTGGCGGCCTGGGGAAGGCACGGCTTCGGTCTTCTTCGGCCTTGCGGATCTTGGACGTGGGCTGTTCTTCCTCAGCCGAATTTCTCGCTTTTGATTGACGTGCGAAGCTGTGGGTTTTTTTTTTTTGGGTTGAGGGTGTGCGAAGATTAAGCAGTCTTTGTGGGGCAAGGGGCCGAGAGAGAGAAGGAAAGAAAAGCTGAGTCTGTGTGGCGTGAAATGGGGAAGAGAGTCGTGAGGAATTGGTTCACGGCAACCAGATGGGGAGGAAAAGATCAACCCCAAAAATCTCTAACATTTAATGCTTGGTCTCCACTTTTGCTCTCAACCTTATCCTTTGCAATTAAAGCTTTGTCTCCCCCATTACTTTCCAACTAAATTAATTTCCATGACTAGCTTAAATTGAAGCCAAAATCTGCTGTCCAAACACAATTTTGAATTTTATTTATTTTTCTCCGATATCCGATTTTACGAATAAATCAAATTCGTTGGGGTCCAAAATGAAGTCAGAAAAAGTCCAAACAACTTTCATTCGCCCAATCACATACCCCAGATGTTAACTGTCTCTTCAAAATGGCCAATCTGAGTTTCCACTCATTTTCCTAATTGTCCGACCCGGTTTTCCGTAAAAATCTCGGGACCTCAGAAAAATCTCCTGAGACAGAGTTGATGTTCCCAAAATAGCTCGTGACACCACAGCTTCAATTTCTGAAATTTGGCTCAAATTGACGGTTAATTTCATTCCGGCGCGCTTTTAGCGTAACCTAGACTACCGGGTAGTTTTCAGAACTTTTCAAGACAATTGACTCATGGTCGATTTTCTTCGAGCCACACTGAACCCACTCGACACATTGGCGACTCTCGATTATCGTGAAAATCTCGAGAGCTCAATTACAGACACATGGTACCAAAGCGATAGAAAAATCAAATTAGTGCCGGTCGATGAGAATTTACCAATTTAGTGGAGTTACCCACAATCGGCCACACATCTCAATCGAGCCAACCTATCTTTGATTTCAATTTGATTTTTAACTGTGTTGCAATGACATCTAAAGATGAACACGGTCGAGAAGCCGATTCCTAGTCGAATTATCAAGTCTATTGTCTTAAAAGTCTTTAATGGCTTACCCAGCTAGCCTAGTTATCTCAAGAGTGATCAGTTCTGAGAACAACCCTATAGACGCGTCAATGAAATGCCCGCTCAATTTAATAGAAAGCATTACTAAAAATTCTGGATGTCACAGTTAAAAGACAAAACAGGCATGTACTTGTCTTATAGTGCTTTGGAAACTCACCTATTCTTAATCAAGGAAAATCACGACTCCCTTTTAGATGATTAATCACGCTTTTCATCCTATAAAACCAAATTGTAATTAAGCAATACATACAAAAGGTAATAATAAAATTATTTAGTTGTCTGCTTTCTACAGAAGAACACAACAACTTATGTAAACCTCTGTGAGAAAAATTCTTGGCACAAAAATTTCTATCAAAGATCAGGTCTGCCAGATATAGCATATGAAGTGGTACAATGCTGGTGCATATTCCCGAAATCTACAATGGCAGGGGTGCCTTTAATGTCAGTGATGCCTTCCTTGAAGTATTGATACTATGTTTGTCTAACGAATTATAGGAGAAGTGAAAGCAAAAAAGGATTGCAGAACTAGGTTTAGGTACCCGTTATGTCCACCATGTCCACCCTTTGGCAACAAGCGCAGTTTTGCAAAAGGCAAGCCTAAGTCATCAAAAACCTGCAGAAGTAAACATTGAAGATAAACATCGTGGCATCAGAAATTTCAAGTACCATATAGTTTGATTTAGTGACAAGATTTTACCACCAGTACTTGCTTCAATGGGATCTTATAATATGAAACAATAGGTCTTACCTACAAAATGTTGTCCACCTATCAGCCAAAATTATACAGATAAACAAAGATACTGCCTCTATCAACGAGATACAAATCCTTAAAGGATAGCTTACAGACTCGCCACTGGCATTCATAAATGTTTGTGGCTTGGCTAGCATGACTGGGACATTTCCTATGAAACCTACAAAACCAAATCAATCCTGTAAGGATTATGATTGATGAAACAAATCTACAAGGAAAGACGCCTTTTCTTTTCCATGTATGCACCGAAACTACACAATTACAAATTGTCCTGTCGTTTAACAGAGACAAGAACAGAGACCCACAATTAGAAGCAGCCTTACACAATGCTCGAACCACTGGGGCTCTAGGATTAGAATCCAGCCAACCTTAAATCCCTTTCAGCTATCCAACTAAACAAATGCAATCTCCACTTACATGAATCAGCGTTCACTATTGTATGTTGAATCATTGTCACTACTCTCAATCAACAGAGTGCACTAACTGCGAATTACGAAACCAAGCTAACTCGGGTTTATCCGCAAACAGTCTAAACCTACCATCACTTAAGCAAATATATACAAATCATCTACATAGATTGGCAAAACCATGGTCCTGCATCCCTCATTTCCATGACAAGGCTCAAAACTCGAAAAATGGCGTCGCAATGGGATGCAATTAGCTCTCAAATGGGCGTGAGAAATCATGATCTTTCAAGTCGTGCTCGTGGACCGGGACAATCCCCAAAAGGGAAGAGAGTATGGCAAGCAAAGCGAGACCTTTTCCGAAGAGGGCCTTGAAAGAAACGCTGCTCATGGATATCCCTTCGGCTTCGGTTATCGTGTCTACAAACTCAAAACCCACCTGAAACGAAGCTCGTTTTCACACATCACGTCGATTACATCAGCAAAGATTTCCTCTCGCATACGCACCCAAGAAGGGGGGGTGGAGAGAGAGAGAGAGAGGGAACGCACGTTGTGGCGAGTCCCGCTGTAATTCTTGCGGGGTTCCTGAGCCCGACGATGAGCCACGGGTGCTGCTTCTGCGGCGGCTTCTTGGCTGCGACGTCGCCGTCGGTGGGCCTGGCCAGCGAAGCAAACGGCGTCGAAGAAGAAGAAGGTGACGGCGGCGGCAGCGACGAGGAGAAGAATTGCTCGGACATCATCGGTCCTCCGACCGCTTCGGCAACGCGAGCGGCGGAGGGACAGCGAGCCGGTGAGGGGAGGGTGGTTCGAGGAGGGGAGGAGGAAGGGGCGGCGGTGAATGGGGAAACGGAGGGCGGCGACGGAGGAAGTGATGGCTTCGACTCTCATAGTAGCGATCGCGAATCGGGAACTTTCCAAGGTTGTTGCAGGTGGAGGATTTGCAGGGTGGAAAAACCCTAACGCGGCGGTGGCGAATGAAGATGAAGAGAGGGAAGATCCGTCGGAGCAAATGCTCCGTCCGTTTCGTGAAAATATACCTTCTCGTGGCCGGCGACGACAGGACCGGCGGCGACGAGACCGGCGGCGACGAGATCAGCGAGGGGCGACCGGAGAGTTTCTTCGGACGATGGGGTGAAAGCTTCGTGAGTGAGAATGAAAGGGGGGTTTAGGGTTAGCCGGTTCTATTCCCCTTTTTGTTCTCGGGAGACCTTGGCCGAAAATGAGAAGCAACTTTTTTTGCTTCTCGTTTTGTTCCAAAACTATTTCTTGGCCGAATTTTTAGTCTCGGGAACAAAAAAATTTTACCCGTTATCATGCGGGTTTCTACTCTTTTTTTATTTCCGGAATAAAAGAATAAAAATTCTTGTTCTCGGGAATGTTATCATGCACTGCCATAAAGAACAAGATTTACTTCTGTCAATGCACTTTACTTACAATTTATTTCCAGTAATTTTCTAGAAATTTTCAGTCACTAAAGATGTTTATTTTCTGTTGTTAATTTAAAGAGATATGTGTTCTCTTTCCTACGACACAATCGTTCATCAATTCAAAGTGAGAATTATATGACCAGGATTTGATCAATCGAAGTGTGATAATATTTAACGTCATTCAACAATTTAAAGGGAGTAATTTTCAAGCAAACAGGGCCTTATTAGCAAAATTAAAAAGAATTTCCAATGATCGATGTAAAAAAAAAAATCTCAATGTGTCCAATAACTACTTATTGCAGTTATAAGTCACGGATGTAGAAATGACAAAAACATATAGGCAACATAGAGTTCCGTATACTAGTTTCTAATTATAATTATGATATATGGAGTATTATTTTTGTTAAAATATGTTTCAAGTTTGACAAAGAAAAAATCTAAATTTTAGAAATTAAAAAATTAATAAAAAGGAAATCTATGCCTTGTTTGATAACATTCCATATAATGCCTTGATTCTATATTTTTTTGGTTCTTGGAACAAAAAAAGAATAGAAATCCATTTGGCAAATTTTTATTCTCAGGAACAAAAATCTATTTTTTTATTCATTATAATAGATTTGAAATAGAATCAAGAAGTAAAAAAAAAAAATAGTCTTTATTTCCGAAAATGATTTCATAAACAAGTGAAACTTTTTCTTTTTTCTCTTTTCTTTTCTTCTTTTCTGCTTCTCTCTTCTTCTTCCTCCTAGCCGATCCTAGGCCATCGTTGTCTCTACCAATGATGACTGGCGATCAATCGGGCGAGATTTGATGAGTTCATCATAGGCTCACTTGGCTACTCCGAGCATTGGCCTTGTTGACCTGGCGAGGCCAAGCTTTGTTGATGGCCAGGCCAACCTTCGGCAAGTTCGCTAGACCTCACCCCGGCTGGTAAGGTTTCGGCGAGCTTGTTGGACCTCGCTCAATTGATTATCGGTGACCACAAAGAAGGAGGAAGAAAAAAAAAAAAAAAAAAGAAGAGAAAGATAAGAAAAATATAATAAAATTTTCAAAAAATTAAAAGAAATAAATATATTTAAGAGTTTTATCAAATGCATTTTTATTCCAAAAATAAAATTTTTGGAACATTTACTAAACGTTTTTAGATTTTTAGAAACTCATTCAAGGAATGAAATAAGAAAATTCATTTTTAATTAAAAATTATTTTTGAAAACAGAATGATTTTTAAGTGCATTCTTACTAACGAGGGAAATATACGGAAATTGGGTTAGCGGAGGAGCGGTAAAAGACTGAAACTTCTTCTCAGCTGATTCAATGAAAGGGCACTACAAGACCGAAAAGGGGCCCACAATTCCCATATAAATATCTACCTGTACGTCTGGAGTCATGCCTTTTGTCAGGAAAAGGAAAGGAAAATGAAAAGCAGGGGTTTGCTTTTCTCCTCCCTCACCTCCGGTCGCCGCTTTAGTATATAAAGAAAAAAAAAATGAAAGCGCCCATGTTTATGAAAACAAAAATAGGATGCAGTCTATGGCTAAGTTTGATTCAAATTTACAAATAGGCTTTTGGGTATAATGTAATAAATGCCGAATATCAAAATTTTTTAGTGAAATGTAAATTGCGTTTGGTAAAAATTAGTGTTTGGTAAAAAAAAAAAAAAAATTTGACAAGGAGTTTTGGCTGTGTTTTTTTTTTTTTATTTTACATTAAATTAAATTAAAATTCTTCACCGGAGCCTACGAAGGGCTCAAGTGGATAGTAAGCCAAATCTAGGGCCAACAGTTGTTGACTGAGCTCACACAAGGCCTAGGTGAGGGCTGTTTGATGTCGTGTGCCTCAGCAAGGGGCCGAGGGTTGCACAACCTTGGGTGAAGGTTGCCAGAGGTCACGTCACTCGAGGTGTCGACCCTTCACCAGCCATATTTGGCCCTCGTCGGTCATCCTCACATGAAGAAGACGAATAGTTACAAGGAGGGCAAAATCAGAAACTAATTAATTGGTAAGGGTAGTTTTGGAAGAAAAAATATTTTAATTTTAATTTCAACATTTTTTAAATGCTACTTTGGAATACTAGTGGGTTTTCAACATTCCCAAATCTTACATTTGGCCGAAAACTACTTCAAAATATTTGCCAAACATCCCAACATTTTCTCAAGGGGCCTTGCCAAGGGATATTGAGGCTGAAAGCCTCTTGAGAAAGTTGAATCAAACGCATCCTTCACGTAGCGATAGATGTGCGAAGTCTTGAAGTACCATTTGACAGTGAATTTATTCATGAGACTACATCCAAGAATTCAAGTGTTTATAGTTGGTTAAATCTTGTGGTAACATTTGTTTAATTGGTTCATGAGATTAAGAAATTATTTTGTGAGGAATTGTGGGGTGAAACACCGTGTGAGTTATTGGATATAATTGAAATTTATAAAACATTGAGAGTGTTTGGTTGACTCGAGAATGGTACTAATTTTTATTGTATCATTTGATCTATAGTGAAATTTATTACTGTTCTCCCCGTGGACGTGAACTACGTTAATCTAGTATTCAATCTATTTTATTATTTTGTATATTTTACATTAGATCACTTACTTTCGCATTTATTTAGAGAGAGAGAGAGTGGGGAGAAAGATGCGATAGGTTAGAGGATTTATAGGATTTGTTAGGTCTAATTTTTCACACTTTAAAATAAAATATGACATACAAGGTAGTCTCCACTCCACAGCATCTTCATGGAAGACGGGTAGGCGTACGTTGCCTCAGCATCCTCCGTCCTCTTCCTTCTCTTCTTGTTCAAATTGCAGAGAAGCAACAAGAGGAATCTCCCGCCAAGCCCACCTTCACTCCCAATCATCGACCACCTCCTCCTTATTAAAGTGCCAGTCCACCGCTACGGCCCATCCTCTCCCTCTCCTCCGGCTCATACTCCGTGGTTGTCATATCCTCCCCATCTGCGGCCAGCGCAACACCACCATCAGCACTGCCCCTTACGGCCCCCACTGGCGCAACCTTCGCTGCCTCACGGCCCTTGAAATCCTTTCATTGCACCGCCTTGCTGGCTCCCTCACCATCCGGCTGGAGGAAGTGAGGCTACTCCTGAAGAGCCTCTCTGAGTTGACTGTGGCGGCAGCAGGGGATGGCGGTTCCGTGTGGGTGGAGATGAGGTCAAGGCTGTAGGAGCTGTCCTTCAACACCGTTATGAGGATGATCTCTGGGAAGTTCTACTTAGCGGCTACCGTCGACACGGGCAATGCTGAGGTGGCTAGCGGTTCATGGAGGTGATAAAGGATACACTCGAGTTGAGCGGGATGGACGCAGGCGATTTCTTGCCGGCACTGAGGGTGGGGGACTTCAAGGGGAGAGAGAGGAGGATGGTGGACGTGGCCAAGAGGTCCGATGTGATCTTGCAGGGCATGATAGACGAGCTCAGGTCGATTCCATGCTATCAGAGGGCTACTCGGACGGCATCATAAAAGGCCATATCTTGGTATGTGCATAACACATGTTCTATTCACTTGACTCATGCATGTACGGTGAGATGGTTCTTCACAATTTATATTTTTGAGTTTGACTGAAGTCTTTCGGCGCTCACCAACAAAAGAAAATAGGAATAACAAGTCATTTGCTCCTATACCGCCTTGTAAGCTTAAAGTGGTAAGAACACGGGGGTTCGTCTGCAAAGAAAGGAAACGAGAGGTGAAGGGAGCGAATGGACAAAAATATGACCTCCTTCCCAAACAAAAAGGCATTTTCTATACCCTTAGCTTTCAATGATGGTTTAGAATCTTCCAATACACGTACTTTCGTGAATTTAGACCGTGAAAATCGGCGGCTCTTTCTAAGGATATTACAAATTTGACGATTAATCTTTTTTTTTTTTCTTAATGGTTGACAAAATTCAAACGGATTTCACATATATGATTTATATTATAAATAATCTCGTTTCTCTTCTCTATTTTGGGTATAGGGTTGTTTTTTTCTTTGTCATTATTGTATGATCACAATGAATGTGGGCCCAATACATATGCATTATGGACCATATGGTCTAGTGTGGAGTCCTTTTCATCCAACAGTGTAATGAATCGGGCTCACATCCCCGAGAGTGATGTGCGACAGGACAATGCATTTTTTTCTTCAATGGTGGGCCGCTTTCTAGATTGTTGTAGATTTCGAAGGAGAAAGAAGAGAAAGGACAAAACTAGAGAGCAATTATAGGGCGCATACGCGTAGAAATGTCAATTACACAAAATCTTTCGTCGTTTGTGTGGAAAATTATTTTATAGCAAGAAATGGTCTAAAGTGTGTAAAATTAGACGCCACAAACCCTATTAAACCTCTAACATATCGCATGTCATCCCTCTCCCCACTATCTCTCTCTTCCTCACGTAGTCTCCGTAGCATCTTCATGGAAGACGTGGGGATGCACCTAATCTCAGCATCCGCATTCCTTTTCCTTCTCTTCTTGTTCAAATTGCAGAGAAGCAACAAGAGGAATCTCCCACCGAGCCCGCCTTCACTCCCTATCATCGGCCACCTCCTCCTTATTAAAGAGCCAGTCCACCGGACCATTCAGTCTCTCTCCGACCGCTACGACCCAGTCCTCTCCCTCTCCTTCGGGTCACGCTCCGTGGTTGTCATATCCTCCCCATCCGTGGCCGAGGAGTGCTTTACCAGGAATGACATCATCCTCGCCAACCGGCCCCGCCTGCTCTTTGCCGAGACTATGTTCTATGGTGGCACGACCATTGGCACTGCCTCTTACGGCCCCCACTGGCGCAACCTCCGCCGTCTCACGGCACTCAAAATCCTTTCCCCTCACCGCCTTGCCTGCTCCCTCACTATCCGGCTGGAGGAAATAAGGCTTCTCGTGAAGACCCTCTATGAGGTAGCCATGGCAACGGCAGGGGGTGGCAGTTTTGCAAGGGTGGAGATGAGGTCGAGGCTGCAGGAGATGTCCTTCAACATCATCATGCGGATGATCTCTGGGAAGCGCTGCCTTGGGGCTACCATCGATGCGGGTGACACTGAGGTGGCCAGGCGGTTCGTGGAGTTGATAAAGGAGATATTCGAGCTGAGCGGGATGGACCCGGGTGATTTCTTGCCGGTGCTGAGGAGGGTAGTGGACTTCAAGGGGAGAGAACGGAGGATGGTGGACGTGGCTAAGAGATCCGATGTGATCTTGCAGGGCATGATAGATGAGCTCCGGTCAAGAAGGAAGAGAAGCGACAGTGGCCGAGAGGTGGAGAGCGAGACGATGATCGATTCCATGCTGTTGGAGGGCTACTCGGACGACATCATCAAGGGTCAAATCTTGGTATGTGCATAAAACATGTTCTGTTCACTTGACTTATGCATGTACAGTGAGATGGTTCTTCACAGTTTACATTTCTGACTTCGACTGAAGTCTTTCGGTGCCCACCAACAAAAGAAAATAGGAATGACAAATCATTTGTTGCAGTATCGCCTTGCGAGCTTAGAGTGGTAAGAACACGGGGGTTTGTTTGGAAAGAAGGGCAACGAGAGGTGAAGGGAGCAAATGGACAAAAATTTGACTCGCCTCCCAAAAAAAAAAAAAAAAAAAAAAAAAAAAAAAAAAAAAATCATTATCTATGCCCCTTAGGTTTGAATGATGGTTTAGCATCTTCTAATACACTTACTTCATGAAGTTAGAACGTTAAAAGCGCCGCCTCTTTTTAGCATTTTACAAATTTGACGAATAATTTATTTCTTTTCTATACCTGATAAAATGCAAAGCTAGTTTCACATCTATGATTTAATTTATTCCGTAAAAGGTCTTATTTTTCTTTTCTATTTAAATATAGGATTTCTTAATCATTATTGCATAATCCTAATGTACGTGAGCCCGATACATATGTACCGTTGAATCATATGGTCTCACGTGGAATCCTTTTCATCCACTGGTTCAATGAATTGGGCTTATATCCGAGAGACTTATATGCACCAATGTTCTGCATTTTTTTTTCGCTTCAATAGTGGCTGCTATCTAATTTGTCGTTGATTACAAAGTAGAAAGAAGAGAGAGGACAAAACGAAAGAGCTCTTATAGGGCGCAATATGCGTAGAATTGTCAATTACAAAATTTTTTTGATCTTCTATCCTGTGCGCAGAAAATGATTGAGTTCAAATTATATTTTTCTTTCCTGAACTTACGCATGTTTTCCAAATCCAATCGATTCGAGCTAAGTACCCGTCGAACCATGCCGAAGTTTGTCGTCAAAAAAACTTTCACCATTGACAAGCCACCGTAGAACATCACTTCTACATCTACATGATGCACTAAACAAATAAAGTTTGCACTTATACATGAACAAGACCATAAGAGCGGCCAATTACCCTTTCCTTTTAATTTTCCTCTTTACGTCCGATACCGATTGTTCTTCAGTTTGGAAAACAAGTTTTATATATTTTTGAAACTATTGAGCATAATTTGTTACTTATACACAATTTGTGGCAGTCAATGCTAAGTGCGGGCACAGACACATCCGCAGTGACAATAGAATGGGCCATGTCTCTCCTACTCAACCATCCAGACGTCATGAAAAAAGCTCAAGCAGAACTAGACGATGTCATTGGCCGAGACCGTCTAGCTAATGAAGCAGACATCCAGAAGCTACCTTGCCTTCAAAACATCATCAATGAGGCGCTTCGATTGTTTCCGCCGGCACCACTCCTGGTGCCTCATGAGTCTGCTGAGGATTGCATGATCGGCGGGTTCAACGTGCCTCGAGGCACCATGATTCTAGTAAATGCGTGGGCAATTCAGAGAGACCCAAGTGTGTGGGATAATCCGACAAGTTTTATACCAAAGAGGTACCAGGGACTGGAAGAGGATCGTGCTTACCGGTTGTTGCCGTTTGGGATGGGGAGGAGGAGTTGTCCCGGTGCTGGCCTTGCCAATAGAGTGGTGAGTTTGGCTCTAGCAGTGCTTATTCAATGCTTCGAGTGGGAACGAATCGGCGAAGAGCCGGTGGACTTGTCCGAAGGGATGGGAATCACAATGCCAAAGAGAGAGCCACTGGAGGCTTTGTGCAAAGTGCGTGAATGCATGATTGCTAATGTTCTCACACAGCTTTGAGAAGGTCAATCTCCAGTGAATTTATTTGGTGATGTCCAACCTCCGTAATACTTATGAACTAATATGCAATAATAAAGTAAATTGTTATGAATGAAATGAGGTGGAAATGAATGGAGCGAAAAAGACCTCAAAGTGAGAGTGGAATGGAATAAGAATTCCAGTTCTTATGTTTAGTGATAATGTATCGATGAAATGACCATTCATATGGACTTTCATTTGGCCTTTGAAAGGTTTTAGAATACTATGGATTATTTTTATTGTAAGATGATATGTATGTTCGAAGAAAAGACCTGCGATTAACTACAGTTGCTACGTGATTATCTCCTTGGTGTCCTCTGGATTTGGGTTTCATTGGCATCTCCTCTAGACATGATATGAGTCCCTAGCAATTCCAATGTCATGGGGTTAGAGATTACTGTGTAATGACAAAGATTTGGTAGTAGCAGACAGAACACGTTGGCTTTTGAGAGAGAGAGAGAGAGAGAGAGAGAGAGAGAGAGAGAGAGAGAGCAATGTTAGGCAGCGATGACGGCCATAGTGGCCGATGGCAACAGGTGGCGGCTACTAGTGGTGGTGGATGGTGACTCTACATGGGACCAGGAATGGGTGATCTTTTGTGCGTTTGCATCGTTAACGTCTCGCCATGTTTACTTGAAGTGAGTTGCCCATACCTGATGATTCGAGTCCGACTATTATAATCGGTACATATCCTGCTCCTTGGTGGAGTAAAGCTTTTCTTGAAAGCATCTCCTTCGGCTGTCCTTCCCAGCTTGCTGTAACCCTACTCTCGCTTTTACCCGGCAGATTAGTCTCAATGATCACTTTTCGAAATTCTTGAAGCTTTCTTGGTCTTCCACTGAGAACTTGTCTCTTTCTGGAGAGAGCTCTTTAAACTTGGCTTGGTTGGTTGGGTACTTTCCAAAAATGAAGGTCCCCACGCGTCGTGGCTTGTCGGTTCGGGGTTCTTTTTCTCTGCTTCCACTGGTGCTAGCCGTGAAGATACGGAAAATTTGATGCCCCTTATTCTTCCGGAACTAGTCATCTTTAAGTCGATCGATACAGGCCTCTTGAAATCTTCTATTTGCCCACTTGCTTCTCTTTGATTTGTTATTTGACCGGTTGTATGCCCTGCGGGGACGGAGCGACAGATGGCAGTGTAAATAGATGTCTTGTTGCCCTATGTGTAAAATAGTAGTAATAAACATGGAGACTTTAAGCTTTTTCTCTTCCTCATAAAGATACATATCCTAGGGCTCATCCTTGGACAGGGATGAAAACTATGGAGAAATATTTTAATCCTTACCAACTTCATCTTTTGGCCACGGCATCGACAGTGCCGAGAAGGGCCATTGCTCAATGCATTTTGGTCCTTGGTTCATTTTGCCATTTTACCTATTGAACACAATGGTCCGAACTCAATCATCAAACCCTCGACCAAATATAGTAATGCATGCAGTTGAGGTGTCCTATCCATTAATCTTATCAAATAAACTTCTCATTTTTGTATTCTTTTGGAAGGGATATTATTGGTATATTTCAGTTGGTAGAGTGGTGACAGTAGATGTGCCTTGGGAAAGGATTTTTTTTTTTTTTTTTATCCTTTTTTCCAATTGAACAACCTTCCTCTCCATTGTATTGCAAAAAAGTAAGCCAGCCTTGGGTCACTGACCTCAACGTCCGGTCCATTAACGATTTCCTTAGTATCCCGAAACAAACAAATAGCTTTGTAGATGACCAAAAGGCAGGATGATTCCACGAATGCCTCAATTACTATCTATTTGCAATTGTCTTCGTCTTAAATCTACGTTCAGTCTTATTAAAAGTATCTAAGGTGCAGATTTAGAACCTTGTAAGAGTATTTGACTTGTGAAGCCTGTTGAAGCCAATTCGATCCATCCGGCAAATTTTGACATATTAACATTGATATGGAAGCTGACCGTTTTACGTGAAATGGTCAACACTAACATAAATGATTTTAATTTTTTTTCAAATTATTTATTTAGGCTCATATTATTTTCACCCTTATATTGACACCTGACATCTCCTATCATATTAAATTGATTATATTATCCCTTGCAGCTCCCGCCCTTAATTTTACATTATTTCTTACCCTATTTTCAATTTTAATAAAAGAAAAACTTACACACATCATCTTCAAACGGCTTTTTTTTTACCCTAACCAATTTTTTCACACTCGTTACATTTCAATGTTTCGTTCATCTTTGTCTTCTTCAGAACTTGCCTTCCATTATTATAACTTGAGTAGGCACTAATCATATATTAGAGTAAAGAAGTATTAATTTTATTTGCAAATTATTTACTTTTTTTTTTTTTTTTGTAGATTATCCTTGATTGCAAATTTTTTTACTTTCACTTTTGGTACAAAACTTATGAGAATTCATTCAAAGATTGAATATTGTGGATGTTGTATATATTATACGTAATTTACTCAAAGATTATGCTCTTACTTGTACTTCAATTACTTTTTGAATAATTGTTTCCTAATATAAAAAGAGAAATATAAAAATCATTAACAAATTAATTATTTTTTTGCCATAAACAAAATAATTAGGTATTCTCCATAAAATAAACTATTTTTTTAAACAGAGGTGCACCAATTTTGCTCCAAATTGAGAAAGAAAAGGAAAAAACCAAAAATGAAGAAATGAAGGCAAGTGTTAGTCTTAAATCAAGAGCAGGCCCTTATTTATTATTAATAAACATTATTTGAGATGGGCATGGGTAGTTTGTCCCTAGTAAAATGAAACAGATGAAAAAGTAAAAAAGAAAAAAGAAAAAAGAAGAGAGGTAAGAAATAATATTAAGTCTAAAGTGGGGCTTGTAAGAGCTAATATAGTCGATTCAATATAAAAATGGGTGTCGGGAGCTAATAAGGGGTGAAAATAGCGCGGGCATTTTTTATTTATTATTTTCATTATTTTCCTCTTTCTTTCCTTTATTTTTCTTCCCTTCATCTTCTTCCTTTAACTATTTGCTGAAACTCGAGAATTGGCCAGACACGAGAGCTAGCAAGATTAGCCTCTCTAACTACTAGCGAGGGTGATCCTCGTCTGCTCCTAGTGAGATGCGGCCTCACCAAGGAGGTGAAGCTAGAGGGCTTGGTAGGGAAAAAAGAAAAGAAAAGAAAAGAAAAGAAAAGAAAAGAAAGATAAAGAAACAAAGAAAAAATGATAAAAAATAAAAATTATTGACACTAGTGTTGATTGCCTTTCGTGGCAGTTTTGGTGTCTATATTAGCGATTTTTAGTTAAAATTGACTGAATTGACTCAATTAACATAACTTGAAAATGTTTAGAACTTAATTTACACAATTAAAATGTTTAGAGTCAAATTATTTAAAGCACAATAAATTTAGGATTTTTTTGCATTATTTTCTACCGGTGACCGTTGGTCTCATGATCAGGTTCATTCTCAATTATTTAGCCTCAAGTTTGATTTGATCACTATACGATCTCCTGGATAAATGACATAGGGTTACGTCTAGTCTAATTACCGTTTTCTATTTGGACATGGAATCAAATAGCTATGTATAGCTGGATAACATAAAAAATATATGTAAAAAAGAAAAAGAAAAGTCCATCGTTTTATTTTGACGATATAGGAACCTGTTTTAAATCAAATGTGCCCTAATATCAACACGATAACGCATTACTTTAGACTAGGAAGTTTTGCTAGAATATTGTCAGGGACTGGGGTTGGGTGGTGTAGGGTTTGTCGGATCCCCAAAAAACGGATTCGACCCTAAATCGAACTCCTAAACTTGCGCAGAAGACGAGCCCGAGAAAAATATATGCATCACCGATCCTAAAGCACATTAAAGATTCGAACATACCTTGTTAGCCACAGATTAAACACCAACGCCGCCAAGAGGAAGAGAAAAAACGGTCATGTTTGATTCGATGACAGCAATTTGCCTTGGAGGAAGAAAGGGTCGCCTTTTTGGCTTACTGTTCTTCTTTTTCTTTTTCTCTTTTTGAGTGTTTTTGGAGGGAGAGAGGGGAGGAAGAGAAACGTACGTAACTTTTCCAAAAGGTACGTTTCTCCCTCCCTTTCCCCTTTATATACCTCCCCTCAAAATACAAACGCACCCCTTTGTTATATCCCTCCATCCATGGGCCCTAATTCTTCGTGGGCCGGGCTTTTAGGCCCAACATGGGCAGACGGGCCAACTCAGGCCCATCCGATTAATTAATTAAAATCATCATCTCCCACTCGCACATGGTGGGCCGAACAGGATCCTCTTAACCTCTTTTCAACATTCATATTGGTGAATAATCCGTGCGATCGGCATACTTTGAGAGCTCGTTGCCATACATCTGTCAGGAATATATAGCAGTTCATAATGGGCGTCACACTCTGAATAGATTTAGTATGCAGTACCCTAGATCGATCGATCACATTTATATCTCTCTTGATCTCTTTTCAACAATGATATATATTGCGTTCACAATTATGATTATCCCAAAGACAGTCACAATTGATCGACCAGTGAATACAAAACTACAATGTGATTCTCCAAATCCGATCTTCCTCTTTCCTTCAAACTCTCAATTATAGTTTAGCTTGCTTTTTTAGAAGTGTCCCATTAGATCGAATCAACTCATGACCATTGGCAACATCCTAAGATAGCAAACACTAAATAGAAATCTTGAGAATAAGTAAGAGTCCTGAGGGTACTAAAATTGAGGAACTCATTTCCCTCAAGAGTCTCACACGGCATAAAAGTTGAGATCAAACTTTTGCCACTCTTATTGGTCGTCTCATGCATACGCAGTATGAAATGCGTATTACGATATTAACTCCTTTCCCATGGAGTGTATGTCTATTCTTTCAATACCGTACATATGATAGCTCAGACATACCCAATGTCTAACTTGAGTTTACGTATCTACTCATTCACATAATTCATCAGAACTCACATCTGGCATCTTAGACAGATAAAGTAAAATATGTGGGTTATTTTACTTTTGAACATAGTATTTATCATGTCCTCATCTTAACACTTAGTTAAGGCGACATATATATTTTAAGCTTGAGCTCTCAATTATCACCTAGATAATAAACTTAAAAACCGTCTCATCTCTATTTATCATACAGTAAATAGAGGCAATTACCCGTGTGAGTGGGCTAATATCTTATCTGTCCGACATACTTTCTCAATTTAATATAATGCATTGAGCATTAAGATGCATAAAGATCAAACAAAAGATTCATAGGCACTAATGATGAAAAAACACAAGTTCATAAATGTGAACAACTTAGGGAAATTACAATATCTAGTACATTAGACTCTACGCAATCCTAGAGATTTTACATGACCACAAAACACATCTCTAAGTATTGGCTTTGTCACAGGATTTGCTACCATTCTATGCGTAGGTATGTACTGTAAGTTCACATCCTTCCGTGCAACCATATCTTTGACAAAGTTATACTTGGTATCTATATGTTTGGTCTTCCCATGATACTTTGGATCTTTGGTGTACGCTATAGTTACTTGGCTATCACAGTTAACCAATAATGGATTTGCAGCTTTCTTCAATAACACCTAAATGATCCAAAAATCTCTTAAGCCAAACTCCTTCTTGTATCCCTGCTGATAATGCCATGAACTCAACTTCCATCGTGGACAAGGCTATACACGTTTGCTTCTTACTGCTCCATGATATGGCGCCATTGTTCAGTAAGAACGCAAATGTAGAGGTAGATTTTCTTTCATCTAAATCTCCTTCCCAGTCAGCATCTGAATAGTCTTCAAGTCGCAGATCCTTTCCTTAGTAATTCAGCTTGTAATCAGCAGTTTCCTTTAGATACCTCAGTATTCTCTTAACGGCTTTCCAATGTGGTTGACATGGATTGGATTGGTTTGGTATCTACTCACCATTCCAACTGCAAAGCATAGGTCAGGTCTTGTACACATCATAGCGTACATCAAGCTCCCAATAGCACTAGCATAAGAAACATGCTTCATTTGTTCCTTCTCTTGTGGAGTCCTTGGACACAGTCTATGGCTCAATCCTTCACCTTTTGCAATAGGAGTGTCTATGGGTTTACAATCTTGCATACGAAATCATTCAAGAACTTTATTTATATATGTTTCTTGCGAAAGAGATAATGATCTCTTCGAACGATCTCTTGAAATCTTAACTCCAAGTATATATGCAGCCTCACCCATATCTTTCATCTCAAAATTAGAAGATAACCAACTTTTGATAGTATTAACTAACTCCATATTGCTTCCGGCAATTAGTATATTATCAACATATAATGATATGATCACAAATTAATCTTTGGATCTTTTGATATATACACAATGATTCTCATCAATCATTGTAAAATTATATGCCATCATAGCATTATGAAAACATATATACCACTGTCTTGACGACTACTTAAGGCCATATATTGATTTCAAAAGTCGACATACCTTTCCTTCTTGGCCTTTCGTAATGAAACCAACGGGTTGTTCCATATATATTTCCTCATCTAATTCTCCATTGAGAAAAGCAGTCTTTACATCCATTTGATGTAATTCAAGATCCATACTTGCCACTATTGCCGAATAATGCGAATTGAGGTGAATCTCACAACGGGGAAAATGTTTCCTCATAATCAATTCCTTCTTGTTGATTATACCCTTTCGCCACAAGGCGAGCTTTATATCTTTCTATCGAGCCATCAGCTTTACACTTTATTTTGAGAACCCACTTGTTCCCAATAGCTTTGCGTCCTTTTGGAAGATCAACCAGTTCCCAAACATGGTTTGACTTCATTGACTCCATTTCCTCTCCCATTGCATGCATCCATTTTTCCTTACTAGGCCAATTTAGAGCCTCATGTATATTTCTTAGCTCATCCTCATCTTGTGGGGCAATCATAAAAGTTTCCCCTTCAATGTCAAAACGTCAACGAGGAATACTTTTGTGACTTGTTCGCCGTATGAGAGATTGTTCACTCAGCACATCATTTCCCATTATGCTCCCACTATGATTAGATAATGATGATGTCGTCTCATCATGTGGTTGTAATTGAGAATCAGTTGTATGCAATTCATCACTTCTCACATTACTCCCACTTGGACGAACCCCACTAATATCATTATATTGATCCATGGTTTCAAATAGGGAGTAATCTTCACCTATTTTGCCCTTATTAGGAAACTCATCCTCTAAGAATGTGACATTCCGTGATTCAAATTCAGTTACACTCCCACTTTCCTGCTCACCTATGAACACATATCCTTTTGAGTGTTCAGAGTATCTTATGAAAATACTTTTCTTTCCTCTGGGACCCAATTTCCCAAACTTGTGAGAGGGTTCATAAATATAGGCAGCACAACCCCATGGCTTGAGAAAACCTAAGTCTGGTTTTATACCTGTCCATAACTGATATGGAGTGGAAATAATTGATTTGGAAGGCACCCGGTTAAGTATATAGGCAGCAGTTAACAAGGCATCACTCCAAAAGGTGATAAGTAGGTTAGCATGCACCATCATGGACCTAACCATTTCTAGTAGAGTTCTGTTTCTTCTTTCCGCAACACCATTTTGTTGAGGAGTATATGGAATAGACAACTGTCTTTCTATTCCTTTTTCATGACATAATTTTCTGAACTCATCAGATAAGTATTCTCGACCTCGACCGGATCTTAATGCTTTTATTTTCCTGTCTAATTGATTCTCTACCAAGGCCATAAACCTTTTGAAACAACTTAATACTTCAGATTTATGAGAAATCAAATAGACATATCCAAATCGAGTATAATCATCTATGAAAGTGATGAAATAAATAGCCCCATGCCTTCCTCTCACATTCATTGGACCACGATGTCGAATGGATTAAATGCAGAGGAAATTCAGCTCTTTTACCTTTTCCAAATGGTTTCCTTGTTGTTTTCCCTGCTAGGCAATGCTCACATATGGGCAAATCGACTTTTTCAATATTGCCCAACAAGCCCTCTTTGGCTAGTCTATTCATACGTTATTGGCCAATATGACCAAGTCTAGCATGCCACACATTCACATCATTATCATATGAATTAGGAGACGTGAGAAGGGAATGACAAACATCTGCATTAACATAGTCAATGTCTAATACAATAAAACCATCTAGAAAATAACCACAACCATAGAAATTTGTGTCCAAAAACAAATCCACACCTCTATAATGGAAGTTCATATTAAAACCTAGTTTGACCAACACTAAAATGACACTAGATTCCGACGAATCTCCTGAGCATACAATACATCATGCAGGATCAAAGTGCGTCCACCACGCATGTTCAGTTGGTAGGTGCCAATTCCTTTTACTTCAGCTCTGGAGTTGTTTCCCACATAGATCCACTTAGTTCCAGTTGGTACTCGTCGGAATTCCACGAAGGATCCTCTATCCTTCGCTGCATGATCTGTTGCTCCTAAATCTACAGTCAACAAAGGATTAGATTCAGTCAAGAATACAGAACTTGATACATAAACAAAGTTCTTAAAAGTACAAGGGGTATATACCTTCTTTGGCTCGCGACAATCGCGAGCATAGTGACCCTTCTTATTACAGTTGTAACATTTCACCCTTGTTAGCTTCTTCATTCGAGGACGCTTTCCTCTTTCACGTTGGTCAAGCTTCGGTTTCTTTCCTGAAGCACTTGGTCCCTTGCCTTTCCACCTCTTGAACCAGTCAGGACGTTTGCGCTTGAAGCCCGAAGCTCCATTTGAGCTAGAACCAGTATAATATATATCAGTTTTCGGCTTAGCTGCCAAGAGGCGATCCTCTTCCAGCTCAAGATGGCGCACTGCATCCTCAAAGACTTTGATATTCTCATTGTGGGTCAGGTACACCTTCATATGCTCCTAACTTTGAGGCAATGAACGAATCATTGCTTGCACTTGCTGTTCATTGGTCATGACATGGCCAGCATCCTTCAGCTCTTTATCATGTTTGACATTTTTCTCAAGTGTTGCTTCATGGTCTAACCATGAGGCTTTTTGTATGAGTCAAACCTAATGGTGAGCTGTCTCAGTTTGGTCACCGAAGTATGACCAAATCTTGCTGCCAATGCTTCCCACATTTCTTTGGCATTCTCAAAACGCCTAAACTCACGCATGACATCATTTTCCATGCTACTCAGCAACGTAATGCGAGCAAGGGAGTTCTTCCTTTTCCATGCAGTGTATGCATCCTTATTTCTCTTGTGTTGTGCAGTGGTTCTATCTTCTGGCTTTTCCATGGTTAGGTTAAGAGCTTCTAGCATCTCTTGCTCTTTCAGCACATATTGGATTTTCATGTGCCAGATTTCATAGTTGTCGCCATTGAGCTTTTCACCTTTATTCAGCTCGGCAACTATGCTTTTTGTGGCTGAAGCCATTGATCTGAACACATTATACATACATACACGAATAATTAATGCCTATCATTTATGCATCTACTTTGCATAGACCCATCATATTAATAAACAATTTCAAGTAAGGCTTCCGAATCAAAATGTCACTATGTTTCCAATCATCCTCCAAAAATCCTAACTCAAAACTGTCATTAATATAATTGTCTTATGCAAACTAAATTCTATGAAGTTACAAAAACTTCTATGAGCTATCCACAACAATCAACAACAGCAGAAAGCAAATAATATCTTACATTCAATAGAATAATAATGTTTCTACATAAAACAACTTACACATCAGTTGCTACATCAACAACAACCAGGCTATAATAAATGTTTACACAAAGTATCCACAAACTATATTAAAAGAAAAACAACTGAAACATCTAAACTCAAGCTAATACACGAACTGGAAAAGCTCCTTTTTTGTTCAATTTCTTGATCTTTTCCTTTGTAACAATCAAATAATAATCATCTATAAACTCCATCACAATTTTCTTATATGTAGCGGTTGTGTTGGCATCCCATATGCGATTCGGCACTCCTGGCCATTCCGATGGAAGGGTGTTCATGAAATATTGCACCATCTCAGACTGTGGCATTGGACGACCATTCCATATGACCTTTTGAATTTTCCCGTTGACTTCAAGAACATGATCTATTATGTCCCCGCTCTCCCATCGATAACCATTCAAATTAGCTATCAAACTTGAAAGCCTTTGCTTTTGTGCGTCGGTATGTACACGAATAGGCGTGCGCAACTTAAGGGGAGGCATTGTTCCTGCAACAAATGCAGAACAAGTGGGGATTACATATAATCCACATAGACATAATTGAAAAAGAAACACATTCTTCTTCTTCTTCTTCCTTTTTTTTTTTTTTTTTTTTTTGGGTCAACTGTCAATGGTCAACGAAGTCAACGGTCAACGGTCGAGGTCAGCTGGGTCGGGTTGCCGATCGGGCCGTCGGGTCGATCGGGCCGGGTCGGACGGACTGACCCGGCACGTGCGGCATGCGTGTAGCTGACGTCACGATGACTTCAGCTGGCGCCTGCACGTGCGTTGCACGCGCCGAAGGCACCGTTTCGCTCCGGCTGCGCATGGGGACGCGTCCGGCGGCCATTGGCGGCGTTCCGCCACTCGTCGCGCTCGTCTCGACAAGACCGTTCGTCCAATGCCATCAGAAGTCGATTTCGACTTACAGAAAGTCGAAAAATCGCATGAACAGTCTCGGGTGTCGGGATTTCTTGTCCCGATCGATGCCAGCCGAATTTCTTTTCACGAAAATCAATAAAAATACATCCACAGACATGAAAGGGGTCGGGAAAAACATGAAAAGGGATCGGGAAACATAAATTCTTGCTCCGATACCATTGTAGGGATTGTCGGATCCCCAAAAAATGGATTCGACCCTAAATCAAACCCCTAAACTTGCGCAGAAGACGAGCCCGGGAAAAATATATGCATCACCGATCCTAAAGCACATCACAGATTCGAACGTACCTTGTTAGCCACAGATTAAACACCAACGCCGCCAAGAGGAAGATAAAAAACAGTCATGTTTGATTCGATGACAGCAATTCGCCTTGGAGGAAGAAAAAGTCGCCTTTTTGGCTTACTGTTCTTCTTTTTCTTTTTCTCTTTTTGAGTGTTTTTGGAGGGAGAGAGAGGGAGGAAGAGAAATGTACGTAACTTTTTCCAAAAGGTACGTTTCTCCCTCCCTTTCCCCTTTATATACCTCCCCTCAAAATACAAACACACCCTTTGTTATATCCCTCCATCCACGCCTCTAATTTTCGTGGTGGCTTTTAGGCGCATGGGTGGACGGGCCAACTCAGGCCCATCCGATTAATTAATTAAAATCATCAGGTGGGATTTTCCATCGGAATTCGTCAATTTATTGGGATTTTGCAAGCCCCTCATGCCGAACAGCGGGCTTTGGCGCCCGGCCGCACAGCTTCAACATGGACGACGGGTTACGACATCGAACTCGAACAGGACAACGTGTCCGTGACTTCATAAGTCAATTTCACGAGATGTAGGGCATGTTCACGTGATTGTACGGTTACAAGCGGGATGCGATAAGAAGTGTCTCGACTCCCGGCCCGCGGTGCCTCCAAAATTGGTGTCTCCTTGTCGGTGAGGACGACGCACAACCATTTCCATTTGGTTTCTTCCAAAATCAGGGGCCCATGGTAAAGAAGAGCCTCATCATCTTCGACCGTAACGTACTATTTGGGTTTTTTCGTAAGATGAGTGGCCATGTTCAATCTTCACCTTTCGAAAGGAGGGCAAAATATCGGGACCCGTTCGTATCCATTCATTCCTCGACGGGGATGCTCAATTGACGTGTGAACTCATCCTTCGGACACCCTGGGGTCGATAGCTGGGTCGACGTCATTCAAGTTAAAGTCATTCATGGCGAGCAACCTTGGCACCGATTCACGAAGTTTGGCTGAAATCGTATCAACTATATACGGTTAAAAAAAGGGGAAACAGTTAATTGTAGTCGAAGTCTTAGGCGGGCGCAATTCCCAACGGAGTTACATGAAAGTTGTAGTCATACGACTATTACAGTCAAATATGTAGCCGAAATTTGATTTTAATGAGTTGGCACAATTGTTAGTTGACGCAACAGTATTGGAATCTATCGATCAACTCGTAAACTCAACTTAAACCCTGTTGATTAATTCAACTCAATCCTTATGTTTACAAGCAAAATGCCAATTGTGGCTACGGTTTGATTTGACGGATTAAAAATTTTGAACATGTTAATTATGTATTAGTTGTCGATTCAATGGAGTATTTATCAATTTCATAATTATCAATTAACCATCAAGATATCGATACACAAGCTTAAAATCGATTTCAAAACGGATAATCGCCCACCTAGCAATTGGAATTGTTTTGATCAATATGTATCGGTGTTGGTTGATCTTCCAAGATGTTTATTGGGCTGTCTAGGTTGGTGAACGAATTTAGAGTCCAAGTTTAGTTACTTTGCATTTAGTCAGATGTATTTTGTCCTAATTTTATAAGTCTTAACTGTGTTCTGGGTTTCAAGAGTTCAAGTTCAAGTTCCAATATGTTTTAAATGCATTTTCTAGTTCTTGGGTCTTCATGGAGTTTTCTAGTTCCTATGTCTTTATTAGTTTGGTAGCTCCCATGTTTTTAATGCTTAGTCTATTTCCTATGTATTAGTTCCTCTAAAAAAAGATGCAAATTCTCAATTGTAAGAGTAGATGATTCGATGACCATTTGATAATTTCTCTATTTGAGTGAGTTTATGTTAGATTCTTTATATAACATCGTTGGTGTTGAATTAAATAGTTTTTTTATCCCTAGCCAGTGGAATAATCCTTACCGTATTGGTGGTGAGTTGCCATTATTCTAATTGAGAAAAATGCGTTAGAACTCTTGCAACTTCTATTCGAGTTGAAATGTTATTATGAATTTCTTTATCATGCTATTAAATTTTATAGAATGAACATAGTTAATGAAATATCCTTAACGTAATATTTTACTATTGAATATTTTGGACATGATAGTCTTTTGACTAAACATGTCTACATGAAGATCACATATAGATTTTATTGACACTAACTTATTAAAGAACATAGGCATATGGGTTAAATTTCATGTTTAACAGGTTTGACACAAACAAGATGTGATGACTAATGTCATGTCTTAAGGTTTGATGCGAAATTGATTGGAACATGATTAGTTTAATCTGACTTCACTAATTTCATGTCGTGTTTGAGTTGTATTATCATGTCATATCAGAAGAAGACAAACAGTTACAAGGAGGGCAAAATTAGAAACTAATTAATCGACAAGGGTAGTTTTGGAAGGAAATTTTTTTTTTAATTTTAATTTCAACATCTTGCAAATGCTACTTTGGAACACCAGTGGGCTTTCAACATTCTTAAATCTTACATTTGGCCAAAAACTACTTCAAAATATTTGCCAAACATCCTAGCATTTTCTCAAAGGGGCCTTGCCAAGGGGTATTGAGGCTGAAAGCCTCTTGAGAAAGCTAAATCAAACACATCCTTCATAGAGCAATAGACGTGAAAAGTCTTGAAGTACCATTTGATAGTGAATTTATTCATGAGACTACATCCAAGAATTCAAGTGTTTATAGTTGATTAAATCTTGTGGTAACATTTGTTTAATTAGTTATGAGATTAAGAAATTATTTTGTGAGGAATTGTGGGGTGAAATACTGTGTGAGTTATTGAGTGTAATTGAAACTTATAAAACACTGAGAGTATTTGATTGACTTGAGGATAGTTTTCATTGTATAGCTTGATCTATAGTGAAATTTATTACTGCTCTCCCCATGGACGTGAACCACATTAATATAGTATTCAATCTTTTTTCTTATTTTGTATATTTTACATTAGAGGCACTTACGTTGTCATTTATTTATAGAGAGAGTGGGGAGAAAGATGTGATAGGTTAGAGGATTTATAGGGTTTGTCGGGTCTAATTTTTCACACTTTAAAATAAAATATGACATACAACGGTAGTCTCCACTCCACAGCATCTTCATGGAAGAAGGGTGGGTGTACGTCGCCTCAGCATCCTCCGTCCTCTTCCTTCTCTTCTTGTTCAAATTGCAGAGAAGCAACAAGAGGAATCTCCCGCCGAGCCCACTTTCACTCCCAATCATTGGCCACCTCCTCCTTATTAAAGTGCCAATCCACCGGACCCTCCAGTCTCTCTCCAACCGCTACGGCCCGTCCTCTCCCTCTCCTCCGGCTCCCGCTCCGTGGTTGTCATATCCTCCCCATCTGCGGCCAGGGCAACACCACCATCAGCACTACCCCTTATGGCCCTTACTGGCGCAACCTCCGCTGCCTCACGGCCCTTGAAATCCTTTCATTTCACCGCCTTGCTGGCTCCCTCACCAACCGGCTGGAGGAAGTGAGGCTACCTGTGTAGAGCCTCTCTGAGTTGATTGCGGCAGCAGCAGGGGATGGCGGTTCCGTGTGGGTGGAGATGAGGTCAAGGCTGTAGTTGCTGTCCTTCAACGCCATTATGAGGATGATCTCTGGGAAGTGCTACTTAGCGGCTACCGTCGACACGGGCAATGCTGAGGTGGCCAGCAGTTCATGGAAGTGATAAAGGATACACTCGAGCTGAGCGGGACGGACCCAGGCGATTTCTTGCCGGCACTGAGGAGGGTGGTGGACTTCAAGGGGAGAGAGAGGGGGATGGTGGACGTGGCCAAGAGGTCCGATGTGATCTTGCAGGGCATGATAGACGAGCTCAGGTCGATTCCATGCTGTCAGAGGGCTACTCGGACGGCATCATCAAAGGCCATACCCTGGTATGTGTATAACACATGTTCTGTTCACTTGACTTATGCATGTACAGTGAGATGGTTCTTCACAATTTATACTTCTGAGTTTGACTGAAGTCTTTCGGCGCTCACCAACAAAAGAAAATAGCAATAACAAGTCATTTGCTGCTATACCGCCTTGTGAGCTTAAAGTGCTAAGAACACGGGGTTCGTCTGCAAAGAAAGGAAACGAGAAGTGAAGGGAGCGAATGGACAAAAATATGACCTCCTTCCTAAACAAAAGAGGCATTTTCTATACCCTTAGCTTTGAATGATGGTTGAGAATCTTCCAATACACGTACTTTCGTGAATTTAGACCGTTAAAAATGGCGGCTCTTTTTAAGGATATTGCAAATCTGACGATTAATCTTTTTTTTTTTTTTTAATGGTTGACAAAATTCAAACTGGTTTCACATATATGATTTATATTATAAATAATCTTGTTTCTCTTTTCTATTTTGCGTATAGGGTTGTTTTTTCTTTGTCATTATTGCATGATCACAATGAATGTGAGCCCAATACATATGCCTTATGGACCATATGGTCTAGTGTGGAGTCCTTTTCATCCAACAGTGTAATGAATCGGGCTCACATGCCCGAGAGTGATGTGTGACAGGACAATGCATTTTTTTTTTTTTTTTTTATCTTCAACGGTGGCCGCTTTCTAGATTGTTGTAGATTTCGAAGGAGAAAGAAGAGAAAGGACAAAACTAAAGAGCAATTATAGGGCGCAATATGCGTAGAAATGTCAATTACACAAAATCTTTGGTCGTTTGTGTGGAAAATTATTTTATAGCAAGAAATGGTCTAAAGTGTGTAAAATTAGACGCCACAAACCCTATAAAACCTCTAACATATCGCATGTCATCCATCTCCCCACTATCTCTCTCTTCCTCACGTAGTCTCCGTAGCATCTTCATGGAAGACGTGGGGATGCACCTAATCTCAGCATCCGCATTCCTTTTCCTTCTCTTCTTGTTCAAATTGCAGAGAAGCAACAAGAGGAATCTCCCACCGGGCCCGCCTTCACTCCCTATCATCGGCCACCTCCTCCTTATTAAAGAGCCAGTCCACCGGACCATTCAGTCTCTCTCCGACCGCTACGGCCCAGTCCTCTCCCTCTCCTTCGGCTCACGCTCCGTGGTTGTCGTATCCTCCCCATCCGTGGCCGAGGAGTGCTTTACCAGGAATGACATCATCCTCGCCAACCGGCCCCGCCTGCTCTTTGCCGAGACTATGTTCTATGGTGGCACGACCATCGGCACTGCCTCTTACGGTCCCCACTGGCGCAACCTCCGCCGTCTCACGGCACTCAAAATCCTTTCCCCTCACCGCCTTGCCTGCTCCCTCACTATCCGGCTGGAGGAAATAAGGCTCCTCGTGAAGAGCCTCTATGAGGTGGCCATGGCAGCGGCAGGGGGTGGCAGTTTTGCAAGGGTGGAGATGAGGTCGAGGCTGCAGGAGATGTCCTTCAACATCATCATGAGGATGATCTCTGGGAAGCGCTGCTTTGGGGCTACCATCGATGCGGGTGACACTGAGGTGGCCTGGCGGTTCGTGGAGTTGATAAAGGAGATATTCGAGCTGAGCGGGATGGACCCGGGTGATTTCTTGCCGGTGCTGAGGAGGGTAGTGGACTTCAAGGGGAGAGAACGGAGGATGGTGGACGTGGCTAAGAGATCCGATGTGATCTTGCAGGGCATGATAGATGAGCTCCGGTCAAGAAGGAAGAGAAGCGACAGCGGCCGAGAGGCGGAGAGCGAGACGATGATCGATTCCATGCTGTTGGAGGGCTACTCGGACGACATCATCAAGGGTCAAATCTTGGTATGTGCATAAAACATGTTCTGTTCACTTGACTTATGCATGTACAGTGAGATGGTTCTTCACAATTTACATTTCTGACTTTGACTGAAGACTTTCGGTGCTCACCAACAAAAGAAAATAGGAATGACAAGTCATTGGTTGCAGTATCGCCTTGCGAGCTTAGAGTGGTAAGAACACGTGGGTTTGTTTGGAAAGAAGGGCAACGAGAGGTGAAGGGAGCAAATGGACAAAAATTTGACTCGCCTCCCCCAAAAAAAAAAAAAAAAATCATTATCTATGCCCCTTAGGTCTGAATGATGGTTTAGCATCTTCTAATACACTTACTTCATGAAGTTAGAACGTTAAAAGCGCCGCCTCTTTTTAGCATTTTACAAATTTGACGAATAATTTATTTCTTTTCTATACCTGAAAAAATGCAAAGCTAGTTTCACATCTATGATTTAATTTATTCCGTAAAAGGTCTTGTTTTTCTTTTCTATTTAAGTATAGGATTTCTTAATCATTATTGCATAATCCTAATGTACGTGAGCCCGATACACATGTACCGTTGAATCATATGGTCTCACGTGGAATCCTTTTCATCCACTGGTTCAATGAATTGGGCTTATATCCGAGAGACTTATATGCACCAATGTTCTGCAATTTTTTTTTTCGCTTCAATAGTGGCTGCTATCTAATTTGTTGTTGATTACAAAGTAGAAAGAAGAGAGAGGACAAAACGAAAGAGCTCTTATAGGGCGCAATATGCGTAGAATTGTCAATTACAAAATTTGTTTGATCTTCTATCCTGTGCGCAGAAAATGATTGAGGTCAAATTCTATTTTTCTTTCCTGAACTTACGCATGTTTTCCAAATCCGATCGATTCGAGCTAAGTACCCGTCGAACCATGCCGAAGTCTCTCGTCAAAAAAACTGTCCCCATTGACAAGCCACCGTAGAACATCACTTCTACATCTACATGATGCACTAAACAAATAAAGTTTGCACTCATACATGAACAAGACCATAAGAGCGGCCAATTACCCTTTCCTTTTCATTTTCCTCTTTACGTCTGAATCCGATTGTTCTTTAGTTTGGAAAACAAGTTTTTATCTATTTTTGAAACTATTGAGCATTCTTTGTAACTTAAACACAATTTGTGGCAGACAATGCTAAGTGCGGGCACGGACACATCCGCGGTGACAATAGAATGGGCCATGTCTCTCCTACTCAACCATCCAGACGTCATGAAAAAAGCTCAAGCAGAACTAGACGACGTCATTGGCCGAGACCGTCTAGCTAATGAAGCAGACATCCAGAAGCTACCTTGTCTTCAAAACATCATCAATGAGGCGCTTCGATTGTTTCCGCCGGCACCACTCCTAGTGCCTCATGAGTCTGCTGAGGATTGCATGATCGGCGGGTTCAACGTGCCTCGAGGCACCATGATTCTAGTAAATGCGTGGGCGATTCAGAGAGACCCAAAAGTGTGGGTTGATCCGACAAGTTTTATACCAAAGAGGTACGAGGGACTGGAAGAGGATCATGCTTACCGGTTGTTGCCATTTGGGATGGGGAGGAGGAGTTGTCCCGGTGCTGGCCTTGCCAATAGAGTGGTGAGTTTGGCTCTAGCAGCGCTTATTCAATGCTTCGAGTGGGAACGAATTGGCGAAGAGCCGATGGACTTGTCCGAAGGGATGGGAATCACAATGCCAAAGAGAGAGCCACTGGAGGCTTTGTGCAAAGTGCGTGAATGCATGATTGCTAATGTTCTCACACAGCTTTGAGAAGGTCAATCTCCAGTGAATTTATTTGGTGATGTTCAACCTTCGTAATACTTATGAACTAATATGCAATAATAAAGTAAATTGGTATGAATGAAATGAGATGGTAATGAATGGAGCGGAAAAGACCTCAGTGAGAGTGGAATGGAATAAGAATTCCAGTTGTTATGTTTAGTTATAATGTATCGATCAAATGCCCATTCATATGGACTTCCATTAGGCCTTTGAAAGGTATCAGAATACTATAGACTATTTTTATTGTAAGATGATATGTATGTTCGAAGAAGAGACCTACGATTAACTACAGTTGCTTCGTGATTATCTCCTTGGTGTCCCTGGATTTGGGTTTCATTGGCATCTCCTCTAGACATGATATGAGTCCCTAGCAATTCCAATGTCATGGGGTTAGAGATTACTGTGTAATGACAAAGATTTGGTAGTAGCAGACAGAACACGTTGGCTTGAGAGAGAGAGAGCAATGTTAGGCAGCGATGACGGCCACAGTGGCCGATGGCAACAGGTGGCGGCTACTAGTGGTGGTGGATGGTGACTCTACATGGGACCAGGAATGGGTGATCTTTTGTGCGTTTGCATCGTTAACGTCTCGCCATGTTTACTTGAAGTGAGTTGCCCATACCTGATGATTCGAGTCCGACTATTATAATCGGTACATATCCTGCTCCTTGGTGGAGTAAAGCTTTTCTTGAAAGCATCTCCTTCGGCTCTGTTTTTCCCAGCTTGCCGTAACCCTGCTCTCGCTTTTACCCGGCTGATTAGTCTCAATGATCACTTTTCGAAATTCTTGAAGCTTTCTCGGTCTTCCACTGAGAACTTGTCTCTTTCTGGAGAGAGCTCTTTAAACTTGGCTTGGTTGGTTGGGTACTTTCCAAAAATGAAGGTCCCCACGCGTCGTGGCTTGTCGGTTCGGGGTTCTTTTTCTCTGCTTCCCCTGGTGCTAGCCGTGAAGATACGGAAACTTTGATGCCCCTTATTCTTCCGGAACTAGTCATCTTTAAGTCGATCGATACAGGCCTCTTGAAATCTTCTATTTGCCCACTTGCTTCTCTTTGATTTGTTATTTGACCGGTTGTATGCCCTGCGGGGACGGAGCGAGAGATGGCAGTGTAAATAGATGTCTTGTTGCCCTAAGTGTAAAATAGTAGTAATAAGCATAGAGACTTTAAGCTTTTTCTCTTCCTCATAAAGATGGATATCCAAGGGTTCATCCTTGGACAGGCGATGAAAACTATGGAGAAATATTTTAATCCTTACCAACTTCATCTTTTGGCCACGGCATCGACAGTGCCGAGAAGGGCCATTGCTTAATGCATTTTGGTCCTTGGTTCATTTTGCCATTTTACCTATTGAACACAATGGTCCGAACTCAATCATCAAACCCTCGACTTAGTATAGTAATGCATGCAGTTGAGGTGTCCTATCCATTAATCTTATCATATAAACTTCTCATTTTTGTATTCTTTTGGAAGGGATATAATTGGTCGGGGAAACATATTTCAGTTGGTAGAGTGGTGCCAGTAGATGTGCCTCGGGAAAGGATTTTTTTTTTTATCCTTTTTTCCAATTGAACAACCTTCCTCTCCATTGTATTGCAAAAATGGAAGCCAGCCTTGGGTCACTGACCTCAACGTCCGGTCCATCGACGATTTCCTTAGTATCCCGAAACAAACAAATAGCTTTGTAGATGACCAAAGGCAGGATGATTCTACGAATGCCTCAATTACTATCTATTTGCAATTGTCTTCGTCTTAAATCTACGCTCAGTCTTATTAAAAGTATCTAAGGTGCAGATTTAGAACCTTGTAAGAGTATTTGACTTGTGAAGCTTGTTGAAGCCAATTCGATCCATCCGGCAAATTTTGACATATTAACACTGACATGGAAGCTGACTGTTTTATGTGAAATGGTCGGCACTAACATGGATAATTTTAATTTTTTTTTCAAATTATTTATTTAGGCTCATATTATTTTCACCCTTATATTGACACCTGACATCTCCTATCATATTAAATTGACTATATTATCCCTTGCCGCTCCCGCCCTTAATTTAATATTATTTCTTACCCTATCTTCAATTTTAATAAAAGAAAAACTTACCCACATCATCTTCAAACAACTTTTCTTGACCCTAACCAATTTTTTCACACCCGTTACATTTCAATGTTTTGTTCATCTTTGTCTTCTTCAGAACTTGCCTTCCATTATTATAACTTGAGCAGGCACTAATCATATATTAGAGTAAAGAAGTGTTAATTTTATTTGCAAATTATTTACTTTTTTTCTTTTTAGATTATCCTCGATTGCAAATTTTTTTACTTTCACTTTTGGTACAAAATTTATGAGAATTCATTCAAAGATTGAATATTGTGGATGTTGTATACATTATACGTAATTTACTCAAAGATTATGCTCTTACTTGTACTTAAATTACTTTTTGAATAATTGTTTCCTAATATAAAAAGAGAAATATAAAAATCATTAACAAATTAATTATTTTTTTGCCATAAACAAAATAATTAGGTATTCTCTATAAAATAAACTATTTTTAAACAAAGGTGCACCAATTTTGCTCCAAATTGAGAAAGAAAAGGAAAAAACCAAAAACGAAGAAATGAAGGCAAGTGTTAGTCTTAAATCAAGAGCGGGCCCTTATTTATTATTAATAAACATTATTTGAGATGGGCATGGGTAGTTTGTCCCTAGTAAAATGAAATAGATGAAAAAGAAAAAAAGAAAAAAGAAAAAAAGAAAAAAGAAAAAAGAAGAGAGGTAAGAAATAATATTAAGTCTAAAGTGGGGCTTGTAAGAGCAAATATAGTCGATTCAATATAAAAATGGGTGTCAGGAGCTAATAAAGGGTGAAAATAGCGCGGGCATTTTTTTATTTATTATTTTCTTTTTTTTCCTCTTTCTTTCCTTTATTTTTCTTCCCTTCATCTTCTTCCTTTAACTATTTGCTAAAACTCGAGAATTGGCCGGACACGAGAGCTAGCAAGATTGGCCTCTCCAACTACTAGCGAGGGTGATCCTCACCTGCTCCTAGTGAGATTCGGCCTCACCAAGGAGGTGAAGCTAGAGGGCTTGGTAGGGGAAAAAAAAGAAAAGAAAAGAAAAGAAAGATAAAGAAACAAAGAAAAAATAATAAAAAATAAAAACTATTGACACCGGTGTTGATTGCCTTACGTGGTAGTATTGGTGTTTATATTAGCGATTTTTAGTTAAAATTGACTGAATTGACTCAATTGACATAACTTGAAAATGTTTAGAACTTAATTTACACAATTGAAATGTTTAGAGTCGAATTGTTTAAAGCGCAATAAATTTAGGATTTTTTTGCATTATTTTATACCGGTGACCGTTGGTCTCATGATCAGGTTCATTCTCAATTATTTAGCCTCAAGTTTGATTTGATCACTATACGATCTCCTGGATAAATGACATAGGGTTGCGTCTAGTCTAATTATCGTTGTCTATTTGGACATGGAATCAAATAGCTATGTATAGCTGGATAACATAAAAAATATATGTAAAAAAAGAAAAAAGAAAAGTCCATCGTTTTATTTCGACGAAATAGAAACCTGTTTTAAATCATATGTGCCCTAATATCAACACGATAACGCATTACTTTAGACTAGGAAGTTTTGCTAGAATATTGTCAGGGACTGGGGTTGGGTGGGAAATTCCATCGGAATTCGTCAATTTATTGGGATTTTGCAGGCCCCTCATGCCGAACAGCGGGCTTTGGCGCCCGGCCGCACAGCTTCAACATGGACGACGGGTTACGACATCGAACTCGAACAGGACAACGTGTCCGTGACTTCATAAGTCAATTTCACGAGATGTTATGACATTTTCGAGCTAAAATACGACGGCATGTTCACGTGATTGTACGGTTACAAGCGGGATGCGATAAGAAGTGTCTCGACTCCCGGCCCGCAGTGCCTCCAAAATTGGTGTCTCCTTGTCGGTGAGGACGACGCACAACCATTTCCATTGGTTTCTTCCACAATCAGGGGCCCATGGTAAAGAAGAGCCTCATCATCTTCAACCTTAGCGTACTATTTGGGTTTTTTCGTAAGATGAGTGGCCACGTTCAATCTTCACCTTTCGAAAGGAGGGCAAAGAAATTTTGCTGAAAACAGTGATACAAGCCCTTCCACATTACGCAATGTCTGTATTTAAACTGCCTATTTCTGTTTGTAGGGCCATAGAGCATCGTATTGCCCAATTCTGGTGGCAGACAAAGCAAAATAAGGCAGGAATCCATTGGAGGAGATGGGAAACCCTGAAACTATGTAAAGATAGCGGAGGGTTGGGATTTCGTGACCTAGTGGATTTCAATAAGGCACTATTGGCTAAACAGGCATGGAGACTCTCACACCAAACATCCTCATTATGGGGTCAACTTTTTAAAGGATTGTACTATCATTCTGGAGAGTTTTGGCAAGCAGAAAAAGGAACAAGACCTTCATGGAGCTGGCAAAGCCTTCTTCTTGGACGGGATTCTATCAAGGATGCTACTCATTGGAACGTTGGGAATGGTAATAAAATACGGATCAGAATGGATAGATGGTTAAACAATGGTGTGATAGGTGGACCAGCTCCAAGAAACAAACCTGAAAAGGTGGCTGGCTTTATCATTCCAAATCAGAATACATGGGATATAACAAGACTCAGACAAAGCTTTGATGATCGCATCATTGAGGAAATCACTAGTATACAGCTACCACCGGTAAATATACCTGATCAGCTTATCTGGGAAGGATTACATACGGGTGTCTATTCAGTTAAGAGTGGATATCAACATATCAGAAAATCCAGCCAAGAACAGATTTGCAGCCAAGATCCACCATCATATATCACCCCCCGCTATCTTTGGAGATACATTTGGAAGCTTCCGACAGAGCCAAAAATAGGATCTTCCTATGGTCTATCTGTCAGAATGCACTACCCACCAGGGACAATCTATTCAAGAGAAAATTAACCGAGGATCCTATATGCAATTCGTGCCCCTCTAAGGTCCCATAAACTTTGGAACATCTATTCTTGCTATGCCCTTGACAACAACGGATTTGGTCGCACCCCAGTATACAAATCAATGTTACTAATTTTGACACTCATAGGATGGACGCATGGTTGGCAGACCTAATAGCAAACGGGCAGAACGTACCTGGTCTAACGGTTGTTGCCTCTCTCCTTTGGCATATCTGGAAGATGCGTAATCTGTACATTTTTCAAAGGCACTATCAGACTCCCCAACAGACGGCGGACTTGGCCTTAACCTCGGCAAGAATTTACCTTTCGTGTTCTCAAAAGAGCGGTGACCCTCGGTGCCCTTCGCTGAATCCGAGCTTCCGATGGATTCCACCTGAACCTGGATGGCTGAAGGTAAATATTGACAGGGCTTTCCCTACGGGTTCAACAGGGGGCGCTGTAGCATTTCTCTGTCGGGATCACAACGGATCCCTGCTCGCAGGACAAACCAGATCTGTCCAGATGGAGTCACCCCTTCAAACAGAGGTAGCAGCCTTGTTATTTGCTCTACGATTTGTACAGAACAAGGGTTGGGGAACGAAATACCTAATTCTTGAATTAGATTGCCTCGAACTGGTAGAGATTTTGAGTCATCGCAAATCGCCATCGGAGGAAGACGGAGCATTCTTCGCTGAGGGGATCGAGCTGCTGCGGGCGTGCCCTAATTTGCGCCTCCAACACTGTAGGCGTGAGGCTAACCTGCCGGCTGATTGGGCTGCGAAGGCCCACGGACGTGGGGTTCTTTCTCCCAACTGGGCTGCTGCCCTGCCCGCTTCGCTTATGAATTTGTTGTGTACTGATGCCTGTGCAGTGGCTTGTAAAACGCTTATTAAGTGAATGGCATGCTTTGAACTTGACCAAAAAAAAAAAAAAGGAGGGCAAAATATCGGGACCCGTTCGTATCCATTCATTCCTCGACGGGGATGCTCAATTGACGTGTGAACTCATCCTTCGGACACCCTGTGGTCGATAGCTGTGTCGACGTCATTCAAGTTAAAGTCATTCATGGCGAGCAACCTTGGCACCGATTCACGAAGTTTGGCTGAAATCGTATCAACTATAAAAGGTTAAAAAAAGGGGGAAACAGTTAATTGTAGTCGAAGTCTTAGGCGGGCGCAATTCCCAACGGAGTTACATGAAAGTTGTAGTTATACGACTATTACAGTCAAATATGTAGCCGAAATTTGATTTTAATGAGTGGGCACAAATGTTAGTTGACGCAACAGTATTGGAATCTATCGATCAACTCGTAAACTCAACTTAAACCCCGTTGATTAATTCAACTCAATCCTTATGTTTACAAGCAAAATGCCAATTTTGGCTACGGTTTGATTTGACGGATTAAAAAATTTGAACATGTTGATTACGTATTAGTTGTCGATTCAATGGAGTATTTATCAATTTCATAATTATCAATTAACCATCAAGATATCGATACACAAGCTTAAAATCGATTTCAAAATTAATAATCGCCCACCTAGCAATTGGAATTGTTTTGATCAATATATATTGGTGTTGGTTGATCTTCCAAGATGTTTATTGGGCTGTCTAGGTTGGTGAACGAATTTAGAGTCCATGTTTAGTTACTTTGCATTTGGTCAAATGTATTTCGTCCTAATTTTATAAGTCTTAAGTGTGTTCTAGGTTTCAAGAGTTCAAGCTCAAGTTCCAATATGTTTTAAATGCATTTTCTAGTTCTTGGGTCTTCATGGAGTTTTCTAGTTCCTATGTCTTTATTAGTTTGGTAGCTCCCATGTTTTTAATGCTTAGTCTATTTCCTATGTATTAGTTCCTCTAAAAAAAGATGCAAATTCTCAATTGTAAGAGTAGATGATTCGATGACTATTTGATAATTTCTCTATTTGAGTGAGTTTATGTTCGATTCTTTATATAACATCGTTGGTGTTGAATTAAATAGTTTTTTTATCCCTAGCCAGTGGAATAATCCTTACCGTATTGGTGGTGAGTTGCCATTATTCTAATTGAGAAAAATGCATTAGAACTCTTGCAACTTCTATTCGAGTTGAAATGTTATTATGAATTTCTTTATCATGTTGTTAAATTTTATAGAATGAACATAGTTAATGAAATATCCTTAACGTAATATTTTACTATTGAATATTTTGGACATGATAGTCTTTTGACTAAACATGTCTACATGAAGATCACATATAGATTTTATTGACACTAACTTTTTAAAGAACATAGGCATATGGGTTAAATTTCATGTTTAACAGGTTTGACACAAACAAGATGTGATGACTAATGTCATGTCTTGAGGGTTGACGCGAAATTGATTGGAACATGATTAGTTTAATCTGACTTCACTAATTTCATGTCGTGTTTCAGTTGTATTATCATGTCATATCAGTAATTGCTAACCCTAATGAAGCAATCTTGCACTTTATACATCTCCACATATTGATCGATGCACCCTTCCGGCACCCTCTCCAGCTCCGCCGTAAGGAAGTAGCTCACGACGAATCTGCCCCCGCCGTTCACCATCGCGTACGAGTAAATCAGCTTTCTGGAAGTATATCTTTATGGTTGTATTTATCATAGCTCCGTGCTTCTCGTCTATAGTGGACAGTTCATAAAAAATTGAGGAAAACCAACGCATGCACCTCCGCGCAAATCAAAAGGTAGATAAACCCTCCTTCATGTTCATATCATCCTGCCTCATCAGTCGCGCACTTTTCCTTAACTATAATTTATTCTTTAAATGGTTTTAAAATGGATGCGTTCATCGTCGCTTAGTAGTCTACAAGAACTTCAACTCAACAACTACTTTGGGGCCGCCATTGACGTGGATGATGCCGAGGTGGCCAAGCGGTTCAGGGAGGTGATAATTGAGTTATTCGAGTTGAGCGAGACGAACTCGGGCGATTTCTTGCCAGCGCTGAGTAGGGCAGTGGACTTCAAGGGGAGAGAGCGGAGGATGGTGGACGTGGCCGAGAGGTTCAATGTGATCTTGCAAGGGATGATAGATGAGCTTAGGTTGAGAAGGAAGAGAAGCGACAGTGGCCAAGAGGTGGAGAGCAAGACGATGATCGATTCTGTGCTAGTGAAGGGCTACTTGACTACATCGTCAAGGGCCAGATCCTGGTATGCATATAATACAAGTTTTGTTCACTTGACTTCATGCAAGAAGCATAGGTAAAAGTACAAATAAAGCCCTAAACATATTATAATCGTACCATTTCGATTCTAAACCCTTTATTTATGCCAATTGAGTTTTATACTTTTAACTTTTGCCAACTGAATTTATTTAGCTAATTTTGGTTAGAAACCTCTAATATGGATATGTGGCAGGATTGGCATTAATGTTGATATTTTTAATAGTTTTTTAAAAATGTTTTGAAGTTTTTTAAATTTTTCTATTTAATTTTTTCTTTTCATTATTGTTTCTTATTTTTTTCCTTGATTTTGGGCCAGGATGCCTTTGCTTGCCCTAAGTCTAGAATAAAAAGGAAAAGAAAAGAAAAAGAAAATGAAAGAAAAGATTTATTAAAACATCATTTCAAAATAGTAACATCAATATTAACTATGTCATGTGACTCGGCAAGTGTCTAATTCAACAATTTTCGACCAAAGTGGACCAGATGAAGTCAATTGACAAAATATGAAAATATTTGGGATTTAATTGGAAAAAATAAAAAAGTTTAAGACTGAATTAATAAAGTTATAATATGTTTAAGACTTTTTTTGGTAACTTTCTCCCTTATGCGAGTTTAATAAATTGGATAGAGTTAACAGAATAATTTGATTGCACTAATTTAATAAATTTTATGAATTGATTGTATTTTTTTGTATGTTTTGGAATTCAATTGCATATTTATGACAAGTTTTAGGATTTCTGGTGCATTTATCCTTCAATTTAACTTTTTTTTTATTATGCTTGTTAGAGGCCAATACTGATTTGACAAAGAATAGAAGAAGGAGAATTGCCTTTTCCTTTTTTTCTTCCGTGGTATATCCACTTAAAGGTCTTATACTCCTTTTCTATTTTGATTAGTCATCTTTCTAATTTATTATTGCACGATCCCGGTGCATGTGAGCGAGATACTAATACCTCATTGGATCATTTGGCTATCATATGGAGCCCATCTCTTACGATGCATGTGAGTTGGGGATCATGCCAACACTTTTTTTTCCTAGAATGGTAACCGATATTTAAATTGTCCACGCCACTCTGGCAGATACCTATCTTAACTCGAGTTGATCGAAATTGGGGACTCCTTCATTATAAAATTTATGCAATTTAAATAATTTACTAGTAAAACTTGTGGAGTATAGGTACCAGCTAGTCGAATTACATTTATATCTGCATGATGCGTTTTACAGAAATTTTGGAGTTTACATGAATAAGACCATGAGAGCGGCCATTTATAAATATTGACTCGCAACTGAACCTTTTTGTTTGCATCCTCTTTTTTGTCTGATCTTAGAAACAAGTTTCATCTCTCTTCGAAACAACTAAGCATAATGAGTTGATAATTTAATTATGATTCGCAGTAGGCTATCCTAGGTGTGGGCATGGACACATCCGCGGTGACAATAGAATGGGCCATGTCTCTCCTACTCAACCATAGGCATGATGGATGAAGCTCAAGCAGAACTAGACAATGTCATAGGCCAAGATTGTCTAGCCAATGAAGCAGACATCCACAAGCTGCCACATCTCCAAAACATCATCAATGAGGCCCTCTGATTGTTTCCGTTGGCGCCGCTCCTAGTACACCATGAGTCCTTAGAGGATTGCACAAATAGTGACTTCAAGGTGCCCCGAGGCACCATGTTCCTAGTAAATGCATCGGCTATTCAAAGAGACCCAAGAGTGTGGGATGATCCAACAAGTTTCAAACCAAAGAGATATGAGGAATTGGAAGGGGATCATGCAAACCGGTTGTTGCCGTTTGGGATGGGGAGGAGGAGTTGCCCCGGAGCTGACCTTGCCAATAGAGTGGTGGGTTTGGCTCCAGCGGTGCTTCTTCAATGCTTTGAGTGGGAACGAATCGACGAAGAGCAGGTGGACTTGTCAAAAGGGATGGGACTCACAATGCCCAAGAGACAACTGTTAGAGGCTATGTGCAAAGTGTGTGATGATTTTAATTAATTATTGGATGGGCCTTAAGTTGGCCCGTCCGCCCATGCTGGGCCGAAAAGCCCGGCCCACAAAGAGTGAGGGCCCATGGACGGAGGGAGGAGTTGAAGGGGTGTGTTTTGTGTTTTTTGGGAGAGGTATAAAAAGGGGAGAGAGAGGGAGAGAAGACAACCTTTGGCAAAAAGTTACATACGTCTTCTCCCCCTCCCTCCAAAAAGACTCCAAAACTCTCAAGAAAAAGAAAAGAAGAACAGTAGGCATCAAAAGGCGACACCCTTCTTCCTCCAAGGCAAATTGCTGTCGTTAAATCAAGCAGAATCGTTTTTTCTCTTCCTCTTGGCGTCGTTGGTGTTTAATCCATGGAAAACAAGGTACGTTCGATTCTGTGATGTGCCTTAGGATCGGTGATGCATATAGAAATCCCGGGCTCGTCTTCCGCGCAAGTTTAGGGGTTCGATTTAGGGTCGAATCTGGTTTTTGGGGATCCGACAATCCCAACATTGGTATCAGAGCATGATTTTATGTTTCCCGATCCTTTTTCATGTTTTTCCCAACCCCTTTCATGTCTGTGGATGTTTTCTTATTGATTTTCGTGAAAATAAATTCGGCCGACACCAATCGGGGCAAGAAATCCCGACACCCGAGACTGTTTGTGCATTTTTCCAACTTTCTGTAAGTCAAAATCGATTTCTGATGGCACTGGATGAACGGTCTCGTCGAGACGAGCGCGACGAGTGGTGGAACGTCTCCAACGGCCGCCAAACGCGCCTCCACGCGCAGCCAGAGCGAACGGTTGCTTTGCACGCGCCGACTCGGCGAAGAAGCAAGCGCGTGCGTGTACGCACGTGCACTGCTCGCGGCCGCCGCGCGTGTGAGGCACGCGCCGGGTCGGTCCGTCCGACCCGGCCCGACCGGCGAACCGGCCCGACCGGCCGGCCCGACCCGCCGGTCCGACCAACGACCCGACCCGGACCGACCGGCCGATCCGACCGGCGACCCGACCCGTCCGACCCGGTTGACCGCTGACTCCGTTGACCGTTGACCGTCGTTGATCGTTGACCGTTGACGACCGTTGACCGTTGAAAAAAAAAAAAAAAAAAAAAAAAAAAAAAAAGAGGAAGGAAGAAGAATGTGTTTCTTTTTTCAATTATGTCTCTATGGATTATATGTAATTCCCATTTGTTCTGCATTTGTTGCAGGGACAATGCCTCCCCTTAAGTTTCGCTCGCCTATTCGCGTACATACCGCCGAACAAAAGCAAAGGCTTGCAAGTTTGATAGCCGATTTGGATGGTTATCGATGGGAGAGCGGGGACATAATAGATCATGTTCTTGAAGTCAACGAGAAACTTCAAAAGTTCATATGGAATGGTCGTCCAATGCCACAGTCTGAGATGGTGCGATATTTCATGAACACTCTACCACCATAATGGCAAGGAGTGTTGAATCGCATATGGAATGCCAACCAAGACGCTTCATATAAGAAAATTGTGATGGAATTCGTAGATGATTATTACCTTATCATTACAAAGGACAAGATCAAGAAATTAAACAAAAAAGGAGCTTTCCCAGTTCGTGTAATGGCTTGGGTTTAGACATTATGATCTGTCTCTCTTTTAATATAGTTTGTGGATACTTTAAGTAAATATTTTTTTTTATGTTACCTGGTTGTTGTTGATGTAGGGACTAATATGTAAGTTGTATTGTGTGCAAGCATACTTATTCTATTGAATGTAAGGTATTATTTGCTTTCTACTGTTATTGATTGTTGTGGATAGCACATAGAAGTTTTTGTAACTTCATGAAATTTAGTTTGCATAAGACAATTATATGAATGACAGTTTTGAGTTAGGATTTTTTGGAGGATGATTGGAAACATAGTGACCTTTTGATTCCAAAGCCTTACTTAAAATTATTTATTAATATGATGGGTCTGTGCAAAGAAGATGCATAAATGATAGGCATTAATTGTTCGTGCATGTATGTATAATGTGTTCAGATCAATGGCTTCAGCTACAAAGAGCATAGTTGCCGAGCTGAACAAAGGTGAAAAGCTCAATGGCGATAACTATGAAATCTGGCACATGAAAATCCAATATGTGCTAGAAAAGCAAGAGGCGCTAGAAGCTCTTAACCTAACCATGGAAGAGCCTGAAGATGGAACCACTGCACAACATAAGAGGAATAAGGATGCATTTGCTGCGTGGAGAAGGAAGAACTCCCTAGCTCGCATTACGTTGCTGAGCAGCATGGAGAATGATGTCATGCGAGAGTTCAGGCGCTTTGAGAATGCCAAAGAAATGTGGGAAGCATTGGCAGCAAGATTTGGTCATACTTCGGTGACCAAACTAAGGCAGCTCACCATTAGGTTTGACTCCTACAAAAAGCCTCATGGTCAGTCCATGAAGCAACACTTAAGAAAAATGTCAAACATGATAAATGAGCTGAAAGATGCTGGCCATGTCCTGACCGATGAGCAGCAAGTGCAAGCAGTGATTCGTTCATTGCCTCAAAGTTGGGAGCATATGAAGGTGCACCTGACCCACAATGAAAATATCAAAGTCTTTGAGGACGCAGTTCGCCATCTTGAGCTGGAGGAGGACCGCCTCTTGGCGGCTAAGCCGGAAACTGATATATATTATGCTGGTTCTAGCTCAAGTGGAGCTTCGAGCTCCAAGCGCAAACGTCCTGACTGGTTCAAGAAGTGGAAAGGCAAGGGACCAAGTGCTTCAGGAAGAAACCGAAGCTTGACCAACGTGAAAGAGGAAAGCGTCCTCGAATGAAGAAGCTAACAAGGGTGAAATGTTACAACTGTAGCAAGAGAGGTCACTATGCTCACGATTGTCGCGAGCCAAAGAAGGTATATACCCCTTGTGCTTTAAAGAACTTTGTTTATGTATCAAGTTCTGTATTTTTGACTGAATCTAATCCTTTGTGGACTGTAGATTCAAGAGCAACAGACCATGTAGCGAAGGATAGAGGATCCTTCGTGGAATTCCGACGAGTACCAACTGGAACTAAGTGGGTCTATGTGGGAAACAACTCCAGAGCTGAAGTAAAAGGAATTGGCACCTGCCAACTGAACATGCGTGGTGGACGCACTTTGATCCTGCATGATGTATTGTATGCTCCGGAGATTCGTCGGAATCTAGTGTCCTTTTAGTGTTGATCAAACTAGGTTTTAATATGAACTTCCATTCTAGAGGTGTGGATTTGTTTTTGGACACAAATTTCTATGGTTGTGGTTATTTTCTGGATGGTTTTATTGTTTTAGACATTGACTATGTTAATGCAAATGTTTGTTATTCCCTTATCACGTCTCCTAATTCATATGACAATGATGTGAATGTGTGGCATGCTAGACTTGGTCATATTGGCCAACAATGTATGAATAGATTAGCCAAAGAGGGCTTGTTGGGCAATATTGAAAAAGTCGATTTGCCCATATGTGAGCATTGCCTAGCAGGGAAAACAACAAGGAAACCATTTGGAAAAGGTAAAAGAGCTGAATTTCCTCTGCATTTAATCCATTCTGACATATGTGGTCCATTGAATGTGAGAGGAAGGCATGAGGCTGTTTATTTCATCACTTTTATAGATGATTATACTCGATTCGGATATGTCTATTTGATTTCTCATAAATCTGAAGCATTAAGTTGTTTCAAAAGGTTTATGGCCTTGGTAGAAAATCAATTAGACAGGAAAATAAAAGCATTAAGATCCGATCGAGGTCGAGAATATTTATCTGATGAGTTCAGAAAATTATGTGATGAAAAAGGAATAGAAAGACAGTTGTCTATTCCATATACTCCTCAACAAAATGGTGTTGCAGAGAGAAGAAACAGAACCCTACTGGAAATGGTTAGGTCCATGATGGCACATGCTAACTTACGTATCACCTTTTGGAGTGATGCATTATTGACAGCTGCCTATGTACTTAACCGGGTGCCTTCCAATTCAGTTACTTCCACTCCATATGAGTTATGGACATGTAGAAAACCGGACTTAGGTTTTCTTAAGCCATGGGGTTGCGCTGCCTATACCCATGAGCCCTCTCACAAATTTGGGAAATTAGGTCCCGAGGAAAGAAGAGTATTTTCATAAGATACTCGAACACTCAAAAGGATATGTGTTCATAGGTGAGCAGGAAAGTGGGAGTGTAACTGAATTTGAATCACGGGATGTCACATTTTTAGAGGATGAGTTTCCTAAGAAGGGCAAAATAGGTGAAGATTACTCCCTATTTGAAACCATGGATCCAGATAATGATATTAGTGGGGTTCGCCCAAGTGGGAGTAATGTGAGAAGTGATGAATTGCATACAACCAATTCTCAATTACAACCACATGATGATACGACATTATCATTATCTGATCCTAGTGGGAGCATAATGGGAAATGATGTGCTAAGTGTACTATCTCCTATACGGCGAACAAGTCGCAAAAGTATTCCCCGTCGACGTTTTGACATTGAAGGGGAAACTTTTATGATTGCCCCACAAGATGAGGATGAGCCAAGAAATATACATGAGGCTCTAAGTTGCCCTAGTAAAGAAAAATGGATGGATGCAATGGGAGAGGAAATGGAGTCAATGAAGTCAAACCATGTTTGGGAACTGGTTGATCTTCCAAAGGGACGCAAAGCTATTGGGAACAAGTGGGTTCTCAAAATAAAGCGTAAAGCTGATGGCTCGATAGAAAGATATAAAGCTCGCCTTGTGGCGAAAGGCTATAATCAACAGGAAGGAATTGATTATGAGGAAACATTTTCCCCTGTTATGAGATTCACCTCAATTCGCATTATACTAGTAATAGTGGCAAGTATGGATCTTGAATTACATCAAATGGATGTGAAGACTGCTTTTCTCAATGGAGAATTAGATGAGGAAATATATATGGAACAACCTGTTGGTTTCATTACGAAAGGCCAAGAAGGCAAGGTATGTCGACTTTTGAAATCGATATATGGCCTTAAGCAGTCGTCAAGACAATGGTATATACGTTTTCATAATGCTATGATGGCATATAATTTTACAATGATTGATGAGGATCATTGTGTATATATCAAAAGATCCAAAGATCAATTAGTGATCATATCATTATATGTTGATGATATACTAATTGCCGGAAGTAATATGGAGTTAGTTAATACCATCAAAAGTTGGTTATCTTCCAATTTTGAGATGAAAGATATGGGTGAGGCTGCATACATACTTGGAGTTAGGATTTCAAGAGATCGTTCGAAGAGATCATTATCTCTTTTGCAAGAAACATATATAAGTAAAGTTCTTGAACGATTTCGTATGCAAGATTGTAAACCCATAGACACTCCTATTGCAAAAGGTGAAGGATTGAGCCATAGACTCGTGTCCAAGGACTCCACAAGAGAAGGAACAAATGAAGCATGTTCCTTATGCTAGTGCTGTTAGGAGCTTGATGTACGCTATGTTGTGTACAAGACCCGACATATGCTTTGCGGTTGGAATGGTGAGTAGATACCAATCCAATCCAGTCAAGACATTGGAAAGCCGTTAAGAGAATACCGAGGTATCCGAAGGGAACCGCTTATTACAAACTGAATTACCAAGAAAGGATCTCGCGACTTGAAGGCTATTCGGATGCTGACCGGGAGGAGATTTAGATGAAAGAAATCTACCTCGGATTTGCGTTCTTACCGAACAATGGCGCCATATCTTGGAGCAAGAAGAAGCAAACGTGTATAGCCTTGTCCATGATGGAAGCTGAGTTCGTGGCATTATCGGCAGCGATACAAGAAGGAGTTTGGCTTAAGAGATTTTTGGATCATTTAGGTGTTATTGAGAAAGCTGCAAATCCATTATTGGTTAACCGTGATAGCCAAGCAGCTATAGCGTACACCAAAGATCCAAAGTATCATGGCAAGACCAAACATATAGATACCAAGTATAACTTTGTTAAAGATATGGTTGCACGAAAGGATGTGAACTTACAGGTACATATCTACGCATAGAATGGTAGCGAGATCCTATGACAAAGCCAATACCTAGAGATGTGTTTTGTGGTCATATAAAATCTCTATGATTGCGTAGAGTCTGATGTACTGGATATTGTAATTTCCCTGAGTTGTTCACATTTATGAACTTGTGTTTTTCATCATTAATGCCTATGAATTTTTTGTTTGATCTTTATGCATCTTAATGCTCAGTGCATTATATTAAGTTGAGAAAGTATGTCGGACAGATAAGAGATTAGCCCACTCACACGGGTAATCGCCTCTATTTGCTGTGTGATAAATAGAGATGAGACGGTTTTTAAGCTTATTATCTAGGTGATAATTGAGATCTCGGGCTTAAAATATATATGTCGCCTTAACTAAGTGTTAAGATGAGGACATGATAAGTACTATGTCCGAAAGTAAAATACCCCACATATTTTACTTTATCCGTCTAAGATGCCGATGTGAGTTCGATGAATTAAGTGAATGAGTAGGTACGTGAACTCAAGTTAGACATTGGGTATGTCTCGAACTATCATCTGTACGGTATTGAAGGAATAGACATACGCTCCATGGGAAAGGAGTTAATACCGTAATACATATTTCATACTACGTATGCATGAGACAACCAATAAGAGTGGCAAAAGTTTTGATCTCAACTTTTATGCCGTGTGAGACTCTTGAGGGAAATGAGTTCCTCAATTTTAGTCCCCTTAGGACTCTTACTTATTCTCAAGATTTCTACTTAGTGTTTGTTATCTTAGGATGTTGCCAATGGTCATGAGTTGATTCGATCTAATGGGACATTTCTAGAAAAGCAAGCTAAACTGAAATTGAGAGTTTGAAGGAAAGAGGAAGATCGGATTTGGAGAATCACATTGTAGTTTTGTATTCACTGGTCGACCAATTATGACTGTCTTTGGGATAATCATAATTGTGAATGCAATATATATCATTGTTAAAAAGAGATCAAGAGAGATATAAATGTGATCGATCGATCTAGGGTACCGCATACAAAATCTACTCGAGTGTGACGCCCATTATGAGCTGCTATATATTCCTAACGGATGTATGGCAACAAGCTCTCAAAGTATGCCGGTCGCACGGATTATTCACCGCATGAATGTTGAAAAGAGGTTAAGAGGATCCTGTTCGGCCCACCATGTGCGAGTGGGAGATGATGATTTTAATTAATTATTGGATGGGCCTAAGTTGGCCCGTCCGCCCATGCTAGGCCGAAAAGCCCGGCCCACAAAGAGTGAGGGCCCATGGACGGAGGGAGGAGTTGAAGGGGTGTGTTTTGTGTTTTTTGGGAGAGGTATAAAAAGGGGAGAGAGAGGGAGAGAAGACAACCTTTGGCAAAAAGTTACGTACGTCTTCTCCCCCTCCCTCCAAAAAGACTCCAAAACTCTCAAGAAAAAGAAAAGAAGAACAAGAGGCATCAAAAGGCGACACCCTTCTTCCTCCAAGGCAAATTGCTGTTGTTAAATCAAGCAGAATCGTTTTTTCTCTTCCTCTTGGCGTCGTTGGTGTTTAATCCGTGGAAAACAAGGTACGTTCGATTCTGTGATGTGCTTTAGGATCGGTGATGCATATAGAAATCCCGGGCTCGTCTTCCGCGCAAGTTTAGGGGTTCGATTTAGGGTCGAATCCGGTTTTTGGGGATCCGACAATCCCAACAGTGTGTGAATGCGTGATTGATAATATTCTTGCACAGCTTTGAGAAGGTCGTTCTCCAATGAATTTATTTTGGTCATGTTCAAATGCTCAAATGCCGTAATGCCTATGAACTAATATGTAATCGAGTCAATTAGTATGTTGCAAAACAAAGTTGAAAGAAGCACTAAGCGAATTTTATGTAGTAAAGGATAAAAGCAAAATCAAAACCACATAAGACACTGGATATACGTAGAAGACTCAAAAAAATCATGAGGAGAGAGAGGCATTTCACTCTCTTCAACAACGAGTACAATACAATCCAAAAGTTGAAAAAATCTCTTGGTAAGTGTCGCAACCCCTTTTTTTCGAGGGCGCCCGGCCGGATCGGGTGTGAGCGCCTAAGGAGGCTAATGGCTTGGCTGGGTTTAATTAAAACCTGGACTCTCCCAAGTCCGCCAATTCACGACTTTAAAATTTTTTAGTTTGTAAATCAATTTTTAAAATGGAGTCGCCACTAATCGATTTGGGGTAGGTTGATTAGAAATCCAAGCGAAGTATTGGGAGAAATACTCGCTCCTGCGCAACCCGAGAGAAATTAGGATCGGGGACTTGATTACACTAGTTAATCACTAATGCCCTTTCGATACCTAATCTTGTTTAAACTCTAAGATTTTTGGATGTTTGGGGATTTTCCATGCATTTTAGAAGAAATCATATTTTTGGGTATTTTTCTTATTTTTGGACATAAAAAGGATTTTGGATTTTTTGGGTATTTTTTGGAAAAATACAAGTCTTTTTGGCATTTTATGAAAATTCGGACTTTTTATGAATTTTGGCATTTTTTGGGATTTTTTGACATTTTTTGGATTTTTGGAAAATATAAAACATTTTTGATTTTTTTGATTTTTTGGAAATTAAAATGATTTTTAATATTTTAAGTATTTTTTGAAAATAAATTATTTTTATTTTGATTTTTGATTTTTTGAAAATAAAACATTTTTTAAACATTTTAAAACATTTTTGATCCTTTTTTTTCGGAAATTTAAAAGATTTTTTTAAATATTTTTTATTTAAAATATTATAAAACCGGCCCGGTCGGATCCATGGGTCGGATCCGCCCGGGCCAGCCCAAAATGCGGGCGGGCTTGCGTTTTGTGGGGAAAGGGCGTCGAAACGACATTGAGTTGGGTGTGGGTGTGTCCGGCCCGACCCGACGAGCTGGTAACCCGCTCCTCACCCAAAACGACGCCGCTTCCTCTACACCGCTCGGCCTCGACGTGAAACGACACCGTTCGCGAATACCCGACCCGGCTTCGCGACCCGACTTCGCGACTTGTCCTCTGGCTCAACGTGAAACGGTGCCATTTTCACGGACACCCGACTCGGTCCGACCCGACGGCAACCCGACCTTCAATTCACCCTTTAAAACGCGAAACCCTACCCGGTTCCCGATCCGGGTCCGACCCGGCGACCCGGAATCGCGACCCGAAATCGGGAACCCTAGGGTTTCAATTTGGGGATGGCCGAAGGCAATCCACGACGGCAACGGCCACTGGAACGACGGCGACGGTGGCGATGCTGGACTGGGGAGGGAGGCATCGTCACCGCGGGATCACCTGCTCACGGCGGTGGTGCTGGGCTGCGATGGCGAAGACGGCGGCGACGGTGAAACTAGCTTCGGCTCTTCCCCTTTCTCTTTCTCTCTCTCTCTCTCTCTCTCTCTCTCTCTCTCTCTCTCTCTCTCTCTCTCTCTCTCTCTCTGTGCTTCGACTCCGGTGGAGCTAGGGTTCTCGGCTGTGAGCCCTCGCCCCCGCTGAAGTCTCTCAGTAGGGTAGTCGAGGGCCATGACTTTGATCCAGCTTCCCCCTTTGCCTCTATGGCTTGCCGCATTGGTGTGTTCTGGATCGAAGGGGGGAGGGGGTATTTATAAGCCGCGGGCGGCCGGCCGACGGAGCTCGACCGGGGGGGACTGCTGCGGCTCCAGCCGGCCGGACCAACATCCCATCCGACGTGTCCCGTCGGCCGGCTACTCCCCTGCTCTCCCACATGCCTCGCTGCTTGCCGTATGCTGTTCGATAGACCCTCCCTGCCTCGCGCTTCAGGCGCGTGCTGCACACGCGTTTCCGGGTGAAGAAGACGGGTCACACGGGTCGGGCGCGGGCGCAGGTGGACCCGCGGGTTTTGGGCCGCGAAGGCCCCTTGGGCCGCTTTTTCCATTTTCCGCTTTTTTTTGTTTTCTTTTTTTCTCGTTTTTTTTCTGGTTTTTCTGGTTTTTTCTGTTTTTTCGGACAAAATAAAATAAAATGAAAAATAGTAATAAAATTAATTAAAAACCAAAAATTAGGCGTCAACAGCTACCCCTCTTTGAAGGTGAGCTCGCAGAGGTTGCATTCAAAGACAAACTGATGCCTAATTTTTACCCGTCATGGGCAGCTGATTATATCTTATTTAGGACATATTATCCTATGTAAAAAGAGAAATATAACATTATACTAAGACAGATAAGAAGATACCCGGAGTTACTTACCGGGAAAGAGTGAGATAGGGTGTGAACCCCGGGTTTTGGCAAGTATCGAGGCGTCATCCTACCTGGATATGAGGAGGCTGCTTTTTCCAGGACTCGAATCATTCTTCGGTCGCCTGTTAAAACAATGGATAATTTGTCTAGGACCCGAACCTTTCTTCGGTCGCCTTGACGGGAAATTACTTCTCCAGGACCCGAACCATTCTTCGGTCGCCTGTTGGAGCAATCTGAGGGTTGTGCCGGACCCGGACCATTCTTCGGTCGCCGTGATGGGAAATTACTTCTCTAGGACCTGAACCATTCTTCGGTCGCCTGTTGGAGTAATCAGAGGGGTGTTTCGGACCCGAACCATTCTTCGGTCGCCGTGACGGGAGATGCACCGACCTTTCTCAGGGCATCTCATTTGTGGGTGTCTGACTTGTATCGAGAACACCAGTCGGTACCTGACGATTCTCAGGAGATGCGCCGATCTTTCTCAGGGCATCTGTTTTGAGGGGTATTTGACTTCTGTCAGGGACACGAGTTGAAGCCCGACCTTTCTCGGGGGATACGCTGACTTTTCTCAGGGCATTTGTTTGAGGGGTGTTTGACTTCTGCCAGGGACACTAGTTGAAGCCTGACCTTTCTCGGGGGATGCGTCGACCTTTCTCAAGGCATCTGTTTGAGGGGTGTTTGACTTCTGTCAGGGACACCAATTGATACCCGACCTTTCTCGGGGATGCGCCGACCTTTCTCGGGGTATCTCGCTTTGGGGGTGTTTGACTTTTGTCGGGGACACCGCTTGGAACCCGACCTTTCTCGGGGGATGCGCCGACCTTTCTCAAGGCATCTATTTGAGGGGTGTTTGACTTCTGTCAGGGACACCAGTTGAAGCCTGACCTTTCTCGGGGGATGCGTCGACCTTTCTCAGGGCATCTGTTTGAGGGGTGTTTGACTTCTGTCAGATACACCAGTTGATACCCGACCTTTCTCGGGGGATGCGCCGACCTTTCTCAAGGCATCTGCTTTGGGGGGGTGTTTGACTTCTGTCAGGGACACTAGTTGGAACCCAACCTTTCTCGAGGGATGCGCCGACCTTTAGGGCATCTATTTGAGGGGTGTTTGACTTCTGTCAGAGACACCAGTTGATACCCGACCTTTCTCAGGGCATCTGCTTTGGAGGGGTGTTTGACTTCTGTCAGGGACACCAGTTGGAACCCAACCTTTCTTGGGGGATGCGCCGACCTTTCTCAGGGCACCTATTTGAGGGGTGTTTGACTTCTATCACGGACACCAGTTGATACCCGACCTTTCTCGGGGGATGCTCCGACCTTTCTCAGGGCATCTGTTTTGGAAGATATCTGGACATTCACAAACACATTAAAGAGTACATGGATATTCACAAGTATTAACCTGACGGATATTTGGGCCTTAGCAGGCGTCACAAGCATTGAAGGGGTACTTGGATGATTGCAAGTATAAGTTTTTATGGATCCTCGGACGTTCACAAGTATCGAAGGGGTATTTGATAATATGGAGGGCATACCTTGGGTATTTGTGAAGGTCTCTTACTTTCTGGAAATAGGGAATATCGAGGACGTACCTGAGATATTCGTGGAAGTTTCTTACCTCTTGGGAATCGGGAATGTCGAGGGCGTACCTCGCCTATTTGTGAAGGTCTCTCACCTCTTGGTAAAGGGAATGTCGAGGACGTACCTTGGATATTCATGAAGGTCTCTTACCTCCTGGTAATTGGGAATATTGAGGACATGCCTCGCATATTCATGAAGGTCTCTCACCTCTTGGTAATTGGAATATCGAGGACACGCCTTGTATATTCATGAAGGTCTCTCTCATCCTGGTAAAGGGAATGTCAAGGATGTACCTTGGATATTCATGAAGGTCTCTCACCTCCTGGTATTAGGGAATACCGAGGGGCGTACCTCGGATATATGTGAAGGCCTCCCGCCTTCTGGATTGGGGAATACCGAGGACGTACCTCGGGTATTTGTGAAGGCCTCCCGCCTTCTGAATTGGGAATATCGAGGGCGTATCTCGCATATTCTTGAAAGCCTCCCGCCTTCTGGAAGTTGGGGAATATCGAGGGTGTACCTTGCATATTCTTGAAGGCCTTCCGCCTTTTGGAAGTTGGGGAATATCGAGGGCGCACCTCGCATATTTGTGAAGGCCTCCTGCCTTCTGGATTCTGGGAATACCGAGGACGTACCTTGGATATTCGTGAAGCCTCCTGCCTTCTGAATTCTGGGAATACCGAGGACGTACCTCGGATATTCGTGAAGGCCTCCCGCCTTCGGGATTCTCGGGAATACCGGAGGGGCGGAGATTAGACCTCGGATATTTGTGAAGGCCCCCGCCTTCGGAGATTGGGAACACCGAGGACGTACCTCGGATATTTGTGAAGGCCTCCCGCCTTCTTGATGTTGGGAACACCGAGGACATGTCTCGTGTATTCGTGAAGGCCTCTTGCCTCCTGGAATTTGGGAATACCGAGGACGTACCTCGGATACTCGTGAAGGCCTCCCGCCTTCTGGATTTCGGAACACCGAGGACGTACCTCGGATATTTGTGAAGGCCTCCCGCCTTCGGATGTTGGGAACACCGAGGACATGTCTCGTGTATTCGTGAAGGCCTCCCGCCTCCTGGAATTTGGGAATACCGAGGATGTACCTCGCATATTCGTGAAGGCCTCCCGCCTTCTGGAATTTGGGAATACCGAGGACGTCCCTCGGATATTCGTGAAGGCCTCCCGCCTTCTGGAAGTTGGGAGTATCAAAGGTGTACCTAAGATACTCATGAAGGTCTCCCACCTTCTGGCGATTGGGAATACCGAGGACGTACCTTGGATACTTGTAAAGGCCTCCCGCCTTCTGGATTTTGGGAACACCGAGGACGTACCTCGGATATTTGTGAAGGCCTCCTACCTCCTGGATTTTGGGAATACCGAGGGCGTACCTTGGGTATTCGTGAAGGCCTCCCGCCTTATGGATTTTGGGAACACCAAGGACGTACCTCGGATATTCGTGAAGGCCTCCCGCCTTCTGGATTTCGAGAACACCGAGGACGTACCTCGGATATTTGTGAAGGCCTCCCGCCTTCTGGATGTTGAGAACACCGAGGACATGTCTCGTGTATTCGTGAAGGCCTCCCGCCTTTTGGAATTTGGGAATACCGAGGATGTACCTCGGATATAGGTGAAGGCCTCCCGCCTTCTGGAAGTTGGGAGTATCAAAGGTGTACCTGAGATACTAATGAAGGTCTCCCACCTTCTGGCAATTTAAATGTAGCGCGAGGCTTACCTGGATGGCTACAAGTACACAGATGTACAAAGTAGAAGGATATTTGGATGAACACAAATATTTAGCAATGTGATCAGGGACCACTTAACTGGTCCAAGCGTAAGAAAACATACCTGGGTAATTGCAGGTGCATAATGTGGAGGAATACTTGAATGGTTGTTAGCAGTTAATGACATAATTTTGAGGACAACTCTGACAGGCCGAGTGTCACAGAAATGGGGTACACGAACGGTGGTTGATACTTAATAATGAGAGGATGCTTGGATAGTCATAAGCATTTAAACTTTAAAACAACATAAAGGGGTCGAGTGTTAACAAAAGAGGCACGCACTCGAAAACAGGGGGACACTTGGGCAATTGCGGATATCAATACTTGGGGGAACAATTCGAACAAGCGGAGCATTGGTGAGAAGGGGTACCTAGACAATGGTAGGTACTCAACGGTGAAGGGACACTTGGTCAGTCACAAGTATTAATACTCTGGGGACAACTCGCATGAGCTAAGTGTCAATAAGAAGGAGTACTCGGTGAATGGGGGGTACTCGAAGATTATCAAACATAAAGCTCCAGGAACAGGAATGGGGATATGCTTTTTGGTGATATCTCTAATCTCTATGAGTATGCTTGCTATTTACACAATATGCACATGTGTATGCAATGGCTGTATGTGCTGTAAATTTGTAAAATAAAGATGTGATTCATGCATGATGACCTTGTCAGTTTTGCATCATTTGAATTCCACTAGGGAAGATTTTGAAAGACAACCTTTGCTTAGAATGTAGATGTCTAGAGCATGCCAGATGAGGAACTCTCAGTCTGAAAGGGCTTTCTACTCACTCTCATGGGGAAGGCTGTTTTATCCTGACCATTGATGCAGGATTTATAAGGACCACACCATCTCACTGTCATCATGTCAGCAGGGGTCCGAGTATCCTCGCAAATGATACGACTTTACCAATGTGAGAGGTCATTTTTTTTTGGAGTTGTGATGAAGACTTGGTCAATGGCTTATCAAAGGGGACCAATAAAGTCATGGCTTTGTAGGGAAGATGTTGCACGATTATCTCCGGATTTGCAAGTCGGGGATTCTGCGAAAAGAGATAGAATAATCTTGCTCGTACTTCTTCGAGCGATGTTTATAAACATATGAAATCTAACGTTAATCGAAGTGCCCCTAGTCTGAAGAGACTATTTACAATAAGACGCCATGTAGGCTTGACTCATGTGTGAAAGGGTGACAGTTGGTGATTGCCTTGGCGTTTGCCACCGGTCTTTCCTCTCACGATCTGATGAAGGTTCCATGGACCTCAACAGCAACTTCTCTTGGGAATACAAATGGCTGCATTTTTTGTTTGGGGTGTCGGCCTTGCTTTTACCAGGCACATTGCTTTTTCATGCCCCTATTTCTCTTTTCAATTTTTTCACTCATGGGTATTGACCTTGCTTTTACCAGGTACACTGCTTTTTCATGCCCTTATTTCTCTTTTCAATTTTTTCACTTATGGGTATTGACCTTGCTTTTACCAGGTACACTGCTTTTTTATGCCCCAGGTTTTTATTGTTGCTTGAGGAACCGCTCTTAACAAATTCAAGCAAATGCCTTCACTAGACTTGTTGAGTCTTCATCTTTTGCTGGCTCTTTTGATTATGCTGCATGAATGGCAGCAGCTTTTGCTTTGCCTTCTTGTGAGGGTGATTTTACAGACTCAATTGGGTTGTACAATGGATATAAGTGCATAAGGAAAGAAAGGCTCTTCGTGACTCTAGGGCACTTAAATTAACGCGGGTGTTCATATGTAATAAAGACACTCAAAGATTGATGCAAGTGCAAGCAAGAGAATTTTTATCCCTTTCCTCACCTCGTGATGCTGACTTGCCTTTGGCTTGCCCCAGTGTGGGGTGATTTTTGATGGGGGTAAGATGGAAATTTGGCTAGTGTATGGGGCTCAAAGTGGGAGATGGAATGCCTCCCGCTATTTTGGTCATCGTATCATCCGCGAGAGAGCTCTTTACCCTGCAGTCATGGAATTTTCTGCACTCATCTCACAAGTGTATAGATGGGGGACCGTGTATGGGATATGGCTTGCCTGTCATCATTTTGACGTGCCTCATCAAGCATGCTCAATTAATCTTGTATTCTTTACTTGGTTGTCTATTCTAACAATCCTTAATAGAATCAAAGATTTGGACAGACAAAATCATCATGCAAAATTCACATGGAAAAAGGCATTTTCAGTATATGATGCGGAAGAGCTTTGCTTTCTTAAAATAAACGAATGGCTTTTACTCGAGAAAACCTATTTACAACTTTAAGAGGGTTAATTGGTGAAATGGTATTCACAAATGTGTTGAAATTCAAACATTAGAGGGGTTATTTATAAAAGATTATTCACAAATGGGTGTCAATAAGATGCTCCTATTGGTTAGGGGCAGGACACATGAACGATCAGCCATGGATTGGGGATCTGATCAGGAATTTCTATCTTTGCTTTTTGCAGAAGAGAAGCTGTGAAAATAGCTCAACTAGTAGGGTCAAGATTGTAAGTGACTTGAGGCTTGAGGGATTTCTGTCATTTGCTTCGGTGATATTCGAGATGTCATTCTGCTTGGAAAGTTTATTAGAGTCTAACAAGACTTTTGTTGACTTATTTTCCGTATCTTAGACGGTCAGGTGGTCCTGTAAAAGACAAGAGGGGGCGTGTTAGTCACGAACTTTTTAGAAGTCGGACAATTGGAAGTGATACAACATTACTGGTTCGCAGATGATTAGGTGGATGAGGAGGACATGAAGTCTGGTGCTCCCCACGTCATTAGGTCAATTACTCTCCTTAATTGACTTGTGGATGACACATCCCTTTAAACGAAGCCAAGTGTATTTGGTGCAAATCATTTCTGTACACTAGCTTGGCCAGTATTGATTTATCAAATTTAACCTCTGAGTTTGGCTCTTGAGTTGTGATGCCTCCTGTCAAATAGGGAAAATATGTCAAGAGCAAGTTCAAATAGCGGGAGTATTGGGAAAGATATCAAATTACCCTTCCCCAGAGCTCGTCTACGCTAGCTTTTAAGGATATTTGATTGTTGATGATGGCCTATTTATCTTGGCACAATTCAATGTTTCCTCCCGTTGGCCTTCCTCATTTGTAGTCATGTATGCGTGATTGTTGGTCATCTTCGACGCCTTCCTTTTGTGGAATTTCTCCCTCTGTCTTTGGTTATAGCATCATCGAGCAAAAGTCGTGTACCTCAAGCTTCTATGGAATTTGAGATGGACAATCAAAAATCTCCATTTGTCCGGTGGCAATTACTCCTTGGAAGAATATGCGCCTGGAGTAAAGCTTCTGGACTTCAAAGTCATTGTCCAAGGTGTGGGGTCATAAATCGCCTTGACTGTCCGGATTTTCTCCCTGATGACAGTAATCACTTTAAAGGAAGAGAAGGAATTTCTTCCTCATGCTCCTGGGTTTGTCAAAGCTGTGACGTCCAGCTGGTTGGGCATGTCGTGTGACGAGATAGTCCTTTGGCTTAGAGGGGAGCTGGGCAGGAGTGAGGCATGTCATGGATGCTTCAATTTCAACTCTATGCTTGTACCTATTACGCTTCATCTTTTGTATCCTGTAAATAGAAGAGAGGGGTTGTCATTCTCGATATTATGTTAAGAGAATAAGGCTTACCCCCCCTTTCAAAACAGGATGATCCTTTTTGTTTGCCCCCATTTTCTTGGAACAATGTCTTCGTGTTTGGTCTGTTCACATGATGTGCTAATTTCATATGCTTTCTATCACATTAAATCAAAGGGAATAATATTCTGAGGCATAAAGTGAGATATTTAGAAAAACAAACATGCTTAAATTTGTCATCCCATTTTGACAAAAGCTTTTGGTGATGAAATACTTTTATTTTGGAAATACGTTTTTGGGGAGAAAAAGCATGAGGAAGCCCAGCCCTCAGTATTCTCTTTAGGTGACATTTTCTTTTCATGGTTGGATAACATCGCTGGGCAGGTTTGGAATACTACCTCATGCTTTTCAAAACCAAGTATTGGGATTATACATTAGAGTTCTTGGAATGGAAAATACAACACTAGCACACTAGACATAATAAGAAACATGGAATAAAAACAAGTAAAATCCATGACAACTCCTGTGTAGGGGAGTGCTTTGATAGTGCCAGTCTCGGAGCTAAGCATCCTTGGATTCCTCGTCTTCAGTAGACTTGAAGTACTCGCATGCGATGACCACTTCGCTGAAGTTACGGAAGCGTAACCCGTGTAGCCAACAACGACAATTGTAGGACAAGGCTTCTACGAACTATTTTATCAACTCTTCTTCAGCCAGTTCAGGGTGGGTTTGAATTATGAAAGCCCTCCATCTCTCGGCATATGCTCGGAAATCCTCCATTGGCCTTCTCTCGAAGTGGGCCAAATCCTCGCACAGCAGCTCAATTCCAATATGGTTTTGGTACTGATGCAGGAATGTGGAAGTCAGCTCGCTCCAATCCTCTATGAGATGGATATTTGCTGTGAAGAACCATTGTAACACAGACCCTGTAAGGGTTTCTTGAAACGCCTGAGTTGTGAGCATTGCTGGGCCATAATACCGACTCATTTCTTCGTAGAGATACTGCAAGTGAGCCACGGGGCAAGTTGTGTCATTATACTTGTGGAGGTCGGGTATCCACATCTCTATGGGGGTTAGGATTCTATGAGAGTGAGACGGGCCTGATAGGTCCTAGTTAGGCCACCGGTTTTCCCATTGCATACCCATTGTAGCGTCGAATTCTTCTTTTTCAAGGACGTTGGACTCTACTAGATTACTCCATTGCTTTCTTCAGAACCAAAATTACTGGATGAGACATTTAAGCTATTCTCACGGTCGGGTGACGATCCTAGCACTTCGTTGGGATCGCAGCAGATAAAGATGTATTCCTCTTCTTCTGATGGACCTTCATCTTCGGATGAGAGCAGGAAATAGTTATAGGATGAACCGTCAGTCTTGCCATTGAAATAGCGCTAGAAGTCCTTGGGATGGTATTCTAGGGGCGGGAAGTCTTTAGGATTGTACTCTGGGGGATGGCTGTCTTCGAAGCTGTATTCTTGGGAATGCTCGGAGCTTTAGTACTGTAGCTCGTCGTCGGATGACGTATCAATTTGGCTAGGCTTTCTTTTCTTGGTCCCTAGTCCAAACCTTTTGAGTAAGGCCCTATGTTTGGCTAACTCAATTTTGTCACAAGAAGTGAGAGATACTAAGGCTTCACTGTCTGAGTCACTTTCCAGGTTGATAGGGGTTGGTATTTTTTGGACCCTGGCTCTTGGAGTAAGTCTGGAGAGCTGCTTCATCATGCCCCGGTCTTGAACAGGCTTTGAACCTGCGATCTCGTACAAAGGCTCCTTCCCTTTTCTAGTGGGAAATTTTTCAGTAATTGGATGCTGTTCAGCTGTCCATTCATTTTCATCTCCAATCTCAGCAACTAACGACTTCTCGTGTTCCGCGGTTATCGGCTCTTCGTAGGGAAAGGTTATGTCAGGGATGATGTCAATATCATATTCTTGATGGAAAACATGAATTAGTTCCTTCCAGGTTTTAAGGAGACTAATTTCTCTGACAATGTACCATCACAGGGCAGGGCCAGTCAGGCTCGACTGGTATGATTGAATCATCTTTTGGATCAAGTAGGCTTGTAGGTAGGCCTCAAGGTGGGAGGTATCAGCATACCTTTCACATTCAGGTGTTTTGAATTTTTCAGGGATCTCAAAATCGGTGTAATCAAATAAGTCGATGGGATTCTGCCCCTGTAGCTAACTTAACTTTTTCATGATTTTTTTCAAATTGTTCATAGTATTGGCTAGTTTTTAGCACATCTACAGGGGTCACGACAGTGCTTAGGGCAATTACAGAGTTGGGCTCATCATAAGCGGATTTTATCTGTCTCAAGAGCTGTTGAAGGGTAATGGACATTTGCCCTACGCCATCTTCAATGTGGGCAAGGTGATTCTGCACTTCATCCTGATCTGACCCTATCATGAGGGGCCAATCGCGGGTGGTCGATGGCTGATGATTCATGATTACCTGCTGTGCGTGAAAACAGTGAATAAGTATAGAGCAAGCAAAGATTGACCCATGGCAACGATCTATTTACTTTCATTTATCAAAAGAGAATTTTTACAGACTCACGATGTCTAGGAATTGAAATGACAGAACCAAACACTAGACATTTAAAGAAAAGTCCCTAGATAATGGGACAAAGTTTTCACAAAAAGACTAAGGAGACATGACTACTAGAACATATGCGATAGGGGGTCTTGTGAAGGCTGCTTGCTTCCTTGGACTGGCTCTGAGCTGGGTATCCGGCTTACTTCCCGTATCATTCGCATAAGGTCTACTTGCTCGTGTGGGCCATTCTCTCTGATGGACCGAGGGACCGACGACTTCCACTTTGCAGGGATATGATAGTTGTGGATGTAGGATGCAGAGGCGTGGTGGACTTTCTCCTCTCCTTCGAGCCCTTCAGGTATCACGATCTTCTTGTGACGGCACTTGTCCCAGATTTCCTCGGCAGTAGAGATTTCGAGTGTGTAGTCATGGCTTGTGTTGAAAAGGATTGGAGGGGCTCTCCCCCTAGAAGGCGGCGGGATCCTCTGAAGGGCTCCAAACTGTCGCGCCACCCGATATGGGTGATAGGGTAAGGCGCCGGTGCAACCGAGCAACGGAATTGGGTGGCAGCGCTTGAAGCGAGCCCTCTTTTCATGGAACCAACTAGCACATCACTGGAATGTCTCAGGAGCTGGATTTCTCAGGAAATTGACCCAATGCAAACTGGTTTGATTAGGAATGTAAGGTCCTAAAACCATGAATTTTGTAATGGATGCTCAAAAGTGTTTGTTTCAAACGTTCGCATGATGCCTCGGTATTCGCTCAAGTGAGAAAAGAACCAGACTTGAAAGATTTCGAGGGAAGCTCGCATGACTTTTTCTGTGTTGTCTTTAAAACGGTTAAAGGATAGAAAAGTTTCAGCCAAAATCATGTTGACATAATTGGCTCCTCCCAAGATTTGATTAACGATCCAAACCATTTTAGGACTTATGACGTTTCTTTGGTGGGGGAAAACGATGAGCCCGAAAAATGCCAGGAGAAAAATCTCGCTTCTTTTGGTCATAGGCTGATTTTGAAAACATTCATTCAAAAATTCTAATGGGCAAGTATTGTTGTTGTTTTCAAGGATTTGTCTCATAATATGAATTTCGGCTCCTAAAAACCACGCCAGCCCGCCCCATGGGAGGGTGCCTGTCGACGGCCTGACCAGCTCCTTCCCAATGGGCATTCCAGTGATGATGCTGTATTCTTCTAGGGTCGGGGTTAGCTCAAACCTACCAAACATAAAAGTAAGTGTCCTTGGGCACCAGAAATGTGCAATGGCTTGTATGACTTCTGGGTGAATAGTGATTCAGATTAATGAAAGGAGATGGCCGAGCTTGTCCTTTACACGCTCCTGGGCGAGTTGATCCAACTGGCCCCACCATCGGAAGAGTTCTAGCTTGGGTGTAGGAATGAACTGGATGTCATCTTCCCCCATCGCATATAAACCGGGATTTTGAAAAGCTTATCCTAAATTGCCATGGGTCAAAAAAGACTGAGTAAAAAGTAAATAAATTACTTTGCTTTTAAGTAAAATGACAAGCACACAGACATACACATGAGATGTGTGGCTCGATTTCTAACTCAAAAGGCTTGATGAAATTAAAAGGGCATCGGCCGGTCGCAGTCTCGCATTAGCAGCGTACCCCCTTAACCTTGGCTAAGAAAGTCGGGGAAAAGAAAGGCAACCTCTACATCGCAGCCTCGTGTTCGAGGCCGTATCTTTCTTAACACCATCCTAAAAATCCTATGGTGGCCCAAGTCCAGCGGCCGGGTTGTGTGTGCCATGTGTAGTGTTTAAAACAGTAAAGCATGCACAACAGTTTATAATCACAAAACAATTTAATTTAAGCAAGCTTAAAATAAATTTCTAAGCTCTTGACCTGTAAAAAGAAAAAAACCTAAGTCAGTAAAGAATTTAAACAAGATAAATATGGCCTAAGTCCTCAAAGTCCCCAGTGGAGTCGCCAAGCTGTCGCGGCCCCTTTTTTTCGAGGGCGCCCGGCCGGATCGGGTGCGAGCGCCTAAGGAGGCTAATGGCTTGGCTGGGTTTAATTAAAGCCTGGAATCTCCAAAGTACGCCAATTCACGACTTTAAAATTTTTTAGTTTGTAAATCAATTTTTAAAATGGAGTCGCCACTAATCGATTTGGGGTAAGTTGATTAGAAACCCAAGCGAAGTATCGGGAGAAATACTTGCTCATGCGCAACTAGAGCAATAAGGATCGGGGACTTGATTACACTAGTTAATCACTAATGCCCTTTCGGTACCTAATCTTGTTTAAACTCTAAGGTTTTTTGGATGTTTGGGAATTTTCCATGCATTTTAGGAGAAATCACATTTTTGGGCATTTTTCTCATTTTTGGACATAAAAGGGATTTTGGATTTTTTGGGTATTTTTTGGAAAAATACAAGTCTTTTTTGGCATTTTATGAAAATTCGGACTTTTTATGAATTTTGGCATTTTTTGGGATTTTTTGACATTTTTTGGATTTTTGGAAAATATAAAACATTTTTGATTTTTTTGATTTTTGGAAATTAAAATGATTTTTAATATTTTTAAGTATTTTTTGAAAATAAATTATTTTTACTTTGATTTTTGATTTTTTGAAAATAAAACATTTTTTAAACATTTTAAAACATTTTTTATCTTTTTTTTTTCGGAAATTAAAAAGATTTTTTTAAAATATTTTTTATTTAAAATATTATAAAACCGGCCCAGTCGGATCCGCCCCAGCCAGCCCGAAACGCGGGCGAGCCGGCGTTTTGAGGGGGAAAGGGCGCCGAAACGACGTCGAGCCGGCGTGGGTGTGTCCGGCCCGACCCGACAAGCTGGCGACCCGCTCCTCACCCAAAACGACGCCGCTTCCTCTACACTACTCGGCCTCAACGTGAAATGACGCCATTCGCAAATACTCGACCCGGCTCCACGACCCGACTTCGCGACCCGTCCTCTGGCTCAGCGTGAAACGGTGCCATTTTCACGGACACCCGACCCGATCCGACCCGACGGCGACCCGACCTTCAATTCACCCTTTAAAACGCGAAACCCTACCCGGTTCCCGATCCGGGTCCGACCTGACGACCTGGAATCACGACTCGAAATCGGGAACCCTAGGGTTTCGATTTTGGGGATGGTCGAAGGCGGTCCGCGACGGCGACAGCCACTGGAACAACGGCGACGGCGGCGATGCTGGACTGGGGAGGGAGGCGTCGTCACCACGGGATCACCTGCTCACGGCGGTGGTGCTGGGCTGCGACGACGAAGACGGCGGCGACGACGAAACCAGCTTCGGCTCTTCCCCTTTCTCTCTCTCTCTCTCTCTCTCCCTCTCTCTCTGTGTGCTTCGACTTCGGTGGAGCTAGGGTTCTCGGCCGTGAGCCCTCACCCCCGCTAAAGTCTCTCAGTAGGGTAGTCGAGGGCCACGACTTTGATCCAGCTTCCCCCTTTGCCTCTGTGGCTTGCCGCCTTGGTGTGTTCTGGATCGAAGGGGGGAGGGGGGTATTTATAGGCCGCGGGCGGCCGACCGACGCTCGACCGGGGGACTGCTGCGGCTCCAGCCAGCCGGACCGGCATCCCATCCGACACGTCTCGTCGGCCAGCTACTCCCCTGCTCTCCCACGTGCCTTGCTGCTCACCGTACGCCGTTCGATAGACCCTCCCTGCCTCGCGCTTCAGGTGAGTGCTGCGCACGCGTTTCCGGGTGAGGAAGACGGGTCACGCGGGTCGGGCACGAGCGCGGGTGGACCCGTGGGTTTTGGGCCGCGAAGGCCCCTTGGCCGCTTTTTCCGTTTTCCGCTTTTTTTTTGTTTTCTTTTTTTCTCGTTTTTTTCTGTTTTTTTTTTTTTTTTTTCAGTTTTTCTGGTTTTTTCTGTTTTTTCGGACAAAATAAAATAAAATGAAAAACAGTAATAAAATTAATTAAAAATCCAAAAATAAAAACCAAAAATTAGGCGTCAACAGTAAGCCATAAGATCTAAAGATCCAGGAAGAAGATAAAAAAACAAAAGAAGAGAAATAACGTAGAAGTTAGGATTAGAGGTGTGTGAATAAACACATCCTTTAATAATCTTTTTTCGAAAAACCCTAAAACAAATATACACGGTCCAAAATCTTATCACTAGTTTGAAAGTTAAAACTTGACACAGTTACTATAGTGAAGCTCCTGAGGTAAGAGCAACCATACATTCAAAAGGAGCTGAAATTTGATTTCACTGAATGGGAAACAATTATTAAGAGAGGCCAGCCACCCACGGGTTATAAAAGGAGCGCTTCTAAAGAGGAAAGGACATGCGCAACCATATAAAGAACAAGATTTACTTTTGTTAATGCACTTTACTTACAATTTATTTCCAGTAATTTTCTAGAAATTTTCAGTCACTAAAGATGTTTATTTTCTGTTGTTAATCAAGAGATATGTGTTCTCTTTCCTACGACACAATCGTTCATCAATTCAAAGTGAGAATTATCTGATCAAGATTTGATTAATTGAAGTGTGATAATATTTATCGTCATTCAACAATTTAAAGGGAGTAATTTTCAAGCAAACAAGGCCTTATTAGCAAAATTAAAAAGAATTTCCAATGACCAATGTACAAAAAAAAATCTCAATGTGTCCAATAACTACTTATTGCAGTTATAATTCACGAACGTAGAAATGACAAATACATATAGGCAACATAGAGTTTGGTATACTAGTTTCTAATTATAATTATATATGGAGTATTATTTTTGTTAAAATATGTTTCAAGTTTGAGTTCAAAGAAAAAATCTAAATTTTAGAAATTAAAAATAAATAAAAAGGAAATCTATGCCCTGTTTGATAACATTCCATATAATGCTCGATTCTATATTTTTTTGGTTCCCGTAACAAAAAAAGAATAGAAATCTATTTGGCAAATTTTTTTGTTCTCGAAACAAAAATTTATTTTTTTATTCATTATAATAGATTTGAAATAGAACCAAGGAATAAAAATAATAATAATCTTTGTCTCTGAAAATGATTTCATAAACAAGTCAAACTTTTTCTTTTTCTTTTTCTTTTCTTCTTTTCTCTCTTCTTTTTCCCTCCTAGCCGATCCTAGGCCATCGTCGTCTCTATCGATGATGACTCGGCGATCAATTGGGCGAGGTTCGATGAGTTCATCGTAGGCTCACTTGGCTACTCCGAGCATTGGCCTTTTAGACCTGGGGAGGCCAAGTTTTGTCGATAGCCAGCCGCCCTTCGGCAAGTTTGTCGACCTCATCCTAGCCTGGTGAGGTTCCAGCGAACTTGTTGGACCTCGCTCAACCGATTATCAGCGACCATAGAGAAGAAGGAAAAAGAAGAGAAAAAAAAAAAAAGATAAGATAAATATAATAAAATTTTCAAAAAAATTAATATATAAGAGTTTTATCAAATGCATTTTTATTCCAAAAATAAATTTTTTTAAGCATTTACTAAATGTTTTAAAATTTTTAGAAACTCATTTAAGGAATGAAATTAAGAAAATTTTATTTTTAATTAAAAATATTTTTAAAACAGAATGATTATCAAATGCATTCTTACTGACGAGGGAAATATACGGAAATTGGGAAGGCGGAGGAGCGGTAAAAAACTGAAACTTCTTCTCAGCTAATTCAATGAAGGGGCACTACCTATGAAGCACGGACACGTTGTCTATGCTTCTGTGTCGTGTCTGACACGTGTCGGAGCGTGTCGAACACGTTGACATGCTCGGACACGGTCGGACACGCGGTCAACGTGTGTCGGATTTTCCGACACACGGTCAGCTTTTCTCGACACGCGTGTCGACACGTGTCCGGTAGACTGATGGAGGGTGGAGGCGAGGGAGCAGAGGCCACGAGCGACGGTGAGCCGCGACAACGAGAGACGGCCGCCACTGTGATGCTGCGATGGATCCGACGAGGTTGCAGCTACAAGGGACAAAGGGCCGAAGGCAAGAGGAAGAGGAGAGGAGAGGAAGGGAGTCGTGCGACTAGCGACGAGCGGCGAGGAAGGAGAAGAGGAAGAGTCGTGGGTCGTGCAAAGCTCACGAGGAAGGAGAAGCGAAATGGCGGAGCTCGCGAGGAAGGAGAAGAGGAAGGGTCGTGGGTCGTGCAGAGCTCGCGAGAAAGGAGAAGCGGAAGGGTCATGCGGAACTAGGGTTTTTGATGGGCATTCGCTTTTTTGATGGGCCGTCGCTTTTTTGGGGGAGGGGAAGAGACAAGGACAGCCTCTCTGTCAGTGGTGGGGGGAGGGGGAAAAGAAAAATATTGGGGAGTGGGGGCGCTGGACAAGGGAAAGAACTAGAAGAAAGTGGGGTGAACTCTAATTGAGATTTTTTTAATCAAAAAAAATAAATAAATGAGATTAAAAAATAATTTCGAAAAATAAAAATACTGAATATGAATTAAATTAATTAAAAATAAAAATATTTATTTATTATACAATATGTCGTAACGTGTCGAATTCTCTATTTTTTAGAAATGATGTGTCGACGTGTCGTGTCGTGTCGGACACTCGTGTCGTGTCCCGTGTCGGTGCTACATAGGGCACTACAAGACCGAAAAGGGGCCCACAATTCCCATATAAATATCTACCTGTACGTCTGGAGTCATGTCTTTTGTCAGGAAAAGGAAAGGAAAATGAAAAGCAGGGGTTTGCTTTTCGCCTCCCTCACCTCCGGTCGCCGCTTTAGTACATAAAAAAAAAAAAATGAAAGCGCCCATGTTTATGAAAACAAAAATAGGATGCAGTCTATGGCTAAGCTTGATTCAAATTTACAAATAGGCTTTTGGGTATAATGTAATAAATGCCGAAAATCAAATTTTTTAAGTAAATTGTAAATTACAATTGGTAAAAATTAGTGTTTGGCAAAAAAAAAAAAACATTAACAATGAGTTTTGGCTGCGTTTTTCTATATTTTACATTAAATTAAATTAAAATTCTTCGTCAGAGCCTACAAAGGCTGGATAGTAAGCCAAATCTAGGGCCGACAGTTCAAACTGAGCTCACATGAGACCTAGGTGAGGGCTGTTTGATGTCGTGTGCCTCGGCAAGGGGCCGAGGGTTGCACTAGACCTAGGCGATCATCGCCTAGGGTTGCACAACCTTGGGTGAAAGTCGCCAAAGGTCACGTCACTTGAGGTGTCAACCCTTCACCAGCCATATTCAGCCCTCATCGGTCGTCCTCACATGAAGGGTGCGTTTGGAAAGACTTTTGGGAAAAGTCCTTGAGGAAATGTAAAGGCCTTTGAGTTAAGGGTGTTTTTCAAAATGCAAAGTGTGTTTGGTAAATTTATTTGTGAAAGTCCATTGTGAAATACCTTTATGCAAAATAATGTTTGGATGAAAGAAATTTGTAAAGGACTTTTTATTATTGAAAAAAGAAAGGAACTGGCCGGCCAAAGCTTCGCCGGTTACCGCCGGCCAAGGGTTTCACCGGTCACCGCCGGCCAAGGGTAGGCGATCCGGCGAGGGTCGCGGCGTCCCTCGCCGTGCCGTTGCATGACCCACCGCACCGCGGAGGTTGCCGGCGACCCATCTGGTCGCGCGCGAAGGTCGAAGGCCGACGACCACATCTGGTCGTGACCAAATCTGCGACCAGATGGGTCGCGCAAAGGTCGCGACCTCCACGGAGGTCGCCTAAAGCATGGCCGGCGACGCGGAGTCAGGTGCTGGGTCGCGCGGTGCTGGGCGGCGACGGCGTCGGGCAAAGGCGAGCTCAGATCTGCAGGTTTTGGGGCACTCAAGCATCGAGATCGGGACAGCAGCAGTCGAGCGATGAGGGCCTCAGGCGCTAGGTCGCGAGCTGCTGAGCGACGACGGCGTCGGGCGGAGGCGAGCAGCAGTCAGCGGTGACGCGGTCGTTGAGCGAGATCGGCACGGCGAGCTTCACACCGCCGTAGGGGCTTCGGTTCGAAAGGGGCAGCGGTCCGCTCGGGTACAGATCTGGTGGAGGTGCAGCGACGGTGGCTGGCGAGGCTGGCGGAACGGCGGTGGAGCAGAGAGGGCTCGCGAGTCACCGGCACGGGTGGTGCTAGCGTGGTTGAGGGCTGCCAGCACAATGGCCGGTGCGGGCACAGCGCCAGCGCGGGCAAGGTGAATCCGCGAAGAAGATGAACAGTACCACTCGCGACAGAAGGGGACGACGATGAGAGGGCAAAACCGGAAAAACAAAAAAGCAACAAGGATAATTTGGGAAGAAAAATTTCTTTTTCTCCCTCTCCCCTCAGCATTTTCGGCATGCTAAAAGCCCAAGGCAGCCCTCACCCTGCCTTGGGCTTTCAGCCTTCACAAGGCCAACATTCAACCAAGTATCTTTAGAAAATGGTTTGCCAAACACCATTTTTTAGCCCAAAGGGCTTTGAAGGCCTAAAGATACTTGGCAATGCTGATTCCAAACGCAGCCGAAGAAGGCGAACAATTACAAGGAGGGCAAAATCAGAAACTAATTAATTGGCAAGGGTAGTTTTGGAAGGAAAATTTTTTTTTAATTTTAATTTCAACATCTTGCAAATGCTACTTTGGAACACCAGTGGGTTTTCAACATTCTCAAATCTTACATTTGGCCGAAAACTACTTCAAAATATTTGCCAAACATCCCAGCATTTTCTCAAGGGGCCTTACCAAGGGGTATTGAGGCTGAAAGCCTCTTGAGAAAGCTGAATCAAATGCATCCTTCATATAGCGATAGTCGTGAAAAGTCTTGAAGTACCATTTGACAGTGAATTTATTCATGAGATTACATCCAAGAATTCAAGTGTTTATAGTTGATTTAATCTTGTGGTAACATTTGTTTAATTGGTTCATGAGATTAAGAAATTATTTTGTGAGGAATTGTGGGGTGAAATACCGTGTGAGTTATTGAGTGTAATTGAAACTTATAAAACACTGAGAGTGTTTGATTGACTTGAGGATGGTTTTCATTTTATAGCTTGATCTATAGTGAAATTTATTACTGCTCTCCCCGTGGATGTGAACCACATTAATCTAGTATTCAATCTATTTTGTTATTTTGTATATTTTACATTAGATCACTTACGTTCGCATTTATTTATAGAGAGCGTGGGGAGAAAGATGTGATAGGTTAGAGGATTTATAGGGTTTGTCGGGTCTAATTTTTCACATTTTAAAATAAAATATGACATACAAGGTAGTCTCCACTCCACAGCATCTTCATGGAAGACGGGTGGGGTACGTCGCCTCAGCATCCTCCGTCCTCTTCCTTCCCTTCTTGTTCAAATTGCAGAGAAGCAACAAGAGGAATCTCCCGCCGAGCCCACTTTCACTCCCAATCATTGGCCACCTCCTCCTTATTAAAGTGCCAGTCCACCGGACCCTCCAGTCTCTCCAACCGCTACGGCCCGTCCTCTCCCTCTCCTCCGGCTCCCGCTCCGTGGTTGTCATATCCTCCCCATCTGCGGCCAGCGCAACACCACCATCAGCACTACCCCTTATGGCCCTGACTGGCGCAACCTCCGCCGCCTCACGGCCCTTGAAATCCTTTCATTGCACCGCCTTGCTGGCTCCCTCACCATCCGGCTGGAGGAAGTGAGGCTACCTGTGAAGAGCCTCTCTGAGTTGATTGCAGTGGCAGCAGGGGATGGCGGTTCCGTGTGGGTGGAGATGAGGTCAAGGCTGTAGTTGCTGTCCTTCAACGCCATTATGAGGATGATCTCTGGGAAGTGCTACTTAGCGGCTACCGTCGACACGGGCAATGCTGAGGTGGCCAGCAGTTCATGGAAGTGATAAAGGATATACTCGAGCTGAGCGGGACGGACCCACGCGATTTCTTGCCGGCACTGAGGAGGGTGGTGGACTTCAAGGGGAGAGAGAGGAGGATGGTGGACGTGGCCAAGAGGTCCGATGTGATCTTGCAGGGCATGATAGACGAGCTCAGGTCGATTCCATGCTGTCAGAGGGCTACTCGGACGGCATCATCAAAGGCCATACCCTGGTATGTGTATAACACATGTTCTGTTCACTTGACTTATGCATGTACAGTGAGATGGTTCTTCACAATTTATACTTCTGAGTTTGACTGAAGTCTTTCGGCGCTCACCAACAAAAGAAAATAGCAATAACAAGTCATTTGCTGCTATACCGCCTTGTGAGCTTAAAGTGCTAAGAACACGGGGGTTCGTCTGCAAAGAAAGGAAACGAGAAGTGAAGGGAGCGAATGGACAAAAATATGACCTCCTTCCTAAACAAAAGAGGCATTTTCTATACCCTTAGCTTTGAATGATGGTTGAGAATCTTCCAATACACGTACTTTCGTGAATTTAGACCGTTAAAAATGACGGCTCTTTTTAAGGATATTGCAAATCTGACGATTAATCTTTTTTGTTTTAATAGTTGACAAAATTCAAACTGGTTTCACATAAATAATTTATATTATAAATAATCTTGTTTCTCTTTTCTATTTTGCGTATAGGGTTATTTTTTTTTTGTCATTATTGCATGATCACAATGAATGTGAGCCCAATACATATGCCTTATGGACCATATGGTCTAGTGTGGAGTCCTTTTCATCCAACAGTGTAATGAATCGGGCTCACATGCCCGATAGTGATGTGTGACAGGACAATGCATTTTTTTTTTTTTTTTTATCTTCAACGGTGGCCGCTTTCTAGATTGTTGTAGATTTCGAAGGAGAAAGAAGAGAAAGGACAAAACTAAAGAGCAATTATTGGGCGCAATACGCGTAGAAATGTCAATTACACAAAATCTTTGGTCGTTTGTGCAGAAAATTATTTTATAGCAAGAAATGGTCTAAAGTGTGGAAAATTAGACGCCACAAACCCTATAAAACCTCTAACATATCGTATGTCATCCCTCTCCCCATTATCTCTCTCTTCCTCACGTCGTCTCCATAGCATCTTCATGGAAGACGTGGGGATGCACCTAATCTCAGCATCCGCCTTCCTTTTCCTTCTCTTCTTGTTCAAATTGCAGAGAAGCAACAAGAGGAATCTCCCACCGAGCCCACCTGCACTCCCTATCATCGGTCACCTCCTTCTTATTAAAGAGCCAGTCCACCGGATCCTTCAGTCTCTCTCCCACTGCTACGGCCCGGTCCTCTCCCTCTCCTTTGGCTCCCGCTTCGTGGTTGTCATATCCTCCCCATCCGCGGCCGAGGAGTGCTTTACCAGAAATGACATCATCCTCGCCAACCGCCCCCGCCTGCTCTTTGCTGAGATTATGTTCTATGGTGGCACGACCATCGGCCTTGCCCCTTACAGCCCCCACTGGCGCAACCTCCGCCGCCTCACAGCACTCAAAATCCTTTCCCCCCATCGCCTTGCCTGCTCCCTCACCATCCGGCTGGAGGAAGTAAGGCTCCTTGTGAAGAGCCTCTATGAGTGGCCATGGCGGCGGCAGGGGGTGGCAGTTTTGCGAGGGTGGAGATGAGGTCGAGGCTGCAGGAGATGTCCTTCAACATCATCATGAGGATGATCTCTGGGAAGCGCTGCTTTGGGGCTACCGTCGATGCAGGTGACACCGAGGTGGCTAGGCGGTTCGTGGAGTTGATAAAGGAAGACATTCGAGCTGAGCGGGATGGCCCCGGGTGATTTCTTGCCGGTGCTGAGGAGGGTAGTGGACTTCAAGGGGAGAGAACGGAGGATGGTGGACGTGGCTAAGAGGTCCGATGTGATCTTGCAAGGCATGATAGATGAGCTTCGGTCAAGAAGGAAGAGAAGTGACAACAGCCGAGAGGTGGAGAGCAAGACGATGATCGATTCTATGCTGTTGGAGGGCTACTCGGACGACGTCATCAAAGGCCAAATTTTGGTATGTGCATAACACATGTTCTATTCACTTGACTTATGCATGTACAGTGAGATGGTTCTTCACAATTATGTTTTTGAGTTTGACTGAAGTCTTTCGGCGCTCACCAACAAAAGAAAATAGGAATAACTAGTCATTTGAGTATCGCCTTGCGAGCTTAGAGTGGTAGGCGGTCCGGCAGGACCCCATGGGTCCTCTCTTCTCAAGAATCCATACATCCCTTATAAGGTATGGACAGCAATCTCTTGAGCATAGATTTTATCAAAAACGTGAAGAAGCATTACGAAAACAACATATATTTTTTGGTTTTAACCCTCCTACGTAGAAGGAAGAAGCATTAGGAAAACAACATATATTTTTTGGTTTTAACCCTACGACATAAAAGGAATAGGAAAGGTGGAAAGAAGGGCAGCGAGAGGTGAAGGGAGCAAATGGACAAAAATTTGACTCGCCTCCCCAAAAAAAAAAAAAAAAAAAAAAATCAGCATCTATGACCCTTAGGTTTGAATGATGGTCTAGCATCTTCTAATACGTGTACCTTCATGAAGTTCGAACGTTAAAAGCGCCGCCTCTTTTTAGCATTTTACAAATCTGACGAATAATTTATTTATTTTCTATACCCGATAGAATGCAATGCTTGCTTCACATCTATGATTTAATTTATTCCGTAAAAGGTCTTTTTTCCTTTTCTATATTGAGTATAGGATTTCTTAATCATTACTGTATGATCCTAATATATGTGAGCCCGATACATATGTACCGTTGAATAACATGATCTCATGTGGAATCCTTTTCATCCAGTGGTTCAATGAATTGGGCTTATATCCAAGAGACTTATATGCACCAAGGTTCTGCATTTTTCTTTCTTCAATAGCGGCTGCTATCTAGTTTGTCGTTGATTCCAAAGTAGAAAGAAGAGAAAGGACAAAACGAATGAGCTGTTATGGGGCGCAATATCCGTAGAATTGTCAATTACAAAATTTGTTGGATCTTCTTTCCTGTGCGCAGAAAATGATTGAGGTCAAATTCTAATTTTCTTTCCTGAACTTACGCATGTTTTCCAAATCCGATCGATTCGAGCTAAGTACCCGTCGAACCATGCCGAAGTCTCTCGTCAAAAAAACTGTCACCATTGACAAGCCACCGTAGAACATCACTTCTACATCTACAAGATGCACTAAACAAATAAAGTTTGCACTTATACATGAACAAGACCATAAGAGCGGCCAATTACCCTTTGCTTTGCATTTTCCTCTTTACGGCTGAATCTGATTGTTCTTTAGTTTGGAAAACAAGTTTTATCTATTTTTGAAACTATTGAGCATACTTTGCTACTTAAACACAATTTGTGGCAGACAATGCTAAGTGCAGGCACGGACACATCCGCGGTGACAATAGAATGGGCCATGTCCCTCCTTCTCAACCATCCGGACGTCATGAAAAAAGCTCAAGCAGAACTAGACGACGTCGTTGGCCAAGACCGTCTAGCTAATGAAGCAGACATCCACAAGTTACCTTGCCTTCAAAACATCATCAATGAGGCGCTTCGATTGTTTCCGCCAGCACCACTCCTAGTGCCTCATGAGTCTGCTGAGGATTGCATGATCGGCGGGTTCAACGTGCCCCAAGGCACCATGATCCTCATAAATGCATGGGCAATTCAGAGAGACTCAAAAGTGTGGGATGATCCCACAAGTTTTTTACCAAAGAGGTACGAGGGACTGGAAGATGATCATGCATACCGGTTGTTGCCATTTGGGATGGGGAGGAGGAGTTGTCCAGGTGCTGGCCTTGCCAATAGAGTGGTGAGTTTGGCTCTAGCAGCGCTTATTCAATGCTTCGAGTGGGAACGAATCGGCGAAGAGCCGATGGACTTGTTCCGAAGGGACTGGAATCACAATGCCGAAGAGAGAGCCATTGGAGGCTTTGTGCAAAGTGCGCGAATGCATGATTGCTAATGTTCTCACACAGCTTTGATAAGGTCATTCTCCAGTGATGTTCAACCTCCATAATACTTATGAACTAATATGCAATGATAAAGTAAATTGGTATGAATGAAATGAGGTGGAAATAAATGGAGGGAAAAAAACCTCAAAGTGAGAGTGGAATGGAATAAGAATTCTAGTTCTTATGTCTAGTGATAATGTATTGATGAAATGCCCATTCATATGGACTTTCATTAAGCCTTTGAAAGGTATCAGAATACTATGGACTATTTTTATTGTAAGATGATATGTATGTTTGAAGAAAAGACCTGCGATTAACTAGAGTTGCTACGTGATCGTCATCTCCTTGGTGTCCTCTGGATTTTGAGTTTGATTGGCATCTCCTCTAGACATGATATGAGTCACTAGAAATTCCAATGTCATGGGGTTAGAGGTTACTGCGTAATTACAAAGATTTGGTAGTTGCAGACAAAACACGTTGGTTTGAGAGAGAGAGAGAGAGAGAGAGAGAGAGAGAGAGAGAGAGCAATGTTAGGCAGCAATGACGACCATAGTGGCCGATGGCAACAGGTGGCGGCTACTAGTGGTGGTGGATGGTGACTCTACATGGGACCAGGAATGGGTGATCTTTTGTGCGTTTGTATCGTTAACGACTCGCCATGTTTACTTGATGTGAGTTGCCCATACCTGATGATTCGAGTCCGACTATTATAATTGGTACATATCCTGCTCCTTGGTGGAGTAAAGCTTTTCTTGAAAGCATCTCCTTCGGCTCTGTCTTTACCAGCTTGCCGTAACCCTGCTCTCGCTTTTACCCGGCAGATTAGTCTCAATGATCACTTTTCGAAATTCTTGAAGCTTTCTTGGTCTTCCACTGAGAACTTGTCTCTTTCTGGAGATAGCTCTTTAAACTTGGCTTGGTTGGTTGGTTACTTTCCAGTAATGAAGGAGGGTAAGACCTAGCCAATATTTTCTCTATTATTGCAGTCAAATTCATAGGCGGAAACAGTTACAAAAGTTGTTCATTAACATTTGTGATTGGGCAATTATTGCAATCGAGTCAATTAATTAGTCGGAATAACTATACGCTCAAAGGAGCCGAAATTTGATTTCAGCGAGTGGGAAACAATTATTAAGAGGCTAGCCAACCGTGGATTATAAAATGAGTACTTCTAAAGAGGAAAGGACACGCACAACCATCCAAAGAACAGGATTTACTTTTATTCATGCACTTTACTTGTAATTCATTTTCAGCCATTACGGTTGTTTTTATTTTATTTTGCTAATCAAACACTTGCTTTTATTCTTTTAAACGGATTTGTGTTTTCTTTCTTACAACACAACGGTTCATCAATTCGAAGTACAAGAGAGTGATGTTTGACCAAGATTTTTGATCAATCGAAGTGTGATAATTTTTACTGTCAGTCAACGATTCAAACGGAGTGATTTTCAAGCAAACAAGACCTCATTAGAAATTTAAAAAAAAAAAATTACATTGACCAATGTAAAAAGAAAAAGAAAAAAGAGAGAAATACTTATGTGATTATCTTTAATTTATCATAAGAATAACATTAAAAAAATTTAAAATAAAAAAACCAATAACCAAAAATTATTACGGGTTCATTCCTTGAAGAATTTATGGCCCATGTTAGTCTTGCAGAGGTCTTTAAAATCTTATGCTAGGAGAGCCCCATAACAAATACATATTAGGTAGCATAGAGTTCAGTATACTGGTTTATACTAATAATTGTGATACACGTGTGATTGACAACTCAGCAAAATAATAATCCATTTGATGATTGACACTTGTCCCAGGAGCCCACTTCCTCAGATTTGCCATGAATCTCTCTTACTTGCCTTCTTCCCTCTTTCTCCTTCCTCCATCTCATCTTTGCTCCATCTCCTCCCTTCAGAAAATATTAGCTGAGATCTCGATGTTCATGGAAGTTGGTCTTTCCTTCATCAAGATCTCGACCTTGGTTGACTGGCCGGCAACGAAGTAGTCAACAGAGGTCGAGATCTTGGTGCGGAGAGGAAGGCGGTGGCCTGCTGGAGGTCGAACATTTCACCGTGAAGCTTGTCGAGCTTGGCATCGATGAGGCTCTGCTTGTCAACGAGGTCCTAGGTGAGGATGGTATAGGCGATGGCCATGTCAACATTGCCAAACCCAACGACAGCGATTTTGGTGTCGTGCTTGGAGGACGAAGGTGGAACTCATGATTTCACCATCGCAAATCCACCGTGATTTCACCATGGGCTTTGCCGTTGACCACCCAGAATTTAATTCATTTATTTATTCCTTTTCTACGTGCAGAAGAAGAAAACTTACATTTTGTCGCGACCTAAAAATTCCGAGGTGCACCACCTAGAATTAGGCTAATGGATTGCTAAGTCTAGACTTAGCTCGGGCTCTCCCAAGCCCATACCAACTCGCGACTTAAATTCAAATATCTAACATGCAAAAAGGAGTCGCCACTAATCGGTTTGCGGTAGGTCGATTAGACACCTAAGCAAAATAATGGGAGAATTATTTTACTCCTACGAACCGAGATTTTGGGTACGGGGACTTGGTTACGCTAGATTTCTCTAACGCCCTTTCGGTACCTTTCTCTTTTAATTTTGAAAAAATGTTTTGCGAGGCAACTTGAATTGATTTTAATTCACTTCCCTAATACGTGAGGTGATCATGCAGGTGCGCAACCCACCAATTTAACACTCAAGAAAGCAAATAAGAAAAATGCAGAACTTACCTCATGGCAACAAAAGCATCTGCAATGTTAAATTAGGATTCACATCCATAATCCTAGATATGATTTCTAATTAAACAATGCAATTTCTCAATCTTTGTTTTTACTTTTTCAATGAGAATCATGCAATGTATCTAATCTAACATGAAATGGCATGACAATGTGTTCTAAACTACATGACATGAGTAAAATATGTTTTTTTTTCTTAATGAACATGCAATAATTAAATATGCAAATCAAAATGACTTAATTATAAATTAAAAATTGCCTAATTCTACATGACGTGCATTTTATGAACTTAGTCCCACATGATGTGCACATGATATTTCTATTCCTAAAAATGCAATCTATCCTAAAAATTGAAACTAATTTATCTAAAGACAAATTTTTGTATTTTTCATGCAATTCGAAATTAAAAAAAAATGCAAAAATTGCATAGCTAAATTAAAATTCCATCCAATTTAAACTTAGGATTAAGTAATACTAAATCCTAATTTAAACTAAGACGTTATTTTAATATAGCAATTTCTAACCTAAGATGCAACCTATTTAAAGATTAATTTAAACTTAAAATGAGACATGCAATTCTATTCTAATATGCATGAATGCATGATGATTTTTCTTTTTTTTTTTATTGTGAAATTCAAAATTCTTAAAATTTGCACATAATTAAACATGCAACCTAAAAATTTAACATCCTAGATTAATTAAATTTTTTTTGGGATTTTTTTATTATAAAAATTTGAAGTGAAAATCCTATTCAAAATGGAAACGTGCAATTCTAGGAAAAAAACTAAAAAAACTGATATCCTAAATGAGTGTCCTTTTTTGGATTTTTGTTATTTTTAATAAATGAAATAACTAAATACCCATATCTTGAACCTAATCTAACTTGCATTTTTTTGAATTTTTTTTTATGCAATAACAAAAGCTAATTCAAATAACCCGACATCTAATCCAATCGAGATAACACTAATACCCAAAATTGACAAACCGTATCTCGCGCATGAGATCGAGTTAGTCAATTTTAAATTAAATCGCGAATCGAATCTCCTATGTGTGAGATTAGATTGTTGATTTTTGCAAGGGGCCGTGAGTCGGATTCCGGGCGCGGAAATCGAACTCCTAATCCATAATTCAGGGGTTATTTCACATTGGAATTTCAATCATGCATTAATGAATAATCACACTAAAAAAACAAGCTATAAAAGAAAGTAAAACAGATAAGTAAAACAATAAGTAAATAAATAAGAAGACTACCTAATTTTCCCTTTTTGTTTTTTTTTTTTTTGTTTTCTATTCCCACGCACGGCTTGCTCGTGGGTGTCCCAGGCGGCAGGTCACCGGAGCGGCAGGTCACCGGAGGAATCCCTCAGCGTCGCAGGGCTCGGGCGCGAGCGTGGCGAGTTCAGACCAAGGGCAACGGCGGTACTCGGGCTCGACGAAGGGTTTCTTGGTCACGGGCAGAATGTCGTCGCGGGCTGGTGCGGGCACGGCGGGAGAACGGCGACTTCAGAGGCAGATCGGTGCTTGTCGGCAGGACGTCGGGCCTGGGCGATCGGTCCTGGGTCGCGGGCGGAGGAGCGGCGTCTGGCTGTGGCTACAACAGGCGCCGATTCTGGGTTGTTGCTGCTGGCGCTGGATCAAATGTTGGAGCGACGTCGCGAGGGTGGCTGGCGGAGGCGGAACAGGGGCTTCGTCGCGGGTCCAGATCTGCTCGAGTTTGGCTCTGATTCGAGCAGGGGTTCGTCGCAAGGGTTACAATGGCCGGCGCAAGGGCGTACGGTGGCTCGGCGTCCGATTCTGAACTTGCAATCGGCGGAAGCGGGCAAGGAATCGACCACGGCAGCGAAGCAGAACAGCAATGGCGGAATCGAGTGGAACCAAGATCTGCAGGAGGTCGCGACACAGGGGATCAGCGGCACAGGTGGCGTCGGATTCGCGAGGGCAAGGGCGACGGCGACGGACGCGAACTCGCGAGTGGTGTTCACGAGGGTGTTCGGTGTCAACAGGAAGTGCAGGTGCTGGTGGTTTGGCGATGGACAAAAGGGGTGGTCGTCGGTTCCCGGTTGCTGTTCGTCCTCCCCTTGAAGAAGAAGACCCACCTTCTTTTATATTTTTTTTCTCTCAAGTTCACTTTTAGTTTTTTAATGCCCTCTCTCTGACTCCTTTTCTTTGTCCGAATGGGGGAGCTTCCCTCACAATTAATATTTTTAGCTCCCCCCTCTTTTCTCTCTGACACACTCTTATTTTTTTATCTCCTCCCTTTCCCTCAACTCCATTTTTCTTGTTTCTCTCTGACGAGAGTCTCCCCTTTTTCACTTCGCCCTCTTTTCTCTCTGCAGGTTCTCTCTCCAATGAATTTTTCGTTCAGCTCCCCCCCTCTATACGGCTTCTTGAGGTCTTATCTATAGGTGGTCCGTTGCCTCTTGAAGATAGCGAAAAGATGCAGCCGCAACTTTTCCAGGATTTAAGCCGTACTTTGCCTTCTTTTTGGTTTTCCTCTGACAAACTCTTTATCTTCTCTTCATTTTCTTTTTTTTTCCTTCTGACAAATCTCTTAAATGAATTATTTATTCACCCCTCTTCCCCTCCTTCGACTTCATTCTGAGAAGCCCTTGACAATATATTTTTTAATTCTCCTCTCCCCACCTTTTTCGGCCACCTGCAAGCCCATCTCCTTGCAAGCCCATCTCCTGTTCGTGCAGGCGTTCAGGACTTTCTCTTATGCATGTTCAGACCAGCAAAGGGAGACCATTTTCACAATCGACCGCTCCCATTTCGTGCGTGCGTGTTCGTGCATTAATGAGAGGGGGAGAAAATGGAAATGCGTTTTGGTAAACATTTGAATTCTTGACTTTTTTTTAATTTTAATATTTTTAAAATTGAAAAAGAAACTTTCTAACATTTTACATTTTCATGTTAAGAATAATAAAAATGATACAATTAGTAAATATATTTAAAAATTATATTAAAAGAATTTGATTATAGACCAAAGCTCAACTTTTAGCCTATGCTTTTATTTGATTTCAACTTTGAACATTTTTTTTAATTATTATAGTATTAATCATCTTCGTTAATGATCATTCTAGTGTATTGATAAAAAGTTGAGTTATTGATTGTCAAAAGATAAAAATTATTTAAAAAAAAAAAAAAGTTAACCTGTTTCTTATTTAATTTTTTGAGTAAGTACCGCATATAACAAGGGAGGTCCTAATTAACAAAAAATAAAAATAAAACAAAGTGCCTCTCATACAATTTTGACTAGAAAGAGTCATTTCATAATAGTAAAGATAGTCATATATGTTCGCAAAAAGAAATACATTACACTTAGTATTACAAACCTCAACGACTTTGTAAACTTATGGCTATTTCATCACGTAAACGTGCCATGTCCGGAGATGCATACGAATTTGAAGCACCCACCCCTTCATTTGCATCATCATGATCAACCGAACATCCATAATCGGAATCAAATTCTGCTTGTTCAAAATCCGTATCGTGACGTTATTTTTCCGTATATAATTGTGCAAAGTCATTGCCGCTACCACAATTTGCACCTGCTTTTCATATGGATAACTTGGCATATTAGTTAAAATCCCCCACTTCTGTTTTAATACACCAAAGGCTCGCTCAATTGTCGAGCGTAGCGAGGAATGGGCACGATTGAACACTTCTCGATATCCCGTAGGTGAAGGACCTTCTTGAAACTCGGCAAATGATATCTAACTTCTTTATATGGCCCCAAATAACCAATAGGATTTGGATATCCAGTATCAACTAAGTAATATTTACCTACATAAATATATTGTAAATTTAATCAACATATGCCAATTAGATATATGGATATATCTAAAACATTGACTAACATACCTGGAGGAGGATGGGGAAAATGTGCATCACGTCTTCCAATGGCTTCATAAAAGATACGGGTATCATGAGCTTGTCCCTCCCAACCGGCCCAAACATAGACAAATTCCATATTAAAATTACATATGGCTAACACGTTTTGAGTTGTTGTACCTTTTCGACCAATAAAATGAATTTGATCATACTTAGGTACAACCGCTGGAATATGTGTGCCGTCAATAGCTCCAATGCAATCCTTAAAATATGGATAAAATCGTCGATCTTTCTTGATCTTCTCTGGAACTTTTCTATATTGTGGATCAGTTGGTTGGATCAAATCTTTTCCCATCCTCTAATTTATCTAAAACTAAGTTGAAGTGCCTACTTATGGTTTCCCGGAGCGTAGTATCGATGCAAATACAAATACATGAAATGTAAATTTTTTTTTTTTTCTAAAGGAGTTAAAGATTACGGTGATTGCCTTTTTCTATTTGTTCGATGCACAAATTACAAAAGATTTCTACATCTTCCGGAGCTCCAAAATGCCTTTTCCTTTGATGAACTCATCTATTAGTAAAAGGACATGAACAAATTTAAGAGACAAACAAACAAGATCAACCACTTAGGCCCTTCTTATTAAAAAAAAAGTAGAAGATATTCACGTAAATAAAAGAAAAACTAACATTGAGAAAAAAAAATAGGGACACGCAAAAACATTATAATTGCAAAAACATTATAAGTGCTGGTCATTGCCAATTTTCTATGCAACTAATTACTAAATGATTAGTCAAAATTTAGGTATCAACACATTTAGAGAACAATCGTAGGAGAGGTGCGACCACCGTCAATGGTTGGTCACCCAAGACCCTTCCTGAGGGCAAAGCGCAAGTCTGGAGGGACAGAGAGCTCGCTGCGTCGAAAGGGATAGAGAGAGACCGTGAAGAGAGAGAGAGAGAGAGAGGAAGGAGGGAGGAAGGCGAGTGAGAGAGATTTATGACAAATGTGATTGAGTAGGGTCCACGGGACACATGTCAATCTATTTTTTTGCTGAGTTATCAATCAAAAGTGTAGCCAATATTTTTTCAAAAGAGAGCTTATATGACTATCTTTAATCTATTATGAGAATGATAGTCTGTTCTCACTCCTTCAAAAATTTGTGACTCCAAATATGTTGTTATTCTAACAATAGCTCAAAGATTGTCATACTAGCAAAGTTCAGACAATACTTACTTCACAAATAAAAAAGCAATTTTTATGACCCTTAGATTTGAATGATGGTTTAGAATATCCTAATACATGTAACTCCATGAATTTAGACTATTTTAAGGATGTCTCTATCTAAGATATAAATAATCTCACGGTTAATTTAAAAATTGTTTTCTATGTCCGACAGAATTCAACACTAGTTTCACATTTATAGTTTGTTTTGTAAAAGGTCTATTTTTCTTTTTAATCTTGAGTATGAGCTTTTTTAATTGTTATTTCATGATTTCAATGCATGTGAGTCTGATGCATGTGGACCCAATTTATATGCACCATTCGATCCTATGGTCTCATTTGGAATTCTTTTCATCAGCCGGGCCATTAGACTAGGCTCATATTCAATGACTTATATGCACCTAAGATCATGCATGTTTCTTTCATCAATAGTGGCCGCCATTTAGATTGTTATAGATTGCAAAGTAGAAAGAAGAGAAAGGACAAAATGAAAGAACATTTACAGGGTGCAATACGCATAGAAATGTCAATCACACAAGTTATTAAATCTTCTGTCGTGTGTGCCGTAATTGATCTAGGTAAAATTCTATTTTTCCTTACACGTGTTTTCCAACTCCAATCAATTTGAGCTGAGTACCCATTGAACCATACCAAAGTATATCGTCTAAATAAAATGTCATCATAGACAATCCACCATAGAAAATCTTATACATCTACATGATGTAGATAAATGTTGCCCTTTTACATGAACAAGACCATAAGAGCAGCCAATTATTGTTACTAACTTAAACTGAACCTTTTCCTTTGCATTTTCCTCTTTACATCTTAACCTCATTGTTCTTTAGTTTGGAAAACAAGTTTCATCTATTTTTAAAACAACTGAGCATACATAGTTACTTAAACACAATTCACGACAATCAATGCAGTGCGGGCACGAATACATCCGTGGTGACAATAGATGGGCCATGTCCCTCCTACTCAACCATCTTGACGTCATGAAAAAAGCTCAAGTAGAACTAGACAACCTCGTTGGTTGAGACTGTCTAGCTGATGAAGCCAACATCCACAAGATACCTTGCCTTCATAACATTATCGACAAGGCGCTTTGGTTGTTTCTACTGGCGCCACTCCTAATAACTCGAAAATCCTTAGAGGACTACATAATCAGCAAATTCGATGTTCCTCGAGGCACCATGATCCTCGTAAATGCATGGGCAATTCAAAAAGACCCAAAAGTGTGGGACAACCCAACAATTTTTGAACCAAAGAGATACAAGGTATTGGGAGGGGATCATGCATATCTATTATTGTCGTTTGGGATGGGGAGGAGGAGTTGTCCCGGTGCTAGCCTCACTAATAGAGTGGTGAGTTTGGCTGTAGTGGCGCTTCTTCAACGCTTTGAGTGGGAATGATTTGGCAATGAGCCCAGGGACTTGTTGGAAGGGACAAGACTCACCATGCCCAAGAGATAGTGTCGTGACCTATCCCTCGGGAGAGATAAAGGTTTAGGGGTATTGCCTAAAAGGCAAGTCTACGGCCCATGATTAAACAAAGGTTCTTTCAAACCCATATCTTGCGCGACATTGAGTGTTCAAATTGATGGTATAAAAATTTTATAAAGGAGTTGACATTAACTCATTGGAGTCGGCTAAAAACCAAGTGAAGTATAAGAGAGTTCTTAACTTTTTATGCAATCAGAGAATCTAGGGTTAGGGACTTGTCTTGTTCATTTAAAAAAAAATTATCAAGTAAAGTGGATTAACCACTAACATGTAAGGGGACCATCAGCTGCACAATTATTCATGTAACAATCAACAATCAAGGAAAGTATTAAATAAATTGCAAGGCAAATGAGGCATTCAACATTAATAATAAAAAAGATACCATTATCAACTAAGCCAAGGTAAACGGCAACTAGTATATTGAAAGCACATGGTCGATTAATAACTTGTCTCATAAAAAGAAAACAATGAAACCCTATCACAAAGCTCTATGAGTTTGTTTAATTTTGAGCACGATTTTTTATCAAAAGATTTTCACATTTTTTATATTAAACTAGGTCTAAACCAAAATTAACAGAAAAATCTAATGAAACTATCTAATTTCTAAAGATTTCTAATTATTTTTAGCTTTTTCCAAAGATTTCTGATTTTTAAAAAAAAAAAAAAAAAAAACTCAGGCTGGGTCAAAGGATCCGGCCCGAATAGGCTTTCTCAACAACGCAAGCCCAAATTTCCTATTTTCCTTTTAAGTGATCTAAGCCCAAAACCTAAGCCAGCCCCGCACGCTTAGTCCAGATTCATAAAAATTCTAACCCATGTTTCTGTTCTTTTATTATTCCATTTTTTTTTTTTTTTTTTCACTTTTCCCTTTTTTTTTTTTTTTTTTTTTTTTTCTTGTTCGTCCTCCCCTCCTCTTCACCGAACATGGGTCATCTTCCTTGCTGCTCCCCTGCTCCCCTCCTCACTTCTCATGAACCTCTGCACTCACGTCATGCCCTGAGCCCAGCAGATCAACATATTCACTCATCCTAAGCAAAAGCCGGCAAGACTGAAACTAAACCTCCATCATTCTTACTGAAGATGCAAAACCGAGCGCTTCTCATTTGTCCACCACCCATTCTCACCCTCTACAAAAGTCACGGTTGGCTATTGTCCCTCACTGGAATGACGAACACAAAACACACCACGCACGCGAAAGTAACCGTAACGAAGAACAGAAGCGAGGAATCGCGACAATGACCTATAAAAACTAACAAAATGTGAACAAAGGGATCTACAGCTTTAGCAAGAAGGACATAACTTTTTGTCAATATTGAGCGAACTCACTTGTATTAATGAAGTAATTTACAATATATACATAGGGTTTAGGGCTAAAACAATACAATGACAATTATACCCTTTAGTATAAACCCAATTTGCCAATACTCCCCCTCAAGTTGGTGAATGTAAACATGTCAACAACTTGTTCTTAAAATTACAAAATAAATCACGTGCCACCAGTTTCGTGAACAAGTTCGCGAGTTGGGAGTGACTGGGAACATAAAGAGTACGCAAAGTGCCATCTTGAATTTTTTTCACGAACCAAGTGACAGTCAATCTCGATGTGTTTGGTTCGTTCGTGGAAGACAGGATTAGTGGCGATGTGGATGGCCGCTTTATTATCACAAAAAAGATTGGCAGTGGCAGTGTTGACATGGAGATCCGAGAGAAGCATGTGAAGCCATGTGATTTCGCATGCGGCAGACGCCATAGCACGATATTCAGCCTGCTGAGGAACGGGCAACAGTGGGTTTGTTTTTTGGAACGCCATGAGATAGGACAAGAACCAAGAAACATGCAGTAGCCGAAAACGGATCGTCGGGATGTAGAACAGGATGCCCAATCGAATCAGTATAACCATTAACTTGGAGAGTTGAATCGGATGGGAAAAATAAACCAATCTTAGGGATCATGCTTGAGATATCGCACAATGCGAAGGGCAGCATTCCAATGGTCTTCATGAGGAGAATGCATAAATTGACTAAGTTGTTGCACTGCATAGAGTAAATCTGGACGAGTTACTGTAAGATATAATAATCTACCAATAAGTCGTCGATATGAACCTGGATCCTTAAGAGTTGGAGAGGACTCTGAAAATTGTATATTGGGTTCCATCGGAGTATCAATAGGACGTCCACCAAGAAGACCAATGTCAGACAAAATATCAAGAGCGTATTTCCTTTGTGACAAGAAAATCCCAGACTTGGAACGAGAGACTTCAATTCCCAAGAAATATTTGAGAGTGCCCAAGTCCTTAATACGAAATTGTGTGTCAAGAAATCGCTTGAGAAGTTGAATCATAACTTCATCATCACCCGTTATAACCAAATCATCAACATAAACAAGGACAATGGTCAAGAGAGAGCCACGAACTAATGTAAAAAGTGAATAGTCCGCCTTTGACTGTTGAAAACCAACATCAAGCAAAGTGCGAAGAGAATTTAGCAAACCATTGCCTCGATGCCTGTTTAAGCCCATAGAGTGATTTTTTAAGTCGACAAACTAAATTCTCCCCCTTAGTATGAAAACATGGTGGAAACCTCATGTAGACCTCTTCGTCAAGATCACCATGCAGAAAAGCGTTATTCACATCTAATTGATAGAGAGACCAATGACGAATTGAAGCAAGAGCTAATAAAGTACGAACAGTTACCATTTTAGCAACAGGCGCAAATGTGTCATGGTAATCAATCCCCTCTGTTTGAGTGTAACCCTTTGCAACGAGCCGAGCCTTGTAACGCTCTGATACCATGTCGATATTGAGCGAACTCACTTGTATTAATGAAGTAATTTACAATATATACATAGGGTTTAGGGCTAAAACAATACAATGACAATTATACCCTTTAGTATAAACCCAATTTGCCAATACTTTTATTGGGTATCATAGACACGTTTCATCGAACATCCGGGTGTTGCGTCGACTGGAGGGCAAACGATAACTCGACCGGGACATCAAAAGGCGACCGAGACAGATATAGACAACAAGGCAGGGTCTAGAGGTAACAAAACGTGGCACCGCAGGGGTCGGAACTCGATCGAACCGAAGAACCGCGAGCCCCGGTCCAGCGGCTTGAAAATGGAGCGACGCGGAGTGCGCCTATGCGCTCGGGTGATGGGGCCCTAACCTTGGCCCTCTCGATCGTTCTCTCAAATCTCCTCCGCGGTTCTCTCTCATCCCCAAAGAAGAGGAAAACCAGCCGACGAACCCCCCCCCATCTCACTTGCTCCCCTCTCGCTTTCAAGCCTGGCCGACAGACGCTCATGGACCCTGCCACCGCCGCCTGTCTTGCCGGCCTCTCCCCAGACCGCCAGCCTTGTTCATCGCTCCCCCCTCTGCCTCTGTACCACCTCTCTCTTTTTTTGCAGACCGCGTGCGATGCGTGGGGGAGAAGGAGGAGGGAAGAGGTCCGCCGGCCGGGCCATGGATAAAGAGGGAAAATGGGCTGGGCCCAAACGGGAAAGAGGAACGCCGGCTCGGGTCTCGCTTTAAAAAAAAAAAAAATTCGATCTTTTTATCGACTTTTGTTAAAATTTTAAAAATTAGCGATAGTAATGTAACTGCTCCTAATGTCCACGTGAAATGCATCTTAACGAAGACATTCGTGATGAAAATTATTTATTTTACTTTTCTTTTAATTGATTAATTTTCTAATAATAAATTTGTTAACTTAATTTTAAAAAATTCAGATTTTCTTTTTTTAATTAATAGTACTCATGCTAATGCTCCTGTTGTCTACATATGATGCAATTTAGTGAAAGTTAATTTTTATTTAGGGGTTAAAAATTGATCCCATATTTTCTACGCGATTGAGTCATAAATAAAATGGTAAAATTTATGTGTCAATTGATAGCCATCGGAGGCTATATGCAAAGTGCGTGAATGCGTGATTGCTAATATTCTTGCACAACTTTGACAAGGTCATTCTCCAATGAATTTATTTTGCTTATGTTCAACCACCCTAATTCCTATGAACTAATATTTAACGACATAGTAAATTTGTACAAATGAAATGAGGTGGAAATGAATGGAAGGGTAAAAAAAATCAAAGTAGAGTGCAATGGAATAAAGAAATTCAAATAATTATTGCGGTCAAACTCTTAGGCGGGAACAGTCACTAAATGTGTTGACTGACATTTGCGATCAAGAAATTATCAAAATCGAGCCAATGAGTTACTATAGTGACGCTCCTGAGGTAGGAACAACTATACGATCGAAGGAGCCAAAATCTGATTTCACTGAATGGGAAACCATTATGAAGAGAGGCTAGTCACTCCTGCATTATAAAAGGAGCGCTTCTGAAGTGGAAAGGACATGCACAACCATCCAAAGAACAAGCTTTATTTCTGTCAATGCACTTGCGATTTATTTCCAGTCATTTTAAAAAAAGTCATTTCTAGTAATTGCAGATGTTTATTTTCTTTTATTAATCAAACATATGCCCTTGTTATGTCTAAAAGGTTTGCGTTTGCAATGACCGATGTACAAAAAAAATTCTACGCGACAAATAATTACTTATTGCAATTATAAGTCACGGATGTAAAAATAACAAATATATATATATATATATATATATATATATATATATATATATAGCAACATAGAGTTCGGTATATTACTTTCTGCTAATAATTATGATATACGTAGCATTATTCCATAGTGGGAAATGGTCTAATTATGATATACGTAGCATTATTCCATAGTGGGAAATGGTCTTAAGTGTGAAAATCATGTGTTGAAAACTCGTACGTCAAAATTTCAAGCTCTCAGAAAGTATCGATGCTTCTTAGTCTATAAAAACCTCTAGCCTATTGCATCTCTCTCCCTACCCACTCTCTCTCTCTCTCAAAAGACATCATCGCATACGACAGAAGTCCCTACTTCATAGCATCTTCATGGACAACGTGGGGGCGCACGTCATCACAGCATCCTCCGTCCTCTTCCTTCTCTTCTTGTTCAAATTGTAGAGAAGCAACAAGAGGAATCTCCCACCGAGCCCACCTTCACTTCCTATCATCGGCCACCTCCTCCTTATCAAACAGCCGGTCCACTGGACCCTCCAGTCTCTCCCCGACCGCTACGGCCCAGTCCTCTCCCTCTCCTTCGGCTCCCGCTCTGTGGTTATCATATCCTCCCTGTCCTCGGCCGAGGAGTGCTTTACCAGGAATGTCGGTGCTTCTTAGTCTATAAAAACCTCTAGCCTGTTGCATCTCTCTCCCCACCCACTCTCTCTCTCTCTCTCTCGAAAGAAATTATCGCATACGACAGAAGTCTCTACTCCATAGCATCTTCATGGACGACGTGTGGGTGCACATCATCACAGCATCCTCCGTCCTCTTCCTTCTCTTCTTGTTCAAATTGCAGAGAAGCAACAAGAGGAATCTCCCACCTAGCCCACCTTCACTTCCTATCATCGGCCACCTCCTCCTTATCAAAGAGCCGATCCACCGGACCCTCCAGTCTCTCTCCGACCGCTACGGCCCAGTCCTCTCCCTCTCCTTCGGCTCCCGCTCTGTGGTCGTCATATCCTCTCTGTCCTTGGCCGAGGAGTGCTTTACCAGGAATGACATCATCCTTGCCAACCGCCCCCGCTTGCTCTCCTCCGAGATTATGCTCTACGGCCACACCACCATCGGCTCCACCTCCTACGGCCCCCACTGGCGCAACCTCCGCCGCCTCACAGTCCTCAAAATACTTTCCCCCCACTGCCTTGCTGGCTCCCTTGCCGTCCGGCAAGAGGAAGTGAGGCTCTTCGTGAAGAGGCTCTATGAGGTGGCCATGGCAGCGGCAGGGGGCGGCGGTTTCGCGAGGGTGGAGATGAGGTCGAGGCTGCAAGAGCTGTCTTTCAACATCATCATGAGGATGATCTCTGGGAAGCGCTACTTTGGGGCTCCCGTCGATGTAGGCGACGCCGAGGTGGGCAGGCAGTTTTTACAGGTGATAAAGGAGGAATTCGAGCTGAGCGGAACGGACCCCAGTGATTTCTTATCAGCGCTGAGGATGGTGGTGGACTTCAAGGGGAGAGAGAGGAGGATGGAGGACGTCGCCAAGAGGGCCGATGTGATCTTGCAGGGCATGATAGACGAGCTCAGGTCGAGAATGAAGAGAAGCAACGGTGGCCGAGAGGTGGAGGGCAAGACGATGATCGATTCCATGCTGGCGGAGGGCTTCTCGGACGACATCATCAAAGGCCATATCCTGGTATGTGCATAACAAGTGTTCTGTTCACTTGACTTATGCAGCCCTATAATCCTGAGATTGTGAGTAACGCCTTTCGGCGGTCACCAACAAAAGAAAATTGGAATGACGGGTCATTTGTCGCACTCTCGCCTTTTTCTCCGAGGTTAAAGTCGAGAGCACGTGGTTTTGTTTGGAAAGAAGGGCAACGAGAGGCGGAGGGAGCAAATGGACAAAAATCTGACTTACTTCCCTAACAAAAAATAATTTTCCATGACCGTTAGGTTTCCTCTAATACATCCACCTTCATGAATTTAGAACGTGAAAAACGCCGTCTCTTTTTAGCATATTACAAATTTGACGAATAATTAATTTTTTTTCTATACCTGACAGAATTCAAAACTACTTTCACATTTATAATTCGTCTACTAAAAGGTCTTTTTTTTTTTTTTTTCTATTTAGAGTATATGATTTTTTCTTATTATTCGTTATTGCATCATCTCGATGCGTGTGAGCTCAATATATGTACACCGTTAGATCATATGATCTCATGCGGAATCCTTTTCATCCACCAGTACGGTGAATTGACCTCATATCCGAGACCATGCATTTTTCTTTCTTCAATAGTGGCCACTTTCTAGATTGTTGTAAATGACAAAGTAGAAAGAAGAGAAAGGACGAAATGAAAGAGCTTTTATAGGGTGCAACACGTGTGGAAATATGCCGTCTAAAAAACTATCAGCGTTGACACGCCCACCGTAGAATATCACTTCTAGATCTACATAATGCATGTAATAGATAAATTATGCGCTTATACATGAACAAGAACATAAGAGTGGCCAATTACCTTTTCCTTAGCGTTTTACTCTTTGCATGAACCTGATTTTTCTTCAGTTTGGAAAACACACTTCATCTATTTTTGAAAAAACTAAGCATACTTAGTTACTTAAACACAATTTGCGGCAGTCATTGCTAATTGCAGGCACAGACACAAGTGCATTGACAATAGAATGGATCATGTCCCTCCTACTCAACCATCCGGACGTCATGAAAAAAGCTCAAGTAGAATTGGACGAAGTTGTTGGCCGAGACCGTCTACTTGATGAAACAGACATCCACAAGCTACCTTGCCTTCATAACATCATCAACGAGGCATTCCGATTGTTTCCACCAGCACCTCTCTTAGTGCCTCATGAGTCTTCTGAGGATTGCACGATTGGCGGGTTCCATGTGCCCCGAGGCACCATGGTCCTGGTAAATGTATGGACAATTCATAGAGACCCAAATGTGTGGGACGATCCCACAAGTTTTAAACCGGAGAGGTATGAAGGACTAGAAGGGGATCAAGCATACCGTTTGTTGCCATTTGGGATGGGGAGGAGGAGTTGTCCTGGTGCTGGTCTTGCCAATAAAGTGGTGAGTTTGGCTCTAGCGATGCTTATTAAGTGCTTTGAGTGGGAACGAGTTGGTGAAGAGCCAATGGACTTGTCTGAGGGAACGGGACTCACAATGCCCAAGAGAGAGCCATTGGTGGCTATGTGCAAAGCGCGCGGATGCATGATTGCCAATGTTCTTGCGCAACTTTGAGAAGGCTGCTCTCTAGTGAATTTATTTTGGTGATATTCAACCGACATAATGCTTATGAACTAATGTGCAATAAAAAAGTAAAATGGTATGAATGAAATGAGGTGGAAATGAATGGAGGTAAAATCAACTCAAAGTAAGAGTGGAATGGAATAAGAATTCTAGTTATTGTGTCCGATGATAATGTATTAATGAAATGTCCATTCAGATGTACTTTTAGTAGTTCTTTGAATGGTCTCAGAATATTTTAGACCATTTATATTGTAAGATGATATGTGTGTTTGAATTAAAGACTTGCTATTAAATAGAGTTGCTAGGTGATTGTCATCTTCTTGGTGTCCTCTGGATCTCGAGGTTTGAGGGGCATCTCCTCTAAACAAGATATGAGTCCCTAGACAAATCCAATGTCATGGGGTTATAGGTTGCCGTGTACGTACAAAGAGATGGATTCACTGCTGTCGTTGTGATGGGCCTGATGGCAAAACGACATGACAAAGCTGATGAAGCTAGAGAGAGAGAGAGAGAGAGAGCAATGCCAGGCAGTGATGTCGACCATAGTGGCCGATGGCAACAGGTGGCGGCTACTAGCGGCGGCGGTGGACGGTGGCTCTGCATAGGACCAAGAATTGGTGATCTTTGAAGTAAATTACTTTCCATAAAATGCAATTATGGCAAAACAATCAAGAAATTTACAGCTAAAAATTAAGATGGGACCCCTACCTGTTTTATTTTTAATGCTTGGGGACTCGCTGTCTGCTCTACCCTAATTGGTAGACTCGCTTCGTGCTCAATCCTCCGATGTCTGAATCGGAAGAAGCTCCGGCGTTGCCGCCGCCGCCGCCGCCGCCGCCGCCGCCGGAGCAAAATTCGTCGCCGCCCCAGTCGACAGAGGGGCCTCCCAGAGAGCCCAGCCCCGACGTCGCCTTTCGCGTCTGGCCTCCGACGCGGACCACGCGCGACGCGATCGTCTCGCGCCTCGTGGAGACGCTGTCGGCCCCATCGGCGCTCTCCTCTCGCTACGGCTCCCTGCCCCGGGACGAGGCGGCGCCCGTCGCCCGGGCCATCGAGCAGGAGGAGTACGCCGCCGCCGTCGCCGCCGCCTCCGCCGACGACGACGGCCCGGACGTCCTCCAGGCGTACGCCAGGGCGATCGCCAGGCGCATGCTGGTCTCGGTCCAGCCGCGCACCGCCCGGAACCGCGGCTCCTTCCCGCCGAAGACCCCCGAAGTGTTGGATGTCCCCGCTTCCTTCGATTCCGAGGTCGAAAAGTCGTCTTCTATTTGAGGTGGGGAGTTCTGCTCCCTTTTAGATGACAAGCTTGGGGTTTTGAGGTAGTACAGTGAAGTAGTATGCCTGATAGGATAGTATGTGTTGCCCGTTTGCCGTGGATTTGTGCATAATTTCGTTTGACCTTTGCTCGAGGGGTGATGTTGATCTCGTTTGTGTTGTAATTAGGGAAACGCGAACGTCTGAAAGCCTCTCAATTGTTGATTTGCCATGAGGGAAGGCTCTCTTTTTGTGCTAGATTGCACTTTTTGTTTGGTTGTGATCGCCCTTCCAATTTAGCCGAAATTCTTTGGCCTTCTGTTTTGATAAATTTCCCAACTTTAAATTGGGCTACAGAACTGTTTCTTAGGGATCATAGTCATCGGATCGCCCTAGATTTCGAAGTGTGCGTCGCAATGTGATACCTAGCAGTGTGAATGTGTAGCATGGCTACGGACTGCGTAATACAAGAACAGTCCCTTGAGGGCTTGGGGACATAGAAGGGCCCTTATGAACTACAGTCTCATCTGTCTTCTCCATGCAAGCTTTTTCTGTTGAATATCGGACGTGGACCTGTTCGTCACTAGCCGTACATACTGTGAAGAGTACAGGCATTATCTTGAATGTAACCATGTGTGTCCAAATGTGGAAATTAACTTGACCGAATTTAGTGGAAGTTTGAGCAATGGTGAGCACTAATGAGAGTAAAGTGGCAAAATCTAATCAAAACCCTTTTCAACAGCTTTCTGGTGCGGCTTGGTTTATGGTTTTATGCCTCTAAACCCTTTACTTAAAGTTGCCTTTCTTCTTAATTTGGGCTTGAGGTGGCTTGCTTCGGCTGTTTCCTGTTAGGCTATGGTGACTGTTGAAACTTGGGCGTAATAACTGCAAAGGTTATCTCAAGCGACAAAATTGAACCGATTCCCTTTTCAACAGTTTTATGGTGCAGCTTGGCTCATGGTTTTAAGCCTCTAAGCCCTTTACTTCATGTTGCCTTTCTTCTTATTTTGGGGCTTTAGGTTGCCTTTTTTGGCTATTTCCTATAAGGTTATGGTGACTGTTAAAACGTATAAGTAATATCTACCTGTCAACTTTTAGTTGGCACTGAAATTGGCTTAGCATTTATTAATTTAGAGAAACTCCTCTCTGCTATCCTACCTGCCTTTAAAAGCTGATATATCAGCTGCTGCTGGAAGCATTTTGATGCACTCAGTCGAATTATTTTGATGCCTCTCATTCTTCCAGAATTAGTCGTCTTTAAGTCGATTGATACAGGCCTCTGGAATCTATCTATTTACCTACTTCTTTTTCTTTGATTTGTTATCTGACGGGTTCTATCCCCTACGGAGATGGAGCGACAGATGGCAGTGTGAATAGACGTCTTGTTGCCTGGAGTCTCTGATAGTAGTATTAAGAGTAGAGATCTCAAGTTTTTTTCTCTTCTTCATATAGATATATATTCCAGAGCTCAACCCTGGGCAGGCGATGAGAACTATGGACGATGGAAACTACGGAGGAATATTTTTAATCCTTACCAGCTTGTGGCCCCTGGCACTGATGGTGCCAAGTGGAAGGGCCATGGCTCAATGCATTTTGGTCCTTGTTCATTCCGCCATTTTACCTAATGAACCTAATGGTCTGAACTAAAACATCAAACCCTCTGTTAAGTTTAGTAATGCATGCAGTGGTGGTAGCCTATTCATTAACCTTATCAAATAAGCTTCTCATTTTTGTATTGTTTTGGAAGGGATACAACCGGTTGGGGAAATGTAGTTCACTTGGTAGAGTGGTGCAAGTAGATGTGCCTCAGGAACAGAGTATTTTTTTTTTCCATTGAAGAACTCTCCTCTCCATTGTATTGCAAAAATGGAAGCAAGCCTTGGTTCACTGACCTCAATGTCCAGCCCATCGACAATTCCCTCAATATCCCAAAACAAACAGTTTTGTAGATGACCAAAAGGCAGGATGATTCTACAAATGCCTAAACTACTATCTATTTGCAGTTGTCTTCATCTTAAATCTGCGCTCAGGCTTATTGAAAGTATCTTAAACTGCAGATTCAGAACCTTGTGAGAGCAAGTCTGATTGTGAGGGCCATCTTTAATCATTTGTATCAAAGAATAGCTTCTCGTGATATGACTACATTGAATTATAAATTTGAGTGCAGGGTGGAAGGATAAGCAGAAATTCTTTTCTTTCAGTATAGCAATCATTTATTTTAGCACTGTAGCCTTCTATGTGCAGGGTTCTTAGGAGGTCATTGTCCATACTCTGGGTGCATTGGCTGATATTATGGACTAGCCTTTATGGTTGTGTTCAATTTTTCAAGCATGGGAATGTTTTTTTTCCTTTCTACCATTTGAAACTAAGATTCAACCAAGTTGAGTTACGCCTTCAATGAGGCGCAATATGAAGCCAAGAGGATCCTTCTTTTTTACTTGAGATTTGGCATGTAGGAGTTTAATCTGTATTGCCTCGCACATTTGGTCAGATTACTTTCCTTTTGCACCTAGCTGTTGCCGATGGCAGTAATCCAGTTAGATCATCTTAAGATAGACTTATGCAATATCTGCACTAGAGGAACTCTGCAGCATGATGGATGGGCAAGGGATTTCTAGGATCTGCAACAAGTTTCGGGGTTGAGACTTGGAGCATAGTCAAATGGAAGCAAACTACCTGGCCTACAGGACGCCATCATTTCATGAACCTTCTGCTTTAGATTGACAAACTGTTGGCAGCTTTCTTAGCTAAGCGAATAGCCTATAGTCAAGCCGCTGGTCATCTTTCATGCCCCCATCTGTGTTGCTCTTTTTACCAGATGATATCTAGGCATCGGATGGTAATTTCTTTTGGTTCTACAGCTGGTTACGAGTACTTGTCCAATGTGAATAGACTCTGTTCAATGTTCAATAATTCACGCCTTTTTGGGTCCATCATCCATACTTCCCACAAGGTTGGCCAGGACCGGGAGTGCGATTTGTTTTCGACCTTCTAAGATTTGAAAATTCAAATCTACCTATCTGTCCCACGAGTGTATTAAATTGCACTTACACTAAATTATCAAATAATCAGCTGATTTTGGCGATTTTTGCAAGGATTCGCTTCAGAAGTTCCTCGGCCATATTGATGTGTCTCTCTATCCAACTCGGCGGGACTCGCGGACAGTTCTCATTGGTGGATCTTTGTACTACCCAAGAACAAGAAGCGTGCAATTTAAGCAAAGTTCTTGCCTCGTGAGGGACGACCGAAATTTAGCACATACTTGAACCGTGACAGGTTCAGGTTAAGATCTCAACCAGGATGAATGAGAACTGTCCCTAAAGTATCGCGGCCGCACGATCAATCTGCTGATCGCAACCCAATCTACCAGATAAGTACTAAATTGATATCCCGCCAGAGTGAACTGCTAATTGCAATGTCATTAACGTTGTGTGTCCGGCGAGTAGAAGCGATGACATAGGCTACACATGTTCGTTTCTCGTCCCTAGACTTGCCGTATTTGATGACTATGGTCTTCAAGTTTGTGATTTGTGCTATCTAGTTCTAGTTTTTGGCAAAACTCCATGCTTCTCAATTAAACAAAAAGCCGAGAAAAATCCCAAGCCTGTGACAAAAATTCACGGGCTTAAAAAAAAAAAAAAAAAAGATACGAAATCTTTCCACGATCGATTGAACTCCCATTTCGTCAACCTTGGAGTACTTCCACCGTCCCCCTTAGTCCCCCCAACAGCTAGCATTCGGTTTTAGCATGTCAATGCTGGTGTATAAATATCAAGCCTTTCTGTGGAGGACGCTAATCGCCAAAGAAAGCTGCGACCATGAAGCATCAATGGCGTCGCCTCGTGTCCTGCGCAATATTGCTCGGCATGGCCTTGCTTTTCCTCTCCTGCCCAGGCATGGTGGTGTCGAGGCATCTCGATGCCGACGAAATGTCCCCGACCCGGTCCTCGCTTCCCATGTTCAAGGCAGCTCAAGCTTATTCTGGTCCCAACAATAGAGGAGTCGGCCACTAGGAAGAGTAGGTCGGGTCCATTGGAGACCCGCCTATGCGAAATTGTGTCTCCTTTGATAATATGGTCCTATAGTGGCATCTAAGACTTTGCACAATTTGCGAAGTTTTTGTTCTTCCGCTGTCTCATTTCCATAAATAAAGCAGGGTTCAAATCTTGGTGAGTGCAAAAACACTTCTTTTGATCAGAATGCTTGTGTGAGAAAAATAAATCCTCAATTATTGCTAAACACAAAGCAATTTGAGGGGCCCGACAAGCAATTTATGTTATGTCGAATTCATGTTATGTTAATCTTTTTACAGCGTTTCCATCGTGTTCGGATCGAATTATGTTACGTGTAAATTCGTGGTATGTCTTTATCTTTATCTTTTTTTCTTTAATGGTTGAAAGGAAAAATCAAACATGATATGTTTGTCAAGATTCGGTGGGCCTTCAAATTTTTGCCCTGATGCCAGAATAGTATTTATTCGATTGTGATTAAACAATGAAAACTGTAGGGTCAAGCAATAGAAAATACTCATCGTGCCATGACAATAGCCATGAAACTTATCTATACGAGAAGAATAAAAGAAAGGGTTAAAAGGTTTGAACCGGATGAAAGATCCGGTTCAACATAAAAGCACGTACAGTAAAGTCAAAAGCATCCTTGTCGCAATTGATCCTCAAAAAGTTTGCTTGGAATCTTCCTATCAAAACCAAACATTTTAGATAACCATAAGAAGAATTTCGCCCCAGCCGCTTAATTTGCGCTCTCATCTTTTTCAATTTTTCCACCCTTTTGTACTCTCTGACCTTTTGAGCACCTTTTCTTTTGCTGCCTTCCCTTCTCAACGCATCTCCCCAAAAGTTTGTGATGGGCTTGTGCATTAATTAGGGCTCCTAGGGTCGAGAGTCACGTTTGAAGAGACTTTTGGATGGGGCAAAAAATTAGAGAAAATGACATCGTAAAAGTAATAACTTTCGCTAACTTGAATATAATAATTTTTATCATCAGTAGATATCAGGAGGGGAAAGTGAAAAAGTTGTGAATTCGGTGATAGTCAGTTTGGAAAACGGGAGAAGGGTAGAAAGGGGAAGAATCTTGAAATGTAAATATATACTTCTGCTCCCCCAAGTAGACAGATTTACGCCAACTTGAGGTGACAAAAGTAATCTCGTGAAGAAAAAACAAGGGTGGTTTTTGAAATTAATATTTTTTAGTTTGTCAGATTCTGCAAGTTTTCTTCACATAAACCAAGTGATAAAAAATTAGTTGGGCCCACTCAGGCATTACTTCACCCTCTATCATTCTTCTCTTTTTGGCTTTCCTCCCAAACAACGGAAACACTGGACATTCGTTTGACTTCTCCCCACGACTTAAGTACCATTGACACACGATACACAACACAATACGGCATGATATGTCGATACGTTATTTCTTAAAAAAAAAAAATTTCGACATGTTGAGACACGTTGTATATATAATAAATTATCATTTTTATGATTATTAATTTGAATCGAATTCATAAATAAATAAATAATTAGAAAAATCCTATAATGAATTTACATCGAAAAACATTAATCCGCTATTTATTAATATCATTCATTGTTTCAATTTAACAATAATTCATAAAACTTGGAGAAAAAACAAGCGATCAATATTCTAGACTCGCATGTCAGATATGTTGTAAGAGGAGAAAAAACTTAAGAGATGAATTGTGTATTACTGGAAGTGGGAGTCGAAGAGAAGAGAAAACTATATTTTTCTTCTTTCTCTATTTATTATTTTTATTATTGTGTTTTATTTTTTTTCACTTTGACCTCTTATTTATTGAATTTTTAAAATTGATTGCAATATCAGAATCACGTTTCGAAAACTCATATGTCGAAATTTCGACTCGAGTGTCGAAGAGTGTCGGAAAAGTTGAATAGGTGTTGGATTTTACGACACGTATTGACCGAGTGTCAGAAAGTGTCAGACACGTGTCGAAGTGTCCGACACAACACGAATGCTCTTGGAAAGTATTGGTGCTTCATATCCCACAACTTCCTTCCCCACAACCCCAACACTTCCTCCCCCCCTGGCCGCCCCAGGTAGCAGGATCTCCCCATCCAACGAAAGTGCAAAGTTGCCCTAGTTCAGCCTTTTAAAAAAAAAAAAAAAAATGGGATTCGTCCCAGTGGCCATCCTTCCAACATGAAAGGGAAGGTGAGAGATTCAAATCCTCACATTTTCAAAGGGGATGGGATGGGGATGAGTAAGTTTCAGGAGTGGGTTTCGAGTCCCACACCCTACAAGAGGCAGGACAAAAGTCTAAGAGTGCGTGTTAGAGTAGGAATAGAGTAGAACTGATAAAAAAAATTAAAAAAAAATTGGCCAGCGCACCATTTAAATTGATTTAAAATGAATAAAATTTGTATATAAGAATAAATTGGAAAACACTTACTTGAAAAAACTTAAGGATATCGAACAATAAACTTTATGTTAAGTAATTTGACATGAGTTATTGTTAAATAAAAAGGGAGGCTAACTATGAAAGGCACAACAATTTAAATCGAGATTGTAGCATGCTAGTAGCAGCTTACGCAGCCCAAACCAACAAAAGAGAGCTTGCACCACAAAGCCGTCATCTTTGGATAGGCTTGGTCAATTCAGCATGCGAGTGTTATCAAGTAATCAAAACAAACATTTTCACCATAAGCAAATCTTATAGTAGACGAAGCCCATGTACTTTTCTAGGGTGTTCAGTTATTAGGATAACAAGAGTTGCTATCTAAATCCGATTCAACTTTGTCAATAAGTAACTCCATGATAAAACTACATCTTGGAATAGGAAAATGAGCAGTTTTATTTGTATAGTTTGTGGGTAGTTTTGTTTGAGTTTAAAAGTAGTAGAAAGTTTCTTCTTCTCGCTAGTTAAGAGATAGAATTTGGAAAAAAATTAATAAAAATAAAAACATAGATAGATATAAATAGGAAAATGACACTAGAGGTGCCATAACTTCCATATCATGTTCACTTTAATGTCAAAACTTTTCATCAAATCACTTTAATCTAACTTAAATGATCATTTAATCGCTAACTCCAATTTGGGATTTTGAAAATTTGACATGATAATATTTTATTGATTTCTTTGACTAACGTAGCTCGTTGATGTGCCCAGTTAGTATTGATAGCCCAAACGACGTCGTTTGCATGTTTTACCTCAAATATAAACCCTAATTTGGACGATCAAGCATTTTTTCAAATTAATTAAAACCTAATTCGGTTTCCCTAAATTAAAAGCTGAAAATCATAATGCTGAGCTTTGTTGGGTTACCTCAAATATCAACCCTTATTTGAAAGAAGGCCCTATTGCTGAACTTTGTTGGGTTATCTCGAGTAAACATGACATATGGAGGTTTTGGCTGGGGATCGCAAGTCATGATTAGATGATATAGCAACAAAACCAAGCATATCCGCTTTCCTCTTAAACGTGCAGTATTTAATGAAGTAACTAAGATGCAAACACTTTTCACTATTTGCTCACCGATTTCACTTGGGAAATTATCGAACATATGACGGGCATCTCAATTTGATAATCTAAATGAAAGAGTGAGTCAACCATTCGTCTTTATAATAATCATGAATGCAGATCCTCAAGTCGCCAGAAAATCGCCCTTGCTGTCGCTTTTCGTCACGTCCACAGTCATATTGAGTCGACCTTTGTTTGCCCTTGTTTTCCGGCGCCATCACTGAAGAGATCAATTCACAGCCGCGACTCCCCCCTCTTCTCTTTCTCCTCTTTCCCTCTCCTCTCTCCTCTCATCCCGGTCTCGATATGGTGTCAACTGATTTCCTACTCCAAACTTCCATGAGTAAAGCTCAATAGCCTCAATCTTGTTCGTCAACTGATTTCTTTGGCAATTTCTTACTCCCAACTTCCATGAACTTTGGCAATTCTCTCTCGCCTCTGAGAGTGTTTCTCTCAACTTGTTTTGAGTCCCCTCTATCCTAGTGATAGCTCCTTGCATTTCCTTTGAAGAAACCCTAAATCTCAACCCTAATGGCCGAATACCCTCATCTCCCTCCCGATTAGACACTCCTTTCATCTGGTGTGTTGTTCCCTTCCTATCTTGCTTCCATTGCACTCCTCAACGTCTTTTCTTGGATGGATTAGCTGGGCTTTTCCTGTTCTTCCGAAGCTTGCCCCAAAACCCAGATCCGGTGCCTCTGAATCTTGATCCTCGAACGGAGGTAAGATCCAAGCTCCCTTTTGCTCTGGCTCCTCTGATCTCTCTTTGCTTCACCTTTTGGCCAACATATCACTGGATCTGCCCTTCCTCTCGCTGTTTGTTGCTGCTATATTTTGACGCTTTCATCAGCATAGTGTTGCTGCTGTTCTATTGGGTTACTGTCAACCTATTTGGTCCATGAGCTCCCTTCATCCCAAGAAAAAGTGTTGCTCAAATCCAAAATCTCCTACAAATGGCAGAGAACCAAGAAAACTACCTTCGTTTGGCTGCTCTATGCCGTCGCATGGGTGATTTATGGTCTGATGATGACTTCACAGACCTTGGTGATGAGCTGCCCGAAGCTGTTAGAAGACAGAGCGACTCTTCCCTTTATGGAAAACTCTATTCAAAACCAAAAGTTAACTTTCACGCGTTTTTGACTACCATGAAACAGTCTTGGAGAACTGACTTTGTCCACTGCGAACAGATCGACCAAGGCTACTTTCACTTCACCTTCAAATCAAAGGAAGAGAAGAAAAGGGTGTTAAACTCTGGCCCATGGTCTTTTTCAGGTAACCTGTTAGTCTTAACAGAAGGTGATCTGAATATACCTGAGCATTGCTATGAATTCACCCATTATCCATTCTGGGTCCATTTTATTAGTCTACCAAGAGCCAAAATTACTGTCGACACCATTACAACTTTGGTTGCCAAGCTGGGCCATGTAGAGGATGTCAGAATTGAACCTAGAACTCAATATGGTGCAAAACAGGGGAAAGCAAAAGTGGTACTTAACTTAGCTAATCCTCTCAAAACAGGCAACATTATCTCATGTGGGGGGAAACAATGGTGGATTGACTTTAAATATGAAAGGTTGCCTTCCTACTGCTATACATGTGGCCGAATGGGGCACTACCCAGCTGTTTGCCCAGATAAACCCTCTGAAGAATCTAGCTCAGGCCAAGACCATACAGATCGTTTTGGTCCCTGGTTGAAAGCTGAAGTGAAGGATCACAGCCCTTACTGGAAAACATTCTATAGCTCCCTTGACCTATTGGAGTTGGAAGAAGAAGTAGTGATAGAGACACAGACAGAAATTCTGGAAACACCAGAAGCAATAATGGCTGGGGACTCTTCAGCATTGGCGATTGTACCTGTAGAATATGAGAAAACAGCTCCGCTAAGCATCAATCGAAACTATTCAGCAGCTGAACAGCAGGGCACCCACTCAAATCCAGTCAGTAATGTGATGCTGGCATTAAGTGCAAAGAAAGGCAAAGCTATCTACAAAGCCCCTGCAGCGAAGAAACAGAGAAGGGTCAGTCCCTATGAGAAAAAACTTATTCAAGAACAGGTGCTAGATGAGAATCTGTTACTGGACACCCCGATCCAGTTATGGGAAGGGGCAAACACAAGGGCTTTGGTGGCTGGCCCCAACAAGCCACCTCAGCAAAGATGAAGCTACTAAGCTGGAACTGTCAAGGGCTGGGTAACCCCTTGATAGTCCAGCATTTTAGAGCCCTTATGGCTCAAGAACGGCCCAACCTGGTTTTCATCATGGAAACCAAAAATCAAAGACATGTTGTCGAGCGAGTAACAAATAATACCCTTTTAAAGCACTCCCATATTATCGATCCGGTTGGCATAGCTGGGGGTTTAGCTCTGTTATGGGATGAAGAAACTCATGTGGAAGTAGAAGGGAGTTACACCAACCTTATCAACATCAAATGCAAAGACACTCATAGTAGCCACCTCATGCGCGCATCTCTGTTGCATGCACCTACAGATTTCCAGGAACGAATCAGGTTTTGGAGTACAGTTAAAGACAGCAACTCCAATTCGCTACCTTGGATTTGTATGGGGGATTTTAATGAGACTTTTTACCACTGGGAAAAAGTCGGCAGTAGAGAGGTGGATCGAAATCGCATTGCAGCCTTCCGAGACTTCCTAGATGACTGCTCTCTAATGGATGTTGAAAGCAAGGGCTGCGCCTTTACCTGGTCAAACAAAAAAGAAGGATCTGCATTAGTTAAAAAAAGATTAGATCGGGTATTCTGTACTATGGACTGGAGAGTACAGTATCCTAATGCTCAGGCATTTGCTCTCCTAGCAATAGGCTCAGACCACAGCCTTATTATTTTATCTCTCTATCCAAAAGGTCGCAAATCCCAGCACCAGTTCAAGTTTCAACCATTCTGGCTTGATGATAATGAATTTGAGCAAATCATGCAGCGGGTATGGAAAGCACAGAACCTTGTCTCTTCTAGTTTATTCCACAAATTACAGCAGCTGAAAATAGCACTACACCACTAGGGCAGATGTAGATTTCAGAATGCCCCTAAATAGATCAACCTCCTCAAACTACGTCTAGTGGAATTAACAAATAGCCTTACTTTTGAACAACATAGAGAGGAAACAAACAACATTATTCGGCAGATTGAAGAGCTTTGGAGACAGGAAGAAATTTTCTGGTGTATGAAATCTCGCATTGAGTGGTTGAAATGGGTGATCAGAATACTAAATATTTTCATGCAACAACCATTCAACGACGACAACGAAACAGAATTACGATGCTCCGGACAGATGAAAATACCTGGTGCAGGGATCCTCAAACCATTACTTCACACATCACCAATTTCTACCAAGATCTTTTCACCTCTGTGGGAGACCGGAACTATCACCCTATCTTGAATCAGTGCCAACCGGTCATTACAGCGGAAATAAACGCAGATTTAATCAAGCCTACGACCCAAGAAGAGGTTAAAGAGGCAGTCTTCCAGCTTGGAGCCACCAGGGCACCGGACCCAGATGGTTTGACCGGAATATTCTACCAGAGCCAATGGCACATCCTTAAAGACGACCTTTTCCATATGGTTGACTCTTTCCTCCGCCGAGGCACTTTGAACCTGCCATAAACAAAACCAATATCACCCTTGTCCCAAAAGTCTCAAACCCAGAACATATAAGCCAATTCAGACCTATTAGCCTATGCAATTTCAACTACAAAATCATAGCCAAAGTGTTGGCAAACCGGCTGAAACCATGGCTGCCCATGCTCATTGCGGAAGAACAAACAGCGTTTACAGGCAATAGACTGATTCAAGATAACATTCTTATCGTCCAAGAGGTGATCCACCAATTAAGGGTGAGGAAAAGAATCCGCAAATATCAAGTCATTCTGAAATTAAACATGCAAAAAGCATACGACAGGGTGGAATGGGATTTTCTTTGCGACTATATGCTGAAGCTAGGATTTAATGCTAAATGGGTCCAATGGATTAAAATCTATGTCTCTACAGTCTCTTTTAGCATCCTAATCAACGGCGAACCTTCAGCCAAGTTTCAACCAACAAGGGGCATCAGACAAGGGGATCCGCTATCACCTTACCTGTTTATTATCGTGACAAATCTCCTCTCCCATCTAATGCATAAAGCTGTGCAGGAAGGTACTATCAAAGGAGTAAGGTTAAACCCCTCATGCCTGACCCTCTCACATCTCCTATTTGCAGATGACGCCATTTTATTCTTAGATGCCACAGTGAGAGAAGCTCAGAATGTGTCAAATGTCCTGAATCAATATTGCTATGCGACAGGCCAAGCCATCAACCTAAATAAATCTGGGCTATTTGTGGGTAAGAGCTATCCTTCTCAGCTTCGTTTAAATATAGCATCTGAACTGCGAGTTGCTGTCACTGAACATATAGGGAAGTATCTTGGCATCCCAGCTGATTGGGGAAAAACAAAAAAACAAATGTTTGCTTGGTTGATAACTAGAGTTGAGCGGAAACTGGAAGGATGGAAAGGGAGGGTCATTTCAAAAGCTGGTAAAGAAATCCTTATTAAAACCGTTATCCAGGCCCTACCTCAGTTTGTAATGTCTGTATTTAAAATCCCCATCTCTATATGCCGTACCATAGAGAAGAAAATTGCTGCCTTCTGGTGGAAACAAAATGCTGACAAAAGAGGTGTACATTGGAAAAAATGGGAAGAGCTGAAAACCCGGAAGGATAATGGCAAAATGGGATTTAAGGATTTGGTCCATTTTAATTTAGCCATGCTGGGCAAACAGGCGTGGAGAATGATTCATAACCCTGGTGCATTATGGAGTAGGGTAATGAAAAGCATCTATTTCCCTCGAACGGAATTTTGGGCAGCCAGCTCTGGAAATCGACCTTCATGGGGATGGTAGAGCATTTTACAGGGGAGATCTGTAATTGAACCAGCCACCAGGTGGGAGATTGGGGATGGCAAATCGGTTAAAATTCGAGAAAACCTATGGCTGCCTACTGGGAGACTATATGGACCAGCTAACAGGGAAGACCCAAGCTTTGTGGCTGATCTCATAGACAACAACAACAGAACATGGAATATAGAACGTGTCACAACCTTATTTCAAGAAGATATCGCCCATGAGATACTAGCTCAACCTCTTGGCTTACACTCTACAAGAGATAAGCTAATATGGACTGCAAATAAGTCCGGTTCCTACACAGTCAAAAGCGGCTACAATCAAGTACATAGCATAGCTACACATCCTAACCACCACTCACCCTCAACCTCCTATCAAACACCCAAGTCACTCTGGCACACCATATGGAAACTCCCAACATCCCCAAAAATCCGAACCCTGCTCTGGCAAATATGTAACAACTCACTTCCCACAAAAGAGAACCTTCATCGAAGGAAGATTATACCTGATTCGTTGTGCAAAATCTGTGGCCAAGCCCCTGAAACTACAGAGCATCTCTTCCTCCTCTATCCCTGGACAAAAGCCCTGTGGTCAGAACCCCCACTCCACGCCGACACTAACCCTGAACATATTACAATAGTAGATAAATGGCTGTCCGAACATCTCACCTCCAGATCCGAAGCCAGCACCCTCGGTTTCTTCGCATCCCTCCTCTGGAGTATTTGGTTGACCCGAAACGCCGCCACCTTCAGGGGAACACAACCGGACCCTGCTCGAACTAGAGAACACGCTCAGATCTTAGCTGAGCTTCAGCTGAAATGGAAAAAACGCAACAATCAACCGTTAAAGAAGGCCGAAACCCACTCACCCAGCTCAAGATGGAAGCCCCCAGTCCCTTCCTCCCTCAAGATCAACATCGACGCGGCCTGGTGTAGCTCGAGCAAATCCGGCTCGGTCGCAGGGGTATGCAGATCCGAGACGGGGCTGATCTTGGCGGGATTCGCCGAGCCGATCTTCGCCTCCTCGGCGCTCCTGGCTGAAACCCTAGCCCTCCGTACAACGTTGCAGTGGATCTCAAAGAAAAGAAGAAGAAGCAGCAGCCGAGCCGCACGGGAGGAGGTCGCACGAACTGAAGAAGAAGAAGGAGACTCTCACTTTGATCTGCCCATCTGCATATCTACTGATAACTTATCAGTAGCTAATTTCCTTTTGGGCCGAGAAGACCCTCCTTGGACAGCCCATGCGTTGATAGAAGACTGCCGAATCCTTGCGGCCCAACTGAAGCTCATTTCGGTCCAATTTGAGTCCCGGTCCACAAACATGGCTGCTGATTGGGTTGCGTGTGCTCTCCACTCGAATACCCTTCCTTCTAATTGGGTGACCTACCCCCTATGCCTTTACTTTCTATTTTATGTCTTGATGTTCCGAATGTTGGTGCCCGATCTTTGGGCTAGCTATAAATACTATCTATCTTTCGACAAAAAAAAAAAAATTCACAGCCGCCACTGCTTCCCTTGTTGGAGCCAATCCTCAATGTTGCTTTCGCGACTGTCTTATTTAGGTTCAATCCCTGATCGCTTCACAGAGAAAGGTGAGTGAGACCAAGACTGAGAGATTGAACCATAAAAAATAGAGAGGAACTTTTTTTTTTTTTCTTTTGTGGGAAAAAAGAATTACTTCTGAGATGTCTCTTGCTTGAATGTTTTTTCGAAAAAGGATTTCAATGAGGGGGTGATACCAATTAGAGATGCTGCTGAGTGTTGGCTTTGTACGTTTGCGAGAAGGATTTAAAGTGTTGTGGTTAACTGAGTAAAAGAGGGAATAAATGAAGAGAAATGTTGTTCTTTCCAAATTAGCATCTCACAAGTACAACTCAATGCCAGTGAGTCATAGAAAACAGAGGAGAAAAGGACAACGTAGTCTATAAAGAGTCCACTCACCTCATTATTCACAAAGAACTTTTTATTGAAATTTGTTGTCGAAAATATTTAAGTGATTGTTGTTTACCTAATTTGGCATTTTAATGATCTAATGAAAAGTTTTAACATCAAAATGAGTATCGTGTCAAAGCTGCAATATTTCTAATATTATTTTTTCAATATAAAAGATAAGGTAAAGTAATGTATTGGCGTAAAATGAAAAGTGAAAAATGTTCCAAGTGATAAGTTCCATTACAAGAAATCAGCTCCGCCCCTGCCGCAATTTAAGCATAGTCGTGTCAGATCATAAACTTTATGCCTCCGACAAAAACAGTTGAAAGAAAAAAGTCACTTTGTGCTCGAGAGAATCTTACGAGTTTCAATCGCAACTCACGTGCTACCCAACCCAGCAGGGGCGTCACTACACTGTTTGAGTGAGTTGAGCATCTTCCTTTTTTGTTCGAAAAGAATCAAGGGTTAAATCCACCTTCAATCCTTCCCGTCTTGCCAAATGCCCCATCGGCACTAGTATGGGCCATCAAATTTTTAATTTAATGAATTTGAGTAATCAAAGTATTTAGTCATTTACCAATTGATAATGACAATTCCGTCGTTTTGCTTCACTTAAGCATGGTCAGGTGCCGAAAATTCTCAGTAGTATCGATATGTTAACAAAGTGGTATGCCACTTTAGTAGAGAATAGTAGAGAGAGTGAGAAAGGGGGGAGAGGGGAGGAGAAATGGGGTGGCACCGCCTTGGACTCTCTCTATCACTAGTTTAGAGTCAATGGACTCTTGCCCAGCAAATCTATGTGAAGGCCGCAAAATACTTCAATGACCTGTTATGGCGGGGGAGGATCTTTGCTGCATTGCCAATGCAATGTAATCGAAATGAAAGAGTGCTAATAACATGTAATGGAAAAATCCGATCGCACCAATTAAGTAAGTTAAAGAACTTAATTGCAACTGGCCCAAAAAAAAAAAAAGGACTTAACTGCAATAAAAGAAAAAATTGGGAACCCAATCGAACATCTTATGGGAATTAGGGGATTAAAAGCACGATTGGCCCAAATAAACTATCAAATTGTTAGATCATCAAAGTGCTCAGCTGATGATGTGGAGGAGGATGAGGAGGAAGTAGGAGCCACAACAATTGTTTTAAGTTTTGCATAGCCTCATGAGCAAAAGCTCCTGTTATAATGAATCCATAACGTAGCTTTAATAGTAAAGTCTTGTGCTATAGAGACATATGCAAGTAAAGAGTACAAGTGTTTAGTTGCCAAGGAAATAATAACACTTATAGAGACTAGAGCAATGCCTAATCCAAAGTTAATTGAATTATTGATTACGTCATAAAGACTTTCATATCAACACCCTAATCACTCCCTAAAAGGAGCATTTGCTTATAAAAGACCTTTTATATTGTGCCTAACCCCAACGCTAGTTCTACAGATATGACCGCAACGAGAAAAATAAATGCAACATCACATGATGATGAGCAATTTCCGTCAAACCAAAACAGCTATTTTTGCCGATGGACAAAGCTAGGAGGAACATCCGGAATGGTTACTTTCTTTGACATTATTCATATTGGACATCAAGAAGAGGTCATCATCAGACACCACAATCGGTCCATCTGTCCGAGTAGGACAAGTCACGTTACAATAGCCCTTCTAAGGCGCTGGAGGTCCGCACCCCTGTGCTATCTTATCTTTTTAGCATTGCAAAAGGGTTCGTGCTCGCAATCTCGTATTACTTATTATTGGCCCAACATCACCGGTGCTATCTTATCTTTATAATAGTTTTTTTTTTTTTTTTTTATATCTTTCTAATAGTTTAACTGGTGTCTTTCCAATCAAGGCCCAAAAAAAGACCATTAGCTTTTGACCGAAGGGGGGAAAACGCGGGGGAGACGTTTGGTCCAGATTGCGACTAATCTCTCATGTTAGGAAATGGCAACCGGTAGCGAAGCTATACTTATCTGCTTTGAGGAAACGATTCCAGGAATCCCCCAAATTCGTGGGGATCAATGATCATGATTCATCACGGCCATGCTCTGTTTTGAAAGCAAAACCACCCGGTAGAACACTGCCCACCTTGCCACAGAAACAGAGTACGAAATGGTGGACATGTAATATGCAAAATGCACTCAACCGGGAATTTTTATATTTATACAATATAATTTCATCTATTCTTTTTTGGGATGATTCAATGTGGATCAAAGTAGATGTATTGTCGCAGCCCAATTCACAGGGCCGGAGAAATCCATAAATTACTCCCAACTTCATCACTGTAATCCGATAACCCCTTGACCTCATCATCAGCAAAAGAAAAAGAAAACAATGATGACCCGACAAGCACATGCTTGTCAGTTGCAGTTATACACGCCAATAACAAGTTCATAAGGTTATTGGATCAAAAGGAATAAAAAATGAGTACTTTCGAGTAAAAAAAAAAAAAACACCTCAGGTAAGATATTTTTCTCTATAAGATAAACTATTACCTAAAACCTAGAATAAACTATGCAAATCTAACATACATTGTGCGTGGACCAAAAAAAAGTAACATACCTTGTATAATAAATGATAAAAAAAAAAGGAAAAAGAAAACGCCCTCACTAATTAATGATTTCTCCGGGCGAGCACTAAATCAGAAAAGTTTCGAATTGAGTCAGGAAACAGAGCGCAAGACAAAACAAGAGCACCGCATAGGCCACAGTAGTTGCCGGGTTCTTGACTTCTTTTTGGCCCGAACAAAACGCACCGTGCTGGAGCCCAACATTAAAAAAAACTATAAAGCAGTTAAATTAAAAAAAAAAAAAAAAAAAGGAAGGAAGCAGGGAAAACGATGAATTAAGAAAAGAAAGGGGGGAAGTGAGGACGAAATCGTCAATCAGAGAAAGAATCGAAGCGCATTCATTTCTTCGCTTGTCGTCTTCGAAAGCCAACCTCCCCCATCATATCATGTGCTTCCCCCACCCTCATCTTCCTCCTTTAACCACCGTCGCCTCCCCTTCCTCACCTCCGCAATCTCGAGTTCCGCCGGTCCACCGAACCTTGAGCCCTCTTCTCGGTCTTCGGTTTCGGAGGCGGGGAGTGAGGCCGTGCGGCCGAAGATGAAGCGCCCCTCGCCGGCGGCGACGACGACGACGACGCCAAGATGAAGAAGAAGCTCCGGCCCGACCAGCAGGAGGAGGAGGAGGAGGAGGGCGGCGGCGGCGGCACGGCCCCGCCGGCCGGGTTCGCCCAACTCGACGAGGACCTGCTGTTCGAGGTGCTCAAGCACGCGGACGACCGCACGCTCGCGATGGCGGCCTGCGTCAGCAAGCTCTGGCACCGGACGGCCCAGGACGAGCGGCTGTGGGAGCTGATCTGCACCCGGCACTGGCCCAACATCGGGTGCGGCAACCAGCAGCTCAGATCCGTCGTCCTCGCCCTCGGCGGCTTCAAGCGGCTCCACTCCCTCTACCTGCCCCTCTCCAAGCAGCAGCAGCCCGGCTCGGCCTCGGCCTGGGCGCCGCCGTTGCCGCCGATGATGGGGGTGAAGCCGCAGACCAGGTGGGGCAAGGACGAGGTGAATCTGTTCCTGTCCCTGCTCTCGATTCGGTGCTACGAGAAGATGAATCCCACCAACAGGGGAAGATGATGAAACCTTTTGCAGGAATCGTATTATTGTTCTAATGATAATTATAACTCTGTACCTTTCTATTCTAACTTGGGTTATCGATTTTCCTCTCTTATGGGGCTCTTGGGTTTGTTCTTGTCCCTTCTTTTTCCAATTTATCACTTGGTTACATTAGCGTAGGACCTGGGGATTTCCTTCTGATTTCTTGTGAAATAGTATGGGTTTGATGATTTTTGTATTTTCCTTTTTCCTCTGTAAACTTGACTTTGAATGAATTAAATGCTTGTTGACCTCTTCTCAACCCCTTTCTGTAAATTGAGGTGGATTGTTGTATGCATCCCATTATTGTCGTTTCAATTCGCTCTAGTGGGTGTTTGTGTGAAGGAGAAAAAGGCAGAGTTGGGTTTGGATGGCGAGCATTTAATTTGGGGGTGGAGGGGGTGCGGTGGTACGCAGTTGCAGATGCTTTTTACTCGAATGGGCACAAGGAGACAGAACCAAAAGTTCCAGTTGGGACTTTAATGTCCGGTTCTGCGCATGTTTTATCGACTGAGTTTGGGTGGAGAGAGAAAGGGTGGGGAGAGAGAGAGAGAGACAGTGATATGCTGTTGGATCTGTAAAAGCCAAAACGCTTCAGGCAAATGATGTTGTCGTATTGGTGGGCAATTTTCTCTTTGAGCAGGTACTGCTTGACTTATGCGCATGTACAATGCAGCTGCTGCACTCTTACCATCGCAAAGGATACGGAGTAGCGTGCGTTTTTTCTCTTTACCGAAATTTGACTTGCATTCTTGGAGATTTCCGTTTGGACTTTTCTCTGAACCGTTCTTCTTTTACTCAACAACGATGCTGCTTGTCTATAGATATCAATGGCCCCAAGAACGATCATCTCTGATTTTTTTTTTTCCAAGCAATTTTGTGAGCCCTGAAAACCAAATTATTAAAACAAAGCAGAAGGCGTTTACTTGTGCAATTGGGACTCACTAGAAGGGAGAGATGGAAGGCAGCTATTGCCCAACAATTTTGCAGAGCAATCCATATAGATCACTAAACTTCTGAGTCGCGATTGAGTTCCCTCTGGAAAGTTTGGATGAGAAAGGTCCTAGGGATTTTGAGCAGCAGTTTTGCGTGCGTCCTGTTTATCTGTACATCTACAATCTGGACTTTGTTAATATGCATCGGGTTCTGAAGTCCAGTGATGAAAACCCGAAATCGGATGCCCCGAGACCAAGATGTACAGCACCCGCGTCCTAAGGAAAATTAGTGTTAACTGAAAGAGTAACTCTCATGTCCCCTCTTGATCTATGAGTAACTCAATCTGTCATCTGACATGATGACGAAGACAGGCTTCCAAAATGAACTCCTTTCCCACATCCCAGTCATAGCAAATGATGTTATGTTCTTGGACTTCCTGGAAGTCAACTTGGAGCGCAAAGAAGCAATCCCATCTGGTTTCCAAAAACCCAGACATTCTGGGATTGCTGTGATCTGATCACGCAAACTCTAGTTGCGCTCCTGTGTCATGGATAAGCGGCAAGAAAGAAGAAGATGGCTGTTGCCAACACGGGGCTCTAATGGACAGCATTCGACTAGGGACTGGTTGACCAATTCTCATCTGCTTTTAAAGTTTCTGGAAACTGTTTCTTTCACTTTGCGAATTGACTTGTGCTTTTTTTATATTACTTTGGACTTTGGCCGCAAAAACAATTGTTTCGGACTGCCATGTCTGCAGTTCTTTGTGATCTTTTGTTTCTATTTCGGTTGAACAAACTGCTTAACACAAAGATTTCATAAACGTTCCCTTATCTTTAGTTTTCCTCTTCGTTTCTTAATCGAGAAAACGGGGAGGTAAAGTAAGCGAAGTCACGTTCAACCTCGAGCTGAAGCTCGCTAATGGACGCTTCGACCCTAGCGAGGAAATTGGAAACTTTGATCTGTTTCGAGTTAAGGAAAGCAGGATTGGTTTTGGTAATTAATTGGCTTGTATGTGAGAGGACAGCTTATACCAAATGTGTGATGATCAAAGAAGTTAGGGATAAAGGCACCGGTGCGTTTCCTAAACTTTCATAAAATGTTCAGGCAGGTTTTTGGACTTGTTTTTTTTTTTTTTTTTTTCTTGATTTGGTCATGAAATTATATATTTTGTACTCGAGTTGGTCATTCCGTTTAACTGTCAAAGAAGAACGCTCGCGTGGTGTTTGACTTGTCGTTAAGATCCTAAGTGGCTATTAACATCCTTGAAAGAGATAAGGAAAAAAATCAAATGTTTTTTTTTTTCTTTTAAAATCTAGAAAAAGGAAAGTCTGAAAAAGAGAAACAAAAGATAAGAAAAACAGAGAGAGAAAGTGGAGGGTCGCAAGATGACGCAGCGACCAACCACTGGCAATTACCCCGAGTCCCCATCCAAGCTCAAGCGAAGCTATAATCTAATGACACACGTCACGTGACAGACATAATATAATATGACACAATACAATATATCGACACGTCATTTTTTAAAAATAAATAATTACGACACATTAGATATACGTTATATATTAAATATATATTTATTTATATTATCATTTTTAAAATTCATAAATAAATAATAAAAAATTAGAATGAATTTACTCTAAAAACATTAATACATCATTTATTAAAATCATTTATTATTTCAATTTGAAAATTTCAGCTCCATTTCAATAATTCATAAATTTGGAGAAAAAACAAACAATTCACATTCCAAACACGTATATTAGACGTGTTGGAAGAGGAGAAAAAAAACTTGAGGTTGAATTGTATATTATGAAAAGTGAGAATTAGGAAAAAAGAAGAAGAAGAGAAAACTATATATTTCTTCTTTCCCAATTTATTATTTTATTATTTATTTTTATATACACATACATTTTGACCTTTCATTTATTGAAATTTTTTAAAAAATTTTTTAAAATTGATTTTGTGATATCAAAATCACGTGTCGGAATTCTAACTCAAGTATAGAGAGTGTTGGGAAAAATAACTGGGTGTTGAATTTTTCAACATGTGTAGATCGAGTGTTCGAGAATGTTGGAGAGTGTCGAATACATATTAGAGTGTCCAACATGACATGAAGGGCCTAGAAGAGTATCGATACTTCCTAGGTTGTCACCTCGATGCAACGTCATAAACGAGGATGGCCACCTAGGAATTTTGTCAAACATGTAGAGCGCATTAACCCACTTGAAATGCTAAAGAAAAGTCAATAGTTTCACGATACCATACTACACAGCAAGCAAACCCCACAAAAGAATCTGGACTAAAAAGAGCTGCGAAATTGGCTGGGGGGTTAAAGAAATTCAATGGCTCAAATTCAAGATATAGCGAAAGTTTAGGGATAGACGGTGCCATTATCCATACAGCCGTTAGACAGAGGATGGCGTGTGAATTCATTAAACCGCTGAAGAAAGGTCCAAGAATATTAAATAGAAGAACCACGGAGGAAGAACGAATGATCAAATCACGCCAAAAAACTCTCACCAAACTTTTTGTCTGAAGCATCCCCGTTTGAAAAGCAATTTCCTTCCATTTGGGTTTTCTTTTTTATTAAAGGGGCGCGTGTGATTCGCCGGGTGCATTGTGAATGCCAACGTGACGTCCGTTTTGATATTTTTATTTGAGCTCGAAGGCGTTTGCACCGTTCGTTTGATTACAATCTCAATGCTATTTATTTACTTTCTGGTATTTTCCTTTTCGGTGCTTGGATTCCTTTCACTCTACTCTTCAAGCAATTTGCCTTTTTTTACCTCGTTCGAATCGATTTAGCAATCTCCGTCTCAAACTTTGCTCTTAGGAGCTGGCATTCTGTAGAGTTCGATTACTTTGAGATCAAATGAAGTTTTTGTTTGTTTTTGCCAAACGTCGATTCAGCCCCAGCAGACATATAGGAAGTAACTTCGACCTCGTCCTCTGTAATTCCCAAGCTTATGGGCCTGGGCCTGTCTGGGCCCATCTGCCACCCCTTGTCACGCGCGTCACGTGTGACCGACTCCAGTAGCTAGGAATATGTAAGGAAGAAAATGAGACAACAATAATTTTAAGGGACAAGCACTTTGATTATGGACTATCACCTAATGAACAACATTATCAAAATAATTTAAATTGATAACATTAGTCAATAGTCTGAGTGCAAGAAATGGGAAGTTAGGACGCTTTAGGATCCTTTCACAGTCGTTTTGTGGATCTGAATGATTTGCAAAACAATTTTTTAATAACAATCATCTATATTGTTTATTAAAAAAATTTCTAAAAATTCATAAACCTATTGTGCCAAGACCAATTTATTCACAAACTTTTCAATTGTATCAATTTAGTCCTAAATGTTTTGACAATTTAACAATTCAATTATAAACCTTTCAATTGTGTCAATTTACTTCTAACACTTTTTAAGGGTTTGCCAATTTAGTATTAAACATTTTCATGAATTACCAATGCAATCCTTTTGATTAATTTTGACTAAAAATTACTGATGTGTAAATTAAGCACTAGCCATTTTATGTGATATGACTAGTGTTGACGTAGATAATTTATTATTTTTTTTAAAAAACTAAATGTTACATTAAATTTTATTTTCTATTTTTCCCTCTTTTTATATAGGGCTTGCGAGCATTGGTCGAGAGCCATGAGGGCTCGTGATGCCCTCACCTAATGGCTAGCAACCTTGCCAGCACATTGAAGAAAAAAAGATGAAAAAGAAAAATAAATAAATAGTTCAAAAAATTTTAAAAATTGTTCACATAAGATGGCTTGCGTTGAATAGATTGTGATTTTTGGTCAAAATTAGTCAAAAGGATTACATTGATAATTCGTTAAAATGCTTAAGACTAAATTGACGCAATCGAGAAGTTTAAAATTAAATTGACAAATTGTGAAAATATTTAAAACTAAATTGTTAAAATTAAAAAGTCTAAGATTGAAATAGCTGTTGTACAATAAACTTAGAAATTCTTGAGTAATTTTCCCCTCATAAAAGTGAATGCACGAAAAAAAGTTTTCATTAGTCTAAAAATATTTATATATAAATTGTTGTCAACAATGAAATATTTTTAATTAACTAATTATAATGATCAAATTATTTATTATTCGTGAAACAAATACTCTAAATTATATTTATCTTCTTCTCTTTTTTTTTTTACCAATTTTATCAAACAAATGGAGAGTAAAATTTCAAGGAAAGCCCTAAATATGGGTCGCCAGTTATCGCGTAAGATGCATAAATTTTAGGACACAAACTAACCAAGGGGCTATCGAATCCGCCTGATCACTGAATAACCAATTTTTAATGTCGTATACCTGAAAATTAAAAGAAAACCTGACCATTCGAAGCCTTATCTAAGGACTTTGTGCACGAGAAGGTAGGGACCGGGGGGGAAAAAAGGGACTTCATCAATGTGACCCGTGAACCCGCTTTTGCTCCCACGTCGTTCATCCACCGAGAAACTCCGCTTTCTATGCTTGCGCACTACTTCATTGCATTCCCAAATCCAACTTCTCCACCCTTCCCTTCCGGAATGGCCACGCCTTTTGGAGGACGGAATTCGTCAACGTCTGCGGTCAAACCCGTTACGTTTAACGCACGAAATCTTCACCAGCTCTCTGGTTTCTCAACCAACTTGTTTTAATTTTTCACTTGGACCGAGCGTTAGTCAACTTGGACATACGACTCGCAAAGGGACAAGTGCCCGGGGCTCATCGGTCCACGAATTCGCTCTACCTTTCCGGATTGCTACGTAGGCAATTACGTCGTGGCGGCAGCAGTGGAAGACGAAGACCAGGGACGACGTAACTCCCGAGCTTAGACGAATTTGCGAGGCGTCCGAGATTTTTCCACGCTTGTTCTTCGTTTTTCGAAGTCGTGTTTGAATTGTTGAAAAAAGAGAAGCTGAATTGTCTAGATGGTTTTGATAGTCAAAACCAATTACGGTGTCATTTGCGAATATTGCGGGTTGCATGACTAGGGTTCCCTAGTATTTGTGGTAGGTAGCGCAGCCGTCTGCAAAAGCTCCCTGGCATTGCCTTTTTAGCATCCTTCCTATGCTAATAAAACACATGCTACTTAAGGACAGGCCTAGGGATTTGTGAATTTGGTGCATGGCGCATGTTTGATAGGAAAAGTACCAAAAAAAGCCAAACTCCAATTGAATCATAAACATTCTAATTAGAGACTAAGGCCAATTTACCAAAAATTACTTATGTAGATGCTAGTGCTGACATGGACATCTCAAAATATTTTTTAATTAATTTTTCCAACTTTTTACTACTTTTTTTTTTCTTCTTCTTCTTTTTTCCTTTTTTTTCTACTTTTTCCGTATTTTTTTTTCTGTGGACTGTGGTTAGTAACAATCACAAACAAGGGCTACCAAGGGCATTACTGGATCTGGCGAGGGCACGAGACCCTCGCTACTAGGCGAGGACTGCCCACGCCAAAAGTAGGATCTGGTGAGAGCATAACCCCTTAGTCTCTAGTGAGGGCTTGACCCTTGCCGCCTAGGCGAGGGTCATGGCAAGGGTTGAGTCCTCACCTAGCCGTGAGATCATGCCCTTGTCCAAGCCATGAGGGTCGAGCCCTCGCTAGATCTAAGGAGAGCCACCCTTGCTTGTGGCCAATATCAATCGCGGTCCAAAGAAAAAGAAAAGGGAAAAAATGGAAAAGGAGAAAAGAATTTTAAAAACAGTAAAAAAATTATTAAAATTTATTTTAAAATGTTTACGTTAGCACCAACCATGCTGTAGGATGGCTAGTATCCGCATTAGTAATTTCTTATCTAAATTTGCTAGATGGACTAAATTGGTACCGATATGAAATGATTTATAATTAAATTGGTCTAATTAAAAGGTTTAAAATTAAATTAGTAAAAATATAATATGTTTAGAACTTTTTTAGTACTTTCTCATGTTCGATGCCCTTACGATATCATGCAACAACGAACTTTGGTGACATTTGTATAGTTAAGTTACAATTTTTTTTTTTCAATCATTTGGATAATCACAATAATCTCGCAACAGTTTCAACCCAACACATTAATTGTGCTTAGCCATAGCACGGTACCTTTAAAGGATGAGTTGTCGAAAGCATGCGTATCAACACCACCACAGCACGGACACAACACTGCCGCAACTGTACCAATCGTTGTGTACAAAATAATATAGCCTAATTTTGTAAATTGAGTTTGTTACTTGAATCCGTTTAAACGAATGTAGGCAATATCTTCTTCTATCTTCTTTAGTTCCCTCAAGACGATCATGCTTAGTGGAGACAAGTTGTTTGTTCAAGGAATCGTGAATATTCCAATGCTCGGAGACATGGAAAGTTTTGGGGTGGAAACTGGAGTACTTCAAAGCATCTTTTGAATTTCTCGGACAATGAATGAAATCTAACTCGTGATGGTATACATCATATATTCAAAGTTCAGCAAAAGGAGACATCGCCACCTCACGTCGCGAAAAGACCCTGTCCACATTAGTTCCACAACATCTCTCTCGGCACAGTAGAAAAGTAGAGGACGTTGCTGTTCACATTGGACTCAAGTTAGTATAGTCACCTTCTAAAATAGACCATTGCATTAGTTTCCATTTCGGAGCTTGTTTCATGCCAATAGAGAACTTCCACGATGGTTCCGAGCTTGAACTTGAAGTCCTACTTTTCCATGCAAGCATTCGCACCAAATCTTGGAGGTGGCGGCAACATTACCTCACCACGTGCTTGAAAACACAGGATCAGATTCAACGTCAAATTCAACTACGATTCATCCAATTTTCCCTTGCTTGATCAACCTTTGCATGAGGACTAACCGGTCCCTGAATCTCTATATATAGCAATCCAAACCTTCACTCCTGAGCACAAACACATCCCGTGAAACATCATCTGACTTCACTCTTCCTGTCACGTATTGCCAACAACAAGATCACTTTTCTTTTGACTTTCCATATCAATGGCGAGAAACACCAAGAGTTGCTTCACTGTCTCATGCGCTCTCTTGCTTCTGATGCTGCTCATGAGCTCGTCACTTCTTGTGTCGGAAGCTCGGCCTCTGAGTAATATTGCTGCAGATTCTGTTTCCGGCAAACCTGTGAAGAAGGGGATCGAGGTGTTGATTGAGGGGTTGTCCTTCCAGGCGATCAAGGCTAAAGGTGGGCCGAGCCCCGGAGGCAAGGGCCATGGTTCCCCGGGTGTCGCCTTCAAGAACTCTGGTCCCAGCCCTGGTGAGGGCCATGGTTCCCCGGGTGTCGCCTTCAAGAACTCTGGTCCCAGCCCTGGTGAGGGCCATTGAACGGAAGTGGACGCGACTGCACAGGGAGATGCTTTACATTATCATTCTCTTAGCCCTCCGGCTAGAGAGGATGTTCAGTTGATTTATTTAATTCGATTGGCGGAATATGGTAGTAAATTGTGATTTCTTAATTGGTTAGAGTACTAGATTGTAATGTGGGTCATTTTCCAATTGTGAACCGCAAAAGATCCCTGGATGTAATCATTCTTTGGGGAGTATTATGTATGTTGCAGGATATAAAATCATGTTGTCCTTATTTAGATAAATAAATCGAGTGTCACCACCTTCTTTCTTTCTGATTATAATGTTCATGTGGTAAGAGCACGACTTCGATCAGATAGGCACCATAATCGAATTCTCTTAGTTTTATGACAATACTTGTTATAGAAAAAAAAAAAAAAAAAGAATCAAAATCTTTGACTATCGACTCGGATTGAAAGATGTTAAGAAGACACGACAGAGGCGAAATTATTAATTGTTGAAGGCTCTTAATCAGTAAGTACAGCTAGTCGAAAATAGTTGTAGCCAATGGGAGATATAAAGGGAAACAACCAAGTCCTGGAACATAGGCATCAGAAAATGATTTTCGACCTAATCGACAAAGGGCCATGACTAATGCAATCGGCGATAAGCTGATTACAAGCTAGTTATTTAAGTCACGGAGCCAATAATTCTAGATGCAACTGTCAAGACTCATAAAGAAAGAAGAACGTCTCGACTATGAAGAAGCGAAACCACCACAACTAGCGGAGCCATAGATCTCGTAAGTAATCAATGATGGAAGCTGAGAAATGAGGGTTATTACAACTGTTGAGTCGTGGAACGAGGGATATCTAAAGTAACTAATGATGCTAGATGTGGAGAGTGGAGAAGAAATAACCATAGGGAACTAGAATCGTTTGACTGTTTGTAAATTCAAGTTTTTTGAGCTTTAGATTGCATTTGATTTCTTTGTAACCGTTGGCGGCTGGTAGTTGGTGTAAATTCTCGAATTGTAATTTTTGTAAAGAACCACCAATCAAGCAATGAACAGCAGTTGTTCCTCTTTATTTTCAATTTATCATCGCATTTAAGTATCCTTCACATGGCTTAGAAACAATTCTCTCTAATCTCAAAACTATTAATTTCTCGTCATCTATGTTTCCTGTCCATGAATCGGCAAAGGACCCTTCACATCCTCTATTGATTGGTTCATTGATCACCACTTCGAAAGATATTTAGTTGACGTCGTTCTTGGGCGAAACAATACATCATTTCATCATTGTTCCGGTGAAAATCTATTCAATCATTAGGGCAAACACACATGATGCTCAAGGCCATGGTTACTTGCGCATGCAGTGACTTCAGCCATGGACTGCCATTGTCGCTGTTAACAATCTAAATGCATATCAAGAAGAAGAGGAGAAAAACATAAGAATTAATGAGGTTCGGCAGTGTGCCTATATACTCCTTTTAATCATCAAGTATGTACAAACCGGTATATGTACAATCAAACGGACTTCTTCTACAAGTCAAGTCTATACAGATTAGGAAAATAGAATAAGGAAAATAATATCAACCAATTAGGCACTAGAAATAAAATCACTTACAAATTAGCAAATTCCCGCTCATGCCAACAGTTGCTAACTATGCACTTAGCACAAATCTTAATCAACATTCGGATCCGTGGATAATGGGTTATTACGTAACGCCCCGCCCAAAGATGTTATTTCTAGATGATTTCAATGCATTCCACGGTCGTTCTAAGCATGAAGTGCCGTATCAACTCATTTCCGTTTGTCTTTCAATATATACAAAATCAGCACATAAACAGAAAGAAGAAAAGGAAGTGGCGGGACACGATTCCACATATACTAATACAAATTATCACCTCATATCTTGTAAATCACAACTGAAGAAACGGCGGAGACAGAAGCCGCGGAGACATTGCTCAGGGACCGAGCTTCCGACACAAGAAGCGACGAGCTCACAAATAGCGCCAGAAGCAAGAGGACGCATGCGACAGCGAAGCAGCTCTTATTGTTTCTCGCCATTGATATGGAAAATAAAAGGCAGGGTTTTGTTATCGGCAAAATGTAAGAGGCCGAGCGAAGTTGAACGAAGTACAACTAGGCGTCGAGATAAATAGTTTTAGCCAATGGGAGATGTAAAGGGAAATAACCAAGTCCTGGAACATAGGCGTCAGAAAACGAGGTTCGGCCTAATAAACAAAGGGCCATGACTAATGCGATCGGGATAAACTGAATACAAACTAGTTTTTTAAGTCATGGAGCCGATAATTTTGGATGTAACTGTCAAGACTCATAAAAGAATGGAGATCATTTCGGCTGTGAAGAAGCGAAACCAACACAACCGGTGGAGCCATAGATCTCGAACGCAATCAATGATAGAAGACGAGAAATGAAAATTATTACAACCGTTGAGTCGTGGAACGAGGGATTTCTAAAGTAACTAATGATGGTAGATTAGGAGAGTGGAGAAGAAAGAACCGTCGGGAACGGGAGTCATTTGATTGTTTGTAAATACAAGTTGCTGAGCTTTAGAAATCACATGGAATGCATTTGATTTTTTGTATCCGTTGTTAACGATTGTTAGTTGGTATAAATGCTCGAATGGTAATTTATGTAAAGAACCACCAATCAAGCAATGAACACCACTTATTCAATTTTACTTTTAGTTTACCTTCACATTTAAGTACCCCTTTACATGGCTTAGACACAATTATTTCTGATCTCCCAACTGTTGATTTTCTTGTCGATTACATTCCTATCCAAGAATTGGCCAAGACCCTTCACATCCTCTTTCGATTGGTTGATCGAACACTACTAAGAAAGATATTTCATCAATTTTTTTTTTTGGGGGCTAAACAATACATTATTTCATCATTGTGCCAGTGAAAATCTATTCGAAATCATTAGGGCAAACACACATGGAGCTCGTGACCATAGTGGCTCGTGTATGCGTTCAGTTCAGCCATGGCTGCCGTTGTGGCTAACTACGCCCTTAGCGCAAATCTTAATCGCCATTTGGAACCGTGTGTATAATGGGTTATTACGTAATGCCCCGCACAAAAGATGTTTTTCTAGGATGATTCTGATGCATCCCACAGTCGGTCTAAACATGCGAGTGCCATGTCAACTCATGTCTGTTTGTCCTTCAATATAATATAGGAAAAAAACCAAAAAAAGGACTGATATTACGCACTATCCAAATAAGAAATCAAAGAATTACACCATACCCCACCAGTCAAATTAATAAATGAATCAACTTAGTATATTATCCTAGCTAGCTAGAGGGCTTAAAGAGTTCTGAAGTAAAAAATCTCTCCGGTGCTATGGCGACCGCTTCCGGTCAGTGGCCCTCACCGGGGCTAGGACCAGAGTTTTTGAAGGCGACACCAGGGGAAGCGTGGCCCTTCCCTCCAGGGCTCGGACCAGAGTTTTTGAAGGCGACACCAGGGTAAGCGTGGCCCTTCCCTCCAGGGCTCGGACCTCCTTCGGCCTTGATCACCCCGATGTACATCCCCTCGATCAACACTTGGATCCCCTTCTTCACGGTGCCACCGGAGACAGAAGCGGCGACATTGCTGAGGGGCCGAGCTTCTGACACAAGGAGCGACGAGGTCACGAACAGCGCCAGAAGCAAGAGGACGCATGCGGCAGCGAAGCAACTCTTGGTGTTTCTCGCCATTTTGAAAAAGGAAGACAAGGCAGAAGAAGGATGGTCTCTACGTATTGGCAAAAATTGACGGGAAAAAGTGAAGTCCGGCGATGTTTCTCTGGGATTGCGTTTGAGCTGAAGGACCCAGGTGTGGATGGGTATATATAAGGATTTCAGGAAGGCGGTAAGGGCTCAAGCACGAGTCGCAATTGAATTTGACGGTACAGAGAATTTAAATTCTCGCTATTCTTAAGCACGTGGGGAGTCGTGGTGCCGCCACCTCCACTTGCTGGCATCGCTTGCATGGAACGATGGGACTTATTACCTGGAAACATCATGGAAGCTCACTATTTGGAGGAAGCACATATATACAAAACTCCATGCGGCTGTCCAATTTTGAAGGTTGCTACGCTAAATTCAGTCAAAGTTCAACAGCAACTTAGATTAAGAATGAGGGATCCACTTGAAGAGCTCGAAACGAACATTCCTTGTTGCCTGCTCCTCCTTGTCACTATCGTTGCCTGTCCTCTTTGACTCATGCCGTGCAATTGAGCTAAGGGGCACGCGACTAACAATATCACATGAGTCCGCTGATTGGGCGAGGAAGAGGATCGCTGGATCTATCCACCATGCCGCTCCAATGCGGATCGGAGCTCTGGTCGTCATTGAGCAGCAGCGCTGCCGTATCATCTCCGGTCAACAAATTTAGCGTCAGCCAAATGTCTAGGATAAGAGAGAGATAGAGAGGCAAATTGCTCCAGATATAGTCAATGACAAAACTCGTTGCCGATACCACTAGTAGAGGTGGCAAAATAATTCCAAGAATCACTTTTTTAATTAAAATCAATTGCATACTCGTGCGACGTGATACCTACATTTTCAGAGACAATCATTTAAAAAAGATGGTTATATTAAAGGGAAAATTTTAAATAAGGACCCAAAGTGTCATCATTTTCTCAAAAGAGGACCTAAAGTGAAGTTTGTCTCAAATAATAACTCAAAGTAACATCATTTTCTCAAAAGAGGGCCTGAAGTGAAGTTTATCTCAAATAAGGACCCAAAGTACCATCCATTTCTCAAAAGATGACCTGAAATGAAGTTTGTCTCAAAGAAAGACCCAAAGTAGTCATTTAGTCTCAAAGAAGGACCTCACTCGTTGGCCGGTGAATAGATGCAAATTCGATGTATACTCCGGTGGCCTGATTACGGTATTTTCATCCATTTTTTATTTTTTATTTTTCATTTTTGGTTGCCCCATTCATCATCTTCTTCATCCCCGGTCACTTCTTCTTGCCCAAATCAAGAACACCGGACTTGGGGAAAGGCCAGCCGAGCGTCGACGAGGGCTCAACACCCATCATCGGCAGCGAGCGAGGGCCATCGAGCCCTCGCTGGCCATGGGGGAGGGGGGCCGTCCAAATCGAGGCCCTACGAAAAGCTCCTCGAGGGCAAAAGGGGTACCTGAAGAAGTCATCGATTTGGGAACGATGGAGGGAGGAATGGATGAAGAAAGTGATGTGGGCATCCTAGTCGTAATCCTAACAGAAGACGAGGTTGTCGGTGGAGCAGCCGGCGGAGGTGGGGGAGGTCGCCCCTGACAGCCATCGGCAAAGTCACCCCTCGCCGTCCCTGGGCAAGGGCTCGCCCACCTCACTAGCCACTAATAAGGGCCTACAAGTCCTCACCCGCAGCCAATGAGGGCTCAATAACCCTCGCCAACCACAACTGAGGCCACCCTTGCCAGATCTGGCAAGGGTCGGCAGCCATGGGCGAGGGCTTAGTGGCCCTCACCTACTGTCAATAATGGATGTCCAACCCTTGCCGACCCTCACTAACGGCTAGCGCTTGCTGGCCTTTCCCAAGTCCAATGTTCTTGAGAAGAAGATGAACAAGGGATGAAGAAGATGATAAACAGTGCCACCATTGACCCAAAATAATAATAATAATAATAATAATAATAATAATAATAATAATAATAATAATAATAATAATAAAAACAAGACAACCGAAAATTAAAAAAAATTTTAAAAAAATTGGACAAAAATATCCTTGATCAAGCTACTGGAATATGTATCGGAGATGCATTTATTCACCAACCGGCAAATAAAGTCCTTCTTTGAGACTAAATGATCACTTTGGGTTTTTATTTGAGCATGCACTCCACTCCGCGCCCTCTTTTGAGAAAATGAAAGCACTTTGGGCCCTTATTTGAGACAAACTTCACTTCGGGTCCTCTTTTGAGAAAATGATGATACTGTAGGTCCTTATTTGAAATTTTCCCTATATGGAAATAATGACCATTCTATATAAGTTTATGACCTTGTAGAAGGTTGCTTCCCCGCTTTTCGTATTGGCAAGAAAACTTTGCATTATAGAGAAATTTCTTTTATGAATTTATGTAATTATGTTTTAATTGTTATAACGGTAATATCATTCATACTTCACAATATTTTTAGTTTAGAACAAAACCTATATGCGAAGTAATAAAAAAATCGCGGACTACATAAAAGAAATCTCATTTAGGGTTTTTGGCAACAATGCATTTTGGTTGCTATGACTTTTGTACCAAGAACAATTTTCTTTTCGTTGCCTATAACAAAAAGAAATCAAATACCTTCAGTGACAACATTTGTTTTGTTGATATAGATAGAATTACCAACGAAATTGGAAAATTCGTTACCATGGCCTATGCCGACGCAAATGGACTGACGAAATAGCGAACTTATAGCAGCAGAATCCTTTTGTTGGTAAAGCTCATTTTTATTGTCCCACAAATAGTAGTTTTACAAATAGGTGAATCGAAAGAAACGTAAATAAATATAAAGAAAACTTCCAAAAAAAATTATAGTCATTGAAAACTCTTCAAGGGCCGGATCTCTCTCTCTCTCTCTCATTTACAAACACACACACACCCCAATCCTACGCTACAGCTCAAATACATCCTGGAGAAACATCATCTAACTTCGCTCGTCCCCTTACATTTTGCCGATAACAAAACCACTGCCTTTTCTTTTCCACATCAATGGCGAGAAACACCGAGGCTCGCTTCACCGTCGCATTCGTTCTCTTGCTTCTGGTGCTGCTTGCGAGCTCATCGCTCCTTCTGTCAGAGGCTAGGCCTCTGAGGTTTGTCGCCACTGGTTCTGTTTCCGGCAACCCGGTGAAGAGGGGAATTGAGGCGTCGATCGAGAGGCTGCCCATGGAGGCGATCAAGGCCGGAGGTTGGAAGAGCCCCCGAGGGAAGGGCCAGGGTTACTTTGTCACCATCAAGAACTCTGGCCCCAACCCTGGCGGCGTGGGCCACTGATTAGAAGCGGTCACACCACTCGGGCGACATTCTTTACATTATTATTCTTTCAGTTCTCCGGCTATGGATGATGTTCTGTTGATTTATTGATGTTCTCTCAGCCCTCCAGCAAGGGTCGTTTTCTAATTGAGATCCACGATAGATCCTGGGATGTTGTCATTCTTTTGAGAGTCCAATGAATGTTAAAAGATATAGAAGCATTTGGACCTAAGCAAGTTCTTAAAAGACTTCATCCTAGTTCAATCAAAATAAGGAATGTAGATGGGGAGCACACTTCATTGGAAGACAGGCGCGGTTGGCCCCTGTTTATTGGAAACAACCCTTGTATCGATGGGGTTACCCCATAAACAACACCTATGATCCAAGGCACACCCATTACTTTAAAACACGTGTCACTAATTATGCGCTTAGCGCAAATCTTAATCACCATTCGGATATGTGGATAGTGTGTTATTAATTTCGGGTTGCTGAAAATTCCCGACCTGAACCGAAAAGTTCTGATATTATGGGTTCGGGTCTCTTTTATTTTGGGTAGTAGGTGAAATAACCGGCACCATAGTGGTTTTGATTTGGTTCGGGTGCCCAAATGAAACCGAAACACATTCTCGTCTCCAGAGAGCACGAAGCCCTCCAAAAACGTCTCCTTCTCCGTTATTATCCCGTTGCCATTTGCACTTCGATACATCTAAAGATAGAAAAGCACATTTATCTATGTTGAATTTCGACTCATCAATGCCAAATTCAAGATTGAGCCAGATACTTTTAAAGTTATCTGGAGATGAAAATCTAGTAATACCAACAATGCTGAGTAGAAGATGAAAATCAACGGCGGGAGAAGAAGATTGCCTTGCAAAGCTCCGCAAAACTGGAACCCCAAACTCCATTAGACAGATAAATAAGGAGTACGCCACATCTGAGATCTAGGGCTCGACTCGGCCTTCAACCTTGTGATTGGATCGGAGCAAACCTTGGCTCAGTGTCTTTACCGCATTTCCGGTTCAGGCGGCACACGGTTCCAATCGCAATGACCGTACAACAATCATGTGCAGCTCAGATAAGCTCAGATGAAACCCAAACCAAATCGAATCATTGACACCTCTTAGTTATTAAGTAATAGCCACCTAAATTTTGAGGACCATTCGGATGCATCCCATGATTAGTCTAACATGAATTTGTGGGGAAGGGGATAACTTGGGTTAAACTAGCCAATTCAAACGCAATATAGCCGGACGACAAAGATGGATTGTATTTGGCGTTAATTTTATGTTTATTTTTAATTTTATAAATTTTTTTGGTAAAGAAAAAAATTTATAAAATTTCTGATTTTTTTTTTTTTTTTTTGGAATTTGTCATTTCTGAAACTTTCCCAATCACGAGGAACGTGTTGCCTGTTTTTAACAACAATACATTTGGTTACTAATAATGCCAGAATTGAAATACCTTAAGCAACAAGAAATGCTTTGTTGGTATAGATAGAATTACCATCAAAATTAGAAAATCCGTTACCAATGTACCATGGCCTATATTGACGCGATTGTACCGATCGAAACTAGGCAAGGAGCCAGTACCTTGTAGCAACAAAACATGCACTTATGGCAACGAAATCATTTTTTGTTGGTAAAGCTTGGTTTTCTTGTAGTGAAAATGGTAGTTTTAAGATTAGGTAAAATGAAAGAATATAAATAAATATATACCCAAAAAAAGTTTGTTTGGGAAAAAAATTGAATAGGCCTTATCATCTCTTTTTACGAAGATTTATATAAAAAAGTATAAATTTATTATAATTATGATCATTCAATCTTAAACCCCATTTTTCTCCCCAATTGAGTCTTAAACATTTAGCATTTACGTCAATTTAGTGAATTCAATCAATTTTGATAAAAAAAATTATTGACCTAGACGTGAGCCGCACCATGCGTATACAATTGGCCAAAAACTATTTAGGACTAAAATGACACGATTACAATAGGTTTAGGATTTTTTTTTTTTTTTTTGTAATTTATCCTCTCTTTCTATCTATTATTTCATTTTTTATTTATCACTTAGTCACTTAAATATATATAGAATTACCATATAGAAAGAAGGAAAAAAAAAAAAGAAAGAAAAGAAAGTAGGACACGACTCCACGTAAATTAATAAAGCTTTCATTTCATATCTCGTAGATCTATGACCAGTATATATATCGTAGATCACGACTAGAACAGCAATGGACGTTACAAACAAACACTCCACCCAAATAAAGAAATCAATAAATTATGTCATATCCCACCAATCAAATTTAGAAATAAATCAACTATATATATCCTATCTAGCCAGCTAGAGGGCTAAAAAAATGATAATGGAAAAATATATTTTGGTACGATCACGACCACTTCCAATCAGTGGCCGTCGCCCGGGCCGGGACCAGATTTCTTGAAGGCGACGCTGTGGTAGACGTGACCCTTCCCTCTGGGGCTCGGACCGCCTCCAGCCTTGATCACCTAGAGCCCCTCGATCAACATTTGGATCCTGTTCACGGCGACGCCGGAAACAGAATCCGCAGTGACATTCCTCAGGGGCCGAGCTTCTGATGCGAGGAACAAGAAGCTCAACGAGCAGCACCAGAAGCAAGAGAGCGCATGCAGCAGCAAAGCCACTCCTGGTGTTTCTCGCCATTTTCGAAATGGAAGACAGAGAACGATGCTCTGTATCTATTGGCAAAGCGGGACAAGAAAAGTGAAGTCCGATGATGTTTCTCTGAGAAGATCATTGGAGGAGCGATAAAAAATTCTTTCCATCTGGCTGAAGGTCACGTTCAACTCTAGAGAGACCCGTCCTCCAGACCTCCCGCATTCATCTTGTTTTATGGACGTTGATGACAATCATTAAGCTAAGTCGAGCGTTTTACTTTATTTTTTAATTTGATTGTGTGTGATTACTTTTTGCAATTCAAACTATTTATAATTGTGTTTTCGTTTCTTGTCCAGATTAAGCTTATGCAAGAAAAAGGAAAAGAAGAACATGCAAAGGCGAAATAGTGAATGCACGAAAGAGGGGGGAGATCATTCGAGGCGATTTCATTTACATCATGGAGGTTCTCGGTCATGTTCAGGATCCTCTACACTTTGGCAGTTATCCGGCAAGCACACACCCATTAGGTCCGGCGAAGAGTCTCGTTCCTTCACCGACGCGTCCGCAGCTCTTCTAGCAAACTCCCAGGACTAATAGGAGTCCTTTACCGCACGGCGAGTCTCCTTGCTACATTTAAATTCTCCACTGCAGGCTACCCAGCACACCAAATCAGACCAGTTTCGTGAATCGCGGCGAATCCAATGATCGTGGTGTTTTTCTATACAGCAACCACTTGTTTTGCAAGACAACCACTAACCCTGGCAATAGTTTCTACTATACTTAGGGATCCTCTTATCAACATTGGTCCCCCTTCCGCATGCCTCCTGTGACTCGGCCGAAGAGCTCACCAATCTATTGTGGCCTCAGTTTTATCGCTCTTCAACCATTGGCTAGTGTTGTTCTAGCCTCGCCAGCCCCAGGTTCCTCAAGGAAACTCCATCACCAGCCTGCATAGTGGTCCTCACGTTCCCTAGGTTTAATTTTCATTTGTCTCGTGCAGGAAAGTGGAGTTATGTTCAACTTTCCATAATAGATTAGTTTTATTATATATTCTCAATTGCATGTTATTAGTAGATAAAACCTCAGGTTAATTGTTTTCAATTGAACCTGTTATTATTTCGATTGTTTTCCTACATTAACTAAGACCTATTAGGTTTTGGGACCTTTGGACACTAAGGTCAGACCTTATTATTGTCTTGGTTGCTTCGATATGTTGATTGGGTTAATGATTGCCTCATTTTAACATGCTAATGTTGTGCCAAATCAATGTGTATTTTGATGCATCATAATCAATCGTCGTTGCGCGTCAAATAGAATTAATAATCATGTTGTGTAGATAGGGTTAATTAGTAATTGCATCTCATGCACTACTCATATTGCATATCATAAAAAGGAAAATGTTAAAAAGAGTTAGCATTGCATTTTTAAGTCGATATTCTTTTCATAAAAGTTATTAGGTCATACATAGTCTTAGGATTTTAGTTGTTAAAATAACACTTCATATAGTCTGTATTTTAGAATAAATTAATGATTTCTCATAGGCCATTCATATATGTTAATCAAAAGTTAGAATTACAGTCTCACATGGATCGCATATTAGCTCATCATTATATCATACATAATATTCATGCATTATGTTTGCATATTTTTCTAGAATGATAGTTTACAGAAACCTTGTGGCAATGGATAGGGATCCACTTGCTGTTAGGTGAATTGTAAGTGCACAATATCTACAAGTAATAAAGTAATGAGTGAGTATCATTCCCATTAAAATTATCTCTAATTATCCAATTATTTATCGAAGATGATCAATCAAAAGATTTAGCTAACCAACTCGGAAAGGCAAGTAAAAAGTGAACTAAACTAATTAAAGGATTGAAATATAGAAGAGCTGAAATTTAAAGGATTCAACAGCTAATAAATATTGTAAAATAAACCTAATCTAAAGCAAATAAAAAATTAACAAGTTAAATTTCAAGATTTTAACAAAGACCATAAAGTTTTAGAGCATCCAACTTCATCTAACCACTCATAACTAATTCTCTTAACTTGTCATGCAACAAATTAATTCCCAATTATGTTGGTGAAGTTTTCCTAAGTTAGATTATAAGCCAACCTCTGTCTAATAATCCCTAATTAAATATATTAACCCACACTAACCTTAGGTGAATTTAAACTACCTGAAGGCATTAAGTTCTTGTGAAAATTACCAAATTTAATCTAAGTAATCCCAACCAAGATCTACTATCGTAACCACACAAACAAACTAGTGTATCTTGACCTAAATTTAATTTATGATTCAATATCACTAGTGCTCATGCATGCAATCTCCATTCGGTATCATGCACATAAAAAATCATTTAAAAGTTGGCCAAACTTCTAAAAGCATTAAGATCATGATAGAGAACGCCACAATCAAAACATTTATATTGCATAAACAAGTCTTAAAAGTCAATCAATCATGGTTAAGTTCCATTGTAGCTTTAACAAAAGAAATTTAGAACATAATTAAAGCTAAACTAACAACAAAAATTAAAGAGAACATAATATTAAATTAAAACAAATTCACCAATTTGAGTCACAAATAAGTTCGAGTTTGCCTCCTCCTTCTCTCCTTGATATGCACTAATTTCACTAATAAAATAGAAGCATAAAACTAACTAAGAAAACCTAAAATCTAGTGGCTCCTCCAAAGCTCATTTGGAATTTGAAATATGCAATACAAGAGGGATTTATCAGTCTAGCTTTTTTTTTTTTTTTCAGAATTAAATATTTTGGAAATTATTAAAATATTCTGGAAGATACTGAGATATCCTAAAAGATATTGAGATATTCTAGAAGATGCTAAGATATTCAAGAAAATATTGAGGCATATGGACTGATATGTAAATCCAGCATAGACAAATGGGAAATTATGCATATGATCCTAGTGTGCTTTGCAAATGATGCACAAGATCCCTTATAAATTTAAAAGTCATATTTCCTACAAAATTCAATAAAATTACATAAGTAGCAGATAAATTCACCCAAAATTCAATAAAACTTAGCAAATATCAAGCTTAGATTAATAGAGTTATCAATTACCTCCAATTTAAAGGTTTGCTAATCCTCGAGCAAACAATAGAAGCAAACAAACCTCATCTCCAATTATCACCATTCATTCACTCACAACTTAAAGGAAAACATAAGTCCTATCAAATCCAAAACCAATACATAAGTTATATCTAACCTTAACCATGCAATCCACATGTGTGATCCTTGACTTCCCAAACCCAAAATCCACTAACCAAATCTCATAAGTTTGCTTTTAGTTCTCTCTATTAATGAAAATCAATACCCAGCCAAAGACCAATAGGTCTTTAAGGCTTATAATGTCGCTAGACTAAGGGTAGGATATAAACGATTTAAACTCAATACACCCCATAAACATGTCAATTCTCAAAGCATTTTAATTAAATAGGATTCAAGATATATTCTCCATCTATTTACACTATCATAGCAATGTAATTTATAAACACTTAACACTTTAAAGCTTCCATTGATTCTCTTTCCACACTTAACGGCAAAGTCCCTCTCTAAGTCTCTCTCATAGTGTAGTGTTAACCCATTAAATATTCAAAAGGCTTACTCGTGCTGAAAGTCAAATGGTGAGGACTCGTATAAGCAGTACCAGAGTAAACAAGTTCCATTTAATAACTTGTACTTAAACCTTTTTCTTCTTTTTTTGTTACCGTTTTTTTTTTTTTTTAAATAACTTTTGATGACTACTTCAAGCTTCGACAACTTTAGATACATCAAGAATCCCTAACTATTAAAGTAGTTTTAAGGATAAACATGCCTATGGGGTATAGGGTAAGATAGGATAGTTAATTAACATTAAAGGTCATCAAACGAAAATAGGCTAACTGAAAACTCAAAAGGTTACCAGGGATCAATTGACAAGGTAGGCTTGAAAGGCTCAAACGATCCAAGGAATGCCTATATCACCTTTTTTTTTTTTTTTATTTAGTATAACATATCAATTTCAAGAGAACATCAAATAAATTCTTAGAATTAGGTGAGTTCTAGATAATCACATACTTCCCATTGATCTTTTCTAAGTAAACATAACTCAAAAAACAAGGAGAGGTGCTCAAAATATGGTTTGCACAATGAAGATTAAGACTAACTCATATATCAATCTCAAGTTAAACAAGATTTATTATCCCCTGAAAATCGCAACAACTCATAACCACGAAAAGGACATCAATCTTGTAAATTAAGATTCGAAAGTCATCATCTCCTATAAAGTTTGATTCAAAAATATTTCAAAATTTTCAAATAAGCCCAGAAATGTTCAAAACTGGCAAAAATTTTAGCATGAAAATTTTTAAAAATTTTTTATCCTTCATCCCCAACTTAAAATGAAGCGTTGTCCTCAATGCATAAGAAAAAAGAATTAAAGACAACTAATGAGGCAACCAAATTAGAATAGAGTGAGGTTTGAAATACTCTCCTGGATATGTGAAGATGCCAATTGTCCATGTTAAATCAAGCTTGGTAGAGTGAGGACTAGCTTAGGTCTGTGGTTAGAAACTATTCGAAGAAAATTTCTTGGCTGCACGATCACACGGACCTTTCTTCTACCTTTGTGGCGCATGGTAAGGTAACAAAAGATGCATTCTACCTCATGCTCGTGCATACTGTTATCCTTGTAAAACAGAAAATTTGTACCACAAAAATTCTTCTTCCTTTTTTTTAAGATAACACACAAACCAAACAAACACAAGAAATAGAATATTAAAATGCCTCCCAAGAAGTGCTTGCTTTACAGTTCGTAGCCAAACTCTGCCCATACTTTTAAGTAGGTGGTACCATGGTGATGGAAGATGTTTGGGTATCGAAACCTCCTCCATAATAGTGCTTGAGCCTATGATCAGTCACCTCGAAAGTCTCCTCCTTCTCATTGGTAATCTTGACGACTCCAAAAGGGAATACTTTAGTGATGGTGTAAGGACTGGTCCATCTAGGCTTCGACTTACCTAGAAACAAATGAAGATGGGAATTATATAATAAAACTTTTTCACCCACATGAAACTCCTTCCTTAAAATGTGTCAATCATGCCATCTCTTTATTTTCTCCTTGTAAATTCTTGCACTTTTGTATGCACCATTACACATCTCTTCCATCTCATCCAACTGAAGCAATCTTTTCTTACTTACTGCCTACATATTAAAGTTAAGTTTCTATGAAGCCCAATATGCTTTTTGTTCCAACTCAACAGGTAGGTAACCTACTTTTCCATACTGTGGGGATTGTCGGATCCCCAAAAACCGGATTCAACCCTAAATCGAACCCCTAAACTTGCGTGGAAGACGAGCCCGGGATTTCTATATGCATCACCGATCCTAAGGCACATCACAGAATTGAACGTACCTTGTTAGCCACAAATTAAACACCAACGCCGCCAAGAGAAGAGAAAAAACGGTCCTGTTTGATCCGATGACGGCAATTCGCCTTGGAGGAATAAGGGTGTCGTCTCTTGATGCCTACTGTTCTTCGTTTTCTCTTTGGAGTCTTTTTGGAGGGAGAGAAGGAGAATACGTACGTAAAAAATGCCAAAAGGTATCTTCTCCCTCTCTCTTCCCCCCCTTATATACATCCCTCCAAAAAACAAAAAACACACCCCTTCATTATATCTCTCCATCCATGGGCCCTAATTTTGTGGGCCGGGCTTTTAGGCCCAACATGGGCGGACAGGCCAACTTAGGCCCATCCGAATAATTAATTAAAATCATCACATACAAAGGCCAAAAATGTGACATGCCAATAAGAGTTTTGAAAGCAGTTTCATAAGCCCACAAAGTATCATCAAGTTTTCTTGCACAATCCTTCCTATTAGTGTTCACAGTCTTTTTCAAAATTCTATTTATCTCCCTATTAGATATCTCAGTTTGACCACTAGTTTGGGAATGACAAGCAGTAACTATCTTATGAGTGACTCCATATTTATGCAAAAGTGACTCAAATTGTCTATTCGTGAAGTGTGCTTTCGTCACTTATAATGACCATAGGTGTACCAAACTGAGTATAGTTGTACTTTTTCAAGAAATTACAAGTAACTCTGACATCATTAGACTGCCAAGCCACAGCCTCTACCCATTTAGACACAAACTCACAGGAAACCAATATGCAAGTATTATCGAAAGATGGAAACGAACCCATGAAGTCAATGCCCCAAAATTAAACAATTCAGACACTGTAATATTGGTTAAGGGTATTTCATGCCTTCTAGATACATTCCTAGTCCTTTGACACCTATTATAATGAGAGATATAAGCATATGTATCCTTAAAAAAAGAAAGCCGATAAAATCTACATTGTAAGACCTTAATAGCAGTCTTAGTGGCATTATAGTGACCACTCGCCTCTCCATCATAACAATGAAAAGAATGTTAGATTTTTCTTCATTAGCAACACAACTTCTAATAACTCGGTCAGCAAATACCTTAAACAAGTAAGGATCCTTCCAAAAGTAGTGTTTAACATCGGAGCGAAACTTCTTCCTTTGTTAACAATTCAAGTTAGGGGAAAGGATGTTACTTATCAAATAGTTCACAATATTTGCATACCATGACATTTTGATTTTCAAGGAAAAGAGTGCCTCATCAACAAAGTCATCCAAGATTAATACTGCACCACTAGGGACATTCAGCAACTTAGATAGGTGATCGGCCACAAGTTTCTCGGTCCATTTCTTGTCCTTGATCTCTAAATCAAACTCTTGAAGCAATAAAATCCAACGAATCAACTCTAGTTTCGCATCCTTCTTTGCCAACAAGTACTTTAAAGCTGCATAATCAATATAGACAATCACTTTAGAGCTGATCAAATAAGAATATAATTTATCAAAAGCAAAAACAACTTCCAAAAGCTCCTTTTCAGTGGTGATATAATTCAATTAGGCTTAATTAAAGGTTTGGCTAGCATAATGTATGGCTCGAAAAATTCCATCCTTTCTTTGATGAAGCACGACTCCAACAATGTAATCGCTAACATCACACATCAATTCAAAGGCAAGCTCCAATCCAGTGACATCATTACAAGATTCAAAATTAGCTTCTCCTTCAAGGTCTCAAATACCTACAAATATTTAGAGTTAAAATCAAATTTATCATCTTTTTAAAGAAATTTTGTGAGTGGTCTTGCAATCTTGGAGAAGTCCTTTACAAATCGCCTTTAAAACCCTACATATCCTAAAAATCCTTAAAGTAATTTCACATAAGTAGAAGGCAGCAATTTGAAGATAACTTCAATTTTGGTTCGGTCCACTTTAATACCTTTAGCAGAGATTTTATGGCCTAACACTATCTCGTCCTATACCATAAAATGACACTTCTCTTAATTTAGTATAAGGTTAGTCTATTCACATCTTTGTAATACTAAAGTTAAATTATGCAAGCATGAATTAAAAGATGTAGCACAAACAGAGAAATCATTCATGAAAATCTCAATGTATTTCTCTATCATATCAGAAAAATGGCCATCATGCATTTTTGAAATGTAGCGGGTGCATTATAAAGACCAAAATGTATCCTTTATATCCAAATGTACCATAAGAACAAGTAAATGTAATATTTTCTTAATCATTAGATACAATAGGGATTTGGTTATACTCTAAATATCCATCTAAAAAACAATAATACTCATGTCTTGCAAGTTTCTCTAACATTTGATCAATGAAAGGCAAAGAAAAGTGATCCTTACGAGTGACATCGTTCAATTTTCTATAATCAATGCAAACTCATCAACCCATGACCATTCTAGTCGAAATTAATTCATTATTTTCATTGTTTATAACAATCATAACTCCCTTTTTTGGCACTACATGCGAGGAACTCACATAATCACTATTAGAAATTGGATAGAAAATACACATATCAAGTAGCTTAATCACTTCAGCTTTCACAATTTCTTGCATTTTCGAATTGAGCCTCCATTGTAGTTGGATGACTGGTTTGTATTTGCCCATTCATAAAAATTTTGTGCATGTAAATCGAATGGCTTATTTTCTTTATGTCCGCAATGGTCCATCTAATTGCACTCTTGTTCTCTCTAAGCATTTTAAGTAACTTGCCTCTATCACCCCCGTCAAAGAAGAAAAATAATGACCGGATAAGAAATACCATCAAGGAAAGCGTATTTTAAATGAAAAGGTAAAAGTTTAAGCTCAAGAGTCTGTGATTCTGCAATTGAGGGTTTCGGCTTCCTTGCACTTGACTCCAACTCTTTAAATTTGGATGCTTTCCATATTTGGCATGATGGACTTACTTTTAGAAACTCAATGGCCTCCCTAATTTCTTCATTCTCAGCTTCTTCCTCCTTTGGCCAAGCCAAACATGCTTCTATAGGGTCTTGAATTGTATTTACACATGGACTCCACTTCCTTATTTATGGTGTCTATCTTCAAGCAATCTCCCGATCTCTTAGAGTTTTTCATGGCCTTGAAGACATTGAATGTGACTCTATTTTCTCCTACTATAAGGATCAATTTTCTTTGTTGTACATTTATAAGAACTCTTCTCATGACTAAGAATGGTCAGCCCAAGATGATAAGAACTTCTCCATCTCTAGCATAAAGAAATCCGCCGAGAAGATAAATTTATCTACTTTCACTAAAACATCCTCCATTACATATTTGATAGATATATCTGCCAATTGTAGAGACATGGTGGTCACCTTTACTTCATCCACATCTAGTTTCACAAATACTAAATAACGCATTTAGTTTATACCAACATCAAGATCACATAAAATTTTATTAAAGTAAGCACCATCAATATTGCATGGAACAGTAAAACTCTCTAAATCTTTTAATTTTGGTGGTAGCTTATTTTGAAGGATGATTGGACATTCCTCATTCAACTTCACGATCTCATACTCTTCTAACTTCATTTTGCTAGCTAGGATCTCTTTTAAGAAGTCAGCATAATTTGGCATTCAAGTTAAAGCATCTACAAAAGGAAAGCAAATGTGCAATTGTTTAATATAATCTAAAAATTTTGAAAATTGCTTATCTTGCTTGTATTTAGTTAGCCCCTCCATAAAAGGAATAAGTGGAACATATGGCATTAGAGAATAGTTCCTTTTCAGAAATAATTCTTTTTTATTTCTACCCCGGAAAACCATTTCTAAATAAAATAAGGTGTTTGTTAACTATACAAAATTTCTATTCTTGAAATAGAAAAAAAGAGTAGAAATGCATTTGGTACGATTTTTTTATTTTTTGTATTTATTTATTTTTTATTCTTGCTCATGGACTGCTGCCCGTCGCCTATTGCTCGTTGTCGCCACCTGCTGCCCACCGCCGCCCGTCACTTGTCGTTGTTGCTTGCCGCGGCCATGACGTCGATCAGGGGGCGACGACGACGGGCGGCCAGCGGTTGCGCAGCAAAGAACGGCGATTGGTGGCGGTCCTCGGAGGTAAAGGGTGGCCAATGGGTTGTGGGTGGCAGCGACGACGATCAAACGGTGGCGGCGACCATCGTCGCAGCCGGTGGGGCGACAGTCAGCAACGGCCGGCTGGAGGTGGCTGGCGGTTGGCAAGCGGCCACCCAAGGCCACAACAAGCAAGAAAAACAAAAGAAAAAAAGAAAAGAAAAAATTGGCTTATTTCTAGAAATTGTTTCCGAGAACAAGAAGTTACTTTTTTTTTATTTCTTATTTCTTTTCCAAGTCTGTTCCCGGGAATAAAAGTTTTACCAAACGAATTTCTATTCTTTTTTCTTTTTTTGGGAGCAAAAGAACAGAAATTTGGAGAAACAGAAATGTTACCATGCAGGCCCGAAGCGTTACCATGCGCACCCTAAGAGATTCGTCTTTTGTATATGAAAACTAATATTTTCAGTGCAAATCATTGATTATGTCTTCGAGTAAGCTACTTTTCCAGATATTCATCTCCAATAAGCTTCGACATGATTTTCAATGTGTCCTCACCCTCTACAATTAACCAACTGTTCTCAATCAAATTACCCTAACATTGCAAGAAACATTAGCTTCGAGATTTGGGAAAAGTGCCAAAAAAATTCCTAAATCTTTTGCCTTTGTGCCGAATTAGTTCTAAATCTTTTTTTGGTGCCAATTCAATCCTAAACCTTTTTACGTTGTGCCAATTCAGTCCTTTCCGGCCAAGTTGGTCGAATTTTTGTCTTTTTCCTCCAGCCAATCATCGAGGTTCGGCAATCAGCCAGAGGCGATGACTGGCAAGGGCGAGGCCGACCTCGCCGGCCACCTCATGGGCGAGGGTCGAGCCTTGCCCCATGGCCGGCGAGGCTCGACCTTGCCAGATCCGATGAGGGCAAGCCTTGCCGCCTAGCACAAGGCTCGACCCTTGCTCGCGAGGTGGCTGGAGAGGTCGAGGCCGACCTCACCGGCCGTCGCCTCTAGCCAGTCGCCAGACCTCGGCGACCTAATGGAGGAAAAAGACAAAAAATAAATATTAATAAATAAATATTATTAAAATATTATTAAAAGTTGTCCACGCGCGCCGATCGTGCCACGTCACCACCAAAGATCCAGCAAAAAATCCTGGCCAAAATTGGCTAGAAAAGACTGAATTGGCACAATATAAAAATGTTTAGAATTGAATCAGCACAAAAAAAAATTTAGGACTAAATCGGTATAAAGGTAAAAAGTTTAGAACTTTTTTGGTACTTTTCCCAATCATTCTTACAAAAGAGAAAATGAAGAAGTACATCTGATATCAGGAAACTCATCGAACATACACCGTATGTCAAAAACAAACCCTGGCAAGATAGAGATGATATAACCGTAGGAAGAAGGAAAAGTGTGACCCCGTTCCTTGGCCCACACGTTTGCACGGAATCATTGACCATCGTAGCTTTATATTTAATCGCACATCACGAACACTACATACAAATGGTCCAGGTCCCCATCTGTGGCAAGACGATGAAAACTATCAAGTCTGCCGCTAGTCGCCAAAACCACTACAATCTCCTCGAAGTCCCACTAAAGGACAAGCAAGTGCCAATAGATAGACACAGATTGCACACGAAACCATAGTGATGTTTTGTGGTACGATATCAATAATGCCTTTCTTGAAACGTGAATAGATATGAAAATCAATTAAAAAAAATGTTGAGGATCATTTATTAATTCTTGAATAGGAAATGTGGTCGGTTAACCTCAAGCTATTATTGCTTGAGTTTGCAAAACCTCGGCGAGGGGTTGTCGACACTATATCTAGGGGAAAAGTGTCAAAAAAGTCATAAAGCTTTTCTTTTTTGTCGATTTAGTCCTAAACCTTTTTTTAGTGCCAATTCAGTCCTAAACCTTTTTACGTTGTGCCAATTTAATCATTTTCCGGCCAATTTTGGCCGAATTTTGCTGACTGGATGCCGGCCGACTAACGTGGCCTGATCGACGCTGACGTGGACAACTTTTAATAATATTTTTATTTTTTATTTTTTATTTTTTTAAATTTTGTCCTTTTCCTCCAGCTGGTCGTGGAGGTCCGGCGACCGGCTGGAGGAAAAGGACAGAAATAAAAATTAAAATTAAAATATTAAAATATTATTAAAAGTTGTCCATGTCAAGATCGATCGTGCCACGCCAGCACCAAATGGCCCAGTTAAGAAAAATCACAAAATTGGCTGAAAAGAATCGAATTGGCACAACGTAAAAAATGTTTAGAATCGAATCGACATCAAAAAAAGATTTATGATTAAATCGGCACAAAGGCAAAATGTTTAGGACTTTTTTGGTACTTTTCCCTCGAGATTTGGCAGAAGAAATAACAGAAAATGAATCATGATTAAGCGGCATATAGATGTTCACTTAGGAAAACATCACGATGAATGAGCAGATTTCTCATTGCTGACTAGCTTTGCCAGTCAAAAGACTGATTCAGAGGAGATAAATGCTCAGTTGCGTAAATTCATCGTTCCAGACTTCAGTTATATGTTGATTCTGTGAGTAAACTGGAGAAAGAGAATGAGCTTTTGAGAAATAAGCTTGAAGTCAATGAGAAAAGCAAGCGTGAGTTGCTTGTTGCATCTGGCTTGGAGCCCAAAAATTGTGTTCTGCACGTCGATAATACTGATAACTCTAGTGGGGGATTGCAAGATATAATCAACCATTTAGGAGTAGGGGCAGTATGTTGCAGCAGATGGATATAGATACCGAACGAACATCTAAGCTTAGGACAGATGAAATGCTTGGATTGCCATGTTGAAGAGTTATTCTCCGGAAACTCGCCTCTCTGGACTGAGTTATTGAGGAAGGATGTGTTCTAGGGGGACTATTTTTTTCCCCCCAACTTCTTGTAGGTTTCTGCTTCTAATTATATTGATGGAAAGGATGAAAATTCAAAAGAGTGAACAGCTTTTGGGAAGAGCCCGAAACTGAGAGCCTACAGGAGAGCTTCAAAAGAGGAAGAGGTTTTTGGGAGATGGGGTTTATCGACAGAAAGAGAAACTAAATATTACACAAGAGCTTGAACATAATAAAAATGTCCAGGAAAACAAGGTTAGACGTAAACGATGTTAAACCACATTCATTTGAGTAATTATATTGCTTTCGGAAACTATCTACCTCTCTTTAAGCAATACGCGGAGTACGTAAAAAATTGTTTTTCAGCGTACATATTATTAATTTGATTTTCACTCTTTTTGTGAATCTTGTTGATCTAATACTTCGATTTCAAGTTAACTCGAGGCTCCCAAACCTTTCGCAATGCAAAAACATTGCAATATAGAATCCACGTAATATTTTCATATTTTCATATTTTCTTAAACTTAATTTTTTTTTCCTTTTCTATTTTAAGTATTTGGAGGGAAAGGCATAAAACCATGGTTTTAATTTCTTTGGTTGAGAACTGAAAAATTGATGGTTATATCACGAATCAAGGGATCAAGTCAGACTACGAAATGGAGCGTTTCACTGTCGCCTGCTCCTCCCCGTCGCCGTCGCTGCCCCGTCCTCTTTGACTCGTGCAACGAGGTTGAGCAAAGAGGCACGTGACTCATAGCCAGCTACGTTGCAACAACACGGATCAGATCTCCGGCCAACATGAAAATGCGGCACCGCCATCGGGCGAGGATGGACAAATTTGGTGTCGGCCAGATGTCTAGAATGTGCGTGGGGTGCGTGTGTGTGAGTGTCGCTCGATGGATAGTTGACGAGACTTGTCACGAGCAAATCCTCAAATCAACTCTGAAATTATTGTATTAATGCCTGATCAATCTTAAATTTTCTAATTTGATCAAGTTAGTCATAAATCTTAGCGTGAAATCCTAATATAATCAATTTGGCTAATTTTGAGATTGATTACATTAGAATTTTGCATAAAGATTTCGAATTGAATTGGTAATTTGATAAATCTAAAATTGAATTGGCATTCGTACAATAAATTTATAACTGATTCAATAAATTTCCCAAAATGCCACCATAAAGGTGGCAAAAAGGGCCCATGAATCTTTTTTTTTTTTAACTCAAACTAGTTATATACTCGTGACTCGTGGATTGATATTCCTACTCATTAAAAAAAAAAAAAAAAATAACCAATTGGAGTAGTGATCATCATAATGGAAGTTTATGAGCTTGTGCCCGTGGCTCTCCTGCTTTTTGGGTGCCAATAAAGTCCTGGTAAATAAAGTCGATCCCGATGAACAGAAAAGTGCAATCTACAAGTTCTGAAATTCGACAGTTTGCTGTTGAAATTTGGACAGAATGTAGTGGCAACTTCGAAGATCGGACCACAGACTTACGGTACTAGGTTTCGTGCACGTGCTTCGTCGCCACTCCCTGCAGTGAACTTCCCTGACGTTTCCAAACAAAGGACGTCCAACTTTCATGAATAGAAGAACTTACGCAAGCGACCGCGTAATCCGTGGAGACGGCGGCAGCACCACCCCGCCACGTGCTTGGCAAACACGGAGAGAGAGTATCGAATTCTCTCTCTCCTGTCGAAATTCAATTGCGATTCGTTCATTAAGTCCTTCGTTCGACCGTTTTTTTGCACGAGCCGTTCATTCCCTTCCCGAGTCTTTATAAATACCAAGGCAAACCTGCACTCTTCAGCTCAAACGCATCCCGAAAGCAGCATCTTCTGACCTCACTTGCCCTGTCGCATTTTGCCTGAGAATTATAGACCATCAGTAGTTTTCCGTTTCCCATCTCAGAAATGGCGAGAAACCCCGAGAGTTGCCTCACTGTTACCTGCGTTCTCTGGCTTCTGGTGCTACTCATGGGCTCGTCGCTTCTTGCGTCAGAAGCTCGGTCTCTAAGCAATGTCGCTGCAGATCCTGTTTCCGGCGACGCCCTGGGGAATGCGGTTGCAGCATGGATCAAAACGCCGCATGTCAAGACGACCGAGGCCAGAGGAGGGCCCAGCCCTGGAGGGAAGGGCCATCGTTACCCCAGCGTCGCCTTCAAGAATTCCGGTCCCAGCTCCGGCGAGGGCCACTGATTTAAAGCAGTTTCGGTGCTGGAGAGAGATTTTGACATTAATTAATCTTTTAGCCTTCCGGCTAGAGAGAGATGTTCGGATGATTTCTTTATTAATTTAACTGGTTGAGCATAGTATGAGATGTGATTTTGTATTTGTTAAAAATTCTGTTGTTTTCCGGTCGTGACTCACAATAAATCCTAGGATCACATCAATCTTATGGAAGTATGATGCATGTTCCGAAATATTGAATGATGTTTTGATCTTTATTTGGGAGATGGCATCTCACTTTTTCTAATAGAAAACTTTTTATTTTTGTTGTGTTTCCTCTTTCGATGCCTCAATCATCTCGACAGTTGATTCATATGAAAAATGTTAATTTCAAAATTTGTCACTCAATGAATCAATGATAAAATAACTGTAACCCTATAGGAGAGCATATAAAGAAGAGACAGAGGATTTTCATCTCCAGAAAAAGTCGTCCTTGCAGAGATTCATCTTGGATCGAATGCCCCATGTCGATATACATATTGTACCCAAGCAGGGACATTCATCACCAATTTGGGTCAGCCAATATGGGTTATTTTGTAAGGCAACGACCACCTTAAAGATCGCCGACGATGAGAGGATCATGTCTATGCCGACTCGCATACATCAATAGTCTGAGAGAGTCATCCGTCTAACTAGTCAATTCCAATAAATAGTAGCAGGACAACACCAATTAAGTAGCATAGGGCGAATGATAGGTGGTCGGTCCCCTCCCTTTCTATGTGACTCCAGTCAAATATCAAAAGTCCAATGTAGTACCGGTCTAAAGTCGAACTGCCATCTAATGGTGCTGGGCGGTGTGGCCGGTTTAGAAGAAACTCGACTGGCTTTGGGCGCTTTGTTCCTGGACTTTGATGACTTCAAAGATGCCCCACGATTGGCTAAGTTGATCCCTTTTGTCTTCCGCCCTTTGAAACCGGCGGAGTACGTCCAGGCCGATGGTTTTGACTATCGTCGTTGAGGAGGTTTGCCCTCGAGAATGCTCGATTTTGAGGAAGGGCCAGCACCGTGATCAAATAAACGTCAAAAGCAGGATGAATTTAGTGAGGGCGTGAGGAAAAGAGCAGCCCCCTCAGCCCTTTTTCTTTCTCGTCCGTCTAAGGCTGGGACTCCCCCAATGGAATGGTGTTTGAGCGGCTTGGCATTCCGCCCCTATCGCTAAATCAATGAGATACGTGGATCAAGAAGCTCTCTTTCCATCTGCCTAAGGTCGAATTATTTTCTTTTGTTTTGACCTGAACATATGTGACCCACTCATAAGAAAGAGCCCTAAACATTTCTAATGGATTTAAATGCCAAGTAAAATCAAAGGGTTGTCATTTTGGCAACAAGAGCAAAAGATTCGTATAGCCAATACCTTCTTAACCAGTCCTCGACTCATCGGTCTGATTTCCAGATTGTCAATAAAATAGATAATAAATTATTCACTGAATGCTGTGAAAAGATTAAATTGATTGTACTATCTTGTCATTACAAGGGAACTAGTAATTTAGACGAATGAATGCCGTGAATAGTCTCTACTGACTCTACATGCCAGTATATCTGTGAACTTTGAAAGGTTTTCGTTGTTTTACATTGAACAAAAATGAAAGTGTGAGGATACAAAATTTTGTATTAAAAAAAAAAATTAGTATCTCCTACATCTATATAAAAGCTGTATTTCTACACAACCTAATGAAAATCTATTAAATCCCATAATCTGTTTGATTGGATGCTGTCCCCTATATCTATATAAAAGCTGTATTTCTACACAACCTGACGAAAATCTATTAAACCCCACAATTCATTTTATTGAATGCTTGTACCAAAATCTAAAAATTGAATAAATCCGATGCATTCGCACGTGAGTGCGCCTCATAATTTTTCTTGAGTAAGTGAAATCTCAGGGACCGGGTAATTTATAGTAAGTGATCTTGATCTCTATCTATATGGGTAATTATATCTTTACAAATAATCGAATCACGTAACTTATTTAATGTTCACGCGTCTTACATCACGGGACCTAACCACGCGCAAGTTCTTACCTATTAAAAGTTCAATCTAATTCCATCGACTATAAAAATTCATGTTTCCGTGCACAAAACAGCAACCATCCGAAAACCATCAATGAAGATTTGTGCATTTCATTTAGCAAAAATCACCATTTTCCTGTGAAACAGATCTGATTATTCTCAAGCAAAAACAGAGCACGCGTTGCGAATTTGCTGGGCTTTTTGGCTTTCTCTCGAAGCAGGTGCAAACAGTGATGGCTTCCCGTGTCTGGGCCTGACCTCCGATCCTTCCCACCTCAAGCTACAGTGTCCAGTCGCCAGAGTCATCGTCGTCAACTTTCTCTTTGCGCGATCTCTCGTAGGTGTCGTCGTCCCCAACGCCTTCCCCCTCCTCCCCCACCCATTTTTCACGGCAAGATTTTCCCATCCGGACCCATCTTTGAGAATTACTCCTTCGAATTTCAGTTACTTCATCCGCCGTAGCCAGAACAGCAGAACCCTTCTCTTTCCATCGCCTCAAGACTCGGGTTCGGCCGACCTAGGCTCGGGAGACATCATGGGTAGCTCCAAAAGCGGCTTCAACGACGACTCCGCCAGCGAATCCTACGGCGGGAGCGGCAGCGCTGGGACCGCCGCGACCAGGAGCGACGCGGAGGCCGACCGGGACGACGAGTACCCGCCTTCCCTCGAATCGAGCCCTTACGCTGAGGAGGAAAAGGTCCTCGCTTTCCACAGCCTTCACATTTACGAGGCCAAGGTGCTTGCTTTCTCTCTCTTTTCTTGCTCTGCTCTCCTGGGCTTTCTCCATTTATTCCCCTCTTGGTTTTGATTGTATTTTCGTTCTGTAATTTCGATGAAATATAAAGGGCATTTTCATGGTGGGTAGAGATGAAGCTCATTTTCTACCAAGTGGTCTGAGGTTTCAGTGGACTGTAATGGGCATTTTGTTATCGTGTGGACAGGGCTTGGAACTGCATAGGAACTTGTATTTTTTCCTCTAAAAAGGGTGTGGCGTCACATGCTTGATGCGTGATGCTTGGTTGACTTGGTCCAGTGAAACGAATCTAAGCAATGATAACTCGTGTGCCTGCCTTATGCATTGGTACTCTAGCTTCAGTAATGATCAGCAGAAAGCTTTACTTATAATCTGATCAAAGCTATTTCATCGCCTTGTAAGCTAGAGACAGTAACTTAAAGGCTAGTGCTATTATGTAGGAATCATCTTTCTTTTTAACCTGCTATTCGACAAAATCAACCGATGTTGGTGTTAATCTGGAATAGTCAAATTTTCCTTAACAAAGTCAAGTGCCTGTTACGGACTTTAAGTTGCGTTTGCTTCTTTTTCATGGTTTTCTCCGCTTTTTTTCCACAATACTTTCATCTTGTTTCAATTAAAATTCGGTGCATGGAGTGCGTGGTTTCTATCAGGAACTCTCATGGTTGATGACAATAAATTGCAGGCTACTGCCAAGGGCATATATCTATTTCCTTAAGCTATTTATGCTCATACTTCCCTTCTCTTTACATGTTTTGTCTTCTAGCCAGCTTAACTGCTTTTCTATTCAATAAATTTTCACACTGAATGCTCTATATGCAAGGTCAAAAAAATTGAATATCGTCTCAAGGAATGGAGATACTATGTTCATTACCTGGTAAGTAGTATCCTTAAGAATATTTCTAACTGCCTGCCAAACTTCTCTTAGATCATCGTGAAGATATTTGATCAAGGAGCTAAATTGCTTCGAACATCTGAAAAACAGCATATACTGATTTTAGATGCATCTCTTTTGCAGGGTTGGAGCAAAAAGTGAGTGCATTGTCCTTCTTAAGCTGAGCTTGGTGGCTGCTATGTGGTTAAGTTGCTGAGTCTGATGTTCAGTCCTGCTCTAAGATGTTCATTGGCTTCTTATGTTCTTCTGATATTATAGTTCTTTTTCGGCATGTTGTTTCTAATTCCGTTCATTATCAGTCAAAATTATGATTGCTTTTGCTTTATATGGTCACATGATCTTTGACAGAAACTATCTATGTGTTAATTATCCAGACAGAATGTTTGATATGTCTATGAGTCTCACGTTGCCTTCATCATATCTTCTCTTCTTGTTATATTTGTTAATGTTGCCATATTCATTCTCTTTTTTTCCAATTACCAAACCTTTCTTGTTAATTCATCTTATTTCATGATTATTTCTTTCTACCTTTCCTTTAAATAGTTGGGATGAATGGGTCGGCGTGGATCGACTGATGAAATACACTGATGAGAACCTACAGAAACAGCGGGAGCTCAATAATAAACAAGACGCAGAGAAAAGTACAAAACCCAGCCGTGCATCTTATACTAAACCAAAGGGTTCGAATGGTTAGTTTGTTCCTCCCTCAGAGTGTATATTTATATAGAAATTGAAGTCCTTTCTTCCACTATATAAGTGGAATTGGCATACCATGATTTTGGTCCCTATTACTGTTCCTTGTCATACCATAGTTCTATCAGCATCATGAAAATTAAATTCATGCGATCTCCTTTAATGTTTCCTTCTTTGGAAGGTGGTTTGCCATGATCAGCTTGTTAATTCTCCTTGGAAACTTTGTTTAAAAATTCTTGAGCGATGAGCATGTTCGAGTGCAGAAAACTTTGTGGTGAAAGAATATTGAATGACTATGCATAACATTATCAAATGATTAGGAAATAATTTTTCTAGGAGCTTTCATACTAATAGAAGTTCAGGGATAAAAATTTTAAAATGCAGAATCAAGTGACTCTGTTATGCCTGACAGACTTCAAGGACTGAGAAAGGAATTACTACTTTTCCATTATTGCTTTGTTTATTTCCATTCTAAGAGAGAGTCTCAAGTTTAAATATATTATGATGTTTTTCCAACTAGTCTGTTACTTTGTACTTTCTTTTCTTGTGAATGGGCATATTGGTCATGTTCTAGAAGGGTACATACAAAGTCATGGCAGAGACCTAATGAGTTAAAGGGTATTGATGCTTTTCATTTCTGACATTTTGCTTGCTGTGCAGCCTTTCTCTTTACAAACTTGTGCTTCTGCTTCATTTCTCCTCTCATTAGTGTCATAGTGTGACATGCCTCTGAGGCTTGACATCCTAGCCCTCCATTATAATTGAGGAAACTTAAAGAGTGGTGATTTATTGTTGATAGATGGTGCTTGTAGATGCTTCAATTCTTCTCTCTTCTCCTTTTATGTGCTGATTTTTGTGCAACTAATTACGTTCCGGTGTTATGCAGTGCCAAGAGGCAAGAAGCGAAAGCATGATTCTATTCTCAAGGTATGAACCTGTACCTATATTCAAACATTGTCTACACATGCTATAGAGACCTCTGCAAAAGAATGTTTACTCTGGTGATAATAGCAGTTTTAGACTTTGTACCTTTGTTTGGAACTTTAGAAAGGCAATCTCTGGTAATAATCTTTGGTTTTTAGGAGAAGGGTGCTTTACCCTTGGAGAAGCTTGTGATTATACAGATTCCCCCAACACTGAAGAAGCAGCTCATCGATGATTGTGAATTTGTTACTCATCTGGGCAAGGTAGCAAAGTTTGAATACTTCCATGTCTTGAGTTGGCCTTGAATTATGAATGCAACCATCATTGTGATAGAGCCAGAGCACCATTATAATGCAACTAGATGTATCTTGCTTGAGAAGTCAGATTGAGTACTATTAGCAGCGACCTGCTCTAATCAAAACCTTATTTACAGCTGGTCAGACTTCCGCGTACTCCAAGTGTTGATGACATCATGAAGAAGTATCTTGATTATAGATTAAAGAAAGATGGAATGTAAGTCCACAACTTACACCTAGCTCTTTACTTTGCTTTTTATTACAGACATGCTATTTGATCCTTATTTTAATTAAACTTAGTTGTGGTACATCGATTTTTGTTGTGAAATTATATCATGCGCTTGATGTTCCCCATGCAATTTGGAATTTTTTATACACGTTCTTTGATAAGGTAACTCTTCTGACTGAACTTAATTATCTTTACAAATAAACACCAAGCTTGGTAAGTCATGAAATCTAATGAATGGAAGTGGTACAGCTAGCTTTTTCGTGGAGAAATTTGTTAATTTATTTAAATTGGCGTTTAATGTGCAACTAACAACAAATTCAAGATTCAGTGAGAAGGGTGTAAGATATGGTCAGTTGTTAAAAGTTAATGCAGGACGAGCATATGACTGTGTCCCATGAGTGAGAAGTGGCTGTCAAATGAAAGCATGTTCTTGTTCAGAAATGGTACTTTTTGAAACAAAATTTCAACTCCATTTAACCTTTGATGTTGTAGTCAAACTCTTTCCTGGGCATATTTGTTCTTTTCATTCTCTTATAAGTCCAGTTGATTAATAGGTAGAAGAATAGTATCAGTGGTCTTTAACTGAGTCAACTAATAGGTTAGCTTGACATATGTTATTATTGCATGGGGAATAACTCGGGCTGATTTTCTGGGCATGTAAATCTATTTATTTTTCTGTCCGCCAAAAGAAAATTTTTTGTTTGTTTTACTATCGTCATAATTGTATTCTCTCAGTTTGCTTTACCAATGTAGGATGACGGATTCTGTGGGAGAAATTATGAAAGGCCTGCGCTGTTACTTTGATAAAGCCCTGCCGGTGATGCTCCTGTACAAAAGTGAGCGTCAACAATATGAGGAAACAGTTGCTGATGATGTTGATCCTTCAACTATTTACGGTGCAGAACATCTGTTACGCCTCTTCGGTATGCTTCAAGTTACAATCATGGATGTGGACAAAATCTATTTTGCGCTTCATAAAGTTCATGCCACATTTCCTCATTTTCCATCATAGCCTTCATAATTTTCAGACAAGCACTACTTCCTCGAAAATGCTTCATCAAACTGTCAATGTTTCCGATCTTCAAAGCATGTTCATTCCCCGATAGTGTCATAGGTGCCTCAATAATATGCACGTGCTCTGATAGTGCAATAAGAATATTGCTAGCTCACCTTGTCTTTGTGTGGTTATCGTAATTCATGGCTTCTGCAGTCAAGTTGCCCGAGCTGTTGGTCTACGCAAATATCGAAGAGGAGACGCTGAGAGAGCTGCAGCACAAATTAAATGACTTTCTAAAGTATGAACTCCTTATGGTGGCTTTTATTTTCTTTATCATGGAAATGGCGACATTTAATTGGGTGACCAACTGATTCCATCTCGTATGATTAAGCAAGCCTATGAAAGGGCGTGCTTGCCATCTACTTACTGCATGATTAAAGTTTCAAATAGGAAAGATTGTGACAATGGAATGCTATCCTCATGCAGGTTCCTTCAGAAAAATCATAGTTCATTCTTCCTTTCAGCGTACCATGCTCGAGAAGAGACTGAAACCAGCACCAACAATTTAGTGGACTGATTGGATCTGTTGCAGCAATAGGATGTACATATTATGATATATATGTATAGATAAAAATCCATAGTGTCTTGTCCACTTTCTGGCCATCCATATTCTTGTTTTGAGGTTTTGGAGTTCCCTGTCGAATTCGTGCGAGCCAGATACAGTGGGAAAATGAGTTGTGTCTGCGCTTGAGGACGCAATTTGCTTCACTACTGTTCTCTAGGATGATGACTCCAGCTAAGATTTCTCTTAAAATATCCAAAGAAGATTTCTACTTGAGTCATCCTGAAAACAGAATCTCTCTCTGTGGGTATGTGTGTAGTTTCAAACGAATTGTTGGTGATCTGCTGCAAGATTTGAGGGGACGAGCATGTTCAGCTGATATCTGGTGGAGATTGGGAGATGGATATAGGTGTTGAAACTGAACGGATCTTAGGTAAGACGATAGAGACCAACGACAGAATCAACGGCTTGGATCACACCGGCCATCGTGGACTGAGCTTTAGGTAAAGATTTTCGTATTCGTGCCCATCCAAAATCGAGCAGCTGTGTGTGAAAAGGGAGGCATCCGGTGCCGTGAGTTTTGATTCGGTTTAAGCCGATAAAAATGGAGTGTGTCACGTGAAATGACCTGAGAATTCCCCTATGCGCTGGAGACGGGGATGACTAGGACATAGAAAACGATTTTATCGGGAGACCCAATCCGTTCGAGCCGCCCATAAAAAAAATTTAAAAAAAATCACAAATATCATACACAACATTTTAATGCCATAATTTTTCAGTTAGTCACCTAAGCATCGTGATCCTTATGACCAGAAAAAATCCGACATAGCGTTGAGGTCTACGGCAACCGTGGTAAACCTTTTGATGGATTCAAAAGTCAAGCAGATAAGAAGGCCGGTGTCCCATTCACCCTGTCGGTCTTTTAAATCTAATTTTTGACTAATTGGGCGAGGCCTGTGGGTTCAGTCTCACTGGTGATATTAAACGGGGAAATCGACCGCTCAGAGTCTTGACCGGGTCCGAAGATTGCCAAACTGGGGGATGGATGACGGGAATTTCTTGGATTTTGGGTTTTGGAGGGATTCACTTGTAGGACCAATCTTTTCCCACTCCTCTTCTCCAATCACACAGCACACCGACTCGACGACCCATCTAATCATTCGCGACTCCCACCCTCGCCCAACCAATTCCCTTGTATCTTTCTTCCTCTTCGCGCTCTCGAACAAAAAAAAAACCTCGGGGTCCCCAATCATCGTCATCTGTCTCGTTCATCGGTGTTCATCAAAGCCCCCAAAAACACAATAAAAAGTCTCCTCCGCCCATCAAGAACCATTTTCTTTTTGTCATTTCAATTTTGGGTTTTTGGGTTTTTCGTTATATGTATGGAAGGGGAAGACGAGCACGTCACGAAAGCAGAAAGGGGAATGAAAATTCCTTGGAAATATTTCTTTTTTCTTTTTTTGTTCTTTTTGTTCTTGATTTTTCACATTCGGGAATTACGTTGCTGGCTCTTGCTTGCTTGCTGCAGCTGCTGCTTCTTCATGGCTTTTTCTTTCGTCCTCCTCCTCAACCGATCCATTCCATCTCCGACAAAACCCACCTCCCATTCTCCTCTGCCCTTCCCTACCCTTTATATACAACCCCTCCACCCCAGTTATTACCATCTGTGTAGATGACACGAACCTAAGGAAAAGACTAAAAAAAAAAAAAAAGGCTGGACTAAAACGAAAAAAAGAACCGACGATGATCTCTCTCTCCCTGTCTCTCTCTCTCTCTCTCTCTTTCTCTCTCCCTCTCTAGCGCCGATTTGATGAGTTCTTGTGCTTCGATCATTAGAGAAGATGATCGACAACATAAAACCTGAGATGGTCCCCTTTACTAATCTCTTTTTAACATTTTTGTCTTAGTCGATCTTGGTAACGCCGATGCGCTTAACGGCCACATTCCGAACGGGCTCGCCCTGCTCGATCCCGGACATGTAGCTCCTCACCTCCTTCCTTATCATCTCCTGCATCACCGCCATGAAGTCCGCGCTGAAGAACTGCTTCTCGTACCCAGCCGCTGCCTCCATCCCATCGCCGTAGTGACCCGGATGATGAATCGGGATCGTCGGCGGTGGCGGTAGCGGCGGCGGGGGAGGAGGGGGTGTCGCCTGCATCGCCTGGGTCCTGGCCGAGAATAGGGTCGGGCTGGGTCTTGAGTCGGGGGTCGGTACGGACCCGGAAGCCGATCCGTGGTTTGAGACCTCGGCCATATCGGATCCGGGCAGAGACAGGCTGAGCAGAGTCGGGGGATCCGTGGTGGTAGACGACGACGCGTCGGCGTGCTGGCCCGACAGCGCGGGCATGATCGGCCCCGTCCTCGCCACTGGGCGGAACACGCGGGGCGAGGGCATCCCCACCGGCAAGCCCGAGTCGCTCAGGTCGGATCCCGAGGGGCTGCTCGGGCTGAAGAACAGATCGGAAACCGCGTTGTTGCCGCCCGTGGGCGTCCCGAGGCTGGCCGACCGCTTGAGCGGCTGCTGCTCCGCGAGGGCGTCGGCGTCGTCGCCGCCGGCCGAGCACGCGGAGGAGCACTTCCGCTTGAGGGTGGAGTTCCAGTGGTTCTTGACGGCGTTGTCGGTGCGGCCGTTGAGGAGGCGAGCGATGGTGGCCCACTTGTTGCCGAACCTGGCGTGGGCGCGGACGATGGCCTCGTCCTCCTCCGGGGTGAAGGGGCGGTGCTCCACCTGGGGCGAGAGCTGGTTGCACCACCGGAGACGGCACGACTTGCCGGACCGCCCCGGGATGGACTTGCTGATCAGGGACCAGTTGCGGGGGCCGTAGCTCTGGACCAGCCTCTGCAGCGCCTCGTCCTCCTCGGGGCTCCACGGCCCCTTGATCCGATCCGCGTCCTTCCTCGCGGAAGCTACAGAAGAAGAGGAAGCCATGGCCGACCGCTCGACGCTCGGTTTCGCCCACTGACTTCTCTACATATACCGAATAGAGACTCTGGCCGACAACTACGACTATGCAGCAGAAAAAAGGGTAAAAAAGAACTGATTCTGATTAAGAGGCTATAACGGCCGAGGCCGAGGGATTATTTGTACAGTGGGTGGTGGCGGCGGCGGTAGTGGGGGCGGTGGGGACGGCGGCCACGGCTGTGGTGGTGGTGGAGGCAGCGCCTCACCTCTCAGGGAATTGAGAGAGAACGAGAGGAGGTAGGGCGAGAGGGCCGTATTTATATCGTGGCGGAGCGTTTTGAGTGTGGAAGAAGAGGGGATGGGGATGACCGGGGGTAGCCGGTTGCGGGGACCGGTGATGAGCCGTTGAGGGGTGGGATTCTTCCAGGCAGGGGAGGGGGCAGTTACACAGCGGTACAGCTGTCGTCGGGACACGCGTCGCGCTCTCCGCCCGTCGGGGTTACACGTATTGTCGCTCCATTTACTTTGCTGTGCTCGATGTTTACACGTCGTCAGGTCCAGCATTCATGCTCCCCCTTTTGCCCCTCTCCCCTCATTTCATCTCTCCATCCTCCTTTTCCTTAACAAAATAATACGAACCTCTAAAATTCAACATTTCAAACATTTCCACCATGTCTTTAAAATAATCTAAAACATTTCTATCGGAAATATTCTCGATCGCCCACCGAAAACTCCAAACTCGGTGCCCATGACATGCGATTTGTAGATATTTTGCCTAGTTGAATTAAGTTTTGATTAAACCGATATCACTGAACAACGATTAAATCAGTTAACAAGTTCTCGACTCGCATCGTCCCGAAGACTTGCCAGTTCCTAATCTACGCAAGATGAATGCGATCGTGCGCATTAGGATCTCCAATTCCGAGATTTGTTTCCGTGCTCGTTACGGTTTGGGCGAGAGCCGGTGCACTGGCACGACGGGGGACCGACCGTTTTGGAAGTTAATAAGGAGGTTAAAAGGGGGAGGGGGGCGGATAGGGATGGATGAATGAATGAATGGGAAAAGAAACGTGATTTTCGGGTACTCTCTCTCTCTCTCTCTTCCTCTCTCTCTCGTTACTTTTCCTTCGAAATTCAACGAGTTTTTTGGGTTTTGGTTGCGGTTCGCGTAACCATCACAAAAGGTGGAGTTGGATCACGGATGGATGACACTTTGACCGAGCCTCGGAGCCAGCCTGTACACCATTTTGTGTAGAGAGAGAGAGAGAGAGAGAGAGAGAGAGAGGGAAGGGGATCGTCGATTGGAGACGATATTTTCTCTCTCTTTCCTGATTGAGTGAGGAGTATTAGAGTGTGCGTGAGTGATGGGTTTTATCATTTTTTTCATAAAAATTATATATGAATTGAGAAAAGAAGGGGGGGAAAAAAGAAAAAGGAGAAAAGGACGCACGGAAGTTGCTCACAACACGACAAAAACGGGGTAGCAGAATCGGAGGACGATCGGTACTCTGCCACTGGGTGTCAGTCCAGCCTGTCATCGATTTAGAGACCCCCCCTAACGGCCATCTGAGGACCGCCACGTGTCGGTTGCCTCGATCCGAACCGCCTTACCTGTCAATCCGAATTTCGAAACGGGAATTAATTGGGGAGGTCTTTTCCTCTTCTCCGTCCGTTATTTTTTTGGCTTTCCTCTTAGTCTTTCCTCGTTTGATTCGTTCTTTCTTCTTCTTCTTTTTTTTTTTTTTTTTTTTTCGCTTCGCTTGGAAGTATTTTTCTTCCCCACGATTCGTTAAGCTATATAATCTCGTCAAACATGTGTTTTGTCATTCAAGAGAAAATCTTGAACGAAGAATCTTCTTGGTGCTTTGTCCTTGTTCCTTGCGTGGAATGCTTTACCCTTTCTTAATTGCGTTAAAATGCGTTGTATAGAATTTTACATGTTGACCTGCTTTAACATTACATGCAAAATCGAATTTTACTTCTAAGCTCCTTGTCCAATTCAATTCCACTAGGTTAGATATAATTATTGCCTTTGAGTGTATCTTTATTTTACTTGTTCTGTTCTTTTAGATAATCATTTGATGTTATATACGTGAAATATTTTTTATGCTCAAATTATACTTTTCTTATAATTGCACAACAAAAATCATAATAAGATTCTCATTTCATTATATTTGTTATTTGATTACGTATCAATCATATTATAACAAACGAATTGACAAATGATATTGTAAAGACGACGGTACTACTTTGCTTTGATCCCACTCATAACCGTTGGGATACAATTCTCACTCGAGCTACATTCCAGGCTTGTCCAGCGGTCGTGGTGACTAAGACCCCCCACAACATTCTAGCCTTAATTCTCCCTTTCTCAATCTCTCCTGTCTTGAAGCAATTCGGGGTTTTGCGAGAGTGCCTCTCTCTTCCCCCGGATCTTCATCGACCCACTTTTGTGGCAGCCATTTGCCCCCGAAATAAGATGCTGAAATTGAGGCTGAGCCATGGGACGGGGGTGATGATCAAGTCGTGGGCCTACTTATAATGGCAAATGACCACCGAACTGATCCGTGCTAGTAAATATGTCCCCCTTTAATTGCTCGGTGCAATCACCGACCACTAACGAGCGCGACTCGGTACGTTTCTTTCAGGCCCTAGATCGATCGATCGGGTCGAGATTAGAAGTCATTAATGGGAGGGGGAGAAAAGGTGGGGTTAATAATCAAGCACCAAAGTCATGAAAATAAAAATGAAAAGAAGAAGAAAAGCAGCGAAAGCAACTCCCCCGAAAAAGGAGAGGAAAGCGGACAAAAGGGTCGAGGAGAGTCCACGATTTACGCGGGAAACAGCTGGCTGGAGGGCACCATCTGAGCCATACAATAAACATAAGTCATTACCCACCCTCACGTGCCGCCCTCACCTAACTCTGTACCTTTTCCCCGTACTCGCACGTTTCGTAATTTGGCCCTCACGTGACTCCCCCATGGCTGCTGCCCTCTCCACTCCCTCTTCCCATCGACACTCATTTCGCCTTTTAAATTTCAATTTTGAGAATAGGTTTGTGGCTCTCGTGGTGTGATTGTCAGCCGAACATCTAAAACATTTTGAAATATCTCTTTTACGAGGGAAAAAATCAATGAGAAAAATTAGGGTTCTAAGTCGCACTTTACTAAAGGGATATTTTCACTCGTTCTTATCAAAAATTCACTTTCTTTACGACCGGATGGAAGGTGTGAGATTTGCTGATAGCAAAGATGAATCCAGGTCATATGGCAATTACCAAACCCAAACTTGCAAGCTTGCCCCCGGCCTTTAGTTTCACGTCAAAAACCCCTCCCACCTAATTCGCTAATTGGGTTTTAGGCATTCCCTCTTTTATATTCCTTTGCGTAGTCAGCTTCCTCGAAAGAACTTGCCGAAAAAAAAAACCCATATGAACGAGAATAAAAACCGGCCCCAATGGGGGAACACGCCGGTGGTCTTGCGTGGCTTTTTGCAGCAAATTGCAATGCTTCGGATTCTCCCGGTAATGCCTGGTATCGCTCTTATTTTATGGCCCTTTGCATGACTTTTTTTTGTCAGCCTTTTCCCCCGTAAAGCAAAAGCCTGCATCTTTTGGTACGCAACACACCACGGAACGCCCCCTCAAACATTAATTTAAACCGAATCATTAGCACTAAAGTACGTCGAAAGGAAGGGGGAGGAATAGGGATGATGCCTGTGGATTCCCCACATGGGTTTGGAGAAAGCAGTAGGATGTTTCCTCGCGCAGAAGACCACCCCGATTATAAAAATGGAAGGGGAAAATCAAGGAGGGAGAGGAAAAGAAAAGGGGGGCAATTAGATCGGCGTAAGTAAAAGGATTGCTTGAAAGCTGTCCGCTTTGAAAATTGCCTCTCCGCGATTCCAAGTCCCCACATGCTTTTGCGTTCGGCAAGACATCATGGGCGAGCGCAGGGACCCCTAGAGAGTCGCGAGATGGCGGAGGGCGACGTCATCGTGCGTGTGATGCGAAGGACGCATTGGTTCAGCTCGACGAGGCGGAGGCGTTGGGAGGAGCAGCGCTTCGGTTGCCGTGTTGCCCTATGGGCCATGGGAATTTCTTCTTAGGGTTTCGAGCTCAGACGTTAAAGTAATGATTCTAGGAGCGAGGCTGTTAGAAATCAACCATCTCTCTCTCTTTGCCTTAGGTACTTTGTTGCTCCCCATTTCGACTTGGATCAATCGTTTCTCCTTTGTTCTTTTGGCAAAGCAACTCGGCCTTCGAATCAGTTTCCGCCCTTCTCGTCGCCAATAGTCGTCCCTTCCTTGTAGGATTAGGATTCGAATAACGAAGCGTATTCAAATGGGTTTCCGAGTAACTAGCCGCCTCTACACAATACCATAGGGTACGGTCTAGGTTCGATTCTAATATGTGGAGAACGGAAGCACGTAGCGTTGACTGGTTCAGAATCATGAAAAGATAATGAAATCAGACGGTAACGACGGAGGGAGAAATTAGAGATACAAAGGGAAAAGAAATAGACGGAAACGCCAGTTCAGGCGGGAGGAAAGAATGCCGAATATAATGTATTGAAAAACCTTTTCATATATATGCCAACGTTATAGAACCGGAAACTCAAGCAAACAAGATCAATTCCCTATCTATAGAATTAGGAACCGCTCTTGTGCACTTGGTTCAGTTCCTAGGTTATCCGAGAAAAAAGTGATGTTATCTTCTTTTAAAATGGTTTTATTTTCTTTCTCAAATTACTAATTACAAGGGAGTTATGAGAAAAAGAAGAGATTACTCCCACAAAGAATTTGTGCTTTTTGCCCTTGTTGAATATATTTGTATGTATATACTCCAGGCCGGTTCCGCTTGTTCGGTTCGGTTAATCTAATTCCTCCCCAAGAATCGGGAATCGGATTGGATATTCTCATCTCCAAAAATTTGGAATCGGGAACGGAATCGATTTTTGAGTCCACAAATAACTTCCTAATATTTCGTTACCAAAAAAAAAAAAAACTTCCTAATATTAAAAGTTACGTGCAAATAGTCAATGATTTTGTTTATAATATTATTGTACAGTTATCGATAAACACTTATCTTTTTTGAGAGTCTAAACATGATAATCCATTATCTAACAATAATTTACAAATCTCGATATTCTAGGCATAAACCACCTAACAACCATGTTTTCATGTTATTCTACCACCTTTGTCTTTAACTGATGTGCTGGCAAACCTCTGTTATGTTCATAAATAACCCTAGTTTCATTGGCAAATCTTCAGTCAAAGCAATGTTAGGCGTCTTAAGATTGGGTTACAAAATTAAAGTAAAAGTGATGCTAGACTACCGGTGGCTTTTTGAACTAGTGAACCGTGTCAAAACTAATAATAGGTTGACACATCAATTGGCCTACATCAGAACAGATGATGGCCCGAAGAGCTGTTGGAGGATTCCAATTTGTATTGACACAAGGAAAATTGTTAGGAGCCTCTCAATTGACATAACAAAAAGATAGTTGACATTTCACGTGTAAAAGCAAAGATACTCTCAATGCGATCAACTTAGAAGGACACAATGGTATAAATAAATTTGACAGACGATTCCCCGTTGATATGAAGGACAGCATTTTGTAGTTTTGTTATCACTGAGAGCTTCAAAGATAAGATGCGCATAAAAGCCAAAGGAAACTAACATAACTATTCACTGACAATGATCACTAAACCGTAGAGTCAGGTTCTAATCATAATCGTAACTTTAGAAGCCAATTCCGATTTTTTTTCCTACCATTTTCGACTCAATTAACCACTAGCTAGATCATATATAATCATTTCCTAGCTATACCCGCGAAAGCGCATGGTCTAAGCAGACTGTTGGTAGATATGTGAAGACGGCTTTGATACAAAAGAGCTTCAAGAGACGTGACCTGGTTATAGATTGGGACAATTTTCACACAAACAATTTCAGCTGAGAAAAGGATTGTCTATTCACTTTTTTTAATGCGTGGCAAACGCCTCAACGGGCACCTTTGTGGTGCTAGTAGCTTGACATTAGTTTTTAGCAAATTGCATTTCACAGCACATACAAGTTGTAGCATTTCAAAGTCAACGCAGTCACAGCTTCGTATAATCACCGCGAAAGCTCCGGTGACACCAAAATGGATTAGTTGCATTGCTTGACCACCATGAGCTACCCTCCTATGTTGACACGAGTCTCGTAACTTCACCGAGCTTTCACCTTCTGTACCATGTGCAAAGTGATTCTGAGGAAGCAGGAACTGATCCAATCAGATGCGATAGTCAGTTGTCACATTTTAATCGCGCAAGTCTCTGCTTAAAGGTAGCCAACCAGGCCGGGATGAGCGAGACAAGAGTGCACAGGAAAAGAGAGAATGCATTGCGTCAGTTTGCCGAAAAAAAAGCTGTGTGCAGGACTTCTCTCTCGTCGGACCAAACCCTCATAGCCTCCTCTATAGACTTCATCATCAAGAATGCGTAGGGTTTTGAGTGATACAGTTGTCAGCCTCTTTGAGCCTGGAATAATTCGAACGCGGCAGACATCACGCAGCGGGCTTCCGCACCGAAGCACCGAACCATCGATGGCGTCGAGACAGTGCGTCATTCAACGAAAGGGGTGGAAATAATCGCTGATGCGGTGCATTACAGTGGCCCCAGCAATTAGGGCAACGGCTCCACACCGCCAACTGAAGCTGCACACGCGCGGGAAATGGAAAACTGGTCCTCGATGGGCGTGACTCTTAAGTGGTTTGATAATGAAGAACGCTTGTTATTACAGTAAATCCTTGACGGGTGTCGTTAGGTCACGTTGACTTATGACCTTTAGACGGTTAGGTCTAAGTCTGATGACAGAAGAGAAGACCGACAATGAAGAAAACTCAGACCGGCGTTCTTGAATACAATCACCCTAGCATCTTCAGATCATCAACTAATGTACGCATCATTCTCCTTCTTTAGTTTGCGATCGCCGCTAACATCTTGATAATTGTAATCTGAATCACCCACACGGCATGCGCACCACTGCACAATCATGGCCTAGATAGTGTCAAAGAAGATCCTCACCCTTGCAAATCATGATGGATGAGGTTAAGTACAGCCACGGATCTCCTAATGAGTTGCTCACGAGTCTAAGCAATGGACAAAATCGTTGGATCAAGATGGTCCTCATCCAAATCACCCAAGGACACCCTCTCGCTCCACGAAAAGTTCAAAAGATCTACTCGAAACAACCTTTACATGTGTATTTTGTCGCATGTTAGTTCTTCAGACGTGATTTCCACTTGATTCCATTTGTGCAAAAAACCGTCTGCGGACATTTAAAGCTAAATCGCAAATCAACGTGTTCACTGATTTGATCAAAACATACTGCGCAACTAAACTTTTATCTCTCCGACCAGAAAAAGAAAAGGAACTCAATCAACTTCATCGCTTTCAGTTTAACGCCGGATCAGGCGCGACATCGTACCTTCTCCATACAAAAGATTGTTTTGGCTTTTTGTCAATCCAAACGGGCATCCCCCTCTCCTCCACCTTCTCTCCCCTGAATTATTACGCCTCCGAGCCCATCGTCCTGCACCGCACACGTAAACGTCGCGCAAAACGCCAAAAACAAGGAGCCGGGCCGGGACCCACCGCGACACGTCGGCAGAAAAAACACGACACGACACGCCATTGGCGAAAAAGCAAATCTCACGAAGCACGGTTCGGCCACGTAGGCGGGGGTCAGTGGGGCGCGCGTGGGGGGTCGGGGAGGGGCCCACCGACCCCCCCTCCGTGTCCGGGCGCTTCTTCGGTAATCCTTTTGTCCGTTAGGCAGGTGACGTGGCGCGGGGGAACAGGGGGGGCCTGTTAACGGGCCTAACTGACGGTAACGGTAGAGAGCGGGCTCTTCTTCCGAAAGTTTCAAAGGGCGCCAACTGGATGCCAGCTATATCCCACTGCGACTGCTGCGCACGCGCTCGAGTCCCGAGAGAATAATTCCTCCTCGCCCTCACCTCCCACCTACTTCATGGGGATTCGCGACGAGAGGAGTGCGGGACCCAACCCCACCAACGGTCCCCACGGGATTGCATGTTTTTCCTTTCATTAACGTACGACGCGATCCCCCCCTCTCTCTCTCTCTCTGACGTTGTCGTGTGAGGCCGTGCCTTCGCGGTGGCCTTTGGAAATCTCGCTCGAGAAGCGCTCCACGCAATCGCGCCGGTCCTCGAGATCGCGATTGTCGAGTCATTTGACGTATGAAATGTTCGTGTTTTTCTTTGTTTTAAGTGCTCAGGTATCGACGTATCGGTAGCAATTTCTACAAAAAATTACCAGAAAATAGAGAAGAAACAAAGGCTTTTTTTTTTTTTTTTTTTACTCTAATTAGGAGTTCCCATCCATTACCTAGCTCCGCCCTTGTGATCCTCGAGAAATGGTTTCATGACCCTCTAGACCATCGGGTGCACTCGTGATGAAGCATTCCATGTGTCATTTGCCCAATTTATATAGCACGATCAATCAGAATCATACCATTTATGAGATATGTGTCACTTTTGATTTTTACTTTGAAATTTTAGAATTGCTCATTTTTATTAGTAGAATTCTCATGTGTCAATCTCATGGGCACTGAGCACCTTGTTCTTATGAGGACCAAGCGACTAAGGCAAGTGATTGTAGAGGGCACGACGCCCTTATCTCCCATCTCTCTCTCCCTCTCATCTCGAAGAAGGGCACCCTCTTTTTTTTTTTTTTTTTTTTTTTTTTAATGTTCTTTTTATCATTGTTTGCTTACATTGATATCATATACCTATTCTGAAGCACGTTAATGATGCAACGATATTATAATTAATCAAAGAATTGCTTGAAGAATTTGATTATACAAATCGAAAAGGAAAATACTTTATTTGTACCAAAAAGAATTTCGAGGACCAAATCGTATAGACATCAAATTAAAATGAAATAAATAAACTGAAAAATATTGGTTTTGCTTGATTTAATTAGTTTCTCAAATTTTTCCTTGGATAGTAGGCCACCCCAAAAAATTATTATAATCTCATTTTTATTTTTATTTTTGGTGTAGCTATATCTGTGATGCATAAGATAAGAAGGTTGATTGTTGCCCCACCCTTAATTTATTTGGGTGTTTGATGAATATCTCAAGAATCAATGGTTGATTAGTGCTCTATCTCCGAGTCTGTTATGGTGTTTGCTAAGTATTTCAATAATTTCAAGAAATTTTCTTTTTTTTTTTTTTTTGGTTAGAGAAGTCCCACATTGAAAAATTATCATAACTCATTAGCGATCTCCCCAAATGATGATATTGTTTTTCTATGGTGCACTCCCAACAAATGGTATCATAAGCAAAAATAATACCCCAATCTATTTTAATGTTTAGTGAATATCTCAAGAATCTGAAGAAATGATGGTTGATTGATGCTCTACTTCAATATGTTCCGATGTTTAATGAATATCTGTAGAAGGATTTTTGAATTTCGTTAGAGAAGTCTTACATCAAAACATTATCATAATTCATTGGCCCTCTTGGCGATCTTCTCAAATGATGGTATCGGACTTCTGCTTACTCCCAACAAATGATATCGAAATCAACCGATGGCTAGTTAGTGCTCCACTCCCAATTTGTTTCTATGTTTGATGGATATCTCAAGAGTCTCAAGAAAGATTTCAACGATTGTTTTATACATGAACGGGAGATTGTTGAGATACACGTGAATGAGAGATTGTTGAGGTATACACATAAGTCGTGTGAGAGAAGAGGTCCCACATTAAAAAATTATCATAACTCATTAGCACTCTTGATAATCTCCCCAAGTAATAGAATCTAGGTTCTATTGCAACTCCCAACAAATTATATTAGAACTAATAGTTGATTAGTGCTCCACCCCCCATTTGTGTTAGTGTTTTGTGAATATCTCATTATCTACACTTGTTTCATACGTGAGAGGGAGATTGTTGATATGTATGCATGCGCGTGTGTGAATTGTGTTATATCTTAATTGAGCTCTTTGTCCTTACTTATTAAGTATCTCCCTAATTATTTGAATCATAACTCATTGGTTTAAACTCTAGAGTGAATGTTGATTCAACTAACATGTTGACAAGTTCAGGCTTGTGTCTCTCTTGATAATCTCCTCAAGGGATGTTATTGGATTTCTACGGCATACTCCCAACAGATTTTTTTACTAAACTTTTCTAATTGAATTTAATGTGATCCTTCCTTTATGTTGGCCAAAAGAAAATTTTGATGTGACTACTAATATCATTAATTGTCTGAATTGGCATCTAATGTGCTTAATTGGACGGTTCAGATGCTTTACGTCCTCGTTAAAGAGGCCCACTTACATTGGAATTTTTCTCTCTCGTCTTTTTTTTTTTTTTTTTTTAGTTCTTCTCCCCTTTTTCGTCTTCTTCTTCTTCCCAAGTGTGATCCACCAACACCGGTGTGCAACTGTCCTCCATACTATCTCCTCTACCTTAAAACGTCATCCTCTAGCACCTCACTACTCTCACTGCGACGGTCGACCCATCATCCACCACCACCCTTCGTGCACCCCCCCTCCTCCTTCTCTATATGTATGTGTGTGTATATATATATGTGTGTAATATGTATATATGTACTCGTGCCATTGCTATACCCTGATTTGAGGTTAGATGTGCAAGTGGATGGAACAATTTCCTAAGGTCTATTGAGATGCTATGAGCCTATGACTATGAAATATCAGTCAAACATCTTTTTAGAAGTAGCACTCATTTTGACAGCTGTAATTACTATAAAAAAAAAACATATCAGGCACCGTTACCAATCATGATTTAGTCCAGCTTCTCGATTATACATGTATTCATATATGGAGGAACTCACAATAAAGAAGCATCATCACTAACACCAGCTTTTCAGATCGTAATCAGGTCACTACTAACATACCGGATAACCTAATTCGTTGGGAGGAATCGATGTATGATGCGGTACAAAAAGGAAAAATCAAAACGTGTAAACAAATGGAAAGGAGCCAGTGTCGTGAACCTCGTGTTCAATCTCATTCGCTAGCTAAAAAGGAAGGAAGCAAGGGGGGAGGAAGGGGTCCCCACTCCCGAATTGACTAATTAGATAAAAAGTCAGCCCCATTCCCAACTCGTTGATGTCTCCTGTCTCCACTTTTATTACTTTGCTCCGAAATTAACATCAATCACCTAACTCCGCATTTGTCCTTTTTTTTTTTATTATTCTCTAAGTGGATTACAACTAACAAAAGCTCCCCAATTTAACTTGTCACATTAAATAAATTAGTTTAGGGAGTGGATGATTTGCTTGGAGCAAACTAAGGTCTACATCTCATCTTATATTTATCCTTCAAAAAATCCCTTCCTTTTTTTTTAATTATTTTTTTTATTTTTAATTTTGGGTTTGGAATATGATTAGACTTGGGTCACATCAAGAGAGCTTGCAAAGTTCCAAATCCCACTTAATGGTTAAGAGTTAGTACCAACTGCCAAATGGGTGACAATAATTGAATACAAAGAAATCAAATGAATCGATGATCGTGTACTAAACTATGTGTTCATTTAAAATTTGAAGAGCATTAGCTTTTTTTTAACTGAAATTCTGTAATAAAATTTAACACTAGCCATTGCCAGCTATGTCGTTATGTGTATACTTATAGTTTTAGAAATCAAGGAATATCAAAATCAATAATGATAAAGGTGGCTCGTTGGAACAAGATTACATGGCTTGTATATCACCTAGACGATGTGCATGTTGATAGAGATAGATGTTAATTGAAAATTGACGAAACTGATTCCATCATAACTTAGTGACATCCTGAGCCCTTGAGTTGAGTTCTTTAATAAATCATAAATTAATATCATGTGTAATGAAATTTTAAGAGTGGACGCTAAATTTCAGTCCTTCCTTTATGTGCAGACGATTTTTCCAGCATTACAAGTTCTGAAATCTGAACTCACCTCGCCTTCTAATCAGAACCACCATATTCCCACGCTACTATGCAACATAAGAGAGCACCAAACAACCAGAGAGGCGATCAAAATGCAGGCAGTTGACGCAAACACATGGCATGTATCACTTAAAATAATTAATCAATAAAAAAATATATTCATTAATGACAACAATTTATGTTTAAATATTTATTTAGACAAGGAAGATGTTCTTCAATTATTTATTTTTATAAGCGATATAAATAATTATTTTTTGAAAGATATTGTTCAAATTTTATCACTTTTCGTGAAACAAATGAAGTTATAACGCTATTAGCTATGTACGTCAACTTCTGTCTGCAAAATGAGTTTGGCAGACCGGATCCTTGTATTCGAACAACAGGGTCAAATCCAAATTATTACCTCAAAAATAATAATAATAATAATACGTATACTCCTAACGGGAATACGGAATAGTGAATGGATCGGTGAAGAAAGAAGAGATGGAGTTGGACTTAGAAAAGTGTCTCGTGGGTCAAAACCCAAGTCAAGCGGGCTAACTAAATCCGATCCATAAGTCGGTGGGTCCAAAGTGAAGTCGGCCCAAATTTCTTAAGCCCGGTCCAATTGAATGTTCCCCGCCAATGCCAACAATTGATAGAATTATCAGAGGAAGGGGCTAAAAGTACTGGTATATACGTTCGAACCACCGTCGGACCAGATTCACTACGCTTGCACGCATAAATGGAGTCGCGCCCCTACATATAGAGAAACAGTTTCGTCCATCGATAACGTCACCGAATAAGTGTTTTGGCGACATTCTTGAGAACATCATGTATTGCTTTAGGAAATTAACTTCCAAATGACTCATGACTTAACCAAAAGTAGGGTTGCTGTACTGAAAAGGCTTGGTAGGATGTTAATCCGTCCCCACACTCAACCAACTCCTAGACCTAAAATCACTAAGGTGCTGCATGGTAACATTTCTGCTTCTCCCAATTTCTATTTTTTTGTTCCCCGGAATAAAAAAAGAGCGAAATCCGTTTGGTAACGTCGAGTTGTTTTTTTATTCCCGGGAACAAAAGTTAGCCCGGAATAGTTTTGGAACAAAAACCGAAGTAAAAAAGTTGCTTCGATTCCCTGAACAAGTTTAAGAAATAAGTGAAAATTTTTTTTTTTTTCTTCTCTTGCACATGGTCCATTGATCGCCGTTGACCACCACTCGCCGCCGCCGGCCGCCGGAGGTGGATCGACCGCCGCCACCGGCCGACCGCCGCCCGCCGCCGCATGTCACCGCCGCCGATGTCCGCCGCCACCGACCGCCACTGCCGCACCGCACCGCCATCGGCCGCCGGGCGGCGACATGCGGCGGCGGGCGGCGGTCGGCGGCGGCGGCGGCGGCGATGTCCGGCGGCGATCGGCCAACAAAAATAAAAAACAAATAAATATAAAAAAGAAACTGTTTTTTACCAAACGCATTTCTATTCTTTTTCTATTTCTAGAGTAGAAATTTTGTGTAGTTACCAAACGGGTTTTTTACCCGAAATTGTCCCCAGAATAGAAATAGAAAATAAGTATTTCTAAAAAAAAACTACTCCCCAGCCTAGAAGCGTTGCCATGCGCTACCTAAATTGCCTTTGACCAGTTCCTTTATGTGCGCAATAGTTAGTTCGATTACCTCTACACTGCTTGAGATTTAATCAATCTAGGTTTACCTAAATTGATGGCGACTTTAGGCTGGTATTTAAGTTTGTAGCCATATTGGATTTCGTAAATTACCTGAAGTTAGGATTTTGAAAGATCTTAGGATTCGAGGCGCCCTAACTGGTGACTCCTGGTTTGCAAAATTTGAGGTGCTGAGTTGATTGGAAGAGGGAGGAGCGAGGGTTTTTGGTGAGAGCTTATTAGCTGTTACATTTATCTTTATCAAAGTGCCATCTTATAAATGATAAAAAGACTCATATCTAGATTGACTTTATTAGTTTTTACTTGATGAAAATATTATGGAATATGCATTTTGATAATTTTTTCTTTTTTTAATTCAAGACATCTGGAACTTTTGCAATATACAAAATTAGACGCATACACTCAGTTATATTTTTTCTATGACTCGTCAACTAAAGAAAATAGAAATGGATATCACATGAAAGTTAATTTTGGAATTCGTGTAATTTTGTGTATTTGCTTTACCGGTGAGTGTTATAGTATTTCTCTACTATATTAGAAATTTGGGCTTATTTTATCTTATCATGTCTACGAACATCATATATCTAAATAATATCATTAAGAATAATTATTCATAATCTTTGTCTAGGCCCACCTAATGGTCCTAAAAATTCAGCCTAGTTCTTCCATTTTGCAAGCGCCCGCAGGTTGATGAGGTTTACCAATAATCATTGCAATATTTTTTCATTTGATGTTCATGGACGAGAAAAAGAAAGAGAATTGTCGTGAGCAATGTGCGAAGGGTGACATGTATACAGTCCTTTTCGGGAGTCATCTGACATTGCTATCCATATAAATTGCATTCTAACTTGAAAAATTCATGAGAAGAAGGGTCAATACTAAGGGTAAGTATGGTCAAGGTTGGGCCGGTCCATCCTCTAACCTTACAACCAATCAACACAGTACTGGTTCTCAATTTTTAGGATCGAGAACCGACCTTATTGAGCTTGGGACCGAGGTCGGTCCGGTTCCAGGGTCAACTTGGGACCAACTGATGATTTTTTATTTCATTTTTTGTACTTCTTAAAAAAATGATTGAGGACTAAACTGATCCAATAGGTTCGGTCTAGTTTCAATGTCAACTTAAGACTAATCAATAATTTTTTATTTCATTTGTTGTACTCCTTAAAAGGGTAATCGATGACCGTACTGACCAAATTGGTTTGGTGATGAGCAAAGTTAGCTAAGAAAGGCAAGCGATGAGGATCAAGTGGGGTGAGCGTCGAACATAATAAGTATCGAATGTCGAGTGGGGAGCAACAAGCCAAGCGAGTATCAAGCGGCGAGCGGTACAAGTGACCAAAAGTAAGTGAGGCGAGTGTCGAGTGGCGTGGAGAAGTTTTTTTATTTTATTTTATTTTATTTTAACAAATTAAAAACTAAGAGGACAAATAAGACAAAAAAAACGAATACTAGATGAGGATGTCATAAGTTGTCTTTTTGGACGCCGTAAGGACTCCTCACACTCCTCATTAAAGAGCTGTTTAATGTTATTGATACTATTTATTTTAAGGTTTTCTCTATATAAAAAAATTATAAATAATATATTCAGGGTTGATTCGGGTTGGATCGACCCGGAACTTTCAAGATTGAGGACTGACCCGCACAGTGTTGGTCTAAGAATTTTAGGATCAAGGACCGACCCAGTCTTCCTGAAAACCGGATCGGGATTGGTAGGGTTAGGCTAGTCCAAGGGACCAATGCTCACCCCTAGGACTCAATACCTCTATATTAGAATGTCCTTCAAATTTTGAATTATAAAATGAATTAAATCCAAAGGCCAAACGCCACAATTGAAAAGTCAAGAATAATGCCCATGTGTATTATTAGTTCCTAAGATCATGAAATGTTTGATATTAGGGACTTGTTTGATCACTCCATTAAAAGCAGAAAAATACTAAAAAAGTCCTAATTATATACATTTGTGCCAATTCAGTTATCAACTTTTTAATTGTACCAATTGACTTCTAAACCTTTTGATAATTTGCCAATATAGTTCATTTAGCCAACTTTGGGTGGAAATTGTTGATATGAACACTAACCATCCTAAGTGATATGACTGGCACCGATATGGATGATGTGGATAATTTTTTATTATATTTTTATTTTATTTTCCATTTCTTTTTCTTTCTTTTTCTTTCTCCTTTCTTCGCCGATCGTTGGGCCTCAACGATGGCTAGTGATGACTGAAGACCAGCCACAAGTGACGACTAGTAAGGTTCACCCTCGTCGGCCTTAGGCAAGGGCCATCCTCACCATCTTCGGGGGAGGCTCACCCTCGCCAAAGGCTTGTGAGAGGCCAATCTTGCCAACTTTGAGCGAGGCTTGACCTTACGAGATTTGGTGAGGGTGAGCCTTGCTCAAAACCGACGATGCCAACCATTGCTGGCCTATAGCGAGGCTTGACCTTGCTTAAGGCCTCGCCAGAGGCCGGTGTTGTTGCCCCTTGCCAATCTAGGCGTGGGTGACCTTGCTTAAGGCTATTGAGGGCAACCATTGGTGGTCATTACCTTTGATCGATCGTTGGCCATCTCCAAGGCCCGCGTAACTAGCGAAGAAAGAAGAAAATAAAACATATCATAATTATTGTAAAAATTGTCCATGTCAGTGTCGGGTTGACCATGCTACGTAAGATAGCTAGCGTTAGTAACTTATGACCAAAATTGGTTGGATGGAGTACATTGACAATATATTAAAAGCTTTATAACTCAATTGGTACAATTAAAAAGTTTATAACTGAATTAACACAAGCACAATATATATGACTTTTTTTGGTATCAAAACTTCTAACACTTAAGTTCCATTTGTTTAATAGAAAATGTGACATTTCTGGAAAATGTTCTCTAAGAAGTCCTTTTCCAAAAAAATGATTATATCTTCTAGTATTTAGCCCAAACCTGAAAATGAACTAAAATATATATATATATATATATATATATATATATTTATCATGGATGATCTTATTTGATTTTCCTAAATAAACGTACAATATTTGGACGCTAGTAAGTTGCGCATAGGTAGCTAATACACCAAGTACAGGCACTAGAGTCTTAGGTCCAACCTTGATGGACCACAACACGGGCGTTGAGAAGTTGAGCATGGGTATATGCGTCTTGGCCTCGATGGTCTTGGGCATCGGCACCAACTTCCTTGGCCTGGCCTAGATGGACCTAAGCATGGCCTTTGTGGACCCAAGCCTAGTCTCGATAGACCCAAGCATAACCTTTGTGGACCTTAGCTTAGGTGTTGGGGCTCCAAGCTTAGGTACCTGGATCCTGTGCTTGACCTTTGTGGATCAAACCCCAGGTGCCAAGGTAATGGGTATTGATCCTTTGAGCTTGGCCTTAGTGTACTCAACTACAAGTGTTGGGAATTCAGAGACTTGGTCTTTGACATTGGAAATAAGCATTGGGATTTCAAGCCCAAGCATAGAGTTTCAAGTCCAAGTGTTAATATCTAGTTATATTTTAGAAAATAGTTTTCGATTTTTTTAAAGAGGAAATCATTTTCTTGAATTTAAATATAAATATTCCATGGACTCTTTTTTTGCGAACAAAACGCTAAAAATGAGGTAAATATTTTCTCAGAAAATATTTTTTGTGAAATAAACAGAACCTTAGTGGAATTATCTAGTGGATTTACTAACATAGAATAAGGCACAATAAAAATTAACCGTTTAGGTTAAAAATCACTCAAAACCATGAATAGGCCAAACCTACTTATTGAAAACGAATAAAATTCACATAGACCATTGTGTCCCTAACATTTATTCAATATTTCAAAAATCATAGAGAAGCCCAAGAATGGGGTCAGATTTGATAGAAAGAAAGGAAACATAATGGAATGAACAAAGAATTAGGGAGGCGATTGATTGAGAACTAGCAGAAGAGATTCTAACATCCTCTTAAGCTCTTTGTTGCAGGAGGATAAAATAGGGTGGGCGCCAACTAAAGATGGCATATTGATAGTGAAAAGTGCATACGAGACAAATAGAGGGATATAAATCAAGACCAAGCCTCCTCATCTTTTCAAACCCCTAAAGCACTGTGGAATAGAATATGGTAGGTAAAAACTAGGGGTGAGCGTGGTTCCCGGGTAACAGGAACCGGGAACCGAACCGGAGGAGGTTCCGGTTCGGTTCCCGCCCAAAGAAACCGGTTTCGATTTTCGGTTCCCATTTTCGGGAACCGGCGGTTCCGGTTCCAGCCTTCCGGTTCCCATAGGAACCGGTTAGAGTAAAAAAAAAAAAAAAATCCTATAATGATTTCTCCTTTTTCCCCCACCCCCCACGTGATTCCCCCTTTCCCTTTCCTTTTCTCTCTCTCTCTTTCTTTTCTCCACTTTTTCCTCTCCTCACGTCACTTCCTGCCCCCTAACTTTTTTCTTTTCTTCTCTCGTCTTCTCTTTCCCCGTCTCGGCCGAAACACGCCCTCCTCCTTCTTTCTTCTTCTTCTTCTTCTTCTTCTTCCTCCTTTCCTATGGGAACCGGAACCGGGAACCAAATTAGGGTTTCTAAAACCTAAAAGGCGAAACCCCCATATCGCATCAATTTGTACCTTCTCCCGTTCTCCGTTCTCTCCCCAACCCTTTCCCCGACGCCACTTGCCTCGTCCCTCTGCCGGTCGCCGCTCGTCCCGTCCCTACGCTGGTCGTCGTTCATCCTGCCGCTCTGCTGGTCGCCGCTCGCTTCGTCCTTCTGCTGGTCACCGCTCGTCCCGCCGCCGGTCACCGCTTGTCCCTCCGCTAGTCGCCGCTCGTCCCGCCGCTCCGCTGCTCGCCGCTCGTCCCACCGCTCCGTTGGTCGTCGCTCGTCCCGCCGCTGGACGCCGCTCGCCTCACCCGCCGCTGGTCGCTGCTCGTCTCGTCCCTCCGCTGGTCGCCGCTCGGCTCGTCCCGCCGCTGGTCGCCACTCATCCTGCCACTGGTTGCTGTTTGACTTGCCGCTGGACGTCGCTCGCCCCCCGACGACGCCCTTGACAACAACGCCCCGCCCTTGCCTCCCTCGACGCCGCTCGCACCACCCTTACCAACTTGGGTAATCCGTTCCTTCTTGTTCTCTTCTTTTATTGGAAGGGGTTGTCATGGTTTTTTGTTTATATAATGCGAGTTTATCTGTTCTTTTAGCTCTGATTTCAAATCAATCCGTTTCTGATTTGGATTTTGTCAATTGTTTGAATGAAGGGTTCGGTTGTCGTTCAAAATTGAAGACCCAATTTGCTCGAGTTTTTTGGATTTTTTTCGTGAAGTAGTCCAGGACATCTTTGAGATTTCCTCGTTCTTGCAAAAGTTTAGTCCGTTTGAGCATCTAAATGTTGAGGCAGAAGCTTATGTTGGGAGCCAAGCTCTACCCACAATATGATGACTATTGTTTGGCTGTTGTTTGCGATGACTCGAATTTCCTTGATTGCCGTTCGTTATAAGCACAATAGCTCTATAAGTAGTGCTAACATTAAGGGGTCGCCATATTATTGCAGAAAATTATGATATCAGTGTAATCTCTGCATCATAAGCATGGCTAGCATTGGGGTGCAAGTGTTGTTACGGTGAGATACTTCTTTCCTGGCCTGAGCTCAATTTTATTATCATCTCAATTACAGGATCTATGACAAGATAGGATACCCGTATCACGTATGGTGTATACTATATTTGAATGGATTTGCAAGCCTTGGTTGCGAGAGATTAGGCTTGGTATGCATTTCTGGATCCTTTGTGTTCTTGCTGTTTGATACTTTAATAGGGGTGGATGTTTATCTGCTTTCATTAACATTCCAGGTGGGAATCGACAATGTTCTGGGATGAGTTGGAACATGGATATTCAATATGTTAACACTGGCTATCCATACACAACGTCCAAAATTTTTATGGAGTATTTCGAGGGTCTTACGTATGAACACGTGAATTTCATATTTTCTGGTGTTCTTATGCTTAAGTACCTGTTAGTTGATTATGTTGTTTTCCATTTCTAGAGAGGTGGCTGGTCTGTATCTATGTAGTTTTTTTCACCTCTCAGTATCATTTTTTTCTTTTTTGGGAAGAGGACAATTCACAGCAGGACTTGATGTTCCTCTACTTTCTGTTGTAATTTATACTTGCCAATCTAACTGTGGGAGAATTTGTGGGCATCTTTCTAGTTTCCTGTATTTTCAGATCTTAGTCTAGCACTAATTATGTCCTTCTTATATTATGCAGGAGAGCATATATCCACCAGTGAATACAAACCACTACAAAATGGGTCCATCAGAATATGGTAGTAATTAGTGGATGGTCATGGACAAGCCTATCATGAGATTAGAAGACCTATGGTCAGCCCTTCAATGACTAATAAGCAAACTCCTACAAGAAGGTGGATGGGAGGGGAATGCAAATAGTTGATCTTGTGGCCACTCGCAGCATGTGAGTTCTATGTTTTACAGCAGTGCATCAACCTTTTTGTTGATAGTGTAAAATTATTTTTTTGCAGGTATTGTTTAAGATTTTATTTTTTTAACCTCAAGAAGGTGATTAAGCATTTCCTAATTCTCATCATAAGTCACTGGCATGGTTTTTCGTGGCATAATTCTCATTATTGCTGCATTCATTTCCCTTTTTTCAAACTAAAAATGAAATCAAAAAAAGAAAGAAGAACCTGTTGGAATCTGGAACTAACCCCGGAACCTGCGACAGGGTAGGTTCCAGGTTCTTGGTTTTGACGGGTAGGTTCCAAGTTCCAAAAAATAAGGAACCTGTACCCGAGGGTAGGTTCCAGGTTCCAGGCGGAACCTGTGAGGAGCCGGAAACCGCTCACCCCTAGGACTAAAAACACAACCTAAATTCAAGCATTTTGTTTGGCAATTATGTAGAATGTGCCGAGTAAACATTCCCTAAGTAATTTTGAAGATTAACAAAACTTATTCGCAGTAAAGACTTTGATTATGATGATAAGTATTTTTCAAGTAAAAAGTCTGATAGGATGTGATCAGATCTTATCAATTAAAATCAACGTTGTTGCTTAATTATTTTCTCCCTTAATTATCCTATCACGACTAGGAAGGAGGTAATATATATGTGCAATGGCTAGTTGTAATTGATTGGATCCGTTACCTTACATATAAGGAGTTCCAAAGGAAAGTTTTCCAAAATATCTCTTAAAGATTTGGATTTCTTGGAACATAAACTTGAGGTAAAGTATTCTTTCTGAATTGAAGGACTCAACTTATGGAAACCTAAATTGCTCTTTGGGCATCAAAATCTAAGGGAAGCTTCATCCTCTACAACCTTGAAGTAATCAGATCTTCTAAGTAAGATCCAGTCCAACGAGTAGAATGTGTCACGACCCCAACTCTATCTCCAAGAACATGAGTAACAAGGCTTTTTTTCACTACATTCGAGGCTCGTCGCCATCCCGATTTTCTTTTATCTTATTCTTAAACCTCATGCGGACGTGAAGAAACAAACTCCCCAGACAAATAACAGTTTGAAGATGGGGACATACATCACACAAAACACATTACTTTATATTATAACAGTACTTTTACAAGTTATTTCTCTATGGGCTCTCTATCCTTTTTACATCACACTACAATTTTTTATATAGGCCAGGGAAATTCCTATCTCCTCTAGCATGACTTTAGCTCCAAAAAACTGATATGAGACTTCAATGTCTACAAGATTGAAAGATAAGAGAGTGAGTTTTGGAGAAAACTCAGTAAGTAAAATTACTAATTCTCTACTACGAAAGCTTCTCATCATCGAAGTCTAATAAGTACAACACTCGCAATTAGCGTCGATGACAGATCAATAGAAAATTACTTGTCATGCCTTGACCCAATACATGATGTCAATTAATATACCTTCGACTTATTAATGAACACATCAACACATCATGCTTATGCATAACTGGCATTTATGCAAATTCATTTATTATTGTCTTGGCTTGACAAGGCCTTCTCGGCCTGGTTGGGGCTTCAAGCATTTTGGTGCTAGAGGATTTTGGTATCACAATTGATATAATTTAGAATTTTTGACAACACAACTTTGGCAACACAATATAAAATGGGTAGAGTTTAGGATTTTTTATTAACCCATACTTTTATTAAATGAAAAAAATAAAGCATGGATGGCTTGATGTGAAAAAGAGGTTTTTCAAGAGTTTAACAAAATCACAGAGTGAAGAAAAATTCGTAACAACTTCTATCTTCTCTTGATTCGAGGTTTATAACTATCAGTAAATATCTTTGAAGTTTACCCTAAATTCTATTATCTTGAAACTCTTCAAAAGGCGCTCTTGTTTGACCTTACAGTGCTTCGAGTTTCCATCGCGTCCAAGGGTGATATCGAAATGATGACTTAACGAACTACCTAACAGACCAAGAAAATGGAAAATTCAAATGATGGGGCCTCCCCCCCAACATTAGTAAAAGCCTTACCTACTTACTGGCCTTGTTTAAGGTCGAAGGTTCTCAGTTTTGGTTTCTTTTTTGGGGATAATTAAATGAAGGTTGAAGTCACGGTACAACGCTCCAAAGCCCCTTTGTCAAACTAAGATGGTCCCGTTTCCCTTTTCAACTCGTCGGATCAAGTCAATGCATATGTTGAAAGAACTGCTGACTTGACTAACCGATTCGCGCCCTTAAAATTCAACCTTTCATATCCAACTAATTCAGCCTTCAAAGACATTTTCTTGGAAAAGGACCGACCAGCTCGAATCGAAGCTCCATTTCTTCTGGTTTGCGGAATAGATAACTCTAGGCATTGACATGAAATGGAAGCTGAATCTTGAAAAAGTTATGCTGATAAAGTAAGAAAACAAGGGATAATGATGACAAGTTAGAACGCTGTTGGGTTATGACATGGTACGAGATGAAATGGGGAGGAGGTCCACCGTCCCGCGGGGGGGTGGGGAATGTATTGCTAGGTTTGGCAACCAGATTCTATCCGATCGACCTGCCAGGGGGGCGCACACTCCACGCGTGAGTACTATAATGTGAAACAACACGATCCACGGCTCTCTCTCTCTGTGGCATTCGATCCAAGAAACATCATATCGACGATCCGAAACAAGACTTGTCAGATTCTCTTCCCTTCCCCAGTGTTGTTACTGATCAAACAGTAAATAAGAAGCAAAAAAACCAGAACAATGGATATCGAAGAAGGAAGAAAAACCAGAGAGAACAGAACACAAACTTGCTTCAGCAGTTCTCTTAAGAAACTGTCAAGTACAAGAAACCAACTTAAACAAAAGGAAAATGGTAACTTCTCACACACACACACACACGTGCAACTTGTAACTGCACCTAAACATGTACTTAACTTCCTAAATAACAAAAACATTAGCTGCATCACCTAACCAACTAAGCAGGGAATAAACCATAACAAAACAAAACAGAACAGAAGAGCTTTAGTCGAAAAAAAACCAGCAGCACTTAGACATTAAAATCCAACAACTCCTCCTTGGATCAGTAGCTGCTGCACACTCCAATTTTCTTTCTCAATACTTCAAATCTTCTAGCTTGAAGTGGTTTTGTAAACATATCTGCAAGTTGATCTTCAGATCTACAATAAACCAACTTGACTTCACCATTCTGTTGCACCTCACGTAGAAAGAAGAATTTAACCTTGAAATGCTTAGTTTTGCCATGAAAAACTGGATTCTGAGATATAGCAAGAGCAGCTTGATTATCCACATTGATTTCGATACAGTCACTGCAGTTTAGCCATAAGTCTTTCATAATTTTCTTCAGCCACAAGGCTTGATTTGTAGCTGCAGTAGCAGCTATAAACTCTGCTTCTGCAGTAGATTGAGCTACAATTTCTTGCTTTTTTAGAACACCAAGTGAAACAAGCTGATCCAAAACTGAAACAATATCCAGATGTACTTTTCATATCATCCATCGAGCCAGCCCAATCACTATCGAAAAACCTTGTAAATTGAATTCTTGACTCCTCTCGAAACTTCACACCAAAGAACATGGTTCCTTTTAAATACCTCAAGATCCTCTTTGCTGCAATTAAATGAAGCTGACTTGGATTACTCATAAATCTGGATAGAACACCTACAACAAATAGAATGTCTGGTCTGGTTGCTGTGAGGTACATGAGACACCCTATTAGACTTCTATACATCGAGGCATCCACAGCTTCAGTTCCATCAACCTTCTGCAACTTCTCTTTAGCTGCCATAGGTGTACCGACACTTCTACGCTTCCATCCGAAACTTCTTTAGAATTTCTTTCAAGTATTTCCTCCGGCAAATGAAGATTTCATATGGACTTTGCTTAACTTCCAGACCTAAGAAATAAGCCATTTTTCCTAAGTCTCATCATCTCAAAACCAGCAAACAAACTTTGCTTAACACTTTCTATCACCGAGCATCATTTCCTGTCACCAAAAGATCATCCACATATAGAGACAGAACTACCACACTATGATTTACTTTCTTAATATAAAGAGTGAACTCACTTAAGCTCTTTTTGAAACCAAAATCCAGTAGATATCGATCTATTTTTCCATAGTAGGCTCTTGGAGCTTGCTTCAGTCCATATAAAGCTTTGTGCAATTTGTATACACTTTCTTCTTGCCCTTTAATACTGAAACCTTCAGGTTGTTCAACAAAAATTTCCTCTTCAAGCTCACCATTTAGAAATGCAGACTTGACATCTAGCTAAAAGATAGTCCAACCTTTCTCTGCTGCAACAGCTAACAGGAGCCTTATTGTGTCCAGCCTTGCAACTGGAGCAAAAGTTTCAGAATAGTCTACTCCCCATATCTGAGCATAGCCTTTCACAACCAGCCTTGCTTTATACTTATTAACAGAGCCATCAGGATTGAGTTTTGTCCTAAACACCCACTTAACTCCAATTACATTCTTGTCTAATGGCCTCTACTAGTTCCCAAGTCTGATTTTTCTGAATCATTACCATCTCCTCCTGCATTGCTGCAATTCACTTCTGATCTTTCTTGGTTTCAGCAAAATTGGATGGTTCGAGCACTGCCACATTACTCCTTTCATAGATCTCAGCAAGTGACCTTGTGCCTCTCACAGGTTCATCATCTATATTTTCTTCCATTCCTCCTGTAATTCCATTAGTCTCAACATCTCTGTTTCAGGTTGTCTTTCAAAGTGCTTCGGTTCGGTGATCCTTCCATCTATCCAATTCCATTCATCTTCCTCTAAAAACATGACATCTCTGCTCACGCTTATCTTCCCCGTCATTGGATAGAAAATTCTGTAAGCCTTTGATTGAATGCTATATCCAACAAAAATCCCAATCTCTGCCTTTTTATCAAGTTTGTCCCTCTTAACATCAGGAACATGAGTGTAACACAAACATCCAAAAACCTTCAAGTTTTTCATAGAAGGTTTAGTGTCTTGCCAGCCTTCAAGAGGTGTTACTTTCTCTAAAGCTTTTGTAGGTAATCTATTTAAAAGAAATACAGCGTGTTGGTGCCTCAGCCCAAAACCTTTTAGGCAAATTCTTTTCCTGCATCATACATCTGGCCATCTCCATAATGCTTATGTTCTTTCTCTCACTAACCCCATTCTATTGAGGTGAGTAAGGGGCTGTAAATTGCTGCACAATTCCAGCTTGCTCACAAATCAGTTTAAATTTGTTAGCTGTATACTAAGATCCATTGTCAGACCTGATAGCTTTGATTTTCTTCCCACTTTGATTCTCAACTAATGCTTTAAACTTCATAAATACATCAGTCACTTCAGCCTTAGCTTGCAGAAAATAGATCCAGCTCATTCTAGTCAGATCATCGGTAAAAGTAATAAAATACCCGCTTCCATTTAGAGAGGGTTCGGACATAGGTCCACACACATCGGTGTGAACCAGGTTCCAGCTTTTGACATGTCTTCGAGACTCCTCCTTTGAAGGGAAATCTAGCTTGTTTGCCAAGAAGACAGACTCTGCATTGTGGAAGTTCTTCCTCCAAGCTTGGTAGATCATCTACCATGCCATTTTTCTGCATAACCAGCATGCTCCTCCTGTGAACATGCCCAAGTCTTTTGTGCCACAGCTCTATATTTTCTTCTTTGCATTTCAAAGCCATCTGCTGCATCTCATATGGCTTAAACATAAAGCTTTTATCCCTCATTGGAACTCCCAAAACTTCTTTGTTGTCGGCATCTTTAATGAGACATTCCCTTCCTTCGAACTTCACTATATAGCCCTTCTCCACTAACTGACCAACACTTAACAGATTTTGGTCAATATTTGGCACAAAGAGAATATCCCTAATTAACTTTACCCCCTGATTCCCTTCAACAGCAACTACACCTTTACCCTGAACTTCAATATGCTGTCCATTGCCAATTCTGACTTTGGACTTTACTGTTTTGTTTATGCTTTTGAATAGCTCTAAGTTTCCAGTCATGTGATTAGTACAACCACTATCTATCAGCCATGTACTGTTTTCGACTGAAGACTCACCAGCTGAAGCAACAAATAGATGCTCTTCATCAACTTTACTCACTGCCACTTGTGCTTCTCCTGTTTGCTGATAAGTTTTCCCTTTGCAAATTGCTTCCATATGACCTAACTTGTGGCATCTTCTACACCTCGCATCTGGCCTTTTCCAGCATCTAAAGGACTGATGGTTGGTTCCACCACAGTACTGACATGGCCTTTTATTATTTTTCCATTTGCTAAAACCACTAGCATTTCTTTCTTTTGGTAAAAATCTCGAATCAGCAACATTTCCCTTAAACTGAATCCATTTCTTCCCTTTGCCTCCATCATTTTGCTTTACTTTGGCTTGCAATGCCCCCTCAACATGATCTTCTCTCCTCATTAGTCTTCTGTGCTCCTGTGCCTGCAAAGCATTCAGCAACTCTGCAAATTTTATATCAGCCAAGTCCCTTGTGTTTTCCAGAGAAGCTATAGTAGCTTCGAATTTTTCTAGAAGAGACACTAGGACCTTCTGAACAAGCCTATCATCCCTTAAGTCAGTTCTCAAAACTCTGATTTTATCAGCTATTCCCACTAGCCTATCTGAGTATTCCTTCACTGACTCAGATTCCTTCATCTGCTGTCTCTCAAATTCCCTCAAGAGATTCAGCACCTTCATACCTCTTATCTTCTCATCTCCTTCATATTCTTCCTTCAAGAAATCCCATATGGCCTTCGCAGAGTCACACTTCATAATTCTGGTGAAGATGGTAGGCGAGACAGCAAAGATACGAGCAAGATTTTGCCTTGGCTTTTCTTGTGGTTCTATCTTTATGAAGCTTGATCGATTCATAGTCGGATTATTTGGAAGTGGAGCAACTTCATAATCATCCTCCACACTTCCCCACGATCATGACCCTCCGAAATGCTTTCATCTTAACAGCCCATGCTTGATAATTCTCTCCAAGAAACACCGGAGAAGCCATTGCAGAAAAACCACTTGAACCAGTCTCCATCACCCTCTAACCTCTTTGCACTTCAATACTTGCTTCACTTCACGAGTCCCTCAAGATCATTCAATGCTCGATACCACCGTTGTTACTTGATCAAACAAGAAACAAGAAGCAGAAAAACCAGAACAATGGATATCGAAGAAGGAAGAAAAACCAGAGAGAACAGAACACGAACTTGCTTCAGCAGTTCTCTTAAGAAACTGTCAAGTACAAGAAACCAACTTAAACAAAAGGAAAATGGTAACTGCTCACACACACACGTGCAACTTGTAACTGCACCTAAACATGTACTTAACTTCCTAAATAACAAAAACATTAGCTGCATCACATAACCAACTAAGCAGGGAATAACCCATAACAAAACAAAACAGAACAGAAGAGCTTCAGTCGAAAAAAAACTAGCAGCACTTAGACATTAAAATCCAACACCCAGTTCGGATCGTGGACCACCTCGGAGCAGGATGTCGTCTCTTCTATCCGAGCATTCGATGGGGGGCCTCGCTGGGCCTAGGCTCATCATCCTCCTCTCTGAACTGAAAACCCTTGCGCAGTCCCCATCTTAGATAAATGCCAAATGCGCAATTCCTCCTCCCTCCCTCCCTTTTCACTGCAATTATTGCGAAAGCCTGCTGCGTCGATCTCCTTTGTGGGCTGCTCTTTGCAGGGGGCGTTATGAATATGTTTTTTTCTGCAGGGGGAGGGGCAAAAGGAGTTCCACTCGTGGTCGGGTCACGTCGCTTGCCGTGCGATGGGTAATATTATAAGGTGGTGGTCCTCTTCGGAATGATTGCAAGAGGCCAAGGTCCGGACAACATTCCGGTCTCACAATTCAGGTAGTGGTGTACTATGTAAGCGTATGTACTGAAGAATTTCATATGCAAGTGGAAGAAGAAGAAGAGAGAATGAAGAGAGGTATGAGAGGAATTCTTGTTCTGTTGTATATTTCCACACTGATTCAAGTACAAGAGTTAGCCTTTTATAGTCGAAGGCTTATTGTTTACAGTTGTAAAGAAAGAAACTAACTAACTGAATTAACAAAGAAGATAGCTAACTACTCAAGCTTATAGAGAAATTAGCTAACTGTCAACAAATAGCCAAGAAGGCTTGTAGTACAGAAACAGAGGAGTAGTAGGCTTGTAGTACAGAAACAGAGGAGTAGTAAAACAGAGTTTATTCTTTCAGCATTTCTTCTTCTTCGCATGTCTCTTTTACTTTCCTTGTCCTGTTTTTATTTAATATCATCAATTGCCTCAGTATGAGCAGCATTCTCTTCTTGCTATGCATCAGCAGGATCATCAGTCTTCCTCATCTCTTCTTGCTGTGTATTAGCAGGATCATCAGTCTTCTTTATAGTCTTAACATGTACCACCCCCACTGTCGAGCTTCTGGCATTTTGCCTGCAGGGCTTTTCATGGCGAGTTGGCTGGTTTGCGAGAGATGGGGAGTCGGATATTTTCAGGGTTTCTTTTTGTTTTTGTTTTGCGCGCGGATGTCCTTGTTCTTGGAAGAGTTTTTCACCACCGAAAGAAATATGATAATGTACTTTCGTCTTAACACTTGAGATTCCTTTCCAAGGGTCGGAATGAACTGAACAGAAACATGCTTTGCTCGGTCGCATTTCAGCGTGTCTTGATCCGTCTGCACACAGTTTTTGAGGTTGGTTCTTGGCGATTTAAGCTTTGTATTCTTTTCCTTCCGAGTCCACCGCAAAGCATGCATATTTGACTAATGCTTTTTAGATTGTAGGTCTAAGGTTAAGTGATGGTACGAGCGTGGGGAACATGAAACCCGTTCCAATAGCATCTAAATATGAAAACGTGAATGAATCTGACCTGGCTCGATTTTTTCCACGAGGATGTGAATATCAACTTTGAGTTGACAGATCGGGACCATGAATCTTCTCTAAAAGAAAATCGACTAGCATGCTCCAACTTTTGCGCTTCAGTTCGTATGAAGTAGATGTGCATACATCGCGCGGGGTCGGGGGTACCTCGATTGTACATTGTCCTATCACGGCCTTATTGGGCCTCGTGTCCCTACTACTGATGTTGGCAACGCCTGACCCGTTTAGAAGTCCGGGTGGAGAGGACGGATGCTGGCTCATTGTCTCTTTTGTGTTTCCTCGATCCTTAGCTCGCAAACGGGGAAACGATTCGTGCTGTTGTTTTGAGTGCTATTATGTCCCAGCAACAAGTGACAAGCTGATGGACATGGCTCGACTATTTCGGTTGAGTTCGAACTTGAGCGTCGTACAAAATTATTAAATCGAATTTAGACCACTGCGTTTTGTTTCGGAAATTTTAGAACATGAGAGGATTGAAAAGCCGGAAGATTTTAAAATTTTTTGTTAGTATAATAACCAGAAAATTTCAAAATCGGGTGTGTTTTTCCTCTCAATTATAGGACTGAAGATGGCGCCATGCAGTCCCACGAGAGCTCAGGCAATGTGATGTGGCTCGCTTGAAGGCCTCATCCACCATGCCATAGTCGCCTAAGAGAGGCAACCCCCGAGAGGTGGTTGCAGCTTCTGTAGTAGGAGGCACTGGCGGTGGTGTCGTCGCTTCAGCTTCCGAAAATTTTTGCTGTCTTTTTTTTTTTTTTCTCCTGAAAGAGCTTGTTTATCCAAGTCGAGCTAAATGATATATCTTTCATGCCTCTGGGCTCCCGAAAAGTTACTGTCTGTCGCTCTTTTTCAAATTTATCCGGGTTTCTCCTATTCAACATGCACTATCTAATGTAAAAATATATGACGATTTTTATCATATGAACTCTTTTATTCAGGTGACCAAACGTGTCCTCTTGCTCATCGTTCGCTTTTGATAAGCGAAGTGAGATGAAATGGGAATAGAGTTGGCAATCGTGTTCCTCAAGCGCTATAACGGCAGGCTTTCCTAGTTGAATTCTCTCTTGCTAAGCCATGCTAATGCCGTGTACAATGAGAGAACTTCAAAAATTTGACGGCTGAAAATTTTCAGAAGCCTTTTGAATGATATAAGACTTATATTCCATCCTGAAATTACTATCAAGCCTTTTGAAAGACATAAGACTTATATTCCACCCTGAAATTACTATCTTTCAATCACTGTCATGATCAACCAGAAATTATTATGTCTGCGATCCTTCAAGCCACCGGAAATGCAGAAGACCAATCAAAAAGTGGCACCACGTCAGACGAAAGTCGCGTAACGGTTTCATCTCAGCAAATTATGATGCCACTTTTCTAGTATGCAACTTAATGCCAAGTACTTCCTCTATACATCAGAAGGGCTACAGGCTTCGAAAAATTGTGGATGCTAGAGAAGAAATCATTCACTGAGAAGCGAGAAAGGCATCGGCCAACATGGAACCGAGGTGAACCTGACTGGTGGTGGTGAGGTGAAAATGATCCGTCTTGAGGTCCAGGCCCTTTGCGTCCACGCACTTCACATTGGGCAGCGTTATGCCAAGCTGCGCGCTCCTCACCGTGTCCACTAATTTCCCTTCTCCTGACGCAAGGGCCACCTGAGATCAAAAAACCAAAACACATACTAATCTCAAGGGTGACGAAGCTAGTAAAAACGTCATTCTGTGTGCTCGAGAAGGGCTGCCATGTCGATAGATCAATCGAGTTCAATATTTAGGAGGATGGTGGAGCAATCGATTGTCTTAACATAATTTTGAGTAGGGGTGAGCATGGTCCGGGTTGGTCCGGGCCACCCCTAACCCTAGGACCAACCTGTACAGTGTCGGTCCTCAATTTTTAGGATCGAGTACCGACCCTATTGAGCTTGGGATCAAGGACCGGACCGACCCAATGGGTTTGGTCCGGTTCCAAGGTCAACCCGGGACCGATCGATAATTTTTTTCGTCTTATTTTTTATACTCCCTAAAAAAACAAACCTACAAATTCAAATTACATATCCATCGACAATGCGGCATTTTGCAACTAAACTATAAATACCAATACATATTTAGCAAATTTAAGATGACACAATAATAGAAATTTCGTACTTGCTAACCGCTCATTGAGATATGAGACAATTTGGAAAGTTCTTGTAGTCATCTATCTTTAATATTCATAACACCATATGCAAAAGCGTTTTCTTATATTTGATCATGTAAAGTCCACTCAACTAAAAAATGAGTTTCACACCACTTGATTAGCAAATCACCGTAGCAACTACAGTACTACTCTACTCTTCAAAAACTTCTACCATTTGACACAAATTGAAAAGCAAAATGTAGTTGAAATTCATTAGTAAAATACAACTAAACCATAAAAAGTTTAAAATACTTAATATAAACCATGAGTATATAACTTCACATCTTGTTAATTCACTTAAACTTCTAAACACCTGAAAACAAAACAAACGACACATAATTAATACTTAACAAAAGTTTTAAATTGAAATTACTATTAGTACTATTGATAGAATATCTCAATATAATATAATATAATATATCAGACATTTTACTTAGATTTGAATATATAAAAAAATTATAAATAATATAATATAATATAATATACATGGTTGGTCTAGGGTTAGACCGACCCAAAACTCTTAGGACCGATGACCAACCCGTATAGTGTTGGTCCTGAAATTTCAGGATCAAGGACCAACCCAGTCCCCTTGGGAACCGAACCAGGACCTGTAGGGTTAGGCTGGTCTAGGGTCGGTCCAGGGTCGACCCTAGACCGCAGCTCACCCCTACAAAAATTTTGAGACCGATAGCATATGTTAAGGGCTTGAATCTTAGTACTCTCCTATTTGAGAATTCTGTCCATCGCTCCTACTTCATTGAGACAATGGGAAGTTAATGAAGTGCAATTCAAAGCTTTTGTCAGGATCGTGTGAATTACATAGGCTTAGTTCCAAGGTCCTGAGATTGACCCTTTTGACTTTGGTAGCTTCTTGGGAATTTGGATAGTGGCCGTTGTCGGGAAAATTGTTTAAAAAGTCCTAAACCTATTGCACTTTTACCAATTCAGTCCTAAACCTTTTTTTTTTTTTTTTTTTTTTTTTGCTAATTTAGTCATCAACTTTTTACAATTGTGCCAATTCAGTCCATCTGGCCAAAATTGGCTGGCCGAAGCTGACGTGTACGCTAGCCGGTGAACAATTTTTTAATATTTTTTAATATTTTTTTTTAAAAATTTCCACCTTCTTCTTCCTCTGGCCGACGCCGACGCCAGCCTGGCTAGAGGTAAGGGTCGGCGAGGTTAGCCTCACCGGCCACTGGCGAGGCTCGCCCCCGCCAGTTGCTGGCAAAGGCGAGCCTCGCCCAGCAATGGCGAGGCCACCGTTGCCCGCCGAGGCGAGGTGAGGCCTCGCCCGGCCATGGCAAGGGCTCGCCTTTGCCGATTTAGCGATGGCAGCCTCCCGATATGGCGAGGCTTGCCCCCGTCGCCCACTAGTGAAGGGGAGCCTCGCCTAGCAACGGCGAGGCCGCCGTCACCCATCTAGCGAGGCTCAACCTCGCGTTGGTTGGGCGATGGTGGCCTTGCCGTCGCCGGGCGAGGCTCGCCCCGCCGGCCACTAGCGAAGGCAAGCCTCACCCAGCAACAGCGAGGCCACCGTCGCCAGATTTGGTGAGGCTTGACCTCGGCATGGTTGGGCGAGGCTGAGCCTTGCCTTGGCCGAGTGAAGGCGGCCTCGCCATCGCCGGGTGAGGCTCGCCTTCGCTAGTGGCCGGTGGGGCAAGCCTCGCCGTGGCCGCAAGGGCCGACCCGGCTAGCCCTCGTCGACGCCGGCCGAGGAAGAAGAAGGTGGAAAAAAAAAAAAAAAAAAAAAAAAAAAAATATATATATATATATATATATATAAATTGTTCGCCGGCCAACCGTCTTCCGTTGGTGTCCATGTTAGCTTCGACAGGCCAATTTTGACCGGATGGACTGAATTAGCACAATTGTAAAAAATTTGACTCAATTGGCCAAAAAAGAAAAGGTTTAGGACTTAATTGGTAAAAGTGCAATAGGTTTATGATTTTTGGACAATTTTCCCGGCTGCCGTCTATGATTATTAAATATAAAAGGTCTTCCACAGGTAATATGATCGATGGTTAAGATAATTCAAATTTCAAACTAGAATTTTAGATGATCATATAACTTAATATGATTAGCCTTACCTAAGCTAATTTGCGACATTTATATATTGGACCTGAATTGTTTTTACACATATGATGCCTCCAAAAAACCATAACCATTGAATTTAAAAGCGAAGCCTTAATCGTCATTAAGCAATTGATTTCTCCACAACCTAAGATATGAAACATGTTTTCGTGACATGAGTAACACCTTGCTTTTGGTTGATTATCAGCAAAAGGACGCTATGGCATACTTGAGTAACCAAAGATATATGCAACATTCCATAGAAGAGAATCTAATCACGTTGAAAACGTTAGGATTAAAAGAACCAACATGGAAACAAGGCCGTTGATCGTTACAATAGAAAGACGATGAACAAGCACTAATCAATTTTGCCTGGATTATGAGAAGAGATGGGTTGTTAAGATTGGTGCGAATGTCCCCGATGAGCTTCTCCATGTTGGTCCTCTATGCCTCAGCGTTCGCCTGAACCACTGTGTCGCTTTCCCCTTGATACCAAAGCAACGCCCTTATGGTGCCCGCGCTCTTTACAGCCACTGTGGCTTGATAAGTATTTGTCTTACCTTTACACCATAGTGTGACAGCCCAAGTGGTGGTGCGCGGGGAGGAGGAATGGCGGTGTGTCTGCGCTTTAGTCCTCGAACATGTGCAGGAGGGGTCCCTCTTGTCCCACATCGCTTAGGGGGGAGTCCTGGGCTAGTTTATAAGAGACTTGGGTCCCTCTAATCTGTGCAATGTATTTTTAAGCTGTGAGGGCAAAGACCGTGGTTGGGATGGTGGTTCATCTGCACCAGAGCGAGTGAACAAAAGTAGACAATATTACATTGTGAGGCCCGGGTGCTTTCAAATGGTATCAGAGCCGACTCCTGACCACATGTGAGGCCACAGCGAGGACGCTGTGCTGCTAAGGGGTGGAGATTGTGACAGCCTAAGTGGCGGTGTGCAGGGAGGAGGGATGGTGGTGTGTCCGTGCCTCGGTCCCTGGATGTGCACAGGAGGGGTCCCTCTTGTCCCACATTGCTTAGGGGGAATCTTGGGCTAGTTTATAAGAGGCTTGGGTCCCTTTAATTTGTGTAATGCGTTTTAAAGCCATGAGGGAAAAGATTGTGGCTGGGATGGCAGTTCCTTCATGCTAGGGCGGGCGACCCAAAGCGAACAATATTACATAGTGGGGCCCGGTTTCTTACATTCTCCACCTATAGCCACAAAGACAAGGGGAGCTACTGAGAACATAGGTACTTTTTCTTCACCTGTTTTTAGTAGTGATGATGTGAGCAGATCTCCAGCAAATCTAGAGGAAGTCTATGCCTCTCAATATCCTGAAGTTGATGTTGAGGCATCCTCTCCAAGTCTTGGTGATCGAACTACTGATGTTCCCTCAAATTTCACAACTCCTGGAATCAACTTGGTTGGACCTAGTGCACCAACAAAACCGATAACAGACTTCTAAAGACTGCTAAAAATCCTTTTGGATTTGAAGGCTCAGCAATATGGGATGGAGTTTGAGATCAAAAACCTCTACAAAGCTCTCAAATCTATTTCAAATTCTATACACGAACAGGCAAGTTCAAGAGACTGCAAAGGGTGAGGATATTAAGAAGCTAAAGGAGACTCTAAGGAAGCTAGAGGAGACTGTTAAGTCTATAGGGGATTTCTAGCTCGTTCGTATCCCCAAATAACCTTGATTTTATCCAACTCTTTTTATTCTTCTCCACTTTTTGCTGTTGACAAAAAGGGGGAGAATGTGCAAATTTAATGTTTGACTCTTGGTTGAACTCTTGGTACTGTAGACTTTTGTTTGGACTTTTGATTGCTGTTTAACTGTGAATTTTTGAACTGTTTGACGCTTGCCGAACTTACTTTGATAATACTGATCATGGCTAGATAAGTATTTGTCTTACCTTTACAAGATCAACATGTTTTCTGTGGTTGCAGAATCGATGTTATCCAGGTCCTAGTCAAGTTAGTTTTGTAAGATATTATGTATTGCCTAAAAGTTGTTTTGCAGGTCAAAATTCCTAAATCTGCAGGAAAGTTTTATCACCATAAAAAAATGAGGAGATTGTTGGAGAAAACTCCTTTATTGTTTTGAAGTTGACACAACATTTCCAAAGTTTTAGTGTGAAGACTTCCAGACTCTATCGTCAAAGTCTGATAACCGTCAAACTTTAGATTCAAAGTCTTCCCACACTGACAATTTCCAGATTGAAGAATGAAGACTTATCCAGATGCGAGATTATCTTTATTTTTTCAATAATTTGATTTGTATTGTTTATGGATGACCTTATAGCTGGATATAGTACTTACATGATTTGTTATCTTTATTGGAATCAATTCTGATATTCAAATTTTTTGGAATGCAAGCAAATTTGGAAAATTCTATTTATGGAAATCAAGATCCTGATTGTATGGACAAATATGATTGATGGGCTTTCATCACAATCATCTAATGACTTGAGATCACCTTGATTGATTCTATCCAACGGGTAGATTTGAATAATTCCTTTGAAAAGTGCCAACGGTCGTGAAGGTATGAAAGAGTATTTCGGGCAAACTCTCTAGTTGCTCAACAGAGTGCGTGAAAGAAAATTTTCAAAATCTGAAGTTTCTTAGTTCCTTGTTATTTCATTCATTGAGCTCAAAGTTGTATACACAAAAGAAAGAAACCCATAGTGAGACTTTGTGAGAGACCAGTAGAGACTCTTCATTGAGAAGTCGAGATCACAAGTTGTAAAATCTCTTTTGAAACTTAGTGAAATCTAGCCAGTGAGCTGTCAGCGTGGGAGAGTAGACGTAGGCTTGATCTGAGCCGAATCACCATAAACTTTGTGTTCTTATTCTCTTCGCTAAACTCTTTATATTTGATTCGTACTTTAATCAACTGTTTAACTTTTAAATTCCTTGTTTTTATTTGAAACTACTAAAGGTTCATTTCGTTCCTTGTTTATTATCTTCTATAAGCAAATTACTTTTTCTAAGTCTTGCGAAAATTTTTATTCACACCTATTCATCACCCTCTAGGTGTTGTTACTAGTCCTTTCAATATGTATGTATGTATAGGCATGCATTCATACGGACTAGTTTTTGTCATGCAATGCCCACACTTTAAAATCAATCAGCATTGTGTTAATTGTACCTTTAGCCTCTATCACGATTTTGAAAACGTGCGTTGGTTGATACATAAATATATATGAATCATATGAAATTGGAGCTACTGAAGGCTCGATATCGTGCATCTATTGCTATTTCATTGGGAAGTTGATGAATAGAGTGGTGAGATCGGTGTGTTGTCGCTTGCCTTGTCGATGGAAGCTTTTTGCCTTAAGCTCTTTGGCTTCTTGATGGCCGTGACTTAGTCAATGCCTTACGGAGTTTAAATCAATTCATGTGATAAGCACATGATCTTATCTTGACATGCTAAGATATGCAATTGTCATTCTCAAATATCAGTAAAGCTCATTGTTTTAGAGAGGCCAATTTAATGACGGACTAGGTTGCTAAAACTTATTAGAGAGACTCTTCACCTTCGAATTGAGCTTTGTCCCCTCCCTATCCCTTTTGGGAGCTCTTTTGTACTAAAGCACATATATGGGGCTCTACTATCTTTCCTAGTAATGAAATATTTCAATTCCTGTCAAAAAAAAAAAAAAAAAAATCTCACCTTGATCAAAGGGTATGTTATCTATACATGTATTACTAACAATTGATTACACATTGAGAAACAGAGAAATGCCACTTGATCTAATGACGCACCCAATAGATTGTCAGCCACAAAGATTAATTTATGGGGAAATCAATTTGTCGTACTTTTAATGATGCCACTTGATCTAACCACGCACCCAATAGATTGTTAGCTACAAAGATTGAATTATGGAGAAATCAATTTGTTGTGCTTTTCCATTGTGCTCTTCTCGGATTTGGGGATAATTACCAAGAAGGTTATAAACCTATTGTGCATATGCTAATTTAGTCATAAACTTTTCGATTTGGCTAATTTAGATTTAAATCTTTTGATAATTTACCAATGTAATCATTTTGGCAATTTTTTTATCAAAAGTTGTTGATAAAGACATTGGCTATCTTACATGCTACGGTTTGCACTGTTGTAAATAGAGAAATAGATATTAGTACACTCTACTAGTCGTGAATAGTCAGTATGTTAACACTATTGAGTGAGTGTGAGAAAGAAAGTCAGCAACATAGCAGCTCAATTGTCAATTAATACAAAATATGAGGAATCCTTTTATCTTTCTATTCTCTTCCCTTCTAACTCTCAAAGAAATCTTGTTTTGTTGAACATTGAGAAATAACAGAAGCCATTACAATTGACAGAAATATTAGGCCCATTAAAGGCACAAAGATAGAGGGTAAGTTGTCAAGTATTGTCATAGAGTTGATACCTCAATTTAATAGTTATACCTGTTATCGTTATTCATGCATAACTATATTGAGTATATATATATATATATATATATATATATATATATATATTTAATTTTTAATTTATTTTATGGACACTCTTGTGAGTGCCTGAAAAGTTGAGTTGAAGAACTTCCACATCCATTCCCCCCACGGGAACCATTAGAATATTATGGGCCGGCTTTGGGTGCGCCCATCATAGGCGGATTCGATAAGGACCAAGTTCTAACAAATCCCACTTGTACATGATTGGCTTGACTTGATCTTAATTTTTTTTAAGGTCGGAAAGAACTTTTGTCTTTCAAAATGCATTACTAGTTTTTAAACATAAAATATCCTAAAGGAGTTGGGGAGGTTTAGATAGCCAATTATCAGGAAGGGTTCTTAATCCAATCTACTAGGTGGTTGGCTTATCGGGGACAATGGGCTATTGTAACTCCTTTTAACTAGGCTAGGGAGCTTTTGCATTCCTCGTGAGGTTTCAAAGAGCTCATGGACTTTGGTTTGCGCTCGATAAAAGCTCCATCATCGTGGTATCGGTTAACATCTCCATACGTTGATGAGTTAAATATTTTAGTTCAACATCTTTGATTAGATACAAAAAGTCTCTTTCACTGCTAGGTTTCCACGCCGAGGGCTAAGAAGGCTTGCGCACTTTTATGCAAATTCAGTGATGAGCGTACCATGTGAATTGCAGCATGCTCCAATCAATCCATCCATATTCGAAGCCCCCATATAAGTACAAAAATTGTTGTGGATCAATTTATACAAGCAATTTTGATCGTGCAACCCAAGAGTACACATACATTAAACTTTCTATGCACCGATTAAGGATACAAAAGATTATGATTAAACAATCTCATTGTACCTTGAACTCAATTTATCACATCAAAAAGAGTTTCAATTCCTTCATAAAAGCATACTTGACTCTCATGTGCATTCACAATTAGATCATAACCATTTAAAGTAGACGTGACAGTTTGGTAAAAGAATACCTATGTCCGTGTAAATCCAAGTTGGCCCTCTTTCCTACTTGAATCTCTTGATCTCAAACTAGTCACATTTTTAACATGCACAGAAGGCCGTGTCATTCTTAGCCGGAGGAAACATGCCAAAGTAGAGGTCCCTATATCAAGACTTCGAAACACGGTTGAGAGTTCTAAAAACTTTAAAAGTCTCACATTAGCCCTTGGTGACACGTGTTGCCTCCTACGCTGACTAGGCCGCTTATGCCAGCATCTTCTTCTTCGCTTACAGATTTGGCCCAAACTCATGTAATTGACAAAATATTCTACAAACCTCCAAAAAAAGCGGATGACATGTCATTGGAAAACTTAGTCTGAAAATTTTTTAATGGCATAATTTAAACAGTATAATATAAGCCTTGGCACTTTTGACCTTTCCAAGTTCGAGTAGAAATTTCTCATGAAGGGATTCCATCAACAATCAAACATTTCAGATTTGATGAATGACATATTGACTATGATCAATATCATGCAAAAAGAAGATCGTTTTTGACAAGCGTCATATTCGTATCCGTAAGGTCTAACTAAGGTCTAACTGGTGGCATTTCTTGGAATTAGTGTAGTGAATTATTAACCGACAGCGCCCGAGAAACAATCAACGCTCAGCTCCAATATCAGCGACAGGTTTTGATGGTAACGAAAGCCATACCTTTCGCTCCCGTGATAAGACTATGACCCAAACACAAAAGCAGAAAATGTCAAAGGTTTCCCGGCCAATTTATGCCCACTTGAACCCAACGAATGCACCCAATAGATTGCTAGCCACAAAGATTAACCTGGGGAGATATCAGTTTTCTGTGCTTATCTCTTTTGCTCTTCCGGAAAACCACTCCACCCATACCGGAATCTTTTCCATTTTTCCCTGATTTTATCTGCACGCTGATGGGTACCTATAGAATTTCTATTAGCGCATTCCATTTCGAACCAAATCACCTAATCAAATTATGACTTTTTGTCTTCCATTTCCGACGAAACGAGTCAAGACACTTGACGGTATGAAACTTACGGGGCATGTTCTCTATCTCTGCTCGTATAATGAATGTGATGAGGGTGCACACTGGGTGCATCCAGTTTTAAACAGAGAATCTATGCAACCTTGCGGTTTTTTTGAAGTTGGTGCGTTTCGACGTTTTGGCCTGGGCAGACAGAAGAAGGGCCCTCGGTCTGATCCGGTGGCTCCCGTGTTCGCATTCTTCTTTCCACGATCGACTGCCACGAAGCAACAAGACATTATCTTTGACCGTAATTCTTCGATTTTAGCTTCTTTTTTCTCATCATGAGTGGCCTGGGAAACCGCACCAAACGAACGATTCGTATATATTTTGTTTTCAGCGCAGTTGATTAAGTCATGTGGCGTATAGCACGCACACGCCATTAAGCGCAGGTCAATTTGTCGTGGACCCAGACGGCACCTGCGTCCACAGTATCCAAGCATCCATCAATCTTATCAATAAAAGGTAAAAGCAGAGTTCATAAAAAATAACTCCACATATTTGATCTAGTAGATCACCTTTAATGTCCAACAAAATTGTATCGCATTATTCAATATATGAATTCCCTTGAGGGGTCTAATTGAAAATTCCAAACAGTGCCCCTTCTGCTTTTGCTTGTCCGAAAAGAAAGTGATCACGTATGGACATATGATGCTAGTATTGTGTTTATTCAATATATGAATTCCCTTGAGGGGTCTAATTGAAAATTCCAAACAGTGCCCCTTCTGCTTTTGCTTGTCCAAAAGGAAAGTGACCACGTATGGACATATGATACTAATATCGTATACGATACTATGTTGACCTACTTATTGTAAAAGAAAGCTGGTCAATCTGATGTATATGTCATAAAGCACAGTAATTTGCTAGGCCATTACGCAAGTTCAATAATTGTTATAAGTGCATGCTAGCTGCCACATCAAATTTTTTGTGATATTTAGACCCGTCAATTATTAAAGCGAGTTTGTCAAAAACAAAATCAAAACTAAACTATCCATCGATAAATTTAGTTCTTGGTTCGAATAACTAGCAAGGCAAAGTTAAAAGTGGCAGGGACCTCCCTCATATTTAGTTCCTTTTTTCGGACATGGCGATCTATGTTTTCACGATAGTCAACATCTAGAGATCAATCGAAGATATCCTCTTTTGACCATTCACAATGTAGACAATACAATCACATGCATTTAATTTTTTTTTTCTCTTTTTTGCAAGAAACGTGCATTTAATTTGGTAGGTTATATATTGTACGTCTATAGAGGATGGGCAACATGCTCAAGGTTGAGCACAAGATGCTAGATGTGGAGCGATTGATTCATTTCTCCAAAGCTCCTTAGGAAAGTTGAAACAAATGCAACCATAAATTCTAGTTCCGATTTAAATTATAAAGCTTCTTAGGAAAGTTGAAACAAACGTAACCATAAATTCTAGTTCCAATTTAAATTATAAGAACTGCATCTTAATGTTCACATCAAGAATCAAATATCAACAAATATATCAAAATAAAATTTACTAAAATTGAGCAAATTTTCAAAACTCTACGGCAATAAAATATTTGTAATGAAACAATTAAAATCATATATCTTATTTTATGGAATAACGACAAGGGTGGGGTTATATCACGCCAATGTTATTTAAAGCGCATTTTTCATCAAATTACTCCCCCAACCCCCAACCCTCCGCCCCCTCCTCCCAAATCAGCTGTAAAAGATTAGGAAAAAACTCTTCCCATTGGATTTACACAAGTTGTATGGTAAAATTTATTAAGTTTTCTCTTCTCTAGTTGCTATATATTTAGTCGTATTTACTCGAATGCAAATTTACAAGTAAAATATATAACTTGACATCTTTTTCTTAAAGATGATAGTTGATTATAATCTATCATCCGTATCTGTACATATTTTAAACTAGCATAAGCATGCGATGCGCACACACTCTTGACCACTGTAAGTTTACTTGAAACTCTATTATGGTGCTACAGTATTTTAAAATAAATCCAAATAAAATCCCCTTGCTTCTTTTCTTGTTCTTTTTACTTGTATGATGCTCATTAAGATGAATTGCAATCAATAGGCTATTGGAATCTGACTCAATGGAAGCTTGGGTTTTGTAATGTGACTAGGATCAATGGCTCTCCATTAGCTTAGTTGAAGTGCAAAATAATTGGATGTCACAAATTGCTCTCTTCCTAGAGCCATGTTCAGTTAGATATGGGCAACGCCATTGCTTTAGTGGGTAAACAAGGTGGTATAGCTTTCGGGTTGAAATTCTAGGATGTGGCAATTTGAGGATATGTATTGATGCTCAATGTGTGTAGCAGGTTCTATCCCAATATGCCTCAGTATATCAATGTCAATTTCAATCACGTAACTTGTTTGCTTTGGAGGTGCAAATTCTTCTGTGCTACTCTTTTTTAGGCTTACTACTTTCATTATTTTTTAAGGAAAAATACATAGTAATCCCAAAACATTTTGAATTTGTGCAATCAGGTCCCTAAATATGTTTTTGGGTAATTGGGCTCTTAAATCATACACTCTTCTTTCTTTGTTCGAATTAATCAGTCCATTTGAAAAAATAAATGAAAATGCCGACCTGGCTTAGAACTTGTTGTGAAGTGATGCAATGGCATCCTACGTGGCATTCCACTTGGCAAATAGAGAAAAGTTTAAAAATAATTCAAAATAGAATGAGCGTGTTCCAATATACAGGAAATAAGAAATTCAGAGAAAAGGAAAATGAGATAAGTAAGAGGAGCGAGGGAGGAGAAGCTACCATGGTGGCGGACATTCTAGCTCCCGCATCAAATAGCCATTTTCTTTTGGGAATAATTCAGAGTATTAACAAAGACTCAAGTCTAATAATTGAGACACTTCAAGTCAACATCCCAATAGTTGGGCTTCCCTAGTTTTCCACCCAGGGAGCACCGGTGAAAAGTTATGGGACCCCACTGCTGCGATTGATCCAAACCGTACGACGCGTTCAACCCAAAAGCAAAAATCACTGGATTGTTTGGTCCGGAAAACCAAAATACATGAAGGATTAGTAATGGAGAACAGAGGGGATGAATATATTCAAGTGTATCTCATATTAACTGTAAAAGGGACTTGGTGGTCAATTCAACATATAGTCCTCGGCTACATTCACTGCAACTTGCCTTTCCCCGCCGAGTCCTAATGGCTCCGCCGCCCTCGCTCCTCCGCACTCTCTTCCTCTTTCTCTTCCTCTTCCTCCAGTCTTGTCGGCTCTCCACCTCGGCGCTGCCCAGCCTCGCCAAACGCGCGTCCCTTTCCGTCGAGGACCCCCGCGACGTCCTCGTCTCCACCTCCGGCGCCTTCTCCGCTGGCTTCTTCCCCGTCGGTCACAACGCCTACGGCTTCGCCGTCTGGTTTAGCGACCCCCCATGCTCCGGCGCCGCCTGCACCCCCGTCTGGATGGCCAACCGCGAGGCCCCCGTCAACGGCCGACGCTCCGCCTTATCCCTCCTCGACTCGGGCAACCTCGTCCTCACCGACGCGGGCGATGCCGGCGCCGAGGTCTGGTCTTCCGGCACCAGCTCCCCCTCCACCGCCGAGCTCCGCCTCAATGACACTGGGAACCTCTTCCTCACCGACGGCAGTGGCGGCGTCCTTTGGCAGAGCTTCGACTCGCCGACCGACACCCTCCTCCCTCAGCAGCCCTTCACTGGAAAAACAAGCCTGATCTCTGCTCGGAGCCGGTACAACTACTCGACCGGGTTCTACAAGCTTTACTTCGACAACGACAATGTCCTCCGCCTCCTCTTCGACGGCCCGTCGATCTCGGGCGTCTACTGGCCTTACCGGTGGAGCACGGGCCGATTCCTTTACAACAGCAGCCGCATCGCTGTGCTCGACCCGCTCGGCCGATTCCAGTCCTCCGACAACTACTCGTTCTACACCTCCGATTACGGCGTCGCAGCTACGCAGAGAAGGATGACCCTCGACTTTGATGGCAACTTGCGGGTCTACAGCCGCGAGCTGGGCTCGACTGTCTGGGCCGTGACGTGGGAAGTGCTCAGCACCCCCTGCTTCATCCACGGCGTGTGCGGCAACAACAGCCTCTGCAGCTACAACCCGACCAAGGGTCGGAGCTGCTCCTGCGTGCCTGGGTACGTTCCCAAGGTCCCGGGCGACTGGTCGGCCGGTTGCGTACCCAATTTCACCTTCTCCGACGGGTGTGTCGCCGACGAGATCAGGTTCGTGAAGCTCCAGTACGTCGATTTCTATGGCTACGACTACAACATCATCTATAACACCAGTCTCACGAAGTGCCGGCAGACTTGCCTGAACCTGTGCAACTGCCGAGGATTCCAGTACACTGGGTCGGGCTTCGGCCGCATGCCCGATTGCTACCCCAAGATCGAGCTCCTGAATGGCCACAACTTGTCCAGCTTCACCGGCGAGTTCTTCATCAAGGTCCCCAAGAATAAGACCTTCAACGTGGACCAGCTGGTGAAGAGCACTCAGTACACTTGCCCTCTCACCCCGGAGGTGAAGGTCTTGGACAGGACTTATTCCAAGAAACGCAAAAACGGGCCGTTGAACTTCATGCTCTGGTTTGCCTGCGTGGTGGGAGGAATCGAGATCGTGGTGGTGTTCCTGGTGTGGTTCTTCCTGATCAAGAACCAGCAGGACGTCACTTCCGTGCACCAGAGCCACCTCAATTTCGCAACCGGGTTCAAGCGGTTCACCTACAATGAGCTCAAGAAGGCAACGAAGAATTTCAGCAAGGAGATCGGGAGAGGCGCAGGCGGGATCGTGTACAAGGCCGTATTGCCAGATGATCGGGTCGTCGCAGTGAAGGTGCTCAGCAATGCCACAACTGGAGAGGCCGATTTTCTGGCCGAGGCTAGCACGATCGGGAGGGTGAACCACATAAATTTGATCGGGATGTGGGGTTACTGTGCCGAGGGAAATCACAGGCTACTGGTGTACGAGTTCATGGAACGCGGATCACTGGCACAGAACTTGTCGTCACCTGAGCTTCATTGGAAGAGGCGATTCAACATCGCGGTAGGCACCGCAAAGGGTTTAGCTTATCTCCACGAGGAATGCTTGGAGTGGTTTCTGCATTGCGATGTGAAGCCTCAGAACATACTCTTAGACTCCGACTACCAACCCAAAGTTGCGGATTTTGGGCTTTCCAAGCTAATGGACCGAGGGAAGGTGACGAATTCCACATTCTCGAGAATTAGAGGAACCCGAGGATACATGGCTCCCGACTGGGTCTCAAATCTGCCCATCACATCCAAGGTGGACGTCTATAGCTATGGGATTGTCGTGTTAGAGATGGTGACAGGAATTAGCCCAACGACAAATGCCGACTCATTGGAGAGCGGAGGGGACGCCAAGCAAGTCCAGCTCGTCCCGTGGGTGAGGAATAAGATGAAGGGACTCGGGAGGACGGGGTCCCGCCTCAAAGAGATGGTGGATCCAGCGCTCAAGGGTGACTACGACCCGAAGAAGATGGAGGTCTTGATCGAGGTCGCGCTCAGGTGCGTGGAGGAAGATAAAGACGCCAGACCCAACATGAGCCAAGTGGTGGAAATGCTTCTTAGGCATGAGAATGATAGTTAGATTAGGGTGCAAGTGAAGTGAGATTCAGGTGCTATTTCTCTGGTCACACGTGATGGGCTTCTTAAAATTTTTAAATTTGCAATGATTTGCCATTATCTCATTCATTGAAATTATGAAATTTGTCAACACCTGATTTTAGCTGGTAGGTCACATAATAAAAATTCGAGATTACGTATTTTTGATTGCGACATGACCCATTTCCTAGGGTAAAAAGAGTGATTTAAGTGTTTTTCAACATTTTTCAAGTTCCATCACATTTTATTTAAACTTAGACATTAATTCCTTGGTTTACCTTTGAATTGATTTTGGTCAACCCCTAATATCAACCTGTCAACATTTTTTCAAAAATCTGAAAACTTTGAAAAATCATCAATTCCGTTATTTTCAAGCTTAGAGTGGGTTCGTTTTGCGGAAAATGTTTTCCTTATTTTTTTGCATTTAGTTCGTTTAGAAAAGTAAGTCAACAAATAATATTTTGCTAGTCAACAAAAAAATGTTTTCCTACCAAAACTTGTGCTCTCAGTCTAAGGGTCATTGATCAATGAAAAATTTATTCTTATAAATTAATTTTTCTAAAAATCAAATATTTACTTATTTATGTTTGATTTTTTTTCTTTCCTTTTCTTTTTCCTTCTTTTCTCTTTTCTTTCTTTTCCTTTCTCCTTCTTCTCCCTTCTTCCTCCGTCAGTCATGTGCCTCCACGTCTATCAACAGCCCAACAAATGGCCAAGACACAGGCTAGCAAGCTCAAGCCTTGGCCAATCTAGGCAAGCCTAAGCTCACCAGTTCGAGCTCCGTCAAGATCGACAAGCTCAAGGCTCGCCCTATCTCGGCAAGGCAAAGCTTGCTTGTGGCTGTCGCTACTTGGCAGCGATAGAGGATGAGAGAAATTGAAAATGGAAAGAAAAGAAAAAGAAAATTTAAAATAAATTAAAAAATAATTTTTCAAAAAATTAAAATAAAAATAAATAGAGAAAAAGAAAATAGTTAAAAATTTGATTTTTTTTTTTAGATATGTAAAATTTAAAATTTCGAACTTGTTTTTGCCTTAATTAAGGTAATGAGATTGAGATCATCTTCCAATAATATTTAAACATCATAAAATATTTTTTTTTTTTAACGATCATAAAATATTTTTAATCATATATTATTAAATAAAGAAAAATTAATCATATTCCTAAAAAATGTTTTATCAGAAGGTATTTTCATATATCATTGAGTTTTTTGTGATAAAAGCGCACATGTAATTAGACTTGTAATCAATAGTTTTCACAAAAAATGACTAGGAATTGGCTTTTCAATCAAATCAAGAATTTTGACCATCAATCAGCAAATTTCAAATCATTTTTTAGAATAATTTCCTTCATGACATTTGATCTAAAGTCGTAACACATCGAAATTCAAGCTAATTTTAAGAAGTCGGGCTTGAGATAGGTGGAACAATTCTCAAGGAGCCCTATCGGTTCTTCATTGATAATGCTAATTAGACCTATTGAAATTCGATTCAATCAAATCAACTCAATTCCAAAGTCAGTTTTGGCAAAATCATGGAAATTTGGCATAATTGGACTGAAACCACGAACTGGCACCAATAGGGTCAAGCCAAAAAAGAAACTAGGCCTTGATCCAACTAGGCTCAATTTAGGAGCCCAGTCATGATTATGGCCTAGGATAGGACTCAATCTCTATTCTTGGGTTGGGTTCAAGAACTCAACCTGACCTAGGTCTGGTTTTTAATATTTAAAAAATAATAAATATAAAAAATATTAATATTAATGTCTTTTTTAATAAATCCAAGGTTAGAAATTTTAGGAATTTGGTTGGGAAAATGCTACTTCTTCTCTTCTTAGTGGATTCATGCCATTGCTTGGCTGATCGCTAGTTGACTTGTGTGCTAAAATCGAAATGTTCAGTTACCCTTGTTCGGATGCTTTGATTGCCTTTCAATTACATATATGCATGTTCTTTGGCGGTTAGCTTAGGCGGGAAATCATAATTTAATTAAGGATAATGATATTAGTCTATTGCTTTACGAACACAAGTGGAGGTTAATGATAGTTATGTTTCCCCGGTTTGATTAGGAGGTGATTGAATTGATGATGAAATGTTTTTTTCAATCTTGATTAGGAAGGCATGATCTTTCAGCGAGTAGATTAGAAGGATAATTATAGTATAATTAGGAATCAATGATGTTATTTTACTGCTTTGCAAACACAAAATATTCATTCCCTTCAACTACAAATCCCTAGTTTGATTAGGAAGTGGCTGGAGTTAATCGATTGCTTGTTGGTTTGTTGAATAGTGAGTGAACTAGGCTTACCTTAAATAGAATCTACTCCCTAATTTCAGACTTATGGTGGTTCATGTCCCGAGGCTTAAAAATGCGGCCATGTATTTTATTTGCCTGATGAGAATCGAGTTTTCTTTCCATACCTTACCGCAAGTCCATATGATATTTGTGTGCCTAATGCTTGCACTTTCAATACTTAGTTGTTTTATTACCACATTGCACTTCGATAATCTATTTGTTAATTTTCTTTTTAGGATTAGTTCAGGATTATAATAAATCCCTCGTGCATATATGCATGATCACTTGGCGACTTTGATATCGTAAGGTCATAATTGGTAAAAACACACTTGACTACTTAGACAATAACCTTTCAAGTTAGTGGTACCACAAGGGTTTTAATAGTAACATTAGCATAATTAAGTCCTCGAACTTAAAAATTTTGGTTGTGGAGGAATCAATATGACCCTTCCATGTCTTGATTGGTTTCTAGTAGACCCCAAATAAGTTAGTGGTGACTCCAAGATTTACTTAGACCATTAAAGAATTAAAAAATGAAAAATCTAACATCGTGTGAGGTATGAGCTTTAGAAAGCCTACACTTTTAATTGATGGTCTTGTTGGGTTTGACATTTGATGGACTATTTGGACCATCATTTTGATCAATCGTTTGGACCATCTTTTAAGCAATACTTCTAGACTCTTTCCCAGAAACTAAATTTTTGGGAGGGTCACATAAACAATGCCTTGTTATTAAGTCTTTGGTCATGCACCCCCAAAAACTAGAGATTATAAACTAATCCTATCTAGGGTGCATCTAAATCTATGCATATTATGATGACAAAACTGATCCAAGATATTCTAACCATTTATTAAAAGGTGATGCTAAGTCTAATTTGATTTTATTAATTAGAATTTAAGCTAGATTATTTGTTGAAGTTTAGACCAGATAAGTAAAGTAGGAGTGCCATAATTTTCAGATGACGTTTGCTTGAGTGCCATAATTTTTTTCGCTTATTTAAGTGCCACAGATTTGAAAAATCGATAATTTAAGTGCCATCGGCGATTTATTTTATTTGACATGGACGCCGGTCATCTTATATAGCATCATCACTGCCAACATGGATGATTTTTATAATTTTTTTACTCACTTACATATCACAAATTTGAAAAATTGATCACTTAAGTATTATCTACAATTTGCTTACCTTGTAAATCTACTGTCGGCCTTGTTGAAGAAAAATTCCTTAAGTGTTTTGAAGCTAACAAAACATCATCGTCAGTTAAGTCTGAAGAATCCAAGATTTAGTCACTTAAGTCTGAAGAGTTCCAGACTCAAGTATTTCCGTCCGAAGATTTCCAGAACCAGGTTTTTTGGTCTGAAGATCTCCAGACTTTATCAAAGTCTAAAGTCTGTCAAATTCAGTTTTTTGCGAGTTTGCCCAAGCTGACAGCGGATTGATCCTACGGCTTAGGAATTCAAAGATTGGACAATATCTTCCTTATTTCATTCTAATTCATTGAAGATCTCTAGCTGAACTAAGCTTGAAGATTTCTGGATTTATTTTGAATTAATCCATTGAAGAACAAGCAATTTTTAGAAGGTTCCACTTTTGGAAACTCAAGATCCTGATTGTATGGGCAAACAGGATTAACGAGCTATCTTCCACTTATATTTGACAACTTGAAGATCACCTTAATTGATTCATTTCAATGGATAGATTGGATGAACTCTTTTAGAAAGTGCTAACGGCTATGAAGGCACGAAGGAGTCTTTAAGGTGGAGTCGTAGTTGTTCGAAAAGAGTGCGCTGATAGAAAAATTTAAAGTCTGAACCTCTGAAACTCCTTATTCTCAAAATCTCTTGAGCTTTAGTCGTGTACAAAGGAAAGACACATATAGTGAGAAATTGCAAGAGATGTAGCAAAGACTTTCTACTAAAGAAGTCTAGATCATAAGCTGTATGATTCTTATTTGCTACAAAGTGAATACGGCCAGTGGGCTATTAGCGTAGAGAGTGGACGTAGGCTTATAATAAGCCGAACTACTATAAACTTCGGTGTCAAAATTTTCTTACCTCATTCTTTTTATTTTATTATTGCGTAATTTAAATTACTCTGATTTTATTTCAAGAAGAGGGATTTGGGTTAAAGGTTTGAAAAAAAAAACTTATAAATACCTATTCACCCCCTCTAGGTGTTCTAACTAGCCTTTATGAGGCCTGCCCTAGATCTGGTGAGAGCCTTCATGCCCTTGCCTATGGTCAACTAGGCCATCGTAGCCTTACCTCGAAAGCCCTCGCCTGCAGTCAATGATGGCCTTGCCTAGGGCCTTCGCAACACTACTGGCCGAGAGTGAGGCCTTTGTGCCCAGCTCACTACAAAAGAAAAAACACGGAAAAAAGATAGATAAAAACTAAAAAAATTTAAATTTTTTTAAAGAAAATACAAAAAATGCACATAGGATAATTTGCCAGATAATTTGCTGGAAATAACACTCAAATTATCGATTTTACTTTGATGCGACACTTAAGTGAGCCAAGAAAGATTTATGACACTTAACTAAGTGTTGTGTGAAAATTATAACACTTTTGTTATACTTGTCTCAAGTCTAAATTAGCCTAAGTTCATTAACTAAACTAGCCTACTTAAATCCAAGCTAACACTAATTAAATTCCTTGAGACGCCACCTTAGCTCTTATTTGCGGATCTTCAAGCTCTCAACCGTTACTATCATCGTCAGTTTCCACCATCCATTTTATACAATTCATACATTCACTCAAAATAAATCATCAATAGACTCGTACAAATCAATCAAGAAATTTGGCTTGGGAATTTGATTTCTCCCATGCAACTCGATTAGCCCCACCACCTCCTAATCAAATTAGTGGTTCATTGATTAAAGTCAATGGTTATTAACCCCATTTGTGTTCACAAAGCAGTTATAGATTAACGTCATTAGTCTCTAACTAGGTTCTAATCCCCCATCTAAACTACCCGCCGAAGGACATGCATATGTAGTCTATCATACACCTAATCATCCGCATGCAAGGCCAACTAAGTCATGCAATTAGGCTAATTAGCCTTAGGAGTCAAGCAAACAATTAGTGAACCAAGAGGGTCACTTCTAAATTTTTATCCTCATTTGCCTGATTATGTTTTAATCTGATTAAGGGCCTTAATGATGTCAAAGTTGAATAAAATTAGTGGCAATTGAAAGCTTAGAGAGTGTAGTTTAATGTTCATTAAGATCATTTTCCCCAATTGTGAGCTGAATTTCTCAATTTAACCCAACTACCCAGAATTAGACTCAATTATGATCCGACTTTTGAAAAATAAGGGAATTTTTTTTTTTAAGGAGCTAAATGCTCACCAAATTTAACAAACAACTAGCCCTGCATGTTATCTTCAAATTTCACGTTTTTAAGATTTTGTAAATAAGCCCCCATCTTAGACAAAATTAAATATTTCCCCAAGGATTCAAATGTAAATAGTTTTGTAGGCTGGTAAGGAAATTGTCCAATTCATTGCAAAAATGACCCCCTTGACTCTCTCTCTCTCTCTCTCTCTCTCTCTCTCTCTCTATATATATATATATATATATATATATATATATATATGAAACTTTACAGATTTACAATTAAGGTCCTCCTCAACAACTTTTATTTTTTTACTTTTTGCAAAAAAGACATCCAAGTTCCTCAAAATTGCAAAATACGTCCAAAGCACACGGGAATAAATTTTTCACATCAAACATTTTACTAGATTGAGCTTGTACCTTTTTGGACCAAATAAACTTTGCTTTTACAAATTTTATATAATGAGAAAGCTTATGATCTTATTGGCTAAAATTGTTGTTTTAGACAATTTTTTGAAATTTGAAAAAAAGAAAAAGAAGAAAAAAAAGACAAACACTTGAAAGTTTTTCAAACTTGAGTTTTTCTGAAAAAGCTTTGAATCTTCAAATTCAAATTCAAGTATATTCAAGCATATTCAAACACATTCAACCTATTCTCTAGAACAATAGTGTATCTTCAACATGCTTTCAAGAACATTTATCAATTTCTTCGAACATTCTGTAACGCCCTGGGTCTCCACTGTACGCATATTGTTCAGTTTGGACACTAAGTTTTCACGGTTTTGTTCTTCTTGGGACAGCCCATACTATCTCAAGAAAATGCGTAAGTACAGTTAGAGGGCCCATTGCCTTATAAGCTAGCCTAGGACTCCCTCCCTAGGCGATGTGGGACAAGAGAGGGACCCTTTCCTTGCGCACGTCCGGGGACCGAAGCACAGACGCACCATCATCCTTCCTCCCCGCGCACCGTCACTTGGGCTATCACACTCTCCACCCCTTAGCAGAACAGTGTCCTTGCTGTGGCCCCATACGCGGTCGGGAGTCAGTTTTGGTACCACTTGTAAAGTCAATTTTGGTACCACTTGTAACACCTTAGGTCTTCACTGTACACATATTGTCCGTTTTGGACACTAAGTCCTCACAATTTTATTCTTCTCGGGGACAGCCCATACTACCCCAAGAAAACGCGTATGTACAGTTAGAGGGCCTATTGCCTTATAAGCTAGCTTAGGACTCACTCCCCAAGTGATGTGGGACAAGAGAGGGACCCCTTCCTTGCACACGTCCGGGGACCGAGGCGTGGACGTACCGCCATCCCTCCTCCCCACGCATTGTCGCTTAGGCTGTCACACTATGTGTATAGTGGAGACCCAGGGCGTTACACATTCAACATCAGGCAAATCCTAATCTACTCATATATTAATGAAATAATTCAGAAAACATCATGAAATCACTCCTAATCAACATTCACCTAACATGAGATCATCCTAAGCTAATAAATTATCAAAATGAACATTGAGGACTACATAAGGTCATTTGGTTGAACATGAACTTAGGATAGAATTATATAAATTCAAGCAATAAACAAAACTAGGCTGATTTCCCAAGAATAACTATCCTAACATAATAATTCTAATAAAAAATGACATGCAATTTGGCCAAATCAACTTCTATAGACAAGTAAAGCATTCAGCTATCCTAGAAAATTATGATCTCAAAACTTCTTAACATGCAATAGAACATCTATTCTATCAAACTAATGCTAATATATTATCTAACTTCTAACTGTCAAATTTTGTCATCTCGTAGTTGGAATTGAATATAGATCGAAGATTTTCCTTCAACTTTGAACTATGTTCACCCTTTCATCTTTGGATGATCACATGATATTGATGACTAAAGCATTATTGGACCTACTTTTGATTATTGGAATTGGGTAAGCAATCTCAAAATTGATCAAAACTCCGGTAAACAACGATCACCAAAACCTTATGGACACAATGGGAAGCTTAATTGCAAGAGTTGATTTGCAAGGAATGGTCGGAAGGAAATCAGAATTGATGAAATTGCAACGAGGAAGAGATTCTGATGTGAAGCATAGCCTTTGGCACACAGAGAGAGAGAGAGAGAGAGAGAGAGAGAGAGAGAGAGAGAGAGTTTGTGGAACTGAAAATTTTAGTGAGAGAGAGTTGTGTGTGTAGTGAATGACACTTGATGTGAGAGGAAGACAATGTATCTTGCATTTTGATGGGAAAAATTCGGATATATGATGCAATCTTAGCCTTTAATTGATCTTATGGCTCATGTTGGTCCCTTAATGACTAAGATAACTCCCGATTGGCTGCAATTTTAACACATGGATAGATGACTTTCCACTTTAGATGCTAGGATGGAGAGGCTAATGAATGGTTTTAATTTGCAATCAAATGACATGGCAAGGGTGATTTAGTAATGTTAGGTTAATGGCAATTTTGTAACTTTTGCAATGTAAGGAGAGAGGGGGCTGGCCATGCTTGATATTTTGGCCTAATGGGCCAAACCCAATGAGTTTGGTTTGGTTTCAGGGTCACTTGGGATCAAATTAATTATTTTTTGTCTCATTTTTTGTGTTCTTTAATAGGACAAATATACTATTTCAAATTATATATCCATTAATTATGTGACATTAAGCAATCAAACTATGAATACCGATACATATCAAATATAAATATAAGTAAGTAACAATGGATATTTCACACTTGTTAAAAGCAACAAATCATAAAAACAAACATACAATGTAAGGGAACAGAGACAAGCAAAGCCAAGGTGAGTGATGAGTTTTTTTTTTTTTTTTTTTTGGTCAAATAAGGGCTAGGTTTCGTTCTATTTTCTAACTTACAAGGCAAATTGAACTATGAAGAGAATAGAGAAGGAGGCACTAGGGGTTTAGAGTAGACAAAAGCTTATAATATACTAGATCATATATTATCATATGTACAAGGTTGATCCGAATTGGACCAACCCTAAACTTCCAAGTTTGATGGCTAACTCGCATAGTGTAAGGTCCGAGGATCTTGAGATCAAGCACTAGCCCAATCCCTCTAGGATTTAGACCAGCTGAGTTGGGCTGGTACACAATTGACCTTGGATTGATGCTCACCGCTAATAACTAGGAAACATTGATCAAACATTTTTTTTTTTTTTTGAAAGCACTCATTTTGACAACTGTAATTACTGTGGAAAAAAATATGTCAAACATGCAAGTTATGGCTCTCGATTTTATATGTATTCATACATGGAGGAACTCACAGCAAATAAGCATCATCACTAACACCAACTTTTCGGATTGTTATCAAGTCAATACCAACATGCTCAATTACTTAATTCGATAGGAAGAATCAAGGCATGATGTAGTACCAGAAAAAATTAGAACATGTAAACAAATGAAAAGGAGCCAATGTCGTGAATGATTAGACTCTGGTCATAGGAGAGCTCACAAAGTTTCAAATCTCACTTAATGATTAAGAGTCAAGTGCTAACCGCCAATCGAGTGACAATAACTGGAAAAAAAAATTAGATGAATTGATGAACATGCAATAAACTATTAGTTCATTTAAAATTTGAAGAGCATTAGCTTTGTTTAACAGAAATTCTTTAATTCGATTCTACACTAGCCATCACCAACTATGTCGATATATACACTTATAATTTTAGAAATTAAGGGAATATCAAAATTAATAATGATAAAGGTGGCTCACCAAGACGAGATTACATGGCTTGTATCTAGATGATGTACACGTTAGGTGCATTGGATAAAAAAGAGATATGGTCATGGATGATTGATGATATTAACCCCATTTTGATTTTAATGACAAGTTGAAAATTGAGTCGTATTTTTCAATAAATCATTAATTATCTTATGATGATTTAATAGGAATACTTATAAGGGGAATACTGAACACTAGTGGATGGGATCAATGAAGAAACGAGAGATAGAGTTGGACATGGAAAACAGTCTCGCGGGTCAAAACCAAATCAAGCGGGCTAATAAAATCCTATCCATAAGTTAGTGGGTCCAAAGTCAAGTCGGCCTAAATTTTTAAGTCCGGTCCAATCGAATGTTTCTTGCCAAGGGGGCTAGATACTGGCATTTAAGTTCGGTCCGGGTTCACGCTTGCGCGCATAAGTGGAGTCACGCACCCCACATGGGAAAATGGTTCCGTTGATCGATAATGTCGCCAGATAAGTGTTCTGGCAAAATTCTTGAAGGCATCATGTGTACTTGGAAAATTAACTAACAAATGACTCATGACTGAACCAAAAGTAGGGCTGCAGTGCCGGAAAAAGGCATCTTAGGATGTTAATCTGTCTCGCGTGTAACTAACTTATGGACCTAAGATCTCTAGATTGCCTTTGACCAATTCCTTTACGCACACAATGAGTTGGTTTGATTTCCCCTACACTCCTTGAGATCCAATCGGTCTAGGTTTACCTAAACTGATTGATGGCGACTCTAGTCTAGTATTTTAGTTTGTAGTCAAATTGGATTTTGTAAATTATTCGAACTTAGGATTTTGGAAGATCTTAGAATCCAAGGCAATCCTAACTGGCGACTCCTGGCTTGCAAAATTAGAGGTGCTCTATCTTATTGGAAGAGAGAGGAGCTAGGTTCTTTAATGACGGCTTATTAGCTATTACATTTATCTTTACCAAAGTGCCACCTTATAAATGATGAAAAGACTTGTATCTAGATTGACTTGTACTTTATGCTTAGAGAAAATATTAAGGATTATGCAATTTGATTATTATTTTTTAATTCGAGACACCTGAAATTTTCATTATATACAAAATTTGACACATGGACTTAGCTATAATTTTTTCATGACTTTTTGGCTAAAAAAATAGAAATGGAAATCAAATAAAGTTCATTTTGGTATTTGTGTTATTTTAGGTTGTTGTTTAACCCCTGAGTTCTATAGTTCTCTGCTATATTATAAATTCAGGATTATTTTATCTTATCAGCGCCTACAAATATCATATATCAAAGTAAAATCATTAATAATAATTATTCATAATCGCTTTTAATTAACACATGGTCGTGCCACGTCTCAAGGCCCTTCCCCAGGCCCAACTTGCCCACTGATCCGGCAACGGATTTTTGTCTTGGCCCACCTCATGGTCCTAAACCTTCATCCAATACTCCAAAATCGCAAAAGTTAAACCCTAACAGCCAACGTGCGAAAACAAATTCTGCAAGTGGAAGCTACTATCTCTCATAAAGGCTTTTGGTCACGTTTTTCTACCATTTCAAAATTATTTCTCTTGTATTTTATACGTCACCTATGGAGACATCTTGTATCAATTGATAATGTTGAGTTTGATCGAACTTTTTATGAAAGAATTGGCTTATGATTTTGGATCTTCAATTTTTCATTTAATAAATTACCAACGCCTTCATAGTTTGCTAATGAAACATGCATATGATACGACCATGAGATCTTATATTAATTTCACTATCCCATATCATTTGTTAAAAGTTCAATATTATTGACCATCACTTATACTAGTTACCAAGCAGTGAAAGCAAAATTCAAAATTGAATATCAAATCATATCAAGTAGATTCGATTTGCATATATTTTCGGCAATTGTATTATTTTGACACTTAACATTTCCATACTAAAAAAACTTTTCACTGTCAATGATCAGGCCTTTAATATACTATATGTTGACACCTAATTTTAGGGGTTAAGTTTTGCTAAAAATAAAAAATAAAAAACATGGCATATAGTTTAGGCAATTTTATTTTTTTGTTATATTTTGTTAAGATTTTCATAGCTGCGGTTTTGTGCAAAAAGGGGAATTTTTGGATAGAATATACAAAAATATTTCGATGATATATTCAAAGGTATCGCGCGCAAGCAGAATTAGAAATAAAATATACCATGAAAATATAGTTTTTTGGGGTATAAAAGAGCCACATACGATCGAGCTGGGGGGGGGGTCTCTTTTTGCTAAAAGGAGAACAAGAAAAAGCAAAAAAAAGAAAAAGTGAGCTGAGGGAGAGAGAAAGAAAATAAAGAAAAAGAAAAAGAAAACAAGCAAGGCCGAAGCCCTCCTCCCCACGCGTCTGTTCGTCTTCCCCGAGGGAGGGAGTCCTCACCGGCCGCCGTCGCCGTCAACGCCTTCGCCACCGCGCCATAGCTCACGCCGCCGCCGCTGAGCCCCTCCGCTGGTCCCCTATAGCCTTAACGCCCTCCTCCGCGCGCACCCTCGTTGCTGAGTCGCCGTGCCACTGACCCGACGCCCCCCGTGCCCAGATCTGGAGCCGCGACACCCCTGCTGCCCTGACGCCCTCGGCCCACGATGCCCCAGCCTCACTGTCGCCGCCCCGAGGCCCTCGCCGTGACGACCCCGCCTCCCGACACGCCGTCGAGCCGTCCCCGCGCACCCTCCCCGTCGTCGATCCCCCCGTCGGAGACCAGCCGCACGAGCAGGCCCACTTTTGGGAAAAGAAAAGAAAAAACCAAAAAAACAAAAAAAGGAAGAAAAATCCTTTTTAGGTAGTCTTTTTTATTTGCCTTTATTTTATTATGTTTCTTATTCTATTACTTTATCTTATTTGTTCTCTTGTAGTTTGATTATCCTTTTATATGAAATTGAAATTCCATGATATAAATTTGCCATGAAATTAGTAATTGTCGAGTCCGATTTTCGCGCCCGAAATCCGACTCACAATTACTTAAAAAGGTTGCCAATCCGATCTCCCGCCCGAGATCCGATTTGTGATTTTTCGTGAAATTGACCAACCCGATCTCATGCGCGAAATACGGTTCGTCAATTTGGGAGATCAATTTTGCTTGATTTACTAGAATTGTTTGAATCAATTTTCTTTAAAAAAAATCAAAAATCAAAAATGTAGTTTTAAGGTTTGCATGCTTAGGATAGAAATTTCATTTTTTTAAATAATAAAAAATCAAAAAATCAAATCAACTGGTTTAGGTTGCATGTTTAGTTATTAAGAATTGTTAATTTCAAAATAAAAAGGAAATTAAAAAAAGCTCAAAAAGTGTTGAATTAGGATTAGGTTTGTTTTTTATTATCTTGCATGTTTAGATTAAGGATTTTATTTTATGTCATAAAAAAAGCAAACAAAAATTGTCATGCATTTTAGAATAGAATTGCATGTTTAATTTTGAGCTTAGATCAATCTTTTAGATAGGTTGCATCTAAGGTTAGAAACTGCTAAATTAAAATAATATCTTAGTTTAAATTAGGATTTAGTGTGACTTAATCCCTAATTTAACCTAATTTAAATTGGATGGAATTTTATTTAGTTAGGAATTTCATACAAAAGCCTTAGGGTAAATTACTCCTTTTTTTAAGGATAAATTGCACTTTTTAGGAGAAAGGAGAATAATAAAAATCATAAAGTCATAAAAAAATCTTGCATGAGTATGTAGAATTAGATATATAGATTTAGTAAATAAGACATTTAGGCTAGTAAATTAGGTTTTTTTAGAATCACATTTTTAGGATCATATTTTTTAGAAATATCTTTTTAAATAGGCTAGGATTAGATTTAGATAATTTTATTCTTAGAAAAGTTGGCATCTTTTTTAAAAAAATAAAGAAATAATTTTCTAAGTTAGAATAGGGTTAATTCAAATTAATCCCAAACGCGAATTAGAAAATTATTCATTTTAGGTAGTTCAATTAGGACTTTTGTTAATTCGAAATTCCAGATAAAAAATCCAAAAACATTAGGTGCATGTTAACTTGCATAATAGGTTTATTAGCAACATTAGATGCATGTTAATTAATTTGCATTCTATGGCCATTTAATTAAAATTTGCATATTAGGTCATTTAAGTTGCTATTATTGCATTTCATGTCATATAATTTAGATCACTTTGCCATGTCATATTAAGTTATTAGCATGCATTGCATTTAGATTAAATTCCATTAAATAAAGTGAGAACAAAAAAAGAGAAATTGCGTGTTAATTAGAAACCATATCTAGGATTGTTGATGTGGATTTTAATTTAACATCGCAGATGCTTTCATTGCTCAGAGGTAAGTTTTGCAATCTATTCATTGTTTTTCTTGGGTGTTAAATTGGTGGTTTGTGCACTCGCATGATTACCTTACATGTTAGGGAGATAATTAAAATCAATTCAAGCTGCCTGCTAAACATTTTTTTAAAATAAAAGAATGGTATCGAAAGGACGTTAGAGAAATCTAGCATAATCAAGTTCCCGAACTTACAATCTCTGGTTCGTAGAAGTAAAGTAAAACTCCCATTACTTTACTTGGGTTTCTAATCGATCCATCAAAAAATAGATTAGTGGCGACTCCTAGTTAAAAATCATTTGCATGTTAAGAACTCAAACTTAAAGTCGCGAATTGGTATGGGCTTGGGAGAGCCCGAGTTAAGTCTAGGCTTAACAATTCATTAGCCAAATCTTAAGTGGTTCACCTGAAAAATTGGTCGCAACACTATAGCTTGAAATGTAAAAAAAAAAAAAAAAAAAAAAAAAAAAAAAAAGCAAAAACTACTTCAAATTAACTAGATTATAGCTACAAAATTTATTTTTTTTGAAAATGCCTTCAACTCAAGAACATCCTCCACATCATATTGGTAAATTTATAAATTGAAATCATGCTCATTGAGTATATTTTGCCGAATAATTAACACAGTGTTTAATGAGAATTTTTTTTTGTTTTTTTTTGGCCGTTCGCTCTTTGAACTGAATAGGCTCCAATTTTGTTAAATTAATGTCTCGATTTTGAATTCGGATAATGTTTTGTTAAACCAAATTTGTTGATAAAGATTTTCCAAGTAGAAGAAATTTCGTTGGACTCCAAGAAGGATTACAAAAGAGGAAATAAAGTAGAATAAAAAAAGGCAGCAAAGTTTTCTTCTTCATCTGCAGGAGGAGGCCGAATAAGGTTAGTTATGTGGGGCCCAAAGTCAAATATTTGACTTGGGCACACACACATATTCCACGCAAAGAAGCCAAAAGTGGGCCCAGGTCTCTTGTTTCTTTTCTTGCACTACCGAAACCCTTTGGCGTGAAGTTGAAGCCTTTGCACATGAATCAGAATGAGGTGGGTTCAAAAGTCAAGACTTTGACTTTTGGGCACACGCATCTAAAAGGGAAAAGAAGCCCTATGTAGAAGGAAGCCGCAAGAAGCCACACGTCCGCCGTGAGAGGAGCTGCACAAAAGAAAGAAAAAAGACGCTGGAGATCTTTTTTCTTTTTTGGCGTACGACTTGAACGCATGGTATTTTTGTACCATGAGTTTATGTCCAAGTGAGTTATTTATTTACAAACACTTTGGGTCTTGGGTTAAATTTAGGTGTGGGAAACATTTGAGCATGTGAGTGATTGTAAACTTTGATTCTCCGATTATAGTGAATTATTTGCTGCTGGCTCTTCCCGTGGACGTAGGTACCGATACTCGGACCGAACCATGTAAATTTCTGGTATCCTTATTATTTCTCGTTTATTTCTCTGGTGATTTCACGTTGACGTAAATTGCAAAATCCTGTCATTTTCTGCGTATTATATTCCAACAATTGGTATCAGAGCTTGGAGTTGAATTTCTTGATTGTGATTTGGAGCTTTTGCTTGTGTGATTATTATATGGAAATTCTGTTATTGCAATTATGTCTAAGAGGAAATCTAAAATTGAGAAGTTTAACGGGAGCAACAAATTTGTGTTATGGAGCATCAAGATGCGGGCATTATTGACAACCCAAGGTTTCGCCAAGGCACTAGATGGTGAAGATGAGTTGCCTATTATAATGAAAGCCTCAGAGAGGGTAGAGCTAATAAAAAGAGCAAAGAACACAATACTGTTAAATTTGTCGGATAAGGTTTTAATAGAGGTTGCTAAGGAAAAGAATGCCGCAGCATTATGGGCAAAACTTCAAGCAATCTATGTGAAGAAATGTTTGAACAATCGCTTGTACATGTTAAAGAAGATGTTTCAATTTAGATATATTGAAGGTACGTCTATCAGAACCCACTTAGAAGAATTTAATAAACTCATGATGGATTTGAAGAATGTCGGTAAGATACTTGATGATGAAGAACAGGGCATGATGTTGTTAGCCTCTTTACTAGAGTCATGGCAGCACTTTATTGATTCACTGTTACAAGGGCGTACTACAATTACCTCAAAAGAGGTAAAGCCCACCTTATTCTTTAAGGAGTGGCAAAGAAAGTTGTGAGATGATGGTCTAGTGCAAGGAGTAGCGCAAGTAGTGATGATTCGGGGTAGAGAACAACATCGAGGGCCTAGTAGTAAAAGAGGTAAAAGAATATCAAAATCACACCATATAAAGTCCAAGGGACATGTGAAGTGCTTTGAGTGTCACGAGGAAGGGCACATTCGGAGAGATTGTCCAAAGCGGAGGAATAAAGCTAATAGGCAAAATGCCACTAGCAGTATGGCAAACGTTACCAAGGGGAGTAATAGTGATTCGTAAGCTATCTTATGTGTGACTACTACTTTGTCAAGAGATGAATGGGTGCTAGATTTGGGGTGTTCTTATCATATGACGCTTGATAAGAACTAGCTTACTACTTACCAAACTGCAGATGGTGGTTGAGTTCTTTTGGGGAATAATGTAGTCTGTAAGGCTGTGGGAATAGGGACAATTCAGATTCGGATGCACAATGGGGTGGTGCGCACATTGACAGATGTGAGGCTCAAGAAGAATCTTATTTCTCTAGAGGCACACGATGACATCGGGTGTAGGTACACCGCTGAAGGTGGAATACTAAAGTTTTCTCGAGGTGCCATGACAATGATAAAGGGGAAGAAAGTGAATACTCTCTATCATCTACTAGGAGAGACTGTGATTGGCACCGCTGTAGTTTCATTAAGTGAGTCAAACTCTAACTTGACTCAATTATAGCATATACGTTTAGGGCACATGAGTGAGGCAGGCATGACGATGCTAAGTAAAATGGGGTTGTTGAAGGGTCAAAAGACAGGGAAGCTGGACTTATGTGAGTATTGCATCTTTGGGAAGTAGCACCGAGTTAAGTTTACTATAGCTATTCATTCGACCAAATGACCAGTTTAATAAATTCATTCAGACATCTAGGGCCCATCTTCGATTCCTTTGAAATGAGTGCTCGATATATGCTGACATTTATTGACAACTATTCGAGGAAGGTATGGGTATACTTTCTGAAGCACAAAAATAAAGTGTTTGATCGGTTCAAGAAATTTAAGGCATTAATTGAGAAGCAGTCAGATAAACAAATCAAGTGCCTGAGAACTGATAATGGCATGGAGTTTCTGTGGTAAAGATTTTACCGATTTCTGCGATAAAAAAGGTATTGTGAGATATCGCACAGTACCTAGGACACCACAGCAGAATGGCGTGGTAGAACGAAAGAACAGAACTTTGCTTGAGCGAGCTTGATGCATGCTTTTGCATGTAGGACTTGGTAAGGAATTTTGGGTCGAAGCAGTTAACATGGCGTGTTACCTGGTTAATCGATCTCCATCATCTACTATCGAGTAGAAGACTCCTGAGAAAGTATGATTGGGGAAACCTATTGATTACTCTGGATTACGTATATTCGGATGTCCTGTGTATGCTCATGCGAGTGATGGTATGCTTGAGTTGAGAGCGAAGAAGTGCATATTTATGGGTTATGCACATGAGGTGAAAGGCTACTGACTGTGGTGCACCGATTCCAGATCGCCCGGTTTTCTAATCAGCAGAAATGTGATCTTGCACGAGACTGTAGTGCTTCAACAGAGGACTGAGACACAACCAGCAGAGAAGGTAGATCATGGTGTCACTAGTGAGGTGGAGCTTCAAGTGGAGATTCCAGAGACCTCGAAGGTAATAGAAGTTGAGACTGCAGATGAGGCCGCAGTTCCTGAAGTTGGTGATAGTGGACAATCAGCACAACCGCAGCACACTATAGCTACAGATAGACATAAAAGACATGTTAAATTACCGGTACGTTATGATTATACAGATATTGCTTATGCATTAATTGTAGGTGATGAGGTGGTGACAAATGAGCCTTCGTCTTACTCTGAGGCGATGGCTAGTTCAAAATCGTCACAGTGGCTAGGAGCTATGAGCAAAGAAATGGAATCACTCAATCGAAATCATACATGGGAGCTGGTCAAAGTACCCAAGAGCCAAAAGATTATCGGAAGTAAATGGGTTTTTAAACAGAAAGAGGGCATTCCCGGTGTTGAGGTAGCAAGGTATAAGGCGAGACTTGTGGCGAAAGGGTATACACAGCATGAAGGCATTGACTACAATGAGATGTTCTCTCCCGTGATAAAACATACTTCAATTCGTTTTTTACTTGCCTTAGCTATTTTGCAGGATCTCTAGTTAAAGCAGCTAGATATGAAAATTGCGTTTCTTCACGGTGAGTTGGAGGAGCAGATTTACATGAGGCAACTAGAGGGATTTGCTATTCCGAGTAAGGAAGATCATGTTTGCTTGTTGAAGAAATCTTTGTATAGGCTGAAACAATCTTCTAGACAGTGGTATAAACATTTTGATGCTTTTATAGCTAGTCAAAACTATACAAAAAGTCAAATAGATAGATGCGTTTACTTTAGGAGATTGGAGAATGATTATTTGATTTATCTACTTTTATATGTTGATGATATGCTGATAGTAGCTAAGAATATGTATGATATTGATGTGTTGAAGAAGCAGTTAAATGCTGAATTTGAGATGAAAGATTTAGATGCTGCAAAGAAAATATTGGATATGGAGATTTTGTGTGATAAGATTGCAGGAGTTTTACGTCTATCTCAAAAAAAATAAAATTGAGAAGATCATGGAACGCTTTAATATGCAGTCGGCAAAATCTGTAAGTACAATTTTAGCGAAACACTTTAAACTTTTAGATAAATTATCACCACAAACTGAGGAGGAGAATGAGCATATGTCCCGTGTTCCTTATTCTAGTGCCTTAGGTAGTATTATGTATGTTATGGTGTGCACTAGACCTAATATTTCACAAGCTGTGAGTGTGGTTAGTAGCCACATGAAGCGTCCTGGTAAAGCTCATTGGGAAGTTGGGAAGTAGATCCTCAGATATTTGACGGGGACAACAGACGTGGGTATAATATACCGGAGGAATAGTAATGGCAGTGAAATCATTGGTTTTGTGGATTCGGATCACGCCAGTGACTTGGATGATCGCAGGTCTCTAGCAAGGTACGTATTTACACTAGCGGATGATGCAATTATTTGAAAAGCATCCTTACAAGATGACATGTCTTCAACTAAGGCAGAGTACATGATACTAACCTTTGAAATAAAGGATACGATATGGTTAAAAAGTTTGCTCTTGTACGTTGGGTTAGAATATAAAAGTGTGGATGTACACTATGATAACCGATGTATGATATATTTGTGGCATCCTAGAATTTCTTGTCAATCCTTAGAAGTGCTTTAACTCATGTTTTGCATTGAGATTTTGGCCAAGCTTTTGGTGGGTAATTATTAGATAGGAAGATTCTATTTTGACCATGTGATTTATGGGTTGGAATTTGTTAAAGTAGGTCACAAAGTTTTGTGAATTATAAATTTCAATTAGGTGTTTATAAAATTAAGGTTTAAGGTGGATTATTAGGATGAGGGTGGGCTGGACATTAACCAAACTAGCCCATAGCCCCACCCCTTTTCTCGACCGGCCCACGAAACCCAAGGAGTAGGCCAGCCCATCTTCTAGCCCATCATGTGCATGGGAGAAATGCCAAGTGTCTTTCCCTTAGAACCAAGTGGCATTAGCCATTAAAAATCCAATCATGGCTAATGATGATGGGAGAAAAATTAAAGGGAAATGGTGGCCGGTTTGAGGGAAAGAGAGGGAGTTGACCGAGAGAGAGAGGAGAGAAAGAGAGAAAGGAAAGGAAAGGAAGAAAAGAAAAAGGAAAGAAGGAAGGAAGCCGTGCACCGTCCGTTCGCCGCCGTTGAGTCCACCCGCCCTCCGTTTGTCTTTGCTGTGTTTGCTCAGTCTAGAGGCAAGTGGGATCGTTGATCTACTCTTGCATGCTGTGCTTAGTATATGTGGTTGATTGATGAAGATTTTCGGAGGTTTAGAGTGTGAAAAATTGAAGTTAGAAGGGTTGTGTTCTAGTCTGGTGAACTGTTTTTGAGAAAACAACTCGACCTTGGATGTTCTAGTGACTTGCATGTGATGTTCCAGTTGGATTTTGGCTTTTACCTCTGAATGAAAGTTGTAGATAACATCTTAAAGTATGACATACTAAAATTTGAGACAAAATGGATGAGTTTTGAGGGGTGAAACCCTTTCTCTACGAAAATGTTAGATCTGGAAACTGTTTTGTTGACCTCTTGGTGATTTTGTGTGTTGCATGTAACTTTTTACTGGGAATTTCACTTCGACCTCTTTATGAAAGTTGTAGAGAACATCTTGAAAACTAACATACTCAAATTTGAGATAAAACGAACAAGTATTGCTTAATGAAACGATTTTTCCTTTGAAGACATTAGATCTGGAAATGTTATACTGAGCTTCAGTGATTTCATGCACTATAAAGTAACCTTCCTTTGAAAATATCACCTTGACCTCTTAATGAAAGTTGTATTAGACTTCTTAAGATAAAACATATCAAAAATTCAGAGAAAACAAACAAGAATAGGTAGGTGAAATCGTGGTTTTTTGGAGATGGTTAGATCTGGAAATTTCGGTACTAGCAACAGGGGTTTTAGCCGTCCATATTTAATTATCTAGGACGAATATGACTTTGATGTCTTCATGAAATATCTACCTTAAGTTCTTAAATATCACATAGTCAAATTTCATAATTTTTGAAGGTCATTTGGGTATTTAATCGGGAATATTTCTAAAACCGTGCAAAGCTGATGTGTTCGAACTTTGTAAGTTGTAATGAATGGACTATATCTTTTTGTAGGAGGTTCTTTTGGGAATGTGTTCTTCATGAAATATCTCTCTTTATGTCTTCTCTACAACATATTCAAATTTTGTAATTTTTGAAGTTCATTTTCCTATTTAACCAAAAATATTTCAAAAACTGTGCAAGTGGAACCGTTAGTATAATAGTACTGTGATGCATTGTTTATACTGAATTATATGGAGATCTTTTGGTGTAGTGTTCTTCATGAAGTTTCTGCCTTTATGTCTTGACTATCACATATTCGAATTTCATAATTTTTGAAGGTCATTTGAGTATTTAATTAAAATGTCTTCTAAAACTGTGCAAGCTGGATTGTGCGAATTTCAAAAGTTGTAATGCATGGACTATTCTGTTTTGTATGAGCCCCATGGATTAGATGGTTTAAAGTGATTAAATCTTGCTGCACATGTGTTGATATTTGGCATTACATATAAAAAATCAAAAGCTGAAATTGACCTTGTTGCCATCACATCATATGCCATATTGATATTGAGACACAAATGTGAATTATGATAAATGAGAATACCATCGGAGGTGTGAGCCAACGATGCCCCGGGAGTGTCGGGATGCTCGAAACGGGAGTGCCGGATGCCCGGAGTGTGTGTGCCGGATGTCCTCGGGAGTTTCAAGATGCCTGGAATGTGGGGGTGCCGGAAGCCTCGGAGGTGTGTGCCGAGGGGATACCTCGTGATGCCAGTTGGGGTACGAGATGCCCGGAGTGTGTGTGCCGGATGCCCAGAGGTGTGTGCTGGAGGTTCTTCGCGATGCCAGGTTGGGTGCGAGCGATAAATGTGGGATGCAAATTTCTGGTCCCGGGAAAGGAAAATGTGGTGACCCGATTGAAAGATAAAAATTGAGAAATTGAAATTGAATCATGCATGGTGTGGTGACATGTATGCATGGCTGTATGATATAATATGTATGAGTGCATGGTGGTATGTGCACATAAGACATGGATATGCATGAATGCTTGATGATGAGTGCATGGTGGTATATGCACCTATGGCATGATGGTATGTTGCATGAATGCTTGAGGATGAGTGCATGGTTGTGTATGCACCTATGGCATGATAGTATATGCATGAATGCTTGGTGATGAGTGCATGATGGTGTATGCGTATATGGCATGATGATTATGCATGACTGCAAGGTAAGTTATGCTTGGATGCATGGATGATATGTACTCTACTAAGATGTCATGATTGTTTTGTGTGATGCATTGAGTAATTTAATGGATCTTTTACCTGCTAAGTGGTTGTACTCACCCCTTTTGGGGACTAATATTTCAGATTAGAGAGATGCCGCTCCCTCCGGTCACGCGGGGTACCTTTTACAGCCTTCCATCTGACGTGGAGGTCGAATGTATGGAGATTGACTGTCCCACCATCCCTGGTCTGACGTTTATACGGGTTCGTGCGTTGGTGATGTATGATGTGGGCCTTGCTGGGGGCCCGGTCATCCTGGAGTTCATATCCGTCCACGTCCGTAGTGACGGAGTGATGCGGGGGATGTTGCCGCCGCCGCCACCCGACGCATCGGGATGGGTGTGATGGCCCGCGTGAGGAGTGGGGAGCTGACACTTTTTGGACATAGCTGACACTTGTAGATGGAGGTTATACATTATCGATATAGAGGGTTAAGATCTCTCTTTTGAGTTGTGGCCAAGTCTAGCTAAGAGTCTTGGCTTTCCTTTTTGGTTGTACCGACCCGAGATATCCATCTTGAAAATATAAATAAAGAGTGGCTCGGCTTTATCTTTTCTGGTGTGCATTGCATTATGGTTATTGGAGGGAGAAATGGTCAGACTTGTTATGCTTCCGCTAATAAGCTGTGCTCTTCAAAAAAAAAAAAAAATGCCTATGAACTACGGTTCTTCTTTAACTCTAAAATAAAGATAGGTAATTGATATTCATTAGGTAACTGTGGCGACCTCAGTTGTTTAGGGGTGCCACAGTATTTGGCATATAATCTAGTTTATCATGACCGAATGAAGCATATCAACATCAGATACCACTTCATCCGAGATGTCTTAGCTAAGGGTTATGTTATTGTTAAAAAAATTGCTATGGCAGATAACCTGGCAAACATGATAATTAAGTCTATTCCTTTAACGAAGTTCAAGCTTTACTTGAGCTCTATTGGCGTCTGTGGAGAGTGAGCGCCCGTCGGAGCGCTAGGAGAGCAACATGAATGATGAGCACTATAACTTGGCTTCAAACATCGAGCCAATGTGGAGAATTGTTAAATTAATATCTCGAGTTTAAATTCGGATAACGGTTTATTAAATCGAATTTGTTGATAAAGATTTCCCAAGTAAAAAAAAATTTGTTGGACTCCACACCAAAAAGAGGAAATAAGGTTAGTTATGTGGGGCCCAAAGTCAAATATTTGACTTTGGGCACATATACATATTCCACGCGAAGAAGCCAAAAGTGGGCCCAGGTCTCCTATTTCTTTTCTTGCATTGCCAAAACCCTTTGGTGTGAAACTGAAGCCTCTGCATATGAATCAGAAGGAGGTGGGCCCAAAAGTCAAGACTTTGACTTTTGGGCACATGCATATAAAAGGGAAAAGGAGCCTTGCATAGAAGGAAGCCGCAAGTCCGCCGAGAGAGGAGCTGCACGAAAGAAAGAAAGAAAAAAGACGTTGGAGATCTTCTTTCTTTTTTGGCGTACAACTTGAACGTGTGGTATTTTTGTATAGTGAGTTTATGTCCAAGTGAGTTATTTATTTATAAACACTTTGGGTTTAGGATTAAATTTAGATGTGGGAAACACTTGAGCGTGTGAGTGATTGTAAACTTTGATTCTCCGATTATAGTGGATTATTTGCTGCTGGCTCTCCCCGTGGACGTAGGTATTGATACTCAGACCGAACCACGTAAATTTCTGGTGTCCTTATTATTTCTCATTTATTTCTTTGGTGATTTCGCGTTAACAAAAATTATAAGATCTTGTTATTTTTCACGTATTATATTCCAACAAATTTTGACTATTTTTCTAATTGATACTTCGATATTGCGTGCAAAGAGCCACCGACCAGACCAGGCCAATCTCAATTGGAGCAAACAATATATTTCTAGTATGCTTTTTAACTTCTTGGGGGGAAGCGACGCTGTGGACATGTGGCACCCCTTTGTCTAGACCTGATTGCATCTCTCCTCAAGTACCCACATTAGGAGAAGTAGCCACGTGACAAAATGAGGGATTTATCATGCGGCAAAGTGTCCACGTCAGGTGACCGCAGCATTGTTCGATGTTGACATGATCTTCAGCCGCCTCGGCCCCCATAATGCCTGGGTCTTCCATTAAACATTGCAGTTGTTACTTAACTTTTGCTTGTTAGATGCAAAATGTACAACCCTAAGATCTCCATAACTATAATAAGAGTATAAATAATTAAGTAGAAAGATTAACGCACCTAATTTGAAATCCATCGTTCTTGATGCGGAAGCGGAAAAGCAATGATCCACGCGCAAGTCATTCTTCTCTATTACCCTTCATATGACTAGCTCAACGAGACGGCCCCCTCACCCTTTAGCATTAGATAAACGCTCATTATGTGAGGATACATGTGAGAATTAAGATTAGAGGAAAGACTTGAGCACTATTTATAGAGTTTCCGATCAGGCCCTCTCATTACGAGTTAGGCTCAACTCGGCCCACATTAGCCAGTCCCATATTTAGACTAATTAAAAAATCTTCTATCTCACCTTAAACCAAACCCCGTTTTATGGTAACCATAAAAACAGTAAATTACAATATCAATTAATGTAGTCTCCATTAAGAAAACTCTTACATTGCTACTTTCACGACAATCATATCACTCTTGACTTTGACTTGTGAATCTCTCAGTGCCATCCATCAATGCATGGGGAGACGTAGAGATGACGGTGGAGGTTGGCATGTCTTGGACGTGCAATAGTGGGAGACGAAAAATCCATAGAAAGAAAAGTTTGATGGGAAGATGTAGAGAGGACGATGGAAGGTGGCGTGTCTTGGACGTGGGAGACAAAAATTCATAGAAAGAAAAGTCTAATGGGGTCGGGGACAAAAATCCATAGAAAGAAAAGTCTAATGGGGAGACGTAGAGAGGACAGTGGAGGGTGGCATGTCTTGGACGTGCAATAGTGGGCGAAAATTCATAGAAAGAAAAGGGAGACGAAAATTCATAGAAACAAAAGTTTGATGGGAGACGTAGAGAGGACGGTAGAAAGTGGCATGTCTTGGACGTGCAATAGGGGGAGACGAAAATTCATAGAAATAAAAGTCTGAAATTTGAGATCAATAGTGGGAGACAAATTTTTTTTTTTTTTTGATACCCAGGGAACCCCGTACAACCAGTATCCGGCGGGTAAACCCTGGCGCGACGCTAGCGGAGGACCCACCACCCCGACGTCGCGCTTAAGATCCCATGCGGCCAGCGGGATTCGACCCCCTCCACTTTCGTTAGTTTCATTGGAGAGCCTTATCCAACTGGGCCACCGCAGGCGGTGGTGTGGGAGACAAAAATTCATAGTAAGAAAAGTCTGAAATTTGAGATCTCAAGCCAAGTATAGTTACTCTAGTTTTCACATTGGAAGAGAAATTTCACAAGAAAAGAAAAAAAAAAGTGACGGGTCATCCTCAAACACTCCAATAGTGATCCATAAATGACAACAGTGAGGGAAGGCATATATGTATGTATGTATGTATTTATGTATGTATGTATGTATGTATATGCCAATTAAACACTTGTATGGTTTAATTGAAAGTGCAACAGTGTTTTTGAGATGTATGTTGACCTACTTATTGTAAAAGAAAGCGGGTCAATTTGATGTAGAAGTCAAAAAGCTGAGTAATTTGCTAGGCTATCATGCAAGTTCAATAATTATTATCATTGTCGTGCCAGTAGCCACACCAAATTTTTTGTGACATTTATACTTGTCGGTTACTAAAGCGAGTTCATTGAAAATTAAATCAAAATGAAACTATCTAATGATAAGTTTAGTCCCCCGTTTTAATAAAAAGCAACTCGAGTTAAAACCGGTTGGGACCTTCCTCATAGTTTCCCCCTTTTTTCTGGACACGACGATCCATATTTCACGATAATCAACGTCTAGAGATCAATCCAAAATATCCTCTTTTGATCATTGACCATGATCACATGCATTTAATGGGTGACCTGCTCAGGGTTGACCATGAGGCGCCAAACCTTTCTAGAAGAGGAGCCGTTGATTCATTTTCACACACGATTCAACTGTATAAATATAAATATAAATAAATATATATATATATAAATAAATATATATATATATATATATATATATATATATATATATATATTGGTTAACTTAATATTTCTTGTCTTCTATGTAGTACCCTAGATCCTGAGGACTATCTAGTATTGGAGCCAAGAGGGAGATATATTGATTAACTTAATATTTTCTTTTAATATGTTTGTCCAGTTTGGCTGGAACCTTCCTTATATAAGATGCGTTAGCAGTAAAACCCAGTAGGATAGTAAGTCCAATGATCAGCTTTAGTTGGTAGCCTAAGAAGTGTGAAAACAAACTTACTAAAATTGATCTGTTAAGAAGATCAACATTTTCCTCTAGTTCCGTATCATGTATGTCTTCAGATCAAGGTCTTATACATAGGGAAGAAATAAACATAGAAGATTTCAATAAATCTATAGTAAAATTGGAAAATTCCTAAAGTACAACTTGATCAAATTTATAAACAATCAAAGTTTAGATTTTTGAAAAAAAAAAATAAGATTACATTATCACAATTGAAGAAAGAGATCTACCTCTTTCCAGATCTTTTGAAATTATTAAACTATTAAATCAAAATTCTCTTAACAAATACATGCGAAAATATAATTACATTCACATAGGTTTAGTACAAGTAATTATTAAGTCTCTTACCAAAGAAGGCTTAAATACTTCCATTTTGCTGACCTTACGTGATGCTAGATTACTAAATTTTGAAGATTCTCTTTTAGAAACAGTTGAAATAAGTCTTTGTAACAACCCAATTCATTTTGACCATTATCCAATTTTTTCCATATCACTCATAGATCCAAATATTATTAAATCTCGAACTCCCTATGTCAAAACACATAATTATAAAATAGCAGAAGAGTCAATTTCTTTAACTCTTGTCTACATAGTTCACTATAAAGCCATGTTCATGTTTTGGGATTAATGCTTTTAAACATAGTCCAAAAGGAGAAACTCTTTTACTCCAATCTGATATCACTAGAGCCAACATCATTATTCCTAGATCTATAAATTGGAATGATATTATTTGGGATAAGTGCATTAGAAGTCCTAAAACTTATCATGAAAATGCAATTGAGTCCTAAAACTTTTAAAAAGTGCAATTAAGTCTTCAAACTTGTCACGAAAATTTAATCAAGTTCTAAAACTTTCAAAATATTCAATAAAGTCCTAAAACTTGTTTTGCAAATGCAACTAAGTCCAAAAACTTTCAAAAGTGCAACCAATGAAAGAACTTAAATCGAACCACTTTTATAAATTTTAAGACTTGATTGCACTTTTTGAAAATTTTCGGACTTAATTGCACTTTGTGACAAGTTTTAAGTCTTAATTGCACTTTTTGAAAGTTTTAGGACTTAATTGCATTTTCATGACAAATTTTAGGACTTCCAATGCACTCATCCCATATTATTTTACCCAAACAATGGGAGCTGGAAGACCAAACTCCTCCCAAGGTTGTTCATAATAGTGAACCAACAAATATAGTCCAACATCCTGAAGGAAAAGTAACCATTCAATTCCCAAGAAGATCATTCGATATAAGATCTATTCCGTCCTCTTCCTTCAGGAGATCAATTGATCTCCATCCAAACCTCTCTCCTATGATTACTCTTCCACCAAAAAATCATGATGGGGCTACAACTTCTAATCAACCCATAATCCCAGCATTTGTGGTCTTAATAATCGTCTAGAATTCTCAGGCCTATTTATCAACAACACCAAAATGAACAAAACTTGGATAATCCAGAGTCTTTTCATCACTCTCCTACTTACTCACATTTAGTAGATCCCAATGTTCTTGTTCTTGAAAAGAATTTGAACCTAACCGTGAGTTTTTAAATGAAGAATTTAATTCAGAAGAAAACAAAGAAATTAGACAATGATTTTTTAATTCTTTGTGACCATCCTATCAAATTCTCTAATAGTTCCTTCCTTCCATAAGGTCCACATCATCATCAATCAAGTTTCGGAGATCGATGAGGACGCCTGTGTCTTCATCTTCTGAATGGATTTCTACATCATTACTGTCATCATCATCAGTCGCTACCTCATTACCTAAATCAATGCCCTCACCATGACTAATACCCTTACCAGCACCCTCACCAATGCCAACACCGTGACTAACACCCTCACCACTATCCTGACCATCACATTGACAAGCTTTGTCACCTACCTCATCATCAACATATTCTCCATATATCTCAACTACATCATCATTGTTATCATCATCAGTCGCTACCTCATTACCTAAATCAATGCCCTCACCGTGGAAAAGGCAAACCAACACTGTCTTGTTGCTCATCTCAATCATACAAAAAAGGCGTATATTATAAGTACACATGTAGTAGAGGGATAACATAGTAACACACATGAAAATAACAAGCAACGGCATAAATAAATTTAACACAACCATGATTCCAAGCAAGGGATCCATGAAGATAATATTTGTGTGCTCGAATTAAATCTATATAGTTGCCGTTGTGCTTAATCGATGATTTAGGAGATATCTTGACACTCCTTATGAAAACATAAAAAAGCGTATATACTAAATCAATTCACTAATGAATTTAGGACATTAATAATTATGGTTTTAATTGGATGGTTCAAACTTAATTTAGCATGCGTTTTAGTGCAAATGATGGAAGGAGTTTGAAATTAAAGTACACTTGTAATGGACAATTTCTGAATTTCTACTACAACATTAGAACAAAATAATAACTGTATATTCATTCCTAAATTTCATGAAATTGAACCCTGTGAATGTCTTTATGAAAAAAAGGCATGTTTCAATTATTAACAAAGTTTGTCATCCACCACAATCCAACCGACCAAGCTTTTATCACTCTAAAACAATTCTTGAATTTGCTGGTCAAGGCATCATTCGCACTCACTTAAATTTCACATGCACCTTTTTTGTTCACATCCACATGGATTCAATAAAGTCATCTCATCTTGCGAGGTAGCTAATGGAAGTTCTTGCAAAATTCCCATTCACATGCACTTTTCTCGTTCCCACATGCACTGGTCATGTGGAGCCTTTCACATTCAACAGCCAGTCAACCCCAAATGTCCATTAGCATTTTCTCTTTCCAGTATAAAAAAGCATTGAAAAATATTTCTCTCCAACATCATGAGTTGAAGAGATTATACTAACCACACTTAATTAGGGACCACAAAACATACCTTTTTGTCGTGCTCACTAAGTGTCAACAGTGTGAGAAAATTGGGACCACAAAAAATCGAGTTTGCTAAGGAATCTTGAGAACGAATTGGGTCTTCCCGTCGAATCGGGTCTCCGCGTCGAATTGGGTCCCCTCAGAAGCTGCTCGCAGAAATCCCCTATTCCTCCTGAGCATCGTCGAGTGCCGTCGACGGCCTTCGTCAAGAGTTGTCCATCGTCGACGGCCTTCTATTTTTTGGAGTGGGTGAGCAAATTAGGGTAAGAGCCAGGGTTGTCGAGGGTTCTGATTTGGAGGTGATTTGGGGGAGGGTTTTGGTTTGGGGGAATTTTCCCCCTTAAGTTTTTTTTTTTTTTTTTAAAATCATCATTTTTTTAAGTCCGGCGTCCACGTCAGCGTCGGTTCGGCCATGTAGGACGGCCGACGCTGACTCTATATCCACGTAAACATTTTTCGGCATAAATTAGCTGGATAGACTCAATTGGGAAACTGACAAAAGGTTTAGGATTCAATCGGCAAAATTAAAAGGTTTATGATAGGTTTAGGACTTTTTGGACAATTTTCCTGATTTAAAATATAACCTCACATCCACGATTACTCTTTGTATGGGGCTATAAAAGCCTCAATAAAATTAATTGTAAATGATCCGCATTCAATAACACTTAATAAATTTTTATTATTCAATTTATCAATTTATCATTCTTATTTATAATTCTTTACTCTTTCAGTTCAATTAGCGTTAGTAACTCATTCCATACGCATTATTTCTTATCCAAGTCATCACAGAATCGAATTAACTCAAAAAGCCAAGATGAAATCTTTGGTGAAAAGTATTTGTCGATAATCATTTTCCGCGAAACATGTGTTTGGACATTCACCATTCACAGTGGGGACGGTATCTCAACCACCGTTGACGCGTGACTGTATACTGTATAGTGCATGGATGGACCGCAGACGCCATGGTCAATGTTGACCACAAGGCGATAAACCTTTCCAGACGCGAAGCCGTCAACAATTTCACACACTATTCTACTGGGTATATATATATATAATAACATATGTCCTCGCCGACATTCACTGCACCCGCCTTTCGCCGCCGAGTCCTAATGGCTCCGCCATCCTCGCTCCTCCTCCCTCTCTTCCTCTCCCTCTTCCTCCAATCTTGTCGGCTCTCCACCTGGGCGCTGCCCAGCCTCGCCAAACGCGCGTCCCTCTCCGTGGAGAACCCCGACGACCTCCTCGTCTCCCCCTCTGGCGCCTTCTCCGCTGGCTTCTTCCCCGTCGGCCACAACGCCTACGGCTTTGCCGTCTGGTTCAGCGACCCCCCCTGCTCCGGCGCCGCCTGCACGCCCGTCTGGATGGCCTACCGTCAGGCCCCTGTCAACGGCCGCCGCTCCACCATATCCCTCCTCAAGTCGGGCAACCTCATCCTCGCCGACGCCGGCACGGAGGTCTGGTCTTCCAACACCATCTCCCCCTCCGCCGCCGAGCTCCGCCTCAATGACACTGGGAACCTCTTCCTCACCGATGGCAGCAGCGGCGTCCTGTGGTAGAGCTTCGACTCACCGACCGACACCCTCCTCCCTCAGCAGCCCTTCACTGGAAACACATTCCTGATCTCCGCTCGGAGCCGGTACAACTACTCGACCGGGTTCTACAAGCTTAACTTCGACAGCAACCATGTCCTCTGCCTCCTCTTCGAAGGGCCGTCGATCTGGGGAGTCTACTGGCCTTACCCGTACGATGGGCCTGGCCGATTACGTTACAACAGCAGCGGCATCGCTGCGCTCGATCCGCTCGGCCGCTTCCAGTCCTCTGACAACTACTCGTTCTCCACCTCCGATTACGGCGTCACAGCTACGCAGAGGAGGATGACCCTCGACTTTGATGGCAACTTGCGGGTCTACAGTCGCAAGCTGGGCTCGACTGTCTGGGCCGTGACGTGGGAAGCGCTGAGCAGCAACCCCTGCTTCGTCCACGGCGTGTGCGGCAACAACAGCCTCTGCAGCTACGACCCGGCCAAGGGTCGGAGCTGCTCCTGCGTGCCTGGGTACATCCCCAAGGTTTTGGGCGACTGGTCGGCCGGTTGTGTGCCCGATTTCACCTTCTCCAATGGGTGCGTTGCCGACGAGATCGGGTTCGTGAAGCTCCAGAACGTCGATTTCTATGGCTACGACTACTACACCATCTTTAACACCACTCTCGAGAACTGCCGGCAGACTTGCCTGAACTTGTGCAACTGCCGAGGATTCCTGTACTACAAGTCGAGCTCCGGGGGCGAGTTCGATTGCTACCCCAAGCCCGAGCTCCTGAATGGCCGCAGCCAGCCCGGCTTACCTTGCGAGGCCTTCATCAAGGTCCCCAAGAATAAGACCTTCACTGTGGACCCACTGGTGAAGAGGACTCAGTACAGTTGCCCTCCCACCCCGGAGAAGGTCTCGCACAGGAGCAAAGACGGTGGGTTGAGCTTCATGCTCTGGTTCGCCTGTGTTGTTGGAGGGATTGAGATCGTGGTGGTGTTCTTGGTGTGGTGCTTCCTGATTAGGAACCAGCAGGAGGTCGCTTCTGCACACCAGAGCTTCCTCAACACCGTTGCCGGGTTCAGGTGGTTCACCTACGATGAGCTCAAGAAGGCGACGAGGAATTTCAGCAAGGAGATCGGGAGAGGCGCGGCAGGGATCATGTACAAGGCCTTATTGCCGGATGATCGGGTCGTGGCAGTGAAGGTGCTCAGCAATGCCACAACTGGAGAGGCCGATTTTCTGGCCTAGGCTAGCACGATCGGGAGGGTGAACCACATGAATTTGATCGGGATGTTGGGTTACTGTGCCGAGGGAAAGCGCAGGCTTTTGGTATACGAGTTCATGGAACACGGATCGCTGGCCCAGAACTTGTCTTCACCCGAGCTTCACTGGAAGAGGCGGTACGACATCGCGGTAGGCACCGCAAAGGGTCTAGCTTACCTCCACGACGAGTGCTTGGAGTGGGTTTTGCATTGCGACGTGAAGCCTCAGAACATACTCTTAGACTCCGACTACCAACCCAAAGTTGCCGATTTTGGACTTTCCAAGCTAATGGACCGAGGGAAAGTAAGGAACTCTGATTTCTCAAAAATTAGAGGAACCCGAGGGTACATGGCTCCCGAATGGGTCTCAAATCTGCCCATCACGTCCAAGGTGGACGTCTATAGCTATGGGATTGTCATGTTAGAGATGGCGACTGGAATTAGCCCGATGACAAGTGTCGAATCATTGGAGAGCGGAGGGGATGCCGAGCAAATCTGGCTCGTCCCGTGGGTGAGGAATAAGATAAAGGGAGGCCGGAGGACGGGGTCCCGTCTGATAGAGATGGTGCATCCTGGGCTCAGGGGCGATTACAACTTGAAGCAAATGGAGGTCTTGATCGAGGTCGCGCTCAAGTGCGTGGAGGAAGATTAAAACGCCAGACCCACCATGAGCCAAGTCGTGGAAATGCTTCTTAGGCATGAGAATGATAGGTAGATTAGGGTACAAATGAAGTGAGATTGATTCAGGTGCTATTTCTCTGATCACACGTGATGGGCTTCTTAAAATTTTTAAATCTGCAGTGGCTTGGCATTATCTCGTTCCGTGAAATTATAGAATTTGTTGACATCTTATTTTAGTCGGTAGGTCACATAATAAAAACTCGAGATTATGGATTTTTGATTGCAACATGGCCAATTTCCCAGGGTAAAAAGAGTGATTTAAGTGTTTTTCAACATTTTTCAAGTTTCATCACATTTTATATAAACTTGGACATTAATTCCTTCAATAATACACGGTTTACCTTTGAATTGATTTTGGTCAACCCCTAATATCAACCTGTCAACATTTTTTCAAAAATCTAAAAACTTCAAAAAATCATCAATTCCATTATTTTCAAGCTTAGAGTCCGTTCGTTTAGTGGAAAATTGGCCATTTTCGAGAAAACATTTTCCCGAAATCATTTTCCAGGAAAATGATTATATTTTCTAGTATTCGGGTGAAACGTGGAAAATATTTTCCACCGTTCCTTAACTAATTTAATTGTTTGGGAAAAATTATTCAAAAATTGAATTTTTATATTTTTAATTGACCAAAATATTTGTATTTTTAAAAAATGCAAATTTTTATTATTTTCCACCGTTCATTAGTTTTATTTTTTATATTTTTAAAAAATAAATTTTTAATTATATGTATTTTTAAAAATCGAAATTTTTATTATCTTTTATTTTTTCTTTCTTCTTCTTTTTCTTTTTTCCTTTTCTTTTCTTTTCCTTCTCCTTCCCCCTCCCTCCTCCTTCTTCTTCCTCCTCCTTCCTCCGCCGCCGCACGCCTGATGATGGCCAACTACCCCGCGGCCGACCAAGGACTCAGTCGATCTCTCCTAAGCTTGCTGGAGGTTTGTTGGGCTCTAGCGAGCCGCGAGCTCTAGCGGCGGAGCTTGGGCTCCCGATTTAGGCTAGTGCGAGCTCCGCCGCGATCCAACGAGCTTGGGAGCCTCGCCCAAGTCGCTAGATCTAGCGAGGCCGGAGCTCTTCCCGAAGCCGGTGAGGCCCTAGCTCATTAGGCTCGGGCGAGCTTGGCTTCCCCAGATCGGGCTAGGCGGAGCCTCACCTGCCTAGGGCGGAGCTCAAGTTAGCTTGCAGCCGTGGCTGGTCGCCGGTCGCCGGCCATCGTTGTGGCCGGCCACTGGCTAAGGCTAAGGAAGAAAAATGAAAAGGAAAGAAAGAAAAGAAAAGAAAAGCATAAAAATAAAACAAAAATTTGTTGGTGAAAAGAAATAAGGTGGAAGAAGTTATGGAAAATGTTTTCCACTTTTGAAAAGTGGAAAACATTTTCCTCTCTTTCAAGCTTGTTTTTTCCATTGATGGAAAACATTTTCCTTGAAGAGTTTATTTTCCACGAAATAAACACCGAAAAATTCGGAAAACGTTTTCCTAGTGTCATTTCCGTGAAACAAACGAAGTGATTGTTGTGGAGATGAAATTTATTTTTATTTCTTTGTATCTATAGCCAATATTGAGTGTCATTTGTGAAATATTTTGTTAAAGGGTGACTATAGTCAAGTTTATTATAGTGGATTTTTCACTGTATTATAAGGATACGGTGATGTTAACTAGATCTTAGATTCATATGAGATAAAATCCACTAACAAATATGTGTTCACTTGGTGGAAGTGCTTGACATAAAAGCAATCAAATGAAATCGTGGGGGAAATGACAATCCTGCTAAACCAAAAGTCGACTTGGTTGAAATAGATGATTTGATGAAATAATTGATGTAGTCATTCCCATGCCAATATTGTGGCTAATCGAAATTATGGGTGGTAGACTCAAGTGCTACTAGGCATATATGTGTAAACAAAATGCATTATCCTCCTAAGCTCCAATTGGTGAAGGAGAAGAAAATATTTACTATTTTTTGGTAAATTGAGAACTATTCAAGTTCTTGAGAAAAAGAAATTTTTTTTTCTCAAACTAATATATGAAAATGAGGCTGAGTAGCTGAGAAACTCTTAGCAGATTTTCCTTTGGGAAAATGACACATTTTGTGTTTATACATCATGATTGCCAAGAGGCAATGTCGCGACCTAAATTTCGAGGTGCACCACCTAAAATTAGGCTAATGGACTACTAAGTCTAACTTAGTTCGGGCTCTCCTAAGCCCATACCATGCAAAGGGGGAGTCGCCACTGATGAGTTTATAGTAGGTTGATTAGATAAAATAACGAGAGAATTATTTTACTCTTACGGACCAGAGATTCTGGGTACGGGGACTTGGTTACGCTAGATTTCTCTAACGCCCTCTCGGTACCTTTCTCTTTTTATTTTGAAAAATGTTTGGCAAGCAATTTAAATTGATTTTAATTTACTCCCTAACATGTGAGGCGATCATGCAAGTGCGCAAACCACCAATTTAACACCCAGATAAAGTAGTGAATAAACTAAGTTTATCTCAAAGCAATGAAAGCATCTGCAATGTTAGATCAGAATTCACACCGACAGCCCTAGATATGATTTCTGTTTATCACGCAATTTCTTTTTTTATTTTCACTTAATTAATGAAAATTTTGCAATATGCAATGCATGTTACTAATTTAATATGGAATGATGTGACATAGCAGTATAGCCTAAGCTATATGACATGAGTAAAAGAAATGCAATAATTAAATATGCAATTTAAATTAATCTAATGACTTAACTCTAATGAAGAGTAATTTCTAATTAAATGGACCTAGCAATAATCATTAAATGGCATGGACTTTCATGATCCTAACTCTATATGACATGGGCATTTTTATTTTTCTAGCAAAAACATGCAATCTATCTAAGGGAAATTATCTAAACCCTTAATTAATGAACATGCAATCTTAATATGCAATGACATGTAAAGAATATCATAATTCTACATGACGTACAACATGCAAGCTAATATGCATATTATATATCATGCAATATTTAGCAAATGACCTAATCTGATGACGGGAAAAGGTTAATGTCACTATGCTAATATGATATGCATTACCCTAAATATGCACTTTGCTAATGATATGTAATGAATGATTTTTTAATTAAAATTGGAAATTAGATGTGCAACCTAAGTAAATAAAAACTAGCATCCTAAATTAATTGATTTCTTTTGATTTTTATTTTTTTTTTTTCAAAACAAGCGATCATATCTAAACAATCAAGATATCAACCAAATAAAGGATTAAAATAATCGAAAAAATAACCTATTGTCTCACAGTTAAATTAACAATTACTCTAAACCTAAACATCACGACAAAAGTTTAAAAATAACTAAAAATCTGATCCGAAGTCTTATGGATCAAATTAATAATTATATTGATTCAACAGTTAAAATACTATCAACAAATCATAAAAATTAATATAATTAAATAAATGATCCGACATCTTTCAAATCAAATTAGTAATTACAATAATTTTGGGGAAAACCCCTGCAGATAATGCCTACAAGATTTCATGAGTATTAACATCCAATGTTCCAATTTAAATAAATAAACTTAAAAAATACAAACAAAATAAAGTAAATAGAAAAAGAAAAACAAACTACCTAATTTGTTTTTCTTTTTTTCCTTTTTTTTTTTTTTTTTTTTTTGGCCGTTGGTTCGGGGTTCACCGTGGGTTGCCGGTCATCGGAGCTCCGGCGAGGAGGACTAGCAGCGAGTAGATCGGCGACAAGCGGTGGCGTCGCGAGGAGTAGCGGCAGGCAGCCTTGCTTGAGCTCAGGCAGAAAAGCGAAGCGGCTCGACTTGGGCTCGGGCTCGGACAAAGGTGTCGGATCGCCAGCAAGTCATTGACCGAAGTAGCGCCAATGGAGATCTGCAAGCACAGACAAAACAGGGGCAGCAATAGTGTCGTCAGGTCGCGGTGTCGACTAACGGGGGTCAAACCTAGCTGCAGGAACGGAGCTCGGGCATTGGGTTCGCGGGTTGCTATGGGCGCGGCAGTGTAGGGGTAGCGGTGCACAGAGGCGGCGAGCGGAGTGGTGGCAAGGCGTCACAGGCCGGCGGATCGCAGGCGAGGTGGGGGCATTAGGATCCACTCAAGATCGTGGATCAGCGGGCAAAGAGAGACGAACCGAGCATCACAATAGCAGCGAGCGAGGCGCCAACAGTTGCAGAGGCACAGTGGCTTCATGGACGAACGGCAACAGGTTGGCGGAGGAGATTCCGATGTGGTGGCCCGCGTGGGATCGGTGACTGTGGAGGCACGGCGGATCGGGTAGCGAGGAACGGCGAGAAAGTTAAACAGTCCCTATCTTTTTTTTTTTCACTCTCTCTCACTTCACGTCACTCACGTCTCTCTTTGTCGTTGCACTTCTGCCCTCACGTCTCTTCTCTCTCCCTCTTTCACTTTTACTTTGTTGTTTTTCCCTTTTTTTTTTTAACAAAGAGAAGCCCCCCCTTTCCCACCGTACACTGTTGCTTTTATAGGTAAAAATATGTGATCTTCGTAGAATATTTCAGTTGTTTCTTCAATATATCCCATAACCTCCCGATCACAAAATTTTTCTTCCTCATATCTTAATATTCCCCTCCGATCTTATCTATTGTCAAAGATAAGATTGCAACGCGATTTTCCTAATTTTTCCCCAAGATAATTAAAAATAAATGGGCTTGGGCTAATTTGCTCCTTTCGTAGGCTTAGTCTGGCCCATCAATTTAAAGTTCAGAACTAAAAATTCAAACCCACCTGTCACCGGCCCAATGTAAATGCAAATTCAAAATAAATGCACTTAAAACTATATGTTATGCAATTAATAATATATATTTTTTTAGGGATAAAATTAGCCCATAATTTTTAATGCAATAAATGACTAAATAGGTCATAAAAATTTAGGTGTCAACAGGCAATAGCCATGCAAAGATAAAATTTTCAATGGTAAAAATTGACGCATCCAATTGAGGGATAACGTGGTAAAGCAGCTGCTTAATGATGGAATTATGTTCATTAATTATATGAAGTTTGAAATGGATTTTGGCCAATCCTCTAACTATACATCGAGTGGAATAGGACAAGCCAACTGAAGAAAATCAACAATAATAATAACCCTTTATGTGATTGGCGATCCCATGAATTAGGTTTATATGGGTAATAACAAGTCATTTGTTGATCTAGTGCACTACTAAAATTATTGTGCATCATAAGGTGAAAATAATGCAAAATTGCAAGAAAAAAGAGGTTGAGCTAAGCTTTTAATGAAATTACATAGCCATTATCGGTGATGTATTAATCTGCAACATACACTTGATGGAATCACCTATATAAGTGTGGAATGGAGCTACTCCTATGAGAATTTTTGGCAAAAATCTCTAAAGCACTTATGAATAAACCAAGTACGCGCATGGCCTATTAGCGTAAAACCGCGTTGAACAACAAAGTTTGTGGGAGTGTAATGTAATTGGTGAAAATTATAATTCATAAAAGGAAATTATGGGTTTATAGAAATTTCAAACTTCACCAATGATTTCGTGAGTTATATTTCATTCTTTCTAGGGTTGGTTCATAGCCTAACAAGTACCAATTCTGATGCATTACTTTCCAATAACCTAGTATTATTCTATTTTCTTGTCAAAACTTTTTGAAATATGTGAGGGATTATTGGATATTTCAGTAGTTTTGAAATATTTATTAGAAATTATTATCGTCATGAAAGTCATCATTTTTGTAAACGCTTTTTTCAACGATCATATAATGGTTTTCTAATTGTTGTATAACGGTTGTCTAACTGCTTTATAACTTTTGATTTATTACTTCATAAACTCTTCATTATTTTATTACGGTCATCTTTTGAATTACCAATTGATTTATGATGATCTCCTAATGGCTATCTCCTTTCCTTGTTTAAATATAAATTAAACTTCAAACCACAGTCTTAGTAGATATAATATGTTCTCACATATTTCCTTTTCTTTTTGTTGGGTTATACACAAAAGTTGTTCTATTTCCTTCTAATATTCAGTGTGGAGTATAGAAGAAGGTCTGTTGTATCTTGGGAGAATAGCTACTGAAGCCTTACGCGCCAGTTATGTACTCCAAGGGCCAAATTATCCTTAAGGACAATGTTTGCACGCCTCAGACATTTCTTTTTATTTTCTAATCTTTTGTAATGTATTTCCAATAATTATTATTATTTTATGTATTCTAATACTTTTTCCAACAGATGAAACTAATCCAAGATATTCTAACCATTTATTAAAAAGTGATGCTAAGTCTAACTTGATTTTATTAATTAGAATTTAAGCTAAATTATTTGTTAAAGTTTAAACCATATAAGTAAATTAGGAGTGTCATAATTCTCATACGACGTTCACTTGAGTGCCATAATTTTTTTCGCTTATTTAAGTGCCATGATTTGAAAAATCGATAATTTAAGTGCCATCGGCAATTTATTTAATTTGACATGGATGCTGGTCATTCTATGTAACATTATCATTGCCAACATGGACAATTTTTATAATTTTTTTGCTCACTTATATGCCACAAATTAGAAAAATCGATCACTTAAGTATCATTTACAATTTGCTTACCACATAAATTTGCTGTTGGCCTACCCTAGATCTGGTGAGAGCCTTCGTGCCCTCGCCTGTGGTTAGCTAGGCCATCGTAGCCTTACCTCGAAGGCCCTCACCCATGGTCGATGATGGCCTTGCCCAGGGCCTTCGCAACACTACTGGCTGAGAGTGAGTCCTTTGTGCCTAGCTCATAGAAAAGGGAAAGAAAAAACAATAGAAAAAAGACAAATTAGGGGTTCATTGATTAAAGTCAATGGTTATTAACCCCATTTGTGTTCACAAAGCAGTTATAGGTTAACGACATTAATCTCTAACTAGGTTCTAATCCCCCATCTAAATTACCCGCCGAAGGACATGCATATGTAGTCTATCATACACCTAATCATCCACATGCAAGGCCAACTAAGTCATGCAATTAGGCTAATTAGCCTTACAAGTCAAGCAAACAATTAGTGAACCAAGAAGGTCACTTCTAAATTTTCATCCTCATCTGCCTGATTATGTTTTAATCTGATTAAGGGCCTTAATGATGTCAAAATTCAATGAAATTAGTGGCAATTGAAAGCTTAGAGAGTGTAGTTTAATGTTCATTAAGATCATCTTCCCAAATTGTGAGTCAAATTTCTCAATTTAACCCAACTACCTTGAATCAAACTCGGTTATGATCTGACTTTTGAAAAATACGGGAAATTTTTTTAAGGAGCTAAATACTCACCAAATTTAACAAACAACTAGCCCTGCATGTCATCTTCAAACTTCATGCTTTTAAGATTTTGCAAATAAGCCCCCATCTTAGACAAAATAAAATATTTCCCCAAGGATTCATATGTAAACAGTTTTGTAGGCCAGTAAGGAACCTGTCCAATTCATTGCAAAAATGACCTCCCTAGACTCTATTATCTATCTATATATATGAAACTTTGCAGATTTACAATTAAGGTCCTCCTCAACAACTTTTGTTTTTTAACTTCTTGCAAAAAAGACATCCAAGTTCCTCAAAATTGCAAAATACATCCAAAGCACACGGAAATAATTTTTTCACATCAAACAATTTACTAGATTGAGTTTGTACCTTTTTGGACCAAATAAACTTTGACTTTTCCAATATTATATAATGAGAAAGCTTATGATCTTATTGGCTAAAACTGTCGTTTTAGACAATTTTTTGAAATTTGAAACACAAAAAAAAAAAAAAAAAAATGAGAAGAAGAAGATAAACACTTGAAAGTTTTTCAGACTTGAGTTTTTCAAAAAAAGCTTTGAATCTTCAAACTCAAATTGAAGTATATTCAAGCATATTCAAACACATTCAACCTATTCTTTAGAACAATAGTGTATCTTCAACATGCTCTCAAGAATATTCATGAATTTCTTCAAACATTCAACATCAAGCAAATCCTAATCTACTCATATATTAATGAAATAATTCAAATAACATCATCAAATCACTCCTAATCAACATTCACCTAACATGAGATCATTTTAAGCTAATAAATTATCAAAAGGAACATTGAGGACTACATAAGGTCATTTGGTCGAACATGAACTTAGGATAGAATTATATAAATTCAAGCAATAAACTAAACTAGGCTAATTTCCGAAGAATAACTATCTTAACATAATAATTATAATAAAAAAGACATGCAATTTGGCCAAATCAACGTCCATAGACAAGTAAAGCATTCGGCTATCCTCGAAAATTATGAGCTCAAAACTTCTTAACATGCAATAGAACATATATTCTACGAAACTAATACTAATGTATGATCTAACTTCTAACTGTCAAATTTTGTCACCTCATAGTTGGAATTGAATGTAGATAAAAGATTTTCCTTCAACTTTGAACTATGTTCATCCTTTCATCTTTGGATGATCACATGAAATTGATGACTAAAGTATTATTGGACCTACCTGTCATTATTGGAATTGGGTAAGCAATCTCAAAATTGATTAAAACTCAAGGAAACAATGATCACCAAAACCTTATGGACACAATAAGAAGCTCAATTGCAAGAGTTGATTTGCAAGGAATGGCCGAAAGGAAATTGGAATTGATGAAATTGCAACGAGAAAGAGATTCCGGTGTGAAGCACAAGCTTTGGCCAAGAGAGAGAGAGAAAGTTTGTGGAACTGAAAATTTTAGTGAGAGATAGTTGTGTGTGTAGTGAATGGCACTTAATGTGAGACAAAGACAATGTATCTTGCATTTTAATGGGAAAAATTCGAATATATGATGCAATCTTAGCCTTTGATTGATCTTATGGTTCACATTGATCCCTTAATGACTAATATAACTCCCAATTGGCTGCAATTTTAACACACGGATAGATGACTTTCCACTTTCGATGCTAGGATTGACAGGCTAATAAATGCTTTTAATTTGCAATTTAATGACATGGCAAGGGTGATTTAGTAATTTTAGGTTAATGACATGGAAAGGGGAGGTGAGGGGTTCAAATCCCCACATTCTCGGGGGGGGAGGGGGATGGGGTGGGGACGAGTAAGTTTTCATGAGTGGGTTTTGTCTCCTACGCCCGCAAGAGGCGGGCAAAAGTCCGAGAGTGAGTGTAGAGTAGGAATAGAGTAGGACTGACAAAAAAAAAAAAAAAAAAAAAAGAGAGGAGGCTAGCCATGCTTGATATTTTGGCCTAATAGGCCAAACTCGATGGGTCTAGTTCGGTTTCAAGGTCACTCGGGACCAACGATTATTTTTTGTCTCATTTTTTATGTTCTTTAAAAGGACAAATATATTATTTTAAAACCACCGCCCTTGCGGCGCTTGGCTTGGGCTCTCTCCCCCTCACAAGGGAAGAAGTTCAAATCCTAGAGGCGTCGTTAGGGATTCTTACTGGAGTACGGTGGTGGTGGGTCCTGCAGTCGCTCTCCCGGGGTTTGCTCGCCGGCATGTCGCTTACGGGGTTCCCCGGTCACCAAAAAAAAAAAAAATATATATATATATATATATATATATATATATATATACACACTATTTTAAATTATATATCCATCAATAATGTGACATTAAACAGTCAAACTATGAATGCTAATACATATCAAATATAAATATAAGTAAGCAACAACAGATATTTCACACTTGCTAAAAGCAACAAATCATAAAAACAAACATATAATGCAGGGGAACAGAGGCAAGTGAAGCCAAGGCGAATGAACTTTTTTCTTCTTTTTTTTTTTTTTTTTTTTTTTTTTTGATCAAATAAGGGCTGGGTTTCTTTCTATTTTCTAACTTACAAGGCAAATTGAACTATGAAGAGAATAGAGAAGGAGGCACTATGGGTTTAGAGTAGAAAAAGCTTATAATATAATATATATTATATCATTTATTATCATATGTATAGGGTTGATTTGGGTTGGACCAACCCTAAACTTCCAAGTTCGATGACTAACTTGCATAGTGCAAGGTCCAAGGATCTCGAGATCAAGCACTAACCCAATCCCTCTAGGAACTGGACTAGGATTGATTGGGTTGGGTTGGTCCATAGTTGACCTTGGATTGATGCTCACCACTAATAACTATGTAACATTTATAAAACATCTTTTTAAAAGGAGCACTCATTTTGACAACTGTAATTACTGTGGAAAAAAAACATGTCAAACATATAAGTTATGGCTCTCGATTTTATATGTATTCAGACATGGAGGAACTCACAACAAAGAAGCATCATCACTAACACCAACTTTTCGGATTGTTATCAGGTCAGTAGCAGCATGCCCAATTACTTAATTTGATAGGAAGAATTGAGGCATGATGTAGTACCAAAAAAAATTAGAACATGTAAACAAATGAAAAGGAGCCAATGTCGTGAATGATTAGACTCGGGTCACAGGAGAGCTCACAAAGTTTCAAGTCTCACTTAGTGATTAAGAGTCAAGTGCCAACTGCCAATCGAGTCACGATAATTGGAAAAAAAAATTAGATGAATTGATGAACGTGCAATAAACTATTTGTTCAATTAAAATTTGAAGAGCATTAGCTTTGTTTAACAGAAATTCTTTAATTCGATTCTACACTAGCCATTGCCAGCTATGTCGATATATATACTTATAGTTTTAGAAATCAAGGGAATATCAAAATTAATAGTGATAAAGGTGGCTCACCAAGACGAGATTACATGGCTTATATATTATCTAGATGATGATCATGGATAATTGATGATATCAACCCCGTTTTGACTTTAATAACAAGTTGAAACTTGAGTTGTATTTTTCAATAAATCATTAATTATCTTATGATGATTTAATAGGAATACTTATAATGGGAATACTGAACACTAGTGGATGGGATCAATGAAGAAACGAGAGATAGAGTTGGACATGGAAAACTGTCTTGCGGGTCAAAACTAGAGGTGGCAAATGGGTGGGTCGGGTCGGGTATGAGTCGGGTCAAAAATGGGTCGACCTATATTTGATCCATTTAACCCGTTTTAACCCATATTCTTGTAGTGTAAGTCTAGTGACCCATACCCGACCCGACCCGTATCCGACCCATACCCGACCTGACCTGTATTGCTAAAACCTATTTATTGTTAAAACATTTTTATGTAATACAATTTTTTTTAACAATTTTTATGCAATACAAATTTAATGGAAAATTTTTATAATTCTTTTTAAAATATTTTTAAAAAATAGAATTTTTAATTTTTTAAAATATAATTTTTAATTTTATATCTTTTTTCTTTTCTCTTTTTTTTTTTTTCTCCTTTGGCCTACTCGCCAACTACGACGATGGCCGGCGACCGGCCACAAAGCGAGATCGAGCTTGCCGGCATCGGGTGGGGCTCGATCTTGCCGAAAGGGATTGAAAAGAATTAGGGGGAAAGGGATTGCACGGGGTAAAGAATTAGCCGGATACGGCGAGGCTCGAGCTCGTCGGCGTCGGGCAGGGCCTCGGCCGCGCCGATCTGGCGAGGCCTATCGTCGGCCAACGGCCGGCCACCGGTAAGGATTAAAGAAAAGAAAGAAAAAGAAAAAGAAAAAAATTGAAATATGAAAAATAATTATAATTTCGATTTTTTATTAAATTTTTTTTTTATAAATTTAAAAAAGACCACGGGTTTAAACTTTAAAATGGGTTTCCTTATAACCCATTTAGACTTTTTTTTTTTTTTTTTTGCTTTTATATTCACCGATCCATTTCGACCTATATTTAACTTTCACTCGACCCATTTCTGACTCATATCTAATTCTCACTTGACCCATTTCTGACCCATATCTAACTTACACTTGACTCATATATGACCCATTTAACTAAAAATGAGTCATAATATGGGTCTTTGACCCATATTGCCCGTTCTAGTCAAAACCAAATCAAGCGGGCTAATAAAATCCTATCCATAAGTTAGTGGGTCCAAAGTCAAGTTGGCCTAAATTTTCAAGTCCGGTCCAATCGAATGTTTCTTGCCAAGGGGGCTAGATACTGGCATATCCGTTCGGTCCAGGTTCACACTTGCGCGCATAAGTGGAGTCACGCACCCCACATGAGAAAATGGTTCCGTTGATCGATAACGTCGCCAGATAAGTGTTTTGGCAAAATTCTTGAAAGCATCATGTGTACTTGGAAAATTAACTAAGAAATAACTCATGACTAAACCAAAAGTAGGGCTGTGGTGTTGGAAAAAGGCATCTTAGGATGTTAATCTATCCCACGCGTAACTGACTCATGGACCTAAGATCTCTAGATTGCCTTTGACCAATTCCTTCATGCATGAAATGAGTTGGTTTGATTTCCCCTACACTACTTGAGATCCAATCAGTCTAGGTTTACCTAAACTAATCGATGGCGACTCTAGTCTAGTATTTTAGTTTGTAGTCAAATTTTATTTTGTGAACTATTCGAAGTTAAGATTTTGGAAGATCTTAGAATCCAAGGCAACCCTAACTAGCGACTCCTGGTTTGCAATATTATCTAATTGGAAGAGAGAGGAGTTAGGGTCTTTAATGACTGCTTATTAGCCATTACATTTATCTTTACCAAAGTGCCACTTTATAAATGATGAAAAGACTCATATCTAGATCGACTTGTACTTTATGCTTAGAGAAAATATTAAGGAATATGCAATTTGATTATTATTTTTTAATTCGAGACACCTGAAATTTTTGTAATATACAAAATTTGATGCATAGACTCAGTTATAATTTTTTCATGACTTTCTGGCTAAAAAAATAGAAATGGAAATCAAATAAAGTTCATTTTGGTATTTGTGTTATTTTAGGTTGTTGCTTAACCCCTGAGTTCTATAGTATTTCTTTGCTATATTAGAAATTCGGGATTATTTTATCTTATCAGCGCCTACAAATATCATATATCTAAGTAAAATCATTAACAATAATTATTCATAATCGTTTTTAATTAACACATGGTCGTGCCGCGTTTCAAGGCCCTCGCCCAGGCCCAACTCGCCCACTGATTCGGCACCGAATTTTTGTCCAGGCCCACCTCATGGTCCAAAACCTTCATCCAATATTCCGAAATCGCAAAAGTTAAACCCTATCAGCCAACGTGCTAGAACAAATTCTGCAAGTGCAAGCTACTATCTTCTCATAAAGGCTTTTGGTCATGTTTTTATACCATTTCAAAATTAATTATCTCGTCTTTTATACGTCACCGATGGAGACATCTTGTATCAATCGATAATGTTGAGTTTGATCGAACTTTTTATGAAAGAATTGGCTTATGATTTTGGATCTTCAATTTTCCATTTAATAAATTACCAACACCTCTAAAGTTTGCTAATGAAACATGCATATGAAATGACCATAAGATTCCCTATTAATTTTACTATCCCATATCATTTGTTAAAAGTTCATGTTATCATGACTATTACTTACTTTAGTTACCAAGCAGTGAAAGCAAAACTGAAAATTGAATATCAATTTATATCAAGAGATTCAACTTGTATATATCTTCAGTAATTGTATTATTTTGACACTTAACCTTCCCATACTTAAAAACTTTTCACTATCAATGATTAGGCCTTAAATATACTATAACTTGAAATGTAAAAAAAGAAAAAAACTACTTCAAATTAGCTAGATTGTAGCTATTAAAAAAAAAAATCGAAAATGCCCCCAACTCAAGAACATCCTACATGTCAAATGGGCAAATTTATAAATTGAAATCATGCTCAATGAGTATATTTTGCCGTATAGTTTTTTTTTTTTTATATGACCGAATTTGCCGAATAGTTAACCGCAGCATTTTTTTACATTTCTCTTTTTTTGGCCATCTGCTCTTTGATAGTTGAAAAAAAAAAAAAAAAAGACCGAATAGGCTCCAATTTTGACTAGTTTTCTAATTGATACTTCGATATTGCGTGCAAAGAGCAACCAACCAGACCGGGCCACTCTCGATCGGGGCGAACAATATATTTCTAATATGCTTTTTAACTTCTCGGGGGAAGCGACGCTATGGACACGAGGCACCCGTTTGTCTAGACCCGATTGCGTCTCTCCTCAGATATCCACGTTAGGACAAGCAGCCACCTGTCAAAACGAGGGATTTTTTTTATCATGCGGATGCGGCATAGTGTCCAGGTTCGGTGACTGCCGCATTGTTTGACGTTGACCTGATCTTCATCCGCCTCGGCGCCATAATGCCTGGACCCTCCATTACACATTGTAGTTGTTACCTAACTCATGCTGCCTTCACGACAATCATATCAGTCTTGTCTTTGACTTATGAATGTCTCGGTGCCATCCATCGATGCATGGGGAGATAAATGCAAATGTAGAGATGACGGTGGAGGGCGGCATGTCTTGGACGTGCAAAAGTGGGCGCCGAAAATCCATAGAAAGAAAAGTCTGAAATTTGAGATTTCAAACCAAGCATAGTTACTCCAGTTTTAACACCAGATGAGAAATTTCAAAGGAAAAAAAAAAGAAAAGAAAAAAAAGCGAAGGGTCATCCTCAAACACATTGGTGACTATGGCAAGGGAGGCATGGAAGTCGGGCTCAAAGGTGGCTATCAATAGCAAGAGAGAGATAGATAGATAAATGCTAAATAAGATTACTTCGCAAGCCTTAACAATATCTTGTACAGGTTAATCAAAAATACAATGATCTTTTTGATACTCATGTTGACCTATCTATTTTAAAAGAAAGTTAGTTATTGTGATATAGAAGTTGTAAAATCGAGTAATTTACTGGTCAATATATGAGTCTACTAGTTATTATTGTTGTTATGCAAGTCACTGTGTCAATTTTTTTGTAACATTTAGATTATTCAGTTATTAAAGCGAGTTCGTCGAAAACAAAATCAGAACCAAAATATCCATCGATGAGTATCTAGCAACGCGACCTAAAAGCGAGTTAAAACCGGCAGGGACCTCCCTCATAATTTGTCCGTTTTCTGGACATGCCGATCCATATTTTACGATAAGCAACGTCCAAAGATCAATCCAAAATATCCTCTTTTGACCATTTGCCATGTGGACAATGCAATCCATTTAATGGGCGGCTTGCTCAAGGTTGACACGAGGCGCCAAACCTTTGCTAGATGCGGAGCCGTCCGCTTATTTTCACTCACTATTCAACTTTACATACATACATACATACATACATACATACATATATTTATTTATATATATATATATATATATTATACATATTATATATATATCGTCCTCGGCGAGATTCTTTGCAACTCACCTTTCGCCGCCTAGTCCTAATGGCTCCACCACCCTGGCTCCTCCTCCCTCTCTTCCTCTTCCTCTTCCTCCAGTCTTGTCGGCTCTCCACCTCGGCGCTGCCCAGCCTCGCCAAACGTGCGTCCCTTTCCGTCGAGAACCCCGGCGACATCCTCGTCTCTCCCTCCGGCGTCTTCTCCGCTGGCTTCTTCCCCGTTGGCGACAACGCATATGGCTTCGCCGTCTGGTTCAGCGACCCCCTCTGCTCTGGCGCCGCCTGCACCCCTGTCTGGATGGCCAACCGCGAGGCCCCCGTCAACGGCCGACGCTCCGCCTTGTCCCTCCTCGACTCGGGCAACCTCGTCCTCACCGACGCGGGCGATGTCGGCGCCGAGGTCTGGTCTTCCGGCACCAGCTCCGGCTCCGCCGCCGAGCTCCGCCTCAACGATACCGGGAATCTCTTCCTCGCCGACGGCAGCGGTGGCGTCCTGTGGCAGAGCTTCGACTCGCCGACCGACACCCTCCTGCCTCAGCAGCCACTCACCAGAAACACGTTCCTGATCTCTGCTCGGAGCCGGTACAACTACTCAGCCGGGTTCTACAAGCTTTACTTTGACAACGACAATGTCCTCCGCCTCCTCTTCGACGGCCCGTCGATCTCGGGCGTGTACTGGCCGTACCCGTGGGTCCCGAGTAATCAGCTTGGCCGATTCCTCTACAACAGCAGCCGCATCGCTGTTCTCGACCCCCTCGGCCGCTTCCAGTCCTCCGACAACTACTCGTTCTCCACCTCTGACTACGGCGCGGCTAGGCAGAGAAGGATGACCCTCGACTTTGACGGCAACTTGCGGGTCTACAGCCGCGAGCGGGCCTTGGCTGTCTGGGCCGTGACGTGGGAAGCGCTCAGCAGCATCCCCTGCTTCATCCACGGCGTGTGCGGCAACAACAGCCTCTGCAGCTACGACCCGGCCAAGGGTCGGAGCTGCTCCTGCGTGCCTGGGTACGTCCCCAAGGTCCCAGGCGACTGGTCGGCCGGTTGCGTGCCCGATTTCACCTTCTCCGACGGGTGCGTCACCGACGAGATTCGGTTCGTGAAGCTCCTGTACATCGATTTCTATGGCTACGACTACAACACCATCTTTAACACCACTCTCGAGAACTGCCGGCAGACTTGCCTGAACCTGTGCAACTGCCGAGGATTCCAGTACAGCAAGTCGAGCTCCGGGGGCACGTTCGATTGCTACCCCAAGATCGAGCTCCTGAATGGTCACAACCTGCCCAGCTTCACTGGCGAGTTCTTCATCAAGGTCCCCAAGAATAAGACCTTCACTGTGGACCAATTGGTGAAGAGGACTCAGTACAGTTGCCCTCCCACGCCAGAGGTGAAGGTCTTGGACAGGACTTACTCCAAGAAAGGCAAAAACGGGGCGTTGAACTTCATGCTCTGGTTCGCCTGCGTGGTGGGAGGGATCGAGATCGTGGTGGTGTTCTTGGTGTGGTTCTTCCTGATTAGGAACCAGCAGGATGTCACTTCTGCACACCAAAGCTACCTCCTTGCCGCGACAGGGTTCAAGCGGTTCACCTATGACGAGCTCAAGAAGGCAACGCGGAATTTCAGCAAGGAGATTGGGAGAGGCGCAGGCGGGATCGTGTACAAGGCCCTGTTGCCTGATGATCGGGTCGCAGCAGTGAAGGTGCTCAGCAATGCCACAACCGGAGAGGCTGATTTTCTGGCGGAGGCCAGCACGATCGGGAGGGTGAACCACATGAATTTGATCGAGATGTGGGGTTACTGTGCCGAGGGAAAGCGCAGGCTATTGGTGTACGAGTTCATGGAACACGGGTCTTTGGCACAGAACCTGTCGTCGCCAGAGCTCCACTGGAAGAGGCGGTTCGATATCGCGGTAGGCACCGCGAAGGGCCTAGCTTATCTCCACGAGGAGTGCCTGGAGTGGGTTCTGCATTGTGACGTGAAGCCTCAGAACATTCTCCTAGACTCCGATTACCAACCCAAAGTCGCAGACTTTGGGCTATCCAAGCTTATGGACCGAGGGAAGGTGACGAATTCCGACTTCTCGAGGATCAGAGGAACCCGAGGCTACATGGCTCCCGAATGGGTCTCAAATCTGTCCATCACGTCCAAGGTGGATGTCTACAGCTATGGAATCGTCATGCTAGAGATGGTGACGGGAATCAGCCCGACGACGAGTGTCTATTCATTGGAGAGCAGAGGGGACGCCAAGCAAGTCCAGCTCGTCCCGTGGGCCAGGAACAAGGTGAACGAACCGGGGAGGACGGGGTCCCGCCTCAAAGAGATGGTGGATCCAGCGCTCAAGGGTGACTACGACCCGAAGAAGATGGAGGTCTTGATCGAGGTCGCGCTCAGGTGCGTGGAGGAAGATAAAGACGCCAGACCCACCATGAGCCAAGTGGTGGAAATGCTCCTGAGGCACGAGAACGACGGTTGATTTCGGTGCAGTGTGAAGTGGAGTTGATTCGGGTGCTTCTTAAAGTATTTAAATCTGCAGCGTTGGCTTGGCATGGTCTCGTTGCTTAAAGATATGGAGTCCAACGAGAATTTAGCGAAGGTTAACTTATATTTTTGAACGTGGTTCAGTCACAGCTTGCTTTCTTGAGAATTACCAGAGATTCTGCCCCCGTTTGTTTGTCGGCTGGTTACACAGATCTCGCAAGCGAAAGCGGGTTCGATGCTCTTCTACTTGTCCGCCGAAAGCGATTCATTCCTAGCGAATTTGTATCTATTTCCTGGATTCGAGTTCATATGGATCCGATTTATCATACCCTTTACATGAGTTTAATTAATTATCGACGATCGAGAGAAATCCAACCTAGTCAACTCAAATGTCGGCAAGTTTCTGCAACGTGTCCATACTATATGTGAACTCGCTCAATGATAAGGTGGAAACTATGCTTTTTAGGGCTGCGGTCAAATTATATCCATCTGCTCAAGGGCACATGCATGATCGTAGAAAGGGGGATCAAATTAATTTGGGTTTTGGTTGAGAAGAGCTGTAGATCTGGTCAATGCTGGCAGCTATCTCTCTCTCTCTCTCTCTCTCTCTCAAGTTGACCTTGTTTATGTGATAAAAGAGAGGGAATGAGTCCTATCTTGGAGGAATCGACAGGAATGTTAATGGGTCCTCCTTTTAGAATAAAGTAAAATATAATGAGGGACAACTAACAATTGATTGAGAGCAGCACAGTCCGGAAACAGATGCGTATACATAACTCTTTTCTGTCAAGACAAAATGACGTGGAGTCGTCCAAAGGGCATCTCTATGATGAATCGCTCGAGCTCACGCTTTCTTTGACCTGCTAATTTTATTTTTGAAAGTATTGTTAAAGTCGACCCACAAATTGACAATCGACTAGACTCTCTCATTTTATTAAGGCGATGTCCATGTCCCACAGGCGAGACAGGCTAATCGTAAGAGGACGCTGTATCTATAGTGTGGATATGAAGTTTACCTCCAAAAAATGCATGATTATCATTCTGAAAAGATCTTGAGTGAGGAATAAATATGCTTTCGACTTAGATTTTGAGTCTCCTTTCTTCCATTGAACTACTTATACTTTTTTGAGTCTACAGAAATTATTATGACTGTTTTTAATTCATTGTGAGATTAACAACTTATTCTCAAAACAAATAAATAAATAAAAATTTGTTATGAGATTCACTCAATCAAATTTCCTTTGGTTTTGTTTTCTTCATCCAAATTTCCTTTGATTCTTCCGTAGATCCTTTAATTTCCAGCTCTTGCACTTTATTTCTCGAGCAATTTATTTATTTGTTCTATCGTTTAGATCAAATTAGAAAAATCTTTTTTTAACCTTGCTCTAAGGAGCTGGCACGCCTTATTCACGCACTCACAAGTTGATAAAGATTTTGAAAAACTTGATTTATGAAGAGCTGAAGACTTCGTGGCTGAGCTAGAACCTTAAACCAAACCTTTGTTTAATTTATAATCACCTGTTTGTCAAATTTATTTTAGGGTTCCGGTCAGCACCAACTAGTACAAAACAAAACATTGTCTCACGGGCGACATTTTCCTCCGCCACCTGAATTTGCATCCGGGGAAACGAGTTCGAAGAAAATTCAATCGACCGTCGCCAGTAATTCCCTTCAATTGACTACAATAGGCTCGATTGCGGCGTTAACTGAGATGCAATGATGAGCTTCAGATATATAATTCCATCCCTTAGCTCATGGTAGAGCCTTGGGAAGACGCTGAATTGCCAGAACACCATTGTAGTCCCTATCACTTGCTAAACTCAAAGACCCATCTGCGACAAGAGCCTCCGATCACTCCCTCCGCACCTACCCGTCCCGGATTGCCATCGCCGGATCCATCAGTATTATAGCTTGAACCTCCCAAAGAGGGGGTTAGCCCGCTTCATGTAGAAGCTGCAGCATCGGTGGAAGGGGGAGTGCTTTTTGCCATAGGGCCCAGATGGCAAATGACAGTTCGCTCTTTCAGGGGCCTTGACCGATATATTATAAGGATTTCGAGCTCAATCTATGGACCAACCACTGAACAATCAAATTTTTTAATCAACGGATGCGAGTGGGACAATACTTATCATATGACTTCGAGTAATGCAAATAAAATTCATTTGAGTTATCATATTAGAAGAATCTCCATATTATAATCTTTTGGGAGATTAAATTTAGTCCATTAATTATTTAGGGATGCTAAAGCTGTACACTACTTAAATTTTTCATGTCATATTTAAACCCTTCATTTTGCAATGTTTTGGACATCCCTTGTCTATCTGCGAATTCCATCAAACTCTCTTTTTGGAACGGATTTCAACAAGCCATGGTAACTCAGTATGCCGGGCCAACTATTTCAGTTACCGGTGCAACAACAAATGCCTGAAATAGAGAGAGAGGCATGACCAATGTTACTAGTATCTATATAAACCAGCATTTTTCTCCTACAGAGAGGCCTAAAGCTGCATTAGCCTCCTCAGGATGCTACTGATGCTCACGACCACTCCTAAAGCTGCACTAGCCTAAAGCTACATACTCACTCATATTTTCAGCTTATTTGATCATTCAAAAACATTGGAGATACATGACCAAAGACCTTCTCAAAGCTGCGCAAGAACATTGGCTACCATGCATTCACGCGCTTTACACATAGCCTCCAATGGCTCTCTCTTGGGCATTGTGAGTCCCGTCCCCTCAGACAAGTCCATCGGCTCTTCGCCGACTCGTTTCCACTCCAAGCATTGAATAAGCACCGCCAGAGCCAAGATCACCACTCGATTGGCAAGGCCAGCACCGGGACAACTCCTCCTCCCCATCCCAAACGGCAACAATCGGTACGCATGATCACCTTCCAATCCCTCATACCTCTCCGGTTTAAAACTTGTGGGATCATCCCACACTTTTGGGTCTCTCTGAATTGCCCATGCATTAACCAAGATCATGGTTCCTCGAGGCACGTCGAACCCGCTAACCGTGCAATCCTCAGCAGACTCATGAGGCACTAGGAGTGGCCCTGGCGGAAATAATCGGAGTGCCTCTTTGATGATGTTATGAAGGCAAGGTAGCTTGTGGGTGTCAACTTCGTCAACTAGACGGTTTCGACCAACGATGTCATCTAGTTCTGCTTGAGCTTTTTTCATGACATCTGGATGATTGAGCAGAAGGGACATGGCCCATTCTATTGTTACCGCGGATGTGTCCGTGCCTGCACTTAACATTGACTGCCGCAAATTGTGTTTAAAAATTAAGTAAGTATATGCTCAGTTCTTTCAAAAATAGATCAAACTAGCTTTCGAAATCGAAGAACCATCACCTTCAAGTGTAAAGAGGCAAATGTAAAAGAAATAGATTCAGTTTATGTATAGTGCAAACTCTATCTGTTTCATGCATCATGTAGACATAGAAGTATTTCGAATAGCTACTGCCTATCCTCCACGAGTTTTCCTGATCAAATCATTTAACGTACATAAATTTTCTAATTAGGTCGATTAATCCCAATTTCTATTAATTCGAGCTAATGTCAACCTCTGCCAGAGTATGGCGTGGAAAAGATCTTGCCTCCATGGACAAGCCACCATTATAAAAAGAAATTTGCCACCGAACGGCATGACTATTCGCCATGTCATTTTCCACGGTGGCTTGTCGATGATGGCAAGTTATTTTAGACAACATACTTTTCTATGGTTCGAACAACTTGAATCCATCGGAGTTGGAAAACATGCGTAAGTGTAAGGAAAAGAAAATGAGGATCCCAGTTAAGCCATTTACTGCACACATGACTAAAGATCTAAGGACTTGACTAATCAACATTTTCACACATATTACCTTATACGAGCTCTTTCTTTCTGACCTTACTCCTCTTTCATCTCTTTAATGAACAACAATTTAGATAGCGGCTTCCGTTCAAGAAAGAAAAATTCAGACATGATCACGGTTCATGTGAATCATTAGATGTGAGCGCAACTCACATGCACTGTTGGATGAGATGAACCCCACACGAGATCCACGTGATTTAGCATAAGCATTGGATTCACGTTGTTCAAATCATATAATAAAGGGTAAGAAACAAGATCCTATTACTCAAAATAGAAAAGAAAAATAAAATCTTTCGGAGGATAGACAATACAGAAGGATACAATGACTATATACTTTGTGAAACTGGTTTTGAACTCTATCGAGCAAAGTCCAATATATTTAAATTAATATCGATTGTTAGGTTTGTGGTATCCAAACAAAACAAGTCATTGCTAATGATCTTAATTCATATAGGTATATGTATACTTCGATTCTAAACCATCTTCCAAGCACAGGGATTAAATAAAAATCTTTGCTTGGGAAGGAGTCAAATTTTTGTTCACTTCATGGTATACCCATGAAAAACTAAAATTTGCTTGCCTCTCATTTTTTATATAGTCAACATGCTATTTTTTAATTATATTAATTTTTTAATCTTATTTATTAAGTAATTTTATTTTATTTTTTTTAAATGAAGGGTATGAGTCAGATTCAACCGAATCCAATAATTAAGAAACATGGCACTGTGTATGCATAAATCAAGGGAATAGAACATGTACATTGATCTGGCCTTTGATGATGTCGTCCGAGTAGCCCTCCGACAGCATGGTGTCGATCATCGTCTTGCTCTCGTCCTCTCGGCCGCCGTCGGCATCACTTCTCTTCCTTCTCGACCTGTGCTCGTCTATCATCCCCTGCAAGATCACATCGCACCTCTTGGCCACGTCCACCATCCTCCGCTCCCTGCCCTTGAAGTCCACCACCTTCCTCAGCACTGGAAAGTAATCGCCCGGGTCCGTCCCGCTCAACTCGAATTGCTCCTCTATCACCTCCCTGAACCGCCTGGCCACCTCGGCATCACCTGCGTCGACAGCAGTCCCGGAGTAGCGCTTCCCAGAGATCATCCTCATGATGATGTAGAAGGACAGCTCCTGCAGCTTTGACCTCATCTCCACCCTCACGAAACCGCCGCCCGTGCCGGAGGAGGTCGCCCTGTAGAGGCTCCTCACGAGAAGCCTGACTTCCTCCTGCCGGATGGCGAGGGAGCCGGCGAGACGATGCGGCGAAAGGATCTCGAGGGCTGTGAGGCGGCGGAGGTTGCGCCAGTGGGGACCGTAGGGGGCGGTGCCGATGGTAGTGCTGCCGTAGGCCATGATCTCGCTCGCAAGCACGCGGGGGCGGTTGGCGAGGATGACGTCATTCTTGGTGAAGCACTCCTCGGCGGAGGACGGGGAGGATACGACGACCACAGTCCGAGAGCCGAATGAGAGGGAAAGGACAGGGCCATAGCGGTCGGAGAGGGACTGGAGGGTCCGGTGGACGGGTTCTTTTATGAGGAGGAGGTGGCCGATGATGGGGAGGGGAGGCGGGCCCGGCGGGAGATTTCTCTTGCCGCTTCTCTGCAATTTGAACAAGAAGAGAAGAAAGAGGAAGGAGGATGCTGAGAGGATATACACCCACGCGTCCTCCATCGACAACATAGCTTGGAGGCCGCGTTGGGGAGAGAGAGAGAGAGAGAGAATGGGAAGAGAGACGTGAGAGGGTGGAGGTTTTAAAGGGTACGTGGGGTCAAGCTTTTCACATTTTCAGACCATTTCTAGGTATTAACTATTAAGTAATGCTACCACCCGCCGTGGTGGCTCCGTTGGATAGATAAAGCTGAAGCTCGCTTTTCGCCGAGAGGTGCAGGTTCGAAGCGCTCGCGAAGTTGCAGCCAGGGGAGGCCGCGTGAGGCATTGGTGACTTACCGTGGCATGTGTGTGGTGGGTAAGACGTGTCGCCTCCAGGTGGTTTATCTTCTTGCCGATCTATTCCGTGCGGGATTCTCGGCATCAAAAAAAAAAAAAAAAAAACTATTAAGTAATGCTGCGGACTATCAAAATTATTAGCAGAAAAGTATCCAAAAAGTTATAAATCTATTACATTGATATCAATTTAATTATAAAGCTTTCAATTAAATCAATTTAGTTCTAAAATTTTCATATTGATATGAATTTGGTCCATTTAACTAATTTAGATTAAAAATTACTAACATAAATGTCAATCGAACTTTGTAGCAGTTTATATTAAATCACATGCACTTATCATATATATTGCTTATCTTCTTCCTCGTCGACACCTGTCACGTTCTATGAATTAGTCATATTAATTGGACTTGATTTTGTTTAGTTGATGACTTTACTTTATCAATACTGTCTGACTTAGGAAATTTTATGGTCTTGACACTATCTCGTCAATAATGGACTGGGTTAATATATATTTCAAAGCCATCGTTCATGTACAGCGAATGGCAATCAATCATCTTAACTTAAGAGTCTTCAACATTGGAATTGACTATTTTAGAGTGCCGAAGCTTATAAAAATCTATAGATGGAGTTGGCTGAGATCTGAACTTCAACAACGGGTCCCGGAAACAGTATGTACCGAAAGAGAAAAGAATTCTAACCCTAACTCCGACTGGAAATGCGACATGAGTTTATTTCTTCTCTGTCATTTGTTTGTTCTTTTTCCAGTATCGTTTGTCCATGTGCGTTTGTCCATGTGCGGGCGCTTTCTTTTCGGACAAGCAAAAGGAGAGGGGGCGCTGTCTGCGAATTTTTAATTAGATCCCCTTAGAAAATTCATATATTGAATAACACGATACCATTTTATTGGATATTAAATGTGATCTGCTAGATATGTGAATATTTTTTTAATATAAACTCTGTGTTTACCTTTTATTATAAAGGTCGAAGGATGCTTGGATGCAAGTGCCGTCTTGGTCGATGGGAAATTGACCCGCGCTAGGTGGCGCGCGCGCGCTGGACACCTAGACTTTTTATTTTTATTTTTGGTCGGTGGACACCACGACTTAATCAACTGCGCTTTTATATACGAATCGTTCGTTCGTAAGGTTTCCCAGTCCACTCATGATGAGAAAAAAGAAGATGAAATCCAAGGGTTATGGTCAAAGATGATGTTCTGTTGCTTCGTGGCAGTCGATCGTGGGAAGAAGAGTGCAAACGCAGGAGCCACCGGATCAGACCGAGGACCCTTCTTTTGTCTGACCCGGCCTGAAGGTCAAAACGCAGAAACACGAAACTAATCAAACTGAAAAAAAGGAAAATTTGAAATAGAGCCTCCTTTTCTCAAAAGAATATCTAAGTGAAGTTTGCCTCGGATTTGAAGTAGTAATTTAGGACGCACATGAAAATCATTCTGTTTTAGAAATAGTTTCCAGAACATAAATAAATTTTTCTATTTCTATTTTTAGAAGAGTTTCTAAATAAAAATAACCATTTGATAACGATACAAAATTTATACTCTAAAAATAGAAATTCTTCGATAATGACACAAAATTTCTTTCTTTTAGACGGCAACGCCGACACCGACGACCGGCGACGGCGATGGCGGCGGTCGGCGACCGGCGGTGGTGGCGACCGGCGACCGGCGGCGGCGGCAACAACCGGCAATGGCGATGAATGATGAAAAAAATTTTTATTTCTTATTTCTGTTCCATAAATAAAAAAGTAGAAAATTTTTATATCTGCTTTCTACTCCAAACCTATTTCTGAAACAAGAATCTATTTCAAAAATAGAAAAGTGAAATAATTTTATCAAATAGATTTCTATTTCAGAATTGTTTCGGAATAAAAAAAAAAAATATTTGTGGAACAAAAATTTTTTTATCATTCGCCTCCTTAGTTTCAAATAATGGGCCTGATCGGGTATTTTCGTCCAAAAGCATTTAATTTTTCTTTTTTAACCCTTCATCCATGTTCATCTTCTTTTTCATTTGACCCAAAAAAAAAAAATAATAAAACTTCTTCTTTTTTAGGCATTAAATTTTTGCCATCCAAATCGGGGCACTAGAGGATGGTGAGATCGAGGGTGAAGGGCTAGCTGGTGAAGCCGTCAATCTGGGAGCGGTGGTGGACGAGGTTGTTGGTGGACCGAGGGATGAGGAAGGCTGCTTGGGCATCTCAGTTAAGATTAAATGACTAATTTGAATTATTATTTAAGACAAACTCCACTTTAAGTTTCCTTTCGAGAAAAATGAGGATACTTTAGATTTCTATTCGAAATTTTCCCAACTAAAAATAGAACTGCGGAAATGTGTCATCAATCATAATAGGTCCAGAGAAGATTCAGCTTATTTTTTGGGAGGAGGACATTAGCCAACACGCCCTCCCTCTCCTCCTCCCTCGAAAGTGCCATTACAAAACGATTCCATCGCTCTTGTTTCCTGGAGAATTATGACCTTCTTCGACGGGTACTCTCTCTCTCTCTCTCCTCTCTCTCTCTCTCTCTCTTTCTGTCCGGCAGATGATGAGATTTGATGAGGAGCAGTTGGTTGCTTTTCTTTTCTTTTCTTTTCTTGCTGAATTCGATTGGCGTTCGACTGATGAATTGATTCGTGCGTGTTTCGTTGTATATAATGGGACTTTCATGATGGTGGGTTGCCTATTCGTCTCGCCTCTGGATGGGTCTTTGGGGAAGGGTGTCGGGAGATCTCTCCTCCTACTCCCTAAAAATCAGCACCAACTAGTACAGAACGCATTATTTCTCACGGCCACATTTTCCTCCATCTCTCGCTTTTTCTATAGAAGGAAGTAAATAAAGATTGAGTAGTGATTGGTACGTAGGGCAGTACAAAGTTGGCAGACAAGTCATTCGAGTAAACAGGATAAAACGGCTACAGGATGAGAAAATATTGACCACGTCTAGTGCTCTAACATGACAAATAAGAAGTCATCTCAAATCGCGTTACATGTCCAACGTGAGCCCAACGTGAGCCCACGTTGTCGGGCCAATTTTTAAAATTTGTTCATCTCTTTCTCTTGAGAGAGGAGAAAATATTAGCGACATCTAGTGCTAAGGCACTTCAAATCGTGCTACCGAATAAATTTCAAAAATTGGCTTGATAACATGGGACAACGTTGGACACATGGTGCGATTTTTTGAGGTGCCTTCTTATTAGTTATGTTGGAGTACCACACGTAGCCAATATTTTCTCCCGTCTCCTCTCTCAAGAGGAAGAGTCAAATAAATTTCAAAAATTGGCTTAACAACGCGGGCTTCAGAAATTGGCCTAACAACGTGGACCCATGTTGGACACGTGGCGTGATTTGAGGTGCCTTCTTATTTGTCACGTTGGAGCACTAGATGTAGCCAATATTCTCTCCTGAAGGACACTCCGCGACTTGAATTTGCATCCGAGGAAGCATGTTTGAAGAAAACTCAATCCATCATCGCTAGTAATTCCCTTCAGTCGAGTACTAAGATGCAACAGTTGAACTCCAGCGCTAGCACCCGACTCAATAATGAGGTTTAGATATATAATTCAATCCCCCAGCTCATGGTAGAGCGTCGAGAATTGCCTAGAATGTCAAAACACCATTGTCGTCCCTATCGTTTGCTAAACTCAGAGATCCAGCTGCCATAGGAGTCCCTGGTCACTCCCTCCGCACCTGCCCAGCCTGGATCGCCATCACCAGATCCGTCAGTATTATAGCTTGAACCTCCCGAAGAGGGGCTTCAGCCCATTGATTTCGAAGGAGGAGGAGCTTGTCCGCCTCATGTTGAGGGATGCGAGGGGCGAGCCACCCTGCTGTAGAAGCTGCAACGTCGGTGGAAGTGGGAGTGCTTTTCGCAGTCCCATTGTGAGACGCTTCGTCGTTCATGCCACGCCATAGGGCTCAGATGACAAATAATATGACGCTCTATCAAGGGCCTCGATCGGTGTAAACTTAACTAAAATTCAAATCTGGTGTTAAAAAGAATTTCGAACTTGGTCTATGAGTCAACCACTTAACACCCAAATTTTTTAATCAACAGACACAAGTGAGACAATACTTATTACATGACTTTGAGTAATGCTAATCAAATTCAGTCATATAATCATATTAAAAGGATCTCCATACTATAATCTTTCGGGGGATTAAACATAGGGTGCGTCTGGGAGTGGCCTTGAGAAGCCACTTTGAGCCCTTAAAGATCTTTGGGCCAATGTAGGGGTGTTTGGTAAAAAATTTTCAACCCCATTTTGGAAAATGCTAGCCTTGTGAAGGCTGAAAGCCCAAGGCAGGTTGGGAGTTGCCTTGGGTTTTCAACCTTCTTGGTATGTTGAGGAGGGGCTAAATAAAAAATCTTCTTCCCAAATTATCCTCGTTGGTTTTTCATTTTTCTGATTTTGCCCTCACTATTCATCATCTTCTTCTTTTTTTCCGCAAGCAATCGCCAGCGAAGGGTAGGCAGTCGCCGGTGACCGTCGTCGGGGGGTGGTGGGACCAACGTTGGGGGGTGGCGCAACCACCACGCCATCTGGGTCGCGATAAGGTTTGGGTCACCGTGACCTAGATCTGGGTGGCGGGGGTCGCGGGATGTCCTCCTGGATCTAGGTCACGGCGACATCGCGCGATCCAGGGGCGGCGAGGTCGCGAGACTGGGGTGCCTTGCATGACCTTGTCGTGACCTAGGTTACGGCAGGGTCACTGAAGGTTGTGGCAGTGTCGCGCGACCTCACTGCCCTAGATCTGGGGGTGGCAAGGTCGTCAGAGGTCGCCTGACCCCGGGCAGCCTTTGCCGATGGTTTTCGGGGGTCGCTCAACCCCGGGCAGCCCTCCCCAGTCGTCTCCGGGGCTGCCTAAGTCAAATGTCAACCGTCGGCAATCAACCGACAACAAATTTCAATCGCTGGCGGCTGCTGCCTTTGTTGGCCAATCTTCTTTATTTTTCTTTTGATAACTTTTTTTATTACAAAAGTCATTTGTAAATATAGTCTTTCTAAACACTATTTTACTCACACAATGGACTTTCATATTACAATTTATCAAACATAATTTACATTCTAAAAAGCCTCTTCAACCTCAAGTTCTTTGCATTTCCCAATGGCTTTCCCCAAAAGTCCAACCAAACGCACTCATAAGTCCATTAATTATTTAGGAATGCTAAAGTTGTACACGTCTTAAGTTTTTCATATCATATTTAAACCCTTCATTTCCATCCGTTTCCCTCCACCGTCCCCCTTTTTTATTACTTTTTATTCCCTCATAAAAACCCTAGCAAACTTTTCCTCCTCTTCTCGGCGAACTTTTCCTCCTCCTTCTCGCCGCTTGCCGCACGCCGCACGACCCCCTTCCTCTTCCCTTCCTCTCGATCTTTCTCCTCCTCCTCCTCGCCGCACGACCCCCTTCCTCTCCTCTTCCTCTTGATCCTTCTCCTCCTCGTCGCCGATCCATCGTAACAGTGGCAGCTGCTCCCTCTCGCCGTCTCTCGCCGTCGCTCACGGCCTCTGCTCCCTCGCCCTTCCTGGCCTCCACCCTCCGCCAGTCTTCCGGACACACGTGTCGATGCGTGTCGAGAAATGTTGACCGCATGTCGGAAAGTCAGACACGCGGTCAACGCGTGTCCGACCGTGTCCGAGTGTGTCGACGTGTCCGACACGTGTCAGACACGACATGGAAGCACGGACAACGTGTCGGTGCTTCATTGGTCTTAACTCTCTCTCATCGATAGTGGACTGTGTTAATATCATATTCAAAGCCATAGGTCATGTAGGGCGAATGGCACCAATCTTCTTCACTTCAAACTCTCTGACATCAAAGTTGACTTTTTTAGAGTGCCAAAGCCTATAAAAATCTATAGATTAGGAGGGATGGTAAGATCCAAACTTCAATGTCGTGTCCCAGAAACATTATGTACCAAAAGAAAAAAGAATTCTAACCCTAACTCCCACCCGAAATGCGAATGGGTTTAATTCTTCTTTCTCATTTGTTTATTCTTTTTCTGGTACCGTATGTCTGGACAAGCAAAAGCAGAAAGGGCACTGTTTGGAATTTTCAATTGTACCACTCAAGGGAATTCATATATTGACTAATGCGATACAATTTTGTTGGACATTAAAGGTGATATACTATATCAAATATGTGGAATTATTTTTTGTGAACTCTGCTTTTACCTTTTATTGATAAGATAAATGGATGCTTGAATTCTGTGGACACAAGTGCCGTCTGGGTCCATGACAAATTGACCTGCGCTAGATGGCGTGCGGGTGCTGTACACCACATGACTTAATTAACTGCGTTGAAACCGAAATATATACGAATCGTTCGTTTCGTGCGGTTTCCCAAGCCACTCATGATGAGAAAAAAGAAGCTGAAATCGAAGAATTACGGTCAAAGATAATGTCCTATTGCTTCGTGGCAGTCGATCATGGAAAGAGGAGTGTGAACACAGGAGCCACCGGATTAGACCGAGGACCCTTCTTCTGTCTGCCCAGGCCAGAAGGTCGAAATGCATTGACTTAATAAAAAGTGCAAGGTTGCATAGATTCTCTATTCAAAACTGGATGCACCTAGTTTGCACCCTCATCACATTCATTATACAAGCAGAGATCGATAACATGCCCCGTAAATTTCGTACAGTCATGACACTACCGTCAAGTGTCATGACTCGTTTCGTCGGAAATGGAAGATGAAAAGTCATAATTTGATTAGGTAATTTGGTCCAATATGGAAAACACTAATAGAAATTCTATAGGCACCCACCAGCGTGCGCATAAAATCAGGGAAAAAAGGAAAAGATTCTGGTATGGGTGGAGCGGTTTTCTAGAAGAGCCAAAGAGATGAGCACAAAAAACTGATATCATATCTCCACAGGTTAATCTTTGTGGCTAGCAGTCAATTGGGTGCATTCGTTGGGTTCAAGTGGGCATAAATTGGCCGTGAAACCTTTGACGTTTTCTACTTTTGTGTTTGGGTCATAGTCTTATTGCGAAAGCGAAAGGTATGGCTCCAGCTACCATCAAAACCCGTCGCTATTATTGGAGCTGAGCGTTGATTGTTTCTCGGGTGCTGTCGTTCAATAATTCGCTACACTAATTCGAAGAAATGCCGCCAGTTAGACCTTACGGGAATAGAAAATGAAAGGTCAAAGTTTGATTAAGCTATTTGGTCCGAAAAACGCTAATGGTGATTTTAAAAAAGGAAAAAAGATTCCTGTACGCGTGAGGCTCGCATGCTTCGAGTCTCGGTTGATAAGAAGAAGGGAAGAGCAGAAGAGACAAGTAATCTTTGCGGCTAGCAATCCACTGGGTGCAAATGGGCATAAATTGGCCGTGAAACCTTTGACGTTTTCCTCTTTTGTGATTGGGTCTTATAATTATCGTGGGAGCAAAAGTCGTGGCTCCTCTAACATCAAAATCCGTCATTGATATTTGAGCGAGCATTTGATTGTTTCCCGTGCATCGTATCCAATAATTTGCACGGTAATGGTATACTGCTTTTGAGTGAAATAACATGAATTAGACACTATGGATGCAAATAGGACGCTTTTCAAAAACGATCTTCTTTTTGCACAATATTTGCATCGACCGTAGCCCATTCATCATTCATTGTATCCGGAAAGTTTGGCTATTTACACAACCCTTTATGAGAAATATCTACCCGAACTTGAAAAGGTCAGGATTTACCAAGGCTTATATTATATTTTTATGGAATAAGAATTATACCATTTCAAAAAAAATTCAGAGCAAGCTTTCCATTTACATATTATTCTCTCTTTTTCTTTTTGGGAGGTCCGTAGAATATTTTGTGAATTCTGTAAGTTTGGGCTAAATCTGTAAGTGAAGAAAAAGATGCTGGCATAAGCAGCGTAGGGTCACCAAGGGCTAATGTGAGACTTTTGAAGATATTAATATCGCATACGGTACTCTAGAGAACTTTCAAATATGATGTAGAGACCTTGCTTAATGTTGTTGGAAATTATAATTCAGAGAAGACACTTTGTTTGTTACAATCAGAACATGAAATTGAGAAGACAATAACAGTTATATAATATTCTTCTCTTTGTGTAAACTTACAACTCTTGTAAAAGAAAAAAATAAGATATAACATAAAATTGGAGGTGAGGTACGGATATCCGAATCTCCTTAAGGCGATTAGTTTACCAATGGTGCTCCGCAGATTCACGAACTATGCCTCCCAAGATACAACACTTCGAACCTGTTTGGATTAGCACTATGCAAACATGACTCGCCGAACCATTCAATTGAATCAAGACACTCTAAAAATCATAAGAGGATAAAAGCATATCGAACTTTTGGAATCGAGTTGAGAAATCTAAAAACTGTAAATGAAGCTCTATGCTTCCATCTATTTATGGAAAATTTTAGTTCATGTACAGAAGAGATACATGAATTAAATAGACGCATGTATCCACGAAATTTATGAATCAAGAGATATGTAAATCCAAGAGATTCATGAATCTAAATATACATGAATTCAAGAAATTCACGAACTCAATAAATTCATGAACTAAAAGATACATGAATCTAAGAAATTCATGAACTCAATAGATACGTGAACATAAAACAATAGGAAATTCATGAATCCAAAAAAAGATACGTGAATAGAAAAGACGTGTCTTAATTTATTAGTTTTCGTTGATCCATTAACCATAATTATAACCATAATTATAACAAATGTTTCCTCCGGTTAAGATTGATAGGGCCTTGGTGCATGTTAAGAATGTCCCTAGTCTAACATCGAGAGATTCAAGTAGGAAAGATGATCGATTTGTATTTACATCAATGTTGACACCTAAATTTCGCCATTTTATTTATAATTTAATTGCATACAAAATTAGGAATTAGTCACAAAATTATTACTAAAAAAATCAAATAAAAAAAAAAAGAGATTATTGTTATTATTATTTAAAAAAAAAAAAAAAAAAAAGAAGAAAGGAAGTGAAGAAAAAGAAAGAAGGAAATGGTTGGGTCGGGCCGGATCTAAACTTGGCCCGACCCAACCTCCTTTCCCCCCTAGCCCACGCATGGCTGTCTTCCTCCTTCGCGCGACGACCTGCAAAAAGAAGGGCGGCAGAGAACAGGGAGGACAAGCAGAGAAGCGGCAGAGGGAGCAAGGGGATCGGCAAGCAGGCGAGCAGCCCGACCCAGCCTTTCTTTCTTTCCCCTTGCTGGTCTCGCTCGAAGATTTGCAGAACCGACAGAGATCAGGGAGGACGAGCAGAGGAGCGGCAGAGGGAGCAGGGGATCGACGGGCAGGCGAAGCAGCGCGATCCGCGGATAAGGGGGTGCGATTCGGCCGGCAAGCGGGCAGTGGCAGAGGCCATGCGCGCTTGCTGGCCGAGGTTAAAAGAAGATGGGGGTTCTCGGCTGTTTTATTTTTTTTTTTATTTGAGGGGAGGTTGAAAGAGAACGGAGGAGACCAAAGCTCAAGCTTGGAGGGTTTTTGGATTGTTGCTAGAGGTCCGTTCGTCGCCGGAGTCCTCCTTTCGAACCAGGTAGGATTCGTATGACTGTGAACCCTTAGTTTCTTGGGGGCGTCGGGCCGGAACTCGCGCCGGCTAGTTCGCGCAGGTTTCGGTCCGAGCCGGTCCTCCCGGTAGGCCTATTCTGGTGCGTGGTAGGAGTTTGGTTTGGTCTAGTGTCTCTATCAAGTGAAAATCCCCTGTATCAGTCGCGCACACCAAGTGTTTGTGAAAATGCCTAAATGATATCTAAGTTCTGCAAGTTTGTTGAAGCCTGGAGATAATTGTTCTTCGTTTATGTCTGTTCCGACTTGGTCCATGAGCTGATCTTGAGTGTTGCTTGTGCACATTGTGTCGATCTTTACTCAGATCCGAGCCTCGAGTGAGCCCGTATGCCCTTTTAGCTGCTGCACACCCAATGTTTGACAAAATGTCTCAAAGAAAACCAAGAAGCAACTTATGTTCAAACTCGGTCTGATTCGCGCTTGTTTATATATATGTTGGACCATGCCTGTCTTTTATGTTTTCATCGCGATTCCATGCGATTTTCGTGAAGTAATCATGTGCGTTTGAACCGGGGGTGTTTGCATCCGAAAATGGTGTAGCAGCTCTTGGAGGTAGATGGCCGACGTTGATTTGGGTCGGTCGAGGTGGTTTGGCGTTAGAAGGGATGCTATGTGCTTTGGTTATTGTTGTTGTTCGAATGAGTTTTGGTAAAGAAGCAAATTTTGGTGAGGACTGTCGCGGGGAAGGAGAAGAGCGTGCGGGAGGGCCAAGCAGGAAGGAGACGATCTAAAAAAAAAAAAAAAAAAAAAACGCCTAAAAGAAAAACAAGAAAAAAAGAAATGAAAAAAGAACAAAAAGCAAAAAGAGAAGAAAAGACAATAGATGGGGGGTGTTCGGTGAAAATGTCAGAAGGGAGGAGGGGAAGTATTAAAAAAATAAATAAATAAAAACACAAAAAAAATCAAAAAGAAAAGGAAAACCAAAATGGCAAAAGTGGCTTCGGGAAAGACAGTTGAGCAGATGGGGCAGGGAAAGGACGCCGTGAGAAAAGACGAAAGAAAGGAAAAAAATTTTAAAAATAATAATAATATTGTTTTTTAATTAAAAAATACTAATTCAAAAAATGAAAACAAAAAGTTTTGGATCCGGGTTTGAGTCGGGTCCGTGGGCCGGGTTGAGTGTGCCCGGTCCGAACCCCTTTTCTTGAAATATAATATTATAATAATATTAAATATTTAAAATATATTAAAAATTCAAAAATTCAAAAAAATCATAAAAAGTTAAAAAAAAAAAATCAAAAATCAACTCCGAAAATTCAAAAAATAGAAAACATAAAAAATTCAGTTAATTATTGAAAAATTTTTAAAAAAAAAATTAAAATTTTCTTTTAAAAATTAAAATTAATTAAAAAATTAAAAAAAAAAAATTTCGAAAATCCAAAAAGTGTAGGGTTTGGTCAGAAATTGCTATGTTTTGCCTCCTTGGTGTAATTGAGCCTTTATTTTCTCACACGTTGATTATACCACGTGTTTAATTTGCATATTTAATTTTGTTTAAATTGCACGTGTTTGATTTTTATTGCATTTAGGATGTTGGTAGCTGTGATTGTTATTTCAATGATTGCGCACCCGCATGATCACCTTGCATGTTAATGGATAAATGTAAAATCAATCCAAACTGCTTGACAAAAATATTTTCTTCTAAAATGAACAAGATTAGGTACCGAAAGGGCGCTAATTAGTCAATTAGTGTAATCAAGTCCCCGACCCTAAATTCTCTGGTTGCGTAGGAAGTGAGGTATACTACCATACCTCACTTGGTTTCTAGCCGACCCCAATAGGCTAGTGGCAACTCATTTTTGCAAAATTCTTGAAAATATCCCAACGTCACGCGGGGTATGGGCTTGGGAGAACCCGTGCCTAATAATGGGTGCTAGGTCCGTCCTTTAGACAATACCCCTAAACCTGTTCCCCTCCTCCCGAGGGTAGGTCGCGACAGCTTGGCGACTCCACTAGGGACTTGGTTTTAAACCTTAGAGGACTTAGGCCAAATTAATCTTGTTCAAAAATATTATTGTTTGGCAGCGAGGATTCCAGGTACGCCCTAACATTAAATGTGTTAAATGTTTTTGCAGTTGGGAGTTATAAGGGGAGGAGTGATTGTTAACCCTTTGTCATGCGAGGTGTGGAGTTGGGAATGAATGTTTATGTTTTGAATTTATGAAGTGCTGCTTGCTTATAAATTGTCATGCTTGCGTTTCCTGCATTGCACTACACTATAGCACACACTACCTGCCGCCGAACCTGGGCCGCATAGGATCACCTAGGATGGTGTTGAGATGGATACCACTCTGACTACAACCGTGTAGTACGAGTCGCCCATCTCAACCTCGAAATTTCTTTCTTCACGTCGAAGGTACCCACCCCGGTCTGCAACCGCGTGACACGGGTCAGTTCTTTGACAAAGCCGGAGTCATGGGTAACCCGACCTAGCCGCGACCTTGCTGGCTCAGTCCGGTGATCCTATGGCTCCATTTTGAGCCATTTAGATTAGAAATCGAACCACCTTCCATGCGTATGTCTATGTCATTGGTTTTGCTACTTAATAAGTATGGTAAGATTTTCGGATTTATTTCTTCGCAATTTACTTATTCGCTTTCCTTGTTGGTCGGTCCATGTCAAATTAGGTTGATCGTAACTGCGAGTAATAAACGATGGGGATATCCGAGCTTCACGTCATTGCTGCCCCGAAAGCCGAGCTTCGCATGTGGTGGGATAGACTAGACCCGACTGGCCATGATTGGGTTCGATCCTATGTCGGACGATTGCTTCCCCTCTTAGAAATAGAAACTCATTGTGGTGTTGTACGAGCGTTGGCGCATGTCTGGTGTCCCGAGACTTGCACGTTTATGTTCGGTGACCACGAGCTCACTCCCACCTTGGAAGAATATGGCACAGCCATTGGTAAGCCCTTAGTATCGGAGTTAGTTAGCCCACCTATAGGAGCTGAGCACAATGTGACCTTATCTGAGTTCCTTAGAATTAAGGGAGAGGACGTGAGAAAAGTTTTGAAAGCCAATCACAAAGCCTGTCCGTTTTCATTCCTAAATGAACTTTTCCAAAACGCCTTATCTTTCCAAAAGAACAGAATCTTCCTATTAGCTTTCTTCGGGTTCGTGATATTCCCACATCGCAAGAATGCTATCAATCCTTCCATGGCATGGGCAGTTCGTGAGGTGTGTATGGGAAAGGGTTTTGTTAATGCCGTCCTGACTGAAACATTTCTTTCCCTTACCCGCTTTAAAGAAAACAAAGACAAAGTTTTTCATGCTCCTCCTGAACTCTTACAAATTTGGTTCTTCTCTCGCGTTAAGGGGTTTGGTAGCTTGATGACTGTAAACAACATCTCTGACTCTAGCCACCCTATCCTGAAGTTTAAAGATAGGAAAGCGTTTGCCCCCGATTATCATTATTCTGAGTGGTTAGCTTTCATGACCAACCCTGGACCTGAGGATTTCCAATGGCATGCCAAATGGCTCCGGGTTCGAGAAGCACGGTTTGTGTGTGCGCTTACTGGACCTATTCCTTTGTTGGGAGTTACTGGAGTCACTGAGTATTACCCGACCCGAGTCGCTCGCCAATTCCAAGAGGTTCAACAACTTCCGCCGACAATTCAAGAAGACCCGCTCGGGATAGACTTCCCACGGGATGCCGGGATCATGAAGACTGTTGCATTAGTCAAGTTGATGTGGGATATGTGCCACCCCTAAGCCGATATGGCCTCGAAGATGAGTTGGAAGGGCAAGAGAGACCTACTATGCCTCGATGGAGTACATCCTTAGGCATAAGATCCCGAGAGTCTACGCCCGAAAATTCCTGACGTGCCATTAAAGACCACCCATCGAGCCGAGATTAAGTGCCTCAAAAGGAAGCTCGAAGAAGCCAAGGAGCGTGCCTCGAAGTTGACTCGAGTTATCGGGGCTGCCACAAGCGGGAGCTGTCCTCATTAGTTAGATTGAGTTCAATGCAATGTATAGTGGGACCATGCCCTTATGCGTTATAATGTTAAGGAGTTTGCCTCGTGTCATTGGGTCGAAAGTTAAGATTAATGTATTTTCGTCTTCAAAATAGCTTCGTTGTTTTGGGGTTCTCCCTCGTATCTTTTCTTGCATTATGTAGCAACCTTGCTTTTAATGAAGTGAACAAGTTGGGACGATTAGATCTTTGTCATGGGCCGACCGCCTAATCATTACTTAATGCTTATATATGCTTATCTATCCTTGTTCAGGTGCTAACAGGTTGTCTACTTCCGTCCAATTGTCAACACGGCTAAGAGGAGATCTCCGATTCGCACGCGCGCGAAAGTTAGGATGGAGAATGAAAACACCGACACACGTATGGCTAAGGTGGAGGACCAACGGCCCAACTTACGCAATGATGCTCGAGATGAGCCAAAAGCTCAAGGAGCTCCCTGTCGCAGCTGTCCCTAGGACGTCTACTCCCACATCATCAGGACATGCTCCTCCAACGGGAGGCACGCACGTCGCTGATCTCCCTGGAAAGGAGACTGCCGAAGAAGCTCCTTCTGTCACACCAATCATCGTCAATTTGGATCCTCCTTTGAAGGAAGAGCCAATGCCTCGCTTAAATGAAGAAAGTGAAAAACGCCCGCGAAAATGGAAGAGCGACCGTGCGCCTTGCGGGGTATGAGCTGAAAGGAGTTGATAAGTTGTCCCCGTACACCAAGACAAACTTCCCGAGACTTTCCAAGAGCCCGAGTTCACGAGGAAGTATGACGGAACAGATGCCCCAGGACCCACCTTAGGTACTACATGAGGAAAATGGCTCGTTATGCGACAACGTGCCCTTTCTCATTCACACGTTCCAAGATAGCTTGGAAGACATTGCCTTGACGTGGTTCATCGCCTTTGGACATCGAAGAATTCACCGCTTGGGAAGATTTAGCCGACGAGTTCTTGCAGCAATACAGGTTTAATACTGAGCTTGCCCCCACGAGAGAAGAGCTGACCCGCGTTGAGAAGAAGAGGAATGAGTCATTTAAAGCCTTCGCACAAAGATGGAGAACCATGGCCTCACAAGTGAAACCGGCCTTAAATGAGAGGGAGATGAAACAACTTTTCCTCAAGACATTGCCCCCTGAATACTTCCAAGGATTAGTGTACTCGGGATGCCAGACGTTTTCACAACTGGTAGATGTAGGTAAAGGAGTCGAGTGGGCAATTATCGAGGGAAGGATATCTACTGGGAGCACGAAGAGATTCTCAATGAGAAAAGATAAGGAAGCCACCGTTGAAGTAGCGCTGGTGCAACAGCCGCTTCCCCCTAGGCCGCCTGTAACACCCGCCCACAAGCCTGTCATTATTCAGGGGAACTCGTCTCGAGGATATGACAAGAGTAAGAGGCCTTTTCGAAAGGAATTTTCACCGCTACCGCGCCCATTGTCAAAGTTGTTGCTTATGCTTCTCGAAAAGAGGATGGTCGCGAAGGAGGTACCAAGAGACAATCTGCAAGGTTTCACGGGTTCGATGTGACAAAGACCTGCGAATACCACATGGGAGAAAGGGGGCATGACGTAGATGATTGCTACGTCTTTGAGATACAAAGTCCAGCAGCTGCTAGAAAAGAACATTTTGACTTTCAGGGAAGCTCAGCCTAATATGCAGCAGAATCCCTTGCCAAATCATGCAGAGGGAGTGAATTCAATCTCTGAGGAGACACAGGCAGGTCAACAGCCTATAATGGTAGATGCTTCCAAGTTGTATGAGTCCTTAGTGCTGGTAGGATACTATGGGGGTCAGGAGGATGTGACCCTAGAAGAGAAACTGAATCGCGTCCGCAGGATGATAGCCATGGGAGTGATCCGACGTGGAGAAGAGGAAGAGAGGGTCGTATCCATGATAGTGCCATCATCATTCTGTTCATCTTTCTGCAATTTCACTTGCATCCCCCGGGTGAGGAAGGTTGTGCCGGGAGTTTCGATGACACCAGCATTGTTCGAGGAAGGGATGATAGCTATGATAACCCCGATGGTGATTGAACTATCTGACGAAGGGCCTGCTAATGACATCGAGATGGAAGTCGCTAAACCCACGGTGATCGAACTTATGGTTGAAGAGATGTCGGCAATTGAAGTCACAGGAGGGAATGCAACACCGGTCACGATTGAATTACCGCCCCAAGAGAAAGATGGAGTGATAGTGTTGGAGAATCCTCCCAAATTCGACCCCAAAGCTGTACCCTAGGATTATGGAACAAATGAGGTAGACGCTGTCACGCGATCAGGCCGCTGTTATGCACCTGATAAAGGAATAGAAAAGAAGGCTGTGACCGAGGAGGAGGCAAAGCAATTCTTAGCCGTAGTAAAGTCCAGTGAGTTCAATGTGGTGGATCAATTGCGGAAGTTGCCGGCTCAAATCTCTCTCCTGGAATCATTCAAATCTTCCAAGAAGCATAGGGACATTTTGCTGAAAGTCCTTAATGAGGTGCACATGCCAGAATCAATCGATGAAGTCCAATTGGAAGAGTTCGTTGGGGCCATCCTACTTGAAAGACCAAATTTCCTTTTACTTGATGAAGATCTTCCCCCAACGGCCCTAATCATACCAAAGCGTTGCATATCTCGGTGAAGCATGAGAATACTCTTGTTTGTAGAGTGTTGATCGATAACGATTCGCGCTCAATATATGTCCGTTGGCTACACTCCACCGTCTCGGCATTGATCTTGGGAGAATCCATGCGGCAAGTCTACGTGCGGGCATTTGACGGGATGAAGAAGGAGGTGATAGGGGAAATTGAACTTGAGTCGCTAATTGGCCCCGTACTTTTCCAAGTCCTGTTCCAAGTGTTAGATGTACCAAGCGCTTTTAATTTTCTGTTAGGGAGGCCATGGATCCACACGGCGGGCGCTGTTGCCTCCGCCTTCATCGAAGGTGCGATTTGTGGTGGACAATAGGCTTATTACAATCCATGGAGAATCTGACTTCAAGATATACCACGAGACCGCTATCCCCTATGTGGAGCCCGAGTGTACCGAGGAATCTAGCTTTCAAACCTTTGAGCTGGTATCCATGATTCATGTGCCTGCGGGGTCTTTTACGAAGGTCCTTGAGTTGTCCAAGCCGGCCATAGCGGTGGGAAGAATCATGCTGGCAAGCGGGTACAACCCTGGAGAGGGTCTTGGATCGCATGGTCAAGGTGTGCGAAGGCCTATCGAAGTTCATAAAAACCCGAAAATGAGAGGCTTGGGATATGTTGAAGGGCGATGGGGTCGTATTGAGCGAAGTGGTCGTGGCAACCGAGGAGGGCTATGGGGGCGAGAGGCCGAAATGCTCGAGGGGGCCGAGGTGAACGTATTGTTCGAACTGAAACAAACGGGGACAACCAAAGGCCTTTTCTCCCACTGCTAGAAGAGACATTTCCGGGACCTCCAAGGATGCTATCCGAAGAAGAGGGGGACGTTTATGGTGTGACCGGGCTATTCGAGGAAGACATCATATGCACTATCCCGGCGCGCGAAGAAGCCGAGTCCTCCGAAATTGTAGCTGTCCCTCCAGAGTAGGCGGTTCTTGTTTAGACTAGTCTTCCATTTTATGTCATCTCCCCGCGTGGGATCTCGTAATTTCTTCTTTCCCGTTTATGTCATTTGTAACGTGAACTATGGTTAGCCTCGATCTTGAGCCGTTGGTCGAGGGTGGTGTGTGTTAAAATACGGCCTTATCTTTCCTCATTCAATAAAATAGATGCATGTTTCATTAAGAACATGTGGAGGCACGTCAAACTAGTCCTATGATGGTCACTGAGGCCTAGTCCTCCACATGCTCCCAAATTTGATTGTTTTGCAAGGACGAGGAAATCCAAGGATATGAGGATGAGTTCTTGAAACTTTTTACAAAAAGTACTTCCAAAATTCTTCGAAAACGGCATGCATGATTTTTATTGTTGACCTACTCTAACTTATCTCATCGCATCTCGGGCATTTCATTATGCATAATCATGATAAGGACTCATGTGACCCGGATATGCATGAAGAAAGTCTCTCGGGTTCCGATGACACCGACGATGACGATCGAGGGGGGGATCGAACGTGAATGGAATCGACATGAAGAGTCGAAGCCGTTGACGAAGAGCGAACAATCACCATAAATTTGGGTGATGCGAGAGAATGTCAAGGAAGTAAAGATCGGGGCATGTTTCTCGAGTTAGATACGAAAAGATGACTTCTCTCCTAAAAGAATATCAAGATGTGTTCGCTTGGACATATGCCGACATGCCGGGATTGGATCCTGAAATTGTGGAGCATGCTTTACCGACGGATCCCAATGTGCCACCCAAGAAGCAAAGACTCGAAGAACTAAACCAGAGTTGTCTAAGAAGATTGAAGAAGAAGTGATGAAACTATTGAAAGTAGACTTTATCGAAGTGACCCGTTATCCTGATTGGGTAGCAAATATCGTGCCTGTAATGAAGAAAGATGGGCAAATCAGGGTGTGTGTTGACTATCGCGACTTGAATCGAGCAAGTCCAAAAGATGACTTTCCGCTCCCCAATATCGATGTCTTGGTTGATAGTACGGCGGGATTTGAGTTGTTCTCCTTCATGGATGGCTTTTCCGGATATAACCAAATCCGTATGAAAGAGGAAGATAGGAGCAAAACATCATTCATAACTCCTTGGGGAACCTTCGCTACAAAGTTATGCCTTTCGGTCTAAAGAATGCCGGGGCAACGTATCGAGGGCCATGGTCACGTTATTCCACGACATGATGCACAAGGAAATCGAAGTATATGTCGACGACATGATTGCGAAATCGAGATGTGGTGAAGATCATGTTAAAGTCTTGCAAAGGTTGTTCGAACGTCTTCGGAAGTTCAAGTTGCGCCTCAATCCCGCAAAATGTGTTTTTGGAGCGAAATGAAGCTATTAGGATTCATGGTTAGTAGTAGGGGTATAGAGATTGATCCATCGAAGGTTAAAGCCATTTGCGATTTACGACCCCGACTACCGCCAAAGAAGTTCGCAGCCTAATGGGACGACTTAATTATGTGGCGAGGTTCATTTGTCGGTTATGCCGAAACGGCGAAGCCATTTTTCAAGCTCCTAAAAAGAATGCAAAAATTGAGTGGAATGCCGAATGCCGGGGTGCATTTGAGAAGATAAAACATTATCTCACTAATGCACCGTCTTAGTGCCCCCACTCCCTAAAATTCCCTTGATTTTGTACTTAACCATACATGACGAGTCATTGGGAGCCATGCTAGCCCAGAAAAGACCAGATGATGGGAGAGAATGCGCAATATACTACTTGAGCAAGAAGTTCACTGTTTCTAAGATGAACTATACATAAGTTGAGAGAACTTGCGTGGCCTTAATTTGGGTCTTGCACAAGTTGCGGCAGTACACACTTCATCACCGAATCTTATTGGTGACTGAAAATGATCCCGTCAGGTATCTCCTAGAGAAGCCGGCATTGGTTGGCAAATTGGCCAAGTGGCAAATCTTAATTTCTGAGTTTGATGTTCAAAGCTTAGGACAGAAGTCTGTTAAAGGTCGAGCCATAGCAGACATGTTGGCAGAAAATTCGGAGAGGTCCAAAACATCGATGAGGATAGTGGTGTAGAAGAGCAAATTTTACTTGTATCAAGCGACAAATGGACAATGTACTTTGATGGTGCGGTTAACTTAGCCGGGTCGGAGTGCGGGCCGTTCTTATCTCCCGAGATGGACAACATTACCCCGTCGCTGCTAAATTGACGTTCCCTTGCACGAATAACATCGCTGAATACGAAGCATGCATTCTAGGCCTCCAAGCCACCATCGATATGAAAATTCGGAAGCTGCAAGTTTATGGTGATTCAACCCTTATCATCTTACAGACTAAAGGCAAATGGCAAACACATGATTCTAAATTGATTCCGTATCATGAGTTCTGGGGAGTTGACTGAAGAATTCCAAGAAATATCATTTGAATACTTGCCAAGGTCTCAAAATCAGTTCGCGGATGCCCTAGCTACCCTATCCTCGATGTTACAAGTAGCCGGAGGCATGGACATTGAACCATTGAGAATTGAGATCCTTAGACGCCCAGCTTATTGCATGACGGTTGAAGAGGAGCCTGACGGACAACCGTGGTATCACGACATCTTGAAATACTGCGAAGGGCGAATTCCCCGAAGGAAGTGAAGCGACGAGATAAGAAGCATATCTCGAAGATGGCATCAAGGTTCTTCGCCAGTGGAAACGTTCTTTATAAAAGGTCATTCGACTCAACATTGCTAAGGTGTGTCGACGCTAAAGAAGCCGATCATTTGATGAAAGAGATACATGAAGGGGAGTGCGGCCCCCATATGAACAGACACTTCTTGGCGAGAAAGATCATGCGACTTGGTTACTATTGGCTGACCATGGAATCCGACCGCATTCAAAGCACGTACGACGGTGTCACCAGTGCCAGATTTATGGAGACAAGATAAATACCCCTCCAAATGAACTTCACCAAATGTCTCAATCCTGGCCGTTTTCAATGTGGGGAATTGACATGATTGGGCCCATTAACCCCAAAGCTTCAAATGGGCATCGATTTATTTTGGTGGCGATAGACTACTTTACCAAATGGATCGAGGCCAACTCGTATGCTAGCGTCACTGCCAAGAATGTGGCTAGATTCATTCGCCGCGACATTGTTGCCCGTTACGGGGTATCGGAGGCAATGATTACTGACAACAGCACTAATTTGAACAACAAAGTCGTGGATGGCTTGCTCGGTGAATTTCGAATTAAACATCTAAACTCGTCACCATACCGTCCTCAGATGAATGGAGCAGTGGAGGCGGCAAATAAGAACATAAAGAGAATCCTGTCAAAGACCGCCAAAAATTATCGCAATTGGCACGAGAGACTTCCTTATGCACTAATGGCGTACCGAACTTCTATCCGCACCTCTACGGGGGCAACTCCTTTTTCACTTGTGTACGGGATGGAGGCGGTCTTACCTTTGAAGTTGAGGTTCCTTCTCTAAGGATAAGTTCTCAATCTAAGCTCAATGAGACCAAGTGGGTGCAACAAAGGCATGAGCAGCTAAACATGATTGATGAGAAGAGATTGCAAGCCGTCTGTCATGGTCAATGCTATCAAAGACGAGTCGCAAAAGCCTTCAATCGAAAGGTGCGTCCCAGACACTTCAAAGTTCATGATATGGTGCTGAGGAAGGTGCTCCCGATCATACCAGACCCTCGTGGCAAGTTCACCCCGAACTACGAAGGACCGTATGTCATTAAGAAGATTCTTCCTGGTGGTGCAATGATTTTAGTTGAAATGGATGGCCGTGAATTGCCTAGACATGTAAACGCTGATGCAGTCAAGCAATTTTTTCCATGAATGAAATCAAGGCCGAGGAGCCACTTCATACACAATTCGAGTCGCATGGCATCATGCATAGCATTGTAGATATCATGCATATGTTGCATATACGCATATTTACTTGTGTTTCAGGCAACCCACCACCCGACAAGGAAATGGCAAAAGAAAGAGTTGATTCAAGAATCCGTCAAGCCTCCGCATAAACGGTCGAATATCTCATTTGAGAGGTGAGCTGAGACGCTAAAAAAAAAAAAAAAAAAAAAAAAAAAAAAAAAAAAAAGGTTCTGCGAACTTTTTGAGTATTCATTTTTTCTCAAAATTGTTTTCTCGTTTTGTGGGTTATTCATTTTGAATCAAATTTCTCTATGGAGCTTGATCTACTCAAATGATCTCGGCAAAGTGAAAAGTGAAACATTAACCATGCCAAACAAGAAGTGCTTAGAATGAAGAAAGGTAAACCAGTTCCAAATACATCCTTCAAACACTTTTGAGAGTTGAGTGAAAAACAACATTCTCTTAGGACAAAGGATTCGTTCGCATTGAGCACAAAGATCGAAATGATAAAGGCGTTTTCTTCATCAATCCCAAGCATTGCACAAATATCTTGCTACCCCTTTGGGCTGAAAAAGACAATCCTTCAGAGTACCCTTGTTAAGAACGACCCTATATTGAGGCAACATAAGGGGTTACGATCGTGTTATAGAGCGAAACATTAAGAAAGATTTTATTACTTTCACTTGCATCAATCTTCTAGTGATAGCTTCACAGGAATTCTCATGAGAGCTTGACTCATCCTAAGGTGAAGAAGAGCATTTCCTTCTCTACCCAAACACTAATATCCATTGATTTAACCAACTTGGGCCTGATTATTCATTTCTGAACCCCGAGCGGTGATCATCTCCCTTCACTAGGGCAAAGCATAAGAATCGACCAAACACAATCGACAATCACAAGAAATTGTAAGAAGTATCTCGAAAGTCATAAGAGCTACAAAAGTTCAAAGAGCAAAAAGTTTGACAAACTATGGGGCAAGAAAAAAAGCGTGTGTGCCGATAAAAGCAAGGCCAATGCCCGTTAAAAAAAAAAAAAAAAAAAACCAAAAGTTGCATCTTATGTGGAAGAAAAAGTTATCAAAGTCCAAGTGCCTATGCAAAAAAGTTCATCACAAGTGCAAAGGAAATTAGAAAGAGGAGCAAAGCTCCTTTGCAGAAATGATTGGTCAAGGGACTTTCGAGATGCGCAGTGTTTCAAAAGCCAAGTGACTCCGAAAGATCGAATGACATGGTCACGATGCTATGATGATCACTGACTCTTAACTACCCCCTTGAGAATTTTAAGCCTTTCAAGCCTTTCCCGAGCCAACATTACAACCCTCTTCCGAAGTCTCTTCTGATTGGGATGGTTCAAGTGAAAATGAGAATGCCACAAAGAAGCTATTGCTCGAAGAAGTGGAAGTAATCCTATCTTGTCTTATCTTTCAAGTTCTCAACTTGTAAACTCGATGAAGATGGCAACAAATGTTCCTTTATTGGCCTCAAAGCAATCATTCCTTTGTGTAAGCCCTGAACGAGCCTATATTGCGGTCCTTTCAAAAGACCTTTTTGATCGATCATATTGTGCTCATCGCAAATGTTTCTAAAAGCCTTTGATCTGGGTTGTGTGAGATACCCTCAGCAACCAGTTATCTCCCACATTAATGGATGGGATCAAGCAGCCATTTTATCAAAAGTGCGTGAGAAGCACTTTCTGACTAAGAAGCTCTAGTTTGGCATGCTTAATGAGCCTTTTTCACGAGTCGTGACCGTCTTGATAAGAACTTGACTCCTAGAGAATTTGATGATTAATGATGTATCCACGAAGCAAGATGACAGTTTTGCGCCACATGACGCTGATTGACATCGAATGTTTTTTTAAAAGCGGTTGGACTTAGCTTGATTAGCTTGTTCAATTAATGTTGCAATTTTGCCAACGCGTCTCTTGATGACGTCTCTAATGACATTCGCTCAAGTTGAGTTTGACAGGATTCCTTAGTGAAACCATGCAGTTTTCAAGCGGTTAGCGGGTGCTTCCTAAAAATCAAAGGTTCATGGTCAACCTCAAACCATGTCATCTCCAAAGGTTCATGGTCAGCCTCAAACCATGCCGTCTTCAAAGGTTCATGGCCAGCCTCAAACCATGTCATCTACCAGGTTCATGGTCAACCTTAAACCATCTCTTTCCTCTTATGACACGGCGTGCTTCTGTAGCCCGGGGTCACTTCTTTCTTCTTACGACACGGCGTGCTTCTGTAGCCCGGGGTCTCTCTTTCTTCTTACGACACGGCGTGCTTCTGTAGCCCGGGGTCTCTCTTTCTTCTTACGACACGGCGTGCTTCTGTAGCCCGGGGTCTCTCTTTCTTCTTATGACACGGCGTGCTTTTGTAGCCCGGGGTCGCTTCTTTCCTCTTATGACACGGCGTGCTTCGTAGCTCGGGGTCATTTCTTTCCTCTTATGACACGGCGTGCTTCGTAGCCCGGGGTCACTTCTTTACTCTTACGACACGGCGTGTTTTTGTAGCCCGGGGTCACTTCTTTCTTCTTACGACACGGCGTGCTTCTGTAGCCCGGGGTCATTTCTTTCTTCTTACGACACGGCGTGCTTCTGTAGCCCGGGGTCATTTCTTTCTTCTTACGACACGGCGTGCTTCTGTAGCTCGGGGTCACTTCTTTCTTCTTATGACACGGCGTGCTTTTGTAGCCCGGGGTCTCTATTTCTTCTTATGACACGGCGTGCTTTTGTAGCCCGGAGTCGTTTTCCTCTTATTGACATGACGCACTTCCATAGTTATGAGTCCTTTCCATTGACCGATACGTGCCTATGCACTTAGGGTCTCTCTATCGCCGAAAGAATTTAGGTGTCTTTTGTCTTTGAATGCAACCTCTTCGAGCTCCCATTCAAAGAGGGGCAAATTTGTTGACACCTAAATTTCGCCATTTTATTTATAATTTAATTGCATACAAAATTAGGAATTAGTCACAAAATTATTACTAAAAAAAAATAAATAAAAAAAGAGATTATTGTTATTATTATTTTTATAAAAAAAAAAAGAAAAAAAGAAGAAAGGAAGTGAAGAAAAAAAAGAAAGAAGGAAATGGTTGGGTCGGGCCGGATCTAACCTTGGCCCGACCCAACCTCCTTTCCCCCTAGCCCACGCCCGGCTGTCTTCCTCCTTCGCGCGACGACCCAAAAAGAAGGGCGGCGGAGAACGAGGAGGACGAGCGAGAGGAGCGGCGAGAGGGAGCAAGGGGATCGGCAAGCGGGCGAGCAGCCCGACCCAACCTTTCTTTCTTTCCCCTTTACTGGTCTTCGCTCGAAGATTTGCGGGGCCGACGAGATCGGGGAGGACGAGCGGTGGAGCGGCGAGAGGGAGCGGGGATCGACGGGCGGGCGAAGCGGTGCGATCCGCAAATAAGGGGGTGCGATTTGGCCGGCAAGCGGGCAGTGGCAGAGGCCATGTGCGCTTGCTGGCCGAGGTTAAAAGAAGATGGGGGTTCTCAGCTGTTTTATTTTTTTTTTTTATTTGAGGGGAGGTTGAGAGAGAACGGAGGAGACCAAAGCTCAAGTTTGGAGGGTTTTTGGATTGTTGCTGGAGGTCCGTTCGTCGCCGGAGTCCTCCTTTCGAACCAGGTAGGATTCGCATGACTGTGAACCCTTAGTTTCTTGGGGGCGTCGGGCCGGAACTCGCGCCGGCTAGTTCGCGTAGGTTTCGGTCCGAGCCGGTCCTCCCGGTAGGCCTATTCTGGTGCGTGGTAGGAGTTTGGTTTGGTCTAGTGTCTCTATCAAGTGAAAATCCCCTGTATCGGCGCGCACACCAAGTGTTTGTGAAAATGCCTAAATGATATCTAAGTTCGCAAGTTTGTTGAAGCCTGGAGATAATTGTTCTTCATTTATGTCTGTTCCGACTTGGTCCATGAGCTTATCTTGAGTGTTGCTTGTGCACATTGTGTCGATCTTTACTCAGATCCGAGCCTCGAGTGAACCCGTATGCCCCTTTTAGCTGCTGCACACCCAATGTTTGACAAAATGTCTCAAAGAAAACCAAGAAGCAACTTATGTTCAAACTCGGTCTAATTCGCGCTTGTTTATATATATGTTGGACCATGCCTGTCTTTTATGTTTTCATCGCGATTCTATGCGATTTTCGTGAAGTAATCATGTGCGTTTGAACCGGGGGTGTTTGCATCCGAAAATGGTGTAGCAGCTCTTGGAGGTAGATGGCCGACGTTGATTTGGGTCGGTCGAGGTGGTTTGGCGTTAGAAGGGATGCTATGTGCTTTGGTTATTGTTGTTGTTCGAATGAGTTTTGGTAAAGAAGCAAATTTTGGTGAGGAATGTCGCGAGGAAGGAGAAGAGCGTGCGGGAGGGCCAAGCAGGAAGGAGACGATCTAAAAAAAGAAAAAAAAAAAAAAACGCCTAAAAGAAAAACAAGAAAAAAAGAAATGAAAAAAGAACAAAAAGCAGAAAGAGAAGAAAAGACTATAGATGGGGGGTGTTCGGTGAAAATGTCAGAAGGGAGGAGGGGAAGTATTAAAAAAATAAATAAATAAAAACACAAAAAAATCAAAAAGAAAAGGAAAACCAAAATGGCAAAAGTGGCTTCGGGAAAGACAGTTGAGCAGATGGGGCAGGGAAAGGACGCCGTGAGAAAAGACGAAAGAAAGGAAAAAAAAATTTTTAAAAATAATAATAATATTGTTTTTTAATTAAAAAAATACTAATTCAAAAAATGAAAACAAAAAGTTTTGGATCCGGGTTTGAGTCGGGTCCGTGGGCCGGGTTGAGTGTGCCCGGTCCGAACCCCTTTTCTTGAAATATAATATTATAATAATATTAAATATTTAAAATATATTAAAAATTCAAAAATTCAAAAAAATCATAAAAAGTTCAAAAAAATCAAAAATCAACTCCGAAAATTCAAAAAATAGAAAACATAAAAAATTCAGTTAATTATTGAAAAATTTAAAAAAAAATAAATTTTTTTTAAAAAATTAAAATTAATTAAAATTAAAATTAATTAAAAAATTTTAAAAAAAAAATTTCGAAAATCCAAAAAGTGTAGGGTTTGGTCAGAAATTGCTATGTTTTGCCTCCTTGGTGTAATTGAGCCTTTATTTTCTCACACGTTGATTATACCACGTGTTTAATTTGCATATTTAATTTTGTTTAAATTGCACGTGTTTGATTTTTATTGCATTTAGGATGTTGGTAGCTGTGATTGTTATTTCAATGATTGCGCACCCGCATAATCACCTTGCATGTTAATGGATAAATGTAAAATCAATCCAAACTGCTTGACAAAAATATTTTCTTCTAAAATGAACAAGATTAGGTACCGAAAGGGCGCTAATTAGTCAATTAGTGTAATCAAGTCCCCGATCCTAGATTCTCTAGTTGCGTAGGAAGTGAGGTATACTCCCATACCTCACTTGGTTTCTAGCCGACCCCAATAGACTAGTGGCGACTCATTTTTGCAAAATTCTTAAAAATATCCCAACGTCACGCGGGGTATGGGCTTGGGAGAGCCCGTGCCTAATAATGGGCGCTAGGTCCGTCCTTTAGGCAATACCCCTAAACCTGTTCCCCTCCTCCCGAGGGTAGGTCGCGACAATCAACATGTGTATTCTTTGGCCGGACTATCATGACTACCTCAAATGTTTTTTATCTGATTATGAATGCATAATGGAACTCAAATATGCTCTTACAAGGTAACTAAGAGTCTTTTTGATGTGATAAATTGTGTTTATAGTACAATAAGATTGTTTATCTTTTAACCTTTTTTATCCTTAATTGGTGGATAAAAAGTTCGATGCATGTGTACTCTCTGGTTGCACAATCAAAATTGCTAATATAATTGGATCCACAATGATTTTTGTACTTTTATGGGGCTATGAATATGGAGGAATCGATTGCAAGAACGTGTTATGATTCATAATACGCTCGTCGCTAGATGTACAAAAAAGAGTGCGAGCCTCCTCAGCCCTCGGCATGGAAACCCTAGCAATGAAAGAGGCTCTACTGTGTCTGATCGGAGAAGCTGAACTAACGTGTATTGACTGCTCTGCACATGGAGGTGAGGACTAATAGCGTATTAGTGGTGGAGCTCTTATCAGGCGCGGACCATATAGTCCATGGGCTCTCCAAAACCTAATTGGGGAATGCAAAACCTACTTGACCCAATTTTATTTTTTTGTTCGGTTTGTGACCATAGTCCATAGTCCATGATGGGCGGGACCCAAAGCCGGCCCATTATATTCTGATAGTTCCCATGGAGGGAACGGATGAGGAAGTTCTTCATCTCGATTTTATAGGCACTTACAAGAGTGCATAAAATTAAATAAAGAAATCCCGATGTGAAAGAGTGGATTTATTTACTCCCATGCTTTTGAGTCTCCGTTGATAAGAAGTCTTCTTCTTCACGTCTACGAATTTGAGAAAAAATTACCAAAAAAAATTATAAATCAATTATACATATATCAATTTAGTTTTAAACTTTTAAATTTAGTTAATTTAATTATAAAAATTTTGATAAATTGTCCATATAATCATTCCAGCCAAATTTTCATTAAGATTCATTGAGGTGGACACGGCTGTCCTATGTGGCACAAACACTGACATGGACAATTACCTCTGATTTTAGTGTGTGATTCTAGAGAAGTGAATATGCAAGAAGGAAGCTCGAGCTTAATGCAAATAGCTAAACTATCTGCTGCTTTACATAATTATCAATCTCATAAAAAGTTATTCCTATATTAATTATTACATCTCCTACTATCGATAGGGTGACGACTGGTTTTGGGATGTTGAGGGATATCATTATTGCCGAACCTAATGCTTACATTGCATTGCATTTGCAGCTAAAATAGTAATTGAACAAACATTGAATAAGATAGTACCTAAAGATCTACAAGCGACTGAATATTTCTTCCATAAGGGCTTATTCAGTCCAATCATACCATGTAATCCTTTTTTGAATGGTGTATTGAGTGAGCTATTTAAGCTTCACGCTTTTTTTTCGTTTCAATTAAAATTCACTTATTAAGTTAAGTGGAGCCTTAAGTATAATTATTTTATTTTATTTTATTTTATTACAATTTTTTTATTTGTAGTGAATAATTAGGTAATTTATTGGAATCAAAGTAAAAATTCTAAGGAAGAATTTCTTTTTTCTTTGGTGACATAATCATGATTATTAATTGTAAATTGTATAAAGAATCATGTGGCTGATTCCTTTTATAATACCGATATTGTTGATTATTGATTAGGAAACCTCTACCAACAAGGAAAAAAAATCATTTCTTCTTCGAAATTCAAATTGGTCAAGGCAAATAAAATAAACCGAAGGTCATCTTTCCTTCTTGCTCTGTATGTATAAAGTATATATCAAATATAGATATAGAGTTTCTCTTATTTTTACTATATCTTTTGAGAATCTCTTTTTTTATTAAGAATCCATTGTTGGATTAAATTCTCACAACCCTTGGGGAATTTGTAAGAAACTATTTGTTTCTTTATTTATTAAATAAAACAAAATTAGAATCTAATTCTAATTTTACGAACAAAATAGTTATCACACGTATATTTCTCTACTTCATATAGAGAGATAAAGAAGAATAAGTCTCATTTATTTAATTATCCATTCCTTGCGATTATTATTTAATATATATACACTCTAATTAACTATATATAAATTATAATTATTCTAAGATATCTTTCTAAAAAAAATAAGTATAAATATTAAATAGAGGTACCGATTTTAGGACAACTTTCTTAACAAGTTACCCTCTTGTCTTTGTGCCTATAGTGGGCCTGGTATTTCCATCAATTGTGATGGCTTCTTTGTCTCTCCATGTTCAACAAAGGAAGACTTCTTTGAGAGTTTTTTTTTTTTTTTTTTTTTTTTTTTGGAATGCTAAGAATTCTTTGAGAGTTATAAGGGAAGAGAATGGAAAGATAAAAAGATTCCTCATATAAAAAGATTCCTCATATTCTGGAATAATTTATAATTGGACTGCTACCTTGTTGACTCTCTATCTCACAATCCTTAAATTTGTTTATTTTCTAATCACCTCTTTGTCAAATTTACTTTAGGGTCCAATCAGCACCAACTAGTATAGAACGTAACATTTTGTCTTACGGGCGACATTTTCCTCCATCTCTTGCTCCTCTTCTATGGAAGTAAATATAGATCGAGTAGTGATTAATACATAGGGCAGTAAAGAGTTGGTAGACAAATCATTCGAAAAACAAGATATAACAGCTAGAGGGACACTCCGTCACCAGAATTTGCATCAGAGGAGAGCATGTTTGAAGAAAACTCAATCAATCGTTACCTGTAATTCCCTTAAATAGAGTACTAAGATACAACAGTTGAACTCCAGTGCTAGCATCCGACTTAATGATGAGCTTTCGATAAATAATTCAATCCCTTAGCTCATGGTAGAGCGTTGGGAAGTGCCTAGAATGCCAAAACATCATCGTCGTCCCTATCATTTGCTAAACTCGGAGACCCATCTGTGGCGAGAATCCCCGATCATTCCCTCCACACTTGCGGGTCCCAGATCGCCTTTGCCGGATCCTGCAGTATTATAGCTTTAACCTCCCAAAGAGGGGGCTTCGACCCATTGATTTCGACAGAGGAGGAGCTAGCCTGCTTCATGTTGAGGGATGCGAGGGGCGAGCCGTCCCGCTTTAGAAGCTGCAACGTCGGGTGGAAATGGGAGTGCTTTTTGCAGTCCCTTCGTGAGACGCTTCGTTGTTCATGTTACACGCCATAGGGCCCAGATGGCAAACAATTTTACGCTCTTTCACGGGCCTTGACTGATAAATTACAAGTTCACAGATATTATTCACATGTAAACTAGACTAAAATTCAAATATGATTTTAAAAGGATTTTGAGCTCGGTCTATGGGCCAACCACCGGACACCCACATTTTTAAATCAACGGACACGAGTGTGACGATACTCATTACATGACTTCAAGTAATACAAATCAAATTCGTTCGAGTTATCATATTAAAGGATCTCCATACTATAATCTTTCAAGAGGTTAACCTTAGTCAACTATCCCAAAAAAAAAAAAAACTTTAGTCCATTTATTATTTAGGGATGCAAATTGTACACTTCTTAAGTTTTTCATGTCGTATTTAAACCCATCATTTTGCAATGTTTTGGACATCTTTTGTCTACCTGCGAATTCCATCAAACTCTCATTTTGGAATGGATTTCAACAAGGCGTGATGACTCACTATGCAGGCCAACCATATCCGTTACCGGTGCAACAACAAATGCCCGAAATATAGAGAGAGGGATGAACAATGTGGCCAGTATCTATATAGACCAGCATTTTTCTCCTAAGAGAAAGGCCTAAAGCTGCATTGGCCTCCTCAGGATGCTATTGATGCTCACGATCATTCCTAAAGCTGCACTGGCCTAAAGCTGCATAGTCGCTCCTATTTTCAGTCTATTTGATTATTCAAAAACATTGGAGATACATCACCAAAGTAAATTCATTAGACAACGACCTTCTTAAAGGTGCGCAAGAACATTGGCTATCATGCATTCACGCGCTTTGCACAAGGCCTCCAATGGCTCTCTCTTGGGCATCGTGAGTCCTGTCCCCTCGGACAAGTCCACCAGTTCTTCGCCAACTCGTTCCCATTCGAAGCATTGAATAAGCGTCGCCAGGGCCAAGCTCACCACTCTATTGGCAAGGCCAGCACCGGGACAACTTCTCCTTCCCATCCCAAACGGCAATAATCGGTAGGCATGATCACCTTCCAATCCCTCGTACCTCTCCGGTTTAAAATTTGTGGGATCGTCCCACACTTTTGGGTCTCTCTGAATTGCCCACGCATTAACCAGGATCATGGTGCCTCGGGGCACGTCAAACCCGCTGACCGTGCAATCCTCAGCAGACTCATGAGGCACTAGGAGTGGCCCTGGCGGAAACAATCGGAGTGCCTCGTTGATGATGTTATGAAGGCAAGGCAGCTTGTGGGTGTCGGCTTCGTCAACTAGACGTTCTCGACCAACAACGTCGTCTAGTTCTGCTTGAGCTTTTTCATGACATCTGGATGATTGAGCAGGAGGGACATGGCCCATTCTATCGTTACCGCAGATGTGTCCGTGCCTGCACTTAACATTGACTGCCGCAAATCGTGTTTAAAAATTAAGTGAATATATGCTCAGCTCTTTCAAAAATATATCAAACTAGCTTTCAAAATTGAAGAACCATCACGTTCAAGCGTAAAGAGGCAAATGTAAAAGGAATAGATTCAGTTTATGTACAGTGCAAACTCTATTTGTTTCGTGCATCATGTAGACATAGAAGTATTTCGAATTCCAATTTCAATTAATTCGAGCTAATGTCAACCTCTGCCAGAGGATGGCGTGGAAAAGATCTTGCCTCCTTGCCACCATTATAAAACGAAATTTGCCTCCGAACGGCATGGCTTTTCACCATGTCAATTTTCCACCGCAGCTTATGGATGTGGCAAGTTATTTTAGACAACATACTTTTCTATGGTTCGAACAGCTTGAATCCATCAAAGTTGCAAAAACATGCGTAAGTTCAAGGAAAAGAAAATGAGGATCCCAGTTAAGCCATTTACTGCACACATGACTAAAGATCCATGGACTTGACTAATTGACATTTTTACGAGCTCTTTCTTTCTGACCTATCTCCTCTTTCATCTTTTTCAATGAACAACAATCTAGATAGCGGCTACCACTCAAGAAAGAAAAATTCAGGTATGATCCCGATTCACGTAAATTATTAGATGTGAACGCAACCCACATCCATTGTTGGATGAGATGAACCCCATATGAGGCCCATGTGATTTAGCATAAGCATTGGGTTCACATTGATTCGAATCATATACTAAAGGGTAAGAAACAAGACCCTATTACTCAAAATAGAAAAGAAAAATAAGACCTTTCAGAGAATATACAATACAGAAGGATATAATGACTAATACTTTATGAAACGGTTTCGAACTCCATCGAGCAAAGTCAAGTATATTTAAATTAACATCAATAGTCAAATTTGTGGTATCCAAACAAAACAAGTCATTGCTAACGATCCTAATTCATATAGGTACATGTATACTTTGATTCGAATCTGTCTTCCAGGTGCAAGGATTGAAGAAAAATCTTTGCTTGGGAAGGAGTCAAAGTTTTGTTCACTTCATGGTATATCCATGTAAAACTAAAATTTGCTTGCCTTTAATTTTTCAATAATTACATGACAGTTTTTAATTTATTGTGAGAAAAACAGTCTATTCTAAATCACAGATAATTACAAATTATTATAGAACCTACTTTTTCAAAAATTCATGACTCACAATAAATTATTATTCTCACACACTCAATAATTATTATGCTAGCAAATTCCTTTTTATATAATTAACATGTCATTTTTTAATTAAATTAATTTTTTTTAATCTTATATATTAAGTAAATTTATTTATTAAAGGGAATGAGTCAGATTCAACCGAATCCAATAATTAAGAAACATGGTACTCTGTATGCATAAATCAAGTGAATAGAACATGTACACTGATCTGGCCTTTGATGATGTCGTCTGAGTAGCCCCCCGAGAGCATCGTCTCGATCATCGTCTTGCTCTCCTCCTCTCGGCTGCCGTCCGCATCGCTTCTCTTCCTTCTCGACCTGTGCTGGCCTATCATCCCCTGCAAGATCACATCGGACCTCTTGGCCGCGTCCACCATCCTCCGCTCTCTACCCTTGAAGTCTACCACCTTCCTCAGCACCGGCAAGAAATCGCCCGGGTCCGTTCCGCTCAGCTCGAATTCCTCCTTTATCAACTCCCTGAACTGCCTCGCCACCTCCGCGTCGCCCGCGTCGACGGCGGCCCCAGAGTAGCGCTTCCCAGAGATCATCCTCATGATGATGTTGAAGGACAGCTCCTGCAGCCTCGACCTCATCTCCACCCTCGCAAAACCGCCGCCCTGGGAGGAGGAGGCCGCCTCGTAGAGGCTCCTCACGAGGTGCCTGACTTCCTCCTGCCGGATGGCGAGGGAGCCGGTGAGGCGGTGCGGCGAAAGGATCTCCAGGGCCGTGAGGCGGCGGAGGTTGCGCCAGTGGGGGCCGTAGGGGGCGGCGCCGATGGTGGTGTTGCCGTAGGCCATGATCTCGCCCGCGAGTGTGCGGGGGCGGTTGGCGAGGGCGATGTCGTTCCTGGTGAAGCACTCCTCGGCCGCGGATGGGGAGGATATGACGACCACGGGCCGAGAGCCAAAGGAGAGGGAGAGGACAGGGCCATAGCGGTCGGAGAGGGACTGAAGGGTGCGGTGGACAGGCTCTTTTATGAGGAGGAGGTGGCCGATGATGGGGAGTGAAGGCGGGGCCGGCGGGAGATTTCTCTTGCTGCTTCTCTGCAATTTGAGAAGGAAGAGGAGGAGGAGGAGGGAGGTTACCGGGAGGATGTACACCCACGTGTCTTCCATCGACAACATGTGTTGGAGCCGCCTTGTGGAGAAAGAGAGAGAGAGAGAGAGAGAGAGATGGAATGGGTACAGAGTGCAGGACGCAAACTGCAACAGCTGTTGCCGGTCTGATAGGGTACGGCTTTTAACACTTCAGACCATTTCTCAGGATTAACTATTAAGTAATGATGCCTACGTACTTGGCGACTCTGATAGGCTTCAAATTTTCTTTCATTAAAAATCTTGAGTTCAAAGCTCCTGTGACGCAAATTATAGAGAGGCTGACGTGAGATATTGACGATTTATCCAGTGACACGTGTATAGTGACTAACACGTGTCGTCCCCAATGATTTACTTCCGACTGCCGGCCGTGCGGGATTCTCTGGATCATAAAAAAAAAAAACTATTAAGTAATGATACGCATCATCAAAATTATATGCATAAACGTATGCAAAAGAATCTTAAAACTTATTATATTAATAGTAATTCAATCGTAAAACTTTCAATTAAATTAATTTAATTATAAATATTTTCATATTAATATCAATTCAATCTATTTGATCAATTTAAATCGGAAATTATTATCGTGAATATCGATCATCCTATATGACCATTTATATTAAATCACACACTTGTCAATATATTGCTCGTTCCTTCCTTGTTGACACCAATAACGTTCTATCAATTAATCATGCTAATTGGACTTGATTTTGTTTAGTCAATAACTTTGTTTTTCATTATAGTCTGACTTAAAAAATTTTCTATGTTTCGATGGTCTTAACTCTCTCTCATCGATAGTGGACTGTGTTAATATCATATTCAAAGCCATAGGTCATGTAGGGCGAATGGCACCAATCTTCTTCACTTAAAACTCTCTGACATCAAAGTTGACTTTTTTAGACTGCCAAAGCCTATAAAAATCTATAGATTAGGAGGGTTGGTAAGATCCAAACTTCAATGTCGTGTCCCAGAAACATTATGTACCAAAAGAAAAAAGAATTCTAACCCTAACTCCCACCCGAAATGCGAATGGGTTTAATTCTTCTTTCTCATTTGTTTATTCTTTTTCTGGTATCGTATGTCTGGACAAGCAAAAGCAGAAAGGGCACTGTTTGGAATTTTCAATTGTACCCCTCAAGGGAATTCATATATTGACTAATGCGATACAATTTTGTTGGACATTAAAGGTAATATACTATATCAGATATGTGGAATTATTTTTTGTGAACTATGCTTTTACCTTTTATTGATAAGATAAATGGATGCTTGGATTCTGTGGATGCAAGTGCCGTCTGGGTCCATGACAAATTGACCTGCGCTAGATGGCGTGCGGGTGCTGTACACCACGACTTAATTAACTGCACTGAAACCGAAATATATACGAATCGTTCGTTTCGTGTGGTTTCCCAGGCCACTCATGATGAGAAAAAAGAAGCTGAAATCGAAGAATTACGGTCAAAGATGATGTCATGTTGCTTCGTGGCAGTCGATCGTGGAAAGAAGTGTGCGAACACAGGAGCCACCGGATTAGACCGAGGACCCTTCTTCTATCTGCCCAGGCCAGAAGGTCGAAACGCATTGACTTAATAAAAAGCGCAGGGTTGCATAGATTCTCTGTTCAAAACTGGATGCACCTAGTTTGCACCCTCATCATATTCATTACACAAGCAGAGATCGAGAACATGCCCCGTAAATTTCGTACAGTCATGACACTACCGTCAAATGTCATGACTCGTTTCGTCGGAAATGGAAGATGAAAAGTCATAATTTGGTTAGGTGATTTGGTCAATATGGAAAACGCTAATAGAAATTCTATAGGCACCCACTAGCGTGCGCATAAAATCAGGGAAAAAAGGAAAAGATTCTGGTATGGGTGGAGCGGTTTTCTAGAAGAGCCAAAGAGATGAGCACAAAAAACTGATATCATATCTCCACAGGTTAATCTTTGTGGCTAGCAGTCAATTGGGTGCATTCGTTGGGTTCAAGTGGGCATAAATTGGCCGTGAAACCTTTGACGTTTTCTACTTTTGTGTTTGGGTCATAGTCTTATTGCGAAAGCGAAAGGTATGGCTCCAGCTACCATCAAAACCCGTCGCTATTATTGGAGCTGAGCGTTGATTGTTTCTCGGGTGCTGTCGTTCAATAATTCGCTACACCAATTCGAAGAAATGCCGCCAGTTAGACCTTACGGGAAGAGAAAATGAAAGGTCAAAGTTTGATTAAGCCATTTGGTCCGAAAAACGCTAATGGTGATTTTAAAAAAGGAAAAAAGATTCCTGTACGCGTGAGGCTCGCATGCTTCGAGTCTCGGTTGATAAGAAGAAGGGAAGAGCAGAAGAGACAAGTAATCTTTGCGGCTAGCAATCCACTGGGTGCAAATGGGCATAAATTGGCCGTGAAACCTTTGACGTTTTCCTCTTTTGTGATTGGGTCTTATAATTATCGTGGGAGCAAAAGTCGTGGCTCCTCTAACATCAAAATCCGTCATTGATATTTGAGCGAGCATTTGATTGTTTCCCGTGCATCGTATCCAATAATTTGCACGGTAATGGTATACTGCTTTTGAGTGAAATAACATGAATTAGACACTATGGATGCAAATAGGACGCTTTTCAAAAACGATCTTCTTTTTGCACAATATTTGCATCGACCGTAGCCCATTCATCATTCATTGTATCCGGAAAGTTTGGCTATTTACACAACCCTTTATGAGAAATATCTACCCGAACTTGAAAAGGTCAGGATTTACCAAGGCTTATATTATATTTTTATGGAATAAGAATTATACCATTTCAAAAAAAATTCAGAGCAAGCTTTCCATTTACATATTATTCTCTCTTTTTCTTTTTGGGAGGTCCATAGAATATTTTGTGAATTCTGTAAGTTTGGGCTAAATCTGTAAGTGAAGAAAAAGATGCTGGCATAAGCAGCGTAGGGTCACCAAGGGCTAATGTGAGACTTTTGAAGATATTAATATCGCATACGGTACTCTAGAGAACTTTCAAATAGGATATAGAGACCTTGCTTAATGTTGTTGGAAATTATAATCCAGAGAAGACACTTTGTTTGTTGCAATCAGAACATGAAATTGAGAAGACGATAACAGTTATATAATATTCTTCTCTTTGTGTAAACTTACAACTCTTGTAAAAGAAGAAAATAAAATATAACATAAAATTGGAGGTGAGGTACGGATATCCAAATTTTCTTAAGGCGATTAGTTTCTGCCAATGGTGCTCCGCAAATTCAGGAACTATATCTCCCAATATACAACACTTCGGACCTGTTTGGATTAGCACTATGCAAACAGGACTCAGTCGAACCATTCAATTGAACCAGCACACTCAGAAAAATCATAAGAGGATAAAAGCATATCAGAGCTTTTTGGAATCGAGTTGAGAAATCTAAAAACTGTAAATGAAGCTCTATGCTTCCATCTATTTATGGAAAATTTTAGTTCATGTACAGAAGAGATACATGAATTAAATAGACGCATGTATCCATGAAATTTATGAATCAAGAGATATGTAAATCCAAGAGATTCGTGAATCTAAATATACATGAATTCAAGAAATTCACGAACTCAATAAATTCATGAACTAAAAGATACATGAATCTAAGAAATTCATGAACTCAATAGATACGTGAACATAAAACAATAGGAAATTCATGAATCCAAAAAAAGATACGTGAATAGAAAAAACGTGTCTTAATTTATTGGTTTTCGTTGATCCATTAGCCATAATTATAACCATAATTATAACAAATGTTTCCTCCGGTTAAGATTGATAGGGCCTTGGTGCATGTTAAGAATGTCCCTAGTCTAACATCGAGAGATTCAAGTAGGAAAGAGGATCGATTTGTATTTACATCAACACGTGTATTCTTTGGCCGGACTATCATGACTACCTCAAATGTTTTTTATCTGATTATGAATGCATAATGGAACTCAAACATGCTCTTACAAGGTAACTAAGAGTCTTTTTGATGTGATAAATTGTGTTTATAGTACAATAAGATTGTTTATCTTTTAACCTTTTTTATCCTTAACTGGTGCATAGAAAGTTCGATGCATGTGTACTCTCTGGTTGCACAATCAAAATTGCTAATATAATTGGATCCACAATGATTTTTGTACTTTTATGGGGCTCTGAATATGGAGGAATCGATTGCAAGAATGTGTTATGATTCATAATACGCTTGTCGCTAGATGTACAAAAAAGAGTGCGAGCCTCCTCAGCCCTCGGCATGGAAACCCTAGCAATGAAAGAGGCTCTACTGTGTCTGATCGGAGAAGCTGAACTAACGTGTATTGGCTGCTCTGCACATGGAGGTGAGGACTAATAGCGTATTAGTGGTGGAGCTCTTATCAGGCGCGGACCATAGTCCATGGGCTCTCCAAAACCTAATTGGCGAATGCAAAACCTACTTGACCCAATTTTATTTTTTTGTTCGGTTTGTGAAGTCCATAGTCCATGATGGGCGGGACCCAAAGCCGGTTACCTCTGATTCTTCAGTTTTATAGTGTGCTTTAAATAAAGAAATCCCGATGTGAAAGAGTGGATCCCATGCAAGAAGTCTTCTTCTTCACGTCTAGCTTGAGCTTGATGCAAATGGCTAAAATATCTGCTGCTTTATATGATTATCAATCCCATAAAAAGTTATTCTATGTATCAATCCTTACATCTCCTACTACTGGTGGGGTAACGGCTAGTTTTGGGATGTTGGGGGATATTATTATTGCCGAACCTAATGCTTACATTGCATTCGCAGGTAAAAGAGTAATTGAACAAACATTGAATAAGATAGTACCTGAAGGTTCACAAGCGGCTGAATATTTATTCCATAAGGGCTTATTCGATCCAATCGTACCACGTAATCCTTTAAAGGGTGTTCTGAGTGAGTTATTTAAGCTTCACGCTTTTTTTCCTTTGGATTAAAATTCGCTTATTAAGTTAAGTGGAGCCTTAAGTCAAATTATTTTTCTTTTATTTAGTTACATTTTTGTATTTGTAGCGAACAATTAGGTAGTTTATCGGAATCAAAGTAAAAATTCGAAAGAAGACTTTCTTTTTTCTTTGGTGACATAATCATAATATTTAATTCTAAATTGTAGAAAGAATCGTGCGGATAATTCTTTTTTTTTTTCTACCGATATTCCTGATTATTAATTAGGAAACCTCTAGCAACAAGATAAAAAAAATGGTTCCTTCTTCAAAATTCAAATTGGGCAAGGCAAATAAAATAAACCGAAGGTCATCTTTCCTTCTTGCTTTGTATGTATAGTATATACAATTCAAATATAGAAAAGATAGATATAGAGTATCTTTTCTTTCTACTATATCTTCTGAGAATCTCTATTTTTACTAAGAATCCTGTTGTTGGATTGAATTCTAACGAATCCTTCGTGAATTTGTAAGAAACTCTTTATTTTTTATTTATTAAATAAAATAAAAATTAGAATTCAATTCTAATTTGAAGACAAGAATAGATTATCATACGTATATTTCTATATTTCATGTAGAAAGATAAAGAAGAATAAGTCTCATTTATTTAATTATCCATTCCTTACACTTATTATTTAATATATATAGTCACTTCGATATACTCAATATAATTATATACGAATTATAATTATTCTAAGATATCTTTCTAACAATAACAGGTACAAATAGTAAATCGAGGTACCCATTCTATGATAATTTTTAACAACTTACCCTCTTTCTTTGTGCCTTTAGTGGGCCTAGTATTTCCGGCAATTGCAATGGCTTCTTTATCTCTTCATGTTCAAAAAACTAGCCTGCTTCATGTTGAGGGATGCGAGGGGCGAGCCGTCCCGCTTTAGAAGCTGCAACGTCGGTGGAAATGGGAGTGCTTTTTGCAGTCCCTTCGTGAGACGCTTCGTTGTTCATGTTACACGCGATAGGGCCCAGATGGCATAAAATTTTACGCTCTTTCAGGGGCCTTGACTGATAAATTACAAGTTTACGGATATTATTCACATGTAAACTAAACTAAAATTCAAATATGGTTTTAAAAGGATTTTGAGCTCGGTCTATGGGCCAACCACCGGACACCCAAATTTTTAAATCAACGGACACGAGTGAGACGATACTCATTACATGGCTTCAAGTAATACAGATCAAATTCGTTCGAGTTATCATATTAATCTCCATACTATAATCTTTCAAGAGATTAACCTTAGTCCATTAATTATTTAGGGATGCAAATTGTACACTTACTTAAGTTTTTCATGTCGTATTTAAACCCAACATTTTGTAATGTTTTGGACATCTTTTCTCTACCTGCGAATTCCATCAAACTCTCATTTTGGAATGGATTTCAACAAGGCGTGATAACTCACTATGCAGGCCAACCATATCCGTTACCGGTGCAACAACAAATGCCCGAAATATAGAGAGAGGATGAACAATGTTGCCAGTATCTATATAGACCAGCATTTTTCTCCTAAGAGAAAGGCCTAAAGCTGCATTGGCCTCCTCAGGATGCTATTGATGCTCACGATCATTCCTAAAGCTGCACTGGCCTAAAGCTGCATAGTCGCTCCTATTTTCAGTCTATTTGATTATTCAAAAACATTGGAGATACATCACCAAAGTAAATTCATTAGACAACGACCTTCTTAAAGGTGCGCAAGAACATTAGCTATCATGCATTCACGTGCTTTGCACAAGGCCTCCAATTGGTCTCTCTTGGGCATTGTGAGTCCTGTCCCCTCGGACAAGTCCACCAGTTCTTCGCCAACTCGTTCCCATTCGAAGCATTGAATAAGTGTCGCCAGGGCCAAGCTCACCACTCTATTGGCAAGGCCAGCGCCGGGACAACTTCTCCTTCCCATCCCAAACGGCAATAATCGGTAGGCATGATCACCTTCCAATCCCTCGTACCTCTCCGGTTTAAAATTTGTGGGATTGTCCCACACTTTTGGGTCTCTCTGAATTGCCCACGCATTAACCAAGATCATGGTGCCTCGGGGCACGTCGAACCCGCTGACCGTGCAATCCTCAGCAGACTCATGAGGCACTAGGAGTGGCGCTGGCGGAAACAATCGGAGTGCCTCGTTGATGATGTTATGAAGGCAAGGCAGCTTGTGGGTATCAGCTTCATCAACTAGACGTTCTCGACCAACAACGTCGTCTAGTTCTGCTTGAGCTTTTTCCATGACATCCGGATGATTGAGCAGGAGGGACATGGCCCATTCTATCGTTACCGCGGATGTGTCCGTGCCTGCACTTAATATTGACTGCCGCAAATCGTGTTTAAAAATTAAGTAAATATATGCTGAGTTCTTTCAAAAATAGATCAAACTAGCTATTGAAATTGAAGAACCATCATGTTTAAGTGTAAAGAGGCAAATGTAAAAGGAATAGATTCAGTTTATGTATAGTGCAAACTCTATTTGTTTCATGCATCATGTAGACATAGAAGTATTTCGAATTCCAATTCCAATTAATTCGAGCTAATGTCAACCTCTGCCAGAGGATGGCGTGGAAAAGATCTTGCCTCCTTGCCACCATTATAAAACGAAATTTGCCTCCGAACGGCATGGCTTTTCACCATGTCAATTTTCCACCGCAGCTTATCGATGATGGCAAGTTATTTTAGACAACATACGTTTCTATGGTTCGAATAGCTTGAATCCATCGAAGTTGCAAAAACACGCGTAAGTTCAAGGAAAAGAAAATGAGGATCCCAGTTAAGCCATTTACTGCACACATGACTAAAGATCCATGGACTTGACTAATTGACATTTTTACGAGCTCTTTCTTTCTGACCTATCTCCTCTTTCATCTTTTCAATGAACAACAATCTAGATAGAGGCTACCATTCAAGAAAGAAAAATTCAGGTATGATCCCGATTCACGTAAATTATTAGATGTGAACGCAACCCACATCCATAGTTGGATGAGATGAACCCCATATGAGGCCCATGTGATTTAGCATAAGCATTGGGTTTGCATTGATTCGAATCATATACTAAAGGGTAAGAAACAAGACCCTATTACTCAAAATGGAAAAGAAAAATAAGACCTTTCAGAGCATATACAATACAGAAGGACATAATGACTAATACTTTATGAAACCGGTTTCGAACTCTATCGAGCAAAGTCAAGTATATTTAAATTAACATCAATAGTCAGATTTGTGGTATCCAAACAAAACAAGTCATTGCTAACGATCCTAATTCATATAGGTACATGTATACTTTGATTCTAATCCATCTTCCAGGTGCAAGGATTAAAGAAAAATCTTTGCCTGGGAAGGAGTCAAAGTTTTGTTCACTTCATGGTATCTCCCTGTAAAACTAAAATTTGCTTGCCTTTAATTTTTTTAATAATTACATGACAGTTTTTAATTTATTGTGAGAATAACAATCTATTCTAAATCACAAATAATTACAAATTATTATAGAACCCACTTTTTCAAAAATTCATGACTCACAATAAATTCTTATTCTGACTAGCAAATTCTAGCTTTTTTTATATAATTAACATGTCATTTTTTAATTAAATTAAATTTTTTAATCTTATATATTAAGTAAATTTTTTATTAAAGGGAATGAGTCAGATTCAACCGAATCCAATAATTAAGAAACATGGTACTCTGTATGCATAAATTAAGTGAATAGAACATGTACACTGATCTGGCCTTTGATGATGTCGTCTGAGTAGCCCCCCGAGAGCATCGTCTCGATCATCGTCTTGCTCTCCTCCTCTCGGCTGCCGTCCGCATCGCTTCTCTTCCTTCTCGACCTGTGCTGGTCTATCATCCCCTGCAAGATCACATCGGACCTCTTGGCCACGTCCACCATCCTCCGCTCCCTCCCCTTGAAGTCCACCACCTTCCTCAGCACCGGCAAGAAATCGCCCGGGTCCGTTCCGCTCAGCTCGAATTCCTCCTTTATCAACTCCCTGTACCGCCTCGCCTCCTCGGCGTCGCCCGCGTCGACGGCGGCCCCAGAGTAGCGCTTCCCAGAGATCATCCTCATGATGATGTTGAAGGACATCTCTTGCAGCCTGGACCTCATCTCCACCCTCGCAAAACCACCGCCCTGGGAGGAGGAAGCCGCCTCGTAGAGGCTCCTCGCGAGGTGCCTGACTTCCTCCTGCCGGATGGCGAGGGAGCCGGTGAGGCGGTGCGGCGAAACGATCTCCAGGGCCGTGAGGCGGCGGAGGTTGCGCCAGTGGGGGCCGTAGGGGGCGGCGCCGATGGTGGTGTTGCCGTAGGCCATGATCTCGCCCGCGAGCGTGCGGGGGCGGTTGGCGAGCGCGATGTCGTTCCTGGTGAAGCACTCCTCGGCCGCGGACGGGGAGGATATGACGACCACGGGCCGAGAGCCAAAGGAGAGGGAGAGGACAGGGCCATAGCGGTCGGAGAGGGACTGAAGGGTGCGGTGGACAGGCTCTTTTATGAGGAGGAGGTGGCCGATGATGGGGAGTGAAGGCGGGGCCGGCGGGAGATTTCTCTTGCTGCTTCTCTGCAATTTGAGAAGGAAGAGAAGGAAGAGGAGGGAGGTTACCGGGAGGATGTACACCCACGTGTCTTCCATCGACAACATGTGTTGGGGGCCGCCTTGTGGAGAGAGAGAGAGAGAGAGATGGAATGGGTACAGAGTACAGAGACGCAAACTGCAACAGCTGTTGCAGGTCTTATAGGGTACGGCTTTTCACACTTCAGACCATTTCTGAGGATTGACTATTAAGTAACGATGCGCATCATCAAAATTATATACATAAACGTACGCAAAAGAATCTTAAAACTTATTATATTAATAGTAATTCTATCGTAAAATTTTCAATTAAATTAATTTAATTTTAAATTTTTGAATTAAAATACCAATTCAATCTATCAATCAATTTAAATCGAAAATTATTATCGTGAATATTGACCATCTTATATGGCCATTTATATTAAATCGCACACTTGTCAATATATTGCTCATTCCTTCCTTGTTGACACCAATCATGTTGTATCAATTAATCATGCTAATTGGACTGTGTTAATATTATATTCAAAGCCATAGGTCATGTAGGGCGAATGGCACCAATCTTCTTCACTTAAAACTCTTTGACATCAAAGTTGACTTTTTTAGAGTGCCAAAGCCTATAAAAATCTATAGATTAGGAGGGTTGGTTAAGATCCAAACTTCAATGTCGTGTCCCAGAAACATTATGTACCAAAAGAAAAAAGAATTCTAACCCTAACTCCCACCCGAAATGCGAATGGGTTTAATTCTTCTTTCTCATTTGTTTATTCTTTTTCTGGTATCGTATGTCTGGACAAGCAAAAGCAGAGGGGGCACTGCTTGGAATTTTCAATTGTACCCCTCAAGGGAATTCATATATTGACGAATGCGATACAATTTTGTTGGATATTAAAGGTGATATACTAGATCAAATATATGGAATTATTTTTTGTGAACTCTGCTTTTACCTTTCATTGATAAGATCGATGGATGCTTGGATTCTGTGGACGCAAGTGCCGTCTGGGTCCATGACAAATTGACCTGCGCTAGATGGCGTGCAGGTGCTGTACACCACATGACTTAATTAACTTGCGCTGAAAACAAAATATATTAGAATCGTTCGTTTCGTGCGGCTTCCCAGGCCACTCAAGATGAGAAAAAAGAAGCTGAAATCGAAGAATTACGGTCAAAGATAATGTCCTGTTGCTTCGTGGCAGTCGATCGTGGAAAGAAGAGTGCAAACACAGGAGCCACCGGATTAGACCGAGGACCCTTCTTCTGTCTGCCCAAGTTAGAAGGTCGAAACGCATTGACTTAATAAAAAGCGCAGGGTTGCATAGATTCTCTGTTCAAAACTGGATGCACCTAGTTTGCACCTTCATCACATTCATTATACAAGCAGAGATCGAGAACATGCCCCGTAAATTTCGTACAGTCATGACACTACCGTCAAGTGTCATGACTCGTTTCGTCGGAAATGGAAGATGAAAAGTCATAATTTGATTAGGTGATTTGGTCCAATATGGAAAACGCTAATAGAAATTCTATAGGCACCCACCAGCGTGCGCATAAAATCAGGGAAAAAAGGAAAATATTCTGGTATGGGTGGAGCGGTTTTCTGGAAGAGCCAAAGAGATGAGCACAAAAAACTGATATCTCCACAGGTTAATCTTTGTGGCTAGCAATCAATTGGGTGCATTCGTTGGATTCAAGTGGGCATAAATTGGCCGTGCAACCTTTGACGTTTTCTACTTTTGTGTTTGGGTCATAGTCTTATTGCGAAAGCGAAAGGTATGGCTCCAGCTACCATCAAAACCCGTCGCTAATATTGGAGCTGAGCGTTGATTGTTTCTCGGGTGCTATCGTTCAATAATTCGCTACACTAATTCCAAGAAATGCCGCCAGTTAGACCTTACGGACACAAATATGACGCTTGTTAAAAACGATTTTCTTTTTGTCTAATATCGATCATAGTCAATATGCCATTCTTCATATCTGAAATGTTTGATTGTAGGCTTATATTATACTGTTTAAATTATGCCATTAAAATTTTTTCAGACTAAGTTTTCCAATGACATGTCATCCGCTTTTTTGGAGGTCTGTAGAATATTTTGTCAATTATATGAGTTTGGGCCAAATCTGTAAGTGAAGAAGAAGATGCCGGCATAAGCGGCCTAGTCAGCGTAGGAGGCAACACGTGTCACCAAGGGCTAATGTGAGACTTTTAACGTTTTTAGAACTTTCAACCGTGTTTCGAAGTCTTGATATAGGGATCTCTACTTTGGCATGTTTCCTCCGGCTAAGAATGACACGGCCTTCCGTGCATGTTAAGAATGTGACTAGTCTCATATCAAGAGATTCAAGTAGGAAAGAGGGCTAACTTGGATTTACATGGACACATGTATTCTTTGACCAAACTATCACATCTACTTTAAATGGTTATGATCTAATTGCGAATGCATATGAGAGTCAAGTGTGCTTTTATGAGGGAATTGAGACTCTTTTTGATGTGATAAATTGAGTTCAAGGTACAATGAGATTGTTTAATAATAATCTTTTGTAACCTTAATCGGTGCATAGAAAGTTTAATGTATGTGTACTCTTGGGTTGCACAATCAAAATTGCTTGTATAAATTGATTCACGACAATTTTTGTACTTATATGGGGGCTTCGAATATGGATGGATTGACTAGAGCGTGCTGCAGTTCACATGGTACGCTCATCACTGGATTTGCAGAAAAAAGCGCAAGCCTTCTTAGCCCTCGGCGTGGAAACCTAGTAGTGAAAGATACTTTGTTGTGTCTAATCGAAGATGCTGAACTAAGCATTTAACTGATCAGCGTATGGAGATGTTAACTGATACCACGATGATGGAGCTCTTATCAGGCGCAAACCAAAGTCCATGGGCTCTTTGAAACCTGAGGAATGCTCTTAAAAAAAAATTGAGTTACAATTTTAGCCCATTGATCCCGATAAGCCAGCCATCCTAGTAGATTGGATTAAGAAAGCCCACCAAAAAGGAACCCTTCCTCGTAATTGGCTATCTAAGCCTCCCCAACTCCTTTAGGATATTTTATGTTTAGAAACTCTTTGTTTTAAGTAATGCATTTTGGAAGAAAAAAGTTCTTTCCGACCTTAAAAAAAAAGGCTCACTGGAATGAGTGTGTGATTAAGATTAAGTCAAGCCAATCAGGTGACAAATTTGTTAGAACTCCGTTTCCAAGTCCATTTCAGAATGTTGATGATGGGTTAACTTCAGAGGCGGCCTGATGATGAATTAAAATTTGTATTTTAATTTAGGTTTATTTCCAGTTTTCTAAGTCATTAATGCCCCGGTCTTCTGTATTCCTGAATCTCTTTGTAGGAATGATTTTGAATTTGCATTAGCCACAATATCGGTTTGCAGCTTTCAGAGTGGTTGAAGAAGCATTTCCCTTCTTCTGAGAGAGATTATGCATCTCAAGTTGATCTAATTGCCAAGGTGCTTGGACTAGAGGAGGTAGAGAACTACGTTGAGAATATTCCAGAATCCTTCCAGGGGAAAGAGTTGATCCCGATAATCTAAAGCCAGCCATCTCAGCATTATTTATCTAGTATGTCACCACCGTTTCTTCATTAGTATGTTAACATTGGATTAAAAGAACAAATGCTCCATTGTCGAGTCTCTCTAGGTATAATGAAAAATCCAAATGTCCATCCACCGAAAGCCCAACCATCTTCATGGCTTTGGTCATTCAGATACAAAAAGGAACCCTTCCTTTATACAGAAAACGTAATATGGCTATCTAAGCCTCCCCAACTCCTTTAGGATATTTTATGTTTAGAAACTAGTCATCTATGTTTTACTAGTAATGCATTTTGAAAGAAAAAAGCTCTTTCCGACCTTAAAAAAAAAAATTAAGATTAAGTCAAGCCAATCAGGTACAAGTGGGATTTGTTAGAACTTGGTCCGTTTCGAATCCGCCTATGATGGGCGGACCCAAAGCCGGCCCATAATATTCTAATGGTTCCCGTGGGGGGAATGGATGCGGAAGTTCTTCATCTCAACTTTACAGGCACTCACAAAGAGTGTCCATAAAATAAATTAGAGAAATCCTGCTCTAAATGAGTGGGCTTTTTCACTCCCATGCTTTGAGAGTCCGTTGATAAGGAGTAGTCTTCTTCTTCACATGTATGAATTCGGGGAAAAATTACTAAAAAATTATAAATATGTTGTGCATATATTAATTCAATCTTAAACTTTTTAATTTGATTAATTTAATCCAAAATCTTCAACAACTTGCCAATATAATATTTTTGGCCAAATTTGGACCAAGATTTATTGACATGGACATGGTCGTCCTATGTGATACAATAAATCTTAACCTTCAATCTTGGTGTATGCTTTCGAAGAAGCACATATACAGGAAGGAAGCTCAAGCTTAATACAAAGAGCTAAAATATCTATTGTTTTATATAATTATTAATCCCATAAAAACTTTTCTATGTACCAAGTATGCATAAAAAAATAATTTGTGTATGAAAATCCACTCAACTCAATTCGGTGACATCCCCTATTTCTGAGGGGTGATTGCTGGTTTTGGGATGTTGGGGGATATTATTATTGCCAAACCTAATGCTTAAATTACATCCGCAAGTAAAATAGTAATTAAACAAATATTGAATAAGATACTACCTGAAAGTTCATAAATGACTGAATCAAACCACATAATCCTTTAAATGGTGTTTTGAGTGAGTTATACAAGTTTCACGCTTTTTTTCCTTTGAATTAAAATTCACTAAACCACCTTGGAATTCGTTCCGGTGGCCACCCTTCCAACATGGAAGGAGGAGGTTAGGGGTTCAAATCCCCACCTTGTCAAGGGGGATGGGGTGGGGACGCGCAAGTTTCGGGGTGAATTTCGACTCCCACGTCCCGCAAGAGATAAGGCAAAAATCGAGTGGGTGTAGAATAAGAATAGAGTAAAATTAACCAAAAAAAAAATTAAAATTCACTTATTAAGTTAAGTAAACTCATTCTTTTTTCGTATAGGAAGATAAAGAAGAATAAATCTCATTTATTTAATTATTCATTTCTTGCACTTATTATTATTATTATTATTATTATTATTATTATTATTATTATTATTATTTTATATTATTATATATATATATAATAACAATTACAGGAATAACTATTAAATTGTGGTACCAATTCTATGACAATACTTGACAACTTACCCTCTATCTTTGTGCGTTTAATGGGCCTAATATATCTGTCAATTGTAATGGCTTCTTTTATCTCTCAATGTTCAACAAAACAAGACTTCTTTGAGAATTAGAAGGGAAGAGAATAGAAAGATAAAAGGATTCCTCATATCTTGTATTAATTGACAATTGAGCTGCTATGTTGCTGACTTTCTTTCTCACACTCACTCAAGAGTGTTAACATACTATTCACAACTAGTAGAGTGTACTAACATCTATTTCTCTATCTACAACAGTGCAAATCGTAACATGTAAGATAGCTAATGTAAGAAGCATAAGATAGCTAATGTCTTTGTCAACAACTTTTGATCAAAAATGGCCGGAATAACTACATTGGTAAATTATCAAAAGGTTTAAAACTAAATTAGCCAAATTGAAAAGTTTATGACTAAATCAGCATACACACAATAGGTTTATAACCTTTTTGGTAATTATCCCCAAATTCGAGAAGAGCAAAATAAAAGCACAACAAATTGATTTCTCCAAAATTCAATCTCGGGTGCGTGGTTAGATCAAGTGGCATCATTAAAAGTACGACAAATTGATTACTCCATAAATTAATCTTCATGGCTAACAATCTATTGAGTGCTTTGTTAGATCAAGTGGCATTTCTCGGTTTCTCTAATGGGTAATCAATCATTGGTAATATGTGTATAGATAACACAGCCTTTGATCAAGGTGTGATTTTTTATTTTTATTTTTTGTCAAGAATTGAAATATTTCATTACTAGTAAAGATAGTAGAGCCCGATATATGTGCTTTAGTACATAAGGGCTCCCAAAAGGGATAGGGAGGGGACAAAGCTCAATTTGGAGGTGAAGAGTCTCTCTAATGGACTTTAACAACCCAGTCCGTCATTAAATCGGCCTCTCTAAAACAATGGGTTATATGGATATTTGAGAATGACAATTACATATCTTAGCATTTCAAGATAAGATCATGTGCTTCTTACATGAATTGATTTAAACTCTGCAAGGCATTGACTAAGTCACGGCCATCAAGAAGACAGAGAGCTTAAGGCAAAAAGCTTCCACCGCCAAGGCAAGCGACAACGCCACCGATCTTGCCACTCTATTCATCAACTTCCCGACGAAATAGCGATAGATGCACGGTATCGAGCCTTCGGTAGCTCCAATTTCATATGGTCCCTATATATTTATGTATCAACCAACGCACGTTTTCAAAATCATGACAGACGATAAAGGTACAATTAACACGATACCGATCAATTTTAAAGTGGGGGCATTGCATGACAAAAACCAATCCGTATGAACACACGCCTATACATACATGCATATAAATAAATATATATACGTGTGTGTGTGTAAGGACATGTTTGAGAGTCATATGAGAAGAGAAGAGAAAGAGAAAAGATTACTCATTTTCTAGAATGATTGACAATTGACTCTCTTCTTGTGAATAAACTTATCAGAATCTTTCCGGTAATTACTCCGCTTTTACCGAATTCCATCCGGGCCAGTCGGTGAGGAAATAGTACTTTAGCAAATCAACCGCATTTATTGGGGACGGCATTCCGATATTCTTTCCTAAAACAAGCAAGCCTTCGTTGATCGAAACAGAGCTGGCACCTGTTTTGTTTCTTCAGTTTTGTTTCCTTAAACAACCACATTTATTGGGGACAGCATAATCTAGGACATTCCCCACTTTTACTTCAACCATGTTATAGCCATTACCGCCAAACCCTACTCCGGTTCGGACACATTATAAAAGATCTTTCTCATCTCTTCTCCAGTCGAAAATCAATCTCTTTCATTGTCGCTTCCCAGCACAATGACGATCCCAATCTTGTACTCTCTGCTGTCCGTCCTCCTGGCCCTCCTCCTCCGTCCGAGCTCAGGAGACACGCTCCCTCAGGACATATTCATCCTCGCCGGCCAGAGCAACATGGCTGGGCGGGGTGGTGTCGAGAAAGGCAAGTGGAACGGCTTCGTGCCGCCGCAGTGCAGGCCCAACCCGTCCATACTTCGGCTCAGCGCCCAGCTCACCTGGTCTGAGGCGGCGGAACCGCTCCACGCGGACATCGACGTGGATCATGTCTGTGGAGTCGGCCCTGGGATGAGTTTCGCGAACGCCATCAAATCCAAAGACCCCAAGCTCGGGGTGGTGGGGCTCGTGCCCTGCGCTGTCGGCGGGACCAAGATCGCGCAGTGGGCCCGCGGGACCCCCTTGTACAACCAGATGGTGAGTCGAGCCACAGCGGCCGTAAAGAGCGGGGGCACCATAAGGGCGTTGCTTTGGTATCAAGGGGAAAGCGACACGGTGGTTCAGGCGGACGCTGAGGCGTACAGGACCAACATGGAGAAGCTCATCGGGGACGTTCGCACCGATCTTAACAACCCTTCTCTTCTCATAATCCAGGTAAAATTAATTAGAGCTTGTTCATCGTCTTTCTATTGTAACGATCAATGGTCATGTTTCCATGTTGGTTCTTTTAATCATAACGTTTTCGATTGTAACAATCAACGGTCGTGTTTCCATATTGGTTCTTTTAATCATAATGTTTTCGACGTGATTAGATTCTCTTCTACGGAATGTTGCTTATATCTTTGGTTACTCAAGTATCCTATAGCGTTACTGACAAAAAAAAAAGTATCCTATAGCGTCCTTTTGCTGATAATCAACCAAAAGCGAGGTGTTACTCATGTCACAAAAACATGTTTCATATATTAGGATGAGGAGAAATCAATAGCCTAATCATGCTTGAGGCTTCGCTTTTAAATTTAGTGGTTATGGTTTTTTGGAGGCATCGTATGTGTAAAAACAATTCAGGTCCAATATATGAATGTTGCAAATTAGCCTAGGTAAGGCTAAACATACTAAGTTATATGATCATCTAGAATTCTAGTTTGAAATTTGAATTATCTTAACCCCCGGTATATTTACCTATAGAAGACCTTTTGTATTTAGTACTCATAGACAACAGCCACTATCCAAATTCCCAAGAAGCTGCCAAAGTCTAAAAGGGTCAATCTCAGGACCTTGGAACTAAGCCTATGTGATTCACACAATCCTCACAAAAGCTTTGAATTGCACTTCATTAACTTCCCATTGTCTCAATGAAGTAGGAGCGATGGACATAATTCTCAAATAGGAGAGTACTACGATTCAAGCCCTTAACATATGCTATTGGTCTCAAAATTATGTTAAGACAATCGATTGCTTCACCATCCTCCTAATGATTGAACTCGATTGATCTATCGACATGGCAGCCCTTCTCGAGCAACACAGAATAACGTATTTACTAGCTTCGTCACCCTTGAGATTAGTATGTATTTTGGTTTTTTGATCTCAGGTGGCCCTTGCATCAGGAGAAGGGAAATTCGTGGACACGGTGAGGAGCGCGCAGCTTGGCATAACGCTGCCCAATGTGAAGTGCGTGGACGCAAAGGGCCTGGACCGCAAGACGGATCATCTTCACCTCACCACCACCAGTCAGGTTCGCCTCGGTTCCATGTTGGCCGATGCCTTTCTCGCTTCTCAGTGAATGATTTCTTCTGCAGCATCAACAATTTTTCAAAGCCTGTAGCTCTTCTGATGTATGAGGATGTACTTGGCATTAAGTTGTATACCAGAAAAGTGGCCTCATAATTTGCTGAGATGAAACTGTTACGCGACTTTCGTCTGACGTGGTGCCACTTTTTGATTGGTCTTCTGCATTTCCGGTGGCTTGAAGGATCGCAGACATAATAATTTTCTGGTTGATCATGACAGTGATTGAAAGATAGTAATTTCAGAGTGGAATATAAGTCTTATATCTTTCAAAAGGCTTGATAGTAATTTCAGGATGGAATATAAGTCTTATATCATTCAAAAGGCTTCTGAAAATTTTCAGCCGTCAAATTTTTGAGGTTCTCTCATTGTACACGGCATTAGCATGGCTTTGCAAGAGAGAATTCAACTAGGAAAACCTGCCGTCATAGCGCTAGAGGAACACGATTGCCAATTCTATTCCCATTTCATCTCACTTCGCTTATCAAAAGCGAACGATGAGTAATGAGGACACGTTTGGTCACCTTAATAAAAGAGTTCATAAGATAAAAATTATCATATATTCTACATTAGATAGTGGATGTTGAATAGGAGAAACCCGGATAAATTTGAAAAAGAGCGACAGACAGTAACTTATCGGGAGCCCAGAGGCGTGAAAGATATATCATTCAGCTCGACTTGGATAAACAAGCTCTTTCAGAAAGAAAGAAAGAAAAAAAACAGAAAGCAAAAATTTTCGGAAGCCGAAGCGACGACACCACCGCCAGTGCCTCCTACTACAGAAGCTGCAACCACCTCTCGGGGGTTGCCTCTCTTAGGCAACTACGGCGCGGTGGCTGGGGCCTTCAAGCGAGCCAGATCACATTGCCTGAGCTCTCGTGGGACTGCATGGCGCCATCTTCAGTCCTATAATTGAGAGGAAAAGCACACCCGATTTTGAAACTTTCTGGTTATTATACTAACAACAAATTTTAAAATCTTCCGGCTTTTCAATCCTCTCATGTTCTCAAATTTCTGAAACAAAACGCAATGGTCTAAATTCAATTTAATAATTGTGTATGACGCTCAAGTTCGAACTCGCCCGAAATAGTCGAGCCATATCCATCGGTTTGTCACTTGTTGCTGGGACATTAAAGCGCTCAAAACAACAGCACGAATCGTTTCCCCGTTTGCGGGCTAAGGATCGAGGAAACATGGAAGAGACAATGGGCCGGCATCCGTCCTCTCCACCCGGACTTCTAAACGGGTCAGGCGTTGCCAACATAATGGGCCTCAGTAGTAGGGACACGAGGCCCAGTAAGGCCGTGACAGGACAATGTACAATTGAGGTACCCCCAACCCCGCGCGATGTATGCACATCTACTTCATACGAACTGAAGCGCAAAAATTGGAGCATGTTAGTCGATTTTCTTTTAGAGAAGATTCATGGTCCCGGTCTGTCAACTCTAAGTTGATATATACATCGTCGTGGAAAAAATCGAGCCAGGTCGGATTCATTCATGTTTTGATGTTTAGATGCTGTTGAAACGGGTTTCATGTTCCCCGCGCTCGTACCATCACTTAACCTTAGACCTACAATCTAGAAAGCATGAGTCAAATACGCATGCTTTGCTGTGGACTCGGAAGCAAAAGAATACAGAGCTTAAATCGCCAAGAACCAACCTCAAAAGCTGCGTGCAAACGGATCAAGACACGCTGAAACGCGACCGAGCAAAGCATGTTTCTGTTCAGTTCATTCCGACCCTTGGAAAGGAATCTCAAGTGTTAAGACGAAAGTACATTTATCATATTTCTTTCGGCGGTAGAAAACTCTTCCAAGAACAAGGACGTCCGCGCGCAAAACAAAAGCAAAAACAAACCCTGAAAATATCCGGCCCCCCATCTCTCGCAAACCAGCCAACTCGCCATAAAAGCCCTGCAGGCAAAATGCCAGAAGCTCGACAAGGGGGGTGGTACATACGCTTACATAGTACGCCAATACATGAATTGCGAGACCGGAATGTTGTTGGGACCTTGGCCTCTTGTAATCATTCCGAAGAGGACCACCACCTTAAGATATTACCCATCGCATGGCAAGCAACGCGACCCGACGCGAGTGAAACCCCTTTTGCCCCTCCCGCTGCCGAAAATAACACATTCATGACGCCCCCTGCAAAGAGCAGCACACAAAGGAGATTGACGCAGCAGGCTTTCGCAATAATTGCTGTAAAGAGGCGGGGGGGGAGGAGAGGGAGGAGGAATTGCGCATTTGGCATTTATCTGAGATGGGGACTGCGCAAGGGTTTTCTGTTCAGAGAGGAGGATGATGAGCCTAGGCCCAGCGAGGCCCCGCATCGAATGCCCGCATCGAAGAGACGACATCCTCCTCCGAGGTGGTCCACGATGCGAACGGGGGAAGGGAAGAGAATCTGACAAGTCTTGTTTCGGATCGGATATGATGTTTCTTGGATCGAATGCCAGAGAGAGAGAGAGAGAGCCGTGGGTCGTGTTGTTTCACCATTATAGTACTCACGCATGGAGTGTGCGCCCCCTGGCAGGTCGATCGGACAGAATCTGGTTCCCAAACCCAGCATTACATCTCTCCCCCCAGCACAGTGGACCTCCCTCCTGCCCATTTCATTTCGTACCATGTCATAACTCAACAGCGTTCTAACTTGTCGTCATTATCCCTTGTTTTCTTACTTTATCAGCGTAACTTTTTCAAGATTCAGCTTCCATTTCATGTCAATGCCTAGAGTTATCTATTCCACAAACCAGAAGAAGCGGAGCTTCGATTCGAGCTGGTCGGTCCTTTTCCAAGAAAATGTCTTTGAAGGCTGAATTAGTTGGATATGAAAGGTTGAATTTTAAGGGCGCGAATCGGTTATCCTAATGCATTGACTTGATCCGACAAGTTGAAAACGGAAACCGGCCCATCTTAGTCTGACAAACGGGCTTTGGAGCGTCGTACCGTGACTTCAACCTTCATTTAATTATCCCCAAAAAAGGAACCAAGACCGAGAACCTCCGACCTTAAACAAGGCCAGTAAGTAGGTAAGGCTTTTATTAATGTTGGGGGGAGGCCCCATCATTTGAATTTTCCATTTTATTGGTCTGTTAGGTAGTTCGTTAAGTCAGCATTTCGACATCACCCTTGGACACATGGAAAGTTGAAGCACCGTAAGGTCAAACGAGAGAGCCTTTTGAAGAGTTTCAAGATAATAGAATTTAGGGTAAACTTCAAAGATATTTACTGATTGTTATAATCCTCTAATCAAGAGAAGATATAAGTTGTTATAAATTTTTCTTCACACCTTGTCATCTTGTTAAACTCTTGAAAACCTCTTTTTCACATTAAGCCGTCCATGCTTTACTTTTTTCATTCAATAAAAGTATGGGTTAATACCGTCAGAAATCCTAAACTCTACCCATTTTATGTTGTGTTGATAATGTTGTGTCATCAAAAATTCTAAATTATATCAATTGTGATACCAAAATCCTCTAGCACCAAAAATTATTTTCATCGTACCAATATAAAGTTGGGGTACTTTTTATAGTAAATTGATGATATTTTTATCACATTAATATAAATTTGGAGGTCTTGGTGATAAATGAATTTGGATATGGATGTCGTGGTGGATGTAGCTTAAGATTTTTGTGATATTTTTTGACAAAAGGATAGCTACAGTACGTACATCCACCGAAATTACTCTCTCTCTCTCTCTCTCTTTTCCGTTTGATCGATGATGACATTCCACACCTTATCAGGAAATCTTTACTTTCGCTTTTTACGTTGAAATACGCTACCAAAAACTAAAAGCACAGCGCACCAAGAAGCACGCAACAAGGACAACTCAATGGAAAAAGTTCGAGAAAGAGATTTTCATCCGTTTTCACCGCTGTATTTTTTTTTTTTTTTAATTACATAGTTTATTAATTATCTGACAATTCATTTTTTAAATTACGTGGCGGCCTTTATGAGGCGATTTAGGTTTTACTTTCTTTTTTCTGGGGTCTTTCCCTTTTCTTTTTCTTTTGCTTTTTTTTTTTTTTTTTTTGGGACCTCAAGGAATTCCTAAAGCATTTTCTAGTTAACAAATGAATTACCGACAAAAGGAACAAATGAATCGATTCTGATTTATTTTGTTTATTATTGTCTTTTTACAAAATCTGGATTGCCTCACATCATGTCATTACAAAACAACAAAGTTTTTAATTAAACACATCAAAATAAATATATTTATTATTCCCAGAAATTCACATCACTTTCGGATTTTAAATATTTAATTTCATGAAGGTGTTGAGTCGTATCAAAACTTGTGAAAACCAACTGATCTTTTAGTGTAAGACTAGAATCACTGATATTAGTGAATTCATCGAGGCCCCCATGATGATGTCCTTGCACAAGTTACGTTAAATTTTAACCCCAAATCTTGCACGCGTGTATAGTTTTCAATGAATTTCAGTTAATTGAAACGATGAAACCTAAAATATAATAGATTCCGCTTAACCAATGGAAAGAAGTTCTTGCTCGTGCTTTTTGGATTCTAAGTTTTGCATTCTCAGTGGCACTTTAATGTAGATCGCTCTGTGAGGACTCGATCTGATTCGTGCACACATTTAAGGGCAAAATCTCCACTTGTATATGAAGCCATGAGAACCCTCCCGCTCGCTAATAGGTCTGATGATGTCTTGACCTTTCAATATTAAATTGGCATAGGAAATATAGACCTTGCAATGTGAAATAGAAGAGTTTAAATCTCAAGATATAAGAAGTGCAAATTTTTTCCTATTTCCCTCATCATATTTTTCCAAATTGGAAAAGTCCAATATAATGGAAAGCGCCAAAGGAGTGGGTCAACAGTCGATCTCAAAGACATGGAGCAGGACGAAGGTAAAGAAAAATAAAATAAAATGTCGACGACGACACGGACATTAATGAAGCGGAAAAATTCACTACACAATTGCGATTCCCACTCCTGTGTCAAGTGCCGTCGTCGAAACAGTCAACAAGCCAGCAGCTTTTGACTCCCCACCAGACGAGATGGCAGCAGCTGCCCCGCCATTCGCGGCGACCCATTCTCTCTTTTTAATCTTTCTTAGCAATTAAAGCTCGAGAATTGGATTGAGCATTCATCGCGAAACCTTAAGGGAGGTGCCAATTTTAAATGGAGAATCCCCGGGGTGGTCATGATGATGTTTTCCCCCCTCCCCTCCCCTCCCCTCCCCTCCCCTCTTCTTTTTAAGTCCAAAGGTGGGTTAGATGGACACATGCAAGGGCGGGGCTTTTAGCGGGTGTCCCTTTGCGCGGACTGTCAAAACAAATTCCGGAGGCAAATCTAGGAATGTGTCCGAGAAACATTATAAAAGGAAGTTAACTTAGCCAAGATGTAATAAACAAGAACCGCCCCCGATTTGTTAATGGGCGTTTGGTTAAATCTAGTCTTTATCGCAAACCGAACTTGCTTTTGTCTTTTGGTCATGCGCTCCACATCGGTTTCTGCAAACCGATTTTGGATGCATTTGCATCGCGTGATTAGCTTTTGGGGGGTGAGATTAGACTTGACTTCCAAGAGATGCTGCTAAAAAAATTATAGGAGTGGTGGTTTTTTTTTCTCGATCCTTCCAATTATAATGGTCGCCTCGCATGAATCCTGACAGATTTCGTGTTTTAATTAGAAGATTGAGCTTGCTTCGTGATCACATATCTTGAATAGCTTCACTGTTCGAGAAAAATAGTTTTGTTAACTATAGGAGGAACTTATATTTTTTAGTTGAATAATATCTCGATTGATAATTTCTATTTTTGCCAAGGGATACATTACAGTGGCTCTTTAAAGAGCAGTAGTTCCTTAGATCTTCAATAGTTCACCAAGGAATGGATTCACAAATCATAATAGGTTATGAATTCGTTGCAATTTTTCGTAGTTCCCAAACATAATGTCGTAACACTCAAAAATTTTAAAGATTTATGATCAACCGATAAAATTTACTCTCTTTTTTAATATGATGATTGTCAAGCCATCGGAGATTTGTTCCCAAATGTCTCAAGAAACGCTATTATCCTAACCACGAAATGTGATGTCTGAAGTTCAAATAGGAAATGTCCATTAACCTAGAGCCACATTCTCCAGTGGACATATCTTCAAGCTCTATTTTGCATGGATGAGCAGTGAAACGCAGTCTGAAGTGCGAATAGTCCATCAAGGATGGTGCCTTGGACTATAACTCCCTAAATTTTCTACATATCTCCTATTCAATATAGGAAAACACTCAAAATTTGAGTATTTCACAATACACAGACAAGAATTACTTATATTGAAGAATAACAAGGATCCATCTTTTCAAGAATTCTTAGAAATGCCTCAACAATGAAAGCTTTTAAAGTAGGGATAAGCATGGTTTCACGGTAGAATTGGAAATCTAAGAAGCGAACTAGTAAGCAGGATATGTTTAAATACCAAAAATTAGGAAACTTATTCCAGTCTAGAACTTGAAACTTAGAATCTGACAATAATTTTTGTATTCTTCTTGTTCTATGTCTTTGCATGATTATGCAACATTTTATAGCGTCCAATGACGAGCATGTAATATGAAATTATTAATATAAACTTCCATTTTCAATTATATTCATAATAGAGACTTTATTAATATTTATATATTTCATGTGTCAAAATATGAGTTCTGATTAGTTAATTGTAAAAAATAGTAATCATTAAAAATGATAATTGACTATAATCACAATATACATGAAATCTGGATAGATTCTTGCATATGAGTTTTAAAAAGTAAAAAGCTGATTCTCACGATTAAGTTTCAAATTTTATGTGAAATCTAGACAGATGTTATACTGCTCATTAGTCCATTCAAAATCGAACGGGGACAGTGTCGAACAGCTGGTCGGGTCAGGCCAGGTCCAATTCGCCCCCTCCTGTCCCAGTCATTTTCCGTCCCTCTGCCAACAAAGTCGTACGCGAGACGCCCCCCCCTCTCTCTCTCTCTCTCTCTCTCTCCGTGCCTCCGAGCTCTTCCAACGAGGTCAAACCTACGGAGTTCGAGCACCTCTCTAAATTCCCAGTGGCCGACCAGAAAACTCAAAACATTAAAAAAAAAAAAAAAAAAAAAAAAAAAAAATTCCCTCCCCTCTCCCATTTCTTTTCCCTCTCTCCAGCTTTCAAACATTTTTCACCATGCCATCTGCCCTTGTACTCTTGCTCCATGGAAAGGCGTGCGTGCGTGCGATGTTACCGTATTCCCATCGAGCGATCTCCTGCCTCTCTGGCCTGAGAAAGGTCTGGTCCGGTCTGGTCCTTGCTGTTGTCAAATCGAAGGAAAAAACTCACTTGCAAACTTAGACAAGGTCGCGTTTATCAATGCCTGGCTCCATTATTAAGATATTCATGTAAATTAGGAGAGAGATCTGAACATATTATTATATGGGTTGTTTAATCGAGCTCACCGGAGCTTTTCTTTAATGAAAACTCCTCTGAAAAAATGGGATTCCTTGATCCCGTTCACTTTCGCAAACTTGGAAAAGATGGGTTCGAGTTTACTTCCGTTTCACGCCAAGGGGAAGAAAAAGGCCTTTCCTTTAATAAAGAGAGGACGCATTTTGATGTCCGGTTTAATGTCAATGACACGACGAACCGTGTTCATACGAGGATGGAGCCACGGTTGAGGCCTTGGCGGTTCGGGGTTTTTAAGTATTCCCTACTGATTGAGCAGATTTGCCATCCGGGTAAAATGCCGATCTCTGAATTTGTCCGAAACCCGAATCGCGAATTCCAGCTCAATGTACAGGATTTGATCGTCAGGCAATATTACTTTTGCGCGTGAATAAAAGAGTGGCGAGAAAGGAGTGTGTTTTTATTATGAGCTAAATACGTTATAATTGGGAAAATTAGGAAAGAGTAAACTAGTGAGGAAAGAAGAGAATTTCCGAATTAACATTAGCAGAGCTCGGCTTAAGTCGATCCTCAGCCCTGCTCTTCTTCAACAGAGACTCAGGAGAAGGTGAGATCGATTCCGCAAGAGCCCACGAATCATTCGATCTGTCGGAGCTGAAGTAAGCGTCCACCACTCCGTCCGGGCTCCCAGGCACCGATCCGAACTTGCGCTTGCTCGATCGGTGCCCGCGAATTGCCGACGCCAGCTCCGAGACTAGCTTAGTGCACTCATCCACCGTGTCCTGTAAAAAAGAAAAAAATGGAATGACGTGAGATTCTTAGGGTCTTGTTGGTTCATAATTCAACCCGATAATGAGGGAAAAAACGAATTCATTTAGGATTTGAAGGAAGGGCTTAGGGCTAACCGATTCGATTCCTAGAATGGGCAAGAGCTGGTCCTGGCATTGCAGTCCCAAACAAGGATCTAGATCATTAATCACATGGAGTATCACAGCAGTAGCCATTACGGAAGCAAGATAGCTCGTTGACCTGCAATCTGTTCGGGCAAGGAAACAACAATGGCATCAGCAGATGCGACCAAAACGGGAATTCGCATAGAATTACTGTCAGTCTTTTCCCATTTCAAGTGGGTTAAGTTCTAACCTGAGAGAGAAGCGAGGAGGACCTCTTCGCACCTCCGCAGGAACTCCCAGCACAGATGGCCCTTCAACCCGAGCCTCCTCGCGAAATAATCGAGGAAAGAAATCGGGGTCACTGGGTTCATCTTCCACTCGAGCGTGGACAGCACCAGCAGCTCCATCTTCTGAATCGTTTTAGCCTCGAACATGTAATTGCTCTCCTCCCCCTGAAAGAAACGGCACTCCACACCGTCAGCGAAGAGCTCGAAAAGAACCGACGTTCGCGGAACGAGAGATCCTCTCGATGGCACGCACCTGGAGGTCCAAGAGAAGGGGGACCTGGGTCTCCTCCACCTTGGCAGCCAGAGAGAGGCAGGCTACGGCGGTGAGCTGGGTCGTCCACGGCATCTCCGCCGGCGGGCCGCACCCGGACAGGAACCTGTCCAGGTAGTCGACCGCGAGCACGGCGGTGAGGGCGGAGAAGCCGTAGCGCGCGTGCGCCTTCATCATCCAACCCATGGCCTCCCGCCGGGCCCCGGCGAGCCAGGGGTCGGCCGCGAGATCCCGGCGCAGGGGGTTCGGTTCCTCCCTGGAGGCGAGGCGGGCCAGCTCTTCGTCCTCCCAGGACAGATCTTGGTCCGCCAGGAACGCCGTGGGGTCGTCATCCTCGTCGTCCAGCTCTGGGTCCTGGGCATCCCAGGGCTCCTCCGAGCAGTAGAGGGAATCGTAGAAGGAAGCGGGGCTTTGCTGGGTCGTTTCTAGGCGAGCCATCATCGTCTTCCGATGGACAAGAAGAGGTCCGAGGCCGCTCTCATTACAGGCAGAAACGTCGAACCGCACACTTCACCGCTCGACTCGACCCATCTCTCTCTCTCTCTCTCTCTCTCTCTCTCTCTCGCTCTCTGTGGACTGAATCTAAGCGAGCGAGCGAGCAACCACTGCCCGGAGCTCAGTGGCGCAAAGGATCTGTCTTTATGTGGGTGGATTCCAGCGAAATTTTTATTGGGAGAGTGCAGAGGCGGGGAGAGCGAGAGCGAGCGAGGGATGGAGAGGGATGGAGATAGAGAGAGAGAGGGAGACTGTATTATAAGTATGTGAGAGCGACCCTCGGTCCATTCCATGCCAGGCCATTCGCCACATTAACTGGACACGTGACGGTACTGCGATACTCGATCCCTTGGGGGAAGTCTCCAGAGTGGACCCCCAGCACGATCACGATTCACGAGACCCCTCTCTCCCTCTCTCCCTCTCTCTCACCGAAATTTGCTTATCTAGGAGGAGTAGTACTTTTTTAACCATTTGTTTCGAAGGGCGCGCGGGGGGAGAGTTCGAGCTTTTTAATCAGATTGTCATCTCGTTTGAATGATCTGATATCTTCCTCCCTCCCTCCCTTCCGATCTGACGAACCAAAATATGCATGGCCACGTGTGTCCCCCGCCAGCGGATTGTCCTCTCGATGTCGAGTTTTGAATTTGTAAATCCTCCCACCCTCCCCCCCCTTGGTCGGTCTTCCTTCCTCCTTAAAACGGATGATGAAAGGCCAGCGTGGCGTTTGCGCGACATCATCAATGCAAAGGTCTCAATGGAATCCTCGCATGCATTAGCAACACGCGGTGATGTGACCCCGCTTCATTTTTTTCGTTAAAATTTTAAGATCATGTATGAAATTCATATGATTTGATGATCAAGATGAATTGAGATCACTTATTCTGATGGCATGTATCAAACTTTCTATCTGTCAATTAAAATTTTTTGGATTGAGATGTACTTTCATCTTACTCATTTATCTTCTCTAGGTGAATCAAAAGTCTAAATTGAAAAAATTCATACAAATTTTTATTGATTTTCGATTAGGTTACTAATAATAATGTCATTTTCACCCCATGTATTGTTGCACTAAGCTTTTTGTTTTGTTTCATTGATGGTCACTTTCATTGAAATCTAACATATTTTTCGTGCACAATTATTAACACGGCAAATATGTGGCTAATTTTCTGAACACAACACAAGCATGACATGATTGGCAGGTCCCAACTTCATCTGAAAACCTGATTGAATATTACTCAAAACTACCACCTTGGTTGAGAAGACAAGGAAAGTTAATCAAGAAAAACAAATTATCGGTGATTTGATTGAAAAATCCACTAAAATTTAGTAACCACTATTGAAAGGTACCCATTAAAAGTGGAATCAAATGGTTCCTTAGCATGGAGGCAATATTAGATACGACCCCTTTACACAATACGAATATGACACGAACCTGACTACACATTATAAAAAGAAAATCCAAACACAATAGGCCACCATATGCACTTAACACTTAGATGTACACGAGCTGATACATTTTTGTCCGAAGTCGTTTGTCTGACTAATAGAACCAAAACTATGAGATTTTTAACACGAATTGATCATTAATTACAATCCCTATTACGACACACTAATCCATATCCTCGGTCTCCCGAGTCTCAATAGCGTAGAAGTTTTAAAGTATGCAGGTCACTACCATGAGTTTCATAACGAGATAAAATTCCTCTTTGACGGAATTATCACAAAACAATTTATTGGCCTTTAATCAATGTCAAGGAAGCAGGATACAAACATTTACATCTGAAAAACATGGATACCCAACATTATATGGAATAAAAAATAAATATATTAGCTATTATTATGGGAAATTATGATAAGTTTACCTCATATGTATATTGTCGCGCTACCACTTTTTTATTTTTTTTAATAATTACCCTACTACTTAACATCCTAATCTCATTGTTTCACCGTATTTGATCATGAACATTACCTAGAGCGCCCAATTATTTCCGTTTGCAAGAAAAGGTGAACCCACCGGTTAGCTGAAAAGAGAAGAAAAGCAGAGACTACCAGCTTCCAAATTTTCCTAATTCCGGAGAGACCACATCTTCGGACTTTTCTTACAATTATGGGTCATCATAATTCATCGCCATGGGGGCAAGGGAAATAATAATTTGGAACTCCGTGAAATCATCACAAAAAACCAAAAAGTTATGGATCGTCACATGAATGGGGGATTAAATCTAAAGCATCAATCTACATACATTTCAATAAGATCTAACCCTAAAATGGAAAGAACGGAAAGATAAATTGATTAAATCTAAGGCCTTTTCGATTGGCCTGAATACCACCAGACTATTGAACAAAAAGAAGAGGGTTTTTCAATGGGTGCCAATTCGAATCATGCGAATCAACGCACATGGTCAAGCGAACAAAAAGAAATATGTGAACTACCATTCGTGATCCTTTCATGCTTGGAAAACTTACATGCATGAACTCACATAATTAGGGTTTAAGAAAAAAATTGTAGCTCTTGCATGTGCTGCAAGATTCCAAGCTCTACGAGGGCGAAATTTGGAGGCGTGAGCGAGCGGTCTTTCGGCGGCAATGTGGCCACGATTATGGAATCGAATTCAATGCATCGATCCTGTTGAACGGCATCGGTTGGGAGGTGAGACCCTTGCGTCGTTAAGCTTCGGAGAGCATGATTATGTCGCGCTATAAGAGGTCCGATGCTGTTGATAAGCGATGCCTGGTGGCTCTTGTCCCTCCCCCTAGACTCCATTATTTTCGAATTATACGTGTATATTTTGAAGGCGACATGAGGATCTAGCTCCAGCTCCATAATTCTAAAGATAAACCAGCTGCCGAAAAAAAAATCAATCTCGAGCTAGCTTCACTTTTGTCTTGCCGGTTCTTTAAATTGGAATGGCGATGAGCTATCTTGCCCCTTTGTAGGACGTCTGCATATGCGGATACGGTGTAAATAACTATTCCCTTCTATGAATTGTTAGATAACTCATTCGAACTCTCTTTTCCTCTTGATTTGGGAGTAATTCTTAGCTTTGCGTTTAGAATTTACGTTAATCTGATGATCTGTTTTTTAAAGAACGGACGTCAAGGAATTGCTAGTTCCATTCCATGCGAAGTCAAACAATACTAATGCAGTAGCATACAATATCACCATAGAGGAGTTAAAGAATAGTCAGGGAAAATTTGACCGTACGTCCTCAAACTTTCACTCTCTTACACGTTAAACCGTAAAATTAAAAATCCTTTTGCGTTACACCCAAGCTCTCACTCTCTTACACCATTAAACCCTCAAATTTAAGTTATCACATTTTACCCTCCACAACTCTCACCCTTTTGCGCATTTCATATGATTGAAATTATTGAACCTCATCCAGTCAAAGAAACTAAAATTTAACATGCATACATTACCCCTATCGAACTTTCAGTATATATCATCCAAGAATGCGAGCGTTTAAGGAGGTAAATCAGTGAATGTGAGATTTAGGATCTAACACTAAAGTGGGTGATAGATGCGGGAGCATAAAGTGAAAATTTCTCTAATAGTTAAGCGTAGGACTATGCGTTTTAAAATTTTGACAAGAATAGTAGATGATAGTTCTTAATTTCCCTTTCTTTTTACGATAGAGGAGTGAAATTTCTCATGGTCCTTACACGTCGTCTCTCTGGTTGTTTGGAGGTGGTGTTCCTACTGCCTATCGAGAAACGGGCAATCGCAAAGATTGGAGAAATTTGCAGTGGACGGACGAGGACGCAGTGTTGTTTCACCGTCCGACTGCAACGTGATGTCCCCGTCTTCCCTTCCTTGAATTTTCTCCCTTTTTCCCTCTTTCTTATTTCGAGCTCGAACTCCGAGGAAAAAGGGAGGGATTTGGGGTCGAGAGAGGGACAGATCACAGGAGAGGAGGAGGCTGGTGCATCGGGCAATTTGAGAAACGATTGGAGTCAAGGCAATGATAGTAGATGATGGCGTGGTGGTCGGCAAAAGAAAATTGCCTCCTGATTTGTCTCAGCAGAATGCTGCACCGAATTCCATCGTCCTAGCCTTAATTTCATCAGTGATGAGAACAGATTTTTAGGCACCGTTTTCTTTTTCTTCCTTTTTCTCCTATGTCCTATTGGGTTAACGAATTGATTTGGAAGAGAAAAATAACATCTTCACATCGTGAGATAAATTTTGTCACTTCAAAAAATCAAATCGTCTTCCTTTAAAAATCCTATCTCGTAAATTCACATTAGCCTGGGACTTCCAGTTCCCCAAAAGCAGGTTCAACCGAAATCTGCTGACTCGAGATCAAGATATTTTAGGAAAAAAAAACCGATAATTTGATAAGAAATCCGCAAGGTTATTTGTTGTGAGGTGAAGTATGTTACCTAAGTACAACAATGATGGTGCAAAGATGTATTTCTGAAAATTGAGAATGCAAAGTGGGATTGGGATAAAAATCTATGAATTTTTCTATAAAGTTTCCTTAATTTTGTAATTTTTTTTAATATGACTATTTGTTAACTGCTCAAAGAATATCTAGTCTTAACAACGATGAATCCCATCTTGCACAAGCAAATCCCAAATTTAGATCTTGCTAATACCCTTAATTAAATAAGACACGAGGGAAAGCGGTTCAAATTTAAAATTATAATTGATTAATTCATATTGTGCATTTAGTCCATCCGAAAATCATTCCATAACCAGCTTATGGTTATTTTAAGGTTATGTTTAGTGAATCTTCCTTTTTGGTTTTTCGTAGATATCATACACCTATGACTTACCTTATCAAAAGTCCACTATACCCTCCCTTTTTCCCTTTCAAATTTTTGGGTCACAGACTCACAGCTGTTTCATCATGGTGGTCAAAGTTAGAGGGAGTTGAACCTTCTTCTACTCAGAACCAGAGAAAAAGCGTGGCCAACTTACTATAATCGCAAGAACAGAAAGCAAAAGGCACTTCTTTGGAACTCATCAATTCCATCTTTCCTCACCGCATCGCCTCCCCTCCCATCCCCTCCCCAAATCTAGCTACTGAGCAGACCTTGGACCAATCTAAGAGCACGAGAGGCAGAGACTGACGCACCCCCAATTCGGACCAGGAAGATTGGGGTTCACCTCGAAGTGTCCTTGTTGAGCATCCCTGGGATGATAATGATAGTCGTGACCGGTCAGGATTGAATTGGTCGTGAGTGCGATGAAAGTCTATAATGACATGTATGGTGGCTGGTCGATACCTAGTTAGTTCGATACCTTCTAGTTCTAGAACCAATCCACGATTGTAATTGCTTGGATTATCATTGTGCCATTATAAGGACACGGGAAGCTGATGTTTGGAATGTAATTATGCATTCGAATATGCATTGCTCACGTCTTTTCCAGATTTAGAATTTCATTGAAATGAAAGAAAAATCATTATCGGTGCACGTCACAGTTTGGAGACAAGTTGTGTATATTTGCTGGTGTGATTGTATTGGATACGTAAGGGCAATGTGATTTTTGATGTGTTGCTCACTAAAGCACCTAGCTTATGGCTACGATGGACTAGAAGTTTGCATGTTAGGGTAGTGTAGCTCGCCCACGACCCTTATGCGTTTCTTTCGCACTGTTTGATGACCCGAGGCAAGCCGACTGAAACAGGTAGGCTATAAAGTTGTTGCTCAAGCTAGAACGTGGTTGGAATTTGACTGAAAATGATGATAAGGTTACATCCGAAAGGGGAAAACGATAACATCAACTTGGACCTTTCTTTAATTCTCTAGCCCGCTTGAGATTAACACATGACATCTGACTGACAAAACACCAGTGAGCTCTTGCTGTCTTGGTGCATAGAGACCGCTCCAGTCTCCATTTTCTCCATTCATGAAGATGCATCAGTACACCCAACCACGTTACTGATCTCACTGCCTAGTTCGAATTTGCTGGTTTTTTTCAACGTCGGTTGAGATTAATCTTGATCCCGCAAAGGGAAAGCCAAAGACAGAGAAACGGCGTGGTCAACGAAGCGCATTTCGTGATCCGGCCATTTTCTTGCCTCCAAAATTAAGCAAAATTGACGCGCGAATCGACCGACTGATACCTAACTGTACCGAAGGAAATATCAAATGGGCCACACCCCGCTGTGACATTTAGCAACTGCCCTCGAAGAAAAATCAGTCTTCTGGAGGATGGTAATCGACAAACGTCAAAAGCTAGCTGTCTAGAACCGATACTATTGGCGAACCATTCTGCATTGGACGAGGCGCCCTACGATACAAGGCTCGAATAAAGAGTAAGGTATAGATCGAAAGCGCATGCAAAGAGAGAATGATGCCGGAGGAACGATAAACCTGCCTCAATGACCTTAGCTAACAAAAAGAACCGGGGCTAATCATAGTCGCAAGGGAGAAAAAAGCTAGAAAGGCTCTCTCCTCTGTCCATATCATCTGCCTTTAGAGCGCCATACTGTAAGGCACTAAGAAAGAACCGCAAAGCAAGAAAGACCAAAGAAGAGAGAGAGAGAGGCAGAGAGTCCATGCCTGAGAGAGCAACGGTCAAAATGTGTTGCCTATAAATCCACAATTCTTGCTCGTGTGGGCCATGTACCCCTCCAATGGCCCAACAAAAGTGGCATGTGAAGAGCCGAAAATAACCGGCAAAAGCTGGTGAGATGGCTACCTATTTACGCCTCCCTCCCTCCCTCTCTCTCTCTCTCTCTCTCTCTCTTTCTCCAAGTCTACGACGTTCAACCCCGAAAAGAATGATGCTCGATGGGGATCGCATATGCAGGTGCACAGTGCTTTCCTGTGCCGAGAACATATTCAAAGGCACAAAGCCAAAAGTCAAGGAAGAAGAATCACACCCTTCTTTGCTATAAAGCGACATCTCATTCTGGTCATCACTCACTCCTTGGCCGTATTTGAGGTGGTATCAGGTTGACCGGTTGAGGGGGAAAAATGAGAACCAACCCAGTAGAAGCTAACTTTACAACCTTGCAATGGATCGAATTGATTCTTTCGTCCGTTCTTGCAAAAGAAAAATAATTAATTTATATGAGAGCTTCATCTCTTGCCAAACTATGTCAACTCATAACCAAATGCAGGTGTCACGGCCAGTTGTTTTAGTGTTCCTTACACGTGTGGCTTTAGGAATAGAGAGAAATTTTATCTTTGTATTACTTTTAGATGATACAAATGAGGGAGGGGACCTTATGTATACAAATATTCTTTTAATTACAACCGTAAATCTCCCCTTAATATAATAATGGAAATTCTATTCATATATACCAAATAGCCGCATTAATAGAGAGAACAATCTAGAGAAGTACACAGTTACTTTTATTGCCTTAGGAATATTGTAGAATACTTGAGAAAACTTTTAGAATTTCAAGGCTTGTGTCATGGGCCAAGAGTTTTCTTGACCTCAGAACGATCTGTATGACGCTTAGTGAGCGGAATTCACCAGGCTAGCCTTTTTTCTATAGCTGTTCTAGCACACAATACGATGAATACTTCTTCGTGCGAGATCGTACCATGCCCTGCGTCGCTCGAGCGTCTAATCCATCAAGTGAGATAGCAGATCTCTTTAGACTCAATAGCTGGTTTCGGCCTGTCATGACCTCGTCAGGAGAGCGGTATCAGCTCCCGACCAATTTGTGCACGGGAGGCCTACCCCGTCTTCAGAGCTCTTAGGTGATATAATCCTTCTATTCTAAAACTCCTAGCATCAACCGTCCTGACGCCACTCTCATGGACCATTTGTGTTCATCCTCTCTGCCTCTTACACTCTTCACCCGATAACCCTAAGCACCACTCATAAGTGTCACGAGTACACGGGAGGATTCATGGACCGTGACATTCTCCCCCACTCAAATTTGCAATGCCCTCGTTGCGATCTGTTTTGTCACTTCCTTATGTCCCTAAACTATTGATGTGCCACATTTTGGGATTTCACATTGAATGGTCACGCTCATCCAACAAAACAGGTTTTGCTCCGTTGGTAGCCTCTTTTGATTTCAGCTGCTCAGCCCTTCTCGGTCACCTGCATTTTCTTTGGCAAGTGTGGCATTTTTCGCCAACTACATCTTTTGGTAGCACCATTTTTGCCTACTCAGCTTCTTTGACCCTAGCAAACCAAATGGGGGTTCTTTCATTGTTGAAAACACGACAGTAGACATTTTCTTCGAATTCACTGATCGATCCAGGAACGTTATCTCCATTCAGCAATGATTCAATTCTTCTTAGACTCGCTATCCGCTCAGCAAGAAACCGACTCCTCCTAGTACCTAGCCATCCTAGGAGTTGAGAGCCCCGCTACGTTTGGGCATCTTTTGCCCCAACAGATTCCTCTCCGCCCACTAGGATTGGGACCCCTAGAACTTATCAATTTAACCCACACTAAAGCGAGGAGTCCGATTCTCCAACTCACTCACTTACTGGAGGGATTCCTGCTATGATACCATGTATCACGAGCCAAGAGTTTCCTTGGCCTTGGAATGACCCGTGCGGCGCCTGGCGAGCGGAATTCATTAGGCCAGTTTTCCTTCTATAGTTGTTCTAGCGAATAATATGGTGAATACTTCTTCATGTGAGATCGTACCACGCCCCCCATCGCTCGGATGTCTAATCCATTGAGTGAGACAGCAGATCTCTTTAGGCTCAACAATTGATTTTAGCCTACCATGGCCTCCATTAGGAGAGCGACATCAGCTCTCGACCAGTTTGTACACGGAAGACCTATCCCACCTTTAGAGCTTCTAAATGATATAATCCTTCTGTCCTATAACTTTTAACACCAACCGTCCTGACGCCACTCTCACGGACCAGTTGTGTTCGTCCTCTCTGCCTCTTATACTCTTCACCCGATAACCTTAAGTACCACTCACAAGTGTCACAAGTACAGGAGAATTTACTGATCGTGACACTTGCCTGTTCTTCTTGAATGATCCTTGGTCTATCGTAAATTGAAGACCTTTGGACCGTAAAATAGGGGTGGATGAATTACATAATCATGACATCACTAATGAAGAATTCTTTCGAGAAGGGTTGCTCCAAAACTATGGTATTATCCGTGAGGATAACCGTTTGAATAGTTTGCCTAGGTGCAAAACCGAAATTAAAATCCAGTATCCTAACTTGAAAATCTGCCCAAATGCGTAGCTGTGCAAATTCTGTAAATTAAATATGATTCTCGATTAGAAGTACTTTTCATCGCAACATCAAAATTGGTCATTTTGTCCTGACTCTGGATAAGAACGTTGCTTCCATGGCGTTAACATGACCACGGATAATGACCCATTTTATGGAAATGCATCTCGGTGAGTTGGACAAACTGATTGATAATAGTAAACCTTAGTCCAAAAGTGGATTTCGAAAATGATATAATCTCCCTACTCCGTACCGCCCTTCACCTTCACATGGCAAATAATCTGATACAGCAGCAGCACTCCTGAAATCTCATATCACGGAGAGAGAAGTTCGCTGAAACAGGTTGGCTCAAGTCCCATGTCCAGATGGGCCTTGCCAAGGTTGATCATGTCACTTATTCAAGATCTAGGACTCGGAAGTATCTATTCCAAACTAGGCCTTGGACTATGCTATAAGGAAGCCTGATGAGTGGAATTCAAGAACTACTACGACACTGCTCATCAGCAATTCTCCCAGCCTGACCCGACATGCGAGTATACATTTAAATGAGGCCCAACCGATGCGAGTCCATGACTGCTTTACGTGAGCTTGATACCGACAGACTCCACAATCTCTCATTATGCAGATCTGAGGAACGACAGACATTGGAATATGTGCAATTCTCGTTCTGTTCAAGGACTTCACTGGCAACTGGCATCAGCCATCGATCATGACAACTTCAAACATTCAATGCCTTTCAACTTTTGCATGGTTGTTAGCCGAACACACCATTTCAGGGACGATCATGAATCATGACAGATGGAGCTATTCCGGGTGGAGTAACTAATTACAGTCACAGTCCTAGAAATGTTTGGAATTGCAAAAAACACACTAGAAAGGCCCAGGTTAAATCTCCGAACCACGCGGGCCATGAGGAACAAGCACCGGACAAGAGCAGGCCCGCTCAATTGTTCCCATCGAGGCCACATGAATAAACTAGGCCAGACGGTGAAAACCCAGATGAGGGAGCATGAGGGAAGAAAGATACGGAAGTAGGCACAGGTAACCCGATCAACCTTCATAATCCCAATCATGAAAACTGAAAACAACAATCAACATGCCAAAGGTGGGGAAATGACGAGTGTTTAGTGATAGAACTACTACCGACAGCACCGGAAAGAGGTGGTCGTACTGGTCGTGGGTGCCAAATAGCTACATTGCCAACGATGATTTACTCGAGGATGGTGACCAAGGTAAAACTCAGATTACATCAAGTACAAAAGAAAGACTTAAGACTTAAGACTTAAGAAAAGTGGAAGCTTCATTTGGGAAATTTCATTGCATGCGCTCTTTGTGGGGTCTATATTAAAGATAGAACGTTGACAGGTTCGTTAGAACTTACATCACAGAGACAGAATGGTACGCCCTAAACAACTATTTTGCCGAGAGACAACTTTAGAACAACTGCACCTAGGATTCCAGAACAGGTGGAGTCGCTCGCCCACTTACATCTGGCAGACTGGCTCATCGACCAGTCGAGCTCAACTAAAAGTTCGGGAGTTCCGTGTAGCTTGAGCTTCAAGCTCGGTCCGAGTTTGGTTTTTTGGTTTCGTAAAGCTCTTAGACCTGAGCGACTTTCGAACCAATCTTGCTTAAACTGCAATTTATCTTGATAATCAAGCCAAACCAAGCTGAATGCTACTGCATTTAGTTCAGCTCGATGTTAAGAAGTTGAGCTTGAAAAGTTTAAGCTTAGTTGAGTTCGTGTCAAGTACTGAATCTCCATGTTTTTGTTTTTCTGGCTGAAGTGAGTCCGATGATTTGAACCAACCTTTAATCTCCATCCTTCCTCTTAAATTCACAAATCTCAGAAAATTACTGTTCAATTTTGCTGTATCAAATCAATTTAGTGATGTATATGAAAAGGTGGTATTTTCATTAGGACCAAAAGAGATAAGAGTTTAGTGCATTTTCTTATAATTTGATTGACTTCTTTCGGACAACAATATAATTGTTTTGATTAGACCATGCAAATGATTCATCAACAAAGAGTTCATATTCGGCTTGGAGCTCATCGTTATTGAAATTTAGGCATCAAATCTTCGACATGGCTCCAACACAAAATATTTGGTCATCTCATGTGTCATTTTCAACGCTCGAATTTTTAACAAACACGCTCGATTTTTTAAACTATTATACAAACTTACTAAATTTTAGTGGTGTAACTTATCGGTTTTTCTCCTAGTAGTTTACCCAGTAACATTAGTAAAAAGGGTCATATCAAAAACAAAAGTAGTAACTTCATGATAGTGTTAGGAAGTTACCAATATTGTTAATTTGAGTAAAAAAGAAGTCACAATCTTTTTTCACTAATAGCTTTGACACCTATTGGCACTTACTGAAATTTACCAACATAGAAAAAATCGACATTTTTGGGCAAAAGATAATGTAATTTTGCTTTTTATCACTATGTTAATATTGAATTCAATCTTTTTCATGTGTAAATAAAATCAACCAATAATAATATAATATATACTCATATCAAGTTCGTGTCTAATCAACTTCAAAATAAGTGATAGATACGCACCATCCTATATCATATAAAAATCCTTTCTGATCTTATCCAATCTTATTTTCTAAAGATTAGGTGCAACCTAATTCCCCCGAGCTAAGTGAAATGGTAGGCTTTGAAATTCCCAATCCTCAGGGTGTCGCCGTTGCCAATGCAATCGCCACGAGCGTCCCGTCGAAAATAGGATAAAAGCAATTTCCTCGGTCAAAATGAGATTCTCCTGCTTTTGAGGGATTTTGATACATTTTTCTTTCCTTTCTCAAACACCCTTCTCACGACAAAATATTTTCAAATACAAAACAACTCTGACAAAAAAAAAAAAAGATTTATAAAAACAACCCTACACGAAAAGCATTTGGAATTTATTTTCCAAAATGGATCGTGCAATATTTTCGTGTCGTGTATTTTCATTAATCCGTTATTTGAATGATTCAAAGTTTTCTTTTTTCTTTTTTCTTTCTGGGTCGGAAAATTCAAAGTTTCCTTAATGGTAAGGCGGCCTTTTGCCCATCTTTTGAGCGGACACAACGCATGACGACCTACTTGTTACCAGTGAGGAAATAAAAAGTTTTGTTAAAAAAATGATTTTTCGATCAACATCGAGGTCGTCGTTCGAATTTTTCTCTACGAAGAACGAGATCTAATCACCTGCGGTGGTGCGATGACGAGCCAACGAGCCCCTCCCCCACGGCAGCCGGGCTCGCGGTCAGATCCCGCGCCACGTCAGACGGAAGAGACATCCTAGGGCCCGCGGCGGCTTCCCAGTTCGAGCCCACGGGAAGTTCGGTGGGGGCGCTCGCCCCGGATCCCTACCGCCCCCAGCGACTAGCGACTATCCCGACCAATTGAAATCCGGATTTGGAGTCCGCCCGTCACTGACCAAAACTTCCGACTCACTGAAAGCGAAGAAGACGAAGGAGAAGGAGAAGAAGAAGGTTGCCGCCGCGGCCGCCGGAACCGGCCCGTTTGACCCCCGTCGCCGCGTGGATGGGCCAGTCAGCTTCGACGGCCTCACTCCAGATCCGCCGCGACTCCACCAGCCCCGGCCACAGCCCCGGCCACGGCCGCCGCTCGGGGTCCAAGGCGTCGCCCCTCCTCTCGCCGATGCTCGCCGACGGAACCAACGCGGCCGACGCGGCCGACGCGTCCGACTACATCTCCCAGCTGCCCGACGAGTGCCTGGCCTGCGTGTTCCAGTGCCTCGGCACCGGCGACCGGAAGCGGTGCTCCCTCGTCTGCCGGCGGTGGCTCGCCGTCGAGGGGCAGAGCCGCCACCGGCTCTCGCTCAACGCGCGGGCGGATCTCCTCCCCCTGGTCACGTCCCTGTTCTCGCGGTTCGATTCCGTCACCAAGCTCGCCTTGAAATGCGACCGCAGATCGGCCAGCATCGGCGACGAGGCGCTGGTCCTCATCTCGCTGGGGTGCCGGAACCTGACGCGCCTCAAGCTCCGCGCGTGCCGCGATCTGACCGACGCCGGCATGGCGAGGTTCGCTAAGAACTGCAGGGGCTTGAAGAAGCTGTCGTGTGGATCCTGCGCCTTCGGAGCGAGGGGCATGAACGCGGTGCTTGATAGTTGCGCATCCCTGGAAGAGTTATCGGTGAAGCGGCTCCGTGGCCTAGCCGGCGATGGAGCTGCGGCCGAGCCCATAGGGCCCGGCGTAGCTGCAGCTTCCCTCAAAACGATTTGCCTAAAGGAGCTATACAATGGACAGTGTTTTGGTCCGTTGGTCATAGGTTCCAGGAATTTAAGGACTTTGAGACTGTTTAGGTGCTCAGGTGAGTGGGATAAGCTGCTCCAACTGATGGCTGACCAAGCAAATGGTGTGGTTGAGATCCATCTTGAGAGACTACAGGTGAGCGATATCGGTCTTTCTGCCATCTCTAATTGCCCTGATCTAGAGATTTTGCATCTTGTAAAGACAGTAGAGTGTACGAATATGGGGCTCATGTCGGTGGCTGAACGTTGCAAGCTGTTAAGAAAGCTTCACATCGATGGATATAAGGCAAATCGCATTGGCGATGAGGGCTTAATGGCTGTAGCTAAGCATTGTGCTAATCTGCAAGAACTTGTTCTTATTGGTGTCAATCCTACCAAATCAAGTTTAGGTTTGTTGGCGTCAAATTGCCAAAACTTGGAGCGCTTGGCATTGTGTGGTAGCGATACTGTTGGTGATGTAGAGATTTCGTGCATTGCAGAAAAATGTATAGCCTTGAAGAAACTTTGTATTAAGAGCTGCCCTGTCTCGAATGATGGTATGGAAGCATTAGCTAATGGGTTCCCTAATTTGGTAAAAGTGAAGGTTAAGAAGTGTAGAGGAGTGACTTGTGAATTTGCTGAGTGGTTGAGAACGAGCAGGGGGACTCTTGCAGTTAGCTTAGACAGCGGTGAACATGAAAATGCTGATGTCAGTACAAGTGACGGCGGAGTGCAAGACAATGGGGTTGAATTTCCACCGGTAGTCAGCCAACTGGCTGCTGCTAATATTGCTTCATCAAGTAATGGTCCTACTCGATCTTCATCAATCAAATCTAGGTTAGGGATGCTGAGTGGAAAGAATCTCGCTTGTACTCTTAGAAGGTGGTCAAATGGCAGTAACCTTTCATGAAGTAAATAGACTTCTGCAATTTGCAAAAAGGAAATTGGTATCATCACCTTTATTGGTTCACATTGATTTTGTATCTTTTTATCAATTCTGTTTGAATGTCATCATGTAATGTTGGTTTCTGGTTACTGAATTGAAATCCAATCTTTAACTTTAAAAGTTTTGGTTCATGTTTGCCCACATCCATATTTAAGCATATTTATCCTATTCTTATTGTTGTTCTTGTCAAAGTGAACTTATGATGCTGACAATAGAGCGAAATAAATGATGTTGCCAGTATAGTTATGGTAATGTTTTGGAGGATGAATAAACATTTGATTAAGGATTATGAACATGGCAAATCTTTAGAGGATAGTTTTATATGTTCTCTCATTTTAAGTAGGTGTAGATGTTCCGACATAAAAAAAGATAGGTGTAAATGTTACTGCCTTGCCATTTCCTTATGTCCGACAGGAAGGTTATCTGAACACTTTCCTGTTATAATCTATTTCATAAAAATTATTTCCTTTTCTTCCATCATCATTGAGATGTAGTACAGTACAATATCAAAACTTGTCAAACAGAGCTGTAATAAAATAGGCTCACTTGTACTATTGGGATATCTGGCTAAGAAATTTGTACCTGAAACCTGCATGTATTTTCCACATCTCGTTCGTGGTCGCTCATAATGCAAGGATAGAGCTTTTGTTATGCCCACCTCTCTAATAGGCGTAAAGTTCTTGAAGTAATGGCAGATAGCCCAATCCATGAAGTTCTTCACACCTTAAAGTTATGTATCATTTCCTTCATCCTTTCATTTTCTCGATCTCCATTCTATGCTGAACGTGTGCCGAAGTCAACATACATTAACTGTTGAGAGTTTGGTTACACTTTGGTTGGCAGTGGTTTTATCAGCCGAGACCCTGCTAATGTAGTGATCAGTTGATCAATCCGTGCGGAGCAGAGTATGAAGTTAATTTTCACTTTGCTTTGTCAAAATTCCAACATCAAATAGGATGTTTAAAATATAAATAAAATTACGGGTGTGTGGTAAGCGATGCGCTTCTCAAGGAGCCACATTTTTGTGCGTATACATGCCTTGCCGCTTGTAGTGAAGATTTATATCACCCGAGCTTTCAGTTCTTCTGCCTTTATCCAGACTAGCAGGAGGAAGTGACTTGGTTTAACTTTCTTTTGAGCAGAAAGATGCCAGATTTCGCGAAACAAGTAGGCAGGTCCACGTATTATTGTTTTTATTTGTAACCATTCTAGTGTCCGTTCAAGAGGTACTAGGGGGACAATATCTTTCTTATCAACGCATGCCCAATTCCTTTTCGGCTGGTGTCTCCATTTACAAGTTTGGGTATATTTTAACGACTCTTGATTCATACTATTATGTGAATCGGGGGCATAGGGCAATGTAAACATGCTTTGATGTTTAAATGATAAACATGGGTTCGATACTGAATAAAGATGGTTTATGTAGGCTGGTCCAACTGGGCTTTGGGGAGAATTCTAGCTGTAATTTATTCCAAGTTCGTGAGATGGTTTTGTTTCCGATCTCTTTTCGCAATGTGAAATTGTAAATAAATGACTTGGAACTTTGGTAAACTAATAGGGCTTGTGCATATGTAAGTGGTCGATGGCTTTCGAACCCCCCTCCCCCCCAACCCCCACCTCAAAAAAAAAAAAAAAAAAAAAAAAAAAAAAGAAAAAGAAAAAAAAAGTGGTCGACGGCTGAGGTGCCCCGTTTTACATGTGTTCGGTAGTGCTTTTTTGGGTCTTTTCTCCAATGCTAAATTAGTAATTGAAATGGTCGCTTTAGCCCGAAAGTCGCATTGGCTGGCCTCAACCAGGTCATTCCGTGTAGAAAAAAGCACGGAAAAGCACACGAAGGTTATGCAGCACCCTCAAAAGTCATTTACTTTAAAGGCGGATATCATGTGATCATAACATGACTTAGTCATGAAGACATGGGTTACAGACTTCTAGTGTTGTTAAAGATAGAAATGAGATTTGCGAGTTCAGATGTCAGGCTCGTGCAAGTTAAAGGACCTGCTCCTGTCTTGTCAATCTTAAAGCCAAGGGCCATTGAAGGAATATCTCGACCCAAATTAGGCTGGCCCCAACCAGGTCGCATCCCGTGTAGAGAAGCATGGAAAAGCACATAAAGGTTTTGCACCGCCTGCACTGGTCATTTGCCTCAAACTTCAAAGGTGGATATCATGTGATGTGAATTACTCGTGACATGGCTTTAGTCATGAAGATGTGGGTTCTGGTGTTGCATGAGAGAGCGATGAGATGGTGGGTTCAAACGTGGTTGACGTGCAGATTAAATGACCTGCTTTTTTGTCTAGTCAATCTTCCAGGCAAGGGCAATTGATGGAATATCTTGACCCACATTCATTAATGAAAAGCGACTTCATGCATTTATTTCGTTGAAAATTCAAAATTTGAAAATTATTTTTCAAAAAAGAATTTATTATGGATTAGTTAATGCAAAATATTTTCATTATCAAGCACAATTTATGTTTAACTATTTTCATGAGGGATACAAAATAATTTTTATTAATTCATTTTTATAAATGATATTAGTGACTATTTCTTCTTTTTTTTTGGTCAGTTAGTGATTATTTCTTGAAAAAAATCCAAAATTTTGAGTTTTTTTTTTTTAAATAAACGCACCCAAATTAAGATTTAGTTTTTGAATTAATTTTCCAGAACATAAGAAAATGTCAAAGCGCCTGCCCTTTTATTTTGGTCAAGTTCTACACAACCAATACACAGAACAAACTACTACCAAATACAAGTGACAGAAATTAACTATTCCGAGCGACCAACTCTCCAGCCACCACTACCTTGTCTAAAAATATTCTGACTCGGGACATTAGAAACTCGGAAATAACAGTAATGACCTCGCTCAACTGGTTATTAGCATCAGTATCATATCACTGAAAAACTCCAGAACCCTCGACGGCATCTTTTTATTGGAAGAAACCTCGGCATCTCCACTAACAAGTGATGACACAGGACATAGAAGTTCCCGGGTTCAAATTCAAGCAGGCAAATCAACCAAAATAGCATTTCTGCCTATAACTAAAAGGGCAGTTAAATGATTAGCACAACAATTCACTAGAAACGCTGGTTTGTAAGCACAAACATGGGAATTTGATTTCTCCATATCCCCATTCATTTAAGCTGCTGGAGCCAAAAAATTCCGTTTGCATGGAAAGAGATCCATGAGGTGACCGTAAAGAAGGATCTGGCTATCATGATTCTTTAGCAAGTTTCAAAGGCACACTAGGAAAAGAAAAGCAGCAAAGATAAAGAGCAGAACAGACTCCATAAGGTTTCGGACTTGCACGTTACCATACCACTGAGCAATCACTGTTGCCTCAACAGCAGCTACATGATACAAAAGATGACGGATATTGTATTAGCATGTGATTAAAATTATGAGATGGGAATTGCATTATCTAAGGTGCACACACGTGTAGTATCATGGTATGTCAGATTTTTGCCAGAGAACACTCAGAAAGTGCTTTCCAGATATTCCTACCACTCAGACTGGAAAACAAAAGTTCCTAGCAAGAGACTTATAGATGGTGTCGCATATGCATCTGCATCACATTTCATCCAGTTACTTCACCTGTTGAGCATCTAATTAAATTATAATTCGAAATAATAAAGATGAAGAAAAGAAAGAAATCTTCAAGAATGCACACTTCCTTTGCAAATACGTTGCCCGCGGCACCAGGAAGGCAGCATACAAAAATCTCTCTACTTCATTTTCTTCTCTTTTGCCGCTTGTGGCTTGCTGTACAAAATGATCTGACTCAAGATTGTTCCATTCGTCACAATACCAATGACTGAGCCCAAAACAACTGAAAAATTTGTTAAGGACACCAAATGCTTCATAATTGAATAAGTGGTATGAAGAGGGAAAGAATCTAAGGAAACAATCAATCTACAGTGCCTAAGCTTCCATCTTGAAAATAGAGGTACAAATGGTCTGAACCAATGGTTGGTTTGTCGCTCAACTAGTAAATATGGAAAGAATGATTGCAAGTTCAAAGCAAAATTCTTGTGGAGACAGGAGACCTTCAAGAACAACTCACATCACTGAAGGAATGATAACAATTATAAAAAATAAGTCAAAATTGCTTTTGTTTGCTGGCAAACAAAGTAAGAGGAAAGGGAATAAGAAAGCGTGGCTATTCCACAATCAATTTCGAGATTCAACGTATAAAACTATGCATGTACAGCAGCACAGCAAATAGGAGATGCAGTGTTTACTGGAAACAGCTTGAACATTGATTTTTTTTTTTTTTTTTTTTTGGGCCAATGGTTTCAGTATTAATGGAATTACAACATAATTTAATAAATTTCTTTTCCTATAATAATTTCTCGGGTTTTCAAGAAGTCAAAATAGAATAACTACTCATTTATTTTTTATTCTTTGATTTACTGATGGTCTCTAATCAATATTAAATGACATAAGTACTGAGTACAAGTCCATGCAATGCACACAAAAATAACTAGTTTTCAATGGTAGGCGCTCTCTCAACGCGGGGTATGTAGGAAGAAACAGTTTTAAGGATACCACTTGTAGGTGCTTTTTCCTGGATGCTCGTGAAAACTCTAACTGCAAAAGATATCAAACCAAAATACGTAAACCAATCGCATAAGTCATCCTTGAAATGCCAACTTGGTTACTTAAAGGCAATTTGACTCACCCATGGAACCAGCGGAATTCATCAATGATGTCAAGAAGCTGAGTTCCCCTGTGCTTTTGTTCTGCAACAATAGATTGCAATCGTTTTCATGACAGAGGCAACTAAAGACACACATACAGTGATTGACCAAGGATGCCAAATAGAATTCAAATTGGAAAGGGAGATAGATTGCTTATAAACTCCGATGCCCTTGAAAGGATTTTCAAACTTCTTGCAAGGAATGGAATATAATGCATTTGAATGCACATGCATAAGATAGAAGTTAAAAGAGTTGCCAACGAGGAGCACATCCAGTGGTGCAGCATGACCAAAACAAGCCAGAAGCAAGTCTCTTGCAACATTCGCAGACCTAATAAAGCAACACCATATATCCATGATCTTATACCAGGGCAGACATGAACTAGTTCCCAATTCTCAAAGAACCAATATGTGCAAATTCTAAGGTACCACGACCTTCTCTATTTACAACTGGCAAGTTCAAGTATTGTTCTTTTAAAGTTTACATAAAAATTAAGTAGGATAAGGATCATATCATAAAATATAAAAGTACAATTCCTCTCCTCCAATAATTTCTATCAAAATCATATGGGACCCTCAGGTTCTGAGATAGCTTTGAGAGTACCTACTATAACTAGACAACTTAGTATTATAACAGTGAATGCACTGCAATTTCTTGCATGAAAGTTTTTTGGCCTCCACTTACTCGGAAGTTTTCCCATATCTGTGGAACTCTTGCGAAGAAAAATATTGCATGCTGAGATGCCTGCAAGACAGAATCTCAATTTTAAGAAAGCTTCTAAAGGCACAGGGGGATGGTACTTGGAGAAGAAAGACACTTGTTACAGGGTACTCACATATAATGCTTCAAAAAGAACAGGATCAATTTGACCAGCTAAAATGGTCGGTGCTACTGCACAGTATCTGAGAAACCCAGTTAAGGAGAGCAGCTCAGACTATCATATAGACTCCAAATTATAAGACAAACTAAGGGTGAACCAGCAAAAACAGAAGAAGGATACATTAGAGGCCTGATCCACATCTTGATTCCCATTGGTTGCGAGAAGTAATACATGATAGCAACTAAAATTATAGCTGAAAAGCAGCCAAGCGAGAGAATTAGATCCTGTACGATAGAGTTTCTTGGAATAGAATAAAACATAGAAGTACATGCACTTATCTAAAACATAAGATGGAAAAAGATATGCCAACGACATTTGTAGTTTGACAAACATACTGATTGAATAATATACTCTGATGGTGCCTAGTCTCATTCGCTAGATACATCCATGATCACAATCCTAAGGAAAGGTTTTTTCTGTTTCATACAGAAATATATCTCCGAGAATTTTTAAAATCTTTAAAACCTAATTATATCTCTCTTGGGCTCATGGCCAAGAAACTGCTCAAACTTAGCTCAAGTTGATGTTGTTCTTGGATACCAGAACTTGCAACATCATAATTCTAAGGAGATTCAAATGAAGGCATAGTTCAATATCGACTATGGCCACCACAAAAAAATTCAAGTGCATTCCATGGTATGCTGGAAATATACAGAAATTGTCACTAAATGAAAAGAAAATAGGCCATTGTCAATGAACAGAATCTTCACGGAGTCTATTTACAGAGAGAGAGAGAGAGAGAGAGAGAGAGAGAGAGAGAGAGAGAGAGAGAGAGAGATTCCTCAAAGTTGATTTCACTGGTTGGAGGAAATTTCCTCCAATCAGGAATGGAGGAAAATATAGCTCTATAGCTTACATCAAATAGGTTAGTTGCAAGATATAGTTTCCAGTGATGGAATTTTTATTATCATACAGCTGTTGCTATTCGGTAAAAGATGCATGTGCTTCCGATAATGATAAGTTGATGTGACTAGATGAATGTGTCTTTTGGGAACTTTTAGATGTCTTAGCTTTGTAACAATTACCATAAAGAAGAGCTCAGACAAGCTGTCACTTCTTAAAATTTGCTCAGACAGATTGTTTTTTTCCCTATCATTTTTCCCTTATCCTAACTACATTAGATTCGCACAATTGGTCCATGTAAAAAAATAAATAAATAAATACCATCTGCTTTGGTTCCCCTCTGGTTCCACTATCCCCCAGCCCAGTCAATTGATGCTTGTGCATGAAGTGCAAATGCGTTACACTTTTTAAGTTTCAGAGTTTAATAAACTGTGTTTGACCCATGGGAAGCACTGCATTACAACTCAGATATTTCCAACATCGACTATACATGGATGCAGATTAAGACAAACCTTGGATAAGAAGAAACGCCAATTCACCATAAGCCGAAAAGGGGAGCCCTTTGTGTAGACAGTATGCCAGAGCAATAGTGTAACCCACTACTTCAAGCTCAAAAGCCACCATACTAAGGCCCCTAATACTGCTATGCTTCAAAATCTTCATTATCTACAAGAATATACGCCCAAAACCACAGAATCAGAAAACGATATGAATACAATTGAAGAGGCCCGCAGCAGCTTGCTCTTTAAGTAGCGTCTCCTGCGGGAAGATACAAACTTTACCCCCAAATCAACCTCTAAATTTGCTTTCCGAGACGAACAATTCGAACCCGATTACACGAGCTATCCAATTTCACAGAAACGGGTCAAGCCTTGCATCAAAATCTCGCATTCTTTTCTAAGAGAAGAAATCAAGAATTGGGTTCTGTCTCTCAGGCACTCCGCGACTAGCAGGGGAATACCAATTGACCACGGTACAGAAAGGGTTATGGTCTGGGCATCAAGAAGAAGAAGAAGAAGAAGAAGAAGAAGAAGAAGAACCTGAGGCAGCTTGACGGTGGTGGAAGCAGCAACGATGGCATAGCCGAGGAGCTTGGACAGCAGCGGGAGGAGACAGTCCTTTTCTGGGATCTTCCCATCGCGAAGAGATCCGAAAGCGCAGCTGAAATCGATCCCGAAAATCTCCATCTCTCCCTCTCTGTCGATCCAAGAGCGCCTGGAGAAAAAGTGGCAATTTCCTGGACTCGTTAGTACGGATCTGAAAATCCAAGGGCTTGGGGGTGTGTTTGTGCGGGTCCGAAGTTACACCGGTCGTGTCGTGTTCGGAGTTTTGTCAATTTTCTTGATATTCATGTGCTTCCGATGCTGCGTTCGCCTTTGTCCTTTTCGTAGATGATTTATATTTTTGTTAATTTAAGGTTGTTAAAATATCTGTGACCTCAAATTCTCATCATAAATAAAAGACGCGACCCGAATTTCTTGACTTGTTATTTGATCACGAAATTGTCTTTATTATTTCAGCAGGCCATGTTAACGTGTGTTGGTGAAGCAATTGCTAAATTTACTCAATAATGAATATTAGTTACATACATTAAGAGAAGAATAAGGGTAGTAAAAGATTGTAAATTTGTTTGTTGATTATTGATGAGAACTTATACAAAATCTCGCACGAAAATTTTTCAGAAAGAGAAGCCAAGCTCTAATTTTTTTTTTCCAAATTACTTTAGATTTATATTCGTGCAATATTCTCCATTCTCGTTAATAGTAAATTTAAAGTTTGGTTTCGATTGATATTGATTTTGTTTGATTTCATAATAAAATTAAATTTCTGGGGACGGATCGACCTACTGAATCTAACGAGCTGGATTTTGCTTGCTCGCTCCGTCTTCAATTTAGTATAATGTCACGATTGAATAAAGAAGAAAAGGGCATACGAAAATGAAGGTGTTTTAGTTTCAAGTTCGATGCTACTCTCTTGCTAAATCGCCTTCTTTTATGGGCGTAGGTATGACCGTGAACCATCAATGGGACTTGAGAAAAACACAAGGCCATTAGCTAAAGTATGATATGTTCAAGCTTTAATACAGTTAGGGAAAACTACTGATGAGGTTTTTCTTATCATAACCATAAACAATATCGGCCAACGATGTAAGTTGTAACCAGACATGCTAAAACGAACTTTGCCCCATTGACACGCGTGCACGATGTTGCCATGTAACTTTTCCTTGAAGATTTCCTAAAAGATTAAAGATGGCGAATCGAGTTTACTTGATGGGAAAATAACTCGAGCCCTGAGTTGAAGGCCGATATGCCGGTTAAGCCTATTCAAGGGAGCCAGAGGTTGCTAGATACGTTGCTGAATTGTATGGAAAGTGGTGGGGATGGGATATAGGGATGGACAACGCCGCAAATGATGGTTGCTGCTGCCCGAGTGCAAACGAATGAACAAATGAAGTTGTTTTTCTCTTTCTATTTGCTTACTCGAGCAAATGGGTTCATGATGCAATCAGAAAGCCATTGGGCATTGGTTTAGTCATTCCTATTCTCGAACTACTTAAAGAATGCGGAGGAGGGTCAAAGTGGACAGTACCAAAAGAAAACAGGGAATTATTGGTCCCTAACAAGGACTTCTTCAGCACACATCTATAGCCCACAAAGAAAAGACCGCGGGAGCAATGGCGAGAAGCTGATCGGTTGTCTTGAGACATCATAAACTCCTCCTTTGTCCCTTTGATGATTGCCAAGCAAAATCAGTGACTCATGGTCCAATAACAAAGAGTGATCTTTTGTTTATATGTACAGTGATCACCTTATCTGTATCAGCACATAGAAGCTCGCTTGTTCAGTACCATGCAACGATCAAATTTCCAGAGATACTTCTGTTGGTGAGGTGATGCAGTACACTCACGTACATTCCTTAGGCACATAGGACCAAGACAAAAACTTCCAAAATGCGCTTGGCTGTGTTAGCGTGGTAGAACGAGTATCTGGCATTTCCTAGGAGAGCAGTGGATACAAAGGAAGTACTAATTTAAAGATGCCCGTTGGACCAATGTATGAGCATCACTTTTGCAAATCCTTGAGGTAAAATTGAAGCTAACCATGGATACCCATTTCCAGACAAGTTTTCCATGTCTCTGATGATAGTGTATTCTCCATCCAAGAGCTTTCTTGGTGATGGACTTTTGGACATTTAATTCTTGTTAAGTTACGGGTGAAAAATCTCTATCTAGCTCACTGTCTCGACCATCTCATGCAATCTGCAAGGAGGCATCTACTTTCATTAATACATCGAGTCCCTATATTATGACTTCGCAAAAACCCAATAAACCTGTTGCAGAAGTACAACATTTTTGCCCGAATGGCGAGTTTCGAGTGTCTTCTCCAATGCGCCGTTCTTCTTTGAATGTGACATGGTATGATATTGTGGCGGAGCTGAGGTTAGTGCTTTAACAGCATGTGCATGTTCCAAACGACAAATATGCCCGAAACCGTACTCAACATTCATGATTGTCTATGAGTATTTGCAAAATGGAGATCTTCTCTGATCCCTCCACATTCTCATAATGAAGACTAACAAGGGGGCACAAAAGCATATCCAGCATTAAGCAACAGAAAGCATTCAAAGGACTGAGCATACTTCCTCTTAAGTAAATTTAACTGATCCATAAACAAACATGCTGGAAGCCAGGAACAATCAGTCTGTTGACAAATAAAACATGAACAATAAATACAGCACTATATACATAATCTTCGTCTGATTAACATCAATTAAACTTTTCAACTGTTTGGTAATACTGATAGGGGACTCAGCTGTAATCCCCTTACTATAGTGAAATGAAGTAGGTGTATGGAAGTGATTCGCTGCAATTGCTTCACTTTGGCAAAGCTGTTCATCCCAATACTTAAAAGGCAAACCTTCTCATTACGCGCTGCTCTTCTTGCCACCACTCCCAAAGGCCCAGTGAAACTGTGCTGGGGTACGCTTCAATGCCTTAACACTAAGAGGGTTGTTCTTGCTCTGCGGGAAAAATCAATATCAGCAAAATCCAATCCAAACATATAAAAGGAAATACCCTCAGATGGTAATGAGGCCAATATCAAAATGTTAACTGATCAAAGCAAGAGTTTTCACGGTTTATTACCATCAAGCAGGTTCCTTCATATACATTGCAGATGGGGTAGTCATGAGGGCAGCAGCTTTCATGGTCCTCACAGCATGTGGCAGCCTCAAGCGGGCAGCATCCCCAGGCGAAGCAATAGTTGGCATACTGATAGACGCAGCAGCAAGTCGTGCTCTCAGGACAAGAGTAATAACGATCGCAAGTGGTCGGTGGTTTTATTGGAGACGGGGGAGATGGCCCTGGGTTTGGGGGATTCGGGCCATTTTTGATGGGGTAAGATGCTTCCATTGCGATCCCACACTTGCCAGTTATAGTATTGGTCAAGCTACGCTCCATTCTGATATAACCTTGCTCTCCCCAGCTTTTGCCCCAAGAGTTCTTTACGATCCAGTAATTCATACCTTTTTCTGTGCCATATCCTACAGCAGTCACTCCGTGGTCCAGTGCAGTACCACATCGTCCACTGAAAACACCCTGCAAAAATTACAGTTAAGAAAATCAGTTGCTGATGCTTGTGGCACAAAACTTTTAAGCTCAATTCTTAGTTTTCTGAGGGATGCATGTTACAATTCAAGAATGCTTCCAGAAAGATGACGGTTGGTGATGTTCTGTTGGTGTAACTAAAAGAGCAAACCAGCTTACTCAATTCATTTAGGAAGAAGGCTTGAGAAAGGCATGAGTTAACCCAGGGGAACTTATTCATGAAAAGGGTTTTTTAAAGTTGTATAAGCTGCAGATTCACAGCTTACTTCATGTTCGTTAATCTCTCTCTTGGAAAGAGACACAAAAGTTGTCATGCTCAGGAGAGGATCTTACCGACTGGTACAACTGAAATTCCCGACCACCGGCTTCAATGGCCACACTCACTGGTTGATTAGCGACTGCCTTTTGCAATGCTTTCTCGTCGTTTGCTGGAACATCCTCGTAATCATCTATAGTAACAACCTTGGCATTCTTCTGCAGAACAGAATAGGAAAAAACATGAGACAATCCTTATCAAAATGCTTCTCTCTAACCACCAAAAGACAGATGGATCAAAACTGACTCGATATTGGTCACATTTGCCATCGACAGCTTTATACGGATAATCTTCCTCAGAGTCAATGCCACCATTGTTGATGATGAACTCGAAAGCATAGTCCATGAGACCTCCATTGCAACCTTCATTATAAGTAGTATCGCAGTCCACCAGCTCCTGCTCCGACAGCGAGATCAGATCGCCAGTCACAAGTTTGTTTATCCCCTCCACGGCAGCAATGGTGGAGAAGGCCCAGCAACTCCCTGATTTTATCAGATTCAATTCAAACACAATCATATATCTTCGAACATGAAGTATTAGTGGTCAATATTAAGACTTCAATGACCCCAAAACTCGTTAAACAAATGTGATTTTAAGTATATGGCAATCCTGAAGTGAGTTACACAGCTTCGGTTGACATGAAGACCCTAAAAGTTCTGAGCAGATTGAGACTTCAGGAGGTCTCATCATCTAAATGTTTCTCGTCCCTCTTAAGCCATGTTGACGATGCCATTTTCGCATGCATCTTTTGATCTCTGTTCATTTACGCTTCAAGCCTAATGGGTCACCAGGCCAATAAACAGGTGTGAAGCGGGCGCAGGGATACTCGTTAGTCGTGTAATGGAAGCAATACCATACTAATCACGTTTCTCATACTCTTGCTTTCGCTGGTTCATTGTGTCTACAGTATTTTACACGTACCAAAGGCATATTCTGATCTCTCTTTTTTTTTTTTTTACTGTAATATGATCTAAGATAATTCCATTATTTCGGCAGAAAATTAATCAGATAGACGATGAGATTTACTGATCACCATGAAAGAAAAATATTTTCCCAACACATCTTATCATCTGATCTACCACAAAACGAGTACCATACTCTAGTGTCTTGATTCAAACTCAATTTATTTCCATGAGCTGGTTCAAGTAGAGGTCAGTTACGTAAAACCTCTCCGCTGCGTAAGAACCGAAAGATCATTTTCAAAAGAAGTTCGGCACAAGCAGCTTCATGGACACTCTCTCACATGTTCAAGTCTCTAATCTCACGTTCCCGATTAGTTTATTTATATTTTATTTTTTCCTTCACTTCTCCTGACTGAGTATTCCAAAAACCAAACCACCTTACACCAGAACAGATAAATTCCTGCCCAGCAAATCCATGATTAAGCAGTCTTACTACCGCAAAAATCTCGTGTTAATAGACCCCAAAACGACTTTTCTTCTTCTTTTCCGAGACTACTCGAGCAGCATTCAAAAAGTTCGCGTAATGACTCGGGTGTCACGTTCTAAGAAAAGTCAAATTTAACCTAACCCCCCATGAACTCTTCCTTCCTGACGAAGCAGTGCACAACTGGAACACGACACTCTTCTGGCTTTAATATAATAACAAGACCGCCCTTCGCAATCCTTTGCAATCCTTCGCAATTATCATCCCGACCAACCCAAGAAGCACGTTCCTAATATATTGTCGTCTTCCAGACCCCTCTGAACGCAAGCAATGATTCGTGCGAGGACAAAAGGAAATGGGAAACTCCGACGAAGACAGATAAATAACCCGAAGATAAAGAAACAAACAAAAGACAGCGAACCCCGTGATAAATAAGGAAAAATGGGCATTTTAGTTGGCATTCCTCTTGTTTTCAGCTTCTTACTTACTTTCCCAATTTAAAATTTATTATTATCGGAAGCTTTATTTAATAAATATCAACCTCTTTCAATCACCTGAAAATTCTCGTGATTTTCCCAAATGAAATTAATTTTCCGATTTTCATGTAGAGCTCAACTACAAATTACTCTCTCTCTTTATTTATTTATTTTTTTCCCCTCGGAGTCAAACCAAGTTGTCCGAAGGTCCCTTTTTTTTTTTTCCCCAAGAAATCGTGAGTTATCAAAAGTAGAGAATCGCAGAGAAACTCACCGCAGCTTCCCTGATCCTTGACGCCGACCACCGCGCCTTCCTTCCTCCAGTCGACAGACTCCGGCAGCTGCTCCCCGAGCCGCGGCTCGTATCGGCGGCTGCTCCGGCTCTTGGCGAGCCGCCTCCTGGCGTCGGGGCGGGCCCCAAGATACGTGGACCGGTACTCCTCGTTGGTCAGGTCGGCGAAGCGGTTCAAGCCGAGCGTGTAGGTCCGATGGGCGGAGTTGTGCTCGTCGATGAACCGGAGATTGTCCTTGAAGATATCGAACCGCCTCTCCTTCTCGCCCAGGGCGTTGTAAGCCTTGCCGTGCTTCACGAGCCACGACTCGTAGAGGGCCATGACCTCGGCGTCGGTGCGCTGGCCGGGCTCGCCGCCGTGGGCCCGGTCGTAGCTGATGATCGACATGTCTGCGGCCGACGATAGGGCCAAGAGCATGAGGAAGAAGAACATCCCCATGGGCGATCTTGATGGCCCGTGAAGACCCATCTTTTCTCTCTCTCGTTTGCAGATGGGTTTTTTTTCTGCGGCGAGAGAGATGAATGTGGAATGCTGGTGATGAGTGACGATGGTGGGGTTATAAAGAAGAGAGAGATATTTTTTTTTTCTTTTTTTTACACTAAAAGAAGAGAGAATGTAATTTATTAGGGATGAAATATGAGGGAATGTAATTTATGAGGAAAAATACAAAGGGAGTAATTAGGGGCGATAGAGGCATTTCAGCCATAATTGGTGAACGGAGGCTGCTGGCAAGTGATGGTCTGCCACGTGCGACGCATGTGGATGAGGCGTGATTGGCTAGAAGTGGACATAAAGAAAGCTAGGGCGGCCCCACCCACTGGCAATTTGAACCTTTTCGAGACTTTCACTTGTCTTTTTTTGTTGCTTTTCACTTTTTCTTTGAACCCGGGGGAAAATTGTTTTTCTTTTCGGCTCTCTTCTTTTAGTGAGAAAAACTCTGTAAAAATCGGTAGTACCCATCTGACAAGTAAAAGAAGAGGAGCAACCGGCGCTAGGCTCCCTCAAAATGGCCACATTCAAAAGTTTAAGATCGACAAATCCGTTGATAGAGTCCTCACAATATTAATAAATTATATTAGTATTAGGTTACATGTTATGAATCGTTCGAAGATTCGCTCGTGATGTGAATTGAATTTATAATATCATAAAAAAATGTAATTCTTTTAGTATTTGCCTAATCGCTTTGATAGTACATCAACACTATTTGTTTAAGTCTTATGAAGTGGGGGAAAAAGCAATTGAGCCAAACATAGATTAATTTGAAATAATTGGAACTTGAAGGATCACCTTAGTTTTGGGTCGAGATTCAAACACAGGAATCCTCCTTATTCTTGAGACCATGTCAAGAAATTAAAGTTCATCACTGACAAATATCATTACAGCTAAGAATCCATTTGACGTTACCGTGACTGAATTTTTTTGTGCATTTAAGAATGCGTGTTTTGATGTTGCAGCACTTAAAAATTGGATAGGATAGCTTCTTCAAAGCGATTAGATTCACTCGTTGATGGGGATGGTGCCGCGGTTACACTATGCTTGCAAAACACCTTATAGAAGCCACAATGCCTCTTTTTACATGTGGAAACTGTTGGAGGAAAAGTTGTACCAAACAAACGATTAGGGCCTCTTTGATAAGTTCGCGTAAGTGCTAAAGCCTACTATGCTTTGAATTACAAAAAATAGAACATGTTTGACATAACTATAACCAGTAAAAGATTCAATTACTATAATTAGCTTGACCTATAAATAACGTTGGACTTCAAAAAATTATAATTTAAAAATGTTGCGTCAAACTTTGAAAGCAAATAAATAATGCACATAGGACAAGTTGTTAGAATATGTCACCGAAGCATTGAAGTGATCAATTTTTATTCAATATGATACTTGGGGGATCACTCGAAAAGTTTCTATAGTGAAGTGAGAGTGCCTTGTGCAAGTTATGGTAATTTTGACGTCATTTCCCCTAAGAAGAAAACTTAAAATATATTTGGTACACCATATTTCTTTCTCTTCTTTTCCTCCATAATTATATGCATTCTTTTTATCGTTTCTAATCACCTCTACCAATTATAGTGTTAAATTTCTAAGTAATGACGGGTACTTTAAACTAAGGGTTCCAATTTTTCCTTTTATCAAAACGCCTTTAAAATCAAATTTTCCTCTTTCACGAGACGAGCATATTCTGTGCTATCAACTAAGCTCAAATAATCCCATTTAAACGAATGGATTTGTCATCTTTTGAGTTAATTCCAAGTATCCACACATTTGTAAGCAAACGAGAGTGATTTAAATAATACGAGAGTGATTTAAATAATCAGCATCTTGAAAATCCATATATCTCTAATTAAGTATAGTTTAATTTCTGCCCTTAGAATGTTCACAATTAACTATAAATTTGTAATTAGTATAAAAATTATAAGGTTCAATTTATTTCCCGGAAAATTAATGATTTGAAGAACATTTTCTTTCTCATTATCAACAATAATTTATATCTAAATATTTTCGTAAACGATATATTTTTTATCTATTTATTTTTTTAAGCAATAGAAATAATCGATTTCATGAAAATATTTTCTAAATAATATATCGTTCGCGAATCGTTGCTTCAAAAGAGACATCAATTAACAAATGACAAATATCTAAGATGGGTCCTGATTTTTTTAGGATCTCCCTACCGAATGGTGCCCGTCCCTGTCGGGCCAAAGGGACAAAGGACGTTGCAATTATGTAGCTGCGTGGGCCATGCAATAGATTCCTTACGGATCTTTGATTGTTATTTATGGGATAAAAGACAACCGGTCCCTTTGATAGCATGGTGCTTTGATATTTTGATATCGACGAGAATTGCAAGATCCGGCTAAGCACAAGCACCATGCATTACATGTCGCCATTCTTGATTTTCCTTGTCAAGCAAACGCGCTTGTCAAGAAAAAAAAGACAAGTAGATGTTAGTATCTCTTTGGTTATGAGATATTTAATTTAGTCCGAGTGACGAGTCGATGCGATTGGGATTAATATAGATACCAAATGTTCGATAAATCCTTCATCCACTATCTCATGCCATTCGGGTGTAAGATTTCCTAATTGCAAATCCATTGTAGTACACATTTCACCTCAACTCAAATTCCAATTATAAGGTGCACAATCACAAATCCAATGCATGATAGTGCTCATTGGCTTTTTCAATTAAGTAAGATGATCAATTATGTGAATAAAGTTTTCGTCATAATATATGTCGTGATGATATTATCACATATTTAGGTGAGAAAATTGAAGATCTCTACAAGAAAAGACAAGGCGAAGCAAGTGGTTTGACTTTTGATATTGCCGGTCGCCTTGGGACATAGACGGTTGTTGAAAAAATGACTGGAAAAAAGATGGAAAAAATGTAAAATTGTTAACCAAATATAAAGATGAATACAAAGAAGATGAAGGTGTATGGCAGTTTTCAATGATGATCTGACCGAAGACTTTGTCAATGTTGGACTTCAATTTTTTTTCAAATGCCATGTGGGACATAGACGGTGGTTTAAATGCCAGCTTACTTGGCTTTTTCAAACAAGGAACAAGACTAATTACTTAAATTAAGGTTTCTGTCCTAGTATGTATCGTGATGATGTTACATCATATACATAGAGAAAATTAAAGATCTCTACTAGAAGAGACCAGACAAAGCATGTGGTTTAACTTTTGATACTGCTGGTCGCGTTGGGACATAGACGGTGGTTGAAATTGGAAAAGAGATGGAAAAAATGTAAATTGTTAACCAAAGATAAAGATGAACACAAAGAAGATGAAGGTGTATGGCAGTTTTCAATGATGATCTGACCGAAGGCTTTGTCCATGTTGGACTTCAATTTTTTTTTTTTTAAATGCCATGTGGAATTTAAAAATTTAACGAAAAAGTCACGTATGATGAATTGCTAGAATATGCGGTCAAAAGCATTAAAGTGATTAATTTTTCTTCTGTACACTCAGATTATGCAGAAACTCATATGAAGTTGTGTTTAACTTAACCCATACACTAAAGAGGGCGTCGACAATTTTGAAATTTACCCATCAAGGATTGGTCTTTCCTCATTTAACTTTCATGAGGTTTTGCCATTAACAATGTAGGCTGCATTTGAGGATCATGTTGTTCAAGTAAAAACAATGAGCTTCTTGTAGCCAAGCAAGCAATCTAATGTTGATGTATAATGTTCTCGTATCTAGATAGTGTGATCTATCAAGTGAAGGCAACTGCACTAGTCAATTGTTATTTGCGCTGCTAACTACTAGCGAAATCAGCTCTTTTCGTTCCAGCTACTGGGTGGATCACGAGCCACTGAATAAACCAATCTGCAGAAGAGTGAACCCTTGAGAGATACGGCCTCTATGATGGTTAGTGCCTCAAGGAGTAACAGTGACACTGGAACGAAAAGTGCCATCGCCATTCTCATGGAATTGCTCCTAAAATCCATCTCTCTCTCTCTCTCTTCTCTGTGATAGTGTTGATATAATCCCATATTTAAGACATCATTTGGTAGATGATAGCTAAGTCAAACAGATTTCAGTTCAAAACATTAAAATTAAAACCTTTTAAGTTAAGATGACACATAACAGAAGAATGACCCTTTCAAGAAAGTTCAAATGGGAGTGGCTTTTATATGGAAGTTGTTCACTCAAACTTATGCGGCATGGGCATCTCGTGACACATATGCATTGTGCTAACTTTTGTAGTTGTTTCGAAATAAAGACAGCATTAAAGTTCACGCACTCCCGTGGAAAGCTCATTGAATATATTCTCGAAACGAAATTTTTTCTCATGTGGTATACTTAATCATTTTCTTCAAATCTTTATACCTTGTGTAATTTTCTTGATGACACAACGGGATAAAAGTGAGTAAACTCGCAGCTTCTGCACTGGGGTGCAAACAATGCCCACTCAGAGAAAACTCTTTTTTCTTTATTTCGAAAATAAAAATTAAGGTTGAATTACATCAAGATAGAGCCATATATATTTATTGATAAAGGCTAGTAAACACACCTAGAGTGGGGTGAATAGGTGTTTAAAATTTTCTTTAAAAAAAACTTTAAGAAGATTCAATCAACTTTGAAATATAAATCAGAGTATAAGGACTTGAAGTAAAACAATTAAATAATTAAATCGAATAGCAATATCAGTAAAGAGATTAAGGTAAGAAGAGTTGAACACAAGGGTTTATAGTGGTTCAGCTTAATCCAAGCCTACGTCCACTCTCCACACTGACAGCTCACCAGCTGGATTTCACTATGAATCAAAAGAGATTTGTATAGCTTGTAATGTAGACTTCTTCAGTAGAGAGTCTTAGTTATTACACACAAATCTTCACTATATGTTTCTCCCTTCTGTACACAACTCTAGCTCAAAGAAATGAGAGAATAGGGAACTTCAGAGATTCAGACTTTGAAATTTTTCTATCAACGCACACTTCGAACGACAATGACTCCACCTTTAAATACTCCCTCATGCCTTCATAGCCGTTGGCACTTTCCAAAGGAGTTCATCCAATCTATCCGTTGGAATGAATCAATTAAGGTGATCTTCTATCCGTTGGAATGAATCAATTAAGCTGATCTTCGAGCTGTCGAATGAATGTGGAAGATAGCTTGTCAATCCTGCTCGCCCATACAATTGGGATCTTGAGTTTTCATAAGTAGAACCCGCCAAGTTTTGCTTGTTCTTCAAAGGATATTCAAATTGAGATGGATCTTAATGAGAATAACCAAATAATTTTAAGCTATGTCCAGCTAGAGATATTCCATAATAAAATAAAACGAATCATTGAAGATATTATTCAATCTGTAAAATCGTAATTCATTAGTCTGGAAAGCTGTCAATTTGGGCAGACTCTGAAATTTGAGTCTAACTATTTTCAGACTTTGATAATAGAGTCTGGAGATCTTTAGACTTAAACATTTGCGTCTTGAACTCTTCAGACTAAATTGACGAAAATGTTTTGTTAATTTCAAAACATCAAAGGAGTTTTCTCCAACATTTATTTGCATGAGAACGTTCAAAAAAGAAAACAAAATTAGGAAGTTTTAACTAACTTTATTTGAATAAAATCAATCAAGATTCAAAAAATCATGAAGATAAAAAAAGAAAAAAACAAAGTTAAAAACCCTATTTAAATTCTATCGAAAAATCATTAAGGAAGCAAATACTATATCTATGTCTGTTGGCAAAAACTCAGTTCTACTTTTGAAAATGTCCACTGATTCTATTGAACAAATATATTTTAATCCTCCACATGGGTTTCGCATCAACTCTTCCTTGCTTCGAGAAAATATACCATCCAAACTTTTGCAACTAAACCATCAACCGAATAAATTTTTCCGGTGTAACGAGATCGATTTTCGGATGGCCAAAGAAGACTTTGATCATATGCAATCCACTAAAATCGCCAGTTTAACAACGTCCACATTTTAAGCCATGTTTTTACGAGCTCTTTGCCTTCTCTTTGTCACTCCAAACAGTCCCACCAAACGAGTCAGGGCTCATAGCGGCGGCTGCTCCGGCTCTTGGCGAGCCGCCTCCTGGCGTTGGGGTGGGCCTTTAGGTACATCGACTGGTACTCCTCATTGATTAGATAGGCGAAACGGTTCGGGTCGACTGTGTAAGTTTGGTTTCTGAAGTTGTGCTCATTGATGAACTTGAAGATCTCGAACAGCCTCTTCTTCTCGCTTAAGGCATTGTAGGCCTTGCCGTGCTTCACAAACCACGACTCTTGGAGGGCCATGACCTCTGCATTGATGTGCCGGTCAGGCTAGCTCCCGTGCGCCCAGCCGTAGCTGAGGATGGACATGGCCAATGACAAGGCCAGGGGCATGAAGAAGAGAAACACCCTCATAATTGATATTGATGGCCCGTGAAGATCCATCTTCTCTCGCGCGCGTGCATTTGAAGATGGAGCTTTTCCGGGGTGGAATTTGGAGTGCGGGTGACGAGTGACGATGATGGGGTTATAAAGCTCAAATATCTCTCTCCTCCACCACAAATATCTCCCGCAGCCATCGTCGGAACCCCAAAACTCACCATTGCCATCGGAATATCCAGACTCTATCCCTTTTTCGCTTCAAAATCATTGGCTTACCCAAGTTGGAAGTCGGGAACGAACTAGGAGTAGGAGACGAAGAAGAGTTTAAGAGGCCGTCAATGCTCTTTGGAGCCGGAGCCAGAAAGGTTATGATGGCAATGAGGACGAAGGTGAAAAAGGAGAAGGGGAGGGCTTAGAGGATGTGTTTGGTGAAATTTTTGGGGGTGCTTTTGGGAAATACAATTGTATCTCTAAAACTCTCTCAAGGCTTTTAGTTTAAGATAATTTCGAAGGTATTTTAGAATGCTGCATTTTCGAAATGCAATTTTTTCCCTTTCAACTTTGGCCTCACTAAACTTTCATGATTTCAAAAATGTCCATGAAAATTCTAACTTGGCCTCAGTCATCGGTGAGTAACCAATGAGCAACTGGCGTGTGATTGATGTGCCATAGGCGAGCCATCAACATTCACATTTTATGCCATGCTTTTATGAGCCCTTTCCCATCTCTGTCACTCCAAACGATCCCACCAAACGAGTCGGGGTCGTAGTGGTGGCTGCTCCGGCTCGTGGTGAGCTACCTCCCAGCATCGGGGCGTGCCCCAAGGTACATGGACCATTACTCCTCATTCGTCAAGTTGGCAAAACAATTCAAGCTGATTGTGTAGGTTCGGTTCTTGGAGTTATCCTTCTTGATGAACCGGAGGTTATCCTTGAAGATTTTGAACCGCCTCAGCTTCTTGCCTAGGCGTTGTAGGGCTTGTTGTGCTTCATGAGCCACGACTTGTAGAGGTCATGACCTCCACGTCGGTGCGCTGGCGGGCTCATTGTCGGTCTTGTCGTAATTGATGATGGACATTTCCGAAGTCAACAACAAAGCCAAGAGCATGAAGAAGAAGAACACCCCCATAATTGATCTTAAATGGCTCATATATACCCATCTTCTCTCTCCCTCCCTCTCTCTTCCTAAAGAGTGCGTCTAGCAAAATTTTTGGGGTGCTTTGGGAAGACGTAATTGCTTCTCTAAAACTCTCTCAAGGCCTTTAACCTAAAGTAGCATGATTCGGAGACACTTTTGAATGCTACATTTCCAAAATGCAAATAGATTTTTTTTCTTCCAACTTTGCCCTCGCTCAACTTTCATAATTCCAAATATGTCCACAAAAATCCTAACTTTGCTTCAGCCATTGGTGAGTAACCAAGCGTGATTGGCATGACATCGGTGTGCAATTGGCATGCCACAGGCAAGCCATCAAATGTATTAGCAAACGATCTATGTTAACCATCAAATGTACAAGCCAAATGCAACGAGCCTAGCTATTGTAGGTCAATTCCTGGAGTTGTGCTTGTCGATGTTATGGAGGTTGTCCTCAAAGATCTTGAACCGCCTCTCCTTCTTGCCTCGGGCATTGAAGGTCTTGCCGTGCTTCACGAGCCATGATTCGTAGAACATTATGACCTCCGCGTTGGTGTGCCGGTTGGGCTCGTTGCCGTGGGCTTGGTCATAGCTAATGATGGACATATCTGGGGCTGACAACAAGGCCAAGAGCATGAAAAAGAAAAACACCCCGATTGTTGATCTTGATGGGTCCATGAATACCCATCTTCCTTATCCCCTCTCTCTTTTCCAAAAAGGTGTACTAGGAAGATGCAATTGCATCTCTAAAACTCTCTTAAGACCTTTAATCTAAAGTAGATTCATAAGTACTTTTGAATGTTGCATTTCTGAAATATAATTAGATTTTTTTTCTTTCAACTTTGTCCTCACTCAACTTTCATAATTCCAAAATTGTCCACGAGAACCCTAACTTTGTCTCAACTTTTGGTAACCAACAAGCAACTAACATTCCATTAGCATGCCAACAAATGTATTAGCAAACAATCTATGTTAGCCATCAAATGTACTAACCAAACGCGATGAGCCCGGCCAATATAGTTCTGGTTCCTAGAGTTGTGCTTGTTGATGAATCGGAGGTTGTTGTTAAAGATCTTGAACCGCCTCTCCTTCTCGCCTAGGGCATTGTAGACCTTGCCATGCTTCACAACCCATGACTCATAGAGGACCATGACCTCAGCATTGGTGCGCCGGCCGAGCTTGTTGCCATGGGCCTAGCTGTAGTTGAAGAGGGACATGTCCAAGGCTGACGATAATGGCCAAGAGCATGAAGAAGAAGAACACCCATAATTGATCATGATGGCTAGTACAGACCCATCTTCTCTCTCTTTTCCTCGACGTGTGTGGTGAAATTTATGTGATGCTTTGGGGAGATGCAATTGCATTTCTAAAAGTCTCTTATGGCATTTAACTTAAGGTAGATTCAGAGGTACCTATGAATGCTGCATTTCCGAAATATATTTTTTTCTTCCAACTTTGCTCTACTTTCATGACTCCATAAATGTCCATGAAAGCCTTAACTTTGCTTCAGCCACTAGCGAGTAACTGACGAGTGAGTGACTACTATGCTATCGGTGTGCCACAGGCAATCCGTCAAATGTACTAGCAAATGATCTATGTTAGCCATCGACTGTACAAGCCAAACGCAACAAGCCCAATTGGTGTAGGTCCAATTCTTGGAGTTGTGCTTGTCGATGAACCAAAAGTTGTCCTTGATGATCTTGAACTGTCTCTCCTTCTCGCCTAAGGCGTTTTAAGCCTCACCATGCTTCACGAGCCATAACTCATAAAGGGCCATGACCTTCGTGTCGATGCATTGATCGAGCTCAGCTGTGACAAATGAAGCATGAACAATAAATAAGGCACTATATGAAAGGGCTAGTATGTACACCTAGAGGGGGGTGAATAGGTGTATAAAAAATTTTCTTTCTTGCAGGACTTAATAAAATGGATTGCTTTTAGAAGATGATAGACTATGGAAGTAAATAGCTTTAAGTAATTCTATAAAATAATTAAATAAAGCAATGAATAATAAGGAGTTAAGGAAAGAGAATTGGAACACAAGGTTTATAGTGGTTCGGCTTATTCTAAACCTACATCCACTCTCCTATGCTGACAGCCCATTGGCTGAATTCCACTAAGAATCAAAAGAGATTATACAGCTTGTGATTTTCGACTTCCTCAATGGAGAGTCTTAGCTAGTCTCTACACAAAGTCTCACTATGTGCTTCTCTCTTCTATATACAATTTGAGCTCAATAAATGAAAGAGCAAGAAACTATGGAGATTCAGACTTTGAAATTCTTCTTTCATGTACTACCTCGAACAACTAGAGAGTCTGCTTTAGATACTCTTTCATGTCTTCACGACCTTGGCACTTTCCAAAGGAATTCTTCCAATCTACCCGTTGGACAGAATTAATTAAGATGATCTCGAGTCATTGATTGATTGGTGATGAAAGCCCGTCAATTTTGTTCGTCCATACAATTAGGATATTTCGTTTCTATAAGTAGAACCTTCCAAGTTTGCTCATCTTTCAAAAGATCTTCAAATTGGAGTAGAATCCAATAAGAATAATCAATAATGTTGATGCTGTATCCAGCCATAAGGTCTTCCAAAAAATCATATTAATCGAATCCTTGAAGATAATCTGGCATCTGGATAATTCTTCATACTTCGTCTGGAAACTGTCAATGAGGACAAACTTTGAATCTTAAGTCTGGCGATCTTCAGACTTTGATAGTAGAGTCTAGAGTTCTTCAGACTTTAACACTTGGGTTTGGAAGTCTTCAGACTAGACTGATGGAAACATTTTGTCGGCTTCAAAACAATAAAGGAGTTTCCTCCAACACTATATACATATTCTTCATCTGATTAACATCAATTGAACTTCCCAATTATTTAATGATACTCATAGGGGGTTCAGCTGTGATCCCCTTATTATAGTGAAACGAAATAGGTGTATCAAAGTGACTCGATGCAACTGCTTCACTCTGGCAGAGCTATTCATCCCAATACTTAAAAGGCAAACCTTCTCACTACTTGTTATTCTTCTTGCCACCACTCCTGAAGGCCCAGTGAAACTGTGCTAGGGTACGCTTCATTGCCTTAACACTGATAGTGTTGTTCTTGCTCTGCAAGAAAATCAATATAAGCAAAATCCAATCCAAACACATAAAAAGAAATACCCTCAGATGCTAACGAGGTCAGTACTGAAATATTACTGATCAAAGCAAGAACTTTTATGGTTTATTACCATCAAGCAGGTGCCTTCATCGACGTTGCAGATGGGGTAGTCATTAGCAGCTTTCATGATCCTCACAGCATGTGGCAGCCTCAAGCGGGTAGCATCCCCAGGTGAAGCAATAGTTGGCGCATTGATAGATGCCGCAGCAAGTCGTGCTCTCGAGACATGAGTAATAACAATAGCAAGTAATTGGTGGTTTTTGTTGGAGATGGGGGAGACGACCCTGGGTTTGGGAGATTTGGGCCATTTTTGATGGGGTAAGATGCTTCCATTGCAATCCCACGCCTGACAGTTATAGTATTGATCAAGCTACGCTTCATTCTAATGTAACCTTGCTCTCCTCAGCTTTTGCCCAAGAGTTCTTAACGATCCAGTAATTCATGCCGTTCTCCGTGCCATATCCTACGGCGGTCACTCTGTGGTCCGGTGCAGCATCGCAACGTTAAGTGAAAATACCCTGCAAAAATTACAGTAAAGAAAATTGGTTGCTGATGCAAGTGGCACAAAATTTTTAAGCTCAATTTTTAGTTTCTTGAGGGATGCATATTAAAATTCAAGAATGCTTTTGGAAAAATGACAATTGATGATGTTTTGTTGGTGTAACTTGAAGAGCAAATCAGATCGATTCACTTAGGAAGAACGCTTGAGCCATTGGAAAAATGACAGTTGATGAAAACCCTAATTTGCCTCGGCCAATGGCAAGCAACTAATGAGCGACTGGCGTGCCATCAGCGTGCGGTTGTCCATGAAAGCCCTAATTTTGCCTTAGCTACTGGCGACAAGTGATTGGTATGCACTCAGCATGCGGTTGGCGTGTCATAGGCGAGCCATCAAATGTCCTAGCACACAATTATGTTAGCCATCAAATGTACTAGCCAAATGCAATGAGCTCGACCAGTGTAGGTCCGGTTCCTAGAGTTGTGCTTGTTGATGAACGAAAGGTTATCCTTGAAGATCTTAAACCGCCTCTCCTTCTCGCCTAGGGTGTTGTAGGCCTTGTCATGCTTCACGAGCCATGACTCATAGAGAGCTATGACCTTAGCATCGATGCACCGACTGGGCTCATTATTGTAGGCCTGGTCAAAGCTGATGACACACATATCTAAGGCAGATGACAAGGCCAAAAGCATGAAGAAGAAAACGCCCCTATAATTGATATTGACAACCTGTAAAGACCTATATTCTCTCTCTTTTTTCCTAAAGGGCACGTTTGGCAAAATTTTTGGAGGGATTTGGAGAGATACAATTGTATATCTAAAACTCTCTCAAGGCCTTTAACCTAAAGTAGGTTTGAAGATAATTTTGAATGCATTTTCGAAATACAAATAGATTTTTTTCTTCTAACGTTGCCCTCCTCAACATTCATAATTCCATAAATGTCCGTGAAAGCACAAACTTTACCTTAGCTATTGGCAAGTAACCAATGAGCAATTGGCGTGCCGTCAGCATGTGGTTGGTGTGCCATTAGCGTGCGGTTAGTGTGCCATAGGCGATCCATCAAATGTACTAGCAAACGATCTATGTTAGCCATCAAATGTACTAGCCATCAACATTAACATTTGTGTCATGTTTTTACGAGCTCTTTCCCTCCTCTTTGTTACGCGCTACATGCAAATGATCCCATCAAAACGATGTATCTCCCTCAAATGTACTAGCAACTAATTTTGCTTTGCCCATTTTCAGGTGTGGACGTGTGAGGGAAAAATAGATCTACGTCCATAACAAAATCTTTCAAATTCAAAAATCCTAGCACTCGATTTAGGAACTTATTGGTAATTAAATGATAATTTTGTGAACTTACCAAATTTTGTTATAATTTGTAACTTACTAATTTAAAAATAAAAAATAAAAAAATCTACTGATTAGTGTCTTTCTTTCTTATCAGTGTCTTTGCTTCATTCTCCCGTGACCTTGCTCTCCCCATTTACTGCCCCAGGAGTTCTTTGCAATCCTGTAATCCTCGCCATTTTCTATGCCATAACCTACGATAGCCACTGAGTGGGTCAGCACAGTACCAAATGGTCCAGCGTAAATACCCTGCATAAATTATAGTGAAGAAAATCAGTCGCTAATGCAAGTGGCATAAGCTGCAGATTCACAGCATTTCATTTTTACTTCTAACAGGGTCAACATGAATCATTACCAGCATTGTTAGCTTCTAAAAGGCATAGCTCAGTAGAGATTAGCTAATTTCAAATTAATCCAATGAAGAAATGATGTGTCACCTTCGCATCGGTGCACTGACTAGGCTGGTTATTATAGGCCTTGTCAAAGCTGATGATACACATATCTAAGGCAGATGACAAGGCCAAAAGCATGAAGAAGAAGACACCCCTATAGTTGATATTGACAACATGTAAAGACCTATATTCTCTCTTTTTTCCTAAAGGGCGTGTTTGGCAAAATCTTTGGAGGGATTTGGAGAGATACAATTGTATATCTAAAACTCTCTCAAGGGCTTTAACCTAAAGTAGGTTTGAAGATAATTTTGAATGTATTTCCGAACTACAAATAGATTTTTTCTTCTAACGTTGCCCTCGCTCAACTTTCATAATTCCATAAATGTCCGTGAAAGCCCTAACTTTACCTCAGCTATTGGCGAGTAACCAATGAGCAATTGGCGTGCCATCAGCGTGCGGTTAGCGTGCCATAGGCGATCCATCAAATGTACTAGCAAATGGTCTATGTTAGCCATCAAATGTACTAGCCATCAACATTAACATTTTGTGTCATGTTTTTACAAGCTCTTTCCTTCCTCTTTGTTATGCGCTACATGCAAATGATCCCATCAAAATGATGTATCTCCCTCAAATGTACTAGCAACTAAGTTTGCTTTGCCCATTTTCAGGTGTGGACGTGTGAGAGAAAAATAGATCTATGTCCATAACAAAATCTTTCAAATTCAAAAATCCCATGCACTAACAACGTGGCTGAGTATGAAGCTTGCATCCTTGGGCTTCAGGCTGCAATCGAAATGGGTGTGGCTAAGTTGAAAGTGTTCGGAGATTCGGCACTGATCATATTGCAGACCGTGGGTGAATGGAAGACTAAAGATGCTAAGTTACTCCCATACCACAAGTATTTAGAAGATCTGGTGAAGGAGTTTAAAGAAATTTCGTTTGAATACTTGCCAAGGTGTCATAATCAATTTGCGGATGCACTCGCAACTTTGTCTTCTATGCTGCAAGTCACCAATGGATTGGAAGTTGAGCCATTGAAAATAGAAGTTTTGCCAAGGCCGGCTTATTGTATGATCGTGACTGAAGAGCCTGATGGAAAACCATGGTATTATGACATCATGAATTACATTCAAAAACGGGAATTTCCCGAGGGAAGCACTTCAGCTAATAGGAAGTACGTCATGAAGATGGCCTCAAAATTCTTTGTTAGTGGCGAAAATTTGTACAAAAGATCTTATGATTCAGTCTTACTGCGGTGTGTGGATGTAGCTGAAGCCACTCAAATCATGCAAGAAGTGCACGAAGGAGTATGTGGCCCTCATATGAATGGACACATATTAGCCAAGAAGATTATGAGATTAGGCTACTATTGGCTCACATTAGAAAGTGACTGCATTAAGCATGTACGGAGTTGTCACCAATGCCAGATCCATGGGGATAAGATAAATGTGTCCCCAACTGAGTTACATCAGTTTTCCGAGTCATGGCCCTTCTCAATGTGGCGTATTGATGTGATTGGCCCGATAAACCACAAAGCTTCAAATGGGCATCGTTTTATCTTAGTGGCAATAGACTATTTCTCCAAATGGATTGAAGCTTCATCCTTTGTAAATGTCACCGCTCGCAATGTTGTGAAGTTCATCAAGCGTGAGATAATTGCTCACTATGGCGTCCCTGAAGCAATCATCACTAATAATGGGACAAATCATCACTGATAATGGGACAAATTTGAACAACAAACTTGTGGATGAATTGTTCAACGAGTTCAAGATCAAGCATATGAATTCGTCTCCTTATCGCCCTCAAATGAACGGGGCCGTTGAAGTAGCCAATAAGAACATCAAGAAGATCTTGGCTAAGACAGCTGAGAATTATCGAGATTGGCATGACAGGTTACCCTTCGCACTAATGGCATACCGGACATCGATCTGCACTTCTACTGGGGCAACTCCTTTTGCTCTGGTGTACGGCATGAAAGCTGTTTTGCCTGTGGAAGTGGAGATTCCTTCTTTGAAAGTTTTATCCCGAGTAGGGTTGTCTGAAGCAGAATGGTTGCAGCAAAGATTTGAGCAATTGAACCTAATTGATGAGAAAAGACTGAAGGCTCTTTGTCATGGCCAAATGTATCAACAGAGAGTAGCCAAATCTTTCAACCGGAAGGTGCGGCCGAGACATTTTGAGGTAGATGATCTTGTTCTAAGGAAGCTGTTGCCGATTTTTCCAGACCACGGGGCAAGTTCGCCCGAATTACAAGTGGCCCATATGTGGTGAAGGAGGTACTCCCGGAGGTGCTTTGATCCTAGCGTAAATGGATGGTCGTGAGTTTTCCACCCCAGTTAATTCGATGTTGTCAAGAAGTATTATCCATGATAGATTTTGACATGTCATGTTTTGAATTACAAGCATTTCGTGATGAATAAATTGCCTCAATAAGTTGAATTGTTCAAATGTTTTGCAAATCTTGCATGCTTTCCCTGATGAATTGTATGAGATAAATTGAATGTGTCAAATGGGATACTTTGGAATGACGAAAGGCGAGCCTTATTTCATACATTGTCTAATACACTGATCCTCGGTGAGTTGTGTGGAAAAATTTTCATGAACACAAGGTAAAGGGTAATCTCGCAAAGGGTACGACAACTGAAGTGACGAGAGACAATTTTTTCTCTTATCCTAAACACCGCAGGTATACCCATTGTTTAGCCCTTTGAGCCCACACACATGAGGTGTTTTCGAAATTACCCCTATCAAAGATCATCCCACACTGGGACCAAATTTGAAATGAATGGTAGGGATTCTCTTACTCACACTTGCATCAATCTTCGAGTATTGCTCTCGCAGTGTAACTCATGCGGTAATTCAAGTGCCTTAGGATGGCGAAGAGCAGTTCTTTCTTTATCCTACACACTTTTAACCATTGCATAGCCCACTTGTGCCTATGAATTCAGTTCATACTAAACCCAGTTGGTGATCATCTCTCGCACTAGGGCAAGGCAAAAATTGAGTGACCAGAGGTGGAGACTATGTGAGTCCAAAAAATGCAAGAATGGGGCATGAAAAAGCAAAGGTGTGCTGGTAAAAGCAAGGCTAATGCCCAAAAAAAAAAAAAAAAAAAAATTCAAACATGAGTTGAAATTGTATCCCCAACAAGGCGGTACTAAAAACTCAAAAGCTGAGATGTTACACTCAATGGAGTTTTGATACAAAAAGGGAGGAAAAAGAATTCTTAACAGTTGAGAAGTAAATTGGTGAAATGTCAAGATGATCACCAACTTTGACCCCTTAAACACTTTTTGAGCTCAATGATCCTTTCATTTCTCAACCCATAAACCAAGCTTACGTTACGTCCCTTACAAAGTCTCTTCAGATTAGGGCACTTGAATTAACGTAAAGGTTCATATGTTCGAAAGCATCGCTCGAAGAAGTGTGAGTAAGGCAATTTCTACTTCATTTCGCATGTCTCTTGACTTGTAAACCCAAAGATGATTTCAGCAATATCATTCTTCATTAAGCCTTGACTCAAAGAGTCCCCTTTGTTAAGCCATTGACCAAGCCCAAATTACGGTCCATGTTAAAGACCTCTCGGATTGGTAAAGTCGTACCACTTGCGAGATTACTTGGACCCCTGTTCGGCATGATGATAGAAAGACAGAGTGATTGTCAAATTCCTGCATCAAAGGTCAGGACAAATCAGCCTTTTCGTGAGAATTAGTGAAAAGTCCTTTCAAACCGAAAGATCTCTCATTTGACATATCCATGACACTCATGAATTCAGATTGGAATATTCTTTTGAAATACTTCCAAATGGGATTTGGTAATACAAGATTGATAGAAATCATCACACATGAACCTCATGTCTGTGAATGCATGTTGCCTCCCCTATAACTGTGTTTTGCAGGAGACATACCCACTAAGGAACGAAGATGTCACCGGGTAAGTACATCTCTATCCAAACCTTAAATAGTTGTCATTGTGTAGGTATTCCTTTTCAAGCACAAGCACTCGATGGAGTTGCCCCCCAAAGATTTTTTCTCCAAATTCAATCTGATTAAGGCGACCGAAGAATGGTTCGAGTCCTGGTCAGGTAATCTCTGTTGCTAGAATGGGCGACCGTAGAATGGTACGGGTCCTAGACACCACTCAGGCGACCGTAGAATGGTACGGGTCCTAGACACAACCAAACAATACCACACTAGGCGACCGTAGAATGGTACGAGTCCTGGGAAAGCAGTCTCTTTGTAAAGTCATGTTACTATTCTAGGCGACCATAGAATGGTACGGGTCCTGGACATGTAACACCGGTTATCTTGAGTTACTTTACCCTCCTTGAAGGTAAGTTATTCCAGGTAAGTTCCTTTATTATTTACATTAGTATTTTCATGCATCATATAAATTGCATTTCAAAATAGAAAAAAAAAAAAAACAAAAACAAAAACAAAAAAAATGAAAAAAAAATTTATTGCATTTCAAAATAGGCTCATTTATTATTTGCATCTTATAAATTGCATTCAAAAAATGGAATTCATTTTCCGACCAAAATACTAGGTGCATGTTAATTAATTTGCATAATAGGGTCATCTAGTTAAATTTTCTTTTTCTTTTAGCAATATTAGGTGCATATTAATTAATTTTCATTCTAGGGTCATTTAATTAGAATTTGCATATTAGAAAATTAAGTCATTTAGTCAAAATGCATGTGATAGAATCCTAATTTTAAGAAAAACCTAAAAAAATAATTGCTTGTTTTGTGTGATGCAATTTATTTATTCATTTGTTTTTATTGAATGTTTAATAGTGGATGAACACCCGTGTGGTCACCATATTTTACATGATAGTAATTAGGTTAAAATAAATCCAAGCTGCCTACATAAAACATTTTCCAAAAAAATAAAAAAAAGAAATGGTACCGAAAGGGCATTAGAGAAGTCTAATGAAACCAAGTCCCCGTACCCTTAGTCTCTGGTTCGTAGGAGTAAAATAATTCTCCCGTTATTTTACTTAAGTGTCTAATCATCCTACCGGAAAATGATTAGTGGCGGCTCCTAATTGAAAATCAATTGCATGTTTAAAAACTTGAACCCTAAGTTGCGAATTGGTATGGGCCTAGGAGGGCCCGAGCTAAGTTTAAAGCTTAGTAGTCCATTAACCTAAATTCTAGGTAGTGCACCCGGAAAAATCAGGTCGTGACAATAGGGATAGTAAAAGATGATTGTCGAAAAGGAAAAGCTCCCAATGAACCTGATAAATCCAGGGTCACTTGAGCTAAACGTACATAAAAGCCAAACAATTGTGGCCTCGAAATGCAGGCATGCAACTCCTGATACCCCATTATTTGAAACATAAGGTTGTTTCTCATTCAATTATTAGCAGACTCTGTCAAGAGAAATAAAGTTTCACACACTTCATACCCTGAGCCGTCTGGCAACATCTTTAGTAGAGGATCCAGAAACTTCAATCCATGTTTTGGAGAACAGTGCACAAGCTGACAACATAAACACAAGATAGAAGAGCGTATGGAAGGGATTGGCTGCCATATCAACCAAGCTACAGGAGGATAGAGCAAAATGTCAACTGGTGAGTTTTCAAATCAACAAAGCCAGACCGAACATCATTTTTCTAAAAGGAATAGATAATCACCTTGATGGAGTGGTGATATAGTAGGCGATACCACTAATAGGGACGGATTGGCCACCTGAGTACTCAAATTCTTTCCATTTACCCAAAAGGTTCACAATGAAATTTCCACTATACTTCCTGTGAAGCAATTGATGCCAACAACAAATGCATGAGTCATAAAAGCTAAAATTTGAACACATAGCAATGCACAGAAATGTGACCTTTACTACCTGAGAAATGAAGTAAATGTTGGATACAAGAGTTGACTGCAGAATGATAAGCATGTTAGATGTGTAGAATAATTTGATCGGATATGAACCCTGCTATCCTCGAGCATTCTTTGACCTCACAGGCAAAACCACACGGAATCCTTGGAAGTATATGACTATTAAGAATATCAGGACAGTGGCTAGCAGACTTGTGACATTTGGTAGATTCTATGGATAAAAAGCCCCCCGCAGAGCACGAACCTTGTCCGTTCAAGTCATGAGGAGATGAAAGAGAGCAATGACTACACCTTCAAATTCTGCTCCTCGTCCACTGTTAATAGTTGTCGGGCTAAATGCTTTCCAGATAATAGTTTCACTGAAAGGAGAAATGAACAAATGAGAAGGGTGCAGACTCTCTATGTTCTCTCAAAATGTAAAGCGATCAAATTTGGATGAAGCTGTTGAAGAAAAATCCCTTATAAGTTTTGAAGTTAACAAAACATCCTCGTCAGTTAAGTTTGAAGAATCCAAGCCTCAGTCGTTTAAGTTTGAAGAGTTCAAGACCCAAACGTTTCCATCTGACGGTTACCAGACCCAGAAGTTACGGTCGAATGATCTCCAGACCCTATTAAAGTCGACTCGAAGACAGTTAGACTTTAATAAGGGCTGGAGATCATTCGATCAGAACTCCGACCGTAACTTACTGCACCCGAAGTTACGGTCTAATGATCTCCAGACCCTATTAAAGTCCGAAGACAAATCGACTTAGTTTTGCGATTTTGCCAAGTCAGTCGGCGGTTTATTCTTACGGTTAAGGAAATCAGGATTTTGATATTATCTTCCTTAACTTATCCGTGAATTATTTATGGCTGTGATTGTGAGCTCGAAAGATATTTTAGATTTTATGCGATGAAGATCTAGCAAGTTTTGGAAGGATCTACTTTTGGAAACTCAAGATCCTGATTGTATGGGCGAGCAGGATTGACGAGCTATTTTCTACTTATATATTCGACAATGTGAAGATCACCTAAATTGATTCATTCCAACGGGTAGATTGGATGAATTTTTGGAAAGTGCTAATGGCTATGGAGGCACGAAGGGATATTTAAGGTGTGTCGAAGTTGTTCGAAAATATGAGAGAGTCGATAGAAAAATTTCGAAGTTAGAGCCTCTGAAACTTCTTGTTCTCAAAATCTCTTGTGCTCAAATTGTGTACTAAGGAGAGATACTTACAGTGTGAAATTGCGAGAAGGTGTAGAATAGACTTTCTACAAAAGAAGTTTAGATCGTAGACTGTAAAGCTCTCATTTGCTACATAGTGATTACAGCCAATTGGCTGCTAGCGTGGAGAGTGGACGTAAGCTTACAATAAGCCGAACCACTATAATCTTTGTATCAAAATTCTCTTACCCTACTATATTTATTTTTATAGCTGCGTGATTCATTTATCTCTGATTTTATTTTCATGCCAAAGGATTTTTGTTAAAGGTTTGAAAAGAATTTCATGAACACCTATTCACCCCCCTCTAGGTGTATTTACTAGCCTTTATCAATTGGTATCAAAGCAGGTTGCTTATTTTATTGGAAGTGTTTATTATTTCTAAAGCTAAAGATCTATGGCTAGTATTTTGGCTCCAGGTTTGATTGAAGGCCAAAGCAACACCAGATCTCTTTACTTCGATGGAAAGGAATACAACGTATCGAAAAACAATATGAAGGCATTCCTAAGATCCAAAGATTCTTAGGAATGGGATGTAGTAGAGAAAGGAATTGTTCCTAAAGCTGCATCAACCACAGGGAAAGAAATAGCAGATGGAGTGGGACTGTCACAAGCCGAAATTTCAAAGAGAAAAGTCCTTGATGCAAAAGCTATTTATTCTCTATATTGTACCTTATCTCCTACTGAGTATAACAAAATTTCATCTTGTGAAACAGCTAAAGAAGTTTGGGATAGATTGCACGTCACTTATGAAGGAACAGATTGAGTCAAAGAAACCAAGATTAATATCCTTTTTGGACAATATGAAGCCTTCAAAATGAAGCCAGGAGAATCCATCACGGATATGTTTAGCCGATTTATAGATATTGTAAATGGCTTAGTATACCAAGGATAACCAATCTCAGGACCAATGAAAGTCAATAAGCTGTTGAGAGGACTCTCCAAAGATTGGAATCACGTAAAGACATCCATAAGAGAAACACAGAGGATCATGCCTCTTTCTGTAGATGAGTTGGTTGGCACACTTCAATCATATGAAGTCGAGCAATTCAATGAGCACTTTGACACCAAAGGTAAGAAGTCAATTGCTTTAAAATCTAATGATGATTCTGATGTTACAGATTCAGAAGAAGACTTGGATGACAAAGAGTTGGCACTTTTGATTAGAAAGTTCATAAAGTTAAATAGAAAAGGTAGATGATTCAATGGAAAGAGAAAAAACAATCAAAGATTTCAAAAGAAATCAAATGAGGAAGACGATACCAAGAAGGATGTTGTTTGCTTTGAACGCAAGAAAAAGGGACACATCAGATCCAACTGTCCCTTATTAAAAAGAAAGAAAGGAAAACCAGAAAAGTTCAAGAAGGCACTCAAAGATGAAACATGGAGTGACACTGAATGTGAAAAGAGTGATGAAGAGTATGCCAATATTTGTTTTATGGCAGATTCAGACTCAGACTCAGACTCAAGCTCAAACTCATACTCAGACTCAGATTCAAACAGCGATGTCAAGACTAGAAATTTAAAAATTCCTACCAAAGTGTTGAACTACATTGATGAACTTTGTCTCAGTTTTAAAGGCTCTCTTAAAAGGGTTTCTGAACTAAAAAGGGATAATTCCAAATTAAAACAACAAGAAAAAACCTTGGTTGAAAAAGTTGAAAATCTAGATAAGTGTCTTGCTGTTTCAAAAGAAAATGAAATTATCTTTTCAAAAGAAAATGCCTGCTTGAAAGAAGATCTTTTGAAAGTCACAAAGAAATTTTCAATGGGATCTGAAAAATTGGACAAAATTCTTTCAACTCAAAGACCATATTTTAATAAATCTGGCCTAGGAATGACATATGAAACCATTCCCTTGATTGATTTGGCCTACAAATTTTTTTTACAAAAATCATTTTCAAAAGGTTTTTGTAAAGCCTGTTGGAAGAGATGCCCTTAAATGCTCAAAGTGTAAAAGCTTTTTGAGAATGATTGTCCCAAAGTTTGGAAACCTATTAAGAAAAGTTGGGCAAAGACTGTTTATGGTACTAACAATGATGGACCCAAGAAAGTTTGGGTACCAAAGAAAACTTGAGTTTTTCATTTAAATGCAGGTCACTATCAAGAAGAAAATCAAGTGGTATTTGGATAGTGGTTGTTCAAGACACATGATGGGAGATTCAAATTGCTTCACAAAACTCTCTCATGTAAAAGGAGGAAATGTCTCCTTTGGTGGCAATAACAAAGGAAAAATTGTTGGTCGAGGAACCGTGAAGATAGGAAACCTTACAATCAACAATGTTTCTCTAGTTGAATGATTGAACTATAATCTTTTGAGTATTAGTCAGCTATGCGACACTGGATATAAGATCAATTTTCAAGAAGATACTTGTTCTGGAATAAGCAAAGATCTCTCACAATCTTTTACTGGACGAAGACATGGAAACATTTATTTGCTGGATATAAAGTCTGACAGTTCTCAGTGCTTGATATCGATTCAAGATGAAGCCATTCTCTGGCATAGAAAGCTTGGGCATGTCAACTTGAAGCAAATTGCAAAAGTTTCATTCAAAAAGCTTGTCCGAAGACTTCCTAACCTGAAGTATCAAAAGCATGAATTATGCACACCTTGCGTACTTGGAAAACATGTTAGAAATTCTTATAAATCAATAAATCAGGTATCCACTAAATGTGTTTTGCAGCTATTAAACCTGAATTTGTTCGGTCCAACAAGATCTCAAAGCGTTGGAGGTAAAAGATATTATTTGGTAATAGTAGATGATTATTCTCGTTTTACTTGGATATTCTTTCTCTCAAATAAATCTGAAGCTTTATCTTATTTTATTAAGTTTACAAAGAAAATTTAAATTGAGAAAGGATATACAATTTAAAGTATTCGAACTGATCATGGTGGTGAATTTGAAATTTAAGATTTTGCTAAATTTTGTGATGATTCTGGCATTTAGCATATTTTTTTATCCCCATACACTCTACAACAAAATGGAGTTGTAGAGAGGAAAAATTGTTCTTTGCAAGAAATGGCAAGAACTCTTTTAATTGAAAGTAATATTTCTCCTCATTTTTGGGCTGAAGCAACTTCAACTGCTTGCTACATTATAAACAGAGTTTTTCTAAGACCTATTTTAGAGAAAACACCTTATGAATTGTTCAAAGGGAAGAAACCTATTGTTTCTTATTTTCATGTATTTGGTTATAAATGCTTTATCTTAAAGAATTCAAGTGATCGAATTGGTAAGTTTGAAGAAAAATCAAATGAATGAATTTTCCTTGGCTATTCAATGACAAGTAAAGCCTTCAGAGTTTTCAACAAAAAGACTCAGACTGTGGAAGAATCCATGAATGTGAAGTTCGAAGACTCAGTTCAAAATCAAACTCAACCTGAAGATTATGAATCTGGCCAAACGTCTACGAATTCTCTTGAAGAAAATCATATCTCAGACTTTCAACCGCAAACCAAATCAGTGGCTCCAACTGAAACAGAGTCTTATCAGAGTGACAAACCAATTACAAATTGGAAGCAAAAATCCAGTCACCCTGCAGATCTCATCATTGGCAACATTGATGAAGGAGTTCGTACTAGATCCAAAAGGCGTGAAGAGTCTAGTGCTCTAGCACTTGTTTCTAAGATTGAACCCAAGACTATTGAATATGCATTGAAAGATGAAAGTTGGATTGAAGCTATGCAAAAAGAATTGAATCAATTCAAAATCAACAACGTTTGGGAACTCATTCCTAAGCCAAAAGGTAAATCAATTATTGGTACTAAATGGGTCTTCAGGAACAAGCTGGATCAACAAGGAAATGTGGTGAGGAACAAAGCAAGACTTGTGGCAAAAGATTACACACAAGAAGAGGGAATCGACTATGATGAAACCTATGCTCTGTTAGCAAGGTTAGAAGCTATAAGATTACTTCTTGCTTTTGCTTGCTTTAAAAATTTCAGGTTATTCCAAATGGACGTGAAGAGTGCATTTCTAAATGGAATTATCGAAGAAGAAGTTTATGTGGAACAACCGCCAGGATTTGAAGATCCAAGAAAACCAAATCTTATTTTCAAGCTGAAGAAAGCTTTGTATGGTTTAAAACAGGCACCTAGAGCTTGGTATGAAATGTTAAGTAATTTCTTAATTCAAAGTGATTTTTCTAAAGGTAAAGTAGATACTACTTTATTTATAAAAAAGGAAGGCAAGGATTTCATACTTGTTCAAATTTATGTTGATGATATAATATTTGGTTCTTCTAATGAAAATCTTTGCAAGAATTTTTCGAGATGTATGCAGAATGAATTTGAAATGAGCATGATGGGTGAATTGAACTTCTTTTTGGGACTTCAAGTCAAACAATCAAAAGAAGAAACTTTTATCCACCAAGAAAAGTATGCAAAAGACCTCATCAAGAAGTTTGGTATAGAGAATTGCAAGAAGACAGAAACTTCAATGTCAAACTCATCAAAGTTGGATAAAGATGAAGAAGGAAAGAGTGTACACTAAAAACTAAACAGGAGCATAATTGGTTCACTTCTTTACTTTACTGCATCTAGACCTGATATTTTATTTAGTGTTTGTATTTGTGCTAGATTTCAATCTAATCCTAAAGAATCTCACATGACTGCTGTGAAGCGTATTATTAAATATGTTGCAACCATATCTAAGCTAGATCTGTGGTATTCCAAAGAAGGAGACTTTACTCTTCTTGGATATTCTGATGTTGACCTTGCTGGCTATAGAGTGGATAGAAAAAGTACTACAGGTACTTGTCAACTACTGGGAAACAGGTTGGTATCTTAGTTCTCAAGAAAACAGGGTACAATAGCTCTTTCAACAGCTGAAGCAGAATACATAACTCTTGGGAGTTGCTGTTCTCAACTACTATGGATGCAACAACAATTGAAAGATTTTGGAGTTGAAAAATCTTGCACAGAAATCAAATGTGACAACACCAGCGCAATCAACCTTACAAAGAATCCAATACTTCATTCAAGAGCAAAGCACATTGAAATCAAGTATCATTTCATTAGAGATCATGTTCAAAATGGTGAAGTGGTGATTCAGTTCATTGATTCAAAGAACCAATTGGCAGACATATTCACAAAGCCCCTAGAGAAAGCTCACTTTGAATCAATTCGCTCAAGACTGAATATCATAAGATTTAAAGAAGTTCAGACTCTAAACTAGAGTCTTGAAAAGTTCAGACTCAAAGGTAAGGTCTGAAGGTATTCAGACTCAAAGGTAAGGTCTGAAAGAATTCAGACTCTGAGGTAAAGTCTGAATATTCTCAAACTCTAATATAAAGTCTGATTGCGTGTCTCGTCTTTCTTTATTTTATGTATTAAATTAATAATTATTTTTGAAATATTGAAATCTGCTTTTTATTCGACTTCTAACATAATTATGGCAGTTTTCTTTTTCGAAAATTGCAGTTTACTTTTTCAAAATTGGCAGTTTTTCTTTTTTCTTTCTTGCGACGGTTTAGTATCTCTTTTTTTTTATCTTTTCTTGCTATTTATACTCCCGAATCCTCGTCTTCATCCGTCACAACATTTAAAAGTCATCTCGTTTACTCTCTCTTTTTAAAACCCTAAAAGCTTAAAAAACTCTCCACTATCGTCCCTGTTCGATTTCTTTACTTAGCAAAAATCCAAGCTTTTTGCGAACAAGTTGGATATTTGCTCACGATTCAAGCATGTCTTCGGGAAAATCATCAAGACTTGCTGGCAAGGGACCATAGAGGCGACAAGAGGGTCCTACCAGAGTGGACCTTACGGGTGAAGAAGATTCTCCACAAAGGGAGACTCCAAGTCAACAATTTGAAGAGGAAGAAATTACCGAGGCTGCACCGGTAAGAACCTTAAGACCCAAGCTTGCGTATTCTCTGTATAGAAAGTTGAAGGATGGGGTACAGAGTTAAGGCTGATCGATGATTTTCTGAAGGAGAGAGGATATAGAAACGAATATATTTTCTTGAAAGAAATGGAAGATTTAGGTATTGTTGGAAAAGGGTTCGCTAAAAGCACACTCGAAAATATACCTAGCGACCCGCGGTATGGAACTGCTAATCAGCCTATGGATGATGATGAAAGGCTGTTCTCTCAATTCCAACCACGGATGGGTGTTGTAGTGAACACCATTTGTCCCCAAGGAAGTTTATTTCGATCAAGAAAACATGAGTGGATGTATACTAAGTTGCTGAAGAGAGGAGTTATGAATCCTAGAAGTGTGGATTTTGATTTCCTTGATTCAATCAAGGTAAATCTCGAGGAAAAATTCTCTAGGCTGCAACTTGAGAAGTTACGTACGTACGTGACAAGTGCTTATCCTAAATTGACAGCATATTTTTACTCCAACTTGTCATTTTTAGATGCAAACGGGTTGTCCTTCACCTTTATGGACAAAGAGTTTATTGTGCATGTTGACACTCTTGCTGATATAATTGGGGTGGAAAGAGGGTGTTTCCAACCAATTAAAGTGTCCACAGCTTATGCTACTCTTGAGATTGTACTAGATAGGAGTTTGGAAGGCAAAATATCCTACACTAGGATGAATGCCTTAAATGTTTTGTTGCACAAAATTATCATCAATTGTCTCAGATCGAAGGCAACCTCAAAAACTGACGTCTCAAAAACAGAAGCAAAACTCATGTTTGCTCTCAATGAAGGCAGGCCTTTTTCACTCCCCCATGTTATCCTATTCCACATGTACAGGACAGTGGTTAAGGATAAAGGCCAATTGCCTTACTCATCTCTTATCACCAAGTTGTTTAGGCACTTCAAGATTCAAATTCCTGCACCTTTATGCCTAACCAACCTAAGCTTGATGCTTGTGGGATATAAAATGGTGATGAAGATGAAGCTTCAAGAGCTGAACACCGCACTGGAAGGATTGAAGGAGAAGACTCCCTCCAAAGAGTTTGCTACTACTGCTGCCAAGAAAAAGGGCAAAGAGCCCATGGCTGTTCCCGAGAAAAAGAGAAAGAAAGTCATCCTGCATGATGAGGATGATGAAGAAGAGTTTGACGATGCCATGACTCTTTCTGCTCTTACAAAGTTAAGGAGCACAGTCAGTTTGAGAGCTGATAATCAAGAGAGGGCAAGGAGAGAAGCAGAAGAGAAAGAAGAAGCTGAGAGAATGAGAAGAAAGGAAGAACAAAGAAAGAAAGAAGAGGAAAGGAAGAGAAGAGAAGAAGAAGAAGTGAGATAGAGGAGAGAAGAGGAACAACAGAGAAGAGAAGATGAGAGACAGAGAAAAGAAGAAGAGGAAGCACGAAGAAGAGAAGAAGAGGAAGAGGTCAGAAGAGAAGAGGAAGAGAGAAAAAGGAGAGATGAAGAGGAGAGCAAGGCTCAAGAGGATTTTGCTAAAGGAATTGAGCCATCCTTTCCTCAAGAACGCTCTGGAAAGGAGGCTGAACTGCATCACACTGCTAAAGATGAAATGGATTTTGGCGAAAAATACTCAACTCCACCCACTGGCAACAAAATAGGGGGAGCTGCTGCAGATCAAGGAACTATTTCGCCACTGCATAATAGTGATGTCAGTAGGTCAGGTGCTGATACAGAAGACATTTATACATCACACTTTCCGGAGATTGAAGAATCCTCTCCATCCGATGGGCATAGGGCTGAAAAAGAAGCACCTAGCTTTCAGACTTAGAGAACAGAGTCTGCTGGTCCTAGTTCAGGTAATGCAAATTCAACAGATTTTTCTAGGCTGTTAGATATCATGCTGGACCTTAAAAAGCAGGTTTTTGGGATAGATTATGAGCTGAGAGATCTCAAGAAGGCAATGCTGGTTACTTCCTCGTCCATGCAAGACCAAATCAATGCCCTCAAACTTCAAGTGGAATCGAATGTGAAGGGCAATGAGTTGGATTCAGTGAAGGAAGCTCTCACGAGCCTTGAGAAGACAGTGCAATTGCTCAGCGAATACCATCTTGTTCACATTCCAAAGGAGCCCTGACTTTTATCAACCCTATTCTTGACTACTCTACCTCCTTTTGATGGGACAAAAAGGGGGAGGGCTTTGCAGATTTGAGTTTTTGAACTTATTTTAACTTTTATTTCGTTTGTTTTATTTCGTTTGTTTTGTTTTTAGACTGTTTATGTAATGACCCAGGCCCCACTGTATAATATTGTCCGCTTTGGATGGGATTGCACGAAGCCATTTCCCTCCCTCACGGCTTTAAAACGCGTTATACAGGTTAAGAGGGGCCCAAGCCATTATATACTGGCCCAAGACTTCCTCCCTAGGCGATGTGGGACAGGGACTCCTTCCTTGCGCACGTTCGGGGACTGAGGCGCGGACGCACCGCCATCCCTCTTCCCCGCGCACCGCCGCTTGGGCCGTCACAGTTTATGACTTTGAACTTTTGGGTTGTTTAAATATTTGAACTTATATGACTTTATTTATGCACTGGTTTGATGATTGGATCTGTAGATTTGTGAACTTGCAGGATCATTATATTTGTGAGGATAATTGTTATTGGCTAACATCTTTCTGTGCTTGTAGAAGTATTCCTCAAAATATATATGAGTTTTCTTTGCAGGTTATGAGTTTACAAATTTGCCGAGGTGTTTTGTCACCATAAAAAAGGGGGAGATTGTTGAAGAAAAATCCCTTATAAGTTTTGAAGTTAACAAAACATCCTCGTCAGTTAAGTCTGAAGAATCCAAGACTTAGTCGCTTAAGTCTGAAGAGTTCAAGACCCAAGCATTTCCGTCTAAAGGTTACCAAACCCAGAAGTTACGGTCTAATGATCTCCATACCCTATTAAAGTCTGAAGACAGTCAGACTTAGTTTTGCGATTTTGCCAAGCTGTCAGCAGTTTATTCTTACGGTTAAGGAAATCAGGATTTTGATATTATCTTCCTTAACTTATCCGTGAAATATTTCTGGCTGTGATTGTGAGCTCGAAAGAGTTTTTAGATTTTATCTGATGAAGATCAAGCAAGTTTTGGAAGGATATACTTTTGGAAACTGAAGATCCTAATTGTATGGGCGAGCAGGATTGACGAGCTATTTTCTACTTATATATTCGACAACGTGAAGATCACCTAAATTGATTCATTCCAATAGGTAGATTGGATGAATTTTTGGAAAGTGCTAATGGCTATGGAGGCACGAAAGGATATTTAAGGTGTGTCGAAGTTGTCCGAAAATATGAGAGAGTCGATAGAAAAATTTCGAAGTTAGAGCCTCTAAAACTTCTTGTTCTCAAAATCTCTTGTGCTCAAGTTGTGTACTAAGGAGAGATACGGTGTGAAATTGCGAGAAGGTGTAGAATAGACTTTCTACAAAAGAAGTCTAGATCGTAGACTGTAAAGCTCTTATTTGCTACATAGTGATTACAGTTAGTTGGCTGCCAGCGTGGAGAGTAGACGTAGGCTTACAATAAGCTGAACCACTATAATCTTTGTGTCAAAATTCTCTTACCCTACTCTATTTATTTTTATAGTTGCGTGATTCATTTATCCCTAATTTTATTTTCATGCCAAAGGATTTTTGTTAAAGGTTTGAAAAGAATTTCATGAACACCTATTCACCCCATCTCTAAGTGTATTTACTAGCCTTTATCAGAAGCTACTCAGTCAAAAAATCTATAGAGCTTTTTTTATATAAACAACATGCATATGACAGAAATGCTCATAAATAGATCAACAAAAGTTGGGTAAAAAGGAAGGAAAACTTACCAAATGTTAGTCACTATGAAAAGAGAGATTCCAGAACCAAAACCATAACCTTTCTGAAGGAGTTCATCCATGCATATAACAATGATGCCGACAAAGCATAGTTGAATAATGATGAGAATGGCATTTCCAACACCAAGTTGGCCAACACTTCCATACATTCCTGAAAGAACATATGCAACAGCCTCACCAATGGCAATCAAAATGCCCAGCAACTTCTGAGCTCCATTTCTGCAAGAAAGAAGTTACCAATTCAGCACAAGGGAAAAAAAAAAGGAAATAAAATTTGCCAAAGTAAATTGAGGAGGCACATACAAAAAAAAATGAAAAAATGAAAAAAAAAAAAAAAGACACTTTTTGATCAAGCAGAAAAACTGGTGCACCATGACTAAGGTCATATGCAGAAAAGGACGTCCTCATTTCCAATAAAGACATCCAATAGCTTCAATCCAAAATACAATCCAAGTTGCAAGCTAGGGGTATCTTTCAACACGTATTGATGCTTCAAAGATGATACGAAGTAGGAAGCTAATTCAGCAGTAAGAGTTCCACGGGCATCAAAATTAGGTGAATATTAACAACAGAGCAGCAGCTAAAAGTGTCTACCAGTACCAAATAATGACCAAGATACCAAAAATGCAACATCACCACCAAGGTTTGGGTATCAAAAGAGAATGATCCATCTCTGGACATAAAAATGAACTAAGAATACTAACCTCTAATACATCAATCATCAAGAGAAGTCGACATCGAGCTTGACTCCGTGGTCGTATTTGGCAATTCTACAATAAATTCAAGATGAAAATGAGAACTAACATATGCATTAAAATACAGAAAGGTATAAATATTCTACAATCATATTTTCTCACCCGACTCAAAGACTTCAAGGTTTTCTAAGTCCTCCTCAATAGAACGTAAAAGTGGTGCGGATTGTAACCAATCTTGAGCACATATAAGAGCTTCCGCCATGGTTGGGGTCAAGGAACTAAGAAACACATCAAGCACACGACCTCCTGTGCTAAATGACGCCTCCGATGCTACGGTCGAGGTGGGCACGGCCAAGATATCTTGAGCAACAATAGAAAGTATAGGATATCTCAATGAATTTTCTTTCCACCAACTTAAAATATCAAATTCAGAGTTATAATGTTCACATGCTTCCTCCAAATACTTGTCCAGTTTTGATTTTTCATCCAAATATTGTTGTCTAGTTTGGCTAAAATACATTTCAGCACCAAACACTAGGGACCTCGACATGCTTACCATCCTTGTGCTCTTTAGCCTCAAGTTGCTTTGAGGGCATATACCCGTGCGATATTGCTCAAATAATAATGTCAAAGATGTGATCACTTTTTCTTGTAAAGTTTCTACCTCCTTGCTTTCATAAACATGACTAATCATCTACTTCACATAATCCCACTTATGTCACAAGTCAAGTACGCAAGCAATGAATAAAGTGAGATTTATGTTGTTCACGTTGCCAAAATACTTACGGAATTTCATTTTCATTCTTTGAGCCATTTCTCGCAAGCTTTGGTCCTCATTTCCACAATATCTCTCAATCATCATATAAATCCCATACACATTCTTCGCCATATTATTGCTAGTGACACAACAAGAACTTGAAACTTTTATAATTGTATCAAAGAACAACTTCAGAAAAGGAAGAAATTGACGTGCATAATTCCAATCCTCACTAGTGGGCAACCCTTTCTCCTTGGAAAGCTCTTGGGCATATTTGCCATTCCAAAGTTCCATATTGCTAAAAGCTCTTTCAAACTTCAAAGCGAATATGTTGAGTTCCAACGAGTTTCCACGTCTAAACATACAAGACTCTTCGACTCAATATTCTCTAACTCAACAAAAGCCTTGAACTTTCTTAGCCTGCTAGGGGAACATCTCACATAACGTACGACAGAACTATTCTAGCAATTGAATCGTTTATGTCTTTTAACCCCTCTCTAACAATCAAACTTAATATATGGGCATAACACCTCACATGGAGTAACTTACCTCTTAACAACAGAGAGTTCCAAGAGTTATGTATCTTTTTCAGGTATTGAACTCCCAAATCATTCGAGCTAGCATTATTTACAGTGATAGAAAAAACACTATGGATCCCCCAATTAGTCAAACTTTTCTCAATTGCTTTTCCTATTATCTCAACAAAATGACCTGAGATCTAACAGAAATTCAATATCTTCTTCTGCAATTTCCAATCAACATCAACAAAATGAGCAATCATACACATATAACTTAAGTTTTGACAAGATGTCCACGTGTCCGTTGTTAGACATACTCTAGGAGATGTCTTGGAGAAATATTTATTCAATTTGCTTCTTTCCTCCATGTATAAGTCATAACAACCATGCCTCAATGTATTGCGTGATGGGATTAAGAATTTTGGCTGGATTCTATTCACGAACCGATGAAATCCCTCATGCTCTACCAACTTAAAAGGCAACTCACTAAGAATAAACATGATCACTGGTTTTTTTCTACTAGCATCTTGATCAAATTTCCAAGGACCTGATGAACTACCACCCCTAACAACTTGACTTGAGGCACTTTTTTGCCTTTTTTCAGTGTCTGCATATGAATACTCCTTACATCTAGCTAGATGATGATGCATTGACCTAGTCTCTTGCCCATTAGCACAACCAATAAGAGTGCTACAATATAAACACTCAGCCTTTTCTTGACCAGGAATCTCTTTAAAATGCTCCCACATTGTAGATCTCCTCCTTCCATTTGCGACATTAGAACCCCTTGCTAAAGACATCCAGCAATTCTTCTATTTATAACTATAGAGCCTAAAAATTATTATTTCAATAATTTATATGCTTACTAACACACTGAGTGAGCTGGAAAGTAAGTATAAAGACAATAATCAACCACCCAAAACTTCATGTTGAACAAGCAATTCTACAAACTGGGATGCTGCATTGCACAAGAATGGCCAACATATGCAAAACAAAAATTGCTTTCTGTCCCATCAGCTAAAAAATGAGCATAATCTGAACATCAGTCCGCCTGGACCCAAGATGAAATTTGCTCTATGCATACTAAAGATACTATGGTTGACACTTAGAAATCCAACTCTAGTCATATTGCAAGATTTGTTGGTGAACAACCTCAAAGTACTACCACCAATCACAGGCCATTTCAGACGAAACACATGCTTAATGAAATTGGACTGTCACGCCATGCAGTTTGGTACATTGAACCTAGTTTGGTGTAAGTACAGCCGATATAGTTCTGGAAACATACATGGTCCGTGCATTCTATCTGTGGGGTTCCAACACAGGCATCACATGTTTCTTGAGGTATTATTTGTCGAGTCTGTTCAGAATATATATTATAGACAACATTTTTCTACAATTATTCTTAAGACCATACTAAATTATAGGCAACAATGAAACAGTTAAACGTCAAACAAGTTCAGAGAGGTTACTGCACCTAAGCTCAAGGACTATCTCCTTTTAGATTACGGGCCAATAAAAGATCTAGTGATAGAACAAAATTCCAATGTATAAAACACATTGTATTGCATCATTATATCATATAAGGGAAGCGCACATTATGGTGCAAAGCATGCCCTCCATTACAAGCTTCATGCACCAGTTCAAACACAGCAAGGTCAACCAGATTGGGGAAAGAGCAGAAACCTAGAAAGGAAAAAAATAAAAATAAAAAAACAGATGCTCGGCGGTGAAGGGTTTCCAATGCATCCTAGTGACATGATCCCTGGGATCAATGCTTCAATGCATTCCATATAATAATCCTTTCATTCTTCAACAGTAAAAATTTCAGAAATTTCAATTGCCAAAAACTCCTGGACAACTAGCTGTAATCCCACGCCACACCTCCATACTAAAAGCTTCGCCTTCTCTATCAGAACCAACAAGACCCACCAAAGAAATCCCAACAATTTGAACCTCAGACTGGAAAAGAGAAAACAAGAGCAGTGACAAGCAACCAGTTCAACCCAAAATCACCAGGCAACAAAGGAAGCCCGACGAAGCCGGACCTTCCTCAGAGCAGTGGCGAGCTCGCCTCACGTGAAGTTGGCGATGGCAGGGGTCGTCAAAGGAATCCCATTCCTGAACTGATACAATGCCACGTTCTTCTGTATATACTCCGTGAACTGGACTCTGCAAAAGACGAATTGCCACAACACACTCTAAAAAATGACGAAAAAAAATCGAGCTAAGCAAACAAGATAAAATCGAGAGAGAGAGAGAGAGAGAGAGAGAGAGAGAGAGAGAGAGAGAGTCAGTGAATTTTCACGAAAAAAGAGAAGGCATTTCAGACAGTTACAGGTAAACTTTTAGCCAATGAAGGGTTTCATCGATGCGAATCGAAGTATAATTGATGATCGGTTTAATCGGTAACCCAAGGAAAAGCATTTCGATCAAATCCGCCGCCAGAGGAGGCCAAAACAGTCAATAGAGCGTCCAAATTAAGTGCGGAAATCGCGACAAAACAAGGCAAAAGTCATCGAAATCACTTCCGCTGGCTTAAAGAACGGAGGAAATCGCATAGTGGTTGAAAAGCAAATCTAGAAAGCAATAGCCGATCGGCAAAAAGAAATGAAAAAGCTGGAACGAGAGACGGATCGGGAATGGTACCTCGGCGGCGAGGTACTCGAGGACGGCGGAGAGGTAGACCGGGGCCCTGGCGCCGACGTGCTTGGCATACTTGCCGGTCTTGAGGAACCGGGCGATCCCACCATGGGAAGGGACTGGTACTGGCAGCTACGGTTCCGGCGTTGAGACGAGGGGTGGCGACGGCAACGGCAAGGCGGAGGCATCTCGATCAGAGGGCGCAATCATCGGAGAAGAAGCCGAAGGGGGGGTTTTCGAAAACACGTCTACCTCTGTTTTTGTTTGTTCTTTCTTGGCGAGTTTGGAATACTGATGTTAACGTGTTTCGGGTCGAACACATTTCCACACCCGAACCCGACCCGAAACATGTGTTCTGCTTGTTTTATATCTATTAACCGAACAATTTTAAGACCCAAAACATGTACTCAACTTGTTTCATGTTCGGGTTGTGTTCAGGTCGTGTCGGGTGGGGTCGGGTCGGGTTTTTTTGACACCCCTACTATGAGGTATGGCAAACGATTCTTAATCGTTTTACACAAAAATCAGTTGCTAGAGAATTTGAACTGAGAGAAAAACTACAAGCTTGCCAGAAACCAAATTGAGTTCTTTCTATTTATCTCGGAGAATACAAATCAATTTGTGATCAGCTAAATGCAATCGGAAAGCCTGTAGATGAGATAACCAAAATGTTTGGTGTTCTAGAAGGACTAGGATCTGAATATGAAAACTCTCGAACCACTATGAACTACTTGAAACCCCAACAAGAATATGATGAAGTAATAGCACAACTAAAAAGATTTGAAACAAGGCTGTAGAGCTATTTGATGAACTAGTACAACCCCAATCTAGCCTATTTTGGACAAAGAAAATCTGAAATTCAGCAGAAAGGGAACTCTAATAGAGAATATGTTCCCCAGAACTCTAGTTTTGGAAGTCAAAGAGGCAGTAACAGAGGGGGACATAACTATGGTCGAGGACGTGCAATTAACAGTAGGGGTCGTGGTTATGGATATTCTGGAAGAAGTCAGAACTACAGGCCAAATAGCTTGAATCAAGATCAAGTGGATCAGCAATTCAGGCAGAGAAATCACTTGCCTAGATTTGGATAAGGATTTCGACCATATGCAAGTTACTCACAGAGGTATCAAGATATCAAATCTTATCCATCTTCAACTTTAACATTCAATAAACACTTGTAGGATGAGAAAACGATAGAACATGCTCGGCTGGAGTGCCAAATTTGTAAACGTCCAGGACATGATGCACTTCGTTGCTGGTATCAATTTGATAACTCATATCAGGCTGAAGAAATTCCAACAGTATTGGTAGCAATGCACCTTGAGGATCCAAGAGGAAATGAGTGGTATCCAGATACTGGTGCAACAGCTTACATCAGTGCAGATTCGAGTATTCTTCATAACTTCTCTAAGTATAGTGGAACTGATACAGCCATGATATGAAATGGTTCATGTCTGCCTATTGCTTATATTGGTGATACTCTGTTACATACTGAAGACAACTCATTACCTCTAAATGATGTACTGATTGTTCCTGAAATCAAGAAGAATCTTCTCTTATTTTCAAAACTAACATATGACTATCCTTGTTCATTTGTCTTTGATAAAACTAGGGTCTATATAAAGGACAATCACACCAATACAATAGTGATGCTCGGAAGGAAAGTTAGAGGACTTTACTGAATGGACTCACAAACTACAGAAGCATTCTTCACTCAAAGACACAAAGCTGTAGCAAAAGATGTGTGGCACCAGAGATTAGCTCACACAACTCGAAAATAGTAAAGCATCTACAAAATCAGAAATTGATTTACTGTAATGCAAAAACTCAAACCATATGTAGAAGCTGTCAAGTAGCAAAGAGTACAGCATTACCTTTTCCCTTATCAAATTCCACATCTATCGTTCCTTTTAAAAAAGATATACTATGACATACATTTGGGGTCCCTCACCAATTAGTTCTTTTCACAACTTTAAGTACTATGTCATCTTTGTAGACAATTTTTCTCGTTATAGTTGGATTTATCCAATGAAGTTGAAGTCAGAATTTTATGATATCCTTGTCATATTTCAGAAACTAGTCGAGAAGCAATTCGATCATAAAATCAAAACTTTTCATTGTGATGATGGAGGAGAGTTCACAAGCAACAGATTTCATAATCATTTGCGGAATTGTGGTATAAAACAGTATATGTCTCGTCCACATACACCAGAACATAATGAAATTTCAGAAACAAAACATTGTCATATAGTTTAACTGGGTTTAGCTATGCTGTATCACTCTAGAGTTCCATTGAAATTTTGGGTAGATGCCTTAATGGCAGCTAACTATATTGTGAATATCCTACCCACACCAAAGTTACAACTGGACTCACCTTACAACAAAATTCATCATCAACAGCCAAGCGATGAACATCCAAGGATCTTTGGATGTGAATGTTAACCCTGTCTTAGACCCTATGCACAACAAAAATTTGATCTCAGATCTCTTACTTGTGTATTTTTGGGATACAGTGAGCGCCATAAAGGATATCGCTGCCTTGTGCCTACTAATGGTCGTATATATATTAGTCAACATGTGGTGTTTGATGAAAATTTCTTTCCCTTCACAAAAAAACTGAGAACACACTATAATCAGTATACTGTTCTGTATAAATGGTGGGCAGAAGGAGTTAACCTTCTAGATTCCACAAGCGCAGAACAAGTGAAAAGTGGCTTCAATGGACATACAGCAAATTTCCAGCATAGTAATATTTTGGAAGATGATCACACTAATGTATCATATCCTATAGGTGTGTCGCAAATTTCACCTTTCACATAGATACAGTCTGACTCAATTACTGAAGAGCAACCAGTTCTTACTTCCACAACTATCACACCAGCTGAAATCATCATTGATCAAGAACAACAAAATTCTACATCTAATTCTCAAGGTACTCACTCTGTTCATCCTATGTAGACTCGACTGAAATCTAGCATCATAAAGCCAAATCCCAAGTATGCATGTTTGGCTAAATATAAAGTGCCTCTGGAACCACGATTGGTTAAGTCAGCCTTAGCTGATGAAGGTTGGTACAAAGCAATGAAGGATGAAATGGATGCTTTGCATGAAAATCAGACATAGCTACTAGTTCCCAGAACTAACCAGATGAATATCTTAGGTTGTAAACGGGTGTTTAAAACTAAACTAGCACTTGATGGCAATCTTAATAGACTAAAGGCTCGGTTAGTCGCTAAGGGGTTTCATCAAGAAGAGGGAGTTGATTTTACTGAAACATTTAGTCCTATTGTTAAACATGCCACCATTCGTACAGTACTCTCTGTGGCAATGATGAAGAACTGGCCAATACATCAACTTGACATTAAAAATTCTTTCCTACATGGAACATTAAATGAGACAGTGCATATGGAGCAGCCACCTGGGTTTATACATCCTCAAAAACGTCCATGTGCATGTCTTCTAAAGAAGTCTCTATATGGTCTTTGTCAAGTGCCGCATGCCTGGTTTGATAAATTTAGTAATTTTCTTATTGAGAATGGCTTCTTCTGTAGCACAACTGATCCTTCCCTCTTTGTGCTTCACACAGGATGAGATACAGTACTGTTATTGCTCTATGTAGATGACATAGTGCTAACTGGCAGCTCAAATCAGCTACTAGCTACACTGATCAAGTTACTGAGTCTTCACTTCCACATGAAAGATCTCGGCAATCTCCATTACTTCTTAGGAATTGAAGCCAAACGTAACTCTCAAGATCTGTTTCTCTACCAAACCAAGTATGCTATTGATCCACTTGCCAAGGCTCACATGACAAAATGTAAACCTGTATCAACTCCTTTGCAACTTAGATTAGTTGCCATGACAAATGATGATATTCTGCTTGCTAATCCACTTGATTATAGAAGTCTAGTGGGTGGTCTTCAATATTTGACAATCACCTGCCCCGATCTTGCTTATGCAACGAACCTACTATGTTAGAAAATGCAGCACCCAACAGTTGCTAATTTTCATAAATTGAAAAGAGTTCTTTGGTATGTTAAAGGAACATCTCATCTTGGGATCTTTATACATTCTAACAGTTCCATAGCTCTATACGGATTCTCAGATGCTGATTGGGCTGGCTATGCTAACACCAAACGTTCCACTACTGGATTTTGCACTTATCTTGGCTCTAATCTTCTCTCATGATCAACTAAGAAACAACCTACTGTATCCCGTTCTTCCACAGAAACTGAATACCGAGCACTTGCGTCCACTACTGCTGATCTTACCTGGATCAACTTTGTCCTACAAGATATCGATATATCTCCCACATCACCAACACTTTTGTTCTGTGATACTAAATCTGCTATCTCTCTTACGGCTAATCCCATTCTACATGCTCGTACCAAACATATTGAAGTTGATTTTTATTTTGTTTGTGAAAAAGTCTCCTCATGATCGCTAAGTGTTCGATATGTTCCAAGTAATCTTCAGCTTGCTGACATTTTTACCAAGTCATTATCACGTTTTGCTTACTGTACTATTAGAACCAAATTGGGTGTGGGATTCTTACCCCTTCCCAATTTGCGGGGGGATGTTAAGAATATCATAGCACAGCCAACTCAAAGAGAATACTCTGTTGCGGCTTCAACGAAGGAAGAGAATAAAAGGGTTGCTGCTGTGAAAAAGATCAGAGGAAGCGAAGCACGCAAGTCAGTGACATTGCCAGCCACGTGTCTGCATAATGTTCAGAACTAGTTGACTGGGAAAGCCACAAAGTCAGTGATGAAGATTTCCACGTGCTCAACTTAGAGAGATGATCCTTTGTTGAAGAACTATTATTCAGCTTAGCTTGTGTAACAGATTAAAACAATAGTTTCTTCTTTTCTATTTTTAATCAGTTTTCCATTCTTTAGTTGATTAAGCTTTTCTTCGTTGAGTTCATGTAATACATAAAGAAAAACAAAGCAAGCCATTGGAGCATGCTTTGCGATGAACAGTTTGTGTCGTGAATACACAGAAAGAGAAGTAAATCCAAAAGTTTCTTGTTCATTCTTCATCCTTCATTCATTATGTTCATCTTCACAAAAGTGGACGCATCCAAAAGAGAACAATGGAAATTCAGACTTGCAAAAGGCAAATCTTTACTTGAAAATCTCCATCTTTGCGGGCGGTGTAAAAAAAAAAAAAAAACACTAATATAATCTCCAACTATCGTATTAATTCTTAGAAACTCAGCTAAATCTTTTGGAAGAGGAGGAAGGGGAGGAGGAGTGAGAATGGTGGACTCGTGGGACTCGTATGCGAAAGACAAGTGTTGTAAATCTCGCCAAGGACGATATGTGTATAAAGTATACACAGCACGAGACGACCCAAATTCTTAGAAACTCGGCTAAATCTTTAGAAGAGGAGGAAGGGGAGGAGAAGCGAGAAGGGTGGAGTCATGGGACTCGTCTATGAAAGATAACTGCCGTGAATCTCGCCAAGGATGATATGTATATAAAGAATAGAAAGCACGAGACAACCCAAAGTAAAATGCTTACCTTTAGCAAGGTGGAAAGCCTGGTTGGCCAAATCTTTAGGAACTTTCAATGAAGGGTGGGTAAAGACATATTTAGATAGCTAGAACAATAAAAAGGCCGCGTTCTCTTTTTGGGTGACCTCTCTTATCTTTGCAAAAGCGACGCTTCAGGGAGCCATAAGATATGTCAACCATAAGTTCAAAATAAGTACACTTGGTTGACTTAGAAGTAGACCTGTTAAACGGGTGGATCGGGTCAGGTTTGGGTCGAGTTATAAATGGTCCGACCCAAATCGACTCATTTAACCCGTTTATGACCCATTTATTGCAACACAAAATTTTTGACCCATATCCGACCCAACCCATACCCAACCCATACCTAGAGGTGTTAAATGGGTTGTGGACCCATTTATGGACCCATTTTTCCTTAAACGGATCATCAATGGGTCGGGCTTATTTCTCACGGCACCCATTAATGGGTTTTACAAATAAAAGGACTAAATTATGTGGGTCTCAAATGGGTCTGTTTTGTACCTATTTAAGACCCATTCCCAACCCATTGAAGATAATCCAGAAGAAACCCACGAGGGCCACGACCCACGAGTCTGCCCCTTTTTGCTTTCAATTCGCCACCACCCACCACCTCTGTTGCCCATCGCCGCTCGCCGCCGCCTATTGTTGCCTCGTCGCCGCTCGCCGCCGCCCATCGTAGCCGCTCGCAACCGCCCATGGTCGCCTTGTCACCACCCATCTCTAGTGGCCGAGGTTGTCCGACAACTCAATCGTTGAGGTGTCACTCGTCCTGCACAGTGTTGCTCGACCTCCGGTTAGCGGTCAGTCTCCTCTCTTCCTCCACCGCACTGTTAGTTCCAGATCTCCTTCCGGCAGAAAGTCTCTCTCTAGACAAGATACCCTCTCTCTCTCTCTCTCTCTCTCTCTCTCTCTCTCTCTCTCTCTCTCTCTCTCTAGCGGCTGCCATATCTGGCTCGCCGACGAGCTTTCGCCGGGAATTTTCGTTTCTGATTTCGCTATTTTAGATGAGGTTCTGATCCCTGCTCATTCGTGCATTGAAGGTCGTATGGTTAAAGTCCCCTTTTGCCCGCAATTTGGGGTAGAAGTTGCTCTCCTGCGACCATCTTTAGGGTTTTTTCCCATCCTCTCGTGCTGAAAATTAGGTCATGCGACCTAGGTTCATCGCGTCGCCCCCGATTTCTCTGAGTAGCGATTGTCTGTTGCCGTGCTGATGCTGCGGACATCTTGATTCTAGTGTTGAGACTGTTCCACATAAACCCTGCTATTGAGCTGCCAAAGAAGTAGTTTAGTGTTGTCATGTAACACACTCTATTTGATTATGCAAAATATATGGCACCCATTGATGGCTTTTTATACTGGATTTAGTAGATGTATTCTGGATTTGTTATTCTATGGCTTGTTTTCCGCTTTGAGATATGTTGCACATTGAAAGTCAACATGGTGCATGCTAGGGTGAAAGAATCTTTTGAAACCAAATTTCAATGCCCATTTGAAATGTAATGACAATGAAATTACACTATGTCAGTTGAAAATCAATTGTGGCACCATCCTTTTTTACAAGTTGCTTGGATTTAACTCGTACATAAAGGATTGCTGAATATTAGTTGAAAATCAACTTTATATACCTTCAGGTCTGTTAACTTCAAGTTTGTTCCTGAGCCAATTTTTGTATCGAAAGGATTTGCAGTCTCCTTGTTAGTTGTTCACCTGGTGTTGCTCTTCACATTTGCGCACTATAGATGGTGCAAGTAAGTACTAATATCACTCAAGTTGCTTTGTTAGGCTATGAATTTGAGTGCAAATGGTAGTTGTTGGTTTGCTAAAGATAGCTTTCCAAGTCTCGATCATTTTAGTCTCTTTACGCAAATTCTGTTTTTGTATGTGCATAAGTAACTTTTTGGTGCACTAGCTTTGGATGAGCAGTACTTGTTGCATTCTCATTTTAAATCTGGCAAGTGATAGAGATAGTGTCTTTAATTGATAGCGGGTTAGTTGACTTATGTCGTTTCTTGCTTATTTTGTCTGCATAATTTATGCTTTCTTTCTTTTATGTGGATTGACACGGTTTTCATGAAATTGTGTTTAATCAACAGGCATGAAGGGAGGCTTTTTAACTTCTTGCATTCAAAGTTTCTCTCCCTGAAGCTAAAGTTCTCTCTCTTAAGTTCCTTCTCACAACAAAATTTTCGTAGTACCGGCTCATCGTCCAAAGTTCTCAGCGAAGAGCGTGAGCAAACTATGATTTTTTTTCCTCGATTCATAGACAATGAAGTGCTACTTAAGGAGGGTTTTCTTTGTTTTGTCCAACTTGAAACGTGGAGTGGATCAATTTTTGGAGAAGTCGTAGCATATTTACGGGTTCAATGCAGACAAGATTGGTCACATGCATTCTACGTGGGGAAATTATGTGAAAAGCTTGGATATAAAGGTTGTTATCATATTATGATGTGGCTAGTGCTTTGAATTCCTTGGCACTTGATCATGGACATATTAACTACGTTAGGGGATTTTCTTTTTTAAAAAGTAACTCACTAGGGCCGATCCTAAAAGATTATAACATGGGCTTGTATTAGCATTACTTGATACAGCTCAGGTTCTTTCTTTTTCCTACCTTTGCTCTAGTTTTTATAAATTTATTATTATAATTATTGACTTTTTTTTTGTCAGAATAATTATTGACTTCATTAATTTATATTTGTGCACTTCGAGATGGGTATTAGAACCTCATAATTGATAATTGAAAAAACAAATTTAAATAGGTCATAAATTGGTTGCTTAGCATCTTTTTTTTTTTTTTTTTTTGGGTCGGTGGATTTAATGGGTTTTAAATAGGTTGGCCGGTGAACCTCTCTAGATGCAGAAGAATAAAAGGAAAAGAAAGAAAAAACAAAAAACAAAAAACAAATTTTTGAAAATTATAAAAATTTGAAAAATTATTGATTAGATTTGTATTGCTTGGAAGTATTTTAGTAATATAATCTTTTAAAAAAAACATAAGAATAAGTTTTCCTAAATTTAGTTAAATATGAAAATATTTTATTAATTGGGTCGGGCCGGGTATGGGTTGGGTATGAGTCGAGTCGAGTATGGGTCGAAAAATTTGCATTAAATATAAATGGGTCATAAATGGGTTAATTGGTCAATTTGGGTTGGACCATTAATGACCCGAACCAAACCCGACCCAATCCACCCATTTAACACCTCTACCCATACCCGACCCATTTAATTATATTTAAGAAAATTTATTTCTTATATATATTTAAAAAAATGATATTGCTAAAATAGTTTTATACAACATAAATTTAATGGACAATTTTTATAATTTTTAAAAATCTAATTTTAATTATATTTTTATTTTTTAAATTAAATTTTAAATTATTTTTATTTCTTAAATATAATTTTTAATTTTTTCATTTCTTTTTTTTTTTTTGGTCTTCTTCTTATTTGGCCGGCTGCCGGCCATGATAGCGGTCGACGGTTGGCCACAGAGCTCGCTTGGCAAGCCTCGAGCTCGCCGGCGTTAGCAAGCCCGAGTCTCGCCCAGATTGGCGAGGCTCGACCTCGCCGAACGTTGGCAAGGCCTCCGCCTCGCCAGATCCGGCGAGCTCGAGGTCGCCCGCCGGTCGACGACGAGGCCTCCGCCTCGGCAGATCCGATGAGCTCGAGGCTCGCCGGCATCGAGCGAGCTCAAGCTTGCTGCTCGTCGGCGTTGGGCGAGCTCGAGGTCGCCCCTCGCCAGGCGTCGGCAAGGCCTCCGCCTCACCAAATCTAGCGAGCCTTGAGCTCGTTGGCTCGAGCTCGCCCGACACCGACGAGCTCGAGGCTCACCTGGCCGGTCGCCGGCCATCGCCGTGCCAACGACCGAGAGAAGAAGGAAAAAAAAAAAGAGAAAAAGAAAATTAAATTAAAATAAAAAAGAATTATAATTTCGATTTTTATAAAAATATATTTTTGTAAAGTTAAAGAGAGAAGAGAGAGATTGTGAGGTTTTTAGTGAATTGGGTTCTAAACCCAGCCCAGTTGAGACCCACTTAAAACTCACCTATCTTTAAGTCTTTAGTTGTTAGACCCATTTAACTAACTTCTTTAAAAAACAAGTGACCTATATATGACTCATTTATAATTTAAATGGGTCATATATGAGTCTAAGACCCATTTTAACACCTCTACTTAGAAGAGGCCGTGTCTTCGCCCCACGGACTAGTACCAGTAATGGCGAATAAATCGAGAAGGGTGACTGACATCGGCCCAGAGGGAAAAATGAAGCAATTTGTCGATGAGGACCGGAAATTGACTAAACCACCGAAGAGACCTAAGTTAAGATTGCAGTCAAAACAACAAAAATAAAGTGCCTCATCAATTTGAGCAGAATCCCAAACCGACTCTTTTTGGGACCTTATTCTTAGGTTCCATGGAAAGAATAGAGGGTCAAAAGAGGGAAAAGCCCTGAATCATTGAGAAGGGATGCTCCGCACGAATTCAGTAACGTATCTCTTCTGGAACGGAAGCTTCTCATCTTTTAATGAGGAAAAAAACCTTACGGTCTAACATCACATCAATTTTCCAATGCGAAACTTCTTTAACACAGTTCACGCATCTATCCTAACAATATCAACGTAGGGAAGGTGTTGCCGACGTAAGAGATCAGCAAACAAGGTTTATCAATCTCCTGATAGTTTCATTGTTGAATGATCATACCATTGGATGCTTTCATTCTTCAGAGTTGAGGATGAAAATTGTTAGTAGAGTTGTACAATTAATGTTCGTAACATAAATAAAGTATCTTGTAAACTAGAGCATCATCAGAAAAACAAATGTCGATATTTTCCTCATGATCGGAAAATTGACAATATCAATAATTAATTGGTCTTTGGAAAGATTCTCCTCAAAACATTTAGTTAATATGATCTTTTTGCCATAATGGAGATTGCTTGAATATGATAAAATTTGTGGGAAAACATTAGTTTCGGGGAGATCTCGGTCATTCATCGTTTCATTATGTCACAATGCTTGTAATTATGCTCGGATATTCTGCAAGCATATGCGTTGCTAAGCTAAGCTACTGTATAAAACATGACCTGATCGAGTGTATTCCACATTTAAAGTTTTGGAGTTTCAAGAAATTGAACTTCCTATTTGGTTCTGCTAGTTTAGCTGCTTGCTAAATTTCTTTGTCTAGTGAATTTAGATATCGGCTCAAAATGAACGTATATAATGAGGGCCCGTTTGGTTCGACTTTGGGGAAATGCCCTTGAGAGAATGCAAATACCTTTGAGGTAAGGGGTTTTTCGAAATGCTACACCGTTTGGTAAATTTAGCATTGCAAAATAACTTTAGCAAAAACACCGTTTGGCAAAACTTGCATTTACAATTAGCTTTTCTCATTTTTATTTTTTTAAAAAATCTGAAAATAAAATCCGGCGGCCAGCCAACCGCCGGCCGGCCGTCGGCGAACTGCCGGACGGCCAATCTGGCAGCCGAACCGCCAAATCCGGCCGTCGGGAGGCCGATCTGCCCGGACCGCCAGATCCGGCCTCCCGACGGCCAAATCGGCCACCGGACCGCCAGATCTAGCAGCTGAGGCCTCGATGGCGTCGCCCGGCTCGCGTGACCAAGCGACGCCGCCCGAGGCCTCGCCGCCGAGACCGCCAGATCCGGCCTCCCGACGGCCGATCGGCCACCGGACCGCCCGATCTAGCCTCCCGACGGCTAGATCTCGGCGGCCGAGGCCTCAAGCGGCGTCGCCCGGTCGCGCGAGCCGGCGACGCCGCCCGAGGTCGCGCAAACCCCGGCAATGCCGACAACGGCGGAGGCGGAGGCGGAGGCGACGACGAGGCGACGACGAAGGCGCGGGGGCCGAGAGAACTCGAAGAACTGGGAAGAAGAAGATGCGGTGGTGACGTGAACAGTAAACTTACATTTTCGAACGCCAAATGCCCAATGCACCCCATGAGCTGCATTGGGCTTTCAGCATTTAGGATGCTGAAATTTGCCCAATGAGCATTTGAAAGCAACTCCCAAACACTAAATATTTTCCCCAAGGGCTTTGGGGGCCCAAAGCCCCTTGGGGAAGCTGAACCAAACACCCCCTGAAATCAAACGCAGTAGATGAGGTTTGGAGTAACTTGATACTCAATCAGGACATATGCTTGAAATAGCGATTCCAAACGGTTTGGTTTGATAACTGAAACCTTGACATCCTTAAGCTCCGTATCTTCAAGCAACGAGACGATGCAGAGCGGTTGCAGATTTAAATATTTTAAGAAGCAACCATCACGTATGACTAGAGAAATAGCACCTGAATCAATCCCACTTCACTCGCACCCTAGTCTAACCATCATTCTCATGCCTCAGAAGCATTTCCACCATTAGGCTCCTAGTGGGTCCGGCGTCTTTATTCATCCTCCAACGCGCTCGAGCACGACCTCGATCAAGATCTCCTCTTGCTTCGGGTCGTAACCGCTCGAGCGCGGGATCCACCATCTCCTTCAGACCGGACGCTGTCCTCCCCGGTTCCGTCATCTTATTCATAGCCCACGAGACCAGCAGGATTTGGTTGGTGTCCCCTCCGCTCTCAAATGAGTGTGGGCACTCGGTCGGGCTAATTCCCGTCACCATCCCTAACATGACATGACAATACCGTAGCTATAGACGCTCGCCTTGGATGTGATGGGCAGATTTGAGACCCACTCGGGACCCGTGTACCCTCGGGTTCCTCTGGTTCTCGAGAAGGAATGAGAACTCAACACCTTCCCTCGGTCCATTAGCTGGGAAAGCCCCAAATCCGCGACTCTGGGTTGGTAATCGAAGTCTAGAAGTATGTTCTGAGGCTTCACGTCACAATGCAGAACCCACTCCAACCACTCCTCGTGTTTTGCAGTACCTACCGCCATGCGTAATCGCCTCTTCTATGGAGTTCAGGCGACAACAAGTTCTCTGTCCCGACCCCTGTTCCATGAACTCGTACCCCAAAAGCCTGTGCTTTCCCTCGGCGCAGTAACGCCACACATCTCGGTCAATTTCATGGGTTCACCCTTCCGATCGTGTTGGCCTCCGCAAGAAAGTAGGCCTCACCTGTAGTGGCATTGCCGACCGCCTTCATCGCTGCGACCCAATCATCCGGCAATATGGCCTTGTACATACAGGATCCCGCCGGATCTCCTTGCTGAAATTCGTCGTTGCCTCCTTGAGCTCGTCATAGGCGAACCGCTTGAAGTGACGTGCTGCTGGTTCCTAATCAGGAAGAACCGCACCAAGAACACCACCTCGATCTCTATCCCGATCCCTCCAACAGCGCAGGTGAACCAGAGCAGGAAGCTTGCCGCCCCGTTTTTGCCTTTCTTGGCGGAAGGCCTGTCCAAGACCTTCACCTTCGCGGTCGGATAGCAACAGTTCTGAGTCCCCTTCTCCAGCTGGTCCTCGGTGAAGGTCTTGTTCTTGTGGACCTCGGTGAAGAACTCGTCGGTGAAGCTGGGCAGGTTGTGGCCCTTCTGGAGCTCGATCTTCCGGTAGCAATCAAACGTGCCGCCGGAGCTCGACATCAACCCACTGTATCCGGAATCCTCGGCAGCCGCACAGGCTCAGGCTAGTCTGCTGGCACTTCTCGAGGGTGGTGTTGTAGTCGTAGCCATGGAAATCGACGTACAGGAGCTTCACGAACCCGATCTCGTCAGCGACGCACTCGTTACGGAACGTGAGATCGAGCACGCAACCGGCCGACTAGTCGGGTAGGACCTTGGGCCAGGAGCAGCTCCGCCGCTTGGGTTGCTCGTAGCTGCGGAGGCTTTTGTTGCCGCACACCACGTGGATGAAGCAGGGGATGCCGCTGATCGCCTTGCCCATCACGGCCCTGCCGGTCGAGTCCGGCTCGGGGCTGTAGACCCGCAAGTTGCCATCGAAGTCGAGGGTCATCCTGCCGATTCCATGCATAGCCGGAGGTGTAGAACGAGTAGTTATCGGAGGACTGGAAGGGGCTGCTGTCGTAGAGGAATCAGGACCTACGGTAACGGCCGGTACACCCCCGAGACCGACGGGCCATAGAAGTGGAGGCGGGGGACATTATCATTGTTGAAGTAAAGCCTGTAGAACCCGGTCGAGTAGTCGTACCGGCTCCGAGCGGAGATCAGGAATGTGTTTCTGGTGAGTGGCTGCTGAGGGAGGGGGTGTCGGTCGGCGAGTCGAAGCTCTGCCACAGGACGCCGCTGTCGTCGGTGAGAACGACGTTCCCTGTGTCGTTAAGAACAAGGTCGCTCGAGTCGAGGAGGGAGAAGGTGGAGCGTCGGCCGTTGACGGGGGCCTGACCGTTGGCCAGGCAGACGGGGGTGCAGGCGGCGGCGGACCGGGGTGGGTGGTTGCTGAACCAGACAGAGAAGCTGTAGGCTATGTTGCCGCCGATGAGGACGTCGTCAGGGTTCTCGACGGAGAGGGACGCGCATTTGGTGAGACTGGGCAGCGCTGGGGTGGAGAGCTGACAAGATTGGAGGAAGAGGAGGAAGAGGAAAGGCGAGAATGGTGGAGCCATAGGACTCGGCGGCGAAGGACGAGTGCAGTTGAGTACCGCTCTCCAAGGAAAGGACGATGTATATATGTATTGCAATCTGAGTGGGCTCCAGTTGAATAAACGGATGAATCGACGGCTCCGCACCTAGAAAGGTTTGTCGCCTTATGGCGTCCGTCGCCTTCCATGCACGATGTCTCCCCCCCTTCCCATTTCATGCGGGTTATGAGTTTGGTCATGACTCGATAGTAACCCGGGCCGTGACAGGAATCATATGCTCAATCCCTACTCCCGAAAGAGAGAGGAAATTCGAGACCTTCTTCAAAAATTGATCTCTCCATATCGATAATCGTGAGACATAGAAGAACCACGAGGGACATCTCTCAAGTTTTAATTCACTTTTAGGCTCCCTTGCTTGTTATTAAATGGGCAACTAAACTTATCAATAGATAGTTCAATTTTGATTTTATTTTCAACCAACTCACTTTAATAATTGGTAGGTCCGAATGTCAATGATAATAGCCAATGAACTCGCATAGCAACCTAACATGCATAGCAGCCTAACATTACTCAAGCCGTACCACTTCTATAATAGATAACCAACTTTATTTTATAAAAGGTGATTGAATTTACGTTTCAAAAACACCATTACATTTCAGTTCACCCGTCGAAGTAAATAAAGATTTGCGAAGGATGTATATCCATTGTCTTCTACTATGCATCCATTACCGGAATGTGGGATTTGGGCTGCTTCTTTTTGATGGGGTAGAGCGGATACTTTGCAATCCCGCATATGCCAGTCTTAGTGTTGGCCAAGTTACGCTTCATTCTCACGTAACCTTGCTCTCCCCATTCACTGCCCCAGCAGTTCTTTACGATCCAGTAATCCTCGCCATTTTCGGTGCCATAACCTACTATGGCCATTGAGTGGGTCAACGCAGTACCACATGGTCCAACGTAAATACCCTGCAGAAATTACAGTGAAGAAAATCAGTCGCTAATGCAAGTGGCATAAGCCACAGATTCACAGCTTACTTCATGTTCGTTAATCTCTCTCTCCGAATGAGATTCAAAAGTTGTCATGCTCGGGACAGGATATTACCGATTTGTAATCGGAAATCTGGACTGCTGGGGTCGATGTACACGCTAACTGGTTGGTTAGCGACTGCCTTCACTAATGCTTTCTCGTTATTCACTGGAACACGTTCGTAATCATCTATCGTAGCAACCCTCTCATTGCTCTGCAAAACAGAATAGGAAAAAACTACGAGAAAATGATTATCGAAATGCTTCTCTCTAACGGGTGAAAGACGCACGGATCAATACTGACTCGACATTTGCCTCGAGCAGCTTCATACGGATAATTTTCCTCAGAGCCAATGCCGCCATTTTTTGATGATATACTGGAAAGCACTGTTCACGACACCGCCCTTGCAACTTGCACTATGAAGATCGCAGTCCACAACCCCCTGCTCCGACAGCGGGATCAAATCCCCGGTCACGATTTTGTTTATCCCCTCCACAGCGGCAACGGCGGCGAAGGCCCAGCAACACCCTGATTTTATCAGATTCAATTCAAACATAACCACATATCTTCGAAAGTGAAGTATTGGCAGTCAATATTAAGACTTATGATAAAGATTCACGACCCCGAAAGCTCGTTAAACAAATGCACATGAGAATACGGCAATCCTTAAGTGAGCTGTGCACACAAAGTATAACACATGATGAATAAGACAAAAATAAGTTTTTAATTAGCATTCCTTTTGTTGTCACGTAGAACCCGGCCACAGAATTCTCTCTATTTATTTTTTTATTTTTTTACATCCGAAACTCAGTTTTTTTTTTTCCAAGAAATCGTGAGTGCCCGAAATCCTGCGACGGCAGTCGACGGCAATGATTGGCGATTGTGCAGCAATCGTGCGATGGTCGTGCGACAGTCATGCAACGGTCGTGCGACGGTCGTGCGGCGACCGTGCGGCGGCGGGCGGCAATCGGCGGTCCGTGAGTAAGAAAAAAAAAACAAATCAATACAAAAGTTTATAAATTTTTACCAAATACATTTCTATTCTTTTTCTATTCCAAAAATAAAAATTTTGTAGAATTATCAAACATCTTATTTTACTCAGAAATTATTTCCGGAGTAAAAATAAAAATCCCAAAACCGATATATCTTACCCCCAAACTAGTATACTCATACCGCACTTATCTCAAATTGTGTTAAATATGTGATTTTTTTGGGGTTAATAGGGCATGGATGTACCCGTTCATGGTTTTTATGACACAAAAATTACTTAAGATAAGTCTAGCACAGGTGTACTAGTTTGAGATAAATGTGGCAAGAATATACCTACTTTGGAGTTTTTAAGACACAAAAATTAATTTTGGGTAAATATAGCACGTGCGTATCAATTTAGGGTTTTTAGCTCCATTGATTTCATGGAAAATTAATAATTCAGGAAAAAAAAAGTTTCTTTTCGTTATCAACGAGAATTTATACCTAAACATCTTCATGGACCATATGTTTTCTATTTATTTATTTTTCTAAGCAATATAAACAATTGTTTTTAAGAAAATATTTTTCCAATCATTAATTTTTTCAAGAAATAAACGGAGGGAAAATTTGTCCAAAAAGTTCTAAACTTATTGTACTTTTACTAATTTAGCCGTAAATTTTTCAATTTTGCTAATTGAATTATAATCCTTCTTACTTTTTGCCAATTTAGTCCAACTGGTTAAATTTGAACAAAAATCATTAATATGGGTGCTAGTCATGCCACATAGAACAATCGGCCAAACATGGATAATTTTTTACTATATATATATATATATATATATATATATTCATGAGTTAGCATTATGAAAAACTCCAAACTTGTATATTTGTGATAAATTTACCCTCCATTAATTTCTGTTAAATTTTATTATTAAATTACTGAGTTAGATGACATATAGCAGTTAATAGATATATTAGTTCGGGATTTTACCCTCTATTTGTCACATGCGTATCATTTTGTGATTTTTCATTGTATTAATCCGATTTAACAAAAACTAACGAATAGTAAATTTATCACAAATGAATCAATTTGAGATTTTTCGTGATCAAAAAATTAGTTTTGGATAAATTTAGCGGATGTGTACCACTTTGGGGTTCTTTGTGATATCAAATTTTTTTCTCTTTTTTCCTTTTCTTTTTTCTTCTTTTATCTTCTTGTTATTTTTATTTTTTCTTCTTTCTTTTTCTCTCCACCAAGCCTCAAGGTTGTCGGCTATAGGTGCGGGCTGCCCTGGCTAGATCGAACGAGGATGAGGGTTGCCCAACTTAGATATGTTCTTCCACAACCCATACGACAAGAACTTGCACAAGTTGTCGCCGCTAGAGGAGTCTTCAAGGATTGTTATTGTGTGCATTTTCTATCCTAAGCGGATTCGGAAGATTGAATTGCAGGTGATGTGGCTATCACCCGAGGGAGAGGGCTGCCCTCATTTGATGCCGATGACCTCCGTTGGCCATCAAAGAGGTCCAGCAATGGCGGGACGAGGGGAAGAAAGAAAGAAGAAAATAATAGAAAAGAAAAGGGAAAAAATAAAATAAAATAAAAAAATTGAAAAATATAAATATACTATTGAAAATTATACACTTTAGTGCCGACGGTCTTACGTAGTATAATTGGTGTCCATGTCAGCTATTTACAATCAAAATTGATCAAATGGACTCAATTGATAAAAAGTTAAATAATTTATAACTCAATTAGTAAAATTAAAAGGTTTATGGTTAAATTGATAGAAATGTAATAAATTTATGACTCTTTTAAGTTTTTCTTCAACGGGCCTAAGTAAGACCGAGTGATTAGTGATGCGTTGAAAACGCCTAGTAATAAAGAATCGTTGCTTCGAAAGAGACAACAACGAACATCTAACATGGATTCTGGTTTTTCGGAATTTCCCACCGAACGGTGCCCATGCCTGTCGTGCTAAAGATACAAAGGATGTTGCAATCACGTAGCTTCTTGGACCATGCAGTAGGCTCCATATGGATCTTCTTTTTCTTTTTTCTTTTTTGTGACCCAGAACCCGTGTTCGACAAATGCCAAGAAGAAACCCCTGGGAGCCGACCGCAGACCCACCACCACAAGATCTGGGTAAGAATCCCTAACGACGCCTCTGGGATTTGAACTTCTCCCTTTCGTGAGGGGAGAGAGCCCAAGCTAGCTGCGCCGCTGCGGGTGGTGGTTTATTTTTTAGGGGCACTAGCGCGGGAACCCACCTCTCACGGCACCCCACTTAAGTCGCACAAAGTGACGAGCTGGGGAATCGAACCCTGGCCAATGGTGTGGCCAACATACGCCTGAACCAACTCGGCCCTTCACGGGGTGGGTATGGATCTTTAATTGCTAGCTATGAGAAAAAAGACAACCCCTCTCTCTGACACTGACGAGGATTGCAAGATCCAACTAAGCACAAGCACCACACATGTCGCAATTCTTGATATTCCTTGTTAGGCAAAAGCCCTAGTCAGAAAGAAAGACAATCAGATGTTATTGTCTCTTTGGTTATGAGATATCTAATTTGGTTCGAGTGACGAGTCGATATCATTGGTATTAACATGGATAGATAGTGTTCAATGAACCTTCCTGGTTCATCCGCTACCACGTGTCATTCGAGGAAAAGACTCCTAATTGCAAATCTATCGTCTGCACGACGAGTGCACACCTCGCCCTAACTCAATTTCTATTTACTATGCTCGATCACAAATCCAACGCCTGATAGCATTCATTGGCTTTTCAAACAAGTAAGATGACCAATTACATGAATTAAGGTTTTCGTCATGATATGTATTATGATGTTGTTATATTATATACTTAGATGAGATAAATGGAGGAATATCAAAATGAGTGACAATAATGCAAATGCATGAACTTTTGCTTATTTTACGATCGAGTATTTAAAAAATTATTTTTTATTCAATCAACTTTCTCAACTTTTAAATTTGGCTCAATATAATGTCTTTGCTAAATAAATTGTCCTGTCATGTGATTTTGCTAGCGTAACTCACATAATCGCAAGAAACTTAAGCACAATTGACGACATGACTCGCTAAATATGGAAAAATTATGTCATTGTTGCTCGTAGCTGCGGAGGCTTTTGTTGCCGCACACCACGTGGATGAAGCAGGGGATGCTGCTGATCGCCTCGCCCGTCACGGCCCTGCCGGTCGAGTCCGGCTCGCGGCTGTAGACCCGCAAGTTGCCATCGAAGTCGAGGGTCATCCTTCCAATTCCATGCATAGCCAGAGATGTAGAACGAGTAGTTATCGGAGGACTGGAAGGGGCTGCTGTCGTAGAGGAATGAGGACCTATGGTAACGGCCAGCACACCCCCGAGATCGACGGGCCATACAAGTGGAGGCGAGGGACATTATCATTGTCGAAGTAAAGCCTGTAGAACCCGGTCGAGTAGTCGTACCGGCTCCGAGCGGAGATCAGGAATGTGTTTCTGGTGAGTGGCTGCTGAGGGAGGGGGGTGTCAATCGGCGAGTCTCTGCCACAGGACGCCGCTGTCGTCGGTGAGAACGACGTTCCCTGTGTCGTTGAGAACAAGGTCGCCCGAGTCAAGGAGGGAGAAGGTGGAGTGTTGGCCGTTGACGGGGGCCTGACCGTTGGCCAGGCAGACGGGGCGCAGGCGGCGGCGGACCAGGGCGGGGGATTGCTGAACCAGACAGAGAAGCTGTAGGCTATGTTGCCGCCGACGAGAACGTCGTCAGGGTTCTCGACGGAGAGGGACGCGCGTTTGGTGAGACTGGGCAGCGCCGAGGTGGAGAGCTGACAAGATTGGAGGAAGAGGAGGAAGAGGAAAGGCGAGAATGGTGGAGCCATAGGACTCGGCGCGGCGGCGAAGGACGAGTGAAGTTGAGTATCGCCAAGGACGATGTGTATATGTATTGCAATCTGAGTGGGGCTCCAGTTGAATGAACGGATGAATCGACGGCTCCGCACCTAGAAACGTTTGTCGCCTTATGGCGTCCATCGCCATCCATGCACGATATCTCCCCCCTTCCCATTTCATGCGGGTTATGAGTTTGGTCATGACTCGATAGCAACCCGGGCCGTGACAGGAATGATATGCTCAATCCCTACTCCCGAAAGAGAGAGGAAATTCGAGACCTTCTTCAAAAATTGATCTCTCCATATCAATAATCGTGAGACATAAAAGAACCACGAGGGACATCACTCAAGTTTTAATTCACTTTTAGGCTCCCTTGCTTGCTATTAAATGGGCAACTAAACTTATCGATAGATAGTTCAGTTTTGATTTTATTTTCAGTCAACTCACTTTAATAATTGGCAGGTCTGAATGTCAATGATAATAGCTAATGAATTCGCATAGCAGCCTAACATTACTCAGCTGTATCACTTCTATAACAGATAACCGACTTTATTTTATAAAAGGTAATTCAACATAAGTTTCAAAGACACTATTACATTTTAGTTCACCCGTAGAAGTAAATAGAAATTTGCCAGGATGTATATCCATTGTTTTCTACTATGCATCCATTACCAGATTGTGGGATTCGGGCCACTTATATTTGATGGGGTAAAGCGCATCCATTGCGATTCCGCATATGCCGGTCGCAGTGTTGGCCAAGTTATGCTTCATTCGGATGTATCCTTGCTCTCCCCATTCATTGCCCAGGAGTTCTTTACAATCCAGTAATCCACGCCATTTTCTGTGCCATATCCTATGACGGTCATTGTGTAGTTTAGTGTAGTACCACATAGTCCAGCGTAAATACCCTACAGAAATTATAGTGAAAAAAATCAGTCGCTAATGCAAGTGGCATAAGCTGCAGATTCACAGCTTACTTCATCTTCGTTAATCTCTCTCTTCGAAAGAGATCCAAAAGTGGTCATGCTCAGGAGTGGATATTATCGATTTGTACTCCGGAAAATCCCAAAAAAAGGGGCGTGCGACGGAGATGACTAGGGTTTCAGGTAGGGGATGCAACGGCAACAACACGACCACCAACGACGACGGCAGTTGTTACCTATTTGTAGCAACGGCCCGATGAGGCGGTGAATGGTGGCAGCAACGACGGAGAGGTAGTGATAGCAACAGCGTCAGGGATGGCGGCGGACAGTGTCGATGGCACCTTCTCCTTCCTCGGTTCCTTCCCCTCTGGCCAGATCTGAGCCTCCACCGGCTAGATCTGACCCTCTCGGGCTCACTCGCTCGCTGGCGGCCTCCTTCGATGTCTCTCGGTGGGAGGTTGCCTAAACTCACGACCCGCTCTCTCTCTCTCTCTCTCTCTCTCTCTCTCTCTCTCTCTCTCCCCGAAGTCTCTCAGGAGAAGGTTTCCGAGCTTGCGGTCTCTTCCTCCGATGGATGTGGTGGCCCCTGCTATTTATAGGCAAGGGGGCAACTGGTCGATGGAGGTTCGGCTGGCGGTCCACGACGTCCCAACCATCCTCTACACGGTTTCCCAACCGTCCTCTGCGGAGAAAATATTAGGTGCGCCCGGCGCTCCACGTCACCATGCGCCCCGCCCAATCAGGGTGCGACACGTGTCGACACGTGGAGACGGGTCCCACTTTTTCTTTTAGCCCAATTTTTGCCGCGTCCTTCTCTCTCTTCATTAATGGCCACGTCCTTTTCTCCTATTTGCACGCAAGCCGTCCCTTCCCCTTCCCCTCGCGTTCTCTTTCAAATTTTCTCTCTGTTATGCATATTTTCTCCATCAAAGCCGCTTGACGCCCGCCCTCTCTTTTCAAAAATCTCTCCCTCTCAAAAGCCCGCCCGTCGCCTCCGAGCTTGGCTGCCTCCGCCGTCGCCGCTAGGAGCCACTCGCTCCCTCTCTCTCTCTCTCCCCTAAGAGCCCCGCCGGTCGTAGCTAGGTCTTGAGTTCCTCGCGGTTGCCTTGCAGTCCTAACTCCAGCCGCTCGGTTTCATGTGGAGGAACGGCGGGCACGGACGGCGATGATTTGATCGTCCTTGGTATGGAAGCGAGCTGCGACGACACCGCGGCTGCTGTTGTGACCGATCTCTCGCCCCTAAGAGCCGCGCCGCCAGCTGCCGAGTCCCGACCTCGACCTCCGACCGCCTCCGCGTCTTGGTCGTGGTCGCCTCCAATCCTAACTCCAGCTCTTCGGTCGAGGTTCGGAGGGTCCGAGGTGGGGGACAGCGAGGGGTTGGTGAGCTTGGAGAGGGACTTGAGAAGCCGGTTCTCGTCCTCCTCGAAGAAGAGCTTCGAGTCGAGGTTCCGCTGCTTGTCGCCCGGGGGTACAAAGTGGTTGCCGGTCCGGGTGGAGGCCGGAGAAGAGGAGGCATGGCTCCTCGCCCGCGGGGACATGCAGCCTGCCGGCTTCAAAATCAAAAGATTAGCACACCGCCTTCAAGACAATCGGAAGAGTGTAAGAATCCGACGGAACGCCCGCCCTCGCCATGAACGCGTACACGAGCAGCGCCTTTCTCGGGCGTCTAGCCTCGCGTACGCTCTTATGATGTTGTTCCAAAGTGGAACACGACGGGATTCGAGGTCATAACTCCAGCTCCTCGGTTCCCATCGACATTACGTCTTCGTGGTCGCCTCCGGTCCTAACTGTTAGAATGTTTAAATAATAAACCATGCCTCCATCTAACAGCTTAAGCTTTTAGAACGGTTGGCAGTGGTTTCACAAAAATCTAACATGGTATTAGAGCAAGTAGGTCCTGAGTTCAAATCTTCCAGGCCCCTATTTGCCTCCCCAATTAAATTTCCACACTTAGTACTAGGCAAAAGACTAGACTAAGTGTGAGGGGGAGTGTTAGAATGTTTAAATAATAAACCATGCCTCCATCTAACAGCTTAAGTTTTTAGAACAGTTGGTAGTGGTTTCACAAAAATCTAACACTAACTCCAGCTCCTCGGTTCCCATTGACAGAACGCTCTTCGACAAGAACAACAACGGGTGTCTTGACATCATGAAGACGTTAGCCATCCAGGCAAGATGCAGCTAGCCTTCAGAAGCACTTCAGAAGCACTAGAGAAGATCAGCAAGGAAAATGGGTCAAGATCAGCTTCACAATCGGTTCAAAGCCTCGGCTCTAGTGGCTATCTAAATTGGGCAATGTGTTCTTCAAATTGGATGCTGCGCCATTTGCCTTTTCCTGTTTTGCTTCCACTCAACTTTAGATGTCCAGGCCAGAAGTTTGAGAACTTCTCACATAGCTGCATAGACCGCATTTGTGTCGCCTTAATTTTGCTTCTCATCAATTTTAATTTTCCATTTCTTCTTCTCCTACCTTTCTCTCTTTTGTTTCCTTTCATTCTTAAGAATTCAGTTTCTCCGTTGCGCTTACACATTGATTATTCGACTGCTCATGGATCCATTGAAAACCAATACGCTTCATGGTGTTTTTGTTCCAGCATTTGTGCTTACGCGTCCATCTTGATCTCGGCAAACATATCTCTTTCTTTAATTTTATGATCCCTTAAAACTGTAATGCTTCACATGGAATCGACAACTTAGGCCGATGAAAACAAAAGTACAATGACATAAAATACATTGCAAATTCCAACTGAATTCCAAGAGTCCTATGCAATTTTATATGGTCATCTGTTTCCTCTCAAACAAGGTGAATAAGCCTTTTTCTCAATTATCCTTTATCATCGATGGAATCAGTTCGACGTACCCAATTATTCTCGCCCATTAGAATCACTTTCAGATAAGCACTGGAATCGAAGCAAGCAAACAAGCGGATTTGGAAGAGCAATTTCTTCGGAGGTGCTTGCGCTTCAAATTTCTGATTTCACAGGACAAAACTCTCCACTTCAGTAGAGGATGTCGATGGCGACTCCGCAAAATCAACAAAGAAAGCTTGAAGAAGAGGAGATAAAGAGACAGGGAGAAAGGTAGGGAGAGGGAGAGGGATAGAGTCTCCCTCAGTGATTCATAATTCCTCTTAATTAGATATATTTCATTATTGTAAAAAAGAAAGGAAAAAAAAGTAGAACTTTAGCCCCTGAAAATTATGTGCGCGACGCATGCTCGTGTTAGAAGTTAACGACAAAGGAGGGGTTGTCGTGTCTGTACTGGAAATGTTTCTAGGAGCATTGGCAAACGTTGCCGATCGTGTTTTCCTCGCGACGATCGCCCTGATCGACTCAAGAGCGCTGCGCGCTGAAATCGTGTAGCGCATGATCTCGTTTCGCCACCTTCAACGTGGGCTCTCCAACTTCAGCTCAAGAAGACGGCTCTGGACCTCTTGCGCTCTCGATCACGGCAGCACCCACGAAGCCGATGCGTCTTCCGTCGCTTCCCTCCTCGCGCAATCTCGACAGCAGCCCGATTTGCCGAGCTCGACCCAAGCCCACGCCAAGATGGTGGCGACCCTCTTGTCCGAATGCGGTGACAAGCGAGGGTTGAGCCTGAGACACGCCCACGTGATCCGCTCCCGCTTGTTGGACTCGAATCCCATCGCGTTCCACTGGAACAACATCATAAGAGCGTACGCGAGGCTAGACGCCCCGAGAAAGGCGCTGCTCGTGTACGCGTTCATGGCGAGGGCGGGCGTTCCGTCGGATTCTTACACTCTTCCGATTGTCTTGAAGGCGGTGTGCTAATCTTTTGATTTTGAAGCCGGCAGGCTGCATGTCCCCGCGGCTGAGGAGCCGTGCCTCCTCTTCTCCGGCCTCCACCCAGACCAGCAACCACTGTACCCCCGGCTGACGAGCAGCAGAACCTCGACTCGAAGCTCTTCTTCGAGGAGGACGAGAACCGGCTTCTCAAGTCCCTCTCCAAGCTCACCAACCCCCTCGCTGTCCCCCACCTCGGACCCTCCGAACCTCGACCGAAGAGCTGGAGTTAGGATTGGAGGCTACCACGACCAAGACGCGGAGGCGGTCAGAGGTCGAGGTCGGGACTCGGCAGCTACGACTGGCGCGGCTCTTAGGGGCGAGAGAGATCGGTCACAACAGCAGCCGCGGTGTCGTCGCAGCTCGCTTCCATACCAAGGACGACCAAATCATCGCCGTCTGTGCCCGCCGTTCCTCCACATGAAACCGAGCGGCTGGAGTTAGGACCGCAAGGCAACCGCGAGGAACTCAAGACCTAGCTACGACCGGCGGGGCTCTTAGGAGAGAGAGAGAGAGAGAGAGAGGGAGCGAGTGGCTCCTAGCGGTGACGGCGGAGGCGGCCAAGCTCGGAGGCAACGGGCGGGCTTTTGAGAGGGAGAGATTTTTGAAAAAGAGAGGGCGGGCGTCAAGTGGCTTTGATGGAGAAAATATGCATAACAGAGAGAAAATTTGAAAGAGAACGCGAGGGGAAGGGGAAGGGACGGCTTGCGTGCAAATAGGAGAAAAGGACGCGGCCATTAATGAAGAGAGAGAAGGACACGGCAAAAATTGGGCTAAAAGAAAAAGTGGGACCCGTCTCCACGTGTCGACACGTGTCACACCCTGATTGGGCGGGGCGCACGGTGACGTGGAGCGCCGGGCGCACCTAATATTTTCTCGTCCTCTGCGCGGTCGAACTGGTGCCACCTTAGCCACTTGTCTGTCCTTGCGTGTCCCATCCAATGCCAGTTGCTCCACGTGCATCACCGTCCTCCCTCTCCATTCCGGCGTCACGCGCATCGCCGTCTCCAATGCGTGCTGCTTATCTGGTCGAGAAAGAAGACAGACAAGGAAGAAGACAAGAGGAAAGAGGTCGGGCCGGATCTGGGGAAAAAAAAAGGCTGGGCTTGGGCCTGCGTGGAGGGGGAAAAGGAAAGAAAGGGGGCTGGGCACAAAGGCCCAGCCCCTAGCGGCCTGCCACCGCTTTTTTTGTTTATTTATTTATTTATTGTTATTTATTTATTTTTATTATTTATCATCCAAATAAGAGGACAAAATAAAAAGAAATAAAAAGCCTAATTAATTAAAAAAAACTAATCGAAATTTAGGCATCAACAAACTATGCATACTAACATCTTTGCATTTCATGGAGACCTGGAGAACTTTGCTGTCGGCATATATAATGATCAGTACAATAGTTCTCCAAGGTTTGATTTTTATTTCCTAGGACCGCATAGGCTTTTCGAATTTATTTGCTTTCATTAGTTACTTGAGGACGGCTTCTTGATCTCGTTCGGTGGGAGAGCGTTGCCGCCACCGCCCGAGCATGACTCCAAACAGGCCTCAATTTGCTGTGCATCTGCAACATCAAAAATCAAAGTAAGAAATCCATATGATTTTGGTCGGAAATTAAAGAAAATGGCCTTCGTGTAAAATCGTTGGGTCCAATAGAAAAGCACAGAGTAGCAAATTATAACTATAAGATCAATCAACGCAAGTTAATATATTAACGTAATAACTACAAGGCTGCTGGCCCTTCACAATCCTTCGTGATTGTCATCTCGACCAAGCCCAGCCTCTGAACGGAAGAAATGATTCGCACGAAGACAAAAGGAAAAGGGAAACTCCGACAAAGATAAATCGTCCGAAGCTTTAAAAACAACGAAAGACAGCAACCATATGACATGATAAATAAGGGCAACCATATGACATGATAAATAAGGGGAAAAAAAAGCATTTAGTTGGCATTCCTTTTGTTTTCAGTTTCTCACATACTTTCCCAATTTAAAATTATCAGTGCCGAATGTTTTATTTAATAAACATCAACCTTTTTTAATCATCTAAAAATTCTCGTGATTTTCTAGAATGAAAACAATTTCTGATCTTCGCGTAGAACTTAACTACAAATTGCGCTCTCTCCCCCTCTTTAATATTTTGCTCTGAGTCAAAACACGAGGTCCGAGACTCTTTTTCTTTTTTCCCCAAGAATTCGTCAGTTAGCAAAAATATGGAATCGGCAGAGACACTCACCGGAGCTTCCCTGATCCTTGACGCCGACCACTGTGCCTTCCTCCTTCTAGTTGGGGAACTCTGGCGGCTCCTCACCAATCCTCCCCACGTATGTGGAGTTGAACTCCTCGTGGGTCAGGTCAGAGAAGAAGTTCAGGCCAAGCGTGTAGGTATGGTTCTCGGAGTTGTGCCGGTCAATGTGCCGGAGTGTGTCCTTAAAGATCTGAAAACGCCTCTCCTTTTCTCCCGGGACGTTGTAGACCTTCCCATGCTTCACAATCCACGACTCAAAGAGGGCCATGACCTCGGCGTCGGTTCGTTGGCCGGGACCCATCTTCTCTCTTTGCGCGTTTGAAGACGGGGCTTTTCTTTTTCGGTTGAGAGACGACGATGGGGTTATAAAGGAAGAGAGAGATATTTTTTTTTTTTCCTTTTTTGGTCGGAAGAGGGGGAGATTTTTTTCTTTTTAGGGTCGGGAGTGAGATTTGTTTTCCTTTTTTGGTTGGAAGAAGGAGAGATTTTTTTTCTTTTTCTTCTTTTGGTCGGAAGAGAGAGAGAGAGAAAGATATTTACTGGGATGAAATGTGAGGAAATAATTTGAGAGGAAAAATAAAAGATTTTTCCGTCTCTCTCATGCTTTTTCATAAGTTGGAAAAGGGGCCCGGGAAAGGAAAGAGAAAGGAATCAATCGAATGAAAAGAGGGATTTGACCAAAAATAAAAAATAAAAAAGGGACAGCAAGTTGGTTATAACGTCAGGTTATCGCGTGTGGTTTAAGGAAAATCGATGGAAAAGTCTAGTTTAGGTGGGGTGTCCCACCATATCAAATATTGTCTGTGGCTTTTGGCCAATGAAGACGAGATAAGGGGAGGCAGGAGAAAATTCTCTCCTTTAGAGCTAGTCAAGGCCACCACTTGCTTAATTCGTGGACCATGGTCTCAGGAGATGTACCGTTTGCACTTAAACCTTATACTAAATACTAGGAAAAAAATATCATTTTCTCTTCTTTCTTTTTTTTCCGAAATATATTACCGATTAAATCAACCTTTGAGATTAATTTCTTTATGGTGTTGCCACCAGTTAATTGATGTTTGCTTTTGATAGGTCACTCGGAGATTATCTCGGATTGAAAACTATCGGTATTGCAAAAAACTTCCCATCCCTAATAGCTATATGCAATGATATGAGTTCCAATTCTTCAAATGAGCATATGCAATAGAATATTGAAATATTCCTCGAGTGACTATTACTATGGACACTTCTACTTTTTGTAAATCTTGACATGCACGACTCATTTTTAATTTTAAGTAACTGAAGAATGGGAAAGCCGTGTGGAAGTTAGGTAGGTGGTGAAGGGAAATCCGTGTAAAATATCAGGTAGCTTTTTCGACGATAGACGGCAATTTTTTTTAATCCTGTAAACCAACTCAAAATTAGGTGGCTAATTCAATTTTTAACTTGTTATAATTGTCCACTCTTTGTTATAATTTCTACAAAAAAATATCTTAATATTAAAAAAAATTTAAACAAGATTCTACTATCAAATGAGTGGGATTTGTTATTTTCTAATGGAAAAATGTTATCGAAACTCTAAATTATATCTAATTGACATATTTATCTTTAATATTATTCGTAAAATAAAAAATACTAAACTATGTCCATTATGACACATTTACTTAGAACTTTTTTATTATGACATCAAAAACTTAAAACTTTATACTTGTGTGGTACATTTACCTTCAATCAAACAATATTCCAACTAAAACGATGTTATTTTTGTTTTACTTGAGTCACGCTGGCACCATGTCAACATTGTTTGGCTTCCGTCGTCCATGTAGGCAGATTTTTAATGGTTCTTATTGTTGGAATATCATTTGATGATATTCCAACACTGTTTTACTTGAGTCACGCTGGTTGGTTTCAATTAACTACGGATGACTCGGCTTTGATGGAAGGGGATGCTGAAGGTGTTATTCGTGATCACAAGGGGTCGATGGGTCTGTGCTTTACACAAAGCATTGGTTCTATCTCATCTATCTTGGCGTGGGCAAACCTAATTACGGCAAAGGAATTGAATAAAAACTAAAGTTTTTGCTCTTCTTTGTTTTGAGCATGGGTCCCTTTGATGGGATATGCAAATGAGTTTAGGCCATAACTCAGTGAAGACAGTGTTGTTGCTGGACAGTTCCATCTAAGTACTTGCGATACTCATTGCTGGAGGGTGCATTGATTTGGTCCAAGGCTCATACACTGAGCCTAAGCCAATATGGAGTGGCTACTACTGCATTGCGAAAAAGGCAAAAGTTGTGTTTCTCTTTTGATGGACTTACTTACAACATTAGTATTTACTCTGACTCAGTGAAAGATCCTCTCCTATCATGAAGCGAAATGCCTTCCTATTTCTCCCTCTTCAGTCTGTCTTTTAACACATGACTAAATTCATTTCATATGCAGATTGATATTTCTATTTTAGGACCGTGTGTGAAAAGCTTTGTCAAGACGATGATGATTATCACGATGATGGTAACATTGAGCGACACAAATTTACTTTTTGCCTAAGTATACTCCACTGCGGGAGAGTAAGAGAAAGATCAGGCAATCATGTTACATTTTCCCCCTGCACATATTACTGCCTCTCGGCTTCAGGAATTACATCAATTCCTGGTGGTTCCATCACCGAAACAACTCTGCTTTGGCATGGTACGCGTTAGTCATAACTCCGCTGAACATTGAATGGACTCCTTTTACTCAACAACAAATCAGAAGGAGGCCAAATGTGCAGGACTTCAACATGTAGCGAGATTGAACATTTGGATGGGCAAATTTCAAGTTTCAACTATCAAAATTCACAAAAATTCCCACGACCAGTTATGACTTTGCAAGCTGCACGGGTTTCAAGCGGACTTCAAACCCTCCAGAAATCGAACCATACATCCACTTACTGTAAGACCCAGTTGGCAAAACTACTTGCAAACCTCAACTTCGTCAGACTGCAGTAAGGGAGCACAAGCAGGAAAGCTGTCACTCAACAACTAGGTCGATCATAATGGCTCTTTTGCCCTAAGAAACTTGGATGCTATGAGTTGAATCTTAGATAGAGCCTGGCAGATATGGAACATCAGAAATGAGAATAGGAGGAAGTCGTGCAGGAAACTAGTTAATAGTATATTCAAAACATGGTCTAAAGGGCAATCAACCGATGCCTCGGCTAGTAACGGAATCAGCAGAAGAGCCTATTCCATTCAAATAAACGGATCTGCAATTTCTTTAGAATTAGTCACTATTCTACTTGTGCCACAAATAATGTGCCACTATAGTCACTAAAATTATTAAAGCAGATAGCTCACAGCTCTTCACAGATCACTTGCATCCTGATTTGCTTAGCCATCTTCAGTAGTCGCCATTGTTACTTGTCTAAGTTGGAATCCACGCAATGGACAACAACACAGTTTTCTGAACACGGTTGATTGTGATCAGCAAAGTAATTTTTAGGACAAGCAAACTCCAAATTATGAATGTTAGAAAATTTCGGACTTGCAATTTTAAGAGTGATGCTGAATCTAGATGAAAATTTACAAGAACTAGGCCGTGAAGATACTCGAAAATCATGTCCATTCAACGTGACCAGGAGGACTAGTTGGGCTAATGTTCTTCAAGCAACACCTGATACTGATAACATGCACTGGCAGGACGTAACATGAATGAGCATTGATTGTCTAAAGAGTTAATTACCGCTACAAGCGAGGTTGTTGACGATGAATAAACATTTATTCTTCCTCAAAAGCATCCATAGCCATTAAGCAAGCAACAAGATCAAGGCAAAGAAGTTGAGCATTTTGTCCTACCTCCGCATTTAGTACTTGCAGTTAGGCGTCCTTGTTGAGTTGAGCTTTGCCTTTGCAAGTCCGAGAGCCACCTCAGGGTTCGCCTTGCATCTCCTGAGAAATGCGGCCTGTGCCGTGGGAATGTTCTCTTCCATTCCAGCCCAGGCCTTCAAGATGCTTTGCTGGGGGGCCCGACCGAAGAAGGAGAGGCTCCATGGCTTCTTCCCAATGAGCTTGCTTGTGGCATTGAGATTTTGGCTTTTCCTTGGCTTCTTGCCCTTGAGCTTGTTCATGGCATTGAGGTTGAGGATGGCGTCCCCCTCGCCGTGCCCACCGGACAAGAACATGATGGCCAGAACAACAGAAGGCACAGTTTGCAGCATGGCATGGACGGTGTACTCAGCAATGACTTTGGGAATGACCTTGGGGACTTCTAATCCAGGGGTGACCATGTTGGACTTCAACAAGGTTCCCTCGACGAGCACATAGGGGTCATTTAGGGCCTTATAGCAAGCGATGAGGACACACTCAGTCACCTCAGCGCACTTGTCAATGCCGTGAGAACCATCAACCAAGATCTCAGGCTCCACAATGGGGACTAGACTGTTCTCCTGGCACATAATGGCTAACCTCACCAGTCCATTTGCATTCTCATTGACAGCAAGCTGAGATGGCTCACTTGGGCTGATCTTGAATGCAGCACGCCATACGGCAAAGCGAGCACCAGCTGTGTAGTGTTGTTGGCATCGCTGAGCAAGGCCATTGAGAACCTGAGTCGTGGTCTTGCCCTTTGTGCCAGCAAGCCCAACTGTGCCCTTGTCAACCTTAATGCAGGAAGTACCGCACCTTCCTCCAGGATATCGACAAAGGGGTTACCTGCATAAGTACAATGAATCAGTGAACATGAAAATTACATGATAACTGTAAAAATTGTAAAAATGAACATGTCTGTAAACATCATGATGAGCTTCTCATCTATTATCTTTGAGACAACTGAATTTTGCATGCTTTATAATTGGATCCAAGGGTGATAAACAGCTCAAGATCAGCTACGAAAAAATTACAATTGAGAACACTGACCATCAGGGGTTTTCTGACAGAGAGTTTCCTCGGACAAAATCACTCCAGTAAGGCATGCGAGAGCTCCAGAAGTGGTAAAGAAGAGTTTGCAGAAGGCATGCCACCATCACTCGACATCTCAAACATTGATGCAGGACAGCACCGTGCTGATGGTGCCAGTCGATTCGTCAGCATCGACATTACCCTTCCTACGGGTAGTGAGGAGATCAGCATTGGTGATGAGCTCATCTACATAAATCACAAAATTCCTCGCACGTTAACTAATTACATGAACAGACTTTCCAATAATCACCAAAGCGAGCTTTATCTAATCAAAAACCAGAAAAAAAGATGAGTGAAATACACTCTAATTCAGAGTGAGCTCCATTCATGTTATATTTGCTGGAAACCACTCTCAACCTCAGAGCTCAACTTGACAACCAAGCAAAAATTGCAACTAATAGACTCAATTCCTTGCTATTGGAGTAATATAAATAGGAACTCACAGCAAGTTCCATGTACTTTCATTGAAGATTTGATCATTGTAGACAAACACTAATGAAGAAAACAATCATGAAAGTCAGAACAAATCACATAAATTATGGGTGGCCAAACATAGTACAAAAACTTCACAATGGTCAGCATGCCAGTATCGCGCCAAGTTCTTTTACTTTCCTTCTCCCAGGAGCCTTCATATCGGATCTCAAAGAAATTTCCATATCAACTGAAACTTCCAAAACCTTAAAACAGATAGAACCCAAAACAACTGTCAGGACCCCAAAACATCCGCCCAGGAAAATCCATGGTCTTTTCTACCTTTTATTTATTTATTTTTTTCTGGGTTCTTTGAGGAAGCTCAATCACCTCGGCAGTTCAGGAAATCAAATCACCAACCCGTTGGAGGTCCAAAACAAGCACACGATCACGAGGGCCAAACTGATCCAAGCTTGAAGCTGAAAGGAGAAGGGGGAGGGCGGGGGGGTGCGCGTGAGGGGTGAGGTTCCAATCAGTCTCTTGGCGAAGGCCAGGATTGAATGGAAGGGCAACAGCCAAGGAACACAAGCTACATAATGTGCCACCATAGTCACTCAAATTATTAGCCATAAAAGAAGAGACTACCCTCTAGGCCGCTCAATAAGTTGGCCTCTTGCGGCGACTGTTCCCTGATTAGGATCCCCGAATTCCGACACCACCAAGTCACCATCTACCAAATGTGTTTCTTCCTCCATATTAACCATGACCTGCCAGATGGTATCATTTTCCTCCACAGCTGATGATGGAGATTCGAATAACAGAAACTTGATGATATTATTGTAACTAGGCGATTGCATCGATGTTCCGATTCTTCTAGAAATGTCCCTAGGGGGCCTTTCCCCTGCAGGAGATTATTGTCAATTGCACGCGCATTAATCACAGGACAATTTCCAATCAAATGCCCTCATCTTGGCAAGTCTCCAGTTCTGGCCATGAAAGTTTTCCATGAGGGCCTTCTTCTCCTGCTTTCCGTAGAACAAAGACCTAATTTTAACCATGTTTTGCTCTGAGCTGATTAAAGCCTCTAAAAGATCGACTTTCTTGCTATCGTGAGTTTAAGACACGGCAAATGTATGAACAACATCCTTGAGTTCTTCCACGAAACTGAGAGTTTGAATTTTGACAACAGATTCCAGAAAATAGAAAACCAGAAATCAAACCGGAGTGATACATGAAACATGAAAAATGAATGACGAGCGAGCTCAAATCCCTATCCAAACAGCAGATTCTGATGAACATCAACTGAGGAGCTATTTCAAAAGCTAGGGGGTTTGGTATAATAGCTCCTAGATTCATGCCTCTGGAAGATGGAAACAATTCAGAGACATTGATTCGTGATGGTGCTCGATGCCAAGTCTTTTGGAGGAGCACAAATTCAGTAGTCAATTCCAACTCCTACCTAAGGAGCATAGCAAATTGAACGAACTTGAATATAAGAGAAGGAAGAACTCCTCTGGCATGATGAAATCTCAAAGTCATCTAAAATTCCTGAACTTCATGCTGGAAGCGATAAAACTCTTTGAAAAACTATCACCGCTTCCATCCCCATCTCTAGATTACCCAGAATGCTTTGGCAGCAAATTCAGATATATCACCAGCTTGTGACCTCAACTCAATTGTTTCTGCAATTAGAAAACAGAGGAGGATGAAGAGAATCGATCGGTGAGATTCAGTGATCACATGACAATCTCAAGCATGGAATACTCGAACAAACAAGCATGTAAGCTTCTCCCAAGCTCAGGGCAGGACACCATAAATAAGTTGCTTGGTACATTGTTCCAGAACACCAAAAGACTACTCAGAACACATCAAATGTCCATTTAGTAGATTTGGACATCCCAACATTAACAATCGAAGAAAACGCCCAAGATCAGATGCAGTCTTGTCTATTTAAACGCTCAAAACCGGATTTGGGCTACTGTAAAGATATTAAGGTCCGATCAGAAAGTTGCAAAGACAGTGAAATCCTATGGAAAAGAAAAAGGGAAACCGAATTGGCTCACCTTTCGACAGCAACGTCTAGAGGGTTGAGAAGAAAGCTTGGCATTTGCCTCTAGCTCCTGAGATGCAATGCGCAAGCCGTGAAGCCGACAAAATAAGCATGCACAACTTATAAAGGCATATTCAAAACTCCCGTATAAAGGCATATTCAAGCCGATGCTTGGAGTGAAATTCCTCTGTTTGCTCTGACCCGGGATTCTTCGAGCCAATCCCTAGATAAGCCTAACAAAACAATCTCTGTCATCTCGCGCATTTGGCGAGAGAGAAGTGCGTTGACTGTCGTCCAGAGAGAGAATCGATTTGGGAGCGAAAGGGCGTTGACTAAATCAGCATCGGGCGATGAGCAGACATCGCCGCTCTCGTCTCCCGCTTCGCTCGGACGTTCTGCTCCCCGCTCCTTACTACTGCAGGGGCGAGGAGGAAGAGGAAGTGGAAGAATGGAGAAAATAAAATAAAAAGAAAAACGAGATGACACGAGTGTCTCTTTTTTTCATTTATTTATTTGAAGAAATCTTAGCCGTAATTAAGGTTCATCGAATGACGTCATCAAGAAAGACTCCCTCGACGACTCCAACGGTCGACAGCAGATACTTCCTCTTCAGCGACGAAAAGATACCTTAAATTTCGAACCAACGGTCAGCGCGCGGTCAGCTCTCGCTACAGACAACGACAGAGACCGCCGCCGCCGCCTTCTCCGACGACCTGGTCCCCACAGACCGTTCGACTCCAGATCGCCGGCGTTCGCTGTGCTCTGTTCTTTTCTCTGTTCTTTCCAGGGAGAAATTCTGGTCCGACCGAAGCATCATGGGTCGGGGCAAAACGCCGCACGGACTCGTGCCCAACGCGAGAGCGCGCAGAATCGCGTACGAGAAGAGGAAGAACGGCCTGATGAAGAAAGCCTGGGAGTTCTCCGTCCTCTGCGGCGTCGACACCTGAGTCGTCGTCTTTCCGGGGGCAGCGGCGGCCGGCGTCGACCGCCCGACTGCGCCGGAGGTCTGGCCGCCGGATGGCGCGGAAGCCAGGCGCATCATCAAACGCTACAGATCTGCTGGCCGAAAGGAGAGGGAGAAGGAGAAGAAGCTCGGCCTCTTCGGGAAGGGAGAGCTCTTGGAAGACTTGTCGGAGAGCCAATTAAGGTCGGTCCTGAGCGTTCTTGGCGACCGGGTCGATCTCGCGAAGCGGAAGCTGGCCGCAATGAAAGCGGAAAAGAGGGTCGCGATGGCGGGCGCGATCTTGGGTCCGTGCAACGAAGAAGGCCCGAGCGTCGACACGGTGCCGCAGAAGAGGGCGCACCAAGCATGCGCGGCCAGTACGCCGGAATGGGTCGCCGGTGCTCAGCCCGATGCTCGCTGCTCGTACTCCGTCGACGGCTGCTGGGACACCGTCGCAATGGAGGATGATTCCACTTTCTTACATACTTTTCTGACAGAGGCGATGGTTTTTTGATGGAGTTTTTACTGATTTTTCCTTTAGATTTGATAATACATACCACAGGTCAGGCTGTTCTGGCCCGTCGTTTCTAGAGATTTACTGATTCTTTTCTTTTTTGGGTTCCGGTTAGAGATGATGTATAGAATGTAGGCCGTTTGATACTTCACAGGCTCCCAAGATCTACATACTAAACTCAAACATCCATGAGGTTTGACAAGATTTGTGTGCGATTTTGAATCCATTGTTCTTAGAGCAAGCGACAACAATTCGAGCCTTCAATGCTAAAGATCTTCTCCTCTATGACCCTCGATTCCCGGCCGATGAGACCGCCACTCACGACATGCGCTTATGTGAGTTCGGAGAGAATTTTGGAAAAGTTGAGGGCTAGAGGAGGGACCTTGCGCCATTATTTATAGAGTTTTTTTGCCTCTCATCACTGGTCGGGCCCAACTCGCCACATGCCTGCTCATATTCGATCAAAAAACTTTATACCTCACTTTATTAGATCAATTCCGTAAACGGATAATTATGATCTTAATTAATGTGGCCCACACCAGAAAATTCTTACATTCTCCCACTTGGGCCATATTAATTGAGATCATACTGTATGTGCACACTTTATGTTGATCTAGAGATAATCCTTAACAGTCAATCCTATCCCATAAAGTCTCCAACACCGAATCATGGCGGTAACTGCATGTATTTACACATAGCCTTCCATGGTCACGAATGCTTTCAACTTTATTGATATGGATTCAATATGGTTGTGTGGCAAATGTAACACCTCATAAAGAGTAATACCTTATGTGTTATCTCCCTTTGTCGGTCACTATTCTCTTATCTTTAAGTGTCACAGAAAACCCGATGTGGCACTAGAGAATATCTTTATGGTTCTAACGAACCCACATATGTCTTATCTTTATGGTTAACCTTTCTTTATGTGTAATCAAAACATATGTACAAGGCTAATAACTGGATGCCCCTAGCCTTTACTCAAGATTTACACAAGACCTTGAGATTTTCCTTAGATATATGTGCACAACTCAATAACAACTTATACAAAGAAAGGAGTTGACATATATCGAAATGTTACAAAAAGTAACAAGGTACGGACATAAACTTTATTAGAGCAAATCCAAATACCTCCTACTAAACGATAGTATCCACCGATTCTCCTAAGCCCATGTTCATGATATGTCGCTCAAATATACAAGGGCGTAGGCCTTTAGTCGATGGATCTCCAACATATCGTCCGTAGAAACATGCTCTACTATAATGTCACCATTACGTACCATTTTCTTTATGGTCAAAAATTTGACCTCCATATGCTTAGACCCTTTGAGACTTCATTTGTTATTGACAAACAACACGGCAGAATTGTTATCACAATATAACTGTATGGGTCTATTCACAAAATCAAATACGGTCAATTCCTTAATGAGGTTCCTGAGCCAAACAGCTTGAGTAGCAGCTGAAAAACATGCTATAAATTCTGCTTGCATGGTAGAGGAAGATATAGATTTCTGTTTCTCACTTTTCTATGATATTGCACCTCTTACTAACATGAAGATATATCCTGTTGTCGACTTCCTATCATCTTCACAACTAGCAAAGTCTGCATCTGAATGTGCTACCAATCGCAAATCATGGACATATCTATACACCAACATATAATCTCTTGTTCTTTTAAGTATCTCAAGACCTTTTTGGCAGCAACCCAATGATCATGTCCTGGATTCGGCGATATCCGCCTAAAAGTCCTGTTACAAAGGCAATGTCTAGTCTAGTGCAAACTTGAGCATACATAATACTTCCAAGTGCATTAGCATAAGGTATGTCCTTCATTTGGTCTTTTTCAAAATCTGATTGAGGACATTGTGAGAGACTCAACTTGTCACCCTTAACTACAGAACACTTCCCGGTTTGTAATCCCGCATGTTGAATCTCTCCAAAATACGATCAACATATGCCTTTTGAGATAAACCTAACATACGACAAGAACGATTTCTATGGATTTCAATGCCTAGAACGAAAGATGCCTCACCCAAGTCTTTCATGTCAAAATTCTTTGACAACATTTGTTTTGTTTCATGCAAGAATCCAAAATCACTACTTGCAAGCAAAATGTCATCCACATAGAGTATGAGAAAAATAAATTTCCTCCCACTAACCTTGCAGTATATGCACTGATCTATTTTGTTCTCAACAAAACCAAAAGAAGTAACAACATGGTGAAACTTTATGTACCATTGTCTAGAAGCTTGTTTAAGACCATAAATAGCTTTCTTCAGTTACACACACCTGAATCATTTATTACAAAACCTTCAGGTTGCATCATATAAACCTCCTCATCAAGGTCTCCATTTAGAAAAGCAGTCTTAACGTCCATCTGATGTAATTCCATGTCAAAATGAGCTACTAATGCCATGATCACTCTAAAAGAGTCTTTAGAGGAAACTGGAGAAAAAATTGCTTCATAGTCTATCCCTTCCATTTGAGTGAAACCTTTGGCTACAAGTCTGGCTTTAAATTTCTCAATCTTTCCTTTTGAATCTCTTTTAGTCTTGTAAACCCACTTGCAACATATGGGCTTACAACCTTCCGGTAATTCAACAAGTTCCCAAATGCCATTATATTTCATAGACGCATCTCATCTCTCATTGCATCCAGCCATAAACTAGATTGAGGACAGAAATGGCGTCTCCGTATAAGTCACTGGATCTTTAATGCATCCTATATCATAATCATGTTATCCTAAATAGACCATATAGTCCGGTGGTATAGCTGAACGCCTTTCCCTAGTAGACCTCCTAAGTGGAGCCACTGTAGGCTCATTTTGAGTCTGAGGAACTTGAATGACTTCATCTGTGGTCGTTTCATCAATAGGATTCTCAGCGTTGACAGGTTCAGTTTGTGGCACAGTAGGCTCTATCATTGTCTGCATAGGTAAGGAGAAAGATATAGCGGGTCTCATAATGTTGTCATGTTCACTAATTTGTGAACAATCATGCTCTTCGACTACATCAAATTCCAAAAACTTGGCCGTTTGAGATTCTACAATCCTTGTTCCTCCACTTGGATTATAAAACCGATATCCCTTTGAATGTTACGAGTAAGATACAAAGTAACATCGAGTGGTTTTAGCCTCCAACTTACCCAATGTTGGATTATACAATCTTACTTCAGGACATCCCCGCACCTTGAAATGATTCAAACTTGGTTTGCGCCCAGTCCATAACTCAAAAGGAGTTGATGCAACAGTTTTAGTAGGAACACGATTCAATATATAAACGGCTGTTTTTAATGCCTCACCCCATCAAAAATCAGGTAAATTTGTCCTACTCATCATAGATCTTACCATATCCATGAGAGTACGATTGCGCCTTTCAGCCACACCATTCTCATTCGGGACTTCCGGACATAGTAAACCGAGCCACTATCCTGCATCCTCTAAGTATTTAGCAAATGGTCCTTCAATTTGCCCAACATTACCATGTCTACCATAATATTCTCCACCTCGATCGGATCCGACCACATTTATTACCTTTCCTAAGCGTTTCTCAACTTCGCTTCGATAGATCTTGAATTTGTCAAGAGATTCAGATTTCTCCTTAATCGGAAAAGGTAACCATACCGAGAATAATCATCAATAAACGTGATGAAATAAAAATTTCTACACAAGGTTGCGGTATAGGGTCCACTGATATCGGTGTGAATGACCTCCAAGAATCCCGAACTTCGAACTGCGGTTTTCTTCTTTATCTTAATCATCTTTCCTCTACAACAATCTATGCAAGTTTCTAGGTCACCTTTAAGAGTAGGCAGGATGTATGTCTTTATCAGCCTTTCTACTCTTTCTTTGGATATGTGACCTAGTCGTTTATACCACAACGCATAAGACTGTTCCTTAGGTAGAGGTCTTTTGGAAACAACATTTTCAACTGTATTAGCGACGTATATATCACTGGGAGATAAACACAATCTGTACAATTCATTGAACATGTTGTAGCACCCAACCTTATTTGAGTTAAAGAACATAGAAACAAGATCGTTTCTTTATTTCAAAAGAGTAACCACATATATCCAAACATGATGCGGAAACTAAGTTCCGTCTAAAGGAAGGTACATAGAAAGTGTTTCTTAATATCATATTAAAACCGAGTCTAGATTCAAAATGACGTCTCCCACGAACTCAACATCGATCTTGTTGTTGTTTCCCATAATGAGCGATGATTCATCCCGATTTGGCATCCTTCTTTTGTGAATCCTGTATGGTAAATGCAACATGATTAGTTGCACCACTATCTAGCCACCGAACTGGATGGGGCTTCGATAGGTTGGATTCACGAGACAAGTGCCAAAGAATCATTACCTTTATGCTCATTTTTAGACAACCAAGCTTTATATCTTTCACAGTATTTCTTTATGTGTCCCCTCTTTCCACAAAAATAGCAAAGGATACATTCCCTTTTAAAAGGTATCCTTTTGGGAACCATAGAAGCGGAGGGACCAGCAAAGGGTGCCTTTCTAAGAGCCATAGAGTTGGAGGGACCAACGAACTTCGGGATCCCCTCTCTTGGGAGCTATATTATTAAAAATTCTTATGGCTTTAGGATTTCCTCTCTGATGTGCAACCCATTTGCCTTTTCTACTGGCAGAACTAGAGGCATACAAGGCAAGATGCCCTCTCTCCTTCTTTAATTTCTCTTCCTCTGCCACAACTCTAACTATAAGATCATTAATGGACCAAGATTCATTCTCGCGAACTATAGTTCGTCTTGATAATTCCAAAATCGGGAGGAAGAGTATTTAATGCTTGATGCACAATGCAAGCTTCAGGTATATCAACTTGAAGGATTCGGAGTTTTGTCCGAAGATCTACCATCCTAAGCACATAATCTCTAACTCCGGTTGAACCATCATACTTCATATTAAAAAGTGATTGCATAAGTGTGCCTATCTCAGGCATTGGTAGAAACACGATACCTAGCCTCCAAAGCTTCCATCATTTCCTTAACAAGTACAATCGGTTGGCAAGCCACTCATCAAATGTTCTGAATTGACCGTTTCATAATGAGCAAGCAAATTTTATTACTCTTTTCCCATGCAAAAAACGTACTTTCTCGGGTTTACGTACTTGTATTAGTAAGGTCCGCCGGTCTATCCTCGCAAAGAGCAATATGAACATCTCATGAGCTCCATTCCAAACAGAAAATCCTCTTTCCATTTCTTGAAGTTTGACCCAATAAGAACCTTAATAGCTATGGAATTGCCATTCACAGAGAATGTAACCGATTTTGCGAGCAATACATGTAATTAGCATCATGTGAGTATCAAACATACAAGAGCTACACGTATCATCATATAAACACCTTTGGGCAGAATACATGACATACAATTGTATACCCTTTACATGACAGCGGTTCCATGAAAAATATGCTCTAACCTTTCGCGAATTCATTACCTTTGGGTGTACAAATCACTAGGGCTAGCTACTTTTCAACCATATGCTGTACATGTATCCCTCCATCAACTAATGCACAATTACCTCCTTTGGGAGTATAATTATACATAAGATCGGGAGACATCCCATTTAAATATGAGACAGATATTTCTCAAATCCAATCAAGTGTGCCACTTTGGCGGTCACAACCCAACCGAATTATCAAAATTTCTCTCATATCAAGGATATAACTTTATAACTCACATACGCCTTTTATAAGTGATTTTAGACTTGATGACGGGGTCTTTTGTCATTAAAATCACAAAACATGCTAATTGCATTGCTCCATCCATTAATACAAACGATAATAAATCAACACCATATATATTCCTCAAGTGATGATATAATTATAAGCATGCAATTGCATTTCTAAAATCATAGAGAAATGCATGAAAATATTCCAAAATTACCCCAAAATCACATACTTTAAGGCTTTCACATGCATTTTCACATCCTTAAAGGCATCAAAAAATGCAAATAAGCACACCACAAGGTAGGAAATTCACATACGAGCACGGCGATACAAACCACGCGCCAAACCGACGTCGCACGCGCCTCACGCGCTGGAATGCGCGGCGCGTGAGTCACACGCTGCGGCGCCCGTCGGAACCGGTCCGGCCGGTCCGACCGGTCAACGGTCGAACCGGTCAACGGGTCGGGTCAAGCGGTCAACGGGTCGGGTCATGGGGTCAACGGGTCGGGTCAACCCGGTCAACCGGTCGGGTCAACCCGGTCAACGGGTCGGGTCATCGATGACGTCACCGACACGTGGCGGTCACACGTGAGGCGGTGGAGATGACGTCATCGTGACGTCATCGAGACGCGTGGCACCACGTGTCCGCGCGCATGCGCGCGAGGCCACGTGGCCACCACGCGTCGGCGCGCATGGGCTAGGCGCACGCGTGAGGCCGCGTGGCGGTCCACGCGCCGACGCGCGTGAGCGTGCGCGCGCGCGCGGGGGGCGGGGCGGCGCGCGTGCCGTCGACGCCCGACCGCCCGGGCGCGTGCGGCCTATTCCGACCTCTTCCGGCGACGTTCGACCCACCATTTTGCTCGTATGGACGAGTAGAATCCGTTTATGCAATAAAAGTTCACTTTTATTGGACCACAAATCACGAAAAAACAAGGCAAAGATTCGGAGCTAGGGTGAAGACCGAAAACAGGCCGGAGGCGGCCGATTTAGCTCCTGGCGACGGGCTCAACAGGCATAAAAGGACTCGGCTCTAGTCTATGCGGGCTCGATACCAAATGTAGGCCGTTTGATACGACTTCCCAAGATCTACATAGCTAGAAACTCAAACATCCATGAGGTTTGACAAGGATTTGTGTACCGATTTTGAATCCATTGTTCTTGGAGCAAAACGACAACAATCCGCCTTCAATGCTAAAGATCTTCTCCTCTATGACCCTCGATTCCCGGCTCGATGAGACCGCCACTCACGACATGCCTTATGTGAGTTCAGAGAGAATTTTGGAAAAGTTGAGGGCTAGAAGAGGGACCTTAGCGCTATTTATAGAGTTTTGGGCCGGCCTCTCATCACGGCCGCAGGGCCCAACTCGCCCACACAAGCCAGCTCATATTCGACTTCAAGCAAGAAACTTTATACCTCACTTTATTAGATCAACTCCGTAAAACGGATAATTATGATCTTAATTAATGTGGCCCACACCAGGAAAATTCTTACATAGAAAGTTGAAATTCATATGAGTAAAGGAGAAACTACACGATTTTTACTGCTCTGCCTTTGTCTCTGTCTGTGAGTGTGAGTTGATTATCTGGGATTGACGCTTTTATCGTAATCTTTTTCCCATTCCGAATCGTCGTGAGCGAACTTGGGGAGAATGCCCATTAGCCCTTAGATGTAGTCAATGCTGTCGTTGGAGATGTTTATGGGGTTGATGGGCTTGTGCTTTACACGAATCATTGGTTCTACCTCGGCTATCCTACTTGAACCCTCATGTCGAGTCACGAGTCGAATCTTGGACAGATGATCGAGGTTTCATGTTATTCCAGTGTAGCAAGAGATGAAAGCTCCAAGTCTCCCCTGCAATGAAGAAGTCAACCTCGACTCCCGCCAATGCTCCCTGTCCATGATTCGATGTCATAGCAGGAACTTGTACCACTGTTTTTACCAAGTAAAACCCATTGGCTGTCCTATGCACCTCACTTACAGCTTGAAAAGATAAGGTAAAACAGGATCTACAAGCAGTTCATGAAGGAAATACGGTAAAACTAAACGGACAAGAGCAGAGCACTGCTCCTAATACCGCATGTTCCGCAGGTTTCAGTAGGACCTGACGAAGGGTGCTCCAATTTTGCCGGTACTTGCAGTAGAATGTCAGCCGCTATGTCATCTGGATGTCCACCGTTTTCTGCGGCTTCGGAGCTTCGACCATGTGAAGAGTGATTTGCCCATCTAACGACGGTAGATGCGGGTGACTTGCAAAATCCAAAGAGGAACCCATCAAGACTCGGAAGACGTAGTGTATCACCAAATCGACATCGAGCGCCAAGGCCAATTCCTTGAAATTTCCTGAGATTTTTAACTCTTTTTATGTTACAATTTCTTTTCCTCTCTCTTTGTCCGGACTATTTCATCTTGTTTTCTTTGTTCTCTCCAACCCCACACACCTACACATCCACGGATCTCCTTGGTGCACTATTTACCCATTATTATTCACTCTGATTAAAACTCAGTCCGTATTTTGACACATAAATTGATTCATATAGTAAGCAGACCAATATTTCTATTTTGAGACTGAAAAGTTTTGTTGAAACAATGATGATGATATAGTAGTAACAGTAATATCCACAAGGGTTGCCGTTGAGTGATGATAACAGATAATTTATATTATTAAGGTGAAACAGATTTACTTTTTGCCTAAGAATCTTGCAGGGAGAAGGAGAAAAAGATTGGGCAATCGCATTACACTTTCCCTCTGCGCATCTTACAGCCTCTCAGCTTCAGGAATTACATCAATTCCTAGTGGTTCCATCACCACCACAACTCTGATTTGGCCACTGTATGTGTTCATGACTCCGCTCATCATTGAACAGATCAAAGAAGGCCAAATGCGCAAGACTTCAACATGTAGCCGGTTCGAACATTTGGATGAGCAAATTTCAAGTTTCAACTGTCATAATTCACAAAATTTCCCACGACTAGTTATGAATAAAAGGGAAACTACACGATCTTTACTACTGTCTCTTTCTCTGTCTGTGAGTTGCTTCTCTGGGATTGACACTTTTATCGTAATCTTTTTCCTATTTCTGCGCATCGAGAAGTCGCAGGTAAAGCAATTCATTATTTTCGTCGTGAACAAACTTGATGTCCCTCTCGTCGCGAATGTCCTCAAGGTGTGCCTTCGCGAGCATGGCAGAGCTCAATCCCATTGCTGGGGACAATTTTGCAAAGGAGAATGCCATTAACCTGCTGATGCATGGATTTTGTCGTTGGAGACCTTTATGGGGCTGATGGGCTTGTGAATAAGCAAGTTTATGCTTATCTCTTGTTGGACTAACTTACAACCTTAGCATTTACTCGGATTAAAACTCAATTCTACCAATAGTAGGCAGAGAACCGAGACAAAAGGATTGCTCTATTTCGCGAAGTTGGTCTGAGAAAGAGGATGACGAGTTGCATGATACTTGTTTCATGACATCGATGGAGATAACTGCAGCTGCTGAACTGGGCAGTGATCTTAGGTATGCGGCTTTTAAGACATGTTCGCCGGCTGCTAAAGGCTGCATCAGATCGGCTTCAAAGGATACTCAAGGAAATAGACCACCCATCGTTGCAAATTCATGCCATAACGTCCATTGGCTCGTTGGCCAGGAAATTCCCAGCAAGAGAAACCAGAGTAACGCAGGGACCAGTTGCTCTGGGGGATCCTGTTCAGGCAAGGATTTAATCTGATGCTGCAAAGAAAACATCTGCAACAGCATTAAACCCCCACCTTCCCTGGAAATTGTTGTTCCCATTTGTTATCTGGAATATTTGAAAAAGCTGAAACAGGGAAGTCTGTTCAGTGGTGGCGCACCCAAGTTTAATGTTAAGAAAACCTCCAAGGGAAGCTCTTGAGCTTTGTAGTTGTTCTGCTCTTGGTTGCGATTGCTTGAAAAAGAGCAGAACTTCAAATCTCGGGAGGCCCCCCACCCCCTGCTGGTTGGTTTCTATTCACTAAGGATGACTCGGCTTTTGATGGAAGGGATTGCTGGGGGTGTTCTTCGTGATCACAGGGGTCGATGGGTTTGTGCTTTACATGAAACATCGATTCTATCTCATCTATCCTAGGGTGGGCAAACCTAATTACGGCAAAGGAATCGTATGAAAACTAAAGTTTTTCCTTTTCTTTGTTTCTTGAATATGGGTCCCTGTGATGGGATATCAGAATGAGTTTAGGCCATGACATAATGAAGTGGGTGTTATTGCTGCCACAGTTTTCTTCTAAATACTTACTCTGCTAATTACTGGAGTGGAGGATACATATAGGTTATCCGTTGTTGGTTGCATTGTCCTGTTTCAAGGCTCATGCTCTTCACTGAGCCTAGGCCAATATGGGGTGGCTCGTACTGCATTTGAATAACCGTTAAATTAGCATGTCTTTTAAAACATATATGGATTCATTTCATAAGCAGAATGATATTTCTATTTCAGGATTCTGTGTGAAAAGCTTTGTCAAAATAATGCTGATCATAATGATGATAGTAAAAATCATAATTTCCAAGAGGGTTGATGTGGAATGAAAATACCAAATAATTTGTATTACTAGAGTTAAATGGATCTACCTTTTACCTAAGAATCTTGTGGGGAGAGCGAGAGAAAGCTCAGGCAACTGTGTTACACTTTCCCTCTGCACATCTTACTGCCTCTCAGCTTCAGGAATTACATCAATTCCTGGGAATTCCATCACCACCATAATTATGCTTTGACACTGTATATATATATTGGTCTCATCACTGACCAGACTCCTTTTACTCAGCACTAGATCTGAAGAAGGCCAAACGTGCAAGACTTCAACGTGTAGCCGGATCTGAACATTTGGATGGCCAAATTTCAAGTTTCAACTGTCATAATTTGCAAAAATTCCCATAAGCAGTCATGGCTTTACGAGCTGTGAGGGTTTCAGGTGAACTTCAAACCCTCTTGACATCAAACTGCATATCCGCTTACCATTAAACACAGTTGGGGAAAACTACTAGCAAACCTTGGCTTCATTACAGTGCAGTAAAGCTACAAGCAGGAAAGCTTGTAGCTTGACTGCTATTGAGTCTAGTCTTATAATAGCTCTTTTCCTCTCGTCGCAAATGTCCCTAGGGATGTGCCTATGCTGGTGCAGAGTTAGGCGGCACGGTTGGTTGCAAGTACGGCAGAGTTTCCATCCCCTTGCTCAGGACGATTTCACGAAGTATAGAATGCCATTAGCCCCTCTACTGTGGTCGATGTTGCCATTTCAAGACGATGATGGAGTATGATTTGAAAGTTTATGTGGGCAAGCAAAGCAGACGTTCTCTTGTTCATGCTTGTCTTGTCATCAGTTTGCCGTAATGAGACGCTAGAGATCAAGTTTGAAATACAAGGAGGATAACTGAGACGATGGAATTGCTTTATTTGGCAAATCCAATTGAGAAAGACCATGGTGAGTTGCCGCACAGTTGTATCCTGACCCCGATGGAGATAACCGCAGCTGTTGGACCAAACAGTTATCCTAGGCATGTGGCTTAAGACGCGTTCACCGGTTGCAAAGGCTGTTGTCAATCAGCTTCTCAGAATAGTCCAGGAAATGGAACCTCCATCCTTGCAAGTTCCTGCCATAAGGCCCATTCGGTTCACCGGCCAGGAGATTGCCAGCAAGAGAAACCACAGAAATTCAGCGACCATTGGCTTCGGAGAACCTCTTCAGACACGGATTGAATCTAATTGCTGCACAGAAAACATCTGCAGCAGCCTGAAACGCCCACCTTCCCTGGAACTCGTTGTTCCCATTTGTCATCTGGAATACACTTTTAAGCAACAAAATTCGGTGATGAAGCACCTGAGTTTAATGTTAAGAGAACTATAGGGGAAGCTGCAGCTTTCGGAGTCATTCTGCTATACTTGCAGATGGCCGAAAAAGAGTTAAGACCTTTGAATCTCAAGGGATCTCCTCCCCCTGCTAGTCGGTTTAAACTAAATATGGACGCCTGGCTTTGATGAATCTGGGCAAAGGGTGTGCTCTAGGTGTTCTTCATGATCACACAGGTCAGTGCCTTTGTGGCTTTATGCGAAGCATCGTTTCATTTGCCTATCCTGGCGAAACTTTGGGGGCTTTCTGTTTATTGAAAAACCAGATTCATGATCGATTTCAGGGCGCAGCTAAACTCGCAAGACTTCAGCATGCAGCCGGATCGAACATTCAGATGGAGGAACAGATTGCTAGTTTCAGGTTTCAACTATCATCTTTCATAAAAATTCCCATCACCATTTATGACTTTACGAGTTGCGAAGGTTTCAAGCAGACTTCAAACCCTCTTGACATCAGACCATATATGCGCTTACTTTAAACCACAGTTGGGGAAAACTACTAGCAGAGCTCAGCATCATCACAATGTGGTAAGGAAGCCCAAGCAGGAAAGCCATCATCCAACAACTAGGTCCATCATAATATCCCTTTTGCCCTTAGAAACTTGGATGCTATGACTCCAGTCTTGAGAGAGCCTAACACAGGGAACATCAGAAATGACAATCGAAGAAAGTTGTACAGGCAACTAGTTAAAAATACATTCAGAAGATAGCATAAAGGGCAGTCATTTGTCACATCTGCTTGTAACGTAATCAACATAAGAGCCTGTTCCATGCAACTAAACTAATCCGCAATCTCTTTGGAATTAGTCACCATCAAATCCTTCTACCACAAACAATGTGCGACTATAATCACTCAAGTTATTAACCATAAAAGAAGTGACTACCATCCCCTTCTGCTCGATAAGTTGGCCTCTTGTGGCAACTGTTCCCTGAAGAGGATCCTCAGAATCCGATGCCACCAAACACCATCTACCACTGGTGTTTCTTCCTCCATTTTAACCACGACCTGCAGCAAGGTGGAATCATTTTCCTCCATAGCTGATGATGGAGATTTGGATAATAGAAACTTGATGATATAATCGTAACTAGTCGATTGCATCGATGTTCCGATTCTTTTGGAAATGCCCCTTGGTTGCCTTTCCCCTGCAGCAGATTACGGTCCATTGTGCGCTCGTTGATCACAGGACAATTTCCAATTAAATGCCCTTATCTTAGCAAGTCTCAAGTTCTGGCCATGAAAGTTTTCCATGAGGGAATCCTTCTCCTGCTTTCCCCAGTGCAAAGATGTAATTTTAACTATGTTTCGCAGACCCGATTAAAGCGCCTAAAAGATTGACTTACTTGCAATCGTGAGTTCAAGACAGGGCAAACGTATGAAAAACATCCTTGAGTTCTTCCACAAAACTGAAAGTTCGAATTTTGAGAACAAATTCCAGAAAGAGAGAATCAGGAATTGAACCGGAGCAATACATATAGCAGATTCCAATGAACACTGAGGAGCCATTTGATAAAGCTAGGGGGTCTCGTATAATTGTTTCTGTAATTAAAAAACAGAGGAGAACGAAGAGAAATGACCTGCGAGATTCAGTGATTGCTCCACAATCTCAAGCATGGAAATACTCAAATGAACAAGCATGTAAACTTCTCCAAATCTCAGGGCAGGACACCATAAATAAGTTGCTTGGTTCCTTGTTCCAGTACACCAAAAAACTAATCAGAACACATCAAATGTCCATCAAGTAAAATTTGACAATCACAACGTTAATAGTCGAAGAAGACACCCACAGATCAGATGCAGTCTTGTCTATTCAAGCACTCAAAACGGGCTCCAGGCTACTCTAAAGATAGTAAGATCCCATCAGAAAGTTGCAAAGACAGTAAAATCCTTTCGAAAAGCAAAAGTGAAATCGAATCGGCTCACCTTTTCACAGCACATCTAGAGAGTTGAGAAGAAAGCTCGGCAATTTTGCTCCTCTAGCTCCTCACATTTCATCCCAGTAAATATCTTTCATTTTCTTTTTCCTTGGATAGTCATGGCTGTCCAAGGGATTTTTTTCTTTTTTTGCCTTTCTTCTGTAAAATTTGATAGTATTCTTTTTATAAGTAAATAAGAGGAGAAAAAAAAAAAAGATCGCTTCAGTGTTATCAATGATTTATGTGACCGAAATTTGGACACTCTAAATGACATAGTTTGACCAATTATTTGTGCCAAAGTAATGAACTTGGACAACATTCAGTATGAAAGCCAACCCTAGCTCCTCAAACTGGGGTAAATTAAATTTTAAATTTTCGGGGCAATAAACAAATGAAGAAGTGAAAAACAATCATTTTGCTGTTGATTCATTCTTTACCTCTTCAAATTTTCGCTCATTCTTTCTAGGAATGCAAGTTCCAATGTGGTAGCAATCTGGCTCCTTTGGAGCCGAATCGTCGTCAAGGACTATGGAATGAGGACCACACAACAAGGAAAATAGAGAGACTACAAACCCTCCATCGGACTCGTTGGAGCTCCATTGTTCCCAATTGCAGATTCACCAAGCTTGCATCGTAACTTCAGGGTGAGAGAATTTAATTAGATCTTTTTTTCCTTTTTCAATTTTGTTTTGATTTTGCTGGTCGCGTTGGGACATAGATAATGATTGAAAAAATGATTGAAAAGAAAATGGAAAACATTGTAAAATTGTTAGCCAAAGACGAAGATGAACGTGAAGAAAATGACAGGGTATGACAGTTTTCAATGAGGATCTGATCAACAGATATGACCATACGACTTTAAATTTTTTTTAACAGAATTCATGTGGGACTTAAAATTTCAATGAAAAAGTCACATGAGATATATTGCCGGAGTATGTCGCCCAAAGACATTAAAGTGACTAATTTTTCTCTAATATGACACTCAAGTGATCAATCGAAAATTTTTGGTATTAAAACTAGTGCCTTACACAATTTATGATAATTGTGATGTCTTTTTCCCTTAACATCATGTTGACCATATTTTGTATACTATAATCAAAATGCATTTTTAATTCTAATACCACCGGGAAAAGTACCAAAAAGTCCTAAACATTTTGATTAGACCAATTTAATCCTAAACATTTTTACATTGATACCAATTCGGTCCATCCGGCTAATTTAAGTTAGAAATTGTTGATGTGGCCGCCAATGGTCTTATGTGGCAAATTTCATAATTTTTTATATTTTTTCAAATTTTTAAATTTTTTTTTTCCTTTTTTTCTTTTTTCTTTTTTTTTTTTTTCTTTCTCCTAACCCATTGGCTGACGAGGTCGCCAACTGACCATCGCCAGCCACAGGCTGGTCAGGGCAAAGGCCCCCACTCCCTCGCCAGCCACTGGCAAGGGCGTTAGCCCCTACCCAGATCCAAGCAAGGGCTTAAACCCTCGCCAACCGAGGGTGAGGGCCTCTGTGCCCCTATCAGCCACAAGCGAGGTCACGAAGGCCCACGATCGTGGCAAGTGAGGGCTTTCGCGTCCTCGTTAGCCACAAGCGAGAGCGCGAAGGCCCACACTTGTGGCAAGCAAGAGCCGTGACACCTCAAGTGAGGCCATCATGGCCCTTGCCTTGATCTAGGTGAGGGCCTGATGCCCTCACTTGTGATGGGCAAGGGTGTCGTGCCTTAGCCTGGATTTGGGAGAGGGTGAAGAGGCCCTCACCGGCTATCAAGCGAGAGTTTTGACCCTTGCCTAGATCGGAGCGGGGGCTGATGCCCTCGCTTGTGGCTAGTGAAGGTGTGGAGGTCCTCACCAATGGCCGGCGAGGGCGTGGGGCCCTTGCCCCAACCAACCTGTGGTTGGCGATGGTCGATCAACGACCTCGCTAGCCAAGGTGTAAGGAGAAAGGAGAAAGAAAAGAGATAAAAAATAATTTAAAAATCAAAAATCAAAAATTATAAAATCTACTCACGTGGTGCCATATAAGACCATTGGCGACCACGTCATTGGTACTAATATAAAAGTGTTTAAAACTAAATTAGTCGAATTGAAAAGTTTAGGACTTGATCGATACTAATGTAAAAGGTTTAAGACTTTTTTGGTACTTTTCCTAATACCACCAAAATCCCTAAAACGGTACATTTATGCCACATTTACTCCAAACTTCACAAAAATCCCAATACCAATACATCTTACCCCCAAGCTAATATATTCATGCCACACTTATTTCAAATTGTGTTTTTTTTTCTTTTTGTCGGTTCTAGTCTATTCCTACTCTAACGCTCAATCTCTCAGACTTTTGCTCTACCGTTTTGTAAAGCATGGAAGTCGAAACCCACTCTTAAAACTTACTCGTCCCCTCCCCAAACCCCTTCTGAGAAGGTGGGGATTCAAACCCCTCACCTTCCCCTTCCAAATTGGAAGAATGGCCACTGGAGATTTCAAATCGTGTTAAATATGGGATTTTTTTTGGCGTTAAAGGGGCATGGATATACTCATTCATGGTTTTTCATGACACAAAAATTAGTTAAGGTAAGTATAGCACAAGTGTACTAGCTTGGAGCAATTTGGCAAGGATGTACTAACTTTGGAGTTTGTATGACACAAAAATTAATTTGGGATAAATATAGCACATGTGTATCAATTTAGGGTTTTTAGCTCCATTGGTTTCACGGAAAATTAATAATTTAAAAAAAGTTTCTTTTCATTATCAACAACAATTTATGCTTAAACATTTTTGTGGACCATATATTTTCTATTTATTCATTTTTGTAAGCAATATAAATAATTATTTTTAGGAAAATATTTTTTCAATCATTCATTTTTTTTTTTAAGAAATAAATGGAGGAAAAAGTTGTCTAAAAAGTCCTAAACTTATTGTACTTTTACCAATTCAGTTATAAATCTTTAAATTTTGCTAATTAAGTTATAAACCATTTTACTTTTTGCCAACTGAGTCCAGGTAATTAATTTTGACTAGAAATTGCTAATATGAGTTCTACTCATGCCACGTGGAATAGTTGGCCTTACATGGATAATTTTTTAATATTTTTTTTTCGATTTTTATCTTTTTTATGCGTTAATACCATGAAAAACTCCTTTACCAAAAAAAAAATACCGTGAAAAACTCTAAACTGGTACACCTATAATAAATTTACCATCCATTAGTTTTCATTAAATTTTACCATTAAATTATTAAGTTGGATGATATGTAGCAATTAATAAATGTATTAATTCGAGGTTTTACCCTATTCTTTGTTACATGTGTATTATTTTGTAATTTTTCGTGGTATTAATCCAATTTAATGGAAACTAATGAATATTAAATTTGTCACAAATGAACTAGTTTAAGATTTTTCGTGATCAAAAAATTAATTGGAGGTAAATTTTGCACGTGTATATCACTTTGGGGTTCTTCATGATATCAAATTTTTTTTCTCTTTTTTCCTTTTTTGTTTTCCTTTTTTCTTCTTTTTATTTTTTTTTTTCTTTTTTTTATCTCCACCAAGCCTCATTGATGATTAGTGAAGGTCGTCGGCTGTAGGCGAGGGCTGCCCTCGCTAGATCGAATGATGGTGAGGGTTGCCCAACTTAGATATGTTCTTCCACAACCCATATGACAAGAACTCATACAAGTTGTTGTTGCTGGAGGAGTCTTCAAGGATTGTTATGGTGCACATTTTTTGTCCTAAGCGAATTCACAAGACTGAGTTGCAGGTGAGGTGGCATCTAGGCGAGGGCGGTGCTCACCTAACGCCGGTGACCTTTGTTGGCCATCAAAGAGGTCTAGTAGTGGTCGGACGAGGGAAAAAGAAAGAAAATAATAATAATAATAATAATAATAATAATAATAATAATAATAAAGAAAATAATGGAAGAGAAAAGGAAAAAATTGAAAAAATATTAAAATTTTACTAAAAATTATACACTTCAACATCGACCATCTTACGTGGCATGATTAGTGTCTATGTAGCTATTTACGATTAAAATTGACTAGCGCCGAGCTAGCGGGGCTCGCCCTCGCCGGCCATGGCCAAGGCTCGACCCTTGCCAAATCCGGTGAGAGCGAGCCTACCCAATGCGAGTCCGCCCTCGCGACCACTGGTGAGGTGGCCGGCGAGGTCGAGGTCAACCTGGCCGGCGTTGCCTCTAGCTGGTCGCCGAGGTCCGACGACCGGCTGGAGGGAAGTTAAAGATAAAGATAAAGATTAAAAAAAAAAAAAAATTTCTAAAATATTAAAATATTATTAAAGTTGTCATCAACTAGTCGACGTTCAATCAGCAAAATCTGCTCAAAATTGGCCGGAAAGAACTAAATTGACACAACGTAAAAAGGTTTAGGACTAAATCGGCATAAAGACAAAAAATTTAGGACTTTTTTTTGCACTTTTCCCTCTTTTTTTCCTTTTTCAATTTTATTTTATGTTTGCTAGTCGCGTTGGGACATAGATAATGGTTGAAAAAAAATAATTGAAAAGAAAATGGAAAAAATTGTAAAATTGTTAGCCAAAGCTGAAGACCAACACGAAGAAAATGAAGTGGTATGGTAGTTTTCAATGAGAATTTGATCAAAGGATTTGTCCATACGACTTTAAATTTAAAAAAAAAAAAAAAAAACGTGTGTGGGACTTAAATTTTTCAATGAAAAAGTCCCATGAGACAAATTGCTGGAATATGTCGCCCAAAGAGATCAAAGTGATTAATTTTTGTCCAATATGACACTCAAGTGATCACTTGAAAATTTTTTATATTAAAACTGGCACCTTATACAATTTATGGTAATTGTGATGTCTTTTTCCCTAAAAATCACTTAGACCATATTTTGCATACTATAATCAAAATGCTTTTTTAGGTCTAATACCACCAATTTCCCCAAAACGGTACATCTATGCTACATTTACCGCAAATTAATTTTTGTATCATAAAAATCCCAAAACCGATATATCTTACCCCCAAACTAGTATACTCATACCACACTTATCTCAAATTGTGTTAAATATGTGATTGCATGGATGTACCTGTTCATGGTTTTTATGACACAAATATTACTTAAGATAAGTCTAGCATAGGTGTACTAATTTGGGGTAAATGTTGCAAGAATATACCTACTTTGAAGTTTTTAAGACACAAAAATTAATTTTGGGTCTTTACCAAAAAAATATTAATTTTGTGTAAATATAGCACGTGCATATCAATTTAGGATTTTTAGCTCAATTGATTTCATGGAAAATTAATAATTTGGGAAAAAAAAAGTTTCTTTTCATTATCAACAAGAATTTATACCTAAACATTTTCATGGACCATATGTTTTCTATTTATTTATTTTTTAAGCAATATAGGCAATTATTTTTAAGAAAATATTTTTCCAATCATTAATTTTTTCAAGAAATAAACGAAGAGAAAATTTGTTCAAAAAGTTCGAAACTTATTGTATTTTTACTGATTTAGTCATAGATTTTTCAATTTTGCTAATTGAATTATAAACATTCTTACTTTTTGCCAAGTTAATTTTGAACAAAAATCGTTGATATGGGTGCTAGTCATACCACATAGAAAAATCAGCCAAACATGGATAATTTTTTAATTTTTTTCGATTTCTTTCATGAGTTAATATCATAAAAAACTCCAAATTGGTATATTTATGATAAATTTACCCTTTATTAATTTCTGTTAAATTTTACCATTAAATTACTAAGTTGGATGACATATAGCAGTTAATAGATATATTAGTTTAGGATTTTACCCTTTGTTTGTTACATGCATATCATTTTGTGATTTTTCATTGTATTAATCCAATTTAACATAAACTAATGAATAGTAAATTTATCGCAAATGAACCAATTTGAGATTTTTAGTGGTTAAAAAATTAATTTTGGTTAAATTTGGCGGATGTGTACCATTTTGGGGTTCTTTGTAATATCAATTTTTATTTTCTCTTTTGTCCTTTTCTTTTTTTTTTTTCTTTTTTTTTTTTTTTTTTTCTCTTCTTTGTTTTTCTCTCCGCCAAGCCTCGTTGATAATTAGCGAAGGTTGTCAGCTGTAGGTGTGGGCTGCCCTAGCCAAATCGAACGAGGCCGAGGGTTGTTCAACTTAGATATGTTCTTCCACAGTCCATAAACTTGCACAAGATGTTGCTGCTAGAGGAGTCTTCAAGGATTGTTGTTGTGTGCAATTTCTATCCTAAGCGGATTTGCAAGATTGAATTGCAGGTGAGGTGGCCGTCACCTGGGGGAGAGCGCCCTCACCTGATGCTGATGACCTCCGTTGGCCATCAAAGAGGTCCAGTAATGGCCGGACGAGGGAAAAAAGAAAGAAGAAAATAATAGAAGAGAAAAGGGAAAAATTAAAAATTAAAAAAATATTAACATATTATTGAAAATTATACACTTTAGTGTCAATCGTTTTAAGTAGCACAATTGGTGTCAATGTCAATTATTTAGACTCAATTGATAAAAAGTTAAATAATTTAGGACTTAATTAGTAAAATTAAAAGATTTATGACTAAATTGATAAAAGTGTAATAAATTTATGACTTTTTTAACTTTTTCTTAAACGTACCTAAGTAAGACCAAGTGATTAGTGATGCGTTGAAAACGCCTAGTAAGAAAGAATCGAAAGAGACATCAACAAACATCTAAGATGGATTCTGGTTTTTCGGAATTTCCCACCGAACGGTGCCCATGCCTGTCGTGCTAAAGATACAAAGGATGTCGCAATCACGTAGCTTCTTGGACCATGCAGTAGGTTCCATATGGATCTTTAATTGTTAGCTATGGGGAAAAAGACAACCACTCTCTCTGACACTGACGAATATTGCAAGATCCGACTAAGCACAAGCACCACACGTCGCAATTCTTGATATTCCTTGTTAAGCAAAAGCCCTAGTCAGAAAGAAAGACAAGTAGATGTTGTTATCCCCCTGGTTATGAGATATCTAATTTGGTCCGAGTGATGAGTCGATACCATTGGTATTAACATAGATAGTTAGTGTTCAAAAAACCCTCCCAGTTCATCTGCTACCACGTGCCATTCGGGGGAAAGCTCCTAATTGCAAATCCATCGTCTGCACGACGAGTGCACACCTCGCCTTAACTCAATTTCTAATTACTAGGTGCTCAATCACAAATCCAACGCCTGATAACGCTCATTGGCTTTTCAAACAAGTAAGATGACCAATTACATGAATTAAGGTTTTCGTCATGGTATGTATTATGATGTTATTATATCATATACTTAGATGAGATAAATGGAGGAATATCAAAATGAGTGACAATAATCAAAATGCATGAACTTTTGCTTATTTTACGGTGGAGTATTTAAAAAAATATTTTCTATTCAATCAACTTTCTCAACTTTTAAATTTGGCTCAATATAATGTCTTTGCTAAATAAATTATCATGTCATGTGATTTTGCTAGTGTAACTCACATAATCACAAGAAGCTTAAGCATAATTGACGAGATGGCTTGCTAAATATGGAAAAATTATGTCATTCCATTAAGGTGTTAGGGAGGGAGCCAGCTCGCAAAGTTGAACAAATTTGGCCTTACAATATTTCTCTGCCATTGTTGGCGTGACATTGCCTTAAGAGGTCACATTTAACGTCAATATAGACGGTTAATGTATACTCTCCACATTATTTGTCAACGATATTAACGGAGGCCTTACATTGACCTACATTTGAAAAATTGAGCTAGTTGATTTAACAAGAAAAATGTTTGAGTATATTGTGAAATGGATAAATGTTCATGTACTTGCAATGTCATTATTTTATGGGTTAATACATTGAAAAATCCCAAACCGGTACACCTGTGACAAATTTATCCCAAACTATACTTTTGACCACCAAAAATCCCAAATTGGTATACCTTTGACAAATTTATCCCAAACTGGTACACTTGTAACAAATTTACCCTCTGTTAGTTTTTATTAAATTTTATCGTCAAATTATTAAATTAAATTTAATTAATATACTAATTTAGGATTTTACGCTCCGTTTGTTACAACAATTTTTTTGTGATTTTTTTGTACTAATCCAATTTAGCGATTGGGTATATTTGTCACAAATTTACCGAGTTCGGAGTTTTTGCAATCGAATAAATTAGTTGAGGGTAAATTTGTCATAAATGTACAGTTTAGGTTTTTTTTTTTTTTTTTTTTGTTAGTCGGGGTAAACTTGTCATGGATATATCGGTTTGGGGTTTTTCATGGTCAAAAAATTAATTTGATAAATTTTCATTTGGGGTTTTTGCAATAACCATTATTTTATATTAAAATTAACCAGCACTTTTAAGTAATACGAGCATCTCCCATTTGTAGTGAGCCCATCTGATGGGTCAACTCATCACGAGGATTGCCAAATACCAGTCAAATCTTGACGTCCAACTTCAACGCACCGTGAAAAATAATTTAGCATCATTTGAATATAGACCAGAAGGTGTCGGATGAGATAACAAGGCATTTACCTTTCCTCTTGCGGTCGTAGCCGGTTCAAGCCTAGTCGGAAACGTAAAATCCTAAATATACTAGACCGCGGTCCCGCTTTTTAAATCGCCCGAGGTAGAATAGTAGTTGTACCCAAACGAGTTTAAGGAAAAGGAAAGAAAATAGAGTCGATCTCTATGACCTTGTTGTGTCTAGTCACAAATTTTAAATTGATATTCATGTCTTATCAAATCGGTCAAATCAATTATATTATATTAGGTTGGGAACCTACTCTTCAACCAAAAAGCAAGAATTATATAATTTAAAACATCACATCTGTAAATATTAGCTTACATAGCTTTGTTTTTGTCTTATAACAACCTAGTTCAAAAATGTCTATAGATTCAAGGCACACACCCTTTCCTCTCATAAAATATGTTACTCTAAAGATTAAGGACTATCATCCTTTTCAATGTACGACAAGAATGAAGAAGAAGCTTCGACGAAAGCTGACGGTGACTTACAAGTCCATGCATGACATTACCCCATTGTTATAGATTAATGCTACATGGTATCCTATCGACTAATGAGCTACGTAGAAAATTGACCATGGCTGCATTGATACCGAATTCTACAAATGTGCATACAAGTTTAGCTACAAGCATGATCGCCAAACCGAGGACATGGCCATGTGATGGCGAAATGAACTATTGCTTTTCAAATGCGACCTGGAGCTCTCCCATTTACACATAACAGGACCATTTTTAGTATTTCCCCTTCAAGAAACTATCTTTTGCATTCATCAAGATGGGCAGCAGATCGTTCTATGTCTGCAAACTCTCCATTATTTATATCCACGCTATCGTCTTCACTGTTATACACGGATGACATTATCGTCAGGTAAAGAAAGAGCAAATCCCGCCCGTTGTCGCACAACACCAACGTGGCAGTCAACGAAAAAATGAACGGAGGCCCGCTGGGGACATTCAAAACATCATGAGAGAGAGCGGTACTACGTGTGTGGGCAAACGGTGGCCGCTCCCTCATTAGTCGTAATAATGCGCAACGATCCAAAGTCATCGATCTCTGCCTCCCTCGCCAGTTTGATCAATCATTCACCAGCATTATCTGAACAACGAGGGGCACATGGATCTCCCGCTCCCGTCGAGAGATTCTGAAGATTCCGCGAGCCTGCGTCTTCCACTTTTTTCCCCCAGCTCCAAAGAGTGGCGCTGGGGGAGTGGCATGGGTCCCCGCTCTTCCGTCTCCACACGACTTCTTCTATTGTAGATAGGACTCGCTCTCTTTGCAGATGAGGGAGATCCGCTTCCATGTGATCGGAAGAGAAAAGTGTCGAGTATCACGTTAAGTGAGCACCGGACTCCGAACCCGCTACTCTTCTCACTTCTATATTGTTGTTGCTGCTGCTGCTTGCTGGCTCAGCCTAGTGGACAAAACGACAAAGACATCAAAGGAATTGATAGGGTTGGTTCTCCGAACCACATGGAGAAAGACTACCGTCTTCACCCCTCTTTCTTCATCCTTCTCTCTTTTTCCATACTGATATATTTCTCCATTAGTCAAATCAAGCGACCAGAAGAGGGTGAATTGGTTTTTCAGGAAAACTAAACAGATCTCGTAGAACCAACCCCAAGTAAAAGTTTCAGCTTCTTCGCATGATGAGAACTAGCAAGTAGCAACATTGCAAGTTCGATTTATAGAGGTTCCGCACTTCGTGCCTACGTCAGCCCATTAGGTTCGGCTGTCGCAAGGGGCTTTGGCCCCCGGGGGAAAATACAAATTGTTTGCCAAGTATTTTTTAGACCCTTTTGGTTAAATACTAGTATTATGAATGTTGAAAGCCCAAGGCAAGAAGGAACCACTTTGGGCTTTCAGAATTTCAGAATAGAAGCCCCTTGTTCATCCATTTCTATTCATTTTCTTTTCCATTAATCCACAGCTGTTCGTCATTTCCTAATCCGATGCCCAAAAGTTGAGCTTATCCAGCGACCACCATTGCCGCTTGGGGTCGCACGTCCCCAGCAACCATCACCTGGGGTGGCGCGACCCGTGACTCAAGCGATGCCACCTCAGTCGCACGAACCCAAGTGACATCACCTGGCCTAGGCTGCACAATCAAGGCAATGCCTGAGGTCACGTGACCTTAAGCAAGGCTATCCGTCGACCGGATCTAGCCGTGGATGGTTGGCCAATGGTTGGTTAGTGGCCAACCTATACCGGATTTTTAATTTTCAGAGTTAAAAAAAAAAAAATCAAAAGCCCTTTATAAATTTGGATTTTACAAGATGGCATTTATGTCAAAGTTATTTTGTAATACTATTTAAAGTTACAATTTATCAAACCCAATAACATTTCGGAAAACTATTTACCCCAACGATGTTTGCATTTTCCTAAGGTCGAACTAAACGGGCCTCTCCTCTTTTTCAGCTCTAGCAACCTTATTAGGCTAAATTCCACTAGTTTTACCAAGAGTGCAAATATCGCCTTTTCTCGTGCAAAAATAGACTCCTCTTATAGCTACTCTGCTGCATCCCGATCGCCATGAGGCCCTCAAATAGCTACTCCATACACCGTGCGCATTAGATGTTAGACTCCTCCCCAGATGATAAACTGTGTCTGTCTAGAGTTTATAAAGGGGAACTTCACGCCGTTTCTCTCTGATTAAAATATCTTTTTTTGCAAGTAGAAAAACTCTCTTGTATGTTTACAAATGGTTGGTCACTCTTGCTAACTCATCGGGCTAACACTCAAAGGGCTGCTACCTGCTTGTGCAAAAGATAGACTTGCACACCTCTCAATAAATCACAATTTCTCTTACATTCCAATCTTCTTAACAATATAATCATGTTTGGGCAATCAAAATTTACTTCTAATAATAGCGTGTTTTCTTTGGATCATCAAATCAATCTCTTGTGCTGATTCGACATCGATTATTTATTGAAATAATCTTGGAATAGCGGGTCTTCAATTAGGACCGCCGAATATCGCAACATCTATGTTCGGAAGGCCATGTTGGTCCAGTCTTGAACGAATGCAGACCCTACAGTTTGAGGCTACATACTTTTTTCTGCAGTTTCCCACTTGTGATTGCAGAATTAAAAAGCTCCTGGAATAAATCTTTGTACACTTAAATAAGCTCATAAGAAAAAATTACCGATTTAGATTTTGTTACCATCGATTTGGGGATATGCTTCAACACTAACACGTCCTAAAAGTTCTTCCATGTGCAACTGAATCTAAATCTGATAAGATCTACAAGTACAACGCCCTCTTGAAATAAGGGAATCGTGGAGGAGTTTCGGAGGTAGTCTTGTCAATGGGGCTATCCCGGGGCCATCCGCAATGGATTAGGCTTCAATCTATGCACCTTTGTCTTCTCCAGGACGGGGACCCCATGCTGATGCAGAATGACTTGCCGACAGCAGGATCCATGCGAAGATAGCTTAATAGTAGAAACTCAAAAGCCCGGCCTGCCTATGTGCTGGATATGAAGCCGTAGGCCCAAATTCTTTCAAATCATGATTGGCGACTGGCAAGTGGAGAGACGGAGAAATAGAATAAAAAACACGAGATATTTTGATTTGCCTTTTCAACTTGTAGACCGCTAGAACAAGAGTCGATTTTGAATAGCTCGAGTACTTAAAATGTAGTCGAGCTCAAAGCTTGAAAATACTCAACTCAAGAAACTTATGAGTTCGATCGAGTAATTAAAACTTGAATTTTGTTAAGATATCATTTCTTTAATTTTATTTGAGTTCGAGTGTGAAAATCTATTCTCGAATGGAGATTGAGTCGAGTAATTCTCTTATCTATTAGAACTCGGACGATCAAATATCGCGATCACGCTCAAGCACTTGAAGTCAAGAATCGAGCCATACATGACCAAGTCAAAGTTTGAGTATCGAAACGTTTTAACTCACCTCAATTTAGTTTTACCATTATCCCGTCTTGTGATTTGATGGTGACGTGATGGAAATCAGCATATGCATGAACTTACGTTGCACTAAATATGTAAAACGAGCAGAAATTGTAGACTTGCGCAAGAAGCACAAAGAGAGAAACGTATAAAGAGATGAGACGAAACTTCTGTGCATATCAATCATACTCGGTTTCATACTTGCTCGTTTTCCTTTCTCTTTCGGATGTTCTCTTAGGTTGACTAAGAGTCAACCCGCAATTCGCATCACCCGAGTCAACTTGTCCATGAGCCCTTTGAAGAAAAAGAGAGATCGAAGTGTGTTCGATAGAGAGGGAGGGGACCTCTACATGGACAACGAAAGAGCTTGGAAGATTCGAGACATTGCAGCAAGATTTGTTAAGTTCATGTCTCGTTGCGAAGCTGCGAACCTTCCACGTGCTTTTATTTTCTGAGCAGAGCTTCTCCCTCTCTCTCTCTCTCTCTCTCTCACACAACCCTAGCACGCAACATAAAAGAATTTTTCCCCCTCGCTAAATTATGCATACGATCGTCGAAAAAGATCGCACATAGCAAGTTGGTAAAAAGGACAAATGAAAGAACTAAGTGTAGGCCAATAGGAGTTATGCTGCCACATCAACAAATGTGAAGAAGAAATTTGACGAAAGAATCGAAATGGGCTCACTATAAAGGCTTCAAGGGTAAAATTGAAAAAAAAAACATATATAAAATACAGATTAGATCAAAGAAATGGATTAATAGTGATAATGATAAATTTACAAAAACCAATTCTTTTACAACAAAAAAAAATCTTAAATTAATATATTCATGATAAATTAACTCCTGTTAAATTGTTGAGTATCAATTTAGGGTTTTATGTTCTATTATTACATTTATTATTAATCAATTTAATAAGAATTAACGGAAGATAAATTTATTATAAATATATTAATTTTGAACTTTAGATAATCAAAAATTAATTTATAAATAAATTCATCACATATATATTATTTTATTTTAGAATTTTTCATGATATCAAATCAAAAGAAATTGAACAATAAGACAGGGACCCCTTCTGACATTTTCCTTAGTAGAAAATGGAGAGGAAGCTGGATCGTGGGTTGAACTTCGGATAAACAAATAGTAAGTAGGGGGGGGAGGAATTCCTGGCGATGACTGGGGGGGGGGACTGCACATTGCACGGCTCGGCTCGAGCTCTGACAGGCCCGTGACCGAATGAGTCCACGACCCAGACTGTGCAGCAGAGGAAGACGAGTTTTGTCGACCGAGGGTCGTCGCTGCTGCAGCAAACTCCTATTCGCCGATGCATCTCGACATCTAATGTCAATCGATGATAGTGCGCTGCCCCATCATTTCGTCGACTTTCTCATGCTTTTCCCTTCGGATTATTTTATGTTTTAGAGAGAGAGAGAGGGAGAGAGAGAGGGCGGAGGTGTTCTCCGGTCGCACGTCACCTTTGTTTTGGCGGGTTTCGCCGATTTCTTTTTCGCCTCCCCCTCTCGAGATATTCTTTTATTCCTCCGCATCGGAGGCTGCAGATCGGCTCACATGCGTATCGATCTGATACGATCGGAAATCCGTCACGAGGTCGAGATTCACACGCGGCGTGAAAGCAAATAGAAAACAAAAGACGACGGGGGTCAACAAGACATTTGTTTATGATGCAAGGAATGAAGAGGGGCTAAGATTGGGGGGAGGTCCTTGCTGGATTGGTCGTCCCTTTATTGGGTTCTGATGCTTCGTGTCCTTTTGCGTTTCGGTTGCTTGCGGAAGAATGTGAAAACTATACTTGACTTTGAGGGATGGCTGTCCTTTTTATCTCCCAAAAAAAAAAAAAAAAGAAAGAAAAAGGTTCATCTATGAACTTCTAGAAATTGGACGCGTGATTCGGAATTTATGTAATGACTTGACTTATTTTGCATGAATTGAAAGAGCAGTGAAGTAACCATAAAGTAATGATCATTTGGAGATGGATATTATTTATGAATAATATCATGGGATTTCATTTCCTTAATATGACATTTGACCAATTACTTGGATAATTCTATACTCCCGTCTCGAACTGAAGGGGAGTCTCTCCAACCCTCTTACTCTACACACGGTATGACCATCTGTTTGCTTTCAATGTTAGTATGAATCATATCAATCGATCAGCTCTACTCAATGCATGTGAATGCGGCCTGAAGCGTATCAAGCTCATGTTCACCTTCTCATCCGTGGATTCGACGTGTGGACAAAAGCCAGAGGCGTGTGTTCACGCAAGTCTTCCTTTAAGGAGGGTTTCAAGTCAGAATGCGGTGGCGTCCTTGGATTTGACTCCCCCATGGGAATTAGGCCCCAGCCAAAGACAAAGATTGCGTGAACGCCCGAAACGCTTTGAGAAAAAGAGATCTCCGCATGTCAAACCTGGGCAACCTTCCGACCCTCCTTCCTCCTTTGTCCCCTAGCCGTCGTCGATCCACTGTGTGATCCCCCGGTGCCCTCTCAACTCTTTTACCCACAAAAGCAACTTGCATTGGACCAAGCACCCCTCCCTGTTCTTCTTTTCCTCTTTTTTTCAAAACCGAATCCTGGAAGGTGCGCTATGAATTGAAGGAATATATTGATATGAGTATCCCATTATGTTATCTGACGTGACGATGGAGACCAATGGCTCGTCGGTTAAGTGTCTTGTGGTGGAATCGACAGGGGATTCGCCCATTTTTTTTCCGTCTTCTTTTTTCGTTGGGGTTTATCCTAGTATCCAGCCGCATAAATATCCTAGCAAGAAAAAGGCATAAAACGATGCAAACGTCAACGACTAGAGTATAGAAGTCCAAATTGCACTCGATTTAGATTCGCAATCGCACTCTCTCCCCCCATAAAACCAAATTTTTTATGAGTTCATTTGCCCGGTGGGAGTGGAGGGGAAAATAGTGTCGAACCCACGAATTTTGAAATTAAAGGGAATAAAAAAGAGAGAGAGAAAAAAAGGGGTTTTTGTTTTCAGACGCCGTTGAAAAATGGGAGAGAGAGAGGGATAAACGGCTCGAAACGCATCTCGTGCCGGGGCGGGCCCCGCAAATTGACCGAAAGAGCGAAAGCTGGGAGGGGAAGGGAAAGAGAGAGAATCCCATGTGACTTGCGGGTACAGGCTTTGACGCAGCTTCCGGTTCCCGGTAAAAGAGGGGAGGGGCACTCCGACTTTAGGAGACCCTTCCCCCCCTTCCCTTCCCCTCACACTTTTCTTTTGCATTAAAAGCAGGTAAAGGTCAACTCTTCCTGACTGGCACAAACCGGACCCATCCAACGGCTCTCCTTCCACCATCGCCATCCATCATCATCATCAGCATGATCTCCTGCCCCTGGTGCTTTTGACCTTATCGCTCTCTCCCTCTCATCATTTTCAAAATCTTACACGGTCTCCCAACAGGTCTCATCTCTCATCTATCGCCTCCGCCGCGGGCCCCATCTCCCCCCTCCCCAACCCCGGCGCATTGAAGAAAAGCCGTGGTCAATCCCCCCCGCATGGGACCGCCACGTGGAGCGCTCCTACAGGCCCGACCGTTTGACCACAAAATTAACGTAGAAGCGACAGGCGGAGGCCGGACTGACCATAGAGAGATAGAGAGAGAGAGAGAGGGAGAGAGAGATGCCTTGTAATGCCAAGAGGAGGAAAGGCGAAGGGGCGTCAGTTTGACTCGAATCCTGCTTTTCTTCTCCCCCTTCTCCTTTCTCTCTCCTCCCCTGTTGCTTTGCTTTTTCGCCCTTTTCTTCGTCAGAGATCTATCCCTATGTCCTGCGACCTCTTTCCTCTCGTCTTCGTCTCCTTCTTCTTATAGACCCCCCGGTACTCGGTTTCTTCTTCATATGTGCTCCTTCTCTAGCCGCCCCAGGGAGAGAGGTATGGCCGTGGAGCTGATGATGGGTTACGGGAGCGGCGGCGACGGCGGCGTTGGCTTCGTGGTGAAGAAGGAGGAGACCGCCCTCCGGGAGGCCGCCTCCGCCGGCATACAGAGCGTCGAGAATCTCATCAAGATGCTGTCTTCCTCCTCCTCCCCCTCCCCCTCCGGCGGCGGCGGGCGGCGGGCCGGGCAGGACTCGCCGTCGCCGTCGTCGTCCTCTTCCGGGGGCCCGAGCCCCGCCGGGGACATCGAGGCCGCCACGGACGCCGCCGTCAACAAGTTCAGGAAGGTCATCTCGCTGCTCGACAGGGCGAGGACCGGCCACGCCCGCTTCAGAAGAGCCCCCGTCGCCGAACCCCTCCCTGAGAACCGGGAAGCGCTTACTCCGGTCCGACCGGCGGAGAACCCGGTCGGGAGCGCCCGGTTGCAGAGCGCCGAGCCGGTCTCGGCTTTCAAGGTCTACTGCCCGACGCCGATCCAGCGGCTGCCTCCCCTGCCTCACAACCACCACCACCACCACCACCAGCAGGTCCAACAGAACCCCATCCCGGTGGCTCCGAAGGTGGAGAGAAAGGAGTCCGCGACGCCGACGACTATAAATTTCTCGACCTCGCCGCCGATCTCGGCTGCGAACTCCTCGTTCCTGTCCTCACTGACCGGGGAGACGGACAGCGTGCAGAGATCCTTCTCCTCTGCAGGGTTTCAGATGACGCACCATCTCTCGCAGGTTTCGTCGGCGGACAAGCCTCCCTTGTCGTACTCACTGAAGAGGAAGTGCAGTTCCATGGACGACGCGGCTCTCAAGTGCGCGTCGTCCTCCGGCAAGTGCCATTGCTCGAAGAAGAGGTACGCTGAAGATCGCGGTCTCTGTTCTGGCAGCAGTTGGGTGATTTCGAAATGGGCCTGTGTCAAATGAATTGACAAGATTTGGGTCGATTTTGCAGGAAATCGAGATTGAAGAGAGTGGTTAGAGTCCCTGCGATCAGTTCGAAAATGGCGGACATCCCACCAGATGATTTCTCATGGAGGAAGTATGGACAGAAGCCCATCAAAGGCTCCCCCCATCCAAGGTCGGTCTTCGCGTTCGTCTTACTTCGTTTTTAGTTCGTGTCGGTTCATATCTATGTCAGTGACGAAGCATGTCGATTTACCGAAGTATACATCGATCATGTTATCTAGCCGTGTCGTGCACCCCCTTCGATCCCCATCCCCCGATGGTCGATACCAGTCCTGTTCTCTGATACCGTCGTTGATTTGGGTTACGCTTAACTCGGGCACCATGACTCGGCCCTTCACTCGGCCTGTGACTCATTTGACCCGTTGACCCCTGTTCTCTCTCCCTCTCTCTCTCTCTCTCTCTCTCTCTCTTCCCCACACGCAGCACACGTTACCATCCACGTTCCCGAAAAAAGCAACCCACGTTGCTCCTCCATTTCCAGAGATACACCTGTCCCTCCTCGCTTGGAGCGACGCACCCATGATTATCTCCTCGGACCCATTTACCAAATCCCAAACTGGGTTTTCTTAAAAAGCCGAATCTTGAGCTTGACTCCCGAGTCAACCATACAGAACCAGTCCCTCCCCAGTTCGAGTAGATTGATTGATTTCCATCAAATCACTGACGGTGTCTTCGTTCTCTTTGTTTCTTTTAGGGGCTATTACAAGTGCAGCAGCGTAAGAGGTTGCCCGGCGAGGAAGCACGTGGAGCGGGCCCTGGACGACCCGGGCATGCTCATCGTGACCTACGAGGGCGAGCACAACCACTCCCAGTCCGTCGCCGACGTGAAGGCGCCGCTGGTCCTGGAATCTTCCTAAGCCCGCCCTCTCGCCCGCTCTCTCTCGATCTCTCGATCCGACCGGGGTCCACGGCGATCTCCCGGTCCCCGGGCTGTTGATTGAACGTGAAGGAAGCGACACCGAGGCTGATAATGCTTTAGGGGGAAGAGAGAGGGGGCGGGGGGGGGAGGGGCTCAAATTGTCAACGCAAAGATGCCTTGGCTCTGTTCTCAAGGAGGGGAGCGTGGTGGGGGAAATTGGATTCCTTTGTCTTCGGGTTCTTTTGTTTACTATTTTGGCTTCGCCCCGCTTCTTTTTTAAATTTATTTCTTTTGTGACTTCTGGTGCTAAAGAAAGACCTTGTTGATTTAAGGGGTAAAGAAAAGGAAAAGGAGAGGATGGGACTGTAGATTTGGTGGGGGAGTGAATCATCCGACTGGTGGGGGGATTTTCGTTTTGATATCTGGGAAAGTATTATTTTAGTGAAAACTTAGATTAATATAATGGAATGGAGTTTTGCCTGTCTTTTCCGATGTGATATATATATATATATATATTTTTAAAGGAGAGGAGGAGGCATGGTGCGGGGTGTGGTGGGTCTTCGCGAGGATGCCCACTTCCGAGTTTGCGAGTTGTTTATTGATTTGAGGTGGAAAGCATAATTGGTTGGGGGGAGAGTCAATGAGTTGAGTCGGGAGGACTCTTTCTTATTAAATTCCGGGAGGACTCGTGCACGATGCCAACGCTACTTACAATGTTTGGCGCAATAGGACGGTTGACCCCCTCGTGATGGCTGACGTCTTCCACGGTTCAATTTAAAATTTGCTTTTATGGAGAAGAGACAGCGATGGCGGAGACGGGGCGTGAAGGAGGAAAAGAGACGCCCGTCTCTGTAAGCGACTTCAAATTAGGGGCTTCCGCTTCAAGCCATCTGAACTACGTCAGCCGGAGAGGGGACGTGATTGCGATGTAAATTTTACACAAAAACAATGAAAAAATGTTAGGATCCGGGTCAGATCGGGGTCTTGATTTGTTTCGGGTTTTCCGCCATGGAGCTTGCTTGATGCGATCTTATCGTCCAACCGTGTTTTAACTGTGTTTTCTTCGAGAGTGATTATCTCGAATTGCATGTGTCGTTTACGGAGTATTAAAACTGCAATAATTACAAATCATTTATTGGGTTCTTCCGTCTTAGGAGATTCGACTTAGATTAGGTGTGATTCGGTAAACCTTCTTCTTTTGGTCAGAACTCAGGACAACAAACCTCAAACCTTAAATCGGTCCTCATGGTCGTTATGAGAAAGGAAAAACATTCAGTGTTTCATCAAATACCTCGTCATGCCCTCTCGTCCTGCTTAAAAAGATCATCAAGTCGGTCCCAAATTCCATAATAAGAAGATGCATATATGCTTTGCAATTAATTCTGGGAAATACGACAAATGAAGTGCAACATAAGCGCCCTTGTCCGTAGAAACAAAACAACAACGTCATGACACCACAAGTGGAAACGGAATAGTTGAGCAGTTAACACGGTCTACATCAGATCCAGCAATTCTCGGAATTCCATTCTCCTTTTCATGATCCGACCTGTTCCTATAAACATCCGCAATTGAACTCGGAACAACGGAATATTGTCAAAACGCACAGGGCAATTTCTGTTCCATTCTTCGCACCCTCGCAAGCCCATCTGCATGCCGGTTGGCTTCATGGAAGATGTGAGCGATTTTGTAAAGCTCTGACCCCCTCGGCAACCAAGCGACCAGGCAAGCGCTGGTGAGCCTCGTGCTATCGTCGGTGACCCTCGATTGGCGACACCCTCAATGGGTGAGCCATGGCAAGCCTCATATGACCCTCGGTGGCCCTTGGCAACCCTCGACAACTATTGGCCAATCTCACGTGACCTTACAGTGAATCAGTGAGCCTCACCGATCCTTGGCTCTCCGTCTATATTCAAAGTGGCCCCAAATTTTTTCTATCAAACGCCACGACCATTATCAAAAGATGCCGGCATTCATCAAATACGGGCTTTAGTAACGGTTTTCTTTCTTCCTTTTCCTGATTGCTGCTCTTAACAGCATGAACAAGCAGAAGATCAAAATGTTCTTACTTCGAGAGAGCGGATAGCGCCGCCTAAGGCCAGCTCAATCCCATCTCATAATGCTCCGACGCTCGCTAAGCCATCCTGTTACGGGAGCCTAGAATGATTGTATTACGTTTATCTGAAAAGAAGAATAAGAAGCATGCTCCCGATTAGAATGTCAAGATTGCTCAAGGCATCTCACAGCGGAATTTTGGACAGGTCCTAATCCACTCTCAGCTGTGATGCAAATCTCCAACGGGGTAAGATTTCCTCGATTCCTCCCGCCCCAAAGCAAACGGGCCTCCAATTGAAACGCGAATGGTGGCCCAAAACCAGTCCAATTGGGGTCCAAAAGCTTCACATTTGCATGGGTTCTACACGTTCCATTGCACCATTCCTACAAGGCCATGGAAAGTTCCCATCAAGAAGAGCATTTTGTCTCGCTTCCCGAAACGCCCTATTAAATTAAGCACGTCATCACGAATGGTATCCGTTGGAGATAGATTTCATAGAATTTCTAAGATGATGAATAGACTCAATTACTTAATCATGCTTTTGCGCTAACTATTGTGATTGCATAGGCGTAGTTTTTCCGCAACAACACGTGGGTACCGACTAGTAAGTAAATATTAAAATATTTGATTGTAGGTAGCATATTACCTTCAGCCACACGTGGGGAAAAGTACCAGGAAAAAAAAAAAAAAACTAGACATCTTATATTAGTTTCACGTCAATACTATTTTTTTATTATTTGATCAATTTAGTTGTAAATATTTTGTATTTGTATTAATTGAATCTATGCTTCCATTTAATCACCTGGGATTCGCCCAGGTGCTACCCTTCCAACATGGAAGGGGAAGGTGAAGAGTTCAAACCTCCACCTTCTCAGGGAGGGATGGGGTGGGGACGCGTAAATTTCGGGAGTGGATTTCGGCGCCCATGCCCTACAAGAGCGGGGCAAAAGTAAAAAAAAAAATCTATGCTTCCATTTGGCTAGAAATTGCTCATATAGATTCTAGTCATCTTACTTGATATAACCAATATTAACGTGGATAATTTTTATTTTTTTATAACTTATTTTTGTTTTTTCCTTTTTCTTTTCTTAATATTTCCTTCCTTTCTTTCTTTCCTTCCTTTTTTTTTCCCAATCGTCAGCCGAGGACCTCACCTGACCATTGCCGGGCACAGGCAAGAACATTGCGGCCCTCCCTAGCCATGAATGAGGGCATCCACACCCTCTTCAACCACACACAAGGACATTGAGCCCTCATCCTCACCTATGGCTGGTGAGGTCATTAGTCTAGAAAATTTTTTTTTTAAAAAATTTAGAATAATATTTAAAATTTTAAAATTTGTTCACATTAACGTAAGACGGCTAATGTCCATGTTGATTATTTCTAAACAAAATTGGCTGGATGGACTAAATTAATATCAATTTAATAGGTTTAAATTTTATTTTTTATTTTTACTTTCCCTCCATGCACACGCGCACAATAGGGGTGTGCATTCAATAAACAATTTACCAATAACGCGCAGCTTCAACACTAATAAAAATAAAAATTGACAAATGATATCTTAGCGAAGAGCGCCTGTAAAATGTCCCATCTATAAGAAACACGTGTGATGAACCTCAACACAATATGATTCAAGTGTGAAAGTAACCCCACCCAAATCTCCAAGATATATGCTCTAGCACATCCAATCTCAACTTTATCAATCAAATCCCATTTATAAGAAGCATGTATGATGAACCTTAAAGCGATATGATTAAAGTGTGAAGAGTAACCCCATCCAAATCTCCGAGATATATGCCTTAACAAATCCCAATCTCAAACCTTATCATCATATCTACACCATATCGCTAATTCAATTACATGATGTCAATCGACGTTCCCTTCTATTCGATGTTCCCGTCTATCGAAGATCTAGAGACTTTCCTGTTTCATAACCAAGCAAAGAATCTCACCCTCGAAGTGACAGAAGGTTCAGACAAGCTTCTGTGGTTTCTCGAGAATTGCAGAAGAGCATCTCGAAAGGCCCTCCACACTGACTCGTTGACCGAACCTCGAATCCCAGACCGATGACCACTCCATATTATTTTACTTTAGCTTAGTTTTTAAGCCAAATGTAGAGGCGGAGTCAGCATATGGTGACCTCCCACCTCATATTCCTTTCTTTTCCTTCTAGATTTATGCTGATAAATGAATAAATTCCGATAGCCAGAGACGGTGCATTTACGTGTCTATTCGCGTTGGTGGAGATTACAGTTAACTTCCACTCACATACTTAAATTGCTTCCTCCCCCGTTTTCCCACGGGTCTCTCGTCAACGCACCAAAAAATGGGTCCTTGTCGAACTTACAAGAAAGAGAAAATCCCTTTCTTTGCCTATGCATCCGAAGATGACAGCGAAGTACCTCCTCCGTCCCCGCCGCCTCCCGTCGTCCAGAAGCCGAGTGCCGCCAGCAAGGAAGAGCTAAAGCAGGCGTTGAAGTGTATCAATCCCAAGTACAGAGATGGCGAGGTGGAGACTATTATACAGTACGCTGTCAAAAGCGAGACCATCGTGAACGTCATCTTTAGCTGTGCCATGCAACATGGATTCATCCCGAGGAGCTGGTGAATGATGGTGGATTGGTACGTGCCTGTGATGTATTTATGTGCTTCCACCGTCCTCAGATTGATGCTACATAGTGAATAGCCTTCCCTCGCTTTTATTCTAAACCATACAATTCCCTATGAAATTAAGGAGGTCCCTTTAAACATAAAAATAAATATGTTATTGTGTTACCCATGTCTGGACATGTTTCTATATATATATAATGCATGTTCGTGTGTTATTTTACATGTTATCTTAAAAAAGTTCTATCCTATTGTGTGAGTTAACCTGTTTGAGTACTGTTTTGGATTTGTGTTTCAAAGATATGACATGACTGAGTAATAAACGTATAATTTGGAGTAAACCCAGATTTAACTAAATGAAATTATGACAAGATTATGATATAAAAATATGAGATACAGCTTTTCCCATCTAAGTATTAATTAGGGTAATCTATATTCTGAAGAAGGTAATTAAGTTTATTCACTCATTGTTGTTTTTCATGCTTAATACTGTAGCTTTTGACTATGAACATTGCTGATGAGACTAATAAGTGAGAGGCTAAAAAGAAGTAATGGTTTCCTAAGGAAATTGAAGCATATATTATTTCTTAAAGGAGGCTAATTTCATGCATACAAAAGCTAAAGCGATAAGCCAGCGCAACTGGCAAGGCGCGATATCGGTAGCTCCAGCTCATTCATCTCCCCTTTTCATCTTTGCACGCAGAAGTAAATCCTGAACGATTGAACTCTCGCCATACACAGCAACCAAAAATCAAATCGCCACCTCTGGCAAGATTCGTCCGGGACGAAACGACAAAAAAAAAGACATCATTTGGCGATGACCATAGCAAACATGGCGAGACTACCTAGTCTGCCCTTTAGTTCCTTCCCGAGATTCATTAACATATGTCGGTTCGTCTGTGTCCCGCTCGTGCTGCTCTTTTCCTGGATTCTGCAGTCTGGTACACTTATGTCGAGCTTGGTGAATGAATGCAGCTCATGGCGAACTCAGCCCCCTCGAGAAGACTTTAACTCGCCTCTGTATTTTCTCGAGAAATATGAAATGTCGAAAACGTCCTCAGTTCTTTTCCATATTCTATTTTTCAAATTTACATTTTTGCATCTTTTACTGATTTCCAACGACAGTAAAAGACCAAAACAACCCTTTCTTTGAAGGACGCCCATCTCCCAATCCCCCGAAACCCTAGCACGCCCAGTCACCAACAAACCCCAATCTCTGGGTTGCCATGCTCGGGGGCAAGGGGAGTGGGGATTGCTAGATTAGGATCAGATCTGTCAAAAAAAATTCATTTTTTTGAGTCCATATATTAATAGGTTGTGAAATTAGATGGGTTAGTTACATCTAGTAAATAAATCATAAATGGTTTAAGATAGTAAAGTCTAAAATAATATAGATGTTCTCCACCAGGTGGCGCGGTTGGTTTTGGGCGCCTCCCCTCACGAAGGGGAGGGTTCGAAATCCCAACGTTGCGGGGTGACTGCGCAGTGGCACGTGTGTGGTGGCTAGACGTGTCGCCCCAGGTGGTTTTTTCCCGACTACCGTGTGCGGCGGGTTCCTTGGGTTACCAAAAAAAAAAAAAACAATAATAATAATAAAATAATATAGATGTTAAATCGGTTCACAACCTACTTAGACCTTACCAACTTCTATAACTCTCTCTTCACTTTTTTTTCACCCACACTAAACCTTTCTCTTGCTCACTCGGTGCTCTCACGTCAATTTGGATATGAACTTTTCTATATTGAATTTAGTATATAGGTGTTTTAATAATATGATTTAGGTTGAGTATGTGTTTAAAGTTAATCATTAAATTTATATTATATAATAATGGATCAAAAATGAATTAAATGGGTCAATTTAAGTCATACCATTTTAAATCAAACCAAAACCCCATTCGATCTACCCATTTGACCGGTATAATTAGAATTATAGGGAAGTGGGTGTTTAGGTGAACATATTCACATGGAAAAGGGATACCAGTGGTTTGGGTAAGGAAATGACCATATGGTAAAGGTAAATACATATTTGTTGAGCATTGGGAAGTGGTGCTTGTAGAAAAGTGAGGATGCAAAAATGCATTTTTGAAAACAGAGGATATAACGATTATTTTTAGATTTTGATAAGCTAGTAAGTTTTCTTATTGTAATTTTTTTTTGTCAGTCCCACTCTATTTCTACTCTAACACTCATTCGGACTTTTGTCCTGCCTCATGCAGTCCTACTCTATTCATATTCTAACACTCACTCGAACTTTTGTCCTGCCTCATGCAAGGCGTGGGAATCAAAACCTACTCTTGAAATTTACTCGTTCCCACCCCAAGCCCCATTGAAAAGGTTGGGATTTGAACCCCTCACCTCCCCCTTCCAATATGGAAGGGTGGCCACTAGGTCAAACCCCAGTGGTTTCTTACTGCAATTGAAATTGTGAATATAACCATCATCAAGAACATTTGCTCCGGGCTCATTCAATCGGAGTTTTGATCACTTTTTAGTGCTCCTATAATTTTTAGAATCATTCATCACAAGTTGATTATGGTAAATATAATATAAATTTTAGTTGTTCATTCAAAGCTGTTTCAAACTTGCACTTCACAGCACTTTACGCTTTTACAATCAAAGGATCACCCCGCGAAAGATTGTAGAAGGGCCTGTCAAGAAACGTTGGGAGAAATTTATGGATTTGAGACCTTACAAATCGTGCCATGTGGAACTATAGGGCTTTTTGACTCTTGCCCTCTTTGTTTTTTACCTTCCGTGGAAAGATGTCGCTTTAACTTGAAAGGCCTTAGCGTCCAATTTTACCTGGCGCTTTTCGCATAGATCCGATGGTCATTTTTTGGCAATGCTTGAAGCCCCTTGAATATTTTGGTGAAGATCGAATTTAATTATAGCTTTCACTTCCACATTATTGCGCCCCCGAGAATTTCGGGGGAACAACCTTAAAAGTCTAAAGATTGGATTGATGGAGCTCCTCTTCTCAGTAAGCACTCCAATAAGTGCCAGCATTAAGTCGCCCTGGCAGCAAAATGTACCAGCATATGAATATAAAATTATCCAAATTATTCTAAACCCGTTACATTTTGATCAATTCAAATTTAAATATTTTAATTTTATCAATTGTATGATAAATCTTTTAGTAATTTGACAATTGAATTGGCATAGGAAATGATTGACATGGACGCTGATTATTTTACATCATACCACTAGAGCTGATGTGGATTATTTTTTGTAATTTTCTGAATTTGCATTTTTCTTTGCTTTTTTTTTTCTTCCTAGTGTCATGCCGATAGTTGCCGCATTGGCCCCATCCAAACTGGGTGACAACCACCTTAGCTGCTACTTGTGGCACCATGAAAGACTTGGGCATGGCCTTGCCCTCGCTTGCCGTGGGTGAGGCGACCTTCACCCAAATCGGGTAAGGGCCTTTGTGGCCTCACTGGTGGCCGGCGTAGGTCTTTGTAGTTGGTGGGGGTCGCCAATAACCCTTGCCATCCCAGTGAAAAAATAAAAATTACAAATAATTATCTATATCAACATCGGTGGTGCTACGTAGGACAATCGTATCTATATTAGTGATTTTCGTTCAACTTAATTGATAAATTATCAAAATATTTATGACATAATTAGTAAAATTGAAATGTTTAAGTATTAATTAGCCAAAATATAATAACTTTAAGATTTTTAGAATAATTTTCTCTATAAAAAAGCACTACTTTGCCTACAAGGGCAAGATTTACTCAAAATCATGTCGGTCGCGTACATACATGTACGTCTAACGCCAAGAGCCTCCACGCTGAAGGAGGGGACCAGTACGGTCCATTGCACATCTCCAACTTAACGACGGCAGCAGGGCATTGACTGTCAGGTTCAGTAAAAAATGCACATCCAGACCGAACCGAACCCACAAAAATCTCCATCTCCCCAAGCTAAGAGATGCCTCCGCCGGAAGTCGTTGGAACTCTCGCTTCCCTCATCGTTCGGGAAAAGCCCACGTTCGTTGAAGCATCAAGAAACCCCAATTTGGTGGAAAGCCCTCGATCGTGTTCTGTTCATCCGTTTTCTTCAATGAAGTCGTTGGAATCTTTCGTCCGCCTAATCAAGTGAGGCGTCCGCGTCATCGATCTTTAAGAAACTAATTTTCCCCCCCTCGTCGGCTCGTGAACCGCACTCTCTCCTTGTTAAATACTCGCCTTCGGACATGGGCAAAAACCCAACCAAAAGCCTCTGTCTCTTCCCTCAATCCAACGAATTTTCTTCCTCGATCGCCCGAAGTTCGTTAGCCGGTGCTATCGCCGCGAGAGATTGTCAAAAAGCTTCACTTTTTCATGTTTGTTTGCCCCCCCACCCCATCTCTCGAAGTGGCCAGCGGCTACTGTGAGCTCACATGTCACCGCAAAGAGACTAGTAGAAATTTGACAAGTCTCGCTAGGGAGGAGGGAGAGAAGGTGGGGCTATCGTAGGTCACGGCCCGGGCCGAACGAGGGGGGTCCATAAGGAGACAACCCTCTGATGCAGGGAGAGAAAAAAGCCAGTTGTACCTGCAATTCATCTTTATACACATCAGATTCTTTGGCAAAAACATTTTCTCCCACCTTCACGTGATTCCGAGTCTCGCTCGCTCGCTCGGTTCAGTCCCGAGACGATACGACAGCTCCTTCCTTCTTCACCCCTCTCTCTCTCTCTCTATCTCTCTCTCTCTCTCTGTAGTCTCCAATTTACATGCCCTTGTCACGTTCCTCCTGCCCCTTCCCTCCTTCCATGCCCATACCTGCAAAAGTCTCGGGACACCACTAACAGAGAAGACGACAGGTCGGGTGAAAGTGAAAAACGGCAGGAGCCAAGAAAAGCATCGATACATCAGAGAAGAAACAGAAGCGCGCTCGCAGGTCCCTTCCCATCAGCGACAATGCTGAAGAGAAGAACCCCACCACATCGCTCCGCACTGTCGTTTCTTGCTCTGCTCTGCCCTGTTCTTGCGCTCGCCGCTTCTGGGTCGCCCCCGTCGTCGAGCCTCCTGCTGCCGCCCGACGCGTCGGCCCTCCTGGCGTTCAAGTCCAAGGCAGATTTGAACGACGTCCTTCGCTTCTCTCCCAACACGAGCTTCCTCTTTTGCAAGTGGCAGGGCGTCCTGTGCGACCGAGGCAGAGCCGTCCGTCTCGTCCTCGAAGGGCTCGACCTCGGCGGCCAGCTCGCTCCCAACTCACTGACTCGCCTCGACCAGCTCCGAGTCCTGAGCCTGCAGAACGACTCCCTCGCCGGCCCGATCCCCGACCTTTCTGGCCTCGTCAACCTCAAAACCCTCTTCCTCGGCCACAACGCCTTCACCGGCTCTTTCCCTCCGTCGATCTTCTCGCTCCACCGGGTCAGGACCCTCGACCTGTCGCACAACGGCTTCACGGGCCCGTTGCCTTCATGGCTGGCCGAGCTCGACCGGCTGTACTACCTCCGGCTCGACGACAACCGGTTCAACGGGAGCATCCCTCCGCTCAACCAGTCCTCCCTGCAGACGTTCAACGTCTCCGGGAACAACCTCACCGGCGCCATACCCGTCACGCCGGTCCTAGCTCGCTTCAAGATCTCATCCTACTCGTGGAACCCGGGCCTCTGCGGGGAGATTATAAACAAGGAATGCAACCCCGGGCCGCCGTTCTTCGGAGCGTCCTCCACGGCGGCGAGCGGTGCGCCGCCTGCTCCGGCGGCGGCGCTGGGGCAGAGCGCGGAAGTGCACGGCGTCAACCAGACCCAGCAGGGTCAGAAGAAGCACAAGAGGACCGCGGTCATCCTCGGGTTCTCGTCGGGGGTGGCGGTGCTCGTGTGCTCGCTCATGTGCTTCGCCGTGGCCGTTAAGAAACAGAGGGAACAATCCCGGCTGGCGGCGAGCCCAATGATGGCATCGGACGACTCCGCGGCTGCCGAGGCCGCGGCCGTAATGCAGATAGAGCAGAACGAGCTGGAGGAGAAGGTGGGTTATGACTAATCTTACTAGTAAACGAGTGTGGTTATCATTCACAGATTAATCATCGCTTATTCTTTTTTCAACTTCGCGGGTTATATTATTCGCAGGTGAAGAGGGTGCAAGGGATGCAGGTGACGGCGAAGAGCGGGAGCCTGGTGTTCTGCGCCGGGGAGGCGCAGCTGTACTCGCTGGAGCAGCTGATGCGGGCGTCGGCGGAGCTGCTGGGGCGGGGGACGATGGGGACGACGTACAAGGCGGTGCTGGACAGCCGCCTGATCGTGACCGTGAAGCGGATGGACGCGGGGAAGATGGCGGGGACGAGCAAGGAGGCGTTCGAGCGGCACATGGAGTCGGTGGGCGGGCTGCGCCATCCCAACCTCGTCCCCCTCCGCGCCTTCTTCCAGGCCAAGGAGGAGCGGCTCCTCATCTACGACTACCAGCCCAACGGCAGCCTCTTCTCCTTGATTCACGGTAAAACCCCTCTTCCTCCTCGACGCCCGAGTCAACTCGGCCTGGACTTTTGTGCTCTGCTGTCGAGTCGTCGAGATTCCGACACGTTTGCTCAAAGATTTGAATTAGGCTCTCAATCAAATGACCCAGTTGCCTGACCTGACCCCACCCGCTGTGATCGATCGTTTCGGGAGTATGCGGACGAGCCTTCCTTTCAGCTTTTCTTAACAGGGAGAATCTTGCGTTGGGAATCACGGGCCTGCGTCGTTAATTAATTGCGGGGAGCACGTTTCTTCAGGATGGGATTTGACGTTAGCCCATGTCTAAGCAATGCTTTAATTATTGGTGATTACTGTTGGGCTTACTGTTCTTGATAGATAAGCTCCCTTCCCTGTCCTTGAAATCATCGAATTAAGGTGGGTCGATCCGGTTTTAAACTGGATTCCACGCTTCGAATTTTTTGAATGATTACGGCAAAGCGCAGGGCCACAGATCGGGGAGCGCTTAACGCGCGCGGGGAAGGGGCCCTACTCAATCAGACTTCGCCAGCTCAAAAACTCGAACTCCCGGAGCTTTCCTTATCTTTTTCTTTCTCGGCCTTTTCCTCCTTTTGTGCTTGTCTCCCGAGTGGTCAACTTCCGGTTACAGCAGCTGTGGTACGTCCTGGGATGACCATCGGGCCGACACCGAAAAGACGGTCGTAAAACCTCGAAAAAGATTACCCGTGAAGTCCCCGTCGCATGCTTTTGTTGCGTTGCCTGAACCCGCTTTTGTGTAAAATACCGAACGATGGCGACTTGGCTTTGTGCTTGCCATTGACGTGGTGCTTTACGTGCTTTCCAGGATCCAAATCGGCGAGGGCCAAGCCCCTGCACTGGACGTCGTGCCTCAAGATTGCCGAGGACGTCGCGCAGGGCCTCTCCTACATCCACCAGGCGTGGCGGCTCGTCCACGGCAACCTCAAGTCCTCCAATGTCCTTCTCGGCCCCGACTTTGAGGCCTGCATTGTCGACTACTGCCTCTCGGTGCTGATTGCCCCCGCGACACCCCCAGACGCCGACGACCCCGACCTGGCTGCGTACGGGGCACCTGAGTCCAGGGACCCCAGTCACCAGCCGACCAACAAGTCTGACGTGTACGCCTACGGCACCCTGCTGCTGGAGCTTCTCACGAGCAGGCCCCCCTCGCAGCACCCACGGCTGATGCCCGGCAATGCAATGGGCTGGGTGAGGTCGACGAGGGAGGACGACGGTGGGGGCGGGGGCGACGACCGGCTGGCGATGCTGTTGGAGATCGCCATGGCCTGCCGGGCGAGGTCGCCGGAGCAGAGGCCGACAATGTGGCAGGTGCTGAAGATGCTGCAGGAGATTAAAGAGGCCGTGTTGGACGACAGCGAACTGGACCCTGCACAAGGAACTGTGTGCTAGCTTTAGTTATTGCGCGTCCTTGCGTGCACTGCATCACCGTTTTTATTGAATAGGAGGAGGGAGGAGGAGGATGGTAGATAGAAAATTACTAGAAAAACAACCTCATATGTAACTTGTTCATAGCCAGTTTTCATTGAATGCCTTCGACATCCTTCGGCGGAGACATGGTTTCAAATGGGGCAATGACATGACGACCGTATGAATTTTTGTCCGTTCTACACTCACCGAAATTTGCTTATTCTTTTAGATCTAATATCTAAACTTTTCAATTGGTTCAATGTGAAGCGTTTCTTGAATAATGCGTCGTGGCGTGGGATTTTGCAGGCATGGCTGCTCATTTGGCGAAATCTAAACACTGAAAATTTACTCAAGTAGAATGTTGCCTAGGTCGACTATAGCCATCAAATGTGGTCTTTTGCTATTGCTATAGTTATTATCTGAAGAGGCCGCATCGGATGTTAATGTGGATAGTTAAGGGCTATTTAGGATACAGTGTCCACGTTGACATTTATTGAAACTGAATTTGGAAATACCCGATGCTTTTAAAAAAAAAAAGATTAGGTGTTCGATCATTAAATGCTTTAAAGTTAAAGCATCCATAATGTCATTACTCCTTATTTTTGATGCCTACATTTGTCGAGGATGAGCGAATCCCAGATCTTAGAAGGGCGGTGTGATCTGACACCTGAGGCTTGCTTGAGCGTGAAGCTTTAGGCCTTTCTCTTTCGTGATAATTGGTATAAAAGTGAAATCTTTTGGGGATAGAGTTCGCCGCACCAGAATGAATCGACTTTGTCAGTAGATCAACGGGACGACGTATTATTTTCAATTTTCTTAACTTACTTCGCTTACTTCGCCTTGTCGCGTCAGGTGCATTTCCTTGGAACTTGAAACTAGTAAGTGCCTTTAACATCCTCAGTCGCTGCCCTCATTTGAGAAAGAAGCCATCCCAGTCGTGACCTGAGAGAACTTTATTATAGCTGAGATTATTATGAGGATTTTAAATGAAACTTATCACTTTACCCGGTATTAGTTTCTTTGTAATTATCCCATTACTGAAAATAGTTTACGCACTCTTACTCAAACCTATGCTGTCATTAAATGGCATCAAGTCAAATTCGGCTTTGAATTAATAGTCGATACGTATTTATGTAAAAAATCACAAACTAGAGAGCACATCCAGTTTGAAAAGGGGAAAATCTTCCTATAATTTCGAACTTCCTTATTTTTGAATTAATATCAGCGAAATTCCCATGAATAGAATTATAATGATGATACTCTCTCTTGTTTGAAAAATATCAACGAAAATCCAATCGATGGTATAATTTGCAGATCATAATCACACGAAAGTTTCCGCTGCCAAATTGCCAACTTGCCGGGACGACGACAACCCCCCGACTCGGTCGGTTCTTGTTTCCGTTCTTTGGGCTAACATTCATCGATCGATCGGCCGAGGCAGAGGACATGTCCACCGGCGTCGCTCGGGGTCGCTTGTCGGAGGAGCGAAGAGCCTGGCGTAAGAATCACCCCCACGTCCGTCTTCGACCCTTGTCCCTTCTTCTCTCTTTCGATGCATCCGCTTCCTTTTTCTCCTCCTTTTTCTATTTTCCTGTTCTTGCTTTCCTGACGTTTCTGAATTCCCGTCAAAATTCTTCGACGGCTGGGCCTGGAAATTATAGGGTTTCGTGGCGAAACCGGAGACTGCCCCGGATGGGTACGTGAACTTGATGGTTTGGCACTGCACTATCCCTGGCAAAGCTGGCGTTAGTCCTCGCTTCCCTGACCTTATAAATGTTATGACTTTGCTTTTGTTTTTTTCCCTCTTGGGTATTTATTTGCGTTGGAATTGGAGGTGTGGTCTCCACTTTGAGAGTAAAATGACCCAGTTAGTGCAGCAAGTCCATGTGCTTGATCAGTGATTGGTATAATCTGAAGTGTTAGATGTTGTGAACTGTGGCTTCAATTTTGAAGATAGAATCGCCAGGAAGATGTGCAACGTACGAAATTTGCACCTCTTAGCTTGTGGTGGAATCTTTTGATTGCACTTGGCTGCATATCTGCATCGCTGGAAACCGAGTATGCCGTTCTGTGTAAGCAAACATATTCTGGTTGCCGTGTTCATGAGGAGACTTGGTTAAAACGTATCAGATCCCAGGAAGACCCCAAATATTAAGAACTGACTGCTTTGGGAGTAAAGTTCGTCCTTTTTGGCCTCAAGTTGGTTAGTTTGCAGCCTTTTGTTTCAATTGACCCAAAAGTTAGAATGGCTTGGTAATTGGGTTTGAGGACTAGTTTAAGTTCAGAAAGATGAGTTTGGCTGTGGTTTAAGGGCTTGATATTTGAGTGTGTAGGTGATAATTTGTTTTAAAGTGGACTTGCCATTCAGTGACGATGTGGCTTTGATCATTCACTAGTCAGTTGCCACCATTGTGAGGAACATAATTCAAAAGAATCTGCTGCTTTATATTTGATGCATTGGGAGGCAATGGCGACAGGTTATTGTTGGAAAACCATTGAAGCTTATTTCTTTTAGTTGCAACTTGCAAGTTGCGACTGAGATGATAAGTTATTGGGCTGGAGTCTGGATATGTAGGATACTGCTTCTTTGACAAGGAGCTCTTTGTTATGTCTTGTCAAAATAACGTCAAAAACAATACAATATCAGATCGAGATGAAGTAAAAAGTTAAAATTGATAATCATTTGCTAGATAAGTATTATTAGGTTTATCTGTGTAGTTCTACCAGATTGTGAAGTGATGCGTATCCTGCATCATCTGTTAGCTTATGACCTTATTACATGAATGAGCTTGCAATAATCTGATTGAGTGCCCGTCTAAATGCTCAGTTTGATATGGAGTCATGAGAATTCAGAGAAACATTGTGGATGGATTTTGAGAAGCCTATGAATTGTGTGAAGTACGTTGAACATGCCATGACATTTTTTCTTATGCAGACTGACTGGAAAGGTGGCAATTATCCACTTACACTATACTTTACGGAGGATTATCCTAGCAAGGCTCCAAAGTGCATGTTCCCTAAGGATTTTTTCCACCTCAATGTCTATGGTTCAGGCATGGTCTGTTTGTCAATCCTCAATGAAGATGTAAATACTCAGTGTAACTGCTAGTTAAAATTTGTGATGCTTGAAATGAAAACTTGAATTCATAACCAAATCCATTTTATTTCATGATATGATTTGAAGGGGTGGAGACCCTCTATCACGGTGCGGCAAATCTTAGTGGGCGTTCAGGATTTGCTTCATCAGCCCAACCCGGCTAGTCCAGCAAAATATGATGAATACCAACTTTTTGTAAAGGTTGTCTCATCATATCTATTTCGAATTCTCAACTTCTTTTTTTGTTTATGTCCATTAATGCTTGAGGTGCAACTTTTGTGACCCTGATGACTAGGATCCAGCTGAGTACCAGAGAAGGGTGAGGCAACAAGCCAAGCAGTATCCGCCTCTTGTATAATTTCAAGCTTTATGATCAGCAGACCTCTGTCTCTGGGCTAGATGGGTACCTAAGTTAAACTGAGGTGATCGCAAAACAAGGCTGAAGTGCTGATCTTTAGTTTATCTGCAGTCTCCTCTTTGAATTTGTTGAAGTGCTTCGATTCGTTGACAGACGGATTCACAGGCTTCCAAGTCTGAGGACGATGGTTATTCTCTGCTGCAAGAGGTATCTATTTCAATCTTATAGGCAATATGTATGGAATATTGACTCATTCTTTTTTGCTTTTCAAACCTCGTGACACATGATGACTTCCCCCCCAAAAAAAAGGAAAAAAAAAACAATCTCATTGACCAACATCCATGCTTTTATAATTAAGAACCATTTCTTGAAAATCTTACCTTCAGCTTAGGCCAGGGCGTTATAGGTGGCGACATTCTAGTATGCACAGACTACTTTCATCATATCTGGAGCATATGGGCGTACACCGAAGTATTTGGGTCCACGTTTTAGAATTTCTGGAGTTGGACTTGATACGACATGTCCACTAATTCCTCCTTAACTACCATAATCAATATTTATTTTATTGGAGTGCGTGGTTTCGGTTGTGAAACTAAACCGATGCATCTGGTTGTCATATTTGATTCCTTCCCTTTTTAAATTTTTGTGAGGTCAACGACTGTTTTCCTCTGCCTCTTCCTATTGGCCATACAAAGACCTGACTAATCGCGGTCTTCGCACGAAACTCTGATTTACAACATCAAATGTCAAACCCCTCAACCGACGCGCTATTCTGTTTGCTCCGCATTTCGTTCTTGTTCTTCTTTCGGTGTGGTTGGTACTTAGTACTGGTCAGCAAAATGTGTATGCCACTCTGCATGATCTCTAGTTCTAAAGTTAAGATCTTTATCCCTGATCTTGTTTGGGAATAAAAGGAAAAAATAAAAGGAAAAACTGATCATTCTTGGTGCCAACCACCTGGTGGTTTCACCAAAGGAATAGCGAACTCGGTTGCTCCGCAAGCATTTATCACTAGGTTCTCTATTGCGTCCTACTACGGTGATTGAGAGATTGGCTTGTCACACTCTTCATAGCCCTGCTTCCTGTGATTTTTCACCAGCGAGTTTCATTCTGTGACATGTTTTCGCTGTTTGTGGCACTATGTCGGGCGGATTTGCTTTTAAAATGGGAAATTATACTTCATATTGCCCCCAAATACTTGGGCACAGATGCCGTCTTTCTGCCTGACTTCATTGTTTTCCGTGATCTTCGTCCAAATTTAATAGATCATTTATCTGATTCCAGACACTGAAGGAGCAAGACTAAGAGGTGTATGGACATTTGCATTAGGATATGTACAAAGTGAAGTCTCGCCAAAAGTAAATAACCTTCAAAATCAAAGAATAACCGCTATTACAGATGTACAGAAACTATCCTGAATCCTACAAATAGAAAGACCGTCCGAATGCCTTCCGAGTTCGTTCGGAAGGCAGAGATCTCTCTGTCGACCTCGATATTGGTTTCCATGATGAAAGGACACGAATCCCTTTCATACTATCATACTCTCACACAAGCGGTGTGCATCAGCTTTCTGGTGCCAAAAAATCTCCAAATTTCATATATGAGATGGTGACATATCGTTTCTCATAGCTATAAAACTGTGTTGGGGGATCTTCCGCTACTATCCAGAGCGATCTCGAATAGATCGGCCTCGGACTCGTCATCAAAATCCCGAACTCTGCTGTTGTTATTACCATGGTTGTGGCTGCCTCTGCTCATGAACTGGTTTAGCCACTGGGAGTCGATCCTTCCCATTGAAAACAATTCTTTGCTGTCTTCATAACCCAGAGCTGCAGCAGGGGAATTCGTGAGTGGCCCAATGAAGCAAGGGTTCGACGTGCGCTGCGTGTTCGCTGGTCCGTATCTGAAGGCAGCTTGTCCAAAGTTCACGAGAACCATGACGTCACTGCTCGCCGCAAGCGTCGGATAGAGCGGAGCGCCGTACTCCTCCGTCTTGCAGTGGATCACGTGCATCAGCTCCGAGTCCACTGTGAAGAAGACCTTCTTTTCCCTGGGGTCGAACCCGCATCCGATCACCTTCTCCGTCCTTCCCCAGTCCGCCTTCTCGGATTCAAACACGAGTTTGGTTCCTGAATGGAAGATGAATCCAAAGGGTAAGTTAACTGCTAACAGCAAACAGCAACCTCAGAAAGTGAAGAAATAATTAGCAAGATTCATTTTACTCGATCAAGTTAATCGCGACTCACGGGCGGAACTTACGCGAAAGAATCCAATAGTAAGTTGCATAAAAGCGAGACGACTACAGGAGGGAAAATGACACAATGATAGCATCAAACAGTATAGTCGATCTGAACAGGAAAAAGGCAATTTCATTTTGATGATGGCTTGCTCTTGTAGAGCAAATCTTGGCAATGTCAAAAGAAAGCAGGGGCCTTTACTTACGATTGACTCTTTACTCGCGCTGAAAACGAGAATTAGTGGCAAACACATAAGCCATTGGCTTCCACTTTTCATGATCAACAAACCATATGAAATCAAAGCGCGATCATGGAGCGGAAAAGCCATTCCCATCAATAACTTTTTCCTGCTGCCCGTTAACTGTCGAAAATAAAGGTCGTACTTTTTCGGGTTTTTCTTTTTTTCCTAATGAAAATGTGCACAGAAGATGATAATATGCAAGGATCAGAAGCTTTTACCGTCAAGAAAGACGGAGCCGTTCGAGTTGAACCCGATGGAACCCGGATAGCTTCCGGGAAGTTTCAGGGGAAGCGAACCTCCGGCCGTGAGGCCGAGCGACACATCCACGGGCTCCATTTTCCCGCCGTCCTTAACATTGAGCTTCAATTCTTCGACCCTGTAGTTGTTTCCGTGACCTTTGCTAGTGACATGAGCCAGGGACTCCGAGTTGGCGTTCAAATTGGAACTATCATGAATGAGTTTAGTCCGCTCGCCTTCCTGGGACTTGCGGGGATCGCGAACATCGTTCCCGGAGTACAAAACCGTGATCTCGAAATAGGCTTCCTGAGGGAAAGAGGAATTGCCCAATGGAGGGCCCGGCAAGGGCAAGGCAGTTTTGATGACGGATGAAGCTGTCATGGGATTGTTGTTGCTCAAACTTATCTTCTTCAGCAGTCCAGGATTCAGTCTTATCTTCTGCATGAAATCCGCGGAGCCCGGGCAGACTTCCCAGGTTATCTCCGGCGCGATTCCGCTCCTGTGATCGCCCGCGGTCGCGCAGGCGCCCAGCAACATTGACCGGGTCGACGGGGACGACTTGTAGCCCGCGAAGGCGAACCTCGACCACCCGCTCTCCACCGCGTCCGTGACGAGCGCCGGGTGATCCGCCCAGCTGAAGAGCGGCTTCGTGGAGGCCCCCCGGCGGAACGCGTAGTAACCCGGCCGCCTCCTGCCTTCTCGGTCCAGCTGGTGTTGCAGGCTCGTCTGGTGGAGCTTGGCGATCGCGTCGTGGAGGGACTCGGCGGTCCTGGCCCTCGCGGTCGCGGCGGTCATCGCTCTCGTGACGAGCTGCTCCCTACCGCTTTCCTTCGAACCGCGGCGCCGACACGCGTAGACGGCGACGGCGGCGACGACGACCGCCAGGACGACGACCGCCGCCGCCGCGGCCAATGTCAACGGGATCCATGCTTGCATCTCCTTGCGTACCCGACGACGACGACGACGAGGACCAGAATCAGCTCCTCTGCTCCGTGCTCCGTTTCTCCTTCGAATTCTTCCGATTCTGGAGAGACCCTTTTTGCTTCTGCGCTGCCGAGAGAGGAAGGTTTGGGGGTGGCGTGATAAAACGCGGTCCTTAGGCTAAGAAAGACGGTATGGGAAATGAACCAAGAAGAGGAAGAAGGGAGGCGTGGGCTGAAGACTGGTTCAAGAAAGGCAGCAGCAGCCAAAAACACGAGAAAAGAAAAACCGAGAAATAGTCGAAAACGAACGGCAGAAGTCTCAGCACAGCACCGAGGAGGAGAGAAGAAAAGTACAATTCCCCGACAGATGGTCAGTCGTATTTCCGCCTTGTCATTTTTCTTTTTTGGCCGGTTCGTCCCGGGGCGCTAATCGCACGGGATGGACGGTGAAATCGGGTTCGCCCTTCGATTGACCGCGAGCAAAGCTCCGGCTCAGATCGTAAGAAAATTACAAAGATGGGTCGTCGGGCTCTTTTTGGCTCCCGAGCAAGAGGGCGTTATCGGAGACGAATCGCGAGGAAAGCGTCCTCCAAATCCGCAACGGGCATGCGAAAAAGGAAGGAAAAAACGGAAGGAAAGAAGACAACCACAGCATCAGGAGGAGGCGAAGGAAAGAACAGCCGGGCGTCCGCGGTCAAATCGCATGATGCGGAAAAGTCAATGGACATCATCAAGGACACATTTTAATAATCTTTCCCGTCCCGTCCCGTCCCGTCCCATCCCATCATGGGCGGGGGCAGATGAATTCGGGTTTTAATTAAAACTAGCGGACGGACCAGGACGGAACGGGAGGGAAGGGGAGGCGGGGGGGGTGGGGTTTTGTCTCTCTCTGTCTCGAGTCGTGAGACGTGATGCGAGCGGGACAAGGTACAGCACCGCCCCCGCACCCGATCAGTGTCCCGGAAGAATTCATTAAAAAACCCCGGTCCTTTATTTTGCCGGTATTTATTCAAATGGTCCCCCCCTCGTCATTCCCTTTGATTTCGCTTTAGACCGACACGCCGTCGACTCCACAAAGAGAAGATAGAAACGCTACGCGTTTTGTTGGTGGCCGATATTATTGTTTGTTGTTGCTGCTGCTGCTGGTGCTGAATATTGAAAGAGGAGAGAGAAGAGAACGGGGGAGATTGGGAGTTTTGTTTATGTGTCGGTGTGCGCCCACACGCGACTCATTACACGCAGAATTTGGGGCTTCTAGAAATCCGTTAGTTCCTTTTACTTTTCTCTCTTTTTTTTTTTTGATTGCTTTTTGGGGAGAACGCTATCCGATGTCGAAACCATCTCTGATTCGTCGTCCCCGTGTGACGTTCGTGGATTTCCGGGAGGGGGACCCCGAGCGGCGATGCCGAGGGGGGAAGGACTGGTGGCCTGCCCATGATGTTTTCGCGCTCCCAAACGCTTGTTAAGTATTCCGTGGAGTAATTTAATTTTCGATATATTGATTGCAGATTACGCAAGAATAATCACCACGTAATTGAGGATCACACTACTTCCTCCATCAGTGATGGTTGACAAAATTCCAAATAATATGGGTCAAGAATATAGCAAGAGAAACCGTGAGATCCACGATTTGACGTTGATCTTGAGTAAAAAAATTGAATGCAAAGTGTTGTGTATTAGATCTACAATATTTTACTTTTTTTTTTTATTGTCCGACTTACTCTAATTCTCAATTTACTATTAAATTTTTAATTTATCTCTTTGCAAAATTTGAGAGTTGAATCCTATACTTAAAACTAAACATCCTATCCCTAGCTCCCAAGGAGCTAGGAAATCAAACTCCCCACTACATCTTTCCAAATGGAAGGATGGCTAGTGGTTAATAATTTACTTTGTTTAATGAGGCTATTTAAGTTTCTTTTCAAACGAATGGCTGTTGATATATGTACATGAAAGTAGATTTGGTAGGTAATCTGGTAAGGTCATGGGATCGGGCCTGTTGACCTTCAAATTAATTTTGGTTGGCTTCGACAAGGCAACATAGTTATATAGTCTACCCTACTCGAAATATACTACATTTACTCTTTTCAAGTAAGTTATGATGTAAAGATCCAATTCACTACCAATAAGTTGACATCCAGATTCAGATTCAGTCTCTGGTCGATAAAAGCATGCGGCGTCTCTATTCTAATTTTTTTTTTCTTCCGTGATGCAGGAGCACTAGCGAGCATAAAGATCCGACTAGATGGGGCTCTGTATTTTGATCGACTCCTCATGCGTACGCGTGATAAATGTGAATAGTCCTGGAGGGGGGAAGAAAAATCTCCCGATGGTACGTTGACTAGCAATAGTGGATCGAGCACGAGGCCAACCGCGCCAAACGTGAGCTTTAACAGACCGAAGTGATTTTTTTTCCATCCATCCAGAAACATCAGCATTCAGCACTTGGCATTTTGCATTTTTTTTTCCCGAATCTTGACTTGGGGGAAAGGCTAGCTACACTAGCCCGGCTTTCACAAAGATGCTAAAGCATGCATCTTTTTTGACAATTCCACTCCTAAAAGACCTAAATCTACCATTCTTTGGTTCCTCGGTAAAAAGCGTCGTTTCAGAAAAAGTTTGGGAGAGCGAGGGGGACTCCTCGTTGCTCCATGTATTTCCCCAACCAAATTCCGGTTACATTTTACACGCTTGACTTGTCGGGCGTGTGTGTTCGGATCAGCCGGTACTTTTAACTTTTGACCATCGCTTTTAATTTTGGGAAAAAAAACACGAAAAAACTCTAGATTATAACCACTGCATTTATCTTAAACCTTTTTTAGTTATATAAAAAATCTAAAGTTATGCCCACCGTGACACATTTACCATAATTTTTTCTTGTTAGGTATATTCACCATCCGTTAACATTCTGTCAAATGATTCTTCAACTAAAGCATTCACTTAATCCGTGTGGGCGTCATATCAATGCTACTTGCCTTCATTAATGGAGGGTAAATGTGTTACAATGATATACGTTTGGAATATTTAATGTTAAAAAAAGTCTAGATTAAATGTGTTGTGGTGCGTATAATTTGGGGTATTTTGTGGTTTTTACCCTTTATTTTGAGCATTTTTGGAGTTTAAGGGTGCGTTTGTTTCGCGGAATACATTTTCGGGAAAAATATTTTCCTGATTTTCCGGCGTTTGGTCACTCGGGAAAATGAGTCAACGGAAAACGTTTCCTAATCAACGGAAAACGTTTTCCTAGAAAAGCTTAAATTCGGGAAAATGATTTCCCTTTGAAAGGATCGGAAAACGTTTTCCGAATCTACCAAAGCCTAGATTTGATACTTGATTTACAAACAATTATTCTCATAAAGATATATTTTTAAATTTTTATAATTCTTTTTAAAATATTTGTAAAAAATCGAATTTTTAAATTTTTAATATAATATTTATTTATTTTTTAAAAATATAATTTTTAATTTTTAATAATTTTTTTTTTTTTTCTTTTCTCTTTTCTTTTTCTTCTTCTTCAGCTGGTCATTGGCGCGACGACGCCCGGTCGGCGACGGGCCACAAGCGAGATCGAGCTCGTCGGTGTCGGGTAGGGCTCAATCTCGCCGATCCGGCGAGGCCGAGGCCCTGCCTGACACTGGCAAGCTCGAGCCTCACCAGTCGTTAACGAGGTTGAGCCTCGCCAAATCTAGCAAGGCTCGAGCTCGTCGGCATCGGGTATGGTCATGAACTCAACAAATTAATTTGGAAGTAAGAGGCACACTATTGTCAATTGTTAGGTCAAATGTCATTCAATTATTTTTCAAATGTGATCCAAACACCAAAAAATACTTTCAATCACGTATCATCAAACAAAGGAAAACTAACCATTTTTTAGGAAAATGGTTTCTCGGAAAACATTTTCCAAAAACGTTACGTTTTCCGTGAAACAAACACACCCTAAGTTTTGTTTGATATCGAACTCCTCATATATTTTAGAAATCATGTGGAAAAATTAGTATGGAAAGTTCTATACCTCATACATGGAATGCGCTCAATTCCCAGGCTTTTTTGAAAAAGTTAATCGAGTCTCTCACTCTCTCTCTCTTTTTTTAATATGAGTCTTTTTCGAAAATATAAAAGATACAACATAGAAGACCATCTGAATAAATAAATGAGGTGTGATAGTCGCTTCAGACGCCCTTAACTAATTTATTATTAAACCAAAGAATCAAATATATCCGAGGTGCCACGCGTCAGTGTGGTTCATTAAAAATATTAGATTATGGGCATCATCATGTACTAACTGCTTCAATTAACAAACTATAATGTGGAGGCTACCATACAGATGTGATTTGTCGTGTTGGATGCATTAAGGGGTTTGGCAAAGTAGTTTCAGCCAAAAAGGTTTGGCATGACCCAAAAAAAATCATATGTTGAAAAATAATCAATTCGCAACAAATGATCAAGCCAAACAGAGCACTCACGAGCCGATCATTTTGGGAGCTTTTTCTTAATTTGTCTTTTGTTCAAGTTTGATGTAGATCAAATTGTATTTTTCTTAATAAACAGTTCCACCATGATCATGGGAGGAGGAATCTTTCCATCTATACCATAGAAAGGATCAATATAATGTGTTGTGCAATTTCCTTCCCATCGGTTCTCTCCCGGCGCACAACAAAAAAGTCGAGATTCGTAAAGTTGCAGACATGATTGGGCTTAAACTCGAATGGGCCTGGTCCAGCAATTCTTCGGCCTCGTACCGAGAAAACCGATGGTTTGACTTTCTCTACTTCTTTGGGCCGTTTACGGAGAGTTAACACCAATGGAAAAGTAGTCAAGAACAAATGTCAAATGTTCGATGTCTGGAGCTCGAGTTGATATCGGGCTTAATTGCTTAATTTCGGACTGGATTTGTTGTGATGCACGAACGAGCTGTATTAAGCAAGTCCAATGTCGAAGATTTGATGTTGGTATGAAGCGGTCAATTCTTGATTGGCTTGTGACTGATTGGCTTGATTGAGCATTTTAGATCACTTAGGGGTGCATGACGCGCGCTATTTCTGTTCCGTAAAATTGTTTACGGAATAGAAAAATAATTTACGGAATAAAATCCGTTTGGTAAAATTATTCCACTTTTCTATTTCGAAATAGATTTTGGTTCTAGAAATAGATCCGAACAAGAAATGAAAAATAAAAAAAAAAGCTATTTTTCTATTTCGAAACATAAATGAGAAATAAAAAAAAAATTTTCATCGTTCATCGCCGCCGCCGACCGTTGACCGCCGGCCGTCGCCGCCCGCCGGTCGCCGGCCCCGCCCCGCCGCCCGCCGCCGCCCGCCGGTCACCGGACGCCCCGCCGGGCGCCGGCGCCGGACGCGGACGCCGGACGCCCGCCGCCGCCGCCGTCCGAAAAAAAAAAATTTTGTGTCGTTATCAAACGAATTTCTGTTTTTAGAGTAGAAATTTTTGTCGTTATCAAACATTATTTTTGTTTAGAAACTCATCCAGAACTAGAAATAGAAAAATCTATTTCTGTTCTAGAAACTATTTCGGAACGAGAAATAGAATCATGCGCGCCCTTAATTTCATACTGGATTTGTTGTGGTGTTCGAATGAATTATGTTAGGTGAGTCCCACGTCAAAGATTTGGCGTCGAATTTGTTCCTTATTGGCCTCTAATTGATTAGTTTATTTTTTATTTTTTAGTGAAGTTGGTTCTGCCTACATATGTTGTTGGCCTTGAACCCAGACTCTCTCTTCATAATCTCCGTAGACAAAGGATTCGAAATTTTGCCATGCAACCCGACCGACAATATTAGAGTCGATGGTTAATTTTGGCAAGCTCCAAAGTAAATTCCAATGGAAATTTACAATTACAGTTTGTTTGGCAAAATTAGAAGCTAGTTAGATGGTCTTGCAAAAAGAGAGACCGTAGGTGAAGGCGGGCGTTGCGGTGTAGTAGAATAGTTCCAAGTTGACAGTTGACAGCAGTTGTTGTGAATAACTTGAGTGTTTAGTTAGGAAATTGAGTATTGAAATAAGAGATGATATAGAAGGATATATCGTCATGGGAACATACCTAACACTAAAAAGTCCGCACGGTAAAAACGGAAAAGTTACACATATGTCAAGCAAGATCTTACAGGTTGCTTTGGATTTCATAACTTTGTCATTAGATTTGAGGAGTCCTTAAAGTCGGTGGAACCAGAATGGGTTTTTCCAAGAGGAATGATTGATGATGTAGAATATAATGAAAAGCGGTAGTAAGATATTTTTCAGAAAAATAAAATTAAAAACTTTCTTTTCTTTTAGAGAAAATAATAATTAAAAAAAAATCTTTTTTCAGGACGGGGTTAAACCTCTTCCTCCTCTGAATTAGTACTCCACTACTTTTAGTACAAGTGTACTTCAAATTCTTGGATTAATAATAGGAAAAATGCAGCTCTTAGTTGGGTCAAAGCTTAATCATAGCGCTTAATCTAAGCTTCTTCCAACTCGAAGAAATACTTGTATATGTGAATTCATGTCCTCTGGGCCAGCTATGTCCCTTTCAGCCTCAACTGGTGGTGTTCGGTTCCTCTTATCCAACATAAAGAAGTGCGTGTGGAAATGAGTAAGCAAAATTCTAAGATATAATAATGCATGATATGCGGTTGTCAACGTCAAAAGATTAGAATTTGCCAACTAATTGGCATTTTCTTATTAATTGGTGTCATCCAATGATAGATAATTAATGATGTAAGACGCAATGCGGTACTATTTGAGAACCAATGCAAAAGATCGACTTTGGGAATTTCAAGTGATTCCAATGCGTGATTCATTGACGTTGATATGTATCTATTCGTCGCACTGGAAATGAACAGATACACTTTCTCCTGCTCCAATTACTTCTGTTGTCTATTACTATGTTACAACAAGTGTCCATTATATTTTAGTTTATACCGCTCTACTGCACAGAAAGCCCAAAAAACAACTCTCCTCCTCTCCCCTCTTCTCTACCCATGTTACTATGTTGCCTGCCTCCTGTTGGGTAATCCACGAGAGAAGCTACTGTAATTAGCTTTTCGCCGACGCCGATGCCGACGCCGCTCTGCTGTTGCCACCATTCTCTCCATTTTATGTTCAATCTTGAGGACTCTCTCTCTCTCTCTCTCATCCATTGACTACCCCCACTCGTGTTTGGGTTGCAATCTCGGCCCGATGCACCAGGTAAAGGTTCACTACCAAACTACAATCTTTTCCAGTCAAAATCGCACTCCATAATAAGCCTGTTCCCACGAACATTGATACATATAGTTGTGGATGAATTGTAGCCATGCTGAAAAGTTTTGCCAGTTATATGTTTAGTGTACATACGTTATAGCCGCCACATCTGAAAGTAAGGTAAGACAGCTTCCTTAAAGCTCCTGTAAGAGATTGTAATTTCAATAGCACATTGGCTCTTGATGTGTTAAAAGGGGCGGCGCCCCATTTCACAGCTAAAAAGTGGATGGCAGGAGTAGCTGTACCGGACACCCTCCGTTCTAATTGCAGGTTTTAGGTTTAATTAATCAATGACAAATGACATGCGGCTGGCCCTAAAGAGAGGTCAAACTAAGAGCTAACAAAGCCGTTTTTTTTTTTTTTACTTTTGAATCCTGTTTTATTTGGCTAAGAAGCCCCCCTCTTTTTCAGGTTTTACTCTATCATTACGCAACCGCAACTGATGCGCACATGTCGGGATTATGCCTTAAATTATTGCAATATTTGTCCACTACAACCCCATCACACCAATGATGGAAATGCATTAACAGTGCTGTCGGCAACACACATGCCGGCCGAGTTTCGGGGGCGCCGACTTTTTGTCATCTTATAGATTCGGCCTAGCATGAATCGAATGTTTTGACTTTGTAATACTTTTGCCAAGACTCACCTAATTCTTTAAGGCAGGATCCTATTGCTGCGTGCCAAAAACATGTTCCTTTCTGAATTGGTATACTGCTCATTCACACTAATTCGAACTAATGGAAATCAAGATGGTAATCGTTGTATCTGACTTTCTAAGCTCGTTCGTGGCACTGATATTGGCACGTGTTTTGACTGGCCTATGTTCAATGGTCATGTGTAATTTGACTGTTATTTTCTTCATTCATATGAGGAGAAACTATTTATGCATTACTAGAATTGCTAATGTTGACAAATCCATCATTTTTTTCTATCGATTGATTGCTCATTAGGAAAGAGATATAGTCTTGTGTTTGAATTGTGAAAGCAAAATCATTTCTCACAAGTTCACATGATATCTTGCAATCCATACATAGAATGGTTCATCCTATATAAAAGGAAAAAAAATTAAGATCACATACAAATAGGTGATCATTTTTCTAGGCACGGAATGACCAATAGTAAAAAATGCTAGAAATTAGAAGGATGTTTGAATGGATTGAAATGGAGAGCCATCTACATCGGACTCCATCTCTATGTCTCATCCTGCTTTGTGGCGACATGGGATTGGAGGTGGGCGACCTTGGATCGAGCATCGAATCGGAATTGAGACTCGGACATGCCTAGCTAAGCTCCACGTATGACCACGACGAGGGCAAGCCGACCAGTTCGGTCGACCTCTCATAGATCAGTCCAAACATGTAGCCCGAAACCAATTTATGGGTTCGCCGATCCATTTTTCTTCTATATCGTGACATCAACATTACGCAATCTTCCATTCATAATGATAAATCGTGAGGCAAATGGGGCCACATGCGGTATCAGATAGCAGTCATTGTTTTTGAAAGTATGCATCGAATTGACAACCCTTGCTGTTGCTATACATCCACTTGACAGGGATGATCTATGGCGTGGACGGAAAGCGACTCCAGAAGCCGATCCGTCCGTCCGTTCCGCCACCGCCACCGACCTAATTTCTTTGGGCTCTCGCCACTCCCGCCCATTAACTTTTTTTTCTCTTTTACATATATGAGGATTGGCCCCCTCCCTCCTCCTGCCCCTCTCTCCACTCGTCCCCTTGTCCACATCGAACCGCTTCGTGCTTAATCATTTACCTCACGCAAGCCAAACATATCATATTCCCCCACGAAAAAGACGAAGATAAGAAAGGGAAATTTTATTTAAAATGATTTGTAAATCAATAACTGTTTGCTTACACTTTTTAAAAAGTTCCATCGAAATTTAAAATATCATTCAAATATCAGTAACTCTGAAAAACTGCCGTGACCCGCAACTCTTTTTTTTTTTCGCTTTGAATTATCTCAAATTTTCTTACAATTAAAGGAAAAATACAACTTCATGCCATGACAAAAGAAATCCGTACCGACCGTGAAAAGTATGAAAAATGGATATACCGCATAGCTCACCATTTTTGACAAATTGACAATTTCATTAAGCCATGGGGAGTCGATTTTAACATGCTTAGCTTGCTAAAAGTAGCTCGCTAAAAACAAACGTCCCGTCGCGCATCTATCGATGTGTCTACAAATTTCAAACTTCTAATGGGATAGCTGTGAATTTCGCAGCCGCCATTATTAATATGAACTAATGATTTTTCCACTTTTTGTGATGTAATTCAGCCTTTTTTCGGGGACTTTACCTAATTTTATTTTATGGGGGTCATTTCATAATTTTTCAGTGCGACATACGAGAGGGCCGTGGAACTTCATGCTTTGCGTAGCCGAGCCGGAACGGTCCACGTCGGCGCTCCCGCCGCCTACTTCAACTACTCGCCACCGTCGCCCCTTCCAATTTTTCAATTTCATACTCTCAAAAGGAATTGTTACAAATGACCGCTTACATTGTATGTCGTGATGTGTCAAAAGTAAGATAATTTGACTAAGAAATTATGTCGTAAAGAGAAACTTTTCCATTTTTCTTTTCCATAGCAACTTTATGAGATGAATATTTCGGTATGTCATAGTCATAAACATAAGTATACCCCTAGAAATAGTTAAAAATTAATGAGTCGTTAAGTTATCTCCTGTGAGAGAATCTCCATGCTCATAAATTTAAGTGAATTTGACTTCATTAGATGCAACATGCTTTGTGGGAGAACGAAAATGTACAAATATTTCTATAAAATAATATAGACGGAAAATTTATCGACAATTTGAAAAATTGACAACATGATAAATCAGCAACTCAAAGAAATCGAGTCAACAATTTTGGATGCAACCATCAAATAAGTAACCATTAGTATAGTGGAATCAACTATGAAGATAATGGAGTTGAAGGAAACCGTTAATGTAGTTGAGTCAAGTAACTGTTTGTAACCTCTGTTTGTATTTTATGAAATAAAACCTTCCTTTGTAACATTTGTTTGTAACTTCCCTTGCTAACCTTCGTTGATAGCCGTCAATTGTATGCTTCAAATTGCCACATCGTACTTAATGGAGGCCTCTGATATAAATTGAATAAATTTATTATCTTTTCAATATCTTTACTTTCCTACACAATACTTTATTTTCCTAGCAATAGCTTTCAGATTCGCATTGTTGATGAAATACCAACATGATCTCTTTATGCTTTTGGGTTGTGTCGTCGATTAAATTTTGGTATAATTTGTTTGCATACACGGTCACTGTACCAAGTATGTATGTTCCCAGCTTTGTCGTCTATTAAATTCTAGCACGGACTGTGTCTGTACAACCCAATTCTAATAAAAGTTGTTGGTGCCTTATTGCTAGTGTTATTTCCTGTCCAGAGTTAATGCATAACCCTAGTTTCTTTTAATTAAAAGTTGAAAAATGATTTTTAGTGAAAGATATTTCATCGCATGAGTAATTCCAGGGAAAAATATATATAGTATTATCACGAGTAATACATTGACAAATCTTCACAAGATTTAGGATTTAATTAGCCAAATTGAAAAGTTTTTAACTAAATTGGCTATCATACAATAGATTTAGGACTTTTAGAACAAATTACACCTCTAATTGGTAGGTTATAAGCTATAGATATCATTCGTATGCAAACTCAACTTTATGTAAATGTGGGTAGTGACCATATTTGTAACACGCCAATCAAAAGAATGATCGAAGGAAACTGTCCTCTAACCAAGAATGGAAAAAGATATAGTTTATAGCTTAATCAAGTTAATTGATAGATATTTCGCCAAAATTTTTGCTGCAATAAAAAATCTTTTATCAAAAGTAGTTATTCAGCTTTTATTAAAGGAGACAAGTTGTGTACTGACCTGGATGAGAAATAGCACATGTAGACAAGAGAATATAAAAATTTTACTTTAGCAAAACTGTACAAATATGAACCAAGCAAAAATTTAATCCACAACAAAATTAGGAGAATATAGCCATTCCCACAAAATCAAACTTAAATAAGCTGCGTTAGAATTTAAACAACGACAAAGCTTGAGAACACAGAGATTTTATGCAAAAATTTAATCGACAATACGACATATGAGATAGAGATACACATTGGAATTTAATCAACGACACTGATAAGGAAGCTATAATTAAGAACTACGTCGGAATTTAATTGACGACACTAGTATGAAAAATAAGAGTAGAAAGTAAAGATGACTAGAAGATAGTAGATTTGCTTGTTTTTTGTGGAGTACTGGAACGACGGCATTTATAGCGGCTGCGTCATAGCCATCCCTAAGCAGTTCTTGTGTGGTTGTGGTCATGCCCCTTCATCTTTGAAGGTTTTGTGCAAATATATTCAGATTGCCATGATATTGTCTCCAAACGGTTGTTCCTTTAGTAATGGCACAACGGTATTTATAGTGGTTGTGTCATAACCATCCCTGAGTAGTTCTCCTATGATCATAGTCATGTCCCATCAATTTTGAAAGTCTTGTGCACATATTTTCACAATATTATAATCTCGTCTCCAAACACTTGTTGCTTTAAGAAGACACGCTAACATAAATTTAATCACTTTGTTTTCCCAGTAACTTCACCCTTCATGCATTTAACTTTCTTCTAAAGCCTTGATAGTTTATCAATCATATTAACCAATACCTTTGTGCACCGTAGCTAAGCATACATCGTCGTATATTGACAACTAATTGGTAGTGATCACCAACGTGCATTAATATCGATACCAACCCTTGTAATCATCGACAATAGCATGGGTTACGCATTTGATAGTATTTGGCACTTCATCACGTGTGTATCCATATCGATGACCTAATCACTTTTTCGTGCAGGCAATGAAATAGAAAATATAAGAAATCCACGTCATGTTCAAATCATTAGATCTGGACATTTCAAAAATTTATTTGGTGAAGTCGAATCTATCGCTAATGAACTCTATGAATTATCATAAAATCCAAACATCCGTATAAAGTAAGATCTTGCTTAAAATTCGGGTTGTTCTTTAGGACTTTCGTAAGGACGAACCTCATTATCTCGTTATCCAATCGGGGATTCCACGCACTATTATAATGAACTCATTATTGTCCGCTTGTAATAAGACTCGAAATAATTGCATGGGTGATGCTTCTCCCCAGCAGAAGCGCTGAAAACTACGTGCGGGCTGGAACCTGTCCGCGGAGCAAAGTAATCTTTTCTTGGACTTGTCCATCAAGACGAAAATTTGCCCTAGCGAGAGGTACGTAAACAGCATTCGAATGTAAGCGTACCCCGTCGCGGCAGCCGCTAGCGATTAGAATCGACAAATCAAGCTTTCGAATTAGCAGTGAGTGCCGCAGAAGAAGACGAATCATTACCCAATTCACCAAATACCGAATCTCGCAGGGTGCGCGAGAGAAGAAAAAAGAAGGAAAAAGAAAATTGGAAGAAGAGATGGGAGCGATGGATTATGTCGGCCAGGTTTGGATTATCTTAAAGGGAAAGATCAACGTGGCAGCCGTCCCCAGACGACAGACTCGCAGCCAAGTCGGAAACTCCCTCTCTCTCTCTCTCTCTCTCTCTCTCTCTCTCTCTCTCTCTCTCTCTAGAAATTCATATTTATATTCTCATATGGAACGCAAACCAGGGTTTTCATGCGGCAAGCGTTTTCTGGGATCATTCCAGTGAGAGAATATCCCCCATGAACAAACGTGTTTGTCTTTTGCTCCTCTGTTCCGAGTTCTCCTAGTTCCTGAGCTTGGCAAGGGAGGCGGTGGGAAAAAAAGGAAGAAAAGGAAGGGCCATCATCGACCATGGAGGGCGAGTTCTTTACTGCAACACCGACCACAACAGCGACGGGAACGACTGCTGAGAAGCGCAAGCAGAGACAGCAGCACCATCATCACCATCATCCCCACCACCAACAAGGTGAGAAGCCGTACAGGGGGATACGGATGAGGAAGTGGGGGAAGTGGGTGGCGGAGATCCGCGAGCCGAACAAGCGGTCCCGGATCTGGCTGGGCTCCTACACCACCCCGATCGCAGCGGCCCGCGCCTACGACACCGCGGTGTTCTACCTCCGCGGCCCCTCGGCCCGGCTCAACTTCCCCGAGCTCGTCTTCCAGGAGGACGACGAGCTGCGGGACCTGTCCGCCGCCTCCATCCGCAAGAAGGCCACCGAGGTCGGGGCCAGGGTCGACGCCCAGGCCTCCGCCGCCCAGCCCCCCGCCCCGGAGCCGAACTCAAGCCAGGTAGCCACGGAGAAGCCGGACCTGAACGAGTACCCAAAAGCGGAGAACTCGGACGGAGACTGAATTAAAGCGAAGGATCATCCATATAATCATTTAGCCTCATCTGAATTTTTTCGTTTTTTTACTTTTCCCGTTATGCTGTAGTCCGTAGTGGGTAGCCGAGTTTTGATCTTCTCCTTTTCTTGGTTTCCACGCGCCGATTGATCTACTGAATATGAAGGGGGAAAAAGACATGGCCCTGATGAAGTTTTTTCGTTTCTTTCGATAGAGAGATGACAACAACTATGAAATACATCTCTGACGCTGGAATATATAGAAGCAATCAGATCATATCGTGGCTCTGGCTTTGCCTGCAGGTGCTCTTTGTTTTTGTTTTTCCCTTTATTTGCTTTTGTTTTTTAAGGTTTAACAGCAATTCACAGAACCAATCAAGAAGCGGAAAAGAGAGATCCAATCAAATTTTCTCGTTCGTTTCTCGAATTATACACATCTGTCTGCTTGTATTTTTCTGGGGGGTGTGTGATCGATGGAGATTTGAATTCTTGGGAAGCATGGACGTGAGAAGAAATGGGGACTTTGTCCAAGAACGAGCGAGGGGAACGAATAAGTAAAGAGAGGAGGCGGATGAAGGAGATCGAAAGGAACTGGGTACGGACCCACTGTCTCTTTCCTACTTTGGTGTGCTTCTGGGCCAGCTCTTGCAGAAGCTGGCGTTTAAAGAAAACAAAGTAGATAAGGAGATAAGGTGGAGGAGTTAGCCACCAGGAGCCGTTTGCCTACGGTGTCCCTGTGGACACCACCAAAAAGCAATGGAACAGTAGTGTCTCTAGAAAGAGAGAGAGAGAGAGAGAGAGAGAGAGAGAGAGAGAGAGTGGTCCAGAACGAGGGAGGTTGTCATCGTCATGGAGGGCGAGGAGGAGGAGGAGGGTGGTGGTGGGAGATTACGTAAAGCTTCGTCTGCTGCTGCAGGGGGAGGTGGGTGGTGAAAGGATGGAGGAGGAGAGGGGTGGTGAATATCATTGTGTTTTGCTTTTTTGCCCCTTTGCTTTTTTCTTCTCCTCTCTCTCTCTCTCTCTCTCTCTCTCTCTATGGAAATTTTTTTATTCTGGGTCGGCGCACTACTAAAAAGAATAAAATAATCATAAGACGGGGCCGCCCAAGTTTTACTAATATAATCCGTCAATCATAGGAAGCATGTAAGTCCTACGAATAGAGAAGTTATCTACTCGTCAAACAAGATTTGATTTTACCCAGTTTAGCGTCGCAATCGAAATATAATATAACGTGGCTGACGGTCCATGAGACAGCGAGTAGTAATATAGTAAGATATATAATAAACTTGTGTTTAAGTTACAGGGTTAGTATAGTGATATAGTAAGATATATATAATAAATTTGTATTTAAGTTACAAGGTTAGTATAATATGACCGACCCACGAAACAACGAGTAGTAATATGGTAAAGATATATAAACAAAACCGTGTTTTAGGGGAAGTGAACGATGCTCGACCATTCTTGATTCGGATATATTTCTTACTTGTGATCATGCACAAGAGAATCCTTATAATAGTAACTCTCTTCACCCTGTCTTGTCTTCTCCTCCATCGCTCACATCCTTGTCCAAGCATATCGCACTCGCTCCTCACGCCCGTGCCTCACCACCTCTCGCTCTCCTTCGACTCCATCGTCGGTATACCCCGTCGACATGACATTTAGAGAGAGAGAGAGAGAGAGAGAGAGAGAGAGAATGACGCTGATGGAGACAAACTGTCTGTTGGAGGAGCCGACTGCGACGGCAGGCGGTGGTCATGTTGCTTGGAGGAGAAGAGATGGGCAAACGGAAGAAAAAGAGAGAAGGGAAAGGGGGAAAAAGTTTCAAAAGGTGATATCTCTCAACCCCGTAACTTCAGGTTGCTCATAAGTCGATGTATCGAAACAATAGTAAAAAGCCAAAATTAGAAAATTCGATCACAGACTGGCCCATTGGCTGTAAAACAAAATTATTTTGAAGAGTCCAACCTAAAAGTTTTTAAACATGTCGAGATAAAACCAAGATACTATTCTCCGCGTGCATGTGGGTTTAATAGGACAGAAACACCTCCACTAATTTTTGTGCCAAATGTCCTCTCGAAACATATGTTCTAAGAAATGCCTCCAAAAAAATTAAACAATATAATTCCAAGCACAGGCCACCTAACTCTTGACCTACTTTACCATTTAAGTCGGAACCTAATGCCGCGAAGAGCCTTTCAACAAATAGGTAGAAGAAAACGAAGGCGTCGTAGTGGTAAATTATATAGGCCATGAATTTTTTTTTGGAGGCGACATTTAAATACCATCTTTTGTGCCACGTGAAAATAATTATATATGTACACACATAGATCAATTAAAGTGAAAGTGTGAGACAAAATAATAAATATATGCGACAGCCGTGTTTACCGGGAATAAATACCGAACCAAACATTATTTTGGGGGGTTGCTCTTTTACAAAGGGATCCCACTTTCGACGTCCGATTTGGTCGAGCCGGAAGGACGGCGGAGACGTGGCCACGTGCGCCGCCACGTCACCATCTACGGCCGCGGAGCTCGACACGAGGAAACGCCAAGAACCGAGGCGGCCATCGAAAGCTACGTGCCCGATGGTTGGAGTGGAGGGGGATATTCTACAGATATATGCTCGCATTATTGGACGGTCCGCTCGTATTTCTTATTTTTAAATAATCTTCCGTCGAAACGTTCGATGCGCTTCCCCTAAAGGAATTTCCTCAGGTTGATGCAATAGCAAATTAAGGCAAAGGAAAAACCCAGATTAGCATTATATTCGCCTTCAAGGGTCCGCCCACCTGGCCATCCTTTTCAATATGATCTAATCCGAACCCCACAGCCAAGGCGTGGATTTGCCTTAGATACCACGTTATGCTATCACTTGCAGAATTGTTAATTAGCGCCAACTTGGTCGCTGCTAGGGATAACCAGAGGCGATTGGTTTCCAATCCAATCCCACTCTAGAACCAAAAACCGGATATGAGGAATCTAGGATTAAATATGATCTGATTTAGTTCTTAATCGGTCTAATGGAACCAATGATGGGACAAATGAGAAAGATCAAAAGAAGAGAGGAAGCGTGCGTGTGACATTTGAAAAATAAAACTAAATAAATAAATCAATAACAATCGATCTAGTCAGTTCGTTTCCCTTTTGGAATCTGAAGCCGAATTGTCTAAACATCAATTCTACTTTTATGAAATGAGAATCAGACCAACATTCTTGGGAACCAAATAAATGATTTCCATCTTGCTCAACCCTAAGGGTAATTGCTGGCTTGGGCTGGGCGGGCTTTTGTCAAAATTTTGGTCTAGCCTGAACGTTTCAACCCGAGGCTTTTCCGCCTAAACCGAGGCAAGGCCATATGACTAGAAGTGTATAAGATTGGCCATTCCGGGTCGGTCGGAGATGGAGGCTGGAAATTCAATTCCATGCTCTTTTTTTCGTGTTTAAAATGTATATGAATTTTCTCTCACTTGAGCACCCACGTCTTGAAAGTTTTAAAAATGCGTTTTCCATACCTCAACTCAACTAATCCACCCAAATTCTCAGTCCAAGTCTACCACCGCCCGCCTTAGTTGCTGAGTCACCACTCCCGCCGCCTAAGACCGCCCCGCGGATGCGCCTTCCCAAATCAGAGCCCGAAAACAGAGGTAGTGTTGTTTCTCCAATCAGACTAGTTTGAACTAGCAAAAAACATATTTGGGACATGTGGACCGACAGGGCCTAGTACAGCCCAAAATATATTGAGCCAACTTGGGCAGGCCGGTGCCCTACGTTTTTCATTTTGGCACACCCCTAGTTGCTACCGTTGTGCCCGTGTGACAGACTATCGTGCGGTCAAAATGCGTTAAAATACATAGGCGAGCAACTAATAAGACTTATAAATATGGGCGTGGGGGCAATTACTCAATTATGCCGAGACCTCCACGCATCATAGAGCGACATATGCCCTTGCTCTGATTTAAATTTGCCACCCTTTAGCATTCCATCCTATATTGCGTTAAAATGCATACATATGAATGTGCACGAATTTTCAATGTCAAATTCATCTTAAAATCATCTGTCACATAAGCATTTTAGCGGGATATTGCAGAATTGTTTGCGGGGGTATATTTGGATCAAGGTATAGGTTTAGAATTGTGTGAGATGAAAATTAATTTGAAATCAATGTGTTATAAAGATAACGGTTGTATTGACCCTTTTAATAAAAGCAAATCCGAGCTCTGTGTAGATTAGTCGAAACCTTCGAAGTGTTCAGTGTGTTGGCATAGATTTTATTCTAAATACTACGCCACAAAAGGGTAGAAGATCTTTCGAACTCCTACGTCTGACGTTTCAATTCATCCTCTCAATTGCAACTAATACCGAGAGCCTGGAACCTGAATTGCGAGTTGCAAACGTGGGATTAATAGTGCTTCCGCCTGGGGCAATCTTACAGATCCACGAAGCAAGCAGCTTTCATTTTCGCGGAGGCAAATGACAGATTACGCGCATAATCAAACCCGTCACGCGTGGATCCATACCAAAAGGTCAAACGAAGGGCCAAAGGCCCAAAGGCAACATGTACTGCACAGTCCTTTTGGTCCTGAAAGGCCTCATCCCATGGGGGAAACCAGCAGAAACAACATACTTGTGAGCATGGCGACACTTGCCGGCAAGGGCTGGCCACCCTCACTTGCAGGCACGGCATGAGTATGGGGCGACCGCGCCGGCGCCGGCGCCCCCAACTCTCCCCCTCCCCACCTCTTGCTTTATCTGATTGCGGATGCTATTCTCTTTCAAATTCATTGTTTTGTTTGCTTACGTTGGTGAGACCGTATATGTCAATGTTTCCTTTGACAAATACAGGTCCCAAGTTGGATTTGATTCTCATGCCAATTAAAAAGATCAAACTAACTCAAATCAAAGCATACAAGGACAATTTTGATCAAATCAATTTTTAAGTATCAAAATCAAAAATTAACTAGTAATTTTGATATTGATATTAACTCAATTAAAAGATATAAAGAAAATATGAGAATAAAAGGAAAAGCTCAAAATACAGGTTTAGCTTTGTTTAGAGGACAACAAAGAAAGGGACTTTACCCAAAAAAAAAAAAAAAAAAAAAAAAAGACAAAGAAAGGAAGGGAAAATGTATGAAAATTGCGGAATATATATAAGGTAACTTGAGGTGTTAAGGACTCGACGAATGAGAGAAAATTAAGGTTTATAAGTTAGGTGAGGCTATTTTCAATTTATATATCACTAAATCTAGTATATTTCACTAAAGGAAATAAATATTATCCTTAATCTTCACTTGAAAATTAAAGTGTTTGATCCTAATTTATCCTCTTTCCTTGTTTTGATTTTTCTCTACGAAGGTTCTACTTTCCATATCACGTGTTTCTTTTTGCAATTTTTAAGTGGGTATCATGATACATATGAAAAGCATTACTTTTTTTTATCTTCAGATTTTACCTCCGTACATTTCGTCGGAGAGCGAACCATTAAAAAAACCTAGTTCTTTTCATTTCGTTAAGCAAATTTTTGGATCGATTGTCAAATAAAATAAAGAAAAGAATTGAGTATAATAACTTTTTAACGCAGATAAGTGTTTTGTAAATATTCATTTGGTTGTGCATATTTGATATCACTACCAAGTTCCTTTTTTTTAATTGTTTTTATATATGCATAATGGATGATTGTATAAAGAAAAATTTCAAATCATGCAAAAAAAAAAAAATCACAATTCCATCATCCAACGTGAAAATCAATTAATTCGGTGCTTTTCACAAATTAAGGGGGGGAAAAAATCAAAACTTCAATTAAAATCTCACTTACGTTCAATCGAAATCACGATTTTCTTAATTTATTGTATCCAATTCCCCTTTTGATTTTTCGCGTTTCGCTCGTTTTAGAGACGCCGCCGCGCACGCTTCCTCCGATCAAGAACCCAACGCCCGGCGACCGGCGGCGCACGGACAGAAAAGCAACCAACTTTTTCCACGCCAGCGCTCTCGTCAGCTCGGCTCGTGGACAACCTCCGGGACCAGGCGCCGCGGCGAGCTGCCGAGCCGCCACGTGTCCTCACGTGTCCGATTGACCCGACCGCACCCACCCCCACCATCATTCTCTCCGTCTCTCTCTCTCTCTAAAATCACAACCCCCTTTGTCTTAGCGGTTACGCCAGCCGTGGAAACCGCCACGTGGGGCCCCGCGCATACGGCAGCGGGCGGATCGATCCGACGGCCCACGATCCATCTCCGTCCCCGATTGGCCCAAAGCTAGGGTTTGCGAAGCTCCCCGGCTCCAACGGCCGCCAACGGTATATAAGCGCCGCGGGCCTCTCCGATCCGGCGCGGTGCAGTCGGCCACCACCCAAAAAAAAAACACCAAAAAAACCTCCGCAATTTTTTTCCTTCTATCGATTCGTCGTCCTCTCCTCCGCCGCGTTGGCCGTCCGGTCCGGCCCCGGCCTGGTTTCTCCGGCGATCCTATCTTCAGTTTTGTCTCCGCTCGTCGTCTCCCTCGTTTCGAAGAAAGCACTCAAATTTTTTTTTTTTTTTTTTTTTTTCACGGGAAAAGTACACGGCCGGGCTCTATTGTTTTAGGGTTCTTCAGATTTTTTGGGGATTCTTTGTTCGACCTGAAGCAGAAGGGGGGCGGGGTCTTCAATTCTTATCGGGAAGAGGAAAAGCAAACAGTTTTGTGAGAGATTAGGGGTTAGGGTTTTCGTGTTTTCTGTTCTTTTTCTTCGCGATCGGGACTAGGTAATGGCGCAGATTCAGGTGCAACATCAGGCCGCCGCCGCCGCCGCCGCCGCCGCGGGGGCGATCGGCGGCCCGAACGGCGTCCCGGCGGCCGGCGCCGGGGGCGCGAGCCCGTATCTCTCGACGTCACTGTACGTCGGGGACCTGGACTTCACCGTCAACGACTCGCAGCTCTACGATCTGTTCAACCAGGTCGGCCAGGTCGTCTCCGTGAGGGTTTGCCGGGACCTGAGCACCCGCCGGTCCCTGGGTTATGGCTACGTCAACTATAGCAACCCTCAGGATGGTTAGTTTGTCTGCGCTGGATATATTCGAGTTCAATTATCCTCTTTGCCTAACCGATTATGTGCTGTGGTATGGACGCTGAATGAGATTGAGTGTAAAGTGCTGCGATTTTGGTTGGGATTTTGCTAACGTGCACCCTTTGATTCGTATTAAGCAATGTAAATGTTAGGATTTGCCATTGCATTTGGCAGAATATGGTCATTATAGTCGTCGATTTGTAAATATGATTGATTGTCCACAAAATATTGAGATTGATGCTGAGATTCTGATTGGGTAAAGATGTGAGGATTGCCTTGGCAGGGCAGCTTGGAGTTTCATGCGCATTATGTGGTCATGAAACCATTTTATGATCTTTGTTGGGTGTCATCTCTTTTTGCTGTGTTGCGGTCTTCTATTTTTATCTGCCGCATTATAATTTCTGGATGAGAAGCCGTTTGATGGAATTTGCTGGTGTGGTAAAGTAGGCCAATTTGGAGCTGTCTTGTAACTCTAGAACATAGTTTTATCCTGGTAATGCCTAATCACTTTGCCAAACGCTAGATTGAGAGTGACGCGTGAGCGACATGATGCTTCGTCTGTCACTTCTTTTAAAGAGACACTGAAATTTTTCCTGGAAGTTTGTAATGGGAGAGTTTGTGTCCTCGGAGAAGAAGGAACTGTGGCAACTGATTTGCGAAGGCATCTTGCTAAACCCTCAGTTCTGAATTATGCCTCTATCTGAATTGCTGAGGAAGAGTTCTCCTTGTTTCTTGTTAATTAGCGCAGTTTTTAGGCTGTCAGCTTGTATTTGACATTCTTGTTTCACCAGTCACGAAGTCTTTTCCCATCTAAGCCGCTTTCTTTTTCACAGCATTATTTCTGCAGCTTTCGCTGGCTTCGGTTTTCATTATTTCTCTGCTTGTATCACTACTGTTATCCCCTAGTCTTTGATCTCTTTGCCATGCTCTATCTCCCTGCTAATGCGTATGCTTGCATGCATGCGTTCTCGTGGTTTGTTTTGGAAGTTCACATGTGTTTCTATGTTGACCTGATGCACAATAATGCAGCGGCAAGGGCCTTGGAGGTACTGAATTTCACTTCAGTGAATAACAAGCCCATTCGAGTTATGTATTCCCATAGGGATCCTAGCATCCGCAAGAGTGGGACTGCGAACATATTTATCAAGGTACTACTATTTCCTTTAGTACACATTTGAGAACTTGCCCCCTTGAATTGCTTGACCTCTCAGTATTTTTTTCCTCCTAAAAAGTATCAAATGAGGTGATGGATTTTTAATGGAGAACATGTCTAGTTTGTCTAGTGGCTCAATTTAATATTGCTTCTATACTTTTTTTAACCAAGCATTAATGTCTCCATTTTTCCTGGGATGTGTAGAATCTGGACAAGACGATTGACCACAAAGCGCTGCACGACACTTTTTCTTCATTTGGCAACATTCTTTCCTGCAAAGTGGCCAATGATGCTCAAGGCCAATCAAAGGGTTATGGATTCGTTCAATTTGATAATGAAGAATCAGCTCAAAATGCAATAGATAAGTTAAATGGAATGCTGATCAACGATAAACAAGTTTATGTTGGACACTTTCTCCGCAAGCAAGAAAGGGATACTGCTCTTAACAAGACAAAATTCAACAATGTGTACGTAAAAAACTTATCAGAATCGACTACAGATGAGGATTTGAAGAAGACATTTGGCGAGTATGGGCCCATAACCAGTGCTGTTGTAATGAAAGATGGAGAGGGTAAATCAAAGTGTTTTGGATTTGTCAATTTTGAAAATGCAGATGATGCTGCCAAAGCAGTTGACTCTCTGAATGGTAAAAAGATTGATGAGAAGGAATGGTATGTTGGAAGAGCCCAGAAAAAGTCTGAAAGAGAGCTCGAACTGAAAGCACGGTTTGAGCAGAGCATGAAGGAAACGGTAGACAAATTTCAAGGTGTAAATCTCTATGTTAAGAATCTTGATGATAGCATTGATGATGAGAAACTCAAGGAATTGTTCTCAGAGTTTGGAACAATTACTTCCTGTAAGGTCAGTAAGTAGTCTATTGACAAATTTTAAAAATGCCTTTGTCCCTGATCTAACTTTTGAATAGGGAGTCCATAGATTATCTTATTCCATGCGGTTAAACAGGTTATGCGTGATCCTAATGGAATTAGCAGGGGCTCTGGATTTGTGGCATTCTCATCTCCTGATGAAGCAGCTCGAGCCGTAAGTCCTAAAATTGTTGGCATCTGGTTGACAGAGTATTTACTTGCACAATATGTATCTGGGAAGTTTCATGTCTTTGTGTATTGCAGCTTGCTGGTATGAATAATAAGATGGTTGTCAGCAAACCTCTGTATGTTGCACTTGCCCAAAGGAAAGAAGAGAGAAGAGCAAGATTGCAGGTAAATAACTATGGTGGCATATTGCAGGATGAATGGATATCCTGGTTGTTTTTTATAGCTTTGATTGATTTTCCTTCCTCATTCCCTGTTTGTCTGCTGTATTGCTTTTCACGTGCTTAATTTGTTTGCATACATCTGTCATACTGGTGGCTTCGCAATTCACAAGTTCAGTTTCGAGTTTGCAATTCAAAAAATTACTTTTAGACTGGAGTTTGGCCAATATAATTCTCGGCGTCTTTTTATCTGACTAGGCTTTCACATGCAAATACTTTTTGGGTTTTGTTGAATCAACTTGGGTTTTTCATTCATTAGGAGCTTTATGTAGTTTGTCTGACCATTTTGCAAAAATATTTTGTCAAAGTCATTAATTGAAAAACGAAATAGGATATCAATTGAAGATGTGGAGTGTTCTGTGATTTTCCCTCTTTCCATTTGAAATCGACAGTTAACATGTAACTACGGTTTTTTCAATTGTCTCTTGGCATTTCATTGCTGGAGATTTTACTAGCTATCGGGTCTTTTTGAAGCTTAGGGGTGATCGGTCTCAGGGTTAGTCAGGTCCGGCCTAAATTCTGTAACTGATCACGTGACTCCTGGTTCTTGAATTGGCGAGTTCCTATCTGATTCACGGTTCAACCTGGGAACCTGTCCATTATATGTTTTGTAGGAACTTAAGTATCATATAACTATTAAAATAGCACCTATACAATACAAAAATATAAGTTGGTCAAGTGGTTATATTATTGGTTCATCTTGAGATCATGGTTCAATTGTCAATGCTTGCAAAAATAAATTTCCTTTCTTAAAAGAGGCTATGAAATCAGTTTAGAACCTGGTTAAACCTGTTTGGAATCGGTTTGAACCCATTTTCAGGTAGAATGGTTCTGGTCTTGGAACGGGGAACTGAACTGGTTCTCTCTAGAATTGACCTTGAAATGGTTGGTCCAGGCTGGTTTGGTCCCAGTTCTCAACCCTAGTCGAAGTATAACTGGTCCATCCTGAGAAAGTTATTCTGATTTCTGTTGTCACTTTTTTTTTTTTCAGGCGCAGTTCTCGCAGATGAGACCCATCGCTATGGTACCATCTGTTGGTCCTCGAATGCCTATGTATCCTTCTGGTGCTCCAGGCTTGGGGCAACAGTTTTTATATGGCCAAGGTCCACCTGCCATAATTCCTCCACAAGTAAGTGTCAATTTCAGCATAAGTCAGTGTGGTGATGTTTTTTGTTAATTTGTTTCTTTCTTTTGTTCTGAATAAACTTCGTTCATCTTGCCACTGATTAGTTAAATGTTGAGTAACTTTTCTTTCATAATCTTCTTTCTCAAGTGATTGTTGCTATCCCTTCTGTGCCATTTACATAGTTTTCTGTCTGTGTGCTCTTTCATCTGGCCTTTGTATTTGTTAAATAAGGTGTCTATGTTCTAGTCAGATGGAGTTTATAGTTGCCCACAAAGGTGTGTGCTATTATACGTTTACCATATGCAGTCTTCAATATCTGTTGATTCTTATTTTGCATCTTGTGATCAGGCGTCCTGGATCTATTAAACGTCAAATAAGGCACATATGTATCATTGAGTCAAACCTATTCAGCTCAAAACATTTTGTTTTATTGACGCATCAACTAATATGGCGTCTTGTCATGGTCAAAGCATATATAATTGTTTTCTCTCTACTATATGAAATAAACTTGGCAAATTTGTTTTGCAAACTCTTTATATTTAAACTTCTCCCTCTGTGGTCCAAGTCTAAGGAATGTGTTTGGAGTTCTTGATGTAATATCAATCCGTCACATGCTGGCCTCTGAGCTTCATTGAAGGTCATCTGTTTGAGTTTTTGGGCATTGTTGGAGATAGTTGTTGGAATTCTAGCAGATATGTCTGGGTAAGAGTCCACATGGCTTGTGGTATAGTTCATGAATTCGCGAATGCATTACCATAATGCTATTTGTAATACAATTTTGATGTTATTGATCTTGTGCATTCTCTAGGCTGGATTTGGTTATCATCAGCAACTTGTTCCTGGGATGAGGCCTGGTGGGGCTCCTATGCCCAATTACTTTGTTCCCCTTGTCCAACAGGGTCAACAGGGTCAACAAGGTCAACGTCCTGGAGGACGACGGGGAGCAGGTCCTGTGCAACAAAATCAGCAGCCTGTGCCGTTGATGCAGCAGCAGGTTGGTCGAGAGTGAACTCAGACATTTTGTTCTATAGGACAGGTCATTATCTGTTCATAAATACCTGTTCTGTTTCATGTACCAGATGCTCCCAAGAGGACGCATGTATCGGTACCCTGGTCGCAATTTGCAGGAAGTGACAATGCCAGGTTCCGGAGGCATGTTTCCTGTTCCTTATGGCATGGGTGACATGGCTTTGCGGGAGCCTTCGGTTCCACAACCCTTGCCAATCACAGCGCTGGCTACAGCACTTGCAAATTCTTCACCTGAACAGCAGAGAACAGTAAGTCAAAAATGAAATCGCTTTGCAGTGAAAAGGTTTATCGTCCTTCACTACTTGAGTCTGAATCTGCGACCTCTACTTTCTCTGATCTATCACTCAGCTGCTGGGTGAAAGTTTATACCCATTGGTGGATCAGCTGGAGCACGATAATGCAGCCAAAGTGACTGGCATGCTTTTGGAAATGGACCAGACTGAGGTTCTGCATCTGCTCGAGTCACCGGATGCACTGAAGGCAAAGGTCGAGGAGGCAATGGATGTCCTGAGGAGCAGCGCTTCTCAGCAGCAGCAGGCTAACAGCCCAGTGGATCAGCTGGCTGGTCTATCCTTGAGTGATAACCTTGTCTCTTAAGTGTCTGGCTTGAAGGAGAGATGTTGAACGCTGGAGCCTTTACGTATGTCTTTTGAGAGGCACCATGCGTTTTTGATGGGCTGCTGAAAATTTGCTCATTTTGGTTGGACTTTGGTATTTACTTCTTAGACTGGTTTGCACGTTTAGCTATGAAACCTGGTGTGGGATCGGAGATTATTTTGTGTCTTTGTTGCTGTTGGTGTTGATGTTTGCTGTGGCTTTGTTCTGCATTTCCTTTCTCATCTTGCACATCAGTCTATGCCGGTGACTGTGGGTAATGGTTTTCAAGAACATGGAATAGCGTTGCCTGCACGTGTGTGAAGCAACGGGATAGAACTTGTGCTCCGTGTGGTGGTTCGGATGAGTCCAGGTAGAATAATCTGTTATCCTATCTGATGTTTGGGAACTCCACCGGATTGGACAAATTCGGGTACATCGACAATTCTGGATACATCTGGATAAAATGCCGGATAAAAAATCCAGGGAAGAGGTTGGGATAAACCCTCATTGGGTAAGAGATTGCAAGTATTTACATCAGAATGGATCCAATTGAGCCTCCGACTTTGACTCTGCCTGTCCGATTCGTTGTCTGCTCTCTCCTTTGGATCACGGACGTGATGAATGTGATGACCAAGACTAGCTCGTCGATACGAAATGGGCAAAGGTTTTCTCATAGGCGTCTGTTGGACTAACTGAAGCATTGTTTACACCACCTCAACCATCAGCGGCTGAACTCTGGCTCCGCCTGCTCTTCAGTGACACTGATCAATATCGTGGTGGACAAAACAAGTTCCAACGTGATGCTAGAATCCCACGGGGGACATTGTCTCGAGAGAAGCGATGCAGTTGAAAAATGCAAGTCCTCTTTTCAAGGATTGATTTAGTTTGAAATTCTGAAAAGGTTATTGAACTCCCCGAAATAGTTGAGGACTAGCGCAAGAGTTTTAATAAGTGGGTATAGAGCATTCAAGCTGACCCAAACCGGATGGATACTGAAGATGGCGCATCGGCTTGGTTGGCGACTGGCAGGCTTAGCTTACGTCGTTTTTTCCACTGCCACTTTATTGATCCATTAACTAGCTTGCTGCTCGCTCTCTTGCTTTTGAGAGGTGAAGGAGGTTGGCTCATGGTCTCCAAGCCTCGTGTGAAGCGAAGGGATTGGATTTCACCTATGATCAGATCAGTGTGTGACCTTGCGCACCAGCTGAAGGAAGGAGCTTGGGAAGAGTCAAGGGCCTCTTCTTGCTCTGCTAACCTTTGATTGCAGAAGTGGTTGCGAATAGAAAAACGTGCGTTTTGTAGTTGGGCTTCTCGCCAGGGGGAGGGGGGGCAATGCGCGTTGTGGCGGCGGTTGCTTGATTGGATTGGCATTTTGCCCTGCGGCAGATTTGTTGACCACACCCTCTTTACGAGGGAGGGGAAGATGGTGATGAAGAGGTCGTAAATCTTTGGTATCACTGACAACCCGAACCTCGATGAATCTGAGGTGATGCAAAGATAATGTTAGTGGTAGCCTGAAATTCTCCCACCCATCCTCTCTATCACAGTTTGAGATTTACTGATTTGCGTTGCCGCTGCACGGCGATGTTGGTGGTCACCGTTTTCAATCATGGCCATTGTGGAGGTTGTGGCCACAATTCCTAGATCTAGGGTTTTTCCTTAGCTTTTAATTAAAGTTGGTGGTCGCCTGAATTTTATAATTTTCTAATTTTATCATGAGGTGTACCAAACGCTTGAGAGGATTAGATATATCCACCTTCATTATTTGGAGGATTTGATATTCCACTTTATCCTATTCAATTCCAATCATTATCCCAACGATCAAATGCATCATAAGATTTTCATTGACCAAAGTTTAAAACTTGTGATAAGATTCAAGATAGAATTTTGGCGAACTACAAGGAGACAAAATCTACTTACAAGTGCCTTAGATTTTATTTGGTCGGTCGCATGAGTGATTTGGCCTGCTCTGTCTAACTTTCGATTACTTTGGGGCTAGTTTAGCTTGCTTGCCCGTCTCGGGGGGAAGAATGTGCTAATAGTAGGGGTGAGCATGGTCTGGGTTGGGCTGGTCCACCTCCTAACTCTAGGACTAATCCGCATAGTGTTGGTCCTCAATTTTTGGGATCAAGGACCGACCTTATTGAATTTGGGATCGAGGACCGGACCGACCCAATGGGTTCGGTCCGGTTCTAAGGTCAACCCGGGACCAATTGATAATTTTTTATTTCATTTTTTGTACTCCTTAAAAAAGTGATTGAGGATCGAATTGATCTAATGGGTTCGGTCCAATTTCAAGGTCAACCCAAGACTAACCAATAATTTTTTATTTCATTTTTTGTACTCCTTGAAAGGGTAATCAAGGACTGTACCGACCTAATGGGTTCGATGATAAGCAAGGCCAGCTAAAAAAGGCAAACGGTGAGGGTTAAGTGAGGTGAGCATCGAACAAAATGAGCATCGAATGTCGAGTGGGGAGCAACAAGTCAAGTGAACATCAAGTAGTGAGTGGTACAAGTGATCCAAAGCGAGCGAGGCGAGTGTCGAGTGGTGAGCGAAAAAATTATTATTATTATTATTTTTTGATTTTAGCAAATTGAAGATTAAGAGGACAAATAAGAAATAAGATAGAAAATAACAAATACTAGAGGAGGATGCTATAAAGTGCCTTTTTGGATGTCGTGAGGACTTCTCACAAAAACATTTTTCTCCTTCGTAAATTATAACTATTTATGCCGTAAAAGACATTAAAAACCTAAGTTATTAAATAATAATGTAAAAATTACATGAACTTCTCACTAAAGAAATATTTAATATTATTGATACCGTTTATTTTAAGGTTTTCTCTATATAAAAAAATTTATAAATAATATTATATATAAATAAACAAATAAATATATAGGTTTGGTCCGGATTGGACCGATCCGGAATTCATAGGACTGAAAATCAGCCTCTAGGACCAAGGACCGACTCAGTCTTCCTGGGAACCGGACCAGGACTGGTAGGGTTGGGTCGGTCTAGGATCGGTCCAGAGTCAACCCTAGACTGATGCTCACCCCTGGCTAATAGAGGTTGAAATTCGCCCTTTCCTTCTGATCATGAAATGTTTTAGTGGTTGATGTTTTTATAATTTACGGAAACGCAAGTTTATGGAAAGAAGTTGCAAAAAGTAGAAATCTAAAATTCAAAGATGTAATGGATTTTTAAACTAGGATTGGATTTCTTTTTTGACTAAAAAAAGGATAGTTGTGTTGATTAAACTTTTAAGTGGTTTTATTTTTTTTTTTTTGAAAGTTTCTTATTGGGATTTGAAGTGTGTTTAAGTTTTAAAGGTTACGAAAACTATGTGTGGATTTTTTTCTTCCAATATTCCGTATTAAATCGAACTCAAATTGAAGGGGCGTATCACAATTAGAGAAAATGATACAAATAGTTTTTAAACTTTGATCTAATGTATAATTTGGTCCATGAACTTTTATTTTTTTCAATATGATCTTTGAATTTTAGTCTAATATGCAAGGTAGTGTATGATTTTTTTTAATTTGTTTAATATAATGTATGAACCTTTGGTACATGTCCTTATACTATATGAAAATATTTAATATAGTTTCTAATTTTGAATTAATGGAATGATCATATTAAACATTTTCATACGGTTTATTAGGATTGTATTAATATGTACTAAAAATTCATAAATTATATTAAATAAATTAAAAATTTAAGGTATAATTTAGAGGCGGTGTCATTATCCGTCACGAGGATGAGGGAGCCGAAAGTCAAGTGTTTTCGCTCTTGCTTTTGACTATTCGTGATTTGAACGATAAACACACTCTCTCTCTCTCTCTCTCTCTCTCTCATGAATGACGTTGAATTATTGAGGCTGCGCCGGCCGCGTTTTCCCTTTGGGAAAATGTCACAAATGGTCCCTATATTTTTAGTCGATGTACAATTTCGTCCCTGAACTTTCAATTCGCTCAATTTGGTTCCTGAACTATTGATAAATATCCGATTTAGTCCCTGAACTTTCGATTGGCTCAATTTGATCCCTGAACTATTGATAAAATGTCCGATCTAGTCCTTCGTTATTATTTTTCCTTTTTTTCCTCTTTTTTCCTCTTTGATAAAACGAAGGACTAGATCGGACATTTTATCAATAGTTCAGGGACCAAATTGAGCCAATCGAAAGTTCAGGGACTAAATCGGACATTTATCAATAGTTCAGGGACTAAATCGGACATTTGTCAATAGTTCAGGGACCAAATTGAGCAAATTGAAAGTTCAGGGACGAAATTGTACATCGACTAAAAATATAGGGACCATTTATGACATTTCCCTTTGCCTTTTTTTTTTTTTTTGGGAATACTGTGGTTGAATATGGGAGCATTGCGTTAGCAAATTCCCGCGTTTGCCATGGTCGAGTGTCTACCCTTTTTCTTCAACTCTTACCGAATCGGTCCGCGAACTTCAGCAAAACCCCACTTGATTATTATCGAAATTGTGCACTCAGCCAGATGTGATGCCGACTTGCAAAACAGTCGTCAATTTCAAGAATGTTGCACGACTGCCCCTATCACATGATGATCACTCTATGAAGTACCGACACTCTTCAAGAGTCGTCATGTTAGACATTTCGACACGTGTCCAACACTCTCCGTCACTCGATCAGTGCATGTCGAAAATCCGATATCTGATTAACTTTTCCGATACTTGAGTCGAAATTCCAACATACGAGTTTTCGACACGTGATTTTGATATCAAGTTCAATTTTAAAAATTTTCAATAAATGAGATATCAAAATATGTATGTGTGAAAAAATAAAACACAATAATGAAAATAATAAATGAAAAAAGAAGAAAAACATAATCTCCTCTTCTCTTCTAACTCCCATTTTCCGTAATACACAGTTCGTTTTTAAAGTTTTTTTCTCCTCTTCTGACATATTTAACATGCAAGTCCAAAATATCGATTGTTCGTTTTTTCTCAAAGTTTAATGACTTAATGAAATAGAATTGAATTTGTTAAATTGAAATAATGAATGATATTCATAAATGATAAATTAATGTTTTTAGTTCATTTTAGATTTTTTTAAATATTGATTTATTTTTGAATTTGATTAAAATTAATTTTATTCAAATAATCATAAAATGATAATTTGTTATATATATATATAATATTTTTTTAATGTATCGAAATTATTTATTTCTTTAAGAAACGACGAGTAGTCCCGTGCATCACTTGTTCATCTGGCTGCGGCGGAGTTCGACGTCGTCTAAGCAAATCAGGAAAGGAGACGTTGTCAATGTCTTTTCAGAAGGCAAACTATAAGGAAAAGTAAAAAGGCTCGAGCTTTGCTGGTTTTGTGCACACCACGCCTTTGAGCGGAGAGACCAATTTCATCATTCGTCACCGCCGCCGAAATGACTCCTCCTCCTCCTCCTCAATCCACCGTCCGGTACATCTCCGACTGTCTCATAAAACCACACCGGCTTCCCCCACATTCAGACCGCCCTCGGCACTTGGCTCCATGGGAGCTCGCCATGCTTGCCACCCACTACATCCAAAAGGGCCTCCTCTTCCCCCTCCCTCCTCACTGCCTCCACCCCGGCTTCGACCGCCCCGCCTTCATCCATTCCTTCTTGGAGAAGCTCAAGCGCTCCCTCTCCTCCGCCCTCTCCCACTTCTACCCGCTCGCCGGCCGCCTCGCCACCCTCGAGCAGACCGACCCCCCTCTCCACACCGTCTTCGTCGACTGCGCCGACGGCCCTGGTGCCCGGTTCATCCACGCCGCACTCCTTGACACGACCGTGGCCGACATTCTCTCCCCCACGCACGTCCCGTCCATCGTCCAGTCCTTCTTCGACCACAACTGGGCGGTCAACCACGACGGCCACTCCCTGTCCCTGCTGTCCGCTCAGGTCACCGAGCTCGCCGACGGCGTCTTCATCGGGCTCTCCATGAACCACTCTGTCGGCGACGGCACCTCCTTCTGGCTCTTTTTCAACTCTTGGTCCGAGATCTTCCAAGCGCAAGAGAAAGGCGACGTCGATGTCGTCCGGCTATCGCGTCCCCCGGTCCTGACCCGCTGGTTCCCTGAGAACCACCCCGGCCCGGTAAGCCTGCCTTCCGCGGCCGACCCCTCGTCGTTCCGCCCCCGCTACCAAGTCCCGGATCTCAGGGAGCGAGTCTTTCACTTCTCCGCCGACGCCATCGCGAGTCTCAAGGCGGAGGCGAACCGGCAATGCGGCACCCCCAAGATCTCGTCCTTCCAGTCCCTGGCTGCCCTGCTATGGCGGTGCATCACGCGCGCTCGCTGCGTGCCGCCCAGCCAGGTCACATGCTGCCGGGTGATCTCGAACAATCGGGCGAGGCTAGACCCCCCGCTCCCGCCGGAATACTTCGGGAACCCGGTCACGATGTTGAGGGCGGCGACGACGGCGGGGGAGCTGCTAGGCAGCGGCCTTAGGTGGGCGGCGCTGCTGCTGCATGCGCTGGTGGCGGAGCACGGCAACGCGAAGGTGCTCGAGTGGAACGAGGAGTGGATAAAGAGCCCGCAGGTGTACCGCCTGGACCGGACGTTTGAACCGTGCAGCATCATCATGGCGAGCTCGCCGCGGTTCAACATGTATGGCAACGACTTTGGGCTGGGGAAGGCCGCGGCTCCGCGAAGTGGGTGTGCCAACAAGCTCGACGGCAAGGTCACGAGCTATCCGGGCCGCGAGGGAGGCGGAAGCATCGACCTCGAGATTTGCCTTTCGCCGGCCACGATGGCGTCTCTCGAAGCTGACGCTGAATTCATGGCTGCCGTGACGGATTTGTAGGTCGGAGGGCCAACACAACACGGTGGCCGTGGTTATGTGCCGGTCGAGTCGACAGCCATTAGTTGCCAGGATGAAAAAATACTGGTTGTTTGACTTGTAATTTTATTTTAAGTTGATTTATTTCTCAATCTGTAGTGGATAAATTATGGGTTGTTCTTTTTAATTTTATGCTTTGTCTTTGAATTGATCCTCAGCCAAATCTAATTATTGGTGAGAAACCGTAGAGTAAAACATCATGATGACTTGTATGGTGGGCCAATCTAATATTAAAAACATTCCGAAGTCGAAATATCGGGTATAGAGTATCGAAATTGAAAGATTCTATCGCATTTTTGCCTTGCCACTGTAATGCCGAAAGATACACACATGGCTTTCTATTTAAATTATTTTATTACAAAAATGTAGTTTCCAATTCCATTAAAAAAAACACACACACTTTTAAGTCTTCTTGCAAATTATATCGGTTATAAACCGTAAAGTCTTTTTGAAATCTTAAATTCTCAAGTATTCTCTTCTTTTCTTTAGAAAATAAACCTTCATAAAGTCTAGTTTAAAAAGGGATTAATTCTCGATGTCTCCTTATCAGGGAAGGAACTTGCCCATCCAAATGAAATTTAGGTTTTGATGAATCCACTCGGGTTCTTCATTCACGCGAAGCTTTACGAGTGGAAGTGATTGATCGAATAAAACAAACAAAAGGTGAAAAAACAATAGATGCCAAATTTATATGGTTCGATCAATGTAACCTATATCCACGAGAAGAGTAGTACAACTATAAAACAAGCAAAACAATGAAGACGATAATTACACTCAAGCACTCAAATGCTCTTAGTGTTTTCTAATCTCTAATTACACCTAATATCTTACATGATGTTTTACCCTCATAATTTCTTAAGAAAAAATGTCTTTATCTCACAAAGAAATTATATAAATTCTCATCACAAGAATTTAATCAGCTTCAAACACTCATACTCTAATTAGATGCAGAACAAAACCTCAAGAGATGTTCGTTTATTACTTATGTTTTATTTGGTAATGTACCAAACAATATCTTATTCTATTATTTTGCTTTTCGAAATAAAAAAAAGAATATAAATCCATTTAGTAATTTTTTTGTTTCTTAGAACAAAGTTATTTAATTAAGAAATAAAAAGTCATTTATTTATTTCTTGAAATAATTCTTAGAATCAAGCAAACTTTTTTGTTTTTCTTTTCCTCCTCTTTTTCTTCTTCTTCGGCGAGGCTCAACCTTAATGGAGGCCGACAACCGATAGACGAAAGAGAAGAAGAAAAGAAAAAAAAAAAAAGTAATAAATTCATTAAATAATTAAAAGAAAATAATTTAGACTAGAAATTTTAAGGATAGTGCCAAATTTATTTTTATCCTGAAAATAGAAATTTTAAAAATAGTACCAAATATATTTTTATGCTAAAAAATTTATTCAGGAATAGAATTAAAAAATCCATTTCTGTTCTTAAAAAAAAAAATGGTCCAGAATTCCGGCCTGTAGCTTGAAAGAGACCGAACGAGATAAAGCAAAATTTATCCAGCAATAGAATTAAAAAATCCATTTCTGTTCTTTAAAAAAAAAAAAAAAATGGTCCAGAATTCCGGCCTGTAGCTTGAAAGAGACCGAACGAGATAAAGCAAAATTTATCCAGCAATAGAATTAAAAAATCCATTTCTGTTCTTTAAAAAAAAATGGTCCAGAATTCCAGCCTGTAGCTTGAGAGAGACCGAACGAGATAAAGCAAAACTACTGTTTGGGAAAAAGAGGTAGACATAAACGATCCCTTCAACAGTGAAAAATCACCTAAAGGACGGGCAAGGGTTCACGCACGTGGTCTTCAAAAGGGAATTTCTCTTTTCTTTCTTCACAGAGTTGGTCAAAAAGAAATTATGACCATCGTGGGTGTAACTTCTTCCATCGCATGCCCACTCCCTACGGAAAGTGTTCGTACGCTACGGATTTCTATCCTGCTAATAAAATTTTTAAAGATAATTCCAAACACATTTTTATGTTTAGAAATTTATCCTGAGAATAAAATTAGGAAAATCAATTTTATTTTAAATAATAAAATAATTATCAAACACATCCTTATTTTTCAAGTCCTTTTTCCAAATTCTCCGTGTATATATACTGTTCATGTTAGCTTTACCTGTGCAAGTTGAAGGAAAGGAAATAAAAATACTAAACTGAAAGCTCTCTTTCAGCATCCAATGCCGGCAGACAGTTTAGTTTCAAGGTCCAGAATTCCGGCCTGTAGCTTGAAAGAAAGCGAAAGGGATAAAGCAAAACTCCCGTTTGGGAAAAAGACGCAGGCATTAACAGCTAACAGTCCTTTCAACAACAGTGAAACGTCACTTAAAGTATGGGTACGGGTTCACGTGGTCTTCAAGAGGGAATTTCCCTTTCCTTTCTTCACAGAATTGATCAAAAAGAAATTATGACCATCTTGGGTGTAACTTCTTCCATCATATGCCCCGCTGCGGAAAGTGTTCATATGCTACGGACCTACATCCTTCGATTCAGTATGTGTGTTTCGTATGCGGGCTCAAACTCAAGATACAGATTAATAAAAGACGACCGGAAGTAAGTGTTAGTGAAACAAAATCAGCAGCTAATTAGTTGAGAATGAATGTAGATATTGTTGTTTTGCAAGACAGGTCATCATTGATTACCTGCTATGTTTTCATGTACCGAGTGCTCCCAAGAAGAAGCATGTATTCCACCTGGTCGTAATTTGCAAAGAAGTACCAATGCCTGGATCCTGGAAGCATGTTTTCTGTTTCTTATCATCCTTCGGAACTTTAGTCTGAAGTTGCAATCTTTGTTTTCCTCGATCTATCATTCAGATGCTGGGTGAAAGTGTAGGACCATTGGTGGATTAGTCAGAGCATGATAATGCAGCTTGTTATGAAGTCCACGGCATGTGGAATTTGACTGTGGGCAGTGGATGCACATGATACGATGAAATTAAATTAAATATAATGTTAAAAATCTAATTCAAAAGTTTGAGTAGATAGGCAAAATCATGTGAATATAAATAGTATATAAGGCTCATTGTCAAGCATGCGAGACAACATTTCGACATGATTAGAGTGACTAGCATGATTCTGCATAGAGCATGGTCGCTTGCATAAGTGCAAAGTAATGGGATAGAAATTGGCGAGTAGGGTTTTGAGAAAAGGGCTTCTGTCTATCGAAGTTAGAAGTAGATTTTTCAGGGCGATCTTCCCGGGGGAATGGAGAAATTGCTCTTTTACCCTTGGCGAAACAAGTCCTCTCTCTCTCTCTCTCTCTCTCTCTCTCTCTCTCTCTCTCTCTCTCTAGTCTTTACTTTCATGTGTATTGTGGTTTTATTCGGTCAGTCACAAGAGTGAGTTTCGAGCCTATGATTTCGCCTGCGCTGTCTAATTTCGAAGTGTACTTGTCAAAGAAAAAGAACTGAGAAAAAGGGTCCGTTCGTTTCACGGAAAATATCATGTTTCTGGAAAACATTTTTCTGTCATTTTCCAGGAAAATAACTCATTTTCCTAGTATTCGGCTAAAACTTAAAATTTGAGTGGAAAATATTTTCCACCATTCGTTAGCTCATTTAATTGTTTGGGAAAAATAATCAAAAGTTGAATTTTAATATTTTTAATTGACCAAAAAATTAATTTTATATTTTATATTTTTTTAAATGAATTTTTAATTATTTATATTTTTAAAAAATCGAAATTTTTTATTATTTTTCTTTATTTTTCTTTTTCTCTTCCTTCCTCCCTCCTCGTTCCTCCTCTTCCTTCCTCCGCCGCCATCTCCTTCCTCCTCCTTCTTCCTCTTCCTTTCGCCGCCGTTGCCGCCGCCTCCGGCCCGAGCCCCGCCCATCTCGCCGGGCTCGGCGAGGCTCGAGCCCCGCCCATCTCGCCGGATCGCGAGCCGCAAGCTCCGCCGCTAGATCCGGCGAGCTCGCGACGAGCTTGGGCGAGGCCCGAGCCCCGCCCGGCTAGCCGGATCCGGCGAGCCGCGAGCTCCGCCGCCCGGGTTCGGCAAGCTCGAGACTCGCCGAGCCGGCGGCTCGCGGCGAGCTCGGGCGAGGCTCGAGCCTCGCCGGCTCGTCGATCTCGGCGAGCCGCGAGCTCCGCCTAGGCGGGAGAGCTTCGCCTCGTCGGCCGCCGGCTTGCGGCCGGTCGCCGACGCCGTCGTGGCCGGTCGCCGGTCACTGCCAAAGAATAAGGTGAAAAGGAAAGAAAGAAAAGAAAAAAAAGAAAAGAAAAGAAATTAAAAACTCAATTTAAAAAAAGAAAAAGAAAGTAAGAAAATACAATGAAAATGTATTGATAAAAAGGAATAAGAAGGAAGAAGCCATGGAAAATGTTTTCTACTTTTGAAAAGTGGAAAACGTTTTCCACACTTTAAAGGTTGTTTTTTCCAATGATGGAAAACATCTTCATTGACTAGTTTATTTTCCGTAAAACGAATACCGGAAAATCCGGAAAACATTTTTCCGAAAGTTATTTTCCGTGAAACGAACGGACCCAAAGAGAAAAACATCGTAAGCATCTTACATCAAATGGATCCAACTGAGCCTCTGACTTCGTCAGTCCGATTCGTTGTCCGCCTTATCCTTTTCCTGTCTCGGTTCCAATTGGTGGAAGACGATATGAAATTGTCACTATTTATTGTCTTCTTCCTCCTCCCTCTTCTTCTTCCATCTCCGCTTGTTGTACGCCAGCAATTGGGTGCCCTTTCCTTTGGATCACGGACTTGATGAATGTGATGACCAAGACCGGCTCTTTGATGTTTCACATAGGCATATGTTGAACTAATTGAAGCATTGCTTACATCAGCGGCTGGAACTCTGGCTCTACCAACGCCACTTCATTGACATAGTGATCAATATTGTGGGTGAAAAAAACAGGTTTTGCGACGTCGCTAGAATCCCACGGAGGATGCTATACGTCTCAAGGGAAGAGGGGAAAATGGAGAAGAGGCTGCAAATCTTTGGTATCGCTGAAAACCCAGACCTCGATTAATCTGAGGCGACGCAAAGACAATGTCGATAGTCACCTAAAATTCCCCTACCCACCCTCTCTATCGTAGTATGAGATTTTACTAATTTGCGTCGTCGTCGCGTGGCGATGTTGGTGGCCACCGTTTGAGATTGTGGCCACTTTGGAGGTAGATGGCCACAATTCTTAGATCTAGAGTTTTTCCTTAGCTTTTAATTTATTGAATTTCTAATTTTTAATTTTATAATTTAATTAAATATTATATTTATTTTTTAATCTTATCCCAAATTGCACCTAACACTTGATAGCATTAGATATATATCCACCTTCACTATTTAGAAGATTTGATATCTCACTTTATCCTATTTTATTTCAACTATTATCCCAACAGCTAAACGTAGCTCGGAGCTCATAGCTTTCATCAATCAAAGATAAGAATTTTGGCAATCTCCATAGGAGACGAAGTCTTCTCTCTCTATATATATATATAGTCTCTACTTTCAAGTGTCTTTGTTTTTTATTGGTTGGTGGCAATGAATGATTTAAGCCTGCACTGTCTTTTAACTATCTTTGCGGCCAACTATCCTCAATCCCCTCCCTCCGATCTTTATTTATCTATTTATTATTTTTTTTTTTTGGTCTCTGTCGATGTTTTTATAAGTAACGGAAACGCAAAATTTAGGGAAAGAAGTTGCAGAAATTAGTAATGTAGGTTTCAAAGATGTAAAATGGCTTTCTAATCTGGGATTGAATTTTCTTGATTGACTATAAAAGGGTAGGTGTGCTGCTTAGGGTAGGTGTGCTGCTTAAGCTTTTAAGCGGTTTTGTTTTGTTTTGTTTTGTTTTTTTTTTTTGAAAAGTTTCTTATTGGAATTTGAAGTGTGCTTAAGTTTTTTTCCAGTATTCCGTGTTAAATCGAACTTGAATTGCGGGGGTTATTACATTTCCAAAGTGATTAGTGCTTTGTAGTCTTTGAGATATTTTGAGAATAATAATTTGTTGTAAATCATAAATTCTTAAAAGAGTAAGTTTGACAATAATTTATAATTATTTATTATTTAATTTTTTTATGATCCAAAATAAACTATTATTCCCATAATAGATTAAACATCACTAGGCAATTGTTTCTCACTATTTGCAATTTGAACCGTTAAAACAAACACTCTCTCATGAATGGCGTTAACTTGGGGCACGTTTGGTAACACCTCTATTCCCAAGAACAATTTCTGATAAGGAATTATTCATTTTTATTCTATAAACATTTTTTAAGCATTTTAAGGCATTTGATAATTGTTCAAAATTTTTATTCTCAAAATACAAATGCGTTTGGTATTGTCTTTAAAATTTTTACTCCGGATCATTTTCTTTTAATTTTTTAATAATTTTTAATTTTTTTTTTCTTTCTCTTCTTCCTTAGTCGGTCGTTGGCCTTAGGATGATTGGCGACTGGCTAGATGAGGGCCAGCAACCTTGTCGGAGGGTCGCTGGCCCCTGGCAAGGCAGGTGACGTCGACTTCGCGATGGCTCAGCGAGGTCGAGCCTCACCGGCGGCTAAGCAAGCCTCCGGTAAGCTCATCGGAGATCGCCCAACCGGTTATTGCTACCGGCGGCGGCGGTGGAAAAAGAAGAGAAAAGGAAGAAAAATAAGAAGAAAAGAAGAAGAGAAAAGAAAAGAAAAAATATGGGTTGACTTAATTACGGAATTATTCCCAGGAATAAAGAATTAAATTTTTTTTTAGTTCTCGATTCTGTTCTAAATTTACTCCTGCGAACAAAAAAATAGAAATTTATTCTAGAAAACAAAAATTTTACCGAACAAATTTCTATTCCAAATTGACTCTTAGGAATAAAAGAACGGAAATTTTCGTTGTTTGGCTGGTTGCCAAACGTGCTCTTATTGAAGCTGAGCGGGCCGCATTTGCCATGGCGAGTGTCTCGCCCTTGAAAAAGATAAGAATCGTCCGCTGAAAAGAGAAGGCGGAGGAGGTGCACGGACTCCGCCTTCGGCCTCCTCCGCCTTCGAGCCGACAGGCCAAATTCATTATTCCGTCACCGCCGAGATACACTCCTCCTCCTCCTCCTCCTCCTCCTCCTCCTCCTCCTCGATCTGCCATCCCACATATCTCCAGCTGTCTCATCAAACCGCACCGACTTCCCCCGCATTCGAACCGCCCTCTGCACTTGGCGCCGCGGGAGCTCGCCATGCTCTCCACCCAGTAGATCCAAAAGGGCCTCCTCTTCCACCTTTTTACTCCCTGCCTCCTTTACCCCGGCTTCGACCACCCCGCTTTTCATCCGTTCCTTCTTGGAAAGCTCAAGGGCTCCCTCTCCTCCGCCCTCTCCCACTTCTACCCGCTCGCTGGCCGCCTCGCTGCCCTCGACCGAACCCCTCTCCACACTGTCTTCGTCAATTGTAAACCATAAATTTCAAAATTCGAACCCAAAAATTCAACAAAGCAGACCTACCTCGATTTTGGACATGCTCGAATATGCATTGCTAGCTTTGATCCACGTAAATGAGATCTTTTGTACTGTTCTAGACAATGATTTATTCGAAAAATAAAATTCTAATATTGCAATCGATTGCAGTGAATAATTCTGGCTGTGCTAATGTTGACTTGAAGAACCCTATCTTTCATCAAGAGCGGAATTTGGAGTTTTTTTACGGTCACTTTGGCCATTTATTTTGACTCAAATGCAAGTAACTGACCTATGCTATAGTGTCAAATTAGAAGATTTGAGGCAAAATGCCCCTACCCATGGCACGGATAATTGCACGTGGCACGCACATGTCGTCTGCTGGTCATGATTTCTTGAAAACAAGCATCACTACAAGGGTTCTTTTACAAAAACCAACCTCCCTTTAGGAGCCTTTTCGAATATTTTTTTTTTTCCTTTTAAGCGAGTACCATGGTGAGTGTCTTCCCCTAACGTATGAAATCATGCAAATCTAATGTGCAAAAAGGCAGATGCGATGCCCGACAGAAGATCATCAAATTTCAACTGTGGCCCTATCTTACTGTCATCTCATTTTGGCTATGATCAGAGCACAAGCGGCAGTTCAATTGGAAGCTGAGAGGAGCGGGTTGTGTGGGTGGAATTCGAGGTTGTCTAAGCAAAGCAGGAAACGTTTTCAATATTTTATCAGAACGTGGGGAGAGAGAGAGAGAGAGAGAATGAAAATGCTCGAGTATTGCTTGGGGAGCAAGGGATGTGAAGATTAGGCGGCCTTAGTTTCTTTCTTTTGCTAATGAGATGAAAAGTCATACTTAGACTCGTCTACTAGTCCAGCGCAGAGCAGCTTCTGCAGTCGTCAGAGCCGGGTAGTTGGTGGGAGCAATCTGAATTTCGGGTTACCCGATGGGAGTTGTTGCTCCATTCTAATCTGACCCAATAAAAAAATTCTAAGGAGGCATGCTATACTAGTCGTCTCCACGTGCACTTTTCTCGATGGCACAGACCGATTCGCACGGCTCCAGCATCCCCATGTAAATAAATAACACCAACCATCCTCTTTAAGGTGAGGGCTGAGTGCAATCATCTTCCGAGTCTCAACAAACACGACCCACGCGATGACTCCTCCTCCTCCTCCTCGATCCGTCCGATTCATCTCCGACTGCTTCGTCAAACCTCCCCAACTTCCAGATGGCTGGAACCGTCCTCTCCACTTGCCGCCGTGGGACCTCGCTATGCTCTCCGTCCACTACATCCAAAAGGGCCTCCTCTTCCCCCTCCCTCCTCGCTGCCTCGACCCTGGCTTCGACCGCCCCGCTTTCATCCGTTCCTTCTTGGAGAAGCTCAAGCGCTCTCTCTCTTCCGCCCTCTTCCACTTCTACCCGCTCGCCGGCCGCCTCGCCACCCTCAAGCGGGCCGACCCCCCGTTCTACACCGTCTTCGTTGACTGCGCCAACAGCCCTGGGGCCCGGTTCATCCATGCCGCGCTCGACATGACCGTGGCCGACATACTCTCCCCGACCTACGTCCCAGATGTCGTCCAGTCCTTCTTTGACCACGACCGGGCGATCAACCACGATGGCCATACCCTGTCCCTGCTGTCCGTGCAGGTCACCGAGCTTGCCGATGGTGTCTTCATCGGGCTCTCCCTGAACCACGCCATCGGCGACGGCACCTCCTTCTGGCTCTTCTTCAACTCGTGGTCCAAGATCTTCCAAGCGCAAGAGAAAGGCGCCCTTGATGTTGTTCCGCTATCGCGTCCCCCGGCCCTGACCAGGTGGTTCCCGGAAAACCATCCCGGCCCTTTAAGCCTGCCTTACACAGATGATCCCTCGTCGTTCCTCGCCCGCTTTGAAGCCCCCGAGCTCAGGGAACGAGTCTTCCATTTCTCAGCTGACGCCATCGCGGGGCTCAAGGCGGAGGCAAACCGGCAATGCGGCACCACCGATATCTCATCCTTCCAGTCCCTGACTGCCCTTGTATGGCGGTGCATCGCGCGCGCCCGCCGCTTCCCGCCCAGCCAGGTCACAGGTTGCCGGATGGCTGCGAACAACCGGGCAAGGCTTGACCCTCCGCTCTCGCCAGAATACTTCGGAAACTCAATCACACCAGTGAGGACGGCGGCGAAGGTGGAGGAGCTGCTGGGCAGCGGCCTTGGGTGGGCGGCGCAACTGTTGCATGCGGCGGTGGCAGGGCACAGCAACGCAAAGCTGAGGGAGTGGAACGAGTATTGGATAAAGAGGCCACAGGTCTACCATCTGGACAAGACGTTCGATCGGTACAGCATCATGATGGGGAGCTCGCCACGGTTCGACAAGTACGGCAACGAGTTCGGGCTGGGGAAGGCCGTGGCTCTGCGAAGTGGGTATGCGAACAAGTTCGACGGCAAGGTCTCAGCCTATCCGGGCCATGAAGGAGGCGGAAGCATCGACCTCGAGATCTGCCTTCCGCCGACGACGATGGCACTCCTCGAAGCTGACCCGGAATTCATGGCCGCCGTGACGGATTCGTAGGTGGGAGGACCAAAGTCAACACGGCGGTCAAGCGCAAGTCGAGTCAACACCCTTTAGGAGTTTGGAGGAATAAAGATTTGTTATTTGACTATGAATTTTAAGTTGACTCAACAAATTGTGAGTTTACATTCTATGTACGCTTGGTCCAGGAAATTTCCCAGTAAGAGCTGAAGTGTGGCCCTTTTCTTATGCTGCTTTTCAAGTTACTGGCATTTTATCCGAAGTTGTCTTTTAGTTGCTTTCTCCTCCTTTTTTTCTCAGTTCTTCTTCTTCCCTCTTGCTCCAGCTGACTCTGCCATCCATCTTCTTATTCGAAGGCAGTCATTTCTTCGTCAATCGCTCGAGTTTGACGGTGATCGACGACGACGGTTTGGCGTGGACTGAGCGTGTGTGATTTCCCAAAGAAGAGCAAGTCTCGTATGAAAAGGTCTGAAGCTTTAAGACAGTGGGTCCACTTGAGCCAAGAGCTGCGTTCTCTCCATGCCACTGACGAGGACCAAAGATGGATTCCGCCCAGATAAAAAGAAAACATAAAACACAAACTTTTCCTCAGAAGATAAGACACTGATCTTTGAACATATTGGGTCACGGCCAGAGTAAAGAACTTCGATGAAGGGCTGCTTTATTAGTGTTGAGTTCTTCATATTATGCTGATGCTTCTGCTGGAGTCCTAGGATAGGTAAATCCATGTGGTGAGAAGAGGTGCCCCTTGGCCGGACCCCATTCTGCTCATCCGCGGTGATGAAAACTTCACTATTACAAATTCAATCGAATCATGCGCGTGTCCCTATCGATTCTTTGGTCACGCTATGGATTGAGCGTGAAACCAAAAATGTGTAGAGTCTAAAAGTGAGGCGACCGGCCTTTCGTAAAAGATTTAGGGTTTGTTTGTTAACAGAAACAACTGATTCTATTTTTTTGTTCCTGGGAATAAGAAAAGAACAAAAATTCGTTTGGTAAATTTTTTATTCTTTGAAATAAAAATCCATTTTTTTGTTCTCTAGAATAGTTGTGGAATAAAATCAAAAAGTAAACAAAAGAATTTTCTTGTTCCCAAGAATAATTCCTAAAATGAAATCTAATTTTTTCTTTTCTTTTCTCTTTCCTTCTATTTTCTCTTCTTCTCTTTCCTTTTCTTCTTTTTCCTTTTGGCCGGTCACTAACCTTGGCCATGGCTGATGACCTCATAAGAGTGTCACTGACCCTTAGTGGCCCGAGCCTTACCAATTGCTAGGTGAGGTTGGCCTCGCTAGATTTGGGCAAGCTCAAGCTCGCCTAGCCACGGTGAAGCAAACCTCGCGTGGCCTAGGCGAGCTCGAGCCTCATGGTGGCCAAGCGAGCCTCCAGCAAGCTCATCGGCCCTCGCCTGGTGGCCAGTGACCAGCCACAAAGAATGAGGAAGAAGAAGAGAAAAGAAAAAGAGAAAAAGAGAAAAATATAATGAAAGTATTAAAAAATTAAAAGAAATAAAAAAATTTAAGAATCCTACAAAATGCATTTCTATCCCGAAAATAAAAATCTTGTCGGTTAGTAAATATATTTTTTTACTCAAAAATTATTTTGAGAAATAGAATCAGAAAAAATCATTTATGATAAAAAATTATTTACAAGAACAAATTTATTATGAAACGCACTCCTAATGTTTCCTGGATCTATAAAACAAAGGTTTGAGTGAAGCTAGAAAAATTGGCAATTAAGTCTCATCTTTTGTAGCCCCTACCTAAGGAAAGTGTAGTATCTATTGGATGTGTGCTCCCCGGGGTGTTAGAAATGGATTGGGAGTGCAAAGTGCAAAAAACCTTTAAGTAGGGGTGAGTAAGTTTCAAGTTTTATATAAGTTCTACCTAGAATTTGAAACTTAGTCATTGGAATGGAACTTGAAATTTACTCTGCATACTCTAGAACCTGAAACTTATCCTATCACAGGTTCTAAGGTCGATTCTAGGATCTACCAAGTTTCACCTATATTTTTATTTGAATTATTACAATTAACTAACCATAACTTATAGTTAATATACGAAAAAATAACCATAGATAAAGTAAAAATCTTAGTCATAAAATAAAAACTTGGACTAGTGTTTCTAGATTATAAATTCATCATCGAACGGCATGGAAAATCGGAAAATCACACAAAGATATGGATCAAGAAAAATATTAAAACTTGTTCCAAGTTCTAGGTTATTTCAACTAAGAATTTGGAACCTATTTATTGAAATAGGTTCCTCATTTTTTGGAATCGAAAACCTACCTTGTATACTTTAAAACCTCATTCCCACCGGTTTGATTTTCAGGTTCTAGGTTCTACCCTTAAATTATGCTCACTCCTACCTATAAGCAGTCCATACTAGCTTCCTTTACGATGAATGCTTTTGTTTTTCCAGAAAATTTTCAAGCGATTAACATATTGAAACTTTGAGCATTTTCAGTCAAAAAATTTTATTTGTGGGGGCGAACAGTGAAAGGAAATGACTTTGTAAAGTATTATGATCTTTTGCCTCTAATTCATGATTTTCTTTCTGCTTTTGACATTTCTCTTTGGCCGAAGTAAACCGAGCCTCAAAACCTTCATACAAAGATTGATGATTGATGTTATATCATAAATCTAAAATTGCAAAGATTCACGATGAAGTTGTAACTCCTAACTCAGGTTGCCCTTCGATTATTCTGATAAACTGTAAAATAAGATTGGATGAGAAATTACGTGCACTCTGTATGTTCAATCCCATTTTTCAGAAATTGGGTGGATGCATCTTAGACTGATTTCCGGCCTTATTCAATGAATTGCCATTTATCGAATTGGACTCTGTCGAATATCCAAATGACAGTAAAACAACTCAAGTTGAGAATTGTCGGCTAGTTATCCTCGCCACAAATAGAATTTCTACTAGAGAGACAGCACCGATCATGCCCCGAATTCGGTCGTGCAAATCCAGGCTAGCACATTCACGATTCGTTTGTTAGGCAGCCGCTTGTATGTTAAAATTTGGGTAGAATGAGCGGGCACCGATGAGTTCGTGAGAGACTGCCTCTCGAGAATCGTTGCCTAAGGTCAAAATTAGCTGTGACTTCACTAGCCGCGCGTTAATACTAGTGTCCGACTAAAGGATCATCTCGTATCATTATACTGTTGTCAAATTTAAGTTCTTTACAAGTGCTTGTAATTATGGCTTTGATATGACCATTGACCACTACATCTTAGGAAAATGATAAGTTGACCGCACCGTTATTGCATCAAAAGTAATTGTCTAATCTGCATCACTCATTTACTAAGGAAATCGGATGACTACCCTGTGCAGTTTCCTTGAGAAATTAAAAATCCCACTCGATGGTATTTTGTTGCAAATCACACCGCGACGGAATCCATATACATATACACACACTAGAAATTCATATCGCTGTTTGTAATAGTGATATTTTAAAAAGAAATTATAATCTGGGGCAGTCAAACATTATTTTTCTAAAAGAGATCTATATATATATTAGATAAATCATCTTTTGTTGCTTATAAACAAAACCAGTGCATCTTATATACAAGTCACAAGTGAAAAGTACTATGGGGGCGAGAAGGTAAAAATCAAAAGGTATAACTAACATTTACACTTGACAAATGTTGTTTATCGAAGATTATCTTAAATAACCGTTTTTGATTTGGTGTAACCAAATGCTATTTTTGATATAGAAATGCTTAAGTAAACTAAAACAAATCTTTTTTTTTCTTTTATTTAAGATGAAATAAAGAGTGAAAATCCGAAGGACGCGCTACTTACAAAACGACCAGTCACAAAAAAATATAATAAAATATGCAGAATATGGGTAGAAAAAAACTTTTCTACGGTAGAATAAAATAACCAATAGGTTATTTTACTTTTTTTGCCCAAACAAAATCTGGAATCATTGGATAAATTGATACAGAATATCTTCTTCAACTCAGTCATGAAGAATACAATGTGCGGGTGATGCGGATTCACGGGAAAAGACTTGAGTTTTTGGCTTTCGGGTATCCTTACACAACAACAACAAGCTTCCTAAGAAGGAAAAACTTGGCCAAAGTTGAAATTTTTTTCTCGCTGGATTAAACCAAAACTGCATGGACACCCACTGTTTCAAGTGCGTGGACGGGCGAGCTCGAAGTTGCCGAGACGGATAGAGATGGTGCGGTCATAGTAGACGTCGCTATGGCTCCTCAAGAGAGAGACGTGAGAGGGGGTTTATTAATGACTCATAGCCATCGATGGGGCACTGGACTCGACGGCGGAGGCGGAGGGGACTGGGCACCCGGGGGGGTGGTGGGTTTAGGGGGAGGTGGACGCGGTAGGGACGTGCTGGAGATAGAGAGAGGGAGTAGGCCGTCCTTCTCTAGAAATCAGTACTTTTTTCGCCGGTCTGAATGAAAAATGAAAGTCGACCGGTTGCATCGAAAACTTTTTGTAGCCCACGTTTGACCGTCATTTCTTGCGGACGAGGGTTATCTTAGCGGGACGCAATCTAAAATGTCGACGGCCGGCGATCCTCTCCCCTCCTCTTTAAAGGGAAGGTGCACAGCCTTTGAGCCGAGACCAATTCATCGTCAGTACACACACGCAACCCACGCAACGGTTCCTCGTCCTCCTCTTCCATCCGTCCGGCTCATCTCCGACTGTTTCATCAAGCCACACCGGCTTCCCCCGCAGTCGAACCACCCTCTCCACTTGCCGCCATGGGGCCTCGTCATGCTCCCCATCCACTACATCCAAAGGGGCCTCCTCTTCCCCCTCCCTCCTCACCGCCTTGATCCTGGCTTTGACCGCCCTGCTTTCATCCATTCCTTCTTGGACAAACTCAAGCGATCTCTCTCTTCCACACTCGCCCACTTCTACCCCCTCACCGGCCGCCTCGCCACCCTCAAGCGGACTGAACCCCCGTTCTACACCGTCTTCGTTGACTGCACCAACAGCCCTGGGGCGCGATTCATCCATGCCTCACTCGACAAGACCGTGGCGGACGTCCTCTCCCCTAAGTTCGTACTGGCCGTCGTCCGGTCCTTCTTTGACCACGACCAGGCCGTCAACCACGACGGCCACGAGCTGTCCCTGCTGTCCACGCAGGTCAATGAGCTCGCCGATGGCCTCTTCATCGGGCTCTCCATGAATCATGTAGTTGGCGATGGCTCCTCCTTCTGGCACTTCTTCAACTCGTGGTCCGAGATCTTCCAAGCGCAAGAGAAAGGCACCGCTGATGTTGTCCAGCTGTCGCGTCCCCCGATCCTGACCCGGTGGTTCCCAGAGAACCACCTTGGCCCGGTCAGCCTGCCTTACACGAACGACCCATCATCATTCTTCGCCCACCCCGACGCCCCTGAGCTCAAGGAGCGATTCTTTCACTTCTCGATTGATGCCATCGCGGGGCTCAAGGGAGAGGCAAACTGGCAATGCGGCACCACCAATATCTCGTCCTTCCAGTCCTTGATGACGAATTTCAAGAGTAAAGGTATTTTGAAAAAGAGATGAGTATGAACTGAATACTTCCTCATTTCTGTATTGAATATCTTCGATGATTACAATTGAGAGAGATCTCTCTATTTATATCTCTCGTACATGAACAAGTTCACAAGTTAGTTGAGCAGTTACAGCAGAACCCAACTAACTAACTAACAAGGGAAGCCTTCTAACTATCTTGTTGAACAGTAAAGACTAACATCGAAGACTAAAGTAAAAAACTCAAATAACAGCAGAGTGTGCACAGAACAGGGTACTAAAAACAGAATGATACAGCAGAACATCTTCGAGATCATTCAATGGTATGAATAGCTTTAGTAATTTAACATCTTCGAGATCATTCAATGGTATGAATAGCTTTAGTAATTTTCCCTTTTGCACCAGTAATGCTTGCAGTCTTCAGCAGCTCATTGCAGTCTTCAGTAGCTCACCAGTAATACTTGCAGCCTTCAGTAGCTTATCCCTTTGCTTCAGTGATATTTACAGGTTCACCAGTAATGCTTTCAACCTTAGCTTTATCTTCAGTGTCATCGCATTGATATATCTTGACACTTGATTGCCCATGTATGGCAGTGCATCACGTGTGCGAGCCGCCGTTCGCCTGACCAGATCTCAAGTTGCTATATGACCGCGAACAACCGAGGCAGGTTGGAGCCCCTAGTCCCACCGGAATACCATGGGAACATGGTCACGCCATTGAGGACGGTAGCGACAGTGGGGGAGCTGCTGGATAGAGGCCCCGGGTGGGTGGCACGGCAAATGCATGCAACAGGGGCCGAGCACAACTACACGAAGCTGCGGAAATGGAACGAGGAGTGCATAAAGTGTGAAGATCAAAAGAAAGAGAAGAACACATAATCGATGTTTTGTGATGAAGATAACAAAGAGAAGAGAGAACAAAGAGAAAATGTGAAGACTTTCGTATTGAGTAAAAACTGATCGAAGAAGAATACTTTTGCTGTTCAACCTTACCACACGTTTTCTCTTTGTACGCTATTTATACAAGCAAGAAGATAACAACATTCAGTTGAACAAAGAACAACTAACTGATAACAAATAACAGAAGCACTTTAACAGACAATGAATCAGTTACAACTTAAAACAGAGTATCTATTCTTCAATGAGCACGTGTTGGTGAAGCTGCTTATCCCATCATCTTTCTTCCACTTGTTTTTGTCCATATTAGTTGCTTCGTTGAACTAGTAGTGATGTTCAACATTTCAACATGCTGCCTTACTTCATCTTCTTTGATTCCATCCGAACTTAGCTCTCCAATATTAGCAATATGTGTAGCAGCAGTATGTGTTTCCAGTCTTTGTCCTTTAACATCCCCCCTCAAATTGGGAAGGGGTAAACAACCCATACCCAATTTGATTCGTATATCAAAATGTGCCAGACGTGATAAAGGTTTTGTAAAAATATCTGCAAGCTGACAATTGTTTGGAACATATCTCACATAGAGTGACCCTGAGGAAACTTTCTCACGTACAAAATGGAAGTCAACTTCAATATGTTAGTGTGAGCATGTAAGATAGGGTTGACGGTGAGAGAAATGGCAGACTGATTGTCACAGAATAGAAGAGTGGGAGATAAGAGAGAAAGACCAATGTCACGAAGAACAAAGCTAACCCAAGTAAGATCAACAATAGTAGAGGCAGGAGCACGATATTCGGCTTCTGTAGAAGATCGACTAACTGTTGATTGCTTCTTTGCTGCCCAAGAGATGAGGTTAGAACCAAGATATGTGCATAAACCAGTTGTGGATCTTCTGGTTTCAGTACATCCGGCCCAACCAGCATATGAAAAACCATCAAGATTCATGGTACTTCGAGAATGAAGAAACACCCCAAGACAAATAGTTCCTTTAACAAATCGCAGAACTCTTTTTAGTTTATGAAAATCTACAACAGTGGGCTTCTACATTTTCTAACATAACAAATTTGTAGCATATGCAATGTTAGTACAAGTTAATGTCAAATACTGGAGGCAACCAACTAGGCTTCGATATTCAAGAGGATTGCATAAAAAAAATGGCATCAATGTTCAGAATAGTTGGTCTTAATGATAGAGGGGTAGAGATTGGTTTACAATCAGCCATGTGAGCTCGATTAAGAAGATCGAGAGCATATTTGTTCTGACAACAGCTTTTCAGAAGTACGTTTAGCTTCAATACCAAGAAAGTAGTGAAGATCACCAAGGTCTTTCATACGAAACTGAAGACTGAGAGTGTGAACCAGTTTAGAAAGTAATTGGTTTGAGCTACCAATTAAGACAATGTCATCAACATAGAGTAACAAAAGTACTGTGTCTGTACTAGCATAAAGTATGAACAATGATGGATCAGTCGTACTACGGAAAAATCCATATTCAAGTAAGAAATTATTGAACTTATCAAACCAAGCACGGGGGGCTTGTCGAAGTCCATAGAGAGATTTCTGGAGAAGACATACATGGTGAGGTGTATGTGGTTGCATGAAGCCAGGAGGCTGCTCCATATAGACTGTTTCATGTAACGTTCCATGTAAAAAGGCATTTTTAACATCAAGTTGATGAATTGGCCATTGTTTCATCATTGCTACAGAAAGCACTATCCGAATACTAGCATGCTTGACAACAGGGCTGAAGGTTTCAGTAAAATTAATGCCTTCCTCTTGATGAAAACCTTTGGCCACTAGTCGAGCTTTCAATCTATCGAGACTTCCATCAGGTGCAAGTTTTGTTTTAAAAACCCATTTGCAGCCTATCACATTCATTTGATTAGTTCTAGGAACTAATACCCAAGTCTGATTCTGATACAGAGCATCCATTTCTTCTGTCATAGCTTTATGCCAACCCTTGTTTGCTAAGGCTGATTTCACTGATTTTGGTTCAGTAGGTACTTCATATGCAGGAAGACATGCATATTTGGGATTCTTCTTTATAATGCCAGATTTTGATTGAGTCTGCATGGGATGAGATGAAGTTGTACCTTGTGAAACATAGTGAGAAGTAGAAGAATCTAATCCAATACTTCTTGATCTTGTAAAAATACAGGAGATTGGTTAGTAGAGATTTCATCTTGTGGTGTTGTTACAGAAGCAGGATGATCTTGTGCCATATTTTGCAGATGTGATTGGCAGGCAATACATGGCATTGTGATTGGCTAGATAGAATGGAAATTATCTGTAGTAATGTTTCCATTATCCTGCGAATGTCCTATAGAAACTTGTGAAGATGTAGACACTAATCCTTCACTTATTGAGTCCAGAAGTTTAACCTCTTCTGTCCATAGTTGATAAGAGTGTTGTAAGTGGTGTATATTCTGCTATACATGTCTTAGTAAAAAGGAAGAAATTTTCGTCGAACATGACATGTTGACTAATATATATATATATATATATATATATATATATATATCCCTTATGGCGTTCACTGTATCCAATGAACACACATGTGAGTGATCATGGATCAAGTTTGTGTTGAGCATAGGGTCTGAGACAGGGATAACATGCACAACCAAAGACTCTGAGATAACCATAACTTGGTTCTTGCTGATACAGCTTACTGTGGGGTGATTGCATTTGTAATTTCGGTGTTGGTAGTATATTAGTAACATGGTTAGCTGTCATGAATGCATCAACCCAATATTTCAAAGGAATTCTTGCATGATAGAGCATAGCAAGACCCAGTTCAACAATATGATGATGTTTCCTTTCAGAGATGCCATTCTGTTCTACTGTGTAAGGACGATATATTTTGTTTAATGCCACAACTCTATAAATGAGTCTGAAATTTATGGCTAATGAATTCTCCTCCACCATCACATTGAAAAATCTTGATTTCGCAATCGAATTGATTTTCAACTTGTCTCTAGAACAAAACAAAGATGTTATAGAATTCTGATTTCAGTCTCATTGGATAAATCCAGCTGAATCGAGAGAAATTGTCTACAAAGATGACATAATACTTGAAGTGTTGAAAGAAGGACCCCAGATATCACAATGAACTTTTTCCAGAGGCATTGATGCTACAGCTTTTGATAGTGGAAAGGGCAAAGCAGTGTTTTTAGCAATTTGACAGCTTCTACACATAGTCTACACTCTGGTATTGCAATGAATCAGTTGTTGATTCTGCAGGTACTTTAGTGTTTTCATATTGGTATGTGCTAAACGTTGATGCCATATGTCTTCTCCTATTGCTTTGTGTCTCTAAGTTAGGAATGCTTCTGTGGTGTAAGGATTTACTCGATACAATCCTTTAACTTTTCTCCCGAGCAGCAGAGTTGTGTTGGTGTAATTGTCCTTTACATATACACCAGTTTTATAAAAAACAAATGAACATGGATAGTCATCTGTCAGTTTTGATACTGATAGAAGATTCTTCTTTATATCATGAACAATTAATGCATCATTCATAGGTAATGAATCCATTTCAGTGTGTAGCAATGCAGTACTAGTATAAGTAATAGGCAGACATGATCCATCACCAATCCTAACAGTATCAGTACCATTGTATTTAGAAGGATTATGAAGTATACCAAGATTTGCAGTGATATAAGTAGTCGCACCAGTGTCTGGATACCACTCATTTCCTTTAGAATCTTCGAGGTGCATTGCTGCTAAGCTGTTGGAATTTCCTCAGCTTGATAAGAGTTGTCAAAGCGATATGTCCTGGACGTTTACAGATTTGACACTCCAATCTAATACTGTCAGTTGATTTTTCAGCCTGCAGATCTTTAAAAAAGGTTAGATTTGGAGTAGGATATAATCTAGTTTCTTGAAATCTTTGCAAAGAACCAACATAAGGATGAAATCCTTGATTAGGGAAGAGCCAGAGGTATTACTGAATTGCTTAAATCTCTGACCCTCCTATGCATAGTTGAAGTTATTTGATCTGTAGCTTAACTCTCTTCCAGGATATTTATAACCACGATCTCTATTATAAAAACTCGTCCTCTTCCATAGTTGCGTCCTCCACAACTATTAACCCTTAAACCTCCAAAACCAAAGTTCATAATCTTTCTATCAAGTTCTTCCTTTTGTTGAACTTCTGTTTTTCTTTGCCCATATTATGCTAGGGTAGGGTTGTATTGACTTGATGAGTAATTCTGTAGTCTTACTTCAAACCTTTCTAGCTGAGATGTAACTTTGTCATAATCTGGTTGAGGTTTCAAGCAATATATAGTGGTTTTAAATAGGGGTGAGCGGTTCCAAGTTCCTTACAAGTTCTGCTTGGAACCTGGAACCTACCATCGGATACAGGTTCCTCATTTTTTGGAACCTGGAACCTACCCATCAGAACCAAGAACCTGAAACCTATCTTGTCACGGGTTTTGGGGTCGGTTCCAGGTTCCAACATGTTTTTTTTGTTTTGTAGTTAAAAAAATGGAAATGAATGCAGCAATAATAAACAAACTTGTCATTCATTAAAGAGAATATAACACAGACAGCTCTTTACTCAAAACAAGAAATTACATCGGCCCTATCCTTTTATATGTATAGCTAATCCATCAACTATCGAAAACAAGGTCTACCACAAGATTCACAGAAGTTCAATAGCCTACAGACCCATCGCAGTCAAGAAAAGATGACAGATCATGTAGCTTGACTTCTTAAATGGGAAGTTAAAAAATTCATGCTGATGTGTTACCACGTGGCTCACAAACAATAGAAGTTGGTGGCAGGCATGCATATTACCTTGTGAGTAAAATATCACTGGCAAGCAGACCATAGATTGGTGAAACCAATGGACAAAGATGAATCATTCAGAAACTCAAACATGAAATTACCTTTCTCCCTCATTCTTCTCTCTCTATCATATTCAAACTTATCTTGAATTTGGTGAACCCTTTCCCATTTATCAGCATGTCCATTCCTTACAAATCCTTGCTCCTACATTCAGAAAAACCACGTCTTTTAGACTCCATAATTGGTGACCTTTTTGTACACTGACGACTAAATTCAGCAATACCTAATACGAGAAAGCCAAAATCCTCAGCTGTCAGTCAGTCGAGTCGGGGGATCCAGAGCCATAGGGGTTCTTGCTGGCCCAGCTCCATTGATCTCGGCACATCTCCTCAATGCCATATTTGGCCCTACAACGACAGTCAAACCAATGTATGAGATAAGGGGTGTAATAATTAATTATCTTTCACAGAAATCTAATTGCTGGGCGTCATTTTTCACAGTTCCAAAGACTTCTTTCTCAGATATGTGAAAATTTATCTCAAAGTAAAGATTGAAAAGCCATTTCAATTAACATGATAGCTAGAATGACAGTCAACCAGCAGATGCAACTCATTCAGTTGGCACTAGAGCAGACATAATGCTTCCTAAAAGTAAGTAAAATCATAGATCACCAAATACATTCATAAAACCAACAGGAATCCGCGGATGGCATTCTTTTCCAAAGTTAGACTCAAGTGGCATAGAGCACAATTCAAGCCAGCCCATTTCTCCTCTTCATTGTGGTATTCACAAGTAGAGGTCGACATTAGTAACACTAACCTATAAGCTATGCATAGCAATATTAACTCACAAACTCTTTCATGCAGCCATTATATGGCCCAATTACTTACTTCCAGTTCAATTCGCATTCAGCCTTTTCTGTTGATGCATATCCAATTTCAGCATCACCTGGTCGGCGCCCAGCCATGACAAGTGGAATTTTCTGGAACAGGAGAAAGGAGAAAACATCAATGCGATAAATAGGTTGATGGAGAAATCAAGTAATCTCAAAAGGAATTGCTGAAAAAGGAAGACATGATGAAGGTGGACACCGAGAAGGGATCAGGCTCACAATCAGCTCGGATGATTGAGAGTGTTGTCAAATATGATGACGTAAATACATATAAATTTGTACGGGTTCTAATGCATCATCCCGATCAACTGAAACATACCTTTCCAGATGCCTTCTCAAATGCAGCAACCATCTCCAAGACTGAAGTTCCCTTCCCTGTTCCCAGATTATACGCCTCACACCCTGACAACCAAATATGATCAGGAGAAAAGATTAACGAATTGACCTTTCAAGTCAAAGCCCAGAATCTCAAAAGAATTAAATTAACGTGTGGATAGATTGTGTGGTGAAACGTTCTTGCACCTCCTATTTAGGGCACTTACATGAAATGTTCTGGTTGTGAAAAAACTTCATATTCAAATAAAAATCCTTGAAAATCATGTCATAATTTGTCTTGTGCACGGTTTTGCATCTAATTTGTGTGGAGGCATGTTAAGTAACGTGGTATTTGTGGAGTTGACAAAGGATGGTCACAACCATGCAGAGTAGAGGTTACCGGTGGCGTCAAGGGCGAGCGGCGGTGTGCCGGTGGCATCGAGCAGAGGTTGGTGAGCGATGGTGGCATCGAGGGAAAGCGGTGAGCCAGAGGTCAGCAACGGTGCCATCGAGGGAGAGCGGAGGTGGCCTTGAGCAGGGGTTAGCGAGTGGTGGCGTTGAGGGTGAGCAGCGGTGGCGTCGAGGGTGAGCGACGGTGGCGTCGAGGGCAAGCGGCGAGCTAGAGGTCAGCGGTGGTGCCGTAGAGGGCGAGAGGAGGTGGCCTCGAGCAGGGGTCAGCGAGCAGTGGCATCAAGGGCCAGCGACGGTGGCGTCGAGGGCAAACGGCGAGCCAGAGGTCAACCGCGGTGCCATCAAGGGCGAGCGGAGGTGGCCTCGACCCTCGAGCAGAGATCAGCAGCAGTGGCGTCAAGGGCAACCGGCGGTGGCGTCAGGGCGAGCAGCGGTGTCGTCGAGCAGAGGTGGAGAACGGACAGGCGAAGAGAGAACTATGAGTGAAAACTAAAAGTGTCGTGTGGAAGAAGTGAGAGTGAATTTTTTATTTTGGGGTTTTTTGAGCCATAACTAGACTGATTTTTTGGGGGTTTTAGCCCTAACCGGACCGGTTCCGATTCCAGTTTCGGTTCATAGTGCCGAACCACCGGTTCCTAGAAAAGGGGAACTGGGAATCGGAACCGGTCCCTTTAGAATCGGGAACCAAACCGAACATCCTGGTTCGATTCTTCGTTCCTGGTTCTATCCAGAACCACGCTCACCCTAGTTTTAAAGTTCTCATACTCAGAACCTAATCCCTCCAAGACACCAAATAGCTTTGTTATCTCATCTATGGGCTTCCCTATTGCATTGAGTTGATCACAGATCGATTTATACTCCCTAAGATATACTGACAGTGCTAGATCTCGCTTTTGACATGCTTGTAGCTTTCCTCTCAACTCAAACTCTCTAATCACAGATTTTTGCGTGAATCGATTGAGTAAGGTTTGCCATACCTCATGTGCAATTATCCAAGCCAATTATCAGACTCAGTATGTTTTCTGAAACAGCTCTACTGATCCAAGACGAGACGAGTTGATTTGTTTTGACCCAGTCATTGTAGTCAAGATTCACAGTTTCTGTAACATTTCCTTCGACTTCAACCTGTAATAGTTGTGCAGGTGAGGGGATTTCGCCATTGATGAATCCAAATAGTTCTTGGTTGCGCAGAAACCTGTGAAATTGTGCTTGCCAAAGAAGAAAATTATCTTCAGCAAGCTTGATAGTAACAAAGTTAGAGATGTTAATGTGTATCAGAAAAGGGTATTTTGGTGTTCTTGTTGCCATCTTGTACTTTCAACTCTGGATTGTGCACACAGAGAGCAATTCTATGTTGTATCTATACAACACTCTTGATCTTACTACCAGCTTGAATGAATCTTTAACCTCTCAACATTTGGGATGATATAAGCTTTTGAGATGACTCTGATACCATTTGAAGATCAAAAGAAAGAGAAGAACACAGAATCGATGTTCTGTGATGAAGATAACAGAGAAATGTGAAGACTTTCGTATTGAGTAAAAACTGATTTGCTGTTCAACCTTACCACACGTTTTCTCTTTGTACGCTATTTATACAAGCAAGAAGATAACAACATTCAGTTGAACAAAGAACAACTAACTGATAACAACTAACAGAAGCACTTTAACAGACAATGAATCAATTACAACTTAAAACAGAGTATCTATTCTTCAGTGAGCACGTGTTGGTGAAGCTGCTTATCCCATCATCTTTCTTCCACTTGTTTCTGTCCATATTAGTTGCTTTGACTGAACCAGTAGTGATGTTCGACATTTCACCATGCTACTTTACTTCATCTTCTTTGATTCCATCCGAACTTAGCTCTCCAATATCAGCAGTATGTGCAGCAGCAGTATGTGTTTTCAGTCTCTGTCCTTTAACATAAAGAGCCCGCATATGTACCACCTGGGCAGAATGTTCGATCCGTGCAACATCATGACGTGGAGCTCGCTGCGGTTCAACATGTACGGCAACGAGTTCGGACTTGGGAAGGCCGTGGCTCTGCGGGGCGGGCATGGGAACAAGTTCAATGGCAAGGTCTTGGGCTATCCGGGCCGCGACGGAGGCGGAAGCATCAATCTCGAGATCTGCCTGTCACCAGAGAAGATGGCGGTTCTCCAAGACGACGCTGAGTTCATGACCACCGTGACGATTTCAATTATGATAGGTCGGAGGGCCCCATCGCGGTGGCTATGGGCAAGTCGAGTCAACGCCATTACCCAAGGAGGAATAGACATCGTTGTCGTATATGGAATTTTAATAAATTTTAATTTCGATAGGTCGCAGTGCCCCATGCCGCTGCACGGCGATGTTGGTGGTCGCCGTTTTCAATCATGACCGTTGTGGAGGTGGTGGCCACAATTCCTAGATCTAGGGTTTTTCCTTAGTTTTTAATTAATGTTGGTGATCGCCTAAATTTTATAATTTTCTAGTTTTATCATGAGTACTTGTCAGGATAAGATATATCCACCTTCATTATCTGGAGGATTTGATATTCCATTTTATCCTATTCTATCTTAATCATTATCTCTAACAATCAAATGCATTATAAGATTTTCATTGATCAAAGTTTGAAACTTGATATAAGATTCAAGATAGAATTTTGGCGAACTACAAGGAGACGAGATCTTCTCTCTGTATATATATAGTCTCTACTTACAAGTGCCTTTGATTTTATTTGGTCGGTCACACGAATGATTTGGCCTGCTCTGTCTAACTTCCAGTTACGTCGGGGCTAGTTTAGTTTGCTTGCCCGTCCTGGGGGGAAGAATGTGCTAATAGAGGTTCAAATTCGCGCTTTCCTTCCGATCATGAAATTTTTTAGTCGTCGATGTTTTTATAATTTACGGAAACACAAGTTTAAGGAAAGAAGTTGCAAAAAGTAGAAATCGAAATTTCAAAGACGTAATGGCTTTTTAAACTAGGATTGGATTTCTTTTTTGACTAAAAAAAGGATAGGCGTGTTGTTTAAACTTTTAAGCGGTTTTATTTTTTCGAAAGTTTCTTATTGGGATTTGAAGTGCGTTTAAGTTTTAAAGGTTACGAAGACTATGTGTGGATTTTTTTCTTCCAATATTCCGTATTAAATTGAACTCAAATTAAAGGGGTGTATCACGATTAGAGAAAATGACACAAACATTTTTTAAACTTTGGTCTAATGTATAATTTGGTCCATCAACTTTTATTTTTTTCAATGTGATTCTTGAATTTTAGTATAATATGCAAGGTAGTCTATGATTTTTAATTTGTTTAATATAATGTATAAACTTTTGGTACATGTCCTTATACTATGTGAAAATATTTAATATAATTTCTAATTTTGAATTAATGGATGGATTATATTGAACATCTTATACGGTTCAATAGGATTGTATTGAATATGTATTAAGAGTTCATAAATTATATTGAATAAATTAAAAATTCGGGCTAAAATTTAGAGAATGTGTCATTTTCGCTTAGAAGGAAGAGGGAGCCGAAAGTCAAGTGTTTTCGCTCCTGCTTTTATTGGGATTTGAAGTGCGTTTAAGTTTTAAAGGTTACGAAGACCGTGTGGATTTTTTTCTTCCAATATTCCGTATTAAATTGAACTCAAATTGAAGGGGCGTATCACGATGAGAGAAAATGACAAAAACATTTTTTAAACTTTGTTCTAATGTATAATTTGGTCCATCAACTTTTATTTTTTTCAATGTGATTCTTGAATTTTAGTATAATATGCAAGGTAGTCTATGATTTTTTAATTTGTTTAATATAATGTATAAACTTTTGGTACATGTCCTTATACTATGTGAAAATATTTAATATAATTTCTAATTTTGAATTAATGGATGGATTATATTGAACATTTTATATGGTTCAATAGGATTGTATTGAACATGTATTAAGAGTTCATAAATTATATTGAATAAATTAAAAATTCAGGCTAAAATTTAGAGAATGTGTCATTTTCGCTTAGAAGGACGAGGGAGCCGAAAGTCAAGTGTTTTCGCTCTGCTTTTATTGGGATTTGAAGTGCGTTTAAGTTTTAAAGGTTACGAAGACTATGTGTGGATTTTTTTCTTCTAATATTCCGTATTAAATTGAACTCAAATTGAAGGGGCATATCATGATTAGAGAAAATGACACAAACATTTTTTAAACTTTGGTCTAATGTATAATTTGGTCCATCAACTTTTATTTTTTTCAATGTGATTCTTGAATTTTAGTATAATATGTAAGGTAGTCTATGATTTTTTAATTTGTTTAATATAATGTATAAACTTTTGGTACATGTCCTTATACTATGTGAAAATATTTAATATAATTTCTAATTTTGAATTAATGGATGGATTATATTGAACATTTTATATGGTTCAATAGGATTGTATTGAACATGTATTAAGAGTTCATAAGTTATATTGAATAAATTAAAAATTCGGGCTAAAATTTAGAGAATATGTCACTTTCGCTTAGAAGGACGAGGGAGCCGAAAGTCAAGTGATTTCGCTCCTTCTTTTGATTGTTCCTGATTTGGACGATAAACACACACACACTCTCTCTCTCTCATGAATGACGTTGAATGATTGATGCTGCGCCTGCCGCGTTTTGCCTTTTGTTTTCCTAATATCGTGGTTGAATATGGGAGCATTGCGTTAGCAAATTCCCGCGTTTGCCATGGTCGAGGGTCTTCCCCTTTTCTTCAACTCTTACCTAATCAGTCTGCGAACTTCAGCAAAGCCCCACCTGATTATTATCGAAACTGTGCAGAGCCACATGTGATGATGACTTGCAAAACGGTCGTCAATTTCAAGAATGTTTCACCACTGCCCCTATCACATGGTGATCAGTGCACCAGCAGCAGTTCATTTGGCTGTGGCGGAGTTCGAGGTCGTCTAAGCAAATCAGGAGAGGAGAACGTGGTCAATGTCTTTTCAGAAGGCAAATATAAGAAAAAGATAAGTGAGAAGGCTCGAGCATTGCTGGCTTTGTGCACACCACGGCCTTTCAACAGTTAAACGTCACTCAAAGGATGGGTACGGGTTCACGTGGTCTTCAAGAGGGACTTTCCCTTTCCTTTCTTCACAGAGTTGATCAAAAAGAAATTATGACCATCTCGGGTGTAACTTCTCCTATCATATGCCACGCTGCGGAAAGTGTTCATATGCTACGGACCTACATCCTTCGATTCAGTACGTGTTTCGTATGCGGGCTCAAACTCAAGATGCAGATTAAAAGACGACCGGAAGTAAGTAGTGAAACAAAATCAGCAGCCAATTAGTTGAGAGTGAATGTAGATATTGTTGTTTTGCAAGACAGGTCATCATTGAAATTGTTCATTGATTACCTGTTATGTTTTCATGTACCGAATGCTCCCAAGAAGAAGCATGTATTCCACCTGGTCGTAATTTGCAAAGAAGTACCAATGCCTGGTTCCTGGAAGCATGTTTTATGTTTCTTATGGCATGGGCGATATGGCTTTGCGAAAGCCCTTAGTTGCACAACCCGTGCCCCTCCAAGCCCTGTAAATTCTTAACACCTGAAGAGCAGAGAACAATAAGGCGAATTAGTTTGCAGTGAAAATTTTTATCATCCTTCGGAACTTTAGTCTGAAGTTGCAACCTCTGTTTTCCTCGATCTATCATTCAGATGCTGGGTGAAAGTTTATGCCCATTGGTGGATCAGTCAGAGCACGATAATGCAGCCTGTTACAAAGTCCATGGTATGTGGAATTTCACTGTGGGCAGTGGATGCACATGATATGATGAAATTAAATTAAATATCGTATTAAAAAGTCCAATTCAAAAGTTTGAGTAGACAGACAGAACCACGTGAATATAAATAGTATATAAGGCTCATTGTCAAGCATGCGAGACAACATTTCAATAAGATTAGAATGACTAGCATGGTTCTGTATAGAACATGGCCGCTTGCATAAGTGCAAAGTAATGGGATAGAAATTGGCGTGTAGGGTTTTGAGAAAAGGGCTTCTGTCTATCAAAGTTAAAAGTAGATTTTTCAGGGCAATCTTCCCGAGGGGAATGGAGAAAGTGCTCTTTTTTCTTTGGCGAAACAAGTCCTCTCTCTCTCTCTCTCTCTCTCTCGAGTCTCTCCTTTCACGTGTCTTGAGGTTTTATTCGGTCAGTCACAAGAATGAGTCTCGAGCCTATGATTTCGCCTGCGCTGTCTGATTTCGAAGTGTTCTTGTCTATATACTTCACTTGCCTTGCTCGGGGAGGAGAACGTGTTTTCTTATGCCACTTTTCATTTGCTCGTCTTCTTTGCTTCTCCTAGTCTCTCAGCTTCATCTGCTGCTCAACGTGCTCGGACATACATGAATACATCCGGATAAAGCGCCGGATAAAAAATCTAGGGAAGGGGTGGGATAAACTTAGATTGGATAAGGATCTTTTCAAAGAAAAAGAACTGAAAAAAAGAGAAAAAGATCGTAAGCATCTACATCAAATGGATCTAACTGAGCCTCTGACTTCGTCAGTCCGATTCGTTGTCTGCCTTCTCCTTTAATTGTCTCGGTTCCAATTGGTGGAAGACGAGATGAAATTGTCACTACTTATTGTCTTCTTTCTCCCTCTTCTTCTCCCATCTCCGCTTGTTGTACACCAGCAATTGGGAGCCCTTTCCTTTGGATCATGGACTCGATGAATGTGATGACCAAGACTGGCTCTTCGATGTTTCACATAGGCATATGTTGAACTAATTGAAGCATTGCTTACATCACCGGCTGGAACTCTGGCTCTACCAACGCCACTTCATTGACATAGTGATCAATATTGTGGGTGAATAAAACAGGTTTTGCGAGGACGCTAGAATCTCACGGAGGATGCTATACGTCTCAAGGGAAGAGGGGAAAATGGGGAAGAAGAGGCTGCAAATCTTTGGTATTGCTGACAATCCGAACTTTGATCAATCTGAGACAACACAAAGACAATGTTGGTAGTTGCCTGAAATTCCCCTAACCAACCTCTCTGTCGTGGTTTGAGATTTTACTAATCTACGTTATCACCGCGTGGCGATGTTAGTGACCACTGTTTTCGATGGTGGCCACTTGGGAGGCTGATGACCACAATTCCTAGATCTAGAGTTTTTCCTTAGCTTTTAATTTATTGAATTTCTAATTTTTAATTTTATAATTTAATTCAATATTATATATATTTTAATCTTACCCAAATTGTACCTAACACGTGATGGCATTAGATATATATCCACCTTCACTATCTAGAAGATCAGATATCTTACTTTATCCTATTTTATCTCAATTATTATCCCAACAGCTAAACGCACGCAAGTCATAGCTTTCATCAATCGAAGATAAGAATTTTGGCGATCTCCATAGGAGACAAAGTATTCTCTCTCTATATATATATTCTCTACTTTCAAGCGTCTTTTATATTTTATTGGTCGGTGGCAATGAATGATTTAAGCCTGCACTGTCTTTAACTATCTTTGCGGCCAACTATCCTCAATCTCCTCCCTCCAATCTTTATTTATTTATTATTATTATTATTATTATTATTATTATTTTGTCTCTGTTGATGTTTTTATTAGGGAAAGAAGTTGCAGGAAGTAGAAATGTAGCTTTCAAAGATGTAAAATGGCTTTCTAATCTGGGATTGGATTTTCTTGATTGACTATAAAAGGGTAGGTGTGCTGCTTAAACTTTTAAGCGGTTTTAATTTTATTTTTTTTGAAAATTTCTTATTGGAATTTGAAGTGTGCCAAAGTTTTTCAAGTATTCTGTGTTAAATCAAACTCTAATTACATGGGGTTATTACATTTCCAAAGTGATTAGTGCCGTCCATCCAAAATGTTTTTCTGCTACTGTCGTTAATTGGTTTTGCTAGTATAATAGTCTTTGAGATATTGTGAGAATGACAATTTGTTTGTAAGTCACAAATTATTAAAAGATTGAGTTCCATAACAATTTATAATTATTTATTATTTAATTTTTATGATTAAGAATAAATTTTTATTCCCATAATAGATTAAATATCATCACGCAATCGTTTCTCACTATTTGCGATTTGAACCGTTAAAAAAGACTCTCTCTCTCTCTCTCTCTCTCTCTCTCTCATGAATGGCGTTGACTTATTGAGGCTGAGCCGGCCGCAGTTGCCATGGCTAGTGTCTCGCCCTTGAAAAAGATTAAGAATCGTCCGTTGAAAAGAGAAGGCGGAGGAGGTGCACGGACTCCGCCTTCGAGCCGATAGACCAAATTCATCATTTCGTCACCGCCGAGATATCACTCCTCCTCCTCCTCGATCTGCCGTCGGACACATACTCTGATTGTCTCATCAAACCGCACCGACCCCCCTACATTCGAACCGCCCTCGGCACTTGGCGTTGCGGGAGCTCGCCATGCTTTCCACCCAGTACATCCGAAAGGGCCTCCTCTTTCACCGCCCTCATCCTTGCCTCATTGACCCCGGCTTCGACCACCCCGTTTTCATCCGTTCCTTCTCGGAAAAGCTCAAGCGGTCCCTCTCCTCCGCCATCTCCCACTTCTACCTGCTCGCTGGCCACCTCGCTGCCCTCGATCGACCCCCTCTCCACACCGTCTTCGTCAACTGCGCCGACAGCCCCGGGGCACGGCTCATCCACGCCGCAGCACTTGACGTGACCATGGCCGACATTCTTTCCCCGACGTATGTCCTGTCCATCGTCCAGTCCTTCGACCACAACCGGGCAGTCAATCACAACGGCCACTCCCTATCCCTGCTATTTGCTCAGGTCACTGAGCTCGCCAACAGCGTCTTCATCGGGCTTTCCATGAACCACATTATCGGCGATGGGACTGTTGGATGCAAATTATGCAATCCCAAGATCTCTATAACCAGAACAAGAACATACATGATTGAGTAAAAGGATTAACGCACCTGTTTTGGGATCCATCGTACTTAAAGCAGAAGCAGAAAAGAGATTACCCACATATCAAGAGGATTATCACGCATCAAGTCATTCTCCTTTATTACCCTCCGTATCACTAGCTCAATGAGGCGGCCCCCTCACTTTTAGTGTTAGGTAAACGCTACTTATGTGAGGATACAAATGAGAATTAGGGTTAGTGGAGAGATTTAAGTACTATTTATAGAGTTTCCAACCAGCCCCCTTTATTATAGGCCAGGCTCAACTCGGCCACACTAACCAGTCTCATATTAGACTAATTAAAAAGTATTCTATCTCACCTTAGACCGATCTCGTTTTACAATAACCGTAAAACGGTAAATTATAATATTAATTAATGTAGCCCACATCAGGAAAACTCTTACATTCTCCCACTTGAGCTATATTAATTGAAATTGTATTGTATGTGCGTACTTTGGTCTAGAGATAATTCTTAATAGTCAATCCTATCCCATGAAATCTCAAACACCGAATCATAGCGATAACTGCATGTATATACACAGAGCCTTCCATGGTCACTAATATTCTCAACTTTATTGATATCGATTCAATATGATAGTGTGGCAAATGGATAACATCTCTCATAGAGAGATTTCATTTGTCAGTCACCATTCTCTTACCTTAGGCGACACAAAAAAACTTGTGCCACTAGAGAATGTCTTTATGGTTCCAATGAATCCACATTAGCCTTGTCCTTACGGTTTAGCTTTCTTTATGTATAATAAGGTATATGCACAAAGCTAATAACCGAATGCCCCTAGCCTTTACTCAAAGTTTATACAGTCCATTGAGACTATATCAATATGTATTCAACATAATAACAACACATTCAAAAATATTTTATCGAATGCAAAAGTTGATATATATCAAACCCTTACTAAATGTAACGAATACAGATATAAACTTCATTTAAAGTCAAAATAGCTCCCACTAAATAACAGTATCCCAAGATACTCCTAGGCCCATGCTAATGACATGTCGCTCAAATACACACGAGTATAGAGTTTTAGTTAGTGGATCTGCAATCATACCATTTGTGAAAATATGCTATATTATAAGTCATCTTTCTATACCGTTTCTTTATGGTAAAAAATCTTTGACCGCCATATATTTAGACCCCTTGAGACATTTGTTATTAATAAATAATACTGCAACTTTATTGTCTCAATACAACCGTATAGGTCAATTCATAAAGTTAAAAACGGTCAACTCTTTAATGAGATTCCGGAGCTTATTAGCCCATGTGACAAACTAAAAGAATGTTACAAACTCTACTTACATAGTACATATAGAACTTTATTTACTACTCTTCCTGCTAACATAAGTATGTATTTTGTTATTGATCACATGTCATCCTAGCAGCCATTAAAGTTTACATTTGAATACCTTACTAGCTACAAGAATTGAACATGTCTGTAAATTAGCATATAATCTTTTGTCCTATTTAAGTACCTTAAAACCTTCTTGGCAGCAACGTAGTGATCACATCCTAAATTCGATTGATGTCTGCCTAGAAGTCCCGTCGCAAAAACGATATTTAATCTAGTGCAAATTCAAGCATTTATTATACTTTTAAGTGCACTAACACAAGGTACACCGTTTAACTAGATTTTCTTAATATCTAAATAAGGACAATGTAATGGATTCGGTCCATTACCCTCAACGACAGGAGCAATTCCTGGCTTGCAATGATGTATATAGAATATTTCCATAATATGATCAGCAAATGCCCTCTGAGATAAATCTAATAAAATATTGCGAGATCAATCCTTACAGACCTCAGTAAAAAATAAATTTCCTCCTACTGACCTTGCAGTATATTAAATTACTTTGTTTCCAATTGATCAAAATAACAACACTATAAAAATTTAATAATATTGTCTGGAAATTTTCTTAAAACCATGAATAAAACTTTTCAATTTACACACAAGTTTACTTAAATCATCTACTGCAAAATGCTCTGGTTGCATTATATATTTTATATCTATTTGATGTAATTCCATATCAAAAATGAACTATTAATGCCACGTTCACTCTGAAAGAATCTTTAAAAAATACTAGAAAGAAATAATTATTTCTTCACTGTTAACCATCCACCTCTCTTTCAGAGTGAAAACTTTAGTTATAAGTTCAGTTTTAAACTCCACAATCTTTTTTTGAAATCTTTTTAGTTTTGTATGCCAATTTGCAACTAATGAACTTGTGATCTTTAGGCAAGTCAGTAAGTTTCCAAATACTATGATGTTTCATAGATTGTATATTGCATTTTATGGCATCTAATCACATACTTGATTGATGATAAGAAATAACATTTCTTTATGTCGTTAAATGAACCATGTAGTGCATATTGCAGTCATACTTTCACAAATAAACTATATAGTCTATTGGAATAACATATCGTCTTTCCCTAACAAATCTCCTCAGTAAAGTTACAACCACTTCATTCTATACGTTTGAAAAAATTTCATCATAAACTATATCAAGAATAGTATCTTAAACCTCAACAGGTTTAGTCTATAGTACAGGAGATTCTATAATTGTCTGTATCACAATTATTTGTATAGGCAAAGACGAAGACATAGTGATTTTCCATCGCACTATTATCCTTAATAGTCTGAAAGCAGCTATCATCTACAATTACGTCGAACTGTAGAAACTTCATTGTCACGCCCCGGTCCTCAGGCACGCGCACATCCCTTATTTTTGATCGATTTTAAAATGCGATATCCCAAGACTATGTATCACCGACCCTTTCTTTCATTTATATGCGCATGCGGAAGCAGTTATAAATCCCCAGACAATAAAGTAATGGGATAGAGTAGCAAGACCACAAACTTTCAAACTAACTCAAACCTTTTTATAAACAAACTTGTTTATTTACAACAGCCGACTGTTTACAAAATCTATCGATTCCACAAAAAGGTAATGGTTTTATAACCCACTAATCGGACACGTTGCTGAATCTTCAATTTCCACATTTCCAAACTCCAGGGCTCCCAGTCCCTCATGACCGCCATCTAGGGACCTGAAATATAATCCCACAACCGGGATGAGACTATGTCTCAGCAAGTTCTACCCCCCTAAGACCCGATTAATAAACTAATACACCTTAGGGCTGCCTAAGTACAACATGAGTCAGAGGACTTACCTTGGCCTCATATTCCACCTGCATGTTAGCACATATCAAATAGGCACCCAAGTAATCACATCACAGATCGAATCATCGATCAAATCGACTTAGTCGATCACACGCCAACAAGACCACTCACGGTCATTCCCCATCAATCAATCAATTTGCAAATATGAGTCGCGGTCCTTAGGATGCAACTTAAGTAAAGGTGGTAATCACGGCTCCACCCAGTAACTTTCAAATATACAATGGCTTTTCGGTCCCACTTGACTACTTTCAAGTATTCAATGGCTTTACGGTCCCACTCGACCACTTTCAGGTATTCAATAGCTTTATGGTCCCACTTGACCACTTTTAGTACTCAATGGCTTTATAGTCCCACTTGACCAATTTCAACACTTAGTGGCTTTACGGTCCCACCCAACCAATTTCGACACTTAGTGGCTTTATCCACTAGACAATTGTGTGCATTCATTAAGGTGCTGTTTTCACCAGTGATGTCCTTAATCACCGAACCACACATGCCTATGACAATGTGTTTAATAGACAAGTGCATGCGTTCTTTAAGGCGTCGTTTTCGCCAATAATGTCCTTAATCACCGAACCACACATGCCTATAACAATATGAGTACCAGACCGATACGTGCATTCTTTAAGGCGCCATTTTTGCCAGTGATATCCCAAATCACCGAATCACGTAGGCCCATACACGGTGTCTGATTAGTTCAAGCCCAGAGTATTTCTGATTCACTCTCACGATTCTACTCACTTTATAACTCAACCAAGCATTATAAATGCTAAATAAACATACTCGGCCAACTACCAGTACATCAATCAATCTCACTCAATTTCAAATAATTTAGGGTAAATCCCTAAAATATCACAATTTATTTAATTTCATGCAACGTAGAGCTCAATTAAATAAATGGACTGCGCCACAACAATCGACACGAGATTTCGGTTGTCGGCCATCTCAACCTTAATTTCTGAAAATAAATAATTAATTAACTAATTTTGAAAATTAAATAATTAATATTAAAATTCAATTTAACTCAAAATAAAGCCCGATTAAATAAACGGACTTCACCATGGTCATTAGCATAATATTCCGGTCACTGACCATCCCAGTTAAATTTCCAGGAAATAAATAAATAAATAAATAATTTCAAAAATTAAATAAATAAACACAATAAATTCAATTTAGCACAATTTAAAGCTCAATTAAATAAACGGTCTGCACCACGATCATCAGCATAAAATCCCGGTCGCTGGTCATCCAAGTTGAATTTCCGTAAAATAAATAATTAAATAATCGATTAATTAATTAATTTCGAAAATTAATAATTAATTACTAAAAATCCAATTTAGGCCCGAAAAGCCTAATTGAAGCCCACTAAGGGTCGGGAAAAATCCCGAGATGCTTTCAATAAATAGTAGACCACATCTACGTGCTAATTGCACCATCAAATTACCTAATTCACATCACAATTGATTAATAAACACTAATCTATACTAATCTAACCACCTAAACCTAATTAATTAAAACTAAACAACCATTAAGTATAATTAGCCCACTAAGCAAGGATTAGTGAGGTTACTCACCGGAATCGCGTGCAAATCGGATCAATCCGACGGGGACGACGCGAGGAACGATAAACTCCAAACCACGGCTAGGGTTCGGGGCCCAGAAACGGCCCAAAACAGCCCACGAACTCGCTGGAAGCCCACTTGCTGGGTTGCGGTTCTTGGCTAGCCGAGGCTGGTTCGGTGGCCAAAACGGCGAGGGGAGGCCGGCGGAGGGTGAGGGGGACGCTGGGGAGGTCGAGACGGCGGCCGGACGGAGCTGGGCGGCGGCTGGAGGCGCCGGACCGAGCTTGGTAGCGGCTGGAATCGCACGGGGGAGGGACGGTGAGGCGCGAAGGGACGGTGGCGGAGCGCGCAATGTGCGCGGGCGAGCGTTGCGCAGGTGGAGGTCCGGCTCCGGTGCGGCGGCGATGGGCTTCGACGAGCTCCTGTTTTTCTTCTTCAGCTTCTGGTCTTTCATGAACAGGGGGGAAGAAGAAAGGAGCTGGTTCGGTCACGTGGGAAATGGGGGAGAAGAGAGAGGAGAGAGAAGAGAGAGAAAGAAGGGATAAGAAGAAGGGGTTTTGACTAGTCAAATAGTAAAAACAAAAGAGACAAAAGCCAATTTGAAATTGGCAAGTGGATGATCGGTGGGGGTGGGTGTCCGCACGAAAGGGGAGGGGAGAGGAGAGAGAAGAGAGAGAGAAAAAGAAAGGGAGAGAAAAAGGAAATAAAAAGGCAATCCAATTCCTTTTCTCTTTTTAATTTATTCCCGTCTTCAATTGCACATCAATTCTCCCTTAATTTATTCTCAATCGGATCTCAAAAAATCAATCAATGCTTCAATGCCTCAATTGCTATTTTTCCTCATCCAATAACCCGCCTTGCACCTCAATTTCACAATTCCCGGCTTCAATTGAACAGAAACGGCCCTATTTATTTAGTTGAAATTAAAACCCAAAAATCCGGATGTCACATTTATAGCATGTGATCCTATAATTCTTGTACCTTTTTTAGGGTCATAAAATTGATACCCCTTTTAACAATCTGGGTAAGATACAAAATAACTCCGAGTGGCTTTGAATTGCAATGCACTTAATATTGGATTAGATAATCTCACTTATGCATAAAACCTCTAAATTTAATATGATTCAAGTAATTTTCGTCCAATCCATAACTCAAAAGGAATTTATAGAACAACTTAGGTCAGAAACACATTTTGTATGTGAAAAGGTTGCTTTCAAAATATCAACTCACAGAAAATCAGATAAATTAGTTTTACTCATCACCATGTTAATTATGGTGCATTTATGCCTTTCGGCCAAATCTAATCTTTCTGAATTCATCATCTTTGGGCATATGAACCACAAGAATTAGTTACTTCTCCACCACACCATCATGTATCCCTTAATGAATTAATATACAATCACCTCATTTGGAAGTATGACCACGCATTAAACTAGGATACATCCCAATCAGTATATGAGACCGGAATTTCTCAAACCCAATAAAGCGTGCCACTTTGGCGGTTACTACTCAATTGAATTCTTGAAACTCTCTCATATTAGGGATATAAACTTTACTACTCACATACATCAAATACATGTGATTTTAACTTTAGTGATAGGGGCAATAAATCACTAAAATCACATATCATGCTAATTACATTACTTTATTCATTAATAAAAATCAATCATACATACATACATATATACATATATATATACATATATATATATATATACACATACATATATATATATATATATATATATATATATATATATACACAACAGACTCCAATGAGATCATCGATCACAGCAATACAAGAAACTTCTCATAATAGAGAAAAAAACATCTCTTATGCACCCTGATTACAGATTACCAGAACAACATAAAAAAGAATGCTGATCTAGAGAATTTATCACAAGTTAACATCAATAGTAATACAAGATACACTAGATCGACAAGTCTGACAGCTGATTAACTATTACTTATGAGTTTCATAAGATAAACAATGTCTCAAATGTCAACAACTGATTTATTAGCCAATCTTAAGTAATAAATATCATTGCATCAACCGGTGGCATATAAATTGAGTCAAACCACAGAACCAAATATCTAAACTACAACAATAGATATTATTGCTCTGCTTAAATATCGTCATACTTCTTAACCATTAAGAAAAAATGTTCAGCTTGATAGACATTAACCAGTGACCAGATGAGTTTAGGTACAATATGCAATAACTTAACGGATATGCATTACCCACATTTAGTAGACGTGTTAATTAGTACAATTAGTTTGTCACGAGTTCTTAAGACGTCCATCATTCAAAGGTCACCAGCGTGTAAATGAGTATGCTTAAGCAACAAAAAATTTCATAACATTTACTGTTTCTCATCACCTCAATCCATAGCTTAATTACTATCCCATAATGGTTGTATCTCATTAAGCCAGCTTCAGTTCACAATAAAGTTTAATTTTTATTAATGAATCACACCATTATAATATTTATGTGATAATATACCTGTAATCCAACACTTGTATTTTTAAAATCACATAAAATACAAGAAAAATATGCAAAAATATACTAAAAATACACGTATTTAGGGCTTTGTATGTATTTTCACATCCATAAAATCATCAAATATATAAAATAATTACACCACAAGATAGAGAATGGGCATATGAATCCAACGCCGCCAACCATGCACCAATTGGACACTCCACACGCTCGCACGCGCCGCCTAAGTGCGAGGCCCGTGGAGCACACGCGCGTGGCATACTGACTGGTCAAAACCGGTCCGACCGATGGTGATCCGATCGGTTTTTGGTTCGAATGTTTGGTCCAGCCGCACAGTTCGACTAGTTGACTAGTCCGGTCAACGGTTGATCGGGTCAGGTCTGAGTTGCTGACGTCATCGTGATGTCAGCACCCCGCGTGTAGCGCATGCGCGGGCTGCACCCCACGCGTGGGGTGCATCTTCGACGCTCAGGCGGCATGTGAGAGCGCGTGGGGGCGCGTACGGCCTCCTCCGGTAACGAGCTGCCTATGGTTCTGCTCAACTCGATGAGCCTAGTCCAAATATATAATTTAATTTTATTTTTATTGAACGAAAAATCTCGAAAATCTCAAATTAGGGCAAAATCCTATATGTTCAAGTTCTAGAGTTATGGAGGCTCTGATAACACATGTTGAATGCAAATTGTGTAACTCAAGATCTGCATAACTAGAACAAGAACATACATGATTGAGTAAAATGATTAACGCACCTGTTTTGAGATCCATCGTACTTAAAGCAGAAGTGGAAAATGGATTACCCACATATCAAGGGGATTACCACGCATCAAGTCCTTCTCTTCTATTACTTTCCGTATCACTAGCTCAATGAGGCGGCTCCCTCACCTTTAGCGTTAGGTAAACACTCCTTATGTGAGGATACACGTGAGAATTAGGGTTATAGAAGAGACTTGAGCACTATTTATAGAGTTTTCAACTAGGCCCCCTCCTTACGGGTTAGGCTCAACTTGGCTCACACTAACCAGTCCAATATTAGACTAATTAAGAAACATTCTATCTCACCTTAGACTAACCCCATTTTACAATAACTGTAAAACTCTTACAAGGACCTTTTTTTGGCTCTTTTTCAAGTCATGGTCCGAGATCTTCCAAGTGTAAGAGAAAGGCGATGATGATGTCGTCTAGCTATTGCATCCCCCAGTCCTAACCCGCTAATTCCCCGAAAAGCACCCCTGCCCGATAAGCCTTCCTTACCCAGATGACCCCTCGTTGTTCCACCCCCGCTACCAAGTCCTAGATCTTAGGGAGCGAGTCTTTCACTTCTCCGCCAACACCATCGCAAGTCTCAAGGCAGAGGTCAACTGGCAATGTGGCAACACCAAGATATCGTCCTTCCAGTCCTTCATTGCCCTGGTATCGTGGTGCATGACGCGCGCTCGCTGCTTCCCACCTCTCGAACAACTGGTCGAGGCTAGACCCCTCACTCCTACCAGAATACTTTGGGAACGCCGTTACAATTTTTGGAGTGGTGATGACGGTGGGGGAATTGCTAGGCAGCAGCCTTGGGTGGGTGGTGTTGCTGCTGCATGCGATGGTGGCGGAGCACGGCAACGCAAAGCTTGCTTGAGTGGAACGAGGAGTGGATAAAAAGACCACAGGTGTACCGCCTAGACCAGACTTTTCAAAATGTATGGCAACGACTTTGGGCTCCGGAAGGCCGCGGTTCTGTGAAGTGGGTGTGCCAACAAGTTGGACGGCAAGGTCACAAGCTATCTGGGCTGCAAGGGAGGAGGAAGCGTCGACCTCAAGATTTGCCTTTCGCCGGCCACGATGGCGGCTCTCAAAGATGATGCCGTTGTCATGGTTGCCCTGACGGATTTGTAGGTCGGAAGGCTGACACGACACGGTGGTTATGCGCCAGTCGAGTCAACGCCTTTAGTTATCAAGAGGAATAAATACTTGTTGTTTGACTTGTAATTTTAAGTTGACTTGTCCCTCAATCTGTTGTGGATATATTATGGGTTTATTTTATGCTTGTGTATGAATTTATCTTATCACTATCAATTATTTCAAAAGTTTTAATCAAATCTCACATAATATTAAAGTTGGAAGTTCTGAACTTGAATCTTTCAAAACCCATTTGCCTTATCAATTAAATTTCCACACGTAATAATAGAAAAAAAATCAGATAAAGCGTGAGGGAGAGAATATTGAAATATTTAAATAATAAACTAGTCAAATCTTATTTTTGGTAGAAACCGTAAGGGAAATTATCATGATTACTTAGTTGCTTTGCTACTGTCATCAATTGAGTTCCTTTAAAAATATCATATTTTCACAAAAAAATATTATTTTTATCTATTGAGAAGGTTCTTGATGAAAAGTTTTTTGAGCTTTCTAGTTGATTGTCCACAACTATCTAAGAATCGAGTATGAATAACTTGCTATTCATTCGGTTGCTGGGATATAATGATCAAATGAGATATGAATTATGTAATTTTGATTTTTTTTGGTAAAATAAAAGAAGATAGGATTCCTGATTATTCAGAACTTAATAAATATACACATGCCTTCCTATATAAATTCTTTATTACACAATATGTATTTTCCAATTCTATGAAAAAGAAAATACCCACACACACTTTGAAGTCTTCTTACTCATTATATCAATTTTAAAAGGTAAACTCTTTTTGAATCTTTATTCTCAAATACCCTCTTTCATTTAGAAAAGAGTGTTTGTTTGGTAACGTCCTAAACAGTATCTAATTTTATTTTTGGTTCCCCGGAACAAAAATAAAAATAAAAATTCTCTTTGCAACTTTTTTATTCTCACGAATAGGTTTGAAATATAATTAAGTAGTTAAAAAAAAAGTTGCTTCTTTATTTTTGGGAACAACTCCAAAATCAAGTCAAATCATTTTTTTTACTCTTTTCTTTTTTTCTTTTCCTTTTCTTTTCTCTTATTCTTCCCCTAGCCATCGCAAAAATATAATAAAATTATTAAAAATATAATAAAATTATAAAATAAATATATATTTAAAATATGATAAATTTATATAATGAAATTAAAAATATATAATAAAATATAATGAAATTATTAAAATATTAAAAGAAATTTTAAAACATTTAATAAAATTATAACATAAAATTATTAACAATATGATAAAATTATATAATGAAATTAAAAATATATAATAAAAATATTTATAATATAATATAATATAATATAATATAATATAATAGCCTTATTAAAAATTTAAAAAGAAGATATAATAAAAGTATTAAAAAATTAGAAGAAATTCTAAATTACAAAAAAAAAAAAAAAAAAAAAAATTAAAGGTAGTACCAAACGTATTTCTATTTCGTGAATATAAATTTTGGGTAGTTACTTAACGCTCTCAAATACTTAAAAACTCGCCTAGGGAATAGAATAAAAAAGAATCATTTCTGAGTAGAAATTGTTTTTAGGAACAGAATGGTTACTAAATGCACCTTAAACTTTCATAAAAGTCTAATTAAAAACTGGGATAATTCTCTATGTCTTCTTATTAGATAAGAAAGAGATCTTGCCCATGCAATTGAATTTTAGGTTTTGATGAATCAACTTGGGTTCTTAATTCGTGCAGAGTTTTACAAATGGAAGTAATTTGATTGAATAAAATAGACAAAAAGGTGGAAAACATTGGATACTGAATTTACATGGTTCGGTCAATATGATCAATATCCATGAGGAGAATAGCACGATTATAGAACAACAGACGATACAATGACAATGATCAACCGCACTCGAGCACTTAAACACTTTCGATGTTTCCTAATCCCCAATTACATCCAATATCTCACCTAGTGTTCTGCCCTCACAATTTTTTACGAAATAATCTTTTAACCTCACAAGGAAATTACAAGGGAAATTACCTAAAAAGTCATAAACTTTTTTTTTTTTATAGCAAATTTAGTCCTAAATCTTTTACAATTGTACCAATTTAGTTCATGTGGCCGAAATTAGTCGGGTTTGGTGTGCGACATGGACGCCGGACGTCTGGTGAAAGCTAACATGGCAAATTTTAAATATTTTTTAAATATTTTTTTGGAATTTTTAAATATTTTTTGGAATTTTTTAATTCTTTTCCTTTTTTTTTTCACCTTCTCCTTCCTCTAGCCGGCTGGTGTCGGACGGCCGGTGTCCACATCGGCGTTGACTCGCCGGTTTGGCTGGATGGACTAAACGGGTACGATTGTAAAAGGTTTAGGACTAAGTTGGCTAAAAAAAAATTTAGGATTAAATTGGCACAATTGCAATAGGTTGAGGACTTTTTTGATAATTCTCCCGAAATTACATGCATCTTATCGCAATAATTTAATTGGCTTCAAATACCTATAGAACAAAATTCAAGAGATGTCCATTTATCATTGCGGTCCTCTCTTCAACTTATCCCTCTATATATATATATATATATATATATATATATGTTGATGTAGAGCTTTACTTGTGCAAGTTGAAGGAAATGAAATGCTTTTATATATATATATATATATATATATATATATATATATATATATACTGTTCATGTTGAGTTTTGCTTGTGCAAGTTGAAGGAAATAAAATACTAAACTAAAAGCTCCCTTTCAGCGTCAACTGCTGCTGAACAGTTCTTTTTCTTCTTGACAGGCCCAAAATTCCGGACCCGTGGCTTGAAAGAAAACAGAAGAGATAAGCAAAACTGGTCAAAAAGAAATTATGACCATTTTGGATGACTTCTTCTATTATATGCCACACTGAGGGAATTGTTCTATATATTTTACGGACCTACATCCTTTGGTTTGGGTCGTGCTTCATATATGGGCTCTAGCTTGAGACATAAATGAAGAAAAGATGACTGGAAGTAAGTGTGGTGCAACAAAATCAGCAGCATGTCGTCAATGTGGCAGCATATTAGTTGAGAATGAATGTAGATATTTTGTTTTATAAGACGGTTCATCATCAAAATTGTTCATTGAATACCTGTTATATGTTTCACGTACCGATTGATCCCAAGATGAAGCATGTATCGGTTCCACCTGGTCGCAATTTGCAACAAGTGCCAATGCCAAGCCCCACAAATTCTTCACCTGAAGAGCAAAGAACGATGAGGCGAATCATTTTACGGTGAAAAGGTTTACCATCCTTCGGAACTTTAGTTTGAAGTTGCAACTCCTGTTTTTGCCCTGATCTATCGTTCAGATTTGGGGTGGAAAGTTTATGCCCATTGGCAGATCAGTTGGAGCATGATAATGCGGCGGCTTGTTAGAAAGTCCAAAACATGTGGAATTTGACTTGATGGGGATGGATGCATATGAAAATATGAAATAAGCTTTAATATCGTGTTGAAAAGTCCAATTCAAAAGTTTAAGCTAATACATAAAAGACCGCATGAATATAAATGGTATATGAGACTTGCCGTCAAGCAATGTGAGACAATATTTTAACATAATTAGAGTAACTAGCATACTTTTGTATAGAACATTGTCGCTTGCGTGACTGCCAAGTAATGGGATAGAAATTGGCATGTAGGGTTTCAATTATCGATCGAAGTTTGAACTAGATTTTCAAAGCGATCTTCATAGTGGGCAATGCAGAGAGCCCTCTTTTTCTTTTGGTGAAACAAGTTCTCTCTCTCGAGTCTCTACTTTCACGAGTCTTGAAGTTTTATTTGGTCAGTCGCATGAATGACTTTCGAGCCTATGAATGCGTCCGCAGTGTCCGATTTCAAGGTGTTCTCGTCTATGTGCTTCACTTGCCCGCCTCGTGGAGGAAAATGTGCTATTGAAGGCTTAGAACATTCCGACTAGATTGGACTACAACCTGCAGGGAAGGACAACACCGATATATGATGAATACTCATAAACAACAAGAATAAATTACCCACGGACCGCCAATTATGGTGTCTCATTTGAAAGCCACAGCGAGAATCATCCCACTATGACAAATCTCCGAATCAATCGATTCAATGCTTGAATACCAAAAGAAGAATTTTGGGGAAGCTGAAAATTGTTGATATCGCAATTTGCCTAATCAGAGGCATAGATTGAATGAGTGATGATGAAAGGTGAGGAGTTGACCTGATGGCAATCGGCCGTTCAGGGCACTAAAAAGTAAAAGGGGAGATCCGAAGCTGTCCGCTCCCCCCCCTCTCCTCTCTTTGCCTCAAGCTTTCACTCACCAAAAATTTGCTTTGCTCGTCTTCTTTGCTTCTCCTCGTCTCTCCTCTCTCCCGCAGCTTCATCCGCTGCTCCACGTGCTCAGAGTAGTTTAAGGGGAAAAGTACTAAAAAAATCCTAAATTTATTATATTAATACCAATTCAATCATAAACTTTTCAATTTGACTAATTTAGTCCTAAACCATTTCACATTGATAACATTCAGTCCATCCAACCAATTTTGTCCAACTGGTATTGACGTGGATGTTGGCCAATGGTTAGACACTGACGTGATAATTTTTAAATATTTTTTTATGTTATTAATTTTTCCTCTTTTTTCCCCTTTTTCTTTCTAGTGCTGGCCAGTGCGAGAAAGTCCAAGGAGGAAGAAGAAGGAAAACAAAAGGAAAAAGAAAGATAAAGGAAAAAAAGAAAAGAAAAAAATTAATAAAAAGATTTGGAAAAAAATTAAAAATTATCACGTTAACATCGAGCCAACCCTTGATGTCCACATCAGCATTGACCGGTCAAAATTGTCCGGATTGACTGAATTAATATTAATGTGAAAATGTTTAGAACTAAATTAATCCAATTAAAAAGTTTCAAACTAAATTGGTACAAATGCAATATTTTTAGGACTTTCTTGGTACTTTTCTTGTGGTTTGAGTTCTCTTTTCCATATGTACTCACTCTCCCTCCACTTCTGCTCCTGTTTGCTCCATCTTTCTACATTAAACTTCCAATTTGCATGCAGTAATGGACAACTCAGAGACTCCTTTTCTTATCAGTACAGAAAAATAGAAAAAGATCGCAAAGAGGGCATTAATTGTATTGCATGAACGAGGCGTTGTTAGTTCACTGCTAACACTTGGAGCTGTCACTGCATGCATCATGACTATCACCGGAATTTCGAAATTCATGTTCATGCAGACGGACAAAAGAGTAGAAATGACTCGCTCTCAACAAATACATATACTCAATTCCTTCCCGTTCATAGGTTTACTGGTTAACAACATTCTGCGATGGAATCTTGTCCCAAAACGATCAGTACAACTAATAGAATCTTGTCTCTGTTTACTTGTTGAATCAGCTTGAATCAATCTTGTATTTTGCAAGCGATAGCTCGGCGGGGGTAAGCCGAAAACAAGCATCACACATGAGGACCAATCCAGGTGTAAGCAGAAATTAGCTTGCAAAAAAGTTAAAGTTAGCAATACTATCCATATGAAATGCAACCCAATTGTACGCCATAAATTTCAAAATTCGAAACCCAAAAATTCAACAAAGCAGACCTACCTCAATTTTGGACATGCTCGAATATGCGTTGCTAGCTTTGATCCAAGTAAATGAGATCTTTTGTACCATTCTAGACAATGATTTATTCGAAAAATAAAATTCTAATATTGCAATCGATCGCAGTGAATAATGCTGGCTGTGCTAATGTTGACCTGAACAACCCTATCTTTCATCAAAAGCGGAATTTGGAGCTTTTTTTCGGTCACTTTGGCCATTTATTTTGACTCAATTGCAAGTAAGTGACCTATGCTCTCATGTCAAATTAGAAGCTTGAGGCAAAATGCCCCTATCATGGCACGGATAATGGCACGTGACACGCACATGTTGTCTGCTGGTCATGACTTATTTAAAACAAGCATCACTACAAGGGTTCTTTTACAAAAATCAACCTCCCTTTAGGAGCCTTTTTGAATATTTTTTTTCCTTTTAAGCAAGTACCTTTGTGAGTGTCTTCCCCTAACGTATGAAATCATGCAAATCTAATGTGCAAAAAGGTTAGATTCGATGCCCGGCAGAAGATCATCAAATTTCAACTGTGGCACTACCTTACTGTCATCTCATTTTGGCTATGATCAGAGCACAAGTGGCAGTTCATTTGGAAGCCGACAGGAGCGGTTTGTGTGGGTGGAATTCGAGGTTGTCTAAGCAAAGCAGGAAACGTTTTCAATATTTTATCAGAACGTGGGGAGAGAGAGAGAGAGAGAGAATGAAAAGGCTCGAGTATTGCTTGGGGAGCAAGGGATGTGAAGATTAGCCGGCCCTAGTTTCTTTCTTTTGCTAATAAGATGAAAGGTCAGACTCTTATACTAGTCAAACGCAGAGCAGCTTCTGCAGTCGTCAAAGTCCGGTAGTTGGTGGGAGCAATCTGATTTTCAGATTTTCGGGTTACCCGATGGGAGTTGTTGCTCCATTTTAATCTGACCCAATAAAAAATTCTAGAGACATGCCATCGTAGTCGTCATTACCCCACGTAAACGACTCCATGGGCACTAGGCATCGACCGATTTGCATGGCCCCAGGATCCCCATGTAAATAAATAACACCAACCATCCTCTTCAAGGTGAGGGCTGAGTCATAAGCGCAATCATCTTCCGAGTCTCAACAAACACGACCCTCGCAATGACTCCTCCTCCTCCTCCTCGATCCGTCCGATTCATCTCCGACTGCTTCGTCAAACCTCCCCAACTTCCCGACGGCTGGAACCGTCCTCTCCACTTGCCGCCATGGGACCTCGCCATGCTCTCCTTCCACTACATCCAAAAGGGCCTCCTCTTCCCCCTCCCCCCTCGCTGCCTCGACCCTGGCTTCGACCGCCCCGCTTTTATCTATTCCTTCTTGGAGAAGCTCAAGCGCTCTCTCTCTTCCGCCCTCTTCCACTTCTACCGGCTCGCCGGCCGCCTTGCAACCCTCAAGCAGACCGACCCCCCGTTCTTCACCGTCTTCGTCGACTGCACCAACAGCCCTGGGGCTTGGTTCATCCATTCCACACTCGACATGACTGTGGCCGACATACTGTCCTCGACCTACGTCCCGGATGTTGTCCAGTCGTTCTTTGACCATGACCGGGCGATTAACCACGATGGCCGTACCCTGTCCCTGCTGTCTGTGCAAGTCACCGAGCTTGCCGATGGGGTCTTCATCGGGCTCTCCATGAACCACGCCAACGGCGACGCACCTCATTCTGGCTCTTCTTCAACTCGTGGTCCAAGATCTTCCAAGTGCAAGAGAAAGGTGCCATTGATGTTGTTCCACTATCGCGTCCCCCGGCCTTGACCAGATGGTTCCCGAAAAACCATCCCAGCCCTTTAAGCCTTCCTTACACTGATGATCCCTCGTCGTTCCTCGCTTGCTTTAAAGCCCCTGAGCTCATGGAACGAGTTTTCCATTTCTCAACTGACACCATCGCAGGGCTCAAGGCGGAGGCAAACCGGCAATGCGGTACCGCCAATATCTCATCCTTCCAATCCTTGACTGCCCTTGTATGGCGGTGCATTGCACGCGCCCGCCGCTTCTCGCCCAGCCAGGTCATAGTTTGCCGGATGGCTGCAAACAATCGGGCAAGGCTTGACCCTCCGCTCTTGCCGGAATACTTCGGAAACTCAGTCACACCATTGAGGACGGTTGCGAAGATGGGGGAACTGATGGGTAGCAGCCTTGGGTGGGTAGCGCGACTGCTGCATACAACAGTGGCGGAGCATAGCAACGCAAAGCTGAGGGAGTGGAACGAGGATTGGATAAAGAGGCCACAGGTCTACCACCTGGAAAAGACGTTCGACCAATACAGCATCATGATGGGGAGCTCGCCAAGGTTCGACAAGTACGGCAACGAGTTTGGGCTGGGGAAGGCCGTGGCTTTGCGAAGTGGGTATGCGAACAAGTTCGACGGCAAGGTCTCAGCTTATCCAAGCCACGAAGGATGTGGAAGCATTGACCTCGAGATCTGCCTTTCGCCGACGATGATGGCACTCCTCGAAGTTGACCCGGAATTCATGGCCACCGTGACGGATTTGTAGGTGGGAGGGCTAAAGTTGAAAGTGCTAGTATGAACACCTAGAGGGGGTGAATAAGTGTTTGAAATAAACCTTGGCAAATAAATGCGGAGTAAAATAAGTTTCGAGTAAAGTCTGAATAAGGATCAAAGTCTAATAAGCGAGCCACCAGATTTCTGGTAGATGTTCAGAAGTTTGTTCTATTCAAAATTTGTTATGTAATAGAACAGAATTCTGAAATAACCTATAAGTATGCAAAAGACTTAAATATGAAGAGTTAAGGAAAGAGAATGTTGTACACGAAATTTATAGTGGGTCGGCTTAGATCAAGCCTATGTCTACTCTCCCACGCTAACAGCTTTACGCTGGATTCCACTATGCAATCAACAAGAGATTACAACTTTGAGTGCAAACACTTAGTGGTAGATCACACTATCTCACTAAGTCACTCTTTTGGTATTTCTCTCACGATCATAAACATTTAAGCTCACGAGAGACAAATGTATGATCGAAGGTTGCTCAGACTTTGGAAATATAAATTCTACGCTTCGTCCTCTTACTTGCTCATCAGTCCTTGATCTCCTTAAATACTCCTTGACTTCCAAACTAGCCATTGGACAGCATTTAGAGAATCGTCTTTGTGGCATCCTCAATTTTATTTTGGCAACTTATCAAGATGTGAGGTTGTGATTAATTGAATTGTGAAATTCTAGACTTTGGTTTATTGAGTTGTAATTGAATTATTTTGGTGGACATAGTGGCTATGAGGTTTAAATTGGTTAGTGTTTGGAATTGAGTGAATTTATGTATACATATATGCTCTACGGCCAAGGAATTACTTGGGTGGGTCAAGGCTTAATTTAATTAGGCTCATGTGGGCTTAATGATTTAATGTAATTGGACCAACTAGGCCCAAAAGAAATGCAAGCTTCGGCCAAGGAGAGGGAGAGCTTGGTGAGGTGGCGTCAAGCTGTCCACCTCACTGCCACATGTCGCCGCGCATGGAGTGGAGACTCTAAAGCTTGATAAGTGGCAATTGAGGTGTAAAAGAAGGGAGTGACCGGCCATTTAGCCCTCTAGGTCGACCAAAGAGAGAGAAAGTGAGAGAGTGAGAGAGAAGGAGGAAATTCGGGCAAGAAGAAGAGGGAGGAAGGACCGAGAAGTTGCTGCATCGTTTGTCACCGTTTCTCCATCGTTTTTGCTCAAATCAAAGGCAAGATCAATCTCTGGTCTTCTCATGCTTCTTGTGATGGTGTGTAGTGGTAGAAATCATGAAATTCTTGGCTGGATGGTTGAGTTTTTAGAGGGAAACCAAAACCGGAGTAAATCGGGTCACTAAGAACAGCTTTGCACGGTTTGCTTGTATGCGTTGGTAGAGGTTCTTAGAGTGGGAATTGGACCTTGATGTCTTCATGGAAGTTGTAGAACACCTCTTGAAATGTAACATAGTCGAAAATGAGGGCATTTGAATGGGGTTTGAGGGGTGAAAACCAATTCCTTAGGAACCGGAGGGTTTTCGGAGTTGTTTGTAGACCTTTCAATCTTGATGCTAGCGGTTTGTATAGTTGTGTTGGGAATTACGATTCGACCTCCTCTTATGATTTGTTGAGGACATCTTGGGGTACACCATACTAAAAATTGAGCCCATTTCGTTCAGTCTAGCTTGGTGAAATGCTTGAGTTTTCTTGTCGTTGTATTCTGGAAATTGTTGGATTGAACACAGAAACTTGCGTGGCTATTTTGGTGATGTTTTTGTGGTTTTCTTAACTCGATTTCTTCATGAAAGTTGTGCATTACTTGCTGGTGTATAACATATCTAAAAATCAGAACAAAAGAAGGTGGATAGATAGCTCAATTGAGGTCGTTTTGATGTGATGTTCTGCTGGGCGGTGATAAACAGTATACCGAGGATTAGTGTGAATTGTGGAAACTCCTGGAGCACGAATTTGGTGATGATTTCTTCATGGAATGTGTTCATTAGACTCTTGGCTACAACATAGTTAAAAATGGTGATTTTTGAACAACATTATGGCATTAAATTTCTTGAAATATGAATACCGTGTATGCTGGATGTTGTGAATAGAAAACCTGTTTTTGTAAAATTCATATCTTCTCAAGTGTGAGCTATTTGAGAATAATTCCTTGATGAAAGTTGTGCTATTAAGTATGAATTTTGCTGTGGTTAAATGGTAGTACATGATATGGCCAAATAAATGGTAAAAATATGGATTCTTTGAAGGCTATGTATGCTGTTTTGCAAAGATATGGTTGTGATGACATGGCCGTGTGTCATTTCCTTTGGTATTCATCATTGGAGTGTGCATATTACATGAGGAGCATTCCATGTGGCCATAATTGTTATGTATGCATGAATTTCATACTTTATTAAGGATATATGTGGTTTAAATGAGTTGTCTTTTCAACGAATACATGCTGAATCGTGGAGCATTGATATGTTAAAGCATGTTGAGTGAAATTCATGTCATGTGAGTGAATATACATGGCATTGCTTGCTGTTTTTGCTCATGAATAGCATGGAACATGTAATGAGGCATGTTTAAGTGAAATCCATGTCTTGTGAGAGAGGACATGTGATGTAGTTTGCTGTTGCCTAATTGAACATCATGTAACATGTCATAAGAGCATGCATATGAAAGAGATAATTGCATGACATGGGTGATTATTCCTCCGGAGTATCGAGATGCCCGGCCAGGGAGTGAAAATGCCGGATGTCCAGTAGCCCTGTGTGCGTAAATCTGGATGGCCTCGGAGTTGAGATGCCCGGAGCGTTGGGGGTGCCGGAAGCACGGAGTGTGTGTGCTGTGAATGCCTCGTGATGCCGGTTGGGGTGCGAGATGCCCGGCCGGGGAGTGTAAATGCCGGAAGCACGGAGCGTGTGTGCCGTGATGCCTCACGATGCCGCTTTTGGGTGTGAGATGCCCGGAATGTGGGGGCCGGAAGCCGGTTGGTTCTTACCGGGATTTGCATTTGAAATTGCAAGAATTTGATATGAATGCATGAGCATTGTGAAACTGTGAAAGGTGCACATAAAGTTGGTCATATGCATGAGCATTGTGAAACTTTAAAAGGTGCACACGACATTGTTGATATGCATGAGCATGAATTGAGCTGATCATGTGAGTCATGCACATGGGGTGAAACATTGGCATATGTGTTCGCTGAATGATGTGACATACTCATATGTATAAAAGATGCTAATGTGAAATGTGTATGGGTGATGAACTAGGTGAACATGAGAAATACTTGCACTATGAGCACACATGGTTGATGGATGTATGCTTTGAGGTTAATGTCAAGGCATGTGGCTGAAATGTTCACCGTGATCATGATTTTGATATTCAAAAGCTTTTGATTGTCTTGTGAGATTATGAAAGGCTTGCATGACAAGAGGTATGTACATTGTTAAAATGCTGATTTGTGAAAGCATGATGTGACCGCAACTTGATGACTGAAATGCTTGTCTATGTTGCTTACATGTTGTTGTGATGTGCTTGATTGCAAGGTATGGGTAGTCTAGAGATTATATCTTTGCTGAGTGGTTGTACTCACCCCTTTTGGGGACTAACATTTTAGACTAGACAAGATACCTCTACCGACACGGCCACCAATAGATAGACCGAGTGGCTGGATATGGTTGCCAGGAGGAGGACAGCAAAGGAAGGAACTTTTGGACGCTGACACTGATCGATGGACTTTAAGTATATGACTGTTGGAAGAGATGTCGGTCATCTTTTGAAATATAGTCAAGTATAGAAATACGACGGCATTTTGATGTACCGACTAATGATGTCCATCTTCTACTATATAGAGTGTTCGGTCTTGACTTTCTACTCGATGAAATAGTTGGTGTGCATTATATTATGATTGTCGAGGAAAGAAATGAAGATGTTAATTTTACTTCCGCTGTAAGATTTTGCGCTGGGACCGTTTCGCCAAAAAAAAAAAAAAAAAAAAAATGAGAGCCCAAGAATTTACGGCTCAATATGTAAAGCGAAGTTAGATAAGTAATTGTGGCAGCCTCAGTTGGTTCAGGGGTGCTACAGTCTTCCAATCTACTCATTGGACAGATCTGTATTTAGAAGATTTGATAGCCATTGAGTGACAAAAGTAGAATCCTAAATTGATTTTGGTCGCCCATACAAATAGAATCTTAGTTTCCATAAGTAGAGTTTTTCGTATAGAAAGTTATTGTCTTCAAGATCCAATTGTCAGTTAATTAGATTGAGTCAATCAAATCTATCTTGATGTTGAATCCAAACCAAATCACTAGCCGTTATATGTTTGGGGCTTGTGTTACGTTCTGTCAAGTTGTTTCGTTCTAAACATACTTCATTCTGATTCTGCTATGTTCTGTCTCGTTCTAGATGTGGAGTCTGAGAGTCTTCAAATTGAAGTAGAGTCTAAGTGTCTTCAGACTGAAATAGACTTTACAATCTGGACGTAAGTTTGAACAGATTCTGCTTTTGAATAAATTTAGCCTTAAAATCTGGACATAGTTTGAATAAGTTCAGTTTCGGCATAAAGTCTGTCTTCCAGTTCTTCCAAGTATAGATTTTGATAAAATCCTTTATATGTTCTATCATCTGCATAGTCTTTTACTCAACCATTAAACACGTTAGTAGCCTTTGATTTATTTTGTCATTTTCAAAACATCATAAAGGATTTCCCTAACAATCTTTCCCTTTTTGATGACGACAAAACAATATCTAAATATGCAGATGTGTAATCACACTTTCTAAAAGTATTAATAAATCAAAGCAATTCAAATCAAAAGTAGCAAAAGATAGCAGATAGATTGAGCATAACAATATATAGAAAAATAATCGCAGCTCAATATTATGCAATAAATTATATCAACCAATCAACACATATGCATATTATATTCTCTCCCCCTTCTTGTCATAATCAAAAAGTGATAACAATAGATATAGTATCACGTAGAGAATATAAAACGATAACAAATATATCTTGCATGAAACACAATTTCCAAAAAAATTATCTTTTATAAAGTAAGTCAAATATTAAAGATATGTAATATGACTCACTTCGATCACATATATCAACAAATATCCTATAAAAATCACGAATGCATTATAAAATTCACTTCCCTTTTTGTCATAATAAAATGATAATATCAATAAGAGATTGTTAATGACAAAAGGAAATAAAAGATGCACTAACCAGATTTTATAGAACTTGGTAAGTTCTAACACATTTATCTTTTCTTTCCTTTCATAATAATGAAGATCAAGATCGATTCGAAAAGATTTTTCCATAATCGATCAATTCTCCCCCACAATTTGTTGCCTTTTTGAGTTTGATCACGATTCTTTTCCTTTTCTTTTGGATTCACATCCTCCCCCTTTCGTACGACACATAACGGATTTCCTCAATAATTTGCAAAAACTTAGCACAAAGAAGAGAATTTTTTTAGCCTCCTTCCTCTGATTTTGCGGATCAAACTTGCAATCTTCGCATGAGATGCTTTTTTTGATTGCACCATGATTTGCGTAGATTTGCAATCATTCTTCCCTTATAGAATTTCCTGCAATCAACTCATTTCCTTTTTAGTATCCATCAATTTGGATCCTTCCATTTCGTTAGAGCAAAATGTAAAATCTTCAAAGATAATCAAATATTATTTCTTAACTCATCATAACATATTATTTAAGGAAAGAATATTATGCACAATAATATATTGAAAAAGAAATTCTTGCTTAGTCAAAGCACAATAAAATTAGGGAGAATGAAATCCTTGAGTATCTAGGAATATCTTGCATAATGAACATCATGTAGAACAAATTTTCACTTTGCTAAATATGACAAAATCTGAGAATATAAAATCAAACCGAATAAACTCATTTGTTTCTAAGCAAAATCACACGTATTAAATCAAATCTCAACTCATGGATCACAAAAACAAATCACTCGATTCTTCCTTTAATAAAACAAATCATAGAATATGATCATTATAAAATCTTAATCAACCAAGGATATATCGAATATTAAACATAATGAGAATTATGTGCCCAAATAAAAATACATTCCTTACCAAATTCTCTTTCTTATGTTCCTTTATTTCCTGCAAAAACAACTCATCTTTTCTTTGGTACCCATTTTTTCTTGAGTCCATGAGAGTTAGTAGGGTATGCTGTTTTTACCCAATCTTTCTTAACAAGTCTCCAGACTTTAGGACGTTCTTTCTCAAAGTGTTATAAATCTCCATAATTTGAACACTTGAGGGCATTTCGACCAACATGTTTTATAAATATCCTTTGAAAATGCTTCTTCTACGCAAGTCTAGGAGGTCTTTGTCTAAGTCTCTCCTTGACTTTAGGAAAATCTATTAGAGTATCACTTTTCTTATTGAAACCAAGTCCCGACTTATTATAGTAGGCTTGATCTAAGCCGAACCATTATAAATTTCATGTGCAACATTCTCTTTTCTCAACTCTTCATATTTAAGTCTGTTGCATACTTACAGGTTATTTCAGAAGTTTGTTCTATCGCATAACAGATTCTGAACATTTATTAGAAATTTGGTGGCTTGCTTATCAAACTCTGATCATCATACAGACTTTGCTCGCAACTTACTTTATTTCGCATTTATTTCTCAAGATTTCTTTTAAATACCTATTCACCCCTTTCTAGGTGTTCGTACTATCACATTCAATTGGTATCAGAGCCAAGTGCTTGTTTTTTTAAAGTGTTTTTACTTTTGAGCTAAAGATCTTCTATGGCTAGTATCTTAGCACAAGAACATATGGAAGGGCAGAGTAACACCAGACCACCATATTTTGATGGAAAGGAATACAACGTTTGGAAGAACAAAATGAAGACATTCCTAAGATCCAGAGATCTGTTGCAATGTGATGTTGTGGAAAAATGAATTAATCCTATTGAAGAAAAATCCCTTGGAGTTTTGAAGTTGACAAAACAGCATTTACAGTACGGTCTGAAGATTCCAAGATTCAGTCAGTTACGTCTGAAGTTTTCAAAGTCTAAAGGTTTTCAAAGACAGTCAGACCCAGAAGTTCGGTCTGAAGTTTTACAGTCTGAAGACCTTCAAGACTCAGTTTCAGTCTGACGACCTTCAAGAACCAAATCTAAGTCTGAAGACAGTTCGTGATTTTTACAGGCTGGCCACAGGTTATTTTTATGGTTAAGGAAAGTAAGATATTGGATTCTATATTTCCTAATCTTAACCATGGAATATCTCTCGACCGTGATCGTGAGCTTGGAAGATTTATTCTTCGGATTTTATCCGTTGAAGATCAAGTTTATTTTTGAAAGAATCTAATTTTGGGAACTCAAGATCCCGATTGTATGGGCGAACAAGATTGACGAGCTACTGTCTACTTACGTTTTCGGCGACAAGGAGATCACTTAAATTGATTCAGTCCAACGGATTGATTGGATGAATTTTTGGTAAGTGCCAACGGGTATGAAGGCACGGAAGCTATTTAAGGTGGATCGATGTTGCTTGGAAATAAGGAGAGACTGGGTAGAAAAATCTCGATGTTACAATCTCCAAAATCACTTGTTCTCCAAAATCTTTCATGTTCGAATTGTGTATCGAAGAGAGTTACGTATAGTGCGAAAGCAAAGGGAAGCCGTAGGAGAGACCGTCTATTGAAGAAGTCTAGTTCGTGTACCGTAACAACTCTCAATTGCTACATAGTGATTACGGCCCGGTTGGCTGCCCGGCTTGAGAGTGGACGTAGGCTTGGACTAAGCTGAACCACTATAATCCTTGTGTCAATTCTCTTTTACCCTACTCTATTTACTTTATGAATATGTGCTTTATTTGTTATTGATATATCTTTGATATTAACGTATTCTATCGCAAAAGATTCCAAAAGAATTCCACAACAACCTATTCACCCCCCTCTAGGTTGATTCACTAGCCTATTTCAAATCCTACTGCTGCGTTTACATCAAATAAGAATGGCAAAGACAAAGAAACCAAACCCCCTACTCCTATGTCTCGGACAGAAATGTCCAAAAGATAAACTCTTGATGCAAAAGCCATTTATTCTTTATATTGCACATTGTATCATGCTGAATATAACATAATCTCTTTATGTGAAACAACAAAAGAAGTTTGGGATAGACTTCATATTACTTATGAAGGGACTGATCGTGTAAAAGAGACGAAAGTAAACTTCCTGCTCGGCCAATATAAATCCTTCAAGATGAAGTCAGGAAATTCGATTAGAGATATGTTCAGCCGTTTTACAGAAATTGTAAATGGTTTAGCATATCAAGGTCAGCTAATTTCTTCCCCAATGAAGGTCAACAAACTCTTGCGAGGTCTCTCAAAAGATTAGAACCATGTTAAGACCTTAATTCGGGAGACTCAAAGGATTATGCCACTCTTCGTTGATGAATTGATTGGCACTCTTCAATTCTACGAAATGGAACAAATCAACGATGAAGATCTCGAAGGTAAGAAGTCCATCGCTTTAATATTTAACACTGATTCTGATGATATAGAATCAAAAAATGGCATGGATGACAAAGAACTTGCTTTTATGATCAAGAAATTCAAAAAGCTAAGTAGAAAAGGAAGGAAATTCAGGGGAAGAAGACAATACAAGTAGAATGGTTAGAAAAGAACAATGAAATAAGATGACAAGCGAGGAAATATATGCTTAATAACACATTCAGACTCAGACTCAGACTTAGATTCGAAATCAGAATTAGACTCAGAATCCAAGTCTAACTCAGACATAGACTTAGAATCAAAGTTTGACTCAGACACAGATTCAAAATCCGATGAGGAAATTGAAATAAGTCATTCAAAAATTCCTATCATAGTTTCAAAGTAAATAAATGAGCTCTGCTTAAACCTCAAATCTTTTCTTAAAAGGATCTTCTAACTTAAAAAGGAGAATTCTCGGGTTAGGCAATAGGATATTTCTCGAAAAGAAAAGTTTGAAATTTTGCAAAAATATTTTCTACAAACAAGAGAAAGTCGAGATTTACCTGTCAAAGAAAATGATTCTTTAAAGAAAGAATTTTCAAATATTTCAACAAAATTTTTAAAGGGCTCAAAAACATTAGAGCATATTCTTTCCATATAAGTTTCTTACTATAACAAGTCGGGACTTGGTTTCAATAAGGAAAGTGATTCTCTAATAGATTTTCCCAAAGTAAAAGAAAGAATTAGACAAATACCTCCTAAACTTGCTTACAAGAAGTATTTTAAAAGGATATTTACAAAACATGTTAGTCGAAATGCCCTCAAGTGTTCAAATTGTGGAGAGTTGAGACACTTTAAGAAAGAAAGTCCTAAAGTCTGGAAACCTATTAAGAAAGATTTGATTAAATTAGCATACTCTACTAACTCTCATGGACCCAAGAAAAAATGGGTACCAAAGAAAAGATAAGTTGTTTTTGCAGGAAATAAATGAAAAGAAGAAAGAGAATTTGGTAAGGAATGTATTTTTTATTTGGGCGCATAATTCTCATTATGCTTGATATTCGATATATCCTTGGTTGATTCAGATGTTATAATGATTATATTCTATGATTTGTTTTATTGAAAAAAGAATCGTGTGATTTGTTTTCGTAATTCGTGTGTTGAGATTTGGTTTAATACATGTGATTTTGTTTAGAGCCAAATGAGTTTATTTCGTTTGATTTTATACTCTCAAACTTTGTTATATTTTGCAAAGTGAAAATCTATTTTACGAGATATTAATTTAATTATGCAAGATATTCCTAGATACTCAAGGATTTCATTCTCCCTAATTTTATTGTGCTTTGACTAAGCAATAATTTCTTTTTCAAGATATTATTGTGCATAATATTCTTTCCTTAAATAACATGTTATGATGAGTTAAGAAAGAATATTTGATTATTCTTGAAGATTACATATTTTACTCTAACAAAAAGAAAGAATTCAAATTGATGGATACCAAAAAGGAAATGAGTTGATTGTAGGAAATTCAATAAGAGAAGAATGATCGCAAATCTAGACAGATTTTGGTGCAATAAAAGGTGTCTCATGCAAAAATTGGTATTGATTTTTTTTTTTTTTTTTTATCAATGGTATATTTCAAACATATACCTTGGGTAAGAGAATTTTTTTTTTTTTTTTTTATCATCCCGCCTTACAAATTTCTACATGCATTTATCATGATTTTGGATGATTGCTTATCATTTAAATTGCAAATATAATATAAGGCATTGCAATTTTTTTTACATGATTTAGCGTGATAGAAATATCATCTTTCTTTTTGAGAAATGCATCAATAATATACTTTTGAGATTTATGCTCAAGGAAATCCCTTTGATATTAAAAGATATTATTGCGTATTTATGGTTACTCTTGCTACATTCTTTGAAGATATCTTATATCTAGCAACTTTGATCCACAAATCGAAGGAAGATATTACGTGACATTTTTGCAAAGATTGTTATTTGTTATACAAGAATTTGCAGGTGGCAAAAAGAATCCTTTATATGAATTTTGGAAAGCTTGATCTGAAAATTGTGGAGATTCTATACTATTTTCTAGAGGCTCAAAGATTCTCTTCCTTGTGTAAAGTTTTTACAGATTATTGAGGAAATCCCTTATGTGTCGTATGAAAGGAGGAGAAAGCGAAATCCAAAAGAAAGGGAAAAGAATCGTGATCAAACTCCAAAAGGCAACAAATTGAGGGGGAAATTTGATCAATTAAGGAAAAATCTTTTTGAATTGATCGTAATCTTGATTATTATGGAAGGAAGGAAAAGGTAAATGTATCCGAATTTATTAAGCTCTACAAAATCCGGTTAGTGCATCTTTTATTATCTTTTGTCATCAACAAATCTCTTATTTATATTGTTATTTATTATGATAAAAAGGGAAGTGAATTTTATAATGCATCCATGATTTTTATTGGATAGTTGGTGATATATATGATCAAAGTGAGCTATACTGCATATCTTTATCATTTGACTTACTTTGCAAAAGATGATTTTTCTGGAAATTATGTTTCATGCAAGATATATTTGTTATTGTTTTATATTCTCTACGTGATACTATTTTTATTGTTATCGCTTTTTGATTATGACAAAAAGGGAGAGAGAATATAAATATGCATATGTATTGATTGGTTGATATAATTTATTGCATAATATTGAGCTGTGATTATTTTTTATATATATTGTTATGCTCAATCTATTTGTTATCTTCTGCTATCTTTTGATTTGAATTACATTGCTATGATTTATTAACATTTTTAGAAAGTGTGATTACACATATGCATATTTAGAGATTGTTTTGCCATCATAAAAAATAGGGAGATTGTTAGGGAAATCCCTTATGATGTTTTGAAGATGACAAAATAAATCAAAGACTATTGATGTGTTTAATGGTTGAGTAACAGACTATGCAGATGATAAAATGTGTAAATGATTTTATCAAAGTTTATTCTTGGAAGAACCAGAATACGGACTCTATGCTGAAGCTGAATATGTTCAGACTGTGTCCAGACCTTAAGGCTAAATCTATTCAGAAGCGGAATATGTTCAAACTTACATTCAGATTATAAAGTTTATTATGAAGATTTCGAGACTTCTGTGTCAAAGTTTGAAGACTGCCAGACTTTTGTGTCAAAGTCTATTTTACATCAGAAGTCTGCCCTTTTTGACAAATTCCGGACTGAATGCACGTGAAGAAGGAAGACGCTTAAACTCTACTTCAAACGGAAGACTCTCAAAGTTTACTTCAGATAGAACACTCTTAGACTTTATGTCCAGAACGAGACATAAGTCCAGAACGTGACAAAGTCCAAAATGAGACACAAGTTCAGAACATAACAGATTCAGAACGAAGCATGTTAAAAAAGAAATAACTTGACAGAATGTAACTTAAGCCCAAATCATATAACTGCTAGTGATCTGGTTCGGATTCTACATCAAGATAGATTTGATTGACTCAATCTAATTGATTAACAATTGGATCTTGAAGACAATAACTTTCTATACAAAGAAACTCTACTTATGAACATCAAGATTCTATTTGTATGGGCGATCAGAATCAATTTTGGATTCCATTTTTATCACTCAACGGCTACCGAATCTTCTAGATACAGATCTGTCCAATGGGTAGATTGGAAAACGATTCTCAAGATACTGTCTAACGGCTAGTTTGGAAGTGGAGGAGTATTTAAGGAGATAAAGGACCGATGAGCTAGTAAGAGACAGAGTGTAGAATTTATAGTTCCAAAGTCTGAGCGACCTTCGATCATACACTTGTCTTTGGTGAGCTTAAACGTTTGTGATCGTGAAAGAAATACTGAAAGAGTGACTTAGTAAGATAGTGCGATCTACCACTAAGTGTTTGCACTCAAAGTTGTAATCTCTTGTTGATTGCATAGTGGAATTCAGCTAGAAAGCTGTTAGTGTGGAAGAGTGGATGTGGGCTTGATCTAAGCCTAACCATTATAAATTTTGTGTGCAACATTCTCTTTCCTTAACTCTTCATAGTTAAGTCTGTTGCATTCTTACAGGTTATTTCAGAAGTCTATTCTATTACATAATAGATTTTGAACATCTACCAGAAGTTTGGTGACTCGCTTATCAGACTTTGATCATTATTCAGACTTTGCTCGCAACTTATTTTATTTCGCACTTACTTGTCAAGGTTTCTTTTAAACACCTATTCACCCCCCCTCTAGGTGTTCGTACTAGCACTTTCAATTTGAAAATTCATTTTTTAAAGAATCATTTTCTTTGACAAGTAAATCTTGACTTTCTTTTATTTGTAGAAAATCTTTTTGCAAAATTTCGAACTTTTCTTTTCGAGAAAGCGCTTGTTGCCTAAGCCAAGAATTCTCCTTTTTTAGTTCGGAGATTCTTTTAAGAGAATATTTGAGATTTAAGTAGAGCTCATTTATATACTTAAGAAGTTTAGTAGGAATTCTTGAATGGCTTATCTCGATTTCCTCATCGGATTCTGAGTCTGTGTCTGAGTTAGACTTTGATTTTGAGTCTATGTCCAAGTCAGACTTTGATTCTGAATGTGCCATCAAGCATATATTTCCTTGCTCATCATCTTCTTTTATTATTCTTTTCTAGCCATTTTGCTTGTATTGTCTTCTTCCACTGAATTTCCTTCATTTTCTACTTAACTTCGGGATCTTCATCGTTGATTTGTTCCACTTTGTAAGATTGAAGAGTGCCCATCAATTCATCAACGGAGAGTGGCATAATCATCTGAGTCTCCTGAATTGAGGTCTTCACATGATTCCAAACTTTTGAGAGATCACGCAAGAGTTTGTTGACCTTTATCGGGGAAGAAATTGGCTGACCTTGATATGCTAAACCATTTACAATTTTTGTAAAATGGCTGAACATATCTCCAATCAACTCTCCTTGCTTCGTCTTGAAGGATTCATATTTGCCGAACATGAAATTTACTTTTGTCTCTTTTACACGATCAGTCCCTTTATAAGTGACATGAAGTCTATCCCAGACTTCCTTTGCTGTTTCACACGAAGAACTTTTGTTATATACAGTAGGAGACAAGGCGCAATACATATAATAAGTGGCTTTCGCATCAAGAGCTTCTCTTTTAGACATCTTCGTCCGAGACATAGGAGCAAGGGGTTTGGTTTCTTTGTCTTTGCCATTCTTATTTGATGTGGACGTAGTAATGGTATTGATTCCTTTTTCCATAACATCCCATTGCAAGGGATCTCTAGATCTTAGAAATGCATTCATTTTATTTTTTCAAACGTTGTATTCATTTCCATAGAAATAGCGTGGCCTGGTGTTACTTTGCCCTTCCATAAGTCTTGGTGCCAAGACACTAGCCATAGAAAATATTTAGCTCAAAAGTAAAAACATTTTAATAAAATGAGCACTTGGCTCTGATACCAATTAAAAGTGCTAGTACGAACACCTAGAGGGGGGATGAATAGATATTTGAAATAAACATTGGCAAAAAAATGCGGAATAAAATAGGTTTCGAGTAAAGTCTAAATAAGGATCGAAGTCCGGAAAGTGAGCCACCAGACTTCTAATAGAAGTTTAGAATCTGTTATGCGATGGAACAGACTTCCGAAATAACCTGTAAGTATGCAACAGACCTAAATATGAAGAGTTAAGGAAAGAAAATGTTGCACACGAAATTTATAGTGGTTCGGCTTAGATCAAGCCTACATCCACTCTCTCATGCTAACAGCTTTCTGCTGGATTTCACTATGCAATCAACAAGATATTACAACTTTGAGTGCAAACACTTAGTGGTAGATCACACTATCTCACTAAGTCACTCTTTTGGTATTCTTCTCACGATCACAAACGTTTAAGCTCACAAGAGACAAGTGTATGATCAAAGGTCTCTTAGACTTTAGAATTATAAATTCTACACTCCGTCCCCTTACTTGCTCATCGGTCCTCAATCTCCTTAAATACTTCTCCACTTTCAAACTAGCCGTTGGACAGCATCTAGAGGATTGTCTTCCACTCTACCCATTGGACAGATCTGTATCTAGAAAATTTGGTAGTCGTTGAGTGATAGAAGTAGAATCCCAAATTGATTCTGATTGCCCATACAAACAAAATCTTGGTTTCTATAACTAAAGCTTCTTCGTATAGAAAGTTCTTATCTTCAAGATCTAATTGTCAATCAATTAGATTGAGTTAATCAAATCTATCTTGATGTAGAATTTAAATCAGATTACTAGCTATTATATGTTTGGGGCTTGTGTTACGTTCTGTCAAGTTGTTTCATTCTTATTTTGCTACGTTTTGTTTCGTTCTGGATGTAAAGTCTGAGAGTCTTTAGACTGAAGTAGAGTCTGAGCGTCCTCAGACTGAAATAGACTTTACAATTTGGACGTAAGTTTGAACATATTTTGCTTCTGAACAGATTTAACCTTAAGATCTGGACACGGTCTGAATAAATTCAACTTAAGCATAGAGTCTATCTTCTGGTTCTTGCAAGTATAGACTTTGATAAAATCCTTTACTTGTTTTATCATCTGCATAGTCTGTTACTCAACCGTTAAACACGTTAGTAGCCTTTAATTTATTTTGTCATTTTCAAAACATCATAAGGTATTCCCTAACAAAAGTTAACACGGCGGTCATGCGCAAGTCGAGTCAACACGCATTAGGAGTTTGGAGGAATAAAGATATGTTATTTGACTACGAATTTTAAGTTGACTCAACAAATTATGAGTTTATATTCTATGTACACTTGGTCCAGGAAAATTTCAAGTAAGAGCTGAAGTGTGGCCCTTTTCTTATGCCGCTTTTCAAGTTACTGGCATTTTATCCAAAGTTGTCTTTTACTTGCTTTCTCCTCCTTTTTTCTTCTCAATTCTTCTTCCCTCTTGTTCCAGCTTACTCTCCCATTCATCTTCTTATTCGGAGGCAGTCATTTCTTCATCAATCGCTCGAGTTTGACCATGATTGGCGACGATGGTTTGGCATGGACTGAGCATGTGTTATTTCCCAAAGAAGAGCAAGTCTTGTATGAAAAGGTCTGAAGCTTTAAGACAGTGGCTCCACTTGAGCCAAGAGCTATGTTCTCTCCATGCCATTTGATGAGGACTGAAGATGGATTCTGCCCAGATAAAAAGAAAACATAAAACACAAACTTTTCCTCCGTAGATAAAACACTGATCTTTGAACATATTGTGTTATGGCCAAAGTAAAGAACTTCAATGAAGGGCTGCTTTATTAGTGTTGAGTTCTTCAAATTATGCTGATGCTTCTGCTAGAGTCCTGGGATAGATAAATCCATGCGGTGAGAAGAGGTGCCCCTTGGCCGGACCCCGTTTTGCTCACCCACGGCAATGAAAACTTCACTACTACAAATTCAATTGAACCGTGCACGTGTCCCTATCGATTCTTTGGTCACGCTATGGATTGAGCGTGATACTAAAAATATGTACAGTCTAAAAGTGAGGCAATTGGCCTTTCGTAAGAGATTTATAGCTTGTTTGGTAACATTCCTAGGAACAATTGATTCTGTTCTTTTGTTCTCAGGAATAAAAAAATAACAAAAATTCATTTGGTAAATTTTTTATTTCTCTAAATACAAATCTTTTTTTTTTTTGTTCCGAGAATAGATTTGAAACAAAATCAAGAAGTAGGAAAATTTTGCTTTTTGTTCCCAATAACAATTCCTAAAATCAAGTCTAATTTTTTATTTTCTCTCTTCTCTTTCCTTGTCTTTTCTCTTCTTCTCTTTCCTTTTCTTCTTATTCCCTTCGGCTGGTCACCGACCTTGGCCATGGCTGGCGACCTCATCAAAGTGTTGCCGACCCCCAGCGACGCTAAGCCATGGCGAGGCTCGTCGACTCGAGGCTTACCAATTGCTAGGTGAGCTCGGCCTCACTAGATCTTAGCAAGCTCGAGCTCGCCTAGCCCCAATGAGGCCGACCTCGTGCGGCCTGGGCAAGCTTGAGCCTTGTGGTGACTAGGCGAGCCTCCAACGAGCTCATTGGCCTCGCTTGGTGGCTAGCGACTAGCCACAAAGAAGGAGGAAGAAGAAGAGAAAAGGAAAAATAAAAATAAAAATAAAAATAAGAAAAATATAATAAGAGTATTAAAAAATTAAAAAAATTAAGAATCATACCAAACGCATTCCTATCCTAAGAATATAAATTTTATGCACTTATCAAGCGTATTCTTTTACTCAGAAATTATTCTAGAGAATAGGATCGGAAAAAATTATTTCTGCTAAAAAATTGTTGTTAGGAACAAAATTATTACCAAATGCACTCCTAATGCTTCCTGGATTTATAAAGCAAAGGTTTGAGCGGAGCTAGAAAAATTTGACAATTGAGTCTCATCTTTTGTACCCCATACCCAGGGAAAGTGTAGTATCTATTGGATGTGTGCTTCCCAGGGTGTTAGAAATAGGTTGGGAGTGCGAGGTGCCAAAGACCTATAAGTAGGGGTGAGCAAGTTCCAAGCAAGTTCCAGGTTCCGTATAAGTCCCACCTAGAATCTGGAACCTAGCCATTGGAGCAGGTTCCTCATTTTTTGGAATCTGAAATTTATTCCACATATCATGGAATCCGGAACTTACACTGTCACAGGTTTTAAGGACGATTCTAGGATCTACCAAAGTTCCACCTATATATTATTTGAATTATTACAATTGACTAACCATAACTTATTCTTAGACACACGAAAAATATAAACATTAATAAAGTAAAAATCTTAGTCATAGAATGAAAATTCAGACTAGTGTTTCTAGATTATAAACTCATCATCGAAAGGTATGGAATATCAGAAAATTGCACAAAGACCTGGACCAAGAAAAACATTAAAACTTATTTCGAGTTCCAGGTTTCTCCAACTAAGAATTTGGAACCCATCCACCGAAATGGGTTTCTCATTTTTGGAATTTGGAACCTCATTCCCACCAGTCTAGTTCTCAAGTTCCAGGTTCTATCATGAAATTATGCTCACCCCTACCTATAAGCAGTCCATACTAGCTTCCTTTACGATGAATGCTTCTGTTTTTCTAGAAAAATTTCGAGTGATTAACATATTGAAACTTTGAGCATTTTCAGTCAAAAAATCTTATTTGTGGGGGCGAACAGTGAAAGGAAATGACTTTGTAAAGTACTATGATCACTTGCCTCTAATTCATGATACTCTTTCTGCTTTTGACATTTCTCTTTGGCCCATATAAACCGAGCCTCAAAACCTTTATACAAAGATTGATGTTATATCATAAATCTAAAATTGCAAAGATTCACGGTGATGTTGTAATTCATAACTTAGGTTGCCTTTCGATTATTCGGATAAATTGTAAAATAAGATTGGATGAGAAATTACGTGCACTCTATATGTTCAATCCCATTTTTCAAAAATTAGGTGGATGCATTTGAGGTTGATATCCGGCCTTATTCAATGAATTGCCATTTATCGAATTGGACTCTATCGAGGCCCCGTTTGGTTTGGCTTTGGGACTCTAAAGTCCCTTGGCCAAATGCAAACGCGTTTGATTCGATTTTTTTGGACTACTTTGGCAAGATTAATTGCACCTCCAAATCGCTCTAAGGGCCTTTAGCCCAATGTAGGTCTGGAGGTACTTTAGGAAGTTGCATCTTCGGAATGCAAGTCCCGGTACTGTTCATCTTCTTCAGAGAAATGAATGGAGGCCGACGACCATTGGCCAAGGAGTGGCTCGCACCGGCGACTGTTGATAAAGGCTAGTAAATACACCTAGAGTGGGGGTGAATAGGTGTTTATAAAATTCTTTTTTCAAACTTTAACCCAAATCCCTCGGCTTGAAATAAAAATCAAAGTTAATTAAATCACGTAGCAATAAAATAAAGAGAGTAAGGTAAGAGAATTTTGACACCAAAGTTCATAGTGGTTCGGCTTATTATAAGCCTACGTCCACTCTCCACGCTGACAGCCCACTGGCTATATTCCCTATGTAGCAAAAGAGAATTTTTACAGCTTTCGAACTAGACTTCTTTAGTAGAAAGTCTTTGCTACAGCTCTCGCAAATTCTCACTGTAATATCTCTTCTTTGTACACAAATAGAGCTCAAGAGATTTTGAGAACGAGGAGTTTTAGAGGTTCGAACTTTGAATTTTTCTATCGGCTCGCTCTTACTCGAACAACTACGACTCCACCTTAAATACTCCTTCGTGCCTTCATAGCCATTAGCATTTTCCAAAATAGTTCATCCAATCTACCTGTTGGAATGAATTAATTAAGGTGATCTTCACGTTGTCGAATATAAGCGGAAGATAGCTCGTCAATTCTGCTCGCCCATACAATCAGGATCTTGAGTTTCCAAAAGTGGAACCTTTCAAATCTTGTTTGTTCTTCAACAGATTATTTTGAGATAAATTCAAAAATCTTCGAGCTTAGTTTCAACTAGAGATCTTCCATGGATTAGAACAAATTAGGAAGATAATATCCAATTCTTGAATTCCTAAACCATTGGAATAAACCGCTGTCAGCTTGGGCAAAATCGCAAAACTGAGTCTGACTGATTTCAGACTTTGATAGAGTCTGGAGATCTTAAGATCGAAACTTCTGGGTCTGGAAACCTTCAGACGGAAACACTTGGGTTTGGAACTCTTCAGACTTAAGCGACTGAGTCTTGGATTCTTCAGACTTAATTGACGAGGATGTTTTGTTAGCTTTAAAACACTCAAGGGATTTTTCTTGAACAATCTCCCCCTTTTTGATGGTGACAAAACACATTGGCAGATTTGTAAAACTCTTAACCTGCAAAGAAAACTCATACAGATTTTGAGAAATACTTCATATGACTTCTGCAGCTACAAAAGATGTTAGTCCAGAAACATAAATATCCTCACAAGTATAATCCTGCAAGTTCACAAATCTACAAATCCAATCATAAAACCAGTGCAAAAGTCATAAGTTCAAACATTCAAACATCCAAATGTCTAAAGTCGTAAACAAAACATAAATTGTCCAAAGACAAACGAAAAAAAGATAATGGTAGCAAATTTGCATAACTCTCCCCCTTTTTGTCCCATCAAAAGAAGGCAGAGGAATCAAGAATAAAGTTGATGAAAATCAGGGCTGCTTAGGGATGTGAACAAGCTAATATTATCACTCAGCGAGTTGACCGTCTTCTCAAGGCTGGATAGAGCTTCCTTTACCGATTCCAATTCAGTACCCTTCGCATTGGAATCCACTTGATGTTTGAGGATAGTGATTTGGTCTTGCATAGTAGAGGAAGTAGCCAGCATTACTTGTTTCAAATCTCTCAGCTCATAGTCCATCCCATAAACCTGCTTCTTGAGGTCCAACATGATATCCAACAATTTGGAAAATTCTGTTGGATTAACATTACCTGAACTTGGACCTGCAGACTCTGTTCTATGAGTCTGGAAGCTAGGTGGTTCGTTCTCAGCTCTTTGTCCTTCAGTTGGAGAGGATTCTTCAAGCTTCGAAAAGTGTGATACATAGATGTCTTCCGCATCAGCACCTGACCTACTAACATCACTGGTATGAAGTGGTGATAATGTACCTTTTTCAGCAGCAGCTCCCCCTGTCTTGTTGCCAGTAGATGGAGCTGAGTATTCTTCGCCAATTTCCATCTCTTCTCTAGCAGAGTGATGCAGTTCAGTCTCTTTTCCAGGATGTGCTTGAGTAGAGGATGTCTCAAATGCTTCTGCAAAGTCTTCTTGAGCCTTGCTCTCCTCTTCATCTCTCCTTAACCTTTCTTCCTCTTCTTTTCTGATCTCCTCTTCTTCTCTTCTTCGTTCTTCTTCTTCTCTTATCTATCTCTCCTCTTCTTCCTCTCTTCTTTGTCTTTCTTCTTCTCTTTTCCTCTGTTCTTCTTCTCTTCTTAATCTCTCTTCTTCTTCTTTCGCTTCTGCTTCTCTTCTCATTCTCTCTATCTCTTTCTCTCTTCTTGCTCTCTCTTGACTCGCCATCTCTCAAACCGACAGCTCTTCGCCCTTGTAAGAGCTGAAAGAGTCATGGCATCATCTATTTCGTCTTCATCCTCATCTTGTAGGATGAATGTCCTTCTTCTTTTCTTAGGTACAGCCATGGGCTCTTTGCCCTTTCTTTTTGCAGCAGCAGCAGCCAAATCTTTTGAAGGGGTCTTCTCCTTCAAGCCTTCTAGTGCTTTGTTCAACTCCTGATGTTTCATCTTCATCACCATCTTGTATCCAACAAGCATAAGACTTAAGTTGGTCAGGCATAGTGGGGCAGGAATTTGTATTTTAAAATGCCTAAACAACCTGGTGACAAGAGATTAATAAGGCAATTGTCCTTTATTATTTACCATTGTCCTGTACATGTGGAAGAGGATAATGTGGGGAAGTGAAAAGCTTCTGCCTTCATTCAGAGTGAACATGAGTTTGGCTTCAGTCTTCGAAATGTTAGTCTTTGAGGTCGCCTTGGGTCTGAGACAGTTTATGACAATTTTGTGGAGCAGAACATTCGAGGCATTCATCCTGGTGTAGAATATCTTGCCCTCCAAGCTTCTGTCTCGCATAATCTCTAGTGTGGTATGTGCTGTGGATACTCTAATCAGTTGGAAACACCCTCTTTCCACCACGACTAAGTTAGCAAGCGTATCAACATCCACAACATATTCCTTATCCATAAAAGTGAAAGACAAGCTGTTTGCATATAAGAATGACAAATTTGAATAAAAGTAGGCTGTTAACTATGGATGTCCACTTGTCGTATCAGTACAGAACCTCTCAAGTTGCAACCGCGAGAATTTTTCCCTTAGATTTATCTTGATTGAGTCAAGAAAATCGAAATCCACACTCCTTGGATTCATCACTCCTCTCTTCAGCAATTTTGTATAAATTCGCTCTTGTTCTTTTGAGCAAAACAAACTCCCTTTAGGACAGATGGTGTTCACCGCAACACCCATCCCTAGTTGAAACTGAGAAAACAGCCTTTCATCATCATCCATAGGCTGATTAGCGGTTCCAAACCGTGGGTCACTAGGTATATTTTCGAACGTGCTTTTCACAAGTCCTTCGCCAACAATTCCCAGTTCTTCCATTTCTCGTAAGAATATGGTTTCATTTCGATATCCTCTCTCTTTCAGGAACCCATCGATCAGGTTTAAATCTGTGCCTCCATCTTTCAACTTTTTATACGACGAGTAAGCAAGTTTGGGTCTTAAAGTTCTTACCGGTTCAGCCTCGGTAATAACTTTTTCTTCAAACTGTTGTTGACTTGGAGTTTCCCTTTGTGGTGAATCTTCTTCGCCCGTAAGGTCCACTCTGGTAGGACCCTTGTGTCTCCTTTGTGGTCCCTTTCCAGCGAGTCTCGATGACTTTCATGAAGACATGCTTGATCCGAGAGCGAATATGCAACTTGTTCGCAAAAAGGTCAGATTTTTTACTGAGTAAACAAATTGAACAGGGATGCTGGTGGAGAATTTTTTAAGCTTTAGGGTTTCAAGGAGAAGTAAAAGAAGTGTTTTTTAAAGTTGTGAAGGATGAAGACGACGATTCAGGAATATAAATAGCAAGAATTAAAAAAAAAAAAAGATACTGAACCGTCGCAAGAAAAGAAAAAAGAAAAACTGCCAAATAAAAATAATCAACTGCCATAAATATGTCAGAAATCAGATAAAAAGTAGATTTCGAAATTTCAAAAGCAATTATAAATCTAATACGTCATAAAGTAAATAAATAATAAATAAAGTAGCACGCATTCAGACTTGTTGACACCCGAATTTTTTCGGCAATTTAGATAAAAAAATTGTTTGAATTGAATAAACAAAAAAATGAGAGCAAAAGAAAACCGAAAAAAAAGAAGAAGAAAGATTGGAAAATGAAAAAAAAAATATAAAAAGAGAAAGCAGAAAATAAAAAAAAAAAATTCGAACGGAAAATGGAAAAGGTGAAAAAAAACGAAAAAAATAAAAAAATGGGAAAATATAAAAGGGGGCTCTCTTCGGCGGTTTTGCTCTCTCTTTCCCCCCTGAGGGGTTCCCGCGAAAACCCTCTTCTCCCCCCCCTTTCGAGGCTCTCTCTCTTTTCTCTCTCCGGGGGCTCTCTCTCTCTCTCGGGGGACTCTCTCTCGCTCCCTCTTACTCTGTAACTGCTCGATGGAGCTTCTTCCATGGGAGATCTCGAAATCCTAGCCTCGGACAACCCGGTAGACATCCGCCATTCCTCGCGGAAGAATCTCCGCCTTGCTCGCCGCCCACCGGAAGGAGCTCCCGTTTCCATCTCCGGCGGTTCTCCGGTTTCGCTCCCGGTTTCGCTCCCGGCTTCGTTCCCGCTCGATTTCGGAGATCTCTAGACAACTCGAGCCAGCCTCGCGTCCGGTTCTCTGCTCTAGCCAGCAGGCATTGGCGTTTCCGAATCGTTCCCGGTGGGGACGAGTTGTGTTGCTTTCCTCGTGCGAGCTTCGGGAGGAGGTAATCTGGTACCGTCCAGTTCGATTGGCGCTCTTCTAAGGACCATTGGCGTGGCTCTCCGATTCTCTCCGCAAGATTGATCTCCATTGCTAGAGGCCGAGGAGTTACTGAGTTTAAATCGTCAATTGATCAAGTTCAAATCGTCGAAAATATATCAAAGGTAATTTCTATGCCCCGAGCTCGATGAAGCAAGGTTGTTCTAGACAACTGGGGCTAGAGCTCACCAACCCTAGGATTCTAGATCTGCAATCTCAGCATATTTAGGATGTCAACAAGGCTTTATGACAGATTAGGATATGATTGAATTGTAGATTGTGATGATTTGCTTGATCATTGTTGTTCAGCAATTTTTGGATCCCTAAGTGGACCTTTTGTGCCAATGACTTTATATGAGCTTGTTGCAGTGATGGTTTGGTTGTGCTTTCCTATTTGGCTGTTGCATTTTGGACTCGGGGCCGAGATGCCTACTTTTGCTCGATGAAATGCTCAAGTTAGATCGAGTTGGCTCTCGAGCGTCTCTTTTAACTCGTTGATTGGTAGATGTAATCAATTCATGTCCAAAATTGAACCATTGCTGAAATAAGTTTTGCTATGGCTGAGGTCTTCTCTCGGATCGACCACAAGTTTGATCTCTTGTATGCCAAGCGTGTATTTGTGCACCGGTCCGTCGGTGGTTGGATTAGCAAGTCTGGATGGTTTTGGTCTTCTAGAAGAGGATTTTAAGATGAGTATCTTATTTTGCATGCGTTTATGAGAATCTTGTAAGGATTGTGTGAAGCGTGCATTTTAAGTGGTTTTGTTTTTTTTTTTTTTTTTTCATTTGTGATAGTTTTCGATTAGCCAATTTGGTTACTCCTTTGAAAACACACCTGATGGAGAGCCAAGTTTGTGGTTGTACTTTGGGTTTTTTTAATTGGACGACGAGATTGATGGTTATTGCTATTGTAATAACAAAAATGGTTTACCCATTGGCTATAGAGTATATTGGGTGGTCTCCTGCATGCTTGGTTTTTCATCAACAACCTTATTTTTTTAGATCTTTGGTGGGATCGTCAATGCTAAGAACTCCAAATTGGAAGAAACTGATCTTGCGGCTGATAACTATTTGCTTTTTAATTTCAATGACTATCCAAATGGAATGGTGACACTTTCCAATTTGTTAGTCATAGGCAATTAGCAGGCCAGGATGCAATGCGAATCTGATTAGAATCAATACTTGATTGATCTAGAATTGATTACAGTTAGATCTTTTGGTACTATGATTTTTTTGAACTTGGATGACAATTGTTCTGCAACCTTGGATTCCTGACAGACCTCTTTGTGCGTATGCCCGGAATTGAGTTAGTACATGTGCTTTTTGGTGCTCGATGTCTTCATGAAAGTCGAAGACGGTTTAAATATCTTTCCAATGAGCTATAGAATGCCTTGAGTGGACTTCATTTGATATGGTTTTTGCATGTTCAAAGTCTAGTCTAGAATCTGGAAAATTGTTCTGATTTGTGTCCTGTTAATTGAATGACGACATGCTGGTCATGACGATGAACTACACTGGTGCATCTTTTTAGTTGACATACATGGTTTTCTATGTGACATATGGAAATAAATAAAAAGGTCACTGGCCCCTTTGCATATGAGTTTTCTCTGATGTAAATTCTTTGGCTGCAGATTTTAATAAACATTTTAAGCTGTCATTCGTGTTACGTTTGAATGCATTTTAAGCAGATAACGATGATGGGATTGCTCCCAGCTATTCTTGGCATTTTTTGCAATTGTAATAGTTATGAGCTCACATACACTAGATGCTAACTTGTGGAGGGACATTGTTGGGATTATAAGTGGTGTTTCCCTTATTTCTTGCTTGCATCCTCGTCGATTCCATATCTTCCTGCAGTAGTTTGGAGAACATTTGTTTCACCGATATATTTTCTGCTCCTCTCGAGGAATCTTTTCGGGCCGATTCCATACATACTGTTAGTGTGAATTGAAGATATCTCCATGTGATTTGAGTTTCTACTGACATGTTGGAATTGGTCATTTTTGTGCACGCTTGCTGTTCGTATGTCCTAGTATGTGGAAGGTTCCTTAGATGAGTTTTCCTCTTCTAGGGCTGATATGGCTGTCTGGTCTTGCATTGTTGTCTTGGCTGTTTTACTGGATTGAATGTTGATGTATGAGAGAACTTATACTTCGGCTTGTTCTGTCCATCTATGCAAGTGTCTTTGTTTGAGCTTCAATAAATTCAATGTGAACAAAGTAGGACTTCGATGTCTCATGATAGATGATCATGACATTTCCTTCTATACACTTGGACTTTCATAGATTTTTTTTATGTCTTCATTTCAATGAATATCATCCATGTTTTGTGCAATCCCCGTTGTGACTTTAACGATTGTGTTACATATTACCCTGTTCTATTAATAGACTGACTAGTTCATGTTCTAGTATTTTTAGACATTCATGTGTTGATAAGATGTTAGTGTCTCTATAAGATTGGTTTGGGATACGCTAAACTTCATTGTGGGAAATTTGCAGAAATAAAGCGTGATTTGCTACTCTTGTCGACCTTCTTAAATTTGCAGGATGTTTAGGAATTTTGATTCCTTGACATTATCTTTGAACTTGTTCACAATTTTAATAAGTTCATATGATACCTTTGTGGAAAATACTTTGCATTAAGGTTGTTTAGCCTTTCTTCATGACTTGACATGATTTCCCAAAGTTGTGAGTTTTGGGTATCATATGAATTGCATACTTGACTGCCTTGTTCTTCATGAATATACATGTTGCACGAACATGTTCATTGATACGTGATGATTGTTTCTTTCATTTGTATGCATCTAGTCATCCGGATTTCTTAGTTTAGATTTAGAATAGGACTCTGAAGATAGGGAAAGTATGAAGAAGGTGGAGGTCGATGTCCGTTCCGACCATTATGATGTAATTTCCTTTCTTCCTTTTCCTTCCCCGACATATGTTTTGGGCCTTTTTGTGTTGTATAAAACCCGACGAGTTGTGGGTCTTTCTTTTTCTCTCTTTTCTCCTTCTTTGATGCTCTCTTCATTTTTAGGCATCGCGTGATTAGATTTACTGCTTTTTCTTGATTGTTTACTTTCTGTCTTTTAATTGTGTTTTCGCCACATTGTTTGCATTTTGAGAAATAAGATAAACTGAAAGCAATTTGCCATGTATGGATGTAATTAAATAAAACACAACATTCCATTTAGGTACCGAAAAGGGCGTTAATAGAAATATTAACGTAACCCAAGTCCCCGAACTTAAATCTCTGGTTGCGTAGAAATTGAGGGATTTCTCCTAATCCTCGATTAGGTTTTCTAGCTGACCTCCAAAAAAAAGCTAGTGGCGGCTCCCATATATTATTTAGGTCGTTAATTGATTAAATTGTATAATATCTTGTTGCGTACACCATGAGCTTGGGAGAGCTCGAGATGCTTGTTAGGGTTAGGCGCGACAAGACTTTATGTCAGAGTCTGAGAATTTCCAAACTTTACCTCAGAGTCTAAATACTTTCAGACCTTACCTTTGAGGCTGAACATCTCGAGACTTTATCTTAGAGTCTGAACCTCTTCAGACCTTACGATATTCAGTCTTGAGGAATTGATTCAAAGTGAGCTTTCTCTAGAGGCTTTGTGAATATATCCGCCAATTGGTTCTTTGAATCAACGAACTGAATCACCACTTCACCATTTTGAACATGGTCTCTAATAAAATGATGCTTGATTTTGATGTGCTTTGCTCTTGAGTGAAGTATTGGATTCTTTGTAAGGTTGATGGCTCTAGTGTTATCGCATTTGATTTCTATACAAGATTCTTCAACTCCAAAATCTTTCAATTGTTGTTGCATCCACAAGATTTGAGAACAGCAACTCCCAAGAGCTATATACTCTGCTTCGGCTGTTGAAAGAGCTACAGTACCCTGTTTTCTTGAGAACCAAGATACTAACTTGTTTCCCAATAGTTGACACGTACCTGTAGTGCTTTTCCTATCCACTTTATAACCAGCAAAGTCAGCATCAAAATATCCAAGGAGAGTGAAGTCTCCTTCTTTGGAATACCAAAGACCTAGCTTAGATGTAGTTGCAATATATTTGATAATACGCTTCACAGCAGTCATGTGAGATTCTTTAGGATTAGATTGAAATCTAGCACAAATACAAATGCTAAACAAAATATCAGGTCTAGATGCAGTAAGGTAAAGAAGTGAACCAATTATGCTCCTGTATAGTTTCTGGTCTACACTCTTTCTTTCTTCATCTTTGTCCAGCTTTAATGAATTTGATATAGGAGTTTCTGTCTTATTGCAATTCTCCATTCCAAACTTCTTGATGAGATCTCTTGCATATTTTCCTTGGTGAATAAAAGTTCCTTCTTTTGATTGTTTGACTTGAAGTCCCAAAAAAAAGTTTAATTCAACCATCATGCTCATTTCAAATTCATCCTACATACATCTAGAGAATTTCTTGCAAAGATTTTCATTAGAAGAACCAAATATTATGTCATCAACATAAATTTGAACAAGTATGAAATCATTTCCTTCTCTTTTGATAAATAAAGTAGTGTCTACCTTACCTTTTGCAAAACCATTTTGAATTAAGAAGTTACTTAACCTTTCATACCATGCTCGGGGTGCTTGTTTTAAACCATACAATGCTTTCTTCAGCTTGAAGATAAGATTTGATTTTCTTGGATCTTCAAATCCTGGTGGTTGTTCTACATAAACTTCTTCTTAGATAATTCCATTTAAAAATGCACTCTTCACGTCCATTTGGAATAACCTGAAATTTTTAAAGCAAGCAAAAGCTAGAAGTAATCTTATTGCTTCTAACCTTGCCACTGGAGCATAGGTTTCATCATAGTCAATTCCTTCTTCTTGTGTGTAACCTTTTGCCACGAGTCTTGCTTTGTTTCTCACCACCTTTCCTTGTTGATCCAGCTTGTTCCTAAAAACCCATTTAGTTCCAATAATTGACTTACTTTTTGGTTTAGGAACAAGATCCCAAATATTGTTGATTCTGAATTGATCCAATTCTTCTTGCATAGCTTCAGTCCAGCTTTCATCAGTTAAGGCTTCTTCTATTGATTTGGGCTCAACTTCAGAAACAAGTGCAAGTGCACTAGACTCTTCACGCCTTTTGGATCTTGTACGAATCCCTTCATCAATGTTACCAATGATGAGGTCTGTAGGGTGACTAGATTTATGCTTCCAATTCGTAATTGATTTGTTACTTTGCTGAGTCACTTTTTCAATTGGAGCCACTGATTTGGTTTGCGGTTGGACATCTGAGATTTGTTTTTCTTTGGGGGAATTTGTAAACACTTGGACAGATTCATAATTTTCAGGTTGAGTCTAATTGGCATGATTTTGAACAGAGTCTTCAAACTTCACATTCATAGATTCTTCCATAGTCTGAATCCTTTTGTTGAAAACTCTAAAAGCTTTGCTTGACATTGAGTAGCTAAGGAAAATTCCTTCATCTGATTTTTCTTTAAACTTACCAGTTTGATCACTTGAATTCTTTAAAATAAAGCATTTGCAACCAAATACATGAAAATAAGAGACAATAGGTTTCTTTCCTTTCAACAATTCATAAGGGGTTTTCTCCAAAATAGGTCTTAGAAAAACTCTGTTAATTATATAACAAGCAGTTGAAATTGCTTTAGCCCAAAAACGAGGAGAAATATTGCTTTCAATCGAAAGAGTTCTTGCCATTTTTTGCAAAGAATGATTTTTCCTTTTTACAACTCCATTTTGTTGTGGAGTGTATGAGGATGAAAAATTATGCTGAATGCCAGAATCATCACAGAAATTAGCAAAATCTTGATTTTCAAATTCTCCTCCATGATCAGTTCGAATACTTGAAATAGTATAACCTTTCTCAATTTGAATTTTCTTAGCAAACTTAGTAAAATAAGATAATGCTTCAAATTTAGTTGAAAGAAAGAATACCCAAGTAAAACGAGAGTAGTCATTGACTATTACCAAACAATACATTTTACCTCCAATGCTTTGTGTTCTTGTTAGTCCAAACAAAACCATGTGCAACGGCTGTAAAACACGTTTAGTAGATACCTGTTTTATTGATTTGTAAGGGTTTCTAACCTGTTTTCCAAGTATGCAAGGTGTACATTCATGTTTTTAATACTTCAGGTTAGGAAGTCCTCGGACTAGCTTCTTGGATGAAACTTTTGCAATTTGCTTCAAGTTGATATGTCCAAGCTTTCTGTGCCAGAGAACAGCTTCATCTTGAATAGATATCAAGCATTGAGAACTGTCAGACTTTATATCTAGCAAATAGATGTTCCCATGTCTTCATCCAGTGAAAAATTATGAGAGATCTTTGCTTGTTCCAAAACAAGTGTCTTCTTGAAAGTTGATCTTGTATCCAGTGTCGCACAGCTAACTGATGCTAAGAAGATTATAATTTAAACATTCAACTAAAGAAACATGATTGATTGTGAGATTTCCTATTTTCACGGTTCCACAACAAACAAATTTTCCTTTGTTGTTACCGCCAAAGGAAACACTTCCTCCTTTTACTTGAAAGAGTTTTGTGAAGCAAGTTGAATCTCCTGTCATGTGTCTTGAGTAGCCACTATCCAAATACCACTTGATTTTCTTCTTAATAGTGACCTGCATTTAAATGAAGAGCTCAAGTTTTCTTGGTACCCAGATTTTCTTGAGTTCAACATTGTTAGCACCATAAACAGTCTTTGCCCAACTTCTCTTAACAGGTTTCCAAACTTTGGGACAATCTTTCTCAAAATGTTCTAAGTTTTTGCACTTTGAGCATTTAAGAGCACATCTTCCAATAGGCTTTACAAAAACCTTTTGAAAATGATTCTTGTAAAAAGATTTTGTAGGTTTACTCTTGATTCTTTCCTTTACCTTTGGAAAATCAATCAAGGGAATAGTTTCGATGTCATTCCTAGACCAAATTTATTAAAATAAGGTCTTTGAATTGAAAGAATTTTGTCCAACTTTTCAGATCCCACTGAAAATTTTTTTGTGACTTTCAAAAGGTCTTCTTTCAAACAATCATTTTCTTTTGAAAGAATAATTTCATTTTCTTTTGAAATAGCAAGACATTTGTCTAAATTTTCAACTTTTTCAACCAAAGTTTTTTCTTGTTGTTTCAATTTGGAATTCTCCTTTTTCAGTCTAGAAATCCTTTTAAGAGAAGCTTTAAGACTAAGACATAGTTCATCAATGTAATTCGACACTTTGGTAGGAATTTTTAAATTTCTAACCTTGGCATCACTATTTGAGTCTGAATCTGATTTTGAGTCTGAGTCTAAATTTGAGTCTAAGTCTGACTTTGCCATGAGATAGATGTTTGCATACTCTTCATGACTCTCTTCACATTCTGTGTCACTCCATGTTTCAGTTTTGAGTGCCTTCTTGAATCTTTTTGGTTTTTCTTTCTTTTTCTTCAATAAAGGATAGTTGGGTCTGATGTGTCCCTTTTTCTTACATTCAAAGCAAATAACATCCTTGTTTGTATCGTCTTCTTCATTTGATTTCTTTTGAAATCTTTGATTATTTTGTTTCTTCCCATTGAACCTTCTTCCTTTTCTATTTAATTTTCAGAATTTTCTAATCAGAAGTGCTAACTCTTCGTCATCCAGGTTTTCTTCTGAATCTGTAACATCAGAATCATCATTAGATTTTAAAGCAATTGACTTCTTACCTTGGTGTCAAAGTTTTCATTGAATTGCTCGACTTCATATGATTGGAGTGTGCCAACCAATTCATTTACCGAAAGGGGCATGATCCTCTGTGTTTCTCTTATGGAAGTCTTTACGTGATTCCAATCTTTAGAAAGTCCTCTCAACAGCTTATTGACCTTCATTGGTCCTGAGATTGGTTGTCCTTGGTATGCTTAGCCATTTATAATTTCTGTAAACCGATTGAACATATCAGTAATGGATTCTCCTGGCTTCATCTTGAAGGCTTCATACTATCCAAGAAGGATATTGATCTTGGTTTCTTTAATTCGATCTGTTCCTTCATAAGTGACGTGCAATCTATCCCAAACCTCTTTAGCTGTTTCACAAGATGAAATTCTGTTATACTCAGTAGGAGATAAAGCATAATACAATGAATGGATAGCTTTAGCATCAAGGGCTTGTCTCTTTGAAATTTCAGCTTGTGATAGTCCCGCTCCATCAGCTATTTCTTTCCCTGTGGTTAATGTAGCTTTAGGTACAATTCCTTTCTCTACTACATCCCATTCTTGAGGATCTTTTGATCTTAGGAATGCCTTCATCTTGTTCTTCCATACGTTGTATTCCTTTCCATCGAAGTAAGGTGGTCTGGTGTTGCTTTGACATTCAATCAAACCTGGAGCCAAAATACTAGCCATAGATCTTTAGCTTGGAAAGTATAAACACTTTCAATAAATAAGCAACCTGCTCTGATACCAATTGATAAAGGTTAGTAAATACACCTAAAGGGGGGGTGAATAGGTGTTTATAAAATTCTTTTTCCAAACTTTAACCCAAATCCCTCGGCTTGAAATAAAAATCAGAGTTAATTAAATCACGCAGCAATAAAATAAAGAGAGTAAGGTAAGAAAATTTTGACACCGAAGTTTATAGTGGTTCGGCTTATTATAAGCCTACGTCCACTCTCCACGCTGACAGTCCACTGGCTGTATTCGCTATGTAGCAAAAGAGAATTTTTACATCTTTCGATCTAGACTTCTTTAGTAGAAAGTCTTTGCTATAGCTCTCGCAAATTCTCACTGTAAGTATCTCTCCTTTGTACACAAATAGAGCTCAAGAGATTTTAAGAACGAGGAGTTTTAGAGGTTCAAACTTTGAATTTTTCTATTAGCTCGTTCTTACTCGAACAACTACGACTCCACCTTAAATACTCCTTCGTGCCTTCATAGCCGTTAGCACTTTCCAAAAGAGTTCATCCAATCTACCCATTAGAATGAATCAGTTAAGGTGATCCTCACGTTGTCGAATATAAGCGGAAGATAGCTCGTCAATCCTGCTTGCCCATACAACCAGGATTTTGAGTTTCCAAAAGTGGAACCTTCCAAATCTTGCTTATCTTCAACGGATTATTTTGAGATAAATCCAAAAATCTTCAAGCTTAGTTTCAGCCAGAGATCTTCCATAGATTAGAACAAATGAAGGAAGATAATATCCAATTCTTGAATTCCTAATTCGTTGGAATAAACCGCTGTCAACTTAGGCAAAATCGCAAAACTGAGTCTGACTGACTTCAGACTTTGATAAATTCTGGAGATCTTAAGACCGAAACTTCTGGGTCTGGAAACCTTCAGACGGAAACACTTGGGTTTGGAACTCTTCAGACTTAAGCGACTGAGTCTTGGATTCTTCAGACTTAACTGACGAGGATGTTTTGTTAGCTTTAAAACACTCAAGGGATTTTTCTTGAACAATCTCCCCCTTTTTGATGGTGACAAAACACATTGGCAGATTTGTAAAACTCTTAACTTGCAAAGAAAACTCATACATATTTTGAGAAATACTTCATTTGACTTCTGTAGCCACAGAAAGATGTTAGTCCAGAAACATAAATATCCTCACAAGTATAATCCTGCAAGTTCACAGATCTACAAATCCAATCATAAAACCAGTTCGTGAGAGGCTCCTCTCGATAATCGTTGCCTACGGTCAAAATTAGCTGTGACCCCACTAGCCACGCGTTAATACTATTGTCCGATTAAAGGATCATATCGTATCATTATATTGTTGTCAAATTTAAGTTCTTTACAAGTGCTTGTAATTATGGCTTTGATATGACCACTACATCTTAGGAAAATGATAAGTTTTTTTTTTTGGTCGAGAAGGTAGATATTATTTAAGTAGTCGCAACATTACATCCAGAAGCTATTGCATCGGTAGCTACAAAATCTTGTAAAATAAAGGAAGGAGAGATATTCCAGTAGCAGGCTAGGTCAGATCTCCTGTGGGCTTTAGCAGCTCAGTCTGCTGCTCCATTTGCCTCCCTTCAACAGAACTAAAGCTATAAATTAGGGTAATGGGAAAGCAAAGCATCAATTTTAGCAAACAGCGTACGTTCTTCCCACGGCGGCTTCCTTCTCACTTGAACTATGTCGAGCAAAATCACTCAGTCTGACTCAATAACGAGTTTTTCTTTGTTCAAACCCTGGTGCAGCAGGTGATGAAGAGTAAAGGTAAGCGCCTGCACATCTGATTGAAACGCAGAAGTTGCGAGGAAGTTTTTGGTATATACATCTATAAGAATCCCCTGATGATTTCGGCTGATAAATGCCATCGTGCCCTCTCGACTGCCAGGATAATAAGATCCATCTATATTACATTTTAGGGATCCACGGTCAGGGGGTTTCCATAATGTATTTGAGTTGGGAGCAGAGTCCCTTATTCGCCGATGGCGCTGAGTAGAGATATGCTGGATCCGGGTTTGTACCATGGTGTCTTCAAATGCACAGTTTGGGTCTAGGCTCTGCCGCCGAAATATACTGTTGTTGTGCATACACCAAATCTGCCATAAGACTCGCACTATTGTTCCCAGTCCAGGTAAGAGTCTGTGATTTGTTGCATTTTCTGTGATCCAAGCGTCCAGACGATGCACTGTATGAGGTGATACCGAAATGTTGAGCTAAGGATGACTCCAAACTCCTTTAGTCCATGAACAAAGGAAGAATAGGTGTTTTAGGGTTTCAGGAGACCTCTGATTGCATAGATTACAAATAGGATTAGGGGTGATATGACGATAGAATAAGTTTGCTTTGGTAGCTAGGGCATTCTGGCAAACTATCCATAAGAAAATACGAATTTTTGGTGCTGTTTTCATAGACCATATTTTGCGCCAAAGTATTCTGGGGTTTTAGTACGATGTTGAGACTTGATAATCGTTCTGTTTGCATGTTGTGCTAGCGAGAGTTCTGTAATTGCTCTTCACTGTGTGACTTCCATCCTTTGTAGCTGTCCAAACTAACTAATCAGTAGCATAGCCAAGTCTGATAGGGGTTTTAATTATCTCTGCTGTAATCTGATCATCAAACATGTGTGTGATAAGAGGAAGATTCCAAGTATGGTGGACAGGATCAATAAGATTACCCACCATCCCTGGCTCCTCTCTTGTGGCTGGTCTGCCTATAGTTCCCATAGGTAACCACCTGTCGTTACGAATCTTGATCATGTTGCCATCCCCGACAGACCATCGTACATTAGGTAGGATGGCCTCTCTGCCAATAAGAAGACTCTGCTAGCCCCAGGAATGGCGCGCACCTTTTTCTACTGATTGAAAGTCCCTTGATGGAAAGTACAGTCCCCTGAAAATTTGACTCCACAACGAGTGAGGTTGTTGGAGTAAACGCCAAGCTTGCTTACGAAGCATCGCCTTGTTGAACGCTATCAAGTCTCAGAAGCCTAGCCCTCCTCTATCCTTGCTGGTTTTAAGCAATTCCCATTTCTCCCAATGCACTCCTACCTTGCTTTTATCATTCCTCCACCAAAAAGTGGAAATTTTCTTTTCAATTAGTTTACAAAGAAATAGGGGAAGCTTGAATATGGACATTGCATATTGTGGAATTCCCTGTACAACTGACTTGATTAGGATTTCCTTGCCTCCCTTCAACAGTAATCTTTCTTTCCAACCCTCAAGTTTTGCATCTATTCTCCCTAATATCCAAGCAAACATCTCTTTTTTAGATCGCCCCCATTTTGAAGGAATACCTAAATATTTTCCATATCGCTACAGCACCGGCATTCGAAATTCTCCTACTAAATTTTCTTGAAGACTCAATGGACATTATTTACTAAAAAATAGACCAGATTTGTTTCTATTTATTACTTGTCCGGTTGCCATGCAGTACTAGTTCAAGATATTTGCCAGGTTCTGACATTCTGTAATAGTCCTTTTTAGGAAGAAAACCGAATCATCAGCGAAAAAAAAGATAGGAAAGGGTCGGGCATGACCTGTTTAGCTGTATTCCTTTGAGGTGGCCCATTTGGCTGCTTGATTAATAAGGGTTGAAAGCAGATTTGCCACTAAGATGAAGATATAAGGGGAAAGAGGTTCGCCCTGACAGAGACCTCTTGATGGCCGAAAGTAAGCAAGCTGTTCTCTATTAAACCAAACACTTAGGGATGTTATGGTGATGCATTGCATCACCAACTGGAACCCATCGTGGATGAAATCCCAATCTAAGTAGATAATCCTTGAGGAAATCCCATTCAACTTTATCATATGCCTTTTGCATGTCCGTCTTGAGAAGTGCATTGAAATTTCGCTTCATTTTTCTTGTCTTGAATTGATCAAGAACTTCTTGGATGATTAATATGTTATCCTGAATCCGTTGCCCGCTCACAAATGCAGCCTGTTCTTTTGAGATCAGCTCGCAAAGCTAAGGTTTAAGACGATTTTCCATGACCTTGGAAATAATTTTGTAAGCATAATTACAAAGGCTGATTGGTCTAAACTGATCAAGGCTTTCAGGGTGGTTGATTTTGGGAATTAGAACTATTATCGACCTGTTGAGATCACTAGGCAACACCCCCGAACTAAAGAAGTCTCTCACTAATCTGATTAAGTCACCTGAATTATATCCCAATAGGTATGGTAAAATAGCCCATTCAATCCATCTGGACCTGGAGCCTTCATAGACCCCAACTGAAAAGCTGCCCATCTCACCTCTTCTTCAGTGACTAAGGTGGTCAAGTGATCATTCATTTCTGCAGAGACTACTTGTGGACATTGATCAAGAATTGGTCCATAATTATGATAACCCACAGTTGTATATAATTGTGAGAAAAAAGAAGACGTCATCTCCTTCAGGGCTTGTTTGTCCTACACCCAGTTGTGATTATCATACTGTAGCATACCAATTTTGTTTCTCTGCCTCCGTTGGATGGTTGTTGCATGAAAAAATTTGGTATTCTTGTATCCCCATCTCAACCAGTTAATCTTGGATCATGTAGCCCAATACAGTTCTTCTTGCTGCCAAATTTGTTTGATTTCCTCACGAAGATATGAGGCTTCCTCTTTATCAGTGCTAGTGTTGTAAGGTTTGTTTATAAGAAATTGAAGCTGCCGTTGTAAGTCTCGCATTCTAAGATGACCTTTATGAAACTTTGAATGACTCCAATCTTGTAAAGCATGAGAAACAATCCTTAGTTTGTGCAAAAGGCTGGAATTGCTTACCTAAACCGAGTTCCATGCATTAGAGATGACCTCTCGGCAGTCTTGATTTTGGTTCCAATAAGCCTTGAAAATGAAAGGCCTTAGGTGTTTTGTATAGGCTGCTGATGTAGACAAAAGAAGGGGGCTATGGTCGGATCCCAGGGCCGGCAAAGCAAATACCTCCACCTCAAGATATAAAAGACGCCACTCTATCGTACACAGAACATGGTCCAAACGTTTTTTTACTAGTTCAATGCCATCTCGATTATTCATCCAAGTAAAAGCACATCCCTTGCTTTCTAATTCCATCAGGGCACAATAATTTAGGACAGTTTGAAAGGACTGTAGATGATACCAGTTTGAAGGATGTTTGCCTACCTTTCCCCAAGGATAGAGGATCTCATTAAAAATCCCCTGCACATATCCAAGGTAAAGTATTTAAGTGGCCGATCTTTCAAAGTGCCTTCCATAGCAGCTATCTATTATTGAAGGATGATGGAGCATGAAGACAGGTGATGCGCATCAGTCTATCTTCCATTAAATCTCGACAGATCATATCAAAATAGTCCTCTGAAGCTAGTTCTATCTGTAACGATAAAGTTCATTCCAAAAAACCACTAGACCCCTTGCTAGACCTACTGGATTTTGTACAAAAGAGCTGCAGAAATGTAATCGTCGCTGCAAGCGTTGAAGCACAGTTTCTTGGTTCTTCGTTTCCATTAAGAACAATAAGTCGGGCTTTTCCTTGGCCGTCAAGGCCTTTAGAGCTTGAACTGTCAGGGGATTACCCAAATCCTGATAGTTCCAGCAAAGTATCTTCATTTGTGTGTGGGTGGCTATTTAGGGCCAGCCACCAGCGCCCAGTGATATGCTTCATTTGCTTCTAATACAGGTGTATCCATCAATTGAGTATCATCAAAGTCATTGTTTGCTAAGTGCTGCATTTCATAGGGAGAATACCTTTTCTATTTCTTGGCTGATCCCATTTTTGGAATGGCTCTAACATCCTTCCGTTTTTTTGGTTGTTGCATTTCCATGGAAGGACTTATAATGCCTTTCTTCTTGGCTTGCGCAGGGATCAAAGCTGTTGTTAGAGTATGCCCCTTTATTACCGAAGGCTATGGGACTTGCTGATGAGTTGCTGCTGCGACTAAATTGCACTGTGGCGCTGGTTTGGGCGAGGATACTACTTCAGCATTCTCTAGAGGGGGCAATAATGGCACAATCAGCAGTAAAGCTGGAGGCGTCTTAGGTACAGTTTCATCAGTCATAGTTGTATTCTCTGGGGGTGATAGAACGCTTGCAAATAAGGACTATAGTCTCTGACCACCGCTTGTAACCATTGACTGTGAGCCAGTTTGTCTTTACCATCCATTTGCGCGTCATCAAAAGGATATTCTTTGCAATACGTGACATAATGGCCTAGTTTCCTGTAGGAATAACAAAAATGAGATAAACATTCATATCGGAAGTCGAGCCACATCATCCTTCCATCTATACAAATCAGTTTTCCAAACTTTAAAGGTTCGTCTAGAGTTATTTCTACCCGTGCCCTCCCAGCCCTTAAGGCTGAGCCTTCTCTAAAATCTGCCTTCACCTCTAAAACTTCATCGACCTGTTTCAGCGCTTTTCTAATCATTTGCTCTGTAGTCTATTCCAAAGGCAGGCCGAAGACTTGCACCCAAAAAGCACATCGAGTAAAATCATCACAATGTAAATGCGTAGTAAGAACCCATGGCTTGAAAATTACTAATTGACTTGAAAAGAGCCACGGACCACCTTCTAGTATCCTTTGTTTCTCATTCTATGACTGGAATTTTGCTATGTACAGGCCACCCTCTCTTTGAGAAATGTCGACCTGGTCAGTCTGCCACATGCGCTTTAAGGTACTCTGGAAGGCTTGGAAGTTAATGGAAGAATTCGATAGGACTTTACCCACTAGTATTAAACGACATTCCTCCAATTTTTCTCGTGGGGGTTCCTCTTCCCATATCTCAATTTCCTGTGTAGAACAAAGGCGTCCCAGGCATTGACACAAGGCAGCCAATCGCAAAGATTCTTCCTTGTCGTCCGAAGCCATGCGACGGAAAACACAAGGCAGAGCTATCCTAATTCGAATTGAATAGTGCAGATACCATGGTACGAGCTACCCACATTTCTAGTGAACAAATTTGATACCGAAAAATTGATAGACAATAATAAAGCAGAACAAGGCAAGATACAAAGTACTGCAGATGGAATTTAGTCACCTCTGAAGTGAATTGCTAAAGAGACGAGGCATGCAACCATCCAAAATCAAGGAGAGAAGACTTCTAGGTCGCACGGGGTTCCAAATGAGATGCAATTACCATCCAGAAGAAGCTGCGAAGAAGAGACGCCAAGGGCAAAAGCTTCGCTGGGTAATACTGAAAAGACAAGGCCAGAGAAAAAGGGTGGGCAATGTGAGGGAAGGTGTTTATCGGGAGATTAGGGTTTTAGTGGGCAATTAACTACCATTAGAGGTATACGAAGCTCTGCATGTCGAGAGAGTTTTCAATTGCTTGAGAGGATGTTTTAGGAAAATGATAAGTTGACTGCACCATTATTGCACCAAAGTAATTGTGTAGTCTACATCACTCATTTACTGAGGAAAATGATAAGTTAACCGCACCATTATTGCACCAAAAGTAATTGTATAGTCTGCATCAGTCATTTACTAAGGAAATTGGATGACTACCCTGTCCAGTTTCCTTAAGAAAGCAAAAATCCCACTCGATGGTATTTTGTTGCAAATCACACTGCAACGGAATCCATATACATATACACACACACTAGATATTCATATCACTGTTTGTAATAATGATTTTTAAAAAAAAATTATAATTTGGTGCAGTCAAACATTATTTTTCTAAAAAGATCTATATATATAAATAATAGATAAATCATCTTTTGTTGCTTATAAACAAAACCAGTGAATCTTATATAGGGAAAATCTCAAATAAGAACCCAAAGTACCTTTTTTTTTTTAAAAGATGACCTGAAGTGGAGTCTGTCTCAAATAAAGACCCAAAGTGGTCATTTAGTCTCAAAGAAACCTCACTCGCCGGCTGGTGAACAGATGCATCTCCAATGCATATTCCGGTGGCTTGATCAGGGGTATTTTTGTCCAAAAAAATTCTTATTTAATTTTTGGTTGTCCTGTTTTTTTTTTTTTTTTTTTTTTTTTTTTTTTGGGTCAATGGTTGCACTGTTCATCATGTTTTTCATCCCATGTTCATCTTCTTCTTGACCAAATCAAGAACATTGGACTTGGGAAGGGCCGGCAAGGGCTAGACACCCATCGTCGGCAGTGGGCAAGGGCTGGACGCCCATCGCCGGCAGTGGGCAAGGGCTCTGCTAAGCCCTCGGTCGCAAGCGAGGACTTGCAGTCCGACTTGGTGGCCTCGGCCACGATTGGCAAGGGCCGTCGAGCCCTCGTGAGCCATGGGTGAGGGCTTGCAGGCCCTCACTAGCCCTTATTAGTGGCCGGTGAGGTGGGCGAGCCTTCGCCGGTTGCGAGCGAGGCCACCCTTGCTAGATCTGGTGAGGGTCGGCCTCGCCCAGGGTCGGCGAGGGGTGACCTCCCTTGCCTTCGCCCGCTGCTCCACCAACAATCCCATCTTCTGTCATGACTACGACTGGGACAGCCACATCGCCTTCTTCGTCCCTTCCTCCCATCACCACTCCCAAATCGACTTCTCTAGCTACCCCTTTTGCCCTCAAGCACCTCCTTGTAGGGCCTCAATCTGGACAGCCTCCCTCACGACTAGCGAGGGCTTGATGGCCTTCGCCCGCTGTCGGTGATAGGCGTCAAGCATTCACTGGCCTTAGGCAAGGCCAACCCTAGCCAAATCTGGTGAAGGTCGACCTGCAGGCCCTTACTTGCTGCCGGCAATGGGTGTCAAGCCCTCATTCACTGCCGACGATGGACATCAAGCCCTCATCAGCCCCAGGCGAGGCCAACCCTCGCTGGATCTGGCGAGAGTTGGCCTGCAAGCCGTTGCTCGCTGCTAGAGAAGGGCGTCAAGCCCTCGCTCATTATTGGTGATGGGCATCAAGCCCTCGTTGGCCCTTATCAATGGTCGGTGCTCGTCGGCCTTTCTCCAAATCCGGTGCTCTTGATCTAAGCAAGAAAAAGATGAACAGGAGATGAAGAAGACGATGAACAGGACAATCAAAAATGGAAAAAATAAATAAAAGGATGAAAATGTCCCTATCAGGCCACCAGAATATGCATTGGAGATGCATATATTGACCGCTCAACAAGTGAGGTCCTTCTTTGAGATTAAATGACCACTTTGGATCCTTATTTGAGATAGACTTCATTTCAGGTCCTCTTTTGAGAAAAAATATGGTACTTTGGAATTATGATGCTCACAGAGGCAAAAGTATGAGATTACAAAAACACCATTCAGACTTTGGAATTAAAAGTTTCAATTCTCTTGAATGTGAATTCTCTTCATTCAGCTTCGAAACCTCCTCTTATACTCCTCCTAATCAAAGTTGACCATTAAACATATCTCCAGGATGACTTATCTAGCCGGTATGCCCATTCACCTAGATCTAGTAGAGAAAATCCGATTGATTCAACATCGTCGAGGTTGATGCTTCTCATAATTTCTACCACCCATCCAACAGTTTGAGTTTCCATAAGTCGAGTATGTTTTGCCTCAAATAAGTTGTTACAGGAAGGTTGAATCTCTAATAAATATGAGAAAGACTTTCCTTTTGAAACGCCTTATAAATATAGTAGGATTCCAATCAATCGTTACTAGCTATTGCATGGGATATTATCTCCTTTCTAACCATTTGACAGAACACATAAAGAAGGAAATAATTAAGTCACGATTCTGATTTTGATTGATAACATCTGATCAGATCCCATAAGACTTTCTACCTAAAAAATACTTGTTATTAAAATCAAAATCTTTATTTCGGATAAATTTTGTCAATCTTCAAAATCAATTTGGGAAATTTCCTTAACAGTTTTCCCATTTTTGATGATGACAAAACATTCCAAGCAAAACTTAACAAAAGATATTGAAAAGATTTAATAATCAAATAGCTCTATTGAAAGCAAGATTTTAGATAAGGCGCAATGTGAATTCTATAAGAATTTTTGTTGATATAGTAAAGATAATTACAAACTTCTTATAGAATATCGAGCTAATTAAAGTGAATAAGATTTGTAAAGAAACTTTGATTAAAGAAGTTCAAGATAAGAATAAATATGAGAAAACTTCATATTTTTATATAGCTTCTCCTAAGCAAGATCACAAAAGATCTTCATCTAGTGTTTTGCTTTTTGTGCATTTTCTCCCCCTTTTTGTCAACATCACAAAAGAAACCATAATAATGGAAGGAGTATCACATAGATAATCTAGCTCATCTTCACACACAATCTTCAAGACAAATTTGGCATGAAACGCAATTTTCAAAAACAATATCTTATACATGCTGAGACAACCGCCAAAGATATGTAATATAGCCCATGTTCTTTATCAAATAACATATCCATCAAAATATATATATATATATATATACATATATATATAAGATCACGGATGCAATATATAAATTTTATATATATAAAAGATCACGGATGCAATATATAAATTTCACATACCTTTTCTTCCATAATCAAGAGGAGGCAGAAATTAAATTAACTTAGTCAGGATTTGCTCACATGTGAATTATGCTCCCCCTCAATTTGATATGATCATGATTTTCTGCATTTACTATGCATCCACTTTCTCCTTCTTCAATAATTTGCGCAAATTTTGTGCAAAGAGGAGAACTTTTTATCCTTCGAAAATGATGTAGAATCTTCTCGATTTTTCGAATCAAAATTTTCCAAACTTCAAATGGAAAGATACTTTTGCCACTTGCAATTTCTTGTAAAGGAGATAACAATATTTGCAAAATATAGAGAATATCACAGACATACCTTCCATTAATACGCAGATCAATCTTGCCAATTATAAAAGAACTTGTAAAATATCGCAAGTGTATCCAAATATATAAAAGTACACAATGATATCTTTTACGATTGAAAGTTCTCTTCCTTAATCATAAATCTCAATTGCAAATAGATATCAATATAATATTAACATATTTTGCAAAAGGAATGTAAATGATATAAACATTAAATCCACGCAATACCTGTGATAGTCTGATTTTTCCACTTCTGTTTTCAATGAAATGAATTGGGCTTTTCATCGATGTGCCTATAGCGTTATTCTTTGAGCTGATCACTCATGAGATAATTAGACTAATCAGGAAAGTTATTAAAGAATTTTGATGCAACCGACTTGAGATTTCGACCACGGTTAGTGCACCAAAATTCCCAAAAACTAACCGATGGTTTAAGTTACGCTAAAATCACATTTGACTGAAATTAACCGAGGAAATGATGTCGATTATAGAAATTAAGAATTTTCACGTGTCACAATTAATCCCGGGAATGTTGTTGCATCTTTCTAAATTTTATGGACGACGGGAATTATTAACGGAAAAGAGGCAAGAATAACAAATTAAAAGAATAAAAAGGAAATGCCACTTTTTAAATAGGTTTTGGGCATTTATTATGAAACAATTGAAAAAAAAAAAAAAAGAGAGTTATAGAAGTTTAAAAGAGGTATTATAAGTTGTTACTAAGGGACTTGACCCTATTGATTTAGATGTTAGATTGGTAATTAAAGAAAAAAAAGAGAAGTCTCCTCAAAATGAAATTCGTAGGAATCCCTCTCTCCTACAATTTCACTTAAATTTCCTTGGTGTTTAATGGAGATAGACTTGGAAAAGATAGGGGGACCTAAGGTAGTAATGGAGAGCCATTTTTCCATGGAAAATTAGGCCAAATGCTGAGCAAATGGCTGAGTAAAGGCTGAATAACTTCTCTGCAATTACTTCTCCTTTTCCCTCACCTCTTTGTAGGAAACCGAAATGCAGCAGCAAATGGCTGAGTGAATGCTAAGTAATGTATCTGCAATTACTTCTCCTTTTCCCTCTCCTCTTCTTGCCGTAGGAAACCGAAGTGCAGCAGCAAATGGCTGAGTGAATGCTGAGTAATTTATTTGCAATTACTTCTGCTTTACCCTCTTTTCTTCTGCACTTATTTCTTCTCCCCTGCTGCCGTGCACTTGTCTCTCTCTTTCCCTTATCTAGCCTTACAACAATTTCCTTTCCCTTTCACAGCCATAAAAAGTCTTGTCTTCCTCTCCTATAAGTTAGTTTAGTCAGCCATTCTTGCTCCCCCTTTGGACGACAAAACAACAACTGAACAGCAAGGTCTCGAGCATTCCTCCCTCCTCAAGAAAATCCAGGACTTTGTGTGCTGCTGTGGTGGTCGCTCAACGACACCTTCAGCCGTTGTGCCGGGTCCAAATCATCGTCAAAACACCTCCAGGGCTGTCCTTGTGTTGCCGTCCAGCCACAAGTGAGGATCGCCATTAGATTTAACGGTAAGTCGTCTCCTAAACGTAGATTAGGGGCTGAGTACATTCTTTAGGGATTTTTATGTGGAGGAACTATGTAGATGAAGTTATATGTGGATGAATATGACTTAGGGATGTTATAATGGCCATAGAAAAGTTTAAATATGATTTATGGAGCAAAATAAAAGTCGTGGAGAGAGATTCGGAATAGAACACAGGCTGTTTTCTGAAACAGTTTCCAGGACATGTATGTTTTGCTAATTTCGTGGACAACTTTGTGATGTGATTTTGAAGAAATTTCCTTCTGAAGAAATGTTTTGGACATCCTAAATAATAACATATATTTTTCTCAGAATTTTTAGAAATTAAATAGGTGACGATTTTAATGACGTCATCCTCGGAACAGTATTTCGGACAGTCCAGTAACCCGTGACCTGCCATGATTCCAAGGGTTGTTACCTACCTTTAGAGGTCTAATTTCCAATCGGTTCCTTCATGAAAGTTGTTCCTTACAACTTCTAATATAACATACTCGAATTTCAAATTAAATGAATAATATTTCGACCCAAAACCGAACTGATTTTAATGAGTTAGACTCTCTGGAACTGGACCCGATTTTTGTGCTGGATAGAAGAAATTTCTGGGCCGAATCCAGAGGGATCTGGATCTCGGTGTCTTCATGAAAAATATTTGTTTATATGTTTTCTAGCACGTGTCTGAATTTGAGAATTTTTCGAGATCATTTGAGTGAATTTCTGACTGTGACACTGGAAGAACGTTATTGGACAGTTTTCTGTAAATTTGGGTGAATAAGAGTATATGCTTGTTTTGAAGAATTTTTGCTATGAAATTGCTCAATTGATGCTGTGGATGCTGTGCATAATTGATTATTGAAATGTGATATCGATCATACGCATTCACGACATGATTCCGTCACGTGCCTTTGGGGCCGGACGATGCTCCTTCGGGAATGCCCCACGTCAACGGATGCCGGTCGTAGTGGATGCTGGGCTGATGCTCCTTAATTGGAATGCCGTCTAGATGTAGACGTTGCCGCGCTCAATGGTGTGAGGCGAAGCCCGGTTATACCGGATGACTGTTATCTGTTAAAAATTGGCCACGGTCAATGATCTGACATCTGCATCCCTATCTGTATTTGCATTGAAGTATTCAACTGCTAGAAATGTCAATGTGATATTGTATGATTGAATGTTACTAACGTGCAGGAAAGTGCAAGTGATGAGAAAGGGTAAGAAGGGTGACTAGATTGCATGTTATATGTACCCTTCTCCTAATCTGGGTTTAGTAGATTGACTTGCTGAGATGTGATCTCACCCCTTGGTGGGCTAACATTTTCAGGTCCCTAGACGAAGAAAGGCCAGGTCGTGTACAATGGTTTGCAAGGAAGGAAAAATAGAAGTCACTCTACCTTCACCCAGGTGATGACGGGTCTTCCGTCGAGGCTGGGAATGGGTGACAGTTCACCCTAGAAGGGTTGAGGAGTATGAAAATATATTAACGAACCTCGGTTTTGTAAATAGAAGCTTAACTTATAAGAAATCAAACAGCTTCACTTTTTGTATTAGACCTTGGAGTGTTAAACTGGTTTGTATTTAAGTACCACTTTATTGTAGGTGTGGTTGTGAAAATACTATCCTACGTTTCTATCCTACTGTTATGTTGTATGGAGATTGTTTTACGTTTCCGCATGTGCATAATAATCAATGGGTCGGCGACACTCCCCGGGACGTCGCAAATTTATATCGACCACGGAGGGATGTGCATGTACTTGGAGTTCGGGTCGTGACAATACCTCATAAATATGGCAACAAATATTACCAATCTGTATCCTAATATACATGTGCAGAATATACCTTCCTTAGAAAAATTTCACTCAAGATCCTTCTTTGATTGCATCATGATTTGTGTAGATTTGCAATCAACCTTCCTTTGTAAAATTAACCGCAATAAACTTATTTTCTTTTTGGTATCCATATACATGGATCCTTTCCTTTTGTTAGTCATAAAATAAGAAGAAAATCCAAATGTTCTCTACATAAACTAATGGCACATAAAGAAAGATTATCACATGAATAATATGCATAATTAAAAAAGAAATTTACTTTGCAGCACATGATAAAAATAGAGAGCATAAAATCCTTGAGAAGCTATCCAATCAACTGAATTATATCTAAACAAGATATCAATTACCCATCTCAAAAAAAAAAAAAAAAAAAAAAAAAATTACAGCATTCTTCCTTAAAGATATTTTTCCCACAACCCAATTTTAATTTATAAAGCACGTCATATCAAGCACAATATGAAGATAAAATATAAAAAAACATTGAGAATATATATTCAAAGTATATAATCATAGCAAATTGATAATTTAAAAATATACCTTTACTTACTTAATATCCTCTCTCGTTCTTTATTCCTTGCAAGAAAAGCAATTCATCTACTCTTTGGTACCCAAATTTGTTTGGGTCATTTATGGTTAGAGAAAGCATGAAATCTCCAATTGGTTGACTTGGATTTCTTCCAATCAAGTGGGAATTTATGCTTAAAGTGATTAGGATCACCACAATTCAAGCAATTATAAAGTTGAGATCCAGTAGGCTTGACAAATTGCTTCAAAATGATTTAAATGATGTTGGATTGGCGATTTACACTTTAATCTTTCATTGACCTTTGGAAAGTCATTCTTGATCTCACTTGCATTTTCGAAGCCCAGGCCAGATTTGTTGTAGTACAGCGTTTGTATAGAGAGAACACGCTCTAATATCTTCGAGTCGAGAGAAAATTTCTTGCAAACTCTTGAAATTTCTACCTTTTAGGAATCAACTTCTTTTTCAAAATATCTCTCTCTTCCTTGATAGAGGAATTCTCCTTTTCCAACTCAGTAATCCTTTTCTTGTTTGTAATCTCTTGCTATCTCAATTTAAAGACTTCCCTTTTCAACTTGGAATTTTTTTTCAATGCTTTCCTCCTTAATCCGTCCAATTCATCTCCGACTGTTTCGTCAAGCCACCCACGCTTTCCCCTCATCAGAACCGCCCTCTCCACTTGCCGCCGTTCGACCTCGCCATGCTCTCCTTCCACTACATCCAAAAGGGCCTCTTGTTCCCCTTCCCTCCTCACTGCCTCCACCCTGGCTTCAACCGCCCCTCTTTCATCCATTCCTTCTTGGAAAAACCCAAGCACTCTCTCTCTTTCGCTCTCACCCACTTCTACCCGCTCGCCCGCCGCCTCGCCACCCTTAAGCAAGCCGACACCCCATTCCACAAGATCTCTGTCGACTGCGCCAATAGCCTTGGGGCCTAGTTCATCCATGTCTCGCTCAACCTGAACATGGCCGACATTCTCTCTCCCATGTACGTCCCTACCATCGTTTAGTCCTTCTTCGACCACGACCGAGCGATCAACCATGATGGCCACATCCTGTCCCTATTGTTTGTGTAGGTAACTAAGTTCACTAATGGCGTCTTCATTGGGCTCTCCATGAACCACACCATTGGCGACGGCACCTCCTTCTGGCTCTTCTTCAACTCATGGTCCAAGATCTTCCAAGCACATCAAAAAGGTGTCGTTGGTGTCGTCCAGCTATCACGTCCCCCGGTACTAACCCGGTGGTTCCCGAAGAACCATCCTAGCCCAGTAAGCTTGCCTTACACGGATGACCCCTCGTCATTCCTCACTCAATACGAAGCCCCCAAGCTCAGGGAGCGAGCTGTCACGCCCCGATCCTCGGGCACGCACACATCCTTCCACTTGGTCGATTTTAGAATGCGATATCCCAGGACTAAGTATCGCCGACCCATTCATTAATTAAGTATATGCGGAAGCAGTTATAAATCCCCAGACAATAAAAGAATGGGATAGAAAAGCAAGGTCATATTTTCATATTGAAAACGCACAACCAAACTTTTATACATAGCAAAAGGCCAAGTACTTCACAACTAATTACAATCTCAAAGTCTCACTTTATCTACACCCATGTAAGGTTCACAAAAAGGATGATAAACCCTCAATCCTCGTCAGGGTCATAATCAGGATCATCCTGATCCCCTTCAGGTTCTTCCTCGTCTGGTTCATCCTCATCGAACTCCTCATCTGCTGGCTCTTCCTCCACCAGTTCCTCCTCAGCAGGCACCTCCTCATCCTCTTCCCACTCTTCGTCCACTTCCCAGTTGTCATCATCCTCCTCCATTCCAATTGGCATCACCTACAGAGTGCACAGAAGAGGTAGGCTCACCCACCAATGCAGGATCACTAGCATCAACCACACCACCGCCCTTGGGATTAGCAGTCCCTGCCCCAAAGGCCTCCTCTAGGACGATGAATGGTATTTCCTCTTTGATATGGGACCTATCTGTCTCCTATCAAAATAGTGGCGATACCAGGACCGATACTCATAAGGCACTAGATCATCCCTACCCTTATCAACCCAAACAGTAGACTTGATCAACACATACTCTAGTCCTTCAAGGTCAGGGTGAATGTGAAAATGAGTAGTCTTCTCAGAAATGCTTTCTGAAATACCGGACTCTCCAGGAGGAGGGAGAGGTGGAGGTCCTGGTGCTGCCATCTAAGGGCCTGAAATGGTTTTATATCAACTAATGAGACTATGTCTCAGCGAGTTGTACCCCCTAAGACTCAATTAGGGAACCAATACGCCACAAGGTTACCTAAGAGCACAACATGAGTCAAAAGACGTACCTGGGCATCAGTCCCAACTTGCAACTCAAGGTTAAGCACATATGCCTCATATATTGCAACAAACAACAATCAATTCACAAATATGAACCATGGTCCTTAAGACACAGCTTATAATGGGTGGGAATCACAACTCCACCAAGCATATTTCAATACTCAATGGCTTTACGGTCCCACTCGACCCCTTTCAATATGTAAATGGCTTTATGGTCCCACTCAACCTTTTTCAATACTCAAATGGTTGTATGGTCCCACTCGACCCTTTTCCAATACTCAAATGGCTTTATGGTATCACTCGACCCTTTTTCTCAGTAATCAAATTAGCATGAAATAAAACTCAATTAAATAAACGGATTGCGCCACTACAATCAGCACGAAATTCCGGTCACCGGCCATCCCGGGTGAATTTCTGGAAAAATAAATCATTAAATAATTAATTTGGAAAATTAAATATATAAATACAAAAAAATTCAATTTAGCACAATATAGAGCTCAATTAAATAAACGGGCTGCACCGTGATCATCGCATAAAATCCCGATCACCGGCCATCCCGGTTGAATTTCCGAGAAATAAATAATTAAATAATTAATTTCTAAAATTAATATTTAATTACTAAAAATTCTATTTAGGCCCGAATTATTAATTAACACCCGATAAGGGTCGGGAAAAATCCCGAGAAGTATCCAATAAATAATAAGACATATCTACTTGCTAAGTGAACACTCAATTTGACTAATATGCATCAATAATATGCATCAATAAGTCTCTAATTTAATTATTTTAATCTAATCTATCCACCTAATTGCAATTAAATAAATCTAATCAACCCTTAGGCATAATTAGTCCACTAAGAAAGCATTAGTGAGTAAAACTCACTTGCACAAAATGACGACCAGGACATCGCGACGACGACGCAACGGCGGCCGAACTTGGGCCGGGTTGAGAGCTTCGCAAGCCCGAAGAAACACTGGGCTTGGGCCGGCTTAAAAACTTGTGCTGAACTTGGGCCTGACTTGAAAAGCGGCTGAACTGGGCTTGTCTTTTAAACAACTTGGGCTGAACTTGCTTGAGCCAAAGACTTAATTAATGGGCTAAGCTTCATTGATTTGTGGGCTGAACAAGAAAGCTTCGTGGGCTGAACAAGAAAGCTTCATGGGCTGCTGGAATTTATAGAACTCGGGCCTAATGAAACTTGTTGGGCTGCTTCGCGCAAGAGATGCGGACGAGCGGTGCTGCTTCGTGGACGGGCTGAAGTCATGGACGGTGGGCTTTTGGCTTTGCTGGCAGATCCACGAGCTGGCTTCGTGGAGGAAGGCTACAGGTGTGATGACCAACGAAGAAGAAACGGGCGAGTGGCAGCAAGCTGGGCAGAAGCGGTTTCGGTGGAGGATGTGAGCTGGTGTGAGCTGGCCATGTGGATGTTTGGGGTCAACACTGGCTGCTTTGTGCTGCTGGGTGTTGACCAGTTTGCTACCGAGACTTCACATGCTAGTGGACTTCATGGACGCGTGGGCAGAGAGAGAGAGTTGAGGTGGGCGTTTGTGGCCGATGCTGAGTGAGTGGGGGCTTCTTCGGTCAACCAAAACAAGAGAAGTCTGCTGAATTTGACCAGCTCACACACGTGGGCAGCAAGCTCGGCACTCTCAGGTTCGGTGGAGCAGAGAAGTGAAGCATTTGTTTTGATTTTATGAGGGCTAGTGTGAGTGATTTTGTCTGCAAGAGAGAGGTTGGATGGGGTTTGCTTTCCACGGTCGAGAAATGAAAACCAAAGCAGAAATTAATGAGCGGATGAGGGGAAGCTGTACGAGAGGGAGAAGCCAAGGAAAGGGGGGAGTAGATAGCAAGGCTTGGCTAAAACATTAAATGATTGGTCCCCCATCAACCCTCAAACTTATCTCTTGCATTAATGGTGTGTCCCCCTTAATACTTTCCTCCCAATTTTCCACCAACTAAACCAAAATGGAGCCAAAAAAATGTTGTCCAAGCATAATTCCGAATTTCACAATTTGATCTTCAATTTCTCCAATTAATTCCCAAATTGAGGTCCAATTTTGATGTAGAAAAAATCCCAAGAAATTTTCTATAAATCTCTGACACTCACAGGTTCAGTCTGAAAGTCCAATTTCCCATAAATTTAACAAATCTGAATTTCCATCAAATTTCCGTGACGTTCGAACCCAATTTTTGTAAAAATCTCGAGGCCTCCAAAAAATCTTCTGAGACTGAGTCGATGTTCCAAAAATAGCTCGTGACACCACAGAACTTTCAATTTCTGAAATCAGACTCAAATTGACGGTTAATTTCATTTTGGCGCGCTTTTAGCGTGACCTAGACTACCGGGTAGTTTTCAGAACTTTTCAAGGCAATTGACTCATGGTCAATTTTCTTCGAGCTACAATGAACCCACTTGACACATTGGCGACTCTCGATTGTCATGAAAATCTCGAGGGCTCAATTATAGACACAGGGTACCAAAACGACAGAAAAATCAGATTAGTGCCGGTCGACGAAAATTTTCCAATTTAGTGGAGTCACCCACGATCGGCCAAACATCTCAGTCAAACCAACCTATCTCTAATCTCAATTCGATTTTTAACTGTACCGTAATGACTTCTAAAGATGAATACGGTCGAGAAGCCGATTCCTGGTCGAATTCTCATGTTTATTGCCTTAAAAGTCTTTAATAGCTTACCCAGCTAGTCTAGTTATCTCAAGAGTGATCAGCTCTGAGAACAACCCTATAGACACGTCAATGAAATGCCCGATTAATTTAATAGAAAACAGTACTGGAAATTCTGGATGTCACACAAGCCTTCCACTTCTTTGCAGAAGTCATCGTGGGGCTTAAGGCAGAGGCAAACCGGTAATGTAGCAGCACGAAGATCTCATCCTTCCAGTCCTAATTGCCCTCGTCTGGCGGTGCATCATGTGTGCCTGCTACTTCCTGCCCAGCCAGGTTACAAGCTGCTGAATGGCTGTGGACAACCAAGCCAAGCTGGACCCCCCGCTCCCACCGAAATACTTCGAGAACTCAATCACGCCGTTCAGAGTGGTAGCGACAGTGGGGGAGCTACCAAGCAGCGGCCTCGAGTGGGCGGCGTAGCTCCTGCATACGGTAGTGGCTAAGCACTGTGACTCATGAAAGGGCTAGTAACAACACCTAAAGGGGGATGAATAGGTGTGAATGAAAATTTTCACAATATTTTGTAAAAGAAATTTGCTTACATAAGGTAATAGACTAAGGACGAATTCAATCTGTAATAGTTTCAAATCAAATCAAGGAGTTTAAAACTTAAATGGTTAATTAGAGCTACGAATCAAAATAAAGAGTTCAAGAAAGAGAATAAGAACATAAAGTTTATAGTGGTTCGGCTTAAATCAAGCCTACTTCCGCACTAACAACCCACTGGTTGGATTTCACTAAGATTCAAAAGTGATTTACAATTTGTGATCCCGACTTCTCAGTAAAGAGTCTCTACTGGTCTCTCACAAAGTCTCACTATGAGTTTCTCTTTTTTGTGTATACAACTTTGAGCTCAGTGAATGACAAAGAACTAAGAAGTTTTAGACTTTTAAATTTTTCTTTCATGCACTCTATCGAACAACTAGAGAGTCAACCTTAAATACTCTTCATGCCTTTACGACCATTGGCACTTTCCAAACGAATTCTTCCAATCTACCCGTTGGACAAAATCAATCAGGGTGATCTCGAGTTGTTAGATGATTATGATAAAAGCCCGTCAATTATGTTCGCCCATACAATCAAAATTTTGGTTTCCATAAATAGAACCTTCCAAGTTTGCTTGCCTTTCAAAAGACTTGAAAATCAGAATTGATTCCAATAAGGATAATCAATCATGTAGGTGTTATATCCAGCCATAATGTCATCCATAAACCATATGAATCGAATATTTGAAGATAATACCGTATCTTGATAAGTCTCCAAACTTCAATCTGCAAACCGTCAGTGAGGGCAGATTTTGATTCTAAAGTTTGGCTGACAGTAAAGTCAGGAAGTCTTCAGACTATACTTTTGGAAATGTTTTGTCAACTTCAAAACAGTGAAAGAGTTTTCTCTAACAACTCAAAGCTGTAGGAGTAGAAACAAGACGTTCGATCCATACATCATCATGATGGGGAGCTCGCCGTGGTTCAACATGCACGGCAACGAGTTCAGTCTGGGGAAGGTTGTGGCTCTGCGAAGCAGATACGCGCACAAGTTGGCGGCAAGGTCTCGACCTATCCAGGCCGCAAGGGAAGCGGGAGCATTGACCTTGAGATCTGCCTTCCACTGGCAATGATGTCACTCTCGAGTTGACGCGAAATTCATTGCTGTTGCAACGATTTCGTAGGTTGGAGGGCCATCATCAACCGGTTTTATGTCCAAGTCGAGTCAACGCCACGAGGAATTGAGGAATTAAGATTTGTCGTTTGGCTTGGAATTTTAACTATGCTTCTTTTTTTTTTTTTTTTTTTAAAAATCAGAAGTGGATAAATTATGGGACTGTTCTGGCCAAACGGCAACTGTCGTCCCACATGATGATGGTGGATCTTAGGCCATGATTTTCATTTTGAAGCAATGGGAAGCCGCTCAAAAATGTTAACAATCAAGTTGAAGATAGGGTTAGTATCATGAAAAATTCCAAACCGATACACTAATGACAACTTTACCTCAAATTAATGTTTTAGCCACAAAAAATCTCAAATCGGTGCACCTCTAACAAATTTACCCAAAAATGATACATTCGTAACAAATTTACCTTATGTTAATTTTCATTAAATTTTATTATCAAAATACTGAATTAAATGATATGTGACAGTGGACTAGTGTACTAGTTTGGGATTTTTCTCTTTGTTTGTCATAGTTGTATCATTTTTGTAATTTTTTGTGTTATTAATCTAATTTAACATATGGTAAATTTGTCATAAATATACCAGTTTTGGGTTTGTAGCTGTCAAACAAATTAGTTTGGGGTAAATTTGTCACAAGTGTACCAATTTAAGGTTTTTTTATCATCACTTAGAGTAAATTTCTTACACATGTATCAATTTGGGATTTTCAAGGTGTTAGTCCTTGAAAATATGAATATATTTTTTTTTTTTTGGAGTTGCTTTTAACTACAAGATTTATCCTAAGACTATGAGACACACTACCCGTTATATGACATTGTGGTTGTTTAACTATTTGATAATTGTTGTTTGGCTTTTGCATATCTCAATTAAAAATTTATATTGTTGGGCAGTTCCTTTTGGACCTAATTTCTAAATAACTACTGCAATTGATAGTTCTATTGAGCAAACACTACTTACTGAAAAAAAGGCATTGAAAATTTGAATACTCAGTTAATTTTCACTAAGTGTCTTGTCTCTTTTCATGAATTCTTTTCTCATCTTGGGAAAATTCAAAAAACTTTGCTCACTTTGTACTCCAACTTCACTTCGTATCATCTACTACAAATTTGTATCCTAAGTTTGGGTTGGATTTCAAATCTATTTCTAATTCCACATTGCCCATGCATGGGCGTGTTATACTGGTAGAAAAGTTCTGCAAAACCTTAAAACTAGCATGACACGATTAAAGACGTAAAGTTGAATAGCCATCAGAGTTGATAATATATGTCGTGCTGGCTGCTGAAATGGAAGTGCTACTTTCATGAAAAGAGACATCACACTTAGGCTCCGTTCGTTTCGCGAAAAATAATTTCCGGGAAAATGTTTTCCGGATTTTCCGGTGTTCGTTTCACGGAAAATGAATTATTTGGGGAAAATGTTTTCCATCCAAGGGAAAATGTCTTCTAAAGTAAGGGAAAATGTTTTCCACTTTTGAAAAGTGGAAAATATTTTCCTCACTTGATCTCTCTTACCTCACACCTCTACAAATTCTCACTTCCTCCTCTAATTTCTTCTTCCTTTTTTTTTTTCATTCGAATTATTTTTTAGTTTTCTTTTTCTTTTTTAATTTGAATTATTTTTAATTTCTTTTTTCCTTTTTTTCTTTTCCTTTTTTTCTTTTATTTGTTTCCTATCTTCTTCTTTCTTAGGTAGTCATCGAACTAGGTGAACTTCAAACTCATCGATCTTAAACTCGCGCTCGTCGATCTGGCGAGCCTCGAGCTTGGCACTCGCGCTCGTCAATCTAGTGAGCGGAAAATATTTTCCTTACCGAATACTGGAAAATATTTTCCAAAATACTTTCAGGTTTTAGCCGAACACTAGAAAATATTGTCATTTTCCAGGAAAATGACTTCTGGGAAAATATTTTCCGGAGATGGCCCATTTTCCGCGAAACGAACGGACCCTTAGTGAGGATTAACTGAATATTCAAATAGGAAGAAAAAATCTCTTTTGTACTAATAAGGAAAACATGATTATGTTTGTAAAAATAAAAAGTAGACTATTCCCCGCGTACAGTATAAGTTCTTCCAGTTATTCATGTAATGCCGACTAGTTAATTTACTTGTGGGTTTTATGTTAATATGACAAGGAAGAAAATAAACCAATTAACATAGAATGGTTCAAATTTAGAAGTCATATGTGGACCATTTAATAGTAATGTCGAGATAGTTCTCACGGTTTCAATATATATATATATATATAAAGCCGCTTCAGTTGGGCCTACTCCTGACGTGAAACTATTTTATTCAGATTCCAATTCATGTGTGAAAGCATAGCTTTGAATTGAACCATGCTAGTTTGAGATGGTGTAAGAGTTACCTATCAATGCAATAGTACGAAATGCCCCAATAATAGAGCCCTTCTATAATCTAGCGGCCAGCCCCGGCTGACCTTCTGTCAGTACGATGCTCGTACCCACGTGATTTTAGAACACATCATGCTAGTTTGTGGAATTATCAATGAGATATCTTACGCTAAATTTATTATGTTTTTATGAGATAAAGTTATATGTCCTTACCCCTCCATATAGAATATTGAAGTGACCTAATTGACACATTTTTGCTATCATCATTTCCAAAGATTAGTGTACTCTATTTGTTTATAAATAAGTCAATAAGCATTTCTCCAAGTAGGAAATTATGTGAAACAAATCAGTACGCCACAAAATTAATAGTGAATAATAGGCCGTTATCTTCTATGTACATGCGGTCTATCAGTTGATGCACAAGCATAACTTTTTGATAATGACCATAGAGTAAACGTAATTATGGTTACTTGTATGGTGGCGCAATCTAAATTATAAAAAAGAAATTCAAAGTTGAAATATTAATCAAAGGGTATCAAAATGGAAAGACTTTATTGTCTATTCTGAATTACCGTGCTGCCATTATATTGGAGAAATATATACACATCCCCTTGTATTGAATTCTTTTATCATTAAAAAAGGCAATTTCAAATCTTCTTGCACATTATATCGATTTTAAACCACAAGATACTTTTTCGACCAAAAAAAAGAAAAACAAACCACAAGATACTTTTGGACCTAAGATTCTCATTTATTCTCTTTTATTTATAAGACGAACAAGAAAAGTAATGAGATTTAATGATGCTAATTAGATTAGATATTCAATATCTAAAATTAGCGGTTTAGTAATCAAACGTGAACGAATTGTTCACGCAAGGCATTACCTTTGTGTTGGCACTTTGGCAATGAAAGAAAAAAAAAATTCAGCATTATCCCTAATGTAAAAGGTGCATATAAAAAAAATTGAAAAATGAACTTCACTATTTTCAGAAATTAATATTTTTAAAGGTTTTTTAAATAATATTATTTTAAATTCATACAGAGATTATGTTAATTATGATTAAATATATTGGACATATTTTTTATAAAAAAAAAAAAAAGACATCTGAATATTTTTGAGCACTTCATAATTTTTAGAGATAATTAGTTGCTCGATGAAATTCTTAATTAATGTGCCGGAAGAACTTTCATTAACGACCAGAGGTTAGACATTGTGATTAAGAACGTTATTTTTTTTAATGGATTTCTTTTCCCAAATACGTTCGCCGAGATATTAATGAGGGCGTTAGTTAATTGTTTTGTCCTTGAAGACGGAAGCGGTGAAGGTGTTGTGCAACTATCGCCAGAGATAGACCAGGATCCCCACCGGCCTCCGAGTGGAGTTTCCCGTACGAACAAAGTTGGTGAATACGAAGTTTGCATCGCTGGTCCGCAGCCCGGCCAGCACCATGTTTTTCGCATTTGCCATGGTGAGTGTCTTCCTTTAACGTACAGAATCATGCGCAGTTCAGCAAACACGGTTTACTACACTCTAATGTGCAAAGCTAATACAATTGCCGTGCAGAAGACCACGAATTTAATCAACTGCGGCAGTACCCTAATTATCATCTTCCTTTTCTTTTGGCTATGATCAGAGCACGAGCTGCAGCTCATTCGGAAGCTGAGAGGAGTGGGCTGTCTGTGGGGCGAATCCCGAGGTTGTCTAAGCCAAGCAGGAAACGTTTTCAAGAAAGAGAAAGGAAAAGGAAAATGCTCGAGTATTGCTTGGGGAGCAGGTGACATGAAGACTAGCTGCATTTGCCTGTTTCTTTCTTTTGTCCTAACAAAATGGAAATTATACTTTAGACTACCGGTCAACCATCGATAAACTCGGGCAGTTGACGGAGTCCCGTGGTTGGTGTGGGCTCTTCCATTTCTCGGGGGCACCCAGCTGGAGTTGTTGGTGCAGTCTAATCTGACCACAAGATAATAATAACAATCTTTGGTTTCAAGCCTTCGACCTGGAAGGGAATTAGGCCATATGGGTATTAGCTGGTGACGAATCTACAGTAAGTCCACATGTTACTCAGGTAACTCCCGAAAACAGAAGGCGGACGGAGACGGTTCTCTCAGACATTGTTTATGGTCGTATATAAAGGTCAAAGTCCATGATTTTAGTAGAGGCTGCAGGGTTCAAATCTGTAAAGACCCATAGTTTAAAAAGCCTCAGCTAATTTGCAGACGAGCAGTGCAGGAATGAATCAAAGCGTGCTATTACTTCGTCTTGGTCCTCCACTCTCTACCCCCGTCGAACAACTCCATGCGCACGAGGCCGTGACCAAATCTATTTGCACAGCTCCAGGGAACGCCTATAAATAACACGACCAGACCACCAATGTTCATATCTTGTCCTGGCCTTTGAGTTGAAATCAAATCATCAGAGTACCCACCACCAGAAGCTCTCTTACCATTTCTTTCTTTCGAGTCTCAACGAACACAACCGACACAATGACTACTCCTCCTCCTCAATCCGTCCGACTCATCTCCGACTGTTTCATCAAACCGCCCCAACTTCCCGATGGTTCAAACCGTCCTCTCCACTTGCCGCCGTGGGATCTTGCCATGCTCTCTGTCCACTACATCCAAAAGGGCCTAGTCTTCCCTCTCCCTCCCCGCTGCCTCAAAGCTGGCTTCGACCGCCCCGCTTTCATCCATTCTTTCTTGGAAAAACTCAAGCGCTCTCTCTCTTCCGCCCTCTTCCACTTCTACCCACTCGCTGGCCGCCTCGCCACCCTCAAGCAAACCGACCCCCCGTTCTACACTGTTTTCGTCGACTGTGCCAACAGCCCTGGGGCCCGGTTTATCCATGCCACTCTCGACATGACCGTGGCCGACATTCTCTCCCCTACGTACGTCCCGGATGTCGTCCAGTCCTTCTTCGACCATGACCGGGCAATTGACCATGACGGCCATACCCTGTCCCTGCTGTCCGTGCAGGTCACCGAGCTTGCCGATGGAGTCTTCATTGGGCTCTCCATGAACCACGCCATCGGCGATGGCACCTCCTTCTGGCTATTCTTCAACTCGTGGTCTGAGATCTTCCAAGCGCAAGAGAAAGGCGCCATCGATGTTGTTCAGTTATCGCGTCCCCCAGTCCTGACCAGGTGGTTCCCGGAAAACCATCCCGGCCCATTGAGCCTGCCTTACACGGATGATCCCTCATCATTCCTCGCTCGCTTCGAATCCCCTGAGCTTAGGGAGCGAGTCTTCCACTTCTCAGCTGACGCCATTGTGGGGCTCAAGGCAGAGGCGAACCGGCAATGTGGCACCACCAATATCTCGTCCTTCCAGTCCCTGACTGCCCTCGTATGGCGGTGCATCACGCGCGCCCGCCACTTCCCACCCAACCAGGTCACAGGTTGTCGGATGGCTGCGAGCAATCGGGCAAGGCTGGACCCTCAGCTCTCGCCGGAATACTTTGGAAACTCAATCATGTTTTTGAGGACGGCGGCGACAGTGGGGGAGCTGCTAGGTAGTGGCCTTGGGTGGGCGGCGCAACTGTTGCACGCGGCGGTGGCAGGGCACACCAACGCAAAGCTGAGGGAGTGGATCGAGGATTGGATAAAGAGGCCACAGGTCTACCACCCGGACAAGACGTTCGATCGGTACAGCGTCATGATGGGGAGCTCGCCACGGTTCGACAAGTACGGCAACGAGTTCGGGCTGGGGAAGGCCGTGGCTCTGCGAAGCGGATATGCAAACAAGTGGGACGGCAAGGCCTCAGGCTATCCAGGCCACGAGGGAGGTGGGAGTGTCGACCTTGAGATCTGCCTTCCACCGGTGACGATGGCACTCCTCGAAGCCGACCCGGAATTCATGGCCGCCGTGACAGTTTCATAGGTTGAAGGGTCAACATAACACGTTGGTTATGTGCAAGTCGAGTCGATGCCATTACGAGGTATAAGGTTTGGTTGTTTGACTCGGAATTTTAAGTTGACTCATTTATTTCTTAGTCTATTGTGACTATATTATGGGTTTGTCTTCTATATATAAGTGGTGTATGAGTTGATGCGCGAGAAATTCATGTTTTTAGTAATAATCACAGAGTGAATTTAGCCATTGTTTCTTGTTCGGTGACAAAATCTAAATTAGAAGAACCTCAAAGTTGATTTATCAAGTACAGAGTATCAAATGTTATTTATATTATGTGATCCCATATTTTGGACTCACATTTTCTCTTTGAAGTAGTGGTTATTCGACATATAGTGTTTCAATACTTCGTATCTTTTCATGACAACCGACTATTTGGTAACTGTTTTGGGAAACGATATATAAAATGAACGATCGTTCATTTCTAATGGGGTAATTACAAGGTCTAACGCAAACCCTCTTAATTTTGGAATACACCATCAGTTCACAAGGGAACTGGGTTAATAGTGTGCCCAATATTTTTCTGAATTTTCAGGATTTTCCAACGAATGTGAATACGAACAATGGTTGGAGGTTTGACCTTACCACAAAAAAATAATGGCTGGAGGTTTGTCTACAATTGATCTTGTTTTTCCGCATTTGATTTTTACTTCTAACATTTGATATCAAAGCATGTTTAGTGCCCCCGCCTTGTTCTTTGTCGATTTTTGGTGTACTTTTTGGGGTCTTTTGAAGATGAACGGTAATTTGAAATTGAGGCCAAGAGAGAAACTCGCCGATTTTGGGCAAATTTCGGCGACCCACCGCTCAACTTCAGACCGGTATGGTCGCACCGCCATAAGGAAGATTAGCCATGAGTTATTTTGGCATATCAGTGTTCGCCGGAGGTTAATCATGGCAGAAGTTGCAGTAGTTAAGGATTTGCGTTTTGGGAATTTTTGTTTGATTTAGGGCCAATTTCTTTGCCATTTTCGCCAAACTTGAACCCATGTGGTCATGCCGGCATGGTCTCCAAAACCCATTATTTATTTCGGTCTTAGATGGGTTGCCAGAGAAGAAATGGCAGCGAAATTGCAACGGAAAACAGCGAAAATCAGCAAAAATTGACTCTATCACGTGAGGGAGAAGGTGCGTGGGATCCACGTGCGAGCAACCACTGGCACGAGGAACTACCTACGGCAGTTGCCAGGCATGTGTGTTGCGTGGTGGATGGCATGCATGCAAGCCACACGCTTGACGTGCCACGGCGCCTTTTTACTCTTTTGCCCCTACGCCATTTTTAAAATTCTCGTTTTTCCCTTTCTACAATTTCACAATCCTATCCTTGGCCGATCTATTTATTGTTCTGCCCCTTGGTGAATTTATTTACTATTTTGTCATTTCATGCATTTTTATGAATATTTTATGCATGAAATTAAATGTCCAATGATATATATTTGATTAATTAGAGAGTGGCCATGACATCTTTAATTAATTAAATTATATATTAAGAGCCTCCGGATCATGTTTAGAAATGGACATTGATTGTAATTAATTACATTAATATGATGAATTTTATCCCACATGAATTTTCATTATATTGATATGATTAATTAGGATGAAATATTATATTATTTTTCTTAATTTACCCACGGAGATTAAGAAAATGTATATAATATGGTAGTTTTTTCATGATGTAATTATGAATCCATTTAAATTAAAAACTTAGCCTACAGGCAGTTTTTATATTATGTGATTCATATTCGTGATATGTTTACATTGGTAAAACATGATTTATGTATATTTGCCTCAAATTTTGTGACATAAGCATGATTATTTGATATGCAGTTTTGCAACTTTTGAATTTCCCTGAATTTAAGTGTGATGTTCCCATATTGAATGGTGAGAACTATAAAGTTTGAAAGGAGTTAGTTCTTCTTCAATTGGAGTGGATGCACATTGACTATGCTATAAGTAAAGACGAACCACATGCTCTTACTAATTCGAGCACTACATCTAAGACACCCCTTTATAATCAATGGGAGCGGTCCAACCGCGTTAGTGTGATGTTTATAAGGGCTAAAATATCTCATAGTATTTGTGGTTCAGTTGCTAAGCATAGCAATGTTAAGGCTTTTTTTAAGACCATAGATGCACAGTCTGAGACTTATGAAAGACGCATGCCATGACCTTGATTATGAAGTTTTCATCATTGAAGTTCACTAGTGTTAGAGGTATGCGTGAGCACATCATGCAAATAAGGGACATTACTGCTCAGCTTAAGAATCTTGAGGTTGAGATAGCTTAATCATTTCTTAGTATGCACCTTTCAAAATCTCTTACAACACATATAAGAAAAAATGGTCAATTAATGAACTCATGACCATGTGTGTTCAAGAGGAAGAAAGATTGATTGTGGACTTTGGAGAAAGTGCTCATTTGGCAACACAAGGATAAAATAAGGGCCATGGCAAGCATAAGGAAAAATGTAAGATACCTCTCCAAGCCGACATTAAGAAAGAATTCAAATGTTTCTTTTGTAAAAAGAATGCGCATATAAGGAAGGATTAAGTTAGATTTAAAGTTTGGCTCAAGAAGAAAGGTAAAACAATCACTTGTGTTTGTTATGAATCTAATATGACTAATGTGAGTCACAACACTTAGTGGATTGATTCTGGATCTACAATCCACATTTCAAATTCCTTGCAAGGTTTTCAAAACCACAGGAAGCCAGTGGAAAGTGAACAAAGCATCTATTCAGAAAACAAGATGCGTTCACATATGGAAGCTATTGGGACATGTAGACTAGTTCAATAGTGGCTTTGTTTTGAATTTGGAAATGACCTTTTATGTTTCTAATTTCTCTAGAAACTTAATTTCAGTTTCAAAACTTGTACCTTTAGGTTACTCTTTTATCTTTTCAAATTCAAATTTCTATTTATCATTTAAATATGAAATTGTTGAAAGTGGTACTTTGTCTCATGGTCTTTTTCGAATTAATTTACAAGACAATACCTACTATAATGCGATGTATGTTCATAATAACGTTGGTATAAAATGATGTGTTGTGAAAGAAGATTCCTCTATATTATAGACCAGAGATTGTGACATATCTCCATATAAAGAATTAAACGATTGGTAAATGATGGAATACTCGGTACTTTAGATTTTACTAATTGCGATACTTGTGTGGACTGCATAAAGGGAAAACAGACCAACAAGACGAAGAAAAGTGCCAAGAGGAGTACAAAACTATTAGAAATCATACATACGAATAATTGCAGTCCGAATATGGACTCGTGTAGTAAAAAATGATTCATCTCTTTCATAGATGATTACTCACGTTAAATGTATCTCTACTTGCTTCATAACAAACATGAAGCCTTAAATGCCTTTAAAGTATTTAAGGCAGAAGTAGAGAAACAATGCGGCAAGCAAATTAAAACTGTGAGATCAAATTGAGGTGGAGAATTCTATGGTAGATACACTGAAGATGGACAAGCACCTAGTCCATTTGCAAAGTTTCTTCGAGAACATGAGATAGTTGGCCAATATATTATGCCTGGTTCTCCGAACCAAAACGCTGTAGCGGAAAGAATAAACCGAACCTTATTGGACATAGTGTGAAGTATGTTTAGCGACTCCAAACTTCCTAAGTCCTTGTGGACTAAAGCACTTAAGACGACAGTGTACATATTAAACTGAGTTCCGACCAAAGCTATCCTAAAGACACTTTTTGTGTTATTTAAAGGTTAGAAACCAAGTTTGCAACATGTACGCATTTGGGGATGCCCGTCTGAAATGAGAGTTTACAATCCACAAGAAAAGAAGTTGGACCCAATGACCATAAGTGGATATTTCATTGGATATGCCAAAAGCTCCAAGGGATATAGATTTTATTATCCATCTCACACCTCTAGGATCGTGGAATCAAGAAACGCTGAATTTCTTTAAAATGACTTGATTAGTGGGAGCGATCAATCGAATGACCTTGTTCCTAAGAAAGATCATTCAAACACTCAATCTTCCACCTCAAGTTTAAGGTTGGTTGTTGCTCATAATGGCCCCTCAGTTCAACTGGCTATTGAACAACCAATCGTTGAAGTTCCACAACCTGCTGATATTGATCTAGTAGATCCAGTTGTTCAGCAATTACCAGAAATGATTGAACAATCGGTTGAGCAACACGTTCCTCAAGAGAATGTTGATGCAACATTGAGGAAATCTGCTAGAATAAGGAAATTGGCAATTCCTAATGATTATATTGTGTATTTACAATAATCTGACTAAAATATTGAAACTGAGAATAATCCTAAAACATTTTCACAAGCCATGGATAGTAATAAATCCAATTTGTGGTACAATGCCATGAAGGAAGAGATGAGTTCTATGACATCTAACAAAGTCTGGGATTTGGTTGAGTTGCTTGATGGTGCGAAGGCCATTGGTTATAAATAGGTCTTTAAAACTAAGAATGATTCATTAGGTAACATTGAAAGATATAAAGCTAAACTCGTTGCCAAATGATTCACTCAAAAGGAAGTAATCAATTACACAGAGACTTTTTCTCATGTATTTAAGAAAGATTCTCTTCGTATTGTTTTGGCATTGGTTGCCCATTTTAATATGGAATTACATTAGATGGATGTGAAAACGACGTTCCTCAATGGAGAACTAAAGGAGGAGGTTTACATGAAACAACCTATAGGAGTCTCCTCTAATAAAGGTGAGCATTTGGTGTGCAAGCTTAAGAAATCTATATTTGGCTTGAAACAAGCATCCCGCCAATGGTACTTAAGGTTTCATGTTGTCATCTCTTTATTCAGTTTTGTAGAGAATGTCATGAATCAATATATATACCAAAAGGTCAGTGTGAGCAAAATATGTTTTCTTGTGCTATATGTGGATGATATTTTACTTGTAACGAATGATAAAGAGTTGCTATATGAAATGAAACAATTTCTCTCTAAGAGTTTTAACATGAAGGATATGAGTGAGCCATCTTATGTCATTGGCATTAAGATCCATAGAGATAGATCTTGAGAAATTTTAGGACTATCTCAAGAAACTTATATCAATAAGGTTCTAGAGAGATTTTGGATGAAAGATTGTTTACCAAGTATAGCACCCATTGTGAAGGGTGACAGGTTCAATTTGAACCAATGCCGGAAGATTGATCTAGAAAGGGAATAAATGAATAACATTCCATATGTTTCTACTGTCGGAAGTGATATTGCTAGTATGAACACCTAGAAGGGGTGAATAGGTGTAAAGAAAATTTTCGCACAAAATTGCTTTTGAAACTAAGTCTAAAAGACAACAGACTTTGAGCAAGTTTAGACTTTAACTGTTAATTAGAAGTACGAGTAAAACAAAAGAGTTTAGGGAAGAGAATAAGAATACATAATTTATAGTAGTTCGGCTTAAATCAAGCTTATGTCCACTCTCCCATGCTGGTAGCCTTCGGGCTAGTCTCCACTATGAATTAAAAGAGAATTTATAGTTTTGTGATCTCAACTTCACGGTGAAGAGTCCGCTACTCTCTCATAAAGTCACAGTGTAATTCTCTCTCTTTTGAGTACGATTTTCAGCTCAAAATATCGAATAACAAAAAACTAGAAAAATTTCAGACTTTGAAATTTTTCTTTCATGCAAACTATCGAATGACTAAAGGTGTCTCATTAAATACTCCTTCATGCCTTCATAACCGTTGACACTTTCCAAAGGAATTCTTTCAATCAACCCATTGGACAGAATCGATTACGGAGATTTTCGAGCTGTTGAAGATTGTGTTGAAAGCCCGTCAATCCTATTCGCTCATACAATCAAGATCTTGATTTCTATAAATAAATTCTTTCCAAAAATACTTGTCTTCAAAAAGATTTGGTGTATCTAAATTGATTTTGATAAAGATAACCAGTCTTCATTGGTATTGAATCCAGCCAGCAAGCCATATAAATCCTGTAATAAATCAAAGCTCTGAAGAATTTAAGATAATCTCAAATCTGACTTCATCTTCGTTCTTCATTGCGTTTAATCTGGAGTTCGCCAGTGTGGATAGACTTTAACACTAAAGTCTAGTACTCTTCAGACTTTGACACTAAAGTCTGGAAATCTTCAGAATAGACTTTGGATAAGTTTTCTCAGCTTCAAAATATCAAGGAGTTTTCTCCAACAATCTCCCCATTTTTCATGGTGACAAAACTTCCTTCTAGATTTCAAGATTTGTACCCTACAACACAACTTTTTAGCAATCCAAGATATCTTAAGAAAACAAATAGTTAAGGATTTGGATAGCATTGATTATGCAACTACAGAAAACATGTTAATCTTGCAAAAAGTTAGATAAGGACAAGATTGAAACATCTAAACCATCCACATCCATAAATATTACTACTGCAGAATAAGTGTTCAAAGCAAATTCAAAGTCAAAACAAATCTGCAAAAAGTCAAATCTTAAAAAGTTCAAAACAAGATCAAATATGCACAATTCTCTCCCTTTTTGTCAACAGCAAAAAGTGGAGAAAGTCAAAATAGATTGAAGATGAAAAAAATCAAGGCTGTCTGGGAATTTGAACGAGTTGAAAATCTCCCACAGACTGAACTACCTCCTCAATCTTCTGGCACTGGGGAGAAACATTCTAAACTGCAATCTAAATGGTCTTCAGTGTCTTAGCATTTTCATCATTCTTGACCACAGTTTGAGAAACTTGCTGCTTCAGAGTCCGTACCTGTGTGTTCAGAGACCGTATTTTCCAGTGTGAAATTCAGAAGATGATTTGAGGGCAACATGAAGTTTCTGTATTTCAATCTCCATAGCATGTTGCTGGGCTTTCACCTCTAAAAGGAGTTCCATCATATTTAGATAATCAGCAGTTGGTTCGGTTTGTGCACTAGCCTCAACGAAATTAGTTCGCGGAGAGTTGAGAGTAAAGGGAACATTAACTTGTCTTGTCCCATGACTTGGAGTTGATTCTTCAATGTCTGCTTTAGGAAAATGAGAAGCATAGACATTTTCTGGATCGACAGGAGATCGACTAATATCATCACTTGCAAAATGTTGAGAAGAGGTCCTTGTTTTCTCACGAGCTCCCCTTGTTTCTGTGCCTACAAGGGATTCCTTCTTCTTGTGTCTTCTCGATTTCAGAACGAGAGTGATGTCCTCTTTGTTTTCCTGTCCTTATTGATCCACTCCTAGTTGCTTAAGAATTTTCACACAATGTGATAGCAACTATTTCATAAGAATCATCCTTATCCCTTTCAAAATGACCTTCTTCATCTCCAGCCTATGTTCTTCCTTTTTCTCTTTCTGCTTCTTTTCCTGCTTCTTCTTTCTCTTATTCCTCTTCTTCTTCTTGTTCTGCTTCTTCTTCTCTATCCAAAGTTTTCTTAGGACCAACAAAACTTTGGAGATTTTTTAAGGCAAGTGCAGAAAGTGTAAGATCATCCTCATCCTCTTCGTCTTGCAGGATAAGTGACATTCTCTTCTTCCCAGGTTCCTTCATAACCTCTTTGCCTTTCCTTTTCATTCCAGCAGAAGAATCTTCTTTGGTCTTGCTTGAGGATTCCTTCTTCAAGCGCTCAATGGCTTTGTTCAGATTTTTCAGCCTCATTTTCAATATCATTTTGACTCCTATAACCATAGGAGCAATAGTTTTAGAGCAAAGTGAGGCAGGAAACTAGATCTGAAAATGTCTAAATATCTTTGTGACCAGTGCGAATAAGGTAGTTGCCCTTTGTCCTTTGAAACTGTCATGTACATGTGAAACAGGATAGTATGAGGCAGAGAAAATCTCAACCCATTGTTGATAGCGAACATCAGTCTGGCTTCGAATTTGGAAACATCCGTTTTTGATGCAGCTTTTGGTCTGATGTAGTTTATCACGATTTTGTATAGCGGAACATTTGACATTGTTGGCTGTATAGCTTTTTGTGCAAAAGTCAATATACTACTTACCTTTTACCAAAAAAAAAAAAAAAAAAACATTTGAGACTGTCAGTCTTGAGTATGTGATGCCTCCTTTTGGTAGTCTGTCTCTAATAAGAAATCTTGTTGCTTGACCAATCGAGACACTAATTGGTTGGAAACCACTCATTTCCACCCCAATAATGTTAGCTAATGTGTCAACATCCACCACATAAGATTTGTCACATATAGTAAATTGTATCCTATTCTGGTCAAGAAAATATAGATTCGAATAGAAAAATGCAGTCAACTCAGGATATGCAATAGCAATTTCAGAACAAAATTTTTCAAGTTGAAGGGAAGCCAGCTTTTCCCTTAAATTCACCTTCATTGAATCTAGGAGGTCGAAATCAACATACCGAGGGTTCATTACACCTCTTTTCAACATTTGGGTGTAAACTCGTTTGTGATCTTTAGAACGAAAAAGTTTCGTTTTGTCACCTAGTTCATTTGCAACCACTCCCATTCTCAATTGAAAGTTAGAAAACATTCTTTCATCATCGTCTTTACTTTCAGGCTGATTGAAAGAACTAAAATGAGGATCAATAGGAAAGTTACGAAAAGCATTATTTGCCACTCCTTCTTGTGCTATTTCTAATCTTTTCATCGCTCGCAAGAACAGAGTCTCGTTCTTATACCTTCTTTCCTTTAGAAACTCATTGATAAAATTGATAGGAGTACCACCCTACTTTAAATGAGTGTAAAGCTTATAAAGAACCTGGGGTTTCAATGTTTTGAGAGAATCTGCATCTTCCTCGACTTCTTCCAAAGATTGGCGTGGAGGATTTTGTGAAACATTTTGTAGAGAATGTTATGGAGACTTCTACGGAGAGTTTTCTTCTTCTATTAGATCGAAATGTGTCTACCCTTCAGGCACATTCCTAGGCCCTCAACTTGCGATCCAAGACAATTTCCGTTGGTAAGACATGTTTGTAGTCTTGGAGGATTTCACGGACAGTTTCAAGTGAAAAAGATGGAAACTTGCAGAACAAACTTGAGAGTAAAAAGAAGAGAGTAGAGAGTCTGTATTCTAGGGTTTGAAATAGTGTGTATAAAGGAATACTCGACGGTACATAAAGGAAGTGAAATAGGGTAATCAAATTGTCAAAAGGAAAAAGAAAACTGTCTTTTTCAAAAATAAAAACTGCCAAAAATTTAAAATTCAAAAAGGATAATTTCTAAAGATAAAATAGGCAAGCAACGATTCGAATATCAACGTACATGTTCAGAATTTTCATACTAAAATTAAATTACCTGGAAAGAAGAAATATTTTCTTAATGAAAACATTTTTGAATGTTCCGAGTCTAACCAGCTTCAGACTTTAAATGGTAGGAGATAAAATATTCAATCTAGTGCGAATAGACTTAAATAGATATTTCTCTAGAGGCTTTGTAAAAAAGTCTACCAACTGATTCTTCGAGTCAAAGAATTGAATCGTAATCTCCCCATTTTGGACATAATCCCTTATGAAATGATGTCGAATCTCTATATGCTTTACCCTTGAATGAAGAATTGGATTCTTGGTGAGATTAATAGCATTGGTGTTGTCGCATATGATCTTAGTGCACGATTCTTCAATCCCAAAGTCTCTTAGCTATTGTCTTATCCACCATATTTGAGAACAACAGCTCCAAGAGCCACATACTCTGCTTCTGTTGTTGATAGAGCTATAAAACTCTACTTCCTTGAGAACCAAGACACCAACATATTTCCCAGCAGTTGACAAGCACCAGAAGTACTCTTTCTATCAACTTTACATCCTGCTAAATCAATGTTTGAATATCCAAGAAGAGTAAAGTCTCATTCTTTCGGATACCACAGACCCAGCTTTGAAGTAGTTGCAACATATTTGATGATACGTTTTGCAACACTTAAGTGAGATTCTTTGGAATCTGACTAAAATCTGGCACAGATGCAAACACTGAATAGAATATTAGGTCTAGAAGCAGTAAAGTAAAGAAGAGAACCAATAATGCTTCTGAATAACTTCTTATCAACTTTCTTCCCTCCTTCATCCTTATCCAGCTTTGATGAACTTAACATTGGTGTCTCCGTCTTCTTGCAATTCTCCATTCCAAATTTCTTGATGAGATCTTTTGCATACTTGTCCTAGTGAATAAAAATGCATTTCTTCGATTGTCTAACTTGCAATCCCAGAAAGAAAGTTAACTCAACCATCATGCTCATCTCGAATTCATCCTACATAGATCTAGAGAATTTCTTACACAGATTTTTGTTAGGGGATCCAAAGATAATATTATCAACATAAATTTGTACCATTAGAAAGTATTTATCCTCTCTCTTTATAAACAATGTAGTATCTACCTTTTCCTTTTCAAAACCATTTTGGGTTAGGAATTTACTTAACCTTTTGCACTAGGCTTGAGGTGCTTACTTTAGTCCATACAAGTCCTTTTTCAGTCTGTAGACTAAGTCTGGTTTTCTTGAATCTTCAAATCTTGGTAGTTGTTCCACATAGACTTCTCCTTGAATGAATCCATTGAGGAATGCACTTTTGATGTCCATTTGGAATAACCTGAAATTTTTATAACAAGCAAAAGTAAATAATAATCTAATTGCTTCAAAGCTCGCTACTAGTGCATAGGTCTCATCATAGTCTATTCCTTCTTTTTGTGTATATCCTTTGGCCATGAGTCTTGCTTTATTCCTGATCAGTTTTCCTTTCTTATCCATCTTGTTACTGAAAACCCATTTTGTCTCGATAGTAAATTTACCTTTAGGTTTTGGAATTAGTTCCCAAATATCGTTAATGCCGAATTGTTTGAGTTATTCTTGCATAACTTCGATCCAGCTTTCATCAGACAAAACTACTTCTACTCATTTGGGTTCTATCTCAGAAACAAGTGCTAAAGCACTAGACTCTTCTCGCCTTTTGGATCTGGTATGAATTCCATCATCAATGTTGCCAATGATGAGTTTTGTGGGATAACTTGACTTGTGCTTCCAGTTGCCGGTTGGTCTGAGAATCTGCTAATCCTTCGCTTCGGTTGAGTCTCCTAGATCTGCTTGCTGCTGATCTCCAAAAGTTTGAATCTCTTTGGGGGAAGTAGACTTTGTAAAGTCTGGACCAAGTTCAGGCTCTTCAAGATGAGTCTAGTCTGGTTGAATCTCCTCAAACTTGACGTTCATAGATTCTTCTACAAATTAAGTCTTCTTGTTAAAGACCCTGTAAGCTTTGCTTGTAATCAAATAACCCAGTAAGATTCCTTCATTTGATTTCTCCTCGAATTTTCCAAATTGATCGATAGGATTCTTTAGATTAAAACATTTACAGCCAAAAACATGGAAATAGGAAACATTCGGCTTCTTTCCTTTGTACACTTCTTAAGGAGTTTTCTCTAGGATAAGCCTCAAGAATACTTTATTGATAATGTAGCAAGTAGTGGACATTACTTCTACCCAAAATCGAGAAGAGATTTTGCTTTCTATCAAAAGAGTTATGGCCATCTCCTGTAAGGATCTATTTTTCCTTTCCACAACCCTATTTTTTTCTAGAGTATATGGAGAAGAAAAACATGCTGAAAACCATATTCATTACAGAACTTTGCAAAGTCCTGATTTTCAAACTCATCTCCATGGTTAGTTCGTATGCTCGAAATAGCATAACCATTTTCATTCTGAACATTCTTTGCAAACTTTGAGAAATGAGAGAAGGCTTCAAACTTACTTGCTAGAAAGTATACCCATGTAAAGCGAGAGTAATCATCCACGAATACTAGGCAATATTTCTTTCCACCAATACTTTGAGTTCTGGTTGGCCCAAACAGGTCCATATGAAGAAACTGCAGAGCTCAATTAGTGGAAACTTGATTCACGGGTTTAAAGGAACTTCTAACATGTTTTCCCAAGATGCAGGGAGTACATAACTCATTCTTCTGGTAAGCCAAATTTGAAAGTCCTCGAACAAGTTTCTTATATGAAATCTTGGCAATCTACTTCATGCTAACATGACCAAGTTTTTGATACCAGAGACTTGATTCGTCTTGAATAGAAATAAGACATTGAAAACTTTATGGGTTTACATCTAGAAGGCAAATGTTGCCATGCCTTTGACCAATAAAAGATTGAGAAAAGTCTTGACTTGTTCTAGAACAAATGCCTTCTTGGAAGTTTATTCTGAATCCAGTATCGCAGAGCTGACTTATGCTCAGAAGGTTGTAGTTCAAACCTTTCACCAAGGAAACACTATTGATAGTTAGGCTTCCAATCTTCACGGTTCCACAGCCTATAATTTTCCCTTTACTGTTTCCTCCAAAAGAAACTTTTCCTCCATTCAGTCTAACAAGCTTTATGAAGCAGCTTGAGTCTCCTGTCATGTGTCTCGAACAGCCACTATCCAAATATCATTTAATCTTTCTTTAAATAGTGACTTGTAATCAAAAGATAAACTCAAATTTTCTTTGGTACTCAGATTTTCTTAGATCTAGGATAGTTATTATTGAAGATGGTCCTTACCTAGTCTTTCTTAATAGGTCTCCAAACCTTGGGACAATCTTTCTTGAAATGTTCTAAAATGTTACACTTTGAACATTTGAGTACACTTCGGCCAATAGGTTTTACAAAAGCTTTTTGAAAGTGATTTTTATAAAATACCTTCAAAGGTCTTTGTTTAATTCTTTCTTTTACTTTGGGAAAATCCATTAATGAAACAGTTTCTGAAGTCATACCCAAACCAGATTTATTAAAGTAGGGTATTTGAGCTGAAAGAATTTTCTCCAGTTTTTTAGACCCTTTTGAAAATCTTTTTGTAATACTTGAAATATCTTTTTTCAAAATAGTTTTTCCTTTGAAAGGGAGTCAGAATTTTCTTTCAAATTGTCAAAACTTGTTTTCAAATTTTCAAATCTTTCTTACCAAGAAACTTCCTGCTGCCTAAGCTTAGAATTCTCCTTTTTAGTTCGAAAATCCTTTTAAGAGAGGTTTTGAGACTGAAGCTAAGTTCATCTATATACTTCGAGACTTGACTTTAACATGAATTTTTAAATTACTAACCTCAACTTCTTTGTCTGAGTCTGAATCAGAATCAATTTCTAATTATGAGTTTGAGTCGGAATGAGCCATTAGGCATATGTTGGCATATTTTTCATCGCTTTTCTCACTCTATATCACCCCAAGTTTCTACTTTGAATGCCTTTCTGTGCTTCTCTGGTTTTCATTTCTTCTTCTTTAACAAAGGATAGTTAGGTCTAATATGCCCATTTTTCTTACACTCGAAGCATATCACATCCTTACTGGTTTCATTCGCCTCTGTTGATCTTTTATGGGGATTCTACGTGCTCTGCTTTTTCCAGTTGAACCTTCTTCCCTTCCTATTCAACTTTCTGAACTTCTTAATCATAAGCGCTAGCTCCTCATTGTTCATGTCATCTTTTGAATCTGTATCATTAGAATCATCGTTAAATTCTAAAGCAATTGACTTCTTACCTTTAGGATCTTCTTCCTCATTAATTTGCTCCACTTCATATGATTGAAATGTGCCTACTAGTTCATCTATTGAAAGAGGCATGTAACGACCCGGGCCCTACTGTATAATATTGTCCGCTTTGGATGGGATTGCACGAAGCCATTTCCCTCCCTCACGGCTTTAAAACGCGTCATACAGGTTAAGAGGGGCCCAAGCCATTATATACTGGCCCAAGACTTCCTCCCTAGGCGATGTGGGACAGGGACTCCTTCCTTGCGCACGTCCGGGGATTGAGGCGCGAACGCACCGCCATCCCTCTTCCCCGCGCACCGCCGCTCGGGCTGTCACACTCTCCCCTCCTTGGGAGCACAGCGCCCTCGCTGTGGCCCCACACGCGGTCGGGAACCTGGCTCTGATACCATTTGTAACGACCCGGGCCCCACTGTATAATATTGTCCGCTTTGAATGGGATTGCACGAAGCCATTTCCCTCCCTCACGGCTTTAAAACGCGTCATACAGGTTAAGAGGAGCCCAAGCCATTATATACTGGCCCAAGACCTCCTCCCTAGGCGATGTGGGACAGGGACTCCTTCCTTGCGCATGTCCGGGGACTGAGGCGCGGACGCACCGCCATCCCTCTTCCCCGCGCACCGCCGCTTGAGCCGTCACAAGGCATGATCCTCTGAGTTTCTCTAACTGATGTCTTCACATGATTCCATTCTTTAGAAAGTCCACGTAGCAGTTTATTGCCTTTCATTGGTCTCGAGATAGGTTGACCTTAATAAGCCAGTCCATTCATGATTTCAGTGAAGCGACTGAACATATCACTAATGGATTCTCCAGGCTTCATTTTGAAGACTTCATACTGTCCAAATAGAATATTGATATTTGTTTCCTTTACTCGATTAGTCCCTTCATAAGTAACATGCAATCTGTCCCAAACTTCTTTTGCTGTTTCACAAGAAGAAATTCAGTTATACTCAGTGGGAGATAAGGCACAATATAAAGAGTAGATAACTTTAGCATCAAGAGCTTGTCTCTTGGTTGTTTCTACTTGTGTTGTTTCACCAGCATCTACAACTTCTTTTCCTCTATCTGAGGTTGATGTAGCCTTGGGATTAATCCCTCTTTCAACAACGTCCCATTCAAGAAGATCTCTTGATCTGAGAAATGCCTTCATCTTGTTTTTCCACACATTGTACTCCTTTCCATCAAAGTAAGGAGGTATGGTGTTGCTTTGACTTTTAACAAGTCCTGGAGCCAAAATACTAGCTATAAATCTTTAGATTAGAAGTAAAAACACTTTAATAAATAAGCACACTAGCTCTAATACCAATTGATAGTGCTAGTATGAACACCTAGATAGGGGTGAATAGGTGTAAAGAAAATTTTCGCGTAAAGAAGTAAAGTTATTTTTCTTTTGAAACTGAGTCTAAAAGATAATAGACTTCGAGCAAGTTTAGACTTTAACAGTTAAATAGAAGTACAAGTAAAATAAAGGAGTTTAAGGAAGAGAATAAGAACACAAAATTTATAGTGGTTCGGCTTAGATTAAGCCTACGTCTACTCTCCCACGCTGGCAGCCTTCAGGCTGGTTTCCACTATGAATTAAAAGAGAATTTATAGTCTTGTGATCTCAACTTCACGGTGAAGAGTCTGCTTCTCTCTCACAAAATCACAGTGTAAATCTCTCTCTTTTGAGTACAATTTGCAGCTCAAAATATTGAATAACAAAAAACTAGAAAGTTTCAGACTTTGAAATTTTTCTTTCACGCACACTATCGAATGACTAAAGGTGTCTCCTTAAATACTCATTCATACCTTCATAACCGTTGGCACTTTCCAAATGAATTCTTCTAATCAATCTGTTGGACATAATCAATTAAGGAGATCTTCGAGCCGTTGAAGATTGTGCTGAAAGTCTGTCAATCTTGTTCACCCATACAATCAGGATCTTGATTTCCATAAGTAGATTCTTTCCAAAATTACTTGTCTTCGGAAAGATTTGGTGTATCTAAATTGATCTCAATAAAGATAACTAGTCTCGTTGGTGTTGAATCCAACCAGTAAGCCATATAAATCCTGTAATAAACCAAAGCTTTGAAGAATTTAAGATAATCTCAAATCTGACTTCATCTTCGTTCTTCATCGCATGCAATCTGGAGTTTGCCAGTGTGGGTAGACTTTAACACTAAAGTCTAAAATCTTCAAAGTAGACTTTGAATAAGTTTTGTCAGCTTCAAAACATCAAGGAGTTTTCTCCAATAGGAAGTTTAATTTATGCTCAGGTTTGCACTCGACCTGACATCGCTTGTGCTGTGGGAATGTTGGGAAGATATCAGAGTAATCCATATATAGACCATTGAAGAGCTGCAAAGAAAGTGATGAGATACCTTCAAGGTACCAAAGGGTACATACTTATGTACAGACGGACTGACAACTTGGAAGTAGTCGATTATTCGGATGCGAACTCCGCGAGTTGTGTCGATTCACGAAAATCAACATCTGGATACATTTTTATGTTAGTAGACAAAGCTGTGTCATGGAGAAGTGCGAAATAGACTTTGACTACTACTTTCACTATGAAGGCTGAGTTCATTTCTTGTTTTGAGGCTACCTCACATGGTGTATGGTTGAAGAGTTTCATTACTGGGCTTAGAATTGTTGATTCTATTTCTAGGCCATTAAGAATATATTGTGACAATTTAACTACGGTTTTTATGGCTAAAAATGCCAAAAGAAGCAGTCGAAGTAAGCATATTGATATCACGTATTTAGTCATAAGGGAATGTGTTAAGGAGAATAAAGTGGTCATAAAACACGTTAGAACTGAATTGATGATAGTTGATCATTTAACTAAAGGCATGCCATCAATGAAGTATAAGGATCATGTAACTAGTATAAGAATAGGTCCCATCATGTGATTTATAGTCATATGGACGATTTTTATTGTAGTCAAGTATGTTTTGCCTCAAATAAGTTGTTATAGGAAAGTTGAATCTCCGATAAATATTAGGAAGACTTTCATTTTGAAACTCCTTATAAATATGGTAGGAATCCAATCAATCGCTATTAGTTGTTGCACAGGGATATTATCTCCTTCCTAACCATTTGGCAGAATACATAAGGAAGAAAATAATTAAATCACGATTTTGGTTCTGATTGATAACATATCCCATTAGACTTTTTACTTGAAAAATACTTGTCATCAAAATCAAAGTCTTTATTCTAGATAAGTTTTGTCAATCTCCAAAATCAATTAAGGAAATTTCCTTAACAATCTCCTTATTTTTTTATGATGACAAAACTTTCCAAGTAGAACTTAACAAAAGATTTTGAAAAGATTTAATAATCAAATAGCTCTATTGAAAGCAAGATTTTAGATAAGGCGCAATGTGAATTCTATAAGAATTTTTGCTAATATAGTAAAGAAAATTACAAACTTCTTATAGAATATTGAGCTAATTAAAGTGAATAAGATTTGTAAAGAAACTTTGATTAAAGAAATTCAAGATAAGAATAAATTTGAGAAAACTTCATATTTTTATATAACTTCTCTTGAGCAAGATCACAAAAGATCTTCATCCAGTGTTTTGCTTTTTTTGCATTTTCTCCCTTTTATTGTCAGGATCACAAAAGAAACAATAATAATGGAAGGATTATCACATAGATAATATAGCTCATCTTCACACACAATCTTTAAAACAAATTTGGCATGAAATGAAATTTTCAAAAACTATATCTTATATATGCTGAGATAACCACAAAAGATATGTAATATAGCCCATGTTCTTATATTACGAAACAACATGTGCATCAATATATATATATATATAATATATATATATATATATATATCAAAGATCATGGATGCAATATATAAATTTCACATACCTTTTTTGTTATAATAAAACGATAATGAAAATATGAGATTTATAATGACAAAAAGTGAGGGAAATAGAAAATATACTAATCAGATCATCTAGAACTTAGCAAGTTCTGACATACGTTACCTTTTCTTCCATAATCAAGAGGAGGTAGAACTTAAATTGACTTAATTAGGATTTTCTCACATGTGAATTATGCTCCCCCTCAATTCGATATGATCATGATTTTTTGCATTTACCGTGCATCCATTTTCTCCTTCTTCAATAATTTGCACAAATTTTGTGCAAAGAGGATAATTTTATATCCTTTGAAAATAATGCAGAACTTTGCAATTTTTCGGATCAATTTTTCCAAACTTCATATGGAAAGATACTTTTGCCACCCACAGTTTTTTTGTAAAAGATATAACAATATTTGCAAAATATAAAGAATATCACTGACATACCTTCCTTTAATTCGCGAATCAATCTTGCCAATTATTAAATAACTTGTAAAATATCGCAAGTGTCTCCAAATATATAATAGTACACAATAATATCTTTTAGGATTGAAAATACTCTTCCTTAATCATAAATCTCAATTGCAAATAGATATAAGTATAATATTAACATATTTCGCAAAAGGAATGTAAATGATATAAACATTAAATCATAAATATGGCAACAAATATTACCAATTCGTATCTAAATGTACATGTGCAGAATATACCTTCCTTAAAAAATTCACTTGAGAGTCTTCTTTAATTGCATTATGATTTGCGTAGATTTGCAATCAACCTTCCTTTGTATAATTGCCAACAATAAACTCATTTTCTTTTTGGTATCCATGTACATGGATCCTTTCCTTTTGTTAGTCATAAAATAAGAAACAAATCCAAACATTCTTTCCATAAACTAATGGCACATAAAGAAAGATTATTACGTGAATAATATGCATAATTAAAAAAAAAATTTCACTTTGCAACACATGATAAAAATAGAGAACATAAAATCCTTGAGAAGCTATCCAATCAACTGAATTATATCTAAACAAGATATCAATTACCCATCTAAAAAAAAAAAAAAAACAGCGTTCTTCCTTAAAAGATATTTCTGCCACAACCGAATTTTAATTTATGGAACATGTCATATCAAGCACAATATGAAGATAAGATATCAAGAACAATGAGAATATATATTCAAAGTATATAATCACAGCAAATTGATAATTTAAAAACATACCTTTACTTACTAAATATTCTTTCTCTTTTTCTTTATTCCTTGCAAGATGAGCAATTCATCTACTCTTTGGTACCCAAATTTGTTTGGGTCATTTCTGGTTAGAGAAAGCAAGAAATCTCTAATTGGTTGACTTGGATTTCTTCCAATCAAGTGGGCTTTTTCGCTTAAAGTGATTAGGTTCACCATAATTTGAGCAATTATAATGTTGAGATCCAATAGGCTTGACAAATTGCTTACCAAAATGATTTCAATAATGCTAGATTGGCGATCTACACTTTAATCTTTCCTTGACCTTTGGGAAGTCATTCTTGATTTCACTTGCATTTTCGAAGTTGAGGCCAGATTTGTTGTAGTACAACATTTGTATAGAGAGAACATGCTCTAATATTTTCAAGCTGAGAGAAAATTTCTTGCAAGCTGTTGAAATTTCTACCTTATAGGATTCAACTTCTTTTTGCAAAATATCTTTATTTTCCTTGACAGAGGAATTCTCCTTTTCCAACTCAGTAATCCTTTTCTTGTTTGTAATCTCTTGGTGTCTCGATTTAGAGACTTACCTTTTCAACTCAAAAATTTTCTTCTATGCTTCCTTATGTTCCACAATAACTCTTCAAAAAGATCATCATTGTCGAGACCAAGATCTGAACTAGTTGCCTTATCTTCTTCAGATTCAATGTCCGCTATTAAGCATATATTTTCATGCTCATCATTCCTAGATTCAGATTATGTGTCACTCAATGTCTTAGCTTTTAGAGCTTTCTTCTTCTTTTCAAATTTCCCCTTCCTTTTCTTGAATAAAGGACAATTAGGTTTTATGTGACTTTTTTTTCCTGCACTCAAAACATATTACATCCTTACCTTCATAGTCATCTCTATCATAAAAATTTCTTCGTGCAAGTTTCTTTGTTGGTTTCTTCCCTTTGAAGTTTCTTCTCTTTCTCGTAAGGTGTTGAAATCTTTTGATTAGCAACTTCATCTCCTCATTGTCATCTTCTTCATCTTCTAAATCTGAAACATCATAATCAATATTAGACTTTAAGGCAATCAATTTCTTACCTTTGGGATCTTCGACGTTTAGTTGTTCTTCTTCATAGGATTGGAGTGTTCCCACAAGTTCATCCACGAAGAGAGGTGATATCCTTTGAATTTCTCGAATGAATGTCGTAATGTTGTTCTATTCTTTTGATAGTCCTCGAAGAATCTTGTTCACTTTCATAGGGTTTGATATAGGTTGCCCTTGATGTGCCAATTCATTGACAATATCAGTAAATCTACTATACATGCAAAGTATGGATTCTTCAGGTTTCATTTTGAAGGATTCGTATTGTTGGAGAAGAATATTTATCTTCATCTCCTTAACCCGATCAGTTCCTTTGTACATTTCCTACATCCTATTCCAAATTTCTTTCACAGATTCACATGAGGGAATTCGGTTATATTCAAAATGAGATAACGCGCAATATAATAAATAAGCTACTTTAGCATCTAATACTTCTCTTTTTTCGATGTCCGCATTAGATAAGGCTTAGACTTCTAGTTTTTTGCCTTCTTCTTTGGTCGAGGGAGGTTAAGGTTTTATGGCCCTTAGAACAACATCCCACTCCAAGGAATCTTTGGATCTGACGAATGGTTTCATATTGTTCTTCCAAATGTTATAATCTTTTCCGTCAAAGTACAGAGGCCTTGTATCACTCTAAACCTCCATCAGACTTGGTGCAATGTTACCAGCCATCGAAAAATTGTTAACTCAGAAGTAATAAAGCACTTCAATTAAGAGTAACGGAGCTCCGATACCAGTTGTCATGGCTAGATCTATCAACTAAATGGGGATGAATAGGTGATTGTGTGGAAATAAAAATATTTAAACAAGTATTGCAGCGAGACAACTTCTGATGAAGGCGGTCAGATCTTACCAGTATACAATTCTATTACAATAAATAAAGGAATGAGGGATAGAGAATTGCACACAAAAAATTATAGTAGTTCGACTTTTACAAGTCTACTTCCATTCTCCCGCACTACAACCTATTGACTAGAATCCACCGATAAGAATAGATTAAAGGTTCCAAGATTTGAGCTATGAACACTTAAGTTCATGTGTATAACTCTTCGCACACTCTCAACCTCTAAATGATTACACAATTATGCTCATAAAGACGAAAGTATAAGATCACAAAACACTTTTCAGACTTTGGAATTAAAAGCTTCAATTTTCTTGAATGCGAAATCTCTTCCTCAACTTCGAAGCCTTCTCTTATACTCCTCCTAGTTCAAGTTGACCGTTGAACATATCTCCAGGAGGACTTATCCAACCAATCTATTTGTTCTGGATCTAGTTGAGAAGATCTTATTGTTTCAAGATCGCCAAGGTTAATGCTTCCCATAATTTTTAGTGCCTATACAGCAGTTTGGGTTTCCACCAGTCGAGTATATTTTGCCTCAAATAAGTTATTGCAGGAAAGTTGAATCTCCGATGAATATTAGAAAAATTTTCCTTTCAAAAATCCTTTTAAATATGGTAGGAATCCAACGAATCGCTACTAGCCATTATCCGGAGATATAATTTCCTTCCTAACCATTTGACAGAACACATAAGGAAGGAAATAATTAAGCCACGATTTTGGTTTTTATTGATAACGTCTGATGACATCCCATTAGACTTTCTACCTAAAAAATACTTGTCATTAAAATCAAAGTCTTTATTCCAGCTAAGTTCTATCAATCTTCAAAATTAATTTGGGAAATTTCCTCAACAAAACTGCCAAGCTGGCAGCAGATATTATTGTTGTTTGAGATCAACATTAGCTGCGAACATCCACAGAATGGCGACATCTTGAACCACGTAGTGATTACAGGGCTAATGAACAGCCCCAAGAAACCATCACGAAATGGTCATTTTCAAGATTATGGGAAAAACACACAACAACGGCTTATCCTCTGGATCATTTGCCTTCGTTAGCATCATTTTTTATCGACCTTCACACCCTTTTCTCCTCTTCTTTAAATAAAAATAGATCGCTTCGCTGCGCTATTCCAAACGGTGACAAAAGTGGGTGCACCAAAAGTTGGGACACCGGATGCTGGTGGCAACACTTGAGCCAAACTCGTCCGCGTCGCTTTCTCATTCTGATTTCATCATCCGCTCTGCTATGGTAGTCCTTGTTCTCGATAATTAAGGAACCGATAGAGTAATCAAGCTAGGATGATTATTCCTTTCAACCTTGTTCCCTTGTTCTTCTTTCGCATTTCCACTCCATCAAAAAAATAAAATAAAATAAAATAAAATAAAATAAAAACAGCACCAAAAGAGAAAAATTCGAGAAACACACGTATCAAACTCTAACATGCCCTTCTTTTTATCTGACCTAACTTAGAAGAGGTTGGTGAATCGTTTTAATACCCTTTGATCATGCGAAGACACCGTACAAGGCAGTGTCTCCACAATCAATTGTAAAGACCCAAATTCTTTTTTTCATTAAAAAATAATAATAAGTAAACGAACAGTTAAGGAACGGAAAATTGTCCAAAAAATCCTAACATATTACACTTTTATCAATTTAATTCTAAACTCTTCAATTTTGCCAATTAAGTCTTAAATCTTCTTCACTTTTTGTCAATTAAGTCAAGTTGACCAATTTTGGCCAAAATTCATTAACGTGGGTGCTAGCCATTCTACATGGTATGGTCGACAATGATGTAGATAATTTTTAAAAATATTTTCATATTTATTTTCATATTTTATTTTTTCTTTGGTTTTTTCTATGCCGACGAGAGGTTACCGGCAACCATCACCTGCCACAAAGGACTCGCCAGTGATGGGCGAGGGCGACCCTCGCTTGAGGTCATCATAGCCTCATTGGCCACAGATGAGAGGTGCTCGCCAGATCTGGGCAAGGGCCACCTTGCCCACAGCGAGCAACACTTCAAAGACCCTCACCAAGGGCCTCGACCTACTAAACGCAAGTGATGCAACCCTTGCTAGCACAAAATAGAACTAAAGGAAAATAAAAATATAAACTCAATAAAATTTTTAAAAAATACAAATATTTTTTATTAAAAATTATCCACGTTAGCGTCGATCGTATTACATAGTACGACTAATGTCCACGTTAGTGAATTCCCACCAAAATTGCCAAATGGACTCAATTGACAAAGAGTGAAAAGATTTAGGACTCAAGTAGTAAATTTGAAAAATTTATGACTAAATTAACAAAAATGCAATAGGTTTATGATTTTTTGAATAAGTTTTCTATCAAGGAAGGGAAGAGTCAAAATGCATTCTTACTTAATCTTGGTCTCTGTCAAATGAGTCCTCGTGCACAAGGCCTCCACCAACTCTAGCTGCGCAACTCCATGGTACAACCACGTTCTCATATAAATTACATGCTTACAACATTTCGTTTCCAAGAAGAAAGAGCCCTCTTCCAAGTAGCCTTCGATCGGATCGTATCGATCAATATTCGACATTCGCACCTAACCCGAATCCCCGAGCGCGTGAACATCCCTCCATGGTCATGCAAATGTGACATTCCCAGGTAGTGTCGTCGACCCCATTCGTTTTAAATTGCGCATGCGGAACGTATTATATAACCCCTGACTAAAAGAACTCATAGGATAGGAAAGCAAGAAACAAACCCAATCATAAACAAACATATATATATATATATATATATATATATTTATATTAACGTCAAAGTCATGTACATCCAAAAATGGGTCAGAGTTTTTGTACATCAAAAAGGGTCAGCCTGCAAAAAGATCGGTCTACCCAAAAAAAGAAGGAATAGTCCTATAACCCCTATTCGGACTTGTTCACTAATCCCACTTCTGACTCTTCAACCTACGGAAACGACAAGTCCTCCACCCTACCATCAGGAGGGTCAGCTACACCTTCACCTAGGATGGCCTCAATCACAACAAAGGGGATATCAAAACTATTAAGAGGCCCGATCCTGAAACCATTGGCTCTAAAGTAGAACCACGCCCTATATCGATGAGGCACCCTGACAAACAGTGCCTCTTCGATCCAGACAGCAGTCTTGATAAGCTCATAAATCCAATGGCTCCTAGGATTAGGGAAACTCTACACCTACTCGGTAATTTGCATAGGAAGACCATAACGCTCTGGGGGTATCACCGTCTATGGTCTTGAAAATATTTAGCCCACAACGGGGTGAGACATTGTCTCAGCAAGTTCACCCCCTAAACCTCTATTAGAAAGGAAATACACCCAAGGGTGGCCTAGCCACATCACCCAGAAGACTTACCTCGTCTCAATCCCTTCCTGTAGGTTAGTACAATTCATATAATTCAATCACATATAGTGATAAGAACTAAACTGATATACGCTAGTGAAACCACATAGAGGGGGGTGAATAGGTGATTACGGAGTTCTTTTGGAATCTTTTACTGAAGAATACTTTAATATGAAGAATATATCAACAATAGATAGATCATGCGTTCATAAAGTAAATAGAGTAGGGTAAGAGAGAGTTGACACGAGGATTATAGTGGCTCGGCTTATTGCAAGCTTACGTCCACTCTCCACGCTGACAGCCAGCTGGCTGTAATCACTATGTAGCAAATGAGAGCTGTTACAATTCACGAACTAGACTTCTTCAGCCAAGTCTCTTCTACAGCTTCTTGCTATTTTCGCACTATAAGTGACTCTCTTTGATACATAACTTGAGCACGAGAGATTTTAGAGAACAAGAGATTTCAGAGGTTCTAACATCGAGATTTTTCTATCAATTCTCTCATTACTTTTGAACAACTCCGATCCACCTTAAATAGCCTTCGTGCCTCCATACCCATTGGCACTTTCCAAGAATTCATCCAATCAACCCGTTGGACTGAATCAATTTAAGTGATCTTCACGTCGTCGAAAATATAAGTAGACAATAGCTCGTCAATCCTGCTTGCCCATACAATCAGGATCTTGAGTTCCCAAAATTAGATCCTTCCAAAAATTCGCTTGATCTTCAACGGATAAAATCCGAAGAATAAATCTTCCGAGCTCTCAATCACAACCAAGGATATTCCATGGATAAGTTAGGGAATATAATATCCAAATCTTACTTTCCTTAACCATAAAAATAACCTCGCTGTCGTCGGCCCGGCAAAATCGCAAACTGTTTTCGACTTAGATTTGGGTCCGGAGATCTTCGATCAGAATCGGGTCCGACTGTCTTCGACAAAAAAAACTTCAGACTGAACTTTGGGTCTGACTGTCTTCAGACGAAAAACGCTTGGGTCTTGAACTCTTTAGACTTAACCGACTGAGTCTTGGATTCTTCAGACTTTACTGACGAGGCTATTTTGTTAACTTCAAAACTTCAAGGGATTTTTCTTCAACAATCTCCCCCTTTTTTATGGTGACAAAACACCTCGGCAGATTTGTGAATTTAAAACCTGCAAAGAAAAACTTATATATATTTGAAGGATTACTTCTACAAGACAGAAACTTGTTAGTCCAATAACAATTATCCTCAAATATAACGTTCCTGCAAATTCACAAGTCTAATAATCCAAACATCAAATAAGCATAAAGTCATAGAGGTTCAAATAAATAGCCCAATCCAAATCCAAATCAAAAATAATGAAAACAGTCTAAGACAAAATTAAAGTTCAAAACAAAACAAACTCTCCCCCTTTTTGTTCCATCAAAGGAGGTAGAGTGGATAAGAGATGGTTTTTTAAAAAAATCAGGGCTCTCCAGGGATGCGAACAAGCTGAAATTTGATGAACGTTTGTATTGTCTTCTCGAGATTAGCAAGAACATAGCCTACTCGTAGTTCGGCTATCTACTAACATCTAGCCAGGCATCGTCTCCCCACCTTGGAGCACGGCTTCGTCATTACGTCGACGGCATTCCCGAAAGAGCATGGGCCCATAATCGACTGCAACTCGCATCCGTTGTAAGGGGCATCACATATAGGGACAAGTTCGGCTTAACAGCCCAGAACAATTTCCTTTTAATTATCATACAATAAGTTCATATTGAAAACATCCGAGAAACCATTCACATGTGTGGGGGCATGTTAATTTCGAGCCAGAAAAACTAATTTCTTACTTTTTCAAACCCCACTATTTAATATGATATTTAAAATCCAATTTCAATGTCAAAACCCGACACGTGGGAATTTCTGAATAAAATCCATATTTTTCTAAATTAACACTCAATTGGCAAAATCCAATCACCAATTGCATAATCTAAATACACCACAGTGATTAGCGCAAAATTCTGACAATTTAAGGTCCTAGAAAAATTTCCAGAAAATATTAAATAATTAAATTTATTTCAAAAATTAATTAAATAATAATGTTTTCATAATATTTATTAATACAATATATCATTAAATAATTAAATAATTTCGAAATATTTATTTAATAAAAAATGATTCATTAAAGGCAAATCAAGGCTTATTCTAATATAGCCTCTACTAAGCCTTAATTAAACATACATTAAATTAATCACACCCCTTAATCTAAACCGCACCTAATTAAATCCATCTACCAACCTAAACTCACTTAACTTAAACTAAACCTCCCTAAAGCATCATTAACCCTCTAATCCAAGTTTAGAGGTTAAACTCATCGGAATCGCTTTCCGATGAGTCCCCGGCAAAGCTAGCAGCAAGGTGGTCAACAAATCTACACGGAGCAACACCAAAAGAGGAACGGAAGACGTCCAAAATGGCCCTTGAAGAACCGGACCTTGCTGGAACTTCCAGCTACTAATCTCAGCTGGAACTTGTTGGAAGTGGCAGCTGCTTGGACAGAAACGAGCAAGGAGGAGGAGCGGAGGCGACGGCTCATGGCGATGTTGGCGAAGGCTAGTAGTGGCTGAGGCACTGGACGACGGTCTAGACGCTCGGCTGAAGAGGACGACGGCCAGGGAGCTCGGACGGAGGCAAAGCAACGAGTTGGCGAGCGGCACAGTGCTCGTGGATGAGCGGCGCAACAAACGACTCCGGCGATCGAGTGGGCGGGCGATCGAGCTGGTGGTTCCATCAAGCCTCTGGTTCGCACGGCTCCTCCCTCCCCTCAACCAGTTTCAAACATTGAAGAAGAAGAAGAAGATGATGGAGAGTGAAGTGAGAGGTGCTTTTTGGGGGCAATTGTGCACCCTACACTTGTCCAAATCTCCTCAATTTGGCCCCACCATGACCTCAAGTGATGTCATCTTCCACTAACCCAAATTGTCCACAACATGCTTCTAATGGGTCCATTTTAGCTCCCCCACCATGGCATACGAATTTCTTAGTTTTTGTACACCAATTTCTACAATTCCATTTAATCTTATTCCAATTGAGTCCAATTGAAGTCCGTAAAATTAATCCCATGTCACTACACTTCAATTCACATATTTCCTTGACCAAAGAACCATCTCGGCTCCCAAAAGTACGACCAAAAGCAAGCTGTCGCGACCTCTTTTTTTCGGCGCCCACGATCGGGTACAAGCGCCTAAGGAGGCTAATGGCTCGGCTGAATTTGTTAATGCCTGGACTCTCCCAAGTCCACCAATTCACGACTTTAATAGTCTAAATTTTTTAACCTACAAGTTAATTTGTAAAATGGAGTCGCCACTAATCAATTTGGGGTAGGTTGATTAGAAACCCAAGCGAAGTACCGGGAGAAACACTCGCTCCTGCGCAACCAGAGAAATTAAGATCGGGGACTTGATTACACTAGTTAATCACTAATACCCTTTCGGTGCCTAATCTTCTTTAAACCCTAGGTTTTTTGGATGTTTGAGGGATTTTCCATGCATTTTTGGGAAAAACAATTTTTGAGTCATTTTCTCATTTTTGGACATAAAAGGGATTTTTTATTTTTGAGTATTTTGATAAAATACAAGCTTTTTGGCCTTTTTTATGAATTTTGGCATTTTTTGGGATTTTTTGAAATTTTTTGAAAATATAAAATATTTTTAATTTTTTGGAAAATAAAAATATTTTTTGATTTTTTAATATTTTTCGGAAAATAAATTATTTTATTGATTTTTTCTTATTTTTTGAAAATAAAACATTTTCTAAATAATTTTTGATTTTTTTAAATTAGAAGGGTTTTTTAGTTTTTTTTAAATAAATTGTTTTTTATTTTTTATTTTTTGAAAATTATTTATTATTTTTTTTAAACGGAATGCAAAAACAACGTCGCGGGCGAGCGTTCGTGGACGCCCGACCCGGCCCGACGACTTGCCCCGGCGAGCCTCGCGAAACGACGCCGTGGCGAGCCTCGCGAAACGACGCCGTGGAGTTTCTTGCGAAACGACGCCATGTGCGCTTCTTGCAAAACGATGCCGTGGAGGAGTCGGCCCGCACGCAACCCATGGGCGTCGGGTCACCCGTCCGACCCGCCCCACGACCCGCTCCACGACCCGACGACCTGCTTCCTTAGGCGAGATCTTACCCGACTCGGATCCGACCTGTGACCCGATTCCCAATCGCCCTCAAACTTGCGGAACCCTACCCGGTTCCCGATCCGGGTCCGACCTGGCGACCCGGGATCGTGACCCAGAAAATCGGGAACCCTAGGGTTCCGAATTGGAGGCAGCGAAAGGGGGGACGACGACGGCAATGGCGAGGATGGCGGCGACGGTGGCGATGGCTTGGCTAGGGGGACAGATGACAGCGACGGCACCCTTGTGGACTACCTGTGCGGTGATGTTGCGACGGCGACGGCGGGCTTCCCCCTCCTGTCACTCTCTCTCTCTCTTTACTTCGGCGAAGCTAGGATTGGAGACCGCTAGCCGCCGGCTCCCCTCTGAAGTCTCTCAGTGGGGCTCCAAGGACCGTGACTTCAATCCTGCTTCCCTCCTTGCTCCGCGTCTCGCCGTGTGCTCCTCGTCGTCGTCGGGGACCCCCTATTTATAGACGGGGGCTGGCCGGTCGGCGAGGGTTCGGCCGATGGTTGGACCGCTGTCCCGTCAGCCACTGCTCCCCCTCCGATCAAGTCCCATCGGCCACTGCTCTTCTCTGCTCGCCGTACGCTGCCACCTGCTCCCCTTTCTCCGGCGTCGCGCCTGCCCGCACGTGTAGCACACCGAGTCGGGTGAAGAAGGAGACACCCGCAGGTCGGGTCGCAGGCTAAGTCGTGGGTCAGGCCGCGGAGGCCCAAGGGTCTTTTTTCTTTCTTTTTTTTTTTAGTTTTTTCAGTTTTTTTTCTATTTTTGTCCGTTTCTTTTCATTTTTTTCGTTTTTTCGGTTTTTTTATTATCCGAAAAAGGTAAAATAAAGAAGATAAGAGCTTAAATAATAAAATAAAATAAAATAACCTAAGCAAAATTAAGGCCTCAACAGCTGCCCCTCTTTAAAGGTGAGCTCACAGAGGTTGCATTCAAAGACAGATTGATGCCTTAATTTTACCCAGCATGCACAGCAGATTACGTTTTATTTAGGCCATATTACCCTATGCAAAAAGAGAAATATAACATTATACTAAGACAGATAAGAGGATACCTGTAGTTACTTATCGGGAGAGAGTGAGATAGGGTGTGAACCCCGAGTTTGGCAAGTATCAAGGTGTCATCCTACCTGGTGATATGAGGTCGCTTTTCCAGGACTTGAATCATTCTTCGGTCGCCTATTAAAACAATCAATGAGTTTGTCTAGGATCCGAACCTATCTTCAGTCGCCTTGACTGGAAATTGCTCTTCCAGGACCTGAACCATTCTTCGGTCGCCTGTTGGAATAATCAGTGATTTGTCTCGGACCCGAACCATTCTTCGGTTGCCGTGACAGGAGATGCACCGACCTTTCTCAAGGCATCTCATTTGTGGGTGTCTGATTTGTATCGAGGACACCAGTTGGTACCCGACCTTTCTCGGGAGACGCGCCGACCTTTCTCAGGGTATCTATTTTGGGGGTGCCTAATTCGTATCGAGGACACCAGTTGAAACCCGACCTTTCTCGGGAGATGCGCTGACCTTTCTCAGGGCATCTACTTTGGGGGTGCCTGATTTGCATCAAGGACACCGGTTGAAACCCGACCTTTCTCGGGAGATGCGCCGACCTTTCTCAGGGCATCTATTTTGGGGGTGCCTGATTTGCGTCAAGGACACCGGTTGATACCCGACCTTTCTCGGGAGATGCGCCAACCTTTCTCAGGGCATCTATTTTGGGGGTGCCTGATTTGTATCGAGGACACCAGTTGATACCAGACCTTTCTCGGGAGATGCACCGACCTTTCTCAGGGCATCTACTTTGTGGGGGTGTCTGACCTCTGTCGAAGACACCAGTTGGAACTCGACCTTTCTCGGGGCATCTGTTCTGGAAGATACTTGGACATTCGCAGACATATTAAAGAGTACCTGGATATCCGCAAGTACTAACCTGAAGGACATTTGGGCCTTTGCAAGCGTCAAAAGAGGTATTTGGCTGTTCATAAGCATTGAAGGGGTGCTTGGATGATCACAAGTACGAACTCTTGGGGGATACTTGGATATTAACAAGTATCGAAGGGGTACTTGATAATTGGAAGTATTGAAGACATGCCTTGGGTACTTGTGACACTTTCTTATTTCGTGGTAGTTGGGAATATCGAGGACGTACCTCACGTATTCGTGAAGATCTCTCACCTCCTGGTAAGGGGAGTATCGAGGACATACCTTGGATACTCATGAAGGTCTCCTGCCTTCTGGAAATGGGAATATCGAGGATGTACCATGAGATATTCACGGAGGTCTCTCACCTCCTGGCAATGGGAATATCGAGGACGTACCTCGTATATTCGTGAAGGCCTCCTGCCTTCTGGAAATTGAGAAAATCGAGGACGTACCTTGCATATTCATGAAGGTCTCCTGCCTTCTGGAAATTGGGAGTATCGAGGATATACCTCGCATATTCTGCCTTCTGGGAATTGGGAATATCGAGGACGTACCTCGTATATTCGTGAAGGCCTCCTGCCTTATGGGAATTGGGAATATCGAGGACGTACCTCGTACATTCGTGAAGGCCTCCTGCCTTCTGGGAATTGGGAATATTGAGGACGTACCTGAGATATTCGTGAAGGCCTCCTACCTTCTGGGAATTGGGAATATCGAGGACATACCTGAGATATTCGTGAAGGCGTCTCTGCCTTCTGGGAATTAGGAATATCGAGGACGTACCTCACATATTCATGAAGGCCTCCCGCCTTCTGGAAATTGAGAATATCGAGGGCCTACCTGAGATATTCATGAAGGCCTCTCGCCTTCTGGGAATTGGGAATATCGAGGACATACCTGATATATTCGTGAAGGCCTCCCGCCTTCTAGGAATTGTGAATATCGAGGATGTACCTCGCATATTCGTGAAGGCCTCCCACTTTCTGGAAGTTTGGGAATATCAAGGACGCACCTCGCATATTCGTGAAGGCCTCCCGCCTTCTGGAAGTTTGGGAATATCGAGGATGTACCTGAGATATTCATGAAGGCTTCCCGCCTCCTGGACATCGGGAATATCGAGGGCGCATCTCGCATATTCGTGAAGGCTTCCCACCTTCTGGAAGTTTGGGAATTTCGGGGGCGCACCTCGCATATTCGTGAAGGCCTCCCGTCTTCTGGAAGTTGGGAATATCGAGCATGTACCTGAGATATTCATGAAGGCTTCCCGCCTCCTGGACATTGGGAATATCGAGGACGTACCTGAGATATTCATGAAGGCCTCCCGCCTTCTGGAGATTGGGAATATTGAGGACGTACCTGAGATATTCATGAAGGCCTTCCGCTTTCTGGGAATTGGGAATATCGAGGACATACCTGAGATATTCATGAAGGCCTCCTGCCTTCTGGAGATTGAGAATATCGAGGACGTACCTCGCATATTTGTAAAGGCCTCATGGCTTTTGGAATTTGGAAATATCAAGGGCACACCCGGGATATTCATGAAGGTCCCCCACCTTCTGGCGATGAGAATATCGAGGACGTACCTTGGATATTCGTGAAGGCGTCTCGCCTTCTAAGATATTCGTGAAGGTCTTTCACCTCCTGGTAGCTGGGAATATCGAGGACGTACCTTGAATATTCATGAAGGTCTTTCACCTCCTGGTAGCTGGGAATATCGAGAACGTACCTTGGATATTCATGAAGGCCTCCCGCCTTCTGGAAGTTTGGGAATATCGAGGGTGCAGCTCGCATATTCGTGAAGGCCTCCCGCCTTCTGGAAGTTTGGGAATATCGGGGTCGCACCTCGCATATTCGTGAAGGCCTCCCGCCTTCTGGAAGTTGGGAATATCGAGGATGTACCTGAGATATTCATGAAGGCTTCCCGCCTCCTGGACATTAGGAATATCGAGGACGTACCTGAGATATTCATGAAGGCCTCCCGCCTTCTGGAGATTGGGATGTAGCGCAAGGCTTACTTGGATGGCCGCGGATACACCGGCGTACAAAGTAGAGGAATGTTTGGATGAACACCAACTTTTAATGATATGATCAGGGACCACTCAACTGGTCCAACTGTAAGAGAGTATACCTGGGCAATCGCAGGCGCATAATGTGGTGGAATGCTTGAGCGGCTGCTAGCATTCAATGGCATAATTTTGAGGACAACTATAACAGGTCGAGTGTCACAGAAATGGAGTATTCAAATGGTGGTCAATAGTTAAAGACGAGAGGATACTTGGACAGTTATAAGCATCTAAACTTTAAAGACAACATGAATAGGTTGAGTGTCAACAGAGGGAGCACTTGAATAACGGTAGACACTCGAAAAACAGGGGGATGCTTGGGTAATTGCAGATATCAATACTTGGGGGAATAATTCGAACAAGCTGAGCCTCGGTAGGAGGGAGTACCTAGACAGTGGTAGGTACTCAAAGGTGAAGGGATACTTGGTCAGTCACAAGTATCGACACTTTGGGGACAACTCGCACAAGCTGAGTGTCAATAAGAAGGAGTACTCGGTGAGTGGGGGGTACTCAAAGATTATCAAATATAAAGCTCTGGGAATAGGGATGGGGATATGCTTTCCTAGCAATATCTCTAATCTCTAATAGTATGCTTGCTATTTGCACAATATGCACACATGTACTTAATGATTGTATATGCTGTAAACTCGTAAATGCAAAATGTGATTTACGCATGATGATCTTGTCAGTTTCGCATCATTTGAATTCCACTGGGGAAGATTTTGAAAGACAACTTTCGTTTAGAACGTAGATGTCTTGAGCATGCCGGGTAAGGGACTTTCAATCTGAAAGGACTTTTCACTCACTCTCATGGGAAAGGCTGTTTTATCCTGACCATTGATACAGGATTTATAAGGACCATACTATCTCATTGTCATCATGCCAGCAGGGGTCCGAGTATTCTCGCAAGTGATACGACTTTACCAATGTGAGAGGTCTTTGTTGGAATTGTGGTGAAGGCTTGGTTAATGGCTTATCAAAGAGGACCAATAGGGTCATGGCTTTGTGGGAAAGATGTTGCACGATCATTTCTGGGTTTGCAAGTCGAGAATCCTGCGAAAAGAGATAGAATAATCTTGCTCGTACTTCCTCAAGCGATGCTTATAAACATATGAAATCCTACGTTAATTGAAGTGCCCCTAGTCTGAAGAGACTTTTTATAATAGGATGCCATGTAGGCTTGACTCCTGTGTGAAAGGGTCAGAGCTGATGATTGCCTTGACATTTGTCACCAATCTTTCTTTTCTCAATCCGATGAAGGTTCCATGGACCACAACAGTAACTTCTCTTGGGAATACAAATGGCTATATTTTTTTGCTTGGGGCATCGACCTTGCTTTTACCAGGCACACTGCTTTTTCATGCCCCTATTTCTCTTTTCAATTTTTCTTTCATGGGCATCGACCTTTCTTTTACCAGGTACACTGCTTTTTTATGCCCCAAGTTTTTTATTCTTGTTGCTTGAGGAACTGGTCTTGACGAGTTCAAGCGAATGCCTTCACTAGACTTGTTGAGTCTTCATCTTTTGCTAGCTCTTCCGATTATGCTGCTTGAATGGCAGCAGCTTCTGCTTTGCCTCCTCGTGAGGGTTAATTTACAGACTCGATTGAGTTGTACAATGGTTACAAGTGTGTAAAGAAAAAATTGCTCTTCATGACTCTAGGGCACTTAAATTAACGCGAATGTTCATATGCAAGTGCAAGCAAGAGAATTTCTATTCCTTTTCTCACCTCGTGATGCTGACTTGCCTTTGGCTTGCCCCAGTGTGGGGTGATTTTGACGGGGGTAAGGCGGAAATTTGGCCGGTGTATGGGGCTCAAAGTGAGCGATGGAATGCTTCCCACTGTTTTGGTCATCGTACCATCCGCGAGAGAACTCTTTGCCTTGTAGTCATGGAATTTTCTGCACTCATCTCATAGGTGTATAGATGGGGGACTGTGTATGGGACATGGCTTGCCGATCATCATTCTGACGCACCTCATCAAGCATGCTCAATTAATCTCGTATTCTTTACTTGGCTGTCTATTCTAATAATCCTTAATATAATCAAAGATTTAGACAGACAAAATCATCATGCACAATTCACATGGAAAAAGGCATACAGTATATGATGTGAAAGAGTTTGTATTTTCCAAAAATAAATGAATGGCTTTTTACTCAAGAAAAATCTATTAACAGCTTTAGGGGAGCTTACTTAATGAAATGGTATTCACAAATATGTTGAAGTTTAAATATCAAAAAAGTTATTTACAAAGGGTTATGTGTGTAGATAGACTGCTCCTATTGGTTAGGGGCACAACATATGAACGATTAGCTAGGAATTGGGGATATGATCAGGAATTTCTACTCTTTCCTTTTGCAGAAGAGAGGCTATGGAAATAGCTCAACCAGTAGGGCCCCAGTCGTAAATGACTTGAGGCTTGAAGGATTTCTATCATTTGCTTTGAGATGCTATTTGAAATGTCATTGTGTTTGGGAAAGCTTATCAGAGTCTGACATGCTCTTTACTGATTGGTTTTCCGCATCTTTGACAGTTTATGTGATCCTGTAAAAGGTAAGAGAGAGCGTGTTGGTCATGAATTTTTTAGAAGTCAAACAACTGGAAGTGATACAACATTACTCTTCACTGATTTGCAGATGATTAGGTGGGCGAGGAGAACATGAAGTCTCGTGCTTCCCACTTCGTCAGGTCGATTATCCTCCTTAATTGGCTTGTGGATGACACATCCCTTTACACGAAGTCGAGTGTATTTAATGCAAGTCATTTCCGTACACTAGCTTGGCTGGTATTGTTTTGTCAAACCTAACCATTGAGTTTGGTTCTTGAGTTGTAATGCTTCCTGTCAAATAGGGAAAATATGTCAAGAGTGGGTTCAGATAGTGGGAGTATTGGAAGCGATACCAAATTACCCTTCCCCGAGCTTGTCTACGCTAGCTGTTAAGGCTATTTGAATGTTGATGATGGCCTATTTATCTTGGCATAGTTCAATGTTTCCTTCAGCTGGCCTTCCTCATTTGTGGCCACGTATGCACAATGGTTGATTGTTGATTCATTTTCAACGCCTTCCTTATGCGGAATTTCTCCCTCTGTCTTTGGCTATAGCATTATTGAGCAAAAGTCATGTACCTCAATCTTTTATGGAATTTGAGATGGACAATCAAAAACCTCCATTTTTCTGATGGCAATTACTCCTTGGAAGAATATGCGTCTGGAGTGAAGCTTCTAGATTCCAAAGTCATTGTCCAAGGTGTGGGGCTATAGATCGCCTTGACTGTCTGGATTTTCTCCCTGTTGATAGTAATCACTTCAAGGGAATGAATTTCTTCCTCATACTTTTGGGCTTGTCGAAGTTGAAACTGTGATATCTAGCTGGTTGGGCATGTCGTAAGATAGTCCTTTGGCTTAGGAGGGAGTTGGGCAGGAGTGAGGCATGTCGTAGATGCTTTGATTTCAACTATATGCCTGTACCTATTACGCCTCATTTTTTGTATCCTGTAAATAGCAGAGAGGAGTTGTCATTTTCAATATTATGTTAAAGGAATAAGACTTACCCTTTTTAAAGTGAGATGATTCTTTCTGTTTGCCCCTTCTTGAAAATATATCCTTGAATTTGGTCTGTTCACATGATGCACCAGTTTCAACTATCTTTTGTTGCATTAAATCAAAATGGGATGATATTCTGAGACATGAAGTGAGAGAGTCAGAAAGACAAACATGTTTAAACTTATCGTCTCATTTTGGCAAAAGCTTTTGGTGATGAAATACTTTTATTTTCAAAATATGTTTTTGGGGAGAAAAAGCATGAGGAAGCCCAGCCCTCAGTATTCTCCTTGGATGATAATTTCTTTTCATGGTTAGATAACATCACTGGGCAAGTTTGGAATACTGCCTCATGCTTTCAAAACAAAGTACTAGGATTATACATTAGAGTACTTGGAATGGAAAATACAATAGTAGCACACTAGACAAGATAAGAAACATGAAATTATAAAAACAAGTAAAACCCATGACAACTCCTGTGTAAAGGAGCACTTTGATAGTGCTAGTCTTGAAGCTAAGCATCTTTGAATTCCTCGTCTTCAATAGACTCGAAGTACTCGCATGCGATGACTACTTCGTTGAAGCTACGGAAGTGCAACCCATGCAGCCAACAGCGACAATTGCAGGACAAGGCTTCCACAAACTGTTTTATCAACTCTTCTTTGGCGAGCTCAGGGTGGATTTGCATCATGAAAGCCTTCCACCTCCCTACATATGTTCGGAAATGCTCCATCGGTCTTCTTCTGAAGTGGGCCAAGTTCTCACAAGGCAGGTTAGTTCCAATCTGGTTTTGGTACTGATGCCAGAACGTGGAAGTCAGCTCGCTCCAATCCTTTATGAGGTAAATGTTTGCTATGAAGAATCACTGTAATGCAGACCCCGTAAGAGTTTCTTGGAACGCCTGAGTTGTAAACAACGTTGGGCCATAACACCGACTCATTTCAGCGTGGAGATACTGCAAGTGAGCCACAGGGCAAGTCGTGCCATTATATTTGTGGAGGTCGGGTATCCACATTTCTATGGGGGTCAAGATCTTACGAGAGTGAGATGGGCCTGATAGGTCTTGGTTAGGCCACTGGTTTTCCCACTGCATATTCATCGTGGTGGTGAATTCTTTTGTTTCAGGGAAGTTGGACTCTCCTGAGATTACTCCATTGCTTGGGCTTTCTTTTCTTGGTCCCTGGTCCATACCTTTTGAGTAAAGCCCTGCGTTTTGCCAGCTTCATTTTGTCAAGGGAAGTGAGAGATATTAGAGTTTCACCGTCTGATTCACTTTCCAGGTTGATAGGGGTTGGTATTCTGTGGACCTTGGCTCTTGGAGTAAGCCTGGGGAGTTGTCTAGTCATGCCCTGGTCTTGAACAGGCTCTGAGCCTACGATCTCGTACAAAGGCTCCTTGCCTTTCCTAGTGGAAATTTTTCAGTAATAAGATGCTGCTCAGCTGTCCATTCTAACGGCCTCCCGTGCTCCGCAATCATCGATTCTTCATAGGGCAAGGCTATGTCAGGGCTGATGTCAATATCATATTCTTGATGGAAAATATGAATTAGTTCCCTCCAGGTTTTAAGGGGACTAATCTTTCTAACAATGTACCATCGTAAAGCAGGTCAATCAGGTTCGACTGGTATGATTGAATCATCCTTTGGACCAGGTAGGCCTGTAAGTAGGCTTCTGGGTGGGAGGCATCAACATACCTTTCACATTCATGTGCTTTGAACTTTTCAGGGATCTCAAAACTGGCGTAATCAGATAAGTCGATAGGATTTTGTCCCTGCAACTGGCTTAACTTTTTCATGATCTTTTCAAACTGTTTATAGTGTTGGCTAGATTCCAGCATGTTCGCGGGTGTCAAGACGATGCTTAACGCAACTACAGAGTTGGGCCCAGCTTGAGTGGATTTCATCTGTCTCAAGAGCTGTTGAAGGGCAATGGACATCTGTCCTACGCCGTCTTCAATGTGGGCAAGGCGATTTTGTATTTTATTCTGATCAGGCCCCATCGCGTGGGGCCATTCACAGGTGGCTGATGGCTGATTATTCATGATTACTTGCTCGCGTGAAAACAATGAATAAGTACAGAGCAGGCAAAGATTGACCCATGGCAACGATCTATCTACTTTTATTTATCAAAAGAGGATTTTATAAACTCCTGACGTCTAGAAATTGAAATGACAGAACAAAGTATTAGACATTAAAGAAGGGTCCCTAGACAATGGGGCAAAGCTTTCACAAAAAATGAAAACTAAGGAGACATGACTGCTAGATTATATGCGACAGGGGGCCTTGTTTTTGCGAAAACTACTTGCTTTCTTAGACTGGCTCTGACCTGAGTGTCTGGCCTACTCCCTGATCATTCGCATAAGGTTTGCCTGCTCGTGTGGGCTGCTCTCTCTGATGGAGCGAGGGATGGATGGCCTCCATCTTTTTGAGATGTGATAATGGTGGATGTAGGATGCAGAGGCGTGGTGAGCTTTTTCTTCTCCTTCGAGCCCTTCAAGTACCACGATCCTTTTGCGATGGCACATGTTCCAGGTTTCTTTAGCAATAGAAATTTCGAATGCGTAGTCATTGTTTGTGTTGAAAAGGACCGGAGGAATTCTCCTCCTGGAAGGCGGTGGAATCTCCTGAAGGGCTCCAAATTGTCGTGCCACCCGATACGGGTAATAGGGAATGGTGCCAGTGCAGCCAAGCAACGGAATTGGGTGAGTACGTCTGTAGGCAAAGTGAGCCCTCTTTTCATGGAACCAACCAGCACACCATTGGAATGCCTTAGGAGTTGGGTTTCTCAGGAAGTCGACCCAATGCAAATAGCTTTGATTAGGAATATACGGTCCTAAAACCATGAATTTTTGTAATGGATTTTCGAAAGTATTTGTTTCGGATGATCGCATGAAGTTTCAAAATTCACTTAAGTGAGAAAAGAACCAGACTTGTAAGATTTCGGGAGAAGCCCACATGATTTTTTCTATGCTGTCTTTAAAACGGTTAAAGGACAAGAATGTTTCAGTTAAAATCATGTTGACATAATTTGCCCCCCACAAGATCTGATCAACAGTCCAAACCATCTTAGGACTTATGACGTTTCTTTGGTAAGGGAAAACGATGAGTCCGAAAAATGCTAGGAGGAAAATCTCACTTTTTTTTGTCATAGGCTAATTTTGAAAACATTCATTCAAGAATTCTAGTGGGCAGGTATTGTGGTTGTCTTCAAGAATTTGTCTCATAACATGGATTTTAGTTCCTAAAAATTGCGCTAACTCGCGCCATGGGAGGGCGCCTGTCGATGGCCTAACAAGCTTTTTCTCAAGAGGCATTCCAATGATGATGTTGTATTCTTCTAGGGTTGGGGTTAGCTCAAACCTACCAAACATAAAAGTAAGTGTCCTCGGGCACTAGAAATGTGCCATGGCTTGTATGACTTCGGGACGAACAATGATTCGGATCAGCGATAAGAGATGACCGACTTTGGCCTTCATGCACTTTTGGGCAAACTGATCCTATTGACCCCACCATCTGAAGAGTTCCACCTTGGGAGGAGGAATGAACTAGATGTCATCTTCCCCCATCGCATATAGACTGGGATTTTGAAAAGCTTATCCTAAATTGCCATGGGCCAGTAAAAAGACTGAATAAATTACTTTGTTTTTAAGTAAAATGACAAGCACAAAGACATACACATGAGATGTGCGGCTCGATTTCTAACTCAGAAGGCTTGTTGAAATTAAAAAGGTATCCGCCTGTCGCAGTCTCGCGTTAGCAGCATACCCCCTTAACCTCGGCTAAGAAATTCGGGGAAAGGCAACCTCTACATCGCAATCTCACTTTTGAGGTCGTATCTTTCTTAACACCATCCTAGAAATCCTATGGCAGCCCAGGTCCGGCGGCTGGGTTATGTGTGCCATGTGTAGTGTCTCAAAAACAGTAAAGCATGCACAACAGTTTATAATCACAAGATAATCTATTTTAAACTAAATTAAAATAAATTTCTAAACTACTGACCTGCATAAGAAAAAACAAAATCAAGTCAATAAAAGGGTTTAAATAAGATAGAAATGGCCTAAGTCCTCAAATTCCCCAGCAGAGTCGCCAAGCTGTCGTGACCTCTTTTTTTCAATGTCCGCGATCAGGTACGAGCGCCTAAGGAGGCTAACGGCTCAGCTGAATTTGTTAATGCCCGGACTCTCCCAAGTCCACCAATTCACGACTTTAATAGTCTAAGTTTTTTAACCTGCAAGTTAATTTGTAAAATGGAGTCGCCACTAATCAATTTGGGGTGGGTTAATTAGAAACCCAAGCGAAGTACCGGGAGAAACACTTGTTCCTGCGCAACCAGAGAAATTAGGATCGGCGACTTGATTACACTAGTTAATCACTAATGCTCTTTCAGTACCTAATCTTGTTTAAACCCTAGGTTTTTGGATGTTTGAGGGATTTTCCATGCATTTTTGGGAAAAACAATTTTTGAGTCTTTTTCTCATTTTTGGACATAAAAGGGATTTTTTTATTTTTGAGTATTTTGAGAAAATACAAGCTTTTTGGCATTTTTTTTTTTATCAATTTTGGCATTTTTTGGGATTTTTTGAAATTTTTTGAAAATATAAAATATTTTTGATTTTTTGGAAAATAAAAATATTTTTCGATTTTTTAATATTTTTGGAAAATAAATTTTTTTATATTTTTGATTTTTTTAAAAGTAAAACATTTTTTAAATAATTTTTGATTTTTTTGAAATTAGAAGGGTTTTTTAGTTTTTTCTGAAAATAAATTGTTTTTTGATTTTTCCTTTTTTTTTTGAAAATTTTTTTTTTTTAAACGGAATGCAAAAACGACGTCGCGGGCGGGCGTTCGTGGACGCCCGACCCGGCCCAACGACCCGCCCCGACGACCCGGTGACCCACTCCTCGTGAAATGACGCCGTGGCGAGCCTCGCGAAATGACACCGCGGCGCTCCTTGTGAAACGACGCCTTGTGCGCTTCTTGCAAAACGACGCCGTGGAGGAGCCGGCCCGCACGCAACCCGTGGGCATCGGGCACGACCCGCTCCACGACCCGACGACATGCTTCCTTGGGCGAGACCTTACCCGACCCGTGACCTGATTCCCAATCGCCCTCAAACTCGCGGAACCCTACCCGGTTCCCGATCCGGGTCCGACCCAGCGACCCAGGATCGTGACTCGGAAAATCGGGAACCCTAGGGCTTCAAATTGGAGGCAGCGAAAGGGGGGACGACGACGGCAACGGCGAGGATGGCGGCGACGGTGGCAATGGCTTGACTAGGGGGAGAGATGACGGCGACGACACCCTTGTGGACTACCTGTGCGGTGATGTTGCGGCAGCGACAGCGGGCTTCCCCCTCCTCTCTCTCTCTCTCTCTCTCTCTCTCTTTACTCCGGCAAGGCTAGGATCGGAGACTGCTAGCCCTCGGCTCCCCTTTAAAGTCTCTCAGTGGGGCTCCAAGGACCGCGACTTCAATCCCGCTTCCCTCCTTGCTCCGCGTCTCACCGTGTGCTCCTCGTCACCCAAAAAACATCTCAAACTAATCTAAGAAATAATAAATAAGGAAAGTCCCTGCTAATCTATCAGTTAAAAAATCTAAGAAATCTGAAGGCACATTTGCCAACCATGGAAAAACTTTTACAGAGTTCACATGTCGCCTCCAAGGCGCATTCACTTTGCACCATGTGGCACTCATACTAAGGGTTGAAGTTTTGGTTAACTCAATCCTATAGTACTCTCTCACAAAAGCTACTACCAGCCTCCCATAACCCGGGACCACGTTGACCTCTCATAGTCGATCTAACACTCCTTGCCATTCAGGTGGAAGAGTGTTCTTGAAGGTCAACACCTTCTCAAAATCTGGCATAAGATAACAATTCCAAATGATATCTTGTATCATCTGATTGACCTTGACCACATGTGATACTAAATCACTGTCATGCCATCGATAATTAGCTAACTCTGTCATCAGCCTTTTAAGTCTTGCACGTCCTTCGTCCATTCTCGAGAATGCAGGTATCCATGCATAATGCATCATAATTCCTACAACAAATGCAGAACTTGAAAATGGATCACTTATAATCCATAATGAACATAAGGGAAAATACATACTTTTCCATGATTCATGCAACAAATGCAAAATAAAAATGGATTACTTATAACCCACATAGGCATAATTGAAAAAGAAACACATTCTTTTTTTTTTTTTCAACGGTCAAAGTCAACAGTCAAAGCCAACGATCGCAGTCAACGGTCAACCGGTCAACGGTGGTCAACGGTCAACCAGGTCGGGTCGCCGACCGAGTCGGGCCGGGTCGGGTAGCCGGTCGAGCCGCCGGGTCAAATCGAGCCGGTCAGGTCGCCGGTCGGGCCGCCGGGCTGGTCGGGTGGAACGGGCCGAGTCGGACGGATCGACCCAGCACGTGCGGCACGCGTGCAGCTGACGTCACGATGACGTCAGCTGGTGCGTGCCTCGCACGGACCAGCGACCGCCTGGTGCACGCGCGCGTCGCCCACGCGCACACGTGCATCTCCTTGCTTCGAGCTGCACATGGGGGCGCGTCCGGCGGCCGTTAGCGGCGTTCCACCACTCGTAGTGCTCGTCTCAACGAAACCTTCCGTCCAGCGCTATCAGAAGTTGATTTCAACTTACAGAAAGTCGAAAAAATGCATGAACAGTCTCGGGTGTCGGGATTTTTCGCCCCGATCGGTGTCGGCCGAAGTTCTTTTCACGAAAAATCAATCAAAAACATTCACAGACATGAAAGGGGTTGGGAAAAACATGAAAAAGGATCGAGAAACATAAACTCTTGCTCTGATACCAATGTAGGGTTTGTCGGATTCCCAAAAACCGAATTCGACCCTAAATCGAACCCCTAAACTTGCGCGGAAGACGAGCCCGGGAAATTCACATGCATCACCGATCCTAAGGCACATCACAAAATCGAACGTACCATGTTAGCCACAGATTAAACACCGACGCCGATATGAGGAAGAGAAAACCGATCCTGTTCAATCCGATGACGCCAAATAGCCTTCGAGGAAAAATGGGTGTCGCCTTTTTGCCTTTTTACCTACTGTTCTTTTTGTTTTGGAGAGTGTTTTGAGAGAGAGAGGGAAGAGACGTACGTAATTGCCAAAAGGTGTCTTTTCTCCCTCCCTATCCCCCTTTTATACGTTCCTCCAAAAACAGGACGTGTCCCTTCATCATATCCTTCCATCCATGGGCCCTAATTTTGTGGTCATGCTTTTAGGCCCAACATGGGCGGACGGGCCAACTCAGGCCCATCAAATTAATTAATAAAAATCATCATCTCCCACTCGCACATGGTTGGCCGAACAGGATCCTCTTAACCTCTTTTCAACATTCATATCGGTGAATAATCCGTGCGACCAGCATACCTTGAGAGCTCATTGCCATACATCTGTTAGGAATATATAGCAGCTCATAATGGGTGTCACACTATGAGTAGATTTAGTATGCAGTACCATAGATCGATCGATCACATTTATATCTCTCTTGCTGTCTTTTAAACAATGATATATATATTGCATTCATAATTATGATTATCCCAAAGACAGTCATAATTGATCGACTAGTGAATACAAAACTACAATGTGATTCTCCAAATCCGATCTTCCTCTTTCCTTCAAACTCTCAATTTCAGTTTAGCTTGCTTTTCTAGAAATGTCCCATTAGATCGAATCAACTCATGACCATTGGCAACATTTTAAGATAGCAAATACTAAATAGAAATCTTGAAAATAAGTAAGAGTCCTGAGGGCACTAAAAAATGAGGAACTCATTTCCCTCAAGAGTCTCACACGGCATAAAAGTTGAGATCAAACTTTTGCCACTCTTATTGGTCGTCTCATGCATACGTAGTATGAAATACGTATTATGGTATTAATTCCTTTCCCATGGAGCATATGTCTACACAATCCATACCGTATAGATGATAGTTCAAACATACCCAATGTTTAACTTGAGTTCACGTATCTACTCAATCACATAATTAATCAGAACTCACATCTGGCATCTTAGACAAATAAAGTAAAATATGTGGGGTACTTTACTTTCGGACATAGTACTTATCATGTCCTCATCTTAACATTTAGTTAAGGTGACATATATATTTTAAGCTTGAGCTCTCGATTATCACCAAGATAATAAGCTTAAAAACCGTGTCATCTCTATTTATCACACAGTAAATAGAGACGATTACCCGTGTGAGTGGGCTAATCTCTTATCTGTTCGACATACTTTCTCAACTCAATATAATGCACTGAGCATTAAGATGCATAAAGATCAAACAAAGATTCATAGGCATTAATGATGAAAAAACACAATTTCATAAATGTGAACAACTTAGGGAAATTACAATATCCAGTACATTAGACTCTACGCAATCCTAGAGATTTTACATGACCACAAAACACATCTCTAGGTATTGGTTTTGTCATAGGATCTGCTACCATTTTATGCGTAGATATGTACTGTAAGTTCACATCCTTTCGTGCAACCATATCTTTGACAAAGTTATACTTGGTATCTATATATTTGGTCTTGCCATGATACTTTGGATCTTTGGTGTACGCTATAGCTGCTTGGCTATCACAGTTAAGCAATAATAGATTTGTAGCTTTCTCAATAACACCTAAATGATCCAAAAATCTCTTAAGCCAAACTCCTTCTTGTACTGCTACTGATAAAGCCACGAACTCAGCTTCCATCGTGGACAAGGCTATACACGTTTGCTTCTTACTACTCCATGATATGGCGCCATTGTTCAGTAAGAAAGCAAATCCAGAGGTAGATTTTCTTTCATCTAAATCTCCTCCCCGGTCAGCATCTGAATAGCCCTCAAGTCGCAAATCCTTTCCTTGGTAATTCAGCTTGTAATTAGCAGTTCCCTTCAGATACCTCAGTATTCTCTTAACGGTTTTCCAATGTGCTTGACCTGGATTGGATTGGTATCTACTCACCATTCCAACTGCAAAGTATATGTCAGGTCTTATACATATCATAGCGTACATCAAGCTCCCAACAGCACTAGCATAAGGAACATGCTTCATTTGTTCCTTTTCTTGTGGAGTCCTTGGACACAGTCTATGGCTCAATCCTTCACCTTTTGCAATAGGAGTGTCTATGGGTTTACAATCTTGCATACGAAATCGTTCAAGAACTTTATTTATATATGTTTCTTGCGAAAGAGATAACGACCTCTTCGAACGATCTCTTGAAATCTTAACTCCAAGAATGTATGCAGCCTCACCCATATCTTTAATCTCAAAATTTGAAGATAACCAACTTTTGATGGTATTAACTAACTCTATATTGCTTCCGGCAATTAGTATATCATCAACATATAATGATATGATCACAAATTGATATTTGGCTTTTCCAGCACATATTGAATCTTCATATTCAATATTTCATAATTATTGCCATTCAAATCAGCAATTACTTTCTTAGTTACTGAAGCCATCAATCTGAACACATCAGACATATATACACGAATAATTAATGCCTATCATTTATGCATCCACTTTGCACAGACCCATCATATTAATGAATAATTTCAAGTAAGGTTTCAGAATCAAAAGGTCACTATGTTTCCAATCATTCTCCAAAATCCTAACTTAAAACTATCATTAATATAATTGTCTTATGCAAAATAAATTCTATGAAGCTACACAAACTTCTATAAACTACCCACAGCAATCAACAACAGTAAAAAGCAAATAATATCTGACATTCAATAGTATAATAATGCTTTCACATAATACAAGATATCCATCACATTAAGTAATACATACAGAGGAAATAATCAACTCAAAAAGAGATATATTCACCCAAAAATATCTCAAACTAATCTAAAAAATAAATAGGGAAAGTCCCTGCTAATCTATCAGTTAAAAAATCTAAGAAATCTGAAGGCACATTTGCCAACCATGGAAAAACTTTTGGAGAGTTCTCATGTCGCCTCCAAGGCGCATTCACTTTACGCCATGTGGCACTCATACTAAGGGTTGAAGTTTTGGTTAACTCAATCCTATAGTACTCTCTCACAAAAGCTACTACCAACCTCCCATACCTGGGATCACGTTGACCTCCCATAGTCGATCTAACATTGCTTGCCATTCAGGTGGAAGAGTGTTCTTGAAGGTCGACACCTTCTCAAAATCTGGCATAAGATAACAATTCTAGATAATTTCCTATATCATCTGATTGACCTTAACCACATATGATACTAAATCACCGTCATGCCATCAATAATTAGCTAACTCTGTCATCAGCCTTTTAAGTCTTGCACGTCCTTTGTCCGTTCTCGGGAATGCAGGTATCCGTGCATAACGCATCATAATTCCTACAACAAATGCAGAACTTGAAAATGGATCACTTATAATCCGTAATGAACATAAGGGAAGATACATAATTTTTCATGATTTATGCAACAAATGTAGAATAAAAATGGATTACTTATAACCCACATAGGCATAATTGAAAAAGAAACACATTCCTTTTTTTTTTTTTGGGTCAACGGTCAAAGTCAACGGTCAACGGTCAAAGCCAACGGTTAACGGTGGTCAACGGTCAACGGTCTCGGTCAACGGTCAATCAGGTCGGGTTGCCGGTCGGGCCGGGTCGGGTCGGATCAGGCTGGGTCAGGTCGCCGGTCGAGCCGCCGGGTCGGATCGAGCCGGTCGAGTCGCCGGTCGGGCCACCGGGCTGGTCAGGTGGAATGGGCCGGGTCGGACGGACCGACCCGGCACATGCGGCACACGTGCAGCTAACGTCACGATGACGTCAGCTAGCGCGTGCCTCGCACACGCCAGCGACTGCCTGTCGCACGTGCGCATCGCCCACGCGCTCGCATGCGATGCACGCTCCTGCTTCTCTGAGTCAGCGCGTGCACGCCTCGCTTCGGGCTACGCGTGGGGGCACGTCCAACGGCCGTTGGCGGCGTTCCGCCACTCGTCGCGCTCATCTCGACGAGACCTTCCGTCCAGCGCTATCAGAAGTCGATTTCGACTTACAGAAAGTCGAAAAAATGCATGAACAGTCTCGGGTGTCTGGATTTTTTACCCCGATCGGTGTCGGCCGAAAATCTTTTCACGAAAAATCAATAAAAAACATTCACAGACATGAAAGGGGTTGGGAAAAACATGAAAAAGGATCGGAAAACATAAACTCTTGCTCTGATACCAATATAGGGTTTGTCGGATTCCCGAAAACCGGATTCGACCCTAAATCGAACCCCTAAACTTGTGCGGAAGATGAGCCCGGGAAATTCACATGCATCACCGATCCTAAGGCACATCACAGAATCGAACGTACCTTGTTAGCCACAGATTAAACACCGACACCGATATGAGGAAGAGAAAACCGATCCTGTTTGATCCGATGACGCCAAATAGCCTTGGAGGGAAGATGGGTGTCGCCTTTTTGCCTTTTTGCCTACTTTTCTTTTTTTGTTTTGGAGAGTGTTTTGAGAGAGAGAGGGAAGAGACGTACGTAATTGCCAAAAGGTGTCTTTTCTCCCTCCCTATCCCCCTTTTATACGTTCCTCCAAAAACAGGACGTGTCCCTTCATCATATCCTTCCATCCATGGGCCCTAATTTTGTGGGCCAGGCTTTTAGGCCCAACATGGACGAACGGGCCAACTCAGGCCCATCAAATTAATTAATAAAAACCATCACTTTCCCCTCATCAAAACCGCCCTCTCCACTTGCCGCCATTCAACCTCGCCATGCTCTCCTTCCACTACATCCAAAAGGGCCTCCCTTTCCCCCTCCCTCCTCATTGCCTCCACCCTGGCTTCAACCGCCCCTCTTTCATCCATTCCTTCTTGGAAAAACTCACGTGCTTTCTCTCTTCCACTCTCACCCACTTCTACCCGCTCGCCAGCCACTTCGCCACCCTCAAGCAAGCCAACCGCCCATTCCACATTGTCTTCGTCGACTGCGCCAGTAGTCTTGGGACCCAGTTCATCCATGCCGCGCTCAACCTGCACATGGCTAACGTTCTCTCTACTATGTACGTCCCCACCATCATCCAATCCTTCTTCGACCACGACCGAGCAATCAACCACGATGGCCACGTCCTGTCCCTACTGTCTGTGTAGGTTACTAAGCTCACTGATGGCGTCTTCATTGGGCTCTCCATGAACCACGCCATCAGCGACGGCACCTCATTCTAGCTCTTCTTCAACTCGTGGTCCAAGATCTTCCAAGCACAACATAAAGGTGCCGTTGATGTCGTCCAGCTATCACGTCCCCTAGTACTGACCCGGTGGTTCCCGGAGAACCATCCTGGCCCGATAAGCTTGCCTTACACGGACGACCCCTTGTCATTCCTCGCTCGCTACGAAGCCCTCGAGCTCAGGAGCGAGCCTTCCACTTCTTCGCAAACGCCATCGTGAGGCTTAAGGCAAAGGCAAACCGGCAATGCAGCACCACCAAGATCTCGTCCTACCAGTCCATGACTGCCCTCGTTTGGTGGTGCAAATCCAAGGTTGTCTAAGTCAAGCAGGAAACGTTTTCAAGAAAGAAAAAGGAAAAGGAAAATGCTCGAGTATTGCTTGGGGAGCAGGTGACATGAAGGCTAGCGGCATTTGCTTGTTTCTTTCTTTTGTCCTAACAAAATGGTAATTATACTTTAGACTCCCAGTCAAGCATCGATTAACTCCGGCAGTTGACGGAATCCCGTGGTTGGTGAGGGCTCTTCCATTTTTCGGGGGCACCCAGCTGGAGTTGTTGGTGCAGTCTAACCTGACCACAAGATAATAATGACAATCTTTGGTTTCAAGCCTTCGACCTGGAAGGGAATTAGGCCATATGGGTACTATCTCGGTGACGAATCTACGTAAGTCCACCATTACTCGGGTAACTCCCGAAACAGAAGGCGGACGGAGACGGTTCTCTCGGACATTGTTTATGGTCGTATATAAAGGTCAAAGTCCATGATTTTAGTAGAGGCTGAAGGGTTCAAATCTGTAAAGACCCATAGTTTAAAAACCTCAGCTAATTTGCAGACGAGCAGTGAAGGAATGAATCAAAGGGTGATATTACTTCGTCTTGGTCCTCCACTCTCTACCCCCGTCGAACAACTCCATGCACACGAGGCCGTGACCAATTCTATTTGCACAGCTCTGGGGAATGCCTATAAATAACACGACCAGACCACCAATGTTCGTATCTTGTCCTGGCCTTTTGAGTTGATATCAAATCATCAGAGTACCCACCACCAGCAGCTCTCTTACCATTTCTTTCTTCCGAGTCTCAACGAACACAACCCACACAATGACTCCTCCTCCTCCTCCTCCTCCTCAATCCATCCGACTCATCTCCGACTGTTCATCAAACTGCCCCAACTTCCCGATGGTTCAAACCGTCCTCTCCACTTGCCGCCGTGGGATCTCGCCATGCTCTCTGTCCACTACATCCAAAAGGGCCTCCTCTTCCCTCTCCCTCCCCGCTACCTCAAAGCTGGCTTCGACCACCCCGCTTTCATCCATTCTTTCTTGGAAAAACTCAAGCGCTCTCTCTCTCTTCCGCCCTCTTCCACTTCTACCCACTCGCTGGCCGCCCCGCCACCCTCAAGCAAACCAACCCCCCGTTCTACACTGTTTTCGTCGACTGTGCCAACAGCCCCGGGGCTCGGTTTATCCGTGCCACGCTCGACATGACCGTGGCCGACATACTCTCCCCTACGTACGTGCCGGATGTTGTCTAGTCCTTCTTCGACCATGACCGGGCGACCAACCACGACGGCCATACCCTGTCCCTGCTGTCCGTGCAGGTCACCGACCTTGCCGACGTAGTCTTCATTGGGCTCTCTATGAACCACGCCATCGGCGATGGCACCTCCTTCTGGCTATTCTTCAACTCGTGATCTGAGATCTTCCAAGCGCAAGAAAAAGGCGCCGTCGATGTTGTTCAGCTATCGCGTCCCCCAGTCCTGACCAGATGGTTCCCGGAAAACCATCCCGACCCATTGAGCCTGCCTTACACGGATGATCCTTCATCATTCCTCGCCCGCTTTGAAGCCCCCGAGCTTAGGGAGCGAGTCTTCCACTTCTCAGCTGACGCTATTGTGGGGCTCAAGGCAGAGGCAAACCGGCAATGTGGCACCACCAATATCTCGTCCTTCCAGGTCCCCCGATCGCCCTCGTATGGCGGTGCATCACGCGTGCCCGCCACTTCCCACCCAACCAGGTCACAGGTTGTCAGATGGCTGCGAGCAATCGGGCACGGCTGGACCCTCAGCTCTCGCCAAAATATTTCGGAAATTCAATCACGCCATTGAGGACGGCAGCGACAGTAAGGGAGCTGCTAGGTAGCGGCCTTGGGTGGGCGGCGCAACTGTTGCATGCGGCGGTGGCAGGGCACAGCAACGCAAAGCTGAGGGAATGGAACGAGGATTCGATAAAGAGGCCACAGGTCTACCACCTGGATAAAACGTTCGACCAGTGCAGCATCATGATGGGGAGCTCGCCACGGTTTGACAAGTACGGCAACGAGTTCGGGCTGGGGAAGGCCGTGGCTCTGCGAAGCGGATATGCGAACAAGTTTGACGGCAAGGCCTCAGGCTATCCGGGCCACGAGGGAGGTGGGAGTGTCGACCTTGAGATCTGCCTTCCACCGGTGACGATGGCACTCCTCGAAGCCGACCTGGAATTCATGGCCACCGTGACGGTTTCATAGGTTGAAGGGCCAACATAACACGTTGGTTATGTGCAAGTCGAGTCAATGCCATTAGCAGGTATAAGGTTTGGTTGTTTGACTTGGAATTTTAACTTGACTCATTTATTTCTTAGTCTATTGTGACTATATTATGGGTTTGTCTTCCATATACAAGTGGTGTATAAGTTGATGGACGAGAAAGTCATGTTTTTAGTAATAATCACAGAGTGAATTTAGCCATTGTTACTTGTTCGGTGACAAAATCTAAATTAGAAGAACCTCAAAGTTGATTTATCAAGTACAGAGTATCAAAATCATAAGACATTATTGCTTTTTAACAATCGGTGTCGTTGCTGTAATACTCAATACGTACATATCCTTGTATCAAATTCTTGGATAGGTGTATCAAAAATAGTAAATCCTGTTATGAATATGCAATTAAGTGTTAAAATTTTCAAAACTTATGCAGTTTGTGCAATCACATCTGTTGACACCTAATTTTGGGGGTTCACTTTTGCTAAAAAATAAAAAATAAAAATGCATGGCATATAATTTAGGCATATTTTATTTTGATTTTGTTGTATTTTGTTTTATTTTGTTAAGATTAGTATAGATTTAGGTATTATACATTTTTGCGCAAGAGGGGAAATTTTTTCGATCAATATTGCGTGGGGTGAAATAATATATTCGATGGAATATTGCATGAACGAAATTGGAAACGAAATGTGCAATGGAGATTCAATTTTTCACCCTATAAAAGGGGTTGCGAAAGAATGCTTAGGGGGGTCTTCTTTTTCGGCTAAAAAAAAAGAAGAAAAAAGGTGAGCTGAGAGTGAGCCGAGAGAGAGTGAGCTGAGAGAGAGAGGTTTTTTTTGTTTCAAAAAATAAACAAAAAGGAAAAAGGTGAAAAGCCCCCCCTCTCTCGACCGTTCATCTTCCCCGAAGGGGGGTGCCCGCCCGCGTCGGCTCCTCGAGCCCCGACGCCGTCGCGCCTCCACGCCGCCGCTCACGCCGCCGCCGCCGAGCCCCCACCGCCGGTCCCGCGCTCGCGCCGCCCCTACAACCTCGGGCGCTCCAGATCCGCGCGCCCGACGCCCCCGCTCGCTCGCGCGCGCGCGACGCTCCCGACGCCCTCGCCGAGTCGCCGTCGACCTGAAGCGCCGCCGCCCGTCCCTCGCCGTCGCTCGCCCTCTGCGCCCCAGATCCAACAGCCCAGACGCGCCGCTGAGCCGCCACGGCGCCCCCCGACGCCAGCTGCGCCCCGATCCGCTTCGTGCCCAGCCCCGCGACCGCGACGCCCCTCGCCTCCGCCCGCGCCCAGGAGCCCCGAAGTCGCGCCGCCGTCGCGCCGCTAGCCGCCCTCTCCGCCGGAGCCGTCGCGCCGCTAGCCGCTGCCCCGCCGGAGCTGTGGGGCCCCCGCCGCCTCGCCGCGACGCCCCGCGCCTGATCCGCCGCGCGACGTCCCAACACCGCCCGCGCCGCCCGAGCCGACGCCGCCGCTAGCCGCCCTCTCCGCCGGAGCCGTTGCGCCGTCCTCGGAGATCCCCGCCAGAACCCTAGCCGTCGCCCCAAGCCTCACCGGCCGGCCCTCTCTATTTTTTTTCCCTTTTTTCTTTTTAGAAAAAGAAAAAGAAAAAAAGCAAAAAAATCAATTAGGTAGATTTCCTTTCTTTTATTTACTTTATTTTATTTTTATTGTTTTATTGTTATTTTATTGTTATTCTTTCCTTGTTATTTATTTTTGTTAACAACATTAAGCCCCGATATGTGATTGGAAATTCCAATTTATCCCCTAATTCGCAACCGCGCGATTTTTTATTTCGTCTATAAGGCTTTAGACGAAATAATTAATCATGTGGGAATAAAATTGATATTTTGATCTTTAAGGCTTAAGATCAATTTATCGATTTTACTAGCGAAATATCACCCCTTGATTTGAATGATATGTGATATCCTTTTTGGGTAATGTTCAATGAACTTGATTGTTTCTATTTATTTTGTGAAATGCCTGAGTTAGAATATTGCATGTTTAGGGTTATTTGCATGTTTAGGCTAAGCATTTTAGTTATCGTAAATCTTTAAAAAAAAAACAACAAAAAAATCAGTTAATTTAGGTTGCATGAAATTGTTAATTTCAAAACAAAATCAAAAAAAAAATCAAAAAAATCTTTAACTAGGTTTAATTGTCTTGAGTATTTAGATTAGGGATTTTAATTCAGTCATGAAAAAAAAAAAAAAAAAGCAAAATTCACCTAGGATGCTAGTTGAATTGTATGTTAAATTTTAATTAAAAAAGCAAAAAGCAAACAAAAAATCATCAATTTTTAGAATAGAATTGCATGTTTAATTTTAAGCTTAGATCATTTCTAAATAGATTGCATCTTAGGCTAGAAATTACTAAATTAAAACAATGTCTTAATTTAAATTAGGATAACCTAATTCCTAGTTTAAATAGGATAAAATTTTAATTTAGTTAGGAATTTCATTCAAATATCTTAGGATAGATTACTTCCACCTTTTTAGGATAAATTGCAATTTTTAGAAAAAAATAAAAAAATCATAAAATCAAAAAGAAAAAAAAATCAAAATCTTGCATGAGCATGTAGAATTAAATATAGATTTAGTAAATAAGACATTTAGGCTAGTAAATTAGGTTTGTTTTATAATCACATTTTTAGGATCATATTTTTTAGAAATCTCTTTCTAAATAGGTTAGGATTAGATTTAGATAATTTCATTCTTAGAAAACTTGGCACCCTTTTTAAAAAATAAAAAATAAAGAAATGGTTTTCTAAGTCAAAATAGGGTTAATTTAAATTAATCCTAAACATGAATTAGAAAATTATTCGTTTTAGGTAGTTCAATTAGGGTTTTTATTAATTCAAAATTCCAGATAAAAAAATCCAAAAATTAGGTGCATGTTAATCAATTTGCATTCTAGGACCACTTAATTTAAATTTGCATATTAGGTCATTTAAATTGCAATCATTGCATTTCATGTCATATAATTTAGATCATTTTGCCATGTCATATTAGGCTATTAGCACGCATTGCATTTAGATTAAATTCCATTAAATAAAGTGAAAACAAAAAAGAAATTTGCGTGTTAATTAGAGACCATATCTAGGATTGTTGATGTGGAATTTAATCTAACGATGCAGATGCTTTCGTTGCTACAAGGTAAGTCCCTTAACCTTATTCATTGCTTTATTGGATGTTAAATTGGTGGATTGCGCACCCGCATGATCACCTCACATGTTAGGGAGATAAACTAAAATCGATTCAAGCTGCCTCGCTAAACATTTTTCAAAGTAAAAGAATGGTACCGAAAGGGCATTAGAGAAATCTAGTGTAACCAAGTCCCCGTATCCATAATCTCTGGTTCGTAGGAGTAAAGTAATCTCCCATTACTTTACTTGGGTTTCTAATCGACCCACCAAAAACTGATTAGTGGCGACTCCTTAATAAAAATCATTTGCATGTTAAGAATTCAAACCTAAGTCGCGAATTGGTATGGGCTTAGGAGAGCCCGAGTTAAGTCTAGGCTTAACAATCCATTAGCCAAACCCTAGGTGGTTCACACCCGAAAAATTGGTCGCGACAGCTTGGCGACTCCGGGGGACTTGAGTTAAAATTCTTAGTGGACTTAGGCCAATTTTTCTTTTCTTTTGAAAAATGTTTTTGTTTGGCAGCGAGGATCCCAGGTACGTCCCTAACATTTAAGGTGTTAAATGTTTTTGCAGATTGGGAGATATAAGGGGAGTAGTCTTTGCTAACCCTTGTCTTGCAGGATGGAGTTGGAGATGTATGTTTTAAATTCAAATTATTGAAGTGTTGTGTGATTTGAACTGTTGTGCATGCTTTGCATTTTAGCACTACACTTTTGCACACACATTCTGCTGCCGGACTTGGGCCGCACTAGGATATTTAGGATGTTATTGAGTTGGATACGACTTCGACTGCGAGGCTGCGTAGTAGAGGTTGCCCAACTCAATCCCGAAAGTTTCTTTCTTGGTGTCAAGATTGTCTACCTCTGCCCACGAGGCTGCGTCGCATTGGGGTATCATTCTTGACTGAGCCGGAGTTAGGAGGACTTGACTTAGTATGCGAGGCTGCAACTAGTCATCCCACCCTGCTAACTTCATTTTGTTAAGCTTGTCTAGAGTAGAAATCGAACCTCACATCTCATGTGTTTGTCTATGTGATTGCCATTGATTTTTCTTGGTGAAGTAAGTCTTCCATCCCTATACCTTGCAATTTATTTTGTCGTGCTTTTGGTCGGTCCATGACAATCTAGGTTAGTCATTTGATCTAATTCATTTGTCAATTAGGAATGAAATGAGGAAATTGCCATGCAACAAATCATTTGCAAAAAAAAAAAAAAAAAAAAAAAAAAAAACTTTGGATAATTTGTTTTTAATTCATGTCTAAGAAATTTCGTCTTGCTAGGGCATCTATCTTTATTTTCATAGTCTATTTTTGAGAAATGCCCTTCTTGTACAAACTTGTCATAAATGCCAAAAAAATGAAAAATTGATTAGATCATTGTCATGTATTGACTCATTATATGTACACATCATGCTTATATGTTCCCATTCATTTCCATTAGGTGATTATGGAGCAATCTCGCTCACCCATCCGTACACGGTCGAGAGCTAAAATGGCGGATCAAAACAATGTGCTAGACCGTATTATTGACAATTTGAACAAGCAAATTGCACACCTCCAAAGTCAAGTCGATGAATTGTCAGCTATTGTGGCTTTTCTCATCAAGCAAAAAGGTTGTGATGATGTAGGTACCCTATCTTTAGTGAGAAACTGCAACTCGAAGAAGAGAGCCAAGAAAACTTTTGAATCGTCTTATTTTCCTGAGGTAGCTGAGTTTGATGCCACCATGAAGAGACTAGTGACGTATCTAGAAGGAAGAATCTCTAACCTGGAGGGCTCGCATCACGAGACCAAGGAGGGTGAAGAACTCAAGCACGCATGATTCATGGACTTAAGTAGATCGCTTCCTTATTAGGGGCATGTTCAGTTGCACCTTCCTTTGTGTGGGAATTTCTATTGCTTTTTAGATATTGGTTTCAATTTCTTCTGTTTTGCTTTAATGCTTGAATATCACATTTTTCATTCCAATAAATGTAATTGATTGATGGATATCAATAAAATTACAAGTTTTGAGGACATGATGGGGTAAACCAAACCAGCCCGGTGACGATATCCAACAATGAAAAGAAAACATCATCCATGGAGAAATTCTAAGGACTAGGCTTCTTCATGCTTCCTCAACCATCTCAAAAAGAGCATGCATTAGGTTACCCTTGTCTGTTTTTCTAACTCATTTACTTCATGTCTCAGAGCATAACACAGAGGCGTTTGAAAATAACGCGTCAATTTCCAATGATAGTGGACCCGTTGATTTGGGAACATACATCCGAGGAAAAATAGACGTGGGGGCAAAGGACCATTTCCTAACTGATCTTGATGACATTTTCCAAGAGTAAAAGAAGACTTTAAACGTTACCTATCCTCTTACTTGTCTTGAGAGATTTCCTTGCACATTAATAGGAAACTGAGGGCAAGTCAAAAGAAGATCATCTAAATTCCAAAGTGTGATGTGTGGCACATCTCTTTACAATTTGTGTGTGATGTCATTTCCATGAGAAAATGATAGAACAAGTCAAAAGAGAATCATCTGTCTTGGATGAAATGGATACATTATGTTCATAAACATAATCAATTTTGGAATTGACATTCTATTCTTTTCCTTGCAGATAACGAATTTGGACACTCTGGATTCTAGTAGTGACATGACTGAGACAAAATTTCGATCTGAGCCAAAATGGTTATGCAATTTGAATTTACTTTGATGATGCATAATATCCTATTCATGCATGTTGTTTTGTACAGGGGCAAAAGCCAGATTTCATTGAATCAAAGATCGGATTTTTCATTCTTGATTGATCAATTTGTGTGTTTGTTCCCTTTTGATAGGGGCAATCCAAGGACACCCATTGCTGAGACAGTCCCTTCGTGGGACAATTCATTGAATGAATGCTTGCAATCATGTTTTTCATACTTATGAAGAGCATTTTTGAGTATGGTAAACTGTTTGTTTGAAGTCACAAAAGCTTTTCATGCTTAAAGTTGTTGAACTCTTTTAAAAAGAGAATTTTCATAATGCTTTTACCTATTTAGTTCACCAATTTCATGTGGAGATTTGTCAAATAAACAATTTAATGGAGTGACATTAATGCTTAAGAATGCTGAATGAGACGTGTCAGGATGATGAAAGGCAAGCCTTATCCCATACACAATCCCCTACTTATACACTTGTGAGATGTGTGTAGGAAGTTCCATATCCGCAAGGTAAAGAGTTCTCTCGCGAAAGGTACGATAACCAAAATGATGAGGGGCAATTCATTTCTCTATCCTAAACACTACATATGATCCATTGCTTAACCCCTTTGAGCCTCATACACTTATGGAGATTCTTTTCAAACCACCCCTGTCAAGAACCACCCCACATTAGGGCAAGTTGGAGGTAAGACAACATCATGAGGTGAAGAAAATGGATTGAAATTTTCTTGCTCTCGTCAAGTCGTGCTATTACATTGAATTCATGTGGTAATTTAAGTGCCGTAGGATGACGAAGAGCATTTCTTTCTCTATCCTATACACTTATATCCTTTGCATAGCCCCCTTGAGCCTGCAATTTTATTTCTTTAAACCCAGTTGGTGATCATCCCCCACACTGGGGCAAGGCAAAAGGCAAAGTTCGAACGTCATTCAAATTGTGATTGCTTGACGCATGCATTATGCGCCAGAATTGAAATAGAACTAAAGGACATGAAAAAGCAGTGTGCCTGGTAAAAGCACGGCCAATGCCCATGAAAAAAAAAAAGAAAAAGAAAAATGAATGAGAACTAGGGGGCATGAAAAAAACAGTGTGCCTGGTAAAAGCAAGGTCAATGCCCATAGATGAAAAAGAGAGTCAAGATAGGAGATTGTCAATTGCAAGAATTGAATCCTGATGGAGCAATATTCAAAGAACTCAAATGATGAGTTTTTACAATCAATGGGGCACTTCATGAGGACAATCCCCAATGATGAAAAAGAAAATTGGCGGCAATGCCAAGATGATCATCAACTCTCACCCTTTATACACATTTTGAGCCTAATGAAACTTTCGTTTCTCAACCCATGAATCCAGCCTACGTTACGTCCCTTACAAAGTCTCTTCTGATTAGGGCACTTGAATTAACATAGGAGTTCATATGTTTTTAAGCATTGCTCGAAGAAGTGCGAGCAAGATTATTTCTTTCTCATTTTGCAGGGTTCTTGACTTGTAAACCCGGAGATGAATACAAAATTGTTCTTTCAATAGCCTTGACTCAAAGAGTCCCTTTGTTAAGCCGTTGACCAAGCCTACATTACGGTCCCTATTAAAGACCTCTCAGATTGGTAAGGTCGTACCGCTTGCAAGATTACTCGGACCCTTGTCGATATGATGATGGTGAGATAGAGTGATTCTCATAAAATAGCCTTCTAAATGAGAGTGAGTGAAAGTCCTTTCTAACTGAAAGTCTCTCATTTAGTATTCTTAAGAAATTCATGTCATGAATGAAAATTGTCTTGAATGATAATTCTCTCCAGTGGAAATTTGGGTGATGTAGATATGGTAAAGTCATTATGCAGAAACCTTCATTAAATTGAAAGAAAACCCTTAGAACTTTGAAATGTGCATTCTAGAGTAGCTCAAATTGTCTACCTTCTTGATGAATGTATATCAATTTTTGCTCTAATCATGTCTGACAGGCCCAAGAGCTCCTGACAGTCAGGTTCCTTTCAGAATATCTCATGATATTAGGAGATGAGAAACATTCTACCAGGAGGTGAGAGACCTCCACAAGATTCCAGAAGACATATCCCTAAGAATCAGAGATGTTACCAGGTAAGTATATCTCTATCCATACCTTGAATATTTGTCATTGCACAAGTATTCCCTTTTAAGTATATTTGACACTCAATTGAGTTGTCCCCGAAAGATTTTTCTCCAGATTCAATCTGATTAAGGCGACCGAAGAATGGTTCGGGTCCTGGTCAGATGATTTTTGTCGCAAGGCTAGGCGACCGAAGAATGGTTCGAGTCCTAGCCAAGCAAAACCTCAGTCTAGGTGACCGTGGCATAGAACGGGTCCTAGACAGCATTCATTGCTTTAACAGGTAACCGTAGCATAGAACGGGTCCTGGAAAAACAATTTCCCCATTCAGGTGACCGTAGCATAGAACGGATCCTGAAAAATTTCTTCGTCAAGGTAACCGTAGCATAGAACGGGTCCTTGACAACACTTATTGCTCTAACAGGTGACTGTAGCATGGAACGGATCCTGGGAAAGCAATTCCTTTCTGCCGTACTGGGCGGCCGTAGAATGGTACGGGTCCCAGGAAAGTGGAATCTTCACAAAGCCGTGTTACTATTCTGGGCGACCGTAGAATGGTACGGGTCCTGGACATGTAACACCTTATACCTCGGACTACTCCATCCTCTTCGAAGGTAAGTTATTCCAGGTAGGTTCATTTGCATTAGCATTTGCATACATCATATAAATCGCATTTAAAAATGGAATCCAATTTGCAACAAAAAATCATTCATTGCTTAAGCATGGCCAAAATTAGGTCTCAATTTGTCTTTGAAGGTAACCGCTGCGATCTCACCTTCAAAGAGAGGCAACTATTGACACCTAATTTTGGGGGTTCACTTTTGCTAAAAAATAAAAAATAAAAATGCAAGGCATATAATTTAGGCATATTTTATTTTGATTTTGCTATATTTTGTTTTATTTTGTTAAGATTAGTATAGATTTAGGTAATATACATTTTTGCGCAAGAGGGGAAATTTTTTCGATCAATATTGCGCGGGGTGAAATAATATATTCGATGAAATATTGCATGAACGAAATTGGAAACGAAATGTGCAATGGAGATTCAATTTTTCACCCTATAAAAGGGGTTGCGAAAGAATGCTTAGGGGGTCTTCTTTTGGGCTAAAAAAAAGAAGAAAAAGGTGAGCCGAGAGTGAGCCGAGAGAGAGAGAGTGAGCTGAGAGAGAGAGGTTTTTTTTGTTTCAAAAAATAAACAAAAAGGAAAAAGGTGAAAAGCCCCCCTCTTTCGACCATTCATCTTCCCCGAAGGGGGGGTGCCCGCCCGCGTTGGCTCCTCGAGCCCCGACGCCGTTGCGCCTCCACGCCGTCGCTCGCGCCGCCGCTGCCGAGCCCCCACCGCCGGTCCTGCCGCTCGCGGCCGCTCCTGCAACCTCGGCACCTCCAAATCTGCGCGCCCAACGCCCCCTGCTCGCGTGCCGCGACGCTCCCCGACGCCCTCGCCGAGTCGCCGTCGACCCAGAAGCAGCCACCGCCCGTCCCTCGCCGTCGCTCGCCCTCTGCGCCCCAGATCCAGCAGCCCAGACGCGCCGCTGAGCCGCCATTGCGCCCCGATCCGCTTCGTGCCCAGCCCCGCGACCGCGACGCCCCTCGCCTCCGCCCACGCCCGAGCCCCGGGTCGCGCCGCCGTCGCGCCGCTAGCCGCCCTCTCCGCCGGAGCCGTCACACCGCCGCCGCGCCGCTAGCCGCCGCCCGCCGGCCGTTGCGCCCCGCCAGCCTCACCACGACGTCCCAACGCCGCCCCGCGCCGCCTGAGCCGACGCCGCCGCTAGCCGCCCTCTCCGCCGGAGCCGTCGCGCCGTCCTCAGAGATCCCCGCCGGAACCCTAGCCGTCGCCCCAAGCCTCACCGGCCGGCCCTCTCTATTTTTTTTTCCCTTTTTTCTTTTTCGAAAAGAAAAAGAAAAAAAGCAAAAATCAATTAGGTAGATTTCCTTTCTTTTATTTACTTTATTTTATTTTTATTTTTTTATTTTTATTTTATTGTTATTCTTTCCTTGTTATTTATTTTTGTTAACAACATTAGGCCCTAATATGTGATTGGAAATTCCAATTTATCCCCTAATTCGCAAATCACGCGATTTTTTATTTCGTCTATAAGGCTTTAGACGAAATAATTAATCATGTGGGAATAAAATTGATATTTTGATCTTTAAGACTTAAGATCAATTTATCGATTTTACTAGCGAAATATCACCCCTTGATTTGAATGATATGTGATATCCTTTTTGGGTAATGTTGAATGAACTTGATTGTTTCTATTTATCTTGTGAAATGCCTAAGTTAGAATATTGCATGTTTAGGGTTATTTGCATGTTTAGGCTAAGCATTTTAGTTATCGTAAATCTTTAAAAAAAAAAAAAACAACAACAAAAAAATTAGTTAATTTAGGTTGCATGAAATTGTTAATTTCAAAACAAAATCAAAAAAATCAAAAAAAATCTTTAACTAGGTTTAATTGTCTTGCATATTTAGATTAGGGGTTTTAATTAAGTCATGGAAAAAAACAAAAAACAAAAAAACAAAATTCACCTAGGATGCTAGTTGAATTGCATGTTAAATTTTAATTAAAAAAGCAAAAAGCAAACAAAAAATCATCAATTTTTAGAATAGAATTGCATGTTTAATTTTAAGCTTAGATCATTTCTAAATAGATTGCATCTTAGGCTAGAAATTACTAAATTAAAACAATGTCTTAATTTAAATTAGGATAACCTAATTCCTAGTTTAAATAGGATAAAATTTTAATTTAGTTAGGAATTTCATTCAAATATCTTAGGATAGATTACTTCCACCTTTTTAGGATAAATTGCAATTTTTAGAAAAAATAAAAAAATCATAAAATCAAAAAAAAAAAAAAAATCAAAATCTTGCATGAGCATGTAGAATTAAATATAGATTTAGTAAATAAGACATTTAGGCTAGTAAATTAGGTTTGTTTTATAATCACATTTTTAGGATCATATTTTTTAGAAATCTCTTTCTAAATAGGTTAGGATTAGATTTAGATAATTTCATTCTTAGAAAACTTGGCACCCTTTTTAAAAAATAAAAAATAAAGAAATGGTTTTCTAAGTCAAAATAGGGTTAATTTAAATTAATCCTAAACATGAATTAGAAAATTATTCGTTTTAGGTAGTTCAATTAGGGTTTTTATTAATTCAAAATTCCATATAAAAAAAATCCAAAAATTAGGTGCATGTTAATCAATTTGCATTCTAGGACCACTTAATTTAAATTTGCATATTAGGTTATTTAAATTGCAATCATTGCATTTCATGTCATATAATTTAGATCATTTTGCCATGTCATATTAGGCTATTAGCACGCATTGCATTTAGATTAAATTCCATTAAATAAAGTGAAAATAAAAAAGAAATTTGCGTGTTAATTAGAGACCATATCTAGGATTGTTGATGTGGAATTTAATCTAACGATGCAGATGCTTTCGTTGCTACAAGGTAAGTCTCTTAACCTTATTCATTGCTTTATTGGGTGTTAAATTGGTGGATTGCGCACCCGCATGATCACCTCACATGTTAGGGAGATAAACTAAAATCGATTCAAGCTGCCCGCTAAACATTTTTCAAAGTAAAAGAATGGTACCGAAAGGGCATTAGAGAAATCTAGTGTAACCAAGTCCCCGTACCCATAATCTCTCGGTTCGTAGGAGTAAAGTAATCTCCCATTACTTTACTTGGGTTTCTAATCGACCCACCAAAAACTGATTAGTGGCGACTCCTTAATAAAAATCATTTCCATGTTAAGAATTCAAACCTAAGTCACGAATTGGTATGGGCTTGGGAGAGCCCGAGTTAAGTCTAGGCTTAACAATCCATTAGCCAAACCCTAGGTGGTTCACACCCGAAAAATTGGTCGCGACAACATCCTTTCATTAGCTCCATTTAATTTGGTTAACGAAAAACACCAGCGCGACTTTTTCTATTAATTTCTAAATACACATGGCACGGATTTAGCATCCACTAGGTCTGAGATGGGAATGGATCGTCGCTATGAACTGAGCTATTGCATTTGAGGCACGAGTTTTTGGGGTATTGACGGCGAGCTGAGTGGATTTAGGGATTGCGAGAGCGAAGGAAAGGAAGATGAGGAAGATTGGGGTTTCGAATGAGGTCCTCGCAAGCTTCGTCTGAGGAGGGATTTGCATGGTGGGATTTCGAGCTGTGGAGTCATTTTGCGATCTCGCCAAGCTTCTGGGAAGTGAGAGAGAGACCTTTTGGATTGAATTTGATTCGGACCATGGAATGTTCAGCTTACTGAGCAAGAGCAAGACGTGTGTAGTTGATGAAGATGACCGAGAGTCGCTGTGAACACCACTTCCTCACTTCGGACCGACTTCTGTCGCTCCATTTGTTCTCCCAATTGGGCCTTTGACTCGAAAGGATGAGACTATGATAAATGACTTGGGTAACTACTGTGTCGCAGTTTGGAGTTCATGTGTAATAACAAGGCAGCCCAGCCCCCATGTCTCTTAAAGCCTAAGCCCAAGACATCTTATATCCTCTTCAGCAGATGGAAGTGTTGAAGCAAGCGGAGAAAACTAGGAAAGAAGGAAGAAGTTTGCTCGTCAAAAAGGAAAAAGGGGAGAAGAGAGAAATTTTCGCACATAGCCATCTCGGACATCCCGACCAACTGAATCACAACACCTGATAAGCATTCGAGCCTATCTTTCATCTAATCAAAGTAATTTTTGAAGTTAGGTCATGAATTGAAAGTTATGTGAATCTGGAACTACGAGGTTTGATGGAGTTATTGGGTTGTGGATTTATATGGGAATGATAGTTTAGGGCGTTGTAGAGTTATAAGTTCAATGAAAATTTCTTCCAAAGTACGGTTTGATTGGAATGAAATTCTGAAAATTAGCATGAGAGTTACAAGTAATGGACAAAAATGAATGTTTGCTATAAATGAGTTTCTTCATTAGCACATAGGAATTTTAGGCACTATTTGGTAACCATTCAAACAGTGTCCGATTCTAATTTTTTGTTCCCAGGATCAGTTTGGAAATAGAATCGCGTTTGGTAAAATTTTTATTCTCGTGAACAGTTTTGGACAAGAACTGAGAATAAAAAAAAAATGTGATTCTCGGTCTGAGAATCAAAACAGTGAAAGTCTTCTTCTTCCCTTTTGCCATCCTGCAACTGCCGTCCACCACCGCCCATCGCCAGTCGCCATCCGCCGGTCTGGCATACTCGCTGAAGTCTAGCTAGGCCAGGGTGAGGTCCGGCGAGCTCGCCGATGGCCAGGTGGGCCTCGCCCAACCCCGGCGAGGCCTGCCTGTCCACCGGCAAGGCTCGCCCAGCCCCGCCAGTGGCCAGACAGGCCTCACCTAGCCCCTGCGAGACCGGCTTGGCCACTAGCGAGGCCGAGCCTCGGTGAGGCTGGGCAAGCCTCACCTAGCTACCGGCGAGGCTCAGCCGACGAGGGCCAGCCTCGCCAAGGGCCAGCGACGCTCCAGTGAGGTCGCTGACGCCGCAAAAAGAAGAAGAAGAATAGGAGAAAAAGGAAAACAAAGAAAAGAAAAAGTAAAAAATTATTTAAAAAATAAAAGAAATTGATTTGGAACATAATCAATGAATATGGTATCAAACGCAATTTTATTCCAGAATCAGAAATTTTGTACAGTTACCAAACACATTCTTTTACTCAGAATCAGTTCCCGGGAACAAAATCAAAAATAATCATTTCTTGTCAGAAACTGTTCCCGGGAACAGAATCGGTACTTAACGCACCCTTATTATCAACAAATGAGTGTAGTTTAACTATAGGGAACTCCTCTTCTATTTGTTAAAAAGAAGGATGGCAGTATGCGAGTTTGTGTCGATTACCAATAATTTAATAAAGTGACGATCAAAAACAAATATCCTTTACCCTGAATTAATAAACTATTTGATCAACTTCGAGGAGCTCAGATATTTTTGAAAATTGACTTTCCTTCTAGATATCACTATTGTGCCTAAAACTGATTTCAAGACAATGTATAACCATTATGAATTCCTTGTGAAGCCTTTTAGATTAACAGATGTACCAGCTGCTTTCATGAATTTGATGAACATGGTATTTATAGAATATTTTGATAGATTTTTTGTGGTGTTGATCATGGATATTTTGGTGTATGCGAAGAGTTTGGATGAATACAAGCAACACTTGAGGAAAATCAATTATTTACAAAATATTTGTATAAAAAATCACTTGAAATAATTAAGTAATGGAAATGCATTTTCGTTATATGCTTGTAAACAATAAAAATAGTTTGCGGTCATTTATTTTAGTAAGTGATACAAGCAATAGATTTTAGAAACATGATCTCCAAATCATTCATTTTTCAAGAAAGAAACGGAGCCTTGATGGAAATAATTAGATTAGATGTTCAATAACGAAACATTACTTGATTAGTAACCAAACATGAAATTTTTCAAGCAAGAGATTACTATTGTGTCGACTCTTTGGTGATGAAAGAAAAAAATAATAGCATTATGCCAAATATTAAATTGTAGATCAGAAAAAATTAAAAAGGCACTTTGCTATGTTTTGAAATAAAATAGTTATTTTAGGAGTTTCTTTGAAATAATATGCTTTCAAATTCATACAAAAATTATTTTAATTTAAATAAATTGCTCGACATATGTTACTAAAAAGAAGAGATTCAAATGATTTTCCTGCAGTGAAATTTTAACGGTTGTCAATTGTTTGCCTTTATTTTTAAGAGCAATTAATTTTCTTTCTGCCATTATTGTTTGGAACTATTAATTTTTCAAAAAAAAAAAAAAAAAGTAGTTAATGTGTTGGAAAACTATGATTATAAAAGAGATTAGAAAGCGCGGTTAAGTAGATGCGCTTATAAATGGGTTTGCACATCATCGTTGTATGGAAGATTTTTCCATAAATTAATTATCAATTAGAACGGTTGTTCTATTCATTTTTTTTAGAAGTTGATTTTGCTATCCTTTTTCAAAACAAAAATATGTTATAGTAGCCTAGAATACCAATCAACAGTTTTTATTAGGTCATTCTTACTTGTTAACAAATAGAATGTATTATCCTCACAAACTAGTTTAGATGCTAAGTGAGCTCCCTCATCTTTTCGTAATCTTGTGTTTAGATCTTGTTGATGACAATTCATGAGTAAAATCCTATTTGCGCCAAGCCACTATGAAGGAGTATGGTCAAAAAGATAAGCCAATTAAGGTGCACAAAATTGACTTGGAGACCATCTACAATATTTAAAAAAAAAAAAAAAAAAAAGAAGACTCTCCATGAGATATCCTATCTTATCTTTGTCTAGATGCAATTTCACTCGGAAAAGTTGTCGTTAGCTCGAGCACTAGAAGTGAGATAAAACTATCTCGTTTAAGTAGGGTGGTATTTTGACCCCCAAAAAAAAAAAAATGTAGGGTGGTAGAACTTCTAAAAAAGAAGTGAAAAATTAAGCCACGAAAAACTCGTTCATTCTTGGTCGTGGATAGCAATGGAGCCACCATTGACGCTACGGGTGAACTCCACACCATGGTGGTTGCTCCCGAGAGAGAGAGAGAGAGAGAGAGAGAAAAAAAAAAAAAAAAACCATTGTAATGGAGGTCAATCTATGAAGCAACAATCACGAGCATATTTTAAAAGCGCCCATCACCAAATTTGTCTCTTGACAAAAAATCATTGAGATGGTCATTGTGATTGACTATGAGATCTACATCGTATGTAGTGGATATTTTCTTTTTTTCTATTTATGAGTTAATTCTTTCAAGTTTTTTTAGCTATTGGATTGGACATGCATATACCTTTTTTCTATGCTGAGAACATTCCTAAATAGATTATGGGCAATGAGAAATATATTCGATAGTTGGATATATAATCTTTTCCTCTCCCATCATATCAAACTTTATTTTCTAATGACAAAACGTATCAACAATTAGCTTTAATTGTGAAGGACTTGGACCTTTTGGCATCGAACCTGGTACTCCATTGACGATTATAGTTAAGTGGATTTCTTGTCGGATCTCTCTCTATCTCTCTCCCTCTGTTTTGTTTCGTGTATCCATTGCCATCCTTCTGTAGGAGGAATCTTTTGAAAAGTATCCCAGAGCTACCTCTATGATTGGCACTGTCATTGTCCATTTTTAGATATGAGGTCCGACTTATTCAGAGCAATATACATCATCTAAACTGAGGGAAAAGATCAAAAAAGTCCTAAACCTATTGCATTGGTACCAATTAAGTCCTAAACTTTTCAATTGGACCAATTCAATCCTAAACCTTTAATATTGGTACCAATTCAGTCCATCCGGCCAATTTTCGCCGTCCGGTCTTGACATGGACATCGGCCGGGTGACCGCGCGACGTGACAATTTTTATGATTTTTTTGAATCTTTTTATTAATTTTTTTGAATTTTTTTCTTTTTTTCTTTTTTTTTTTCCTTTTATGTCTTCTTCTTCGGGGTGGCCGGCGAGGGCCGCGGGCCCTCGCTGCCGCCGGCGAGGGTCGCGACCCTCGCCCGCCTCTCCCAGGCCATCGGCGAGGCGGCTTCACCCGGATCTGGGCGAGGCCAGCCTCGCCCACAGCTGGCGAGGCCAGGGCGGAGGCGAGGGCCGCGAAGCCCTCGCCGCCCGCCGGCGAGGGCTTCACGGCCCTCGCCGGCCACCCCGAAGAAGAAGAAGGAGGTAGGAAAAAAAAAAAGAAAAAGAAAAATTAATAAAAATTAATAAAAATCATAAAAATTGCCACGTCGTCCCGGTCACCACCCGACGTCCCACGTCGGGGCCCGGCCGGCGAAAATTGGCCGGATGGACTGAATTGGTATCAATATTAAAAGATTTAGGACTGAATTGATCCAATTGAAAAGTTTAGGACTGAATTGGTACTAATGCAATAAGTTTAGGACTTTTTTGGTACTTTTCCTTGTAAACTGACTATCCTTTTTACAGGAGCGAACGATACAAGGAAATGATTTTAAAAAGATATTGTGTGATTTATTGGCTCTAAATTGTGGTTTTCTCTATACTTTTGATATTTCCTACTGCCTCCAAATAAACCGAGCCTCAGTACCATGTTTTTAGTATTCTAAATATAAGGTGAGTTGAGATAAACATTATTCAAACTTCTCATACTTAATTAGTCTTATATAATTTAATCCATATTTTGAAGACTAACAATAGGTTGTAACTCAAATTGCCTTTGGTTTTTTAGATAAGTTGTAAAATAAGATTGGATGAGAAATCGCATATCTTTAGTATGTTCATTCCCATATTTTAAATAATGGTTAGATGCATCTGAGAGTGATATCCCACCTTATTCAATGGTTGCCAATTATCGAGGAAGACTATACTAAACACCCAAATGAGAGAAAAAAAAAAATTCAAATTGAGAATTGTTGGCTAATTCTTGCTGTAACTAGACTTGTTATGAGAGGGAAGGCACTGATCATGACCTAAGAGATCAAATGATGGTTGAAATGTGATCGTGAGAGTCCAGGCTAACACGTGCGTGAAAAATTGGCTTTAATGGGTAGGCATCAATGTGTTCAAGAGAGACTACCAAGCCGATAGCGAATGTCATTGCCTAAGGTCAAAATTAGCCCCGACACTCACGGAATGGCAACGTCCTGAACCACATAGTGATACCCTCTTTCGAGAGCAAAATCAAACTAAAAGTAGACGTATCATTTTCATTTGGATGAGAGAAATGCTAGACTTTTTCTGGCCCTCCTTGGTTTTGTCATATCCCACTCTTACGTGCTGAATTTTTCACCTCATTGGACCAACGGCCATTCAAAATCAGCTGGTCCTAGACAGGTATGAATACAAGGCTGATGAGCAGCTCCACAACGGTCCAAGCTAAACCGGGTGCCGAAACCATCACCAAATGGTCATTTTCCTCATTACAGGAAAAGCACACAACAGCGGCTCATCCTGTGGATCGTTTGACTTCGAAAGCATCATTTGATTGCACTTCGCACCCTTTTTCTCCTCTTCTTTAAACAAAAAGAGATCGCCACGCTATTTCAAACGGCGACAAAAGTGGGTGTACCAAAGTTGTGATGCCGGATGCCGGTGGCATCAATTGAGCCAAAATTGTCCTCTCCTCTTTCTCTTCCTGATTCCATCATCCACTCTGTGTTAATTAAGGAAAAGAGAGAGTAATCAAGCAAGGAACATTAGTCCTTTCAACCTCGTTCCCTTGTCCCTCTTCCATGTGTCCACCATCTTCGTTAATTTTTTTTTTTTTTTTAAAGAAACACCTAAAATGGAAAAAGCTGGGAATCACATATCAAACTCTCACATTTCCGTTCTCTTTATCTGACCTAAGTTAGAAGAGGTTGGTGGGTCGTTTCCATACCCTTTAATCACGCGAAGACAGCAGTACAGGGCCGTGAGTCTTGGCTCTCTCTACAATCAATTGAATCTGTTCACAACACCACTCAGACCACATGAATAAAAGAGAATCCAAGGAAAAATTGTCATCAAACACAAGGACCCATCTTTTAAATTTTTCACCACCCCTTATTCTCTCAAGCAAAGTGCGCGGACCTTCATTGTGTCGAATGGGTCAAACTGCTTCGTTATCATCTCTTATTTAATCCATGATTAGTGCACAAATGGCGGTAGGTAATGGGTGTACTAATTGCCTAATATAACCTTGTTTTGAGGGTTTACTAGCTGACTAGTTGGCTTCTTCCTTGGTTTACGAAGATGTTGTGTCATATGGGTTAGTGGAGGGGGAATTTTTCATTCGATATTCTGATATTCCTGTCATTAGTTGTCCATGTGTATTATTTTAGAGGAAGCAAAAGCTTCATATACTCCCCCTTTGTGGCCATAAATGAGGATAAAGCATGTTCTAATATTCAAAAGGCAACACATGGGCTCTTGCACATAGGAAGTGGAAATGTTCCCAATTGTGCTTTTGTTTAGGATTGGACTTGCATCTGGTTCTTTTCATGGAATTTGGGCACGTCAACACGTTTCTTCTTTTAGGTTGCGCTAAGATAGAATAAACATGACTCTTTGTGTTTGTAATTCCATGTGAAACACAATAAATTATATTTGATCAAAGGAGTTAATTTATTTGATAATGATATTGACGCATGCATATAACAAGTATACCAAGTTTTAGATGATTAGTTAGAATGGTCTCACTCATTACTACAGAGAAAACTAAATTTTCTATACGATACTTCTTTTATAGTAAATGATTATTCTCTATATCATTAAGCTTCTTCTAGGATTGAATGTGTGTCAAAATTTTATATCATCAAAGGTACCGAAAATATGTCAATGTCCTCCCAAATTATGCATTTTTTGCTAAATTGTATGTCAATGCTTCACACTAAACTTTTAATACTAAAGATTTCAACCTTTTTGGAGTCACTCAATAATAGAATCGAAGTATTTCTACCAAAAATAAGTATTTATTTTTGTAGTGTATTAAGATGCGATAATGACATACAATGATTTACCTGCAATTCGATTTAACTACACAATGTTAATAGATACCAAAAATAAAAAGTGAAGAGGTACTCCAATAATAAAATGAACTAATTCGGTAGAGGAAACTATCTTTTTATCAACAAGTCAATTTATTAGACTAATTCTTCGTTTAATTTGGTTTAAGAAGCGCTCTATATAAAAAAAAATTAAATTAATATCCACCAGAACGTGAGCCTAATTTACTTTCAATTTCTTTTGTTTCAGAGCTAATTTTTTTAGCATAGGATTGTTTTTTTTCAAGTGGCAGGCTCTAGACAAAAACCAATCACGAGGCATTTTAGAGTTGGAGAACCTGTACATAAACACATTGAAGGAGAGGTGGGAAATTCCCTTCGCAAGTAAGAAGAGATGAAAGTGCAAGATGTTGAAGAAGGCATGGGAGGAGACGGGTGTGGTAACACTCCTGCCCTCCTAGCAAAAGTGTCAATCTCTCGCCAATTAGAGGATTGCTCTTCAGGGATTTCTTGGCGAGTTTAGTGACACGACGGGTCCTTTGAGCACTAGCATTTATCTATTAAGGAATCGAGCTGTTCTATGTCGTTTGAATTGGCAAACAAGAAGTTTGAAACCTTTTTCAATAAAGTAGTACTAGCCAAGAAGGTGAAATGCCTCAAATATTACAAGCACATTTTACTTCTTCTTCTTTTTCTTTTTTGTGTCCACATTTTTGGATTTGAGGTTCAAATTGGAGGTGTTCGCAATTGTCATTATTCCATATTACGAAAAATCTAGCATTAAGTGAAGAGGTCCAAGTGGAGTAGATATTGGCAATGGTGGAATTGACTCCAGAATATATATGCTACATACTCTAATTGAAACGATTTGAAGAGTTTTACTCTATTGATGGAGGTGGGACCCTTGTCAAGTGGTGCCTAAAAATTTGTATCACCTTGGCTTTGATCAAAGAAGATCACCCTACAACCTTTCACTAGATCTCTGTTTTCTTTATTTGCTGATTCGAGACGTACTTGACAATAAATTACTCCAACTACATCGAAAGAGTTGACGAAGACAACCTTGCGGTTGTGGAACGGTAGAAGAGAAAAGTCACCAGTTTTTCTGATTCTCACAGCCCTGACTCATAAGTTACCGATTTTGTCCACGTTTATGGTACAATCAGAGTCCACATTCAGTACTACCAATGGATCTTGAAAAACAAAAGGTGCAGCTTGTCTGCAAAAGATGTAGAAATGGCCATTGCAAGGCATGATTGGTTTTTGCAAAGATTTACTCCAGCCGAGCATGCCCAACGTAAATAAGAGGACAATGCCGACACCGTATCACCATGTGAGGGACAAGGTGCCAAATACATCAAATTTAGTAGACATGCTTCTAGGTGTAAAATGTGTGAGATCATTATCAGGGCACTTATACGTCTATTTTTTTTTAATTATTTGAAAATGCGCATGTACTTCACTCATGTTTACTTAAATGAGCGTATTCATTAATTTTCCTCGATTATTTTTTGTATTACATGTTGACATTTGGAAGAAGAACCTCTTTTTCTGAATATTTTCATTAAAAATATATTACTTTAACTTAAAAAAAAAAAAAAAAGCCAGGCCCAAAGACCAACACGTGGGCCCGACACAGGAAAATCACATGCTCGTGCCCACCCAAGCACAGGCCTTTGGCTAAACCCTAGTTTGAACAACGACTACTCAAAGCACCCGTAAATGTACGACCCCATCACGAAAGCCCACCGGTATTGCAGAAGTCAGGAAGTCTCTTCCCATAAAGTAACAAATACTCGAGGCACATGGCGGGCAGTGGTGCGCTTACAATGTGACTTCAACTAGCGAGTTTTGTATGTTGTTTGACATTGGGAAATGCGTCAGAAAATTACTACGTTTATTACGTTTATATTATTTTAATCTTAAATATCTTAGTAATGTCAATTTAGTTTTTTTGATTAATTTTGACTAAATATTATTGTCGGGGACATCAACCGCCCTATATGACGTCGTAAATGCTGATGTAAATAATTTATAATATTTTCGAAAAAGATTAAATTAGTACTAAATCAAAAAGTTTATAATCAAATCAGTACTAAGTTTAAAATATTTAAGACTAAATTTATATCATCAAAAGGTTTATAATTAAATAGACATAAATATAATAAATTTATGAGCTTTCGATTCTTTTCCCATTTGATATCCTTATAATTCTAAACTCCATCGTATAATTCACCTTCTCCAATCCAGACTATTGATTGCTAGATTCTTACTAATTGTTTCTCCCTCCACACTCCATACGTTCAGGATACTCAAGAAGGGCAAAGTTATGGTTTATTGAGGGGCAGATCCTCAAATGGTGATGGAGTCATAAATCCTTATAGTTTTATTTTTATAACTCCTATACAAAAAATTAGGCTTGTAACATTCCTACTATTTCATAATTTATATTCTTTTGTTATGAGGAACAAAAAAAGAACATAGTCATTTAGCAACGTCAACTAATATTTCTATTCCTTGAACTAGAAAGTAGCAAGTAAAAAAAAGTAATTTCTTGTTTTCAGAAACAATTCTAAAAATAAGTCTTTTTTTTTCTTTTTCTTTTTTTCCTTTTCTTCTTCTTCCTCACCGCTCGTTGTTGCCGCCGTCAGTTAGAGAAGGAGCAAGAAAAAGAGGAGAGGGAAAAAAGAAAAATCTTTAAAAATTATTAAAAAATTAAAAGAATTCTACGTTACCAAAAAAAAAAGGGTTGCACCAAACACATTCCTATTCTTTTTTTATTCCGAAAATAGAAATTGTACATAGTTATCAAATACGTTCTTTTACTCAAAAATTATTTCAGGGAATAGAAATAGAAAAATATTATTTCTAAAAAAAATTATTGCCTAAAGCAGAAATGTTATCAAACACACCTTTAATGGCCATACGAGATTTACTTCTCGAAAAAGAGAGAGAGAGAGGACTTTGTTAGAATGCACATATGAGTCATGTTAGAGAAGTCTCACATCAAAAAATTAGTGTGGTGTTAAGTAATTAATATATTATAATTGACTCATAACTCATTAATTTAAACTTTTAAATGAAGATAGATCAAACTAGATATGGTGACGCGCTCGAACTTAGACTCCCTCTTGGTAATCTTCCTAGGAAAAAAAAATATTGGATTTTTGCTATGCACTCCCAACAAATGGTACAAAGCTTATTATGGTAGATTGGTGGGGGTCCCATTTGTTCCAGTGTTTCGCAAATATCTCACGAAAGGAATTTTGTGACCAACATGGTTTTTGGGCAATAACCATTATGGTCTAATAACGCAGTCCCACTAACAAACTTCACAGTTCAACCTATAATATAGAAACTTACGTGTGATTGGGAGATTGTTAGGATGTACATCTTAATTATATTATAGAATTCCCACATTGGAAAATTGATGTAGTGTTAAGCAACTGATGTATCATAATAAGCTCATCTCATTAATTTAAATTTTTGAGTAAACGTGAATTCAACTAAATAGCTTAATAAGCTCGGACTTGAACTCCCTTTAGGCAATTTCTACGGACAAAAGATATTAGACTTCTATTGCTTGTTCTTGAGTTTCAAAAATGGCAAATTTTGATTGGCTCTTTATAATGGCATCATGACATTTCTCTGTAAACATAATGTTACGCCAAATTTTGATTGTGGAAAATTTTGGTCTAATTGAAAAATGATATAATTATCGAAAAGGGATACATGATCGGACACGGGTAAAATGTTTAAGCGAGTCATGTGCACTCACGTTACCTCACATGATCAATTAACATGTTAAGTATGTGTCGTAAATTGGTAAAAGTCACCTGCATAAATCACAATGGTTGTATTTAAAAGGTCTCAACTATTTATCCGAATCCTTAGCTTCGTTATTTCAATCATCTACACAGTGTTCTTGTGAAAATCTTGCAGTGGGATATAAGGGGCGTATCTTATTGAAGATACTCATAAGAGTAAAATCAAGTCAAGCTACTTCGAATAATTTCAGTTTGAGTTGGTGACTAATTGAGATCGACTTGTTAAATTTCGAGTCCATCTCAAACTCAAGCTAGTCAAGCATTTTGTCGAGTTGAGGTTAAGTTTGTTGATACTTAGCTCTAGGGGCTCGCCAACCTAATCAAACTTTCATCATATTTTTTAAGTCTTAATAATAAGAAAAACGAACACAAAATACATATAACTACATGATGTTTGAGCTTATAAAATTACAAGTTGATTGTGATCAAATCGAACTCTAGTATCTTAATTTTTCAGTTGGGTTGAGCTTAAGTAGGAAAATTGATACTAACAAAGCATTGGAAAAGTGAGTCTAGTTTTGAACATTTGAGTATGCCAATCGAGTCAAGTAACAATGCGTTGACGACTTAGTCCCGAGTACATCGTTAGAATAACCGGAAATCTTTGCAAGATTTTCAAAAGTGTCCAGATACAAATTCCTTTCTTCATGTCGTTTTGCTCATACTTTAAGCCTTTTCAAAATTCTGATTCTTTACTAATGTTTAGTTACTATGAAACCAAGACCAAAATATCATAAATCTTGATTTTTTAGATATAACAATTTACGAAGGGACACAAGCATTTGTTTTAACTAAGAGCTGAACATTGTAAATGTGATTTTTTTTTTTTCAAAATTACCACCGTTACATTCTAACAAAGAATAAAAAGTTGTAAATTTTGAGAGTTTTAAATTATGTATATTTACAAATGTTTATGATGATCTGTCTCATCCAAGATTTGAACGTTTTAACTGGTGGACCTTTTTTTTTTTTTTTTTTTTTAATTTCCTTTTGTAATAATGATGGTTTACATATGTTTATGAGAGTCTATAATAACCATTTTCCAAATACGTCGATTTACAAAAGTTATGTTATTTCATCTTAGTCGAGAGCAAAACATTGTAAATATAGATTTTTAAATTATGTCAATTTATAACCAGGTAATCGTAATAATGAATGGAACGCCGTAATTCTTTAATTATGACAATTTGCAAAGAGTTACAGCATTTTGTTGTAACCAAGATTAAAGCATCATAAATTAAGATTTTTTTAAAACTAGCGACATTATATTGATATTTATAATGTTACATTGCTATCAATAACATAATGTCATATATTATTATTATTATCATCATCATCATCTATTAATAACAACAATTTATAAATGTTGCAATTTAAAACAAAATGTCGTAATTTTCAATGTTTTTAATAACAACTGATTGCACATGTTTACGATAGTCAGTAATAACTAAAAGCACAACACCGTAAATATTTTTTAAATTATGACAATATATTAATAATTATGATGCTTCATCATAACCAGGTGCAGGACATCATAACGTCATTGTAAATAAGAAGAAAATGTTGTAAATTCTAATGTTCTTTTTAAATTACCTTGGTTTATAAGAGTTTTGACGTTTAGTTGTGACCGAGAGTAAAATGTTGTAAAATTTGGATTTTTTTTTTTTTTTTTCAATTACATTGATTTGCAAAGGGGGACAGTGATTCATCGTAAACAAGGACGAAATGTCATGATTTTGTATTCTTTCGATTACTCCACTTTGCGAAGAAGGTTTACGACAATCCTTTGTAAGCAATACAAAATTTTGCAATTTTTTTAGTTACGATAGTCTCCAAAAGGTTACAATGTTCCATCATAACTTATGACTCAACATCATAAATTAGATTTCCTTAAATTACAATAATATACAAGGTTTTGCAACCGTACATTGGAACCAAGATCATAATATTGTAAAAACATCATTAAATTTGACTTTTATTGGACTCAACATCCATGTGCTATTTCTAATGCTTGGACATTTATATTCTAGGTAAACATCCGACCATGTGGGGAAATCGGCAACCAATTGCAATGGGCTCAAATTCGACAACTGAGATTTTTTTCATCTTAATCTAGTTGTTGATATGGGGAGAGGAGTCGATTTGGTATAACATTTTACCCTAAGAAAGTCCTTCTAAATGCAATAAATTTACCTCGAATTAATAAAAAATCCCAAACCCATGATAATTTTATCTTATATTATTATTTCATTAAATTACGAAGTCGGATGATATGTGATATGATTTGATTATCATAATTACGTTAATATGTGTTTTTTTGGTGATATTAATTTAATTTAATGAAAACTCCTTCAGTTTACAGCCACGTTGGTGAATGTGATGGTGCCAACCGTACCCTGAAGAGACAAGCCATCAGAACAGTGTCCACACGATAATCCAGCCATCCGGGTCAATAAATACGCTGACAGACAAATTCAAAACTGTCCTCCTCTCCACCTCGCATATGGCCCCTGACTTTCCCCTCCTTTTCCTGAAACGCGCCCTGCCAATTTCCGACCCCTCGCCATTATCACCCATGGAAAACGCAAGCAGAGGACGGGCGAAGTCAACAAAAGCAACCGCATAAAGCGAACCGCCCGTGCAGTGGCTCTTTATATTTTCGGGTCCTCTTCGGACGTCGGGACGGGCAGGAGAGAAGAGAGAAAAAACAAATCAAGAAAAGATGTGAATTCCCGAAGAAGGGTCCTGGAAATTACTCCGGCCACGCGTTCGCATTTCTTTAGTTGATATTCGTTGAATCATTTTTTCTTGTCGCGACCGGGAAGACCCCCTCCCCCGCAGGAACAAGAAGTCACCAGGGTGGCTCCGCAGAAAATGAGCGCGGGTAAAAGAATAAAGAGAAAGAAAAGAAAAGAAAGGGAAAGCAGACATGTGATGGTAATGGGAAGGTGCTTGTCGTGAAGAAGATGTAACCGTGCAAAGCGAAGGGGGGGAGAGAGTGGGTGTGGGTCTGCCTGGACTATAGCTTCGGCGTGTATCGGGAGACGGGTCTTTCTTTTCTTTAATTATCATGCTTATGGACAGAGAGAGAGACAGAGAGAGAGAGAGGGACAAGAGCCAACCAATGTCATGTAAGAAGAACCAGAAACGCAAAGCAAAGCCTAGAGAGAGAGAGAGAGAGAGAGAGAGAGGCGCATCCAATTTGGTAAAACAGCTTTGGGGGGCTTTTAATTTGTTGCTTTGGTTGGATTCTCGGGGCATTCAATATCTAATCTTTGGGTGCAGTTCTTTGGTAGGAAACTGCTCAATAATGACCCATTACTTTCCCTCTTTCTCTGTCTGTCTCTCCCCGGGTCCATTTTCCCCCTAAATTAGTGGTTACTGACCTCCTTTTAATTCCTTTCTTTGGTATTGTCTGGATTTTATCTCCCTCATTCTCACCTCCTCCCCTCCCCTGCTTCTCCATCCAAGGCCTTGCCTTGCCTCTCCTCTTGGCAGCTGGTGCTCCTGTTTCCATTTCTTTTAATTGCCGTCAAATTTTCCTGAGAAGGTTAAGGAGTTTGTTGGGAGGCTTAGGTTAAACGCCTCCCCTCTAACTTTTTCTTGGAGGCGTTGATTTCAGATCGGTCAGCTTGCTCTGAAGCATCTCAAAGGTATGATTTTTCCGTATTTTCGTTTCTGATATTTCTTCCCTGATAGATGGATGGGTGATTATCGATCATTGATTTTGGGAGTGATATAATTTTTTCCATTTTTTGGGTTTTTTTTTTTTTTGGTTGTTGTTGGTTTCTTTGTTCCTCAGACACGAAACAAGATTTTCTGTTGGATAAAAATTGGAACTTTGCAGTTTCTGGGTCTGTTTCTTTTATATGGGTCTCATAGCTAATCGATGCTTTAAGGGGGTGTTTATTTGAGCTGATGTTTCTGTGGAACCCGTTTGTGCAGATGCTACATATATTCACGATAGATTCCCATTTCTGGGTCATTGTATATTGCGTTTCCTTTAGCGTAGAAGCTTCAGTATAGAGAAAGGAGATGTGAAAGTGCATATGGCCTTTTATCGTCTTCAAATGAACCTTTTTTTTGTTTTGAAGGATTGAAATTTCTTCTCATTCAAATGGCTACACCAATCTTTTGTTGCTTCTTTGGCTTGCTTGAGAGGTTGACAATTCTCATTTGTGTCTGCACAATTTACTGTTGACATTGATGATCATTTCATAAGAGAGCACTGTATAACTTTGAACATTTTTTGTGATGTTTTGTCTTACCTTCTGGGTGCATATGAACTTCAGTTCAACAATTGGATGCATGTTGATATTATAGTTGTTATTGCTGTTGTTGCTTTTGATTGCTGCACCTGCTCAATTTTCCATTAGCTTAAATGGTATTTCTGAAGTGGGTTCAATTAAGTCCTTTCTGTGATGTTATTTAATCTCAAAAATTGCTACTCTGCTCCTCAAATTTCTGCTTGAAATAAGTAGCACACGCAGGCTTTCACAGTTAATCTGAATAACCAAGTTCATTCTAGTTTTTCGTTTGAGGACATCGTGTCACTATGGTGAAATAGTTGTCAGTGACAATTCTCGTGCTGTTTCTCTGAACTTTGGACGCACTTAGCTTGTTCTGTGGTAGAGGATCATGAATATCAATTTTCTTTCTCCTGTTCTGATTGCATCTCGCATTTCAAAACGGGTTTTGTGTTAAGTGTTAGAATGTAAGCAGATAAGAGTCATAATAACACTTTAATAACGAAAGATATTGCAAGTTTTTTTAATCTCAGTTCGATGGAGGAGAATAAACATGGAGCCTGTGGAGTTCACATTGATGGCAAGGTGTTTGGCACAATAGGCGATTGAAGTGGATAAATCTTTATTATATCTGTGGTACACTTTTGTGTCTTATAAGCATTGCTAATGTCTCTCCATTATGGATCGGATATCAGAGTCAAAGTTTGTGTTATATTTACCTCACTGCTAAAGTTTAGGCACAGCAAACCACTAATGGTGAAAGACATTTACCACTTGTTGATTCGATCCCACAGATATGGAGCGGAGCAGATAATTGCACTTGATGAGTGGTGATTTTGACAAGACAACGTGTCTTGACTTATCTAGAATCAAATAGGACTAAGTGATGGTAACCATTAGAACAAAATACAGTGCCTTAAAGTAATATGTTCTCTGATCCTTATTGTGAAGAACCTCTGTTCTGTGCATGATGCGAATCTTCACATTTAGATTTGATACGTGGAAATTGGGGAAAATTTAAGCTGTGATTCTTTTTCTCCAGAACTTGATCCCTGTTTTTTCTTTCTTTTACTATGTCAGATATTCTCGAAGCTGACTGTGAGAAGTGGAGTTGATTAGACATATATATCTCAGCCCTAATGCAAGGGCAGAGAAGTGCAATAAGTTCCTTGCCGGAAGCTCTTGATATTGATCATCCATCTTCTTCTTCATCTTCAAGCAATGGTATGAATAGTCATCAGCTTTGTTGGAATACAATACAAAATTCATCAGAGAGCCAGATTTCACAGGGTATGGTACCGCCGAGTGATCATATGGCATTTTTGAACTCAGTTAGTCATGAGCGGCAGAACATGCTCGGCAGCAGCATACCTGAGCGTGGTTCTAGCAGTTCATATCATGAGGCTGGTAGTATTGAGTGGAAAGCAGAACATGGATGGTTGTCTTCAGCAGGATTTTCTGGTGGTTCTGGTCCACTTATTGAAGATCAGCAAAGAAGTGCCAACAATAGAAGATTCGTGTTAGATGATGTCAGCGTCAATCCACTGATGATTCAAAGTTCTCGTTCTAGTTGGACTGGGCAGAACCTAAACCTGAATGCGGGTCATGGCAGTGATAGTTCTTTTTCTGAGTCTCCAAGTTTATACTCGTTGAGTGGACTCAATGACCAACAACTTCCTCCCACTGGTTGCTCTGATCCTTTCATGATACCTCCAGGGACCGGTAAATGTATTGTGGGAGAGAATGATGGCGGACAAGGTGGCTCATTGGATGTCAGGCACATACCTTGTAAAAGAAAGTCTCTTGAAAGACATGTTGGTCAATCTTCTATTGGTGAAAGCTCTCATTTTCTTGAAGTGGAAGAAACTAGTGCACAGCATGCTACTTCTGCTCACAGTAACATGAACACTAACTCGACCATGTCTCGTGTGTCAGAACAAGCAGATCCACAACTAGGGTCAAGTGTGAATCATGTGACAGGAATAGTTTCTCCTGGTCCTCCTTATACAAGCGTTTCGGAAAATGCGGAAACCTCACAGAGAAGTTCCCGCCTGAGGATCAATTCTTCTATGCACAGCTACCCAAACTCTTCCATCATGCACCCTATGGGAGGCGCTCTTAGCAACTCCAATGTCTCGTCTACCTCCCAGTCATCAAGATTTGTTTCAGTCGGCCATTCGTTGGACTTACCTTTGGCACCTGCATCTAGCAATGTCAACATCCAAGAACAGCCTGATCTGCTTGATCTGCCTTCTTTGCCATACCCTGAACAATCAATTAGGTGGAGTAGGGGTTCCGTCACTAGACCTGGCTCTTCTTCTAGTTCGGCTTTCTATAGAAACAGAGATGACGAGCTGCAAGAAGCCAGCTTGGGCAGGTATTCGAGAAATGTTGGGAGACACCCTATGTATATACCTGCTAGTGAATTGAGAAATTTGGTTCAAGGACCAGTATCTAGAGATATACCGGGTGGAAGTAGTGCAATTCCAAGAAGTACCACATATAGTACTCAGGCTGGATCCAGTACATCTGTCCCTCAATCATCTCAACCTAACTCGGTGCCTCATCGCAGTCGTCATTTCCACTACCCCCGAAGATGTCCTGAATACGTCCGCCGATCGTTATTAGCTTCCATAGGGAGCGAGATGGATCCTAGCAGCCATCCTTCAGATTATTCAGACCATCCTGCTTTCTTGCAAGATGTCCTTTCATCTGGGTCTCGTAACCAGGGTCATCGTCGGTCATTCCCCAGGTCAGCATCTTGGATGGAAAGACATGGTGACGCACTAGGAATTCCGTACTCCATGCGAACTTTGGCTGCTGCAAGTGAAGGCCGAAGAAGGCTTGTTTCAGAGGTTTGTCCTGCTGCTATATTATGGTCAAACTGTGCTATTTTATGTCTGCTGGATGTGTGGCTATGTTGTCTGCTTATGTCTCTAAATATGGATGCTTCGACTGCTGTAGTGTTTCACCTGTGACCCTCGGGTGTTCACTGTTCTTCCTTTTCCTGGTTTCCCTTCCCTTATGAATCAACCATCTACTGTGCTGACAAAAGCTTTGGTTTGAGATATTACTTTGATTATCCTTATTGGCCAAGGAAACCCATGCGGACACGACAAGATCTGAGTGTGGTTATGGGGCATGAAATCCATCATGATGAATTTGTTAAGAGAGGTTACCCAAATGTTTGAAGTGACAAAATGATGCATGTCTGCTTATGCTAAATCTTTAGAATAAGGGATATTTTTTTTGACTTTTCTCTTAGGACAGACCCACATTTCCTTTCTAGGTTTTGGATATTTGCTGTGCCCAAAATTCAGAGGTAAAACATGCAAGAAGTGAGGAAGTTACAGCCACACGCACCTATATCAAAGTCCTTGAGTAACACAAGATGGATTAGCTTCCGACTTCAGCAATTGCTGTAAATTTTAGATCATACTTTTGCCTGTCTTTCACATGTATCCAAACAATTATTAAGACTTACCAGTTTCATGTAATCTCTGTCTTACATGGTCAATAATGAATGCATGCTTAATTTCATAATTCAAACTGCCTAAGTATACTTAAGCCATGCTAATACCTAGTCTCTTGGTTTTTGTAATCGTGATTATGGATTATTGCCATGATTCAAATTTTGCTCTGGCCATCACTTTTTTAGTGCTTTTGACTTCAGAATAGTTTGAGAGGCATGGGGGATTAAGTGGAATATAATTGACCAAGTAGTAGAGTGGTGGACTTATTTTTTTTCGACAATTCTGATTGTGCATATTAGCCTTATCTGCGTTCATTGATTGTGAAACAGATTCGGAGTGTGTTGGATCATATGCGCCAGGGGGAGGGCTTACGTCCTGAGGTTAGAATTTTGTGTCGAACATCATAAGCTCAACTACAGATTCCTTGAAGCATGTCATTGGAGAACAGAAATATCATGGGTTCTAGGGTAAAAATTGAGAACAGAAATATTATGGATTCTAGGGTAAAAATGGGCCCTTGCCAATGAACCTTTGGGGCATTAGATAAAGCGGTCATCGTCCACATTGTGCACATAAGATGCTAGAAGTGCTAGGGGTGTACTGTTGGGACACGATGGTTAATTAATATCCATTGCAAGAACTCATTTCTTGTAGGGCCCATCATATCTCAGTCTGAACTGAGCAATTATACAGGCTCCCCAACTGCATCCCATCCATGGATTCATAAGAACATTAACAATTTTTCTCTGAGATGCAATGTGTATTAGTATCACTATCAGTGAGTGCAAGCCCAGAGCATGACAATCATGCACTAGTTGTATTGCTCTGGTGGTGAAAGATGCAGGTTTGATATTTAATCTTTGCATGTTTTGTTTCATGTTTAGGATGTCATGATTCTTGATCAGTCAGTATTCCTGGGGGTAGCTGATATTCATGATCGGCATGGAGACATGCGGCTTGACGTCGATAACATGTCTTATGAGGTAAATGCTGAAGCTGTTTCTCTTCAAATTATTGTTAATTCCTTGAAATTATTAAGAAGCATTAACAAAGTTTAATTGCTGGGGTGCCAGGAATTATTGGCATTGGAAGAGCGCATTGGAAACGTTAGCACTGGACTGAGCGAGGAAACCATATTAAGTCGCATGAAGCAGCGCAAGTACACAGTTGTAGTTTGCATGGACGTGGAGGCGGAGCCCTGCTGTATTTGTCAGGTAGAGAGAACCCCTTTTTTCTGCATTGCAGCGTGACCCTGAAGTTGGCTTGTTCATGATTCTTGAGTATGACAATTCGGTGCCTAACAGCGGGACTTGTTTGACATGCAGGAGTTGTACAATGAGGGAGAGGGTGTTGGGACTCTGGAATGCGGGCATGATTTCCACACCGACTGCATAAAGCAATGGCTTATGCACAAGAACTTGTGCCCCATCTGTAAAACGACAGGTCTGACCACGTGAGACGGGGGCTGTCATTTTTCTGCTGATGTCTCGATGTTTGGCCGGACAAGAGAAAGGTACTGATAGCATCTAAGCAGAGTTCGCAGAATCATATCAAGTCCATGCATGCTTGCGTGGGCGTGGAATAGCTGATGAAGCTTATAAAAGTCGCATATCCTTCAAAGCTAGCTATCTAATGCTTAGCACTAAGATGGTGGCGTCTCTAAGGGGACCAGCGAATCGTATCAGTCGTCAAAAAATAGTCGAAAAATAAACTGCTGCGCGGCATTTCGCATGGAGGGCCTTGTTTGGCTACTGCTATAAATGGTGTTAAGTCCATCGGTACTAGAAAAATGTACTACTCCCTTTGCATTGAAACGGAATCGTTCAGACTCTTGTCCATGCATGTCCTATTTTTTTCTTTTTAAAATTTATTCCAAACAAGATTCATGTTTCTTCCATATTATCCTGTTATTGAGTTAAGATTGTGCTTCACTGACTAAGAAATGGAGTGTGTTTCCTTGGAATGCTTGGAAGGCTTTCATTACACTAGAATATTGATGTCGCACATAAGAAGAATCGTTTAAATGGCCGCCGTGATTGAGGAGTTCCATCCCACAGTCGAGATGCTCGGTTTGGATCACGACTACCATTTTATGCCAAGGAAGAACCTCTTTGCGTTTTCTTGCTGTGTGGATTGTGTTGGCATGCACGCACATGTTGGGGTAAGAGGTGATCACCGAGTGGGCTTAAGTTTGCTCATGGTTTAAAATGTACATTGAAATGGTCGGATCGATTTAAGCTGAAAATAGGTGGGGAAGCCTTTTGTTGTAAGGCTGTTGCCACCTCGGGTAAGCCAATTTGGCCCCTAGCTTGGCTTTGTCCCAACTCCTCAACATCATCATGTTGTCCGTCCATGATACTCGTCCTCGGCCTAATCCTATCTCAGCGGGGTCACTGTAGCGAGCTTGTGAATGGGCATATGTCGTACATCCATGAAACTCGTTCTTGGTCTAATCCTATTTTGGTGGGGTTGGTATAGCGAGTTTGTGAATTAGGGTATATCGTCCATCCATGAAACTTATCTCTAGCTTAATCCTATCTTAGCGGGGTTGCTGTAACGAGTTTGGGAATCGGCTTATGTCGTCCATCCATGAAAATCGTTCCCAGCCTAATACTATTTTGGTGCTGTAAAGAGTTTGTGAATTGTTGTATATCGTCCATCCATGAAACTTGTCCTTAGGCTAATCCTATCTTGGTGGTGTTGCTGTAACAAGCTTGGGAATCGGCGTTGGAGCTCTTCAATCACTTCGATCATCTCGCGTGTCCACTGCTAGTTGCTCCTCGACACGTGATATGCTCGACTAACTCCAGGCCTGACCATTTGACATCCGCCAACACCCAACTCTTGGTTCGCGACTCATAATTTAAAATGTACATTGAAATGGTCGGATTGGTTTAAGCTGAAAATAGGTGGGCAAGCCTTTTGATGTAAGGCTGTTGCCACCTCTAATAAACCTAGCTTGACTTCGTCCCAACTCCTCAACATCATCATGTCGTCCATCCATGAAACTCGTTATTGGCTTAATTCTATCTTGGCGAGGTTGTTGTAACGAGCTTAGGACAAAATACATCCCAAGTGCCAAAACTTGACACAGAGGGATATTTAAGTGCCAAAAGTTAAGAAAATGATACTTTAAATGTTAAAATCGGAGCAAAATGGATTACTTAAGTGTCAATTTGGCTAAAATGCCGATGTGATGATTTTCCAAATGCTAGTGCAAAAACAAAGATCGTTTTACATGCCGACTTGGTTAGATAATATAAAAACGACGCCGTTTTGGTATTGATGTGATGAAAAAATTAATATAAAAATTAATAAAATTAAATTTAAAACTAAATTTATTTAAAACATTTAAAATAAAATAAAAATATTAAAAAACAAAAAATTAAAAAGAGAGGGAGAGAGAGAGAGGGGCAAGTGGCTAAGGGCGAGCCCTTGTTGTCGCCGCCTCCCCGCCACCGCCAAAAGGGTCGATGGCGGAGGGGGGGAGGGTCGGGCGAGTTGCCATGCCTTAGCCAGGGGCCGGCGATCCGGCCAACCGGTGGCGAGAGCCCACGAGCCCTCGCCCTAGATTGGGGTGAGAACCTCCTACCCATGCTTGGAGCTAGGCAAGGGCTCGCCGGCCCTCGCCGCCAATTAGTCGGGGTCATCGGCCCCTCGGCAGAGCCCGACGACCTTGGTCGACCTTCCCCCTTCGCCGCCCGGCCCTTCCAACGGCGGTAGGGAGGCGATGGTGGCAAGGGCTTAGCCCTCACCGCCCGCCTCTCTCTCTCTCTCGTGTTTTTGTTTTTGTTTTGTTTTATTTAAAATTTTTACTTTTTTTACTTTTTTTAATATTTTTATTTTATTTTTAAATGTTTTAAATTAAATTTAATTAATTTTTTGCCACGTCGGCGCAAAAAATGAGGTCGTTTTGCATTGGCTTTGTTGGAAAATCGTCACGCGTCGGCATTTTGATGGGATTGACACTCAAGTCATCTATTTTGCTTCGATTTTGATACTTGAGTGTTACTTTCCTAACTTTTGACACTTAAATGTTTCTCCGTGTCAAGTTTTGGCATTTGGGGTGTACTTTGTCCAACGAGCTTATGAATTGGCATATGTCATTTATCCATGAAACTTTTTCTTGGCCTAATCCTATCTTGGCGGGGTTATTGTAACGAGCTTGTGAATTGGCGTGCATTGTACATTCATGAAACTTGTCACTAGTCGAATTCTATCTCGGCAGGGTTGCTATAACAAGCTTGTGAATTTGTGTCAGAGTTTTTCAATCACCCCGATCACCTCGCGTGTCCACTGCTAGTCACTCCTCAACGCATGTAATATGCCCGACCAACTCTAGGCCCGACCATTTGACATACGCCAACGCTCAACTCATGTTTCGCAACTCATAGTTTAAAAGGTAATTGAAATGGTCGGATTGGTTTAAGCTAAAAGTAGGTGGGCAAACCTTTCGATGTAAGGCTGTTGGCCCCTAGCTTGGCTTCATCCCAATCCCCAACATCATCATATTGTCTACCCGTGAAACTCGTCCCTAGCCTAATCCTATCTTGACAGGGTTGCTGTACTAAGCTTCTGAATTGACATATGTTGTCCGTCCATGAAACTTGTTCCTCATCTAAACCTATTTTGGCGAGGTTGTCGTAACGAGCTTGTGAATTGACATATATCATCCGTCAATGAAACTTGTCCCTAGCCTAATCCTATCTTGGCGGGATTGCTGTAACGAGCTTGTGAATCGGCGTCGGAGTTCTCAGCTCACCTCAATCACCTTGCGTGTCCATTGCTAGTCGCTCCTCGACACATGTAATATGCCTGACCAACTCCAGGCCCGACCATTCGACATCCGCCATCGCCCAACTCATGGTTTGCAGCTCGCATTGCCGAAGCTGAAAGCGCATCCCCTAACGCCATTTCCTCGGCCTTGCCTCTTGGATGAGCATCCTTTCCCGACAATTTGTGGCAAAACCTTATTTCCATGCCAGTTTCGTGCGGCAACGAAATCTTTCATGGGACCGCGCTACTTGTCGTGTTGCTCCCGTCTCTCCCCTCCTTTTCTCTCATGTTTCACTTTCACACAAGAAACCAAATCCACGTCGATTTGCTCGGCTAAGGATGGACCAAGGACCTCTCGCACTAGCCAAAAAGAGTACCGTCCTAAAATCACTCTTGCAAACGAGTTTGGGATAAATGAATGTTTTCACTTGCCAGAGAATTCAAATATCCAAATGTCTCAAAAGTTGATTGCATATGACAATAGTAAACCTATTTATAATGTCACTACTCTTCCTAATAAAATAAAACGTATCACATTTAATAAGGTGTATCCCCCTCCCTTGAACACAATTCGTCTAATCCTAGTGTAAGAACCAGCCGCAAACTTCGAAAGAAAGTACATGAACTTTACTTGCTCTTCACCACATTCATGTCTCGCCTGCATGTTGCACTTGTTCATGCATGCACAATATACCGCGTCCTGCTTGTGCGTGCTGCATGTGTGCCTCATGTTGAGCTCATGGCACCTCGCTAACCCGAGTCGTAACATTGTATATAAAAATTGATTCACATCGTCATCAAATAGGGAAATGAAATAATTTACTACTTCCACCTTTACTCTTTGGAGATGCATACAATTTTTTTTTTTTTTTTTTTGGAGATGCATACAAATTTTATATAACATTTCAAGTAAAAATGTACGATTCGTTGCGCGACATGATTGCTTGATTTCAGTATGACATGAATTCATTCAAAAAGAACCGAATTCTACACGACACGGTTAGTTCAATACCCAATTAACAAATTCTTCTGAACTCCTAACAAAAATAGAATAAAAAAATAAAAATTAATCGAGAGGACATAACTTTCTTCACCCAACTTCCAAAGTCGTTATTTCTTGGGTGGACGGGGGAGCATGGGTTCCGAAAGTCTCCCCGAAGCACAGCCGCGACACATTGACAATGTTGGAAATGATGCCGTCGCTGTACCTTTCCCTCCTTGAATAAAAAATTTAATTATTTCCCATAGATTAAGGGTCCACAGCCCACGACGATAGTCAAAAAGCCTATGTTGCTGGCCTACATAGAAAAATCCCCCCCGAAATTAAAAAAATGGATTAATTAATTAATGCCGGAGATTAGATTATCGCGAAGAAGAAGCTAATCACATCGCCCATTTCCACGTAATCCCCCACCATTGCCTTACCCATAAAGAAATTCTTTATTCTCCTCTCTCCCCACAATCCTTTACTATTTTATTATTTTTTGGTAATTCTGGTGGACCTTTGAAATGCACCTTTTTGTTTCCCCTAGTGGACCGTTGGGCACGTGTCCTCATTCTACCAATGTCCTTCTATTCCATGTTGGAAAGGGAGGTAATTTTGAGTGGGATTTGTTGATAGGCTTGAATCCGTGACGAATTTGGTCAATTTCGACGTACTTCCGTTACCATCTCTTCGTGATATCATATCAATGATTTTTTTTTTTTTTGTCGAGATCATGATGATTCGTCTTACACAATTTGAGACTCGTCTTTGGATTCCAGCTGGAAATCTACCGTCGGCCGCCGCCGTCGCGCCACGTGGAATTGACCCTTCCACTCTACGTCCATTAAATACGCGGAGTGTGATAAAAAAAAAAAAAACTAAAACCGTAGGATGATACGGCGGCCCCACGAAAAGAAAATAATTTAGTTTGACCGCTTTAGAAGAATCGGAAAGAAAAAAAACTTTGGAAAAAGAAAAAAAGAAAAAAAAGGAAAACGTCACCAGCAAAACTATAAAAAGAATGGAAATTTAAAAATAAGGAAAGAAGACAAAAAGCGGGGCCCGCCTCCCGCTCCAGAAGTAGTGCCATCATGCCAGCTCCTCTCCCTAACACTGTACGCACCACACTCCACTCAAAAGCGCCGTGCAGAAATTCAACCCCAACCCCAACTCCCCTTCCCTCCTCGTCATCTTCATCTTCATCTTCATCTTCATCTTCTTCGTTTGGGTCAAGCGGCCGGCTGTCCGGAGAATTCGGCTGCGGCGGTGGAGGAGGAAGAGGAGGAGTGAAGATGACGGAGCCGGCGTTCTTGAACGACCGGCTGTCGAGGCGGACGTTCATCTTCGGCCTCCGGCTGTGGGTGGTGGTGGGCATCTGCGTCGGGGCGGCCATCGTCATCGCCCTCTTCCTCGTCTCCCTCTACTTCACCTCGAGGCGCCACGGCGCGCGTTCTCAGAGGAGCAGCAGCAGCAGCAGCGGCAGCAAGAAGAAGAAGAAGAAGGCGAAGCAGGGGCAGGAGCGCGCTTCGCCACCCACGAAGGCCATCGTCTCCCTCGCCAACCCGACCATCCCCAGCGTCTCCAAGGAGATTCTCGAGATCCGGGTCGACCGCCCCGGGGGCCCGGACCCGAACCCCGACCCTGACCCCGACCCAGACCCGCATGCTCTCGCCTTGGTGCCCCAGCCGAAGGAAGATAGTCCCACCCGGCTCCACATGGAGATCGGCAAGGACCACCGGATTTCGTACCCGGAGCGGCCCGAGAGTGGCGGGTCGGGGCCCGGTGAGCAGGCGGCGGCGGTGCCGGACGTTTCGCACTTGGGTTGGGGGCATTGGTACACGTTGAGAGAGCTACAGGTTTCGACGGAGGATTTCGCCGACGAGAATGTGATTGGCGAAGGTGGGTACGGAATTGTGTACCGGGGTGTGCTCGAGGACGGCACGAGAGTCGCGGTCAAGAATTTGCTGAACAACAGGTAAATGTGGGCTCTGTTTTGAAGAATTTGAAAATTTTCACTTTAAACATTTATTAGCGGGGCTTGTTTTCAGTTAGTCGTTTGTGTTACGAGAGGTTGTAGACGACGCTGTTGGGTGGAGTTGAGGTTGTCGCCAAATTTAAGTAGTGTTTGTCGGAGAAACCTTTTGTCCCGGTAAGAGTGAAGGCTTTTCTGGTGAATGTGCGGCTTCAACATTGCTTATTCGGTGTTCTTGTGTGGTAGGGGACAAGCGGAAAAGGAATTTAAGGTGGAAGTAGAAGCAATTGGGCGGGTTCGACATAAGAATTTGGTGAGGTTGCTCGGTTACTGTGTCGAAGGAGCTCACAGGTAATTCAGTCTGTGCAATTGATATGCTGTAGCTTACCATTTCTTCTGTTGGTTCATAGAATTGAAAATAAGCGGGTAATGAGAATAGTAATACCCTTGTTTGGCTGTCGTAGAATGCTTGTTTATGAGTACGTTGACAATGGGAATTTAGAGCAGTGGCTTCATGGGGATGTCGGGCCTTGCAGCCCGCTCACGTGGGAGATTCGTATGAACATCATCATCGGCACTGCAAAGGGGTAGGCATTTGTGCTAATTCAATTGTAGTAGAGCTCATTTTTGGTTTTGTATTTGAAGTCACTGACCATGGGGATTGAAAAATAACCACAGCTTAACTTACCTGCATGAGGGGCTCGAGCCCAAGGTCGTTCACCGAGATATCAAATCAAGCAACATTTTACTTGACAAACAGTGGAATCCCAAAGTATCTGACTTTGGCCTTGCAAAGCTCTTGGGCTCAGAAAGGAGTTATGTGACAACTCGTGTAATGGGAACATTTGGGTGGGTTGGCATACTCAAGCTGATTGGTTTCAATTTTACAGTGTTTTATGATGTCATTTGTTTTTGTTCAATCCAAATGCATGGCGATCACATTGGTTTCCTTTTCTTCAGTTATGTGGCTCCAGAATATGCCAGTACGGGCATGCTGAATGAAAGAAGCGATGTATATAGCTTTGGGATTCTCATAATGGAGATCATTTCTGGGAGAAACCCAGTGGATTACAGCCGCCCTTCTGGAGAGGTCAGTCTTGTCAATACAATGTTGTCAATCCTCAATCATCTTTGATCATTTGAGAGCATTTCCTTTTCCTCTTCAGGTTAATCTTGTTGAGTGGCTTAAGACAATGGTTACGAATAGAAACCCAGAAGGAGTTCTGGACCCTAGGTTGCCAGAGAAGCCTTCATCGAGAGCCCTAAAGCGTACTCTTTTGGTAGCTCTGCGTTGCGTGGATCCAAATGCTCAGAAGCGGCCAAAGATGGGTCATGTGGTTCATATGCTCGAAGCTGATGAGTTTCCTCTTCGAGATGTAAGTACACATTTTTATCTGTGTCCCATATTCTGGAGAGGCACCTCAGTTTCCATTAGACTTGAAGATATTGGCAAACTTAGATTCAGTCAATATGTTAAATCTCCCCCCTACCATGTAAGAACAATTAATACTTGGACTTGCCATCATTTGACATGTTAATATGTTCTTGCAAAGATTAGCGTTTTGAGATTGTCTTGCAAATAATCAGTCACTCTTTGTCCTCTTATACGTGTTTCCAAAAGGTTTTTTGGCTTTGAGCAGCCATCATTAATGGGAAGTCTTTTTGGAATCAGGGAGTTGGGGAGGAACCTTGACAAGGCAGATCATTTCGTCTTGTAACCTGTTTTTACTATGCTTTATTCTCACTTATTCCTAGAAATTCATCAGCAGCAAAATCTTGTCTAAGAATGAAGATACGTCTCGTGATGCATTCTGTCTCTCTAAAGTTTTGTTAAATTGACTTGCTTAAATCATTGCAGGACCGGAGAGCTGGACGGGAACATGGGCGCTCACATCGGGAAATTTTGAGGGATAGGTTGTTGGATAAGCATGTAACTGAATCAGGTGATAGTAGTGGTTATGAGAGCAGTATTCAAGGCAATATGTCAATGTCGAGAAAGCAAAATCCTGAAGAGCAATAGCCTTGATAACTCCTTAACAAGGTGATGTGTTGGACATGATCTTGCCTATTTCTTTCCATGAAGAGTTGGTTTCTCTGCTACTGTTTATCTAGTTCACAATATCTTTGCCTTTAATCCTATGTAGATTCTGCTGCATTTTGTCCCATTCTTAGTGTTGTGTCAGCCACTCCTGATTTTGAAGTATAATCTTGGCGGGATCTCTGGATGTTAAAGTTGTCTTTTATGATGTAGGCTTCTATTCCAAAGATTTTTCCTGGATTGGATCTCTGTATGGTGTAGGTTTTTTTGTATGATATTGGCTTCTATTCTGAAGATTTCACCAAATGCTGTGATCCAACTTGCTGGAGTTATCAATTCAAATGATCTTGATGTCAATTTTGGTCCCAAATTTTCACAACTTGTTGCTGTCTTATGTATTCTGCCAATTGCTTGTCTCTCGGACTATGCTACAAACTCATGCATCGACAATCGTTCCATCACGTGGCTCATTATATGCATATATTTATCCTTTTTAATTCTCCTCCTCTTTTTATTTTTCCATTTGTGGTAAAGTGATTAAAGCTATGCTGACATATAATGAGGATTATTTGTCAAGCACCATCCTTGGGATAATGAAGTCGCTCGATCAGTACATTTAAGTTCTAAAGCTTCACTTTTGCATGGACCTGATTTTCTTCACAGCATCAGCGAGGAGCATATTTTGTTAACCAAAAAGGGAAGAAATATGAATTGTACTCATTTCAAACTCATTGAAGCTGAATGGATTGAACGCTTTTGTGGAAACATTACAAAGAGAAGGGAAAATCCCTCACTGGATGTTATCATGTTGGGAGAAAGGACTTGACTCAGAGAACTATTAAGACAGGAACCTCTTTTTGGCATGGAGTATGGTGGGTATGAAGACTGGGTCCTGCAACTCACATGCAAGTAAATGCAATTTCTTTGGCTTTGATGTAAAGGAGGTGTGGGGGGACTCTTTTTGACAGCTAGAAGTTGTACTATTTTGAGGAACAGGGGACCCTTCCATGTTCTTGAATCTTGATTTTCATGGAAGAGTGGCAAGAGGATCCTCTCTTTTTGTCACTGATCTTCTTGTTGTCCTGGGATGGATTCTTTTATTCATTTGGGTTGAAGAAACTGCGACTGTATCCTGTAGGATTCTTTCTCTTTAGCAGGGCTTCCTCAGGTTCATAGAGAGGAGATGTGGGCATGTTTGATTTCTTCTGTCAGGTGACTTTTTGAGGTGAAGAGAGGTGTTCAATGTGGCAATTAGGAATTGTGATCCCTGTTTTGGAGCTTTAAAGAAGCAGCTGTGGGAAGAGGCGAAGAGAGTTGGAGGGAGAGGCTGAAAATGGGCTAACTGGAACTACAGTCAAATAAACGTAGACAATTCTAGAAACTAAAATGAAGATGCCACTCTTCCCCAAGCATGAATCGCATGGTTAGTGGTAAAATTAGAAGTTGAAGAAGGATGGAAAATTTGGGATAAGCAACTTAAGACGAACTTCATTTGGCGAAAAATTTGTAAAACCTGATGACATCGATTTCTTTTGTTGACTTGTCTCGTCATTTTTGTTATGCATGGGTTCTTAGTATCATGCCTTTCGAAACGAGCTTCAATGGGAACGACCTCGCTAAATGCCCTCCATCTGTGATGAGACGCAAACTCAAGTCTTTGGTTAATTGGGACAATCTTCCGTTCTTCGGCTAGATGCCATGCTCATGTCCAAATTGCAAGATGACATATGCTCATCGTATCACAGATTGAAGTGCCACAATGGGCATGAGACTTGACTCTACCCCTGCCCACTGACTTACAAGTTGCAAAAGCTGGCTTTTTCTTTGATTGTTTAGCGAGGAAAGATGTGTGGAATGACTCTTGACATCCTATCCGAGGACAAGCTTCAACCAAGTCAGCCTTTTACAGAATTATGATGGGTTATGCAGAACATATTTGATTTGGTACGATTCAGTATTTCAGATTTTTGATCACACAAATCGAGCAAGGGTTATGCATTAGAGATTGTAAAGTTTCATCATAATTGTTTATTTAACAAAAACTTTCTGAAACTCGAAAACAGATCAAGCTTTGGGCGTCAACGGTTTGGAACTTAGACTTGTGGCAACAATGGGGCTTTTGACCACATACTTTCCACCATCGTCCATCCAACTGAGAGAACCAGACACCGCAGTCTGTTTCATCTGTTTTGAACCTTCTATTGTCAGCTTGTAACTCAGCTTCTCATACTTCTCTTTGAATGTCAATTTATCTGGCACGACACTGACCTTGAATCCCTCCATCGGATTCACCTCTGCTGTGTAGGTTGATCCCCCAGCTCCCACATTCGTCACTGTCCTGTAGAATTCTTGCACCGTTGGAGAGTCCGAGCTGTTTGAACTAAAGAAGGCGATGAAGGAAGGGTAGTTCAGGTCCAGTGATGGGTTTGAACAATTGTAGGAAGAGGACCTGGTGACCATTTGGATTTGCTTCGATGTGTAATTCATTGCACACATGAGGTTTACATAGTCTTGGGGTATCACGTCGTATATGAGCCCAGGGTCTAAAGCCTTGTTTGGATCGACGTGGCCAGCTCCCATACCTAGAGGGCTCGCCGGTTTGTAATTGTTCCCAATATCTTTGATAGGGCTATTTGTGCTGTCCATTGTATATGATGTAGTCATCATGGCTGAACGGATGGCTGCAGGGCTCCACTCGGGGTGCACTCCCCTTAGGAGCGCAGCCACTCCAGCTATGTGTGGGCATGCCATCGATGTTCCCGACAAGAGGTTGAAGTCGTTAAATAGTTTATGTGAGTCCACTACAGCCGCTGGATTATTTTGAGGCCACCCAGCCAGGATCAGCGTGCCAGGAGCCAAAATGTCGGGCTTCAGGACTACCGGGCAACTTGGGGATGGGCCACGAGAGCTGTAGTCTGCCAAGCTCGGAGCAGGCTTGCTTCCGAGGAGTGTTTTCCGAAATTGGATACTTGCTGTTGGCTTGGACGAGTTCTTGATGTAGGCTTTGATGGTATCACCATCTGCAGGACTCAAAAAGATTGTAGGGAATGAGTTAAAAGAGAAGAAATAGGGGTAGGAGCTGTTTACTATGAACACACCACCAGCGACTTTCGCTTCATTGATATTTTGGAGTTGATTCCTTACAGTTCCACGCTTGTCCTCACACACAACAATATCAGATGGGCTGAGTTTTTTCAGTTCGACTGTATTGTTGCACGCCCCCATGAAGACAACTGGAGATTTACTCAGGGACGGGTCGCCTGGAAAGAGAGTTGAGCCTGCAATCGAGGCCCCATCGCCGAGAGTAATGGTTCCCCCAAAGTCACGGTCTATTTCCCCGGCAGCAACAGTAATGGCCCAGGGAATCCCATTGTGCAGGGTATGGAGGGAAGGTCCCTCGTTTCCCGCGGACAATGATACAAAGATCCCTCTCTCTATGGCTGCATATGTGGCTACTGCAATCGGGTCCTCATACAACGGAACACCATCAAAGCCTAATGACAAGGACAGGACGTCGACACCATCAATGATTGCTTGATCGATTGCAGCGAGGACGTCAGCAGCATATCTGCCTTCGTCCCACAGGGCCTTGTACATGGCCACTCGGGCCAGTGGAGCCACGCCAGAGGCAGTCCCTGGAGCATAGCCGAAGTAGGAGGCATCCGCAACGTAATTACCAGCTGCCGTGGTGGATGTGTGGGTGCCGTGTCCAGCAGTGTCACGCGTAGAGTTCATGGAGATTGTAAAGTTGGGATTCTTGGCTACCAAGGCCTTGTTAAAGAACCGGGCCCCGATGAGCTTTTTGTTGCACATTGAAGCATTGAATTGGGTCCCAACCTCACATTCGCCTTTCCATTTCGATGGGATTGCCGTCATTCCGTCATCATTGAAGCTCGGGCTTTCCGGCCAAACACCCGTATCGACAAGCCCAACTATGACATCCTTGCCATAATCCGAAGCAGGCCATGCCCCGGAATTAGAATTCAAGCCAAGAAATTGCGTTGAGTGAGTCGTATCGACTTTACCAGGCAAATCCTTCATGGAAGAGATGTAGCCTGGAGAGTTCTTGAGGGCCTCAAGCTCCAGAGGAGAGAGACTAGCACTAAAACCTTGCATGACATGAGTGTAACTGTAGATGAGCTTAGAAAAAGTGGGTGTGGCAGTGGTTTTGGCTCTAACTTTAGGATTAGGACTTTGCACTAGCGATGAAACGATGGCCAAGAACCAGCTATGGTGGTCAGAGAAGGCTTTGGGCATGGAGGATAAGTCCATGTGGATAATATAATTGTCGGACTGCCCTGTTGTCGAGGCAAAGCAGAACATGGTCAGAATTAGGAGCGTCATCAAGGATGAATGAACGCGATCAGCCATGATCAGCGATTGAAGTGAGCTAGTTTTAGAATACAGCTGAAGCTTTGTGCCTTTATATAGGGAATAGAGATGTATGGGAGGCTCAAGAGAACCTTAACAGAGTCGTCCACGACTAGTTAATTGGGATGTTGATTTGATTGGTGTCTTATGGCGGACGCTGATCTCAATGATCTATTCTCAACCTATGGACTTATTACACGACAAATCGAAGGACGATAGGGGGAGACAAAGCATTGGATAAATGTATCCGTTTCCATTAAAGTCACATTGCTGTCGGGTGTTAGTCAACTTTTTTATTTTACCTTTTGATTGTAAATCGAGGAATGCTCCACCACCTTATAATTTCCACACCACAGTATGAAAAATAATCCAAGTGGGGACACCCTTTTGAAATTACTTTGGAAATTTGGAACGCCAATAAGGGGACTTCGTGCGATTATCTCTTCGTTTAGAGGGACGCGCACATATAGAATCGCGAAGAATCCAGAGCATGATTTTTGGTAGATATTGGTGGGGTTATGTTGCAACATCATAACATGTCAATTTCTATCAAGTTTCTTTAGCAACTTCATGGTTTACCTTAAGGGCGAAGATGTGAGGGGTTGATAAGTCGGGTAGCAATTGATATCTCGTAATTAATCCACAACTTATCAATTTAAACTTTTAAATGATGGGTGGTCCAATTAGATATGTTAATTGGCTTGAATTTGGACGTTCTCTTGATAATCTTTTAAGATAATCCTAAAAAATTTTTCCAATTAATTCTAAACATATCATACATATGTCTTTAACGAGGGACGTTCGTGGAGTCCCAAACAGAAGAATTGATGTGGTGAGTAAAGCGAATAAAATTATTTGGCCATAATATATCGACTTAAGTTTTGAGTGGATGATGAGATATTCTCTTACCATGGGGTACAACCATGCACCAAGTCGAGACGGAAAGTATCTATCGAAGGCGACTTCAAGAACTTTAAAGGATAGGAATCCACCCACCATCCATGTGCTCCACGATTGTACAACCAATGTCTCCTTCTCTCGTGGTTTTGACTCGCCAGGGAAAGAGGACTAAAACGTAAAGATCAATTGCCCTATGAGGACAAACATCATAAAAGAGTCTTTCGTGGCCACCGATGTCTTATCAGATCCTCAATAATATCGTTCTTGAACACATCTGTTCGGCTTCTTTCGAATATTCGAACTTCTCTCCGTTTTTCTTCCCCTTTTCTACTTCTATGAAGAACTGATCCTTGCTGTGATTGGATCTGATGGTTCCCAGGCTTGAAATCGTCAAACTCATCCCGACAACGTTGAACAATATTTTAGTTCAGGACGTCCGCGTTGTAGATTCACGGGGGACGAAGGAGTCGAGATGTGAAAGATATTTTTTTTGTCCAGAATAGCTGACCATTTCAACAAGAGGATAAAAAGGAAAGACTGATTCATTTATCTTGCGGTAGCTGTTGAAGTTAAGTTTGGCAAGGGTTCCCTATTAATAAATTTGTCAAAACATCTAGAAAAGAGACGAGAGAAAGTGGTTCCTCCTTTATTATTGCAACTCTTGGGAGGAAGTAATCATGCTCCCACTTTAATAATACTACTTAAAAATCATTCCTTTTTTTTCTTTCCACCTTTTGTTGTTTCTTGTCCCGTGATTCCAAGGAGAAATCATCAAAAGGAGGCCGGTAAGGACGTGCATTTGCAACGAAGCGGGTCAGCATCACATGTAAAAGGAGGCAAGAACATTTTCCAAAGTCGAAGGGTTCACACCACTTTAAGTAGATGTACCAACCTCAATGTGAACATCTCTCGTCCGCTTGAGTTTTCGCGTTGATGTTCTTTCTTGCTGTCAGTGAAATTTGTCTTAGGGCCTTCGACCTTGATTGACTAGGGATGGCTATGGAATAAGGTGGGAACGGGTGTGTCCCTCGTCGTGTTCCTACCTTCTAGATCATTAGGGATGCCTCGTATTTGCTCAAGACCTAGTCTCCCCCTACATCAATAGTGATTTATCTTTAGTTATAAAACATTACAGAAATCCTGTATTTAAAAGAGAGAGAGAGAGAGAGAGAGAGAGAGAGAGAGAGAGAGAGAGAGAGAAATGGTTGTCAAGTAGTACTTCATTAACTTTATCTGTCTTTTATAAAATATTATTATAGAAAACTAAACTTTGGTAGTTGAAGTAAAAGTTGCAGAGCAGGGAGAGTTGGGGAGGCAAAGCAAGAATGAAATGCGACCAAAATGGACAGTTTTGTATCGAGCAATCTCATTGATTATTACTCAAGCTCTGACTTTAGTCTTCATCTCATGAGTTTTTATCCAAACAAGTAGTTGATAGTCTACAGTGACAAAAAGTTTTCGCACGTTAGACTTAGCTCCAGCGGACATGTCAGCTACTACTAACAAAATTGGGAGCCAGAGTGACTTCTTTATGTAAATTAAAATTTCAAAGATTTGATTTGAAAAAAAAAAAAATGCACAGATTCAGGAACTAAAAGTAAGATCTTACCTTTTTATGATAACGCTTTAAGGGCATATCATTTAACCGGTCTTTGTTATATTTAGTGAATTAACTTTTGGTCATTATACTTTTTTTGCTTACAATACCAGTCCTTATGCTACTCTCCTACGACAATTTAAGTCCTCCTGGCAAATTTTCGTTCGTAATTTACTGGAAAATGCTAAACAACGTCGGCTATATTGACATGCAGCCCTTATGTCCGCAAACCTCTCAAAGAAATTAACTTTTGGTCCCGTGCTTTAGGAACTTTCGAAATTAGTCCATCCACTTTGTTTTAGTAAAAAAATTAGTCATCATACTTTTTCCAATGAAAACTTAATTACTTTCATCATCAAGTTCAACTTAATCGGTCATTCCTACGTTGCAAGTACATCCAATTAGATTGCAGCCCATTGAGTTTATTTTCACTATATGCAACAAATCTCTCGGTCACAGACTTACCTAGGGATAAGAAAGAATATAACTTATTACTCATAGCATTCTCGGGTGACGAGATCATTCCTTAATAAACAAGGTGATCCTCATCATCACTAATGCTCTAATGGGCAAAATATTATAGATAGATTCTTAAATAACTCAGATCATAGTAATACCAACAAGTTCGCATACCATTGACCGTAAGGACTTGTTCATCTGATGGGGAGGCCAGAAATAACGGAGTGTCATATCAAGTGATTAAGAAAAATTTTCATTTAGTTATTACTAGTGAAGGTATCAATATTAGTTGTAAAGATTTATAGACAGGAACTTCATTTTTTAAGTAATAGCCAGTGAAAATTAACTGTTACTTGGAATAGAGATGTGAATAATTACGCTTAGAACCTCATCAATTAGTCTCGCGAGGACTAAAGTTGTTATAAAGATAGTAGTACATAGACTAGCTTTGAGCACTACAGAAGGAACAAAGATAAATGTGTAATTTTTATGTAGAGGTCTGTACATGTAGGAGTCACGCTTTCTAACAAGGTCAGCAATTTCTGGCAAATTATGAATGGATATGTAATGGAAGGACATAAATTATTGTCGGAGAATGGTATAAGGATTCAAATTGTAACCAATCAAAGTATCACGATCAAAAGTTAATACCTTCGATACTACAAGGACAAAAGTTTCCCTTCTATTTAAGTATTCATACGAATTAATGAGACATGCCTACCGACTTGGCATGAATTTCCCTTTTCTAAAAAATTAGAAATCAATTTCACTTTTCATATTTAATGTGCTTTTTGTTACATTAAGCCTTGCGACGGACGGACAAACTTTAATATTTTCTCAAACCGAAGTGCATATAACTTTTACACTATATAAATGTTGACAAGCTTCTTCACATATAATGTTATCATTATTATTTTTTATATTTTTATTTTTAATATTTAGATAATATTTTAATTTTGAGGCGCAAACTCTAGTTTTCGATTGATCGGGACAGTCTTCCGTCCTTCAGCAAAATACCATTGTCATGTTTATATTGCAAAATACCGTATGGTTGTCGTGTCACAGATTGGGGCGCCACATTGGACATGAGACTTGAATCTACTACACCGGCCACTAACTTACAAATTGCAAAAGCTGGACTTTTGATTATTTGGCGAGGAAGACGTGTGGTATAATTTTGACATCCTATCCCATTACAACTTCACGTAGCCAGACTTCTATGCCAAAGTCTGAAGATTACTAGACTTTAGTGTCAAAGTTTGTTCTACATCAGAAGTCTACCCACATTGATGAATTCCAGACTGAACGCAATGAAGAACGAAGACGAAATTAGACTCAAGATCATCTTCATTTCTTCAAAGCTTCGGTTTATTACAAGATATATATGGCTTTCTGGCTGAGAATAACATCTATGATATTGGTTATTTTTATTGGAATCAATTTAGATACATCAAATCTTTTCGTAAGGCAAGTAAATTTTGAAATAATCTACTTATGGAAATCAAGATCATGATTGTATGGCCAAATAGGATTGACAGGCTTTCATTACAATCTTCAAACAGCTCGAAGATCTCCTTGATTGATTTGGTCCAATGGGTTGATTGGAAGAATTCTTTTGGAAAGTGCCAAAGGTCGAGAAGGCATGAAGGAGTATTTAAGGAGACATTTCTAGTCAATCGGTAGAGTGCGTAGAAGAGAAGTTCCAAAGTCTGAAGCTTCCCAGTTTCTTGTTACTCCATATACTGTGCTTAAACTTGTACTCAAAAGAGAGAGAGATTTATAGTGTGACTTTGTGAGAGAGCAATAGATACTTTTCACTGTGAAGTCGAGATCACAAGATTGTAAATTCTCTTTTGATTCATAGTGGAATCCAACCAAAAGGCTGTTAGCATGGAAGAGTGGACGTAGGCTTGATCTAAGCCGAACCACTATCAATTCTGTGTTTTTATTCTCTTCCCTAAACTCCTTTACTTTTCTCGCAGATTTACTTAACTATTAAAGTTTGAACTAGCTTAAAGTTTGTTGTTCTTTAGACTCACTTTCAAAAGCAAAATAGTTTTATTACTTTACATGAAAATTTTTCTTCACACCTATTCACTCCTCTCTAGGTGTTCATACAAGCATTTTCAATTGGTATTAGAGCCTGTGTACTTAATTATTGAAGTGTTTTACTTCTAAGTTAAAGATTTTCTATGGCTAGTATTTTGGCTTCAGGACTAGTTAAAGGTCAGAGCAACACCAGACCTCCTTACTTCGATGGAAATGAGTACAATGTGTGGAAGAACAAGATGAAGGCATTTCTCAGATCGAGAGATCCTTTGAAGTGGGATGTTTTTGAAAAAGGGATCAATCCTAAAGCAACATCAACCTCAGACAGATGGAAAGATGTTGACGAAACAACACAAGTTGAAATTACCAAGAGACAAGCTCTTGACGCTAAAGCTATTTACTCTTTATACTGTGCCTTATCTCCCACTGAATATAACCAAATTTCTTCTTGTGAAACAACAAAAGAAGTTTGGGACATATTACATGCTAGCTATGAAGGGACTGACCGTGCGAAGGAAACCAAATAAACATTCTGCTTGAATAGTATGGAGGTTTCATAATGAAGTCTGGAGAATCCATCACTGATATGTTCAGTCGCTTTACAAAGATTGTGAATGGCCTGACTTATCAAGGATAACCAATTTCTGGACCAATGAAAGTCAACAAATTACTGTGTGGACTTTCAAAGGACTGAAATCATGTGAAGATCTCAATCAGAGAAACTCAAAGGATTATGCCTCTATCAGTAGATGAATTAATAGGCACACTTCAGTCATACGAGGTGGAGCAGATCAATGATGAGGAAGATCCTAAAGGTAAGAAATCAATTGCTTTGAAGTCTAACATTGATTCTAATTATAGAGATTCAAATGATGATATGGATGATGAGGAGCTGGCGCTTATGATTAAGAGATTCAAAAAGCTGAATAGAAAGGGAAGAAGATTCAATTGGAAGAAACAGAGCACGTAGAATTTCCAGAAGATACCAACAGAAGACAATGAAACTAGCAAGGATGTTATATGCTTCAAATGCAAGAAGAAGGGGCACATCAGACCTAACTGTCATCTGTTAAAGAAGAAGAAAGGAAAGATAGAGAAGTACAAAAAGGCACTCAAAGCAAAAACTTAGAGTGACACAGAGTGTGAGGAAAGTGATAAAGAATATGCCAACATATGTTTGATGGCTCATTCCGAGTCAGAATTAGAATTAGAAACAGACTCTGATTTAGATTTAGACAAAGAAATTGAGGTTAGTAATTTAAAAATTTATGTTAAAGTCTCTAAGTACATAGATGAACTTTGTCTCAGTCTTAAATCCTCTCTTAAAAGGATTTCCGAACTAAAAAGGGAAAATTCTAAGCTCAAGCAACATTAAGGTTCTTAGAAAGAAAAATTTGACAGTCTGAAAACAAGTTTTGACAATTTGAAAGAAAATTCTGATTCTCTTTCAAAGGAAAACACCATTTTGAAAATAGATATTTCGAATATCACAAAAAGATTTCAAAAGGATCTGAAGAACTGGAGAAAATTCTTTCAGCTCAAATACCTTACTTTAACAAATCTAGTTTGAGTATGACTTTAGAAACTGTTCCATTAATTGATTTTCTCAAAATAAAAGAAATAATTAAACAAAGACTTGCAAAGGCATTTTACAAAAATCACTTTTAAAGAATTTTTGTAAAACTTGTTAGCCGTAGTGAACTCAAATGTTCAAAGTGTAACAGCTCAAAACATTTCGAGAAAGAATGTCCTAAGATTTGGAGACCAATGAAAAAGGACTGGGCTAAGACTGTTTTTAATACTAATTCTCCTAGACCCAAGAAAATCTGGGCACCAAAGAAAGTTTGAGTTTTTCTTTTGATTACAAGTCACTATTGAAAGAAAGATCAAATGATATTTGGATAGTGGCTATTCAAGGCATATGACAGGATACTCAAGCTACTTCATAAAGCTTGCTAGATTAAATGGTGGAATAGTGTCTTTTGGAGGAAATATCGAAGGAAAAATTGTAGGATGTGGAATTGTGAAGATTGGAAGCTTGACTATGAATAATGTTTCCTTGGTGGAAGGCTTGAACTACAATTTGCTGAGTATAAGTCAGCTTTGCGATACTGGTTTCAGAATCAACTTCTAAGAAGGCATTTGTTCTGGAACAAGTCATGACTTCTTTCAATCTTTTATTGGTCGGAGGCATGACAACATTTACATTTTGGATGTAAACCTAGAAAGTTCTCAAAGTCTTATCTCTATTCAAGATGAAGCAAGTCCATGGCATCGAAAGCTTAGTCATGTTAATATGAAATAGATTGCCAAGATTTCTTCTAAGAAGCTTGTTCGAGGACTTCCTAATTTGGCTTACCAGAAAAATGAGTTATGAACTTCCTATGTCTTGGGAAAACAGGTTAGAAGTTCCTTTAAACTTGTGAATCAAGTCTCAACTAGTCGAGCTCTGCAGCTTCTTCATATGGACCTTTTTGGACCAACCAGAACTCAAAGTATTGATGGAAAGAAATATTGCCTAGTAATCGTGGATGATTACTCTCGCTTCACTTGGGTCTACTTTCTGGCAAGTAAGTCTGAAGCATTATCTTATTTCTTGAAGTTTGCAAAGAAAGTTCAGAATGAAAAGAGTTATACTATTTCAAGCATACGAACTGACCATGGAGGTAAGTTTAAAAATCAAGATTTTGCGAAGTTCTGTAATGAATCTGGTTTTCAGCATATTTTCTCTTCTCCATATACTCCAAAACAAAACGGGGTTGTGGAAAGGAAGAACAGATCCTTGCAAGAGATGGCTAGAACTCTTTTAATAGAGAGCAACACATCCTCTCGATTTTGGGCAGAAGCAGTTACCACTGCTTGCTATATTATCAACGGAGTATTCTTAAGGCATATTCTAGAGAAAACTCATTATGAAGTGTATAAAGGAAAGAAGCCGAATGTTTCATACTTTCATGTTTTTGGTTGTAAATGTTTTATTATGAAGAATGCAAATGATCGATTTGGAAAATTCAAGGAGAAATCAGATGAAGGAATCTTCCTAGGTTATTTGATTTCAAGCAAAGCCTACAGAGTCTTTAACAAGAAGACTCAATTTGTGGAAGAATCTATGAATGTCAAGTTTTAGGATTATGTGCAGAACCAACCAGATCAAACTCAACTTGAAGAGTCTGAACCTGTTCCAGACTTCACAAAGTCTATTTCCCCCGACAAGGTTCAGACTTTTGGAGAATAGCAACAAGTAGATCGAGAAGATTCAAAAGAAGCAGAGGATCAACCGACTCTTAGACCAAACAACAACTAGAAGTACAAGTCAAGTCATCCCAAAGAACTCATCATTAGCAACATTGATGAAGGAATTCGCACTAGATCCAAAAGAAGAGAAGAGTCTAATGCTTTAGTACTTGTTTCTGAGATAGAACCAAAAGGTGTAGACGAAGCCTTGTCTGATGAAAGCTAGATAGAAGCTATGCAGGAAGGATGATGTATGGGAGTTGATTCCAAAACCCAAAGGCAAATCCGTGATTGGAACAAAGTGGGTTTTCAGGAACAAGATGGATGAGAAAGGAAAAGTGATTAGAAACAAAGCAAGACTCGTGGCGAAAGGATATACACAAGAAGAAGGGATAGACTATGACGAGACCTATGCACCAGTAGAGAGGTTAGAAGCAATTAGATTATTATTTGCTTTTGCTTGTTATAAAAATTTCAGGTTACTCTAGATGGATGTCAAAAGTGCATTCCTAAATGGATTTATTCAAGAAAAAGTCTATATGGAACAACCACCAGGATTTGAAGATCCAAGGAAACCAGACTTAGTCTACAGACTGAAAAAGGCCTTGTATGGACTAAAGCAAGCACCTCGAGCCTAATATGAAAGGTTGACTAAATTTCTAACTCAAAATGGTTTTGAAACGGAAAGGTTGATACTATGTTTATAAAGGGAGAGGGAAAAGATTTTTCATTGGTACAAATTTATGTAGATGATATTATTTTTGGTTCCCCTAACAAAAATCTCTACAAGAAATTCTCTAAATCTATGCAGGATAAATTTGAGATGAGTATAATGGATCAGTTAACCTTCTTTTTGGGATTGCAAGTGAGACAATCGAAGAAATGTATTTTCATTCATCAAGAGAAGTATGCAAGAGATCTCATCAAGAAGTTTGGGTTGGAGAATTGCAAGAAGACAGAGAAACCAATGTCAAGTTCTTCGAAATTGGACAAGGATGAAGGAGGGAAGAAAATAGATTAGAAGCTATACAGAAGGATGATTGGTTCTCTTTTTTACCTTACTACTTCTAGACTTGATATTTTATTCAATGTTTGCATTTGTGCTTGATTTCAGTCTGACCCTAGAGAATCTCATTTAAGTGTTGTAAAACACATTATTAAATATGTTGTGACTTATCCAAAGCTAGGTCTGTGGTATCCAAAAGAAGAAGACTTTACTTTTCTTGGATATTCAAACGTTGATTTAGTCGGTTGTAAAGTCGATAGAAAAAGCATGTTTGGCACTTGTCAACTGTTGGGAAATATGTTGGTATCTTGGTTCTCAAGGAAGCAAAGTATTGTAGCTTTGTCAACAGTAGAAGCAGAGTATGTTGCTCTTGAGAGTTGTTCTCAAATCCTATGGATAAGACAACAACTCAGAGACTTTGGGATTGAAGAATCGTGTACCAAGATCAGATGTGACAACACCAGTGTTATTAATCTCACAAATAATACAATTCTTCATTCAAGGGCGAAGCATATAGAAATTCGACATCATTTTATAAGGGATCATGAACAGAATGAGGAGATTATGATTCAGTTCATTGATCCAAATAATTAGCTGACAGACATCTTTACGAAGCCTCTGGAGAAAAATCTATTTGAGTCTATTCGCACCAAATTGAATATTATATCTCCTATCATTTAAAGTCAGAAGATGGTCAGATTCAGAATTTTATGAAACTACATCAGTAAGAGAATGTCTCGAATTCAGGTATTTTAATTTTTGGAATGAAAAGGTACGATTATCTAAATTGTCGCTTTCCTTATTTATTTTGAGAAATTATTATTTCAGTGATAATTTTCGGATTTTGAATTTTTGGAAGTTACATTTTTTTAAATTGTTCTAAATTTTTTTTTTTGTGACGGTTCGAATACCCCGTTTCACTCTTTTTATATACCGTCGAGTTTTTTCTTTTGAGCACATCACCTATAAACCCTAGAATCCAGACTCTCCACTCTCTCGACTTTTACTTTGAAGATTTCTCTACAAGTTCTCATCTTTTCTTCACTCGAACTCGTCTTCAAAATCTTCCTAGCCTGCAAACATGTCTTACCAAAGGAAATCCTCTCGGATTGCAAGCAAAGGACCTCGAAATGTGCCTAAAGGGCAGACACATTTCGATTTGACTGAAGAAGAAGACTCTCTGCAAATGACTCCATAGCACAATCCTCAGAACTCTTTGTGCCAACTGATGGAAGAAGAAGTTGAAGAGGATGCTGTTCCACTCATAGTCCTAACCCCCAAGGTTCTTTATAAGCATTACACTTATCTGAAATAGGGTGATTCTCCGATGGAGTTTATTAGGAATTTTCTTAAAGGACATGGACATGGAAATGGGACAAGGTTCTTCAGAGCTATGGAATGCTTAGGAATAGTGCCGGAAGGAGCAGCAGACGAAGCTTCTCTTAACTTTCCTGTTGATCCTAGGTTTAGCTCTCAGAATTAGCCTGAAAGTAAGACGATGATGAACGAATGTTTTCGAACTTTTGACTCAAAATGGGTGTGGCTGCAGATGAACCTGGTGATAGAACGAAACTCTTTCGTTCTAAGGAACACAAAAGGGTTTACACCCAAATGCTGAAAAGAGGGGTGATGAGCCCTCGATCTGTTGATTTTGATTTCTTAGACTCGATTAGGGTGAACTTGAGGGAAAAGTTGGCTTTCCTTCAACTCGAGCAATTCTGTTCTGAGATGGCTGTTGTATATCCAAAGTTGACTGCATTTTTCTATTCGAATCTATATTTTCTTGACCAGAATCAAATCCAATTCACCGTGAGTGATAAAGCCTATGTGGTGGATGTTGACACTTTGGCTGACATTATTAGGGTGGAAAGGAGTGGTTTTCAATCAATTAATGTCTCAATTGGACAAGCCACCGGATTTCTTGTCAAGGATAGATTACCAGAAGGAGGCATCACATACGCAAGACCGACAACCTCAAATGTTCTGTTGCACAAAATTGTGATTAACTACATCAGACCAAAGGCTGCATTAAAAACAGATGTTTCCAGATTCGAAGCAAGACTAATGTTTGCTATCTACAATGGGATGTGATTTTCTCTACCTCATACTATCCTGTTTCACATGTATAGGACAGTTTTGAAGGACAAAGGACAATTGCCTTAGTCAGCGCTGGTTACAAAGTTGTTTAGACATTTTCAAATCCAGTTTCCCGCCTCACTTTGCTCTCAAATTATTGCTCCTATGGTGATAGGATTGAAAATGATCTCGAAGATGAGGTTGAAGGATTTGAACAAGGCTATTGAGCGCTTGAAGAAGGAGTCCTCAAGCAAAACCAAAGAAGATTCTGCTAGAAGAAAGAGGAAAGGCAAAGAGGTTGTGCAAGAACTTGTAAAGAAGAGAAGATCACTTATCCTGCAAGACGAAGAGGATCTTACAATTTCTACAATTGTCTTAAAGAATCTTTAAGGTTTTGTTGGTTATGAGAAAACAATGGAAAGAGAAGGAAGAGAGAGAAGAAATAGAGCAAGAAGAAGAAGAAGAAGAAATAGAGAAGGAAGAATGAGTAGAAAGAGAAGAAGAAAGTGTAGAAGCTGGAGATGAAGAAGGTCATTCTGAAAAGAGGGTTGAGGATGACTCTTATGAAGAGACAGTTGCAATCTCATTGTCTGAAGACTCTGAAGCAACTAGGAGTGGAATTGTAGAAGTACGCATAGAAACAAAACATCATTCTCGTTCTGAAAACGAGAAAACTCAAGAAGAAGGAATCCTTTCTCCACCTGTAGGCACAGAAACAAGGGGAGCTTGTAAGAGAACATGGACTTCTTCTCCGCATTTTGTGAGTAATAGTCAATCTCCTGCCGATCCAGAAGATGTCTATACTTCTTAATTTCCTGAAGCTAACATTGAAAAATCTACTCCAAGTCATGGGGCAAGACAAGTTGATGTTCCCTCAACTCTCAACTCTCCACGAATTCAATTCGCTGAAGCTAGTGCGCAAACTGAACCAAATGCTAACTATCCAAGGATGATAGAACTCCTTTTGGAGGTAAAGGCTCAGCAATACGCTATGGAGATTGAGATCTAGAAGATTCACACTGCCGTGAGATCAACTTCTGATTTTCACACTTCAAAGGTACAGTCTTCAGACCCTCAGGTACCAGTCTTTAGACACTCAGGTACAAACTTTAAATCAACAAATTTCTCAAACTATGGCCAAGAATGATCAGACTGTTCAGAATCAAGTCGAGATTGTTCATCACCAATGCCAGAAGGTTGAGGAGGCAGTGCAGTCTATGCGGGATTTCCAACTAGTCCGAGTTCCCAGGCAATCATGATTTCATTTATCTTTTATCTATTTTGACTTTCTCCACTTTTTGCTATTGACAAAAAGGGGGAGAATGAGTACAAATTTGATTTTGATTTTGACTTTAGATTTGACTTGAACTTTTGCAAATTTGATTTGAGTTTGTCTTGAACACTTACTCTGCAGCAATCTTTGTGGTAGTGATGTTTATGGATGTGGATGTTTTAATTTTGTCTTTATCTAATGTTTTGCAAGATTAACATGTTTTCTACGGTTGCAGAATCGATACTATCTAGATCCTTAACTATTTGTTTTTATAAGATATCATGTACTGCTAAAGAGTTGTTTTGCAAGATATAAATTTTCAAATCTGTAGGGAAGTTTTGTTACCATAAAAAAGGGGGAGATTGTTGAAGAAAACTCCTTTGATGTTTTGAAGTTGACAAAATTTATTTAAAAGTCTATTATGAAGATTTCCAGACTTCTGTGTCAAAGTCTGAAGACTACCGGACTTTAGTGTCAAAGTCTGTTATACATCAGAAGTCTGTCCATACTGACGAATTCTAGACTGAATGCAATGAAGAACAAAGACAACATTAGACTCAAGAACATCTTCATTCCTTCAAAGCTTCGGTTTATTACAAGATATATATGGCTTTCTAGCTTAGAATAACACCTACAAGATTGGTTGTCTTTATTGGAATCAATTTAGATACATCAAGTCTTTTCGGAATGCAAGTAAATTTGGAAATAATCTACTTATGGAAACCAAGATCTTGATTGTATGGGTGAACAGAATTGACGTACTTTCATCATAATCTTTAAACGGCTTGAAGATCTCCTTGATTGATTCTATCTAATGGGTTGATTGGAAGAATTCCTTTGGAAAGTGCTAACGGTCGAGAAGGCATGAAGGAGTATTTAAGGAGACATTTCTAGTTATTCGATAGAGTGCGTAAAAGAGAAAATCCAAAGTCTGAAGCTTCCCAGTTTCTTGTTACTCCATATACCGTGCTTAAACTTGTACTCAAAAGAGAGATAGACTTATAGTGTGACTTTGTGAGAGAGCAGTAGAGACTTTTCACTATGAAGTCGAGATCACAAGATTGTAAATTCTCTTCTGATTCATAGTGGAATCCAGCTAGAAGGCTGTCAGTGTGGGAGAGTAGATGTAGGCTTGATCTAAGCTGAACCACTATAAATTCTGTGTTTTTATTCTCTTCCCTAAACTCCTTTACTTTGCTTGCAGTTTTTCTTAACCGTTAAAGTCTGAACTAGCTTAAAGCCCGTTATTCTTCAAACTCAGATTCAAAAGCAAAATAATTTTACTACTTAATGCGAAAATTTTTCTTCATATCTATTCACCCCCCCTCTAGGTGTTCATATTAGCACTTTCACCGACAACTCTCTAGGTCATGCAATTCTTCTTGCATCAGAGCATGCTTCTTCGTCTTCAGATGGGGCGAATAGGTCTCCTTCAACAACAAGGAAAATCCCATTGGAACCAATCCTTCCTCAAGAAGCTACTTCTTCCATGGCTAGGGAGTATGATTTCGATATGCCTCAAAGAGAATCAGCCTTATTACCTGTTTGGGAGAATTTGAAGTGAGCTCTTCTCTTATTTCATACACCTCCCTAGAAGAAAGAAGTGATCATATTGCTGCTCTTGCCTTACCTGTCGTTGTTCCAAGTTCTCTCCAAGAACCTCCAACCACTCTAACTTCATGTGCTGAAGAAGGAAGGGGTTTTGCTCTATCTCCATCTCGAGATTTCATCTTTTCATCACCAGCTCCAGTGACTCTGAAAGCTATATTCTCTCCAGCTGTTACTTCGATTGCAATTTCACCTTCTTCTATAGCCATGTTGCTACCTAGTGGTCCAGAGTGTACCATACCTATCGATGTAAGTTTGGTTCTCATCTTGCCTTGACTTTATTCATTATACTGCTTCTGACTCTTATTCTCACAAGATTAGTTATCATGAACTTGCTCCTATAATCATCGGGTCAACAACCCAACATGACATGAAGAAAGTATCTCTCTGCTATCGATGTCGTCGAGAGCACCAAGCAAGCTCTTAGTAAATTTGCACAAACACATTCTATCACCCCTTTTGAATTTAGTCCAAAGGAACTCGCCAAACTTACCCCATAAAAGCGGCTTCAATCGTTCCTAAAGATATCTAAAGGAGGACTCATTGGACTTTTTGGTGACCCTTCGACTTGAGGTACAAGCTAAAGCGCTCCTTCAATCATTCTGCATTGATCCCGCTTTTGCTAGGCATCATGCTTTTCAATTTAATTGCGACAGATACCTCCCTATCTTTCTTGAGGACTTGGACATCGTCAAAAAGAAATTATCAGCTCCAGTCCTTGGCTTTTTCGGAACACAAGGTCCAGGCATTTGCTGAGAAAGCCTAAAAGTAGAAAATTGAAGCAGATCATCTGATGTTGTCATATCTATTATGATAGAGACCGAGCTCCAATTGAAAAGGAATATTTTGAATCTCGAAGCTCAGCTTGCTAAGGAACGTCGCAAGCTTCTATTTCATCAGCTGGATATGACTGAGTGGCACTTATTGAGTAGTGGAATTGATAAAGTGGCTGAACAAATTGAGGAATCTGAAAAATCGATTGCCACTTTTGCCCACCAGAAGATGATCAAACCCCAACTTTTAAACCAAAACATGGCCTTTGATAAGGATTTTTTGTCTTTTCACTCCCCAGTCAAGCAAGAATGTTCTCGTCCTTTAACTTCTTCATTTTTGTATTGATGTAGAGTTGTCTGGCTTTGTAGTTCTTTTTTTATACTTGGACATGTGTCTTTCCATGATTGGGTATGTGGATGGATGTTTCTTTCTCCTGGGTTTTGATTTATGACGCAGCACATGTTATTTAGTTTATCTTTTCACATCCCCATAACCAAAACGAAACTGTTCCATTTGAAAGGGATAGTGCAAATACCTAGAGGGGGTGAATAGGTGTAACTAAAAAACTTCGCAATACTTAGTAAGAGTAAATTGCCTTTAGGAGATAATAGACTTAGGACATAATTAGTTTTAAACAATTATATAAAGCAACGGATAAAAGTGAGGAGTCAGTGAAAGAGAATTGGAACACAAGGTTTATAGTGGTTTGACTTAGATCAAGCTTACATCCACTCTCCCGTGTTGACAGCTCATTAGCTAAATTCCATCATGAATCAAAAGAAATTTTACAACTTGTGATCTTCAACTTTCTTAGTGGAGAGTCTCTACTAGTTTCTCACAAAGTCTCACTAAGAGTTTCTCTTTTTTGTATACAACTTTGAGCTCGATGAATGAAAGGGCAAGGAATTAGAAAGTTTCAGACTTTGAAAATTTTCTTTCACGCACTACTTCGAACAACTGGAGAGTTCGCTTTAAATACTCCTTCATGTCTTCACAATCGTTAGCACTTTCTAAAGGAATTTTTCCAATCTACCCATTGGACAGAATCAATTAAGGTGATCTTGAGTCGTTAGATGATTTGTGATGAAAGCCCGTCAATCTTGTTTACCCATACAATCATGATATTTTGTTTCCATAAGTAGAATCTTCCAAGTTTGCTCACCTTTCAAAAGATCTTCAAATCGGAGTAGATTCCAATAAGAATAATCAATCAAGTAGATGCTATATCCAGCCATTAGGTCTTCCAAAAACCAAATGAATCGAATCCTTGAAGATAATCCGGCATCTAGATAAGTTTTCAGTCTTTGGTCTGGAAATTGTTAGTGAGGGCAGACTAGAATCTTAAGTCTGACAGTTTTCAGACTTTGACGGTAGAGTCTGGAGTTCTTCAGACTATAATACTTGAGTCTAGAAATTTTCAGACTATATTTTTAGAAATGTTTTGTCAACTTCAAAATAGTAAATAAGTTTTCTCCAACAATCTCCCCCTTTTTTATGGTGAAAAAACTATTCTACAGATTTGAAAACTTTTGACCAGCAAATCAACACTTAAGCAATACATGATATCTTATAAAAATAAGTTGATTAGGACCTGAATAGCATCGATTTTGCAACCACAGAAAACATGTTAATCCTGCAAGATAAGATAACTACCTAGCCACAATTAGTATCACAAGCTTAGTTACTGCAGGCATCAAAAGGATTCAAAGTCAAATAGCAGTCAAAAGTCCAAAATATGTCAATCCAAAACCAAACCAAAAATACCAAAGTCCAAACGAAACAAAAAGTCATCAAAATCAAACCAAGCAAAAAATACCCAAAAAGATAAGTCAAGTTAAATCTGCACAACCTCTCCCTCTTTTTGTCAACAACAAAAAGTGGAGAATAACTATAAAAAGAGTTGGGTAAAAATCATGGCTGTTTGGGGATGTGAACGAGCTAGAAATCTCCCATAGACTTGACAGTCTCCCCAAGCTTTCTTAGAGTCTCCTTCAATTGCTCCAAATCTTCACCCTTTGCAGTGTCTTGCATTTGAAATTTCAGGGCTTGTAGCTGTTCTTGCAAAGAAACTGAAGTGGACTAGAAAGCTTTCTTGAGATCCTTTATCTCAAACTCCAATCCATATTGCTATTTCTTCAAATCCAAAAGGATATTCAGCAGTCTTGGAAAGTCTGCTGTTGGTTTTGATGTAGCACTAGGTCCAGCCAAATCAGTTCCAAGAGTCTTGAGATTTGAGGGAACATCAACAGTTCGATCTCCAGGACTAGGAGTGGATGCCTCAACATCTGCCTTAGGGTAGTGAGAGGCGTAATTATACTCTAGATTTGTTGAAGATCTACTAATATCATTAGTAAAAACAGGTGAAGAAGTACCTCTTTTTTCAGCAGCTCCCCCTGTTTCCGTGCCTTTAGGTGAAGAAAAGAATTTATCTTCCTATTCTTGTTCTTCTTCAACACATGAGTGATGTTTTCCTCTTCCTTCTTCTGCAGTTCTGCTCATTGTCTTCTCCGAGTCACTTGACAAGGATACAGCCAATGTAGGCTCAAAAGAGTCATCTTGACCCTCTTCTTCCTCTTCTTCTCTTCCTCTCTCTTCTTCCTCTGTTCTTCCTTCTTCTTCCTTTGTTCTTCTATCTTCTCTTTCTTCATTTCTCTTTCTCTGTTCTTTTGTCATCTGGCTCCTGAAAGCTAACAAAACCCCTTAATTTCTTAAGGCAAAGGTGGAGAGAGTGATGTCATCCTCATATTCTTCGTCCCACAAGATAAGGGCTCTCCTCTTCTTGATAGGTTCGCTCATGGGTTCCTTGCCTTTTCTCTTCTTGGCTGCAGAGTCTTGTTTTGCCTTGACAGGGGACTTCTCCTTCATGTGCTCCAAAACCTTATTCAGCTCATTCAGATGTATCTATGAAATCATTTTTAGTCCAATCACCATTGGAGCAATGGTTCTAACACACAAAGTAGCGGGAAGATGAATTTTTTTGAATTGTTTGAAGAGTCAAGTGATAAGCGCAGATCTAAGGGAGTTACCCCTTGTCCTTCACAATTGTCCTATATATGTGCATAAGGATAGTGTGAGGCAGTGAGAACTTAAAGCCAATGTCGATTGCATACATCAACTTTGCTTCAGAGTGACAGACATCAGTCTTTGACGTTGATTTGGGTTTGATGTAGTTGATCGCGATGTTGTGAAGCAAGATATTGGAGGCAATCATTCTAGCGTAAGAAATCCCGCCCTTAGCAAATCTGTCCTGGATAAGTTCTAAAGTAGCATGACCAACACGCACCGATTGGTTGGAAACTTCCTCTTTCCACACCAATCACATCAGCCAATTTGTCCACATCAATCACATATTCTTTGTCCCTAATTGTTAAAGAAAATATATTCGCATCTAGAAAAGATAGATTTGAATAGAAATAAGTTATAAGTTCTGGGTAGGCGACAGTCGTCTCAGAGCAAAAACGTTCGAGTTGAAGGAGTGCAAACTTCTCCCTCAGTTTCACTTTCAACGAATCAAGAAAATTGGAGTCCACACTTCTAAGGTTCATAACCCCTCTCTTCAGCAATTTTGAGTAGGTCTTCCTGTGATCTTTATAATGGAATAAACTCGCTCCTTCACCATGAACACTTGTAGCAACACCCATCCTAGGCTGAAATTCATGAACATCCTTTCATCATCATCCTTCCCTTCAGGTTGATTAAAAGTACCGAACCGTGGATCACTTGGAAAGTTGGGAAAGGTCCTTGCTGCCAAACCTTCAGGCACAATGCCTATCCTTTCCATGGATTTTAAGAACAAAGTTTCATTCTTGTAACCCCTCTCTCTCAAGAACTCATCAATGAGAGTCATTGCAGTACCACCCTCTTTCAACTTAGAATAAAGTTTAAAAAGAATTTCAGTTTCGACATTCTTACAGATTCACATCTTCCACAGTTTCTTCTTCTGCTAGTTATTGTGGAGAATCTTGAGTCCTGTGCTGAGAAGAGTGACGCGGTTGAGAATGTTGTTGTTGTTGCTACTGCTGCTGAGGAGAATCTTCTTCGTCGGTTAGATCAAAGTGCGTATGACCCTTACGCATATGCTGTGGTCCCCTGCTCACGATTCTAGAAGATTTCCTTTAGGAAGATATTGTCACTTTCTTGGAGGATTTTTTGAACTCGCTCATGAAAAAGATGAAAGCTTTTTGGATTAAACTAGAGAAAGTGTGAGAAAGTAGGATTTTTGTATTATAAGGTTTGTGAGCGTAAACGGAGAAGAAGAAAATCGAAGGTATATAAAGCAAGTGAAACAAGGTATTGGAATCGTCACAAAAGAAAAAGTAAAAACTGGCTTTTTGAAAATGAAAAACTGCCATAAATTCAAAACTCGAAAAAGATAATTTCTAAAAATAAAACAAGCAAGTAACGATTAAAAAAATCAACGTATCTTTTCAGAATTTAATCCTAAAGTAAAATCACATGCATTTAGAAAGTATTAACTTACAGTCTTAATATTTAGACATTCTAAGTCTGAACACTTTCAGACTTTACCCGGTAGAAGATATAATGTTTAGTTTGGCGCTAATAGACTCAAATAAGCTTTTCTCCAATGGCTTTGTAAATATGTCTGCCAACTGATTCTTCGAGTTAATGAACTGAATCATAACTTCTCCATTCTGAACATGATCTCTAATGAAGTGATGTCGAATCTTTATATGCTTTGTCCTTGAATGAAGAATTGGATTCTTTGTAAGATTGATGGCGTTGGTGTTCTCACATTTGATCTCGGTACACGATTATTCAATTCTAAAATCTCTTAGCTATTGCCTTATCCATAAGATTTGAGAATAACAACTCCCAAGAGCCACATATTTTGCTTCAGCTGTTGAAAGAGCTATAGTACTCTGTTTTCTTGAAAACCAAGATACCAGCTTGTTGCTTAGCAATTGACATGTACCAAAAGTACTCTTTCTATCAACTTTGCATCCTACTAAATCTGCGTCTGAATATCCAAAGGAGAGTAAAGTCTCCTTCTTTGGGATACCACAGACCTAGCTTTTGAGTAGTTGCAATGTATTTGATGATGCGCTTTGCAACACTTAAATGAGATTTTTTTGGGATTTGATTGGAATCTAGCACAGATACAAATACTCAACAAAATGTTAGGTTTAGATGCAGTAAGGTAAAGAAGAGAACCAATAGTGCTCCTATATAGCTTTTGGTTTACATTCTTCCCTCCTTCATCTTTGTCAAACTTTGAAGAACTTGACATGGGTGTCTCTGTCTTTTTGCAATTCTCCAATCCAAACTTTTTGATGAGATCCTTTGCATACTTCTCTTGGTGAATGAAAATATCTTCATTTGATTGTTTAACTTGTAATCCCAGAAAGAAAGTTAATTCACTCATCATGCTCATCTCGAATTCATCCTGCATTCATCTAGAGAACTTCTTGCATAGATTTTCATTAGGTGATCCAAATATGATATCATAAATTTGAACAAGTACAAAATTTTTACCTTCTTTTTTAATGAACAAAGTAGTATCTACCTTTCCTTTAATAAAACCGTTTTGAGTTAGGAATTTACTTAACCTTTTATACCAAGCTCAAGGTGCTTGCTTTAATCCATATAGGGCCTTTTTCAGTCTGTAGACTGAGTCTGGCTTTCTTGGATCTTCAAAACCAGGTGGTTGCTCCACATAGACTTCTTCTTAAATGAATCCATTTAGGAATGCACTTTTTACATTCATTTGGAATAACCTGAAATTTTTATAGCAAGAAAAAACAAGTAATAATCTAATTGCTTCTAACCTTACTACTGGTGCACAAATCTCGTCATAGTTTATCCCTTCTTCTTGCGTATATCCTTTGGCCATGAGTCTTGCTTTAATCCTTACCACTTTTCCTTTTTCGTCCACCTTGTTCCTGAAAACCCATTTAGTTCCAATAATAGATTTACCTTTAGGTTTAGGAATTAGTTCCCAAACATCGTTGATGTTGAACTTTCTGAGTTCTTCTTACATAGCTTCAATCCAGCTTTCATTAGCCAAGGCTTCTTCTATACATTTGGGTTCAATCTCATAAACGAGTGCTAAAGCACTAGACTCTTCTCACCTTTTGGATTTGGTGCGAATTCCTTCATCAATGTTGCAATGATGAGCTCCTTGGGATGACTTGACTTATGCTTCTAGTTGCTAGTTGGTTTGTGAGTCTACTGATCCTCTGCTTCAGTTGAATCTTCTGGTTCATCTTGTTGTTGATCTTTAGAAGTCTTAACCACTTCGGGGGAAGTAGACTTTATAACATCTAGAGCAAGTTCATATTCTTCAAGTTGAGTCTAATTTAGTTGATTCTACATAGAGTCTTGAAACTTGACGTTTATAGATTCTTCCACAGACTGAGTCTTTTTATTGAATACTCTATAGGCTTTGCTTAAAGTTGAGTAGCCAAGAAAAATTCATTCGTCTGATTTTTCTTCAAACTTACTAGTTCAATCGTTTGTATTCTTCAAAACAAAAAACTTACAACCAAACACATAAAAATAAGAAACATTTGACTTCTTCCTTTTAAACACCTCATAAGGAGTTTTCTCTAGAATAAGCCTCAAGAATACTTTATTAATAATATAGCAAGCTGTAGATACTGTTTCAGCCCAAAATCGAGAGGAAATATTACTCTCAATTAAGAGTGTTCTTGCCATTTCCTGCAAAGATCTATTCTTTCTTTCCATAACCCCATTTTGCTCTAGAGTATATGGAGAAGAGAAAACATGCTGGAAATCGGATTCATCACAGAATTTTGCAAAATCTTGATTTTCAAACTTACCTCCATGGTCTGTCCGTATGCTTGAAATAGCATATGATTTTTCATTTTGAACCTTCTTGGTAAATTTTGAAAAGTAAGAGAATGCTTTAGACTTACTTGCTAGGAAGTATACCCATGTAAAGCGAGAGTAATTATCCACGATTACTAGACAGTATCTCTTTCTACCAATGCTTTGAGTTCTGATTAGTCCAAAGAGATCCATATGCAGAAGCTGCAAAACTCGATTAATAGAGACTTGATTTATAGGTTTAAAAGAACTTCTAACTCGTTTTCCCAAAACACATGGTGTGCATAATTAAGACTTTTGATAAGTCAGGTTGGGCAGTCCACGAACAAGTTTCTTGGAGGAAATCTTGGCAATCTACTTCATGTTAACATGGCCAAGCTTTCGATGCCAAAAATTTGCTTCATCTTGAATGGATATTAGACACAGAGAACTTTCTGGTTTTATATCTAGAAAATAAATATTCCCATGGCTTTGTCCAATGAAAGATTGAGAGAGATCTTTACTAGTTCCCGAACAAATGCCTTCTTGGAAATTAATTTTGAATCCAGTGTCACACAGTTGACTAATGCTGAGTAAATTGTAATTCAAACCTTCCACTAAGGAGACATTATTGATTGTGAGACTTTTAATCTTCACAATTCCGCATCCAACAATTCTTCCTTTGTTGTTTCCACCGAAAGAAACTTTTCCACCATTTATTTGCACGAGCTTTATAAAACAACTTGAATCTTCTATCATGTGTCTCGAGCAGCTGCTATCCAAATATCATTTGATCTTTTTTTTTTTATAGTGATCTGCAATCATAAAAAGAACTCAAGCTTTCTTTGGTACTCACATTTTCTTGGGTCAAGGGGAGTTAGTACGAAATACAGTCTTTGACCAATCCCTCTTAACAGGTCTCCAAACCTTAGGACATTCCTTCTCGAAATGTTCAGAGCTATTACACTTTGAACATTTGAGAGAATTTCATCCAACAGGTTTTACAAAAACTTTTTGAAAATGATTCCTATAAAATGTTTTTGTAGGTTTTTGTTTGATTCTTTCCTTCACTTTTGGAAAATCAATTAAAGGAATGGTTTCTAGTGTCTTCCCAAACCAGATTTGTTGAAATAAGGTCTTTGTACTGAAAGAATCTTTTCTAACTTCTCAGATCCTTTTGAAAACCTTTTTGTGATATTTGAAATGTCCTCTTTCAAAAAAGTATTTTCCTTCAAAAGAGAGTCTACATTTTTTTTTTTTCAAATCAACAAAACTTTTGTTTAGATTTTTCCAAGAAGTTTCCTGTTGCTTCAATTTAGAATTTTTCCTCTTCAGCTTGGAAATCTTCTTGAGAGATATTTTGAGATTGAGACAAAGTTCATCTATGTACTCTGAGACTTTAGCATGAATCTTTAAATTGCTTACCTCGACTTCTTTGTCTGAGTTTGAGTCTGAGTCTGATTCTAAATTTTCCATTAGACATATGTTGACATATTTTTCATCACTTTCTTCACATTCAAAATCGCTCCATGTCTCTACTTTGAGAGCCTTTTTGAATTTCTCTATTTTTCCTTTCTTTTTCTTCAACAAAGGGCAGTTGGGTCTGATATGCCCATTTTTCTTGCATTCGAAGCAAATTACATCTTTGTTGGTCTCATTGTCCTTAGTTGATTTCTTCTGAAATCTTTGAGTGCCCTGCTTCTTCCAATTAAACCTTTTTCCTTTCTTGTTCAATTTCCTGAACTTCCTTATCATGAGTGCTAGCTCTTCATTGTGCAAGTCATCTTCTGAGTCTGTATCATTAGAATCATCCTTAGATTTTAAGGCAATAGACTTCTTACCTTTGGGATATTCTTCCTCATTGATTTGCTCCACTTCGTAAGATTGAAGTGTGCCAACTAATTCGTCTACTGAAAGAGGCATGATCCTCTGGGTTTCTCTTATAGAGGTCTTCACGTGATTCTAGTATTTGGAGAGTCATCGCAGCAATTTATTGACCTTCATTGGTCCTGAGATTGGTTGTCCTTGATGTGCTAGACCATTTACAATCTCTGAAATGACTGAACATGTTAGTGATGGATTCTCCTGGCTTCAACTTGAAGGCCTTTTATTGTCCGAGTAGGATATTGATTTTTGTTTCTTTAACTTGATCGGTTCTTTCATAGGTAATGTGCAACCTGTCCCAGACTTTTTTGGCTGTTTCACAAGATGAAATTCTATTATACTCAGTAGGAGATAAAGAACAATATAAGGAATAGATGGCTTTAGCATCAAGAGCTTATCTCTTGGTTATCTTCGCTTGTGTCAATTCTCTAATATCTGCAACTTCCTTCCCTAAGGTTGATGTAGCTTTGGGAATAATTCATTTCTCTACCACATCCCATTCTAAGGGATCTTTCAATCTCAAGAATGCCTTCATCTTGTTTTTTCAAACATTGTATTCCTTTCCATCAAAGTAGGGAGGTCTAGTATTGCTTTAGCTTTTAATCAAACTTGGAGCCAAAATACTAGCCATAGATCTTTAGCTTAAGAAGTAAGAACACTTCAATAAATAAGCACACAGGCTTTGATACCAATTGAAAGGGCTAGTGCAAACACCTAAAGGGGGAGTGAATAGGTGGAACTAAAAAATTTCACAATACTCAGTGAGAGTAAATTGCCTTTAGAAGATAATAGACTAAAAACATAATAAGCTTTAAGCAATTATATAAAACAACGAATAAAAGTAACGAGTTAAGGCAAGAGAATTGGAACACAAGGTTTATAGTGGTTCGGTTTAAATCAAGCCTACGTCCACTCTCTCACGCTAACAGCCCACTGGCTGGATTCCACTATGAATCAAAAGAGATTTTACAACTTGTGATCTTCAACTTTCTTAGTGGAGAGTCTCTACTGGTCTCTCACAAAGTCTCACTAAGAATTTCTCTCTTTTGTATATAACTTTGAGCTCGATAAATGAAAGAGAAAGGAACTAGAAAGTTTCAGATTTTGAAAATTTTCTTTCATGCACTACTTCAAAAAACTGGAGAGTTCGTCTTAAATACTCCTTCATGCCTTCACGACTGTTGGCACTTTCCAAAGGAATTCTTGCAATCTACCCTTTGGACAAAATCAATTAAGGTGATCTCGAGTCGTTAGATGATTTATGATGAAAGCCCGTCAATCATGTTCGCCCATACAATCAGGACCTTTGATTTCTATAAATAGAACATTCCAAGTTTGCTCGCATTTCAAAGGATCTTCAAATCGGAGTATATTCCAATAAGAATAATCAATCAAGTAGATGCTATATCCAGCCATTAGGTCTTCCAAAAACCAAACGAATTAAATCCTTGAAGATAATCTGGTATCCGGATAAGTCTTCATTCTTCGGTTTGGAAACTGTCGGTGAGGGCAGACTTGAATCTTAAGTCTGGCGGTCTTTAGACTTTGACGATAGAGTCTGGAGTTCTTCAGACTATAACACTTGAGTCTGGAAGTCTTTAGACTAGACTTTTGGAAATGTTTTGTCAACTTCAAAACAGTAAATGAGTTTTTTCCAACACCATTCTCATGTTCTTCATAATTACTATATCGAAACTGTCCATACTGCTGGCAGTTTTCTTTTGTTTTCTTTATTTAATGGCATCAAACACTTCCATTGCTCATTCTCTTTTGATATGGGCTAGTGAAACCACCTAGAGGGGGGGTGAATAGGTGATTATGGAATTCTTTTGGAATCTTTTACTGAAGAATACTTTAATATGAAGAATATATCAATAAAAGATAGATCATGCGTTCATAAAGTAAATAGAGTAGGGTAAAAGAGAGTTGACATAAGGATTATAGTGGTTCGGCTTATTGCAAGCCTACGTCCACTCTCCATGCTGGCAGCCAACTGGCTGTAATCACCATGTGGCAAATGAGAGCTGTTACAATTCACGAACTAGACTTCTTCAGCCAAAAGTCTCTTCTACAGCTTCTTGTTGTTTTCGCACTATAAGTGACTCTCTTTGATACACAATTTGAATACGAGAGATTTTAGAGAATAAGAGATTTCAGAGGTTCTAACATCGAGATTTTTCTATCAATTCTCTCATTACTTTCGAACAACTCCGATCGACCTTAAATAGCCTTCGTGCCTCCATACCCGTTGACACTTTCCAAGAATTCATCCAATCAACCCGTTGGACTGAATCAATTTAAGTGATCTTCACGTCGTCAAAAATATAAGTAGATAATAGCTCGTCAATCCTGCTCGCCCATACAATCAGGATCTTGAGTTCCCAAAATTAGATCCTTCCAAAAATTCGCTTGATCTTCAACGGATAAAATCCGAAGAATAAAGTTTCCGAGCTCTCAATCACAACTAAGGATATTCCATGGATAAGTTAGGGAATATAATATCCAAATCTTACTTTCCTTAACCATAAAAATAACCTGCTGTCAGCCTGGCAAAATCACAAACTAGATTTGGGTCTGGAGATCTTTAGATTGTAACTGGGTCTGACTGTCTTTAGAAGGAAAAACTTCAGACCGAACTTTGGGTCTGACTATCTTCAAACGGAAAACGCTTGGGTCTTGAACTCTTCAGACTTAACCGACTGAGTCTTGGATTCTTCAGACTTTACTGACGAGGCTGTTTTGTTAACTTCAAAACTTCAAGGGATTTTTCTTCAACAATCTCCCCCTTTTTGATGGTGACAAAACACCTCTGCAGATTTGCGAATTTAAAACCGCAAAGAAAAATTATATATATATATATATATATATATATATTTGGAGGATTACTTCTGCAAGATAGAAACTTGTTAGTCCAATAACAATTATCCTCAAATATAATGTTCCTGCAAATTCACAAGTCTAATAATCCAAACAACAAATAAGCATAAAGTCATAAAGGTTCAAATAAACAGCCCAATCCAAATCCAAATCAAAAATAATGAAAATAGTCTAAGACAAAATTAAAGTTCAAAACAAAAACAAACTTCAAATCTGCAAAACTCTCCTCCTTTTTGTCCCATCAAAGGAGGTAGAGTGGAGAAGAAATGGTTTTAAAAAAAATTCAGGGCTCTCCAGGGATGCGAACAAGCTGAAATTTGCTGAGCGTTTGTACTATCCTCTCGAGATTAGCAAGAGCTTCCTCCACTGAAATCAACTCTGCACTATTTTGATTTGATTCCACTTGAGCTCTAAGTGCGTTGATTTGATCTTGCATATTCACAAAAGTACTTAGTATCGCATTCTTTAAATCCCTCAGCTCAAAATCCATTCCAAAAACCTGCTTCGTTAGGTCCAGCATAACATCCAACAGTTGTGTAAAAGCTGTTGAGTTAGTATTACCTCCACTAGGACCAGTAGATTCAATTCTTGGAGTTTGGAAACTTGGAGCATCCTTCTCAGCCCTTTCCTTCTCTAATGGAGAGGATTCTTCATGTTCTAGGAAATGAGATGCATAGACATCTTCAGCGTCAGCACCTGACCTACTCACATCACTAAAATATAATGGCGATATCGTTCCTTGATCCACAGCAACTCCTCCTGTGTTGATGCCAGTGGGTAGAGTCGAATATTCCTCGCCAACATCCATATTAGCACTATGATGTTTCTCAGTCTCTTCCCCAGATTGAGCAAATGATGGCTCATATCCTGTAGCCATATCCTCCTGTACTTGGCTCTCCTCTTCATCCTTCTTCCTTCTCTCTTCCTCTTCTCTTCTCACCTCCTCTTCTTCTCTTCTTCTTTCTTCCTCTTCTTCTTTCCTCTATCTTTCCTCTTCTTCTCTCCTCTGTTCTTCTTCTTCTTTCCTCTATTCCTCTTCTCTCCTTTTCCTTTCCTCTTCTCTCTTCTTACTTTCCTCTTCTCTCTTCCTCTGTTTTTCTTCCTCTTTTCTCTGCTTCTCAGCTTCTTTCTCCTCTACTTCCTTCCTTGCCCTCTCTCCAGTATCAATTCTCAAGCTGACTGAACTCCTCAATTTTGAGAGAGCAGACAGAGTCATGGCATCATCAAAATCTTCCTCATCCTCTTCGTCCTGCAGGATGATTTTTCTACGCTTTTTCTCAGCCATGGGCTCTTTCCCTTTTCTCTTTGAAGAAGCAGTGGGGATCTCGTGTCTTTTCCCTCAACCTTTCCAGTGCAGCATTTAGCTCCGGAAACTTCATCTTCATCACCATCTTGTAACTAACAAACATCAAACTTAAATTGGTCAAACATATAGATGTAGGAATCTGAATTTCGAAATGCCTGAACAACTTGGTGATGATCGATGAATAAGGCAATTGACCCTTATCCTTAACCACAGTTCGATACATGTGGAAAAGAATAACATGTGGGAGAGAAAAGGGTCTGCCTTGGTTGATGGCAAACATCAGCTTGGGTTTAGTCTTGGAGACATCGGTCTTTGAGGTCGTCTTGGGCTTGATACAATTGATGATGATCTTGTGTAGCAATACATTTGTGGCATTCATCCTTATATAGGATATTTTGCATTCTACTGTTCTATCCCGCACAATTTCCAGAGTTGCAAAGGCTGTGGACACTTTTATTGGTTGGAAACTCCTTCTCTCCACCCCAATAACATCAGCCAGAGTGTCAACATGAACTATATACTCTTTTTCCATAAAAGAAAAGGACAACCTATTCGCATCCAGAAACGACAAATTTGAATAGAAATATGCCGTAAGTTCAGGATAGGCATTTGTCGTATCCGTGCAGAATTTCTCTAACTGCAGCCTAGCAAACTTCCCTCTAAGGTTTATTTCCAAAGAATTAAGAAAGTCGAAGTCCACACTCCTCGGATTTACTACACCCCTCTTCAACAGCTTTGAGTACATCCGCTCATGCTCCTTAGACCGAAAAAGACTACTCGAAGGACAAACTGAGTTCACAGCCACATCTATTCATGGCTGGAATTGAGAGAAAAGTCTCTCATCATCATCTAAAGTTTGGCTTCCAGTACTGTAAAGCGGATTACTCGGAATATTTTCAAGCGTTCCTTGGGCAGTCCCTTTATCAACGATTTTTAACTCCTCCATCTCCCGCAAGAAGATATACTCGCTCTTATATCCTCTTTCTTTCAAAAAAATCCTCGATCGTCTTTAGGCTCGTTCCCCCAGCCTTTAGTCTACTGTAAAGATCAAAAGCAACCTTTGGTTTGAGGGTTCTTACCGGCTCTGCTTCAGTGATCCCTTCCTCAAAATGCTGACTTTGGTCTCCCTTTGAGGAGATTCCTCGCCTGTGAGGTCCACCCTTGTAGGACCCTTTGGTTGTCTTTGTGGTCCCCTACCAGCGATTTTGGAAGACTTTCGGGACGACATTGGTGGATCGCAAGCGAAAGTTCAACTTGTTCACGAAAAAAAAATGGAATTTTTGTCGAGAAAGGTAATAAAACAGGAACGGCAAATGGAGCTTTTTAGGGTTTCGAAAGCGAGAGAGAATGGAGATGAATTTCAAAAGTGTTGTAGCGGATGAAGATGACGATTCGAGAGTATAAATAGTAGGAAAAAATAAAATAAAACTGAGATACTGAACCGTCGCCTACAAGGAAAATAAAAACTGCCATTTTGAAAAAGTAAACTGCAATTTTTGAAAAAGTAAACTGCCATAATTGCATGTCAGAATTTGAGTAAAAAGAGATTTCAAAATTTTGAAAAAGCAATTAACAAAAACAATTTAATGAATAAATTGACATACGTAAAAAGACTTTAAGACAGAGCCTGAGAGTGTTCAGATTTTACCTTAGAGTCTGAACTCTTTTAGACCTTACCTTTGAGTCTGAATACAATCAGACCTTACGTTGAGTCTGAACGCCTTTAGACCTTGCATTGAGTCTAAACTTTTCAAGACTTTAGTTTTGAGTCTGAACATCTTCAAGTCTTGCGATATTCAGTCTTGAGCGAATTGATTCAAAGTGAGTCTTTTCTAGGGGCTTTGTGAATATATCTGCTAATTGATTCTTTGAATCAACGAATTGAATCACCACTTCACCACTTTGAACATGATCTCGAATGAAATGATGCTTGATTTCAATGTGCTTTGCTCTTGAATGAAGTATTGGATTTTTTGTGAGGTTGATTGCGCTTGTGTTGTCACATTTGATTTCTATACTCGTTTCCTCAACTCCAAAGTCTCTTAATTGTTGTTGCATCCATAGAATTTCAAGCAGCAACTTCTAAGAGCTATGTACTCTGCTTCAGCGGTTGAAAGAGCCACGGTATCCTGTTTTCTTGAGAACCAAGATACCATCCTGTTTCCCAATAGTTGACAAGTACCTGTAATGCTTTTTCTATCCACTCTACAACAAGCAAGGTCAGCATCAGAATATCCAAGGAGAGTAAAGTCTCCTTGTTTGGAATACCACAGACCTAGCTTAGATGTAGTTGCAACATATTTAATAATGCGCTTCACAGCAGTCATGTGAGATTCTTTAGGATCAGATTGAAATCTTGCACAAATGCAAACACTAAATAGAATATCAGATCTAGATGCTGTAAGGTAAAGAAGTGAACTGATTATACTCTTGTATAGTTTTTGGTCTACACTCTTTCTTTCTTCATCTTTATCCAGCTTTGATGAGCTTGACATAGGAGTTTCTGTTTTCTTGCAATTCTCCATTCCAAACTTCTTGATAAGGTCTTTTGCATACTTGGTGGATAAAAGTTCATTCTCTTGATTGTTTGACTTGAAGTCCCAAAAAGAAGTTCAATTCACCCATCATGCTCATCTCAAATTCATTCTGCATACAACTTGAAAAATTCTTGCAAAGCTTTTCATTAGAAGAACAAAAAATTATATCATCAACATAAATTTGAACAATTATGAAATCCCTGCCTTCTCTTTTGATAAACAAAGTAGCATCTACTTTACCTTTAGAGAAACCATTTTGAGTTAAGAAATTACTTAACCTTTCATACCAAGCTCGAGGTGCTTGTTTTAAGCCATATAAAGCTTTCTTCAGCTTGAAAACAAGGTTTGGTTTTCTAGGATCTTCAAATCTTGGTGGTTGTTCCACATAGACTTCTTCTTGGATAATTCCATTTAGGAATGCACTTTTTACATCCATTTAGAATAACCTGAAATTTTTAAAACAAGCAAAAGCAAGAAGTAATCTTATAGCTTCTAACCTTGCCACCGGAGCATAGGTTTCATCATAGTCGATGCCTTCTTCTTGTGTGTAACCTTTTGTCACAAGTCTTGCTTTGTTCCTTACCACTTTTCCTTGTTGATCAAGCTTGTTCCTGAAAACCCATTTGGTACCGATGATTGATTTACCTTTTGGTTTATGAACTAACTCTCAAACATTGTTAATTTTGAATTGATTTAATTCCTCTTGCATTGCTTCAATCCAGCTTTCATCTTTCAATGCATCTTCTATGCTTTTAGGTTCAATCTCTAAAATGAGTGCGAGAGCACTAGATTCTTCACGCCTTTTAGATCTTGTACGAACTCCTTCATCAATATTGCCAATGATGAGATCTACAAGGTGACTTGATTTGTGTTTCCAATTTGTAATTGGTTTGTCACTTTGATGAAGCTCTTCTTCAGTTGGAGCTACTGAATTGGTTTGCAGCTGAGTGTCTAAGATTTGATTTTCTTCAAGTGAATTTGTAGACACTTGGCCAGACTCATAATCTTCAGGTTGAGTCTGATTTTGAACTGAGTCTTCAAACTTGACATTCATGGATTCTTCCACAGTTTGAGTCCGTTTATTGAAAACTTTGAAAGCTTTGCTTGTCATAAAGTAGCCAAGGAAAATCCCTTCATCTGATTTTTCTTCAAACTTACCAATTCGATCACTAGAATTCTTTAGGATAAAACATTTACAACCAAATACATGAAAATAAGAAACAATAGGTTTCTTACCTTTGAACAGTTCATAAGGAGTTTTCTCTAAAATAGGTCTTAGAAAAATTCTGTTTATAATATAGCAAGCAGTTGAAGTAGCTTCAGCCCAAAAATGAGGAGAAATATTACTCTCAATCATAAGATTTCTTGCCATTTCTTGTAAAGAACGATTTTTCCTCTCTACAACTCCATTTTGTTGTGGAGTGTATGGGGATGAAAAATTATGTCGAATACCATAGTTATCACAATATTTAGCAAAATCATGATTCTCAAATTCTCCACCATGGTCAGTTCGAATACTTGAAATTGCATATCCTTTCTCAATTTGGATTTTCTTTGCAAACTTAGTAAAATAAGTTAATGCTTTAGATTTATTTGCAAGAAAGAATACCCAAGTGAAACGAGAATGATCATAAACTATTACCAAACAATATCTTTTACCTCAAATGCTTTGAGTTCTTGTTGGACCGAACAAATCTTTGTGTAATAGCTGCAAAACACGATTAGTGGATACTTGATTTATAGATTTATAAGAATTTCTAACCTGTTTTTCAAGTACACAAGGAGTGCATAATTCATGCTTTTGATACTTCAGGTTAGGAAGTCCTCGAACAAGCTTTTTGGATGAAACTTTTGCAATTTGCTTCAAGTTGACATGTCCAAGCTTCCTATGCCAAAGAATGGCTTCATCTTGAATTGATATCAAGCATTGAGAGCTGTCAGACTCTATATCCAGCAAATAAATGTTTCCATGTCTTCATCCAGTAAAGGATTGTGAGAGATCTTTGCTTGTTCCAGAACAAGTATCTTCTTGAAAGTTGATCTTGTATCCAGTGTCACATAGTTGACTAATACTCAATAGATTGTAATTCAACCCTTCAACCAGAGAAACATTGTTGATTGTGAGGTTTCCTATCTTCACGGTTCCTTGACCAACAATTTTTCCTTTGTTGTTGCCACCAAAAGAAACATTTCCTCCTTTTACATGAGAGAGATTTGTGAAACAATTTGAGTCTCTCGTCATATGTCTTGAACAGCCACTATCCAAATACCACTTGATTTTCTTCTTGATAGTGACCTACATTTAAATGAAAAACTCAAGTCTTCTTTGGTACCCAAACTTTCTTGGGTCCATCATTGTTAGTACCATAAACAGTCTTTACCCAACTCTTCTTAACAGGTCTCCAAACTTTGGGACAATCCTTCTCAAAATGTTCTACGCTTTTGCATTTTGAACATGTAAGGGCATTTCTACCAACAGGTTTTACAAAAACCTTTTGGAAATGATTCTTATAAAAAGATTTTGTTGGCCTATTCTTGATTCTTTCTTTTACCTTTGGAAAATCAATTAAAGGTATGGTTTCATGTGTCATTCCTAGACCAGATTTATTAAAATAAGGTCTTTGAATAGAAAGAATTTTATCCAACGTTTCAGAACCCATTGAAAATTTCTTTGTAACTTTCAACAAATCTTCTTTCAAACAAGCATTTTCTTTTGAAAGTACAATGTCATTTTCTTTTGAAATACCAAGACACTGTCTAAACTTTCAGCTTTTTCAATCAAAGTCTTTTCTTGTTGTTTCAATTTTGAATTTTCCCTTTTTATTTCAGAGATCCTTTTAAGAGAGTCTTTAAGACTGAAACAAAGTTCATCAATGTAATTTGATAATTTGGTAGGAATTTTTAAATTTCTAACCTTGATATCGCTGTTTGAGTCTGAGTCTGAGTCTGAGTTAGCCATAAGACATATATTGGCATACTCTTCATCACTCTTCTCACATTCGGTGTCACTCCATGTTTCAGCTTTGAGTGCTTTCTTGAACCTTTCTGGTTTCCTTTCTTTTTCTTTAATAAGGGACAGTTGGGTCTGATGTGTCCCTTTTTCTTGCATTCAAAGCAAACAACCTCCTTATTGGCATCTTCTTCTTCATTTGATTTCTTTTGAAATCTCGATTGTTTTGTCTCTTTCCATTGAACCTTCGCCTTTTCTATTTAGCCTTCGAACTTTCTAATCGAAGTGCCAATTCCTCATCATCTAAGTCTTCATCCGAATCGTAGCATCGAATCATCATTAGATTTTAAAGCAATTGACTTCTTACCTTTGGTGTCAAATTCCTCATTGAATTGCTCGACTTCATATGATTGAAGTGTGCCGACCAACTCATCTACCGAAAGAGGCATGATCCTTTGTGTTTCTCTTATGGATGTCTTGACATGATTCCAATCTTTGGAGAGTCCTCTCAACAGTTTATTGACCTTCATAGGTCCTGAGATTGGCTATTCTTGGTATGCCAAGCCATTTACAATTTCTGTAAATTGACTGAACATATCCGTAATGGATTCTCCTAGCTTCATTTTGAAGGCTTCATATTGTCCAACAAGGATATTGATCTTGGTTTCTTTGACTCGATCTGTTCCTTCATAGGTGACGTGCAATCTATCCCAAACTTCTTTGGCTGTTTCACAAGATGAAATTCTATTATACTCAGTAGGAGATAATGCACAATATAGAGAATAGATAGCTTTTGCATCAATGGTTTGTCTCTTTGGAATATCGGTTCGTGACATTCTCGCTCCATCAGGTAATTCCTTTCCTGTGATTGATGCAGCTTTAGGATCAATTCCATTCTCCACTACATCCCACTCCTGAGGATCTTTGGATCTTAGGAATGCCTTCATCTTGTTTTTCCATACGTTGTATTCCTTTCCATCGAAGTAGGGAGGTCTGGTATTGCTTTTCCCTTCAATTAAACCTGGAGCCGAAACACTAGCCATAGATCTTTTGCTTTAAAAATAAAAACACTTCCAATAAATAAGCAATCAGCTCTGATACCAATTGATATGGGCTAGTGAAACCACCTAGAGGGGGTGAATAGGTGATTACGGAATTCTTTTGGAATCTTTTACTGAAGAATACTTTAATATGAAGAATATATCAATAAAAGATAGATCATGCATTCATAAAGTAAATAGAGTAGAGTAAAAGAGAGTTGACATAAGGATTATAGTGGTTCGGCTTATTGCAAGCCTACGTCCACTCTCCACGCTGGCAGCCCAACCGGGCATAATCACTATGTAGCAAATGAGAGCTGTTACAATTCACGAACTAGACTTCTTCAGCCAAAAGTCTCTTCTACAGCTTCTTGCTGTTTTCGCACTATAAGTGACTCTCTTTGATACACAATTTGAATACGAGAGATTTTAGAGAACAAGAGATTTCAGAGGTTCTAACATCGAGATTTTTCTATCAATTCTCTCATTACTTTCAAACAACTCCGATCCACCTTAAATAGCCTTCGTGCCTCCATACCGTTGGCACTTTCTAAGAATTCATCTAATCAACCCGTTGGACTGAATCAATTTAAGTGATCTTCATGTCGTCGAAAATATAAGTAGATAATAGCTTGTCAATCCTGCTCGCCCATACAATCAGGATCTTGAGTTCCCAAAATTAGATCCTTCCAAAAATTCGCTTGATCTTCAACGGATAAAATCCAAAGAATAAATCTTCCGAGCTCTCAATCACAACCAAGGATATTCTATGGATAAGTTAGGGAATATAATATCCAAATCTCACTTTCCTTAACCATAAAAATAACCTGCTGTCAGCCTAGCAAAATCGCAAACTGTCTTCAGACTTAGATTTGTGTCTGGAGATCTTCAGACTGTAACTGGGTCTGACTGTCTTTAGACGGATAAACTTCAGACCGAACTTTGGGTCTGACTGTCTTCAAACAGAAAACGCTTGGGTCTTGAACTCTTCAAACTTAACCGACTGAGTCTTGGATTGTTCAGACTTTACTGACGAGGCTGTTTTGTTAACTTCAAAACTTCAAGGGATTTTTCTTCAACATCTTTGACTTTCTTTTGCTTCCTTTCATGCCATGGCTCCCAAAGTTAGGAAAGATTCCACTCCTGCTGATCTTAAGTTGGGTCCTTACTTTAAGGCTTTGCCCTCTCCTTCATACAGCTTTGCCCTCTCCTTCATACTTTGATTAGAGTTTCCCTCAAGATCATGAAAAGTAATTTCCTTTTCAACGAGTCCTCGTCGATCATTAGTGGGCTCCTATAGATGGTAGGTCTTCTCGTCTTCCCAGTTTTGATCTAGTATTTGTTTCCTTGTACCAATGCTTGAAACTTGATTTCAAGTCTGCTTGGAAAAGATTAAACATTTCTTGAGCTCTTGAACTTTGTTCCATCCCTTTTTTCGATTGCTCACTCCTTTGGTATCTTATTTTCACCCATGGATGTTCGTGATTTAGAGAAATGAAGAAGATTGTCCACTACTCTATCTTATGGATATCCCCATATCATTTACAATCCATTTATGATGGGAGAGATTAATTATTTCTTGTCAAACTTGGACCCCCTAATAAATTTTGTGTCATATCTTGCTTTTTAGCACATATATAGAGAATTATCCCGCTCACCAAATCCACTCTCGAAGTGTATTAGGATAACTGTGTCAAGCTTGCTTTTACCAAAGCACTCAAAGTCGAATACCAATGCAAAGAATTGGAGAAAGTTCATCTCGAAGAGGAGATCGCAATCAGGATGGAACAATCTAGTGACAATAGGCGGGAGTCATCGTCACTTTTTTGGTGTGCCACCCCTAGCGATCCGTCTTTAGCTAAATTTTGCACTGGATGGAATTAGTTGAAGAATTATATGGTGTCTTGACTTTAGACATTCACCAAGTCTAGGATGCTTTAGTGTCCTTTGCTATCGACTTCTCTCTACCAAACTCCTCTCCCCAAGATGCCTTCGCAACTTAGTTAATTTGGTTTGGACTCCATTGGCCCCTGCATGCAATGGATTCCGTCAATTTCCAACACCTTGTAGCTATCGATGATTTCTATATCACTTGAAATTGGGTTGATCACAACGCCTCTGGCTTACTTGGGTAACGATTTGAAAATCCTTTCTGCTCGGGTAGTTACGATCTTAAATCGGTTCCGTCCATGGCGACTCCAAGACAGGATAAAGACCCCTCCAACCCAGACACCACGCAATCAGACCCTCATGAAGAAGCTCGCCTCATAGCTCTATGTAATCGCCTACGTCGACTATGGTCTGAATAAAGCATTGATGTGTGGGAGGATGTGCCGTCAATTGAAAAAATAGAAGAATGCAAGCTCATCCTAGTAGGTAAGATTCTATCCAATCCCTCAATCAATTTTCAAGCCTTTCAGAACACTATGAGGAGAGCATGGCGGACTGATCAGGTAGATATCTCATAACATGAAGCTGGATTATATGTTATAAAATTCAGAACCAAAACAAAGAAATAGAGAATTCTTGATACCAGACCCTGGCTATTTGCAAGTAATCTAGTAATTCTCAAACCCTGGCTGCCCAACACACCATTGCACTGCTATGACTTCTCGACTTGCGCTTTTTGGGTCCAAGTTTTTGGTCTTCCTTTGGAGTGCTGCACAGAGGAAATGATTAGTAAGGCTGTCCGTCATGTTGGCAAGGTACTAGAAGTAAAAATTGACAGTAAGGATGGTATTGCTCTTCGGGTTGGCAGAGCACGAGTTGAGATAAGTTTGCAGGAACCTCTCAAAATGGGACAACTCATCAGATTAGAAGGAAAAAACATCTAGTTAGATTTTCGGTACGAACGCCTATCCTACTTCTGCTACTCTTGTGGTAAACTCAGACATTACGCCATGTACTGCAAAGATTTTGCTTTGATGAAGAGAAATTTGAAAGCAGAGACAACTTGTACCATGGACAATGGCTAAGGGCAAAGGTTCGGGAGCACAACCCGTTCTAGCTTAACTTTTACGCCTCACCTCAACCACAACCAGAGGTTAATGAAACTGTCCCAAAGAACCCTTGGTGCCTACGACTGAGCTTCCAGCAGACCAGCCCCAACTTAGCAAAGGAAAAGAACTTATGCAACTTTCAGACAAGAGCCAATCCTTTACTGAGGCTGAGCCGATCAATTGGCGACCACAACTAGAAGGACACATAGCTCAACAAACTGGCCTATCTCAGTTTCCTGCAAACAAAAGTAATCTAGCAATAGCAGATGGCTTAGCCATCTCCACGAAATCAAACAAAATCAAAGGCAATAAGTTAAGCATAAAAGCAGGCCCGATCAAGAAGGTTAAATGTTACAACCCATTGAAAGAGGGGATCGATGAATCCCATCTTCTAGAGACTCCAATCTTTGAGGGTGGAGGTCCCAATAGTTGGGCTTTGGTGGCTGGTCCTAATAAGCCACCAACTGACAAATGAAGTTAATCAGTTGGAACTGTCAAGGTTTGGGCAATCCCCTGACAGTTCAAGCCCTAAGGGCGTTGGTGGCCCGAGAAAAGCCCGATGTTCTTTTTTTGATGGAAACAAAGAATCAAGAAATAGTGCTTCACAGACTACAAAAATGACTCAAGTATCCAAATAGCATTTTGGAACACCCAATAGGCCTAGCAGGGGGCCTAGCAATGTTCTGGCAAGAGCAGATTTACCTAGTAGTGGAGCAAGAAACCTCAGATTTTCTTGATTTAATTTGTGAGGATGAGGATAGTGGAACTACTATGCGACTGACTTGTCTCCATGCGTCGGCTGCGTTTCCACTTCGACAACAGTTCTGGGAAAATCTGAAGCTTATAAGCAACCATAATACCTTGCCTTGGCTCTGCGTTGGCGATTTTATGAAATTATGTATTCTTGGGAAAAAGAAGGTAAGCGGCTAGCCACTACACAACGCATGCATTCTTTTAGAGAAATTTTGAGTGATTGCTCACTAATGGATTTAGAAAGCAAGGGTGCTCTTTTACATGGTGTAATAACAAAGAAAGGGAGGAACTAGTCAAAGAAAGACTAGATAGAGCCCTTTGCAATATGGAATGGCGACTTACCTTTCTAGTTGCTGAAGTTTTTGCCCTTCCAGCCATCAGTTCAGACCACAGCCTGCTCTTTTTGACAATTACAGCTATCCAACCTAGGTGACGGAGAGCCTTTACTTTTGAATCCTTTTGGCTGCAAGACCAAGATTGTCGTTTAGTAATCTCAGATGCTTGGAAGTCTACTCAGAATCAGACTTTAACCTTACCTCAGAAGTTGACAAGGGTCTCGACAGCCCTTACCACTTAGAGTAGGTCCAAATTTTCAAATGGCCAATGTCAAATTACTGAGCTACAACATCAACTCTAGCTCCTCACCAACAAAACAAACTCTCAGTTTGATAAGTCAAGGATGGATGATTTGAAAAATTAAATTCAATGCTTATGGCAATAGGAAGAACAATACTGGGCAATGTGTTCTCGAGTTAACTGGCTAAAGTGGGGAGACAATAATTCTAAATTCTTTCATGCCACCACCATCCAAAGGCATCAACGAAACAGGATCAGTATGTTGCAAAATGATGACCAGCAGTGGGTCCGAGACCAATCGTCATTACAGGGCTTGACACGGGTTTTCTTTCAGAATCTATACTCCTCAGTGGGACATCGAGATTATGGCCCTATATTGGCTCAATGCCTAGATGTGGTAACAGACAACATGAACAACGCTTTAACAGGTGAAGTGACTTCTAAGGAAATCTGAAGAGCAACTTTTCAACTAAGAGCTACAAAGGCACCTGGCCTAGACGGATTAAATGGTCAGTTCTATCAAACTTACTAGGACATTTTAAAAGAAGACATTTTCAGTTCGGTAAAAGATTTCTTTACTTCTGGCGTGCTAAATCCTGAAATTAACAAGACTCTCATTACTTTGATATTGAAAACTTCTCGCCCTAAAAGACTAGACCAATATAGACCGATTAATCTTTGTAACTTTATTTACAAAATAATCTCGAAGGTCCTAGCTAATTGACTTAAGCCATGGTTACCTACACTCATCTTTACGGAATAGAGTACATTTGTTAGTGGACGTCAGATCCAAGATAACATTCTAGTGGTCCAAGAAATTCTACATCAAATCAGAACACAGAAAAGGAAACGAAATTTTCAGGCTGTCCTCAAACTAGACATGCAAAAAGCCTATAATTGTGTAGAATGGGATTTCCTTTGAGATTACCTCCGTCGGCTGGGTTTTCATGCAATTTGGGTCCAAAGGGTGATGCACTGTGTGGCTACCGTTTCTCTAAGTGTCAAATTTAATGGCGAACCACTTCAGCCTTTTCAAATGACAAGAGTTCTTCGGTAAGGCGATCCACTCTCTCCATACCTATTCATCCTAGTGGCAATGTTCTTTTGACTCTCATACATCAAGCAGTGGACATGCACAACATCAAAGGTATTAAACTTACTCAAAGGTGTCCTACCCTCTCGCACCTATTTTTTGTTGATGATGCCATTTTCTTTATAGAAGGAAAAATTCTAGAATGCTAGAACTTGGCAAATATCTTAAACCAATATTGCCTGGCAACAAGACAAGCTATGGATCACAATAAATCAGGAATATTTTTTAGCTGTGCTTGTCCCGATAGCCTTTAGGAGAGTCTAGCCAGAGAATTTTGCGTGCTAGTGATGAAAAAGACGGGGAAATACCTTGGCATCCCATTAGACTGGGGGAAGTCCAAAAAAGAAATGTTTTCTTGGATGTTGGCAAAAGTAAACTCTAAATTGGACGGATGGAAAGAACAATTATTTTCAGAGGACGTAAGGAAGTTTTGATTAAAGCAGTTGTTCAAGCAGTTCCTTAATACACCATGTCTATCTTTAAAATCCCGATCTCCCTTTGCAAATCTATTGAGCAGAAAGTTGCAAGATTTTGGTAGCAATCACAAGGTAACAAATCGAGAATACATTGGAGAAATTGGGAGATCCTTAAGAGTTGCAAAGACACGGGAGGTCTCGGTTTTTGAGATCTTATTGCTTTTAACAAAGCTCTTTTGGCCAAATAGGCTTGGCGTTTGTTCCAACAGCCTGCATCTTTATGGAGTAGGATCTTTAAAGGGCTTTACTTCCCTTCTAAAGATTTTTGGCATGCAAAAAGAGGCGCTACACCCTCTTGGGGATGGCAAAGCATATTGATCGGCTGGGATTCCATTTCAATCAAGCTACAGTGGTCAGTAAGAAATGTTCAGCATAGTCGAGTCAGGGAGGACAAGTGGATTCCTACAGGCATAATCAGCAGTCCTGCACCTCGCAATGAACCTAAAATGGTGGTTGTTTTTATTTGTTTAGAACAACAATCATGGAATATTCCCTTACTTTGTGGTAGCTTTGATGATAAGACAATAGATGAAATCCTCAAAATACAGATCAGGCCATAGTACACACAAGATCAATTGATCTGGACGGGGCGATCAAATGGATTGTATATAGTTAAAAGCGGCTATAATCTTATCAGATCAGGTGAAAGCAAGGTAGTTCAAAGTCAGGCGTCATCTTCCTATCAACCTCCACGACGACTATGGACCAAGATCTGGACAGTGCAGACCACTCCTAAATTGCACATCTTCTTATGGTCATTGCGCCAAAATGCTCTAGCAACTGGCAAAAATCTCTACCACCGACATGTTATACTAGATCCTATATGCAGGTTATGTAGAGACTGCAGTAATCACTCAGTCCCTGAATCCACAAAACACCTATTCTTACATTGCCCTTGGACAAACACAGTATGGTCTCATCCATAACAACTCACTATACAACAACATCAAACACATAGGTTCGACGCGTGGCTACTGCAATTGCTAGACAAGAAAAATCTCTCACCGGATCTTGCAACAATAGCTTCTGTTTTGTGGTACATCTGAAAAGCCAGGAAAGACTCTGTCTTCCGCCGAAAACCCCCCAACCCTAATCAGGTTGTCTTTGCTCCCCTTGCCCATGCCTGATCCTATTAGAGCTGCTATTTGACACTACTGCAACAGAGCTCACAGATGCATCATCCAGTTTACAAACATATATCAAATCTGAGTCAGGTTGTTCCAGAAACCCTTACCATTGTTGGATCTACTCGACCCTGTTTCAGATCGCAACTTAATCGACGTCCATGACTTCAACCTTTGGATCAGCTCTAGCGTCCCCCCGATCCGAGTGTGTTAAAGATAAACATTGATGGCTCCTTCCCTACAGCCTCACACGAAGGAATGTTGGCTTGTGTATGCCGTGACTCGTCAGGCAGGCTGATCGATGGCTTCACCCGTCGCACCACCTCTGCTTCAGCCCTGCAAATAGAATTACAAGTGAAATAGGCTAGTGAATCAACCTAGAGGGGGGTGAATAGGTTGTTGCAGAATTCTTTAGGAATCTTTTGCGGTAGAATACGTTGATATCAAGATATATCAAAAATAAATAAAGCACGTATTCATAAAGTAAATAGAGTAAGGTAAGAGAAAATTAACACAAGGATTATAGTGGTTCGGCTTAGTCCAAGCCTACGTCCACTCTCCACGCTGGCAGCCAACTGGCTGTAATCACTATGTAGCAAACGAGAGTTGTTACAGTAAACGGACTAGACTTCTTCAATAGACAGTCTCTCCTACAGCTTCCTGCTGCTTTCGCACTATATCTCACTCTTTTCGATACACAATTTGAACATGAAATATTTTTAGAGAACAAGTGATTTTGGAGATTCTAACATCGAGATTTTTCTACCCAATCTATCCTTGTTTCCAAGCAACATCGATCCACCTTAAATAGCCTCCGTGCCTTCATACCCGTTGGCACTTACCAAAAATTCATCCAATCAACCCGTTAGACTGAATCAATTTAAGTGATCTCCTTGTCGCCGAAAACGTAAGTAGACAGTAGCTCGTCAATCCTATTCGCCCATACAATCAGGATCTTGAGTTCCCAAAATTAGATTCTTCCAAGAATAAACTTGATCTTCAACGGATAAGATCCGAAGAGTAAATCTTCCAAGCTCTCAATCACAGCCAGAGATATTCCATGGTTAAGATTAGGAAATACAAAATCTAATATCTTACTTTCCTTAACCATAAGAATAACCTGTGGCCAGCCTGTAAAAATCGCGAGCTGACTTCAGACTTAGATTTGGGTCTTGAAGGTCGTTAGACTGAAACTGAGTCTTGAAGGTCTTCAGACTAAAACTGTGTCTTGACTGACTTTAGGCGGAAAAACTTCAGACCGAACTTCTGGGTCTGACTGTCTTTGAAAACCTTTAGACCTTGAAAACTTCAGACATAACTAACTGAGTCTTGGAGTCCTTAGACCGTACTGTTGAGGTTGTTTTGTCAACTTCAAAACTCCAAGGGATTTTTCTTCAACAATCTCCCCCTTTTTGATGGTGACAAAACCCTCGGCCATTTGCGAATCAAAAACCTGCAAGGAAAAACTCATATATATTTTGAGGATTATATCTGCAAAATAGAGTGTTAGTCCAATAACAATTATCCTCATAAATATAATAACCCTGCAATTGAATTCACAAGTCTAGATCCAAATCATCAAATCAGCATAAGGTCATAGAAGTTCAAGTAAACAACCCAATCGAAATCCAAAACGAAAACGGTCTAAGCAATAAAAATAAACTTTTAAAAAACTTCAAAATAAAAACTCTCAAAGATTTCTCAAAGCTTCAAAAACTTCAAATCTTCAAAACCTGCAATCAAATCTGCCCAACTCTCCCCTTTTTGTCCCATCAAAGAGGTAGAGTGAATGTGATAAAGTTTTGAAAAGATTTAGTGGCTGCGGGGGAAACGAACAAGTTAAAACTTGCTAAGCTCCCGGACCGACTTCTCGAGTTTGGCAAGGTTTTCCTTCACTCAAGCTAATTCTCGCACTTTGGTCGATTCGATTCCATTTGTGCTCTCGGTGTATTGATCTGTTCTTGCATGTTCACCGAAGTACTCGCGAGCGCCTTTTTCAAATCTCTCATCTCGAAGTCCATTCCCAAAACCTGCTTTTTCAAGTCCAATAAATATCCAACAACGAGTAAAGGCTGCGGAATTGGCATTGCTTCCACTTGGACCAGCGGAATGAGTTTGGAAACTAGGAGCTTCCCTTTCAGCCCTTTCCTTCTCGGCGGGTGAGGATTCTTCATGTTCAGGGAAGTGGGATGCATAAACCTCCTCAGGGTCAGCACCAGACCTACTCACATCACTAAAATGTAGTGGCGATATTGTCCCATCTTTTGCAGCAACTCCCCCTGTGTGAATGCTAGTGGGTGGAGTAGAAAATTCATCGCCAACATCCATTTCAGCACTTGGATGTTTCTCGGTCTCTTCCCCAGCAAAGGATGGCTCAAAACCTGCAACCATATCCTCTTGCTGTTTGCTTTCTTCCTCATCCTTCTTCCTCCTTTCTTCTTCTTCTCTTCTCGGTTCTTCCTCTTCTTCTTCCCTTCTTCTTTCTTCTTGACTTTCCTCTCTCTCTCTCTTCTTCTCTCTCGTTCCTCTTCTCTTCTTCTCTCCTCTTCTTCTCTTCTTTTTCTTTCTTCTTCTCTTCTCTTTCTTTCCTCTTCTCTTTTCCTCTGTCTCTCGGCTTCCTTCTCCTCTGCTTCTCTTCTCCTTCTCTCTTCAGCCTCTGTTCTCAAAACAACAGGGCTCCTCATCCTAGAGAGAGTGGACAGAGTCATGGCATCTTCTTCATCCTCCTCATCTTGCAAGATGATTTTCCTTCTTTTCTTTTCAGCCATGGGCTCTTTGCCCTTTCTTTTCGACGAAGCGGTGGGGATCTCTTTTGAAGGTGTTTCCCTCCTCAACCTTTCCGTCTTTGCATTCGGTTCTGGAAATTTCATCTTCATCACCATTTTCTCACCAACAAGCATCGAATTCAACTTAGTTGGGCATAAAGATGCAGGTACTTGAATATCGAAATGCCTAAAAAGTTTGGTGATGATGGATGAATAAGGCAGTGACCCTTATCCTTTACCACGAGTTCTATACATATGGAAAAGAATGACATGCGGGAGAGAAAAGGGTGCATACAGTTGATGGCAAACATCGGCTTTGCCTCTATTTTGGAAACATCAGTCTTCGAGGTCGTCTTTGGCTGGATGCAGTTGATGACTATTTTATGCAACAAAACATTCGTGGCATTCATCCTAGTGTAGGATATCTTGCCTTCAACAGTTCTATCTCGTACAATATCCAAGGTTGCATAGGCTGTTGAGACCTTGATTGGCTGGAAACTCCTTCTTTCCACACCAATAATGTCAGCCAGCAAGTCAACATCAACAACATAGTCTTTGTCCATGAAAGAAAAGGACAAATGATTTGCATCTAAAAAGATAGATTCGAGTAAAAGTAAGCCGCCGGTTCGAGTGGGCCACGCCAGTCATATACGTGCAGAAATTCTCCAGTTGCAACCTAGCAAACTTCCCTCTTAAATTAATCTTTATCGAATCTAGGAAATCAAAATCTACACTCCTCGGATTGACCACTCCCCTCTTCAATAGCTTCACATAAACTTGCTCATGCTCCTTCGACCGAAATAGACTTCCCGAAGGACAAACAGTATTAGCAGCCACACCAAAACGAGGTTCAAAGTGAGAGAACAATCTCTCATCATCATCTAGGGTCTCAGCGGGAGTATTTTCAAGTGGATTACTCGAAATATTCTCCAGCGTCCTCTGTGCAGTACCTTCACCAACAACATTCAACTTCTCCATCTCCATCAAAAATGCATACTCGCTCTTAAACCCTCTTTCCTTCAAATATTCCTCGATCGTCTTAAGGCTAACCTTTCCATCTTTAAGCCTTTTATAGAGATCGTAAGCCACATTAGGTTTGAGAGTTCTTACCGGTTCTGCCTCCGTAACCACTTCCTCAAAGTGTTGACTTTCGGCTTCTTGTTGAGGCGAATCTTCTTCCGTTAGATCCACTCGAGTAGGACTTCTTGCTGTCTCTGTGGTCCCCTGCTAGCAATTCTAGCAGACTTGTGAGACGACATTCTTGGAGAGCAAGCAAGAATTCAACTTGAACGCGAAGAAAAATGGAAACTTTGTGACGAGAAATGGATGGAACAGAAACGGTAAATGGGATCTTTTAGGGTTTTGAAAGTGAAAGGGTGTGAGGATGAATCGTAAAGGAAAAGCTGTGAGTGAAAAGTGACGGTTCGAGTGTATAAATAGTGAGAGAGATAACACGGGAATACGAATCGTTGCCAAAAAGTAAAGGTAAAAAACTATCAAAAATAAACTGTAACATCGAAAAAGAAAACTGCCTTTTTGAAAATGCAAACTGCCATAATTACGTGTCAGAAAAAGAGTAAAAACAGATTTTGAAATATCGAATTTGAAATAGCGAAAAATAATTACCAAAAGTAAAATAAAGAGAGAGTCAAAATGCGTAAAGAGATTAAACAGAGTCTGACAGTTGTTCAGACTGTACCTCTGAGTCTGAACCCTTTTTTAGACTTTACCTTTGCGTCTGAGCACAATTAGTCTTTATGTAGAGTCTGAAACACTTTCAGACCTTGCTTTGAGTCTGAGCCGCCTTCAGACCTAGCGTTAAGTCTGAACCACCTTTAGACTTAGCGATGAGTCTGAACCGCCTTCAGACTTTAATTTTGAGTCTGATCATCTTAAAATTCCACGATACTCAGTCTTGAGCGAATTGATTCAAAGTGAGCCTTCTCTAGGGGCTTTGTGAATATGTCTGCTAATTGATTCTTTGAATCTACATGCTGAATCACCACATCTCCATTTTGAACATGATCTCGAATAAAATAATGCTTGATTTCAATGTGCTTTGCTCTTGAATGAAGTATAGGATTCTTTGTGAGGTTGATTGCGCTTATGTTGTCACATTTGATTTCCGTATATGTTTCATCAACTCTAAAGTCTCTTAATTGCTGTTGCATCCATAGAATTTGAGAGCAGCAACTTCCAAGGGCTATGTACTCTGCTTCAGCGGTTGAAAGAGCCACGGTACCCTGTTTTCTTGAGAACCAAGACACCATCCTGTTTCCCAATAATTGACATGTACCTGTAGTGCTTTTTCTATCTACTCTACAACCAGCAAGGTCAGCATCATAATATCCTAGGAGAGTAAAATCTCCTTGCTTAGAATACCATAGACCTAGCTTAGATGTAGTTGCAACATATTTAATGATACGCTTAACAGTAGTCATATGAGATTCTTTAGGGTTAGATTGAAATCTAGCACATATGCAAACACTAAACAAAATGCCAGGTCTAGAAGCTGTAAGGTAAAGAAGTGACCCGATTATACTTCTGTATAGTTTTTGGTCTACACTTTTCCCTTCTTCATCTTTATCCAGCTTTGATGAGCTTGACATAGGAATTTCTATTTTCTTGCAATTCTCCATTCCAAACTTCTTGATAAGGTCTTTTGCATACTTCTCTTGATGGATGAAAGTTCCTTCACTTGATTGTTTGACTTGAAGACCCAAAAAGAAGTTTAGTTCTCCCATCATGCTCATCTCAAATTCATTCTGCATATCCTTTGAAAAATTCTTGCAAAGTTTCTCATTAGAAGAGCCAAAAATAATATCATCAACATAAATTTGAATAAGTATGAAATCCTCGCCTTCTCTTTTTATAAATAAGGTAGTATCTATTTTACCTTTAGAGAAGCCATTTTGTATTAAAAAGTTGCTTAACCTTTCATACCATGCTCGGGGTGCTTGTTTTAAACCATGTAAGGCTTTCTTCAGCTTGAATACAAGGTTTGGTCTTTTAGGATCTTCAAATCCTGGTGGTTGTTCCACATAGACTTCTTTTTGGATAATTCCATTCAGGAATGCACTTTTTACGTCCATTTGGAATAACCTGAAATTTTTAAAGCAAGCAAAAGCAAGAAGTAATCTTATAGCTTCTAACCTTGCCACCGGAGCATAGGTTTCATCATAGTCGATGCCTTCTTCTTGTGTGTAGCCTTTTGCCACAAGTCTTGCTTTATTCCTTACCACTTTTCCTTGTTGATCAAGCTTGTTCCTGAAAACCCATTTGGTACCAATGATTGATTTACCTTTTGGTTTAGGAACTAGCTCCCAAACGATGTTGATTTTGAATTGATTCAATTCTTCTTGCATTGCTTCGATCCAGCTTTCATCTCTCAATGCATCTTCTATATTTTTCGGTTCGATCTCAGAAATTAGTGCAAGAGTACTAGAAGCTTCTCGTCTTTTAGATCATGTACGAACTCCTTCATCAATATTGCCAATGATGAGGTCCGGGGATGACTTGACTTTTGCTTCCAACTTGTAGTTGGTTTGTCAATTTGGTGAAGCTCTTCTTCAGTTGGAATTTCTGAATCTGTTTGAGGCTCAGTGTCTGGAGCTTGATTTTCTTCAAGAGAGTTTGTGAAATGGGCTAGTGAATCAACCTAGAGGGGGGTGAATAGGTTGTTGCGGAATTCTTTTGGAATCTTTTGCGATGCAATATGTTGATATCAAAGATATATTAATAATAAACAGATTACGTATTCGCAAAGTAAATAGAGTAGGGTAAGAGAGAATTGACACAAGGATTATAGTGGTTCGGCTTAGACCAAGCCTACGTCCACTCTCCACGCCGGCAGCCAACCTGGCTGTAATCACTATGTAGCAAAAGAGTGCCTTTACAGTAGACGGATTAGACTTCTTCAATTGACAGTCTCTTCTTCGCACTATATCTCACTCTCTTTGATACACAATTTGAATATGAAAGACTTTAGAGAACAAGTGATTTTGGAAATTCTAACATCAAGATATTTCTACCAGTCTCTCCTTGTTTCCAAGCAACGTCGATCCACCTTAAATAGTCTTCGTGCCATCATACCCGTTGACACTTACCAAAACATTCATCCAATCAACCCGTTGGACTGAATCAATTTAAGTGATCTTCTTGTCCCGAAAACGTAAGTAGACAGCAGCTTATCAATCCTGTTCGTCCATACAATCAGGATCTTGAGTTCCCAAAATTAGATTCTTCCAAAAATAATCTTGATCTTCAACGGATAAAATCCGAAGAATCAAATCTTCCAAGCTCTTGATCATAGCCGAGATATTCCATGGTTAAGATTAGGAAATACGAAATCCAATATCTATCTTTCCGTAGTCATAGGAATAATCATGTCGCCAGCTGTAAAAATCGCGAACTTGTCTTTAGACTTAGATTTGGGTCTTAAGGGTCATCGATCAAACCGAGTCTTGAAGGTCTTCGGACGGAAACCGAGTCTTGACCGACTTCGACGGAAAAACTTCGGACCGAAATTCTGGGTCCGACTGTCTTTGAAAACCTTTAGACCTTGACAACTTCGGACGTAGTCGACGAGTCTTAGAGTCCTTAGACCACACTGTTGAGGCTGTTTTGTCAACTTCAAAACTCCAAGAGATTTTTCTTCAACAATCTCCCCCTTTTGATGGTGACAAAACCCTCGACAGATTTGTGAATTAAAAACCTGCAAGGAAAAACTTATATATATTTTGAGGATTATATCTCGCAAAAGCAGTGTTAGTCCAATAACAATTATCCTCACAAAATATAGTAATCCCGCAATCAAATTCACAAGTCTAAATCCAAATCATCACATCAGCATAAGGTCATAGAAGTTCAAACAACCCAATTGAAATCCGAAATAAAACAGTCTAAATAAAATCAAACTTCAAAATAAATAAAAATGTCCAAGCTTCCTCAGCTTCAAAAAACTTCAATCAAATCTTCAAAACCTGCAATCAAATCTGCGCAACTCTCCCCTTTTTGTCCCATCAAAGAGGTAGAGTGAATTGGAGATAAAGTTTTGAAAATTTTTAGGGGCTGCGGGGAAACGAACAAGCTGAAACTTGCTAAGCTCCCGGACGACTTGTCAAGTTTGGCAAGATTTTCCTTCACCGAAGCCAATTGCGCACCGGTCCGATTTGACTCCACTTGTGCTCTCGGTGCATTGATCTGTTCTTGCATGTTCACCGAAGTACTCGGCGGTGCCTTCTTCAAGTCTCTCATTTCAAAGTCCATCCCAAAACCTGCCTTTTTAAGTCCAAAGATAACATCCAACAGCTGTGAAAATGCTTTGTGGAATTGGCATTGCTTCCACTTGGACAAGCGAAATGGGTTTGAAAACTCGGAGCTTCCCTTTCAGCCCTTTCCTTCTCGGCGGTGAGGATTCTTCATGCTCGGGAAGTGTGATGCAAAGACCTCCTCGGGGTCGCACCGGACCTACTCACATCACTAAAATGTAGTGGCGATATTGTTCCTTGTTACGCAGCAACTCCCCCGAATGAATGCCGGTGGGTGGAGTGGAAAATTCATCGCCAACATCCACATCAGCACGAGGATGTTTCTCGGTCTCTTCCCCAGCAAAAGATGGCTCAAATGCAGCAGCCATATCCTCCTGCATTTTGCTTTCTTCCTCAGCCTTCCTTCTTCTTTCTTCTTCTTCAGCTTTCCTCTGTCTCTCTTCTTCTCTTCTTCTCTTTTTCTCTCCTCTTCTTCTCTCCTCTGCCTTTCCTCTTCCTTTCTTTTCCTTTCCTCTTCTTCTTTCTTTCTCTTGCTTCTCTTTCCTCTGTTTCTCTGCTTCCTTCTCCTCTGCTTCTTTTCTCTCTCTCTCTTCAGCCTCTGTTCTCTGGATTACAGGGCTCCTCATCCTAGAGAGAGTGGACAAAGTCATGGCATCTTCTTCATCCTCCTCGTCTTGCAGGATGATCTTTCTTCTTTTCTTTCCAGCCATGGGCTCTTTGCCCTTCCTTTTTGATGAAGTAGTGGGAATCTCTCTTGAAGGTGTTTCCCTCCTCAACCTTTCCAATGTTGCAGTCAGTTCTGGAAATTTCATCTTTATTACCATCTTCTCACCAACGAGCATCGAATTCAACTTTGTTAGGCACAAAGATGCAGGGACTTGAATATCAAAATGCCTAAACAATTTGGTGATGATTGATGAATAAGGCAGCTGACCCTTATCCTTCACCACTGTCCTATACATATGGAAAAGTATGACATGTGAAAGTGAGAAAGGTCTGCCCCGGTTGATGGCAAACATCAGCTTTGCCTCTGTTTTGGAAACATCGGTCATCGAGGTCGTTTTTGGCCGGATGCAGTTGATGACAACTTTATGCAACAAAACATTGGTGGCATTCATCCTAGTGTAGGATATCTTGCCTTCAACGAGATCTGTCTCGTACAATATCCAATGTTGCATAGGCTGTTGAGACTTTGATTGGCTGGAAACTCCTTCTTTCCACACCAATGATGTTAGCCAGCAAGTCAACATCAACAATATAATCTTTGTCCATGAAAGAAAAGGACAAATGATTTGCATCCAAAAAGGATAGATTCGAGTAAAAGTAAGTGTCAATTCGAGTGGGCCACAGTCATATCCATGCAGAAATTTTCCAATTGCAACCTAGCAAACTTCCCTCTCAAATTAATCCTTATTGAATCTAGGAAGTCAAAATCCACACTCCTTGGATTGACCACTCCCCTTTTTAATAGCTTCGCATAAACTCGTTCATGTTCCTTCGACCGAAATAAACTCCCCGGAGGACAAACAGTGTTGGCAACCACACCAAAACGAGGCTCAAAATGAGACAAGAGTCTCTCATCATCATTTAAAGTTTCAGCAGGAGCATTCTCAAGTGGATCGCTCGGAATATTTTCCAGCGTCCTTTGTGCAGTGCCTTCACCAACAATCTTTAGCTTTTCCATCTCCTTCAAAAATGCATACTCACTTCTAAATCCCCTCTCCTTCAAATACTTTTCGATTGTCTTAAGGCTAACCTTCCCTTCTTTGAGCCTTATATAGAGATCGTAAGCTACATCTGGCTTAAGAGTTCTTACCGGTTCTGCTTCGGTAACAACTTCCTCAGAATGTTGACTCTCCGCTTCTCGTTAAGGCGAATCTTCCTCTGTTAGGTCCACCCTTGTAGGACCCTCTTGCTGTCTCTGTGGTCCCCTGCTTGCAATTCTGGAGGACTTACGAGACGACATTCTTGTAGAGCAAGCAAAGTTTCAACTTGTACGTGAGGAAAAATGGAAACTTTGAGGCGAAAAAGGGACGAAATGGAAATGGCAAAAGAAGATTTTTAGGGTTTTGAGAGTGAAAGAGTATGAAGTTGAATCGCAATGGAGTAGGCGAGAGTAAAAGTGACGGTTTGAGAGTATAAATAGTGGGAGAAAAATCACCGGAATATGAATCGTCGCCAAAAAGTGAAAGAAAAGAATTGCCAAAAATAAACCGTAAAAAGAAAACTGCCCCTTTTTGAAAATGTAAACTGCCATTAATGTATGTCAGAAAAAGAGCGAAAAGGGATTTTGAAATACTGAAAAGTAATTACCAAAAATATGTTAAAGAGAGAATACGAAAAGGAAATTCGTAAAAGATAAAATAGTACGAGTCGACGGATGTTCGGACTTTACCTTTGAGTATGAACCCTTTTCAGACCTTACCTTTGTGTCTGAGCACAATCAGACTTTACGTAGAGTCTGAAACGCTTTCAGACCTTGCTTTGAGTCTGAGCCGTCTTCAGACCTAGCGTTGAGTCTGAACTACTTCTAGACTTAGCGATGAGTCTGAACCACCTTCAGACTTTAGCGATGAGTCTAAATATCTTCAAAATTCACAATTCCCAGTCTTGAACAAATTGATTCAAAGTGAGCCTTCTCTAGGGGTTTTGTGAATATATCCGCCAATTGATTCTTTGAATCTACATGCTGAATTACAACATCTCTACTTTGAACATGATCTCGAATGAAATGATGCTTGATTTCAATGTGCTTTGCTCTTGAATGAAGTATTGGATTCTTTGTGAGGTTGATTGCACTTTGGTATTGTCACATTTGATCTCCGTATTTGTTTCATCAACTCCAAAGTCTCTCAATTGCTTTGCATCCATAGAATTTGAGAGCTGCAACTTCCAAGAGCAATGTACTCGCCGGCGGTTGAAAGAGCCACGGTACCTGTTTTCTTGAGAACCAAGACACCATCTTGTTTCCCAATAATTGACATGTACCCGTAGTGCTTTTTCTATCCACTCTACAACCAGCAAGGTCAGCATCAGAATATCCAAGAAGAGTAAAATCTCCTCTTTTAGAATACCATAGTCCTAGCTTAGATGTAGTTGCAACATATTTAATGATACGCTTAACAGCAGACATATGAGATTGTTTAGGATCAGATTGAAATCTAGCACAAATGCAGACACTAAACAAAATATCAGGTCTAAAAGCTGTAAGGTAAAGAAGTGACCCGATTATACTTCTGTATAGCTTTTGGTCTACACTCTTCCCTTGTTCGTCTTTATCCAGCTTTGATGAGCTTGACATAGGAGTTTCTGTTCTCTTGCAATTCTCCATTCCAAACTTCTTGATAAGGTCTTTTGCATACTTCTCTTGATGGATAAAAGGTCCTTCACTTGATTGATTGACTTGAAGTCCCAAAAAGAAGTTTAGTTCTCCCATCATGCTCATCTCAAATTCGTTCTGCATACACTTCGAAAAATTCTTGCAAAGTTTCTCATTAGACGAACCAAAGATGATGTCATCAACATAAATTTGAACAAGTATGAAATCCTTGCATTCTCTCTTTATAAATAGGGTAGTATCTACTTTACCTTTAGAGAAGCCATTTTGGATTAAAAATTGCTTAACCTTTCATACCATGCTCGAGGTGCTTGTTTTAAACCATATAAGGCTTTTTTTCAGCTTGAAAACAAGGTTTGGTCTTTTAGGATCTTCAAATCCTGGTGGTTGTTCCACATAGACTTCTTCTTGAATGACTCCATTTAGGAATGCGCTTTTCACCTCCATTTGGAATAACCTGAAATTTTTAAAGCAAGCAAAAGCAAGAAGTAATCTTATAGCTTCTAACCTTGCCACATGAGCATAGGTTTTGTCATAGTCGATGCCTTCTTCTTGTGTGTAGCCTTTTGCTACAAGTCTTGCTTTATTCCTTACCACTTTTCCTTGTCGATCAAGCTCGTTCCTGAAAACCCATTTGGTACCAATGATTGATTTTCCTTTTGGTTTAGGAACTAGCTCCCAAACGTTGTTGATTTTGAATTGGTTTAGTTCTTCTTGCATTGCTTCGATCCAGCTTTCATCTTTCAATGCATCTTCTATATTTTTTGGTTCAATCTCGAAATTAGTGCAAAGCACTTTGGAAGCTTCTCGTCTTTTAGATCTAGTACGAACTCCTTCATCAATATTGCCAATGATGAGGTCTCGGGGATGACTTGACTTTTGCTTCCAATTTGTAGTTGATTTGTCAATTTGGTGAAGCTCTTCTTCGCTTGGAATTTCTGAATTTGTTTGAGGTTACGCGTCGAGGCTTGATTTTCTTCATGAGAATTTGTAGACACTTGCCCAGACTCTAAATCTTCGGTTGAGTCTGATTTTGTAAAGAATCTTCAAACTTCACATTCATGGATTCTTCCACGGTTTGAGTGCGTTTGTTGAAGACTCGAAGGCTTTGCTTGTCATGGAGTAGCCAAGGAAAATTCCTTCATCTGATTTTTCTTCAAACTTACCAATTCGATCACTTGAATTCTTTAGGATAAAACATTTACAACTGAATACATGAAAGTATGAAACAATTGGTTTCTTACCTTTGAGCAGTTCATAAGGTGTCTTTTCTAATATAGGTCTTAGGAAAATTCTATTTATAATATAACAAGCAGTAAAAGTGGCTTCAGCCCAAAAATGAGGTGATATATTACTTTCAATTAAGGGAGTTCTTGCCATTTCTTGCAAAGAACGATTTTTCATTTCTACAACTCCATTTTGTTGTGGAGTGTATGGAGATGAAAAATTATGTTGAATACCATTGTCATCACAATATTTGGCAAAATCATGATTTTCAAATTCTCCACCATGGTCGGTTTAATACTCGAAATTGCATATCCTTTTTCAATTTGAATCTTCTTTGCAAATTTAGTAAAATGAATCAATGCATCGATTTATTTGTAAGAAAGAAAACCCAAGTAAAACGAGAATAATCATCAACTATAACCAAGCAATATCTTTTACCTCCAATACTTTGTACTCTTGTTGGCCCAAATAAATCCATGTGTAATAGCTGCAAAACACGATTAGTAGATACTTGATTTATAGATTTAAAGGAATTTCTAACCTGTTTACCAAGTACACAGGGAGTGCACAATTCATGCTTTTGATACTTGAGGTTAGGAAGTCCTCAAACAAGCTTTTTGGATGATACTTTTGCAATTTGCTTCAGATTGACATGTCCAAGCTTCCTATGCCAGAGGATGACTTCATCTTGAATTGATATTAAGCATTGAGGACTGTCAGACCTTATATCTAGCAAATAGATATTCCCATGTCTTCGACCAGTAAATGACTGTGAAAGATCTTTGCTTGTTCCAGAACATGTATCCTCTTGAAAATTGATTTTGTATCCCGAATCGCATAATTGACTAATACTCAATAGATTGTAGTTCAATCCTTCAACAAGAGAGACATTGTTGATTGTGAGATTTCCAATCATCATAGTTCCTTGACCAACAATCTTACCCTTGTTGTTACCACCAAAATAGACATTTCCTCCTTTTATATGAAAGAATTTTGTAAAACAACTTGAGTCTCCTGTCATGTGTCGTGAACATCCACTGTCCAAATACCACTTGACTTTCTTCTTGAAGGTAACCTGCAATTAAAAGAAAGACTCATGTCTTCTTTGGTACCCAGATCTTCTTGGGTCGATCATTGTTAGTAGTATAAACAGTCTTTGCCCAGCTCTTCTTAACAGGTCTTCAAACTTTGGGACATTTCTTTTCAAAATGATCTACACTTTTACATCTTGAACAAGTAAGGGCATGTCTACCAACAGGCTTTACAAAAACTTTGTGGAAATGATTTTTATAAAAAGTTTTTGATGGCCTATTCCCGATTCTTTCCTTTACTTTTGGGAAATCGATCAAAGGAACGGTTTCTTGTGTCATTCCTAAACCGGATTTATTAAAGTAAGGTCTTTGGATAGAAAGAATCTTATCCAACTTTTCAGAACCTATTGAAAATTTCTTTGAGACTTTCAATGAGTCTTCTTTCAAGCAAGCATTCTCTTTTGAAAGATCATTCTCATTTTCTTTCGAAACAGCAAGGGACTTGTCTAGACTTTCAACTTTTTCATGTAAGATTTTTTTCTTGTTGTTTCAGTTTGGAATTCTCCCTTTTCAATTCAGAAATCCTTTTAAGAGAGCCTTTAAGACTGAGACAAAGTTCATCAATATATTTTGATACTTTGGTAGGAATTTTTAGATTTCTAACCTTGATACCATTGTTTGAGTCTGAGTCTGAATAAGTCCGAGTCCGAGTGCGAGTCTCGAATTTGCGTCCGAGTCGAATCGAGTCCGAGTCCGCCATAAGACATATATTTGCATATTCTTCATCACTCTCCTCACATTCGGTGTCACTCCACGTTTCAGCTTTGAGTGCTTTCTTGAACTTTTCAGATTTTCCTTTCTTTTTCTTCAATAAGGGACAGTTGGGTCTGACGATGTGCCCTTTTTCTTGCATTCAAAGCAAACAACTTCTTTGCTGGTATCTTCTTCTTCATTTGATCTCCTTTGAAATCTTTGCTTGTTTTGTTTCTTACCATTGAATCTTCTACCTTTTCTATTCAACCTTCGAACTTTCTAATCGAAGTGCCAATTCTTCATCATCCAAGTCTTCTTTTGAATCGTAACATCGAATCATCATTAGATTTTAAAGCAATTGACTTCTTACCTTTTGTGTCAAATTCCTCATTGAATTGCTCGACTTCATAGGATTGAAGTGTGCCGACCAATTCATCCACTGAAAGAGGATGATCCTCTGTGTTTCTCTTATAGATGTTTTGACATGATTCCAATCTTTGGAGAGCCGTCTCAACAATTTATTGACCTTCATAGGTCCTGAGATTGGTTGTCCTTGGTATGCCAAGCCGTTTACAATTTCTGTAAATTGACTGATCATATTCGTGATGGTTTCTCCTGGCTTCATTTTGAAGGCTTCATATTGACCAAGAAGGATGTTGATCTTGGTTTCTTTGACTCGATCTGTTCCTTCATAAGTAACATGTAGTTTGTCCCAAACATCTTTGGCTGTATCACAAGATGAAATTCTATTATACTCAGTAGGAGAAAATGCGCAATAGAGAGAGTAAATAGCCTTTGCATCAAGAGCATGTCTCTTAGAGATTTCTGCTTGTGGTAACCCTGCTCCATCAGCTATTTCTTTTCCTGTGCTTGATGTAGCTTTAGGAATAATCCCGTTCTCCACTATATCCCATTCCATAGGATCTTTAGATCTTAGGAACGCCTTCATCTTGTTTTTCCATATGTTGTAATCCTTGCCATCGAAGTAGGGAGGTCTGGTATTGCTCTGACCTTCAATTAACCCTAGAGCCAAAACACTAGCCATAGATCTTTAGCTTCAAAAGTAATAACACTTCTAATAAATAAGCAACCTGCTCTGATACCAATTGAAATGGGCTGGTGAATCAACCTAGAGGGGGGTGAATAGGTTGTTGCGGAATTCTTTTGGAATCTTTTGCGATGCAATACGTTGATATCAAAGATATATCAATAATAAACAGATTACGTATTCGCAAAGCAAATAGAGTAGGGTAAGAGAGAATTGACACAAGGATTATAGTGGTTCGGCTTAGACCAAGCCTACGTCCACTCTCCACGCTGGCAGCCAACTAGCTGTAATCACTATGTAGCAAAAGAGTGCCTTTACAGTAGACAAATTAGACTTCTTCAATTGACAGTCTCTCCTACAGCCTTCTACTACTTTCGCACTATATCTCACTCTCTTTGATACACAATTTGAATATGAAAGACTTTAGAGAACAAGTGATTTTGGAGATTCTAACATCAAGATATTTCTACCAGTCTCTCCTTGTTTCCAAGCAACGTCGCTCCACCTTAAATAGTCTCCGTGCCATCATACCCGTTGGCACTTACCAAAACATTCATCCAATCAACCCGTTGGACTGAATCAATTTAAGTGATCTCCTTGTCCCGAAAACGTAAGTAGACAAGCAGCTCATCAATCCCGTTCGCCCATACAATCGGGATCTTGAGTTCCCAAAATTAGATTCTTCCAAAAATAATCTTGATCTTCAACGGATAAAATCCGAAGAATCAAATCTTCCAAGCTCTTGATCACAGCCAGAGATATTCCATGGTTAAGATTAGGAAATACGAAATCCAATATCTATCTTTCCGTAGTCATAGGAATAATCTGTCGCCAGCCTGTAAAAATCGCGAACTGTCTTCAGACTTAGATTTGGGTCTTGAGGGTCATCGATTGAAACTGAGTCTTGAAGGTCTTCGACGGAAACGAGTCTTGACCGACTTCGGACGGAAAAACTTCGGACCGAAATTCTGGTCCGACTGTCTTTGAAAACCTTTAGACCTTGACAACTTCAGACGTAACTGACTGAGTCTTGGAGTCCTTAGACCACACTGTTGAGGCTGTTTTGTCAACTTCAAAACTCCAAGAGATTTTTCTTCAACAGTTTATAGACACTTGGCCAGACTCAAAATCTTTAGGTTGAGTCTGATTTTGTATTGAGTATTCAAACTTCACATTCATGGATTCTTCCACAGTTTGTGTGCGTTTGTTGAAGACTCTGAATGCTTTGCTTGTCATGGAGTAGCCAAGGAAGATTCCTTCGTCTGATTTTTCTTCAAACTTACCAATTCGATCACTGGAATTCTTTAGGATAAAACATTTGCAACCGAATATATGAAAATATGAAACAACTGGTTTCTTACCTTTGAGCAGTTCATAAGGTGTCTTTTCCAATATAGGTCTTAGAAAAATTCTATTTATAATATAACAAGCAGTAGAAGTAGCTTCAGCCCAAAAATGAGGTGAAATATTACTTTCGATTAAAAGAGTTCTTGCCATGTCTTGCAAAGAATGATTTTTCCTTTCTACAACTCCATTTTGTTGTGGAGTGTATGGGGATGAAAAATTATGTTGAATACCGTTATCATCACAGTATTTAGCAAAATCATGATTTTCAAAATCTCTACCATGGTCAGTTTTAATACTTGAAATCGCATATCCTTTTTCAATTTGAATTTTCTTTGCAAACTTAGTGAAATGAATCAATGCATCAGACTTATTTGCAAGAAAGAAAACCCAAGTAAAATGAGAGTAGTCATCAACTATAACTAAGCAATATCTTTTATCTCCAATACTTTGAACTCTTGTTGGCCCGAATAAATCCATGTGTAATAGCTGCAAAACACGATTAGTGGATACTTGATTTATAGATTTAAAGGAATTTCTAACTTGTTTACCAAGTACACAGGGAGTGCATAATTCATGCTTTTGATACTTGAGATTAGGAAGTCCTCGAACAAGCTTTTTAGATGACACTTTTGCGATTTGCTTAAGGTTGACATGTCCAAGCTTCCTATGCCAGAGAATGACTTCATCTTGAATCGATATCAAGCATTGAGGACTCGGACCTTACGTCTAGCAAATAAATATTTCCATGTCTTCGTCCAAGAAAGGATTGAGAGAGATCCTTGCTTGTTCTAGAACATGTATCTTCTTGAAAGTTGATTTTGTATCCAGAATCGCATAATTGACTAATACTCAATAGATTGTAGTTCAATCCTTCAACAAGAGAGACATTGTTGATTGTGAGATTTCCAATAATCACAGTTCCTTGACCAACAATCTTTCCCTTGTTGTTACCACCAAAAGAAATATTTCCTCCTTTTATATGAAAGAGTTTTGTAAAACAATTTGAGTCTCCTGTCATGTGTCTTGAACATCCACTGTCCAAATACCACTTGACTTTCTTCTTGAAGGTAACCTGCATTTAAAAGAAAAACTCATGTCTTCTTTGGTACCCAAATCTTCTTGGGTCCATCATTGTTAGTAGTATAAACAGTCTTTGCCCAGCTCTTCTTAACAGGTCTTCAAACTTTGGGACATTCCTTTTCAAAATGATCTACATTTTTACATTTTGAACAAGTAAGAGTATTTCTACCAACAGACTTTACAAAAACCTTCTGGAAATGACTCTTATAAAAAGTTTTTGTTGGCCTACTCCTAATTCTTTCCTTTACCTTTGGGAAATCGATCAAAGGAATGGTTTCTTGTGTCATTCCTAGACCGGACTTATTAAAGTAAGGTCTTTGGATAGAAAGAATTTTATCCAACTTTTCAGAACCTATTGAAAATTTCTTTGAGACTTTCAATAAATCTTCTTTCAAGCAAGCATTCTCTTTTGAAAGTTCATTCTCATTTTCTTTCGAAACAGCAAGAGACTTGTCTAGACTTTCAACTTTTTCGAGTAAAATCTTTTCTTGTTGTTTCATTTTGGAATTCTCCATTTTCAATTCAGAAATCCTTTTAAGAGAGCCTTTAAGACTGAAACAAAGTTCATCAATGTATTTTGATACTTTGGTAGGAATTTTTAAATTTCTAACCTTGATACCATTGTTTGAGTTTGAGTCTGAATCTGAGTCTGAGTCTGAGTCAGAGCTTGAGTCTGAGTCTGAGTTTGCCATAAGATATATGTTTACATATTCTTCATCACTCTCCTCACATTCAGTGTCACTCCATGTCTCAGCTTTGAGTACTTTCTTGAACTTTTCAGGTTTCCCTTTCTTTTTCTTCAATAAGGGACAGTTGGGTCTGATGTGTCCCCTTTTCTTGCATTCAAAGCAAACAACTTCTTTGCTGGTATCTTCTTCTTCATTTGATCTCCTTTGAAATCTTTGATTGTTTTGTTTCTTTCCATTGAATCTTCTACCTTTTCTATTCAACCTTCTGAATTTTCTAATCGAAGTGTCAATTCTTCATCATCCAAGTCTTCTTCGAATCAGTAACATCGAATCATCATTAGATTTTAAAGCAATTGACTTATTACCTTTTGTGTCAAATTCCTCATTGAATTGCTTGACTTCATAGGATTGAAGTGTGCTGACCAATTCATCTACTGAAAGAGGCATGATCCTTTGTGTTTCTCTTATAGATGTTTTGACATGATTCCAATCTTTGGAGAGCCACCTCAACAATTTATTGACCTTCATGGGTCCTGAGATTGGCTGTCCTTGGTATGCCAAGCCATTTACAATTTCTGTAAATCGACTAAACATATCCGTGATGGTTTCTCCTGGCTTCTTTTTGAAGGCTTCATATTGACCAAGAAGGATATTGATCTTGGTTTCTTTGACTCGATCTGTTCCTTCATAGGTGACGTGCAATCTGTCTCAAACTTCTTTGGCTGTTTCACAAGATGAAATTCTATTATATTCAATAGGAGATAATGCACAATACAGAGAGTAGATACCCTTTGCATCAAGGGCTTGTCTCTTTGAGACATTGGTGTGCGTTGTTCCCACTCCATCAGGTAATTCTTTCCCTGTAATAGATACAGCTTTAGGAGTAATTCCATTCTCCACTACATCCCACTCCATAGGATCCTTGGATCTTAGGAATGCCTTCATCTTGTTTTTCCATACGTTGTAATCCTTGCCATCGAAATAGGGAGGTTTGGTATTGCTTTGTCCTTCAATTAATCCTAGAGCCAAAACACTAGCCATAGATCTTTAGCTTCAGAAGTAGTAACACTTCTAATGAATAAGCAACCTGCTCTAATACCAACTGAAATAGGCTAGTGAATTAACCTAGAGGGGGGTAAATAGGTTGTTGCGGAATTCTTTAGGAATCTTTTGTGGTAGAATACGTTGATATCAAGATATATCAAAAATAAATAAAGCACGTATTCATAAAGTAAATAGAGTAAGGTAAGAGAAAATTAACACAAGTATTATAGTGGTTCGACTTAGTCCAAGCCTACGTCCACTCTCCACGCTGGCAGCCAACTGGCTGTAATCACTATGTAGCAAACGAGAGCTATTACAGTAAACGAACTAGACTTCTTCAATAGACAGGTCTCTCCTACAGCTTCCTCTTTTCGCTTTCGCACTATATCTCACTCTCTTCAATACACAATTTGAACATGAAAGATTTTTAGAGAACAAGTGATTTTGGAGATTCTAACATCGAGATTTTTCTACCCAGTCTGTCCTTGTTTCCAAGCAACATCGATCCACCTTAAATAGCCTCCGTGCCTTCATACCCGTTGGCACTTACCAAAAATTCATCCAATCAACCCGTTGGACTAAATCAATTTAAGTGATCTCCTTGTCGACGAAAACGTAAGTAGACAGTAGCTCGTCAATCTTGTTCGCCCATACAATCGGGATCTTGAGTTCCCAAAATTAGATTCTTCCAAGAATAAACTTGATCTTCAACGGATAAAATCCGAAGAGTCAATCTTCCAAGCTCTCGATCACAGCTAGAGATATTCCATGGTTAAGATTAGGAAATACGAAATCTAATATCTTACTTTCCTTAGCCATAAGAATAATTTGTGGCTAGCTTGTAAAAATCGCGAGCTGTCTTCAGACTTAGATTTGGGTCTTGAAGGTCATTAGACTGAAACTGAGTCTTGAAGGTCTTCAAACTGAAACTGTGTCTTGACTGACTTCAGACGGAAAAACTTCGGGCCCGAACTTCTGGGTCTAACTGTCTTTGAAATCCTTTAGACCTTGAAAACTTCAGACATAACTGACTGAGTCTTGGAGTCTTTAGACCGTACTGTTGAGGCTGTTTTGTCAACTTCAAAACTCCAAGAGATTTTTCTTCAACAACAAGCCCTCAACTTTTCTCTCCTTTTTTTGCTACACAAAGGACAAACTCAAGATCACATTATACTAGAATCTGACTATCTAGAAATGGTTGAGACGCTTCAAAACCCTAGCCACATATGATGGGAGAATAGAGCACTCTTCGCTGAGGCTAATGTATTGCTTCGACTCTTCCCTAACCTAGATCTAAGGCACTGTTGACGGGAGACAAACTTTGTGGCCGATTGGGCGGCAAACGCCCATGGACAAAACCTTCTCCCCTCTAACTGGGCTAAGTCCCCCCCTCCTTTTCTGTTCGACCTCATTTGTACTGAGGCGTTAAACTCTTGTATCTTTGCTACCAGTTAATGAAGTTTTTACCTCTTTCGACCCAAAAAAAAAAAAAAAAAAAAAAAAAAAAAAAAAGACCTCCCGAAGAACTTTGCTATCGTGCTGAGAACTTGGCACTAGAATGGGACTGAGAAGCTTTGTTCTTACCTTGCGTCAACAATTTCACTTTTAACTACTCCTCATTATATCTAGGCCGAGCTTGTAAATATATTTCCTTTTTGCATAGGATGTACTTATATTTTAGTATGCCTTGTCGATTGTATTATGTACATATATCAAATGACTAGATTCGTGTAGTAGATCCTTTGCCTAGCTTTAGCTCCTTTAAGATATTGTCTCAAACTGATCTTCTTTCAAAATTTATACATGGTGCTAGTCTCTTCTAATTTGAATCACCAATGGATAACCAAATGGTAGCCTCATTCTTCGGACCTAATTAATCGAATCCATCACTTGATCTTATCTTGTCGCTGTACCCATTTTTTTTCGTACAACTTTCCAATTGATAGAGCCAGGATAACTCTTCATAAAAACAAACCCTGTCAATAGCTATAATCTTTTTAGCCAAAAAAAAAAAAAAAAAAAAAAGAAAAAGCTATAATCTTTGCAATCGATTGATCTTCCAGGCTATGATCTAATAACTTAAGGTCATTTGCACCATTCAATCGAGTATTTTCGTATCTCCAAGGACGCGATGATCTTGCGGATCATAATTGCTTCCTTGACTCCTCAGCTTCCCCTACAATCCCTGAGGCTTCAATTACTTTCATCTGTGACACATTAATGCATGTCCCTCGAACATCTACGATTAACCCGGTGATGTTTTCCTCCATTATCCATGATCTTCCCAACCATCACAGACTTTGGCTATAAATAGCACCTCTTCCCAGTGAGGTTCACTCATCCTTGCAAATTGCCTTCTTCCTTCCTTCTAAAGATGGTTGAACCCCGAGTAATCCCCTTAATTCACATCTTCTTGGTTGAAACTATTAAGGAATGGAAGCAACTCTACGAGTTGTTCTCTAGAGGTTTGGCTTTCATAGCCAAAGACGAAGAAAAAGAAGCTGCCGTGAGGAGGCTCCTCCTGTAGATGGACGTCACCCCAGTCATAGGTTTCAAGCTCCACCGCCAATACAATACCTTTTGTCTCCTTTTCTCATAAGGTTGAAAGACTTACAAGCTCAACTTTACCCAAATTGAGGAAAAGGCCGTCTTATAAGAGTGGGCTATATCCCTCGACTAGCGTACTGACCTCGCTGCTCGCACATTGAATTGGTATCGCAAGTTACTTGCTTCGGCAGAAAAGAAAGCGTCCCAAATCGGTGATTAGCAAGCTCGGTTAGAACGCAGACTCACTAAGGAGCAGGAGCAGATTGCAGCTGGGAGATCTCGCCTCACTACCTAGCATATCTTTGGGCTAAATGAGCAGCTGTCTGACATTGGCCTGGAAATTGGTATTCTCAATTATCTTGTTGCCGAGGTAAGAAACCGTTTGTGCTTGTAGGATGCAAAGATCGAGGCCCTAGAGAAAGAGTGGGACCACATCTTCGAGAGGGCCTACGAGATGCATCCACAGGTGGTCCAGAGCAAACAGTCCAATTCTCACATGGAGGGGCATCTGAAGGACTTCCTGATAGCGATCAAAGCCCAACTAGAGTTCATCCCTATTGCCAACCCCGTAGCCCGTGTTGCATCTTAGCCATCTCCACAGGACCTAGACGTGTGACCCGCACTGTTTTCGGACTAGCTTTTCCGTCTCAGCTAACCTAGGACTAAATGTAGGTTTGCCTGTGTAATGTTGTGAATATTTCCCCTTTGCTTGTTTCGGTTATAGTGGTGTGTTGCTCGATTCAATGAATGAAAGAAATAATTGAACTTATGTTTCTTCTTCCTTCTCCTTTATTTCCCACATTGTAAGGTAGAATAACTTCAAATATTTTCCATTAATGGACCTCATGGGGAGAGAAGAAAAGAAGAAATGGGAAATAAAGAAAAAGGGCCGAGCTGATCCGACCTTGGGCTGGCCCCATTCATTCTTTTTTATTTTATTCATTCATTTTTAATAATTAATTAAATTTTTATAATTTTTAAAAAAAGCTTAAAAATGAACATTAATAATGCAAACTTCCCTAATATCTTTATGCAATGCGTTTGAACGAAAATATACACGATGCTCTTCAATGAAAATTATTTACTTTACTTACCTTTTCTTTTCTTTTCTTTTTGCTTAGGAACTAATCCCTAATTTTTTGTACAATTAAGTCCTAAATAAAAAGGGCAAAATTTAGGTGTCAACACCTTAATAACTAATCTAGTTCTATATCGTGGTTATGAAGTATGTTCATCTTACTTCGATTTGCTTATTCTTTAAAGCTTTTTTGTCTTTAGGCAACTTCATCAATTCAAAAGTATGATTATCATAAAATGACTGCATTTCAACCTACATAGCATCAAGCCATTTATTTTTGCACTCATCTTCTATTGCTTTTGCATAGTACTCCGATTCACCTACATCAATCAATAATACATACTCATCTTTAAAAAATCTGGTGGAAGGTCATTGGTCTCTAATAGATTTCCTAACTACAATATTCGGTGGAGCATCTAATGGAGCTTCTGGTTCATGAACAATATCATTTGTTTCAATATCTTCAGGGACATGTTCATTATTTAGAACATTCACTTCCCGGTTGCTCCTCATCAACTTGTGCAGGAATATGTGTGAGAAAAACTTGATCTAAGTCCACTGCATCATCACTAACCTATGGTGCTGAAATTATCTTTGATTTCTCAATATCCTATATTATCCGATATTCCATAAACACAATATCTCTGCTTCTTACAATTTTCTTCTCAATTGTATCATAAAATTTATAACCAAATATATCTTGTTCATAGCCAATAAATATGCATTGTCGTGTTTTCACATCAAGTTTAGATATCTCATCTTTGGGGATATGCACGAATGCTTTGCACTCAAAAACATGCAATTAATCATAAGAAACATCTTTGCCTATCTAGACTCTATTAGGAACATCAAATTTTAGAGGAACGCATGGAGTAAGATTTAACACATGTGCAACTATACCTAATGTCACACCGCGATTCACAAGAAAAAGGGTATGACACGGCCGTCCTTTCACCAAAGGACGTAGCCTCAACATAACCAAAATTCAATCCGATATTAACATATATACATCCACACACACATTATATATATGTATATATATATATATATATATATTTGACAAAAGAGCATTCGGTTACAATATCAGAGTATATCTATAATCCACCAAATCAAAACATATACATTTTGCAATAACTAATTTATAAACTTATCAATTATATAAAAGTCATACCAAAAAGTTTCCACTACAAAAGTCTTCCCCGAACAAATGCTCACACTTACTTGCTATTCGCTGAAGAACCTTAAAAACAAGTAAATGAGAGGAGTGAGCTACTACGACTCAGTGAGTAACACATTTCTTCTAAGCGGATTGAGGAATCACTATGCACATTTAAAATACAATTGTAACTCACTTTAACATAATATATATTCATAACTCAAATATCGAAGATACCAATGGTCTAGTATATTAGTCAATCTTATAAAACATGTATAAATGGTCTATTCCATTGATTAATCTCATTAAACTACACATCAATGGTCCATTCCATCGACCAAACTTAAATCACATGTCAATGATCCACTCCATTGACCAAATCATGCTCAAATGTCTAGCCATGGTCACGTGTAACGCTCGTGACAAGACGACCAAGATTCCCCTATTGGCAAGATCTTCACCTATTATTAGCCGGTGGCTTAGCTCACAAGGATATCATAAACTAGTATGCACGTACTCACACCTCTCAAGGTTCACGGAGACATTGAGCATCAACCATCAATCATAATATCCAGTTAACCAACATTAGAAGGAAAGTCATATCACAACTCAAAATTTGATATATAAATATCAAAGCATTCCTCAAAATGTCTTAAGATTCTTTCATAAATAATTTCACAAACCATTTTCAAATAACTATTGAAATCGAATTCGAAATATAATTCCTTCTTTAAAACAACAAAATGGCAGTAATAACTCGATCCTGTTGTTTGCAACAAGAGATGCTTGTTTATCAACTCATAGAATATATAATCCACCATGTTTCTCAAAACATGAGTTTAAAATACAGAGAAGAAATAGTGTCACTCACCTGAGAAAAGCCAAAAATCAACTATGACACCTACTCAAGCCAACACACTCGGATCCCTAATAATTAACGAAAAAACAATATCAAAAGGCCGAGTAGAAAGGATATTCTCATAACGGCTTGCCTATACTAGGCCTACTTGTTGATAAAACGACACCTATGCACCATGAAAGTTCCCATTTAGTGGAAACCCATCATTTTCCGGTAGGTGCGGCCCACGTGCTAGCTTCATCGCGCCATAACTTGCTCCACAAAATTCCGTTTCATGTCGTCTTATAGTCTTTAGAAAGCTCTCTTAATGTACAATAACAGCTCTATTTCAGCTACCCCAAAATAGTACCGAAAACAATAATAAAAAAAAAAAATAGGCTCAAAGTTATTGTTCGCTACAGTTTCAGAATGTGCCCCCAACTTTAAAATTCTGTTCCGGACAAACCGCAAGCTCAAATCACAATCCATAAGATGCTATAGCTTCACAACATCCCAAAGTACCATTTCTACAAAAATATGCAGCTCAATGACTCAAAAATCGGGCTTCGCCACACAAATATCCAAGAAATCCGAATTTCGAGCCCTAATTGTGGTGATTGCTTCAAGTAGATGATTAAAGCCCCAGATCACTTACCGGCGTTGCAAAATAGAGTTGAGTTGGCTTGGTGAGGTGTCCAAGTCATGAGCACGTCAAAATTTTTTTCCCTTTTCCCTTTTTCCTTTCTCTTATTTCTCTCCTCTCCCCTGTTTCTTTATTTCCTCTGCTTCTACCCATGCTCTTCTCTCTCTCTCCCTCTCTCTTTAAAAACACAACCGAAGCTTCCTCAACTTTCCTTCAGCTTCTTTTGTTGACTTTTCAAACCCTTTCTTTTCCTTTTTTTTTTTAAAGCCCATATATTACACCTAAGGTCTCACCCCCAAAGGATCCAAGTAACTTTGATTATGAAAGTAAACATCTTAACTTTTCAACCATTGTCCTATTCATTCTTTCAACTAAGCTATTTAACTAAGGCATCTTGGGAGGTGTCTTTTGATGTTAAATGCTATGTTGTTTGCAATATTCATCAAAATGTCTAATATACTCTCCCTTGTTATCAATTCTAATTTTCAACATGTCTCTCAGTTGAAGCCTGAAACCGCTTAAAATCATATAATTCTTGGTCTTTAGTTTTCAAGGTATAAACCCATATTTGCCTTGAATAATCATGTATGAAAGTAATAAAATAAAGAGTCACTAAGTGATTTTGTCTTCATAGGACCACAACCATTAGAATCCATTAAATCAAGTAAACCTGACTTTCTTGAAAGAGGGAAACTTTGGAATGCAATTCTATTTTGTTTTCTTCTTAAACAATGAACACACCTCTTCAGCAGTGAACTTTTCATATCTGAAAGAAGTTTCTTCTTGGTCAATATTGACAAAACCTTCTCACTAATGTGATTGAGTCTCTTATGTCATAACTTGGCTTTCTCTTCACTGTTTACTACATTAATTTTGTTTGTGGACAACTTTGCTTGCATAATGTACAATGAAAATATTTTTCACCTTTAGTCACAATTAGAGAACCTTTAGTAAGCTTCCATCAACTATCACTAAAGGTGATATAATACCCCTTATCATCTAGCTTGCTTGTAGAAATTAATTTCAAATGAATATCAAGTATATCCTTAACATTATTCAATACTAACCTCGTGCCATTACTGGTCTCTAGGCAAACATCACTAATGTTTACAACTTCAACTAGTCCATTGCTTCCTATGAGATAAAGCATGAATAGATGCACCGACATCAATTACCCAATTGGTATCATGACAATCAAGATTCATCGTGCCATCATCAAAAACAATGAGAAAGTCTTCTTTAAGTACAACAACATGATTGTTATCGTTGTTATTATCACTTTTCTTATCTTTACCTTTTCTCTTTATGTTTATCCTTTTTGAACTGATGACAAAACCTTTAAATATGTCCATTCTAATGGCAATAACAGCACTCAACATTAACAAATCTATTGTATTTGCCTATGTTTTTATCTCAGCTTTTATCTTTATTTCTCAGACCTCGAGATTCGCTTATTCCCACTTTTTCAACAACCAAGGCATCATAACGTGAAAAAGATGATCCTTGTGTTGCTCTTCTCATCTCTTCATTCAAAACACTACTCTTGGCTAAATTCATGGTAATCATACCATTCGGGGTAGAATTAGACAAAGACGTTCAAAATGTCTCTCACGAGTCAGGCAAAGTACTAAACAACTATAACACTTGTATCTCATCATCAAACTTGATTCTCATCGCAGCTAATTGATTTATAATTCCTTAAAAGAATTTAAATGATCAGTCCAATGAAAACCATTTTGATATCTCAAAGCCATCATTTGTTTTATTAGAAATAACTTACGTGTCCTAATTTTTCAAGAATGTAACAGTTCGAGCTTATTCCACAAACTACTTGCATGTGTTTTCTCAATGATAAATTCAAAACATTATCATCTACCCACTACTAAATATAATCACACACTTGATGATGAAATATAGACCATTCATTATCAATTTTATTATTTGGTTTCTCTTAAGCAAATACGGGCAGATAATAATCCTTCACATATAAAAGGTCTTCCATCTTTCTTTTCCAAATATGATAATTTGAATAATTTAATGTAATTATTCTACTCATATCCGTTTCCATTGTTTAACACAAGATAGAAAAATCAAGTAATAACCAAAGCTTTGATACCACTTTGATAGGAGAACAATAACAATTCGAACAATATTAGATTAACGCAGCGGAATAGACTAATCTTCTCTCTTGTGTAAACCTAATAAGTGTTGAAGAAAAATCCTTTAAGTGTTTTGAAGCTAACAAAACATCTTTGTCAGTTAAGTCTGAAGAGTTCAAGATCCAGATGTTTCAATCTGAAGATCTCTAGACTCAACCAAAGTCTGAAGACAGTTAGACTCAAATTTCGGAGTTTGGCCAAGTTGACAGCTTTTCAATCTAACAGTTTAGGATTTTAAAGATTGGATAATATCTTCAATGATTCGTTCTATTTCATGGAAGATCTCTGGCTGGACTTAGCTCAAAGATTATTTGGTTATTCTCATCAAGATTTATCTTGATTTGAATATCCGTTGAAGAACAAGCAAATTTAGAAGGTTCTACTTATGGAAACTCAAGATCTTGATTGTATGGGCGAACAGGATTGATGAGCTATCTTTCACATATATTTGACAGCTTGAAGGGTACCTTAATTGATTCATTCCAACAGGTAGATTGGATGAACTCCTTTGGAAGGTGCTAACGGCTATGAAGGCACGAAGGAGTATTTAAAGGTGGAGTCATTGTTGTTTGAAGAGCGTGTGCTGATAGAAAATTTTAAAGTTTGAACCTCTGAAGCTCCTTGTTCTCAAATTTATTGAGCCATAGTTGTGTACAAAAGGAGAGAAACATACAGTGAGGATTTGTGTGAGCAATAGCCAATACTTTCTATTGAAGAAGTCTAGATCAAAAGCTATACAAATCTCATTTGCTACATAGTGAATTCAGCTAGTGGACTGTCAGCGTGGAGAGTAGACGTAGGCTTGGATTAAGCCGAACCACTATAAACTTCTGTGTTCAAATCTTCTTACCCTAATCTCTTTATTTTATTGCTACACGATTCAAAATTGCTTAAGTGTTTATTTTCAAGTCTTTTTATTCTGATTTTATTTCAAGTTGAGGGATTCGGGTTAAAGGTTTCAAAAGAAAATTATAAACACCTATTTACCCCCCTCTAGGTGTGCTTACTAACCTTTATCAATTGGTATCAGAGTTTGCGTGCTTAATTGTTGGAAGTATTTATATTTCTTAAGCTAAAGATCTATGGCTAGTATTTTGGCTCCAGGTATGATTGAAGGCTAAAGCAACACCAGACCACCCTACTTTGATGGGAAGGAATATAACGTATGGAAGAACAAGATAAAGGTATTCCTAAGATCAAAAGACCCTCTGGAATGGGACATAGTAGAAAAAGGAATTATTTCCAAAGCTACATCATCCACAGGAAAAGAAATAGCAGATGGAGGAGGACTGTCACAAACCGAAATAACAAAGAGACAAGCCCTTGACGCTAAAGCTATTTATTCTCTATATTGTGCTTTATCTCCTACTGAGTATAACCGAATCTCATTTTGTGAAACAGCTAAAGAAGTCTAGGACAGGTTGCATGTCACTTATGAAGGAACGGATCGAGTTAAAGAGACAAAGATCAATATCCTTCTTGGACAGTATGAAGCCTTCAAGATGAAGCCAGGAGAATCCATTATTGACATGTTTAGTCGTTTTACAGAAATTGTAAATGGCTTAGGGTCAGCCAATCTCAGGACTAATGAAAGTCAATAAGCTACTGAGAGGACTCTCCAAAGATTAGAATCACATAAGGACTTCCATAAGAGAAACACAAAGGATCATGCCTCTTTCTGTAGACGAATTGGTTGGCACACTTCAATCATATGAGGTCAAGCAATTCAATGAAGATATAGATCCCAAAGGTAAGAAGTCAATTGCTTTAAAATCTAATGATACTTCTGATGATACAGATTCAAAAGATGACTTGGATGATGAGAGTTAGCACTCTTGATAAGAAAGTTTATAAAGTTAAACAGAAAAGGAAGAAGGTTCAATGGGAAGAGATAGAGCAATCAAATATTTCAAAAGAAATCAAATGAAGAAGATGAAATCAATAAGGATGTTGTTTGCTTCTTATGTAAGAAAAAGGGACACATTAGACCCAATTGTCCCTTGCTAAAGAAAAAGAAAGGAAAAATAGAAAAATTCAAGAAGATACTCAAAGCTGAAACATGGAGCGACATAGAATGTGAAGACAGTGATGAAGATTATGTCAACATTTTTCTTATGGCAAAGTCAGACTCAGATTCAAACTCAGATTTAGAATCAGACTCAGATTCAGAGTCAGACAGTGAGATTAAGGTTAGAAATTTAAAAATTCTTACTAAAGTTTCAAAATATATAGATGAACTTTGTCTTAGCCTTAAAGCCTCTCTCAAAAGAATTTCTGAATTAAAAATGGAGAATTCCAAACTGAGACAATAGGAAAAGGTTTTGATTGAAAAAGTTGAAAACTTAAACAAATGTTTTGCCAAATCAAAAGAAAATGAAACTACTCTTTCAAAAGAAAATATCTGCTTGAAAGAAGACATTTTGAAAGTTACTAAAAAGTTTTCAATAGGATCTGAAAAGTTAGATAAAATTCTTTCAATCCAAAGACCATATTTTAATAAGCCTGGCTCGGGAATGACACCAGAAACTATTCCCTTGATTGATTTTCCAAAGGTAAAGGAAAGAATCAAAAACCGACCCACAAAGTCTTTTTACAAGAATCACTTTCAAAAGGTTTTTATAAAACATGTTGGGCGAAGTGCTCTTAAGTGCTCAAAGTGTAACAGCTTAGAACATTTTGAGAAGGAATGTCCCAAATTTTGGAAACCTGTTAAGAGAGATTGGGCAAAGACTATGTTTGGTACTAACAATGTTGAACCCAAGAAAATATGGGTATCAAAGAAAGGTTGAGTTCCTCATTTAATTGCAGGTTACTATCAAGAAGAAGATCAATGGTACTTGGATAGTGGCTGCTCAAGACATATGATAGGAGATTCAACTTGTTTCACAAATTTCTTACAAGTGAAAGGAGGAAGTGTATCCTTTGGTGGCAACAACAAAGGAAAAATTGTTGGTTGTGGAACCGTGAAGATAAGAAATCTCACAATCAATAATGTATCTTTAGTTGAAGGTTTAAATTATAATCTTCTCAGTATTAGTCAGCTATGTGACACTAGATACAAGATCAACTTTCAAGAAGATACGTGCTCTGGAATAAGCAAAGATCTTTCTCAGTCATTCATTAGACGAAGACATGGAAATATCTATCTACTGGATATAAAGTCTGATAGTTCTCAATACTTGATATCCATTCAAGACAAAGTAATTCTCTAGCATAAAAAGCTTGAACATATCAACATGAAACAAATTGCAAAAGTATCATCCAAAAAATTGGTCTGAGGACTACCTAACCTGAAGTATCAAAAACATGATCTTTGCACACCCTACGTGCTAGGAAAATAGGTTAGAAACTCCTTCAAATCGATAAATCGGGTATCTACTAAACACATTTTACAGCTTTTGCACATGGATTTGTTCAGATCAACAAAAACACAAAGCATTAGAGGAAAAAGGTATTATTTCGTAATAGTAGATGATTATTCTCGTTTTACTTGGGTATTCTTTCTTTCAAACAAATCTTGAGATTGGCTAGTGAATTCACCAAGAGTGGGGGTGAATAGGTTATTGCGGAATTCTTTTGGAATCTTTTACTTGAAGAATACTTTAATATAACGAAAACATCAACAATAAATAGATCATGCATTCACAAAGTAAATAGAGTAGGGTAAAAGAGAATTGACACAAAGTTTATAGTGGTTCGGCTTAATCCAAGCCTACGTCCACTCTCCACGCTGGCAGCCAACTAGTTGTAGTCACTATGTAGCAAATGAGAGCTGTTACAATTCACAAACTAGACTTCTTCAGTAGACAGTCTCTCCTACAGCTTCTTGCTGTTTTTGCACTAGAAGTGACTCTTTGATACACAGATTGAACACGAGAGATTTTAGAGATCAAATTATTTCAGAGGTTCTAACATCGAGATTTTTCTATCAAGTCTCTCTCTCTTATTTTCGAGCAACACCGATCCACCTTAAATAGCCTTCGTGCCTCCATACCCATTGGCACTTTCCAAGAATTCATCCAATCAACCCGTTGGACTGAATCAATTTAAGTGATCTTCACGTCGCCGAAAATGTAAGTAGACAATATCTCGTCAATCCTGTTCGCCCATACAATCAGGATCTTGAGTTCCCAAAATTAGATCCTTCCAAAAATTCACTTGATCTTCAACTGATAAAAATCCGAAGAATAAATCTTCCGAGCTCATGATCACAGTCAGAAATATTCCATGGATAAGTTAGGGAATATAATATCCAAATCTTACTTTCCTTAACCATAAAAATAACCTGTTGCCAGCCTGTCAAAATCGCAAACTGTCTTCAGACTTAGATTTGAGTCTTGAAGGTCTTCAGACTGAAACTGGACTGAAATTGAGTCTTGACTATCTTCAGACGGAAAAACTTCAGACCGAACTTTGAGTCTGACTGTCTTTCAGACGAAAAACCTTTGGGACTCGAATTCTTCAGACTTTATCTACGAGTCTTGGATTCTTCAGACCTTACTCTTGAGGCTATTTGGTCAACTTCAAAACTCCAAGGGATTTTTCTTCAACAATCTCCCCCTTTTTGATGGTGACAAAACCCTCAGCAGAATTGCGAATTTAAAACCTGCAAGGAATACTCATATATACTTTGAGGATTATTTCTGCAAAACAGAGTGTTAGTCCAATAACAATTATCCTCACAAATATAAAAATCCTGCAATGCAAATTCACAAGTCTAGAAATCCAAATATCAAATCATCAAGATAAAGTCATAGAGATTCAAACAGTCCAATCCAAATCAAAATCAAAATGAAAACAGTTCAAGCAAATGAAATAAAAGTTCAAAAAACAAGAACAAGCTTCAAGCTTCAAAAAGCTTCAAATCTACAAACTCTCCCCCTTTTTGTCCCATCAAAGGAGGTAGAGTGAATAAGAGATGATTTTGAAAATGATTCAGGGCTTTCCAGGGAAACGAACAAGCTGAAATTTGCTGAGCTCCTTTACTGTCTTCTCGAGATTTGCAAGAGCTTCCTTCACTGAAACCAACTCTGCACTGTTCTGATTTGATTCCACTTGAGCTCTCAGTGAGTTGATCTGATCTTGCATATTCACAGAAGTACTTAGCATAGCCTTCTTTAAATCCCTCAGCTCGAAATCCATTCCAAACACCTGCTTTTTAAGGTCCAACATAACATCCAACAGTTGTGTAAAAACTGTCGAATTAGCAATACCTCCACTTGGACCAGCAGATTCAGTTCTAGGAGTTTGGAAACTCGGAGCATCCCTCTCAGCCCTTTCCTTCTCTATTGGTAAGGATTCTTCATGCTCTGAGAAATGAGATACATAGACCTCCTCAGGATCAGCACCTGACCTACTCACATCACTAAAGTATAAAGGCGAAATTGTTCATTGCTCTGCAGCAACTCCCCTTGTGTTAATGCCAGTGGGTGGAGTAGAAAATTCCTCGCATACATCTATATCAAAGACCTTTGTGATGTTTCTCGGTCTCTTCCCAGTTGAGCAAATGATGGCTCAAATCTTGCAGCCAAATCCTCCTGCATTACGCTTTCCTCTTCATCCTTCTTCCTTCTTTCTTCTTCTTCTCTTCTCATCTCTTCTTCTTCTTCCCTTCTTCTTTCTTCTTCTTCTGCTTTCCTCTATCTTTCCTCTTTTTCTCTTTGTTCCTCTTCTCTTCTTTTTCTTTCTTCCTCTCTTCTCTTCCTCTTTCCTCTGCTTTTCAGCTTCCTTCTCCTCTACTTCTTTTCTTGCCCTCTCTCCAGCCTCTGTTCTCAAACTAACAAGGCTCCTCAATTTTGAGAGAGCAGACAAAGTCATGGCATCATCCTCATCCTCTTCATCTTGCAGGATGATTTTTCGACGCTTTTTCTCAGCCATGGGCTCTTTGCCCTTTCTCTTTGAAGAAGCAGTGGGGATCTTTTTGGAAGATGTCTCTTCCCTCAACCTTTCCAGTGCAACATTCAGCTTTGGAAGCTTCATCTTCATCACCATCTTCTGACCGACAAGCATCAGATTTAGTTTGGTCAGGCATAGAGGAGCGAGGAATCGAATATCGAAATGCCCGAACGACTTGGTGATGATCGATGAATAAGGCAATTGACTCTTATCCTTAACCACAGTCCTGTACAAGTGGAAAAGAATAATATGTGGGAGAGAAAAGGGTCTGCCCTGGTTGATGGCAAACATCAGCTTGGCTTCGGTCTTGGAGACATCAGTCTTTGAGGTTGCCTTGGGCCGGATACAGTTGATGATGATTTTGTGCAGCAATACATTTGTGGCATTCATCCTAGTATAGGATATCTTGCCCTCTACAGTTCTATCACGCACAATCTCTAGAGTTGCATAGGCTGTGGACACCTTTATTGGTTGGAAACTCCTTCTCTCCACCCCAATAATGTCAGCCAGCATATCAACATCAACTATATAATCCTTGTCCATAAAAGAAAAAGACAACCGATTCGCATCCAAAAACGACAAATTTGAGTAAAATTAAGCAGTAAGTTCAGGATGGGCATTTGTCGTATCCGTGCAGAATCTTTCCAATTGTAGCCTAGCAAACTTCCCTCTAAGATTTATCTTCAACAAATCAAGGAAGTCAAAGTCCACACTTCTTGGATTTACTACACCCCTCTTCAACAACTTCGTGTAAACTCGCTCATGCTCTTTAAACCGAAACAAACTTCCCGAAGGACAAACAGAGTTAGCAGCCACACCAAAACGCAGCTGGAAGTGAGAGAAAAGTCTCTCATCATCATCTAGGGTCTCAGTTGGAGTATTTTCAAGCGGATTACTCGAAATGTTTTCAAGCGCTCTTTGCGCAGTTCCTTCCCCAACGATCTTTAACTTTTCCATTTCAAGCAAGAAGAGATACTCACTCTCGAATCCTCTTTCTTTTAGATAATCCTCAATTGTCTTTAAACTTACTCTTCCATCTTTAAGCCTTTTGTAAAGATCAAAAGCAACATTCGGTTTAAGAGTTATTACCGGCTCTGCTTTAGTGATCCCCTCCTCAAAATGTTGACTTTCGGCTTCCCTTTGAGGAGAGTCCTCGCCTGTGAGGTCCACTCTTGTAGGACCCTCTGGTTGTCTCTGTGGTCCCCTGCATGCGATTCTGGAAGACTTCCAAGACGACATTTTTGGAGCACAGGCGAAAGTTCAACTTGTTCGCCAAAAAAATGGAATTTTTATCGAAAAAGATGATGAAATAGGAATGGCAAATGGAGTTTTTAGGGTTTCGAAAGCGAATGAGTATAGAGATGAATTGCAAAAGAGTAGTAGCGGATGAAAGTGACGATTCGAGTGTATAAATAGTAAAAATAAAAATAAAACAAGAAACTGAATCGTCGCCAAAAAGTAAAGATAAAAACTGCTAAAAATAAACCGTAATTTGAAAAGAAGAAAAATGCCTTTTGAAAATATAAACTGCCATAATTGCATGTCAGAAATTAAGTAAAAAGAGATTTTGAAAATTCGAAAAGTAATTAACAAAAATAATATAATGCCGAGAATATGAAGAAATACGTAAAAGGACTTTAAAATAGAGTCTGATAGTTGTTCAGACTTTACCTCAGAGTCTGAACTCTTTTCAGACTTTACCTTTGAGTCTGAGAACCGTCAGACTTTACGTTGAGTCTGAAATGCCTTCAGACCTTGCATTGAGTCTGAACTTTTCAATACTTTAATTTTGAGTCTGAACATCTTCAAATCTTACGATACTCAGTCTTGAGCAAATTGATTCAAAGTGAGCCTTTTCTAGGGGTTTTGTGAATATATCTGCTAATTGATTCTTTGAATCTACATGCTGAATCACCACTTCTCCTCTTTGAACATGATCTCGAATAAAATGATGTTTGATTTCAATGTGCTTTGCTCTTGAATGAAGTATCGGATTCTTTGTAAGGTTGATTGCACTTGTGTTGTCACATTTGATTTCTGTATTTATTTCCTCAACTCCAAAGTCTCTCAATTGTTGTTGCATCCATAGGATTTGAGAACAGCAACTTCCAAGAGCTATGTACTCTGCTTCGACGGTTGAAAGAGCCATAGTACCCTGTTTTCTTGAGAACCAAGACACCATCCCGTTTCCCAATAGTTGACATGTACCTGTAGTGCTTTTTCTATCCACTCTACAACCAGCAAGGTCAGCATCAGAATATCCAAGGACAGTAAAATCTCCTTGTTTGGAATACCACAGACCTAGCTTAGATGTAGTTGCAACATATTTAACAATACACTTCACAGCAGTCATATGAGATTCTTTAGGATCAGATTGAAATTTAGCACATATGCAAACACTAAATAAAATATCAGGTCTAGATGCTGTAAGGTAAAGAAGTGACCCGATTATACTTCTGTATAGTTTTTGGTTTACACTCTTTCCTTCTTCATCTTTATCCAGTTTTGATGAGCTTGACATAGGAGTTTTTGTTTTCTTGCAATCCTCCATTCCAAACTTCTTGATAAGGTCTTTTGCATACTTCTCTTGGTGAATAAAAGTTCCTTCCCTTGATTGTTTAACTTGAAGTCCCAAAAAGAAGTTCAATTCTCCCATCATACTCATCTCAAATTCATTCTGCATACACTTTGAAAAATTCTTGCAAAGCTTTTCATTAGAAGAACCAAATATTATGTCATCAACATAAATTTGAACAAGTATGAAATCATTGTATTCTCTTTTTATAAATAAGGTAGTATCAACTTTACCTTTAGAGAAACCATTCTGAATTAAGAAATTACTTAACCTTTCATACCAAGCTCGAGGTGCCTGTTTTAAGCCATATAAAGCTTTCTTCAATTTGAAAACAAGGTTTGGTCTTTTAGGATCTTCAATTCCTAGTGGTTATTCCACATAGACTTCTTCTTGGATAATTCCATTTAGGAATGCACTTTTCACGTCCATTCGGAATAACCTGAAATTTTTAAAACAAGCAAAAGTAAGAAGTAATCTTATAGCTTCTAACCTTGCCACCGGAGCATAGGTTTCATCATAGTCGATGCCTTCTTCTTGTGTGTAACCTTTTGCCACAAGTCTTGCTTTGTTCCTTACCACTTTTCCTTGTTGATCAAGCTTGTTCCCGAAAACCCATTTGGTACCAATAATTGATTTACCTTTTGGTTTAGGAACTAGCTCCCAAACATTATTGATTTTGAATTGATTCAATTCTTCTTGCATTGCTTCAATCCAGCTTTCATCTTTCAATGCATCTTCTATGTTTTTAGGTTCGATCTCAGAAATGAGTGCAAGAGCACTAGATTCTTCATGCCTTTTAGATCTTGTACGAACTCCTTCATCAATATTGCCTATGATGAGATCTGTAGGGTGACTCGATTTGTGCTTCCAATTTGTAGTTGGTTTGTCATTTTGATGAAGCTCTTCTTCAGTTGGAACTACTGAATTGGTTTGAGGCTGAGTGTCTGAGATTTGATTTTCTTCAGGAGAATTTGTAGACACTTGGCCAGACTCATAATCTTCAGGTTGAGTCTGATTTTGCACTGAGTCTTCAAACTCCACATTCATGAATTCTTCCACAGTTTGAGTTCGTTTGTTGAAAACTCTGAAAGCTTTACTTGTCATAGAGTAGCCAAGGAAAATTCCTTCATCTGATTTTTCTTCAAACTTACCAATACGATCACTAGAATTCTTTAGGATAAAACATTTACAACCAAATACATAAGAAATAATAGGTTTCTTACCTTTAAGCAGTTCATAAGGTGTTTTCTCTAAAATAGGTCTTAGAAAAATTCTATTTATAATATAGCAAGCAGTTGAAGTAGCTTCAGCCCAAAAATGAGGAGAAATATTACTTTCAATTAAAAGAGTTCTTGCCATTTCTTGCAAAGAACGATTTTTCCTTTCTACAACTCCATTTTGTTGTGGAGTGTATGGGGATGAAAAATTATGTTGAATACCATTGTCATCACAATATTTAGTAAAATCATGATTCTCAAATTCTCCACCATGGTCAGTTCTAATACTTGAAATTGCATACCCTTTTTCAATTTGGATTTTCTTTGCGAACTTAGTAAAATAAGTCAATGCATCAAATTTATTTGCAAGAAAGAATACCCAAGTAAAACGAGAATAATCATCAATTATAACCAAACAATATCTTTTACCTCCAATACTTTGAATTCTTGTTGGCCTGAACAAATCCATGTGTAATAGCTGTAAAACACGATTAGTGGATACCTGATTTATAGATTTATAGGAATTTCTAACCTGTTTTCCAAGTACACAAGGAGTGCATAGTTCATGCTTCTGAAACTTGAGGTTAGGAAGTCCCCGAACCAGCTTTTTGGAAGAAACTTTTACAATTTGCTTCAAATTGACATGTCCAAGTTTCCTATGCCAAAGAATGGCTTCATCTTGAATTGATATCAAGCATTGTGGACTGTCAGACTTTACATCCAGCAAATAAATGTTTCCATGTCATCGTCCAGTAAAGGATTGTGAGAGATCTTTGCTTGTTCTAGAACATGTATCTTCTTGAAAGTTGATTTTGTATCCAGTATCGCATAGTTGACTAATACTCAATAGATTGTAGTTCAGACCTTTAACAAGAGAAACATTGTTGATTGTGAGGTTTCCTATCTTCACGGGTCCTCGTCCAACAATTTTTCCTTTGTTGTTGCCACCGAAAGAAACATTTCCTCCTTTTACATGAGAGAGTTTTGTGAAACAATTTGAGTCTCCCGTCATGTGTCTTGAACAGCCACTATCCAAATACCACTTGATTTTCTTCTTGATAGTGACTGCATTTAAATGAAAGACTCAAGTCTTCTTTGGTACCCAAACTTTCTTGGGTCCATCATTGTTAGTAGCATAAACAGTCTTTGCCCAACTCTTCTTAACAGGTCTCCAAACTTTGGGACATTCCTTCTCAAAATGTTCTACATTTTTGCATTTTGAACATGTAAGAGCATTTCTACCAACAGGCTTTACAAAAACCTTTTGGAAATGATTCTTATAAAACAATTTTGTTTGCCTGTTTTTGATTCTTTCCTTTACCTTTGGGAAATCAATTAAAAGCATAATTTCATGTGTCATTCCTAGACCAAATTTATTAAAATAAGGTCTTTGAACAGAAAGAATTTTATCCAACTTTTCAAAACCCATTGAAAATTTCTTTGTAACATTCAACAAATCTTCTTTCAAGCAAGCATTTTCTTTTGAAAGTTCATTCTCATTTTCTTTCAAAATAGCAAGAGACTTGTCTAGACTTTCAACTTTTTCAATTAAGATCTTTTCTTGTCGTTTCAGTTTGGAATTCTCCCTTTTCAGTTTAGAAATCCTTTTAAGAGAGTCTTTAAGACTAAGACAAAGTTCATCAATGTATTTTGATACTTTGGTAGGAATTTTTAAATTTCTAACCTTGTTACCGCTGTTTGAGTCTGAATCTGAATCTGAGTCTGAGTCTGAGTCTGAGCTTGAATATGAGTCTGAGTCTGAATTTGCCATAAGACAGATATTTGCATACTCTTCATCACTCTCCTCACATTCAGTGTCACTCCAAGTTTCAGCTTTGAGTGCTTTCTTGAACCTTTCAGGTTTTCCTTTCTTTTTCTTCAATAAGGGACAGTTTGGTCTAATGTGTCCCTTCTTCTTGGATTCAAAGCAAACAACCTCTTTGCTGGTATCTTCCTCTTCATTTGATTTCTTTTGAAATCTCTGATTGTTTTGTCTCTTTCCATTGAACCTTCTGCCTTTTCTATTTAGCCTTCTGAATTTTCTAATCAGAAGTGCTAACTTCTCATCATCCAAGTCTTCTTCTGAATCTGTAGCATCAGAATCAACATTAGATTTTAAAGCAATTGACTCCTTACCTTTTGTGTCAAATTCCTCATTGAATTGCTCGACTTCATAAGATTAAAGTGTGCCGACCAATTCATCTACTGAAAGAGGCATGATCCTTTGTGTTTCTCTTATAGATGTCTTGACGTGATTCCAATCTTTGGAGAGTCCTCTCAACAGTTTGTTGACCTTCATAGGTCCTGAGATTGGCTGTCCTTGGTATGCCAAGCCGTTTACAATTTCTGTAAATCGACTGAACATATCCGTGATGGATTCTCCTAGCTTCATTTTGAAGGCTTCATATTGACCAAGAAGGATATTGATCTTGGTTTCTTTGACTCGATCTGTTCCTTCATAGGTAACGTGCAATCTATCCCAAACTTCTTTGGCTGTTTCACAAGATGAAATTCTATTATATTCAGTAGGAGATAATGCACAATATAGAGAGTAGATAGCCTTTGCATCAAGGGCTTGTCTCTTTGAGATGTCGGAGTGCGACGCTCCCAATCCATCAGGTAAATCTTTCCCTGTGATTGATGCAGCTTTAGGAGTATTCCATTCTCCACTACATCCCATTCCATAGGATCTTTGGATCTTAGGAATGCCATCATCTTGTTCTTCCATACGTTGTACTCCTTTAAATCGAAGTAGGGAGGTCTGGTATTGCTTTGCCCTTCAATTAAACTTGGAGCCAAAACACTAGCCATAGATCTTTTACTTTAGAAATAATAAACACTTCCAATAGATAAGCAACCAGGCTCTGATACCAATTGAGATTGGCTAGTGAATTCACCTAGAGGGGGGGTAAATAGGTTATTGCGGAATTCTTTTGAAATCTTTTACTTGAAGAATACTTTAATATAATGAAAACATCAACAATAAATAGATCATGCATTCACAAAGTAAATAGAGTACGGTAAAAGAGAATTGACACAAGGTTTATAGTGGTTCGGCTTAATCCAAGCCTACGTCCACTCTCCACGCTGGCAGCCAACTGGCTATAGTCACTATGTAGCAACTGAGAGCTGTTACAATTCACGAACTAGACTTCTTTAGTAGACAGTCTCTCCTATAGCTTCTTGCTGTTTTCGCAATATAAGTGACTCTCTTTGATACACAGATTGAACACGAGAGATTTTAGAGATCAAATGATTTCAGAGGTTCTAACATTGAGATTTTTCTATCAAGTCTCTTTCTCTTATTTTCGAGCAACACCGATCCACCTTAAATAGCCTCTGTGCCTCCATACCCGTTGGCACTTTCCAAGAATTCATCCAATCAACCCGTTGGACTAAATCAATTTAAGTGATCTTCACATCGCCGAAAATGTAAGTAGACAATAGCTCATCAATCCTATTCGCCCATACAATCAGGATCTTGAGTTCCCAAAATTAGATCCTTCCAAAAATTCACTTGATCTTCAACGGATAAAAATCCAAAGAATAAATCTTCCGAGCTCATAATCACAGCCAGAAATATTCCATGGATAAGTTAGGGAATATAATATCCAAATCTTACTTTCCTTAATCATAAAAATAACCTCGTTGCCACTGTCAAAATCGCAAACTTGTCTTCGGACTTAGATTTGGGTCTTGAAGGTCTTCGATCGAAACGAGCCTTGACTATCTTCAGACGGAAAAAATTCAAATCGAACTTTGAGTCTGACTGTCTTTCAGACGAAAAACCTTTGGGACTCAAATTCTTCAGACTTTATCGATAAAGTCTTGGATTCTTCAAACCTTACTCTTGAGGCTGTTTTGTCAACTTCAAAACTCTAAGGGATTTTTCTTCAACAAATCTGAAGCATTGTCTTATTTCACTAAGTTTGCTAAGAAAGTTCAAAATGAAAAAGGTTATGCTATAATAAGTATTCGTACTGAACATGGAGGTGAATTTGAAAATTAAGATTTTGCTAATTTCTGTGATGATTCTGGTTTTCAGCATAACTTTTCATCTCCTTACACTCCACAACAAAATGGAGTTGTGGAAAGAAAAAATTGTTCATTATAAGAAATGGCAAGAACTCTTTTAATTGAAAGTAATATTTCTCCTCGTTTTTGGGCTGAAGCAACTTATGTTATATTATTAACAGAATTTTTCTAGGACCTATTTTGGAGAAAGCTCCTTATGAATTGTTCAAAAGAAAGAAACCAATTGTCTCTTACTTTCATGTATTTGGTTGCAAATGCTTTATTTTAAAGAATGCAAATGATCGAATTGGTAAGTTTGAAGAAAAATCAAATGAATGAATTTTCCTTGGTTACTCAATGTCAAGTAAAGCTTACAGAGTATTCAACAAAAGGACTCAGACTGTGGAAGAATCCTTGAATGTGAAGTTTGAAGACTCAATACAGAATCATATCAATCAGACTCAACCTGAAGAATATGAATCTGTGCAAGTTCCTACAAATTCCCCCCAAGAAAATCAAACTTTTGATGTTCTACAGCAGACTAAATCAGTAGCTCCAACTAAAATAGAGACTCAACAAAGTGACAAACCGATCAGCAATTGGAAGCATAAATCTAGTCATCTTGCAGATCTCATCATTGGCAACATTGATGAAAGGATTTGTACAAGATCCAAAAGGCGTGAAGAGTCTAGTGCTCTAGCACTTGTTTCAGAAATCGAGCCCGAGACAATAGAAGAAGCCTTGATTGATGAAAGCTGGATTGAAGCTATGCAAGAAGAATTGAATCAATTCAGAATCAACAATGTTTGGGAACTTGTTCCTAAACCAAAAGGTAAGTTAATTATTGGAACTAAATGGATTTTCAAGAACAAGCTGGATCAACAAGGAAAGCTGGTGAGAAACAAAGCAAGACTTGTAGCAAAAGGTTGTACACAAGAAAAAGGAATCGATTATGATGAGACCTACGCTCCGATAGCAAGATTAGAAGCAATTAGATTACTTCTTACTTTTGCTTGTTTCAAAGATTTCAGTTTATTCCAAATGGACATGAAGAGTGCTTTTTTAAATGGAATTATCCAAGAAGAAGTTTATGTGGAACAACCACCTGGTTTTGAAGATCCAAGGAAACCAAATTTTGTCTTCAAGCTAAAGAAGGCATTATATGGATTAAAGCAAGCACCCCGAGCATGGTATGAAAGACTAAGTAATTTTTTAATTCAAAATGGCTTTGCTAAAGGTAAAGTAGACACTACTTTATTCATTAAAAGAGAAGGAAAAGATTTTATACTTGTTCAAATTTATGTTGATGACATAAATTTTTGCTCTTCTAATGAAAATCTATGCAAGAAATTCTCAAGATGTATGCAAGATGAATTTGAGATGAGCATGATGGGTGAGTTAAACTTCTTTTTGGGACTACAAGTCAAACAATCCAAAGAAGGAACATTCATTCACCAAGAAAGATATGCAAGAGATCTCATCAAAAAATTTAGAATGGAGAATTGCAAGAAGACAGAAACTCCAAAGATGAAGAAGGAAAAAGTGCAGACCAAAAGCTATACATGAGTATAATTGGTTCACTTTTTTACCTTACTGCATCTAGGCCTGATATTTTGTTTAGCGTTTATATTTGTGCTAGATTTCAATCAAATCCTAAAGAATCACATGATTACTATGAAGCGTATTGTCAAATATGTTGCAACTACTTCTAAGCTAGGTCTATGATATTCTAAAGAAGGAGACTCCACTCTCCTTGGATATTCAGATGCTGACTTAGTTGGCTACAAAGTGGACAGGAAGAGTACTTCTGGTACATGTCAATTATTGGGAAATAGGTTGGTATCTTGGTTCTCAAGAAAATATAGTACCATAGCTCTTTCAACAGCTGAAGCAGAGTACATAGCACTTGGAAGCTGCTGTTCTCAAATATTGTGAATACAACAACAACTGAAAGATTTTGAAGTTGAAGAATCTTGCACGGAAATCAAATGCGACAATACCAGCGCCATCAATCTTACAAAGAATCCAATACTTCATTCAAGAGCAAAGCACATTGAAATTAAGCATAATTTTATTAGAGATCATGTTCAAAATGGAGAAGTTGTGATTCCAGTTTGTCGATTCGAAGAACCAACTGGCGGACATATTTACAAAGCCATTAGAGAAAAGTCACTTTGAATCTATTCGCTCAAGACTGAACATCATAAAGTTTGAAGATGTTCAGACTCTAAGGTAAAGTCTTGAAGTGTTCAAACTCTAAAGGTAAGGTCTGAAAGTGTTCAGACTCTGAGGTAAAATCTTGAAACACTCAGACTCTGACGTAAAGTCTGAATGCATTTTGTCTCATAATTATGTTCGTAGGATTTTATATATGCCATAATAGATTTATATTTATTTTTGGAATATCGAGATCTGCCTTTTATTTAAATTCGACACATTTATGGCAGTTTTTTTTTCAAAAATTGGCAATTTTTCTTTTTTTAATTTTGGCAGTTTTCACTTTCCTTTGCAACGGTTCAATATCCCCTTTTTTTTCTTACTATTTATACCTCTGGTTCGTCATCTTCATCTTTCACTCTCAACAATCGCCTTTCTCACTCCCTTTCGAAACCCTAGAAGTTAAAAAACTTCCACTTGCAATCCCTTTTCTTTTTGTTTACTCCATAAAAATCTCATCTTTTTGTGGACAATCTGTCGTTTCTCCCTTAAAATTAAACATGTCTTCGAGGAAATCGTCAAGGCTTGCTGGCAAGGGACCACAAAAGAGATTCGAGAGACCTACTCATGTGGACCTCACCGAGGAAGAAGATTCTCCGCAAAAGGAACCAAGCAAGTCAACAACGACAAGAAGAAGAAGTCATCGAGGAAGTTGAACCGGTAAGAACCCTAAGACCAAAACTCGCTTATTCTCTCTACAAGAAATTGAAGGAGGGAGGAACAGAGTTGAACTTAATCAATGGTTTTCTAAAAGAAAGGGGTTATAGAAACGAAACCATTTTTCTGCGTGAGATGGAGAAGTTGGGAGTGGTTAAAGAAGGAGAAGCGAAGAGTATTTTTGAGAATATACCAAGCGATCTGCTGTTTGGAACCACAAATCACCCTTTAGATGATGATGAGAGGCTGTCCACTCAATTCCAACCAAAGATGGGGATTGCTGTTAATTCTGTTTGCCCCGAGGGAAGCATTTTTCGCTCTAAGGAACAGGAGCAAGTCTACTCGAAACTGCTAAAGAGGGGGGTCATGAACCCCAGAAGCGTGGACTTTGATTTTCTTGATTCGATAAAGATCAATCTGAGAGAAAAATTTTCTCGACTACAGCTTGAGACTTTTTGCATTGATTCGACAATCGCTTATCCTGAATTTACTGCATATTTCTATTCGAATATATCATTTTTGGATGCGAATAGATTTTCATTTACTTTTAAGGATATAGAGTATGTTATGGATGTTGACACTCTTGCTAACATAATCGGGGTGGAAAGATTGGGTTTCCAACCGATTAAGGTGTCCATTGCACATGCTACTTTGGAGATAGTTTGTGATAGAAGCCTAGAAGGCAAGATATCCTATACAAGGATGGATGTCTCTAATGCATTGCTCCACAAGATTGTCATTCATTGTCTCAGGCCTAAGTTGACATCGAAAACTGATGTTTCGAAGACAGAGGCAAAGTTCATGTTTGCTCTCAATGAAGGAGTTAGATTCTCTCTCCCACATACTATCATGTTCCACATGTACAGGACTGTGGTAAAGGACAAGGGTCAACTTCCTTACTCCTCTTTGGTCACTCGTCTGGTCAGGCACTTTAAGATTCAAATTCCTGCTCTCCTGTGCCTGACTAATTCTGCTCTCATGCTCGTTGGTTATAAGATGGTTATGAAGATGAAGCTGAGAGAACTGAACAAGGCTCTTGAGGGATTGAAAGAGAAAACTCCCTCAAAAGATTTTGTTGCTGTTGCAAAGAAGAAAGGCAAGGAGCCCATGGCTGCTCCTGAAAAGAAAAGAAGAAAAATCATCTTACAAGACGAAGATGATGAAGAAGTTGATGATGCCATGACCCTTGCAGCTCTAAGAGGTTTAAAGAGCTTTGTTAGTTTTTGAGACAGCAGAGAAGAGCAAGAGAGAAGAGAATGAAAGATAAAGAGAAGAGATGAGAGAAGAAGAGAAGAGGAAGCAAGAGAAGAATAGGAGAGGATGAAAAGAGAAGAACAGGAGAAGGAAAGCAAGGCACAAGAGGAATTTGAAGAATCCCTTGAGCTATTCACTACAGTACCACCATCTGGAGAAGAGGTTGGACAACATCACTCTGCAGAAGAAGAAGCAAAGCATGGCAAAGAATACTCCACTCCACCTATTGGCACCAAGACAGGGGGAGTTGCTGAAGCAAAAGATACTTCATCACCATTCATTGCAAGTGATGTTAGTAGGTTTGGTGCAGATGTAGAAGATGTGTATGCATCACATTTTCCAAAAGTTGAGGTATCTTCTCCTACAGTAGGTCAAAGGGCTGGAAATGAACCCCCAAGCTTCCAGACTCAGAGAGCAGAGTCTGCAGGTCCAAGTACTGGAAATGATCATTCAGCTAATTTTGCAAAGCTGATGGATATTATGATGAATCTTAAGAAGCAGATTTATGGGATGGATTACGAAATGCGGGATTTGAAGAAAGCACTCTTGGCTACTTTCGTAACTATGTAGGACCAAATTAACGCCCTCAAACATCAGGTTCAGTTAAACGTGAAGGGTGTTGATTTGGAATCTTTGAAGGAAGCCTTTGCTAGTCTCGAGAAGACAGTTAACTCGTTAGGAGAATATTAGTTCGTTTGAATCCCCAAACAGCCCTGATTTTTATCATCTCTTTCATCAATTTTCGTTCATATTCTACCTCCTTTTGATGTGACAAAAAGGGGGAGACTGCTGCATATTTGATTTTTGGACTTATTTCGTTTTCATTTGGACATTTTGATTTGGACTTTGGACTTTGCATTCATTGTTTTGTCTTAAGATTTTGGACTGGTGGTGTGTTTGAACTCTTATTACTGATGTTATTAATGATTAGGTTTGGACTTGTGAACTTGCAGGTTTATATTATACTTTTGAGGATAATCATTTGCAAGACCAACATATTTTTTGTGATTGCAGAAGTAATATAAATTATTCCTCAAATTATGTATAAGTTTTTTTTGCAGGTCAAGAGTTTTCAAATCTGACGAGATGTTTTGTCATCATAAAAAAGGGGGAGATTGTTGAAGAAAAATCCCTTAAGTGTTTTGAAGTTAACAAAACATCTTCGTCAATTAAGTCTAAAGAGTTCAAGACCCAGATGTTTCAATTTGAAGATCTCTAGACTCAACCAAAGTCTGAAGACAGTTAGACTCAAATTTCAGAGTCTGGTCAAGTTGATAGCTTTTCAATCTAACAGTTTAGGATTTTAAAGATTGGATAATATCTTCAATGATTTGTTCTATTTCATAGAAGATCTCTAGCTGGACTTAGCTCAAAGAATATTTGGTTATTCTCATCAAGATTTATCTTGATTTGAATATCTGTTGAAGAACAAGCAAATTTGGAAGATTTTACTTATAGAAACTCAAGATCCTGATTGTATGGGTGAACAGGATTGATGAGCTATCTTTCACATATATTCGACAGCTTGAAGATCACCTCAATTGATTCATTCCAACAAGTAGATTGGATGAACTCCTTTGGAAGGTGCTAACAACTATGAAGGCACGAAGGAGTATTTAAAGGTGGAGTCATTATTGTTTGAAGAGAGTGCACTGATAGAAAATTTCAAAGTCTGAACCTCTGAAGCTCCTTGTTTTCAAATTTATTGAGCTATAGTTGTGTACAAAAGGAGAGAAACATACAGTAAGGATTTGTGTGAGCAATAGCCAAGACCTTCTACTGAAGAAGTCTAGATCAAAAGCTGTACAAATCTCATTTGCTACATAGTGAATTCAGCCAGTGGACTGTCAACGTGGAGAGTGGACGTAGGCTTGGATTAAGCCGAACCACTATAAACTTCTATGTTCAAATCTTCTTACCCTAATATCTTTATTTTATTGCTGCACGATTTAAAATTGCTTAAGTGTTTAGTTTCAAGTCTTTTTACTCTGATTTTATTTCAAGTTGAGGGATTCAGGTTAAAGGTTTCAAAAGAAAATTATAAACACTTATTCACCCCCTCTAGGTGTGCTTATTAGCCTTTATCAATGAGAACTGATATAGCAGAGCAAAATAAATATCAAGCACACAAACACAGGGCGATTTTTTATGTGGAAATCTCCTCAGTGTGAGGAGAAAAAAAAAAACCATGGGATTGGAGTTCACTCAAAAATCTTCATTATCAACAAAATTGAGCAAACAAAGTTATTTTTTAGTAAATGCTAAAGGTACATGGCAACAAAAGCCTTAAGAACATCATTGTTGGTAAGACGCATAAATTTCACAAGAGATCAATGATAAATCTAACAAAGAACACAAGTTTTGATCAATCCACGAAAAACTTGATGTAGGGAGCTTCAAACGAAAATCAAACCGTCCAGATTCGAGAAAAGTGCACCATGACCAATTGACAAAATTTTAGCTCAATTGGATCACGAATCAACCTCTCATGCCAACTTGATGCAAATCAGATTGATCCCCAAGCTCCGGATGTCAGCTCTCTTTTTCTCTTGTTATTGCATTTCTACTAACTTTTTTGTGATTACCACTTAAAAGATAGTAAAAAATATATTTCTCTATATGACTTATTATGGGCTCAAGACTTTTTGGACTTACTATTCATTGGGTTTTCTCCATAAATATGGTAGTAAACTCGGCTAATGCCAGTTCCACATGGAAATCGGCAAGGACCACCAGATTTTGTACTCGGAGTGGCTCGAGAGTGGTGGGTTGGGGCTCAGTGAGCAAGTGTTGGTGGCACCGGATGTTTTGCACTTGGGTTGGGGGCACTGATACACATTGAGAGAGCTACAGATTTCGACGGAGGATTTCGCTGACGAGAATGTGATAGGCAAAGGTGGGTACCGGATTGTGTATTGGGGTGTGCTTGAGGATGCACAAAAGTCGCAGTCAAGAATTTGCTGAACAACAGGTAAATATATATATATATATATATATATATATATATATTAGGGGTTTGTTTTCAATTAGTCGTTTGTGTCATGAGAGGATTTTTTTTTTTTTTTTTTTGATCGAAAGAGAAGAACTACCATTCAAGACGGTAAAAAGGAACAACCTGTGACGAGCGTCATTACATAACAAGTCCAACATAAACAGGGGAGGCGAATTAACCCATTTTGGGGAGAGGTTTCCACGTCCATGGGCCTTCGCAACCCAGTCAACTAGGGCATTGGCGTCTCTTCTACAATGCTTCACAATTAGGGTTGGAAAATAAGATTTCAAGGCTTTGCATTTAGCAAACAGAGCACGGCAACTCCATGGCGTCGATTGACCCCTGTTCATCATCTCCACCAGGATGATATTGTCTGATTCAATCACTAGGTTAGCTTCAATTTCTCCTCTGTGCACAAGTTCCTGAAGAGTGCATAACAGGGCTTGTATCTCCATCTCTAGGGCAGAGGTAGCTTGAACACTCCGAGTAAAGCCTGAGATCAGTCGGCCAAAGTGGTCGCAAGCACGCTCGCGATCAATCCCCTCTAAGTTGTGATGTCAAAGTCGCCATCAATATTCACCTTGATGAATCCCTTTTCTAGTGGTTGCCATAGCCTATTAGGGTTAAGGTAAGAACTCCCAATGCTCGAGTGCTGTTGCTGCATTTTCAAATTTATCCTTGCCTGAATAAGGGTTGTATCTACTAGTTGATCCAGATGGATGCAGTGATTGCAGAAGAGAAGTTGATTTCGAGCTTTCCAAGTCTGCCATAGTAGAGCGGAGATGATCTCAAAAGTGTCATGAGAGGTTTTAGAGGACGATTTGCTGTGGAATTGAGGTTGTTGCCAAATTTAAGTAGAGTTTGTCAGAGAAACTTTTTGTCTTGATAAGACTAAACACTTTTCTGGGGAATGGGCGGCTTCAACATTACTAATTTAGTGTTCTTGTGTGGTAGGGGACAAGCGAAAATGGAATTTAAGGTGTAAGTAGAAGCAATTGGGCAGGTTCGACATAAGAATTTGGTGAGGTTGCTCGGTTACTGTGTCGAAGGAGCTCACGGGTAATTTAGTCTGTGTAATTGATATGCTATAACCCACCATTTATTCTGTTAGTTCATAGAATCGAAAATGAGAGGATAATGTGATTTATACCCTTGTTTGGCTGTCGTAGGATGCTTGTTTATGTGTACGTCGACAATGGTAATTTAGAGCAGTGGCTTCATGGGGATGTCTGGCCTTGCAGCCTGCTCACGTGGGAGATTCGCATGAACATCATCATTGGCACTGCAAAGGGGTAAGCATTTGTGCTAATTCAATTGTAGTAGAGCTCATTTTGATTTTGTATTTGAAGTCATTGACCATGAGGATTGAACAAAAACCACAGCTTAACTTACCTGCACGAGAGGCTCGAGCCCAAGGTCGTTCACCAAGATATCAAACCGAGCAACATTTTACTTGACAAAACTGATGTAGAACAACATGCAAATGCCTTTATGGAAACATTGGAGCGTCATAAGAGCGGGTGGTCCCACAAGTCAAAGAGGATTGCATGATCTTCGAGATTACAAATGGATTATAATAGTTGATTCACACGTTTCCTGTGGCATCCAAGGATTTTGACAGTCCTCAAGGCAGTGATGATTATGGCTGATCAATAGGGATGCTAATGGATTATAGTTTTTGTTTGTGTATGTAAAATTATGATTTGAATTGGGAAAATAACTTGATGAACCGTGAGACCATAAAGTTTGTTGAGCTGCAATTGCATTAATTTTTATTTATACTACGCCTCTTGTAATGTGGCCGAGGGATTGTCAAATATTTACTTGAAGGAAAGAGATACATCTAGGTTAAGTATGAAATTGGAATTAAAATTTCAACTAGACCTAAGTTATAAATTATTCAAGCTATGTCTAATTAAGCCGAGATTTAATTAATTAAGGGGTTTAGTTTAGAATGTGGGCTTGAAAATTGGGCTCAAGCCAGGCCCATGAAGGACCGGCCCAGCCCAAGGATGGGATGGCTTTCCTTCGCACGACAATATGGCCGAAGGAGAGGGAGTCCAGGTGTTTGCATTTTAAAGACAAGTGTATAGTTTGCATGAAAACCAATGATTACTTATAATTACAATTGGAGCAAAATAAAAAGGGAGCAACCGGTTTTAATTGAGGAGGACTGTCAACACCTAGAGAGAGAGAGTGAGAGAAGAGGGCAAACGTAAGAAGAAAAACTGAGAGGAAAGCTGGTAGAAGAGCAAGAACCGAGGGTTGCCGTGAGGGGTTTGTCGCCGTTTCTGCAAATTTCTTCTCAATTTCAAGGCAAGGCTTGTCTCTAGATTACTTGTGCATGTTGCTGTCTTTGCTTCTATGCTGATTAATGGTCGAAGAAATGGGTTTTGATGCATGCAAATTGATGAAACGGAACTGTTCTTGTTGAGGTGTATTCTGGCCGACGGGGTTTGTGGAACCCGAAACTTGTTTGAGTTAGAAGTAAGGCTTAGGGGTAGAATTTGGTTTCGCAATCTGAATGGAAGTGGTAGAGAAGGTACCGAATTACAACATATCAAAAATTGAAGTAATTTGATGCAAGGTTCAAGGGTTGAAAATAATTTTCCACGGAACCGGGTGGAAGTTGGTTCATGTGTGGACCTTTATTGCTTGTTAATGGTGGAACTCAATCTTCGGGTGAAAAAATTGGTTTTGACCCCTTCATATGAAATATTGACAACGTCTTAATGAACAACATGTTAAAATTTGAGACAAATCCAGTTAGTGTAGCCTAGAAAAATACTTGTGGATATTCGGATAGGAATTCTGGACTTGTCCTACGATGGGTTAGTGAGCCGTGGGAGCTATAAGGTGATTTCTTGTTGAGAATTTCGCTTGAACTTCATAAGGAGAGATGCAGGAAACCTACTAAGCAATAACATATTCGAAAATCAGGATAAAAGAAAGGGTTTAGGTTGCTTAGAGGAGGTGATTTTGGGAATGGTGGTTCTGTACGGCTCAAGATATGATTAGGGTTTTGCTATTTTTGTAGAAGATTATGTAAAACGAATTGGGTGATCGTGTCTCCATGGAAATTGCTCCCTAGACCCTTGAGAATATCTTACCAAAATATCAAAAATTTTGAAGGGGATTGGGATATTTTAACTAATGAAATCAGCAAGCAGTGTAACGCAGAAAAGTCCATTGATGCTAACTGATGTGAAAACTGGAACAGGAGTTTAATATTTTTATAGCAAGCTATGAGTTGCGAATTTGAGGACAATGTCTTCATGAAAATTGTTGGGTAGGATTGTGGCTATAACACTGTAAAATTTCATAATTTTTGAGCAAGCGATTAAGTGTTAATCTCACGAAGTTTAAACACTGTGCAAGCTGGAGAAATTCTAAACACCTTAAACTGTGTTACTGAATGTGTATCTTTCTATATAAAGGTTGTGTGAATATTGTCCTTTGGTGAAAGTCGAGCCTTAGGGTGTATATGGTGTCATGGTGAAATTTTAAAATCGATAATAGCTTATTGGAGGATTAATATTGATTTCTTTCAAAATTGCCCAGACCATATGTCAAGAGTTGTCGCGTTAGTACGGCCAAAACATTGTCTTCTTGTTTAATGATGTTCAGTATAGGTTTTCTCTGTGGAATACGTGTTACTTGATTTAAGATGTTGTATGTGAAGGTTTTGTTCTCGTTGGAAATTATTTGACATTCAATTGAGTTATTTTTATGGGATTACATGTGTTGAGTTTTCGTGTATGTATGAGGAAGGAGTTAGGAAAATTGCTGAATAAAGGGGTTTATGTGAATTTCATGGCGTGTGAATGTGATTGTTGATATTACATGATGCTATGAGTAGTGTGTATCACGTTGCATGCCATAAACCATATATGTGAGAAGGCCATCGGATGGTGTGAGCCAATGATGCCCCGGGAGTTTTCGGGATGCCCGGCCAGGGAGTGAAAATGCCGGATGCCCAGTGGCCCTGTGTGCGTAAATCTGGATGACCTCGGAGTTGAGATGCCCGGAATGTGGGGGGCCGGAAGCACGGATGGTGTGTGCCGTGATTCCTCGTGACGCCAGTTGGGGTGCGAGATGCCCGGCCAGGGAGTGTAAATGCCGGAAGCACGGATGGTGTGTGCCGTGATTCCTCGTGACGCCAGTTGGGATGCGAGATGCCTGGAATGTGGGGGTGCCGGAGGCCCGGATGGTGTGTGCCGAGGTATGCATTAAAAGTAAATTTATGCCAGGGTAAAAAGGAATGTGATATGTATCTGATGATAAGTTGGTATGAATGAATATTGAGAAGCATATATGCATAAATTGAAATGCATGTGTGGCACTGAACGTTGTGTATGTGTGCTTATGTGGAAATGCACGTATGACATTGGTTGTTAGCTATATAGATGCACATAATGAGATATCTGCCATGATGAGGTGTGTTGTTGCTGATATGATATTGATTGACTATCGGCATGTTGCATGAGTAGTCATAGAGATTTTGTCTTTGCTTTGAGTCGATATACTCACCCCTTTTTGGGGAAAACACTTTCGGACTAGCTATGCCACTCGCTCCGTTTCTCCGGGTACCTTCTATGGTATCCCTACCGATGTAGAGGTGGGGATCACGCGACGGTCGCCCGATCGTTGCGGGGTTGGTGTTTTACCAGGTTCGAGTGCGGATTCGGTTTGAGGTAGGGCTTGGGGGCAGCCCCGTGTTTCGGGAGTATATTTATGTGTTCGTGCAGCGAGATGGTGTGATGAGGGGTATGCTGCCACCACCACCGCCTGACAGACCAGGGAGGTAGAGATAGGACCATGAGAGGAGCTGGGAGCAAAGGACTGACAATTTTGGAGGACCAGGACCAGGGGATGGACTGAGCTAGTTTTTTTGAAGGTTTACTTTTGAGGGGTAGTTGAGTAGTACTATCTTTTGATGTATAGGCCACACCAGTATGAGTTGGCTTGATGTAGTATGTACCTACCCCAAAAAGATCCATCTCATAGTTGTGTAAATAAAAGTGGTCCGATTTTATCATCATGTGTTTGTTAGCATGTGTGCATTGCTCTCCTCTCTTTATGTCGTGGAGAATTGAAGGACGATTGTTTCGCTTCCACTAGTTAAGCGCTGGGACCGTTCGTTGAAAAAAAAAAAAAAAAAAAAAAAAACAAACAAACACACATTTTAATTGGATATATATATAGAGCCTAAGGGTTTGTAACAACCTCAAGGGGTTATGGGGTGTTACATTTCCCTTAATTTTTTATTAGATTTTAGATTTCTGGTTTATCAATATCTTTTCCTTATTATTATTATTAGATTTCAGTTATTTGGTTATTTTCTAGATTGCGATCTCCTTATAAATAGACGCCTACGATATTGTAATCCGCACTTCTTTGTTCAAAATAAACACCATCTTTTGGAATTCTTTCCCGGCGTAGCTTTCTCTGCGTCATTTGGTATCAAAGTAGGTTTCTTCTGTGACGATGGCTAATGACCTTAATGACAATCTCCTTGTAGCTGAAGGCCATAGAAATGAGCCTATTACACGAGATGAGTTCAACCAATTTGCAGAGCAAATTGAACGGAGGTTTCAAGAATCACTTGTCACCATCCGGCGTTTGTCTACCAACCCCATACTTGGTAATTTTCTAGCTGAACATGCTCAAGTAGCTCGAGATCTGGAAGCAGCTATGGAACGTGGGGCAAATCCCCGACAAAGGCAACAAGCCTATGCTAAGGACTCTGAAGGAGAAGAAGAGTTCCTAGATCGGCCTATTGGTGGAGGCCACTGGAACAGGGGATAACGACGAGACCCCGAGCAATATCAACTTAAGGTTGATCTTCCGACCTTTAATGGCAATTTGAATATTGAAGACATTTTAGATTGGCTTTGGGAAGTTGAAAAATTCTTTGATGCCATGGAGATTGAAGAGGATTGCCAAGTAAAATTGATGGCATACAAATTGAAGGGTGGCGCCTCAGCGTGGTGGGAGTAGACACAACTGACTCGACGTCAACAAGGAAAAGCTCCCATCCAAACATGGACTCGGATGAAGGAAATGTTGAAGGTTCGGTTCCTCCCATCCGATTATGAACAATTACTATTTCAACAATTTCAAAATTGTAAGCAGTTAAGCCAATTAGTCCAAGCTTACACGGAGGAGTTTCTCCGACTTTCCACCCGTAACAACCTGGCTGAGTCGGAGGCACGACAGACCGCGAGGTACATTAATGGTTTGCGACTTAATATTCAAGACCATGTTTCTCTACATCGTTTGTTCTCTGTTGAGGATGCTCAAGAGATGGCCCAAAAGGTTGAGATGTAATTAGAGAGAACTAGCCCACTTGATAGGGCTAACAATTATTCCGCTCGAGGATCATCTGGAAAGGGGAGACAACTAGATGTTCCAGAATCCTCCAACCAGCAAACCAACCCTATGAACCAAACTCTGGGAAGTATTATTGGGGTGCGCAAGGAACCAGTCATTGCAAATAACCGTAACACCAATCAGAATGCCCAAAACCCATATGCTAAGCCACCACCAATCAAATGCTACATGTGTAACGAATTGGGACATCGTTCCAGTGATTGTCCACGGTGGAAGATGGCCAATGTTGTCGAGCACGAAGATGACATATATGAAGATGACTGGATTGATGAGGAAGAAGTGGAGGATGAGAAGGGCGAGCATGTCAATTGCATTGTTAGGAGACTATTGCTTGCTCCGCGAAGAGAAGACACGCGGCGGAATAGTCTTTTTCGTGCCCGTTGTATCGTCAACGACAATGTTTGCGATGTCATCATCAACAGTGGAAGTTGTGAGAACATCGTGTCCAGGGCTTTGGTGGACCATCTACAACTAAAAACAGAGTTACATGCCTCCCCTTATACCATCGGGTGGATTCGTACTGGGGCCGAACTCAAGGTGACATAGGTATATCATTTACCTATTTCAATTGGAAAGTCCTATAAGGACACCATAATTTGTGATGTAGTGGAGATGGATGCATGCCATGTCTAACTGGGACGACCATGGCAATACGACATTGATATCACCCGCAGGACTCGAGAGAACACATATTCTTTTGTGTGGAAAAAGACGAAGATTATTTTAAAGCCGATGAGTAACACTCCCTAGGTCCTAAAGAAGCAAAGAGCAGGGATTATGTTAAACGTCCGTAAATGTGAGGGCATGTATATGATTGTGGAGAAAGGCAATCAAGAAGCCATTATTCCCATCCTGACGACTCTTCAACCCTTATTGAAGGCATTCAGCGATGTTATTCTGAAGGATCTACCTGTTGGATTGCCACCCTTGAGGGATATCCAACATGAGATTGATTTTCTTCCAGGGGCGAGCCTCCCTAATTTGCCGCACTATCGGATGAATCCGAAGGAGAACCAGATTTTGCAAGACCAAGTAGGAGAACTTCTTCGAAAGGGCTTCTTGCACAAAAGCATGAGCCCTTGTGCAGTACCCACACTCCTCACTTCGAAAAAAGTCGGAAGCATGCGTATGTGCGTTGATAGTCGAGCAATTAATCAGATTACTATCAAGTATTGATTCCCAATCCCTCGCCTGGATGACATGCTTGACCGGCTTGCGAGATCAAAGGTCTTTACAAAGATTGATCTATGTAGCGGATATCACCAAGTACACATCCGCCCTGGCGATGAATGGAAAACAGCCTTTAAAACAAGTGAAGGTTTGTATGAATGGCTTGTCATGCCATTTGGCCTCACGAACATGCCCAGCACCTTCATGGGTTTGATAACTCAAGTTCTCAAACCTTTTATTGATAAGTTTGTGGCTGTTTACTTCGACGACATTCTCATATATAGTCCAGATGACCAACAGCATATGGAGCATCTAAGGGACATCTTATCAGCCTTGCAAACGAACCAATTGTACATTAATTTGAAGAAGTGTAGCTTCATGACTGATCAACTCTGCTTCTTGGGGTATATTGTCGGAGCGGAAGGCCTTCAAGTTGATGCAGAAAAGGTAGCTGCCACTGCAACTGGTCGACTCCCCATATCGTTGGGAAGGCGCATAGCTTCCACGGGCTTGAGACATTTTATCGACGCTTTATTCAAAATTTTAGTTCTATTATGGCTCGAATCACCGAGTGCTTGAAGAAGGGAAAATTTCCCCCCGGGGTGACGAAGTAGAAGCCAGCTTTGCTCTCATCAAGGAAAAACTTTCCATGGCACCAATACTGATGCTCCCGAATTTTGAAAAGGTATTCGAACTAGACTATGATGCTTCTAGTGTAGGAATCGATGCTATTCTCTCTTAGGAAGGTAAGCCTATTGCTTATTTTAACGAGAAACTTAACAATGTTCGCAAGCAATGAGCTACCTATGAGCAGGAACACTTTGCTGTAGTACGAGCTATCAAGCATTAGCAGCCCTATCTTTACCAACATGAGTTTGTCCTTAACACTGACCATTAGACACTCAAATATATTAAGAGCCAAAGACATCTAAATCGAATGCATGGACGTTGGGTCTCCTTTTTGGAGCAATTCAATTTCGTGCTTCGACATAAGGCAGGCCACTTGAACAGAGTCGCTAATGCACTTAGCCGTCGTGCTGCAACACTTGTCACCACGCGCACTGATGGTGTGGGCATTGATCACCTCTGTGCTCTTTATGCTGATGATGAAGATTTTTAGGAAATTTGGGAGAAATGTTTTGCAACAAGTTCTCACAGCGACATGATTGTTCAAGACAAATTTTTATTCTTTGGCAATAGGTTGTGCATTCCTCGAAGCTCTTTGCGGGAACAACTTATTCGAGAGCTACATGGTGTCTCCCTTGGAGGACATTGTGGGCGAGATAAAACTGTTGCCTTAGTTGAGGAGTGGTATTATTGGCCTCAATTGAAATAGGACGTTGGACGATTTGTGAAAAAGTGCTACATTTGTCAGACTGCGAAAGGCCATTCTTAGAACACTGGACTTTACACACCTCTACCTATTCCTTCTTGACCTTGGATAGACATTTCAATGGATTTTGTGTTGGGGCTTCCCTGAACCCATGAGGTATGGATTCTATTTTTGTGGTAGTGGACAAGTTTACAAAAATTGCACACTTTATCCCTTGCAAGAAAACTTCTGATGTTTCCCATGTAGCGAGTTTATTTTTTCGAGAAGTAGTTCGTTTGCATGTTGTTCCAAAAACTATCACCTCTGCGTGACACCAAATTCCTTAGTCATTTTTGGAGGACCCTATGGCGTTTATTTGGGATGGATTTGCAGTATAGCAGCTCCTTTCATCCTCAGATGATGGTCAAACTGAAGTTGTTAATCGTACTATGGCAGATATTATTCAGTGTCTTTGTAGTGACATGCCAAAGCAATGGGACCGGTATCTTGCTCCTGCTGAGTTCGCTTTTAATAACACTATCAACCAGTCCACAGGCAAGTCTCCATTTGAGGTCATCTACGGGCGAACGCCACAATGTACACTAGATCTCGTGCCTTTGCCCAAAGTCCTTGGATATAGTGTTGTAGCTGAAAACTTAGCAACTAAATTACAAGAGATACAAGAGGGTGTGAAGCAATAGCTAGAAGCTTCCACTACTGTTTACAAAGCTGCTGCAGATAAACATTGTCGCCTCAAGATATTTGCTGAGGGTGACGAAGTGATGGTCTACCTCCACAAGGAACGCTTTCCTGTTGGTACATATAACAAGTTGAAGCACAAGAAAGTTGGTCCTTGTCAAATCGTGAAGAAAATCAATGACAATGCCTATGTTGTTGATCTTCCTGGTGACCTCAACATCTCCCAACATTCAATGTAGCGGATCTATTTGAGTATCATCCTCCAGATACTCCTCTTTATCCTAATCATAACTCGGGGTTGAGTTCTTCTGAAGTGGAGGAGACTGATGTAGAACAACATGCAAATGTCTTTATGGAAATATTGGAACGTTATAAGAGCGGGCGGTCCCACAAGTCAAAGAGGATTGCGTGATTTTCAAGATTATAAATGAATTACAATATTTGATTCACGCGTTTCCCTTAATTTGTTATTAGATTTTAGATTTTCTGGTTTATCAATATCTTTTCCTTAATTTTGTTATTAGATTTAAGTTATCCAGTTATTTTCTAGATTGCGATCTCCTTATAAATAGACGCCTAAGATATTGTAACCCGCACTTCTTCATTCAAAATAAACACCATCTTTTGGAATTCTTTCCAAGCGTAACCTTCTCTACATCAACAAATAGTGGAATGCGAAAGTATCTGACTTTGGCCTTGCAAAGCCCTTGGGCTCAGAAAGGAGTTATGTGACGACTCGTGTAATGGGAACATTTGGGTGGGTTAGCATCCTCAAGCTGACTGGTTTCAATTTTACAGTGGTTTATGATGTAATTTGTTTTTGTTCAATCCAAATGCATGGCGATCATATTGGTTTCCTTTTCTTCAGTTACGTGGCTCCAGAATATGCCAGTACCAGCATGCTGAATGAAAGAAGCGATGTCTATAGCTTTGGAATTCTCATAATGGAGATCATTTCCAGGAGAAACCAGTGGATTACAGCCGTCCTTCCGGAGAGGTCAGTCTTGTCAATACAATGCTGTCAATCCTCAATCATCTTTGATCATTTGAGAGCATTTCCTTTTCCTCTTCAGGTTAATCTTGTTGAGTGGCTTATGACGATGGTTACAAATAGAAACCCGGAGGGAGTTCTGGACCCTAGGTTGCCGTAGAAGCCTGCATTGAGAGCCCTAAAGCGTACTCTTCTGGTAGCTCTGCATTGCGTGGATCCAAATGCTCAGAAGCGGCCAAAGATGGGTCATGTGGTTCATATGCTTGAAGCTGATGAGTTCCTTTTGGAGATGTACGTACACATTTTTATCCTTGTCCTATATGTCTGGAGCCGCACCTCAGTCTCCATAAGACTTGAAGATATCGGCAAACTTTGATTCAGTCAATATGTTAAATCTCCCCCCTACCGTGTGAGAACAATTAATACTTGTACTTGCCATCGTTTGACAATTTGATATGTTCTTGCAAAGATTAGCATTGTGAGGTTGTCATGCAAATGGTCAGTCGCTCTCTGTCCCCTTATACATGTTCCTAAAAGGTTCTTTGGCTATGAGCAACCATCATTAATGGGAGGTCTTTTTGGAATCAGGGAGTTGGGGAGGAACCTTTACAAGGCAGATTTTCGTCTTGTAACCTGTTTGTACTATACTTTTTTCTCACTTATTCCTAGAAATTCATCAGCAGCAAAATCTTGTCCGGGAATGAAGATACGTCTTGTCATGCATTCTGTCTCTCTGCAGTTTTGCTAAATTGACTCACTTAAATCATTGCAGGACCGAAGAGCTGGACAGGAACTTGGACACTCACATTGGGAAATTTTGAGGGATAGGTTGTTGGGCAAGCGTGTAACTGAATCAGGTGATAGGAGTGAATATGATAGCAGAGTTCAAGGCAATATGTCAATGTCAAGAAAGCAAGATCCTGAAGAACAATAGCCTTGATAATTCCTTAACAAGGTGATGTGTTGGACATAATCTTGCCTACTTCTTTCCATGAAGAGTTGGTTTCTCTCTCTACTATGTATCTAGTTCACAATATTTTTGCCTTTAACCCTGTGTAGATTCTGCTGCATTTTGTCCCACTCTTATTGTTGTGTCAGCCACTTCTGGTTTTGAAGTATAATCTTGGTGGGATCTCTGGATGTTGAAGTTGTCTTTTATGATGTAGGATTCTATTCAGAAGATTTTGCCTGGATTGGTCTCTGTATGTTGTGGGTTCTTTTGTATAATATTGGCTTCTATTCTGAAGATTTCACCAAATGCTGTGATCCAACTCACTGGAGTTATCAATTGAAACATCTCTATGTCAATTTTGGTCTAGAATTTTCAGAACTTGTCGCTGTCTTATGTATTCTACTATTTGCTTGTCTCTCGGACTATGCTACAAACTCATGCATTGACAATCGTTCCATCACATGGCTCATTATATGTATATATTTGCATATATTTATCCTTTTTAAGTCTCCTTCTCTTTTTATTTGTCCATTTGTGGTAAAGTGATTAAAGCTATGCTGACATAGAATGAGGATTACTTGTCAAGCACCATCCTTGGGATAATGAAGTTGCTCGACCATTACATTTAAGTTCTAAAGCTGCGCTTTTGCATTGACCTGATCGTCTTCACAACTTCAGCAAGGAACATATTTTGTTGACCAAAAAGGGAAGAAATGTACTTTACTCATGTCAAACTCATTGAAGCTGAATGGATAGAACGCTTTTGTGGAAACATTACAAAGAGAATAGGGAAAATCCCTCACTGGATGTATCATGTTAGGAGAAAGGACTTGACTTGACAACTATAAGACGAGCCTCTTTTTGGCATGGAATCTGGTGGGTATGAGAATTGGGCCCTGCAACTCACATGCACCTAAATGCAGTTTCTTTAGCTTTGATGTGAAGGAGTTCTGGGGGACTATTTGTTAGGAACAGGGGACCCTTCATGTTCTTGAATCTTGATTTTGATGGAGGAGTGACAAGAAGATACACGCTTTTTGGCACCGATCTTCTTGCTGTCCTGGGATGGGTTCTTTTATTCATTTGGGTTGAAGAAACTGCGATGGTATCCTGTATGATTCTCTCTTTTGTAGGGCTTCCTCAGGTTCATAGAGAGGTGATGTGGGCATGTTCGATTCCTTCTGTCGGATGACTTTTCGAGGTGAAGAGAGGTGTTAAATGTGGCAATTAGGAATTGTGATCCCGGTTTTGGAGTTTAAAGAAGCAGCAGAGAGGTGAAGAGAGTCGGAAGGAGAGACGATGTCGTCCAAAATCCCTAAAACGGGCTAATTGGAACTACAGGCAAACTAAAATGTTGTTTACCAGTAGCACGCACACATTTATAGAAACTAAATTGAAGACGCCACTCCACGCCATGCATGAATCGCATGTTTAGTGGTAAAATTTAAAGGTGAAGACGGATGGAAAATTTGGGATAAGCAACTTAAGACGAATTTCATTTGGCGAAAAGTCTGTAAAACCTGATGACATTGATTTCTTTTGTCAACTTGTCTCGGCATTTTCGTTACTCATGGGTTCTTAATGTCATTCCTTTCGAAACAAGCTTCAATGGGAACTATTCGCTAAATGCTCTCCATCTGTGATGAGACGCAAACTGAAGTTTTTGGTTAATTGGGACAATCTTCTGTCCTTCGACTAGATACCATGCTCATGTTCAAATTGCAAGATGCCATATGCTTATCGTATCACAGATTGAAGTGCCACAATGGGCATGAGACTTGAATCTACCCTTGCCACTGACTTACAAGTTGCAAAAGCCGACTTTTTCATTGATTGTTTAGCGAGGACGGACGTGTGGAATGATTCTGACATCCTATCCGAGGACAAGCTTCAACCAAGTCAGCTTTTTACGGAATTATGATGGTTTATGCAGAACATATTTGATTTGATACTGTTCAGTATTTCAGATTTTTTATGACAGAGATCGAGAAAGGGCTATGCATTAGAGATTGTAAAGTTTCATCATAGTTGTTTATTTAACAAAAACTTCTCGAAACTTGTAAACAGATCAAGCTTTGGGCGTCAATGGTTTGGAGCTTAGACTTGTGGCAACAATGGGGCTTTTGACCACATACTTTCCACCATCGTCCATCCAACTGAGAGAACCAGACACCACAGTCTGTTTCATCTGTTTTGGACCTTCTATTGTCAGCTTATAACTCAGCTTCTCATACTTCACTTTGAATATCAATTTATCTGGCACGACACTGACCTTGAATCCCTCCATCGGATTCACCTCCGCTGTGTAGGTTGATCCCCCAGCTCCCACATTCGTCACTGTCCTGTAGAATTCTTGCACTGTCGGAGAGTCTGAGCTTTTCGAACTAAAGAAGGCGATGAAGGAAGGGTAGTTCAGGTCCAGTGATGGGTTTGAACAATTGTAGGAAGAGGACCTGGTGACCATTTGAATTTGCTTCGATGTGTAATTCATTGCACACATGAGGTTTACATAGTCTTGGGGCATCACGTCGTATATGAGCCCAGGGTCTAATGCCTTGTTCGGATCGACATGGCCAGCTCCCATCCCTATAGGGCTCGCCGGTTTGTAATCATTCCCAATGTCTTTGATAGGGCTCTTTGTGCTGTCCCTTGCATATGATGTAGTCATCATGGCTGACCGGATGGCTGCAGGGCTCCACTTGGGGTGCACTCCCCTCAGGAGCGCAGCCACTCCAGCTATGTGTGGGCACGCCATCGATGTTCCTGACAAGAGTTGGAAGTTGTTAAATAGTTTATGCGAGTCCACTACAGCCACCGGAATATTTTGAGGCCACCCAGCCAGGATCAGTGTGCCAGGAGCCAAAATGTCAGGCTTCAGGACGACCGGGCAACTTGGGGATGGGCCACGAGAGCTGTAGTCTGCCAAGCTCGGAGCAGGCTTGCTTCCGATGAGTGTTTTCCGAAATTGGATACTTGCTGTTGGCTTGGACGAGTTCTTGATGTAGGCTTTGATGGTATCACCATCTGCAGGACTCAAAAAGATTATAGGGAATGAGGTAAAAATGAAGAAGTAGGGGTAGGAGCTGTTTACTATGAACAAACCACCAGCGACATTTGCTCCACTGACATTTTGGATTTGATTGCTTACAGTTCCACGCTTGTCCTCACACACAACAATATCAGATGGGCTGAGTTTTTTCAATTCGACTGTATTGTTGCATGCTCCCAGGAAGACAATTGGAGATTTACTCAAGGACGGGTTGCCTGGAAAGAGAGTTGAGCCTGCAATCGAGACTCCGTCACCAAGAGTGACGGTTCCCCCGAAGTCACGGTCTATTTCCCCGGCAGCAACAGTTATGGCCCAGGGAATCCCGTTGTGCAGGGTCTGGAGGAAAGGTCCCTCATTTCCCGCGGACAATGATACAAAGATCCCTCTCTCTATGGCTGCATATGTGGCTATTGCTATCGGGTCCTCATACAATGGAACACCATCAAAGCCTAATGACAAGGACAGGACATCGACACCATCAATGATGGCTTGATCGACTGCAGCGAGGACATCAGCAGCGTAAAGGCCTTCATCCCACAGGGCCTTGTACATGGCCACTCGGGCCCGTGGAGCCACGCCAGAGGCAGTCCCTGGAGCATAGCCGAAGTAGGAGGCATCCGCAACATAATTTCCAGCTGCCGTGGTGGATGTGTGGCTGCCGTGTCCATCAGTGTCACGCGTAGAGTTCAAGGAGATCGTAATGTTGGGATTTTTGGCTACCAAGGCCTTGTTGAAGAACCGGGCTCCGATGAGCTTTTTGTTGCACATTGAAGCATTGAATCGGATCCCAACCTCACATTCACCTTTCCATTTCGATGGGATTGTCGTCATTCCGTCATCATTGAAGCTCGGGCTTTCTGGCCAAACTCCCGTATCGACAAGCCCAACTATGACATCCTTGCCATAATCCGAAGTAGGCCATGCCCCGGAATTAGAATTCAAGCCAAGAAATTGGGTCGAGTGAGTTGTATCGACTTTACCCGGCAAATCCTTCATGGAAGAGATGTAGCCTGGAGAGTTTTTGAGGGCCTCAAGCTCGCTAGGAGAGAGACTGGCACTAAAACCCTGCATGACATGAGTGTAACTATAGATGAGCTTAGAAGAAGTGGGTGTGGTAGTGGCTTTGGCTCTAACTTTAGGATCAGGACTTTCCACTAGCGATGAAACAGTGGCCAAGAACCAGCTATGGTGGTCAGAGAAGGCTTTGGGCATGGCGGATAAGTCCATGTGGATGATATAATTGTCGGACTGCCCCATCGTGGAGGCAAAGCAGAACATGGTCAGAATTAGGAGCGTCATCAAGGATGAGTGAACACGATCAGCCATGATCGGCTATTGAAGTGAGCTAGTTTAAGAGTACAGCTGAAGCTTTGTGCCTTTATATAGGGAATAGAGATGTATCGGAGGCTCAAGAGAACCTCGACATAGTTGTCCATGACTGGTTAATTGGTATGTTGATTTGTTTGGTGTCTTATGGTGGACCCTGATCTCAATGATCTGTTCTCAACCTATGGACGTATTCCCCGATAAATCGAAGGACGATAGGGGGGACAAAGGATTGGAAATATGTACGCGTTTTTATTAAAGTCACATTGCTGTCGGGTGATGGTGAACTTTTTTTTTTTTCCTAACCTTTGACTGGAAATTAAGGGATGCTCCACATGTTATCGCTCCGTACCACTTTATATTTTCCACACCGTAGTATGAAAAAGAATCCAAGTGGGAACACCTTTTTGGATTACTTTGGAAATTTGGAACGCCAATAAGGGACTTCGTGCAATTATCTCTTTACTTGGAAGGACACGCACATATAGAATCGATAAGATAGAGGTGTGTGTGGTTCAGGGGACGGTTCCCGACCTAGAATTGGGAACCGCCCGCTAAGGACCGATTTCGAAAAATTGGAATCAGGATTCACCCGTTTGTTGCATGGATCCACCCAGGAACCGGATCAGTCCGGTTTTCGGATAGATTGACGCGAAAAAATTTTGATTTTTAACATAGAACAACTATGTGACATCAAAGCAAGCCAAAGAAAGAAAAATCAAATTTAAGTACGTGGAACAAAAATTCATCTGTTGCAATTATAAATGTATCTCGTAGAAAAAAAAAAAAAAAAGATGAACAGATGGAGTGAGACTGTGAGATGAGATGTAGAATTTCTTTTAGTAATTTTTTTTTTAATATTAAAAAGGTTCTGGTCTGATCCAGGTGGATGGGTGGGCGGGCGGATCCGCCCATGGAACTGGGAACCTGACCGGTATCCACTAGTTCCCATAAATTGGAACCGGGAACCGGACCGGTACCCATTGATTCTCATAAATTGAAACCGGGAACCGGACCAATTCCCTCAAGAACTTGCTGGTTCCGGGCGGTCCGGGCGGTTCTCGGGTATTTTGCACACCCCTAGAAGAGTCCAAAGCATGATTTAGTCAATATTGATGGATTTATATTGCAGCATCACAACATGTCAACCTCTATCGAGTTTCTTTAGCAACTTTATGGTTTATCTTAAAAGCGAAGATGTGAGGGGTCGTAAGACAAACTCTCACTTAGAAGAATTGATAAGTTGGGAAGCAGCTGATGTATCTTAATTAACCAAAAATTTATTGGTTTGAACTTTTTGACGATGGTTGGTCAATTAGATATGTTAATTGGCTTGAATTTGGACATTCTTTTGATGATCTTCCAAGATTGTCCTAAAAATTGTGTAATCAAGTTTTAAATTTATCGTATGTATGTCTCTAATGAAGGATATTAGACGGAGTCTCAAATCAAAGAATTAGTGTGGTTTGTAAAGCGAATAAAATTATTTGGCCATAATATATTAACTTAAATGTTGAGTGAATGCTCAAGATCTGAGCTATTTCTTGATGAGAAATTCCCTTACGATGGGGCACAACCATGCGCCAAGTCGAAAGGAAAAGTACCTAGCGAAGGCGACTCGAAGAACTTTGAAGGATTTGATCGGGACAAGACCATACTGAGGAATCCACCCACCGTCCATGTGCTCCGCGATTGTACAACCAATGTCTCCATTACTCGTGGTTTTGACTCGCCAGGAGAAGAAGACTAAAACGTAAAGATCAATTGCCCTATGAGGACAAACATCATAAGAGTCTTTCCGTCGCCACCGACGTCTTATCAGATCTTAAGTAATATCGTTCTTGAACGCATCTGTTCGGCCTCTTTCGAAAATTCAAACTTCGTGTTTCTGTTTTTCTTCCCCTTTCCTTCTTCTTTGAAGAACTGATCCTTGCTGTGATTGGATTTGATAGTTCCCAGGCTTGAATCGTCAAACACATGCCGAGAACGTTGAACAATATTTTGGTTTAGGACGTCGGCGTTGTAGATTCCCGGGGGACCGTAGGAGTCGAGATGAGAAAGATATTTTTTTGTCCAGAATAGCTGACCATTTCAACAAGAGGATAAAAAGGAAAAACTAATTCATTTATCTTGCAGTAGCCGTTGAAGTTAAGTTTGGTAAGGGGTCCCTATTGATAAATTTGTCGACATCTAGAAAAGAGACGAAAGTGGTTCCTCCTTCATTATTGCAACTCTTGGAGAGGAAGTAATCATGTTCCCACCTTACCTTATGCTACTCTCCTACGACAATTTAAGTCCTGACAAATTTTCGTTCGTAATTCACCGGAAAATGCTAAACAACGTCGGCTATATTGACATGCAGCGCTTATGTCCGCAAACCTCTTAAAGAAATTAACTTTTGGTCCCCTACTTTAGAAACTATCGAAATCAGTCCATGCACTTTGTTTTAGTAAAAAAATTAGTCCTCATACTTTTTCCAAGGAAAACTTAATCACTTTCATCATCAAGATCAACTTAATTGGTCGTTCCTACGTTGCAAGTACATCCAATAAAATTACAGCCCATTGAGTTTTTTTTTTTTTTTTTTTTTTTTTGGTAAAGGCCCATTGAGTTTATTCTCACTATATGCAACAATGGCATCTACACATCTCTCGGTCACAGACCTACCTAGGGATAAGAAAGAATATAACTTATTACTCACGGCATTCTCAGGTGATGAGATCAGTCCTTAATTAACAAGGTGATCCTCATCATCACTAATGGTCTAATGGGAAAAATATTATAGATGGGTCTTTAAATAATTCAGATCATAGTAATACCAACAAGTTCGCATACCATTGACTGTAAGAATTTGTTTGTCTGATGGGGAGGCCAGAAATAACGGAGTGTCATGTCAAGTGGTTAAGAAAAATTTTCGTCTAGTTATTACTAGTGAAGGTATCAATATTAGTTGTAAATATTTATAGACCGATTCATATTTTAAGTAATAGCCAGTGAAAATAAACTATTACTTGGGATAGAGATGTGAATAATTACACTTAGAATCTCATCAATTAGTCTCGCGAGGACTAAAGTTGTTATAAAAATAGTAGTACATAGACTAGCTTTGGGCACTACAGAAGGAACAAAGATAAATGTGTAATTTTTATGTAGAGGTCTGTACATGTAGGAGTCACGCTTTGTAACTAAGTCAGCAATTTCAGTTTTCTCCTTCTTCGACTGAGTTTGGATTGACAACTTGGGAATGCATCTAAATGAATTCAGTTTGGAAGCTATGTGAAGCTTTTTGAACTTGTCCTTGAAACATCATTCTTCAAGACAAATATAATTTACCAGAAAATATAATCAATTTCAAAATCTACTGGGGGGTTTTCCCTGACAATATGTTCATATGTTTATTGTCTTATGGTGGACCCGGACCTCAATGATCTGTCCCAACCTATGGACGTAATCTAAGACCGACGGAAAGGAAGAAGGTGAAAAGAGGAAGAAAGGATTGGAGAAACATACGCAGTTTTATTAAAGTCACGATGATGGTGGGTGATACTCGAATTTGTGTTTTCTTTTGATTGGCAATTGAGTGATACTCTTTAACTTCTTTCTTCCCCACCGTGCCTCCTAATATCTTTCCACTTTTTTCCCTTCAAATTGAGGGATGGGTAGATGTTTGCTCCTACCACACAATGATATAGATAAAAATATAAGTAGGGACACCCTTTGGGATTCCTGAATAGGATATCACGGAACCCCCATGAGCTAACAAAAGAAAGGGAGTGTAGGCAATTATCTCTTCATTGAGAGGGATACGCACATATGAAATTGCTATCCAGCACATGATTTTTCGTTGATCGTGGAAGGGTGCATATTGCAACATCATCACGTGTCACTCTACATCAATTTTCTTTAGCAACTTTATGGTTCATCTTATTGGTGGATGTGAGGGGTGGATGATAAAATCTCTTATAAGAAAATTGATATGATGTATTGAGATAATATCATAGCTGGCCTATTACTCAATAAAATATACCTTTGAACAAAGGTTGGTTCAATTAAATATCTTAGTTGGCTTGAATTTGGATTTCCTTCTTATGATCTCTCTAGTTTATCTAAGTCGAGGTATCTTTCGAAGTCGGTGGTTGATTTATTGTAGAACTGATGATGGCTTGGTGGCATTCGGGCCCGCCCAGGCCCACTCATGCCACATCGGTCCAATGGGCATTTTCAAGCGAGCTTGAACACTACCATCTAGTTATATGAGCTTCATCCGAATTTGGTTGGTCCCGGTGGCGATCCCTCATTGGAATTTTAGACATAAAGTTATTCGTTTGGGCGGCATTGTGCAAAAAATTAGGCCTAACCTTGGCCCGGGCCTACTTTTTGATTACCTCTAATTGACAGGGCCCCCGTTGTCTGTACGTGTCTTGATGTATATACCAAAGAAGGAATACGGAAGCGATGGCTCCGTGAGGATCACTACCACTATTGGTGTGTCGGAAACGAGACCAAGGAAGCATGTCCCTGCTTGGCGACGATGGTTGTTACAGTCCCACCATGCAACAATGTGGGGATTTAAGTTGAGATAAATGTCGCTACAAAGGAATAGTTGAACTAAAAGGGAGAAATGCTTAATATCTCAGTCTCTTATATAAGATAAAGATAGTTATGGCGCATGAGTGAGGGGTATTAGACGAAATCTTGCACTGAAGAACTGATATGGGTTGTAAGGTGATTATTATTATCCTAGCTCGCCATATCTTATCGACTTAATTTTTTTGAGTGATTATGAGCCGGCTTATAAATGTCAATGTACTCAAGATGTGAGCTGTTCTTGATGAACTCATCAAGCTGGGAACCCTTCCCGTGCGTGGGGCATAACCATGCACCGAGCAAAAAGGAGAGTGTCCAGCCAAGCCGGGCCCCAAGGATTCGGTCATCGTCCGGAATGAACGGACCTCAGAATTGATCAGGACAGATCCAGACTGATGTATTAACCCACCGTCAGCCCTCCATGTGCCCCAAAAATTGCGTAACGTACATGTATCCATCACTCGTGATTTCTACTCGTGAGAAAAAAAGAAGAGAGCAAGGTCAATAGTCCCACAGGGGCAACATCATGGAAAAGTGGGGCTGCGGCCGGCCATCGTCATTTTATCAGATCAAAACCCGTATCATTCTTGAACCCACCTGTTTGGCCATTTTCGAACTTTCATACTTCGAATCCTGTATTTCCTCCTATTCTTCTTCTCTGAAGTACCGATCATTACTATAATAATTCAGGACGTCTGCATTATGGTTTTACAGGAAACAAAAGCAGTTGAGGTGGAAAGACATTTTTTTATTCAGAATGGCTAGCCACTTCAACAAGATTCATTAATCTTGCGGTAGCTGTTGATGACAGTTTGGTAAGGGGTCGCTATTTAGATAGTTTGTCAGCCTCTAGTGAAAAGAAAAGAGAAAGTGGTTTCTCATTTATTATTGCTACTCTTGGAGAAGAAGTAATTATCCCCAAACTTCAATAATAGCACTTAAAGGCTTTCTTTATTTCCCACCTTTGTTGTCTTGTCTCGTGAATCCAGGAAGAAATTATCAAAAAGATGTCGGATGGGACATGCATTTGGACCGAAGTGAGAGCTTCACATGCATAGGGAGGCAATAACAGTTACCCAATCTGGAGGGCTATCCCCCACTTCAAGATGATATACCAACCTTTGATATGTGAATATCCCCTGTCCGCTTGATTTTTCTTTTATGTTCTTTCTTGTCGGCAGTGAAATTTGCTTTAGGGCTTTCGACCTTGATTAGGGATGGCTGTGGAGTAAGGGAACAGGTTGCAGTCCTCGTACCAATCCCTAAATTGCCGGGTATGCCTCGTACTTGCTCAAGACCCCCGTGAGCCCTTTTCTCGCCCCACATCAACGGCAACCCATCATTAGTTACGAACATCATAGAAGTCTGTTCGAGAGGCAAAAATGCAACGCGACATAAAAAAGGGCAGAATTAAATCAGCTTCCTTGTCCGTAAGGTAACATTCTAACTTTGGTCCTTGAATATGTGCCTTTTTTTTTTCTTTTTCCAATCAAGCTCTTGAAGTTCTAATTGATCTTAATTGTGTTCTTAAAGTTGCTTTTTTTAAAAAGAAAATGACGCAAATAATCAAAGAACTTTGGCCCAATATACAATATTGTCCCCAGATATTTAATTTGCTTAATGTAGTCTTTGAACTTTAGTCTTAATTTGTTCAATATGGCCCTTAACCCTTGATGGCTGGCCAATTTCATATCCTCTCAATCTTATACTTTTCATTGTGATAAAAAGTATGGAAAGCATGCCTCATGATGTACATATTGATCTTTGTAGGTGCCTTTGGCCTGGATAGGAAGTCAGCAAGTGCATTCTTTTTTCCGGTAATGTGTTTGATCTCAAAGGAATATTTCGAAAATCATTTGGCCCATCAAAGCAGTTGGAAATGCGGAGTCTGCTTCTATTTGAATTTAGTCATTTGGGGGAAAGATGCCATATCTAGTTCTACAATGATGTGATGGCCAATGAGATGGAATTTAATTTTTTTTTTATTTCACTTTTTATTGTCAAGATCTCTTTGAAAATGGAATGATAATGCATTTCAATATGTAAAAATTTTCCACTTTTGTAAGCACAAATGTGTCGCTTACCATCAGTTTATTCGAATAGAATAGCTGCCCAATACTCATCACTGGTATCAGTCTGAAGAATTCTTTTTCTCGTCAATGGAATTTGCAGCGGAGGAAGAGTTTGTATGGTCTCCTTAAGTTCGACGACTACTTTAATTTGGGATTTTCCCCAGGAGATTATTAAACAAATCCAGAATGATAGCCTCACTAAAAATCTAGAAAATCTCATGTGGCAATGTCACACATAGTTATTCAGACTCCATTGAGGTTCAATCCTTTATCCTATTAGATTAAATTCTAGCTATCCATTCATACATCTCTTAATATGGAAAGAAGATGATTTTCCTAATAACCTTTGATGGTTATTATGGTATTTAACTAATAAGTACTTAATAACTATTGAGATCTCGACCAGAAAGTTCATTATCAACCTAATTAGGATATTTATGCTCGGCTAAAACATTGAAAAGGAAAGTGATAGGAATCTCCTCGCTTTCCTCAACTAGTTCTATCCCCCCACTCACTGGAAGTACCTTTTACAACAAGAGTTAAGAACTGTCTGATGGGACCTGGAAATTCACACTGTTGTGTTCCTTCATTGACCATGAGCTTTTGTTGGAAATAATGGCACCATTGCTAAGGCACCACAAAGTATAAGAACCACGTCCTATAAACCTTAACCACATCTTAAGGAAGCCCATATTTACAAATCCTTTCCCGGCTATGTTAGTTATTGTGAGCATCAGTATAGAGAACTCCAAAGAGTTTTATGCTAGGAAAACAATACCATCCTTGAAGACATATGGAATTACACTGTATCTACTACGTGAGATCATTATAGCCTTGTACCAGAAGCCAATGAAACACTAAAGGAATATGAGCAAGCAAGGACACCTCCATCACGGGAGCGAGAAATGGCAGACACAGATAATCCTGCACAATCATTTCAAGACCTTTATGCTTAATAGAGGGACCTCTTTCTCAAGATCCCTATGATCAAGGACCTTTGTTCTTATTCCTCGGACTAGACACATCTTACTATGCTCAACCATCAAATTGCCCTTAGTCAAATTTGCCTGCCGACACTCCAAGATCCTCTAAGACCCATGAAGAAGCATCCTCATTAAGCGATGTAAACACGTGGAATACCTTGACGGCACAAGTCACCTGAAACTCTTCTTATTTATGACTTGCAGAAGTTGAACAGAAATATGAAGAACATCTTCTTGTAGAGATGCACTTGGATGATTCAGACTATGACTATAACACCTGTGACCAAAGAGACGCATAGCTAGGTCACTGTAGCAGAGTACTGTAGTAATAGACTAGGGAAATCACTATTCACAGTCACTATTCATATCATCAATAATAATTTTTGACATGATATTCCGGAGTCTTTGTCTATTTTTGGACCCATGAGCTTGGTTTTTGTTTGTTTGTGACCTCTTAATGCCTATAAAAGGTAAGGAGGATGTAATGTATTGGCAAAGTTCTTTGAAGTAAAGTGAGTATTGTGTGAAAAATTCTCAATATCTCTCTAAATACCTCTTTTTCTTTAGTCTGGTAGGATCCTTTTAAAAATACAACTTGGATAATTAGAAATATTATTATCTTGGCGCTCCTAAGTGTCTTTATGATCTAAACTAAAATTCTGAGTAATTTGCTGCTAAAAGGTTATCCCTGAATGGCTTAAACAAAACATTCACCTATTGTGGAAATGCATACTTGCAGAAAACTGACTCCATCTTCCCTAGTTCTAAGCATAGGCCTATTTAAATAGTCTTTGGATTTTATGAAAACATTCAATATTGTCATTTCATTAATTTAAATTCGGAGACAACATTAAATATTTTGATGTACTTCAGGGACTAGATTGAATATATATCAAAATTTTAGGGACCAGATTGAATATGTATCAAAATTTTAAGTACTATATTAAACAAATTAAAAGTTCAAGAATGAGATTGCACAATCGGCTAGAGTTCGGAAATCATATTGAATAAATTAAAAGTTTATGGATGAAATTGCACGTTGAGCTAAAGTTTCGAAACTATTTTTGTTATTATTTTTTCTTTAATCAAGTCCATACGGCTCAAAATCCGATTAGTTGGAGCTGATGTATTCGTTAGAGCATGCAAGAGCCCTGACATGGAAAGCTCGAGTATAGCCTTTATTTCGAGAAATCTCATTAGTTATCATTCCGTGTCTGATTGGTCTTCATCCTAAGAGTTTCCATTCCCATCAATTAGTCGATAGTGTACGTTGACAAAAAGGCTTTCTTACGTTAGACTGCCAGCTCCACCGGACACGTTTGCTGCAATTAACAAAATTGGGAGCCAGGGACCTGTCTAGTTAAATTAAAATTTCAAAGACTTGACTTGAAAAAATGCACAAGTTCAGCGACCAAAAATAAAATTTTACCTTCCCATGTAACCCTTTCAGGGTTTATCATTAAATTTAGGGGAAATTATAATCCCGGTCCCTATTGCATAAGGGGAATTCACTTTTGGTCATTATACATTGCTTACTCACAATACTAGTCCTTATTCTACTCTCCTGCATGAATTTAAGACCTTCCGTCAAATTTCCTTTCGTAATTAGCTGGAAAATGCTAAGTTGGCACTGGCTAGATTGACCTGCGATGCTTCGTGCACAAACTTGTTAAAGAAATTAACTTTCAGTCCTCATACTTTTTGGAACGACCCATTTACTTCATGTACTTTATTGTAGCGAACAAACTACACGTCACGTTTGCATCCGAAATCTTATAAAAAAACTCCAATCAGGACCACGTAATTGGCGATTCCCACATTTGCAAGAATAATTTATGAGACCATCGCCCATTAAAATTATTTTCACTATATGCAACAATTGGATCATCATTTTCAGTTTAAATCTATAGACACATATAGGATTAGAACTCGGAGGAATTGCGTGTAGCACTAATACCCCAAATACTTAATTGCAAACAATGAATATAATGGTGTTATAAGATGAGGAACTTCAGCAGAGTTATCACTTGTAAGAATAATATCATCTGCATAAGTAGCAAGTAAAACATTCCAGACGATGAATCGCCGAATGAGCATTGACTCATCAGATTTATGGTTTGCCGCAAGCATATTTATCCGAAGGCACCACTTCATCAGATTGTTAGGATTTAGGAGATACCGTTCAGTTCCTAGGAACTCAATCTGATATGCCAATGCTTTCTCTTTACTTGTTTCCAGAATTAAGGAAATGAAATATCCAATTGAAACGTCGGTAATTATGCTGTCTCGTGTCATACCACAAGCCTAAACTATGAGCGATCCAATAGTGGAGCACATGGACGGCCAAAAATGAGTGGAGAAATCAGTATGTCCTTGTCCTAATCAATGCCTAGGCAATATGTCCCGGTTCTGGACGTGAATTGACCGATTGGAGTCGCCTTCAGGGCATGACTTTCTTTTTCAATATATATACATATATATATATATATATATATATATACATATATGTACATACATATGTACATGTACATACGTATGTACATATATATATGTATATATATATATATTTCGGCATGAAGAAAAATGAACTAGAGAGATTGATTTAGACTGGCATGTGATGGCTTGGTAATATGTACACACATCAAAATCACTCACGAGTCACAAGAATCAACCAAAAAAACACGCGTTGGATGCTCAGTGTTTCTTTCTGTGCAAGTCACTGTCGATGCGAGAGATAATTGCGCAGCTCCCCTATGTTTTTATTAGCTTATTGGCCTTCTAGTTATTTTCCTATACAGCAATCCAAAAGGGTGTCCCCACTTGATTTATTTTCTATTATTGACTATCGTGTGGTTGGAGGAATCATGCATCAATCTCATAGCTGTGGGGCAAAGGAAAAACGTGAGGAGGTACAATCACAGGGGCAAACCAAGTTGAGTATTACTCAACATCAACGTGACGTTGCAGTGTAGTATGGAAGAACATGTGATCGTCTAATTTCCTCTGATGTTTCTTCTTCTTCTTCGTTTGCCCGTTAGCCTATCTCTTTTCCCTTGGGTTGGAATGAGTCCATAGGAGATGATTGAGAACCGGGGTCCACTCCCCCACGAGTCACTAAATACGAAGATACCAATTGACAAGTTGAGAGATGTGGGACCCAAAAAACAAATTGAGAGATGGAGTGTGTTGAGGTTCTCCCTTGAGCCTCCCATACTTCTCGTTTCCTATATAAAGGCACATGCTCCTGCTGTGTTGAAAAATCATCTACCATCAATTGCTTGTCATGGCTGTTTTTGTTCATTCACTCATGACAAGGCTCCTAACCCTGATCATCTTCTGCTTCGTCCCGACTTTGGGGCAATCCGACAATTATATCATCCACATGGACTTGTCCTTCATGCCCAAAGCCTTCTCTGACCACCATAGCTGGTACTTGGCCACTGTTTCATCACTAATACAAAGTCCTAATCCTAAAGTAAGAGCCAGAGCTGATGCCACACCCACGTCTTCTAGGCTCATTTACAGTTACACTCATGTCATCAGGGGTTTCAGCGCTAGTCTCTCTCCTAGCGAGCTCGAGGCCCTCAAGAACTACCCGGGCTACATCTCTTCCATGAAGGATTTGCCTGTTAAAGCCGACACAACTCACTCGACCCAATTTCTTGGCCTGAATTCTAATTCCGGGGCATGGCCTATCTCGGACTATGGCAAGGATGTCATAGTTGGGATTGTGGATACAGGTGTTTGGCCAGAAAGCCCGAGCTTCAATGATGGCGGAATGACAACAATTCCATCGAAATGGAAAGGCGAATGTGAGGTGGGCACCCAATTCAACTCTTCCATGTGCAACAAAAAGCTCATCGGAGCACGGTACTTCAACAAGGCCCTGATGGCAAAGAATCCCAACATTACCTTCTCCATGAACTCAACGCGTGACACTGACGGACACGGCACCCACACATCCACCACAGCTGCTGGAAACTACGTCAAGGGAGCGTCCTTCTTTGGCTATGCTCCAGGAACCGCCACAGGCGTGGCTCCACGGTCCCGAGTGGCCATGTACAAGGCCCTGTGGGACGAAGGCGCATATTCTGCAGATATTATGGCCGCAATTGATCAGGCAATTATTGATGGTGTCGATGTCCTGTCCTTGTCATTGGGCCTGGATGGCGTTCCATTGTATGCAGACCCAATTGCGATAGCTACATATGCAGCCATGGAGAAAGGGATCTTTGTATCAACATCGGCGGGAAATGAGGGGCCTTCTGTTGAGACCCTGCACAATGGGACTCCCTGGGTCATAACTGTTGCCGCCGGCGACATGGACCGTGATTTTGGAGGAACTATTGCTCTTGGCAGTGGTGTTTCGTTTGCAGGCTTGACTCTCTTTCCAGGCAACACATCCTTGGGTGAATCTCCAATTGTTTTTGCAAACGTGTGCAACAATACAATCGAATTGAACAAGATCAGTCACACGAACATTGTCGTGTGCGAGGACAAGAGTGACAGTATCGGCGACCAGATCAACAATGTCCAGGAAGCAAAACTTGCTGGTGGAGTGTTCATAACAAACAGCTCCGACCTCGAGTTCCACATCCAGAGCTCATTCCCGGGAATCTTTTTGAATCCTACAGATGGCGAAACCATCAAAGCCTACATCAAAAACTCGTCTGAGCCAACAGCAAGTATTCAATTTCGTAAAACACTAATCGGTAGCAAGCCTGCTCCGAGTGTAACAAGCTACAGTTCTCGTGGCCCCTCTCCAAGTTGTCCCGCAGTCCTGAAGCCCGACATTTTGGCTCCTGGCAATATGATCCTGGCTGGGTGGCCTCAAAACAATCCAGTGGGTGTGGTGAACTCGCATCAACTATTTAACAGCTTCAACCTTTTGTCAGGGACATCGATGTCATGCCCGCACATCGCAGGAGTGGCTGCACTCCTAAGAGGAGCGCACCCAGAGTGGAGCCCTGCAGCCATCCGGTCAGCCATGATGACTACATCTTATTCAAAGGATAGTACGGATGGCCCTATCAAAGACATTGGGAATGACTACAAACCGGCGAGCCCTCTAGCCATAGGAGCTGGCCACGTCGATCCAAACAAGGCATTAGACCCCGGACTCATATACGATGCGACCCCCCAAGACTACGTCAACCTCATGTGCGCGATGAATTACACATCGAAGCAAATTCAAACTGTCACCAGGTCATCTTCCTACAATTGTTCAGACTCATCACTGGACCTTAACTACCCTTCCTTCATTGCCTTCTTTAGTCCAAACAGCTCGGGCTCTTTGACGGTGCAAGAATTCTTCCGGACGGTGACAAATGTGGGAGACGGACCGTCAACCTACATTGCCAAGGTGACACCGATGGAGGGATTCAAGATCGAAGTCGCACCGGTTAAACTGACGTTCAAAGAGAAGTATGAGAAGCTTAGGTATAAGCTGACAATAGAAGGACCAAAACAGATGAATGAGACGCTGGTTTTTGGTTCTCTGAGTTGGATGGATAACGGTGGCAAGCATTTGGTCAGAAGCCCCATTGTGGCGACGAGCCTGAGCTCGGAGGCATTGACGTCCAGAACTTGAATTTTTTTTTTTTTTTTTCCTGGTTTAGCATCAGTAGAGGAAAATATTTTCTTTAGCTTTTTTTTTTTTTCCCTTTTTTGAACCAATTTATATAATGTGCAATAAACTAACTTGATTCGGCCCCGTGAAGGTTCGTGGGTGGATAGGGTGTCCAAATCATACCACACATCTTACTTGCTAAACAACAAAAAGCCAGCTTTTGCAATCTGTACGATAGTTGCAGGCGAGCATCCGAAGTCCCATATCCACCATTGCACTTCAATCATCAAGAACAAGACACGCATAGCGAAGTTTCAAAGACCATAAGTAACTTGGGTTCAGGACAGAAGATTGTCCGAATTAGTGAACGATGAGATTCTTGAGTTCGCTTCTCATTACAAAACAGAGTGGCATTTTGCGTAGCTCGTTTCCATTTTCAGCATCGCAAAAGTGGTCGTATTGTCGGATTTAAAGTATGGATGGCGAGTACTTCATGCAAGCATACCTCAACAAATCACGAATCGTTGCCCACCAAACATGATAGCGACCACCTGCCATAAGAGATCATAATTGAACAATAGTTTTTGTTACTCATGAAAGAGATGAAGTTAACTCATGAGTTTGTGAGGGAAATCATTGGATCAAGTGTCAAGTAATCAAGAAGCGCAAACACAAGTCAACGAAAGAAAATCCCCATCATCGATTCTTGTCTTGCCCTTTTATCTAATGTCATCAATTCCAATCATTCGATTAAATCTGAACCCTCACCTCCTCCTCCTCTCGACAAGGCAGAATTCTATTATCCCGTGCAAAAATTTTCGTATTAGTAACCCTCAATTAGTTTTGGTAAGTGTCGAAGAACTGTTAGTAGAAAAAAGCGAAGTAACTTTCTCCCAAATAACTTATTGGAAACTAATCAATACTCCTACGAAATTACCAACTCTTTCTTTAGCTTGCATATTTTTTATATAGATACAGCTGCCAACTTTTATTTACTTAACTTGCTTAACACTTCAAATTTACTGACTTGTACGTGCAATTACATATTTAGAGTAAGGTACCAACTATTATGGGATACGAACTCTAACTTATGTCACTCATCTAATTTTTTTTTTTTTTTTGGTAAAGACACTAATCTAATTTTATTTATTTTTATAATTACCAACTTTTACGAGTGTTGGTTAGCAACATTTTACATTTACTAATTATATTTGGATATCACTAATCTAAATTAGTGTGACTTGCCAACTTTCTCCCATTGCAGTACTACCTAAGCTGGTATGGGGGTTACTGACCATCATTTGGTATTCTTACTGATGTTTATATATATATATATTTTGGTCTTAAGTTTTTTTACTGCTTACAAAGTGCTTCACTTACCAACAATTTAAACTTATAGGCTATTCTTAGAAATTACAGTCTTTAATTAAAGTCTTTTACCTACTTTTCTCCGACTAAATTACCAACTATTTTTTAATAACTTTCATTCAAGCTACCAACTCTGTTTGATGTAGAGGGGCAAAGAACAGGGGCTTCGTTGGTTGATGACCATGAAAGATCGCGGGAAGTGATAGCAGCAGGGTTCAAGGGACGTCGACGGCTCCTGGGCGGCGGTGAGTGACGGGGCTGGATCTGTGGCGGAGGCAGAAGGGTTGGGGGAGGAGATGTGGATATGGGCATGCTGTTTGTTTGGTTTTGGCGTGGGCATTTGGGCGGCCTCTTCATACTTACATTTCCGGAATGGGCTTATCTTAAAGGTGTTAAAATGGATACACAACCCATTTATGGATCCATGTTTGCTTAAATGGGTCGTTAATGGGGTAGGCCTTATTTCCCAAGTCACCCATGATGGGTTTTAAAAATAAAAGGATTAAAATATATGGGTCTTGTTGTGGTGGTGCAGGAGGGTCCGCTGTTGTGCTTGTTATTTCGGTGCTGGCCTTGATTCCTGCCGGTTGTCTTGTTCTTTCCGTTTGGGCGATGACATTTTGTTTGGTCCATCTTTTGGACGTGGCTGTAGTTGTGCGGCTTAATCGCGTTTTTGTACCTTGTTGGCTTCCCTTTTCTTCTTCTTTCAACACCCTTTCACTCATTATGCTTATGTTCATTATGAGTGTATGTTTTGGTGCCGTTTTTGTTGTAAATATTTGTTAGCTTAATATGATTGCCTTTTACAAATATATATATAGGTCTTAAATAGGTCTACTCTATACCCAGACCCATTTACCAATCCATTAAAGATGAACCCACGATCTAGTCTACCCTACCCCTTTTTGCTTCCACAAATCTGATTCACCGCCACCTCCGTCGCCCATCGTTGCTTGTCGCCGCTTTTCGTCGCCTCATCACCACTTGCCACCACCCATCATCGCCTTGTCGTCGCCCATCGTCGCGTGAGAGGCCGGCACGCTGTTCGTCACGCTTGACCCCACCTGCCACACCTGGTTTAGCTTCGCCGGGTCACCGGCAAGACCCGGCGAAGCACCTTGATCTTCGCGTAGATCCTCATCGTGTTGTCGACCAAGTTGTACTTAGCGGCCCAATCCCACGTCTCGCATGAGATCGGCGACTCCTTGACTGCGGTGGATGTGATGTTGTAGGTCTTCATGGTCATGATGTTGATGTCGCGGAAGGCGATGAGGGCCTGGTCACTGAACATGCTGGTGGCAGTGGGGTTGAGGGCCCAGGAGACCTAGTCATCCTCGCACTTGGGCGGGGTGGCGATGAAGGCGACGGCGGCAGAGGAGTTGGCAAGGTCATAGGAGAAGTGGAGGGAGGCGAAGAGGGTGGTGAGGTCGAGACAGGTGGAGTAGAGGGCGTTGTTGGTGAGCTTATGGGAGAAGTAGCTGACAGCATCGATGGCGGGGACTAGGAGGAGGAGGAGGAGGAGGGCCATTGTGGGGAGTCGTTGGAGGAGGGGTTGTGGAGAAGAGGAAGCCATTGACGAGAGAGAGAGAGAGAGAGAGAGAGAGAGAGAGAAGGGGAATGGGGATATGGGTCGGGTCGGGTATGAGTATGGGTCAAAATTTATATTATATATAAATGGGTCATAAATGGGTTAATGGGTCAATTTGGGTCGAATCATTAATGACCCGACCCACCCATTTAACAGCTCTAGCTTATCTTTGGTCCAGGGCTTCAAATTCCTGAAAATTTCGGGCTTACCTCAAATGATTTAAATATTAAACGTAAAATCAAGGAAATGAAAAGAAAAATTGAAAATCTGAAAACTCTAATAGCGATTTATCTTTACTGTAAAACTCTGTTAGTGTTAGTAATATATTGGATGGAAATTAGATGGCATGTGATACGGATGGATATGTATCGTCACATTTTTTTTTCTTTAGCCTCTGTCATGTTCAATGCATGCCAATTAATACAGATCTCAATTTGTGGAGATCTGCGTAATTACATAAATCATCCTTATTACCTTTTTTTCCCCGTAAAGAATCGCAGTGAACCTCCCCCATTGCACCAATGAAAAGTTTGATATATTGCTTTAATTTTGAAAAACAAATATAATAATCCTGCCACGCTAGCCATAGAGAAAAATCTAACCTTTTTCTGCAGTAATTCTTTGGGTTAATACCTTAAAAAACCCCAAACTGGTATACCTGTGACAAATTTACCCCAAACTAATTTTTTGACCACGAAAAACTCCAAACTGGTATACTTGTGACAAATTTACCCCGACTAACAAAAAAAACCATAAACTGGTATATTTATGATAAATTTACCCTAAACTAATTTATTCGATCGAAAAAAACTCCAAACTGGTAAATTTGTGACAAATATACCCTTCGCTAAATTGAATTAATACAAAAAAAAATCACAAAAATTGTAAACTGTAACAAACGGAATGTAAAATCCTAAATTGGTAGATTAATCAACTCTCGCGAATCATTTAACTTAATAATTTAACGATAAAATTTAATAAAAACTAACAGAGGGTAAATTTGTCACAAGTGTACCAGTTTGGGGTAAATTTGTCAAAGGTATACCAGTTTAGGGTTTTTGGTGGTCAAAAAAATAGTTTGGGATAAATTTGTCATAGATGTAGCAGTTTAGGATTTTTCAAGGTATTAACCCATCTTATAAAGGGAATCCGTCAAGATTCCACGATTTATTTCTACATAGGGCGAGCATTTATTGCTGACATGCAAGTCAGAGTGAATTTATATCTACATAGGCGTATAGCTATTTAGAAGTTAGATAAATATGTCCCCTACTAAGCATATGAAATTTTTTATATATTGCTCTAAGAGTGTGCATAATAACCATTCAATTTTTATTCCATAACTATTTTTCTGTTCTAAACTTATTTCTGGAATAGAAATCCATTTGATAAAACTATTTCACTTTTCTATTTCTTGAATAGATTTTTACTCTAGAAATAAGTTTGAAATAAAAATTAGAAGTAAAATTTTTTTTATTTCTCTATTTCTGAAACAGAAATAAGAAATAAAACTCTTCTTTCGTTCGTCCTCGCCACCCATCCGTCGACTACCACTCGTTGTTGTCGCTCGCCATCTACTGCTGTTGCTGTCAATTGTCGTTCGTCAATCATTGTCCACTGCTGTCGTCCGCCGGTCGCCATCCTCCATCGCCGCCATCCTCTGGTCACCATTGCCTACCATTCGGAAGGAAGAAATTTTGTGTCGTTATCATACGAGTTTTTGTTCTGAGAATATAAATTTTATGTCTTAATTAAATGCGTATTTTTGCTTAAAAACTCATCTAATAATAGAAATAGAAAAATTCATTTTTTTTAAATCAATTTACTGAGCAGAATTGTTATCATTTGCACCCTAAGAGAGAGGGAGGGAGCGACTTGATTTTCGCATTGGGGAACTTAATTTCTTTGCTGCGATGTATTAGCTAGAACAATTTTCATAGTTCCCACCCTTCAAACTCCAATATGCATATCGCAAACTTGTCAAGGTTAATGCCACCGCCTAATGGCATAATTAGCAAATTGGCGTAGAACCCAACATATTCAGTAGTCTAGATTCAAATGGTATATGTTTTATATTCATATAATGATTTGGCTTTGTTATCACCTGCTACCCTCCCTCCATCAATTACATTAGATATTTTCCTAAGATGGCTATTGAAATTTGCAAACGATTCCTCTTGAGAGGTGGATTTAATACGTAGCTTGGGTTCTCCCAAATTTCACCGTTCATAACTTGATTTTTCAGATAGTTATGAAAATTTGGTTTTTGTTTGTCACTAATCTATTAGAGGCCATTAAAGTTCAAGTAAAACATGAGAAGACGTTTTAATTGTACGAACTAGAGATTTGAGGCGAGGGATTTGATTACGTTTTAAAGCCCAAATTGATGCTTAATCAAATATCGCATATATAATATAACATCACGTCAACTAAATTGCAATAATAAAGTGATAAAAACGCGAAAAATAAAACCTAATACAACTCGCGCAAAAACCCTGGGTACGCGCGAGCTCTGCCCAAATTTCAATATGCAAATATTTTAAATTAAATAATTCATTCTCCCTAAAACTAAATTATAACGACATATTAAACAGTGATAAGTAACAATTAAACATGGATTAAGTAGCGCTTAAACATGCAATTTATAAGATCCCTTTACCAAAAAAAAAAAAAAAAAAAATGCAATTTATGACTAAGCGCAAGTCCCTTTTTTTTTACCTCTTTCATTTATTGTTCTTTTGTCATTTTCACACTTTAGTTGAACGTCTTGGCTAGTTTTAGCTAAAAGTTTGTGAAGTTTTCACTTCTCTAAAAGGATCAATCTGTAGTTTCTGGATTGGAGTTGTTTTCTTGTCTTGGAGAACTCTCTAGGGATTGAAACTATTCTCTATTGGAAAGCTTAATGGTCCCCCTTGAAACCCAAGCGATTTCCTGAGATAAGTATACTAGAAGTACCAAAAGTTGTGTACGACACTCACTTTAGCGTCAAAATTTTTCGCCAACTTACTTAAGTGTTAAATCGGAAGAAAAATAATCACTTTAGTGTCAACGGCGAGAAATTCTAGCCAAGTTGATTTTATGTAATTTATAATTAAAATTTTAATATGACTTGACAAAATTTTTAAAATATCTAGTCCATGTGGCATGCTTGGCACTGAACTTATTGTTTTTTAACAAGGACTGGCATTGAAGTGACCACTTTAAATAGAATTTTGCACTCAAATGATCACTTTAAATAAAATTTGGCACTTAAATGATTACTATTTATAACTTTTGGATGACGTCATTTAGGGGTTATATGTTGACTAGGCACGCCAATGAGCCATGTAGGATTGAGAAATTAATAAAATATAGCCACGTTGGATCTCCAACAATTCGAACCGGAGTTGATACTTAAATGATCGTTTCTTTTAAAAAGTAGCACTTAAGTGATCCGAAAAAAACATTTAGCACTAAAGTAAGTGTTGTACACAACTTTTGGCACTTCTAGTATACTTACTCGATTTCTTTATGTGATTTTTTCTGGTGTGTGAGATATGGCTCTCGAAAAATCCCTTTAGACGCTGCTTCTTTTTGTTTCTAGGCTTGCCAATCAATCGTTTTGGTGTAATTATGGGACCATCAAGAGCTCCCCCTGCTGCCTTTTGTCTCCAAATCTTTATTCATCAAAAGAACATGCTTCAAAGAGTTTATCCATCAAATTAAGCTAGCTTTTGGTCAGTCCTTGCCTACACATCAGAGCTGCCAACTGAGCCGTTTCACCAGTTCTTTGACTTCCTCAAGTTTAAATGCTGAGCTAATTGATATGGTTGAGATTTTCACTCCCCTTCATCAGCTTATCCATGGCCAACTTTCATCTAGTAGCACATTTCACGGTCGCCTGCCACTTCAGCTAGAGGTTAGGTTGATTGGGCATTTGAGTAGGATATGGTGGGCCATGAAATTGCTTACGTAGTAGCTTCAAACTATGGCCAAATCAAGAATTAGATTTTGGAAGCTGTTTTGAGTGCTTTAATCCGTTAATTTTGCTAGAGTTTTTTATCAACTAAAAAGTTCACGTGTGTTAATTTAAGACTGACCAGATTTTGCAATTCCCTCCGCCCGATTTTGCAAGAAAGTAAGTTGGCTAGTTTGTTGCCTAATGATGATCAATTTGATTCAATTTGGTCCTTTTGATCAATTCGATCTAGCCTAAGCTCAATTTCAAACTTAATTAGGAGTCAAAATGATAAAAATGATTATTTAAGGGCTTGGGCAAATTTTATAAAATTTGCAAATTGATCCCCTAACTTTTGGAAATTGAGTTTTGGCCCTAACTGGATGTCTCAATTGCAATCCGAACCCCCATGGCTTGGCTAGTCACATTCAGATTCTTGCCCCCAACTTTTTTTTTTTTTTTTTTTTTGAGAAAGCATATTTCGAGAAAAATAATTCCATTTAAATAACTATACTAAAAGGCTAGGTAATTTATATGCAATAATTTGACATAAAATTTTTGTAAAAAAAAAAAAAAAAAAAAAGTTCTAACTTTTTCTTGAATAAGTAAACACAATTTTTGACAAAAATTTAGGTGTCAACATGTTCGGAATCAATAACTGGAGAATGAAGAACGACAAGAGCACTGGGACAATGGAGAAGGATTTTAGTAGTGGTGTTAGATGTTAGTGCAAGGGTGATATTACAGAGTTGAAAAATCATTGATAGGGTGGAGGAAGGACAAGGACTAAGTGATTTGCAAATTGGAAGGAGAGACAAAAGTTTTGAGACTTCATGATTGAGTAAGGTTTAATTATTATGTTTAGGGTCGACTCAAGCCAATTTGTGTTGGGCTTTTTAGGGTGCGTTTAGTAAAATCTTTGTTTCAGGAACGATTTCTTGTCAGAAATAGTTCTTTTTTATTTCTATTCTCAAAAACAGTTTTTGAGAAAAACAATGTATTTAGTAACTGCACAAGAAATCTATTTCTAAAATAGGAAAAAAAAATAGGAATGCGTTTGGTACGATTTACAATTTTTTTTTTTTACATAGAATTTCTTTTAATTTTTTTAATAATTTTTTTGAGATTTTTTTTTCTTTTTTCCCTCTCTTCTTCTTCCTCTTCTAGCGAGTCATCGAGCGACGGCAGATGACAAGCGATGGAGACAAGCAACAGAGGTCAGTAGCAGGCGACATGTGAGGGGTGGCGGACGGCGGTGGGCAGCGGGCAGTGAGGAAGAAGAAGAAAAGAGAAAGAGAAAAAGAAAAAATGACTTATTTCTAGAAATCATTCCCGAGAACAAGAAAATATTTTTTCTACTTCTTGTTTTTGTTCCAAATCTATTCTTTAACCACTTTTCTATTCTAGAGATTAGAAAAATTAACTGATATTTTTCAAATGGATTTCTGTGCTTTTTATGTTCCAAAGAATAAAAGAATGAAAAAACAAAAAATTAGAAACGTTGTCATGCAGACCCTTAGGGGCCTTAGTGGCCTCCTTGAGTCATCCAGTCATGGAAGCATGGGCATTGGTCACTGTAAAATAGTAATCAAACATGATCCAACTCAACGCAACATCCTAGTTTTTGTTTTGGAATAATTATACAAAAAGTTCTAAAACCTATTATGAAAGTGCGATTGAACACTAACACGTTCAAAATGTGCAATTAAGTTATAAAATTTGTTACCAAAAAAAATCATAAAATTTGTTAAATTAGTGCCTTCAAGTTCATTTATTAATTCTATCAATTTGACTAAGGGAGATAAGGCTTGGCATTTTTTGCTATTTTCTCTTTCCCATGTGGCATTAATTTTAAATTTCAAGCATGAAGTATAAAACTAAAAGGACTTTGTTTGTCAAAAAATCCTAATTGTCAAAATTGATGCTTTGAATGAGTCAAATATCACATGTATGATATGACATCATCTCAAGTAAACTGCAATAATAAAGAGATAAAAACGCGAAAAACAAACCCTGATACAAATCGCGCAAAGACCCTAGGACAGGCCAAATTTACATACGCAAATATTTTAAATTAAATAATTCATGCTCCCTAAAACTAAATGAGGATAGCTAGATTTTGAACAAGAATGAGCAACGGTTAAACATGGATTAAGTAGAGCTTAAACACGCAATTTACGACAACGTGCAAGTCCAATTTCTATTTACCTTTTCTCATTTATTATTCTTTTGTCATTTTTCTTTATATTCACGATCTCATAATTTAAATGCCCATACTACACTAAAGCATACAGGTCGTCAACCGGCCCTCATAACACCAAACCAGTTAGAAACCGGATTTCTCAAAATTAAGTTCTTCTATATTGCAAGAAAGATGCGATGTTGTTATCAAATGACTATAACATGCAATTAGCCCCTAATATGAAGTTAGTATGACATGTACGTCAATAATAGAGGTGGCAAAATGAGTCTTAGACCCATATATAGCCCATTTAAATCATAAATGGGTCATTTATGGATCACTTATTTTTTGAAGAAACTAGTTAAATGGGTTTAACAAGTAAAGACTCAAGATAAGTGAGTCTTAAGTGGGTCTTAAATGGGTTGGATTTAGAACCCATTTTCAACCAAAACCTCACAATCTCTCTCTTCCCTCTTTAACTTTACAAAAATATTTTTTTTAAAAATCAACAATTATTATTATTTTTGTATTTTAATTTTCTTTTCTTTTTTTTTTTTTTTTTTCCTTTTTTTTTCTTTCTTCTTCCTCCTTCCGGTGGTCGGCATGGTGATAGCTGACGACCGGCCAAGCAAGGCAGAAGCCTTGCTGACGTCCGACGAGGCTAGAGCCTCGTTAATCTGGCAAGACTTGAACTTGCCGAAGTCGGGCAAGGATTGGCAAGTTCGAGCCTCGCCGATTTGGCGAGCCTCGAGCTCGCCAGTGTCAGGTGAGCTCGAGCTCGTTGAATTTGGTGACGCAGAGGCCTCACGATGTTTGGCGAGGCTTGAGCCTCGCCGATCTAGCGAGACTTGAACTCGCCGACGTCGGGTGACTTGACAGATCCGGCGAGGGGCAAGCTCGAGCCTCGCTGACATCAAGCTAGCTCGAGCTAGCTGGATCTAGCAAGGCAGAGGCCTTGTCGATGTCCAGCAAGCTTGAGGCTCGCCTGTGGTCGGTCGCCAACTGTTGTCGTGGCCAACGGCCGGCCAATGAAGAAGAAGAACAAAAAAGAAAAAAGAAAAGGAAAAAGAAAATTAAAAATTATATTCTTAAAAAATAAAAATAATTAAAATTTGATTTTTAAACAAATATTTTTAAAAATTAAAAAAAAAAATTGTCCATTAAATTTATGTTGCATAAAACTATTTTAGCAATACCATTTTTAAAAATATATATAAAATAAATAAACTTTCTTAGGTTTTATTAAATGGGTTAAGTATGGATCAAGTATTGATCGGGTCAAGTATGAGTCAAAAATTTTCCACTATAATAAATGGGCCATAGATGGGTTAAATAGGTCAATTTGGGTCGGACTATCTATGACCTAACCCAAAGCCGACCCGACCCACCCGTTTAACAGGTCTAGTGAATAACAACGTTCTAAATTGGTCCTCCAAAACTGGTCAATCAATGAATAGACATGGCTCTACATGAAAATGCTACTCCACAGTCTAATCTACCACGAGATAAATCATGATAAAAGGAAAAAGGAAAAACAAACAAATAGCAAGCAGTGAGCTCAAACAATCCCAATAGGCTCACGGCCAAGAGTGGCCAAGCAAGATACGACTCTTGGCCGAGGGTGGCGATAAACATGATTACAAGATGTATGCCCGATTAGACTATGACCCATTAAGATTATTTTCACTGATAGCAACAACGCCATCATCATTTTTTGTTTAAAGCCATGTAGACACACATAAGACTAGCTATTAAAGAAATGCAGATGGCTTTTAAACCGGCCAAATCAACATTACGCAAACAAAGAGAGACATTTTGCAACAAGGTTGGAGAAGTAGGGCCTGTTTGGTTCAGTTTTGGGAAAATGCCTTTGGCCAAATACAAATACCATTGGGGTAAAGGGGTCTTCGGGAATGCTTGAACGTTTGGCAAATTACAATTTAAAGGGCATTGGAAGTGGCTTTAGTGTAAATACAATTTGGTAAACCCAACATTTGCAAAGGGCTTTTATTATTTTTTTTTTAAAATAAAAATAAAATCCAATGAAACTCCGTCGCCGATCAACAACGGGCCAACCACCGCCGGTGGTTGGGGTATGGGGAAGATGCTTAGTTTAAAAAGAAAAAGAAGAAGAAGAAGAAAAAGTCAACGGATGAACAGTAGAGGTGGACTTACATTTCAAAGGCAAGCATTTGGCCAATGAGACCTTTAAATGCTGAACCGAATACCTAGTATTTTTCCCAAATGCTTTGGACCTCCAAAGCCCCTTGGGAATGCTGAACCAAACGGGGCCGTAGTCCATTACCCAAAGGATACTATTCGACCGCATGTGAAACTTAGAAATGCAAATAACTAGGGTAACGAGTTTGGGAGAAAAGCAAACTCGAGGAATCATCAATCCCTAAGAAATAGTGAAGATCATCGTAAAATCATCCACATATTTAAAGACAAACAGGGAAGATAGACGTCGCAAAATCATGGATTTTCAGCAGAGTGTTCACCTATAAGAATTATATCATTAGCATAAAGTACCCAGATAAACATTTTGGAAGATTGTTGGGATTTAGGAGATTCCACTAGAACTCAACAAAATTTCTTAAATCTGATAAGTCAATACTTGTTCTTTCTTTATTTCTCCATAAAGGAAATGAAATATCCATTGAAATGTCTGTATACATGTGTTCCCGAGTCATCCTACAAGCCTAGTCTATGAGTGATCCAATTGTTGAGCACATGGAGGGCCAAAAATGGGAGGAGAGATCAGTACGTCCTTGTCCTGATCGATGTCGAGGCAATGTGTCCCATTCGTTCCGGACCCATATCGAATGATCAGAATCACCTTCGTGGTTTGGCTTTCTTTCTCGAGTCCGTGCATGGTTGATCGCCGAGCCAAAAGAAAGCATTCCAGCTTGAAGGTTATGAACCAGAGAGGTTGATTCAAATTGAAATATGATGACTTTGTAACGCACCCACTAAAATCACTCAAAAGTTATAAGAATCAACCAAAAATCATGCGCTGGATTCCAAATGTTTTTTTATGCACATGTCACAGTCAAAGTGAGAGATAATTGCATACCTTCCTCATGTTTTTATTAGCTTATTGGCCTTCCACTTTCCTATTCAGCAATCCAAAAGAAGGTGTTCCCACTATTGGCCTTCCACTTTCCTATTCAGCAATCCAAAAGAAAGTGTTCCCACTTGATTTCTTTTCTATCGTCATCTCACAGTTGAGGGGCAAAGAAAGAAAAACGTGAGGAGGTACGAGTACAGTCTGATCTCTCTCCTTCCTTTTTCGTCCGTTAGCCTTCCTCTTTTCCCTTGGGTTGGAATGAGTCCACAGGAGATGGGAACAGATCATTGATAACAGGGTCCACTCCACCTTGAGTCACTAAACGTATGAAGATACCAGTTGACAAGTTGAAGGAATGAAGGGTGTCGAGGTTCTCTCTTGAGCCTCCCATACTTCTCGTTCCCTATATGAAGGTACAAGCTTCCGCTCTGTTTTGAAATCATCTCCCTTCAATCGCTCGTCATGGCCGTTTTTGTTCATTCCTTCGTGACAGGGGTCCTAGCCCTGATTATCCTCTGCTTCGTCCCGACTTTGGAGCAATCCGACAATTATATAATCCATATGGACTCATCCTTCATGCCCAAAGCCTTCTCTGACCACCATAGCTGGTACTTGGCCACTGTCTCATCACTAGCACAAAGTCCCAGTCCTAATGTTAGAGCCAGAGCTAGTGCCGCATCCACTTCCGGGCTCATCTACAGCTACACTCATGTCATTCAGGGTTTCAGTGCTAGTCTCTCTCCTAGCGAGCTGGAGGCCCTTAAGAAGCACCCAGGGTACGTCTCTTCCCTGAAGGATTTGCCAGTTAAAGCTGACACGACTCACTCGACCCAATTTCTTGGCCTAAATTCTAATGCTGGGGCATGGCCTACCTCAGATTACGGCAAGGATATCATAATTGGGCTTGTGGATACGGGCGTTTGGCCAGAAAGCCCGAGCTTCAACGATGACAGAATGACTGCAATTCCATCGAAATGGAAAGGCGAATGCGAGGTCGGCACCCAATTCAATGCTTCGATGTGCAATAGAAAGCTCATAGGAGCCCGGTTCTTCAACAAGGCATTGAGAGCAAAAAATCCCAACGTTACCTTGTCCATGAACTCTACGCGTGACACTGAGGGACATGGCACGCACACATCCACCACGGCTGCTGGAAACTACGTCAAGGGAGCATCTTTCTTTGGCTATGCTCCAGGAACTGCAACAGGTGTGGCTCCACAGTCTCGAGTGGCCATGTACAAGGCCCTGTGGGTCGAAGGCCCGTATTCTGCAGATGTTATTGCTGCAATTGATCAGGCAATTATTGATGGTGTCGATGTCTTGTCCTTGTCATTTGGCCTGAATGGCGTTCCATTGTATGAAGACCTAATTGCGATCGCCACATATGCAGCCATGGAGAAAGGGATCTTTGTATCGACGTCTGCAGGAAATGAGGGGCCTTTGCTCCAGACCCTGCACAATGGGACTCCCTGGGTCATAACTGTCGCCGCTGGTGACATGGACCGTGATTTTGGAGGAACTATTACCCTTGGCAGCGGTGTTCCGATTGCAGGCTCGACTCTCTTTCCAGGCGACCCATCCTTGGGTGAATCTCCAGTTGTTTTTGCGGATGCGTGCAACTATACAATATTGAGCAAGATCAGTCCCACGAACATTGTCGTGTGCGACGACTGGAGTGACATTTTCAGCAACCAGGTTGAGAATGTCCAACTGGCAAAAGTTGCTGGTGGAGTGTTCATAACAAGCAGCTCTGACCTCGATTTCTTCATCCGGAGCTCATTCCCAGCAATCTTTTTGAATCCTACAGATGGCGAAACCATCAAAGCCTACATCAAGAATTCGTCTGAGCCAACAGCAAGTATTCAATTTCGGAAAACACTAATCCGTAGCAAGCCTGCTCCAAGCGTAGCAAGCTACAGCTCTCGTGGCCCATCCCCAAGTTGTCCAGTCGTCCTCAAGCCCGACATTTTGGCTCCTGGCTCAATGATCCTGGCTGGGTGGCCTCAAAACAATCCAGTAAGTGAGGTGAACTCACATGAACTATTTAGCAACTTCAACCTTTTGTCAGGGACATCGATGTCGTGCCCGCACATTGCTGGAGTGGCCGCGCTCCTAAGAGGAGCACACCCGGAGTGGAGCCCTGCAGCCATCCGGTCTGCCATGATGACTACATCGTATTCAACGGATAGCACAAATGCCCCTATCAAAGACACTGGGAGTGGCTTCGAACCAGCGAGCCCTCTAGCAATGGGAGCTGGCCACGTCGATCCAAACAAGGCATTAGACCCCGGACTCATATACGATGTGACCCCGCAAGACTACGTCAACCTCATGTGCGCGATGAATTACACGTCGAAGCAAATTCAAATGGTCACCAGGTCATCTTCCCACAATTGTTCAGACTCATCACTGGACCTTAACTACCCTTCGTTCATCGCCTTCTTTAGTCCAAACAGCTTGGGCTCTCCAACAGCACAAGAATTTTTCCGGACGGTGACTAATGTGGGAGACGGGCCATCAACCTATGTCGTGAAAGTGACTCCGATGGAGGGATACAAGATTGATGTCAAGCCGGATAAATTGATGTTCAAAGAGAAGTATGAGAAGCTGAGGTATAAGCTGACAATAGAAGGACCAAAACAGATGAATCAGAAGCTGATGTTCGGTTCTGTGAGTTGGATGGATAATGGTGGCAAGTATGTGGTCAAAAGTCCCATTGTGGCGACGAGCCTGAGCTCGGAGGCATTGACGTCCAGAACTTGAATTCTTTTCTGGTTTGGCATCAGTAGGCGAAGATATCTTCTTTATCTCTTTTTCCTTTTTCGAACTAATTTTTCTAGAATGTAATAGACCAACTTCCTTTGGCTACGTGAAGCTTGGAAGAAGCTTGGAAGTGGATATGATGTCCAAATCATACCACAGATCTTACTTGCTAAACAACAAAAAAGCCAGCTTTGCAATCTGTACGATAGTTGCATGTGAGTATCCGAAGTCCCATGTCCACCATCGCACTTCAATCATCAAGAACAAGACAAGCATAATGAAGTTTCAAAGACCATAAGTAAATTGGGTTTAGGACTGAAGATTGTCCGAATTAGTGAACGATGAGATTCTTGAGTTTGATTCTCATCACAAAACAGAGTGGCATTTTGCGCAGCTCGTTTCCATTTTCAGCATCGCAAAAGGGTTCGTATTGTTGGAATTAAAGTACAGATGGCGAATTCTCCATGCAAGTTTACTCATGAGTTTGTGATAGAATTCGTTGGGATAGGATCACTAAAAATGCCATAATTTTCATATGGTGTTTATTTAATTATCATAATCACATTTTTCACTCATGATTACTTTAATTATTAAAAATTGTTCACTTGAGTGTTATCGGTAATTTGTCTCATCAAAAGATCTGGCGTGACATTAATTATTATTTATTGGCTAACGTGGCTCGCTGGAAATATTTAATCAAGGTAAACACAAAAAATCACGTTTTGGCTCTACTGATTAAAAAAAGTACAAATATGAAGAGCAGCCATGGAAGCCCCCCAGATTTGTTGATGTGTGCCCGTCGCAACCTAACGTGAGCTACAATATTCCTCTCTCCGTCGAACATCACGCTTTCTCATTGGAAGCACTCGGCCTCAAGCGCCGGCGAGGGGCCTTTCCTCGAGACCCTGCACAAGGGGACTCCCTGGGCTCAACTGTCTCCGCCGGCGGCGACATGGACCGTGATTTTGGAGGAACTATTACTCTCAGCTACAGTGTTTCGATTGCAGGCTTGAATCTCTTTCCAGGCAACCCATCCTTGAGTGAATCTCCAATTGTTTTTGCAGATGCGTGCAACAGATTAACAGTCGAATCGAACAAGATCAGTCCCACGGACATTGCCATGTGCGAGGACAAGAGTGACATCAGAAGCGACCAGATCGACCATGTCCGGGGAGCAAAAGTTGCTGGTGGAGGGTTCAAGACAAGCAGCTCTCACCTTGAGTTCTTCATCCTGCAGATGGCGAAACCATCAAGAACTCGTCTGAGCCAACGGCAAGCATTCAATTTCGGAAAACACTGACCGGGTAGCAAGCCTGCTCCGAGCATAACGAGCAATAGCTCCCATGGTCCGTCCCCGAGTTGTCCGGTTGTCCTCAAGCCCGACATTTCGGCTCCCTCAAGAAGTTACCAACTTTTACTTGTTTTGGTTAGCAACACCTTACAATTGCTAACTATTTGTACTAGTGACTTACCAACTTTCTCCCATTGTAATACTCCCTAGCTAGTATGGGGTCACCGACCCTCATTTGATTTTCTTACCATTGTTCATTTGTTTGTTCGATTTTGAAGTTTTTTTACCGCTTACAAAATGCTTCACTTACCAACACTTTAAACTTATCAACTCTTCTTCGGCCAAAAAAAAAACTTATCAACTCTTCATAAAAATTACCATCTATACTTAGAAGTTTTTTCACCTACTTTTCTCTTATTAAATTACTAATTACTCTGAATAACTAATTTTGATTCGAGTTACTAACTTTGTTTGATGAAAGGGGACAAAGAGTGGGAACTTCGTTGGCTGACGACCGTGGCGATTGCCGGAAGTGATGGCGGCAGGGTTCAAGGGACATCGACAGCTTGTGGGCGGGGGTGAGCGACGGGGCTGGATCTCCGGCGGAGGCAGAAGGGTTGGGGAGGAGATAGATAGGGAAATGCGCATGGGCTTTGTTTGGTTTTCGTGTAGGCATTTGGGCGGCCTCTTCATACTTTCATTTCTGGAATGGGCTCTGATTTTCTGGCCCAGGCTTCAAATTCCCGAAAATTTCGGGCTTAATGAAATTAAAAGATGAAAATGTGAAAACCATAATAGAGATTTATCTTTTACTCTAAAACTCTGTTAGTGTTAATAATATACTGAATGGAAATTAGACAGTATGCGATACATAGGATATGTAGAGTTATGTTTCTTAAAAGTACGTGAAAAAAGTTTAGCATTACTTATAATGTCGTTTTTACCAACAAAAAAAAAAAAAAAAAAAAAGTTGCCATGAATTTACATTAGTAGTAGAATTCACACAAAAGTATACATATTTTAATCGCAATTATTTTATAAAAGTATTTTTTCCAACAATTGAATTATGTTAATGTTTCATACTATTTGATAACAAATCAAAATGATAAGTATTTTTTTATGTGAATATGATATAATGCAATCATACCTTTGGTAAATATATGGTAATTGCATATTATATCATTATTCAGCTAATGGAAAGGTATAGAGCAACTAAGGGTTCGTTCGTTTCACGGAAAATGAGCTATTTCCTAAAATATTTTTCCTAGAAGTCATTTTCCAGGAAAATGACAATATTTTCCGGTGTTCACTAAAACTGAAAGTGTTTCGGAAAATGTTTTCCGATGTTCGGTAAGGAAAATATTTTCTTCTCACCAAATTGATGAGCACGAGTGCCAAACTCGAGGCTCGCCGATTGATGAGCGCGGGTTTAAGATCGATGAGTTTAAGGTTCACCCTGTTCGACGACTAGCCAAGAAAGAAAAAAAGATAGGAAACAAATAAAAGAAAAAAATAAAAAATAAAAAAAAATAAAAGAAAAAAAGGAAAAGAAAAGAAAGAAAAGAAAAGAAAAAGGAAATTAAAAATAATTCAAATTAAAAAAGCCAAAGAAAACTAAAAAATAATTCAAATAAAAAAAAAAAAGAAGAAATGAGAGGAGAAAGTAAAGATTTGTATAGGTGTGAGATAAGAGAGATCAAGTGAGGAAAATATTTTCCACTTTTCTTTTTTTTTTTTTTTTTTTTTTTTGGTCCAAATGTTTTCCATTTTTCAAAAGTGGAAAACATTTTCCCTTATTTTAGAAGACTTTTTTCCTTTGATAGAAAACATTTTCTCCAAGGAATTCATTTTCCATGAAACGAACACCGGAAAATCGAAAAACATTTTCCCGGAAATTATTTTCCGCGAAACGAACGGAACCTAAAAGACGACATAATTTTACATGGCTATAATACAACATGTGTTTTATATGCATATAACACGTGATACTCAATAGAATGACTATTTTCTCACAAGTATGCGGGAGATTGAAGTTTTATAGAAAATCACATGGATATATTTATTTTGTATAAATATAACGACTATTATTTCATTATTTGTAAGTTTTAGGGTTCTATTGCACATTCATAACAACTTTTAAAATTTTCAGTACATTTATCTCAAATATCAAATATAATTAATTGGGACAAATTAAGAGAAATATACCAAATCTCATAAATATATCTTTAAAGATATTGTGGCAAGCGCAGTCAATTGACATCTCTCTAATACGTGTACAATGAGAGAGAAATTATGCGTTTGGTAACGTTTCTGTTCAAAAATTGTTGTAAGAAACAGAAATAGAAAAAACTATTCCCTTCCGGAACAATTTTTAAACAGAAGAACGCATTTGGTAAATTTGTTCCTAAAATAGAAAAAAAAAAAAAAAACACATTTAAACTTATAAATTTTTTTCTTTTAATTTTTAATTTTTTTTTTTTTTTTTTTTTTCTTCTTTTTGGCCAATCGGCGGCCTCGGGCGGCCGACGACCGGCCGACAAGGGTGGTGGCCTCACCCGGCCACGACAAGGCTCGCCGACCCCCGGTGAGGCCGAGCGTCACGGTGGTTGGGCAAGGTGAGGCCAAGCCTCGCCGGGCCGGGCACGAGGTTGGCCTCGGCTTGGCTGGGCGAGTTCGAGCTCGGCTCGTCGAAGGCTAGCGATGCTCCGGCGAGGTCGCCGTCCAAAGAAAAAAGAAGGAAAAAAAATAGAAGAGAGAAAAATTATTTTTCGAAAGTGTTCAAAAAACAAAAAATAAGTTTTTCTTATTTCTTGTTTCTATTCCAAATTTATTCCCGAAAATAAAAATATATATTAGGAACAAAAACGCAAACAAACACGTTTTTATTCTTTTTTTGTTCCCTAGAACAAAAAAAAAAACAAATTGCGTTCATAAACAAAATAAAAAAACACAAACAAACACACCCAAAGAGAACTTGGTTTGTGGTGGTGTTTGCCTCTGACGATAGTGGCTAGAGGCAGCTATTGTCGAGTGATGGGATTGGGTGCGAGAAGAGGAGATAGGAGGGACAACAAGTGCAGATTTCTTTTTCAGTTTAAAAGAAAAGAACTATCGAAATCACCAAGTACCGAGAAATGAGCATGGCAAATTCATATTATGAAATTCTAATCCTAGTAATTAGTATGAAAACCACCTCAACGAGGCACATCGGATTAAGTCACATGACTCTCGAGCAATCAAAAACCCAAAAGCAATTTCCTCCCTATCCGGCCATAACAAAGCTAAGGAGAGTCCACGGAATCTCATCAAGAAAAAAAACCGAACTCGGGCACGAGCTAATTAGTAGCAAAGCCAACAATAATAAATTAAAAAGCGCCAACTTTATTCAATTCGGGAGCCGTGGGGGGCCAAACCATCTCTCCTCCCATGTGGTGGGCCACACTCAATTATAGACGCCTCCCCGACGGTGCCAACTGTAACATTGCTGTCGGAGCGACAAACACAGAGAGAGAGAGAGAGAGAGAAACGACCAGCCCCTTCCTCACTCCATTTCCTCCCACCTTCCTCTCCCCGAATAGCAGCAAAAACTCCGCCACTCAAGCCACAATTATTCCATCTCGTTTCGTATTTTAATGCCCGCACCCCGTTTTGACAAAAGCTCCATCACGTTAAAGTGGTGGCCTTCCGTCCCCATTGCCATTGCCGCACTGGGCCTGAACTAGCGAGGAAGAGAGAGAGAGAAGGAGCAGCTTGTCGACCGACACGACGCCTGCCTGCCCAAGATGCACGCCAAGACGGATTCCGAGGTGACCAGCAACGCCCCATCGTCCCCAACCCGGTCCCCGCGCCGCCCCGTGTACTACGTCCAGAGCCCCTCCCGCGACTCCCACGACGGCGAGAAGACCACCACGTCCTTCCACTCCACCCCGGCCCTCAGCCCCACCGCCTCCCCGCCCCACTCCCACTCCTCCGTCGGCCGCCACTCCCGCCAGTCCTCCTCCAGCCGCTTCTCCGGCTCCCTCAAGCCCGGATCCCGCAAGATCTCCCCCAACGATGGCTCCCGCGGCGGCGGCCGGAAGGGCGGCGGCGGCGGCCGGAAGGAGTGCGCCGTCATCGAGGAGGAGGGGCTCCTCGAGGAGGAGGACCGCGCGCGGGGCCTGCCCCGCCGGTGCTACTACCTCGCCTTCGTCCTCGGGTTCTTCATCCTCTTCTCCTTCTTCTCCCTCATCCTCTGGGGGGCCAGCAAGAACCAGAAGCCCAGGATCACCGTGAGGGTACGAACACTCCCATTCCCAGGCTTAACGACATTTCCCTTTTCTCATTTGCGGGTTTTGGAGCATTGGTGTAGAAGTCCGAGGATTAGTCGAGTCTCGTTTTTTAATAGTGAAATCGCGTGCGAAGTCGGCAATTGATCGGATTCCTTTCTTGGGTTTTTTGCAGAGCATCACCTTCGAGCAATTCAAGATCCAGGCCGGATCGGACAGCACCGGAGTCGCCACGGACATGATCAGCGTGAACTCCACGGTCAAGTTCACTTACCGCAACACCGGCACGTTCTTCGGCGTCCACGTCACCGCGACGCCCGTCGATCTCACCTACACTCAGCTCACCATCGCCTCCGGAACTGTAAGTGCCAACCCCCCACCCGAAATTCACGCGATTTCCACCATGTTCACTTATGGCAATTAATTTCCATCATTTTTTTGCAACTGGGTTTATCGCAGCTGAAGAAGTTCTACCAGGGTAGGAAGAGCCAGAGGCTGGCGTCGGTGTCGGTGATCAGCGACCAGATCCCGCTGTACGGGAGCGGATCTGGGCTGAGCACCTCGTCGGACAAGCCGACCGCGCCGGTGCCCCTCGGCCTGAGCTTCGTGGTCCGATCCAAGGCCTACGTCCTGGGGAAGCTGGTCAAGCCCAAATTCTCCAAGAAGATCGATTGCTCCGTCACCTTCGATCCGAAGAAGCTCAACGTGGCGATCTCGCTGGCCAAGGCTTGCACGTACAGCTGAACGAAACTCGAAGATCGCGACGGAAGAAGGTCGCCCCTTTTTCCTTTTTCTTTTTCTTTTTCCTTTTTTTTCTTTTGGAGGGTCGATTACAGCTAAGCGGGCAGGTCAAAGGGTAGTTCGGGCAGCGAATAGGTGACGCGGCTTTGGACTTTTTGGCTGCCCGGCGTGCGCCGCGAGTTGGGGGGAGAGCAAAAGACGTGATTCGTTTCGGTGGAGGTGTGTGACCTGGTGACCGGGGGCGGCGGTTTCACTGTTCCTTTAATTTTGTTGTCAATTCTTTTCTTATTCTATAATATGGTGATGATGAATAATTTTTGAATTTAAAGAATACGGGACAAGTGAAACTACTACATTCAGTACATTGTTTACTGGAAACATCGCTTGTCTTATTGCTTTAAAAAAACATGTCGTCGCAGGTTCGTGCTATGTACAGGCGTGAAGTCAAATGGAATTGTTTATTTGTTTGTCTAAGGGAATTTCCTCAGTTTTATTTTTGCCCTGATTGCGTAGCTTTGGTAACCGGCCATGGGACTTGCTCCCAAAGCCAAGATTCGAAATACCATAGGATGAGATATAATGAGAAATCCTCTCCGACTTTGTATCCTATTGTGACTTGATTGCTACTTGATTGGATGTAAGATTGGGATATCAAAATTATCTTCATCCTATTTAGGTGATTTTCCCAAGCGGGTGTGAACGGTTCTTGCGATTTGTGCCATTTCTTTTTGTGTTAAGAGCTGCCACTGATTTATTAATGATCGATTAGGGGTAAAGTAAGATGCGGGAGTACGTCTTACTTATGGAAACTAGAGATTTGTGGCATTTAGTAGTGCCAAATTCATCTAATGTCCCGTTGTCGGTACATTTTTCTTTATAAAAACGATATTTCATGCATTTTTTTTTTCATTTATTCCCTAAGAGGCACCTAGATGTCTGTGCATAAATGCAAAGGCAATAAAAATTAACTCAACTGATGATAAAGCGCTTCAACCATAAAAATTTATCAGAATCACTCAAAGTGGAATAGAGGCGCAAAAGGAAGAGATCAAGAGTGAGAGGACTCTCAAATGAAATGGAGACCGTCGAAACAAATAGCGCAACAGCATGTGTTTGTCATTGACTCCGAAGGAAGATTGCTTGAGGGGTTTGCACGAACTATATGAGGGTCTCATCCGCTCTCCAAGTTAGAAATCCTAGCTTGTCTTCAAACACTCGAGCATTTTTGAACTAAACATGACTATTGAGTCAAACAACTCTCCACTTTGAAAAGCTTTTTTGTCTAGTGGTGAGCAAGACTGGACCGACCAAATCGAGAATTGCTCGAACCGGTTGATTTAGTTCGATTTCTAGAAGTGTTGATCTAATTCTTCGTTCCTAAAATTAAAATATGTGTCCGGGTGATTCAGTGCCAAGGAGACTCGAACTGAACCGAACCGCCCGGGCATATTGTAATTTTTTTTTTTAAATGTCTTGTTCATGCCTTCTCTTCTCTTATGATAATTTCCTTTTGCCCTACAAAACTCAAACTTACTCTCCTCTTTTAATCTTTCTTTTTCTTTGGAGTACCTTCACCTCTCATGGAGTTCAAGACATTCTCTCATTTGAATCCGACTAGTTCCATTGGACTGTTCAAAGAATCGGACTTGACTAGCCTATCCAATTCAGTTACTAATTTTGAAGTGGGACAGAACCAGGTTAGGTACCAATCACCCCCAGTTTTGTTCAATACTTCTCACTACTACTGGGAACTAAAAGTTCTTATCAACGATTGTAAAGTCTTGCTAGCCCATTATCCCAATCTAAATATAGCCCATTGTATTAACCCAAATGGAGTAGTTTTTTTTTTTTTTTTTTTCGGTTTTGTCTCTCTTCTACTCTATACTTACTCTACATTCACTCTCAGACTTTTGCCCTGCCTTTTGCAGGGCGTGGGAATCGAAAATCACTCCTGAAACTTGCGCGTCTCCACCCCATCCCTCCCTGAAAATGTGGGGATTTGAACTCCTCATCTCCCCCTTCCATATTGGAAATGTGGCCACTGGAGCGAATCCTAGTGGTTCAAAAAGGTCTTCAAATGGATCTTTCTGAAGGGAAAAAAAAAAAAAAAAAAAAAAAAGGAACCAATGAGGTAGAGACTAGTAGAACTAATGGCTTTTTTTTTTTTTTTTTTTTTTGGGGTCTTCACTAGGCTGCCCCTTCACATCGAACTCCTGAGATCTCCCCCTTTTCTATTCTCAGCCAGCTCTGCTTCCTTTTTCATGCTGCTTCCTTTTTCATGCTGGCCAAGATCAACCTCTCCAATCTTTTCTTCCCTTCTCAATTGCCCAAAGATCCATTTTTATCTTATGCCAAGAGCTTTGATTCTACTTTTTGCCAAGAATCCCCCCAATGCAGTCCCCCTTTTGACTGTGATTTCCTGTTTTGGCCTAGTGAGTGTTCTTTGCATGAATCAAATATATATATATATATATATATATATATATATATATATATATTTTTTTTTCTTATTGAATGATGGAGAAATTTCACTGATCTCTTTCCTTCTCCACTTCAACACACATGCACTCATTTCAGAATAAGACATGGAAGTGGCTGAGAGGCTGGGCTCACGTGGGCTCGGTCTTGAATTCAAATGAATTTTGGGCCTAAGTTCAATTCCGGATCGTACGTATGACCAATTTGAATGAAATTCATAACTAGGCCTATATTTAATGGATGGGGTCATGCCGTTCCCAAAATTGTTTTTTTTTTTTTTTTTTTGATAAAAACGTTCCCAAAATTGTTTCTAGTATCTAATTGCAATAAAGCAAATGAATGCACCGTAGGTAGCCATGATGGTTGGACTTTATTACCTCATCACCGAGGGAACGAGTTCGAATTTCCGAATGTTTGCAACTTAAGTGGGGGTTCCAAGGATGGTTTACTAAACTAATCCCCGAGAGTTTATGTCTAAATAGACCCATCACCGGAGTGTTGTGTCATCCTCGAAATATGATCTCCGACAGTCCCTCGATCATAAAAAAAATAAAAACTAAAAATAAAGCAAATGAATGCATAATTATGCGATATCGATATCTATGTTCAGAGGTCAAATTCTATTATAATTGATGAATCAAATCCCTCATATTTCTGAAATGCATGAGAGATTCTAAAGGGCAAAAATCTAAGTAATACCAATTTAGTCAACTAATAATGTGTAAATTAAATTTTGAGGTGGTGTGTAATCGAGAGTACATTCGCTCCTAGTGTTACAATAAAATTTGCGAACCAATTAGCACACCTACGGTCTAGTCCATACATGTCTCTTTTACTAGATTATAAACATTGCAAGAGATTTATAAAATTTCTCGATTTCAATCATATAATTCCTATAATAAAATCAAAGCACGCCCCCAAAAGATTTTATGAAAAATAATCTCAATCTCAAACTCGATAATCTCTACCCAACTAGTAAACTGATTTTGGAAGATATAAAACTCCCCCCATCCCAAATCCCCAATATCCTTCTAATTCCGTAATTTTCAAAATTTTTCTGATTTGGCCGAACGAGATTTCCCAAAATTCAAGATTTTACCCGATTATTCCCGAAGTTAAACTTAATCCCGAAACCTAACCATTACTCCGCTCCGCTTCGTCGACGGGAGAAACCTCCTCGCGCTCTCTCTCTCTCTCTCTCTACCATGGCGTTTCTCCAGCAATCCCAGCAAGCCCCCCGGCAGAACCAGGAGCAACCGCCCGACGCGTTCCGGTAAGACCGCTGCTCTTCCTCTTCGGAATCGCCGTACAATCTCCGAATCGATTGTCGGATTCCTTGTCCTGATTCGCGGTCGTCTCCCCTTGCAGAGACCTGTACCCGATGGACGCTTCGATCGCGGCGCCCGCCTACTACGTGCCGGGCGATGTGCGAGATCAGGCTAGGCATCCTCCGTACGTCCCCGAAGGTTAGGGGGGATTTCCCATCTCCGCCCTTTTGGTTTTCCCGTTTCGATTTTGTTTTGGTCGGAGGAGATTTCTCGCTGCGAAATGGGAATTGGGATCGAGCTCTCTTTCGTGTTATGACCTAATTGGGAGGGAAAAAGGGGAACTTTAGGGTTCTGTGTTTTGAGGCTCGCGTGAGCTCGACGTGGGCTTGATTCTTTGCCAATTTAGCAGCCAGAATGGTGGGAGTGCGATTGAGTTTGGTTTTCAGATGTTTCGTAATCTCGGATGAACCTACGAGAAATGGGTTTGCTTAATGATAACTGTCTAAGTACCAACATAGTACTAGCAAGAGCATGATGGGCTAAAATGATCCGGTCATAGTTTATGTGGGTTCATGTGTATTGTCTATTAAATGTGCAGATTCATTTACTACTCGCCATGTATGGTTTTGGTTTCAGTAAATGGTCTGGGGTTTGCACCGATTCCTATGTGTGCTGCTGCCACAGATGGAGGCGATGGAGGTGCTGATTTGCAGTATGATTATGGGCTTGAACCGAAGAGGAAGAAGCTGAAAGAGCGAGACTTTCTGGATAACGCTTCGCAAATATCATCTCTCGATTTGCTGCAAGCACGGCCAATCTCGGTGGGCTTAGGTTTGTCTCTCGATAACCGCCCTTTGCTGTCTACAGGAGACTCTGCGCTGGTATCTCTTATTGGGGACGACATTGATCGTGAATTACACCAGCTTGATGTGGAGACCAACCGATTTCTTAAACTTCAGGTGTTGCGTCTATATTGGCATTATTAGCTTTTGTCTGGTTTTATATAAAACAGAGGATTAATTTGGTAATTCCATGTGCATGAAAATCTGTGGCTTGCTGGTAAAATTTTTCTACCCATCACACTCAGTTTGGAAGGAATGATTAGGAGGGAATGGAAGGGATTCAGATAATTACTGAAGAAACTAAAAGAAAGGAAATAGAGAGATTGAGTTAAAATGTTGTTTGGATGCTAACTAAGTGGAAAGAATGGGCATGAATGCAAAATGACATGGAAATCTTTTTTTTATTTAACAATTTGAGATAAAATAACGGTGTCCACGGTAAAGGAGAAATTTCTTTATAAGTTGCATGAATAAACTACATAAAGCTGGTTGCACTACTCATAATACTTTCTTTTCTTCTCCCTATGTTTTTGTCATTCCAATTAAATGCGGGATCATTTGAAAATCCTCTCTTTCCTACATAAAGCTGGTTGCACTATTCCTTCATAATACTTTCTTTTCTTCTCCCTACATCTTTGTCATTCCAATTATATACATGATCATTTGAAAATCCTCTCTTTCCTACCAATCCTTCCTACTAAACTGAGTGTTAGATAGTTGGTTGATGCAAGCATTTTTACGATTGCTGATAATTGGGTTCTCTAACACTGGGTCTATGTTATATTTCACTAGGCCGGGCTTCATCATATATTGTCTAAGAAACTGGAATAATTGTCCACTTAGTTGTGACGTCAATCTTTTGCATTGTGACAATTAATAGTGTGCAAGCTCAATTTATGGAATGATGACCAATAATTACTCCTTTTCACATCTAAGAAACATGAGTGAATCCTCCTTTGCTTTATTAAAATTTTGCGGCTCATGCACTTTGACTTATTTTAAATCTTAAAATAAACACTTGAAATATTGCAAAATTCAATGTCAATGTGTGTATTCGTGTATAATTTTTTCTATAAATCTTTTGAAATTTGATTGATATTTTTAATTTTTGGGTAAAGCAAAAAGTACACTGAAGCTGAAACAAACAGGTCCTTAGTTGTAAGTGAAGCTTTTTATTATTATTATTATTATTATTATTATTATTATTATTATTATTATTATTATTTTTATTTTATGAATTATTCTATCATCCTGGTTTTTGTTGCTGTCAGTATCAATGAGCGCACTTCTCGTTGGGTGACAATTGGAACAATACTATTCACTACTTAAATTTCTCCTGCTCCCTCTTCTAGTGTTGTTCTTATGTCTGGTTTCTTCAACTCATGAGCATTGTTTTCATAGATCAATTTCCTTGTGCTTGAACAAGTCTGACATCTTTGTCATTAGGCTGATCGAATGCGACAAAGTGTCCTTCAGAAGATCAGATCTACCCAACTCCAGACTCTCTCTCTTCTGGAAGATCAAGTAATTCAGAAACTAGGGGCGAAGGAAGCAGAGGTCGAAAGCATCAACAAGAAGAATGAAGAGCTTGAAGAACGCATAAAGCAGTTAACTTTTGAAGTAGGTGCTTGGCAGCAACGGGCTTTAAACAGTGAGAACATGATTGCCGCTATCAACTATAACCTGCATCAGATTTATGCTCAAAGTAGAGATAGTAAAGAAGGATGTGGTGACAGTGAGGTTGATGATTCAGCTTCTTGCTCCAACGGCCGTACTACGGATTTCCACAGCCTGCTGGGCAAAGAGAAAAATGGCTCTCAAGAATCAATGACTTGTAAGGTTTGCAGAGTTAACACAGTAAGCATGTTGTTGTTGCCTTGTCAGCATCTCTGTGTATGTAAGGACTGCGAGAGTAAGGTTAGATTTTGTCCTTTGTGCCAATCGTATAAGCTTTTTGGCACGGAGGTCTTTATGTAACAATGTACTTATGAAAGCTCCTGATGTGATATAGTGAAATTGCTAGTTTTCACTCTGTGCTTGTTTGTTTATTATGATTGTCCGGCATCATTTCCATATGCAGTTTTGCTGTTTTGAAAGGGTTCTTGCTTTGATGTGATATAGCACATTAATAGCTGGTAACTCTTGTTGGGTAGCATATCTCCAATTAATTTTTCATTTTTCTGAAGTTTTTGTTTGCTCATGTTAGGATTTCTTCTTAATGATATGGCTGTAGTTGAATTATTGGATTGAGATGACAATTACATTGCAGGCAGTGTGTGAAATGGCGAGGACTTGGACATGCTGTATTCTCGAGGATGATATAATTTAGAACTCGTGATATTATCCTGTCTGTCTTGAAATAGGATTATAGTTAGAGAGATCAGACGGTTGGAAGGGTTCACAGGCCATGACAGTTTATGCTTCAAATCCTTATGTTTTAGTTTAATTGCTGCATCACATTTTCTGTTCCTGGGTAATTTCCCCGACCAAGTTGAACTGTTCTTTTCTTTTTCTTGGACATCTTCAGAACTCGAGAGCCCCATCGGAAATTGTTTTTCTGCTACTATAAGAGGGCATTTTACTGATTACAATCATCATCATACATTGCATTTTCTAGGTCTGTCTTATATTATTCGAGCCACAAATAGGGGGTTTCCGTAGCAAATGTTATAACTCTCTGTCTACCTAGGGGGATATGTGCGTCTCTGAGCATTTTGCTATTGACTTGGATGATCCTCCATCATCTATTCTTCCGTGTTCCTTTCCTTTGATTGTCGCAGGCAATTAACGTTCGTTAATCTATATTCTTCTCTCTACAACATGGGACATAAGCTTGTGTTCTTACCCATCGTTTTGAGATAAGCAGATGAGAATTGCATATCTTGGCGGCTGCTCCTAGTGGGTGGGGCCTCTCTCGCTGTTGAATACGTACAGTGACAAAGCTAACTTCAGGGTCGCTTTCTGGCCCAAGTAGTAACAGCTTTGAGTTCACTCACCCACGGCCGTATCCACCGTTGATCTCCTTTTTATTGGTAAAGGCACACGTCGGTAAGATCCGATTGAGATTGATTTTCCAAAAAATATTCATCTGTCTTCCTTGGATCGAAGGGTGAGCTTGAGTGAAAACTTGTAAGTTGGATAATATGGGGGCGAGATTAACACTATCTAGTTCGATGAGTTCTATGATTAAGTGTTACTTCTTGGCAAGGCACGATAATTGCGTTTCGAGCTCACGACATTTCGTTTTCCATTAACTAGCGGCCCGCTAGTAAAAGTAACCATGAAAAGGCAGAGCGCTTTCAACTTTAATTTTAGAGGTGGCCCAATAACCTAGTCATATATGTATGTGAGAGAGAGAGAGAGAGAGAGAGAGAGAGAGAGTAATTCAAGATGGCTAATTAATTACGGTCCCTCAATTCTGAATTACCCAAAAAAAACAGAAAAAAAAAAAAAGTGATGACAAGGAGAGAGTAAAGATGCTTTTCCCCGCACGATTATAACCCCTCTTCAATCATTTCCAACTCCACTTTCCACCTCCGCCCACCGCAATGCAAAGCCAACCGGTCTCCCTTCCAAATTCGCGGTGCCTCTTGGCTCTTGGCTCTTTTCACCTTCTCTTTTATACAGAAAGGAATTAGCGAAAAGCCTAGAATAAATCTCTATGCTGGAGATTCTGCACTTACAACAGTCCACTCAAACCCTGTCTACTAAAGACTGAATGAAGCACCTCCTTATTCCCTCTAAAGTTGGCCTTCCACTTTTCTTTATGTTGCACCTCTTTTTTTTTTTTTTTTCTCCCTTTTGGCTCCTTTTGTTAGATGTATTCAACCTTCTCTTCGACTGAGCCTTGCAGAGAATCTTACTGCGGAGAAGAACGTTGCAGCTTTTGAAAGGTGTTCGACAAACCCTTCAGGCCGCACTACCCTTCATGGTTGTAGCATTTGACAGCTGGGAAAAAATGATTACTCGTCACTAGTCTTTAATTTACTACTAGAATAACAATATAATTTGGGTAATAGAAAATCAAATCACAAATAATTATAAATTATTTTAAAACTCATTTTTTCAAGAATTTATCGTTTAAAACAAACTATTATTCTCACAGTATCTCAAAAACTATGATGCTAGCAAAACCCTTTTTGAGAACTTATACAGTCATGTTTTAAGGCAATGTAACTCTAAAATATGTGTGTTACCGAATATTAGGACTACAATTGCAGTACAAATATAGCCACATCGAATGTTATTCCGAGCTAAAAGTGGATGACTTAAACTTGCAAATCAAAGCCAATCGCTTCCGGGTTGATTGGATCATTTGGTTTAGAAATCATAGGTTCCGAATGCATGACAAATAGGTAGGCAAGGGTAGTAAAAGAAAGTATTCAGCTCAAGCCAAAATCGATTTAATGAGTTGATGCTAATATTTTCTTATCTGCATTTGTTGGGTTTAATTCTCTAGGAGATTCCCAACATGGTCGAATTTCCTCCTTCATCCCACCTCTGAGCCTTCCTTACGTAGATCCCTAATTAGTTTTGGACTTCAATGACCTACTACTGCAAAGTGCAAAGTTGATCAATATGTGAAAAGAACCTACAAGTTAGTTATATATATATGCATGGTCCAATCACATGTGAGACTCTGTACTACTGGAGGTTGGGGGTGATTGGTTTTCAATCTCATCCGGTCTCACCTAGGAACCCAGTCAACACTTCATTTTGCAATGAAATTTTACACTAAGTAAACAAGCCTATCTAGAACATCACCATATTCTCATCTCATTGTGAATACTCTAGAATGGTATAAAACAAAATGTCACGCTACCCAAATAGATTTCCCTCGTAAACGGGTATCTTGCTTGTATCACTTGTATCTGAACTACATTCTAATCAATGAACTTACTCTAGTTGAACACATGATTTGGCCAGGCATCCCCCAATTTGAGTTCAGCTAAAGAGGAGGCCTAAGAGTCATGGGTGAAGTTTAGCTAAAGAGGAGGCCTCAGAGTCATGGGTGAATTCAGAAAGATTAAAAGAGGAGAGCAAGAGGAGGCCAGCATGAGGGATTTTAGATTATTAGATTTACATTTAAAAATTAATTACTAATAAAAAATAATTGTTTCAAGTGGTCCGGTTCGATCTGATTTTTCCCTTGAATTGGCTGGTTCAATTAGTTTGAGTAGTTCTTGGTTCTAGTGGTCTATTTTACTCACCCTTACTAGAGGTTGTCTTCAACCTCTTGTCAGGTCTCATGGGTCTCATGTGACCTAGTTATGGAACTTTCGACTCCAACAAAGTCGGATACCAATTCGACGGAAATCAAGATGTCAATTCGATGGATCTCCACATTACGGAAAAGATTCGCTTGATCATGTCCATTGAATAACAAATCAAGCTCCAATTACACGTAGAATTGCTACGAATGGCTACCGATAACATACCCTAAACATAAATTTTCATCTCAACGTGATGCCAAAAAAAGTTCATCCCAAGTTCAACCAGTCATTTGCATAGTGATTGCATGTGCAAAACATTCATTACATCGGCCGACCTTTTCAGACAAAGATCCGTAGTGCAAAATCCTTATCTGCATATTGTCACGCGTTATCTCCTTAGACATGATGAGCGGAACTCGGGTCGATACGATCATTTGCTCCATAATTCTCGCAAAATTCCATGAAGCGGATTACCGGTTTCGTGTCGTGCAATTATTGGTCGTCCTTTGGCAATGATAGTGTCGCTTCAAAGACTGCTTTTACCGACGGTGAAAGTTGCTGCAAACAGAAAACAAATCGCTTTTCGTAAAGTAAGTGATGTGCATCGCATGATAATATCATAAAACTAACTTATTCGTGAAATTTTGAAATAATCGAACTTTAATCATCTTTCTTCATAATGATATAATTAGATAGGCAGCGACAGCAATCAAGAGTCTCGTGCATGAGATGATTGGGGACTGATGATCATGGAGCGGATGGGACCGGCATAATTTTGATCATCATGATCCGTTTAACTAGGGTTCAACTTGTATTGCGGCTGTTTTCTTTTTTGAGCCGATCACACTCCACCCGTGTCTGCATAGGCGGCTCTTATTCCTAACCGTCTCTATATATTTCTCTCTTCAGAAATTTATTGATTACTCACATAAATTTTTAATGTAATGAAATCCAGTTGTAAATGTAATTTTGTGTTCATTATATTGAATTATATAGTATGATTGGGGTTATATTTATTTATGTTCGGACGGGAGCCAAATGTCTTGTTTCTTGGGGCCCTCTTATATGATCTTTCTTTCTTGATGAATGTCATATAGTCACGATCATGAAAAGAAGAGAAGGAAGAAGGAAAAAGGTGTGAATGCATGTGATCCAACACCCTTTTTGTTCCCCATTCCTTTCTTTCTTTTTATCTTTTTTTTTTTTTTAACAATGCTTTTACTTATTAATTGTTGTTTCTTTCGGCTAAGTATATACGAAAACCTTCCGTCTCATTGACTTACGAATAGCAGATCAGGAGCAACATACGTGCTTGGCATAAATCAAATAATAAGCTCAAAAGTTTCTAGAAATGGATAAAAACATATTGACAAATAAACTTTCTGTTCCCGACAAAAATCTCTATGGAAATCACACGTGAATCTCTACTTTCCAGATATTCAATCTCAACCAATCTGAACTACCTGTAGTAGTAATTCGTCTCATCTGCATAACATCTAAAGATTTCTGCTGGAGGCGACTTCATGCTGGAAATTCTTTTTGACTAGCTGTGCGCGCATGTCATTGAAGCAGTCACTCAAGGCTGCGTGCACAAAGCCCTTCCGATGCATCTTGACAGAAATTTCATGAGGTCGTTTCATGTATATAAACACTCCTTACCGAGCTTAGTCGTATTGCTCCTAATAAACCCTGTGGACGATTCCACTGTTTCGTTCTCATCCGTTAAGGCCAAGTAATTGCTGTAAATTTGGGTAGGTATACCACTTGGGCGAGTTTTGCTTCGTGTTTAGCATTTCTCCGAAACTCTTAGTCATAAGCTACATCCTGCAAATTGTTCCAGAAAAAAGAAGAAAGAAACCTTAAACAAGCAAGCCGGATTTAACAGTGGAGATTGGAAACTACATTCTGCAAGTTGTTTCTGCGACAATATACTCAAGGAAACAGCATGAGTGTCCTTTTGAGTCAGAGCGACAGGATACTCCTAGTCATAAGTCCCAGGCGTCATTGGTTGTGCAGTGAAATGGACGTGCTCGCGGTGCATGCAGGGTCAATGAAACAGCGACGAGAGAGAGCGCAAGAAGAGACAACCGAAAAGAAAACTCTTGTGGCTTGTCGCGTTGCTCACAGTTTCGATTCCTTTTCGCTTTACGTAGACCTAGAAGCTGTCTTCTTCTCTCCCGATAAAAGATGCATAGAAACCGTCAGTCATCAGCTCTACATAATTGGATTTATCCTTATTCTGTCGGAGTGCCGAGCTTTCCCTTCTTGAAATTCTCAAGCGGGAAGATTTATATATAACTGGGAATCTGATACATGATGGCAGGGACCCTTTGGAAGTTTATGGGAGCGATCCTGACTCATGTTCACTGTGCTTTCACAATATAGAATAGAATATCCTTGGCTAGTCTTCCTCATCGGCTCTTCTTTCTTGCCCTTCGTCGCGTGAAACTTTAGTACATGTACGTTGTATTTACCATTTTTTAATGATTCAAATTTGCTTTACTACATACACTAGATTTATATAGTGATTTCTTTGGTTTACAATATTAGAGAATGTTAAGCGATGCATAGTGTCGCAATTTTTATTATGAAGAACTCCTTTGATGACTATTAGTTAAGAACCTTCAGAAAATATCATCGGCTGAAAAAAAAGTTACCGATCTTTTTTCTCCCCTCCTGAATATTTGTTATGTACACATATTGTGCAAATATGAAATGCAAATGTGTATATATATATATATATATATATATATATATATATATATATATATATATTTTTATGACAAGTGTGTATGTAGTGGTTTCAGTAACAATTATATGCACGTGTAGTACAATCCACTAGTTTGTGCAATTCACTTTTTACATAGGCCGTGTGGTTATGGTCGCACCAAAATTTTCATATATAAGACTCCATTAACACTCGAGGAGGAAGAAAGAGACGAAAAATGTTTAAAGTCTCTATTGCATATATAGGTCATTTAACTGAAACGCTTGTCTAAGTCATGACTTTTTTCCTGCTTTAGACAAAACTAAAATGCGGAGAAGGCACGTTTATGTTGTAAGTGCAGAAATGTTCCTAGAAGACGAAAGTATTTCGTACTTAAAATCTTGATAACGATACGTCGTTCGTCTCCAAAAAAGTTTTTGTCCGAAACACGCACCTCGACGCGACCTTGACCTTGTTTGTATCCTAAAGCAAAGATTGAAATTGAATAACGTGTGGGATTCGAATCTTGGGGTGGTGTTGGGTTGGTGACGTTAAACAACAAGGAGAAAACTACAAAATGGAAAGGAGACGCTCGTTTGACGTGAAGTGAAAGCACCTTCCTCTCCTTTCTTTTCTTTAAACTTTTTCTTGAGATGCCAAACTCCACTCCATTTCGCAGAACTACCCCTCCTCTCTCTCTCTCTCTCTCTCTCTCTCTCTCTCTTCCCTCTCTCGCTCTCTCTCTTTTGAAACTAGATTTGGCACACATATTGCTATATATAACTTTATACTCTCGCTCGCGTATAAACTGAATTTACCACAAATCGCGCAAGATGTAGGCATAAGCCAAGTAAACAGATAGCCAGCGAGGGAGAAATATACAGAATAATTGGAATTACATGCATGAGAAAGTTGAGAGACACCGATAACATTCAAACTCTTGACTAGCAGTCCTAGTCATATTTGAAGCATAGTTTATTTTTTCCCCAAATGATAAAAGATGATAGAATAATATTAGAGATGTTAAATTTGTATAAAAAATAGGTATACGAAAACTCAACTTCTATCGTAACATCTTTTTTTCAAAAAATGGTATGTAACTTGTGATTATAGAAAATGAAATTTCTTTAATTGCATTGACTTTTACACAATAATTTGCATACAGATTAAATCTCTAATGCCACTCAAAGTGAACAATGAGAAATTTAATGAATATATTCAGTACAGATGATATCTTGAGTTTTTGGCTAGACAGTTTTCATCTTCAATTTGACTTCAATCGTCTCATAAACTGAATGAATTATTATTATGGTCAATCGCAACAACAATGTTTCTGGCACCAAGTTTCTTTCGAATTCGCATGTTTAGTCAAGCGAAAAATAAAATGCACTGAAATGTAGAACACATCGCTAGCATCTTCTAGTACCTTTTTTTTTTTTTTTTTTTTTTTAGCAAGATCTTCTAGTACTTAAGGATGAATATTGTTGTGAGAGAGAGAGAGAGAGAGAGGGAGAGAGAGGGGCAGAAAAGGACAATTTTGCATGATAGGCTGCCTCCATTTTCCTAAGTGAGTGTAGATTTCAAAGCCGAGCGGAATCAATGTCAGAAAGCGGAGTGCGACTCACGGGTTTGTCTCGAAAGCCCCTTTTTCATTTCACTATTCTAGACACTCAGGAGACGAAAAATCCTCAACAACTTCCGACGAACGTGAGCCCTAACTCAGGAATACCGTTAGATGAAGCGGCCTCCATGTGGAGCCCGCCTGATCTAACGGTAGATGTAAAACCGGCCTCGTACGTCCTGTTCCACCGAACACCTGCTCTTCTTCGGACACATATTCTCTCCCACTTCCATTTATCGAGGACGCAAAACCCCATGTACTTTTACTACTGAATTATTATGTTAGAGGGATACTTCCTTTTTCAAGGATTATATTATTAGCGTTTGAATCTAGTTCATCGTGCAGCATTGGAGATATTACGATTGATGATGAGACTAATTAGGCAAAAACAAGTATTTAAATAACTGGCTCACAGTGTTTATATTCAGACAGTAAACAGACCCCGACATATAATCTTGTAAATCATGAACCGGAGGAAAAAAGAAATAAACCCTAACAGGCTAACACCGCTTTATTTTAGTTGGGTTTTTATTTAGATTCTCGCTTGCGGTCTCCCATGGAATAATTGCATATGGATCGATCTCGGTGTGCAGTGCGTGTCTTTGCCTTTTAAAGCTAGAGGAGACTGTTCGGAGGACTAGTATGTTTTTGCTAACGCTGTCCCAGCCCAGTTCACTAGCTATCGCTGTCCTCCATTATCACCCCCTTTGCAAAAGCTTTGGCATACTTCGCATTCTCTCATATCTCAGTCTCAACCACCAAAAGACCCTCTTTCAGTCTCTCTCTCTCTCTCTCTCTTTCCTCTCGAGCAAGAACTATGGCTCTTCTGCTGGAGAACTCGTGCGAGGGCATCCTGCTATCCCTGGAATCCCAGAAGTCGATACCTGCACCGTTCCTGACCAAGACCTACCAGCTGGTTGACGACCCGACGACGGACCACATCGTCTCGTGGGGCGACGACGAGACCACCTTCGTAGTGTGGCGGCCCCCGGAGTTCGCTCGCGACCTCCTCCCCAACTACTTCAAGCACAACAACTTCTCCAGCTTCGTTCGGCAGCTCAATACCTATGTATGCAGATTTTCTTGTTTCTTTCTTTGGCTAGATTTTCACTTATTTGCTAAGAAACTCAAATCTTGATTTTTGAATGAAACCCCACCTCCTCTTGCTTTTTTGCACCGCGCTGACAGCTGAAAATTTTACACTAGTTGATTGTGCGCATTCATTGGCAGATTTCATGAATGAATCATGGAATTCATTTCTAATGAGAAGCAATGAAAGAGAAAATGAGTAAAAGAACATTTTTGCTCTTGTATCATCTAAAAACTTGGTAAACTAGTGGGTAGGAGCCTTAGATTTTTGCTGAGGGGCTTTTGTTGTTCTCTGTGATGGTTTAGGGTTTCAGAAAGATTGTACCAGACAGATGGGAGTTTGCCAACGAGTTCTTCAGGAAAGGAGAAAAGCACCTGCTCTGCGAGATCCATCGGAGAAAATCTCCGCAGCCCCAACAAGTGCCCATCAACCACCAATATCCACCGTCCCCAATCGGCGGATGTGGCAGCTATTTTCCCTTCGTTGGTGGCCGAGTCAACTGTATCTCTCCGCCCGAGTCGGACGAGTTGACCTGGTGTGAATCGTCCCCACTGATCAATCCTCCTAATGTTTCAGTGGTCGACAGCTTTGTTAGCTACAATAACGGCCCGTCGTCGTCGTCGCCGTCATCGGTTGTTGCAGCTCTCGCCAAGGACAACGAGAGGCTGAGAAGAAGCAACGAGATGCTCACGTCTGAGCTTGCTCATATGAGGAAGCTGTATAACGACATCATCTACTTCGTGCAGAATCACGTGAAGCCTGTTACTCCGAGTAATTCCATCATTTCGAACCAGGCTTTCGGGAACTTTCCTGCTACGAACGGCCATAAAAAGCACGTTGCTCAAGTTGGTAATAATCCTGCGGACTCTCCCACCAACACTTCACAGAGCTCCGTCACTATTCTCGATGAGGAAGATGCGACTAATTGCAGTAGCAGCAAGATGAAACTATTCGGAGTGCCTCTCCGGTCAAAGAAGCGGTTGCATCCTGATAAGTGCGCTCCGTCGAAGATTTCGGAGACTAACAATAACAAGGCTCGTTTGGTGTTGGAAAATGATGAGTTGAGGTTGAATCTCATGCCTCCTTCCACATTTGCCAGCTATTAGTATTTTGTTATCGCCCCCTATGGGGAGTAGACTACTCAATGAATGCGGGTATGGGTGTTAATGCTTTTGCGATTTGTACAGAAGATTATTGCTGTTATCTTTTTGTTCCGCTAGCTGAAATTGAAAATCCAGTCTTTTTTTCTCGTGTTTCTTAATCTTACTTGTCTCTCTCTTTATCTGTTTGCAATATAAGCGATTTGTCGCTCTCTATACCCTGATTATTAAGCAGAACGATCTGAAGGTACTCCTCATGGAAACTAGATCATAGATAATGCACGCAGAGTGATAAGAACTATCGCTTGACATAAAAAGCTTTTACTAGATGATCAGCAAAACTTCAGGCCCTTTGCATGCTGAAATGTTTCAACTTCAATTTGCTAAGGGTACATCTATCAAAACCCACTTTGATGAGTTTAACAAATTCATGATGGATTTGAATAATGTCGATGATGAGAGCACTTTATTGATTCATTGTCATGGAGGCATACTACACTTACTTCAAAACAAGACATGATATTGTTAGCATCTCTACCGGAGTCATGAGAGCACTTTATTGATTCATTGTTATGGAGATGTACTATAATTACTCCCGAAGAGGTAAAGTCCACTTCGTTTTTTAAGGAATCGCAGAGAAAGTTACGAGATGATAGTTTGCATGGAATGATCAGAAGAATTGGTGATCCGGGGTAGAAGCATCTCTTGGTCATTTTATAGAAAGAATAAGGGTTGATTGAAGTACTTTGAACGTTACTAGGAGAGGCACATGGAGGGGAGATTGTCTGAAATTGAGAGACATAGATGGGAAGGAAGATGACACAAACAGTGTGCTGAGCAATTGTACATAGAAATATAGATAAAAGGATTCTTTTTACATCCATATCAGTTGGATGAACCCACAATGCGATACACCAAAAAGCACATAATTATGAACCTCACCAAACACAACTCTTTTTGCAGTTCGATTGGTTATTGTATCCATGATTGTGCGCAAAGTATAAAAAAAAAAAAAAAATTATTGCACTGCTTATAAATCATGTAGACTAAGCTCATCCAAACAAAAACCTTTCGAAGCCCGGTCGCAGGCCTGGCGGGCGTTTTCTTGCAGGTTTTTAGCTTTTTTATTTGTTAAATATTGATTACAGCAGATCAACATTATATAAATATGATCTCTCTTCACTATGAACACAACGCGGGGATGGTTTCAAGGGAAAAAGGAGCCGGCTTCGGGCTACCGGGCGCCTAAAAAGGGTGCTTTAGGACTGTACGTGAATTGCTTCCAGCCGCACCGCACCGAGAGAAATCCAATTTTTGAACGGGGCTCCAACGAAAGAGACCAAAAAGAGAGCGAAGATTTTAAAAAAGCGAAGATGGCTTCGTCTTTAGTTCGAGCCCCTTTTTTGACGCACTTTATTGACATTTCCCTCCGCACGTTAACATGGCTCAATGAATGATTCGGAGTTCGATTGCGGATTCATATTTAAAGCCCGAAATTGCGACTTAGCAACGTACATGAACAGAGGCGGACACGATACACAAGAAAGTGAGTTGTAAAAGGTTCTCGACGCAAAAGGGAGTCGTACTAGTATCGCTGGAAGGGAATAGGATTTGCATTTTCTGGAGTCTCCCAAGTCCAACTGCATAGTAAAGTAGGGGTTCCCCATGGTTTAGGCGACAGTGGAATCAGAGCAAGGTTGGCATCTGTTGTCCTCTGGGATCGAAGTTGCTGATGATGACGACGACCGATTAGGGTTTGCCATTACAAAATTCACAAAAGACACATATCTGTCCGAGGACAATGATACTAAATGCTTTGAGATTGATATATTGTACAGTGGGAGTGAGGAATTGATGTTAAGTTTAAATATCACCAATTTAAATAACTACTTAAAGTTTACCTCATATCACTTTATAGGGCTAAGGGGTATGTATTAAAAATTTCCGTACCTAACTGTTGATAACAATCCCATCACATAAATCGGCGGTTGATAATTATTGAGGCACTCATTAGAAAATTGTGTGGAAATAGAGGATCTATGTCCAGGTCTTACTAAGTGCATTGACAATCTATTGTCATAACTTAAAGAATAATCAAATTCATGTCACGTGATAATAATTTAACCTGTACTAAAATAACCCTACTCTCTCTTTCTCTCCCCCTCCCTCCCTCCCTCCCTCCCTCCTTCCTTGCTTTGCCAACATGCTTAGTGACGGAAGGTGTTGCAGTGATGGAGGGCGTTGCCAAGTCCTCGTGACCTTAGGTCAAGGTTGGTCTTTGGTGGTCGACCGCCTTAAAATACACCGCTGTAGGAGGTTGTACTAGTGTCCGATGGAGCTGGAAGCGACAATCAAGAGTAGTGGCGGGGAGGGAGGGAGGGAAGGATGGAGAGAGAGAGATTTTGGATTAGGTGTTTAGTGGATACGTGGTGCAAATCTAACGACTAAATAGGTGACGACAATGGATAGGTTATCGTATGTAGGGACACCTTCCTTGCCCCAATTTTCTAAACTAAATTACTATATTAATGATCTTGTTATTGCCGTATACATATATAATAATATATAATATACCTAGTGTAAATTGTTAAAAGGTCCTAAATCTATTGTACAACGACCAATTTAATTTTAAACTTTTTAATCATGCTAATTTAGTACTCAATCTTTTAAGAGCTTGTCAATTTAGTCCTAAAACATTTAAAATTTACCAATTCATTATTAAGCATTTTAACGATATACCAATTTAGTCATTTCGACCAACTTTGATTGAAAATAGCTAACATGAACAATTTTTTTAGTTTTTTTTTTAAATTTTTTCCCTTTTCCTTTTTTCCTTCGTTAACCTCAGGGAAGGACCATCCTTGTCAGCCTCGAGCAAAGGATGCCTGAGCTTGGGTTGGTGAGGGCAAGGATTGCCCTCACTAGGCCAAGTGAGGCAACCCTCACCCAATCTAATAAGAGTGGCCCTTGCCAGCCTAGGCATAGGCATCCCTCGCTTGAGGCCAATGAAAGGAAAAAGAACGAGAAAGAAAAAAAAATTAAAAATTATTTAAATCATCACTGGCCGTGGTGGTTCATGTAGGATAACTATCAATGATTAGATTATCACGTTAGCGATTTTTGGTCAAAATTAATTGAAATGACTAAAATAGCAAATCATTAAAAGGTTTAGGGTAAAATTGGCAAGTTATTTTCAAGTTTAGTACTAACATGGCACAATTGAAAAGTTATGACTAAATTGGCCGCCATACAACTGGTTTATAATATTTGGATAATTTTCCCATGTGTTTAACAATAATGTTATTAAGATTGTTTTTTTTTATTTTTTGTTGTATGTGTTCATATACTTTTTATTTTGGTGGAGAAGAAAAAAAATAAATAATGATGGGTCGGTCAAACTTAGACGAAGGACTCAATTGGTTTGTGAAAGTTAAATGATGTCGTTATTGCATGAAATGGTGCATGAAGCGGATTTGTTCCATGAAGTATAACGCATAAAAAAAAAAAAAAAAATTGTTCTAAGAGGTATGACACATCGAAGATGTTCCACTTGTTTCCTTTTAAAGAGATGCAACATTTGAAGTTATTTTGGAAGAGTTACCACTTTTTTTGATGCACCTATTAACTTTGATGATTTTCTTTTTCTTCTCTGCCATACCATATTTCTCTTGAATTTATGGATTTTAGTTCATAATTGAAAAGCACTTTGAAGTGAATCGATATTGTGCTCCTATAGAGGCATTTTATCATACAGTTACTATTTCTATTAAAGCCGTTTGAGCCTTGGGTAACTTATTTTTTATTGGAGTTTTGAAAAAATTATAACTAAAAGTCAACCTCAAAATTTTTTTTATCAGACAGATATAGTTGGGTTGTGTTTTGTGTGAAATTTTCAACGACATTTAATTTGACTAAATTAGACGGTTGGATCATTGAATATTGCGACTTTTAATTATGACCTTTTGATTTTGATGGGTTGGGAAAATCACGATTTGTCGCAAATCAAGTGATGAGATCACGTTGATCCGGTCTTTGAAATTTCAAAGCCTCAAAAATCACTTCGATTGGTCTTTACTGTCATGTTTTGGTTTGAAAAAAGAACAAATAATAAAGAAATGCTAAAGCAAGGCGAAACGTAGAGAAGCAAGATCTCTTCAACGGGCTTTTGGGCCGATACCTTCCTATTTTAGAAGATGCAGTATACATCACATCTAAATCTCTCTAAGGCCCTGTTTATTCTGCAAAAAATTGAATGACTTAAAAACCATTTTCCTATAAATAATCATTTCTATCGCTTGAAATTAATTAATAGAAAATATTTTCATTATTAAGAACAATATATGTCTCGTGAATGATAAAAATATTTTTCGTCTATTCATTTTTATAAGCGATACAAACAATCACTTTTAAGAAAAACATTTTCCAAATCATTCATTTAGTTCCAACGAAGAAATGAAGTTCACGTGGAAAGAAAGAGAACTTTTTTTTTCCAAGATGCATGAAAATTCCATCCGTCCCTGAGTCATGAGCTTAATGAGGTAAATTTTTAGATATCTACATACTTAAAGTGGGCTTCCTCGCCATAAAAAAAAATGTAAAAGTATTCCACGTCGCTCATCTATTATTCTTTATATATAGGCTTAAGTTCTTAACATGTCATTAGAGTCAAGTTCGGCCTCAATTCATTTCGTGTACATGATCCTATATTCGTTGAATTCTACATGTCATCATGATCTGGCTTACACACCAGAGGTACTGTTAAAGTATCTCATATTGCTTGTCTGTATGTAATCTTTTTCTACTTAGAAGTCTAAGTTTTTGTTACTTTAGAAAAATATTTGATGTTTGACGGAGAGATTCGTAGAGACGGAAAAGGAGAAGCGAGTCCATTGAGCCGAGACAAGCTTTTGACACAAGTTTCATTTCAACAAGGCCTTAGATTTTTTGGGTTGGGCTTTAACTGCATGAAGAAATTGCTTAGAAAATGATATCTATACAAACTCCATTACAAATGCTTGTCATCGACATGAGCGACATTTATTCAATATAACATTCATTACAATTCTCTATTCACAAAAATCCATGCTTATCCTTTTCTTATATGAAAATAATATTTCAGGAAAAATAGCTATATATTACATATCCAAATATGAGGCATACCCCTATGGTATGATTTTTCGTGGTACTACAACCGAGTGCACACGGTCATAGAATTCGACCATCAAAGAAAGTCTTTTACGTACAAAATGCATTCGACTCGACTTGGCGCACTTAAGTCCTAAATATACATTGCAAAGATTAATGAAATATATAATTAGACCCTAAATCTTTCTATTGATGCAATCTAAGCCCTAAATATTTTTTAGAAAGTATAGCAAAAGTTCTGAACTATATCTCCAAGGTAAAGGTTGCGGGGAAATTACCTAGAAAGTCCTAAACCTATTATAATTATTCCAATTCAGTCCTAATTTTTTTTTTTGGCCAATTTAGTTTTAAACCTTTTACAATTGTGTCAATTCAGTCCATTGGGCCAAAATTGGCCAAGCTGGAGCCGACGTTGATGCCGGCAGAGGGATAGTTGGCCGGCGAACAATTTTTTAATATTTTTTGGATTTTTAAAATTTTTTTGAAATTATTTCTTTTTTTTTTCCACCTTCTTCTTTCTCTAGCCGGCTTCGATGCCAGCGTCGGTTGGCCCAGCCACTGGCGAGGCTCGCCCCCGTCGGCCACCGGTGAAGGCGAGCCTCACCCGGTGACGGTGAGGCCGCCGTCGCCCCGATCTAGCGAGGCTTGGCCTCGCCCAACCATGGCGAGGCCGAGCCTCGTTAGATCTGGCGACGACGGCCTTGCCGGGCCCCGGCGAGGACCGTCACCAGATCTGGACGGCGAGGCTCGACCCGGATCTCGGTGACGGTCTTTGCGGGCGGCTGCGAAGTCGTTGTCGCCGCTGACCTCTTGCGCTTCCGTCGATGGCGACTGCCTGCCGCCCCCTTTCGGACTTGTCCGCCTCCATACTCTCTCCGGAGACGCCCTCCAGATCTGGCGACGGTCCTCGTTGATGGTCGACGAGGCCGCCGTCGCTGGGCGAGGCTCGCCTTCGCCAGTGGCCAACGAGGTTAGCCTCACCGACCACTCACCTGGCGGCGGCGGGCCGGCCGAGGAAGAAGAAGGTGGGGAAAAAAAAAAAAATTCAAAAATTTAAAAAAATTCGAAAAAAAAAAAAAAAATATTAAAAAATCGGTTCGCCGCCCGGCCGGCATCCACGTCAGCATCGCCTGGTCAATTTTGGCCGGATGGACTTAATTGGCACAATTGTAAAAGGTTTAAGACTAAATTGGCCAAAAAAAAAGTTTATGACTGAATTGGAATAATTACAATAGGTTTAGGACTTTTTTGGTAATTTTCTCTAAAGGTTGCCACACAGGCAGATGATTTTTATATTAGAGGCCACCCAAATAGATTGACGGTCATCGACCACTGATGAGAGGGATTTCTGACGACAAGTACTCATTTATTTTGCGAAAAATGAATAATTTTGGAATATTTTTATAAAAATAGTTGCTTGTATTGCTTACAAAATAAAATAAGTGAAATATATTTTCATCATTCTCGAAAAATATTTATACATAAATTATTGTCGATGATGAAAACATTTTTTGTTGACTAATTATTTCAAGTATTACAACATATCATTTTTAGGAAACATTATTTCAAATCATTCATTTTCCGTAAAACAAACAAAACCTAAGAAGGACAAAAGTAAGCAAATACAATGCGGATTCAATTTCAACCATCAAAACCTGTCTGTTGATATTTGGGCCATGAAGATACGTACATTTGTTGGGGATGTAGTTCATACTCCCCATTGATAGGAAAGTATGAGGTCCTACTCTCTTGTGTAATTGAAGGATATGATAGAAAGGTGTAGGATGCTAATTATAGTAAGATTCTCTACTAGATATAACCCTAGTTTAAGGGCAAATCAAAATAAAAACCTTGTGTCTTGATTTATTTTTCTCGCTTTTATTCTCTATTTCCTTATGATTATGCACTAAACCCTAACAAAATTTAGCATAAATTTAGGGTACTTTTATATCATAGAAAATGAATGATTTAGGAAATATTTTTCCAAAATTGATTGCTTGTATCGCTCACAAAAAATAGATAAACGAAAAAAAATATGTCCATCATTCACAAAAGTATTTTGACATAAATTGTTATCGATAATGAAAATCTTTTTCATACATTAATTATTTTAAGTGATACAAATGATAATTTTTCTTCTCTAGCAGCTCCAGCACTAGAAGAAGTGAAAACCGCACAGCAGGAGACGACCCGACCACATCCTTACAAAGAAGACGCGAATGTTGCCAAACCACCAGACTCTGAATCAGGGCACATAAATACAAATGGACCGATCACAAATTGGCGACCAAAGGAAAGAAGAAAGTCGATTTTCTTCGAGCAAAAGAGCCACCAATGCAATCAAATTAATCGTGCTATGAGCTCTGGAGAATCCGATACCTCCGTCGAGGAGCGAGGCGTAGCTGCATCTTCTGGAGATGTTGGCCGAGAGCTCGCAGTACTGACGCTCGTACCCTTCGAAGACTTCTCTCATCTTGTCAATCCCGGCCGATCAACCACCTCCTTCCGTGGACGAAATATTTTTCAAATTATTTATTTTTTATGAAACAAATGTATAATTAAATAATTGGGAGAATTATCAAAAAAGTTATAAACTTATTACAATTGTATCAATTCAGTCATAAACTTTTTTTGGCCAATTTAATCATAAACATTTTATAATTGTGCCGATGTAGTCCATCTCGGCTAAAATTGGCCGACTGGCACTGACGTGGACACTGGCCATCCGGCGAAAGCTAATATGGCAATTTTTTAATATATATATATTTTTTATTTTTTATTTCATTTATTTCATTTTTTTTTTCATCTTCTTCTTCCTCCGGCCGGCGAGGCTTGGCCTTGCCCAACCAAGTAGAGGGTCGATCTCGCTGTGGCCAGCGAGGCTCCTCGCTCAAGGACGGTAAGGCTCGACCTCGCCATGACTAGGCGAGGCCGAGCCTCGCCAAATCTGGTGATAGTGACCTCGCTGGCCACCGGCAAGGTCAACCATCGCCTTGGCTAGGTGAGGTCGAGCCTCACTAGGTCTAGCAGGGCCTCGCCTAGCCAAGGTGAGGGTCTACCTCGCCTAGGGACGGTGAGGCTTGACCTCGCCATGATTGGGAGAGGCTGAGCCTCACCAGATTTGGCTACAGCGGCCTCGCCGGCCACCGGCTAGGTTAACCATTGCCTTGGTTGGGCAAGGCCGAGCCTCACCAGGTTTGGCGGGGCCTCGCCTAACGAAGGTGAGGGTCGACCTCGCCGTCGTTGGGCGAGGCTCACCTTCATTAGTGGCCAACGGGGATGAGCCTCGCCACCGGCCGGCAAGGCGACCTCGTCGGCCCTTGCTTCTAGCCGACATTGGCTAGCCAAAGGAAGGAGAAGGTAAAAAAAAAAAGAAGAATTCAAAAATTATTTAAAATATATATATATATATATATATATATATATATATTAAAAATTGCTATGTCAACTTTTTTTGGATGGCCGGTGTCCACATTAGTGTCCGTTGGCCAATTTTTGCTGGATGGACTAAACTGGCACAATTGTAAAATGTTTTGGACTAAATTGACTGAAAAAAAAAATTATGATTGAATTGACATAATTATAATAGATTTTGGACTTTTTTGGTAATTCTCCATATGCTTGGGGCACAAGCCCAAAGTGCTATAAGTTGGCGATGTGGCGGTGAGAAGATAAAGGTGGTGCGACCATGATAATGCAAAGTGAAAAATATATATGAATAGAAAAGAAGAACGCACCCAACATCAATATCTTTCTCGGTTGGATTCTTTTTATCCAATCGAACCTGTTCTTGCAGAGAGCATGTCCACTTTATTCATGTCTTCTTAGCTTAAAAGAAGAAAAAGTACTTTAAGAAATAGAACATTAATGTATTAATATATGCTACTGAAATCAGGGTGCTATGGAGTTTTTCTGAGTTATGCATTGGTGTCGCTAGAAAATTTAGTGCAAATTAGAGACCAGGCAACAGCCATTCCAACATTTTTTTCACCCTTCCCTATGCATATTTCAACAATTGACCACCAAGGAATCCCACGTCGCTCCTAAATAGGGCTGTTACATTGGTAGATAAGTCTCACATAACCTTGAATTAACCCAGTGCTTTTTAAAGGTGTGAACGAGTTGTGATAAGGGCAGACGGTATTGTTATGGTGCGGTAAAGCTTGAATAGGGCTGACTGCCTTTTCGCAAAAATTTTCACTTGTCAAACAATTGTTATCAATTAAATACTTGAGCCTTATGATTGTTCCCGCTTTTGAGTTTTCCTAGTACAATTCTTTCGTGCAAGTCTTTGTAGAGTGAACCAAGCACCTTATGTGCTAGGCCGAACTTGGTACATTTGGCTTAGAATGAAATTTTTGCTTCTTATGGCGCGCTCTTATTTTGCTTTTCAACTAATTATTGCATTATGAGCTGTTAGAAATATATTACTTTATTCCGTGTATCTTTCAAATCGTAATCTTGTTATCTTGATTGGTTATAATTCAAGTAATATATCTCTTATATGAGAATGCCTTTGGAAATGAATTTGCTTGTATTGGATGTGCAGATACTGATCCTGTTATTACTTCTTCCTTTTCCTTTTTTGAATTTGGGTGATTCGAATCCTTGCATATAACCAATCATTGTTTAAAAAGAAAAATTATTAGGTTTTTGGGAGAAAGTGAACGTGTTACATCCGTAAAAATGTTTTTGAACAGTGGGATCTTGTGGGTTCTATGTGATGTTTGAGGGTAACTCACCATTTTCCATGTTCGAAATGTAGTTTTCCTCGCGCGTCACGATCATGCAATAATTTCTCGGTTTCTCAATTTGTAGACATTGTTCTGGCCACATAAGAAATTAAAAATCGAAACCCTAATCATAAACGCAACTGAAAAGCCAATTTCCTACATTCACCGCCGTCGCTGCTATCGGAACGCCATCTACATCCCTGTCTTCAGCAAAATCGCCACCGCAACCACCTTCTTCGACCGATCAACCTTAAATGTAATCATTAGTCAGTCTAGTTTTGGTTCCAAGGTCGATCTTATTCTGTCGTCCAAGACCACTTATCTCAAAAATTAGTCTGCTATTGCAACGACTTCTTGGCATAGGCCAACAATTTCACCTTCTATACCAATCACAGCAAAACCTAATGGAAAACGAGAGTGCGGTGCAATGACATTTCTATCATCCTCTTTTGTGTGAAACCTTGACCTATTTGATGCGCCATAAATGTCACCTAACAAAATGTCCTCATCATATCACCAATTGCGCCTAGAAATTCTCTTTCTTCTTTTCAGATTCTGCCTTTTCCGAAACCGAATTGCAATGCACTGCATAATTATCCCAAAATAGATAAATGGAAAACAAAAAAGAGGGGAAAAAAAAAAAGGTTCCATTGCTCGGGAAAGTTCGTTAGCTATAATTTGGTCCAGCACATGAAACCAGTGAGCAGCAGCATCGGAAGAACCTGATCCGTCTTGAAAAGCGTTCCTCTGCACCACCACCATCTGATCAGGATAATGTAAAGTTGTCTAATTGCATCCCCTTCCCCTCCCTCTCCTTGGACCATCGACCTTATGCTATGAATTAAAAAATAGAAAAGTAAAAAAATCATATAGTATTTCACTAAATGATTAAATAAAATAAAAAGAAAACTCATATTGGGGCATCCAACGTTAGAGCCTTCCTCATAATAATTTCGGGTGGGATTTCTGACACTTGTCATGTGAGTGGGGCTTTATGGTTTTTGTAAAAATAGTGAAATTTAGAATTTGGTTTTTTGTGCTTTTTTTTTTTTTTTAATGAATTTTCTGCATTCACCCTCGAGATGGGAATGTGTATCCAGATAAAATTATTCATGCATCATCAAGGGCACCTACCTTTGGTAGCCCCCAGGAACAGTTGGCACATATTAGCCCTTCGAATTTTGGCGTCATGCACACCTCATATAGTGCACCATCTAGGTTTGCTTCATGCGCATTTAGCTCATTGCCAAATGGAAGCAAACGGATTAGCAGATGAATGGATCGGAAACGTGAAATCGCAATCGTGACACTTATTGAGTTTAGTTCCGTCATTTGGATATACATCTCTCTCATCCTCGTTTTCCATCTTGCGTAGATTCAATCGTGCAAAATGCTTATCATTACTCCAAATCTTAAGTTAATCAAGAACAAGAGAGAGAAAGTTAGATCACAAAGGAGGTGTAGAGAGAGAGAGAGAGAGAGAGAGAGAGAGAGAGAGAGAGAGAGAGAGAGAGAGATGTCGCCGGAAAGAGGTCGTGGCGGTGGTGGATCGTCAAAGACGAAACTTGTTTGGCAACGTGGCCCCGTAAACTTTGAATGAAGAAGTGTGGCGACCGACTGACTAGAGGACAAAGATCTAGATGGCTGGGCTAGGGTTTCTTCGAAAGAGAAAGGGATTCAATTTTTGTGGGCGGGGTTAAAGTCACAACGGGTTGGTATGCATGTAATATAAGTTTTTTTTTTTTTTAGGTGGTTGTGGGACAATCCCTTTTTTTTGCCCAAGCTTATGCTGAGAAAATAGATGTGAGTATACTAGTAATAGTGATGACGAAGACGACGATAATATTAAAAAGAATGTTGGGGAGAGAGCACAATTGTAGAAGAAGTTGGAATAATGAGTCATCATAATAGATTGGCGTTGATATTATTCCTCAGAAAGTCAAGAGTTATTATAAATACTTAGAAAATTATTAAGCGCATCAGGAAGATATTAAAAATGGTTCCAATATCTTTCGCTTATATATTATAAATAAAACATCTGTCTATTGCAACAAGAAAAGAAGACATGTGTTACATGAATTATATTTTGATCACAAAAACGAATAAGTCATATGATTTTATAATAGAATCCTTCATCGTAAATTCACCAAATAAAATCAGCTATCAATCAACATGATATCCCTTGCCTACTAATCAACTACACCATTCGGCCTCCCAAACACGCTTGTTCAAGATCCGTCCCTGGTTGTCTCCGACAGACCTGGGGTGGAGGCAGCGCAGGTGGCAACTCCCAACGTTAGGGTTGGGCAAGGGAGGAGGAGGAGGAGGAGGAGGAGGAGGAGGAGGAGGAGAAATGGACATGGGATCTCGTCCCTTCTGATAACGATGTTGGCAGCATGTACAACTAGCCAGTAGGCCTCCTACTACGACACGAAACTTGTCCACATTCCATATGAATGAAAGACATTAGAGTATACGAATAAAAACAAGAGCTCGACGACTCTACAACAGTAAGAAGGAAACAAAACCTTGGGAAAAAAAAGAAGAAGAATATTTCTTACCTAAATGTGTGCTTTATCATGTATTATTCAAGCCCTAGAAGTTTTAGAACTGTTATATATAGTCCTCACCCCACCACTAGATGATAACACTATTCTATTCCTCCTTCCTTGATTGCTTTTCTCCCCCTCTCTCTCCTCTCTCCTCACCCTCGAAACTCATCAGCCTCTCTTCAAGCCTAGTCTTTCTTCCCTATTCCTGTCTGTCCATATCAGTCCTCTCATCACTGCACTTTTTGCTCGCCCCACTTCAGTTCACACCTCTCTCTCTCTCTCTCGCTCGCTCGCTCGTTCTCTCTCCAGGAAGATAGAAAGAAAAAGGCCATGGATAATATCGATGAGCTGAATTCTTCAGCCACGCCAAACCAGCTGGACTTGCTCATGACAATGCACATGGAAAAGCCGCCCGAGTTTTACGATGGTATGTGCAGGGAGTTCGCCAACCTGAGGCCCACCGAATTCGGAGGCGGAGCTTGCGCCTCTAACACCACCGATATGGATAACGTCGTGAGCAGCTTCACGGACAATAGCACTAGCGTTAGCCCGCATTTCATCACTCCCTACTCGTTCCAAAACCTACCCCCGCCATTCTCGACCCCGTTCCTGCTCCATGAACCACCCCAACAAGCACCGCCCCAGAGCGTGGCGCCCAACAGTTCGCAAGCGCCGTCGATGGAGGCGATGAGGGAGATGATATTCAGGATCGCGGCAATGCAGCCGGTGCACATAGACCCGGAGTCGGTGAAGCCGCTGAGGAGGAGGAACGTGAGGATATCGAAGGACCCGCAGAGCGTGGCGGCACGGCACCGGCGGGAGCGGATAAGCGAGCGGATTAGGATCCTGCAGCGGCTCGTGCCGGGCGGGACCAAGATGGACACAGCGTCGATGCTGGACGAGGCCATCCACTACATGAAGTTCCTGAAGGACCAAGTGCAATCTCTCGAGCGAGCCTCGGTGGACAGCAGCGGCGGGGCTCGTAACGGGGCAAAATTCCCTGTGGCCGGATCGGATGGGAGTTACGGTGATCCGGCGTACCAGCTTTCGCATTGTGATGCTAATTCGGGATATGGAGATGATGTTTAGAATGGAACGATAGAATCAATCGTTTTGCAGAAAAAACGAAAAATAAGAGAGAAGATTATTTGCCGAATTAACAGTGAAATTGACTGATGCGTTGATGTCGTTTTCTCATGTGAGCATGGCTATGTGGTTTACAATCATCATATTAATTTTGCAAAACCAACTTTTATCACCATTATTAATATGAATAGTTGGTCAATCATCTTTCAAGTTATAACTACCCACGTCATTATTAATATGTATAATATCAAAAATTCATTTATTAAATTTATTAAATCAAGTCATTCTCATTTTAAGAATCTCTCCACGTTGGACCCCACTAAATATTGGTTAGTCCACTGCATCGTCTATAAATAAAGTCGACACAGAATTTTTTCCGTAGTAAGACGAGTCTATAGAGTTGACATTATAAAGTGATTTGGCGAAACTGAACTCTTCAATATATTTGTCTATATTTAGCATCTAATGAAATTGTGTCACTTGACTTCGCATAGGGATAATTTGTAAACCCAGTTTAGCAAATCTCTTGGAAGAAGACATCATGAATTCTGAGCGACATCATTCGATTTCAGGTTAGGCATGCCCCCGTGAATGTCCACGTCGCATTTATACCCATGTCTCTATGTCGAAAGACCAATGCATCTTAGGACCACGTGAAGTTCTGACAACTATGGGAAAAAATGTTCACGTGACACGATTGTTATCATATTGTTGACAAGTGAATTAAATATATAAATTATACAAAAAATTCTAAATTTATTGTATTTTTCTCGATTTAATCTTAATTTTTTTTTATTTTACTAATTGAATTATAAATCTTTTCATATTTTACCAATTGAATCTATTCTACTAATTTTGATCGGAAATTACTAACGTAGACAATGACCATCTTACTTGGCATAACCGACGCTAACTCAAATAATTTTTATAATATTTTAATATTTCATAGCTTTTTATAATTGTTTTCCTTTCCTTTTCTTTTTTCTTCTTTAGTTTTGCTTTTGCTTTTTTATTATTAAGGGCTGGCAGGGGGCCATTAGTCGAGGCTTGACAACCCCCGCCAGCCTCTGGGCAAAGGGCCTACGAGCCCTTGCCAACCACGTTTGAGAGCCCTCACCCAGTAGTTGACAAGGGCTTGCAAACCTTGCATAGGGGTGGTGAGGGCTTGCGATCAACTAGGGTTGCAAGCCCTTGCCTAAGCCTAGTGAGGGCTGCAAGCCCTAGCGCAATGGCTAGCGGCCCCCACCAATCCTTAATAATAATAATAATAATAATAATAAATAAACAAATAAATAAATAAATAAATAAATAAGGAAAAAGAAAAAAAAAAGTAAAAACTCGAAAAAATAATAATATTAATAAAAATTATACACGTTAGCTTTGACCGTGCCACATTGGACAGTCGATGTTCACATCAACAATTTATTGTCAAAATTAACTAGGTAAATCAATTTGCAAAATGTGAAAATATTTAGGACTCAATTAACAAAATTAGAATATTTAACACTAAATTGGACAAAATTATAATGTTAAAAACTTTTTGGACGATTTTCCCATTCATGTATGAACAATGATCGTTAATTTTCCCCTTTTTTTTGGATGGACACAACGATATACGCATAAATAGGACTTACATCTAGTCTTTAAATCACTTATAACTATACTGAGAGATGTACACTAGAAGTGCCAAAAGTTATATACAACACTCATTTTAATACGAAAAGTTTTCATCGACTCACTTAAGTACCGAATCGAAACACAACCGATCACTTAAATACAATCGAAGAGAAATTTCGGCCAAACTGATTGTGTGGCCTCTATAATTAATTTGTTGGAATGACTTGACAAATTTTTGAAAAACATATAGTCCATGTGGACTACAAAAACAAAGTCGCACAGCCTACGTAGTTTGGACGTCCAAAACGATGTCGCACAACAAGCTTTCCAATTCCTTGCCTCATCAGACCCAGGAAGCATCGGAAAGAGAGATGACGGCAGTGACCACCACCACTGACGACGGAGCCTCTGGCGAGGGCTCGAAGATAGTGTGGAACCAGCCCTAATAGAGATTCAAGACAAGGTATAGGATTGCTGGCCTTGGCTTCCTATACATTCATCCCTTGTAACAAGGCCTAGGATTGGCTTCCTACCTTTGCATCACGTGCCAAGACCAACTCCATGTCTGTTGTCCCCACTTGCTCTCACGTCTTGGTCTGCTCAAACCCCTCCGTCCACCTCCTTTGTTCTTGATTTGTCTCCTTGTCGTGGAACACCACCTGCCCACCAAGTGTTTGAGGAAATTACTTTGATGATGCTACTGGTTTTTTTTTTTGGTCCTTTTTATTTCTTTAGCGCTGCTTAGTGGTCAAAGACAGAAAGAGACAGAAGGAGGTTGAGAGAGATTGGGTCATCGGGTAAGGCATGGAGACGGCCAACTTAATGGCCGGTTTAGTGTTTAAAATCGAGATTATCTTTCACTTTGGAGATTTAGGATTCTTAATTAGGGAAAAGGTACTAGCTGGCGTCATTTTAGGATTTAAATATTGACTAAACTCTCTAGTGAGCCACATTGACTTATGAAACTAATAAAAAAAGGCCACGTCAAATGTTTGGCCAAATATATCGAAATTGACATTGAAAAAATCGTCTTTTAAAAAAATTAACATGTAAGTGATCTAAAGAAACTTTTGTCTTTAAAGTGAGCATCGTACACAACTTTTAGCACCTATAGTGTTTTCCCTAGCTATGCTAATCATTCTAAAGCCATTCTATGATGGTCCACATGATACGTTTCTAGCTTCTATATTGGTGTGCAATTATATAATGCCGGTTTAGGATGGTTATGTATCCGTCATTTTCTTTAAACTACGTGACAAAAAGTGGCACCATAAAAATGTAATATAAAAGTGACATTACCACGAGTTTATAAAAATTGTATCAAGAATGAGAAAAGCTTGTATACTTTGGTAAGACTATTCAAATTACAAGATTAAGTGAGAATAATGTATCAGATAATTGAATTCTCTAACGCTTCGTACTATTCGATGATATTTCAAGAATATTTCAATTATTCGTCTGAATAAAAAACGAAATCATATAATCGTTTTATTTATACTTTAAACGGTAATTGACATGCGACATTAAATATTTAGCTAATGAAAAAGATAATGAAACTAAGTTCAAAACCGAAGCATTTACCCCCACGTAGGACACAACACGCCTTTGACTCGAAAAGAACATGCACCTTTTCAATAAGCCTTAAGTGAAAAGTAAGAGAAGGAAGGAAGTTTCCTTGAATAACTATGCTCTATCGCGGACTAAATATGAATTTAAATGTCTTCTCTTCTTTTCATATCGATTTCTAGTTGAAATTTCATGTGATAGCTATCTTCATCAGACATATGTCCCGACATGGATTAGTTGAAAATACAGATGGCATTTCATCATACGGTCTATAGGCTTATGTGTACCTATCATTGGATGGCCATTGTTAATTACGCCCGAAAAGTGTCACAAACTCAAACCAAGAGATGTAGAGTATCTAACTCACGCACTCACACTCCTGAACTGCTCCTTGAGTTCTCTCTTGACTTGAGCTTTCCGTTCCATACGAAATTAGGCTGAAAACATCTTCAAGAAGACATTCTCGTGTGCCCGTTCAGACGTCCGCCCGAAGTGCCGGACGTTCGGAATACTCCGGCTTATCTCGGCGTATAAGTCGGATGTCTGGAATCCACTTTTGCTGCTGGCCGCATCTTGAGTCGGACGTCCGGCCAGCTTTGGGCCAAACATCCCAGTCTTCCGATCATCCCAACTCTGTGATTCGGACCTACAGCAGTTACCCTTATCGCTCGCTTCAAAAACTTTCCGCTATCCTCTGATGTCCTCAAATTCCAGTTCGACTCGATCTCAAATCAAATTGGATCTAAAGTTCGAGACTCGCTCGACACATATATAATTGAAGATTTTTCGACTAAATATCTTAATTTTGTGGCTACTTGACACATGTCGATGGATCTGAATGCCTGATTTGAATCAAGGGGAGCTGACCCAACATTTCGGGCTCACAAGTGAAGGGGGATTGGGTAAGTCGCGTCTTTAGTGCCAGTGTAAGGTTGAATCCTTCGTCGGATGTTTGGAGTTAAAACAATATTTTCTTAATTTAATGGCTTAGATTTTCCAATCAAATTGAGTCCATTGGCAAGTTTTAGGTTGGAAAGTAAAAAGACGTGGAGCTTCACAAAGAGGGGAAAGATTGACAGGAAAATTGCTCAAAAAGTTCTCAACTTATTATTAGATGGACTCAATTGGTAAAACGTGAATTTAGAATTCAATTAGTACAATTAAAAGATTTATAATTGAATTAATTAAAGTGCAATAAATTTAGAATTTTTTGGGTAATTTTTCCAAATATCAACATACTAATATATGTATTGATAGGTACAGGGATGCATAGACACCCATGTGACCGATCCGTTTCATGCACAACACATGCTCACTTTGTGTTTGCAGATAGGGAAACAATCCTGTCCTACAAAGTGAGGGAACATTGAACTTTCCCATTTCCCACTCCATTGTACATCACAAGAGACTAGCTTCATAAATCGGTCAACTGATCGAATCATGAAAATTCAATTTGGAACTGTCCCGTGTGTCATGCGTGGAAAGGAATTCAAATAAGAATTGGCAATGCAACATTGATTGATAAGTTAACAAGAGAAAAGTTAATAATCGCTCTAATTAAGGTTGATATAAGATATTGCTTAATTTAACGAGTTGGAAATCAATAGAAAAGTTGGTATATTTAAAAATAAAAACAACTAAATGTTGGCCAGCAACTCAAATGATAGTTGCTACTTAAATCAAAATTAGTTGATAACATAACGGTAGAACAATCCATAAGTCGTAAAAGTAGAGGTCGGTTTATACCTATAAAATGAAAGTGCGTATTTGGGGTGGAGTATATGTCGATACTAATCATCACATGCTATGAATGCGACAACAATCGAGTGGGCTGACATGCGAACAAGATAACGATGGAAAATGACAGAACACGAGAGGATGCTATTTTAGTCACCGATATGAAAAGTTGTGCAATTTCTTGGTATGTTTGAAAGGTCATATCAATTTGTCATGGTGGGGATGTGCTTTGGTTTTTGTACATTTGAAATGTTGTGATAAATTTACCACTAGAAAACTTCAAATGAAGGTCCGAAGTGGGGCTATTTTCTTAAAAAAGTTTTGAAATAGACGTTATATCAAATAAAAACCTGGAGTAACCAAATTTGTCTCAAATAAGGAAGGATCTCACCTTGCTATCAATCAAATGTGATTTTTTTTTTTTTTTTTGATTGAAACATGGGTATTTTTGTCAAAAATATATATGAATAGAAAAATATAAGCCCTAAAATTCAGAAAAACAACAAATTACCTTTTTTTTCCCCTTATTTTCTTCGCATCTTCTTCGTTACTTTCGGAGATCACCCATAACTTCCGGCCCCATAGGCGTGGCCTCCTTCAACATCATTGCCGGATCTCTTCAAATACTTCTTGACCGGCATAGGATTCATCGCCAAATCTCTCTCGGCAGCTTACCGGGAAAAGTTCGCTAAAGTGCAGCCGTCTCTCCTTCAACCTCCTCAACACCTTCACACACGAGACTTTTACCGGAAAAATTGTCCAAAAAGTCCTAAACCTATTGCATTTTTGCCAATTCAGTCCTAAACCTTCGAACTTTGCCAATTTAGTCCTAAACCTTTTTACTTCTTGCCGATTAAGTCCATCCGGCCAATTTTAACCGGAAAATACGGACGTAAACGCTGGTGATGCCACGTAGGACTACCGGCGCCGACGTGAACAATTTTTAATAATATTTTAATATTTTTTTGAATTTTTATTATTTTTATTATTATTATTATTTTTTTTTTTATGATGACTCGGGAACCACCGTCGCCCGGTAGCCTAGACGTAAACCGGGGCGGATCGAGCCACCACCACGGACCCGGCCCGCGTTTGAGTCGCGCAAATGCGACGCCTTTGGGATTCGAACTCTTCCCCTTCGTGAGGGGGAGGGAGTTCAAAACCAACTACGCCACTGCAGACGGTGGTTTCTTTTCTTTTTGGTTTTTTTTTTTTTTTTTGCCTTTTCCGATGGACGTCCATCGGCCATAGGTGACGGCCGGCCACCAGCCATAGCCAGCCGGCTGTCCTCACCCACCACGGGCGAGGCCCGGCCGGGCAGGAGGAGCTCGGCGAGGGGAGCCCTCGCCCGTGCGGCCCAAGGGGTCGCTGGTCAAGGCCGACCCTCGTCAGGCGTCAGCTGAGCGACGGCAATGCCGGGCGAGGGTAGCCCTTGCCGAGGTGCGTCCTCGCCCCTAGCCGACCGACGCCACCCACCTCGATGAAATCACCTCTCTCTCCTCAAGCGTCGCCGCCGCCGTCGCTGCCATCGTCTTCGTTTTCTCCACTGAGGAAGATGCGCCTCTCGCCTTACCTCTTCACCTTGCTGTCGTTCGTCGTCTTCGTCTTTGTCCTCTACGACGAGGACATGGCCTGCATCTTCGGCCAATAGCTCCAAGTCCGCTCAAGCTCGGCCAGGGCGAGGGTCGGCCTCGCCCAGGCGATCCTTGCTAAGTTGTGCCTAGGCGAGGGCTCCCTTCGCCAGAGCTCCTCCTCGCCCAGCCAGGTATTGCCTGTGACGGGTGAGGCCAGGCCCGGCTGTGGCCGGTGGCCAGCCACCTGAAAAAGTAAAAGAAAAAGCCAAAAAGAAAAGAAAGAAAAGAAAAAAAAAAAAGGGAAAAACAGAAAAAATAATAAAAATAATAAAAATTCAAAAAAATTTTAAAATATTATTAAAATTGTCCTTGTCAGCGCCGACAATCTTACGTGGCACCACCGGTGTCCACATCAGCATTTTCCTGCTAAAATTGACCGGATGGACTGAATCGGCAAGAAGTGAAAATGTTTAAGATTGAATTAGCAAAGTTAAAAGGTTTAGAACTGAATTGGCAAAAGTACAATAGGTTTTGTCACACCCCGACTTACAAGAAAAAGGGCATGACATGGCCGTCCTTCTACCAAAGGACGCAGCCTCAACATAACCAAAATTCAACCCGATATCAATATATATACATCCACACACACACACACACATATATATATATATATATATATATATATATATATATTTGACAAAAAGGGCATTTGGTTATAATATTAGAGTAAATCTATAACCCATCAAAGCAAAACATATACATTCTACAAAGACTAACTTATAAACTTATCAACTATGCACACATCATACCAAAAAGTTCCTACCACAAAAGTCCTTCCCGAGCGAACACTCACGCCTACTTGCGACTCGCTGAAGAACCTGAAAAACAAGTATAAGAAAGGAGTGAGCTACCACGGCTTAATAAGTAACATATTTCTTTTAAGCGGATCGAGAAATCACTATGCACATTTAAAGCACAATCATAACTCACTTTATCAAAATATATAAGCATAATTCAAATATCGAAGACACCAATAGTCCAGTCCATTAGTCAATTTCATAAAACATGTATCAATGGTCCATTCCATTAATTAATCTCATCAAATCACATTGATGGTTCATTCCATTGACCAAACTTAAATCACACGTCAATGGTCCACTCCATTGACCAATTCATGCTCAAATGTCTAACCATGGTCACGCGTAACGCCCGTGACAAGACGACCAAGATTCCCCCCTTGGCAAGGTCTCCACATATTATTAGCTGATGGCTCGGCCCACAAGGATATTCTAGACCAGTGTGCGCATACCCACACACCCCTCAAGGTCTACAAAGACATTGAGCATCAACCACCAATCACAACATCCAGTAATCCAACATCAGAAGGAAAGTCATATCACAACTCAAAATTTGATATATAAATATCAAAGCATTCTCCAAAATATTTCAAGATTCTTTTACAAAGAATTTCACAAATCCTTTTTCAAATAACCATTCAAATCAAAGTCGAAATATAGTTCCCTCCGAACAACAAAATGGTAGTAATAACTAGATCCTGTTTTATGCAACAAAATATGCTTTTTATCAACTCATAGAATATATAATCCACCATATTTCTCAAAATATGAGTTTAAAATATACAGAAGAAATAATGTCACTCGCCTGGGAAAAGCCAAAATTCAACTACAATGCTCACTCGAACCAATGCACTCGGATCCCTAACAAATAATGGAAGAACAATATCAAAAGGCTGAGTAGAAAGGGATATTCTTAGAACGACTCGCCTATACTAGGTCTATTTGTTGATAAAACGACACCCATGCGTGACAAAAGCTCGCATTTAGCATAAACCCATTGTTTTTCGCTACGCGCAGCCCATGCGCCAACTTTGACACCCCATAACTTCCTCCACAAAATTCCGTTTCAAGCCATCTTACAGTCTTTAGAATGCTCTCTTAACGTACAACAAGAATCCCAACTCATCCGCTCCAAAACAGTACCGAAAAAAAAAAAAAAAAAAAGACCCGAAGCTATTGTTTGCTACAGTACCAGAATGTGCCCTCAACTTCAAAATTTCATTCCGGACAAATCGCAAGTCAAATCATGATCCGTAAGATGCTATAGCTTCACAACATCCCAAAGTACCATTTCTACAAAAATATATAGCTCAACAACTCAAAAATGGGGTTTCACCACACAAATATCCAGGAAATCCGAATTCGAAGCCTTAATTGCGGCGATTACTTCGAGTAAATGATTAAAGACTTCAATTTCTTATCGGTGTTGCAAAACACACTTGAGTTGGCTTGATGAGGTGTCCGGATCACGTGCGCACCAAAATTTTTTCCTTTTTTCTCTTTTTCCTTTCTCTTCTTTCTCTCTTTTCCCTTGTTTCTCTCGATTCTGCCCGTGCTCCTCTTTCTCTCCCTCTTTCTCTCTATTTATAACCTAGCCGAAGCTTCTCCACTTTCCTTCAGCTTCTTTGTTGACTTTTCAACCTTTTATTTTCTTTCTTTCTTTCTTTCTTTCTTTCTTTCTTTTTTAAAACCCATATATTACATTCTCCCCTACTTAAAAAAATTTCGTCCTTGAAATTTACAGGTACCTCAATCATGAAATAAGTGAGGGTATTTACGCCTTGCCTCTTCCTCGAGGTCCCATGTGGCCTCTCTCTCTGTGATTTTGCCACTGGATCTTCACATAAGGAATAGTGTGCCGTCGTAACACCTGATCTTTTTCGTCGACAATGTGAACGGGCTGCTCTTTGTATGTCAAGTTTTCTCTCAACTTCAACGGTGTAAAATCTAGAATGTGATCAGGATTTGGCACATATTTCCATAATAAGGATACATTGAACACATTATGGACTCCAGATAATGCTGGTGGTAAAGCCAATTTATAAGCAACTTCACCAATCTTTTTTAATATAAAAAATGGTCCCACATACCTTGGGCTTAATTTACCACGCGTGCCAAATCTCATAACGCCCTTCATAAGAGAAACCTTCAAGAATACATGGTCTCCTACATTAAATTTTACTTTGCGCCTCTTAAGATCCACATAACTTTTCTGACGGCTTTGTGCTGTTTTCAAATGCTCTCGAATGAGTCTGATTTTCTCTTCTAATTGTTGTATGAATTTAGGGCCGGTTAATCTTTTCTCATCGACATCATCCCAGCAAATAGGAGTCCTACATTTACGCCCATACAAAGCTTCAAAAGGAGCCATCTTAATGTTGGAATGATAGTTGTTATTATAAGAAAACTCTGCCAAGTGTAAATGTTCGTCCCACGAACCACCAAAGTCAATAACGCAAGATCGTAGCATATCCTCTAATGTCTGAATAGTTCTCTCCGACTGACCATCCGTCTGTGGGTGAAAAGCTGTGCTAAAGTTGACTTGAGTACCTAATGCCCCTTGTAAACTCTTCCAAAAGTTGGACACAAACCTAGGATCTCTATTGGAAACAATACTCACTAAAACTCCATGAAGTCTCACTATCTCATTAATGTATCGCTTCGCCATGTCTTCAAGTGAAAGACCAAATCGATAAGACAAAAAGTGTATAGATTTAGTCAATCGATCAACAATCACCCATATGGCATTCTTACCACTAGGCGTCCATGGTAATATGCTCTCACTTCCATTTAGGTACTTCAAGTGGGTGTAGCTGGCCACCTGGTTTCTGATGCTCAATTTTCACTTGCTAGCAAATTAGACATTGGTCGACAAACTTCACAATATCTTTCTTCATATTGATCCACCAAAAATTTCCTCTCAAATCCCTGTACATCTTGGTGCTCCCTGGATGAATCGAGAATCTAGTGCTATGAGTTTCTTGTAATATCTCCTTTTTGAATTCTGAATCATTGGGAGCACATAACCGACCACGAAACCTTAATGACCCATCTATGTGGATACTAAAATCATCTTGTTTCCCAGCTTCTACACTTTCTCTGATCTTTTCCAATTGAGGATCTTTATTTTGTTTAGCCTTGATTCTATCAATCAATGTCGGTTATACTTGAAGATTAGCTAATCGAGCACCAAGCCAATGGACCAAAACTTCCAAGTCTAACTTTATGATATCCTCAAGAATAGGCTTTTGAGAAGTGAGCAATGCTGCCATATTTCTAGAGGACTTGCGACTCAAGGCATCAGCTACCACGTTAGCTTTACCTGGATGGTAATTGATGGATAAGTCATGATCATTTAGAAATTCTAGCCATCTCCTTTGCCTCATGTTAAGTTCTTTTTGAGTAAAAATATATTTCAAACTCTTGTGATCGGTAAAGACTTCACATTTTTCACCATACAAGTAGTGCCGCCATATTTTTAAGACAAACACAACCGCTGCCAACTCTAGATCATGAGTAGGGTAGTTCTTCTCGTGAGCCTTCAACTGTCTAGAGGCATATGCCACAACTTTACCATCTTGCATAAGAACACAACCTAAACCTTCCTTAGATGCATCGCAATAAATTGTAAAGCTACCAATTCCTGAAGGCAAAGTTATTATAGGAGCTGACACCAACTGCCTCTTCAATTCTTGGAAATTACGCTCGCATTGATCTGACCATACAAATTTAACTCCCTTTTGAGTTAAGCGAGTAAGTGGACTAGCAATTTTAGAAAACCCCTCTATAAATCGCCTGTAATAACCTGCTAATCCAAGAAAACTTCTTATCTCCGTGACATTGGTAGGACGATTCCATTGAACAATTGCTTCAACTTTCTTTGGATCAACTAAGATACCATCCTTTGATATTACATGACCCAAGATCTCTATGTGATCAAGCCAAAAGTCACACTTACTAAATTTAGCATACAACTTCTTTTCATGCAAAGTTTGTAAAACAACTCTCAAGTGTTGTTCATGTTCTCTCAAACTCCTTGAATACACTAAAATATCATCGATGAATATCACAATAAATCTGTCAAGAAATTGCCTGAATACCCTGTTCATCAAATCTATGAAAGCTGCAAGTGCATTCATTAACCCAAAAGGCATGACAAGAAATTCATAATGCCCATACCTTGTTCTGAAAGCAGTCTTTGGCACATCATCCACTTTTATTTTCAACTAATAATACCCAGAACAACCTTAGTCTTTGGCACATCATCCACTTTTATTTTCAACTAATAATACCCAGAACGAAGGTTGATCTTAGAAAATACCTGGGCCCCTTGAGGTTGATCAAATAAATCATCAATCCGAGGCAAGGGATATTTATTTTTTATCGTCACCTTGTTAAGTTCTCCATAATCTATGCAAAGTCGCATACTATCGTCTTTCTTCTTCACAAATAGAACAAGAGCTCCCCAAGGCGATATACTAGGCCTGATAAAACCCTTATCCAAAAGCTCTTGTAGTTGTGTTTTCAATTCACTTAATTCAGAAGGTGCCATCTGATATGGGGTCTTAGAGATAGGTGTTGTACTAGGCATTAAATCGATATAAAACTCTATCTCTCTATCAGGAGGCAAGCCAGGTAAATCTTCAGGAAATACATAAGGAAATTTTTTGACAAAATGAACATTTTCTAGCTTTACTGACTCCTTACTTGTATCCTTCACACAAGCCAAATAATCGCAACTACCCTTCCTCAAAAGCTTTCTTGCTTGCATAGCTGAAATCAACCTTGGAAAAGTGCCTTTATAACTTCCCGAAAAAGAGAATTTGAATTGATTTGGAGGTCGAAAAATAACTTTCTTTGAATAAAATCAACAATGGCATAATATTTTGATAACCAATCCATCCCTAGAATAACATCAAAATCTTGTATATTTAACTCCACAAAATCCACAAGCAATAGTACACCATCAACTCGCAACAAACAATTCTTGAAACCATGATCAGAAATCAAGAAATCACCAGTGGGAGTATCAATACACAATTCATATTTTAGAAGCTCAGGCAGCACATTAAGTTTCTTTGCAAAGTCAATGGAAGTAAAGGAATGCGTGGCATCGGGATCAAACAATGCATAAGTAAGTTGTGAGGCAATAGAAATATTACCTGCAATAACTGTATTAGAAGCCACCGCATCCTCTCCTGTCATCGTAAAAACTTTCCCAATCATCCTTTGCCTTTGCTAGCCTTCTTGTGGCCTATCAACTGGAGGGGCAGTCTTCCTCATAAAACAAGTATAGGCTCGATGTCCAGATTGCCCACATACAAAATATACTCTGCTATCTCCAGGGGCATTATTCTGTGTTGGACAATCATGTGCCATATGTCCCATTTTTCCACAAGTGAAACATGCTCCTCTCTTGCGGTAACAAGGACCGCTATGTCGTCTCCCACAGATAGTACAAGGGCCTAGGTTATTCTGAATTCTGGACTTTCCTGGCTGGTTAAAAGCTTTCCTCTTTCCGTTGCCATCGGCGCTGCTATCCTAATAGTTAGTGGATCTTAGCTTCTTATGTTGAGGTACACTTTGTACCTCACACTCCAAAATCTTTTGTTCCACTCTGATGGCTCATTCCAACACATTTTTATAAGATGTCAATGCTAGAGGTATAAGTGCAGAACCAATTTCATATTTGAGCCCCATCTGAAAATGATCAACCTTATCTTGCTCATTAGACACATATTGCTCAGCAAATCTATTTATCTGATTAAAGTGGGCTGCATACTCCAAAACCGTGGAGTCGCCTTGAGATATGTGTATAAAATCACTCTTCATTTTTGCCTAAAATGACACTGGGAAGAATTGGGCATTGAAAGCCTGCTTAAAGTCCTCCCAAGTTATAGAACTACCCCTATCTCCCAGAGTTGGCCTCATTCCCTCCCACCAATGCTCTGCCTCACCTTCTAAGTATCGAGAAGCAAAGTTAACCTTCTTGTCTTCAGGAACACCTTCTGCTTCAAAGATCCCCTCGATCTTTCTAGTCCACTGTTCAGCTGCAAAAGGATAAGCTTTTCCATCATAAGCCGGTGGTTTGGCCTTTCTGAATTGGGCAAAGGTGTATGAGCTAGTTATTCCATCTCCACTTAATTCCTTTGCTTGACGATACCAATGAATCATGACTTGCTCAAAGTCAGCCGGAGGAAATGACCATTGGTTAACTTCCCTAACTTCATGTGAGTCAGGACCTCCATCATGCCGATCCTCCCGTCTCCTCCTTAAAGACGCACCTCAAGAAACTTAAGGCGTGTTTCTAACATCAGGGGCGACAACTTGCTTGCCTTTACTGTTTCTGCAAGCGAAGCAAGTGTCTCTAAGTCACGCATGATCACTCGAATCCAAGAATGGAGCTACAACTTAATATATAAAAGGCTAACGCATAAAAAATCTATCGCACAATCTCACATCGTCCCATATCCACCCAAAAAAATCAAAACCTAAGTTCTGATACCAACAAATGTCACATCCCGACTTACAAGAAAAAAGGGCATGACACGACTGTCCTTTTACCAAAGAACGCAGCCTCAACATAATCAAAATTCAACCCGATATCAACATATATACATCCACACACACACACACACACACACACACACACACACACACACATATATTTGACAAGAAGGGCATTTGGTTACAATATCAGAGTATATCTATAACTCACCAAAACAAAATATATACATTCTACAAAGACTAACTTATAAACTTATCAACTATGACACATCATACCAAAAAGTTCCCACCACAAAAGTCCTCCCCGAACGAACGCTCACGCCTACTCGCGACTCGCCGAAGAACCTGAAAAACAAGTATAAGAGAGGAGTGAGCTACCACGACTCAGTGAGTAACGCATTTCTTCTAAGCGGATCGAGAAATCACTATGCACATTTAAAGCACAATCATAACTCACTTTATCAAAATATATAAGCATAATTCAAATATCGAAGACACCAATGGTCCAGTCCATTAATCAATCTCATAAAACATTTATCAATGGTCTATTCCATTGATTAATCTCATCAAATCACATTGATGGTCCATTCCATCGACCAAAGTCAAATCACATGTCAATGGTCTACTCTATTGACCAATTCATGCTCAAATGTCTAACCATAGTCACACTTAATGCTAGTGACAAGATGACCAAAATTCCTCCCTTGGCAAGATTTTCACCTATTATTAGCCGGTGGCTCGGCCCACAAGGATATCCTAGACTAGTATGCACATACCCACACACCCCTCAAGGTCCACAGAGACATTGAGCATCAATCACCAATCACAACATCCAGTAATCCAACATCATAAGGAAAGTCATATCACAACTCAAAATTTGATATATAAATATCAAAACATTCTCCAAAATATTTCAAGATTTTTTCACAAAGAATTTCACAAATCATTTTTTAAACAACCATTCAAATCAAAATCGAAATATAGCTCCCTCTAAACAACAAAATGGTAGTAATAACTCGATCCTGTTTTATGCAACAAAATATGATTTTTATCAACTCATAGAATATATAATCCACCATATTTCTCAAAACATGAGTTTAAAATACAAAGAAGAAATAGTGTCACTTACTTGGGAAAAGCCAAAAATCAACTACAACACTCACTCGAACCAACGCACTCGGACTCTTAACAATTAACGGAAGAACAATATCAAAAGGCCGAGTAAAAAGGGATATTCTTTTAATGACTTGCCTATATTAGGTCTATTGGTTGATAAAACGACACACATGCGTCACGAAAGCTCGCATTTAGCATAAATCCATTGTTTTCTGCTTTGCGTAGCCAATGCGCCAACTTTGACACGCCATAACTTCCTCCACAAAATTCCGTTTCAAGCCATCTTGCAGTCTTTAGAAAGCTCTCTTAATATACAACAACAACCCCAACTTAGCCGCCCCAAAACAGTACCAAAAAAAAAAAGACCCGAAGCTACTGTTCGCTATAGTACCAAAATGCACCCCCAACTTCAAAATTTCGTTCCGGACAAACCGCAAGCTCAAATCACGATCCGTAAAATGCTATAGATTCACAACATCCCAAAGTACCATTTCTACAAAAATATACAGCTCAACGACTCAAAAATCGGGTTTCGCCACACAAATATCCAAGAAATCCGAATTCCGAGCCCTAATTGCGGCGATTGCTTTGAGTAGATGATTAAAGTCTTCAATTTCTTACCGGCGTTGCAAAACACACTTGAGTTAGCTTGATGAGGCGTCCGGATCACGTGCACGCCAAAATTGTTTTTTTTTTCTCCTTTTCCTTTCTCTTCTTTCTCTTTTCTCCCCTATTTCTCTCGATTCTGCCCGTGCTCCTCTTTCTCTCCCTCTCTCTCTCTTTTTATAACCCAGCCGAAGCTTCTCCACTTTCCTTCAGCTTCTTTGTTGACTTTTCAACCTTTTCTTTTCCTTTTATTTTCTTTCTTTCTTTCTTTTTAAAACCCATTTATTATAGGTTTAGGACTTTTTGCACAATTTTTCTGACTTTTACTAGCCTTTCTCAATCTTCAAGGATGTGGCAGATGGCTAAAGCAAAGAACTTTGTAATCTAGGTGGAGATCAACTAGCTTCTAAGCTTGATTACAAGAACTTTCTACAAGTAGTTCCTTTGCGAACTTATCCGCAACTAATCTCATGTCCGTCTCTCAGCTTCCTTCTATTTATTTGCTAGTGCTTGTCCATTTTTGTATCCTTGCATCGCATTGAGCTTGCTTAGTGAATGTGACCCCTAGTGTGGAACGAGTTTGAAGATTAAACGATTGGGAAAAAGCAATGTTGAAAGTCGATAGCTTGTGGATTGGTCAATTTTACTATCGTTTTGAATTACTTGCATTGACTTAGAAATAATTAGTCAGTTATAATGGGAGTCCATAAGATTCGGTCATAGACCAAGACACAGTTGTCCCGTGTCTTCAAGCCCTTGAACAAATATCTGACTTGGCATATAGCGATCAACTAATGCTCTAACTCTTTGTTTTAAGCAGAGGAGGTTGAAGGAGAGCTAGTCGGACTTCAATGACCTTTTTCTCGTAAACTACCTATAGAGATCTAGCGGCGAATCCAATGCTGGTCGAGAAGTATATGAAGAGACCCGGCGGTTATGGTGAAGGAGTTCGTGCTTATGGCGTCGGAGGTCATGCATGATCTCCGAAGGTAACAAAGAAGATGGGAAGAAAAGAAGAAAAACAATAATTTGTTGTTTTTCTAAATTATAGGCTAATATTTTTCTATTTGTAATTTTTTTTAGACAAAAACACCAATGTTCTGATCACAGGAAAAATCACATTTGGCCGGTCGGTGAGATAAGGTCCTTCTTTGAGATAGATTTGGCCATTACATGTCTTTATTTGACATAAGATTAAATTCGGACGCTCATTCAAGAAGATGGCCTCACTTTGGGCTTTTATTTGGAATTTTCTTTAGTTTTAAGAATTTTTTGATAATTTTTTTCTCTCGTGGCAATTATTTTAAGAGGAGAATCCGCCTTTAAAGATTTTGTCCTTAAGACCTCAATATGTCCAACAAGCAAGGAAAATAGTTTTGTGACAAGAGAATTATCAAAAAAGTACTAAACCTATTGTAATTGTACAAATTCAATCATAAACATTTTTTTTCTAATTTACTCATAAACTTTTTACAATTATGTCAATTCAGTTTGTCTAGCCAAATTTAGCCAATAAGCGTTGACATGAATGCTAGCCAATGCCGGCTATCCGGCAAACACTGATGTGGTAATTTTTAATTTAAATATTTATTTATTTATTTATTTTACTTTTCTTCTTCTTTGGCTTCCTTACCCGCAGCAGCCGACAAGGCTTCGACGGGGCTTGCAAGCCCGCCAGCCATTGGGTGAGGGCCGTGAAGCCTTTGTTAGCACCAACTAGGGTCATGGCCCTCACCAAACCTTGTTGACGGCCTCATCCAAATCTAAGTGAGACCCGAAGCCGTGGGTAAGGTAGTTTTGCCCAAATCTGGGTAAGGCTAGCCTTGCCCTAGCCTTACCGAGGATGAAGGTGGCCTTGCCCACAGCTATCGAGGCCATGGCGAGCTTGGACAAAGGTTGCCATGGCCTCGCCAATCATGGGCAAGGCCACCAGTGAGGGTGGGCGTGGTTTGGTGAGGGTTGCGATCCTCACCGGTGACAAGCGAGGGCTTCGTTGCCCTAGCCAAGTGGCCGGCAAGCCTCGCCAGAGCCTTGTCAGCCACTACGGGAGAAGAAGCCAAAGAAAAAGAAGAGAAAAAAAGAAAAAAATTAATGAATTATTTGAAAAATATAAAATATTATTTAAAAATTGCACGTCAATATTTGCTGGGGGCGTCTACATCAGCCTAACCAACCAAATGGATTAAATTGGCACCGTTGCAAAATGTTTAGGATTGAATTGATAAAAATTAAAGTTTAAAATTGAATTGGTACAATTATAATAGGTTTATGATTTTTTTTTGTAATGCTCCCTCATGAAGTTTCTACATCTAGTAGACCAATCTTGTTCTGTGCAATTTTCATTATGGCAATTAAACCAGAAAAGCATCATGGCCGTACAATGTTAGCCTGAGGACATTTTGGCATTGATACAACTTGTCATGTAGTGCCGCAGATTTTTGTCAACTCCCTTTTTTTAGGCTTCCAAAACTAAGAGGAAGTTTTCAAGCATGAGCCAACTCCAAATTTTGTCTTAATAAACCAACAAATAAACCTTGTGAAGGGAAGTGCCCCAAGTAAGGTATAGCGCAATTAGTGCTTTAGCGTTTATATCACTAGTGAGTGTTGAGAAAGATTTCTAGGATCTATGAACATCTCACGCATTCATAATCTTTAAAGCACAAGGACAACGTTGAAAGATATGTTCATTATATGTGATAAATCTATCAATAGTACGACAGATGGCTGGTTCTCCCTGCCATTTTCCATATTATTGTCAAAGCAAGATGTATTCTCCTATTTAGAATCTCTTTTGATTTGCTAATTAGTTTGTCAATGTGATATAATCTAGCACATCGTGGAGTTTTTTTTTTTTTTTGGTGATCCAGGGAGCCCCGCACGGCCGGATGCCGGGAGTAAATCACTGGGGGCGACACGTGCTAGCCACCACACACGTGCCACCAGGTAAGTCACCCTGCGACGCGCTAGGGTTTCGAACCCCTCCCCTTCGTGAGGGGGAGGAGGCTCAAAGCCAACTGCGCCACCCAGGTGGGTGGTGCACATCGTGGAGTTTATCTAGAATAATTTTAGATTTTCAAGAACTTAAGTCTTCTTGGTGAGTTGATATTTCTTAGACCCTGCACAAGGTGAATCGGAGGGTATGCAAGCCCTTCCCATCCGCCATTGAAGACCACAAAGATGAGAAGGAAAATGAAACGAACAAAACAGGTAAATTACAGGGCGCATCGTGATAATGCAGCTTTCAAGAGACTTCAATCTCTTGTTAAAGTTATTGGTGCAAAAGGAAGTTGTAAGATTAGCATGTCCGTGGAAGAGGTTTTATGAGACCCTTCGAAGGTATGAAGTGATGCTGGAGAGTACATCATCCGAATTAATTAGTCAGATGAAAACCGAAATCCGGGTAGAGTAAGCTAAACTTCTCTCGTCACAGGGGAAGAGCAACATTTGCCGTGCGCCGACAAATGACAGATAATCAAATGCTTTCCCGCTATATCCAGCAACTGCATCTTTGTATATCCAAAGGGAAAGAATGAAGTAGGCACACGTTAAAGAATCTTTAGATATACAAAGAAATGAATTACTCCGGCTTTAGCCACCCCAGTGTCAACTCTCGCCCGCGCATTTCGTCAAACATCTGACCAGCGCTACGAAATGCTGGATCTTCTGCCCTCCCCAGTGCAGCTTGCTTTCACGACGACGTCTTCAACGCCAAGAGCGACGGGTCTCGCTTCTTCATATGCCTCCTACCCAGCGTCTTTGGGAGAAGCATGGAATTCGCTCCACCTCCCCTCGCATGCCCTTCGCCCTTCCCCATGTCCCCTCCCGGCGCTCGGGAGAACTTCACGCTCTTCCATGAGCAAGTCGCGAGTCCTCTCCACAGCGAGCGAAACGACAGATTCCCCACATTGAAGTCCACAAGGATGATAGGAAAATGAAACGAACAGAATGGGCAAAATCGCAGAATGGATGGAATTACGATCATGAATGCGTGATGTGAGCTTCGAAGCAATTACACACAAATGGCTGGAAAGAAGGGGTCTAGCGCTCTAGCATTCCATGGGGCGATCTCGAGCAAATTAGTTTGATTTTTCTTTCAACCCATGAAATATGAATCTTATCGTGAACTTAAATTCATGGAAAATATAAACCCTCTCTTTGTTCTTCTCTTTATTCTTGTTATATCGCTCTAAAGGAAAAAGAAAAGAAGATTACACATCTAAAGCGAGGGTGCGTAACTCAATAAAGAAAAAAAAGCATGAAAATTGATTAATGCGTGTTCGGCTTAACTCAATGGTAGACGATGATTATTTAAGAATTTTAGAACAACTTGAACAAATGAATTGGCTGATACAATATTATTGTCATTGAATAAAGTAGAGAAACAATGACGAGACAGAGGAGGGAGGAAGACGGGTAATAAATAGGTAGGATTATGGTGGGAGAGAGAATAGCTCTCACATTGCCAACTACGCCAACTGACAACTAAAAAGACTAGAAAATCCCTAGAATTGCTCCATATGCATAGATATAGATTTGATCCAAGCCAATTAAAAACCTTGCCAAAAAAAAAAAATTATTGTATGACATATCAAAGTGGGATGCCCTACTTGCCCTTTCAAATTAATTGTAAATGTACTGATCGCTTGACATATCGGAATATTACTCATGATGATAGTGTTTAATACCGTCATATGTGTAGACTCCTTGAGGCATCGTCTACAATTTGGGACAATGGCCGATTTCTAATTGAGAAAGATGACAAATGGCTCCTCCAGGAACCCTCCACTCCTCCAAATTTTCCATACCATGAAGAATTAAATGCTCGAGTTGAGGAAAGCCTCCTCCAGAGCAAACCAATTCCTTTCCCCCGAAAACATGACCCAATTCGAGAACAATTAAGTAGTGCAATTTCTCCAATATTGACATTGGATCTTCTTCGAACTTGGACCATAGTAAGACTAGCTTCCTCAAATGCTAGGGTAGATTTTTATGTTCTAGTAACTTCTTTTTTTTCCACATAGGGCTAATGTACAAATATGACCATAGCTTGAGGTTTTACTTAATTCACCTTCAGTAAATGAGCCACGAAATCTAAAAGATGAGGATCGAAGATGTTTCAAAGTGAATTTAGCAATTTGTGGCATTATCTTCAACTCATCAGAACCATCTTGGCTAGTCACAATCAACTTTTGCAGATTGATTTGTTTGCCAACATCGTTCACATCAAAATTTTCCAAAGAAAAGTTTTTCAATGTTCATAAATTCTTTAAAGAGTCCAATCGCAGTATCTTCGGGTCTCCCTGAAATTTCTCCTTGATGGAAAAATTGAAAGGAAGATGGAGATGCATCAACCTTCTCATCTTCTTTAACACATTTGGCACAGTTACCCTAACATGTGGATTTCCTTGCAAGTCCAAAACTCCCGTGCATATGAGGTTTCCCATAGATTGCAATAAGCCCTCAAACACACTTCCTACTAAACTTAAGTATCTTAAATGGACTAGGTCTCCCATTGATTTAGTTAAATTTCCTCTCATCCTAAATAGATTCTCCAGCTTTAGGATTCTAAGAAACTTACAGTTGATGAAAATAGACTAAAATTGTTTCCACATCCCTTCGACACATACCCCAGAAAGGAAGACCATAAGAGTTCGAAGGTGGAGCTTAGTCCTTCTTATTTGTTCTACTCTCGGTACATTGTTTCCTTCAGCACTTGTGCGCATATTAAGAGAAAGCCTTCGTGTTTTGTGAGTTCACTTGACTTCTATTACCATTGAAGAAGAACAATCCTCTAATTGATCGTACTGCTGAATATTAAGAATGCTTAGAAACGTCCCCTTCATAGGGGCCATTTGGTTGAGCATTCCCAACGGGCTTTGGCCCCCAAAGCCTCTTGGGGGAAAATTTTGGTGTTTGACAATATTTTTGAAAGCTCCTTTGCTCAAGTGTGAGCATTCTGAATGCTCAATGCTCAAAGCTGGGGAGGGGGAGCATTCAGCATTTGGGAAATGCCACGCCTACTGTTCATCTCTCTTCGCCACTGTTCATCTCTCTTCCCCGTCGTTCTCCCTTCCCCCATCGTCTTCTTCTTCTTCTTCCCGGCCACCGGGCTTCTCTAGCAGCCGCCGCCGCCTGAGGGTCGCGCGTCGCCAGTGACCACCGTCTGGGGGTGGCGCGACGCGCGACCCAAGCGATGCGAACCTCAGGCTGTGTCGCCTGAGGTCGCGCGGACCTAGGCGACGCCGCTTGAGGTCCACGTGGCCTCAGGCGGCGATGCGCGACCCAGGCAACGTGGACCTCAGGCGACGTGCAAACCAAGCGACGCTGCCCGAGGTTCGCGCGACCTTGCCGCACACCAACTTCCCTCCACCACGTGCGGCCGAATGAACTAGCATCATCGGAAACGTGCAATGCACGTGCTGATTCGGGCCCAAGACGCGTGCGACGCACACGCGCGCACGACGCTTGCACGTGCGACGCACGTGGGGCATGTGCGCACGTCCCACGTGGGACGCACGTGGGACGCACGTGCGTCGCACGTGGGACGCATGAGCGCCGCCACCTGAGGTCATGCGAACCTCGGGTGGCGTCGCCTGGTTTGCGACCTCAGGCGACGTCTCCTGGTTCGCGCGGAACCAGGCGACACTGCCTGAGGTCCGCGCGACCTTAGGCCGCCAGATCTAGCGATCCGGCGACCAGATCTGGCGGTCTGGAGGCCAAATCTAGCCTCTGCTCTTCCAGGCGGCCAGAGCGGCCAGTCGCCAGACGGCCAGATCTGGCCGTCCAGCGTCCGGCACCATCGGCCGCCGGATTTGATTTTTAGAATTTTTTTTAAAAAAATTAAAAGCAAAAGCCCATTTGTAAAAAGTTTTGCCAAACGGTATTTTTACACAAGTCACTTTTCACTGCGTAATTTGCCAAACGGCTGAGCATTCCCAAAAACCCATTTACTCTAAAGATATTTGCATTTGGCCAAAGGCATTCCCCAAAAGTTGAACCAAACGGGCCCATAGCCTTGGAGACGCCTAAATCTCGCATCAAGTCGTGGAGGTGGCAAGTTTTGATCTTTCCACTCAAGCTAAATCATCCTTGAACCATCCCCTGTTGACCTACTCAATTAGATATTGCTTTGCTATATCTTCCACTGTAATTTCTCTCTTCTTCATGTGCATCTAGTGGCACAAAGCCTTTAGCAATCCACATATGAAGAAGTGTCGTCACAAGGATTTCTCCATTATCCAAATAGAGGAAGCATGGCTTTAGATATCATGGTAGATCGTCATAGCTTAAGGCCAACACTTTTGATACATCACTCTTATCGCTAAAATGTAAACTGATGTCTCTGTAAATGGTCTCCCACTCATTGACTACCAAAAGTCCACCAAGCCGGGTGATAGCCAAGGGTAATCCCCACACTTTTTAAGGAGTTCATATCATAAAGTCATGTTTTCAGTGATTTCTGCACAATATTAGGCAACAAATCGCCCCTTAGCTATCATGGGAAGATGCAACAATAATAAGAAGATAATTTCAAGGATGAATATATGCTTTTTGATACATAAGTACGATGCTATAGCTCTTTATCATCCGTGGTTTATTTATGCTTTTGCAAATGGGAAGACCGCAGGGACCAAAGCAAAGCTCTTATAAACCCTAAAATTGACAAACAAATTGTCTTTGTTATTTTTTGCTTGAATTACGTGGCTCGAGCAATAAATAGCAACAATGATCCTACTAGATGAATAAACAGGGAAGCGGCATGAATAACTCCAGTGAGCGAGCTATCTTCTATTACTTGAGTGTGCTAGTAATTTACATTGCATCGCAAATTCTAGGGAACTAATTATGTTGCCCCTCTTTTAGAAGCATAATGATTCATGATTTTCCAAACAATCCCAACTTTTAAGATTGAACAGCTATTCACAAATACAAACAGGTAGACCTAAGATGAAGCTCATAGAAGAAGGAACCTAGCTAGCTTCAACAATATATCATGAATTCCTATCAAAATAGCTTATTATAGCCTCAGAGAAGCCTTACCTTTTTTTCAGGAAACGCCCTCTTCATCAGCAGCTCCCAACTCTCCTCGTTTGATAAGCACCGAGGTTCATGGAAGAAACCTTGAGGATTGATGTACTATGCTATTTCTCTATTGCGGGTCATTATCAATAGCTTGCTTCTCATGTTCTTGATCGGGAATGCATCTCACAAATCGTCCCATGCTTGTTTGGTCCAAATATTGTCAAGAACCACAAGACATCTCCTGTGATTATGGGTCATGTATAGAGTTTCTAACAACTCGTCATCTCTCATCTGTGTAACCCCTCCTCTTTGATCAGGGATAAACTTAACAAGAAAATTCCCTCCAAAATATGTCCCATGTGGTGCTATTCTTGACATATGCAAGCCCAAGCAAAACCATGGAAATGGTTCTTCAATTCATCGTGAGTGAAGACTTTCTTAGCAGGTGTAGTCTTACCTAGACCACCCATTCCACAAATAGAAATAACTCTGTGCTTTTCTCCATCCTTCGACTCGTTCACCAACTCCTTAATACTATCTTCCCTCCCAACAAAATCCTCCTCGAAATGGGCATAAGTACGCCTGTGCGTCAAAGCTCTCGCCCGTTTGCGATTGCTCTCATTCACAGATTGTATGCCATGATCTCGCATACTCGTTTTCAGATTGGAGATGCTGGATTTTAAGCCATCAATCTCTGTCCCCACCACACGGGCCTCCATGCAGGTGCACTTTGCCACGAAGCAAGCGTATGCCTTGATGATGTTTCCTTCCTTCTTCGGCGCTACTCTGAGGATGTATCGCTCGATGACGTCCTCGGCATCATAGGCAATGTCACGGAGTTGCCCGACCCATTCTCCAACTACTTGTCCGCTCTCTTGTCTCATGTCTGCATCCCTCAGCAAGCCTTGAATCAGCTTCAGCTGCCTTTGCAGGTCCTCAACCTTGCCCTGCACGCCCCACAAGGATCTGGCCTCGTCAACGAGCAGCTTTCCTATCATCTGCCCTACCAGCGAAACAGCAGACTCGGCCATTGGTATCGCCCCACTTGAGTATGATCAGTGGAAATTATGATAGAGAATGACTTGAGAATTCACTTCGGATGCATTAACAAGCTCTGAACATATAGGCCTGCAGGTTGCGAAGAAGAGAGGAAAGGAATAAGTGCCCAGAAAGTTGCACATTGCATTGATAACACGTATTCTATATCCACCACGCAAGAAATCACCCCGAGAAGTAAAGAATGGATTAATGGGGAAGTTTACAGGCATATATTCTCTCGGCAGGTAGAAGAAATGTTTTGTAGCTACATTTACAGATGTTCAAAGACATTAAATCCGACTTGCAAATACTTTTTGTTGTGAGGGATAGAAAAATTTCAAGACGAACATTGATTATATGATCAGTTACTTTATCCCGCACAAGATGTATTGAATACACACGTGAGAGTCGTGTGAAAGCAGAAATCCCCCACCGGATGTCTAGATCTAATAATAAAAAGAAAAGAAGAAAGAATTGATAATTCCCGGCGCCTCCTTTCGCAAATCTTCATACGGACGATCAAGTCATCGACGGAAGATCGATAGAAACTGGGTCGCACTCATAGAATGATTTATCTCCCGCCTTAACTATTTAAGCTCTTATCACTCTTGCAACAGCGGGATAATTATCAAAAAATTTATAAACCTACCGCACATATGTGAATTTAGTCATAAACTTTTTAATTCTACCAATTCAGTCCTAAATTTTTTAATTGTGCTAATTGAGTTTATCCATCCAATTTTAGTCGGAAATCACTGACTTAAATGCTAGTCATCTTACATGACATGATGACGCTAACATGGACAACTTTTTTAAAAAATTGACTTTTTTTTTTTTTTTTTTTTTTTATCATTTTTCTTCTCCTTTTGTATCTTCTAAGGTGAGGGCCGCAAACCCTCCTTGCTTGACTTCGTAGGAGAAAAAAGTAAAAGAAAAAAATATACAAAAATTCAAATTTCTTTTCAAAAAATTTTAAAAAATTATCAATATTAGCATCGATCGATTTATGTGGCACTACTGACGTCCACGTCAATAATTTCCTATTAAAATTGGCCAAACGAACATAATTGACAAAATGTGAAAATGTTTGGAACTTAATTAGTACAATTAAAATGTTTAATACTAATTCGGCATAAATATAATAATTTTTGGGAAAAACTTCAAATAAGGGCTTGAAGTGGGGCCATTTTCTCAAAAGATGGTATAAAATGGATTTTATAGCAAATAATGGCTTGAAGTAGGACCATCTCAAAATATGGTCTAAAATGGACTTCATGTCAAATAAGAGCTTTGAATGGCTAGATCTGTCTCAAATAAGAACCTCACATCAGCCAATCAAATATGATTTTTTTCAACGATCAAAACGTGGGTATTTTTGTCCAAAAAATATACAAATAAAAACAATATAAGCCCTAAAATTCAGAAAAACAACAAATTACTTTTTTCTCTTCTTTTCTTCCCATCTTGTTCGTTACTTTCGGAGATCACCCATAACCTCAGACCCCATAGGCATGATGGCCTCCTTCACCATCACCACCGGATCTCTTTAGATACTTCTTGACTGGCATTGGATTCAGTGCCAAATCTCTGTAGGTAGCTCCCGGGAAAAAGGTCACTGAAGTGCAACTGACTCTCCTTCAACCTCAACATCTTCGCGTACGAGACTTTCATCAGCCTTTCTCAATCGTCAAGGATGTGGCAGATGGCCGAAGCAGAGACCTTCGCGATCCAGGCGGAGATCAACTTACCCCTTAAGCTTGATTACTAACACTTTCAACAATAAGGAGTTCCTTTGCGAACTCATCCGCAACTGATCTCACGTACGTCTCTCTGCTTCCTTCTATTTATTTGCTAGTTCTTGTCCATGATTGTATCTGTGCCCTGCATTGCATTGAGCTCGCTTAGTGAATGTGACACCTGGTGTGGAACAAGTTTGAAGGTTAAAAGATTTGGAAAACGGGGAAAATTACCAAAAAGTCATAAACCTATTACGATTGTGTCAATTCAGTTCTAAACTTATTTTTGTTTTATCAATTGAGTCTTAAACTTTTTACAATTATTTTCGATCAATCCATCCGGCCAAAATTGGCCGGTCAGAGAGCTTTTTTTGATAATATTTTATTTTTAAAAAAATTTTATTAATTTTTTTTCCTTTTTCCTCTTTTTTTCTCCCCTTCTTCCCCTTCCTCCCTCCTCCTTCCTTTGGCTTCGGCAACCGGCCAAACTGGCCGGTCGTCGGACTGAGGCAATTTGACGGGCTCACCTTGCCAGATCCGGCAGGGTTTCAGCAAGCCCCCCTTGCCGGATCTGGCGAGGGCTCGCCTCGCCTGGTGACCGCAAGGTGAGCTCGCATCTAGTGACGGCGGGGGGTGATCGCAAGGCGAGCCCTCGCCAAATCTGGCGAGGGGGGCTCGCCGTCACGTCTGGCGAGGCCTCCTTGCCGGATTTGGTAAGGGCTTGCCTCGCCCGGCGATCGCAAGGTGAGCCCTCGCCAAATCTGGTGAGGGCTCGCCCTATCGTTCTTTGGGTGCAAGCTCGCCAACCGGCGAGGCGAGCTGCCGGATCGCCTTAGTCCGGCGACCCGCCAGCCTAGCCGGTTGCCATAGCCAAAAGGAAGAAGGAGGGAAGAAGAGGGAGAAGGGAAAAAAAAAAAAAATGAAAAGGAAAAAAATATAATAAAAAATTTTTAAAAATAAAATATTATTAAAAAAAGCTACCCGACCGGCCAATTTTGGCTGAATGGACTAATCGGGAATAATTGTAAAAGGTTTAGGACTCAATTGGTCAAAAAAATAAATTTATGACTGAATCGGTACAATTACAATATGTTTAGGACTTTTTTGGTAATTTTCCCTGGAAAAGGTCATGTTGAAAGTCGATAGCTTGTAGATTGCTCAATTTTACTATCATTTTGAATTACTTGGATTGAATTAGGAAGAATTAGTCAATTATAATGGGAGTCCATAATTTTCAGTCATAGACCAAGACACAGTTGTCCCCTTCAATTTGTTGTTTTTTCTGAATTTTAGGGCTTTTTTTTTCTATTTGTATTTTTTTGACAAAAATACCAATGTTCCAATTACTAGAAAAATCATACATAGTCGGTCGGCAAGGTGAGATCCTTATTTAAGACATATTTGGTCACTCCGGATCTTTATTTGATATAAAGTCCATTTCGAGGGCTCTTTCGAGAAAATGGCCTTATTTTGGGCTCTTATTTGAAATTTTCCCATATATTGCAGTAATAGAAGTTTATACTTTTTTCTTATTCAGCCAAGCTAGAGATATTAGTTAGTTGTTACTATAATAATCTCTCTAGCTAATGACTAGAATATCTAACTATGATTGTGACCCGGTACAAGTATGAAATGAAAATGATTATAGTTGTCCCAATGACAGTCGAGCATTTGTCGAAATTGCAATTGCCAATTGGCATTTTCTATCACCCCTGGTTAGCATATTAAACGAAACATAAAATGATAAATTTTCCTTCTTAGGACATGATTAATTAGAGATCCATCCCTTTGTGGAAACACCACAAATGTTATAATTTTGTATACCGTCCACTTGAGTGTCATAACTTTTTTTTTTTTTCCATAGTAATGGCACTTTCTTGAGTGTCTTAACTTCTTCTCTTTTTTTTTTTCCAATCATTTGAGTCCCATATAATTTTTCAATCAATCACTCAAACACCATTATTTAAAAAAAAAAAAAACATTAACTACAAGTGCTATACCACATCGGATTTCTGGCACTTAGTGAACATTTTTACAACAATTAGGCACTTAAGTGATCAATTAAAAATTTTGACACTAAAGTAAACTCTTTTTTAGAAGTTATGGCATTTAATGTTTGAGAAAAAAGTTATGAAATTTAATTGAATACCATAAGAAAGTTATGGCACTTACAATAACTTTATTCCATGTTCATCTTCGGTAACATTCTTTCGCGTGACTAAATCAAACTGAAGATTTTCTTACAGGAGACCAGCAATTTGCTCGGTGTGAATCAACAATGACTGAGTTTCAATTAAATTTGGTCAAACCAATGATTTATTGGGGTTCACATTGCTCCCAAATTTATAGACTAAACGGGTGGATTCATATGGTCGATCATCCAGAGACTTCTGAGTGTATCATAATTTAAAGCATAATAACGTGATTTGAGATTCTTGTTAGTTTTGTTAGTTTAATTTGTCCATTGGTCATTGACTTCTAGCTCAAATAAAGGGAAAATGTTGATTGACCTATTGCTTCTCTTTAGTTTATCTCAAGTGCATATACAGCAATCAAAACGTCGATGTCATTCGTTTCCTATAAAATCGAGATTGCCATGTTATAATAATTAAATGTTAAGTCATGTATTCTTTCTTTTTTTTAAAAATCCTAAAGTCACTTATTCATTTAACAGATTATGTTTTTAGGAAAAAACAACTTTACTAAAAGGTGTTGACTTAAATACCGATGAAATTTGCTTATCTCCCTGTGATGTTGAGTTCAAATTCGGAATATTTCGAAAGTAAAATCCGAAGCACCAGGATTATATGGGGGGAATGCTCCCTCAAGATCGCTCAAGGAGGTAGGCTTTGGAGATGCGCGAAAACTGGTTTTGACACCACTTGATGTGAAAAAAATTTGGTAATGGAGCTTTGCAATTTTGAGATCAGAATTTCTACCTAATCGTTATTCTCCTTTCTTCGTTTTGCAACCATGGGGTTTAAGGATAGAATTGAAAAATTTTAAAGTTTTGGATAGGATTAAGAGATCTACTTAAAAAAAAAGTTCATTCGGCAATAGAGCTTTCTTTTCGTTGTTTTTTTTTTTTGTCAGTCCTACTTTAATCCTATTCTACATTCACTCTCAGACTTTTCCCCTGCCTCTTGCAGAGCGTGGGAGTCGAAACCCACTCCTGAAACTTACGCGTCCCCATTCCCATCCCCCCTGAGAAGGTGGGAATTTGAACCCCCCACCTCCCCCATTCCATATTGGAAGGGTAGCCACTGAGGTTCTTTTTGTTGTTGTTTACACAACGTTTATATGATAGCACAATGCTTGTGTGTGTGTGAGAGAGAGAGAGAGCGAGAGAGAGAGAGAGAGAGAGTGTGCGCACGCATGTTTTGGCACAAACAAGCAGAATATTCCACTTTGATTAAAGAAGTGAAGAGTCTGCAGATGTCCAAAACAGCGACAACGACAACCACCAATTTGGAATTTACGAGGTGGATCAGATTCCCGGGGCGAAGCCATTCCTATCTTCCCCGAATAGGGATTTATGCGTCGTGTTGCCCCACCCTGCAGTGTCCGAAAAAGGAAAAGGGAGAAAATCACGCAGGACATGCGAAACACGCCACGAAATCGTTCGCTTCAAGATAGCATGATCTAGATCGTTAGATCTGATGAGTCTCTCCATGTATATAGCCCAAGCGCGCGCTTGGGCTTAAGTATTTGAAGATCATCGTTGACCTAGTAAAAACTTCACCCATCCATGTATACGCCACCTTCATCTCCTTTGCTTCTGCAGCGACCCATAGATTGCGAAGATGGTGGCGCGCTCTATAGCAACTACCTCGTACTTGATCCTAAACAGGCTGGCTTTCTTGACCTCCCTCGCCTTCTGTTTTCTGACGACGTGTCCGAGAGAAGATACATCCAGTGCCCGATAACCTACAAGGCGGAGCTCAGGGGGTTTAAGCGAAGATGGTTCATCTTCATCTCCATCGTCGCTCAGAAACTCCTGCTCTTGTTCAAGGGAATGTTGGAATGGCTCGGGAATGCTTTCGAGTTCTGTCTTAACCTCCCGTCGACCAACGGAGGATTTCTCAAGCTCATCGCCAATGCTCTCAAAGGTTCTGTGTGCTTCTTCCCATAACTATAACATGGGCGACATTTGACAATGCGCGCATACATGCATGTATATCCTCGATATTGTTGTGGTTTAATCTGTATTGTCTTACCTGCACGCTCTGTATTGTTGTAGTTTAATCTTTATTGTCTTACCTACACGCTCTATCCATCTATCCCGTACTATGATTAGTTTAGTCAACCTCATTACCTCAGATTAAGTCGATGCAAGATATTTTTATGGCGGCTCCTCCGTAATACAAAGGTAAAAAGTTTTTGATGACATCTCTTCCATGTAGCCACCTTCTTGGCGACAAGGTGTTTCAAAGTGAAATCGAAAAATTAAACTGCATAACCTTACCGATTACCTAACATCATTCTTATTCCGGAACTTTACACAAAGGGCCATCTATGCAAATTATGCAGGAAACGTGGAGTGGCCGAGTAAAGATTCGCCAACTTTTGCATCAGTGGTAGGGTATTTGGACCCGAGAGTGGACCTTGACAGCCGCCTGAAGCATGGAGACGCACGGTATAATGCATACTTGTCCATGATGGCCGCTAAGTTGTCGTACGAGAATGATTCTTTCGTTGAAACCACCGTCAGAGATCGTTGGAAGGTTCATCCCTTACTAACCCTCGATATGATATCGACAGATAAACATATAGTTATGATACATCATTGAATTTAATCATAGAGAATATGAAAGATGATTGCAATATGATGTCTTCTCATTTAAACAACATGGATAAAGCTATCCACTGACCTGTTTAGTCATCTGGAAAGAGTTTTAGCTTAATCAAAACCATCCCTTTGTGCTTGGTGATGACGAGGACTGACTTTTCTCCTCTTCCTTTCGTCGTTTTTATGGCTTTAGATGGAATTCTTGCGGTGTGGGGACTTTTGGAATGGTACGTATTATCATATCTTCTGCAAATCTATACATATTACTGGTCAAATATGGTTTTCAACTTAGTTGCTTGCTTAATTAAGACAATATAAAATAAGTTGTGCAATCTTCGTGATCTTACACTAGCTAATCGTTCACCACATAATAACAATTTAAGGACAACCCCAAGAATCACGGATTGTAATCTTATACAGTTGAATTAGATTATACTTATGTATCAAGCAATATGACTTTGATCCCGAACTCATATAAGAGCTAGAACGGGACTCCCCAAAAATAAAATATTGACAATGGTTGGATTTTTATTGACCCTTGATGAGAAGCAGTATTAACCATGTATAAATAGTTTTTTTTTTTTTAGATGCTATTAACACACTGAAGTTTTGCACATGGTCGTGGATCCTCAACCCTGCATGGTGTTCCATTCGGTATCTCAATAAATCTAACTTATTGACTTACAAAAATGGGATTCAAATCAATGGTTGAGATTTATCGAGATACCGAGGGGCGCACTGTACTAAAAAGATGATTTTCTCCATCATATTAACGGTTTCGTATAATATGCAAGAGAAAGACTGATATTTTTGAAGTATCTCTTACTTTTGCCGAGAAAGAGCAGAAGGGAATGTAAAGCCCTAATTCTTATCGTTTTTGGAAAATCTAAAAGGTCAAAGATATAAGCTGGTCGATGTTACTAATGCATTTTTCATTGCACATATATTGTCACCACATATGCTTCATTTAAGAAGCCTAATAAAAGGCATACAACAATACAAGCACTTCTTACGAACAAAATATAATGTTGGAACTGTACAAATTCAACCATTCTTTTCACTTAGAGAAATCACTAAGCCAAATTGAAGTTGCATAATAATAATAATAATAAACAGGATTCTATTTTGAGTGAATTTTTTGGTTGAAATTATGAGTGATTTTTTTAGTTTTAAAGAATTTATATATATGAATTCAACGGTCAATTGAACTCACCGGATATATATATATATATATATATATATATATATATATATATATATATATATATATATGGTTTTGCTTTTTCTTAAATATGTTAAGAAATATATGCTTTGTTGACCCGATTCCTAACAGCTCAAACTTTTTGAAAATGCGATTATTTGACATGGTATTAGTAAGCGTCTTATCATGTATTATTCGAATTTGCTCTTGCCATAAGAAGGAAAGTTGCTTTGATAACAAAAATCCCGCATCCTCACGTAGATCACCTGGAGCAACACTCTACCCGAGCCATCATATTGAAAGACCGAGACCTGATCGTGTTGGCATTCAGGGGCACCCGCCCTTTTGATGCGGACGCATGGCGCACCACCATCGACCTCTCTTGGTACGAGGTCGAGGTCAAGCTTGAAGGAGAAGCGGGGCTGGAGAGGGTGAGCATCCACGGCGGCTTCATGAAAGCCTTGGGCCTACAAAAGGGCCGAGGAGGGCTCAAGGAGATGGATGAGGTAGCCGAGGAAGGCAAAAGCTATGCTTATTATGAGATTAAGGAAACGCTAAGGAATTTATTGAAGGAGAGAGGGACAAAGTTCATCGTGACGGGGCATAGTTTGGGAGGGGCACTTGCCATCCTATTCGTGGGGGCGTTGTGCATGCACAAGGATGATGCAATTCTGGATAAGTTGGAAGGAGTGTACACATTTGGGCAGCCGAAGGTGGGGGATGAGAGATTTGGGGAGTACATGAGGAGGAAGATTCGTCGTGAGGTGAAGTACTATAGGTATGTCTATTCAAGCGACCGTGTTCCTAGGATGCCTCATGATGGCATGGTCTTTGGGTTCAAGCACTTTGGTCCTTGCCTCTACTTCAACAGCTTGTACAAGGGGAAGGTATCACCATCTCTCTCTCTCTCTCTCTCTCTCTGAATACTTAATTAAGAGACGTGTCTTGATAGTTTAGGCTCTTACAATGTAACTGACCATTTCTTTATTGCAATGGACCAAACTGAGCTGTGCATGTAAGTTACGGGCTTAAAAGGACCCAAGGGATGGGTAAGAGAGGAAAAGGAGGGCTCGATGCAACACAGCAATCATGCATAAATATCGCGCCTTGTATATTTGGCTCTCACGCTCTCCTAATTACGTGACGATTGATTTCAGGTGTTAGATGAGGAGCCGAACAAAAACCGCTTGCTGTTGTTATGGTTCATACCAAACATCATGAATGCGATTTGGGAGCTGATGAGGGGCTTCGTCATGCCGTGTCTGAGAGGCCGAGCATACCGAGAGAGCTGGGTCTTATTACTGTTTAGGATGGTCCGCATTGCAATTCCAGGACTGTCTGCTCATTCTCCTCAAGAATATGTCAATATGACTCAACTCGGCTCCTTACGCTCCCATGAAATAAGCTAGATCCAATCAATCAGGACCGTGATCTATGGACCGACGAGATCCTGAATGGGAAAAAAAAAAGTTGTGTTAGGTCTTACGGCCGTGTCAATAAATTTGGCAATCGTACTTGTCTAAGAGGGCAAACTGATGTTCCTTCGAGACAGAATTAGTTACTTGCATTGCATGCTATTGAGAAATTCTGTATGTGGTGGATTGAGAGAGAATAAAACCCTAAACGCATGAAGAACCCGTTGGGGTATGCAATATGGTTAAGTGGTATACTTCCTCAGGCTGAGAGGAGACGGTCTCTATGTGTCACTCATTTGATAAATATTCTAATAGCTTTTGTGCACCATCTACAGTGCAAGATCGAAGTTGATTTATGAAATGAACCTAAATAGAGAGAAAAATGTTCATGGTTAACTCTAAAACTGACTCACAGAGAATCGGCTAAATGAGATGAATAGCGAGGAGGAATACTAATGCTGCCAAGCTTCACGAGAGAAGACATGGGAATGCTAACAGCCCAGTGGATAAAAGGAGCATGAAGAAAAAAAAAAAAGGAGCTTCGCAATTAAATAAAAATTACACAATTAGGTTATTGAATTACTCGAGTAAAATATTTTCAAGTCTGAGCCCTCGAGCTGAATAAGTATTCCAAATGTTGCTCAAACTCAAAAAAAATTATACACGACGAGCTACATTGAAAGGATCTTCAAGGACATGCCTATTATTTGGATATTTAGCCGGAATGACTATATTAGCAAATCGTCAGAAGATTTAAGATTAAATTAATAAATCATCAAAATATTTAGAACTACGTAAACATGTGAAAGGTTTAGGATAATAAATTGGCAAATCATTAAAGAGTTTAGAACTAAATTAGTACAATTAAAAGATTTAGAATTCAATTAACCTCCATATGAAAAGTTTGAGACTTTTTGGACAATTTCTTCATGCAATATAGGTTTCTCTATCAGAAGTGTAGGAAATATCGTGAGAGAGAATGTAGAGGAAATTGAACCTCGATTTATTTCATTGATTTCATCTGTACATTACAATGTATTTAATTTACAATGTATAAAGTAATAAAGGAAGTCTAGAATTTCCCTTATCTTCTTCTATCCTTTCCATCCTAAATTCCTTATTAATTACAGATTTACAAATCAATTAATGATTTACAGGATCATATCTTCTAACACTCCCCCTCAAGCTGGTGGCTTATAGATATCTAAGACACTTAGCTTGCTCAGAAGATATGTGTGTTGTCTTTGACAAAGAGGCTTTGTAAATATATCAGCAGGTTGCTCCAGCGTCCTGATCCCTCTTGTCTCGATTACTCATTCTTGGATTTTTTCTCGAGTGAAATGGCAATCAACTTCTATATGTTTCGTTCTCTCATACAACACAGGATTTGCTGCAAGCTTTAATGCTGAATCGTTATCACAGAAAAGTAGGGTTGGTCCTTTGACGGGAGCTACAAGGTCCAGAAGTAAGCCTCTCAACCATACAATTTCGCAAACTGTCTTGGCCATGGATCGATATTCAGCTTCAGCTGAAGACAACGATACTGTGGTCTGCTTCTTGGTCTTCCACAAAAGCAGTGATTCTCCAAACTTGATGCAGAAACCAGTGATAGACCTCCTACTCATGGGACATGTAGCATAATCCGCATCACAGTAGGCCGTCATTTCCATGTTGCAGTTTCGGGAAAGAAGTATTCCAAGACCCGGACAATTCTTTAAGTATCTCACGACCTTCAAAGCTGCATTCATGTGAGATTGTTTCGGACTATGCATAAATTGGCTGAGAGTCTGCACTGCATAACAAATGTCCGGCCTGGTCATGGTGAGATATATCAATTTGCCTACGAGTCTCTGATATCCTGAAGGATCTTGTAACAGTGGATCATCAGAGAGAGAGGATGTGCCATGATCATACTCAATGGGAGTCAGCTTGGCATTCTGCTCAATAGGAATAACCGATGGTTTGCAGCCTGATAATCCTACTTCCGATATTATTTCTAGCACAAACTTCCGCTGACTTAATGAGATTCCCTGTGCTGAACGAGCTATCTCAATCCCGAGAAAATACTTAGGTGGCCCTAAGTCTTTGATATGGAAAGCCGAATGTAGATATTCCTTCAGTTTCTTCACATCGGTGTCATTATTTCCCATAATCAGGATGTCATCTACATATATCATCAGGTAAATGGAAGACGTACCTCTTGTCCAAGAAAACAAGGCATAGTCATATTTGGATTGTTTGAATCCAGCGGCTGTGAGTGCACTGGTGATCTTAGCATACCACTGCCTGGAAGCCTGCTTTAATCCATAGAGAGATTTGCGGAGACGACATATCTTCGACTCCCCCTGTCTCCGAATCCTGGTGGAAGCTCCATGTATATCTCTTCATCTAGATCACCATGTAAGAATGCATTGTGAACATCCATCTGGTGCAGTGGCTAGTCACGGAAAGCAACAATGGACAAAAAAGCTCGAACTGTGACATCTTTTGCTACAGGCGAAAAAGTCTCATGATAGTCGAAACTCTCGCGCTGTGTAAAGCCTTTTGCCACTAATCGGGCCTTGTATCTTTCAATAGATCCATCTGCCTTGTATTTTATTTTATACACCCATTTATAGCCAATGGGTTTTCAATGGTCAGGTAGTGATACAATATCCCAAGTATGATTGTCCATTAAAGCATGCAACTCAGATTCCATGGCCTTCTGCCATCGAGGATCATTTTTTGCCTCATCATAGCTAGTTGGCTCATGCTCATCAGAAATACTACTCATGCAACGTGAATGTCCTGATGATAATCTTCCAAAAGAAACATAGGAAGAGATAGGGTAACGTGTACCTTTTGTCCCAGAAAGATTGCAGACAAAATCTTTTGTCCATATTGGTGGACGGCTAATTCGACCAGATCGCCGAGGTTCTTCATGATGACTTGAATCTGAAGAGACTTCCACAGAAGAATCCTGGCTTGTCACTGGTAAGTTTTCCCGAATGTCTTCGATTGGTGAAGATCCCTGAACATCCTCAGTGGGAGTGGACTCCGGTGCAGCACATAATTCTTGGGAATTTTGAGGAGGAATGACAACATAAGATTCTTGTGGAGAGAGATCATCCTCTAAAAAATGTCTATTAGTCGTCCCCTCATCTTTGGGCAAGATATTTGCATCTTGGAAGGGGAAAATATCCTCATGAAATACTACATCCCTGCTGATGAAGAATTCTCCCGTGGATGGCTCATATACTCTATATCCTCGTTTCAGAGTTGGGTATCCCATAAATATGCATTGTCGAGCACGGGGTCCCATTTTATCTCTATGCCCTACTATAGTTGCATAGCACAGGCAACCAAAGGTTCTGAGATGACTCAGATCCGGCTTCTTTCCATACAAGATTTCGAAAGGAGTCTTTCCTTTGAGAGTGCGTGATGGCATACGATTAATCAAATAAGCAGCTGTAAGTACACAATCTCCCCAAAATTTCTCAGGTATAGCTGCCTGAAACTTGAGAGCTCGTGCTACTTCAAGTAGATGCCGGTGTTTCCGTTCAACAACTCCATTCTGCTGTGGTGTGTAAGTGCAGGTGCTCTCATGCAGGATCCCATTTGATGCAAATAAAGATGTGCATTCACTGTTGAAAAATTCCCTACCATTATCAGTGCGAATACGTTTAATGGATTTCCCAAACTGAGTTTTAGATATGGCAAGGAAGGTTTTCATATGAAAGAGGACTTGATTTTTTGACTGCATCAAGAATGTCCATGTGGCTTGTGAAAAATCATCCACAATGGTGAGGAAAAACTGGGAACCATCATGATTCAGAGTATGATAGGGTCCCCAAACATCAGCATGAATCAAAGAAAAAATTTCATCAACTTGAGAAGTACTTTGGTGAAAAGGGGGACGTGTCTGTTTTGCCAATGGACAAACGGAACATTGAGGACAAGGAAATAAAGCAGAATGGCCCAATCTCTGATGATTAAGTAGAGTCTCTTTATTGAAAGCAGAATTACACAAGAATTCATTGGAAAGAAAATTAAGACTCTTTGAAATATCCATCCAGAACTATAGTCCTTGGAATACTCTACCCAAGCCCATTAGTTTCCCAGTCGAAAGGCCCTGAAAAAAACATTCATCAAAATTGAATAAGACTCGACAAGAATTTTCTTCGCAGGCTCGGGATACTGAGATAAGGTTGAAATGGAAGTTAGGGACATAGAATACGTTCTTAAGTACAATAAGTGGACTTAGAATTACTGTGCCAATCATTTCAACTCGTGTGGAATTTCCATTTGGGAGCTGCACTGATATGGTAGAGGATAATTTTCTAATATTAGAAAGTGAATTCTTATCACAAACAATGTGATCGCTTGCACCTGAATCAATAATCCATGCATTTCTGGAAATTGAATTTATCAGACAGTGGGATGTACCTGTGAAACCCCCAATTTTGTCGGAAGTGTCCAGTTTCCTTATTGCTTCCATCATCTCTTGATATTGATCATGGGTGATTGTATTCCCTGATGATTATCTTGACACCTGAAAAATTGAAGAGAATTTTCCCTTTTCCTTTTCTCCAGGTTTCCCGTGCAGCTTCCAGCAATTCTCCTTTGTATGATGTGGACGCCTGCAATATTCACAGTAGAGTTTCCCTTTACCTTTGGGAACAAAATTTTTTCCAGCTAAAAAGGGCTTATTCGTGGGCTGGTGGACTTGGGCCAAGGTCGGCCCAAGACTGTTTTCCACTTCAGGCAAAAAAACCGGCCCGTCCGAATAGCCTTCACACGGCCCATAAGCCCCCTGGCGCCGTGGACCGTTCGATCCGCTAGAAAAAAAATTGGCCGTCCGATCCACCTATAAAAGGTGGATTTTGGTTTGTGTGGCTAGGGTTCCTCGAGGAGTTAGGGTTTCCGTCGAGGAACCCTAGGTCTCCTCCTCTGTTCCTCGATTCGTCGAGGAACCCTAGCTCTCCTCCTCTGCTCCTCGATCGGATCTGCCCTCTTGCAACCAGAGCGACCCCGTCTCCTCCGGAAATCCTCAGATCTGCCGTCCGTTGTTGACTCTCCTCTTGTATGGCAAGTTGGTAGATTCGGTTGAGGCTCGGCATGGGCTCCATCGTGAGGATTTGGGATCGAAACGAGAGGTAAGCCTCGTTGAGAATGAGCAGAAGTCTGATCGCCTTTTCCCTTTCTCGCATGGCTCTGTATTGTTGCAAAATCGGCTCCGGCCACTCAAATCTCTCCTCGGCTGCTTCAAATTCATTCCACAGAGACGCAAGTTTGTTGTAGACGGTTGATATGCTCATGTTTCCCTATTTTAGTTCGGAAATCTGCTGTGTTAGTGTGAAAATTTTCACTTGATCAAGTTTTCCGAACATTTCTCTGATGTTTTCCCACATTTGCCTCGGATCTTCCGTCGGGGGGAGAGCGGCCGCAACTTCGGACGAAATGCAATTCCCGATCCAAGTCCTGACGAGTCGATTGCATTTTCTCCACAGTCGTGCCATCCTCTCGTCGGTCGGAATCGGGATCGATCCATCCAGAAAGCCATCTTTATCATTGGTTACTAGTGCGCGTCGGAACTCGTGCGCCCAATTTGAGTAGTTATCGGCGCCGATCAACTCTCTGCTGATGAGTTTCAATTCTGGACCGTCGGCGTTGGTTGTATGGAGTGGGTCGCCGGGTTCCGGTCTGCTGCCGGTACCAAAGATCTGATATGGGAAAAATCCGGGTCCGAGGTTCGGGTAAGAATTTCCTCCAATTCCCGAACCATCGGGTCCGGAGCTTTGATTCGGTTGCCCCGCATTTGAAAAAGTCGGGTATGGGTGTCCCATCCCGATCCCTGTTGATCCGCCCGTCTGCTCTGGTCTGGTGGCAGGGTTTGCCCCTTCAATGGTTGGCGAACCTCCATTAGTCCCAACGCTGCCTTGGTAGCTTCCCGACGGTGATGAATGGAACCATGGATATGGTATCCACTGGAATGGATGGCCCGTGAAGGGCTGCCCCAGATTGAACTGAGTTGGGAATTGTTGCCATGGCACGTTGGTCGATTGTGGCTGACTAGATTGAGCAGCTGGGTTGGTGACGGATGATTCTTGGATCCCCTGCTCCTCTGGCGAATCCTGGGCTGAGGTATGCTCATCTGTTTTAGCCATGATCGAACTATTTTTCTGGAAATGACAATTCCTGTGATAACTCTAATCTTGCAGGTGGAGTTTCACAGGTGATTGAATGGATGAGAGGATTTCTTCAGGGTTGCAGGTAGGTGATGGAAAGAAAGGAAAAAGAATTTCTGCTGATTTTTGTTTCTATTTTGCAGGGCAACAACAGATAACAGTTTGAGGAACGCAGACAATTCGAAAAGAGCTATGCCAGGATCGGCTGCTCTGATACCATGTCAAAAGTGTAGGAAATATCGTGAGAGAGAATGTAGAGGAAATTGAACCTCGATTTCTTTCATTGATTTCATCTGTACATTACAATGTATTTAATTTACAATGTATAAAGTAATAAAGGAAGTCTAGAATTTCCCTTATCTTCTTCTATCCTTTCCATCCTAAAATAATTGATTCCTTATCAATTACAAATTTACAAATCAATTAATGATTTACAGGATCATATCTTCTAACATTCTCTACAAAACCCAATGGTCATATAGCTCTCTGTGATCTTGGCAACTTTGTTCTGATGTTATCAACGAACATACATGACTATTGGGCACATATAAGTACCATAACCTCGGTGACATTCTACCTATCGGTTACTCTCCTTTCTTGATTTCGCAACAATGGAGAATAGAATTGAAAAGTTTTAAAGTTTTGGATGGAATTCGGGAATTTGCCAAAGTTATAGCGTTTGTTAGGTAATCGGGCTTTTTTCTGTTTAAGCAATGTTTAATTGATAGCATAACACGATTCGTTGAACAAAAAGTTTGTGAAAAGAGAAAGGGAGGTGTGAGCATGTATGTCTTAGCACAATCAAGCAAGCAAAGTACACTCTAGATAAAAGAAGCTGAACATCTCGATTCGATTGAAATAGCAAAGAATCTGGAGATGTCCTGAATGACAGCCACCAATTGGGAATTTTCTAGCTGGTCATCCCCGAGGCAAAGGAACTTCCCACCTTTCTTGTGCCCATTGGAATATATGCTTAGTGCTTCGACTCATGCAATGTCGCACCGGAAAAGGAGAAATCACATTACACGAGGAGGGGCATACTTCCCTTTATCAAAACGTGATGATGCCCCGAAATTATTCGATGGACGTAGTACAATCTAGACCATTAAATCTGATGAGACCCACATGTCTTAATATTCTTCAATTCATCTTGCAGATGAGTCTCTTTCTATATATTTTGGACCGTCTCCTTTTGCATTGCACACTCACAGACTTTAAATGTTTCAAGTTCGTGAGACATTGTAATAACTTCCCACGTTACGTGCCACGTTCATCTTCTTTGCTTTCAGAGCCATCCATGGAAGATGATGACAAGCATTGCTACCTTGAGCTTAATCATAGGCAGGCAGGCTTTCTCGGCCTCGCTCCCCTCCTGTTTTATGCGGACGTGTCCGGGAGAAAATACATCGTATGCCACGAAAACTATAAGAAGGAGCTCAGGGAGTTTGGGCATAGATGGATTATCTTCATCTCCATTGTCAGTCAGAAAGTCTTACACTTGTTCAAGGGAACGTTAGAGTGGCTCGGGAAGAAGTTGGAGTTCTGTCTTAATCTCCCGTCGACCAACGGAGGATTTCTCAAGCTCGTCACCAATGCTCTCAAAGGTTTCGTGTGCTTCTTCTCATGACTACAAACATGGCCAACAATTGATAATGTATGCATACATGCATGTATATCCTCAATATTCTTGTGGTTATAATTTATAGCTCCATTTGTTTCGCGAAAAATATGATATTTCTGGAAATTATTTTTTAAGAAATCATTTTTAAAGGAAATCACAATATTTTGTTGTGCTGGTCGAAGCCTAAAAATGAACTAGAAAATATTTTCCATCGTTTAATAAGGAAATTAAATTTTCCAGGAAAAAGTTTTACAGAAAATTTAATTTAAATTATTATTTCTTTTTTTCTCTTTTTCTCTTTTTATTTCTTTTACTTTTTCCTTCTTCCTTGGTCGATGGCCAGCAACAAACGAGGGATCAGCAAGCTTGAGCCTTGCCAAAGGTTAGCGAGGTCACCTCGATGAGACTCAAGGCTTGAGCTCATCCCTCGCCCGTGGCCAATCATCAATCGTCATCTTGGCTGGCCATTAGTCGAGGAAGAAGGAAAAAGAAAAAAAAATGAAAAAATAATAATTAAAAAATCGATTTTTAAAAAAAATATTTTTATAAGAACGAACATTTCATTCATCAAGGACCCAAGCCCAAGCATTAAGGACTTGTGCACAGCCTTTGTGGGCTGGAGCTCAAGCATCGAGGACCCAAGCATGGTGTTTTTGGAGCTAGGCTTGGGTGCTAGGGAATTAGGCATGAGCACCACAATTTCGAGCCCAACCTCAATGCATCCAGGTGTGAGCACCAAGGGTCCAAGCCCAGCCTCGTTGGACCTGGGCCCCATTGTTGGTGACCTAGTCCTAAACATCGAGACCTGGGAACCAAAGCTAAGGTTTTCATGCCCAAGCGTAGAGTTTTGGGTTCAAGTACTGATATTTAATCATATTTTAAAAAATGTTTTCCGACATTTCAAAGATAAAATCATTTTCCTAAATTTAAGCATGGATTTTCTATTAATTAGGAAAACATTTTCTATTGACTCATTTTTCCTAAGTGAATCAAATGTCTAAAAATGAGAAAAACTTTTTTTCGCGAAACAAACGAAGCTTATATAGTCTTATTTACATGCTCCATCTATCCGTTGCATACTATGAATAGCTTGGTTAATCTCATCACTACGGATTAATGGTCCGCTCGTTTCGCAAAAAATGGGTCATTTCCGGAAAATATTTTCCCAGAAGTCATTTTCTAGGAAAATGACAATATTTTCTGGTGTTCGGCTAAAACTTGAAATGTTTCGAAAGATATTTTTCGGTGTTCGGTAAGGAAAATATTTTCCATTCACCCGATTGACGAGCGCGAGTTTGAGATCACAAGCTTGAGATCACCTAGTCCGACGACTAGCCAAGAAAGAAGAAAATAGGAAACAAAGAAAAGAAAAAAAAAGAAAAGAAAAAGGAAATTAAAAATAATTCGAATTAAAAAGAAAAAGGAAATTAAAAAATAATTTGAATAGAAAAAGAAAATAAGAAGAAGAAAGAGGAGGGGGAAGCGATGATTTGTAGAGGTGTAAGGTAAGAGAGATCAAATAAGGAAAATGTTTTTCACTTTTCAAAAATGGAAAATATTTTCCTAGAAAACTTTTTTTTTTTTTTTTTTTATGGAAAACATTTTTTTCCAAGGAATTCATTTTCCGTGAAACGAATGCTGGAAAATCCAGAAAACGTTTTTCTGTAAATTATTTTCCGCGAAACAAATGAAGCTTTTTCCTGCCAATGGCTCCTCTTTGGTACAAAGGTAGAGCCTTTTTGACGACATCTTCCATGGAGCCGTCTTCTCGGTGACAAGGTGTTCAAAACTGATACTAGAGAAGTTAAGACTGCATAAAACCATACCCAGCATCATTCTTATCCCCACAGAAAAGAAGATGAGGGGGTCACGTCTGCGAATTTTGCAGGAAACGTGGTGCTGCCGGCGAGAAAATCGCCAACTTTTGTATCAGCGGTGGGGAATTTGGACCCGAGAGTGGACCTTGACAGCCACCTCAAGCATGGAGACGCACGGTATAATGCATACTTGTCCATGATGGCTGCTAAGTTGTCGTACGAGAATGATCCTTTCGTGGAAACCACCATCCAAGATCGTTGGAAGGTTCGTCTCTCACCAACCCTCGATATGATATTGACAGACAAGCATAGAGTTATGATACATCGACCTGTTTAGTCATATCATCTTGCACTAATCCAGCTTTCTCTCTTCTTATTTTTCTTTTTTCTATCCATTTTTCATGACTTCAGATGGAAGTCCTGCTGTGTGGGGGCTATACAAACGGTAAGCATTGGATCTTCGTGATATGTACGTACACATTTTACTGGTGAAATTTGGTTTTAAACGTAGTCGCTTGCTTAATTAAGAAGATTTGAAAAATGCTATGTAATTGTCGTGATCTTATAGTCGCTAATCCCTCACACAGAGTAACAATTTAAGGACAACCACAAAAAATCACACATGAAAATCTTATGCAGTTGAATTGGTTTGTACTTGTGCATCGAGCAATACGACTTTGATCTCGTGCTCATACAGACCAACTTACAAAATATAAACATTGACAGCTGTTGGTTTTTCTCGACTCTTGGTGAGAAGCAGTATTAACCAGGTATAAATTAGCTTTACTTTCATTCGTCTACTATTTCAATTTCCATTCCACTCTTTCAATTACTCGGCCCAATATTTCATAAGATATATTAGACAAGTACGGCACGGGTGGTCATTTTCGATCCTCGGTGTCGATGGTGATTACTCTTTCTCCATCTCTGCATGGTGAACCTCCGTAATTCGACCTGGATTTTTCTTCTTCTTTTTTCCCCCTTTGTCAAAGTAATAAGCTATGTCTACATTGTTTTCTAATAGTTCAAAATTTTTGGAAATACAATGACTTAACATTATATCAGACAACATTTCCTTTATGAATTATTCAAGTTTGCTCCTGCCATAAGAAAGAGTTTCTTTTTAATATAAATTCCTACATTGTCATGTAGACCTGTTAGAATATTTAGATATTAAATTATGTTTTTTTCTGATAGTTTACGTTTTAGAACAGATGGCAATAATTCTACTAAATCTCACGATCAAGAGCAACCCTCAACTCAAGCTACTGAATCTAACGATCCGGAGCAAGCCTCAACTCGAGCCATCATGTTCAGAGACCGAGACCGAGACCTGATTGTGGTGGCATTTAGGGGTACCTGCCCTTTCGATGCAGACGCATGGTGCACCGACATCGATATCTCTTGGTTCGAGGTTGAGCTTAAAGGAGAAGCGAAACCGGAGATTGAGGGAGAAGCGAAACCGGAGAAGGTGAGGATCCATGGTGGCTTCATGAAAGCCTTGGGCCTACAAAGGGACCGGGGAAGGCTCAAAGAGATGGATGAGGTAGCCGAGGAAGGCAAAAGCTATGCTTATCATGGGATTAAGGAAAAGCTAAAGAATGAATTGGGGGAACGGACAAGGCTCATAGTGACGGGGCATAGTTTGGGAGGGGCACTTGCCATACTATTTGTGGGGGCGTTGTGCATGCAGGAGGAGGATGCAACTCTAAGGAAGTTGGAAGGAGTGTACACATTTGGGCAACCGAGGGTGGGGGATGAGAGATTTGGGAAGTACATGGAGAGCGAGATTTGTCGTCATAAGGTGAAGTACTATAGGTATGTCTATTCAAAAGACATTGTTCCTAGGCTGCCTTGCGATGACCAGATCTTTGGGTTCAAGCACTTTGGTTCTTGCTACTACTTCAACTGCTTGTACAAGGGGAAGGTATTACCATCTCTCTCTCTCTCTCTCTCTCTCTCTCTCTCTCTCTCTCAACAGCATCTACTTCAAGCCTCGTGATAGTGTCAGGATAGTTGCACAAGAAACATATCTTTGATTTGAAGGAGGGCTGGATGTTATACTACAATCATGTTTAAATTTTGCACATTGTATATTTGGCTCTCACACTCTCCTAATTACATAGCAATTGAATTCAGTTGTTAGAAGAGGAGCCGAACAAAAACTGCTCGTTATGGTTATGGTATATACCTAACATCCTGATCGCGATTTGGGAGCTGATAAGGGGCTTCATCATGCCGTGTATGTATGACCCAACATACCGAGAGAGCTGGTTCTTGATGCTGTTTAGGATGCTCGGCATTGTCTTTCCAGGAGTGTCTGCCCATTCGCCTCAAGATTATGTCAATTTGACTCGACTTGCTCCTGAGTGTTCTACGGAGAAAGCTAGATTCAATCAGTCAGAAGTATAGTCCATGTACCGTCATGATAGTAACTGGAATAAAAAAAGTTGTATCCCGTCTTACGGTCGTGACAATAACTTTCCCAATCAGATTTGTTGAAGAGCGCAAACTGATGTGCCTTCGATACATAATTAGTTACTTGCACAGTATGCTACTGAGGAATTCTGTATGGGTGGATTGAGAGAAAATAAAGCCCTTAACTCTTGAAGAACCTTGGGGTTCTGCAATATTGTTAAGTGGGGTACATTATGAAGTTAACATTTAGCTTAATGTTCAATGCAACGAGTTCATCTTATGCAATATACTTTCCTTATTGAATCGAACAGAAGGTTTTCTTACCGGGGACCTGCAATGTTGCTAATATGAGTCCAAAAACTAAAACATTTAACTTAATGGTCAACCAAATGAGTGGATGAATCTGCAACCAAATTGATAAAAGAAAGGGTTTGATCTATATGGCCTATCAAGCAGACTTTTTGCTTTTGACCATATTATAATTTAGACCCTGATAAGACAATTTAATATGGTCTATCAAGGTCCTTCGAGCCCTATAAGAAAGGGCTGACCCGACATATGGCATACAAAAAGAAGAGATAAAAGAAGAACAGAGGTTAGCGGGATTGTTAGCCAAGGATGGTAATTTATATAATGTGATTATTAACAAAGACGGAGATGTACATTAAAGATAATTTATAAAGATGGTTATCTACATTAAATTTAACGTTTGCTTACCCTGACTGGTGAAGTTTAAGCACACTGCAGATATCCACACTTCGCATTTAAACCTAAACATATGGACATTAGAAAATAAGGAGAGAGAGCAGTAGTTAATACTCGTGTGATGCACAAACACAATTGATCAATCACCATCCTAGAATTCATTATGGATATAGGTCCCTCACTTTCTCACAAAAATAGGGGAAAAGTACAAAAAAAGTCATAAACCTATTGCATTAATACCAATTCAGTTCTAAACTTTTCAATTGGATCAATTTAGTCCTAAACCTTTTAATATTAGTACCAATTCCATCCATCCGGTCAATTTTGGCCAGCCGGCACTGATGTAGACGTCGGCCAATGGCCGGACGCCGACGTGGCAATTTTTATAATTTTTTCAAAATTTTTATTAATTTCTTATTATTTATTATTTATTATTTTTTCTTTTTTTCTTTTTCCTTTTATTTTCCGCCTTCTTCCTAGCGGTGGCCAGCGAGCCTCCGGTGAGGCTCACCGACCACTAGGCGAGGGCCGCGAAGCCCTCGCCTTGCCTCTCTCGGGGCCGCCGACAAGGCGGCTTCACCTGGATCTAGGCGAGGCCAGCCTCACCCGCGGTTGGTGAGGCCATGGCAGCCATCGCCAGGCGGAGGCGAGGGACGCGAAGCCCTCGCCAGCCACTGGCAAGGGTCGCAACCCTCACTCGACCTCGCCTAGGGCCGCGGGTAAGGCGGCTTAACCTAGATCTCGGCGAGGCCGCCTCGCCTTGGCCTTGCCGGCCGAGTCCCCGCGCCTCCTCCGCTGTCGACCCCGAAGCTTCTTGACCTCGTCATCGCCGCCCTCACCTCCACGAAATCCCAATTCGAGGCCCTGGTCCCCCACCTCCCACGCCTCACGCCGCCCCTCCTCCGCTTGATCTTTGCCTTTGAAACCCTAGCCCGCCGCCCCAACAACTGAGAGCTTCGCGGCCCTCACCTCCGCTCTGGCAATGGTCGCCATGGCCTCGCCAACTGCAGGCGAGGCTCGCCTCACCCAGATCCGGGCGAAGTCGCTAGTGGGAGAGGCTAGGCAAGGGCCATGACCCTCGCTGGCGGTAGGTGAGAGCTTTGCGGCCCTCGCTAGGAAGAAAGCAGAAAAGAAAAAAGAAAAAATTAATAAATAATTTAAAAATAATTTAAAAAATCATAAAAATTGCCGTGTTAGCGTCCGGCCATCGGCCGACGTCCATGTCAGTGTCAGCTAGCCAAAATTGACCAGATGAACTGAATTAGTATCAATATTAAAAAATTTAGGACTGAATTGGTCCAATTGAAAAGTTTAGGACTGAATTGATACTTATACAATAGGTTTAGGGCTTTTTTGGTACTTTTCCCCAAAAATAGAGAATAAAGAAAAAAAGCTTATCGATCTATGTAAATGTTTATATATGGAATATTATAAAATCCATTTAATGTGTGTTGTTTATATTTAGGGTAACGATATTTTAACCCTTTATATAACTTAAGATACATCCTAAAAATTTAAATGATCCAAAGTAGCCCTCATTAAGTCATTGAAACCTCATTAAAGTTAAGATTGTATATAGACCAATCTATCTAGAGAATTTGGTCGACATTTCCTAAACTGTTGTTTCTTCTTCTTCTTAATTCAAATTAAAGAAGTCTACATCTCGTCCCTTTTCTTCACGAGAATTATCCAAGATTCGTGTATTTTAATGAAATTAATGATCAAGATTCTAATTTAAAAGAATATTAATGTAGTGCATTTATTTACATCATCTCTCTAAAATTCATTCTCCAAGAACTCCGAGTTTGTTTTCCGTCCAAGCTTTTTTAGAGGATTTCTTAAGGGTAGTTGTGAACTCTTATCTTCAAACTCTACATTCAAGATATGTTAATTAACTAAACTTACCAACTAATTTCAAATGAAATGAATTTTATATGCATACAGACGGAAAATAACATAAGGTTTTGTTTTGATTAATACAAATGGTATTGTAATTTTATGACAATGTGTGGCTTTTGCATTTCCAATAAATAGCAACTTTCACTCTTTCCATTTGTGATTTTGATCGATTAATTCTTTTGTGTTTTCATGAATTCAATAAGTTATGGAGCATCACAACCATTTAGGGTGTGAAAATTGCATGAGCCTATATTTTTCGGGCATACTATAAAATTATGTACTTTGAGTTCGATTATTTTCGATTAACTTCTAGGTTCATTGATATCTACTTCCCTACATGTGTCTAATTGTGTCATTTCGAAAAGAAAATTACCACACAAACCATATCCTAATCTCCCTTTTTACTTTTGAAATAGCTTTCTAATCCCTCTTTTCACCAGACATCTTATCCTCTTCAATGGTTTTGTAGGTTTTTCCCATGCACTCAGACATCTATATCCATAGATTTCGTCAAAGGCACCTCCTTCTACAACTCTAGTCATGCCGTCCTTTTTATTTTCGCCTGTGTAACTCCGATAATCCACACGACACCGAAGCATGAACTTCTATGTTCCAACCGCTTTAGGACCATCATTTGCTTTTGCGCTACTACTTAATTTACATGCTTTAATTTTAGACCAGCCTTCAAGTGTATCAACATCTTTATGCATCACGGACATGGTAATGTTCGGAAAACAAGAATGCTTGAAAACCGAAACATCTTATCATTAAAGCTAATCCTCGCGAGGAGAAAGCGCCTATTGAGTCATTTTTGTAAGTTAAGGGCTCGACGGACAGACAGATTTGCAGGTAAGAATGAAAAGAGGGCCACTATAATACGGCGGCCATGTCTACTGTGGTACATGTACATTGGTATATCTGGCTCTCACGATCTTCCATCACAATCAAATTTGAACCTCAAGTGTCAAGGAGTAGCCGAACGAAAACAACACCAACTCGTCTTTTTTATGGTTGTGCCAAACGTCATGATTGCAATTTGGGCTAGTAAGGGGCTTCACATGCCATTATATACTTTAGGATGATTAGCAGCGCCATTCCAGAAATGCCATTTCGCCTCAAGGCTATGTCAGCTTGACTCGACCGGGCTCCATAACTCCCCCAGATTACGAGGAAGGTGAGCTTGACTGAAGTATCATGTGTATGTACCAATAATCGTACCTGAAATAAGATTTTTTTTTATACGTTCTTATGACCAACGGAATAAGGTCTTGAAGAGAACTTTCACAATCATTTGCTTCCTTGAACGGACTAATGTACGAAACATCATGCGTGCACTACATAATACAAACTGTTATAAAAGATTATCAGATGTAATAAGCAAACTTACATGCATCTACGTGTACCTCCTATGGGTCATAATGCATTAGGAAAAATCAGCTCACTCATAAAGGATGCGCAAGATGACTGAGAAGGAATACTAATGCTGCCGAGCTTCACAAGAGTAGAAATGGGGAATGCGGACAGCCTAGTAGATAGAAAGAACATTGGGAGAAATGGACGTAGGTAGGCAACCTCCTGACAATTGAACCAAATTCACAATAATATTTGCAATACCTATACTTTGAACCTTAACCTTCTAACCTCTACCCACAGTAGGGATAGATTATAGCAGAAGAGAGACATCAATAAGACGAATGAATTTCTCAGCATATGAAGATGGAAACTGTTACTTTCTTTCCTTCTTTTTTTTTTGAGTAAGTTACAAGCTGCACGAGATAAATGCTACCGTCCATCAGTTTGCCTTTGCCGTCGAAAATGCCTAAGAATGAAGCTGTCTGCATATAAAGGATACTTCTTCCTGATGAGCCCTTTTATACATTTCCAATAGGAAAAGTCAACTAACTCCCCATCTTTACGGACTATGAACAAGCACCTTGACCTTTGAAAATCAGGATGGTACCCGACCTGTCAGCAGGACAAAATATAAACAAAAGTCTAAATGTAAGATGAAAATGCATGAGTTTTCAAATTCTTGTACTTTGACGCAACATGATCCACATACATATCAAACTCCACTCAATTGAGGAGTGAAGACAGTGAGATCAACTTCCAGCAAGTACAATTCTTTTTATTTTTCTATTATTTGTAAGACCGCTTCTTTATAAGGAGGATTCGGGACTTCAAAGAGTGTGATATAATGCTACCAAAATAACTGTTACTTGTGCCGTGAAATAAAACAAACAAGAACATAAAAAAAACCCATCCAAAACAACAGTAATTGCCTTCGTTCAGGTGAACAGCAATTTTGACAAAAGAAGAAACTGATGTGTTTCTGCCCAGCAGAAACTCAAGGTTTCACAAAGGCTAAAGTCAAAGATTATGAAAAGAGGATCCACTTCCATGTATTTAGTAGTGGGGTCACATTTTTCTACTCTCTTCCAACCATATGAATGATGGCTCAAGAATCTGCTTAGCTCAAACACTAAAGCCTTATAACTACAGGTAGACTAAAGCTCTAAGCAATGCAGCTACTTTCCTCAGTTCCAAGCATTTTGAAGCAAGAATGTAGAGCTTCATTGAGCTTTAACATAAATATTCTCTCTGACAACACCGAGTGGGATATCATCTACATCTTCATCGAGTAATGCATCTTTCACAGGAAGTACATTTCAGCGTGATGAAAGCAACAAAAAAGGTGAATCTTGCACTAATGTCACTACTCCTGATATTCGATGCACAAGTTGCTCTGCTTGAAAATAGAGAAGGTGAAAGGAGGAAGATACCGTGATATAATCAATTCCACAACCGGTCTTCTTTTCAAACTCAGGATGATAGGGAAGCAACTTCTCAAGAATGGTTCTCTCGTGTTCAGGACTAAATCGATCTCCACTTTGATATCTACAACAAGATAACAAATTCCACTTTTGTTAGTACCAATAAGAATCCAGTGCATTTCTACTTATTTCTTAGTTATTTGTACAGATCAGGGCAATTAGGGACTTTCAGACAGTTCCATTGTTGTCTTTTTTCTGAAAAAAATGTATAAATCATCTAACATGCTCACAGCATCCAAATGTTTCTTATATATAGGACCCAAAAGTAGCTGAAATGGTTAAATGTGAGCAGAAAATGCAATTGATGGATTGGTAATAAAGAAGGAACGTGCAGCTGCAAACATTCTGCAAACTTATGAATAGCTGTCCAATAATAGCAATCAGTTTGCCATGGACTCTTACAACTTAGACAAGCATAATCACATGAATAACTCAGGAATTAGCACCCAAGCTTCGATCATGCTTTTACAAATTGACATACAGATACAAGCAAGCATCTTATTGCATGATGTCTTGTCCATGAACGTTTCTCTTGCTCTATGACTCTTGTCCATGACGTTGATAACGCAAATGTCAACGGATCTCCGAAGATAGGATTGAGGGAACCTTCATATTACAAGGTTTTGACATACCTACAACTATCACAGAACAATAAGTATGCATTATGAACTGTTTAAAGTTAAGAATTAACATTGTTATTCTGCTTTCCAGGGCACTTGTGGCTGCTCATGTGCCAGAAATGAGCAATTATGTTAGGATAAAAGAAGGAATTGGAATGACAGAGAGAACCTAGACTGCAGCATGCTCAGAATTGAAAATCCAAAGATTGTTGGTGGACTGGAAAAAGGTTACAGAAGCATTCAACTATAGATAGAAAGGATCTCAAGGAGGAAGGCTTGGTCACAGACATAACAGAGTGCTATTGTAATTTGTAACGGAGGACTGACACTCGATAAATCTCAGACCTACAGACCTATGGGTTCAGGTCAATAACCGTCCTAAATATGTGCCCCTTTCCCACCAGAACGAAAACAGAGAGCAATATGGGCACTAAACATGGAATCCTAATGATTTATTAAGCATTCTTTGTTAACATAAATGGATTTGCACACTTCCCTTGAATGATAACAGCCCATGAATGTCTTAATGGTGAAGCCGATATTACATACGACTGTAAAGGCATGCATATTCTGAACATATAGTAGTAGTCAAGAAAAAGACAAAGTTAAGTAATCCAACGTTGACATAAAGTTGAATAGTCGCAACCTACAATTGTACAAATCTGAAGACTTGGAGTATGTGCATGGGTCTAAAGACTCTCGACACATAGATCTGTGCAGGGCACATAAATACTCTGTAAGTCCATCTGAATGTAGAAATCTAAGACGGATTCCATCTGCACATGCCAACATGTATCTAAGCGCATGTGAGTACCTAAGGATAGCGAGGTAGATAAAGAGATGGCTGGAGGCTGGAGGACTGGCAATACGTGGGCAAAGAAAAGAAATTCCAAGGCTGTGTCTCAATTACTCTCTGTACAACCACAACATACCGTGAACAAATCTTTAACTTTGATCATATAGCTGTTGAACAGATTGAAGAAACATTTAGGCATTTCCATCTTCCAACGATTGAGCAAACATAACATGTCAATTTTAACAGTAAGACAAAACCAACATTGCAAAAGCTTCCTACTGGGTGGAATCAGCCACTACACAATCCTCTCACAGTATTCGGCTCTACATAAGACCGCCCGACATGGTCCTTTCCAGTAAAATGGTTTCGCAAGACTATTTAAGCAAGCAAAAGGCCCACGAACAATAAATTATAGTGCAAGCAGACATTTATCCCTTTCGACTTATGCCATTTTTATGCCGAATTCCTGCGATATAGGCAGGATGCAATTACTAACATCTTCAAGTTACGGATTCTCTACAGAAATGAGGCCTCACCTTCCGGAGTGCAAAATCATCCTCACAAAGCCAACCAGAGGCACCGTGTCCTCCAATATCTTATCCTCCCAATCAACCCACTCCTCCTCCTCCTCCTCCTCCTCCTCCTCCACTTCCTCTTCACTGTCTTCAGCTCCTCTGCCGCTCAATTGAGTCCTCTCCGCTTCTCCGGACGCCTCGTCCTCCCCCGAATCCCCGGCCAAATCCTTCGCCGGAGACACAATCGGCCTCCTCACGAATTCCGACCCCAGCGCCTCCTGGCTCACCTTGCCGCCCCCGGACCCGGTCCGCAGCGCGCAGACGGACGACGGCGCCGCCGCCGCCGCCCGGCGGAACGAGAAGGGCATCGCCAGGGGCGAGAATCGAGGCAGGGCGGGGCTCCTCAGGACGCGGACGTGGCGCAGCGCACTCCCGGGGCGGAAACCATGCCGGTCATCGAGCTTCGCTGGCGGCGGGGGCGGCGGGGGCGGTGGAGGGGCGGCGAGAACGACGGAGGCGAAGGCGGCGGCGGTGGTGGTGGTGGGGGTGGGCCTCTGCTTCGAGTCTCATGCGTGATCGCCCGATGATCAAGAGCGAAGGAGAAGTAGAAATGGCGAGTCGGTCACGTTATCATCTTCGCTCGCTCGCTCAGTGAAGCTAACGGAGCTCAGCGGATAAGTTGCAGAGAGAAAGACTGAAAGAGAGAGAAGGAGAGAGAGGCGGGGTGGCTCGCGGCTTTCGTCGATATTTTGTGTGGCTCGTAGAGCTTCTTTTACGGGCCGGGGCCCAATGACTGCTCCCGGTCCGGGCCCACTGATCTTCTTTTATGGGCCCCCTGCTTAATGGGGTTAGAACTTGGGCCTTTTGTCTTCCTGGGCTTTTCCATTTTTGTTTGTTGATTTGAATGGAGCTAGGGGCGGAGCACCTGGTCCTTTACGAGTGGGAAGTAACCGAAATCGGCCTACTTTCAGAAGAAAAAAAAAAAAATGGAATCCGATTCTGGTTCGGAGAGAACCAGTTCGGCTCCTCGTTTCGGGAATGAACCTGGAGAGGTTCGGTTCTTGGTTCTAAAAGGATATGCGGGTTCTTTATCGGCGATTCATTAACCGGTATCGAACGGATTTTTGCAGCATCTTATTTTGATCTGCAGCAAATCTTATTTTATTAGGAAATAAGTCTTGTATCCATTGAGGTTTAAATCATGCTATTCGATGTGAATGAAGACTTACCTAACTGCTTGACCTAGACTTTTGTGTTCGGATGATGTAATTTTTTTGCGTTTTCATAACTTTCTAAGTACTTTCCTCAAAAAAGAAAAGGTGACCAGCTCGTTTGATCAATTATGAGAAAAACCAACCAGTTTGGCTCATATTAGATCCGTCAAATGGATGGGCAATTCAAATCGAAAATGGTTCGACTAAATAGGCACTTTAAAACAATTTGGACTCATTTTTCAAACAATACAATCCAGTAACTAATATCCAACCCAACTCATGTTGTTTTAACCTCAATATAGGAAAATTAATACTTCCATATGTAACCTCAATGCAAGAAATCTCATGCCCAAATTGACGTGAGAGTGCAAAGTGAGTGGTGTGAGACTGAATGAGGGCAAGAGAGAATGAATAAAGAGTCATAAAAGTGGATCGAATCTAAGTTATAAATTCCATATATGTTTAAACAAATTTATGTATCATTTACATAATATAATAAATCCATATGACAACTCATCTTATCATAAATGAGTTAATACATTAATTAATTATCAGTCGTGACATATCTAACTCACGGATCTGATTCTTCGAGATTGAAAGCCAATAATCAACTCGATCTAAAACTAATCACCTCTCGAAAGGATAGGTTTGGTGCCGTACACTCTCGATCAAACAAGCAGGCTAGGCCGGATCCGGATCCGATACCGCCACGCCTCAAAGATGGTAATTAATTCTCGAGGCCGAGTCAAGGCGGGTGGGCCTTTCGACGCGGAAACCCCCCATCCGACTCATGATATTCACGTTTCGAGCCGGCAGGCCGTCCCGCATCGGGAGAGGAGGACGGTAAAATGTGCGCGCAATAAGCAGGAGCAGGAGGAGGCGGACAGAGAGACGAGAGAAAAGGACGAGGCCGTTGACCGAGTTTGTCTCCATGTCCCGATTCGTTTTTGTTGTCTTCGGGCCAAAGCAGGCGGGGAGCCCCTCGAGAATCGCGTGGCCCAAACACATGCGTCGACAAAAGAGCAGTTGCCGGGGCTATCGGACAAAACATGATCCTCGCCTAACGGTCGGTTGGGATGGGATATACTTGGAGGGTTTTATGCCCGTAGATGACGATTATCCGGACACCTGCATCGCCCACATAGTTCATCGACGAGCAAAAGTACTGGCGCCCGGCGCACTACGAGCAAATTGCGTCGTTGTGAGATTTTATCAATTCTAATATGGTTTACGTGATAATTCCATTACGCTCGTAATTTATACATGAATCTAGTGAGACTCGTATGATATAACAAAATCATTGTTCCATATAATATTTGATTCATATGAAGGCATTAGGGTTTCATAGACTCACTTAAGCATTCTCTCGCTTTTCTTTTGTGAAAATGACAAAAAATTCCTAACGATGATTTAATGTGTAATGTAGTCTATAAATTTATAATTTATTTAATCTAATCTTTAAATAATATTATTATTGAACTTTAATTAACGAAAAGTAATATTGACTATTAAAGAGTAACTTGAACACGTATCAAAATTTTAAGAATTGTGTCAAACAAATTAAAAGTTTTAGGGTGATATTGTCCATTAAGCTAAAATTTATGAATTATATTAACTAAATTAAAAATTGAGAGGTCATATTTCAATGATTATTTATATCAATATTTTTTTTTTTTTCCGGCGTCAACTCCATTCGGATCTGTTAATAATTCTAAGAATTACTTCTAATGTTACTTTTCGGTTGGGAGTCGGCATATCCGCGAGGGCGGTGCCCACTCCCCCGACCCTCCCGCAGTCGGATTTTCATGATGATCAAATAAGACCAACAAAAATTACCCCCAGAAAAAAAGTAAAAAGAAAAAAAGGAAAAAAAGGAAAAAGGGTAGGAAAGAAAGAAAGAAGAGAAGAGAAGATTGTCTTGTCGGGGCCTCCTTCTATAGATCCCCGCCGACACTGGCGCTTTGCCAAAAAGTCACCCTCTCTCTCTCTCTCTCTCTGTGTGGAGAATTGACTCGTTCTACTGGCTTCAAAGTCAGTCCACTGTGCCAGGAGGGGGGGGAGGGGAGTAGATTCCAGTTCATCCCGCGGGGAAAACGATGGCGTCCATTCCACTCCATTCCCGAGAAACACACCTTCCACCATACAGAAACAAAGGAGAAACACTCTCTCTCTCTCTTTCTCTCTCCTCCGTCGAATAAAATATCCCGTTCTCACTCTCTAGCCTTCGCGACTCCAGCGCGGTCCACCACCACCGCCAGCAGATCCCTCCTCCTCCTCCTCCTCCGTATAAATACCCGCCCGTTCATCCCCCCCCTCTCTCGCGTTCGCACCGGACTCCCATCCCCGATCTCGCCTCGAAATCTTCCTCGCCCTTTCCTCCGCAGATTCGACGTGCTGCCGGCCTTGTGATCGGTTCCCCCGAGTTCGTTTCGAGCTTTCCGATTCGCGATCCGGCGGGAGTTGTTGGGGGAGGGAGGGAGGAGGAGAGATGGACGGCGGGGACGGGACGGTGCGGCTCGGGGCGCTCAGCTTCAGGCCCGACCGGGCCCTCGATTTGGCCCAGGACGTCGGGGTGTCGTCCCCCGTGACGCGGCAGAAGGCCGCCGCCGCCAAGCAGTTCATCGAGAACCACTACAAGAACCACCTCCAGGGCCTCCAGGACCGCAAGGACAGGTTCGGACGCCCGATCCCCGAATTCCTTGCTTCCTCCTCCCGCTCCCACCGACTTCGCGTCGGTTTCGGGGCTTCGCGTCGTCTGCTGGTCTCTGCTGGTCTCTGCTACTGACTGAGACTTCGGATTCGTTAGGTCGCGGCGAGCGTTGCATTTATGCCTCTCCTGAGGCACTGATTGCTCGTCTATCATCTAGAACTGGTTATGATTATAGGAGGTCTCTGTCCATGTATGGAGTCATTAATGCAATTACCGATTTTTCTGGTTTCCTTGCTTTTTAAAGAGAGAAATACGCTTGACTCTTCTGTGCGAAACGGATTAACTTGATAATAAACCTGCCTTCTTTTGCGTTCGACTCGATTTAAGATACTACCGACAATATGGTATGTGGATCCGAGACTTACCTGATTAAGTTAGATCCAGGATGTATAAGCCTAGAATCTCTGTTTTGCGCATTAAGGCATAGGCCTGTATTATGTAGATCCGATTATTAAAAAAAAAAAAAAAAAAAAAAAAAGGCAGAGTAGCGTACTGATTAATTCCGTGATTTTGGTATTAGACGGCGAGCGCTCCAGAGGAGAGCACAAGAAGCTCAGGTGTCCAGCGAGGAGCAGCAGGAAATGCTGAGGAATCTAGAGCGCAAGGAGACAGCGTACATGAGGTTGCAAAGACGGAAAGTGGGAATCGATGACTTTGAACAGTTGACTTTCATCGGTAAAGGCGCATTCGGTGAGGTAGATGCGAATGATACTTTCGTAATGGTTTTGATATTCACTGGAAGATATGCTTTGATTTTGCTTTTAAGCCAGTGCGGTTGATTCGGCATTGGCTTGATCTGTGTATGAAGTAGTTGTTTTTGAATGAGTTTCCTGGGCTTCTCTTCCACAAAAGTTCGGGAGGATTTCCTTTCTAGCACATGTTACTTATTCTTATCAGCAACATTCAACCAATGCAGGTGAGACTGTGTCGTGCAAAGAATACCGGAGAGATCTTCGCCATGAAGAAGTTGAAAAAATCCGAGATGCTTAGCCGTGGACAGGTGAGCATCTTTAGCGACTTTTTATTGGGTCCTACAGTTTGCTACTTTTGCATCTCTTTGGCTTTTTCCTCTTCGCTCTCTTTTTTGAGCAGTAACCATAACTTTGTTTCGGTTACTAATCCCATGATTTGTTACTCAATTAGCTGATTTGGTTTATTTCTCTGCATCCTTTGTCTATTATATACTGGCTGTCAGCGAGTCTTATGTTCTAGCTTATATAGTCTTGGGACTGGTTGCTCTGTAGTGTTAATGCACTATGTGCTGTGGTTCTTTAATCATGATTTGTGTGATCAGGTTGAGCATGTTCGCTCCGAGAGGAACTTACTTGTGGAGGTTGACAGTCGGTGCATTGTTCAGCTTTACTATTCCTTTCAAGATTCGGAATTCTTATACCTCATCATGGAATATTTACCTGGTGGTGATATCATGACATTGTTGATGAGAGAAGACATTCTTTCTGAAGATGTTGCACGGTTTTACATAGCAGAGAGTATTCTAGCCATCCACTCTATTCATCAACATAATTATGTGCACAGGTATTACTTTAATATTCCGGGTACATAATTACTTGTCATGACTATGAATATGTTTCAGCTTTCTGGTAATTTATAGTACTGGATGCTAAGAAGGAGTGCCAAAAGTTTAATTGGAGTGAGGTGTGGCATCGGATGGTTATATGCTTACATAATCTTGTTTATTTTCCATAGAAGTTGAAATTGAATTCTTCTATACATATGGATCTTTACACGAGTTTACAGAACCACAGTTTTGGAGAATGTCTTTTCCAAGCTAAACTCGCCTAGTGTTGCAATTGGAAATCGGTGGCTACTTGTCTCTTCTACTTGTATCTTTTCGTGATCAAGTGGTGTGTAAGCTATCAACCACGGTGAATGATTCGATTTACCAGCATCAGATGATTTTTTGCTGCTTTTTTTTTCAATAGAATGTTCTTGTCTGTTCTAATCTGTTTGAATGAGTAAAGTGGTAGAGCTTGTTGCTCGTCGACCTTGTTTGCAGCTTCTTCTCTTCAATGCACTCCTTAAGAAGAATCTTACTTCTATTATTCAATGTTTTTACTCGTATTAAACCAAAGAGGAAAGTCAAAAGATTCACTACCATCAGTCTCTTCTTCATGCAGAACACCATGCTGGCTATTGTTTGGCATGCCAATAAGCCCTTGTATTATCAACATTACATTCTTCATTTCTAGTCTTGATCTATCATTTCATGATGCTATCCTGTTGCCACTGCTTCAGTTCTTATGAACTCTTTCCGCCTTTGTTAGTGCTGCTGTTTGGTGATAGATCATACTCATGTTAGCCTTTTTATCTCTCTGTTTCTTTTTCTTCCTGAGGTAAATCATTGACCGTTGAACAACTTCACTTGTGTTTCAACATCTACATGATTTCATTCAGCTTCTGGAGCTAGAAATGAAACTCCGAGTTTCTTCTGAACAAGTTCCTTCGTGTAGGGACATTAAACCAGACAATCTGTTACTGGACAGAAATGGCCATTTGAAGCTTTCTGATTTTGGTTTATGTAAACCTCTAGATGACAAGTATTCTACAATTTTATTAGAAGATGATGGTTTAATCTGTCAAGAAAATCCAAGTGGATCCGGTGGACACTCTGGTGCTGATGGAGCACCTTGGTTGATGCCAAAGGACCAATTGCTACGATGGAAACGTAATCGGCGTGCATTGGTATCCTCCCATCTCTGTGCTCTCCAACTTTTGTTGTCCATCTTAGTCATTTTCCGGTCTTATGAAGTAATATTTTGAATTTGGAGATGATTCAATGGAAAAACTGGTTAAGGGGTCATTATCAATATGATTTATCTCCGATTAAATAATATAAATAATATTGAAATTCTAATAAAAAAAAAAGAAAATTTAATTTAATATCTATTTGGCTTATGTAATCTTATGTATAACATGGACAGGCATATTCCACTGTTGGAACTCTTGACTACATGGCGCCTGAGATACTGCTGAAAAAGGGATATGGGATGGAGTGTGATTGGTGGTCGTTGGGTGCAATCATGTATGAGATGCTAGTAGGCTATCCTCCCTTCTGTTCTGATGATCCCAGGATCACATGCCGTAAGGTGAATTCGCTATTACCTTTGGGTGGTTACAAGTTCCAAGGACATATGCTGAGTACTCAATGATTCGGTTTTGCCTCAGATTATTAATTGGAAAGCATGCCTGAAGTTCCCTGACGAACCAAAAATTTCAGAAGAGGCTAAGGATTTAATCTGTCACTTGCTATGTGACGTTGAAACAAGACTAGGGACTGGAGGAGCGGAAGAAATAAAGGTGAGTTGCAGAATAATGCTCTTTCTTTCACGCGGTAAAAGAAAATAAAATGTAAATTTGCACTTTCTGCAGAACATGCCCACCGCCACGACCACTTTGCACTGGCATTCTGAGCTGTAATTGTGCTCATACTTTTTGCAAGTTTTCTTTTCAGGCACATCCATGGTTCAAATCTGTTCAGTGGGACATGCTCTATGAGATGGAAGCTGCGTATAAGCCTACTGTTAATGGGGAATTGGACACTCAGAATTTTGAGAAGTTTCCAGAAGTGAGTACCCATTTTATTTGTCAAGGTTGTCAAGTGGGGTCACGCTAAATGATATAAAATATCTACAGGAGACTGAAAAATTTCCCTGTTTACCAAAATAAGAAATAAAGTTCCCTTTCCTGTCTGGATCAGGATCGACATAGCTTTATTGCTATGCTGCTAAATTAAAGCTTTAATGACTTGATACAGGCTGTGAATATGTCGGTCTTTCCATGCTAGATATGCACCTTTGAATTTTTCACGCTTTTGACTCTAGTAAAGTAGGCAACAAGTATGGGTGAACAAGTATCTGGCTTTCTTGCTACCCTCGCTGCAGTTTCTATTTTTTCTTTATGTTTCAGGACATGGGTAGTTTTGGATGGCTTTGATCTAATTTCAAATTTCATAAGGTGTGTGTGTTGAACAGGAAAAATGCTCTGATTTTTAGCAATATGTCCTCCAAGGAAAAGATCTATTTTTCTCTTGGCTAACCTAACCCACTGATTGACTTCCTCAGACATTCGAGAATTCCCTTGCAAATCTCAATTTTTGCATAACATTTATCAAGATTTATCCCAACGTATCTTTCTGTTTCAATGTGAGTTTTGGCTGAGATCTTCACCTTTTGACTTTCCTAGGTAGAAGGCCCACCATCTTCAACGCCAACTGTTGGACCTTGGCGGAAGGTAAGGATTCCACCTCACACTGCTTGATTACTATCCGAAGTAAAGAACTTTGTAAAACATTAACGCCCCAGCCCCCAACTCTAAACCTGGGGCAGATGCATTTAAATGATGATTCATTGCACTATATTTTCTTTTTTTTTTTTTGTAAAGCTTTCATTTGGTCCGCTGGTTCTGTTTTCACTTTGACATCACATGAGGATGATGGGTGGCTTCTTAACTGATTTTGCAGATGTTGACATCGAAAGACACTAACTTCATAGGATTTACATTTAAGAAATCAGATGTTCTTAACTCATTGGAAAGTTCAGGTATGCTGTATTTTAGTGTTGTTATTCACCGTTTGTGTATTTTGGTGAAGTAGTTGCTGTCTTCCATACAGAAAACAAAACTAACTCCAGAAATTCAATGCGGACTACAGGTGCGGACCTGAAACCGCAGGGAGTTTCAAGGACCCCATCTCTAGTATCCTTGTTAGGTAGGATTTGACACGGTCGTTGCCTAATTATTCTTCCAATATCAGACTTTACTGTAAGAGAAAGTGTCCGCACTTATCACGGTTAGAAAATCGCCTGTTCTTGAAATACCTTTTGCTCATGCTCAGGTCGGATGGAACTGCTGGAAAATGAAACTTCCGTGGAGGAGCAGAGACCGGAAGATTGAGTCGCAAATTCTACTCATTTCGTAAACAATCAGTAACGGAGAGAAGGGAAAAGGAGAACAGATATCATGATCCATTCATTTGAGACGACAATGTAAGAATTCAAATAACGGGAGCTTAAGCTTCGATGTTGTAGCATTATTTTTTTCTTTCATGACTGTATCTGGCCTAATGAGCACCTTGTTGTACAAAAAAAAAAAAAAAAAAAACAGTTTTGAGGATTCGATTTTCTTGAGCACGATCAATTCATATGATATAGACAACATTTTCCAGAAAATTTTCCCCTCAGCCGTCGACCCAGTGGACTAGCATTAACTTTTTCATGAATGGAAATAATCAATATTTTTCAGTTCTTTTCTTTTGATATTTAATCGTTGTTAATTTCAATCCAGAAAATTGTCCTCTCATCGAAATTGGAAAATGGTTGTGGGGAGATATATCATAATCTGAAATACGGAATTTGATCGGTGCGCTTTCGCATTCGCTAGGTTTTCGAACCCATGCTAAGATGTGGAATTTGATTATAAAATAGACGGGCGATGGGTCTTAAAATCAAATGACAAATGCACCTATAATAGAAAGTAGAAGCGAAGTTCGTGCGTCTGGATGCCGCCAAAGGACAACCTCCGACGGTTCAGAAAGCAAAACCCTCGTTCTTGTCAAACAAGAAAGCGAAAGAGTCGTACGAGGAAACGTGTAACTCGTTCTCGCGCCCACGCGATATTTCGATGGACCCAACACCGAGGCTTCTCGATCCCCCACCTTCTCGATCTTCGGTCGGGGGCACGGGCGTCGATCCCGACGTTTCCGTCGCCGCCCAATCTCGATCTCGTTTACCCGCTGCACATCCCGGGTTCCCGAGCGGTCGGTTTTACCCGGTCGACGGCTACGTGTGGGCCGTTGGGGGGGTTCCCCCGGTTCAAGAAGAGAGAGAACACGTTTTACTCTCCGGTCCGTATTTTCATGGGCTTCCCACGTACTTCGGCCATGTGACGAAAACACGCACGAGAAAGCCCCGGCGGAACGGAGACCAAAAAAAAAAAAAAAAAAAAAAGAGAAAAGAAGAAAAAAAGAAGAACGAGGACAGAAGGGAAAAGGGGAAGGAGAGAGAAAAGTGCGCGGAACTGGGGGGCGCGGGCCCCACCCTCCCCATCCGCCACGTAATCGAAAATGTGGAGATTTTACGGAAGGAAAACAGCTGCTAGCTAGAGGCGAAGATATTTTCGGCCCCGAAAATATCTGGCCTTGAGCTCATCATCGCCGGTGACGTGGCGCGTGTCGGCCCCTTGACACGTGTAAAAAAGCGGTGACAACTGTATCGCCATCTTCCCCCCCTAAGCTCGCCCCCTATCGCCCCCTCCCCTTCCCTCGCTTCTGCATTTTACTCTCTTATTTTCCATTAATAAACCCAAAAATTTCCCCAATCCCTCTCTCTCTCTCTCTCTCTCTAAGGCTTGGCCGTCGCCGTGGCCGTCGCAATGGAAGCGCCTCGCAGAACTGATTCCTCCGGGACGAGTTCGGGGACCTCGAACGAGTTCCCCCACCGGGAGCCCGCGATTCCGGTACGATCGGCATTTCTTTTTCTCGCTCCCGCCTGTCGACTTTCTTTTCCGTTCCGTCGTTCGCTCCTCTCCTGCTTTGGCCGTTCGTCTTCTCCTGACGGTGGTCCTCGCGCGGCGGCTGTGGGTTTCGCTTTGGATTCCGAGCCCCGCCGAGACGGGAAATCCCGCGCCGGAGGGTTTCGATTCCGGTTGCTGATTCTCGAGCTCGATCGGTTGTGCTTTTCTTGATCTTGTCCGTCGCCTCTGGTGGCGGGTTTTGCGAGAATGCGTCGCTGTTGTTGTTGAGGAGGAGTTGCGTTCGCGTCCGATTGAAGCGCCGGCCGCCCGGAGAAGAGGCCGCTGCTTGACGTCCGTAGCGCGAGCGGATCGCGATTAAATGACATTGCAGCGAGCTGCGTCTGGTCCTGGAGTCGTTCGAAAGGGGATTTCCCCTATTTCGTAATGAAAACAGACCGTGTGCTTAGGTTTCTGCTTTGCCTACGACCGTCCGTTGTCCTTTTGATGGATTTGAGGCTGAGGTAGATTGGAATCTGATTACTTGAGTGAGGCTCCTTCCCGAACCGCACTCGCCATTACAATCTATTGTCGCGAGAGCTAATTGTCAAGCAGACAGCGGATATGAGCTAATTCCCCCAAAAAAAAAAAAAAAAATGAAATTTAATTTGCTTATGATGTATTTCTGCTTGGCTTGTTCTCCTCTTCCCTTCAAGAGAGGAAGAGAAGTTGAGAATTGTTTATCTCCATCGGTGGGATAACATCTTTCTATTGATAAGCAGCTACTAAAGCAGATGAAATTGGTGGTGATTGTTTCTCAGGATCTTCCAGGCGCAGATTCCTCGAATACAGAGTGGACAGATGAGAAGCACAGTCTTTATCTTAAATCGATGGAGGCTACTTTCGTGGACCAGTTATATGATTCCATGGAGTTACTTGGTTGGCACTTGGAGAAGGCAAACTTCTTGGATCCTCAAACCAGGCAAAGCAGCAAACACCCTTATTCATCCTCTGGCCAGGTTTGAATTGATATGAGTGCACAATAGTCGTTTCTTAACTAGTCAATGGCATCTCATTGGTTGTTGTTCACAGAGCTCTTTACTCACTCTTATATCCAGTTCAAAGTTCTTAGAGATGGCTCTTGGAAGAAGATCGACTTTGAAAGACCTCACTTGCAGGTAGAGAAAGCAGATGGTTCGCGTGATCTCATAAAAAGTCAATGGATCCAGCATTTTCGACCTGCTTCTAGGCTCCCAAGGTTGGGATCTCCTAAGGTTGGATCCAGTGGAAAAGGGAAAAAGTCTCTTGCCTATGCATCAGCTGGAAATCCAGAGCAGTTTCATGCATGCCACTCTTACTTTGGCAATCAAGTTGATAACGGCAATGCAGGTGATCTAGTTATTTCTGATGTATGGGTCTACTTGATTTTTCTTTCACTGGCGTTCCCATACATGTGCACAATGGTTGTGGTTCTTACCGTTTTTACAAGTATCATTTTCTATGTTCTAAGTGTAGATGAACTGCCTTTAAATAAGGAGGCGAAGCAAAGCTATCTTTTGGAAGATTTTTGACTGATGACGCTGTTTGAGATTTAAATGTTGACAGCTTAAGAAAATACTTGCTGGAATGGATCTTTCTTCTTCTTTTTTTACATTGACGAAAGAAATATTTGCTTTTCTCTCGTCAAATGCAGCTTAGAATGTTTAGTAAGAAACAGGTAATCTAACTTGTGAGTGTAAAATGTGAACTTCTGAATTCGACATTGTGAATATCACCAGTTATCCACTATTGAGCTGAATAAACATGTTCTATAATTTCATCTAATCATAACGGCAAGTTAAATCCTTGCACTCGTCCTTTTCTACCTTACTGCGACAACTCATTGAATCCATGAAAACAAATGCAATAGTCTCAGCCCTTTGTTATTATATGGCAATCTTTTGCCATTTATTAACCCTCTTCTCCCTTCTAAAATGTATCATTACGTGACTCATGACTGATGGAGTGCTCACTACAGTCATACTAAAACCCATTTCGCTTGATATTGATGAAAAAGAAGACACTTGAGACATGTAGATTCGTAGAACCTGCCTTTGGCTGGATTTAATGCTCTTGGTTTTTGCAGAGGTTACGGATCAAAACTTTGTGGATGAAGATATAGGAGGAAGAAAGGGGAGCAACATAGGCAGCGCAAAGAAGGCAAAAACTTCGGGGACGGATTCTTCAGACAATGACCAGGTAAATTTCAATTCAATACCAGTCGCTCAGGACTGGGCTTCCCAGCTTACATATATTTTACCTGGTTTACAAGGTTGTTCCGTTCAGCAGACCTGCCTTGACTGGAGACGCCGGTGAGAATTGGGCCTCCTCATCAAGATGGAAGGATTTCTACGGTGGAGGCTGAGGGAACATTCTCTTTTTCTCACGGCCTAATATCAACAAGTAACGTGAATTTGGATTTGCATGCACCATCTGCGTGCTCGCAAGAGAGGATTCAATTTTCTAGAGACGAGACCTGCGCATGGGGGTGCTCTTTTTACCTCTCTGAAAAGAGGTGCACAATGCATATTCCGGCTCGGGCAATGGTTCGGAACACGATCTTATATACTTGTACAACTCTACATATTGATGTGCTGACACAGGTTAGTCGGGGCTAATTCGACTAGGAGAGAACAAGGTGATGATTGATTGTACTAACATAACAGGGTTGTGGGGGATCATTTTCTCGTTTTTGAGTTGATTGATGCTGTAGATCTGTGGACCTCGTGTTACCTGTTAAGGTTTATATGAACCACAATTTGATTTATTGTTGTCATAGTGCTTTACAGAAACGATGGATGTTTTAATTCGTAATGGAGTCGTTTAGAGCTATTCGATTATACAACAGAGGAGCATTCATTTGTGGATTATGTGTGGCGATGTTAAAAGCCCTGGTCTCTCGAGACGAGCATACAAATTTAAGCCAAAAACAGCAACATTCACTTTGCTGCAAAAGGACACATTTAGTGATAGGTGAGTATGTGTTCTTCGAGAGCTTGGCAATTCGAACCGTTACAAAATTGCCATTTCATATAATTTTTGTCCGCAACAGTGCCCCCATAGCACTTCTCTAAGGTAGCGCATGAGAACATTCCCCGGTCAAGGAATCTCTATTCTTTGATTCCCTGGAACAAAAAAAAAATAGAAATCCGTTTGATAACGGGTAATTTTTTTTTTTTTTTTTTTTGTTTCCGGGAATAGAAACTTAGTTCGGGAATGGTTTTGGAATAGAAACGAGAAGTAAAAAAAAGTTACTTTTCGTTTCTGGCCAAGAATTCCCAAGAACAAAAATAAGAAATAAAATCGGCTAATGCTAATTTACTTTCACCCTCTTCCATTTTCACCTCTCCCTTCGTCCGCTTGCCTCTCCCCGATCTCATCTCCGATCGCCCCTCGCCGGTCTCGTCGCCGCCGATCTCGTCGTCGCCGGTCCTGTTGTCACCGGTCTTGTCGTCACCGCCGGTCCTCTCTTCGACTTGGATCGCAGCCAGTCCTGTCGCCTCCACCTCTCTTTGGTGCCGTCAATCCCATCATCACCCGCTCCACCGCCCGGAACTGCCTCCACATTTCCGTGAGTCCCGTCGCCTCCTCCTCCATCGCTGCCCCCGCGATTCACTTATGTCTTGCTCGTTCTTACTTTGCTGTGATTCGCGCATTCAAAGATCGTGTTTCGAGCCGTTCCGGTCGGATCCGTTCCGATGGAATCAATGGAATCGCGCGTTTCGTCGGTCAGTTTTGGCCGTAATCGCAGAATCTAGGTCCTGTACGCTGCGGCATCAGCTCAGCATAGCAAATCAGGGTCGATTCGTCGTGTTTGGGAGTTGTGCGGATGCGCGTGCAAGCGCGTAGTTGTTTGGAGGTTGTTTTGATTGTCGCCGTGTTGTATGAGTCGGTGCTCGCGGCTCGAGGATGTTCCGACCGTGCAGTGAAGGATGAGGAGATGAGTGGTTATATCAGTTGGATCGATGAACTGACGAGAGTGGATTGTTTTTGTTGATATAGCCCCGTGCTTTTCTGTAGATCATCCACAAAGAATTTTGTTCAGTGGCTACATGGCCTTTGTTGTCGATTCATTAACCGCGGCATCTCATTCCTCCATCTAGCAACGTTACAATTGCAAAGGAGCTGATGTGATGCTAATAAGTGTTCATTCTTGATTCGCCTTTTTTCTTTTTTTTTCGAATGAATTAAATGAAATACTTTTGGTTTAGATGGAGTAAGTTAAGAGTCTTGCCTTCTAGGTAATGTCTAGTATGACTGAGCATTCCTTCTTAATATGATTGTTCGAAGGGATATATTTTCCCGAGTAGTGTCTTGTTTCTTGTTTGTCATGTGAATTCCTCATCTTTACCACCTTGTTTTTCCCTCCTCCTGGTGCTATCGACCTGACTAACAATTCTTTCCTTGCAAAATGGCTCGATCTCCTAGATACCTTTTGGAGATGCTTTGTTTTCTGCTTTATGTTACAACTTTGCATAGACTATAATGGAGCAAGTTTACTTAGCATTCCTTCTCATATGATCATTCCAGCGTGATATTTCCAGGCTAATATGTTGTTTGTTTTTTGTTATGTGAATTCCTTATCTTCTCTTGTCACTATTTTCTCCTTCTTTCACTATTTACTTGACAATTGTTTACATGCAAATGGCTCAAACTTTAGATGCCTTTTGGACGTTCTTTGTTTTCTGCTGTAGTTACAACTTATGACTTACTAATATAAAGTTCCAAATGGTGTCTGGCTTGCTTGAGCCTGTTGGAATCGAATAGCATCAAACTGTTGTCAATGTGGAATTGTTAACACCATAGAACAAGCGTACTTGAACACTTGTAATTTGTATTTACACAATATTATGGCAAGCATTTATTAGATTACTACTTTTTATGAGATTTATACAGCTAGGCGTGATTTTTCAGGTTTCTGGAAAATTTCAAAATTTGTGATGTTGATGATCTATAGCCAATAAGTTTGACATGATTGCACAGTCTCAATATATACTCATCCTCCAGTAGTATCTTCTAAAATACGCCCAAATGTAATCACTCGTACCTTCCAAATAAATTGTTAACAGTGTTTCCTACCTTATAAGCTTAAAGAATTTCCAGAAGCAAGAGCAGTTTATTTTCTCTACATGCATGTTGGTTCACTTCTACTTAATCTTTGTCTTATGTGATCTTGATCTCGCACTTGATTATTTTTTCTTTACAGTTCGTATATTGATTGATCAGGATCTCAATTATCAGCAAATAAAAATGGAGAAGTTAATTGAAAAAAAAAAAAAAAACCGTCTTATTATTGGTTCGCTTTGTTTGCACACGCCAGACTCATCCTAGAGGAAGTAATGTATGGTTCTTCTTCACATGTTGAGCTTTTCATCAAATCATGTTGTCGAGACTTACATTTGACAATGACAAAAAAAAAAAAAAAAAAAAAAAAGATTAATCATAGACAGATGGAAGATTTTTCAAGTCCTGTATATGTCAACTTTACCATAAGGCACAGTAAATTTATTATTTGTAATATTGCCAATTGATTAAACAATACTACCACTTTTGCACTGTACTCTACTTCTTGAGGAGGCCTTTGTAGGCAACACAAAATGGAAACTGTGGATGGCTAGGAAATTCTCAGAATCTTGTCTATGATAGCTCCTGTGAAATAATTGAAATGCATGATTGTGTTTAGAATTTCTTTCTATGACTATTCTCTTAGAGTTGACCGTACATCAAATTCGGGAGAGGATGTTAACATTACCATTAATGCAGGCATTTATCTATATTGCATTCCCTTTCTAGATTATACTCCACACGGTGCCAACATAGATAAGACTTGTTAGTATTGGTGTCCATGTGGAGCTCGAATACTCTTAATAAGTAGCTTTTGATAATTCTTAAGGAGCCAAAGGCAAACCACCACTTCATTTGTGGTAAAGTAGTCAGTTCGAATCAGTCTTGCTTGTTTGATTTTTAGATGCTATTGCTTTACTAAACTTTGGCATTGATGCATGTAGTTTTTTTTCCCTAGAGAGAGAGATGAAGGATGCACTTACATAGGCAATGGCACTATGGTCCTTATGAGTGAATAATTTTTTTGAGTGACTTTAGGAGATAAAATTTATCTTGCTTCTACTGGTGTACTTCATTAAGCTACTCTTTTCTCCTGTGGAGCCGGTGATATTGATGTTTTGGTGAGAAGATGTAATCTATGATATTGGCTTGTGTCAAATTGGGTAACATAGTGAAACCACGTGTAATATACGCACCTTAGATATTTAATTTATGCATGACTCATGTCCATGTGGATCTTCCTTATATAGTTGAGTTTTGAGGAAAGAATTTTCTTGTTTCCCTTATGCTATGATTAGGAGATGAGAGAAAGGGGAGAGTGTTTTCTTAAGTGGAAAATGTGGATAATTTTCAAATTTCTGTGAGAAGGAAAATGAGGGAAAGTATGATTTTTTTTTGGGATTTGCCACACTACTTTGCATCTCCTCCCTTTACCTAGCATTAAATGAGGACTTATTTTGTTTGGAAACAGCAGCATTAGAATGGTTGTAAACATGTATCATTTGATTGAATCTGCCCACGTTAAAGTGAGTTCAGGAAGCGGTACGACAAGACATAGAATATATGATGGGGCATTTGAAATGATGAAAATGAATATAGTCCATTACTCCATATGGTGACTCTAGTGAGTGGAATAATGCTTAGTGGAGGATATTGTGACAAGTTAGCTTTCAATTATTGGTGTTAGGGCTTTAATCAAAATTCCGGACTTAAAAAGATAAGAATCCTTTGATTACTTTAGTATCATCGTTGTGTCTGAAATTTTCTGAATCCATCAGATTTCAACAACGAATCAGTCTTTGGAGGTAAATATGGCTTATCTTTCTAAGTTAACACATCTGAACCCCAAAAATGCTAGTGTAGTCATTCCGAAACAACTTGTTAGGCATGTTTTGCTATTGGTTTTGGATAATTCTTTCACACTTAAATTGTGGTTCTTGGAATACTTCTCTGTGTAGATCTTATCGACTAATATGATGCTTTGTAGAAATCAAAGAACATTCCGGCCTAAAAAGAGTGCGCCTTCAGGGAGTAAGGTTCGTTCGATTTGTTTAGCTATCCTTCTGGTCATTTCTTATCTGATAAGTGCCCCTCTTCTCCCTATCTCTTTATGACTCTTATAATTTTTGTCTTCAATTTGAGGAGCATCTACAAAAATTTTAAAGGCATATTTTTGCATGTCACTCCATTTATGTACTTGTGACAATGTCCTGTTCTTGTTTCTCTTCTGTGATTTGTGTTTGCTGATTTTCCTGTTTTGCTGTTTTACTAGTTCTATTTTGCTGATTTTGTTGGTTCTTTGTTTACTGATCTTGCTGGTTCTTTGTTTTGAGGAGCAAATTGTCTTGAAAAAATATATAATAATGGAAGGCAGGAGCATGTTGCACTTTCTTTTTAATTGTCTTGAACTCATATGTTGTTCAACTAGTAAAGGTTACATGGCATCCCAAAAAGAGGCATTCACCGCAAAGTAGATTGAGCCTTTAACCAACTTGTTCGTCAGTTTGTTAGTAGAAGAGGTCAAAAAAGGAAATCGCACTTCTTCTACTTTCAACAAAGCAAGGTGGAATAACATACGAATAGAGTTCAACAAACGAGCAGAACTTCAATATACTGCAGTACAGTTGAAGAATAAGGTGAACAAATTGAAAAAACAGTATGCTAGTTTCAAGAAACTTCTTTCACAATCCGGATTTGGCTAGGATAATGTGAACAAAAAAGTTGTTGATGATCCAAGTATATGGGAATCTCATATCAATGTATGATTTAACCTTTGATCATTTTCATATCACTATAGATGTAAATCCAATATGTTTAATTGTATTGCTGATATATGTCATCATTGTGAAAATTGCAGGATAATATTGAGTGGGCGAAATTCAAGAAAGATGGGTTTCCTCAATATTCTGACTTGTGTATTGTATTTGGTGATACATATGCTACTGGGGACCATGCAGCAGGACATGCCGAAGATTTGGTGATGTTGGATGAACTTAACATTGGTGGTGATGATGCAGATAATAGACTAGAGAACTTTGGTAAACAGCATGTTAATGAGGAAGTTTTTATGTCTGAAAACACTCCTTCTCCAGTTCATGACAAACATAGGATGGATAAAACTCCAAATACTAAGAGGAGAAGGAAGAGTCAATCATTTGGTGTTGCTAGCACTTGTAAAGCCTTGCAAGAGATGATCAAAAGTAGAGTTAATCAATCTGTGAGTGGTTCTGTCAACTCACAAGTGACATCACCATCTACAGACCCATTCTCCATATCTGTGGTGATTGATACCCTACTTGCCATACCTACGTTGGACCAAGATCTGTACAGCAAAGCAGTGGAGCGAGCCAGCGTTAATGCCACGTGGAGGGAGGGTTTTATCAAAACCCCAGCTGAAAGGAGATATGGACTTCTCCTACGTCTTTAGTGGATGTTAGGAAATATGTCGTGGATTGCATGGAGTTTTATTAGACTACGTTTTTTGTGTTGTTGGTTGTTATTTTGTTCAAGATATTGATGTTGAGACTTTTGCATTTGTGTTGTGGTTTGGATATAATGGGTTGTGCTGAATATTTATATTTGGTTTGCCTTTTCACTCTATTATTTATGTTATTGGTTTCTATTGTTTTTTATTTTTATTTTTACATATATCTATATTAATTTTTTTATATTTGTGTAATGGCATACTATGTAGCACCGACACGTGACACGACACGAGTGTCCGACACGACACGACACGTCGACACATCATTTCTAAAAAATAGAGAATTCCGACACGTTGCGACACGTTATATATTAAATAAATATTTTTATTTTTAATTAATTTGATTAAAATTCAGTATATTTACTTTTAAAAATTATTTTTAATCTCATTTATTTATTTTTCTGATTAAAAAAAAAAAAAATCATTAAGGTCCACCCCACTCTCTTCTTTCCCCATCCATTTCCCCCACTCTCGAATTTATTTTTCTTTCCCTCCCCATGGTCCATTCCCCCACCCCCAAATTTATTTATTTTTCTTTCCCTCCCTACCACCGTCCATTTCCCCCCACCTGTCCTTGTCACTTTCCCTCTCCCAAAATACGTAATAGCCCATCAGACTCCCCTTTTTTTTTTTTTTTTTTTTTAATTATTTCTGAGTTTCTTATAAAAAAACCCTAGCTCCTTTACTCCTCCTCCTCGCCGCTCGGGCACGACCCTTCCTCTTCTCCTCCTCACGACCCCTCTCCTTCCTCGCCGCTCGATCCCCTTCCTCGCCGCTTGCCGCTCCTCGCTCCTCGCCGCTCGCCGCTCCTTGTCGCACGACCCCCTTCCTCGCCGCTCGCTGCTCACCGCACAACCGCCTTGCTCTTCTCTTCCTCTCGCCTTCGGTCCTTTCTCCCTCGCAGTTGCAGCCCCGTCGGATCCATCACAGTGGCGGCCCTCGCCTCAGTCTATGCTCGGTTGTCTCTCGCCGTCGCTCGTGGTCTGCTCCCTCGCCGTCGCTCGTGATCTGCTCCCTCGCCGTCGCTTCCACCCGCTTCCACCCACCCGGACACGCGTGTCGAAACGTGTCGGGCAAAGGTTGACCATGTGTCGGATTTCGGACACGCGGTCAACGCGTGTCCGGCTGTGTCTGAGCGTGTCGACGTGTCCGACACGCTCCGACACGTGTCGGACACGACACGGAAGCACGGACAACGTCATAGATGGCATAGGTACTATGGAAGATGAATCAAATAGTGTGTCTAATGAAGAGGTAGCAGCAGTTGAATGGTATTTGGATGACTTTGATATTGACATAATAATAGCATGGTTATCTCTTGTTACTTTGGACATGTGTTTGCATACGAAAGAGCTTATTAGGGACAGTAAATTATCAGGAGCCAAATGGGTAAGGGAAATTGTTTATGGACATTCATATAGGATATATGAAGCATTCATGTTAGAGAAACATGTTTTCCTTAACCTATGTGATCTAATGAAGGCAAGAGGTTGGTTGAAAGATTCTCGATTTGTAAGGGTAGATGAACAAGTTGGGATTTTCTTATCTATGGTTGGTCACAAAAACTCAAATAGAGATTTATGTGAGAGATTTCAACGTTCGGGACAAACAATCAGTAAGTTCTTCACTCTGGTATTAAAAGCGCTTCTTAAATTATCAAAGAAGATTATCAGGCCGCCTTCTTTTGATATTGTTCCAGAGGAGATTCTTATCAATCCTAACCATGCATGTTACTTCAAGGTATGATTTTAATATCACTTTTACGTTATTAAAATAAATATAGTTGATAATATTGTCTAACGCTATAATTTCATAAAATCGCAACTTTTACGTTATTAAAATATATATAGTTGATAATATTGTCTAACACTATAATTTCATAAAATCGCAGGGTTGCATTGGTGCTATTGATGGGACCCACATTAATGCATCCGTCCCTATATCGAAACAAATCCCATTTAGCGGCAGGAAAGGGACCACCACTCAAAATGTGACGTGTGCCTATTCGTTTGATATGAGATTCACTTTCGTATATGCTGGGTGGGAAAGATCTGCCAATGATTGTCGAGTTCTCTCGGCAGCACTCGAGACTCCTTGATTGCAATTTCCTCAACCACCACCAGGTATTTGTTTTGTCTATATTAAGTGATTTTCTTTATGATTGTATAGCTATTGCATATCATAACAAATTTATGTATATATTCTTGTAGGGAAATACTAGGTAGTAGATTCTGGTTATGCATCACCTCCAGGATTTTTAACTCCATTTAAAGGTGAACGGTATCATTTGAATGAGTATAGGGGTAGAATGAGACGGCCTAGAACATCAAAAGAATTGTTCAATCATAAGCATTCTTCATTGAGAAATGTTATCAAGAGGTCATTTGGGGCATTAAAAAATCGCTTCTCAATTTTGAGACACATGCCTCCATTTTCAATTCGAAAGCAAGCATATATTGTAGTCGTATGTTGTGCTCTTCATAATTATATTCGCGACCAAGACAAGATGGACAGGAACTTTGCCCTTTATGGAGATCCAGATTATCCACTTGGATCTACAGAAGACGAGGTTGTTGATGATGCATCACGTGATGAGGCAGTTGAGATAAACATGATCAGGAAAAATATTGCAAATATGATGGCAAGGGATCACAATATGCAAGAGATTCCATGACTTTTTATTTCCGACTTTTGCGATGTGTTTTTTGTTTTTTGGTGAAAACTTTTGTGATGTGTTTGTAAACTATTATGAATACATTTCTATTAATAGTATTAAGGTCATCCAATTTTATCTCCATGAGCATAAATGCCATTGAATGTATCATAAATGTAGACAAATAGAATAGAAGCAAATGGTGAGCTATTGTATAGTTGACACTTCAAGACCTACAAACCGCCGTCCAAAGCTTGTATGCTAGTCAAGAAAGAAAAAAAAAAAAAAAGCAAAAGAGGAGAAGAAAAACACCTCATTTTATCAAAATTAGCCAAAACCTTATAACGACATCAAGGTAATTCGGAAGAAGCAAGGTAAGCATTAAAATGAGATGCATCAACGGTTCAAAAAGCAAGAGACTGAGGTCTTTACCAAGTGTTTTAGGAGCATACTATGAACTAAATGCATAATGACAACAAAGCCACGCCATGTATGCACCATTCCAACAGTTGAAAATTTCCAACCCCAACCCGACTTCCATGTCAAGATTAGAAGAGACTAAAATCCCCAAGCCACGCATGCACTAGAATTACAATTTTTTTTTTTTAAAGAGTAAAAACTTAGTCCCAAGGAAATGAGCATAAATTAATTTGGCTGACAATATCACGTGTGCTTTTTTCGCAATATTTGCTATACCAAACATTAAAATTCGCAAAAAGAAAATATATTATTGAGAATTATAGTTCAAAACATCAGTTTGTGAATATTGATTCCAACAAAGTGCTACATAAATTCAATACGCTATAAAACATAAGTGAAGATCCTCACATATAGATATAAAATAATAGTTCACGTTCCATTACAATACCACCTATGTTACAAGCATATTTGACTAGAATGCTTACACCAAAGCAAATGTATTATTAATCTAATGATATTTCGATCTTGTCAATTTTATGTAATATTAAATTTATTCATTTTTCTTATTTTTAATTTTTAAAAAAAAATAAAATTTGGAATAGAAATTTTTGCAGTTACCAAACATGTTTCTATTTTTTTCTATTCCATAAATAGAAATTTTGTGCGATTACCAAACGTGTTTCTGTTCTTTTTTGTTCCAGAAATAGAAATTTTGTATAGTTATCAAACGGGTTTTTTTGCTCAGAAATTATTCCCCAGAATAGAAATAGAAAAGAACTATTTTTGAAAAAAAATTGTTCCCCGGCCAAGAAATGTTGCCATGCACAGCCTAAAAGAACGGAGAATTAAAAAAATTAAGAATTTAAATTTATTATATTTTTGTCAATTCAATCTTAAATTTTCTAATTATGTTAATGCTTTTATTAAATAATTATCTCAATGGAGTTTTAAACGTTTTTCATATTTTGATAAATGAGTTCATCCGATTAAATTTGATTGGAAATATATTATATGAATGTCGGTAATTTTACGTGACACACAAGATGATGGTGTAAATAATATTTTAATTTTTTTCAAATTATTTATATATATTTTTCTTTTTTTTCGTCTTTCCTTCTTTTCTTTTTAATTGTGACTTGCGAGAGTCGTCGAGTGCTCGTCAGCCATTGGTTGAGGGTAGTGTTGTGGTTGACTTGTGACCCTCATTCAGCCTTACCTAGATCTAGGTGAGGGTACCATGACAAGGTCAATATTGGCCAAATTTGAGCAAAGCCAAGCAAACATAATGGTCGAGGAAAGGCCAACTTTTGGGATGTTACATATATACGAGATTGATTTATAAAACAATTTACTTTTGGGGGCGGGAGAACCACTTCTTTCAAACTGAGTAAAACAATTTTGACAAAGATGAACCACTTCTTTCAAACTTAATGAAGGTGCAACCATGGTTGATTGGCTGAAAACATCCATACATTGTTGCGAACTAGCTTTCTGAATCTCAGGTTTCAACACTACTAGCACCTCCTTCACACTATTTCTCTGATTGATCGTTTCTTGAACAGCTTTCTCGCTACACGATCTATCATTGGTCAATTGAAGGTTCAGTTTAGCCACATTGATTCCCATCTTGAGAAATGAATCTTCGTCCACCTTCACCTTTCCCCTTTCACGGAATTGGAATCGGCCATCTAAGATGGCTTTTTGCAACTGATTTCTGAAAATGATGGAGTTGTTGGTGGTGTGGCTCCCTGAGTGATGCCATTTACAAAATATCCTCCATTTTTTCTCATTAGCCGATGGAATCACATGCCCTTTTGGAAGCTTCAACTGCCCATATTTCAATAGGTGATCAAATTTTTCCTTAGCTTTGGTGATGTCGAAAGAATAATCCTTGCCAATCTCGGCCATGTTCTCTTGGTCTTAGATGACCGACTAGCATTACTCTTTGGACTGGACAAAGCAGGACATACATATGGTTTCCCATTGATCATTTCCGCCACACATACCTCGACCTCATCATCAGACTTTGAGTCCAAGTCTTGCCCGACCATTGCTCCCTCCAAACTTGGGTACCTATAATTGGTTTCCTTGGAGGAGTTTCTTCGCCGCTCTTTCATCAGTTGTTCGTAACTAGCTGCTCTTGATGCCAAAAGGAACAGGTCATAAAAGTCTTGCCCTTCCAATTTCTCTTGCAGATTGAAATTTAGCCCCTTCAGGGCAATTAAGATGCATTCTCTATTAGTCGAATTGGTTTTACACCTCTTTTGTAGCTTCCTGAACCTCGCGATGTATTTCTCCACTGATTCACCTTGTAATTGAGTCAGCTAGATCGGCCACAGTTACCTCCGACTCAGCTCGATAAAACTGCTCATGGAACTTGTGTTCCAACTTGTACCAATTGTGAATTGAGTTGGTGGCTAATTCATGTACCATGTAAAGGCCAATTTAGGCAAGGAGTTGGCCAACAACCTTAACTTCAAATAAATCATCAGCCCCAGCTTCTCCACATTGCACTGTTAAGCGGGCAATATCTTCAATGGTTGTTAGGGACGCCTCTCCTGAGAAAAGTACAAATTCAAGCACCTTCTACCCCCTGGGGAATTGGTGAACCCTATCGATCAGGTATGGTTTCCTCTATGTCGGCCTAGGGCCTGACATCAATTCCAACTTGCTGAAGAGCCTAAATTACATGATTCCTTTCCTAATCAATTGGCATTGGCGTTGGAATAGGAACTGGTTCCAGGGCGAGTTAGTCTAGTCTTTGATACTCCATTCCCCTTTCCCAAAACATTCCTTGTCCTTTGCCTCCGATTTGATTAGGATACTGGCCGGCAGGTTTGGTTTGGAATGGATTAGTCATGAGCTTGCCCCCTAGCGTTACTTTGCTTGGGACTTTGGCTTTGGTCGACATTAATTCGTGCCTCAGCTTTGTTTTTTTCATCATGATATGAACGTTCCTATATTGCAAGTCGGGTTTAGGTGGAGGGGTTGGAATGTCATAAACCTTAATGGCCTTTTCTTTGTCCTGCAATAGGGGTCAGACTTTCATTTAACCCACTAGCTTCTCGACTTACTTTCCAACCGACTCCATAGATCTTTGGTTATCCGAAAGCAAGGCTTTAAGGATAGTAGCCTTTTGTTGAATCATAAACTGCATCAACTCATTATTTGATTCCTCAATCTGTCTATTGTCTTCAAGCGGCGAGATCGTCACTCTTGAGCCTGATGGTTGCAGCGGCAAACGGATTGACTTCCGTGGCCGTGCATGAAGATCCATCAGAAGTATCCTCATCCTCGACCGTTGGGAGGTAGGCTCCTCGGCCTCGGGAAGTGGAACTCCCATGGGGTGTTGCAGGCGTAGCGATCTAAAACCTATTCTTAGCATCAAAGAGGGAATTCAGTGAGGCTTCCTTTGTCAACTTATCCCATAAAGTGCATATTCGGTCAATTAGTCTAACCACTCCCTTACTAATGTCTTTCAAATCTGTTTATTCTATAATATAAATGTGAAAGTAGAGTAGCTTGCAAAATCTATAGTATCTATGAAGGGCATTTGTATCAATGCATTCTAAGTCAATGAAAAAAGAGGATTTCGAAAACCGAGAGCAGTTCCTACTACAAATGTAGTGAAATCAATAAAGTTGAGGTAGTGTCAACTGTATTTCAAATTGCCTACAAGGCTTCTAAAAAACGCTTTAATGAGATCGCTTCCCACCTTCTCATCTCAGAAAGTGTCTAAGGTTGCATGCATGTTTTAGGTCGTTTTCTCTTTCAATGCTTTGAAAGGACCAAAGAGAAGGCTTACTCCTTGCTCAAGTAAGTACCTCGACGGTCATCCCAATGAATTGCCACACACTCATTCCAACTAAACGGTGCTTGTTAAGGGGAATTCCTTCTTTTTTTTGTCTAATCCCAACCTCGCATTCAACCTCCTCGTCCATCAATCCCATTCGTGGATCTCTTATTTACTATGGAAAGAACCTCCTCGGACATTAACATTGATCCAGTTTAGGCAACTTCTAGTCCTGGGAAAGGAAGGTAAGGCGGAATCTCATTTGTAGATTAAGTATGTAAAAGTTCCTTCCTCAAAAAGCTCCCCATCAACAGTGGCGATAACATAAGACAGGGAAGGCACATCCAAAAGTTCCCCATCTCACTCAAGAACGATGTCCTTCTTTCCAAAGCGATTCTCTTTTGTGTTTGGATATCTTGACTTTTGAGGCCATCTTATTATACGATGCATGCCTCCTCTTACTCTTAGCTAGATTCTCTGCATCCTGGCTTTCTAGTCCTCCACCTATCTCTTCCTTCTTATAATAACAGATAGCGAAAGATGTTAGGCACACTCTTATTTAAACCTTGCAAATCTCTCTTAGCTCCCAAGTCTATTCTGATTCAGGCCCTTCTTGCATCTCAGAGGGCTGGCTTGAATGAGTGTCGTCCCTTTGATCTTGATGACTACGACCTAGAGATGGTATCGGTTCGACTCTGATTATGATGGAAGATCTCTCCTTTCTCTATCCTCTTAGGCAATGAATCCTTGTTGATTGAAAGTTGAGTAGAATACCTTGTTATAAGAAGAATTAATCCTTAATTTCCTAAAAGTTCTTTAAGGAGGTCTTCTTTCTCCCTCCGAGGGGGATTGAGGGGGGGAAACGTTCCGATATGATATTCGCGTTGGATATATGAAGCAGAAGGAGAAGCAAGTTCCTTTTCCCAAGCTTTTCCTCAATAACCTCGAGGCAACAATTTCATTCCATCTCATTTAACTTGAAATTCAAGGGCAGGATAAAAAGGAAAAAGGTCTAATCATGGTTCCATTTATTGCGAGTCGTACAAACAAAGTTCTGGGGCGACATTCGCCTTCTTTTCCGCACCTAGCTCTAGGAATCAGTAACCAATAGAGCAAGGTTCCTTAGCCAGTCTTTCCGTTCAAGAACTTAGACATTCTGAGCAAAATGTCGCTTTGAAAAAGAAGGATAACACGTCGAAGGCTTCTTTAGGATGGTGGGAAAATTTATTGGAACCGGAGCTCATGAAGCATCCTTTTTGGCGCGGAAAGGGGGTGAAAGCAATTAAAATAACCAAAAGTCACATGGGGACTCCTTCATTTTTTAAGGTAAGAGAAAGAAGCGGGAGGAAACCACAATTGCGCTCCCCAGAGAGAGGGTTGACCCTACTAATCACGCCCACCGTGAAGGTTCCGAGGCCATCGTCGGCATGCTGCTCGTTACTTTCACAATCTACTGCCTTCCTTACCCGAAATCACACTTCCAAACTTTCTTCACTCACACGATTTCAATGCCCGTGGGATAAGGGTCAAGTTTCCATTTAGACCTTATTATTCCACCCTCAACACTTGTCATCTCCAGAACAGAATTCTTGCTCCCGAGAGTCGAGTCAAGGCTTTCAAGACCTAGTGAAGCCCGAAAGGCACTCTAGTCCTCGTTGATTCTGACGCCTTCGATCTAGTGGAATTAGTGAACGACTCTGAATGCGGAGTAAGAAACTATGGGTTTGTTTGATCGACAACTTGCTAGTTAACAAAAGAATTTTCAAACTCGATAGCTTTCTGGTGGAAGATGGGCTCTTTAAATATTCCATTTTTTGGTTAGAAAACGAGCTTCTGGCAAGATAGCAGGGGGAACATCTATTATTTCGTAACCTGCATTGATTGACTAAGAGTTAGATGCCTTTAAAGTAGGTTTCACTTTACTTACTACTCCAAACTCATTGCGCTTAGGAAGGACAGCTTGCATTTCCTATGCGTACTTAATAAAAGAATTCAACATGCTTAATGCCAAACTTGAGACCGAGAGTTCAATCCCTTATTCTCAGCTCACCCTTTTTCTATGCAAACACCATAATAGCTCCTTCTATAACTATTAAATCTAATAGCATATTCAGTTGTGTAAACTCCCCCAGGACGAAGAGAAAGCTTTCATTCACCTTGCGTACTATGAGAGCTAACTAGTTACTTTCTTACCTTGCTTACCTGTTGGACTATAGGAGCTATCGAATTGACTAAGTGAATCTTCCCACCTACTCCTGCCCTTACTAATGGGAAATCAGTTACTTGCTTGACTAATTCTTTCGAAAATGTCACTCTATTGGACCTATCTAATGTCATGTCAAACCTAAAAACAGAACATCGCATTCCTCCTAACTCCCAACAGCTTCTCAAGCAGGGGATTTGTCAAAAACAACCTATCTGTCCACTTGCTTGAAGCTCTCATCCTATTCTTGTGCAAACCAAGTTCACTGCCTGAATTTAGGAGTGAAATAACCTGCTATGAGTAGATGGGACTCTGACTTAAGTTAGAGTAGTGGTGATTTGAGCTTTCGATGGGTTAATCCTGGTTTTCATCTTTGAACTTTGAGGTAATGACCAGCAATCGCTCATGGCCCAATTTTTAAAGCGAGCTTAGCTACCCCAATGTTTTCCATTCTGAGAAAGTGGAATCCTGATCCTAAATCAATTAGGTCAAGTTCTCCCTGCAGTTTCCACCAACTTGAAATGAGTATCTCTTTAGCATTTGAACCTATTTACTTCACCAAAAGTTTTTTAATGAGAGAACTCCTCTATGATCTCTTGAGAAATTCCTTTCATTTATGATCCCCTTGATTCAGTATGTGTGCTTGTTATCTGGGCGCAGGAGTTCGATCTTATCAAGATTAAACAAAGTAGCCTTGTAGAACCATATTGGTTCTTTCTTTTTATCCTGCTTCTTTGAGGAGCTCCCCACCACGCTCTGTAGGTAGCTTCTAACATCCGTTTCTCTGGTAAATCCATTTCTTTTTCTTCACTCCTTATCATGATTGTCTTGTCCTTGTTCTTGACTTTCCTGGCTTATCTCTATGCCTTCCATCAAATTCTCTTCAGAGCTCATTTATCTCCTCTCTCTCTCGATATGGTGTATTTTTGTCCTTCTGGTTTACACTCAAATACCTTGTGTACTTTCCAAAAATTCGACAGGTGAAAGATAGCTCTAGTAAAGTAGGCTTCTTTCAAAGATTAATTCAATTCCGGGAATACCTAGGTAAAGGACTGAGAATGAATGGTAAGAGCAAAGAGTGCCACAAACAATAAGACGGGTTGGAGACTTTCATAAATGTTCCCCCCCCCCCCTTAAGAATACCAGGAAGAAAACCAAAGAAAAAGAAGTGATGGTTTTTTTTTTTTTTTTTTTTTTTTCAATATGTGATGATGATGGGCCTAAGTAGGCCCGTCCGCCCATGTTGGGCCTAAAAGCCCGGCCCGCAAGATAAGGACTCATGAATGAAAGAATGCGTTGAGGGGTTGCGTTTTTTGGAAGAGGTGTTACACTGAGGGGTTGCGTCATTTGGAGGAGACGCTTTGAGGGAAAGAAAGAAAAGGGACATATGTCTTTCAGAAGAAAAATCTCTCTCCCTCCAAAAAGGGGATAAGTACACTAATTGTGCCATAAGTTGTGTACGGCGCTCATTTTGGTACCAAAAGTTTCCGTCAAATCACTTAAGTGCCAAAAAATTTGAAAAACGCTCACTTTGGTACCAATGCCGATCTGACCGGCCGGAAATCCGACATGACCTTTTTTTATTAATTTCTTATGCTGATGTGGCTCGCCAGAGTTTTCTTGGATCACTTAGGCCTTCAAACAACATCGTTTTAGTGTTCGAACACCAAAACGATGCCGTTTGGTGTCTCCCCCAATTCAAACCCTAAATCTCGATGGCCCCCGCGCTCGGCGGTTGCGGCTCCAACCCTAACCCGGACCCCGACAATGGCCACTTAGTGGCCGCAGCCCCGACCCCGACCCCGACCCCAACCCCGACGACAGCCACTCGACAGCCAAGTCGAAGGCCGTGATCTAGCCAAGGTGCTCAAGGAGGCCGCCGACGAGTGCGCCGCCATTGATGTCTCCCTCTCCATCTCCGATCTCTCCGACGAGTGCCTGGCCTGCATCTTCCATTGCCTAGGCTTCGGCAACTAGGGCTGGTGCTCCCTCATGTGTCGTTCAGGGCGTCCGAACAGCGCCGAGCAATGGTAGCTAAGTGAGCAACGGTGGCCCAGGGACAGCAGAGGCCGAGCGACGACAGCCGAGCGAGCTAGGTCGAAAAAATCCCTAAATGAGTTAAACAACGTCATTTTTGTGAGGCCATCCATGTAGGACGGCAAAACGACGTCGTTTTCTTAAGGAGGACCGAAAACGACGTCATTTGAAGGCCTTGTCGATTTTTTTTTTTTTTAAAGCCATGTAATCATTTTGGCCAAAATCTTTCGCCGGTAGCCGGAATCTTTCGCCGGTGGCACTAAAGTGATCATTTTTTCTCCAATTTGGCACTTGAGTTATCCGATGGAAACTTTTGGCACTAAATTGAGCGTCGTACACAACTTATGGCACCATTAGTGTACTTATCCCCTCCAAAAAGAACATAAGAACAGTACTTCCAAAAATAGAGTTTTCTCTCCCTCAAAAGCAACAGTACGCTTCTCGGTAGAATGGGATCAGAATTCTTCGTCGAACTTCAAAATTGGTGTTTAATTTGTGAAAAATAAGGTACGTTCGATTTCGTGACGTACTTTTCGATCAATGATAAATGTGTTTCCAGGGCTTGTCTTTTGCATTCGTTTTAGGAGTCCGATTAAGTATCAAATCCGTTTTAGAGAATCCATAATTCTCGAAATTGCTATCAGAGCCGTTGTTAATGTTTCCCAACCCCTTTTCATGTTTAAGAATTGCTTTTGATTAAATTTTCGTGAAATACCGCTGCTGGCCGATCGGGGACGGAAAAATCCCGACACCCGCGTACTGTTCACCTCTGTTTGTGATTTTCTATAAATCGAAATTCGTTTTTGATAGCGTAGGATCGAAGGTCTCGTTGATATGAGAAAAATGAGTGGCGGATCGCCGCCGGAGGTGGCCGGATGCACCGCCACGTGTGGCCGGAATGAACTGGAGTCGTCGGCACGCGCCGATACAGTCCCCCACTAGCGCATGCGATGCACGCATGCCGGCGTGCGGTACGTGCTAGTTGATGTCATCATGACATCAGTCACGCATGCGCGCCGCACGTGCTAGGTTGATCCGTTCGACCCGACCCGACTGACTTCGACCTGTTACCCGACCCGTTGACCTTGACCTTAACCGTTGATTGTTGACCACTGTTGACCTGCGTTGATCAGCGTTGACTGAAAAAAAAAAAAAGGAAAATTATATATTTTCCTAATTTGTTCGTTGTGGATTATAAGTAATCCCTTTTATTCTGCATTTGTTGCAGGAACCATAGAAAATTATGTATTTTCCATTTTGTTCATCATGGATTATAAGTAATCTATTTTTATTTTGCATTTGTTGTAGGAACTATGATGCGTTATGCACGCATGCCTGCATTTCCAATAACAGACGATGAAAATGCAAGACTTAAAGGGCTAATGACATAGTTAGCTAATTATCGATGGAATAACAGTGATTTGATATCACACATGGTCAGGGTCAATTAGATAATATAAGAAATCATCTGGAATGGTTATTTTATGCCGAATTTTGAGAAGGTGCCAGCTTTATTGAACACTCTTCCACCTGAATGGCAAGCAGTATTAGATCGCCTATGAGAGGTCAACGTGGTCCCAGATTATAGGAGGCTTGCAATAGCTTTTGTAAGAGAGTACTATAAGATCGAGTTAACCAAAATTTCAACCCTTGGGTTGAGTGCCACATGGCGCAAAGTGAATGCGCCTTGGAGGTGGCATGAGAGCTCTCTAAAAGTTTTTCTGTGGTAGCAAATGTGCCTTCAGATTTCTTAGAGTTTTGACTTATAGATTAGAAGAGACTTTCCCTATTTATTTCTTAGATTAGTTTGAGATGTTTTTGATGTAAATATATCTTTTTATGTTGATATTTTTCCTCTGAATATATTACTTAATGTAATGGATGGAAATGTTTAATTATTGAAAGTTCAATGTTATTTATTATTGTAAATTAGTATGTTAATTTACAATTCTTTATGAAAGACAAGGAAAGTTTTAGTGACTTTGCCGATAAATTAATATGTTAATTTACAATTATTTGTGGGAAGTTTAAAATTTTTTTAGTGACTTTGCTGAACTTATTTTGCATAGATGATTATATTAATGATAGTTTTGAATTATGATTTTTGGATGATGATTAGAAACATAGTGACTTGCTGATTCATTAAGATGATGTGTTTGTGCAAAATGGATACATAAATGATAGGCATTAATAATTCATGCATATGTGTCTGATATGTTCAGATCCAATGGCTTCAACAACTAAGAGTATAGTTGCTGATTTGAACAAAGAAAAAAATTTGAATGGCGAAATTTGTGAAGTATTGAATATGAAGATTCAATATGTGCTTAAAAAGCAAGAAGCACTGGAAACTTTTAACCATATTATAGAAGATTTTGAGAATGATGTGCGCCACCTTGAGCTAGTATAGGACCACCTAAAAGCATATAAGCCGAAAATAGATATTTATTGTGCTGGTTCTCACTCATAAAAGGCTTTGAGCTCTAAGCGCAAGCGTATTGATTCGTTCAATATGTGGGAATACAAAGGATCAAGTCCTTCTTACAAGAAATCAAGAGTTAACCAACATTAGAGAGGATAACGTCCTCAAGTGAAGAAATGTCAAGGGTGAGGTGTTACAATTGTGACAAAAATAATCAATATGCTCGCAAATGTCGTGAACCAAAAAAGGTAAACACCCATTGTACATTTGAGAACTTTGCTTCTGTGTCAAGTTCTATATTCTTGATTGAATCTAATCCTTTGTGGACTGTAGATTCGGGAGCAACTGACCATGTAGCGAATGATAGAGAATCCTTTGTGGAATTCTTACAAGTACCAACTGGAACTAAGTGGATCTATGTAGGAAATAACTCCAGGGTTGAAGTAAAAGGCATTAGCACTTGTCAACTGAATATGCGTGGTGGACGCACTTTGTTCCTACATTATATATTATATGCTCCAGAGATTCATCGAAATTTAGGGTCTGTTTTACTGTTAGTTAAGCTGGATTTTAGTATGAACTTCCATAATAGTGGTGTGGATTTGTATTTGGATACAAACTAGTATGGTTGTGGTTATTTTCTAGATGGTTTTATTGTATTAAATATTGACTCTGGTGATATCAATGTTTATTATTCCCTTTTCACGTCTCCTAATTCATATGATAATGATGTGAATGTGTGGCATGCTAGACTTAATCATATTGGACAACAACGTATGAATAGACTATCCAAAGAGGGTTTGTTAGGCAATATTGAAAAAGTCATTTTGCCCATATGTGAGCATTGCCTAGTGGGGAAAACGACAAGAAAACCAGTTGGAAAAGGCACAAGAGTTGAATTTTCTTTGTATTTAATCCATTATGACGTCTGTGGTCTAATGAATGTGAGAGGAAAGTATGTGGCTGTTTATTTCATCACATTTATAGATGATTATACTTAATTCGGATATGTCTATTTGATTTCTTATAAATCTAAAGCATTGAGTTGTTTCAAAAGGTTTATGAACTTGGTAGAAAATCAATTAGACAAGAAAATAAAAGTATTGAGATCCGATCGAGGTCGAGAATATTTTATTTGATAAGTTCAGAAATTTATGTGATGAAAAAGGAATAAAAAGATAGTTGTCTATTCTATATACTCCTCAACAAAATGGTGTTGCAGAGAGAATGAATAAAACCCTACTGGAAATGGCTAGTTCCATGATAGCACATGCTAACTCGCCTATCACCTTTTAGAGTGATGCGTTATTAATTGCTGCCTATATACTTAACCGGGTGCCTTCTAAATTAGTTACTTCCACTCCATATGAGTTATAGATAGGTAGAAAACTGGACTTAAGTTTTCTTAAGTCATGGGGTTGTGGTGCCTATATTCATGAATCCTCTCACAAGTTTGGGAAATTGGATCCCAGAGGAAGTAATAGTATTTTCATAAGATACTTTGAACACTCGAAAGAGTATGTGTTCATAGGTGAGCAGGAAAGTGGAAATATAACTGAATTCGAATCATGAGATGTCACATTCTTAGAGCATGAATTTCCTAAGAAGGGCGAAATAAGTTAAGATTACTCCCTATTTGAAACATTGGATCAAGATAATGATATTAGTGGAGTTTGTCCAAGTGGGAGTAATATGAGAAGTAATGAATATAATTCAACTCACTCTCAATTACAACCACATGATGAGACGATACCATCATTATCTAATCCTAGTGGGAGCATAAAGAGGAATGATGTGTAAAGTGTACAATCTCCCATACGGCGTACCTGAGAAATTTGGACAACCTTTGGATGCGCGGCAGTCCATGATTAAGTGACGAAAGTATCGTCAGATTATGTCGTTGGTGCTATATATGAACATTGGTTCGTATTATTGTTGGACCAATGCATTTCATTTAGCGATGGTCTAATTGTCGAGTAAACCATAGTTTTGTTGGAAAAACTTTCATAGGTTTAAGTGAGACCAACCTCGTTCGAATACTTTTGTCGACCTTAGAAAAATAACGACACTTCGCGGATTGACGAATTTGTTATTGGATTTCGTCATCAACACCAATGTTGGACCTTGTCGTACCATCATCATCATCAGCACTACTTTGGACCCCGCCGATGTACTTACATATTTCTTTCGGTAATATTATACAACTATATCACCTAAGTATATATGGAATAAGAGAGGAATTTGGATTTTTATCAATTGAATTTTTGAGAATCGAGGGAACAGAATTCCACCATGCACGAGAACACGCATGCTCACGCGAAGAGGAGGAGTCGTTCATGCCCAAATGCCACCCAAGTTCTTCTCCATTTTGGTCAACACTCTAGTCAACAAGGGAGAGGAAGTGTTGACTAAAGCTTGGCCGATGATGGCCACGTTGCTTCTATGCAGGCAGCCAGCGAAATGCATGGGAAGACAAGCTGAAGACACGTACACCCCTAGCTATCTTCGATTCTTGTTGCCAGCGAAGGTTTTGCTTGCAAAATTGACTAATTAGTCAATTAGAGGCAAGTAGGCGGATTAGTCGAGAGAGAGAGAGGGAGAGAGAGAGTGAGTGACCGAACAGAAAATCTAAACAGAGAGAGAGAGAGAGAGAGAGAGAGAGAGAGAGGGGTAAACGGCAAGGGAATGAAGAAGACCATCCTCCGCCGTGTGTGTGCGTCGCCGCCGTCGATGCCACTAGAGTTCGCCGTCGCCGAGCCGTGTCCGAAACCCCAAACTTTCTATTTTGCTTGTTCTTGACATGTAGGACTTGAGGCAAGTAAAAGTCCACTAACCTATGTAATGCAATGCTGTTATAATTTGAGATTATGCAAGTAGACTTGAGGAAGTGTTGAGATGAAGATTGAATGTTGAGTCGTGGGTGATAGAAGTAGATTGAAACCGAGAAATGAGGAGGCATTTCAGCTCTCTATGTGTTTTCTTTAAGGTCTTATGATCTAGAGCCATAAGTATGATATTTTTTTTGACTTTGGAAACAAATTCAACAAGGCATAGGCGTGAGACTTCACTAAATAGATGCTATCCTGAACAATTTTCTTGTAGCTAGTGACTTTGCCGATTTTTTATGGAGGTTCCTAAGTAGATTTTGGTTTGATTTTTCCGAATGGAAGTTGCGAGGAATTATTTGAATTATAACATGCATGTAGGTCAAATTTTCGGTATTAAAATGATCAACACAAGACTTTTGGAGGGGGGGGAGGGGTGTAATGTTTTATGTTTGCGTGTGAATACCAGTAAATTTAAATGTGTACTGGAATTTCTATAGACGCCGTGCATTATGATTTTTGGTTGATGATGTTTCGAATTCACTAAAACGTATTCTAAAGGGTGGATGCATTTCGATTTTCATCTAGTACAATGAATTTGACATTTGACGAGTCATTCAGTATTGAGATTTTGAAAAAGTCTCATGGGACTCTTGATGTCATTGCATTGCAATGTGTTTTTGATGTTGAAACAAGTTAAGATATTAATGATGCCGTCGGACCATTGAGTCGACGATGCCTCGGGAGTCGGGATGCCCCAAAGGGTCTCCGGGAGTTTCGGGATGCCCGGTTGTATGTTGGTACGTAAATCCGGAGAGTAGGGGTAATCATTTTCATGGCGAGCCCCGGAGATTCCTCGTGATGCCAGGTGGGGTGCAAGGTGCCTGGGGAGTGTGACGTAACACGCTCTATATGCCTGGTGGCATAATACTGGAGGCTCTTGCAATGCCAAGTTGGGTGCGAATGCCCGGAGGGATGCTAACGTTGGTCCTTTAAGAGGTGAAACCTTTTTGAAAGCTAAAATTGATGGTCCTACTAAGTGTGTGCACGTTGTCTGGGCGTAGGACTAAGTGGTGTGACTGAAATGGTACATCCTGTTTTCTAATTTGCACTTGTCATTGCATTCTTTATGGATTTGATGCATACCACTCATCTCTTGCGAGTTACATGTTTTGTTTGCTTTGTATGAAATTGGATGGTAATGGTTTTGCACGATATAGTTTAGTGGATCTTTTATTGCTGAGTGGTTGTACTTACCCCTTTTGGGGACTAAAATTTCAAATTAGGAGAAATGCCTCTACTACCTATAACTCCCGGCTCATTCTATGGATTTCTGGTTGACCTACAATGGGAGCGGTCGGAGTACCAACACCTCGCGATGCATGGATTAGCCTTCGAGTGGGTGAGGATTGTGTTGGTGTTTGATGTTGGTCTCTTCGCCGGCCCCATTCTTCAGGAGTTCATCTTTGTTTTTGTTCGCCGCAATGGACGTACGTTGGGGTTGCTGCCACCTTTGCCAACTGATGGACCAGATTGGATATGACCGAGAGTTGAGGTCAGCAGAAGAAGCATTTTTGGATGCCAACACATGAGTGATGGACCTGTGTAGATGATATTTTGGAAAGGAAGTCAGTTTTCTTGTTGAAAATAGCCGGGCATAGAAAGACCTCGGCATTTTGTTGTACCGACTAGTGAAGTCCATCCATATATGTAAATAAAAGTGTTCGGCTCTTAACTTAAAAATGTTTTAGTTGGTGTGCATCGCTTTAAATTTCAAGACAGGGAATAGTTGGTTATGCTTCCATTATACTTACTACATAGGGACCTATTCAAAAGATATAAACCCCCAGGAATTATAAGTTATATTGAAATTTCTTAGTATCAAAGTAATATGCTTTAGGATAAAATGAGAGGTACTGTGGCGACCCATACGGATCAGGGGTCGTCGGGGGTGCAACAGCAAAAGTATTCGCCATCGACGCTTTGACATTGAAAGGGAAACTTTTATGGTTGCTCCACAAGATGAGGATGAATCTGAGGCTCTAAATTGCCCTAGTAAGGAAGAATGGATGCATACAATGGAAGATGAGATGGAGTCAATGAAGTCAAACCATGTTTAGGAACTGGTTGATCTTCCAAGAGGACACAAAGCCATTGGGAACAAGTGAGTTATTAAAATAAAGCGTAAAGCTGATGGCTCAATAGAAAGATATAAAGTTCGCTTTGTGGCGAAGGGGTATAATCAACATTAAGGAATTGATTATAAGGAAACATTTTCTCATGTAGTGAGATTTACCTCGATTTGCATTATTCTGACAATAGTAACTAGTATAGATCTTGAGTTATATCAAATGGATGTAAAGACTACTTTTCTCAATGGAGAATTAGATAAAGAAATATATATGGAACAACCTGCTGGTTTCATTATGAAAGGCCAAGAAGAAAAGGTATGTTGACTTTTGAGATCGATATATGGCCTTAAGCAGTTGTCAAGACAATGATATATACGTTTTTATAATGCCATAATGGCATATGATTTTACAATGATTGATGAGAATCATTGTGTATATATCAAAAGATCCAAAGATCAATTTGTGATTGTATAATTATATGTTGATGATATACTAATTGCCGAAAATAATATGAAGTTTGTTAATACTGTCAAGAGTTGGTTATCTTCCACTTTGAGATGAAAGATATGGGTGAGGCTGCATATATTCTTGGAATTAAGATTTCAAGAGATCGTTCGAAGAGGTCATTATCTCTTTCGCAAGAAACATACATAAATAAGGTTATTGAATGATTTCGTATGCAAGATTGTAAATCCATAGGTACTCCTATTGCAAAAGGTGAAGGATTGAGCCATAAACTGTGTCCAAGGACTCCACAAGAGAATGAACAAATGAAACATGTTCCTTATGCTAGTGTTGTGGGAAGCTTAATGTACGTTATGATGTGTACAAGACTTGACATATGTTTTGCAGTTAGAATGGTGAGTAGATACCAATCCAATTCAGTTTAAGCACATTGGAAAACTGTTAAAAGAATACTGGGGTATTTGAAAGGAATTGCTGATTACAAGTTGAATTACCAAGAAAGGATTTGCGACTTGAAGGCTATTCAAATACTAATTAGGAAGGAGATTTAAATGAAAAGAAATCTACCTCTAAATTTGCTTTCTTACTGAATAATGGCGCAATATCTTGGAGCAATAAGAAGCAAACGTGTATAGCTTTGTTCACGATGGAATTCTGAGTTCGTGGCATTATCAACAATGGTACAAGAAGGTGTTTGGCTTAAGAGATTTTTGGATCATTTAAGTGTTGTTGGGTATGCTGTAGATCCATTATTGGTTAACTGTGATAGCCAAGCAATTATAGCGTACACCAAAGATCCAAAATATCATGGCAAGACCAAACAAATAGATATTAAGTATAATTTTGTCAAAGATATGGTCGCACAAAAGGATATGAACTTACAGTACATATCTACACATGGAATGGTAGTAGATCCTATGACAAAGCCAATACATAGAGATGTATTTTGTGGTCATGTAAAATCTCTAGGACTGCATAGAGGCTGATGTACTGAATATTTTAATTTCTCTGAAGTGTTCGCATTTAATGAATTTGTGTTTTTCATTAATAATGCCTATAAATCTTTGTTTGACGCTTATGCATTTTAATACTTAGTGTATTATATTAAGTTGAGAAAGTATGTCGGACAGATAAAATATTAGCCTACTCACACGGATAATCGCCTCTATTTACTATGTGATAAATAGAGATGATACGATTTTTAAGCTTATTATCTAGGTGATAATCGAGAGTTCAAGCTTAAAATATATATGTCGTCTTAACTGAGTGTTAAGATGATGACATAATATTTACTATGTTTGAAAGTAAAATAATTCACATATTTTACTTTGTCTGTCTACAATGCCATATGTGAGTTTTAATGAATTCTGTGAATGAGTAGATACGTGAACTCAAGTTTACTGACCAAAAAAAAAAAAAAAAAAAAAAAAAGAACTCAAGTTAGATATTGGGTATGTCTGAATTATCATTTGTACGGTATTAATGGTGTAAACATACGCTTCATGGAATATGAATTAATACTGCAATACGTATTTCATACTACGAATACATGAGACTACCAATAAGAGTAGCAAAAGTTTTGATCTTAACTTTTATGCCATGTGAGACTCTTGAAAAAAAAGAGTTCATCAATTTAGTGCCCTCATAACTCTTACTTATTTTTAAGATTTCTATTCAGTGTTTGCTATCTTAAAATGTTGCCAATGATCATGAATTGATTTGATATAATGGGACATTTCTAGAAAAGCAAGCTGAACTGAAATTGAGAGTTTGAAGGAAAGAGAAACATTGAATTTGGAGAATCACATTAAAGTTTTGTATTCATTGGTCGACCAATTATGATTATCCCTATGATTGTCTTTGGGATAATCATAATTGTGAATACAATATATCATTGTTTAAAAAGAGATCAAGAGAAATATAAATGTGATTGATCAATCTATGGTACTGCATACTAAATCTACTCAGAATATGATGCCATTATGAGCTGCTATATATTCCTAATAGATGTATGGCAACGAACTCTCAAAGTATGCTGGTCGCACAGATTATTCACATGTATGAATGTTACAGAGAGATAAAAGAGGATCCTGTTCAGCCCATCATGTGCGAGTGGGAGATGATGGTTTTTTTTTTTAATGTGATGATGGGCCTAGGTAGGCCCATCCACCCATGTTGGGCCTAAAAGCCCAGCCCATAAGATAAGGGCCCATGAATGAAAGGATGCGTCAAGGGATTGCGTCTTTTGGAAGAGGTGTTACGTTGAGGGATTGCGTCCTTTGGAGGAGACGCTTTAAGGGAAAGAAAGAAAAAGGACGTACCTTTTGAGGGAACGTATGTCTTCCAGAAGAAAAATCTCTCTCTCTCCAAAAAGAACATAAGAACAGTACTTCCAAAAACAGAGTTTTCTCCCCCTCAAAAGCAACAACACGCTTCTCGATAGAATGGGATCAGAATTCTTCCTTGAACTTCAACATTGGTGTTTAATTTGTGGAAAATAAGGTACATTCGATTTCGTGACGTGCTTTTCGATCGGTGATACATGTGTTTCCTACGCTCGTCTTCCACATTCGTTTTAGAGGTTCGATTGAATATCGAATCCATTTTAGGGAATCCGTAATTCCCGACAAGAAGGAAGGCACTAGCAGTAGAATGGTATGCATAAAGGAAGGTAATGACTGAAGGAAGGGACTAAAAAGCTCCTTACTTCTCTCAGCCTAACAAGTCTTATTAGATAGATGCGGCCTAAGGACTGGTGCTTACATATGCAGAAATGCAGGCTAAGGACTCTCTCGGCTAATTCCAAGTGATAGTAAGACATGGCCCCTCCTCCTCCTTCTCCCAATGGCTATAGCTTCCTCATCACCTATGCTTGCCCGAGCAAAGGCATTCATTAGTTTACCTTCGGCTAAGGCATGACTGAAGGAGTTTACTTGCTAAATCATTGGCCTCTTGATTCCTTTCTCTTTCAGCGTACTCCAACAAAACATCATCAGAAGTTTCAAGAAGCTCTTTTGCCTTGGTGCAGTATGGTCGAAGGCTTTCACTCTCACACGTGCATTCCCCAGCTATTTGCTGGATCGCCAACATGGAGTTTCCATATACTTCAAGTGCTGATGCTCGAAGATCGATCAGCAACTCCAGACCGATTATTAATGCTTCATATTCTACTTGGTTATTCGAACAGGGGAAGAAAAACAGGATTTAAAACCTTGTCTTCTTGCCAGAAGGGGAAAGAATCACCAAACCACTCTTTTTCCTTCGCTAGTCTTGGTAGTGTGCCAAACTGCAGTTCCTTGTGGTCGACCTCTCCTCTCTTGGATTGGCTCGAACCCTCACCAGCATCCTTTTGGCCTTTTCGTACCTATCTTTTCACTACAACATTCTTCATTAAGTTTGAAAGAAGTGGTTCTCCCACCCCCAAAAGCGTAGACCGAACAACCGTCGAGTTGTCGAGGACACGTCTGAAGAGTAGGCCGGCGCCCTCTAAGTTGACCACCCTACCCACTAATGGACTTAGAGGGGGGCAGGCGAACGAGAATCGATCGAGAACCTGAACCACTTGATTGACTGACCCCTTCATAGTCCATTCATTAGGGTCTGGGATGGATGGAACCAAATAGAAGTGCAAATCGCGCAAGCGAAGCCAGGAAAGGGGCCGCAGCGCAACAACTAAGACTCGTGTCAGAGGAGTTTTGAGCATGAGCTACCACTCATGCAACGATAAAGACCTGCAACCTAGGTAGCACCGATACGGCGACACGGACATGCGACACGACACGACACGACATGCGACACGTTATTTCTCAAAAAGTAGAAAATTCCGACACATTCCGACACGTTATATATTAAATGAATATTTTTATTTTTAATTAATTTAATTCAAATTCAGTATTTTTATTTTTCAAATCATATTTTAATCTCATTTATTTATTTTTCTATTGAAAAAAACAAATCTCCACTAAGGACCACCCCACCCTCTTCTAGTTCTTTCCCTCGTCCATTTCCCCCCTCCCCCAAAATTTATTTTTCTTTCCCTCCCCTTTCACTGACAGACAGGCTGTCCCTGTCTCTTCCCCTCCCCCAATACGCAAGCTGCCCATCAAAACCCGTCCCTGTCTCTTCCCCTCCCCCAATACGCGATGGCCCATCAAAAACCCTAGCCCCGCACGACCCTTCTTCTTCTCATTCCTCGCTACTCACCGCTCGCCGCACAAACCCCTTTCCTCGCCACTCGCCGCTCGCCGCTCGCCACACAAACCCCTTTCCTCGCCACTCGCCGCTCGCCACACAACGCCACACGACCCCCTTCCTCGCCGCTCGCCGCTCGACCCCCTTCCTCGCCGCTCGCCGCTCGCCGCCTCTTGCCGCTCGTCGCTTGCCGCACAACCGCCTTCCTCTCGCCTTTGGCCCTTTCTCCCTCGCAGCTGCAACCTCGTCAGATCTGTCGCAGCATCACAGTGGCGGCCGTCTCTCGCCATCGCGGCCTCGTCTCTACTCCCTCACCATCGCTTCCACCCTCCCTCATCTTCCGGACACGCGTGTCGAAACGTGTCGGGCACGCGTTGATCGCGTGTCGGATTTCCGACACGTGTTGACCGCGTGTCGAACACGTGTCCGAGCGTGTCGACGTGTCCGACATGCTCCGACACGTGTTGGACACGACACGGAAGCACGGACAACGTGTCCGTGCTACCTAGCCTGCAACTCTCGAAAGGGCCACCCACCACCCAAATCACTGTAGCAAACCCTCCCTTTACTCAATGGATAGCGCTTATCCTCTTTCAATCAACAAAATGAGAAATAGGGGAGAAAGAAAAGAAAGAGAGAAAGAGGTCTTTATTGAAGAAGCTTTGCACCTGAAATAGGACTAATGAAGATCCAGGTTTAGGCTTTCAAAAAGATGAAGATGCAAAGGGTAAAGAGAAAGTCTTTTGAACAACCAACCTGACATAAGGATTCTAGCTCGCCCACTTAGAGCAGATGGAGATTCTCGGACGGGGAAAAACGGCACTCGACAATATATATATATAAAGAGAAAAATGTATTTTAGCATTCGAACTCTTAAAAATTGATTATGAGATAGAATAAGTTGAAATGAATGATAAAAAAAAAATAGAATCATAAAATGTTTGGATTTCTTTGCTAGATTCTTCCATAGAATTGAAAGTGAAAAAGGAAATATTTTAGTGGATAGCGAATATATTTTTTATTCATTCATTTTTCATAAAACAAAAATAATCTAATCATTTTATATACATCATCATGAATAATATGCAAAATCTTTACCTAACACTGTGAATCATATTTCATATTTACAAGATATTTATTTCATAAAAAAGAATGATTAAAAAAATATATTCCAAAAAATGATATATTATGAATATTTGTATTAGTTAGTTATTTCAAACAAACAAAAAATGATGGTTTTATATAAAGTATTTTTCTTATTATTGAATTTGTACAAAACAAACTATACGTTAAATAACAAAATAATCCAGCACGATAATCGCATATTTACTCTCGCGCTCTTTCGCATGTGTTGTCGCCTCTCAGATTTCTTGTTGGCTTTTGCCTACGTGTACCGCAAGACAATCTCTCCTCCTCTTCTTCTTCTTCTTCTTCTTCTATTTCCCTTCGTCAACCCGACCTCCAACCTCGCAAACCCTAAATTTCCAAATGCGTAGTACCCCCAAATTCTAGCTCGCCATAATCAATCGCTTCAGACTCTCTCGTTGCTCCGCTCCGCTCCGCCATTCGGATTCCATTTCCCTCCCGCGGCCGCCGCTCGATCCATCGGCCGCATTTCCCGAATTCGAAATCGCCGGGTTCCCGTTCGGGATCGCGTCCGTAGGCTTCGAATGAATTAAATCGGAGGCGCGCGCCCCCCCGTTCGACCCGATTCGATCCGCCGAGGTCCTCGCCGGTCGGGCATTACCCAATGCCGCCGTTTCTGTCGACGTCGAGGGCGGTGAGGTCTTCCCTGTCGCGCAGGAGCGACATCAAGCGCTTGGTCAGGTCTGGCTGGAGCGATTCTCGGCAGCCCGTGTTCGATCGCATCAGATGCCTCGCCGGCATCGCGGGCCTCGACGCCTCGGTCGGTCGGAAAGCGTCCGATGCGCCGAAGGACGTCCTGGTTGGCTCCGGGCAGCCGATTATGCAGAGGAGGCGGTTTCTGGGGTGTGGAGATGGTGAGGAAGGAGGTGTTTTGGCCAAGGTTTACGAGGAGAAGCGCGTTCTGGGGTAATTTTCGCGAAAAGGCCCTCTTGAATTGTTTGCGATTCTGTTAAATTTATTGATACGTATAGTTCGATGTGTGCGATAATTTCTTTGGGAATGAGTTCGGGGCGTGATGTGTTTCATTAATAGGTACTCTCCAGAACAGCTGTTTGACGTGGTCGCCGCTGTTGATTTGTATCATGGGTTTGTGCCCTGGTGCCAGCGGTCAGAGATACTGCGATACAATCCGGATGGGTCTTTCGATGCCGAGCTGGAGATTGGTTTCAAATTTCTAGTTGAGAGTTATGTTTCTCATGTAGAGTTGACCAGACCAAAGTATATCAAGGTAAGCAACTAGCTATCTTCTTCCTTCTGGCTATGTTCCCGGCCGTGTAAGTATGCATTGATATGTTTCACTGTACATTTTCGCTGTCTTGTGCTCTATTCCAATATCATCAAATTGATCGGTTGGGTTCGAATTTTGGCCAACAGAGTACACAGTAGCACAAGGAGCTTCCATTGTTGATCATTACAAATACTCCACCTATTATGCCTGAACATTGCTTGGCTTCCAGAAACAATTGCGTCTCCATCTTGTTAGTTTTTTTTTTTTTTTTTTTTTTTTGGTTGGCATCGTGTTATATGCATTTACTGTTGTGACTAGCATTAATTAGAACCTTGTTGCAACTCATTAGATATCCAGATGGGAACACCTGTTTCATGGGCCAAATTCCAGTTTTCTACCTACTTTTAAAGGCAACATTTTGTCCACTTTTGCTTTGGTCCACATCACAATTTGTTGAGAGTTCTTGCAGAAAAGTTTCAAAATGATTGGCCATCAGACTTTCTATTCCTCATTTTGAGCCAGATTGACAAAGTGACTTGGAATTGTGTTACAAACGTATCTCAAAAAGGTTTTTTTTCATTCCTGCTTGACTTTGTTCCACAAGTAATCAAATTCAGTTTTTTGAACTGTTATATATGGCAATGACCCAGAAGTCATTTACTTGCCTCATTTAGTTGATTTAGGATTGAATGTTTACTTAATAGAATTTGACGAAGAGGATAAGAAAAATTGACTGGTTCCACCGTATGTGGATAATTAAACTTGCACAATACAGAAAGATTCTTGTCTCAAGATAGGCTTTCGTCGGCAACAAAGGGTTTGGTTTAGTGGTGGCCTATCCTTACCGAGATCTGCAAGTCTGGGAATAATCGCCTTCATGCTCCTCGCAATACTTGTCCTTCATCTAGCAAGAAAATAAGTAGGTTTTGTCTCGCATGGATTGATGAGAGCATGTCTTTTTTTAAGCTGCTAGCAATTTGTGTTCTTGGTTGCAGTTCTGAGTTGACTGATGTGGTTTTGCTTTGTTAATGTTTTCCTGTTTTCTGCTTTCTTTTCCAGACGACAGCATCAGATAGTTCTCTTTTTGACCATTTGATAAATATTTGGGAGTTCAATCCAGGACCAGTTCCAGGATCTTGTAGCCTTTACTTTTTGGTGGATTTTAAGTTTCAGTCACCACTTTACCGGCAGGTAGTGTTGCTTCTTGTAATGTATGCAGTTGCATCGAATCCCTATTTCTATAATCATTCTCTATGAATTTTAGGCTTTTTGATCAGCATGACAAATGCTGAAGTTGAGGTACTTATAGTTAGTTACGCTATTTACTTGAAGTGCTCAGAAGTCAGAAGCAGTTCTTCTTACTGTGCAGACAATGAATTACCTAGTCTAGTTGGAAAGCCTTGTGTATTTCTTGGCATTTACTTTGTTCGAATTTATATCCTGGCATTTGCAACATAAATACCACATGTTTTTATTTGCAAAACCTCTGTGTACTTTCCTTGAATGGGAACACCAAAATCTTATGGTTGCTAGCAGGCTGTTGTACGTTGCAGATCATGAGGATAGATGAGAGTAACAGCTACTGTCAATAAGATATAAACTGCAATTGCTGTCCTAGAAAGAATTATACTTTGAAGGCATCTGCATTGATAATGAGTGGTTGTTATACAGTTAGATTGAGCTATCATAGGATTGCTGACTTTAGAAAACTCTACTAGCAATGGTAGAGGTAGACCATAAATTTGACATTTTCTTCTGCAAATATGCTGCTTTTGCCACTTAAACTTTCAGTATTCCCACATATGGTAAAGGCGAAATTGCTCATTTTGTGCGCTAGTAGAGCAGCCAGCTCATTCACTGTGGACTAAATTACATTTGTAATTTAGTTTTTCTTTTTTTTTGGTAAATCTAATTTAGTTAATGCCTTTAGAAAGCCAGATTTTCTATTGATAAAATGCCATAGAGTTATTCACAACTAGTAGCATATGGCTTCTTCTTCTTCTTCATTGGAGTTGAGGCATGTGATCTTTTTGCGTATGTGAAGTAAATAATAAGATGTCAATCCATGAGACATACTGGATAAGAAAATGTTCTGGTCTTAATTGCATGACGACTCTTGTTTAACCTTTGGCTCTTAAGTTTGATCAGTTATGGTCCTGAGTCCTCTATATAAATGTAAATATTTTTTGCTGTTGCTGTTTGTTATCTCTGTTACATGATTATATCATTATACCTATGGCAGTGTCATTTAAACTTGTGAGTGTCTGCAGTTGCTGTTATTTTGCATCTCTTTTGATCAGCTTCCTCCCAAATTATCCTGACTCCAATGTACCAGAGCAGTGACGTTAATGTTTCTAAAGGAGCTCATATCCTTCTGTTGGTTGAGTGTAGTTTGCTGCATTTACTATTAGCAGTCCATTGGATTCATTCATTAGCACTGATATTTCTGGCTCTTGCAGCAATTCATTTAAAACCTTAGGCTTATGTATGTTTGGAAAATAATGTTGCGGCCATGGACCATGCTAATTTGTCTTTGGGTTTCCATCTATTAGGTGGCGTCGGTCTTCTTCAAGGAAGTGGTTGGCCGACTGGTCAGCTCGTTCAATGAACGTTGCCGCTTGATTTATGGACCTGGGGTTCGAGTTCATGAAGAGTCTTGTGAACAGAGGGCTTGAAGTTTGAATGAGCCTCGTGTTGATCTTGGTCCTTTCGCCATGTATTCTCATGATTGGCCATTGTGTCAAATGGGCAGTGAATATTGATTCCCATTTTGGGTTGCTGCCCGCACAGCATATTGCCATTTTGTTTATCGTAATGGGCCTTTCTGGCCAAGGGATAAAGCCTCAAGAGCGAGCCATCATTATGTTGCAGATAGGTAACATCAGCTGTATCATTTTTGCAATTCTTTGAATATTTTCCCCCCACTTGGGGATCTATGGAATCAAAAGCAATTTCGGTTTTAGATTAGTGATACTCTTGTTTTGCTCAAGTACTTCCAGTGTGCTGTGCTCAGCAATTAGCCTGTGCTGCTCATGAAGCTGCACGGTTATTGGGTCCTTTCCTAATTTCTGGTATCCTTTCTGTGTTATGCAATTGATCTTTTGATCTGGGATCCTATTGTACCGAGCATGCGGACCTCCGCTTGTCTTTCACGAAACTCAAAGGCTGAAAGCTTCGACGGAGGATGCTACAGACATGTTGATGAGTTTATGTTAGAAAGATGAATTCCTTGTGACTATCTAAAATCATTGTGGCACCGGAGTGTATTCGTGTACAAGACCATTAGGCGCCCTAGTCAAACTCTCTCTTTCACTTCTCCCTTCTATGATTATGCTTCTGTGAGTGAGTAACGATAAGGCTAAATACATCAGCGTGTCAGCACCTTGAAACTGAACGATCACTTAAAACCGACAAATGCACGCGATGCATCCTTTGCTCAGCACCACACGGGGCCGCCTCTGTTTAACTTCCCATTAAAATAAAAAATAATTAGCAAGCATTCTAGAATCAGCAAACATATCCTCTCCCAGCAAGAGGAGAGGAGGAGATCCCAAATCACTCCTCCCGTAACAAAAATAGACGCGACATGCCTCGTCATCGGGGTTAGGACAGGATCACATCCAAAAAGCAGATGAGAACGATAATGATTGGGTGGCTCAAAGACACCACGTTTGACTCGAGTGCTAATGTTCAGTGACCCCAGCAGTGCTCAAAATGCAAAATGTTCATGATGAAATGGGGAGTTGGAGACCCATGAACTGTCCACATTGTTGCGGGGGAAACGATCCACATGGGTCGTCACATGGATCGTTTTCTTCCTCAATATGTACCTTCATCGACTCCAATCATGTAGTGTGAAATCATCTCCCAACCTGATGGAAAAAACCCTACACTCAAAACTAAATCGATACGGCAGCAGCATGCATAGGAGCCACACCCATGCTATATCACAAGCGAGCATTATTCTCTAGGACCACCAAAGTTTTCATCTCACCACTAACTCAATTCTCGCCACCGTCTTCCACCCCCCTCCCCGGAACGAATCAGCGTCGTTCCGCCTTTGATTCCCAATTTTTGTCTCGGTCAATAATTCATTCGCTTTTGGAGATCCTACAGCTGGCCGATTAGAAATGTTTTTTTCAAAGGAGGGGTCCTCGTCCAATGTCAATCCCCTTTGTTTATTTAGATGATGGGTGAACATGGTTTAGGATGTTGAGGGATTTAGACCCTTGTGTTCCCTCCTCATCCACAAGATTCTCCCTCCCATCATTGTGTACGGCGAAGCACACGTCTTTGGACAATAATATCTCAGTCCCTTTTCACCTCTTCCCCCCCAAAATTCGATCGAGATCAGGATGGAGGTGGTGGGGGGTCCTCGAGAGGAGTCATCATCTGCCGTATATTACAAAAATTAAAAGTGCCCAATGAGAATAATCACCCTTTTCTTTGTTCCATCTTTGTTTTTTCTTTTATGTGCTTTTATTTTTTGTTTTTTTAACTTTCCCCTTATCTTGCTTTCTTTTTGTCACCATTTCCCCTCGTCGATCCATGGAAAACGAGACGAGACGCACACGCTCGTCAAGAACGTTCAATCTCCGACAAGATGTATTGGGTTGATGGCCTGGCGACCATTATTACATGTTTCTGTTTTAAGATTGAAACCCGCTAGGATTGAGTGGGCATGATTCGTGTTTTGTCCTAATTGACCATGCATGGATGGAGACACCGTGCCTATAGAAACTCGGTATATGTCGGTAGCGCCTTTCGGGTGCCTACATTCCCATCGTTGTGGTTCAAATGTATCGGGAGAGGCACGGCTGTTGAGGTCAAATGTCCCATCTCCGCGCCATGTGAGGAATGCAAGATCCAATTCTCCTGTTTCTAAGATGATGAAGCTGAGATTGGTCGTTGCCGATACTTAATTAGAAAGAAGAGGCAAGATTCTCTGCGTCGATTTACCAGATAAAATCGTGTGAACATATCAAACCAGGACAGAAATCGGATAAATATGAAGCGACGAGCATGCCAAAGTTGACGTGAAGTAAATGAACTTTGTGTAGCACGTTCTCGGCGCACACCATGAGAAGTTCGGTATGCTTGGTGACTGCATTATTGGCCGACTTGGGATTGTGATGTCCACTTGGAAGAGCATAGCGTTACGAGCTCAACAAAGTCAAAAAGAAATTCTTCTCTAAATTCTCTCATCCTTTTTTTTTTTTTTTTTTTTTTGGGCTCATATGCATCATGATCGGATTCTTAGAGATACTTTCGGTACTTATACGATATATGTGCTCAATAGTTTTGTCTTATTTTATATATTCCAATCACGACATATTGCTCCAAAAAGAACCCGAATGTTAATCGAAGAATAACTTTGCGTAGAAAGTTGAGTAGGCCTAGGCCTATTCAGTATTGTAAAGACTTTCCACCGAAAAATTACCACATGATAATCAATTTCACATCCATTGGAAAAGTGCATCCTCCATGAGCAACCACTACAGACCACCATGGAGCCGTTGTGTACTACCATCATAGACTACTCCACACCGCGGCGTTGATGTCGAGAGAGAGAGAGAGAGAGAGAGAGAGAGAGAGAGAGAGATGTCACTGGATAGCGACACTGGTCATACGCCGAAGGTGGAAGTGGGGTCGTCGGGTGGTGGTATATTGCCTCCTCGCATGGCACGTATCCAGTGGAAAACCGGCCTAGCTAGTTAGAGTCAGGATAGATCTAGACGTACTCGACCTTTTGCCTTTCGGGCTGCATCGGTTAATCACTTAAAACTCCTTCTCCGTCTGCCATTTTCACTAGAGGAAGGTCCCCGTTTGTTATAGTTAAAGGTGGCACAAACCCTCTATCATATGTATCGTAACAACTTTCAAGCCTGCAATCGATCTCACAAGAAGAATAGGGGAAGTCTGCCTAATTTGGCATGCGCCTATGAGATAGGAGAGAACGACCCGAGGCCGCATCTCAGTTTCTATATCTCTCTAGGGCCTGCTGCAACTAGGCAAGATTCTGCTCAGATTTTCTTCCTTCCTTCCTCCCCTTTCGTTCACGCAGACAGGCGCTGAAGAATAAGCAAAAGCCAAAGCACCCGATTGTCGACGCACGTAGGTTTCCATCATTCTTTGTTCGTACGTTAGCACACGCCGCTTGCGACAAAGCCTTTTGGTCCGCACTCCGTCACTTCACTCTCGTACTGAACGTCTCTCTTGGTTCGCTTCACGCAGCGACGCGACAAACGATGCATGCACGTTCCTCCTCTTGATTGCTGCCTACAACCGTGACAAACCTCGCACGGTGTGGGGGAGCCTGTCCTCGATTCGATCATCGTGCATGGTTTTCGCTCACGAGGGTGGATCGAGAACGAACGGCTTTATTGGCCCTGCACGTGAAACCTGAGGATTATGTTACGTGATTTGGGGTCCACGTGGATCGAGCCCTTCATGTCCGGTCTAGCGTGTCCTAGCTATGGGGAATCGAAGTAGTGCCCTATTGGGCTATATTAGAATCTGTCTCCCTACTAGGAATTCAAGATTTGATTTTGTTTATTATACCATTCTCAAAATGAGTTATTTTAAAGTCTTTTCTTAATTGTGATCATTTCCTTCTCTCTCCCCCCCTTCCTCCTCGATCATTCCGTCTTCTTCGGCGAGAAAACCCTTCGATATACTTAAGCATATAAAAAATGCCTTCTTTAATTTTGCTCTATTTTATATTCCGCTTTACATTTTGACTTAATTTTGTGACTTGTGTGTGTGTTTATGGACGTACTTCATTTGTATGAGAGAGTCTTTCAAGTATGTAAAATAAGTTCATGAAACGAGAAAATATCCGGTGGTTGCAAAACATTGTGTCAATCGTTGAACGGTGCCCATTTTTTATTACTCATACCGAATAATAGATTGACACGTGTCAATTGAGATGAAATATCTAATTGTTCTCTTCTTATTCTTCCATCACCCACTTGTCTTTGCCAATCCAGTTGTAGTTCATGGCCGCTAGCGCTGCGCGACATAAAGGCATCTTTTTGGCCAACTCTACAGATCTGGCTATCCATGGCCATTGGTGCCAAATGAACCGTTGTCATTCGCAACCATGGTTTCATATGTAGAAGTTTAGCTAAGCCAAATTGGGAAGTATTGGCTGATAAGATTTTGTGGAATCACAATCAACTGTTCTAAAAATTTAAGTTACTAAATAAAGACGTGATTTGATATTTAAATATTCCATCACTCCCCTCATGCTTAGTCTGCCATTTTTCCCTAGTACTAAGTATTGACACATTTAATTGGAAAGGCAATTGAGACTTGGAAAGATTTGAACTCAGAAACTCCTTTTCTGATACCATATGAAATTTTGTGGAACTACAACCAATTATTCTCAAAGTTAAGCTATTATATGAATGTGTAATTTAACATTTAAATATTCCCTATGGACAAGCAAAGATGATGAAGGGTGCTCAACTTGGACTGCACCGCAATCCTCATGTCATGGGGACCACATTTGGACTTTGTTGTTTGCAATCGCTACCGCGGAGACTAGATCTGGACTTCGTCACTAGCTTCGTTGCTCGCAATTACAATCACGACAACCAAATCTAGACTTTGTTGCTCGCTCGTTGCCATCATATATGGGTAGACTCCAATCACGGCTTGTTGCAGTGCCATTGTTATTGCAGTCAATGGATTGACGGGCAAAGCTTATAGCCATGGCCGACGCCAGATTTGGACTCGTAACAAGCCAACCGCGAGTTATAACAGAGGGGTAGCTGGGGCCAACCGTAAGCGACGCTGGGAAGGGTGGAGATGGTGGCTGAGCAGGGTGGTGCTGTGTTATGGAGGAGGAAGCGCCAACGGTGATGGATGACAAGGCAAAGGAAAGTGGGTGATGGAGGAAGAGGAGAAATATCAGATCTTTGCCCTTTATTCCACCTCAGCTGATACTACAGGTGAGCACGGTTTCTGGATAAAACCTGAAACTTTAGAATCAGATCGATGAGCACTTGTATGGTTCCAAGTTCCATGATATGCAAGGCTAGTTTCAAATTCCAAAAATTGGAAAATCTGTTTGTACGGGTAGGTTCTAGGTTCTAAATTGATAGAACCTAGAACTTGAAATTTGAAACATTAATCTAAAACTTAGAATAAGTTCTTGTATTTTTCTCGATTCATGTCTTCACATGATCCCATGGTTTTCCATGATATTCAATTATGAGCATATAATCTAAAACCACTAGCTTGAATTTCCATTTTATGATTGAGACTTTTATTTATTAATATTTCATTTTTTTTGTGTTTAAATAGAAATTATTGTTAGTAAATTGTAGCAACAAATTGTTGTTATTAAAGATGGTAATTTATCACAATTGTTCAATTAATAATACAAATGGAATGGGAGATCCTGAAATTTGTGACATATAGTAGGTTCTAGATCCTAAAGTATGCATGGTAGATTCCAGATTCTAAAAAATGAGAACTGTTTCAACGAGTAAATTCTAGGTTCTAGGTGGAATCTGTACGAAACATACAATCACTCGCTCCTAACTGATATGTGCTAATTTATGATTTAATGTAAGTAAAAAAGGCGAGCCACTTCAGCCATTGACATGGCGCTTTGTAACCATTGAATATTTTCACCTATGAAACATACTATTGACCTCATAGGCCGAGGAAAAAGCGAATAAAAGCCGAGGGTGATGCCTCAACAAGATTTGTTAACGGTTGGTGGTGTCGGGAATCGAACATGCTGGTGTCCTCCTCGAGTCACTTTTCATTGAGCCTATCCAATAGGGGTGTATGTGTGCGCATGTGCCTCCTCTAGTTTTTCCTCTGCGGTGCAAGAGGGGGGTGAACTCTGCATGCTCATGATAACGAGAATCAAAGGGAGATACGAATCGATAGGAAGACAAACATGGAGCAGGATAATTTCGTTCTCCTTATTACTTTATGTGGTCCACCATTTTCACGAAATCACAGGAACTCATGAGGATCTCGAAGGATTAGCAAATCTGCATGCATGCGCCGGACGCATTCAGCGGGTAAGAAAGTCCACTGTGGATGGCAATCGTTTGCCCTGTTTTCGTGCTCGTCCAAGCAGACATCCATCCAAACAAAACCCGGTCATTTGATGCTTTATGGAACACGAAGACCACGGTCGGAATAATCGTCAGTGTTGGCATGATTCGTTGGGGGTGTACTACCACCGTGGTCATTCATTCCTATGCCAAGGCCGGAGGCATGGCAGATGAACTTCACTTTGCCCCTCCCTTTCACTTATACGAATAGCTCGTAATGCTGCGTCTTTTCCGAAACCGGGACCTTTTCTCATTACTTCTGCTCCTTGCATACCCTTTTGTCTTGAAGTAAGACATTTGAAGCAAAACATTCGAAATAACTCGTAGTAGAAATAGCACATATATTTAAGTTTGGATCCGCTTTATTTATTCTCTTTTTCCTTTAAGGAACTCCTATTTCTCTCCAGCCAGACGCACCAAAACAAGCAAACGGGTGCTTTTCAAGGGGATTCTAGCTCATGAAATTAAGGTCATCTATCCAAATTTCACCAAATCCAATTTGCACAGCCGAGAATCTAGACTTAATTAATATATGATGCTAACAAGAAGGTCCATGAGTTCCAAGTAATCACATCTTTCCACTTATGCTAGGGGTGAGCATGGTTTGAATGAGCAATTTTGTTAGATGTTTCTTTGTAAAATAAACAAAATGTATTTTTTCTTGTCCTACATAGGAAGGTGGGAAGAGATGGACCAATTTATAACTATGAACCTTTTCTAGTATGTTTAAAAAAGAAAGATTGGGTGTGGGCTAGATCCCACAATACTCGGACGTGGGTGCATGAATATTACACGTACTTAGCACCAACCCCTTTATTTATTTTTTATTTCATATGATTATCTTATTAACCTTTATTAGTTGAAAGGTTGTTTTTTTATTAAGTATTTTCGGAATTATGAAAATTCAAAATTTTATTTATTTAAAAATATTTTTATTATTTTTATTATTCCAAATTTTTATGTGTTTTTTCAAGACAACATTTGGAAATTGTACTTGTTCAGTTTATAACATTTCTCGAAGGGTTGCATTGGTTCATTTTACAATTTCTTTTGAAGGAATACCTTTATTCACTTTGCAACATTGTGTGAAGAGTTACCGATATTTTATATATATGTGTGTGTGTGTGTGTGTGTGTGTGTGTGTGTGTGTGTCAATTTTTGGCATGAACGAAGTCTTCTTTCCAAAACTACAATCATTTTTTCAATTATTTCATAAAGGCTCAAAGAAATACTAAAATTACTATCTATTATTCTCATTTTGAGATTTTATTATATCATTTATGATATTTGACAATGATTATTAGCAAATTTACGAGGCAAATAAATTATTAAAGAAAGTAATATCACGCTTCAAAGTCCGACTTAATTGCTCTATTGATGCAAAATCATATTTTTCGAACAGATTCCTATCTTAGAATTGGGAATTACCCATTAAAAAATAGTTTTGAAAAAATAGGACCGAGAATTGTCCGTTAATCCTATGAATCCATTTAGGAACTGGATTATTCGATCCAATTTCCGCGTGAGTTCATGAAACTATGCCCCAATTTCAATCTCTCACCGCCGCTTTCATGTCCCTCACATGGTTCAAGCGAGATGGAGTAGTTGAGATGCCAAGATGCAGGCAATACTCGTTTCTCATCACCACTTTCGCCATTGGCATGAAACGGGGTCCTCCTCCATTGGATGGTGTTCTCCAACCATCGCAACCAAAAGAGAGATTAACCAAGAAAAGAATCGATCGGTGGAAGTTTAAAGGCTTGACCATGTGAAGGGGATTCGGTTTAGATCCGCGTCGTGTAGTCTAGAATGACATAATGTCAAATGCGAAAAGTCAAAGCAACGTACGAACTGAGAATCCCGCGAGGAACAGTTGTGCGTTAGATCGTTCCTTTCAGTCCCATCTCTCGAGATCTGCCAGCTGTTTCATGGAGAGAAGTCGGTTTGTGGACGACCCGGGCCTCTCCGCCTCGACACCTGTCCCTTTATCATTCCCTTCAATCACCACCTCCCCCACAAATCTGCTCTGTCTCCTACCCCCTTCTCCCTTCAGATGATGATGTCGTCTCGAAGACTGTTGAGCTCGTGCATCATGGCTGCTCCACTTTCTTGTCAAATAATCAGAATCTCCCTAAGCAAAGGTAGCAGACGCTTGTTAAACGTTTCTTTACGACACTATTCGAACTCATAACCTTATCGAATGCAGACTGATTCATTTATTGGTGAAAACCATGTTTGAGAGAAATGCTAAGTTGATTTCAAAGTATACATTCGTTTCTTTTGTAATGGCATGATGATAGATATACTTTGCATTATGTTTTACTGTACACTTTCATTGAAGCAAATATCGAGATTGTACCATATAAGCCTGAATCCATGGGGTCCTTGAATCACCTACTTCATCTCACGAATCGACACATGTAATCCTACAATGTATACCCTACTTGAGATAGCACAGCTTTGAAGGGTACGATGTATACCAAAAAAAGGGTATGAAAAGACTTATTGAGACAGCTACAACCTTTGAAGCTATTTCAGGCCAAGCATCTCTCATTATTAATCAAACCCCGCTGGAGAGAGAGAGAGAGAAAGAAAGGTCCACGACTTAATAGGAGACACGTCCGAGGGGTACTAGACATCGTGCAAACTCGACGTCCTTCTTGCACATGATTGAATAGTATGTTGACGCCACATGAGAGTCTTGATGCATCAACTTTCTATTTGGTCCCCTAGGTAGGGACTTTGGACCTAAATAAATCCTTAAAAGTCTTTATCTGAATTCTTATCTAAATCTCGAGATCATCCAAATGTAAAATAATTAGAAGATATTACTTAATACAAGGTAAGAAAAATATATTGTACAAAATAGGGAGGTATAGGAATTATGGGAACCAACATGTTAGAATAAGGAACGCATCCATGGAATATCCTATTATTGTATATCAAACAAAAGGTCGCCAAAAGCCCATGTGAGAGCTTCAGTTCCTCTGTTATGGTGAGGTTACACCTTATGACCACAACCTATGATCCGGAAGTAGGAACTTCAATAATTTGGGTGTACATAGACTAAGATGTTAGGCAAGCAAATTATGTTGTGTTCTGACATCATATGGGTCGGAAGTCGATTTAGTAGGTAACACAAATGCGATAAAGGAAATATCTATCATCTAAAGAATCCACGTAGGGATCTATAATATTTGACTAGATTAGATACTCATCACTTAAGAAATCCACTTAAGGATTTATGAGATGTAGCTCATTAGGGTAGTTCGATTTCAAAAAATTCATTAGAACCCTCAATTAGCCCTGAGAAAGTGATGGAGTTGCGGAGTTTAATAGAGAAAAATAATGTTCGATCGCAAAAACAGTTTTTTGAGGGCAAACACTTCCTAATAGGTCACCCATCATGTCATGTTAAAGCAGATAACATGATTTTTATTGCTGTTAATGGCATACATTTAATTTCCCTTAGACTTCTACTATATATAAGGACAATATCTTTTATAACTATAATGTTATGTTGAAGCGTGTAACTCTAGAGCCTATAACACTAATATTGATAATAAAGAGATTGTGTAGTATTGTGTAGTATGGCACAATAATTTTTTCTTTCTTAATTTTGTGAAAGATTTTTTATGTAAAAATTCTCACTCATTTTTCTTCTCTATTTTTCTCTTCATATATTCGGATTCCTAACAGGGAAGATCCTCCAAACTAGGCAAATCCTAAGACTCCTAATATCTCATTTCTCTAGAAAATACCAATAAATCCCTGGACAAAAAATAAGTGAGAATGTCGACCTTTGACCCTACTTAATTATAAAAAACAAAATACAATGCGCTGGACTCAACGATTACATGAAACGACAAAGAGACTCGACACGGATTTCGTGACACCTCTTATGCTTCCTTTGGGAGGATAGGAGCGAGGAAAACCGAGGGCGGGGAAATAAAAATATCTAGAAATCGTAAATTTTCCCTTCTCATAAGAAATTGAAATATTTCAGATTTTCCATAAGAAATCAAAGGTGATAGACCTCCATTTGAGGCTCAATTTAGGGTTTTTGAAACGTGTGAATTGCACCTTATTTTTCTATCTTTGCTAATAGAAAAAGTGGGGAGGAGCAACGAATGGCTGCTCCTTTTGACATTATCATAAGTGTCTCGTACTAGTGAGTGGGATTAATTCTAACGCACCAGATTTTTTTTATTCCTTGAGCATTTAAAATCACTTTGCTAGATTAGTTCTAATCTATCTCGTTTTCGTTCCGGTCAATAAAGAAAAAAGAAGAAGTTGTCGTCGTCCTATTATTCGCACCCCGTTTATATTATTTGGACGCCTATCAACTTCAAGTCATACACCAAAAAATAGGAATCAAGTAAACGAATGCCAAAGCTCATTTACATGCTCGGCCAATGAAATCTCTCTCATGTAAAGGACGTTGTCCCACTAGGCAATCTCACTTCCTTCGAGAGAGATTGGACCACCAATATCTCGCCATGCGTTAAACCTCCAGCTAGCACTGATGTCGACTAGCACCTGGTGATTAGCCCCCCTTCTCCCCAATGGGACCATCTTGTTCCTTTGAAGATTTGTGGTAACAATAGAAGAAGGAATATGTATGATGCTTGTTACAATATGCAGCATGTGATGAAAGGTTTACTTATTCATTGAAACATGATCATTTATGATTCGTATATAAGTACACTCATAGATATATTCATAGCATTTGAGCTCGTTAAATAGTACGAGAAAATTCACCACAAAGACAAGATTCTATTGACCGTGCTTGATTGAAAATCATTTTTATTGATATAGTGATGAAAGTACTAAATTGAATGTGAATTTTGAGAATTGGATTAGTTCCAATTTTTACCTAATGTGGACTGTATAAAACGGGAGTCAAATCGAATCATATCTCCTAAGCAGGATGGTAATAGCGCCACGTGTGCAGTGACCTATGGTGACACTTGGGGCCCATCAGGATCAATGAGGGGCCCAGGAGAAATCCCATCTGGATGGTCGGAGATCCTAAGGAAGCTGGTGAGCTGGATACCACTTCCCATTGCGTCACTCATTCTCTAGGGCTTTGATTCTTAATATTCTCTTCAACTCTTCTTTTCCTCTTTGGTTCCTTTCTCCAAAATGACAAATAAAAAAACAAGGAGGATTGACACGACAAAATGATTGTTCTGCCAATCTCTCACTCCTCTGCAAACCCTAATTCTCTAACAACTGTTCTGCCAATCTCTTACTCCTTTGCAAACCCTAATTCTCTAACAATCTAATAATGTAAACAGTGTAATTTTTATTATTGAATTCTTCCTTTTTCTCATGATATGTCGGTCCAATATGGATGATTATACACGTAAGATCATGTGTATGTACAAAAAAAATTTCATCGTGTATTTAAGTGGTCATGTGAATTGGCCACTTCCTCTAACGTAGAATTGAAACCAAAGAGAATGATTAAAAGCATTTTTTGACTTTGGTTATGGTTGGTCCAAATCAGCATATAACATCAAGCTACAAAACCCTTCTAAGTTTTCTTCTTCTTTTTTCTTTTCGGTTGGCATACCCTCTAAGTCGTACTTGAAAATGGTCTATTGTGAAAGATGTTTATGTTACAAAATGTAATCAACTCTTAAACCACTCAATTAAAGTAACAAGTCCTAATCTTTTATTAGAAAGTGCAACTAGTCGAACTTTAAACCATTTAGTTGGAACAATCAAGGCTTACATTTTCGCTATAAAGTATGATCAAGTTCTTAACATACTGTGAAAAACCCTAAGTAAGATTGGCTTAATTACATTTGTTTGGAAAAAGTTTAGAATTTCATTGGCTCCAATTGAAAAGTTATGATTCAATAACTATCGATAGATAAGATTCAAGACATTCAGTGCACTTCCCTTTAAATGTTGTTATTGTTATCTTAATTTGTAAAGTGCAATGAAAAGCTTATAATTAGCATGTATATCAGGGGAAAGAGCAGATGCTTTCATTTTTTTTTTCCTTTTTGTTTATTCTAAGGTCGATGTATGACTAGTTCATACCAACGACTCATTCAAGAAGGATCAACACAATAGTCACCAGGTTGACACATGTTATCCTTTTTTTACTACTGTTGGTAAATTACTAAATTTGAATGGGCTGATTTCAAATTCAAATCATAGTATTTCTCGCTCGAAACAACCTTGAGGGTCACATATGCCTACATCATCCTTTAGATACGTAGAGCCTTAGTTGATGCAAAGGGATCTAGCTGTTTATCAGTGCTGAGGAGAATTTGTCGAACGGAAGGTACGATTATTCTATGGTGTGTAAAAATTAATCATTCAAAAAAGTAAGAAAGGAATGGCCTATGTACGAACCTCTTAACAAAACCCTATACACACCATCAGTGATCCAAGAATCCAAAAGAAGTCCCAACGTTGTCTTCACTGTCCATGCGCAAACAAAAGTGACAAGAACTTCAAATCTTCTGGATGTAACTGTAAACACACCGGCAATTTCATCAATCAACATTGAGTTGAGTGATGGCGATGCCATGCCTACCGCTCTCGCATGGCAGCCATTCTCGTACGTTGGTCCTCGCCAGGCCTCCTTGGATTGGTCCGGCTCTCGAGTAGGGACGTCCGGAAAGGTCAAAAGGAAAACGCTAGTCGCTTCCTATAAGTAACATCGCCCTAAGACGGTGGTTCTACGAGCTTACCTGTCCAAACAACCAGAATCGGAAGGTTGTTGAAACGGGCGACTTTATTACAGATCATAGAGAAGTCTACCTCCCGAAATATTACGTTTTGACCATTTGAAATCTGAATACATCCAATTCAAAGATCGCCCACAGATAACACAGTTCGCTTTCATTTCTAGTAATCTCTAGAACCCCATCTCACTATCTCTTCAAAACCCTGTATTTGCTTGACAATGATTGTGTTAAGCAAAAGATTATGAGGATATTTCTCACCCCTTTCCACAAAAAGCGTAGCCAACCAAGGCTACCCAAAATGGGCTAGAATTTCTGTTTTAATGCAAGGTGACTCGTGGCTTGTCTGGGTTGAAGCTGTCATTGATTGGGAATGGAAATTCTTTCATTAGGTTACCATATAACTCTTACTAGTATAAGACACGATAGCGAAGATTACTATCTTTACATGGAGTTAAAGTTAAGATGGATTCACGAATGTTAAGATACCTATTCGTTCAAAATCGGCATGCGAATTAATGTGGATGTGCCAATCCTTAGCTGAACATGTTAATGCTTGGTCCAAGATAGGGAACTTCAATGTGGATGTGCCAATCCTTAGCTGAACATGTTAATGCCTGATCCAAGATAGAGAATTTCAGATTCATAGTGACCTTCCGTAACGTACGTAAAATTTCACGACAAATTAAAGGATTTTACTTATCATATCACAATGGATGAGTGAAATAGAATGAGCTCACTCCGGTGCGGCGTTCGAATCGATGTCGGTTTTAGTTTTCTTTGTAATCTAAACGGAAGCTCTGAGGGAGGAATGTGGACAGGTGTCCAATTCGAATGATATCTAGGGGAGTCTACGAAGATCTTGTCAAGGCTATCCAAACATAAGGATGGGATTTAAGAAGAAACTCAAGCCAAGGAAAGAACGGAAATACCTTCTGCGCGTATTAACTATAATACCGTGGACGTACGAAAGTCGGGGGAAAAAAAAAAGAAAAAGATAATCGGAAACCTATGTGTGCTTCAGGACTATTTTGTTTTCTCTTTGGCCCTATCCTCCACACACTCCATGCTCTATAAATACCGCACCCCCTCTCTCTCGTCTTCGCCAGATTGAAAAAAAAAAAGGTGAACAAACGTTATATACACAGTTTGGCATTTTTGCCACAACCCACCCGTGGGATTTATCTAAACTCTGGTGACAGAGGGAAAGAAGGAACAAGAAATCATGTGTGGAGGTTCCATTTGTGTTCTTGCTGTTGTTTTTGCTCTATCACTATTGTTTATCTTCCTCAGAGACGGGAAAAAATCGCAGCGAAAGTCCAAGCTCCCTCCGGGTTCAATGGGTTGGCCTTACATTGGAGAGACTCTCCAGCTCTACTCTCAGGACCCCAATGTCTTCTTTGCCACCAAACAGAAAAGGTTCTGATTTTGTTTCGGCTCATTGACGTCGAATGCTATCTTCCTTTTTATCTTAATGAATTACGTGTGACTTTTCAATGTGGTTTTGGAATGATGGTTCAGGTATGGGGAGATCTTCAAGACCCACATCCTAGGATGCCCTTGCGTGATGCTGGCTGGGCCTGAGGCTGCCAAGTTCGTTCTGGTGTCACAGGCTCATCTGTTCAAGCCGACGTACCCAAAGAGCAAGGAGCGGCTGATTGGTCCCTCAGCCCTGTTTTTCCACGAGGGGAAGTACCACACTCAGCTGCGGAAGTTAGTCCAGGCATCTCTGTCACCGGAGGTGATCCGGAACATGGTCGCTGACGTCGAGGCGATCATGATCTCCACATTGGACTCGTGGGTTGGTGGTCATGTAATCAATACATTCCATGAAATGAAAAAGGTAAGTCAATGATTAGAGCGATTATAGTTAACATATATAATTCTCTCTTTTATGATGCCTGACGGCCTTTTGTTTCCTGTTTACAATTTGGCAGTACAGTACATACAGTTACCAGAAGATCATAAATAACGTGCAAGTTTACAATCATCTGCAATTTTCTCATTCATGGTTGCGCTTTTTGTTGCAGTTATCTTTTGAAGTCGGTATCCTTGCGATTTTTGGCCATTTGGAGAATCACTATAGAGAAAAGCTGAAGAACAACTATCACATGGTGGATCGAGGCTACAACTCTTTTCCTAGTATCATTCCTGGAACTCCGTACAGACGAGCACTACTTGTAAGAACACAATTCTTTGGTTCCTAGTTCGTGATAACTTCTGGTACTCTTTCTAAAATAGATGCACTAATTCTTCTCAGCAATCTTCTTTTTGGTTTCCACAGGCGAGAAGGGATCTAAGCAAGATCATAAGTGGGATCATTGCTGATAGGAAAGAGAAGAGGATACTTGGAAAGACCCTCCTAGGACATCTTTTGGACTCCAAAGACGAAAACGGTGAGACTCTCACTGACGAGCAGATCGCTGATAACATCATCGGAGTGCTTTTCGCTGCTCAGGACACCACAGCTAGTGTCATGACGTGGATTCTCAAGTACCTGCATGACAACCCAAAAATTCTTGAGGGTGTGAAGGTATAATACATGGAATTGATACATGGATTCTCCTCAATACTTTCTCTTAATTCTTGTCTATCTTGGACAAATGCCAGAAAAAGCCGTATAGAACTAAACTAAACTAAGTCTCTGCTGACAATGCTCTCTTGCAGGCAGAGCAGAATACCATCCGCCGATCAAACGACGAAGGTTTCCAGCCTCTGAGCTGGAGTCAGACTAAAAGAATGCCGATAAGTCATAGGGTGAGATAGATCTCCTTCAGCTGCTTTATTAATGTTGATCTCCTCCCTAGTATTTGCAGTGAAATAGCGACTAATTTTTTGTTTTGTGGGACATTTTCAGGTTGTTTTGGAGGCTCTGAGAATGGCAAGCATCATATCTTTCACTTTCAGGGAAGCAGTGGCTGATGTAGAATACAAGGGTAAGAAACGCAACCTATCTATTGGCTCAATTAAAAGAAAAGGAAGCTTCTGGCTACAGAATATGCTGATATGTGGTCATAATTGGCATCCGCTGGTCCCGAAAGCACGATGAGCCAATATAAACCAAAACGATAATATTGACCTTCAAATTTGACAGATCAATTTCCATAATCAGGCTATGACTTTAGACGAACACTCATTGGGACCTCATTGATGTTGAGAGGATTTCTTTGACCAATATAAGAATATATGGTATAGACAAGGGGACAGGACAATTACAACACGAGTGTGTGAATACTGATTCTGTACCAGTCGTCTGGAGCATGTCCTAATGTTTCTTGACATATGATTGGCTTGGTCTAGGAAAGTGAGATTATGCAATAATTCCTTTCCAAGTGGCATTATATTGTCTGGCTAACGCTAAGGTGTAACAGGTTACCTAATTCCAAAAGGTTGGAAGGTGATGCCTCTGTTCAGGAACATGCATCACAATCCCGAATTCTTCAGTGACCCCGAAAAGTTCGACCCTTCAAGGTTTGAGGTATGACTCCGCATGAAAAAAATTCTCAAACACTTCACGTTTTCCCTCCATTTCATGCATTGAGCGGTAGTTTCTCATATTTTCTTCTCCACAGGTCACACCAAAACCCTACACATTCATGCCATTCGGCAGCGGAGCTCATGCCTGCCCAGGAAATGAGCTTGCCAAGCTGGAGCTACTGACTCTGATTCACCATGTTGTCACCAAGTTCAGGTATTGTTTACAGTTTCCAGAAGTCTTGAGAAACTGAGAGTCAAACGTATGGTTGGCTGAGAATGGATGGAAACAAAGAGAACTAGCTTTTTTCTAAGCCAAGAAAAAAAAATGATCACTACAAAAATTAGGAGAAAAGAAGATATTTCAGATGATCATTGGTGCAGGAAGAATCTCGATGAATGCAATGACGTACTGATAGTGACTTTCCATTTGTTTTTGCAGGTGGGAAGTCATAGGTTCCAAAAACGGCGTCCAGTACAGTCCATTCCCGGTTCCCCTACATGGACTGCCAGCCAGATTTTGGAAGCTACCGTCTTGAAGAATCCGTTGAGACATTGACGGCAATATCTTCCCCAAATAAAATTAGTTCGATTCTAACATGTCTTCTATTATTTTTCCCTAATTTGATAGTTATTGGTCTTTTCTTTTTCTCATTCTGTAGCCCATCTCCAAAAAATTTGGGGCTGCTTCTCTTTTTTATCAATGTAGACCGAGTTATCAATTTGACGATTTAGTCCCTCATTGTTTCTCCACTTTTCCTCGCATTTAGACACAATGATTTAAGATCTGAAGAAATCTGAAAGAAAGAAGAAGATGTGAAGACTAAGGCCTGAAAATGACAGCAGAGAACCATTGAACTGTTGTTTTCATGACTGCAACAGACCTTGCATAATTCTTTTCTTTTTGGTCATGTGCCTTCAGCCTATTGTCTCTCTTAAAATTTTTAGTCTGATTATGGCTGCAAGACAGCCACGTGCAGTAGCGAGACTGGCCGACTGAGACTGGCTTGTGCCCTTCTAGCTGGAGAGCATACTCTCTGGGATAAAGATTACTTTCATGAGCCATAGCTTGTCACTCTTTTTGACATGTCCAAGATGTGGATGCTAGAGCTCGGTTGAATGCTGGAACTGTCTTTCAATAGGGGGTGTTTGATATTTTTCGCAAAGAGGATCCAATTCTCCAACATATATATATATAGACCTGGATGGGATCCCTCCTCACTCATCTGCCTGCCTTATGTCTGTCTGATGGCTGATCTATGCATTCGTTGATCTGTTTGCTGTTTCTTTTTAACAAACTGTTAAGGGAGCAGGGAGTTGTGATCCTACAAGGAAAATGTTTGAGGAGGTTGATGATTGTGCCTGGAAATGTTGGAAGAAAAGAACGTAAGACCCTACATGTGAAATGGATCAGTGCATCAAGAGGGAAAAGTTGAACTTAAAATTCTTAATTTGCTCATTAAAAATGGAAAGAAACCAACCAAATGCCGCGGCTTAACTTGCACCCTTATATGCATTCATACTTTAAGGGATTGTTCACTAGTAATTGTTGTGTTTTTATTGCTCGATTGCATCGCAATAGCCCAGACAATCTCAACCACTCTCAGTCGAAAGACTGTTATGCAATGATGAATTTCACCATTCATAACAAAGCAAGTACAGCACACGGAAGCAAACCAGAAGACTTACTTATCACCATATTCCAATCTGAATTACACTTCGAAGGATCCTTATGCTCTGCTCTCACGTTAGGAATATTCATGCCATTCATTTATTGCACAAACATCAACTGCATAGAATAGGCATTGGAGCCACAATGACGAGCTGAAAGTATCTACAAGCATCATTATGCACAAAAGTGAATTTTTGGAAACTGAACCAGAACCCATCATCAGCCTGCTAAAGCAGAAGAGGAATACTTAAGAATGGCTTCAGTAATCCTCTCTTTGTCTCTGGTCGGGAACGCTTCCAGGAGGACCCCGTTCTTGTAGAAATGGAAGAGCGGCACAGCCTGCAACGTATGAGTATCTCAGATTGATAGTTGTGTCTTTAGTGAAGAATACAGGCATAAATCAGTTACATCAATTACTTTGAGGGAATGCATTGGAAAATTATTAAATTAATTCTGAAAAAAAAAAAAAAAAAATAGCTAGATCCTGTAATGTATACTTAACTTAGAGCTAGCTTTAGCACTTGCTCCACCTCAATTAAGACCAGAAAATGCAGACTAGTCTTAATCAAAACTATTGTACAACAGCCGAAGCTTACGTATCTGCATCCTATTGAGAATGAGAAACGATGTCAATTATCCAAATGGATAAATCTAGTTAACATCTTCCACTTAATTGGACTAAATGAGGAAAGAATGACCATTTTTACATTGAGCAGCCAAGGTGATGGGAAGTTTTGTCACCCTGAATAAAGATCAAAAGAATTTCACAAGAAGGCTACCCTTATTCTAAGCCTCTCTGCAACCTCCGATTGTTCATCATACTCATCGATTACCTGCAGAAAACATACCCATTGTGTACTGTTAAGTGCCAGACATTTAGTTGAAGCATAGTAGCCAAAACTCGCATTTTGTCAAATCTCAATCACAAGACCAGCAGAAGTACTCACATTATGCTTCAAGAATATTACTGAAGCCTCTTGATCACCGGCACCCTTGCATAGTTTTGCGAATCCTTGCTCTATGTACTTGCAGCTGCCACAAGAAGTGCGGTAAAAATCAACCACCACCAAAGCGCTAGTCTCTTTGGCCTTCTCAAGGATTCTAAGGAACTCCTCATCAGTCTTGAATTCTCTCACGCAGTCGACAGGACAGAGATCATCGTCCTCCTCGTCCAACAACTTCCCTTGATCTTCATATGCTACGCACTTTACTTTTACCGTTCGACAATCAAAACCAACTTTTAAATGGTTCAAAGCAGCAGAATGAGTGGTGGATGGTTGTGGGACTGTCGCCCACTTAGCACATAACCTAATATCATCTTTTCCGGTATAACAACATGAAGTCGTGTAGGTGAACTGGCGATCATGCTGTCTAATGGGATTCCTATGGACTCCAAAAGAGGCCTTACGGTTGAAAATATTTGTCTTTTGCATCAAAGTCACGCAGAGAACCTCAACAATTGCTACGTCTCAACTTGAAGTAGAAATCCGGGGCCTGGTGCAGGCATAAAAATCTGAATACTACGCAGGTTGAAGACTGAATTGATCAGAGCATCGAAAAATACAGGTCGTTGCTGGAAAAACAAAGAGATACTTGTCAGATTCTCATAGCATCCCTCCCGGAAAGTCCATTTTTTATGTTTTCTCACAATTTCCTAATGCGAAACACATTCAGAACAACTTAGATTGGCAATTAGCATGTGAGCATGAAGAACTGTTTCTTGCAAAAGTGCTAAGCACAGCGTCTCGTCCGCCGCCATCATATAGATAGAGCCTCATCCAAGGCACATAGACGGGACTATTTGCGCGGATCCCATTAGTTGACACGACAAGTTCAGATGACCATGCCATAAGAAAAATTGCTAAGCAAGCATTCAGCATGAAAGATCTTGGTACAACAGTTCTCAACTCAACTCAACTCAACTCAACTCAGCAGCAACAAAACAAGTACAAGAAAATTTGTACGCGAACCAGTTTGGCGCGCGGATCACGAAAGACGAAACGGCGAGCGATGCAATGCAATTACCTGATTGGCAGTCCTGGCTTCGCCTGAAGTTCTTTTTTTTTTCCTTCTCCAGCAGAAGCCTGAACGAGAAAACGACACGACATGCAGCAGACCAGAACCATATCCTCTTCTCCCGCTAGTTCCTGACCACTCAAATGGGCCGTGCTCGAGCTCCATTGGGCTTCCATCTTAAAGGGGCCCAAATTGCAACGGTCTCGATACCGTTAAAATCGTTTCCCTCGAATGCTGAGATTCGGAGCGACCGAGGGAGCGTTCGACTGCTGCGCGCCAGAGCATGAGCTCGGCGTTCCAGCTGCTGATCCCCAGCGTCCAGTTCTTCAATTCCGCCATCGTATCGTACGTAGGAACCTCGCATTCGAGGTGGGCACTGGTCCGTTTTCGACAACTCCTGTGGTTGGATTTGAAGCCGAACGATCTCACTTTCTCTTTGCTGATTAAAGCTTACGCTTCGAGTCGCCGTCCCGCCGGTCCTGCTTCGGTGAACGCGAAAACGGAGTTGAATCAGGCTCATGCCCACTTGGTGAAATCCGGGTTTGATCGCTTCCTGTACTTGAGCACCGCTCTTCTTGATGTATACATGAAAATGGGGTGCGACGCGTATGCGCGCCGGGTGTTCGAGTATATGCCCGAGAGAGATGTTGTTTCGTGGAACGCGTTGATCTGTGGGTATTCACGAAAGGGGATGGATGTCGAAGCACTGGAGCTCTTTATACGGATGCTTGGGGAGGGTTTTAGTCCCCACGCTACCACGCTGGTGAGTTTGGTTCCTTCTTGTGGTCATCGCGATTTGGTGTTTCAAGGGAGATGCATTCATAGTTTGGGAATTAAGTCTGGGCTTGATTTGGATTGTCATGTGAGAAATGCGTTGATGTCAATGTATGCTAAGTGCGGAGAGTTGGATTGCACGGAATCTCTGTTCGATGCAATGGTTGATAAAAGTGCTGTTTCCTGGAACACGATGATCAGTGCGTATGGCCAAAATGGTTTCTTCAGTGATGCAATGTGTGTTTTTAAAGAAATGGCGGGGGAAAATCGCGAGGTCAACTCAGTTTCCTTAGTGAGTCTCCTGTCCGCACATGCTGATCCAGATTCTACCCATTGTTATGCTATTAAAACAGGTCTTGCCAGTGATGATTGTGTCATGACTTCGCTCCTCTGTGCATACACAAAGCATGATGACTTGGGTTCTGCAGAGTCACTGTATGAAAGATTGATTCAGAAGAATTTAGTATCCTTGACTGCACTTCTTTCAAGTTATGCTGAGAAAGGAAACATCCAGGGAATGATGAAGTGTTTCTTCGAGGTACAGCAGTTAGACTTGAAACTTGATGCAGTTGCTTTAGTTAGCATCCTTCATGGACTCGCACACTTTTCTGCTCATATCAGCATCGGACTTGCTTTCCATTGTTACGGATTCAAAACTGGATTATGCGTCCATTCGCTTGTTGTGAATGGGCTCATAAGTATGTACTTTAAGTTCAACAACATAGAAGCTGCCTCTTTATTGTTTTCCGAGATGCACAAGAAACCTTTGACTAGCTGGAACTCAGTTATATCTGGCTGCGTTCAAGCTGGAATGGCAAGTAAAGCGATAGAGTTGTTTTGTGAAATGAGGTTGTCTGGGCACAAACCAGATGCCATCACAATCGCCAGTTTACTATGTGCATGTTCCCAACTTGGATACTTGCGGCTTGGTGAGAAGGTCCACAATTACGTGCTCAGAAACCATCTTGAATTGGAAGATTTTGTAGAAACTGCACTTATAGACTTATACGCAAAGTGTGGAAGAATAGAGCTTGCAGAAAGAGTTTTCAAGAGTGTCAAAGAGCCGTGCTTGGCTTCATGGAACTCGATAATCTCTGGCTACAGTTTGTGTGGCCTCGAACGTAAGTCCCTCACATATTATTCTGAAATGCGAAGACGAGGACTCATGCCTGATAAGATCACTTTCTTGGGAGTCTTGGCTGCATGCACCCATGGGGGTCTCGTCAATGAAGGAAGAAAGTACTTCGATGTTATGACCAAAGACCTTGCCTTGAGGCCAACCTTGCAACACCATGCATTCATGGTTACTCTGCTTGGTCGTGCAGGCCTATTTGAGGAAGCTCTGCTTTTTGTAAAGAATATGGAGGTTGAGCCTGATTCTGCTGTTTGGGGAGCTTTGCTCAGCGCATGCTGCATCCATGGAGAGGTGCAGCTTGGTGAATGCTTGGCAAAGAAATTATGGTTCTCGGATCAACAAAGTGGCGGGTTTTACGTGCTAATGTCAAACCTCTATGCATCAAAAGGAAGATGGGATGATGTAGCTAGAGCGAGGGGGATGATGAAAGACATGGGTAGGGATGGATGCTATGGAGCTAGTGTAATGGAGATCACTTCGATGGAAGAAAATAATAGAAACTTACGCTTTGATGATGTGCACGTTAATGGAAGTTCTTGGCAGCATTTGTCTTTCCTATATTAAAATGCCTGATTGCTGCTGTTGCTAATATTTGACCGGGATACTTCCTCTTTTTTAGCACCAAAAAAAGAAAAACCCATGTTGTAGATAAAATGTACGAATCACCTCTATTAATTATGAGAAGAAATTTAGACAGGCCGAGCAACCGGTGCATTGGGCGCACAATCATCTCCTTACATATTTGGATCTCCCCATGCTTGATGTTCTAGGTCTTAAGGGTTCCTAATAATAACCTCGAAACAAAATCGATAGCGATGGCACTGATTTTTCCAGTGAACACACGGTGGAAACTAGTTACAACCAGAAAACGGTTAAACAGACCGGTCAGGTACGGTTATCTAAATATTGGATAAAAACCCCTGTGCGTAATTGCTCAGTAACATTCGACTATAAGCAAGAACTTATGAAGGGGACCACTCCTCTTGTCTGTATCTAGGATCGCGGTGTTAACTTCCTGAAGCAAGAGCAAGGGGACTTTGGGATAAGTGGGCCAGCGCTATCATATTTCTCATGCAATGAAACAAACCCAATTGGTGGATGTTATTGACCTTGTGGTTGTACGTGGGTATGATTGGAAAATGCCTTCAAAGACTCAGGACACCCTACAAGTAGTCCACAGAGAACGTGAGGAGAGAGATGGCAATAATCACGTTAACCTGCAACTCCAAGGTCTCTCTATTTCAGCCTTTTTCTTCCAATGCTGCTTCCTTTGGTACCAATAGCTCACGCTCTCATGTACGGAGTGTGGCTGGTGCATCCTTCAATGGAAGGCCTGAAGACAGGGCCAGAAGAGCCGTGGTTCGGGCACAGCAGCGGCCAACGTGGCTCCCAGGCCTAGACCCTCCGCCTTATCTTGATGGCACGTGAGTTTAGAGCCCTCCAATCTTAACTTTGTCTATATTTTGCACTACGGTTATTGGCTTTTTGGTCCATATTTGAAATTTCATTGATTCTGATGATTTTTGTAACAGTTTGGCTGGGGACTTCGGGTTTGATCCACTGGGGCTTGGGGAAGATCCAAAGAGCTTGAGGTGGTATGTACAGGCTGAGCTGGTTCATGCTCGCTTTGCCATGGCAGGCGTGGCTGGAATTCTCTTCACTGATGTGGGTGCTCTCTCTCTCTCTCTCTCTCTCTCTCTCTCTCTCTGAGTGGAAAGAACAAATTCGCAATAGTTGCTTACAGTGATGTTGAGGAGAAGGGTTGTCATTATCTTTCTTGATAAAAGAAGGGCTGCAATGAAAAACTAGTGAAGGACAAGCATTGCAAGTGAAACCAACCCAAGTCATTTGCAGTTACAAATTCTTGGGTAGTGCAATTCCTGAGTGTAGCTGAGATTAGATTGATTCACCATTAAATCTAGCGAGTGGAAGAAACCAGTTGAGAATCACAAGTTTCCTAGATTCCTTGAATGGCAATCCAATTCCAGATGAGAGGTTCCCAACGTTGAGCAAATTGCAAAATTCCACACCTGACTATCATTTGATTTTTCACTCTACTCAACCAAGAAAAACGTCTAGCATCAAAGTGTCAAAACTTGCCCACGTTATACGTATAGTTGGCACTGTTGAATCTGAACTGGGTAAGCTGGTGAAGACAATAATTCCTATATAAAAAAAAAAAAAAAAAAAAGCACTAATTCCTGTTTTTTTTTTTTTTTGGGGGGGTGGTTAATTCCTGTTAACAATGTTCAATTATGCAGAGATTACTTTGTTGCGGTTGTTGGTGCTATAATGATCTTCAGTTATGTGTTGCAGTTACTTCGTGTAACAGGAGTAAGAGACCTACCTGTTTGGTATGAAGCAGGAGCAGCTAAATACGAAATCGCCAATGCACAGACACTGTTCATCATCCAACTGATTCTCATGGGGTAAAATTCCCCTCCAAGCCCTACCAGTCTTGAACTTTTGTTATCTTTTTGTCCAAGACCTCATCTTTCTTTGATTTGTGCAGATATGCTGAAACTAAAAGATACATGGATTATGTTAGCCCTGGCTCTCAAGGTCAGGAGGGATCCTTCTTCTTTGGAATGGAAGCAGCACTAGAGGGCTTAGAACCTGGGTAATCTTTCTACTCTCTCTTAAAATGGTCTCCAGAGCTCATTGCTGTTGTCTGGCAATCGAGATATTACTATTGAAATGATAATATCAGCAACATTTATCTTGAACAGGTATCCCGGTGGCCCTCTGTTGAATCCTCTTGGCCTGGCTAGAGATATCAAGAACGCTCGTGACTGGAAGCTTAAAGAGATTAAGAATGGTCTGGCTTTCTTTAAATGTTTCTGACTTACCTGATTCTCTGCAGTCTGACTACACTAACTTGAATGGTTCACTTCGGGACCATCTATCCGTTGCAGGAAGGTTGGCTATGGTGGCCATGCTTGGCATCTTCGTGCAGGCCTCAGTGACCCATGCAGGACCCATTGACAACCTTGTGGAGCACCTCTCTGATCCATGGCACCGAACCATCATTCAGACCCTTGCTAATTCCTCTTCTTAAACATCTATCGTAGTTAAAACACATCTGAAATGTAAAACGATTGAGTTTGAATTACGAAATCCGTTGTTGCCATATTTTGACAGCCATTAACGTCGACCAGACATTTAAATTCAGTTCATGTTTATTTGATGGGGTTCGTTGTTTTGCAGCAGTCTGTAATAAATGCAATCTGCAAATACCAGGCTGTATGATCCTAAAAAAGTATTTGATGGAATGTTTATCATCGATATTGCAACTGACATGACTTGTGTCTACTTCTCAAATTCTTGTAAAGCCATCATGCTCGACGGATACCAGAACCGAACTGAACATGAAAAGCGGCATGCCTATCGTGACCGAACCACAACCAGAACCCAAACCGAAAAACGGTTTGGATGTCTCTCTCTTTTTTTTTTTTTTTTTTTTTCTCTATTTGGGTGGCCCTCCTTCATCGTAACACCACTCTTTGCAACTAATACCCATTTCTTTGTACTCCTTCCTTTACCCTCTCTTGGTAACCAGCCTTTTTTCCCTCACACCCAACATCGCTGGCGATCACTGGCCCACCTTTGAGCTCGATGGCGAGAACCGAGCCGCCTAGATCCATCGGGTCGGATCTCTATCTCTCTCCTCTTCCCCTTCCCTGCCTCTGCAAAATTGTCCTTCCCATGGCCAACCAAACATATCAAGCTCTTATTCTAAAGAAGGAAACACCATGCCTGAGAATCTAGCCTATTCAAACATAAGGCCAATAATCTCCCCCAGCATTGGTTGTTTTTTTTATTTGCGACAAAACCAAACCCAAATCAGATCCGTTGTTCGCCACATCAAACCACACAAAGAGAGAAAACGAAAAATCTCAAGAATCATCCACAAGAACAAAGAGACCTTCCACATGGGAGGAGGAGGCCACAAGCAAGACCAACAATGAAGGAGGAGCACAGGTTGAGCACAAGGAAGGCCTCACTAACAAGATCACGGGGATGGCATGGTAAGAGCTGGAGGAGCAGCGACGAGACAAAGGGGAAAACTAAGATTGCGATCCGAGTTGCACATGAGGAGGACTATGTGAGAGCCTGTTCTTGGTGACTGAAGTGCAGACAACAGGAGAGAAGGAGACGTTCTGGAATGCTTCACATTCTCTAAAATGTGTTTCGGTTCAGAACCAAAACTGTAAAGACATCCGTTCTTCACCTATTAACTGAACTGAAAGGAGACCCAAACCAAAAATATGCGAAAATTTTTGGTTTGGTTCGGATATTTTTTATGCCCCTAACCCTTTCAGACCCTTGCCGAGCAAATGAAAGTTTAAGCGCAATGTTGAAAGTTGCAACATAACCCCAAACCATGTTCTTCGCATAGCTCCAGCATGGCCCTTACCGAGACTCTGCCTCAAATATAATGACAAAAAAATCCAGTCAACCCAGATAATAACATAATGACAACAAAACTCAGTCATAGAGGATGACAATACAATTAGCTTCATCCAATACAATCTCATAGAAAACCCCTTTCTTTCTCATCTGACCGAACTTTCAAATCATCCACGTAACGGTATTCACAAAGCAAAGATATACATTACAGAAGCCATGTTATCACCCCCAACAACAACGGCCATTATTACCCTCTTCCGAAAGCCGACTTCCCATAACGTTACACAATGAAGGAAAAATTATAAAATCAATGTAAGTCCACAAAACAATCTCTGACATATACATTGGTATAAAATTGTGGCAGAACAAGCTTGAAGACTTCTGTGGTCGTACACCGGAGAAAATGCTTGAAAGAGCAGAGGCTAGAAGTCACAAGGAGAGCAGGAGAGAATGCAACCTGGTTCGGAGAAAAGCTATGACAACCTGGACGAATGTGCCTTTCTTCTACCCAACAACATCAGAATTCTCGGAAACAAAGATTTCTTTTTCTTTTTGACGACCTTCACTTCAGGTGATGATCCGCTTCCGCTGTTACTTTCAAGTACATACGACTTTTGGGTCGACAAGTAAGGTACAGCAGCCATGTCTGGTGCTTTGACGGAACTATTAGATTCTTTCCTCTCCTCAGAGCTTCTATCAGGGGCCCTGTTGGGAGCTGTTGGCCCTTGATTAGACTCATTGGCCTTCCGTCGCTGTTCATGCTCGGCCCTCCACTTCCTCAACTGCTGCTCAACTCCCAACTTCCCTTCCTTGGCCTTCTCGGCCTTCTCCATTGCATTTCTCAATGCCTCTTTTCTCATATCCACCTCTTTGTTCGCCTCTTCCAACTTTTCCAAGCTCCTCAACTCAGACTCCTTAGCTGCCTCAATTTGAGAAACGGCTTCCGCCACCCTCACGGTAGCCTGCTCCTCTGCCTCATGAGCCCGTTTGCTGAGGTCATAATACTCCTCTAGAGAAAGTGTCACACTGCAGGAAGAATCCACGTCATCAGTGCTTTGAGTTGATTCACTCTCTTGCAATGCCTTGATGGCTGCTAAAGCCAGCTTTTCGGAAGCCTTGGCAGCCTCAGTTTCCTTTTGAGCAGCAAGCAACCGGCTCTCCACTGTAACAGCAGCAGCCTTCGCCTGCTCGGCTTCTTCCTTTGCTTTCCGCAAATCTTCACGAGCCACTTGGGCAAGAGACTTGGCCTGGTCAGCATCTTGTGCAGCTTGCTGCAACTGTTTAGGCAGCTCAGCCATTTTCTCTTTTGCTTCTTTCTCCTTCATCAGAACTAGGGCAATTTCAGATCGAGTTTTGTCAAGGTCAGCTTCAAGTGATGCAACAGCAATCGATGCCATCCCTTCTCTCTGTCTAATGGTGGCAAGATCAGATTTCTCTCTCTCCAGCTCTGCCTTTAATGATGTGGCAGCAACATTCAAGCAATTTACTTCTTCTGTTGTTTTTTCTATGTTGAGCTTCACTTCCTCAAGTTCCTTTTTTGCTGAAGCAACTGCCTCCTGAAGGTCAGCATGAGTTTTCTCGTTTGAATCTTCTGTTTTAGCCTTCGAGCTCAATTCTTCATCAGTTTCCAGCTGCAACTTTGACTCCATATAAGATGCCAATTCAGCTTTTAAATCGAGCAGTAATGCCGAAGCACTGTCTAGCTTTGACTTAAGATCCTTAGTCGACTGGATTTGCTGGTTGAGTCCCTGGAGCTCTTCCTCCGCCTGCTTCAATTCCTTCTCCCAATTTAGAGAATCCTGCTCTCTCGCCATAGCTGCTCCAATTCTCTGTTCCTCTGCCTCTAAATGCACTGCTTGAGCTGATTCCAGAGACTCCTTTGTAGAAATAAGCTCAATAGTTAGTTCCTCCACTGTCTTCTCAACTTCCTTTGATGCATCTACAGCCTCTCGAGCTTTCTTCACCGCTTCATCTTTGTCAGTCACCAACGACGCGTATTCCTTGCGTAGTGCGTCGAATTCTTCTTTAACGGATTTGAGCTCGGAGACTGCGGCAGTATGCCGAGCCCTGGCAACCTCAAGTTGTGCCTTTGTAGCAACACTAGCCTCATCAGCAATCCCTTGTTCCATTTCTTCAACCCTAAGCCTGGCAAGTTCGGAGTCCTGTCTTGCCTGATGCTCTTCTGTCTGCGCCCTCTCAAGATTAAGTTTCAATTCTTCGATGAGTCTCTTAGTACTGTCTAGCTCCTTTAGTACTTGAATCTTTTCCTCTTCTGCTGCTTCCGACTGTCTCCTATACTCGGGGATTTCCTCTTGTGCCTTCTCAAGTTCCTGTTCCACAAGCTTGCGCCTCTGCACAAACCAAAAAAAGAAGAGACCATATAAAATGCAGCTGAGAAGAAGTTACAGATACACTTCAATGACGTAGGATGAGAAAGCATAACAGAAACCTAAGAAAAAAATAACTACCGCTTGGCAAAGTGGTAGGACAGGAGGAAAAGAAGACAAAATAACTTCTGCTTACTACCCGACAAAACTAAATTTCTGCTCAGGTCTAAAATGAAAATGCATTAGTAATCTTCCGTCACTCATTCTCCTTAAATAAATAAAAAATATAAGAGGAAAAAAAAAAAAAACTGATAATCACGCAAAGTGAAAAACAAACATGCAATGATGCTGAAAAATAGCATAAGGCAGTCCAACTTTCTGAAATCCAGGCGATCTTCCTTTCGTCAATCAAAGATATTTCTGTTTCTTAGCATCCAAAAGACTCCAAAGAAATTAAGAAGAGAAAATAATCCAAAAGTGATGTTAACCAATTTACTAAAAATTATGTCACATTCAAATAAGGGGTTAGTTCAGAGGTCGGAAGCTTGGTTTGGATGTGGCAAATCCCATATTGAAATACATCACCCACTCAGGGTAACCTTAGGCACTACACTTGCCACCTGAGTAAAGCCCTAGGGTACCTGATGCAAATGGGGCCACGGCGGTTTACATGCATTCTTGGAAACTAGTCAAGCCGAAAATTCAAATACCCCATGTTATATAAAAACAAAGAATTCAAAGATGAAATGCTCTCTAACCAAAGAGAGAAGCAACTCAATCGCTGCTATGATATTTGTCAAGAAAGTCTTTTTCCAGTCGTCAGCAATCTAAGGTCAAATACTTTTGTCATCTCATTTGGAAAATTTTTCTTCTTTCTAAACCTTCCTGACCACCACGCTCTTGGGAATAACAAGAATGAGAAAGTCTTTCTCCAGTTGTCAGCAATCTAAGGTCAAATACTTTTGTCATCTCATTTGGAAAATTTTTCTTCTTTGTAAACCTTCCTGACCAGCACGCTCTTGGGAATAACAAGACGGACTTCCTTTACAGGCCTGTACCACGATTGTCTCCTTCAATACCAAAGACAAGTTGAGCGAGAAAATTTTCCAGATGAATGTTTAATGTCGTTAGTTTGAAATCAGGTAAACATGAGGCACGGACATTCTCACTTTCGCAAGAGTTCAACAAAGATGTTAAACAAGCATAACGTAATGGAATAGCAAATCTCGAGTACCTCCACAGTTTCGATTTTATGAGCTTTCCAATCTACAATTCCGCCAAACTTGGAAACAGCTTCCTTGACAGATTCAAAGGGTGCTGCTGTATCGATAAACCCTCGGTCTTCTTCTGCCTGCTTGGCTTTGCTCGAAGGATCAAGGACCTTCGGTGATCCAACAGCAGCTGTTTTAACAGTGGCAGGGGTTGGAGAAAGCTTGTCGGTTTTCGTAGCGTTATTATTGTACTGTGGATCTTTAACTTCAGACAAGGGAGCAGAAGGCAACATCATACCGTCCATCTGAATTTGCAGACTCCCAACAGGATCAGTATCTTGAGAGGACTGCTCACCAAAGGAATCCTTTACTTGGTCTTCTTCTCTGACTGTAGGTGGTCGGTCATCCTTGGTATCATCAGGCATAAGGGGCGATGTCGAAGTGCTCTCTATCTGAAGTTGGTTTTCTCCGGAGGGTGAACTTTTGGGAGCACCATCGGGCACATCTTTTAAATCTTGACTTTTTCGTTCAGGGTGATGGTGATCATGCTTGACATCATTGACTCCAACCACCAGCGTCGAAGCAGTGGCATCCATCGGAAGTTGGCTATGTTCAATAGCTGTGTCTTCTGAAGCACCGTGAGTCGCGTCAATTTCAGAATTTTCCACTGTTGAGAAGTTGCTATCGGATTCCATCTTATCATCAGTATCTTGTTGTACTTCAGATTCTTTCTCAGAATGATTCCCATTCTGGGTAGGTGGAGACAGCGCTTGCGAAGGCATCTCATCAGCCATTTTAGCATCCTCCATAGGAACAAACTAATTCAAGTGACAGGAGTTCAAGAACATTAAAAGCAATAGAACAAAAGATAAGCGAAGAAACGAAATAATGTCACGCTGCAGATAGATGAATGATATAACTTGACTAACCGAACTGAAATGCTATATCATATAAAATTTCCCCTTCAAGATGGTTGTTGCCAAAGGGGGATACAATCAAACAAATTCAGTTGCTTTCTTCATCTTTTAGTCAATATGAAATCTCAGAGTCATAGGTCCTCAGTTTGATCATGCTGATACTCTGATAGCAAAATAAGAATGTAAATGAGCTTAATCCTAGATTGAGTGACAATGTAGAAAACATTGAACATTTCTCTTATTTGGGACAAGTATCGAGCAACTTCTGGCAAACAACATCTTGGTACTCTTTTCTTTGTAAAATTTTTGGACCAAAGAGAAGACCTCCAGAATAAATGGCACAATAGTATATTGGAATGGTAAATGATATAATCATCAATGACACATGGTCCGGATGCGCAAGCCCCACACACTTCCTCCCAAACCATACTTTCAGAGGCACGATATTCAACAAGAAATTCAATGGAAAATCATTGATAGAGGCAGCGATACCTACTCTTTCAGAAAAGTTCAAAATCCTCCGCATATCAAATGCTTCCCTCTCTTAGGGAATGACATGAACATAGAATACGAGCAACCCAGCTCAAAGGGCATCAAAAGGCAGGCAGACACACATGAACATCAACAATCAAGAAACAAACAGCAGCTTAATCGGTCTTCGAGTGATGAAGCACATCTTTTTCAACTCCTCTTAGAATAAGCAGATTATCCATTCTATTCTCTCGAATAGACAAATGAAAACCCTTCACGGGTCGAATACTCGATCTTCCTAAACTCAGAAACATCCAATTACATAAATGAACTCCAACTTATGGACAGGGGAAAGGGCCAAATTATGTAAGCCAGAAATGAACTTCGACAATTTAGTGAAGCTCGAGACTTTCTCGACTTTTTTGAAGTTTCATCTTCGACCACAGAGCCTTGAACTCGAGCGAATCTCCATACAGAATTTCAATCAACCCATCATAGCAAAACAAGCTAACTTTGATCTCCACAAGTTTCAAGCACATACTCACATCGAATTCAATACAGGGAAGCAAACCCAAAGCAGCCGACACCAACTTAAGCACTAATCATGAGCTCAACCCATAATCAAACATGAGATTACTGTAGCACGAGCTGATGGAATCAAGAAATGGTCTTGATACGTGATTGGAATTCTGACCCCAAAATGCATGATTGAAACGAGAGAAAGAGAAGAGAGAGACAGAGACAGAGACATACCCGGGTCGCGTTGACGAAGCACCAGAGCGATGACGAGTCAAAACGGAAACCTTTCGAACGATCTCTGGCGAATCGAGGGGCAACGTACGGCAAGAATTACCTTTTTCTTCACAGCAAATTTACAGAGCTGAAAGACGAGGAACAACTAAGGGGCTATAATCGACGGCTAAAAATAGGAAGAGGCTAAAAATGGAGAGGTGAAAACACGTGCACGGAGCGTTCCGCTCAGTCACAGACTAGATCCATCTGTCTGTACACACGCACCCACTCCCTCCCTCTCTCTCCTCCCTCTCTCTCTCTCTCTCTCTCTCTCTCTTTGCGCCTCAAGATCAGATTTTTCAACGATATTCCTGTCCTTATTCTTGAGTTCCTAATGAGAGAGGGAGAAAGGATGGGATTGTGGCTTGTGGGTTTCATGAAAAACCGGACCTTTTCTCTGAATATTGCAGAAGACAGAACAGTTTCGAAATTGTTGACGTTTGCAAAGGGCAAAAAAAAAGCTTTTTTTTTTTTTTTTTTTTTTTTTTTTTTTCAGGCAGAGAAGAGAGGGACCAATCAGCTGGAGTTTTCACGAGTATTCCTCTCTCTCTCTCTCTCCTCTCCTCCAAGTCCTCCCAGCATCATTTTCCCCCTCTCTCTTCTTCCCTTTTGTCCTTTGGAATGGAATGCAAGAAAGGGACAGAAGAATGCCGAGGTTGGAAGAACGGGTTTGATGCATTTGGGATAATCAAAAAGGGTGTTTCTAAGGATTTCTCGAAATCAATCTCCAATCCTTCCATAATCATCAAATAATATTAATAAAATAAATCTCGCTCATTGATTATAAAACTCTTCACGATCTTAATTGTTAAGATATTTTTCTATAAAATTTAGGAAAATGATATAAGAATTACGACTTGAGACTCTGTTCTCACTTAATAATAAAATTGTCTGAGCCAAAATAAGTCATAACTCTTTCTAAATTCGTAATTCCCACCATTTAGCTTGAGTGAGATGACTAAAGTCATTTAAAATGTTCCGATGTTGATATACAGGATAATTTGAGAGATTTACATAATTTTCAAAAGTTTAATTATCATTTTAAGTTTTGACGGAAAAATCAAGTGAGTAATGTTTTACTTAGGCCAAAGCAAACAGGCATTCGGCCAAACAAAGCCCTTAATTATTGATAATTGCATGAGTCTACCAACATGTGTACTTTAGCGTTTCTTAAGCAAAAAAGTTACCTATTCATTTCATCATAAAAAACTTAAATTGCTAATTGAAATGTAAAATGTTTGTAGGTTATATACAATTATGCATATATATATATATATAGATGCGTGTGTATCTTTAAACGTTTAAGGTGTACAGCATTTTTTTTTTGGGGGGTCTGGAAGGTGTACAGCATTAAACGAAGTCAGATTTTATGTGGTTCTTTCCTTTTTCTTATTTGAGAGAATTTAGTTTTGGGAAAAATACACAAACGGTCCCCGAATTATAATTTGATATGCAATATGATCCCTAAACTTTTAATTTATTTAATATAATACTTAAAATTTAGTTCAATGTAAAATATTATCCATAAACTTTTATTTTGTTCGATATAATTTATGAATTTTTGGTAAATGTTCAATTTAATCCCTCAATTACGCGAATATGTTCAACATTGTCCCCAGACTTTAGATTAATAGATGAACAACAATGAACATTATTCATATCACTTAGGAACTAAATTGAACATGCCGCATAATATATTGTGCCAAATTTATAATTATTTGTATTATTTTCCCTTTAGATTTTAGGGTTATTCCCTGAATATGCTTTTGTTTAGCTACTGGTGCTTACAGTTAGGTTGAGGTTTCAGACAGGAGAAGAAACATGTCTTTTGCCCTAGCTCCATCATCATTGGTCTATGGACCACATGGTTAGTCTTAGTCAGGCGTTGGTTTACATCATTATTAATATACGAAAGGATATCATGTCTGAGAAGAAAAGGTTTTCCTTTTCCTAGGCTGTGGAAGACACGTAAGCTAGCTTGATTTTGCTTTATGGCCTTTTGAAAAAAAAAAATGAGGAATACTTACACAAATATGCAATATTATACCTAAAAATTTAATTTGTTTAACATAGTCAATAAACTTTAAATCATTGTACAATATCGTCATTAAACTTTTAATTCAATTTAATCCACCGACTATCCAAAATTGTTTTATTGATGGATTAAATTGAATATGAACCAAAAATGTATAAACTATAGTGAATAAATGAAAAGTTTAGGAATAACATTAGTATAAAGTTTATAAATCATATTGAATAGATTAAAATTTTATGGATGACATTTTCTATTACGCTAAAATTAAAGGATCATTTGTGTCATTTTTTCAAAAAAGGAAATAAGAATAAAATGCTAGCTTGCCTATTAAGCAAATTACAAAGAAGAATTCATAATTCAACATTTATCATTTCTCAAAATTTTCCCTAAAGTTGGTCATCAAATTCATGTCTAAGATATTCATGTTCCAGTGACACCTAGGGTCGCTTAAGGGGAGATGATGATGGGGCTATTGAGTAGTTTGATTATTTGCCTTTAATTTTATATTTAAGTAATTAAAATACAAAGTGCTTATCTAATATTTAGCACCTCAACACATTAGCGATGCTGAGGTATGATTAGAATTTCAAAAGACAAACATAATGATCTTTTTATTTCTTTCTTTAGTTTAGTAAAATAACCTAGAATAACTTTATCTTTGCACAAAGTATCCATATAATAGGTGGTACTAAGAAGTGGCTAGCAAGCTATGCTAGCCCGAGTACGACTCAACACTAGCTCTATTGAAACTAGGATTGTGCTTGGTACCACCCCTTTAGCTTAAGTCGGTTATCCTAGCGACTACTCCTAATATTAGCAACTTGTAAATGAATTCTCAAAGTTACACCACCGCTAGGAAATCTTAAGTAGATTCGAAAAAGCTGTCTCCTTTTACTTTTATAGTCACAGATGGCACAATATCTTCGTAATCTTTTACCGTTAAATTGAAACGCAATAAATTCTGGTCATTCAACATATGTTAACTTGGCCGATTGGGTTCTTCTTTAATGATGAAAATTTGTGAAGGAACCGTAGCCACGAGGGGCATAAAGCTCATCCCACGCTAGTACTTAATAGTGATCTCAGCAAGCAGCAAAGCTTTGGCAAAAATAATTTTTTAAAAAAGTAAAAGTTTAGTAAGACGTAAAAAGATGACATTTGAAAAAACAAAGGGAAAAAAAGAGAACGACTAGGTCGGTTCCCTAATAAATTTGTACGTAAGCCGTGTTGGCCCTGGTGGGGGCCACGGATTGCGTAAGATCGCCGACCAGGTTGGTCAGCCGCACGACAGGACCGTTGGATCGGGGAACTGAGATTGACTTTTTGTACCCGCTTTAATTGTATATGTGCACATTTTCCGCAGCAGAGAGCTTGAAAAAGAGATTATTTATTTACCAAGAAAAATATTATATAGTTCCCCTTCTGCCTCTTTCGAAGCGATTACCGTTTTGCAGGGACTACTTAGAAAAAAAGATTATTTGATTAAAAAAATTATCCTGAATTTTTTTAAATTAATCTTTTTCTATATATATTAAATGGCACAGTCCAATCTACACGTTCTATTATAAAATATATACATCATCTATTCGTCCTAATAAATTCGATTATAAGATTGTTTCTACTTAATTTGAAAACACGAAGTGCACTCAATTAAATATAATAAAGAAACGCGAAAAATAAGAATTATGTATATTTCAATTTACCTATTTATTAAATAAGATAATATACCAATCAAAATATGTATAATCATAAAGGATATTTACAGTCCTGAGAGATACTAAAAGCATCTTAATTTTCTTAAATATCTCGAACATACTCTGTGTATTTTAGCGTATTGAATGTACTCGACCGATGTAGTGGAGTTCACTTGAGATGGATCAGTTAAGATGTGTGAGGGCATGTTTGAACGTCCAATTTCCTAAGACCAACAGAAAAAGAGAAATCATGAGAAAATTTCTTGGGATGGGATTCACTTTTATGGGCTGGATCTGCATCCAAGGCAAGAGGAGAATAATCTGAACGGGACAAAACCCGTGGGTGATTTTTCTTCCAAATCGAGGTGATTGCCAACGCAATTTGTAAAAATCACGCAGCGTTCTTCGCTAATTTGCTCCGGTTCTAAGCGCATAAACTAACTATTTTTTTTTTTGTCTTTCGGCACTCGAATCTTGGCATGGACAACATGCTCGCCACTATAGATCGGCGAACCATATATTATAATTAGTTTGACCAAGAAAATAAAGAAGGATGTGCTTCTTTAATCATTACCTATAATGGGTGATGAGTTAGCTTACTGGCTAATGAAGGGGCACTATACGCACAGATCACACACAAAATACAGGTCCCATCTTTTATACTGCAGCAAAAAGTGCAAAAAATTTGCTATTTAGATCGACTGCTCAAATCTAAACGGGCGTCTTATCGGTTCAAGATTTATATTGCGATAATTCCACAAATCCGGGATGCAAAGTCGACGTGGGCTTATGCATTGTGGAAAAAATAATGACGACGACGACGCATCTAAATTATTTTAGTGTTGCAAAGTCAAATTACAAAAAATACTATTAAGAAAATAAAAACCCAATATGAAACTCCGAGAAGGTCTCTGTTTTGGACAGTGTCGCAGCATGGTGGGCCGAACTGATCCAGGTTGGGCGGATGCCCAGCCCATTGGGCCGTCGCTGAACGGACCGGCCCGAAACCCTGACGCGTAACCTTGGCCGAAGACACAACGTGAAACTGGATCGACTCTCGTGGAGCATTGCGAGCGACCCGCTGCAAAATTTGTCTCTTTTTCGACCGAAACCACTGGCAATTCATCTGAATTGCTAATGTTGACCGAACCGTCGCATGAATTACTAGATGAGTGCTGTAAAAATGTCCAAAATGCGGAGATGGAGATTTCATTCTGTCGTGACTCAAAATGCAAAAATATACTTCGATCCAATCTTTTGCCACACGCTCGCAAAGAAAATCACTAAGAGCAAAATGCTGCCAGATCGTAAGGATGATTGCCCGGATTAAGCCGTGTCAAAAAGTCGCGAGTTTCGATTTAGGTTCGATGTTTAAAAAACAGGACCATGGCTGTGTCCAGAACTTGGAGTACAAATAGAAAATGTCCACGATCAAGACTATTGTAATCACGCCCTCACATGGTGAGTTGTTTTCTGGTTGGATGGATTTCATGGCTCTGATGGAGGACCCAAATGAAAAGGAAAATATATATATATATATATATATATATATATATATATGGAACATGATTTTTTTTTAAGGTTAATATCATAAAAATCCCAAACTTGTATATTTATGGTAAATTTACTCTTCGTTGGTTTCTATTAAATTAGATTAATACCACAAAAAACCACAAACTGGAATGGAGAGTAAAAATCCAAGATGATATACCCATCAACTATCAAATGTCATCAAATTTAATAATTTGACAGTAAAATTTAATAGAAACTAACGGGGATAAATTTATCACAAATGCACCAATGGTTTTCGGTGATTTTCTGTTAAATTCAATCTAATCTTTAGTCATGCACTCGCAAAGAAAATCCTGAAGATCAAAATACAGTCGAATCACTAAGATAATTGCCCGGATAAATCCCCATCGAAAAGCAGCGTGTTTCGGCTTTAGGCTCGATGTTGGAAACAAGACCATGGTCGTTTCCCAAATTTGGGGTACAAATAAAAAAAAAGTCCAGGATCAATATTATCGTAGTCAGACCCTTAAATGGTGAGTTGTTTGACACAAATGAAAAGAAAAGAGAAAAAAACATATGAAACATGATTATTTTTAGAATTAATATCCTGAAAAATCTCAAATTAATATATATATATACATATATATATATATATGTGATAAATCTACACCAAACTAATTCTTTTACTACCAAAGATTCCAAATCAGTATATTCATGATAAATTTACTTTCTGTTAAATTCTATTAATTGTATTATTACCATGAAAATTCACAAACTAGAGTAGCTCGTTTGTCAATTATCACATATAATTTAACTCAGCAATTTAACAATAAATTTAATGGAAACTAGTGAAATGTAAATTTGTCGTCAACGTACTAGTTTGAGGTTTTATTTAGCTTAAATAAAATTTATCATAGGGCTAATACTGAAAAACCCCAAACTGGTATACTTGTGACAAATTTACCCCAAACTATTTTTTTGACCACAAAAAACCCCAAACTGGTATATCTTTGACAAATTTACCCTAAACTAGTACACTTGTAACAAATTTACCCTCTGTTAGTTTTCGTTAAATTTTATTATCAAATTATTAAGTTAAATGACACGTGACAATTGACTAGTATACCAATTTGGGATTTTACGATCCGTTTGTCAAAGTTTACAATTTTTATGATTTTTTTGTGGTATTAATCCAATTTAGCGAAGGGTATATTTGTCACAAATTTATCAGTTTGGGGTTTTTTGCAATCGAATAAATTAGTTTGGGGTAAATTTGTCATAAATGTACCAATTTATGGTTTTTTATGGTCGATCGGGGTAAATTTGTCGCGAGTGCACTGGGTTTGAGGTTTTCACACAAAAAATAGTTTGGGGTAAATTTGTCACAAGTGTACTTGGGTTTGGGGTTTTTCAGGGTATTAACCCTTTATCATAGATATACTAGTTTGGAATTCATTCATATTATTAACCCTTCTTAATAATCTCTTAAACAAAAAACATAAGTTGACTACTTAAAAAAAGGCCCAAGTCCACAGCAGCTATCGGATATGCCGACTACCACGAAACTTCGACAGCACAGGAACGGCGATCCTTCGGAAAGAGTTCCCCATTTTCCTATGGTGGTTGCACCTAAAAAATCAGAGTTTTGTTGAACTAATCCTTTCAACATCCCCAAAAAGAAAATCAACTCGTACCCCCCGATTCTTGCCTTGCACCCAATCATACCTCTCTCACGGAGCCGTCGCTGTTAGTCTCTCCATCGAGCGACAGCGACCCGCAAGCAGATCGACGGCGGCCCCGGCAAGAACAACGCGAGTCAACGGTAGATCCGGGAAGTCAGCCTCCTCCCTCCTTCCAGCATGATTACGTGTAATTAGCCAGTTGGGTCGAGCTTGTGACCTAACTTCGAGGATTTGTGTGAAATTAGTGTCAGTTCGGATTAGGAAACACTTCACTTTTTCGCTTCCCTATCAGATTAGTTAAGACATTCTTGTTCAACCGCTTTGAGTTTGCTCTCCCGAGTTTTGCCGAGAAAGGTGCCGAATTTCAACCGTACTGGTTGGATGATGAGTGAAACCCCCTTTTAACAACTCCACTAGCCCACCCACTACATTCTAATCCTAATGTTGACACTCGGCCATCTTTTGTTCCTGGGGAAACCAATAGCAATGGATTGCTCAAGAGGATAATGATGGCGCTGTACGTGTTAATTACGGACAAAGTCAATGTCCTTGTCTAATTTATAGATGCGTGCGGTTGGGCCGAATCAATCCGAGAAATGATTTCGAAAACTAGAAACTGGCCTGTGTCTATATCTAGAACCAGTTGATTCCAGTTGAAAATGGGAGAAAATTATCTAAAAAAACCTTAAATTTATTACATTTTTACTAATTCAATCCTTAACTTTTTAATTTTTCTCATTTGAATCCTAAATTTTTTCAAGTTCTACCAATTAAGTTTATCTAGCCAGTTTTAGTGAAAAATTACTGACATAAACAAATTTTATGATGCAGTTGCAAGATAGGTGAAAGTGGTTTTGAGTGATTATCGATGATGGGTGAGTGTATGGGAATGGATGTACGCAAAATGCATGATAGAATACGATCGAAACCAAGGCATCCACTAGTTGAAGATCAAGATCGGGATTGATGAAGCTTTACCACCAAGACCTATGTGTATCACCTGTAAAGGATACTGTACGTTGGAATTAAAGAAACTCACCACCAAGGCTTATAGGAAAACCACCAATCGAGGATCTAGTGCTTTTTTGTGAGCCACTGAGAAATAATTCACCTTCTAAGGATCTAGAAATCAAGAATAATCCACTCTATAAAGATATTCACTCACAAAATAAAAATATATATCTCATAATTCATTTACTCAAAATTCATTGTCTTACATTTAAGAATTCACCTCATTATATAAAGGGATTATTACATAGGAAACAGACTAAACATTGAAGACAAGAAATTGCCTAATTAATTATAGACATAGGAACTAGAAAAACACAATAAAGTCATAGGAACTATAAAATGCATTAAAACATCTAAAGACTTGAACTTTGATACTTGAAACTTAAAACTTAATACACACTTATGACTTTACTAATTACACTTGACTAGACGCAAGGTAATTAAAATAGATTCTAAATTATTCGTCTTCTTGGGCATTCTAATAGACATTTTTGAAGATCACCAAATAACAAAGAAAACTATCTAGAACAACCTTCAATTGTTAGATAGTCTATTAGTAGTATTAGATCCTAGCAACCATCGTCGGTAACTTGTCTATTGAATCAACAAATTTTATGTATAATCGATATATTTTACTTGAATTGATCAATGTTCCTACATCATTTTATAATTTTTTCCAAGCCTCACTGGTCACAACTCAAGATCATGTGGCCCTCCCGCAGTGGCGAGTCCGACTCTCACTAGACTTTGTAGAAAAAAAAAAAAAGAAAAGAAAGAAAGAGAAAAGGAAAATGAAAAGAAAAAAAAACAAAATACAAAAAATTTCTTTTTAAAAAATTATAAATAATTATTCACATTAGCACCAGTTCTCTAGGCTATTAATGCTCACATCAGCAATTTTTAGTTAAAATTAGCTAGAGGACTCAATTGACATGACTTAAAATTTAGAATAACATTGACAAAAATATAACAGATTTATAATTTTTTTAGATAATTTTTTTTTCTGAAAACATGGAACTTGGGACTTGCAAGACTGGTCCCATAGTAGAATTTGGAACAAAGCTGGTTTTTAAATTGTTTACTCCCAACCATAAGTTATTTTACTTTTTTAAAAATATAAATATTTGTTGAAATTGAATATGTTTGTTTCTCAAGCGGAAAGAATCTTGTTCATGTTTGGCACATGTATATTATAAAACGAAACTAAAAGAGAAAAAGGAAAAAAAATAAAATGCTCAGACTGATCTCAAGGTCAAGAGGATTTGTCTTTTATATTAAAAACTGGAAATCAACCCCAATATGATAGGTTCCAAGTTTGAAATCGATTACATGCATTCTTATTTAGAAATTCTGTTCTTGAAAAAGAGGAGTCTCGTGTGGTTCTATATGAATCATCGCTTATGTCATGTTATCTTATCCTCTATTTTGATTCGCGCAATGATGGCCAATAACATTATTCAAATTCTGCTTTTATCGATAATAAAAGAGTTCATATTCGACGGTTTAAAAATGACCTTTGTGAACGAGGTGAAGTGGATCTATAGAATTGTCCTCTCACATTCACCATACTCTGGCATTATTCACTCGTGAGATGCGAAACCCCATTTACATTAGTCTCGTATATTAAAGGAGAAAAAACACCAAAAAAGGAATAGAAGAAAAAAATTTTATTTAAACTCGGAAACATGGGAAGGAAAAAGAAATGGAAAAAAGGGGAAAAAAAAAAAGAATTAATCACATATTTAATCTACGCCATCAAATTCGAGCGAAGCCGCCTCGGATCCGTAATATTGATCCTCCAGTGGCCGTCGGCCAGCCCCATCCGCCGCGCCCTCCGCCGCTCCCAGTTGAGGTCCGTCCTCCTCCGCTCGGTCAGGGCGCAGAACCTTCTCAGGCCCTCGTCCATGGCCTCGTCGTGGAAGCGCCACCAGCGGCGGTGGGCGACGTCGCTGGCGTACACCTTCTGGTCCACCACGTCCCAGTTGCAGTCGTAGTCCCGGTAGCACAGCCAGGGCTTCCACCCCAGGTAGTGGATCGCGTACAGCTTCGGCGGGTCCGACCCGAAGAGCTGCTCCTTCACGCTGCGCTCCGCCGTGGTGTTGGACCAGAAGTTCTTGAGGAAGTTGACCCGGCGGGGGAGGCGGTGCCACCAGACGAAGATCTCGTTGAGGAAGCCCTGGTCGCCGCCGTTGTAGGACACGATGTCCTTGCGGCTGTTCATGAGGATCTTGAAGGTGCAGCTGGAGGGCTCGATGACCATGATGCCGGAGTTGAAGATGGAGTTGTCGTTGCCGGTGGCGGACATCTGCGGGAAGTGGAACAGCAGGTCGAGGTTGCGGAGCACCACGATGTCGGAGTCGATGAAGATGACCTTGTCGTAGTCGGTGAGCTGCCACAGCCGGAACTTGCTGTAGTTGTACTCGTTGTAGGTGTGCTTCTCGGCCCGCGGGTTGCGGATGCGGCGGATGAGGCGGATCTGCCAGCCTGCGGCGGCGAGGGCCGCGCGCTTCACCTCGGAGATTGAGGCGTCGATGAGGAGGATGAGGTCGCGCTTGGTGCCGGTTCGGAGGAGGCTCTGCGCGAGCGCGATGGCGCCGCACACGTACGACTCGGAGGAGTGGAGGACGGTGGCGTAGGCCTCCCGCCGCACGGTGGCGGTGGTGGTGAGGATGTTGGAGAGGTCGTACACCTCGTTGATGCCTGCGAATTAAATTTCATTAGCCATTGTTGCATCAATAATAAACAATAATGCAAAGGGGTATTATGAAATTAAGTGATTCTTCAAATAATCACAGTCATAACGCATCAGCGCCTGTAGCTCAGTGGATAGAGCGTCTGTTTCCTAAGCAGAAAGTCGTAGGTTCGACCCCTACCTGGCGCGTTTTCCTTTCTTTTTCTAATTTCTTTTATTTCCTTCTCGTCTTTTTCATTGAAAGCTTCTTGCTGAAAGCAAGCAACCTAATTCCTAAAAGATATACACACGTAATTTTGTTCTATCATCTGACCATGGTTAATTAGTAACTTGTAACTTTTGCTCTATTTTCTTTTTCATTTTTTGATATTAAAATCTAAATATTTTCTATCCTATGCAAAATCTTCCTATCAAGATTTCAAATCAAAAGCTTTGTTCTCTTTTCATAAAAATCTATACATATTGTTCGTCCCGTGTACTTTTTGACCAATTACTCCCCTTCTCATTACGCAACATTTTTAAAGATTTCATAAATAAAACTATTACACTAAGTTGTTCAAATGTCAATTTCCTACACGTGCATGACGCATTCACACATTTGCTCATATGGCTCTCCATTTTTTTTCTCCACGCTAAATTAAATGCTCAACGCCACCATGAAGTCCCATCACCATCCATCTCTAGAGGAAAAATTCCCAACGCAATTCACCCCATTTGGTCAACGGGGACACCAATAATTTCTAGGTAAATTATTTTAGCAGGACTAATCATGAAATTCCAGAAAAATTAAGTTAAAGTTATTGTGAGATTTGTTGGGGGGACTTTTACCTTGACCCCACAGGGGGAGAGCCAATCGGCAAGAGCCAGCCGGCAGCGCCATCTTCTGATCCAACCGATTCAGGTCCGGCTCGTACAACCACCAATCACCTTCCTTCCGCACCAAGTCATTGCACCTGAACAGCTCCAGCATCGGCCTGCACCTGCTCCACAGCAACACCCTCACCTTCCTCCCCCGGCTCCCTCCTCCCCCTCCTCGCCGCCGCCCCGGCCGCCACCAGGTGCGCCTGCAGCCTCCCCAGGTCCCGGTTCCACCCTTCCTCGGGGCTCCGGCACGGCAGCTTTGCCACCACCACGTCCAGGGTCCCGTAGAGCTCGAAGTCGGGCATCGGTATCTCGGGGCAGGAGGGCACGTCGCTCTCCTCCTCCTCATCGATCCACTCGGGGAACAGGTCCTTCCACTCGAAGAGGGACGACACCCGGTCGTACCGGATCGGGACCGTGTCCCCATACCGCCCCCACTCGATCACGTCGTCCTCGTCCATGTTGATCATCCCGATCTTGTTCTTGCCCCCTCGCCCCACGACCTCCTCCATGAAGCTAGGCGGCTCCATCTCGTGACCTCTACTAGGCTTCGAACGGCGGTCGGCCGCCTTCTCTTCCAGCACCACCTTCATCTTGACCCCGTCCTCGCGCTGCTGAAAACGGAAAAGACGAAACACGCAAATCAAACACATTGCTTCCTTGACCAATTCCGACCCACTTCGGGACACGGGCAGTGGCTCACCTTACCTTGTGATGGCACTCACGCACGTCAGAGCACCGGATGAGCGGCGACCCGACGTTGTTGCCGAACACGGATGACGGTCGGAGGAGGAGCCCGGCGTAGACGACCAGGAAGAACGCGAGGAAGAGCAGGTTGATCCTGACGACCAGAGACTTGGAAGGCGTGGCCTTCATGATGATCTTTTGCAAGCCAATGCCTTCTCCCATCTTAATCTTCCCGCAAGCTGCGGTTCCTGCCGATGGGCTTTGTATATATATCACTATGCAAACCGCGGACACCCTTTATTTAAATGCGATTGAGGGTGGTTAATCACAGAATTAACATAAATTTAGTCATTTCTAGGCCGTAGTAGTTGGAGAAATTAGGGAGTGAGGCCAAAGTAAAAACACGTACTATAGTGAAAAAGAAAATTAGAAAAAAAAAATGGACCTTTAGAGAGCTCCATATGTCAGCTTTCTTCCGGTTTGGATTTTCTTGACTTCGGGACAAAAGCGGTTCGGACCTAATGATGCTTTGCTTCTCTCCTATGTGCTGCAGCTGGTGCTTGGTGTAGGACTAAATAATTGTGATTTATAGAAATATTCGTTTGATTTTCGATTTCTTAAGGTTCCATGTTTGTCTCCTTGCCGCGTGGATCATCGCTTCGAATTTACATTTGGCAATGCGAATCACATTTATTTCGATTTAAAACCTATTCTCTTAACCCCCACCAACCAAAAGCAAAAGTACTTTTTATCCAAGATGGGTTTTACTTCGCTTGCTTCGGAGACCCTTTCAAATTGAACTTGCCAATTTTAAACAAAGGGTCGTGCCAAGGGTCATCGGTCGTAGCCAGCGTAATTTCTTATTAGCACTAATTCCCACGTCAAGAGATCGGCGATGAAATACGTCCGATTAGCATAATTCGATATGGTGGACTTTAGAAGATTGATGGAATGGTCTCTTTAAAAAGAAACACGAGAGACGTGGATAAATTAAAAAAATCGATGGGTGGATCGACTCGATCGGAGGGCTACGATGGAGGGGCGGTAAGATAGCAATATATCGCATATTATATGATATGGAATCTTTAGATAAATCATTTTAGGCCACCGATATTGAAAGCGGGGGAGCTTATTGAGAAGGAAGGGCAAGCTTCGCAACAACTCTCTGGTTGCCCCGTCAACTTCGCACATTGCGATGAAAACGTCGCTCTCGCCCGTTACGAAATCGCAAAGGCTTCAACCGATGCCCATTTTCTAATCATTTCCTCCTCCTCCTCTTCTTTGTTTTATAATCATCATGTTCGAATCATTAATCAAAGTGTTTAAACTAGAGAAGGAAAATCGGGGCCGTAGGTCGGGCATCACAACTCACACACACCCCCACGCGAATGATTTGGAGGGGGGCCGATCGATCGATGGCCGTGGTTCACGCACGAAACGAAGCCCTTCCAGAATGTCGGTATGTCGATCTTTCGATAACTGGATCATGATGCGCGATCGGGGCTGAGAGGTGTGTTTCATCTGTCCGTTTACATTCGAGCTCGGAAAGGTAGGCCATCGTGATGATGCGTACGGGGGGGTTTCCACGATTCCGTGATGGCGGTGTTGTCTTTTGAGGGTTCGCGAAAAGGTCCGGCTCATCTCTTTTTTGGTAGATGAGTTGGATGTTTGGAAAGATTGTTGGGTGGGAGAAAGATTTGTACTTGAATTAGGAAAAACAATTTTATGGGTATTATACCATGATTAGTCTGTGTGATTAGAATCATTTTAGTGACCGAAAGGGGAAATTTGAGAAGGGGTAAAAGGGGAACGTAGAAGCTGGAAAATCACCCAAAAAAAGTCTTAAATGTATTACAATTATGGTAATTTTAGTAATAAACCTTTTTTTAAGCTAAATGAATCCTAAAATTTTTGTATTTGTATCAATTTAATACATCCGGCTAATTTTGACATGATGGTGCTAACATGGATGAGGGCCATCATACGTGGCACCATTAGCGTTGATGTGGACCATTTTAAAAAAATATTTCCTCAATTTTTTATTTATTTATTTTTTTTTTTTTTTTTTTTCCTCCTTCCACTAGCCTTGCTAATCGAGACCCGAGCTGACGACTGGCTGAAGGAAGGAGGAGGGAAGGAAAAAAAAAAAAAAAAGATAAAGAAAAGAAAAAAAGGAAAAATAAAATAAAATATAAAAAATTCAAAAATGTATTAAAATATTCTTAAAAATTATCACCCTTAGCATCGGTGGTATCACATAAGACTGTCGACATTTATGTCAGCCAGCGATTGGCCAAATCTATATATGTCTATGCAGCATAAAAGCCATAAATACTCGGAAAAAAGCCGCAACAAAATCAATTGTCAATTAATAGAAAAGATGATGCGATGTATCACGGTGACCTTAAAATGACGGATTAATTGCTCTTGATATTTATCTGATTCCTATCTTAAGCCCAGACTAATCACCAATCAATAGAATGTCTGTGGCCAAAAGTACGGTTCTATTTTTGGACAAGAAAAGAGTACAGTCCGGAGCAGACATGCTTTAAGAATGAATGACATATTCTATCTTCCGCAACTTGTGACCTGCTAAAGAAGATGATTGCTCAAGAGACGTGCGGAATCTCAACTCAAAAGCCCTTGTGATGATCCTCCAAGAATCATGACAAGTGAGAAGCAGCATTCAATTAGGTAAATTGCTGTGCATGCATCTTGCATGATGCAACCTCTGTTAGGCGTGAGCAAGAGCAAGCGCAACTTCAGCCGCGTATTCGGATGGCAAAACCGGGGATGTCGGGAAAACGATATCTAAATTATCGAATATGATGGAATCTATTAGATCGGGAAAATCATACCACGAGTCTTAAATCTTATGTGTAAGGAATGCGATTGAGATTTAAAACTTCCGATTGGCTCAATCAAGTCATCAACCTTCACTAAAAGATAAAATGAAGTCTTAAATCTTTCAATTGATTCATTTAAATCCAAAAATTTTTAGTAAACATATGCTCCACTGCTCTGTCACAACCTCTGCTACAGCATGCAGCGCCACCGTCATCCTCTATTTCAAAGCTTCAATCAAGGTTATGTGCCGTGCAACGTTATGATGTTTTTGTTCAGGAAAATTATCAAGTCGATTCTAAGCCTAATGTGTGGATGATAATTTAGTCATAATCTTATTAATTTTGTCAATGTAATCCTAATTTTGTGTAAAATTTCAGCGTAGTCCTTTTGGCCAGTGGCCGCTCAAAAATCTCTGACGTAGAAATCTACAAGTTGTCTGCGCCAATGTGCCACGTAAGACGGTGAGCATTCATCACCGCATCAGCAAATTCCTGCAGCAATTAGTTGAAAGAACTATATTGGAATTTCAACCAAAGGTTAAGGACTATATTGATAAAATTGGGAAGTTTAGAGCCGGATTAACACATGTATAATAAGTTTAGGACTGATTTAGTACCGACAAAGAATTGCAGCTATCATTGGAGAGTAGAAGTATCGTATGCGCATACCATATGGGTCTACAAATATTACTCTGTAGGGCCGTTTAGCAAGGCTGTCTTCACATATTTCTAATATCGACGCCTCCATTGGGCCAAATCAATAATGCAGATTTCCTTGCAAATTGGATACTTCAACCCACATTGACTAATTCCAAATTTTAATGATAAACAATGGGATGAATGATGCCATCTGCGATGTGCATATCCTAACTTCTGGAAGTGAAATTCTCTACAAGACAAAATTCGGCTGGCTTCATCAATGAGCACTATCATGCATAAACAATTGCACATGTCACTATTTCGACCATCCACGAGAAAAAAAAAATGGAACATCGCTAGTTGGACGGCTGAAATGTTACGCCTAAAGGAACATGACGTCTTAGGTTCGGAACCTACTTGACTTTTGACCACCTGGGATTGGACCGTGGAGAGATGGCCCGTCTTTGATCAGATCGAAAAAGTAGACAAAATCGGATGTGAAAAATTGTACCAGAACATTGTTTGGGCGTCGAACCCCTCCCTCAGTAGCGATGCAATTTGAGCATGCAGCAAACCAGTCTGTATGAACAATCATGCGGTAGTTGCTGTTGTTGAGTTGCAATTAGTACAATCCAATGTAAAATTGCTTAAACTAGATGACAATTATAACTATGATGATATTACAAAAATGAGGATTGAAGTCTATGGAAAGCGGGCCCAAGATGATGGAAGGAGGAGCCAACTACTGTTCCAGTTTAATAACGAATTGGAAACAGAAAGAGTAGGTTGTGTCTTACCTAGATAAGATGCTTCACCAACTTCGGAAAAATCGAGGTAGCTTCGGTCATTTCGGTAGCACCTTCGACCAGTGATCAGATTCCCTACACGTGAAGACAAAGTTGGAATAAAGTACACCAAAAAATAAGGGTGTCGTCTTTTCTGTAATCATCCAGAACGGGATTGGGGATGCAAAGTAGGAATTCCTCAAATATATCGAGCGTTATGAAATAATATCACAACATGCATGTTTAAATCTATAGGCAGAGATTAGACTATATAAAGAGTATATAAACTTCATTGTTGAGTGGCGTGGGATATCTCAACACATATGCAAATTAGATTAGAAGTGACACATGAAAACATGAAATCAAAAGAGTAGACGCACACGAAAGGGGAGAATCTAGAATTGATATTAAGGTACAAAAAGTTAAACTCAAAACGTTAAGTTGATCAATGGGGGAATACTGTATGTATATAAAAAAAATATATAAATTCTTTTATCAAGTGTCGAGAGATATTTTAATATATTATTATTTTGTTTTTTTCATGGGCCCCTTAGGTTAGGTGGGGGTACTTCTTTATGCTGCACCCGGCCTTTGGGGTTCATGCATTCTCTCCTAAAAATTTCTAGGTAACTAGCTTTATGCACAAACATTTTCTTTTTCAAGGAAGACTTTATTAAGATTCACATAAGAGAATGTTAGCAAAGCACTCCTAAATAAATTATGGGGCTCATGATGTACATTGATTACGACTTCTGACTGGCTTGTGATGTAAATTTTTGAGTAAAACTAAGACTACTCGATATACTGAAACGACTAGCTAGCTCCCTCTCAAACTTTCTCTCAATGATAGGCGGTGGACTAGTTTATTGAATAATCCCAAAAAAGATATCCCTCTTGAACATCAAAAGGAAAAAAACCATTGTTTCAAATTTCAAGTGGCCACCCTTCCAACATGGAAGGAGGAGGTGAGGGATTCGAATCTCCACCTTCTTAAGATAGTTCGGGATGGGAATGAGTAAGTTTCAGGATTGGGTTTCGACTCTCATGCTCTGTAGGAGATAGGGCAAAAGTCTTAGAGTGAATGTTAGAGTGGAAATAGAGTAGGACTGACCAAAAAAAAAAAAAAATCAAACAAGAACAGAATCCCGAAAAGACAATTTTGCAAATGAAAACCAAACTAAAGCATAATCTACATCCATTAACTTTTAAATTCAGATATGAATTAGCCTTATTAATCATCCATGAATGATCGTTTGGTGATTCGTCACGCGTCACTCGGGCATTATTTACTGTCCCACTAAATTAGAGAAGTGACGATTGACCATTAGAATCGGGTCATCCAGAATAGAAGAAAGCTTGGAGCGTGTGCTTCCTTGTCGTGTCCGACACGTGTCGGAGCGTGTTGGACAAGTCGACACGCTCGGACACGGCCGGACACGCGTTGACCGCGTGTCCGATTTTTCGACACGCGGTCAACTTTTCTCGACACGCGTGTCGATGCGTGTCCGGAAGACTCCGGATGGAGGCGAGGAAGGGGGAGGGAGCAGAAGTCGCGAGTGATGGCGGGAGACGGTCAAAGAGAGGAAGAGAAGAGGAAGGGATCGGGGCCCAAGGGGGCGGCGGCGGTGGCGGCAGCGACGGCATCTCCTCCTCCTCGGCATCGCGTCCACTCCATCGTCGGAAGCTGAGAAACGGTACGAGGTGCGAAAGAGGGGAGCGAGGTCTGCTGTCTGCGTCTTTTTCTTGGTCCCGTGTTTTTTGTGCGAGCGGTAGAAGGGGGAAAACAGAAGGTCGCTAGGGTTTGTGATAAGGGGATAAAAGATAATAAAAAGAGGGGGACGGATGGCGTGTCTTTTGAGTTTTGGGGGAGGGGAAAAGAGGCTGACAGCCTGTCAATGGTTTTGGGAGGAAAAAAAGTAAAAAGTTTGGGGTGGAGGGAAATGGACAAATGAAATAAAGAATGGATTTGGGAATTTATTGTTATAGAAAAATTAAATAAATAAAATTGAAAAGTAATTTCGAAAAGTAAAAGTATTGAATTTTGAATAATGGTAAATTTTGATTATTCTAAAAAATCATGAATTTATTTAAATAAATTGATTCTAATTTCTTATTAATTATTAGTTTTATCAATAACTTTTGTTAAAATTAAAAATATGTTTCACATTAATTATGAATATATCTTCCGAATTTCAAATGAATTGATTTATTAATATTATTAGTGTAAATTTATTATAGGCTTTTTAATTATTTATTTATTTATAAATTTGAATCAAATTAATTAAAAATAAAAATATTCATTTAATATTCAACGTGTCGCAACGTGTCGGAATTCTCTATTTTTAGAAATGATGTGTCGACGTGTCGTGTCGTGTCGGACACTCGTGTCGTGTCGCGTGTCGGTGCTACCTAGGTGCTTTCCCGAAAAGGGAAAAAGTGACATTTATGCCAAATTAAATCCCTTTGTTTTGGGGTTCAATCCTTTGAGAACTCCTTTGCACGGAACGCTCTTTGCGTGATATAGAATAAAAGTTTTGTTTGTACGAACTACTTTAAGAATGAATAATTTTAAAAATATTTTTCAATAAATAATTGTTTGTATTGCATACAATAATGAACAAACAAAAAATATCTCCATTGTCCACGAAAATATTAAAACTTAATCGATAATGAAAACATCTCTTGTTGACTAAGTATTTCCTTCGATACGATTGTTTTTTGGAAAATATTTTTTAAATTATTTTTTTCTATGAAATAAATGGAAACCGATACTCTTCTAATCACAAAAGAGAGAGGTGAGGGGCACTATTGCCACATTTCATTTCTATGTATTTTTCCCACTTATTAGCCTTTAGATGATGCTTGCCCACACAATACGCGATAAAAGAAAAAACTAGGGTTGAATATGGATTGGACTGATCCAGCACCTAACCTAAGAACCAACCCACACAATGTCGGTTCCTAATTTTTAAGATCAAGGACCGACCTTGTTAAGCCGGGGACTAAGGACCAAATTGACTGTACGAGTTTGATTCAATTGATCTTGAGACCAACTGATTATTTTTTATTTCGTTTTTTTAAATAAATATATTATTTCAAATTACATATTCATTAATAATGCCACATTGAGCAACCAAACTATAAACACTAACACATATCAAATATAAATATAGATATAGTCAAATAGAAACTTACATTTGCTAAAAGCAACAAATCATAAAAATGAATATGCAATACAAGGGAATATAGGCGAGTGGCGAGGCTAGCAAAGAGAGGCTAGCCACAAGGCAAGCAGTCAAGCCAAGCGAGTGAAGAAGTTTTCTTTCTTTTTTTGGTCAGATTAGGGCTAAGTTTCATTGTATTTTCTAATTTACACGGCAAACTAAACAACAAAGAGAATAGGGGAAGGGGCACTAGGCTTTAGAGTAGACAAAAGCATATAATATATAATATATTAGATATGTAATATATAATATATAATATGTACAGGGTTTAATCCTAAACTTCTTGCTTCTCGGACCACCCACACAATGCAAGATCTAGAGGTCCTAGGTTCAGGGACCGATCCAATACCATTAGGGTTGGTCCAAGTTGATCCTAGATTGATGCTCACCTCTAAAAAAGAAAACCCTAACTTCTTCCTAGCTCTCCTCTCCTCTCCCAATGGTAGCCGCACATCATGCAAAACCACCAATAGAGAGTAAATTGAAGATGTTAATTTACCCTTCAATCGTAAGAATCGAAGTCCTTGTGGGAAAAAAAATCAATAAATATAGTAAAGAAGAGCTAACAAGAAGTAAATGTAATCATGCTATATGAGCATCAGGACCCACTAATTTTTCCAGATTTCTTCTCAATTATCTACTCTGGATAAGAGAAGGTGATTCCAATCGTATTGGAGACAACCTCGGAACGTGACGAGGGTCGATAGAGTTCACCAAAGAGAGATAAGCGAATCTTTCAATTTGTTGCCTCAAGAAGGGTAAATTCGAGTTTTGACCACGACTCCACAAGCAAAGACGCGACCAGCATAAGTATTTCACACCAGTAAAAGCATGAATAATGAATCAGATGCGAGTTACACCAGACCGTTTCTGGACCACCTCGGATGCGAGTTACATTAGACTGTTTCTGGACCACCAGATTCACCACTACCGCCCTATTGCTAATTTTACTTAAACTATGCAAAGTCACGATAATGATATCATGAACTTTAAAGACACGTTTGAATTGAGTTTTACTTTTTACTTAATTGAAAGATTCACTCACAAACTTTGACTTTTACTTTTGATCCCAGACTGCTAGAACTCTCACAATATATAATTATTTATACATAGATTAGCATTTCTTTTGATAATTTTTGAAAATTAGGGATAATAATTTAAACCCGAAAAATAGACAAATTCTTTTTCTTTGGAACTCTTTACTTTCATTTAATGCTGAACAAAGGGGCCCTTCAGATTCTTATTCTAAGATAATGAAATGACCAACTTGGGAAAAAGGTAGAGATGCTCTCTAGGACAACGAATAACAGCGAGACTGCTATATAAATTGAAGCACCCTTCCATAGCCATGCATAGCATTCACAGAGAAGTGGTGATTGATATTCCTTGGTCATGACGATCACGCAACCCTCACCAGATGGCACCCGCACCATGAACCTGGAGGAGTTCAAGAACTTTTTGAAGAAGTTCGACGCCAATAAAGACAATAGGATAAGCAAGGAGGAGCTGCAGGACATCATCCGCAGCAACGGGAAGTGGTTCTCCGGGTGGAAGAGCAAGCGGGCACTGAGTCATGCTGATGCCAACAGAGACGGATTCATCGACGACAAGGAGATGATCAACCTCGTCGAGTTTGCCAAGAAGCAACTGAGCTTGACTGTTGTAGCCAATTGAACTGCTTTTGTCTGCAAACCTGTATGATTACTTGTACTTGCCGTGATGTGTCACTCCAGCTTAAACTATTTTCTGTGTAATTCCGAAATCCCTAGCTCCTTATGTAAAGAAAATGAATATATAAAACCCGTATAATAAGTTTTGAACGGTGATGCCTTGAGTTTAGCTGACAAAATCGTGGATATAAATCAACATGCCGAACTTTGTTTAAGTTAAATCGCTGTAGATAACAGCACTGGTTAATGAAATTATCATGAGAATATCATCAATGAACCTATCTGGTTTTCCCTTGCCACGAGCTTATTCTGCACAAGGGGCATCCAACTTACAAACGGAACGTGACCTATCCTTGTTTCAGGACCTAGCGAAACGGAATATTTTCAAGTGGAACATCGGTGGCATAACTCAAATTAGGGTTACCAAGGACAGATCATGTTGGCACAAACTTTTGAGATAGTTTAGTGCGACTAATGAAAATGGATGAAAAAATTAAAGAATAAACGGTGCAAAAGAATATCACTTCCAATCCTCGAAAAGAACAGACTATCCACCCAGATTGCTAAGTGTTGCACGTATCCTTCAATTGTGAATGAAGCAGCATCAAAATGAACAAGAATTGTTTCAAAAAGTTGCAAAAAGCTAATTAAACAAATTAAATTTTGCTAATTTCTCTTTAGTCAATTGTCACTTCACAGGTTCTATCGGGTTTTTCCCAAGTTAGGTAGTGATCGTGAAAACAGGCTATTAGATTTCTTACCCAAAAATCAACTTTATGCACATGAGGAGCTATTTTCTGGTAAATATAATACTAAGAATTCTCAAACTATATGGTTCACAAGAATCATATATCCACAAAGGCATATCCAAGACAGGTTTATGGTAATATAAAAATTTAAGAAAGTATGCACATATCAAGACACACTTCTTTAATTTGTATATAAAAAGAAGTATGTGATCAATGGACAAACCTCCAAGCATGCTATCTTGAATTCATGAGGCGCCCTTCTTACAAATGACAAAAATAACAAAGCACAAACTAGTCCCAGAGAAATTCAACGAGCCATATAGACTATCTGAACTTCAGAAGAAAGAGTGCCCAGAATCCATCTCATGGCCTATTTTCTATAAAATTATTTGAAATTTATCTAGAATGAATTACCACCGTACCGTGTCAGAAATTGGAGACTCAAAGCACAAAACTCCAACGTCTAAAAACTTAATGTAAAGAAAGCAGAAATATTTCTGAAATTTTATGCCTATTTTCAGTCAAAATCTACAGTTTTACAACAACTTATAGCATGTCTAGATTGACTATTACTTTTTACCTTTTGCTTGATCTAAATCTTGTGGCTCATGCATTTTAACACTTTCAAATCCGAAGCTCCTTAAACTTCCACAATACTTAATGTTGTTATGTAGGGTCACATATAATATTTTCATAGGTTTCTGGAATTCGAACATTGTTCTAAATTTTGATAGGAAAGCAAAATAAATACCTTTTGCTTATTAGGAAATGTAAATAAACAGGTCCTAAGTAAGCTGTTATTAGGCTTTGTTTGTGTAGAGTGGGGAAAGAAAAATGGGATCATTTATTTATTTTTTTTAGAATTTTAAAATTGTCCCTCTTTGCTACTAGGCTCGCAATTTTTCGACTTTCCCTCAAATTTTGCGTTACCCCATTTTCTACTTTCCAAATCATAGCCTTAGGGGTATTTTCTCAGATGAAGTTTTAGTTTTTTCATCCAAATTTCAGATAGTCAGCATCCTCACCCCCTGAAGAAAGAGAAAATAGGGGGAAATATCAATATGTCGAACATCTATCAAAAAGATAGCTTCAGTCATTTCAAAGCACTTTCGACCACTGATCGGAATCCCTTTTCATGAAGACAAAGCTGGAATAATGTACTCCTGAGAATTGATTGTGATTGATTCTCATAACATCGCGAAATGATATCGTGTATTGCTATCACGTCTATTTTCAAAACTCTTTCAAATTGATACATTAGATGTCATGTACTACTATCATGTCTATTTTCAAAACTCTTTCAAATTGATTGCAATTGATTCTCATAGTGTCTCGAAACGATATCACAACACATGCTTAAGCCGCTACGTGAAGGGAGACTGCATGTATATAAAGAGCATATAAATCCTATCGTTGAGTGATGGTGGATAATTCAAAACATAAGAAAGCTATACTAAGACTAACACATGAAAATTTGATTAACTATGTGGACACATACGTGAAAATGGCAGAATCTGAATTTGATATCACGGTAGAAAGTCCAACTCAAAATGCTAAATTGATAGCTGAGGGACATTGCATGCATATAAAAAGTAGATAAATTCTATTAGTAAGTGAAGAAGGATATTTCAATATACCGTTTCTCTTGTTAGCATAACTTCTTTTTTCACGGGCCACTTCTTTATGCCGTATGTGGCCTTTTGTTTTCATGCATTCTCTTCTAAAGATTTATAGGCAACTAACTTTAAAATTCGAAGGCAACTAACTTTATGCACGGATATTCCTTTTAAGAAACATTTTATTTAGTTGTACATGTGAGAATATTAGCAAGTAATCCCAAACAAATTATGGGTGTGATCTGCATCGATTATGACGTCTAATTGGCTCGTGGTTTAGATTTTTGAGTAAAAATTAAAACTAACTCAATGTACCGAAGGGACTTTCTCGCTCCCTGTCGAACCATCTCTCAATGATAGGCAAGGGACTAATTTAGTGAATAATTCCAAATAAGAGGTCATTCATGGGCATCAAAAGGAAAAACAACATCGTTTCAAATTCAATTATGAACAGTTTATACCAAAGAGATAATTTTTCTTTTGGTTGAAGCTAAAAGGACAATTGAACTAGGTGCAACAGCCGAAAAAGACAATAATAAGATAACGTTGCAAATCAAAACCAAACTAAAAAATAATCTACATCTATTAGGTGTTAAATTTAAATATGAACAATTTATCATTATCAATATCTCAAGTCTTTAGTATGAAATTGGCCTAACCACTGGGATTCGCCTCAGTGGCCACTCTTCCAACATGGAAGGGGGAGGTATGGGGTTCAAACCCCCACCTTCTTAGGGAGGGATGGGGTGGGGACGCGCAAGTTTCAGGAGTGGGTTTCGACTCCCACGCCCTGCACGAGGCAGGGCAAAAGTTTGAGAGTGAGTGTAGAATAGGTATAGAGTAGGTCTGACCAAAAAAAAAAAAAAAAGTATGAAATTGGCCTTATCAATCATCAATGAATCATTTATCTCACAATTCAATGCATGTAACACCATTCAATGCATGTAACACCATCAATGAATCATCTATCTCGCAATTCAATGCATGTAACACCATCATCATTTACTTCCCCACTAAAATAGAGAAGGGAAGATTAACGATTGGGAATCGGAACCGCCATAAAAGGAGAAAAGTTAAAGTGTGCTTTCCCCAAAGAAAAGATAACATTCACGCCGACAAGAATCCTATCTTTCGGGGTTCAATCATATGAGAACAAGCTTACCGGGGTCGCTCTCTACCTAGTACAGAATAAAAGTTCTTGTGCAAACGACTTTAATACTCTTCTAGTCACAGAAAAAGGGGATGAGGGTATTGTTCCCACATTTCATTTCAACGTATTGTTTCTTACTTAATAATCCTTAAATGTGCAACACTCGCCCACACGATAGTCGATAAAAGGAAAAAAAAGAAAACCTTAAACTTTTCCCCAGCCTCCGCTCCTCTCCTCTCCTCTCCCGATGTTAGCCACGCACAGTGCACGGCCACCCAGAGAGAGCAAATTAAAGATGTTACTTTACCCTTCAATCGTAAGAATCAAAATCCTTATGGGAAAACAAATAATTAAGTATAGTAAAGAAGAGCTAACAACAAGTAAATGAAATCATGATATATAAGCATGAGGACCCACTAATTTTTCCAGGGTACCTTTCAATTATCTGCTTTGGATATGAGAATGCGATTCCAATCGTACTAGAGAAAACCTTAAAACGTGATGTGGATGGATAGAGTTCACCAAAGAGAGCATAAAGAATCTTTCAATGTGTTGCCTCAAGAACAGGAAATTCATGTCCTCAGGATGACATTAAATTACTTCATTTGAGATCTTGTGTGGACCTCGGCATCTCTCAAATGTAAAATAACTAGAGGGTAAAGTCAAGAATAGAGCTTAAAAAAAAAAAAAAAAAAAAAAAGGAATTGTTTTAATGAGAGGGAGTAGGATGTGCGGACACCAACGTGTTAAGATAAGGAACACAGTCTAGCAATATGTTACATTAGAGGACAAGTAAAGACGGCCTCTATTGGTTGGCAACAACCCCTATCTTGTTGAGGTTATTCTGTAACCAAACATCAAGGATCCAAAGCAAGCCCCTAATTATAGGGTTGTGTTTTGACCATGACTCCATGAGCAAAAAATGCAATTAGCATAAGTATTTCCCATCAGCAAAAGCACGAATAATGAATAGAATGTGAATTACATGAGATTGTCAACCACCACATATTGTTAATTTTACTTAAATTATACAAAGTCACGACAATTATTTCATAAAGTTTAAAGATGGTCTAAATTAAGTTTTACCTTTTACATAATTGAAAGATTTACTCACACACTTTGACTTTTACTTTTGATCCCAGACCGCTAGAACTCTCACAATATATAATTATTTATACATAGATTAGCATTTCTTTTGATCATTTTCGGAAATTAGGGATAATAATCTAAACCCAAAAAATGGACAAATTCTTTTTCTTAGGAACTCTTTACTTTCATTTAATGCCAAACAAAGGGGCCCTTCAGATTCTTATTCTATAATAAGGAAATGACCACCCTGGGAAAAAGGTAGAGATGCTGTCTATAAACACAGAGCATCGAGACCACCGCCTGCGGTGGTCCAGTTGGATAAGGCTCTCCAATAAAACTAACGAAAGTGGAGGGGGTCGAATCCCGCTGGCCGCACAGGATCTTAAGCGCGACGTCGGGGTGGTGGGTCCTCCGCTAGCGTCGCCCCAGGGTTTACCCGCCGGCTACCGGCTGTACGGGGTTCCCTGGGTATCAAAAAAAAAAAAAAAAAAAAAAAAAACAGAGCATCGAGACTGCTATATAAATTGAAGCACCCTTCCATGGCCATGCATAGCATTCGCAGAGCAGTTGTGATTGATATTCCTTGGTCATGGCGATCGCGCAGCCCTCACCGGATGGCACCCGCACCATGAACCTGGAGGAGTTCAAGAACTTTTTGAAGAAGTTCGACGCCAATAAAGACAATAGGATAAGTAAGGAGGAGCTGCAGGACATCATCCGCAGCAACGGGAAGTGGTTCTCCGGGTGGAAGAGCAAGCGGGCACTGAGTCATGCTGATGCCAACAGAGACGGATTCATCGACGACAAGGAGATGATCAACCTCGTCGAGTTTGCCAAGAAGCAACTGAGCGTGACTGTTGTAGCCAGTTGAACTGCTTTTGTCTGCAAACCTGTATGATTACTTGTACTTGCTGTGATTTGTCACTCCAGCTTAAACTATTTGCTGTGTAATTCCGAAATCCCTAGCTCCTTATGTAAAAGAAAATGAATATATCAAACCCGTATAATAAGTTTTGAACAGCGATGCCTTGAGTTTAGCTGACAAAATCGTGGATATAAATCAACATGCCGAACTTTGTTTAAGCTAAATCGCTGTAGATAACAGCACTGGTTAATGAAATTATCATGAGAATATCATCAATGAACCAACCTGGTTTTCGCTTGCCACCAGCTCATTTTGCACAAGGGGCATCCAACCTACAAACGGAACCCAAAAGCTTCCGTCAAAGCGAAAGATCTGATCCAACCCGCATATTGAGCGCAGATCTGCTTGTTCGCCGGGGTACGAATTAATCCGTAAGCGATAGTTTACATTCTTCGGGCAGTTGGAATTCACTCCAATAGAGGAAAGCGGGGCAGGCAAAATAACCATTCCGGTGGTTGATAGTGGAGCAAAGGCTGGGTTGAATCCGCTTTTAGCCTTCATGGCTTTCGATCGTGTGCGGGTGTATTTGAGGAATAAGAAAAAGTTGGCGGGTGGGTGGAAATAATAAGTGACCTATCCTCGTTTCAGGACCTGGCGAAACGGAATATTTTCAAGTGGAACATCAGTGGCATAACTCAAATTAGGGTTACCAAGGACAGATCATGTTGGCACAAACTTTCGAGATAGTTTTGTGCCACTAATGAAAATGGATGAAACAATTAAAAGAATAAACTGTGCAAAAAAAAGATCACTTCCAATCCTCGAAAAGAACAGACCATCCACCCAGATTGCTAAGAGTTGCACGTATCCTTCAATTGTGAATGAAGCAGCATCAAAATGAACAAGAGTTGTTTCCAAAAAATTGCAAAAATCTAATTAAACAAATTAAATTTTGCTAATTTCTCTTTAGTCAATTGTCACTTCACAGGTTCTAGCGGGTTTTTCCCAAGTTAGGTAGTGGTCGTGAAAACAAGCTATTAGATTTTTTAGCCAAAAGTCAACTTTCTGCACATGAGGAGCTATTTTCTGGTAAATATAATACTAAGAATTCTCAAAGTATATGGTTCACAAGAATCATATATCCACAAAGGCATATCCAAGACAGGTTTATGGTAATATAAAAATTTAAGAAAGTATGCACATATCTAGACACACTTCTTTAATTTGTATATAAAAAGAAGTACGTGATCAATGGACAAACCTCCAAGCATGCTATCTTGAATTCATGAGGCGCCCTTCTTACAAATGACAAAAATAACAAAACACGAATTAGTCTAGGAGAAATTCAAAGAGCCATATAGACTATTTGAACTTCAGAAGATAAGAGTGCCCAGAATCCATCTCATGGTCTATTTTCTATAAAATTATTTGAAATTTGTTTAGAATGAATTACTACCGTACCGTGTTAGAAATTGGAGACTCAAAGCACAAAACTCCAACGTCTAAAAGCTTAATGTAAAGAAAGCAGAAATGTTTTTGAAATTTTTAGCCTACTTTCAGTTAAAACCTAGAGTTTCACAGCAACTAATAGCATGTCTGGATTGACTATTACTTTTTACCTTTTACTTGATCTAAATCTTGTGACTCATGCATTTTAACATTTTCAAATCCGAAGCTCCTTAAACTTCCACAATACTTAATGTTGTTATGCAGGGTCACATATAGTATTTTCATAGGTTTCTGAAATTCGAACATGGTTCTAAATTTTGATAGGAAAGCAAAACAAATACCTTTTGCTTGTTAGGAAGTGTAAATAAACGGGTCCTAAGTAAGCTACTATTAGCCTTTGTTTGTTTAGAGCGGGGAAAGAAAAATGGGATCATTTTTTTTATTTTTTTTAGAATTTTAAAATTGTCCCTCTTTGCTACTCTCGCAATTTTTTCGACTTTTCCTCAAATTTTGCGTTACCCCATTTTCTACTTTCCACAACATAGCCTTAGGGGCATTTAGTCAGATGAAGTTTTAGTTTTTTCATCCAAATTTCAGATAGTCAGCATCCTCACCCCATGAAGAAAGAGAAAATAGGGGGAAATATCAATATGTCGAACGTCTATCAAAAAGATAAATTCAGTCATTTCGGAAGCACTTTTGGCCACTGATCGGAATCCCTTTTCGTGAAGACAAAGCTGGAATAATGTACTCCCGAGAATGTGGGTGTCGTCTCCTTCGGAATTATCCAAAACGGAATTGGGGATGCGAAGTAGTAATCAATAAAATACATTAGATGTCGTGTACTGCTATCATATCTATTTTCAAAACTCTTTCGAAATTGATTGCAATTGATTCTCACAACGTCACGAAATGCTATCACAACACATGTTTACGCTGCTACGTGAAGGGAGACTGCATGTATATAAAGAGCATATAAATCTTATCGTCGAGTGATAGTGGATAATTCAAAACATAGGAAAGCTATACTAAGACTAACACATGAAAATTTGACTAACTGTGTGGACACATACGTGAAAATGGTGAATTTGATATCATGGTAAAAAGTCCCAACTCAAAATGCTAAATTGATAGGTTGAGGGACATTGCATGCATATAAAAAGTAGATAAATTCTATTAGCAAGTGAGGAAGGATATTTCAATATACCTTTTCTCTTGTTAGCACAACTTCTTTCACGGGCCACTTAGGTCACGTGGGGTACTTCTTTATGCCGTAAGTGGCCTTTTGTTTTCATGCATTCTCTTCTAAAGATTCATAGGCAACTAACTTTATGCACCGATATTCCTTTTAAGAAACATTTTATTTAGTTGTACATGTGAGAATATTAGCAAGTAATCCCAAATAAATTATGGGTGTGATGTGCATCGATTATGACGTCTAATTGGTTTGTGGTTTAGATTTTTGAGTAAAAATTAAAACTAACTCAATGTACCGAAGGGACTTAATCGCTCCCTGTCGAACTATCTCTCAATGATAGGCAAGCGACTAATTTAGTGAATAATTCCAAATAAGAGATCATTCATGGGCATCGAAAGAAAAACAACATCGTTTCAAATTCAATTATGACCAGTTTATACCAAAGAGATAATTTTTCTTTTGGTTGAAGTCAAAAGTACAATTGAACTAGGTCTAACAGTTGAAAAAGACAATACTAAGATAACGTTGCAAATCAAAACCAAACTAAAAAATAATCTACATCTATTAGGTGTTAAATTCAAATACAAACAATTTATCGTTGTCAATATCTCAAATATTTAGTATGAAATTGGCCTTATCAATCATCAGTGAATCATTTATCTCGCAATTCAATGTATGTAACACCATCATCATTTGAAAATTCTTGCTTGCTTGGCAAGTTTTCTCTCTCGCAATGTAGAGTATTTTCTACTTCATCGTAGTTTCCTTTCCTAAATCCAAACCCTCCTTCATCCTGTACCTATTCTACTCTTCCGATCCTCCCTTCTTTCTCGTTGCTTTTCCTCCGTTTTCTCATTTCTTCAAATCTTATCTTCTTCTCGGTCTTCTTGTGTGAATTGCTCCTGATCGGTGGTCCATTTTGAAGGTTTCTTCTTCGCATGTCCAAATCCAACTTCGCATTGAGCTATTGGGCCGGAAGTCCGCCCGCTTCAGTCTCCCTTCCTGGTTAGTTCCTCGCATGTTTCATTAGAAGTGTGACCGCTTAGCTTTCTCATCAGTTCTGAGGCGAAGTGAATAATTAATAGAGTGCGACGCAATCGAGTTAGTTTCTGCCTAACTTGTTCATCCGATAGCTGGATTTCTTTGGTTGCTGCTTTGTTGGAGTATTCTTCAATTAAGAATGGATTCGGAAGATAAGCGTGAGTCCGAGCAAGTGGCGGCTCTGTGTTCCAGGTTGGGTCGATTGACTACAAAACAGCATCTCGAAATCTGGGACGATCCACCAGCTCCTGAAAAAATAGAAGACTGTCGTTTAAGTCTGGTGGGGAGGATTATGTCTAATCCGTCAATAAATTTCTCAGCCCTGCAGAGCACTTTGAAAAGGGCTTGGCATATTGAATATGTAGAAATCACTCAGCGAGAAACTAGGTTATAACTTATATGTAGCTAAATTTCGATCATATGCTAATAAACAAAGAATCCTCAAAGGAGGACCATGGTTGTTTTCGGGACATCTAGTTATCTTTAAACCCTAGACACCTAATACCCCATTGCACTGTTATGACTTCTCCACCTGTCTATTCTAGATACAAATTTTTGGTTTACCTCTGGAATGGACTACAGAGAAAATGCTTCGCAAGGCGGTATAGGACATCGGAAGTACTACAGAAATTCAACTTGACAATAAGGAGGGCACAACACTAGGAGTCGGTAGAGTGAGAGTTGAACTGAATCGTACCGAACCATTAAGGACAGGAAAGCTCATTTGTCTTGAAGGAAACTCTTTGGCTGGATTTTCGATATGAGCGCATGTGCCACTTCTACTATTCCTGTGGAAAATTAGGACATTACGATTCGTATTGCAAGAACATCCCTTTTGACGAGGCTAAACTAGATGGCAAATTAGCTTATGGACAGTGGCTAAGAGCCGAAGTAAGGGAACATAGTCCTTATTGACATACATTCTATGATCCACAGTAGAAACCGGATCAACTAGATGAGAGTATACCTGAAACGCCTTCGTCCCAAATTCCACATATTCCCCTGCTACTTCCACCGTCTCATCCTGAAGGGGCAAATCCTGCTCGAACAGAAACAATTTTAGTTCCTCCAACCTCAGTTGTGGATCAACACTTACCTCCAAAAGGATCTTTGCCTAGAACTTCTCTTCATACCACGCTTATCGCTGCAATAGAGAAAATGAAACGCATTCTGGTTTCAGCCAATCCTATTCAACAACCGAAGAAAACTAAAGGCTCAAGAATACCTCCAAAAGTGGGGATCGCTAAAAAACAAAAAAGACACAGCCCAGTTGACACAAGGGCTCTACTATTCGATACCTTGGATGATGCTGATCTCTTAGAGACACCAGTCTTGGATGCGATAGAAGCTGGACATTAGGCTTTGGTGGCTAGCCCTCAATAGCCACCACCCCACAAATGAAGATAATTAGCTAGAACTGTTAGGGTTTGGGCAATCCCCTGACAGTTCAAGCTCTTAAGGCCATGTTGGCCAAAGAAAAGCCCTAGCTGGTGTTCTTAATGGAAACGAAGAATAATGAGCTAAAGATTCAATGTATTCAGCGTAGTCTACATTTCAACAATGCACATATTATCAATCCGAACGGCCTAGCAGGAGGTCTAGTAATTTTATGAAACAATCAAATGTCCACACAAGTGCTGAAGTCTACGCGGGACTATTGTGACCTGATTGTGAGAGAAGAGGTGGACGGTAGGACTATTCGCCTGACTTGTCTTCATGCCCCCCTATCTTTATCATAAGAGGCAGCTTCTTTGGAATGAAATTAGACAGATCAGTTTAGTAAATACCTTACCTTGGGTGTGTGTGGGCAATTTCAATGATATTTTGTATCCCTGGGAAAAGGTAGGCAAGAGAAATGCTGACCCCACCCGAATGCTATCTTTTCGATCTCTTCTTACTGACTGTATTCTTATGGATCTACAAATCAAAGGTTGTCAACTTACTTGGATGAATCAAAGAGAGGAGGAGGAATTGGTTAAAGAAAGGTTAGATAGGGTGTTGTGCTCAGTTGATTGGAGACTATTATTCCCTGAAGCTGAGGTGTTAGCCCTTCACGCTGTGGGTTGTGATCACTGTCCATTACTTTTCAACACCACAGCTCCTCTTAAAAGGCAACAAAAGCAATTTATTTATGAAAGTTTCTGGAATGCAGATGAAGAATGCCAAGATATTATTTCCTCAGCATGGCGATCTATACAGGTTCAAAATTCTGGGTTTTCTATAAAGCTCAGGAAAGTAACAGAAGCATTAAGGCAGTGGAGCCGATGGAAATTTTCGAGGGGGGATCCAGCTATCTATAGTACATCAGCAACTTCAAAATATTACGAATGATCGGCAGCTTAGTTTTGATCGAGATGAAGCATCTAAAATCAAAGAGGAGATAAGGCGCACATGGCAAAGACAAGAACAATACTGGGCTATGAGATCCAGGATTCAATGGTTAAAATGGGGTGATAAAAATACGAAATTTTTTTCATGCAACCACTATTCAAAGAACACCGAGAAACCGCATCAGCATCTTATATGATGATAATCAAATATGGATCTATGATCCTCAGGTATTACAGGATATGACCCACAGTTTCTTCTCCTGCTTATATACTACTGTCGGTTACTGGAATTATGCACCTATCCTAGATCAGTGTCCAAGGAAGGTTACTACAGAAATCAACGATCAGCTGCTGAAACAGGTTACTTTGGAGGAGATTCACCAGGCGGTTTTTCAATTAGGACCCACTAAGGCTCCTGGCCTTGATGGTTTCAACGGAATATTCTATCGGACTGATTACAAACTTATTAAAGAGGATTTGTTCATACTTGTCCAGAAAAGGTCAGGAACTCTGCCTGCAGCTTTGAATAAAACATATCTAGTCTTGATTCCAAAGGTACCTAATCCAGAGCGACTAGATCAATTCAGACCAATAAGTCTCTACAACTTTGTGTATAAGGTAATATCAAAAGTACTCGCCAATCACCTAAAACCTTAGCTTCCAACTTTGATTTCTCTTGAACAGTTAGCTTCTGTTAGTGGACGCCAGTTATAGGATAATATATTAATAGTCCAAGAAGTGCTTCATCAGTTTAAGATTCAAAGGAAGACTAGAAAATTCAGTGCTATTCTTAAAACAGACATGCAGAAAGCCTATGACAGAGTGGAGTGGGATTTCCTCAGCGATTATTTTTTAAGATTGGATTCCATCCCATGTGGGTGCAGTGGGTGATGCAATGCATCACCACCACGAATTATAGCGTCAAACTGAATGGAGAACAACTTCCTTTTTTTTATCTAGACCTGAGGACTAAGGCAAGATGACCCACTCTCCCCTTACATTTTCATATTATTAGTGAATATCTTGTCCAGCCTTATCACTCAAGCAATTTCTATAGGACATCTTAAAGGAATCAAGCTCAATAGATGATGTCCTACACTATCACATTTATTTTTCGCTAATGATGCATTGTTTTTCTTAGAAGGGAGTATTAGTGAATGTCAGAATATTGGCAGTATATTGAACCAGTATTGTCTGGCCACAGGACAGGCCTTGAACCGCAATAAATCAGGGCTAATTTTTTGCAAGCACTATCCTTGTTCGATAGAGCGAGCGATCGAACAATAATATAGACTAAAGAAGAAAATAAATCGGACACCAGATTTACGTGGTTCAGTTGTAAAGACCTACGTCCATGGGGAGAGCAGCAGCGAATTTCACTATAGATCAAGCGATACAAGGAGATTCACACTCGAGTCACTCAAAACTCTCTCGGTGTTTCCCAAGCCCAATTACACCCAAAAACGCACACAGTATTTAGCCTCGAAATTCCTCACGAAATAATCTCTCAATCTCACGAAGGAATTATATGCAACTCTTACCACAAGATTTGATCGGCTTCAACACTAAACTTCTTGGATGTAATTCACGAGTAAGCTTCATAGCATGAACAACACGAAGACCCAAGGCCAAGCACCCAGCGCCTATGAACGATGTTTCACAAACTGAACACCCACGGCACTCCGAGTAAATGGCGCTTCAATATGTGGCTTCGCTCAAGAGAGTCCACGAGTAGAAAATTATATTTATTGCACCACGAAAGGATAGACCGATTTCTATTCTGAAAGAAATTCGATGATTCGGTCAAATCTTTAAAGAATTTGACTCTTTCCTTTGTCTTATCTCACTGACTTCGCCTGAAGCATATTTACGTATATTTAAATAAATCCTAGTCCAAGTCAACATTGGGACTTTCCTATTTCAGGCCAAACTCCTCAATACAGATTTTGAATTTTTTAGGAGATGATCTTCAGATCTTCGTTATTCAATTCCAAACGTCTGCAAAATTTCTAATTCGAAATATTTGAAATTTCACATTGAACTCAAACTCGAGACATATTTTAACTATCTCCACCTTGGCTTAACGTTTGAGCCAAGTCGCAATCGCTTTGCAAAAATTCAAACTCTGTCGCTACTTTCCCATTGCCCCCGATGGGCTCAACCGCCATAAATTTTATCCAAGTCCAAGCCTCGCTTGAACTTTCCCATAACCGAGGACCTCATCAGAATACCAATTCCACATGCACCTTTAACTGCTCCATAAGAATTTTCCGACGCAACCTCCTTAACCGCAGATAAAGCAAAACCATTGTTGCATCCATATTTGTCAAGAGATCGAATACGTACCTTGTCAATATCAGCAGTTACATCAACCATTGGCTCTATAGGCTCTACCTCGCTACAAGCACCATCTGTGTCGATTACTTTGCTAGTACCCATATACGCTACCTCAGGAGTGTCTGGTTACAACTCCACCTCAAGTTGAACACCGTCCAGATCTGTATTAACACCGCCACATACACTCCTTGCCAGAAGTATCAAAGACTCATCAAGGGTAACTTCTCTATTGTTAACAACTGGATTTTTATCTGGGCACCACAACCGATCGCCTCGCTCACCTTGTGCATAGCCATGGAATATGCACCTTGCCCTCCCATTGAGCTTACCATCACTCACTCAAAAATAACACGGGCAACCAAACATTCTAAAAATAGAATAACCAGCAACGTTACCTGACCACACTTCTTCAGGAGTCCGCCATTCAATAGCAGTTGATGGGGATCTATTCACCAGGTAGCTTATCGTACTAAGCACATCAGCTAAGATTCTCCCAGCAACACCAGCACTAGAGATCATTGTACAGGCTGTCTCTAGTAATATTCTGCTGATCAATTCTGCAAATTGTTGTGGTTTACTAGCACTAGTGCGATGTTTTACTATGCTCTCTTTCATGCAAAATTTATTTACCAGCTTTGAGCAGAACTCCATGCTATTGTTAGTCCGCACATGCTTAATCGACTCACCAATCTCTGTCTCAATCAAAACTCTTGACTGCGTGATCCTGACACCAGCATCAAACTTGTGCATCGGGACAAATACCCAAGTCTTCTTCGAGCAGTCCATAGACCCTCGAACAGATGCGTCCAACGTCTCCGGGGCGAAACCTGTTATTATCTCACCTTGAAGTTTATACAGGCCTCCGTGTTTGATTCCTTTCATTATCACCAGGGCACCTCGAACAACCTTCAAAACTCCACCTTCTGAAGAATACCTGTAACCAGCTGAATCTAGGGCACCCAAGGAAATTAATTTCTTTTTCAAATATGGAACGTGTCTTACTCCAGTCAATGTCTTCACAATACCATCATGCATTATGATTTTAACATCACCAACACCCACAACATCGCACTCAGCGTTGTTCCCTAACTGGACTTTACCACTACCAATGCACTGATAAGTGATAAACCAGTTTCTATTTGGTGTGACATGAAAAGAACAACCGGAATTCATAATCCATCCATCAAATGATGAATCATTAGTGATAGACAAGACATAATCGGCATTATTTACTACAATTGCAACATTATCTGCAGAATCAATTATAATTTTCTTACCCTTCTCATTCTTTAGCTTAAGGCAATCCCTTTTAAGATGCCCCCTCTTGCCACAGCTCCAATAGACAACATTAGCAGTCCTAGACTAACTACGCCTGTTCATATTAGTACTACTATTACCCACACGTGTTCTAGATCTTTCTCTATTTTCACCTACTAAAGTAGCATATACAAGTTCGCCAGATTCTCTTCTACAAATGTCCTCACTCAGAATCAAACCTTGAACCCCATCAAATGTCAAACTTATTGATCCAGAGGAATTACTAACAACAGTAATAGTAGTATTCCAACTATTAGGCAATGAAGATAATAGAATCAAAGCACGTACCTCATCTTCAAAGTCAATTTCAACTGAACTCAATTGACTAACAATCACATTGAATTCATTGATATGATCTGCAATTGATGCACCTTCGCTCATCTTCAAATTAAACAGACGTCGCATCAAATAAACCTTGTTGATCGCAAAGGGCTTCTCGTACATATCTGATAGGGCTTGCATCAAATCAGCAGTGGTCTTCTCCTTCAAGATGTTAAACACGACGTTACGAGCCAACATCAGCCGAATAACACCTACAGCTTGTCTATCCAACAAATCCCAATCAACTTGCTTCATCATCTCTGGTTTCTCCCTAGACAAGGGTAAGTGCAGTTTCATCTAGTAAAGATAATCTTCAATCTGCATCTTCCAGAAACTAAAATCCTTCCCATCAAGTCTATGATTCTCACTTTTACTTCTTCTGTCACCATCGATTCGCTTCAACTTAGCCAAACCTGACTCTGATACCAATTGTTGTGATAGAGCGAGCAATCGAACAATAATATAAACAAAAGAAGAAAATAAATCGAACACCGGATTTACGTGGTTCAATCATAAAGACCTACGTTCACGGGGAGAGCAGCAGCGAATTTCATTATAGATCAAACGATACAAGAAGATTCACACCCGAGTCACTCAAACACTCTCTCGGTGTTTCCCAAGCCCCAATTACACCCAAAAATGCACACAGTATTTAGCCTCGAAATTCCTCATGAAATAATCTCTCAATCTCACGAAGGAATTACACGCAAATCTTACCACAAGATTTTATTGGCTTCAACACTAAACTTCTTGGATGTAATTCACGAGTAAGCTTCATAGCACGAACAACACAAAGACCCAAGGCCAAGCACCCAGTGCCTATGAACGATGTTTCACAAACTGAACACTCATGGCACTCCGAGTAAACGGCGCTTCAATATGTGGCTTCACTCAAGAGAGTCCACGAGCAGAAAATTATATTTATTGCACCACGAAAGGATAGACCGATTTCTATTCAGAAAGAAATTCGATGATTCGGTCAAATCTTTAAAGAATTTGACTCTTTCCTTTGTTTTATCTCACTGACTTCGCCTGAAGCATATTTACGTATATTCAAATAAATCTTAGTCCAAGTCAACATTGGGACTTTCCTATTTCAGGCCGAACTCCTCAATACAGATTCGAAATTTTTTTAGGAGATGATCTTCGGATCTTCGTTATTCAATTCCGAATGTCCGCAAAATTTCTAATTCGAAATATTTGAAATTTCACATTGAACTCAAAATCGAGATATATTTTAACAGTCCTATTGGTTTGCAGGAAAATTTATCGATGGAGCTTCGAATTCATGTGCTAAACAGATGCGGCAAATGCCTCAAAATACCTTCAGAGTGGGGTCAATCTAAAAAAGAAATGTTTTCGTGGCTTTTGGGAAGAGTTCATGCGAAACTACAGGGATGGAAAGAAAAAGTACTTTTGAAAGGAGGTAAGGAAATTTTAATTAAAACAGTGATTCAGGCACTCCCCACTTATGCCATGTCGATTTTTAAGCTTCCTTTGTCTCTATGTAAAGCTATTGAAAAAAGCATAGCTCGTTTTTGGTGGAAGACAGATCAAACTAGAACCGGTATACATTAGCAGAAATGGAATAATCTTTAACGAAGCAAGAAAGATAGAGGATTAGGTTTTCGCGACCTTATTCAATTCAACAGAGCCATGCTTGGTAAACAAGCATGGAGGCTATTGCAGCAGCCCCAAGCCTTATGGAGTAAGCTTTTCAAGGGCTTGTATTTTCACTCCAAAGACTTTCAGTTTGTTGATCATGGTACTCGGCCATCCTGGGGATGGCATAGTAGTCTGATGGGTAGAGACTCTATTCTACCTCATGTGCACTGGTCAGTAGGAAACGGCAAAAATGTTAGAATCAAGGAGGACAGGTGGTTACCAAGAGGAATTCTTGGTGACCAACAAATAGACAAGAACCACAACTTGTGGTTGATCTTTTAGAACCCACCCAAAACTGCTGGAGTACATCCTTGCTTCACAGTTTTCTGGATGATCATGTTACGGCTGAGATTTTAACCATTCCAGTTAGACCCCAGTATACCGTTGACAAATTAATTTGGACAGCTAACACTAATGGCCAGCATTCAGTCAAGAGCAGTTACTACCTCCTAAAACAAGAAGCAGCAAACGACAGCACCTTAACAACATCGTCATTACATCACACTCCTTCAATTCTATGGCAAAGAATCTGGGGAATGTAGATGGAAGCTAAGATTTGCATTTTTTTATGGTCAGCCTATCATAATTCTCTTCCATCTAGAGATAATCTGTTTCGGAGACATGTTATTGGTGATCCATTATGTCAATTGTGTAAACAGCAGATACCGGAAACCCCAAAACACATTTTTCTATCATGTTCAAGCACCAGAGATATATGGTCTAATCCACAAATCAGAATTGATTTACAGGCACAGAGGATTCATCGTCTAGATGATTGGATTATAGCACAAATTGAAGCAGCGAACTCACCGAAGTTGGCAATCATAGTCAGTCTTCTCTCACAACTGTGGTGACAACGCAATTCCTTCATCTTTCGCAACCAACCTCTAGATTTGTCCAAGGCAGTCGAAACAGATCTTACTCAACATCGACTGGTTCAGACCTGTGATTCAACCTGCACCAGAAAATCAACAACCTCACTGAACCCTCAACATCTTTGGAGACCACCTAACAAGGGTATTATCAAATGTAATATTGATACCTCTTATCAATTAGGCAGCACTGAGGGATCGATGGCCGCGATTTCCCGAGACCATCAAGGAAGTCTTACCGATGTTTCCTCCAAAAGTTTTCAGGCTGACTCTGCTCTGGCTTCGGAAATCCAGGCCTTGAACTTCACTCTCCAGCATCTGTTAGGCCAAGTTCTCCACCGGGCTCCAATTGAGAATGAATCGAACTGCAGTATCGTTGTTGACATCGTCAAGGGGAGGAGATTGCCACCATGGGACCTACGACCCCTCTTCGCAGAGGCGGCCAAGACGATTCCTCTCTTCCAAAACCTAAGGCTTCAGTTCTGCAAGAGAGAAGCTAACTCGATCGCCGACTGGGCCGCCAAGGCCCAGCGTTTAGACAAGTCAGGGCATCTTTGGAATGTTTCCCCTCCCTTTATTTTTTTAAATCTAGTTTATGCGGATGCTTTAGCATCCGGGTGTAATTATCCATCTTAGTGAATATATATCTTCCTTCGACCAAAAAAAAAAAAAAAAAAAAAAAACACCATCATCATTTACTTCCCCACTAAAATAGAGAAGGGAAGATTGACGATTGGGAATCGAATCATCCATAAAAGGAGAAAAGTTAGAGCGCGCTTTCCCTAGGGAAAAGATAACATTCACGCCAACAAGAATCCTATCTTTTGGGGTTCAATCATATGAGAACATGCTTACCGCGGTCGCTCTCTACCTAGTACAGAATAAAAGTTCTCGTGCAAACTACTTTAATACTTTCCTAGTCACAAAAAAAAAAAAAAAAAAAAAAAAAAAAAAAAAAAAAAAAGGAATGAGGGATACTATTCCCACATTTCATTTCCACGTATTGTTTCCCACTTAATAATCCTTAAATGTGCGACACTCTTTTTTTGGTAAAGGTAAGAGATATATATTGACTTAAGCCAAAAGCAACAAGAATGCTATACAGCAAAAACTCGGCACCAAGAACTTACACTCACTAGGACAACAGTCAGAGTGAGTGAAAGGGTGTCAAGGTAAAAGAAAACCAACTGCACAGGAGCAGAGGAAAGCCAAACAAAGGCAAAGTAAAAGCCTACACAAGGATTACAAAAAATAGAATTCCAACAACTACGATGAAAGAAAGGTAGGACAGCTCGCCAACTATACTAGAGAATTCAAACCACCCCCATCAACAGCACGAACCGAGGAGGACCTCCAATGAGAGAGCCCCATACTCGAAAAGGTCTACTAACCAATAGGTGGATCATTCCGTCAAAAAGAAGAGTTTACTGACCAGCAATGCAACAATCTACGATTTGTGGTGCTTGGAGGAATCGGTGAAAGGACAAAGCCTTGTCCCTGACAATCTTCTCCTACCGTATCTTCATCGCAGAAAGGGAGGGCGGTCTACCCTCGAAGAGAATATTATTCCACTCATTCCAAATGATGTTGCATAAAGCAGCAAAAGTGAACCGAGCAAGGGTGGAATGAAAGGAAGTTCCAGATAAATATTTGATTGCCCATTGCAAGTTATCCATCCGAGATTTGTTCGTCCAAGCAAAATTAAATCTAGAAGCCCAAAAAGTGACAAGTGCGGTCAAAATGGAACAACCAAAAAAGAGATGGTCGACCGAGTCCGGACGACAAGGACAAAAGCCACAATTCACAACTGGGATTCTGCCATGAGAAAGAAGCATCACCTGATTTGGCAGCCTGTTCCTAGTGATCAACCACAATAGGAATTGATAGCGGGGGACGAGCGCTTTGTTCCAAATAAAAGGAGCCCATTGTAAAGTCTGCCCTCTTGGTCAAATAGCTTCCCAAGCAAAAGCAGCAGAAAAGGTACCAGACGGGTTCCCCAACCATATGATAGTCGATAAAAGGAAAAAAAAAACCTTAACTTTTCCCCAGCCCCCGCTCCTCTCCTCTCCTCTCCCGATGTTCGCCGCACACAGTGCACGACCAGTCAGAGAAAGCAAATTAAAGATGTTACTTAACCCTTCAATCGTAAGAATCAAAATCCTTGTGGCAAAACAAATAATTAAGTATAGTAAAGAAGAGCTAACAACAAGTAAATGAAATCATGATATATGAGCATGAGGACCCACTAATTTTTCTAGGGTACTTTTCAATCGTACTAGAGAAAACCTCAAAACGTGATGTGGACGGATAGAGTTCACCAAAGAGAGCATAAAGAATCTTTCAATATGTTGCATCTGTTGAAGAAAAATCCCTTAAGTGTTTTGAAGCTAACAAAACATCCTCGTCAGTTAAGTCTGAAGAATCCAAGACTCAATCGCTTAAGTCTGAAAAGTTCAAAACCCAAGTGTTTCAGTCTGAAGATCTCTAGACTCTTCTATCAAAATCTGAAGACTGTTAAACTCAATTTTACGAGTCTGCCCAAGTTGACAGCGTTTTATTCCAACAGTTTAGGAATTCAAAAATTGGATAATATCTTCCTTGATTCGTTCTATTTCGTGAAAGATCTCTGGCTGAAACTAAGCTCGAAGATTTTGGATTTATCTCGATTAGAATATCCGTTGAAGAACAAGCAAGATTTGGAAGGTTCCACTTATGGAAACTCAAGATCCTGATTATATGGGCGAACAGGATTGACAAACTATCTTCCACATATATTCGACAGCTAGAAAATCACCTTAATTGATTCATTCCAATGGGTAGATTGGATGAACTCGTTTGGAAAGTGCTAACGGCTATGAAGGCACGAAGGAGTACTTAAGGTGGAGTCTTTGTTGTTCGAAGTGAGTGAGCTGATAGAAAATTTCTAAGTCTGAACTTCTGAAACTCCTTGTTTTCAAATTTCTTGAGCTAATAGTTGTATACAAATGAGAGATACATACAGTGAGGATTTATGTGAGCAATAGCCAAGACTTTCTACTGAAGAAGTCTAAATCATAAGCTGTACAAATCTCATTTACTACATAGTGAATTTCGCTAGTTGGCTGTCAGTGTGGAGAATGGACGTAGGCTTGAACTAATCGAACCATTATAAACTTCAGTGTTCAAATCTTCTTACCCTAATCTTTTTATTTTATTGTTGCATGTTTTAAAACTGCTTAAGTGTTTAGTTTTAAATCTATTACTATGATTTTATTTCAAGTTGTGTGATTCGAGTTAAAGGTTTCAAAATAAATTTATAAACACATATTCACCTCCTCTAGGTGTACTTACAAGCCTTTTATCAGCCTCAAGAACAGGAAATTCATGTCCTCAAAATGACATTAAATTACTTCATTTGAGATCTTGTGCGGACCTCGGCATCCCTCAAATGTAAAATAACTAGAGGGTAAAGTCAAGAATAGAGCTAAAAAAAAAAAAAAATTGTCCTAATGAGAGGGAGCAGGATGTGCGGACACCAACGTGTTAAGATAAGGAACACAGTCTGGCAATTTGTTGCATTAGTGGACAAGCAAAGACGGCTTCTATTGGTTGGCAACAACCCCTATCTTGTTGAGGTTATTCTGTAACCAAACATCGAGGATCCAAAGCAAGCCCCTAATTATAGGGTTGTGTTTTGACCATGACTCCACTAGCAAAAGCACGAATAATGAATAGAATGTGAGTTATATGAGACTATCGACCACCGCCACATTACTAACATTACTTAAACTATACAAAGTCACAACGATGATTTCATGAAGTTTAAAGATGGTCTAGATTGAGTTTTACCTTTAACAAAATTACAAGATGCATTCACACATTTTGACTTTTACTTTTGATCCAAGATTGCTAGAACTCTCACAATATATAATTATTTATACATAGATTAATATATCTTTTTGTAATTGTTGAAAATTAGGGATAATAATTTAAAACCGAAAAATGGACAAATTCATTTTCTTAGGAACTCTTTACTTTCAGCTAATGCCAAACAAAGGGGCTCTTTAGATTCTTATTCTATAATAAGGAAATGACCACCCTGGGAAAAAGGTAGAGATGCTCTCTACAAACACAGAGCATCGAGACTGAAATATAAATTGAAGCACCCTTCCATGGCCATGCATAGCATTCGTAGAGCAGTTTGTGATTGATATTCCTTGTTCATGGCGATCACGCATCGCTTACCGGATGGCACCCACCCCATGAACCTGGAGGAGTTCAAGAACTTTTTGAAGAAGTTCGACGCCAATAAAGACAATAGGATAAGCAAGGAGGAGCTGCAGGACGTCATCCGCAGCAACGGGAAGTGGTTCTCCGGGTGGAAGTAGGGGTGATCGGGTCCAGGGTGGGTAGGGTCTGGACCTCGACCCTATACTTGACCCTGTTATAATCGGTTTCTCTTTTTTGGACCCTGTACCCGACCCTATTTTCATTAGACCCTGTACCCGGACCACCCTGTTTTTCCGGTCCGGGAACAGGTCAACCCTATTTTCAATTGAACCTGTTTTGTTACCGTTCGATATTTTATACAACTTATAATTTTACGTTAATTCTCGAGAAATTGACATAATCATTGGAAAATACACTTGAAAGAAGAGCAACCCTGGAAATGCATAAAGAAACACCACTTTGAAAAAAGAAGAAGAAGCAAACGATAATGAAAATCATTCACGGTAGTTCCTCTCTAAGAGAAGGGTATATAAAATGGGAAGCCAAACAGTGATTATATTCAAGTCAACACCATGTTAAGATCACAAAATCCATCTAATTCATGCTTATGCCACAAATTCCAGCACATGTTCAGAACTATAACAAAGCATACAAGAACACAAAACATAACAAATTTTCAACTCTCACCACGCTAAACACAAAACCCTCACCAGAACACTATAAAAACTCAAAATGCCGATAGTAATATAGCAAACAGATTTTCAGGCGATCAAAATGATGGAAGGAGCACTGGTGCAGCGAGAGGAGAGCGCGGACGCGCGCTTGCTTCTCACATGCGAATGTAGTTGATTGCCATGGACAAGGCTCACCTGCAAGCGCGCTTCGGTTCACAGGAATTCTCAAGCTATTTGATTCTTCATGATGGGTTGTTTCCTATATATACGAGGCTACCTGATAAAAAAGGATAGGGCTTTTGAAATTTTAAATTAAAAAATAACTAAAGTGAGAACGGGATGCATGATTAGATGAGATTTTGTTGTTGAGGGTAATAGAGCATTTAGATTGTGAAATATTGATGAAAGGTGATGAAAGTAAATTCAAATTTTGTTAGTTAGCTCAATACAAAAAATCATACATTTTAAAATATATATATATATTCCATGACAAAGCATACATTCCTAGCAAGACCATATATGATCCCGTGATCAAACTAGCGTCCGGCTGGAATCAAAAGCTCGTCGCTAGGAAAGCAAGATGCCCTCCACCCTCTTTTGCATCCGGAAGCCGGGCCGAGAGAACCTCGAGGTCCTACGGCCCCGCGTGGACTGAAAGGAGGGATCTTTCAATCTGTCCAACAACCAACGCAGAGAAACGCCATCCCACCACCGTCGCGACTGACGGCGACAACCACCCACGTGCTCTAAAAGCACCAGGGAAGATCGAAACCAGAGAACACCAAAAGAGGCGGCGGAGAACTCCACCCAAAAGCGGCGAAGACACGGCGCGCAGCCATCGAGACAAGATCAAACACTTAAGAGATGCAGAAACCAAGTGCGGAGCAAGCCAAAGCAGAAAAAGGGCACCGAATTGGTAAAAACCCCGGATCGATCGAGTTGTTTGACCTTAAACACGAGTACAATACACAATCATCGGCACCAAAACACGGCCACCGTGTTCGGAACAACGCGAAAGTGGCATTGATCTGCAGAACACATGAAACCCAAAAATTTAGAAAGAAGAGAAAGAAGAAAAACACATTACCTTGCTCGCCAGCAAGCGAGCGAGAGAGAGAGGGGGAGAGGGGGCTCCTAAGAGAGGCCGAGCCGAGCAGGGACGTGCGACGGCCCGCCGATGGTGGCTTAGAGGGAGAGAGAGAGAGAGAGAGAGAGAGAGTACTGAGACGGAGAGAGGAAGAGCGCCGGTTAGAGAGAGGAAGAGGTGGTCGTCCTTCGGTCCCGGCGCTCGTCGCCACTCCGTTGTTGCTGCAAGATCGAATCGCACGAGCTTGAAGAGAGATTGAGAGACGCTGCGAGCCTGCGATTGAGAGAGAGGGGGTGAGCGAGAGGGGGTGGGGAACCGAACGCGATTAGGGTTTGAATGAGAGGTAGAAGGCTATTAGTTTTTTTTTTTTTTAGTAATTTATGAAAACCGGGTCCAAAATTGGTCCGGTTCCGGGTGGGTCTTCACTCGGAACCGGGAACCGGACCGGTTCTAACCGGTTCCCAAAAAATGGAACCGGTTCCCGGACCGGTTCTATCAAGAACCTGTTCCCGGACCGGTTTTCCGGGTGGTCCGGTCCGGGTTCCGGGTAAACCCGGTTCGATTGCTCAGTCCTAGGTGGAAGAGCAAGCAGGCACTGAGTCGCCCTGATGCCAACGGAGATGGATTCATCGACGACAAGGAGATGATCAACCTCGTCGAGTTTGCCAAGAAGCAACTGAGCGTGACTGTTGTAGCCAGTTGAACTACTTTTGTCTGCAAATTTCTTGTACTTGCTATGAGGCGTCCCTGAAGTTCGACTGTTTTCTGTGTGATCTGAATTCCCTAGCTCCTTATGGAAAAGAAAATAAATATATCAAATATATATAATAGGTTCTAAACAGCGATGCCATGAATTTCGCTTACAAAATCATGGATATGAATCATCATGCCGAACTTTGTTTTAGCAAAATCACTATAGATAAAAAGCACAGATTAATGAAATTATGAACAAAATATCACTAATGAACCAAATTGTTTTTCTCCTTCGACGAGATTATTCGGCAAAGAAGGCGTCCAACCTCTATGTGAGACTTTATGGGACAACTATCAACTGCTCTATGGCATTAGATTTACAAGTCCTAAGTTCAAATCTTTCATGGCCCTATTTGCTTCATCAATTGAAGATTTCCATGCCTTAAACTACAGCCAAAATTCAGCCCGCATGTGAGAGAGTGTAGAATATTTAATTAATAAACCACACATTCATATAACATCTTAAATTTTTGAGTTGAATTTTTTAACATGATATCTAAACTAGTATTATCCCTTCTGCAAATGTGTGTCCACCCTAAATTGTCAAATTCCATGGGCCGCTCATAATCCTACATACACTTAAGAGAGAGTGTTAAAATATTATCTCATATCGCTTGACAATGCACCTAAATGTTCTTCGGTCTCCATTCACCTAACAACAGTTGATGATGGCCTTACAAAATCTCACATACTATCTAAATAAGAGGTCTTGAATTTAAATATTTCCAAACTCCTATTTTCCTCCCCAATAAAATATTTCCATATATAGTACTACACAAAAGGATCAAACTACTTTACCAAAAAAAAAAAAAAAGGATCAAACTAAACATATAAAAGAGTAATAGAATATTTGAATATTAAGCTTGTGAGTTGGACTTCATGATACTCAAAACTTGACATTTCTCATTTCAGGACATGGCGACAGCATATTTTCATGCAGAACATTGGTGGCATAACTCAAATTAGGGTTAGCAAAAGAGATCACGTTTGCGCACACCTTCAAAAATGAAAAATTATAGAAGAAATTGTTTTAGTGTCTCTCTCAACATGAACCGTGGGAGGCAAAAGGACAGTCTGAGTCCGATCCGGTTTACTGTTTGGCAAGGCATCAAGAAGGGACTCCTTATAGTCCCATACAGAGAACAAGCATCTAGCATGGTTCAGCATAACTCCACAAATAACGTGTGGCCGATCACTGCTTCTACTCCCAAGAGGAGGATCAGTGCAGATACACGTACAAAAAACATATGCACGAGTTCGTGCCGGGAGAGAGAGATCAATGAATAATTATCAACTTCGATCTAGTGAACTTTACAAGCTAGGGTTTCCCAGCAGCCTATTCCCCATTAAACTTCAAGCAAAAAGAAGATTTGTACAGAGTGAAGTCTTCACGGGATTAGACAATATATTGGTTCTCTTTACAATGTATAATAATTGATAGTCCACGCTTGTATGCTGAATCTTAGAGGCGGGATACAGTGAACACGACTTATGCCAGTACTCCATGATTTTTCCCGTCATTGGAGCCCCAAAAGAATGCGAATCAGCCATATCTTCAACTCAAACCTGCAATGGTCAGGATGGCTTTAATGAGAAGACAGGAAGCTAGTATTTAAACCGTAAATTTGATAAGCAAACAAAACTCAAGCTCGAAAGGAGTCCAAGAGAGAAGTTTGAGATATAAAAGTAAGACTTAATATACTGGAATTCCCAGTGGCCCTGCGATAGTCTTGCAGGCAAATCCTTTCTCCAAACAGAAAAATTTCGTAGGGCCACAGTGCCTCACTATATAATATCAGTATGAAAAGTAACATATTGACCATACAAATGCCCACAGGATGTATTGGCAGAGTTGAGCCCGTGAAAATCTGTCTTTGGCATGACCATGGCATGGCACTGAAACAGCAGACTGACTCAAAGTTTCATGGCAATTGACGGCAAGAACAAAATTTTTGCTTACCGCAGCTGTCAAAGAAGATTCATGACTAACCCAAGTTGCATCTGAGCAAGGTGACCTTCTCCAAGTGAACCTTTTCATACATCGATAGTAGCAGGCGGCAGCTTCCAAAAATTCCAAGAATTAAAATCTTCCTATAACCAACAAAGAAATGGCGTATCAAGTGCCAAACCATTAATCTTTCCAAACAAAAGGCGACTCTGGTATAGATAGAAAGAGGCCCGAATCCTTTAAGTCGAGCAATAAAAAAATCGTTTGCTTTCAGAGGTAATTTGTTAAGGCTAGCTAATGCTTGTCCTCCAAAAAAGACCCTCACACAAGTCAAAATACACACCAATCAATTGTGGCAAATGCTTGGTTATGCTGTATTTAAGTTGGAAAATCATAAATTAATAATTCAATGACATAAATTGCCAATATTTAAGGAGCAAACCTGCTCAACCGCCCTCGGTGGAAACATGCCATGCACCAAAGCATGAAGTGATGTGTAAGATTTCGTGTCAACATGTTTGTTGACAGCAATTTCACCCTGTGAGCAAGAAAATGAACAATGAGTCATATCTTCTATTGATCCTTTCTCTCAGACTCTCTTCAGTAGTCACTGAAAAGGCATCATGTTTCAGATACCTTAGGATTGATGGTGAATATTTTTCCCTTTGGAATTCCGACTTTCAAATAACTGACTTCATCAGTGTTTCTGTTCCCAAAACCAGCATAGAATGGGTTGTGATCAGGAGGAAACAACGCCCTAATTGCCTGGAGAATAGAAGAATCGAAGGAAGAAGCACAATTTAGAAAAAGAGCATTTCCAATCATCTAAAAGAACCAACTATCCAGTCAGATTGCTAAGAGTTGCAAGTATCTGTCAATTGCAAGTGAAGCAGAATCAAAATGAACAAGATGTGTTCCAAAGAATTGCAAAAATCTGATCAGACAAATGAAATTTTGCTAGTTTCTTTTTAGTCAACTGTCACTTCACAGGTTCTGGCGGGTTTTCCAGATCTTATCAGAAGGAGCAAAGATGGTGGGTAGTGATTGCAAAAACAGCCTGTCAGATTTTTTAGCCAAAAATCAATTTTTTGCATCCATATCTCTGTTCATATTATGATGAGCTATTTTTTGGTGATTATACTACTGAGAATTCCTTAAACTCAAAGTATATGGTTCTCAAGATTCCAATTGTATTATCACATCCAAGCTATTCAGTAGTCATTAGAAAATCCACATTGAGGACCGCAGTAAGATCTGAATAAGTACATATGTTATGCAGACCTTACAATCTACATTTCTAGTTTGTTGTCTCGAGCATCAACAACAACAAAAATAATAAGCATAAATATTAGCCCAGGTCAACTCCCGGGCTACTTGCATCAGCTATGGTTGCATTTAAAACCAACATCAGGTGAACTATTGACACAAATATATATATATGTATATATCAACCATGGTAGATTCAAGACAGGTTTATGGTAATAAATAATTTAAGAAAGTATGCACTTATCAAGACACACTTCTTTAATTTTTATATCAAAAAGAAGAATGTGATCATTGGACAAACCTCCAAGCATCCGATCTTGAATTCATGAGGCGCCCTTCTTATAACTGACATAAAAACAAAACTCAAATTAGTCCAGGAGAAATTCAACGAGCCACATAGACTAACTGAACTTCAGCAGAAGATAAGAGTGCCCAGAACCCACCTCATCATCTATTTTCTATAAAATTATTTAAAACTTGTCTAGAATGAATTACCATGCTGTGTCAGAAATTAGAGACTAAAAAAGTACAAAACTCCAATATCAAAAAACTTAATGTAAAGAAAGTAGAAATATTTCTGAAAGTCCATGCCTACTTTCAGTTAAAACCTAGAGTTTTATGACAACTATTACTTTTTACCTTTTGCTTGATCGATAAATCTTACAGCTCATGCATTTCCACATTTTCAAGTCTGAAACTCCTTAAACTTCCACAATACATAAATGTTGATACGTAGGGTCACATATAATATTTTCATAGGTTCCTGAAATTCGAATATTTTTCTAAATTTTGGCAGGAAAGCAAAACAAATACTTTTTGCTAATTAAGAAGTGTGAACAAACAGGTCTGAAGTCCCTTACCAAAAACAAAAACAAACAGGTCTGAAGTAAGCTTCTATTAGGCTTTGTTTGGATAGAGTGGGGAAAGAAAAATGGAAAAAAAATAAATTTAAATTGTTCCTTTTTTCTACTCCCGCAAGTTTTTCAAATTTTCCTCAACTTTTCCCTCAAATTTTGCATTACCCCATTTTCAACTTCCCTCCACCCAACCAATCCAAAACCAGAAAAAAGAAAAAAAATATAGGGAAATATCAATATGCTGAACATCTATGAAAAAGGTAGCTGGCTTATTGAACGCAAGACAATCAGCTCATCAATCTTGATTCTAGATGCCTTTTGTAAAGATAGTAACCTACTACAATATCTATTGTCAATTTACCCAACCATAGCCATAAACACCGTACCTTCTCGATATAAAGAAGGGAAAAGTCCATCAGGAGAAATGACAACAGGTCCATCTGGTAAAGTCTTGCCATCCTGAAAATGCAAAGAACCTAACAGCTGAAATGCATATAATGATGACAACACGTGTTTACTCACATTTCCATGATCTTAGGGTATTACCTGCTTGATGTTGAACAGAAATCGCCTAGTGTGATAAGCCTGAGAAATTGCACGTGCACTAAGAAACAGCAATTGATACCCATTGTCCTGGAACAATGACCAAGAACTTAATGTGTGAGTTTCAAAGATCTCGTTCTCAACTCCGCAGTCAAGCGTGCATGATGCATTTGTGGGGCAGAGTGAACTCTCCAGAAAAATTAGGATAAGGAAAACCAAATATATCATATTCTTAATTCCGAATGTACTCAGGTGCCATATTGAAGAGATGACATTTCAGTCAAACACACTTAATAAAACCCCAGCCTATCAAATTTTCCCACCTAAGGAGAGTTTAAGCAAGGGATCTACAACATTCTGTGGGAGTCAAAAATTCATTTACGTAGAGTATTATGAAAAGATGGACAAACCTTAATAGATGAAAACAGATGTGCAACCCCACTTTGTGACCAATCAACTCCAACCAAAGGCATAAACTGACCCAAAACGTCTGATCTGTTCACAACAAAATACTAATGAGGATCAAATCTATGAGGAAGCAACCAGTCTGTGACAGAGTTAAACCATGGAAATAGTATCTATGAAGGATGAGCCAGTAAAATATGGAGAAATTCAGACTGATGAACTACACAACCGAATCACAAACATCAAGGATGCTAGAAACCCTGAGTGCAAACAGAAAAACGGAATCATGTATAGAAGGGACAATTCTTGTCATTTCACTTCCTTGCTGGTATTGGAGATAAGTGTCTTGAAATGACAAGATGGTCTAAATATGACTAATATGAGGAAAAATTGAATTTTGCGGGAAAAAGAAATCGAAGTTATGCCATGTTCCAAGTTGATTGGGTTCATTTCATGTCAGCAGTTTTCCCTCACCAAGTGTTCTCCCATTCATATCGCAGTTTTGTATCATGTTAGAAGCAGCTCCAAAGGGAAATTCGCACATCAAATTAGAACATAAATCATTTTTCCCTTCATTTTTATAATTGTTCAAGGCAGTGGAGTAACACTTTTCATGCAAAAGTTATAAGTAACTTGGTCAAGACAAAGGCTATTAATTTAGTGTCTATAACCTGATGGAACCATGGAAAGCCCATGCAACACAGAACAGAATATTCAAAGAGGTAGTTTGTATGGTTGTGGAGCATAATTTTGAAAAAATCATGGTTAAAAGGATGAACACACAAAGGCTATTGATTTAGTGTCTATAACCTGATGGAACCATGGAAAGCCCATGCAACACAGAACATAAAAGTTATAAGTAACTTGGTCAAGACAAAGGCTATCGATTTAGTGTCTCTAACCTGATGGAACCATGGAAAGCCCATGCAACACAGAACAGAATATTCAAAGAGGTAGTTTGTAGAGTTGTGGAGCATAATTTTGAAAAAATCATGGTTAAAACATAGGGGATGAACACACAGCAAGTGATCAGCAATGAGAGGGAAGTAAAACTGTTTGTCCACTGTTTGTCCCTTAATATCTAATGCCTAATCCTTATCTGGCCCCTCATTCTTACAAAATGAGGCATGGAAGATCAAAGAGAAGGGTAAGCTTACAACTGGGAGAAGATTCAGCTCAGGACTACCCAAAAGTCACTACAATATAAAGCATTATGAAAGATGGATTTCCTCCTTTATATTGGCAAGGGTTCCCTAATCTTGGCTAAGCAAATGACAACATGTTGCATCGTGCTGTTTCACTCTGTTATTACATCTCAAAGAGAAGGGTAAGCTTACAACTGTGAGAAGATTCAGCTCAGGACTACCCAAAAGTCATTACAACATAAAGCATTATGAAAGATGGATTTCCTCCTTTATATTGGCAAGGGTTCCCTAATCTTGGCTAAGCAAATGACAACATGTTGCATCGTGCTGTTTCACTCTATTATTACATCTCACAGAAGGCAACAACTGTCCCATTTTGCAAGTTCTATTTTCAAGGAGTGGTGTCTGCAGCCACTCATTGCCAGACTTGCTGCCTGCACAATTATTTTACTTACAGAGCATCTAAATGAAACAAATATCACAAAGCAGTGTGCTATTTTATGTGCATTCCAAAAAATGGACTCACCTGGTTATGGTCCCATCTACATCCGAGATGATGATACGAGTGTTCCATTTCCACAAATATATTCGTGCGTCAACCTGAATCATGATGAAAAATCCCAACTCAGCAGAAGCTTCTTTTCTGCTTTGAGATAAATAAGGAAAGGAACGTCACTGTTCTCTAAAAAGCGACTTCTTAAGGTTATGGTGAGCGAAGAACCTTCTGCTTTCCCAGCATTGCAGTGGAAAATGTGAAGGTCACCAAATTGCTTCCTTCTTTCAAATTTAGGGACGCAAGCTGCTCAGATGTAGGAGTCATTGCCTTCGCCATCTTTTTCACCACTTTTGGTTTAGGCAGCAATTCGTCTGCATTAGGGCTGTTAGCTGTCTCTGAAACACTTTCAGCACCAAAGCTTCTGACACTATACATAGCTTTTCGAGATTTGGAATTTTTCAAGGAGAAGGGCCAAATTCTCCAGCTTCCACCAGCTGGAATTATGGCTTTTGATGCATCCCCATCAAGAGTTCTCTCCTCTTTATCAATGGCTATCATGCCCTTGGGTTCGAATATTTGATCAGCTCCAAAAGAAGCCATCCCCAGAAGAATGGGAGAAGCCGCATCCCAGGGGAAGTATTGACCACCAATTCTAACAACAAGCCTATCATCCTTGACAACAGAAGGACCTAGAGAAGTATATCTATGGATGTCCAATTTTTCAGCATCAAATGCTTGGGATGCAGCATCGGCCCCCATACCTACATATAACAAGTGTTTGCAGAGGGACACTTCTGCATTAAGCAACACAAAGGTGAGTTCGGTCAGTAATCTGCTTCAGCAATTGTAAAAAGAGGAGCAGATAAGCTTCTTCTTTTTTTCCCCAAAAGCTACCATTTTATTCAAGGCTAGTCGGATACAGAAAAGAAGAAAAGCGTTGTAAAGATACAAAAACAAATGAAATATTTAGTCGATAATGAAACTCTGTCTCTCTCTACTGACATCTACTGCGCGATCCATGTTGAGAGAAATAACACGGAAAATCTCCAGTAAAAAGAAATAAAAACAACTAAACTACGTTTGACAGCATCAAGAGGGTAGTTAACGATCCAAAATATCTCACCTACTGCAGGATCAAAAGGAAAATTCTTTGTGCCTCCTAAACCCTGGATGTCTTCAGCATTAGGCTGGTCTTGCACTAATTGGTCCTCTTTGCATGCATGAGACTTTGAACAACTTGCATCTTCCTTGCTGGGGATAGAAAATTCCAGCGATTCGTAATTTGAGTCAAATGAGTGACCAAGGGGAATGTCGAGCTCACATGAGTCCAGATTTTCAACATTAAACCTCATGTTCGGCATTGATTCCACTAGCCGCATACTTTTATCCCCATCGATGCCGTGGCTTCTAGAAATGTTAATAGGGCTTGAGACAATATTTGAGTTCTCAATTGTATTATCAGGGTCGACTGATGAATTCTCTTGATCGTCAAAATCAGAAGATGCACATGACTTCTCATGTCCATCACTCGAACCTGTCTCCCCACTGCATTGCATACTCAACAAGAGATGACTTTCTTCATTTGCAGGCTCTGGTGAAACTGCATCCACACATGTAACCTCATTGACATTGAAACCATCAAGGTCACTGAAAGGAAATTGTTCCTCCTCTGAACTTTCGGATATTGGAGAAATTGTAGTTTTTGACACAAGGCAATCACCTAGGGAGTTCTCAGCATTGCCACTAGACTCCAAGTTAAGTTTCAGCTCACTACCGATATTATCTCTATAGCTTTTATCATTGTAAGAGAGGTAATCTTTTTCAGTGACATTGCTCATGCTCCGGATATCTTCACCACACGTGGGTTCAGCTTCTGCTATCTTGTCGAAAGAAGCCGCCACTGAAACTGGCTCTTCGACTTGCAGTTTAATACATTCATTTATTAACCAAGAAGACGTCTGTTGAGAATCCTTCTGTTTTCTGTCCAGTTCAACATCTTCAGCTTGGAACTCGGTGATTATATCCTGCTAAAAACCTATAATTACTCAGTCGAGACAGCATATAAGAACACAATAAAGAACATTTAGAGCGGTTCCAGCAGAATGCTAGATAAAATCATCAGCAGTTAGATACCAAAATACCTAATAATAAGTGTTTCTATCCTAAGTATGATGGATTATAAGGATTTCATGCACTGATACACCATGATAAATAACCTCAAAAGAGAGCCTACCTCAGGCAGTACCACAGTTTTGGCTTCAATTGTCTTGATAGAAACTTCACCAGCTTCTCCACCAGCAAGGTACACTTCTTCATGAGAATGCTCAGTTGATGAATGCAATCCTGAATCAAAGGTCTCTGACATCACCCAGTAAGCACAGGATTCAACTTTATCAGCGTCCCTGTTCTCGCCAAGAGTGTCATTTTCCAGAAAATCAGCATTCTTTTCAGTGGAATCCCATTCATCATATTTCTTGAGTTCTTCATGATCCAGTGAACTGGAAGTGTCTGAAACAGGGCCAGCGATCTCGGCAATTACAACCTCCGCATTTACAGTCTGGTCGGCAGTATCTACACTATGTGCATACTGGGTAGTTTCTTCCACTATTATGTCACTCTTCTCTTCCAAAACACTGTCCCTGACAGTCGAAATTTCAAAAACTTGTCCTGAAGTGCTAACACGTGGCAATTCTTCGCCACCATTGGAAACACAACGCTCCATCTTTTCAACAGACGGATCCTGGTGACCAATTTCAGTTCCTTCACACGATAAACTGCTCTTCAAAGGATTTTCTGCCCCACCATTTTTGTCCTCTATCTGCAAAACCTCGTCGGGCTTATTATCCAGAACAACATTAGGACGAAACCGAGAAGCAGCATCCTTCCTGTAGTTCTTAGTGGAAAGATTTGTGGACCACTTCATCTCCAAGAGGTCTGCGGCAATCTCCGCGCGCTCCAACGAATCCACCCTCTGCACACCAGGATCACCATCTTCATCCTTGTAACCATCTGCCTTCATCGACCTCTGCCCAAAAACCAGCCCGAAAATGCGGGACCCTCGAGAACTGGTCCTAGCAACAATCTTTTCATCGCTCAAATTGATGGAATTTTGTCCTCTTGCGTCATAATTGCAGCTTTTGCTCTTCACCGGCCTCTTATTTGCCCGAGAGTGCCCATCTGTGTCGTCGCCAGAAGACGAAGAAGATGGGAGCAACACCGAATCCCCATCTTCTCCCTCGACTTCTCGGAGGAAGTAAGCCTCTCCTCTTTGGTCCAAATGCATGTGGAAGTCAGCCTCAACTCCATTGATGCTGATGTTGACGATCTTCTCCTTCGCCTTCAACACGCCTTGGAATTTCCCAAAGCGGACATACCAGGGAGACGATTTGAAGCTGCCGTCCGGTTGCTCCACCACAATTATATCCACAGCTCCACCAAAGGGATGAAATGGACCAGAAACAGTGGAGACACCCCGTGTGATGTAATTACCTAGCCTACCTACTGCATACATCTTTACAAAAATGTTATAATCCCTCAACACAACCAGATGCAGAATTCAAACTCCAACCGTAATTCAAGCACCCAAATGATTGCCTCACATAATCATGAGGCATTCTCCCTCCCTTTCCCTCCCTCCCCCCTCTCTCAAAACAGCAAACTGTTCTTTTTTTGAATTTCAATCTCTCGAAACAGCAAAACTCCAACTGGGTTCAATCAAGAACCCGACAGAGACCAGGATTGAACTCCTCCGATCACAACCCAGACCGACGGAATCTCAATCTGACGCCGCGGGGTCACGACCCAATTAATAGCAACTCGTAAAGCTCCACCCTTTGCAGGCGCAGAGCCGATAACTTGTCGATCCGACAACAATTAATGATCAAACTAACTAACCGCCCCGCAAATCAAATTGAGGAAAGGAGAAGAAGAAAAATTAGCAATCGGAGAGCGGAAGAAACCCGAAAGGACTCCTCTCGCTTGCGGAGACAGCTCAAGAAGAACGGACCGCCAGCAAGTGCAGGGAGAGCTCCACCGTGGAAGCAATCAAAAAAGAATATTCTTTCAAATGTATTCGGATCCAAGTCGTCGTCGTCGTCATCATTGAATCCCCTCAGTAGGCAAGAGACACCTCATTCACGTAACCCATTTCTTCTTTTCCTCTTTTTTTTTTTTTTTCCTTTCAATCCATCTAGTGATGCATTGAATAAATACCACCCATTGAAAATGCTTGTAGTTTTACATATTATTCAAAGACTAATCAACTTCTGATACAATAATTGCGCCTTAAGCGAGAAAGACACTGACCTGTAAACAGGCCCAAGCCAACGTTACTTAAAAAGAAAACCGACCATCAAACAGGGCGGTCTTCATATGAAAGAGAGAGATCTATAGAGAGAGAGAGAGAGAGAGAGAGGGGGTTTTTGGGTGGGCGTGTCCTTGGAAATGTCGAACCAAAAACGAAGAAAAGCTAAAAGGACTAGGTCGGCTGGCGATGGTTCATTGTCCTAGATTTGGATCGGAACTGTTTCGATTTAGTTGGGACCAATGAAGCCTGTTGGGGCCCCACTTTCACAACCGCAATCTTCATGACCAGAGAGCATGAGTCAATGTGCTCTGTTTTCTCGAACGCCGGAACGTGCTCTGCTCTTTCTTTTATTGAAATTTGGGGGTCATGGCGCTCTGTTTCTCCTTCCCCTGTTCTTTAATTTTTCAATTCAGTACTCTGTCCTGAACGTGAGAACCTCCAATGATTGAGATTGTCGGCTAATTTTGCAAATTGCAGCTCGACAACTTGGGCGTTTTTAAACTTTCAATGGTCGGAATGAAATAGAAATGTGGGTCGAGTTACTACATGGGGTGACGAATCATGGTGGATTGATTGGAATGAAGTTAGCTGTCCATTACTTCACGCCATGATTAGTTAAATGTCGTTGACGAGAAAGACCCTGCATTTTCTTTTTCTTTCCTTTCCTTTCGATTTCCTTACTTTCTTTCACGTTATTTGTTTCCCATTCACCCGCTGATGAAATGAGTGTCTTATATTGTTTTGGCACGTACAGGTTCGTGTATATTTTCTTTTATTATGTTCAATCGCGTGTTACTCTTGCATACTACTGCAAACTAGGCTTCAAATTGACCTCAAGGTGAAATATAACCAAGAGTATAGTTCAAGCAATGGATCCTCATAAAATGAACAATCGATGGGCGAAAAGAAATTGACATTTGATTTTACTTTTTAATTCATTTATTACTGCCAGGCCTTCTATAATGTCACTATTCATCGAGCACCTTAAAAAAAGTAGCACTTCTCAATTTGAATTTTGCCGAGAGAAGGTTGTATCCAAGAGTCCATGTGCCAGTGAGGATTGTAAAGGGTCTAATGTTTGTACTATGCCAGATCATTGTCACATTTTTATATTAACTCACTTAAAATATTATCCATTTTGGCCCATTCCATATCAAATCTCATGATTTTGTTCTTTCACATACAGATAAGTGTTTTTTTAGGAGATCCTTCATCATACCAAATCTCACAGTTTTGTCCCTTCACGTACAAGCATACACTTTTGAAGGAAATCACCAATCTTAGTAATATTTTAATTTAGGCTTGCTTAACTTTAGAATTCCAAAACAAAACTTATTTTTACAGCTTAATTGCAATTTTCATATATATATATATCCTTTCTCCATCCTAAAAGGCTACAAGAGCTGCTTCATTGGACTAGTTCATTATAGACCCATCAACTTCCATACAATTCATCCCGAAACCACGCACATTTTTGAAGGGAGTGTTGCTTTAATACCACATTGTGGAATCCTTGGAGTAAGTTATATCGTTCGTTTTGATAAGTCTTATACTAATTCTCTTGATTTTGTCCTTTTATGTAGAAGTGCTTTCCTAGAAGGTTATCAATCTTGATAGTGCTCTATCTTAAGCATTGGTTAATTTTGGAGTTTTGACGTAATATTTGTCATTATGTCAAAAGTTATATTTATGAGTTAATTCTAATATATATATATATATATATATATATATATATATCAATATCAAAATCGCTCTCTCTCCCTTTATTCGATTCATCCTTGTCCCATTTGAGCCTATTATGAGTCATTCTTTGTCCAAATTCTCTGGCCCCATAACCACTCGGATTGGATCGTTACAATCCTTTTTACGGTATTGCCTATGTCCTGAGCTCCACACACGCTTCCAAGTTGATCAATAAATCGACCACAGTGGCAAGCACTAAGCAACGCCAATCAAAAAGAGGAGGCGGCATTGCACCTGCAATGGCAGCTGGAATTAAGAATTGAAAAGTTTGAGAGCGACCCATCAATCTTTCCATCACTTTCTTCTACAGATGCAGCGAACCATCTTTGAACTTTTTTTTTTTGCCCTTCTTTTTTTTATTCCCTCTTTTCAACCTGAGTTTTAGGTTTTCCAACCGTGTCGGGATATTTTCTTTCCTTGGTGGGAATGTCTGGTTGAGATGGTTCATGGATTCAAATTAAGAGGTTCGCCTTGCCCAACGGTCCAACATTTATGGATTAGACCAGTGGTTGGAGGTAGATGAGAAGAAGCAGACAACAGAACCGGCTCGAAAGATCTTCTTCTTCTATGTGGTACGGATAAAAAAAAAATTTGCTCCGTGAAATCAGATCAGCGCCGGCCCACATTCGTATGGAACATTCCCGTTTTCATTTCCTTAGCACATGTGGATCTGTCCCATCGTTTCGCAACAGACTAACCATCATGATCTCATCAATAGATTCGTAGTGAGGCATGTCGTAAATGGACAGTCAATTGATCACCGATGGACAACATGTTCAAGTGAACCAATAGGGACGAGTCACTTTTCCGAAACTCACATGCGTATGCACTGTGTGGGTCGTGGTTTGTAACTTTGTTGGTCAATTGAGCCGTCATATTTATGAGTGGGTCAAATCAAAAGGCCAAGTCCTCACTAAAAATTCACAAAATTTTACTTTGAGGACGTAAATGTCCTGGCCTTTCAAACGATAAAAACATTAAAGAATTTTTAAAAATTAAATTACCCATCCATAAGTTTTCCGTCCATACGAGTTGTCGAATGTGTACAAAGACATGCTATTAAGAGCCAAAACTCACCATCGACAATCAATAAAAGTCAGATTTCATCATTGCTATAATATATTATCACTTCTGATTCGTCCTCATTCAGACAATCTGTTCCACATGCATTTTGAAAGATTACTGAAGCTTTTATTCTATTAATGTGTCCTCCTAAACCATTGACATCAACCACATCACATGTCATATCAACTTGCATGGACGGTAAATCTTAAAATAGTTATTTTTATATCATGTGAGAATTCACGTGCTCTTTTGATTTTCTTGGAAAGTTGGGATTTTTTTTTTTTTTTTAAATGCTTTACAGGTAAAAGTTGGTGTGCATTTTGGGATTTGGGCTGCTCAGAATGTCATATATATTAGTTTACCGGAAGCCTATGTGATTATGCAATTGTGGATCCTTTCCTTAAATCTGTCTTTATCTTAATTAAGTTGATGGAACTGACATTCCATAAGCAGAAGTTACTTGGGCTTTTTTGGGTGTTGGGATGGGCTGGACTTTGGTCTTGGAAAATTTTGGAGAACTTGATCACGAGTCTTCTTGGATGGTTGAGATTCATTTGGTCCTCTGGAGCTAATTCCAAGCATCAATGATGATACATGGCTCGTTTGTCCAATTTCCCCTTTTCTCTTTCTTTTTGCAAGAGATTCTAATTCCCAAAACAACAAGACAAAAACATTTTCAAATCCCAGATTTCGGGTTAACCTTGATGTCAGTTTATATTTGTTTTTCTTTCTCCAGTAGGGTATATAGCGAGAGAGGGATAATCTATGTCATTAATTAAGCAAAGCCAACAGCCACTCCAATCTCAAACTTTTACCAGAAAATGTCACCATGGAAAACTCATGCAGATATCTAAAAACCAAATAAGAACACATGGCTACCTATGAACAAAATCGCAAATAGCAATAATTGAGATTACAGTTACGTAAGCAATGAATTTCTTACCTTCTAAATTTGAATTAAAAAAAAATAAACTAGTATTTAATAATCCATAATCTAAAGTTTATTCAGAAAAGATCAAAGTCTTTTCATACTATTACATTCTTTATTTATTCATTTTCTTTTTACTATTTCTCTTTGTGCGGAATGCTCGTGCTGTACTAAGGAGAACGAAATTCATCATTGAAGAAAAAGAATAAGAAAAGTATGAGATTGACAAAAAGCAACGAATGAAAGTTGAATAAAATAAAATGGCTGTTCCGATTATTGTAACGAGGAACGTCAAATTCAAACAGGAACTAATGTCAAAATGTCAAACGCTATCTCCTAAAAGTAGTATGAAAGAGAGAAAAGAAAGAATGAACTTGGAAAAGAAAATGGTGTTTTCCGAATTATACGCGCTATTCCATGTCGTCCTACGATGCGTATGAAGCGTCGTCATGATGATCAGGGCCAGCTCTCATGGCAGATTCTTGGAAGCAAAGCACTGAATCAACCTCAGATCTTGCTTGAATGGAGATCACATCCTCTCTGCTACATAATCTTTCTCCGTTTCTTCTTTAGGTTTTTTTTTTTTTTTTTTTTTTTTTTTTTTTGGTAGGAGATTACTTTACGTCTTTAGTTCACTCGGTGGAAACAAGAATTGATGGGAAAAGCTGTTCATGATTGAAGAGGCAGCAGAAACTGACCTTGGACGAACAATAGTAAGTTCAACATGCTCCACTGATTTTGCACTTTCAAGGGTACAATCATATGAGGGAAATCTGGACTTGCAATTTACAGAGATAAGTCTACCCAAAATTCTAAATCTTGTCTCGAAAAATGCAACCCTCCTTACCAAGATCTGACAGCCCTAGGTTAGATTTGGTCAAGAGCCAGCTACCCTCGCCTGATCACCCTCACTTGCAGTTGATGAAGGTCTTTGGCCACAAGTTGGGGCCCGGCTTCTATCACTGGCCATGGACCACCATGGCCATCCCCTTCCGCCAATGGTGGGGCGGGGACGGCGACGAGGATCCTATAAGCCCTTGCCTGATTGTTTCTTCTTTTTTAGAATTTAGCTTATTTTTAATCTAATTTACATAAAATTTGGAGTAAAAGTCATATTTGGATTAAACCAACCTTATTTTTAGCCTTATGCTTTATATTTTAGCCATGTTGATCCATGTGGGATAGAGAATATAATTAAAAAAAAGAGTCAAGCTAGAATTTTTCATTTTTTATTAACCAAATTAGATGGAGTTAATGATAAGACTTAATTGCATTTTTCGTGAAAGTTTCTTAATTGCACCTTCGTGATAAGTTTGTAAAAATTCCGGTACACCTATCGTAATTTTTAATCCACCCTTTCTCGTGTCTATAATCTGTTATTTGGGATATGAAGGTCATTTTATTTTGAGAGGGGCAAGATCTGACCTTAAGTTAATGCAAAAACTAACTTATGGAAAAATTTGTAAAGACCGATGGAGAGAAGATTGATGGAGATGGCTGGGGTATCAGGAGATTTCCATCTCAAGAATTGGAGGATATCATCCAAATCTCATCTACTCTACATAAACTGCTTTAGAAGAGGATCACATGCAAAGATCACATGATCTAAAACCTCAACAATTACTCCGTACAAACTGCTTTGAAATAGGGTGACATGCATAGATCACGGGCCTAGAATAAGATGAGGGAATAATACGTGCATATTGCGCCAGTGGGCATCCAAGCAGCCATCAACAAACAGTCGAGCCAATGTGATTTTTGACGTGGACAGAATACGCTGAAGTTGTCGACCCCCAGCATAATGCAATAAACAAAAATCAGAATCGGGATTTCGTTAACAGTCTCCAATCCTCCCACCAATTGTGGTCTCAATTTCATTGAGCAGTCGTTGCTAAGGGAGGATCTTTTCTTTTTAATCATTGAGAAACGCCTCTTTCTAGAGCCCCACGGGCACAGTTTTTTTCTGGCGGGCCAATCCTCGATCGTTGGCAAAAGGTTGTGGCCTCTTTTTGCAGTTCTCGATATGCAGAAACTAGGAATCTGCGCACCATGCAATGTCTCTCGTGCGCTTCAGTCCGAGTGCAGATCCACGCATGCACAGTCCAATGCGAGCTCCTTTAATCTTCTCGCATCTCAAAGGGAAAAGGCAAGGATTTCTGCTGGATGCAACCCTTTTTTCCAGGGAGCACTTTTCCAATCCCTCCTTGCTTTTTGGTGTGATCTTTTGAAAAGGAAATCAAAGGCACTTTCTATAAACTTCATGTGGGTGTGTGGGGTTTGTGACAACAGGTGTTTTAGTAGTTGCAATAAGCCATCTTACACGGCCCCTTGCTCGTATTAAAGTTGCTGGATCGATCGGTAGGGAATCATTATTAGAAGCTATCATCGTCAGCCCCATCATTGTGATCTTTTGGTGTTACTTGAGAGAATAAAGGTCATCAGCAATAGCACCCACTAATGCATGAGTGCAATTGGTGCGTCAAAGGGGCTAATGAAGGACCGAGTACCTTCTGCTTTTCTTTTGTTCTCATCACGTAAATAATTGTTGTACTTGGCCTCTCCCCTTCTCAACAGAGCTTAATCATCGAAGCTCGTGAGCCCCAAACGCCCTATTTGAGAGAAACTTTGAAGCTCTCTCCTTTTGATGGTATCTGACCGATCTCCTTTCCGCACTATGAGCAGCTTGCTACTATTTTGATTTCCTTTTACTCTCTACTCGTAGAAGGAGGAGGGCTATTTTCGTTTTCCAGAAAAAAAATTTCCAGTGAAGATGTCATTGTACCAAATGTATTTTTAGCTTGTTTGAAGGACGATCGCTGTCAAGGTCGGTTTGCATAAGTAGATACCATCGTTGCAGTCAATATCTCCCGTTCCACCATTTTGCTAATGCATGCTCAAGTTTATTTTGAGCATAGTATAATTATAGTCCCTGAAAAGTCTCTAGAAAGTCTGAACTGGATTGACTTCTCGAGGATATGAGTACAAAACACGGGCAAATCAAGTTCAAGTATATGCCAATCCCCAAGCTGTTACAGCCGATTTGAGAGTACATGGAAAAATCTACTTTCTCTGGATTGCACAGTGCGCTGCTGGTAGGTAGTTGGTACAACTGTTGTTGTGTATCTTAATAACAAGTGGGCACAATTAAACAGAATATGAGATTCGTCCTGCATTGCCTCGGCGTTACATCACCTAATGAACGAAATTTCTTGTTATTGAACTGAGATGAGAGAGACCTTATTTTTAGCAGAAACTACTCATGTAAGATTATGAGCCAAGTTGCTGTTATGAAAAAAGAAAACGTCACCGTTAATACAAAATATGGTGGGAAACAAAAGCACACTGAAGAATCATCACAGAAAATTCATTCGGAATCATTACACACGGTACAGCATGATACATGACCCGAATGGTGAAGGAGGATGATTTTCAAGATGTCGTATTGACGCTGCCAGGGGGATGGATTGATTGTGTAGTTGCGTGAATAAATCTCACGGCTATCTTATGGGTTCAATATGAGATTTCATATGATACAAGATCAAGTTTCACTGGGGATCTTCATCATCCATATTCAAAAAAGCTAGGTGTGTGTTAGATATGGAATTGAGAGGAATTCACAGCATTGTTTCGACATGCTCTTTAAAAGGGAATCTATGGTATCAAAACGAGCTCGAATAGCCTCAACAGAAGTGAATCATTTATAAGGGAAAGAAAGAGTGCATGAAGGGAAAAGAGAGTGAAGTAATCAAGCTTCAGGGGCAAGAGAATAATGACAAAGAAAAGGAAGAAATTTATTGCTTGTATAGGAAGAGAAAGTGGCCAAAAGGTGTGTCCTGCGTTGGCTCTAGAAATAAACTAAATATGGCAGAGAGCAACCACGCCTGATCCACATTGCATGGAGCAAAAACTAAAGAAAAAGCACTAAAAAATAAAATCTCCCATGGGACACTGAAGCCCATGAAACTTTTTGACTAGAAACTCAAGACCCATATTAGTCAAATTCCGCAATTATGCGCAAAAGAGGCCCTCGTTACTAGGCACCAACAAATTATTTTATTGCTCAAGTGGTTGCAGTTTCCGAGTGAGAGAATTTTTTAATTCCTCTGAATGGTGGCAGGGCAGAACCCAATGCATTTTCCCAGGACATCATTTGAAGGAGATGCAGTCAAAAGCACCCAAAACCAGCCTCTGCCAATCTAAATCTGTGACATTTTCCTGTCATCTCAATCTATGATTCTCAAAAACTCATTACATTTATCGATGTGATATACAATTAATTATACACAAGGAGATAATGATTCGATACTATGTCAAAAAAAGAAAAAGAAAAAAGTACAGAACCTAAGGCAACAATTGATAAAAACAGACATCAAGCCTTGAGCTTTCCTTCGGCTGCAATGGAGTTCTTGCAATGGGCAATTGCAGCTTGAATTGCAGCCTGCAACTCTTCCATGGTGCTTTGATCTGAGGTAGAAGAAGTGAGGGCTGTGGTTGGAACTAACAGGCCACTGTTGGTTGGGGATGTCCTCATTGATGCTGGTGCTGAGAATTGAGGAGCTCTCAGTTCTGGATTCTTTCTCCTCCCATCGACATTCCCTGAGAAAGAATGTGACTGCCTTCTGAAATGGGCACCTTCTTCTCCTCTCCTGCCTCTAAACAGCAAAAGTGGCCTCACCATTCTTGCATACCTTTTCAACATCTGGGCCATGTCAAAGCTAATCACTTTCTTCCTCTTCTGCTTATCTTTGTAATCTTCCCCATCTCCAACTTCACTGGCTCTTGACTTATTCCGTCTGGGTATCCCAAATATGGAAAAGGATCTGAGCTTGCTTCTTCCCCGAGGAGCTTCACTCACTTCATCACCATTTATGCCCTGCTTGTGTTCGCTTTTGCCGTAGCCACCGCGGTCATCTTCATCGCTGTCGCCACGGTCATAATTGCCATAACTCTTGATGGAGCCTTGATCATCTGGGAAGTCCCTGATGGGGAGGGTGAAGCTGTCCAAGGAATTGCCGGAGGAGCGCGGAGAGACGGGGAGATGGGAGAGGAGGTGGAGAGGGAGTAAGTGGCCATGGAAGAAGATTTCATCAGCAGGAGACAGGTCAATCGCTCGGGATGTCGGGTTCTTGGTTTTGCTTGGTGTGGTGGTGGTGTTGGGGGTGGTGGAGGAGTGTAGGGAGATTGTGAAGGAGAATTCATGAGTAGGGGAGGAGGCAGCCGATGGTGGCGATGCGGAAGTTGTAGGCGGCGGTGGCGATGGCGGCCAGCAGCGGTGGCTGCGTTTGTTCTCTTCCTCCACCCTTCTGGTGCTGGTAGGACTCCATAATTCGATTGGGAATCAATAATTCACCCGAGACTATATTGGAAATTAACGAGCAGTAGGACGGTACGTAGATTCCTTGAAGCTGCTGCACAGAGTGAGTAGAGAGAGAGAGAGAGAGAGAGAGAGAGAGAGAGTAAGGCATAGAATGTGTTTTTTGGACAAAAAGCCTGACATATATAAGGGGGTAGGCATTAGAAAAATGGCATCACCATCCTTGATGGGAAAAGAGTAATATGGCCATGAATGAGTCTTCGAAAAAGGGAGGTGATATAACCTTTCTAATTTTTTAGACGCAATTGTGAAATGAGGTTGGTGGGTCCTTGTCAAATCCAACAGCTATTTAAGTACTGATTTTGGAAATTGGACATTCAGAAGATCCAAATTTGCCACCAAAAAGCATAGATGGGAATCGTCAAAGCAGACTGGTTTTTGGGTACATGTCTCTATACCTCTGAGTTGTTCTTGCAAACGAGAGGGCCGATGGGTCACCTTCATACATGCCCACAACCCGCTCTGGTTTCTAGGGGAATCTAGGAATTCTATATAAGCCAAAAGGCATAATGCCCGCCATGAACATTTCACTGTTACTGCGTTCTGTATTTGCACAGAGATCGCATCAGAGAAGGCGCTTCGGGGGGCCTTCCCCTCTTCCCGTGAAGAGATAAGAGAAATGATCGACGATGCAAAGGCCGGCAATGCGAAGAGAACGAGAGGATGATGAAGTGGGGGAAGATGGAAGCGTGATGTCACTCGTGAATGGCTGAGGCACTCACGCACTGATGAAAGGCTTTTAAGTCAAGGCACTGAGGAGAGTCCAAGTCCCTTGTGAATCTCGCTCCAGGATATATAATTTAATTTGGAATTTCACCGGCGAATGCGACGCGCACTGAGGCCGGCAACAGCGATCGAGAAGAAAGAATTCTTGGACTTTTAATCCCCACTTTGAAATTCGGATGCTTACGCTCGCGCGGGTAGAATATCTCGCACCCCACACGAGATTTCGACAACGAAAGGATTCATGGCACACGCGCATCAATCAATTCAAAGGAAGATAGAAAAATTCAGAAAGGCGCAAAGCTCACGCAGTGGAGGAAGGAGAAAAGGGAGAGCCACTGCCACCACAGGAACAGAAGGGAAAGAACCAAGCAGGAACCGTGCGATGTGCAGAAGCATGGGACTTCGTTCGGGCGGACAAAGGACAGCGAATTAGCTGTTAGGTAAGATGACGTGGGCCCGCACACACGTGTACAAGGTGGTCCATTTTGGGTGAAGCTGTAGAGAGAGGAACTTTTGTTCTGCTCGGTTAAGTCAACATCTCAATCATGGAGGCATTATTTTCGGGTGGACAGGCTCATCTTCAACACTAAACCACTTAAAAGAAAACACTCCCCATTCCCCCTTTTTTCCTCCTCTGAATTCCTGAACAAGATAATAGCTGAAAGAAAGAGAAAGAGAGAGAGAGAGAGAGAGAGAGAGAGAGAGAGAGAGCAAGCGAACAGTGGACAAAACAAAATACTTCACAGTCATCCAGTGGGCATCCTTACTTTTCTGTTTGTTTTGCCTTTTTCTAGCTTTCGCCATTGGCCACTCAAAATCCCGGTTCTTTGCCTAAAGACGCAACTGCGGGTCACAGGCGAAAACAAGAAAGGCCAAGGACGAAACGTGGTATCAAACAAACGCCTTTTTTGCTGTGCGATGTGTACGTGCGCGGGCGCGTCTTTCCTCACTTGGCTGGCATTGGAGATGGGCAGTGTGGCCTCCGCGCATCCTAAAAAAATCTTGGCTACGTGAATGAACCCGACGGTGGAAAACACTGCAAGTGGTGGAGAATGAAGGGAATCGCGAGTATCGGCAAACGAGTGAGACAACTCGATGGACCATTGCGGATTTCCCAACTCCAAAGTGCTCCTGTCGTCTTGTCCCACGCCTTCTGCGTCGCTCGATTTCCTTTATCTACAAATCACGCCTCGCGTTCCGGTTTTCTAAAGATTCATTCCGCATAACATAACGGATTAGGGACTAAAGTTACCTCACCTATGCAGGCAATTCTGATAAGGTTTACATCGTTCACGTGGAATTCTATATTTGCAGGTACAAAACTGCTACAAGTGAAAAGGCGCATGTTTCTCTCCATTAAACCTTGGACACCGATACTATGACTGACAAATACACCTTCGCCACTGATCATGGATATGGAAACAATTAACCTCGGATGCTGAATATGTACGACTGTTCTGCGAAGCGACATTGTACATCGTAAAAGTCCAACGGGCGGGCACATGATCATTGACCTACTTTCTTTAAAGACTCTTCATGTGTTTAACTTTTGCGTTGAATGAACCAGTATATACCCCAATGAGGATGTACTGCCTTAAGGCCATTTCAAAGTCCTCTGGTTCTTTATTGACTTCTTCTTCACCTTGTTTTTCCTTTTCATCTTTTCTTCCTTTCAAAATTCTCCTTTTAGACTTTTCCACTTATCAGCTGAATCCGCAAAATTATTGATGCCGACCCATCTTCATTAAGAAAAATAGACTGTATTTACAGCAGACATAATCAAGATTTCCTAGTGAAATGGTCAAATAGACTGTATTAGCATGTTGTCTGTTGACGGAAACCACCTGACCATAACCCTCGACAAGACGTGGGATAATATTGTAGCAGGACTCCGGTCAAAAATCTTGCTATATACTTTTATCATACCGATCATCACGGCCTGTTTACTATGTTAGCTTGACTGAGAGTTTCAAACACATTAGGACAGAGGAAGAAACGTGATAGAAAGTTGAACAATTATTGTCACTTGTATACGCCAAGAAAAGATGCGATAGTGGATTCCTCCGTGAAGATAACAGCAACGAAAGACTGAAACAGGTTCACTGTAACAGCAGGAGTTTAAACTAAAAACAAAAAGCTGCATAAATAGTGTCGAGGCGAGCAATAGGAGCGAAAGTGTAATGGATACCTTGTTGTTTCAAGTATCCCTTCGCCACTATCTTGCTTTGCAATTTTGAATTGACCTATTTACGTTGAGCTTCGTCTTGTAGACTCATTTGATACAAGGATGTCTTTCTTCAAGCAATCGACAAGCTCCCAAGTTTCATTTCTGTCAGTCATCTTGATATCTTCTTCTATGGCTTTTGTCCAATCTTCTTTGTTGGAAGTCTTCTTAGCTCTGACTCAGTAAAGTTGCGTGTTTCACTAATTCTTCTAAGAGATTTTACTCGTAGCATAGGAGATGCCGGAGGAGATTCTTTCTGCGTCGTGCTCGGAGAAGATAATGGGGGTGACAAATTGAGTGGCAAAATCCAATACTTCACCTTCGCCTTGTGTTGTTTGACTTGTCTGCTGCTAGTGGTGTACCTGAAAATGTGACATATTTCTTCTCGTTTTCTCTTCATGTCAGTTCCGGGCTGCATTCACATTAACTCGACATCTCGACTAATCATCTGCTTCTCGGTTCTTAGATTGAAGATAGCATTTCAATTGGTCATCGTAAACAATAAACATTCGCTTTTCTATTTTTTCATCGAATTTGCTCTTTTAGTGAGGACCTAAGTAGTATCAACACTAACACATAACACGTGATACAATACAATATGTCGACATGCTATTTCTCAAAAAATAAAGAATTCCAATACATAAGAACATGTTATATATTAAATGTAGATTTTCACCCAAACATAATAAATTATTTTTTATCAAATTAATTTGATTCAAATCCACATATAAATAAATAATAAAAAAAGAACTTAGAATAAATTTATGCTAAAAACACTAATCCATCATTTACTAATATCATTCATAGTTTCGAATAGACAAATCCAAATACATCATATTCCAATAATCCGTAAAATTTGGAGGAAAAAAAACAAACAATCCACATTCCACCATCGAATTTTAACATTTAACAATAAGCCAAAAAAAAAAATCCATATGTCGGATATGTTTTTGGGGCTAGCTGGGTATGTTAATTTTGGGGTGCCCAGGTATATGACTTGAGTATATATATTTTCAAAGATTTATATTGATTCATTATTTATTGAAAATGTTTAAAATTGACCCGTGTGTGTCAGGATGGTGTGTCAAGATGCTGGACTTGCATGTCACTGACATGTCCGAAACGCTGACCACATGATGAATGTCTGATGTCAGTTGACCACATATCGGATGCATGTTGAACGTATGTCAGTTCTGCTATAGTGCTATAGTACCATGAACAGTATCAAACAGTACATGAATCGTACACTCCACGTCCAACGTTGATACGAAGACGTCATGCTTCCTAAGCAGGGACATGGACATAACACATACGGCAAAACACCTTGAGATGCTTTGCCGAATGTGTCTGCTCCACAATTCGACTTGAGTTCTTTTAAGGACTGCTTTAATTGGACACTTATTTAATTGGTATACTGCCATATAAATAAGTATATCTAACAATAACGAGTTAGGAAGTCTTTTTTTCCCTTTTCATGGATCTTGCCATTTCCCAGGCGGTTCTATTCTTTCTTTCCGAACTCCATTCTGCTACTTGGCATTAACTAACTGTAGGTGATGATCAATGCCTAGTCTTTACAGCATTTGTCGAATTGGTTGGAGTTGTATTCAATGCTTCGGTCAATTCTAAAGATTTTCACATTGTGCCCATTTGCTTTTTGACATGGTTTTTGAATTTCTTAAAAATACAAACAACACCGATCTTTCTTGAACAAAGTGGGGCTTTCATAACTACATCTCTAATATTACTAAAGAGTTCCCGGTCCAATCCTGAGGTGGAACCGACAACTAGAATGGGAGGATTGGTTCCCGAATTTCGGGACTGGGAATCGAACGACCGATCCTGGAACCTAGAATTGGATCGACCAATCGGTCCAATCCCAATCTTGTGGAACCGATAAATTTGTTATTTTGGGCTAAAAATAAATGAAAAATGAAAGAAATTAAAATGAATTAGGGTTTGTTTCTTAAGAAATTTAAAAATATAATATATAAAAATATATATAAACTTAACCGGTCCGGTCTAGTCCGGGTGGTTCCCGGTGCACACCATTGTATTACCATCAAGCAAGAAAGTTCTTCTTATCCATTTTAACAAAGGCAACTATATGCCTTCTATATTTGTCCTAAATAGTGCAGGTATCTCCTTTATAATTTAGAGAATTCCCATCCTGTACCATGTTATCCATACTAAGTTTTGTGCCAGAATAGGAACCAAATATAAGTCACGAATATACTTTGGATTTTCTCTGTTTCAACCGCTAGAGTGCATTTTCCTTCACGTCGAACAATGCGAGGTTGTGCAGCTCCTGGGATTTTACCGATGTATCAACAAATTAACAATGGACGAATATTCATACCTGTGTGATGATTAACGTAAATCCTTATTAACATTTATTATTTGACCTGCGTAGAACATATCGTCTGTATTTTCCTTTTCTTCAACCTAATTAGTTCAGTAATTTGTTTTCGAGTGACGATCTTTTTCTGCATGATCATATTTTTTACTAAAGAAGCCATCCCGCTGGATCCCTGAAGAAGCATCCTTCAAAGTGCTAGCATCTGCTGTGATTTACTACATGCTCCATTTTCCTGGAGCAAGCATGCTCATATACCGGTTCTTTCTCCTTCAGTTGGGCATACATCGGTCGCTCATCCCTAATTACATCGACCATTCATGTGATGTGGCATATTAAACTTTCGTGTCATTAGCACTGGCGGTCTAACAATAGATTTTTTTCACAAAAGCTCAAGTGCCTCCTAAGTTCCCTGTAACAACTAGCACGTGATGCAGTTAAAAAACTTATTGTCCATAAGCAAAGACGCATGTCTCTAAGTTGATGCATTAAAAGTCATACCTCTTTATTCTCGTGACAAGGATCTACAGAGTTGAAAGCAAGTCATACCTCTTTATTCATGACAAGGATCTACAGAGTCGAAAGCTTTCTCACTAGAGTTGCTGTACAATTCAAGCCACAAGTCAAATCTACCACCGATCTCGCGCCCATTCTTCCTTAATTCCTCAAAACACTTGTCATTTCTATGATTCTCTTTCAGGCAAAGCATCTCTTGGGCCCATTCTCGCTTTTCACATATTCCAAGCCACCCCTCCAATTAAATTACTTCCTCAACTTTACAAATCAAATAACTTTAAAATCTCGACCGACGTATGCATTTGATTGGATTGAATGGAGCATGCCTCCTCGTATTAGTCAGAGGGCGCTTGTAATAGGAGTCTGACTGCCTTATGTCCCAGTCTTCGACGTTCTTGGGAACACACACATCGAATAGAATTTGGCCAAGAACTCCATGAGCATTGATGCTAGGTAGGCTAGGCAGATGGACCATGCCTTCCTTGCCCTCATCTTGTACAGATCCACCATTTCTTCCATCATAACACTCAACTGAGCTCGGCAAGAGCATCTGATTGCTCGGGGTGACAGCAAACCCTTGAGAACTCTGGCTCGAACTAGCTGTTGCTCTTCTAGGGGGGAAGATTGGCTCAGAGATTTCATCATGTTTGCCATCAATACCCATTCTTTCACCCTCAGGCCGTTGACCTCTCTGGGAGAATATTGCGGCTGCCTTACCAAGGAGCTCAGTCACGGCAGCCTTGTAATCAACTGGATAGCAACGATAATGACCTGAAAAATAATGCCATGCAGAGGATTAGATCAGGAGTATATCCAAACCGAAAGTTTAGAATCTGAGCAAGACAAATCAAAGGAGTATGTCCTGCAAATTCTTTGGTAAGGCAAACTTTTCCTTCTTAAGCTCCACGATCTTGAAGAAATAAACTGCCCTAACAGAGTGCCACATTAATCAAAGGGGTGGAGCAGCATCAGCAAACTAGGCATGGGAGTGGAGATGAAAATGATTGATAGGGGTGACAAATGGGCTCATAGATCCCCATCTCCAGTATTTATTATATGCAAAGAAGAATTGATGAACATGGAGAGTCATAATTGTGGAAAGGAAGAGAGAGAAACAGAGAAAAGTCGGCAAAGTGGCCAAGGAAGGACAAGTTGGGGAGTGGAAGCTACTATTCTATTTGGTGCAGAAATGGGAGTCAGAAGTCACGCAAGGGAGGCAAACAGGATGACCAGCTGAGAGAAGTAGTTGAGCAGCAGACCCAACAACCATCCTCAATGAGAGTACACCTGCACTTTTTACCAACAGCACAAAAACCGAAGCACTTCCTTTGAGAAGACCCCCACCCAAGTAGGCAGGCCAAGGTCCTAATGTCTCGTGCACAATCAGGGAAGCTTTTCAGAGAAGAAAGTGCACAAGAAATACAAATCAAAATTACTGACCTACGTGAGGAGAGCCATTCCACGTAACAAGTTTAACATCACCACCAAGATCTCGCAGTCTTTCCGCAAAATTCCTTATGGTTTGGTAAGGAGCAAGATCATCATTTTCTGAACACAATAGTAGGTATGGAGCTCTCAAGTTCTGCACAAGAAAATTAATCAGAAAATGGAAACATAAAGAGACAGAAGGCTTCAAATAGCAGTTGATACGATATTTACTCACAATAGACGAGTACAAAGTCTGCCAATATTCAGCCCGTTGTGATTCAAACCGGCTCAGGAAGAGAGCATCCAAACCAGAGGCAATGCCATTAGCTACCCATGATGCAAATCTCGGTGGATGGGACATTTTGATGACAGTTGGATGAACCACAAACCGAGTCCCCAGGTCGCTCGTAAAATCAACAGGACTAGAATCATATAGGAAGCCGGAAATAGAGTCTTTAACCAAACGGAGGTCATCCTTCACACACAGAAAAGGAACGGCACACTTAAGAATGAAGATTGGAGTCAAATCTAAGATGAGGAAGATATTGCCCAATTTGACCTACTTACATAAGTGTCCGGGAACAAGACATTTAGAAACTCTGGACTTGTTTAAAGAGAGAGAGAGAGAGAAGAAGAAGAAGAAGAAGAAGAAGAAGAAGCAGCAAAACTAATGGTAAGCAATGCCATCATTTCCTATAAAACTTTGGTTTCAATCAGCAGAAAGTAATGCTACTCTTGTGAAGCATTCACATTTTCCTGGGTGAATTCAAATTTCGAAAGAAGACGTACATGATTTAGCTGCACTTCACAATTCCCCTCCAATATCTGCAAGAAACAAGTCATGGCATGTGAATTATTTATAAGGGTACAAAGAAGACATAGGATTATGTCCTTGGATGTTATTCAGCACAACTAGAGAAAAAATGCTAACAATGCGGACAAAGTATAGGTCAAGATATACCTGAAGAACTCTGTACATGCAAGCTTTTGGCCCTCCAGAAAAAGATGCAAGGACTACAGGACATGTCCTGATCTTTAGTTCCTGCAAATTACAAGACAAAATTAATCAATTGAAACAGTGGAAAAGTTTGAGCTGGACAATTAATCGAATCTGATGAATCAAGAAAGGTATCTATATTATGATTAAGAGAAGTAGACAAGTAATTCAGGATAAAATGGAGATGGACCAACATAATCTTTCCCTATGATTCTTTTGTGCTTTTCTTGCTGAAGCTAGTTTAGACTTCAGATTTTAGCATGAAAGGCAAGGAAGAAAGCATACCCTAATAAGTTCATTGAGGACTTCAACCGCCAGAGGAGTTGCCCTTTCAGGAAAGAACCTGCAGATACAAAACATTCTTAATCAAATTGACCATTATCTGCTATTATGCAAAGACCTAATGCCCACTCCTTGATTGCACCATGTGTGCAGGTTCGATGTTAGAAGAACTAGCCAATTGCGAGCAGAACTGTGAGGTCATCTTATATGGGCCGCACAGTAAACGCAATAGGAGCCTTTGTCAGTGTGCCAATCTCAAATTAATTCTAATTTGTCTTCTTTAGCTCAAATACACATCATTTTGGTAACATTGATTGCCTAGTACTCCTAAAAGATTGATAGTTACATCAGCTGTCTAGTTCACAACATCAAAGGGTTTGGCAAGTTTAGGCCACTCTAAAATTTATCCACTTGAGACGCCAGAAAAAGATATACTGATGTTAGACCACTTGGCATCTCATACTTATTACATGGCACAACTATTATCAGGTTTCTCAGAAGAATCCTTAAATCTACTGCTTCCTGTTCAATGTAGTTAGATACTGACTCAGATACTGACAAGAGAGTTAAGCATTTGCTTTAATACTTTGGGGAAATTATCATGAAAAAACTCCCCATCTTGTCTCATCCTATGCTCTACAGTTCAAATCTCCCTCTCCTAAAACAATACCTGAACATCACCATGATTTAGCGCGAGAATTTAAGGCTACCCCTAAACTCAGAAACTGAAGAACGTTATGCAATAGGGAGCTAAGGCATCCTACCAGAGAAAAGATCATCAGTAGTTACTCAAATTTAAGCTTTTGGAAGCATTTAAACCATGTCCCACAAATTTAACTGACCAATTATGCATGGATGAACAACAATCCACGCATGAATTACGAAAGGATTGTAGACGACCAAGCAGAAACTTATCCCAGAGAAAGAGCAACAAGAGAATCAACAACCGTGCCTCGAACAGTACCCCTAGTAAGAATAGAAACTCAAAATAAGTGAAGTAAAATGCCGAGTGCATGGTTATTATTAATTGAAAACTAGGCAACTTCAATCCCAATGAGACAGAGAGAAAACTCATTGCTTGATTATGGCATCCAATCCTCAAAGAAAGCTCTTAACATTCATAATCAAGACATAGTTAGGCTAATCCTCTCATTCTCTTCACTGAAACACCCCCACAAAAGAAAAAAACCAAAAAAAAAAAAAAAAAAAAAAGAGGAGTTGAGAAGGACCATAAATAGAACGCATCCCAATTAAAAACCAGCGAGACCCACATCCATCACTCGGTCAACTCCTGCTCAGACCTATGAAATCAAAAGGGCAATAAAGGAAAAGGGAACTCAGGAAATTATACCAAAGGCTTCAAAATCAAACCGCAGACGACATTAAAAAGAGAAAACCTCGAAACCGAAGCTCACATGTTGAGAAATTGCGAGTGGCAGACGAGCGAATTCCACCCCAAGGACTCGTAAAGCTGGACGTAGTTCTTCAGGTGCCTCTCCTGGCTCGACATCCACGCGAACACCACCACTACGCCCTCGATTCTCTCCCTCCCGCTCCCCTTCCTCCCCCAATAATGCCTGCCCCCGAACCCCCACATTCTCTCGCCCCCGGCAACCGAATTTCCCCGGGAAAAAGATCCGAGCTTTCGCCTGCGGCTGCACTCTTCGAGGAATCAAGTTTGGTGGGTCGGCATGGAATGGGTCCGCGGGGGGATGCAGAGAATCGGAGACGCTGGGACGAGGAAAGATGTGCTGCACAGAGAAAGAGAGAGAGAGAGAGAGAGGCGGAGAGAGATGAGCAAACGAGCATATCGATTTCTTCTTCTTCTTTTTTTTAATTTGTTTTTGTCGTCAATCACTGATTTTTTTGGCTTATTTTGAAATGGAATAATGGAATATGTGCGCAAAAAAGTTTATATTTACTATTTAGATAGATGGGGATATTCGCGTGGGAAAATTACATATTGCTCCCCAAGCTTTTGGCTTTGCTGCAAATCGCCCCCGATGTTTCATTTTTTTACAGTCCCCCCCCGGGGAAATTTTAGAAAACGGTTGCTATGCATGCCACATGGTGTTGACTTCCACGAATTGCTCGGAACGTGACAAAACATCATTGATTACTGACGACAAGTTCGCCATATAAAAATATGCAAGTAATAAAAGTCAAATGGATAATTCATTAATATATTCATGTGAGATTATATGATCAAAATTTTGATGAAGATTTAAATAAGTAAATATCGATCGAGCATTAACGTTGAAATTTAAATATTGAGTAATCCCTATATTCTTTTCTCTCGCATGTATAGATGACATACGATCAATTTCCCTTCCTTAACTTAATCACGTGATCAAACATGGATAGAAATCTGGCTAGAGACAACGCTAGGAGCAAAATCGTCACTAATGTCCAAAATAAGGGGTAAATTGTGAAAGAAAAATGAAACGTACGAGACAAGTTGACATTATCTCAAAAATTGAGGAACCAAATGTAATTTTCCCAATTCTGGTCGTTTGGCATGGGTATGATTTTTTAATTTAATGTTTTTTTGGGGATATCAACTGCTCTGCAACTTTTTGAAGTTGTCGTATGCTTCAGCGAAGTGCGTGCCCCTTTCCCCTTCTTTTAGCAGAATTTCGTTGTAGCTGGAGCACCTTCCTCACGAGGTTCGCGCATCGTGCTACAGACAATTAGGACGAGTTTAGTAATGTTTCTATTTGGAATAATTTTTAAATAGAAGAAGGTGTTTGGTAATTATATAAAATTTCTGTTCTTAAAATAAAAAAAGAATATAAATATGTTTGGTAAACTTATAGAATTTTTCTATTTCTTTTAAGTTTTTAATATTTTTCATTTTCATTTTCTTTTTTCTTTATTTTGGCCGGTCGACGACTTGACCATGGCCGACGAGGGCCGGCAGCCTCGCCCGCCCAAGGAGAGCGGCGAGGCTCGGTCTCGCCTTGGTTAGGCGAGCTCAAGCTCGCGAGGGCCGACAAGGTCACCAACCCTCAACGGCCGATCGCCGACCATGGCCGAGGTCGACGACCGGCGAAAGAAAAAAGAAGAAAAAATAAAAATAAGGAAAAAAATAAAAGAAAGAAAAATTGTTTCTCGAGAATGTTTCAGAACAAGAAATAAGCTTTTTTTCCCTTATTTTTATTCCAAATTTGTTTCCAATAACAAAAATATAGATTTTTTATTACCATGAACAAAAACGTAAATAAACGTGTCTCTTTTTTTTTTTTTTTTGTAACGTCTGTTCTTTTTTTATTCCTCGAAACAAAAGAACATAAATTGTATCCATGACAACAAAAAAGAACATAAACAAACAGGCCCTTAGTGTTTAGAAAATATTTTTTTCCAAATAAATATATTTAAAGTATTCAAGACACTCATTTACAAGACTTATAACAAAAAAAACAAAAACAAAAAAATCAAAGAACCTTTTTTTTAAACAAGGATGGTTGATGCATTAAAAATTATAAAATTTTTCATCGAATGGTCATTGACATTTATTTAGTGAATAAAAGATTAGTATTGTAATTTTAAAAAAATTATTAATATATTATACATCATTTTTTTTCGGTCTCCCTACTCTGTATACTCTAACGCTCACTCTCAGACTTTTGCCCTACTTCCTTGTAAGGCTTGGAAGTCGAAACTCATTCCTAAAATTACATCATCCCCACCCTAACCCTCTTTTGAAGTAGGGTGTGGGACCTAAAATTGCATGGTCCCCACCTTATCCCCCTAAAAATGTGAGGATTCGAACTCCCACCTTCCCATTCCATGTTAGAAATGTGATTACTGAGGCAAATCTCAGTGGTTATTATACATCACTTCACTGTGCTCATATAGAGATAGCGACTTCCTTTTTCTTTTCATTAAGTATGACAGTATGACTTTTTATCGACTTTAGTGAGTTGCGAAGATGTATTGAAGCTCACACAAAGACGAAATCACTTGCCAAGATAAGATCGATTTGTTAACTCGACGGGTGATTTTGTATGGAAAATTTTGTTACCATTCCAAGTTCGGACTTGAAGATGATCGGAATGGTAGCTGTTCACTCTCATCGCCGACGCAATTGGAGATCCCTCTGGTATTCCGGCAACAGGACGTAACCTCGGGGTAAAGCCGGAACCCTATTATCTGTTTCTGATTCCGAATAGAACCCAAATCGTTCTTTAGCCCGAGAAGGTGAACCTCTTCTAATTTGGGTTATGTTACCAGTATACGGCATCATCTTGTGGTGGTCGTCGCATGGCTCATCCCATGAGGCTAGTGCCAGAACAGTGCTTTTCAAATTTTTCCAAGTGGAGAGACGGGAGAAAATATTGCGTACCCTCAAAGGAAGTGACGAGAAGAGAGAGTAGATGTGGACCTGCCGCTGGACAGATATCGACCCGTGGATGAATCAGAGCACAAATGACGTGGTCCTTTGAAGGTATGCAACATTTTCTCGGAGAGACAGGAATAAGTGGTGCGTCAATCGATGTCGCCGTAGTACGAGAAAAGAACGCGTTAAAGATTCGACCTTGGGAGAGCTCCCAAATGTCAAACAGCTAATGTGCCAACTGCCATAGGCCCAAAAGTCAAAACCTTAAGAGAAAACCGCTTCAGCTTCGGCTTATTTTCCTCTACCAAGCGACGTGCATCCGACGTTAAGGGGAGAGAATAGTGCCGGAACGACCCGGTTGCCCGGGACATCTGTTGGAAACGGGAAGAACTCTCGCAACCAATCGTCGCACAGACAACGATTAAAGTTTTTTCTTATTTTGTTTTCCTCTCTAAATTGATGGAACCTGTCCTTCGATGATTAATTTGGATGAATACCATACTCCCGATGCTCTTTTAAGAGCCTCTCGTCAAAAGGAGTTTTGATGAGGCCAAAAGTAGAGGACCTAACACTGGGAGAACAGATCCTGATAACAATAGCAAGGGACTTCTTATATTCCAAGTCAAGTTCCCAGAAAATGTTGGAAAGAACCAAAGGCTTGGAAAATTTCGACCAAAGCTAAAAGCTTAAACCAATCATCCGGCAGGCAAGGTTCGGGACCAACAGTGGTAGGTATCGGAAAAGAGGTCAACCAGGAGAACAGACCTGAGTCGCGCCTCGTGATTCACAGAAAGCACTTGCCCCTCATAGCTTTGATTGGGTTCTCAGTCCCTTTCAATACACTAAAGAATCCATGTTAAACCCATCGGACAAGACTTCGCAAGTTGGGATAGCTACAGCTTTCGCAGTGGTTCGCATTTTATTAATGTCCTCGCTCAATTTCCTAAGCAAAAGTGGGCTTGTTGGGTTGCCCTTTCTTGAGACTAAAGTGGCCAACTACCCCATGATGATTTTACACATGACAAGCTCAAATCAGTTACAATAATCAAAGTGGACCGAAGATTAGTCCGCTCGTCGACTGTCAGTCACTATAGATGCACAATCAGTAAAGCAGATGCTCAGCGAAAGTTAGGGGCAATTTCTCACCACTAGAAGGAATGCTTTCCCTATGCAATGTCCTTCAGCAATTTCTCTAGTGCCTCGGTTGGCAGAGGGATGTGCAAGCAGTCCTCTCCGTCCGGGTTTTTTCTCATCTTGACCAACTCGTGGTCCTTGAATTCTGTCAAGTGTGAGTTCAGTGTCACCTGACTACTCACCAGAAAACGCTCTCGGCACGTCGAGTATAAGCTGCTAATTGGCATCCCTGAAATTAACACAAAAAGATGACATCCATACTAACATAACAATTACAGGCAACGATGCTCTTATCAGTTGTTCCCAACTTACCTTCTTCATTAGGATGAGCCATTTGATGTTCTGCCAGTACTCTGAAGACACTCTGGGCATTTGGCGTCAAACTCTGCAAGACGATTGTAGCTGTTTTGGCACTCTGGGTAGTATTGCCATGTGCGAGAATCAATGGGAAGAACATTCCTTCATACTTGTACGGTTCGAAGGTAGGAGTGTGATGCCAATACCAGTTGAACTGTGTGTCAACCATCTTCTTGTCCCACACTGTCAACATAGCCCGGTAAACACTAGGAAGTATTCATCACAAAATAACACCACAAACGGCTTGCACTGAGATTACTTCTTACATGTGCATTTTTTGTTTCATGCGATCAGATACTAAGCTACTTACAAGTTTACTGCACACAAACACTTACATAAGCATAAGCTGAAGTCAAGTAAGTGAAGAATTAGAATTATTGCAATAGTAGCTTCTTTTTTCTTTTCTTTTTTCCCCAGCCTGATAAATCTGACTTGCTGCTATGCAATGCAAGGGCTAACTGAACTTTCATGCAGAAACTTAAGCAGGCATTAAAAAAAACACCAGGTAAGATACTTCTATATATCCTTTGATGCCTGCCACAATTAAACCATCGTTGAATGTGGACTAATTGATGATAAGCTGAAAACTTACAGAGAGGCGCATTGACATGGTCAATGGAAGCAATGATGCGAGTATGAGAACAAGCAGCCACGCGCGCAAGGCACTGTTGAGTGTCTGAGTCCCTCAATCCAGGCCCATCGATGTTATGAACGACGACGCAAATGAAAAGATCCTTCTCCTCCACCCACGGCCCATTCAGGAACAAAATAAGCTCATCCAAGGATTGAGAGCCGGATGGTTCTTTCATCTTAGACATGCTTGCTGCAGGAGTTTTTCGCTTGGTCTTCAAAAGATCCCACAACACTTGAGCCAATCCGAGAACGACCTGCACGTCAAGCATTGAGAATTCATACAAATACCAACAATCTACCGACCAAAAGTTTGCAAACACCCTGCCCTGCTGTCCACACCCACCCCAAGCAGGGAATACACTCTCGCTGGTTGATTTCACATCTACATCGAAAGTAGCTTAGTACACACGAAACTGTCGAAATAGGACAATCAGTGTACAAGGAAAATGATACCTGCTTTATGTTGATCGACGGAAGGTAGCCATTGACGACAACAACCGAATAATCGGTCAATGCCGTGGAAGCGAAATCTTCAAGCAGTGCTTTCTTAGATCCGAAACCATAAAACAACATCCCAAATCCACACCTTGTACATGAAAAATTCACAAACCGTAAGCAATCAATCAAATTGAGACATACACACGCCGAGAAATGAAAAAAAAATAAAAACCCAAGCCCTTTCCGGATCCCTTACGATGACAGGACATCCGAATTAGCACCAGAGAACCGATTAAACTAAAACAAACAGGAGAAAAATCCAACAAGCACGCCGAATTCGCGAGCGAGAAGAGCGCGCACCTGAGCTCGAAAACCCACTGCGAGTACGAGCCTCTGTACCCATCTCTCAGAGCCGCGATCTCCTTCTCGTGCTTAGGTTTAATCTCGGACATCGCCGCCACGAGTTCCTGGCAAGGAAAGAAGTCGGCCTCAATCGATGGCGAAAATTTCAACGCGTGAAAAACTTCACGAAGAACGACGACGGATGCGGGGCATCACCGGAGACGGGTTTCGAAAGAGAGGGGACCTGTTCGTCGACGACGTCGATGTCGGAGACCTTGCAGGCGGACTTCTTGCCGGAGCCGCGCGATTCCTTGGCGAGGAAGTAATTCCTCGAGAACCCGAACTCCTCTTCCCCTCCCTCGTCGACGCCGTCGGCCGCCATTGTCAAGAGCTGCGATTTTTCCGAGCCGGCGGCGGATCGAGAGGGAGGCGGCGGGGGGGGCGAGGAAGACGAAGAGCGCGCGCGCACAAAGAGCTCCCGCGCCCCGCGCTCGCGGCGGCGGCGGCGCGTTTTCCCGCCATTTTCCTGGTCCCTGGACGACGTGTCGTCCGCGGCGGATGGGGGCCCATGGGCCCCGTCCAAGGCCCAAGTTTCTTCACGGCCCAAAACGGGGTTTTCGGGTCGGGAATCTTGCACTGCCTTCCCGGCGATGGTGCCGGCGATGGCCGGGGGCTCGACACGAGACAAAATACGAAATGTGAAGAGAAAACCTCTCAGGTAGTACAACCCGGCACGGTCATTCGCTTCTCGCCGCCTAACCGTCGGGATCGACATCAGCTTCGTGTCGAAGGTTGGCTACCGAGCTACCATCACTATTGGGAAGCAAGAGGGATAACCCGGTGGCTCTCGTCACTATTTGGAGTGACCTCTAACATTGGATGAGATACGTTGAGACCCGTTCAGACTCCTTTTCGGGTGAGAGAAAAAAATGGAGTGGTTGAGGAAGAGGAGAGATGAGGGAATTGCGAGGAAAGTTGGTTGATGTCTACTTATTGATTTTAGTGTCTATATCAAGGGAGGAAAAATATTTAGAGTACACCTTTTTTGACATTTTTCAAATAATTTCAATAGATCAAGTTACTGCTATTTCTAAAGTCAATAACAAAGAAATTTCAAACTACAATCACTTGCAAATTGACCACTAATTTGATCGCATTGTTTTTTTTTTTTTTTTTTTTTTTCCATTACTTATTCTGAAATGAATTAGATCCAGTCTAGGAGATGCATTAATATTTAAATCATTTTTTTGATATTTACTAAATTGTTATGGTGACTTCTGCTACTAATACTTATATCATTGTATGCTTTCGAAGATCTGAAGGGTTCAGCTTGAATAAAAAGGCCTATTTAACTTTACCAAAAAAAAAAAAAAAAAAAAAGGCCTATTTAGTTCATGTAATAATTCATCCTCTTGACCTTCAAGGGGTTAATTGAGTTGATTAGAACTCAAGGGATGATATTCACTATACGGACATCAATCTAGGGACACATTCATTGCAACATGTCATCCCAACTTTGACACGTAGCACATTCGCTAGCATCAAGTGTTTCTAGCTTTTTATCTTCTCTCTCAACGCGTTTTGATCTCACTTTGAAAATGTATATCAATCTAGGGATGTCTATCTCCCACGTATCGTGCACTCTCGCGATCTAAATTCCATCACCTATGTTGCATCTAGTCTTGAAATTGGTCCGCACATGTCCATTTGTGTAATTTTTAATTGGAAGAAACAGACCGAAAGATGCATAATTCGAGTAAGGCCGTGTTCTAATCATGTTGCATCATCACGAGTTCTCTCCCCTTTTCTTTTGGCATGCAAGTTAAGTATCTTGATCATGGGGATTTCAATGATGGAATTAGTGGGGAAATGAGGATTTTTTGGGGGGATCCGTCCATCAAAACGTCGTCGTTTCAAGCGCCATAAATAGAAAGAAAGCGAAGCCGCGTCACTAATTACGCTTCAACCCCACGCCTGAAACCCGAAATTCTTCACCCTGAACCGCCGACCGCAATTCCCCATTCCCACCCGCCTTTCCGCTTTTCGGCTGTCTCCCACCCCGACCCGCCCGCATGCCAACCCCACCCTTTTCACTTTTGCTTAGGGTTTCTATTTATGGCCCCGTTTCATTTCCCAAAAAAAAAAAAAAATCATAAAAAAATGTTTTCTTTAAATTAATTGCTTGAATTATTTTAAAAATTGAGCGGAAGAAAAAAAGGTTTTCATCATTTTGCGAGGATATTTAGATATAAATTATTATCGAGAGTGAGATATTTTTATTATTTAACTATTTTTAAGTGATGCAAGCGTTAATTTTTAGTAAAAAATTGACCTATTCAAAATAATTAGTTAAAAGGAATTTTTTGGTTATTGACAATAATTTATGTTTAAGTATTTACATGGATGATGAAAAATATTTTACGTTCACTTATTCTTTTATAAGAAATTTAAGTGACCATTTTTAAAAAATTATTTTTTAAATCATTCATTTTTATGGAATAGATAACTAGTTTTTGTATATATCTAATATTTATTCGAATAGTGAAAATATTTTTTCGATTGTTAATTATTTTAAGTGATATAAACAATCATTTTAAAGAAAATATTTTTCACATAAATTATTTTCCATAAAAATAAATAAAGCATAAATCCTTTTCACTGCTTTCTAAAGAATTTAGGTTTTTGTTTTAATTGGAAATAAAATGGAGAGGGTTGTTTCCGGACGTAACTTTTGTATGAGGTTGGAGCCCTATTTTTATCAAAAAAAAAAAAAAAGAAAAAAGAAAAGATAAGGAAAGTGAAGGAGAGACATTTTCTGGAGGGTCCCCCTCTCGAGAACGATTTTAATTTGAGACCGACCAGATGTCCTTTACAACTTTTCGATGGGGATTTTTGACCCTCTCTGCGTACAAGTTGACACTCGGGATCTTAAAATTCAACCCCGATTTTTTCTTCCTTCGTAAATTTTAGAAAGATAAAGAAAAAGGTTACCACGAGGCTTATCGCGTGGGTGTACACGGAGTGGTCCATTCCTCCATCAAACATTTTTAATTACCAATATATATGTTGGTTATATTAAGTAAACGTATTATAAAAAATTTAAATACAATACGAGTATCAAATTGATCTTAAATGGGTCAACAATTATTTAAATCCCAACACACTTTCATGATTTTTTTTATTATCTTTGGGCTCCTACTTCAATTCGAATATGCATTTTCTTAAATAGATTTAAATATAAAAACCTTTTTTTAAAAATATGAGTTTGATTGGATGGGGCATAGGTTAATAAATTTTCATTGTATTAAAAATAATACAAAATAGAATTATATAAGTCAATTTGAACTATACCATTTATAAATTCGATTCGATCCACCAATTCGATAAATTAATATGACGATAAATGTACATCATTTCCCACACCGAACGTAAATCATCACGAAAAAAAAAAAAAAAGAAGGACACCAGTGCCGACTGGCGATTACTTAAGGCAATAATAAATTTCTTGTTGCACCGTCAATCGCAGCAGCGAATGATTAAGACCCAAATCATAGGGGGAGGCAAGGGCAAGGGCAAGGGCAAGAAATAAATTAAATTATTCGAACATTACGGACTGAAGAGAGCGAGAGCATTTATTCCCCCTTCTCTCTCTCTTTCTCTCTCTATCTCTTCAGTGTCATCGGATTAGGAAGAAGAAGAAGAAGAAGAAGAAGGCGGAGAGAAAAAAGAGGAGCGGAAGCAGACGAAGGCGGAGAGAAAGAGAGGAGCGGAAGCAGACGAAGCGCGGACGCCCCCCCGGCCGGAGCAAGATCCCCTCGATCGCCGCGATCCGCCAGATCGATCCCGGCATTACCCCCACATTCCCCGCCTTCTAGAGAGAGAGAGAGAGAGAGAGAGAGAGTATGGTGGCGGCGGCGGCGGTGGGATGAGGAGGGAGAGGAGGGAATGGCGAGGGATTGGGGAAATCAAGGGAGAGGAGGCGGCGGAGGAGGAGGGAAGCTCGGCGGCGGAGGAGGAGGAGGCGGAGGCGGCTGGCGGCGGCGGAGGTTGCTCCTACAAGCGCACCACCCTCATCGTCTGCTCCGTCAACATCCTCGTCGCCCTCTTCGTCCTCCGCTACCTCTACGCCTCCCTCTACGTCCACTCCTCCGGCGCCGGCGCCGGCGCCGCCGGCGACCCCACCAATGGTACCTGCCCCCCCTCTCGAATCGAGCTCGTTCCGGCTTGAACCGCCGGGACCTCCGATTTCGAGCGCGCCTGCTGATGAAATCTTCTTTCTCTCGTCGGTTTTTGCAGTTGCGAAGTACACGCCCGATCAGATTAAGAAGATGGAGGAGTCCATCCGGATACGGAGGGCGGCCAAACCGGTGCAGCTCGTGAAAATGGTAAAAATAACTGGCGTTCGGAGAAGATTCTTGCTTGCTATGTTTAGTAGATTTGCTGAGACGGTGTCGATCGATTGAGCAAAGATGCTAACTTTGCGACTGCATTATTGGAATTAACGAGAAGCGGTTACTGTTTTTTTTTTTTTTTTTTTTTTTTTGCTCTTGATCTGTGGAAAAAAACAAAAAAAGGTTAAGAAGCTTGAGAAGCAAATGTCTTCGGAAGGAGCAGTTCAACTACCGCACCCGCTGAAGCAGAAAATCACCGATGAGATTTTGCAGATATTAAAAGGCCTTGATGGTGATGGAAAGGCGAATGAGCGGCAACGAGGTCAGCACAAGTCGGCTCTAATGTCGTGTGCCCGTTACTTCCCCCACTTTTAAGCTGCGGTCAATGATAGTTTTACTCGCCGTTACATTGTTCTATAGCCTAGATGTAGCTAAATTTGTGGCAGCTACCTTTTTCCATGTATGCTTGTGCCTGCAACTTTTGTTTCGGCTGGGTGGTTAGTTGGAATTTGGGCCATAATTTATAGATCAACTTTTGGGAAAACCATCCTGTTAAGGTTACTTACTCGAGACAGCATGTGAACTCAAGTACAGGCATTCGAATTTTGACCAGCACTGTATAGTATTTGTCAATTGGGTGAGGTATCCAATTAGGAAAGAAACTCTATCAAATGATTTGGGTGCAAGTTTCGTAGTTTTTAACCAGTTTCATTGGTATATCTTTGTTTCAGAATTTTTCACTCACTTTCCCTGTTTTTGCTATTATAGGATTCTCCACATTTTTCGTCTTGCATTTCACAGTGTAAGTTTCATTGTTCATCCTTCATTGGGAGATCGTTATGCATTTGAGGACTTAAGTGTCTTTGACATGTCATCCCGTGGGAATTTTGAGGAGGTTGATACTTGGTGTTGGCTTAGGGTTTTTTTTTTCCCCTTAGTTGAGTTTGCTTTCCTCTTAAGTGCATATGGAATGGTAAAAGATCCATCAAGACTAGCCTTTTTTAACTGTATTGCGTCTACAGTTTGAGCCTTTTTTTATCCACCTAGACAGCATCTTCCTGGAAAATTCTTGGGGATAAGGTAAGAGTTGTCATGACCTTAATATTGTTGATTGGTGCCTTTCTGCCAATTTCACAATTAAGCTGTAGTCCCTGTCATGGTCCATTAGTGCTAGGCCAGCCTTCATCTGGTGGGATCACCAGATCTCAGAGACCACTGACTAATGGAGACAATCCATACTCTAGATAGTGGCGGTATCAACTAGTGTCACCATATACTTTTAGTGGGAAAGAAAGTGAAGATCCAAGGGTCCGGCAATGTCCGCTGGTGATAGATATCATCTATAAATCTCCTGCCTTCTGTATTTCATTAGGCCTTTCTTTATTTTGCATTGTCTTTAACATATTTTCTCTGAACTTGGTGGTGTACGTCCTTTCTTATGGATGACGTTTGCTTTGTTGAAAAGATTTGCCTTGTTGGAAGGGTGAGAAGGAAGGAGGATGCTAAATCTTGGATATGTTTCCTTGGTGATCATAGTTCCTAGTACTGAGTTTGCCAATAGGCTAAATCATGTATACCAGGAGTTTCCATAATGATAGGGTAATAAATATTAAGAAAGGAGCACTAACCATGGATATTGTTTGTGCCAGAACAAGTCTTCTTTCAGTTGTATTAGGTCCTGTGCAGTAGTGCTACTTGAGCTAACACTAGACTTCGGCCCAAGATCACTGTGCCATTTTCCTGTAATAATTGCCTTTTGGCTACCAAAATCTTATTGATGAACTCCATGGAAAATCTGCCTATTCATTCATGTCGGTTTTCTATTGCTCTAGGAGGAACTGACCCAGCTGTGGATGGGTCTGGTGGGACATCCTCGCAATATCATATTGGCTTTCCCGATTCACAATCTGTGCTCTTTACCTGGAAACTGAGAATGTCTTAGACACGGTCATTTTATCCAGGTTTAACTGGAGTTGTGTGTGATTTTGGAAAATCTATCTGTTGAAGTGGCACAGGTTGCTGCATGACTTTGCTACTGATTAGTCATGACCTCAAAGTTTAGCTGTCTATCAACTGAATCCTGAATCTGAATATCCAGGGTTGTCCTTCCAAAAGAGCCACTGGAATACTTTTGGACTGGAGAGAGCGCCTCTTACGCACTAAGTCATGATTCTTAGAAAAGTGGCTGTTCATGTTTAGGCATATATAGAATGTACTCTGTGATGGAATCGACAAGCAAGTATGTGAAATTTAGTCTCTTAAAATCTGCAGCCTGTAATTCTAACCAAACATTTAGTTATTCATAGCATTGTGAACAGTTTGGGACTAGGCCCTTCAGAAATTTTTTATGGTGGAATGTATGATTGCAATCTTGGGTATAACATCTTGTGAGTGATGATCAAAGGATGACCAGTCGTAAGTAGGATGTGCTGACAAGGATAATTATAGCAGGCAGAGTTATAGGTAATGATTTTATGAAGTAATCGTTCCCTTACAAAAGGCATTTTCCCTCGCAGAGGAAGTCGCTTCTCCTATATCCCAAGATTTGTAATAGGCAGATTTAGTGAGTGATCAATTCACCAGACTAGAACAAAGGCCTTTTCTTCCACTCTTTTGTCTATCTATGAGAGTTGGTAGGCATTCACTCTGGAGCTAATATTAGTGGACCACAAGCAATGATGACGGAGGAAGTTATGCTGTAGTATTGCAGAATCCCTTCAATAGTTCCTCTGACTGGAGTGGAGTAATTTGCTACTAGCAAGTCTTGTATTTTGTCTGTTGGCCAGTTGTATATCTTGAACCTAACAAAGGATCCATTCGCTATCCTCAAGGGACTAGGAAGAGACTTTTTTATATTCTTGATTTATTGTGCGGTGCAATGTGTGAATTATATCCAACTCCACTTAATTGCTGTTGTTGTGGTAGTGGTTGTTGCTATTGTTCTTGTTATTATCAGGAAGTTTATGAATGTCTTGAATAAATGTTTGTGATAAACAGATGCTATTGAAAGCTGGCGCAAGGAAAAGCTACGAGAGGTCAAACGAGTGACCCTTGGAAACAGCGTCAATTCAACTCTTCTAGCGGAGGATGCAGGTATATTTAGGAGATGCTCCATAACTTGCTTTACTTGTGTTAATGCATCAGTACTCCTGTTTATTTTTTCTAATAAGCTATTTATAACTAAACACTGTTGATTAAATTTCATGCAGGGTTGTTACTGAAAGCCTTGGACTCTAATTGGGATGTTCTATCAGAACAGATTGGACTTTGGATACCAACTGAAGTCATCAACAAGGAACATGATGATAAGCCTGAGGGTGCAGACGAGATTGGTAATGTTTCTCTACCTTTCTTTCTGGTGCATTAACAGCTGTTTAATACGTTATTGTGAAGTTATTTATGTATTGTCTATTTTTCCTGTTTTCCTTTGGTCCCCACCTTCTGTTTCCTTGTCTCAATTCTTTCTTCCTTAATTAGCCTTTCCCTGAAGTCTGTTGTTTTCTTGACTTGCGGGGTGGAAAAACATGATGGGATTTGTCAGAGATTAGAATGCCTGCGTTTGTAATGTTCTAATTTTATTTTCCAGAGGAGGAAGTTTTACCCGGCAGACCACTGCCTCCAGAGTGCAATGCTGAACTCCATGCAGACTATGGTGGTGACGCTGTTAGATGGGGCCTTACTCATCATAAAGAAAGTGCGGCTGATTGTTGTCAGGCTTGTTTGGATCAGGCTAAGTATGCCAGACGAGGGGAAAAGAAATGTAACATTTGGGTATATTGCCCATCTGAAACAGGGTGTTACTCTCCAGATATCTATGAACACAAGAACCAGGAGTGCTGGCTTAAATACGTAAGTTTTGGAATTTCTTTTCATCTGGAAAATTCATGGTCTCTTCTAATCAAATGAAGATTACTGCATGTTGGCATTGTTTCCTTTAGAGTTTTCACCATTGACGTGCCTTTCTACTGTCAAAATGCAGGCAGAGCAACCAAAGGTGAATTTTAAGGACCAGTATTCCGAGGCATATAGGGATGCGCATCCAAATGCGCCATTGGTTGTTCCTTGGGTTTCTGGTGTTGTTAGTGTATAACAGGGGGATACATTCGTGAGGCTGATAGAAACTGTATAGGAGCTTCAAATTGTTCTCGATCTGAATGAAGCTGGCCTTGCCAGGTTATTTCGTGCTGCTAACTCCCTGGCATTGTTTGTTGGACTGAAAGACGCATCCTTCAATATTTATTCGTTACACCATTTTTGAAATTGTAATACGGGATGCTGTGGTCTCGGTGCCGATCAAATTAAGTCGGATGGTGCCAAGGTTGCCTGGCTCTCGTGGATCTGAAATGCGAAGAATATCATGGCATGGGGCATTTTATTTGTCATACAGTGAAGAAGTTTTGGCACCTGCATTCTCTCTCTGTCCCACTCTGTCATGTCTGCGTGTGGCTATACGGTCATCACTAAAACAAAGACAGTTTTCTTAGTGCGGGAGGTAGCGACAGGACCAGTCTAGTGCCTACCACGTATGCTCATTCGTCACATTTTCAAGTAGGCAGTGCTTCTCGAAGGCTGATGTGTGCATGTATTTCGACTCATCTGGCTGATTCCTCATCATCCCTGTCCATGATAATGTTCTTGCACGTGGGGACAATTGGAGTCGCGGAGCAAATTGCGGTCCGATCATATTCAGGAGCCCTCAAAAGAGTCTTCGTTATACACATGCGAGCCGATAGAACCGATCCTGACGGTTAATCCCATCAGACCAGAATGACTTTTTCCAGGTTTCGGTGATGGCACATGCCCGAAATTCTTGCGGGAAGTATGATGATTAGCTCTTAGCAACTGCCACTTGAGTGGTCCCCATTCGTAAACAAATCTGATGAGACGATAGTGAGAACTGATCACTAAGGTGAGAGGGCTCGGACAATGTACCGTTTCTAGCGAATCATCAGAATGACAAATGAATCTGGGATAAATCGAGTTATATGTTGAATAAAGGAAGGCCATTTTTATATTATATATGTGAAGCTGGAATTAATTAAGAAGAGGCGTTTTTTTCAATGTAATGATAGTTTATAAAAAGATGACAATGTGATAGTAATTAACACATTGAAGATGGTAAAATTTTGTTCATCAGTTACTGAAGAAGTAAAATTTAAGGTACCAGCAAAATTCGGGAGGGCTACTATCGAGGTTAATGAAATCTTCCCCGTTGCCTTTTTTACCCTCGAAAAACTTAACAAAATTCCAAGTTTAACCCTTCCCTTTCTTTTTGGGAAAATCAAAACCCTAGATCTCTTCGCTGCCTCTCTCGGCTCGCGATCGCTTTCACCTCTGGTTCTCCTTCCTCTCCTTCTCGTCGTCGCTCGCGAGCACCGCCGGTCCAGCAGATTGCAGAGCTCCTCGCGCCGAGAATCCAGGTTCGCTCGCTTCGGCTCCTCCTCAAGCGAAAGATGATTTCGCGTTCGGTCGTTTCGACGGCCACCGTATAAGCATGTGTTACCTAAATCCTACCATCGCAACTCGAATTCTTTCTCGCTCGTATGAAATTGAATCGCGTGCGGAAGGATTTATTGTCCCGTTGTTTACGTTAGGTCGGTGTCGGTGCTTCTGCCGATCATCTTTAGACTGTCATTCGGCGATGGTTTCGGAGCTAAGCGCTATCGGATAACAATTTGCACGTATATTGTGTATCCTAATATTAACCTCATAGGAAGATTACAGAATGAGGAGAGCCTGGAATATATAACATGTGAAGTTCTTTATTGGTAGCGCGGTTGGAAGATTCAGGATAAAAGGGGAATGTGGGATTCGGGCTGTGGGATTCGTTGGCTTTGGTGGCGTATTAGAATGGATGTTGATGCGGTTGCTGGCCTTGATGTAAAGCAGTGTAATTAGGGAATGATGCTGTGTTGTGTATGTTCTCATTTATACATTTCACTCTTTGATAAACAGTGTCTAAGTATGATCTGCCCTTCATCTGGCTGTTTGTAGTCATTTGTCAATGTGTATGAATATATGTACTTTTTGATATCTCTGAGGAATTTTAAGAGGAGAGACTACCCTGTTTTGCTTTGCCTCTCATTATTCGGCATGGTGTCGGTCTTTTTTATATAAATGCGAATGTAAATCTCGGTTTTTTGTTCGCTTGTGGTTGATCCTTTTGACATTCTACATTAAGGTTTGCAGAATTCTTAGTTTTGGACAGATTGAAGCTAATATTCTTGGACCTAGGGTTTTTATGTCGTAAGTTGTATGTTATCCTGTGCTTGATGTTTATTGGTGGCGTGTTTCCATTGCTCATATGGTTGTTTTCCATGTAACTAGTTAAAGGAAAAGTCAGTTGAGAGTCATTCTTCTGTCATGATTTTGAGCCAAAATATGAATGCCATGTAACTAGTTGAAGGAAAAGTCAGTTGAGAGTCATTCTTCTGTCATGATTTTGAGCCAAAATATAAATGCCATAGCTGTGTTAGTCAAAGAAAGGATTGAGATATTTCCCGACCTGCTGAACATGAATTAGGTTGCCTTGACACTTCCAACTTCTTTCCTTGCTAATTTGGACTGCATGCTTTAGTTCTGAATTTAATGTCTTGATCTTCAAAGCGAGTAAAAATTGATAATTAACTATGCTGTGCATTGGAGCTTAAGAGATGACTATATAATGTGCGTCAGAGCTTAAGAGATGACTATCATGTGCTGTGACAAAAGGATTATAGAATTACTTCATTTGATTCTTCTCTTGTGATTGGCTATTGGTTGGTACTGATATCCCTACTACCTGAACAACAAAGACAGCATCTTTTATTGGCATGGTCGATGAGCAATGTTAGGCTGTGGTATGGCAACATGCCAACATACGCAAATTAAGATATATGACGATACACTTGTGAATTAGCATCTGATGGCTTGAGTCCCTGAAACACAATAAGATTGAGAAGTAGTATCAACATTGACAAACTCCTTTGCAAATGGAGGCAAACTTTAGTGTCTTGCTTTTGTTTTGATGTGGTTCTGTTCGAATACAGGATGAGATTGATTTTTTTTTTTGAGTTCAACCTGGAAGCATACTCTATTTAGAAAATTCTCTCTTCTGTTTTTAATTATGTGGCTTGTATTAAGTGTTCCTGTGTGCATGCGTTTTGCAGTGTAGCCAGCTTGAAGCCAGTTCTCCTTTGAACCATGGTGCTTGGCCAGCATTCTGTGACAGAAACATACTATGATATTTTGTGTGTCAAAGAAAACGCGAGCTATGAAGAAATTCGTGCAAGTTATCGATCTTCCGTACTCAATTATCATCCGGATAAATTACATGCAACTTCCGAGAGGGATTGTGCTGATCATAGCATGACAAATAAATTTCTGATGATTCAAAAGGCTTGGGAAGTCCTTGGTGATGCCAAGTTGCGAAGACTTTATGATACTGAACTGCAGGCTTCAAGACAGGATACTGAAACTGCAGAGGACGTCGGCTTAGAGGATATGATGGTCGAAGATTCTGGAGACGTCTTACAGCTCTCTTATCAATGCCGATGTGGGGATTATTTCTGTGTTGATTCTCAGGATTTGGAAGAAATGGGTTGCCCAATTTTGAGGGATGGGAGCGGAATGATTGTACGGACATCTGATAATTTACAGGCATCAATAGTTCTTCCCTGTGGCTCTTGTTCTCTGAGGATTCGGCTTTTAATTGGGCCAGATGCTATGGTTTCTGTAGGATGATCAGCTCTATCATCTTGAGAGATTTTGGTCTGCCCAATTCATTCGATTCAATTGAATGTTAATGTTTCGTTTTGTGCTTTCTTGGTTACCATGGCTTCCCTTTACTCCCACTTCATTGCTACTATTTATATCCATGTGCATGTGAGGGATCTTAACGGGCTTGTTTTTTCTTAGTAGGTGAGTTAAAACATTTCATCAAGAGCTCCCTTGCTATGACTCTCTCTTTGCTTTCTAATGCAAATATAAAAGTGGCCTTAACATGATAATTCTATCATTAAATTTCGGGAAAGTCGATGTATATTTATTATTAACGAAAAATCATCATGGTACAAAATAAACGAAGGAAAAAAAATCGGTATATTAAGTGACATGGTAAAGCCATTAAGCGTTCCACACGTCCGTTTTAATCCAATTAGATGATCGTACTCTAGCCTGCGGGGTGACTATGAAAGCCGACTACACACATTATAGGGTCGTGGCAGGATAACCCATCGGGGAACATGTTAACCTTACGGTATCCCTTGGGTGGGGCGAATAGTAAGACCACTGCCTGAGAGACCAAATGCCCATTCGCTCTGTGAACAGTTAGGCCACCGTGCGCTGTAATATAACACCACTTGTCGCGGCCAATGTGATTGTTTCGCGTTCTTTTGCTTCAGCAAAAAAAGCTTCCAAGTTTCTTCCCATGTTAGAAGTATGCTGAGCAAGTTGAAAATGCAATTTGTCGTGCCTGTGGTCAAATGGATCATACGCAAATTGGTGGACATATTGTGCAGAAGATTGTTTCTGATTGTTGATTTTCCGGTGTACTTGGCAGAGGAAAGCTAGATACACTTGTCTTATGTATCTTTGTCACAGTCGCATTGTAGGAACAAAAATCGCACGAGAATCTTAAGCAACTCCAATGCGGAGCCTCTTCTAGCGGTGGTCAGATTCAGGTCACTATGTCATTTGTCTCAGGACTATTCAGTATGAACTGGACGCTGAAACAACAACTCCAGTAGACAGTAAAGGCGATGAATTGATATTTTTGTTGTGAATCTTTATGACCCTCTTTGAGGTAGCAACTATAATTCAAATCAGTATGAACTCTCGAGAAGCTTGGAGCTTCTTCTCATGGGAGAGATTAACACTGCCATTGCTAATCTCGAATATGCATGTGCGAGTGCATTCCTTGAGTCCCCATCATCTGTTGGTTCAAAGTATAAGGGCTTTGAGAAGAATGTGATGTTGCAGCACGATGCTAGGATGACAGAAGAAGCATACAGGGCTGGACGTGCTGCCTTAGCAGCTTGCAAGCTCGATAAGGCTCTTTTATTCGCTGAATATTGCTCTCTCTACATGCCCGCCTGATGAGGCTTCTGCTGTTGCAAGGCTTTACTCAATCATTTCTCTCGCTTCTCAGCAGTTCCAGAAATCCGGGAAGCCAGTTGACTGAACTGTGAGTTTCACATTCCGCAGGCTCGTCACTCTTCATGCTCCATCTGGCTATTGTCTAGACTGAACTCATTAGTCATTCGATTTTGCAGTAGATTGTGATGAAAGTATTACCTGATCCCGAAGCAGGCTATTGTAATAAATAATTTAATATTGGTCTTTAGACAGGGTCCTGATTTGCTCTTAGTAGAAACTGCATTGCCTTAGATGTCTAGTTTTGCCAGGATCCTAGAGGAAGATACTATTTGTTTCTTCTGATGTATGCTGACCATTTGACCGAAGAAGCTGGAGGAAGATACTATTTTTTCTTCTGATGTATGCTGACCATTTTGACCGAAGAAGCTGTGCAGTGTCAGTTGGCCACCTGAAGGAATTCACGTAATGGCATGTTCCTGAATACTTCATTCTCAGGGAGACGCATTCCCTATGCTCAGAAAAAGATTCGCGGTTACACCCACCAGGTTACATGTTCACCGGTATTCAGGCAACTGAAAAATATCATGAATGATGAAATGTGAGCTCCGAAATTGAGGTTTGGATCAGCTTATTATCACTTCGACATGGGGGGAGCTCACTCATAAGAATCTGAATCCTGATTTACAACTTTTTATTAGCCTTCTGGTTAATTATGTGAACTATAAACTCTTCCATATCAGCAGAACTCACTAATGACTATTTCATGTTGGTCGTACCTCAATAAGCAAGTGAAACCTTTCAGATTCTTGTCCACTTTTCCCTACCCGAGATGCTATGCAGCTGTAAGTATGCATCTGGTGAGCCGATCCTTGAGCACGGGCCTTTCTTTGGTGTTTGATACGGCTTCTATTCTGTCAATCTCCGCAATACTGTAACTCTTTGAAAGAGAACTTCCCAACATAAGCTGTTGTAGTCTTGACTCTTTGATTAAATTCCGAAATATATGCATTTATGCAACATTGACTTGAACCTAGGGCTGTCAAAATGGGTCAAATAACCTTTATTCTAGCCCACATTTATTTAAATGAGTCACCTCAAACTTAGAGTAAGGGTCATAAGGGATTTTAAAGTTAAAAGCATAAAACAGATGGATTTTAGTGGTATAATATAAACCCACTTTCAATACATTTAATAAATAGCTCATGCTCTATTTACTTTAGTCCTTCGCCAGTCTCTTCTTTGTCTCTCTTCGAATTCACGAGTCACGACCTTCTCCCTTGGTTAGTTTTGCTTCCGCCACTGCTAGGTTTTTCTTCAATCTCTAACTCGCAAATTTATACTACTGGGACAAATTCTGCTTCTAAGGAAACCCAAACTTTCATCACCACTTTCATGTCTTTATCCACTCCCTCACTAACTTGACTTGGTTTATGGAGCCGTCCACTCTTCAAAAGCAATAATTTAATAAGAGAAATTGATAAAAATGGATTTCGGATTACGTTTAGTATAGATTAGATATGGGTCACTAAATTTGTATTAAATGTAAACGCGTCAATTTAGGTTAGACCGTTTTTGACCTCATCCACCCATTCGACAAGTCTACTTGGACTGGATGACAAATGTTATCCAACAAAAAAAAAAAAAATATGGTAGCACTCACAAGCACATTGCAGGAACATTCAACCTAGCGTGGACCACTTGCTCTACCTGATATGTAGATTCTAAAGCCGATAGGCTCTTGTCGGCGCACTGTTCTCGCTATGGGACCTGATTTTGACAAATCAAAAGGTCGATAATTTAGTAATCCAACTAGCATGATTTATCCAAAATCAAAGTGGGTAAATTCAGAGAGAGACGTATCCTGGGTCTTGACTAAAGAAACATGAATAGTCAAGTTAGCCAAGATCCCATTTTGATGGCCGAATGATTCTCATTGATGCATCCGTTGACATTTTCACTAATTTTCACGTTCATAGACACATAGAAGGACAGTTGTCGTTCTATGTGGTCTCCAATAACTCAAGAGCATGGACACATACCGCTGTAAACAGTCATTTAATGGGGTCTTGCATTTCGGTTTTTCTTTCTTCTCCCCGTGAGCAATATAACGAGCAACAAAAAAGAAGTTAGGGCTGAGTCCCTCCTTTTGTAGGCTGGAAAATTCAATGCCATCATAACTCCTAGCTGTATTTAATGGATATTTATATGACAAGTTCGATACCAAGAATGAGGCTGGGGTTAAAAAGTTCTAATGGGACGCGGCAGATCTCTCAGCCACCATCTGTTTGACGAAATCTGAGCACTTGGTGTAATCTTGGAGCTCGCCACATCAGTCAACACGTCACCAATCTGAAGTATATTTTTTTGATTTGAAGTGAAGATAGCACTGCCCATTTTCTCTAGAGTCAATCGGAATATGGAGAAAGTGCAAGGAGAGAGTTTCAGCTTCTGAGGTTAACCCCCTCTTTGTTTCTGATCTTCATTCTTGCAGAGCTCTGTGCATAAAGTTCGAGCCTTTAAGATGATATTCACCCTCTACCTTACTCGGCTGAGATCATTCAAATAAATCCCTTAAAGGGATTGTTCGTCTCTTGCCAAATTGTATCGCATTAGGGAGGGTAACGGTTGGTATAATGTCATAGCTGAATATGACTTCATCTTTAAGTGTAATCTATGTGATGTTCAATTTACTTCACGCATCTCCCGGGAAAAGTTTAAGAATTCCTGCAAAAAGAATCACAAAGGTTTTGAAATGAAAGTTCAACAATCAACAGGGTGTGTTCGAGGGGGACTTGAAAGTCACAGCCATCCCAATCTGCATCAGGTGATGAAGGGAAAGCTTGAAATGGAATTCGGGGTCATGTCATATTTTTACTTTATCTTAGTCTTTACTTTAAAGATTAAAAGCCTGTATTTTTCAGAAAGCTGAGAGGCCACTATCACAGAGCACTTGAAAGTTACCATCAAGAGCATTGATTGGATTGTGTTCTTGACATTTTCTTCCTGTCTTAAAAATCAACCAGGACCAGGAGTCTTCCCGCAACCACCACCAACGCCTTTGCCTTTGAGCTCACCAAACATGGGCGTGTTCTATCATGAAGAAGAGCCACCAAACCTTTCTAAGAGATGCAAGTGCCTCTCTGCAGCGCTCAAGGAAGCATTCTCTCAGTGCCATACTTTTGATAGACAGCTCTCGCGGTCAACCCCCGAAGAGGAGTATCCGATGAGCGATTCCGGTGATGAACAGGAAGTAATGATTTCTCCTTTATGTCAAAGTAAAAGAACAATTGTCGTGTTTTCCTCTTACCAACCTTTTTAACGTTCATGTGTTTGCTGTGTCGTACTGAATCAGTTCGGAAAGGAGTGTTAACTCATCGGCTTTGATTGTATCCACTCTTTTGGCAAGGAACTTTATATGAGCTTTATCCACGAACAGACAATTGCATTTGTCAAATTAGCCATGAGAAACCTTCTAGATACAGGAAGACTCGCCCCATTGCGATCAGAGCTGGAATCTCGGATCAAATATGACCTTTGTAATGAGTTGTCGGTGCTTCTCAGGAGGTTGTATCGGAGATTCGCAGTCGAGCCATGGAGAAGCTGAGGCGCAAGGCGAACTTCACTATGGACAGCTTTTCCTTTGTCTTCTCCCCAGGCATGGATGAGCTTTCTTTCACCCGTCAAGAGGAGGCTGATCACGATGAAGACGACAAGGAGGAATTCGTGACCGTGAGGAGCTGTTTCACCTGCTGCTCAAGCGCTGCAACTGCAAGCAGGGACGAGTTCATGACCGTGAGGACCAACTTCTCGCGGTGCTCAAGCTTGAATGAGATGATGATCCAAGAAATGCGGCGGCGCTCGATCATTCAGGAGTTCTGTCACTGCCAGGGGTGGCCATTCGGCCTGTGCCGGAAGCTCTTATTGCTTCCGCCTCTGCCCAAGTCTCCAACAGAGTCATGGTCATGGAGGAGAGGCACTAGGCTGAGAAGGATGCCCTATATTTAGTGCTTCTTTGATCTGGGTACTCTTTGGTGATTGTTCATGTAATAAATGTAGTTTTGGGCGAAGTTGGTCACATTGCTGGAGAATTGTCATCTTGTCAGCTTACAGCAAACTAGAGAAAGTAGGGAAAACAGAAATAGAGACAGGTTTACTCCAAGCTGAGATTGAAGATTGTGGATGAGTTTCCAGCATATTTTGAGGCATCCGATTTGCAAAGAGGAGTATACTAAGCGAAGATGGGTCGTCATCTGATTGAATAATCGTCATTTCAAACTCTATGTATCAGTTCTGAGTTATATCATCAAATCGCTCTGAGCGTTGTCGACAGAGGGCTATCTCTTGCTCTGAATATGGAAATCTCACTCTAACATGAGTCCCGTCCAAATGGGTTCGAAAGTTTAGTGATCTGTCAATTACTTACCAATAATATTCATCAATACAGAAACCACCAAAGGAACATCCATTCTTTTTTTCACTTTTCTTCAGGTTCTTCTTCTCCTTAGAACACACGTTATTTAGGATCATGGGAAAGGTCATGTTTTGGCACTGGAAGCAACTATAATCGACCATCAAATAGGAGCAAATTCGAAAAAAAAAAAAAAATTGCACAACAAAAAACGTAAGAACATTTCTTCATGACCAATCAAACCTGGGAAAATATTATAAGAAACATCCTCATCCCCCAATTTATGTCAACAATTAGAGTCCTTTATTGAAGGACAGATCAACTCAAAATTTTTATTTGGACCCATTTCAACTGCCAAACTTCCTTCCAAATGCCCAAAAACAAGATCACAAAGGCAAGCTGCAGAGTTTTGATGACACAAGATAAAAATGAACTCCATGGTTTAAGCTCTTTGCTCAATATACGATCCAGCAAGTCCAGAAGTTCCAAGAACCGTAACCTGCAAAAGCAAGACCAACCCAATTAAATTTCCAGAGGAGAATGCTCATATGACTCATTACCCATCAACTATATCATCATATATCATCTCATGATTAGATACAGGCAAATGCAACTCGCCAAAGTTGTGAAGATTCTGACCAAAATTGTGCGACAAACAGAGAGAGAGAGCACGCCAATTTTTTTTTTTTTTTTTTGGGTTGGGGGGGGCAGTTGTTTGTATTTACATAAAGCGACTCAACATCAGCATCAGTGACCCTGTGTTGTCCATGGGATTGAGGGATATGAAACAACTGTTAATCACCCATTCCCTGAAAAAGGCAAAATCAAGTTGCATACATTGCCTGAAGTAGTTACTCTCCAGATGCTGGAGCTTTCTTGTGGCATAGCACACCATAAGATGTGATGTAAACAGCTACATAAAAATGAAAGCACGAAAAAAATTCTGCAAGGCCTGGTCATGAGAAACAATATCCTCACCTTTCCCCATTCAGAGCCAAGGCCTCCACATCTCATCTTTAAGTGAATCATCTTAGTTCCCAACTCTGTCTCTACTTTCTTCCGTAAATAAGCCTCATCAGGTCCAAATGCGTCCAGATAGGCAGTATACCGTTCATAAATTTTTCGAAGGGCACTGGCATACTCATCTGACAAGGGCTTTACATCCTGCAAGAAAAACATAAGTCATAGGTGTGAGAAAAGAAAAAATAGAAGGTACAGGAAGTGTTTGGCCTTCTCAATCATGAGGAGGACTTAACCTCGCCACTCAATCCAATACTGTCATCAAGTTCCATTTTCAATGATGTAAGCACACCAGTGAATTCCTCAACTGCTTCAGCTGCACGGTAAACGTTGGCTAAGACCTCTTGACCAGCCTTATCATCGGTATTCCCGGACAGTGCTTCTTTCACATCATGCACAACATTATCAGGAATCTCATCCCAGCTAGCAGCCATCAGATCCTTGAATGCATTCAAAACATTGGGATCTTTAAAGTCAGGCATGTGAGTAACATCTTCACTGAAACAACGTGTGCTCCCCATACTCATTCCGCAAGGGGGCCTGCAATCTATAAGGTTTGCACCAGAAAGAAAAGCTGAGATGATGGAATGCACCATAACAACTTAGAAACTGAAGCTTGATGGGAAGGAACACGCAATTAAAATGATAAGCAGAGACCAATTTGACCAACCAAACTTGCAGCTCAACAGAATTCATTGAAGATAACAGTCTGACACCAATGCAAGGAACTTTCTCCCACAGAACTAAAAAGATCATATAGAACCAACAGAGGCAAACATTGTAAAAATGCCAAGCATTAGCACCAACCAAGAAAACAATTAAGGACCATTCGATTGCATAAATCTCAGAAAACAAAGTCTCAGAATCTCAGCTCTCACAAACCCATTTCATATGCCAAGTAAAAAGTAAGACAAAGTCGGTTCCAGGATTATGATCATATTACCAAACAGGTTAATTTGAATTCATCACCACACAAGAATTACGCAGCTGACAACTAACATTGCATAGGATCATTTATGTATCTCCAGCTGTCCACACTTATAGGCTCTAGCCATGCCTTATTTGAAGAGCAACACTAATTCACTATTTGAGGTACCATTGACTAGTAAACGACACATCATTATATCATAACAACATCACAAAGCAACTTCACATAAGTCCCCATATATCTGAGATATACACAGAAAATAAAATGATCAGTGAAGATGCGTCGTCGCTCCAGATACCGACGTCCTCTACTTCTTTACATCCCTATGCACCTCACAAAGTGAAAGCTCCCAATTTTTCGCTAGGAATAGCCTAACTAAACCAGACACCCAGTTCAAGTTCAAACAAGAGTACCAAAATCCCACTCAACTGAAACCGCAACTAATGTAACCTCTCATCAAGAAGGAGCTAAATCAGTTGAATTTGAGCAGAGAAAGAGGAAGTCAGGAGCTAAACATGGCATCAGACAGAAATGCACCGCGAGTCCTCACATTCAACCCCACAGATCATGATTTCCCCAGAAGTAAAATCGACATGCCAAGGGCAATAGCGTTCCCCCCAGAGATCAATTACTTCCAAAAGTCCATCTTTTCGCTCTTAAGATATCCCACACAGAGAGTAAACTAATCAAAGCTCAAGAAAGGGAAATGAAATCAAGAAACGAAAAATCCACACCCAGCATCGAAGAAGGGAAGTGGGTATTTACCGAAGGGAAGGTTTCTGGTCGGAGGAGCCGAGACGGACTGACTGGAAAACCCGAACAAGCTCCGGGAGGGGACGGCGAAGTGGCGGGCCAGAGAGAGGCCGCCGCGGTGGCCGACGGCGGCGGCTGAAGACGAAGCGGGCCTGAAGCGGGCCGAAGCCGAGCGGCCGATGATGGATCGCAAGACCGCCATCTTCTTCTCCATTCTCGATCGATCAACTCGCTCCTGCCGCTTGAAGAATTCCTTCGATCGCAGAGACTTACCTCGTAACGAGTTTCGGTCGGAGTGTGCAGAAACCCGGGGCGACGTTCCTGGGTTTCTCTTTTGACATTGACAGTTCTTCCAATCCGGGTCGATCCACGGGTCGGTTTTTTTTTTTTCCTTTCCTTTCCCGGGTCTATCATTTTTAATCTTTTGCCTGCCGGCTAAATATTCCAATTGGCATTTTCATCTAAAAAAATTAAATTATATTGTTTTTGGTGAGGCCTAGTGACGCTAACCACAACCCTCAACAGATCTAAGCGAAGGTTGCCTGCTCAAACTCTTGACGATTGTAGGTGGCCTAACCTAGGCAAGTCGTGGCTTGGCGAGGGTCAGCCTTGCCCAGCTTAGTGCAGCCTTGCTTGCCTAGGCGAGGGCAAGCTGTGCCTTGCCGGTGACAAGTTTGGGCGAGGGCGAGGGTTGCCTTGCTAGCAGCGAGTGAGGGAATTAGGGATGCAACCTTCACCTTGGGCGAGGCCACCCTCAAAAGCACAACAAGGGCTGCTTGCTCGACCATGGCTAATGGCCAGTCATTTCCTGTGGTTGGCAAAAGGAAGAAGAAAGGGAAAAAAAAAAAAAGTAAAAGAAAAATTAATGTAAAATGGGAAAATCCCAAATAAGGACTCAAAGTGCTTTGTTTTTCTCAAAAGAGGACCTAGAGTGAAGTCTGTCTCAAATAAGGATCTAAAGTGGTCATTTAGTCTCAAAGAAGGACCTCACTCGTTGGTCGGTGAACAGATACATTTCCAATTCATATTCCGATGGCTGGATCAAGGGTATTTTTGTCCATTTCTTTTAAAAAATTTCGGTTGTCTTATTTATTATTATTATTATTTTTTGGGGTGAGTGGTTGCACTGTTCGTCTGTATTGCAATCCCCAAGCAAAGCCAGTCATAGAGAGAAAGAGAAAGAGTTAGAGAGAGAAAGGAAGCAGCGAAGAGGGAGCTAGTATGTTCTCTCTCTTCTTCCTCCTCCTCCTCCTCCCTTTCCTCGCTGCTTCCGCTCCGCATCCATACGGCAACGTCTCATACCACTTCGACTGTGGCGGCCACGCCCCCTCCGTCAACTCCTTCAACACCACGTGGCTCCCTGACTGCTACTTCACCAGCGGCGCTGCCGCCGTCGTCTTTGGAGCCCCTCCGCTTCCACCAGCCCCAGGAGAAGACTTTTCGCTACTTCCCCCTCTCCTCTGGCAAGAAGAACTGCTACGTTCTCCTCGGCCTCCCCTCCGGCCATTACTACCTCCGCACCTTCACCGTTTATGACAACTACGACGGCAAGTCCCACCCCTGGAGCTTTGACGCCTTCGTTGAGGGCACCCTCGTCTTCAGCTAGCGCTCCCCCTAGCCCTCCCCTGACCTCGCCGGTGCCACCGGCGCCTACTCGGACCTCTTCGCCTTCATCCGCGATGGCGAGGCCGACGTTTGCTTCTACAGCATTTCCACCGACTCCCCCGTGGTCGGATCCCTGTCACTCGTCCTGGTCAATCCACAGTCTTATCTGAGTGGGCAGCGATTTCATCCTGGTCAACTACGGGAGATTGGATTGCGGCGCCGGTCAGTGGGGGTCGGGTTTCAGTGACGACATCGACTACTTCGGCTGGTCCTGGCAGTTGGATTACAATGCTCGGACTGCCATCACGCGTAAAATCATCGATGCCATCTCGACCGCGAGCAGCATCATGGGGACTAATTAACAGCCCAATTATTTCCCCATGAAATTGTACCAGGCCGCGGTGACAGCCGTTCAAACGGGGGCCCTGGAGTATGAATTGGAGGTGGACGCCAAGTTGGAGTACCTGCTGTGGTTCCACTTCGCAGAGATCGATCCACCGGTGAACAAGGCGAGCCAGAGGGTGTTTGATGTCCTGGTGAATGGAGCGAACGCGACCAGGATCAATATCTATAAGGAGGTCGGGCGATTCGCAGCTTTCGATTGGCATTACAACGTGAAGAATTTGAGCAGTACTGTTTTGAATGTGAAGCTAGTGTGTGTTGTTAGTGCCCCATTGCTCAGCGGAATTGAGAACTACGCGTTGGTCCCTGTCGCTGCTGAGGCTACCTTCGCCAGATCTAGGGAGGGCTTGGCGGCTCACGCCCATTGCCAACAATGGGTGTCCAGCCCTCGTCGGCCCTCACCAATGGCCGACGCTTGCCGGCCCTTCCCAAGTTCAATGGTTTAGAGAAGAAGATGAATAGGGGATGAAGAAGATGATGAACAAAGTGCAACCATCGACCCAAAAAGAAAAAAAAAAAAAAACAAGAAAATCGAAATTTTTTAAAATAAATGGACAAAAATACCCTTGATCAAGCCATCAGAATATGAATTGGATTCATAGGTCGGTGAGTGAGGTCCTTTTTTGAGACTAAATGACCACTTTGGGTCCTTATTTGAGACAGACTTCACTTCAGGTCCTCTTTTGAGAAAATAAAGGCACTTTAGGTCCTTATTTGGGATTTTCCCATGTAAAATTGAACAAAATTAAATATTGTAAAAATATTCTATGTTAGTATTCGCTGTGTTTTGTAAGATGGCAAATATCCATGTCAGTTAATTTTGGCTAAAATTAGTCGAATAGACTCAATTGATAAAATGTGAAAATATTTGGGATTTCAAAAGCAAAATTGAAAAATTAAGTACTAAATTGGCAAAAGTGTAATGAGTTTAGGATTTTTAGATAATTTTTTTCTTTTTTATATCAAAAGAAAATTGTATTTATTACTTAAAAAGATACATAAAAAATTCATAAACTTCATAGAGTGAATAGAAGCATAGCAAAACCCAAAATATTGAATCCAAATCCAAATCTAGATAACAACTAGGACCAACAAGGCATTGATAGGGTTAAATATATGCTTATTCCACAATATCATATTTGTCAAGCAAAATAATCATTAGTTGATCTATGGATATCATAATGAGTACTGTTAGAAATTTCTTATCCAGTATGGTGTTGCCAATTGATAATATGCATTTATGTTTAGCTTCCTTTACACCATCACTGTACAAGTTAAAAAAATATGGATCTAATATTTGGGAGAGCAAATTTTTGTGGTTCAACGAGGCACCAGATCTCCTATGATCACCATAAAAGTTGGAGACAAAGAACTTATATACAAGTAGAGCATAAGGGCATCGAATCTCAAAAGCATATTTATTATACCAAGATCTAAATCGCGAGATAATAACTCTTAGATCTAGAACTAGATCGGAAGGATTATAAGACTAGGATAGGAAAATAGAGCTCCTAAATTTAGATCTAGAGAGAAGAGGAAATAAGAAAAAAGACAAAAGGACAAAAAAAAGTCAATTAAGAGGGGGAGGGGAGGGTGAGACTACCTGTACCTCGGACCCTACCCTCATGGTCAAAGGTTTAAAAAGCGGATGGAGAGAGAACAGTGAAGTTGTTGCTTCCATCAACAACCAAAAAGCTGATGGTCTCATGCTGGTAAATGTTTGCAAGTAGTTATTTACCTGCTATCTCAGAAAAGTTCAACCTGATCTGTAAGTTCCAATTTTGCAACAGGCAATCAGGAATATCAGGGTTGCAAATCTATTTACTTGCAAGATGGAAATTCACAACAACAACTCGAAAAAGAGACTAGGGCAATTCTAAAATTATGGAAGCTAGGCCAATAAAAGTGGCTCTAATATCATGATAGAAATTGAGAGAGAAAGTAATAGAGATATTGTGTTGTATTGTATTGTTCTATAATGCGTACAAGGTTCTTTTATAATACAAAGGAAAAGAAGAGAAAAGGAATATATATATATATATATATATATATATATATAAATGATTATAATTTTCCTATTCTCTAGACTAATCAAGGACGGACCAAATCAATTTGACCGTAATCGGTATCGGAGTCTCCGATTATATTTACAACACGTGGGTCGCAGGGTGCAAGACACGCATGGGTCGAAGAGAGAAAAAAGCGATGGAGATATGGCCATATATGGCCAACATTGACATATTGTCACAACATAAGTCAAAAAATTCGAAATGTCATATTCCTCTTGATCATTTTGTTAGTTCTCCCATTTATTCTACCCAATTCATGACTATCAGGTTGATGCAGTCACATTCATGTTGTCTTTCGCGAAAAATCCACTTCACATGAGAGTAGTCGTGCTAATAGATACCTCCAACATACATATCTATTTGAATTAATAAATCTTTTGATCTGCTAATGTATAGATTTAGACATAGTTAACATAGACATTTACAATAATTTCATTACAAGCAGTCGCTCTTTTTGCTACAATATTTACCCATTAATGTCCAAGATTCGAACCCAAAGTCTGAAAAATCGAATGGGCTAGAGAACAATTTTAATAATGATTGCTCAAGGGGGGAAGATTGAAAGAACAGGGCTTTGCCTTTTGAATTTCCCTCTTTTCTATGGGGGGAGGATAGGAACCCGCACCGTGCGATTGGGATGGCCCAAATAGAGGGGACCCTTCTTTCCCTTTTTCAATTTTCATGGTCGAGGATTTGGTCCTTATCCTTTGATCCGTTGTTGTCGGATCTCTCCGGTGGACCTTGTGGCGGCGAAGATGGATTGGTCGTAGGCGTCATGTCGGCCGTCTTCTTGACACTTTGCTGCTGATACACCCGCCTCAATCTCTCTTTTTCCTTCTTCGGTGCTTCTTGATGAGCTGACAGATGAAAGATATGCAATATAACCCACCTTTTTTTTTTTTTTTTTTTTTTTAATTAATATCTCAACATATGTTTCTGTCCAAAAGCAAAAGTGCTCGAAATTGAATATGATGAGGATAAGCGCACGCCGTTCGATCCATATGGCGTGCTCATGCATGAAGCGTATGAATCTGCAAGTGTAAGGAAAGGTCGGAGGTCGGAGTTGCTTACCGTCTTTGAAAATCTTGTCTTGAGCCAAGGCGGTGATCCGTTGCTTGAGAGCGCTATTGTCCACGTTCAGAATCAGGCTTTGATGATCCAGGAACGCGGCGACTCGGGCTGACAACGCCGATACTTCGCTTTGCACATACGTTGTAGCTCCTACGTTTACTGTAACTCGAAAAACAACACAGCAGCTCATGGCATCGATGCTGGCGTGCACAATTAAGTTCTTGGTCTCCCGAGTTGTCGTGAATAAGTAGAGCTAGATGCAGAAAAGATTTAATGGCGTACCTGCAATGTGGTTACACTCCGTTCCAGCTCCGAAGTGTACTGCAACTTCCTCACCCTCGACCGCTGAGCAGATTGCCGATTTGCCAAAATCCTGACATTTGCTAATATTTCACATGGTGTTCAAGACAAAAAATTTAATCTTTCCATCTCATGGATATATATAACCGTTATGTCTCAATGGATGTTTTTCATCATTTCGTCTTAGCTCTGTTGGAAGATATGCATCTCGACAGTATATTTAATTGATTCTAATCCGATTTGTACAGATCAATTAGGATTAGATCTAGAATAGATTGATTCATAGGATAATTACTTTCCTTCTTTATTCATACTCTTGTATTATAATAGCTAAGATTGTACATCGTTCAATTCATTGAAGACAATTGAATACGCAAAAATCCTCTTACAATTTCTCGAGTTCTTCAATCCCTTTCTCCTTTTTCTTCGTCTTCTCACAAAATCTAATGATTCTAATCTCACAAAATCTCACAAAAAAAAATATCGACTGCATATCAAGTGACTAGACCCACTAGCCACAATGCTGATCAGCCAATCTCTTATGGCCAATATCAACAGCTGATGCATGCTCTACAGAAAATGAAAACCTCCAACAAAGGAGGAAGTTTTTCAGGTATCTCACATAGCCTTATTAATTCAATTTCAAGAAAGGCATGGATTATTGACTCCGGTGCAAGCGATCACATCATTTGTGATAAAGGACTATTTACAAGTCTGAACGAAGGATTAATTCTTCTTGTTACTGTGCAATTACCCAACGGAAATATCATGAATGTGAAAGTTACAGGAACAGTAAAGATTAGTCCTCAAATTATACTCGAGAACGTTCTTTATGTCCCGGAATTTCAGTTTAATCTCATTTCTGTCTCAAGAGTATGCAAGGACAATTCATGCCGGGTATTCTTTGATGCTGACACATGCTTTTTTCAGGCCCTTTCGACTGGCAGACTGATGGGCTTGGGTAATCTTTCTGAAGGCCTTTTTTTCTGGACACATTTCCCAAGTAATTTCAGTTTTTCTAGTATTCCTTTGAATAAGAAATCATTGTGTAACTTGACTGCCAATGAAAGGAATTTTATTATGCACTTAAGGATGGGCCATAGTAATTTCTTTCCATATGCACAATGCAATATATGCCCCCTTGCCAAACAGTCTCGCACTCCATTTCCCTTAAGGAATACTCGTGCAAATGAAATATTTTCATTGATCCATGTGGATATTTGGGGCCCTTACCATACGGCCAATCATGATGGGTCTCGATATTTTCTCACCATAGTGGATGATTGTTCCCGTGCGACATGGATTTTTTTAATGCAGTCCAAGGGCCAAGCTTATTCTCATTTAAAGACGTTTATTGCTCTTTCGAAAAATCAATTTGGAAAGTCAATTAAACGGGTCCGAATTGATAACGGAAATGAGTTTTTCAGCCATGACTGCACTTCATTATTTTCATTCCATGGGATTCAACATGAAAGCTCTTGTGTATACACTCCACAACAGAATGGGGTGGTTGAGCGTAAACATAGGCATCTTCTAGAAGTTGCTAGAGCTCTTAAATTTCAGGCAGCAATTCCAGATATATATTGGGGGGAATGTGTTCTCACAGCAGGCTATCTCATCAATCGCATGCCTACTAGGGTACTAAATGGAAAGACGCCCTTTGAAGCATTATATGGCAAGGAACCGGAACGGACACACCTAAAGGTCTTTGGGTGTCTATGTTATGCAGCTATCGTAGGCCCTCGAGACAAACTGGATCCTCGTGCACGTCGCTGCGCATTCATGGGGTACCCTAACCTACAAAAGGGATACAGAGTCTTGGACCTATCCACAAAAGAATTTCTTGTAAGTAGAGATGTTTTATTTCATGAAAATGTCTTTCCCTTCAATAAAAAAACACTTTCCACTGAGGAATCCGATACTCTGAATATTCCTCGTCGGCCTATGACAGATGATACAACATATCAGGATCTCAATTACATACCATTAGCAGTTTCTACTCATGATCCTTATGTACAGATGGATCCCTTAGTGGCAGGACCTACTTCTGAGATGACTCAAGTCCCTGCAGATGTCTCAAGGAATTCATCTACCGATACTCCTGCTAATGAAGAAGTTGCAGAAACCCTTCCTACATCAACTGGGAAATCCACATCTTCACCTCCTTCACCTCCAAAAGAAGATCCTCCACGACGTTCTGGTCGAACAACATGACCCCCTACCTGGACCAAAGATTATGTATGTGCTGCTCTTGACTCCCCAGGTATCAAATATCCAGTTTCATCATATGTTTCTTTCCATAATCTATCATCAGAACATCGATGCTGCATCAGTAGATTATCAGAGGATAAGGAACCTGCCAGTTATCATGAGGCATCTGCAGATCCAAGATGGCAAAAGGCCATGGAAGCAGAATTACAAGCCTTGATAGAAAATAAGACCTGGGATCTTGTTTCACTTTCGCCCAATTGTAAACCCATTGGCTGTAAATGGGTATACAAGATAAAATATCGGGCTGATGGCTCCGTTGAAAGATTCAAGGCACGATTGGTTGCCAAAGGTTTCACTCAGCGTGAAGGATTTGATTATCACGAGACATTCTCACCTGTCGCAAAAGACGTCACAGTACGTTCATTCTTGACAGTTGCAGCTATTCGTGACTGGTCTCTGCACCAGATGGACGTCCATAACGCCTTTCTCCACGGAGATTTAGACGAGGAGATATATATGGATGTCCCTCAGGGATTACGGAGACAGGGGGAGAAGAAAGTATGTCGCCTCCGAAAATCCCTTTATGGGTTAAAACAAGCCTCCAGGCAATGGTACGCGAAGTTCACAAGTGCTCTTACGGCAGCAGGTTTTCAACAGTCCCGACATGATTATGCCTTATTCACGCGAACTGAAGGTATGTCACCCATTTATCTGATGATATATGTCGATGATATTCTTATCACTGGAAACGATGAAGTTGCCATAGGGAATTTTAAGAAGTATCTGCATGCAATTTTTCATATTAAAGACTTAGGAGCACCTACGTACTTTCTCGGCATTGAGATTGCACGTTCTGATCAAGGGATTTCGCTCAGTCAGCGAAAATTCATATTGGAGATCATTTCAGAGACAGGTTTATCAGGTTGCAAGCCAGCTATTATTCCCATTGAACAGAACATCAAATTGACCACTGCAGATTTCGATAAGGAAACTTCACAAGAAGATGATTTCACTTTGGAAGATCCCTCGAGCTATCAAAGGCTTGTCGGAAAACTCATATATCTAACGATGACTAGACCTGACATCTCTTATGCAGTGCAGACTCTTAGTCAATTCATGCACAATCCCAAGCAATCACACCTGAATGCTGCATTTAAGGTCGTGAAGTATCTGAAGAAATGTCCAGGTCTTGGAATACTCTTATCCAGAAGATGTAACATGGAGATGACGGCATATTGCGATGCAGACTATGCAACTTGTCCCATGAGCCGGAGGTCTGTCACTGGATATTGTATCAAATTAGGAGATTCCCTACTCTCTTGGAAGACCAAAAAACAACCCATTGTTTCTCTATCCTCAGCCAAAGCTGAATATCGAGCTATGGCTAAAACTACTTGTCAGATAGTATGGATTCGGGGCCTTCTTAAGGACCTTGGGATACAGGTACAAGGGGCAACAAAGCTATTCTGCGACAACGATGCAGCTCTTAAACTTGCAGCAAATCCTATAGTGCATGAGAGAACCAAGCATATAGAGGTAGATTGCCACTTTACACGAGACAAGATCTTGGAAGGAGTCATTGAAACAAGAGGAATTGGGACAATTGAACAGCCTGCAGACATCTTCACCAAACCTCTTTGTCAAAGACAACACACATATCTTCTAAACAAGCTAGGTGTCTTGGACATATACAAGCCACCAGCTTGAGGGGGAGTGTTGGAAGATATGCATCTCGACAGTATATTTAATTGATTCTAATCCGATTTGTACAGATCAATTAGGATTAGATCTAGAATAGATTGATTCATAGGATAATTACTTTCCTTCTTTATTCATACTCTTGTATTTTGATAGCTAAGATTGTACATCGTTCAATTCATTGAAGACAATTGAATACACAAAAATCCTCTTACAATTTCTCGAGTTCTTCAATCCCTTTCTCCTTTTTCTTCGTCTTCTTACAAGCTCTTAACTCGTTTCGGGTCGACAAATGGCATCGGCATTGGAGGAAGCTTGAGCGGCCTTGCCCGCATCCGACTCTGCCTTGCACGAACCATTCGCCTCCAACATTCCAGGTTCAGTTTTAGGTGATTGCCGTCGCATCACGAGGTACGCATTTGCCGGGGCTGGCTTGATCTCTTCGTTGTTGCTGTTCTGATTCGACGGCTTGGATGGGCCGGAGGAGGAGGAGGCCCTGGGCAGCAGCGCGGCAACCGTGACGGTCATGCTCCCGTCTTCTGAGAACATGGACATGAGCTGCTTGTCGTCCAGGCAGTCGCAGCTACTGTAGCCGGTGTCGGGGCGGACTGAATTCCGGTACTCCCCGGCCTTGAGGAAGGCAATCAAGTCGCTAGCCAACCTCTAGTGGGCCCTGCGCCTCGTGGATGGGAACTTGAGGAACTCTCGACCCATGAAGGCTGGCAGCTGCTGCCGGTGCTGCCACCTGCATTGCCAGGGTGAGGGAATGGAGGCTATGTGACACCCCTGAACCCAATGGGATCGCCACAGTCTATCATTCTCTCATAATTAAGCCAATAAATACTTGGGCATTTTTTTTTTATTCGGTCCCAGCGCAGTTTAAATATTTGCGGAAGCGTAATCTTTTCAACTCTCCCTTCACACAAACATAAGACAAATGCACACCAGCTAGACATCAAGGAAAGAAAACCGAACCATTTTATTTACGTATTTGAGAATGGGTTGATCTCGGGGTAGGTACATACAAAAGTAAGCCATCGCATCATCTAGTGTGGCTTATACTCAAAAAGGAACACCTCTACCCCTTCCTCACGGATCTCAAAAGAGCGACCCATCTCTCCTTGGTATCGGTCATGTCCAAAAAGACCTTCAGCTTCTAGCCTTTCCCCCTCACGCAGCAGCTACACCCATCCAGGCGCATCAGGTGGTGGAGGAGGTAACATCCCTCGCATCATCCCATCCTGGCGCACATGAATGGAGATGAACTCTGGGTGACCGGGCCATCGAGGTAGGCCCACCTCATATGAGACAATCACACGAACCCGGAGAAATGACAATCCAGGAACTTGGGGACCTGCCGATCACCATCACCTCTATATCTACATCGGACGGTATACCATAAAAGGTGCCCCGCGTGACAGTGGAATCGGCATCTCTAAGCTGAAATGTTAGTCCCCAAAAAGGGGTGAGTACAACCACTCAGCAAATAAATAATTCCCTATGGCTACTCAAGCATCACACAAGACATCACAATTAGAGTCCATATACATGAAATTGCATCATATAGGAATACATCATCACACTTCCACATATGTGTCACATTTCACCATAAGGATCCATTCATCTATATATTCAAATCCAATACTCATGCATACCTATCACCATATGCATCAATTCAAGCTCATGCATACATGTCACCATATGCTTATACACATATACCATGCCATGTCTATGCATACATACCACCATATGCATATTCACATATACCATGCCATGTCTATGCATACATACCATCATATGCATATTCACATATACCATGCCATGTCTATGCATACATACCACCATATGCATATTCACATTTCAATTTTCACAATTTTTAATTGGCTTTTTAATGCATTCCCGGCACACACCATCCGGGCTTCCGGCCCCTCACATTCCGGGCATCTCGCACCCCAACTGACATCACGAGGAATCACGGCACACACCATCCGTGCTTCCGGCATTTACACTCCCTGGCCGAGCATCTCGCACCCCAACTGGCATCACGAGGCATCACGGCACACACCATCCGTGCTTCCGGCATCCCCTACGCTCCGGGCATCCCAACTCCGGGGCCATCCAGATTTACGCACACAGGGCTACTGGGCATCCGACATTTTCACTCCCTGGCCGGGCATCCCGCAACTCCCGGGGCATTGTCGGCTCACACCATCCGACAGCCTTCTCATTTATCATGAGATATAATTTATGCATGGCTAAATCTTACATGGCATACAACGTGATGCACATATTCAATATCATCATGATATGCTAAGAATCATTATTTATGTACCATGGTAAAACACCTGGGGTCATATCAATCATCTAATTCATGTCATCTAATTTTGCTCATATATTTCCTTTATTTAAATTTATTAAATTCCAATATACATGTTTCAAGAAAATACTCAAAAATCAAATACTCAATTAATCTTCAAAATTATGGGTTTGCATAAGGGATAGTCAAAACATGATAAATTATTTCCCATGAAAAATTTATAATTTCAGAAGTCATTATGTGAAAAAGTAATACTTAACTTTTACAAAGGAAAATTCTGAATCCCTCAACTTACATCAATTCGGCATTCTCCTCATTTAAATAACTAGATGGCCTCTAAAAATTACAAAATTTAACCACAGCACAGACAAAACATAGAGGTACAACATTCAAGAAGGATCCAAGTCCAAATGGTCACCACATAAAAAGATAAAAATTAATTAAATCAAACGGCTAACACTAATATACACGGTTTGCACCATTTTTCAATTTAATTAAAATTAAATATTAAACGAGCTTCAAAAATTATAAAAATTTACCACATAATAGCCAAGATGCTAAAGTATGTTTTTCATTAAGGCATTCGGGTCAAATTCATTTTAAATAATTAAGTGTAACATTTTTAAGCTACTGCTCCAACATCGTTGCATTCCAGTTTATGCCCGATGATAATATTCACCTTTCCTCAAAATTAAGCAACCAATTGGCCTTTAAAAATTTATAAAACTTTACCGTATGATCCACAAGACTCTAATATAAGTTTCTCATGAAGACACTTAGACCAATTTCATTATAGAAAATTTATTATAAGTAAAAAGAATTTCTGCTCATAAAACGATGTTCCCAGCACGTCCTTCTTCCGAAATCAGTACGTATGACCAACCTATTGTGATTCTTTTTCTCTAAATTTTTGATATGTTCTTGTTTAAAGGATACTCTTCAACTTTCATTTAGAATCGAAGTGAAAAATCCAAAGGAAAACCCTCTTATAGGCCGTCGAAGCTACTGATGTCCAGTACAGTTCACCCGGTACTCACGTTCTCAGAAAAATCGACCTTTCCCTAGGCTATTCTCGTTCATTTGGTCTCAATTTTTGATATGTTGTTCCTCTTCATGTTCTTTACAATTTTCACGAAGACATCGAAGCAAGATTCTCAATAGAATTTTAGATACAGCAACCAGAATCACTCGGACTCAACATGCATCACCAGATCTGAACATTTTCTTAGAAAATAGAGTTCACCCCTCAAATCTTGTCCTTTTTCTCTCAATTTTTAGTATGTTAAAATTCAGAATGTGCTCTTTAAATCTCATGAAGAAGTCGAGATGAAATTCTCACTCCAAAGTGACATGAAAGTCCATCTAAGTTTCTGGCGCATGCGGATTCACACAAAACCGAAAACACCAGCAAGCAAACCCAGTCCAAAACCTTACTTCCAGCTCACACCATCCACGATTTCTACCACAAAACCACACTAGATCCACACCAAGACATGCAAAAGTAGATGAGGGAACTAATCACTTGCCTTAGACTTAAGAAAATCGAGCAAAGAGGGGTGATGGACACGGCGGAGGTACGGCAGCTCTCTCTCTCCTCTTCCTCTCCTCCTTCTCTTCTTCCTTCTCTCTTTCTCTCACTCTCTCTCTCTCTCTCTATGCCCGTCGAAGCCCCCTTAGAACCGGTCCTCTTCCTTTTATTTCCCCACTAAGACATCATTGCAGTCATCATTACATGCAATGATGTCTTTTAACACTTGGTTTACATGCAATTAAACCGGTCTTCCCCCCCTTGCGTCGGTCGCCCATGGTTTATGGGTCATGGGCCGGTGGCCTTGTGGGCTTGTGGCCGGCCCACTTGGCCCGTCGCAGCCTACTCAAAATCGGCCCAATTTCTAAATTTAATTAAATAAATTTTTAATTAATTAATAATAACAATTTTCTTGATTAGATTAAATCAAGAATTTAAATCAACTTATAACATAGACAACCTCAAATCACATAGCCAAAGTCTTGTGTTATTAATATATATTCCTTACAAGCTCATGGCCGAATCTCGGTACGAGTCATGGGCTATTTTACTGCTAATTACAATCACAAAATTTTCCTCGCCTATCCATATCCCAGAGATTCTTAGTAAAAATTCCGGGATGCCACAGGCTAGCTTGAGGCGATGAGATGGGAGACATGCGGGGGTCGTGGGGGTTGCGCCATGCAATTTGCGATCTGGCAATTTGCGATCTTTTGGGACTTCAACCAACAACAGAATGTCACGACCAATGAACAAGGCGAGGCGAGCGAAAACAAGAACGACTGGCAATCGGAGTTGGTAGAGATCACGAACGGAAGAGATTCAGAGAGGGTTTAGAGAGAGAGGGAGAGGGAGAGAATTGAACACGGACGTCGAGCCGCGTCAGTCCTAGCTAAAGGCACTGTTCTATTGGCAAGCACCTTAAAGTATGATGGGCTTGAGAATACTAGTCAGCACGGTACAGCATATTCAAACCGGAACGATCGTGAAGTGTGGAATTCTTGTGAGCATATTGCCGAGGATTGTCTTAGGATAGACGCTCGATTCACTTTCTGCTCGAAATTACTTATGCCTAGTGAATCTGACTATCTTTGGCCTTTGTCAGGTTTACCCCAGTATGATCCACCACCTTCTTCCACGGTAAGGTAATGCCTTGTTGTCGGTGGAAATTTCAGTTTGTGACTTCTGATTTCCTAAGTTTCCTCTGGTCATTTTTCTCCTTTGTGTTGAAAGATTGTATAAGAACTTTAACATAGTGGGGGTATGGGGCTTCTGGTGGTCGGATTGGTGTGATTCTTGGTAGAGAGTAGCTCCTCTGCTTGCTCTTCCTTCCCTCTGAAGTTTGTAGCTTGGGAGGAACTGCTCCTCGAGATCCCTCTCTACCCGTAGCTGCTTTCCTCGAGCGTCTAGTGCATCCTCACTTGCGGCGGTTCTCTTCAGGCGGGAGTTTCAAGCTGAGTTTTGGTGGGCGATTATTCTCTGCTCTGAGGACTCTCTTCCGCTGTCCCAGGTTTAATTCCCCTGCTCTCTTGCTCTATCCCTGAGTGTGAGTTCTTGCTGCGGTGCTGGGTTCTGCTGTCTATTCTGTTTCGGAGTTGCTTGGGAGGACTTGCTAGGTGTTTCTCATTCGCTTGTGAGGCTATGGTGATTTGGGCTCGGCTTGCCCTCCTTGGGATGGCTCTTACCCTGCTCTAAGTCTCGCCGCCCACCAGGTGCTTGATCAAATGTCTCAACCAACTTCTGCTTCCAGAAATGCGGGCCTCCAGACCCGTGAGGCTGTGAAGTCCTCTGGGGCTGTCTCGGCGCGTCTGAACACCTCCAATGGGGATCGCCTCGGGCAACCTCAGCACCTTAACACCTCTGGAACTTCTAGGGGTAGATCTAGAAGCAAAAGCAAAGCTCGATCGTCCTCCAGGAATGCTCGAGCTCCTCCATCTTTGAATGCTGGTCAACAACCAGCGGCGCCCAAGACTTGGGCAAATGTAGCTCGCCTTGCAACGCGAGGCCCTCAACTAACCTATTCTCCCCCTACTTTTGTGGATGGCAAGGCAATCATCAAATTGCCGGACGAGGTGTTGGAGGCCGTTGATCCTAAATGGAACAATACCTAGTGGGGCACTTTGTTGGTAGAAAGAAGCTCCCTTTCAGAATGGTAGAGCAGTCCCTCAAGCATACTTAGGGGAATAAACTTGCGGAAATTATCTCCAACTCTCAGGGATTTTACTACCTCCACATCCCTGATCAAAGGTTTAGAAGAAAAATTCTTGAGGAGGGGCAAACCACCGTGGCTCGTGTGCCGCTGGTGCTTCGTCAGTGGGAGCCGTTGATGGACCTCAAAAAGGACAACCAATCGGTTGTGCCTATTTGGATGCGCATCTTGGATGTGCCTCTTGAATGTTGGACCATTCCTTCTTTGGGCCACATTGCAAGCGCGGTGGGGAAACCGCTCTTCATGGATCAACGCACAGACCAGGTAAAGTCTGCATCGTATGCACGTGTATGTGTGGAGATCAGGGCCAACCAACCTAGATGCAAGGTTGCTGAAATTGAGCTGAAAGGGGTAATCCGCTCAATTGAAATTGAATATGAATGGCTTCCTTCGGAATGCCTTCATTACGGCTTTTTTGGACACAATTGTCGGGCTCCCCCTCGTCCCCGAGCGGCTCGTGCTCCTGCTCAGCATCAACCTGCAGCTGCTCCAAAGGTGCAAGCCCCTCCGGTTGTCGCTGATCCGTCCCCAAGTCAGGTCCAGCAAGAAGGATCTCTTCCTGTGGCCGCCCCTCCCTTGGTGGACGTCCCCGTGAAACTTGCAACCGTAGAGGCTCTCACACATGTTCCGATGCTGGTTCCCATTCCTCCAGTTGAGGAACAGCCCTGGAGTCAGGTCAAGAGGAAAAATAGGAAGAAGAAGAAGGCCGCCAAAGGAGGTGAGTCATCAAGATTTGTTTTCGGTGATGTAGAGGACTTGGTCACGGCAGTGGATTTCTCTCCCAAAGAAGGGGCTTCGGCCAGACCTATGGTGGGAGTTGTGGATCGTTCGGAGCCCCTTAAAGGCCCTCTTGTTGTTGAAGGTCCTTCTGCCAGTAGCAAGGTGCCAGCTGGTTATGATCCGCCTCCTGCAATAGTTCTTTCTCTTGCGGCGGGTTCAAGGTCGGTATTGGACTGTGCCAAAGTCTCAAACTGCGGAGAGGCTGCTATGCCTCTTGCCTTTGATGCGGAGAACGATGATCTCTTGTCCTTAGATTCAGCCTGCTCCTCTCCTAAAAAGGGAAAAGCTGCAAACTCAAAGGTGGAAGCATTCCAAGAGAAACTCTTGGTTATAGATCCGGACCCTGGCCCTAAGGGAAAGGATGACCATACGGCTTCCCAAAGCCGCAAACCTTCTAAACAGAGGTAGGCCTCTTCTCCTGGCCTTCTTTGTTTGTTTTTGTACATATTTCTTTATGCATTTTGGCTTCTGGAACGTTAGGGGTCTTATGGGCCCTCTGAGAAGAGCTGAAGTGAATAATCTAATCCGATCTAATAGCTTATGTTTGATTAGCTTACTGGAGACTAAAGTCCCTGAGTATTTGTTTCAGCCCTTTTCTGATAATCTCTTACTGGGTTGGAAGTGGGTGGCTAATTATGACACTTCTCCGAATGGGCGTATCTGGCTCGGTTGGAATCCCTTCTTTCTTAGTTTTGAAGTGACCTCTTCCAGTGACCAAGCTATCCATGGCAAGACGACCCTCCTCTCATGTGGTAGTTCCCGCTACATTTCGGCTATCTATGCGGCTCACTCTTTTGCAAGTCGAAGACCTCTTTGGGAGGACTTGATTCGAATGAGCTCTTTTGTCCAAGGCTTTCCCTGGTTGGCGGCAGGGGATTTTAATGCTATAAGAGACCCTTCAGACAAGTTTGGAAGCTACGATACATGGCCTTCTCAATTCAATGACTTTAAACTCTGCTTGATGAGGGCTGAGCTGGAGGATTTGAGATATTCTGGCCTTCGCTTCACTTGGTTTACTTCTTCTGGTGCTTCTCGGAAGGCGAGGAAGATAGATCGGGTTTTGGTGAATGCCTCTTGGATCTCTCAGTTCTCTTTCTCCCAAGCGTCTTTCCTTACGCCAGGCATCTCGGATCATTCTCCGATGGTGGTGAAGGTCTCCAACCCAATCCGTCGGAGGAAGCCCTTTAAATTCTTCGAGTTTTGGATGGAGCATCCGTCTTTTCCTGGCATGGTGGAGGAGGTTTGGGATGCCCCAGTCTATGGTGCGCCTATGTTCAGGTTGGTCTTTAAGCTTAAAGCCCTTAAACACCGGCTCAGACAGTTTAACAATGCATCCTTTTCCAACATTTCCGAGAGGGTTGCCGTTTCTAGGGAGGCTTTTAGACTTGCTCAGCTTGATCTTCAGCTGGACCCTACCAACGACTTCTTGGCTGAGTTGGAGAAGGAGCATCAAAAAACCTATGTGGACTTGAGGAACAAGGAGGGATCCTTCTTCAGGCAGAAATCAAGAATTAAGTGGCTGACTTGTAGCGATAAGAACACCAAGTTCTTTCATTACTCGGTCGCCTCTAGACATTTGAAGAATAGGATCCTAGCTGTTCGTGACAGGAATAGGGCTTTGATCTCTTATCCGAACCTTGTTCCTATCACCTTTGTCGATCACTTCCGGGCTGTTATCTTCTCAGTCACTGAGATCTGGGCCATCCCTGGATGATATTCAGCAGGTTATCTCCTCCCCTCTGAGTGTGGATCAGCTTAGCTTTCTCTCTAATTCTATTTCAGCTGATGAGATTAAGGAAACATTTTTCTCCTTAGCCAGAGGCAAAGCCCCAGGACCAGATGGTTTTGGGGTCGAATTCTTCTTAAGAAACTGGGAGCAGGTTGGCCCCTTAGTGGTTGAAGCTGTCTCGGACTTCTTTATTTCGAGCAGGCTCCTGAAGGAAATCAATTGCACCATCTTAGTGCTTATCCCGAAGATTCCGAATGCGACCGCGGTGGGTGACTATAGACCTATTGCACGTTGTAATACAATTTATAAGTGCATCACCAAGGTGATTGCCAATCGAATTGCCTCTGTTCTTCATGAGATTATTAGTCCCTACCAGAATGCTTTCATAAAAGGCAGGCGTATTAGGGACAACATCCTTCTAGCGCAGGAGTTATTTGCAGGATTCCATCTTCAGCCTTTCACTCCTAAATGTGCGGTGAAGGTGGACCTCCAAAAAGCCTATGATACGGTGGACTGGGATTTTCTTGAATTGGTTCTCCACACCTTTCATTTCCCAGATCACCTCATTAGACTCATCATGGTATGTGTTCGCACCCCCATGTTTTTCATTTCCTTGAATGGTGATCTTCACGGTTTCTTTTCGAGTGGTCGTGGTCTCTGACAGGGCGATCCTATGTCCCCATACCTCTTTACTCTTGTCATGGAGGTCTTCTCCGGGATCCTAAGTGCTAAGGCGGCCCAGCAAGGATTCAAGTTCTCTTGGAGATGCAAGGTGACTAGGTTGTTGCACCTCTTCTTCGCGGATGACGTCTTTCTCTTCTACCGTACGGATTTGGATTCGGCCTCTCTCCTCAAGGAGGGGCTTGACTTATTCTCAACTTGGAGCGGACTGATTCCGAACAACAACAAAAGTGACATCTTTCTTGCTGGTGGCTTGGTGGAGTTAAGGAACAGCATTAGAGATCTTTTTGGCTTTGTTGAAGGTTCTCTTTCGGTGCGTTACCTAGGCGTTCCAATCATCACATCCAGGTTTGGAAAAGGTGATTGTATCTCCTTAGTGGAGCGTAGTACGGCAAGGGCGCAATCTTGGACGCATCGGTTTCTTTCCTTTGCTGATAGAGTCCAGCTTATAAGGTCAGTCCTCCATGCAATCCAAGCGTACTGGGCTTCTGTTTTTACAATTCCTTTGGCTGTATTGGATCGTATTGAACAGATTCTCAGGCAGTTCCTATGGAAAGGCCCTAACCTTGGCAAAGGCGGTGCAAAAGTTTCCTAGGATGAGGTGTGCCTTCCCAAGGAAGAAGGTGGTCTTGGCATTAGGAGTCTTAGAGATTGTAATAAGGCCTCCATGCTCAAGCATATATGGATTCTGTTCACTGACAAGGAATCCTTGTGGTGTAAATGGATCCATTCCACTTTTCTGAAAAGGAGAAGCTTTTGGATAGTGAAAGTTCCGGCCTTATGCTCTTGGGCATGGAAAAGGATCCTTCACCTACGATCGGAGTTCAGACTGCACTTCCGTTGGCGGATTGGAGATGGTCGCGCTATCTCCCTCTGGTATGATCATTGGCACAAGGTTGGTCCTCTGAACCTCTCTATTTCCAAAGCCTTTATTTCAAGCTCCAGTCTTTCTCCTTCGGCCTCTGTTGCTGACCTGTTCACTCCTGAGGGCCAAGCTTTTAAATCAGAGATCGCTTCCTGAGATTATCCTATCCCTTCCCTTTCCTCCTCACCGGATTGTTTTTCATGGAACGGTAGTTCTGATGGGCTCTTCTCGGTCTCTTCCGCCTAGAATCTTATTAGAAGAAAGAAGGACAAGATTGAGTGGCATTCCTTTATCTGGAACAAAGTCATCACACCGAGATACCAATTCAACCTTTGGATTATCACGAAGAAGCGTCTTCCCACGCAGACTTTGCTCATGTCGGTCGGCAGGATTGGTTATGAGGTTGCCCTTTCTGCAAGATCACTCCGGACTCGATTAATCATCTCTTCTTTGAGTGCTCCATCACTGCTAGCGTGGCTTTCTTCTGGGCGGTGAAGTGTAATCTTCCCTGGCGGAATAGGACTTGGGATGAGAACCTCCATTGGGCTATTAATCTTCTCACTGGGAAGGATTTCTACCGCTCCATAGGTTGGTTCTCCTTTGGCGCCCTCTGCCATCTAATTTGGAAGTATAGAAACGATAGCCTCTTCAGAGACCAAGCGGCGTCTGCGGTAGCAATCAAGAAACACCTTATTAGAGTGGTGAAGGATAAAGCTTTCACGTTCAAGAACGTCGAGGATACCCTGAGAAATAGAAGACTGCAGAGGAATTGGGGAATGGATCCAGCTATCTTCGCAACCACCCTCCGGCCCCCTGATGGTCCTTCTCTTTTCGCTTTCCTTGGTTATTGCCTTTTGGCCTTGTTTTGGCGTGTCTTTTTGAGGTTGATTGGTGGCCCTGCGTGGCCTTCTCTTCCTCATCTCTTGCCTTGTGTTTGGCGTGTTGTAGAGGTTGTGGGATGGCCCTGCGTGGCCGTCTCGTTCCTCATCTCTAGCCTTGCCTTTGCTTTAGCTGTAGCTAGCTTTGGCCGGTCTGTCGGTTTCTCTCTGCCTGGCTCCCTTCCACTCGCCTAGATATGTCTGGGTTAGTGTAAGTTTTGCTAGAGCCTGGTTCTGTATTAATTGGTTTAAGCTCTTTATATATTTATTACCTTTTACCAAAAAAAAAAAAAAAACTTTAACGTAGTGGGAATGCCACAGGTGAATGCATGACAACTTCATCATCATTCGTACTGAATTCTCAGACAGAGCCCCCTTCAAACCAAAGCTATCATGGCAATTGTGTTAGACGCAAATTACGAAACCCCAAGATCTCCATAACCATAACAAGATCATGCATAATTAGGTAGAAAGATTAACGCACCTAGGATCCATTGTTCTTGAAGTATAAGCAAAAACACAATGTTCTTTGCGCAAATCCTTCTCCTCTATTGCCCTCCGTATCACTGGCTCAATGAGGTGGCCCCCTCACGTTTAGCGTTAGGTTTACGCTCCTTAGGTGAGGATATGTGAGAATTAGGGTTAGAGGAGAGATTTGAGCACTATTTATAGAGTTTCCAGCCAGTCCTTCTCATTACGGGCCAAGTTCAACTCGGCCCACACTAGCCAGCCCCATATTAGACTAATTAGAAAACCTTCTATCTCACCTTAAACCAAACCCCGTAAAATGGTAAACGTTAAACGGTAAATTACAATGTCAATTAATTTAGTCCACATTAAGGAAAACTCTTACATTCTCCCACTTGGACTATGTTAATTGAAATTGTATTGTATGTGCGCACATTGGTCCATAGATAATTCTTAATAGTCAATCCTATCTCATAAAGTCTCCAACACCGAATCATGGCGGTAACTGCATGTATGCACACAGAGCGTTCCATGGTCACAAGTGCTTTCAACTATATTGATATGGATTCAATATGGTAATGTGGCAAATGGCTAACATCTCTCATAGAGAGATCCATTTGTCAGTCACAATTCTCTTACCTTAGGTGACACAAAAGCTTGTGCCACAAGAGAATGAAATTATGGTTCTAATGAACCCATATATGTCTTGTCCTTATGGTTAACCTTTCTTTATGTATCACAAGACATATGCACAAGGTTAATAATCGGATGCCCCTAGCCTTCACTCAAGGTTTAAGTAATACCTTGAGACTTTATCAATATGTATTCAACATGATAACAACACATTCATAAATATTTTATTGAATGCAAAAGTTGATACATATCAAACCGTTATTAAATGTGACGAACCACATATGTGAACTTTATCAGAGTAAAGCCAAAGTAGCTCCCACTAAACAACAGTATCCGAAGATACTCGTAGGCCCATGCTAATGACATGTCACTCAAATACACATAGGCGTAGGCCTTTAGTTAGTGGATTTGCAACCACATCATCTGTGAAAATATGTTATATTATAAGTCACCTTTCTGTACCCTTTTTTTATAGTCAAAAATATTTGACCGCCATATATTTAGACCCCTTGAGACATTTGTTATTAATAAAAATACAACAAATTTATTATCTCAATACAACCATATGAGTCTATCTATAAAGTCAAAACAGTCAACTCCTTCATAAGGTTCCGAAGCATAATAGCTCAAGTAACAGTCCAAAATAAAGTTACAAACTTTACTTACATAGTGGACATAGAACTTTATTTACTACACTGCACTTCCTGCTAACATAAATATGTATCTTGTTATTGATATTATATCATTCTAACAGCCAGCAAAGTTAACATATAATCTCTTGTTCTTTTAAAATACCTTAAAACCTTCTTGGCAACAACCCAGTGATCGCGTTCTGGATTCAATTTATATTTGTCTAAAAGTCCCATCGCAAAGACGATATTTAATCTAGTGCAAAATCAAGCATATATTATACTTTTAAGTACACTAACACAAGGTACGCCATTTAACTAGATTTTCTCAATGTCTATTAAATCACATGTATATGGTGTATGTGAGATGTAAATATATCCCTGGTATGAGAGAGTTTTAAGGATTCAATTGAGTTGTGACCGCCAAAGTGGCACACATGATTGGGTTTGAGACATTTTGGTCTCGTATGTTGATTGGGATGTCTCCTGGTCTAATGCATGGTTATATTCCCAAAGGAGGTGAGTGTGTATTAGTTTATGGAGGGATACATGATGATGTGGTTAATATAAGAGTTTTCCTTAATGTGGACTAAATTAATTGACATTGTAATTTACCGTTTAATGTTTACCGTTATACGGGGTTTGATCTAAGGTGAGATAAAGGTTTCTTAATTAGTATAATATGGGGCTGGCTAGTGTGGGCCGAGTTAAGCCTGGCCCGTAATGAGGGGGACTGCTTAAATCTCTCCTCTAACCCTAATTCTTACATATCCTCACCTAAGGAGCATTAACCTAATGCTAAACGTGAGGGGGTCGCCTCATTGAGCCAGTGATACGGAGGGCAATAGAGTAGAAGGATTTGCGCAAGGAACTTTGTGTTTCTGCTTCCACTTCAAGAACAATGGATCCCAAGTATGTTAATCTTTCTACCTAATTATGCATGTTCTTGTTCTAGCTATGGAGATCTTGGGGTTGCACAATTTGCGTGATATTAGAGCATTCAAAACACGACAGAACATGTCGATCACAGCTCCGCCTTTGCTGAGGTGTGGCAAAAAGTCGACAAACACAGACGGCCAAATTGAGGGGTACTCGAAGTAAATCAGGGTGACAATCACTTGGGCCAGCTTATTCTTAATAAATGCAGGACCCACCAGAATGCCGCTGCTCTCCTCATCATAACAACAACCGAAGGAAAACACCAACTTTCTAATGAATTCCTTCTCCTTGGAGCTCATCGAAGCATACTTAACGTGTATCGCTTCCTGCAAAGTCTGGAGACACCAGAACTGGACTTGCATAATCCGACAAAGCCGCAACTTCTCCACGCAGTCCCTGGAAATGGTCAGTGCTTCCTTCATTTGCTGGCAGTAAACGATGGCCCGCAATTTCAGCGCCGAATCGACCTCGCCCGACTCATCGAAACTAAGGATGATTGCCTTCTCGAAATCGTCCATTTCCACCCCCAAGAAAAACACAAACCCTACTCCCTTTCCCTCTCTCTCCAGCGCGCGATTCGCCATAAACCCTAATTCCCAACAACCGCGTGAATTGGGGGATGTCCCCCGATCAATCTGAATTCCCGATTCGGTAAAGCCGCTCAATCGATCCGTATCCGCAGCTACTTCGTCTTGTCGCGCATTTGAACCTCGAAAGTTGAAATTTTTCGCTGAGATTTCTAGTTTAGCCAAAGTAAAAGAGGACATCAAATGGTTATGAAGTTGTGAGGCTTTGGTTTTTCTTGAGGGGTGGAAATGGACGATTTCGAGAAGGCAATCATCCTTAGTTTCGATGAGTCGGGCGGCGTCGATTCGACGTTGAAATTGCGGGCCATCGTTTACTAGCAACAAATGAAGGAAGCACCGACCATTTGCAGGGACTGCGTGGAGAAGTTGCGCCTTTGCCGGATTATGCAAGTCCAATTCTGGTGTCTCCGACTTTGCAGGAAGCGATACGCGTTAAGTACATTTCGATGAGCTCCAAGGAGAAGGAATTCATTAGAAAGTCGGTGTTTTCCTTCGCTTGTTGTTATGATGAGGAAAGCGGCAGCATTCTGGTGGGTCCTGCATTTATTAAGAATAAGCTGGCCCAAGTGATTGTCACCTTGATTTACTTCGAGTACCCCTCAATTTGGCCGTCTGTGTTTGTCGACTTTTTGCCACAACTCAGCAAAGGCGGAGCTGTGATCGACATGTTCTGTTGTGTTTTGAATGCTCTGTACCACATGTTGGACGCAAATTGCACAACCCCAAGATCTCCATAACCAGAACAATAATATGCATAATTAGATAGAAAAATCAACGCACATGGGATTCATTGTTCTCGAAGTAGAAGCAGAAACACAATGTTCCTTGTGCAAATCCTTCTCCTCTATTGCTCTTCGTATCACTGGCTCAATGAGACAGCCCCCTCACGTTTAGTGTTAGGTTAACGCTCCTTAGGTGAGGATATGTAAGAATTAGGGTTGGAGGAGAGATTTGAGCACTATTTATAGAGTTTCCAGCTCGTCCCCCTCATTACGAGTCAAGCTCAACTCGGCCCACACTAGCCAGCCCCATATTAGACTAATTAAGAAACCCTCTATTTCACCTTAGACCAAACCCCGTAAAACGGTAAACGTTAAACGGTAAATTATAATGTCAATTAATTTAGTCCACATTAAGGAAAACTCTTACAAATTGTGATTTCATCCGGCAGGAGGAAGAGGAGGTATGTCGAAACCTGGATAATTCTAGGCTTTCCTTTAGTGAACACCCTCATCTCCACAAAATTCATGGCTTTTCAGGACTAGCAAGTTTTCCTTCGGCAGTTGGTGACGAGGATATCCACATGAGTCTAGCCTTTATGATTGCGATACACACGTACATATATTACATGTTTCTTGATTGGTAGTATTTGGGAAACAATTGAGAACCCGTCTTGCTTTCATGCACTACATATATTGGACTTGGAAATCGCTATATATTTCATTGACCTGCTATGTAGATAGGTGGCTTGAAGCCGTCATGTCCGTTCTCTTCAGAAAAGCTCCCTGCATTTCCGGTCCACTTAAAGCTTCTTACATCTGCCAATACTTCCCAGAGGTCAGACGACTCGGCTTCATCTGACTATAGAGCTGAATTGATTTACCAATTAGGGACCGGGAGTTATAGGTACATTTTCATTTTATTTTCACCAAAACATCAAGCGTCGTGCTTCCTTCATATATATTTCAAATTGGTGCAGGTATTCTTCATTTCAAGCTTCAGTTTCCGATGCGAAATCACTTCAAAGCAGGAAACAAAATGGAGTTTTCAGCAATGACTTCCTCACATTAGGCCTTCCTACTTTGCCATCGACGTGGCCGACTACCAAGAGCAACCAGCCATTTGCTTCTGTAGCCTTTGCCAATTGTGAACCTCCCGATAATGAGAGACCAAGCTGTCAGGTGAGATTAAATATTTTAACAAGCCTTATGGTTCGCATGGTTGTCCTCATGGTTCTAAATCTGATTTGATTAGCTACATCTGTGAAAAGGGCCGTGCGCAGAATTCAAAATTTCAAAAGGGACCGAGATGGGTGAATCAGCGAGGGAATTACGACTACTACAGCTTCCTCCCACCGGCAAAGAAGCATTCTGATGAAGAAGCTGCAAGCAGAACTACTTTTTGCAATGGTGTTGCAGATGGAAGCGTCGATCTTGACTTGAAGCTGTAGAGATGGGTGGCCAAGATGAAGTCATGAAGAGACATTTAACTTATTAGAGTGGCAAGCTCGGAAAAGAAACACCTTTATTTTCCGTAAACTTCAAGATGGCTCCACACAGTTCCATGCGAGGCTAAAATGAGCGTACTGTGCAGAAAAGGAGAAAAGAGATTGGGTAGGGGATATGTTTGTTAGGATGTTACATTTGACGATGAGATGTTGGTTTTCTTGGGTTATTTTTGCTAATTGGTTTGACTGGTGGATAATAAATCACGCACTTGATTGCACCGCGATCGTGATTGTCCCTCCTCTTATTCCTCGAATGGCGACGTCACAATGTCCAACATCCACACACATCTATATCAGCTCTGCACACACCCTAACAGAGGAGGGAATAAGAGGAGGCAGGCAGTTCCACTCGAGCATGTTGAACGGAAAGTTCCACTCAAGCATATGAATCCATAAGAATGAGTAAGAGGAGGAAGCATCACAATGTAGTTCCGCAAACAGAATGTTTCATTCCACATTTCAGTAGCTCAGCAAAATTCTTAATCCTTTCACTACAAAACCCTGCTTCTCGTATTACTACAGCTATGGAATAAATCCGGATGCAATCTTACTCCAAAAGATGAACATAAAAAAGTCAAATAGGGAATATGACAGAAAGCTGTGGCATACCCATGGGGTACCTTGAGAACAAATCTACGACCAACCCAAGACATAGTCGAGAACGTACACCAGCGCCAAGGAGAAAGGATAAAGTATGAAGGCTACTGATGCTGTCCACAAAGGAAAGGTGTTGCGGAAGCTGGCAAATATTCCCATCACAATGCAAACAATAAGAATAACAATCACTTCAGATGTGAAGTCCCATGTTAGTCCTCTGATGTAGGAGGTAGACAAGAGCCAAGAAGACTGCTAAGCAAAGTAAATTGTTCATGGTCACTGCCCCATATAACTGCACAAGGTACAGAAAGAGATAGGATGTCACTCACTAAGCATATCGTCATTCTTGTTGAACACGAGACAAACAACTTACTCACTAATTAAATAAAACAAAAAAGCAACAATGGAATGGCCGATGACGAGATTAATCATTCCGATGTCCATGCCGAAAAGAAATCTTAGGTTTGATGATAGCTATGGGATAGTTGCACCACAATCTGATAATGAAGTCAAGGCAAATACAAGTAAGTCTAAGGCGCACCTCAGAGAATGTCAGTGATGCTGTCTTCTGATTTTTATGACTAGCAAAGATTATTGCCGACACTGCTTCACTGGAGTTGGTAGCCAAGGGCAGTGCAATAAACGAAATGAGGAAAGTGGGGATACCAGTGGTGTCTGAGAAATTGTCGACCGCATCTACCAAGGGATCAGCAAACACTGCTGCTATGACTGTTCCAAGAATTAACAACCCCACTGCTTTTAAGGAGGTCATTTTAACATTTTCAACAACCTCAACCACCACATCGCTTTGTTGCCCCACTAACAATTGCTCGAGCTCTTTTTTTTTTTGCTTGCTGCACAAGGGAATTACAGAAGGGTTTGTGGAGCTTCAAAATATCCACACAAACTAAGCTAGTGATTTACAAAAGAACATGAGAACTTGCTCATGTCACTTACATAGTCGGCATGATCAATAATCTTCATTGTGTCGTCAACATTTTTGAGATTGGAACCTTTTACTGAACATGCCGCCTTCTTTAGCCATTTTTCAATACCCTTTCTGAACTCATCATATGAAAGACGATCATCATCATTGGTATCAAATGCTTCCATGATTTTTTTAAAAGCATCACTCACATCCAGATCTATCTCTTCAAAACGGATTCCTATTACAAATGCTTTTAGTTCGCTAGCAGTGAGATGGTGATCATTATTTGTGTCAATGGTTTTGAATATCCTGTCAAAGAAATGGGTGAGCCACCTAAACAGTAAAGCAAAACTAAAGAATTTAACTTAGCACCAGTACTAACTTATACACAATTTCTGTGTCAACTTCACCATCATCCTTCATAAGCCTTCCAATGACACGCCTTTTTACATGTCTTAAGAATCCAAAAAAAAAAACAGGCCTCTGCTGCCAATACTTAAGTCTTCTCTCTTGGATCCAAGGCTGGAACACCTGCCGACTTTATAAAGTCAGAATACTGGACATTTTTATCAGCTCATTTCATACAAAAACCTATGCAAAGATACTTTTCTTAAGCTTGCTTGCTCATGGACTCATGCAGAAATGTGTGTACACACAATTATCAAAGCAAAGAAAGAAAAAGATAAGTCCACAAGAACAGCATCCCCATCTCGCTGTTAGGACAGCAGTTCAAGAGGGCAGGGTTGCTTTCTACTCAGTTAAACCAATTGATTGCTGCCAGCCGCCATACATGGAGGTCACAGCCTTAAAGTTTTCATGCTAAACAGCCTTACTATATTCATGGCAACATAAAGCACACCTCACGCGTACTTCTGCGTTGCTACATATACTCAAAACGCATGACAAGAGGCAAGAGTTGCAGAGTACAGTTAAGAACAAGTACTCAGAATAACATACCTGATATAGGCAGTAAGAGATAAGTAGAACCACAGACAAAATCAGTGCCATCAAGACTGCCACATGCCTTCCTGATGTTGAATTGAGAAGTTGAAGAAGTTGAATAACAAGAAATGGAATAACTGAGATAACCATGATCCATGCTGCCCTTCTTGTTAAGTTATCGATGGTAATACCAGAACCTGAAAGTGTTGTGTCTATTATGTACTGGAAATGATAAGCCATTTAAGACTGGTAGAGATAACAATGCAAATTAAGAAATAGGAGGGGTTGAGCAGTCTCTCGAAATCACAGTCACACCTTCTATGGTTGAGCTCAGTAGAGAGGGTCGAAGAGATTTAAGGAGGCCACAGAACCTTTAGCTTGCCAGCAGAGTAAGACCAACTTATACTAATTGAAAAAGTAAAGCGCTTCAAAATTTCTAAAGCCAGTTAGGCACCTTGCCCACGTATCCTGCTTCCTAAACTGAAACCTTATTTAGCCATACAAAAGCATACCTTCCTTAACCATAACTACCATTACTGCAAAGCTATCATTCATTCACAATAAAAGCTACCTTCTAAAATGATTCAATCTAAACTTTAATTAGATGAGGTTCCCAGCGTGAAGGAATGTCGTTGCCACTGGGTAATGACTACTCGCAATTAGAGGCTCAAAAAATATTCCCTGCCAAGTAAAACCTCTATCCCCAAGGGGGAAGAGTGGAAGTTGGAAATTTTTACCTCCCTAAAACAACTTTTTTAAGGGTGAGCAGCTAAACCTGGTGGAGTGTTGATTAGGCAAACACATAGAAGGCACTCATACACACACATCAAAGGAGTATTTTAAGATCTTACAATAAGAGCCTCTAGTAAGCATAAATAATTGAGAAATGCTTGCGAAAGGTAAACCTGTCAAACTAAACCCTTTTGTATCCTTGTTATCCACTGCAGTTGAATCTGAAGCACGCAGGTCACACTTGCCAACAAGAACACATGAACCCCATATGACAGTTAGAAGCATGACAGTTGAACCCGCAAGCAAGCCCATTCCAACGGAGACTTGACCTTGTGCAGTTTCCGTGCTTCCAGACAGTCCAGATACTGCAGAAAACAATTAAGAAAAGCATTTGTCAAGATCTTCCTTACAGTCATAAAATGAAAATTGCATCATCGTTCATCAGAAACTGGAGGAACCCTCATGTATACACACAGAAGTAGTGAAATTTTCCATACTGGATAACAGAGTAAGAAATATACGTTCTTGTTCAGAAAAGACAAGATAATGAGAACTGATCCCAGAAAAAAAGTGCCGAGCGTTCAGAATGTTAGAAAGCAATCAACCAGCCAAACTGGCCAACAACAGAAATGCAACTGAGGCAAAGAATTACTAAAGTAATCCGCACAAGAGTCTTTACTACAGGAGGAGGTACTGCCATAAAGCTATGCAACAAAGACCAAAGGACTGAGTTATTTCTCATAACTGGGAAATAGAAGATGCCTTCCTATATTCCATTGCTCAACCGAGCATCTGCCACATGAATTTCATTTGACTTGATATTGTCACAATCCCCAGGAACGGATCTCTCCATATTTCAAATGTGCGAATCTTTTTTCCATCTGGATCTGGAATCCTGAGCCGAAAAGCAGAGCACTTACGGAACTGAACTCCACTAGTCCCATTATAGCCGGTAAAAAGTCAAATGTACCTTGGCTGTAGGGATGATAAAAACCGAACCGCGAAGCAAATCGAACCGAACTGAAAAGTTTAGGCAATGAAGACATCGGCGAGGCTTTGGCAACCTCTGACGAGGCTTGAGCATCAGAGATGGGCAAGCTCAGCCTTGCTTCAGTCTGGCGAGCTCGAGGCCTGTGGCGAGGCTCCAGTTCGCCTCTGGCTAGTTGCTGGCGCCGACGTAGCCCCAACTTGCCAATGAAAAAGAAGAAGAAAAAGAAAGAAGATGAAAAAGAAAATAAAAAAAAAAATCGATTTTAAAAAAAAATAAAAAATTTATGGAAACGGGTGGCAAAAAAAAAAAACATAAGTAAAAACTAAAAAACTAAACCAAATCGAATCAGGATTTCGGTATGGATTGGATTTCGATTCAATTCGGTTCAATAAATTTCCTTATAGGTTCGATTTTCCAAAAATACCAAACCGAACCACTTATACACCTAACTTCCTTTACTATAGTAAGATTATCTATAATCTGAAGGACATCGCCAAGTGGGGATGTAAGTGGTTTGGTTCAGTTCGATTTTTTTGGAAAATCGAATTGATAAAGAAATTTATTGAATCGAACCAAAATTCAATCTGAACCAAAACCAAACCAAAATCTTGATTTGACTCGGGTCGGTTTGGTTTTTCGATTTTTACTTTTGTTTTTATTTTCTTTCAATCCCTTTCCATGAATTTTTTATTTTTTTAAAAAATCCATTTTTAATTAGGGTTAATACCTTAAAAACCCCAAACCTGTACACTTGTGACAAATTTACCCCAAACTATTTTTTTGACCATGAAAATCCCCAAACCGGTACACTTGTGACAAATTTACCCCGACTAACTATAAAAAACCCTAGACTGGTATATTTATGACAAATTTACCCCAAACTAATTTATTCGACTAAAAAAAACCTCAAATTGGTAAATTTGTGACTAATATACCCCATGCTAAATTAGATTAATATCACAAAAAAATCACAAAAATTATAAACTGTGACAAATAGAGTGTAAAATCCCAAATTGTTATATCGGTCAATTGTCACGTGTCATTTAACTTTATAATTTAATAAGAAAATTTAACTAAAACTAATATAGGGTAAATTTATCACAAGTGTACCAATTTAGGGTAAATTTGTCAAAGGTATACAAGTTTGGGGTTTTTGGTGGTCAAAAAAATAGTTTGAGGTAAATTTGTCACGGGTGTACCAGTTTTGGGTTTTTCAGGGTATTAACCCTTTTAATTATTTTCTTAATGTTTTTTCTCTCTTCTTCTTCTTTATTGGCCGTGCACCGGCCATGTTGACGATTGGCGACTGGCTAGAGGCGAGCTGGAGTCTTGCCATAGACCAGTGAGGCTCGAGCTCACCATATTCCGATGATGTCAAGCCTCACAGCTTGTTGCGAGGCTAGACTCTGCCAACGTCGAGCGAGCTTGGCCTCACTTGATCAAGTGAGGATTCCGATGAGGTTGAGCCTCGCCAACTTGTGGAGAGGCTCCAGCTCGCCTCTGACCGCTTGCTAGCCGCCACCATGATCAGCGACTAGTCAACAAAGAAGATGAAAAATAAAAAGAAAAAATAAATTGATTTTAAAAAAAAAAAAAATAAAGGGAATTTTTTTAGATTTTATTGATTTGGTACAGTTAACAGAACCGATAAAAATCAAACTAATTAAAATTTTTTTGATTTTTAATATTATCTGAACCGGAATGAAGTTTTCAGTTCGATTTTTGACACCCCAATGAAAGTTTTCATTTCTTAACTAAAACCTTGCATGAGCACATAGTTTAGTAATTTAGATATATAGATTTAAGTTAGACATGTAGGTTTAGTAAATTAGCCATGTAAGATTTAGTAAATTAAATTGCATTTTTAGGCTTAGTAAATCACAATTGCATTTTTAGGTTTAGTAAATTAGGATTGCTTTTTTTTTTTTTAGGATTATATTCTTATAAACCTTTTTTCAAATAGATTAGGATTGGACCTAGATAATTTCTTTTATAATTGTAGAGAAGTTGTCATTTAAAAATAAGAAATAAAAAAAATAGTTTCTAAGTCAAAATAGGGTTAATTCAAATTAATCCCAAACGTGAATTAGAAAATTATTCATTTTAGATAGTTCAATTAGGATTTTTATTAATTCTGAATTTCAATAAAAAAATACAAAAATACTAGGTGCATGTTAACTAGTTTGCATAATAGGCCCATTTAATTAGAATTTGCATATTAATAAGATTAAGTCATTTAGTTAAGAAATGCATTTTTATAAAAGAATTCTAATTTTCAAGAAAACCCAAAAAAATGATTGCTTGCTTTGTGTGATGCAATTTATTTATTTGAATGTTTTAATAATGGATGAGCACCCGTGTGGTCACCACATTTGCATGATAGTAATTTAGGTTAAAATAAATCAGCTGCTTTCATAAAACATTTTCAAAAAAAAATAAAAAGAAATGGTACCGAAAGGGCATTAGAGAAGTCTAATGTAATCAAGTCCCCGTACCCTTAGTCTCTGGTTCGTAGGAGTAAAATAATTCTCCCGTTATTTTACTTAGGTGTCTAATCACCCTCTTACCGGAAAATGATTAGTGGCGACTCCTAGATAAAATTCATCTGCATGTTCAAAAACTTGAACCCTAAATCGCGACCAGTATGGGCGCAGGGGGCGTGCCCGAGCTAAGTTCAAAGCTTAGTAGTCCATTAACCTAAACTCTAGGTGGTGCACCCGGAAAAATTAGGTCACGACAGTGTTGCAGATGGAAGCGTTGATCTTGACTTGAAGCTATAGAGATGGGTGGCCAAGATGAGGTCATGAAGAGCCATTTAACTTGTGGCAAGCTCGGAAAAGAAACACCTTTATTTCCCGTAAACTTCAAGATGGCTCCACACAGTTCCATGCGAGGCTAAAATGAGCATACTGACTTGAAAAGTGAGGTGCAGAAAAGGACAAAAGAGATTGGGTAGGGGATATGTTCGTCAGGATGTTACATTTCACGATGAGATGTTGGTTTTCTTGGGTTATTTTTGCTAATTGGTTTGACTGGTGGATAATAAATCACGCACTTGATTGCACCGCGATCGTGATTGTCCCTCCTCTCATTCCTGGAATGGCGAGGTCACAATGTCCAACATCCACACACATCTATATCAGTTCTGCATACACCCTAACAGAGGAGGGAATAAGAGGAGGCAGGCAGCTCCATTCGAGCATGTTGAACGGAAAGTTCCACTCAAGCATATGAATCCATAAGAATGAGTAAGAGGAGGCAGCATCGCAATGTAGTTCCGCAAACAGAATGTTTCATTCCACATTTCAGTAGCTCAGCAAAATTCTTAATCCTTTCACTACAAAACCCTGCTTCTCGCATTACTACAGCTAAGGAATAAATCCGGGTGCAATCTTACTCCAAAAGATGAACATAAAAAAGTCAAATAGGGAATATGACAGAAAGCTGTGGCATACCCATGGGGTACCTTGAGAACAAATCTACAACCAACCCAAGACATAGTCGAGAACGTACACCAGTGCCAAGGAGAAAGGATAAAGTATGAAGGCTACTGATGATGTCCACAAAGGATAGGTGGTGCGGAAGCTGGCAAATATTCCCATCACAATGCAAACAATAAGAATAACAATCACTTCCGATGTGAAGTCCCACGTTAATCCTCTGATGTAGACAAGAACCAAGAAGACCGCTAAGCAAAGCAAATTGTTCACGGTCACCCTTCCATAGAACTGCACAAGGTACAAAAAGAGATAGGATGTCACTCGCTGAGCAAATCGTCATTCTTGTTGAACACTAGAAAACAACTTACTCACTAATTAAATAAAACAAAAAAAGCATCCATGGAATGGCTTATGACGAGATTAATCATTTCAATGTACATGCCGAAAAGAAATCTTAGGTTCGATGATATCTATGGGATAGTTGCACCAGATTCCGATAATCAAGTCAAGGTGAATACAAATAAGTCAAAGGTGCACCTCAGAGAATGTCAGTGACGCTGTCTCCTGCTTTTTACGACTAGCAATGATTATTGCCATCACTGCTTCACCGGAGCCTGTTGCCAAGGGCAGTACAATAAACGAAATGAAGAAAGTGGAGATACCGGTGGCGTCTGAGAAATTGTCGACCGTATCTACCAAGGGATCAGCAAACGCTGCTGCTATGACCATTCCAAGAATTAACAACCCCACTGCTTTTAAGGAGGTCATTTTAACATTTTCAACAACCTCAACCACCACATCGCTTTGTTCCCCCACTAACAATTGCTCGAGCTCTTTTTTTGCTTGCTGCACAAGGGAATTACAGAAGGGTTTGTGGAGCTTCAAAATATCCACACAAACTAAGCTAGTGATTTACAAAAGAACATGAGAACTTGCTCATGTCACTTACATAGTCGGCATGATCAATAATCTTCATTGTGTCGTCAACATTTTTGAGATTGGAACCTTTTACTGAACATGCCGCCTTCTGTAGCCATTTTTCAATACCCTTTCTGAACTCATCATATGAAAGACGATCATCATCATTGGTATCAAATGCTTCCATGATTTTTTTAAAAGCATCACTCACATCCAGATCTATCTCTTCAAAACGGATTCCTATTACAAATGCTTTTAGTTCGCTAGCAGTGAGATGGTGATCATTATTTGTGTCAATGGTTTTGAATATCCTGTCAAAGAAATGGGTGAGCCACCTAAACAGTAAAGCAAAACTAAAGAATTTAACTTAGCACCAGTACTAACTTATACACAATTTCTGTGTCAACTTCACCATCATCCTTCATAAGCCTTCCAATGGCACGCCTTTTTACATGTCTTAAGAATCCAAAAAAAACAGGCCTCTGCTGCCAATACTTAAGTCTTCTCTCTTGGATCCAAGGCTGGAACACCTGCCGACTTTACAAAGTCAGAATACTGGACATTTTTATCAGCTCATTTCATACAAAAACCTATGCAAAGATACTTTTCTTAAGCTTGCTTGCTCATGGACTCATGCAGAAATGTGTGTACACACAATTATCAAAGCAAAGAAAGAAAAAGATAAGTCCACAAGAACAGCATCCCCATCTCGCTGTTAGGACAGCAGTTCATGAGGGCAGGGTCGCTTTCTACTCAGTTAAACCAATTGATTGCTGCCAGCCGCCATACATGGAGGTCACAGCCTTAAAAGTTTTCATGCTAAACAGCCTTACTATATATTCATGGCAACATAAAGCACACCTCATGCGTACTGCTGCGTTGCTACAAATACTCAAAATGCATGACAAGAGGCAGAGTTGCAGAGTACAGTTAAGAAAAAACTCTCAGAATAACATACCTGATATAGGCAGTAAGAGATAAGTAGAACCACAGACAAAATCAGTGCTATCAAGACTGCCACATGCCTTCCTGATGTTGAATTGAGAAGTTGAAGAAGTTGAATAACAAGAAATGGAATAACTGAGATAACCATGATCCATGCTGCCCTTCTTGTTAAGTTATCGATGGTAATACCAGAACCTGAAAGTGTTGTGTCTATTATGTACTGGAAATGATAAGCCATTTAAGACTGGTAGAGATAACAATGCAAATTAAGAAATAGGAGGGGTTGAGCAGTCTCTCGAAATCACAGTCACACCTTCTATGGTTGAGCTCAGTAGAGAGGGTCGAAGAGATTTAAGGAGGCCACAGAACCTTTAGCTTGCCAGCAGAGTAAGACCAACTTATACTAATTGAAAAAGTAAAGCGCTTCAAAATTTCTAAAGCCAGTTAGGCACCTTGCCCACGTATCCTGCTTCCTAAACTGAAACCTTATTTAGCCATACAAAAGCATACCTTCCTTAACCATAACTACCATTACTGCAAAGCTATCATTCATTCACAATAAAAGCTACCTTCTAAAATGATTCAATCTAAACTTTAATTAGATGAGGTTCCCAGCGTGAAGGAATGTCGTTGCCACTGGGTAATGACTACTCGCAATTAGAGGCTCAAAAAATATTCCCTGCCAAGTAAAACCTCTATCCCCAAGGGGGAAGAGTGGAAGTTGGAAATTTTTACCTCCCTAAAACAACTTTTTTAAGGGTGAGCAGCTAAACCTGGTGGAGTGTTGATTAGGCAAACACATAGAAGGCACTCATACACACACATCAAAGGAGTATTTTAAGATCTTACAATAAGAGCCTCTAGTAAGCATAAATAATTGAGAAATGCTTGCGAAAGGTAAACCTGTCAAACTAAACCCTTTTGTATCCTTGTTATCCACTGCAGTTGAATCTGAAGCACGCAGGTCACACTTGCCAACAAGAACACATGAACCCCATATGACAGTTAGAAGCATGACAGTTGAACCCGCAAGCAAGCCCATTCCAACGGAGACTTGACCTTGTGCAGTTTCCGTGCTTCCAGACAGTCCAGATACTGCAGAAAACAATTAAGAAAAGCATTTGTCAAGATCTTCCTTACAGTCATAAAATGAAAATTGCATCATCGTTCATCAGAAACTGGAGGAACCCTCATGTATACACACAGAAGTAGTGAAATTTTCCATACTGGATAACAGAGTAAGAAATATACGTTCTTGTTCAGAAAAGACAAGATAATGAGAACTGATCCCAGAAAAAAAGTGCCGAGCGTTCAGAATGTTAGAAAGCAATCAACCAGCCAAACTGGCCAACAACAGAAATGCAACTGAGGCAAAGAATTACTAAAGTAATCCGCACAAGAGTCTTTACTACAGGAGGAGGTACTGCCATAAAGCTATGCAACAAAGACCAAAGGACTGAGTTATTTCTCATAACTGGGAAATTGAAGATGCCTTCCTATATTCCATTGCTCAACCGAGCATCTGCCACATGAATTTCATTTGACTTGATATTGTCACAATCCCCAGGAACGGATCTCTCCATATTTCAAATGTGCGAATCTTTTTCCATCTGGATCTGGAATCCTGAGCCGAAAAGCAGAGCACTTACGGAACTGAACTCCACTAGTCCCATTATAGCCGGTAAAAAGTCAAATGTACCTTGGCTGTAGGGATGATAAAAACCGAACCGCGAAGCAAATCGAACCGAACTGAAAAGTTTAGGCAATGAAGACATCGGCGAGGCTTTGGCAACCTCTGACGAGGCTTGAGCATCAGAGATGGGCAAGCTCAGCCTTGCTTCAGTCTGGCGAGCTCGAGGCCTGTGGCGAGGCTCCAGTTCGCCTCTGGCCAGTTGCTGGCGCCAACGTAGCCCCAACTTGCCAATGAAAAAGAAGAAGAAAAAGAAACAAAAAGAAAAAGAAAGAAGATGAAAAAAAGAAAAGAAAAATAATAAAAATAATAAAAATATCAATTTAAAAAAAAATAAAAAATTTATCGAAACGGGTGGCAAAAAAACAAAAACATAAGTAAAAACTAAAAAAACCAAACCGAATCGAACCAGGGTTTCGGTATGGATTGGATTTCGGTTCAGTTCAGTTCAATAAATTTCCTTATAGGTTCAATTTTCCAAAAATACCAAACCGAACCACTTATACACCTAACTTCCTTTACTATGGTAAGATTATCTATAATCTGAAGGACATCGCCAAGTTGGGGTGTAAGTGGTTTGGTTCAATTCGATTTTTTTGGAAAACTGAATTTATAAAGAAATTTATTGAACCGAACCAAAATTCAATCCGAACCGAAACCAAACCAAAATCTCGATTTGATTCGGCTCGGTTTGGTTTTTCGATTTTTACTTTTGTTTTTGTTTTCTTTCAACCCCTTTCCATGAATTTTTTTATTTTTTTAAAAATCCATTTTTAATTATTTTCTTAATGTTTTTTCTCTCTTCTTCTTTATTGGTCGTGCACCGGCCATGTCGACGATTGGCGACTGGCTAGAAGTGAGCTGGAGTCTTGCCATAGACCAGCGAGGCTCAAGCTCGCCATATTCCGATGATGTCAAGCCTCACAGCTTGTGGCAAGGCCGGACTCCGCCAACGTCGAGCGAGCTTAGCCTCACCTGATCAAGCTAGGATTCCGATGAGGTTGAGCCTCACCAACTTGTGAGGAGGCTCCAGCTCACCTCTGGCCACTTGCTAGCCGCCACCATGATCGACGACTGGTCAATAAAGAATATGAAAAATAAAAAGAAAAAATAAATTGATTTTAAAAAAAAATAAAGGGAATTTTTTTTAGATTTTATTGGTTTGGTACAGTTAACAGAACCGATAAAAATCAAACTGGTTTAAATTTTTTTGATTTTTAATATTATCCGAACCAAATGAAGTTTTCGGTTTTCGGTTCGGTTTTTGACACCCCAATGAAAGTGCATTAGGGTCCAAGCAGGTACAGGAAATTGAGATGCTACTTCAGTAGTAAGATAATTACATACACATCATCGGCAGAAACAACCCAACTAAATCCAGATTCCCGTAATAATCTAATTGCATCCGGTAATATGGCTTACAAATAAATGCAGGCACATAAAAGCAACGGCAATAGTTTAGATTCAGCGAACCGTCAAAACAGTAAATTCTTCGGAAGGAAAACGTAACCGAGTCCTCTATTTCCTCTCCACCATAAGTTACTCTACTACTCAACACTCAACTAGAACAGTCTCTAATGCAATGTCATCGCTTCATTTTCTCAAAGTCTCTCAGGAGCCACACCCACAAACACAGGTCTTCCAGCAAATGCTAAACGGACCACAAAACTCACCGAGAATGAGCAAGGCGTCGGGTAATGCCCCGAGTATCGGCAACACGAGCCCACCGATGAGCCCCGGCCCCAGAACCTGCAGCAACATCTCGCTGCCGGCCGAGACACACTTCGCGGCCGTGTACGTCAGGTAGCAGTAGACCAGAATCAGGAACAAGTTGCCGATCCAAGTGGTCGTGCAGGGCATGAAGCCGTACGTCTCATCGCAGGAGTCAGACGAGGCGGCCGAGGACGAGAGATAGGGCGGGGACCCGCGGCCGAGTGGCTTGCCGAGGCCGTTGGAGACCGGATCGGAGAGCCGGACGGAGCGGGAGCGGACCGCGGAGATGGAGACGAGGAACATGACGAGGAGGAGGAGGAGGCGGAGAGGAAGGGCGGAAGGGCGGTGACTGGTCATTGCTCCGGAAGCGACAGGGAGGGAGAGAGGACACGTTGCGCGACCATGAAAGCGAGAGGAAGAAATGAACAGACGGTCCTCGCCCTTTCTCCCTGGTGGGACCAGCACCGACAAATATTGGGTCAATGTCAGCGTGATCCCTGATCACTCACGCGGCGCCACGTGGAAAAGTGGCCCCTTGCTGTCTTCTGCATCTTTTCTTTCTTTCGCCTCCCCTCGTCTTAGCTTCTTCGTACCCTCTCGTAGCCTGCGCACGTCCATTCTCTCTCTAGCCTGCAATACATTTATCATGACACAGGGAAGCTGAGGCTCTGCGATTCTTTCACCCGACGGAGGTTTCAAAATTTTGAATCCCAAAATCTCTCTACGCTCGTCGCTGCTCCGCCGTGCATCAAGTCGCCGTTCCCTGCCGTTGCCGACAACCTACGTTACGAGCGCCCCTGCTCTGGCGCCGCTCGCTTCTCTCTCCGCTCTCATTGCTACTCCGGAGTTTGTTCCGGCGTTCGTCAAGCGGCCGTTCCCCCGTCGACATCAACAAACCACGTCACGGCCGCCCCATCTCCGGCGCTCGCTTGCTTCTCTTTGCGCGCTCCTTGCTGCTCCGGCGTTCGTTCGAAGTTCGTCAAGCGGCCGTTCCCCTGCCGTCGCCGGCGAAGCAGGGGCCCCTACAACGGCGCTCACTCGCTTCTCTTTCCGCGCTGCTCTGGCGTTTGTCAAGCGACCGGAGGAGGAGGAAGGGCCATTTCTTCCTAAGGCGGAGGAACGGGGACAGAGATTTGGCGGTGGTTTTGCGGGAGCGGAGCCTGAGGCACATATCCTACCACTGCACGCTGCGGAGCCGATCGGTGACTGGGCTTGGTGATGACACGCTGCTCTCGAGACTCAAGCCCCAGAGGGAGGTCGTCGACTGGCTAAACTCCCTCATTCAAGGTGCGTTTAGGGCTTTCGCGATGCAAAATTTATTTGTGGGGGTTCAACAGAAAAGTTGGCGTACTCACTGGCTAACCTCGGGGGAGTTAATTGCTTGTACCGACACGATTGGTGTTGCTGTAGGTGTTGAACTTTGAAAGAGATACTCTGGAAAATACGCTCGAGAAGTAGCTGCTACCGACTTTCACAGCGATGGCCTTCAACAATTAGGTATTATTCAGAGTAGTTTGACCCCTCTTCATTGTGAGATTTCTGAGTCAATTAACGTGACGGGCTCCCTAAACACAAACTAAATTTGCTGCAGCCTCTTAAAATTGAGCCAGCGATTGACTTGATATATTGTTTGGTAGGTTTGGTCCTTGGTAGTACAAATCTCATGCCTCATATCGCTATAGGTCATATAATAATTTTAGTTTTTTCCATTAAGAAAGGACCGTTTACGCACAGATACCGCAGGAAAATTAATCTAGTGAAGATTGACTATTCAATTCCTCGTATTCAAATTGGGTTTTATAATGAAGTCTTCTAAGCCGGCAAAGCTTTGGGTAATATTAAAGTGAATCAAACATCTTAGGTTCTTAACGCTTCTAACTGGAGTCGCGGCGGCTTTGCCAAAGTTGAATCGGGTCCCATGAATGGCAATAGGGGATAGGCGCCTTCTATTGCTTTGATGGTGGCTCGACGGGCTTTTCATTGACTTGCTTTTTCTGTCTTCCCACCCAAAAAAAGTCCGGCGTCCAACACTGGGTAAGCAGATAAAATGTATTCCACGTGGGCTGCTTTCATTTGCTCCTATGCCACACCAATCGATCTAGATAATCCTTAAAAGAATCAAGAAGTCCGGTCCTGGTCCGTTCCTCCCGTTTCGGCTCGGCAATGCCTCGGCGGCAGAAGAACATGGAGCTTGGTCTCGAAGTATAAACAAGTGGTGAATTACATATTTGGTCTCGAAGTATCATATTGCGTGGTTGGATTGACAATCGTGAGATCCTTCATAATAGTAAACATAGAACTAAAGTCATCTTGAGGAGTCATACTTATCAGATATTCGATGATGGCTTGAAACTATTCTGCAGTAGGGCAGTTAAATAATAGGATTCCTTTGATCCTAAGCAGGCAAACTGGCATTTGATTTCCTCCAGTTAGTGTTTTCAATAACGCATTAAGTTGGTGCTGCATTATGTTAATCGGGCTGTTCTTGCGTCCATTTGCCAATGGCAGATTGCTGAAGAATGATATTCTTGTCTTTGGTTCTTGAATGATGGAAATTTTGCTGAAGACTTGTGATGTTCGATGCTCCATTTAAATGTCGTTGGATGGTTGACCCGAATCCATCTGGTTTGTATGTTAGGATGAATGGCCATATTGTGTTGTATTGTATTGTTCTATAATGTGTACATGTTGAAAGGGAACTCAAATAAACTCAAAGAAGAAAACACACACAAGAGAGTTGTTGATGTAACTCTCGTCACAATATTCAACAGAACAAAGCCTATAAAATAGGCAGAACATACAAACCACTTTGCAGGAAAATAGCCACAGAACAACAACAACAAAGACCCACTAACATACCCCACTAACCAGAACATGTGCAGAAACTAACTCCTAAAAACAAGCCACTTCCTATTGACGAGGACTCCACTATTAACACATAAAAACTGAAAGTTAACTACTTCAACACCCTCCCTTAAACTATGTTGCAGACAACAGTTTAAAGGAATAAAACAAACCCTCCCTTAATCTGGAACATCCAACGAACAAACACCAAGTAGCTTTCTCGCTTCCGAAATGTAGACACTTTGAGAGGCTTGGTGAATAAATCAGCAAGTTGATCTTCACTTCGCAGAAAACAAGATCTATCACTTTATCTTTTGCGAGATCCCTCAAGAAATGATATTTCACATCTATATGTTTGCTCCTTCCATGTAAAACTGGATTCTTTTGTTGTTACAATATATTGTTGTCGCTTCTTGTTGTTTAAACTGAAGTTCTCCAAAAATCTTTCTTAGCCAGATAGCATGACAAGCACTTGAAGTGGCAGCTACAAACTCAGCTTCAGTTGTTGATAGAGTAACAATTGGCTGCTTCTTTGAAGACCATGAGACAGCCCCGAACCAAACATAAACACATAGCCGAAGTGCTTTTCGATCATCCATATCTCCAGCAAAATCACTGTCAGTGAAGCCAAACAAATCTGATTTTTCTCCTTTTTTGTAAAAAAGCCCAAAAGTTGCAGTCCCTTGCAAGTAGCGAAAAATTCTCTTTGCAGCTTGCAAGTGTATTTCTACTAGACGTTCCATATACCTGCTTATGAGGCTCACACCATGCATGATATCTGGCCTCGTTGCTGTCACATACATTAAACTTCCAACAATTTGCTTGAAAAGTGTGCTATTCACCTTTTTCCCATCGAATCTTTCAATAGCTTCAATCCAACCTCGCTTGGTGTGGTCACGAGTTGCAATTCTTCATTTGAAATTTGTCTAAAATTTCTTGAACATATTTCTTTTGGGAAAGAAAGATTCCAGCTGCAGATTGGATTACTTCTATGCCCGAAAAATAATGCATCAATCCAAGATCAGTCATCTCAAATTCATCCATCATAGACTTCTTAAATATGTTGATCAAGACACTATTATTCCCTGTGAAGATGAGATCATCCACATATAAACATACCAGAAGCAGTTTTCCACCATCATCAACTTTAATAAATAACGTATGCTCATATGGACATTTTCTAAATCCTTCCTTCAAAAAATAAGCATCAATGCGACTATACCAAGCTCGGGGAGCTTGTTTTAACCCATATAGTGCCTTTTTTAGTCTATAAACTTTATGTTCACTACCATGCTTCACATAACCAGAAGGTTGATCAACAAATACGTTTTCTTGGATGTCACCATGCAAGAATGCTGACTTCACATCCAATTGGAAAATATGCCATGAATTATGTGCTGCTAATGCAATCACCAATCTGATTGTGTCAAGTTTTGCCACGGGAGCAAACACCTCCTTATAATCCACTCCAAATTCTTGCTTGTAACCTTTTGCGACCAAGCGTGCCTTGTACTCGTCAACTTCGCCATCTTTATTCAACTTCGTCTTGTACACCCACTTGACCCCGATTGATTTGTGTCCTCTTGGAAGTTCTGTCAATTCCCAAGTGTTATTCTTCTCAATGGCTGCAATTTCTGCATCCATAGCAATTCTCCAATTTTCTTTTTGCACAGCTTCATCATAGGTTGTAGGATCATAATCTGAAAACAAAGCAAAATACGTAAGTGGATCTTCAGATTGGTCAACCCCTGTTACTTCATAATCACTCATCCAAGTGGGTCTTTTTCGAACACGATGTGGCCGTTCTTCAATTTCTGCAGTAGTGTCTTGACTTTGTGAACTTTCTGTGATGATTCGACTGGTTGTGGGCTCTTCATCATCTTCAAAATTCATTGGAATTTGCCCTTCAACTCCTTTTTCAACTCCTTTTTCACTCCATGGCCAGAATTGCTTTTCATCAAATATCACATCACGACTTATGATGATTTTCTTGGTTATAGGATCATAAAGCTTGTAGGCTTTTGATTGATCACTAATGCCAAGAAAAACACATTTAACTCCCTTGTCATCTAGCTTTTTCTCTTTTGATCTCGGAACATGAGCATAGGCTATACACCCAAAAATTCTGAAGTGATCTACTGATGGTTTTTGTTTGCTCCAAGCTTCTTGAGGTGTCATATTCAGAACAGCAAGAGTCGGGCTTCTGCTCAAAAGATGAATACTCTTTAGGCCAGAAGCTCTTTGGAATTCCACTTGCTGTCAATAAACTTCGCACCATATTCAAAATAGTGCGATTCTTCCGTTCACAAACTCCATTTTGCTATGGCGAATAAGCTGTAGTGAGTTGTCTCTTAATGCCATGAATCCCACAAAAATCTGCAAATGCACCCGAGTTGTATTCACCACCGCAATCTGTGCGAAGGACTTTTATTGGATTCCCACTTTCTTTTTCAGCAAGTGTTTTGAAGCTCTTGAATGCTTCAAAAGCTTCAGATTTTTCATGCAAAAAATAAACCCAAATCTTCCGGCTATAATCATCAATGAAAGTGATAATATACCGTTTACCTCCATTAGAAACTGGAGATATTGGCCCGCAAATATCTGAATGGACCAGCGCCAACGGTTTCTTTGCTCTCCATGCTTTTCCTTGTGGAAATTGAGCACGGTGTTGTTTGCTAACAACACAGTCTTCACATATATCGGATGGAGCAATGATTGGGGGCAGTCCCTCCACCATCTTCTTTTGATGTAATGTCCGTAGTCCACCAAAGCTGAGATGACCGTATCTGAAATGCCATACCCAAGCTTCCTCTTTTAACCTTGCAGCGAAGCATGAGTGGGAAGTGCTATGAAGATGTAGTGGAAACATACGATTAGCAGTCATTGTAACTTGAGCAATTAAACCCAATTTCTCATCATGGATTCTACAAACACCTCCTTTGAGTGTAATTTCATAGCCCTTCTCTTGTAATTGGCCAACACTTAGGAGGTTGGTTTTTAATTCGGAACATAAAACACTTCTTTGATGTATGTACTGAAGTCCCTTTAGGAACAATTGCAACCGTCCCTTTCCCCATGACTGACGCGGTAGAGTCGTCTCCGAATTTTACTGTGGTGCGGAACGACTCGTCTAATGCAGAGAATGCTTTCTTATCTCCGCACATGTGGTTGCTACAGCCAATGTTAAGATACCACAAGTTTGAAGAAGTTTTCTCCTTTTCCTAACACACCAATAGGAGAATTTCTGCTTCTTCCTTTTCTGCTTCTTCCTTTTCTGCCACAAAGTTAGTCCTTTCCATACTTTGTGTATTTAAATTGGTTCGACATTCAGATTTGTAATGCCCATACCTTTGGCATCTAAAGCACTCCACTTTGGATTTGTCTATTGACCTTGGTCTGAAATCTGTTGAGTGTCGACCTCCACGTCCTCGTCCTCTGCCTTGAGAATCACGAGAAAAATAGCCATCAGATTTTTGATTGAAATTGCGGCGATCATTGGTTCCCCTTCCTCTCGCCGCCACTATTCATTCTTGCTGTTGATGAAAAATGATTTGCAGTTGAGGCCTTCAATGCCTTCTCTTCCGGTTCTTGCTATAAGAAATTTTGTTCATGGACCAACAACGATCCTTGCAACTCATCAATTGAGAGTTCTTCAACATCCTTGGCTTCTTGAATAAACAGACAACAAAGTTAAAGTTTGGTGTCAAAGATCGAAGAATCTTCTCGACTATTGTGACATCTTCCGTCTTATCTCCATGGATTCGCATCTTATTGACAATCGCCATTGTCCGGAAAAGAAATCCGTGATTGTTTCTCCCGATTTCATTCTTAGTAATTCAAACTCCCCACGAAGCATTTGGAGTTGCTGCCTTTTTGCCCTTCCCGAGCCTTGATATTTCTTTTTCATTGAATCCCATATATGTTTGGAGGTGTCCTTACAGAGAATTGTCTCCAAGATGGATCTGTCAATAGCCTGAAACATATAGTTTTTGGCTTTAAGATCCTTCAATTTTGCTTTGCTTCCGGAGCTGTCCGTTGTCTTTGCTTTGTCAACCGAGCTCCTTCCTCTCGGTTCGACAATACCGGAAGTAACAACGTCCCACTATTCCTTAGACTTGAGGAAATTCTCCATCAGCATACTCTAATGGTCATAATGACCATCAAAGCGAGGTATAGCAGGCTATACGAAGTTCTCTGTGGCCATCACTGTTGCTGCAAAGATGAACCACTACTACTCTCGTGTTTGATCACTCAAAACTCCTTTTGAAAACTTTTTTTTTTCTTTTGCTGTGGCTCTGACACCACTGTTGAAAGGGAAATCAAATAAACTCAGAGAAGAAAACACACACAAGAGAGTTGCTGATGTAACTCTCGTCACAATATTCAACAGAACAAAGCCTATAAAATAGGCGGAACATACAAACCACTTTGCAGGAAAATAGCTACAGAACAACAACAACAAAGACCCACTAACATACCCAACTAACCAGAACATGTGCAGAAACTAACTCTTAAAAACAAGCCACTTCCTATTGACTAGGACTCCACTATTAACACATAAAAACTGAAAGTTAACTACTTCAACAGTACAAGGTTCCTTTATAATACAAAGGAAAAATACAAAGGAAAAGAAGAGAAAAGGAAAAAATGTATATAATAATTATAATTCTCCTATTCTCTAGACTAATCAAGGACGGACCAAATCAATTTGACCGTAATCGGTATCGGAGTCTCCGATTATACTTACAACATGTGGGTCGCAAGGTGCAGGATACGCACGGGTCAAAGAGAGAAAAAAGCAATGGAGATATGGCCATATTTACTAACGGCTGGTGCACGATTGGCCCATGCATGACGGGCTAACCGCCCCGACAGGGCGTTGAAAAGATCAGTGGTGGAGTTGGCTGGCTTTGTTGTTATAGAGGGGGAACATGGAATCCTGATGGTGAAGCAAAGTAATCCAATTCCCACGCGGAATTCATCTCTACGTCCTTTTCTTATCCGAACATGAAATACAGGGGAATCGGAATTCTATTCCTTGAGGAATCCCGTTCCATATTGAATCAAATAAGTCCATGGATTACCTCAATAGTTTTCACTATTCATCTTTATTTCCAAGTGTCGTATCAAATTTAATCACTAGGCAAAATGGACATTGGTATATCCAATCCTGTCCCATCTAATATCACACCATATCCAACCAAGGACGAACAACCAAGAGTGGTTCAATTAGATGTGAGAGTTAGACATTTCATCAAGAGTCGAGATTTTCTTCCATCATGGGTCGGGAATATCTCCACCAACCATTTTTCTGACTGGGATAGATAATGAAAAGTACAGCCGTTCATGAAATTGCCACTTTTGGGTATGCCTAAAATTAGAATAGCCAAGCTGGATTATGGAGCTCAACGTAACGGGCCTAAGCTGGATTATCGCACAGTCAATCTGGGCCAACTCCTAGCCCATATAGCGAACGTGTATCATGGGCTCATTCATGCGCAAATTTTGCACTCATTTCTTCGTGGTACGAAGTAGAGTCCAATACAGTACAAAAAGGACCATAGTCGGAGCAACAATAATGTAATAGATATGCTTGATGTATGTGAATATATGTAATAGATATGTTTAAACTTTTGAAAACAAATATATAGCCAACATTGACATATTGTCAGAACATAAGTCAAAAAATTCGAAATGTCACATTCCTCTTGGTCATTTTGTCAGTTCTCCCATTTATTCTACCCAATTCACGACTATCACGTTGATGCAGTCATATTCATGTTGTCTTTCACGAGAAATCTGCTTCACATGAGAGCAGTCGTGCTAATAGATACCTCCAGCATACATATCTATTTGAATCAATGAATCCTTTGATATGCTAATGTATAGATTTGAACATAGTTAACATAGACATTCACAATAATTTCATTACAAGTAGTCACTCTTTTGCTACAATATTTACCCATTGATGTCCAAGATTCGAACCCAAAGTCTGAAAAATCGAAAGGGCTAGAGAACAAGTATAATAATGATTGTTCAAGGGGGAAAAATTGAAAGAAAATGGTTTTGCCTTTTGAATTTCTCTTTTTTTTTTTTTTTTTTTACGAGGGAAAGATAGGAACCTGCACCGTAAGGGTGAGCATCGGTCTAGGGTCAACTCTGGACCAACCCCGAATCGGCTCAAGCCAGTCCTGATCTGGTTCTCCGGAAGATAGGATCAATCCTTGATCCTAGAATTCCTGGATCAGCACTGTGCGGGTCGATTATTGATTCTGAGAGTTTCGAGTCGATCCAACCCAAATCAACCCTAACTATATATATATAAAAAAATTATATTAAGAAAACCTTAAAATAAACTGCGCCAACAATATTAAACAGCTCTTTAGTGAGGAGTTCAAGTAATTTTACATTATCCTTTAATACCTTAGGTTTTTAATGTCTTTTACAATATCAATAATCATAATTTACAAAAGAGGAAAATGTTTTTGTGAGGAGTTATTACGGCATCCAAAAAGGCATCTTATGGCATCCTTATTTAGTATTCATTTTCTTCCCTCGTCTTATTTGTTCTATTACTCTTCAATTTGTTAAAAAAATAAATAAATAAATAACTTCTTCGCTCGCCACTTGAGATTTGCCTTGCTCGCTTAAGGTCACTCATGCTGCTCGTTGCTCGATGCTCACTTGGCTTATTGCTCTCCGTTCGACATTCGAGGCTTATTCTATTCGACGTTCATCCCATTTAAACCTCACCGGTTACCTTTGTTAGCTAACCTTGCTCATCATCGAACCTATTAGGTCGGTATGGTCCTTGGTTACTTTTTCAAGGAGTACAAAAAATGAAATAAAAAATTATTGATTAATCCTAAGTTGACCTTAAAACCGTACCGAGCCTATTGGGTTAGTCCGGTCATCAACCGTTTTTTTAAGGAGTACAAAAAATAAAATAAAAAATTATCAGTTGGTCCCGGGTTGACCTTGGAACCAGACTGAACCCATTGGGTCGGTTCGGTCCTCGATCCCAAGCTCAATAGGGTCGGTTTTCGATTTCAAAAATTAAGGACCAACACTGTGCGAATTGGTCTTTGGGTTAGGGGTGGACCAGCCCAACTCGAACTATACTTACCTCTATTGCACTATGTGATTGGGATGGCCCAAATAGAGGGGACCCTCCTTTCCCTTTTTCAAATTTCATGGTCGAGGATTTGGTCCTTATCCTTCAATCAGTTGTCAGATGTCTCCGGTGGATCTCGTGGCGTCGAAGATGGATTGGTGGTAGGCGTCACGTCGGCCATCTTCTTGACACTTTGCTGCTGATACAGCCGCCTCAATCTCTCTTTTTCCTTCTTCGGTGCTTCTTGATGAGCTGACAGATGAAAGATATGCAATATAACTCAACTTTTTTTTTTTAATTAATATCTCAACATATGTTTCTGTCCAAAAGCAAAAGTGCTCGACATTGAATATGATGAGGATAAGCGCACACCGTTCGATCCATATGGCGTGCTCATGCATGAAGCGTATGAATCTGCAAGTGTAATGAAAGGTCGGAGGTCGGAGTTGCTTACCGTCTTTGAAAATCTTGTCTTGAGCCAAGGCGGTGATCCGTTGCTTGAGAGCGCAATTGTCCACGTTCAGAATCAGGCGTTGATGATCCAGGAACGCGGCGGGCCGACAACGCCGATACTTCGCTTTGCACATACGTTGTAGCTCCTACGTTTACTGAAACTCGAAAAACAACACAGCAGCTCGTGGCATCGATGCTCGCATGCACAATTAAGTTCTCGGTCTCCCAAGTTTTCGTGAATAAGTAGAGTTAGATGCAGAAAAGATTTAATGGCGTACCTGCAATGTGGTTACGCTCCGTTCCAGCTCCGAAGTGTACTGCAACATCCTCACCCTCGACCGCTGAGCAGATTGCCGATTTGCCAAAATCCTGACATTTGCTAATATTTCACATGGTGTTCAAGACAAAAAATTTAATCTTTCCATCTCATGGATATATATAACCGTTACGTCTCAATGGATGTTTTTCATCGTTTCGTCTTAGCTCTTAACTCGTTTTGGGTCGACAAATGGCATCGGCATTGGAGGAAGCTTGAGCGGCCTTGCCCGCATCCGACTCTGCCTTGCACGAACCATCCGCCTCCAACATTCCAGGTTCAATTTTAGGTGATTGCCGTCGCATCACGGGGTCCGCATTTGCCAGGGCTGGCTCGATCTCTTCGTTGTTGCTGTTCTGATCCGACGGCTTGGATGGGCCAGAGGAGGAGGTGGCCCAGGGCGGCAGCACGGCAACCGTGACGGTCGTGCTCCCGTCTTCTAAGAACATGGACATGAGCTGCTTGTCGTCCAGGTGGTCGAAGCTGCTGTAGCCGCCGTCGGGGCGGACTGAATTCCGGTACTCCCCGGCCTCGAGGAAGGCAATCAAGTCGCTAGCCAACCTCTGGTGGGCCCTGCGCCTCGTGGACGAGAACTTGAGGAACTCTCGACCCATGAAGGCTGGCAGCTGCTGCCGGCGCTGCCACCTGCATTGCTAGGGTGAGGGAATGGAGGCTAGCTTGGGGCGATGAGATAGAAGACTATATATTTCATTGACCTGCTGTGTAGATAGGTGGCTTGAAGCCGTCATGTCCGTTCTCTTCAGAAAAGCTCCCTGCATTTCCGGTCCACTTAAAGCTTCTTACATCTGCCAATACTCCCCAGAGGTCAGACGACTCGGCTTTATCTGACTATAGAGCTGAATTGATTTACCAACTAGGGACCGGGAGTTATAGGTACATTTTCATTTTATTTTCACCAAAACATCAAGCGTCGTGCTTCCTTCATAAATATTTCAAATCGTTGCAGGTATTCTTCATTTCAAACTTCAGTTTCCGATGCGAAATCACTTCAAAGCAGGAAACAAAATGGAGTTTTCAGCAATGACTTCCTCACATTAGGCCTTCCTACTTTGCCATCGACTTGGCCGACTACCAAGAGCAACCAGCCATTTGCTTCTGTAGCCTTTGCCAATTGTGAACCTCCCGATAATGAGAGACCAAGCTGTCAGGTGAGATTAAATATTTTAACAAGCCTTATGGTTCGCATGGTTGTCCTCGTGGTTCTAAATCTGATTTGATTAGCTACATCTGTAAAAAGGGTCGTGCGCAAAATTCAAAATTTCAAAAGGGACCAAGATGGGTGAATCGGCGAGGGAATTACAACTACTACAGCTTCCTCCCTCCGGCAAAGAAGCATTCTGATGAAGAAGCTGCAAGCACAACTACTTTTTGCAATGGTGTTGCAGATGGAAGCGTTGATCTTGGCTTGAAGCTGTAGAGATGGGTGGCCAAGATGAGGTCATGAAGAGCCATTTAACTTGTGGCAAGCTCGGAAAAGAAACACCTTTATTTTCCGTAAACTTCAAGATGGCTCCACACAGTTCCATGCGAGGCTAAAATGAGCGTACTGACTTGAAAAGTGAGGTGCAGAAAAGGAGAAAAGAGATTGAGTAGGGGATATGTTTGTTAGGATGTTACATTTGACGATGAGATGTTGGTTTTCTTGGGTTATTTTTGCTAATTGGTTTGACTGGTGGATGATAAATCATGCACTTGATTGCACCGCGATCGTGATTGTCCTCCTCTTATTCCTGGAATGGCGAGGTCACAATGTCCAACATCCACACACATCTATATCAGCTCTGCATACAACCCTAACAGAGGAGGGAATAAGAGGAGGCAGGCAGTTCCACTCGAGCATGTTGAACGGAAAGTTCCACTCAAGCATATGAATCCATACGAATGAGTAAGAGGAGGCAGCATCACAATGTAGTTCCGCAAACAGAATGTTTCATTCCACATTTCAGTAGCTCAGCAAAATTCTTAATCCTTTCACTACAAAAACCCTGCTTCTCGCATTACTACAGCTATGGAATAAATCCGGATGCAATCTTACTCCAAAAGATGAACATAAAAAAGTCAAATAGGGAATATGACAGAAAGCTGTGGCATACCCATGGGGTACCTTGAGAACAAATCTACGACCAACCCAAGACATAGTCAAGAACGTACACCAGCGCCAAGGAGAAAGGATAAAGTATGAAGGCTACTGATGCTGTCCACAGAGGAAAGGTGTTGCGGAAGCTGGCAAATATTCCCATCACAATGCAAACAATAAGAATAACAATCACTTCTGATGTGAAGTCCCATGTTAGTCCTCTGATGTAGACAAGAGCCAAGAAGACTGCTAAGCAAAGTAAATTGTTCATGGTCACTGCCCCATATAACTGCACAAGGTACAAAAAGAGATAGGATGTCACTCACTGAGCATATTGTCATTCTTGTTGAACACGAGACAAACAACTTACTCACTAATTAAATAAAACAAAAAAGCAACAATCGAATGGCTGATGACGAGATTAATCATTCCGATGTCCATGCCGAAAAGAAATCTTAGGTTTGATGATATCTATGGGATAGTTGCACCACAATCTGATAATGAAGTCAAGGCGAATACAAGTAAGTCAAAGGCGCACCTCAGAGAATGTCAGTGATGCTGTCTTCTGCTTTTTACGACTAGCAAAGATTATTGCCGACACTGCTTCACTGGAGTTGGTAGCCAAGGGCAGTGCAATAAACGAAATGAAGAAAGTGGGGATACCAGTGGCGTCTGAGAAATTGTCGACCGCATCTACCAAGGGATCAGCAAACACTGCTGCTATGACTGTTCCAAGAATTAACAACCCCACTGCTTTTAAGGAGGTCATTTTAGCATTTTCAACAACCCCATCCCCCTTATCACCTTGTTCCCCCGCTAACAATTGCTCGCGCTCTGTTTTTGCTCGCTGCACAAGGGAATTGCAGAAGGGTTTGTGAAACCAGACAAACTAGCTAGTGATTTACTGAAGAACATGGGAACTTGCTCCTTCACTTACATGGTCAGCGTCATCAATAATCTCCATTGTGTTAAACCTTCTGAGACCGAAAACTTGTCCTGCACGTACCGCCTCATTTAGCCATTTTTCAATACCCTTTCTGAACTCATCTGGCGAAATACAATCATCACCAGAGGTATCAAATGCTTTCATGATTTTATCTACAGCATCACTCTGTTCCAGATCTATCTCTTCAAAACGGATTCCTACTGCGAATGCTTGTAGTTCAGTACGAGCGAGTTGTTTATCATTATCCGTATCAATGGTTTTAAACAGCCTGTCAAAAAAATGTGTGAGCCACCTAAACAGTAAAGCAAAACTAAAGAATTTAACTTAGCACCAGTACTAACTGTTCCACAATGTGTGTGTCAACTTCACCATCCTTCATAAGCTTTGCTAGGGCTGGGGCACGCCTTTTTACATGTCCTAAGAATAAAAATAAAACACGCCTCTGCTGCCAATATTCAATTCTTCTCTTTAGGATCCAAGGCTGGAACACCTGCGGACTTTATAAAGTCAGAATACAGGATTTTTTTTCAGCTCATATCATACAAAATACCACGCAAAGATACTTTTCTTAAGCTTGCTTGCTACTCATGCAGAAATGTGTGTACACACAATTATCAAAGCAAAGAAAGAAAAAGATAAGTCCACAAGAACAGCATCCCCATCTCGCTGTTAGGACAGCAGTTCATGAGGGCAGGGTCGCTTCCTACTCAGTGAAACCAATTGATTGGTGCCAGCCGCCATACATGGAGGTCGCAGCCTTAAAGTTTTCACGCTAAACAGCCTTACTATATTCATGGCAACATAAAGCACACCTCACACGTACTTCTGTGATTGCTACATATACTCAAAATGCATGACAAAATGCCGAGTTGCAGAGTACAGTTAAGAACAAGTACTCAGAATAACATACCTGATATAGGCAGTAAGAGATAAGTAGGACCACAGACAAAATCAGCGCCATCAAGACTGCCACATGCCTTCCTGATGTTGAATTGAGAAGTTGAAGAAGTTGAATAACAAGGAATGGAATAACTGAGATAACCATGATCCGTGCTGCACTTCTTGTTAAGTCATCAATAGTAACACCAGAACCTGAAAGTGTTGTGTTAATCATGTACTGGAAATGATGAGTCATTTCAGACTGGTAGAGACAACAATGCAAATTAGGAAGTAGGAGGGGTTGAGCAGTCTCTAGGAATCACAGTCACAACTTCTATGCTTCAGCTCAGTGGACCAGGGTCGTTGAGCAGTCTCCAGGAATCACAGTCACAACTTCTATGCTTCAGCTCAGTGGACCAGGGTCGAACAGATTTAAGGAGGCCACAGAAACTTTAGCTTGCCAGCAAAGTAAGACCATATTATTTTAATTGAAAAAGCAAAAGAGCTTCGAAATTTCTAAAGTCAGATAGGCACCTTGCCTACATAACCTGCTTCCTATACTGAAACCTTATATAGCCATACAAGAGTGTACCTTCCTTAACCATAACTACCATTCGCAATAAAGGCTGCCTTCTGCATGATTCAATCTAAACTTTAATTAGATGAGGTTCCCAGCTTGAAGGAATGTTGTTGCCACTGGGTAATGACCACTCACAATAGAGGCTCAAAAAATATTCCCAGCCAAATAAAACCCCTATCCCAAAGGGGGAAGAGTGGAAGTTGGACATTTTTACCTTCCTAAAGCAACTTTTTTAAGGGTGAGCAGCTAAACCTGGTGCAGTTTTGATTAGGCAAACGCGTAGAAGGCATTCATATACACACATCAAAGGACTATTTTAAGATCTTACAGTAAGAGCCTCTAGTAAGCATAAATAATTGAAAAATGCTTGCAAAAGGTAAACCTGTCAAACTAAACCCTTTTGTATCCTTGTTATCCACTGCAGTTGAATCTGAAGCACGCAGGTCACACTTGCCAACAAGAACACATGAACCCCATATGACAGTTAGAAGCATGACAGTTGAACCCGCAAGCAAGCCCATTCCAACGGAGACTTGACTTTGTGCAGTTTCTGTGCTTCCAGACAGTCCAGATACTGCAGAAAACAATAAAGAAAAAGCATTTGTTGAGATCTTCATTACAATCATAAAATGAAAAAATGCATCATCGTTCATCATAAACAAGAGGAACCCTCATGTATACACACAGAAGTAGTGAAATTTTCCATACTGGGTAACAGAGTAAGAAATATTACGTTCTTGTTCAGAAAAGACAAGATAATGAGAACTGACCCCAGAAAGAAAATGCCAAGCGTTCAGAATGTTAGAAAGCAATCAACCAGCCAAACTGGCCAACAACAGAAATGCAAATGAGACAAAGAATTACTAAAGTAATCCACACAAGAGTATTTACTACAGGAGGAGGTAATGACATAAAGCTAAGGAACAAAGACCAAAGGACTACGCTATCACTCATGACTGGGAAATAGAAGATGCCTTCCTATATTCGATTGCTCAACTGAGCATCTGCCACTTGAATCTATTTAACTTTATATCGTCACAATCCCCAGGTACAGATCTCTCGATATTTCAAATGTGCGAATCTTTTTCCCATCTGGGATCCTGAGCCGAAAAGCAGAGCACTTGCAGAACTGAACTCCACTAGTTCCACTATAGCCGGTAAAAAGCAAATCTACCTTGGCGGCGTCCTTCAGATTATAGATAATCTGACTACGGTAGTGGAAGTGCATTAGGGTCCAGGCAAATACAGGAAATCGAGATGCTACAACAGTCGTAAGACAATTACATACCCATCTTCGGCTGAAACAACTCAACTAATTCCAGATTCCAGTGATACTCTAACTGCATCAGGTAAAATAGCTTACGACTAAAAGCAAGCACATAAAAGCAACAGCAATAGTTCAGATTCAGTGAACAGTCGAAACAGGAAATTTTCAGAAGGGAAACGTAACCAAGTGCTCTATAAGGTACTCTACCGCTTAACCCTCAACCAGACCACTCCCTAATGCAATGTTATCGCTTCGTTTTCTCAAAAGTTTCTCAGGAACAGCGCCTACAAACACAGGTCATCCAGCAAATGCGAAACGGACCACAAAACTCACCGAGAATGAGCAAGGCGTCGGGTAACGCCCCGAGCATCGGCAACACGAGCCCACCGATGATCCCCGGCCCCAGAATCTCCAGCAACATCTCGCTACCGCCCGAGAGACACGTCGCGGCCGTGTACATCAGGTAGCCGTAGACCAGAATCAGGAACAAGTTGCCGATCCAGTTGGTCGTGCAGGGCAAGAAGCCGTAGGTCTCATCGCAGGTGTCGGACGAGGCGGCCGAGGACGGGAGGAGGAGCGGGGACCCGCGGCCGAGCCCCTTGCCGAGGCCGTCGGAGACCTGATCGGAGAGCCGGACGGAGCGGCAGCGGACGGCGGAGACGGAGACGAGGACGATGACGAGGAGGAGGAGGAGGCGGCGGTGGCTGGTCATCGTTCCAGAAGCGAGAGAAAGGAAGAGAGGACACGTCGCGCGGTTACGGAAGCGAGAGGGCGAACGAGAACAGAAAGATGAAGATGCAGAGACCGTCCGTGCAGGAGGGGGACCTGTACTGCAACGAGAAAGAGGTCGGCCGGAAACGGACGGCGTCCGTATGTGGAGCGCCGCGTGGTGCCATTTTCTTTTTTCGATCCCCGATTATTTTTAATTCTGTCGGTAACAGGAATAAAGCGCGGCAACGTAATAATTCCGAGTACGATTTCTTTTTTTTTTTTTTTTTGGGTTTGTTTGTTTATAGTGCCGGCCGACGTCCCGAGAGCCTCGTGAATTAACTTTAGTTTCGAATTTCGATCCGGGTATGATCCGATCTGCGTCCGTTTCGGATCGTGACAGGGAAGATGGCCCTCCGGAGCGGTTCGCATCCGGAAACGACGAAGCTGCGATGATGAGCCGCACGATCGTCGGGCCAGGCAGGAGAGAAGTGGTGAGATGATGAGCTTCACGATCCCCCCTCCCCTCCGGGCCCAGAAGCTACGGTAGGGACTCGCTCGCCGTCCGATCGCATCACCGTTTCGAAATGGGGCGGAGCGAGTCGCTGGTGGGCCCCGTGGATTTTTTTTTTTTTTTTTGGGATCAAATGGTCCCGTGGATATTGTGTGTCTCTTTCTTCGACGTCTTGTCGAGTGAATATCGTTTTTCTAGGATGATCTTGTGGGGGTGGAGGCGGGAATGATGGCGTGGCGGACTCGCCTCGCCCGCCACTTCCGGCGACAGTCGGGAGAAATTTTTCAAGGTGATCGAAGAAGTCAACCTTGGGGACTCTTCTTTTTTAACTTTCGTTCGCTCCGAACCATTTCGAATTCTTCAGAGCACGTAACATCGTGACACGAAATTCCATGCTTGGCTATCCTACGGCTTGAAGCATTTCAAATTCTTTGTAAATGGATGATGTGGACTCGCCAAAATGTGTACAGTTGCGTGGGGACTCGTTTCGCAAAATGTGAAAGAAAAATAAAGAAAAGAAAAGTCGTGATTACAAGTGAGACAAGTACCCAAAAGGCAAAAAATTATTATATCAATATTAATTTAGTTATAAACATTTTCATTAAACTAAATTAATTATAAACGTTTCACGTATGTATCAATCGAGTACATCCGACTAATTTAAGTAGAAAATTATTGACGTGAGTGTCAATTGTCCTACATGGATAATTTTAAATATTTTTTTGAATTTTCTAATTATTTTTTCCTTTTCCTTCTCTTTGGCTTTTGGGTGGTACTCAATCATGTTCGCCAAAGGAGAAAAAGGGGAAAAAGGGAAAATTATTTTAAAAAATGGGAAAAAACCACCAAAAACCCCGAACTTTTCTTTGAGTGACACATTTACCCCAAACTTTTTTTTTTTGTCTTGTGAAAAACCCCAAACTTTCCAAACCGTGACACATTTACTCCATAAGGGCATTTTTGTCTTTTTAGTTTCTATTTTTTTTTTTTTTTTTTTTTTTTTTCTTCTTCTTCCCTCCGCCGGCCATGGCGGCGCCGGCTTCCCTCCGCCGGCTCCGCCATGGCCGGCGGAGGGAGGAAGAAGAAGAAAAAAAAAAAAAAAAAAAAAAATTTTAAAAATGAAAAGACCAAAATGCCCTCCAATTTTGGGGTAAATGTGTCACATTTGGAAAGTTCAGGGTTTTTGGTGTCGCAAAAAAAAGTTTGGGGTAAATGTGTCACAGTTTGGAAAGTTTGGAGTTTTTCACGACACAAAAAAAAAAGTTTGGGGTAAATGTGTCACTTGGGGCAAAGTTTGAGGTTTTTTGTGGTTTTTTCCCTTAAAAAATTGCAAAACTTATTAAAATTATCCATATTAGTATCAGTTTATCACTTAGGATGGTCAATATCAACATCAATAATTTTTTACCTAAATTGGCCAGATGATCTCAAATAATGCCAATGTGAAAAGGATTAATGACTATATTAGTTCAGTTAAAAGGTTTAAAACTAATTGATACCAATTTAATATACTTAGGTTATGTTTGGTAGTCGGAATAAAATTCGAGATATGATAAAATTTATCCTATCATGTATTTGATGCCCGCTCAAGACAGCATAAAGTCAAACATAAGAGAATATAAATCGAATAAAATTATCTAATTAAGAAGGTGTAATAAAGGTAAATAGGATTTATAACAACAGTATTTTTTTTTTTTTGTCAGTCCTACTCTATACCTATTCTACACTCACTCTCAGACTTTTGCCCTACCTCTTGTAGGGCGTGGGCGTCAAACCCACTCCCGAAACTTGCGCGTCGTCACCCCATCCCTCCCGAGAAAGTTATTTTTATCAAATAAGAAAAATCTTAAATTAACAAAATTAAAATTATATTTGAATATAATTGATATTTGAATCTAATATAAGAAATTCTATATACCAAAAAATAATAATTTAGCTATTCTAATTCAATATTATTTTTTATTTATATATTCAAAATTAATTATATTTTATAATATAAATTCGATATATACATATAAATATATATTTATATTTATCACATATTTATGTTATTTTTATTACATATTTAAGGTGTTCTAGTATTTTATGTATATTAGTACAATTTATTATTTAATAAAATTTTATCGGATGGAAGGAGAAGAAAGAAATAAAATAAATAATTAAAAAAGATGGGAAAATAAAATTTAAAAAAATATATAGGTAAAAGTGTTATGAGAGATTTTTAACATTTCCATTTGTAAAATTTTTAGTTTGTTCATACTAATATACTATTTATATTAAATAATGTACATGATATGATGTAAATATATCTTACTTAATTATTATAATCACAAAATAATATATATGATATAATAAAATCTCTGAATTTCATATTTCATCTTATTCAATCTTATCTTAATAGAAAATTCGAAAGACCAAACGTAATCTTAAAACTTTTTTATCCTCTTTCACTAGAGGCAGAGGAATGTAGCAAACAGGCTTCATGCACTCCGCTCTCTCCTCCGCAACTGAAGCTTGAAACCGAGTGGGAGGGATGCCGTGGGAACAGACAAATCAATGGCCGACAAAAAGAAGTGGACTGTTAAAATGACTCATCGGTTAACAAAAAAATGGTTCATCATCTAGATCTGAAGAGAATTAAATGGGCTGCTACCGCAGTAATGAAATTTACTGTTTCAATACGATAAATTGGCAGGAGCTGCTCCAGATGGTCCGCTGCATTCTGTTTATGGCAAGCCGTGCACGATGTAATCCATTTTTTTTAAGGCAAGTTGCGGCAGCACGGTCCATTCATTCTTTAAGCACGTAATTTTAATATTTAGACTTTACGAAAAATACAATGTGTTTAGAAATTATAGGAAGTTATTTTTAGGAAAATATCTTTATTTTCCAGTGTTCGTGTAAAACCCGAAAATAAAGTGGAAAGTATTTTTCGTTATTTAGTAAGGAAAATCTTTTTATCTATGCATTTTTCAATATTATTATTATTATTATTATTATTATTATTATTATTATTATTATTATTATTATTATTTAAAATCAAATTTTAATATTTTTAAAAAAATAAAAATTTATTTTTTTAAAACAAATTTATTTTCGTATTACTTTTTATTTTTATTCTCTTTTTCTTTTTCTTTTTTTATCTTCTTCTTGTTATAATATTATAATATGTAATATATTTTATTATTCTAAATATGATCCCACTTATTGATTTTCCCAATAAATTCGATGTTATTGCCTAATTTATCACCCATGTGTATTTCGTGATATTTGTCCATTAATATGTTACCATAACGGTCTTGATGGAAGATATCGGTAACGTAATAAACGGTATATAAACGTCAAGTCGTCTAGCTCAAACCCTATCACTACAAAAAAACACACCATCAGGTTTGAGGGTATTGGTAGTAGAACGGGACGTACGATTCTCCATATTGCGGATTGATCGTCTTTGTGTTGATCCATCAAAGGTTTTGAAACTTTTCGCCTTTGCGATTTCATCAATGGCTGGAGGTATGTTGATCTTTATGTTTCTGCAAATTGATCCCGAATTCTATATGAATTTATCTGTGATTGATAAATCGGGATCATGAAGTTTTTAGTTTATAATTATTCTAACACTTCTAACTTTCATTGGCTCATAGATCTAGCAAGTGGTGAACTCAAGCTTGTTGGATCGACTAGCCAGAGGCTCGCACTCGCCGCTGGCTTGCTGATTTGAGTGGTACGCCTCGAGCTCATTGACCTTTGGCTTCATCGGATTAGCGAGCAATGAGTAGCACCAGAGGTGGGTGATTCGCCGTTCGCTAGAGATTGGTGAGCTAGGCAAGGCACAAGGCTAGTGGTGGCGAGCCTCGAGCTCTATCGAGGTCGATGAGCATGAGGCTCACCTGTGGCCGATTGCCAACTGTAGTCGTGCTGGTGACTGGCCAAAGAAGGAGGTGGAAAAAAATAAAAGGAAAAAAGAAAAATAATTTAAAATTTGAATTATTAAAAAAAGAAAACTAGTGCTAGTGGGGCACGAGACAAGAGAGAGTAAGTAAGGAAAATATTTTTCCCAATTTGAAAAGTGAAAATTTTCTCATTTTTACAATATTTTTTCCTTGATGGAAAATATTTTTCATGATTAGTTCATTTTTTGTGAAATGAATGTAAAAAAAAAAATCCAAAAATTAATTTTTTATAAATTAATTTTTCGTGAAATAAATGAAGTTTTAATATAGGGATAAACTAGTTTGGAAAGATAATCCAGACTTTTATACGTCAAGGGGGATCAAAAGTGTTGGTCCAATTGGTGCTTGAACTGAATCGCAGGGAAGTAAATCTTTTATCGATCCCTCACCGTCGATGTGATTTTCCAACTGAAAAATGTGAAGCATCAGTTGAGGAAACTAATGCACATCACGCTTCGGTTACGTAGAGTGCCCGCATGATGGCGGATTTCCGATATTAATTTTAATCGCTGATTATTTGTAATTCTATTAGTAAAAGGAAAAAAGCGCGGCGACGTAGTGCGACGGAGTGAAAGTGACAAGTACGATTTTTCTTTTTTCTTTTTTGTTTACACCGCAGGATGTGTCAACTTTCAAGAGCCTTGTAAATTAATTTTAATTCCGAAAGAATATTTGATCCGCGTGCGATCAGATCTGCGTCGTTTCGGATGAGATGACCGGCAGATGCGACCCTCGCTCCGCGATCTGCAGGGCCCGAAGCTACGGTGGGGCCTCACTCACCGTCCGATCGCATCATCATTTTGAAAAGGGGAAAAAGCGAGTCGTGGTCGGGTCCACACGGATATTTGATTTTTCCCCTTTTTTGGGGGCTTCTCATCGAGTAAACTTCGTTTTTCTCGAATGATCTTGTGAGGTGGAGGTGGGGATGATGGCGGTCCGGACTCCGGACTCGTCTCGCCTTCACTTCCGGCAATAGTGGGGGCAATTTCTTAGGTCATGAAATGAGTGCACTTTTGAGACTCCTTTATCTTACTTTTCTTCTTTGCGAAGCGTTCCAAATTCTTCAAAGCACGCAACATCACGGACACGACATACTATATTTATATATATTATAGGCCTGACTTTTGTACGGCTTGCAATGCTTCAAATTCTTTAGAAATGCATGACATCGACTTGTGAGAATGTATATAGTTGTGTCATTTTGTCTCGAGAAACGTGGGAAAAAATAAAAGATAAAAACTGTGGCTAGAGATGGGAAAAATATAAAAAAAAAGTCCTAAATTTATTATATTAATATTAAGTTAATCCTAATACCTTCTATTGCGCCACATTGATTTTAAATTTATTCCCACTTTACCAATTGAATTCATTTAATCATTTTAGGCTAGAAATTATTGATGTAAATGCCATATGTTTTACGTGACACAATCGGTATTGATGTGAATAATTTTTTAACATTTTTTCAAAATTTAAAATTTTTTTCCTTTTCCTTTTTTTTAGCTTGTGGTCAATCATTTGCTACAGGTGAGCAACTGTTACCAGATTCAATGAGGGCAACCCTTGCTTGTGGCTAGTTGGTGAACATTGGTGAACATGGCCGAGTGTTGGCCACAGGCCAAAAGGAATAGAATGAAAAATTTGGGAAAAATTATAAAAAAATCGAAAATTTTATTAAGAAATTATTAAAATTATTCACGTTAATACTGACCGTATCGCAGTAGATGGCCAGCATCCAGCTCAGTAATTTATTGACTAAATTAATTGGATGGAATCAGTTGATATTAATGTAAAAATATTTATGACTAAATTAGTTTAATTAAGCATCCAGCACGTGTCGCCCCCAGTGGTTTATCTCCGGCTGTCGGCCGTGCGGGGTTTCCTGGGTCATCAAAAAAAAAATTATTATTAATGCAGTATACTGAGGAATTTTTTGGTACTTGTCCAGCTAGAGGTAGAGAAATGTAACGAACAGGCTTTATGCGACAGAGAAATCAATGGCTGGTAAAGAATGTCAACGGTCCAAATTACTCATCCGTTACCGAGTCGCTCCTCCACGTGAAATTGAATGCGCTGCACCTTGAGACAGAAGTTCATCATGTAGATCTAAATTGAATGCGCTGCTGCTGCAGAGGTGATGAATAAATAAACTGTTTCAATTCAATAGTTTGGTAAGATCAGAACTGAATGGTCCGATTCATTCTCTTTATGGCAAGCTGTGCGCGATCTAATCCCTTTCCTTTAAGACAAGTTTCGTACGGTCATCGGGGGGGGTGAGGGATTCAAATCTCCACATTTTCAAGTGGGATTGGGGTGGAGACGAGTAAGTTTAGAAGTGGGTTTTAACTTCCACGCGTTGCACGAGGCAAGACAAAAGTTTGAGAGTATTAGAGTAGAAATAAAGTAGGACTGAAAAAAAAAAAAAAAAAAAAAAATTTCGTACGGTCCATTTCATTCTTTAAGTGTATGATTTTAGTATTAATTTAGGGGTAAACCAAACCGAAAAGGGAATCCAAACTTTTATAGTTCCAAAGAGATCAAAGTGTCGGTTTGATTGTTGCTTGAAATAAAATCGCAATAAATTAAATATTTTATCGATCCCTTATTGTCAATGCGAATCTAAGGTCGAGGAAACTAAAGCACGTCTCACCAATCAAATTATTACGATGATCTCTGCAATTCTAAATTAAATATGGATAGTGTGGAGTCCAAGAATATTTAGTATTAATTTAGGGATAGACCCAGTTGAGAAGGGAATCCAAACTTTTGTACCTCTAGGGAGATCAAAGTGTCGGAACAATTGTTGCTTGAACTAGAATCACAATAAAGTAAATTTTTTATTGACCCCTTGCCATCAATGTGAATCTATAGTTGAGGAAATTAATGCACGTTTCACCAATCGGATCATTACCAAATGACCTCTGCAGATGTAAATTAATATATGTGTGGAGTCCAAGAGTACGTGCTATTTGTGCACACATTTTATCATATAGCCGTAATGCCTAAGCACGGCCATGAGTCGAGGATGTGAAAAAATAGACAACAGCACACGAATAAGGACCCATTGCAAGTCTAGACCCCTCCCTCACGCAGAAGCTATCGAAGTTTTCGCAACGATCAACTGCGAACTTCGACCCGAGGAGTGGATTTCAACGCCGCACGTTAAAATATCTAGAATGCGGGGGCGCTCGTGTTGTAATCGTGTCCCCAGCACAAAACGTGGGAGCAGCCGATGGGCCGTCGCACGAAATCGACTGGACACTGAAAAAGCAACCGCATTATGAAGAATAGGCAGCCACTAGGACAACCACTTTCGCTGCCGTCTTCATCCGCGGGTCGCGGTGCGCGGGGGGTCGAAGTGAAAAAAGCGTCGCGTGGGGAGGTGGGGGCGGTTGAAGGATTAGAGATATGGACTTATCTCCTCTACTATTCGTTTAACTGCCGGTGCGCGACTGGCCCATGCACGATGGGCTAATCGCTCCGACAGGGCGTTGAAAAGAACCGGACAGGACGATTCGCGGCGACAAAATTCCAAATTCGCAACCTACTTTCCAAATTCCCTTTGACTGCCCCCCTACCAAACTTTCTTTTCCACCGCAAGGGAAAAAAAAAAAAAAAAGCTCGTGAATATCGGGCTCCATTTGCACCTCGGGCCCTAGGAGGACCTACCACTGGAGTTCGGTAAGATGGGTTTGCTTTATGTCCCATCCTAATAATCTAGGTGCCACCAACCACGGGTCGCGCTTTTCCCATCGCCTACCTGATAAGACAACTCCGGGTTTGGTGAAGAACCGTTATCGCGATGGCAGAAGGCCGATGATCGATGCTCGTTGTGGCTACGGCGACTGTGACTAGCAACTGGCGACCAGCAGTGAGTGATCGGTCGTGATGGCTGTTTGCGGTGGAGTTGGCTGGCTTTGTTGTTATGGGAGGTGAACATGGAATCCTGATGGTGAAGCAAAGGAATCCTATTCCTGCGCGGAATTCATCTCCATACACCTTTCTTATCCAAACATGAAAAACAAGGGAATTGGAGTACTATTCCTTGAGTAATCCCGTTCCATATTGAATCAAAATGAGTTTATAGATTACGGCGATAGTTTTCACTGTTTATCTTTATTTTTATCTGTTATATCAACAGAATCACTAAACAAGATAAACATCGATATATTTTATCTCGTTCCATCTAATATCACACCGTATCCAACCAAGGACGAACAACCAAGAGTGGTTTGACTAGATGTAAGAGTCGTACATTTCATCAAGAGTCGAGATTTTCTTCCATCCTCGGTCGGAAATATCTCCACCAACCATTCTTTCTGAGTGGGATGGATAATGAAAAGAACAGCTGTTCATAAAATTGCCACTTTTGGGTAGGTCTAAAATTAGAATAGCCAAGCTGGATCGTGGAGCTCAACGTAACGGGCCTAAGCTGGATTATCGCAAAGTAAATCTGGGCTTACTCCTAGCCCATGTAGCGAACGTGCATCATGGGCTCATTCGTGCAGGAATTTTGCACTTATTTCCCGAGACGACGATTCATGCTGCGAACTAGAGTCCAGTACAGTACAAAAAGGACCATGGTCGGAGCAACAAAAATATAATATGGAGTTCAATTCTCGGCGAATTAAACTTTTGAAAACAAATATATGGCCAACATTGGCATATTGTCAGAGCACAGGTCAAAAAATTTAAAATGTGACTTTCCTTTTGGTTATTTTGTCAGTTCTCCCCTTTATTCTATCCAATTCATGACTATATGGTCAATTTGGTTACATTCACGTTATCTTATACATGAGAAATCTGATTCATATAAGAGTTGTCCTGCTAACAGATACCTCCACACAAATCTATTCAAATGGATGAATCATTTGATCCGTTGCAGTAAAACACACTATAGGAAAAGAAAACATCGACTGATGTGTAGATTTGGAACATAATTAAGATAGACATTCGCAATAATTTCATTACAAATAATTTCTCTTTTGCTACAATATTTACCCATTGATGTCCATGATTCGAACCCGAAGTCTGAAAAATCGAAAGGGCTAGAGAACAAGTATAATAATGATTGCTCAAGGGGGGAAAATTGAAAGAAAAGGGCTTTGCCATTGGAATCTCTTACTCTTTTTTTTTTTTTTTTTTATAGGGGAAGGATAGGAACCCGCACCGTCGATCGGGAATGCCCCAATCGAGGGGACCCTCCTTCCCTTTTTCAATATTGATGGTCGAGGAGTTGGTCCTTATCCTTTGATCCGTTGTCGGATCTCTCCGGTGGATCCCGTGTCGGCGAAGATGGATTGGTGGTGGCCGTCACGTCGGCCGTCTCCTTGACATTTTGCTGCTGATACACCCGCCTCAGTCTCTCTATTTCCTTCTTCAGTGCTTCTTGTTGAGCTGACAGATCAAAAAGACGCAATATAGCCCACCCTTTTTTTTTTTTTTTTTATTAATATCTAAACATATGTTTTTGTCCAAAAGCAAAAGTGCTCGATATTGAATAGGATAAGCGCACATCGTTCGATCGACATGCGGCGTCGCCATTCTGCTGCATGATGCGTATGAATCTGCAAGTGTAATGAAAGGTCGGAGGTCGGAGGTCGGAGTTACTTACAGTCTTTGAAGATCTTGTCTTGAGCCAAGGCGGCGATCCGTTGCTTGAGAGCGCTATTGTCCACGTTCAGAATCACGCGTTGATGGTCCAGGAACGCGACTCGGGGCGACAACGCCGATACTTCGCTCTGCACACACGGTGTAGCTCCTGTGCTTATTATAACTCGAGAACAAACACGGCAGCTCACGGCATGGATGTTCTCTCAAGTTGTCGTGAATAAGTAGAGTTAGATGCCGAAAAGAATTGATGGCGTACCTGCAACGAGGTTACGCTCCGTTCCAGCTCCGAAATGTACTGCAATTTCCTCACCCGCGACCGCTGAGCAGATTGCCGATTTGCTAAAATCCTGACATTCGACAAAAATTTTGTTTTTCCATCTCATGGATTGACCAACATTCGATACGCCAATGGATGTTTTTTGGTCGTTTTGTTTTACCTCTTAACCCGTTTTGGGTCGAAAATGGCATCGGCATCGGAGGAAGCTTGAGCGGCCTTGCCGGCATCCGACTCGGCCTTGCACGAACTATCCGCCTCCAACGTTCCAGGCTTGGTCTTAGGCGATTGTCTTAGCATCGTGGGGTCTGCATTTGCCGGGGCCGGCTTGATCTCTTCGCTGTTGCTGTTCTGATCCGACGGCGTGGACGGGGCGGAAGAGGAGGGTGGGGGTGGCGGCGCGGCGACGGTGACGGTCATGCTCCCGTCTTCCGAGAACATGGACACGAGCTGCTCGTCGTCCAGGCGGTCGAAGCCGCCGTAGCCGCCGTTGTGGCGGACCGAATTCTGGTACTCCCCGCCCTCGAGGAAGGCGATCGAGTCGCTCGCCGACCTCCGGTGGGCCCCGCGCCTCATGGACGAGAACTCGAGGAACTCGTCGACCCACGAGGGCTGGCAGCCGCCTCCACCGCCATTAGCGCCGGGGTGAGGGAAAGGAGGCCAGCTCGGGGCGATGTGGTGGGATACATGGGGTGGAGGTGGTTGCGCCATGCAATTTGCAATCTGGCAATCTGCAATGTCGAGACTTTTAACTCACGAAAGAATGCCAAGACCAACGAAACGGACCGGCAATCGGAGCCGGTCGAGATCACGAACGGGAGAGAATCAGAGAGGGTTTAGAGAGAGAGGATCAGACACGAACGTCGAGGCATGTCGATAATGTCGTTCTTCGTCGAGGTTACGATACAAAGAACTCTTTTCTCTCTGTCCCTCTCTCTGGGTATAGGGGCTGCGTCGGGCATTAGTTTACTGTATTTGTCGCAGGTCACATGGGGAGGGGACGGGGACACAGCTAGCTCCAGCTGTTGAGGAGGAAAGAATGGGTATCCCTCCCTTCAAAAGTCGCGCGCCTCCCCCTTTCTCCTCTTTTGTTTATTCACTGCTGGAATCTCGCCACCACGTGCCGTAGGGACCCCTCTCCCCTCTCAAATTCTCACGGGGGCCTCAAACCCCCCCCCCCTTCTCGACCCTCGTCTTCTGAGGTCGAAGGTGGGATTTTGACGTGCGGCGCCAGATCGCAGTGCTGGTCGGGACGTGCCGAGATTGCATGTGGATGCAGGCGGGAGGTGTCGGATTGTAGGGAGGACGAGCTGGGAGAGGACGGGGGAGCTTTGGGTTTTGTTTTTCTGCTCTCTTCTTCTTTTGGCTGCTCCGGACACTTCCACGTGAGAATGGTGTCCGCCCCCGCCCCCGCCGCCGCAACTTTGCCTCCTCTCTTTTCCCCATCTGTTGACAAAACGTTTGATCGATACTCTTGCATGTCCGGTCTCGTGAAGTTGGTGGAGGGTCCTCAAACTAGAAACGTCGAACACGTTGGTCCGACACGAACGAAGGATGCAGCGGCGGTGAAATAACATGTTGTGACGAGCGTGCCATTGGTTCTATTTTTTGAGCCGAACGCCCGTGTCGTGACCAACCTTCTCAGACGATTCAATACAATACATCAAGAAAAATTACATTAATGGAGAAATTCTTCCTTTTTTTTTTTTTTTGGGATAAGTGCATTGGAAGTCCTAAAACTTATCATGAAATGCAATTAAGTCCTAAAACTTTTAAAAAGTGTAATTAAGTCCTAAAATTTATTACGAAAATTTAATAAAGTCCTAAAACTTATAAAGTCCTAAAACTTGTCTTGAAAATGCAACTAAGTCTTAAAACTTTCTAAAAGTATAATCAATGGAAGGACTTAGATTGAACCATTTTGATAAGTTTTAGGACTTAATTGCACTTTTTGAAAGTTCTAGGACTTAAATGCATTTTTATAATAAATTTTAGGACTTCCAATACACTTATCCTTTTTTTTTTTTTTGGGGGAGGGGGTGTGGGACAGGAATGGATAAATTTGTTAATTTCTTCTTTAAAGCAGAAAAGTTTATGTTACTCAATTATGCCAAACACAGAAATGTTTACATAATGATATCCGAGCAGAAGATTTTATATTAAATCTCATTGATATAATAAAGGGGCTTAATCTCTTGAGACCCTCGTGATTCTTTTCCTTTAAGAATAAAAAATGATCATTTGAAGGCTTTAATGGTGTAATCTCCACTCGAACAACATGAAACTTAATTATACTTCCGAATGCAATTCAATGACTTGATAGTTGGATCTCAAGTCACATACTTTACTGATTTTTCACATAAGCACAATCCCTGGCCTTGAGTGGCTTTACCTTGATTTAGATAGCACCGTCTTTAATTCCTTTTTTGATATTAGATTTGAGGGTTTGAAGGGTCGATCTTTATTGACTAGAACATTTAGCGAGGTCTTAACAACTTGTTGAAGTAATGAGATCAAAATTTCAATTTGATGTCTGAAGAGATAAATTCAACAAATTTAGTAATTAAGTTCTAAAACTTATTATTAGTGGTTATCAAATTTGAAGACAAAAAGTAATAAAAAGTTTTTTTAATATATATTATACAAATAACTAAAGGTCCTTGTTAACGAGCACTTCGCCACACTTTTAATCAATTGTAATATGAGAAGGATATAAAATTGGGAATCATGAACTTTTTTTACACGCGTGTTCAAACAAAATCGATACCTAAGTAATGTAAATCTCAGCATTCAAAAAGGTTATTTTAGGAAATTTTGGTATAAGTGGGAGAATTAAATTTATTTTCGGAAAAATACGGGGAAAAGAGAAAATCGCTTAAACCCCAAAAACCCGCTAGGGTTCCCCCCCGAACATATAAAGATCAGATCGCGCCAAAAGAAACATCCGTTGCAATTTCCGGATCCTCGCGTCGTCTTAGCCAAAACCCCACGCCGTTCCGATCGTCGGTATCCAGGAACCGCCGGCGGCCGTTTCAGCCATGCTCGAATTCGACGACGATGCGATGGAAGTGGAAGCCGACGGCGCCGTCGAGGAGGCCAAGGGGAGCCGCAAGAGGAAGTCGCGGGCGGGCGCGGAAGCCGATGTCTGCGGCGGCGGCGGCGCTGGCTTAGCGGGCGACAGGAGGCTGCTGAAGAGGATCATGCTTTCCTTGACGAAGCCGTCGTACGCCCTCGGCCTCGAAGGGGGGAGCTTGCGGTCGGAGAATCGCCGGAGGTTGACTCGGCTCCTGCGGAAGCTCGTGAGGCGTCAGCGCTGGGCCGAGGCGAGCGGGGTCCTGAGCGTGCTTTTGAAGGCGACGTGCCAGGAGAAGTGTCCTGAGCTCAATCGGCTCAAGTATTTGGTGAGGCCCGAATTTATTCTCCCACCTATTCGGTTGTTGTTGGATTGTATTTTGTTTTGCGGTGATTGTTTTGCGACGGAATTGGGGAAAATTAGTTCAGAGTAAAGGAGAGTGCTGCCATATGGCGAGGAGAGAGAAAAAGTTAACGTGCAAGGGGTAGAAGTGCTGCTTCGTGATTGCTTTCCGCTCTGGAATTGTAGAGAAGAAGTCACTCTTTGGTTGCATGGTAATTTGGAGATGGAATTGCTGAGTATTGATTTGCAATCAGCTTCTCAGAGTACAAAATGTGTTAATTTTTAGGCTAAACTTAGTGGTGGCTCCCCCCTTTTTTTTTTTAAAATAGCAGTTAACCTTGGTATTTGGAGTTGCTTCTCTTGCGAAATATTGTGTACAGGCGCAATGTGATGCAGTGTTTTTCAGGTGCTAATGGAGGTCCTCGAGCGTATGGAAGCCAAACGTATCAATTCCACTAGGATCAAGCTGATTTATGATGCTTGGATGGCAAGGATAGGATCGAAAAAAAAATGCCAATCGCAGGTATCTTTTGAAATTTTTGTGTCTGAAGACATTATTTTGACCTTCTTTCCCATACTATATTTACATAATTTGGAATGAAATGGTTTTAAGTCCCTTGAGTGTTTCTATTTCTGCTGCAGTCAGCAGACTCTTATTAATATGTGGTCGTTTCTGTGGGCAGGATTGGCTTGCAGTTCAATTGGACCTCATCCTCTTTTTATTTACTCAAGGGGAAATTGAGAAAGCGCATCAGAATGCTGTATGGTATGATTTTTTCTCTCTCCTGAAATGATGTGTTACTTATCCTTGATGACTGGCTTCCCTCTAAATATGAAAATTTCATTAAAACTCAAATCTACTCAGGAATAGTCATCCCTTGATTTATGCGCCTTGTGCCTTAGTTAATATTTTCTGAATGATGATAGTGGCAAGACAAAGGACAGTGACATGCTTTTGGATTTGCAAGACTTGTTAGTATTGTGCATTGATAAGGACTTAGTTGGAAGGTGCCACCTCTTTAATGCGGCTTTACTTAGTATAAAAAAAGCTTTGCGAATCAAGGCGTAATGAACACGCATCTTGAAGGTTACATTAGATAAAAAAGATTGAAATCTTTTATTTTATTGACGTACCCTTGTGTTTTCTCAGGCTCACGCAAAACGAACTTGGGACAGATTCGACTGTAAATCTGATATTGGGTTTGACATGCTATCAAAGGTGGTATTCGAGTATCCCAAGAGACATGCAAATGATAGATTTGCGAACTAATGCTTGTCAACAAACTAGGATGTTGGAGGAAAGATTTGACATTTCAGCTAGGAACTCAGAGGGATATCCTCCTGTTTATAGTTGCGAGGCCAGCACATCCTTACAAAGCAATTCTGATACTTCTGTCATGAAGGATAAGAGGATATCGGTGGATGCTAATTATGAAAGACCTACAAAAGTCCCTGTGAAGGTCGAGGATAATTTGGAGAAGGAGCAATCACAACGATTTTATTTGAATTCTCCTGAAGATGAAGCCCCACAGCCTACTGATGTTGGAAATGTACATTGTGCTTCTTCTGTATCTGATCTAGGTGAGTGGCATAATTTTTCGACCATAGTTTTACAGTTTTGGTCAGCTTAAACACTCGATGTCATGCCAGGCATATTACTTGTGGTGTAACGGAATGCTTCACTATTGTATTTAGAAATTGAGCATTCTATTATTCAGAAAAGAATAGGTGGTATTTGTAATAATACTAGTTTTTGAAATTGGTGCCAAAATGAGATGGCTGATTTAATCGGGTGTTGAATATGTTCAATTTGCTTATATATCCACTTGCATTCTGTCAAATCACTTTGTAATCAACTTTATAGACCAATCTTACTCTCCTTTATATAGCACTCATGTTCCGTCACATCACTTCGTATCATTACTTTAATATAAAATGCTAAAATCTTTGTCCTATATTGCTTTCACTTGCTACAGTCTATTAAAAGTTTTTGGATTCTTCATTGATTCTTGAGAGTGTTTCTCGTGGTCTTTAAATAGTTGGCCTGGATTCATGGCTGTTGCCCATAAGACTGCCACAAAACATCAAGAATTCTGAGAACTTCATCCATGAAATATCAGATGTCTACAAGGACGCAGTAAAGCATTTGCGACTAGCTCTTGATTCATCACCCGCAATATCAGATGCCCTACTTCCTCTGATTCAGGTGTAGCAAAAGTTTGTTTGATGTAGACTCCAGAAATATCTTGTGAAATACTTTTGAAAGAATCTTTCTCACCCTTATAGTGGTCATCCTGATCCTATCCATTAGTGCATTGCCTTATGTCGATGCTCATTTTATATTACAGCTCCAAAGTGCTTGTAACTTTTTGATCTAAAACAGATGGAGTTCTTGTCTGCTTTCTTTGCACATTGCCTCTGCCTTGCCTGAACAAATTTATTACGGCATTCCCTTTTCATCTGCAGTTAGAACTTTGTTGTGTTGATGAAATGGTTAAGACTAGGTGAGCTTAATCCTGCAGAAATGCAGAAGATAAATCACATATTGGGTTTCTCTCCTGGCTGGTTAAATAGTTTTTGTATGTATGCACATTGTCCCTTGCTTCTCTGTCATATTGCGAGAATCTCATTTGATTTTTTGCAACTTTCTGTTAGTTGCTGCTGCTTGGTGGACAAGTAGATGAGGCGTTCAATGTGCTCGACGAGGTCTGTCATCATGCAGATACTGCCCTTCCTTTAAGGTACTACTGTCCTATCACAAGTTTAGGTTTGGATACAAACAAAGAAAGTTGGAAGTAACATACACAATTTTACTGAATCCGTAGGACTTAATGTTCTTATTTGGATTTGTACCTTAGTGTTTTCTTGCTAAGTATCATCATTTCTTTATTAATGTCTGCCTTTTTCTGTGGAAACTAACATTTGAATTTGATTAGAGTGCGAGCTGCTCTGTTGGAACATTTTGCTCATGAAAATGTTGTCGAGCTCTCATCATGTTACGAAGAAATCTTAAAGAAGGATCCAACGTGCTACCATTCAGTGGCAAGGCTTGTCACTATGCATCAAAGTGGTATGTCAATGAGCTTTGCTGTTAATCCCCATTGCCCAATTTATCAACAAATTTAACCAAATGTAGGTAAAGACAAGAAAAATTTTACCATACTGCACATCTCTCTCATAAGGTGGGCTAGGATGTTCTTTGCAACCAAATTGGGGTTTAAATGGTTATTAGTTTCTGACAATGGGAACTTAAATTTTATCTAACAATTTTGTCTTGGGACTCTTGACATTTTTTGTTTTGATATGCGGAAAATCGTGCATTGTTTTGATATGCGGAAAATGGTGCATTTGTGAGATTATTGTCCAGCTGCTTTTGTTTTTCTTCTTTCAGAAGCTATTATTGACATGGTTAGGGGTGGATTATTTCATTCATAGGAAGTTGCTGTGATGGCATCTGTCGAAAGCAGAAGGCACTTTTCCTCAATAAGCTTTATAATTTAAGGTCCCTTCATAACTTACAGGAGATTATCATCCTGGATCCATGCTGGAAATGATCTCTCTGCATCTGGATGCTACGTTTGCTGAACACCAGATATGGAGAGAACTTGCAATGTGTTTCCTCAAGCTTGCTAGGCATGAAGAGGATTGCATGTCAGTGCATCTGGATGGTAAAGAAGGTGGAATTAGGCAAAACTATTCTGTTCGTTTTAATCGGATCCCTGACCATTTCCTGAAGGGTGACTTGGGCAAGAATTGGAGGTTCCGGTGCAGGTGGTGGTTGACCCGTCATTTCAGCTATAGCATCCTTGAAACAGAGATTGCAGCTGGTAATTCATCTGATTTATCTCTGAGATGTCTGCATGGTTTGTGATGTCATGTTATGTATAATACCTTAATTTGGCTTTGTTGACTGTGCATATCAATGTTGAATGTGCCATTTAAGTGTGTATACTCAGCTACTTACCAAAAGGAGATTTGAAACCTGGTTTTGTAGGCATGATAAATTTTTTAGTAACTCATGTCTTAAAAGATTAAAGGTACTGTATTGCATGATTAGCCTCTTATCAATGGGGATGGTATTCTGACAATAGGATGTTTACAACAGAGACTGGCCACGATGATGAATTGTGCGACTCCATGAGATAGAGTGACAACTGATTAAAAATCAAGAAGTGCAATATTTGACTTTGTTTGAGTTTAATTATTTAGCCAGTGGTTGTTTTTGCTGGTCTTCAATTGCTTTTAGTCCGAGTCAAATTTTATCAGTTTCCCATGGTTCATTCTAGATTAATTTTATTTTTACATTTGCCTTTTCCCTGCAGGCAAGATACAGCTCCTAACTTACAAGGCCGCATGTGCTGCTCATATGTATGGGCAAGAGTTTGAATATGTTGTAAAGGTTTGCAATAGTTTAGAAGAGGGAACTAATAAGGACTTGTTATTGTTCTTGCGAACGCACTTGCGAAATTCTGCCAGGCTTCAGTCGAGCTTTCAGCCGAAACAGTCTTGATTCTCACCGTGTTGTTCTCTAGTTGGCGAGTTTCATCGGCATTTTATGTGCTCATGGCTGAAAAAAGCGAGGAGGATACACGGTGAGCAAATCTGATTGCTCAAACGAAGAGGTTCATGTTCGTATTCTGTATAGAATTGGTAGTTAGGGGAGAGTTGTCACTTGTTTGGGTAAAAGCATTTACACCATGCATACGAGGAAGCGTGTCGCAGATTTTGCTGCTCCTGTGCCAACATGCTTCTTGCGTGATTCTAAATTGTCAGTGTTGTTTTTGTTTTTGTTTTTGTTTTTTTTTAAATAAATAAATAAAAATATTTATCACAGGCGACTTCTGTCATGCATTTTAGCCACGACCAGCAGTTAGCAACTCCCGCAGATATCGAAAAAGAACGGTCCAACGCTACTACCAAGGAATTGGGAGTTCATGATCTGCCTTGTCTAAAACATGCGTGCATGAAAAAGTGAATTCATGTCGTGCATACGCTATACAGGGACGAATTATGGGCTTGGAATGTTGCGCGCAGCGAAGATTTTCTACCTTTACTAAGGACATGAAGCTGATAATCTCAAGAATAACTACACCCAAACAAACTCTCCGAGCCTCACTGGAGTGTGTTTTGAAGGATATCACATTGCCACAAGCAAATAAGGATCGAGTTCACAAATGAGAGGAGTGCTTAGCCGTTTTAATTTCACCCCAAAAGATACTAAGTTGCTTCCGAGTGATTCTGAGTGATATTTAATCTGATAAACCGTACAAGCGAACACCAAACTTCATACTTACATTGTTGGGTATTCATCATCAATTCGTGAAGTGCCCGCATTTTCTGCGAGTTCATTGCCCTAATACTATGTTTTAGGAGGAGGGATGATGATGGCAGAGACGGGATTCTAAAAATTGCCATCTTAAGTGGATAGAGGGAAAGATAAGGACCAGCAGAAGCAGTAAAGGTTGCAATGAAATGGAGGGAAAGCACTAAAGAGGGATTGGTAAACTCAATTCTTCATATTTGGAGGGATCTAAGTTCTTAACAAATTGCCTAGACCAATCATTCCTAATATCTCATAATTCCTCGTAATTTTTTCTTTTTGTCTGTTCCTTTCATCCAAATATGATTGTTTTTAGAACCTTCTCTTCTCCCCTTCTAACAAGTATAGTGTAAATATGAACAAATCTAGAGAGATTGTGCATTAAGAAGCAAACCTTTTCTTCTCCCTCATTTGCAATCATAGTTTATATTCATATCTAAGCATATAAAATGATATATATATGTTATAATGCGTCCTTTCTTTCCTTCTTTTTGTTTCTTGTCAACGGAGTAGACCTGTCATTTCTCATGCTAGTTTTCTATACTATTTATGATCATAAGATAATGACATCGGAATGCTTAATTTATATGCTCACCCCAAGAATCAAATTCCCTCAATGGATCCTCAAGAGCACTTCCCCTTCTCTCCATCCACCCCTACCCCTATGCCTCTACTTGTATAAATCTCACCAGTGTCCAAATGTTTTCGTAATTCAATTCCTCTTATATTCTCCGAAAAAATTTGGATATTTATTTCCTTTTCGAATCATCCCTAACTAACATATAGTACAAACTCTTTAGATGCTCACGGATCTCCAGTATGCCCGTGATCACTTCGAAAGAACCATGTTCATAAGTGCTCCTAAGAGAGTAGTGCTTCAAACGAAGGAGAAGATGCGGCGGCATTCATTCGAATTCAACGGTGTACGAGTCCGGACGGGTTCGGGTCGAAGCCCACCGGCCCCGGAAGAACGAAAAACAGCGGTCCGCTCCGACCCGGTCCGAGCGTACACACCTGAACTCATTTCGCAATCGAGCTACCACCGTCGCCGAGTCGTCAAGATGACATCGCCTCCCCTATAATGCCTCGGTCGTGTCTCTTCTCTTCCGTTTCGCTCTCGTTCTCCACAGCCGTTCCACTCCGACCTCGCCGGAATCTTTGAATTTCCTTCCCTTTTTTTTTTTTTTTTTTTTTTTTTTTTCCAATCGAGGGGGGTTTTGGCCGGCGGGAGGAGCCGCGAAGATATCCCTCGCGGGGCGGATGGCGGGCGGGTACAGAGCCGACGACGATTACGATTACCTGTTCAAGGTGGTGCTGATCGGGGACTCCGGCGTCGGCAAGTCCAACCTGCTGTCCAGATTCACCCGCAACGAGTTCAGCTTGGAGTCCAAGTCCACGATCGGCGTCGAATTCGCCACTCGCAGCATCCGCGTCGATGACAAGGTCGTGAAGGCCCAGATTTGGGACACCGCCGGCCAAGAGAGGTGGAGATTCGCCTCCCTCGTGTTCCCTTCTCTTCTTTGTTTTTTAATAATCTTTTGGAGCTTTTGTCTGATGCGAGTCGCACGGGTCTCTGTCCTTTTCTCTATCGTGTTGGATCTGTGATTGGTCGAATTCGAATCTGGAAAAATGCGATCTTTGAGTTGGATCGCGAATCTTAGATCTGGATTGATGCTGACGTTTAGGTGTGATGGGCGTATCATGTAAGTGAAGTGGAGGTTAGGCAGTCTTTTTCTTTTTAAGGTTGCGGTGGAGTCGTGTCTATTATCTTGATTATATATTCGCGCGCCAGACTGAGTTTATCTTGTCGATCCGGACAGAAACCGGGCATCACATTGTGACTCGGGTTCACAAGGAGTTGTTCTTGGTGATCAGGTCCAAATTGATTAGGACTAGTGTAGATTTGGTGCTGTAGAGGCTATGTGTTTGTTGGAGAGTCAAATTTGGGCTCTAGGTTTGAAGAGGTGGGGCAGTCCGATGAAAGAGAAGTCAGTGAATGCGAAGATAAATGATTCATGGTTTTCATACGCATGGAAGTTGGAGTGAAATAGAATGGTTTCCCCGTTTCACGTTGATTCATTTTGATTTTGAGTTCCCGTGTGCTACTCTAGTTTTGCTCGAAAGGTGAGTTACTTTGTTGTTCCAGGTGTTCTTTTAATCCCTAAGCATGCCTCGATTCTTTAGTGGACCGAATTGCTAATTCACTTGCTGGTGTTTGACACATTGCATGGTTTTGAAATCAAGCGGTTTCTTCATATATTCTATTTTAAGTCGGGGAGGCTGTTTCAGAATTGCTGGAGGTTTAAACGGTGGCCGGCAACCAGTTTTTTGGATTGTCTAGGTTGACCTGGAGATGTAAGATGCATGTCTGTAGACTTACCAAGTGCTGCCGGAGGCGAAGATCTAAACTAATAGGCTGACTTTATCAAGGTCAAATTTATTTTAGATGATTAATGAAATTCGTAAAAAAGCAATAGTGTTGTTAGAAGGTTATACATTGATAGGAACTAATGAAACAGAGCAATGAAGTAGGCCTTTATCTGAACAGATGATCCAGTGTAAGCCACTTCCGGATGTTTCATTTCCAACTTATAGGCTGAGTACTGAGCTTCTGTGCTTGTTCAGAATTCAGCTATGACAGAACCTTTGAAGCTATAGACTGAAATTTCACGATGAGGCTACATTGACTAACGTAGTTTTGTCCGTAATTTGCTATAGGTACCGAGCAATCACTAGTGCATATTACCGAGGAGCTGTTGGTGCATTGCTTGTCTATGATGTAACTCGTCATGTCACATTTGAGAATGTGGAGAGATGGTTGAAGGAGCTGCGGGATCACACAGACTCTAACATCGTTATAATGCTTGTGGGGAATAAGGCTGATTTGCGACATTTACGTGCTGTTTCTACTGAAGATGCCACGGCATTTGCAGAAAAGGAAAATACCTTCTTTATGGAGACCTCTGCACTTGAGTCTATGAATGTTGAGAATGCATTCACCGAAGTGCTCACCCAAATATATCGAGTAGTCAGTCGGAAAGCTCTTGAGGCTGGGAATGACCCTGCAGCTCTTCCTAAAGGACAAACTATTAACGTTGGATCAAAGGATGATGTCTCAGCAGTTAAAAAGGTTGGTTGCTGCTCTTCTTGAGGATTTACCAGTACAACAGTTGAAGGATATGACATGTGTCAACCTGGGTTTTGCGAGATACATGTGGCAATTTAAAGGCCTGTCTCAAATTTTCTCCAGTAGTCTCATGTGTCCAGATGCTTTAGTTTCTCAACTCTCTTTGGTTTTCAGTTTTCTACTTCATACTTGTTGTACTCTTTAACGTGTATAATTCTTTCCTGTTCTCTGGCTCTTCCCTTCTTTTTTCTCTTGGGGTTGTGATTGCTCTAAATTATTGGGACAAGCTCGAAAATTGTATTCTAGCCTAGCTTCTGTATTTGAGGTCATGAGATGTGACTTGCACGGAGAATAGGACACAGAGACATGATTTCATTTAAATCCAGGGGCATTCTTCCATGTCTGATGGCGTATCTTCTTGTCTGTACGACCAATTAACTTGTGTTTGAATAATTTCACATTTGTTAGTTGTGTTTAAGGATAAATTATTTTATATGATGGAAACATCACGTGACCATGATGACATGAATAAATGACTGATCATCTTTGCTTGCTTGCTATAAATCTAGTTCTACCTGATGTCATTTTTGATTTGTTCTTACATTTAATTGATCGGTTACGTTATGTATCACTTCCTTGTGGTATATCCATAACGTGAAATGCCTTCTCTAATTTAAGGAAGAGTATGAGCAGAGCATAGAGCCTATGGTATTGAATCGAGGGATCTTTTCTTTGTCTGGCGGCATGTCTTTAATGCTCTGCTGTGAGAGATTGGGTTGTAGTCGCAGCGGTATTGAATGGACTCAAAAGACCATGCGTGAGTTTCTGGGGAAAATTGAAAATGACATGCCAGTTATGGCAGATGAGGAGTTGGCCATCTGCAGACCTGCCTAGCAAATTGTTATATAGTAAGATATATTTTTTACTCTCCCTCTCAAGGTTATATGCAAAATGTATTTCTTAGCCAGCTTCCCAGAAACCCACCTACATATAATGGTATCTGCTGGCGACTGCGCCAATGAAGTCTTATGGTACTCTCTCATGGGAAGCAAAAAGTGTGCACAAACCGCAAAAAAATTGAAATAACCCATAATGATACTCTCGAGAGATAATGGTATGTCTCCACTGCCCAAGAGAATCTAACCAAGTCGTGGATTGAACTATTAAGGTCCAAAAAGAGAGAATTACCAAAAAAGTTATAAATTTATTACAATTATGTCAATTCAATTTTAAACTTTTTTTTGGCCAATTTAGTCCTAAATCTTTTATAATTATGCCAATTTAGTTTATCCGGTCAAAATTGGCCGGCTAGCACTGATGTGGACACTAGCGAGGACAAATGCCGGCAAACACCGATGTGGTAATTTTTTAATTTTTTAAATTTTTTTTGAATTTTTAAATATATATATTTTTTGAATTGTTCAATTCTTTTTTTTTTTTCCCACCCTCTCATTCCTCTGGCTCGCCGGTGCCGGCCAGAGGTGAGGGCCGATGGGGTGAGGCCCTGCAAGATCCGGCGAGCTCGGCCCTCACCGACCACTGTTGAGGGTGAGGCCCTGTCGTGCTGTGTGGTGTAGATGAGGAACTCGTGGAGGAGCTCGATCTTGTCCTCGTTGGTCCAGAGGTGCTGGAACAGGGGCTTGCTGATGGTCACGGCCGGGGAGGGGTGCTTGAGCTCAGAGGGGGAGATCATGCTGATGATCGGGGGGATGGGGGAGGCGGCGGGGGCAAAGAATGGCGACGGCGGCCTCGTCGGATCTGGCAAGGCCTTGCCCTCGCTAGTGGCTGGCGAGATTGACCTCGCCACCCTTGCCTCTCGGCCGGCGTAAATGAGAGGGTGGTAAAAAAGAAAAAGAAAAAGAGTTAAAAAATTTTAAAAATTCGAAAAAATTAAACAAAATTAAAAAAATTGCCTTATCAGCGTTTGCCGGCCAATAAGCTTTCCCCGCGTCCACGTCGGCGCCGGCCGGCCAATTTTGGCCGGATAGACTAAATTGGCACAATTGTAAAAAATTAGGACTAAATTGGCTCAAAAAAGAGTTTATGACTGAATTAGCACAATTGTAATAGGTTTATGATTTTTTTGGTAATTTTCCCGGTCCAGAGATCTGAGAAACTTTCTTGTAATTGGATTTTCTGTCCTCCTTTAGCATTATGGAGCTTCATACGTTACTTGAAGTGATGGAAACGTTTTTATTTGGACAGAATAAAAAAAAAAAGAAACCTGAGTTCCGTAGTCAAATTTCATGAATTTTTGTCAATTGATTTCGATGTCAAATTTCTTACTTGGTAATATAATGCGACAGCAAACGAGGAATCGGTGGTGGCGAGCTAGCACTTCAAAAATAAACATAAAAATTGTAGTTTAGACCGCTGGTGGATAAGGAAAAGATTGAATTGCACCGGGCCAAAAGATGGTGCGGAGTTATTTGACCCGTCGGACCATCTGGACGGTGTTCACAGGCTGAACGAGCGGGGTTTAAAAGAGGAGGAAAAGGGCAAAACGACATCGTGTGGCGACAATAGGGCGCCAACTTAGTCTTACACCTTTTATAATTGTGTCAATTTAGTTTATCCGACCAAAATTGGCCAACCAACGCTGACGTGGACACTGACGGGGGATAGCTGGCCGGCAAACGCTAATGTGGCAATTAATTTTTTTTTTTTCTTTCGAATTTTAATTTTTTTAATTTTTAAATATATATATTTTTTCCACCCTATCATTCCTTTGGCCAGCCGGCGTCGACCGAAGGCAAGGGTTGGTGAGGGTGAGGCCTCACCAGATTCGGCGAGCTTAGCCCTCGCTGGTCACTAGCGAGAGCGAGGCCCTGCCACGCTGCGTGGTGTAGTCGAGGAACCCGCGGAGGAGCTCAATCTCATCCTCATTGGCCCGAGGCACTAGAACGGGGGCTTGGCGACGCTTATGGCCGAGGAGGGCTGCTTGAGCTCGGAGGGGGAGATCGTGTTGACGATCGGGGGGACGGGGGAGGTGGTGTGAGCAACGATGGCGACGAGAGCCTCGCCGAATCTGGTGGGGCCTTGCCCTCGCCAGTGGTAGGCGAGGTTGACCTCGCCGGCCCTTGCCTTCGGCTGGCGGGGGCGAGCCTCGCCAGCCCTCGCCTCTGGCCGGTGCCGATTGGCCAGAAGAACGAGAGGGTGGGGAAAAAGGAATTAATTTTTTTAAAAATATATTTAAAAATGTGAAAAAAATAAAAAATAAAAAATAAAAAATTGCTACATCGCATTCGCCGGTTCGCTATCCCTCGTCAGCGTTCACGTTAGTGCTGCCTAGCCAATTTTGGCTGGATGGATTGAATTGGCACAATTGACAAAGATTTAGGATTAAATTGGCTCAAAAAAAAGTTTAAGATTAAATTGGCACATTTACAATAAATTTAGGATTTTTTTAGTAATTCTCCCGTTCCAGAGATCTGAGAACTTTATTGTAATTGGATTTTCTGTCCTCCTTTAGCGTTATGGAACTTCATATGTTACTTGAAGTGATGGAAACGTTTTTATTTGGACAGAATAAAAAAAGAAAAAGAAAACCTGAGTTCCGTTGTCAGATTTCATGAATTTTCGTCAATTGATTTCGATGTCAAATTTCTTACTTGGTAATATAATGCGACAGTAAACGAGGAATCGGCGGTGGTGAGCTAGCACTTCGAAAAAAAAAAAAAAAAAAAAAAACTGTAGTTTAGACCGCTGGTAGATAAGGAAAAGATTGAAATGCATTGGGCCAAAATTACCACAAACTAACTTTTTTATCACAAGAAACCCAAACTGTTACTGTAATGAATTTATCCAAAACTAGTTTTGATTAGGAAAAAAAACTCAAATTGATATATTTATGTCAAATTTCCCTTCATTAATTTCCATTAAATTTGATTAATATAAAGAAAAATCATAAACCGGTATATATGTGACAAATATATGATAAAATCTCAAACTAGTATAGCCATAAATTGTTATGTGTCATCTAATTCAGCAATTTGACTGTAAAATTTATTGGAAATTAACGAATAGTAAATATATCTCAAATATATCAGTTTGAGATATTGAAGTAAATATATCACAAATGTATCGGTTTGAAGTTTGTTGACACCTAAATTTCACCAGAATGAATTAATTTAAAGTAGCATCAAATATTAGGAATTAGTCATTAAAAGAAATTTAAAACAAAAATATTATGCAATTACATTTAAAAAAAAAAGATGAAATCGGTCGGGTCGGGCCGAATCCAGCCTTGGCCCGACCAGCCCCTTTTCTTTCTTTTCCCCTGCGCTGGGCCCGGCCCAGCCCATTTCCTCCTTCAGCCCAGCCCGTGAGCGAGCTGGTCGTCTTCCCCAACCGGTCTTCGCTGCAAGACCTGAAAAGAGAAAACAGAAAAAGAGGAGAGAGAATCGGAGAAAGCAAACGGAGAGAGCCAAAGCTTGAGGGAGTGATCCACCATCGTCGGTGGTCCGTCCATCAGCCATCATCGTCGCAGCATCCCCACCGAACCAAACCAGGTAGGCTTCGTTTTGACCGTGCGTCCCTTATTTCTCGGGAGGCGTCGGGCCGAAACTCGTGCCTGACTAGTTCGCGCAAGTTTCGGTCCGAGCCAATCCTCCCCGAAAGCTGCTAGCTGTTCTAGTACGTGCCGTAGGGGTTTAGATTTGTCTCGCGTCTCTATCAAGTGGAAAATTCCCCGTGTCAGTAGCGCACACCAAATGCTTGTGAAAATGCCTGAATAATATCTGAGTTCTGCAACTTTGTTGAAGCCTGTAGATAGTTGTTCTTCGTTCATATCTGTTCCGACTTGATTAACCCGTCCATGAGCGGATCTTGAGCGTTGCGTGTGCATGTTGTGCTGATCTTTACCCGAATCCGAGCCTCGAGTGAGCCCGTATGCCCCTTTTTAGCTGCCGCACACCCAATGTTTGACAAAATGTCTCAAAGAGAACCGAGAAACAATTTGCATTCAAACTCGTTCTGATTTGTGCTTGTTCATATATATGTTGGACCGTGCCTTTTTTATTTATTTTATATTTTCATTGCGATTTCATGCGATTTTCGTGGAACTAATCATGTGTGTTTGAGCCGGGGGGATGTTTGCATCCAGAAATGGTTTAGCAGCCGTTGGAGTTAGATGGCCGGTGTTGATTTCCGTCGGTCGGGGTGGTTCGGTGTTAGAAGGGATGCTGGGTGCTTCGGTTGTTGTTATTGTTCGAAAGAGTTTTGGTTAAAAAAAAAAAAAGAACAAATTTCGGTGAGTGTCGCAAGGAAGGGGAAGACTGCCTTCGGGGGGCTGAAGGCGTGCAGGCAAGTACGAAGGAGAAGAAGACCAAAAGGGAAAAAAAAATAAAGAAAAAAAGAGAAAAAGAAAAGTATGGAAAAAGTGAAAAAGTAAAAACAAAATATGGAAAAGAAGGGCAAAAGTTGGTCTCGGGAAGGACGAATCGCGGGATGGGGTGTGCGCAGTGAGAAAAGACAAAAGAAAGAAAAAAAATTTTAATCGTAATTTTAATTTTTTAAAAAAATTAAAAATGCAAAAAAATCCAAAAGTGTTGGATCCGGGTTTGGGTCGGGTCCGCGGGCCGGATTGGGTGTGCCCGGTCCGACCCCTTTTTCTTGAAGTATAATATTAAAATAATATTAAATATTAAAAATACATTAAAAATTCAAAAAATTTCAAAAAAATCAAAAATAAAAATTTTTGAAAAATTATAAAAATTCAAAAAAACAATGCCGAAAATTCAAAAATTCAGAAAACATTGAAAAAAATTAATTAAAAAATGAAATGAAAAAAAAATGAAAAAATGAAAAAGATAAAAAATTAATTAATTATTAAAAAAATTTAAAAAAAATTAAAAAATTTCGAAAATTCAAAAATTGTAGGGTTTGGTTAGGAATTGCTATGTATTGCATTCTTGGTGTAGTTAGGTCTTTATTTACTCATACATTGACTATATCACGTGTTTAATTTGCATATTTGATTATGTTTAATTATACGTGCCCAATTTCACTGCAATTAAAATGTTGGTAGCTGTGATTATTATTTTAATGATTACGCATCCGCATGATCACCTTGCATGTTAGTGGATAAATGTAAAATCAATCTAAACTGTCTAACAAAAATATTTTCTTCTAAAGTTAACAAGATTAGTACCGAAAGGGCACTAATTGGTCAATCGCTGTAATCAAGTCCCCGACCCTAAATTCTCTAGTTGCGTAGAAAGTGAGGTATATTCCCATGCCTTACTTGGTTTCTAGCCGACTCCAATATGCTAGTGACGACTCCTTTTTGCAAAATTTTTGAAAATGTGCCAACGTTACGCGGGGTATGGGCTTGGGAGTGCCCGCGCCTAATAATAGGCCTTAGGTCCGTCCTTTAGGTAATACTACTAAACTTGTTCCCTCCCCGAGGGTAGGTCGCGACAAAGTTTTTTATGGTAATAACCCATATTAAAAAGATGTTCTTTAAAGATAATCAGGAGCGGATGTGTAGTTTTGCATTTTCAAATCCCCAATTTCCCATTCTTCGGCCCGTTACGGCCCGACGGGCCCCGGCAACCCAGTCAACCGCTGCGGATCAAATGGACGTTACCGAATTACTCGAACGGTACGATTGAAAAAGAGCAAGCCCGCAGCCCAGCTGGTCTCTGCTTCTCTGAGGCATAAACACAAACATGTTGAGATCACTCCGCGCAAGACTCTCTCTCAGGCCGACCGGCCATGGCCGCCTCCTCTTCATGCTCGACCCGCGAGTACGCGAATTCCACCATATTCATCTCCGGCGTCCTGCTCTCGGGTTCTTCGCTGGGCTCATTTCTTGTTTTGTTTCTTTTGGTGGCTTTGACAGAGGAACATGCACAGCAGGAACAAGACGGCCATGGAGCTGATCGCGAAGGGCTGGAGCGCTCTCAAGGAGGTCGACCGGGTGATCGACTACTGCGAGCTCAACGACCGCCGCCTCATTCCTCTCCTCCGGGTGAGCCCTGACTTCTCGGGATCATTCGGCTTGTTTGTTTCGGTTTTTGTGAGATGAACGTGATTGTTTTAGCGGAGAAATCTTGGAACTTTTACGGGCTACTCATGGTTTGCTAAGATAGCATTGGTTCTGCTCTGTCTGCTGAGTGGTGTCGTTATGGTTCTAAAGAACAATGTGTCCTTTCCTGACGAAGTAGCTTCTTGACATGTGCGTGATGCTCGTCTGAGTGGAAAGATTTGATTTTGCATCTCTTCTTCTCTTCAGTTTGATTGGAAATTATAGTTCTGTTCTGGAAGCAGTGGGAATTTCATGGTGATGAACCGACGTATCGGCTTTTTCATTCTTTATCTTATATAGAGACTCTGAAGTTTTATGTTAATCTAGGGACTAGACTTCCCTTTTAGTTCTTACCTTTTCTCTTTTTGCTAACGATGACTTGCACTGATATTTCTTTTTCTTTGCATTCCCGTATTCTCTGCTATTCAATTCTGATTAGACTGCGAAGGAGAACTTTGAGTTGGCTCTCGAGGCTGACAATTCAAACACCCATGCCAGATATTGGCTGGCTAAACTGCATTTGAAGTACCATGTTCCGGGGAAATGCTTAGCTGTGTAAGTGGTTCTTTCTTATGTCAGGAAATGTGTATCTTTCTTTCTTGGTAATCACTCATGTAGCACTGTGATGTGCGGAAACTACTGGCATGCATATGGGAAGGTAAAATCAAGGGTGATCTAACTCAGGATAACTTTGTCTTTTTGTTTTGTTGAAGCCTTTCAATTTGGAGAGGTCATATTTGGCAGTATTGTAGAAAAAATATTATCACGATAATGAAAGAGCATTGTGCTTAAACATGTTGCTCTCGTTTTACCTTTCAATGTGCTGGTGCGAGCTGGCATCTTCTTGTTTTCATTTCTGGTGAGCACTTTTCCTTACAGATTCCATCTAACTTAGTAACCTTGCTTATATCCTCTCATCATTGGTTTGATGGAAGCATCGTCATGCTTTGGTGTGGTATGCTACTACTTATACATACAGTGTTTCCTTATAAGACCGTGTTGCCATAACAGTGGTGCTGCCTTGCTGGTGGAAGCTGCTAACATGGGTGATCCAGATGCACAGTACGAATTAGGCTGTCGTCTAAGAGTCGAAGTAAGAAATTTGTACTTGGTGGCTGCCTAAAGTATCTCTTATTGATTGCATCTATAGTTCATAACTGGATATCTCTGGGCTTCATGAAAACCCTTTATTGTTTTTAACTATTATCAGAGTAATTTCTACTTGGCATGTATACCTAAATTTTCTACATGCAAATATAATGGAAACTATGATGTGCACTGTTAAGTTATGGAACTTGTTTACGTCATCTTTTTCTTTGCTCTTCAAATACAACTGCTGCACTTGGCCGAGTAGTGTGTGTCTTGGATGAACTTGTTGCAACTTGGGTTGAGTTCTCTTTAGCTGTAGCTTTGGGAAAAAGTGATCAAACTGGTAATCCTTGCTCTTTTTAAAGCTGGCTTTGCCATTGCCCTATCATGGACCTCACCAGATATTGCTGAACATATAATAACGGAATCCTTATATTGTCTTTTTCTTTACGTCCTCAAGGCTCCTGGGCCTAGCTGAGAATTGGAAGAGTTGGCACAAAAGATGCAGGGCAATTAGGAAATGTGGTCTTGCTAACAGATCTTTTTCATATGCTTTAACTAGTTCTGAAGATGCTAGGGTAACTTTAACTAGAGAGTTATTTGATTTGTTTGCATAACACCTCTGCATGATAGGTGCCCAATAATTTCGTGGAACTCTATCAATATTTGTTCGGTGGAACATTAAAAGTCAAATCATTAGTTGAAGATCGACGCCACACATATGAAACACGATAAAAAAGTTAGGGAACTGAACATGGGGTTTTTCTTTTTCCTTTTCCTATATATAACGTAAGATGAACGAGGATGATCTTTTCGGGATGTATTAGAAGGAGAGTGATGGAATTATAGAATTGATGTGGGTGGATTTTGTATTTAGTATTTTTTTTTTTAAATACTTCTCCTCATTTTTCATTTTTATTCTTTTTAAAAGTTCTCTCTAATAAATTGCTATTTGATGCATCTAATTTTAGCTTTTTCATTTTAATTTTTCGTCTCGATTTTTCTAATTTCCATTTTTGTTAAATTAGTTTGAATTTTAACACGTAAGTAAGTCTTGACATATAAAAACATGATTCCACATAAGTCCAATCTATTTTCTGTAATGTAGTTAGCAATTTTATTCTTTTTAAAAAGCCAGCTTTCATTTACCTTTTCTGCTGTCTATGATCTGGTTGCTGTTTCCCTTACACTCTTTAAAATGGCCTATTATATGATTTTTGTGATATGCTTGGTTATGTGTAGCATGATTACTTCTCCTCTGATCAACAAGCTTTTTATTATTTGGAGAAGGCAGTCGACCAGGTCTGTTCTCTTTTGCCTTCGCTTTTTTGTTTCTCTTAGTTCATATGCACTTAATGTGCTTTTAATTACTTACAATCTTACCGAAGCCTGTCATTTTCTAGCTGCATCCAGGTGCTCTTTATCTTCTAGGAGCTGTTTATTTGACAGGGGACTGTGTGAAGCAAGATCTTGCTTCAGCAATGTGGTGTTTCCATAGGGCATCAGAGAAGGTGAGCATCCAGTTTTTTTCGCTTCATGAAATGATATAATTGAAAAATTGTGGTTTAGAGGTTGATGCATTCATGATAAGTTTTGTGTCCGCTAGCATAGAGTATTCAACAGATAGTTCCTTTGCACTCTATTTTTGCGCTATTAACTTTTTTGCAATTATTAGTATTGGATAATTTTGGGGGGGAATTAGTTTCCAGTGACAGTATATGTATTAAGCAAAGTTTTGGACTTCACTCGAAAAGATCCACTGGGAAAAGGGAATTTGCTTAACCATTTTACCAAGACACCTTTGTTAAAGAGATAAGTTCGTACTTAGAAATTACCTGAAGAATTTAAGGGACAGGAGTGTAGTTTTCAGTCAACCACGTGAGTGGTATAGTCATCTCCCCTAATGAACCCAGAGAAAGCATCCCTGAAGCTTCTCTGTTCTCTTCATAACCATGTAACTGAGATAAAAATGAGAAACAAGCTGGGCAATATTATAAGAACTCTTCACCTATTTCAAAGAGCTGCCTTTGAAAAGACAGCTCCTTTTCCTTTTACTGCTCAGCCCCCTAATTTTCATTCAACTGTATTTTATCTGGCCAGCTTCTACCTTAGATTTCAGAAGGGCTTAGTTTTTCCTTCTGGATTATAGAAATCGAGATAATGTTGTATCTTTAACAGAAATCTGTGGGAGGATTCCGATTGTCCCTTCACAAGTGCAGGCCCCATGCATGGCAGTTTATTTGCATGTATATTCGGGTTTGGTACAAAAGAAATTGGGAAGATGCTGTCCTCTTATAGTTTACTCTCCTGTGAACATATGCAGGGACATGCTGGTGCAGCCATAGCATATGGGTCTCTCCTTCTTAGAGGTTTGTTCTTTGAGTTTATGCTTTTGAACAAAGTGCATACGTTTATACAGTCTTGATTATGTTTGATTGCCTTGTTTCGTTCAACCAAAGGTCCACTTATATCATGGGTTCTCCAATTTGCAAGGTAATCTATCGGGATTACCATCCAGCCTCTTTTAAGAGGAGAAACGAGGGTTTCAAGTTATCTGTCCAATTTTGAGGACTTTTTTCAAACAGTGTTGGGGGAACAGTTCCAAATTGACAGTCACGTCTCTCCCTTTGGTTCACACACGATGGTGATCGGAGAGCTTACTGATCTATCTGGTTCACAAAAATTGTTTAAATCCTCATCTTCAATTGATGTAGGAAAGATAAATGAACCTGGATACATTTTTGGTATGCATATAAAAAATCATCTCTGCCCAAGCACAGAAAACGATTTTCAAAATATAGCTGAGATTTTGGAAGCACAAAAGCCTCTTGTTCATTTGTTTTTTTCTTCAATAAAAATGAAAGTCTTCAACAGCATGACTGCAGAATTGGGGGACCTATTTTTTTTTCTAGAATTATTGTTGAGCTTCTTCATGCATCACTTGTCTAGAGCGCTCTTTTACTCTTCCCACATCACCCCCTTTTGCATTGCCTCTTCATCTGTCAAATCTCCCTTTATCAGTCATCTTCCAAATCAAAATTCTTGCACAGATGATCATTTTGCCACGAGGCACAAGTGATGATCTCTCTTGGTGTGTCCATTCTCCGTAAGATTCAAAATTTGCATTTTTCTCTCAGCTTGAGTGAAGCTTTGATCTAAATCTTGATGGCCTCAAAATGAGCAAGACACTAACAGGAGCTTTACAGAACATCTTTTGATGAGAATTTGCCCGTTGGCTGTTCCAAAAATGCTTCAGGTGTTCAAGTTCCAGAAGTTTTGACGAAGTTCTTTTCGGGTAGAGGCTCAGCTGCCAGAAAATCACAGAAGAGTGTGGACGACCCCATAGTGGACCCAGTAGAGATGGCTAGAAACCGGTTTGAGATAGCCGCAAAAGCAGGATGTGATCTTGGATTTAAATGGTTGAATAGACTAGAAGAGGAAGAAAAGAGGGTCCTTGCTTCATAATGAACTAATTGTTGTCCTGCTTCTAAGATCCTTTTGGTTCATTGTTGGGGCCTCACCACTTGATAGGTATGAAATCAAAGGTGAACATTGATAAGGAAAAAGGATGGGAGTTCATAAAAGAGTCCCGGTTCTTTTCGGGCGGTATTTACCTCTGACGTCAACATAAAGCATATGTACCTCGGTATCCAGTACTTTTGTGTATTCTTGTATAAAATAATGTAATTTGCTTTCAACCTGTCTCAAATTATATAGACCGTGATAGCTATAGTGGAAAAAGTTGGGAACATTTGAGAATGGCGGGGATATCATGCCAAAGGAAAACTGAGATTTGCTGCCATTGTTAGTCTTTATCTAAGCAAGCTTTTTCCTCGTGGGGCTCTAGTTTCCTGAGAATGTTTGTCTGTCTCACATATTGGTCTCGCCTCTAGCCAGTAATTTGGGTCCATTTAAATGATTATCATGCATCGACATTCCCTTCTATCAAAATGGAAGAGCGATCTTCAGTTAGCTGACTAAATTTTCAAACTTTTGCTGCTAGCCTAGCTAACTCACTTTGTGGCTTCTCTATCCAGATGTGCAAGTAAAATTATCCAGGTTTGGACTACGTAGAACATCTATGGCATCTAACCCATCAATCAGACTGTGTTCCTTTTGCCTTGGCCAGTAAAATTATGTTTCCTCGATGGCTGTTGATGGCTGTTTAATTGTCGCATGTAGAATGTTTTCCTGGGCCGAGTTGTGTTTGTTCAGCATCTGATCATGATAGATTGTTTCTCATGTAGAGGTTCATTCTGACCATTATAGCGATTATTTCGGCCTTGGCTTGGAGAAGTCCTTCGGTGATAACATGAGCCATTCCATAGGCCTCAGTCAGTCATCTTTTTCTTCTTGATGTCTTTGGCCGATAGTTCGGTCGAACTGCTTTATGATCATACTGAATGCTGATGAGGTCGACAAGATTACATTGGAATGCATCTGCTTACATTAGGCTGAGCCATAAGCTTGGTTCCTCTTTGTAGAGATCAAAACACTCTCCTAACAATGGCACAAGATCATTGAACTGATGGTGGATGTCGTGTTTTGGGAGCACTTGATTCTCCCTTTTTTTGTTGGCCCGTAAAGGATCGGTTGGTTGAGTGCATCATTCACGTGCAGCATCTCCGACATTCAAATCACATCACCTCCCACAAATAACATGAGCCATTCCATAGGCCTCAGTCAGTCATCTTTTTCTTCTTGATGTCTTTGGCCGATAGTTCGGTCGAACTGCTTTATGATCATACTGAATGCTGATGAGGTCGACAAGATTACATTGGAATGCATCTGCTTACATTAGGCTGAGCCATAAGCTTGGTTCCTCTTTGTAGAGATCAAAACACTCTCCTAACAATGGCACAAGATCATTGAACTGATGGTGGATGTCGTGTTTTGGGAGCACTTGATTCTCCCTTTTTTTGTTGGCCCGTAAAGGATCCGTTGGTTGAGTGCATCATTCACGTGCAGCATCTCCGACATTCAAATCACTTCTCCTCCCACAACTTTGGAAGTCAAGGCATGCTTGCCACTCTATACCTATTACACTTTTACCATTTAGTTTTAAATTTTTTAATTGTGCTAATTGAGTCATATTTTACCAATTTTGTTTATCCGACTAATTTCAATTTGAAATTATTGACGTGGATGTTGAGCATATGATATTGTGTGGCTGATGCTAACATGGTCATTGTTAATAATATTCTAATATTTTGATTTTCTTTTCTTTTCTTTTCTTTATGTGTTTTCTTCCCTTCTTCCTCTAATCAATGATTGGGCCCTGACGATAGCGGAGATCTAGCCAGAGGTGAGGGCCAACGAGGTTGAGCCTCGCCCAAGCATAATGAGGTCTATGACTGGCTTGAGGAGGAAGAAAAGAAGAATAAAAAATTAGAAAAAAAATTAATACATTTTACAATTAGTGCCAGTTGAGCCATGTATGCGATCAATGTTGTCTTCGGACAAAATTGATCAAATGGACTTAATTTGCAAAATGTGAAAAGATTTTTAACTTAATTGACACAGTTAAAAAGTTAAATATTTATAGATTTATAATTTTTTGAATAATTTTCTTGATGGATCATGGAGCCTCAGCTCATGTCATATATTACCCAAGTTGGTCCATTCGTGTGTCGCATTGGATATAAGAATCTCTTAGCAAATTCATCTCGCTTTTTGAGTTGTCTAATCTACCATGTTTGAAATAAGCAGCCTCTTCATGCGCATAACACAAGCTTTCCATATGCAATTTGAGAAATTAATTCTTCGTTACGCGCATAAAATGAGGCTATCCATATGCAATGAGAAATTAATCCATGCAAAGCACGGCGGTTTCCTCGGTTTTGATTTTTCTTTCCCTAATGATATAGCCCTAAAAAGCAATTAAGGATGTGTCCGGATAGACTCTTTACTTTCTGCATTTTTCCCTGAGTTAAATTCTTGTGATGAATGTACTTTGGTTTTTTTTCTCGTATCGTAATATTTAAAATTTTAACAATAAATAGATTTTAATTCGGTTATAATTTATTTATAACTTCTTAAAAGGTGAATATTATTTTAATACTAGCAGAGATGAAGAGAAGAAAAAATTGCTTTTTGCTTTCCCGAAAGTAATTGGGTTAATATAATCAAAAAGCCTTAAATTAATACATTTGCGATAAATTTACCTCGAATTAATTCTTTGATGAATGATACAAATGTGATAAATTTACTGTAAACTAATTTTTTAACAATAAAAAATTCTAAATCGATACACTTATGACAAATTCATTCTTTGATAATTTTAATTAAATTAGATCAATACCACAAAATACCATACACAAACGTAAAGTACCGCTGGTGGATAAGGAAAAGATTGAATTGCACTGGGCCAAAAAGATGGTGCGGAGTTATCTGACCCGTCGGACCATCTGGGCCGTGTTCACGGGCTGAACGAGCGGGGCTTCAAAAGAGGAGGAAAAGGGCAAAACGACATCGCGCGTGGCGCCCTATTGTCGCAAGGAGCGCACCGAGGCGTCCCTCGCTCGACCTATTTCGTCAACCTCCGAACGTTTCAGACCCCGCGAACGAAGAGGGCGCCAACGATGAAGCAGCACAAGAACTCTCAACAGCTCAATCCCAACTGGGCTCAGCTGCAACAAGTACGCCTCTCTCTACGTGCCTGCGTATGTGTGTCGGTGTGGGCGAGAATGCATGTTGATTATCGATCGTCTTCCTGATTGTGCAGAAGCTCAAGTCCCATGGCTCCCGACCTCCAAGAAGCTCCGAGCTTTCCGATTCCGGACCCTCCAAATCCGTACTGGGTACGCGCGGAGTCCTACCCTTTTGGCCTTTTGGCCGTACTGCTTTGTTGGGTGTGCGTCGTATTTTCATGGGTTTTCCAGATAGTAATGCATACGCGCACCGGCTGTCTTAGTTGCTTTGAAGAAAGAAGGTTCACCTGAATTTGGCATACTGTTGTTTGACCCGGCTTCGGGGGGGTTTTCTTTCACGTGCAGGGAAGCGCAAGGAAAGGGCCGATGCCGAACCTGACGATCGTTGCCCTGATCCCTTGATGCCTGCCAATAGTGATTTCGGGTGTGTTTCTTTTGTTTCCTTGTCCATTCATTGCCTTTAATTATCTGAACTGCTTGCTCAATATTAAGTATTGCTCTGGTTGCTTCTTGTGTTTATCATGAGCAACTCTAGTGAATAAAACATGTATGGGGTTCAATAGAAGACACCAACCTCGGTCCCTTTTGTGCCTAATAATGCAGCTTCGAGGCATCAGTACTTTACTTTCTTGTGGAGGGCATAATTCCTCCATGGTCATTTGTTGTGCTATTCATAATTCCTTAAGTGAATCATACGCAGACTGACGGATGCGATTGCAATGGATTGCGAAATGGTTGGTGTCGCTCAAGGAAATAAGAGTGCACTTGGGCGAGTTACACTGGTATACAAACGTTCTTTTTCTTTTTAGTGATTAGTGGGATATGAACATTCTTACTTTCTGCGTTCTCATTTTTCTTGAATAGATGGTGGTTGTGTGCTTATTTTATTACTGTATATTGGTGACAAGTGTCCGATACTTTCTATCTCTTGAAATTTTCGGATATTCTAAGGCTATCCTAATGCCTTTGCATCTTTATGTTATTTCTGTTTATTGTAGATTTTGTGAGTGGTCCAGTGACAAAATTGAGATGGTAGTTCGGCGTAACTTTGATGTATTGTTTTTACTTTCAATGGAATCATGCTAATGGAAAACAATCTGGTTCAAACTAAACCCACTGCTTTTGCATGTATATATTGCATGGACTTTAGCTACCTGTCCTCCTCCTTGTTGTTCCAACTTCCAGATGGTTTCTGGACCCCCCACCTTCATACTTTCCACTTTGTTTCTGGAGACTTTCTGTCTTGGAGAATGTGCATGACACTTATTTGGGCCTTTGTGAGTTAGGAGAGATAACCATGTATAAGGATTTGTTTAAGGCATTCCTGACTCCTCGATATCCTTGACTGTTCCTCTACATGCCATTCAGTGCATTCACTGAAGTATTCACCACAATTCGCTGCAGTGTCGATGGACAGCGCTAAATTTTCTTGAATGTGCTTCATGCAGTCTTTTACTCTGCATTTTATTTGCTTCACAATTTCTCTCTCTTAGGGGGAAAAACAATTATTTACATAATTAAATGTGTTGTGCTTATTCAACTTGTTCATAACTTGTTCTTAGAGTTAATTGCAGGTAAATAAATGGGGAAATGTTTTGTATGATGAATTCGTTCGCCCCTTTGATCGTGTTGTTGACTATCGTACACAAGTCAGTGGAATTAGACCCAGTGATATGCGAAAAGGTTTGTCTCATCTTCTCTTCATTTTTTCCTTGTTTTGTATCCAATTCCTAACCTTGATTGTGCAGTTAGTAAAATTTTATAACTGGTAAAATCGTTTATATCATGCCCTTATCCAATGTTTTGAGTCTTTATGGGATATTTTTAAAGTTTCCATCTGATATTGAAAAAAGTCTTCTGTTAAGATTGAACCAAATAGTTGAGTTTGTAGAGTAGCTCCAGTAGTCAATTGTCGGATAAGTGCTTTTGAACGATTCCAAGTAATAAGGGTGATCTAGTAAGCTGCATTATGATTTGAACATTACCGGGTGTCCTTGCAGGAGATTTCTTTTGGATCTCATTGCTTTCATGCCTTTTTTTATGCTATTATTTTTGTTCATCCTGCTCTATGGTCAAGGCCTATTCAATAATATTGTACTATGCCACAATCACAGAAAATCTAAAGAACTGCATTCTTTGATTTTATTTGCAGCCAAGGATTTCTGTACTGTTCAGAAGAAAGTTGCTGAATTGATTAAAGGGAGGGTTCTTGTAGGCCATGCATTGCACAATGATCTTAAGGTATGTAATATCTTGTTTCTGGTGGGTTTGAATGGCGTGTCATTCTAATCTATGCTTTCTTTTTGCCAGGCATTACTGTTGACTCATCCTAAGAAAGACATAAGAGACACCTCGGAATATCTACCCCTTCAGAAGTACTGAATTTTATTCTTGCTATCTTCCTCATGCATTTTAATTGACCTATTTTGGTTTTCCTTAGTGACATGCAAATCAATGATGCAGGGAAGGGCGCCGAAAGGCGCTTCGTCATCTTGCAGCCGAGCTTCTTGGGGCTTCTATCCAAAATGGAGAACACTGCCCTGTAATTAGATTGACTTTGTCCTGACTGTATTCTCCTTTCCATTGATAGTCCATTCCTATGACCAAATATTATCTGCGACAATTCTTTACTACTTCAGTCATTTCCTGAAAATATCTATATTCAGTTTATTTATCAATTCTGTCTTTATCCTAATCACGGTGATTTTTTCTGATGAATCTGTCACATTCTCCATAACAGAGCAAATATCTTTGTTGTTTTTGGTTTCAGATAGAGGACGCACGTGCTGCAATGTTGTTGTATATAAGAAACAAGAAAAAATGGGAGAAAAGCGTCAAAGATCAAATCAGATTCAAACAAAAGCAGAAGAAACGCAAGCCAAAAAAGAAGCCTGTTGACAATGGTGCTTTGAATGTTGACTGAACTAAACTCATTTCCTGGACATTTCCTTCAGTGTCAATATGCTAGATGCTGCAGATCAAGCCTTTTGGACCCCTGAAAGAGGAATGTATTCAACAAACGCGACATGCTTGAAATGGAAAAGATGATAGGGGATCTGCATTTGCCCTACAAAGGGTTGAAGCTTTCATGAAACAGCTGTGTATCTCGTTTTCTTAAAGTTTATGTTTTTGGTAATGGTTATCATGTTCAGTCTACCAAATATAATGGCATATTGTAGACAGATTCAGAAAATGTATGATTATATTGCACTTGTTCAAACATGAGGTTGAATTGCAAAGGAAACCTTCTCGTGCATCAGATATAGCAAAGCGGTCCGAATTGATAATGACTTAAATTTAAGCATTTCCATTTAATTAAATCTCGTGAAAGCACCGTCAGTTAATTGAAAAGTCATCAATTCACTTCAATGTTAATAGTTTGACCACTCATAGCTATCTTCTCACACGAGAGACCTCCATCAGCATCCTCTAAAGAAGCATCTCCTCGAAAGTCAGTTTCTAGCCAAGGCATCAATTTCTTTCTTCAGCAGGACCATACCTTCTTAAAATACTATTCCACTTACAATCTTTTTAATGCTGGAGATGCGCATAGAATCAATAGTTGGCGGCTTTCACTTTGACGAACCTATGAGGATCACTCGTAATGCCATGATCACTTTTGTTCCCATTTAATGAAGGTTATCCTGTGTTAGGTAAAGCAACAGTTTTTCTTTTCCAGAACTCTTGTGCAGGGTCACTGTCAATTTGCTTTAGCATCAAATGTACGGCAAGCATAATCCTTTCTTCACTTCTAAAAATCAGATGTGCTCCTGTTTGGAGGGAAAAGGACCAGAAGAGCTTTCTGATGTTTCTAGTCTGAATGAAACACAAAATCGCGACAGTGAAGACTACCTAAGTTCTTCAGTTTATGTGCCTGGTTGCTAATTCCTTGATCGATTAAATTGACATGAAGAGACTGGTGGAAGCTTGTGGTTGTTTTGCTATCAATTATCGACAATGGAAAATTAATTTTCTCTTGATTTGGACACAACTGTGCAACTGAAATTGCTGCATCATCTGGAGAAAAGTTCAGTTTCTGTCAACCCAAGCTTTGTTACGTGGATTCGAATCATGCATAGCACCCCCCAAAAAAAAAAAAAAAAAAAAAAAAAAAGCTCAGTGATGGAAAGCAAAGAATGTATATGCGAGGTATCAGTATCACGGGACTGCAGAGATGCCAGGAAAATCATGTATAATGTCGTTTTCTGCGAATTTATTTTGCCTTTTACTTCATCATGGCAGTTTTCAGATTAAAGAATAGTAGATGTATAGAGGGTGGTCGCACGCTCCAAAAGGATATCACTTTAGGAAAAGCCTATAAGTGCTACCGTAATAAAGCAAGAGATAAGAAAAACTAACCTTTAAATTATTCTCTCACATGACGTGTGTAGTTGTATTCATAAGTTTCATCTGTAGGTGGCACAATGAATTGACAGAAACCAGTGGAGTTAGCTTTTACCTTTGAGTCTTAACTTATAGAGAGAAGAGAGATGATTTGGAGGAAGGAACACTTGGACCTGATCTTGGTTCCCGGTGGGTTATCTATTATGCTTGGCTACCATCTCTTCCTTCTCTACAGGTGCCTAAGATGTCCACAGACCACTGTGATTGGCTGTGAGAACCACTATAGATTAGCTTGGGTAGAGAGAATGTTGCAGGTACAAAATGCCACCAAGCTTCATACCTCCTTTTATCAGCATGTGCTTGATGCTGATTCACGTTCGTAAGTCTACTTTTTATGTGCAGACTGAAGCTCCCAACAGAAATTTACCTTTGTCCGTGATCTCGAGCACCATAACAGCTTCGACATCTCTGGCATCAATATCCTTGGCTCTAAGCTCACTAATTGGTGCATGGTTTGCAAGCTCTTCAAATGACGTCTTGACTGGTCCTTTCATATATGGCGACACAAGGCCTACTGTTATTTCCATCAAGTACATCAGTCTTCTGATATGTTTCATGCTTGCCTTTGCATCATTTATCCAATGTGTACGCTGCCTGGTCCAATCCAATTTCCTGATCAGCATGCCGAATAGCGATGTTCCAGTGAAGTACGTGCAGAGGGAAGTGATAATGGGAGGCGTGTTTTGGTCCCTTGGTCTGCGCACAATCTACTTTGCAATCACTTTGCTGTTGTGGATTTTCGGTCCAATACCTATGTTTGTTTCCTCAATAACCATGGTCGTGATGTTGTGCTTCCTCGATACTAACTCCACCCCGCTACATCAATTTCAGCCAGCTTGTCTCCTCTAATAAAAGGACCTCAGAGCTTCATAGAAGTATGAATCTCAAAGGAATTTTAGATGCATGGCTATGTTCTCTAGGAGTCCCTTAATCATCAGGTGGAGACATTTTTGAGATGGAAAAGCTTTTCAAGCTGACAAGATGTTGAAATTCCGCACATTTTGTCCTCTACTTTTTTTGGGTAGCATGTCGCACTAGTTTGCGGTTTCATTCTACTTTCCATTTTCAGATTCATCTGCTGCATTTATATGGGCCTTCAGTGTTCTGATTATTTATGTAATGTGAAGCTAAAAACAAGACACTTGTTCTGTCAATGAGCAAGAAATTGTCAGTCCTCTACCATTCGTTTTGACATCATGATTGCTAAGCACGCAGAAAATTAAATTCCAAGAGATGAATTTTTCTCGCCAAATTCTGACTTTTCAAGATTTCTGGATCTAGCAGAATACCTCTGTAAAGGCTGTGGATCGATATCAGCCTCATTAAGAGCAGCACTACTTGTAATTGAGCAGCAACAATCGCACATCATGTGATACTTTTACACAGATGAAGAATCACTATGATCAACTTTCTGACACACGGCTATAGGGGAAGACATCTTCGTCAAATATGGCTTCAGGAACTCTGGATCATTACTCATTTCGTCAGTTAACGAAGGTTTTCTAATGAATGCTTGATGTATTAGTCTATTTGCCTTGCTTTACTCATTGCTTAGACTTCTGACATAAATGATTTCATGTCTTACCTCCTCTCCCACCTATCGGGGCTCCACCCTATTTTGCTAACATCTCCATATTTCCGGAAGATAATGGCCCCAACATCTGAAGGGGTTCTTATCTCTTCTTTTGTTGATTATAATATGAGGTACAGTCTTTGCTGGGAACTAGTAAGCTTGTTTTGATACTGAACCTGCAAAAGAAGTGTGCTTACCCAAAAAACTCTGCTTGAAGATGGTACAGAAAAATGGTAGGAGTGGCCATATCGTTATACTGCATAACTGGACAGGATATTTATGGTTCCATCAGTAAAACATCAAAAACTTCACGTTCTACTCCACCAGCAATAATATAGGAATAGATGCTAATATCGGTAGATGCTGCTGTAACCAGTTTTCCATTTGTCAAATAAAAGAAAAGTTGGACCAAGCAAAAAAAGCAATACCACAAATCTTCAATAATTTATGCCAACTGCCTAAGGCATCTTCAGAACATGGTTTTTTGGAAAGGTTCTGCGTAGATTTTATCTCCCTTGCATGAGGAAAGTGTTGTAAAGAAAGGTAACCAAACTTGCATCATCGTCAGCATACCCAAAGGTTCATTAGTTAATCGTAAACAAAGGAATGACAACCGTCCAACCATGGAATCCATGAACTTCAAGACATAATCAAAATTCTGAACTTTCGAAAAGATTATTCTTTTAATTAATGAGGCAAATGCATGTAGGCATCTGCCATTGTTATCATAAATGACCAAATCCACTAGCCACTTGCTTTTATTTTATGAGACACATGATGTCATGAGTTTGGCCACTCCATTTATTCTATTTTGGAGTGCCATAAGTGACACCTTCATTTACACACACTCAGAGAGAGAGAGATGATTTGGAGAAAGGAGTACCTAGATGTTATATTGGTTCCAATAGGACTATTAATCATGTCTGGTTACCATCTTTTCCTGTTGTACAGATGCCTAAAGTTCCCTCAAACTACAGTAATTGGATATGAAAACCATTGCAGGAAAGTGTGGATTGAGCGAATGCTGCAGGTCAGGAAATGTAAAAACTTCTGTTGCCTCTATCTCTCGACAGAAAATACGTCTCTACAACTATATTTGAACTGTATCATCTCCGAAATTTCTCTGTTTGAATATGCAGATTGAGGCAAAGGAAAGAGGCATGTCCTTGACAGTGATCTCCACCACAATATCAGCAGCAACTTTCCTGGCATCGACCTCCTTGGCTCTGAGCTCTCTTATTGGAGCATGGATCGGAAGCTCCTTGAATAGTGTTTTCACGGCCAATTTCATTTATGGGGATACGAGTCCTTCCATGATTTCCATCAAGTACATTAGCCTCCTCAGTTGCTTTCTAGTGGCTTTCGGGTCCTTTCTACAATGCGTGAGGAGTTCAGCCCATGCCATTTTCCTCATGAGCATGCCAAACAGTGATATTCCAGTGGCCTATGTCCAGAAGGCAGTCATAAGAGGAAGTATTTTCTGGTCAGTCGGTTTACGGGCAATCTACTTCGCGACCAATCTGCTGCTATGGATTTTTGGTCCAATTCCGATGTTTGTATGCTCGGTTACTATGGCGGTGATTTTGCACAATCTTGATACAAATTCAACCCCTTTGCATCACTTTCAGCCTAAGAAGAATCTTGACCTCCTTCGCAAAATGGGCGACAGTGCAGCTGATGCCATGAGAGGAGTTGAACACCCTGAGAATGTGCATGGAGCAAAAGGCACAGGTTCTGCTTCAACTGGTTAAAAACTGGTTAATGCCACGCTCATGTCAGCAAGAGAGTGCCCGATGAAGTCACAACTTGAAATGACAGACAATATTCAACCGAAAATGTTTGGCTGACTGGCAACCGAGGAAAGAGTGGGGAAATCCTCAATGAAATATTGAGATTTGGGAAGGAGTTGAAGTCACAAAAGTACACAGATCTGGTGCTGGATCTCTACTGTTATATCTGGGATATTGCAAAGTCTGACTTCAGAAAATTTTGTATGTTCTGTGTTTGTGAGGATTGCGCTTATTCTCATAACTCTGATTGGTGGGCAATAAGAAAGTCTGGCCTGGATCGATCAGTAAGATTTTTTTTTTTTTTTTTTAAATCTTCAAAGCATGAGTCCTAGTACCTCGACGGGCATATGTTATTTGCTTGTGCCAGTGTACTACAGAAATAGATACAACCATAACAAATTGGGTACAATCATAGATATGAGCTGTAAGTCAGTGAAACTTTAAGTTGAATCGAAAGTGAGGCCAACTTAAAACCAGTCTACTTCTTTTATCAAACCATTTTATGTATGCAGTACTGGTGGTGTTTGAAAACGCTTTGCTTGTCGTAAAAACTGATGATGGTGAGAAAACTCGCAGAAGTAATTGGGTGTAAAACCTGATGATGCTAGTTGTGTATGTTCTGGGATCTCCAGAAGCAAGGACAATTCAGTTTTTGCTAATGAATTTCGTTCGCCGGATTTGCTGGAGGAAGGATGCGAGCACAGTTGACTGGGGTTGAAGAGCTTCTTACCAGAATATAAACATCGATCATTCCCATTATCCAGAATACAGCAGCCAAAAATAAACCGACTTTGAGTAATCCTACTGCATACGCTGTGAAGGTTTATTAGGAATAGCTAATCAATCCACAATCACAACCTTTTAAAGAACAAAAGGTCTTGGGAATTAGTAATATGAATGGGGAAAACAAATGATCAATCTGAATCTTCATCACAATCACATTAGTGTCGAATTAACAGTTAATTTGTGTATCCAGCTTCAGCATTCTTGACGCACATTCGATGCCACGACTCTGGCCCAAAACTTGATCTGAGCTTTCATATTTTCCGGCGAGCCGCCTTTGCCATTCCACTTTGGGACCGCTGGAGCATAGCTTTGCGCCAGCCACCCTTCAGAAAGATAAGGCGCTTCGTTCCCGTTGCCATCCTCGTTCTCCTGGGTCTTCTCTTGCAAACCGGGAAGTATGTTGACAAGTTTCGGGTTCAAATGCTTCTCCTCGAATGAAAAACCCAGTTCCTTGAAGCCTTGCACTTCTTCGTCTTCGAGATCGCTCAGGCTCTTCCTTGAGTTGCTCCTGGTCAGGTATCTTCGCCTCATCTCCTTGTTAAAAGCTATCGTGCTCTTTTCGGCATCGGTTAATTTGGGCAGTCGGTACCTCGACATGCTCGCGCTCTGCGTCATTCCCTGAAACCAAGCATTTCTTTACCTATCAGTGCAAGAAGAACACGAATGGATCTATCTGATCATGCAACTAATCATCCAAACTCTTAGCCCCTAATGAGGTTCGATAAGCACCTTGGGAATATGCCGCGGCGGCAAGAACTCGGTCAAGTTAAGAGAGGCTTGCCTACTCGGCTTGATCATCCTAGGAAAATTCTCTCTTCCTTCAAACGCCCCGTCTCTTCCTATGCAAGGTGGCAGGGAAGGCGCCCTGAGAAGAACCGGGCGCGGCGGCGGCGGCTGCTTGTCCTTGTCCAAACCACCTTCCTTCGGATCACATTCCCTCTCCTGAACTCCTTTCTCGATCGAAGGCGGCAATTCAACCGAGACCGGCACTTCTTCAGGAGCACCCTCATCAACCAGCGCTCGTTCCGCTCCATCCCTCGCTTCCTCACGCAAGACCGGCGGAGCCCAGAAGGACTCGGCTGGAGCGCGACCAATGCCCTCCGGACTCGTCTTCCGCCGCGGCGAAGGAGAGCTCCAGCCACTCCACCGCCGGTCCCTGGCTAACGTTTCGCGGGCCTGATGATCATCGACCGAAGGGCAAGGATCGGAGAAGCACCTCGGCATGGCGGTGCTCCTGCTCTTGCCTTGTAGCAGGTTGCCGAAGAACCAGGTCTCCTCTAATAAATCCACGGCTTCCCCGTCGACCAAGCAACCCTCCGAAGAAGAAGAAGTAGCCTCGTCCATCGGTGCAGCTCCCGAGATGTTCCGGTGCAATCACCGCTCACGGCTGTTGGAATGACTTATCTTGTGAGCATTAGAGGTTGCAGATTGGGCTGACCAAGGAAGTCACACCATGTGCGCTGCGCTTGCCATGCCATTAAAAAAAAAAAAAAAAAAAACAACTGGACGTCAAAAGCAATTGATGATGGATAGATAGTGACAGGGGAGATTTTGCGAAAGTTGTGTTGCGTTGGATTTTTTTATAGGACCCCAAACTTGTATTTCCACATATCTCCTTAAATTAATTTTTTTTTTATTGTAAAAAATTTCAAATTGATATATTTAAAAAAATTCAAATTAATGCAAATCTACTGTCAGTTATTTTTTTTAAAATTAGATTAATATCACGAAAAATCATAAACTAATATATTTATGATAAATTAAAGATAAAGCTCTAAATTGATATAATTATTGACTATTGTGTATAATCTGATTCAGAAATATGATAATGAAATTTAGTCAAAATTTATCAGAGATGCATCGGTTGAATTTATTCTTGGTATTAGCCCTATTTACTAAGAAGGGGAAAATAGGGAATGGTCATATGTTGCAGATTGGCGCAAGACAAGCGGGGATGCCAGCCCCACAGCCCCCATGTGACGGTCCTGTCGTTCACGTAGAAACAGAACAACAGGACACGACTCCATTTCTTCCCTTTCTTCTCCTCGATCATTTTATTCGTTTCGACCTATGTTTTTTTTTTTTTTTTTTCTGGATGGGGGAGCTGTGTAGCTGTACACCTGTGCGACAGCTAAGTTTGCGCCGGTCATAATTCAATTTTTTTTTTTTTTTTAATGTGGGGGAAACTGGATGAAGTGTCGTGCGGGGTGGCGTTGTTTTTTGTCCCTTGCGGCGGGAGGGGCAGTAGTAGTAGTTGGTATTAGATGATTATTATTATTATTATTATTATTATTGATTTGAGTGCTATTTTATATATTAATAATTGGGAATATGATCGATAATTAGTTGGTGTTAGTAGACTTGTAGATAGATTGCGGGGATCATGGCCTGATTGGGGGAGCCCACGGACTCAATCAAACCATCTCGCCCCCCTCTCCCCAAAACTGCTCCGTGCTTCGTGCTTGATGCGCTTATATTATAATTCATGGAATTTTACGAAACATCTCTCTATCCTACACCCTCAAAATTAGGGAGGGAATAGCCCAAATTGGGTTGCAAACCCCATACTAATTCAATCTTAAAATTTTTTAATTTTACCGAAACATTAATGTAAAAATTCCAATACAATTCTTCTAGTCAATTCTCATCAATAATAGTTGATGTGATGATCCCAATTATTTCTGGCCATTCTACCTAACACACGGCCCACATCAACTATTTTTAGAGAGGATAGGCTGAAATGGTTATGTTGAAATTTCATGCAAAAAAATTAAAACTAAATTGATAAATTTGGAAAATCTAGAACTGAATTGACATTCCATTAATAGATTTAAAATCAAAAGGTTCTATTTTCCATAAAGTTAGGTGTTGTGGATAAATTTTATCTCGCTTCTCCAAAGTTTTGATTTCTACGTCTACCAATGTACTCAATGTTGCCGAATTTGGTGGTGCATATAGCCTCCTCATGTCTTTAAGCAAAATAGTCATCGAGAGTGCAAATTATTTTGTGTTGTTCAGTAAGATTGTCAATGTGGAGCACACACACATTGCGGGCGAAAAGCACGAATTTCTTCCTTAACGAAAAATTTGTGTGAACTTAACATGTGCCAAATTTTAATGCTAGGAGTTTCTGGATCTCTCACTCTTTTTAAAAATGTTTAAACTTGCCATATCATCCTAGCTTTATTAAGTACTTTAATAAAGCTTGATCGCGCAAATCATACAAATTATGAAATTTCGAGTTGGAACAAATTAAAAGTCAAAGGATCCCGTTGCAAATAGGCATAAGTATAAGGACCAGAAATGGAATTATCCCGCTGTTCTTCCACAACTAGGAGCATGCCGAGGACACTTGTTATTGTAGAGTCGATCGTGGGCCTTATTAGTCCAGTTAAGCCCCGCCCAAAACCCATTCAAGTCCATTAGTAGGCCTATGTGCACCTAGAAAACTATGTCTGTCTTTCTCAGGCCCAATCTGTCGAAGTGGACTTATCAAGGCATCCGACTTTAATCCGTTCAAACCCTCCCATTAATCAAGTTCATTCCTCGGAAATTAACGGCAATTAGACTCTCTTTTTTTCTTCGAAATAGCAAAAGCATTCTAATAATTCCCTCGTACCAAAAATAATATAACAACTTATATGGCACATAATCTGCGTACTTTGGATTTTTACATGATCCATCCCTCGTCGTCATTCATTATGTTTTAAAAAATTAACTAAATATACAAATCAATGATTGATCGATGTGGATTGTATGTGAAAAAGAATATAGTGATTATCTAAAATTGGGGTTAATTCCCAAAAAAAAAAAAAAACCAACTTTAGGTCGATGGACAAATTTGGCTCCAAACTTTTTTTTTTTTTTTTAATAAAAAAGCACAAACTTTAGGTCGAGTGACAAATCTGGCCCAAACTTTTTTTTGTCACATAAAAAAGCATCAACTTTAGGTCGAGCAACAATTCTGGCCCTTTTTCTTTTTTTTTAGAAACCAACTTTCACTGAAATACTAAATCTAGCCCCCCTTAACTTAGATTCATTGATTATTCTTACCAATAAATCCATGTGCACTTGCTAGCTAACACCATCCATTGTCTTCTTGTTTGAGCCACAGCTTGAAGAATAACGGTGAAACTGTGTCGTCTCCTATTTCACTAGCAAGTAAAAAAAATCTCCCGATTGAATTTTTCTAGTTAGACTTTATCGTTTTGTCGTAATATGAAGTTGTAGATCACTGTTCGTAAAAAAAAACCATGGATGAGATCCACCAACCTCACGGCTAGAACCTTATAAGGTTAACTTCAAATAGAAAGTTAATGGTAGGGATTAGATTTTGGATTGGAGTAAAAGTTTGTGATTTTTTATGAGATAAAAGAATAAAAAAATTAGGGTTAGAATTGTCACTTAACCTAAAGTTGGTATTTTTTTATGAGACAAAAAAAAGTTTGGGCCAGATTTATCTCTCAACCTAAAGTTTGTGCTTTTTTATGAGACAAAAAAAAGTTTTGGCCAGATTTGTCCATCAACTTTTTTATTTATTTATGGAGTTAGCCCTCTAAAATTGTGCCATACTAAAACTAATGTTGTTGACCGCAACCTTCCTCCGACAATATCAGCCCCACGTGATGGTAAAAGGAACGTTAGAAAATTGCCAATACGTGGCGCACCATGAGTACAAAGTGCTTCTTGCATCAAATACAAGGTTAAAAAACACTTGTTCATTTGTTAGATACTCACACTGTTGCCCAATACTAATTCAATATTCTAAATTTGGAGAATAACTGATTATTTTATCTTAGAATAAGTCCTAGTTGTTAGAGGAAGCATATTAATATGTCTAGACAAAGTTTCCCAAGCATGTGTTACTCCACGAATTTAATGAATCACCTAATTTGCCCTTCCATAATAATTTTCTCTTGACCTTTTCACTCCTTGAAAATCAAATAACACGAGAATCTTCTACCATCGAAAAATATTAAATATACTAGTCGTAAGCAATGTGACACTCCATTAGCACTCGTCACATGTCTAGGTGGACCCATCCATCAGCCCTTGCCTCTCTTTTATCTTCTCACTTCTCAAGGCCAAATCACTCACCAATCCCCCTTCGGTAACGACTCCACCATTGAGGTCGTTCATTGCCCCCTTAGATCCAAAAATAAGCCAAAGCCCAAGGGCAAGCACCCTATCGTCATCAACTATAACCCTAAGCCCTCCCTCAGCCCTTGCATCCTCGAGATCCCCTGCAACTCCAATGCTGTCGCCTCTCTCCACAGTTGCCAGATCTAATGTGCGCTCAACCCTCACACGAGGGTTGAGCCCTCTCGAAGTTTAGCGAGATCAACTCTTGCCCATGGTCGAGTATCAGCCACAGGTCAAAAGAAACGGAAGGAAAAAAAAGAAAAAGCGTGAAAAAGAAAAGAAACCAGAGGTGTAGAAGAGGGAAGAGAGACAATGGGATTGATCGGTGGGCCTATCTAGACACGTGGTAAGTGTTGAATGGAATGTTGAATCGCATACATAAGAAAATTAGCCTACCTAATATTTTCTCGAATTTCAAAGGCAGGGTCAAACATTCTTGTCCGCCTTTCGCGTTCGGTAGAGACGGACTAGGAGTGGCTCATCATCAATCCGTTAAACCCAAGCACGATATTCTCATTCTTCGCGAAATGATCGATCCAACACAGAAACTAAGAACAAAAACTACCATGCGTTGATACATGTAAAGGAAAAAAGAAAATCAAGATATCTCGCAGACCCTAATTCACAAGAGAAATTACTGATAGCAATGTCGGAGGAGACGAATTCGAAGTTTCACCTAGCCATGTTTCCATGGTTTGCAGTTGGTCACATCACCCCATTCCTCCACCTCTCTAACGAGCTCGCCAAGAGAGGCCATAAAATCTCCTTCTTCTTGCCCAGGAAAGCCCTAATTCTCTTGGAAAACCTTAATCTACACCCCGACCTCATCACCTTCCACCCACTCACCGTCCCCTCGATCGCCACCCTTCCCCCGGGGACTGAAACCGCTTCCGATATCCCCATCTCCGACACTCCCTCTCTCGCCGTTGCCATGGACCTCACTCGCCCCCAGTTAGAGGTCTCCCTGCAGGCCATGCGGCCCGACTTCATCTTCTACGACACTGCCCACTGGATCCCCCAAGTGGCCAGGCTGCTCGGCATCAGGACAGTCTGCTATAATGTTGTTTCCGCGGCTGCAATCGCCATCGTCCTCGTGCCGGCGCGCGAGGTGACCCCAGGGAAGCCGCTCACGGAGGAAGAGCTGGGGAAGCCACCGGTAGGGTACCCATCAAATACGGTTGTGCTACGTGGCAACGAAGCCCGATCCCTCATATTCATATCCCTGCCTTTCGGCGACAACATCACATTCCATGGCCGCACCACTACCGCCATGCGAGAGTGCGACGCGATCGCCATGCGGACGTGCCAAGAAATAGAAGGGGACTTGTGTGCCTACATCAGCAATCAATACGGTAAGCCCGTCTTCTTGACTGGCCCGGTCTTGCCCGAGCCCGCGATGGAGAAGCTGGACGAGAAGTGGGCTGAGTGGCTTAGTCGGTTCGAGCCTGGGTCCGTGGTGTTCTGCGCGTTTGGGAGCCAACACGTTCTTGAAAAGGGCCAGTTCCAAGAACTCCTGCGAGGTTTTGAGTCCACAGGTTTGCCATTTTTGATAGCTCTCAGACCACCAATCGGGACAAACTCTGTGGAAGAAGCTTTTCCTGAGGGTTTCGAAGAGAGAGTCCGAGGGAGAGGAGTGGTTCACGGTGGTTGGGTCCAACAGCCACTGATCTTGAGCCACCCATCCGTCGGTTGCTTCGTGAACCATTGCGGGTTCGGGTCCATGTGGGAATCACTGCTGGGCGATTGCCAAATAGTGATGGTCCCACATCTGGCTGACCAGATCCTGAACACGAGGCTGCTGGCCAACGAACTGAAAGTGGGCGTCGAAGTGGAGAGAGAAGAGAGCGGGTGGTTTTCGAAGGAGAGCTTGTGCAGAGCCATCGAGAACGTGATGGATGAAAAGAGTGAAGTGGGTCTGTTGGTGAAGAAGAACCATGCGAAGTGGAGAGAGGTTCTGGTGAGCCCCAACTTCATGACTGGCTACATCGACAAGTTTATTCAGAATCTGCATGAGCTTCAAATGAAAAATTAGGGGTATTGATATAGAGAGATCCTAAACAGCTACAGCTTCAAGTTTGGTGAACGGGCAGAGATAGCGAATTACAAAACCGGTATATGTTCCCTCCCATCAAAGAATTATGAGAGTTCCTTCCTACTATATATGGAACAACCATGCATTATCCATGCCTTTAGAGTCTCGTTCGATTCACTTATCCAAGGATGCTGAAAAGTCTCTGATTAACTCCTATACAAAAAAATAAATAATTAGAAATTTACATTTTACTGAACAACACGCCTGGATTAAGATTACCTCAAATAATTCCATATCAACACATCAACCAAAGTATTCCAAACTTGATGAAGATCACATCTAGCAGAACATGAAATAAAAAGCCAATCTCAAAAACAATGTCTGGCCGGCAAAGAGAAATTCTTGTGACTGAATTTCTTCCATGGAATAATCAAACTCATTTGCTTAGTTTTTATTGACTATACTGTTTCTTTTCGTCATAACTGAATGTTGAAGAACAAAACTTAAGCTGATCTTCTTCGTCTCTATTCTTGTCTTCCTCACATCTTTTCTGTCTATTTTCAATCTCAACATCCTCTTTCTACCAGTTATACTCCTGGAGATTTGTTCTGTACAAGTAGCGTTTGACACCTCAACCTTTAAAGGATGTCATGTTCTTATAGGTAAGGAGAGGGAAAACTGTTGAAATTAACGTGGGATTGAAAGAAACTTACCCAGGTTACTCAACTTTAAACATGATATGCAGACTAGTCTCTCAATTCAAACAAATGAATTACTCTACTTTGCTTAGACTCCCGATCAAGACAAAACCGGACCACCAGGCCGACCAAAATTACGTCCACAATCTAATGTAGCAGCTAATGGGACTTACTCTAATCTTTTGCACACTACAAAAATACCAGAGCGGATGCGTGCAAATGTAATTAAACTTAGTCGTAAGCACTCAACTTTATGATTTTCGTAGGTCATACAGCTTTAGATAGTTTCGGGTCATTCAGCATTCTTTATATTTCAACAATATCACTGCACGTTTAATATGCCACATCAATTAAGACTAAAACAGTAGTAAAATAAACCACATAGACCACCACCTCAAATTTTCAACGAGTAAAAAGTTGTGCCGGGCTGATGAAAAAAGGGTTGAAAATATAGTCACCTTTAGTGCATTTTACCCTGGCCTTAAAAATGCGAAAGTCTGAAGAAAGACAAAAAGGATAAAAAAAATTGTTGAGATTGCACACATTTTAAAGGAAATATGTAACAAGTGAAAAGTGAGAGCCATTTGTTCATGTTCTTGATGAAAAGTTCACAATTCTTAAAAGTAAGTTACCTAAAAATCCCTAAAAATCAATGCATCAGATTACATCATATGAGTGGATGGATGTCAAACTCAATCTCCAAGTTTAACTAAGTGAAGACGAGACCTTTTCTATTTCATGCTTGGCATTAACTGAATTCTCATCTCCCAACAACCTTTAAGCGACCTTAGCCTCCTCCTGACTTCAGCGTATTACTCAGCCTGCACACAGGCAAAGCAAATATCGGCATAAGCCCTCAGAGAAGTGCTACTCCTGCTAAAGCAAAAGCAAGACAAAGCAGCAATCAATACTAAAATACATAATAAGGTAGATGATACCCACAAAAACACACCAAAGATTTATCAAAGACCAACCACTCAGGATATGAAGGGTCTCATGATGCTTGTAGACTTAGGGAGATTGGGTTTAGCACATTCACATCTGAAGGCTGACCCATAGGATAGGTTTTGAAAAATCCAAACCCCTCACTCGCATATACACGAAACAATCACAAATCAAAGTACATTCTATTCTAGAGAGAAAACGAAATACTGATGAAGAAAGCATCATAAAGAAAGTTTCCTCTTGACGCTGCATGAGAAAACTAAGAAAACAAGGAGAAGTTGGGCATCACTAATTCAATTTACCCTAAAAGTAGATACATATTCATGTGACTGGGATATGTGCTAACTACTGAGTAGTCAAGATGAGTTTACTAGTAACTGCGAAAAAGCTTTCCTTGAGTCCTACAAGGCAAATCTCAACTCAAGACACGAAAGATGTGAGGTCTATTAGGAATTGATTGGACTATGGTCGACTGGTTGGCAATACATCGTAACGCATTGATATACCTTCTTTGAAAGCATCCGGCTTCCCCATGTAATTAAAACATAAATGAAAACATTAAGCTTAGATTACTCAGCTAATATATCAATTTGGCTACAATGGCTTACCAGTCGAGGCCCTAAAAAAGGCCCTCCCCATTGGCGACTTTTAATCTTATGCAACTCCAATGCTTCAATTATTACAGTGTCATCAAGCACTCTAGGAAGATCCTGGGAAGACCAAAGTGAATATAAGAAGAATCCCAAGGGCAAAAGAAAGAGGAAGACGTGCAAAAATAAATTTCGAGCAATGTGAAATAAAGCAATTCATTAAGTAAACTTAAGTTCATGAGTAAGAAAAAGCTTTAGATGTTGATGAGTGCTGAAATCACATGGTTGCATATCAATAAAAATATTATTCATAATTGCAATTTGCTAGAAAATAGCCGAAGTCTTAAGATTAAACATATATGTGACCCTTATGAGTGACTGCGAACTTGGGAATCCAATTCTATAATTATATTTATTTCTGTGACATGAGGTTCTGCATAATCAAATGGCATAGTTAGGGTATTGGTTTAGAGGGCTATATGTGTCTTTTGACATCATTGCAGCTGTTAAAGCTTCGTTTTGAGTGCACAAATTGTAAAGCCCCAGGTCTCTGCTGTACATATATTCTTCACTTTGGACACTAAGTCCTCATGATTTTGTTCTTCTCGGGGTAGCCCATATTACATCAAGAAAACGCGTATATATAGTTAGAGGGCCCATTGCCTTATAAGCTAGCCTAGGACTCCTTCCCTAGGCGATGTGGGACAAGAGAGGGACCATTTTCTTGCTCACGTCCGGGGACCGAAGCGCGGACACACCGCCATCCCTCCTTCCCATGCACCGTCGCTTGTCACACTAGAACCGACTCCTGGCCGCATGTGGGGCCACAGTGAGGATGCCCCTTAGTAGAACAGCATCCTCGCTGTGGCTCCACATGCGGTCGGGAGTCGGCTCTAGTGTGACACCCACTACGGCCCCCCATCCGCTAGGATCGCCATAGCTCGCTCACCTATCACATGCCTTGATAAAACTCACTCTAATATCATAGATTTATAGTAGGTTCATAAGTCCTGGGGGTATACGTTAATTTAATTTGTCCCGGTGCGATTCATTTAGTGGAAGCATGTTTGACATCTCTTTAACCCATACTCAACTAAATGATATAATGCAATGCACACCAACTGTACACTTCATAAACATAGAAGTTAGAGCCGAAGCACTTTTATTTACATAGCTTTGATGGACATCGAAGGAGTCGGTACATCAAAAGGCCAACGCTTTACTAAGCTTGACTATAACCAAAAGTACCCGACATCATGTCACGTACACCGATCCATCATCCAGTGCCGGCTATCCAAAAAGTGTCAACTGCTACCAGTCATCCACCTAGTCACACCCAGCCCGGTGCATCGGCAGGCGGCGGCGGCGGCATCCCCCTCATGACCCCGTCGCAGCGGACATGAACGAACAGGAACTCCTGGATCACGGGGCCATCAGGTAGGCCCATGTCATACATAACTAAGACTCGAACACGGATGAACACCAATCCAGGAACACCAACACAGGAATGCTCCGAACACTCAACCTCAACATCAAACAGTATGCCATAAAAGTACCACGGGTGACTGGTAACAGAGACATCTCCTAATCTGAAATGTTAGTACCCAAAAGGGGTGAGTACAACCACCATTTCATGTGAAGAGCACATATCATCCATGCAATCATGCCTGTATTTCCATGAAATCCATTCATTAAGGCAATTTATATTCCATGACATATGCATATACATGCGCATGATTTATATCATCCATACAGACATGTATATGTATATATCCATGAGATCCATTCAACGCCTTCATGATCGCATTCTCAATGTCAAATCGTATCAATTCAATTTCATAGGCAATTTATGCATCATGCCATATACACACACAAGTGCATAATTCAATTCCCAATTTTAATTTTCAAAAGGATCTCATTTTCTTCCAGGGACCAGTGTTTGCATCCCTCATATCGCTCGCACCCAATCTGGCATCGCGAGGAACCTCCGTCACATACCTCCGGGCATCCGGCACACACCTCCGAGTATCCCGCACCCCACCTGGCATCATGAGGAACCTCCGACACATACCTCCGGACATCCGGCACACACCTCCGGGCATCTCGAAACTCTTGAGGACATCCGGCTCACACCTCCGGGCATCTAACGGCGTCGACTCATCGACCCTTGGGCATTCTGACACTCCCGGGGCATCGTCGGCTCACACCTCCGACGGTATAATCATCATGATATGTAAATCTCTCATTGGAAAATACCATTTGATGCAATAATTCCAAAAGTTTCATTGAATTTATAAAACTCCATCAATTCTTGATGTCATATGATATGCATGAATGTCACAACATCATTGTATAAATAATAACCCAAGATATCACAATTTATGGAGTAAATCAAATGGTCTTGAAATAAAAACAGTTTTCGGTACAAAACAGAATGCGCTCCACTCATGAAAATTCCGGAAAAATTAGTAAACGATATTAATAAATTCTGAAAATTTAACATGTTGTAAACAGGATCTAAAGAAACAGGTTTTGTGAAGAACACCATGTCAAGAAAGCTCCACAGAAATCGCATAGGTCCATGCATCACAGTAACAGGAATTCTAATACCACTTATGCACAGTTTCAGAAATAATTTTGATTAAGTCCTTAAATGAACTCAAAAAATTCTGAAATTTTAGTATGTTATAGTTAAGACCTAGAGGTAAAATTTTCGTGAAGAAATCGAAGTCAAATTCATTCTGGATTAAAATCTATAATCGATTTAATTCTCACTTCTCTCGGTACCGTTTTCCAGATTAATCCGTGTCAAAGAAAATTGTTTTCCCCAATCAATACTTGTCCATTTATTCTCAAATTTTAGTATGTTATTCTTCAAGATGTCATCTACAACTTTAATCAAGGACATAAGATCAAATTTCAACCGGATAATTTTATATAACTCACGGAATCACAAGAAGTTGGACTGTCCTTACATGCAACAGCTTGCTGGTTCTAGGAAGACTACTACCATTCCCTCAAATTTCAGCATCCCACGACACCACTCAAGCATCTCCAGCACCCATTACACTTCACACACAACCACAGCAAGCAAAATATAGTGTAACGGACTTTACTTGCTTAAAAATTTATGGATTTCCATGCTTGCTCCATTTCAAACCTTCATTCCATCAAAATCTCAAAATTCTTTATCCATTTGCACAAAACATTCACATGCATGGCACTATATAGTTCAATGGACTCTACTTGCCTTATATCCAATGAAAACGGGTAAGCAACGGTGACTTGGGGCTTTTGACGAGCTCGATCGACGGTGGCACTAGGCGGCGTCGATGCACGGCGGGGCCGGTCCTCTTCCCCCTTCGCCGAAGTACCCACACGAACCCTCTCTCTCTCTCTCCCTCGGCTTTCTCTCTTTCTCTCTTCCTCTCTTCGGACGCCACCCCCCCTGGAGCTATCCGCCCCTCTTCTTTTCTTCCCCTTCATGATTAGTAATCATTAGCTTGCATGCAAGAGCCACTTGGAGCACCCTTCACGCCACTTGTCATTTTTCATGCAAGTTGATGGGCCTCCTTTGGGCCGGTCTTGGGCAGCCTTTTGGTCGACCAAATGGGGAGGAACGGTGGGGGGCTGTGGGCTGGTTTTTGGGCTGGTTCGGCCTTAAGAAAATCAGCCCACTCCTTCTCCTATTTTTTTTCTATTTACTCCCCGCTTATATAAATACCTAATTACAATTTATAGGGCCATAAAACTTTGTAACATAAATCAATAAAAATCCAACTTATAAAGAGCACGGCCAAGAATAAAAATTTTCCTATCAATTTGTCCCTTAGTACAATCCTTGATCGCTCATGGACATAGAATATATTTCCAACCAAATAATTGTCCATTAAAATACTCGGCCTTAATCTATTGTAATTCATTGGTCTAATGGCTATAGAAAAATCCGATGGCACTTCCATCACCTAATCATGGTTCATGGTATATCCAAGGGTTGTCATGAAATTTTAAGATGCCACATCTAGTGTGACAGCTCAAGCAACGGTGCGCAGGGAGGAGGGATGACAGTGCGTCCGCGCCTCGGTCCCCGGACGTGCGCAAGGAAGGGGTCCCTCTTTTGTCCTACATCGCCTAGGGAGGGAGTCATGGGCTACCTTATAAGGCAGGGGGCCATCTAATTGTATATACGCGTTTTCTTGAGGTAGTATGGGCTGCCCCGAGAAAACAAAACCGTGAAAACTTAGTGTCCAAAGTGGACAATATATGTACACTGGAGACCCGGGACGTTACACAAATAACAAGGAATATTATGCCTGTAATTAGTGTTGACTAGTCCCATGATGATTTCTCTTAGGTGGTGTAACATTTTCACGTTCTTTGAAATGGCACATTGTTCATTTGTTCCTTTGTGTTCGAGGCGGCACAAGTCAATAGATCTTCCATTGTCTGAGGAATGTCCAAAATAAAGAGAGAACTGATATGTAGACGCAAAGCTCATGCTCCATTACAATCATTTTAGAATTACACGTTGGCTTTGTGAGCTTTGGTATCAACCGTAACAAAGTGTAAGCAACTAGTATTGTAAGGTTCAAGTGCTTCTTGCTTCTTCCTCGGGATGTGGCATCGACACTACTAACAATTCTATGAACACGGATCATAATCTTTTGCCATTTCTTCTTCTCTTTTTGACTTCTTCCTCGTCAAGTGATGCTAAACTTGACCGATGCTTATTTTTTATTTGGTTGGAAACAGGAAAGGGATCAAGGTTTCTTGAGAGCTGCAGCCCACAAGGTGTGACTAATACTTGGGTCATTTCTTGAGAAACGAGACAATTAGTTGTCCTGCATGGTACTTTGAGCACCCCCACAGAGACAGAGAGGACAACCTAGATACCTAGGTTGCAAAGTGTGAAGAGCAGCAACATGGCATTATATAACAATGCTTGGTTGGCTTTTATGTTTGGATAAATTTGGTCGTTTGATTTAGACTGTTTGCTCCCTCTTGCTTCATTACCTTTTTGGGAGAAAAAATGATTAATCCATTTCATCTAAACAATCCCACAGGCCACAATGCAACTGCATCCAATTTTGAATATGTTTTTTTGTTTGCTTTTTCCAAATTTTTTGTGCTTATTTATGACATGCCGTGTCTTTCTTGATAAATATAGGTCGAGCTTTAAGTTATGTGATGCTCAAAAGCTTTAGAACCTAAACTTTACTTTCTTCTATTCATGTTGAGGCTCAAATGAATGCAAACTAGAAATCATCAGTGACTTTTGGGGAAGTGCGTGCATTTATGGAAATTCGATCAATGTGTAACACAGCTCAAATGGGTTAATGCTACCTACTTCTTAATCTAAATCTTTAACTAATGCCTAGTGGAGATGATTCTTCGTAACAAATCAAATTAGGTTGCAAATATCTATTGCCCAAGAGCAATGGCTCAAAGAAACCCCCATGCTCTTGATTTGACTTTTCATTCCATTGATTTCCCTTTCCAATATTACCTTCATCTCACACTTCCAACCTCTACTTTCCCACGATTTATATAAGATGCTTCGGAGTCTTCGCAAAGAGGCTGTAAGAGCCAAATTCATGAGTTATAAATATAGGGGGAGACAAAGACAAAAAAGAGAAAAACTCAAAAAAAGCCATTCAGCAAACCCTTATACTTCTATGTAACGTTCATATATTGTTTTTCTTTTTCACTTCTTGCTCTTTTTATTTTTGTATTTTCCTTTCTACATGATAAAAGCCTAAGAAAAGAGAATATAAAGTAGTTCTGGAATGGTCCATCGTCTCCAAAAATATAAGAGAAGCTTGTAGTAGACCATATCCTTTTTTAAACCACCCTGGGATGAGCTCACATGGGTATCATCAACATCACACACAAAATGGTGACTACTAATTCCTGAGTCCCAATGGCAATTGAAAATTTTATCACGTGACGTGGTCATGTGGTACTAACTTGAGACTGGCTTCCCACGACCCATCGCTAATCCTCTTGTTCCATCTGGCATGCGAGGTCCCGGAGGCTGCTTCGCCACAACAGTCTCATTACTGGTGAGATGTTCAAAGAAGAAGCCCCCAAATGATTTCCTCAATTATTCTAATGGTATTGGCCTCTTCTACGTCCTCTGCCCCGGCCTCGGCCTCAGCCCACCCTGTCCTCTGCCCGAACTCTTTATTGGTGGCATTCTCCTTCCCCTACATCGTCATGGAATCCAAGTTTTCAAACTGATCCTAAACCAGTAGTGCTCCCATACAGAAGTCAACCAAAGGTCCAAATTTGCTATTTAATTTTGGCATCATTTTAGTTTTAAGACAGACAATTTAAACCAAACTGACCATAACCAAAGTGAAACATTCTATCTGATTGGAATTTACCTCCACAGGCTTGGTTGTTTTTGTGCTTTAAAAAATATCAAACTACAGATAGTTTGGCTCTAAAATTTCTCCAAATCAAACTATGAACCTTATACACAAGATCACAGAACGAGGGATGGGTCCCACCTATTAATATCTTTTCTTTTTATGACAAGTAGATCTACGCATTCACCATAGCGACAGCAAAATCTCACAGCCTGTTATACTCACTTCGGGAATAAAAAGGCCTAAATCACAGCAATCCAACAATTCCTAAGTTGATGGAAATAAATAATCATTGCAGCATTGTGTCACACTAACAAAGATTAAGACAACACTCACCATATTCCCCTGGAAGTGAGCATCAAATTGCTCAAAAGACCTTCAAGTTGTTTCTCTATTCGTTGCTCAGATATAGAAGCATCTTCTTCTTCCCAGGGTTCTTCTCCATCATGTCCTTTCTCCCCCCATGCTTGAGAGGGTTTTTGACTAGGAGCGGGAAAAACCAACAAAGATGAATTATCCCAGTTTAGCAAGAGTGCATTAAAGCCAAACAAATCTTCAATCAATATTTTATTAAAAGCCCAAAGGCATGCACGTAACACAAAATGAAGTGAAGATCCCCAGTCTGTCACCCACCTTTCAGCAAGACCGCAGTAGAATCTACCATGCATAGAATGTGAAGTGAAGTCGAGCATACATTCGAGGCTGTGAACTAGAAAATTTTTTAACTATAAAAAAGCTGCCATCCCACCTGCACTGAGCTAACACTGACTCTACAGAAAAATGTTAATCTTCTAACAGTCACATTCATTCAATTTTTTTTTTTTTTTTTTTTTGCACAACATACTGTGAACATGCAAGTAGCATTAATTCAGTCGCATCAAAAGCAGGATGAGCAGATGCTAGATTCCTAAGTGGAAAATGTCAGTTCTTATCAGTGACTTTCTATGCATGATTTCATTTGCAAGGTTTCATTTCTTTTCACATCACAGACATTGTCAACCTGTAAGTGCCATTTATTCAGCCAAAAAAGGGACGGGCAGCTTTTGAATGTGGTCATTTTTACTATTTTCAAAATGATGGCTACCTATTTTTTTACCATAGATTTACATAGATTTGGAAACTAATGCTTTCATGCAACTGGAGAAGAAAAGGAGGAACAGATACCCCGTGTCTATGCATTAAATGAACCCTGAGGCCACTTCTCTAGTTCCCCTCATCATTTAGCTCTTCAAACTCCAATAATAGGACATGTAAATTTTAATTATGATGAAAACATTATACATCATGATGCATCTTATTGATAGTGGGAGTACTCACTGTTTTCTCAGCTACATTGATGGATTCATATTCCACAAAAGCATAAAATATACAATGTCAGATATTAAGGACCTATTGACATTTACTTTTTGCTTAATCTAAAACTCACACACAGACTCCTTAAATTTCACAGCCCTTAAAAGATGACACATAGACTCACATAAGATTTTTCCTTATAGTTTAAAATTTGAAAAATATTTTAAATTTTGGCAGAAAAGAAAAAAGTACCTTTTGCTTTTAGTTAAGTCCAAACAAACACACCCAAAACTTTCACAAGCAGACTTGACTATAAAAGAATATTGATTGTGCTTAATCAAAATTCAACGAGATAGACTACAGATGATTATCTTTGTTGATATCCAATAGAAATGAACACAGAGATGAAGGCCATCAGACACTTCATCAATCCATGATTCTAAACTATAGAACAGAAACACAATACGAAATAATGCATGAAGTTAATATAGAGTCTCACGCAACCAAAATAGAGGACCTACCACTACAGTGATTAATAGTAAAAAAGATGAAAAAATCAAAACAATGATAAGAGGTTTGAATATCCTCGTTCATCTCATCAGAGAGCTGTGAATACCTTGTTAGTATAATGTACGCCATCAGCCTTTCCTGATCTGGGTGCTGAAGAAGCTCCACCATTGGAAGCTTGAGGCTAATGGCTACAAATTGCCTTCACACTTAAAAGAATGGCTCAATCAAACTATGGTGTAAGGAAGATGGACACTTATTAAAAGAGAAGTCACTTTTGCAGCCTCGATTTCCTATAAAAAGATTTTACTACCTCCCAACTGCTGAGAAAAGTTTCATAAGGTTCTGGTGGCAATGATCCTCTGGTAGGTTTTCTGCAATGACGACTCGTGACTGCAATTTGAAATGGAGTAAATAAGATTGCCTGAACAATTATGGCCTATCGGATCGCTTGATAAAAGGAAGCGAAGAACAAGAGACATGGTGGTTTCATCCACACCAAGAACTGGACATTAGAATAAAAAAGGGACGTTACACCAATTATCTAGTAAATCCAATTGAGCAGAACAAAAACTTAATCCACTCCCCCGTCCATTACCCAACCAGAGAGCAAATTAAGAAAATCTCCAAGTAATGGCCCATGCTCAAATAATAAAAGAGTAAAGCTGGGGAGAACCACAAAAGTAAACGTACTTGCAGCTCCTCCGTGTCTAAGTCAGTCAAAGGATACCGCCGTTTCACTTTCCTCCTATCTTCACTAACTATCTGAATAACACAGCAAGTCAGCAACAAGTAAGTTAGAAGTGAAAAATGAGAAAAAAGATCAGAAGAAAATTAAAGTGCTTCAGTATATCATGAAATAACAATGGAAACTCACACGTTTTGACAAGTACTGCAATGTAGAAGAAAGCTGGGCATTGCTAGTAATGAGAACTTTGATCTTCTTGAAGGAAGTGACAAGGGATATTGGAACTATAGAGAGACGGAAGAAGCTATAAGTACTGCATCACTTCAGCCAAAACAGAAGAGACTCTAGATATAATGAGCCCGTTCGAAAATAAATACTCAACAAAGAAGCTAAGCGACTATATAAAAAGTTCAGAAGAATGACTTATGGCATATAAATGTCCTAGAATTAGAGCAAGGGACTTGCATATAACATAATAATATGGCCATAAGATCTCCAACTACAAATCTTACCATATCCTTCAGGATCTTTGCTGATGAACCTCATCAGGTGGTCGGCGGTAGCGTAGTTTATATCATTCAAAGAATACTCCACCTACATAGGAAGCATTTAAAGCATTAGGACTACGAAGGTGAATTCCCCAAACATTTTCAGATGCTAATGAATCACGTGTTTGATTTGGAAGAAGAAGTGAAGTGATTGTGTGCAAGAATTGAAACCAAAATCCAATTCTCTTAGGCAATAAATTCCCACTCCTAAACCCACAGTCCAAAGTGCACGCGATGGGGCATGAAAAAGTGAAGCCCTAAATGTCGTCGGGAGGCAACGACGTCAACGGCGTCCGCGTTCAGGAGCAGGGGGCGCTTCGCGGAGGAAAGAGAGAGAGAAGAGAGCGACCTTCGCTCGCGGAGAGGGAGGCCAAAACACGAGCAGGGGGTCGTCGGCGTCGGGGTTGACCAGCAGGGCGCTTCGCAAGAGAGAGAGAGAGAGGAGCGGAGGTCGCAAGAGGGAGGCGGAGGGGCGTTGGCAAAGCGGTTCGCTGGAAGAGAGGCGCGACTTCGCGGAGGAAAGAGAGAAAAAGAGAGCGGACTGGAGGTTGCAAGAGGGAGGCGGAGGGGCATCGGCGTCGGCGTCGGCGTCGGATTCGGGGGCGTCGGCGTCGCGGTTCGCTCTGTTCGCTGGAAGAGAGGGGTGACGACGAGAAAGCACTGAACTTTTTTTTTTGGTCTCTGAACCCTCCGCGATTTTGTTCTCCCCGCAACGGAACGGAACGGAGAACAGGGAGAGAGGGAGAGGAGAGAGATGGTCTGCACTGCAGAGGAGAGAAAGGGTCAGAGCGTGTGCAGAGGTGAGCCAGGGTCTACGAAAGAGAGAACAGAGGAGGGGAGGAAGAACAAAATTTTGAATTCCTGAAAGCGGGACCCGAATTACACGTGGACGACACGTGTCGAATTTTGTATGGTTTTCCATTTCGCTTAGTGTTTCACCTACCTAATATTTTCTCGTCTGTCTGATATATAGAGTAGATGCTCGTTTATGCACAGTAGACATCTGTCCATTAAAAGCTCCTCCACTCCATCTGTGCTATCCGAACGAACCACCCAAAATAATTTCCCTTCTCTGTTCAGCCTTCTTCCCAAGAAAAAAAAAAAAATACTTGCCCGTCCATTTTGCGAACGAACAAGGGAAAACAAAAATAAAGAGATCTCGCAGACTCCAACCAACCAGAAGATTTACTACTCACGATGTTGGAGGAGAAGATTTCGAAGTTTCACATGACCATGTTTCCATGGTTCGCAGTTGGTCACATGACCCCATATCTCCACCTCTCCAACGAACTCGCCAAGAGAGGCCACAAAATCTCCTTCTTCTTGCCCAGGAAAGCCGTAATTCTCTTGGAAAACCTCAATCTACACCCCGACCTCATCACCTTCCACCCGGTCACCGTCCCCTCGGTCGCCACCCTCCCTCCAGGGACTGAAACCGCCTCCGACATCCCCTTCTCCGACTCTCCCTTTCTCGCTGCTGCCATGGACCTCACTCGCCCCCAGTTAGAGGTCTCCCTGCAGGCCTTGCAGCCCGACTTCATCTTCTACGACCTTGCCCATTGGATCCCTCAAGTGGCCAGGCCGCTCGGCATCAGGACAGTCTGCTATAATGTTGTTTCAGCGGCTGCAATTGCCATTGTCCTCGTCCCGGCACGCGAGGTGACGCAGGGGAAACCGTGCACGGAGGAAGAGCTGGAAAAGCCACCCAAAGGGTACCCATCAAAGACGGTGGTGCTGCGTGGCAGCGAAGCCCGATCCCTCATATTCATATCCCAGCCTTCTGGAGACAACATCACATTCCATGGCCGCGGCACGACTGCCATGCGAGAGTGCGACGCGATCGCCTTGCGAACGTGCCAAGAAATAGAAAGGGACTTCTGTGCCTACATCAGCAGTCAATACGGTAAAGCTGTCTTCTTAACTGGCCCGGTCTTGCCTGAGCCCGATATGAAGATGCTGGATGAGAAGTGGGCTGAGTGGCTCGGCCAGTTCAAGCCAGGCTCCGTGGTGTTCTGCGCATTTGGGAGCCAGCACGTTCTTGAAAAGGGTCAGTTCCAAGAACTCCTGCTAGGGTTTGAGTCAACAGGCTTGCCATTTCTAGTAGCTCTCAGACCACCAATCGGGACAAACTCCGTGGAAGAAGCTTTTCCTAAGGGTTTCGAAGAGAGAGTCCAAGGGAGAGGAGTGGTTCACGGCGGTTGGGTCCAACAGCCACTGATCTTGAGCCACCCATCCGTCGGGTGTTTCGTGAACCATTGCGGGTTCGGATCCATGTGGGAATCACTGCTGGGTGATTGCCAAATAGTGATGGTCCCACATCTGCCCGACCAGATCCTGCACACGAGACTGCTGGCCGACGAACTGAAAGTGGGCGTCGAAGTGGAGAGAGAAGAGAGCGGGTGGTTCTCGAAGGAGAGCTTGTGCAGAGCCATCAAGAGCGTGATGGATGAAAAGAGTGAAGTAGGTCTGTTGGTGAAGAAGAATCATGCGAAGTGGAGAGAGGTTCTGGTGAGCCCCAACTTCATGACTGGCTACATCGACAGGTTTATTCAGAATCTGCAGGAGCTTCATATGAAAAATTAGAGGTATTGGTATAGAGAGATCCTAAATGGCTGCAATTTCGAGTTTGGTGAATGAGTTTGATCTACACGATCTTTTAGAATGAGCAAACTTTTGATGGGTATTGGTCCTATTGGTTACAATTCCTTTGTTGGTTTCCTCATTTTGCAGTATTACATCATTTGCAAGATGACTTTATAAGTTAATCTTATTGTATTTAATATTTATCGCTTAAAAGTGCTGTGTAATATTGCAAGGTAGCAGGCTGGCTCGACCAAAATCATGGTGCAGGATCAACCGAGCTTAATAGGGATGCAACTCGATAAGTACTCCAACATTATATGCTGGACTTAGGAGGTACATCCATTTCTATTGAGGATTAGATTTTCACGTGAAAGCACTAGATTAAGCTAATTAAACTCGTAATCCTGCATTGAATACTGGACTATAGGAGCACATCCCTATGTGTTGATAATTTAGATTTGCAAATGAAAATTCAATACCAACCTAACCAAATCTTATGGGTGTGATTGGTTCAAAAGCGAGCCGGTATCCGGCTTAAAATAGGAAACTAACTCTATGACCAACAATTCAAAAAGATTAAAATTGAGACCAAACTTATAGGTTCTAAAACTATCGATTCTAGGTTCTACCCAGAAATCAGCTCATTTTATGTACTTAGTAATCAAAGTCTTACAATAAAATATAAAAATTTGCACCATTTTAGTATGAAAATATACCTTGGTCAAATATTGTTGATTGGTCATGTTGAAGATCACAGTTCAATTTTCGATCGGATGCCAATTATTTTTTTTTAGAGACGTCAGATTGTTTTATTCAAGGAACCAGACTAGTTGAATTGGTATTAGAATTGGGCCTTAGGTAGAGCCACAATTTTGGCCTTGGAACTAAGAACCAAACTAGTCCTAGATCGGTTTTAGGTCCGTGGCAATCGATGACCCAACTAGTTCTCCCTAGAACCAACTTTGAACTGATTGGTGCAAGCTAATTTGATCAAAGTCCTGGATTGAAGCTAAACCAATGCTCACCACTAACCTAGATTATCATTCATTGCCTCCATCCCCTTTCGCTCCTATTTTTCTCTCCCTCCCCTCTCTAGCTCATCATTGTCTTCTTGTTATCATGATAGCATAGATGATGATGATAATGATTGGGCTAACCAAGGAAGTCACACCATTTGCTCCGCGCTAGCCACGCCATTGACATAATAATAATCCAGAAAAAATAAATGGACGCTGAAAGCAATTGATGATGGACAACAACAAATGGACGCCAAACGCAATTGATGATAGACAACGACGGAGAGAGAGAGAGAGTTGCCAAAGTTGGGTCGAGTCGTGGTAGGTACAAAGCAATTGATGAGGAGATTTGTGGTGGCACGAGGTAGGGGTGCTAGTAAAAATTTGACGCAACCCAACTTTCGCAACTCTCTCTTCGTCGTTGTCTATCGTCGATTGCTTTCAGCGTCCATTTCTTTTTTCTGGATTATTATTACTTTAATGATGTCACTAGCGCAAAGCACGTGGTGTGACTTCCTTAGTCAGTCCAATATCATCGTCATTATCTATGCTATCATGATAACAAGAAGACGATAACGATGAGCCAAAGAAGGGAGCTAGAGAAAATTAAGAGCGAAAGGAACATGACACAACTTAATTTCTTCTCTTTCTTCCCTCAATCAATTATTTATTTCAACATATGTTCTTTTTTGTTTTTCTGGATAGGGAAGCTATGTAGGTATACTGTGCAAAAGCTAAGGGTGCGCATGACAAAGTTATTGTTTTTCCATTTTATTTTTATTTTTCTATTCTCAAAAACGGATTTGGAACAGAAATCCGTTACATAACCTAATTTCATTTTTTTATTTATTTCTGGAATGGATTTTTATTCCATAAATAGATTTTGAGTAGAAATTAGAAGTTAAAATTTTGAAGTTTTCAATTTGAAGAACAAAAGTGAGAAATGAAAACTTTTTTCATCATTCACTCTTGTCATTGATCACTATCCACCCGCTACCGACTGTTGGATGCCGAACCCTAATCATCGCCTCTCCTAGAAATAGAAAATTTTCTATTATCAAATAAATTTCTATTCTAGAAATAGAAATTTTGAGTCATTATCAAATACGTTTCTTTATTCAAAAACACGTTAAGAGAATAGAAATTAATTTTTATTTTAAAAATTTTGTTGTGAACGTCTTAAGTTTTCGCCAATCATAATTTCAATTTTTTGATGCAGGGAAAATGCATGGAGTGTCATGTGGGTGGCATCATTTTTGTCCCTTACGACAGGAGGTGTAGTTAGGGGTGAGCATGGTCCGGGTTGGTCCGAGCCCCCCTCTAACCCTAGGACCAACCGTGCGGTGTCGGTCCTCAATTTTTAGGACCGAGGACCGACCCTATTGAGCCTAAGACCAAGGACCGGACCGACCCAATGGGTTTGGTCCTGTTCCTGTGGTCAACCCGGACCGATCGATAATTTTTTCGTCTTATTTTTTATACTCCCTAAAAAAGAAAACCTACAAATTAAAATTACACATCCATCGATAATGTAACATTGTGCAACTAAACTATATATACCAATACATATTTAGCAAATTTAAGATGACACAATAATAGAAATTTCGTACACCTTTAACCGCTCATCGAGATATGGGACAAGATGAAAAATTCTTGTAATCATCTATCTTTAATATTCATAACACCATATGCAAAAGCGTTTTCTTGCATTTGATCACTAGAGTCCACTCAACCAAAAAATGAGCTTCACACCACTTAATTAGCATTTGATTATGTAGAGTCTACTCAACCAAAAATGAGCTTCACACTACTTGACTAGCAAATCACCATAGCAACTGCAAAGTACTACTCTACTCTTCAAAAACTTTTACCATTTGACACAAATTGAAAAGCAAAGTGCAATTGAAATTCATTAGTAAAAAACAATTAAACCATAAAAAGTTCAAAATACTTAATATAAACTATCAATATATAACTTCACATCTTGTTAATTCATTTTAACTTCTAAACACCCGAAAACAAAACAAGCGACACATAATTAATACTCAACAAAAGTTTTAAATTGAAATTACTATTAGTGCTATTGATAGAACATCTCAATATAATATAATATAAATGACATTTTACTTATGTTTGAATATATAAAAGAATTATAAATAATATATATAATATAATATACGGGGTTGGTCCAGGGGTTGGACCGACCCAAAACTCTTAGGGCCGAGGACCAACCCGTGCGGTGTTGGTCCTGAATTCAGACCAAGGACCGACCCAGTCCCTTAGGAACTGCACCGGGATCGGCGGGGTTGGGCCGGTCCGGGTCGGTCCAGGGTTGACCCTAGACCGTTGCTCACCCCTAGGTGTAGTAGTGGGTGGTATTATATTATTATTGTTATTAGGTCAAATGATATTTTATATATCAATAACTGGGAGTACGATCCATATTTAGCAGGTGTTAGGAGACTTGTGGATGGATTAGGGGGATCATGGCCTGATTGGGGGAGCCCACGGACTCAATCAAATCAACACTCAATCAAATCAACTTGGAAACTTAGTCAATTTATGATCATTAATTTTTATTCTAGAAATTTTGTCATGCGTGTCTTAAAATTGTGACAGTCATAATTTCAATTTTTAATGCGGGGAAAATGCATGGAATGTCATGCGGGGAGGCGTTGTTTTTCATCCCATAGAATGGGTGGTATTGGATTATTATTATTATTAGATCTAGTGATATTTTATATATCAACAATTGGGAGTATGATCAATAATTAGTAGGTGTTTTAGGACATGTGGATGGATAGAAAGGATCATGGGCTGATTAAGGGAGCCCACAGACTCCATCAAACTAGCTCGCCGTCCCCCCTCCCAAAATTAGAGGTGGCAAATGGGTGGGTCGAGTCGGGTCGGGTCGGGTATGGGTCGGGTCGAAAATGGGTCGACCCATATTCAACTCATTTAACCCGTTTTGACCCATATTCTTGTAGTGTAAATATAGTGACCCATACCCGACCCGACCCATATCGACCCATACCCGACCCGACCCATATTGCTAAAACCTACTAATATTCTAAAAAATACCTACGCTCACTTTAAAAACTATATGCTAATTGAATTAAAAAAAATAGTAAATAAAATAAAAATTGCTAAAAAAACCTATAAATTTAAATTAAAAATAGTAAATAAAATAAAAATTGTTAAAAAACCTATAAAATTAAATTAAAAAATAGTAAATAAAATAAAAATTGTTAAAAAAACCTATAAATTGAAATATTTATGAAGAATTAGATTATGCACATGCTTTTCTTATTTAAAGTGAGCATACTATTGAGGTCAAATTATAAATTGAAAAAGAGTAAACAGAAGGTTATAGATAGCCATCTAGCAAGGGCAACTCATTAGATCATCCAAAAGAGAATTCAAACTAAACAATCCTCAACAAATAAAGTTACAAAAGAAGAAAACGCCAACCAGTCTCACGAATAAGGGTGGAAGGAAATCGAAAGATATCCGCATGTGATGTTTTGACGATAAAGTCGTTGTATCATATAAAAGGTGATAGAATCCGAGTTTTTTATATCAGCCAAAAGAAGCAAAAATCTGAACTCGAGTCTACGTGTTATCAACAACAATGACAATGATAATCACAACAGTTCGATGCTTCAACCTTCATGGAATATAATACACGGTCAAGCAAGTAAGCTAGCTGTATGCACCCCTGGAATGTTCAACAAGGTAATCCGAGTTAGAAGTCCCATTTAGTCAAGGTTTTACATATAAACAATCCAAAGTTCTGGTAGGCCTGTGCTCATAGCATTACTGTGTCTAGTATAGATATTCATGATCCCTAGGGAAGAGCAAATGCATATGAAGTGTATCTAAATGCTACTAATGTGATATCATGATGAAAGCACTAAAATTTACAGAAAAAGATGTCTCCCAAAAATATATCAACAATGTTCAACAAAAACATTCTCGCCATGAAAGCCGGCAAATGCATAAGGAAATGACTTTGACACTTCACCCTCAATCTGAACAACCAACATCTGATTTTTAAGTACCTGGCGGAGGAGCGTGAGAAGGTCAAAAATATGCGCATAATTATTCATCAGAGTTCCTGCCTCAACATATCTAAAAGGCAAAAGAATATCGTCAAGAGAAATTCACCCAGATACGATTTCCACAATAATCAATAGAACATAAAAGAGACAACAGAGAAAATCAAGTTAAGCCAATTAAAATGAAGGAGGGAAACCTTAGACCTCGCACCATGACGAAATAAGTGATCTTATGGGAAGAAATAAACTGTCAGCTTACATGCAACACCCAAGAAACCTCACCATCATTTTGAAAATGATACCGCACGTACTTGTGCACCGATGCCATATTCTCTGGAGTCAACAGGTAATCCAAGTTCTTCATTGGCTTCTACAGTGTCACGACCATCGTCTTGTAAGTTGTAAGCACGAAGCTTATGGCCCAAACCGATCCCTCTCCCTTCATGCCCATGGAGATAAACTAGCACACCCCTCCCAACTGCCTCGATTTGTTTCATAGCAAGCGCCGGCTGATTTCCACAGTCACATCTCCCGATCCAAATATATCGCCCGTGAGACACTCGAATGTACCCTCACAAGAATGTTGTGTCCATCTCCAATATCACCCCCGAAGGGATCAAAGTTCAAACCGCCTTATTCATTTTGACTTAATAAAGTACACACCGACTATCATGAGACGCAGCATTTACAAATTAATATTTGGTATTAACCAACAAAATTGTCCAATCTGTGGTCTATAGGATAAGCTTTGCTAATCGAAACTCAATGCACAAAACAGGATTATCATATGAGTTAGTTGCTACTTGGTGATGAGAATTCATGATTACTTTTGTTGGCTTCAGAAGTATCTATTACTTCTAATAAATACCTTTCATCACTCGTTGAAGAATTTTTGAAAACAACAAGAGCATTTCGGGAGACAACTAACAGGTCCATTACAACCGATAAGGCTTCTGCCATATGCTGACTTAATTATATATGTTTAATACTAACAACCTCAGTGAAACATCCTTACCAAGAGTCAAGAGCCTACATCGATGAATGCATGACAATTTCTAGTATTAAACCGCACATGTAGAAAATTATTACAAGCTTAGAATTTAGAGTTTATGTTTTGCTTGAGTTGGTGTTCCACATAGCTACTAAACTATTGGAAAATTGAGAATTTGCTAACCATCCGGGAGATAAACCTCTTCCATATAGACAAACACAGTCTATTTGATTTATATAGTAGAGAATGAAAAACAAAATTCTCTGGAACGGCAATGGGGTCCTTCCCCAACCCCCTGAAAAATAATTGTGATAATTCATTTTATTGAAAAGCACGTGCAGCATTATCTAATGCAAAGCTCCCCTTGTTTTGTGGTGTGCATACTTGATAGGTTATATTTTTATTGATTTCAGCTATTATTTTAAGATCACTACATTGTGATTGGTTTTTTGATTCCCCTTCTCTCAAAACCCCGAGTACCACCCGCCTTGTTTTTCTCGTTTGACATATTTTATCGTGGCAAAAAGAATGCTTCAAGTGCCAAAAGTTGGCACGAAGGGATACTTAAATGCCAAAAGCTACAAAGGTACACTTAAGTGCCACATTCAAAAAGAAATGGGACACTTAAGTGCCACTCCGGCCAAAATCCGGCCAAAGTGTTGATGTGGACAATTTCCGCGAAATAAGTGCAAAACGACGCCGTTTTACGTGCCGATGTGGCCAAATAGTGAAAAAACGACACCGTTTTGCGTTGACGTGGCAATAAAATAATGTAAAAATTAATTAAATTTAATTTAAAACTACATTTACTTAAAATATTTAAAAATATTAATATTAATATTAAAAAATTCAAGAAAATTAAATTTAAACTAAAAAAAAAAGAGGGGGTCGATGCGGCCGAGGGCTGGGCCCTCGCCGCCGCCGCGCGCGCCGGCGGCGGCGCCCGGCTGGGGGAAGGGTCGGCCGGGGTCTCGGGCCCCGGCTAGGGGCCGGCGACCCCGGCCGACCGGCGGTGAGGGCCCACGAGCCGGGCCAAGGGTGAGTCGATGACCCCTCGGCGGGGCGCGCGACGACCCCTGACCCTTGGCCCGGCCGAGCAGAGGGCCGCCGACCCTCGCCCAAATCCGGCGAGGGCTCGCGGGCCCTCGCCGCCGATCGGCCGGGGTCGCCGGCCCCCGACCGGGGCCCGCCGACCCCCGTCGACCCTTCCCCCGGCTAGGGCTCGCCGGCGAGGCGGCGGCGGCGGCGGCCGAGGGCCCACCTCGCCGTATCCAACCCCCCTCCTTTTTTTTTAAATTTTTAAATTTTAATATTAAAAATTGTTTTTAAAATGTTTAAAATAAATTTAATTTAATTAATTTTTATATTATTTTTTTTTTCCACGTCAACATTAAAACAACGTCGTTTTTTTTTTGTCTCGCCGAAAATTGCCACGCGCCGTTTTGGCCGGATTTTCGCCGGATTGGCACTCAAGTGATCCATTTTGCTCCGATTTTGGCACTTAAGTGTACCTTTTGTAACTTTTGGCACTTAAGTGTCCCTTCGTGCCAACTTTTGGCACTCCAGGGGTCCGCGTGTCTATTTTATCACCTTTGCTTCTGTCTCTGCTAAATGAACATCTTTGCAGGTGTGGATAATCTTACAAACCTAGCAATAGAAATTGAGTATTCTCAATCTTCAGGAGTTCTGATATTCCTCCCTCCAGAGGCATAACACCTACGATGCACATAGATTCTACCGAGAAAGTAAAATCAAGTAGAAAAAAGTGTAACTACGAGAACAAGAATACCGCAATTTGGAATTTCCAACTACAGGTACCCCGAAAATAGATATATATATATATATATATATATATATATATATATATTTTGAAACAAGATAGAAGCATCTTTCATTTTTCTCATATCATTACATCCAAGGAAGTATAGTGGGTAGGCCACATTTTGAAAATATATATTATACAAAGCGATAACCATTCCATGTCCAGAATGAATTAAACAGACAGTGAAGCCTACAGCTAATGTTGTCCCATGTATCTTCATCCCGATGTAGGCCAATCAAATGAAAGTTACTAAGGACTCACAAATGAACCTATTTTCAAGAACATGCTAAAAATTGATGAAAAGTACAAGACAGCACTTCAGTAATGTCGAACGAAAACTTACGATCTTTTGTCTTTGAAAGTTTTTAAACCATATAAGTGATGGCAACCACAAAAAAGAATGTATTTATATGGTCAGACATCATAACAAGTTCTAAAGGGAAAAGAAACCCTAACCTCGTTTGGGCGATTGAGTTCGTCGATCTGAGCCAAATTAATTATCCTATTATATATTGGATCTGGCGAACGAGGAGCTGGAGCTCGTGGGTGTGCTCGTCGGCGAAGGTGGGTGACGAAGGATCTTCGAGGGAGCGGCGGAGGCGAGCCTCAAAGGCAGGTGGTGGAGGCGACTCGGAGGCGAGCAATGGCGGCAAGTGGCGGAGGTGACTCGGAGGCGAGCCGCGGCGGCGAGTGGCGGAGGTGGCAAGGAGGAGAGCGGCGGAGGGGAACGTGGAAGGACGGTCGAAGAAGAGCGGTTCCATTGAAGGAGAGCGGCGAAGGGGAACGTCGACAGTTGAAGGTAGAGAAAATGGGTTCCTAGTGGACCAGTTTCCATTTGGGCTTTAAAAATGAGTCCGAGAGTCTGATCCATTTTCGACTTATATAAAATTGAACAAAAAAGAAGGTCGAACGTGGGTTAATAGTTGTAATGGGCTATTAACCCATATTCGACCCAAATATTAAAAATATGGATGCAAAATGAGTCCATGACCCATTTTGCCACCTCTACCCAAAACTATCCCCCAAAAAAAGAAAAACTGCTTCGTGCATTAATATTGTTAATTCATGGAATTTTACGAAAAATCTCTCTATCCTACAGCCTCAAAGTTGGGAGGAAATCGCCCAAATTAGATTATAAACCTCTTATATGAATGCCAATTCAATTTTAAAAGTTTTCAATTTTACCTAAATATATGTGCAAAATTCTAATGCAGTCCTTCCGATTCTCATCGATAATCGTTGGTGTGATGGTCTCAGTCATCATTAGTCATCCTATTTAACACACGGCCTGCATCAACAATTTCTAGAGAGAATCGGCAAAAGGACTATTTTGAAATTTCATGCAAAAAATTAAGACTAAATTGATAAATTTGAAAAATCTAGAACTGAATCGACATTTCAACAATAGATTTACAATCAATAGGTTACATTTCCCATAAAATTTGTGAATAAGTTTTGTCTTGCTCCTCCAAAGTTTGCCAGTACGCTCAATGTTGCCCAATTTGGTGGTGCATATGGTCTCCTCATGTCTTTAAGCGAAATAGTCATTGAGAGTGCAAATTATTTTGTGTTGTTTAGCAAGATTGTCAATGCACGGCACACACACATTGTGGGCGAAAGTATGTATTTCTTCCTTAATGAAAGATTTGTGTGAAATTAAGATGTGCAAAATTTTTAATGCCAGGAGTTTCCATATCTCTCGCTCTTTTTAAAATGTTTAAACTTGCCATATCATCCTAGCTTTATCAAGTACATTAATAAAGCTTGATCGCACCAATCATACAAATTATGAAATTTCGAGTTGGAACAAATTAAAAGTCAAAGGATCCCGTTGCAAATAGGCATAATTTATAGGACAAGGAATGGAATCATCCCGCTGATCTTCCACAACTAGGAACATGCCGAGGACACTTGTTATTGTAGAGTCGATCATGGGCCTTTTTAGTCCGGTTAGGCCCGCCCAAAACCCGTTCAAGCCCATTGGTAGGCCCATATGCACCTAGAAAACTATGTCCGCCTTTCTCAGGCCCAATCTGTCGAAGTGGATCCATCGAGGCAGCCGACTTTGATCCGTTCAAGCCCTCGCATTAATCAAGTTCATTCCTCGCAAATTAAAGGCAATTAGACTCTCTTTTTTTCTTCCAAATAGCAAAAAAATATTAATAATTCCCTCGTACCAAAAATAATATAACAACTTATATGGCACACAATCTATGTACTTTGGATTTTTGCATGATCCATCCCGCATCGTTATTCATTATGGTTTAAAAAACTAACCAACTATCCAAATCAATGATGATCGACGTGGATTGTATATAAAAAAGAATGTAGTGATTATCTAAAATTGTGCCGTACTAAAACTAATTTTATTCACCGCAACTTTCTCTTCGACAATATCAGCACCATTTGATCGTGAATATACACATTTTTGGTAAAAGGAACGTTAGAAAATTGCCAATACGTAGCACCATGAGTACGAAGTGCTTCTTGCATCAACTATACTCACACTGTTGCCTAACACTAATTCAGTATTCTAAATTCAAGGGATAACTAATTATTTTATCTTAGAAAAAGTCCCAATTGTTAGAGGAAACATATTGATATATCTAAACAAAGTTTCCCAAGCGTAAATTCTCTATGGATTTATGTTTTTTAAACCTATGATATCCTCAATGCATCACCTAATTTGCCTCTCCATAATAATTTTCTCTTGACCTTTTCATTCCTTGTAAATAAAAAAATACGAGAATCTTCTATCATCGATAAAATATTAGATATGCCAGTCTTGTCATGTAGGTGATAGAACACTCCATTAAGTGCTTGTCACATGTCGAGGTGGGCCCTCTGATCAATTCCATGCCTCTCTTCTATCTTCTACACCTCCAAGGCCAAACCACTTGCTAATCCCCTTCCAAAAACGGCTCCACCATTGAGGTCATTAGCTGCCCCCTCAACTCAAAAATAAGCCCAAGCCCAAGCCCAAGCACCCTATTGTCATCACCCGCAACCCTACGCCCTCCCCATAGCCCTTGCATCCCCGAGATCCCATGCAACTCCAATGTCGTCACCTCCCTCCACAGCTTCTAGATCTAAGGAGGGCTAGACCCTTGCACATGGGTTGAGTCCTCTCTAAGTTTAGCAAGATTGACCCTCACCCCATGGCCAAGTATCAGCCATAGGTCAAAGGGAACAAAAGGATAAAAAAAGATGAAAGGGTGAAAAAGAAAAGAAACTAGAGGTGTAGAAGAGAGGAGAGAGAAAGGGATTGATCAGTGGGCCCATTTGGACACGTAGAAAGTGTTGAATGGAGTGTCTTACTGCCTACATGAGAAGATTAGCCTACCTAATACTTTTTCAGATTTCAAAGGTAGGGTCAAACATTCCTGTTTGCCTTTCACATTCGGTAGAGACAGACCAAGAGTGGCTATCATCAATTCGTTAAACCCAAGCACCACGTTCTCATTCTTGGCGAAATGATCAATCCAACACAAAAACTAAGAAGAAAAACTACCACCATGCGTTGATGCTCGTAAAGTAAAAAAGAAAATCAAGACATCTCGTAGACCCTCCTAACTCACAAGAGGAATTACTAATAGCAATGTCGGAGGAGACGAATTCGAAGTTTCACACAGCTATGTTTTCATGGTCCACAGTTGGTCGCATGAACCCATTCCTCCACCTCTCCAATGAACTCGCCAAGAGAGTCCATAATATCTCCTTCTTCTTGCCCATGAAAGCCCTAATTCTCTTGAAAAACCTCAATTTACACCCTAGCTTCATCACCTCCCATCCGCTCACCATCCCCTCGGTCGCTACCATCCCTCTGGGGACTGAAACCGCCTCTGACATCCCTATCTTAGACACTCCCTCTATCGCTGCTGCCATGGACCTCTCCCGCCCCCAGTTAGAGGTCTACCCACAGGCCATGAGGCCCGACTTCATCTTTTACGACACTGCCCACTGGATCTTGTTAGTTGGGTTCACTCCTATGTGGAGGAAGCCCAATGAGTTACAAGCCCAAAAAAAGGCTTGAGCCCATATGATAAGTTATATGGAGAAATATGATTTCTCACTATCTTAAAAAAGTTGTAGCCGCAAAAAGACATAGTAACAAGAGAAAAAGATAAAGTAGAAAATATGAGGATTGAGGCAATATTTGATTCACATCAAGCTAGCATCGGAGGTCGATTCGTAATCCGATTGAGTTGAAATTTTATCAGCATGTTCGTGGTGCAATCTTCTCGAATCTAAATGGTTTGATTTTTGTTTGAAGCTGCCTACATCAAGTTTCTCATGGATTGATCAAAACTTACATTTTTGGTCAGATTTATCCTTGATCTTTTGTGAAATTCATGTGTATTGCCAAGAATTATATTCTTGAGGTCTTTGCTGCTATGTACCTCTAGTATTTGCTAGAGAAGAACATTGTTCACCTAATTTCGTTGATGGTGAAGAATTTTGGGTGGACTCTGGTCCCATGGTTTTTGATCTCCTCACATCGAGGAGGTTTTCAACGTAAAAAAATCGTCTTGTGTTCGCGTGCTTGGTATTTATTTTATTCTACTATATCAATTCCTGTTAGGTTTACACAAGAGTGAAGATTATTTTATTCTGCCGCGTTGATTCAATATTGTTCGAATTGTTATCGTTCTTCCATCAAAGTGGTATCAGAGCATCTGGTTATTACTTGATTTTTCTGCCTTGTGTTAAACAATGGAAACAAATATGAGTAGAATGGTTACACTGAATGGTTCGAATTATCATATTTGGAAAGGGAAAATGGAAGACATTTATATGTGAAAGATTTTTATTTGGTCATATTTGCCGAGGAGAAACTAGAGAATAAAACTGATGCTGAATGGTTTATATTTCATCGTCAAGTGTGTGGTTATATTAGGTAGTGGGTGGATGATAATGTTTTGAACCATATTATTGAGGAAACACATGCACGCAATTTGTGGGATAAGCTCGAACAGTTATATGCTCGAAAGACTAGAAATAATAAGTTATTTTTTGATAAAATAGATGATGGCTCTGAGATATTAAGATAGTACTCATTTGACTGATCATTTAAATTCTTTTCAAGGAATTATAAATCAGTTGGCTGCAATGGGAATCGAGTTTGATGATGAGATACAAGTACTATGGTTGCTTGGTACTTTATTGGACTCATGGGAGACGTTCCGAATATCTTTGTCTAACTCTGCCTCGGATGGTATGATTACCATGGATTTGGCCAAGAGTAGTATTTTGAATGAAGAGATGAGAAGGAAGACACAAGGATCATCCTCTTCACATTCTGATGCCTTGGTTGTTGAGAAAAAGGGGAAAAAGTGAGTCTCGAGGTCCAAGAAATAGAGATAAAAGTCGGGATAAAAGCAGAGCTAAGTATAATAAATTTGCTAATATTGAGTGCCATTATTGTCATTATAAGGGACATATTCAGAGGTTTTGTTGCCAGTTAAAAAGGGAGAAACAAAAGGAGAAAGGTGAAGAGAAGAAAAGTGATAATGCAGTGATGACAATCGTGTTGCTGCATTTAAAGAAGACTTTCTCATTATTTTTATGCCGATGTGGTGAATTTTGTATCTCATGAGACCAGTTGGGTAATTGATAGTGGTGCATCCGTTCATGTTACATCTCATAGGGATTTCTTTACATCATACAGGTCAGGTGACTTCGGATTTGTGAAGATGGGAAACAATGGGCTAGCTCAAGCTGTAGGCATCGGTGATATGTGCCTAGAAACCAACAATGGCACAAGGTTAGTATTGAATAATGTTAAACATATACCTAATATCCGCTTGAATTTAATTTCTACAGGCAAGTTGGATGATGAGGGGTATTGCGGCACCTTTAGTAATGGTCAATGGAAGCTCACCAAAGGTTCTCTTGTTGTGGCTAGAGGTGAAAGATATTCTTCGTTGTACATTATGCAAGTAAAGTTGTCCACAAACAAAATTAATGTAGTATACAGCAAATATGCAGCCGAGTTATGGCATAAGAGGCTCAGTCACATTAGTGAGAAGGGTTTGTCAATATTGGCCAAGAAGAAGCTCCTTTTAGCATTGAAAAGTTCGGTGCTAAAGAAGTGTGCTCACTGTTTAGCAGGAAAACATAACATAGTTGCATTTAAAAGCTCTCCTCCTTCAAGAAAGTCAGGTATACTGGATTTAGTGCATTCTGATATTTGCGGTCCTATGAAAACAAAATCACTTGGTGGATCTCTTTATTTTGTTACCTTCGTAGATAATTTTTCAAGGAAAATTTGGATTCATACCTTGAAAACTAAAGACCAAGTGTTAGATGCTTTTAAGCAATTTCAGGCTTCAGTTGAGAGACAAACTGGAAAGAAATTGAAATGCATCAAAACTGATAACAGGGGAGAGTATATTAGACCTTTTGATGAATATTGCAGATAACAAGGTATTCGACATCAAAAGATCCCTCCCAAGACGCCTCAGTTAAATGGTTTAGCTGAGAGAATGAATAGAACACTGATTGAAAGGGTAAGATGCTTATTTTCATAGTCAAAGCTACCTGGATCCTTTTGGGGTGACGCTTTAAGTATAGTTGTGCATGTATTAAATCTTACTCCATGCGTTTCTTTAGAGTTTGATGTTCCTAAAAGAGTCTGGACAAGCAAAGATGTTTCTTATCATTATTTGCGTGTCTTTGGGTGCAAAGCATTTATGCATATTCCCAAAAATGAGAGGTCTAAACTTGATGTGAAAACACGACAGTGCATATTTATTGGTTATGGATAGGATATGCTTAGCTACAAATTTTACGATCTGGTTGAAAAAAAAAAATTGTAAGAAGTAGAGACATTGTGTTTATGGAAGATCAAACAATAGAGGATATTGAGAAAGCAGAGATGACTTTAGCACCACAAGTTAGTGATGATTTGGTTGATTTGGATCTAGTTCCTCTTACAAATATTCCTACACAGGTTGATGAAGAGCAGCACGAAGTCAATGTTCCAAATAATACACATGTTCCTGAACATGTTGAAACAGATTATAATATTCTTGAACTAGAGGCTCAATTAGATGTTCCATTGGATGTTCCAGTCCGGAGATCCGTTAGAGACCGACGACCTTCCACTAGGTATTCTGAAAATGAGTATGTATTATTGACTGATGCAAGTGAACCAGAGTGCTATGTAGAAGCAATAGAAGATGAGCACAAAAGCAATTGGTTTGATGCTATGCGCTATGAGATGCAGTCGCTTTATGAAAATCATACTTTTGAGTTGGTGAAGTTACCTAAAGGTAAAAAAGCTTTAAAGAACAAGTGGGTATATAGGTTGAAGCAAGATGAACATACTTTACAACCATGGTACAAAGCTAGATTGGTTGTTAAGGGATTTGGTCAAAGAAAGGGTATTGATTTTGATGATATATTTTCTCCGATAGTAAAAATGTCTTCTATCTGTGTGGTACTAGGCTTGGCAGCTTCCCTAGATTTGGAGATTGAGCAAATTGATGTCAAAACAGCCTTCCTACATGGTGACTTGGAGGAAGAGATATACATGGAAGAACCTGAGGGTTTTAAAGTGAAAGGGAAAGAGGATTATGTATGCAAATTGAAGAAAAGTCTATATGGCCTAAAAAAGCACCAAGCTTGCGTCAGTTATGACAGAACAAGGCTATAAGAAGACTTCCTCGAATAACTGTGTGTTTGTCCAAAAATTTTCTGATGATGACTTTATTATTCTCTTGCTTTATGTTGATGATATGTTGATTATTGGCAGGAATACTTCAAGGATTGAGTTATTGAAGAAACAGTTGAGCAAGTCTTTTGCCATGAAAGACTTGGGCTCGGCGAAGAAGATTCTTAACATTAGAATTACCCGAGACAGAGATGCTAAGAAGTTGTTTTTGTTGTAAGAAAAATATATCTAGAAGATCATTTAGAAATTTTACATGGACAAGGCTAAAGTGGTCAGTACTCCTCTTACTGCCCACTTTAAGTTAAATATGAAGCAAAGTCCTACGACTGATAAATAGAAGAAAGATATGGAAAGTGTTACATATGCCTCAGTTGTAGGAAGCTTAATGTATGCGATGATATGTACACGCCCAGACTTGGCGCACGCATTTGGTGTTGTTAGTCGCTACTTTTCAAATCTAGGTAGAGAGCACTAGAATGCAGTGAAGTGGATTATGAGATATCTTCGGGGAACTTCAAATTTGAAACTTAGTTTCGGGACCGGGAAACTTGAGTTAGTTTGATACATAGATTCTGACTTGGCAGGAGATATTGATACTCATAAATCTGCTTCTGGTTATTTGATTTCTTTTGTAGGTGGAGCTGTGTCATGGAAGTCAAGATTGCAGAAGTGTGTTGCACTTTCTACAACCGAAGCTGAATTTATTGCAGCGACTGAAGCTAATAAAGAGATGCTATGAATAAAGAAGTTCTTAGAAGAACTTGGGTTCAAGCAAAAGAGGTATGTGCTATTTTGTAATAATCAAAGCGCAATTCATCTTGGTAAGAATTCATCTTTTTATTCTAGATGAAACATATCAATGTTAGATATCATTGGATAAGGGATGTTTTAAATGAAAAGTTGTTGGAACTTGAGAAAATTCATACAGATTATAATGGCTCTGATATGATGACGAAGACTCTACTAGGAGAGAAGCTTGAACATTGCTAATTGATAATAGGGATGGTGAATCCCTCCACATTGTCATGAGGGGGAGATTTGTTAGTTGGGTGCACTCCTATGTGGAGGAAGCCCAATGAGTTGCAAGCCCAAAAAAAGGCTTGAGCCCATATAATAAGTTATATGGAGAAATAGGGTTTTTCACTATCTTAAAAAAGTTGTAGCCGCAAAAAGACGTAGTAACAAGAGAAAAAGAGAAAGGAAAAAATATGGGGATTAAGACAATATCTGATTTACATCAAGCTGGCATCGGAGGTGTGACATCCTAGATTTTTAGTCCATTTCAGAAATTGTTGAGGATTGGTTTTGATTTCAAAATTGGGATGCAAGTGGGATATATTGGTGAGGGAAAATATTAATTTGACCGAGGATTCGACAGTTGAATTTTCAGAGGTCGGATTGAATTGTTTCAAGAAGAATTGAAGTCCAATTGGTGCCCTTCCTCTTGCAAATTCGTATGCCATATATACCCAACAATTTGAACTACCTAAAAGCTTCTAGAAGGGGTATACTAGTCCATAAATTATGGGTGGAGGATAGCTGGGTGGTGGGCCATCTTTGAGAGACAAGAGAGAGAAATGTGGCCCCTCCTTCTCTCTCCCCCCTCTCTCTCCTGTCGACCCCCCATCTTCTTCATCTTCTTCTTCTTCGGACGCGAGCAGCAGCAGAGAGGGACCAGCGAAGCCAGTAGCGCCGCCAATGTCGTCGTTCGTCCCCGTGCAAGGTCGTCGCAGCCGCGCCTCGCCGCTGCTTCGCCCGTCTTTTTCTCCCTCTCCCTCTCGCTTGAGCCTCTGCGTCACTGCTGCTGTCCAGCTTGTGCAGGAGCTACTGGAGCTCGTCTCCCCCATCATGAGCCACCAACGACCTCCCTATCGGTCCATCCTAGTCCCCGTCGGTCTTCCCTGCTGGTTTCGGTCCCAAGCTAGCTCGTTTCTCCCTCCAACCAGCAGCGGAGAGCAGCCAAAAAATGGGTTTCTCAACTCGGTTTTGACTCGATTTGGTTGACTTCCCGACCCCGGATGCTTGGCCTACCTTGAGGAAAGTCGATCCCCGCATTGTTGCCGTCGTTTTGGTCCGAGCGGCGCGTTAATCTAGTGAGTTTAACTCACTAATCCTCGATTTGAAGGTTAATCACACTTAAGGAATGTTTAGATTAGATTAAATATGTTTATGTGGTTATATTAACTTATTTAAAGGTTAATTGGATTAAGGAATGTAATTAGCTTTGTGAATAATTAATTAAGGCTAAGTAAATGATTTAATTAGAGTAAAATTGTTTAAGCCTTAATTAATTATTTTAGATTATTTAATTATTTCGAATTCATATTTATTATTTATTATATTATATTATTATAATATTATATTATTTTATATTATTTTCAGAATAAATTTAATTATTTATTATTTCCGGAAATTTGATCAGGATAGTTGGTGAACGAAATTTTATACTGATTATCGTGATGCAGTCCATTTATTTATTTGAGCCTTACATTGTGCTGAAATGATTTAATTATATATTTTTAGGAATTATTCCTAAATAATTTGAATTATGATAAATTACTGGAAAATAACCGAGCGCCGGTTTACATGGTGCTAGAAATTTGTAATGGACTATTGAAAATGGTGGGAATAATGAAAAGTTGACTATATGTTTGAATTGGTATACTATCTCGGCCCGGGGGCCCTAAATTATCAGCTTCAGGTGAGCAACTTATTATCAGCTTTGGGCGAGCATATAAATAGTATACTATAGTATTAGCTTCGGGTGTGTTGAAGAAAAATTCCTCTTAATTTTTGAAGTTAACAAAACATTCTCGTCAGTAAAGTCTGAAGAGTCCAAGACTCAATCAGTCAGTTAAGTCTAAAGATTTTAAGACCCAAGCGTTTCCGTCTGAAGACAGTCAGACCCAGAGTTACGGTCTGAAAATCTCCAGACCCAATCAAAGTCTGAAGACAGTCATACCTAGTTTTTGCGATTTTGCCAGGCTGTCAGCAGGTTATTTTTATGGTTAAGGAAATTAAAATTTGGATATTATCTTCCCTAACTTATCCATGGAATAACTCTGGCTGTGATTGTGAGCTCGAAAGATTTTTTCTTTAGATTTTATCCGTTGAAGATCAAGCGAGTTTTTTGAAGGATCTAATTTTGGAAACTCAATATCCTGATTGTATGGGCGAACAGAATTGACGAGCTATTTTCTACTTATATATTCGACAACATGAAGATTACTTAAATTGATTCAGTCCAACGGGTTGATTGGATGAATTCTTGGAAAGTGCTAACGGTTATGGAGGCACGAAGGATATTTAAGGTGTGTCGAAGTTGTTCGAAAATATGAAAGAACCGATAGAAAAATTTCGAAGTTAGAACCTCTAAAATCTCTTGTTCTCAAAATCTCTTGTACTTAAAATTGTGTACCAAAGAGAGACACTTACCGTGTGAGTTAGCGAGAAGCTATAAAAGAGACTTTCTACTGAAGAAGTCTAGCTCGTGAATTGTAAAAGCTCTCATTTGCTACATAGTGATTACAGCCAGTTGGCTACTAGCGTGGAGAGTGGACGTAGGCTTGTAATAAACCGAACCACTATAATCCTTTGTCAAATTTCTCTCACCCTACTCTACTTATTTTTATGGATGCATGAGTTATTTATTTCTGATGTGATTCTCATACTAAAGGATATTTCGGCCAAGGATTTGAAAAGAATTCCATAAACACCTATTCACCCCCCCTTTAGGTGTATTTACTAGCCTTTATCAAGGTGAGCAATTTATTATCAGCTTTGGGCGAGCATATATATATATATATATATATATATAGTATACTCAATTGGCCTGGGGGCCTAATCTATTTGTTTTGGGCGAGCATATACATAGTATATTATATTATCAGTTTTGGGTGAGCATATATATCTAGTATACTCAATTGGCCTAGGGGCCCTGATCTATCAGTTTTGGGCGAGCATATACATAGTATACTATATTATCAGCTTTGGGCGAGCTATACTATCTATATTTTCAGTTTTGGGTGAGCAATCCTAGACTATGATCGGACTTTATAGATAGTATTGAATGTACCGACCATGGGAAGGTCATGACGATACGTAATCGACTAAGTCGATTAATCGATGATTTGACCTAGTGTTTTGAATTGACATGGTTGTCAATATTTATTGATTGAACTAACGTGTAGGTAGGAACTGAGGCCAAAGTAAATCCTTTGACTCGTGTTGTGTTTAGATAGCCCTTTGGGCGTATTGACTTCCTATTCGAGTCTTAGTGGAGTGGAACTTGCTGAGACGTAATCTCATCCCGGTTGTGGGACATCATTTTAGGTCCGTAGATTTACTTGGTGGAGAACCAGGAGTCCCGGAGTTCGAGGAGGTGGAGAAAGCAGAATCGGCAAACCTGTCTGGCTTGATAGTCATAGGACAGTCTCTCTTTGATTGAACTGATATTTTTGTAAGCAACCTAACATTGTAAATAAACATCTATGTCTATAAAAGGTTGATGTTGGTTGGAAGGTGTCGCGACCAATTTTTCGGGGTGTGAAAAGTTAAGCCTAGTTGATGTTGGTTGGAATTCTTAACATGGAAATGATTTTTATTAAGGAGTCACCACTAATTTTTCTAATTCATGTTTTGGATTAATTTAAATTAACCCTATTTTGACTTAGAAAACCATTTCTTTATTTTTTGTTTTTTTAAAAAAAAAAGGTGCCAAGTTTCCTAAGAATGAAATTATCTAAATCTAATCCTAACCTTTTTAAAAAGAGATTTCTAAAAAAAATGATCCTAAAAATGTGATTATAAAAAAAAAAAAAACTAATTTGCTAGCCTAACTGTCTTATTTACTAAATCTGTATTCCTAATTCTACATGTTCATGCAAGATTTTTGATTTTTCTTTTTGATTTTATGATTTTTTTATTTTTCTAAAAATTGCAATTTATCCTAAAAATGTGGAATTAATTTATCCTAAGATATTTGAATGAAATTCCTAACTAAATTAAAATTTTATCCTATTTAAACTAGGAATTAGGTTATCCTAATTTAAATTAAGACATTGTTTTAATTTAGTAATTTCTAGCCTAAGATGGAATCTACCTAAAAATAATCTAAGCTTAAAATTAAACATGCAATTCTATTCTAAAAATTGATGATTTTTTGTTTGCTTTTTGTTTTTTTTAAATTAAAATTTAACATGCAATTCAACTATCATCCTAAATGAATTTTGCTTTTTTTTTGTTTTTTCTTTTTTTTTTCTCATGACTTAATTAAAATCCCTAATCTAAATATGCAAGACAATAAAAACTAATCCTAGTTTAAGATTTTTTTGATTTTTTATTTTGTTTTGAAATTAACAATTTCTAATAATTAAACATGCAACCTAAATCAATTGATTTTTTCTGAAAATTCATGATAACTAGAGTGTTTATCCCAAACGAGCAACATCCCAACTTGGACATATTTCAATATAAATAAAGCAATCAAGACCATCCAAAATTACCCAAAAATATCACACATCGTTCGTATCAAGGGACAACATTTCGCTAGTAAAATCGATAAATTGATCTTAAGCCTTAAAGATCAAAATATCAATTTTATTCCCGCATGATTAATTACTTCCTAAAGCCTTATAGACGAAATAAAAATCATGCGGTTGCGAATTAGGGATAATTTAGAATTTCCAATCACACATCAAGGCCTAATGTTGTTAACATAAATAAAATAACAATAAAACAATAAAAATAAAATAAAGTAAATAAATAAAAGAAAAGCTACCTAAATTGATTTTTTTTTTTTTTTTTTTTTTTTTTTTTTTTTTTTTTTTCAGCAAGGCTTGCTCGTGGGCTTCCCAAGGGCAGCCGGTCGTCGCCCCCGTCGTCGGAGCTCCGGCGAAGAGCCGCCACAGGGCGGGTCGGCGTGAGCGGCGAGGTTGAACCCAAGGTGGGTCGCGGCTCGTGCTTGGCTCGGCGCGGCTACATTTGGCCGTGCAAGGAGACGCCGGTGGAGGGGGAGTCTCGGCCAAGGAGCTGCTGGTCGTGGATGGGGATGCCGCGACGGTGCTGCACATGGAAACGGGGGGCCACGGCGAGACCATCGGGCGGAGTGGAGGCGGACGCGATGTGGAACCTCGAGTTGCGAGCGTTTCGGTGGCGCGGCGAGTGCGGTGGTGCTGCACGCGGAGACGGGCAGATCGCGGGGGGCCGGTGGGCTTCGGCTCGGATCGTCGGCGGAGGTGAAAAGTTGCAGGCGCGGGGCTTGAACGCGAGGGAGAAGATGAACAGTTTTTTTTTTTGCTTTTCTTCTTTTTTTTCCTTTTTTTTTTTTTTTTTTGCCGCACGTCCCCTCTCAGCTTTTTTACTTTTCCCTTTGACTTGACTCTTCCTTTGCTGAACTCTTCTCTTTCCTTCGCAGCTTGTCGATTTGTTCAACTTTTTCTCTGCAAGCCGTCGAGAAAAGAGAAGAGAATAGATTACTCTTCGACCAAGACCGAACGAAGACCTTTTGTTGCAATTTTTCTTTTCTTCAAATTCTCTCCTCTCGTGCGAATTTTGGACGAACTTCTCCGAAAATTTTGCTCGATTTTCGAAAAAACTGCCCCCGCTCACGAAAATTATGGCCCTTTTATAGTGATTTTTAGACGGCCACTTTTCTAGCAACTTTCGGATTTCCATTTTCTGTTGCATTAAATCAAGCATGCAAATCGTAGCGTGATTTCGCAATCAACTCGATTTTGCTTGATTTGTTCCATTTTATTGAAATCCTTGCCAATATTCACATGATTTTTTTATTGTTTCTGCATTTAACAACAATCCGAATGCTCATCGAATTTCAAACTTCCATGCATGAACAATCGAATCAATTTCCCCATTTTTTCCATTTTTTCATTTATTTGTTCAAAATGCAATTTTTTTTTAAAATTAGGTGTCAACAAACCCCTCTTTGATGGTGAGCTCATAGAGATTGCCTTCAAAGACAAATTGAGACCTAATTTTAGATCATGCACATGCACTAAATGACTCTTTTTGGTCGGAAAATGAATTCCATTTCTTAAATGCAATAATAAATGAGCCTATTTTGAAATGCACTAAATGGCTTTTTTTTTTTCTTTTTCATTTTTGTTTTTGTTTGTTTGTTTTTTTTTTTGAAAATAAATCCTATTTTGAAATGAAATCTATATGATGCATGAAAATACTAATGTAAATAATAAAGGAACTTACCCGGAATAACTTACCTTCAAGAGGGTAGAGTAACTCAAGATAACCGGTGTTACATGTCCAGACCCGTACCATTCTACGGTCGCCTAGAATAGTAACATGACTTTACAAAAAGATCGCTTTCCCAGACCCGTACCATTCTACGATCGCCTAGTGGGGCATTGTTTGGTTGTGTCTAGGACCTGTACCATTCTACGGTTGCCTAAATGAAAAAGGTTTTCCAGACCCACTACCATTCTACTGGGCCGCCCGAGTGGTGTCTAGGACCCGTACCATTCTACGGTCGCCTAAACGAAAAGGGTTTTCCAGACCCGTACCATTCTACGGTCGCCTAAGTTTTGTCTAGGACCCGTACCATTCTACGGTCGCCTAAACTGAGGTTTTGCTTGACTAGAACCCGTACCATTCTATGGTCGCCCAGTCTTGCAACAGAGATTACCTGACTAGGACCCGAACCATTCTTCGGTCGCCTTAATCAGATTGAATCTGGAGAAAAAATCTTTGGGGGGCAACTCCATCGAGTGCTGGTGCTTGAAAAGGAATACCTGCACAATGACAAGTATTTTAAGGTCTGGATAGAGATGTACTTACCTGATGACATGTTCGTTCCTTAAGGGATATGTCTCCTGCAAAACACAGTTATAGGGGAGGCAACGTGCATTCACGTACATGAGGTTCACGTGTGATGATTTCTATCAATCTTGTATTACCAAATCCCATTTGGAAATATTTCAAAAGAATATTCCAATCTGAAATCATGAGTGTCATGGACATGTCAAATGAGGGATCTTTTGGTCTGAAAGGACTTTCCACTCATTCTCACGAAAAGGCTGATTTGTCCCGACCTTTGATGCAGAATTTGATAATCACTTTCCTTTCTATCATCATGCCGAACAGGGGTCCCAGTAATCTTGCAAGTGATACGACTTTACCAATCTGAGAGGTCTTTAACATGGACCGTAATTTGGGCTTGGTCAATGGCTTAACAAAGGAGACTCTTTGAGTCAAGGCTTAATGAAGAATGATATTGCTGAAATCATCTTTGGGTTTACAAGTCAAGAGACATGCGAAATGAAGTAGAAATTGCCTTACTCACACTTCTTCGAGCGATGCTTTCGAACATATGAACCTTTACGTTAATTCAAGTGCCCTAATCTGAAGAGACTTTGTAAAGGACGTAACGTAAGCTTGGTTTATGGGTTGAGAAATGAAAGGATCATTGAACTCAAAAAGTGTTTAAGGGGTCAAAGTTGGTGATCATCTTGACATTTCACCGCCATTTCTCAACCGTTGAGAATTCTTTTTCATCTCTTCTTGTATCAAAAACTCCATTGAGTGTAACATCTCAGCTTTTGAGCTTTTAGTACCGCCTTGTTGGGGATACAATTTCAACTCACGTTTGAATTTTTTTTTCTTCTTCTTTTTTTTTTTTTGGGCATTGGCCTTGCTTTTACCAGGCACACTGCTTTTTCATGCCCCATTCTTGCATTTTTTGGACTCACATAGTCTCCACCTCTGGTCACTCAATTTTTGCCTTGCCCTGCCAAAGTGGGGGATGATCACCAACCGGGTTTAGTATGAACTGAATTCATAGGCACAAGTGGGCTATGCAATGGTTAAAAGTGTGTAGGATAAAGAAAGAACTGCTCTTCGTCATCCTAAGGCACTTGAATTACCGCATGAGTTACACTGCGAGAGCAATACTCGAAGATTGATGCAAGTGTGAGTAAGAGAATCCCCACCATTCATTTGAAATTTGGTCCCAGTGTGGGATGATCATTGACAAGGGTAAGTTTCGAAAACACCTCATGTGTGTGGGCTCAAAGGGCTAAACAATGGGTATACCGCAGTGTTTAGGATAAGAGAAAAAATTGCCTCTCGTCACTTCATTGTCGCACCCTTTGCGAGATTACCCTTTACCTTGTGGACATGAAAATTTTTCCACACAACTCACCGGGGATCGTGTATTAGACAAAGGTATGAAATAAGGCTTGCCTTTCATCATTCCAAAGTATCCCATTTGTCACATTCAATTTTTCTCACGCAATTCATCGTAGAGAACATGTAAAATTTGCAACAGATTTGAATAATTGAATTTGCAACTTATTGGGGCAATTTATTGATCATAAAAGTGCTTGCAATTCAAAACATGACACAGCAAATTCAATCATGGTAATACTTCCTGATAGCATGCGAATTAACTAGAGTGGAAAGACTCACGACAATCCTGTTCTGCCGAGATTGAAACACTTCCAGAAAATTCACCAAATATGGTCCACTGTGATTTGGAGTAAACTTGCCCCTAGGACTTAGAATTGGATTGGATCTCTTCCACATCTTTACATGCTATAAGATTATCCTCTTGTGGGCCAGGGGCCCATTTCATCGGGAGATCCTTTGTTGATGGCTCCTATGACGACGTCAAACAAACCGGTCACATCATCAATCATCCATACCACCCCATCCATCCGGGACAATGCTCCGGATCAATGTAGAAGCTTGAGGGGCCTTACCACCGGGTTGCACATCACTCCGTCTCATCTTGCATTATTATCGTCCTCATAAATGCTTGGGGGCAATTTTTGGGGGGCGTGTCTTTCCCTGATTTTGTCCCCCTTCCAAAAAGATGGGACCATAGACTTTGAATACCCCGACCCAAGGCCACTATCGTGAACAAAATCATTCCCATCCATGACTCCTCCCATCATAAAGGCACTTCAATGGGTGGTGGTGAGTCTCGAGATGCATCGTCTCGGATCATTAACCATACCCTCATGTTCCAAGAAGGATTCTTCGGGACATTCGGCCGAGCGGCTTGGAATGAAAAGGCCTTCGTGTCCAGGAGGTTTTGGATCTTGTGCTTGAGGGTGAAACACTCACGCCTGAATGCCCCAATTTCCCACTATGGTAATCACACTTTGTGGGATCATAACTACGAAGGGTTTCGCGGTTAGGGCGCTTTGGTTCACTAGTAAGCAAACCTTTCTTTCTTAAGATTGCCAACACTGGGATGGAGATCCAAGGAGAGGAGCGAACTTCCTTTGATCATTTGCAAATGGTTGACGACTCCGCGGTTTGTTGTTGCCTTGCATTGATCTGGACAACTGTGCCACGGTTGGTACTTTCTGGCCATAAGCCATATTCACGTCTTCGATGCCTTCTTTCTCCTTCTTAGCGTAGAATCTTTTACTTGACGGTTCAGCAAACCATCCTTCCCTTATTCCTATTTCAATTTGTTCTCCCACTGGAATCAGTTGGTTGAAACTCTCGACATAAGTGCTTGCCATCTGATTACGGAACTCAAATGGGAGGGTCTTTATGAAGAGCTTCATCAACTCCTTGTCGGTAGGCTCAGGAGTGATTTGAGCAGCCAAATTCCGCCATCTCACGGCATACTCCTTGAACGACTCTCGCTCCTCTTTTCTCCATTCTCTCAAGATCTTCTTGGGAAGGCGCAATGTCCATGTTGAACTTGTACCGCTTGAGGAATGCATCAACCACTTCATTCCAAGTATCAAGAAGATTGATATTTTTCATCACATACCGCTCAATGCAGTCCTGGCCAAACTGGCATGGAATGATTGATCATGAGGGGCTCATCTTTGACATGCCGGGCCATGCGTACATGATACATCTGCAAATGAGACTTTGGGCAAGATGTACCATCGTACTTCTCAAATTCTGGCATTTTGAACTTCTTCGGCATCTTGACCTTTTCGTAGACCGACAAGTCAAAAGGAGTGAGTTCTCGTGACTCCCGCAATTGCTTCACCTTTTCTTCAAGTTTCGCGGCGTTCATCCGGCCCCGTCTTGGGAGGTCAACAAACTTTCCCTTTTCCACATTGATCTCGGATTGAGTCTTCTTCTAAATCGGTATGCCATTATTACTTGATCGGGGCTTATCTCGCTATCTTCGGGATAACAGCCTGAGGAAGAACGGGTGGAGGAGTCGGATTGACTTGGAATGCTCTGAATTGAGTCATCATAACCTTCATGGAGGCAGCTAACTGACGGAGCCGATCTTCCATATTGGACATACGATCATGCATCTCATTTTGTTCCGCCATTTTGGCTTTTGATCGCGTGATAATGGGTGAGCGTGGAGGATCCGTTGTCACCTAATTTGAATGAATGAAGATATGTCAGCATGAGGAATGTATAAAGAACCAATCCATGACAATGATCTAATCAATTTTTCGATTTCATGAAAAGCTTGTGCAAGAATGGAATTTCCTAAAGAAAGCTACAAAAATAGACACCCTAGCAAGATTAAATTTCCTAGACATGAATTGAAAACAAATTCTCTTTTTTATTTTATTTTCCAAATGACTCATTGCATGGCAATTTCTTTTTTTCATTCCTAATTGACAAATGAATTAAATCAAATGACTAACCTAGATTATCATGGACCGACCAAAAGCACGACAAAAATAAATTGCAAGGTATAGGGATAGAAGACTTACTTCGCCAAGGAAAATCAATGGCAATCACATAGACATGCGCATGAGATGAGGTTCGATTTCTAACTAAGAAGGCTAAACAAGATGGAACTAAAGGGTGGGATGACTTAGTTGCAACCTCGCATACTAAGTCAAGCCCTTCTAACTCCGGCTCGGGCCAAGAATGATACCCTAATGCGACGCAGCCTCGCGGGCGAGGTAAACATCATTGACACCAAGAAAGAAACTTTCGGATTGAGTTGGGCAACCTCTACTACGCGCCTCGCGGTCGAAGTCGTATCCAACTCAATACCATCCTAAATATCCTAGTGCGGCCCAGGTCCGGCGGCAGGTTGTGTGTGCAAAAGTATAGTGTTAAATGCTAGGCATGCACAACAGTTTATATCAAGCAACACTTCATACATAAAAATAAACCATTCATTCTTACGCCTCCGTGCAAAACAAAGGTCAGCAAACACTTCACCTTATACCTCCCAATCTGCAAAAACATTTAACACCTTAAATGTTAAGGACATACCTGGAATCCCCGCTGCCAAGCAGAAACATTTTCTAAAAGAAAAGAAAAATTGGCCTAAGTCCACTAAGAGTTTTAACTCAAGTCTCCAAAGTGAGTCGCCAAGCCGTCGCGATCAATTTTTCTGGGTGTGAACCACCTAGGGTTTGGCTAATTGATTGTTAAGCCTAGACTTAACTCGGGCTCTCCCAAGCCCATACCAATTCGCGACTTAGGTTTGAATTCTTAACATGCAAATGATTTTTTTAAGGAGTCGCCACTAATCAGTTTTTGGTGGGTCGATTAGAAACCCAAGTAAAGTAATGGGAGATTACTTTACTCCTACGAACCAGAGATTATGGGTACGGAGACTTGGTTACACTAGATTTCTCTAATGCCCTTTCGGTACCATTCTTTTATTCTGAAAATGTTTAGCAAAGCTTGAATCGATTTTATTTTATCTCCCTAACATGGGAGGTGATCATGCGGGTGCGCAATCCACCAATTTAACACCCAATAAAACAATGAATAGGGTTAAGGGACTTACCTTGTAGCAACGAAAGCATCTACATCGTTAGATTAAATTCCACATCAACAATCCTAAATATGGTCTCTAATTAACACGCAAATTTCTTTTTTTTTTTGTTTTCACTTTTATTTAATGGAATTTAATCCAAATGCAATGCATGCTGATAACCTAATATGACATGGGAAAATGATCTAAATTATATGACATGAAATGCAATAATAGCAACTTAATGACCTAATATGCAAATCTTAATTAAATGGTCCTAGAATGCAAATTAATTAACATGCACCTATTTTGGATTTTTTTAACTGCAATTTTGAATTAATAAAAGTCCTAATTAAACTATTTAAAACGAATAATTTTCTAATTCATGTTTTGGATTAATTTAAATTAACCCTATTTTGACTTAGAAAATCATTTCTTTATTTTTTGTTTTTTTTTTAAAAAAGGTGCCAAGTTTCCTAAGAATGAAATTATCTAAATCTAATCCTAACCTTTTAAAAAGAGATTTCTAAAAAAAATGATCCTAAAAATGTGATTATAAAAAAAAAAAAAAAACTAATTTGCTAGCCTAACTGCCTTATTTACTAAATCTATATTCCTAATTCTACATGTTCATGCAAGATTTTTGATTTTTCTTTTTTGATTTTATGATTTTTTTATTTTTTCTAAAAGTTGCAATTTATCCTAAAAATGTGGAATTAATTTATCCTAAGATATTTGAATGAAATTCCTAACTAAATTAAAATTTTATCCTATTTAAACTAGGAATTAGGTTATCCTAATTTAAATTAAGACATTGTTTTAATTTAGTAATTTCTAGCCTAAGATGGAATCTACCTAAAAATAATCGAAGCTTAAAATTAAACATGCAATTCTATTCTAAAAATTGATGATTTTTTGTTTGCTTTTTGTTTTTTTAAATTAAAATTTACCATGCAATTCAACTATCATCCTAAATGAATTTTGCTTTTTTTTTTTTTTTTTTTTTTCTTTTTTTTTTTTTCTCATGACTTAATTAAAATCCCTAATCTAAATATGCAAGACAATAAAAACTAATCCTAGTTTAAGATTTTTTTGATTTTTTATTTTGTTTTGAAAAATTAACAATAAAACAATAAAAATAAAATAAAGTAAATGTCAAAAGAAAAGCTACCTAAATTGATTTTTTTATCCCATTGTTTGATTGTTTGGGGATTTATAATTGTTTCCGCATGTGCTTAATAATTATTTGGGTTGATGATGCGTCCTAGGACGTCGCTTTTAATCGACCAGTTGCAGGGATGGGTGTTTGCCCGATGATCGGGGCGTGACTTCCTCTTTTTGTGGTATCAAAGCAATGGTTAGGAATTGGAGTGATAAGGTGCATTGACCATGGGATAGTAGTAGGAAAGGCCTTTAAATTCACGACTGGTGCATGTCTGTGGTAGTTCAGTGCTAGAATTACTTGTGATTGAATCGCTCATCTTCTAATCCAGTGTGGATTTAGGAGGCAGGTGTCAGTTGAAACTGAGCCATGAGCGATTAGGAGTAGAGGACTCATTCTAAGAGGAATGTGCGTGTTGTAACTCGAGGTAGGACATCGACCAGAGTCGGCACCCAAGGAGGCCGTGGTCGAGCCTCGGCACAGGCTAGCACGAGTGGTACGACACCGGCTGTAGTAGGTGCCGGAGTAGCAGTCCCAAATGATCCCAGGTTAGAAGGGATCATGCGTGTCTTGGAAGTTATGGGTGCCAGAATGGATCGACAAGCTCAGAATTAGGCCGCTACTGTTCAAGCCGCCGCTATTGCCGCAGTTGCCGTAGCTACTTAAGCCACCCTTACTGCCGCACCTGCTGTCGCTCCTGCTGAGACCGCACTTGCTGGGGCCGCACTTGCTGTCGCCCCTACTAAGGCCGCACCCGCCGTCGCACAAGCCGAGGTCTTGCCAGGGATTGTGGTCGTTGAAAGACCAATGCATAAGCTGGTGGAGCAGATCCTGAAGTTAAACCCGCCGTTATCTATTGGGACGGGAGATCCCAAAGCTGCATCTTCATGGGTTCAGAAGCTTGATAAAGCATTTGCATTGCTGATGTGCAATGAGGTTGAGAAAGTAGTCTTAGCAACTTACCAGCTGGAGGGAGTTGCAAACACTTGGTGGAAGACTACTCGAGGAGTAATATTTCCAGAAGGTACAGTTCTGGAGTGGAACGCCTTTCTTGAGGCCTTCAATGACAAATATTTCTCAGAGACCGCCAGAGAGGTGAAGATGGCAGAATTTCAATGTCTTCGCCAAAGTTCCCTAACTGTTGACGAATATAAGGCGAAGTTTGCTGAATTTTCATAGTATGCCCCAGAGCTGATAGAGAACCCAACAAACCGAGTGAGGAGGTTTAGGGATGGGTTCAGACTAGACTTGAGGAGCATACAGGTCTCTCTGGATCTGAGGACTTATAGTGACATATATAAGAGAGTCCAAAAGATTGAGAAGGATCAGAATGAAAGAGCTGCCTCATCTGGATCGAGGTTTGTTTCAAATAGAGATGTAATTCGCTAGGGAAAGAAACCCATGACCGGAGGTAGATTCCAAATCCCGCCCAATAGGAAGGGTGGAATCAGAAAATCAGGGCCGAGTCAGAATGGGTAGTGTCGCTTTTGTGGAAGGCGGCATGGTACAGCGCCATGTCCTCGAAGGTCGGGTGTTTGTTTTGGATGTGGCCAACATGGTCACATGATCAGAGATTGTCCTAACCGACCAAGAGGACAACTACAATTGCCGCCGCCGCCACCACCTAGGGGTTAGAACAGGAGGTATGCACCTCAGAATGCCTCACAAGGAGGACAGCCGAGACCTCCAGCTCAAGGCATAATTTAAGCAATCACACAAGGTCAGGCAGAAGCTGCGCCTAATGTGATCACAGGTATGGTTTCACTCAACGACCAACCTGCCTATGCTTTATTTGATTCGGGAAAAACCCATTTCTTTATTGCCGAGCAGTATGTTAAGATGTTAAGATTGAATCCTATATTGTTGGAATCGATAATTTGCATATCTACACCGCTGAAAGATAAAGTTATTGTTGCTTTGGGATGTTCGAGGTGCAAGTTAGAGATTGGTGAGCAAGTGGAGAAAATTGACTTGTTAGTCCTAGCCATGTATGATTTCGATTTGATTATTGGCATGGACTGGCTTACCAAGCAAAGAACTAAAATGGACTGCTATATCAAAGCGATTCAGTTTGACCCATTAAGGGGCAAGAGTTTTGAATTCGTCGCGAATCAAGGAGGACCCTCAATTTCCTTAATCTCATCACCAGAGGCAACTCGTCTGTTAGACGAGGGTTGTTAAGGTTACCTAGCAACTGTCGTGGATACGACAGTTGAGGAATTGAAATTGGAGGACATTTTAGTAGTTCAAGAATTTCCAGATGTCTTTCCAAAGGAATTGCCAGGTCTATCGCTAGAAAGAGAGATTGAATTTGTGATTGAGCTAGCACTGGGGACTGAACCGATCTCAAAGGCACCGTATAGAATGGCATTGACAGAATTGGAAGAACTGAAAGTACAAATGCAGGAATTATTAGATAAAGGATTTATTCACCTAGTGCATCACCTTGGGGAGCACCAATTCTTTTTGTCAAGAAGAAAGATGGTTCGTTGCGCTTGTGCATCGATTATAGATAACTCAATCAGGTGACAATTAAGAATAAGTATCCATTCTCGAGGATCGATGACTTGTTTGATCAACTACAAGGAGCATCAATATTCTTAAAAATTGATTTAAGGACGGGATATCATTAACTGAGAATTAGGAAGGAGGACGTTCCTAAGTCAGCATTTCGTACTCGGTATGGTCATTACGAGTTCACAGTGATGCCATTCGGGTTGACAAATGCTCCAGCTGCCTTCATGGATCTAATGAACAGGGTGTTCAAGGAATATCTAGATCAGTTTGTGATCGTGTTCATCGATGATATGTTGGTCTATTCGAGAAGTGATGAAGAGCACGAGAACCATTTGAGATTAGTGCTCCAAACTTTAAGGACGCATCAATTGTATGCTAAGCTTAACAAATGCAAGTTTTGGTTGACTCGTGTTGCTTTCTTAGGTCATGTGATTTTCGAAGAAGGAATCTTTGTCGACCCTAGCAAAATAGAAGCCGTGATCAAATGGCCAAGATTGACTACAGTGACATAGATCAAAAGTTTTCTAGGATTGGTAGGTTATTACAGACGGTTTGTGGAAGGGTTCTCATCGTTAGCATCTCCTTTGACAAGACTCTTGAAGAAAGAAAAGAAATTTGTATGGTCAGACAAGTGCGAGCATAGTTTTCAAGAGCTGAAGAAAAGGCTGACTACCGCACCTGTACTGACAATTCCATCTGGTCCTAGAGAATTCGAGATCTATAGTGATGCGTCATTCAATGGGTTGGGTTGTGTGTTGATGTAACATGGTAGGGTTGTTGCATACACTTCTTGTTAGTTGAGACCTCATGAGCAGAATTACCCGACGCATGACTTAGAGCTCGCAGCGATTATCTTTGCCCTGAAGATTTGGAGGCATTATTTATGTGGAGAAAAGTTTCAGATCTTCACGGACTATCAGAGCCTCAAGTACTTGTTCTCTCAAGGGGAGTTGAACATGAGACAGCGAAGATGGATGGAATTACTAAAAGACTACGACCGTGATATCCTATATCATCCTGGAAAGGCGAATAAAGTCACCGATACTTTGAGTCGAAAGTCTTTAGTGGCTCATATATTAATAAAGGAGGAGAACCTAATCGAAAGAGCGTGAGATTCGGTATTCAAATTTGAAGTAGGACACCTCTCGAGTCTTATGGCCACCCTCAAAATTGAACCGGATATTCAAGTCAGAATCAAGACACTCCAATCAACAAACCCTGATGTGCAGAGAATTCTTCAAGAGGACACAGAGAAAAGAAAGGCCGATTTTCAGATTTCTGATGATGGAACATTAAGATGCCGAAGACGTTTGGTTGTACTCGATGATATAGAGATTAGAGAAGAAATTTTATTGAAAGCACATCATAGCAGTTACAACGTTCATCCTGGAAGCACTAAGATGCATCAAAATATGCGTCAACACTATTGGTAGCCAGGTATGAAGGCAGACATCACCAAGTATGTCGCCAAGTGTCTGACGTGTCAGCAAGTTAAAACTCAACATTGCAAGCCGAGATGAGTTCTACAACCTCTCAAGATCCCAGAATGGAAATGAGAGCATATCATGATGGATTTCATGACCGGACTACCGAGGAGTAAAAAGGTAATGATTTGATTTGGGTGGTAGTCGACAGATTGACCAAATCGGCTCACTTCATTGCAGTTCGAAAAGACCTCAGTTTGGATAAACACGCAGATCTATACGTGCTTTATGTGGTTCGACTGCATGGAGTGCCGGTTACGATAACTTCAGACAAAGACCCGAGGTTTACTGCTACTTTTTGGAAGAGCTTGTAGAGTGCTCTAGGTACAAAGCTTCAGTTCAGTACAGTATATCATCCTCAGACAAATGGTCAGTCTGAGAGGAAAATTCAGACCCTCGAGGACATGCTGAGAGCTTGTGTACTAGACTTCAAAGGAAGTTGGGAAGATTAGTTTCATCTAGTGGAATTCGCCTACAACAACAGTTATCAGCAGAGTATTCAGATGGCTCCATTTGAAGCGTTGTATGGTAGAGCGTGCAAGACACCGGTGTGTTGGGATGAAGTTAGGGAAAAAAAGATCACAAGCCCAGAGTTGGTTCAGCAGTCAGTGGATGCTGCGGCAGTAATCAGAGGTAGATTGAAAATAGCTAACAGCAGGCAGAAAAGTTATGTAGACAAGCGTTGAAGAATGTTGGAATTTCAAGTTAGTGAACACATTTTTCTAGAAAGTGTCGCCAATGAGAGAGACTTCGCACTTTGGTAAGAAAGGCAAATTAAGTTCGAGGTACGTAGGTTCCTTTGAAATTTTGGAAAGAATAGGGATTCTAGCGCATCGTCTTGCACTGTCGCCGAGGTTGGCACAGGTGCATGATGTCTTTCACGTGTCGATGTTGAGGAAGTATGAACCTAACCCAACCCACGTGCTCAATTTTGAGGAATTGGATGTAGATGACCGTGTGTCGTACGTTGAAAGCCCAGTTCAGATATTGGATTGCAAAGAGCAACTTCTGCGGACAAAGACCATCATGTTGGTCAAAGTAGTTTGGCAACACCACGGTACTAAAAGAGCAATCTGGGAAAATGATGAGTCAATGAGACAGTTGTACCCCCACCTTTTTTATCAGAGTGTGTAAGGTTTAAATTTCGAGAACGAAACTTCTATAAAATGGGAAGAGTTGTGACATCCCAGATTTTTAGTCCGATTTCAGATATTGTCAAGAATTGGTTTTGATTTCAAAATTGAGATGCAAGTGGGATATATTGGTGAGGGAAAATATTAATTTGATGGAAGATTCGACGGTTGAATTTTCAGAGGTTGGATTGAATTGTTTTAAGAAGAATTGAAGTCCAATTGGTGCCATTCCTCTTGCAAATTCGTATACCACATATACCCAACAATTTGAATTACCTAAAAACTTCTAGAATGGGTATTCTGGTCCAGAAATTGTGGGTGGAGGACAGCTGGGTGGTGGGCCATCTTTGAGAGACAAAAGAGAGAGAAACGTGGCCCCTCCTCCTTCTCTCTCCCTCCTCTCTCTCTGCCGTCGACCCCCTCATCTTCTTCATCTCCTTCTTCTTCTTCGGACGCGAACAGCAGCAAAGAGGGACCAGCGCCGCCACCATCACCGTTCGTCCCCGCGCAAGGCCGTCGCAGCCGCGCCTTGCCGCTACTCCGCCCGTCTCTGTCTCCCTCTCCCTCTTGCCTGAGCCTTTGCATTGCTGTTGCTGTCCAGCTTGTGCAGGAGCTGCTGGAGCTCGTCCCCACCGCCGTGAGCTGCCAACAACCTCCCCATCGGCCCATCCTAGTCCCCCGCCGATCTTCCTTACTGGTTTCGGTCCCAAGCCAGCTCGTTTCTCCCTCTAACCAGCAGCGGACAGCAGCCAAGAAAATGGGTTTGTCAGCTCGGTTTTGACTCAATTTGGTTGGCTTCCCAACCTCGGATGCTTGGCCCGCCTTGAGGAAAGTCGATCCCCGCGTTGTTGCCGACGTTTTGGTCCTAGTGACGCATTAATCTAGTGAGTTTAACTCACTAATCCTCGATTTGAAGGTTAATCACACTTAAGGGATGTTTGATTCGATTAAATATGTTTATGTGGTTATATTAACTTATTTAAAGGTTAAGTGGATTAAGGAATGTAATTAGCTTAGTGAATAATTAATTAAGGCTAATATAAATGATTTAATTAGAGTAAAATTGTTTAAGCCTTAATTAATTATTTTAGATTATTTAATTATTTCGAATTTATATTTATTATTTATTATATTATTTTATTATACAATATTATAATATAATATTATTTTATATTATTTTTGGAATAAATTTAATTATTTATTATTTTTGGAAATTTGATCGGAATAGCCGGTGACCGAAATTTTATGCTGATTATCATGGTGCGGTCCGTTTATTTATTTAAGCCTTATGTTGTGTTGAAATGATTTAATTATATATTTTTAGGAATTATTCCTAAATGATTTGAATTATGGTAAATTAGTGGAAAATAACCGAGTCCCTAATACGCGCTTAAATTTGTAATGGACTGTTGAAATGGTGGGAATAATGAAAAATTGACTATATGTCTGAATTGGTATACTATCTTGACCCGGGGGCCCTAAATTATCAGCTTCGAGTGAGCAACTTATTATCAGCTTTGGGCGAGCATATAAATAGTATACCATAGTATCAGCTTTAGGTGAGCAATTTATTATCAGTTTTGGGCGAGCATATATATATATATATGAATAGATAGTATACTCAATTGGCCTAGGGGCTCTAATCTATCAGCTTTGGGCGAGCATATATATATATATATATATATGAATAGATAGTATACTCAATTGGCCTAGGGGCTCTAATCTATCAGCTTTGGGCGAGCATATACATAGTATACTATATTATCAACTTTGAGTGAGATATATATATATATATATATGTGTGTGTGTGTGTGTGTGTGTGTGTGTGTGTGTGTGTGTGTGTGTGTGTGTGTGTGTAGTATACTCAATTAGCCTGGGGCCCTAATCTATCAGCTTTGGACAAGCTATACTATTTATATTTTCAACTTTGGGTGAGCAATCCTAGACTATGATCGGACTTTATAGATAGTATTGAACGTACCAACCGTGGGAAGGTCGTGATGACACATAATCGACTAAGTCGATTGATCAATGATTTGACCTGGTGTTTTGCATTGACATGGTTGTCAATATTTATTGTGTTATAATATGTCTCGAGTTTTTCTGGAACGGATTTATTGAAGAGGAAATAAAGTTTAAAAAAAGAAAAAGGAATCCAAGCGTGGGCCCAAGTGGGCACATGTATGAGAAACGAATTTCCTCGTGGAGTCTGCACGTGAATGAAAGTAGGTGGCCCAGAGTCAAAGTGTTGACTCTGGGCACACACACACAAGTTCAGCGTGAAGCCGAAGAAGGAGCGTAGGTGGGCCCTCCCTTGGGCGCACATATAAATAATGTGCCAACGTCTCGAGGAGTTCTTCGAACGGCTGAAACCCTACGTAATTCACAAGAGCCGCAAGGAAATTGAAGCCACGCAAAGCAAAACAAGCCGCACGTCCGCGCCGCTTGTAGAAGCCCTACGAAGAGGATACGTACGTGAAGACGTTGTTCTTGTTTGACGTACGTAGAGTGTTTCGTTCGAGCTTGAATGCGCGGTAACTTTGTATCGTGAATTTATACCAAGTGAGTTGTTTATTAATAAATACTTTGGGTTTGGGATAACTTGGGGCTTGGGAAACACCGAGAGAGTGTTTGAGTGACTTGAGTGTGTAATCTCCTTGTATCGCTTGATTTATAGTGAAATTCGCTTTCTTTCTCCCCCGGACGTAGGTCTTTACGACTGAACCACGTAAATCCGTGTCCTATTTATTTTCTTTTTTTGTCTATATTATTATTCGATCACTCACCCTATCGCAACATATTGATTGAACTGACGTGCAGGTAGGGACTGAGGCTAAGGTAAGTCCTTTGACTCATGTTATGCTTAGATAGCCCTTTGGACATATTGACTTCCTATTTGAGTCTTAGTGGAGTAGAACTTGCTGAGACATAATCTCATCCCGGTTGTGAGACATCATTTCAGATTCGTAGATTTACTTGGTGGAGAACCAGGAGTCTCGGAGTTCGGGGAGGTGGAGAAAGCAGAATCGGCAAACCTATCTGGCTTGATAGTCATAGAACAGTTTCTTTTTGATTGAGCCGATATTTTTGTAAGCAACCTGACATTGTAAATAAACATCCATGTCTATAAAAGGTTGATGTTGGTTGGAAGAAAAATTATGGCCCTACTTTTCTATCACATTGTTTGATTGTTTGAGGATTTATAATCGCTTCCGCATGTGCTTAATAATTGTTTATGTCGGCGATGCGTCCTAGGATGTCGCTTTTAATCGACCAGTTGTAGGGATGGGCGCGTGCTCGAGGATCGGAGCGTGACAGGAGGTCGATTCGTGGTCCGATTGAGCTAAAATTTTGTCAGTATGTTCGTGGCGCAATTTTCTCAAATTTGAACGGTTTGATTTTCGTTTGAAGCTGTCTACATCAGGTTTCTCATTGATTGATCAAAACCTGCGTTTTTTGTCAGACTTATACTTGATCTCTTGTGAAATTCATGTGTATTGCCAAGAATTATGTTCTTGAGGTCTTTGCTGCTATATACCTCTAGTATTTGCTAGAAGAGAACATTGTTCACCCAATTTTGTTGATAGTGAAGAATTTCGGGTGAACTCCGGTCCCATGGTTTTTGATCTTCTCACATCGAGGAGGTTTTCCATGTAAAAAAATCGTCTTGTGTTTGCATGCTTGGTATTTATTTTATTCTATTATATCAATTCCTATTAGGTTTACACAAGAAGGGAGATTATTTTATTCCGCTACGCTGATTTGATATTGTTCGAATTGTTATCGTTCTCCCATCAGATCTCCCAAGTGGCCAGGCCGCTCGGCATCAGGACAATCTGCTATAATGTTGTTTCCGCGGCTGCAATCGCCATTGTCCTCGTGCCAATGCCCGAGGTGACCCTAGGGAAGCTGCTCACGGAGGAAGAGCTGGGAAGCCACCTGTAAGTAAAGGTAGCAATATGGATATATGGATCACTTACTTTTTAAAAAGATTGGTTAAATGGGTTTGAAAATTGAAAGCTTAAGATAAAGGAGTCTCAAATGGGCTAGAGTTAAAACCTATTTTCGACCCAAGCCCCACACTCTCTCTTTTCTCTTTAACTTTATAAAAATCTTGTTTTATAAAATTGAAATTATAATTATTTTTTCTTCTTCTTTTTTTTTTCCCCCTTCTTCCTCCTTCCTTAACCGGTGGCCGGCACGGCAACGGCCAACGACCAGCCAGGCGAGGCTTAAGCTCCCCGACATTAGGAGAGCTCGAGCTTGCCGAATCTAGCAAGGCTTGAGCCTCGCCTATCGGCATCAGGCTAGCTTGAGCTTGCCGGAGTGGGCAAGGCAAAGGCCTCACCAACATCCGGCAAGTCTATAGCTCGCCGAATCTGGTGAGGCGAAGGCCACGCCGATGTCTAGTGAGGCTTGAGCTAGTCGACGTCGGGCGAGCTCGAGTCTCGCCAAACCGATGAGCTGGAGCTCGTCCAACGCCGGCGAGGCCTCCATCTTGCCAAATCCGGCGAGCTCGAGCTCACCCGTGGCCAATCGCCGGCCGTCTTCGTGACCGGTGGCTAGCCAAAGAAGAAGGAAAAGATAAAGCATTAAAAATTATATTTAAAAAAATTAAACATTAGATTTTAAAAAGATTTATAAAATTTTTTCATTAAATTTGTATTGCATGAAAGTATGTTTTCAATAGCATTTTTTTAAACAAAAAATCATACGAAATACGCTTTATTAGATTTAGTTAAATGGGTCGGGTATGCATGGGGCTGGGTATGGATAAAAAATTTTACATTACGATAAATGGATTGATTTGAGTCGGACCATTTATGACCTGACCCATTCATTTGACAGGTCTACCTGTAGGGTATCCATCAAATACGGTTGTGTTGCAGCGAAGCCCAATCCCTCATATTCGTATCCCTGCCTTTTGGCAACAGCATCACATTCCATGGCCGCACCACTACCGCCATGCGAGAGTTGGACACAATCGCCGTGCGGACGTGCCAAGAAATAGAAGGGGACTTGTGTGCCTCCATCAGCAGTCAATACGGTAAGCCCGTCTTCTTGACTTGCCCGGTCTTGCCCGAGCCCGCGATGGAGACGCTGGACGAGAAGTGGGCGGGGTGGCTTAGCCGGTTCGAGCCGGGGTCCGTGGTGCTCTGCGCATTTGGGAGCCAGCACATTCTTGAAAAGGAGAACTTCGGCTAGGGTTTGAGTCCACAGGCTTGCCATTTCTGGTAGCTCTCAGACCACCAGAGAGTCCAAGGGAGAGGAGTGGTTCACGGCGGTTGGGTCCAACAGCCACTGATCTTGAGCCACCCATCCGTCGGTTGCTTCGTGAACCATTGCGGGTTCGGGTCCATGGGGGAGTCACTGCTGGGTGATTGCCAAATAGTGATGGTCCCACATCTCGCTGACCAGGTCTTGAACACGAGACTACTGGCCGACGAACTGAAAGTGGGCATTGAAGTGGAGATAGAAGAGAGCGGGTGGTTCTCGAAGGAGAGCTTGTGCAGAGCAATCAAGAGCGTGATGGATGAAAAGAGTGAAGTGGGTATGTTGGTGAAGACGAACCCCGCGAAGTGGAGAGAGGTTCTGGTGAGCCCTAACTTCATGACTGGCTACATCGACAGGTTTATTCAGAATCTGCAAGAGCTTCAAATGAAAAATTAGAGATTTTGATATAGAGAGATCCTAAACAGCTACAACTTCGAGATTGGTGAACGGGCAAAGATAGCGCATGTGAAGTGGCTTTTCAGATTTGAGTTAAGAGTGCTGTTGCTAAAGAAGTGCTATCATGAAGATGGGTTTGACTGATGTAATCAGCGGTGAAGATAAGTTTGATGTACATGATCTTTTAGAATGATTTTTTCTACATGGAGAGGGATTTTCCTTCCTAAATTTACAAATCTTTTTGGGCCAACGTACCGTAACTTGTCTTTTGTAGTTGAATATTGACTATTTTCATATTCAAAATACAATAGGACTTGTCCCAAAAAGGCCTCTTCTTAATGATTTTTGAGCATATAGAGTGACTTTTGCCATTTTGATAATTATATTATTTAGATATCATGCATTATCATGAAAATGAATTTGGCCCATTGGAACGTCTTATAGAGATTATACAAATTACAAAATGAGCATGTGTGTAAATCAATCAAGAATCTTTCGTATAAAAGTCAAACAACCGTATAAAAATGTGCTTAAGTTGACCGAAATGTCCAAGCTCATTTTAAGAAACTCCCCCAAAAATTCTTTCTTGATTAATTTACCGTAAGATAACTACAAGATAACTTATGCAATGATTAATACGAAAAAAAGTTGAAGATTGAGGTTACATTGTATGTCGTCAAAGCTGAAACATAATACTAAAAATGCTAAAATTGGTGTACGAAATTGATCTTTTAGTAACACAGCAAACTGTTGGTGGGCATTCGATATAATTCCTTTGTTGGATTCCTCCTTTTGCATTATTACATCATCTGCATGATAAGTTCATAAACTAATCTTATTAACTATTAAAAAAAATTTCCTCCAATGTAAGTTTTTTTTTTGACCCAGGAACCCCGCACGGCCGACAGCCAGAGAGTAAACCCTGGAGTGACGCTAGCGGAGGACCCACCACCCCGACGCCACACTTAAGAATTCCTAGCGACTGTGAAGGGATTTGAACTCCTCCCCTTGAACTCCTCCCCTTGCGTTAGGGGGAGAGAGCTCAAACCATCGCGGCCACCGCAGGTGGTGGTTCCTCCAATGTAAGTTGTTTCAATGTAAGTTCCACTTTCCTCGCGGTGACCCTAGTTCTCGCGCATCGTAATATTTATCGCTCGAAAGTGCCGTATAATAGAATTGCAAGGTGGCAGGCGGCTCAAGCAAAATCATGATGCAAGATCAACCGAGCTTAAGAAAATGAAAAAAGGGAATTCAATGCATCGGCAAAGGCTTCAACCACAAATACCAAGTAATTTTTAATTGTAGTAATTTTGAGTAGAGCAAAATCTTGATGCGCATCCTGTAGCCGTTTCCTTCTAAGAGTTAATATCATGAAATCATCGAACTAGTACATTTGTGGCAAATTTATCCTAAATTGATTTTTTTAACCATACAAAATTCTAAATGTATACACTTATGACATATTTACCCTTTATTAATTTACATTAAATTTTACAGTCAAATTGTTGAGTTTAATGACATATAACAAGTGATGAATTTACCTTTACCAAAAAAAAAAAAAAAAAAAAAACAAGTGATGAATTTACTAGTTTGAAATTTTATTTGTTATAGGTATACTAGTTTATGTTTTTCATAGTATTAATTCAATTTCTTGGCCTTCCCGAGCATGGACATTGCAACCGGCTGGGGCTCCTGGAGGCGACAGTGAAGGTGGAGGCAACGCGCCGGAGCTGTGGATTTGAGCTGAGGAGCAAAGGCGAGAGAGGCCCAGATTTTGAAATAACATGGAGAGAAAGTGTCGTTGTTCTTTTTTTTTTTTTTTTTTTTTTTTCGGTAATTAAAGTGTCGTTGTTCTTTTTCTTCAGAAAGAACAAGAAAAAAAGACCTGATAGAGAGAGAGTGAACATTTGTACGGCTCCATTGGGACTACTCGAACGAGAAGGGATAAAGAGGGAGAAAGTGTCTTCGTTCTTCTTCTTCTTCAAAAAGAGCAAGGAGGCACAACAAATTTTGAAATAGGAGACAGAAAGTGAGTTTTTGTACCGGTCCAATGGGGCCCATCCGATGATGTGGCGACACGTGTCGATCTATGAGTGGACCGGGACCACAGTGACTTTTTACCGGACTACATAATATTTTCTAGTGTTAGAAGAAGTTGATAATGATATTTGGAGAATATGGCCCAATGTTAAGCCCCAGCCCGAAGCATTCAGAATCCATTTTACCCAATACTCAAGCCCAATCATGCTATTCCAATTTTATGAGATACAACTCAACTTTAGGCTTATTAAACAGATGGGTCAGGTCGCATAAAAAATGATCAAACCAAATTGATCCATTTAATTTGTAATCACCCACTTTTATACAATATAATTTTACTAACCTGAACCCAACTCAACCCTATCTTTAACTTTTACTAATCTTTCTTCTTAGATTGTTGCCTTGAAAATTGGCCGATCTCGTAGACCGGCTAGCTAAGTTGGTGATGGAGCTCGAGTGCTAGGTTCAAGTCATAGGCTAGGACTTCAGTGGCACATAAGCAATGCGAAGACATAGGTGAGCGTCATGCTAAAGGATAAGATCACCTGCTAGACAAGCTCTAGGGTCCTGATTCAAGGTGGTAGTGAGGCGAAGGGTATTGGATCTTACTTGGTGATGAATAATGTTCTCATTCTTGTGAAGTGCTTCGCTTCTACCTTGGTGATAGACTAGTTTGGTCTAGGTTTCAAGTTGAAGCGGACCCAATGCTTACCTTTATATGTAGTCATTACACAATTCTATTGCCGCCAATTCGGTGTCAATGACAATTTAGTATATTTAAAAATTAAATATGAAAAAGTAAAATTAAGAAAATTTGGAAGGTAGTTTTTTGCCTAAAAAATATCAAAAGCTTAACATATAGAAAAACGCTAAACTAAATAATTTAATGAGAGAAACATTGTAGATGCAGGAATTCCCAAATTTGCAATGTTGCTTGCTTTGGCTTGACACCTTAAAGCTACAAAGATATGCAAAAATCGTTGCGGAGTTGGATCACCGACGAGTCACCAGTGGTAAACTGCAATAGCTACTAATAAATGAGTTGAAATATGGTACGCGACCCTTTTACCGCTTAGGCTTTAGCTTTGAAGGCGATGTGTGATGCTTGTTGGATCGGTTTCTTCCGTACGTTTCCAAGACAAAGCGCTCCTTTCCACCGACGGTGGAAAAATCTCGTGCACACGACTCTCGTTGGCTCCTTCTTCGCCACAAAATCCAACTACTCCTTAAGAGACTCGAACACCACAAGATCCAAGTGCCCACTATTAGAGTAGATGCAGAAATTCATGACGACTTCGACAATGTCATTGGAGTCCCTGGCGTGTGATGGTCCGATATCCGGGAGAACAGATCTTTAAGACGAGACTGTGGGGCCAGGAACTGGAAGTGGACGCGGAAGTGGAGAGAGAAGAGAGGGGGTGGCTCTGGAAGGAGAGGTTGTGCAGAGCCATCAAGAGTGTGATGGACAAGAAGAGTGAATGCGAAGTGAAGAGAGGCTCTGATGAGCCCGAACGTCATCAGTGCCTGCATTGATAGGTTTATGCAGAATTTACAAGAGCTTTAAGTTAAAAACCAGAGGTATCGATATAGAGAGATGCTAAACAGCTTCAACTTCGAATTTGGCGAAGGCCAAAGATGGTGAAGGTGAAGTGGCCTTTCAGATTAAGTTAAAAGAGTGCCGTTGCCAAAGAAGTGATATCAAGAAAAGTGACGGTGGAGATGGGTCTGACTCATGTCATTAGCGGCGAGAACAAGTTTAATTTACATGATTTTTGGTATGGTATTTTCTTCATGGAAAGAGATTTTACTTCCTTACTTTACAAAACTTCATTGAGAACGTGTACCGTGACTTGTGTTTTGTAGTTAAATACTAACTTTCTCATATTCAAAATATAGTGGGACTTGTCCCCGAAAAGATCTCTTTTAAGTAAATTTTGAGCAAAAAGAATAACTATTGCCACTCTCATAATTATATCATTTAGATATCATGTGTTGCCATAAAAAATGAATTTGGCCTATCAGAACGTCCTATAGAGATTTTACAAATTACAAAATGAGTATATATGAAAAATGAAAATTAGGGTTTATTCAGAACCCTATTCATATAAGGGGGTGGCTGCATGACCGTCCACTGCAGAATAACAGTGGAACGGTCAAAGGTTAGCCACTAATCCTTTCGGCGGAAACCGATAACCGGTTTTAATTTGTGACCCCATGTTTCCTTTCTTTTTTTCTTTTTTTTTCTTTTTTTGACTTTCATGTTTCCTTAAATACCAAAGCATAAATAAATGAAAACTGGCAACAAGCTCAAATTTAGAGATAACATTAGAAGAAGGCACGTGAAATCAATTATCTTAAATATGAAAGAAAAATACATAAATACCGAAATATAAATAATTACAAGTAAAAAAAATATTATGGCTTACTAAAATAATCGTTAATGTCATTACAAAAATCTATTAAATTTAAAAAATGAAAAAGCGCTTGAACCATTAGCTCAACAACTAATAACAAAATCATTGTATAGTGAAATAGCTCATCATTCCTTTCGCTCAAACCAAATTGCTCTTAAAGGACTCTCCCATAACCTAAAATTTAGACAATTGATATCGATTATGCATAAAACAAGCGAAGCAAAGAAAAGATCAAAATAAGAATAATGAATTAGTAGAGAATCCCAAAAAAAAAAAAAAAAGTAGAGAAAAAAATGTATTCGCCATATGAAAAAGCTGGGATAAAAATAGTAGGAGCGTCAAAACTTTTGTTTATTTTAGTTGAATGCCACGAATTTGAAAAATTGATTACTCGAGTAGCAATTTCAATTTATCTCGCTAGAAAATTTGATAGGGATGATGTTTGTCCGACATTATTTTACCAACGCCAATATGGACAATTTTTTAATTTTTTTAATAATTATTATTTTTTTATGTTTGTTTTTTTAGGGCTGATGAGGGTCATTGACGACCCTCACTAGTTACAAAACACCTGGGCGAGGTCGTCAAGGCCTCGTAGGTCACTAGCAAGGCTGCAAGGGGCTTCATAGCCATATGGGTGAGGGTCACCTCGCCCTCACCATGAAGGCCTTGGGCAAGGGCATTGCGAACTCGCCGATCACTAGCAATGCCACCCAAAGGCGGCGAGGGCATCACGACCTCATAGGCTATAGGCGAGGCTTCGAGGGCCTTCGTGGCCGAGGGCGAGAGTTTAGTAGCCCGTGAGGGTGACCCTCACCAGCCCTAAAGAATAAAAGCAAAATAAAAATTCCACATATGATGATTTGTCAAAATCGGCACTTAAGTAATCAATTTTACCTCGTAGTGGCACTCAAGTGAGAGAAAAAAGAGTTATGATATTCAAGTGAGCGTCATACAAAAATTTTGACATTCATACTATTCTCATACTTAAAAAGTCCTAAGAAGAAAACGATTTTCTTATATTATTTAAAGGAACAAATTAAATTGATACTCTTCAAGAAAAATGATTCAGTGTGGCCTTTTGATTTTGTCTCTAAAGTTTGAGGTTGCAATAAGGAACATAGAAGCCAAGAAAATGAAAAAGAAAGAAACATGAAATCGATGATTAAACCGGTTGAGGAAGTCTGCAGGTTTCCTCCAAAAAGGATATGTGGCTGGCCTTTTGACCGTTCCATTGTCATACTGCAGTGGATGGTCACACAAGCATTTTCCTTCATAAAAACTCAAGATATGGGATTCTCCAGATACAAAATACGCAATACAAGGCGAAAAGCAAACATGGAAAGCCATAAAAACTCAAGAAAGCTTCGTGTAGTCATGTTCCCATGGTTGGCTATTAGTCACGCCACCCAATTTCTACATCTCTCAAACAAGCTAGCCCAAAATGGGCACCAAGTGACCGTCTTATTTCCCCGAAAGGCGCAGCTTGAGTTGGAGTCGCTAAACCAACACCAAGACCTCATGCACTTCTCCTCCATTACCGTCCCCCAAGTGGATGGCCTCCCTTCCGGCGCAGAAACCGCATCCGACGTCCCCCTTCAGCTTGACATCGTTTTCTACGACTTTGTCCCCTTGGATCCCCGCCATAACCCGGCCAATGAACATCAAAGGGAGTCACCATCGAAGAAGTAATGCACCCACCACCGGGCTATCTGTCTCTTCGTGGGTAGTCCCTGAAGAGGCCTTTCAAGCGTTATTCCTGGCTGAAGAGCTCGGAAGCAAAATTGTACAATAATTCACGGAAAGGACAATTTACATCTTAATTTAAGTTGAATATCTTACTTGAATAATTAAAATGTAATGTTTTTTTTTTTGGTCTAATATTCAAACTCACCAAATCAAAAGCCTAATCAACTAAGCTCATTAACTTGAATTAATGTAAGGGTATCATTAAACATTTTCATATATTTTAAGGATTAAGTTGAATATATACAAAAAGTTTAAGATAACATTGAATAAATTATAAAGTTTGGAGACAACATTGCATGTTGGACCAAATTCCACGGATCATTTTTGTGATTATCCCTTTTGCGAATTATGATAGCAACAATAGCCGAAAGTGAACCTCACTGGGGACAGCAAAAGTAAACTTTAAGATTTGAGTGGTCGCAGAGGCTTTCATAAATTGGAAGTTGGACCTATGTTATTGGCCCAAAAAGATTGGACCTTGTCGCATGAGATTGACCCCCTCACTCTTTTCACATGTTCTAAATAACAACAAAAGAGATTGCCTAAAAAGCAAGATGGAGCTAAGAGTTCTCTGTATTCTGATGAGTTCCGTCAATGCTTCCACCGACTAATCGCGAGTTTAGATAGTCAAGGTCAAAACGAGGGCTGCCACTTTGGTCTCTCCAACCTAACTCACTTTTAACCTTTTGGAAGGTTAAAAAAAGTGACTTGCTAGTACAAGAGGTGACTAGGCCCTTTTTTCGGTCTTTAATCTTATATTTTATAGAAGAGTGGAAATTTCAAGTTCTAATATAGAGGTTGTGGTGAAATAAGGGGGAAACTAATGGGCCATATAATCAAAGATTAGCACGTGGAGAAGAAACTACTAGAGTTATCAACGAGGAACGATACATAGTACTAGAGGTACAAATGGTTCCATTTGAAGTGTCAACATCTACTTCTCTAGAAGAGTTCGTACTAAGAAATCAATTGTAAATCTAGAGAATATAGAGTATCCCTCAAATTGTTGTACTCAAAGCAACGTCCACAAGTATTATCTCATAATCTCTCACAATTAGCAAACTCATAGAGAAAAATCCTAACACTCGCCTTATTTACTATAATGTGTAATAGTTGAGTAGAATTCCATTTTGATATGTTCTTAGTTGACTTGCCAATTTAAACTAAAAAATCTATTTGAACTAGGAATCCACTTTCAACGTGGATTGTATTCCAAATGATTCTTTTGCTTGTCCGCACGTCAAACCACAAATTTTATTTGGATTTGAAATTTTTATTTGGGAACTAGTTTTCTTGGTGAATTTAAAGTCGAGATATAATTTAATTTAACAAAGGTAGCAGACAAAATCATATGATGGTCACATCAATTACAATACTACTATTGAGGATATAATTAACTTTATATCTTGGCTATCCCATCTTCCCCAAAAAGAAAATGAAAGTACTACCTTATTGGGGCTTTTAAATTTTAAATGGTTATTTAAGTTTATTAAGAACTTTCCTTTTATTAATAAGTGTCTTAGCAAGAAATTACTAGAAAAATCAACAAAAAAATGATAAACACAAGATATTCACACGGTTTGATTTGTATGTCAGCACTTACTTCACGAGGAGAGTTTAAGACATCCACTGTAAGTTCAAAGATTACATGTTCTAAAATTTCTCGGCTCTAGGTTATAACCAAAACAAAATTCACAAGTCCTATCTCACAACCTCTCACCAAGAACTCACTCAAAAAGCTTACACTGAGGAAACCCTAATATTTCTCTTATGTGCTGTAATGTGCAATAGCCAAGTGAGATTTTGTTTTTAAATATATTTAGGTGACTTGCTGACTCAAATTAGATAATTTAATCTAACTCTAACATGAAATGTATTTAATAATTTCTTTCCTCTTGAATCATAGGTCTGTTTGACAAAAAAATAAAATCATAGGCCTGTTTATAATTCGATTTTCTATTTATTCAAATATTCTTCATGTACTCAAATTCAAGAAATAATTTAATAGGGAGAAAGTCATATCAAATTCAGTACTTTTTTAGGGATACCACAAACTTTATATCTTGTCAAGCCCACACATGTGCAAATCAATCTCTCCCAAAAAGCAAGTAAAATTACTACCTTTTTGGGAGTTTTGTATTAACTGGTAGGGTTAAGTCTCTCAAGAACTTTCCTTTTTTCCCGATAAGTGTCTCCTAATAACTTGCCCGCGAAGAAAGAGAAGCTCGAAGCAAAAGAGGTTTGCTTGAAGGGATAGATGGTTGACGAATTAGGAAAAAAAAAGACCTATCGCTAGTGACCACACAATCCATTACTTGTTGGAGAAAGCTAGGACTACTTTAGGGTTTTGCCAGTGAAATGAGATAGTGGTTTGAAGAAGACCCTCTCTCTCTCTCTCTCTCTCTGTTTGGTCTTTGTCCCTCGTCTTTTATAACTAGGATCACAATCCGATTTTCTTTTTCTGATGCTTTCTTTCTTTTCTTTCTTTCCTGGAATGATGCTCTTGTTGATTTGATGGGGGCTACAAAATCCCAATCCATTCTCTGCATCTGGGACAAAGTTGATGGATATCGGCATCTTCCAAGATCTTTCCTTGAGATCCATGTTAGAAACTTATCACATGTGAATTCATGCATGGATTTTAAGTGTGCGTGCATCTTTTTTGAGTCTGTGCGCGCTTCAACAAAGACAAAACCCACAAAGATCGATGTTAGGTGGGGGCGTTCTGATTTTTCTAGCTATCAATCATAACTCCTACCGGACATTGTTTATTGCTTCTTTTGTTTGCGATCAGCCCTGAATCTTTTCCCTTTTTCTTCTCTTCTTCAGTTTATTTACGATCAGATAGTGAAGATGATGAGATGATAATGTCAAGTGAAGTGGGACAGATTCCTCTTGTCAATGTGTCAAGAGCCGCGCTTTCGTAAACACGTATTAGATGGGGTGAGAGCACACAGAAGTATATTCTGCAAGATTCTGAATTCAGGATAGATATATATTTGGTACCTTTAGCAATGGTGCAAAGCATCACGGCTTGGGAAATTGATGAAAAAGTAAAAAGAGTCTAGAATCAATAGTATGTAGCAGACCCTAATGAGAGTCGTCGCTTTCAACTAAGGTTCATTTTCAGTCGACACAATCATGGGACCAAGTCATAGAAAGAATTCACAGCGAAACCTCGTGGCAATTACGCGGATGACTTGCCTTTAACTTTATTGAGGGGGCAGAGAAATGACAAGTTTCTTAACATATCACATATCAAATTTTGTTTTCCTAAAGCCAATCACAAGAATTAAGTAGCTCGTGCCGGGTAAAATACTATTTATTAGTACTAAATTAATCCAAGGAGAGAGGCACAAATTGAAGTATGTGTTGGTGGCAATGGTTGACAAGATAAGTGCTGCATCGACAAAATACTTCACCTCAATCAGCTCCTCGTCCATTTCACCAGACAAAAGTAAGGGAAAAAGGATAGATAACCTGTGCGGAAAGGGGTCGATAGAGTCTGTACCACATAAATCATTATCGAGCCATTCTGGCCACAGAACAATTACCACGCTCTCTTCTGGAGAGGGAAGCGAAGTTTGAAGGTACAGATGACTTGCGGCCGAGGTTGTGTCAGCGGTGGATTGTACTGAAGCTCGTGGAAAGAAGATGAGCTGTAAAAGGTTGGACGAGACAGAATCTTGTAAGGAATCATTTGTTTTTTTTTTTGCTTTCTGGAATTCTTGTTATTGTTCTTGGTCGGAGGCATCTAGACTTTCGGTTGAAAACCACCAAACCCGATCACGCAAATCAATGGGGAAAGCGGCAACGTTTCTGAGTTAGCCTACTACGCGTAGTACTCCGCTTTTGGATGTCGGACGATCTCTTCACCAAAATCTTCCACTCTTTTAGGCCTTTCAAGATCAAAAACGATGTACCAGTTTTATTCAAAATGTAGCACTCACTTCATGGAAAAAATATAATGAATGACAAGGGGACAAGATATGTTGCCCGTTGAGTGGAGCAAATCAATCACTTTTCAATCAAATCATTATGCCTTAAAAAATGGGTAACATATTCTTAGAACATGTTCAACTCAAAGGAATGTGATTCCATTAATTCATGGCATATTCATAAGAGAAATTCCTATTTTATCAATTGATTGATAAGAAAGAACGTGACTTTTTTTAATAGCCCTGCTCATTGAAATGGAATTCTTATTTCTACATGAGATTTTCAGTTTTTGATTAATTATAAACAAAATTGCCAAGTAGAACAACAAAGGTGTTACTCATTATTAATTTAAACTTGAACATGAAAATTATTCGTAAACACTAGTTATAGCAAGGAAAAATGTGCCATATAGATGTTCTTCTCATGAATGGAAAAATCATACGAAAACACTAATTTCTTATCTTATTTTATCCCGACGGCGTCTGATTCTCAAACCAATGTAGACTTGATGAATTTATTGCTTACTTGGAAGTACCAAGTGACTTGGCAGTATAAGAACCGTAGAAATTTTAAAACTGTTGTACCGTGTGTATTTTTCTTTCAAAAACTTAACGATGGATCATCTTAGGTTCTAGCTTTTTAGAATAGTTCATTCGAGTTTTAACAACTTTGGCAGCTAAATATGTCCCACGAGCTCAGGGATGCGTGTCGTTACCACTACAATATGCGTGTTGGTACCACTACAATCTCACCTTTGGATGCTGAGTTCGAATAATCCCACATGCACGCAGTTCGGACTTATCTGGTGCAAAGGGCGAGGACCTCCCTGGCGTCCCGTGAGGGATTCACTCGTCGCAATCCGCACAGGTAAGGATGGCATGTGTTCTTCCCCTGACCATTTGAGAAGGGGATAAAAGGCCGACGACTCATTGGCTTTGCCAAAAAACCCTACGTGGTGATTCATTTATTAAAGTTATCCAGCGCCGCTTGTCGGAGTAATCTTCCTCAAAATTAGGTAGCAAAGTGAGAAATAAAAACAATCTTTCGGCATATTGCGCAGTTGTCAAGATGGGGTTGAAATTAGTTCGAAAGGGGACTTGGCCAAAAACGAACTCAGGATAATGTGCCAAATCTGCCTAAAAATGGAGGGGATAATTATCTAAAAGTCATAAACCTAATGTACGGCCACTCTTCCTAAACTTTTTAGTTATGTCAATTTAGTTCAAAATTTTATAATGATTTATCAATTTAGTCTTTTCGGTCAATTTTAATTAGAAATTGCTGCGTGAACGCCAAGAGGCCTATATGGCCTCGCTTGGTTGAGGGTCGACCCCATTAGATTTGGCGAGGGTGGCCCTCATCAACCCTCGCCCTTGCCTATGTGAGGCCTACCCTCACCATCCATTGTCTATTGCCGGTGGCCAGTGACCAACCATTGTATGCCAACTATCATCCATGTCAAAATTCATCGGAAGGATTAAATTGGCGAATTATCAAAAAAATTAGAATTAAATTGGTATAATTGAAATATTTAGGTTTGAATTGGCCACTATATAATAGGTTGAAGATTTGTTGGTCACTTTTCTCAAAAATAGGGTATGGTTGGACCTTTTTTAACTCACAAAAGACCAGGTCAACTTGACCCTTACCCATATAATTTCGGGTGGAGTCAGGTCACCCGATGGCCCGGTAAGAGAATCAGCTTCTTTATCCCTTTTTTTTTATTTATGCTTGAATCATAGTTGAAAATTTCAAGTAGTCAAAGTTACACAATATCCAGTCTTGTAGTCACAATAAGGGAATATCTCAAGAAAGTATATAATTGCTAAGATTTCCCTATTTTAAACGGGCTAATCAAAATAATTTAAACATCATGGACACATTAAGATTTATCTCCGAAATTTTTTTATCACGAAAAATTGTTGGGTGATTAAAGGAACCTTACATGAATAACCACTAACTGACCGTCACATTACTTGATAAACTAATTTAGTTGACGAAGCGTAGAGCCTGTTTAGTAGAGTTGCAGATGTGCTGTAACTATGCTATAATTGCCTTGTCTAGTGTTGTGCCAAAGCATGTGTTTGGCAGCACATCTTTTCAAGATCCTGGTGGAATCGGCAGTGAAATGCTGCAGCTATGAAGAAGCTGCGGCCGTAAAGGGCGCGCATGATTGCGCGTTATTTCTGTTCCGAAATTGTTTTTCTATTTCAAAACAATTCTAGAATAGAAATCCGTTTGGTAAAATTATTCCACTTTTCTATTTCGAAATAGATTCTTGTTCCAAATAGATCCGGACTAGAAATCAAAAATTGAAAAAAGCTATTTTTTTATTTCTAGAACGTAAATGAAAAAAAAAAAAAAATTTCATCGTTCATCGTCGCCGTAGCTGCCGGTCGCCGGCCGCCGGCCGCCGCCCGCCCACCGCCGCCGCCGCCGGCGCCGCCGGTCGTCGACGGTCGTTGGTCGCGTCGCCACCGCCGTCGCCGACCACCTCCGCCGCCACCGCCATCGCCGCCGCGCCGCCGCCGTCCGAAAAAAGAAATTTTATGTTGTTATCAAACGAATTTCTATTTTTAGAATAGAAATTTTGTGTCGTTATCAAATGGTTATTTTTGCTTAGAAACTCATCCAGAACTAGAAATAGAATCATGCGCGCCCAAAGTTCCCACCAAATGCCTCAAAAAAGCCAACTACCATATTTGTGTGATGAAAACACCTAAGAGCAATGGACGATTGGATAACTACAAGGAGTTTGGTACTCGTTTATCTCGTCTAAAAGCAGTCCTGACCCGACATTCGAGCCAACCTCACTCGAGAACAGTGGAAATCAACATCAGAATAGAGTCGAGGATGGAGCAGAGAAACACAGACGACAGCCAGAGGTTCCCGAACAATCTTCCCTTCAACATCATCCCTCAAAAAGACACCATGAGCAACAATGGCAGATGAAGCTGACTCTGGACATGACGGGTCCGTCGATGAGGAGGGTTGGATCAGCTCCTCGACGTCGATGCTCCATTTGTTCAGTCAATGGGCGGCGTCCACCGGGGTCGATGGTGGCACCAATCTTCCCCATCAGCAAGCAACAGCTTGTTCTTCTCATTTTTTCTAATTTCCTTCTTTTTATATTTTTCTTTCCAATCCGAATTTATCTCATTTGTTTAAAATTTCTTATTTGCCATTTTATCCTGACATATCCAAGTTTATTTCCATTTAAGAGCATGTTTTTTTTTTTTTTTTTGGTAAAGATTAAGAGCATGTTTTTAAACATCAAATAAGATAATAAATAACTATTTGAATTTGAATTCAGATTACCAAACATAACCCAAAATATTTCAGGCTTTTTTATTGTAAATGTTGCGCGGTATTCTTTATCGACTTTTTTATTTGCTGTGTTCCACGATGCGATGGGTCGTACACTTGTGGAATTGTAAGTGTCACGTGCGAAAGGCATCGTATATGATAAAACGATAGTCCATTTAATTATTGCCTGCTGCAAAGTTTCCTGTCTTAGAATCCAATTCTCTCTGTCAAGAGACTAAAGGAATCCAAACCAGTCGCCATTAGCTTTTCTCGTCAGACCGCGTCCTAAGTTTTAGGTAAAGAATGGCGATATCCGCGGTCCAAAAACGACCCTTCGAAAGTTTGGAAAACGCACACGCCCACGCCATTCATCACACATTACTTTCCCCCTTTCTTGGGGCTTTAAGTGTCGAAATGTCTATCGCATGGGTCATACGCATCATTGAAAACGAGCCCTTCGTTGCTTGTCCGACTGAGAACGCGACAGCGACAGGAGAACAAAACCCTAGTACAATCTAGGGTTGACGACAGCAAGAAAAATGGATAAAAAAGAAGCTTTGTACATTATGCATGGGAAACACTCGACTAGCCGAGCATATAAAAACTCTGTATTTACGTAGCTCTGCTTCATTAAAGACTCTTCACCCATCGTTCCTCTTTTGTCACTCGTCCTGCCTGCCTAGCTAAAGAAGGGGGAAAGAGAGAGGAATTATTGGTTATTAAGTCAAAATTAACGGGGGTTGATGTGATTTTGCATGGCGAGTAGAATCCAATGTAGATCCGAGAGCCGAGCTGATAGGGACGCACACTCAGATCTCAACCGCTCGTTTTCCGTCTGCACGGTGAAGAACTGGGTCATAGCGTAGTCGAGCCGGCGCTTAAGTTCCTGGTTCACGGCACCCAGCCGGTTCAACTCGTCCGTGAGATCCTCAAGGTGCTGCTTCTTGCGCCAGCGGGACCGGCGCGCTGACTCCCGGTTCGATTCCATTCGCCTCCGCTTCCGATCATCCTCTGCGGAACTGAGGGTCCGGTTCGAGCCCTCTGAGCAGGAGTTATTGGGGCTGACGGGGCTGACGGGGCTCTCTGACTCGAGGATCGACAGGAGCTCTTCCAGCTCGTCATAAGTGAACCCGGTCTCGAGAACCGGGAGCTGGAGGTGAACCGGGTCATCCGAGCAGAACATGGCTCACTGAACCGCTCAAGAATATTGGACCGGAGAGAGGAAAGAGAGGGAAAAGGGAGGGAATGTGGTGTAGGAGCACGGTATTTATAGGAGAGAGGGGAGGGACACGTGGGGTCCATCCAAAGGACTCTTTTTGATTAATAATTTGTCCAAAAATTCATCTTTAGGGCGAAATTTTTCCCTTTTTTTTTTTTTTTTTGTCTCTCTAATTAGGTGTGATTGATCAAGGGATTAATTAAATTACAACTTTTTTCTTTTATGAGGTATTAGGTAGAAATAGTAGTGGGATCACCTTTTCTTCCTCATGCATGGATTTGCAAATTTCCTTTGGCTTTATGTAAAGTAGAAGATGGCGGAAGATGGGACCCCCCCCCCACCCCCAACCAAAAAAAAAAAAAAAAAAACAAAAAAAAAAAAAAAACGAGGAAAAGATTTCGAGTTTAGCTTAATTACGAAGAATCGGCCAAAGGCATGACACCAACTGATGAGATTAGAGAATAATCAGACAGATTCAGCCGAAGTCATATGGTATACGCAGGTGAAAAAAGTAGAGAGAGAGAGAGAGAGAGAGAGAGAGAGAGAGCATATAAGTTGGAGGTACACGGAACTTGTCGGTGCTATCTGCTGTCTAGAGCACAAAGATTTGAGAAAAGGAGGGCTCCCATGTGCAAGACCAAGTTTCAATACCCAATCTTTCCATTTTTTTTTTCTTTTTGAGCTTTCCGCTGTCTTCTGTGTTACGATGATCGATTCAGTCTAGACTATCGCGCAGAGACTAATCTCATCTAGGGGTTTCCTTATAATCAATAAACTCGATGACCGGGTTGCCTGCCTGCTCCTCTCATCTAGACCAGATTCCGAACGCTTGGCCCCTCGGGTGTGTTTGGGAGAGGGTCTTATCCGATAGCACGCCCAAAGAAAATGGTTAATGGAATTTTGAATGGCCCTAGAAATCCATCTACTTAACTATGTTCACTTTGATTTACTAGAAAAGTGATGAGGGATAGTGAAGGCACCAATTCATTTATTTTAGGGCAATCAGTTCCCACCTTCAAGGCATCCGCTGGCGTATATCTGAAAATTGACACTTGGATATGTTACTTAATCTTAAAAGTAAAGCATGAATACAAAATTCGAATATACCAATAAAGGTGATACGTGATACTGAACATCATCCTAAAAGAAAATACCATGTGGGCGACTAGGTGAAGACTTTTCGTCAATGCCACTTTAGGCGCGTCATATCCACTAAGAAAATGACTTGACTGATGTATAATTGACACCGCGATTCAAATAGTCCTGTTCGTACTACATGGGCTAAGACTTTAAAAAAGTACTATGAGTGACTATACAAGATGGATGACCATTTAAGAGTGTGCATCAACTTATGAGCCATTCAAAACGGTCTTTCCCAACTAATCGGAAATTAAGATGTCACAAACTCCCTCACTTAAAAACGTGACATCCACTGAAACTCCCTCTATTAGAAGTGGAGTTTGGTGGATTCTTGCACCCTTTGCCATCCTAGAGGTCAGTTGATGATTGCACCTTATTCGAGCTCTCTTGCTTCGGCAATTACTCCCTATCCCCATCAGTTCAAGTATGGACTTAGTCAATAACGATCAATTAATTCCACATGGGCCAAGTCCCGATAAGAACTATTCTAAGTAACAACCATTTGGGGTTGAATGACGACTTATGAATCACTCAATATGAACTCTCCCGGTCAATGTGCGACCTGGCATAGCACTATAAAGGGCATTTCTTTAGGAACAAGATAAAAATCCATAGGTTCTCCACGTGCACTTTCTCTATTGAAGTAGGAGAATGGGAAGATAAGGGTGAAATAAAAAGAAAACTCTACATACTTTATATAACCTTTATTCTATTTGATTCGGCAATAGAGAGACATCTCGAATTCGATCCCTTGCTCTGCATGTCTGCGGTTCCAAAGGCCACACCTGGAAGAGAGTGCAGCATGGGAAATTCAACACGGTTGCATTTACTATTGGGTGGTTCTCCCTTAAATAAGGTATTTCCAATGACTAAAGTTCAAAGATTACAATAGAATGAAGTCACTTTCTAGCAAATTTGAAGTGGGCACGTTCTTGTAATAATGATAAAGTGGGGGAGGAAAATTAAATTACATCGCAAAGATAGTGCTTTTGCTTTATTTAAATTCATGTATACTAGATAGACCATAACCGGTCAAAAGAGAACTTAAAGTGGAGTTTAGCCATCTTGATATGAAAGCCGATTGCCGTTTGTGTAATGCCAAACTACCATATAAAAAAACAAGTAAAGAATCATATTCACTCAAGCCCACTAGCAATTTTTTTGACTTTTCAACTATGGATATATATCGTCTATTGATGGCGGCTGAAAATGATGACTTGAAATAGTTTCCAAACTTATGATTTTTTACTCTAATGTCACGATTTTTTTTTAAAGAAAATTTCCCGACTAAAGTTTGTTGTCGCCTTTAAGCAAAAACCAATGGCTGCTACTCGTTGTGTGATTCGTCGCTTATCCATGAAGTAATTCGTACAGGTAAGTGTAAACCCACACGGAAAGATGATGGAATAATTTGAAATTAAATTATCCCTTTATCTAATGGCCTAAAGTTTTCAAAATAGTTGATGCTGGTTTTACGAAATCTCATATAGTATCAGAGCAGCAAGTCATATTATAGATATAAGTCAAAGTCCAGTTTACGCATGAGGAAAGTGATAGAATAATTAAATATTAAACCACGCATTCATCTAATAGTTTAAATTTTTTAATGATTGACAGTAATCTCACAAAATCTTATGAAAAACTTGATTAGAAAACCTAGTTTTTATTTCCTGTCCTCTCTTCTCAGATGTAACCTGAACATATCACCACGAGAGTTCAAGGGTCACCGTTGCTGCTGTTGCCACCATGGCGAGTAGCTATTGTTCTCTCTCTCTCTCTCTCTCTCTCTCTCTCTCTCTCTCTCTCTCTCTCTCTCTCTGTTCCTGCAATGACAAAGGTCGCACAAAAGTCGAGCTCGACGCGGCATGGCTCTAGAAGTGACCAGAAGGAGGAGGGGTTTTGGTGTATTTGGGTTGAGCGACTTTGGAGGCCGGAGGCGTCATTCTGGTGGCGCTAGATACGGTGATGCATGGTGATGGCATCAGGTGGCATTGCAAGTGCATTCTTTCGGGCGTTAGCAACTAGCGACACATGCGGTTGACGTTTGATGAAGAAACCCACCAATCAGAGAAGAGCAGCAAATAATAATGTATGCAGCCCCTTCCAAAAAGTAATTTTAGCCCTTCTTTAAGAGATTGGAATGTCGTCATGCCCACCCACAATGCCATAACCTTAAGTGTCTGTAAACCAAAAGGCAAAATCTATATATTGCGTGGCTGATTCTTATCGGTGGTTGCATATTGTTAGGAAAGTCTAAACTATAAGAGATGTCGAAATGCGACGGGTGGTAGATACATATTTGCTAAAATTATAGCACCGTATGATATCATGTTAGAAAACACTAGTCCAAAAGTTTAAATTGATAGGTGAAAAGAGATCACATAAATATAAAGAATATTTAAGATTCGTTGTTAAGTGATGTGAAATAATGTATTTCAATGTATATAATTAATTTATAGTTATATTCGTTTTAGTATATTAATTTTTATAAATTGATCTAAGTATATCTAATACGACTCTATTCCTTAACGAGGATAGTAGCGAAGTAGGGAGAGAGAAATCTACGTGTGAATGCAAGAAGCGCAAAAGCTGCAACTCTGTGCTTTTCATTTGCCTCACCACTTCTTGGAAAAGAAAAGGAACACTTCCATTTTCATTTTTTTTTTTTTTTTTTTTTTTTTTGCACATGGCTATGCGTCCCACTATAGCTCAAAAGCCAATAAACTGCAATCCCTGGCAGTTTTCTTAGTTAGCATTTTTGCTTTTCCCTGGATTGGCAGTTAGTTTCAGTTGCTGCATTTTAAGCAATTAAAGCCTAAAAGTGATAGTGGAGGGTAACATGCCAATGCATGCACACGTTCGTTCGTGCTGCTGCTCTTTTTTGGATGCTTTTCTTTGGTCCCTCTGATGATTCAGGGGCTGTCCTGAAACCCAGGCTTTAGACAGAAGGCTTAGTAGGGTTCATGTGCTGTAAACCTTATAATGTCCGATCATAAGATGCCCTTCCCCTTTTGTCTTGTTTTTATATGCCATATAGATATTAATAAACTCAGACCCTCAAAAAGTAGTATAATGCTCGCAACCGCCCCCTGCAGGTGGGTTTTTGTTGGTTTCCCTCGTTTTCATCAGAAAAAAGATTGTAACCCTTATTTTATAATGCCCAAATTATGTCACTGACGTTTGATCGTGCGTAAACCATGAAATTTAGGCTGCAAAAAACCATGGAAAAGAAGACGCCTGTTGGCATTAAGAACGGGAAAAGGCCAGAGTGTCAAAACTTTGACATAGGGAAGCTTAGGTGTTAAAAAGTTACAAAAAAATACATATAAATGCCACTTTCTTTGAAAAATGAGATACTTTAGTGCTAGGTATGACGACTTTGGCCGGAAATCCTATGTGGCAATTGGCTTGCAGGAGAGTTGAGTCGGTAAAGAAGAAACAAAACGACATCGTTTTGCCTCTTATTTGAATTTTAATATAAATGTTAATTACATTAAATTTAAAATTAAATTAAAGGGGTAAGGGGCAGGAGTTGTAGAACAGCAAGGGCTATGCAAACCCTCGTTGTTGCTGCCCCAACGTCGCCAACCTCTCGCGACGGTTGAGGGAGAGTCGGCTAAGGTCACCAAGCCCTCAACTCTTCTCTCCCTTTTTTAAACATTTTATTATTATTATAAATTTAATTTAATTAATAGTTATATCAAAATTCAAATATGAGATATAACAACATTGTTTTTGGCTTATATGACCACGTCAGTGTGTAAAATAATGTCATTTTATACTTATTTCACTGAAAAAATGTCATGTCAATATTTTGATTGGATTTTTTTGCCATTGACACTTAATTGACTTATTTTGCTTTAATTTTGACACTTAAGCGTACAATTCCAAACTTTTAACACCCAAAACTCCAAGTATCCTTCTCCTTATTAAGAACTTGGTGTTAATTACAAGGGATAGCCCTTGACGTGCGTTGTCTTAGTGACATGCCAAACGAAGTATGGAGATGTAACATCGGTTTGGTAGATTTTTCGGCCGGCAAAAAATGAGAACTTTAGCTGCGGATGAAGAGAGGACTGAAAACCCTTGCATAAATGAGGGAGAGGTTGGAGGGGGGGGTGTTCAAGGATAAAACTAACATCTGAGGGCTGAAGAGTCACAACAACAACAATCTTTCTAGCTAATCGCAGTTGAAAGTGGGAAAGATAGGGTTAGCCATTTATCAGCAAGCAATCAAGAGCATCATGTGCCATCTCTTCTTAGATACTAACACGAGTTATCCGTAACTCGTGTTGACTAGTCTCTGCCAATGCTTATAGATCAATCCATCCATGTACATTTCCGCACAAACAATATCGGGCATGGCCCTCAAAATTCGCTTTGAATGGAGATGTTGAAGAAATCTATTGCATCCGGACCGAATTGAGTGGACCACTCATCCAACCATCAAGAGATGTCGCTTTTCCTCCCCAAAACTATGATCGACCATGCTCAAGCTGCTTGCCCAAAACCATCGGCTCAATCAAAATAAGACGGTTATCAAGGCACAGTATCTGAATATTTCTCTCTTTTAGACTAGGCGCCATCTTCACTCTCTGCAGCCAGCATCTCCCCTCATGTGAAACTCAGTTTAAATGAATAACGACAGCAATATTTGCTCTCTTTTAGCTCAAGAGAAGCTTCACCCATTGCTGGGTATTGCAGCAGGCAAGAGAGGAAAATTTGATAAGTAAACCGATACCTGCCTTGCATTACATAGATAAGTTACAACAACCGATCAGAAAACCAATCGAGAGAAATTTAGCCACAGGTGAAATTTATAGCGACATTGATACTACTTGACCAATATTTGGTCTTCAATTTTTAGAAGACAGCTCTCGCTTGGGGGGTACAAAAACTGTCTTACCATGCCCCCAATGAATAATTAGGCCCATTCAACTGAGCAACAAATCAGGGTATAGGGATTGCAAATTACCTTTTTACCCTTGACATTTAAAATATGGATTGTCCACTGATCTATGACCACACTTACCTTTGTTTCCAACACATAACAACTAAGACAAAGGGTTTGACCCAAAAAAAAAAAAAAAGGGGACAAGGGAAAAATACAAAGTGGGGGGGGGGGAGTTGATCAACTAAATTCTAAAAACACCATCTAGCAGTTTCTAACTCTTACATCTCTTACAGATAGGTCCCCTTAAGCTTTCCTTTGCAGATGGGCATTCTTGTCCGATTTTCCTGAATGCTTATAAGTTCACTGGAGGACTTCCCTAAAACCATCACAACTACTTCGTGTCAGGAAAGCCAATATATTAATTAGTCCAAAACCAAAGAAAAATTAAGGCATAATCATAACCATTGACTTGTAAGGGAATGGAAAGTGAAATTTCTCACTGTAAAAATCTCATTATAAGCAAATTCCCATTGCAATTACCTTGAAAAGAAGATCGTAAGCAATGTGTTCCCATGGCAGAGATATAGACATCAAGCAGCATTTTAGGGGTATCATGAGTTCATCATCATGACTAGTGGTAGCTGAGGCTACAGCATATGCATGCTTAGCCGCCACAGATGCCACAGATGCTGCTTTCCGAACAATTGAGCCAATCCCGAATCCTCTGTTAGATACAGAAACTGGTGAAAAGGGGCCCACATCCTCATTGCTTTGATCTGATATTGCAAGATCGAGAGTCAGGAATGGATTATCAATACAAACCTAGTCAATCTATTCCTCTTCCCAGTCGATGATTTTTGTTTTCCCTTTTCTGGATAAGCCAATTGAATGAGTCACAACCATGTGGATAAAATGTTGTGCGGAATGTGGTGCATTAAAATCAAATGAAAGAACAGTATATGCAACGACCCCCAACCCTGACCCCACCTCCTCCCCTCCCCCCCCCCCAAAAAAAAAAAAAAAAAAAAAAAAAAAAAAGAAGAAAAAAAGACATGAGAAAAGTACTAATATCCAGTTCCATTGATTGTACCGAATATCATTCTAGTTACTGATATCGTAGTTATAAAGCTGACAATTGTTCACCTTACTTTAACGAAATGAATTGCAAAATGAAGAAGAAATAGCACTGAAAGTTCTCTCCCTTGTGAATGATGTTTGCGAAACACTCAAATCTGAATCAGCAGATGTATCCAAATAAAATTTCACAACGACCAGAGAGCGCCAATATATGTGAAGGGTATAACTCCTACCGATGACACCAGAAACAGCAACCTCAACTTCCCCACGTCCTCCAGGTCCTTTCATATAGAGCCGATCTTGTTTGCCAAGTGAATGGCCAAGTGACCAGAGGCCCCCAAATTGAGACTTTCCAGCTGAGAGAGAGAGAGAGAGTCATAAAACAGAGTCATCAAAATTGTAATAACAAACATAACTGCATGCACAATAACTCAACAGTAAATCATCTACAGCACATATAGCTATTGTTTCTAACAAGAAACAAAAGCCATTGTAATAATATTATCAAATCCTCTCAAGTGTTCTTTGTTTGATGAATAATTATCCTCGCTCACATTAATGATTATCTTCAATTGACAAAGAATACAGTGATCCAAGCATGTAATCCTAATAAGGGCAAGCTTAGTTCGGGGGCTTATGGTTAAAAATGAAACAGCGAGATTCTGCAATGTTAGCACGAACTATTTGCCTTCTAAACTCATGGAAAGTTAAAATATTTCATTCTTATGGAGCTTAATATAAATGCACTAATCCCAAAGTAAATTAGTTGGCACCAAATCTCTTGTCAGAGATTAACGTACACTTTAAATGAGACCATACCCCTTAGTAGATCAATTCTCCTGTAAATGGTATTGAGATAAGGCTCATTTTGGAACGAGGCTATTAGAGAGGGAAAAGGAAGAGGGATGTACTGCTAGTAACCAGACAGCAATTACTACTATCCCAAACTTGACGTGAGCATTTTCCTACACTGTTATGACAATGAAAAAAAACGATCCAAGAAAAATAAGAGTTATGCCATTGAGAAACAATAAATGAAATGATGCGATATCGTACCATTGTATGCTTCTCTAACCATTTGATAGCTGACAAATCCTGAAAAAAGGGTAATCTGAATTCATAAAAACAAGTCAAAAGATGCTGTTTCCAAACAGGAACCTTTTCATCAAATGAAACCTACGCATAAATTAATGAAAAATCACCATTAAACCTTCACCACATCAGTGAATAATTCTTAGCATGTGCAAACAAACTTTCCCATTAACATAATGTGACAAACAATTGGCAGACACCTGATAGTTGAGTGGTCTGCAAATTATGCAAAAAAAAAAACCAAAATCTTGAGATAGGCAGCAGTTTAACAGATCAGGTAAACTCAAAATTAACTTATCCTAGACCTCGACCACCGTTTGACAAGCAGAGGGGGTTCTTAAGCATAACTCAACAGTAAAATAAAGGTTACACAAGAACTAGTAATTTTCCAATCCTTTGGTATATCGAGTGCAGTCATGAGTGCTAAAGAAGTACATGTAATGCCTATCGAACTTCTCATATACAATGACCTAGAATAATATAATTATTAAACAAGAAAAACTGAAAACTTTCTCACTGATGGTATCAAAACAGCAAGTTAAAAGGTTAAAAGAGAAGTAGCTCCTCTCCGATCATTATGCATCCTGAGTGCTAAAGAAATGCATCTAATGCTTATATACTTCCCCATAATGAAAGGCCCTGAGCATATAAAAACTAAACAGGAAAACTGAAAACACTCTCATTGATAATTGAGTCAAATTCCTAAAGAGCTTCTAATAGAACATCTTTGTGAAAAAGAAAAAAGAAAAATTGAAGTACCATAAAGCAAGTAGAAACTTTCATCCAAAACAAAAATTCTTGTAATGAATGATCTGATAGGGCCAATTGTTACAGTGAGGATGCATGATGTACAGAGAATGAGGATAAGTGAGATCCCTAAGTGGCAAGGCGCAAACACTAATCTCAAGAACCTCTATGTCTACATAGTTGCACACATACATGCATGTGAGAAAAACAAAAAGACTTACTCAGCCAAGCAAATGCATCCATGCCTACAATTATGCATGAGAAGAACTGACAGAGATCTACTACATAATTATGTACGCGGACCTTACTGCTCTTGGAGTTGCCAGAACTTGCTTCAGTTCGGAGAGGAGTATCACTACTGGAAATACAATCATTTTGCTCCTTTTGGGTAGGAAATGCTGCTCCATCATGAGCATTTAGTAGAACACAGTAGCAATGGTCTGTTGATGACAAGACCTGCATAGGCGAATGAATGCTGAGATGCTTCAACTGATAGCCACCGACTCAAAATGAAATAGGATATGACAATGTTCTCTGTTTATGTTTTAACTAGTGGGCAAATCTTCTCTTCAAGATCTTGAAGAATCAGAGTATCTTTGTTAGCTGCAAAGGGAATATCACCAACAAAGACAATGGAAATTGCCTAGATGCGAGTCATGGGCCAATCTTTACTTTCACTTCACATAGGTAGGCAGAGGCTTGCATGGTGATAATACAACCACAAAATTATAAAATGAGGAAGGAAGAATGAAACAATATATACAAGACCCCATAGAGATGCAAAATGTAAAAGCATGTACTTCCTATGACTCAAGTTTGAGGATACAAGGATGTGATAAGAACTTTTTAGGATCTAGTAGAAACTTTTCTCAAAAGCTTTGGAACACTATAGGTAAAGGACTATGAAAAATGTGCATTGAACTCTTCCACCAAGGAACATATAGACATAATATCCACATTATGAAACCTTGTACAACCCTATCATGTAGCAATCAACTTATGCTAAACATAGCAAGACAGATTTGATAGGTCATTATTTATGATTTCAACTGAACACAAGAATATGGAACTAGATGCACTTGTTCAAGAATGAGAGCCAAATTAGTGCTATAAGAAAAGTGGCCTCTCGTATGAGCAACGTCACAAAACATGATATAAATATAAATGAAGAAACTTTCACGTTCCTATAAGAAATCAATTCTATTAACTTATCACGATGGCCATGTAGACCATTCTATCATCAAATCGGAAGCATATCATTTCTTAGCAAAAGAGAGCATAAATATGAAGCTATTATCACCAATGTAACAAGTAATGCATAGATAAAAAAAATTAGAATTGTTACCACTGCATCAAACGTGGAGTCAAAGTCGTCAACAGCAAAACAGATATCTGGATAGGCAGGTGTTGTCTCTACTTCCTAGATATGAGACACGACATCGTCAGATAGCAACTCAATTAACAACAGAAAGGGAATTGTAATATCCTAGAACCATAAGGAGAAAAGGCTGCAATGATCAAGAATCAGTAGCTTGCCTTTTTTGAGTCCAAATGGAAATTGACACGACTAGGAGATGCATAAACAGTTTTCACAACCTGCAGAAAATATCAATCTTCAAATTAGAAAACAGAGAAACCCAAAAAAAAAAAAAAAAAAAAAAAAAAAAAACACCACAAATAAGTACTCTAATATACGGCAAATAACTACAGCATAATGGTCTTGTGCTTGTCTCATGACTTGAATAAAGAAATCAATATCGAACCTATTGGCTTGAAAGAGACTGATTAGGGAAAAACTACAGCCTATAGCAGACTAGCAGCTACAGGCAACAGGTTCTCTCAATCCAAGGAAAAGGATCAGGATATGCAGAGATCTATAGCTAAACAAAATTGTCTCACTGAAACGCACAGACAGATCAGTTCTCACTTTAGTCTCAAAGTATACATGTGGCCAGGAATTGAACTTGAGAAGAAATAACATGTCACAACTCCACAGACCCGAAACAGGAGTATCAGAAATACCAACAAATATCTGATAGGTGACAGGACAACTCTCCTGAAAAAGAATATTACTTTTGTTTTCCTGACTATCTTTCTAGCATTTTGGTTAGAACTGAAATAGCAATATATAAGAGCTTTTTAAGAGTAACCAAAGAACAACATGCGTAATCAGCTTAGCTATTTTCTTTTCTTTGAAGGTCGCCTGGGACAGTTCGCAATTGATTGCTTGTCTCTGGACATCTACATAGACAATTCCCACCTTCCCACAACAACCACCCCATCCCTCCCCCCGGGCGGGGGCCCCAACCCCCAACCAAAAAAAAAAAATAAATAAATAAATTCCCCTTCCAGGGATTCCTGTGTCTACTCTTCAGTTGGTCTTCCCAATTCATTAAAAATGGCATGAAAGCAAAGACAAATATATGCATATTGCAAACTTCACTCTTATGTAATACAAATGCAACCCCCAATTTCTCAGGGACTTAGGTAGCATCCACACATGATCTTCCGCACATGAAAGTCCCTTATAAAGGTCAAAAGACTCAAAACAACTTGGAGATGTATGGAGATATGTAATTGAGGGATACATCTTTTAACTCTAATTTTTAGGGCATAAATAAGGTTGCAATGAGTACCTTATATATTGGAGACAGTGGTGTATCTTGTCCTGATTGATGGTTCCTGAGGACTTCATGGCTGCAGATAACAATCAAACAGAAACACAGCTTACATAAATAATAGAGCATTACAGGGAAATAACACCAAGGAAAACCAAGCATGATATCTCAAGTATGTAGCTCCAAGCAGCCTGTGCTAACATTGGTATTTACATATATTCCTTATCTGTGAAAGTTTCACTTCAACAACAACAGCCGCCACCATTTGCAAGTGGAGCCAGTAAATAAAAAACATGCATCTTTCAAAGAGACATGCAGCAACTAAACTCTCCAAGAAGAAACTACAATTAAGATAACTAATATCTCATTATTTAAAAATATGAACCAAAAGGTAGTGATAGGTCCCAACTCCAAACTTACAGCAGAAGAAAAGAAACCAAGATGATATAGAAAGGGTACATTTTAAACTAATATGGATTGCCTTATGGTATCTAAATAGGCCTACCCTAGCCTCTCATCACCTCTAAATTCACAGATACTTGGAAAAATTAAATTAATTAAGATAAGTTTCGAAAATCGCCAACACAATTGATGAGTCAAACTAAAAATTCCCAAATTCCAGTGAACGGCGTAGGTCCGCATGAAAACTTAAAGTAGTTGACTTGCCTGCAAATTGCAACTGTCACAGTAAAGGAGGTGTGTGCAATCAAATTCAAATAAAAGGAGCGCCTCCAGTCCACTTCATCAGAACTATCACCGAGTAACTTATCCAACTGTTTTCAAAAATTAAAATAGCAGTATTATTATACCAGTAGAGACTAACAGCTCATATCAACTGGAAAGTGAATTGCATGTAGAATACTGGAAAACAGGTAAGTGAACGATTCAGAGTGGGTATTTTTTGTGCAGAATTTCCTTTAAAATCTAAAGATGATGAACCAGACCAGATACTTATATTGAGAGGACTACAACAAACAAACGTCTGATTCGAATACACTAGGAGCAGGAAAGAATGACACAAAAAGAAGGCACGTAGTGGTTGAGTCAAATTGTTGTATGTAGCTAGCAAAGTCACTTGTATTTACTATGAGGATACTCCACTCACGAAGTTCACTCTTTAACTTAGTATCTGGTCATGCTAATATTTTGTACAGAGAAGCTTCACAGAAGAGAGCCTAAAACAATATTTGTAGGTTGCAGCCAAGTTGACAGTGCACAATCAGGGAAAGAGAATACAGTAGAATCAGACAAAGCTCAAGTTATGTTCCTTCCATGTACAAAAACGACCAATGTACCCTGTATAAGTTGATAAGGCAAAATTTTTCAGTAGTTTCCTCAGTTTCTATAGACTTGTGGCTTGCCTCAAATCTTTCCTCAAAATCAAGAGCCAACTCGATCTAGGCCATGTAAAAATAATCAGAACTAGTTAGCTAACTGTCCATAAGGTGAAATTGAGATTTATAATTGCAATCAAACCATAGGAGAAATGTTAAGTGTTCCAGGAAATTCAGAAGAGGTTTGGAAAAGTTACAATTCCTATAAAACCTTAGATATGCTCCAATACTAAGCATGTCCATTTGTTCAGTGAGACCTCAATATGTCATGCTGACATATGTCACAGAAATGGCAAACTACGATAAGTACGTTTCCAAGTATGGTAATAAATCTCAATCATTGTGTGTCTTAAATGAAATCTAGTAATTTAAGACCATGCACTATATTAGAAATTCTAGAAAAACTAAATCAACAAAAATTTTAAATTAAAACCTCTTTGGGACCAAGTCACCAAGCGAGAGTAATACCTACTGCATCTTCAGTTTACCCTGACAACTATAGCTTAACATGGTCCGGCTTATACTAGTTCCTCGGACTAGAGTGACATCAAACTACATTCTGCAATGATAATATCAACGTTGGCAAAAAGAAGAGACAGATATTTGATCAACAGAAATCAACATTCAATTCATGCAGAGCTAATCTGATTAGAAGGACAGCACAATTGCATGTGTACTGTGCAAATATGACATACCTAGCTTAACCATCATTTATCAAATCAACAAATCAACAAGATCTAATTCCATTGAGATAAGGGACCGTTATATTACTGTTACAAATAAAGGGTGAGGCATATAAAAAGAGAGGAAAGCAAAATTGAGTAAAGTATAGTAGCTCAAAAGTATTCTCATGCTCCCTTTTACCTCAGAAGCCCACCTGCGTACGAAGTAGGGAGATACACCATCTGGACTCTCATTTGACGGATCATCGTGTGTCCTCTACAGCAGAAAATTCCATGGAGAGCACTTTATTTACTGATGGCAATTAAAAGGTAACACATATAGCATATGTAGATCATGGAATAAAGGCATTGGCTCAAATGGATGATCCACCATATGGATAATACACATTCCAGTTGACTGGTGATAAGAAAATAAGGTTACCATTTTTCTGACAAAAAAGAGAAGGTCATCATCCTGCCGCCCCCTCAACTCCTTCCCACGGATAAAATAAAAATCGAAAACATCATGCCAGAACTTTGGATCCATTTCGACATCCGATGGGTCTTGCTCCTCAACATTCGTCTTCCCTATTAAACTGGAGTGCTTCTTCACCATACACAACAGTTCATACCTGTAAAATAGTGCCAAAAAAGGCGTCATAACTCATAAGGTCACTGTTGCCCATCTGCATCCCCAAGCTAAGCCACGGAGCACATCTTCGTGCATCGCGGTCTGTATCTCACACAGGTATGCGCATGCATGTAGAATTTTCTACCCGGGGAACAACAATCACACTGTCTATACCACCACAAGCTTAAACCGCTCATTGCAAGAACCCGAATCGCACTAAACCCCTGCTACCACACGCCGCATCCATCCATCCATCCCCCGCAGAACTCAGAATTCCAACTTCAGGGCCAGAATCAACTAATTGCAAAGCACAGGCAACATCAATTTTTAGCAACAAACGAAAGACTTCCGATTCAATCCGCGATCTCCCGATCCCGACGCTACCTACGACTCGTCGAAAAACGAGAGAACATCCAGACGAACAGAAATAACGGCACTGAGCTCGCAAGTGTAAGCACCTAGTAGGAGTGTCGCCCTCGTCCCCGACCATTTCTCCTCAGATTCGAATCCCTTCGCTCCTCTCTCTTTCTCTCTCTCTCTACCTCCGACTCCGGGGCCTTCCTCCGGTCGAATCGATGGCGGGATCGGAAATTAGGGTTCGCGGACGGCGAGGGGCTCGAGCTGAGAGCGCGTGCGCGGCGGATCCGCTCCGCGACGGTGGCGACGACTTCTCGACCTCGCTGCTTGGCGTGGAGGAGGAGCGCAAGTGGACATGCCGGGGAGGTTTTTATATGGTGCGCCGGAGCTGCGTGAGGAGAACGTACAATCGCTTTGGCGGGACGACAGGTATCGGCGGCCCGGGGGCGTTTTCGGTATTTCGCCGCTCCTGCCGGTCGTGGTTTGAACGGTTACGGCTCAGCATTTTCTGGGGGCCAGAAAGTCGGAGACTAACGTTAGCGTATAAGATCTTATTTTCTTATTTTCATTTTCAGGCCTTTGATTATATGATTTTCGATATCTAAAATAGATATTACAAGAGTCCTCACACAGGAATGCATTATCAAACATATTATGGAATTATATTATCTATAACTGAATATTATATGTAGCACATCAGCCTTTCTCAAGATGAATTATTCAAAAAATGCTAAATTTATTACGTTTTTATTAATTTAGTTCTTAGCATTTTAATTTTATCGATGAAGTCCTAAATCTTTTCATATTTTGCCAATCCTATTAACATGATTAATTTTAATCGAAAATTACTAGCATAGATTTTATATAGCCACTACCCTCACCTATGGCTTTCGTGCCCTCACTAGATTTGAGGGTGGCAACGCAAGCAAGAGAGGGTTTTGATACATGTAGGAGGGGCGGCCCTTGTTTGAGGGTGGAGACCTTTGGTAGCCATCGATAAAGCTTGGTTATGGCTGGCGAAGGAAAAAAGGAAAAAAAATAAAATAAAATAAAAAAGGAAAAAAATTAAGATATAATAAAAAATTATTCATGTTAATGTCGGTTGTTTCATGTAAGATGCCCGAGATCGATATCGGTGATTTTTGATCAAAATTGACTAAATTCAATCAATATAATTAAAAAATTTAAGATTGAATTGACAAAAGTACAATAAATTTATGACTTTTTTTGGACAATTTTCCTTGTAATTTTGATTCTTTTATAGATGTAATCAATGAAATTCCTTGATCATTTTTCATTCAAACATGACTCCATGTGGCACGTCTATTTGTATTTTGAAAATATGTCGCGTCTTATGAAAATATGCAGGAGTCCTAATTTGCAACATTTATACACGTGCAAATTGGCTGATGATGCCTAATTTGATGGTACATGCTTAGGAGAGCCACGTTATTATTGCTCGATCTAGTTTTTTTTTTTTTTTTTTGAACATATTGCTCGATCTAGTTTTTATTTTTTTTTATTTTTGGTCGATAATATTGCTCGATCTAGTTAGACTAGGATATTTTTGTCCTTCTGACCTCATATAATGAGGTGCTTGAAAGTTGATAATATTTCTAGGGAGCATGGCCACAATATATTTTTTTAAAAAAATATATTAAAAATTCATGGCATGCAATAGACTTTCTAATGTAAATATTTAAACAAGCAGAATAACGGTCTAAATAAATTATCACATATCTTAGGCTTGTCTTAGCAGAATAAAATCACATTTTTGTATTTTGTTTCAAATGGTTAATTTAAGCATTACGACGATCTATCTATTTATATAAACCTAAACCGACAGAGTAACAACTTATTTGCATAACAATTTTAGCATATCTCTAACATTATAACAAGATTGGTTTTATTTAGGGATTTAGAACCCTCGTCCTTCATCGTGCGAATCTCCTTCAAAGATTTATTAATACTAGTATTTATTAGGGTTAATATCACAAAAATTTCAAATTTGTACACTTGCAACAATTTTATGCCAAACTAATTTTTTCACTACAAAAAATTCTAAACTAGTATTTCTATGATAAATTTATCCAAAATTATAGACTTATGACAAATTAAAAAACCTAAACCTAAGACGTACGTGACGAATTTTTTCTTCGATTAATCTCACGAAAAACTCAAAATTGATACATTTGTGAAAAACGAATAATAAAACCCCAATTTAATACACCACTCAACTATCATGTGTCATCTAACTCAACAATTTTCAGGAAAATATTTTTATTATTTTTCAGCATTTGGTTTATTAGGAAAATGAGTTAACGGAAAATGTTTTCCTAGTCAACGGAAAATATTTTTCTCCTAAAGCTTAAATTCAGGAAAACGAGTTATTCTTTGAAAGAACCGGAAAACGTTTTCCAAAATGTTTTAAGATCCTTGTTTAATTAAAAAATTATTATTAAAAAATTTCTAATTAAAAATTTTGAATTTGTTATTATTATATATTTCCTTTTCTTTATTCTTTCTTTTTTATTTTCTTTATTTATCTGTGAATGTAAACCCTAACTCCTCCTCTCCTTTCCTTCTCTATCGCACTCTCCCTTTCGTCACCGCCGCCTCCTCCAATCCTAGCCCCTCTTGCACTCCTGTTGGCTTTGCTTCCTCCTCTTTCTCTTTGTCGACATCTTCTATACCTTCAATCATTTTTCAAATGCAATCCAAATATCAGAAAATATTTTTAATTACGTATCACTAAATAAAGGAAAGCGGTTAGTTTTCCTAGAAAATAGTTTCCCCAAAAATATTTTCCAAAAACAATACGTTTTCCATGAAACAAACATACCCTAAGTGAAAACTAACAAAAGATAAATCTAATTACATGTATATTATTTTGGGAATTTTTGTTGTCAAAAAATTAATTTTGAGTTAAATTTGTCATACATTTATGAATTTAAGATTTTTCATAATATTAACATTACATATAATGGAAACTTCTGTGTATTGGACTTACTCATTCTACAGAGTTTCAAATGAGCCTAATAATTTCAACTAACGTCTTCTTAAGTGGCATGCCAAATTGAGTACACACAAGCTTTTTACACCCAACTCTCATCTTTGCAAATACGAGCTTCCGACATGATCCGCATGTATATTCACGATCTCTTGAACGATTTCCTGAAGCGCGATTTCTTCTTTCAATATCGACGTATGCGAAACTCCGCGGATCATCACCACCTTGAACGGCTGTTTCCGATTCTCCTTCCACAAAGACTCGAGCGCTAACAAGCTCGCCATGTTCACCGTGCCGTCCCCATCGCCGTACACCACCTCCGGTTGCTCGTCGAAGCCCTTAGCCCTGCTCCTATAAATCAACTTCTCCGGCGTCTCCACGTTCGAGCCGAACACGCACGTCACCGGCACCTCCGGGACCGCCAATCTCTCTATGAGAGGCAGAATTCTCGACTCATATGGTCGGATTCCTTCTGGAAACCCAATATCGTTTAGAAACTGCGCGATGTCGTGAGCCGTATAGTTTGCAAATGGAGAGATCACGAGTGGCTCTTCATTGTCGAAGACTTTCGGGGATGGAAGGAGCCATAGATTGCTCTCAGAGCTCCTTTGCTCTCCGCGTACTATTAATGGATCGACCAACGGAACTCCAAGGGCGTTGCCGGAGGCGAAGGTGAGCAATTCGTCGACGGTGCCGCCCCAAGGGGCGGAGAGGGCAATGAAGTGCTTGATGTGCCTTTGAAGCCACGATTTAGAGTTTCGGTTGAGAAGTTGGAGGGCAAACAGGCCTCCCAGGCTATGAGACAGAAGGATTACCGGCTTGCCTTTATTGGATGCGGTAGCCTTCTCGATTAAGTCCTTGAGGTCTTGCAAGAACTTGGAGCCGACGCGAGACGGGTGGCTGTCGGCGGCTAAGCCATACCGGAAGTCATAAGGAGCTCCGAATAGGGTTTTGCCGTCGACATACCCAACTTTTTGGAGGGATTTAACCAGAGTTGCCATGTATGCTGTGACTTGCCTGCAACATACTCAATAAGTTGTTTAACAGAACACATCATACATACATGCATCAAAACTCTATATACTCAAAATCACTATTATAGAAATCAGAAAATAACATGGTTCGCCTCACATCTCATGGTCTAATCAAACAGAATATTCACACTGGATTTAACATATTCATATCGTATCTCGTCTCAATCATTTTGATCTAAAGACATTATGGTTTTGTACAAATTGAGTCCAAGACCTCCCATTTTATCAATGGAGGATATCTCACGCCCCACCAATCCCTTAAAATTTGCTCACAACATCTGCAACTTCAATAATATCTTTTTCATCCCCTATATGACAAATATCATTATCCACCCTACAGAAGTTCACACCTTACCAAGCGGTCAACACTTTGCACTACTTAAAAACACTTTGCAATTAGAAAAAAAAAAAAAAAAAAAAAACAAATAAGAGAGACACAAAAGATATAAGCTAAAAGTGCGAACCAACGTGGCATTCTCATTTTCTTTTTGAACGGAAAAACTAACTAAAAATATATATAGCTTAGCAATCTAATTGCACAAAATTAAAAAAGTCGAGGAATCAGATTGGACAATTTACATTGGTGTAGGGACTTTTGGTGCATTCTTTTTTTTAAGAAAAAAGTTATCAAAAGACTATTTTCGAAATTCATCCTTCGTTTGGAAGATGGGAGCTAAATAATAGAAAAAATTCGGACCTTCGGCCTAAGTGCTGGCGGAGAAAGGTGATTACTACGACAATAATCGGACTATAGTTTGCACAAACCCCCGAAAAAGAATGCACAATCATCATTAAACGGATGATGACACCCACATAAATCATTTTCCTTTTTCAAAATCTTGAAATATTCTTTTTGACCTAATGAAAATGCTCATCACGCATAATTTCACGAACAATAAGAAGCTATCGACGCAAGAAATAAATTGATAAATAAAATAAAATAAAATAAAATAAAAAAACATATGCACATTCAAGGTCCCGACCTATAGAGTCAATAGCATATTGATTCATGATAATTTAATCATCGCGTCTATTGTCGATGGTATCCAGATATGTCAGCCGATGAAACGGCCGGCGGTGGGCGGCGAGCGATCTTACTTGAGATAGGGGTCGAGGTGGAGCAGCGACTCCATGGACCCGAACCGGCTCACCCGGGTCTCGACCCCGGGGGCGTTGTAGTAGTCGTCCGACCCGGGGTCGTAGTACAACGACATCCGGTCCGCGAAGCACTGGGTGAACGGGGCGAGCAGCACGCTGGGCTCGAACCACAGCCGGAACCAGCCGTCCCGGTCCCGGACCGGCGGGAACAGCCGGCTGCAGAGCAGGCTGGAGGACTTGTACTCCCTGGTCAGCCGGGCCTCCAGCTGGTTGCCGCCGCTCCCCGGGACGACGACCAGGGGGTGGAGGTCGGCCCTCGCGTGGCACGCGCACAGCATCGCGGCCGCCCAGATGATTCCGGTCGCTACCCCGGCGAGGAGCAAAGAGCCGCGGTCGTTCTTCATCTGCTGGGTCAGCGCTTTTTGCTCTGGCCCCGGCCCCTTTCTTCGTCGTCGTTATGCGCAGAGAGAGAGAGAGAGAGAGAGAGTGGCCAGTGATGGTCGGATCCTTTCCTTATCATGGGAGGAGAAGAATGGGATGCGTGGTGGAGGATTCGCCATCAATGCGTTGGGTTTGGGCTTGAAGAGGAGAGGTCTGGAAGCGATGGACTTTTTGGGCCTTTGAGAGATCTCTTCTTGAGCCTTTTCTGGTTGTCTTCTCTTCGTTCATCTTGAACATCTCAAGGTCCGTCAAAACACCGCGTTATCAGCTAACTGGATTGACATTCATCTACCTACCAAAAAAAATGAGAAGATTGACATTCATCTACAACGATTCGTCCTTTGTCGTGTGCGTGGCGTGGTCAATACTAAAACATCAAGAAAACGAGAGATCCGACACATTTCATTTTTATCGGCAAAGTTTGATAGTTTAAAATTTCCTTTTCATCTTGAAATTTTATACATACAGAATTTGATAGCTTGTTGTAGTTGGTGATGAAAGATCATGCGATCTTCATTATTCCAAGTTGGACCAAACCCGTGAATTTTGGAGAAGAAAATTTTCGAGCCCGAGTCGGCTTGGTTGAGGCATTTTTGCGAGTGTGGAAAAATGATAACCCACAACTACATGCCACATCAAATTTTTCTTTTTTTCTTTCATGGGTCCATAGGTCCAAGTTCATTTTTTTATCTAGAGAGAAAATTTTAAATAAAAACCCGAAATGCCCTTAATTTCTCAAATAATGACTATAAGTGCCCTCATTTTTTTAAATAATGATATAAAGTGAATATTGTTCTTAAATAATAACTTGAAATAGCCATGTTAGTCTTGAAGAAGGACCTGACTTGGTTAATGGCATTTTTGTCCTTCATTTTCTCATATATTCTTTTATTTTTCATTTTTTCTATTTTTCTATTAGAAAACTAAAAAAAGGCTAAAACTTATATATAAAAAAAATTAAAAAAGAGGCAGGAGGACTGGCAGCCCTCCATTGCTTGTGGCCCCAGCTCCATCGATGGGGCGTCGACTATGACCGACGGGGTCGCTAGCGCCTAGGTGAGGGCTAGTTGGCCCCCACTTTGTTGTTGGAAACTCGATGGTAATAGCATAGAGATCAAACATATACCAATAAAATTATTTGAGTTTTTTGGAAATCCCTCTTTTGGAAAGAAAGTCAAAAGATGAATAAATAGAAATTTTGGATGTAATTCGTCTGGAAAAGACCACCATAATAGTTGAAACTACAGAAATGATATTACTACATAAGTCTTCCAAGATTTTCAAAGAGAACACTGTTTTGGATGAGCATAGGGATTTTTGGTGGGTATGTATACGAAGACCATTTGGGCTTTATTTCTCGGGCCTTAAAACCACCTCTTGAGTTCCTCTTGTAAGATTGGATCTAAAATACTCATCTCAATAGTGAAAAATCTTTAGATGTCTAAAATAGAAATTATAAAAAATCCTAATATAGGAATGCATTAAATAATCATACATATTTTGGAATTGTATTTTTCAATCTATAACTAAATATTGTGTGTAGTAACTCAACCTTTTTTAGAGAAAATACTTGCACTTTTGTCAATTTAGCTTTTAACCTTTCAATTTTATTAATAGAGTGATAAATTTTTTCACATTTTACCAATTGAGTTAACACGATCAATTTTAACTGGAAATCGTTAACATAGATACTAGAGACATTAATGAGAGTGTCATTGCCCTTGCTCATCACGGGTGAGGGCTTTCGCGTCCTCGCTAGATCCAAGCGAGGGCCACGATGCCCTTGCTTGGCATAGGCAAGCGAGGGAGGGTTTTGATGCCTATGTGAAGGGCGGCCCTCACTTGAGGGTGGTGACCTTTGCTAGCCATCGATGAAGCTTGGTGATGGTTGAAGGGGAAACAAAAGCTAAAGAAAGGGAAAAAAAGAAAAAAAGAAAAAGGAAAAATATTCAAATAATTAAATAATAATAATAATAAAAAGATATTATTAAAAATTGTCCATGCCAATGCCAACCATCCCATGTAAGATGCCGGACATCAACATTGGCAATTTCTAGTTGAAATTGACTAGATTGATTCAATTGACATAATTAAAAATTTAGGAGTGAATTGACAAATCCACAAGAGAAACATGACTCCGTGTGGCACGTGTATTTGTATTTTGAAAATATGTCGCATCTTATGAAAATATGCACTGAGTCCTAATTTGCAACGTTTATACACGTGCAAATTGACTAACGATGCGTAATTTAATGATACATGCTTAGGTTTGAAATTAAGGGATCCCGTGTATTATTGCTCGATCTAGTTGGACAAAGATAATTTTGTCCTTCCGCCACGTATGATAAGTTGCTTGAAAGTCGATGATATTTCCAGGGAGCAGGGCTACAATATATTTCTCCAAAAATATATTAAAAAATCATGACATGCGTGGATCCTTGGCTCCCCATCCGAGGGGCCTTAGCCCTCTGGGCGTTCTTCATCATCTGGGTCGGCGCTTTTGTTCTGGCCTTGCCTCTTTCGTCGTCGTTATGCGCAGTGTGCGAGAGAGAGAGTGGCCAATGATGGTTGGATCCTTAGCTAGCTAAGTAAATGGTTCGATTCAATTCGATCTTTTTGAAATATGGAACCGAACCAAACTAATAAGAAAATTTATTGAACCAAATTGAAATCCGAATTTTTGGCTTCGTTTGTTTCGCGGAAAAGAATTTCCGGAAAACGTTTTCCTGATTTTCCTGTTCGTTTATGAAAATGAATTAAACTTATAGAAAATGTTTTCCATCCAAGGAAAAAGTTTTAAAGTAAGGAAAAATGTTTTCCACTTTTGAAAAGTAGAAAACATTATCCTCACTTTATCCCTCTTACCTCACACCTCTACAAATCTTCATTTTCTCCTCTAATTTCTTCTTCCTTTTTTTTTTTTTTTTTATTCGAATTATTTTTAGTTTTCTTTTTCTTTTTTAATTTGAATTATTTTTAATTTCTTTTTTTTTTTTTTATTTGTTTTCTATCTTCTTCTTTCTTTGGCTAGTTGTTGAACAGGGTCAACCTCAAACTCATCGATTTTAAACTCGCGCTCGACAATCTAGCGAGCCTCGAGCTGACACTCGCTCTCGTCAATTTGGTGAGCAAAAAATATTTTCCTTACCGAACATCGAAAAATATTTTCCGAAACACTTTCAGGTTTTAATAGAACACTGAGAAAATATTGTCATTTTCCCAAAAATGACTTCTTGGAAAATATTTTCTGAGATGGCCATTTTCCGCGAAACGAACGGACCCTTTGTGTTTGTTCTTTTTCCTTTAAATACACCCCTTTTTATAATTTTTTTTTAAATCAATTTTTTATTCCTTTTCTTTCTTTTTTTTTTCTTCTTCTTCTTTGGCTGGTCACCAGCCCTAGTGGCAGTTGGCGATTGGCCAGAGGCTAGCTCGAGCCTCGCCGACCTATGGCAAGGTCGAGCTCACTTAACGCCGACAAGCTTAAGCCCCATTAGATCTAGTGAGCTAGGCGGGGCTTGAGCTATGCTAGAGGTCGCTAAAGTCGCCTCACCAACCTGTGGCGAGGCTTGAGCTCGCCTCTAGCCAGTCGCTAATTGCCACCATGGCCGGCGACCGGCCAATGTTGATGAAGAAGAAGAAAAATAAAAGAATCGAAAAAAAAAAGTTTAAAAAATAAAAGAAAAAATAAAAATTGAAAAGTTTAGATTTCATCGATTTAGTTCATTGACCAAACCAATAAAAACTGAACCGGTTAAAAATATTTCGATTTTCAATAACAACCAAACCAAATAATGATTGAACTTAATAATCGAATTTTTCGATTCAGTTCCGTTTTTAGTTCGATCAGATTTTCGGTTTGGTTTTTCACACCCCTACTTGCCATGGGCGGAGACGAATGTGATGCGTGGTGGAGGATTCGCCATCAATGCTTTAGGTTGGGCTTGAACGAGAGGTCGGGAAGTGTCGGAATCGGGCCTCTGAGAGATCTCTTCATTGGCTTTTTTTTTTTTTTTTAGGTCGACCCTCATTTACAACCATTAGCCCTTTCGTCGTGTGCGGAGCTTGGTCGATGTTAACTTCATCGAGAAAATGGAGGATCCGATGCATTTCATTCTCTCGCGTCTAAACAACCGGCACGTGACTGACGACATTAGTGGGTGCTGCTGAGAATGACAACTCACCCAACAATGTCGCTTTGGGTTCCAAGGACAAAGATGAAGTTGGTATATACTGCATATTGGCTCGGTGAACTGCGCAACCGGGGTCCGTCTTCCTCTTGCTCCGCCTAGCCATTGACGTCGAGGTCTCTTGCGAAACTGCTCGCGAAAATCTCCCCATTCCTCCTGAGTGTCAAGCAAACATCGTCGAGCATCGCATAAGATTGATGAGTCCTGAGCATGATCAATCGATTAGGGATTTGAGCTTAGGGCCTTCTGGAGCTGGGCAAGCAAGGGCTTCTGCATTGAAATGCCAAAAAAAAAAAAAAAAAAATTGCCTCTTTGATCTTTGATGTCAACGTCAACACTAGTCCAGCGTATAGGACGGTTAGGTATACACATAAGCATACTTTGAGAATAAATTGATCGAATAAATTTAGTTGGCAAACTATCACAATGTTTAGAAATCAATTAATAAGATTAAAATATTTAAAGTTAAGTTGATGAAAATATAATAAGTTTAGGATTTTTTAGATAATTTTTTCCATCATCCAATGATGGGTTGGAGGAGGATTTGCCATCCACGGCATTGGGTTGAGCTTGAAAGAGACGTCGAGAAGTGATTGGTCCTTTGGGAGATCTCTTTTATGAGCTTTGGTTGTTTTCTCTTCATTTATCTTAAATATCTCAAGATCATTTAAAGCGTTATTAACTGACTCAACTGGCATTAATATACAACAATTCGCCCTTTGTCGGGCGTGTGGTACAATTAATATTAACATCATCAAGAAAACGAATCTGACGCATCTCATTTTCATTAGCAGATTGATAGTTTTAAATTACGTTATTGATTGACTTGATTGGCATTAATAGCACAATTAATATTAACATCATCAAGAAAATGACGGATCTAACGCATTTCATTTTCATTAGCAGATGGATAGTTTTAAATTTTATTTTCATCTTGAAATTCTACATATACGAAATTTGATATTCTGCTGAATTCGGTGACGAAAGATCATTTGATTTGATGTTAATCATTCCAAATCAGACCAAATCCATAATTTTTTTGAGAAGAAAATTTTCGAGCCTCGGTTGGGTTGGTCCGGACTTTTTGCAGGTCTGGACAAACGGTAACCCGTGACCACATGCCACGTGAAATTTTACTTTTTCTTTCTTCGTGACTTTATAGGATCTGAATTCTTTTTTAGTTAGATCTATTGACAAGTGGCGAAAGACGCCTTGCGGAGACTTTTCTTAATCAAACATTCTCTCGAAATGCAATGAGCAAATTCATCTCCCCTACGTGCTGCTATTCACCCACTTTCATTTTAAGTGCAAAATTTAATTGCGCTCTTCAATTTCGAGTCCAAAAGCTAGGTCAATCCTATCAATTTTTCAGTTCGAAGTTGCCCGAGCTCGAGTTATACAGCTGCGCGGCTGCGGTATTCATCTAGTAGGAGCTTAGGCTAAAAGTCAAATGGTAGACCCACTTCGGCAGTGGCCAAAGAAATGAAGTGGTTCAACGCTTGCGTAATTTTCAAGTCCATTTGCTTCTAGAAGAAACGAAAAAACTTTCAAGCAAGTCCCTAATCACCCTATTATAGTCACAGGGTAGAATTTTCTTCAGCTACCGGATTTGATTTTCTGCGTAGCCTCTCCCGTTGTTTTAGGAAAACTACTTTTCAGTAATTATTTTTTGATTTTTTCGGTATTTAGGTGATGAAAAACTAATCGATTTATGGAAAATATTTTTTATGAACTGAAAATAAGAAGCTTAAATCAAGGGGAAGCTAACTTCCCTTTCTGGCAAGAAGGAAAATTTTTTCTCTAAATCACTAAATAAATGAAAATTAATCATTTCCCTTGAAAATGATTTTCATATAAAATATTTTTTTATTATTAAATTTTCACTGAAAACAAATGCATCCTAAATACATATACCAATGACAAGCTAAGTTTATCATCTTATAAGTTACAGTATAATTTGAATATATTAATGAAGTAATAGTGTGATTTTGAATATACTAGAGTTAATTTGATCTGGTGAATCAAATGCACAAGGTTCAATTAATGCCAACCCCATGGTTCCATTATCGAGCTTTTATTTCCCTTTCACCATGGGCCCCCCCAACCACATCTTTGGATCCTTGTCTTGAACATTACCGCAAAGTGTTAGGTATGTGAGTTGAATATAATAGAAACTTAGGGCCAATTAGACAACGCAAAATAAATAAATAAATAAATAAAATAAGCAAAATTGGTGGGCCGATTTGCAATGATTCCTACCTGATTCTTACAGAAATAATTTTAAAAAATTATAAAGATAAGGGCGGGGATCTGAGCAAGCCAAGTGTTGAAAAACTGAAGAAGGCAAAGGAAATATTTTCTAATCTTCTTATTTTTTTAAAAAAAATCTTTTTGCCTTTACCTCTGTCATGCATATCCACCAGGACCACCACACCAGGAATTTGTGTAGTCGCCCCCCCTAGATTTTTCCTATAATCCTTTCCAATGGGCTCTTGGGAAAAAAAAGTCCAAAACCACTTTCCTCTTCTCTATCTGTCCCACCCACCATTTTTTCTTGAAATGACACAAAACAACCTCTTCATGTCAATCCTTTTCTTACACGACCCAATCTATAATCATGAGTCTCAAGGATAAGATTGTGAATTTTAATGACAACGATGGTGAGATGATAAATATAAAAAAAAAAATCAATTAATCCATAAATATGAACCGACTTCAAATGACTTTTGAGGGTGTCTACATGAGCTCACTATTTCCTAGTGTGGGATTGGTATGACCAAGCTTGAAATTATATGTACATTGATATTGTTATACATAATAATGATGAGAAATTACTACTTTCACTTGTTTTAATAGGTTAATTAAGTATGTTACGTGAAATAGAAAGGCTCGTGTCAGATTTTACAAAAAGAAAAAAGAAAATCAGTCTGAGTCTTAACATATTTTCTTAGGACTTGATTATTAATGATATTCATTGTATTACAAACAATTGATTGACGTATGTAAAGTAAAGATGTTATAACATGCATTGAGTGCATCTCATGCATGAATTTTGACAATTCACTGGATCAACAAAAATTTAATTACACTTAAATTGGTTTTTCAAATGTTCAATCGGCATATGTTATTCTTTTAGGTGCACATAGTCTCAATGTGCAATTCTAAAGTTGAAATCGAGAAAACAACTCGAGGACAGATTAAGAAAATCTGAAAACGGGGAGCCAAACAACTCTTTGAAATCGAACTAGCGTAGGACCCGAATTGGCCGATTCTTTCTGTTTTGGTAGAAGACTAAAAGCAAGAGTGAATTAGGTGTCTTCTATTTCTTTGAGAAGAAAAGATTTAATAAAATAAAAATTAGCTTTGATCCTATCAAAACCCAATTCTAGTCTCGGCTCTTGTCTGGTTAACCAGAATCAATCAGTTCCCAAATTTTCCACCTGTGAACCTACCCCAATTCCGGTCAGTCACCGAGTCGAACAAAAATCATTGCTCACCCCTAATTTTTTCCCAAAATCGCATCAACATTTTTTTTTTTTTTTGTGATCCGAGAAACCACCAGATAAGTTACCTTGCGACGCGCTGGGATTTCGAATCCCTTCCCTTCGTGAGGGGGAGGAGGCCCAAAGTCAACTGCGCCACCCAGGTGGGTGGTAAAATCGCATCAACATTTTTGTTAACTATTTCAGACATGAGAAATTAGTTATGGAGTGTTATATATATAGATGCTAAACTACACCGACATAAGATAAGAGTTCTAGCACGTCAGGTTCACCCACAAAAGAAGAAAAATGATCGAATTTCCACAGTTCGCCTAGCGACGGTCCGTACAAAAAACAAGTTTCTCTCTCTCTCTCTCTCTCTCTCTCTCTCTCCTCGCTTCGTCGCCATTTTATAAACGCCTTCAACAACTTCTTCCATCTCCTCGCCTCCCCACTCTCAAGCCACAACCCACCAGAGTAGACTCCGCACCACCGCCGCCGCCCAACTATGAGACCCGCCGCCGCCACAGCCCACCGGAAGACCTCCCCGCTCCGCCACCTCCTCGGGGCGCCTCTCCGCGCCCTCTCCCGGGCCCGCGACCTCTACGTCCGCAGCATCCTCAGCTGCGCCTCCGCCGTCGGCCACGGCCACGTGGCCTGCCCGGGCGGGCAGCACGCCCCCCTCCCCCGGAGCTTCAGCGTCGGCTCCTCCCGCCTCGGCGAGGGCGGCGGCGGCGTCGCCGGGCAGGAGGACGACGACTTCAGGGAGCTGGTCCGGGCCGCCTCCGCCCGGACGCTCGGGTACAGCGCGGAGGAGCTGGAGGCCGTCCTGCGGGAGATCAGGAAGAGCCGGCCGGGGCCGGGGCCGGGGGGGAGGGTACTGCCGAAGAGCTGCAGCGTCGGGATGGGGAGGATCGAGGAGGAGAGGGAGTGCGACTTCGGAGAGGAGAAGGAGAGCGTCCGGAGGAGCCGAAGCTACGCCGTTGTAGATAGTAAATATGCTGCTGCCACTGGCTTTTGATTTTTCCTTCTTTTTCTTCTTCTTTAGTTTCTCTTGTCTGGAAAATGCAAATGATGATTCATCTTTTTCCAATTTTTTTCGTTTTTCATTTCCTCTTGACGTTGGGATTCGAAAGTAGAAGGTGATTTGAAATTGCAATGGGAATTTTTGTGCATATTGTAAAGCAACTCAAATTAATTCGATCATAGATTAGATTCGAAAAGACTTTGCAGATCTCAAACTAGAATGGAATTATTCAAATTCTATATGTGGAAAACTCAAAAATATCGAATTGGTTGGGCACAAATTCTTCACTATGAATCATGTAATTAGAATAAGTGAATGTTGAGATTACGTATATAGATATTGTTCTCCATTCTAAATTCTAATGACATTACCAAGAAATTCCGAAACGGTAGAGAGGGAGATAGGACCAAAAGCGAAAGTAAGCGAATGGGAAAATAAATATTTAGTTTCTCTACCATAAGGCAAAATGAAAATTCCCTTTGTACATGAGGAGAAAATCAATCTTAATTGTTTTGAAGTGGGAACACATGTAATTATTTTTTTTTTCCAAAATTTGCATAGATCGCACCAAATTGAATAGAAAAAAAAATATCTGAATTTTGTTTTTCCAAGTTGTCGGGACCCGCAAATAGTCATTCGCTCGGCACGATCCAATCCAAAATGGGGAAGAAAAGATATCATTGAAAAAATAAAAAAATTTCTCATGTCCTCCTGATCTTGATTTTTGAAGGAAGAAAATTCCATTGATCTTTGTTTTCCTACTTTTGCAGCATTGATAAAATATTAAAAAAAAATCCTTGGACCGTCCGGCTTTTAAACACGTGGATATAGCCTTATCCTGGTGTCGTGCTCGGCCCGGCATTACGACATACACCTTGGATGCAACACGTTGGCCTTGGATGCATCCGATAACTCGCGTGGACCGTTTCAGCCTCGGCCCCCCCGCCTCCACGCCACTTTGCGTTTGCCGATCGAAGTTCCAAAATCCCATTAGAAAATCGAAGGTCGCCGCCCGCTGTGGCGGCGGTTGCTTGTGAGGTTAACCCTCGCGCGAAGTTGAAAAGGACCAGCGATTCGCTTTAGCGTGTCATGATCGCATTTCCGACCCGTGTCGGTTTATCCAGTTGCCGAGTTTCGATAACGTTTATCAAAGTGCAGCTAAAAAGCAAGTGGTCCCTTAGATTCGTCAGCAGCGTCGCAAAGAATGCAGACATCGAACTATGGTGGGGAATATGGGACAAGAGCAAATGACCTTGCTGAAAGGGACTTCCAGCTAAGAAAATCAGACGTGCTAGGTTTAGGAAAAGCTTTTTTCCTGCGAATGGTAGCTGGAATACCAACCATCTCATGCGTACTTGCAGTAGACCGGATCCGAATTTGCGTCTCCCATAACATCGACGACCTAGCTTTGCCGATGCATACCAGATTTCCTCGAAATATTATTAGAGAGAACGCTAGATATGAGGCACCTAAAGGGTGCCGAGAACGACGCCACAAGAAAGTCCGGCGCCCATCACCGATATTATATTGCATGTGGGGTTTTTAAGTCAATAGCCGTGAATTCACGCTATCCGAATAGAGCCAAACTGAGTAAGAAGAAAGCCAGAAACTATCCCATCATGCACGGTTGGTTCCAGGAATGCAACCCCTTTGAATCAAGACCTCCCTTTAGGTCTGCACACGACACCCCCGAGAAAACCAGATGGACTACCTTTACAAGGAAAGCTTTTATTAATGTTTCATTCGTTTAATGAAAAATTATGTTTTTGGAAAATTTTTTTAGGAAGCTATTTTTTCAAGAAAATAATTTCTAGGAAGTGATAATATTTTCTAGTGTTCGTTGAAACTTGTAAATGAACTTTAAAATTTTTTTCGCCGTTTGGTATGGAAAATTTGATTTAACTTCCTTTTGTGCACTCCTTTAAATAATTTTTTATTTTTAAAAAAATCAAACTTTTAATCTTCTTTCTATTTTTTTTTTTTTTTTTTCCTTTTATTTTTTCTTTTCCTCCTCCTCCTTCTTCAGTCGTTTATTGGCCACCGCGACCATTGGCGACTAGCCAAAAGCGAGCTCGAGACTTGTTAGATTTCGGCAAGCCTCGAACCTGTTGGCCTCAAAAAGGCTCGCTGATTTGGCGAGTGGCAAGTTCGAGTTCGAGTTCGAGTTCGCTGGCCTTGGGCCTTGCCAAATCGGTGAGCGAGAGGCTTGAGAATACTTTTTTTCTTTGATGGAAAATGTTTTTTCTGATTGCTTCATTTTTCATAAAATGAACATCGCAAAATTCAGAAAATGTCTTTTTGGAAATTGTGTTCCGTGAAATGAACGGAGCCTAATAATTATGCTATATATTAACTGAAGAAAGCAATTGTCTACATCAGATAATTTCTTGGATGCCAAACTCTGCAACCTGCCAACAATCTTATTTTGTTAGGAGTTTACAACAATCGTGAGCAGATAATCTTCCATAAATCATAGGAAGTCCCAGATAGTAGGGCACCCTCCTCAAACCAGAGGTTCCAAGAACTTGTTGCACAAAATCATCATCACATCCTGCATTGCATATCTTGGTCTTGGTAGGATTTAACTCCGACCGAAACATGCCTTAAAACATGGAAAAAACCTGAAGATGAATAAGCAAATATCACCCGTTAGCAATACCGGCACATCATGGGCAAAAACCTAAGCATGTCATTTTAAGTCTAGAGTGTTGATAGTTTGTTTGGCAAATAAACAAAGAGGTGCCTTATCCCACATCTAATAATTATTAGTTTTTCACTAATATATAAGTGGAAGGCTTCTAGCTTTACATTGAAGACCATGGGCTATCATAGAGGTAATACAAATATTATGAACATTAGATACTCTCAAAGACAAGGCGTAGTTCCAAGTTTGGTAGAACCGCATCTGCACAAAATGCCCAGGTGCTATTAATGTCTATGCGAAGTAAGAAATTTGTTTCCAAATAAGACTTGAGATTTTTTCCGGCTTGCACTGGATAGAGGGACCATTGCTAGATTTGGAAGAACCTCAGTTGTGGTACTAAGCAATTCTTCTCGTAGGACGCAACAATAAGGCCAGAGCACTTAAATTTCCAGAGGATAGAGGGACCTTCACCAGATGGGGGAGTACCTTAGAGGATAGAGGGACCTTTGCGAGATGGGGGAGTACCTTAGTTTTGGTACTCAACAATCCTTCTCCTAGGACCCAAGAATAAGACCAGAGAAATGGGTGATGCTCAAATTTAGGTAAATCATGTTGTGAATCATTTAGCACAATTTTTGGGTTGCTAACGATTTCATAAGTCTAATAAAGCAAAGGCATCGGCAGAGTAGGGCATCGCAAAATATGACGGGGTTATTCAAAGTGACATTGTGAAATCACGAATGGAGATTGTTAATGTAGCTAAAAAATCAGCAAGATATACAATTAGGCCTTGTTTGTTTGTGTTCTTTTTTTGTGTTCATGAACACAATTTCTATTTTTTTTTTCAAGGAACAAAAAAAGAACGAAAACGCGTTTGTTTACGTTTTTATTTCAAATCTATTTTTTTGTTCCCGGAAACAAATTTGGAACATAAACAAGTAAGTAAAAAAACTTGTTTCTTGTTCCCAGAATACTTTCGAGAAACAATTTTTTTCCTTCTCTTTCTTTTCAATCGGTCCACAAATCATTACTGATTGGAGAAAGCCCAGGCCCATGTGGCGAAGATAGCTAAAAATCCCACGCAAAAAAAAAAAAAAAAAAAAAAAGAAAGAAAGGGAGACCGGGATTTATTTATATACTGATATTTGATTTTGCCATAACCTCTCACACATATAAATTATAATATGATTAATACCCTAAAAACCCCAAACTGATACACTTGTGATAAATTTACTCTAAACTATTTTTTTGACTATGAAAAACTCAAAACCGATACACTTGTGACAAATTTACCTCGATTAATCATAAAAAACCCTAAACTTGTACATTTATGATAAATTTACCCTAAACTAATTTATTTGATCACAAAAAACCCAAAACTAATAAATTTGTGACAAATATACTCTCTGTTAAATTGGATTAATATTACAAAAAAATCACAAAAATTGTAAATTGTAAAATTGTAATTAAAAATTGTAAATTGTGACAAACGGAACATAAAATCTCAAATTGGTATACCAAGAACTGTTACGTGTCATTTAACTTAATAATTTAACAGTAAAATTTATCAAAAATTAATAGAGGGTAAATTTATTGCAAGTGTACCAGTTTGAGGTTTTTGGTGGTCAAAAAAATAGTTTGGGGTAAATTTATTATAAGTGTACCAAGTTGGGGTTTTCAGGGCATTAACCCATTATAATATGCTTAAGATAAAATTAAATTGGGAAAATATGTAAATTGAAATTATCCGGGCAATTTCTTAAATCAAGGGCCTAGGTGCCAATTTTGCTATTTGAAATTGACAATGGAACTTGAATAGGGACGTTTTATGGCCCAAGTCACGTCAAGTTCAATGAATGCTCTTCGATCAAAGAGTCGGACCATCATAAATTGACATATGTGTTTGCACGTAGATAATTCGACATCGCAATCCCCGAAAAATTATTCTCCATAGATTTGTAGAAGTCACTGTTGGTAAAACACTATCTAGTAAATAAATTGGATGTGATTTTGTTATCTATATTCGTGTGCGCCACTTGGCACTTCACTTTTGCCCATGCTGATGTTGTGTAGCCAGACATGTGGTATGGTTCCCCACGTTGGGCATATTCAAGGGATAAGCTTTTTGGGTTAATGAATTCTTATTGCTCAATTTCTATATCTTATTATGTTTAAATTTCAAAAAATTAGTAAAAATGAAAGTATATCAATATTTTTTTGTCGTACCTGACTATAAACTTGAAATAAAGGGATAAATTAGAAAAAGTATGGACATGGATAGAGTCCATGAGCTTTAATTTTTGGAACACAATTACCAAGCAAAAATACTTTTGTAACGTAACTCTTGTCTTTTTTAATCTACAATCTAAATAGATAAAGAAATAATAATCTTTAGTTTATTCATAGATGATATGATTCATCTTTGAAAATATCACAATAGTGAACATACTGATAACCTGTCAATATAAATTTAAAGAAAATTAGCATAGACTACTGACATGTGTTCATGATGAATAAAGTATCGTTGATTTAAATCATTACTCGTTTTATTCAAATAATTAGATTCCATACATCAAAATAAATATTATTGGGCTAGCTAATTCATTTTGTTTAATTTTTTTAAAATTTTGGATAAGGACAAATTTTACGAGCTTTAGTTTTGTAATTCAGCTTTTTTGTCTTTTCTTCAACAATTCCAGTATTTGAGTTTAAATTTGAGAAATAAAAAAAAGGGTGTCCAGGACTAGGGATTCTTTTGTCCAGTAAGTAAAACATGGAAATGTCGACGTACTGTGATATGCAACCTGTCCCATGAGCCGAAGATCTTTTGTATTAAGCTTGGACAATCTCTTCTTTCATGGAAGACCAAGAAGCAGGCAACCGTATCATTATCTTCGGCTGAAGTAGAATATTGAGCTGTGGCGAAAACTACTTGTGAGATTGTATGGATACAGGGATTACTCCAGGATCTTGGGATAAAGTTAACAGGTGTGACAAAATTATTTTGTGACAATAATGCGGCACTCAAACTTGCAACAAATCCCATAGTACATGAAAGAACGAAGCATATAGAGGTGGATTGCTACTTCACTCGAGAAAAAATTCAAGAAGGGATAATTGAGACAAGAGGCATTGGAACGACAGAGCAACATATATTTTTACCAAGCCCCATGTCAAAGACAATATGCATATCTTTTAAGCAAGCTAGGTGTCTTGGATATTTACTAGCCACCAGCTTGAGGGGGACTGTTGGAAGATATGCATCAAATCGAATCTTGAAGATTTGCTTGGAATCTTAGACGATTGTAATTGTGCATAAATCAGTTAGGAATTTAGATTGAGATTAAATTATGATTTTATTATGATTTCCAAATTATACATTTTCCTTTATTTGTATCATCTGTGTATTATAATTACAAGAGAAATGTACAATAGAATAGATAATGTGAATACATTTTTCACAATTCCTCTCTGTCTTCCTCTCCATATATGTCTTCTTTCATGGGTTGTGGCGGTATTTTGGAACCGGAGTATTGTCAGTTGATACTCTCTTTAGAGGTGTTCAATTACTAGGGTATAGCATTATGCAAGGTAGGGATTTTAGAGGAAGAGATGTTTTACTTCCCGCGTAAGGATTGCTCAGCAATGTTGATCCACGACCTAGGCGCGATAGTGGTGATGGAATCGGAGTGTCCGAATTGCCGGATATTATTCTATGAACAGTGTAACGTGTCGTGGCATGCAAGGATGGAGGGTGCGTTTAGTTCAACATTTTGAAAGCCCATTAAGAAAATGCAAAGCAGTTTGGCCTAAAGTCCTTTAGGCAAATGTAAAGGCCGTTTGGTAAACTATGATTTGAAAAAGAACTTTGAGAAAAATACTGTTTAGTACAAAACACATTTGAAAAGTTCTTTGGGTGATTAATATTAGTTTTTTTAATTTTATTTATTTAAAATTGAAAAAAATAATGTATGCAACTTTTTAAATATAAATTTGAAAATGATGCTAAAAAATAAAATGCATATATATAATTCTTTTTTTAAAAAAGACCAAACCCTTCGTCAGAATTTTTAAATTTTTATTTGTTTAAAATTGAAAAAAATAATGTATGCAACTTTTTAAATATAAATTTTGACAATAATGCTAAAAAAATCAAATATATATGCTAAAACAATCAAATATATAAATATTTTTAAAAAGACCAAAATATATTTAATTTTTAGCATATATATATTTGATTTTTTTGCATTATTTTGGCATTTAAAAAAATAATAACGATAGCAAAATCAGAAATTTGAAAAATAAGTGAGGATAGTTTTGGAAAAAAAAAAAAAGTTTCAGCATTTGACAAATACTGAAAGTTTAAAACTAATCCCTACTAACATTAAACTTTGTCTTCCCAATATTGGCTTTCACTTGAATGCTATTTTAAGAAGATCACCAAACGGTCCAGCAGTTCTCTAATGGGTTTTGGAGGCTGAAAGCCTCTTGAAAATGCTAAACCAAATGCACCTTTACTCTCTCAGATTTTTGCTCTAAAGTGTCAATGCCAAATTTTAATATTGCATGAACTAGGTGGTCGGATTGCCATGGACAGGCCTTCCGATTTTGGTCGGACTTTATTCGAACCTTTTTTGACTCCATCAATCTTCACAATTATACGCAAGTGGTCGGAAGTTATTCATCAGTAACTTTTAAAGTTAAGTGCGGTGAGCGTCTATAATTAAAAACTCAGCATTTAAAAATACTAAAATTTAGCGACCGCTGATGGAGCCTCAGCAAAATGAGGCGGGATTCCATGGCCGTCGGTCAAAGTTGTAACGCAGGAAAGGAATGCAATGGCAAGAAAGAGCCACGTCTCCTCCATGCATCGCTCGTGCCACCATGTGCCATCCTCCATGCATGGCCCTCCATCTTCACCCTGCTTATAAAAGCCGCCTTCCTTCCGATGCCCTCGTTCATCTTCAACCTCTTCTAGCCACAGAGTAAACAGCGAGTTTCGGAGCTGAAGGAGGAGTTCTCATGGCGGACCTGACCGGAACTCGCGTCACCGTCACCTGCGACAGCAGCTGCGGCTGCCCTTATCCTTGCCCTGGCGGAGCCCCCTGCAGGTGAGGCGGCGGAGTCGATCCCAGGATTCTATGGCGCCGGCTAGCTACTTAAGTTTCTCATGTTGTCTGAGCGGTTTTGATGCTGGTTGTTTTGCGACAGGTGTGCGGCCCTAGCGGCCAGAGGATGGGCGGGCCACAAGGAGTGCTTGTCCAGGAACAGCTACGGCTGCAGACCCTGCGGTTGCAGGCCGCCGGCAGCTGCGGTGGCTGCTGAGAACGGGCCATTCTACTGCCGGTGCGGCCCGACCTGCACATGCACCCCTTGTGGTGCTTGAAGAAGTGGTGATGCTTGCAGCAGCATATAATTATGACCATATATATAGTGTCTTGGATTATATAGTAAAGATTCAAGTATATGTCGTCGAAATTATATAGTTAAGCGCTTTCAAATATTAATGTAATTTGAGTTTCAAAATATTAAAAAAGGTCTTTTAAATGTTGATGTAATTTGGGTTTCAAAATTTTTTATGCCATTTGATATGAAGTTTACAACAATCATGTTCTAGAAATCATAGGAAGTCCCAGATAGTAGGTCACCCTCCTCAAACCAGAGGTTCCAAGAACTTGCTGCACAAAATCATCATCACATCCTGCATTGCATATCTTGGTCTTGGCAGGATTTAACTCCGATCAAAACATGCCTTAAAACATGGAAAACACCTGAAGATGAATAAGCAAATATCACCCGTTAGCAATACCGGCACATTGTCGGCAAAACCTAAGCATGTTATTTTAAGTCTATGATTTTTGGAACATGATAGTTGTAAACTTCATATCAAACGGCAGTAAAAATTTTATAGTTCATTTTGAAGTTTCAGTGAACTCCAGAATTCCAAGAAATTATTTTGATGAAAAATGACTTCCTAAAAATTATTTTCAAAAACGTAATTTTCCATTATAAACATAATTTTGATGCACATAGTCTCTGACCCATTTTTGGATGTATGTAAAATCTGGAATGATTATATATGAAAGTATGTTGGTTTGTTTTTGAATTGTTTTTTTTCCTACTGTCCTATCCTGTAAGTTTTGTCAAGGGTTTCTTAGTATGTTCCGCATGTGCATAATAAATGAATGGGGTCGGCGACACTACCTGGGAATGTCGCATTTACATGACCATGACGGGTTGTTCACGTGTCTCGGGGTTCAAGGCGTGACAGCTAGAACCTGGAACCTATCCTATTATAACTGGTTCTTAGTTTTTGGACCTTGAAACTTATCATTTTTGCTTGGAACTGGTTTTAGAAACTATCCTATTTTTTTGGTCCGGTTCCGGGGTCTATCTAAGAACTCATTTTTGTTTTTTTGTTTTCCTTTTGTTGGTTCATTTTTTACGACAAAATCATATGAAGTCATGAGTAATTAAATGATTCAAAGTAAAAGATGAACAACTAATCCACCAGAAACAACAATTCATAAGATGAATACGTAGTCACGTATAATTATAAACGATAAAAAATTTAAACATGTAACATAAAACATAAATTATAAAATTCTATTCTCCATCCATTCATAAAAATTTAGGGAAAGAGGAAAGACTAGAGAGAGTTTTGAGGAAGGACAAAGGACAAAAGAGTGTTAAGGTAAGAATTTTTAGGAGAAAAAGAAATTAGGGTTTTGGTTTTTTAACTTATAAAATCGATTATGAAACTGGTTCCTAAATAATGCTGTTTCGATCCGGTTCTTAAGCAGGTATTTACTTGAAATCTGTTCCCAGATTGGTTACGAGTAGTTCCAAAAATTTGGAACTTGTTCCTGGACTTATTTTTTGGCCAATTCGGTCCTACTCCTAGTTAGAACCGATTTTGTTGCACACCCTAATGTCACATGATATCTTACAAAGAGCAGGCCGCAGGAGTACATGTTGTCGTATTAGGAAGAATTTTTCGAGATACTATTATTAGATGTCCCTTTCGTTAAGTCAGACAAGATTGGCCAACGTATTCTCCTAAGGAGTAGTAAACAATTACTGTGTGGAATGTAGGAATATACTCCTAGGTATCCTATTGAAACCTGAAGGGTTTTGCATCGTTGACAAAACTATGTTATATGAGGAGCCGGAAAGCAGTTTAGGGCCCTCTTGTTTTTTTCTTTTTTTGGTTCAGAAAAAGACGGGCGTCTCTGATTATCCTCAGTATGCATTTTTATGGTGATATGTTCAAGTCCTATTAAGAGTACTCCATAAGTAAAATCTCGAATGCACTAAATTAACGTGAATGCCACGACCTTAAGACGGAGATGGAATGGTCAAGTGCCCGAAGTAGGCTTGGACAGTATTTGATCCACTATACAACCGAAAAAAAAAAAAAAAGGCCTATACCATTAAAAAGCAACGGATGATATATTACAATATTAAGAATACATCTCAACTTGAAATTGGATTGCGTATAGTGAAAAAAGGTTGAAAAGTTTGCCTATCAAATACTTAGGGTGAAAGAGTGGTACTGTTTATATATAAAAAAAATGGGAGGAGGAACACCGGAAGTGCCTTAACTTGTCTATGGTGCTCAATTTAATGTTACAACTTTTCGCCGACTCACTTAAGTATCACTTAAAAAAAACAATTACTTAAGTGACAACTCCAATATGAGTCACCAAAAATTTAATGTGACAATATTTTATTAATTTTTCAATCCTACGGAGCTTGCCGACATGCCCAATTAGCATATAATCTCTAAAAAACGTTGCGCAATAAGTTAAGAAGTAATCACTTCATTACCACTCGTTACAAGAAAATGATCATTTCAATGCAAAATTAAAAAAATTATAAACAACTTGTATAACAAGTTAAGACGTGATCATTTCAATGCCAACCATTATAAAAAATGATTACTTGAGCGTCAATCGTTTTAAAAAGTGATTATTTTACTATTTAAAAAATGTCACCTCAGATAAAAATTTTAATTATAAAAGTCACGTAATTTCTCTAGTCGGAATTTTTTGCTAAAGGCACTTATGTGATCATTTTTCTCCGATTTTGGCATTTAAGTGAGCTAATGAGCCAGTGAGAAGTTATGGTATTAAAGTAAGCATCATACATAAGTTAAAGTACTTTTGGTGTCCTTCTCCCTAAAAAAATGCTTTGTTGTATTTTGATAATTTAATTTTTTGGAGTAAGCGGCTCCACATGTAATTTAATTCAAGTAGTGAAAGTTTAAAACTTATAAGTAGATCTAGCTCCGATATCATATTGAATTCTGTTAGTATAATTTGTGCTATTAAAATACAACGTGGATTGAAAGTTAAAATGCAGCGCTGTGGTGTTCGCTTGACTTCGTCTTGCGATTAGTGGGATGTTATTTCTTATAAAACCACTAATGAATAAAAAGAATATATATATGTATGTAAGTCACTGTTATTTTTTTGGTATGAATGTGAATGTCATTTAACAGTCTAAACAACGACCAAGAAAACGAGTAAAGAAACCCCATATTTTATTCTGGACTAACCATTGTTTCTAGGGCCAGCTCATAAGATCCTAGCGTGTAGCTCAGGCAACCATAATTAATTACCTCTAGTCTTTGCTGTGATCCGCTTGCACTTTTCCTCAACGGGCCATATGTATGCATGTTAAAAATAGAGGCGAATGCAATGCATTATTGGAAAAAGCCCCTTAAATAAAGGTGAAAAAAAGGACCTAATAAAAATGACATTTGTAAATAAATAAGTTCAGAGGGCCGGCTCATGGAAAACCATTATAGAAACGTATCTCAACTACCTTCCCAAGGAAAGCGACAAAGGTGTGTGACTTACCGAATTGACTAAATCTAAGTCACCTTGAAAAGACATCTTATTAGGGGTGATTAGTTCTAAGGTAGGTGGTTCTCCTCCTGAAATCAAGAACCGCAACTAAGGACTGATTTCGTAAAATGAGGATCAAGAACCACCCATTGGTTCCATGAATCCACCCGAAAATTAGACGTCGATCTAATCTGGATCTCAGATGTGTCTATAGAACTGGTCTAGTTAGATGGTACCTCATATATGCTACATAATAAAGTTTGAGATCTGCATCATGCAAGACCAAACATGAGGTAATAATACACTCAGTGAACTTTCTGATGCCTAACGGTGCTCACCGAGGGCGTTACAAGGACCGTGTTCGTGGAAGGGATGATGAGGGGGGTTTGATTGCAAATTGTGAAAAAGATTCGTGACGTCTCACAAAGCTCAAGTTTTTCAAGTCATTGATAGATGTTAATGTGATCCCACGCGCTCCTATAAATAAGAGCAAGATGTTGAAGTAGAGCTTCATGAGTTTTGGTCGCAGCTTGTTTACTGTACATAGTGATTTTAAGGGGAGCAATGTGATGGGAGAACGATAACAATTCAAACAATATCAAATCAACGCAGCGGAATAAAATAATTTCTCCTCTTGTGTAAACCTAACAGGAATTGATATAGTAGAATAAAATAAATACTAAGCATGCGAACACAAGACGATTTTTTTACGTGGAAAACCTCCTCGATGTGAGGAGATCAAAAATCACGGGATCGGAGTCCACCCAAAATTCTTCATTATCAACAAAATTGTTTTTCTCTAGCAAATACTAGAGGTACATAGCAGCAAAGACCTCAAAAACATAATTTTTGGCAATACACATAAACTTCACAAGAGATCAAGGATAAATCTGACAAAAAACGCAGGTTTTGATCAATCCACGAAAAACCTAATGTAGGTAGCTTCAAACGAAAATCAAACCATTCAGATACGAGAAGATTGCACCATGAACATGCTGACAAAATTTCAGCTCAATCGAACCACGAATCGACCTCCGACGCTAGCTTGATGTAAATCAGATATTGCCTCAACCTCCAGATTTTCTGCTTTCTCTTTTTCTCTTGTTACTATTTCCTTTTGTGGCTATCACTTTATATAGATAGTGAGAAACCCTATTTCCTCATATAACTTATTATATGGGTCAAGCCCTTTTTGGGCTTGCAACTCATTGGGTCTCATTTACATAGAAGTGAACCCAGCTAACAAATCTTTCCCTCACGACAATGTGGAGGGATTCACCATCCCTGCTATCAATCGGCAATGTTCAAGCTTCTCTCTTGGTAAAGTCTTCGTCATCATATGAGAGCCATTATGTTTTATGTTACATGTTTAAATTTTTTATCATTTATAATTATACGTGACTACGTATTCATCTTATGAATTGTTGTTTCTAGTGGATTAGTTGTTCATCTTTTACTTTGAATCATTTAATTACTCATGACTTCATATGATTTTGTCGTAAAAAATGAACCAACAAAAGGCAAAAAAAAAAAACGAGTTCTCAGGTAGACCCGAAACCAGACCAAAAAAATAGGATAGGTTCTAAAACCAGTTCCAAGCAAAAATGATAAGTTTCAAGGTTCAAAAAGTGAGAACCAGTTATAATAGGATAGGTTCCAAGTTCCACCTATCACGCCATGAACCCCGAGACACGTGAACAACTCGTCATGGTCATGTAAATGCGACATTTCCAGGTAGTGTCGCCGATCCCATTCATTTATTATGCGCATGCGGAACGTACTAAGAAACCCCTGACAAAACTTACGGGATAGGACAGCAGGAAAAAAAAACAATTCAAAAACAAACCAACATACTTTCATATATAATCATTCCAGAGTTTACATACATCCAAAAATGGGTCAGATACTATGTGCATCGAAATTATGTTTATAATGGAAAATTATGTTTTGGAAAAATAATTTTTAGGAAGTCATTTTTCATCAAAATAATTTCTTGGAATTCTGGTGTTCACTGAAACTTCAAAATGAACTATAAAATTTTTACTACCGTTTGATATGAAGTTTGGTAGAACTACCAATCATAAGGCAGCACCACAACAATTTCTCCTCATTTGCACAAAATGCCCAGGTGCTTTTAATGTCTGTGCGAAGTAAGAATTTGTTTCCAACTAAGACTCGAGATTTTTTCCGGCTTGCACTTAACTTTCTAGAGGATAGAGGGACCATTGCCAGATTTGGAAGAACCTCAGTTGTGGTTCTAAGAAATTCTTCTCGTAGAACCCAAGGATAGGGCTAGAGCACTTAAGTTTCCAGAGGATAGAGGGACCTTCGCCAGATGGGAGAGTACCTCAGTTTTGGTGCTCAGCAATCCTTCTCCTAGGACCCAAGAATAAGACCAGACAACGGGTGATGCTCAAATTTAGGTAACCCATGTTGTGAATCGTTAAGCACAATTCTTGGGTCGCTAACGATTTCATGGGGAAAAGTGCCAAAAAAGTCCTAAACCTTTTGCCTTTGTGCCGATTTAGTCCTAAACCTTTTTTTGGTGCCGATTTAGTCTTAAACCTTTTTTACGTTGTGCCAATTCAGTCCTCTTCCGGCCAATTTGGCCGGATTTTGCTGACTGGACGCCGGCCGGCCGCCGACGTGGCCTTGTCGGCGCGACGTGGACAACTTTTAATAATATTTTAATATTTTTAAATATTTTTAAATATTTTTAAATATTTTTAAATATTTTTAAATATTTTTATTTTTATTTTTGTTTTTTTCTTTTTCCTCCAGCCGGTCGCCGGTCCGGCGAGGGCGAGGCCGACCTCGCCGGCCACCTCGCCCGATCCGGCGAGGCGAGCCTCGCCCATGGTCGGATCTCGGCGAGGTCGAGCCCCACCGGCCATGGGCGAGGCTCATCTTCGCCCGATCCGGCGAGGGCGAGCCTCGCCCGATCCGCCGAGGACGAGCCTCGCCCATGGCCGGCGGGGCTCGACCGCCGCCGATCCGGTGAGGTCGGCCTCGCCCTCGCCGGCCGTCGCCTCGGCCGGTTGCGGGACCGGCGACCGGTTGGAGGGAAAAAAAAAAAAAAAAAATAAATAAAAATAAAAAAATATTAAAAAATATTTAAAAAATATTATTAAAAGTTGTCCACGTCGGGCCGACAAGGCCACGTCACCGCTGGCCGGCATCCAAGCAAAAATCCGGCCAAATTGGCCGGCAAGGACTGAATTGGCACAACGTAAAAAGGTTTAGGACTAAATCGGCACCAAAAAAAGGTTTAGGACTAAATCGGCACAAAGGCAAAATGTTTAGGACTTTTTTGGCACTTTTCCCCGATTTCATGAGTCTAATAAAGCAAAGGCATTGGCAGATTTCTCCGCATCCAGGTGCTTTTAATGTCTATGCAAAGTAAGAAATTTGTTTCCAGCTAAGACTCGAGATTTTTTCCAGCTTGCACTTAAGTTTCTAGAGGATCAAGGGACCATCGCCAGATTGGGAAGAACCTCAGTTGTGGTACTAAGCAATTCTTCTTGTAGGACCCAAGAATAAGGCTAGAGAACTTAAGTTTCCAGAGGATAGAGGGACCTTCGCCAGATGGGGGAGTACCTCAGTTTTGGTACTCAACAATCCTTCTTCTAGGACCCAAGAATAAGGCCAGAGAACGGGCGATGCTCAAATTTAGGTAACCCATGTTGTGAATTGTTAAGCAAAATTCTCGAGTCGCTAACGATTTCATAAGTCTAATAAAGCAAAGGTATCAGCAGAGTAGGGCATCGCAAAATATGACGGGGTTATTCAAAGTGACATTGCGAAATCACAAACGAAGATTGTTAATGTAGCTAAAAAATAAGCGAGATATACAATTACTAACCCAAATTTCTATAGAAATCTTGACACAGACAGAAAAATCTTACCTGGAGTGTAACATCCTCAACTCTGAGCCTTTTACATGGTAAAAGAAAAATCCAAACTTGGTTTCACCAATTAAGCCCAATTGTGTCTGCTTCCTCCGATCATATGTTAGGCACGAATCCCGAGCCAAATAAGATAATCGATCGTGGTCAAATTTAATTAGTCCAGGATGACAATGCCTTCAAAACTTATATATTTTCCAAGTTGCATTTAATGCCTTCATCATGTAGTAAATTAAGAAGCATAGATACTTGGCACATTGGGGTTTTACATTAGAAGATAAGATTAAATTTGGATTTAAAGCCATTCATGAAGGGGATACCTCAGCCTTGGATAATCAAAATTTCTTGGAAAAACAAGTGTTAACAAGTGTGAACAAATGTGAACAAATGTGAATAAGTGTGAATAAATGTGAACGTATTGAATAAAGTGGGGAAAAAGATATCCTTATAGCCTAGGCCCATTAATATCCTAGGATCTAAGTGTGAATAGTAGACTTTGGAACCTACGAAGGAGAGCGTATGATGGATTTCTAAAGTTAAGGGCTATATGGTGATTGGGAAAAAGGAGGGGCAAAGTAAGTAATTTATAATTAATAATACTTATGTATTAAAACTTAATAATTGTTTTCATGATATTTTAATTTTGATCTTTGTTGAAAATTAAATTTAAAATATTTTGGAGTTTATAAGCAATAAGCCTCATTCATGAGAAGTACCTAGTTTGATATATACGGTACCAGCTTCTACTAGTATGTCTTATAAAAAATTAATTAATACAAGGAATTTGTTTATGTGGGACCCTTATGGTAAAGTTCATAGGGATAGCTGCATTGGCCTTCTCCAACATCTTCACTTATAAATTAAAATGTTGGAATAAGAGCTATAGAAATGCCATAACTTTTATATAGAACTTACTTAAGTATTACAATTCGCTCACTTAAGTATCATATCGGAATAAAATCGATCATTTGAATGCCATTCCCAACAAATCATCTTAGATGGTTTTTTTTATTTTATTAATTATACATTTCAACTGGATTTTATTTTTTTGATTTTTTATAAATTGTCCATGTATGTACCGACGGTACCATATAGGATAATCAACTTCCACGTCGAATTTTCCGGCAAGGCAATTTACTTTTGGCACTTAAGTGATTGATTTTTCAAATTGATAATACTCAAGTGAACGAGAAAAAAGTTATAACACTCAAGCAAGCATTATACGAAAGTTATAGCATTCCTAGTGTACTTACCTCGTGAATTAGACATATTTAGTTTGCATGTAGTGCATTAGGCAAAAATTTTAGAGAATGTAGCAAATATGCTTGATAGGTCCAATGTACCAATATCTTCATAATCATATGTCATCTCTAACACAAATACAATGTAAAAATTCTAATTTTATGGTAGATCTCATCTATTTTATGGACATAAATTCTAAAGATACAATGATCAAACATTTTATGGTAGATCTCATCTATTTTATGGACATAAATTCTAAAGATACAATGATCAAACATTTAAGCCACACTAAACACATCGATTCACCACATATATCTTGTGATTACATGAATTAAACCACGGTAAAGCCTAAACATGCGATTTTGACCCAAAACGCATACTAATGTAAAAAGGGACGTGCTGGGACCCTTATTTAAGAACCCTAGACCTACTTTTCAGCATGCTAAAGGCACTGGACGGCGGGCTTGAGTCGCTTATTTGAGCTCTCAATACACGTGATCATGCGGGGAAATTTCTTAAATGACATATTAAGGTAAAAGGGATTCCCCGTGGCTGCCTAGAGCCGTCATATTGATCGTAATGAGTCCCAGAGTCCGTTATTCAACATGCTAAAGGTGCTGGATAGTGAGCGTTCGGTGCTCTTTTTTCGTTCAACTGGGCAAGGTAGTCATGGAAAAATCCCGAGGCAACCTGCCTAATATCATGTGAAATTATGTGAACGGCGCAAATGAGACTTGAAATCAAGCCATTAACACGTGATACACATCTAGAGTGGTTCAATGTAAGATAATGACAAAAGCGTTATTACAGCATACAGTTTAACTTCAACTTAAATAAGGGAAGAGGCGAACAATGCAAATAAACTTAAGGGCTCTTGGCTAATGAAAAATGATGATAGGTTTCAACGAAAAGCACAAGATCAACATATAGTAAAAATGAAATGCCATAACCAATTTTGGTAAACCGATAGATTTAGATATTGAATTTGCATCGCTTGCTAGGGCCAGGGGAACCATTGTACTCCGGCTTTCAACTCCCATTTGAGACTGGGTATCATTGGCGAAGTACATAAAAGTGTGCATAACTCTCTACCTTGAGCAAGGATAATGAGGTGACTTCAAGGCGGCGTCGATGAGATGAGAGATGAGAGAACGTGAGGCCAAGAGAGGGTGGTGCTGGCAGGATGAGAGAGAGAGAGAGAGAGAGAGACGGACGTAAGGAAGAGGTCGGCCAAGGTGGAGAGATAGAGAGAGGTTAAAGTGAGCTATGTGTGCTCAGGAGTGAGCTAAGTGAATAACGGAGAGTCCTGTTGGAAATGAGCGGGAGCCTTGAACCAGACAACAAAAAAGAGAGGGAAGCCAGAATTGGGAGAGAGGGGAGAGAGAGGGCACCGACCATGAAGCAGGGGAGATGTAAAAGAGGAGGTCCTCCACTTGTAATCTCAATTGACATCACTAATATCTCTTTTGTCCCCAAAAGCACACGAAGTACTAGGTTTGGTGAGGGATGCTGGGAGGTTATTGAGGTTTTGACGTACGCTTGATGGGCCGGGCCTAGTTGGTCATCGGGCTGAGCTTGGTGGGCCTGACCTCTCCTTGTCTTCCAAGTTTATTCTAGTTGGGCCTAGTCGGTTTAGGGTATTTGGTAGGCCAATTAATAAGGCTTAATGAGCTCGTATTGAGCTAACAAGCCCAAATGGGGTTTACCATAAAAAATAAATTGGGCCGGCAACATTGGTCGATTCTGGAGCCTCCGTCTATAAAAATATTCGATCTATGATGTCCCTAGTTTAAAAGTGCAAAAAAATTCCTACGGGAAAAATGCTACAGCATTTTCATTTAGGAGTTAGATTGCGTCGTTATTGGTGAATTCTATCCTTAATCGTTATGGAATGCACAAATGATCTATCCAATTGGAAACCTCACTACTAATGATCTATCATGCCTTTTACATGCAGAAGGAAATAGATAAAGCGTTGCATAAATTAATTGGTTTTTATCAGGGATTAAATTCCACCATTATTCTTTACCAAAAAAAAATTCCACCATTATAAGTGAACTTGATCCCTAATTTTTTTAAAGATAAAATAAAATAAGCATGATGAACTTGCAAGCATATTCGGGTGTCAATAATATGGTCGGCTTTAGGAATTGCTCTTTATCTACATTCTCAACCTTTGTTATCTTTAAAGTCTTTGGAATCTACACCTATAGGTTCATCTCACTATTGAGACTGTAATTCATTGGCTCTACTAGCTGTGTCTCATGACACCTCTATTGAAGCATAACAGTCTTGTCATAGATCATGTCTCTATTGACTAGAAAACCAAGTGACAAGAATTGATGAACTGCTTCTTGTGGACTTCCACCCCACGTGCATAATTAGAAATATGCACTTCTTCATTCTTGACTCAAGCTTACTATCACTCATATGAGTATATGTATGACATCCAAACTCTCATAATTCGAAGTATTAATAGGTTTCACCAACCATACTTCTTAAGAATTCTTCCACTTGATATCAGATGATGGAGATTGATTGACTAGGTAACAAATCATGTTCACTGTTTCGGCAAAAAATTCCTTGCCTAGCATACGCTGAACTTGCTCAAGTAGAATTAAATTCATTCTATGGCATCATTCTATTGTGGTGTATCGAGTACTATTTTGTATTTGCATTCCCTTCTCTTTTGGCAAGATTTAGTAATCTCACTATCTATTCTGATACTTGATCTACTTGCCTAACTACTTCTCGATCAGCCCAATTTAAACTTCGTAAATCAATCATATACCTTGAATTTGTACTATAAAAAGTAAAGTTGTACGTCGCTCAAAAAATTGTCGATGAATGTCAGCATATATCAAGCACATTTTTTTTAAGGATCTAGACATGGGCCCTAGACGTCTCAATGATAAGTGATTAGCTAGTTTTTGGTCAAATGCAAGCTATACTGAATTTAATCTAGTATTGTTTTCCATTAGATGCAATGCTCACACAGATCCAACTTTCATGTCTTTTAACTATTCAACAACCCCTCTCACTCAATATCATCATGCCTTGCATCTATTAGTGCAAACAACCCCCCTGTACATCCCAATCTGAATTGTCCCAATCCCCCCAACCTTGCAAACTATGTAATTCCCATCAAGTCTATACCATTATTTGCAACCTGGAAAGTGGTAAATTAGTTCATCAATGCATCATATGATGAGAACATTCTCATGTAATTTTTTTTTTTTTGGTGACCTAGGAACCTCACTCCGTACCAACGCGGACGGCCCGACAGGCCCGGGGTAAACGGCGCAGGTAAACCTGGGGGGCTGCGTAAGCAGGAGGACCCACCACCCCTGACAGCCCACTTAAGACCCCTTGCGGCCAGCGAGATTCGAACCCCTCCCCTCTCGTTAGGATCATGAGAAGTTCTTATCCAACTGGGCCACCGCAGGCGGTGGTTAACATTCTCATGTAATTGCTCGACAAATCATAGAGAATTACCTTGTAGCTTTGAAATACTCATGCCTTTAGTGAAAGAAGTGATCTCAATTGGATGCACTACATGAAAAGGGATAGTAAACACAACTAGAGGGGGGTGAATAGGTGTATATAAAATTTCTTTGAAAGATTTTAAGAAATTTAATCGCCTTTGAGTGAAAGACTCAGGATGTAAAAGACTTTTAAATAAATCTATAAAGCAATTAAATAAAATAGCAATTGAGATAAGGAGATTAGGGTAAGAGAAATTGAATACAAAGATTTATAGTGATTCGGCTTAATCCAAGCGTACGTCCACTCTCCCACGCTAATAGCCCATAGGCTGGATTTTATTATGAATCAAAAGAGATGATACAACTCATAGTCTTGACTTCCTCAGTGGAGAGTCTCAGTTATTCTCTTCACAAAGTCTCACTATGTGCTTCTCTCTTTTGTACACAATTATAGCTCGATAAATAAGAAAGCAAGGAACTACAGAGATTCAGACTTTGAAATTCTTCTTTTACCCACACATCAAACAACAAAAAAGTCCGCCTTATATGCTCCTTTATGCCTTCATAGCTATTGGCACTTTCCAAAGGAATTCTTCCAATCTACCCGTTGGAAAGAATCAATCAAGGTGATCTTGAGTTGTTGATTAAATGTAGATGAGAGCCTGTTAATCTTGTTCCCCATACAATCAGGATCTTAAGCCTCCAAAAGTAGAACCTTCCAAGTTTGCTCGCCTTTCAAAAAGATATTTAAATCGAAGTAGATTCCAATAAGAATAACCAAACATGTTAAAGCTATATCCAGCCATAATATCTTCCAAAAACCATATGGAAAGAATCTTCAAAGATACGTTCCCATATGAATAAGTCTTCTTCCTTCGGTCTGGAGACTGTCAACTTGGGCAGACTTTGAATCTTGAGTCTGGCTGTCTTCAGACTTTAACAACAGAGTCTGGAGGTCTTCAGATTTTAACACTTGAGTCTGGAAATCTTCAGACTAGACTGATAGAAAATGTTTTGTCGGCTTCAAAACATTAAAAGAGTTTTCTCCAACAATCTCCCCCTTTTTTATAGTGACGAAACTTCTTTGCAAATTTCAAAACTTTTTGACCTGCAAAAATACTTATGCAGAATATCTTATGAATGATAAATAAATTAGGACAAGAATAGTATCAATTCTGTAACCACAGAAAAACATGTTAGTCGTGCAAAATAATAATCCTCAATATCACGACCTAAGTTACAAGTACCAAAAGATCAAATCAAGTTAAAACAGTCAAACAGTCCAAAGTCACAATCAAACAAAAGACAAGTCCAAGTCCAAACATAAAAAGTCCAAAAACAAATCTGTATCGCTCCCCCTTTTTGTCACAGCAAAAAGTGGAGAATGAAAAAAAAGTTGAGTTTAAAAAAATGTGGGGTCAAAGTCATGGCTGTTTAGGAATGCGGACAAGCTGGAATTCTCCCAAAGAATTCATTGTCTTGTCAAGGCTTGCAATGGTCTCCTTCAGTGGCTGTAAGTCTTCACCCTTCACATTAGTCTGAACTTGATCCTTCAGGGCATTGATCTAGTCTTGCAAAGACATTGAGGTAGCCAAGAGAGCCTTCTTGAGATCCTTCATCTCATACTCCATAACATAAAGCTGCTTCCTTAGATCCAACATGATATCCAGCAGTCTCAAAAAGTCTGCTGATTGAGTATGTGCAGCGTTGGGTCCAGCTGATTCTGTACTTGGAGTTTTGAGACTTGATGGATCTTTAGCAATTTGTCCACCATGACTTGGAGATGATGCCTCAAATTCAGTTTCTAGAAAGTGGGAGGCATATACATCCTCTGGATCTGCTGCAGAACGGCTAACATCACTAGTGAATAAGGGTGAAGAAGTACCTCTCTTTTCAGCAACTCCTCCTGTTTGTGTGCCTTCAGGTGGAGTAGTAAACTCTTCGCCCTGTTCATCTTCATCATCAGCAATAGAGTGATGTTTTCCAGTTGCTCCAGCATCTCCACTTCCTGTCTTGTCAGATTCACCTGACAAGTGAACAGCAACTCAAGGGAATCATCTTGTTCCTCTTGTGCCTCTCCTTCTCTCTCCTCCTCTCCTTCTTCTCTTCTTACTTCTTCTTCTTCTTCTTCTTGCGTTCTCATTTCTTCCTCACTCCTACTTCATTCATCTATTTTCTCTATCTCTCCTCTCCTCTCTCGAAAGTTGACAAACTCTTCAAATTTCTCAATGCTAAAAGAGTCATCTCATCCTTGTCTTCATCATCTTGCAAGACGAGTTTTCTTTTCTTTGGCACAGGAGCAACCATGGGCTCCTTTCCTTTTCTCTTTACAACAGCAGAGTCTTATTTTGGCTTTGCTGGAGATTTCTCCTTCATCTTTTCTAGCTCCTTTAAACGCATCTCTGTGACCATCTTGTAACCAATCACCAAGAACTTGATAAGCACAAAGGTGTAGGGATGTGTATTTTGAAGCACCTAAACAGGCGAGTAACAAGAGCAAAGTAAGGGAGCTATCCCTTATCTTTTACCACGATTCTATACATGTGGAACAGGACTGTGTGAGGCAGAGACAATATGAGACCAGCGTTGATGGCATACATCAGTTTGGCTTTTGAATGAGAAACATCTGTCTTTGAGGTCGATTTCGGTCAGATACAATTGGTCACAACTTTAGGGAGCAAGACATTAGAGGCGCTCATCATAGTGTAGGAAATTTTGCCCTCGACACATTTGTCTCGAACCAACTCCAATGTAGCATGAGTAATAGACACCTTAATTGGTTGGAAACTTGATCTTTCCACCCCAATTAAATCTGCCAAAGTGTCCACATCCACCACAAATTCCGCATCCCTGAAAGTGAATGAAAACGTATACGCATCTAAAAAGGATAGATTTGAATAGAAGTACGTGGTAAGTTCAGGATAAACGATTGTAGAATCAGAACAGAATCCCTCAAACTGAAGACGTGCCAATTTCTCTCAAAGATTTACTTTCACAGAGTCGAGAAAGTCAAAATCAACGCTCCTAGGGTTTATAACCCCTCTTTTCAGCAACTTCGAGTAAACTCTTTTGTGCTCCTTGGAGTGAAAGGTGTTCCTTTCATCACAAACATCATTAATAGCCACTCCCATCCTTGGCTGAAAATGTGAAAATAACCTTTCATCGTCACCTTGTCCCTGAGGTTGATTAGTGGTGCGGAACTGTGGATCACTCAGAAAGTTTGCATAGGCTTCCTCAGTCGAACCTTTAGTCGCAACGCCTAGCTTCTCCATTTCACGCAGAAATAGAGTTTCATTCTTAAATTCTCTTTCTCTCAAAAACTCATCTATCAACTTCATAGGAGATCATCCCTTTTTCAACTTTAAGTAAAGAGAGTAAGCAAGATTTGGTCTCAACATTCTTACTGGTTCAATGTCTTCCACTACTTCTTCTTCTTGAGGCAGTGGAGGAGACTGATGCTGTTGAGAAGGTTGTTGCTAACTCGATCGATGCTGATGAGGATTGTCGTCTTCCTCAGTTAGATCAAAATGGGCCTCATACTTCCGTTGTGGTCCCCTGCTCGCAATCCTCGATGACTTTCTTGAAGACATAGTTGCTTTTGGGAGAGATTCGCAATTTGTCCACAAAAGAGGAATCTTTGGAATAAATAAGAGTAAAGGAGAAAGCGAATGGGAGTTTTTCAATTCTAGGGTTTGAACAGCATCTGAGAGTGAAAACGAAAAAGATGAAAAACAATGGTATAAAGAATAAGTGAAGAGAGGTATACATAACGTCATAAAGGGAAAATAAGAAATAGCCTTTATGAAAAAGAAAAAACAGCCATAAGTTCAAAAGTCAGGAGAGAATATTTAAATAAATGAAAATGCATGTGACGATTCGAAATAAAAATATACCAAAATGAAATAGCATCCAAAAGTAAAATATTATGTATTTAAAAACTTACAATCGTAACTCTTAATTAAACTGAGTATGAATTCCTTCAGACTTTACGTCTGAGTCTGAACTCCTTCAGACTTTACCTCTGAGTCTGAACTCCTTCAAACTTTACTTAATAGAAGATATGATGTTTCGTCTGATACGAATAGACTCAAAATGGTTTTTCTCCAGTGGCTTTGTAAATATGTCTGACAGTTGATTATTTGAGTCAATGAACTAAATCACCACTTCTCCATTTTGAACATGATCTCTAATAAAATAATGTTTAATTTCAATATGCTTTGCTCTTGAGTGAAAAATAGGATTCTTTGTAAGATTAATGGCGCTAGTGTTATCACATTTGATCTCTGTGCACGAGTCTTCAACTCCAAAGTTTCTTAGTTGTTGTCGCATCCACAAGATTTGAGAACAGCAACTTCCAAGTGCTACATATTCTGCTTCAGCTGTTGAAAGAGCTACGATACCCTGTTTTCTCGAAAACCAAGATACTAACCTGTTTCCAAACTGTTGACATGTACCTGAATTACTTTTTCTGTTCACTTTACAACCTGCTAAGTTTGCGTCTGAATATACAAGGAGAGTAAAGTCTCCTTCTTTGGAATACCATAGACCTAGCTTGGAAGTTATTGCAACATATTTGATAATGTGCTTTGCAGCAGTTAAGTGAGATTCTTTGGGATTTGATTGGAATCTAGCACAAATAGAAACACTAAATAAAATGTCAGGTCTAAATGCAGTAAGGTAAATGAGTGAATCAATTATACTCATGTATAACTTCTGGTCTACACTCTTTCCTTCTTCATCTTTATCCACCTTTGAAGAACTCGACATGGGTGTCTCTGTCTTTTTGTAATTCTCCAATCCAAACTTCTTGATAAATTCTTTAGCATACTTTTCTTAGTGAATGTAAATTCCTCCTTTTGATTGTTTGATTTGTAATCCCAGAATGAAGTTTAACTCACCCATCATACTCATCTCAAATTCATCTTGCATGAATCTTGAGAATTTCTTGCAAAGATTTTCATTAGGAGAACCAAATATGATATCATCAACATAAATTTGAACAAGTATAAAATCTTTTCATTCCTTTTTGATAAATAAAGTAGTATCTACTTTACCTTTAGCAAAACCATTTTGAATTAGAAAATTACTTAACCTTTCATACTATACTTGAGGTGCCTGCTTCAATCCATATAATGCCTTTTTTAGCTTGTAAACTAAGTTTGGTTTCTTGGGATCTTCAAATCCTAATGATTGTTCCACATAGACTTCTTCTTGGATAAATACATATAGAAAGGCACTCTTCATGTCTATTTGAAATAACCTGAAATTTTTAAAGCAAGTGAAAGCAAGTAATAATCTAATTGCTTCTAACCTTGCTATCGGTGCATAGGTTTCATCGTAGTCAATCCCTTCTTCTTGTGTGTAACCTTTGGCCACGAGTCTTGCTTTGTTTCTGACCACTTTTCCTTGTTCGTCCAATTTGTTCCTGAAAACCCATTTAGTTCCAATAATTGATTTACCTCTAGGTTTAGGAAGAAGTTTCCAAACATCATTAATGCTGAACTGTCTAAGCTCTTCTTGCATAACTTCAATCCAGCTTTCATCAATTAAGGCTTTATCTATTATTTTGAGTTCAATTTCTGAAACAAGTGCCAAAGCACTAGACTCTTCATACCTTTTGGATCTTGTGCGAATCCCTTCATTAATGTTGCTAATGATAAGGTCCTTGGGATGAATAGACTTATGCTTCCAGTTGCTAGTAGGTTTGTAAGCCTGCTGATCCTTTGTTTTAGTTGAATTTTCTGGTTCAATTCGCTGTTGAACTTTTGAAGTCTGAACCTCTTCGGGGGAAATAGATTTTGCAATATCTTGAGCAGGTTCAGATTCTTCAAGTTGAGTCTGATCAAGTTGATTTTGCATTGAATCTTGAAACTTTACGTTCATGGATTCTTCCACTGATTGAGTCTTCTTGTTGAATATTCGTAAGCTTTGCTTGAAATTGAGTAACTAAGGAAAATTCCTTCATTTGACTTCTCTTCAAACTTACCAGTTCAATCATTTGTATTCTTTAAAATAAAACACTTACAATTAAATACATGAAAATAAGAAACAATTGGCTTCTTTCCTTTGAACAACTCATAAGGAGTTTTCTCCGGAATGGGCCTTAAGAATACTCTGTTAATATTATAACAAGCGGTTGATACTGCTTCAGCCCAAAAACGAGGAGAAATATTACTTTTAATTAAAATAGTTATTGCCATTTCCTACAAATATCTATTCTTTCTTTCTATAGCCTTATTTTGCTGTGGAGTATATAGGGAAGAAAAAACATGTTGAAAACTAGAGTCATCACAAAATTTGGCAAAGCCTTGGTTTTCAAACTCACCTGCATGGTCTGTACATATACTTGAAATAGTATAACTTTTTCATTTTGAACTTTCTTGGCAAATTTAGAGACGTAAGAGAATGTTTCAGACTTACTTGAAAGGAATAATGCCCAAGTAAAATGAGAATAGTCATCTACAATTACTAGGCAGTACTTCTTTCCACCAATGCTTTGAGTTCTGGTTGGTCCAAAAAGATCCATGTGCAAAAGCTGCAAGACACAGTTAATGGAAACCTTATTTATTGGTTTATAAGAACTTATAACCTGTTTTCCCAACACATAAAGTGTGCATAGATCAGTATTTTGATAAGACATATTAGGAAGTCCACAAACAAGCTTTTTAGAAGAGATCTTGGCAATTTGCTTCATGTTAACATGGCCAAGCTTTCTATGCTAGAGATTTGCCTCATCTTGAATGGAAATTAGACACTAGGAACTTTGAGATTTGATATCAAGAAGATAGATGTTTCCCTGTCTTCGTCCAGTGAAGGATTGTGAAAGATCTTTACTAGTTCCCGAACAAATGCCTTCTTGGAAATTAATCTTGAATCCTGTGTCGCATAATTGACTAATGCTGAGAAGATTATAGTTCAAACCTTCGACCAAGGAAATATTGTTGATTGTGAGACTTCGTATCTTCATAGTTCCACATCCAACAATTTTTCTTTTGTTGTTTCCACCAAAAGAAACTTTTCCTCCTTTTACTTGTAAGAGATTTATAAAACAAGTTAAGTCTCCTGTCATATGTCTTGAGCAGCCACTATCCAAATTTCATTTGATCTTCTTCTTGATAGTGACTTGCAATTATATAAAGAACTCAAGCTTTCTTTGAGACCCACGCCTTCTTGGGTCCAACGGTGTTAGTATGAAACATAGTCTTTGCCCACTCTCTCTTAACAAGTTTCCAAGCCTTAGGAGATTCTTTCTCAAAATTTTCTGAGCTATTACACTTTGAACACTTGAGAGTACTTCGCTCAACAGGTTTTACAAAAACCTTTTGAAGATGGTTCTTGTAAAAGGTTTTCACGGGCCTATGTTTGATTCTTTCCTTTACCTTTGGAAAATCGATTCAAGGAATGGTTTCTGATGTCATTCCCAAACTGGATTTATTGTAATAAGGTATTTGAATTGAAAGAATCTTTTCCAACTTTTCAAATTCCATTGAAAACTTTTTAGTGATATATAAAATGTCTTCTTTCAAAAAAAATATTTTCTTTTGAAAGGGAATCTGCATTTTCTTTTAAATCAGTAAGACTTTTGTTTAGATTTTCAACCTTTTTCTTTCCAAGAAATTTCCTATTGCCTAAGTTTGGAATTCTCATTCTTTAGCTAAAAAATCCTCTTAAGAGAAGCTCCGAGGTTAAGACAAAGTTCATCTATATATTTTGAGACTTTAATAGGAATCTTTAAATTACTAACCTTGACTTCACTGTTTAAGTCTGAATCTGAGTCTAAGTCTGAGTCTGAGTCTAATTTTGTCATTAAACATATGTTGGCATAATCCTCATCACTTTCTTTACATTTTGACTCACTCCATATTTCAGCTTTGAGTGTTTTCTTAAATCTCTCTGTCTTTTCTTTCTTTCTTTTCAGCAGGGGCAGTTTGGTCTAATGTGCCCCTTTTTCTTGCATACAAAACAAATCACTTCCTTGTTGATTTCAGTATCGTCATTTGATTTCCTTTGAAATCTTCGAGTATTCTGCTTCTTTCAGTTAAATCTTTTTCCTTTTCTGTTTAACTTTCTGAACTTCCATATCATAAGTGCTAGTTCTTTATTATCCGGGTCGTCTTCAGAATCTGTATCATCAAAATCATCGTTAGATTTTAAAGCGATAGACTTCTTACCTTAGGGATCTTCTTCTTCATTGAATTGCTCTACTTCATATGATTGAAGTGTGTCAACCAATTCATCTACAAAAAGAGGCATTATCCTTTGTGTTTCTCTTATCGAAGTTTTTACATGGTTCCAGTCTTTAGAGAGTCCTTTCAGCAGTTTATTGACCTTCATTGGTCCTAAGATTGGTTGTCCTTGATATGCTAGTCCATTTACAATTTCTATAAAACGACTAAACATGTCAATGATAGATTCTCCCGACTTCATCTTGAAAGCTTTATACTGTCCGAGTAGAATGTTGATATTTGTTTCTTTAACTCGATCAGTTCCTTTATAGGCAACATGCAGTCTATTCCATACCTCTTTGGCTATTTCACAAGATGAAATTTTTGTTATACTCAGTAAGAGATAAAGCACAATATAATGAATAAATAGCTTTAGCATCAAGAGCTTATCTCTTGGTTATATCCGCTTGTGATAGTTCTTCAGTATCTACAACTTCTTTTCCTGAGGATGATGCAGCCTTAGGAATAATTCCTTTCTCCACCACATCCCATTCCAAGGGATCTTCAATCTTAAGAATGCTTTTATCTTGTTTTTCCAAACGTTATATTCTTTTCCATCAAAGTAGAGAGGTCTGGTGTTGCTTTGTCCTTCAATTAAACCTGGAGCCAAAATACTAGCCATAGAAGATCTTTAACTCAAAAGTAAAAACACTTTTATAAACTAAGCACATAGCTTTGATACCAATTGAAAAGGGCTAGTAAACACACCTAGAGGGGGTGAATAGGTGCTCGGGGTGAATAGGTGTATATAAAATTTCTTTGAAAGACTTTAAGAAATTTAATCGCCTTTGAGTTATAACTCGAGATGTAAAAGACTTTTAAATAAATCTATAAAGCAATTAAATAGAGCAGCAATTGAGATAAGGAGATTAGGGTAAGAGAAATTGAACACAAAGATTTATAGTGGTTCGGCTTAATCCAAGCCTACGTCCACTCTCCCGCACTGACAGTCCACTAGCTGGATTTCACTATAAATCAAAAGAAATGATACAGCTCGTAGTTTTGACTTCCTTAGTGGAGAGTTTCAGTTATTCTCTTCACAAAGTCTCACTATGTGCTTCTCTCTTTTGTACACAATTATAACTCGAAGAATGAAAAAGCAAGGAACTACAGGGATTCAGACTTTGAAATTCTTCTTTCTCCCACACATCAAACAACGAAAAAGTCTGCCTTATATACTCCTTTATGCCTTCATAGCCGCTAGCACTTTCCAAAGGAATTCTTCCAATCTACCCGTTGGAAAGAATCAATTAAGGTAATCTTGAGTTGTTGATTAAATGTAGATGAGAGCCCGTCAATTATGTTTGCCCATACAATCAAGATCTTAAGTTTCCATAAATAGAATCTTCCAAGTTTGCTCACCTTTCAAAAAGATATTCAAATTGGAGTAGATTCCAATAAGAATAACCAAACATCTTGAAGCTATATCCAGCCATAAGATCTTCCAAAAACCATACGGAAAGAATCTTCAAAGATAAGTTCCCATCTGAATAAGTCTTCTTCGGTTTGAAGACTGTCAACTTGGGCAGACTTTGAATCTTGAGTCTGGCTGTCTTCAGACTTTGACGACAGAGTCTGGAGGTCTTCAGACTTTAACACTTGAGTCTAGAAGTCTTCAGACTAGACTGATAGAAAACGTTTTGTCAATTTCAAAATAATAAAGGAGTTTTCTCCAACACTACACAAATCGCCGCGTGAGATCCATGAAAAAGAAACTTGAAATATTGAAATGGCTCGTGGACTTCTTTCTTTGTGCAGCTATAGAACCATTTCTCGAAATATATAGACATCATACTCCTTCTCCAACCTGGACTCCAACATTGAAAAGGAAACCGGGAGTTCAAGTGGCAGAGATTAGGACGTTCACAAAATCCAACGTCCACACTTTCTCTTAATCGATAGGCTTTCCTATAATTCAACTCGGATCTGGCCTCACTCGCTGAGTTCAAAATCAAGACATTTTCTAACAACGCTCAAGCTCGGTCTGCCTACTAAGCGTGTTTAATTGACAGGCCCGAAATATTAGTGAATATCATTGATTCACCAATTAAATCTTCTTTTTGCGTCCAAAGAAAAGGTAATTTGCAACAACTTGGCGAGAACATTTATTAATAGACGCACAAGAGGTACATTACAAATTATGTTTTGTATACTGACCAAAAAAAAAAAATATATGTTTTGTATCAAAAAAAGCCATCGGTGATGAAACGTGAACATAACGTTTCCTCAACTTGTGCTCTCACTCCAAACATGTATTTTACGACTTTCCCATTAAAAATTGCTACATTATATTCGACCAGAAGCAATGTGCTCTTTCCATTCATATCTCATATGTCATGCCAACCCTCATAAGCCTATTCTTTGGGATCGCCATAATTTTATCACCTTGCCTGAAATTTTTCCTGAGAAAACTGTAGGCGTAGTTGACAATGATCTTCTTGAACACGGATGATTTTGGCTCGGCGACCACCTCGGCTTCCCCGAGGAGGTACACCGCACCCCTCTCCATTGCTCTCTGCACGAATTGCATCTCCTCTTCGGCCACTGGGATCGGATTAAATGATTGGATAGAGTTGGAAGAGAGATTGGACCGGTTTGACTGCGGCAGCGACTCCTCCATTTGGACGGTTGATCCCTCGGCCTGTCCAACTCCTGCTAGCAATGTCGAATGGGGTCCACTGTTGTCGGCCGTCTCATCCATTCGGTTGTGATCATTGTTCACGGCCTCGAGCAAGTACTCATGCCGGATGAATTCCTTCAAGTTTTCCGCCATCTGGCGCTCAAACTCGCGCGGCTCCTCGATCCTATCCTTGTATCCATACCGCACAACACAGCGGAACATCCTGAAGCCCCTTGGTTCGACTTGCTTGAACAAGAACCGCTCGTCAAGCGCGACCTTGCTGATCGGGAGGTTCTTGATCGAGACGAGCACTAGAACCGAATGGACAGACGGAATATTTTTCACGAAATGTGAAACTATTGGAGGAATGCCCTGCACGAGCTCAGAGTAGAGGAAGGCGACCCCGGGAACCCGGTCGATGCTTCGATTCGCAGCAAGATCTCTGATGAACTCGGCTGAGACCTTGTTCTTGAGCTCGTACATGTACCGTTGCCTATGGACGTAGTGCCAGGTGGCCATGATGAACATGAGGAAGGCGGCTAACACAAGCGGCAGGAAACCACCCTGTATGAATTTGCCGTAGACCGACGTGAGATAAAGCAATTCGATTGAGCCGAAGATGGTGGCGAAGAGCACGATCCACCATATGCTCGTCTTCCATATCACGAGCATGATGAGAGTGACGAAGCAAGTCGTGATCAACAAGACACTCGCCACAGCAATTCCTGCGACCAAACATTCATGAGACAAACAAAAGAATATAAGCCACCAAATTAGGTCCAAATTAATATGATCTTACTAGAAATCTTGAATGGAAATGAGAGCTCCATTTATTTCGCGGAAAATGAGTTATTATTATTATTATTTTTTAAAATAATCGCTTATAACACTTATAAAAATAAACGAACAAAAAATATCTCCACTCTCGATATAAATGTTTAGATATGAATTGTCGTTGGTAATGAATCGTTTTTAATTGACTTAGTTTTTGAAATGTTTTTTTCAAATCATTTATTTTTTGCGAAACAAATAGAGCCAAAATCAAATTTTTTTTCCATGGAGCCATGTGTTTTGGACTTACCGTAAGCGTTGCTGATGCGGGTCGTGGACCGGAAGCACACGGTGACCAAGACGCAAGCTATCATGAGCACGTAGTTCACCTCCGGTATGTAAACCTGCCCCTCGTACTTGGCCGACGTGTGAACCACCTTGACCCGTGGGAAGCAGCCCAACCTCAGCGACTGTGAGATGATGGCGAACGCCCCCGAGATCATCGCCTGGCTCGCGATGATCGCCGCGGCAAGCGCAATCCCGAACATGGGCCAGTGAAGATGTCCTGCCCATCGATCAAAGCAGTCACGGAACATCGTCAAAGGTAGGCTCCTTTTACACTGTCGGCAGGAGGCCTTGTTATCTTTTGCGGGCTCATTTTGAGACATCGCGTGCGATTTACCTTCGGGAGCTTAATTCGGGTCGATTTTCTAATTCTCAGTGATGGCAATCATACTAATCATTTTTCTTGGCTAGACCACACCTATTATGAAATTTAGATGAACTGTGGTATTTCAATCTTACATACCTGGGACTGAGTCATAGAAAGTGTTGGCATAATGGTCAGGGTGCTTCCTGAGATAAGCAGCTTGTCCGCTATATACGGTCACAAGTGTAGGAAATAAGACGAAAGAGGAGCTGATCTGCATCAATTGGAAACCCCAACAATCAACCTCAACAATGGGAACACATGTACTAGCACTAATTGATCTGCATCAAGTAGTGCATAGGACTTAAATACATCGCCTGACGATAGTCTATATAAGAAAAGGTTCAGTGGACACTTTCAATTATGTGGTTCATGAAAAAAGAGAGAACTAAATTATGTGCGTTCGGATTGGGACCCCGAACTCGGCGAGCATGATTCAGAAATTTCGTGCTTTTGTTATTGGCATCATTTCCTCAATGGATGGAGTCATGAAGACAAAAAATTATAATCAAACAAAAATTGATTAACTGTTCTTAGATAAGTCAACAGGAGCCTCCTTGTGTTGAAAGTTAAGGCAAAGGAAATTGTATCTACTTACTTGGATTGCTCGAACATTGAAATGACCCAGATCAGCAAACATGGCCTCAGTGCCTGATTCAATTCGACCATCCTTATCAATGAGCTTTAAACTGTGACCTACATGTTTAAAAATAAAAATAAAGCAAAAAAAAAAAAAAAAAAAACACGCGTGGACCTGTAATGCAGAGGAAGACGCCGCCGAGCGAGAGCCAGGCGTCCTTGCCATTGCGTTTGAAGTAGTCGACGATGTACTTAGGGTTGAAAGCACGCAATACACCGATGTCATACTTGAACAGGTTGAAGAGCCCTATCCCGATAAGGGACGCGAACCAAATTAAGATGATGGGTGCGAACGAGAACCCGATGCGATCCGTCCCAAACCTCTGGACACTGAAAAGGATTATCAGGAACGCCACCGATATCCACACCTGAGCATCTGCATGTCCGTACATAAATTTACGTCCATCCATGAATCAGTATATGCGTGACAAAAAGAAGAGAGTCGTATATTGATTTTAGAACCACATTTGTATTTTCTATTTGCTAATAATATTTACCTGTGTTCACTTTGTTGATCCCGGCCATTACTGAAAGAACTGCAGGAACCCAAAAGAAAGACAAAAGGACCAGAGAGGTTATCTTAGCTTTCAAGATGCACAGAATATCTAGTTTATTTTGTGATAAAGGGTTGATGTTTCTTCCCAAAACCTTCGACACGACTAATCGGAAGTGTACATGTGCAGTACCCAAACAAAAAACAATTTAAGACACTTTCTCCTTCAAAAGGAAGAAACAGATTCTGTGGACTTTCGTTTTAACACGACGTTTGTGAAATTATCGGTTTTGACTATGTCGAAGTCTCCATCGTAACATTGGCAGAAAAAGTCCCTATCGTGTTGTGCACCATTAGGAATCCTTGATATCGTTTTTCAAATGATTTCCATATATAACGACTGAAATTTCATTCAACTGTGAGGACACGAAAACGAAAAATTGCCAAACATCTGTTGTGTTGTGCATAAATGACGTGAAAGAATTCTTTGAAAGGATTTTAATAGATAAATAGTGAGAAAGGATGGCAATCTAAACTTGAAATAGATGGAGTGAGAACACCGTCGCCAATGACCATCGAAGTGGCCATGATGGTCACGAGAAAAAGCATGATCTTGGCACTCTTGCTGTTCTCGAGTATGCCCTTGATCTTCTCAGACCGTCGCAGCTGATTCGATGGAATGTGGAGCTTGTAGTTCGAAACTTCTCGGTCCTCCGGCTGCTGATTTGGGATCAGGCTTACGTTTATGTACCGACATATCAACGAGTACAACGCGAACGTCCCTCCTGCATGCAAGAATGAGGCCCACTAGTTAGAATTGCGAAAATTAGTCCTTGGTCGCCAATTAAAAAAAAAAAAAAAACGGAAGAAGAAATACCTGAAAATAACATTGGCATGTGAACCTACAGAAAATGTTCATATGCTGAAAATTCTAGCATGTGAAGCATGATAGAGATATATGTGCGTACCGTCACCATTGTCATTGGCTAAGAGGACGATGAATATGTATTTGAGCATGGGGATGAGGATAATCGTGTAGATAATTAGCGACAGAACCCCAAGAATATCTTGAGTGTCCTTAATTCCCTTTGTGAATGTACTCGAATACACATAGAGTGGAGATGTCCCTATGTCACCGTATATCACTCCTATGCTCTGAAACGCTAAACTCATCATCTTTTGCCAAGTCACCTATAAATAATTTATATCAGTATTTAATCGAAAAAACAAAAGAGGGGAAAAAAGTTTTTACCAAGTCCATCAATAGGAAAAACTAGAATCAATTTATCATGCTTAGCTCATCATTATCATGTCACGCACCCAATTGTTTCCATAAAAATCATTTACCCTATCATTTGTATTTCTTGAATAGGTAAAAATAATGGAACGATTAATAAGGAAAATGATTCCATGACAAAAACATGTAAATGATCTATCTCACTGCAGTTCCAAATTCAGAAAATGGAATGAATTAGCTGATGAAAAAACATTTACAGACGCAAAATTTGCAAAAGAGCACCTCGGAGGAGTGGGCGTGCGACATGGAGTTTCGACCAGCCTCCAGGTAGAGAGAGTCGACGCGGCGCAGCCTCGCCCACGAGACCTTCCGCTCCTTCATGTTCAGCTTCTCCGCCTCTCTCGCTTCCGTCGAGATCCCCGGTCCTTCTTCTGCCCCCGTCGCCGCCGCCATCGATTCGCTCGCTGCAATCTGCTCAGTTTCTTCCTTCGATGTGAAGTGATGACTCCGCTCTTTATAGGGCCCCGGGAGTCTCAGACGTTTTAACTGGATATTCTGCTGCACCAATCTTGCGGGATGCTCGAATAGAAAATGCGGGTGATCATTGAGGTTTGTTTATTCCGATCATTTCACATTCTATCCAGCCTGACGTTTTGTTTTGTATGAGTGTACAAAAGAATCAAGAACCACTCAATCCGCTCGGAATTGGACAGCTCTGCAGAGGTTTGGTCCGGGATGGGCGGTCTGGTTCTCGATTCCAGCATAAAACGGCCCATACAGACCACCTGGACCACCTAGACCAAATCGGTACTTTTATGTTTATATATATATTACATACATGCACATGTACAAAGAGAAGAAAGGACCTGTTGCTTGCAGGTAAAGCAGAAAAGGTTGTGTGAAAAGGAAAGCGGAGGGAGGTGTAACGGGCACTGATCCCCTTAAAATCACTATGTACAGTAAACAAGTTGCAAACAAAACTCAAAAAGCATGAGCCAAGCTGCCACTGTCTATAACTACGAGCACAGCACTAGCAGCAACCAAGAAGCTCTACATCAACATGACAACATCTTGCTCTTATTTATAGGAGCGCATGGGATCGCATTAACATCTACCAATGACTCGAAAAACTCAAGCTTTGTGAGACGTCACGAATCTTTTTCACAATTCGCAATCAAACCCCCCTCATCATCCCTTCCACGAACACGGTCCTTGTAACGCCTTCGGTGAGCACCGTTGGGCATCAGAAAGTTCACGGAGTGTATTATTACCTTATGTTTGGTCTTGCATGATGCAAATCTTAAACTTTATTATGTAGCATATATGAGGTACTATCTAACTAGACCAGTTCCATAGACCCATCTGAGATCCAGACTAGATCGGCGTCTAGTTTTTGGGTGGATTCATAGAACCAATGGGTGGTCCTTGATCATCATTTTATGAAATCAGTCCTTAGTGGCGGTTATTGATTTCAGGATGGGAACCACCTACTCTAGAACTAATCACCCCTGATAAGATGTCTTTTCAAGGTGACTTAGGTTTGGTCGATTCGGTAAGTCATACGCCGTTGTCGCTTTCCATCAAAAGGTAGTTGAGATACGTTTCTATAATGGTTTTCCATGAGCCGGCCCTCTGAACTTATTTATTTACAAATGTCATTTTTATTAGGTCCTTTTTTAAACTTTATTTAAGGGCCTTTTTCCAATAATGCAATGCATTCGCCTCTATTTTTAACATACATACATATGGCTCGTTGAGGAAAAGTGCAAGCGGATCACAGCAAAGACTAGAGGTAATTAACTATGGTTGCCTGAGCTACACGCTAGGATCTTATGACCCGGCCCTAGAAACAATGGTTAGTCCAGAATCAAATATGGGGTTTCCTTACTCGTTTCTTGGTCGTCGTTTAGAACGTTAAATGACATTCACATTGATACCAAAAAAATAACAGTGACATACACATACATACATACATACATACATACATACATATATATATATATATAAATATTCTTTTTATTCATTGGTGGTTTTATAAGAAATAACATCCCACTAATCGCCAGACGATGTCAAAGGAACACCACAGCGCTGCATTTTAACTTTCAATCCACGTTGTATTTTAATAGCACAAATTATACTAACAGAATTCAATATAATATGGGAGTTAGATCTGCTTATAAGTTTTAAACTTTCACTACTTGAATTAAATTACATGTAGAGCCATTTACTCCAAAAAAATAAATTATCAAAGTACAACAAAGCATTTTTTTAGGGAGAAGACACCAAAAGTACAATAATTTATGTACGACGCTTACTTTAATACCATAACTTCTCACGACTCATTAGCTCACTTAAATACCAAAATCGGATAAAAATGATCATGTAAGTGCTTTTGGCAAAAAATTCCAACTAGAGAAATAACGTGACTTTTATAATTAAAATTTTTATATGAGGTGACATTTTTTAATAGTAAAATAATCACTTTTTAAAATGATTAATACTGAAGTAATCATTTTTTTTATAATGATTGGCACTGAAATGATCATGTCTTAACTTGCTATACAAGTTGTTTATGGTTTTTTCATTGAAATGATCATTTTTTTTTTTTTTGTAACGACTAAAACTAAAGTGATTACTTCTTAAGTTACTACGCAACATCGTTTAGAGATTATGTGCCAATTGGGCATGTTGGCAAGCAACGTAGGATTGAAAAATTAATAAAATATTGTCACATTAAATTTTTGGTGACTCATATTGGAGTTGTTACTTAAGTGATTGTTTTTTTTTTTTTTAAGTGGTACTTAAGTAAGCCGGCGAAAAATTGTAACATTAAATTAAGCACCATAGACAAATTAAGGCACTTCTGGTGTTCCTCCTCCCATTTTTTTTTTTTAAATATAAACAGTACCACTCTTTCACCCTAAGTATTTGATACGCAAACTTTTCGACCTTTTTTCACTATACCCAATCCAATTTCAAGTTGAGAGGTATTCTTAATATTGTAAAATATCATCCGTTACTTTTTAATAGTATAGGCCTTTTTTTTCGGTTGTATAGCGGATCAAATACTGTCCAAGCCTACTTCAGGCACTTGACTGTTCCATCTCCCAGTGACGCTCTTAAGGTCGTGGCATCCACGTTTATTTAGTGCATTCGAAGTTTTATTTATGGAGTGCTCTTAATAGGACTTGAACATATCACCCTAAACTGCTTTCCGGATCCCTCCTATTTGGGAACACAGTTTTGTCAACGATGCAAAACCCTTCCAGCTTCAATAGGATACCTAGGAGTGTATTCCCACATTCCTGTTGACACCTAAATTTTACTCTTTTATTTATGACTCAATCGCATACAAAATTAGGAATTAGTCACTAAAAAAAAAAAAAGCAAAACAAACAAAATAAGAAAAAGAAAGAAAACAAAAAAGACTTAGGCCAAATTAATCTTGTTCAAAAATATTATTGTTTGGTAGCGAGGGTTCCAGGTATGCCCCTAACATTAAATGTGTTAAATGTTTTTGCAGTTGGGAGTTAGAAGGGGAGGAGTGATTGTTAACCCTTTGTCATGCAGGTGCGGAGTTGGGAATGGTAGTTTATGTTTTGAATTTATGAAGTGTTGTTTGCCTATAAATTGTCATGCTTACATTTTTTTTTTTTTTTTTTTGGTAAAGAATTGTCATGCTTACATTTCCTGCATTGCACTACACTATAGCATACACTACCTACCGCCGGACCTGGGCCGTAGGATCACCTAGGATGGTGTTGAGGTGGATACCATTCCGACTACAACCGTGTAGCACAAGTCACCCATCTCAATCCCGAAATTTCTTTCTTCACGTCGAAGGTACCCACCCCGTCTACAACCGCGCGACACGGGTCGGTTCTTTGACGAAGCCGGAGTCATGGGTAATCCGACCTAGCCGCGACCTTGCTGGTTCAGTCCGGTGATCCTATGGCTCCATTTTGAGCCGTTTAGAGTAGAAATCGAACCACATTCCATGTGCATGTCTATGTAATTTAAAAAAAAAAAAAGAAACAAAGACAAAGGTCGGCACCCATTGTAAGTATCATTTTCCTTTGTTATTTGCTCATTTTGTATTGCATTTTCATCTTTTAATTCATGAAAATCAATCAAATGCCCTCGATGCAGGCTTATGATTGAAAAATTGGCTCTCATGAGAATTCCTGTGAAGCTATCACCAGAAGATTGATGCAAGTGAAAGTAATAGAATCTTTCTTAATCTTTCGCTCTATAACACGATCGTAACCCCTTACGTTGCCCCAATATAGTATAATCAATTAGTGTAATCAAGTCCCCGACCCTAGATTCTCTGGTTGCGTAGGAAGTGAGGTACACTCCTATGCCTCACTTGGTTTCGAGCTGACCCCAATAGGCTAGTGGCGACTCCTTTTTGCAAAATTCCAAAAAATATCCCAATGTCACGCAGGGTATGGGCTTGGGAGAGTTCATGCCTAATCAAGGGCTATAAATCCGTTCTTTAGGCAATACCCCTAAACCTGTTCCCTCCCACCGAGGGTAGGTCGCGACAATTCCACACAGTAATTATTTAATACTCCTTAGGAGAATAGGTGGCCAATCTTGTCTGACTTAATGAAAGGGACATCTACGAATAGTATCTCGAAAAATTCTTCCTAATACAACAACATTTACTCCCTATATACTCGCACGGCCTGCTCTTTGTAAGATATCATGTGGCATTAGAGTGTGCAACAAAATTGGTTCTAATCAAGAGTAGGATCGAATTGGCCAAAAAAATAAGTTCGGAAACAGGTTCCAAATTTTTGGAGCTAGTTGTAACCAATATGGGAACAGGTTTCAAGTAAATACCCGCCTAAGAACCGAATCAAAACAACATTATTTAGGAACCGGTTTTAGAACCGATTTTATAAGTTAAAAAACCAAAATCCTAATTTCTTTTTCTCCTAAATTCTAACCTTAACACTCTTTTGTCTTTTGTCCTTCCTCAAAACTCCTCTCTAGTCTTTCCTCTTGTTGGAAGATATGCAGAAGATCTCGGGAAATTAAGGCTACGCATGGCAACATTTCTTGACTGGGGAACAATTTTTTTTCAGAAATAGTTCTTTTCTATTTCTATTCTGGGGAACAATTTCTGTATAAAAAAGCCCGTTTGGTAACTACACAAAATTTTTACTCTAGAAATAGAGAAAGAATAGAAATGCGTTTGGTAAAAAATAGTTTCTTTTTTATATTTATTTGTTTTTTATTTTTGCCGGTCGACCGCCGCTGCCGCCGCCGTCGCCGCCGGACGACCGCCGCCCGCCGCCGCATGTTGCCGTCGGCCGACTGCCGCCCGCCGATCGCCGCCACACGGCCCATCGGCCGCCACCTCCCGCGACCTCCTGGCCGCCTTTGGCGGCTAATGGGCCGTGCGGCGACGATTGACGACGGCTGTTGGCCGGCGGCGGTCAGCCGGTGGCGGTGGTTGGCGGCAAGCGACAACAGCGGGCGGCGGTCCACGGCGGTCAATAGCGGTCAGCAAGAGAAGATCAATTTCTATGAGAAGGAAGAAGAAACGAAGAGGACCTTTTTACCATGAATCCAACGAATATGGACTAACAATGGGAAGGAATTTTTTAGTCATGAATGCATATCACTTTTCTCGTTTCACGGCATTCTACATGAAAGCTCCTGTGTTTATACTTCACAACAAAATGGAGTAGTGGAACGTAAACATCGCTACTTGCTAGAAGTCGCATGAGCCTTGAAGTTTCAGGGATCCATTCTAGCAATATATTGGGGAGATTGTGTCCTTACTGCAGCCTACCTCATTAACCGCATGCCTACTCGGATATTAGCTAGTAAATCACCCTTTGAATTAATTTATGGAAAGAAACCAGAAGTAGATCATGTACAAGTTTTCGGTTGTTTAGTGTGCGCATGGTAACGTTTCTACTTCTCCCAATTTCTGTTTTTTGTTCCCCGGAATAAAAAAGAGCAGAAATCCGTTTGGTAACGTCGAGTTGTTTTTTTATTCCCGGGAACAAAAAGTTAGCCGGGAATAGTTTTGGAACAAAAACCGAAGTAAAAAAGTTGCTTCGGTTCCCGGGAACAAGTTTAAGAAATAAGTGAATTTTTTTTTTTTTTTTTATTCTTCTCTTGCACACGGCCCATTGACCACCGTTGACCGCCACTCGCCGCCGCACGCCGCCGCCGCCGCCGCCGGCCGATCGCCGACCGATCGCCGCCGCCGCCGGGATGCCGCCGGCCGCCGGAGGTCGATCGACCGCCGACCGACCGCCGCCCGCCGCCCGGCCGACGCCACCAGCGCTGCCGCATGTCGCCGTCGGCCGACCGACCGTCGCCGCCGCCCGGCGGTCGGTCGGCGGCAGCGGGCGGTCGGCCGGGCGGCGACATGCGGCGGCGGGCGGCGGGCGGCGGTCGGCCGGCGGCGGCGGCGGCATCCGGCGGCGATCGGCCAACAAAAATAAAAAACAAATAAATATAAAAAAGAAACTATTTTTTACCAAACGCATTTCTATTCTTTTTCTATTTCTAGAGTAGAAATTTTGTGTAGTTACCAAACGGGTTTTTTTACCCAGAAATTGTCCCCATAATAGAAATAGAAAAGAAGCATTTCTAAAAAAAAAACTACTCTCCAGCCCAGAAGCGTTGCCATGCGCACCCTTATATTATGCTACAACTATGGGACCTCAAGACAAAATGGGTCCACGTGCCAGGAGGTGCATTTTCATTGGTTACCCCAACCTACAGAGGGCTATTATGTTCTAGATCCATCGATAGGAGAATTTTTCGTGAGCAGGGATGTCATATTTCACGAAACTGTCTTTCCCTTTCGTGAATCTACAGATGATTTGGATATCTCAAACAATTCTCATCGCTCCTCGATTGGGGAAAATATATCCCCCAAATATTTTCTTGCAGCATCACTGGGCCAAGTCATTCCATCTTCATCATTTGATCAGCCATCTCAGACGGAGGCACATTGGAAAGTGTACCTACTATTCCATCAAATATTGAGAATGATTCTGGTGAACAGACAGAAAACAATGCTGCGGAGATATCTCCTCCTCCACCACCAACAGATCATCCATGACGTTCGAGGCGAGCTACGAGACCACCAACGTAGACCAAACATTATGTCTGTGCCTCACTTAACGGACAAGGTATTAACTATCCAACATCTTCTTATGTTTCCTTTGAAAGGCTTCCGTCGGAACATAGATGTTGCATTAGTCATATATCCGATGAAAAAGAACTGTCTAGTTATGATGAGGCATCTAAAGACCCACGGTGGCAAAAGGTGATGGAAACAGAATTATGGGCATTGGCCAATAATCACACATGGGAGATAGTTCATCTGCCCCCGAATAGGAAATCCATAAGATGCAAATGGGTCTATAAAATAAAGTATAGAGCTGATGGATCCATTGAAAAATACAAAGCTTGATTGGTGGCGAAGAGGTATACACAACGAGAAGGTTTCAACTATAACGAAACATTTTCTCCAATTGCCAAAGATGTCACCGTTCGCTCATTCTTATCAGTTGCAACAATCCATGATTAGGTGTTACACCAAATGGACGTTCACAACGCTTTTCTTCATGGTGATTTGGATGAAGAAATTTACATGGATATTCCTCAGGGCTTATGGAGACAAGGGGAGGATAAAGTATGTCATATCCGCAAATGCCTTTATGGGCTGAAACAAGATTCCAGACAATGGTATGCCAAATTCACTAATGCTCTCACCAGTGCAAACTTCAAACAATCGAAGTATGATTATGCCTTGTTTACATGGACCAAAGGTACGTCATCTATTTACTTGATGATTTATGTAGATGACATTCTTATCATGGGAAACGATGAAGCTGCAATAGAGAGTCTTAAAAAATATTTGCATACCACTTTTCATATAAAAGATCTGGGAGCACCAAAATATTTTCTTGGGATTGAGATCGCTCGATCTCACCAAGGAATTTCTCTCAGTTAAAGGAAATTTGTATTGGAGATTATATTAGAGGCCGGTTTATCAGGATGCAGGCCAGTCGTCATTCCAATTGAGCAGAATACCGGGCTAACTACATCAGACCATACTAGGGGAACATCTTAGGATGATCCTATATTATAGGATCCGACGAGTTACCAGAAGCTCATTGGAAAACTTATATACCTCACTATGACTAGACTTGACATATCATATGCAGTACAGAATCTGAGTCAATTTATGCACAAACCGAAGGAATCCCACATGAATGCTGCTCTAAAGGTCGTCAAGTATCTGAAGGGATGTCTAGGACTCGGGATACTTCTGTCTAGAAAATGCAACATGGAAATGATAGCATACTGCGATGCAGACTATGCAACGTGCCCTATAAGTCGAAGATCCATAAGTGGCTTTTGTATTAAGCTGGGAGATTCGGTTCTTTCGTGGAAAACCAAGAAGCAAGCAACAGCTTCTCTATCCTCAGCTGAAGCGGAGTATCGGGCCATGGCAAAAATCACATGTGAGATTGTGTGGATACAAGGTTTGCTCGGTGACCTCGGAGTTTGGTTGAAAGGTCCGACAAAGTTATACTATGACAACAAATCGGCTCTGAAGCTTGCGGCGAACCTTGTAATGCACGAGAGAACCAAGCACATAGAAGTGGATTGTCATTTCACTCGGGCAAAGATTCAAGAAGGAACAATCGAGACAAGAGGGATTGGAATTGCTAAACAACCTACAGATGTGTTCACTAAAGCCCTATGTCAAAGACAACATGCATATTTACTGAGCAAGCTAGGTGTCTTGGACATTTATAAGCCACCAGCTTAAGGGGGAGTGTTGGAAGATATGCAGAAGATCTCGGGAAATTAATTGATCCGATTTTGATTATAGAGAATCAATCTAATATTTAGATTGATTTGTGTAATATTACATTGCCTTTTATGTGTACATCTTGTAATACAATTATTTAAGTCTTGTACATTGATGACATATAGAGAAATACACAGAAAAGAAAAAATTTCTCCCCAAATTCGTCTTCTTTTTCTTCCTCGTCCGTTCCTTGCTTCGGCTTCTGACACCTCTTTCCCTAAATTTTTACGAATGAATGGATAATAGAGTTTTATAATTTATGTTTTATGTTACATGTTTAAATTTTTTATCGTTTATAATTATACGTGACTACGTATTCATCTTATGAATTAATGTTTCTTCAAGATCCAAAAATTAAGAACCAATTATAATAGGATAGGTTCTAGGTTCCAGCTGGAACATATTCACTCTAGAACTAATCATCCCTATGTGACATGAGGGTTCTACCCACCAATTTTATTCTTTTTTTTTTTTTTTTTTTTTTGAGGGTGACCTTTATATGACTTTTGTGAAATGGCATGGCCAACTTTTTTATTACGTACTCAGAGTATGACCCCTTGGAGGCAGATTCATTGTTCAAGCATTTGATTTGAATGCGACAAATCTTGTATTTACATCACACCGTATCTATTGAGGCTGGTCTTCGAGATTGCTCTTGTCACTTTGTTATGAAGGCTTACCTAGTACAAGTTGATCAGGTATATTTGCATGCAATATTAAAGGATGAGGATTAGTGTTACCGTATATGGATAAGGTTTTTGTAATCTAATTTCCTAAACCAATCACTTTATCTTTGACAAGGCTTAAGATCAAGCAATTTTGTCTTGGGGGAAATGGCACCAAAACCTCATAAATCATAAAGAAAAATTGTCCAAAAAATCATAAATCCCGTAAGTTTAGGACTGTTTGGACACTTAAGCCAATTTCAAGGTGGTACACGTTTACCTCCGAACTTTTAGCCGTTATATAAAACTACCCCTGAATTTTGAATTTACTACAACCATCATCCCTCCGTTCATTTTTTTTATTTTTATTTTTTTGTTAGCACATGCCTAATATGCGATTTCTCAATGGTAAAACTACAATACTTAGTGATTTTTTTTTTTTTTGTCATTTGGCTTTCCATCTATATCTTAATTTGACTATAATTAATTTCTTTTATTTTTTTTTTCTAGTATAGTACGCATATCTTTTTAGTTAGTCTTATTTCATAGTTTTTTCAATCGTATAAATTATGTTGTAGTATGCAGAAAATTACAAGAGTTCCTGAATGTGCTATGCCTTCGGCCCTAGTGCTATTAAATGGCTACCTAACCAAAGATGTAAGGAAAAGAAATTACTTTCACATTTCAATAATAATACATAGGATGGCTAGTGTCCACATTAGTAATTTCCGGTCTAAAATGATCAGATAGACTAAATTGACAAAACGTGAAAAAATTTATGACCAAATTGACATATTAAAATGTTTGGAACTAAATTGGCACAAATATAATTGGTTTAGAGCTTTTTTGATATTTTTCTCTTGTTAATATTATCGATATTATTATTCTTATTATTATTGTATTTGTTGTCTAAAGATCGCTCCATCTTTGTCTTCCTTTTCTCTTTTATGTATGTAATCGTGTTAAGTATCGCGAGCTCAAACCCTCCTTGAAATTGAACGAGCTAAGAGTTAACCAAGAGTAGTCACAAAGCCAAGGTCAAATTACTCGCAATAACTTGAATCAGTTTCATTCTAAGATAACTTTGCTCTTACTACTTCCTACCCTTAAATTTTGGTGTCCACATAAATTTTTTCAAAAAGAAAAAGACTTTTCGAAAAAAAGGTAATCATAGAGCTCAAAATAATCACAGGGATTAATCGAGGAAGATAACTTTTATCAAGAAAACCCAAATGGCCCTTACAATGAAATTGTTTAGAGATCTGCTTCAAACCATTTTTAACAATGAAACTTCTGTGCATATTTCTGTGAATGTGAGTATCAGTAGATAATTTAGCAAGTATTTGCTCGCTTATTCTTCATCGTGTATGTTACATACTTACGAATCGATTTTCCATGACATTCTATCTTCAATGCAAATTAAACCCTAACATGAATATAGATTTTTTTTTCCTATTAATGCTAAAAAATCAGCCAATCATGAATTTCATTGTGAAAGATGAAAGGGAAAATTGTCCAAGAAGTCTTAAATCTATTGCACTTTTGCCAATTTAATCTTAAACTTTTTAATTGTACCAATTGAATTCTAAATCTTCTCACATTTTGTCAATTAAGTCAATCAATCCAATTTTGGCAAAAAATCACTTACGTAGATGCTGTCGTCTTACATGGCATATCAAGCGCTAAAGTTGACAATTTTTTTTATAATATTTTATTTTTTCTTCCCTTCATCTTCTAGCCAATCATCACGCTCCGGCGATTTCCAATTGAAATTGATCATATGGATTTAATTGACAATACATGAAAAGATTTAGAACCCAACTAACACAATTAAAATATTTAGGATTAAATTGATAAAGGTGTAATATGTTTAAAACTTTTTAGACAATTTTCCCCACTTTTTAGACAATTTTCCCTAAGGTGAAATTAATATCAAAGACATATTTGTGACTGATTATAACAAAAACGCATTTCCAATCGAGGGATATTAGCATATCGCGGGGGCATTTTGACTGATGACATCTAGGGGCGAGAAACATATATAGCCACAAACGACGGTAATTCATTTTAGTCCGGACCTGGTTCAGGGATAGCGGGGTTTTCTCTTTTATTTCTATTTGTTATAAGAAATAGCTTATTGTAGTAGAAATTTTAATATTCCGGACATTACTTAACGAGCATACTGTACCAGGCATAGAAGTTTTTGCCCAAGCCCTTCAGCGAATTAAAAATAGTGCGACAAAGTTGCAGATATTGCATATGACCTTCACTTTTGATGTACAAATCTTGAGAAATAGCAATTATTTATTGATATACAAATCTTGCCTATCTACTTTTTAGCTTTATTCTTTAGGAAAAATAATTATCCAGTGCCTTTTTAATACATAATTAGGGTTTCTTAACATGATAGGTGGAATTGAAAATTAAATTTTTTACATACAAGTGTAAAATCAAATATGCAGTCAAGTCCAAACTCAATTATAGAAAGACAGGTTATGACAAGACGAGCATTAAAAGATAGGGAAAAAGTCATAAAAAAAAAACTCCAAATTTTATCCAAAGTGACAAATTTATCTTAAATTTTTTTTTTTGGTGACATGAAATACCTCAAACTTTGCTACCGTGATACATTTACCCCAAACTTTATTTTATAATACAAAAAATCCTGAACGTGTATTTGTGTAATACATTTACCCTAAAATATATGGTGCTTTCGTCTTTTACTTATCTTTTTTCTTTTTTTCTGTTCTTCTTCTCTCTTCCTTTTGCCGGCCATGGTGGAAGGAAGCCGGCGTCAGGTGAGGGGTGCCAGATTTGGCGAGGGCAACCTTGTGTTGGGCGAGGGCTGTCCTCGCTTGGGTTGGTGAGGGCAACACCTAGGTGAGGGCCACCCTCGCTTGAGTTTGACTTCCCTCCACCATGGTCGACGGAGGAAAGAGAGAAGAAGAACAAAGGAAACAAGAAAAAAAGAAAAGAAAAAGGAAAATAGAAAAAAATAAGACGAAAATACCCATGGTCATAGAGTTTGGAGTAAATGTGTCACGATTATTAAAATTTGGAATTTTTCATGTCACAAAAAGAAAGTTTGAGGTAAATTTTTCACTTTGGATAAAGTTTGGGGTTTTTGGTGACTTTTTCCTTAAAAGATAATGACATAACACATTCAAAATTCCAATTTTGAGTATCTTTTATATAACCCAAATTATGTGCTAAAAATTACAAATTTTGATAATGACATAACACATTCAAAATTCCAATTTTGAGTATCTTTTATATAAACCAAATTATGTGCTAAAAATTACAAATTTCATTAATTGATAAAATAAAACTTATTTGGTAACTTTAATTAGTATTGACTAAGCAAACTCCAGTAAGTCAACAATTGATGTAATGTGGTAAGTAGGGGAGCGTTATTGAATTTATTCAACAGAAAAAAAATTGATGACGGTACAAGAACTTATTGACAAATATCCTTGTTCTATGTTTGGTATGAAATTCATAATATGCAATTGTCAATTTTCATTTCTTGTCTACAAATTTTTATTTTTTTTAGCATTTAAGTTAATCAACATTTAAAAATTAATATTTTTACTAATTTTCCAATTTTATCAAAAGAGCACATCCTAATAAACTTGGACATGAAGGGTGTGTTTGTTCTGCGAAAAGTAATTTCCGGAAAACGTTTTCCTCATTTTCCAGCGTTTGGTTCATTTAGGAAAATGAGTCAAAAATGTTTTCCTAGTCAAATGTTTTCCTTTCAAAGCTTAAATTCAGGAAAACGATTTTCTCTTTAAAAGAATCGGAAAACGTTTTTCAAAATATTTTAAGGTCCTTGCTTAATGAAAAATTTATTATTAAAAAGAATTTATAATTTTTTTGGTCAGTAAAAAAAAGAATTTCTAATTAAAAATTTTGAATTTATTATTAGGAAAAAACCACGAAAAACCCCAAACTTTGCTTCGAGTGACACATTTACCTCAAACTTTTTTTTGTGACACCAAAAACCCTAAACTTTCCAAGTGTGACACATTTACCCAAAAATTGGAGGGCATTTTGATCTTTTCATTTTTAAAAATTTTTTTCTTTTTTTTTTTTCTTCTTCTTCTTCCAACGGCGAGGGTCGCCCGACGCCGGCGAGGGCGCCCGGGCGGCCCTCGCCGGCGTCGGGTGAGGGCGGCCCTCGCCGGCGCCGGGCGAGGACGGCCCTCGCCGGATCCGGCGAGGGAGTCCTTTCTTCTCCCTCTCCTCGTCGCTCCGCAATCTCATCCCCGTCCGCGCCCTCTCCTTCTTCGTTTCTTCGTTTCTTCTTCTTCTTCGTTTCTTCGTCTTCTTCTTCTTCTTCGACCTCGAGCCCTAAATCCGACGCGGTAGCTCGAGCCCGGAGGAAGATGTCTCGCCCGACGTCGGCGAGGGCACCCTCGCCCCGGATCCGGCGAGGGCGGCCCTCGCCGACGCCGGCGAGGGCCACCCTCGCCCTCGCCGGCGTCGGGCGACCCTCACCGAACGCCGGCTTCCCTCCGCCGGCCATGGTGGGCCGGTGGAGGGAAGAAGAAGAAATAAAAAAGAAAAAGGAAAAAATTAAAATTAAAATGACAAAAATGCCCTTATACGGTAAATGTGTCACGGTTTGAAAAGTTTGGGTTTTTCATAGCACAAAAAAAGTTTGGGATCACTCGGGGCAAAGTTTGGGGTTTTTCGTGGTTTTTTCCTTTATTATTATTATATCTTTTCTTTTCTTTCTTCTTTCTTTTTTTTCCTTATTTTCTCTTTTCTTTCTTTGCCTGTAACGTAAACCCTAACTCCTCCTTCCCTCTCTCCTTCATCACCACCATCTCCCTTTCTTCATCGCCACCTCCTCCAAACCTAACCCCTCCTGCGCTCCTGTTAGCTTCGCTCCCTCCTCTTCCTCTTCGTTGGTGTCTTCTACACCTTTAATCATTTTCAAATGCAATCCAAACACCAGAAAATATTTTCAATCATGTATCACCAAATAAAGAAAAATTAACCGTTTTCTTGGAAAATGGTTTCCCGAAAAATATTTTCTAAAAATGTTACGTTTTCCGTTAAACAAACACACCCGAAACCATTACAAGAAGAATCGATCAAGTAAATAAGTAAGTTTAATATTAATGCCATGTTTGGGAGATTGAGGAAAATAGGGGTGATATTCACATGAAAACTTTTGAGAAAATTTAAATTTTTGGGGGTTGAAAAGAGAAGATATAATTTAAATTAGTGAGAATTTTCCTTCAATTTTCTTCTCCAAGGGACCTTTATGAGCATGTTCCTCCTAAATTGATCCTATATAACTCACCAACTTAATCACATAATTCCAAAAAAGAGAGAGAGATAGGTGTATATTCAAATTGTTGAAAATATGTCTTGAATTTGAGCATGAATAGAAATTTTATTAATACAAGAAAGTTTCCCATTTTGAATATGTTCTTTAGTTGAATGATTTCTTAATTGAAGGAAGTTTCTTAAAAAAGAGTTATTCTATTTTGGGTTGAACTCTTGAGTATATATATAGAAAAAATTCCAAATAATGGCTTGAAGTATCCTCGTTTTCTTTAACAATGACTTAAAGTGAAACTTTCCAATAAAGGCTTAAAGTGCTTTTATTTTCTCAAATAAGAATCTAAATGAATCTTGTTTTATACAAAGACTTGAAGTGTCATGTTACTCTCAAAAAAGAATTTGACCTTACCAGATCATTGAGGGCATTTCTGTCATTTAGCCTTTTATTTTATTTTATTTTCTTCTCTTTTTTTTCATTTTGTCTAATTTTTTCTTTCCATTAAAAAACTCAAAAAAAAAAAAAGGAAAAAAAAAAACTGACTACCTCATGCTTATGGCCGCCACCCAATGCCAATGGGGTGGCCGCCATCACCAGCCATCGTCTCCCAAATCTAAGTTGCCCAAAGGATCTCCTTAGCCATGGCCACAAGCGGAGGGAGGGCTACCAGCCATCCGCATGCATTTTTTTAAAAATTTAGTTTTTTTTTTTTTCCTTTTTCGGTTTGTCTTTTTATAAAAGAAAAAAATTGAAAAAGGAAAAAAAAAGAAAAAAGGAAAGAAAATTTTAAAAATTAAATGACGTAAATGTACTTGAGAGGTCAAGCCCTTTTTTGATATTGGTATGATATTTTATGTTCTTATTTAAAATAAAATTCATTTTAGATATTTATATTCGTGATTGACAATTGACCAAGCATGGTAGATTAATTATTATAAAAGTTTGACAGCAAACCTCATTATTAAATTTGCATTACCGCCAGATAGTCGTAGCAATCACTGTGGATTTTAAATCAGGCCTCAAAAGTGAGCCTCCATACGCCACTGGACAGGTGAGTTGAAATTCTGAATTCACGGAACATGGATTGATATAGGATCGTCATATGCCATGCCTCGTTGACTTTTAGGCCAATGAAAGGTCGTGATATGTGGTGCCTTATCCATTTGTACTAAGATTATAGGGAGAAGGATGGCAGAAGTGCTTTATTTATATACGGTACTCATTTTAGTGTCATAATTATTTGTTGGTTTATTTAAGTGTCAAAATCGGAAAAAGAATGATTATTTTATTGTCTTCAACGAAAAATTCTATCTACTAAAATTATGTGGCTTTTATAATTGATTTTATTTGAAGTGACTTTTTTTGATATTGTAGTAATCACTTTTTAACAATAATTGACACTAAAAAAATCATTTTTTATAATGACCGGTATTAAAGTAATTACTTATTAACTTGTTATAGGACGTCGTTTAGGGGCACTAAGTTGATCATTTTTCATTAAGATTGACACTAGAGTAATCACTTTTTAACAATGATTGATATTGAAAGTGATCATTTTTTTTTAATAACTGGCATTGAAGTGATCACTTTTTAACTTGCTAAATGATGTCGTTTAGAAATTATATATTAACTGAATATGCTAACAAGTCATGTAGAATTGAGAAATTAATAAAATATTATCGCGTCAGATTTTCGAAGGCTTAGATTGGAGTTGGCACTTAACTAATCATTTTTTTTTTTTTTTTTAAGTGATACTTAAGTAAGCCGGCAAAAAATTATGATACTAAAGTGAAGCGCTTCACACAAGTTAAAACACTTCTAGTTCTCTTCTCCCTTAAAGTATCTATGTTGAACTATACAATCGTTTTGGTGAAAAAAGAAACCTAGATGGTCCCACAACTCCTCACTTTAATTGAGGATGCATTTATATCGCAAAATTTAATAATTTAAACTTGTTTTCTTAAATAATCGCTCATACATTTTGAAATAATCAGTCAATAAAAAAATATTTTCATTATCAACAATAATTTATGACATAATAATTTCCACGACAATAGAAAAAGATTTCGTTCATTCATTTTTATAAATGTTATAACTTATAAGTGATTTTTTTTTGAAATATTTACGGAATTATTTAATTTCTATAAAACAAACGCACCTAGGTGATATTAAAGTTACATTAGCATCTCAAATAAAGTTGGCATGAATTAAAACAGAACTTCATAAGAATGAAGGATAAGAAGAAGAAATGCCCATCTTATTTTAAGTATTTAACAATTTAAAATGCAAAATCAAATCAAAAATCATATTTTGATATAAAAAAATTTCTGGGATCAATTTTTCTTTACAAGCTCAAATTTTAGACATATTCTCAACAATCTCCAATTTGGTTTGACATTTTAGTCAAGTCAAATCACCTCGATGGAACTTGATCATTGCTACTCTTCCACGGCACCTCATAAGCTTAACCGCCATGTAGATCTTTCATAGCCACAATGCACTTGAACTTCCCGATTAAGAAGGCTTCTTTCATTTTACAATAAATAAATTTCAGAAAAATATTTTTCGGATTTTCCGACGTTCATTTTATAGAAAATGAATTGATTAGAAAAAAACATTTTTCATGAAGTGAAAAAGGTCCTCTAAAATAGGGAAAATATTTTCTGTTGAGAAAGAGAAAACATTTTCTATACTTTCTTTCACCTCGCACTTTCTTTTCCTTTTCCTTTTTTTAAAAAAAAAACACTTTTGAATAATTTTTTATACATTTTATTTTTCTTCTTCATTAGCCGATGGCTAGCCACTACAACAACCGATGACCAACCTAATCAAATCCAACCACTTGGGCGAGACCACATCAAATCGAGCCTCGGCCACCCGAGCCTTGGCCGAGTGGTTGGATCTAGCAAGGTCCAAGCTTGCTGGTGTCCGGCGAACTTGGCCTCATTGGCTTGTGGCGAGCCTCCCAATTGCTCGTGGCCAACGATCGGGTTAGAAGAGAAAAAAAAAGAAAGAAAAAAAAAATAAAAAATAAAAATGATTTTTAAAAATATAATAATGATAAAATTATTGAAAGTGGTGCATAGAAGAAAATATTTTCTTTATCGAATAGCCAAAAAATTTTCTTACTCATTTTAAGGTTTCAGTCGAATATTGAAAATTTTTTTTTTAAAAGTCATTTTTTTGCAAAACCAATGAAGCTTAAATATGCATTAAGTCTTATTCACCATTTGGAAAAAGTTTATAATAGCACGATTCTCATGTGTCTAATTTACAATCATCATTCTCACCGAAACAACAAAATTATGTCTTTTTTTTTTTTTTTTTGACACTAGCCAAAGATTTTCAAGTGAATCCGAAAAAAAAAAAAAAAAAAAAAACAGAAGATTTTTCAGTGAACAGAAAATGAACTCAATGCGTCTAGAAGTTCCCGAGGTGCCTTCCTTTCTGCTTCGATCAGAAGCGGTTTGACCACCGTCAACGACCACTCGCTCTCGAGCACGAGAGTCCTCCACCGCCGTCTTCTCCGCCGGAATCGGAAGGAGGAAACAACCGGCGACGCCTCGCCTTGCTCGCGCCGAGAGGAATGGCGTCGCGGAAGGAGACCGACGTCTCGGACATCGAAGACGGAGGCGATCTCGACGAGGAGCCGGGCGAGGCGATCGATTCGGCGCCTCCGATGAAGGTCGGCGAGGAGAGGCCGCTCGGCCGCACCGGCCTCGCGAAGAAGCTCCTCCGGCGCGGCCGCGGCTGGGAGACGCCGGAGCTCGGCGACGAAGCCGCCGGTACTCCTCTCCCGCCTCTCGCATTCTTTCGCGCGTGTTTGTGTGAAGTTGTCGTCGTCGTTGTTTGACCGGTTCGCTGAATTTCCTCCGTTGGATTTGGTTCTGTGATGCGAGTGCAGTTCATTTCGTGGCGACTCTGACTGATGGGACTAGGTTCGATTCCAGCAGAGATAGGGATGAACCTCTGACGCTGAAGCTTGGTCAGGGTGAGGTTTTTCGCGTGATGTTTTAGCTTGCCTTACGCTAGTTGTTCATTTGGCGGCAAAGAATTTGTTCCGGTTCGGTCTGAATTTGTTTTTGTCTGTTTCGAAGGTCAATTGGTTTCTGGTTTGGACCATGGGATTATAACAATGAAGGAAGGGGAATGTGCCTTGTTCACCGTGCCTCCTGAGCTGGGCTATGGAGCTGTGGGCCGTGAGGGCGTTCCTCCAAATGCGGCTGTGAGGTTCGAAGTCGAGCTCATTTCGTGGATCAGAGTGGTGGATATCTGTAAAGATGGGGGGATTGTGAAAAAGATTTTGGTAAAGGGAGAGAGGAATGAGCAACCTAGTGATCTAGATGAAGTCTTGGGTATGTTATTCTCCTTGTTTGGGTTAAATGAGATTTAGTCCGCCAGCCAGAGAGACCCTCGCCAGACAGACTTGTCTGGTGAAAGGTGAACAACTACATTTGAATGCGGAAGATGAAATGTGCCTCTTTTGTCATGAATTGCAGTGAAATATCGAGTGGCTTTGCCAGATGGTACCATTATTGCTGAAGCACCGGAAGGACTCGAATTTTATGTAAAAGATGGTTAGTTTCTGATTAGAAAGTCTTACAGGTGCAGGTTACAGTTGTCTTTGCTAAACCTTACATAGTACAAAGGACTAATCTGCTTCTTTCAGGTCATCTCTGTCCAGCATTTTCAAAAGCAGTGATGACCATGAAAAAGGGAGAAAGGGTTAAATTGCTTATTCAACCTCAGTGTATGTATCCAAATAATATCAACATGCTTACTTTGTTGGGTTTCAAGGTTTCATTTTACTGAATGTCTCTTGTGATGTTTATCTTTGTGCGGTTAATGAACTTCCTGTGAAACTTCATTTAGATAAAACACGTGTAAATTTACACTCACTATGTATTTCATCAATATTAGAAGAATTCCTTTAATTAGTTCAAATGGATTGTATGAGATATATCATCACCAGCAGTTAGTGGAAAATTTTCTGATATCATGATAACTTTTCTATTGATGTCACTCCAAGCTTCATGAAATGCATATTCTATATTGGGTTTGGTTTTTCGACTCATAAAAAATTGCTTCTCATTATAATGTTGTTGTAAATGTTATTGACAAATTTGCTGGTAGGATGTGGTCATAACAATTGTCACTTATATACATACAGCCCCATGGATTCTCTAAGACTTCCCTCTCAACCTCTGCTATCAGGATGAGCATCATTATATGTTCACTTTTAATGTGTGGTTGCAACTTTTGTATGTCATAAGGTGCTTAACATTATCTTTACTGGAAAGATTGAAGAGACTAAGTTACATCTAGGGAAAGGAAAAAAGGCAAGTAATATTCAATAGATTCTGTTGTCATGGAAGACCATATGTAAAGTGCACTTAGACAGGTTTAAGTGTTTTGACAAGCGTAGATCTAGGACTTAATATCAAAGGTGGAATCACACTCAGACGAACTGCTTTATTTGTACTTGTTGGAAGATGGGGGTGGGCATAGGTTTATTCTTATTATCTCCTGTGTGATGTGATGATTTATCTTGCTGTCGATTGAGTTGAAGATGCAGGCTGACTGCTCCATTAAAAAATGGCTGTATTTTCAATGCCACTAATGTTGTCTCAATTAAGCAGTATTTTGGAAGTACATTATGATCCTTACTGCATCATCAAATTATGGACCTCCTATTTTGCTGCTCATAATGGCTATATGATCTGATAAGAAAATTTCCAATACATTTCCCACTGTAACTTTGAAAGTTAACAAATCATCTGCAGTGTGGTTTTGTACTTTTAATCAGTTTCTCTATTGCAGATGCTTTTGGGGACAAAAAATTTGATAACGATGACCAGCTACATAATGTTCCTCCAAATTCTATTCTCGATGTTGACTTGGAATTGGTATCTTTCAAGCCTGTTATTGATGTCACTGGCGATGGTAAGGTACTCAAGAAGATCCTGAAAGAGGGGGAAGGAGCATTTACAGCAAATGAGGGTGCAGCTGTTACTAGTAAGTATTCCTATTCTTGGTTTGACTTTTTGTGAAGGCTATGGGATTTGACTCTTTGAACTAAGTTGGACAAATTGAGTGGTGGAAAATGCCTTTTCATTTGTCGCATTGCTAATTTGAAAGTTATGCAGTTAGCTATGCAGCTAGGCTAGAGGATGGGACTGTATTTGAAAAGAAAGGACTAGATGGCGAGCAACCTCTGAACTTTGTCACAGATGAAGGTAAGTCAGATAATCTTATAACTTCTATATTTTATTATTAATTGGAGTTACTTTATATAACTTGAGAAGTCAGATACATTATCTTATTGTTTTTTGCCTAATGCTGTGTTCAGAGCAAGTGATTACTGGTTTAGATCGTGCATCGGCAACCATGAAGAAAGGGGAGCTGGCTATGGTGACGATAAATCATGAATATGGGTTTGGAAGCGTAGAAGTTGAGCGAGATCTCGCCATTGTTCCTCCATGTTCCGATCTAATCTATGAAGTTGAAATGCTGGATTTCATTAAGGTAATGGAAGAATGCGTGAATTAATTATTATTATTATTATTATTTTTTTTGTAGGATTAAAGAATGATATCTTCTTGTGGACATTCTCATTTGTGTGCTAAAATCACAAGACCAGGTCTTTTTTCTCTTCCCACCCGATGTTAACCTGCACACTACCCCTCCCTATGTAATTTTTCCCAGCTTGAAAAGTTGATTTTTTGCTTTGGCCTGTGACCCAACTTCACCACCTTTTTTCACGATGGAACTGTGAAGAGTAGAGAGTTATCTGTGAATTAGGGTTTTGCTAAGCAGTGTAACAATCAAATCCCCAGTGGCCTCTATTTAGTAGCCACTTTGTTCCCTACATAAAAGATTCCTCTCCACTCATAATCTGTAATTTGTGCTTTTCTTAGTATAAATGACAAAACTTCCCCAAAGTTTTCCATCTTCTTTAGCAACTAATGACTGGGATTACGAGGATTAATGTAAAGAACAAGATATTCTGCTTATGTCAAACGTAATGAAATTTATTAGGATAAACTTTCCAAAACACAACTTAACTGAAGATTGTTAGAATTGCTTTCATGTTGATTCAGAATGTATTTTGTTGTGCCTGCAGTTGATAACTTTTTTCTGAATGAACCCTAGAGTTCTTGTTGCTATTCTTTTCTCGTTTTTCCTTGCAGTAGTTTCAGTAATATTTTTGTGTATACAGTTTTTGGAGGTATCAGTACAAGATTCTTGTCATCTAGTTATTGGACAGTCATTTGCTCGACACTTTTAATTAACGCAAGTACAAATTGTTCTCTCTTGTGCCCTTTTGCCATGAATTTTCTGAAGGAGAGAGCCCCATGGGAGATGAATAATAGTGAGAGAATTGAGGAAGCTGGGAGGAAGAAAGAAGAAGGCAATTTACTGTTCAAAGCTGGGAAGTTTCAACGAGCAGGAAAAAAATATGATAAGGTAGCTACTGGGATGCAATGCCTAATTGAAATATGCTAAATTTTGTTTCAGTCACTCAAAGTCTGATCATTTTCCTGTGACCATAGGCTGCTGACTATGTCGGTGAGGATGGTTCCTTTGGGGATGATGAGCAAAAGCTAGTCAAAGCATTGAGAGTTGCGTGCTGGCTAAATGCTGCTGCTTGTAGTCTGAAGCTAAATAATTTCCAGGAAGCAATTAGGCTATGTTCAAAGGTGAAGTGCAGAAGATCCCATGATCATTTGCTGGATGTAGTAAACATGTAATTTTTTTTCTATTTCACGGGGAAGTAAGTTTGAGAGTGAAAATTTTGAAGTCGAGGCCTTATTTATGTTTTTCAGCATTTCATGGAACGTTATGTGTGTTGTTCGCTTCTGGTTTTGTGCATGTGAAGGCAGCATCTGAATGGTGAATAAGTAGGCAATGAACCAGCTGAAGTGTAATTTTCTTCTTAAATTTCATGGGGAAGTAGGCTTGAGAATGAAAATTTTCGAAGTCAAGTCCTTAGTATGTTTTACAACATTTCATGGAAGGTTATGTGTGTTGTTTGCTTCTGGTTTTTTGCATGTGAAAGCACATCTGAATGGTGAATCATTAGGCAATGAACCAGATGAAGTGAGCTGTGTCATTTTTATATCGTAGCAGTTTTGTTCTGCTAATGCAACCTTGAAGATAACTTGCTCTGCCTTTAAAATTACATGGCAGGGTGATGATTACTGATGAGTATCTGGTTTATTCCCTTTCTTTTTGGAATTTAGGTACTGGATTATGAGTTCTATAATGTGAAAGCATTGTACAGGAGGGCGCAAGCTTATATGGAGACTGCAGATCTGGTCTCAGCTGAACTAGACATCAGGAAAGCTCTAGATATTGATCCTGTTAACAGGTGAACAGTTATTCTAATTATTCGTTTGTTTGCTGTTTAGCAAAACAAAAAGTAATTCTTGCTTTGCTGGATTGTGATGGTAAATAACAATGAGAAACACATGCCCAACAATGAAATGAATGTCCTGGCACAATCACAGTTAAAAAAGGTTATTTGGCCTTTTGACTGGTATTTTAATTTTAAGAAAAGAAAAGACTCTTTCTCTCTCTTACACACAGCGGAAAGGTAACTATTAGAACCAAAGACAAGTTTGTAGTTGGGCCATGAGTGGTGAAATGAGCGTTAAGCTGTGGATAACATTCCAGCATTAAATTTTGGCTTCCATTGTGAGCTTTTGACACTTATACTGGAATGCACTTCTGTAAGGGAGGTGAGAATGCTAGAGAGAAGCTTGAAACAACTTCAAGCCGAGAGCAACAGGAGAGATGCCAAGGTTTACAGCAACATGTTTGCACGGATGACGAAGGACACCTCCAGGGGTATTAAGGTTAGTTGTCTAATCTTTGAGATAGGCTTCAATTTTAATATTGTTTTAAAGACTTCATGTCATCTGCTGGAGAGTATGTGATTAACCTTGCAAAATAATAATTATTCGGTGGTACTTTCATTGTGTGGTTGTGGTTTTCTGAAGTGACAGATTATTCTTTGTTTTATTTTTGCCACAAAACAGCATCTGTTTTGCCTTTTCAAATGGTGGTTGAGGTCCAGTACCTTGCCATCCATTCACTTTTATTTAGTCATCAGAGGAATTAACGGTAATACGACATCAGTTTGTTTAGGTTTAGCAAATATCTGACTACATCTGATTGGTGTTGGGACTTTTATTCAATGTTTCTGCAGAAACTTAAGGTCGAGAAACCAGAGAAGAGCAAGGATGAGGAAGAGAATATGGCTGCAATGGATATGGAAAAAACTGCTGATAGTTCTGTGCCTGTTGAGACTAGAACAGTGGTTGATTCGACATTAAATACCTTATCGTGAAAAATGTATATGAGTATATACATATGTCAAAATCATCAATCTTTTGCTGTGACAAGAACGAAGAAATCATAATCAATACAGAGAGAGGGAAAGCAGAACGTACAAATTTTGACCAAAAATGACAATGAAGCTGCAAATCTTGTTCGGCTTCTCCTATGCACAAACGATTGCTAGTTTAAGTGGAGGAGGGATCATGCAAAAGAAGTGCATTCTGAAAGTTACAGAGTACTGTCTCTGTGTCTTTTCTGCTGAGCAAGTGGAGAAGATGCCTGGGAAGCACTCGACAATAGGAGTGATGTTCCTCGATGGCAAAGCCAGGTATTTCTTTTTCCTCGATTAAAATGACACAAAAAGTTAAAACTGGAGATTTGAATGCAAACCTACAGAACTCCAGGGGACTGGTCGATTGGGTTTTGTTGGTGGTTAAGGGGCTGTTTGTTTAAATTTGTTTTTGTTCCTTGGAACACAAATTTTTATTCTTTTGTTTCGGGGAACAAAAAAAGAACAGAAACGCGTTTGTTTACACTTTTATTCTTGAGAACAAAAAATCTATTTTTTTTTTTGTTTCTAGGAATAGATTTGAAATAGAAACAAGAAATAGAAAAAACTTATTTCTTGTTCTCACAACAATTCCGAGAAACACTTTTTTTCTTCTCCTTTTTCTTATTTTTTCTTCTGCTTTTTCGTTTTACTTTGGCCGGTCGCTGGCCTTGGCCATGGCTGATGACCGGCCGTCAAGGGCCGGTGACCTCATCGGGCGTCACCGGCCCTCGGCGAGGCCTAGCCTCACCTTGGCTGCGGCTTTCACCGGATCTAGGCGAGCTCGAGTTCGCCCAGCCAAGGCGAGTCCAACCTCACATCGGCTGATGAGGCTAGTCCTTTGCCTAGATTCGGCGAGGCCAAGCTCCCCTAGCCACCGGTGAGGCTAAGCCTCGCCAGTGGCTTGGTGAGGCCGTCAACTCTCGTTAGTTGGTCATCGGCCATGGCCGAGGCTAAAAAAAGAAAAAAGAAAAAAAAAAAAAAAATAAAAATATTAAAATTAAAAGAAATAAAAAAATTATATAAGTTTATCAAAAGTGTTTATGTTCTTTTTCTATTTCAGAAATAGAAATTTTGTGCATTTACTAAACGTATTCTTCTGTTAAAATATTGTTCATCAGAACAGAATTAATTTTTTCTATTTCTGTTCTCGGGAACAATTTTTTAACACAAACATTACGAAACACGTCCTAAACATCTGATAAACACTTAGTAGATCTCATGTTGAAGCTTGAGTCTCTCAATTAGTGTGACTTGATAGCTACTGCCACCACTCTTGAGTTGACCTTTGGCTGATGCACGTGGATGGGCTGTCGACGTGCATTTAGGATCAAATACTTTCAAAAAAGTATACTATGTATATTCACTGGTTTAATGAAAGCATGATTGAGTACTTTGGCGACACTTCGTAATTAGCAACGAGGGGTGGGGAGCAAGGGGGGATGAATGAGACATCAGCAATGAAGTATAGTAGATTGAAATATAATCTTGCTTATCATAAATGTATCACCAGCTCAATCAACACTTTCTCGCCGGGATGTTAAGAAAACTAGCTTCAAAGTTTGGACGTGGAAAATTTGTGGATTGTCATGATGTCGAGATTGGTTGATGTACTGAATGATGAATATAAACAAAAGGATTCAGCAGCTTTCGAGACATGACTCGGGATTTTTTTTTTTTTTTTTTTTTGTAAAGGTAAAGGTATTATAGCTTTGGATAAATATACAAGACCGGCTCCAAAGCTTACACTGTCAGGGCGCTACGCATAGAGTGTTAGGGAGCCAAAACAAAAGATTACAAAGAAGACCAACTGGTCATGAGCGAAAAGGAAAACGCTAAACAAAAACCTCAGCCGCCTAAGAAGAAGGCCGAGGGCCGGACACCCAAGGAGGGTAGTAGAAAAGATCGCACAACTTGGTCTTCATCCGGATCTATGCATTCTCCTCACGATCAGCGAAGATGGAAGGGTCGAAGCCCCAATTTCTCTCAAGCCTTCTATTTCTTGGGGTGTTCGGGATATCAGAGAAGGTGAGAGCTTTGTCCATGACCATCTTGATAATGTGATTTTTCATTGCATCAAGAACCACCGCTTCGTTGCGAAATATGATAGCATTCCTCTTCTTCCAAATTAAGTAGCACATGGCAGCAAAAGAGTAACGAGCTAAGTTGTGAAAGAAATCATTGCCCTTTAGGAAGGAGATAGCCCATTGGAGATTCTCCTTCCACGGCCTATGGCGCCAAGGAAGGTTGCATCGAATAGCCCAAAAATAAGCAATAGAAGCCGATATGCAGCAATCAAAAAACAAGTGATCTATGGAGTCAGGAACTTCATTGCAGAAGGCACAAGTGGCATAATCAATTCTACCATAGGAAATGAGAAGCTCCTGGGTAGGCAAACGGTTTCTAGCAAGCAACTAGAGATTGAATTGGAACCTCGGGGTGATGACGTTGTTCCAAATAAGCGAAGCCCAGGGCACTATGCTTCTTTTGGTCCTGAAGTGGTCCCAGGCATATCCTACCGAAAAAGATCCGGACAGATGCCAACGCCAGGAAAACCGGTCTGGAGCTTGGGAGAGCATTGGGATAGAGAGACCCTAGCTCTCCATAAGACTACGAAATGAAAGGCCCATAGGCGAAAGGAGATCAGCCACCACTGCATGCTTGGGTAGACCCGAGAACACCGAATAACGGGATTTGGCATAATAATATCAAGAACGCCTTTTGGGTGCCAATGATCAAACCATAACGAAGTGGATTGTCCATTTCCAATCTTCCAAAGGAAGGAAAGTCGAGAGTCACTTCTTAATTGCAAAATTTTCTTCCAAGCCCAAGAGCATATTTTAGGAGATGAAGCTTTCCAGAAGTTGTTCCTCTTTAAAAAGTTGGAATGAATCCAACGGCACCAAAGGGATTCTTTATTGGTGAACAGAATCCAAATGTGCTTCATCATGGACGCCTTGTTGTAATCTCTCAATTTACGAATACCAAGACCCCCTTCTTTTTTTGGCAGGCATATATCATCCCACGACATCTTCGCCCCACCCTTACCGAGGGTAGATCCTTTCCAAGAAATTGTCTCAAAATCTTTTCAATGCTATTTAGAATCGAAACCGGTAGTGTAAAAACACTCGACCAGAAGGTTTGGATAGAGTGCAAGACTAACCTGATTAACCGCAACCTCCCAGCAAAAGAGAGGAAACGATGTGCCCAAGATTGGACTCTAGCTGTAATCCGATCAATAAAGGTGATGCAATCAACTTTCCCAAGCTTGGAGGATATGATAGGCACTCCCAGATAGTGTATCGGCAATTTACCTTCTTGAAACCCAAAGGCTAAGGATATGTAGTTGCAAAGAGATGGAGGACCGCCCGAGAGAAAAATTTCGCTCTTGTTCTTGTTTGGAATCAAGCCACTCCAAGAAGAGAACAAGTCCAAGGCTTTCTTCAACAAGGTAATGGATACCCAATCTGCCTGACTAAAAAGAAAGACATCATCGGCGAAGAAAAGATGAGATAGCTTGACCGCTTTGCACCGCCAAAAGTATTTGAATTCCTTGTGGGAGGTGCGAGCACTCAAAATTCCTGAAAAAACCTCCATCACCAGGTTAAAAAGATAAGGGGACATCGGGTCACCTTGTCGCAAGCCTCGGCCACCAGGAAAGAACCCATGAAGTTCTCCATTGATTGATAATGAGTATTTTGGTGTTCGAACACATATCATGATCAATCGGATCAGGAAATCAGGAAAATCAAAGGCTACTAGAGTTAGCTGAAGGAAATCCCAATCAATCGTGTCGTAGGCCTTTTGAAAATCAACTTTTACCGAACATTTAGGGAGGTACGGGTCAAGGTGAAAACCAGCAAAGACTTCCTGAGCTATCAATATATTATCTCTTATCCTCCTACCCTTAATAAAAGCATTCTGGGATGGATCAACAACTTCGTTCAAGACAGTAGCAAGGCGATTAGCCAAGATCTTAGTAATGACCTTGTATATAGTATTACAACAAGCAATGGATCTGTAATTAGAGACCGCACAAGCATTAGGTACTAGTTGGAAAACATCGCTAAAATGATTTTGAAGTTAATAGAACTTGTCCGAGTATTTTCATGAATTTGATTAAGAGTGTGGTCGCATTTTATTAGTATCGTAATGGAAAAAGATCCAAAGGCTGTTTTGGTGGAGAATTCATCGACAACCGGGGGATCTACACTCATAGAGGAAGAAAGTGTTCAAGTAGTGGAAAACGTACGGGCATATTATTTATATTGAAATATAATTTTAATTTGTTAATTTTAAAAAATTGTTATTTGAGAAAAACTTTATAATTATGAAAATTAAAAATCTTATCTATCTTTATCTCACATCCTCCATGAGATAATTTTATCTGGTTTATATCCCATTTATATTCGATTTATCTTATCTTGAGTATGTCCCAAATATAGAATAGAATAAATTTTATCCTAATTGCTAAACACAATCTTAGAGTTAGCAAATATTTAGGGAATATTTGTTATATTGTTACTTTTTGTATCTTATCTCTTAGAGTCATTTACATACATTGTATTTGTAACACAATTATTTACAGCAAAAAAAAGAAGAAAATTTTATTCCTTAAAACCTAATTCTTCACTGAGTCTTACAGCTCCATTATGTATCTACTGCAATTGCAAAAGCTTCCTTCACATATATTGAAATTAATTATTTTTAAGGTGGTATCAAAGCATCTTTGACGAAAGCCTCACCGGTCCATGTCTGAAGAAACATTATCTTCTTCATTTGCATCAACGCCGCTAATTACGTTGTCATCAACCATCTTGAGTAACCCCACTCTCATGTCACCGCCAAGTATTGGGGAGAAGTTAATCGGGATGAACTTTCTGATCTGGAAAGCACATATCTCACCATGTTTACGAGCTGCCCCCTTGCTTTCCATTCTGGACGGCACCAAATCTCAGCCAGAGGAGACTATCGGGAAGATTGCATTGGGAGAGGCTATTACGTAGATGACCAATCCAACGTTTGAAAACTGGAAATTTCAAGAGTCTATTGCGTTGGCTTGGATCCGCAATTCATCGACCACTCCGATAGTTGCCTAATTGACGAGACACATTCGCGGCAAGTGTTTAGACGTATCTTGTTGACTCGTATACCGCTCAAGCAACTGCTTGGGCGTTCACTTTATGATTTCAGCTTCAATCACTCTTAAAAGGTCACTGATCCATCACGGAATTCTTATAAGAAGCCACTAGCCTCACAGACTAGTTAGCTACTGTTGGTGAGGCTTTATCTATTAATGAATATCATACTTAATTGTTTCATGGTTTGCTGAATTTTAGGGTCTCGACACTGCAATTTCCGTTTTAACTCAAACCGATTCTTTGACAAAGGGCCAACTTCATGCCTTAATTCTTAATCACGAGGGAAGGCTAGAGGTAGTGTCAGTAACAAATAATCAGCCCCCACTGGCAGCTTTTCAGACCAGCCAAGGAGCGCTTCCTTCTCGACAGATCCGTCATGAGTCCCACAACTTACATGCAGATTTTAATTAATCTGGGAATTTTTGTAAAACATCCCATTGGCATGGCTCACATAATGAAACTAGAAATTGCGGAAGATGCCGCAGTGGAGGAGGCCCATTTTGTCATTTACTAGTCCAAACTTACTGCCACAGTATTTGCCGCCATCAAGTTCACCCTGTGCTCTCACATCTTTAGTGTGGTTTGCTGGTTCAAGTGCTACGCATCACGTTTGTCAATTTTGCAGGACTTACAAGTGTTACTCCATATTTAGGTCAAAATCAGCTTGTTGTGGGTGACAGCGTCTCCTCACCGATCACGCACACATGTACACTCATGTTATCTTTTCCATCCTTTATACTTTGTCAAATTTTAGCCATACTTAGAATCACTGAAAACTCACTTTCCATGTCTCGGTTTGCTCTTGATAACTTTTGTGTTTTCCAATTCGATTCAAACTCATTTATTGCCATGTCTATTAAAAATGGTCAGGAAATCTTCCGCGGCATGCTTGACAATGGGCTTTACTGCGTCACTTTTCCGTCCGGCCACTCTTCCACACCTTCTGCTTCAGTTGCTTCTCTCACTCTGTTGCATAATTGCTTGGGACATGCCTCCACTGATCGGCTTGTGCGTCTTCTCAATTCATCCAACATTAGTTTTGGTTGTTCTTTTATCTTCAATCCGTATGACGTATGCTATGAATAAAAATCACTGCATAGTCATTATCCTACTTTGTCTAAGTCAAAACATCCTTTGGAATTAATTCATTTTGATATTTGGGGTGCCTCTCCTTTTATTTCATTCAATGGCAATAATACTATATTTGTTTTATTGATGGTTTCTCGCATTTTACTTGGTTCCAATCATTCTCATCTCGCAGTCAATTTTGTTCTATTTTTAAAGCCTTTCATGAACTTGTTGAAAAACAACTTAACTGCAAAATTAAGTTTATACAGTGCGATGGAGCACTGGAATATGTCACATCCACTGAATTTGTCCAATACATTAAAGAGCATGGCATTCGCCAATGGGTTTATTGTCCTTATGCACCCTATCAAAATGGGATTGCGGAACGGAAATATCGACATATAGTTGAAACTAGATTGACTCTTCTTCATCAAGGTTCTATTCCACTAGTGCTTTTGGAGTTTGCTTTTGAAACTGCGGTTTACTTGATTAACTACACGCCAACACTGGTCATTGATAATATTTCACCTTGGGAGGCTTGATTTCACACTAAACTCGATATTACGCATTTATATATTTTTGGTTGTGCAGTGTATCCATTTCTTTGCCCTTACTCGCCCCGTGAGCTCACACTAAGATCCAAGGTTTGCATCTTTATGGGCTATCCTCTGGGATATAAAGGATATCGCTGCTATCGCCCCCAAGGATAAGCGTTTTTATGTTGTTGCGGATGCCATTTTTGATGAGGCCACCTATCTTGCTGCCACACCAAACTCCTGTCAAAATGCCTCAACACCAACATGTGTGGAACTATTTTGCATTGCTAATCTGTCCCTATCATCCTCAACACCTACTGGACCACTCGAGTCTCCACAAGTTTCTCCACCAAATCCAGATGTTCTGCTTGTTAACACCATCAAAAATGTAACTGAACCTGTTAAGGTACCACAAGAAACTCCTACCATGGTACCGGCATCATCTTCACATCTTATGATGACCTGTCTTCAAGATGGGACCATAGCTCGTCGAACTTTTAAAAGAAATCACACCTCGGCCCTTGTGGCTTAGTCCAGTATTCTGAAGAACTCATTTGTTTTTCCAAGGCTGCAAAGGATGAGAAATGGTGGCTCGCAATGCAGTCTGAATACAAAGCACTAATGGAGAATGGCACATGGGATCTTGTTCCGTTTCCCGTTAATGCTCGACCCATTGGATGCAAATGGGTGTATAAGATTAAACTTCGCTTCCACACAACTATGGAACTATATAAAGCAAGATTGGTCGCCAAGGGTTTTCATTAACGAGAGGATATTGATTACACCGAGATATTTAGTCTAGTGGCCAAGCCCGTTACCATGTGCACAGTCTTTTCTTTGGCATATTCTCAACATTAGCCCATTCGACAATTGGATGTCTCTAATGGATTCCTACACAGATTACTTGAGGAGGAAGTTTATATGACTCAAACCACTTGGTTTTGTTGATGCAAGTAAGCCTGACTATGTTTGTCGCCTTCGACACTCATTATATGGCCTTAAAGAAGCATCTCGCGCTTGGTACACCTGCTTAAGCTCCTACTTAAGCGACTAAGGATTTGTCACATCCAAGACCGACACCACCTTGTTTGTCAAACACACGGCTGATTTCACCATTTACTTTTTGGTGTACGTCGACGACATTATTTTATTTGGTTCCCCAAATGCTCCGTTACAAGATCTCATGCAATCCCTTCAGTCGGAATTTGCTATCAAGGATTTAGGGGACGTTCATTATTTTTTTGGGGGATTAAACTGCTTCATACCAACAATGGTTTACATCTTCACCGGGGTCAATTTGTGAGGAAAATACTGAAAAATGCTAATATGCAATTTGCCAAACCCGCTGCTACTCCTACCAATTCCATGGAACTAGACACAATTGCTTATCATGAGTCACTTGCAGACCCATTTCAATATTACAGCATTGTGGGAGCACTTCAATATCTCACTTTTACACGGCCCGATATTGTATACGCGATGGATTCGGCTTGTCAACATCTTCACACCCCTATTATGGCCGAATGGCAGGCCATGAAACTCCTTATGCGTTACTTAGCTAGTATGGTCTCCAATGGTCTTCTTTTTACTCGAGCAGCAGCCACTCAGCTCCATGCTTTTCTAACGCCAGTTGGGCGGGTGATCGGACGGACCATTGCTCCGTTGGTGGGTTATGCGTCTATCATGGACCAAATCTCATATCTTGGTCATCTTGCAAGCAACAAATTGTGGCTCGTTCCAGCACTGAAGCAGAGTACAAATGTCTAACGAATACGACAGTGGAGTTAATGTGACTTGAATATCTTCTTTGGGAACTTCATGTGCAACCACATGAGCCATCCACTCTTTGGTGGGATGACTTATTTGCCATCTACTTATCCGCAAATCCTGTATTTCATGCTCGAACCAAACATGTGGAAATTGATTACCATTTCATTTAGAACGCATTACTCGAAAACAATTGGCAGTCTGCTACATTTCTACCAAAGAACAAACTGCCGATATCTTCACTAAAGGCTTGTCTACCCGCCGGTTCCTTCAATTGCGGTCCAAGCTATTGGTTCACCCTCACCATTAGCTTGCGTGGATGTTAAAAGGAGAAAATATTCAACAAATATCTAAGGAATATTTGTTATTCTATTACCTTTTGTAACTTATTTCTTGGAATCCTTTATATACATTGTATTTGCAACACAATTATGTACAGAAGAAAAAGGAATAAAATTTTATTCCTTAAACTAATTTTTCATTGAGCCTCACGGCTCCCTCATGTATCTACCGCAATTGCAGTAGCTTCCTTTACATATACTGAGATTAATTATTTTTAAGTGCCCTTAAATTGATGTGGTTCCCATACGAGTCTGACAAGGTCTGACAATCCACATATATTCTAAGGACGTGCCGTTTTCATAGTTCTTTGTCGCTCGATAAAGCCAAGCGAGTGCAAAGGACGTGCCGTGTTCAGAATTCTTATGCGTGAATTTTCCTCCTCATGCTTCCCTCCTGTATCTGGACTTTTGTCTTGCCATCTTTATGTATCAAGAGAGAGTTTCAAGGACATAACTCCAAAAGTACATAAGAAGCAGCCGAGCCAAACGGGTCTTTGTGTTTTTGATTCGATGACCAGTTGCTGTCACTTCTACGAACCACTTCTTTCGGCCTCAAGGGCGAATCAGTTCTTATCTTATTCTCGTCTTTTGTTCACGCTGGCTCCATAATATCATCAGAGACGTCTCTTGGTGGTGCGCGAGAGGAGAGGCGGCGGCGGTCAAGGAGTGAAAAGGGATGGCTGTCTCCAATGGCGTCATAATGCCGTGCGTTCTCGGGAGTCTTATGTAAGACGCAAATTGTACAACCTATAGATCTCCATAACTACAAACAAAAACATATATAATTGAGTAAAATAATTAACGCATCTGTTTTGGGATTCATTGTTCTTAAAGCGGAACAGGAAACACAATGTTCCGCGTGTAAGTCCTTCTACTCTATTGCCCTCCGTATCACTGGCTCAATGCTTAGGAAAACGCTCCTTATATGAGGGATATGTGTTAGAGGAGAGATTTGAACAGTTTCCAACCAATCCCCCTGATTACGGATCAAGCTCAATTCGGCCCACATTAGCTAGTCTATATAAGACTAATTAAAAAATCTTCTATCTGACCTTAAACTAAATCTCGTAAAATGTTAAATGTTAAATGGTAAATTACAATATCAATTAATGTAATCCACATTAGAATAACTCTAACATCTTAGGCTCCACCCTATTGTTGTGGCTTTCTTCTCCTACAGGGTTTTGTCCAGCTCTGGTGTTGTGGCTCAAGGGTGGAGTTCCTTCCTGGATTCGAAGGGCCTCTTCCGTTTAATCTCGAATTGGTTTGTACCAAGAGAGAAAGCATTTGTCTAGAAGAGAGGCAAAGTGCGCGAGGGGCACTTTGTAAGTACTCAAAGGCGTAGCTTATAGTTTGACGGGAGTGAGTTTACCGTGCCGTATGTATAAGGCGTGAGAATGACCATTGGAGGGTTCAACAGTTCTTAGTCTGGTTGTAAAAGGAGTCGGCCCCAACATGCCAAAACATCTGCACCAAAGAATAAGAATGCAATGAACAGAATTGGTCCCACCATCAAATATCAATTTCCTACTTGTAAATTGTGCATGATACTCCCACAAGATATTCAGTTTTCTTTTTATAAATTTTTGCACGCCACGGATTTTTTTTTTTTTTTTTTTAAGTAATACCTGTCTACTTAGATCTCACCCATAAAAATACAGGAGGGATGGATGAAATGGAGAAGTGCACCTGGGATTTTTGTTTGCGACTATTTAGCGTCCGTTTCTTTCCAAAAAAATAAATGATTTAATATATATTTTCCTAAAAATAATTTCTTGCATCGTTTGAAATAATTAATCAATAAAAAATATTATTATTATCCACAATAATTTATGCCTAAATATTTTTATGAATAATAAAAAAATTATTCGTTTATTCATTTTTATGCATAATACAAGTGATCGTTTTAGGAAAATATTTTTCAAATTCAATTTTTGCAAAACAAACGGAGCCTTAAGCTCCAAAGAAATTTCTATAGGACAATGACAAGGCTGGCAATGCTTTATGACATGGAGTGGTAGGGTAAGCAATAGTATGTAGAAGTGATCGATTCTGGGGGAGAATTACCTAGTCAGTCATAGATCTATTATACAAGTATCAATTCACTCATAAACTTTAAAATTTTGTCAATTTAGTCTTAAATTTTTGTGCGAAATTTCAATATAATCATTTTGGTTGATTTTTTTTTTAAAATCACTAATATGGCAATTCAGTCATGGATGGCTATCCTATGTGGCAAATTGTTACGTTGACGATTTCTGATGGAAATTACTCAGAAAGAATATGTTGAAAAATTTAAGATTGAGAATTGGCATTTGTACAATAAATTTATGACTGACTAAACACTTTCCTTTTGATTTCAGGGTAATAAGTTCCAAATCAGAAAATTGGAACCTACCCTGTCAAAGCCGAAATCTAGTTTCTAACGCGTGCAGTGGAGATGAGAATGGGTTATTGGATGTGTAGACACACGAAAGAGATAAAATTAAAAATGAAGCTATTAAGAAAGCTGTAGGTGTTGCCCCAGTTGAGGATACGAGGAGAGAAGATGCATGAGACGGTTTGGCAATGTTGAACTAAGGCATTCAAATGCTCTAGTGAGGTGATGTGAATAAGGGTTGGATTCATTGGTTAAAACCGGTAGCGAAATGCCTACAAGAATGTGGAAGGAGACAATAAGGAAAAATATGAAACGATTAGTGCTCACAGAAAAATGAAGCTATCAAGATAGGTGTTGCCCCAGTTGAGGAAAAAATGGGAGAAGGCAATCTGAAATGGTTGAGCCATGTTGAACAAAAAGCCTTCAAATGGTCCAATGAAGAGATGCGAACAGAGATGGATTCATTGGTTAAAAAGGGGTAGGGAAATGCTTAATAGAACCTGAAAGGAGACGATAAGAAAAGATATATATCATTTGGAACTCGCGGAGAATCCAAAAACCGATTGAGCACGCAATAACGTGATGGGATTCATGGATTCAACCCCACTTAATAGGACATCCATGCGTGGTGGTTGTCGGCGTCGTCGGCTTACGACATCCATGCGGGTAGAGCAAATAATCTTTCTTCTTTTGTTTTATCACTGAAACTGTTGGACACATTGTACTAATTCTCATAGATCGTGAAACTCTTTAGCAGCGGAGTTTGTCAAAAAGACTTGCAGAGACAAAACGAGAACCTAATACGCAATTCAGAAAATTGATCAATGTAATGGAGTTTTTATTATTTGAGCCATGTCACGGAAAAGCTCCATTATTACCATCCTCTGTATTAATTAGAAAAAAAATGCTTTACCAAACGCTCAGAAAAGTCAATGTATGTCGACAATAATTTTGTAATTTGCTTTTAATTTAGATGTATTTAGATGTATATATTGTTGATAGAAGTGTCACTTTCATATGAATGTGTACACATATAGAAAAGTGGGTAAAATGCTTCTTCTTTTTTTTTTTTTTTCAAATCAGCAAAAATCTATGAAAAAAATTCCTAATTACAACACTAATAGTGACATTAATGTACTTCAACATTGATTCCATTGCTTTATCAATTTAGACATGCTGATATATGATAGTTAATTAAATTAATCTGGTCCGTCGAAAATCTTATTTTTACTTAACTCTTCATCTCATAGTTTACTAAAAATTTTCTTTCTATTATAGAAATTTTACGAAACATTTGTTTGCCAAACCAACGTTGTTGTAGAAAAAAAAAAACTCTTAAAATTGCATGATGAAGGAAATTTTGCTAGTTTAATTTTTAGAATTAACATGAGAGGTTGATGTAATATGCACGAGAGCGATGATTTCTCAACTTTGGTTCAATATATAATGTCAATACTAAATTTTTAATTTATTCAATGTGGTCCATGAATTTTAATTTAATATACAATATCGTCTCTAAACTTTTATTTGTTCAATATGTCTCATGAATTTTTGGCACATATTCAATCTATTTTCTAAACTATATGGGGATGTTCAACATTATTCTTAAACTTGAATGAATAGAATGACTATATTGAACATTTTCATATGGTCCAATAACTAAATTGAATATGTAAAAAAAGTTCAAGAACCAAATTGAACAAATTAAGGTTTGGGGATGACATACTCATTGTGGTAAAATTTAAAGACCATTAGTGTTATTTTTTCCCAACCTAATGGAGACTATTTCTTGGTTCTCTACCATACACCTACATGTTTCCTTAAATATTCCTTTCTCTTTATACACCAGACGTTAAAGTATACTTTGGAGTTGTTCTTGAAGGGAAATTATTACACGAGTGATATACATGTACTAAGAGGTCTAGAATGCACATGGCCCCTTAAAATGATGTCGTTCCAAGAAATGTGTCAAAAAAGTCCCAAATTTATAGTATTGCTGTCAATTTAGTCCTAAATATTTTGACTTGATGCCAATTCGGTCCTAAACATTTTATTGATGCCAATTTAGTCATACAGCTTTTGAATTAGTGCCAATTAAGTCATTCCAACTAATTTGGCTTAATATTGCTAATGTGGACGTTGGCTAGCTTACGTAGCACTACCGACGCTAATATGGATAATTTTTAATAATTTTTTAATAAATTTCGGTCTTTTAATATTTTCGCTGCCTAAAGGAAAAAGAAAGGAAGAAGAGAAAAAAAGAAAGAAAGAAAAAAATCAGAAAAATAATAAAAATACTGAAAATTATTAAAATATTAAAAAATTTGACTACCCCAATGCCAATGATACAATATAAGCTGGTCAACGTCCAAGTTAACAATATTCCGTCAAAATTGTCTAGAATGATTAAATTTGTACTAAATCAAAATGTTTAGGATTAAATTGACACAATTAAAAAAAGATTTAGAATTAAATTGACACCATGTAACAAGTTTATGACTTTTCTGATATTTTTTCTATGTGGTTTCATGTGACTCTGACAAGACGTGACAAATATTTTCTAAGGGCATTTCTATATCGCTGATGGAGCCAAGCGAGTGCAAAGGCCGGGGCATGTGCAGAATTCCCATGCGTGCATTTTCCTCCTCATGCTTCCCTCCTATCTGAATTTTGTCTTGGCATCTATAATGGCTATTCATCCGCTCGGTCCACATATGTATCAAGAGAAAGTTTCAAGGACGTAACTCCAAACTGCATAAGAAGCTGCCGAGCCAAAGGGGTCTTTGTGTTCTTGATTCGATGACCAGTTGCTGTCACTTCCACGAGCCACACATTTCGGCCTCAAGGGCGAATCGGTTCTTATCTTGTTCTCGTCTTTTGTCCATGCTGACTCCATTATATAGTCAGAGACGTCTCTCGGTGGTGCAAGAGAGGAGAGGAGACAGCAGTCGAGGAGTGAAAGAGAATGGCCGTCTCCAGTGGTGTCGCAATGCCGGGCGCTCTCGTGAGTCCTAGGCTTCGCCCTTTTGTTGTGGCTTTTCTTCTCCTGCAGGGGTGCGTCCAGCTCTCCTGTTGCGGCTCAAGACTGGCGTTCCTTCCTGGATTCAAAGGGCCTCTTCCGTTTCATCTTGAAACTGGGTGAGTGGGAGTCTAGTGCCGATCCACGAGGCTTTTCTTGATCATGCCTCTCTCGTCGCTCGGAACGATCTGTGATCCGATCATCGTGAACTAAACGCCAATAGTGTACTCGAGTGAGCGAGTGCTACTGTTGCCGTTGTCGATATAGAATTCCTGCGTTGCTTCGTAGACCTTTCATCATTACCGTCCCCACCAGACCAACACATGGAACCTCCATGCTCTAGGGTATCGTATGCTATATATACCATTAGTAATGACCCAACTACCCATCCCAATCCCCATGAGCCAAGTACTTAAAAGAAGTATCGGGTGGTGCCAAGCATACTTATGAATCATTCTCCATTCTTCTCCGCGACAAGCCATGTAGACTACACCCCAAAATGAGTATTCAAGTGATGGCATCTAAAGTTCAGAGTGATTGGTTTCAAGTGGGTCAGTTCGGAAACTGATATTTGGAACATATCCTATAGGTCCCGATTTTGAAAGACCGGAACAAGGAACCAAATGAATTATACCCGAATACAAATCAGAACCAAACCAACCGGTATCACATAATTGATATTGTACATTATTTGTTTTGGTTTATGATTGGTAAAGTCTTATTAGTTGGTGGTCTTCGATGCCTACTCCAAGTTGGAGGCTCGGATTTATTTTTCCTTGTTGCATCTCCCTAAATACTTTTCAATAAGGTGTATAAGACCGATTCGAGACGGTTACAAAGAACGGGGCAAGTTCTTCCCGACTCGGTCGCTCACCCTATTTTGAATGTCGTCTCTACTTGTGAATTGTTATATACTGTCTCCCTTCCCTTCCCGTGAATTAATTGGGTCTCACATCAAAGCACTCATATGTGTCTAAAATTTTTTTCTTTACCATTTTTTTATGATTGATTCTCCTTAGGTAGATGAAACTATGCATATAAACCATCACATTAATCTCGTGGATCGAGTAACACATAAGCCATATTCAAGTGAGATCACTGAGCATATGGAGTTGTTTTTATGAGGTGTCAGAATTAAGATTGAGTAATCCAGTCGGTTTAACCTGAGAATTAAACTAAACTGACGTTACCCAACCGGTCAATATTGCCGTTGAATAGGTCCTTTTTAAGAAATATTGTGAGATGCAATTAAGAAGAATGAAATCCACAACCTCTAGTTTGAAGTAGGCACACAAGACCACTCAATGAACAAGACTTTACTAATTATAGGCTAAAAAAGTATCGTCTGATATCAATTATGTGATTTTTTATAAAATAAATCCAGTTCTTGATCCACCTATACGGTAGGTTTGAGGTTTTAGTCTTGAAATTGATCCACCTTAAAATTGATCACCCAAGTTTGAACTGTCAAACTTTTGTCATGAGTTTAACCCACACGTCCACGTTGATTCTTTAATTGGTACAACATCCCCATGGGTTATCTCTGAATTTTTATACCACCCAACAGTTTTACATTTTCAAGAAAAATGGGGTTTATGATGCTTAGAATGGGTCAAATTCATCGTTCATCGAGCAACACTACGCATACTAAAATTAGTCTACAAAATTAATATACCAAGTGATGTGGTAGGCTGCAATGAACATGTAAACAATTGAGCCTCATTCGACACTTATAACAATCTGCCACATCACTTAATATGTCAGCCACGTATTATTAGTGTGCATAACATTTCTTCTATTTGTGCAATGTTATCGAAACTATGCTGTTCATATTTCTCATTCGATCGACATGCCTATATCAAGCTCCCAACGTTGGCTTCATTAACCTATCGCTATGCCAGAAAGCTTGACGGGTGCAGACTTGATCAATATGAGGTGCTTTGCCCATTGAATCAGGTATGTGGCTGTGGGTGAATCAGAGGAAATTCAACTCTTCTACTACTTTGTGGAGTCGGAGAGAAATCCTAAGGAAGATGCTCTCTTTCTTTGGCTAACTGGCGGTCCGGGTTGCTCCGCTTTGTCCGGTCTCATCTATGAAATCGGTGAGAATGAGGGAGCTGCATATCGTGTTCACTTGCATAGCTACACCGATTTTCTCCTTGTCTACCACATGGTGATCACTCACTCTTGCAGGTCCGCTAAATTTTAATATAAAGGCGTATGACAGGAGCTTGCCGGAGTTCGTTCTTAATCCATATTCATGGACAAAAGTAATGGCACATCATGAGTTAACCAGACTTAATTCATATCAGATGATGATACTACATTGTATTTTCTTGAGACGATTGTGATCAAAACTAATAGTTGGGATTCTCAGGCATCCAGCATTATATTTGTCGATTCGCCTGTTGGGACTGGATTCTCGTATGCGGAAAACCCGCTTGCTTATGAGACTGGAGATTTCAGACAAGTGCAACATCTTCATCAGTTCTTGAGGAGGGTATGCTCAGAGAATTCTGATCTAAATAGGAGCTACAGTCTGTGTACCATGAGTTTGATGCATTACTCGACTTCGGATGATTTAATGAGATAACTAACTTGCTCATATAATTTTGGGGAAATTGCAGTGGTTGATTAGTCATCCTGAGTTCATCTCAAACCCCGTTTACATTGGCGGAGACTCGTATTCAGGATTAACCGTCCCAATCCTTGTTCAAGAGATTATGGATGGTAATTGACAATTGTTTTAGCACATCTTATTGAAAGGACCATTGTATTATTTATCGCAATAGTTCAGTTTCCTTTTACACTTGTTTAAGCGGCTTTGTGTAGTAGTCATTTTAGAGATGAAGGCCTAGAAATTGATGGACTTGTTAAAATTTGAGATTGATTCAAAGGCATAAATCAATGATCTGCACCAGATCCCAATAGCTCCCAACTTCCTCCGTCCATTATTCAAAAATTTCGAAGGATGTTTGTATAACCATGCGCTTTTAGTGGTGAGAACATTTTACCGATCAAGTCAAAGGTACCTAATGATTTCTGACAAATAGCAGCTGACATGGAATGGCCAAGATTCTAAATCAAAAGCTCAAATTTGGTCAGAAAACAAGAATCCTACAGCTGAAATCAGTGTTAGCTAGGTTGATGTGAATTCGAATATTCAAGCACTCAAACAGTAAGAGTGACAAGCAAAATGCTACTGGCTTTCATTCTCATTTTCCATGGCCTCGCAGGAAACGATGAAGGCAAAAGTCCAGCTATAAACATCCAGGTTTGTAAATGTATAATGATTGGCTTACTGAACCAAAAAAGAGAAGTTAGCTCAACTTTCTGCTTGACTAGAAGTTAGTTTCTTCTAAATGGATGCAGGGTTACGTACTCGGTAATCCGGTGACCGACCCAGGTTTTGACGAAAATGCGCCAGTACTGTTTGCTCATGGAATGGGGCTCATCTCAGACGAGCTCTACGAGGTGACTTAGTGTTTTCCCTACATAAAATGATCCAATTAGATTCCGCTTATGGCCCCGAAGGGGGGGAGGATCTTACTGAACATTGAGACGAACAAAATTTGTCCGCTGCAGTCACTGAAGAGGACTTGTAAAGGGCATTATCAATTTTCCAAGTCCAGTGATGCGGAGTGTATGAACGATCTTATGGCTTTCTATCAGGTACCCCATGCCGATGAAAAGTGAATGAGTTCAGTTGATGTAGATAGCCCATGCATCCTCTACATCTTATATTTAAACCTCTTTGGTGTTTACCAAGATGATACTTCATCCATGTACTGCCTTTCACCTTCACAGTGCATTTCGGGACTTCAAACTGCCCAAATCCTGGAACCTCTGTGTGGATATGCATTGCCGAAGCCTGGGGAGATGTTTGGAGACAGGCGATCTCTTCTTGAGAATTTCTTCCTTGTTCGTGAACCCACCGATGTTGATTTAGGCTGTCGGGTAGCTTGTCCTACATACATTCACCTCGTTCTTTTATAGATTGTGGATTGCTCAAAGGATGTTCTAACTAAAAGGCAAAAAGCTTATATATGTGCCATCTGAAGCTCTTACAGTCCCTTCTGTTCGTTCTATCATCCACCTACTTGCACATCACCAGAAGGCCAAGAAATCAACTCAAAGCTGCAATCTCGTTTTCTTTTAGTTTTTGCATGCCATTACCTCCCAACTTTTGGCAGATTCATCTCTCTGTTCATTTAAGTGCAGACTTACGGATACAGGCTTTCTTATAGTTGGAGCAATGACGACAATGTCCGGAAGGCTCTTCACATAAGAAAGGTAAAAGAACTGAAATGAAGAACCATGAACTCACCCACAAATAGTCGACGCAAGATCAATGAAGCATGAACTTGATTGCAGGGGAGCATTGGGGACTGGCAAAGGTGCAACAATGGATTGAACTATACAAGTGACATTTCGAGCACTCTGCAATACCACGCAAAGCTCAGTGCAAAAGGCTGTCGTTCTCTAATTTACAGGTAAGTCCAACTTGATGATTCAACATCAATCTATTTTAGCTTCTCTTTGTATTAGAGGTTATGGATAGATCCAGAATATTCTTATGTGCCTTGACCAGTGGAGATCATGACATGATTGTACCATTTATGGGTACTCAAGCATGGATAAGATCGCTGAACTATTCCATCATCGATGACTGGCGATCGTGGATGGTCCGAGGTCAAGTTGCTGGGTAAGCCAGAATTGAATCCGGAGTAGCTAGTCATTATTAAAGCTACCTAAATGGTGTTTCTGAATGAATTGGGATTATGCAGTTACACGAGGACTTACTCAAATGGAATGACATTCGCAACTGTTAAGGCAAGAACCCTGACGCACTCTTTAGTTTCAAGCTGAGTCGTGATAGAACTGAATGCTTGCTATAATTGGGTTAATCTGCAGGGTGGAGGGCACACAGCTCCTGAGTATAAGCCTGAAGAATGTTTTGCTATATTTGAAAGGTGGATATCGCGGGAGCCACTCTAGAGGACTCGAGCCCGAACGCGAACGGCTTTCACAGTCATCATTGGCCCTCCTTTCCCTTTACAGAGCTCATTGCCTACGCAACTAGGAGCAAACAGCATTAACTTAGTCATTTTAAAAGCATCTGCGAAAAGAACTCATTCATGCCTACTGGCTTCCAGACTGGGCACCAAATTATATTATCGTCATTTATTAATAGCAGACAACTAGATTTCATACGGGCCACCTCCAGCAATTTCATGTTCCTGGCGCAAAGAGATAATTTCACTGCAAGTTGAACAAAACTCTCTTCTCATCCTCTATCCACAAGCCGTATAACCAATTCATGCATTTGTTTACCTTCTAGCAGATAGTTTGTGTAATGCTCCACTTGTCCTCTCACTTCAGTCTCATGTCCATCCAGTCAACGAAACAGGCCAGTACAGCAAATACATGATCAAAAGCTTAACTTCCCAGGAAAATATTATGCAAAAGTTCCTCTGACTGAACAGAGAACGAGTCTAACAGAACCACGGACCAATTTATGTCATGAATTTATAAATGACGGGAAGGAACTCACGTTACAACAAATAACGTTCACAGATTAACCAGTAATGTCACAACAGATTCACCCGTATCCAACACTTCAGTTCTCCGGCCAGTAATTGCATTCTCGAATTCTCTAAAATAAATATGCCAGATTCAAACACTCAGTTCCCCTATTTATCATTGAGAAAACATCTTAATATATTTTGGAGTTGACAAAACAATCCATAAATCCTCACAAGCTTGATATATGCAAGTGTTGTTATTGACTCATATGATATCCGCATAAAAGGAACTTATGTGCGAAGTCAAAAGATTCGAAATAGTTGGAAGAATATACGTGAACAAGTCTTGAAGAATTGGGAGTTCATAAAGACTTGGAGATACTGAGGTGAACAGTTTAGAGGATCTACATCACCGTCATACTTGAATTTGACATTAAATTTCGCAATATTTTGTCAATTTCTTGAAGTCACCTAATCATCAGCCTTTAAGTGATACCCTTAGCCAACATCAGTTATCACTCACAATCAATTTGAGTATATAGAAACTGCAGTAGCCCATGTTAACTCAGTTGACCCAGTTGCTCAAGCTTTGACTGTTCTCAAATTAGCCTCTATAATTCCAGCAACAGGCAGCCTTAAAAAACTAGAAAGTGACTTGCAGTATTGGACAAACAGCATAAGACACAGCTCGAATCTGTTTGTCAGGGTTCAAAGGAGTAATTGCCATTATAATGTTATTGTGGTGTGAGATTTGGATTACATCTTTCTGTCAGCCTGCTTCCTCTCCATATAGTACAACATTGCACCTCTTCAACATTACAGCTAGACAGGAAGTCTCAAAACTTGCAGAGTCCCTCCTTTCACAGTAACTTTCTGAAGCAAACAAAAGCCAGGATGGAGCCTCCACAATGAACAGAATGCGGCTACTTCCACAAATGGTGTATGATATGTTACCCAAAATTGCTTCCATAGGAAGTAGTGTGTATAAATAACTTGGATTGGATGTCACGGATTTGTATCTTCACTTATCACGTATTTCCCTTTTAGGAAGCAATTCAGCTCGCCTTAGTCTCAATTTGAATCTCATGCCTGTTTATACAGGAAAGCCAAGTAAAGCATATTATCAAAGCAAACACCTGGCAGGCAGGGGAAAGACTAAACTCTAGTAATTAAAGAGATGGCAAAAGCAGTTAAAGGTCAGGTACAATTAAATACTAAATATTATACTAACTACGGCAAGGCTCCCAACAGATGAAATTCAATTGACTTCAGATGGATAAAAATAGCTGATTCACAGGCTGCATAACGCCATTTAACTTATGGCATTTGTCTATCTACTATCCCAGTTTAATGATGGGTTTATATGATATATATGGAAAAAACAGTATGGTGTAGGTAAGATTACCGCAAGAATTTCTCGAGAAAAACTTCAAGACTTCATCGATAATTATAACCTGCAGTTGATATTACATGATGATATTTAGGGAATAATGATTAAAATTTTACTCATGAAGATGAATTCAAGATCAGTAACTAAGAATTAGGTGTAGGAGAACAGGAAGCATCTCTCCTGCAAATTCCATGGGAAAATGTATAAAAGCCTCGTTTGTTCTCACATCAAAACTGACCACTAGAGGGTCAATCTTGAAATGAGAAAAAGACCAAATGAAAGCATCTAAAGCAGAAAGGAAGCAAAATATCAACTAGATAACTTTTATTAGTTTGCAGTTTTTAATTGGGATCTAAAGAGAGATTCACATTTAGCAGATGACACGTGAAGCACTACTTACAGGGAAGGAAAGATACAAAACAACAGTCCATTCAGCCCAAGACAGTGGGGTTACCTGCAATGCATTTCATTCAATTTTATCAAGAAAATATATATAAATTCTCTTCAATTATCAGTAATATCTCAGATGGGCCAATATGAATAGCCACTTACAGAGAAAAGGACGGACAGTGGATGCACGTATAGTATTAAAATGTGGAGAAGCATCGTCAGGATGATGGAGGCAACAAGCCACAAGTTACTCCATGGCGGAATAATACTAAAATTAAACAAGAAAAAATTAGCAGGAACTATATTTTTTTTCCAAGGAGAAAGTAAAAGAAGCTGCAGGGCTAATATCAGCAAACAAACTAATGACAGCATTCTGTCCACCAAATACTGTTTACACAGCGTATTAAGCCCAACCTGCTTACAAGCGACATGCATTTAATTTCGTAAAGACGACTACATTTTTGTCGTCTGACAGCTAGAAAACTAAGGGCATGCTTGGTCAAACTGAAAAGTAAGTGCTGAAAATTTAAGCATAAAACTCAAGTGCTTATCGTTTTACTGTTGAATAATAAAATAAAAAAGTTGTTTGATGGTAATTAAAATTTATAGCTGAATGTTATTAACCTCTTATTAAACATAGAAAAAAGACCATCAACAGTACTTTGTATCTAAAAAGTTTCCAAGATACTAATTACCATCTACTATTCATCTATTCGACAAATTAAGTAACCCTTCTCTTACTTACTAGATTAAGTGATCTTTTTACATAATCAAATAATTTAAGTCAATTCATTATCAAACAAACCTGATGTTATTAAATGCTTAATTTTTAGTTTTCAGCACTTGATCAGGTCATCAAACAGGCCTAAAACAGTTGATGGATGTAGCAATAAAATATCAGATGCTACATCCAGAGAACTTTTTATATATTAGGTCAATGCATGGATGGACAATAGGGGGAAAGCATTCCTTTCCATTGTACCCCTCCAAGACACAAATTTCTTGATGAGGGCAAATTCCATCGGCTAAGTTAGCTGACACCATCAAAGAAATCAAAAGTTCCCTTGATGTTCTTTGTCATAATTTCATGCACTGGCAAAAGATGAGAAATAGACTAGTCTGATACCAGATATCAAGGAAGAACTTATAAGATCTAAGAAGAACTGGATACTTACAGCAGAGATTGATTTTCACTAAGATTATTCAGGGCGTTGAACATCTCAACGACAACAAGGACAGTCATCGATACAGTTGAAGGATGCCGGTCATCAAATACACTGCATGGATACATCGTCTCCCTTTTTGAGCAAGTGTCAAAATTCATCTGAAATAAATGCACATTTAGAGCTTCTAAAAAGACAATTTAAGTATATAAAAGGTATCTCCAAGACATAAAAAGCCAAAGCAGTATGTTTCAGCTAAAAACGTGACTCGTAAAGAGACAAGCTCTCTTTCTTTTTTCTTTTCAATATAGGAAAAGAAAGACATAAAATAAAAAAATCCAGCTTTGCCTCGTAATCATCCCATCAAAGATATCTTCACAGCAGATAGGAACTTTATGATATCCGAGTAAGAAAAACTGGAAGGTTGTTCCTCAGATATCCGTGGAAGGCATAATTCATATAATCTTTCTTGAAAGGAAATTGGTGTGTCAATGTCGTAATAGTGTCAGATTTAGGTCTAATCTTTTCATGGTACATTTATCAATCATGTGACAAATTTGAAATGCGAACACAATAAGCTTATTAAATGGGGTTAATAACACAATGCATTTATGATATCCACTCTTATATATATAATAAACAGGTAAAAATGTGTTGAGACATCTATAAACATGTCTAAACATATCTGAACATGTTTATAAATCTTCTAGGATCGTCAAGAGAGAGGAAACAGTGGGGCATAAATGAAACAATGATATCCACTCTATTGCATCTTCTATTTGACACAGAATTCTGGATTACCTATGCAAGTCACCTATGTATATTGTAAAGCAAAAAGAAAATAATGCAAATGTCATAATGTTGGTTTTGCTATAATCACAATTATAACATTTGCTATGCAAAGACACTAGAATAGGAACACTCACTAATTCACTGTATGGTAACTTGGGACCACTATCCGCATAAACAAACCACCAAATGAATCCTGCTACAGTGGCAAGGCCTACATAGGCTGCAGCACACGGATACAAATATGCTTCTGTTATCATCATGACATGTATAATAACATTCGACCATTAATAAGGAAGGTGTAAATCAGGAAAAGTTCGAAACACATTTAAGCGTAAAGTTATAATAAAGCATAAATTTGGGTTGAAAACTCAAGGAGATGGTACATATCAAAGAGACCTCTGCCATATCATGCACAACTAAGCCAGTAGTGCGTGATTTCTCTTATTGCCCAAAAGAAATTTCAATAATGTGATACATCAAGTGACATTCAGTTCCACCACCATGCCAATGTCTCTTAATTACCAAATAAACAATGAGCATACATTGGCACCAATATAGATTGCAGAAACCATATGACATATAAACCAATGAAGACTCTGTGTAAGATTTATTATAATATATGCCATGCCATGTAATCTTATGAAACGTTTGGCCCAATAATTGTCGTTTCTTTGTTTTTCTATGAATCTTGCATGTCAATGCTTTTAGAAAATCTTGTATTTGTGGGCTCCTGAAACATCCAGAATGTGTGTGAGGACACATCCAAAAGCATAAGAATAACAAAAGTCACCGATCCTTGAAAAGAAAAAGATAATTTCTCATGTTTCCTAATCTCATGGTAATCCATCTTTTCCTGTTTCAGAAAAATACAAAGAAATCCATCTTTCTTATTATCGGACAATGGCATTGTCGCTGAATGCAACATCAGCCTGATGGTTTAGGAGAAACTAAAGATGCGCTTTCACCTTATGATGTTTTGGCTAAGCATGTATTTTGTAGTTGGGCACCTGATAGGATTCTCATAAATCACACAGCTTCTTCACTAATGCACAATGTGATCTAGGAAGCACATAGACAAAAAAGTTACAGGTGAAATGTGATCTAGGAAGCACAACCTCCAATTACCAAATAACGGAAGAATAACCATCCAGTGACCACAGCTTCACCAACCTGAAAATCATAGGGTAGATGAATAAAATTCGGAGGAGGATAAACAAGGAGCTTCTTGCCAAGTTCAACATCAAATGCCATATAAAAATGGTTTTACAAAGAACTTGTAATGCATGTAATTTTCATGCCAAAAACAGGTTGCACATTTTAAAGTTCAAATCAGGACAAAACCAAACATGCTATAAGCTACCAGCAGCAAAGCGACCTACTTCAATTTTCTGGGCAAAATGCAACAGAAGTTAGTTCCGCAAAAGTATATTTTTCCCTAGAGAATTTGACATCACAATTTTATTAGCATCTACCTAGAATCATGAACATAATTCATTCTCTCCTTTCCTTTCCAGTATCGGAAATTCCTTCACCACATAGGCTACAAAATACCAAAAAGACACTGTTTTAATGAGAGTAAAGGCATGTGCTTTGCTTGTACATCCAAATGGGTACATAGAAGAAGATGAAGTTAGTTTCAGAAAAAAAAAAAAAAAACTCTCATTAATATATGATGAGTTATTACTTCCATCTACTACCAAAACCATTTTTCCACATGGCAATTACCATTAGCCATAATATACACAAGATTCAGTCAAATAGGACTTCAAGCATAATTTCAGAGTGACAAAAAATGAGAACTTTACTTGTTCAAACGTGCTAACAAGTAGAAAAACAGAAACACAGTTATAAAAAGAAATTGAGATTAATGTTCAAAGTGAAAATGCAAAGGACGCAAACCTTACGAGGTTTTGCTCTCATCACATCAGAGTCTTGTTTATTGAAGCCAATTGCAGTGGCTGGCAATCCATCAGTAACCAAATTGACCCATAGGAGTTGGACCTGGAAAAATTAGGCAAAACTGTCATGAAAAAATCGATTGTCGCAATCAAGTAGATCATAAAGAAATCTAATAAATTCAATATTCCTTATGTCACAATGAAATAGAGAGTTCAGAGTGCTTAAAGATGCCCCCAGTTATTTCTTTAAAACAAATCTATGATGAGTCACAATAATCTGTTAGGCAATGCCTTTATTAAGCACTCTTTGCTTTTTCAAAACTGAGTTTATGCGCTGTTTGACTCTTACTTAACACAGGACACCTAAAACCTTTCTAAACATTCAAATATTGACAACTAATTCTACACACAAGTTTCTTCATAATTTCTTTGTAACTAGCTTCAAGGAACTATAGGCAAAAGCATGGTGCAAAAAGGAAATCTATAGTGGGGAATCAATAAGTTGTCCACATATAGTCTATCAGCATTAAGAGATGTACGAACTCAGAAATGAATTAGAAGGGCCGACATCTCCTTTGGGTGAGATTCGACACTGGCATAGGTAATTTAACACTTGTTGGCATGACATGCAATTCAAGCCTCTGAAATTCTACTTTATAGAATGATTTTGCAAGGTGGAGAACAAGCAAACACCAATTGGTTCAGTTAAAGTAACTTGAGAAGGAATGTTTTCATCAAGTGTTTCTACTGTTTGAGAGATACAGGAGAATTGATTGCATGTGATTTCTACCCATCTTGCACAAGTTCCAGGCAGATCTGGCCATGAAAGACAGCGACATGTTTATGCAATCACAGCAGTGGCTTCAGCCAGTGCTGTCCTTTGAAAGGCACTGCCGTCACCTAATAATTCTAGCAATAAAAGTTATCACAAGAAGCATTTGGAAGATGTTTGCTCTTCGAGGCCATTTTCTGCATACAAAACACCAACTAGGGGAATCCTCTGAATTAACACCTTTGAACGAGAGGACCAATGTTAAATTCATGCACGATGCTTGCACGAAGAGGGAGAAGACACTTTCATTAAAGCTTCCTACCACCAGAGTATGGAATATTTGGTTGTGGCATGCCTTCGTGATCACTAGTACAATAATTCTACATATTTTAGGAAAGAAAACAAAAGCATGGCTTTTCTTTCGGTATTCTGCACTAGGTGAAGACAGTGCATTATAGCCTTTACAAGAGAGAGGAAAATTTCCTGAGCACAGTATAAGGCTTTAAGTGTTTTTTTTTTTTTTGGTAAAGAGGCTTTAAGTGTTTTTAATCCTCTTACATGGCCCAAATTGCAAGTAAATCTTTTTTTTTTTCCATGGAAAAGCATCACTTATTATCAATTTAAACAGACGCTTCCCTTTCTTATTGATCAAAAGAGTCTTATCCATCAATGCTTCAAGAAAGTGAAAATCCTTGTGGTGGACAAATAAAAAGCCGACGTTTAGTTGAGTCTGATAAAGTATCCAGCATGGTTTGTTATGGGGTCTAAATGAGCTTTTTATTTACAGTCTCCACCACCTAACAGCTTAAGCTTTTGGGTTAAACATTCTAACAATTTATCAGAGCCCAGTTCTGCCCTAGATTTTTTCGCTTGAGAAGCTCAACGTTCATCAGTTCCACATGTCATTTTCAGTCCAATTACTCTTGAGAATGGGTCTTAAAGTATCCTTCATGGCGTGTCTATAGCATTTAACTGAGCTTCATATTAATGTAATCTCCATCCACCTAACAGTTCAAGCTTTTAAATTTGACGTTCTAACAAGGTCGATGAGGTATTTCACTGTTCCAGGGTACATCCATCAAGGTGGAGTTCCTCATCATCAAAGAATAAAGTAAAAGGAAAACGAAAAAGCCAAAACCTGAGGACATGCAGATATTAGATGACAAATACTACTTCTACTACAGTCTAGGTATTCAAGCAAGGTTGTGATACAGAATTATTATCTTGTGGGAATGAACTGACGCGAGCAGACAATACGGAGAATTATTCCTTCCTCTAACTAAATAAACAGTCAACAAGTAGATTCTGAATAATAAATTCTAGCAATGAGAAAATACTCACAGGAGCAAGGGTATCAGGAATTCCAAGCACAGCTGCCACAAAAATACACACGACTTCACCAATATTTGATGATATCATGTATCTGATAAACTGCTTTGTGTTATTATATATTGCCCTTCCCTCTGCAACAGCCTGCAAGAAACTAAATGTTTTGGAAGCGGAAATACACAAAATAATCTTTTGTCTATAACGAGGAAGCTTCTTTCCAAAAAACTTACCGCAACAATAGAAGCGAAATTGTCATCGGCCAAGACCATGTCTGAGGCACTCTGCAAGCTCAAGAGACCATAAAAAAGTTATATAGAAATCCCAGAAATCATTCGGAAAATAAAACTGCAGAGTTTTCCTACTAACATGAGTTGCTCCAAATCACTCAAAAACATTAAGTTGATACAGCAATAGATTATGCATCACATAACTACCCTCATGTGATGCTGACAAGTCATGAACTCTATCCAGTAAATATGCAGAGAATGAATCAATACTAGTTGGCTGTTTGTACATGCAGATGAATGAGAAAATATCCATGTGTAATCTAAGGTTAAGGTTGAAAACATTATTCAATAGACTTTGAAGCCCAAACTTCTCCTGCATCCACATGGTAAGCCAAGGTTGACTTCTTGCAAAAAGCTTTGTTTCTTTAATGTTAACTACTGGCAGAAAGGTTATTATTCAACATTACCTTGGCAACTGCAGTTCCTGATCCCATTGCAATACCAATGTCTGCTTTCTTCAGAGCAGGGGCATCATTAACCCCATCACCCGTCATTGCAACCTAAAGCATGCATAGGTCAGACAGATCAGCTATAAAACATAGGTAGGTAGGAGACATTGCTCAACACACATCCACGCCCAAGTTAACACAGGGTGAGAAGGAATTTGTCAATGATGTTATTTCAGTTCCAATAACATCTAGAAGAATCATTGTGAGTTGCACTCATCATTCAATCACTACTACTCACCCTATATTGCTTCAGAAGGGTCCCATAAAGTTCTCTACAAATGAGTTGGACATGCTACTTATATCCAGCAAAAACCATACGTATAGACAAAAGCTCATCAAGTAACAAGAAATTGCAAAGTCAATGCTCCCTGCCTGGAAATGGTTTACAAGGTGAATTTCCAACCAAAAAGACTAACAAGAAAATTACAAGAAATTCAACTATTATAGTAAGCCTGTTTTCTTTTTTATGCATCTCTTGATCATATAAAAAGAAAAAGAACAGGTGATGGATACAATGGCAGAAGAGGAGTAAATTCACACATACAAGGACTATACAGAAGAGTGTGCTACAGGAGATCTAGAATGTCAAATTAAAATAATTAATATAAGCAAGCAAAAATAATCACAAACTGAATCAAGCCCCTTGATACTCAACAGATCAGAAATACATATATAATTGAGTAGTTTAGCAGCTAGGATATTTGAGTCATTTGTACTGAATATTTATAGAATTTGTAATATTTTGAAATTCCGCATGTCAGTAAGGTCCACTATTGGAATCATACTTAACAGAAGAGCAAATATTACTGGGGAGCTCATTTTATTGATTAGCAGCATGAGAAAAAGTGCAATAATTTCTCTTTAAGTTCTTTCATGAAGAATCTTTGGTTTCTGCCTATAAGCTTATAAGCTTGTGGTACACAAAGAAAGAAACATCTGTCAAAGCAATTATGATCATCAATATTCTGTCTCTGCTCATGTATTCACAAAGACACCAATAGTTAGCACTTTAGCCTACCACTTCATTCTGGTGCTGCAAGGCCTCAACCAGCATCCTTTTATGAGAAGGCTCCACCCTGAAGTACAGTACAAAACATTAGCATCTATCATTGAAGCTTGTAACGCTATCTTAAAATCAGAGATGGGCAATAATATCTAGTGCATTATCTTTGAAGTAATAGAGAAAATATACCTGGTGAAGAGAGCCATTCGTTGCAAAGCTAGTGTTTGTTGTAAAGGTGAAAGTTCTTCAAATTCAGATGCAGTATAGGAATGTCCTGAAAAGTCCACCAAGTGATCAAATGCACCTATCTTTCGGCACAGGGACTCAGCTGTGGTCTGGGATAGAAAAATCCAATCAGTACATGTGAGAAACATGACTTCCATCCACCATGACTAATTATGTGTACAACTAATTCCAGTCACCTTGTTGTCCCCAGTCACAACAATAACACGTATTCCAGCAGACATGCATGAAAGCATGGCATTCTTGACTTCTTCTCTGGGTGGATCAAGCATTCCAACCTTCAAAAATACATGAAAATATGGATCAGGAAAACCCACCAAAAAATACAACCAAATAACTAGGAGGTTGAGTTTGGAGGCAAGAACCCAAGCCATTCAAGAGTTACAAGGACCAAACTGCATGAAACTAACAACTCCGAATAAAAGAAATACAAGACATCATCATTTCTTCAGAAGTTCTCATGCCAATTCTGTCTTTAGTGATATAGAAAGGATCTTTATCAATGATCTGTGGCGGCAATCGGCCAATTCCATCTTTAATCATATGGAAAAGATCTTGTCAATGAGATCTCTTGGGGCAATTGTTGAGAATACTTTATAAAGAAAGTTCCACTTTCAAAACATCAATTAGTTATTTCATTAGTTACTTAGCATGCACATTGAACAATATATGTTTCCTAGAACAGTAAATGCATCGGAAAAATCTGTTTCTTGAATTAGTCACTCAACAAGTGCCTCAAGGGCAATGGTTAACAAATTGCAAACAAAACTTACACAGGAAAAGAGCATGTGGCAAATTTGTAAAAGTTGAAGGCCAACAAAATTATTGGTGCGAAACCCAGAATAATACACAAAAGCCTGACACGATAAATAAATTTTCTTCATGACAGTATGCAGTAGAACCAGTTTAGATTTCCAAGAAGTTGACATTTCTTTCATTGTTCATCAAGGATAGCAAATTATCTCCCACAAGAAGTCAGCCAATTTCTCTTTCAGCAAGAAACATCATAGTGATAGTTAAACCATGAAAACATAGCACTTCAGATGAGCATGATGCACACGGTTTCTGAGGATTCCGCTAAGTCCAAAAGCCTTTATCATTCATTTTATCTTTTTCCTTTCCTCCAACATGAAAGTAGAGATATGAATTCCGACAAATAGGACTACTTTCCATGTCCCAGAACCTGGATATTACAGTGAGACAACCTGCAACTTTCTCTTATCACTTGCTTCAAATGCATCAAACTTAAAAATTTAATCTCTGCCTCCATAATAAAAGAACCTCTCATCTACTTTGAAAAGAAAAGTCCGGTACCCTAGTGTAAAAGTTGAGTTACAACAGAGGTATTTTAGATAGCTTTCATGCTTTTAATTTCCATGTCAATTGTGAAACAAGAGTACTAACTTATTTGCAAAGTCCTCGATTCACAAATCAACAACATTTTGAGGCTCATTGAGAGAGGTTGGGGCAATCAATGAGATTCTTTTACAATATACTTATTCAAATAAGATAGTATAATAAAGAGCACCAAGTTGCATCCCATTTACAACGTAATAGCGTTTAACAACTATACATTAGAAAAATGAACTCAAGAAATAAAATGAACAGTTGTTTTTAAAACCGAAAGTAAACAAGATGAAACGTAATACATGACAAGCTGCTCTTGGCTTTTACTTCTTGTTGGGTGAAACATAAGCTACGTCTAAATTTCTCCCTTAATAAAGCATCCTCCTCAGGCCCAAAAGTATAACAAAGCTACACGATTTTGCCTTGTAAACTAATCCAGCAAAGGTGCATTAATATCAGCTTTGTAAACAGAAATCTTAATTATGATCAGTAACATAACAGAATTCAAGAGTGATTTAAATAATGCAACACACAAGAACGGTACATTGCACATGGAAAATATGTTTAAAATATTAGAAAACACAAGCACCTTTCATAGCAACTTTACCATTCCAATAAATGTCAGGTCTTTCTCATCATCAAGAGAGAGTGTCTGTTGGCCCAAGGGCATCCTTTTTAAGGCCAGTGCCAAGCATCTTAAAGTTTCTTTTCCTGCAAAACTGATCCACCAATGAGTTATTTATATGAAGGCTCAAATGTAAAATTTCTGATGCAAAAGCCAAGCTTATTTTGACTGTTGTACTCCACTCAAACTGGAAACAGCCACCAATAAAGATCAGCATCCATTCAACCATAAGAGCCCATTACTTTATTTGCAAGCCATGTAGAGAGAATTGGTGTAATTGGCTGGCTGATCCACGGTCATCAGCCAAAATTTCGAATAAGTGAAAGTGACTGATCTGTAAGTTAAGCAGCAGTTGAAGGCATGAGGTGGCTCTAGAAGAACTTACGTCACTTGCAAAAGGGAGTTCTCAATGCATTATTTAAAATATCCGCTCACATTAACCCGGAAAGCATGTATACCATTGACTAATTGCTGCAACAAATGCAAGAAATGAGGAAAATCCGCAGTACATGCAAAGTTTTTGTGGTAACCAGATCATTGTCCTGACTGCCAGTAATAGCAGATAGCCATTGGTACCCCAACACAACTGACTTCAAGCCAAAGAGGAACAAAAATCTCTCTTCTACATGTCAGAGCCATTCATCCCATCGGACAGGACAACATGAAAGCCAAAAAAGAACGGAATTTGATGAAAGAAACAGAGGGTAAATGACCATTAGCAAACAACTAACCTTTGGAGCCTTGCCTCTAGCTCAGCTTGAATATCAGTTGTCAGTGGAACAGTGGAACCATCATCATTGCACAGTATGCTAGTGCATCTAGAAATAATGCTCTCAGGAGCACCTTTTGAAAACATTACTTCCATATTTTTCCGGCTATAGAGAGCACTCATCATCTTACGGTCCCGAGAAAACTCTAAAAGAGAAACCTGCAAGAGGAACTTCTCAACTTTGGGTTTCTTGCATGGGAAACTAAATATTGCTTAGCTCTTGTACAAGTTTAGAGTTGTCTAAGATTAATACACAGATACACTTCCAGACTTCTAAAAAATGGTAAGACAAACTTCAAACAGGCATAAATTAAAGATAATCTGTTACTAATCAGCCATGACAGCCAATAAACCTCGATCTAAAAGCTCTACCTACAGGGAAAAATTAAGAAGTTATTAAAGAAAGGAAACTTTTTGACGTGGTCAATAAAACAAAAGATATAGACAATGTCAATTTGCAGAGACGTCAATCTAACTGATTTTCAAGTTTTTTCCACACGTTCTAGACTGTTGAATATTTTCATCTCTATCTTACATAATCTGGACTTCCCATGACAAGCAATGAATTATTCAATTTGATTTTCCTAATTGCAAAGAGCCAAAATTTGTAGGCACCTTGACCATCCTGAGGTTGAAAATTGGTTTATATATTGTTCTCCAATACAATTTAAATTATCACAAGGCTCATTAGCTTATTTTCCCTATTACACGTCAAACACACAAGTTTTCCAAGAGAAACTGCTGCTTATGTCTAGATAAATATTTCAAGACATTGAAGGCAACGATATAATGTCAAATTCATACAAGTCTCATCTTCACATCCGTAACTGCATAAGTATGATTCACTTGTCACTGTAATTTATGTACAAGTGAAACAAGAACTGCAAAACAAACTGCAGAATTTTTCTTTTCTCTCATTTTTTTTTGGGGTTTTGGGGGGGGTGGTTGGAGGGAGGCGGCTGGGAGGAGGTTGACCACCTAGCTCTCTTATTTACTTCACCACGGAAAATTTATTTTAACATCAACTGTACGAGCTAAATGAAGAGCGAAAACCATGCAACAAAAGTTTCACTATCACAAACCTTCTTAAATTGGTTTTCCCAGTAGTGATTACAATAAGAAGCACGTTCATGCTTGCTCAGCATGTTCAGAGCAGAAGGCATAGAATCAAAGCCAGGAAGGCCAACCTGAGAAGAAAACAGTAGATTTTATTCCAAACAGTTGCCTTAAAAAGGTAATGTCATTCAGAAGCAAAAAATAAGCTAAAGAAGTGGGACTGCAGCTATTAACGGGGCAGGCAAACTAACCTTCTCTGCCAAAACTCGGAGAGCAACTTCAGTTGACTCGCCTATTTTTTCATAGTCTCCTTTGTCTGGATTATATTGTAGAACAGATTCATTGCAAAGTGCAGAACACATCGCTATTTGCAGAAGACAAGGATGCTGAGCAGGAAATTCAAGCTGCAACACAAATAAGAATGTTTAGTCATAGTTTTTAAGGATATGCTGAGGCACCGACTCCAATGGAGTAATTGTCTAAAAACAGATTATCCGGGTCCACCTAATTATATCTAACTAGCAAAAGCAAAGTCGGCATGAGAATGTTTATTTGGTATCTTCTCTGATTCTGGCACATGTAGCAGGCAGGTCATTCCCACCTCCAAGATCATTTTTAGTAGCATAGGGAATATATATATTTGACTCACTGTCTATTCGTATAGGTGTTAAAGTCCCAGAGTTTTCTGTAAAGAGAACATTGCTTAACAATTTAAGTAATATTAGCAGAATAATGAATATTTCACCAAACCAACTTCAATTCAATAACCTTGAATCTGCTCCTCTAATTAGATGGTCCCTTTTCAGAAGACAAAACCTAACTCTAGAGAATTATTTCAGAAGTGTGAACAATCACAATAAGAAGTGAACGAACCATTCAGAAAGAAAAGTGAAGGAACCAAAGTAATGACAATAAGTGTCAACATCTTGCCACAAAAGCTAGATCTAGAAATAGTCCTATGCATAAAGGTACCAGTGAGGAAAATATATCTCCTCCAGTTTAAACATTCTGACAATTGAAAACGAGGCAGGTCAATACCTTCATCCCACTTTTATCAAAAATAAAACCTTCTGGAGCATAAGTGGTTCCACTGACACTGTACTCAGCAAGAATTGCACCATGGTGGACTGAATGAACAACACATATCTGTTCCAAAACGACAAGGAAAATGTGTCATTTAGATGACAGATACATCTTGACTAGTATTGTCAGTGGAGATCATACAAGCATGATAGAGCTTGGGATTGGCAAAGGTGAAAATGTATTCTAGGTTGGGGTAATCATATTAGAGATGAAAATGTACAAAACTTCTCTTTAGCATCATAAAGGAAAATCACTTGAAATAACCAAGAACAATAGGAACAAGACACTTAAATCAGGGGCATACTGCGTATTAGCCTTTAAATAATTACTGATCATCGCTTTTGTTTTTGGGGAGAGAGCACCAATCATGATGGAAAAGCAAATATCAGACAAAAGAAGCAAAGGATGATTGAAGGAAAAGGACAGGACAGGAAAAGATTTCGGCACAATGACACAAAATGGATCGTTTAACCTACCCTTAACTAGTAAGCTTACTGCAATTGTGCAGGAAGAAAGAGAACAAGGACCACAACCAAACACACAATGAACCAAATCTACCATATGGCATGATGTCCTCAGAAGAAGGAAATAAAGAACTCTACTACTATATACGATTCCTTCTTGTAATGGAGCACAAATAGCCATGCGATCATTAAGTCTATGGCAGATTGTTAAGAAATGATATTTTGATCAACTGATAGGGTTTATATCTATGATTTCGAGGAAACCCTGAATTTTCTTAGATTCTACACCATGTGAAGACCAGATTTGATAATAAAAGAAAGTAAAGATCAGATTTATTCTTCTCTATCTGAATTATTAACTGGTAATTAACCATCTGGTAATATACTATCATCCAACACCATATCATCAATAAATGAACAAATGCCTCCAAAATATCTGATCAGAAAAAGACAATACCAGTCAAAATGCCTCTAACATCTCTCACCATAAAAAGACATTATAAGTCAAACACACCATGTATTGGGCACAAGCCCTTCATATCCCAACGCAGATACTTAAAGGTACTGGAATACAAATATATATTTGAGAAATTGGGGAAAATGGGAAGATGGAAAGTTTTGAAAAACATCATTATTTTTTGTGTTTAAGGAGAGGAGGGAAAATTTCAAAGTAGAGGCATTTTCTACCGATTTTCTTCATCCATGTTGCATCCAAACAAAGAAAAAGGGAAACCGCAATAAAATAATATAAAATAAAATAAGAAGAGGAAAGATTACAAGGAAAGGTTCAGTGTTGATCACCTTTGAGACAGACATCATGTTGGTGGTCAAAGTCCCGGTTTTGTCACTGCAGATAACAGTCGTGCAACCTAAGGTCTCTACAGAAGGCAAAGATCTTACAATGGCATTCAGTCGAGCCATCCTCTTCGTTCCAAGTGCCAAACACCTAAAGTAAGATTAAGTATCATCATTTGATTAACTTCAGGTTAAATGTCTCACATGCTGGAGAAAAGAAACTCGATAGCTGCACAAATTCACATGTGAAAGTTACATCAACTGTATGCATTTGTCCTATCTATTACACTTCCAAGGATGCAAACGTATAAAGTAGATTATGTGTACTCTATGTCACTTAAGCAATAAAGATGTAGGGAAATTCCTAAATGATGCAAACCGAATCAACCTAGATCTTTTGTCAAAGTTCCTTTTCTATATTTCTTTCCTTTATAATGTGCGAGAATTCCTATAATTGACAAAATAAGGATGCCTCCCTTTATATCAAAATAAGAATCTTACACCTTTAAGGCTCTTTCTGCAGCATTAATAATCTTTAATGCATGCTTCATATGTTTCTGCAGCAAATCCATGTTATGAAGTTTGCCTGGTTAAAAAGGCATGATAAATGAAGTAAATTGTCAATTTCACGTAGGATCTTATTGTGGATTTCATACAAGAGCAGTACTACCTGTTTTAGATTACTCCTTTTGGATTCCATATGTTCATAAGTAAAACCGAACATGATAATTGGAAAGCCAAGTTGCATAATGATGGAAAACATTAAGAGTGATTAATAGTATGCACCACACCACATTTTTTTATATGAAATGATAATAAGTTTGCATAAAGGCATATTTGTGGCATTGCATGCATCTCTACCTCACAGTTTTTTTAACTAGTTACTATCATGCACGACATCTCAGATTCAGTCTATCCTTTTAGGAGCAAAGAAAAAAATAATTAAGCAAAGAAGAAGCACATGCTAGACATCTTGGCTTCAATCAGCAAGGACAAAAATCTTTGGGAATCTCATGTTGACGGCACACCAGCAAAATTATGCAATATCACTTTCAAGTAATGTCCTTTATTTAAGTAAGTCACATACATCAACATACAACAATGCCGTAATCCAGAGAATAATCGAAACTATTGAGCAAGTATCTTCTTCTTCCACATTATTATTTGCTTGACCTGGTCATGGCAAGACAACAGAACTGTTAAAGTATCCCACAGCACCTGTCTATGGGGTTTCAGTGGGCCTTTTTATACATATAATCTCCCTTTACCTAATAGCTTTAGTGGACTGGATTTTCTAACATGTTATTAGACCCTAGTTCCACCCCAGGTTATTTGTGCATGTGGCTCCACTCTCGTCAGTTCCATGTGCTGTCCAAGTCCCATTTGAACCATGAGAAGGGTGAAAGCATCCGCATAACTTAAGCTTTTGGTTTGCCCTTTTAAAGAAAAACCATTAAAGGACTTGTATCCAATGTTTTGCAACCCCTTAAAGGAAATCTAAATTAGTTCTGCACTGCATGTTCTGGTTTTGTCCTCGAAAACTTTTATGTTCAGTTACCATATTAAAGAAGCACATTACTGAAGATGATTTGGCTCAAGTTGACGCCATTGCAGGAACAAAAATTAATTTCTGGTATTGCTCTATAACTTCCTGTGATTGCTGCTAATTATTGTACCCCTGAAAAGCACTTACGTAGTCACTACAGCAGGAAGGCCTTCTGGAATTGCTGCAACTGCAAGAGCAACTGCTATCTGAACAGGCACAAGAAAACAACTTCAATTCTTATTTGTAAGACTATAATAGAACTAAACATAAAAATGTAATGCAACCTCGGAACAACTCAAATGAATTCCAGAAAAGCTTCCTACATGGTTCAAGCTATCACTAGATTTATAAATCAGTCCGTTTCTGATTAATCCTACAAACAAGGATGTTCAGAATCCAAACATTCTTAAGAAAGCAAGAAATTTAACTTATCCGCAAAAACATTACCTTAAAGTAATGAATTGCGCCCTGTAGAAATCCACCATGGGCTGGGTCACGAAAGTGACCAATGTTGACAACCCATACTAGCACACATATCCCTGCAATGACCTAAAGACATCTAACAAAGTTTAGAAATGAGCAAGAACTAATGTCTCCAAATCAGATCAAGATAAAATTGAACTGCAGCATCTCAAGAATTCAGAAGGAATATATGTTCTTCAAAACCATTATCAACATATCAAAGATGACAAGGGCAAAAATGACACTTTCAGTACCTGGGGAAGCATAAACCACCAATTCCAAATCATTACTTGAGGTCAACAAATGGCCAGGTCAAAGGAGATAAAATAGTAATTCAATAACAAGGGCAGTGCCACAGTGGGTTTTACCGAGAGTTGCTAATTGAACAGGTCCCCCCCCAAAAAAAAAAAAAAAACCCAGCTTTAAAATAAGTTTCTCCCCTCATACATCCATTTAAGTGTCACAAGTGAGTAGCAAATTCTTATGTTGAAGATAAACAGCAAGGAACTTCACCAAATTGCAGGCCATATACAAGTGATAATAGAAAGCCAAAAATCACCTTTGCCAGAAAAGTACCAAATTCATCCAACTTTTTCTTCAGTGGTGTCGCCTCCTGCAACCAGTTGGAAGCAAGTTCAGGTAGAGCTTACAGCAATTTCTCAACTAGCAGAAAGAATAAATTACTTGTTTAAAAGCTACAGTTCCATGAGATCAGCTAAAGTGATGCTGAGGTAATTTCAAGGTATGGTAAGTTGACAAAAAAATTTCCTTGGTTTTGCCCAGTCGAGTCATCAACCACTTCAGACCAAAAAATAAAAGATAAAAAAGGTCATCAACCACATATGCCTCAAAACAAAACTTGGCCCACTCATAGATCAAACAACTAATAGATAATATAGCAGAAATATTACATGAAACACTTAAGCCAAAATATCAGTCAAAGCAACCAATGACAAAGCACATTGAATATTCTTAAGCAAGACAAACAAACAGTTTAACCACCAGATATACCAAGAATATTAGAAATGCTATAAACGGGGCAAAGGTTCATTCACATGCAACTAACAACCAAACACTTATTCCAAGGATGAAGTGACAATGGCAGGTGATGACTTGGTATACTCACATCCCCCGTTTGCAACATTGAATCACGTATGCTGCCCATTGCTGTGTTAGCACCAACTCCAACAACAATAGCTCTTGCCCTACCCGAAACTACCACAGTACCCTGGCAGTGAACATATCCAAAATTACATCATACTATTCACACTACAGAAAACATGGGAGCTACCATAGTTGAAGAGCACATGAGCAAGTGGGAAGCAATTATAGCTGGGATACAAAGTCTACTAATTTCCGGTTTTTTCTGGATAAGTTTATTCAGTGTCTCGAAATCCAAGATAAATGCTAAAAGAAGATATACTTTTGCTGAGACATTAAATCGGATGCTCTGCACTCTCTGGATGAATTTTGGCTGATTCAATGTCAATAAGTCTCTTTTACTCCCTGTTATTTCGTTTTTATTTTAGAAATATTTCTCTATGTCACTGTGCTTACAGCATCAAGCTTGGCCAGAGTACCCCTACTAATGCTTGTGTGCATTTCCCAAGCAAATAATACAATAGAAAACCATGCCTCAGAATGGTTGGCAAGAAGAAATAATCTAAAATCCATATTGTTAGTTTGTAGAGTGCACAGCTTCAGATATACTCATTTGGCATATTGACATTGCACAAGGTACCACGAGATGAAGACCAGCTCTATCTTTGGGTAAGTCAACATCTGCGTAATGTATAAGGATTCCAAAACACCAGATTATATCAGAACCATATGAATTAGCTTAATTTGCATGCACATCTGGATTTGTGTAGCAAAAACTTCTGGAGACTATTAAAAATCATTGAATCCCTGGAACAGAATGCAGGCTTCTAGAAAAATGAAAAGAAAATAAACAGAAAATGACCGTAATTTCTAGAAGATGGCCATATATATCGACTATAACATGCTTTTGGTCCCAAATTATGTCCATGCAGCAGTTGGGCACATGATCCCGTACCGAGAAAAGTATATTCGTCTTGTCTTGATAAACAGCATTAGCTGTCACAGTGCACACAAGCTCTTTTTCCACGGAGCAGCTCTCACCTATCACCAGGAAACAGTTTCAGCTGCTAAAGCATGCATATATTCAAACTTCAATGACTTAATCCTCCTCAGGATAGATGAGGTTATAATGTTTCAGTGAAGCAAAAGCAACATCTTTAACTGAACATTACATCTATAATAATGCGATAATGGCAACCAAAACAGCAGATGGACAAATAAATTATTCTACCGATAAAGAGTACTCTAAAGCATTGGACATCACTTTCTAGCTCTATTTACTCCTGCTCTTTTCTCCTGATATTTCCTGCCCCTTCATCTCTTCCAGACATAGATCCTTAAACTACTAATTTGACTAAGTCCGTGAATATCCAGATATGTTTTAGAAAGGTCACCCAAAATTTACCTCACCACAACAAGATCTATGAAAGCCTTAAGGACTGATTGCATCAAATTATATTCACAGGACAACATGAACTCCATAGTCAGGCCTACCCTTCAGTCACATAAACTTTCAATTATTCAAAGTAGACAACAAGATGAAACTACCAGATCATTCCTTTCAAGAAAGGGTGTATTCAAACTTGAGAACAGTGTCTGTCTTCATATACTACCCCTTGAAGGATTCCAAACTGAAAAGTATACGTGCCAAAAATTTAATATGCATGACTGCTGAACAAGGTACCTCACAAAAGTTATAAAAGGAATTGGATCTGACAAAGATAAGAAGATTGATATGCTTCACCTAGCATGTCAATCATCTTAACAATGTTCAATGAAGCAAATCAAATATTAGTGAGATGTGTAAATAATTGGTCAAAGTTGACTTTTGATCAAGCTTGCATTATCTAGTATGTCTTTTCTTGAGCGCACTCCTTTCTTTGAACAGCGAGTCATCTAATAGCCATCCTAGTCAAAGAATTTATTTATGTTCTCCGTCTTTCCCCATGTTCTATCTCCCCCTAAACAGACCAAATCAGGGCTCCATGCCAGGAGCTGAGCTCTTAGCTTCTACTGAGACAACCCTACTCCCCAAATTGCTTAATAAACAAAGCTGAGAAGTTACATATAATGCAAAAAATACCTGTAAGAATGGCTTGATCAGCACGTAACTGATCACTTAACATCTCAACCATTCTCAAATCAGCTGGAACTTTGCATCCGACTGCTCATCAAACAGAAGATGGAAGTCAAGCTTTTAAGAGCTAATTATGTTCTAAATCAAGTCAACCGTCTTCACAATGTTAATATTTCACTAACTGACCACTAACTTCTACAATATCTCCTGGAACAAGTTCTGTAGCTGGAAGAATAGAGAAACAACCTGAAATCAGAGAGTTCCCGTGAGGATAAGATATATAAAAGTTGACATGAGGCCTTTCCAATATAAAGGTTATGCTAATGCTACATGCAAAGCCAAAAAAGCACAAGACAAAACATTGTTGCAAAAAGAAAAAGTACTTTTTTGCACCCAAAAGATCTTCTCTCAGCAAATTTTCATTTGAGTGTGTCCTGTGAGTCAAATATGGACATTACAGTTTTCCAGTTATAAAAATACTATTGAAAGGAAATACCAAGAACTATATAAAAACAAGAGTTCTTCATCAATCTGTACAAAACAGAGCTTGCCAACAGGATAAACACTCTTGTAGAATAGAAATACATTCACATTACATAGTAGTACCCAAAAGAAGCTAGCGAAAAATACTTTTGAGAGTTTGTATTCAATGGAAATAACTTGGTACAAATGATTTAAGGTGTCTCATGTATGTGCAATATGCATGTACCCTGATGACTGAGACAAAATGCCCAACAAAATTCTCTAATTTGTTTCCTTCTTATTAGATGCGTATGGCCTTGCCCTCCTAATACCTTTTTTTTCCTGTCGGCATTTCTGAGGCATCAACTTTTCTGATGTGCACTTCTAAGATTTTGCTGCTTTCCATTAAATTATCACATATACAGGTGAAAACACCCTTAAAATTGCTAATTATATTTTTCTAACGAGGAAAAACCAAAATGTCACATTCTTCAAAATGTGAAAATTCTGAAAGTAAATCTACTTTCCAACATGTCATAAGTGACCCTTCCACATACTTAAAAAAGAGAATATGAATATACATGGACCTCACTACAATACAGCATAATTAGCAAAGAGATTATCCTCTTTTCTGGAATATATGCCTACCATTTCTCAACACAGTCGCAACATCAGCCTGATAAGCACGTAGCTCCTACATTGACAGGGTGAAGGATCAAAGATCAGAAAAGATCATGATTAAGATGTTCAACAAAAGAAAATCGAGAAGAATAAAAGTCACTGTGGCATCTCCTGCAATGAAAGTGAAGGAAACAGAGGATATACCCACTAATCAGTTATGGGGAAGGGGGAGATGAGTCTCAAGCAGCACAACAATAGGCCTTAATAGCCTGATGGGAATCAGCAATCATGCCAATTACTTCTCCCTCATATACCTAAATGGAGCTCTTTAGGTCTAATTCCAAATCGTTGCCATAAGATAAGTACCTTTACCATCAATAGGATGCTATACTCACTGACTTCATGCAAATAATGGAGCAATAAATTCACATTCTTGGATGAAGTCTACTACAGCAGTGGAAACTATGCAATCTTTAGCCGCACATCACCATCAAGTATGTCACATAATTCGAAAACTGGGAAACTATCCATTAATTAAACTGGGTTGAAAGAGAGTCAATCACTTATATAGTCTAGCACCTAGTAAAAAATAAATCCCATATTCAGTCCAGTTAGTCTAGGAAATTAGTCTGCCTAATATCAGGACATTCACTGGATCTGGTCCTTATAGAACAAAGGAAGTCCTTCAGGGTACTTTTTTATTTAAGGAAATTTGTCTGAAATAGAAGGAGAGCTTTCTCTGCAGATCACAATATTGGGGGAGTTCTCCAAGGCATTTCTCTATTTGAGGGTCACTACAACAATTACTTCCTAGCACTCATGGTAACATAAGCTTGAGTTTGGTACTTACCTCAAGAGCTTTCTCTGCATTTGTTTCAGTAATTACTCCTACAGCTGCATTGGCAGCCAATATCATCAGAATCACCTGTGCATGTGATTCAATCAACATAACTCTTATTTGAACGGAAAAGTTCAGGCAAAACAAACAGTAAACTAGAAAAGAAAGAAACAACACCACTTCCTAAGCCATGCAAGCACTGCACTAGCGATAAAAATGAAGTACATTCATGATATTACATATATGCTAGTTAACCTTCACATACCATCAAAGCGGGCAAAAAGATTTAGAAATGTTCCATGCCCACCCATGCCAGAAATTAGCATCTTTGCAAAAAAGGAAAAGGAAAAGGGCTAGCTTGCACATGCAATCTGTTGGGTGATACATGGTTTCAGCTGAACTAGATTATAGATAAAGGATCGTGAGGGCGTTTGCCCTTAACTTGTAAAATCAAATCTTCAGCTCATTACGTTTATAAATCTTGTCACGCAATGTGATGTCCTTCAACTTTTCAGTTCTTGGAATACTTCTGATGAACTATCTACCGCTAAAAGTCTCATAGTGCTGCCACTTTTTCTCAAAATTACTTGGAGAGGACACAACAGAAGAAATGTGACAGAAGTCAAAAATCAAAATATGGTTCCTCCTATATTGGACATAATAAAAGTTTAGAAATAGAAAAACTATTCAAGCAGAATGGAATATACTTAAACAGAAAAAGGAAAAAAAAAAAACTAATAAGAGGATACTAATTCATTGAAAAAGTATAGAGCATTAAGAATGCTTGAATTAGCCAAAACAGAATTCAGAAAAGATTCAGATTCTTGGAAACTATTTATTTATTTTTATTTTTTTGGGCTCCTTCCAGATGCACCATGTAAAAAAAGAAGAGCAGCATGGCAAGCCTTTTTGGAAAGGTGAGAGCAGGAAGGAGAGCTCCAGAAATGAAACAACTGCTGATTTCACTATGACAAAAATGTTGAACAAACCTCCCTGCCTCCCTCCCTCCCTCCCCACACATGTTATCAAAAGTCACAGGAAAGCCACACATGTTGTTAAAGATTTAAAAGTCTCCGGAAAAGGCTTCTCTTGAGCATCTTTTAAGAACCCTCTATAGTAGGTGAGAATGTCTCATAGAATGCAATCACATCAGGAATTAAACAGGCATATGGAGAAAATAATTTAGGGTACTTAAGATGGATGCAGAAATATCAGCTCAACCAACACTAATAGCACAATAGTTTTACCGAAGGCTCCAAAAAGGCTGCAAGGCCAGTTTCACCATTAACCAGAGCCAAAACAAAGGACACAAGGGCAGCTGCAATTAAGATCTTCACAAGCAAATCATCGAACTGCTTCAAAACCAATTTCCAGAAGGAAGTCCCTGGATTAACCATCAGAATAAAGAGATATTAAGACCATAAGCTTTTACAGTATTCACTAAAGTGATTCCTTGACATTTCCATAAAGGATAAGACAAAAAAAATATCGATGACACACTTGTCCAATAAACTGATTTTTTCAACAACTGAAACCAAAACAAGATTAGGGCATGTTGTTAACTAATGCTATCGAGTTAGGCATAAAGAACTTTGGGACAGTTTTATTCATATACAATCTTATCATCAGGATGTTCCTGAAACAGAGAACCAAAGTATCACCAGTGATCGAAAAGGCAAACTCATGTAACACCTCGATATTGTGTTTGCAGGTACACAGTCTGACGAGTAATTCTAGGTTGATATTTCATTTTATAAATTCAGTTCCTTTTATCTCTTTAATCACCAAGTTGAATGCCCATTTCAAGAATAATATATTGCAAGTTCCTTCTAGTTATGAGAATTAAACATCACTCCATTCATATAGTAATTTTGATATGGCTTCAACATAAATGCAAATGTCAATCCAGATTTTATTTGCTTCAACATAAATGCATATGTCAATCCTGATTTTTGATTCTGTACTTGACACTCACCACTAAGCCGTAGTGCACTTCCAGCTTTTAAGCTCGACATACTTCCAATAGTTTCTACCAAAATCTGACTGTTTTGGGGAAATTCTAATTTAGTTTTCATCAGGTTGACAGATTCAATTCAGTGGCAATATTTAGTCAATTATGCAATCAGACATGTGTGCATGTATTAATCACACAAAGTAAAAATTGGAGGATTTTTAAGCCTTTATTTTCCTTTAAGACCTTATTTTTTGAAGTTGTTCTTGCTTAAAATTCTTGCATTGTGATTTATTAATGCAGTACAAGCCTCTTTTCTTCATTGATCGTAAGAGGCTTAGATGGTATAATCAATTTTAAGCATTAAGTGTATGACAGCATTTTTTAAGTTTAGGACTTCACAAGGAAAAAAACAATGGATGGGACTCAGAAAAAGAGCTCGCCTCTAGTTCTCAGACTTTCTTCAATGTTTTTTCTACAAATGTTTGATTTTCAATCCCTGAACTCCTCATAATCTTAAGTCGCCTAGAATGACAACAAGCTAGAGATCAAGGAAGAAAAAAACGATCAGTGTATGCGCTTGCTTGATTAAAAGGTTTTTCGAGAAGGGGGCTGGAGAGAGATGGAGAGAGATGTGCTTACTTTCCTCTTCGGGCAGCACTGAAAACCATCAGCAGATCATGAAAAGCACATAAAACAAAGAGTCAGAAGATTTAAGCACTACTAAATAAATAATACACATATCAGAAGATTGCACCACAAACAACTAACAAAAGATATTATTTCAAGCATTGACTTATTTTGTTTATCATTATACTCTGCAGCCGCATATAGAAGTATGTCATTCATGTGATACTAAAATCAAGGTTCTGCCAAAAATATAAGTTAGCTACAAAGAAAAACTAATTATGGAAAGTAAAAGAGAATGAATGAGTTCCATCTCACCAATTGCTGCCAAGAAGATCGACAATAAAAATGGACTGAACTAGAGAAGGAGAATCAAAACACAATTTGATAACCAGAAAGGAAAAATAAGGGGCTACAAGAAGCTCAAAATGCATTACGAGTAATCAAACGACAACCTCTGCCAAAATAATCTAATACTAAGCACCCATTGCTTCTCCTTGAGTGGCTGTCAAGCCGAATTAATTCCTACCCATCACCCATATCAGTGAAAATTGTAACTATTGTTTTAGACTAAACGCCTTGAACCCACTCAGAAAAATAAAGCCATCTAGTCTACATCACAGTAGATAAGAGTACGGTGACAAGTGGATGCATTTGTTTAAGATACAATACTCTATACATTCTGTATCTCATCTCTCTTCTACATCGCTTATCATTAAGGGTACATTTTTGCCTCCATCAAAAGCAAGTTTTGGTGGCTAAAAAGACCAAAAAAAAAAAGAATAAAGGGTTCTTTGTGCCTTCTCATCAACTACTAAGTAACTTGTGTCTCAGATGCCTCAACCTCAAGCATTAGTAAATTATTTCACTTTATGCCAAAGACAAGTGGCTCAAATTTCATTGCTTATCTGCCCACATGTTCAGAGCCAACTGACTGCGAGGCACAAAACACACAAGAAAGTGGCCAAACGAAGACCTACGGCCAAAAGCAACAGCTTAAAGAATCAGCCCAAGCACTTGATGAAAAGGGTAACCGATACGATTCAAGGATCATAATTGAAGTTCGAGAGAGGACGAAGGGGCACACCATTTTTACCAAAGAGCCTCGCGTGTCTCGCAACCTGCCACGCCAAGGCAAAAGACAAAATCAAGCTCAATTCAGTGGAACCAAAACTCTATTTCCACGGCCGGAAGGCAAATCCCAAGCCGACGAGTCAAACCTGGGAATCACTGAGCCCTCTACTCGGGTCCACTTCGAAGAAGTCCAGCACCTGAAATTCACAACAAATCAAGCTTCAGAATTCGAACGCATTGCCACGCTGCGCGGAGCAGCTCCACCTCCTCTGATCGCTCCCGATCACAGACGACTGAACCCTCAGATCAGGCGGCCGAAACCGAAAGGATACCGAACGGGAACCGCCCCCGCCCGCGGAACAATGTACCCCGATGGCGATCCGGTTTCGAATTCGAGGAAGTCGCGGAACTCACCTCGGAGACGGATCTCGCGTAAGCGTCCTCCATTGAAGAACGAGCGGAAGGAAGATCCTCTTCTCCACGCGAAGCACGAGGTAGAGAGAGAGAGAGAGAGAGAACAGCGAACTAGCTCGGTGCCAGTTTTCTGTCTCGTCTAGCGTTGGATCTAAAAAGGAGGAAAGATCAGGGACGACACGGTGGTTCGATTTGCATGCTGCGAGTGCGGGGAGGGGGGCGTTGAAGAAGATCCGAGCGCAGACGTTATGCGTAAGCGACGTCGGGTTTGGGCCGACTTTCTATGGGCCCAGTACATCAGTTGGCCCAATCCGTCCGCATCCCCGTTACTTGTAGAGGTGACTTTCTCTGGGCCCAGTACATCAGTTGGCCCAATCCGCCCGTGTCCGTTATCTCTAGAGGTGTTCTATTTCTGGGTCGGTCGCTTGTAGCCTAGAACCGTGAACCGATCCTGTAACTCTCCCATTCGATACTTGAAACCATCAACTAGACCGGCCGATTTTGGCACTAGCCATTTCCTAAATCGATTGCCATGGAATCAGCCCACTTTTTCAAATCAAATTCTTACAATCAATTATAAAATTTGCACCATTTCATTACACAAGCATATATTGATCGACTAGTTATGTTGTTCTTTCTTCACATTGAACACCACAGTTCGATTTTTATTGGGTGGTTTTTTTTTTCTAAAAGAATCGATTCTCTCTCAGACCAACCTTGAGTCAAGTCCAAGCTGGTTCGATTCGATTTTTCGCATTAAATCATAACCGTTGCTCAACTCTTGCTATTTCTATAAACTCAATTATGCAAACAATTATATCTAGCAATCGTGTAAACTACCCTATTATTTATAAAAGTAAAAAATAATTTAAAAATAAAAGGCTTTTGAGCAACGAGTTTTTTTTTGGTAAAGTTTGAGCAACGAGTTTTGATAGCTATTTATTTTTAAAAACTTTGCAATATCCAATTATCTTGAAAGAAAATAATATTTCATACATGTGAAATGATGGTCATGGAGTAACTTTCTAAACGAGAAAAAAAAATAATTTAAAAATAACAACAAACATATGAACTTTGGAGACCTGATTAAGACATATAAACCCTAAATCACTACGAGCAAAAGTTGTAAGACCCTGGCAAGGTGCTGCCAAAATTGCACCACATCTAGTAAAGCTTACCATGGGTTCAACAACCGAGGTGAGACGTGCAAAACCACAACAAATGACTATGAGATTGTAATAACACCGACATAGGCTGCGTTTGGGAAGGACTTCTCAAAGCCCTTTGGAGGCTTAAAGGTCATTGCCCAAATGCCAGCCCATTTGGCAAGCCCGCATTTCTGAAATGCAGGCTTTGTGAAGCTGAAAGCCCAAGGCAGGGGAGGACCTACCTTGGGCTTTCGGCTTTGTCGGCATGCCCACACGGGCACTGTTCATATTTTTTTTTTCCAAAAATGTCCTCACGAATTTTTTGTTTTTCCGGTTCTTGCCCTTGTGTCGCAACTATTCATCTTCTCGGGGGGCTTCGGTTCTGGGTGACTACGAGCGGCCAGCGACTGCTAGAGGGACGCCGGCGATCGTCAGGGGGTGGCGTGACCGACGTCGGAGGTGGCGCGACCGACGCCGGAGGTGGCGCGACTGAGGGCTGGGTCGCCGAGACCCAGATCTAGGGCTGCTTCATCCGCGAGCTTCTTCATCCGCATGCTTCTTCTTCATCCGCGAGCTTCTTCTTCCGCGAGCAGTCGCCGACGACCGTCGCCCAAACGACCGATGCCGGGGGGTGGTGCGACCGCCGCGACCCACGGCGAGGTGCAGGTCACCGCGACCCGGATCCGGGGCGCGGGTCATGGGAGGACCTTGCCGCCCCGATCCGGGTCGCGCGACCTCGCCGGGGCGATGAGGTTGCGTGACCCCGCCGCGACCCGGATCCGGGTCGCGGCGGGGTCGCCCGACGTCCGGCGACCCTCACCGCGCCGGATCCGGGTCGCGGCGGGGTCGCCCGACGTCCGGCGACCCTCGCCGCGCCAGATCTGAGTCGCGCGGGGTCGCCCGATGTCCGGCGACCCTCGCCGGTGGTACGTCCGGTGGCCACCTGCTTTTCCCGGCCATCTGCCCTTGCCGGTCTTTTTTTTTTCTTTTCTTTTGATAATCTTTTTTTATCACCAAAACCCTTTGTAAATTTAAATCTCCCAAACACCATTTTGCACAAAGATACTTCAAAGGAGCTTTCAAACTACAATTTTACCAAACACACTTTGCATTTTGGAAAACACTTTTAACTCAAAGGTATTTGCATTTCCCAAAAGACTTTTCCCAAAATGGTTCATAATCTGTCTCACTAGACTCTAGTGAGACTAGTATTGAGACTAAGCTTCCCCAAAGGGCCCTTGCCAAAGCATGGCAGTGGGTCGGGTCTAGTTGAGTTTTGAAGTTACTCAACCCAACTTGACCCCAAAAGCATATGACATGAAGCAAAAAAATCTTACTTGAGTTGGGTCAGGTTACGTTTTGAGTTTATCATTTCTTTTTATATTTTAATAATGGCGGTGGATCATAAGTCTATCGATAAGATCTGGCAATTTAAACTTGCAAGACAAGAGGACATCAGTAGCCTAGGTTTTGTCGGACGAATGCCTTTTTTCTTATTCCAATTGAATGCATCAAATACCACACCTAATTCACTATATTCCGACGTTGGACAAGTAACAATCCAAATTTTGCTAAAAATTGAACTAGATCTCTAATTCCCATCAACCACAACACAACTACACACAATCCACACACGCGGCACGATGCCAAGAAAATGTGTTGAGCATCGAGCATGGAGAGGAATCACAACATTGTTTTGCTTATTCGTGTTGATGTCAACGTCCAAATCATTAGGTTCTTGTCATATGAAATTGTAGGGCACAAAAATTCCTCGTTGGAGCTAGTCCGACTACGTTAATAACCTTTTACCAACTAGTGGTTGATGGTGGCTTAGTGTCGTTCAGAAGAGCCGACTAATGTGGTTCGATGGGTTGCGAGGGTCTGGGTTCGGTGAAGGAGGTGAGAGAAAAAAGATGGCTGGAGGTAAAAGACAACTAGAGAATGAGATAAAATAGGGAAAAGACAAAAGAGAAAAACAAAAAAGAATAAATAGAAAATTAGAAGAGAGGGGAAACAAGCTCAAATTTTGTTCATGATGGGCTTCGATTTTTGTGGGCTAATTGGATAAAGAGGGGAGTTCGTAAATGGGTTGAGTAAGAGAAGTCTTCATAGGTTATCTTGAGTCAATCTTAAGGTGGACTTTAAGAGACCCCTTTTTTTCAATCTAATCCGAACCGATAAGGTCCGGGTTGGTTTAGTTGGGCCAAGTCTCTTGACCTGATTCAATTTCTTTTTCTTATAATTAAAAAAAAATTCTAAAAATAATAAAAAAATTCGGAATAATTCTAGAAAAATTAAGAAAAAAAATTGGAAAACCATTAAAAATATTAAAACTCAAAATTGGACAAGCCTTTGGAGCTTTACAATAAGGTTCTTTGTTTTGTGTTGCATTTTTCTTTTTTAGGGATGATACTAGGATGCTTGTGTGTTTTCCTTTATGATTATAATTGATTGCATATTTTAATATTTTGCGTGTTATTTTCCCGCTCTAGAATGGTTAGGACGAAACGTCGAAGCCTTCAATAGATAGCCATGATGTTAGTTAGCATTTGATCAAGTTAGGTACCAAAATGGCATTAGTCTTAGAGCTAACATAATCAAGTCACCGAGTCTATAATCTCTATATGTGTAACTAGTAATATATTCCATATCTTAATAGATTTCTAGCCGACCCTAAAAATGCTAGTGGCAACTTCTATTTAAAATTTGCATAGGCTTAATTGATTAAAATTTTGAATGCCCATCATTACACGAGGTATGGGCTTGAGAGAACCCTAGTCAATAAAAGGTCATCGGCTTGAAGTTGACAATACTCTTAAACCTAACAGCTCTCCGCAATGGGTTAGGTCACGGCACATCCTCTGTTCTATTAGGTATGATGTTTATAAAAAAAGATCCCATGATGTAAATTTAAAACTACGAATTGAAATTGAAATAAATAGGGCAAAATATTTAAAGAACCCATGTTAGTAGCACGTATTGATTATACAATTGTCATTAAGTTATAAATTACCAATTAAAATATGCAAATCAAGATAACTGCTCATGCCCCTCATTTTCTAATTGGATTAATTTTTGAGGTTATTGCTTAAATTATAAATTATGTGAGATTCAATCCACGAAGTCTTATTTGAGTTGTGAAGCTATGGAATTTTATGAAAATGATAGCTTAGGGTGTTATGGAATGTAAAATTTTACGGATGGTGATTTGAGTTTATAGTTTGCCTTAAACAAAGTTTTGAAGTTTCCCACACGTAACGAACAATGCATGTCCAGCAATTTCGGGATCGTATTTCATTATTTCTTAGCTTGATTTTGGATCAGTCAAGTTGGGGTTCTTGTAGTATGTTGAAAGGGAGTTCTGTTAATTGTAAATACGTTTGAAATGGGATTCAATGGAGAAAGTTATGGTGTGACCAAGTTTTGTACTTAAGCTTCACATTGTGAATAGTTTTGAATAATCGCTTTAGGTGAGCGATTTGTGGGGTTTGTTTGAGTCATTTTGTTAGCATTTAAGCTGAGTTTAACTGAGTTGTAATTGAGGTAGTGTTTTATTCAATTTTTAATGTTGTTTCTTGCTTTGACAATAATGTGAGTTTGACAATTCGAGTAATCCTTGTTATTTGGTCGTAGGTGTTCTAAGGTAATTGGTCTTATCTCTTTTTTGATTTCGTAAAACTTATATCTTGAAAATAATAGAATGATATATTATAAGTTTAAGCAAAAACCCTAAAGCTTTTGCTTTTTGTTGTCTACACATCCCCGACCAACCTGAAACCAAAAGTTTTGAATTGCTTATCAAAGAGCAACAACGATCATTGACCAGGCAAGCTATGGATCCAGCCAAGGAAATGCAAGCTTATCAAACTTGAGCATAAAAGATCATCATCCATGCAAGCCTATGTGGATCCAAAATCATAAATTAACTTTGCAAAACCCCCCTTTATTCTACGAGGAATGGAAGACGGGCTAATGAAAGGGAAAAGAAAAATCAGATAAACAAGATAATAAGCATCATAATCAAAAAGGGAAAGGTGAACAGTATAAAGAGCAAAAACAAACAAGAATATACAATATTCATATCAATAACGAAGATTGAAACTTACTTTGGATGCCATATCAATTTATATCCATTGATATTCCAAGTAGATAGGGTTGCTTAACTCTATCACACCACTCATAAGTATCATCATTCAAGGAGAATTTCTTATATTTTAAATCAACAAACAACACTAGTAAAATTGTTAGGTATTATACGTATATCATTTGATTTACATCATAATAGAGATCACGTTTGGAATGAATGATTTGACACACCCTGTGCTATAAGGGAGGACATTTTTTAAAAGAGATCCTGAGATGCAAAATGTAAAGCTACCACTTGAAGTTGAATTAAAGAAGACAAACTTAGCAAGTATTGACTAAACAATTGCCATTTCTTAATTACCAATTAAAAGACGCTGATGAAGGATTTTTAAGAGAAGAACGCCTCTGAAAATAATTTTCATTATATAGAGTATTCCTACACCTCGATAAATGTTACCACATATGGTGGTGACTTGATCTTCCTAATGATAATTCTATAGGAGACACTCCATTGTACAAAGTGGCAATCTCATGCATGCCAATGACAAGATAATCATCAAAAGAGACCATAGACTTGTCTAGAAAATACCTCATAATGCTCTTCCTACTATGCTCAAACAATGCGTAATATCAATCACCAAAAAAGCAAATGTGTAGAAGGGGATCCATTTATCTTAAGAGAGAATGAGAAAGAGAAAGCGAGAGATTCAGACGTGGTTTAAATAGAAACCTTAGGGCAAGAAATAAAGAGAGATTCAAGCATGATTTAATAAAAAACCATAAGGCTTCTGCTTTTTATTGTAAATATGGGTTTGACCAAGTCCAAAAGAAAAACACAACTTTAAAAGTCAATAAAAAGAAAGTGGACATTTACCTTATAAAGAGGAGAAATAGCTCCCGTAGAAAGGGAAACCAATGGGAAAGAAAGAAAAGAGAGAAAAGGAAAGAAGAATGAAGACGGAGGATGAAGAAAAGAGGGGTTCCGTGCATGCTTTCTACTAACGCCTCGTCAAATCGATTCAACTTTGATTTGCAATGCTTGGTAAGTGCTCATGCTCCTTATTTTTCGAAACGGATTAGTTTTCAAAGTCAAGGTTTAAATTCTGAATTATGTGAGATTCGAGTCACGAAGTCTAATTTTTTTAGTTTTGAGCTATGAAATTTCATAATGATAGTTTGGGATATTGTGAAGTCATAAATTTTACCAATTTTGATTTGTGTTTACAGTTTGCCCAAAAAAAAAAAAAAATAGAATTTCCCACTCGTGATGAATAGTATGTGTTCAACGACTTAGGGCCATATTTCATTAGTTTTTGGCTCAATTTTGGGTGGATCAAGTTGGAGTTTTTATAATATGTTGAAATGGCTCTCTATTAATTGTAGGTACGTTTAAAACGGGATTCGTTGGAGAGAATTTTAATGTAATGAAGTTTCGCACTTAAGCTTCGTATTATGGACAAGTTTGGTAATTGCTTCGAATGAGAGATATGTGAACACGTATGAATCACAATCGGGTATTGCAATTTTTTTTTCAAATTACAATCAAGATGGCATGTCATGATCTCGAACGAATATAAATGGACTAGAAAGCTTACACAAAATTTTGTTAGTGTTTAAATCAAGTTTAGCTAAGTTGTAGTTGAAGTAGCATTTTTACTCAATTTTAACGTTGTTTCTTATGAGTAATCTTTGTTATTTAGTTAGAGGTGTTCCGAAGTGAGTGGAGTTATCTCTTCTTTAGCATGGTAAAACTCATGTCTTGAAAATGTTATGATGATAATTATGAGTTAAATAAGCATTACGTGATTTGATATTCCTTTACAAAAAAAGTGGTGCTTAGAGCATATTAGATGCATAAAATTGAATCAAGTATTTACTACCCTTTTGTCTATTGAAAATGACAAAGTACATTTTGAACATAGCTCAAGCTGATTGTTGTGAATAGTTTGCAAAACGTTTTAAGAAAAAAGTTTCGAGAAATCTTCTATGACGAACATTTCGAAAGGTTATACGTATCAATTGTTGAATTTGATTTATGAAGAATTCTGGAATGATGTGAGAAATATCTTGTGAAATGTGTTCAATTGAATGAACGAAGTTCAAAAATATAATATTTTTTATTTTGTGAAATCAATTGTTGATACTGATCGTGGATTTTATTGTTGGTATTAGAGGATATGAGTTTGGTGTTCAATATCACTATGGATGTATGTTTTGATATTAGACCATTAATATTTGAATTAATAAGATTAATCAATAAACTAGACCATCAATGTTTCATTAATATTGTTGATTTAAATGAGTATATCTTATACATAAAATACTTTTGACGAAAGGTTGTAATTTGTTATATATATAATATATTGGAATTGAGATGAATGATTTTTGAAATTATTTTGTAAAAATACATAGTGGGTGTTCCTGTTAAGAAAAAATACGTACTTGTTTATTCTTTTTCAAGTGTCTTGATCAGTGGTTGATATAACGAGAGTGATATTGATGAAAGCTTTTAGGAGTTGGATTTGGGTGGTTGAAGCTATGTCATTGGAATGGAAGGACGGCCGCGTCAACCTCTTTTTTGGCTAGGATTCGAGGTGTAACATATATAATCCACGCGTCCCAACCTACCCAAAGCCAAAAGTTTTAAACCGCGAATCTAACCAAGCAAGTCAGTCACTTGGATAATAATGTGGATCTAACCAAGGAAACTCAAATTTATTAAACTTGAGCACAAAAGGTTATCGTTGTCAATACTTATCTCTAATAAAAATGGGAATGATTAATGGTGATATAGAGATAGATGACACCTAGCCATGGAATAGCTCGGCTCAAAAAATCACCGTCGCAACCTCCTTGAAATGGGTTAGACCACTTACGGATTCGGCTAATGGATTACTAAGCTTAGACTTAGCTTTGGCTCTCCCAAGCCCATACCAATTCGCAACTTAGGATTTAAGTTCTTAACATACAAATGATTTTTACTATGGAGTCACCATTAATCTATTTTTGATAGATAAATTAGAAACTCAAGTAAAATAATGGAAGAATTATTTCTCTTACGAACCAGAGATTAAATGTTTAGGCATTTAATTACGCTAGATTTCTAACGCTCTTTCGGTACATTTTCTCTTTTATTTCAAAAAAAAAAAGTTTTGCAATTAACTTCAATTGATTTTAACCTAAATCTCTAACTTGCAACAAAGTGATCATACGGATGCATAAACATTAAAGATAACATTAAAAAAAATTGTAGAATTAAACACAACAAAACAAGCAATTATTTTTGGGGTTTTCTCTTGTTTTACAATGAAAACTTGCCTAGATAACATGCATATGATCTTTTTTGGTATTTATATTATTAAAATTTGAAATAAATAATTAATGAAAATTGACTACAAAACCCAACAAGTTGTCCTACTTAAGCTAGAAAATAATTTAGATTAAATCCAATTTTAATTCAGAAACTCGTCTTAATTAAGTAGATTCTATCTTAACATGCAATATAATTTTTTTGGGGTGTTTTCCGAAACAAGCATTTATCAAATGTAAGCACTATATCCAACCCACTCAAGATATTTATCAAGAATTTAAATAAAGGGTTAAAAGAATTGAACGATAATCCATTGTCTCGTGGATTAAATTAACAATTATTTTAACTCTAAACACCACAACACGTAGGAACATAAAAAAAAAAGGATCAAATTAATAATTATAATAATTTTGAACGTCACCAATAAGCAAAAAAAAAATCAAGATAATTAAAAAAGTTATCCGAAGTTTTACGGATCAAATTAGTAATTATAATGATTTTTTTATAATATCCCGAGTAATGTATAGCATCTCAAGGGTAATGTCTAGCATCTCAATAGAATCAATATCAGAATTCTATTATTCAATTTAGGCAATAAAATATCAAGATGAAATTTGACTCAAGAAAACCACATAGTTTAGATGATTTGCTTCTAAAATGGGACTGACACCAAGGATTCGCAAAAGGCAGCCACCGTCGAAAAGAATTCAGCACGATCGCAATTAGCTCTATAGTCACTATATAAGGAAGACTTGCAGACTATTTGTACATCGTGGATGTGGGGCTTCAAGGAATGGTGAGGATTGGTTTTCAATGAATTGGCCTTAGTAGAATTTGTAGAAAGAAAGTAAAAGTCGATGAACTTTCCCTCTGAGAAAATATTGGATGGTCCCAGATTGCCATGTCAGCGTGGTCTCTGACCACTCACGAAGCGCCATGTGGAGAGGCGTGGCCCCACTAGAGCTCCTCTACAAAAGTAGGCTTTTTCTCCCTCTCTCCTTTCCCTATCCATCTTACTTTTCTTAGCCTGCATCCTAGCCTTCTTCCCAGTCTCTCCCCTCTACAATGCATTTACTATGGCATGGCACGTTTATCTTTCATTTCTCTTTCCTTCTGCACAAAATTTGACAACTTTTCTCTTTCCCTCTCCTAGCCTGCGCGGTACCCTTTCCCTTTCCTCTTAGAGAATACAAACTATTTTGAATCCCAGATGGCTTATTGCAATTGCCGCGTCTTCTAAACTCTCTATATCCCCTACTGTTGACTTTCACGTTTTCCTTCTTTCCATTTCTTGTTTTCTTTGCAATAGTAACATTGATCCATTCTAAACTAGAAACGCCACCCGATCTTCGGAGGCGTCGAATTTAGAAATTCACCATTGCAAATAGAATCTTTCTGTTCAATTTAGTAACATATTAAACAACTAGATGATCAATCAAATAATCCAAGACTTGGTTTGGAAGCTACAGTAACAAGTTTGATTTCTCAATCTCTCTTTCTAATCTTAAAAGACCTTGGTTAGTCACTGAATGAAGAACCTTCACTTAGATGTTTTGATAGTCTTGCTCTTCTCTTCTTGCACCTAGTGGGGCTGTGGTAATAGACTCACCCAGTCAGTAGTTAGTATTTTATTAGGGCCTTAAACAAAACATTCTAGCAACACATGAGGTAAGTCCCAACTCCATCCAAATATTTTCGTTCATAACAAAAATTAGCAATGTATTGGAGAAGCACCAACATACTATATGAATGTAGGCTTGCATTTAGGGTGGTAAGTTATTGCTTAAATAAGAAACGTACCAAAATTTAATTCAATAGTAAGTTATAAAATTAGAATTAAATTCTCATATATTGAAGTTATTCGCTTATTAATAGAATTAATAATGTACAAATGAATGCTTCCTTTTAGGAATGTTTTTTCTTTTTACCTACATGATAAATAATGTCCTAAAATCTATTAATAGTAAATCATCAACCCATTTATTTACGCAAATTGTAAACAAATGTAACTAGTAAGTTGGTGATTTGCCAACGTAAGCCCATTGAGTATCAAGTTACTAACAACTCAAGGAACTTACTAAGTTCAAATTAATGTTCTATTTGATTACATAATGGTCAATTCAAGATTTCATTGCTAAGTTGCAAACGATAGAATGGGCCCGATTGTAAAATTGAATTGAAGTAGGTAATGTACTATTAAATTTAAATATCATGAAGTCATTATCCCGTTGATATGTTACTAATTTATGAGCCACCCCATTTGTAAAACTTAATGATAGTTGGTTTGAGAGTGGTAACGTCAAAGTATCGTCAGCCTCATTAGAAAAATGAGGAGGGCGTAGTTGCAGCCTCTAGCACCATTAGTTAATAGAAAAATCCTACCCATTAGCTTAAATTAGTAAATTACGTTTGTCAATAACATACAAATGATTTTTACTATGGAGTCACCATTAATCTATTTTTGATGGATAAATTAGAAACACAAGTAAAATAATGAAAGAATTATTTCCCTTACGAACTAGAGATTAAATGTTTAGGAACTTAATTACTTTAGATTTCTCTAATGCTCTTTCGGTACATTTTCTCTTTTATTTCAAAAAAAAAAATTGCAATCAACTTGAAATTGATTTTAACCTAAACCTCTAACTTGTAAGAAAGTGATCATACGGATGCATAAACATTAAAGATAGCATTAAAAAAATAATTGTGAAATTAAACACAACAAAACAAGCAATTATTTTTGGGGTTTTCTCTTGTTTTACAATGCAAACTTGCCTAGATAACATGCATATGATCTTTTTCGGTATTTATATTATTAAAATTTGAAATAAATAATTAATGAAAATTGACTACAAAACCCAACAAGTTGTCCTACTTAAGTTAGAAAATAATTTAGATTAAATCCAATTTTAATTCAGAAACTCGTCTTAATTAAGTAGATTCTATCTTAACATGCAATCTAATTTTTTTGGGGTGTTTTCCGAAACAAGTATTTACCAAATGTAAGCACTATATCCAACCCACTCAAGATATTTATCAAGAATTTAAATAAAGGGTTAAAAGAATTGAACGATAATCCATTGTCTCATGGATTAAATTAACAATTATTTTAACTCCAAACACCACAACACGTAGGAACATAAAAAACAAAAAGATCAAATTAATAATTATAATAATTTTGAATGTCACCAATGCGCAAAAAAAAATCAAGATAATTAAAAAATTTATCCGAAGTTTTGCGAATCAAATTAGTGATTATAATAATTTTTTTTAATATCCCGAGTAATGTATAGCATCTCAAGGGTAATGTCTAGCATCTCAACGGAATCAATATCAGAAGTCTATAATTCAATTTAGGCAATAAAATATCAAGATGAAATTTGACTCAAGAAAACCACATAGTTTAGATGATTTGCTTCCAAAATGGGACTGACACCAAGGATTCGCAAAAGGCGGCCACCGTCGAAAAGGATTCAGCACGATCGCAATTAGCTCTATAGTCACTATATAAGGAAGACTTACAGACTATTTGTACACCACGGATGTGGGGGCTTCAAGGAATGGTGAGGATTGGTTTTCAATGAATTGGCCTTAGTAGAATTTGTAGAAAGAAAGTAAAAGTCGATGAACTTTCCCTCTGGAAAAATATTGGATGGTCCTAGATTACCATGTCAGCGTGGTCTCTGACCACTCACGAAGCGCCATGTGGAGAGGCGTGGCCCCACTAGAGCTCCTGCACAAAAGTAGGCTTTTTCTCCCTCTCTCCTTTCCCTATCCATCTTACTTTTTCTTAGCCTGCATCCTAACCTTCTTCCCACTCTCTCTCCTCTGCAATGCATTTACTATGGCATTGCACGTTTATCTTTCCTTTCTCTTTCCTTTTGCACAAAATTTGACAACTTTTCTCTTTCCCTCTCCTAGCCTGCCCGGTACCCTTTCCCTTTCCTCTTAAAGAATACGAACCATTTTGAATCTCAGATGGCTTATTGCAATTGCCGCGTCTTCTAAACTCTCTCTATCCCCCGCTGTTGACTTTCACATTTTCCTTATTTCCATTTCTTGTTTTCTTTGCAATCGTAACATTGATCCATTCTAAACTAGAAACGCCATCCAATCTTCGGAGGCGTTGAATTTAGAAATTCACCATTGCAAATAGAATCTTTCTGTTCAATTTAGTAACATACTAAACAACTAGGTGATCAATCAAATAGTCCAAGACTTGGTTTGCAAGCTACAGTAACAAGTTTGATTCCTCAATCTCTCCCTAATCTTAAAAGACCTTGGTTAATCACTGAATGAAGGACCTTGACTTAGGTGTTTTGATAGTCTTGCTCTTCCCTTCTTGCACCTAGTGGGACTGTGGTGATGGACTCGCTCAGTCAGTAGTTGGTATTTTATTAGGGCCTTAAACAAAACATTCTAGCAAAACATGAGGTAAGTCCCAACTCCATCAAAACATTTTCGTTCATAACAAAAATTAGCAATATATGGAGGAAGCACCAACATGCTATACGAATGTAGGCTTGCATTTAGGGTGTTAAGTTATTGCTTAAATAAGAAAAGAATCAAAGTTTAGTTCAATAGTAAATTATAAAATTAGAATTAAATTCTCGTATATTTAAGTTATTCACTTATTAATAGAATTAACAATATACAAATGAATGCTTACTTTTAGAAATGTTTTTTCTTTTTACCTACATGATAAATAATGTCCTAAAATCTATTAATAGTAAATCATCAACCTATTTATTTGCGCAAATTGTAAACAAATGTAACTAGTAAGTTGGTAATTTGCCAACGTAAGCCCATTGAGTATCAAGTTACCAACAACTCAAGGAACTTACTAAGTTCAAATTAATGTTCTATTTGATTACATAATGGTCAATTCAAGTTTTCATTGCTAAGTTGCAAACGATAGAATGGGCCCGATTGTAAAATTGAAATGAAGCAGGTAATGTACTATTAAATTTGAATATCATGAAGTCATTATCTCATTGATATGTTACTAATTTCTGAGCCACCCCACTTGTAAAACTTAATAATAGTTGGTTTGAGAGTGGTAACGTCAAAGTATCGTCAGCCTCATTAGAAAAATGAGGAGGGCGTAGTTGCAGCCTCTAGGACCATAAGTTAATAGAAAAATCCTACCCATTAGCCTAAATTAGTAAATTATGTTTGTCAATAATATACAAATGATTTTTACTACGGAGTCACCATTAATCTATTTTTGATGAATAAATTAGAAAGCCAAGTAAAATTATGGAAGAATTATTTCTTTTACTAACTAGAGATTGAATGTTTAGCGACTTAATTACGCTAGATTTCTCTAACGCTCTTTCGGTACATTTTTTCTTTTATTTCAAAAAAAAAAGTTTTGCAATCAACTTGAAATTGATTTTAACCTAAACCTCTAACTTGTAAGAAAGTGATCATACGGATGCATAAACATTAAAGATAACATTAAAAAAAATTGTAGAATTAAACACAACAAAACAAGCAATTATTTTCGGGGTTTTCTCTTGTTTTACAATGCAAACTTGCCTAGATAATATGCATATGATCTTTTTCGGTATTTATATTATTAAAATTTGAAATAAATAATTAATGAAAATTAACTACAAAACCTAACAAGTTGTCCTACTTAAGCTAGAAAATAATTTAGATTAAATCCAATTTTAATTCAGAAACTCGTCTTAATTAAGTAAATTCTATCTTAACAAGCAATCTAATTTTTTTGGGGTGTTTTCCGAAACAAGCATTTACCAAATGTAAGCACTATATCCAACCCACTCAAGATATTTATCAAAAATTTAAATAAAGGGTTAAAAGAATTGAATGATAATTGATTGTCTCATGGATTAAATTAACAATTATTTTAACTCTAAACACCACAACACGTAGGAACATAAAAAACAAAAAGATCAAATTAATAATTATAATAATTTTGAACGTCACCAATGCGCAAAAAAAAAATCAAGATAATTAAAAAAGTTATCTGAAGTTTTGCGAATCAAATTAGTGATTATAATAATTTTTTTTAATATCCGGAGTAATGTCTAGCATCTCAATAGAATTAATATCAGAATTCTATTATTCAATTTAGGCAATAAAATATCAAGATAAAATTTGACTCAAGAAAACCACATAGTTTAGATGATTTGCTTCCAAAATGGAACTGACACCAAGGATTCGCAAAAGGCGGCCACCGTCGAAAAGAACTCAACACGATCGCAATTAGCTCTATAGTCACTATATAAGGAAGACTTGCAGACTATTTGTACACCGCGGATGTGGGGGCTTCAAGGAATGGTGAGGATTGGTTTTCAATGAATTGGCCTTAGTAGAATTTGCAGAAAGAAAGTAAAAGTCGATGAACTTTCCCTTTGAGAAAATATTGGATGGTCCTAGATTGCCATGTCAGCGTGGTCTCTGACTACTCACGAAGCGCCATGTGGAGAGGCGTGGCCCCACTAGAGCTCCTGCACAAAAGTAGGCTTTTTCTCCCTCTCTCCTTTCCCTAACCATCTTACTTTCTCTTAGCCTGCATCCTAGCCTTCTTCCAACTCTCTCTTCTTTGCAATGCATTTACTATGGCATGGCACGTTTATCTTTCCTTTCTCTTTCCTTCTGCACAAAATTTGGCAACTTTTCTCTTTCCCTCTCCTAGCCTACGCGGTACCCTTTTCCTTTCCTCTTAGAGAATACGAACCATTTTGAATCCCAGATGGCTTATTGCAATTGCCGCGTCTTCTAAACTCTCTCTATCCCCTGCTGTTGACTTTCACGTTTTCCTTATTTCCATTTCTTGTTTTCTTTGCATTAGTAACATTGATCCATTCTAAACCAGAAACGCCACCCGATCTTCGGAGGCGTCGAATTTAGAAATTCACCATTGCAAATAGAATCTTTCTGTTCAATTTAGTAACATACTAAACAACTAGGTGATCAATCAAGTACTCCAAGACTTGGTTTGCAAGCTACAGTAACAAGTTTGATTCCTCAATCTCTCCCTAATCTTAAAAGACCTTGGTTAATCACTGAATGAAGGACCTTGACTTAGGTGTTTTGATAGTCTTGCTCTTCCCTTCTTGCACCTAGTGGGACTGTGGTGATGGACTCGCCCAGTGAGTTGTTAGTATTTTATTAGGGCCTTAAATAAAACATTCTAGCAACACATGAGGTAAGTCTCAACTCCATCCAAACATTTTAGTTCATAACAAAAATTAGCAATGTATTGGAGAAGCACCAACACACTATACGAATGTAGGCTTGCATTTAGGATGGTAAGTTATTGCTTAAATAAGAAACGTACCAAAATTTAATTCAATAGTAAGTTATAAAATTAGAATTAAATTCTCATATATTGAAGTTATTCGCTTATTAATAGAATTAATAATGTACAAATGAATGCTTCCTTTTAGGAATGTTTTTTCTTTTTACCTACATGATAAATAATGTCCTAAAATCTATTAATAGTAAATCATCAACCTATTTATTTGCGCAAATTATAAACAAATGTAACTAGTAAGTTGGTGATTTGCCAACGTAAGCCCATTGAGTATCAAGTTACCAACAACTCAAGGAACTTACTAAGTTCAAATTAATGTTCTATTTGATTACATAATGGTCAATTCAAGTTTTCATTACTAAGTTGCAAACGATAGAATGGGTCCGATTGTAAAATTGAATTGAAGCAGGTAATGTACTATTAAATTTGAATATCATGAAGTCATTATCTCATTGATATGTTACTAATTTATGAGCCACCCCACTTGTAAAACTTAATAATAGTTGGTTTGAGAGTGGTAATGTCAAATTATCGTTAGCCTCATTAGAAAAATGAAAGAGAAAATAAAGATAAAATAAACAAAATAATAAGCATTGATATCAAAAGGGAAAGTTGAACAATATAAAAATAAAAAAAATCAAACAAAACTATGGAATGTTCTCATCAATATTAGAGATTGGACCTTGCCATTTTGGATACTATATCAATTTGTATCCATTTATATCTTGAGTTGATTGAGTTTCTTAGGTTACATTTGGTTATCGAGATTTCTAATCAGGATTGAACTAAATAAGATATGAAATCCAAGTAAATACAATAATAAAGTTGAATATATTCATATCATGTTATATATATTGTTTGGTGTAAACACCTATATAAATCACAAATTTTATAAATTGACATGGTAAAATCTCTCACAATACTCTTCTCTACTTTATTTTCATTTTCCTTTTTATTTTATTTGCTCTCTTTTTTAAATAATTTCTTGTTATTTTTTATTTTTTGCCCTTTCCATCATTTTCTAATAAATTTTTATTAAATAGAAAATTATACTAATATACCTAAAATGTGTAATAAATATGCATTTATATATTAAATTTATATTATAAGATAGAATTAAATTCAATATATTGAAATAAGATTAAATTTAAAAATTAATTTTTATTTTTTGTTATTTTTAATTTCTTATATTAGAATTCAAATATTATTTATATTGAAATATAATTTTAATTTATTAGTTTAAGAAATTTGTAATTTGAGAAAAAAAGTTTCTTATTGTGAATATTAAAAATCATATACATCTTTATCCCATCTCTTCCATGGAATAATTTTATCCGATCTACATCCCATTTATATCCAATTTTATCTATTTTGAGTAAGCGGCAAATATATGACATGATAAATTTTATCTTATCCTAAATTTTATTTTGATCGTCAAATGCAACCTTAACTCTATCATACCACTCAGAAGCATCTTCATTCAAGGGGAATTTATTATATTTTAAGGCAGCAGCACTAGTCATCAGACATCAAACGTATGTCAATTGATTTTTCGTTGAAATAATAATAACTTTTGAGCTGAATGATTTTGCCACATCCTTTTTCATAGGATATGATGTTTATGAAAAGAGGTCCCGAGATGCAAAATTTAAATCCACTGATTGAAGTTGAATTAAACGAGACAAATTTTTCGACACAGCCCATGGTAGAAGTAAGAATTGACTATGCAATTCTACCTGTGAGATAGAGAGTGTGAGAGAGGTCACTTGCCTCAGTGGCCACCCTTCCAACATGGAAGGGGGAGATGAGGGGTTCAAATCCCCACCTTCTTAAAGGGAGGTTGAGGTGGGGATGAGTAAGTTTCAGGAGTGGGTTTCAACTCTCATACGCAGTACGAGGCGCGGACAAAGTCCAGAGTGAGTGTTAGAATAGGCGTAAGTAGGAGGCCAAAAAAAAAAAAAAAAACTAAAATACTTGGAATAGGCAAAGAGCACACTTCAAAAAGGCTTCTGCTAATATGAGGCTGGGCCGAGCCCAACCCGAAAGGAAGTAGCCCATGGGCTTTTTCCTTCTCGCTCTTCATGGGCCATTGCTTGGTCGACCCGGCCCAATCGCACCGCCAGGTTAAACCCTCGATTCCCACCTCCCTTCCCGTCGCCCTTCTTCTCTTCGTCTCCCCGCTAGTCTCTCTCTCCATCGTATGTTCTCCACCTTCCCACGCCGACGCCCCCGCCCTCGCCCTCGCCCTCGCCCTTCCGGCCGCTGTCCCTCCTTGCCTCCAGTTCGTCTCCGCAGGTCGCCTCCTCCCTCGCCGTAGAAGATGCTGGAGGCATACAGAGCGAGCTCGGTCGACTGGAAGCCGACGCCGGTCGTGGCCCTAGCCACCAGCGCCGACGACTCCCAGGTCGCGGCGGCCCGCGAGGACGGCTCGCTCGAGATTTGGCTCGTCTCCCCCGGGTCCGTCGGGTGGCACCGCCAGATGGTACGTCGATTCGCCTCCCAAAGCTCTGCCGCCGCCCCTGTGAAATAAAGGATGATGGGGGCTTTATTTCTGACGGCGCCTTCTTATTTATTTCTCTTGTTTCTTCCAGACTATTCATGGAGATTCGAATTCGAGAGTGTCGTCGCTGGTGTGGTGCCGGACCGGCTCGAGAGGCTCGTCTAGCGGACGCCTGTTTTCATCCGGCATCGATGGTTCGGTCTCTGAGTGGGATCTATTTGACTTGAAGCAGAAGGTTCGAGCTGGGACTCGGGATGCTTAGTAGTGCTGTGACTTCTTTTGGAACTTTTTTTGTGCATATGTCGGTATTGGAACTGAACGGTGCTGGTTGATAACTACATGTCTTCAAGCTGCTAGCTTGGGTTGGCCTTGAAGTTGAATTCACCTCTCAGTACTTCCATTAAGCTTGTGAATAGAACTCTGGTTGGGCAATTCAAGCACCTGTAGTATAGGTTTTGTTCCAGAAGAGATCGATCTCTTGACCTCGTACAAAGACTAGGTTGCACATTTGATGGTGCTTGAGTGATGGCAGCTGGATAGAAGTATGAATGACGTTTACCTTCTAAGCCTGCTTGGCCTATTCCTAAAAACCAATCTTTTTTCATGAGCTTGCATATCCTTTCTTATTTTTGTCATGGTGTAATGTGCTTTTTATGAAGCTGCTTTCTTATGTTTCCAGTTTCAAATTGTTGTGTGCTTGGCAAACAGGTCGTTTTCTAATGCTGTTTGCTGGCTAATTTGTATCCACAATGCATTATTTGACTACCCATCTGTTTCTTTTTTGCACATGCAGACTGTTATAGATTCAATTGGAGTCGCAATATGGCAAATGGCCGTGTCTCCATATGATGATAAGGAACCCAAGCCACAAAAGATGGAAAATGGGTATGTAGATGAAAGACTGGATAATGGTATGGATGATGACGATGGCGAAGTTGAGGATGATTCTGAATCTGTCGAGCTTCATGCGGCGTCATATATGGAAGATGTGTGTATAGCCCTAGGCTGTGATGATGGCTGCGTGCGGTTATACACATTTTCTGATTTGGAAGATTTGGTATACAAAAAATCTCTGCCTAGGGTCAGCGGTGAGATTTCTTAACCTCAGAAACTGTTGTTCAAGTTTTTGTTCTTTTTTTTTTTTTTTGGGTGTCCATACTGATCTCAATCCTCTTCATTTCAGGGCGAATTTTAAGCGTCACATGGAGTCCTACTGCAAAAATGATATATTCAGGAAGTAGTGATGGGTTAGTGTTCTTATTTCTCGTATGCTTCAATTAGCAAGAATGATGTTGGGTCTGAATTCTGACAGTTCAATGCCTTCTCTTGTACTAGATGTTGCTCATCTTGTCACTGTGGTTTGCATAGAGGTACTCATATCAATCGTTTTCTGCAGATTTATAAGATGTTGGGATGCTCTTTCATCTCGCGAGATCTATAGGATTACAGTAGGCCTTGGAGGTTTGGGCAGTGGACCAGAACTTTGTGTGTGGTCATTGCTTGCACTGAGGTAATGTAACATTTTAAGCTGTTTAAATTGTGAGGTTTAATGTTTCAGCAGCTTCTATGGCAATTTGGCCTGATGTATAATGGGTATATTTCTTGTGTCAGGTCAGGAACACTTGTTAGTGCTGATAGTACTGGCAGTGTTCAATTCTGGGACAGTGAACATGGAACGCTTTTACAGGCGCATTCTTATCATAAAGGTGATGTGAATGCTCTCGCGGTATCTCCTAACCATAACAGAGTGTTTTCTGCAGGATCTGATGGTCAGGTATGGAATTTAATTTCTTCTGCAGTTTATATCCATAAAGTACAAAGATGTCAATTGTAATAGATATGAACATTGTGTATGATTAATAGGACATGCTTGCTTTGCCATCATCTTTTTCATTTCTGAGAACTGCATCATCTTACATCATTGTGCTGATCAGGTTGCTTCTATAGATGTTGGTTTCTCAGTTATGCCTTGCAACAAATAGCTAGAAAGCTTCTCTCATCAGACTCTTCACCAGTCATGATGATTCAATGTTCCTCTGGGGCTACTGTAACTTTGGAAGCATGTTAATTGTTTTAGTGGAGCTCCTGTAGCTTGGCTAATTTCTGCATCCAAGTTTGATGTGGCCTTCATACTTTAAAATTAACTTGGAGAAGCTTCTTGCCAATCATGAGGGTATATAGGCCTTTCTTCAACATCAATTTTTAGTGGAAAACTCCAAGTAGCTTTTCGAACAGTATATTAAACAAATGATTGGAAGTATGAGAGATAGACTCCAGTATCAATCAGCAATAGTTACTTGTGATGTTAGATTGATTGATCAACTAGGACATTTTCACTGTTGTATCTTGTCTATGCTTTTCCTTAGTGGACCTTATCAGCGGGGTAATAACTTTCTGAAGAATCTTCCATTCTGCAGGTTATCCTTTATAAGCTTTCCAATGAGACAGTGTATGGTGATGACAAGATTTCTCACAAAGAGATGAAGAAATGGGTCTACATTGGTTATGTGAGAGCTCATACGCATGATGTTCGGTCCTTGACGGTTGCAGTACCAGTAAGCCGGGAAGGTATGTGTATATCTACGTTATCTAACCTTTCTGAGTAATGACTATTTCATAGTTCTCAAGATACACTATGCTAGTTTGCAGATTCCCTGCCAGATGAAAAAGTTAAAAGAGTTCGTCGCAGGAAGAAGCCTGTTGATTTTAATTATGGTAAATGGGCTCATACGGGAGTTCCTATGCTCATCTCAGCTGGCGATGACACAAAGCTCTTCGCCTACTCTGTTCAGGAATTCACCAAGTTCTCTCCACATGATATTTGTCCAGCCCCTCAGAGGTTGCCCTTTCAACTAGTGCGCTCAGTATTCGACCAGACTCCTTTACTTCTTGTTCAGGCTCCTTACTGGTTAGATATTCTCTCTGTACGGACCAAGAGTGGTACCTTTCCAAGTAAGGCTTCTGGCCCTTCTGGGGGCTTGGCAGCTACTGGACTACTGGCTCGAGTGAAGAGCAAGGCTTCTCGAAAAATCATTTGCAGTGCTCTTTCTTCTTCAGGGGAGCTTTTTGCCTATTCAGACCATGTGAAGCCAAATCTTTTTGAACTGAAGAGGCGTGAGGATGGTAAAATTTCATGGACTGTGACTAAAAAGCAACTTCCTCAGAGATTATCATTTGTTCACTCTATGGTGTTTAGTGCTGACTCTAATCGGTTAATAATGGCTGGACACGACCGAAAAATTTATGTAAGTTTCTTTTGCCTTTTCATACCTTTTGGAACCTGAGAGTTTATTGCCGTATCTGTTACATCAGGAGAAAAGGCAAATATTACTTGTTTTGTCTCATTAGAACTTCCTCTAAACATAAGTGGTTCAGAGTTTAATAACAATGGCTGAATTTGTGTCCTGATGGCTACCCCTAGTAGGCAGGCACGTATCAAACTGCTCATTCTAGGTTGAGTTGCGAAGAAGTTGCTTCTTGATAACTAATGTTTAGATTTTTCTGTGTGATTGTTTTTATGCACTGGTTTTGGTTGACGGATGATCTGAGCTGGATTACTTTTCTATGTGAACATTGCTACTCCTTGTAATGTGAAATGGAAGTATGAGTATTATTCTTGAGGTCAATCATCAGCAGTATTCTTTTGGTTTTTTTTTTTTTTTTTTTTTTTTGGGGGGGTTTATTGATTTTGTTAATGAATGCCTCAGGAGCAATTGCTCCTGTTAAGGAAAGTTTGTGATTTTCAATCTACTGTCTCTCGTGTATAAGTAATCGATGCATTTCCTTATCAAGCATACTTATCTAGTGTGCCGGGGAACGTATTAAAAAGACCCTATATTATTATTATATTGTTATTTCTTCCTTTTCTGGACTGCGCATATGGCTATAAACTGTGGTAGGATTGGATGTTTCTAGAAACCCCTTCTCTCCCCCCCAACCAAAAAAAAAAAAAAAAAAAAAAAAAGCACTTACTCCAACATGGAGGTGCTTGCTTTATAGCTATTTCCATGTAAAAAAATGGAAAATGTACAGATCGCTGGTTTACAATTAATCTTTTCATTTGACGTGTTCTGTGGCACTATAGGTTGTGGATGTCAGAAGTTCAGGATTGCTATATACCTTCACACCATCTCGCGAGGAGCCTTCTGACGAATTATCTCCTGATGAGCCACCAATAACAAAAATGTTTACCAGCTCTGATGGGCAGTGGTTAGCTGCTATTAATTGTTTTGGAGATGTATATGTGTATAATCTTGAATTACAAAGGTACGAAATTTTCTTACGTGTACCTGATTCCTTGTGAAATGAGGCTTAAGATATTCATTGATCAAATGTCTATTGATGAGAATGTAATGGTTTGTTGTGTCTACTATGTCCATGATCATTTGATAACTAAATTCGTTTCAGTTGTCTTTTCATGTTATCCGGGCAATTTTGTGTCTTGATATGATTTCGAGTCTTTGTGCTGCTGATTATCATGTGCCATGGAAGATGTTGCTTTTGGCATATGTTGTCTATAGCCAGTCTTATCTATATAGTCCTGCAAGTTTATAAAGATGCTGTCCTAGGTCTTATTTATTTGAAATGTTGTTGTGGTTGTTTCTCATACCAAATGTAAGTGCTGATGTTAAATCTGATTCGGAACAGGCAGCACTGGTTCATATCTAGACTGGATGGTGCCTCTGTTACTGCTGGTGGATTTCCTCCTTTGAATAGTAATGTGCTTGTATTCACCACATCCTCAAATCAGGTGTATGTACTTGATGTGGAGGCCAAACAATTAGGAGACTGGTCAATGCGAAACACATTCTCTCTACCCAAAAGATTCCAGGAGTTTCCTGGGGAAGTGATGGGACTTTCTTTTCCACCCTCCTCATGTTCATCATCAGTCATTATATATAGTGCCAGGTATGCATCGAGTTTTTATTGTGTTTTATCATATACTTGTATTTGTAGGAATCTGGGAGTAAGGTCAACAACCTTTCCCATGAAAAGATCACAAGGATCAGAAAGGGGTTTCTACTTGTTGCTTGTGAACGTCATTCGGAAAAAAGAACAAGAAAAAAAGGAATTACACGTCTTGCATAACTCATGCTCTTGCTTCCTTTGTTTTGTGACCACAGATTCTCTAGCATAAGCCTTACTAAATAATTCATCTGAGCACTTTACCAATTCAGATTGACATTAAATGGTTGTGATTTGCATCATATTTAACTATTTGCTTGCTGCATTCTGTGAACAGATTGTGCAAGCCACTCTCTGCAACCCCCACCCCCCCCAAAAAAAAAAAAAAAAAAAAAAACGAGAAGAAAAAGAACAAAGAAAAAGATGCTTGGCTCCTCCTCTGTCTCTTTGATTAGAGGATTGTGTAAGCTACTTGTATGGACATATTAGCGGACTTTTTAGAAAGAGGTCACTGGAGTTTCATAATAATGACAAATTGAAAAGCTGTGTATAATATGTTCCCACTGGCCCCAGTAGTAACCCTTGCTAAAGTCACAGGTTCACAATAGTACATACTTTCTGAAGGAAAAAGAGAAAAAAATCTTAATTGAGCTGGTAATGGAGTAGTGTTATCTGCTTATCTACCTTTGCTGTAGTAGTTACTTGATGTTATACTAGGTTGTTCTGGTAAAATTGCCAATTTTGGCTCAGGGAAAATTGGAATTGAGCTAGAAATGTTTACTAAATTGTTGGCTTCTCTACAGGGCAATGTGCATTATCGACTTTGGACTGCCTGTGGACCGGGAGGATGATACAGAGTTGATGAATGGTCGGGATTCGACATTGAGGAAGTTACATTATACGCCTGTAAAGGGGAAACTGAAGCGTAGTTTACAAGCGTATGAATTAGATACGAAACAAAATAGTAGAAAGAACTTTGAATTTTTTGCTTTTAGAGATCCTCTTTTGTTTGTTGGGCATCTTTCGAAGAATTCCATCTTGGTTATAGACAAACCCTGGATGGACGTAGTTAAAACGTTAGAAGCTGCACCTGTCCACAGACATATCTTCGGGTCATGACTGCTTTTGCCAAGATGGTTTTTATGCAGCCTAGGAAGGAGAATTTGGTCAACAGTCAGTCCCTTAGCAGGTCACTTTCTTCCCTGTGATCACGGGGCCTACAGCTTGTTCTTCATTGTATCCCTTAAGTCAATTCTTTTCTTTTTTTAACCTTTATGTTACAATTTTGTCTCTAAATTTTGATCTAATCCAAGTTTCATCGCTTGAGATATATGCATTCATTGGTAGGCAAGGTTTCCATGAATTTTTGTGTCTATCAATCTTTAAAGAACTGTTAAAAATCTTCTCTCTCTATATTTTGAAGATTAATATTGACACCCTTTTAAGGATCCAAGCGAGAATGGAAGTTTGGATAATGCAGTTGGAGGTCCACCATCGTTTGCTTTGCACAAGTTGTACTCTTGCTAATGTGTTTGCTGTTTTGGAGGCAATTATTTATTAATGATTTGCTTTATCTAAGTTAGCTGGCCATACTAAATTTCCTGAACATTTTCTTAATTTCAAGGGCCATTATGTTCCCCTTCTCCTGTTAGCTACATGGTCTTCTTTGTTTTCATGCCTTCCTCTGCGCTTTAAGTACCCTCTCGACTTGCCCATTTTTCCAACAACCATGGACATTTGCACCTTTTTGAGCAGATGAGTACTTTTCATGTCTTCAGATCTGTTTCTTAATCATGATTGTGTTCTGATGAAGGCGATGGTATGTTTGTAGTGGTTACTGTAAGGGAGGGATTTCAGGGGTTTGTAGATAAAGCTTTTGAGGAGAGATGCCAGAGGTACGCAGTGAGGGATCACAAAATGCTTGATGGAATAGATAGGCTATCTGCTTTGTTGTCCATCATGCATTTGAGATTGAACAAATGAACCCTTTTGCCAGCGGGAAAGGAAAATGACAGCATTGAACACCCATGCAGATTGGAGGAAGCCAGAGGTGTTACAGTGGGCTCATGTGCTTGGTAGATCATCAAAAGTTTAAGAGGCATCTATAGATAGCATGATAGCTTCTCTATCTGATTGGAGAATTTCTTATCCTTTGGTAGTCGAAACCTCATGGCAATCATTAGTGGCTAATTGTAACTGTTATGCACATGAACTTGCTCGAGTATGTTCATCCCTGAATCCCGGTATTGTGAGTTGTTGTGTAATGACTGGTTGGTTGCAGCTGGAGTCACTAGATAACAATCTCTAATTGATGACATGCTATTGACTGGGTTCCTCCTCCTTTGGGTAGCTCATCTATAGTCATTGTTAGTAGTTCTGGCGCCATTGGAGAAGCCTCTGCCGCTCACATGTTTAGGTCAGTGATATATTCGTGGACGTAGATTTTGAGACATGCAGAGTGGAAGCTAGTTGTGTTTTCCTCCCATCAGACGCACATAGGACTCAAACCTTGTCGCAACCTTTGTCTAGATAACACCAAAGTCGGGAAAGGTTTTACGGGGAGAGAAAAAAGAGAAGAAAAGCATCCCCTGATGAGACATGGAATGGAGTCTTGTCCTTTTCCTACAAGCCAGGGCCTTCGTTATTTTTTCTCCCTCTCACTTTTCTTTGGCGAGATATGCTTTGCTGATTGCTGATTCTGGTGATGGGAGCCACTTGAAATAAAAGATGGGGTGCCCCCACCAGGACAAAAATTCAATTATTGTACCGGCTGATCATGTATTTTAGATCGTATTCTCAGTTGGCTAGTGGGTAGTTATCAGGGGGAAGTGATAGGTTGCTGTGTCTGATGCCTTTCTGGTGGAAAACGAAACTTACCTTTTGGGTCCTTCCCCCGCTCCACGTTTGTCCGTTTATCTCGCAAGGAGAGGGGGGCTTCTGCTCACCAAGAGATTTCCCGTGCCATGTCCAAGTTCAAGCTAGGCTGGCATCGGTTCAGATGGAGAAATTGAAGTGGTCAGCTCGATTCTGACTCTCTCTCTCCCCTACTGTCTTTTGTTGTTTGTGCGTGATTTGCTGGGCCTTCTCATTTATTCTCGTCTCTGTTGTTTGCGTTTGTGGCTTTGAGAGAGAGAGAGAGAGAGAGAGAGGGTACGTACTGTTTCGAGCATTATGTTGAGGATACACTCTGTTCTGAAAGGGACTAAACCGATCGTCCTCTCTCGACCCTTCTATCCATCTCCTCCATTGTTATTATTCCTACGTACTGAGTCAGTCGCTTTGGTAAAATTGTTCAACCAGCAAAGAAGTGATCTGTCGAATTTAGAAAATTTGCTGGCCAACCAGAAATATTAGATGGTGGATCTCCTCCTGCCCAGGATGGCTGAAGATTTTTCTTTCTTCCAATTTTGCGTGTGTTAGCTTTCAAATTTATGGTGCAGCGTTAGAAATACGCCTGTTGTCATTAGATAACCACGAGCATTTCTTCTTTCCTTCTTTGGGAAACGTAAGGATCTCCTCGAGAAGGGCCCTTCGTACCCCGTTCCCCGTTCCCCGTTCCTAAACTTCAGCTCGCTTTTGAAGGTTGTTGAGCTTCTCCTGTTCGCGAATGTGCTATTCCGTTCCTGGCGGGAAGTTTTGAACCGAAACGTGGGACGGCGGTCAGGCAGGCATGGGCAACGCCCTTGCTAATTAGGATACAATATTATAATTGCACGCCCGCAAACTTTTGTTTTTGCATAATACGAAAGAACGACAGAAGAATTCCTTAGGTACAGAACTAGCGACTGCCTGATGAATGTGGCTTTTTGGACACCTAGAAAGCAACCATACAAAGATATTTTATTTGCCCCAGGTGGTTTGCCCTGCCCCGAAGGTCAAAGGTCGGAAAGAAAAAGAAGTTCGGATAAAGAGAGAAAAGGTAGACACAATCTTCTCTCAGGTTGAGCATCCTCTTTACATCGAGACAGGCCACGCCCTTGTATTACCAAAACTTGCCTCTCGAACCTCCTGCAGAACAATGGGAGAAGAAAGAAAGAATAAGGGTCATGTTAGCAAGCACCTCCGCAATTCAGTCAGTCGTGCTCACGCGATGTATGTCGATGAAGATGAACCGTCTCACCCTTTTTCTCGGAAGCAGCTTTCTCATGGTGCTGCTTCTCCAGCTCAGATTTACCCTGTAGAGATCGGATGGCAGAGTGCTTAACCTAGTTCAGAAGGCAAACTGAAGCAACCGAAACTATGCACCACGGTCACTTACAGAACATTTAGAGTTTTCTTACCTTTGCCTTGGCTGCATCATTGTCCATTTGAGAATATTTCTTCTGCAAAGCATCAAAGAGGCAAACCATCAGAAACTTCTCCTTTCACATTACCTCTACATGTGGGGGATTGTGTTAAAGCCAATATGCTACAGAAAAGAGACTTGCCTTGCTGAAGCTCATTGGAATGGAGGTTGCAGTGTCCTCATAGCACAAATGCTGCTGCTGCTCCTCTCTCCCGTGTTCTTTCGCCTTCTCCTTCTTCTTGCCGCCCCGGAAACTGAGCTTTCGCGACCCGGGGCCGGCCGAAGAGCGCTCATTCTCGTTGTATGAGTCCTCCTCGACTTCATAGAACGGAGGCCCGGAGGACGCGTCAGAGACCATGGACGAATTCTCCTCTCCTTCCTTCTCGGTTTTGCCTCTTCCCGACCTCGTGTAAGTGTAGTTCTTGTGCTCTTCTCCCTGCCATTGCTCCAGCGCGAGAGTCCAGCCAGACTCACAGTCTCCACTGGATTGTGAGGTTGATGTATTATTCATCGTCACGAATCTCTGTGATTCTACAAAAACTCTCACAGGGACTTTTTATAGGAACAGAGGAGCAATTTAGTAATGCCCAAGTTTTATCTTTTTCCAAAAAATTGAGAAAGCAGAATTGCCAGTGAGAATCTCCCTCCCTCTGTTCTTTTTTCTGTATCGGAAAAGAGAGAAGGAGAGGGCCGGGGGAAAGGAACAAACGTATCACACTCAAATCCTAGACTTGCTTTGTCCTTTGCTCTATCCTATCCCATTCTTAAATCATTTTCGTTTTTGTATGCAAATCAAAAAAAAATTGCCAGTTGGCCGCATGTACCTTTCCCTGTGCATGAAATGTATGCATATGTCGGATTGGACCGTGAAAATATATGAATTTATAAAGGAGGTCAGTTGGGAGACCACGAATTATGAAGTGGTAAAAAGGAAGTCCATCTCGTTGGTGCAAGAAGCCCAGCATACATCGGGGTCCGTGCCATTGGTCGCAATATGATCCATTTTGAGTCTCGCCGCTGCCGCCACTACCAACTGATACGATCGGCTCCGTATCGAAGACCTAACTAATATTTCGATTTCGGTATTTCATGACCATGCCTGCTATTGGCTTTTATTGCAGTGTCAAGCTTTTGTTTTAATAAATTGGCATGGGAGCTCCATTCCATTTCATGATATCATCACGCTTGATTGTGAAATTGGGAGCGTACTAGCTCTATTTCTGCCAGCTATCAATTTATAGAACGAGATGGGAAGAGTCTTTTTCCTTTGTCGAGTTATAGGAGGAAAGCAATAAGAATGTAGGATTGATGCAATTTGACTTTGTTTTCTTCACCTACTCCTTCCTTTTCTTCTTCATTTTTCATCATTTTTTTCTGTTAATTTCTATTTTTATCAAGTTATTTTAAATTTTAGCACATAGGTAAGTTCTAACATGACATGTTTCCACATAAAACCAATTAATTTGTTTGTGATATCTACAATTTAGTTGACATTTAATCGAAGTAAAATGCATGCCATGGCTGGTCGTAATGCTTATTGTGTGGACTTATTCTTTTGCTTTGTTATTTTGACTTATGACTTTCAATATGTGATCCTCTTTATATGTTACAAACATAATCGAGCGAATGCGGATATAAAAATTCAATAATTGCCTCATTTTATTTATAGTAGATATATATTTTTAATTTGGGACCACTGAGAAATGGCTTGGTTTGCCATAAATCTCAAGTTAAAATATAAAGGATGTGGTGTTGTCATTATTCTATTTATGTCATAACTTAAAAGATAAAAATGAATATGCCAATAAAAAATGATCGTGCGTAGAAAAGCATGTAAATGTTGTTGGCGAAAAGATATCAGTGCGTTCCCTACTTTCACCCTTTTTCCACTACCTACTTCCACTCACTCTTATCCTTTTTTTAATGTTTTTATGTCCTTTTTTCCCGTTCTTTTCAGTTACTAATGCATCATTTGGCAAAAAATTTTGCACATCCATTCATTTATTCTATAAGCTAGAGGAGATTTTTTAGAAGGACATATTACATATGTCACTTCCTCCCTTCTTTTTTTTTTTTTTTTTTTTTTTTTAGTTTTTAAATTTTGTTCATATGTTAAATCTCACTTTTGCCCCTTGTTTCTTCTCCTCCTTTATGTCACTTTTTATGTTATCAAATCCACTTTTCTTTATTTTCAAGCTATATTAATTTAATTCCCCGTCTTTCATCAAATGTTTGAATGACCTTAGGTCACTCGTATTGAAGTGCGGTTACGAATTTTAATGTTACAAATTTATGAGTGTCCAAATTTCTATGCAAGTTCCTAAATAAATCAAGTTCAAACTATTGAGATTTAACAGAAATGGTTGCATGCCGGTATGTCCTCTACATCATTATGAATTCCCTATTTGCAAAGGAGACACATAATTTATGAATTACCTTTTTTAACTAATCGAGTAATAAAAAAATTTAGAGTTAATATGGGATATAATTTAAGCATTTATCTGTTTGTTTTATTATAACAAAACATGGATGGTATCGGAATCAATCATTTTAATAGGTCTCCCGATTCTAAATCGAATCTCGTTCTTACATGGAAATGTACTTTTGGAGTGAATGTTTTCATTGTTTGATGAAAGGATCCTATAGTATCTTGACATATGTATATAAAACTATTCAAACTTTACTTTCATAACGTATTTAGAAAAATTGAGATATATAGACAATGCCACAAATTCGAAAATTATAAAATTGATTAAGAAAGTTACAATGTCAAATTTTTAGTATTAAGATAAAATTTAAAATGTTGTGATTGATAAAATCTTTTTGGTTCAACGGCAACGTGCGGATCAACATTCTATTGATTTATTAAAACATGGTAGACTTTATCTTTTACTTTAAATCTACACGGAAAAAAAAAAAAAAAAAAAAAAAGAGAGAGAGAGAATTGATCGTCATTTTTTTATGAATATCTCATACATCCCCCATCAGACACGAGAAAATAAATTATCTTTTTCCGAGGTGCTCCAGGTAAAGGAGACAACTTTTTATAATTATTTGGTATGTCTGATTTCTGTATATCAAGCTCCACGAACAGTGATATCATTCGAAATCCAATATTGAGTCAGGCAAAACTGACAAATCAAAGAGGACAATGGGTGCATTTGGGAACCACTTTTGGGGAAAGTTTTAGAAAAATACAAAGACCTTTGAGTTTAAGGTGTTTTACAAAATGCAAACTATGTTTAGTAAATTGTACTTTGAAAACCCTTTATAAAGCATTTTGAGTAAAATGGTGTTTGGGGAATTACATTTACAAAGGAGTTTTGTGGTAAAAAAGATTTATCAAAAGAAAATTTTTTTAAAAAATTGACCGACAAGGGCGGCGGTCACCGGCGACCTCCGGCGATCGTCGGCGACCTCCGGCAACCTCGAATCTGGGGCGGCGAGGTCGCACGCGTCGCATGACGCCACTTTGACCTCCGACGACCTAGATCCAAGGCGTCGAGGCGCGGGAGCACCTCGCTGCCCCGGATCTGGGTTGCGGCGAGGTCGCGCGACCTCACCGCCCCCGGATCTGGGGCGACGTGGTCGCGGGAGGTCGCGCAACGCCGCCGTGACCCAAATCTGGGGCCGGCGAGGTCGCGCGACCCAGATCTGGTCGCCGCTTGAGCCTCCGGCACCAGATCTGGTCGTGACCAGACCTGCGACCAAATGGGTCGTGCGGCCTCAGCGAGCTCCATGCAGAGGTCGCAGTGCGGCAAGCGATAATTATCGGTGACCACATCTGGTCGCAACCAAATCTGCGACTCGCGGAGGTCGCCCGATTCTCCGACGACGATCGCCTAGGTCGCGGCGTCCCTTTAGCAATCGTCAGCCCAGAGAAGATGAACAGTGTCTCATACAAGGGCACGCATCCGGAAAAACAAAAAATTCGTGACGATAATTTCGAAAAAAAAAAAAAAATGAACAACATCGTATGGGCATGCCGAGAAAGTTGAAAGCCCAAGGCAGGAGCCCAAGGCAGGTCCTCATCTGCCTTGGGCTTTCAGCCTTAAAAATGCTAGCTTTGTCATTAAGTCTTCCAAATTTTTTTCCCAGGCACCATTATTTTGACTCAAGGGGCTTTGGACCCCCAAAGAGCTTTAGGAAGTGGTTCCCAAATGCACCCAATGGACCAGATTCGTTCAAGATTTTTGTGTATTTTTTGGGTGGGTGCCATTATATGGAGATTTTAGAATCACCCTCAAAACCACTTTTTTGTGGGACTTCTGCTGTACGCACGCTTTGCATGGATTTGGCATTGCAAGCTGTGAACGAGCCACGCTACCCGTTTATAGCATACCATTATAGCACTCTCACTTTTGCATGTACTCGCCATCTTTTGTAGGAGAGTCCCAACTCTTCCTTGGAAGGTCCATCATTGCTGGTTTAGTGGTTGGTAATAAGTGCCCACCCACAAAAATGGCAAGAAAGATCATATAGGGTTGCCACAAGATTGGATCAATTCGAAATAATTGGATGGAATCCCACCTAATCTAATCGACGAGATGATCTTTGGGACACTCATCCATGGTCCAAGTTGCTATATTCGTGAATCACCCTTTGCTAACTATGTGGAAACATTTCCAAGTGTTGCACGTGGGATTGACTTTAACGTGCATTTAGTCGTTAATTTAATTTTTGGGAGGCTTTTTAAGTGTCATATCGGTGGAAGTACCCCTTTCGAATCAATCACAAATAACGATCATCACTCTATGTTTCCGCTCTTTATGGTCATTTGGATACTTCTTTTGAGGATTTGGCCCAAGTGGAATAGACAAGTTGTTTTCAGAGTAGGGACCCCTTAGGATACAAATGATAATTATTATGTTCTAGAAATAATTTCTGGCTATAAATTGATTTTTTTATTTTTATTCTCTAAACCAGTTTCTGAGCAAAAATGCACATTTGATAACGATATAAAAATTTATGTTTTTTGAATAGAAATTCATTTAATGACGATACAAAATTTCTTCCTCTTGAGTGGCAGTGGAAGGCGGTCGGTAGTTAGGGATCGGTGGCTGGCAGGCGTTTAACGGGCGTCTAGCGGCCAACACCGAGTGTCTGGCAACTAGTGGTGGGCGTCTAGCAACGAATGATGGGCGTTTGGCGGCCAACGATAGGTGGCCAACATTCAATGATGGGCATTAAGCTTTCGACGATCAACAGGTGGCGATGGGCAATCAACAATGGGTGACTAGCGGTCGGTGGGTGGGTGGCAGGCAACGGGCGGGTGGCGAGTGACCAGCAGGCGACCAACGAGCGATGATGAAAGTGAATGATGAGAAGAGTTTTTATTTATCACTTTTATTTCAAAATTTAAAAAAAGAACTAAAAATTTTAATTTCTGATTTCTGTTTTAAATATAGTTTTGAAGTAAAAAGTTGTTTTAAAAACAGAAAAATAAAATTGTGTCACCAAATGAATTTCTATTTCAAACTTATTCCCGAGAACAAAAAATAGAAAAATGAGAAATAGAATAATTATATGTACGCTTTTAGTAGGTGTATGAGAAGATGAACTAAACCTAAAACCTAATTTAATGAGGGTGGGAAATGGTTGCTAGGGCAAGAGCATTTAAATGGGGTGCGGTTATGGAATCTAAATCTCCATTTGACAAAGGGCGGGAAGTGATAATTGGTGCATGAGGATGGAACGAGGTGCTGTTTTTGACAAATTTCTAGAATGGTGAGGGGGTGAAAATGAAACAAACTATATATTGAATGAGGAGCGTATCCCTATGCAAGTAACAAGTATGTTGCTGCTTTAGAAGGGAAAATGTGCTACATTCTAAACCCCACATCGGATGAAAGAAACCTCCTTGAGTAATCATCGCAAAAAAGCCATCACCTTATTTTGTCAATTGGGTACATGGCCTAAGCCGGTAGAAACATCCCCTTCTCAAAATGTGTATTAATTTTTTATCACCAAAAACTCTAAATTGATACATCCGTGACAAATTCATCCTCTATTACTTTTCATTAAATTTTATCGTCAAATTGCTGAATTGAATGGTATGTAACAGGTTGATAAATATACAAATTTGGGATTTTTCCAATTTGAAGGAAACTAATATATGATAAATTTATCACAAATATGTCAATTTCAGATTTTCGATAATCAAAAAATTAATTTATGATAAATTTATAATAAAATTTAGAGTTTTATGATTAAAAATTAATTTAAAATAAATTTATTAGAAGTGTATCAATTTAAAGTTTCCTTTAACCCACGTATTCTGCCAATTCACCCCATTTTGTTTCTTTTACTTGGTGGTCTCCTTCCTTTCTTTCTGTTTGTTTTTTTTTTTTTTTTTTTGGGGGTCCGGTCTCCTTCCTTTCAGTGGGTAGCATTCAGCGAGAGGCTTCCAACGATACCTTGTTCACTCCAATCCGACAGGTAAATCATGAGAAATTATGTCTTTTGTTCTGGACCATCCCATCGCAATGACTTTTGCGAAATTCCTAATTTGTCCGATTCATAAATTTTTTTCTGTAAAATCCAAGTCACGAGCTTTTCAACCTATCAAGTATCAAGTCAATTGGATTTCAAATGAATAGAGATTTCACGAGTAAATTTTTCTTTAAAAAAAAGAAAAAGAAAAACGTAAGCTAAAGGACAAGACAAATAAGAAATAAGAAATAAGAAAGGCAGGCCAGGCCGTTCCTGATGAATTTTGAAACTCGACTGGACCTCTAAAAGAGAGAAAAATAACTCAAAACGAACTATGACCGAGAGAGAGGGCCACGTCGATTGCTAACTCCTGGGACTTCATTTCAAGTTTTCCGATGACCGGTCTAAGTGCAGCCGCCTAAGCCATCAAAAGATGGCCCGAGCCTGAGTTCAAGATCTCGACATCGAAAATGTGATTCGGAAGATTATTTAGAAACTAGCGTCCGAAGCTTTCTAACAGCAGAAGGAGCAACTGTACTCGAATTGTAATCGTGAAAAGGCAAGAGTAGAAAAACATCAGCGCCTTAGGACGTAAGTCCTTAGCAGAAGCGCGCGTGCCATAATGAACATCGATGCCTCTCGCCTGGGCCCAACTGAACTGTCAAGACAGAACATCGAACGTAAAACTAAATCTAGCTAGTCCCGCCGAAATCGATTAGAAGCTTGATGGATGATACGAAAAGGTTTAACAAAACAGAAAAAAGACAAGAGAAAGGCAAGCAGTGGAGGATGATATTTACAAAAGTGAGCTGGGATGACCGAGTATATACAGGCAAGAGTTATGCCAGAATGATCCCAAACAGTACAGAGAATCGGCTCAATGAATTACATTACACATTAACTCTGCTTCTACCAAATGTTCTTTATCCTTTCCTCCCCCACAACTTCAGCAAATCTGTACACAGAGCTGTTTTAATATAAAGCGTGCATGCGCGTGTGCAGAAACAGGTGGAACCAAATGCAAGCCACACAGCAAACAACAGGCCCTACAGAAAACAATCTCGAAGTATAAAATCTGAGTTTTCCAATCGATACAGTACAATTGCCACAGAAATGATATTGCCTCAATGAGCATCTTAACTAGCCAAGGAGAGATTATCAATTTAGGCACCTACCACCATCTGTAATTGTAAATCCTCGACAATTTCCAGCATAACTGCTTGTTAAACACGCACCAAGTTTTATAGACTAGTATGAAGTGAGACTATTTACCTGAGTGATCCGCAAATGAGTAAAAATGAAATAGGACACGAAATAATCCCAGCTGACAAATAGTCTCAATCCAAATTCATATCTGTGCACTGCACTATGATTGCATTACCGATGGTCTACATGCAAGAAGATTTTAATAGACTATCTTCATTCTTTCATCAACCAAATATCAGATGCATCTGTAGATACTGACCTTCATCAAACAGCCTCAAGAGAACGATCAAAGACTACCACATCGTTTTTATCCTGATAGGTATCTTTTCAACTTTTAACTATTTTAACAGGTGATTGGTAGATATACAATGGCTTAGGTTCATAGAAGAACATCACACTACTATGTCTTTTTCAAAGGCTTGATGAATTTAATGAAGCGCAAAGTTCCAATCTTTGTGATATTTCCTTTTGTCCCTGCATGTTCTTGAAGCCTAAGGAGTTCGATAAAAAGGAAAGAAGGAATGAGCAACCACCCCAACCACCAATCAAGTGGAGGCCGTTTTGATCCCACTTATCCACCAACTCTGGAGTTTCTTCAGCCAACAGTTTTCATGCTGAAAATGCTGTCTATACATCTAAATGCTGTGACAGTAGAAAACCTCCAATCAATGGATCTCTTTTTTCCCTATTCCACATATTTGATGAAGAAATGTTAAAATACATATTAATCATCTTGCATGGACATAGCATTTCAAGTTGGATTCTTTAATCCAAAAGTTGGACTTTACAAGTTCTTCAATATCAATTTCTTATGACACATGAACATACTATCAAGCTGCATATCACCACAGTGAAACACCAATATTACTTGCACTATCCACAGAAACTCTGGTTATCAGATGCACCAGGGACTACTGGCCCAAATAGAAGAAAACAAATATGCACTGGGGACCTAGAGGCCTTTATTAGATGATAACATAGACATTCACAACTTCCATGGGAATGAAAATAACACGGTTAAAAAGGAATTTTAATCTTGATAGCCTAATTAAAGTAGTCATCATCAGAATGGCCATCTGCTTAATCCAACAAGAAATCATTGCACACTCCTGATCATCTGCCATATAATCTATTTATTGAGGATCCTATATCTCCCACACCAAATAATTGTCCAATTTCATATCGATCATGTGACAAGGATAGTGAACTATGATTTTCCTTAGTAAAGTAGACTGCATCACCGGTAGTTTAAGAACTTAAATTTCTGTACAGGCAAAGAGAGTTAATCAGCCACACTTCATGCTGCATATGGATAAAGAAAACACCTACATCATGCCAACAATTACTTCACCATTCTGAAGCAGGTCCAAATGGGAAAGATAAAATGAGAAATGACACAATATCAACATCTTCATATTCACAATGACCATTGCCACCAACCCAGTTACATGGATTGATGTAACAATACAATCTCCATCCATCCAACCCAAATAGTTCAGAAATCCAGACTAACTATTCATAGCTAAATGCATTGCTGTTGTGGATAGCAGCAAATATAATAGGAGGAATAGAAAAGCAGTGAGATAGAAGGAACACTGAAGTCACAGGCTGAAATTGCAAGGAAGTTCAACAAATGCAATCTCACTGCACATGAAAAACAAAGCCAGTGGCGTCAAAGAACCAGCTTAGCTCGAACTTTCACCAGCATGACCATCAGATATATCTTCTTTCCTAACCCAAACCACACTACTCTGCTTTATCACTCTACTTTGTTGCTCCTTACTTACGAAGCCCCTGTAACCCTTACCATCTCCACGATTAGACCTCCTTTTACGGTCATACTGCAGTGACAAGTTCCTCAATTTTCCCTCGATCTCCGCCTTTGAATTAACGACCCATACTTGTTTATTCAAACCCTCAGCTTTTGCCCTCACATTACTAGCATTCGCAGCAACATTCTTAACCTCCACTCGCACTACTTCGTTGCTCTCCAGCATGTCATCCTTGCTCTCCGAACCAGCAGACTGAAGCAGCTTCTTCGCCTCCTTTGCCGTCATGTGCGCTACAACTTCCTCCGACTTTGCCTCCACTCGCAGTTCCTTGCTCTCCGGCATCACATTCTGTCCCTCAGAACTGGCACGCTGAAACTTCTCCTTCTTCACCTCCTCCGCTGGCGTGTTCATTTCACCTTCCTCCGGCTTCGCCCCCATTTCCTTTGCCCTAACTATGTCCTTCTTCAATTTCCCCTTTCCCTTCCGGTTGTTCTTCCTCTTCTTCTCCGACTCCTTGGTTCTCTTCACCAGCTCGGCACTCTCGGCATCAGCAGAAACCACGGCAACCGGGGCCCATTCCGCCTTCTCGTCAGTGCCAATACCTGCGTATCTACCACGGCTCGATTTCTGCCAGGACTTCGGACCGTCCGAGTCGATCGCCTCACGAACACCAGTTCCCTCCTTGACGCTTGTATTGCTTGGAACGGCCCAAAATTGAGCAGGAGAAGGTCGAGAATCGGACTCGTTCCTCGGCCTCGCCTTCCCTCTCTCGGGCTTGGTGTTGGTTTCACCTTGCGGAAGCTCTTGCTCTGGCTGTTTTCCTTGGTCCTTCACCGAGGCCGATTCCGCTTTCTCGTCGGCGCCAAAACCCGCGCATTCACCAGGGCTCCATTTTCCCGAGGGCTTCGGCCCGTTCGAGTCGATCGCCCGACGAACATCACTCCCCTCCTTGCCGCTGGTATGGCGTCGGACGGCCGAACAATTAGCAGGAGAAGGTCGAGAATCGGACGCGTTCGTCGGGCTCGCTTTCACTCTCTCGCGCTCGGTATCGGTTTCGCCTCGCGGAAGCTCTTGTTCCGGCTGCTTTCGCCGGTCCTTCGCCAAGGCCGAATCCGCTTTCTCGTCGGCGCCAAAACCCGCGCATTCACCGCGGCTCGATTTCTCCGAGGGCTTCGGACCGTTCGAGTCGATCGCGCGACCACCATCACTCCCCTCCCTGCCGCTGGTATGGCGTCGGACGGCCGAACAATTAGCAGGAGAAGGTCGAGGATCGGCCGCGTTCGTCGGACTCGCTTTCACTCTCTCGCGCTCGGTATCGGTTTCGCCTCGCGGAAGCTCTTTTTCCGGCTGCTTTCGCCTGTCCTTCGCCAAGGCCGATTCCGCTTTCTCGTCGGCGCCAAAACCCGCGCATTCGTCGCGGCTCGATTTCTCCGAGGGCTTCGGACCGTTCGAGTCGATCGCCCGACGACCGCCACTCCCCTCCTCGACGCTCGCATTGTGTCGAACGGCCCAGCGATGAGCAGAATCGCACTCGTCCCTCGGGCCCCCCTTCACTCTCTCCCGCTCGACGTCGGCCTGGCGCCGCGGCCGCTCCTGTTCCGGCTGTTTCCGCGGGTCCTTCTGCGCCGGCAGAGGCGGGAACGGCGGCGGCGGCGGAGTCCGCTGTTGCGGCGGCTTTCCAGGGGGCGATCGCGGCCGCGTCCCGAGCCGCTCCTCCCTCTGCTCCCGCCGCCGGAGCCATTGCTCCCGGAGGTCGTGGATGGTCACGAAGTTGGGAGGGAAGAGAGCGTCGCCGCCCGTCGTCGGATCCTCCATTGAAGCTCGGAGGAGAGAGGACCCACCCCTCGATTCTTCTTCGAGAGGAAAACGTGAAATTGCAGAGAGGGGGAGAGAGAGAGAGAGAGAGCGAGCGAGGCACTGAGTCGACCCGGACAGAGCTCCGTACAGGTGGAGGTCGGTCGGACGTTAACGAGCTATTGGAACTTTGGAAGTCTCTCTTTATCTATTTATATTAAAAAAGGGAATCGTTTTAATAATATTTTTGGTATTTAAACGAAAGAGGAGAGGGTGTGTGGATTTACCCCCTTTTGGCAAGAAAAATCCGTGGATATTAAGTAAATCGATTTTTTTGGTACGGTAATGAATTCGATTTTATCTATGTCATTAATGTTAGCAACCGTCATAAACCCTTAATAAATGGTATTTTACAAAAAAAAAATGACTGATGACATTATAATTTTGACAAGCAGTAAATGCTTTTTAAATGAAGGCAAACAATTAATGCATCGTAAATTTAAGGGTTAATACCTTAAAAAACCCTAAACTGGTACACATGTGACAAATTTACCCCAAACTATTTTTTGACCACCAAAAATCCCAAACTAGTATACCTTTGACAAATTTACCCTAAATAGGTACAATTGTGACAAATTTACCCTCTGTTAGTTTTTATTAAATTTTATCGTTAAATTATTAAGTTAAATGACACGTGAGAGTTGATTAATATACCAATTTAGGATTTTACATTCCGTTTGTTACAGTTTACAATTTTTGTGATTTTTTTTTGTATTAATCCAATTTAGCGAAGGGTATATTTGTCACAAATTTACCAGTTTGGAGTTTTTTGCGGTCTAATAAATTAGTTTAGGGTAAAATTGTCATAAATGTACCGGTTTAGGTTTTTTTTTTTTGTTAGTCGGGGTAAATTTGTCACGGGTATACCGCCAGGTTTGGGGTTTTTCATGATCAAAAAGTAGTTTGGGGTAAATTTATCACGGGTGTACTGGTTTGGGGTTTTTTAAGGTATTAACCCTAAATTTAATGGAATTAGCATGTAGTGTGAAATTCTATGTGACTAATACTAACTCTTCCAACATGAAGACGTGGCATAAGCTGAGCCACCTTTACCTTCGCCTTAAGTGTTGTGGAGTCAGATGGTTTGACTTGGACAATTTTGGCTTGCAAGATTTTAGGCTCGGAAGATTTGGCTTTCGCCTAAAAGTATTAGGTGTGATTACTGTCACCTACCGTAAAAGTTTATACTGTTGAATGAAGATTTGATTTTTTATTTACATATTCTAAGATATGGTGCGATCCAAAATGGAGAGAAAATTTTGCAAGAAAAAAAATCCAAATTATATCATTATGACATTTTTTTTTTTTTTTGTGATATCACAATTATGTCCACTGTGATATGTTTATAAAAAAAATTCTTGTGACATAAAATATATGCAAAACATTTATCATTTATCATATTCCACTATGTGATTTTTCAATCAAAATAACATCACTTTTATTCCACTTAAGTCACATAAGTATCATGTTAGTGATGTTTGCTTTTTGGCGTCAACATAAACAAATTTTTAACAGTGAAGTATATGTGTCACATAAGTGTGCAATAAATTTTAATTAAGTGTATCACTATGAACTATAGTTTTGGGGTTTTTGTGACTTCTACCCAATTTGCAAAATTAATTAATTGACAATAAGAAAGGAAAAGAGCCCGCAATAGTTTTTTTTTTATTTGTGAATAAGGAAACATTAGACTTAAGCATTTTACCAGAAAAAAAAAATATTTAGACTTAAGCATATCCTTAAAAGACCCAAGGGTCCTCCAGACAGGCAAGAGAAGTGCCATGGGGTGGGAGACCTTGCTAAGTATTCCCTGCCAGCCCGGGAAGAAAAATATCAAGTTGGTTGCAAGGGGAGTTTGGTGTTGTGTCCCCGAGGCTCTGCATCGGGTAAATCCAAGCAGCCTACCACCTCTCCTTAGGATGTGTATAGGCATTGGTGCACCAGGCTGGATAGGATAGACCTCTTATAGGTAATAGCGGAACCTACCTAGGTGAACCTTTAAACCTAGCCTAGGTAAGGTAAGGAAGCTAAAACCTACCCTGGTTTGGGGTTTTTGTGACTTTTACCCAATTTGCAAAATTAATTAATTGACAATAAGAAAGGAAAAGCACTTGCAATAGTTTTGTGATTTGTGAATAAGGAAACATGAATGAAATAAGAAGAGAAAAATAAAAGCCATCCGATTATTAGTCATGCACTTTTTTATGGTAGATGGGCCCTGTAAAATTGGTACTCTTGGAAATTCCTTAATTTGATTTTATTAATTAATTTTCTAGATACATATTGTTGTTATTAATTTGCCTAAGCATAGGTACCAATATATGGATAATTTTCCAATTTGCTATACTATTTAAAGATGAATCATCTAGAAATTTAGCGAACTTAGATTTCCCCAAGTCATCAATTTGCTTGATGTGACCATTTTATTTTATTTCGGAAAACACATTCTTCTCACATACAATGAATCAATTAATAACTCTAATTAAGATTTCAAATGACAAAAGAAAAAAATAAGCCACACTAATCTTGAATGGTCGGTTGTTTATAGTAAGAAAAAGCAAAATAGCTCTTTAAAATTTAAAATATCACGCATTTTAAAAAGTTATTAAAAAAAGATTAAGTTTGAATTGACCGGTCAACATTCATATATTGTGAAATTCTCAAATGATTCGAGTTCGAAAAAAAATCAAAATTTGTCCTTCGCAATATTTAAGATAATGACTAAACCTGTAGATAACTCCTTCCCAAGCAAGTTGCTTGCCAATCAAGTTCGGTCTGAGGACGAGAAATTAATTAAGTTTTCTCAGGAAGACTTCCTCCCGAACTGGCAGAGTCTAAAGCAAAAACGACAACGCTCTATCTTTTCGAAATGGCTGTCCTTGTCAGCATCTAACTGAGTCAGGTACTTTGACAACCGGCCCAAAAGGCGAAAAAAGACAATAATAAAAAAGAAAAAGAAAAAGAGCAGGCGATATTTGAGAACTTGCTCAAGTGACATTTTACCTTAGTGTTCGGTTAAAACCTAGGGGCCCCACGGATCATCGTCCCAGACCGGTCGGGCCGAGATCCATGGAAAAATGAAGCCCGGCCCGAGATCATCGGGCCTATGATGTTTGAGCCCGAACCGAATCCAAGCCCGATATTACGGTGCATTTTCTAGTTGCGCGCTTTAGAGGAGTGGATCCTCGTACTCAAAAACATTTTTATGCGGTCCATTGGATTTCGAGTCCAAGGACGCATTTTGGCAAAGCGCAATGAAGGACGCTCCGAAATGTGTGAACCATGCAAATGTATTCTCGCTATATTTTAACGAATTAACCTTTTGAAGTGGATGCTTAGGCATATAACTTTGGATCGGTATTAGAATCTGAGATCACAAATTCGATTCCACTCAAACGCCTCTCCAACCATTTGTGGGTTTCCCCTCTCATCAAGCAATTTTTAGGCCTTCACCATCAACTCGGCCTTTCACGAGGAGAGTTGAGACGAAAATATTTTATATTTTAAGAGTAAATGATCGAACACTCAGATTCAAATAAAACGATGACGCCAGTGGTGGAGGTGTCGGTAGCAGTAGTGGTGGCCCTTAAAAGGTAATGGTGGCTTTGGCAAGTCGGGAGTGGTTCCAGTTCCAGAGTTCAATCCGAAAACCAGTTCAATCAATTGAACTAGGTCGAGCCTGAATTTCAAACGGTCTCATACTCAAGCTGGACCGGAAGTACGACCTATACTGGGTGGAACCATTTGTCCATACCTGAAGACGCCAGATCAGATGGGTAGAGAGATGATCCTCATCCGCAAAGGGTGAAGGTGGCAATGGCTGGGGCGAAGGCCGGAGATGGAGGCAGCAACGATGGCAAAGACGGAGGCACGAAGCAGTCGAGCCGCCAACATGATCCCATTACTAGACATTGGCACGCAAGTCATACGTATGCCTAGAGGAGAAAAATCTCTTTCAATGGCTGTCCCCCAGATCTGTTCTGGCTGGCCGTATTTTGCCCTGTATTATTTCGAGAAGCGCCAGAAAGGCCTATCCCTCGAAAGATCAAGTAGCAGACCATCTACCTCGAAACACATCAAACTCAACGTGGTCAGTGTATTTGGTTGGTCCTGACCCGACTTTCCGGCTACCTTAACGTCCTTGATTTCTGAATTAAAAGCATGGACGTCAACTTGAACTCAAATCAAGTTTACATGCGAGCAATGTCGAATTAAGTTTAATGCAAGCAATGTTTGTTCATAACTCATGACCTACCTTAAATTTACATGTGAGCTCGAATTAATATTAAGAACTCAAATAAGGTCTACATTCGAGCAATGTCCATAACTTATGATCTATTGTAATAAATTTACATACATGCAACTAATGTCCATGACTTATGGAACTTATCCATAACTTATGATTTATTGTAATAAATTTACATACATGCGACTAATGTCCATAACTTATAATCTGTAGTAATAAATTTACATTTATGACCTGTCGTAATAAATTTACATTTATGTTAACAATATCCATAACTTGTGACCTGTCATAATAAATTTACATTCATGTTAGCAATATCCATAATTTATGACCTGTTGTAATAAATTTCCATGCGAGCGAGATCGATAACTTGTGACCCACCATTAAATACATATTGAGGATAAAGAAATTCTAAATAAGCCTTGTTTTGTCTGCTAAGTAAGCCTCGTTAACCCACGGATTTCGAATACCACCGATGTTTTTACCCGTGGAGATCCTCCGATGGTTTTGAGTTAGGTCTTTGGTTTAGCGCTTCGTGGGGGGCATCAAACGTTCCTGTTCATACATGGAAAGGATATCTTGGACTACACGATAGGCTTCGTTGACTGCACAAGTGTCGCGACTCCTCTCAAGCGTCGAGACCCACGTTCACGCACCAGACCCCCCATGTCTGTTGAAGGAGGCTCGTACAAAACATGGGCGCATCGGGCCCCAATCAGATCGGATCTGCAACGCCCTTCCTTTTTCCTACTTCAAGATCAGGCGTTCTTCGAGCAGAAACCCAACCGTCCGATCTCTGCCAACTCCTCACCGCTTGCGCTCCAACATCTGCTCGCAAACGCTCTACACACGAGCGCGAACGTGTCCCCGAAAGGGCATTCGTACATTCAATCCGGTCACGAGAAAGTATAGAAAGAGGCATCCATCGAAAGCAAAAGATATCTCATAATACTTCTGACATGCTTTATATTTACATAGAAGAAGAAGAAGGAGCACATGAAAAAACCCTACTATCATCTTTAGTACTTACGACTTAAAAGAGCCCTATATGCACGGATACAAATCGAGGCTTTCTAACCACAGTAAAAGAAGAAAGAAGAAGAACAAGAAGAGAAGGGAAGAGAGTCGACGGGATTGGATTCAGACGGCGCTGAACTCGGACGACGGCCTCGCGGCGTTGGTGTGGAACCTCCAGGTGAAGAGGTAGTCCTTGGAATCGCAGCGTAGCCTGATGGCGTCGCAGAACGCTTTGACCGAGCTCTTCTTGCCTCCGCTCCCCTCCCACTCGATCCTCGCCCAGCACGAGAACCCTTCCGCCCACACCGGCACCTTCGCCTCCTCGTCGCACATCCGGATCGCCACCTCCCCTCCGATCCGCCGGCCCCCCGCGGCGCCCAGCCTCGCCATGGCCTCGAGCCACGGGCACTCCGGCTGCCCCACCATCTCCTTGTACGCCGAGTTCACCACCCTCACCCGGTTTTTCGAGTCCGATATCACCGCTGGCAGCACCTCCGACTCCACCTCCTCCTCCACTTCCTCCGGCTTCTGCCTCGCCCGCGGCGCCGGCGAGTCTGGCCTCCGATCCTCGCTTATGCACCCGACGCTTATCCTCGACCCGACTGGCCGCACGGGCCGTGGAGATATCAAGTTGCCGCAGCCGGACGCAGGCCCCTGGAGCTGCAGGAGCAGGTCCTTCTCCTCCGCGATCGTTTCCACGGCCGAGTTGACGTTCAAGTCCACGGCGGCGGCCTCCTCGCCCCGCACAGCGCTCATGCAGTTGAGCTCCGGCGAGCACGGCAGGAGAGGGAGGGTGACGAGGCTCCTCGGGCTGCTCGCCGCTGCGGCCGAGGCCGCCGGGGCCACCGGGGGGCTCTCCATCAGGCCGGCGAGAGGAATGTGGGGGAGGCCGTGAGTGAAAACCTGCAGGGACAGGCTCTTCGTCGGCGGCAGGGCGCAGGGGGAGGGAACGCCCGCCAGCGCCGCCGCTGCTGTGGCCGCTGTCTTCGGCCTCTTGATGGCGGCCGGCGAGATGGCGGTCCTCCCGCGCTTCCGGGTGCGAGTCGGCCTCGCCTGAAGCTGAGGCCAGAGGTTCCGGAGGTACGGATATTGCCGGATCTTCGGGGACATGGACGTCGGGCTCTCGGCGGCCGAGCTCGCCGCCGAGGGGACCGTCTCGGGCTTCGGGGCAATAGGACGGTACCGGGACATGATCTCGGCCGTCTTCGCCGTGGCGGTCGGCGTGGTCGAGTAAGGGCTCAACGTCTTGATCATTTTTTTCCGTCTGGTGGTATTTGGTGGGGGCGATGATTTTTTCTTGGGAAAATTTGCAGGGATGTCGAGTGCAAATTTGAAGAGCGATGAGAAAGAGAGAGAAAGAGAGAGGTGGGTTATAAAGAGACAGAGAAAGAGAGAGAGAGATGAGAGAGAGATTCAAGAGGTGGAGAGTGAGAAAAGTGATGAGAGGGAAGGGCCAATGGGAGGAGGGCAACATGAGGGCAGGAGTGAGGAGGAGGTGACACGTGGGGGGTACGAGGGTACGTGTTCGAGGGACTTGGGAGCTCTGGGGACATGTGGGATTTTCGAAGGTGGGTGAGTGGGCGCTGGTCCATGCATGCCTCCAAACGCCTATCCAATCCATATACTTGGATTCTTTTTTTTTTTTTTTTTTTTTTTTTTTTTTTTTTTTTTTAATGTTTTATAACTTCGCGACCGCTATATCGATGCCAAGTGGAGAGATCACGTATAGGGCTCCAATATTATATTACAAAGGTATATTCTGAAGTTGAAGTTGATAAATAAAGAGAAATTATATATATAAATTATATAAACTCCAACGTCAAGTAATGTGAAATAATTATGATTGACGCAACAATTGCAACGGAAAAAATGTATAGAGTAGCTTTTAGGAAGTTATTTCACTCAATTTTAGAGTTGGCATAACTTTACAACACAGCACATCTAAAGCCTAATTCCCTTTAAAAGTATCAATTCGAGTCAAGTGCAAAATTTTGTCCAAACCCTTCTTTTTGCTTACGAAAAAAGTACCAACTTTAAGTTAGATTCTAATTTTGGCCCAATTTTATGCCTCATAAAAGAGTACGCACTTCAAAATTGAATCTTTCGGTCAAATTTTTTTGCGGTCCCATAAGGAAAAAACACAAACTTTAAGTTGATATCTAAATTTGGCTTCCATCAAATCTCTGCCTAATCATAATAATTAAAGATTTGACGTGTCATTTCATGTGTAGTCAATATAATCTCGAAGGGGGCTAAATTCGAGTACCCAATCTAAAATTAATGCTTTTTATGATATAAGAAAAAGTTCGGTAAAAAAATTGAGACTCAGCTTAAAGTCAATGTTTATTTACAAGACAAAATAAAATTTCGGCTACAATTCCGCCTTAAGCTAAAAGTCGGTGCTTTTGAGAGAACGGGCCCCACATCCACATTTCAATTTGCCAATTTTTTTTCCTTTTTTTTTTTTTGTGTGTGAAAATAATGTATCAGGCGAGGCTACTCCTGAGCAACCAATGGCGTGGCGCGGCAGGAACGCGTGTGGGATTGGAGGACATGCGTGGGAACACCTATCCTCCCCCATTGGCTCGGCAGTTTGGGGCTCCACTGTCCTGGCTGGCTGGCTCGGGTGGGGCCCACCCGACGTTGGACCCGGGAACCGAGCGCCCCCCTCCCGGGTCGGTTACCGCCACTCTCTGCCCCCATGTCTCGCTACGTGTCGCCCCGACATCTTGCATGACAATGCCCAACGCAGTAATGAGTTGTGACCTGATTGGCTGGTTCTTTCGGAGCCCGACTCGTTCCACGTGTGGCCTCGTTCCCAATACTTATTGGTTTTTATTAAGAATTAATTTGACGAAAAATCTCGGGTTAATATATTCGTACTAATTTATAGAAAATTAATTCTTGATCACAAAAAAAAATTTAAATTAATATACTTGCAATAAATTTATCATGAATTAATTATTAGGTCATGAAAAATTTTAAATTAATATATCAGTGAACATTTATCACAAATTAATGTGGATTTTCTTACGTATGTCAAGCTCAGTAATTTCATGATAAATTGTGATCCACAAATTAGCTAAAGAAATTTATCACTGATTTATCATTTACAAACTTTGGTACAATTGGAAGTGAATTTGTTATAACTGTTATAACTGTATTAGTTGGGGTTTTTTTTGCGATGTTAACTTTTTTAAATTAATGAGTGTTTGATTAATTGATTAAAATATCTCGTGTTATGTAAAATAAATCCTTAAAAAGTATAATATATTTTATAGAATGAGCCCCCTTATTTATTTATTATTTGTTTTATAACGAGCGTTGGGATGAGTTTTTTAAGCCAGTGATCTCTTTCGGTTTCCATGGAAGGCATGCAAATGCCACCCCTGTCAGGGGAAGAACGCCCCAGGTTCAGCGCACGTGTCGCGTGGTTAAGGTGTTTGATCGGAGACGAAATAGGCAGCACGAGGGAGGGGGCGCCCCCCTTTTCTCTCAGTTCCGTTTCGCGTGCCCCCATCGGAATGAAGAAGGATCAGCGCTCTCTCGAAATGACACGCAGAGCTCGGACCTGATTATATGCGTTTGACGATCGAGTTAGGACGTCGAGCGAAGAAAGCTTGATCCATCCGATCGAGTCCAACCTAAGGCCCGATTGGCCCGTGGGTTTAGAGCCAATCTTAGGGCCTAGGTCCTGCTTTTGATCTATTTCTAGCGGGAGCTATTTTGTGACAGTGACCTGCGGTGTTATTGATAATCAAAAGCGAGCTAATACATGAGTATGGTGTCAAAAAGGATGACATTCATAGCATGAGAGCATCAATGATTTATCAATTACACCATATTTCACCATATTTGCATATTCTTTTGAGGCCATTTTTTGAAATATAAATGTTTGTCTTCAGTAATTACTCAATGTAACACTTGGCAAAGATCAATCGGTGTCATCAGATGGTCAAAGAGCCTAAGACACCTCGTTGGTATGGAGGAAAAAAAAAAATCCAAGTTTCATGTAGAATCACAATCTTTTTTCTAGGATCTATAATGGCTATTGAATAAACCAAGCAAATGATATTTTGGGGTTATGTCCGCCATTGCTTAGAATGGACAATAAGTAGATTTTTTAGGTAATAGGATTTATTATTGAAATGGGTGTTAATGGCGTGACAACATTTTTGTCTTTTTAAATAAACACGAGCATGGTTCCATCCAAAATGGAGTGAAAATAACCCCTTCCTAAATGAAAATTTCTAACTAATTGTAAACAACGTGGTAAATCACATCAATTCGCATGGCCATTGCATAGTTGGTAAGTCAATTTATGCTACAATTCACATAGGTTAACCTATGTAAAGAAATCAAAGAAAAAAGCTTATGTACAAAAATTGAGGGAAAATTTTTTAAAGCCAACCCCATAATATATACTTTCGCTACTCACACAGGCTCAATTTTGAGATTATTTATTTTGCAAAGAATGAATGATTTAAAAAATATTTTGTTAAAACATATGTGAGTACATTGGGTTTGCTCTCGTGAATGTAATTGGGCCTTCGCAGTTGATACTATTACTGGCCCAAAATCAATTAGAAGGCCCGACTCGGTGTGGCCTTTGAGTTTGAGGTGCTCTGCGAGTACATGCATGGGAACCGTACCAAGTGACTAGGCTACGGTCACGCCCGCGAGCTAGAACGATTTCCCACTGAATTTATCATTTACGGCTTCATGCCCAACAAGGAAAGATAAAAAAAAAAAAAAAAAAATTTAAAAACACAATCTTCGTAATTAAGAAAAAAATGACACAAATGATTTTTTGAATTTTCACTGAACATATAACGTCATTCATGAATTTTTAACTTGTAAAATGTGATCCTTAATCTTTATGTTTATACGTAACGTTATCTTTTAATTTATAACTTATTCAATATGATTTCCGAACTTTGGCGCATGTTCAAATTAGCCCCCGAATTCTATGAAAACTTTAAACTCGAATTAGAGAAAGCATAATAATGATTATTTACATATAGTCTGAGGATTAGATTGATTATCTACCAAAAGTGTAATGATCACATTAAATAAGGTAAAATTTCAGGGGCGATATTGTATATTGAGTTAAAGTTTACAGATCATATTGAACAAATTAAAAAATCAAGGACGATATCTTATATTAGACCAAATTATATGAACCACTTGTGTTATTCCTTCTTATAACGACTTCTTATAATGAAAACTTTCGAATATCTTGATAAAAGCATAACCTTTTGCATTCAGTAAACTTTATCCACAATTTGTCTAACGGCTCAAGAAACGCACAATGTTTTATCTAATTTTGACACCCGCCAAGCTTTCAGGTAAAAAGTGGTGGGGGGTTGGCTGAGATTGCCACCCTCCGAGTCCGACCACCACTAAAACGTTGTCGTTGGGGATGATTGCTTGAGAGTAGTGGAGTCGCTCCCAGCACAGCTGAGCAACAGGAAGACTTTAATTTATAATTCCATTTATTTCACTAAAAATGAATAATCTAATTTTTTTATGTAAAAACGATCGTTTATATTACTTAAAAAAATTATTAATGAAAATATCTATATATAAATTGTTATTGACAATGAAATTTTTTTCATTAATTAATTATTTCAAATTATATGAATAATTATTTTTAGGAAAACATTTTCCTAAACATATATTATCCATGAAACAAACGGGTCTAAATCTAATTTTATTTGAGTCAGACATAAATAAAGTTTGAAAATTCAACGTACTCAATTTATTATGATCTAATAAATATCGGATTCATCATGATATTGCGGTAGAAAGATGAAAATCCAATCAAACTTTTGTAGAATTTTCGGACTAGGTGGCCAGATAAGTTATGTGACCTTGTAGAAAACCCTCTCAAAGAACAAATCTTTATTGATTCCAAAGCTATAGAACATAAGCTAAGCTTCTGTCATCTAAAAGTTTAGATTTTTCTGAAAAAATGCTTGTTTATCTCTCTAGCGCCAAAATTTAGCGTGGGTCAACACATAAGTGCTATACTTTCGAAAGGTACACTTAAGCATCAAAATTAAAGAAAAATGTACACTTAAATGCCAACAAAGAGAACTTCTGATCAAATTACTGACGTGGTGGCTTCTCGACAAAATTTTAACTGATGTGGCAATTTATTTTAAAAATCATTCATGTGGCACTGACGTGGTCAGATAAGTCCAAAACGACGTCATTTTGGTCTAAATTTGATTTTCAATATAAGTGTTAACTAAATTAAGTTTTAAAAACTAAAAAAAAGAAAAAGAAAAAGAAAAAGATTGGATATGGGGCCATGGAGGCCCTTGCTGCCGCTCCCACCCCACCATCTCTAGAAAGGGTTGGTGGTGATGGGGTGAGGGTTGGTTGAGGTCATCGAGCCCCAGCTAGTGGTTGACGACCCTAGTCGATCGTTGGCGAAGGCTTGCGGGCCCACACTTAGATATGGAGTGATGAGTTGCAGGCCGCTCCTAGATCGGGCCAGGGTCTTACCCCAGCTAGCGGTGGCTCTTGGCCAGATCTTGGTGAGGGCCAGCAACCCTTGCCTGATTTTGGGGAGGGGTACGACCCCTTGCCCAAATCACCAAGAATTGTTCCCTGATTTAGGGGAAGGTTACGACTCCTCACCTTAGATTTGGGCAAGGCTTGCAGGCCTTCATTGGTGGTTGACTAGGGTCCTTGGCCATTGGCTAGGGCTTGGTGACACCGACCAACCCTCGCCCTACTGTCGCCGACTTGTTTCGGTGATGGTGGGGCGGTGGGGCCTTCTACGGCCCTAGATCCAATACCTTTTTTAATTTCTTTTTTAAATTTAGTTTGATTAAAATTTATATTAAAAATAAAATTTGGGGGCAAAACAACGTTGTTATAGGACAAGGATGGTGAGCAAACATTCTGGCAAGTCATGTAGACCGATTCTATTAATAAAATAATGCAACATTTGGATTTTTGACAACTCTTCGAAGTTGGCACATAAGTGTCCAGTTTTTTAAAAAAGTGGCACTTAAATGTAACTTTGAGAAGTTTTAACACTTTGTGTTTATTTGTGCCAAGTTTTGGTATTTGGGTTGTACTTCTTTCTTGATCTCTCACATTTTGTATCCTCTATCTTACTACATTTCTATAGATATATGAAATTAGGCCTTGGCTCGATCTTTTGGCATGTGGTCACAACTCATAGCAGACCTGCAGAAAGGAATTCTGCATTCTGTGCAATGGGTGCTGATCCCTTCAGCTTCACCATCTCTACGAGATATTGGAATGTCTAATCCTTCGATCACTTTAAGACAACAGTTTCCTTCACCAGTTGAAATTATTCGAAAGAGAAAGAATGTCGATGATGTCAACTTAATGTAATGAACCACTGGATCAATATAGTTCTGTTGCTTGATGGATTTTGCGAAGAATCACCTAAAGTTAGACAAGTTCAATCACAAAGATCTAGTTGTGTGCTTGGAACAACAAATAATAACTGTTTGTTCAGCTGTAAACAGACATATCAGCATGGATGTTTGGTGTTTCTTGTTGAACCAGCCAAAGCAAAGGTGTCTTTGTTTCTGATCACAGGTGGGTTAGTCCCGGGATGTTCTTCAAACGTAGAACTAAATCACGCTATTTTTCGTCAAGAAGTCACTTCGAATTCACAACCATAGTAAATGAAGACTCACCAAGGACACTGACAAAAGTGAGTCGAATGAATGAAAAATAGGGATGATGCTAGACGCACTCGCTGGACAAGACTGAAAAAAAAGCAAGCTCAGAGGTTTCACAAGTCAAGCAGCAGGCACCACTTATTCTACGCTTACAACCAACCCGAGAAATCATCCGCAATCGCAAAACAGAAGCCAAATTGAACCGATCGAGGCTCACACATCTCAAATTCAGTAGATAGACATAGATTCTCTAGTAGCATAAAAGGATTTTGGACCAGCCTGAAATCCAATGGCCACAAAGTGCGGTGACAGCTCAAGGAACAAGGTAGTGCAAGATCAAAGCGTTTTATGATTCAGAAGCCACTGTTTCCTTCTCATGATCGCCCTCGAGTTGGCTGAGATTGCCCTTCTCCTTGATGAGCTGAGTGTGGTGGTGCCTGCAGTAGAGTTTCCCCTCGTGGGCGACGTAGTTGGATGGGCTGATCACACACCCTCCGTGGGTGCATTTGAAGCAGCTCTTGTGGTACGGAGTCCCATTAACCGTCACCTGTATGCACGTCGATGAAAATGGTTGTACTGAAGTTGCAATTTGGGGTTCAACAAACTAGTCCAATGAGAACTTTTGCCACCTCGATGAAGCAGCCTTTGGATCAAGTCATGTCCTCGCATCACAAGTTCTATAAATACACCAGGAAATCCTTACCTTTTCGGTTGGGTAGACAGTGCTCTTACAGCCTACACATTTGTCTCGTGTTCCCCCGAACATACTGGAGACTTTGGTTGCTGCAGGTCTCTGTTCAAAGAAGATTTATTCAGGAGAACAACGACTGATTTAGCCAAACTGCAAAACTTTCAGGCAAGACCACAGTCGCGGTGAAATTACCTCTCCATCGATGGGTTTCTCTGGCTTTGCAATCTTGGGGGTTCCTAAGAGTACATTTTGTATGAAGGAAGAATCAGAGTGATCCTTTTTACAAGAGCAGAAACAGAGTAGTGCATGACTTGCGTGCTTCAATTTTTACCTTCAAAGCTTTTTTCGAGGCTGCCGGTTCTCTTGAAGAGCTGATCGAAATGTGGCCGGCAGTACAAGACTCCTTCGAATGAATTGTAGTTCCCAAGCTGCGTGTGCAATGTGCTTTAGCAAGTTTTCCAGAGTTTATATTTAATCCTCTGTTTACCAATAAACTGTAGCTATCTGTTTCCTGAAAAAGTCCCCTCTTACAATGATCATGATATCTGGCAATAAATCATGCGTGACCCCGGCCGCTTAGCGGGTCATGACAAATCATCATAACTCGCATGCACGGATGATCAGTCAAAAAGCTTATTATATGAGTTCGATCTAATGTTGTTGGGGCCGATCTTAAGGTTCTCAGCAAAGTTGCTGGCTAAATTGGAGTCGCCCCCACACATTTCTGCAAACTAAAGAGAACCCCCGAGCGAATATCATTCAGGATGTCCCATGCTAATGACTCCATGAAGAAGAGCACAAATTAAAGTTAAAGGAGCAACGGAATAAGCATCCTTTGCCTACAGCATCAAATTGAAGCATAAATTCAAGAGCGGAGTGGACTAGTCTGTACTGCGATCTACAGAAATGCAACTCTCTCGGACCTCTAAAATGGGGAATATATCAAACTCACATCTGATCACTTGTTAATCAATGAGAAATCCTTGAGATCTAACGGTTTTTATGATGACATACCTTGAGAGTCCCTTTGCAATGGTGGCATCTGAAGCAGGCCTTGTGGTAGATTCTGTTGTCAGCTGTGAGCTTGTCCACCAGATAGACGGTCTTCTCACAGGCCATGCACTTCTGGGTCGTTCCTGCAAATGCCATTCTCTCTCTCTCTCTCTCTCTCTCTCTCTCTCTCTCTCTGTGATTGTGTCTGTGAGTGTAAGGAGAAGGAGAGAGGAGAATGGAGTGTGTCTGTGAGTGTAAGGAGAAGGAGAAGGAGAATGGAGGATAAGAAAGGGAAGCCAAAAAAACAAGTGTTGGTTGGAAAGTTGATGATTAAAGTGGTGGCATTGGACAATCATTTTGGGTGAAGGGTCTAACAAAACCTTTTATGACATGTTTTACCTTTTTCCCCCCTTCTAGGTTAGTTAATGACCAAACACAAGATGGGCAGCAGGAAGCTTAAGTTGAGTAAGGATTAGAGAAAAATAATTCAGCCACTCCCTTTTTTATCTATCACGATCTTTTTAGTTGTCTATTTTAACTAATATTGAAGCAATTGGTGAGAAATTTCGAGAAACCAAAAGCCGAACTTCTCAAAAACTCATTAGTAAATTTCATCATAGATTGCTCTAATTAAACTGGACCAGCCTGGTTACTATGATAAACTTTTCCAAAGGGCACTGCTATGCTTTTAGCTGCATACCAGAAAAATATCTGGCAGATGTGACCCTAGAAGCAAAGGGGCCATGGAATAGAAACTTAGCTGGATTGCGCATGGAAAGGAGGTGAGGACCAGAGGGGAAATATAATTGAAGTCACTGAACCAAGCTGGAGGTGCATCGTCCTCCAACTGTTTGTTGTAAGGACTCATGTGAGTTGGCCCAATGATTGTCCATCAAATGCTCGCCCCCATCATGTCGCTTTGCATACACGTTCTTCAACTTTACTTTCCTCTCTCTTACATCACATTACTTTTCTTTTTTCTTTTTGGCTGAGGGCTCCAATCCCATCGACGATCCTTGTTTTGAGAAAAATTTCCTATCTGAAAATAGTTTCCTTACTTTTTTGGCTTTGGATTGTTTACAAAAAATAAGTTTACAGGAAATTTTTTACAGGTTATTTTTTCATAGTAAATGAAAAACATGAGTTTAAATTCAAGAAAATAATTTTGACAAAAAAATTCAAGAAAATAATTTCTTCTTTTTGAAAATTGAAGATCATTTTTTAAAAATATGACTAAATCTTGGTGTCTAGGCATGAGATCCCAACGCTTGTGCCTGAGTTATTAGAGATTAGGCTCGGGTCCACAAAAGCTTAGCCCAAAACTTCCGTGTCTATGCTAGGGTCCTTGGCAGCCATGCTCGAGCATCGAGCTATTGCCCTCAAATCACTAGCGCTTGGGCCCGAGATCAGCAAGGGTGGGCCTAATTCCTTGATGGTTGAGCTTGGATCCATAGAGGCTAGGCCCAAATATCGTGAGACCTTGCTCAAGATTCCGATGCTGGTACCCGAGTTCCCAACGGTCGTGCCTAGCTACTCAACTCTTGGCTCCTAGTCTAAAGTCCCTTGGTTCGATACTCGAGTTCCCAATGCTTGGGCTTGGCCGCTTGGGGACCTTGGCGGCCAAGCCTAACTCCTTTAAGGCTAGAGCCTAATCTTGATGCTCAAGCTAAAGTCTAGGTCCAGGACAGGACCTGGTGACCAATTTGAGTACCCTAAGGTTGGGTCTAGGACTTAAGCACCTACGCTAAAAGTACCCCAAGGTTGGCTCCAAGATCTAAGCACCCAAGTCCGAGTTCCATAAGACAATAAAAGAAAAGATAATTTACAATGATGTATCCCTCTCTAGGATCAAACAATGGAAAATAATTTTTATTTTGCTTTCATACTTCAATCAGCCAAAAGAATGTCTTCTCGTAAAATATCTTTCAAAAATATCAAATCTTCACTAAAAATATAGCATAAGCACCCAATAAATCTTAATTAAATATGGTAATCTCCCTGAGTCACGGGTAAGTATCAAAGCATATAAATCTGTAAATATGAACTCTTTTATCGTTCGAGAAAGGTTTCTCTCATTCTACTGCTACGTACGTTGCACGTCTATCTGGAGTTTTTCGTGAAGTGGAAAGGGAACGGGAAGGACAGTCGAAGGTAAAAAGAAGATCCAATGATATTTTCATGTACAAAGTGAAAAGCAAAAAGTGAATGCAAACGGATTAAAACATGGACATAGCGTGTTTCATTTTTACCTTATTCACCTTCATAGAAAACAAAAAGGATGAGAGGAGATTGCGGAAGAAACCAACTTCTTTCCACGTGGGGAACTTTTTGTTTGGGACAACATTACGGCATAGAAAAGTTACGATGCGTTATATGCATAATTGTCACGAACTTTCCCTTGAACAATTTGGGTAAATAAACGGCTAAAAAATACAGAAATCACAAACATACATGACACATATGTTGTACAAATGTGATTTAAAGTCAAATTTAGTGATTTCTGACTAAAATTGATTGGGAAGACCATATTGATAAATTATTAAAATGTTTAAAATTAAATTAGTAAAATCGAAAAATGTAAGGCTGAATTTCCATCATTCATTAGGTTTGGCAATTTTTTTTTTTTTCCAGTAATTATTCGTTCATGTAGATAGATCCCCCCGATGGACTTTCAATATCACGTCCTCTAATTTCGGAAAGATGTGATTTGACGAGCAGAAGGCTCCCAGCAATGTCTCTATCAGGAAAGCAACCTTTAAAACGATCCTCGCCCAAGTTTTCCGCATACTGCCAAAATGGATTCCTTTCCCTCAACATGGTTCTTCCCTTGCATCATTAGTAATTTGTTTCTCGACAGAATTATCAAAAATGACTTATAAAGCTCAAGATTACTCTCAAAAAATGTATTCTTATTGAAGAAAATTCTAAATTAAAGTAAAAGGATGAAAAGAAGTAGATTTCCTTTTTTTTTTAATATTTAATTTAGCTCTAGCTTATTACCGTGCCACTTAAGCTTTAAGCTTTCTAGGAGCTACTCCTACGCGTGTGTGCACTGTGCATCGAGTGCGCGTCGGATGGAAAGAGACTTATATTTTCAAGGGACTAGGACACGGTCCACTTCGGCAGAGAAAACTTGGGATTTAGGGCATGACACGAGCCAGAGACTCGGGGAGAAAAAGTTTACACATATCTATCTCACCAGTGTTCTTAACTTTTCCCTTTTTATTAGTGTCTTAAACTTAAGAAGACAAAGTTACGCGTAATAATCTGTTCAATTGGTGGTTGTAAAAGATGAATCCTAGCACTCAGACGGCTCTATCTCTCTCTCTCTCAGGACCTCCGGCTACCTCCTGTCTCGTGCACCTCCAAATCCAAGTGTTCAAATAGAATTTGAAGCGAAACAGGCGTTGTTTGAACCTTTTTATGACCTCACACCAAAGGGTTTGTTTTTGTAAGAGTATAAAGATTGCAGAGAAGGTTCGTTTCCTCGTTGGACTAGGTGGAACTTGTTAGAGCATGGAAAGGATTTGATTTAGAAGGCAACGGAATGTTTATTTTCATTGTTTGCAAGTGGAAGAGGAAGGAAATTGAAAAATCTCAAGAAAGGCTTCTGATGTTGAAATCCTAAGTAGGGCAAGAAACAGGGAAGATATTCCGTAGATAGGACCAGACATGTTCTGATAGTGAAAATTAGATAGCAGAAATCAAAATATGTATACCGTTAGATATTTATAGTGAAAGTAAGAATCAAAAACTGTCGTGTACGAATGTACCTTAAGATGCTCCTATTTCATCAGTATACTTTTATGTAAGGAGAAATGTATTAGAATTGCTTTAACTTGTGTACGGCGCTCACTTTAATATCATAATTTTCACGGGCTCACTTAAATACTACTTTTAAAAAAAACAATCACTTAAATGCCAATTTTGATCCGAATCCCCGGAAATTTGACGTGATAATATTTTATTAATTTATCAATTCTACGTGGCTTACCGACATGCCCAGTTAGCATATAGTCTCTAAATAACATCATGTAATAAGTTAAAAAAGTGATCACTTTAATGCTAGTCGTTGCCAAAAAAAAAAAGAAAAAGATTATTTCAGTGCCAATTGTTATTAAAAAGTGATCACTTCAATGCCAATCTTAATAAAAAAGTGATTAATTTAGTGCAAAAATGAATTTCTAAATGATATCGTATAACAAGTTAAGAAGTGATCATTTCAGTGTCAGTTATTGTAAAAAAAATGATTACCTCAATGTCAATTGTTGTTAAAAGGTGTTTATTTCAGTGTCAATCTTAATGAAAATGTGATAATTTTAGTGTCAAATTTTTAATTAGAAAAGTTACATAATTTCTCTAGCTGAAAATTTTCATCGGAGGCACTTAGTAATTATTTTTCTCCAATTTTGGCACTTAAGTGAGTTGGCAAAAAGTTATAGTACTAAAGTGAGCGCCATACATGAGTCAAGGCACTTTTGGTATATTTCTCCCTTTTATGTAGCAACGCTTGGAATATATTAGAAGTGATGAAGGTGATTCCGAATCTCTCCTTCTCTATATCAACATAAGCTCATCTTCACATCCCAAGAGGTGCCTGAAAAAGTGAATTTCAAGAAGGTAATATTGTTTGGAAGTTTGGATAAAGGCTTTGGTAGCTTGACTGTGGCTGCAAACATTCCACCAGGAGCCGAAGAAAAGCCGTCCCATACTGCGGATTTCTTGGTCAAAGGCAGCTTCGTACTGTTGCAGGAGCAAGGTGTTGGATCGTATCTGTTGCATGCGATTCATTTAAACTTGCTCCTATGTGAATGATTGGTGCACGATCATTCTTATGCAATGCTGCCCTGGCCTCACTTGTCACGGGTGCATCATTGTTGTTTCGAAATCTGCAACTGTTGTTCATGTCTCTATCGATATTGACCGGTATGTATAGAGAGATCTGTGTTACGTCATCTGGGTGATTGTGTTACTTTGGTCTCTTCCTTGTGTATACCATAGTAAACAGCGATGTAAAGCTCCTCAGAAATGGACCGCACGCAGATTGCAGAAAGTCATTTTGATTGCAGGAGGAAAGTATTTCAAGATCAGGTCTGTTTTGTCTTTTCTAGATAAAGTTTCACTGGAGTATAGATAGAATCTGAGACTGCTTAATGCTGGAAGAATGACAGATGTTAATGACTAATGCAAGTGAAGGTGGAGTGATACATAACGGAAGTGGAAATGTGACCGGCCCAGTGGTAGTGAACAGAATCTCACCTCACAATTCTGTCTGTGAAGCCACCTATCACTTAGCAGTCAATCCTATGCCAGAGCCCTCCCTGTTGATCATTTTTCTCTCCCTCTTTCTTGGCCATGGCTATGTTTACAACCACTGTTATTCTTCTCAACTCTGAGCTTCTTAATTCGAGGTCTCACCTTTTCAGAAAACTAGTCTGTCTTAACAAAATTGGACATTCTCCAAAACCCGAAGGAAGAAAATAGGGCCAGATGGTTATTATTGAGGGAGAGAAATCAAGACGCAACTGGCTGAAAGTGTATCCTGCAAGACCTTCACATTTACACGCGTGCTTCAGCTTTTGCTTCATATTCTCTCTCTCTCTCTCTCTCTCTCTCTTTCTCTCTCTTCCCCCGTATTTCCTTTATCATGTTGCTTTCTCTGTGTCCACGATACATTGGCTTCGTATGTATCCTCCATAACCCCAGCCCAAAATAATTTACATTATCGAGTCCTCAACCTCCAAGCCAGTTATCCCTTCCTGGAAATTACGCCGAATAGGAATCAAAAGTAGGCTTCCATATGTAATATCTAGTTGGAGATTCTTTCAAAGCCTTGTCTTGTCCCATTAGAAGAGAATGAGATGACCTTCGTTTATTCTCATATTCATTTCACCGTCATGTTTTATCTCATGCTGAGAATGAAACAGCACAAAGTGTCATTGTAGGTGAAATCAAATTAATTAACCAACCCTTCTTTCAGGACAATAACTCACAAGAAAATCTATCCCCAAAATGAGTCTCGAGCATCATCGATCAAGAAATACGTGGACGATAAACCAATGTCAAAATCAGTAGGGGAAGAAAACAACAGGAAGAAATTATAGATAAATGGGTCAAGACAGATTCCGACTGCAAGTAGTAATATTATATGGAGGAGTAAATTGAAAACTAAGTAATTCATCAGCCAGCTGCGTTTCTTTCACAGAGTAGATGCATATTAATTAAATGCTGCATCTTGATCAGCGGCCACTTTTCCAGACAAAAAAGGGAAATTCAAATTATGTTGCTTTCAGGACCACTTGGGTGAAATAAATACTAACACTTAATCAAAGGCCATGTCCATGTTCCTGAGTCGCCTCAAAAAGTTTCTGACTGACTTACCTTTCAATCCCTGGTTTTAGATTTTGTTTTGGAGATGTTGAATCTGCCTTAATCTGCTGCAATATCAAAGTCACAAGTTGAGAGGATCCTTTAAGTTCCTTTTCAAAAATGAAATGCAAACTCATTTGCGTAATATGTTTTGGCATTTTTACCTACGCAGATGAATCTATGTATGTTCATTTCAGTTCCTTGGAGATGAGTGAATATCATATCGATAAGGTTTGAAGTTTTAGAGGTTCGTCGGCAGACCAACTATTGCCAGGAGGTCAAGAAGGAACGATATGCTCCAGCAACTAAAAGCATCACCGATCTCTTTTAACGATGCCATTGCAATTGAAGAGCTTCTACACATTGTCCAGGGTTCTTCTGTGTTGCTCATTATTCCATGTATCGATGAACTAATAATCCTTCTCTTCACCATATGCTAGTGAAGCTAAATGAAACTACATTATCACCTAATTGTCTATACTTCTTGCAAACTATTGACATCTGTGAGGTACTTTGGATCGTTAGTGGAGATTTTATCATAGATTGATCACAAGGAATAACTTTTAAGGCAAGGATTCTGCCTCTGCCTCTGCCTCTCGTTCTCCCCCTTTTCTTTCCTTTCTTTTGTGCTCTGTCAATGGACCAGAGAGTTTCATTAGCGAAACACATCTCATGCAAGGGTTAATTTTTGCACACAGCTCCGGCTGCAATTTGGATCGTGATTTTACATGCCCTTTTCCAATATTAACTAAGGAAGTATTAAAGTCGTGACCATTTGAGTCTACATTTATCTCATCAAGTACTAAAGTAGTGGAGTAGCCACCGCAGTGATTGACTTCAAGTAAGAATCCCAACAGCCAGGCTTCTCACAAATGTCCACCCCAAAGTACAAGAAATACTTTGACGGACCATGCCCAACGGACCACATGCAATCATAGCTTAAAATTTGTGGGATCAGCATGAAACCCTCATGAATCATAGCTGCAATCGGCCCCAGTCCATGCGAATTGTACATACATCAAAATCAGGAGCGGTTCCCGCCACATATATGGCCAGAGAAATAGCCTCTTCCTGAGTCAATTTAAAAATATGTGTGATCAGCTTTCCCGTTCAATGACTGCTGAGTCAAGATCATCTACTCTGATGCCCTGACATCTATTGATATATAATTATCATCTCATTGCCATACTTGGAAACCATTGGAGACATGGTAAGGTAGTGCAACTTGATGAATGGGCAGTGCAGTCGAGGTCGACGGCCGATGGTTGATAGTTTCATATCCACTCAACGGGTCTGCAGAATAGAAGAAAGAAAAGCCCTTCAAAAGCTCATATGTAAAATGAACACCTTCATATAAATTTCTTCACAGTTTGCATTAATACTTATCCCGTCTCTTGTTTTTTTCCCATTCATGTATACCCACTTCCGCTTGAGGTCGTGAACCATGTAAGCCGTTTTGCAGAGTATGCGAAGTCTCTTCCTCACGTCTGAAAAAAGTTTGCAATGTATATGAATTCTCTTCCTTAATAATATAGAAATTCTCTTCCTTATGTATAAAAATTCTCATCCTTATCCATGTGGTATATGCAGAGGCCATTGCTAATTAATAAAATATGATAAATAGTAAGTAATTACTTAATGGTTTGTGTTTGCTTATAAAAGAATTGTGAAATCTTTTAATGAAAAAAATGTGTAGTTTTTTATGTATTGGTGGTTGCTCGTGTAGTTGTAGTGTCTATGTTCGTGATCTGAAGTCACATGTCAAATTATCATTGGCGAAACTTTATTTGGCTCATTAAACATATTATAAACCAACAGGGTTATAATGCCTTATAATTTATCAAAACATATAAGTAAGTCTTTTGCATTCATTGTGTCAATTAATTGCCACTCATTCTTATAAGATGCAAAATAGTCAATTCATGCATAAGATAGAGAATTGTCAATACATATGATCAGTAAATGCTTTGTGAATATTAGAGGGAATATGCTAGTTAGGTTTTGAATTCTTTCTTTATGTATGTGGCTAAGAATATAAAGGCTTATGTTACACCTTACCGCCGGAAGAAATCTCCCTCTGGTCATGCATATGTACCTCTATTTTTCATTATATTTTCTTTTGTTGGTTTCATAGCGTTATAGTACCTTCTGATCAATTTTATCCATTGCAGAGGTTGTGCATCTCAATTTCTCATCTCTATTTTACTACTTTTTTTCATGGATTATGATGAAAGTGAAAAATTAAGATAGAGGTATAGTGTTTTTCTAAATGTAATGTAAATATACTGATCTCAATAAGTAATTTTTTTTATTTGAAAAAGCAACAATTACACGTTTTACAATGCCATAATTCCTTAGTTTCCTATGACTCGCATTGGCTTCGCCATTCTACTTATCTCGACCGAGTTCTTCAAAAGATAGGTGATGTCCGATGAAGAGCAACGTGGAAAGAACAGGTTGATGTTGACCAAAATGAAGATTCCGAACATGGACAGAATTTGCCTACGTCGACAACAGGCATAGACGATTAGCATCCAATTAGGTTTAAATCATTAATGGTTGAGGATTAAAGTGACTAGGCTTGAGGTGTTTGATCGGCAGATTTCTTTCTTGAGGTGTTTGATCAATTTATCAATAGATTTCTTCCTTTTTTAAGATATTCATCAAACACCGATACACATTAAAAATTAGGCCACCAATCAATTCTTAGCTCTGATATCATTTGTTGGACATGTGTAGCAAAAATCCGATACCTTTACCTGAAGAGATTTTCATGGGAGTGTCTAAGTCTGCGCTCGTCAATATATTCAATTGGACTCACACTCATAAAAACTTAAGTTAATGAGTTGTGAATCAATTATGATATATTAACTACTCAAAACTACATCGATTTATTGTGGGACTTCTCTAAGACAACTCACACATTTATCCTTACAATCTTGTTGGTAACCATCTTCCATTCACATATTGAGCTTAGATTGAAGCCGCAACCAATGGCTTTTTTTTTTTTTTTTTTTTTTATAACCGATGCTAGATAACCCCAATAGGAACAACTTCTACGCTAGAGAGAGAAAATTAAGTGGACGCAATGCCCAAAGAGAATAAAGAATTTCCTTGCACAAATACACGAAACAATGCTGTAATGACAACTAGTCGCAAAACTAGTGGCTTTTCAATGGGAAGAATTTATACACACTGTTGAGGGTGCTTCATAGTAGCTGACAAGTCTATCGACGCGCGGACCCCTGGAGTGCCAAAAGTTGGCACGAAGGGACACTTAAGTGCCAAAAGTTACGAAAGGTACACTTAAGTGCCAAAATCGGAGCAAAGTGGATCACTTGAGTGCCAATCCGGCCAAAATCCGGCCAAATTGCATACGTGGCATTTTTCGGTGACTTCTTCTACTGAGGTGGCAAACATTTAAAAAAAAAAAAACCCACGTGGACGACAAAACGACGTCGTCCATCCACACTGAGTGAGCTGACCTAAACGACTTCGTTTTTCGTTGGTTTAAACGACGACCTGGCCATCGCCGTTTCTCCCCATCTGCGTTCTCTCCGTCGTCGCTGCCCTTCTCTCCGTCACCGTTCACGCCCGAGAGGTTGTCGTCGCCGCCGTTGTTGGTTGTCGTTGCCACTCAGATCGTTGGTCATCGTCCCCACTCACCATCGTCGCTCCTCCCGAGTTGGGGCCCTTCTTCTCCTCCCTTGTGATGAAATTATGGCTCGATTAGTTTATTAGGGCTTGATTAGTTTATTAGGGCGCTCGATTAGTTTATTAGGGCTCGATTATTTTATTAAGGCTCCGATGGAAATGCTGTTGAAATGTGCATGCTCTGTTTGGCTACTCCTTTGTGTGGAGATGCTCGCCTCGGTGGATAATTTCGTAGTCGAGGCTCGAGTGAGACAAAATATTGACTAATGTGGAACTAGGAACTAGTGTGTTTGAGCGAAAAGTTATTGAATCAGGTGACTGGAATAATGGCTCTCAAGTGCTCTGCAAAGAGCACACAACTTTGCTATCAATCTGCTTTTGTTCCTCTGCTTTTGTTCCTTTGATAATGATCTTTTGGTTATTTTTTAGTCTTCTTTCCTGATTGTTGTTGTTTCTAATCAAATAGTTGACAAATATGCAGGGAACATTGAGGAGTGCAAAATTTGTTGAAGCTTTCTATAAGTTCATTTACCTGCAAGGGACAAATTTGAAACCAGTAAGCACCTCCTTTTAAAGTATAGCTCTTTTGACATGTAGTATTAGTCTACTGTACAATAGATAAATTTAGGGCTTGGGCTGTGCTTGTTGTGGGGATTTGTGATTGTTCTGGGGACCTTTGCTTGTTATGGGGACCTCTGTTTTTGGTTTATATTTTAAGGGAAGGGAAGGCAAGGCAAGGCAAATAATTAAAGTGACGACCTCTTGGCTGTCATGTATGGGCATATTCTCAGTGTGGGGCCTTTTAATTAAAGTGGTGACCTCTTTTTGGCTGTCATATAGGGGCATATTGTCAATGTGGGGACCTATTTAATTAAAAGTCCATGAGAGTGAAAGGACTCCCATGTGCGATTGTCTATTGTTCTTTGTGGATGTGGTCCCAAAAATAATTATTCTTTGTCTTGTTCTTGGTGCGAAATGGCTCATGACAAGGATTATGTCGCTGTCATAGTTTGCTACGGTGGAGAATTTGTAATTGGAGAGGATGAGTGGGAGTATGAGGGTGGAAATGAGGGCACCATTTTTGTCGACATTAAGAAGGCATCTTATATAGGATTTGTTAGAGATATAGTAACTTATTTGCCTTGTAAAGTTCTGAAGTTGCTGTATTGTATTCCTGGGAAAGGTTTAATAGATGGTTTGAGAACCTTAGAAAATGATGACGGTTTTAGGGATATTCTATACCATTATCTTCATGGTGAAGAGGTAAAGATATATGTTGAGTACAATGAAAGTGAGGATGAAGATGATGATGAAGAAAGCACCCAAGTAGAACAAGAACAAGAAGGAAATGGTATTCAAGGTAATACTGACGTTAGGGTCGAAGGAAGGCAGGACAGAAATGATGGAGAGGAGAGGAGCGCATATGTCACAATTACTGGATTAGATTGGGAAGTAGCTGAATCAAGTGATGATGATAATGATGAAGGGTTTCCTGCTGCAAATTTCATAAGTGATAACGACGACGAGGAGCTTGTACAGTCAAGAAAAAAGCGAAGGGATTTTTTGACAGATAAATTTGCAGCTTTGCAGGTAGCTGATGAAGTTCCAAACAGGGCCGAAGGCCCTGTAGATGCTGTTGCCGCTGGTGAGGAGACTGATTATGAAGAAAGCCTTGACAATGTTACTTCCCAAGATGAGCTTGAAGAAGATGAAGGAGCTGTGCATAGAAGGAGAAAGAAAAAGTAAGTTTCCTTCTTATGATCCATCCATCTCCTTTCCTACCTTGTCGGTTGGTATGAAATTTCAAGATGCAAAACAATTTAGGGAAGCTATACTGAAGTCTTCCATTGCTGCACAGAGGAACATTGACTTTATTAGAAACACTAAGGCCTTTGTAAGAGCTAGGTGTTCACGAAAAATTGTCCATGGAAGATTTATGGTGCATTTGTTAGGAGAAGTGGATCTTTCCAGTTAGAGCGTACCAAGAGGAACATACTTGTTCCATTAATTTTGAAAATAAAAGGGTGACAAGTGCATGGTTGTCCAAGCACTTCTTTGATTTGATTAAGATGATGCCTCGGATGAATAGTACTCGGTTTAGGATCTTGGTGAAGGAGCAGGTTGGCATCAATATAAGCAGGAATCAATGCAAAAGAACGAAGCAAAAGGTGATGAAAATACTGATTGATCAGTACAACAATGAATATGGACAGGTGTGGGATTATGCTTGGGAGTGTAGGCTGCAGAATCCTTCAAGTAGAGTGTATGTAGAGGTTGTGGAGAGACCACTTCCTGATATTGGGACCAAGTTCGATAAGTTTTATGTTTGCTTCGATGCATGCGAGACGAGGATTTTTATCTGGTTGTAGACGGATTATAGGATTGGACGGGTGTTTTTGAAGGGCTTGTGCAAGGGAGAATTGCTAGCTGCAATTGGAAGAGATGCAAACAACCGAGATGTTTCCACCGGCTTGGGCTGTTGTGAAGGTAGAGAACAAGGACAACTGGTCCTGGTTCCTAAAAAATTTGATGGTTGATTTGGAGATAACAAATGGTGCAGGGTGGGCGTTCATAAGTGACCAACAAAAGGTACTTTTTGAAAGATTTGGTCAATTATTTGCTTGTTGACATCAACATGTCGTTTGCTTACATTTCATTTCTTATTTTGAATTATTGGAGGGATTGGTTCCAGCAGTAGCTGAGTTGTTACCTTATGCCAAGCATCGAATGTGTGCGCGGCACATATACGCAAACTGGGCAAAGAATTATAAAGGGGACAAGCTACAGTTCAAATTTTGGCAGCTAGCAAAGAGCACAAATATGGCTGACTTTAGGATGACCAAAGAAGAACTGCTCCAATTGACAAGGGAAGGTTATGATGCACTATTCCAAACGGGCGAAGTATTGGTGTAGGGTGTTCTTTAGCGAGGAATTCAAGTGTGATAACATCGATAACAACATCTGCGAAGCATTCAATGGGAGGATAATAGATGCCAGATGTAAACCAATTATCTCGATGCTTGAAGACATAAGGGTTATGGTCATGACTCGGTTGCATAAACAAAGGGATGGGGCTGCAAACTGGACTAGGCAATGTGGTCCCAGGATTGCTAAGAAATTGGATTAGAATTTGGCTGTAAGTAGTTATTGTCATCCCATTTGGAATGTGGATGAAGGATATGAGATAATGAAAGGCTCTGATAAGTATGTTGTCCATTTAGGTACGAGGAAGTGTTCATGTAGAGCATGGCAAGTAAGTGGAATTCCTTGTGCACATGCCATATGTGCCATTCAATTGAAGGGCCACAACACAGAAGACTACCTTAATGATTGGTACAAGAAACCGAGATATCTTGCTTCGTACCAATACATGTTGCAGCCAATTAGAGGTACCAAGTTACGGGAGCCAACGGATCACGAAGCACCTCAACCTTTGCCACTAAAGAAGAGAATGGGAAGACCAAAGCGAAACCGAAGAATGACGGAGGGAGAGGTCTCAAGTCAGCGTAGGATGAGTAGGACGGGTGTAAAGATGAAGTGCTCTTTTTGCCACATAGCAGGGCACAATACTAAAGGCTATCAATTAAGGAAGCAGCAGGAACAGTTGAGGCCAGTCGAAGGGCCTACTGAAGGGACAGTTGGAGTTGGAGAAGGACAAACAGAAATGCGAAGTGAGTCGTCTGTTCTTCAATCGACGACAATAAACCCAGTAAGTCATGACAATTATTGTTTATGTTACTTTATAACCTGAACAGATATGTACAGCTGATTGACATAATGTTTTTGTCTTTGTCAGGTTAGGAGAATGACATGTGAAGAATTGGTTGAAGCCCCCGCTATACCTGAAACTGAAGGGTCTGTTCAAACAAGGCAAGGTAGACAGCCAGCTCAAGAACTGGCCGAAGCAACTGGAGGGCTAGTTAAGTCAACCGTTCTTCAGCAGAAGCAAAGAAAAAAATACCCGATAACTTAAATAATTTGTGTTTAGTTTTCTTTTACAATGGCTTGATGTTATATTTATGATGTCCTTTGTCTTTTTCTCAGGTTCAAAGAAGGCAAGTTAGAGCTCAGCTGTCAACAGAGGGCCCAACTGAAGGGTCACCACAAGATCCATCACGACAAAGGCCACTAGAAGGGCCACCACAAAAGTCAACAGAAGGTGTCATTGAAGTTGAAGGGCTAAATAGAAAAACAACCAAAAGAAAGCCAAATCAAGAGCCACCTACAAGAAGGCCATCTACAAGAGGCCGCCTAGCTGCTGAAGAATGCCAAGAAGAAGCCCCTATTGTAGCTGAACAGCCACAACAAGAGCCCAAGAAATCACATGCAAGAAGAAGGGCTAACCAATCACAAGTATCTGAAACTGACGTTCCCCTTCGAACAAAAGGAGCTCTTGGAAATAGGCTAAAACAGTATGGTTATGGGCTTTATACGGATGAGCGTTAAGGGAACAGTTATTCTCAATGTAAGTTTTATAAGCTAGGCTATATTTAATTTAATTTATGGTGCAAAAAAAGTTAATAATTGAGTTTTCTTTTTCTTTTTGAAGCACAGGAGAAGTTCGGAGGTTCTTATCTCTCAAGGCCGAATCGAAGAATCAATGGCTGCGCCAACTAAGAAGAAGAAGACATTGGCTGCGCCAACAACAAAGAAGAGTAAGAAGAACCCAATTACAAGTCCATCTCGAATCGGTTAGGCCTACAACAGGTTGCGAGATCCAGCTCTAGCTCCTTCTCAATCGGTTCAACCTAGGACAATTGCACCTCCACCTCCATCGGAATCAACGCATCTCGAGACAGGTTGAAGATGAAATCTCACGTCCGAGTTAGAAAAAGCACAAGGATTATGAATCAAGTGAAAGGAGCACGGACAGGAGGCATTGTGCATATTGATTAATGAAATGGGATGGGATATGGTTTGTGGGGTTGAGGAGTCAATTACTGTGGATGTTTGTTTTCTTTTAAATAGTTTGTCATCGACTTTGTTAGACTTCATTTCAATATCAATGAAACAATCTTGTTGCTACCTTTGGTGCTTTTTTTGTAATTTGTTTTTACTTTTACTTACTGCTTTCTGCTTTTGGTGGTGGATCTGTGGTTGTGACTGGGGTGCTTGTGTGGCTAGTGGTGGATCTGTGGTTGTGACTAGGGTGCTTGTGTGGCTGGTGGTGGCGGTTGGTGAAGCCTGATGGTGGTGGGTCCACTATGTGGATTGGGTTGGGGCATTTTATTGCAGTTAGTATAAACCCCTTTTGCAACAGACCCATGACCCACCACCAACAGTGGCTGCTAAGATGTAAGTGTGCTCATCTTGCACCAGGTAGTGGTAGTGCTGGTGCAAGTTGGTGTAAGGCATTAGGAACTTCTGGCGCGAGAATACCGGCGGCATAGTGGTGGCTCAAGTGGATGCCAGGGATGCTTGATGTGGCTGGTGGTGATGGGCTGGAGGTCGATGGTGGCCGGTGGTGGGCGGTCGTGGTGGGCGATAGCGGTGATCGGCTGGTGTAGTTTATAGTTTAGTAAACAAACAAAATTGACACTTAACCGATCACATTCTAAAAACCCGACACTTAAGTGTTCACTCTTAATCACAAATGGCACTTAAGTGATCACTTTTGATACTAACTTGACACTTAAATGACTTTTTTTTTTTTTTTTTTTATCGCGACTAGCACTTAAGTGATCACTATGTACAACTTATAGCACTCGAGTAATCACTCATGTCATTCTATGTAAATGGGTGATTTGCGGCAAACCGAGAGAAGCCGCTTGCTTTATATATACGAATGTTGAACAACTGCCAACTCCATTCAATTCATTGCTACTGGTTTACATTCAGTTGAAGGAAAGAAGTCACCACAACACATCCACCCAATATACATTCCATCATTACCGATTTATATTCGAGAATAAGCGAAAATATAGCACAAACAGCATCCCATTCATTCAAACAGCATCTCATTCATTCATTCATTCCCTTTCCTTGACCTCATTTACAACTATGGCGATCGGAGAAACTTCTTCTCATCTTCCAATACTTTACATTTCATCACAAAGTAGGATAGAGAAAAAAACAGCAACACAAGAAACACTCGGTAACACTTCCGTTCAATATTCATCTTTGAAACTTCATTCTTCAAATGGTTAGCAGAAGATGCTTGAGCTTGCATTGAGTCAACCTCGTCCAAGTCGTCCACAGGTGTAGATGGAGGTTGATGACATCTATCAAGTAGGTCCAATATCACCTCTGTGGCTCGGTGAGAGAATTTCGCATCAACCCATTCGAAATATTTGCACTTCGACCCTTCTCTGTATCGGGCACATCCATAGAATCTTCTCCCAGGATTCCTTCGAGTCCACGATGTTCTTCTTGGACTTGGTAACCCACAAAAACAGAAACGCTCGTCTTCTTCTTTGCTTCGGCGAGAGAAATTTGAGCCGCTGCTAAAAGTCCTACTCTCCATCCCCAAAATCCGACCGTAGAATTTGGGGCAAATCGAGTAAGGGTTCAGGATTAGGGCTCCCAACGCTTCAATGGCAATTTGCCTGATTTAGGGTTTTCGATTTGGGGCAATGGGGGGGAGACGATGTCGTTTTTGCTGATTTAAGGGCTCTATTTCGGCCAACCTGAGGAGACGACGTCGTTCTGGGTTCATTAGAGCTGACTCAGCACTCCGGCGAGCCACCTCGACGAGAAATAATCATATTTTATTGCCACGTATGATTTCCGGCTGCCTTTGCCGGAGGTGACACTCAGGTGTCCCACTTTTCTTACAAAGTGGCACTTAAGTGTCACTTTCGTAACTTTTGGCACTTATGTGTCCCTTCGTGCCAACTTTTGGCACTTGAAGCGTTCTTCTGCCCAAGTCTATCACTACCTACATTTCATAGCAAACGCCCGTAAACGAAGTGTGAATTATAAAGCGTATCTCGAGAAGAGGCCCTACCAATTGTTGAATAAGCAATGAAAACAAAGGTCCATATGTCATGTTTTAGCTAGCTAACGAAGGACCCACATTTATCAACTAAAAGGACCTTTCATCCAACATTGACCTAGGTTGGACTTCGATGAATCTGCTAATTGAAATTATAGCAAATTATAGTAGACGCTTTGAATAAAGTTGGAAAGGGAAAAAAACGAGATTGGACAAAACATAGACATGTATCTGGAAATAGAATTAAAATTAATTGGGGACCATGTCAATAATGAGCTTATATATATGTTGGAAGGTGCTGTTTCTTGGCGGTTGTCTCTGAATTTGGTGGGATGGAGTTTTCATGCTCGCATTAAAAAAATAGTATTACCAAATTCCTTTATTTTTGCACTAGTATGAGCAGGTTTAGACAATTCATGAAACTGTTAGTAGGACATAGAAGCGCCAAAATAATCTTTGCCCGGATTCCATGAATTGCGTGCAATCATAACCATCGATGACAAACTTCGATCGTTGCAATTGATCTTTCGGACCGGGTCCAAGCAAGAATAGAGCCCCACAGCAGAGGTAGATGGATATGTATCAGTGGACTCTTTTGCATGTATGGCCAGACGATGTCATTTTCAGAGGCTAAGTCGATGGTGGAAAAAGGGGTTGGCCGGCTTCGCTGTTCATCGACTACTGATTCTACTTCTATTCCTACAACGATCTCTTTGTTTCTTCTTGCCTTGCTTTCATATCAACCCACTTTCCTTGGGCTTGGAGTCACGAAACTCGCAAGGATGAGTTTTGCAGAGTTTCAATCCCGCCACTTGCTTCTTGCTATTGGTCTTGCGCTGTGGTTTAACCAAGTCTTATACACCACCAATGAAATGGAAAGACTAGCGCTACTCGCATTTAAGGCTGGCATAATTGGAGATCCTTTTGGCGTGCTCAACTCATGAAATGATAGCATTGGGTTTTGCCAGTGGTATGGCGTTACATGCAGCCAGTGACACCAGAGGGTCACGGTCTTGGATTTGTGATCACGTGGACACTCTCGATCAATCTCTCCTCATATTAAGAATTTGAGCTTCTTAAGAGAATTACGGCTCCAAAACAACAGTCTCAGTCATGAAATCCCTACACAAGTCGGCCAGTTATGCCCCCTTTGTATCTTACTACTAGCCAACAATTCATTGGTCGGAGAAATTCCCAAAAACATATCAATTTGCTCTAATTTTGTCAGCCTTGTCCTTCAATTCAACCAACTAATAAGAGAAATTCCTACATAAATTGGTTCATTATCAAAGCTGCGGTTTTTTTGTTTGTATAGTAATAACCTCACTGGAATTGTGTATTCGTCCATAGGGAACTTATCCTCACTTGAGGTCCTTTCTTTAACTCTGAACAACTTGGGCAGGAGCATTCTGCAAGTTCTAGGCCACTTGACAAACTTGCAAGTCTTTGCCTTTGGAGGAAATAGATTATTGGGTACAATTCCATCTTCTTTATTTAGTCTCACTTCACTAGTTCAGTTTGATGCTGGAAACAACCGACTACAGGGGATTCTACTTGTAGGCATAGGCCTCAAGCTCCTAGATCTTGAATTTTTTAGCGTTCTTGGGAACCAACTCGAGGGGCCGATTCCTCCCTCAATATCAAATTGCACAAAGCTAGATAAGCTTCAACTTGGAGATAACGAATTTGCAGGGAAAGTATCTTCTTTGGAAAATTTGTATAGGCTTAGTTGGCTTCAAGTCTATATTAATTAGCTTAAAAGTGGAAAACCAAACGACTTGAGCTTCCTTTGCTTGTTAACTAATAGCACCAAATTACAGTATGTGGGCATTCGCAGGAACAAGTTTGGTGGGGTGATACCAAAATGCGTAGCTAATTTATCCACCACTCTCACAATATTTACTTTAAGTGAAAATCAAATATCCAGTGGGATTCTAAAAGAAATCAGGAATTTGTCAAGTTGAGATTATTGGCTATGGGTCTCAACCCGCTTTCAGCCTTCAGGTGTTATTCCCTCAAAGTTGGGGAATCTACAAAATCTAGCAACGCTGCACTTAAGTTATAGCAACCCGGGAGGGACTATCCCATCTTTATGGGGAAATCTAACCAAGTTGATTCAACTATATCTTGATGGGAACAACTTTCGTGGGAAACTAACTTTCGTGGGCAAATTCCTCTGCATCAATCAAATTGCCAATCTCTTAATCTACTTGACTTGTCTAATAACTTATAGGTCTCTCATCATTTGCGATCGTCTTGAACTTGTCTTTTAACCATTTGACCACGACGAAATGCTTCAGGGAGTTGAAAATAAGCGTAGATCTAGAGATTGGTTCTACCCATAGAAGTTGCCAACTTGAGAGCTTTGATTGCTTTGGATATCTTGGACAATTTGTTGGTAGGTGAAATCCCAACTAGTTTAGGTGACAATAATGAAGATGGGGGCAACCTCTTCCACGAGTCAATTCCTTAATCAATCAAATCCTTAGGAGGTATTGAAGAACTAGATCTTTCACGCAACAATTTGTTTGGTTGGATTCCAGAATTCTTAGAGGTATTTCATTTCTTGAAACTTTTGAATTTATCGTACAAAAATTTTGAAGGCATGCTGTTGCCACGCCTTGAATCTCAAGTGCGCGCATATTCCTCGATGGTTGACTAAATTGCAACGTTCCCATGACGCGTCGCCGACCCTAAACGATTCATGCATATGCGGAAGCGAAATAAACATTCTCCACACAACCAACACATGGGATAGAAAAGCAGGATAGTCAATCAACACAAAACATATTTTATAAACATATATGGTGTATTTACATAAGTCTATAACAAAAAGCCTAACTCCAAAAAGAAGAGCTACTAAGCCATCTAGGCATTAGACTCCTCATCCATGGGCTTCGGGGGCTTCGGGTCCACCACGACACACCGTCAGGGGTGTTGAGATCCATGGGATGCACTACCTCCCACTGCCCGGTCCCAACGGGAGGCCCGTCGAAACCCAGTAGGGGACCCTCCCGACCCCCTTGAGGAAAGCCAATGAACCATGCTATGTATCGGTGAGGAACCAACTGGGGTAGGGAGGAAGGTGAACTCAAAATCCATCGTCTACGGGACCCGTATCAAATGTGACACTCCTCCATCTAGGGACCTAAAAAAGTTGAACCACGATGGAGTGAGACAATATTTCAACGAGTTCATGCTGTAAACCTCGATTAGGAAGAAAATATACCTAAAGGTAGCCTAAACACCATCGAATGAGACTTACCTCGCCTTAGTACCTCCATGCACGTCAATACAATTCATATAATATAGGCACACAATCAAGGTATTTGATAATTGAAACACTTCACATATCAATCAATCATAGGGGTCCCGATTATAAGGCTAAATCTTTATGTCAAGTCCCATTCCGTGCCACACAATTTTGTCCCATAATCAGGTGTGGTCAATTCACTTATTCAAGCGTTTCAATTAGTTATGACCCAATGACCACGGCTAACTTAACATTCAGAGGTCATCCGGCATAGTCGGGCGTTGTCTCGCACCATCGAGCACGGCAACATCTATATCTAAACGGCATTCCCGAAGGAGCATTGACCCAGCCTCCATTGCGACCGGCATTCGTTAACTTGGGGCATTCCCGAAAGAGTATTATCCAGCATAAAAGCTTGTGATAGGTTTCGATAATGATTCCATGCATATCCAATATCGGCCAAGGACATCATGCTTTGCACTCAAATGCCTCAATTAAAATAATGTGCTTGGCCTATTTTTTTAAAATTAAAAATACCAGGTCAAATAGGTGTGCGTGGACATATGGTTAAATCGAATCATAAAGCGCGTTATCATTTCATTTTAAAATCCCACGTTTTTATATAGTACTAAAAATATTTTTAGTGTAAGAAACTGACACCTGGAATTTTTCTAATTAAATCAAAATCTCATATTTTTGAAATAATAATTCCAAAAATTAACACTCAGCATCAAATTGCACAAAGTAACACTCAATTGCATAATTAAACCACGCCATGACGATTAGCACAAAATTCCGATGACCGGCTATCCCGGTATAATTTCCAGAAAATAATAGATAATTAAATAAATTATAAAATAATTCAATAAATGCAAAATAATTAAATAAATTACTAATTAAGCTATATACACTAATCTAACCACCTAATTTGACTTAATTAAATAATCTACTAATCTAACTAAATCACATAATCCAATTAACCTCTAATTAAACTAATCTAACCACGTAATGAATCTAATTAACTATCTAAATCGCTAATTACACTAACTAATCCTCCTAACTCAATCTTAGTCTAAACTAATCCTCCTCTAAGTATAATTAACCTCTTAAGTAAGGTTTATGAAGTAAACTCACCGGTTTAACGAGCCGATGAGTTTAGGGCGATGGCGACACAAAGGCAAGCGAGACTCGGATCTACGGCGACACCAAGAGAGGACTGGAAGGGCCTGGAAATGGCCAAGCAAGCCTCATGGCTCAAGCTGGCCTTCGGTTTTATGGTTGAACCGAAGAAGCTGGTTGAGCAGCGGGCCGGCATGGGAATGAGCACGGTGGGGCTAGGCGATGATGGTAGTGGCTTGGGGACGGCCACAGGCGACCAGACGGCGGCGATGAGCGGCCAAGAACAGCGAAACTGGCGTCGAGTTGGCGCGAGACATGGTTGGAGTCGCAAATGGGAACGGGTGCGTGGGCGGAGGCAGGCTGGCGCTTGAGCGGCTCGGACGGGCGTGAGGCGATCTGGTGGTGGCTGGCTTGGCTGTTGCTAGTTCGATAAGGGGCTTGGCTAGTCTACTAGTTCTCTGCTCTTGATTCAGCAACAATGGAGAGGAATGAAGCAAGGAAGAAGAATGTAGAGCTGTTGCTGAAGGAGGGGACAAAGAGCCACAAAAGTCCACCACAAATATCTAAAACACTCAATTAGCTGCCCCCACTAGCTTCAACCTCATTCACAGCCAATTTTCCTTCCTCAAATCTTCCTAAGCAAGCCAAGATGATGCTGAAATGTTGCAGCCCCCCATGGCCTACGAATTTCAAGCTTCCAACTTCAATTTCACACCAAATCTCTCCAATTCAATGGCAAAAAATGCCAAGGTAGGAGCCTGCACCAAATTCTTGCATTCCCATCACCATTTGATCCAACTTGGAGGCCAAAATTTCACACAAAAATGGCCCTCCAAATTTCGTGGTTTAAATCGTCCAATTTTGATTTTTTGCCTAAAACTCGGGCTCGTCGAAAATTCTTCAAAGGATGAGTCGACGTCCTAAAAATAAATCGTGATATGTCATAACTTTCGATTTTTGAGACTGAGTTCAATTTCGTGGTTAATTTCAACTGGATGCGATTTTAGCGTGACCTAATCTACTGAGTAGCTTTTAGGAAATTTCAACGTATTTCACCCGTGGTTGATTATTTTCGATCCATAGTGTACATTTTTGACTCATAGGTGACTCTCGGTTGTTGTAAAAATCTCAAAATTTCAATTACGGGCAAAGGGTACAAAATCGACAGAAAAGTCGGTCTAGTGTCGTTCAACGCAAATTTTGCAATCGGGTGGAATCACCCACCATTTAATTACATGCTTCAGTCGAATCGACCTATCTCTGGTCTCTAATCAATTTTAATGGTGCTGTAGTAACCATTGCAGATTAGCACGGTCGAGCAGTTGATTTCTGATCGAATTCTCAAGTCAGTCGCGTTTATATTCCTTAATGGTTTCACCAAATAGATTAGTTTTCTCATGAGTGATTAGTTCAGAGAAAAAGACTATAGGCGCGTTGATGAAAAGCCCAATTCGTATAGTTGAAAGCAGGGTCGAAAATTAGGATGTCTCAACTGCCACGTGAAGGAGTCTTTAAAAATACTACCGGTACCTCTATTATTGGAAACAATAAGCTCTGCGGTGGATTACCAGACTTTCACCTACCTAACTGCATGGCTAAAAGTTCCAATGGGAGAAAGATCAACATAGTGTTATTGTCCACTTCCATTACTTTCGGAGCTCTTGGAATAGCACTTATTTTAGCTTTAATATATATTTGTTGGTTGAAGAAGAAAGTAAATGAATTGATTTCGAGTTGAATGGATGATTCACGTCCAAACATATCTTCTTCTTCTTCTTTTTTTTTTTTTTTGTGAAGACCAAACATATCTTATTGAATACTCCTAAAAGCAACCGATGGTTTTTCTTCAACAAATTTGATTGGTGGTGGAAGCTTTGGTTCTATTTATTAGGGGAAACCTGAAGACAATGGAATTGTTGTTGCTGTAAAGGTGCTTCATTTTGTTCGTCATGGTGCTTCAAAAAGCTTTATGGTCGAGTGTGAGGCATTAAAGAACATTAAAATCAAAATCTTTTGAAGATATTGGAAGTTTGCTCAGGTAGTGATTATCAAGGAAATGATTTTTAGGTGCTAGTCTATCAATTCATGGAAAATGGAAGCTTGGAGCGGTGGCTCCACCCGAACGCAGCATTATCTCGTGGGAAAGAGCTCCCAAGAAACTTGAATTTCATTCAGAGGATAAATATTGCTATTGACGTTGCTTCTGCACTGGATTATCTTCATCACCAGTGCCACATCTTCATCGTTCATTATGATCGAAAACCAAGCAACATCCTCTTAGATGCTAAGATGGTTGCACATGTTGATGACTTTGGACTAGCGAAATTCCTTCTTGGATCATCCATTGATGTCGTAGCTAGTCAAATGAGCTCAATGGGTTTAGAGGGATAATTGGTTATGCTCCACTTGGTAATCTCTCTCTCTCTCTCTCTCTCTCCCCCCCGGTATTATGTATGGTAGCTAATGATAACTATTATAGTCTTATGCAATAGATTCCAATTTGATGATCCGCAGTTCAATTTGGCATGCATTATGATCTAAATTTATGGTGGAGTATGCATTAGGGTGTGAGATTTCATGAGAAGGCGCCGTCTATAGTAACGATATTCTCTTAATGGAGATGTTCACAGGATTGAGTCCCACCAACGACACATTTAAAGAAAATTTAACTCTTCAAAATTTCATTGCAAAAGTTTTGCTTGAGCGAGTACTAGAAATTACGGACAACATTTTGCTTCAAGAAATAGAGAGCCATTTGGGCCCCTTTGAACCTAGGCATTGCCTTCTTGAAAGCCATGGCACAATTCAAGAGTGTTTGGCCATGGTGTATAATGTTGGAGTTGTTTGTTCTTATGAAGTGTCTGGAAGATGGATGAGCTTCAAATGAGTTGCAAATCAGCTGCATCAAATTAGGAGGAAACTCTTTGCATTGGGTTCATATGGAGAAGATGCACGCCTAACAGTTTAGATATAGCTATTGCACGACTAGGGTTGTTTACGCAAATAGAAAAGGACAGGTAAAATCTTAATTGCGATGAGAGTCAATCAATCTTTTTTCCTTAATATGACAGTTGAACATTATTCCCCATCTATATTTACACATATTCAAATTAGAACAAGGCTTGCGGTGCACACACATTCTTGTGTACTGTTGGTTCACTTCAAACTTTGTTCTGGTGCCATAGCATTCTAAAATGGATCTAGAATAAATTGTCCTGCTTGTCTTTTTCTTTTCATTTGTAGGATGCTCATTAAGAGGAATTGCAATCAATTAACTGGCGGGAATCTTATTCACAGGATAGCTTGGTTTATGCATATTGACTAAGAATGGCTCGCCGTTGCTTTGTTTCGAAATGATCCAATATCAGGAATTTATCTCAATTCCTAAAGCTATATTCATTCAGCTACAAGCAAAATTGTTGCTTTGTTGGGTGAGGAAGGATGTATAGTTTTTGGATTCAGTGTTCTAGCATACGATAATCTGAGGACACAAATTGACACTTGATCTGCGTGGTAAGAATTATCCGAGAATGCTTTTAGTAGAATTGTGTAACTTGAGTGTGTTCAATATTTGGGGGTGCATGTGCAAAATTTTCAACACTGCTATTTCTAAAGTTACTTAGGGCATGTTTGGTACTGTTCTATTCAAAAATTGTTCTTGAGAACAGAAATAGAAAAAACTATTTTTGTTCAAGGGAACAATTTTTGAAAAGAAGAACGCGTTTGGTAATTGCGTAAAATTTCTTTCCTGGAATAGAAAAAAAACAGAAACATGTTTGATAAACTTGTATAATTTTTTTATTTCTTTTAATTTTTAAATATTTTTATTTTATTCTTTCTTTTTTTCTTTTTCTTTTTCTCTTTGGTTGGTCGCCGGCTCACTTTGGGCCGGGGTGAGGCCCTGCGAGGTCGGCCTCGCCCAGGCGGCGCGAGGTTGGCCTTGCCCTAGCCTGGCGAGGCCCGGCCTCGTGCTTGGTTGGGGAGGCCGAGCTTTGCCGTGGCCGCGCGAGGCTTGGTCTCACCTGGGCTGGGTGAGGCCGACCTTGCCTAGATCTGGCGAGGTCGGCCTCGCACGGCAAGGTGAGGCTTGGGCCGACGAGCCTTGCCGTGGCTCGGCCTCTTCGAGGGCCGGCTGTGACATCCTGGATTTTTCATTTCTGCTTTCAATTAAATTAATCGGGCATTTTCTTGACACGCCTATAGGGATGTTTTCAAAGCTGATCACTCTTGAGATAATTAGACTATCTAGGGAAGCCATTAAGGAATTTTAAGGCAATAGACTTGAGAATTCGACGAAGAATCGACTTATCAACCGTGCTCATCTTTAGAGGCCATTACGGCACAGTTAAAAATTGATTTGAGATCAGAGATAGGTCGGTTTGACTGAGATGTGTGGCTGATCGTGGGTGACTCCACTAAATTGGAAAATTCTCGTCGACTAGCACTAATTTGATTTTTCTGTCGTTTTTGTACTCTGTGTCCGTATTTGAATCCTTGAGATTTTCATGACAACCGAGAGTCGCCAATGAGTCGAGTGGGTTTATTGTGGCTCGAAGAAAATTGACCACGGGTCATTTGCATTAAAAAATTTCTGAAAGTTACCCGATAGCCTAGGTCATGCTAAAAACACGCTAGAGTGAAATTAACTGCCAATTTAAGTCTGATTTCAAAAATTGAAAATTCTTTCATGTCATAATAAATTCTAGGAACATCAACTCAGTCTCAGAAGATTTTTCTGTAACCCGAGACTTTTTGGGAAAAAGTCGGCATAAGACCGTTTTTGTTTAGAAAAAGGCCGAGATCTTTTTTTGGTCGCAAAATTGGGAAGCAAGATGGATCCATAGGTGAGGAAAAATATCAATTGGAGCATTGAGGTGTCAATTGAAATTATTGAGGCCAAATGAGATTGGATTGTAAAGGAATTAAGTCCAATTGAAGCCATCCCCTCCCAAATTCGTATGCCCCCATTCACCACCATTTTGGACCACTTCAAGGTTGCAAAGTGAGGTGGCTTGGTGGCTGAATTGCAGCCAAGGGATCCTAGCTTGGTGGGCAAACTCAAGGAGACAACCTTGTGGAAAAATTGACCATGGTGGCCCCCCCTAGCCTCTCTTCCCTCACAAGCCAACTGGCCATCCCTCTTGCTCTCCACTCTCTTCATTTTTGACCAGCAGCAAGTCTTCGGACCGCCTGGAACGCCGCTCGTTGCCTTCGCACGTCGTTCGCCCGCGAGAATTGCCTGCGCGAGAGCCGCCCGCACCCGTCGCCCTTGCCGCGCCTTAGCTGTGTCCCCCGTGTGTCCCAACTCCTGGCTGAGCTCAACCGAAGCTTGTTCGGCCACCGTGGACCATTGTGCACCCTCGCCTCAGCTGCCGGAGCTCTTCCTAGCCGTTGTTGGTCTTTGCACACCTCAACTGGCCCTGGATTAGCCTCATCCAGTAGTAATCAGTGAACAAAAGAAGTGGGTTTCCAGCCGGCTCCAAAGCCCATTTTTAGGTGGTCCCGAGCCTTGGTTGCTTGGCCCACCTTGAGGAAAGTCGTTCCCCACAACGTTCCTGTCAGTTTGATCCAAACCTTTCGTTAATTGGGTGAGTTGTGCTCATTAAACCTTAATTAGTATGCTAATGACGCTTAGTGGATAATTAATTTAAGTTAAGTAGGTTTATGTGGATAGTTAGATGTAATTAACAAAATTAGATTAGATAATGATGCATGTTAGGTGGTTAGACATTGTAGTTAGCGAGTAAATAGGCTCAAGTAACTATTGAACAAATCTTGGATTTTTTCTGGGATCGTTTCAATATCCAATTTGGCCATAATGGACCTAAGTTGGATTTATTGTAATTTTTGGCATTTATTTAATATTTTTAGTAATTAATTAATTTTCGGGAATTCAACCGGGATAGCTGGTGATCAAAATTTCGTGCTTGATTGCAATAGTACTCTCTATTTATTTAATTGAGTGCTGGATTGTGGTAATTTAATGAAATTAGTGGTTGTGGGTATTTATTCCAGAAATTGGATAAATTGGGTAATTGAGTGGAAAATTAACGGGCGTCGGTCTACAGTGCCAAAGATATTTGGTGGGCTATAATAAGTAGCGAGAATTATGAAAATGAATTAATTATAATTTTGGTTAAGGCCCACCGCGTATCCACGCACGGCTACATTATTAGAGTATGATAAAAGATGAAATAGAATGTTATATTACGTGGCTTGGAGACCAAGAGTGTCGTTCTAGAGAATGCACATTACTCGTTGATGAGACAAATCACCTCTGAATAGCACGTGGCTCGGTGATTAGTACGTCACCTTAGAGAATGCACATGGCTCGGTGATTTGATATATCACCTTAGAGAATGCATGTGGCTCGGTGATTAAGTACGTCACCTTAGAGAATGCACGGGGCTTGGTGATTAGACATGTCGCCTTAGAAAATGCACGTGGCTCGGTGACTAAGCGTGTCACCTTAGAGAATACATGTGGCTCAGTGACTAGGTATATATTATCTGGGAACGAAATGAATAGTAAGAATTGAGATGACCAGGGAATAGTCTAGCTAACATGTAATCGATTAGGTCGATTGATCAATGATTCGATCTGTTTTGATTGAGTGTTATATCTGTCAGCAATTATGAATTGAACTGACTTGCAGGAGGGAATTGAGGCTAAGGTAAGTCCTCTAACTCATGTGGTGTTTAGATAGCCTTAGTGCATATTGGCGTCCTAATCGAGTCTTAGGAGGTAGAACTTGCTGAGACGTAGTCTTACCTCGTTGTGGGACAACATTTCAGGTCCGTAGATGACTGCACCACCAGCTCCTCCCGAGCAATTTGGCATACCGGAGAATATATCTGAGATCGCATATCATATCCCAGTTCACCACCACCCTGAGGGTCGAGAGTATGTTCTAGTGAAGTCTACTGTATGGGTCGATGTAGGTAGACCCACCCATGTGCCTCATGAGTATAGGTCTTGGTATCGTTACTACTAGGACAGACGAAAGGATGGTCCTATACCAGAGTCTACTGTACCTTTGTATATTTTGGAGAAAGCTTTTGGTAAGGGTACTGTGGACCTTGAAGGTGGAGCTATAGAGGATGCTAAGGATCTAGGACTAGTGGGTGATTCTGACTCCCCCGTGTACTCGGTGGATGGTTCCAATGAAGGCGAAGAGGTGTCGGAGTAGGAGCAGTTTAGTGATGAGGAGATAGAGTGGGAGGAGAATGGGAGTGATGAGGAGCCATAGTTGTTTGGCCCTCACCCCTGTTTGTTTAAAATCTTATGTGTTTGGTTAAACAAAATTTGGATCGGCTTGTATGATATATAACTGATTATGTTATGTATGTATATAAGTGTGGTTTGTAATTTTTGTGACCCTATTTTCCTATCCCATTATTTTATTGTTTGGGGATTTATATTTGCTTCTGCATGCGCATATTAAAATAAATGGGTTGGCGATACGTCCTGAGACATCGCTATTATATCAACCAAGCAGGGATGGCTACGAACTTGGAGGGTCGGGGCATGACACCAGCGATGCTTCAGTGAGGTCACCGGCCCTCGTTTGGCCGGTCGTCGGCGCGGGCCATGGCCAAGGCCGGTGACCAGCAAAAGGAAGAAGAAGAAGAAGAAGAAGAAGAAAAGAAGAAGAAAAGAAAGAGAAAAAAGAAGAAGAAAAATGAGAAGAAAAAAAAAAAAGCGTTTCTCAGAAATGTTTCCGGGAATAAGAAACAAGTTTTTTCTACTTTTTTTTTTCTGTTTTCCAAATCTGTTCCCGAGAACAAAAAAATATATTTTTTAGTTCTCGGGAGCAAAACTGTAAACAAACGCGTTTCTATTCTTTTTTTGTTCCTTCGAACAAAAGAACAAAAAATTATGTTCCGGGGAATAGAAATAATTTTAAACAAACGCACCCTTACTATCATTACTTGCATTTTGGCATTAAGGTAAAGTAACTAATTCCCCTTTATTTATTTATTTATTCTTAGGGAAAACACATAATCAGGTATGCATAAAACTTATTACAGATTGGTACTCACTTTTTTCACGAGGGATTTGTTAATCACATGGATAAGCAACCTTGCAATGTAGAAATTTCTAACTACATCAAGAAATAAGTAGCCACAAATGCGCTCAAGCTTACTTCTCTAAATAAAAAGTAACTATTAGCGTGGAAAAGTTACTAATTTTATGCAGTTTGAAAGTAAAGTTACTTTTCATCGTGACAAAATTAGTAATCGTTAATTTACACGTGCATACTTTCCATGGTGAGAAGTACCTTAAAAGATTGACTTTGTAATTTCTTTTTGCCAAAGCAGGACTTTAAGTTCACCTCTAAGTAATAAACACTTAACCAGTTATCATGTGGAAATCACCTAGAGAAATTATCAACTATCAATAGGACGAAAGTTAATTTTTCTCTTGAAGAGTTACTATTTACATTCATATAAATAGTTATCGATACATACTTACACGCCTCACAATGTTATCTCTAACTGATGGGCAGGTTTCTCAATCAACTATGAAGTGATTTTGACTAAATCATCGGGTTTATCAATCAATTATTAAATGATTTGAACTGATTATGCTGCTGTTAGCCAAGTGATATTTATCATAGCATTATTGTCGCTTTACATGTCTACCCTTATCTTCATCTACCTTTCAAAGTTTGAATACACAACTCTTATATGAATGAAGATCTTGCAAATTTTTAAAATTCCAGTGGAGTATCTAGAGGAGACCGATGTCAGTACGCAACTGACCTTTTGAAATGAAAGGCTAAAATTCTTGCTTAATGAGTTTGATGCAAATCTCACCAGTCACCATGACGCCTTCCTTTCTATCCCAGTCTATATTCTGTCAGATTTCTTTTTCCCTGTGAGCAAGCAGCAAAAATTTTGTTAATGATGCCTCAAATAGGAACTGTTGTGATGTTTTATATTGGTCGTCTTATGCCTCTAAGTGGTATTTGAAATCGATCTGATTTAATGAAAATATACAAATGGAGATATCAGAAGGATATTCTCTTTTCCGAGTTCTCCTGTTGACTTTCCTGTCAGGTACCTGCGAAGAGACAAATTGATGATGACGACCTCACAGCACAGATTTGGCTCTTTCAAGATTATAAAGCTTGCAGAGAAGTTTTGTTTTTCTAACCTTATTGAACTATATTGAATCTGTTATGGCATGGAAGGATTTAATTTAGATATTATGCTAGTATCGTTCACGTGAGTTGCCCAAGAAAAGTTTGACTGGATGAGACTTTGCAGGAAAGGGATGTCCTTTGAGAAAAGGTGCCTTACACAAATTTACCTTTGAGCTTGGATCTTCAGATGCATAAGATCATTCTAAGCAAAAAATTCAATTGTTATTCATCATCATCTGTTATATCCAGAATTCTTGCACAATACATTTTTAGTTAATAACATGTGGTTTATACATAAGCTGCCCTAAAGTGGCCTCTCAATTGGGTATTTCACAAAATAAGCTGCGGTTACTTTCAGGTTACTTAAATTCTCATGGGCTGTCTCATGATAGGTTGCAAGCATGAGCATCAAATCAGGGGTTCCATCCCATATTATGTGCATGATTTTACTGGAAACTGTTCGTGAGAAAGTAACATCTGATATTGTAGGAGAGGTACAAGTAAGTTCTACATGACCTGATAGTTTCTACTGGTGTCCTTATAGGCTTGAATAAAAAAGGCATCCGGCCAAAACAACTGTTTTGCTATACCAGATTTAAATATAAGTATGACTCCTGCAGAGCTGCTAAGCTTTTCACATTTTTTTCTATGGTTCATCTGTTAATCCTAATAGTAAACATGTTCTAAAACTGAGAATTAAATAGAAGAAATCAATATACATAGTGAAAGTAAGAACCAAATACTGTCTTAACCGAATGCACCTTGAGATGCTCCATTCTCATCCGTGTACTTATTTGTAGCAATGGTTGGCATATATATTAGAAGTGATGAAGCTGATTTCAAATCTCTACTTCTCTTCATCAACATAAGCTCATTATCTTCACAATAAATTAGGTGCCTGAAAAAGCACATTTCAAGATGATGCTGAACTTAAAGGCTGGAGGGTAGGTTTACTTGGAAGTTTGGGTAAGGGGTTTGGTAACTAAACTGAGGCTGCAAACATTCCACTAGAAGCCAAAGAAAGACATCCAATACTGCGGATGTCTTGGTCAAGGCAGCTTCAAAATGTTGGAGCAAGCTGCTGGATCATATGTGTTGCACGTGCTTCTGTCAAACTTGCTCCTGTCGTTCTAATGCAACTCTGCACCAGCGTTGCTTGTTTCGGGTGCATCGGTTATTGTTGACATCTGTGACTGTTGTTCATGTATCTAGCAATATTGACCAGAATGTATAGAGATCTGTGTTCTGTCATGTTGGTGACTGTGTTGCTTTCTTCCCTGTGTGGATCATAGTCAAGAGTGATGTATAGTTTATCAGAGGTGGACCACATGCGGATTGCAGACATGACTGGAGAAAGTCATTTTAATTACAGGAGAGAATTATTTTATCAAAGAAATGATTGAACCCAAGATGGCTTAATGTTGGATATGTTTACTTTGAAGACTGATAGATTTTGAAGATTAATGCAAGTAAAGGTGTAGTGAATACATATTGAAGTGGAAATGTGACCGATGCAGTAGTAAAACAGAATTTCACCTCGTCCCTTGCAAAATTGTCACAATTTTGTCTGTGAATCCACCTATCGCTCAGTAGTCCATACCATGCCAGAGCCTTCCCTGTTGAGCATTTTTCTCACCTTCTTTCTTGGCTATGGCTATGTTTTGTCATTCTTCTCAACTCTCAGATTCTTAATTTGAGGTTTCACCTTGTCAGAAACAAGAAACCTGGTCTGCCTTAACAAATTGGACATTCAACAAAACGCCAAGGAGATAGGGCCAAATGGCATTTTTTGAGGGACAGAGTCAACCGGTTCCCTTTGGGTGCAAATTGTTGTATTTAATATCAATATATGAGCATCCACGGAAGGAAACTCGCGAGAAGCCAGTGCGCGAGAAATAGCAGCTGGTGTGCATAAAGGAAGACATTCACATTCGCGCATCAAGTCCTCTCTTTCCAATCCAACTATAGCTTCCTAGAGGTTTCGCCAAATTGGAATCAAATTGAAGATTTTTTATTTAATGAGGCATAGTGTTCCATCGTTTTATCAGCTGAGATCTGACCAATCGTTCACTTGGAGTCATACAAATGCACTGGCCGCCAAAGGCATTTGCCTAATGATTTACGAAGTAATGCAAGATGCTATAACGTTTGGTTTCTCTTTCGTTATCCTCAACAATAGCACTAATGGCCAAGCAGTGGTTTAAGACTGGTTAAACTCCCTGGAGTCTTGGTTTCTTACGCCAGTGGTCATCCTTCCCGTGCATGGATGAGAGCTTTGAGGCTCCACATCCCACAACTAGCAAACAAATAAGTCTTGTTTAGTTCTATCAAGCATCCACATATCGTCTCATCTCAAGTCATGCGCTTTTATCGGTTTCGTCAGTCAATTGGCAAGACGAGACTGTGTTGTGGTACTTAGAATTCCCAAGAAAAGCAGTTTAGTTGGTCCTCGAAATTCGGCATAAGCACATTAGAAATGCTAAAAGTTGTGTACGACATTCATTTTGTTCAGGATTATTTCATGTTGCTCATTATCTCATACATCGATGGACTAGTTGTGGTTCTCTCTACTGTATGCTAGCAAAGCTAGATAAACCTACATTTATCACCTAATTTTCTCCACTTCTTGCGAATTTTTGATAGAAAAAACTTTGGTCCGATGTGCAATATTATTATTTTTTTTAATTTTTAATTTGTTTAAAGGAGTCCTATGAACTTTGGCCTAATATTCAATACGATCCTTAAACATTTAAACATTTTATTTGTGGACTACATTAAATATTTACCAATAGTTCATAGATCACATTAAATAAATTAAAAATCTAAAGATGATATTGTACATTAAGTTCGAATTTAGGGTATGCATTGCACAAATTGAAAGTTCATGGATCATATTCAAGGACAATCGGTGCTATTATCCCTTTTTGATATGTATGAGATACTTTGGATCCATGGTAGAGATTGTAGCATGAATCGATCGCAAGGAACATCTTTTCAATAAAAAGTATTCTGACTCCTTGCCTCTTTTTCTCCCATTTTTCTCTTCATTATGTTTTGCTCCGTCAATGGAGCGGAGAGCTTCATTGGCGAAACGTATCTCATGCAAGGGTTAACTTTTGCATGTCATTTTTAGGGAGAATTATCCAAAAAGTCCTAAACCTATTGCCATTACGCCAATTCGAGTCCTAAACCTTTTTTTTTGTCCAATTTAGTCCTAAACCTTTTATGATTGTGCCAATTCAGTCCATCCGGCCAAAATTAACCGGCCTGCGCGGACGTGGACGCCGGCAGGGGACAACTGGCCGGCGAGGCAATTTTTTAAATTTTTGAATTTTTTTGAATTTTTAATATTTTTTTAATTCTTTAATTCTTTTTTTTTTTTTTTTTGGCTGGTTTCCCCTTCCTCGGCCGATCGGTGCGGCGGCCGGTGATGACCGGCGAGGCCGACCTCGCCGGCCAATGGTGAGGCTCGCCCCGCCGGCGGAGGCGAGGTCGGCCCGCCACCGGCGAGGGCGAGGCCCCGCCGGATCCGGCGAGGTTAGCCTTGCCGGCCATTGGCGAGGGTCGGCCTCGCCGGTGGCCACGGCGAGGCTGCCGTATCTGCGACTTCCCTCCCGTCGTCAAGCGTGTCGTGAACCGCCCCCACTCCTCGGTGCTCGGCATCGTGGCCCTCGAGAGGGTGAATTCGGCGGGAAGGGCGGGGGTCGGGTGTAGGGCGGCGGCGTTTGCTAGTGGCAAGGCCAACCCTCGCCGTGGCGGCTCCGGGCGCGGGCCGGGCTCTCGCCGTTGTGACGGTGGCCTCGCCGGCCACCGGCGAGGCCGACCCTCGTCGTGGCCGGGCGAGGCCCCGCCGGATCTGGGCGAGGGCTGATCTCGCCGGATCCGGCGGGGCCTCGCCCTCGCCAGTGGCCGGCGAGGGCCGACCTCGCCGGATCTGGCGGGGCCTCGCCCTCGCCGGCCGGGCGGGGGGCGCCCTCGCCGGTGGGCTGGCCTTGCCTCCGGCCGGTGGGGCGGGCCTCGCCATTGGCCGGTGAGGTCGGCCTCGCCGGTCATCGCCTCCCGGCCGCGCCGGCCGGCCGGCCAGAGGAAGGGGAAACCAGCAAAAAAATTAAAAAAAAAAGAATTAAAGAATTAAAAAAATATTAAAAAATTCAAAAAAATTCAAAAAAATTAAAAAAATTAAAAAAATTGCCTCGCCGGCCGGTTGTCCCCTGCCGGTGTCCACGTCAGCGCCGGCCGGTTAATTTTGGCCGGATGGACTGAATTGGTACAATCATAAAAGGTTTAGGACTAAATTGGATAAAAAAAAAGGTTTAGGACTGAATTGGTAGAAGGGCAATTGGTTTAGGACTTTTTGGGTAATTCTCCCCATTTTTTAGTATTAACTTCTGGAGGGTCAAAGCTCATGATGTACTAAAGCAGTGGCGTGGCCACTGCACTGACTGACCGGAAGTAAACACTAGACAGCCAGGCCTCTCTTAAATTCCCACCGAAAGTACTGCAAATACTTGTGTGGCCCGTGGCTAGTTGACCATATGCAATCACAGCCGTTGTACTTCATAACATATGCGTGAAACCTCATGATTGACCGCTGTGATCAGGCCGTCCAACGGGGGATTGCGAGTGGAATGCGTCAAAAGTAAGAAGATCCTTCCACACCCACACACACACAAAAAGAAAAAAAAAGAAAAAAAAAGAAAAGAAATTGCCAGGCAAAAAGTCTCCTCCAGAGCCAATGAAAAAAGATTGGTGTGATTAGCTTCGCCCACCTTGAATTAAAAGTAATTGCTTAATTGGTTATGTTAACTAATAAAAGAATAAAGACCATGAAATCTTTTCATAAAAGAATGTGTAGTTTCTTATGTGTCAGTGATTGCTCATGTGGTTGCATCATGTAGTGTGATACGGATCTATGTTCGTGATGTGGTGCCACATATCAGATTGTCATTGGTAAAACTTTATTTGGCTAATTAAACGTAATATAACTTAACACAATCATAATATGTTATAATTTATTAATACATATAAGTAAGTATCTTGCGGTGATTGTGTCAATTAACGATTATCCATCATTAGATATGCGAAAAAAGTCAACTTCACAGTACGTGCACGAATTAGTGCTTTGTCCATAGATATGAGTATTTCGACCAAAAACAATAAATATGATTATTAAATCCCTAGTGAATATTAGAGGGTAAATCCTAGCTAGGCTTTAATGCTTCTGATATGTCTATGGCTAGGAATATAAGTACTCACGTTAATCTCACCGCCAGAAGAATTCTACACCTTCCCCTAGAAATTGTTGAGAGTAAAAGACCGGGAAAATTGTCTAAAAAGTCCTAAACCTATTGCAGTTTTGCCAATTTAGTCCTAAACCTTTTAATCTTGCCGATTGAGTCTTAAACCTTTTGTCGGTTGCCAATTGAGTCCATCGGCCAATTTTGATCGGAAAATGCTAACGTGGACGCCGGCGATGCCACGTAGGACTGCCGGCGACGTGAACAATTTTTAATAATATTTTAATATTTTAAAAATTTTTTAATTTTTTTTTAAATTTTCTGTTTTTTTCTTCTCTCTCTCTCTCTCTCTCTTTTTTTTTTTTTTTTTTTGGCTTTTCCTTTGTCTTTTCCGGTGGCCGGCCACCGGCCACGGCGACGGCCGGCCACCGGCCACAGCCCGCCGGTTGGCCTCGCCCGCCACGGCGAGGCCGGCCCAGCCCCGGCGAGGGCCGGCCTCGCCGTCGCCCGGCCGGGCCTCGCCTATGGCGGGCGAGGCCGATCGGTGGGTGTGGCCGGTGGCCGGTCGTCGCTTGTGGCCGGTGGCCGGCCACCGGAAAAGACAAAGGAAAAGCCAAAAAAAAAAAAAAAAAAAAAAAAAGAGAGAGAGAGAGAAGAAAAACAGAAAATATTAAGAAAATAAAAAAATTTAAAAAATATTAAAATATTATTAAAAATTGTCCACGTCAGCGCTGGCAGTCCTACGTGGCACCGCCGGTGTCCACGTCAGCATTTTCCGGCCAAAATTGGCCGGATGGACTTAATTGGCAAATTAACAAAAGGTTTAGGACTCAATCGGCAAGGTTGAAAGGTTTATGACTAAATTGGCAAAACTGCAATAGGTTTAGGACTTTTTAGACAATTCTCCCTAAAAGACCTAATTACAAACCTATGAAATTTCTCGGTTCTTTTTCTGTGGAAGAAGGGAAACGATTATGGCTTTTAATTTTTATGTTGTTCCTTCTATAATAGATGAATATGTAACGCTGCTTTGATCAAAACCTACATCACGATCACCAAAAAAAAAAAAAAAAAAAATGACAATTATCAAAATAGTTTTGTTAACAAGTTCCTTGAGACACTTACATTGAGATGACAAATATTTCTTAATTGGATGATTTAAAAAAGTGTTGTGTTAACAAAATCTTTAGACTCTATTGAAGTGGTTGTACATTTCTCTCTTGTTCATTGCAGTGGGTGTACATCTCAACCACCCAAACTTAACACACACTCTCTCTCTCTCTCTCTCTCTCTCTCTCTCCCCCGTGCAGATTTTCCAACCTAACATTTATATATAGGGAAGTCACGGAACCAATTGAAAAGACCGTGGCAATCCTTTTCCTGCCCCTCTATGATTCTTTTTAGGGAAAATCTCAAATAAGGACCTAAAGTAGGTTCATTTTCTCAAAAAAGGACCCAAAGTGGACTTTGTATCAAATAAGGACCTAAAGTGGCTAATTTCATCTCAAATAAGGACCCAAACTTTCAATCTTATTTACAGCTTGGGGTAGTTTTGTCCAAGAACATTTTTTCTTTAATTTTTTTTTCTTTCTTCATCTTCCTCACACCTCCTCCTTCGCTCTACATTGCCTCCTTCAACACCATAATTAGGGCTCCTACTAGCGACCTTGTAAGCGTCATATCATCACGTAATTGGTCCTAGTGACAAGAAGTCGGATTGGAGTTATTTGCTATCGGTCACCTTCTCAGATGCTAAAATCCTAAGTTCCTCAAGATGCATCATATCTCGGCTCACTTGTGCTCAGCCTAAAGCTTGGATTGACCTCCATCCAACAACAACGATGCTAAATTTTCTATCAGGGGCAGTGGTCGATGAGGTCAAGAGCTTGAATAGGACTTGTCAATGGCGGTGATGGGGCAACGAAGTACAACAGTTTCTATAGTTAATGATGTCATATACGACTAATGATCAATCTCAAGATGGGGTATCGATTGAAGAAAAGAGCTGTGTCAATGAGAATGGTAAGAGTGTGAGTGGGTGTCTCCTAACTAGGAATTATTGAAAGGACCCATTGCCATTGCAAAGCGGAAGGGGGGATCTTTGAAAGATTAAATTTATGCAAGAGAGGCAAACCCAAATTTGAAATTGATGAGGCAAACTCTTGCCAAGGTTGAAATAGTCGCCAGCCACAACAAAATTGTTCTTTGGCATGAAATTGTTGATCACCAAGTGTTAATTGAATAAAAGGCATAAGTTAGTCAAACAAGACGATCTGGCGATGCTTGGATATTGCTACTTTGTTGTTGGATTGGAGTTATTTGTTACTGGTCACCTTCTTGGATGCTAAAATCCTAAGTTCCTCAAGATGCATCAAATCTCGGCTCGCTTGTGCTCAGCCTAAAGCTCGGATTGACCTCCATCCGACAACAACGATGCTGGATTTTCTATCAAGGGCAGTGGTCGATGAGGTCGAGAGCTCGAATAGGACTTGTCAATGGCGGCGATGGGGCAACGAAGTACAACAGTTTCTATAGTTAATGATGTCATATACGACTAATGATCAATCTCAAAATGGGGTATCGATTGAGGAGAAAAGCCGTGTTGATGAGAATGGCAAGAGTGTGAGTGGGTGTTTCCTGACTAGGGATTATTGAAAGGACCCATTCCCATTGCAAAGGGGAAGGGGGATCTTTGAAAGATTGAATTTATGCAAGAGAGGCAAACCCAAATTTGAAATTAATGAGGCAAACTCTTGCCAAGGTTGAAATAGTCGCCAACCGCAACAAAATTGTTCTTTGACGTGAAATTGTTGATCACCAAGTGTTAATTGAATAGAGGCATAAGTTAGTCAAACAAGACGATCTGGCGATGCTTGGATATTGCTACTTTGTTGTTGGCAAGTAGGATCGAAAACAACACAAAAAATTATAGTTGCTGGGTTAGTGGAAGGCTCAAAATAAATGGAGTTTGATGCACTCTCAAGGTGAGAGAAATACGTTGCCAAAGGGATTAGTTGCATAGCTTGGGAGTTCGACAAAAAATTGAGTCTTAGCAAAAGCAAATTCATATTATGGCTTTGAGATTAGAATTTACAATGAATGTTGGAATAAAAAGAACTTATTTTTTAAAGCTCATTTTGACTCCGTGGAATTGTCTACAAACCATTTTGAGGAGCAAAATTTAATATTTTTAATGAGTTAGACTACGTTGTAATGGCTTGTGCTAAAGAAACCCAATCTTGGTCATACAATGAGATGACACAAAGAGTGATGGAGGGGTTGATAATGGAGGTGATGTAGAGAGTGAGAAAGATGAATGAAGAAAAAAAAGAAGAAAGAGAGAGACAAAAAATAAACAACAATGTTCTTGGACAAAAGTACCCTTGGTTGTGAATAAAATTAGAAGTTTAGGTCCTTCATCGAGAGTAAGTTAGTCACTCCAGGTCCTTATTTGAGACAGAGTCCATTTTGGGTCATTTTTTGAGAAAATGGCTCCACTTCAGGTCATTTTTTGAGATTTTCCCTTCTTTTTATTAAATAAGTCAAAGGGTAGTTTGTCCATTTATATAAATGCTAGGACATTGTAACAATGTCTTGCATTTTGCTATTTCAAATGCAGGACAGAGGCAAAAGATGACAACTTTAAGGTTTTATTTGCAATGAAATTACATAAATCGATTTCTTGATATTCATTCTCGAAGGAGTACCATGGCTGTGGAAGTTCTATTTGACAATATTCCACCACTGATATTGAAGGTTCTTAAATATTGAAGGTTCTTAAAATGCTCGATCTAAGTTGCTATTCTGCTGAAGAAATATTACCTTGTAAGAAAATTCCTTTGCAACATCCCAAAGGTAGAATAGTGTATTAAACGTGTTTCTTATATATTTTCTTTATCGTTGTATTTTTCAAATAACTGAGTTTTTTTGCTGCTTTTTCCATTAATTATAACGAAAGTGAAGATTAAAGTTGAAGAATCCATCTTCTGTTTTAAAGATTTTTTTTTTTTTTTTGCCTCGTAATGCAACGGAGATTTACTCATTTCACTAAGTAGAAAACGAAATTGCATAGTAACGATCACAAGTTTCGCAATTCCATAATTCTGTGCCTTTCTAGCTACTCAAATTGGCTTTTCCATGCTACCTATCTCGATCAAATTGAAAAAGCAATGATTCATATGTCAAATTTAGCTAGCTAAAGAAGGACCATACTTATGAACCGAAAGGACCTTTCAACTAACATTGATGACCTAGGTGGGACTTATTTATTATTATTATTATTTTGTCGTATAGGTGGGACTTCAATGGCCTTGCGGTGGGTTACGTATTATCAGCCCTGACCACTCGTAGGGGCAAAAATGTGCCAGACGTATTGAATAATAAAATTGATTTTATTGGGGACCATATCCATAATGGGAGGTTGGCTACAAGAGTTTACATAGTGGTTGTCTCTGGAATTTGGAGCTATGGACCTTTCATGCAGAGTAGTAATTCATTACTTTATTTAGGTCCAGATTATCTACTTCAACGATCTCTTCATTACTTCTTGCCTTGCTTTCATATCAACCCGCTTTCCTTGGGCTTGGAGTCACGAAACTCGCAAGGATGAGTTCTGCAGAGTTTCAATCCCGCCACTTGCTTCTTGGTATTGCTCTTACGCTGTTCTTTAACCAAGTCTTGTGCACCACTAACGAAACGGACAGACTAGCGCTACTTGCATTTAAGGCCGGTATAATTAGAGATCCTTTTGGCGTGCTCAACTTATGGAATGATAGCATTGGATATTGCCAGTGGTATGGCGTTACATGCAGCCGGCGGCACCAGAGGGTCACCGTCTTGGATTTGCGATCACGTGCGCTCTCTGGATCAATCTCTCCTCATATTGGGAATTTGAGCTTCTTAAGGGAATTATGGCTCCAAAACAACAGTTTTGGTCATGAAATCCCTACACAAGTTGGCCACTTACGCCGCCTTCGTATCTTACTACTAGCCAACAATTCATTGGTTGGAGAAATTCCCAAAAACATTTCAATTTGCTCTAACCTTATCAGCCTTGTCCTTCAATTCAACCAACTAATAGGAGAAATTCCCACAGAAATTGGTTCATTATCGAAGCTGCGGTTTTTTTATCTGTATAGCAATAATCTCACTGGGATTGTGCCTTCGTCCATAGGGAACTTATCTTCACTGGAGGTCCTTTCTTTAACTCTAAACAACTTGGGTGGGAGCATTCCGGAAGTTCTAGGCCACTTGACAAACTTGCAAGTCTTTGCCTTTGGAGGAAACAGATTGTCGAGTACAATTCCATCTTCTTTACTTAATCTCTCTTCGCTAGTTCAGTTTGATGCTGGAAACAACCGACTACAGGGGACTCTACCTGCAGGCATAGGCCTCAAGCTCCTAAATCTTGAATTTTTTAGCGTTCTTGGGAACCAACTAGAGGGGCCGATTCCTCCCTCAATATCAAATTGCACAAAGCTAGATAAGCTTCAACTTGGAGATAACAAATTTGCAGGGAAAGTACCTTCTTTGGAAAATTTGTATAGGCTTAGTTGGCTTCAAGTCTATATTAATCAGCTTGGAAGTGGAAAACCTGAAGATTTGAGCTTCCTTTGCTCATTAACTAATAGCACCAAATTACAGTATGTGGGCATTCACGGGAATAAGTTTGGTGGGGTGATACCAAAATGCGTAGCTAATTTATCCACCACTCTCACAATATTTACTCTAAGTGAGAATCAAATATCTGGTGGGATTCTAGAAGAAATTGGGAATTTTGTCAAGTTGAGATTATTGGCTATGGGTCTCAACCCGCTTTCAGGTGTTATTCCCTCAAAGTTGGGGAATCTACAAAATCTAGCAGCGCTGGATTTAAGTTATAGCAACCTGGGAGGGACTATCCCATCTTTTTGGGGAAATCTAACCAAGTTGATTCAACTATATCTTGATGGGAACAACTTTCGTGGGCAAATTCCTCCGCATCTATCAAATTGCCAATCTCTTGATTTGCTTGACCTGTCTAATAACAATTTAAGTGGTGCCATACCCCCCCAACTTATAGGTCTCTCATCATTAGCGATCATCCTGAACTTGTCTTATAACCATTTGACCGGGGTTCTACCCGTAGAAGTTGCCAACTTGAGATCTTTGACTGCTTTGGATATCTCAGACAATTTGTTGGTGGGTGAAATCCCAACTAGTTTAGGTGATTGCACTGCATTAACAATACTGAGGATGGGGGGCAACCTCTTCCACGGGTCAATTCCTCAATCAATCAAATCCTTAAGAGGTATTGAAGAACTAGATCTTTCACGCAACAACTTGTCCGGTCAGATTCCAGAATTCTTAGAGGTATTTCATTTCTTGAAACTTTTGAATTTATCGTACAATAATTTTGAAGGCATGCTGCCACGTGAAGGAGTCTTTAAAAATACTACTGGTACCTTTATTATTGGAAACAATAAGCTCTGCGGCGGACTATCAAGCTTTCACCTACCCAACTGCATGGCTAAAAGTTCCAATGGGAGAAAGATCAACATAGTGTTATTGTCCACTTCTGTTACTTTTGGAGCTCTTGGAATAGCACTTATTTTAGCTTTTATATATCTTTGTTGGTTGAAGAAGAAAGTAGACGAACCGATTTCGAGTTCAATGGATGATCCACGTCCAAACATTTCTTATCCAATACTCTTAAAAGCAACTGACGGTTTTTCTTCAACAAATTTGATTGGTGTGGGAAGCTTTGGTTCTGTTTATAGGGGGAAACTTGAAGACAATGGAATTGTTGTTGCTGTAAAGGTGCTTCATTTAGTTCGTCATGGTGCTTTGAAAAGCTTTATAGCCGAGTGTGAGGCATTAAAGAACATTAGACATCGAAATCTTTTGAAGATATTAACAGTTTGCTCGGGTAGTGATTATCAAGGAAATGATTTTAAGGCGTTAGTCTATCAATTCATGGAAAATGGAAGCCTAGAGCGGTGGCTCCACCCGAACGCAGCATTATCTCATGGGAATGAGCTCCAGAGAAACTTGAATTTCATTCAGAGGATAAATATCGCCATTGATGTTGCTTCTGCACTGGATTATCTTCATCACCAGTGCCACATCCCCATTGTTCATTGTGATCTAAAACCAAGTAATATCCTCTTAGATGCTGAGATGGTTGCACATGTTGGCGACTTTGGATTGGCGAAATTCCTTCTTGGATCATCCATTGATATTGTAGCTAGTCAAATGAGCTCGATGGGTCTTAGAGGGACAATTGGTTATGCTCCACCTGGTACTCCCTCCCTCCCTCCCTCTCCATATTACATATGGTAGCTAATGATAACAATTATAGTCTTATGCACATGGATTCTAATTTGATGATCCGCACTTCAATTTGACATGCATTATGTTCTAAATGTATTGCAGAGTATGCAATGGGGTGTGAGGTTTCACGAGAAGGAGATGTCTATAGTTATGGCATTCTCTTACTGGAGATGTTAACAGGGTTGAGTCCCACCAATGACACATTTAAAGACAATTTAACTCTTCATAATTTCGTCGCAAAAGCTTTGCCTGAGCGAGTGCTTGAAATTACGGACAACATTTTGCTTCAAGAAATAGAGAGCCATTTGGGCCCCTTTGATCCTAGGCATTGCCTTCTTGAAAGCCATGGCACAATTCAAGAGTGTTTGGCAAGGGCATATAATGTTGGAGTTGTTTGTTCTTATGAAGTGCCTGGAAGACGGATGAGCATTGGAGGAGTTGCAAATCAGCTGCATCAAATTAGGGAGAAACTCTTTGCATTGGGTTTATATGGAGAAGATGCACGCCTAACAGTTTAGATATAGCTATTGCACGATTAGGGTCATTTACGCAAACGGAAAAGGACAGGTAAAATCTTAATTGCGATGAGAGTCAATCAATCTTTTTCCTTAATATGATAGTTGATCATTATTCCCCATCTGTATTTATACATATTCAAATTAGCACAAGGCCTGCGGTGCACACACATTCTTGAGTACTGTTGGTTCACTTCAAACTTTGATCTGGTGCCATAGCATTCTAAAATGGATCCAGAATAAATTGTCCTGCTTCGTCCTTTTCTTTTCATTTTTAGGATGCTCGTTCAGAGGAATTGCAGTCAATTAACCGGCGGGAATCTTATTCACAGGATAGCTTGGTTTATGCACATTGACTAAGAATGGCTCGCCGTTGCTTTGTTTCAAAATGATCCAACATCAGGAATTGATCTCGATTCCTAAAGCTATATTCGTTCAGCTACAAGCAAAATTGTTGCTTTGGCAAGTGAGGAAGGATGTGTAGTTTTCGGATTCAGCGTTCTAGCATACGGTAATCTGAGGACACAAACTGACACTTGATCTGCGTGGTAAGAATCATCCGAGAGTGCTTTGGGTAGAATTGTGTAACTTGAGTGTGTTTGATTTTTCCGGGGGTGCAAGTGCAAAATTTTCAACACTGATATTTCTGAAGTTACTTACAGTCATTACTTGCATTTTGGCATTAAGGTAAAGTGACTTACTGTCATTACTCGTATTTTGGCATTAAGGTAAAGTGACTCAGTCACTTTTTTTTTTTGGAAAAACACATAATCAGGTATGCATAAAACTTATTACAGATTGGTAGTCACATGTTTCACGAGGGATTCGTTAATCACATGGATGAGCAACTTTGGAATGTAGAAATTTCTTAATACATCAAGAAATAAGTAGCCACAAATGCGCTCAAGCTTACTTCTCTAAATAAAAAGTACCTATTCGCGTGGAGAAGTTACTAATTTTAAGCAGTTTGAAAGTAGAGTTACTTTTCATCATGATAAAATTAAGAATCATTAATTTACACGTACATACTTTCCATGGTGAGAAGTACGTTAAAAGATTGACTTAGTAATATTCTTTTTGCCAAAGAAGCACTTTAAGTTCACCTCTAAGTAATGAACACTCAACCAGTTTTCATGTAAAAATCACCTAGACAAATTATCAACTTTCAATAGGCGTTGAAGAGTTACTATTCACATTCAAATATAAATAGTTATCCATACACCCTTACACGACTCACTGTTATCTCTAACTGATGGGCAGGTTTGTCAATCAACCATGAAGTGATTTTGACTAAATCATCGGGTTTATCAATCAATTATTAAATGATTTGAACTGATTATGCTGCTGTTAGTCAAGGGGAGAATTACCAAAAAAGTCCTTAACCTATTGCAATTGTGTCAATTCGGTCCTAAACCTTTTTTTTTTTGTCCAATTTAGTCCTAAGCCTTTTATAATTGTGCCAATTCAGTCCATCCGGCCAAAATTGGCCGGCCGGCGCTGACATGGACGTCGGTGGGGGACAACCGGCCGGCGAGGTAATTTTTTAATATTTTTTAATATTTTTTTTTCGAATTTTTAAATTTTTTAAATTTTTAAATTTTTTTTTTTTGGGTCTTCTTCTCCTTCCAACGCCGGCCAGAGGTGAGGGCCGGCGAGGCTGACCTCGCCGGCCACTGGCGAGGCTCGCCCCGCCAGCCACTAGCGGAGGCGAGCCTCGCCCAGCAACGGCGAGGCGGCCGTCGCCGGGCGAGGCCGAGCTTCGCCAGATCCGGTGAGCTCGGCCCTCGCCGACCACCGGCGAGGGCGAGGCCGCGCCGTGCTGCGTGGTGTAGTCAAGTGGCCGGGGAGGGTTTTGGCGACGGTCTAGAGGCGCTGGAACAGGGTTTTGGCGACGGTCACGGCCGGGAGGGTCACTTGAGCTCGGAGGGGGAGATCGTGCCAACGATCGGGGGATGGGGGAGGTGGCGAGGGCGGCGGGGGTGGCGATGGCGACGGCGGTCTCGCTGCCCACCGGGTGAGGTCGACCCTCGCCCTCGCCGGTGGCCGGCGAGGCGGCCGTCGCCCGATTTGGCGAGGCTCGGCCTCGCCCGGCCAAATCGGCGATGGCCGCCTCGCCGTCGGCGGGCGAGGCTCGCTTCCACCGGTGGCCGGCGGGCGAGCCTCGCCGGTGGCCGAGGTCAGCCTCGCCGGCCCTCACCCGACGCCGGCCAGAGGAAGGAGAAGAAGACCCAAAAAAAAAAAAAAATTAAAAAAAAATTAAAAAAAATTAAAAAAAAAATTTAAAAATTTGAAAAAATATTAAAAAATTACCTCACCGGCTGGTTGTCCCCCGCCGGCGTCCACGTCAGCACCGGCCGGCCAATTTTGGCCGGATGGACTGAACTGGCACAATTATAAAAGGTTTAGGACTAAATTAGACAAAAAAAAGGTTTAGGACTGAATTGGCACAACCGCAATAGGTTTAGGACTTTTTTGGTAATTCTCCCGTTAGTCAAGTGATATTTATCATAACATTATTGTCGCTTTACATGTCTACCCTTATCTTCATCCACCTTTCGAAGTTTGAATACATAACTCTTATATGAATGAAGATCTTGCAAATTTTTTAATTTCCAGTGGAGTATCTAGAGGAGACCGATGTCAGTACGCAACTAACCTTTTGAAGTGAAAGGCTAAAATTCTTGATTAATGAGTTTGATGCAAAGCTCACCATGACGCCTTCCTCTTTTTACCTGTGAGCATGCGGCAAAAATTTTGTTGATGATGCCTCAAATAGGAACTGTTATGATGTTTATATTGGTCGTATTATGCCTCTAAATGGTATCTGAAATCGATCTGATTTAATGAAAATTTATAAATGGAGATATCAGAATGACATTCACTTTTTCGAGTTCTCCCGTTGAATTTCCCGTCAGGTACTTGCGAAGAGACAAATTGATGATGATGACCTCACAGCACAGACTCGGCTCTTTCAAGATTATAAAGCTTGCAGAGAAGTTTTGTTCTTTAACCTTATTGAACTATATTGAATCTGTTGTGGCATGGAAGGATTTAATTTAGATATTATGCTTGTATCGTTCACGTGAGTTGCCCAAGAGAAGTTTGACCGGATGAGACTGCAGGAAAGGGATGTCCTTTGAGAAAAGGTGCCTTGGACAAATTTACCTTTGAGCTTGGATTTTCAGATGCCTGAGATCATTCTAAGCAGAAAATTCAATTGTTATTCATCAAAAACTGTTATATCCAGAATTCTTGCACAATACATTTTTAGTTAATAACATGTGGTTTATACATAAGCTGCCCTGAAGTGGCCTCACAATTGGGTATTTCACAAGATAAGCTGCAGTTACTTTCAGCTTACTTAAATTCTCTGGGCTCTCTCATGATAGGTTGCAAGAATGAGCATCAAATCAGGGGTTCCATCCCATATTATGTGCATGATTTTACTGGGAACTGTTTGTGAGAAAGTAACATCTGATGTTGTAGGAGAGGTACGCGTAAGTTCTACATGACCTGATAGTTTCTACTGGTGTCCTATAGGCTTGAATAAAAAAAGGCGTCCGGCCAAAACAACTGCTTTGCCATACCAGATTTAAATATAAGTATGACTCCTGCAAAGCTGCTAAGCTTTTCACATTTTTTTCTATGGTTCATCTGTTAATCCTAATAGTAAACATGTTCTAAAACTGAGAATTAAAAAAAAAAATCAATATATATATAGTGAAAGTAAGAACCAAATACTGTCTTAACCGAATGCACCTTGAGATGCTCCAATCTCATCCGTGTACTTATTTGTAGCAATGGTTGGCATATATATTAGAAGTGATGAAGCTGATTTCAAATCTCTACTTCTCTTCATCAACATAAGCTCATTATCTTCACAATAAACTAGGTGCCTGGAAAAGCGTATTTCAAGATGATGCTGAACTTAAAGGCTGGAGGGTAGTTTTACTTGGAAGTTTGGGTAAGGGATTTGGTAACTAAACTGAGAGTGCAAACATTCCACCAGAAGCCAAAGAAAGCCATCCAATACTGCAGATGTCTTGGTCAAGGCAGCTTCAAAATGTTGGAGCAAGCTGCGGGATCATATCTGTTGCACGTGCTTCTGTTCTGTCAAACTTGCTCCAGTCGTTCTAATGCAACTCCGCACGAGCGTTGCTTGTTTCAGGTGCATCAGTTGTTGACATCTGTGACTGTTGTTCATGTATCTAGCAATATTGACCAGAATGAATAGAGATCTGTGTTATGTCACGTTGGTGATTGTGTTGCTCTCTTCCCTGTGTGGATCACAGTCAAGAGTGATGTATAGTTTCTCAGAGGTGGACCACACGCGGATTGCAGACATGACTGGAGAAAGTCGTTTCAATTACAGGAGAGAATCATTTTATTAAAGAAATGATTGAACCCGAGATGGTTTAATGTTGGATGTGTTTACTTTGAAGACTGATAGATTTTGAAGATTAATGCAAGTAAAGGTGTAGTGAATACATATCGAAGTGGAAATGTGACCGACGCAGTAGTAAAACAGAGTTTCACCTCGTCCCTTGCAAAATTGTCACAATTCTGTCTGTGAATCCGCCTATCGCTCAGTAGTCAATACCATGCCAGAGCCTTCCCTGTTGAGAATTTTTCTCACCTTCTTTCTTGGCTATGGCTATGTTTTGTCATTCTTCTCAACTATGAGATTCTTAATTTGAGGTTTCACCTTGTCAGAAACAAGTAACCCGGTCTGCCTTAAGAAAATTGGACATTCAACGAAACACCAAGGAGATAGGGCCAAATGGCACTTCTGAGGGACAGAGTCAACCAGTTGCCTGGGGGGTGCAAATTGTTGTATTTAATATCAATATATGAGCATCCACAGAAGCAAACTCGCGAGAAGCCAGTGCGCGAGAAATAGCAGCTGGTGTGCATAAAGGAAGACATTCACATTCGCGCATCAAGTCTTCTCCTTCGAATCCAACTATAGCTTCCTAGAGGTTTCGCCGAATTGGAATCAAATTGAAGGCTTTTTACTTAATGAGGCATAGTGTCCCATCGTTTTATCAGCTGAGATCTGACCAATCGTTCACTTGGAGTCATCCAAATGCACTGGCCACCAAAGGCATGCCTAACGATTTCCGAAGGAATGCAAGATGCTATAACGTTTGGTTTCTTTTTCGTTATCCTCAAGAATAGCACTAGTGGCCAACCAGTGGTCAAAGACTGGTGAAACTCCCTGGAGTCTTGGTTTCTAACGCCAGTGGTCATCCTTCCTGTGCAAGGAGGAGAGCTTTGAGGCTCCGCATTCCACAACTAACAAACATATAAGTCTTGTTTAGCTCTATCAAGCATCCACATATCGTCTCATCTCAAGTCATGCACTTTTATTGGTTTCATCAGTACCGTCGTCTATAAATATTTATCCAATCTATCTTCATCAGAGAGCCAATTGCAAAGATGAGACTACGTTGTGGTACTTAGAATTCCCCAGAAAAGTGGTTTAGCTGGTCCTCAAAATTCAGCATTAGTACATTAGAAATGCTAAAAGTTGTGTACAACATTCATTTTGTTCAGGGTCATTTCATGTTGCTCATTATCTCATACATCGACGGACTAGTTGTGGTTCTCTCTACTGTATGCTAGCAAAGCTGGAAAGACCTACATTTATCACCTAATTTCCTCCACTTTTTGCAAATTTTTGATAGGGAAAATGATACAAATGATTCATGAACTTTAGTCCAACGTTTAATATTACTTTTTAATTTTTAATTTGTTTAAAGGAGTCCTCTTAACTTTGGTCTAATGTTCAATATGGTCCTTAAACATTTTATTTGTGGACTACATTGAATATTTACCAATGGTTTATAGATCATATTAAATAAATTAAAAGTTTAAGCACGATATTGCACATTAAATCAAAGTTTAGGGACTAAATTGCACAAATTAAAAATTGGGAGAATTACCAAAAAAGTCCTAAACCTATTGCAATTGTACCAATTTAGTCATAAACTTTTTTTTGGCCCAATTTAGTCCTAAAGCTTTTATAATTGTGCCAATTCAGTCCATTCGACCAAAATTAGCCGGCTGGCATAGATGTGGACACCGGCTGTCCGACGAACGGTGACGTGGCATTTTTTAAAATATTTTTTATTTTTGAATTTTAAAATATTTTTTTTTCAAATTTAAAATTCTTTTTTTTTTTCTCCATCTTCTCCTTCCCCGGCTAGCCAAAGGCGAGGGCCGGTGAGGTCGGCCTCGCGGGCCAATGGCGAGGCTTGCCCTCGCCGGTCGATGGCGAGGGCGAGGCCCTACTAGACTTGGCGAGCTCGGCCCTCACCAGATTCGATGGGGCCTTGCCCAACCAAGGCGAGGGTCGACCTCGCCAGATCTAGCGATGGTAGCCTTGCTAGCCACTGGCGAGGTCGACCCTCACTGGCTGGGCGAGGTTGAGTCCTTTTCACCCCCAGCAAGGCCCTTGACTTCTCGCCTAGCCGGCGAGGGTCGACCTCGCCGGTGGCCGGCGAGGTCGACCCTTTCCTTGGCTGGGCAAGGCCCCGCTAGATCTGGCGAGGGCCGAGCTCGCTGAATTTGGCGGGGCCCCGCCCTTGTCTCCAGTTGGTGGGGGTGAGCCTCGCCATTGGCCGGCGAGGCTAACCTCACTAGCCCTCGCCTCTGGTTGGCCGGCGCCGGCCAGGGGAAGGAGAATATGGAGAAAAAATAAAAAGAAAAAAAAGAATTCAAAAATTCAAAAAATATTTTAAAATTAATTTTTTAAGAATGCCACGTCCCCATTTGCCGGACGGTCGACGTTCATGTCAGCGCCGGCTGGCCAATTTTGACCGGATGGATTGAATTTGCACAATTATAAAAGGTTTAGGATTCAAAAAAAAAAAATTTAGGATTGAATTAGCATAATTAGAATAGGTTTATGACTTTTTTGGTAATTCTTTCATTAAAAGTTTATGGATAACATTGTATATTAGACCACATTAAAGGACAATTAGTGCTATTATCCCTTTTTGATATATACGAGATACTTTGTATCTGTGGTAGAGATTGTAGCATGAATCGATCGCAAGGAACAGCTTTTCAATAAAAGCATTCTGACTCTTTGCCTCTTGTTCTCCCAATTTTCTCTTCATTATGTTGCGCTCTGTCAATGGAGCGGAGAGTTTCATTGGCGAAACGCATCTCATGCAAGGGTTAACTTTTGCATGTCATTTTTTAGTGTTGACTTCGGGAGCGTAAAAGCTCATGATGTACTAAAGTAGTAGTGTGACTACTGCACTGATTGACTGGAAGTGGACACCAGACAGCCAGGCTTCTCCTAAATTTCCGCCCGAAAGTACTGTGAATACTTGTGCGGCCTGAGGCTAAGGGCGCGTTTGATAACGATTCTGTTCCCGGGAACTGATTTTGACAAGAATTGATTATTTTTTATTCTGTTTCCGGAACTGATTCTGAATAAAAAAACGTGTTTGGTAACTGTTCAAAATTTCTGATTCTGGAATAGAATTACGTTTGATAACGTGTAGATTGATTCTATTCCAAATTAATTTCTTTTAATTTTGGGAAAAAACCACGAAAAACCCCAAACTTTGCCCCGAGTGACACATTTACCCCGAACTTTTTTTTGCGCCGTGAAAAACCCCAAACTTTCCAAACCGTGACACATTTACCCCAAACTTTTTTTTTGCGACACCAAAAACCCTAAACTTTCCAAGTGTGACACATCTACCCCAAAATTGAAGGGCATTTTGGTCTTTTCATTAAATTTTTTTTCTTTTTTTTTTTTTTTTTTCTTCCCTCCGCCGGCCATGGCGGAGGGAAGCCGGCTCCGGCGAGGCTCACCCTCGACGGCATGGGGCGTCGGGCGGCCCTCGCCGGCGTCGGGCGAGGGCCGCCCGACGCCCGGATCCGGCGAGGAGGCCCTCGCCGGCGTCGGGCGAGGGCCGCCCGATGCGATCTGGCGAGGGTGCCCTCGCAACGCAGCTTATAACCGAGCCCAAGACTAAAAGAATAAAAAAAAAATCAATGTTCATTTTCAAAATTACAATGGTCAAAAAAGTAGTTCCTACTATTCAATATCTCTATGGGGAAAAGAAGTGCCAAAAACTATTAGAATTAATTCCCGTTTATCTACTTCTAGCGATGTGGGGGTATCAAATATGTAGGGGCGGTCGCATCTCTTCCAATGAGCCGGCGACTCATAGGCAGTGGCTTGGTTAAGGGAACCCACCGGAGCCGTAGCGAAAGCGAGTCTTCATAGGGCAATTGTCACTGCTTAGGCGGCCCTCGCCTGCGTCGGGCGAGGGGTGCCCTCGCCGGCGTCGGGCGGCCCTCGCCCGACGCCGGGAGGGCCGCCCAACGCCGGTGAGGGCGACCCTCGCCGGCACCATGGCCGGCGGAGGGAAGAAAAAGAAGAAAAAAAAAGAAAAAAGAAAAAAGAAAAACTAAAAAGACAAAAATGCCCTTATGGGGTAAATGTGTCACAGATTGGAAAGTTTGGGGTTTTTCACGGCGCAAAAAAAAGTTCGGGGTAAATGTGTCACTCAGGGTAAAGTTCGGAGTTTTTCGTGATTTTTTCCCTTTAATTTTTAAATAATTTTTTTTACTTTTTTACTTTTTTTTTTCCTTTTTCCTTTTTTTTTTCCCTTTCTCCTATTATCCTTCTTCTTCTTTTGGCCGGTCGCCAGACCGGTGACCGGTCGGATGAGGGCCGGCGACCTCACGGAGTGTCGCCGCCCTCGGCGAGGCCGGCCCTCGTCGGCCGAGCCTCGCCGGTGGCCGTGCTTGCCTCCGGCGAGCTCGCCGGACCGGCGGCCGCTGACCGGCGAGCCTCCGGCGAGCTCGCTGGACCGGCCGGCGGGCGGCGCGTGGGCGGCGGTGGACGGCGGCGGGCAATGGTCGCGGGATGGCGGAAGGGAAGAAGAGAGTTTTAACGTGTTGATTCTTTTTTTTATTCTCGAACGCGAGAATCAATTTTTTTTTTTATTCTCAAATCTTGTCCCAAACCGATTCCGGGAATGTATTTGCTCCCGGGAACAAAAATTTTATCAAACACAATTCTCGTCCCAAACTGATTCTGGGAACAAAGAATCAGAATCCGACACTGTTGGGATGGTTCCCAAATAGGCCCTAATTGACCTCATGTAATCGTAGCCGTTGTACTTTATAAGATACGCGAGAAACCTCATGACTGACCGCTGTGATCAGCCCGTCCAACGAGGGATTTTGAGTGGAATGTGCCAAAAGTAAGAAAGATCCTTCTAAAAACAAAAAAACAAAAAATGGAAAAGAAATTGCCAGACAAAAGGTCTCTTCTAGAGCCAATGAAAAAAGATTGTTATGATTGGCTTTGCCCGTCTTGAATAATAAGAAATTGCTTAATTGGTAGAATAAGTACCGTGAAATCTTTTTATTATTAAAGAATGTATACTTTCTTATGTATTAGTGATTGCTCGTGTGATTGCGTCATGTCGCATGGTACGAATCTATGTTCATGATGTGGTGCCACATATCAAATTGTCATTAGTAAAATTTTGTTTGGCTAATTAAACATAATATAACTTAACAAAATTATAATATGTCATAATTTATCAATATATAGATATAAGTAAGTATCATGTAGTGATTGTGTCAATTAATGATTACCCATTATTGACATTTAAATTTTGGCGACCCAGTCGTTTATTCATTACATAGAAAATTAGGGATTAAATTTTAACCCCTAAATAAAAATATTAAAATTAAATTACATAACGTATATTTTTAGGAGCATTTTTATTATTGCATTTGCATTGGATCAACGGCGAATGGGCTTAACAAGATGGTCATGATTTCAATTGGACTGGAGTTAATGGTCTCAAATAGGGAGGTCGTGAACTTAAAGCTCGCAAGAACATGAAAGTTTGGCTCAGCCCATTAATCCTTTCTATGCGATCCAAGTTTGCATATGATAGGAAAGATTGCAATATCTCACTGAATTTAGAGAAAATAAAATGATAATCAATAAGGGATTCCGGTCAAGAGAATTCAAAGAAGGAAACAAAGGGAAAATCAAGAAAGGAGATTGGTGCACGTGGCGGTGGAGAAAAAAGGGGCAAGTTCAGTGGCATTTTCCTATTGTTCGATTGGAAATTTTCAGCAATATGGAAGGGGCTCATTCAATGTGAAGGATCGTGTGAAATAAAAAGGAAAAATTATGAATAAAAGGGAAGTGGGAGGTTTACGTATTAACGGGGGCTGAGCATCATAGCGCGAACATCAAGCAGTAGATTTCATTAACGCCAGGCCAAGATATTCTCTTTGCCTTTTACAAACAGGATTTTGACGCATATAAATAAGAAGGAAGAGACGATCGGAGAGGGGAGGCCGCACATATTGATACACACGGCCACGATATAGAGAGAAAGAGACCATGAGAGATTGAGGAGGGAGTGGTCACGACCAAACTTCCGTGACCGCATCTCACCGCCGAGCTTCAATCTGAATCTGCTTAGCCTACTGCACCACCGTGCCTTGCAGTGCCCCTCAACTATGAGACAACGCGGTGCCGTCCCGGGGCATATTGTGACGAACCACCGCTGAGACGCAGCACGATTTTCCAGTCCCAAGCAGTGGCTAATGAGTTTCCAACAGTCCCGGCGAGTCTCTCTAAGGTTGCCGGGTTCCTATCAAAGTTGCCATTGTTTGGTGGCTCACGGTCCTGTCCAGTCACCATCAACGCAGACGGCTATCTCGAGAGTTTTCCCGAAGTTTCTCTCACGACCAGCAACGATTCGCTCAAATTAGATTTTTTTTTTTTTTTTTTTTTTTTTTTTTTTGTCGAGGCTTATTTCTACACGCAGGTTTCCCGGTGAGGCCCTTTCTTGCTGATCAGACCAGCTCTTGTTCTCGCCTGCACCCGCAAGAACGCAGCTATAGCCCCATTGTGATCCAGTGACGACGAGCCTCGTCGTCAAGTGGCAACAAGCATTGTCTTCCGCAGAAGTTGCCCCCCACGTCAATCTCTTGACGCAAGTCAAGAACAATTTGTACAAGTCCACTTAGTTCTTTGCAGGTGTCTTTCGGGGCAAATTAATTTGTCCTCTTGTTGCCGCGCCCAGTCCAGTACGGAAGTGTTGAGCATCTCTAGCTTCTAGCGCGCCGGCGCCTCGTTGATCCACCACCGGGCATATCTACCAGTGAATCATCTACCACGAGCCATTGCTGGCCCCACCATCCGATGAGTCCAAATTCGAGAACAATGTTACGAAATAGGTAAAGATATTATTCAAATTTAATCTGCTTATTTCTAGGAGAATTATCAAAAAAGTCCTAAATCTATTGTAATTGTGTAAATTTAGTCATAATTTTTTTTTTTAGCCAATTTAGTTCTAAACATTTTACAATCGTGCCAATTCAGTCCATCCAGCCAAAATTGGCCGGTCAGCATTGACGTGGACACCGGCCGGGGACAGCTGGCCAGCGAATAATTTTTTAATAATTTTTTTTCGAATTTTTTAATTTTTTTCCCACCTTTTTTTTCTGATTGGCGAGGTCAGCCTCGTCGGCCACTGGCGAAGCTCGCCCTTGCCGCCCACTAGCGAAGGCGAGCCTTGCCTAGTGACGGTGAGGCCGCCGTCGCCTAGCCAAGGCGAGGCTTGGCCTCACCCGATCATGGTGAGGTTGAGCCTCACCGGATCTGGTGACGGCGGCCTCGCCGTCACCGGGCGAGGCTCGCCTTCGCCGGTGGTCGGCGGGGCGAGCCTCACCCAACGACGGCGAGGCCACCGTCGCCTAATCAACGCAAGGCTTGCCTTCGCCGGTGGTCTTCGCCAGTGGTCAGCGGGGGTGAGCCTTGCCTTGGCTGGGCAACGGTGGCCTCACCCAGTAACAGCGAGGCTACCGTCGCCTAGCCAAGGCGAGGCTCAGCCTCGCCTAGCCATGTTGAGGTTGAGCCTCACTAGATCCGCGACGGCGGCCTCACTTGTCGCTAAGCGAGGCTCGCTTTCACCGGTGGCCTTGCCATCGCTAGATCTAGCGAGGCTCAACCTCGTCTTGGCTAGTCAACGGCGGCCTCACAATCACTGGGCAAGGCTCGCCCTCGCCAGCCACTAGCGAAGGCGAGCCTCGTCCAGCGACGGCAAGGCCGCCGGCGAGGCTCGACCTCGCCATGGTTGGGCGAGGTCGAGCCTCACCTTGGCTGGGCAATGGCGGCCTCGCCGTCGCTGGGTGAGGCTCGCCTTCGCTAGAGGCCGGTGGGGCGAGCCTCGCCGGTGGCCGGTGAGATTAGCCTCGTCGGCCCTTGCCTTTGGCAGCCGGCGGCTAGCGCTGGCCGCCGGCTAAAGGAAGAAGAATGTGGGAAAAGAAAAATTAAAAAAATAAAAATTCAAAATTCAAAATAAAAATAAAAATTTTGAAAAAATTAAAAAAATTGCTCGCCGGCCAGGCGTCCACATTAGCACCGGGCTGGCCAATTTTTGCCGGATGGACTGAATTGGTATAATTATAAAAGATTTAGGACTAAATTGGCCAAAAAAAAAGTTTATGACCGAATTGGCACAATTGCAATAGATTTAGGACTTTTTTAGTAATTCTCCTAGTTATTTCCTCACTTAATTCATTGATATTGTGACCAAATTCAAATCTTTGAATGATATATCTTATCCTAAGTTTTCCAAAAGCTTTTTAAATTAGGGATTATTCCATAATTTCACAACGTGTATATGATTGACATTTCGATTTCATGCCCAAAATTTGACTTGCAATCACAAATAAAATTGTTAGTTTGATCTTACACCCGAGACATGACTGGCAATTTTGTTAATAATTGGTCAAACCGATCTCATGCGCGAAATATGATTTGTCAATTTATTATCGTCAATTTGTTAGGTGGGTATCAATCATCTCTTGCCTGATTTGCCACTGTGTTGTTTTTTTTATGCCTTCGCTTGAATTGATTTTGCTTCCATAAATGAAAACCCAATATATATATGGATTTGATTCATGCCAAAACATTGAAAATTTTAGGATAGTTTCCATGTTTAGATTAGGCATTTTATTTATTCCAAAATTTTGAAATAAAAATCCCAAAAAATATTACTTTAGGATGTTAGATTTTCTTTTCCTTAATATGAATTCCATGTGTAATTATTGGGCACATTTAATTTCGAATTTTAATTTAAAAAACACAATCATGTGCGTGTCACGCAAGATTAGTTCATTCATTACACGTCATTAGTAAATTGCATGTTTAGGGTAATGCATGATATGTTAGAATAGTTGCATTAATCTTTTCCGTCATTAGATTAGGTCATTTAATAAATATAGTGTGATATATAATTCGCATATTAGGATGCATGTTGCATGTCATTTTAGCTAGGCATTTATGTACATCATTGCACTGTAGTGCACATAGATTATGTTTTATTTAAACAAATAAAAATGAAAAGTTGAGTGATAGCGTGTTAATTAAAAATCATACCAAGGATTGTTGATGTGAATTCTGAGTTAATATTGCAAATGCTTTCGTTGCTATGAGATAAGTCTCGTAATTTATTTATTACTTTAATTGTTGTTAAATTAGTGAATTGCGCATTTGTACGATCACCTCACATGTTAAGAAGTAATAAAATAAATTCAAGCTGCATGATAAAACATTTTTTCATGAAAAGAACTATTGAAAAGACATTAGAGAAATATAGTGTAACAAAGTTCCAGTACCCAAATTCTCTAGTTTATAGGAGTAAAATAATTCTCCCGTTATTTTTTTCATTTATGAGGCTCTGATATTTGCACCTTCTCGCGTTACTGTTCATAGCTTCTCTCTCGTGTGGGCGATGCAGCTCCTGTAGCTCGCGACTCTGAGATTCTGGCCAAGCGATTGTTTGACCATTCGGTGGGGCTCATTCTTGGTGGGAAGTGACACCATCCTCCACTCATTGAACCCTCGTTGTGCTGAACCTGGTACGTGTCTTCATCTTGTCAAACATGACCCCGTGGGTTAGGGTTTCAGCTTCTAATCTGTCTCTGCGATTCTAATGGTGGGGTCGATTTGTGAGGGTGAAAACCCTAATTCGATGGTTGAGGGAATGGATCCTCGAGGTAAATCACCGGTAGTAGTGGATGAAGGGCCCTCTTTGCTGTTGCCTTTGGCATTCCGAATTGATGGTACTGTTCCTCCTGGTGATAACCAGATACAGTCTTGCGTTCCTGCTGTTGAGCGTCATACGACTAGGGCTAGGTCGACCTCTAGAAGGCCTAATGGCCGTAACTCTAAGAATGTACAGAAGAAAACTTGGGTAGTCGTGGCTAAGACGGTTGCTAAGGGTTATGATCTGATTTACACGCCTCCTACTCTGGTGAATAATAAGCCTGTAATCGAAATTACAGAGCAAGATTTAGAAGCAGCGGACCCGAAAATGCATAATTGTCTCATGGGACAATTCATTGGCCGTAGATTGCCTTTCAAAACTGTGGAGGAAGCTATGAAGAAACTCTGGGGACTGAATTTGTTTGAAGTGATGTCAAACGGTAAGGGGCTCTTAATGTTTCACATCCCCGACAAAGATTTTCGCAGGAAAGTCCTTGAAGGAGGATGTGTCACAGTTGCAAACATTCCCCTAATCCTTCAACAATGGACTCCGGGGCTTGAATTGAGGAAGAAGTCACACCCTACTGTACCTGTATGTATTCGCCTATCTAACCTTCCGTTTTCTTGCTGGTCTGCCCACTTTATAGGAAGAGTTGCAAGTGCGGTTGGAAAGTCGGTTTACGTTGATCAACGTACTGAACATCTTAAAAGCATGTCCTTCGCTCGTGTCTTCGTTGAAATAACGCCAAAGCAGGAGTTTCAAGAGGTGATAGAGGCTACCTTCGATGGAGGAAAATACGAGATAGGTGTCGAATTTGAATGGATTCCATTGGCCTGTGCTAGCTGTGGTGTCTTCGGACACAATTGTGCAGGGAAAGCTACAGCTAAATCCAAGACAGCTACGCCAGTTTTACCCACCGAATAGGTGATGTCTCGGTCCCCTGAAGGAAGTCCTAAACACACCACTACAGTGGTGCGACCTGCTGTGAATGCATCTGAAGTCCGTGCTGTGGAGGAAACTCACTGCAAAGCCTTCGCATCAGCTGGAGGTGGGTCCTGGCACCTCAGCGATGGGGGGGACTTTTGGTGCCTTGCAGTCTTCGAAAGGGGATAGCCAACATGATGCTCCGGTCTCTGTTCCTATAATTGATCCTTAGATGTGGATGCTGGTTGGAAAGAAGTCAAATCGAAGAAGAAGAAGCAACAACATCAATTCTCTGTTGATGCGGCCTCTTTTGAATTTTCCCCGTCGGATGATGGAGGCCAAGCCCTTAAGCTAAAGGAAACTGGCCCTTTGAACTCAAATCCCAAAGGCCATTCGGAAATGGAAGATGAAATCTGCAACTCTTCCCCTGGTGAAGAAGATGCAGCTCCGGATAAGATGAAATTGCCGGTGGGTCAGGCTGGAAAAGGATCCGTGCAAGAGCAGCTTCTTCAACTTTGACCTAATCCGCCTGACTTGGTTCAATTGGTTCATCTTGAGACTTCGAAGGCGACTAGGAGTCCCAAGGCCTCCAAGCGGAGGTAGGTCTTCTTAATCCTTTTTGATGTTTTTTGGATTTTGGAATGTTAGGGGTATCATGAATCCTATTAGAAGGGCTGAAGTTAGAAAGCTTGTGGCTGCTAATAATTTGAGCCTTATTGGCCTTTTTGAGACGAAAGTTCCTATGCAACTTTTCGATTCCATTTCATCCACCCTCCTCAGAGGATGGCGGTGGACTGCAAATTATGACTTTGCTCCTCGGGGCAGAATTTGGATAGGCTGGAACCCAGCATCTGTTGATTTTGGTTTGCTTGAAGCTAATGACCAAGCCATCCATGGCCGTTTGAGAATGATTTCGTCAAATTTTACTTGCTGTATCTCGACTGTGTATGGCGAACATACCTTTGTACGCCACAGACCTCTTTGGACTGATCTTATTCAGTATAATGATCTTTTTCAAGACTCTGCATGGCTTGTTGCTGGGGACTTTAATGCTATTGAAGACCCTTCTGATCGGATTGGTAGCTCCAACGCGTGGATTCCGTGCTTTGATGATTTCAGACTCTGCCTTGATCAAACTGAACTTCAAGACCTTTGGTACACAGGGCTCAGGTTCACCCGGACTACTTCTTCGAGCACCTCTAGGAAAATGAGGAAGATTGACCGGGTGTTAGTTAACACCGAATGGAGGATGGATTATTCTTTTTCTTAACGTGGGAATCTCTGATCACTCGCCTATGATAGTCAGGGTTATTGATCCTCGGTTGAGAAGGAAGCCTTTCAAATACTTTGATTTTTGGAGCACTCATCCAGACTTCAAGGGGATTGTTCTCCAGGCGTGGAATAACTGCATCCATGGTGTTCCTATGTTCCAACTGGTGTCCAGACTTAAGTCTCTAAAATTGAGCTTAAAAGCCCTCAACCAAGAAGCCTTTTCAGATATTTCTTTAAAGGTGTTCGAGGCAAGGGATTCTCTCCGCTCCACTCAGGTGATGCTTCAGGCTGATCCCTTCAACACCACTCTTACGGATTTGGAAAAAGATTAGCGCAAGTCTTTTATTACCCTTCGAGATCAAGAAGAATCCTTCTTCAAGCAAAAATCCAGAGTAAGATGGTTGAAAGAGGGGAATCGCAACACGAAATTTTTTCATAATTATGTTAAGTCCAGGCAGCTCAACAACCGAATTTTATTGGTTCAAGACGACTCAGGTGCGGTCATTTCTGATCCCAACCTCGTGCCTCAAGTGTTTGTGAATTATTTCTCTAAACTCTTGGCTCTAGCTTCAGGTTTGTCAAAGCCATCCCTACAGGAGTTATCATCTTTCATCCGAAATCCCCTTTCGGAAGCTCAGGTGACTTCTCTTGTGCTCCCTATTACGGATGTAGAGATTAAGAACACAATGTTCTCTTTGGTCAAGGGCAAAGCCCCTGGGCCCGATGGCTTTACAGTTGATTTTTTCAAGAACAACTGGGATATTGTAGGTCCCTCGGTCATTGCAGCGGTCAAAGACTTCTTCCTCTCGGGCTGCCTGTTGAAAGAGGTAAATGTGACTGTCTTGGCTCTTGTTCCTAAAGTGCCAAATGCTTGTGAAGTTAATGATTTTAGACCGATTGCTTGTTGTAATACTATCTACAAGGTTATCACAAAAATCCTTGCAAATCGGATTGCGCCTCTTCTAAAGGTTTTGATTAATCCGGCTCAGAATGCTTTTGTGAAGGGCAGGAGAATTAGAGATAATATTCTCTTGGTTCATGAGCTTTTTGCAGGTTTCCACCTAGACCCATATCTTCTGAAATGTGCGGTCAAAGTGGACTTTCGGAAGGCTTATGAAATAGTTGATTGGGACTTCTTAAAGCTTACCCTTTCAGCTTTTCGGTTTCCTCCTTGGTTTATACACCTGATTATGGAGTGTGTTCAAACTCCCAGATTTTCGATCTCCGTTAATGGTGAGCTTCACGGATTCTTTCCAGTTGGGAGAGGACTTCGACAGGGTGACCCGATGTCGCCTTATCTTTTTAACCTGGTTAAGGAAATTTTTTCTGGTATATTGATACACAGGACTTCTTCAGAGCATTTCAAGTATTACTGGAGGTGTAAGAGGACAAAGCTTTCCCATTTGTTTTTCGCTGATGATGTCTTCCTATTTTGCCAAGCGGACTGGAACTCTGTGTGATTCTCAAACGGAGCATTAACATATTTTCCTCTTGGAGCGGCTTAATCCCTAATAAGGATAAGAGTGATGTTTTTCTGTCCGGGGGACTGCCTTCGCTTCAAAACAGAATCCTTTTGGCATTCGGATTTCGACAAGGTAAGCTCTCGGTCAAATATCTAGGGGTACCTATTATCTCTTCAAGATTGGGGAAGGCTGACTGTTTACAACTCATTGATCGGATAACACATCGAGTCCAATCTTGGGCTCATAGGTTCCTCTTGTTTGCGGGGAGACTCCAACTAATCAGGTCGGTCCTTCACGCAATTCAAGCTTTTTGGGCGAGTGTTTTTACCCTCCTGACCTCGGTTATCCTTGGGATAGAAAGCATCCATAGGCGGTTTCTTTGGAAATGCACTTCTCTTGGCAAAGGTGGTGCGAAAGTCTCTTTAGATGTCTGCTTGCCCAAAGAGGAAGGTGGCCTGGGCATTAGATCTCTCAAGGACTGTAATAGAGCGTCTATGCTCAAGTATGTTTGGGTTCTCTTTACGGACAAGGAATCCCTTTGGTGCCGTTGGGTACACTCTATATTCTTGAAATCTCAAAACTTCTGGGTTTCCCCACAACCCTCGGCTTGTTCCTGGGGATGGAAGAAGATCCTCCAGCTTCGGAATTATTTTAGGCTATCCTTTGCTTGGGAGATTGGGAATGGTCGATCCACCTCGTTGTGGTTTGACAACTGGCTGCCCTGCGGCCCTTTACACTTGGTGGTTCCTCATTCATTCTTGTTAGACCCGGACCTTCCAGCTCACGCGAAAGTAGCCTCCTTATATTTTTATGTTGGTAGGTCAACTAAACAAAAGTTAGAGGATTGGGGCCTTTCCCTGCCGACCCTCTCTTCATCAGAGGATAGATTCTTATGGAAGGGGGATTCTTCGGGCACCTTCTCGGTTGCCTTGGCTTGGCATCAGATTAGACAAAAAAAGGACAAGGTATGGTGGGCTTCTTTCATTTGGGATTCGGCACTTGCACCTCGTTTCCAATTTCTGCTATGGCTCATCACAAGGAATAGGTTGCCGACCCAAATGCTTCTTCACTCCTATGGGAGAATTGATTATTCGGTCTGTATCTTCTGCAATTTGCAACCTGACTCTATAAACCATCTTTTCTTCGGCTGTCAAACTTCTTCTACATTGGTGTTTTTTTGGGCTTCCTGTTGCAACCTTCCATGGAAGAATAGTGACTAGTCGGAAAACCTATCTTGGGCTCAAAAATTCCTTGCAGGGAAGGACTTCTTTCACACTATTGCCCGGTTTTCATTTGGGGCTCTTTGTTTTCTAATATGGAAGAAGAGAAATGCAATGATCTTCCGTGGTGAGTCTCTCTCTATTCCAGCCCTCAAATCTCATTTGATCAAGATTGTCAAGGATAAAGCAATCACTTTTAGCAATGTGCCGTCTACGCCAAGGAACCTGCGCCTTCAAAGAGGATGGGGGTTCGACCCGTCCATTTTCTTGTAGCCTTGCTGCTGGTGGCCCTCATATTGCGCATTATCCCTCCTCTGTTCGAAGATCTTCTGAGGTTTAGCTGCCGAGCTAGTGGTTGTTTTCCTTTTGATGCTTTGTGATGTATTTAGCCTCTTGGCTTTTTGTGCGGCTCCCTTTCACTCTGTCTGTTCTATAGATAGAGTGTAAGTTTTGGCGCCGCTCCTGTACATTTGTCCAGAGCTCTTTTATTCATACACTTACCTTTTACCAAAAAAAAATAATAATAATTCTCCCGTTATTTTATTTAGGCGTCTAATTGACCTACCATAAGCTGATTAGTAGTGACTCTTAAGTAAAATTCATTTACATGCTAAAAAACTTGAACTTAAGTTGTGAATTGGTATAGCCTTCCCAGAGTCCAAGTTAAGTTTAGACTTGGTAATCTATTAGCTAAACCTTAGGTGGTGCATCCGAGGTAAGGTCGTAATAGCTTGGCGACTTCGCTAGGGACTTGAGTTGAAACTCTTAGTGAATTTAGGCCTTTTTTTTTTTTTTTTTTTTTTTGGAAAAATGTTTTAGTTTGGTAGCTAGAATTTCAAGTATGTCCCTAACCATTTAAGGTATTAAATGTTCTTGCATATGGGAGGTATAAGGGGAGCAGTGATTGCTAACCCTCGTTTTGCAGGTTGGAGTTGTGAATAGATTTTTTGAATGTGAATTATTGAAGTGTTGTTTGCATATAGATTGTTATGCATGCTTATGCATTTACACTACACTTTTGCACACACAACCTGCTTTCGGACCTAGCCACACAAGATAATCTAGGATGGTATTGAGATGGGTACCACTTCAACCGCATGCCCACGGTATGAGTCACCTATCTCAGTCCTGAAATCTCTTTTTTTTATTGTCAAGAATACTCACTTTAGTCCACATGCTCGCGACCTAGGTTGATTCTTTGACCAAGTGAAATTCATGACAACCCAACTTAGTCCGCACGCCCGTAGCTAGTTCGATTATCCTTGTGGCTTCACTTTTCTAAGCCTATCTAGAGTAGAAATCGAGTCACGTACCATGTGCATGTTTATTTGTTTGCCATTGTCATATTGGTGAAGTAAGTAATTTATTGTTTGCTTTGCAATTTACTTAATTAACTATACTTTTGGTCAGTCCATGACAATCTAGGTTAATCATTGATTTGATTACTTTGTCAATTAGAGATGCATTGAGGAAATTGCCATGCAATGAATTGTTTAAAAAAAACAACATAAAACTTTGGAGATTTTCAATTCAGGCCTTTGTTGTTCATATTAGGGTTCCTATGTCTTCATTTTCCTAGTTTATTTTTAGGAAATTTCATTCATGTATAGATTTTTTGGTTATCAATAAAAAAAAATGAAAAGAAGTTTTGATCGTTCATGGGCTAGTCATTTCTTTACTCTTTGTGCTTACGTGTTATTATTTTTTGGATTAGGTGATAATGGATCCACCATATTCGCCTATTATTACATAATCAAGAGCTAAAATGGCTGATCAAATTGAGATCCGTGATCATGTTGCCATGATAGAAGACCAGCTCAAACAGTTGCTTACCTCTATGCAACTTATGACAACCCAAATCGAAACCCTCCAAGTGAATTCAATTTCTACACCTGCTCTCCCGAAGTTAGTGATCCCAAAGCAAGCAAATAAGGTCCAAATGATTGATGATGACATGCCTGAGTTGAAGGATGACCCACCACTAGTCATTGTTGAGAAGGCTAAGTTTGACAATGCTCCCAAGACAGAGCAAGACGAACGCTTTGCAAAACTTGATAAGAAAGTGAAACAATTGCGAGAATCACAGAACTCACTCTCGATCAACTTGTCTGTTTATGAGAAGATCAAGATGCCAACCAAATTTAAAATGCTAGAGTTTGAAAAGTATGATGGCACTTCTTACCCAAAAGCTCACTTGCAGATGTACCACATGCAGATTGCTCAATATGTCAAAAATGAGCCATTCATGATCCAATCATTCCATATGAGTTTGGTCAGACCTGCGCTAAACTGGTATATTATGAAGAACATAAACCTCCTCGACACTTGTAACGAAGTGGCGGATGCATTTCTTAAGTAATGTAAGTTCATTATGGACATCACACCTTCTTGGGAAGATCTTGAGTGAATGGAGAAGAAGAGAAGTGAGTCATTTAATGAGTATGCTATAAGATGGTGAAATTTGGCGGCTCAAATCATTCCTGAGCCTACTAACAAAAAGTTGATGAAGTTGTTCGTCAAGACCCTCCCATTTGAGTTCCGCAATTGGGTGGCTAGCACATGTTGAGAACTTTAATCAACTCATTTCAGTGGGTGAATAATTTGAGATAGGCTGAGGGATGAATGATTCAATGAACCAACCCATGTAAGCAAAAGGTTCACTGCAAAGAAAGACAAAGCAACCATTGAAGTTAATGTTGCATATGCGCAATCGGTCCCTCTTAGGCCTCCGATCATGTCCTTGAAAATCAACAAGGTGGAAGTCACAAATTCTCTGGTCGGCAATGTGGATAGTTCATGTAGATTAGGTTTTAGGTTTTATTTAATGAAAAAAAATAAAAAGTTGAGTGACTACATGTTAATTAAAAATTATATCTAGGATTGTTGATGTGAAATTCGGCTAACATTGTAAATACTTTCGTAGCTACGAGGTAAGTCCTGTAATTTATTTATTATTTTTTTCGGTGTTAAATTGATGGATTGCACACCCACATGATCACCTCACATGTTAGGAAGTAATAAAATAAATTCAAACTGCATGATAAAATATTTTTTTATGAAAAGAACAGTACTGAAAGGGCATTAGAGAAATCTACCCCATACTTAAATTTTTTGGTTAGTAGGAGTAAAATTATTATTTCTTTATTTTACTTAGGTGTCTAATCAACTTACCGTAAACTGATTAGTGGCGACTCCTAAATAAAATTCATTTGTATGCTAAAAAACTTCAATATAAGTTGCAAATTAGTATGGCCTTGGGAGAGCCCGAGCTAAGTTTAGACTCGGCAATCTATTAGCTAAATCCTAAATGATACACCCAAAATAAGGTTGCGAGACCCATTATTATATATGCGAAAAAAGTCAATTTCACAATACGTGTACCAATTAGTGCTTTGTCAATAGATATGATTATTTCGACCAAAAACAATAAATATGATTATTAAATCCTTGGTAAATATTAGAGGGTAAATGCTAACCAGATAACCACTAGGGTTTGCCTCAATGGCTACCCTTCCAACATGGAAGGGGGAGGTGGGAAGTTCGAATCCCCATCTTCTCAAGGAGGTTGGAGTGAGGACAACTTAGTTTCAGGAATGAGTTTCGACTCTCACAGCCTGTAAAGAGGTAGGACAAAAGTTTGAGAGTGAGAGTGAGAGTTAGAGTAGAATTAGAGTAGGACCAATAAAAAAAATACTAATTAGGTTTTAATGCTTTTAATATGTCTGGCTAGGAATTCAAGTACTCACGTTAATCTCACTGCCAGAAGAATTCTACACCTCCCCTTAGAAATGGTTGAGAGTAAAAGTTCTAATAACAAACCTATTAAATTTCTTGGTTCTTTTTCTGTGGAAGAAGGGAAACGATTATGGCATTTAATTTTTATGTTGTTCCTTCTATGAATATGTAACGCTGCTTTGATCAAAACTGACATCAAGATCACCGAAAAAGAATCGACAATCATCAAGATAGTTTTGTTAACAAGTTCCTTGAGACACTTATATTGAGATGACAAATATTTCTTAATTGGCAGGTTTAGAAAAGTGTCGTGTTGACGAAACATAAATATTTTCTCCTATTGAAGTGGTTGTACATTTCTCTCTTATTCATTGCAGTGGGTGTACATCTCTCGCTTTGTCGTTGCAATCACCCAAACCTAACATTCTCTCTCTCTCTCTCTCTCTCTCTCTCTCTCTCTCTCTCTCTGTCTCTCTCTCTCTCTCTCTCTCATTGCAATCAGCGGATTATCCAACCTAACATTCTCTCCCTCTCCCTCTCCCTCTCCCCATGCAGATTTTCCAACCTAACATTTATATATAGGAAAGTCACGGAGCCATTTGAAAAAGCCACGGTAATCCTTTTCCTGCCCCTTTATAATTCTTTTTATTAAATAAGTCAAGGGGTAGTTTGTCCATTTATATAAATGTTAGGACATTGTAACAATGTCTTGCGTTTTGCTACTTCAAATGCAGGACAGAGACAAGCGATGACAACTTTAAGGTTTTATTTGCGATGAAATTACATAAATCGATTTCTTGATATTCATTCTCGAAGGAGTACCATGGCTGTGGAAGTTCTATTTGACAATAGTCCAACACTGATAATGAAGGTTCTTAAAATGCTCGATCTAAGTTGCTATTCTGTTGAAGAAATAACATCTTGTAAGAAAAATCGTTTGCAACATCCCAAAGGTAGCCATAGCGTACAGTACATGTTTCTTATATATTTTCTTTATCTTTGTATTTTTTTAAAAATAACTGAGTTTTTTAGCTGCTTTTTCCATGAATTATAATGAAAGTGAAAATTAAAGTTGAAGAATCCATCTTCTGTTTTAAAGTTTTTTTTCCCTTGTAAATGTTACGGAGATTTACTCATTTCAATAAGTGGAAAACGAAATTGCGTAGTAACAATTACACGTTTCGCAATTCCATAATTCTGTGCCTTTCTGTCTACTCATATGGACTTTTCCATGCCACCTGTCTCGATCGAATTGAAAAAGCAATGAAAAGAAGCTGCATATGTCAAATTTAGCTACCTAAAGGACTCACATTTATGAACAGAAAGGACCTTTCAACCAACATTGATGACCTAGGTGGGACTTCAATGGCCTTACGGTGGGTTACGTATTATCAGCCCTGACTACTCGTGGGAGAAAAATGTGCCAGACGTAGACATGTATTGAATAATAGAGTTGATTTTATTGGGGACCATATCCATAATGGGAGGTTGGCTACAAGAGTTTATATAGTGGTTGTCTCTGGAATTTGGAGCGATGGGCCTTTCATGCAGAGCAGTAATTCATTACATTATTTACGTCCACATTATCTACTTCAACGATCTCTTCATTATTTCTCGCCTTGCTTTCATATCAACCCGCTTTCCTTGGGCTTGGAGTCACGGAACTCGCAAGGATGAGTTCTGCAGAGTTTCAATCCCGCCACTTGCTTCTTGGTATTGCTCCTGCGCTGTTCTTTAACCAAGTCTTGTGCACCACTAACGAAACGGACAGAATAGCATTGCTTGCATTTAAAGCCGGCATAACTGGATATCCTTTCAGCATGCTCAAGTCATGTAACAACTATATTGGGTTTTGCTAATGGTATGGAGTTATGTGTAACTGGAAACACCATAGGGTCATGGGCTTGGATTTGCGATCACAAGGACTTTCTAGATCAATCTCTCCTCATATTGGGAATCTGAGCTTCTTAAGGGAATTATGGCTCCAAAACAATAGTGTCGGTCATGAAATCCCTCAGCAAATTAGCTAGTTGCGCCATCTTCGTATCTTACGACTAGACAACAATTCGTTGGTTGGTGAAATTTGCAAAAACATTCAATACAACCAACTAAGTGGAGAAATTCCTACCGAAGTAAGTTCATTATCCAAGCTACTGTTTTTCCTATATGACTAATAATAATCTCATTGGGATTGTGCCTTCCTCCATAGAAAACTTATCTTCATTGGAGATCCTTTAGTTAGCCCAGAACAACAAGGGAGGGAGCATTTCGCAAGTCCTAGACCACCTGACAAACTTGCAAGTCTTTGCCTTCGAAGGAAACAGATTGTTAGGTACAATTCCATCTTGTTTACTTAATCTCTCTCCACTAGTTCAATTTGATGCTGGAAACAATCAGATAGAGGGGACTCTACCTGCAAACATAGGCCTCAAGCTCGTCGGTCTTGAATTTTAGCGTTCTTGGAAACCAACTTGAGGGGCCGATTCCTCCCTCAATATCAAATTGCACAAAGCTAGATAAGCTTCAACTTGGAGATAACATATTTTCAGGAAAAGTGTCTTCTTTAGAAAATTCATATAAATTTAGTTGGCTTCAGGTCTATATTAATCGGCTTAGAAGTGGAAATTCTAAAGACTTGAGCTTCCTTTGCTCGTTGACCAACAACACTAACTTACAATACATTGGCATTCACAAGAACAAGTTCAGTGGGGTGCTACCAAAATGCATAGGTAATTTATCCACCACTTTCACAACATTTACTTTAAGTAAGAATCAAATATCCGATGAGATTCCATAAGAAATTGATAATTTTGTCAATCTGAGATTATTTGTCATGTGTCTCAATTCACTTTTAGGTGTTATCCCCTCTAATTTGGGTAATCTACAAAATCTAGGGATACTACACTTAAGTTATAGCAAACCCTGAAGGGACTATCCCATCCTCTTTGGGAAATCTAACCAAGTTGATTGAACTATATCTTGGTGGGAACCACTTCCATGGACAAATTCCTTCACATCTATCAAATTGCCAATCTCTTAATTTGTTTGACCTATCTGACAACAATTTGAGTGGTGCCATACTCGCACAACTTATAGGTCTCTCATTATTAGCAATTATTTTGAATTTGTCTTGTAACTATCTGACGGGGGGGCTCTACCCATAGAAGTTGGCAACTTGAGAGCTTTGACTGCTTTGAATATCTCGGACAAATTGTTGGTAGGTGAAATCCCAACTGATTTAGGTGATTGCACTGCATTGACATCACTGAGATTGGAGTGCAACTTCTTCCATGGATCGATTTCTCTATCAATTAGATTGTTAGGAGGCATTGAAGAACTAGAACTTTCACTCGATAATTTATCGGGTCAGATTCCAAAATTCTTAATGGAATTTCATTTCTTGAAACTACTGAATTTATCGTTCAACAATTTTGAAGGCATGTTGCCACGTGAAGGAGTCTTTGAAAATACTACTGGTAATTTTATAATTGGAAACAATGAGCTTTGCGGCAAATTGCTAGAATTTCACCTCCCCAATTGCATCTCAAAAAGCTCCAATAGCAAAATGATCAACATGGTGGTATTGTCAGCTTCTGTTATCTTCAGTGTTCTTGGAATAGCTCTTATTTTGGCTTTTATATATTTTTGTTGGTTGAAGAAGAAAGCGAATGAACCAGTTTCAAGTTTGATGAATGATTCACGTCCAAACGTATCATATGAAGTACTCCTAAATGCAACCAACAATTTTTCTTCAACGAATTTGATCGGTGTTGGAAGCTTTCGTTCTGTTTAAAGAGGGATACTCAGGACCATGGAACTACTACTGCTGTGAAGGTGCTTCCTTTTAGTTTGTCATGGTGCTCTTAAGAGCTTCATAATGAAGTGCAAGGCATTAAAAAAAATTAGATATTGAAATCTTTTGAAGATATTGACAGTTTGCTCGAGTAGTGATTATCAAGTAAATAATTTTTAGTCCTTAGTTTATCAATTTATGGACAATGGAAGTTTGGAACAATCCACCGAAATGTAACATCATCTCATGGGAATGAGCTCTCGGAAATGTTGAACTTCATTCAGAGGAAAAATATTGCTATAAGTGTTGTTGTTGCACTAGATTAGCTTCATTACCACTGCCACATCTCTATTATTCATTGTGATCTAAAGCCAAACAATATCCTCTTAGATGCTAAGATGTTCGAACAGGTTGGTGACTTTGGATTGACGAAATTCCTTCTTGGATCATCCTTTGATATTGTAGCTAGTCAGATGAGCTCAATGGGTCTTAGAGGGACAATTGGTTAAGCTTCACCCAGTACTCTCTCTCTCTCTCTCTCTCTCTCTCTCTCTCTCTCTCTTGAAATTTGGTACCTAATAATCCACATTCTAATTTGACCTTCATTATGATCTAAAAATGTATGGTAGATAGAGGTGTTAAATGGGTTGTGCAACCCATTTATGGACCCATTTATGGTTAAATGGGTCATTAATGGGTCAAGCTTTATTTCATAAAGCACCCATAATGAGTTTTAATGGGTCAAGACTAAAATATATGGGTTTTAAATGGGTCGGCTCTCGACCCGTTTATGACCCATTTATCAACCCATTAAAAATGAACCCATTTATTTTCACTCAAAACCTCACCATCTCTCTCTCCTCTCTTTAACTTTACAAAATCTTTTTTTATAAAAACCGAAATTATAATTATTTTTTTCTTTTTCTTTTTTTTTTTTTCTTTCTTTTTTTTTTTCTTTCTTCCTCCTCCTGTCGCCGGCATGGCGATGGCCGGCAACCGGCCAGGCGAGCCTCAAGCTCACCGGTGTCAAGCGAGCTCGAGCTCGCTAGATCCGCGAGGCGGAGGCCTTGCCGACGCCCGGCGAGGCTCGAGCCTCGGCCGATCCGGCGAGACTCGAACTCACCAGCTTTGGGCGAGGCTCGAGCCTCGCCGGATCCGGCGAGGGGCGAGCTCAAGCTCACCCGACGTCGACGAGCCTCGCCGGATCCGGCGAGGGTGAGCTCAAGCTCGCCGGATCCGGCGAGCCACCGAGCTCGTCGGCGTCGGCAAGTCGGGCGAGCTCGAGGCTCGCCTATGGCCGGCCGCCGACTATTGTCGTGGCCGGCGGCCGGCCAAAGAAGAAGAATAAAAAAGAAAAAAAGAAAAAGAAAATAAAAAATAAATTATAATATTTAAAAATGAAAATAAAATAAAATAATTTTTAATTTTTTAAAAAATAAACATAATTAAAATTAGATTTTTAATAAAAATATAAATAATTAAAATTCAATTTTTAAAATAATTATTTTAAAAATTATAAAAATTGTCCAATGTATAAAACTATTTTAGTTTTTAAATATCTATAAGAAATATTTTTTTTGAAAAATTATAAAAAATTGAAAAATTATTGATTGGATTTGTATTGCTGTGAAGTTTTTATTAAGATAATCTTTAAAAAAAAACATAAGAATAAGTTTTCCTAAATTTGGTTAAATATGAAAATATTTTATTAATATGGGTCGGGTCGGGTATGGGTCGGGTCGGTATGGGTCGAAAAATTTACATTAAATATAAATGGGTCATAAATGGGTTAATGGGTCAATTTGGGTCGACCCATTAATGACCCGACACAAACCCGATCCGACCCACCCGTTTAACAGCTCTAATGGTAGAATATGCAATGTGATGTGAGGTTTCAAGAGAAGGCGATGTCTATAGTTATGGCATTCTCTTGTTGGAAATGTTCACTAGGTTGAGGCCTATCGATGACATATTCATAGAGAATTTAACTCGATGACATATTCATAGAGAATTTAACTCTTCATAGTTTTGTCGCAAAAGATTTGCCTAAACGAGTGCTTGAAATTACAGACAACATTTTGCCTCGAGAAAGAGAGCCATTTAGACCCCTATAGTCCCTAGTAGTGGCTTTTTGAAAGTGATGTCATATTTCAAGAGTGTTTGCTTATGATATACAATATTTGAGTTGCTTTTTCATATAGTATGCCTAGCAGAAGTGCAAATCAGCTGCAACAATTTAGGGACAAACTCTTTGCATTAGGGTTACATGGAGAAGGTGAGCTACCAATAGCTTATGTTTAGCTGTTATACCTTTACGGTTGTTTAAGCAAACGGAAGCAAAAGTTAAAATCTATAACTGAAGAGGATGGATCATTTTTTTTTTTTTCCACAAGATGATAGCTGATCATTATTTCCCATCCATATACTACAGAGTAAAGAACAGCGGGAGTGCCATAACTTGGCACGGGGGGACACTTAAGTGCCATAACCTTAAAACGGTACACTTAAATGTCACTTTTTTTTGTCAAGTGGAACACTTAAGTGCCACCTCCGGCGACCCTTGCCGGAAATCCTACGTGGCACTATTTTATTATTTTTTTATTGTTTGCGTGGCTCGCCGGAGAGCTGAGTCGACTCCAACTCACCAAAACAACGTCGTCTGCATAATAAAAAATTAAATTAAATTAAATTAAATTTTAATTTTAATTAAAATATTCTAAAAATTAAAAATTAAAAAAAATTTAAAAAAATTTAAAAAAAAAAAAGGAGGAGGCATCGGGGGCGGGTGGGCGAGGGCCGAGCCCTCGCCGGATGCGGGCGAGGGCTCGTGGGCCCTTGCCACGATCGGGCGAGGGCTTGCGGCCCTCACCATCGGTTGGCCGGGGCCGGCGACCCCGACCAACCCTCCCCCTCCGTCACCGGCCCTTCTCGACGACAGCGGGGAGGCGGCGGCGGCAAGGGCTTAGCCCTCGGCCGCCCGCCCCCAATGCTTTTTTTTTTTTTTTTTTTAATTTTTTAATTTTTTAATTTTTAGAATATTTTAATTAAAATTAAGTTTTAATTTAATTTAATTAATTTTTTTATTATTTTTACATGTTAGACGCGAAACGGCGTCGTTTTGGCATTTTTTCGCCACGTCGGCGTGCAAAACGACGCCGTTTTGGACCTCCATCGCCGGAAAATTGCCACGTCAGCTGTTTGGCCGGATTTTTGCCGGAGTGGCACTTAAGTGTTCCATTTAACTCCGATATTAGCACTTAAATGTATCATTTTGAAGTTATGGCACTTAAGTGTTCCCCTGTGCCAAGTTATGACACTCCAGGTGTCCCAAACTCTATACTACATAATAAAACTAAAACAAGGCCTATGGTGCATAGGCATTCTTGAGTATTGTTGGTCTATTTAGAATTCTATTTCGGTGCCATATAGTATTCTAATTTAAATCCAACATAGGTTGCCTTGTTTCTTTTTTTCTTTTTCATTTGTATGATGCTTTTTAAGACGAATTGAAATCGATTAGCTATTGGAAATCTTATTAAAAGGAAAGCTTGGCATCTGCAGATTGATTAGGAGTGGCTCACCGTTGCTTCGTTTTGAAATAATCCAATGGCAAGAATTGATATCTGTTCCTAAGACATGTTCAGTCAGCTACAGCCAATATTGTTGCTCTGGTGGGGGGATAAGATGCATAGCTTTCGGATTCAGCATTCCAGCATGCAGTTACGTATCGACGCTTGAACTGCATAGTAGGAAGTATCCAAGAAACGATTTAGTAGAAAATATGAAACTTGTGTGTATTGGATTTTTCTACAGGTGCAAGTGGAAATTCTTACGCATTGCTATTTCCACAGTTTACTATTGTCATGCATTTTGGTAAAGAGACTAAAGTACCTTTTTTTGAAAGCACCTATTTACGTATGTATTGTACTCGTTAAATATATATCAATGGTCCCTATCAATGGTCACTTCTTTTATTGGAGAATTGTTAACATAGATAAGCAAGGTAGAAACTACTAACTGCATCGAGAAATTACTAGCAGCTAATATGCTCAAACTCATTACTCTAAATAAAAAGTGACCATTACTATGGAGAAGTTACTAAATTTAAATAGTTTAAAAGTAAAGTTACTTTTCATCACGATAAATTATTAGTCTTTGATATGTACACATCTTGTTTCCATGGTGAACAGTTACTATATTAAAAAACTTAGTATAATTCCTTTTTGTTAGACCAACACTTTGAGTTTACCAATTAGTATAATCACTAACCTAAGTTTCATATGAAAGTCGTTAATCACATCGAGAAATTATCAACTATTAATGGGCCGAAAGTTAATTTTTTCGGAGAGTTACTATTCACATTGCAATGTAACTAGTTTTTTATCCATGCATACGGGCCTCACAATGTTGTCTCCGACTGATGAGCAGGTTTATCAATTAAATATGAAATGATTTTACCTGACCAAGCTGTTGTTAGTCAAGTGATGTTTATCCATGGCAATGACCACCAATCAATCAAGCTTGATCATCAGTCTTCGGTTTATTTTCCAAAGTAGGGGACTTTAATATAATATGGGTAGTTATTGTCTTCAAGTCAACATCTGGAAGCCCATTTAGATTGACTTGTCATCCATCCCTTGATACAGGCACTTGGGTAGACACATGTCCAAGAACCTCAGCTATGTATGGAGAAGTTACTGAATTTAAGGAGCTTGGAAGTAAAGTTCCCTTTCATCATGACAAAATTAGTGGCCATTCATACGCTCACACACTTTCCCCGGTGAAAGTGACCGTGTTAAAAGACTTAGTATACTAAGTTCACCACTTAGTATATATACGTACCTTAATTTCATCTGAGAGTTGTTAATCACTAGGAGAAACCATTAACTATTAATAGGTGGACAGTTAATTTGCTTCTTAAAAAGCTACTATTCAAATTGAAATACATACATACATACATACATACATACATACATACATGCCTTCCAATGTTGTCTCTAACTGATGAGTAGGTTTATCCATGAACAATAAAATGATTTGAACTGATTAAGCTGTTGTTAGTTCAAGTGATAGTTGTTAATGACTATGACCTGCTCATCAATCACGCTTGGTCATCTGTCTCTGTTTTTTTTTTTTTTTTTTTTTTTTTTTTTTGGCCAAAGTGGGTAAGATTTTGTGGGATCTGGTTGCCTTCAAGTCAAACACTTGGAAAGCCATCTAGATGGATCCATCATCCATCCTTAATACACGCACATGCCCAAAGAACCTGTGTTATGTATGCTTGCATCCTGACTAGTCAAGCTTAGAGCATTCGGAAATAGGCATGTAAGCTTGGAGACGAAAACTGAGTTATTAATAAGAGTACAAAAATATGCTATGTCATAGCATTCTTGTTGCTTTATATGTCTCCCCCGATTTTCATTTACCTTTTGAAGATGATCACTGCCGTTGTTTCATCATCATCTTCATATAATGATATGATATGCTGCAAAACTATTCTGAAGTTGCTCGATTTCCTTGAGATATAAGTTTTGAATTATGTCAGAGTACTTGCCATTCATTTGTTATTGAGAGCATCCTGCCGGCTCGAGTAAAGCAAACATTGATGAGTATCGAGTGCCCTGTGAACTCCCTAAAGTGATAGTTCACTAATAGATCAGGGGATAAGTACCTTAGCTCCTTCACTTCAGGATCACGAGTGTTCAATGGATACGAAAGACCTATGCTTTGGTGCTTGATGCAACGCTCCCTTCACATGGTCGAATCCATTTTGAATTTGATATATGCATTGAAGCCTGGAACGCTAGTTTTGGCCGGTTAATTGTATCAATCGAAATTGATACTTTGATCTTCTTTTAATATTGTAATTTTTAATCCGAAGAAATAAATAAATGTGTTTTTTATTTATTTTTATTTTTTTTTGCTTGAGTTCCTTTTCCTCGTTAGAAAAAGTGCATCTGAACGCAGGTGAAAAGCAAGAAGTTTTATTTGTTTTCTATAAAAGCACTCTCCATTGATAACTACTCTTTATCTTTTTTTTTTTTTTTTTTTTTTTTGGTAAAATAACTACTCTATCTTTGTCAAAAAAGAAATCGAAGTAAGTTCAAAGTAAATACATTTTTTAAAAAGATTTGATGACCATCTAGAATAACTAGTGAATTACAACTCTATCATACCACAATTGATGCACAATAGTCTCCAACTCCTTTTAGGTAGAGCTAATGCATACGGGCCTTGGTTCACTCTCCCTTAACCACCCCATGAGGATAAATTATGGGGTTACGTAACCACTCCACTTACTACAAGATGCTTACCAAGCCCGTATTTAGATCTGTCTCCTTCCTCCAAGGGATTGTTGTGCAACAAGCGCTTTGCATTATTATAATTTTTGCTATATGTGTGAGGTACTTTGAATCAGTAGTGTAGATTATGGGCATAAATCGATCACATGGAACAACATTTCAATGAAAGGACTGCCTCTGCCTCTCGTTCTCCCATTTTTTTCCCTTTCTTTTGTGCTCTATGAATGGAGCAATAGTTTCATTGGAAAGACAATATCTAGTGCAAGATTTAATTTTACACACGACTTGATCGCAATTGGGGGCTTAATTTTATATGTCAATTTTTAGTATTTATGGTGAGAGTTATCAAAGTTGTGATCGATGGCGTGGGCAATGCACCAATTGACTTGAAGGAAACGTCCAGACAGCCGCCTTCTCGAAGATTTCCCGCCCAGCCGACGGGGGAATACTTTCGCAGACCATGGAAAACGTGCAATTCCAACCATTGAAATTTGCGGTGATGCCCACATGACTGACAGCATTGATTGGCCCCGGACGTGCAGATTGCGACCGGACCATGCCAAGTCAATAATTCCATCCTGAAATACTCGCAGTTGTATCTACATCAACATCACCGTGGCTCTCCCGCAACATGAATGGCCAGACAAAAAGTCTTCCAGAGTCGATGAATAGTCAACTTCGACGGCCAATGGTTGATAGTGGTTTTTCATTCACTGGTGACACGTCTGCAGGAGAGAGAGAGAGAGAGAGAGAGAGAGAGAAGCCCTTCAAATGATCTAAAAAATTAATGCCTTCTTAGAAAGAGGCTATTGCTAATAACTAAGTATGCTAAATGATCAGAAATTAGTTAATTATAAAAGAATAAGAACCCTCAAATCTTTAAGAAAAAGATGCGTAATTTTTTACGTCTCCTTAATTGTACATGAATTCACGAGTTACATCATGTGGTGTAACTCGTGCTGTGTCATGTAATGTGACGCCACATGACAAGTTATCATAGATTAAACTTTATATGACTCATTAAATATAATATAAACTGATATGATTATAATATGTTGTAATGTATAGTTACATGTGAGTAAGTAATTTGTATTAATTGTGTCAATTAATTATTACTCATGTTTATATCATGAGAAATAGTCAATTCCATAAAACATGCAGTGAGAAAATATGAATGCAATGCCCAAGGAGAATAACCTTTTCCTAGCAAAAGATATACGAAATTATGCTATAATAACCAAAATCCACCGACTATAGCAACAAATTTTCATTTCAAACAACTCTACGGTTCGGCAAGTATTGAATGGACAAAACTCATTGCCGATAATGACTACTTTTTCCTTAAAAAGAAAAGAGTGCCACTCGTTGCATTTCAGTTGGAAGATAATCTTTCTCTTTTCCTTATCATAAAGCACTGGACGATTGACTGGAGGATACTGTCCTTTTTCTTATTATAAAGCACTGAATGTTACTCATAAAATGAGGAACCGAAAACAGAAACAAGAAAAGTGCTTCAGAACGCTGTCTGAGAAAAATCGACGCCTTCTTACAAATCCCTTCACAGTTTCCTCTAGCATTGATCCAGCCTCTTGATTCCTCGCCCTGCTTTCATATCTACCTGCTTTCTTGTGCTTTAAGTCATGAAACTCGGAAGCATGAGTTTTGCAGAGCTTCAATCACGCCACTTGTTTCTTGGAATTGCTCTTGCACTGTGTTTTAACCAAGTCTCCTCCACCACTAATGAAACAGACAGACTCGCGTTGCTCGCATTTAAGGCCGGCATAACCGGAGATCCTCTGGGCTTGCTCAACTCATGGAACAATAGTATTGGGTTTTGCCAGTGGCATGGCGTTACGTGTGACCGCAAGCACCAAAGAGTTATGGTCTTGAACTTGCAATCACAAAGACTCTCCGGATCAATCTCTCCTCATATTGGAAACCTCGGCTTTTTAGGGGAATTGTTGCTCCAAAACAATAGCTTCAATCAAGAAATCCCTCCACAACTCAGCCAGTTGCATCGCCTGCGTATCCTACGATTGCACAACAATTCATTAGCTGGCGAAATTCCCAAAAACATGTCAGGTTGCTCAAAACTGGTTGTACTCTGGCTCGTGAACAACCAACTGAGTGGAGAAATTCCTCAAGAGCTCGGTTTAATGCTAAAGCTACAAGAATTCGGTTTGGGTGGGAACAACCTAACTGGGAGCATGCCTTCCTTCATTGGGAACTTTTCTTCACTAAAAGAACTTTATTTAACCCAAAACAACTTGGGTGGGAGCATTCCCCAAGTTCTAGGCCACTTGACAAACTTGCAAGTGATTGACATTGCAAGTAACATATTATCAGGTACAATTCCATCTTCATTACTCAATCTCTCTTCGCTTGTTGTGTTTGAAGCTGAAGAGAACCGGATAGAGGGGACTCTTCCTGCAGCCATAGGCCTCAAACTCCCAAATCTTGAATCTTTTAGCATTTCTTCGAACCAACTTGAGGGGCCAATTCCTCCATCGATATCAAATTGCACAAAGCTAGGCTGGCTTCTACTTAATGATAACCAATTTTCAGGGAAAGTACCTTTTTTGGAGAAGTTGTATAAGCTAAGTAGGTTTCTAGTTGGTTATAATCAACTTGGAAGTGGAAAACCTGAAGACTTGAGCTTCCTTTGCTCGTTAACTAATAGCACCAAATTAGAGTTTGTGGGTGGTGGGTATAACAAGTTTGGTGGGGTGTTACCTAAATGCATATGTAATTTATCCACCACTCTCACAGTATTTACTCTACGCAAGAATCAAATCTCTGGTGAGATTCCAAAAGAAATGGGGAATTTTATCAAATTGAGATATTTTCTTATGGGTTATAACCAGCTTTCAGGTGTTATACCCTCAAATTTGGATACTCTACAAGATGTAGGGATGTTGCAATTAAATGATAACAATCTAGGAGGGACCATCCCATCTTCTTTGGGAAATCTAACCAAGTTGATTTCTCTATATCTTGGTGGAAACCACTTTCACGGGCAAATTCCTTCACAGCTATCAAATTGCCAGTCTCTTAATCTACTTGACTTGTCTGACAATAATTTGAGCGGTGCCATACCCCCACAGCTTATAGGTCTCTCATCATTAGCGATTATTCTGAATTTGTCTTGGAACCATTTGACGGGAGATCTACCCATAGAAGTTGGCAACTTGAGAGCCTTGACTGCTTTGGACATCTCAAACAATTTGTTGGAAGGTGAAATCCCAATTGATTTAGGTGATTGCACTGCATTGACATCAATTAGGATGGGGGGCAACCTCTTCCACGGGTCCATTCCTCAATCAATCGTATCATTAAGAGGCATTGAAGAATTAGATCTTTCACGCAATAATTTGTCTGGTCAAATTCCAAAATTTTTAGCAGAATTTCGCTTCTTGAAGCTTTTGAATTTATCATACAATAATTTTGAAGGCATGTTGCCACGTGAAGGAGTCTTTAAAAATGTCACCGGTGCTTCTATTATTGGGAACAATAAGCTCTGTGGCGGACTGCCAAAATTTCACCTCCCCAACTGCATCTCCAAAAGCTCTAAGAGTAGAGAGAGAAATATAGTGATATTGTCCGCTTCTATTATTTTCGGAGTTTTTGGAGTAGCTTTTATATATCTTTGTTTTTTGAAGAAGAAAGTAAATGAACCAACTTCAAATTTGTTAAATGGTTCACATCCGAACATGTCGTATGGAGCACTCCTAAAAGCAACTAACGGTTTTTCTTCAACGAATTTGATTGGTGTTGGGAGCTTTGGTTCTGTTTATAAGGGGATTCTTGAAGACAATGGAATTGTTGTTGCCGTGAAGGTGCTTCATTTAGTCCGTCATGGTGCTCTTAGGAGCTTTTTTGTTGAGTGCGAGGCATTAAAGAACATCAGACATCGAAATCTTTTGAAGATATTAGCAGTTTGCTCAGGTAGTGATTATCAAGGAAACGATTTTAAGGCGTTAATCTATCAATTCATGGAAAATGGAAGCTTGGAGTGGTGGCTACACCCAAATGTAGCATCATCTCTTGGGAACGAGCTCCCAAGAAATTTCAATTTCATTCAGAGGGTAAATATCGCTATGGATGTTGCTTTCGCATTGGATTATCTTCATCACCAGTGCCACATCCCCATCATTCATTGTGATCTAAAGCCAAGCAATATCCTCTTAGATGCCGAGATGGTTGCACATGTTGGCGACTTTGGATTGACAAAACTCCTTCTCGAATCATCCATTGATACAGTAGCTAATCAAATGAGCTCAATGGGTCTTAGAGGGACGATTGGTTATGCTCCACCCGGTACTCTCTCTCTCTCTCTCTCTCTCTCTCTCTCTCTCATAATCTTAGGCACATTTTGTTCTGATTTGAATATGCATACTCCAATATGACTTGCATTATGATCTAAATGTGTGACAGAATATGCAATGGGATGCGAGGTTTCAAGAGAAGGGGACGTCTATAGTTATGGCATTCTTTTACTAGAGATGTTCACAGGGGTCAGTCCCACTAATGGCATATTCAGAGACAATTTGACTCTTCATAATTTTGTTGCAAAAGCTTTGCCTGGACGGGTGCTTGAAATTACAGATAGCGTTTTGCTTCAAGAAAGAGAGAGTCATTTGGGCCTCTATAGTCCCCAGCATTGGCTTTTTGAAAGCGATGACATATATCGAGATTGTTTGGTTACGCTGTACAATATTGGAATTGCTTGTTCATACAGTGTGCCTAAAAGACGGATGAGGATTAGCGGAATTGCAAATCAGCTGCAACAAATTAGGGAAAAACTCTTTGCATTGGGTTTATATGGAGAAGATGAACTACCGACAGCTTATGTTTAGCTGTTATCCTAGGGTTTTATAAGCAAACGGAATCAGACAGGTAAAATCCATAACTGAGGAGCATCTATTATTCTTTTTTCGTCAAAAATGGTAGTTGATCACTATTCTTCATCTGTATCCATACATACCTAAGCTAGCACAAGGCCTATGTTGCACACCCATGAGTACGGTCGGTTTACTTAGAATTCTGTTTTGGTGCCATGGTATTTTAAATTGAATCCAACATAAATTGCCTCGCTTCTTTTTCTCTCTCTTTTTTTTTTTTCCATTAGTATGATACCATTAAGAGGCATTACAATTGATTAGTTGTTGGAAAATTTATTCAAAAGATTCTACTATAGACGATACGGTTACTCTGATGGATGAGTAAGGACGTATATTTTCTGGATTCAGCATTCTAGCATGTGGTATTCTGAAGCCCGTATTGACTGTTGATACGCATAGTAGGAATCATTTCGGTAAATTGCCTTTTTTATGGGGAAAAAACTAAATGACATATGGAGATATATCGACAGCCACTTATTTCACAAGGGGATTCATTAATACATGAATAAGCAACTTTCGAAGGTAAAACTTACTAAGTCGAGAAATTACTAATCACCGATATACTTAAACTTACTTCTCTAAATAAATATTGGTTTTTAGCATGGAGAAGTTACTGAGTTTGAGGATTTTGGAAGTATAAGTTATTTTTTATCATGACAAAATTAGTAGTCATTGAAATGGACGCAACTTCTTTCCCGGGTAAAAAGTTACTGTGTTAAATAACTTAGTATGTTCACCACTCAGGATATACAGATACCTTAATTTCATATGAGAGTTATTAATCATGCGGAGAAATTATCAACTATCAATAGGTGGACAGTTAATTTTCCTCTTAGAAAGTTACTATTCAAATTGACATGTAACTAGAGATAGATATATACGTACATGCATACATGCCTTCCAATTTTGTCTCTAACTGATAAGTAGGTTTATCAATCAACAATGAAATAATTTGAACTAATTAAGCTGTTGTTAGTCAAGTGATAGTTGTTGATGACTATGACCTGCTCGTCAATCGCGCTTCATCAATTGTCTCTGTTTATTTTCCAGGGGGACTTCAAGATTTTGTGGGCACTGGTTAACTTCAAGTCAAACATCTGGAAAGCCATCTAGATGGATCCATCATCCATTTTTTTAATACACGCCCTTGCCCAGAGAACTTGTTTTATGTATGCCAACATCTTTACTAATCGAGCTTATAGCATTTGAAAATGCGCAAGTATGCTTGGAGACAAAAACTAAGCTATTAATAAGGTTCAAACCCCCACCCCCTCAGGAAGGGATGGGGTGGGGACGCGCAAGTTTCAGGAGTGAGTTTCGACGCCCACGCCTTGCAAGAGGCAGGGCAAAAGTCTGAGCGTGAGTGTAGAATAGGTATAGAGTAGGACTGACCAAAAAAAAAAAAAAAAAAAAAATAGGAGTATCACAAACGCTTTTTGTTATAATATCAATAATGTGATCCCGCATTCAATTTATTATTGCCCACATTAATTAATTTCGTTGATGTCTTATTGTCTGCATTAAGTTGTGTAATAACTATGGTGATTGCTTAATTTGAAGATAACTGTTTTGATGGAAGACGTTATTTGAAGTGGTGCATATTAATAGGTCATCTAAGCCAAACCTTCTCATAATCCGAAAACACGCTTTCAACTTCGAGAGGGTAATTAGCTAGAAGTACCCATTCACCGATTGTTCAAGGCTCTGTGTATTTGGTTTTCAACTTCATGAGCGGCAAGAGATTAGTATAGAATTTTTCACGTTTTCGCGCATTTGGTCTTGACTATGCATGAGTTTTATTTATCCATTTATAATCGGAATCTTCAGTCTTTCACAAACCAGCACTTTTATCGTAGCATTCTGTCGCTTTACATGTCTTCCCCTATTTTCATTCGCCTTTAGGAGATAATCACTACCGATGTTTCACCATCATCTTTACATGATGGTATCATATGCTGCAAGAACTATTCTGAAGTTGCCGAGCTTCTTGAGATGTACGTTTCGAGTACTCTTATTCTTCATTCCGAATGGACACATTCCTCCAGAGCAGCTTCTTTCTACCTTCAATGTGGCATCCTAAAATTTCATGACAACCCCTGGGTATACCATAAACCATGAATAGGTGATGGAAGCACCATCGGATTATGCTATAGCCATTAGACCAGTGAATTTCAATAGATTAAGGCCGAGCATTATAATGGACAATTATTTGGTTGGAAATATATTCTATGTCCATGAGCGATCAAGGATTGTACTAAGGGACAAATTGATAGGAAAATTTTATTCTTGGCTGTGCACTTTATAAGTTGGATTTTTATTGATTTATGTTACAAATTTTTATGGCCATATAAAGTGTAATGAGGTATTTATATAAGTGGGGATTAAATAGAAAAATAGGAGGAGTGGGCTGATTTTCTTAAGGCCGAACCAGCCCAAAAACCAGCCCACAGCCCCTGCCGTTCCTCCCCATTTGGTTGACCAAAAGGTTGGCCCAAGACCAGCCCAAGAGAGGCCCATCAACTTGCATGGGAAAAATACCAAGTGGCGTGAAGGGTGCTCCAAGTGGCTCATGCATGCAAGCTAATGATTGCTAATCATGAAGGGGGAGAAAAGAAGAGGGGCGGATAGCTCGAGAGGGGGGCGTCGAAGAGAGGAAGAGAGGAAGAGAGAAAGAGAGAAAGCCGAGGGAGAGAGAGAGGGTTCGTGTGGTGCTTCGGTGAAAGGAGAAGAGGACCGGCCCCGCCATGCGTGTGCCAGCAGCCACCGTCGATGCCGCCTAGTGCCGCCGTTGATTGAGCTCGCTGAAAGCCCCAAGTCATCGTTGCTTGCTCGTTTTCGTTGAACTAGAGGCCAGTAAAGTCCGTTACACTACATTTTGCTTGCTGTGTTTGTGTATGAAGTGTAATGAGTGCTGGAGATGCTTGAGTGGCGTCGTGGGAAGCTGAAATTTGAGGGAATGGTAGTAGTCCTCTTAGAACAAGCAAGCTGTTGCATGCAAGGACAGTCCGACCTCTTGTGGTTCCGTGAGTTATATAAAATTATCCATTTGGAATTTGATCTTATGTCCTTGATGAAAGTTGTAGGTGATATATTGAGGAATAACATACTAAAATTTGAGAATAAATGGACAAGTATTGGTCGGGGAAAATGATTTTCTTTGACACGGGTTAATCTGGAATGCTGTACTGAGAGAAGAGAGAATTAAATCGATTATAGATTTTAATACAGAATGAATTTGACTTCGATTTCTTCATGAAAATTTTATCTCTAGGTCTTAAATATGACATACTAAAATTTTAGAAGTTTTTTAGTTCATTTGAGGGCTTAATCAGAATTATTTCTGAAATTGTGCATAAGTGGTATTGGAATTTCTTTTACTGTGATGCATGGACCTATGCGATTTCTGTGGAGCTTCCTTGACATGGTTTTCTTCATGAAACCTGTTTCTTTAGACCTTATTACAAAGTGTTAAATTTTCAGAATTTATTATCACCGTTTACTAATTTTTCCAGAATTTTCATGAGTGGAGCGCATTCTGTTTTGTACCGAAAACTGTTTTTATTTCAAGACCATTTGATTTACTCCATAAATTGTGATATCTTGGGTTATTATTTATACAATGATGTGGTGACATTCATGCATATCATATGACATCAAGAATTGATGGAGTTTTATGAATTCAATGAAACTTTTGGAATTATTGCATCAAATAGTATTTTTCCAATGTGAGATCTACATATCATAATGATTATACCGTCGAAGGTGTGAGCCGACGATGCCCCGGGAGTGTCGGGATGCCCAAGGGTCGATGATTCAATGCCGTTGGATGCCCGGAGGTGTGTGCCGGATGTCCTTGGGAGTTTCGAGATGCCCGGAGGTGTGTGCCGGAGGTTCCTTGTGATGTCAGGTGGGGTGCGGGATACCTGGAGGTGTGTGCCGAATGCCCGGAGGTGTGTGCTGGAGGTTCCTCGTGATGCCAGGATGGGTGCGAGCAATATATGAGGGATGCAAACACTGGTCCCTGGAAGAGAATAAGATCCTTTTGAAAATTAAAATGGGAATTGAATTCTGCACATGTGTGTGTGCATATGGCATGAGATATAATTGCCTGTGAAATCGAGTTGATACCATATGGCATTGAGAATGCGATCATGAAGGTATTGAATGGATCTCAGATCTCATGGGTATATATATATATATACATGATTGTATGGATGCTATGAATCATGCGCATGTATGTGTATATGGTATGGAACGTGAATTGCTTTAATGAATGAATCTCATGGAAATGCAAGCATGATCATACGGATGATATGTGCATGTCATACGAAATTATGGTTGTCCTGCCTGTTGCATTATGTAGTTTGATGGATCTTTACTGCTAAGTGGTTGTACTCACCCCTTTTGGGGACTAACAGTTCAGGTTAGGAGATGCCTCTTTTACTGGTCACTCGTGGTACTTTCTATGGCATACCGTCTGATTTTGAGGTTGAGTATTTGGAGCATTCTTATGTTGGTGTTCCTGGACTGGTGTTCATCCATGTTCGAGTCTTAGTTATGTACGACGTGGGTCTATCTGACGGCCCCATAATCCGGGAGTTCCTCTCTGTTCAAGTTCGCCACGATAGGGTCATCAGGGGGATGCGACCACCGCCACCGGCCGATGCACCGAGCTGGGTGTGACTCTGCGTGTGACTGGTAGCGATTGACACTTTTTGGATAGCCGGCATTGGATGTTGGATCGGCGTACATGACTAGTGTGGGGTCGGGTACTTTTGGTTATAGCTGAGCTTAGCAAAGCCTTGGCCTTTTGATGTACCGACTCCTTTGATGTCCATCAAAGCTATGTAAATAAAAGTGCTTCAGCTCTAACTTCTATGTTTATAAAGTGTGCAATTGGTGTGCATTGCATTGTATTATTTAGTTAAGTATGGGTTAAAGAGATGTCGAATATGCTTCCGCTAAATGAATCGCGACGGGACCAATTAAATTAACATATACCCCCAGGACTTATGAACCTACTATAAATCTATGGTATCGGAGTGAGTTTTATTAAGGCAAGTGATAGGTGACCGAGCTGTGGCGATCCTAGCGGATAGGGGGCTGTCGTGGGGTGTCACATTCAACGTGCGATTATCCTGAAAAAAATGGAAAGGAATACAAAGCAAACAAAAGAACAACTGAACTATATATTGATCATGTGAGGGGAGCATTAAGGTGGCTAAACAAAAAAATAAACTAAAATTATGTGGTATTTCTTTGTATCAAGCCTACCCTCTTGTGAAAGGGGCTGCGATGCAGTGATAAAAAAGTGGTGTGCATTATTCAGGTGAGCAACAGATCCAATCCGCTGTTCATCTATCGAGTGGCTGAACTTGCATTGCTGAATATACTCACTCTGTTGACTTGGGGCCCTGTTTTTGTTGAAACTAACCAAAGCAACAAACAAACTAGAAGCTATGGTTTTTGAGAGAGGGAGAGAGTACAGAAAACAGAGCACGAGACTTCATTTGTCTGTTCAGGAAAAAAAACTGTCTAGTACAGCAACTAAATACAAAGCAATAACTGCTCACATACGTGCAACACATAACTGCACACAAACGTGCTAATTCACTTCCTAAAAATAACAACAATACCTGTTGTATAATTAAACAAACTTGGCTGTAAAATTAAAACAAAGAAAAACAGAACAGAAGAACATCGGCAGCATCAGCAGCACTGAGGCATAACTCCAACAAACTCCTCTTTGGATCAGTTGCTGCTGCAAACTCCAATTTTCTCTCTTAACAACTCAAATCTTCTAGCATGAAGTGGCTTTGTGAACATATCTGCAAGTTGATATTCAGATCTGCAATAAACCAATCACCACTTTGTGGCACCTCATGCAGAAAGAAGAATTTAACTTTGAAATGCTTGGTTTTGCCACGAAAAACTGGATTCTGTGATATTGCTAAAGCAGCTTGATTATCCACATTGACTTCGATACAGCCACTGGAATTCAATCACAAATCCTTCATTATCTTCTTCAGCCATAAAGCTTGATTTGCAGCTGCATTAGCAGCTATGAACTCAGCTTCTGCAGTAGATTGAGCTACAATATCTTGCTTTTTGGAACACTAGGAGAAACAAGCAAAATCAAGACTAAAACAATATCCAGATGTGCTCTTCATGTCATCCATCGAACCAGCCCAGTCACTATTAGAAAATCCTTGTAAATTAAACTTCTGACCCTTCTGAAACTTCACACCAAAGAACAAAGTTCCCTTGAGATATCTCAAGACCCTCTTTGCTACAATCAAATGTAGCTGACTAGGACTACTCATAAACTTCGATAAAACACTCACAACAAATAAATTATATGGTCTAGTTGCTATAAGATACATAAGACACTCAATCAGACTTCTATACATGGAAGCATCCACTGCATCTGTTCCATCATTTTTCTGTAGCTTCTCTTTAGCAGCCATAGGAGTGCTTACACTTCGACAGTCTTCCATCTGAAACTTCTTTAAAATTTCCTTCATGTATTTCCTCTGGCAAATGAATATCTCATATGGATTTTGCCTAACTTCCGAACCTAAGAAATAAGCCATCTTTCCTAAGTCTGACATCTCAAAACCTACAAATAAACCTTGCCTTAACATTCTCTGTCAGTTCTGCATCATTTCTTGTCACTAATAAGTCATCTACATAGAGTGACAGAATTACCACACTGTGATTCACCTTCTTGACATAAAGAGTGAACTCACTTAAGCTTTTTATAAAGCTAAAATCCTGTAAGTATCGATCTATCTTCCATACCAACCTCTTGGAGCCCGCTTCAGTTCATATAGAGCTTTCCGCAGTCTGTACACACTTTCTTCTTTGCCCTTTGATACTAAAGCCTTCGGGTTGTTCAACAAAAATTTCCTCCTCAAGCTCTCCATTCAGGAATGCAGACTTGACATCTAACTGAAATATAGGCCACCCCTTCTCTGCTATAATAGCTAACAGTGGCTTTATTGTATCTAGCCTTGTAACTGGAGCAAATGTTTCAGAATAGTCTATCCCCATATTTGAGCATAGCCTTTCACAACCAGTCTAGCTTTATACTTATTGATAGAACCATCAGGATTAAGCTTTGTCCCTAAATACCCACTTAACCCCAATCACATTCTTATCTAATGTTCTGTCTACAAGCTCCCATGTGTGGTTTTTCTGGATCATTGCAATCTCCTCCTGCATTGCTACAATCCACCTCTGATCCTCCTTAGCTTCCACATAGTTAGATGGTTCGAGCATTGCCACATTGCTTCTTTCATAGATTTCAGCAAGTGACCTTGTGCCTCTCACTAGTAGATCATCTATACTGTCTTCCAATCCCTCTGTAATTTCATTAACCTCCACATCTATTGCAGGTTGTTTTTCGAACTGCTGCTGTTCTGCAATCTTTCCTTCCATCCAATTCCACTCATCTTCCTCTAGAAAAATAACATCTCTGCTCACAGTTACTTTCCCTGTCATGGGATGGAAAATCTTGTAAGCTTTTGATTGAAGACTATATCCAATAAAGATGCCAAGCTCTGCTTTTTTATCCAGTTTGTCCCTTTTAACCTCAGGAACATGAGTGTAACGCAAACACCCAAAGACCTTCAAATTCTTCACAGAAGGTTTAACACCATGCCAGACTTCGAAAGGTGTTGATCTCTCTAAGGCCTTTGTGGGCAGTCTATTCAATAGAAACATAGCAATATTAGCTATCTCAGCCCAGAACTTCTTAGGTAATTTCTTCTCCTGCATCCTACATCTAGCCATCTCCATAATACTTCTGTTCTTCCTCTCACTAACCCCATTATGTTGAGGTGAATAAGGAGCAATGACCTGCTGCACAATTCCTGCTTGCTCACAATTAAGCTTAAACTTGTGAGCTATATACTCAGATCCATTATTAGACCTAAGAGTTTTAATTTTCTTTCCACTCCGATTCTCAACTAAGGCTTTAAACTTCACAAACACATCAGCAACTTCAATCTTAGCTCGCAGAAAGTAAATCCAACTCATCCTAGTCATATTATCAATAAAAGTAATATAATACCTGCTACTATTGAGAGAAGATTTAGACATAGGTCCATATAAATCTATGTGAACCAACTGCAGCTTTTCACATGTCCTCGAGCCTCCTCCTTTGAAAGGAAATCTGGCTTGCTTGCCAAGAAGATAGGTTCTACACTGTGGAAGTTCTTCCTCCAAACTTGGCAAATCATCTACCAAGCTATTCTTCTACATAAATAACACTCCTCCTGTGAACATGCCCAAGTCTTTTATGCCATAGCTCTACATTTTCTTCTTTGCATTTCAAAGCCATTTGTTGCATCTCTTGTGGCTTGAACATGAAACTCTTGTCTCTCATTGGGATTCTTAGCACTTCTTTGCTATCTGCATTATTAATAAGACATTCCTTTCCTTCAAACTTTACTTTATAGCCCTTCTCAACTAATTGACCAACACTTAACAGATTCTGATCAATGTTTGGCACAAAAAGAACATCGCCGATCAGCTTCACCTCCTGATTTCCTTTAATAGCAACTATACACTTACCTTGCACTTCAATGTACTGTCCATTGCCAATTCTGACTCTGGACCTGACTGACTTGTTTAGATTCCTAAACAGCTTCAAATTGCCAGTCATGTGATTGGTACAGCCACTATCTACCAGCCATGCATCATTCTTGACTAAAGATTCAGAAAATGAAGCTACAAACAAGTGCTCTTCCTTAGCTTCATTTACTGCCACTTGTGCTTCTCCTGCTTGCTGGTAATTTTTCTCTTTGCAGATGGCTTCCATTTGTCCCAACTTGTGACATCTTCTGCACCTAGCATCAGGCTTTCTCCAACATCTAAAAAACTGATGATTAGTTCCACCATAATATTGACATGGCTTTTTATTCTTCTTCCATTTGCTAGACCCACCAGAATTTCCTTCTCTAGAAAATCTACACGAGCTTCGATCATTTACCCTCTACAAGAATCAGCTTGGGAGTGGGAGACCCAAAGGCATGAACTTCCTTTGCTTGCTGCAAAATGCCACAAAATTAGAGGTATTGTCCATTTCTCGCAACAATTTCAACCGAGTGCGCTTAAATGCGTGGATGTAATATATTCACCATCCTCACGACATTCATTGTATTAGGATTTCAAACACAAGGAAATTTGATCAAATGCATGTGGAGAGGGAGTTAGGGTGACATGGGACTTTACTTTAGACTATTTGAATAAAGTTTATTAATTTGGAATTTAAGAGTTTCTAGTTTTTGATTAACTCGTGATATATCGAACTTCATTGTGATTTTCATTCAATGAAAGGCTTTGTTTAATCAATATGCAATATTCTTTTTTCTTTTTTTAATTTCGTCTTTTATTCTGAAAGAAATGGCCATTTATTCACTTAATTCTAGATATGGATTTGAAGCTTGACAAAATTATTGCAAGACAAATTCGGAACTTTGAAGGAACGAAATACCTCTAAGAACTCTACAACTCCTTGAAAAAATTGCTGCTTCAAAAACCTAATGCTCCAATGCCTCTCAACAATCTGAACGATCGAGGAATGGACCCCGGGGAGAAATTGCCCTCCATCCTCAATAAAAAGCAATGCAATGCATTCACCTAAATCATCTAGAATTCCACCTCCTAACTCATTTTCCTAGATGTCCAACATCGTCAAAAATCTCAAGTTGCCTATTTCCATGGCCACACCTCTGGTTAGGTGGCTTCGAGACAAGTCCAAAAGTCTAGTCAGTGACAAAAGGCCTATAACCCGTGGGGATGAGATTGTTACTAGAATAACAGAGCAGATTCAGATACTAACAGACAGACAGACAGCTGTGAAGACCTGGCACATTCAACTTGGTGAGATTTCTTAAAGAAGAAGGAGATTGTCCCTCCTAGGTTGTTCTAATGTAACCGTAGAAATGACAGATTGTAAAATGTAAGGAAAGGATTCATTGATGACAAGATGTGCTCATGAATGATTAATGGAGTTAACTGCTCCATTTAGACGATTGCAAGAAACATTTGATACGAGAAGTTTGTTTCGTAGACGTGTTGGATCTCTTGAACGAAAAGTTGAAGCGGAGATCATGTCATAGGTTGATAAACAATTTTGATCTCTTAACCACTGCCCGTAGTGACTGCGTTGGCTTTGGGCTCTCTCCCCCTCACGAAGGGGAGAAGTTCGAACCCCACTGTTGTCGTTAGGGATTCTTAAGCATGACGTCGTGGTGGTGGGTCCTGCGCTAGGGTCACTCCGGGTTTACCTCATCGGCTGTCGGCTGTACGGGAGTTCCCGGGTCACAAAAAAAAAAAAAACAATTTTGATCTGTACTATACATAATAACACTATACAGTAAAGCAACAATAATTAAAGGTCAATCTTGCCATGTTAATCGAATTGACAGAGGTGAAATTGGCCTTGATTCTATTGACGTATCGCAAGTGATATTTCATTATTGATAAGGTAGGTGGTTAAAGAGTGAGATAATTAAAAATTTAGTTCTTAACCAATCATATAATCTAGAAAAACCTTATCCACCCATTTAATCCACTTTAAGCTCTTCATGTGTATAGGTTACTTGGAAAAAAACTTCACATCAATTTAAAAAAAGTTAATTAACACAATAAAAAAATTGATAAATAAAGGAAAAAAATTTTAAAATGGACGCGCGGACCCCTGGAGTGCCAAAAGTTGGCACGAAGGGATACTTAAGTGCCAAAAGTTACGAAATGTACACTTAAGTGCCAAAATCGGAGCAAAGTGGATCACTTGAGTGCCAATCCGGCCAAATTGCATACGTGGCATTTTCCGGCGACTTCTTTTACTGAGGTGGCAAACATTTAAAAAAAAAAAAAAAAAAAAAACCCACGTGGACGACAAAACGACGTCGTCCATCCACACAGAGTGAGCTGACCTAAACGACTTCGTTTTTCATTGGTTTAAACGACGACCTGGCCATCGCCGTTTCTCCCCATCCGCGTTCACAGTAGATCTCAGTCGTCGCTGCCGTTCTCTCCGTCACCGTTCACGCCCAAAGGTTGTCGTTAGTCGCCGTTGTTGGTTGTCGTCGCCACTCAGCATCGTTGGTCATCGTCCCCACTCACCATCGTCGTTCCTCCAGGTTGGGGCCCTTCTCCTCCTCCCTTGTGATGAAATTAGGGCTCGATTAGTTTATTAGGGCTCGCTCGATTAGTTTATTAGGGCTCGATTATTTTATTAAGGCTCCGATGGAAATACTTTTTTGAAATGTGCATACTCGTTTGGCTACTCCTTTGTGTGGAGATGCTCGCCTCGGTGGATAATTTCTGTAGTCGAGGCTCGAGTGAGACAAAATATTGACTAATGTGGAACTAGGAACTAGTGTGTTTGAGCGAAAAGTTATTGAATCAGGTGGCTGGAATAATGGCTCTCAAGTGCTCTGCAAAGAGCACACAACTTTGCTATCAATCTGCTTTTGTTCCTTTGATAATGATCTTTAGGTTATTTTTTAGTCTTCTTTCCTGATTGTTGTTGTTTCTAATCAAATAGTTGACAAATATGCAGGGAACATTGAGGAGTGCAAAATTTGTTGAAGCTTTCTATAAGTTCATTTACCTACAAGGGACAAATTTGAAACCAGTAAGTACCTCCTTTTAAAGTATAGCTCTTTTGACATGTAGTATTAGTCTACTGTACAATAGATAAATTTAGGGCTTGGGCTGTGCTTGTTGTGGGGATCTGTGATTGTTCTGGGGACCTTTGCTTGTTGTGGGGACCTCTGTTTTTGGTTTATATTTTAAGGGAAGGGAAGGCAAGGCAAGGCAAATAATTAAAGTGACGACCTCTTGGCTGTCATGTATGGGCATATTCTCGGTGTGGGGGCCTTTTAATTAAAGTGGCCCTCTTTTTGGCTGTCATATAGGGGCATATTGTCAATGTAGGGACCTATTTAATTAAAAGTCCATGAGAGTGAAAGGACTCCCATGTGTGATTGTCTATTGTTCTTTGTGGATGTGGTCCCAAAAAATAATTATTCTTTGTCTTGTTCTTGGTGCAGAAATGACTCATGACAAGGATTATGTCGCTGTCATAGTTTGCTATGGTGGGGAATTTATAATTGGAGAGGATGAGTGGGAGTATGAGGGTGGAAATGAGGGCACCATTTTTGTCGACATTAAGAAGGCATCTTATATAGGATTTGTTAGAGATATAGTAACTTATTTGCCTTGTAAAGTTCAGAAGTTGCTGTATTGTATTCCTGGGAAAGGTTTAATAGATGGTTTGAGAACCTTAGAAAATGATGACGGTTTTAGGGATATTCTATACCATTATCTTCATGGTGAAGAGGTAAAGATATATGTTGAGTACAATGAAAGTGAGGATGAAGATCATGATGAAGAAAGCACCCAAGTAGAACAAGAACAAGAAGGAAATGGTATTCAAGGTAGTACTGACGTTAGGGTCGAAGGAAGGCATGACAGAAATGATGGAGAGGAGAGGAGCGTAGATGTCACAATTACTGGATTAGATTGGGAAGTAGCTGAATCAAGTGATGATGATAATGATGAAGGGTTGCCTGCTGCAAATTTCATAAGTGATAACGACGACGAGGAGCTTGTACAGTCAAGAAAAAAGCAAAGGGATTTTTTGACAGATAAATTTGCAGCTTTGCAGGTAGCTGATGAAGTTCCAAACAGGGGCCGAAGGCCCCAGAGATGCTTGTTGCGCTGGTGAGGAGACTGATTATGAAGGAAGCCTTGACAATGTTACTTCCCAGATGAGCTTGAAGAAGATGAAGGAGCTGTGCATAGAAGGAGAAAGAAAAGTAAGTTTCCTTCTTATGATCCATCCATCCCCTCTCCTACCTTGTCGGTAGGTATGAAATTTCAAGATGCAAAACAATTTAGGGAAGCTATACTTTGAAGTCTTCCATTGCTGCACGAAGGAACATTGACTTTATTAGAAACACTAAGGCCTTTGTAAGAGCTAGGTGTTCACAGAAAAATTGTCCATGGAAGATTTATGGCGCATTTGTTAGGAGAAGTGGATCTTTCCGTTAGAGCGTACCAAGAGGAACATACTTGTTCCATTAATTTTGAAAATAAAAGGGTGACAAGTGCATGGTTGTCCAAGCACTTCTTTGATTTGATTAAGATGATGCCTCGGATGAATAGTACTCGCTTTTAGGATGCTTTGGTGAAGGAGCAGGTTGGCATCAATATAAGCAGGAATCAATGCAAAAGAACGAAGTAAAAGGTGATGAAAATACTGATTGATCAGTACAACAGCGAATATGGACAAGTGTGGCATTATGCTTGGGAGTGTAGGCTGCAGAATCCTTCAAGTAGAGTGTATGTAGAGGTTGTGGAGAGACCACTTCCTGATATTGGGACCAAGTTCGATAAGTTTTATGTTTGCTTCGATGCATGCAAACGAGGATTTTTATCTGGTTGTAGACGGATTATAGGATTGGACGGGTGTTTTTTGAAGGGCTTGTGCAAAGGAGAATTGCTAGCTGCAATTGGAAGAGATGCAAACAACCAGATGTTTCCACTGGCTTGGGCCGTTGTGAAGGTAGAGAACAAGGACAACGGTCCTCGGTTCCTAAAAAATTTGATGGCTGATTTGGAGATAACAAATGGTGCAGGGTGGGCGTTCATAAGTGACCAACAAAAGGTACTTTTTGAAAGATTTGGTCAATTATTTGCTTGTTGACATCAACATGTCGTTTGCTTACATTTCATTTCTTATTTTGAATTATTGCAGGGATTGGTTCCAGCAATAGCTGAGTTGTTGCCTTATGCCGAGCATCGAATATGTGCGCGGCACATATACGCAAACTGGGCAAAGAACTATGAAGGGGACAAGCTACAGTTCAAATTTTGGCAGCTAGCAAAGAGCACAAATATGGCTGACTTAGTTTGGCCAAAGAAGAACTGCTTCAATTGACAAGGGAAGGTTATGATGCACCATTCCAAACAGAGCCGAAGTATTGGTGTAGGGCGTTCTTCAGCGAGGAATTCAAGTGTGATAAAATCGACTGCGAAGTATTCAATGGGAGGATAATAGATGCAAGATGTAAACCAATTATCTCGATACTTGAAGACATAAGGGTTATGGTCATGACTCGGTTGCATAAACAAAGGGATGAGGCTGCAAACTGGACTAGGCAATGTGGTCCCAAGATTGCTAAGAAATTGGATGAGAATTTGGTCAGTAAGTAGGTATTGTCATCCCATTTGGAATGGGGATGAAGGATATGAGATAATGAAAGGCTCTGATAAGTATGTTGTCCATTTAGGTACGAGGAAGTGTTCATGCAAAGCATGGCAAGTAAGTGGAATTCCTTGTGCACATGCCATATGTGCCATTCAATTGAAGGGCCACAACACAGAAGACTACCTTGATGATTGGTACAAGAAATCGAGATATCTTGCTTCATACCAATACATGTTGCAGCCAATTAGAGGTACCAAGTTCTGGGAGCCAACAGATCACGAAGCACCTCAACCTTTGCCACTAAAGAAGAGAATGGGAAGACCAAAGCGAAACCGAAGAATGACGGAGGGAGAGGTCTCAAGTCAGCGTAGGATGAGTAGGACGGGTGTAAAGATGAAGTGCTCTTTTTGCCACATAGCAGGGCACAATACTAAAGGCTGTCAATTGAGGAAGCACTAGGAATAGTTGAGGCCAGTCGAAGGGCCTACTGAAGGGATAGTTGGAGTTGGAGAAGGACAAACAGAAATGCAAAGTGAGTCGTCTGTTCTTCAGTCGACGATAATAAACCCAGTAAGTCATGACAATTATTGTTTATGTTACTTTATAACATGAACAGATATGTACAGCTAATTGACATAATGTTTTTATCTTTGTCAGGTTAGGAGAATGACACGTGAAGAATTGGTTGAAGCCCCCGCTGTACCTGAAACGAAGGGTCTGTTCAAACAAGGGAAGGTAGACAGCCGGCTCAAGAATCGGCCGAAGCAACTGGAGGGCCAGTTAAGTCAACCGTTCTTCAGCAGAAGCAAAGAAAAAAATACCCGGTAACTTAAATAATTTGTGTTTAGTAATTTGTATTTAGTTTTCTTTTACAATGGCTTGATGTTATATTTATGATGTCCTTTGTCTTTTTCTCAGGTTCGAAGAAGGCAAGTTAGAGCTCAGCTGTCAACAGAGAGCCTAACTGAAGGGTCACCACAAGCGACAAAGGCCACTAGAAGGGTCATCACAAGGGCCACTAGAAGGGCCACCACAAAAGTCAACAGAAGGTGTCATTGAAGCTGAAGGGCTAAATAGAAAAACAACCAAAAGAAAGCCAAATCAAGAGCCACCTACAAGAAGGCCATCTACAAGAGGCCGCCTAGCCGCTGAAAAATGCCAAGAAGAAGCCCCTACCAGTAGCTGAACAGCCACAACAAGAGCCCAAGAAATCACATGCAAGAAGAAGGGCTAACGAATCACAAGTATCTGAAACTGACGTTCCCCTTCGAACAAAAGGAGCTCTTGGAAAGAGGCTAAAACAATATGGTTATGGGCTTTATACAAATGAGCGTTCTGGAACAGTTATTCTCAATGTAAGTTTTATAAGCTAGGCTGTATTTAATTTAATTTATGGTGCAAACAAAAGTTAATAATTGAGTTTTCTTTTTCTTTTTGAAGCCTGGGAGAAGTTCGGAGGTTCTTATCTCTCAAGGCCGACCTGAAGAATCAATGGCTACGCCAACTAAGAAGAAGAAGACATTGGCTGCGCCAACAACAAAGAAGAGTAAGAAGAACCCAATTACAAGTCCATCTGAATCAGTTAGGCCTACAACAGTTGCGAGATCCAGCTCTAGCTCCTTCTCAATCGGTTCAACCTAGGACAATTGCACCTCCACCTCCATCGGGAATCGCGCATCTCGAGACAAGTTGAAGATGAAATCTCACGTCCGCTAGAAAAAGCACAAGGATTATGAATCAAGTGAAAGGAGCACGGACAGGAGGCATTGTGCATATTGATTAATGAAATGGGATGGGATATGGTTTGTGGGGCTGAGGAGTCAATTACCGTGGATGTTTGTTTTCTTTTAAATAGTTTGTCATCGACTTTGTGAGACTTCATTTCAATATCAATGAAACAATCTTGTTGCTACCTTTGGTGCCTTTTTTGTAATTTGTTTTTACTTTTACTTACCGCTTTCTGCTTTTGGTGGTGGATCTGTGGTTGTGACTTGGGTGCTTGTGTGGCTAGTGGTGGATCTATGGTTGTGACTGGGGTGCTTGTGTGGCTGGTGGTGGCCGTTGGTGAAGCCTAATGGTGGTGGGTCCACTATGTGGATTGGGTTGGGGCCTTTTACTGCAGTTAGTATAAACCCCTTTTGCAACAGACCCATGACCCACCACCAACAGTGGCTGCTAAGATGTAAGTGTGCTCATCTTGCACCAGGTAGTGGTAGTGCTGGTGCAAGTTGGTGTAAGGCATTAGGAACTTCTCTGCTGCAGAATACCAGCAGCATAGTGGTGGCTCAAGTGGATGCCTATGATGCTTGATGTGGCTGGTGGTGATGGCTGGAGGTCGATGGTGGCCAGTGGTGGGCGGTCGTGGTGGCTGATAGCAGCTGATCAGCTGGTGTAGTTTATAGTTTAGTAAACAAACAAAATTAACACTTAACTGATCACTTTCTAAAAAACCTGACACTTAAGTGCTCACTCTTAATCACAAATGGCACTTAAGTGATCACTTTTGATACTAACTTGACACTTAAATGACTTTTTTTTTTATCGCGACTAGCACTTAAGTGATCACTATGTACAACTTATAGCACTCGAGTAATCACTCATGTCTCGTTCTATGTAAATGGGTGATTTGCAAAGCAAACCGAGAAGCCGCTTTATATATACGAATGTTGAACATATGCCAACTCCATTCAATTCATTGCACCTTGGTTTACATTCAGTTGAAGGAAAGAAGTCACCACAACACATCCACCCAATATACATTCCATCATCACCGATTTATATTCGAGAATAAGCGAAAATATAGCACAAACAGCATCCCATTCATTCAAACAGCATCTCATTCATTCATTCATTCCCTTTCCTTGACCTCATTTACAACTATGGCAGTCGGAGAAACTTCTTCTCATCTTCCAATACTTTACATTTCATCACAAAGTAGGATAGAGAAAAAAAACAGCAACACAATAAACGCTCGGTAACACTTCCGTTCAATATTCATCTTTGAAACTTCATTCTTCAAATGGTTAGCGAAGATGCTTGAGCTTGCATTGAGTCAACCTCGTCCAAGTCGTCCACAGTGTAGATGGAGGTTGATGACATCTATCAAGTAGGTCCAATATCACCTCTCGTGGCTCGGTGAGAGAATTTCGCATCAACCCATTCGAAATATTTGCACTTCGACCCTTCTCTGTATCGGGCACATCCATAGAATCTTCTCCCAGGATTCCTTCGAGTCCACGATGTTCTTCTTGGACTTGGTAACCCACAAAAACAGAAACGCTCACCTTCTCCTTTGCTTCGGCGAGAGAAATTTGAGCCGCTGCTGAAAGTCCTGCTCTCCATCCCCAATATCCGACCGTAGAATTTGGGGCAAATCGAGTAAGGGTTCAGGATTAGGGCTCCCAACGCTTCAATGGCAATTTGCCTGATTTAGGGTTTTCGATTTGGGGCAATGGGGGAGACGATGTCGTTTTTGCTGATTTAAGGGCTCTATTTCGGCCAACCTGAGGAGACGACGTCGTTCTGGGTTCATTAGAGCTGACTCAGCACTCTAGCGAGCCACCTCGACGAGAAATAATCATATTTTATTGCCACGTATGATTTCCGGCTGCCTTCGCCGAAGGTGGCACTCAGGTGTCCCACTTTTCTTACAAAGTGGCACTTAAGTGTCACTTTCGTAACTTTTGGTACTTATGTGTCCCTTCGTGCCAACTTTTGGTACTTATGTGTCCCTTCGTGCCAACTTTTGGCACTTGAAGCGTTCTTCTGCCTTTTAAAATGTATAGATTAAAATAGGGATAAGTGCATTGGAAGTCCTAAAATTTGTTATGAAAATGCAATTAAGTCCTAAAACTTTCAAAAAGTGCAGTTAAGTCCTAAAACTTATCACAAAGTGCAATTAAGTCCTAAAACTTTCAAAAGTGCAATCAAGTCCTAAAACTTATCAAAATAGTTCAATCTAAGTCCTTCAATTGATTGCACTTTTAGAAAGTTTTAGGACTTGATTGCACTTTCGAGACAAATTTTAGGACTTGGTTGCACTTTCAAGACAAGTTTTAGGACTTTATTGAACGTTTTGAAAGTTTTAGGACTTTATTGAACTTTCGTAATAAATTTTAAGACTTAATTGCACTTTTTGAAAATTTTAGGACTTACTTGCATTTTCATGATAAGTTTTAGGACTTCTAATGCACTTATCCCATTAAAATACTAATGAAGAACTCTTGATAAGTGAAAGTCAACTAACCATAAATTATGAAATAGGTTTCGGTTTTGGTTTTTGGTTAAATATGGTCCAGAAATTGGCCATCCATAATCAAGAAAGGGGTTCCATGAGCAAAGTGAAAAAAAAAAAAAAAAAAAACTCAGCATTGAACCCACGTGACGCTGGTATTTCTACAATGTTAGCAAACTCAGCAAATCTCTATAGCAAACTCTTGACCAAAGCCCACCAAACTCAAAGTTCCTTCTTTTACAAACAAGTTAAAGGACACATCAATCAACATTACTCATATACAATGATACTAACAAGAAAATTCCAAGAAAAAAAGTTCCCAAAATTGCAATTCGAAGGATGGCATGAATAAGCGTAGCGAGCTATGCAGAAAGCATTAATCTTAACGGTTTTAGGGCAAATTCCACTAGGTTTTTATTTTTTATTTTTTTTTATCAGTTAAAATTACACTAGGGTGAAAGAGTTGTTTTTAGCATTAAGTTCTTCCTTGATTAGAAATACAACCTTGCATTACAGGTAGCGAACTTGCAATACAGTTGACTAGTCGAGAGGCTATTAGCTACTAGTGCTCCATTTAGAATCAATTAAACCATGCTTTGTGGCTATTAGCTTATAATTCTATTTCGAACTACCCACGAGAGAGAGAGAGAGAGAGAGAGAGAGAGAGAGAGAGAGAGAGGAGTAGGTTTGGATCCCACGGTAGCCAGCAAAGTGAAGATGGCGATGGGCCTCTAGAAATCGCTGAAGTCGCCGTCGCATGTCAAGACCGAGCTCCTCGAGCACAAGGTCGTCCATGAGACGGCCTCCCTTGTCCCGGTGCCAGAGGGCGTGATCTGCTCCAAGAACGCCGAGATCGCCAAGTTGGTGAAGCGAATCGAAGAGCTGGAAGCCTCGAGTGAGAGGGCGAGTTGCAAACTGGAGGTGTATAGGGCTCGGCTCGAGGAAGAGACGTGATTTTGACCAAAAATCAGGTAGAGGATGATAAATGACGCCTCAACGGCGGATTAAATAGGTTCACAGGCGTTTCTGCATATGGGCCGACAGGATGGTGAATGAAAAAAGAGAACTCTGGTGCTACCTCGGAGGCCTCGTGACGTTTCTGGATATGGGTTCGTAGGATGGGGAATGAAAACGATGACATCTATGGAACTCGAGAGATTCGTTTGAGAGCAAGATTTGCCTCAATTGTTTGTCTCTTACCTTCAGCTTTTCTTAAGACTTTCTTTTTTCTTTGGTGACATAATCATAATATTTAATTGTAAATTGTAGAAAGAATCATGCGGATGATTGATTATTAATTAGGAAACTTCTAGCAACAAGATAAAAATGATTCCTTCTTCAAAATTCAAATTGAGCAAGGCAAATAAAATAAACCAAAGGTCATCTTTCCTTCTTGCTTTGTATTTATAGTATATATGATTCAAATATAGAAAATATAGATATAGAATATCTTTTCTTTCTACTATATCTTTTGAAAATCTCCATTTTTACTAAGAATCATGTTGTTGACATCCATGGATTAAGATCGGTTCACACGATGGAGAATGAGAAACCGAACACCACAGGGAGGCCTCGTCAAGAAGGACAACGAATTGGCATGGGGCCCATTAGACAGCTGTGCTTGTCGCATGCTTTCACATTTTTATATGTTTTTCTTTTTCATTCTACAACTATAGCCTATCACTAAAATAAATAAAATTGATTTTCCCCCCTTTTTCTCTTTATACATTCGATTGATTTTACTCCACCTCACACAACTTTGACTTTTCTATTTCTTTAACCTCCTTAAATTCTATGAAATAATATATTTTCAATATTTCAATAGATAGTTAGCATTATACAAATATGAGAAAATCATTACGTTACAAACAAAGCAATAGCTAAATGTTGCAAAGAAAGCATCACGTCACTTACAATACCACCTTTGAGCTAATTGCTATGCTCCAATGCTCGCCATTCGAATTTCTGCATTGTAGGAGACACGGAGGAGGAGAGGGAGCTCACGATCATTCCCAAAAGACACCCTCAGAAGCAACTCAAAAGAAGGCCAAACCCAGACTGACTCATGCAGAGAAAAGTGAAATTTCCACAAACTCATAGCCAAAATTAGTGAAAACCTTCAACTAGAGAGTGAAACTTCACTCAAAGATCTTCCAACCATAGGTCACACATCCCAAATAGAGATCGGGAAAGCCTCCTAAAGCCCCCGAAATAGTAACCTCCTAGTGGGCCAAGAAAGTACGAAAATTTTTCTAAGTTTTGAGCCTGGTTGGTCACAGGTGAGGGAAAGGAATTGTTTTTGAGAAAATTGAGGGACGAATTAGGAAAACCATGACTTTTAACCTAAACTAGAATACATATAGTTTGGTCGGTTGTTACGTTTGCCAACAAAAGAGGTCTTGAAGTCTAATTTTAGAGGTCAACAAAAACTTTTGTTGTCAATTTTTTTCTTTGCAAATCTCATTTCCTAGTTCAAAGGAACCAACTTCGACGTGCCTCCGAAGGATAATTTTTTGGTTTCCTCGGCCAAAAGTCACTTGCAAAAGAAACTAGGAAGCAAGTTAAGCATCCTAGATATATTTTTGTTCAAGTTTGAACATGTTTTGATCATGAAAAATCAAGAGGAAAACCAATCCACAAAACTGATTTCTAAAACTATAATTTTTCTTAAGTGTTTAAAACCTCTTCAATAGCCCTACATGCTTGACTTGCTACTCCCCTTTGCATGCGTTTTTTTTTTTTTTTTTTTTTTTTTTTTTTTTTTTTTGTCTTCATGAGCTTGATGAATGTTGTATGGGAGTATAAATGATGCAGAGGTCAGCTTGGTTTGGTCTTTAAATCCCCGTATGAACTATGAGATTGTCTAAAACTTTGGCCAAAAACTAAGCCTATCCACATTGATTCATGGCTGGTCAGTGTGGACTTTGCATGTATGTTTCTTGGAGAGGTCATTTCGATGTGTTCGGTTGGTCATTCTTTGTGATAATTGTTGCATTTAAAAGCCCATGTTACCTATTTCCACCCGGATTAAGTAATGTTTTAATTAGATTTCGTATATGATAAGTGTCGGGACTTGAATTTGGGCATGCAACATATCTGCCTTACTTGGGTTCAAACCTAGATTTGCAAAATTAGCTTAAACCAGCATATTTGAGGCTAATTTCAGTTTGGCTCTTATGTGTTTTAGGCTATGATTTCTCTAATCTTGCTATTTGCATGTGGTAGTATAACCTCAACACTTTAGTTCCATATAAGATTGTCCATGGGTCGAGATTGAAGGTCACGGACACGGCTTGAAGAAGTCACTTGAGGTGGGTTGATGCACACCAATTGTTCAACGAAATGCCCAAACCAAGATTCGATCTTAAAACGGTCAATTTGAGCTCGATTATTGTGATATTCATGTACTGAGTTGTTCCATGTTAGCATAGATCGGTTTAGGGAATTATTATTATTATTATTTTTTAAATAAGAATAATAGAAAACGAAAATTTTGAAAATTTCAATATATATATATATATATATATATATATATATATATTAGATAGTATCAAATTAGGGCATAAATGACATTTATGAGATTTTCCTAATTTTATAAAGTCGTTGTCCTAACATGATGCTATTTTGATATTTTATAATCATTTTCGTAAATAATCCATTTTGCGTAGATTAAAATTATTTAAAGTAATTTCATGCATATTTAAATTCCCATTTCGCTCATGGAGGTCTTGTCCCGGGCATGATAATAAGGCCATGTAACATTATTTGCCTGACTTGTATAAGGTTTTCCCTTTCCACATTTATTTTCAAGTTATTTCAATTTCTTGGATATTTACTTACTGCACCACTTTTCAATAATTTCAGTGTAAATTTCTTCTTTTCTAAATTAGGTTAGGATTAATCTAGATATTAAAAAAAACTACAAAAATATTTGCATAGACACTTAGGCCATGTTTGTTTAAATATGTTTATGTTCCCTAAAACACAAATTTTTGTTCTTTTGTTCCGATGAACAAAAAAATGACAGAAACACGTTTATTTACACTTTTGTTCCTGGGAACAAAAAATCTATTTTTTGTTCCCGGAAACAAATTTGGAACAGAAACAAGAAGCAAAAAAAAAACTTGTTTCTTGTTAAGGGAACAATTCCGAGAAACAATTTTTTTCTCTTTTTCTTCTTCTTTTTACTTTGGTCGGTCGCCGACCTTAGCCATGGCAGCGACCGACCGTCGAGGGCCGGCGACCTCGCCGAGCGTCGCCGGCCCCCGGCGAGGCTTAGCCTCGTCTTCGCTAGGCGAGCCTCGTCAGGGGTCGGCAAACCTTGCCATGGCTGGGTGAGGCCGCCGGCCCTTGTTGGCCAGCCATCGGCCATGGCCGAGGCCGGCAACTGGCCAAAAGGAAGAAAAAAAGAAACAAGAAAAAAATAAAAAAATAAAAAAGGAAAAATAAAATAAAAATATTAAAAAATTAAAAGAAACAAAAAAATTATACAAATTACCAAACATGTTTATGTTCTTTTTCTATTCCAGGAATAGAAATTTTGTGCAGTTACCAAACGCGTTCTTTTGTTCAAAAATTGTTCCCTAGAGCAAATATAGTTTTTTCTATTTTTGTTCCCTAGAACAATTTGGAGTAATAAGGGGTAGAGTGTTTGTTAATCCTTTTTCTTTTTTGCAAAGAGGTGTAGGAATTCTTCCAAGTCAAGATTACATTTTGGGACATAGAATTAAAATCAAATTTTCAATAAAATTCTTTCTTGGTCACATTTCGAAATTAAAATTAAAATCACATTTTGAGTATTGATTTCTCAAAATAAAAATCACCTCTCCTTTGCATGGGTGAAACCACAAATTAATCTTTCAAAATCGATGCCCCATTTGTGTATGAAACTTTTGGAACAGAGTGGGCATTCAATTGATAGTCCCAGATTGATCTTTTAATGAAATCTCCTCTTACTGATAAAATCCCAACAAAATACCAAATTCTCGCAAGTGGAGACTACAGGGATGGTATCGTCGCCTAGATTTCATTGTAAGAGGCGGCTTTATTGAAAGATCAATTTTTCATGCATGTACTAACATTATCTTCCTTTCGCAGGTCATGTGTGACAACCACTCCTTGAACTCCTCTTGCTTGACCATGCCAAAAGTGGGCTTTAAAGCTAGGACAAAAATTGTGCTTATTACACTCCTCTATGAAAGAACTTCTTATACTTTATGTTGTCATTATTCCTATTAGGAACCATATTTTGCGTTTTGGGTTTTGATTGTGGACCAAATCAAATTCTTTTGTAAATCATACAACTCACATAGTTTGAGTTCATAAAAGTCATATTCTTTAAAACACTTGAAGTGTTTCAAACAGATCCTCTGGGCTGAATGTTATGCCTTAGCTTCAAATGAAAATGAGTTTCAAGAAGAACTTGCGTAATATTTTATCTTTTCACTTAATTGCTTTCGCACGTTGATCTGCAGGATGATGCTTTAAAGGATAAGGTTGTAATCATTCCAATAGGGATTTCTTGTTCAACAACTGACTCGATCATCCATTTTTATCAAATAGGCAAAATGACAGTTTTGTTCAGGATTGACATTTACTTCCTCTGGAAAGACAAAAGCGCTGGCCTTTCCCTAATAGAGTAAGTCATGAGATGCACCAATTCATGCTCATTTATGGGCATATTTGGTTGAGCCATGAACTACAAGAATATTTTCACAACATATGAATTCAAACATTGTGATTAAGTGTGAAAAGAACCATCAAAGCCTCGAAGATCACAAATCTACTGGCCTAATGGCAATCTTTGTTGCTTCGAAAGCAGCATTCAAACATTGTGATTAAGTGTGAAAGGAACCGTCAAAGCCTTGAAGATCACAAATCTATTGGCCTAACGACAATCTCTATTGGTTCCAAAGCGGCTTCCACAGAAGTTCCACATCCTAGACGACCTCATATTGCTTCATGGAAGAAGAAATCTGTAGACATTATTTGGCATCAAACTACTTGGTTGGTTGCGAACAAGAAGCAACTGCAATCCCCACACTTCCAACGAGTTTCTTGGCATCCAATCTTGTATGGAGATGATTATTGGTGGTCTGCAAGACAACACTTCAAAATTACTAGCAAGTAACAAGACTACATGAGGAGGACAACCTGGTCTAGAATCACACAATCTCTAAAAGAAAAGGGTGTGTTCATTCCAAAAGTCAAAACAACTCATTTATAAATTGACATAGCAACCGTGGATTTTTAATTTTTCATTTAGTCAAAAAGTTCATGTATTTATTTATTAGGATTACGTTATTTTCTCGCGTATTAATATAAAATTCGAAGTCGTATAGGATATCGGGAGATTGTAAAATAGGTTTCAGTAGAAACAGGGTTGACCCTGGAGCCAAACCGGAGAAACAGGGTGGGTCAAGTACAGGGTCAAATACAAACAGGATCGGGTACGAGGTCCAAAAGAGGGGAACCGGTTATAACATGGTTGGGTACAGGGTCTAGGTCTATACCGTACCCACCCTGGACCCGATCACCCCTACCCCTGACGGTTCCAACATATAACCCTCATTTGTAAATTACTAATTTAAAGTCCAATTATTATCAATGGTCCTGCAGGGTACGATGACATGAGCAATTTTACTCGAACAACCAAGTTAGAGATTTCTAACCGTAATTGGCCAGGAGAACCGTATCGAAATTTCACAAAAAGATTTAGGATAATCGTCAAAGGACTGAGTTGGCATCCATATAATTGATTTAAGATCGAATTAGTAATTTTCCTAAACGAGGAAAATACGATGCCATTCATCAACTAAGCAGTCAAACGAGGAAAATACCCGGTGTAGAAGCCACCTTTCCTTTTTGAAGCTACTGGTAAAACGAAAATACACAGTGGAGAAGCCACCCTTCCTTTCTGAAGCCACTTATTAAACGAGGAAAATACAGGGAACTAAATATGTTCCAATTCTAATTCTCCCAAGTTAAATCGCTTTCCTTGGGAAAATCAGAGGTAGACAAGCCTCCGTTCCTTACTGAAGACCTACGGCACCGCCAGCTCATCATTTTCCTCGAAGAAACCCTGGTGATCTTTCCTCTACCTCTTTATGATTTCTTTTTACTAAATAAGGTATAGAGTAGTTTGTCTATTTATGTATTGACGTTATAACGGTGTTTCGCTTTTTTCCATATCAAATGCAGGAAAGAGACTTATGATGACAACTTCGAATTTCATTTGCAATGAAATTACATAGATCGTTCTACTTAATATTCGTTCTCTAAGGAAAACCATCTGGAAGTTATTTTTGATATTATTCAATCACTAATAATGAAGGTTCTTGAAATCAATCCAAGTTTCTAATTTGTTTAAAAATCGATATTTTGTGAAATATTCCTTTGCTAGGTCCTAAGGTAGAATAAGTTAAATACATTTTTTGATATGTTTTCTACAACTTTTGTATTTCTTAAATAATTGAATTCCAACTACTTTTCCTGCGGATTAGATGAAAGTAAAGATTAAGGTTGAGGCGTGTATCTACTGTTTTCAATTTTTTTTTTTTCTAAATGTAATGGAGATTTACTCATTTCAACAAGTGAAACACGAAGTTGAATATTAAGGATTGCACTTTTTACATTGGTATATTCTCTAGTTTTCATATTGACTTTTCACATGCTTCCCATCTTGACTAACTAAATAGATAGACAGATGACATCCAATGAAGAGCAAGGAGGAAAGAACAAGTTGAAGTTGATCTTAATAATTATGTCGGAGGTGAATGCAATGGCCTGTATGGACAAAAAGCACAAAGATATTTCTTACTTTAGCATTTAATTGAGTTCTAATTTTTGCATTTGGATCTAATGGGGTTGATGCTATAGAGTACCGTCTCTGGAGTAAAGTCATCTTGCATAGAATATTGTAGATTGCATATGCGTACTATGATTTATGGCTAAATCGAGTTTGCTCATACATCTTCATGCGCCTTTTCCCTTAGCCCATTGATATTATTCATGGTTGACGATTAAAGCGAGCATTGGTTGACTTCAAGTCAACATCTGGAAAGCCATCTAGATGGATCCATCATCCATCCCTTGATGCAGGCACTCTTAGACACTTGTACAAGAACTAGGTTATGTATGCCAGCATCTTGACTAGTTAAGCTTACAGCATTCGGAAATGCGCAAGTATGCTTGGAGACGAAAACTGAGCTATTAATAGGAATACAAAAAATATGCTTTGTCATAGCATTCTTGTCGCTTTACATGTCTTCCCCTATTTTCATTCACCGTTTGAAGATGATCTCTGCCGATGTTCCATCATCATCTTCATATAATGATATGATATGCCGCAAGAAGTATCTGAAGTTGCTCGATTTCCTTCAGATGTATGTATTGAAGTATGTCGGAGCTCTTGTTATTCGTTGCTTGTTAGGAGCATCCTGAGTGTCGGCTTGAGTAATGCATACATTGGTGAGAATCCAATGTCCATAAAACTCCATGGAGAGATAGTTCACTAATAGACCGGAGATACATTATTCAGCTCATTCACATCCATACCATGAATGTCCAATGGATACGAAACACCCATGCTTTGATGCTTGATGCAACGACCCTTTCACACGGTTGAATCCACCTCAAATTTGATAAATGCATTGAAGTTGGAAAAGCCGGTAATCATTAGTCAATCATGTTATTCGAAATAAAAGCAAAATTATGTTTTTTGAATTTTTAATTTTGAAATTTTTAATTAGAAGAAATAAATTAATGTTAATTTTATTTTGTTTGAATTCATTTTCTCTGTTAAAAATGCATTTGAGTGCAGATGAAAGTGAGAAAATTTTATTTGTTTTATAGAAGAGCACACTCGATTGATAACTACTCTATCTTATATCGAAAAACAAAAATCGAAGTAAGGTCAATGTAACTAGATTCAAAAAAAAAAAAAATGGTGAGCATTTGGAATAACTAGTATTTGAAACTCTATCATACCACAATTGGTGCACATTAGTCTTCACCTCCTTGTCAGGGAGAGCCAATGCTTGTTAGGCTTTTTAGTTTACAAAGTTTATAACCACTCCTCTTACTACAAGACGCTTACCTAGCCAACATTTTGATCTAGCTCTACCCTTCCTCTAAGGGATTGTTGCTTAACAAGTGCTTTGCATTATGGTCTAAAGCGAAATTTTCCTATATGTGAGGTACTTTTGATATGTAGTGCAGATTTTAGGCATAAATTGATCATATGCAACAACTTTTCAATGAAAGGATTCTACTAGGGGTGATCAGGTCTAGGCTTGGTAGGATCTAGACCTGGACCCTGTACCCGATTTTGTTATAACCGATTCCTCTTTTTTGGATCTTGTACCCGACCCTATTTGTATTGGACCATGTACCCGACTCACCCTGTTTTTCCGGTTCCATTCTAGGGTCAACCCTATTTCCATTGAAACATGTTTTGCAATTTTCCGATATCCTATACGACTTCGAATTTTATATTAATATGAAAGAAAATAACGTAATCCTCATAATTTGTATCGAAATATTAAGCACTTGTAATAAATAAATACATAAACTTTTTGACTAAACAAAACATAAAAGATCCACGGGGCTAATTATAATAAATAAAATCATAAAGCAAAGAATTAGCAACAAACATGGATCTAATATTAATCTCATTCCCACAACTTCTACATGAAGCTACTTATTTATGCAAGTATAACTCCTCCTACAAAAGAGAAATTAGGTGAGTTAATCCACGTGGTACACAAGAATTTGGTGGCGACGAACACCATCCATCTGTCAAATGGTGCAAGAGGGAGCCGATGAGGGAGGGAAGCAAGTGAGGAAGAGGAACAATAATGAAGGAAGAGTGCCATGCGTGTTTGAGAGAGTCAAAAGGAACAACGTCGTGTGATTGCGAGAGTAAGAATAAAAATAAAAGGGAAAAATAGGATTTTTGACCTATATTTACAAAACTGGTCTAGGAACCAATTCCTAGGTTGGTAATCAATCGGACCCGGCTCCCCTACCGGTTTAAACAAGTTCCGAATTTTGGGAACCGGTTCTTGGACCAGTTTCAATGGGAATCAGTTCCAACCCTGTTTTCCAGGTGGGCCGGTCCGGTTTTCGGGTATACTCGGTCCGGTTACACACCCCTAGATTTTGTATCTGCCTCTCATTCTCCCATTAGTCTTTTCTTTCTTGAGCAAGAGTGTGACATCCAGAATTTTTGGTATTAATTTCAATTGAATTAATCAGGCTGTTTCTATGCAATTGGAGTCGGAGATTAAAATTGAATACAAAATTGAGATGCAAGATGAGTTATTGGATGAGGAGAATATTCAATGGAAGCGTTGAGGCATCACTTGGATTTTTTGAGGCCTTATGAGGTTAAATTGAGAATAAATGAGTAATCGATTAGAGGAGATATCAAGCAATTTCATGTACCCCCACCAAGCCACAACCTTTGGACCATTTTGGCTTCTAGAAGAGGGGCATGTGGGGCTCAATATGAGCCAAGAACCAATGCTTGGCTTAGGAAGGCCTTGGAGGATATTTGTTGTGAAAAAATCAAGGCTTGGTGGAGCCCCTCTCTTCTCATCCCTATCCATCTCTCTTTCTCTAACCTCAACCGAACCATTCTACCCCTTCTTCTTTCATTTTCTCTTTCGTGCAAAACCACCAAAATTGCTGCCTTAATTCCCTGCAAGCCGCCAGCTCAACACTGCTCCACTTCTTCATGTCTTCTCTCCTTCGCTGCAAGAAGCAAGTCAACCGAAGCTGCTCCTTCTCGCCATTTGTTGACCCAGCCTCATCCAGCGAAGCGTGAGTTGCTAGGTGTCTTCCACCATCCACGAGCAACAGCTGCTTCGTTCGAATTTCTCACGATTTCAGCTACGCATCTTCAGTTCAACGAGCGAAGCCAGAAAACGGTGCCATCTTCACGCAGCCAAGAATGACGCTACTTCATGTCTTCAATCTGCCAGTCAACCACGCCATCCCCTCCATCGATTTGTTGACCTCCTGGCCCCACACGAAGCTGCTCATCTCCACACGGCCAGCGCCACCCCATCCAAAGACACAAGCTTCGAACAGTGCCACACCCACGCGTCCTCAGCTGAAGCTTCTTTGATCAACAGCAGCAAGCCTGATAACTCTATAAAAATAGAGTTATTTTACTAATTTTAGGCAACAATTAATGCAATATTTTAGAGCAAATATTTGGATTTCCTTCTGATTATTTGAATTTTCCTTATTTATGCAGAATAATGAGATATTGAGGAGATAAGGAAAAGAATTGCAACTATCGGGAATTCAAATACAAGCAAGAGTGGAAGATGGATATCAAATCGGGAAATTCTTGATTTTGTTCCCTAATGTTATCTGCAAGCGTTGGGAGATTGATATTTTGGATCTCCTATAAATAGAAAAGAGAGAGCAGCTAGGTTTTGAAAGAGGTTAGATCTTTTTTTTGTTCTTCTGAGAGTTTTTCAAGTATTTTGAAGAGAAGACCAAAGTGGTGACAGAATTCTTGTTCTTTGATTCAAGATGCTAAGTTTAATTTTATTTTTATTTATTCTTCTACTATGTTCTAATTTTCTTTTGTTAGGGCTACGATGTAGCCTAATCATGATGATGTGAATTTCATGATTTTTATGTTTTACAATTGATTTCATTCATGTGAGTTATGTATTATTGTGTTTAATGTTTTTGAGTGACTGGCCACCACTTAGATGATCTGATGTGCATGTTTGAGACTGAGAAGTGATAATATGCAATTGCTCATTATAATGTATAACCATGAATTAAACATGGATAGAAATATACCACGTTATTTGTGTAGCTTTCGGTGATAAGGTGATCCAAGAAACTCATTGTAAGCCGGGAATATTCATAGTTTTTAATGCACTCATGTTTATTTTAATTCACATAGAGATATAGTGGATTAATAAGCTTAGTAGGTTTGCTATACCTAGAGATAGGATAGTAAATAGGTTAGGAAATTCCGCTATCACATGTTTGATATCGTTTTTGTATTCATAATGATCTAAAATTCATATCTAGTGGTTATGGTGAAATCGGATGCTCTAACATATTTATCGATCGATTTACTGCATTTAGTCTACAATTGTCGTTTTTAATTTATTCTTAATTATATTTTGATTTGTTAGATAAATTTTAGAATTAGTCTATTTTAGTATTTAATTGGTTTATTAATCATCGATCTTCATGGGACGATACTCTTTCTCATCATTATATTACTTGTTCGACACGTGCACTTGCGTTTAGAATTTCACGAACAAGTTTTTGGCGCCGTTGCCGGGGATCGTTTGTTTAATACTAATTAATATTGATACCAGATAATTCTAAGTTTAATCTAGCTCTTGTTTTGTTTTATTTTTCAGGGTGTGCATCGGTTTATGACACGTAGCCAACAAGGGAAACTTGTTGAGCTTGATCCAGAAATCGAGCGTACATTCAAAATGCGACTGAGAGAACAGAGAAATCACGCTAAGAAGATGGCAGACGGTGAGAATGAAAATCCACGTAGACTCTTAAGAGATTATGCTGCGCCAATAATTCAAGGAACCACATCAAGTATCAGAAGACCTACAATTCAAGCAAACAACTTTGAGATCAAGCCATCACTCATTCAGATGCTTCAACAATCAGTGCAATTTAGCGGGCTACCAAGCAATGATCCAAACGCTCATATCGATGCTTTTCTTGAAATCTGTGACACCATTAAATATAATGGAGTTACAGATGATGCTATTAGATTGAGATTATTTCCATTCTCTCTTAGAGACAAAGCTAAGAATTGGCTTTCTTCTCTTCCTGCAGGATCAATTACTACATGGAATGATATGACTCAGAAATTTCTTGGTAAGTTCTTTCCACCTGCAAAGTCTGCGAAGATGCATAACGATATTACTAATTTTATGCAGATGGATAATGAATCATTATATGAAGCATGCAAAAGATTCAAAGAATTTCTTAGGAGATGCCCACATCATGGACTACCCGTATGGATGTAGGTACAAACTTTTTATAATGGCTCTAGTACAAAGCTTCGTTCTATGATTGATGCAGCTGCAGGAGGAACTCTAAATAATAAAACACCAGAAGAAGCCTACAATTTATTAGAGGAGATGGCGTCCAATAGTTATCAGTGGCCTACTGAGAGACTGCCAATGCGAAAAGTTAGCGGAGTTCACGAAGTGGATGCTTTTGCTGCAATTGCTGCACAATTTGAAGCACTCAACAAAAAGCTAGATAATATGAGTGTCTCAGCCATGAAAATTCAGACTTTGACATGTGATTTTTGTGGTGGAGGACATGCTAGCACAGAATGTCAGGTAGGTAATACTTTTAAACAATCTATTGAAAATTCTAACTTTGTTGGAAATTTTAACAGGTCACAAAATAACCCCTACTCCAACACGTACAATCCGGGCTGGCGCAATCATCCAAATTTTTCATGGAATAATCAGAATGTGACTAGACCACCGGGATTCAAACAATTAGAGGAGACAAAGTCAAATGTGGAAGGTATAGTCACCAAACTTGCTAATACGACTCATGACTTCATCAAAAGCACGGATGTGAGATTTCAAAATCAAGAGGCTTCAATCAGAAATCTGGAGATGCAAGTTGGTCAGTTAGCAAGCATGATGTCAGGGAGACAACAGGGTTCTTTGCCGAGCAACACGGAGAAAAATCCAATTGAAAACATAAAGGCTATTACCTTGAGAAGTGGTAAACAAATTGGAGAAGAAGAGATTTTTAAAGACAGGGAAGAGATGATCAATAAACAAGCAAAGGAGACAAGCAAGAGTAAACTTTTTCCAGATAATCCCAAGCCATATGTGCCGCCAATTCCATTCCCTCGGCGACTCCAGCAGAAGACAAAATAGATAAGCAATTTTCTAAATTTCTTGATGTATTTAAAAATTGCACATTAACATTCCTTTTGCAGATGCTTTAGCGCAAATGCCTAATTATGCAAAATTTTTGAAGGAAATTTTAGCAAACAAAAGGAAACTTGAGGATTATGAAACTGTGAAGTTAAATGAGGAGTGTTCAGCCATCCTACAAAATAAATTGCCTTCGAAATTAAAAGATCCAGGAAGTTTTACTATTCCTTGCACTATTGGAGATTCTTACTTTGAAAAAGCATTATGTGATTTAGGTGCAAGTATTAATCTGTGCCTTATTCTGTTTTCAAAAAATTAGGATTGGGCGAGGTAAAAGCAACCACAGTGTCACTTCAACTGGCTGATCGATCAATTAAATATCCGAGAGGTATTGTGGAAGATGTTTTGATAAAAGTTGACAAATTCATCTTTCCTGCAAATTTCATAGTTCTTGACATGGAGGAAGATTTTGAGGCACCACTTATCTTAGGTCGACCTTTTCTAGCAACAGGAAGAGCTCTTATTGATGTACAACAAGGGAAGTTGATCCTTAGAGTTCAAGATGATCTTGTTTCATTTAATGTTTTTAAAGCAATGAAATATCCATCTGATGATAATTCTTGTTTTAAAGTTGAGACAGTTGACAAGTTGGTGAATAAGGTTTTTCAAGAAAATATTTTTAAAGATCCACTTGAAGCATGTCTGATTCAACCAATGGACAAAGATATTCAGAATGAGGAGATAAAGGAGTATGCAAATTTCATGGAGACAATTCCACCATATTCAAGACAAAAGGCAATTAAATTTGAGGAGTTGGGACAACACGTTACAAAGCCTAAACCATCAATTGAAGAGCCTCCAATTCTTGAACTCAAACCCTTACCCTCTCATTTGAAATATGCTTATTTAGATGGAGTTTCTTCTTTACCGGTAATTATATCTTCTTCTTTGACAGATTTGATGGAGGAAAAATTGCTCAGAGTATTAACAGAGCATAAAGGTGCAATTGGATGGAAAATAGCTGATATCAAGGGTATTAGTCCTTCAATTTGCATGCACAAAATTTTGATGGAGGAACAATATAAACCCGTTATCCAATCTCAGAGGCGTTTGAACCCGAAGATGCAAGAAATAGTAAAAGCTGAGGTAATTAAGCTACTTGATGCAGGTATCATCTATCCCATCTCTGATAGTTCTTGGGTAAGTCATGTACAAGTTGTGCCAAAGAAAGGTGGTATGACTGTTCGAAAACGATAACAATGAATTGATTCCAACTAGAACAATTCTTGGGTGGCGTGTGTGTATGGATTACAGAAAATTGAATGATGCCACTAGAAAATATCACTTTCCTTTACCATTTATTGATCAAATGTTAGAAAGACTTGCAGGACATGAGTTTTATTGCTTTCTTGATGGATATTCAGGGTATAATCAGATTTCTATTGCACCAGAAGATCAAGAGAAAACTACTTTCACTTGTCCCTATGGTACTTTTGCTTTTAGAAGAATGCCCTTTGGTCTTTGTAATGCACCAGCTACTTTTCAGAGATGCATGATGGCTATTTTTTCTGATATGGTTGACAAATATATTGAGATTTTTATGGATGATTTTTCCATTTTTGACTTATCATTTGATTCTTGTTTAAATAATTTGGCTTTGGTCTTACAAAGATGTGAGGAGACTAACCTTATTTTGAATTGGGAGAAGTGTCACTTTATGGTGCAAGAAGGAATAGTGCTCGGACATAAAATTTCTCAAAACGGAATAGAAGTTGATCGAGCCAAAGTGGAGGTCATTGCAAAATTGCCTCCGCCAACATCTGTGAAACTTGTCAGAGGATTTTTGGGACATGCAGGATTTTACAGGCGATTTATAAAAGATTTTTCAAAAATTGCTAAACCTCTTTTTAATCTTTTGGAAAAAGATGCTCCTTTTAATTTTTCTGTTGAATGCATGCAGGCTTTTAACACTTTAAAGGATAAGTTAATATCAGCACCAATTATGGCGGCACCAAATTGGGATTTACCTTTTGAGCTGATGTGTGATGCTAGCGATTATGCGGTAGGAGCTGTTTTGGGACAAAGGAAGAATAAAATTTTCAAACCATATACTATGCCGGTCGAACCTTGTCGGTGCACAATTGAATTATTCAACAACAGAAAAGGAACTTTTGGCTGTAGTATTTGCTTTTGATAAATTTCGTTCTTATTTAATTGGCTCAAAAGTTATAGTTTATTCGACCACTCGCTCTTAAGTATCTCGCTAGAAAAGAAAGAATCAAAACCCGGGTTGATCGGTGGATTCTTTTTATCGTAAGAATTTGATTTGGAAATCAAAGATAAGAAGGGGACTGAAAATCTAATTGCAGACCACTTATCAAGAATTCCAAATTCAAAGGAAGAGGTAAGACCAATATTGGAAGAATTCCCTGATGAGAAAATATTTTCCATTAAGTCCACAAAAATTCCCCGGTACGCAGACTTTGTAAATTATTTGGTAAGTAATGTTCTTCCTCCCGAATTATCATATCAACAAGAAAAAATTCTTTTCTGATGTTAAAAATTATTTTTGGGAAGAACCTTTCTTGTTTAAAGTATGTGCAGATCGGGTCATAAGGAAATGTGTTCCGACGAAGAGAAGGTAAACATTTTACATCATTGTCATGATGGAGAGACAGTGGCCATTTTGGTGCCACCAAAACTGCAGCTAAGATTTTGCAATCTGGATTTTATTGGCCTACACTTTTTAAAGATGCATACTCCTATGTAGCTTCATGTGATAGATGTCACAGAACTGGAAATATTTCAAGAAAAAATGAGATGCCTTTAAACAACATTATTGTGTGTGAATTATTTGATATTTGGGGTATTGATTTCATGGGACCCTTTACACCTTCTTATGGAAATTTATACATTTTGGTGGCTGTGGAGTATGTGTCTAAGTGAATAGAAGTTGTAGCATTGCCAACTAATAATGCTAAAGTTGTGGTCAAATTTTTGAAGAAAAATATTTTTACCCGAGTCGGCACTCCTAAGGCAATCATAAGTGATAGGGGGACACATTTTTACAATAAACAATTTGAAGCACTTTTGGATAAGTATGGAGTCACACATAAGGTTGCAACCCCTTATCATCCTCAGACTAGTGGTCAAGTAGAGATTTCAAATAGGGAAATCAAGAGAATTTTAGAAAAAACAATGAATGCCTCTAGGAAAGATTAGTCAATAAAACTTGATGATGCACTCTGGGCCTATAGGACAGCGTTCAAAACTCCAATTGGGATGTCTCCTTTTAGGCTAGTGTTTGGAAAAGCTTGTCACTTACCAGTGGAATTAGAGCATAAAGCATATTAGGCATTGAAATTTCTGAATTTTGACATGCAGTCTGCAGGTGAAGAAAGATTATTGCAACTGAACGAATTGGAGGAATTTCGTAATGAGGCCTATGAAAATTCTAAGTTGTACAAGGAGCGTACAAAAAGATGGCATGACAAGCACATATTCAGAAGAGAGTTTAAAATTGGTCAAAAAGTTTTACTTTATAACTCTCATCTTAAACTTTTTCCAGGAAAGTTGCGGTCTCGATGGTCCGGTCCTTTTACGATTACTGATTACACAAGTATTCCCATATGGAACAATTGAAGTTGCGCATGACACGAGGGCACATTCAAAGTGAACGGTCAACATTTGAAGCCCTACTTTGAAGGTGGTTATAACAAGCAGAAGACCACCATTGAACTTCATCCTCCGAATAGCGACATCTGAGATAGTTTGGCTAAAAAAAAAAAAAGCAAGTGCTTCTTGGGAGGCAACCCAAGCATTTTAATTATGTTTTTTATTTATTTTTAAGTTTATGTTTTGCAAAAAAAAAAAAAAGAGATTAATTTTCTCTGTGTTATCCAGGTTAACTTTTTAGGGAGCACCTTTCAAGAGTTTAATCATCAAGGTCATCTATGGACTTATCCTACAACCAGGGGAGTTTTCTTCTTCCTATTCTATTTTTCGCATTGAGGACACTGCTTCATTCAAGTTTGGGGGGGAGATAAAAAAATTTGGCTAAATCTATTTTTTATCATGATTGTTGTCCTAATTGTGAATTTTTACGATTCTTAGGAAAACTTAAATTTTATTTAAACTTGCAATTGATGTGTGAGTTAATCTTAATTCTGATTATGTTGATCCATTTACCGAGCACTAAAAGTCCTTAATTTTTTAATTGTGTGTAAATTTAGAGAACATTCATGTGAAGTATGTGATTTTCTTAAATTTCACCCAAATCTTAGAATTCGTTTGATTTTCTCTTGAGGCGAAATCCTAAGCTAAATCTAACTGAGAAAATGATTTAAGCAATTTTTGGATCGATTGAGCCTTTCAAGCTAACCCTGTTTATTTATCCCTAGTCACCCCGTTGAGCTTTAATTATTACCCAATTTTTCATTGGCACCCATATATATTTAGCCTAGCCGTTATCAAATTATATCCTTATCCCATGCCCTATGAACACGTTGATTTTCTTTTGGGATAAAAAAATTATTTGAGCTTGATAAAAATTTGGGAGGAATGATGGAGTAAAAAGAAGCAAAAAAAAAAAAAGAAAAGAAAAAAAGTGATTGTTATGGGTGTTTGGGGTGTATAAAAAAAAATTGCTTTTATGGTTCCCTATCCAACTTTCAATTGAGTGAGCCTTTTGGATACTCAATGGGTTGGAAATTTTCATGTTATATTAGGAGGGACTTTGGGAGAAACTCCACCATAAAGCAATTAAAAAAAAACAGAGAGAAAAAAAAAAAGAAGAAGGAAAGAAAAAAAAAAGGAATGGTGATATATGGTGGCAGAAAAATTATTTTGAAGGAGTGAAATTAGATAGTGACATTGGCTCTAATTAGATCTTAGAAATCAACGTGTTGATGGGTGATTTGAGCTTAAAATTCCCGTTATCTCACCTTTAGCCCAGCCTTACATTACAACCTGAGAAAAGTCCTATTGATTTTTGGTTGGATAATTAGCTTACATTAGTGGAGAGAGGAATGAAAAGCAAACCTATGAGATTTGGTCATAATTATTGAGAATTTTTTAGAGGTTACATGTTAATGTGAATTTATCTGGATTATATATAATTCGAAAAAGATAAGGACTCTCACACACACACTTGGATCACATAGTTAGAATCAGCCTTAACTTATAAATCAATTTCAATGTTTGGATGAAATTTGTGTTTTTCTTTGAATTGCGAATTTGAGCAATTATGGAAAGATGTCATGGAGGAGGTTGCTAGCTTGATTATGTGTTATGTCTTACTTTTGCTCAAGGACTAGCAAAATGTTAAGTTTGGGGGTTTGATAACTCTATAAAAATAGAGTTATTTTACCTATTTTAGGCAACAATTAATGCAATATTTTAGAGCAAATATTTGGATTTCCTTCTGATTATTTGAATTTTCCTTATTTATGCAGAATAATGAGATATTGAGGAGATAAGGAAAAGAATTGCAACTATCGTGAATTCAAATACAAGCAAAGAGTGGAAGATGGATATTAAAAGCAGGAAATTCTTGATTTTGTTCCCTAATGTTATCTGCAAGCGTTGGGAGATTGATATTTTGGATCTCCTATAAATAGAAAAGAGAGAGCAACTAGGTTTTGAGAGAGGTTAGATCGTTTTTTTTGTTCTTCTGAGAGTTTTTCAAGTATTTTGAAGAGAAGACCAAAGTGGTGACAGAATTCTTGTTCTTTGATTCAAGATGCTGAGTTTAATTTTTATTTTTATTTATTCTTCTACTATGTTCTAATTTTCTTTTGTTAGGGCTACGATGTAGCCTAACCATGATGATGTGAATTTCATGATTTTTATGTTTTACAATTGATTTCATTCATGTGAGTTATATATTATTGTGTTTAACGCTTTTGAGTGACCGGCCACCACTTAGATGATCTGATGTGCATGTTTGAGACGAGAAGTGATAATATGCAATTGCTCATTATAATGTATAACCATGAATTAAACGTGGATAGAAATATACCACGTTATTTGTGTAGCTTTCGGTGATAAGGTGATCCAAGAGACTCATTGTAAGCCGGGAATATTCATAGTTTTTAATGCACTCATGTTTATTTTAATTCACATAGAGATATAGTGGATTAATAAGCTGGGTAGGTTTGTTATACCTAGAGATAGGATAGTAAATAGGTTAAGAAATTCCGCTATCACATGTTTGATATCGTTCTTGTATTCATAATAATCTGAAATTCATATCTAGTGGTTATGGTGAAATCGAATGCTCTAACATATTTATCTCGATCGATTTACTGCATTTAGTCTACAATTGTCGTTTTTAATTTATTCTTAATTATATTTTGATTTGTTAGATAAATTTTAGAATTAGTCTATTTTAGTATTTAATTGGTTTATTAATCATCGATCTTCGTGGGACGATACTTTTTCTCATCATTATATTACTTGTTCGACACGTGCACTTGCGTTTAGAATTTCACGAACAAAGCCCACTAAACTCAGTGGTTGATCGGGCAGCTTTGTATTGCCGCCATGTGGCCGTGAGTCTTCAATCGATGCCTTTCCACGAGCCCACCGAGCGAGCTTCAAGTCTCTACCGCTTGCATCCCTCAGCTCCACTTCGGTTGGTCTTCAACAGTCAGCAAACCAGCATTGATTTCATGTTGTGCCTAACAGCAGCAACAAGTTGCTTCTTCATGTATTCTGCTGGACTGGACAACTCCAGCAACTCCATTAAGTCCAATTCGGTAACAGCTCAGCCCACGAGCCTAAGAAGTCAACGGCAGCTCTTTGCTGCTTCCTCACGTGGCCCAAGACTAGCATCTCCATGAGTCTCAAGCCCAGCCCAAAGAAAATTCAATCCACAAGACAGCAATAGTTCAGCTTTGTCCGTCTAATTGAAGTCCAATAGCCTGCAAGAATTTGGGCCCAATAGATAGGCCATTTGAAGATCTGCAGCTCAAGAAGCCCAATTCAATTTTAATTCAAGCCCAGTTTTGAAGCCCAGGAAGTTTCTACAGTTCAGCCCGCAAAGCAAGTTCGGTCCAAGCTCAGCCTTTTCTATGGGCTTGCGAGGTTCTTTGCCCGGCCCAAGTTCGGCCGCCGTTGCGTCGTCATCATAGTACCCCCGGTCTTCGCTTTGCGCAAGTGAGTTTTACTCACTGATGCCTTCTTAGTTTGCTAATGATGCCTAGGGTTGATTAGATTTAATTAAATGCAATTAGGTGGATAGATTAGATTAAAGTAATTAAATTAAAGACTTATTGATGCATGTTAATTAAATTGATTGTGTATTTAGCAAGTAGACATGGTCTACTATTTATTGAGGGTAGCTCGGGATTTTTCCAACCCTTTATTGGGCTTCAATTTGACAATTCGGGCCTAAGTGGAATTTTTGGTATTTAAATATTATTTTTCGGAATTAAATTAATTAATTATTTATTTTCCGAAAATTTAACTGGGATGGCCAGTGACCGGAATATTATGCTGATGACCGTGGTGAAGTCTGTTTATTTAATCGAGTTTTATTTTGAGCTAAATTGAATTTTTAATATTAATTATTTAATTTTCGAAATTAATTAATTATTTATTTATTTTTCGGAAATTAAGGTTGATATGGCCGACAACCAAAATTTCGTACTGATTGTCGTTGTGCAGTCCGTTTATTTATTTGAGCTCTACATTGCGTGAAATTGAATTGATTGTGCAATTTTAGGGATTTATCCCAAATTAAATAAAATGATTGGTTGATGGCTAAGTGTTATTACTTAGCATCAATGATACCATATTGAATGGTAAAGCAAAGGGAACTGTGAAAGGGAATTGGGGAAATTCTCGACTAAAACCAATCAGGAACGATGTAATGAGACATACGTGATTCGGTGATTAAAGGATATCACTGATGAAAATGGTGCCTTAAAGAACGCACGAGTGCTGTCTAATACATGCAACAGTATGAACATATGTGATCCGGTGATGGAGGATATCACTGGTGAAAATGACGCCTTAAAGAACGCACGAGTGCTGTCCATTATATACGTCACCTTGGCGGAAGCAACGCCTCAGAGCATTAATGAGGCTCTGTGACTAAGTTTACTGCTGGAGGTAATCTTGAAAGGGTCGAGTAGGACCGTAAAGTCATTGAATCTTGAAAGGGTCGAGTAGGACCGTAAAACCATTGAATCTTGAAAGGGTCGAGTGGGATCGTAAAGCCATTGAATTTTAAAAGTGGTCGAGTGTGATCGTAAAGCCATTTAATATTTGAAATTTGCTTGGTGAAGCCGTGATTACCACCCATACCAAGTTGTGTCCTAAGGACCGTGACTCATATTTGTGAATTGATTGATTGATTGGGAATGACCGTGAGTGGTCGTATTGGCATGTAATCGACTAGATCGATTTGATCGATGTTTCGATATGTGATGTGATTGCTTGGGTTCCTATTTGATATGTGCTAACACGCAGATGGAATCTGAGGCCAAGGTAAGTCCTCTGACTCATGTTGTGCTTAGGCAACCCTAAGGTATTTTAGTTTACTAATCGGGTCTTAGGGGGTAAAACTTGCTGAGACATAGTCTCATCCCGGTTGTGGGACAACATTTCAGGACCCTAATGAAGAACCTGAGGAGAAAGAACTCGAAGAGGAGTAACCAAAGGAGAACCCCGAGGACGATCCAGAGTAGGATCCTGATGACTATTGCTGTAGAATCTATTTGAATAGAAACCAACCTTTGTAGTATGGTTTGTATATGTGCATAAGAGTGTTGGTTTTCAGGTTTAAGTTTATAGTCCTACTTGTATATCCCATTGCTTTATTGTTTGGGGATTTTATAACTGCTTCCGCATGTGCTATTAAAAATAAAAAGGGTCGGCGATATGTAATCCTGGGATATCGCATTTTAAAATCGACTAAAGGTAAGGGATGTGCGCGTGCCTAAGGATCGGGACGTGACAAAGAGTTTCATTGGCAAGGCAATATCTTGTGCAAGGGTTTATTTTTTACACGACTTGGGCATACTTTACATGTCAAGTTGACTAGGTAGTATCAAAGTCATGACCATTTGAGCTTCCTATAAAGAAGTGGTGTGGGTAATAAACTGATTGACTTGAAGGAAACACTCGACAACCTTCCTTTTTGTTAATTTCCAGCCCAACGTATGGGGAAATACATGCACGGACCATGGCCTATTGGAGTCATTGAAATTTGTGGGATTGGCGTGAAACCCACGTGACTGATGGCTGCAACAGACCCCGGTCCACACGAATTGTGATTGGACCGTAGCAAGGCAAGAATTCCACCCCGAAATATGCGCAGATGTGTATACATCAACGTCAAAGCGGCTTGTATGGCCAGATAAAAGGTCTCTTCCAATGAAAATTAGTGCAACTTAATGAATGGGCAGTCAAGGTCAACGGTTGATGGTTTCTCATTCCCGTCTGCAGAAAAAAGAAAAAAGGAAAGGAAAAGCCCTTCAATAGATCTTCCGAAAATTAACACCTTCTTATAAAGAGGTTATCACTAGAAGCTGAATACTAAGTAATTACTTAATTTCTTGTGTTAACTAATACAAGAATAAGAATTGCGTATTCTTCAATAAAAGATGTGTAAGTTCTCATTTTTCGGTAGCTCCACATGAATGCATATGGTTTTGTCATGAGACGTGACTTGTGTGTGTAAGTTACATGGTGTGGCGCCACATAGCAGGTTATCATTTGTAAAACTTTATTTGACCCATTAAATATAATATAACCCAATGCAATTATAATATAGTGTGATCTATAGTTACATGTAAGTAATTATTATGCATTAATTGTATTGATGAATTATTATTTGTCAATTCCATCATATTTGCCGAGAGAAAATTATATGAATCCAAATGCCCAAAGAGAATAATATTTTCTTAGCAAAAGTTATGCAAAATCATACTATAATTAATAAAATACACCAACTGTAACTACAATTTTTCCTTTCGGACAATCTTATGGAAACAAATTATGGTCCAAAAGTGTTAAGGCTGCATTTGGCGGTCAGGATAAAATTCATGATAGGACAAAATTTATCATATCATGCGTTTGATGTCTACTCAAGATAGGATAAAGTCAACTATAAATGAGATATATACCAAATAAAATTATCCCATAGGGAAGGTGGAATAAAGGTGGATAGGATTTTTAATATTCATAATAAGAAAGTTTTTTCTCAAATAACAAATTTCTTAAATTAACAAATTAAAATTATATTTCAATATAGATAATATTTGAATTATAATATAAGAAATTCAAAATAACAAAAAATAAAAATTTAGTTTTTAATTTAATCTTATTTTTATTTATATACTTGAATTTAATTCTATCTTATAATATAAATTCAATAGATAAATATATATTTATTACATATTTTAGGTGTTTTATTATTTTAGGTAATTAGTACAATTTTTTATTTTTTATTAGAGAATAATGGAAGGGGAAGAAAGAAATAAAAAATAAATTAATTAAAAAAGAGAGGAAAGTAAAAATAAAGTAGACAAGAGTGTTACGAGAGATTTTTATCATCTCTGTTTGTAAAATTTGTGATTTATATAGGTGTTTATACTGAATTATATATAATATGATGTGAATATATCCCACTTTATTATTACAATTACCAAATAGTATATAGGATATAACAAAATCCCCTAAATTATATATTCTATCATATCCAGCTCTATTCTTGTTAGAAATTCAAACGACCAACTTAGTCTAAATGAATAAATACATCGACTATGACGACTACTTTTTCCTAAAAAGACAAAAAGTGCACCACCAGTGGCATTTTAATGGGAAGATAATCTCTCTCTTTTCCTTTCCACTAGTTGCATTTTAACTTATAAAGCTGTTAGTCAAGTGATATTTATTAATAACATTGACCATCTAATCAATCATGCTTGATCATCAGTCTTCTGTTTACTTTCCAAAGTGGGATGATCTTAGAACTTTATGGGCATTGGTTGACTTCAAGTCAAAATCCGGAATGCCATCTAGATGGATATATCGTCAATCCCTATTACACGCACATGCATAGACAAAAGTCAAAGAACTTGGGTTATGGATGCCAACATCTCGGCTAATCAAGCTTATAGCATTTGAAAATGCACAAGTGTGCTCGGAGACAAAAACTGAGCTATTAATAGGAATATCGCATATGCTTTTATCATAGCATCGCTTTACATGTCTTCCCCTTATCTTCATTTGCCTTTTGATTTTGAATACATAACTCTTACATATTAAGATCTTACAAATTCTAAAATTTCCTATGGAATTTCAAGCGGGGACTCATGTCAGCACCCAACTGACATTTTGAATTGAAAGGCTTAAATTCTTGATTAATTAGTAATGACCTTTTTAAATGCGAAGCTCACCATGATGCCTTTCATTCTATTACAATCTATGATATTGTATGATATTAGTAATGACCTTTTTAAATGCGAAAAGAATGGCATATTTGAAGAGTGTTTGGCTATGTTGTATGATATTGGAATTGCTTATTCGTACAATGTGCCTGGAAGACAGAGCATCAGCGGAATTGCAAATCAGCTGCAACAGATTAAGGAGAAACTATTTGCATTTGGTTTACATGGAGAAGATGAACTTCTAACAGCTTATGTTTAGCTGTCATACCTTTAAGGTCGTTTAAGCAAACGGAAGTGGACAGGTCAAATCTATAACTGAGGAGGATCGATCATTCTTTTTTCCTCTAAATGATAGTTGATCATTATTCTCCATCTATATCTATGCATAACTAAACTAGAACTATGGTGCACACACATTCGTCAGTACAGTTGCTTTACCTAAATTTCTGTTTTGGTGCCATAGTTTTTTGAATTGAATCCAACATAAATTGCTTGGCTTTCTTTTTTTCTTTTTTTCTTTTTTCATTTCATTAGTATGATGCTCATTAAGAGGCATTGGAATTGATTAGTTATTGGAAATCTTATTCTGAAGAACGCTTGGTTTCTATACACAGGGACGGGGAATGGCTCGCCGTTGCTTTCTTTGGAAGTTATCCAATGTCAGGAATTGATCTCCGTTCCTAAAACTATGTTTAGTTAGCTATAGACGAGACGGCTGCTCTAAAGGGTGAATAAGGACGTATGGCTTCTGGATTTGACTGTTGATGTTCACAGTAGGAATTATCCTAGAATGCTTTTAGTAGAATAGGTAACTGGAGTGTATTGGATTTTTCTAGGGTGCAAGTGCAAATTATTCAGCACTGATATTTCTGAAGTTTACTACTGTCCTTGCTTTTATTTTCTCGTTTTGGTAAAGTTATTAAATCGCCTTTTTCTTTTGGGAAAACACTTAATGACATGCATAAACTTATAGTGGATATATCGATGGTCACTTATTTCACAAGGAATTCATTAACACAGGAATAAGCAACTTCTAAATGTAGATATTACTAACTACGTCAAGAAATTACTGATCATCAATATGCTTAAACTTACTTCTCTAGATAAATAGTGATTATTAGCATGGAGAAGTTACTGAGTTTGAAGAGTTTGGAAGTAAAGCTACATTTCATCGAGACAAAATTAGTAGTCATTGATATGCTTACGCCTGCTTTCCATGGTGAAAAGTTACGTGTTAAAAGACTGACTTTAGTACCAATTCTTGTAGGCCAGAGCAACAATTTAAGTTTACCACTGAGTATAAACGCTTAACTAATTTTCATATGGAAGTTATTAATCACGTAGAGAAATCATCAACTATTAATCAGCTATAAGTTAATTTACGTTAAAATATAACTAGTTATTAATACATACATGCCTCACAATGTTGTCTCCGACCAATAAGCAGGTTAGGAATCAACTATGAAATGATTTTTACTGATTAAGCTGTTGTTACTCAAGTGATATTTATTAATGACAATGACCAGCTAATCAATCACGCTTGATCATCAGTCTTTGGATTATTTTCTAAAGTGGGGGGACTTTAGGATTTTGTGGGCATTGGTTGACTTCAAGTCAACATCTGAAAAGCCATCTTGATGGATTCATCATCTATCCCTTAATACAAGCACTTGTATAGACACAAGTCAAAGAACCTCTGCCATGTATGTCAACACCTTGATTAACCAATCTTACAGCATTCGGAAATGCGCAAGTATGTCTGGAGACAGAAACTGAGACATTAACAGGAACACCGCATATGCTTTATCGTGGGATTCTTGTCGCTTTACATGTCCCCTTACTTTCATTCGCCTTTTGATATCGAATGCATACTCTTAAGTGAATGAAGAGCTTGCAAATTCCAAAATCTCCTATGCAGTTTCTAGAAGAGACTCATGTCAGCACCCAACTGACATTTTTTTAAGTGAAAGGCTATAATTCTTTTACAATCTATATTCCGTCAGATTGCTTTTTTTTCCTTATAAGCATGCCGCGGAAATTTTATTGATGATGCCTCAAATAGGGACTTTTATTATGTTTATATTGGTACTCTGATGCCTCTAAGCTGGGGCTGAAACCACTCTTGAGAACGAGAGTTTAGAAAGAACAGACTATATTGAAATTTCATGCCAAAACACCAAATCCCCTTTTAAGGTGTGCGGACCCCTGGAGTGCCATAATTTTGCACAAAAGGGACACTTAAGTGTTATAACTTACGAAAGGTACACTTAAGTACCAAAATCGGAGTAAAATGAATTACTTGAGTGCCAATCCGGCGAAAATCCAGCCAAAACGCCCACATGGCATTTTTCCAGCGAAGCCAGCCCAAAACGACGTCATTTTGCACGCTGACATAGCCAAACAATGCAAAAACGACGTCATTTTGGGCTGACGTGGTAAAAATATATATATAAATTAAATAATTTAAATTTAAATTTAAATTTAGTTAAAATTTTAAAAAATAATAATTTAAAATTTTAAAAATTTTAAAATTTAAAAAAAGGGCCGGCAATAGCGGCGACGGCCGAGGGCTAATCCCTCAGCCGCCTCCCCCTCTTATTTTAATTTTTTTAAAAATTTTAAATTTTCTAAAATTTTAAATTATTATTTTTTAATATTTTAACTAAATTAATTTTAAAATTATTATTTTTTAATATTTAACTAAATTTAATTTTAAATTTAATTTATTTAAATTTTATATTTTTTTAGCACGTCAGCCCAAAACGACGTCGTTTTTGCATTATTTATCCACGTCAATGTGCAAAACGGCATCGTTTTGGGCTCGCTCGCCGGAAAAATGTCACGTGGGCGTTTTGGCTGGACTTTCATCGATCGGCACTCAAGTGATCCGTTTTTTTTTTCGAATGTGGCATTTAAGAGTACCTTTTGTAAGTTATGGCACTTAAGTGTCCCTTTATGCAAAGTTATGACACTTAAAGCGTTCTTTTGCCCCTTTTAAAAATAAACTTAGTAACTCTTTTTTTTTTTTTTTTTTGTTCAAACCTTCCGAAATAAATTCGTACGAGGTCCTGTATTTGAAATTAACCCGCCAAACTTTGCACGCACCTCGTATAAAACTTCCTCGTTTTATTGAGCACATAAAACTTGGCATCCAAATCCAACACCATATTTCTTTTCTAATTTCTTTTCCAACCACTCTCTTTTGAAAACTAACCTTAGAAACCCTTCCTTTTTTTTTTTTTTTTTTTTGTTCAAAACATTTAGAAATAAATTCATAGGTGCTCATGTACTCAAAATTAATTCGTCAAGATTTGCACACACCTAGTTTACAACCTCATTGTTTTATTGGGCAAATAAGTTTTGGTGTCCAGACCCGACACCTCATTTATTTTCTATTTAATAGTCCAAAAGGTCATGTTTTGTAATAACAATAAACAACCAACAAGGAGCAATCCACCTCATGACCTCACACATAAGCTCTCAGCATGCCACAAGTCCACCACATCACTAAATACACCTTATTCAGCAAGCACAACATCAAGAACAACCACAAAATCAGAGTAAAGAACACCTGGAGTGCCATAACTTGGCATGGGGGGACACTTAAGTGCCATAACTTTTTTTCGGTACACTTAAGTGCCACTTTTTTTTCAAATGGAACACTTAAGTGCCAATATTGGAGTAAAATGGAACAATTAAGTGCAACTCCGGCGAAAATCCGGCCAAACGCAATTTTCCGGCGATGGAGGTCCAAACGGCGTCGTTTTTGCATGCGACATGGCAAAAAATGCAAAAACGACTCCGTTTCGCGTCGACGTGTAAAAATAATAAAAAATTAATTAAATTAAATTAAAACTTAATTTTAAATAAAAATACTCTAAAATTAAAAAATTTTAAAAAAAAAAAAAAAAAAAAAAAAAAAAAAGGTGGGGACGAAGGGGCGGGCGGGCGAGGGCGAGCCCTCGCCACCGCCGCCTCCCCTGTCGCCGGAAGGGCCGGCGACGGAGGGGGAGGGTCGGCCGGGTCGTCGGCCCCCGGCCGACCGGCGGCGGCGAGGGCCGCGAGCCCTCGCCGAATCGCGGTGAGGGCCCACGAGCCCTCGCCCGGATCCGGCGAGGGCCGCGAGCCCTCGTCGCGATCCGGCGAAGGGCTGCGGGCCCTCGCTGCCTCCCCACCGTCGCCGGGAAGGGCCGGTGACGGATGGGGGAGGGTCGGCCGGGGTCGTCGGCCCCGGCCCACCGGCGGCCCTCGCCCTCGCCGCCCCTCGCCGCGATCCGACGAGGGCTCGCGGCCCTCGCCGCCGGCGGCGGGGCCGGCGACCTCGGCCGACCCTCCCCCTCCGTCGCCGGCCCTTCCGGCGACGGCGGGGGGCGGCGGCGGCGAGGTTTTAGCCCTCGGCCGCCCGCCCCTTCGTCCCCTTTTTTTTTTTTTAATTTTAGAGTATTTTTAATTAAATTAAGTTTTAATTTAATTTAATTAATTTTTTATTATGTAAACGGCGTCGTTTCGCCGAGTCAGCGCCGACTCGGCTCTCCGGCGAGCCACGCAAGCATTAAAAAATAATAAACACGTGCCACGTAGGATTTCCGGCAAGGTCGCCGGAGGTGGCACTTAAGTGTCCCTTTTGAAAAAAAAAGTGGCACTTAAGTGTACCGAAAAAAAGTTATGGCACTTAAGTGTCCCCTTGTGCCAAGTTATGGCGCTCCAGGGTGTCCCAAACTCCACAAAATCATAACCGGTCCTAATTGGCAGAAATAGGGCCACTCGCGCGTTTCCAAGTTTAAATCCAGAAATATAATCAAACGAGTTTAGAAAATTCTCAAATTTGAATATGTTATAAAAGACACCTAAATGAACATTTTTTATGAAGACACCATGATCCAAATCCTTCTAGAATGAGAGCAGTAAATCGCTCAAGTCAAGACCAAAACTAGGTCTGTTTCCGGAAATCACATTTTCCAAAATCAGTTTGGTTCGAGGTTCAAAACATATTCGTTTGATCTAAAATATTACTATGTTAAACTAAAAGATGTAAGGAACAACTTTTGTGAAGAAATCATTTTCAAAATCAAACCCTAAGAGTTGATAAAAATCATTTGAACACCAAAAGGTCACCGTTCCAGCACAATTCGAGATTCTGTTTGCAAATGACGAAGTTGAAATCTCATTCTTTCAAATCCTTAAAAAACTTGAGTAAAATACATGTCATAGCTAAAGATGTTTAGAACATTTTTTTTTACGAAGGAGTAACCTCAAAATCGTAACACATTTTGATCCACAAAAATAACAAATGGTGAGGGTCCAATGAACTAATCCGAATTTCAGCTAATCCAACTTACTTAGTACTAATCCTTCTTAACACTAATCTAACTAAGATAATTAACACTAATCTAACCCCTAAGTGCAATTAACAACCTAATGAAGGATTAGGGAGTTAATTCATCGGATTAGCGAGAAAATGGGTTCACGGCGATGGTGGCGTGACGGCAGTGAGATCCCGTGACTACAGCGACTCCTACGGCGGCTCGAATGAGGCTGAAATCAGCCCTCAAGGCTCATGACTTGGTTGGTAGGCGGTTCTACTGGGCTGAGCTTGCTGGCTGCTGTTCGGCTTGGCTTGGTGACGTTTCTGTGGTGGTGGTGGCGCTGTGGAGATGGGTGGACGGTGGTGATGGGAGCTGGACGTGTGGATGGGGGTTGCGGTTTGTGGACGTGAGGAGCTGAGGATTTGTGGGGCGTGAGATGAAGGTGAGGTGGGATGGAGACGGGCGGTAACGTGAGATGGTAAGAAGAAGACATGGGATGAAGCTGGTGATTGGGGAGGGGGGAATGATGGGGTTGGCGGTAGCTGGAAGAGAAGAAGAAATTCGTGAGGAGTTGTGGCAGCAAAATAAAAGGAGAAAATGGAGAAGATAAGACTGAGGGGAAATGGGCAGAAGGTGGTTGGCTACAGCTGTGAGGGGAGAGACGTGCGTGAGAGGGAAAGGGGGAGGGGTTCACGTATGCAGGGGGGAAATTAAATGAACGGCAAAGAGAGAGAGGAAGGATTAGAGCTAACAAAGTCATGGGAAAAATATCAATTTCATCATTTTGATGTCCACAAAGTCTTCGTACCCATAGTCAAGCACTCCACCAATGAGAATGGCCTTCATTTTGCCCAAAATAAACTAATTTAGGGTAGAAAAACCCCAAATCTTCAGCCATCCGAATTTGCAACTCTTTTCTGATTTGTCCGAAATCGATTTTTCTGCAAAATTCCGGGCTCGATGGAATTTCTCCGAAAGATGAGACGAGATCCTATAAATGAATTGTGACACGCTCGAACGTCTGATTCCCAAAACCGAATTCAATTTCGTGATTAAAATCAACCGGACGCGATTTTAGCGCGACCTAACCTACCGGATAGGGATTTTATTGCGTTTGACCCGTGGTTGATAATTTCGATCCACGTTTGTGCATCTCCGACTCATTGACGACTTTCGATTATTGTAAAAATCTCAAGATTTCAATTACGGATACCGGGTACCGAATCGACATGAATTCGGGTTAGTGCTGTTTGACACGATTTTTGCAATTAGGTGTAATCACCCACCATTTAATTGTGTGCTTCCGTTGAATCGACCTATATCCAATCCTTAATCACTTATAACGATGCTGTATTGACCCTTGCCGATTATCACGGTTGAATAGTAGATTTCTGATCGAATTCTCAAGTCTGTCGCGTTTATATCTCTTAACGACTTCACCTGATAGATCGGTTAACTTGTGAGGGGCCAATCTCAGAGTGAAACAACCATAGGCGCATCGACAAAATGCCTATTTCATTTTATCGGGACGGAGTCAAAATTTAGGATGTCACAATTTGAGCTTTCCATGAAGCGGTGGTGAGGGCGATGCATCAACATCACAACGGCTCTCCCACGGCATTTATGGCCAGACAAAAAGTCTCTTCCAGAATCAATGAAAAGTAGTGCAACTCAATGAATGGCAGTGGAAACAAATTAAAGAGAAGCCCTTCAAAAGATCTGAAAATTCAACACCTTATAAAGAGGTTATTACTCATTAGTTGTGTATGCTGAATAATAAGTAATTACATAATTACTTATGTTAACTAATACAAGAATAAGAATAAGAACTGTGAAATTTTTAATAAAATCATGTGTAAATTGTTATGTCTCGGTAGTTGCACATGAATTCACATGGATGTGTCATGTGGCTTGACTCATGTGTCTATATTACGTGATGTGGCACCACGTGAAACTCTGTCAAACTCTATTACATGTTATAATTTATAACTACATGTAAGTAAATTTTTGCATTAATTGTATCAACAAATGATTACTCATTTTTATAATATGAGAAATACTCGATTCCATAATACGAGCAAAGAGAAAATTATATGAATGTAGTGCCCAAAGAGAATAACACTTTCCTAGCAAAAAGTTACGTGAATTTATGCTATAATAACCAAAATCCACCGACTATGACAACAATTTTTTCCTTTCAAACATTTCTACGGAAACCAGTAATGGTCCAAAAGTATTAAATGGACAAAATTCACTCACTATAGTGACCACTTATCGTAAAAGAGAAAGAGAGCCACTAGTTGCATTTTAATGGGAAGATAGTATTCATTGACTGAGAGGTACTCCTCTTTTCCTTTTAATATAGCACTGAATGATACAAACAAAAAGAAGAACGAAAAGAAAAAAGAAAAAAAGTGCTTCAAAAAGCTGTCCACATAAAACGACTCCTCCTTATAAAACGACTCCGCCTAATAAATCTCTTCACAGTTTCCACAAGCATTGATCCTGCCTCTTGTTTCTTCTTGCTTGCTTTCTTATGTACCCGCTTTCTTGCGCTTGGAGTCATGAAACTCGGGAGCGTGAATTTTGCAGAGTTTCGATTATGCTACTTGCTCCTTGGTATTCTTCTTGCCTTGTGCTTTAACCAAGTGTCCTCCACCACCAATGAAACAGATAGACTCGCACTACTAGCATTTAGAGCCGCCATAACTATAGATCCTTTTGGTATGCTCAACTCATGGAATGATAGCATTGGGTTTTGCCAATGGTATGGTGTTACGTGTGGCCACAAGCACCGGAGGGTCACAGTCTTGGACTTGCAATCACAAGGACTCTCCGGATCCATCTCTCCTCATATCGGAAATCTCAGTTTCTTAAGGGAGATGTCGCTACAAAACAATAGCTTCAATCAAGAAATCCCACCACAAATCGGCCAGTTGCGCCACTTGCATACCCTAATTTTGCTCAACAATTCATTGGTTGGCAAAATTCCCAAAAACATATCAGGTTGCTCAGACCTAGTCAATCTCAACTTTCGGAACAATGAACTAACCGGAGAAATTCCTAAAGAGCTTGGTTCAATGCCAAAGCTAAAAGCGTTCGATTTGGGTTGGAACAATCTAATCGGGAGTGTGCCTTCCTTCATTGGGAACTTATCTTCACTGGAGTTCCTTTTTTTAACCAACAACAACTTGGGTGGGAGCATTCCCCAAGTTTTAGGCCACCTGACAAACTTGACACTCCTTGCTTTTGGAGGAAACAAACTGTTAGGTACAATTCCATCTTCATTACTCAATCTCTCTTCACTCACTGTGTTTGATGTTGGATTAAAACAGATACAGGGGACTCTTCCTGCTAGCCTAGGCCTCAAACTCCCAAATCTTGAATTTTTTAGCATTTTTGGGAACCAACTTGAGGGGCCAATTCCTCCATCGATATCGAATTGCACAAAGCTAGGCTCACTCCAACTTCAAGCTAATAGACTTTCTGGAAATGTACCTTCTATGGAGAATTTGTATAGGCTTGCTGAGTTTGCCGTCATGAATAATCAGCTTGGAAGTGGAAAATCTAGAGACTTGAGTTTTCTTTGCTCATTAACTAACAGCACCAGATTACAATTCATGGCTGGTGAGAAGAACAATTTTGGTGGGGTGTTACCTAAATGCATAGGTAATTTATCCATCACTCTCAATATATTTGCTTTTGACATGAATCAAATATCTGGTGAGATTCCAGAAGAATTCAAGAATCTTATCCACTTGAGGGTTTTGTTTATGCGTTCCAACCAGCTTTTAGGTGTTATCCCCTCAAATTTGGGGACTCTACAAGAGGTAGGGATGCTATATTTAGGTGATAACAATCTGGGAGGGACTATCCCATCTTCTTTAGGAAATTTAACCAAGTTGATTCAATTGGATCTTCGGGGTAACAACTTTCATGGGCAAATTTCTTCACATCTATCAAATTGCCAATCTCTTGATTATCTTGATTTGTCTAATAACAATCTAAGTGGTGCCATACCCTCACAGCTTTTTAGTCTCTCATCATTAGCAGTTATTCTAGACTTGTCTCATAACCATCTGACTGGGATTCTACCCACAGAAGTTGGCAACTTAAGAGCTTTAACTGCATTGGACGTCTCGAACAATTTGTTGGTAGGTGAAATCCCTAGTAGTTTAGGTCAATGCACTGCAATAACATCATTGAGGATGGGGAGCAACTTCTTCCACGGGTCCATTCCTCAATCAATCAAATCGTTAGGAGGCATTGGAGAACTGGATCTTTCATGCAATAATTTGTCAGGTCAGATTCCAGAATTTTTAACAGCATTTCGCTCCTTGAGAATTTTGAATATATCATACAATAATTTTGGAGGCATGCTGCCGCATGAAGGAATCTTTAAGAATGTTACCGGTACTTCTATTATTGGGAACAATGAGCTCTGTGGCGGATTGCCAGAATTTCACCTCCCCAACTGCATCTCCAAAAGCTCCAAGAGCAAAAAGATAAACATAGCGATATTGTATGCCTCTATTATTTCCGGGGTTCTAGGAGTAGCTCTTATTCTAAGTTTTATATATCTTTGTTGGTTAAAGAAGAAAGTAAATGAACCAGTTCCAAGTTTGATAAATGATTCACGTCTGAATGTGTCCTATGGAGCACTCCTAAAAGCAACTGACGGTTTTTCTTCAATGAATTTGATTGGTGTTGGAAGCTTTGGTTCTATTTATAAGGGAGTACTTGAGGACAATGGAACTATTGTTGCTATGAAGGTACTTCATTTAGTTTGTCGTGGTGCTTTGGAAAGCTTCGTGGTGGAGTGTGAGGCATTAAAGAACATCAGACATCGAAATCTTCTGAAGATACTGACAGTTTGCTCGGGTAGTGATTATCAAGGAAATGATTTTAAGGCCTTAGTCTATCAATTCATGGACAATGGAAGCTTGGAACGATATTTACACCCAAAAGCGACATCTCATGGGAATGAGCTCCCAAAAAATTTGAATTTCATTCGGAGAATAAATATTGCTATTGATGTTGCTTCTGCCTTGGATTATCTTCATTATCAATGCCACATCCCCATTGCTCATTGTGATCTAAAGCCAAGTAATATCCTCTTAGACGCTGAGATGGTCGCACATGTTGGTGACTTTGGATTGGCAAAATTCCTTCTTGGATCAACCCTTGATACTATAGTTAATCAGATGAGCTCTGCAGGTCTTAGAGGGACAATTGGTTATGCTCCACCAGGTACTCTCTCTCCCCCTAATGTGATATTTGGTAGCCAATGATAACTCTTATAGTTTTAAACACATTATATTTTGATTTGAAGATTTACACTCCAATTTGACCTTCACTATGATGTCAATGTGGGGCAGAATATGCAATGGGATGCGAGGTTTCAAGAGATGGGGACGTCTATAGTTACGGCATTCTCTTACTGGAGATGTTCACAGGGTTGAGTCCCACCGATAACATATTCAAAGACGATTTGACCCTTCATAGTTTTGTCGCAAAAGCTTTGCCTGGACGAGTACTTGAAATTACAGATGGCATTTTGCTTCAGGAAAGAGAGAGCCATTTAGACCCCCGTAGTCCCCAGCAATGGCTTCTTGAAAGCGATGACATATTTCTAGAGTGTTTGGTTATGGTGTTCAATATTGGAGTCGCTTGTTCGTATAATGTGCCTGGAAGACGGATGAGCATCAGCGGAATTGCAAATCAGCTGCAACAGATTAGGGAGAAACTCTTTGCATTGGGTTTACATGGAGAAGATGAACTATTAACAGCTTCTGTTTAGCTGTTACACATTTATGGTTGTTTAAGCAAACGGAAGCGGAGAGGTAAAATCTATAACTGAAGAGGATCGATCATTCTTCTTTCCTCAGTTGATCATTATTCTCCATCTGTATCAGTACATAACAAAACTAGCGCGAGGACTATGGTGCACACACAGTCTCGACTACTGTTGCTTTGCTTAGAATTCCGTTTTGGTTCCATAGTATTCTAAATTGAATCCCACATAAATTGTCTGGCTTCTTGTATTTTTCCTTTCCATTAGTATGACGCTCATTAGGAGGAATTGAAATCGATTAGTTATTGGGAATCTTACTCAAGAAATCTCAGTTTTTTGCAGATTGAATGGGAATGGCTCGCGGTTGCTTTGTTTCGAAATAATCCAATATCGGGAATTGATCTCTGTTCCAAAGACTATGTTTAGTCAGCTATAGACCACACGATTGCTCTGGAGGGTGAATAAGGATGTGTAGCTTCTGGATTTAGCATTCTAGCATGCGGTAATTCGAGAACACGTATTGACTGTTGATGTGCCTTGCAGGAATTATTCAAGAATGCTTTAGTAGCAAAGTGTAACCCTAGTGTATTGGATTTTCGAGGAGTGCGAGTACAAATTATTCAACACTGATATTTCTGAAGTTTACTTCTGTCCTTGCTTTTATTTTCACATTTTGGTAAAGTTACTAAATCGCCTTTTTTTTGGAAAGAACACTTAATGACATATACATAAAACTTATAATAGATATATCGACAGTCACTTATTTCACGGGGAATACATTAACACATGAATAAGCAACTTTTAAAGGTAAAAATTACTAACAACGCCAAGAAATTACCAATAACCAGTATGCTTGAACTTACTTCTCTAAATAAATAGTGATTATCAACATGGACAAGTCACTGAATTTTTTTGGTCAGTCAAGTCACTGAATTTAAAGAGTTTAGAAGTAAAGTTACCTTTCATCGTGATAAAATTAGTAGTCATCAATATGCAGGCACCTACTTTCCATGGTGAAAAAGTTACTTTGTTAAAAAACCTGCTTAGTACAATTCTTTTTTGCCGGAGCAAGTTCACCATGGAATATAAATACATAACTAATTCTCATATGGAAGTTATTAATCACGTGGAGAAATTATCGACTATAAATTGGCCAAAATTTAATTCACATTGAAATATAACTAGTTACACAAACTACATGCCTTACAATGTTGTCTCTCATCGATGAAACAAGTTCATTAGTCAAATATGAAATGATTTTAATTAGGATAAATACACTACAAATATCAAAACTTTCGTACAGCACTCACTTTGATACCGTAATTCTTTTTCCGCTCATTTGATGCCACAAATTTGAAACATCAATCACTTGAGTGCCACTCCCAATTTGGCCTGTCGAAAAAGCTAACATGGTCGCCAATCGTCCGATGTGGCCACCAAAAAATATTATTTTAATATTATTTTTGTATTTTTTATTTTTTTTGAATTTTTATTTTTATTTTTATTTTTTGCTTTTCTTTTTCTTTTTTTTGAGGGTTGGCGAGGTTCACTAGTGACCCTCACCGTTGGCCGTGAAGGCCTTGGGCGGGGCTGTCAAGGCCACTCTGGGAGGCATCCAACTTTGGGCAGCTGCAGACAATGCCACCAAGAGTAGAAGAGGGCCGTCGCAGCCTTGCCAACAGTCGGCGAGGCCCCGACAGCCTCACCTAGGGCCTTCGCAGTGAGGGTGGGGCAGCCAGCTAATCAATCACGCTTGATCATCAGTCTTTGGATTATTTTCCAAACTGGGGGACTTTAGGATTTTGTGGGCATTTAATGACTTTGACAAATTCGGCACTTTGAAGGGACGAAACACATCTAAGAACTCTGGAATCTCCATGAAAGAATTGTTGCTCGAAAGATCTAGTACTTCGATGCCTCCCAACAATCGGATCGATTGAGTAATGGACTCACGGGAGAAATTGCCTCCCACCTTCAATAATAGCAACGCAACGCAGTCATCTAAATCATCTGGAATTCCACCTCCTAATTATTTTCGTAGAGGTCCAACGTCGTCGAAAATCTCGAGTTGCCTACTTCCAAGGAGGCCTCTGGTTAGGCAGTTCCGAGACAAGTCCAGAAGCCTGGTCAGTGACGGACGGCCTATATCCTCTGGGGATGAGAGTGTTGTTAGAATGAGAGAGGCAGTTCAGTTGTAATGAAATAATTAGGGCACTTATCGAATATTTGGATTTATTTTAGTTAAGACGGTTTACAAATAATTACGGTGCTTATCAAGTATTTGGATTTATATTAGTCAAGACGGTTTACAAATAATTACAGCGGTTCTTTACTTCTTTGTAATCAAGAACTAAATTTGGATTTCATTCTCGAATTCTCTAAAACAGTCAAGGGTCTTACAGATCCCACTAAGACAATGGAATTTTAATAACTACGGTATACCAAGCACAAATGTCATAAATTTGAATATTTTAAATTATGACCATTTCCGAAGATCTACGATGGTCCATTATAACAAAGAACAAAACATTACCGTATCTTCAAACTTACGACGATTTGGAAATTTTTTACAACGAGGCATCATATCGAAGAAGAACACGTAACAAATTTGGATTTTTTAATAACGATGGTTTTCAAAAGTTTATCACGGTCTGTTATAACCAAGAACCAAACCTGGTAAATTTGGTTATTTTCTCAACTATGACGATTTACAAAGAGTTGCAATTTTTAATCGGGACAAATTGCAAAAATCATCCTAAATTTGGATTTCTTTTCTCGATTATGACGATTTACAACATGTTACGATGATTCGTAATAGGAAAGGACAAGAACATCGTAATATTTTATTTTTCAATTACCACGAGCAACAGCTACAATCCGTCGTAACCAAGAACAAAATGTGAAAAATTTTGAATCTTTTTTAGTTAGATGGTTTCTAAAAAGTTTATTACCTCCTGTGTTAACCAAAAAATTAACTTTGTAAATTTAAAAATTTTTAAAGCATTCAAATACCGATAGTTTAAAAAGTTTTGCAATTCTCTGGTCTTAACAAGAAAGGTGACAACGTAAAACATCATTAAATTCGTCTTGGAAAAGTGATATGAATAGCCCTTAAATTTTAACCCAATATATAATACAGTCTTTGAACTATATGAAAATATTTGATATTGTCTCTGATCTTGAATTAATGAAATGACAAAATTGAACATTTTCAATATAATTCAAGAGCTACATTTAACATATACCAAAAGTCCAAAGATTATATTGAATAAATTAAAATGTCAAGGATCACATTAAACAAATTAGAAGTTCAGGAATTACATCGCACAATGGATCAGAGTTGATGGATCTATTGTGTCATTATCCCATTTGACTTTTAAATGTGCGTTTAATAACGTTTCTGTTTTTGGAATTAATTTTTTTTCAAAAACACTTTTTTATGTTTCCGTTCCCAAGAACAGTTTCTGAATATTTAAACATGTTTGATAAATTTCTGTTCTCAAGAGAAAAATGCATTTGGTATAACCTCATATATTTTAATGATTTAAATTTTCTTTTAATTTATTAATAATTTTATTACATTTTTCTTTTTGTCTTTTTCTTCTCCTTCCTCTAACTAGTCACCAATCGGTGGCAAGCTAGACAAGGGCTAGTAAGGTCATCGACCACCGGCGAGGTCCCACCACGAGGTTAGCCTCGCTCAACCAAGGCGAGGCCGAGCCTTGTCCTGCCTCTGTGAGGCTCAAGGGAGCCTCCCCAGCCACGATGAGCTCAAGATGACCTCACCGAGGGTCAGTGAGGTCATTGAGCCTCATATGGCCAATCATCGACCAACGCCGAGGCCAACAACCAGCTAGGGGAAGAAGGGAGGAAGAGAAAGGAAAAAAAAAAAAAAATTGAAGAAAAGAGAAGAAAAAAAAAAACTTGATTCTTGTTTCTTGAGTTATTCTCGAGAATAAGAAGCCATTTTTTTCTTGTTTTTGTTCCAAATCTATTCCCATGAACAAAAACTTACCAAACGTGTTTCTGTTCTATTTCTACTCTCGGGAATAAAAGAATAAAAACACAATATTCCCGGGAGCGTTACCAAACAAAACCTAATTTGCTAGACGTCCCTTTGAAACATTTTATATTTCATTTTTCGCTCATCCGAATGTAATTTCTAATAGTCTTTGAAGTAAATAGACAAACCGATTCAACATGGCTCAAATAAAATTATTAAAAATGAGTACATGTAGGAAAAGATTTCTCTTATTGAATAGCGAAAAATATTTGTTAGTTCATTTTTTAATTTCAACTGAATATTATAAAATATGATTATTTTCCTACAAAATAGCTTTTTGGAAAACCATTTTTGAAAACGCCACACTTTTTGCAAAATGAACGAAGCATATATTTCGTTTTTTGCTTGTTCGAACGTATCTACTAGACAGCGGGTAAAGTCGGCCGAAATTCGATGCCCAAGATCTTTCCGTCTCAATCTATCGGCTACCTTAGTTCTCACTGCGCCACTGCACCACTAGTTTCATTCAAAAATCATTATGGATGATCAATTTCCGGTATGTTTCCAAGGTGGAATTGGGAATTGGGAATAAGACAAATCGAGAATTGGACCGAACCATTGGTCCAATCCAATAAAAAGGGCACTATTTTTTCTCACTACTTGCTCCCTTATGTCACAAAGAAATTAAAAAAGAAAAAGAGCTGATCATTTTTGTCTTTCTGAAGAAAATTACAAAAATATATGTGGTTAACTCCGTCACGAATCACCGACCAAAAAAAAAAAAAAAAAAATCCGTCACGAATGGATCCGTGTGGACACTCGTTTCGCTTTTAAGAATTGAAACTGGGCCGACGCTTCTGAAACCGACTTAAGTCCAGCGTCCATTCGGCAAACCTCTAAAAAGAGAAAACCCATCGGCCAACTCAGTCGGAGTCGGGTCGGGCCGTGCCGACGAGACGAGTTCCACTGTTCCAGTGCTGACTCACTCAGCCAAGCTCTCGAGTAGTCCAGTCCCCTTCGCTTCGTTCTTCGACTGAAGCACGCAGACGCCCATAGGAAACCCGAACGATCCGCTCCCTAAAATTCTCTCTCCATCTCCCCGACGCACCCACCCGCGCGAAACCGCCATCGCACTAGCTTGCGCTCTCATAGGATTATTCAAGGTCCCGTTCGCTCTGCTTGTTTTGCTCACCGTCTGCGTCGCCGGCCGCAGCGGCTCCCCCTGGAATCTTACCTTTTTGCGCCGCGCCGCGGAGGTGATTTCGGTTTTTTTTTATATCTTTTGTGGCTTCCCTTGTCCTTATGTTTCACGGTTGGTCCGTTAATTGCGAGATTTCGCATTTCTGAAGCGAAATGAGTTGTGGTGGCGCTTGTTTGGTTGATGTTGGAGTCGGGGATGGAGAGAGAATGCGATTCTTGCTCATTTCTCGATAGCTTTGTTGGGCACGGCTGGTGCGAGAGAGGCTAGAATTGCTCTTCATCGGGCCCTTGTGGACTTGCACAGAAGGTGTTTGGGAAAATGCTTGTGTGAATTGTGAATATACTTCTTTGGGAGGACAGTGACGTGGACATTGCAGAGAAATCTTCACAACCGATTCTTTATTCTCCATCTGTGGATTTCTGATTATAAATCTTTTTTGTTCGACCATTTTGTATCTGTCGGATTGATGAACTATTTGCTTGCTGCCATTTGTACTTGTCTTAACCTCCTTGCGCTATTCATGTCAATATGTCCCCTCATTTTTATATTAGATGCACAAAAAGAAAAAAAAAAAAATGTAACTGAAATTGCTTGGAATGGGATTCCATCTTCTTGATTCTGTAGCAATCAACAAAACAGTCCTTGCGTTAGTCATTAATATAGTTGAAATGTACGCATGCTTTCTCTTGGTGACAAGAGAAAAAGGGTTTACTTAATTAATGAAGAGCAAGCAAATTTGGGATCATCTTTTGATTCATTAGAAACCACTACGTTTAAGGAACTTTGTTGTAGATTTTGTATGTTTCGTATTTCATTTTATGATGAGGAAAACTTTACCTGCAGACAAAGAGGTTGAGAGGAAGGAAGAGGAGGGAGAGAGGATGGTGTTTGGGCAAGTGGTTATTGGCCCACCAGGATCAGGAAAGACTACTTATTGTAATGGCATGTCTCAGTTCCTCCAACTCATCGGAAGGTATTCTCACTCTCTGTATGTGTCAGCTTGTTCTTTTTATCTATCTTTGGAATTTGGATATGTATTCCTTTCAAGACATGGAATGACAAACATCATATTCACTCTTATGTGCCCCCATCTTCAGGAGCAAGTTAGTTTCTTCACAGCTAGATACTTTACTCTATTCCTACCTGATTGGTAGCAGCCTTGTGAGGTTTTAGGGTGGTTGTGGCCCGTGACTGTGATACTTGACTGCAGTACACCTGTGTAGGACACAAATGTTTAGTAGTTGAAAGTTTAACTGTCTTGGTGATAATGGCAACCACAAAAAGCTAAGTACAACGCACATGACCTCATTTTTTCGGGTTTTAGTCGCTTCCAACTAGTTTGCTGTTAAGAAGGTTTTCTTCTGTACCTGATAATGCATTGCCCTGTACAAGCTTTGGAGTCTAAAACAGCCATCTTCCTAAGAGTGTCATGGTTTGCCGGTGCATGTATATTAAGCTTTATGAAGGCATTCCACACTTGCAGTGGTGTTTGATCATTTATATGTGGATTTTTGTAAAGTTCACTCTTCCTGATCTTAGCTGGTTACACAACTTTTTTGACTGTTTATGCATGTCACATGTTGGCCTTTACTGTTTCTGGCTTTTGAATTGTCGACAATCAAGTGGGTGAGTTCAAATCTATTCATCTGTGTTTTTGTACTAATCACTTGTTTGCAAAATAATTCCACCACCAAACTCATGGTTGTGATTTCAGTTGTGCTTTTGGTGCACAAGTCACCGGCATGTAAATAGAGTGCACAACGTATGCAGGAGTGTTCTTTTGATTGGTTTTAAGAAGGAGTCACCAGCATGTAAGGAAGTGCATAATACGAGATGTGAGAGCGAAACTCCATGTACTACTTATAATGATACATGGCTATGAAATGTCAGAATCCAGGGAATTGTCCTTAATTTTAGTCCTCCGTGCTTAATATATTATACCTTCGTTGGCAATAGAGACTCTTTATACCAATATGATTAACCTATGTGCCTCTTAGTGTAGGTTTCTACCTTGAGATTGTGGAAAAAGGAGAGATGAAAAGAATAGGAGACAGGAAATTCAATGTGATTTGTGATTTCTGTTCTTATTGCTACATACATCATATCAGTTCCTGGAAAATTATTGTATTCACTTCCTTTGATTTATTTAAGGAATTATCGCATTTTGTTGGCTTGCAGGAAAGTTGCTGTCATTAATATGGATCCTGCCAATGATATGTTGCCGTATCCTTTTTATACCTTCATTAATTACGTGTTGAATCCCTGGTTGTTGCTAACAAGTGGAAATTGCTGTCCATGTATTGCCCTTAACATGAGAATAGGTACGAATGCGCTGTAAATATTGAGGAACTTATCAAACTAAGCGACGTGATGATGGAGCATTCTCTTGGGCCTAATGGAGGTGACCATGCAGTTTCCGTTTCACTTTCTTTGGAAATCCCTTTTCAGTAATTAACAACAGAGGCACCTAGACGTGTTATGCAAAAGACTTTATTTAAGATATCTTACAAACATGCACCTAGGTTTTTTTTTTTTTTTTTTTTTTCCCCATCTGCAACACAAAAGAACAGCTTCCACTGTGGAAAATCAGATTCTACATTTTCCCTGAGGATCCCTTCCTTATGTGATTTAACTATGATTTATATTCTGATGCTTCCATTCACATTCCTTCATTATTATGTTGGACCAGGTCTTGTGTACTGTATGGATTACCTAGAGAAGAACATTGATTGGCTGCAATCTAAGCTGAAACCTCTTTTAAAAGGTTGGTATACTAGGATGATAGATGTTGCTTTCTGTGCATGTAAATAAACTGCCAGATGAATTTGGCATTCTTTTCATGTTATATTCTGTTAACGCAAGGTTCCTTTTTCTGGTTTGTTATCTTCATCCATTAGAGGATGAGATCCTAATGCTTTGGAAATGACAGTGTTGGCATCCCTAGCCAATTGAATAGATTATTCTGGTGTGTTGGATAGAAATCTCACATAGAAATCATGTGAGATTACACTAATTGATCTAAAATCTTAAACCCGCAAGCAATTAGCTTGTGAGGTGTGCTAAACAGGTCCCTTCACTCTCTACTCCTGTATAGGATGGGCATTTCACTGGAAAAACATGAGGTAGATGTAACCATGTCAAACAGAAAATGGGAATAGCAACATAATAGCGGGAGTAATATGCTAAATAACAAGAGAGAGAATGTACTATGATTAAAGAATACTAGACTTCAGTTAATCCATCTGAAGTTTGAATTCTTGCTTTGAGCTCTGAGACCTTGGAACAGTAAAATAAACAGAGTACTATATGTGTTCAAGTCTATAGGTCCTTCATTAGCAATTTTTTTGCTCTACATTAAGACCAAATGGCAACTTGCACATGAGAGGGAATGATGGAATACTGTTCTGTGACTTAGCGCATTGCTGATAGAGAGTACTGCTGTTCTTCAAACATCATTTTTTAAAACATTATGTAGTGGTTCACCACATTACTGTTTATTGTTGGGTCTTTATACCTTTGAGTGCATACACAGATAATCCTATAAAAAATTTATAAACAAATGAAGGGTGATTTGCTTATGAGGGCTCTGCCATTTTCGGTGCGGCTGCTAAGAACAGTAAGGAGGGTGATTTGCTTATGGGGCAGGTTGAATAGTTTCTGTGCGGTTCTGCCTACTTTAGTAAGTGATGAAGTCGGACTTGCCACTCAAGGCTCACCTTTGTAAATCAACTGCTGGTTCATGTTTTAAGTGAGTCATGTTTGGAATATAGTCTAGTTTTGTGACTACTTTTGTGATGCTATAAGGCTAATATAAAAGCTACATATGTAGCTTATTGTGTTGATATGACATGTTCTGTGAATTTCTTGTTCCCCCAACCCCTCTCTCTTCACCCCCTCTTTCCCTATTAGCATAAGTCATTATGCATGTCTCCATGCTCTATTCTGTATATTTTTAGTTTTTCTTTATATACCTTATTGCCCAATAATTTACCTGCCACTTAATATTTCTGCAGATCACTATCTTCTCTTTGATTTCCCTGGCCAGGTGGAGTTATTTTTTCTTCACTCAAATGCCAAGAGAGTTATAGAGAAACTTGTAAAGAAGTTGAACCTTCGTGTATGTATTGCTGCATTCTAACTTATCAATTTGATCTACATGTGGGGTAAATCTCCCAATTTGACTAACCGAAACATGTTTCTACTCTCATGCAGTTGACCGCAGTGCATTTAATTGATTCCCATCTATGCAGTGATCCAGGCAAATATATAAGTGCTCTGCTTCTCTCTCTATCGACCATGCTACATCTGGAACTCCCGCACATCAATGTCTTGTCTAAGATCGATCTTATTGAGAGCTATGGGAAGCTAGGTGCTGCAGCCATATAGAGTTCACTTACTGATGTTAAATTTCAGTGAAATAATGCTGACGGTTTGCATACATTTTGCAGCTTTTAATCTTGATTTTTACACGGATGTGCAAGATTTATCCTATCTACAGCACCATCTTGACCAGGATCCTCGCTCTGCAAAGTACAGGTGTGATTTTGTGTAAATAAGTGGCATGTATCTGGGAATCATTATGTTGTGTATCCTAGTTTAATTTCTTTAATTTCATGGATTCTTTCAATAACCTTGAGTTTGGAGTTAGGCATTTAAATTTCATTTAACCCTGATCGTTAGTGCCCTTATGTGTATCATCTGTCAGCATTATTTCACTGAAATTTACAATCAGTAAGTGAACTCTTTATAGCTGCAGCACCTAGCTTCCCATAGCTCTCAATAAGATCGATCTTAGACAAGATATTGATGTGGGGGAGTTCCAGAGTAGCATGGTCGATAGAGAGAGAAGCAGAGCACTTAAATATTTGCCTGGATCACTGCATAGATGGGAATCAATTAAATGCACTGCGGTCAACTGCATGAGAGTAGAAACATGTTTCGGTTAGTCAAATTGGGAGTTTTGCCCCACAAGTAGACTAGTGCTCTTATCTGTATCATCCAAGTCATACTATGTAATTAGTATATGCTTGCATTGGTAAATGGTGATCAGATTCTGTGATGTGCCTGCCCGTTGTTGTATACCAATGCAATGATGATGATCTTCCTGCTGCCTTACATTTTTTATTTGGAAAGGAATGTTGTGCGTACTCTACTTTATCAAGTTTCATGTCTGGTATCCCACAACCCTGAACACCTCCTTTGATGTATTCGGAACATCTGGCATGTCTAAGAAGTATAATTTTTTTCTGGCCAAGTAGGATGAGCAGATCTCCTTTATAGTGGTGCACACTGATTATTGTGTCTTGTATCTCCTGTCCTGATCCAACTGATCGCAAATTTACTGACTTGGAGCTGTTTTGATTGTTATCCTAGGAAGCTTACGAAGGAACTTTGCGATGTGATAGAAGATTATAGTCTTGTCAATTTTACAACTCTGGATATCCAGGTATATATGCATGTCCTTGGTCCCCATGTTTGAAATGGTATTTAAGTTTAAAATAATTCCAAGAGAGGTGAAAAAAGCAATATCTCATTGAAAGGTTCCATTAAAAGCCTCTTTGTTTTCATTTTCTAAGTCAAATGGTGCTTTCCAGGACAAAGAAAGTGTTGGGAACCTCGTGAAGCTGATAGACAAGAGCAATGGCTATATATTTGCTAGTATTGATCCTAGTGCTGTTGAATTTAGCAAGATAGCCATTGGTCCTGTTGATTGGGACTACTACAGATATCCTTTTCTTTGGAAGGTCCACCCAATCTCATGGTTCATGTTTGATGTTTCTCTTATATGCCTGTTATAGAAAACGGTAGTCCTTTTGGTGCGACATGATGTGATCATCGGTCAATTTTGTTTAATGATATGTCATTTGCTAGTGCCAAAGAAACATAACATGTGGCGTACTACTCCAAGTAATAGATATTGCAAATCATGGGTCTATGCATGGAGGGAAGAGATTGGCTTGTTCTGGGATGAAGTTAGGTCATTTATTCTTGAAAACACTTATGAAAACCATGTGACAGTTGACTGACTATCTGCTGTTTAGAACGGGGGGTGGCCTGTGAACTTCCATTTGGCACGAAGTCTTGCTATTGCAGTTCTTATGTAACCATGTAAGGAACATTGGTAGGCGTTAATTTTATGCACTGCTCCAGGAGTATCTGAGTTCAGATTTTAGTTTCCATCCACTGTTTTACTCACTTTGTACGGTGTGACTGTTGTGATCATTGAGCCTTACAATGGCATTAGTCCTTCTGCAATCTCATAAGGTTAGTGAGATTTCCTTAACATTCCAGTCTCACAGTGGCAGCAGTGCAGGAGAAGTACATGAAGGATGATGAAGATGCTGATAATTAACAGGAAGAAGGTGAAGTTGAGTTGTCAATCTCTTTGCAAGCTTCTGTTGTTGGGCTTGTATGTCACCTTCAGATGTCATGTTGTTTTCTGCATATGCTTAGTCTCTCTCTCTCATCATGCAGTTATAAAATATTCTGATCAACTTGCAGCTCGAAGTTGCTTTGTGTGATGGGAATGAGGTGGAAACTGCAAAGTATGCAGGTGAAAAGATCACTGCTTCAAATCTTTCCTCCAATCAATATCTCCGGATAATCACAACGTGCTCATAAAAAATCGGGGAACTAACCAACTCTTTGGATTTTGGCGTCCTTGCAGAGTATAAAAAATGAATTAGGTGGGGTTCCTTGGGTTTGAAAATGCTTAATTGTGACTTTGCTATGTAAGCTGTAGAAATTTGAGAGCCTTTGACTGACTCAAAAACACTCGTTAGGTGTTGTTACCTACACTTTGTTATGGCAAATGCCTAAATTCAGATGTAAAGTCTTGGATCTTTCTCGGAGTTGTATGGCATGTCAAGTCAACCGTGAATGACTTGAGAACACTCGTTAGGTGTTGCTAACCACACTTGTTACTGTCAAGTGAAGATTTTTTTGATACGTTATTTGAATGTCATTTCGATGCTTTGACGTAATTATAATAGACGTGGTTCATGTTTATACAATCTCTTGCAAAGATAAATCAGTCGCTTTCTGTATGAGCTATTCTGCCCCATTGTGATGACCCTTGGTTTGTGTGCGATTTGGCTTCAAGCTAAGTGAAATCCATTTTTAATTTTCTGTCCAAATCGAGATATCGTTTAGATTTATAGGAGATCATCGAAAAAATCTCAGGTTTAGATGCCGAGATCCCGTTAAAGCAAAAGTCCTTTAGCATCCTCATTGCGTTATAATCAGGTTTAGAGTTGAGGGACCTCTGGTAAAATTACATTTCATGGGAGTTAGAAAGTATATCTTTTAGGGTTTGAGATTTGGATGGTCAATAACTTGCAATTCCGATCCGTTTAAACATGATCTAAAGTGACATTTATTGTTTCGGATCATCCTAAAATCATTGTTTTCGAATAATGATCTATGAATCACATGTAATCATAATCGTTAATCATGTACGCTTCTTTATATACGAAGCACACGTCACGTGATCGACTTTTAATATAGATCTGGTTCATGTAGGTTTTACTCCGTGTCGGGCACTGCCCGCTTAAAAGAGCCGTGAGGAGTTGATTCGATATAGGTCGGAACAACGTGGAGGGTGTGTATTAAGGCTTGTTTACTATTCACTTTTGAGTTCATAGCTACTTGCCTCATGGAAGACCTTCTAGATGCAGCAGTATAAGCCAAGAAAAGGAAAAAACTATTACCTCAATTTACGCGTCAGAGCCAAACAAAAGTAAACTCTTTGAATGAGAATCCCCCGAGAAGTAATGTCTTTGTATTAGTACTTTATTCATTAGTATGATAAGATGAAATTATATATGAATTTCTGTTAAATTCACCTCCCACGGGCCAAGCCTAATTAATCAGAAAGATTTATGTCGAATAGGGATTTAATTAGGGTGAAATTCTTGAAGCACGAAATCCCAACGGAGCACATGATTATCAACTACACTATCTAATTTTTATAGCGATTTCTTCTGTGAATTGATAGCTATCGAATTAATTGTAAAGATATGCGCTTAGACAATCTTAGTACTTAAATCGATCTGCTACATGGTACCATGAACCAGAATTTTGGAACTCGCATCAGATTCTGCACTTACAAGTTGACCGGACCAAGCACAACGCAGTTGACCTCCGCCCTGCTCCGCAAGTCACGTTTCTGGTTTTTAGCGTGAAGACTTGTCCAACTCCTAGAGAGAGAGAGAGAGAGAGATGATAGTAAATTCACGCGTTCTTTATATTCCTCTAAATAAAAAGAAAAATAAATTTTTTTGGTCAAAAAAAGAAACGTAAATTAACGCATCTCTTTTTAGGGAACAATTTGGGAAATGATTATTCCCATGAAAGGGAAGTAATATGCTGTGAAATTTCTTGGGCCGTACCCCGGATGCTCTGGGAGTTTTCCGCGAATCATACTAAGTTCACCTCTTTTGTACGTCTGAAAACGAATCAAGCGTGACGATGGGCAGATTATTTATGTCGAGTCTAAGGATTTCGGGAGAAATTATTTTGCTAGGATGACGTATCGATTAATTAAGCCAAAAACAGAAAATGTAAACACTTATAATGGCATTGATGGTCAAAGCCGGTAGGTCTCTTGATGAATTTAATTGCTTGTCCCAGCAACCAAATGACCAAATAAAGAAGACGTGACGTTGATCTTAGTATGTATGAATGGGATGTATTATGTAGAATGAAATAGGCACAATCAAAGCAAGTCTCCCTTCCAACTTCAAGAACCCTCGAAATCTTACCGATTCAAGCAACCTAAATTGATCTTAATCATTAGACCATGTTGGCCTCATATAGAGCTCGCATAATTCCACGGTTCACGTCATTCTCGGCCCATATAATTTGGGTGCACGCCAGATTTCTTCTAGATGATGTGCATTTTGAGATGGTCATTAATGACATGCAATAGTGTCACTACAAACCAATTTAAAAATGTGGCGCAGCTTTGATTTCTTCCCACCCCAAGAAGGAAAAGCCCTGTGCAGAATTTTTGTGAGAGAAGCTTCTAATGCCTATGTTGTTCTTTTCAAACCATTAATTTGACTTAGTTGGCTCTTGCTGGCGTCTCAGCAATCTACACCCTCTTGATAAGTGCCTGTCTCTCTCATCCTCCAATCCAAACTCCAAATCCATTCTATCAGAAACCACATCAATTCAGTTCAGTCCTCCCACCGAGAACTTCACACATTCGATACCAGATGCTCAGCTCCTTCATCTGCGGCACTTTTCAACCTGAAGAAGGAGAAGAAGATGATGAGCCCTATTGGAACAACTTCCCTAGATCCCCTGGGAAACCCAGGAGGCGCCGCTTGCTCAGGAGGAGCAGCAACGGCTATATCGGGAAGGAGAGCAAGAACCCGTACGCGAACCGGGGGCTCGACAAGTTCTCGGCCCTCGTGGCCAACCTCGAGGAGAAGAGGAAGGAGATATACCTGCAGAGCGGGTCGCGGGACATAGCCTTCGTCCGGTTCGTTGCGTCGAGCTCGGACGACTTCGTGCCGGTCGTCGTGAAGGCGAAGGATCATCATCATCATCATCATCAACAGAACAAGGAGAAGAAGAAGGCAGAGAGGAGTGAGGCGAGGAAGAAGATCCCAAGCGCGATCCGTGATTCGGAAACCACGGTCGAGTCTCCAGAGGAGGTGAAAGCAGCGGATCAACCCAAGGTGGAATTGAATGAGGCGGCAAAGAGGAAGAGCTTCTCGTGGAGGAGGCCATCTTGCTATGTGCCTTTGGCTATGATCATGATCTTGTTGCTGTTGACTTTGTTTGGGAGGTCATTTGCAATCGTCTGCACTTCCCTCGGGTGGTACATGCTTCCTGCCCTGAGAGGAAGGGGCTCGACTGTCGCGAGGAAGAAGAAGAAGATGGAAACTTCTGGCAAGAGGGTGAGTGAGAATAAGGACATAGCGAGAATTGATGGAGCATATTCTCCTCCCAGGAGCAATAACAGAGAAGAAAATGGCAGGACTTGACAAGATGGGCATTGTAAAAGCCGGTGAAAATGACCAAATTTCCGTGATATACTCTTAGTTTGATCTAACTTCTCGGTCCCTTTTTTGGGTCACAGAGACGATAATTGTTCGTTTTGCAGAGAAAAAAAGGGATTTACTCTCTAAATCACATGTAGGGTTAGGGTTTACATAAACGAATTTTAAATGTCCTGGCTGTTGGGAGGTCCTTCTCTTCGTTCTGGGCATGTCCTCATAAAATGCCTCTCAATTGTAAATAATGACTTAACGAGCCATTTTGGTTGTCCTGGGCCTAGACAGAGAGCAGCTCCTATAGCTCCACCAGGAAGTTTGCTTTGTAAAGACAGCTTCTGTTCAGGATAAGATTTAAGATGTACATGTTTTTTGTTTGTTATATGGACGGACTTCTCCACAATCCTTTTGAATGTATCATCTAATAACACTCCCAGAAGCAATGATGCAGACGAGACATCAGTGAAAGATTGCGTTTGAAAGCTTTGGCAGAGAGTTCTATACACTTCGGCCGAGATCACCAATGCAACCAAAGGGCAGAGAGAGCACCATCAATCGGGTCCATCCGTCTGAAGCTATCAACAAAGCAACCGAGACATGCACTTCTTGTCTTAAACAGCAAGCAAATACCGGTCCGCATTGAACTAGCAACTAGGAACGATCCACATGCGGGAATCATTGGAAGCAGCCTTCATGTCACACTAGCGCAAATCACTTATCCTTAATACTTGACGTCAGGGTTGGTGTTCTAGCCAAAGGTAGCACTGCATCTGTAGGAATTCATCGTTGTACAGGCTAGAATACGGCAGAACAAGGTACGCATCCGTCCACAGGGAGGAGAGTATTTCAATTTGCCCTAGTATTTCTGGCTTTACCATCTTGTGGGCCCTTCACATCAACTAGTTTTCCGAGGGACAAAGCACATTCAGTCCATGTCCTCTCATGGTTATCAGATTAAATTGAATTCCCTTCATGCATATCAAGAACATTCTCCGCGCAGTAGTCTTTTTTAATCCTGAAAATCCAAGTTTCTTCGATACTACGAATGTAGATACCACATTATTTCCATCTTCCAATTCCAAGAAATCCAAAACTTGACATCTATTGCCGTCGGGTAGAGAGAACCCTGTCCCAAGCTACCAACTATTGGCCAGTGCAGAAGGTTGCTACCATCTAGAAGGTGCAGAACAAGAGACCATCTAGAAGGTGCAGATCAAGAGAAAGGACCTTTTGGTTCGACTTTTGGTGAATGTCTTTACAAAAATACAAATATCTTTGGATAAATGGAATTTTCCAAAATGCAAATAGCTTTTGGTGAATTGTAATTCTAACGTGTATTGAGTAACAACTTTGACCAAAATACCGTTTGATTAAAATTTACATTTGTAAATGACTTTTATTAAATTAAAAAAAAATATTTATATAATTTGAAAGTCTGGCCACCGACCGACCAACTTTGGTTGTCAAACCATCGGCGGCCGCCGGATCTGGCTGGCAAACGGCCAAATCTAGCCCCTGGACGCCGTCACCTAAGGTCACATGACCCTAGGTGTCGACCGCTTGGGTTCATACGGCCACCTAAGGTCGCGCGACCCCAGGCGACGGTCGAACCAAGTGTGGTTGCCTGGGGTCGTGCGACCTTAGGTGGCTATCTCTTGGGGTAGCCCAACCCCGGCGACCGCACGCGACCTCAGGCGACCAACGAGGTCACGCGACCTCAGGCGACCACTTGGGTCACATGATTCAGGGCATCAGTCGCCTGGGTTGAGCGACCCAAGTGTCGCCTAAGGTTCAGCGACGAAAACGAAAGCTGGGGTCATGCGACCCTCAGGTAGCAATTGCCGGCGCGCGTGACCCCTTAGCCAACAGTCGTTGATCTCCAATCGGCTTTTCCATGCGGTGGTTTTGGAGAAGATGAACAACAACTGACTTGCATTTCGAAAATGCAAGTTTCCAAAGCATTTTCCAAAATATCTCCAAACCTGCTTTGGACTAAGGGCCTTTAGAATCCTTTGGAAATGCATTTATATTTTTCCAAATTTGAGCAAAAACATGAAACTAAGCGCGTTTGCATTTGATCAAGGGACTTTAGAATCCCAAAACCCATTCCAAAAGCCGAACCAAACGGGGCCAAAGGCCAGCATTTTTCAAATCCCAAATTGACTTCCGTCTCGTTCGCACCACCTTCTTCCCATACAGAGACTTTGCAATCGCCTATATTGGGTAGACTTTCGTATGCAAGACCTAAACTTTATCTAGCTGTCAGTAGTACGGGCATCACATGATCCGACTGCTTCTCTACACTGGATCCGAATAGGCTAACCCTGACTCAGAAATTTTCTAAAAATATGCATCTCCCGACTATTAATAGCTAATGCAGACAAGAAAGGTGAAATCTATGATGAGTGTTTATTGAGGAAGCGAAGAAAGTGTTGCCACTATACATGTTTCGATAAAATGGTCATAAAAAGTCAGACTCCACCATTAATATGGTAAACATGAGCACTCATTAAATGTGATGGGGTGATGTCTCATCAAGTACCGAAGGCTATTGTTACAAGTTGCGTTCAGGAGACGAAAAGATGGATAGCCTCGTCAAATTCCCAAGAATTCGCAAATTCGCGTAGAGATGTGGAATTGGGAAGATTACGCAAAGCCCTCACTCTATTCCTGCATTTGGTACCAGGAAAAGAACTTAATTTACAAATAATCACGTCGACCACTAAACTTGCTAAAATGGAAGAAGTCAAGAAGATGCATGCCATTTTAATACTCAATTCGAAAGAAAATAGACATGAGAGGAGGAATACTCACCCTAAATCTCTTTGCCCGAGTTTTCTCAGGGCTGTAGCGAGAAATGTGTTTCGGAACTTCGCTTCTGTATGGTCCTGAAGCCAGTGAAGTCATCCTGCTGCTTTTCTCTTGAGTTTCACTTCTTGAATTCCGGAAAAAGCCATCCTTGTCCCAGGAAACCTCATAGTCAGCTCTCAATCGCGACCCTTGCTGCTCGAGCACACAATGTTAGTCACTGCTGAGCACGTAACAAATTAATAGAAGTTAATCAATACCTAAGAAGGATCTGAGTAGCTCGTAAAATCCCGGGGCTTTTACTTCCTAAGAAGCTATTTAGCACACCGACAGTCACACTAAACTCAACCAGTAGAACTAACCCCTAAAGGCAAAATATTGACAAAAAAGGCAGAAAGCAACTGAGCTAGATGACAGGAGGATCTGAGTAAATTTATGAACAACATATATAATGCTGGGAATAGCAAGGCATGTGCATCAAACAAGCATCAAGGCACTTTCCATGCACTTGCTAACCAAGAGATTATTCCTCATGAGGACATGCTTTAGATGTCCATGACGGGATACAAATATACATTATCTCTTCAATTAGAGATCTGCGATATTGGAATGCTGGCTCGTTTTTACAGTACACTGGCAATTCGGAATACTAATAGTAGTCCCAATGATATTATAAAAATATTGGTACTTTAGAATTGAAAATTCTTATGTTACGTTATAACAAAATAAATATTACTTCGCCATGTGCTACCTATGCTTGATGCCTGTATTAGGGTCCCTTCTTTCCTTTCTCTTGATAAGTTTTGTTCCCTCCCCCAACCTCCCAGAGGTAGCAACTAAGCCAAGGCTCAGAGCTTGCCCATTGTACTGTCCGTACAAACTTCAATGGAACTAACCAATCTTGGCTTATTTCACCTCAGGGCCAAAACAAGTTTACCCTTATCATAGCAAATATTTTAAAAGAGACGCGCAGATTATCTTCGTCCAATGTAAGTGAATTAATCCAAGGATATCCCCCTACTTTTGGTAATGACAAAAACCTCAAGGTATATGCAGAAAATGTACATGGTTCAATCAATGAACACCTCAATCTACATATAAATGCCCAGATCTCATGCCAAAAGCAGAATTCTACAAGATCATGGAGTAACAGAATAGGAGATGCATGAGATGCTCAACTAAGTGATTCATATGGGAGCGTAATCACAAGGATCTAGCCCAAATACAAAGAACATATATAAGACCATGTTCAAACCTTTTCCAATGATCGGCCACATAAAGCTTTCATAGCATTGTGGAAATCCCTGTGCTTTTCAAATTGGACTACAATCTTGCAATGCAGACCTGAAACTAAGCCATCTGTATCCTCATCTCTCTCCCGACCGAAGTCGTCGTCATCAGCCACACTGATATTCCTGTCAAATGCAAGGAAAATACTCATCTTTTACTGCATATTGGAAAATTGCTAAGGAGCATACGAAAAACCAAAAAGAGGGAAACAGATAACAATACTTCAGCTCATACCCTCAGCCATTGAAATAAAGAATTTCAAACCTTGAACGGGTATTAAAAGCATCATTCATGCAAAGGCTAAAACTTTTTGCGTTCTCAAATGAACATCTCAACCCAATCCCACAAACATCAATCTCAACATCATAGCTCTGAGAAATAACTTCAACACTACCTTATACTTCCAAATGTAGAAAAGATCGTATGCGTGACCAACATCGATGGCTTCGACGACACTCTAGGCTCGGCAAACCACCTCGACGGCAGTCCCCGCAACACGATCGTATCCGGCTCTTGCCTTCCACCTCTCGAATGCCCTGCAAGATATTTGTTACTACTCGATCGCACAACTCTCATACACAAAAAAGCAAACGCCTTGCATTGCAGAGCCATTTTCGCGATTCTCAATCCCAAAAACACGCGAACGAATACGCACGCGAAAGAGTAAATCGCCACCTCGATTCCCAAAGGCGTAGAACTCCTCCCACTCCTTCCTCATCCCTTCGAAACTATCCGAGATCGGCATCTCGGCACTCAGCACGAACTTCACACCCCCAAGCACCAAATCCATCCCGTTCATCTTCTCCACCAGATACCTCTTCCAATCCGCGTACTTCTCCTCCAAAACCCTAACCCCCTCCTCCCCGCCCTCCTCCTCCTCCTCCTGCGCAGCGCGCGAGCCCCTGGAGCTCTTCAGGAAGCCCAGGTCGCGGATCACGAGCGAGCCGTGCCCGACCGGCTCGTCGCGCCGCCGCTTCCGGACGTCCTTCACGCGCCGCACCTCCAGGTCGCCGTCGGGGACGGAGAGCGGCGCCGCGAGGGAGCTCCTGAGGAAGTCGAGCAAGGCCTTCTTGAGCTGCCAGTCGTCGACGGGCCTGGTGTGGGAGGGGTTGGCCGGGTGCACGGTGAGAGTGAGCCGCACGCGCGGCACGAGCGTGAGGGAGGCGTCTATCGGGATAGGCTCGAGCGGCGACGCCGAGTCGAAGGGCTTCGAGCTCATTGCTGACCCCCGCTCTCGAGCCCGAGCGACTTTTCCGGCGCCGGCGACGGAGGAGGCGGGCGGTGGGGCGGTAGCAATTCGGACTCTGCTCGCAGCGAAAGTGACGAGGAAGAAAGGAGACGCGGGGAGAGAAATGGGGGAACGTGCCTGGTCAAAACGAGTCGTTTCACTCGTCCTCTTGTGATTTAAGAATATTAGGAGCATGAAAATTAAACTTGTTGCATCCATAACTGGCCCTGCCATCGATGTGAATAAGCTAAAAGAAAATTAATCGATGACATCACGATGGATACAAGAAATATGGAGATAAGATGGCTACAATAATATTTTAAAAAAAAAAAACTTCTTTGAGACAATTATAATTGCCATCATTTGTCTAATCAAGACCCTGCACATAAATAAATAAATCTAGCATTTTATCTCTACTTTTCTTGTATCATTCTTTTAATTTTCAGGCTTGCATGGTCAATTGAGTTTTGGTGTGTTTCTTAATTGTAGTCTCCAAACATCTTTGATTAAATTCCAAGTTCATTTTTATCGGGGTGTCACATCATCAATACATTCCGAAGACATTGCAAACTTTGTTGTCAATTAAATTCTAGAGTATTTTGTTTATTATTGATTCGATTGAAATGACTATATTTTTCAAGATTTGTTGTCAATTAAATTCCAATATAATTTGCGTTTGTATAGTTTGATTTAAAGTGAAGTTATTGATTTTCTTGTGTACTTATGTTCTTGTCCAAATTATCATAAAACTTATCTTTTCTAATAAAAATTGGAAAACAAATTTCGGTAAAAAAAAGTATTCAGTTGCGAAATCTAATTCGCATGGAACATGAAACTTTTGAGAATTCCACTGGCGTTGAACGAGAATATAAGGATAAATGAAAAATGTCAACTCGTACATTAAATAAAAAAAAGAATACTGTGAGGATCGATGCCAAGACGGTGCGAAGGACACCAAAGATGCAGACGGAGGAAAATGCAAACTCAAAGAACACGAATTCTGCACCTTTCTAAGCCTCTTACCTCTGAATTTTGCTCGCCTTTTATCTAAATCATTGATTCTTTTATTTATTTATTGCTTGAAGTAGATGTCCTCGAAACGTATATATCTAATTTCAACTGTACCTTTGCGAAGGAGGATAGAAAAAAATTATTCAAAAATCATAAATTTATTATAATTTTATCAATTCAGTCATAAATATTTTAATTTTGACAATTTAATAATAAATATTTTCACGTTTTGTCAACCGAGTCCATCTTATTAATTTTGGTCGAAAATCACTTATGTGGGCATCAACTATCTTACATGGCCGGAGCAAACGTAAATAACTTTTAATAATATTTTAATATTTCGTTTAATATTTTTATTTTTATTCTTTTCTTTATTTAGTCAAGATCTAGGCTACACGACCTCACCTGTGGCGACGATGGTTTGCGCAAGGCTGCAAAGCCCTCGCTTGCAACCGTCAAGCATTGGCCAGCTCTTGCTTGTGACAGTAAAGGTTAGTGACTCTCGCTAACTACTAAGTTAAATAAATAAATAACAATGATAAGAGAAGAAAAATATATGAATAAATTTAGAAACCTTCTACAGAAAAAACTAAGAACTGTCTGATAAGACCCAAAAATTCATATTGTTCCATTTCTTTGATGACCATGAGCTTTTGTACAAGACAATGAAACCATTGCCAAAGTTCCACAGTGTATAGGAAGCACATCCTATAAGCCTCAGCCAGACCTCAAGGAAGCTCGTATTTTTAAATTATTTCCAAACTCTGTTGGTTGCTATGAAAATTAGTACAGAGAGCTCTAGAGAATCTTATTCCAGAAGAACAAAGACTGTCTTAGGAAACGTATGAAATTACATTGTATCTACCGCATGGCATCATTATAGCCTCATACCAAAAGCCAAGGAAGCACTTAAAGAATTCAAACAAGCAAGGACATCTCCACCACTTGAGCAAGAAATGACAAATACATATGATCTTTGCTCAATCATCACAAGACCCCTATGGTCCTCTTTCTCAAGACTCCCACGATAAAGGACCTTTATCATTATCCTTAGGAATGGACACCTCCTATTATGTCCAATCATCTAATTGAGGTCCTTATCCTTGGGAATAGACACCTCCTACTATGCTCAATCATCTAATTGGCCTTAACCAAATTTGCCTGCCGACACTCCTAGATCCTTCAGGATTCATGAATAAGCATTTTCATCAAGAGACCGATGACTAAAGCAAATTATTGTAGCAAGTCACTATAGCAATATGCTAGGGAAATTACTATTCACTGTCATTATCATATCACTTTGAATAATTCTCGAATGGATTTTCCAAAGCCCCAATTTGTTTTAGGACCTGTGACCTTAGTCCTTGTTTGTTTTTTTACCTCTTAATGCTTATAAAAGACAATGAAAATAAAATGTGTTGGGTAGAATCCGTAAAATGAGTGTTTATGAAAATCCTCAATGTCCTTCTAAACATTTTTTCTTCTTCTCCGGCCTAGTAGAATCTTCTGAGAAATGCAACTGGGATAGTTAAAAATATTATTTATGAATGTGTCTAGGCTATAAACTAAAAGTGAGTAATTTTCTATTAAAAGACTATCTCTAAAGGGCTTGTTCAAGAGATTCGCCTATCGTGGAAAGATATATCTGCAGAAAACCGACTCCATTTTCTCTAATTTTAAGCCTAGGTCCATTTATGGTGTATTGGTTGTATCATCTAGGATGGCCAAAATTCATGTTAGTGATTTTCGATTAAAATTGACTAAATAAACTCAATTAAATTATTTTAAAGAGAAGAATGGAACTCTATTGACAAAATTAAAATATTTTAGTTTTTTTTTTTTTTTTTTTTTTTTTGTGAGAAGGAGAGACATCGAGTTAACGGAGAATATCCGTAGCGACATGGAGACGGATGCTCATTGCTCTTAGTAGGTAAAAAAGGCCAGATTTGTTGAGGCTGTAGTAATTTTGGGCGGGGGGTAATAGGAAGGCACGAAACAGCCCGATCGCGAAGATGCACATAGCGAGACGTGCTGTCGAAACGTGCAACCCGAGGATTTTTTTTTTTTTTTTTACGAATCATTTCAAGGACAGACGTGGCGGGCCATGATTGGCGCGAAGGCCGCGGACCGTCGGAAGACGCGTCCGTGCGGCGAGTTTCCGAAAAAAGAGAGGGCGGGGGAGGAGCAGACGAGTCAAAAAGGCGGAGAAGGTTCGCATCTTCATTTCACAGGGAATTCATCCATAACGGCAATCCTCGGAGGCGGAGGGAGGCGGAGGGATGGGTTGGTGCGCCTGCTTCGACGGCGGCAACAAGCAGCGGCGCCGGGAGGAGGACCGGCTGGCCTCCGCCGAAGCCCGCGCCAAGGCCGCCGAGGCCGCCCAGAGAAGGCAAATATTCCTCTCTCGTCTTTCTCTTCTCCGTTTCTCCCGCCGAGGCGGCTGCGAGGATCGCTCCCCTCGTTTTGTTAGCCGTTACTTTGTTCGATTGATTCGTTCTCGTGGAGCTTCCCGCGATCGCAGTCGGATTCCGTCTTTCTTCCTGTCGTCCTTTTTTTTTTTTGTCTCTTTCGGTTTCTTTCGCTTTGTTTTCTGAGTTGCTCGCGGCGTCGTCGCGGCGGCTTTGCTGATGATGAATGCTCGTCGAACTCGATAGGATTGTTCGAATTGTGGATCGGTTCCTGGGTTAAGCGTCGACCCTATGATGATACCGTGTGTTTTAGTTGCGTTGCCCGCTTGAATTGGATGGATTGGCTTGGTTTTATTGCGCGCGTATTGGGTCTCGGGATTCATCGGCTTCTCTAGAGATTGTCGCCGTTTCGTGTTTGATTGACTGGTAGCTGGTAAATTAATTTTCGCCTTTCTGTGACTGTAGAACCGTAGTCCTGCATCTCTATTTGAGCTTTGTGTTGTTATCCTCAGTGGGTGTTCTTTCATTCAGGCTGCGCTTTTAGCTCTTCTGCAAATTTTTGTATTTGGCCTCATAGCCCTGGTTCCTATGACTTTACCAGTACCGACTCAATGAATAGGGTCTTGTTTTGCATGATCACGAAGAATCGCTCAAAGTTTGAGAACCTCGGGTATTAATTTGACTCTGTCTCTTTTCGACATTCAGGAGTCTTTAGTTTTCGCTGCTTATGAATTTTGATTGTCGAAACCAGCTTGCCCTGTTCCTTGTTGATGAGTAATCCTGAGTTCATTTGCCGACAATTCTGCTTGAACGAAACTAACCAAGTGTAATCGTTGAACTTTCTGTTTGTGGGTGTGAAGTGGGACTGTTGTTAAGTCATTTAATGAAGCTTTATATCTAAATTTTATCATTATAATATTGCATATTGAATATTTTAACATCAGTTGCATATTGCATTCCAGAGAAGTACCTTGAGGATGCTTAAAGTTCTCTTACTGAAGTGTGGGAATATGTTGTGGGATAGAGAATGGCAAATCTACTTGATGCTTCTCTTAATGAATTGCTCTGAATTTCAGGCAAGAAGAATTTGACAAGTCCGCTGCTGGAAGAGCTGCACGTGCGCAGATACAGGCGATGAACAAGCAATCTCCAGCTACCAATAAAGGCGAACCAGTTCTTAAGGTTGTGGTGCAATAATCTTGCCCTTCGCTGCTCATTTCTTAGTTATGTACTTGTCAACCGCAACAAATTATAGCTGAACTACAGACCCTTTGTCCTCTCTCCCCATTATATCCTTTCCACTTTTCCTTTTTAAAGTTTTATCTCAATGGATGTCTTGCAGCCATTGTACTTTCCATAGAGAAGAGTATGTACATTTTGTTGTCTTTGTAGATATAGTTTATTTCCTTGGCATAACGCATAACTTTAGCAATTGCTTCTGACTCTTCTCTTGTTGCATCCTCTGGTGCAGTGGTCGATGGGCTGAGGCATGATTTTGGCAATCCAGACCTGGTCTTTTCCTCCAGCTTCTCTTTACTACTATCATAATTGTCGTTTTTTTCTCTCTTTCTTTTTCTTTTTTTTTTCGAGGTTGTATATTGTAATTTTGGTAGTGGGTGGAAATCTGCTATCTGTAAATTCTGAATCTGTTTGGATGGACTGTTGGTGGGATTTTGCTTTTTGTAAATTCTGAATCTGTTTGGAAGATGCTGGATGGAAAAAAGGAATATCTTTTGCTCCGGCATCGTGTTTCTGGGCCTGTGGAATAAAATAATCTCAAGGATCTCTTTTCTGAAAAGTTGTAAGACGTGGTGTATGGCATCTGAAAAAACTCCAGATTGGTTTGATTTTTATGTGCGAGTGCTCTCCGGAATCCTGGTCGTGGGCTCACTAGAAAGTTCCTCCAGACCGACGATTTATTGCTTAGAAATGCACTGGCTTATCGTCATCCACCACTATTCGCTTTGACAAGAACATCATACGGTTAACAAAGCCTGTAGTGTACGAATTGGTTATCTTGCATGGCTTCGGAGTCTCCTGAGGCTGTCTAAAATCTGTTTCTCTTTCTCAATCGGAAATGATCCGGTGCATAATAGTCTAGATGTATCTCAACCATTGATTTGTTAGATCCCACATGGACCTCGCATATTCCTAACGGCTGTGATTTGCGCTCTGCGACTGATCCATGCAAGAATTCCTAATCTGAAGCCAGGACACCCAGAAGAGACCACTTTCAGATGAATTTCTGGAAGTTCGCCAGGTTTAATGCAGTTTTTTGAACGAGCTTGCAACTTGCGACCTCAATCAATCAAGGCATGGAACTGAAAGAATGCACATAATTACAATGAACTCAAAAGGTTTTCTAGATCAACTGATCACCAGCAATTCCTCCATCACCTGCAATGAGTATTATTTTACAATGTAAATACGCAAATAATTGCAGGTGTCAGATAATTCTTTCTTGTCAAGACAGAGGAATGCCTGTTCGAACCCCTGCCCTGGAGAAGCATCAATTTAGCACAATGAAGCGTGTACTCCAGCAGATAAGGGCTTGCGATGCCATTTCATCTGGCAGGCCAGTAAAGAGCAGTAAATCGAACGGCCAACAATTTCCCCGCCATGTAGTAAGCTCTCACGTACTGCTTTTGGTGATGGCCCTCAACAATGGAAAGATCTCTATACAAAGTTTTCAATGGGAGCTGAGAGCTGCAGCTCATATGCAGCTTGGAAAAAATCTGCCGCTTGATGTAGGGAGCCCTCCATCTTGGAGAGCTTTCCAAGATTCAACCATGCTTCATGATTTGTGGGTTCTTTGCGCAATGCGCTCATCAAGAAGCTTCTTGCAATGGGGAGGGAATGGGAACCAAGTTTCATCAGCACCTCTGCAGTTGAAACAATGCTAGGGACATAATCTGGTTCCAACGACAAGGACAGCGAAAAGGAGACAAGAGCTTCCTTGTACAACGATTGAGCTTCAAATACCAAACCTGAAATTGTTTCATGGATGGCAAACGCACAGTAAAATTTATGAGCACCACCTTTTTTAGCCCTTCATGCCCTATTAAACAGAAAGCTTACCTGTTGTGTGCCAGCTTCTGGGAGAATAGAAGTGGATTGACTTGGCTTTGCCCAAACAAGTTTCTGCATCGGCCCATGAACCAAGTCTAGCATAAAGAAGGGCCAAATCCTGCCAAACTGAAATTTCCAGATTTCTTTCTTCTTGTGCCTGAAGAGGAAGGCAAAATAGATATCAGTACACGATATTGTTCCTCTCAGCTCGATATCTCTTAGAGAAACCTTTCACAATGAAGAGAAAGGGAAACCTACAGAGTAATAGCTTGAACAGTGGTAGTTTACCAATGGAAGTCAAGCAAGATCTTTTATGGACGTTGTCTATTAGCAACTCCAGGAAAATAACATTTCGAGCAGATGCGTATCGATGAAAGAAAAACCAAGATGACTAATATAACTGAGTTGAGTTACTATCATTCAAGGCAAACACTGCTTGCTTCCTAATGTGAGGACTACACAATTTTATACCTGATTAGTCCAGCTATCTATAAAAAAACCAATATCAGAAATTGATCGTGGGAAGATGAGATTATCTCTTTTTGGAGGTGCATTGACTATACCGGAAAACTGTTGAGAATACACACCTCAGAGGTAACTCGTTTCACTTGATCTGAAGTCTTTGCTTCAATTTCCCTTTGAGCTTGAATCATAGCTAGCAAGATTCTGTAGGTTTCTATTGCCTGCTGGGGCTTTTCCCGAGTTATCTGAAGCACAGCTTTCAACCGAAGAAGTTCTAGTTGGTCCAACTTTCCAGCTTCATCCAAAGCAAAATCAACTACACTTTCAGCATCAATATATCGCTGCTCCGAAGAAAGTATGAGTGTTAATAGCTTGCAACATCTTCCGGAGTTTCCAGCTTCCGTGTCTGAGTACATCAATGCACTCTCAAAAGCTGCCTCCAGATTTCTTTGAACGGCATTTTCTAGTGCAAGGTTGTACATTATTTCTGGATCGTCCTTTCCAGAAAGAACAGCATGATTTAGATAATTCAAAGACTCTCTCTGCTGTAGAATTCTTTCAGAATCAGAAACGGATAATCGCGCAGCATTACCATAGCAGATTCCAAGAAATTTATGGGCTTGACTCGAGAAATGCTTTGCACAGGTAGTACTGAGTTCAATGACTTCACGTGCAAATTTTACCCCATCATTTGCATGCTTCAAGCCTTGGGAACAGAGCTTTGCACCCAGCAAAAGGGAAGGAATGTGGGGCTTGTGCTTTGCTTCTGAAGAGCCCGAAATCTTCTTTAAAAGGTTCAATGCTGTATCATTATGTCCAGCAGCAGCATAGCATAGTGCCAGAAAGTACCATCTCTCTGCTCGAGTGTATACCCCAGGAAGGACCTGCTCATAATGAGTTGCTAATAATTCATACTGTCCAGTGACTGAGAGAGCATATGATAGATGATTAATGATGTCACCATCCCAATCTATCTCACCAAATATCACCTTTCTCATGAGTAGCAGCAGCAAAAGGATGGCTTCTTCCATGTTATCCATGTTACTTTTTGGGGCAGTTGGGGCCCATGATGGTAATTGAAGCGGAAGGCTAGCTTCAAGCCCACCATAGAGTAATATGGAAGCTAATTCCTTCTGCACCGTGGCCAATTTCTGAGGATGCAGATTCCACGGTCTCATTAGAGCTCTGCGGTAAGCAGTGATGGCTTCATCAAGTAAGCCTGCCCTTATCCAAAGATCAGGCTGCAACTCTAGAGCTTTGTGAAACATCTCCTGCAATTTGCAATCATCAGCAATCCCCTCGCACATTCCATTAGGCAGCGCTGACTCAACTATATCCAAAATTATCTTGCACTCCTTTGCAGCCTCTGGTGGAAGGGGAAGTATATAGTTATTCTGAACAATCATAGGAAAAAAATAAAGTCTATCCCCATCTATACACAGTGGGATCATATAATTACAGAGATTATTGTAGCCAAACTCTATCTCATCTAATGAAACATCCTATGAATTACTAAACTGCACAAATTACCTAATCGTGCAAAAAAATTAATAAATAAATAAAGAAGAGGTTTGAGAAGGTCCAGGACTATCAATGCTTAATGCATCCATGAGTTTTGTAGTCTGAGCTGGAAATAGATACAGCTTCTTGAATAGACTTGAAGATACAGTAACAACATAGAAAAAGGAAAGGAAAATGAAAATGCAATACCTATATAACGCCCAAGTCCTTCCAGAGATCTAGCTTTGAGCAAGATTGCTTCGAGAAGCAGGCTCACGGAATGTAATGACAAAACATTTACAGGAACATTATCACCTCTCGAACGGGGTTTTCTTTGGCGGGTTCTCTCTGTAATAGCATTTTTCATCCGCGGGGTTAAGGCTTTGACATCGATGCCCTGAAATACCTGAAGGGCAGCATCATAATTTCCTCTTTGATATTCTAGTCTGCCCAACAAAGCCCTCGCTTCCTAAAGCAAAACAGACGAAGGAAAATTCAATCCAATCATTGAAAATTAATATACCCAAGACCGGTCATTGGGTTAAAGTGATCTAGAATTACGAATAATTCACCTCATAATTCAAGGAAAGAGCTTCTTTAAGAGTAGATTCGACTTCATCAACTTGGGTATCGTCGAATTTAGATTCCCAGTCGCCAGTCCTCGACGAAAGACCGCTTACAGAGAAATCCCTCGTGGCTAAGGACTGCGGCGACTGGGGCGGATCCTCGATTTTGAACTGCTCTCCGGAGCAAGCGCACAACATAACTTCGCCTCGGAGAAAAAACAAGCGCGAATTCAAACGGTACGAGATGGGGGGAAACGAGGGAACAGCGTCACTTCTCCAAGTGCTCTTCCTTCATGGTGGAAACCTTCAGCGGAAGCAGGACAGAACACTGTCAACAACGCAAATTGTAAGCAAGAATTTCTCCAGAATCAGCCCAAATGCAATTTACGGCATCGCATTCGCGGATAGCTCAACATAACGACCGCGAAAAGCAAATAGCAAGCAGCCGTAAAATGCCGCCAGAAAAGCAGTAAAGCGCCTTTCGCAACTAAGCAAAAGAACTCAAACCCATGATCGAAACGCACAGTCCGTCAGGAAAAGCGGAAAAACTCAGATCCCCCGAAGAAGCAAAGCAGACACGGAACAAATTCAAAAGCCCAAAAACAAGAAAAACCGGAAAAGGCAAAAATCGAAGACGAAGCGGGCACCAGCCCTTTTTTTTTCTCCATATTCGAATTGTCTCGGCAACCGAAATTTACAGTGGCGAGGACGAACGCGAAGAGACAGGGAAAAAGAAAAAAGCCCAGCGTGAAAACGGCGAGACGAGGCCATCGGAGGACTCACACGGAGAGGGGGGCGAACCGCGAATCCCGAAGCGGCGACCCCACAGGCGTCTCCGTCGATGGGAATGCGACTGACTCCTCCGACGGCGACGCGTCCGAGGGAGATAAGTGGCGGACGCGGAAGGCGACGAGGACGACGACGAGGAAGACAAAAAAAAAAAGCGGGGACCGGATTTACGAGGAGCGGGGGCGGGAGCGGGGTGAAGTTGGGGGTGATGGTGATTTGGGGGATGACGTTTTGTGGTCTTGCTGCGCAAATTTGACTCTTGAGAGAGTGAGAGAGAGAGAGAGAGGGATGGGTCTATACTCTGTGATGGTGATAGGGGGGGAAGGCTGTAGGCATGAGCTGGGTTGTTGCAGAGAGGGCTGGCCAGTGGGCAGGGAGGGGTTGCACCTTTGAAATTGGAGGAGAGAGAGGAGGGGTTGCACCTTTGAAATTGGAGGAGAGAGAAACAGATTCTCTCTCTCTCTCTCTCTCTCTCTCTCTCTCCTGCCGTTTTTTGAATTTCTTGGTTTAGCTTTGTCTCCGTGCAATTTCTATGCACCAATTTTACCGGAGAGGAGTTTTAACAGTTTATGATGATATTTGTTTTGATGGCTAAAGAAAAAAGTTACCGAAAACCTCAGAATATACCTGTTATGATAAATTTACATTGAACATTTTTTATATAAAAAAACCTAAACTTATATCTAGTATGAAACATTTATACTAAACTTTGATGCGTTTATCCTTCATTATAACTTTTCAGTTAGAACAACATCATTTTTATTTCACTTACGCTACATGAGTTTCTAGTCGATACCATTTGCTTTTTGGCATCCATGTAAGTAGATTTTTAATGATGCATTGATAAAATTTTGATGGAATGTAAATATGTCATACAGGTATAAGTTTGAATTTTTGATATCATGGGAAAAAGTTTATGATAAATGTGTTACATTAAGCATAGTTTTGGGTTTTAGTGATTTTTTCCCTTAACGATACGCTTAATAATGGGGAGTAATTTCGACTACGTATAATTTGTTGGTCCGAAGATTCGATCTCTGAATCATATTCCATCTCTTGTCAATGTCAAGGTAGAGCTTGACTCGACTAACTTACACGGTTGTTGAAATTCCACTCGAGGTGGATTGGGTGTTAAGTTTGCCACCTAAGCTTGATCGGACTAAAACCTTGACATTTTTTGGCTCAACTCAACTCCAATCTACCTATAAATGAAGTCAGGCTTGAGCTTGGGTGTAAATTTTTGTATCTATCATCATTACAACTAATAAAAAATTGAGTAGATTCTTGAGTTTATTGAGCTAAACACTGACGAGCTCAAACTCATCAGCTTGAACTCGCTAGAAAATAAGTGTGTCAATCTCGAATAATCATTGAATTGTACTGAACTCACTTGCGAGTGGATTGACTCGATTTCGCCCTTGTTTCCAAATAAATGGGGTCTCCTGTTTGGGAGCTCGTGTACCAAGGCCATTTTTGTGTGAGTTTTTACAAATTTTTATCTACCTAATATCACGAAAAAAAAAAAACCTTTTGTGCTAGAACTTGAATGAATATATGTCATAGAATTATTTTAACTAATTTAAAGGTCGCATTTTACTTATATAACACCGACTACATAAATTCTTTTTAAACTATGGATAAACTTAAAAGGAATTTTATTCTTTACCTTTACCAAAAAAATTAAAAGGAATTTCTCTTTTTTTGCCATGGTACAACTTATTTGCAAAAGAAAATGTAATCATTTTCATGTCTATAAGAATATAGGAGTAAAGGACCGGCTTGTGCCACGCGTCAAATATTTTCAAAATGGGCAGGTATTACGTAAGCCTTCGCCTCAACGAACTCGACGTTTCTTATGTTAGAGTTGACTTTTCGTACCATTAGTTGCGTTGAATAAAAGATGACATCTGACAATTAAAACTATAGAAAACCCTAAACTTTAGCTTTATGTGTAATTTGATCTCTAAATTTTTAATTTATTCAGTGTAATCATGAATTTTAGCCCGATGTATAATATAATCCATAAATTTTTTATTCATTCAAAATAGTTCTTAAACTTTAAATATATTCAATACAGTCCATTAACTATATGAAAATATTCAACATAATCTCTCCACTAATTTAAGACTAGAGAGTACATTGAATATTTTCATATAATCAATATACTATATTGAACATGTACAAAAAATTTAAAGTAAAAAAGTTCAGTGATTATATTGAACAATTTCAAAAATCATATTGCACGTGTTCATAGATCAAATTGCACATTGAGTCAAAGTTCAATGGCTACTTATATTATTTTCCCTAATATATTATCCTCCAAAATAGCCATGGCATAAAAGTGAGTTTTCAAATGCTAAAAAAGCATTAACAAATAAAATTCAATATTAACCTAATCAATCATCTTTGCGTTTCCTTTTCCTAACATACATGATTTCCAATACCCTGAAAAAAAAATTGCAGGTATATACATGAGTGTGTATGTATGTCAATTACATCTTATTATAGATTTCTTTTTTTTCCAAATTCCCAATATTCAAGTGGCTCATCCATTTCAAAATCCTACTAATGCACAATTTCTCTCCACCGCGTTAATTAAAAAACTTAAATGATGGAAGAACAGTCATTTTTATTTTCAATATAAGTGAAATTTATGTATTGACCTTATGGTTAATATGGAAAAAAAAGAAAAAGTCATATGCAAGTTCTACATATCAGTGTTATGTGTTTCGAAAAGTTTCATGTAATTTTTATTAACCAAGGCTGAAATGCATGAGCCGTAAAATTTGAAAAGGAAAGTGAAAAAATGGAAAGGAAGACTAATACTTAAAGAGATGCTTCGGCTATAAGAAAACTATGAGTCCTTGACCGCTTTTTAATTATTGGAGTCGAGAACGAAGGAGCATCCTCGATAGTTCTGGCCATGATTATATCTTGTGAAGACATTCTCCAAACAATGAGGCGAAATTGATGGTGTACCGAAGCTAAATTTGGCTTTTTTGACATGATTAAAGGTGGGATTGGATGGATTTAGTTACCACAAATCATTGCTTCTGTTGTTGCTTTTTTGACTAATCTCATCGCTTTTTTATTTTTTTGGTGGAAAATCTCATCGCTTTTTTCATTCGACCTCTTTTTTGGGCTTTTGACTCCTTTGTAACACTCATTCGATCTTGGATCATCCGCACGGTGCTCAAGAACACCCCCGCCACTACCAAGTCAAAAAGGGGCTGCGGTGACGTCATTATTCATTAACTCTAGATGAAAAAAATGCAAAACCCAAGTTAATATACATTTTGAAAAGATTAAAAAAAAATCGATAGTAACAAAAATAGTCCATAATTTTTGATAATATGATCCTTGAATGTGATACCTAAATTTTTAATTTATTTAATAATATTTTTGAACTTTAAATTAATATGTAATGTGGCCATAAATTTTGAACCAATATATAATATGGTCTTGAATTTCAATGTGATTTATGAACTTTTAATTCATGTTCAACTTAATCATTGAATCATATGAAAATGTTCAATATTGTCATTCATTTAATTCAAGTTCGAGGAATAAACCGAACATGTACCAAAAATTCGAGGATTACATTATACAAATTGAAAAGTCATGAACTACATTACAAATTAAGTTAAAAGTCCATAAATCATATTGAATAAATTAAAAGTTCAAGCCCACATTATACATTAGATTAAAATTTATGAACTATTTATGTCATTCACTAAAGAGATCAAGTCATACTTCTATAAATGCTGTATGATTGTGCATTTTGTGACATTTTCACCATCACAAAATGTGATATTTGATAATTATTTTCAAAGTTTTTTTTTTTTTATGAGCAATCGGGGTTTGTCTTTTATGATTCAACCGTCACCCTTTTATGTTTTTAGGGATTGGATTTTCAGGGTATTTGTAGCCCCTCCCTTCCCCCAAAAAAAAAATCCCAGGAAAAAAATTTGTTTCTAAAACGATAGGCATTGGATAACATAAAGAATCAACTTAGCTGTCTTCGACCAAAAAAAAAAAAAAAAAAAAAACCTTAGCTGTCTGTCATGGCCTTGTGCTTTCTTGTTTTTCTTGGATGAATTACAAAGGTCGGTTGGTGGCATGCACGCGATCTTGTGATGCGAAACGTGTCTTTATCTTGCCATCGATTTGCTGAATTGCGAGCAGGAATGCTTTGTTAGCGGCTGTTCCAGTTCGAAAGAGGTTGCTTTTTGACTTTATGGTGAGGACACCCCTTTTAAAACAATAGATCTCGCTCGAACTGACTTTACCCTTCTTTTTTACAGCTTTTTGTCTTGTTGCATTGATTCTACCGGATACATTGATAAGCTTTTACATTTTGACTTTTACTTAATCAAAATGTTGCAATTTGCTCACTTTAACCGAACAAATGGGTATCGAAATAAACAAATTTTAATGTACGAAAAAGCCATTTAGCATTTCCCGAGATTTTGGAATCTAATTTTTTTCGATAATTTAGGAGCAAGCACAAAAACTGTTTTTTATTCAATTTAGTGCCAGATAATCTTAATCTATTCTTTATCAGGTGACGTCATAAAATTGACTTTCGGCTTGCTTTTCATGAAGTTAAGACCTGAGTGCGTAAATTGTAAATGGTCCAGTGTAATTTTATCTGGGCACCTTTCTCTTTCCTGTAAACGGGAATCACATCCATCAATGAATAAGTTCACACTAGGGAGAATGAGGGAAGCAAGCTACCGAAAGGTCCACGTGAAAAGTTAACAACCTAAAATAGGGCATGAAAGAACAAAAGGAGGAAAGATGAGGCGGGACACGTGGCATTATCACACTAGTTTTCCTCGAGAATTTTGATTTTTTTTTTTTGGTGGAGGGCCAAGAGATAATAAAGATGGGTGTGCGGAGCAGAGGCTCAATTAACTAACGGTTGTAATTTTTTGCATATAATTATTGGGATTTGAAAGAATGGCCTTCAGCTTTGAGCTGAAAATTTTTGACGTTCCAATCGATTGAGGTTAATCCGGGCAATTTGAGTTAAATCATAATTCACAACCATTAATGTCATATTTTATGATGTTTCATTAGTAAGTTTTTTAGGCTTATCGTGCATCATTTTCCAAATGAAAAAGATTTTCCCTTGAGAAGTATATAGCCATTTCCTTATGTGTACCCATTTCTTTGCTAATATTCTTTCTTAAAATTACAAAACGTTTTATGGAGTGCATCCTTGGAATAACGTATGCTTTTCAACAAGAATAATAACTCCTATCAAAACCACAAGTCATCTATCCAACCATTCACGGGAAGAAATTTGTCTTCCACCAATGTTTGTCACTTGTGGTTATTGAGCCAAACAAGTTTAATAAGAGCTGGTAATATGGAAAAATTTCTATATTGGTGTTACATATTTGGAAAAGTTTTGTGTAATTTTTATCAATAAAGGCCAAAATGCACAACCCGTAAAATTTGAAAAGGGAAGTGAAAAAGTGGAAAGTAAAACTGATACTTAAAGAGATTCTTCGGCTATAAGAAAACTAAAAGTACTTGACCACTTTTTAATTATTGGATTCAAGAAGGAAGCAGCATCCTTGATGGTTCTGGCCATGATTATATCGTGTGCAGACATTCTCCAAACAATGAGGCGAAATCGATGGCGTGCTGAGGCTAAATTTGGCTTTTTCGACACGATTAAAGGTAAGGTTGGATAAAATAGTTACCACAAATCATTGCTTATGTTGTTGCTTTTTTGACTAATCTCATCGCTTTGTCATTCGACCAATTTTGGGCTTTTGACTCTTTTCTAACACTAATTCGACCTTGAATCAACCCCGGTGCTCAAGAACACCCCTCTAATATAAAGTCAAAAAGGAGCTGCCGTGACGTCATTATTCGTTAACTTTGGAATCCAAAAAAAATTACAAAATCCAGGCTGATGTATATTATATTGAAAAGGAAAAAGTAACCTCTCAAGTTTAACTCAATAAATAATATGATCTCCAAACTTTTGATTTATTTAATGTGATTTTAAACTTATTCAACTTGATCCCTTATTCAACTTAGTTCCCAAATCATATGAAAATATTTAATTTTGTCAAGTTTAAGGATTACATTAATCATTTTCATATGATTCAGTGACTAAACTGAATATACAAAAAAATTCAGCAACTGTGTCGGACAAATTGAAAGTTCATTGACCACATTATATATTGCGCTAAAGTTTATAAATCGCATTAAATAAATTAAAAATTCATGAACCACATCAAACATTTAGTCAAAGTTAATGAATTATTTATATCATTCACTAGAGATCATTCACTAGAGAGATCAATTTATACCTCAAAAAATGTCGTATGGTAGTGCATTTTGTGACGTTGTTATCACAAAATGCTGTACTTAGTAATTGTTTTAAATTATTTTTATGAGCAATCGGGATCTGTCTTTTATGATTCAATGGTTGCTTTTTATTTTTTTTTTTTAAGGATTGGATTTTCGGGGTATTGGTAGGCCCCCTCCATCCCAAAAAAAAAAAAAAATTGTTTCTAAAATGATAGGCATTGCGTAACATACAGTCAGCTTAGCTGTCTTCGATCAAAAAAAGAAAAGAAAAGAAAAAAAAAACTTAGTTGTTTGTCATAGCCTCGTGGTTTTCTTTTTTCTTGGATGAATTACGAACATCGATTGTTGGCATGCACGCGATCTTGTGATGTGAAGTACGTGTCTTTATCTTGCTATCGCTTTGCTAAATTGCGAGCGGAAATGCTTTGTTAGCGGCTTGTTTGAGTTCGAAAGATATTGCTTTTTGACTTTATGGCGAGGACACTCTTTTTAAAACAAAAGATTTCATTTGAATTGATTTTACCATTTTTGTTTATTTATAGCTTTTTATCTTGTTGCATCGATTCTATTAGATGTATCAATCAGCTTTTACATTTTAACTTTTACTTAATAAAATATTGCGACTAGCACATTTTAACTTGTTTAATCTAAAGACATCCAAAATATCCACAATATGTCAATGTTCATACATAAAGAGTAATATATATTTTTTTCATAAGTTTTCGAAAACTCAGTTGACATATACAAACGGGCCCTTCAAATATGCAAATATTAAAATCAGGAAAAGTCATTTAGCATTTTTCTATGAGTTTTTGGAATCTGATTTTTTTTTCAATAATTTGGGAGTGGACCTAAAAGTATATTGCTTTACCCAAAAAAACATAAAAGTATATTTTATTTAATTTCGTGCCGGATAATGCTAGCCTACTCTTTATTAGGTAACGTCATGAATTGATCTTTGACACGCTTTTCAGTTTTTTTTTTTATTCTTATTCTTTTTCTTTTTCTTTTTTTTAGGCACGCTTTTCAGATTTTGCGAAGTTAAGACCTTGGTGCGTAAATTGTAAATGGTCCAATGTAATTATTTCTGGGTGCCCTTCTCTTTACTGTAAACGGGAATCACATCATCAATAAATAAGTTCGCCACAAAAAAAAAAAAAAAAAAAAAAAAATTGGGGAAGCTATCTACCGAGGTCCACATGAAAAGTCAACAACATAAAAGAAGGCGTGAAAGAAAATAAAATAGAAAGATGAGGAGGGACACGTGGCATAATCACACTGGTTTTCCTCAAGAATTTTGATGCACTTTTTTTTTTTTTTGTGGGGTGCCCGGAGATTATCGAGAGATGTGTGCAAAGCAGAGCCTCGATTGGCTGACGATTGTAGTTCAGAGCTATTTGCTTTGCATATATAATTATTGAGATTTGAATTGATGACCTCTAGTTTTTGAACCGAAAATTTTTGACATCTTAATCGACTGAGGTTAGCTTCGGCAATTTGGTTTAAATCACAACTCACGACGATCAACGTCGTATTTTATAAGGTCTTACTAGCAAGTTTTTTAGGCTTATTGTGAGTCACTTTCCAAATGAAGAAAGGGTTTTCCCTTATATATATCTATCAATTTCCTTATGTGTACCCATTTCTTAGCTAATATTCTTTCTTAAAATTACAAATGGTTTTACAGAGTGCATTGTCAGAAAAGTAGAAAACTATCGGGATTTGGGAAAATTATATATTGCTTTCTTAATATTTTAATATGTAATTACAACCCTATTTATAATACAAGAAGTCTAAATGTATAAGGAAAGAAGTATGTATATATAATATCCAAAAAATATTCCCCATGATCAAGATCAATTGAGATCAAGTAATATTAGCAACAATATCTTCAACACTTCCTCTCAAGCTTGACGGTCCATATACATCAAGTACACCTAGCTTCCTTAGTAGATACAAATGTTATCTTCAACATAAAACCTTGGTAAAAATGTCTAGGGGTTGCTCTGTCATTCTTAATCCTCTTGTTTTGATCATCCATTGTCTCGGATGAAGTGACAATAAACTTCCGTGCGCTTTGTCCTTTCATGGAAGACTAGATTTATTACAAGTTTTTTTTTTGGTCGAAATTTATTACAAGTTTAAGTGCAGCATCATTATGACAAAATAAGATAATGGGTTCTTTTACCCATGTGCCAAGGCCTTGAAGAAGGCTTCTTATCTAAACTATCTCACAATTAGTCTTTGTTGTTGCTTGATATTTTGCCTCGCCGAATGATAAAGAAACATCAATTGTTTCTTCATCTTCCATGAAAGTAGAGAATCTCCCAGTTTCACATAAAAACTTGTGATCGATTTTCTACTGATGGAACATTTAGTCAAAGTTAATGAATTATTTATATCATTCACTAGAGAGATCAATTTATACTCCTAAAAATGTCGTATGGTTGGTAGTGCATCTTGTGACGTTGTCATCACAAAATGCAGTATTTGATAATTATTTTCAATTTTTTTTTATGAGCAAACGAGATCTGTCTTTTATTATTCGATGGTTGCTTTTTTATTATTATTTATTTATAAGGATTGGATTTTTGGGGTATTGGCTATGTAACATGGACACTCTCCGGAAGCCTCCGAGTCATGTCCGACACTTCGACACGTGTCCGACACGCTCCGACACGTTCCGACACGCTCCGACACGCGGTCAACGAGTGTCGAAAAATCCGACACGTGGTCAACTCTCTCCGACACGCTCGGACACGCGAGTCTAGAATTCCGACACGTGACTCCGACACGCACTGGGTCAATTTTAAAAATTTCTAATACTTGAGGGGTCAAAATATAAATATACACAAAAGAAGTAATAAAAGAAGTAATAAAATTGCTATAAATATACATGCACGGGGTCAATGTTTTTTTTTTTTTTTTTTTTTTTCAGTTTTGTCTTTTAGAATTGTTTTATTTTTTTAAAAGTCTTTTACTATGAAAGAAGTAATAAAAAATACTATATATGATAAATAAATAAATTTAAAAATATCATTTCAGCATTTTTTTCAAACAATGTTTTTTTCCTCTGAATTTTGTGTATTATTGTAACAAATTAAAATAATGAATGATATTATTTAATATTTTTTGTGTAAATTAATTCTAGGTTATTTTTATTATTATTTATTTATGTATTTATATATAAAAATGTATTTAATATATAACGTGTCGGAACGTGTCGAAATTCTCTATTTTTAAGAAATGACGTGTCGGCGTGTCGTGTCGTATCGTGTCGCGTGTCGCATGTCCGTGTCGGTGCTACCTACCGTATTGGTAGGCCCCCTCCATCCCAAAAAAAAAAAAAAATTGTTTCTAAAATGATAGGGCGTAACATACATATAGTCAACTTAGCTGTCTTCCATCGAAAAAAGGAAAAAAAAAAAAAAAAAAAAAACTTAGCTGTTTGTCATGGCCTCGTGGTTTTTTTATTTATTTATTTTTTGGATGAATTACGAAGATCGATTGTTGGCATGCACGCGATCTTGTGATGTGAAGTACGTGTCTTTATCTTGCTGTCGCTTTGCTAAATTGCGAGCGGAAATGTTTTGTTAGTGGCTTGTTCGAGTTCGAAAGGGATTGCTTTTTGACTTTATGGCGAGGGCACTCTTTTTAAAACAAAAGATTTCATTTGAATTGATTTTACCATTTTTGTTTATTTATAGCTTTTTATCTTGTTGCATCGATTCTATTAGATATATCAATCAGCTTTTACATTTTAACTTTTACTTAATAAAATATTGCGAATAGCACATTTTAACTTGTTTAATCTAAAGGCATCCAAAATATCCAAAATATGTAAATGTTCATACATAGAGAGTAATATATTTTTCATAAGTTTTCGAAAACTCAAGTGACATATACAAATGGGCCCTTCAAATATGCAAATATTAAAATCCAAAAAAGTCATTTAGCATTTTTCCATGAGTTTTTGGAATCTATTTTTTTTTTTCAATAATTTGGGAGTGAACATAAAAGTATCTTTTTAACCACCGCCCTCGGCGGTGCAAATGCGGGGCTCTCTCCCCTAACGCAAGGGAGGAGTTCGAATCCTGAAAGCGTCGTTAGGGATTCTTATCGGGAGATCTTGTGGTGGTGGGGGTCATGTAGTCATTCCTCCGGGGTTTATTCCCTCTGTACTCCGGGCCTGTCGGGCCGTCCACGCGTTGGTTAGAGTGCGGGGTTCCCTGGGTTATCAAAAAAAAAAAACATAAAAGTATCTTTTATTTAATTTCGTGCCAGATAATCCTAGTCTACTCTTTATAGACCTGCTGTGGAAATTGTAAATGGTCCAATGTAATTATTTCTGGGTGCCCTTCTCTTTACTGTAAACGGGAATCACATCATCAATAAATAAGTTCGCCACCGAAAAAAAAAAAAAAGGGGGTTGGGGGAAAGCTAGCTACCGAAAGGTCCACATGAAAAGTCAACAACATAAAAGAAGGCGTGAAAGAAAATAAAATAGAAAGATGAGAGGGACACGTGGCATAATCACACTGGTTTTCCTCAAGAATTTTGATGCACTTTTTTTTTTGGTTGGGGTGCCAGGAGATTATCGAGAGATGTGTGCAAAGCAGAGCCTCGATCAATTGACCATTGTAGTTCCGAGCTATTTGCTTTGCATATATAATTACTGAGATTTGAAATGATGACCTCTAGTTTTTGAATCGAAAAATTTTGACATCTCGATCAACTGAGGTTAGCTCCGGCAATTTGGTTTAAATCATAACTCACAACGAGCAACGTTGTATTGTATAAGGTCTCACTAGCAAGTTTTTTAGGCTTATCGTGAGTCGCTTTCCAAATGAAAAAAAGGGTTTTCCTTTATATATATATATCAATTTCCTTTTGTGTACCCATTTCTTGGCTACTATTCTTTCTTAAAATTACAAAAGGTTTTACGGAGTGCATTGTCAGAAAAGTAGAAAGCTATTAGGATTTGGGAAGATTATATGTTGCTTTCTTAATCTTTTAATATGTAATTACAACCCTATTTATAATACAAGAGGTCTAAATGTATAAGGAAAGAAATACATACTTACATATTTATAATATCCCAACAAGATATACATAATATCCAAAAAATATTCCCCATGATCAAGATCACTCGAGATCAATTAATATTAGCAACAACATTTTCAACACTTTCACTCAAGCTTGACGGTCTATATACATCAAGGACACCTAGCTTCCTTAGTAGATACAAATGTTACCTTCAACATAAAACCTTGGTAAAAATGTTTGCAAGTTGCTCTGTCGTTCTTATTCCTCTTGTTATGATTATCCACTCTAAATCTTGTCTCGAATGAAATGACAATAAACTTATATGCACTTTGTCCTTTCATGGAACACTACGTTCATTACAAGTTTAAGTGCATCATCATTATAACAAAATAAGATAGTGGGTTCTTTTACTCATGTGCCAAGGCCTTGAAGAAGGCTTCTTATCCAAACTATCTCACAATTAGTCTTCGCTATTGCTTGATATTTTGCCTCGATGAATGATAAAGAAACATCGATTGTTTATTCATCTTCCCTGAAAGTAGAGAATCTCCCAGTTTTACATAGAAACTCGTGATCGATTTTTCTACTGGTGGAACAAGTAGTATAATCCGTATCACAATATGCTATCATCTCCTTATTGTTGTCTCGAGATAGCTACGTTCCCAATCAGGACACTCTTTCGAGTATTTTATGACCTTCAATACTGCATTCATGTGACTGTTTCGAAGCGTGTATAAAATGGCTAAGAATCTATATCGCATACCAAATATTTGGCCGGGTCATGGTCAAATAAATAAATTTTCCAATGAGTCTTTGATAAGTAGAAGGATCTTTAAGCAAAGGATCCTTATTTGTGGGTGACAATCTTTTGTCATTTTCAACTGTTGTCAACCTAATATTCTGCTTGATTGGAATAACATTTGGCTTAGATCCTGACAAATTTGCTTCCGATATAATTTCTAACACTAATTTCTATTGGCTAAGATAGATGCCCTTATTTGACCATGTAATTTCTATCCCAAGGAAGTATTCAGGAGATTCCAAATCCTTAATATGAAATGTAGAATACAAATACTTCTTAAATCTCTCAATGGCAGATGCATCATTTCCTATAATGAGTATACTACCAACATATATAAGTAAGTAGATTGACGATATACCTTGTTTCCATGTGAATAAAGCATAGTCATGCTTGTATTGCTGGAACTTTGTAGTCGCAAGTGCATCAGTGAATTTGGCATACCAATGACGATAAGACTGTTTGAGCTCATATAAAGATTTATGAAGATGACACACGCTATCCTTCCCCTGTCTGCGAAATCTCGATGGAATATCCATATAAATTTCTTCTTTGAGATTGCCATGAAGAAAATCATTATGGGCGTCCATTTGATGGAGAGGCCTGTTGTGAATAGCAGTAATGGAAAGAAAAGACCGCACTTTGACTTCTTTGGTAATGGGATAGACAGATTACATATAGTCAAATCCTTCCCTTTCCGTGAATCCTTTCGCAAGTAATCTGACTTTATAACGTTCAATGGACTCATCTACTCAGTATTTGATTTTGTATACCTATTTGCAGCCTATGAGTTTGTGATGGGAAGGTAAACGGACAGTATCCCAAGTTTTGTTTTCCATGAGACCTTCTAATTCATCATCCATAGTTCGTTGCCAGTGAGGATCCTTGGCAGCTTCCTCATAAGATGAGGGTCCTTGGTGCTTAGAAATTCTACTAATGCAGCATCTATGTTCGGGGGAGAGGTGAGCGAAACTAACATAGGAAGAAATAGGATATTGTGTACCAATTTTCTCCAAGGAGGAACGAATGTGATTTGCTGTCCATGTCGGTGGTCAAATTGTGGATCTTGATCGCTGAGGGTTAACTAGTATAGAGGGAACATCAACTTGTGAAACAATAGAAGGATTGTTCGCTAGAATAGGAAATTTTGAAGATTCAGGTCTCTCAGATAATGTTGATGAGGGATGACTGGATTCTCAATTATCTGTATTCGGTGTAACTCGTGTATTGACATCAAAATGTACTATAGGCGATATAACTTGCAGAAGTATAATCATCGGTGCCTATGAAGGATCATCTTTGTTTAAAAAAGGACGATGATATGTAGCAAAATTGTCTTGTTGATATGAAGATAGCTTATCCTGGAAAGGGAAAGTATCTTCATGAAAGATGACAACTCTATTGACGAAGAATCGTCCGGTGGATGGATTAAGAACCAAATATCCCTTTTAAAGGGTAGAATATCTCATAAATACACATTGGAGGGCATGAGGACCCAATTTGTCCCGAGGACCCAGGGTAGATATATAGCATAAACATCCAAAAACACGAAGATGACAAATGTCTAGACGTTTCTCATATAATAACTCGAAAGGAGTCCTTCCATTGAGAATATAAGATGGCATTCGATTGATTAGGTAGGCCGTTGTGACCACACAGTCTCCCTAAAACATTTATAGAATTGAGGCTTGATACTTAAGGGCTCGAGCAACTTCTAATCAATAATGGTGTTTTCTTTCTACAATCCCATTATATTGAGGAGTATGGATACAAAAACTTTCATGAAGAATGCGAGCATTCATGTTTAAAAAATTCACGGGCATTATCAGTGTGTATCCGTTGCGCAAATTTGTTAAGCTGATTTTTAATCATAATAAGAAAATTCTTTAGATGAGAAAATACTTGGGCCCTGGATTGAATAAGAAAAACCCAAGTTGCTCGAGTGTGATCATCCATAATTGTGAGAAAGAAGCATGACCCATCACGATGTGAAGTGTGATATGGGCCCTAGATGTCCACGTGCAAAAGTGAGAAGGCTTGATTAGCATGTGATGTGCTTTGTGGAAAGGGCATTCGACATTGCTTAGCTAATAGACATATAGGGCACTAGAGATTAGGGGTATGCATGGTCCGGGTGGGTGGTTCCCGACCTAAAACCGGGAACCGCCCGCTAAGAACTGATTCCAAAAAATTGGAACCGGGAATAGCTTGCTAGTTGCATGGATCCACCCGGGAACCGGACCGTTGGTCCGGTCTGGTTCTCGGGTGGATCTATAGAACCGGTCCAACCTCCGCATTTTCCCCTTTTCGCCTTCCCCATATCTACTTATTCTGGCTCTTCCGACCATGGTAGCTTTATTCTCCTCAAGTATTAGCGCTGTAGCAGTGGCAGTCGCAACCCTCACGTCGCTTCCATCCCAACCACCACCACCATCTTCGCCACTGCCTCCGCTGTCTCCTAGAGTTGACTTTCTTGGCCATTTTATAGCAAAATGCTATGAGCCAAACGCAATCGTGAAGCCTGGATTCGTTTCAGAGCTTGAGGAGCGAAAATGGAGTGGATGCTTTACAAAGTAGCAGCTGCAGGAGATGCGGCGTCTCTACTCCATAAGACATTACGCGTAGTAGCAATGCTTCGACATGAAAAATTCGTTGATGAGATTCTAAATTAGAAACTCGTGCTTGCAGGAGAGTTGGATTCTTGGAAACTTTCACCCCTACACCTCGCAACAACAAAAGGTTAATTGTCGAATGTAAATGCGGATATGTGCTACACCCATGACAAATATGGAAGGAACCCTTTTTATATTACAACACCAGTCCGGTCCGGGTGGGTGAGTGGGAGGATCCACCCATGGAACCGGGAACCGGACCAGTAACCACCGGTTCCTATAAATTGGAACCGGGAACCGGACCGGTTCCCTTAAGAACCACCAATTTCGGGCAGTTCTGGTCTGGTTCTGGGCGGTCCGAGCGGGTCCCGATTCTTTTGCACACCCCTACTAGGGATGAGGAAAAGTGACACTATGGCCTAGCTGTTGATGAGATTTATTATAACTGGCATTACACAATATGCTTTTATTGAAAGGAAAGTTCTTTGGAAATGTTGTGCAGAAATAGAGCTCCTGGTAATTTCTACCCAAGCCCATCAATGTCCCAATCGAAGGGACCTAAAAGAGACAGACATCAGAATAAAAAAAGACTTAAAAAGAGTTGTCTTCACAAATTTTAGACCCGAAATGAGATTAAATTTGAAATCATGAATAAATAAGTCATTTTTTAATATGATGGAAGGGCTACGCTCAATATCCCCAATTTTAGCAACCGAAGTATCACTACCATTTGGAAGACAAACGGAGGTAAGAGGTGATGAATTGTCTATTTTTGAAAAGAAACATTCATTATAGACTATGTGATCACTAGCACCTGAATCAATAATACATGCTTTGTTCAAAATATTGCTCATCAAACAATAGGAAATACCTATATAACTAGCCGTCTTTTCTTGAATTCCCATATGATTTAAAGCCCTCATGATTTGTTGGAGCTAATCATTGTTGATAATTTGCTGCAACAGAAAGGTCTTGTTTCTTATTTTCTTCCAGCCTTCCATGCAATTTCCAATAATTTTCTTGAATGTGGTAAGGTTTTTTGCAAGAATAAAAAAATTTATCTTTCCTCTTGTTGGGATTAGCTTTTTTTGATGATGTGACAGGATTATGGTCGTTCGATCATTTCTAGGTGGGTGTTCACATAACCTGATGTGGATTGTCAAGTCAGGGCATGGCAAGGACAAAAGGTGAGTCGTCCCATCTCACTAAAGAGCCTGCATTGTCCGATCCCAAGATCAAATGTCGCCCGTTCATTTCTTGTGTGTATCTCGAGCCATTTGGTCGTGTAAATGTATCCTGGCTGTCCGTTAGAGAGAAGTAAAGGGCATCTTCTTCTTCATGTAACCCTAGCGTCGTTCTTGGGGTTCTCGGTTGTCCTCCATGGCTGAACCTTGACATCATTGTTCATTGCTATGGCAAAGCTTTGGCGGCAAGAATGACACGGTCATCCATCTACACATACTCGAACGACGCCTTTCTCTAGGATTCTTCTTGAAGCGCAGGCTGACATATGTGGTTGAGCGGAGGAATAGGGTCCATGACCAAAATCTGGTTCTAAAATGGTAAGTATGACTCATTTAGGACAAGTAGGAACCTTGCCACTTTCTCCCCCTCTTTCATGGCTCGGTATTAAGCCAAAGTTGTCTTTGGTCCCTCTAGTTTGTCTTTCGCCATTTCAAGTTCATTCCATAATGCAGAAAATTAGTTGAAGATGACTGAGATCGACAAATTCCCTTACTTGAGCTCTGACAGGGCTTGATTCAATGAGAAAATCTTAGCCCTATCTAATTTCGCATACATCTCTCGTAGGTTTTCCCAAAAAAATTTCTCGTCTTTGGTTGGGGGTATTCCAATAGTGACCTCCGGCGTGAGGCAATTTCCTATCTAGGTTTGAATGAGTTGATTGCATTTCCTCAATTATTGTGCAAGTTGGTCGTTAGATGGAATCGGGACGGTACTGTCCAAAAGTCCTTCTTTATCCTTGGTCATAAGCACTCGCTGGAGCTCATGAGATCACAAGGAGTAGTTTTTCAGTCTCGGAAGTTTCTACAAGATGAGTCGTAGTTTGGGTTTCTCGGCGGTGAATGCGTACAATGGATTTCTAGGTTCTGGCCAGTTGTCGTCATCGGTGAGACCTATGAAAGGGAAAAATCCGAGTCCATAAGTTGGGTAGGGATTGCCTCTGAAACCGGGTGGACTCATCCCACTATGACCCGGAAAGGATTGACTTGACCCATAAGTAGGGCCGAGCCTGGCAACATGTGGTGGATGTGGCGGGCTTTCTTCTAACCCACCGTTCTTTCTAAGCTCCACGGGACTAGGGTTCTGAATTGGGCCTCCTTGGTTCGTTGGACTGGCACAGGTACCCACTGAGTATATGGGTCTGAAAAAATATTTTTAGGTTGGAGCCTTGAATTGGGTTGTATAGGGCCAAATTGACCCTCATTCTCTTATGGATTTATTTGGTGTTTTGCAAGAACATCGTCTCTTTTCTGATTGTTGAGAGATTGTTCATTGCCCTTAGAGATGCCATAATTTGAATCTTGATTCTTTCACATGATACCTCCCTAAAGAGAATCAAGACGTTGGTATGGCGGAAGCTAGGCCTAGGTAGGAGGCTCTGATATCATGTCAGGAAAGTAAAAAGTTATTGGGATTTGGAAAAATTGCATATTGCTTTCTTAATCTTTTAATATATAATTACAACCCTATTTATAATACAAGAGGTCCAAATGTATAAGGATAGAAAAATATACATAATATCACAAAAAGATGTACATAATATCCAAAAAAAATTTCCCACAATCAAGATTGATCGAGATCAATTAGTATTAGTGACAATATCTTCAACATGCATCGTTGGAATTATGCGTGCATTTCCACAAGAATAGTAACTCCAATCAAAATCTAGAAGTAATCTATCCGACCATTCATGGGGAAGAAATTTGTTTTCCACCAATGGTTTCCATTGTGGTTGTTGAGCTGAACGAGTTCAACAAGAGCTGCTTCATAACGTTTCTGATCAGTTCTGCATAGATCAAGGATCATAGTCTATGAACCATGCACATTCACGCTCATTGATTTAAATCCACATGATCCACGGACATGATTGACCCCATCTACTAGGATTCAGGTTTAGGCAAGAATTTCTCTGTCTTAGTTTCATGATGGACTATAAATTGATCCTTGGAGCCCTCGCCAACCGGTCAATTCAAAGAAGAGAAAGGAGTTAGATGGGAAAGTCTTGAGGTCGACGAATGCTTAGGAGTTCCTCAACATGCAAAAAAGTAAAGAAAGGAACCTCTTGGATCCTCGAAGAAATGATTCGGGGAATCGATTGTCGTTGGATCATAAACAAACGAATCTTAGGTCGTTCACAAAGATGTTGAGCGGATGATGGTGACTTTAAGGTGATGGCATTTGGCTTTCATGGCCAGAATAGTGCTCTGGATTCTATTGGTCCAGTTCGGCTTTGCCTAGGTCGGGATGGTACTCAACTGAAAAACATAGGAAGTTTCTGCCGTTGTCCAAATGCGGTTATTGCACTTCATGCTTCAGGGAAAGATGCCGAGCAAAAAGGGTGCTTTGAGCGTTAAGATTAGCAATAGAGGACATTTCTGTGACACGGTAATTCACTTTGCAAAGATAAAAAACTTGAGCTATTGCGTTATAGTGCAAAGTCGCATCCTTTAGGGTGCATCTTCTCCTAGTGGTGATCAGTGGACCGGGCCGAGCCCGTGTCGGTGGTAAGGTTGAGCCTAACTCACTCTCCCTGCCCGATGCTGACGAAAAGGAAAGATACGAATTATTTCTCAGATTAGGCTGGACTTAATAAATATGATACCATTAGGCCAAACCCACCAAAATGGGGAAGACTGCGTGCGCAGGCAGCCGACCTTGCTCATGATCAGGTCTGGTCTTTGCCGATAAAAACTCAGTCACTCGGCCGTTTTCTTCACTAATCAAAAGTTTTTGTTGGATACCGCATTCAAAATGATGGGGTCGAAAGTGCAATTCGTGCTGTTGCATAAAACGTGCAGACCCATTGCACCAGTCGATTCACAATTTCAAAGCTTCCAAGGTCTAAATCTGACTTCCAAAGCGACAGCCTTAAACATAAATCACCTGCATTCTTTGTCAAACTGCAAATCGTCGCTTGTGGATCGTAAGTGCTGAATCATGCTCCAAAGGAAAGTGCGCAAAAACCTGGGAAGCAACAAATAGAAGGGGTTTGTAAAAGTTTTGGAATTTCCATCAGCAACGGTCCTCTTCTTGCCGGACAAGGGCCAAACCCTAAATTTGGTCTCATTTCCCATTTATCAGCTAACAAAAAATGATACGAAGAAGAAAGGACTGGCGCAGGTGGTGTGTAGACTTGGAAATGCATTTATTTGTTTTACATAAAATGTGCAAACCCATTGCAGAGATAATATTGAGTAAACTCATAAATAACAGAGACTATCAGATTGAGAGGAAGAGAGAAATATGAAATTCTGGCTCTTTCAATCAGAACCCTCTTAAACTCGTAGGAAAGGGGAATTCCAATATGTCAATGGAGCTACATTACCACAGGCCTGGAAAATCACCGGCAAAAATCAAATTCACTTGACCTAGTCGCTAACAATTGGAATAAAGAGGGAGAAAACCCATAGCAGAAGTTGCAGTCTGGTATCACCAACAACAATATCAAGAAATGTTTTATGTGTTCTATCTGCTGCAGCATCAGTATCGTAATCATTCACAGAGGACCTCTCAAGGCTTAAGAGAAAGTGCCAACCCAAATTTGGGATATTTATCCAAGGCCTTGGTGTCGAAAGCTCCAGAAATAGTTAAGTAGGACTTCGGTTTGAGCTCATGCTGTAGAAGAGCCCCGAGATTGCCATGATTGTTGAGTTTTGCCTTCACGATTGTGTTGGGGTCAACCAAGTAGGAACATCCAACAGTGAGGGTGTTCTCATTCGTGGAGAACTTTCTACTAATTTCACCCACAACAGCTCCCCTGTTCAGCTGATCTAGGTGGTGCATATAAGAAAACCTCAGCGAGTCACCTTTATCAGCCCTATATAAAGAAGAGGCTATGTTATTCTTCATCAAAAGGTATCTGGCACGGCTTAGAGGAACCATATGGAGGCCATTATATATCACCCATCAATAAAATTTCAATAGAAAGTCAATCTCTCCTGCGATTAAAACTTCTTGTCACCTTTGGAGGGTGTCCAAAAAGTAAATTTTTAATAATCTCTTTAATTATTCTTGTGTTTAATTGATATTCGTGGAATTTGACTTCCAAGTTATATCAATATCAATAAGCCATTCTTCAACGTTATCAGAACTAAACTAACAATCTCAAGCACACAAAGTTTTCGCCATCAACCTATGGTTAAGATGCCAATACTAGACATACTCACAAGATAACAGATGCATTGGAATTAGGCTTTGTCATGCTGACCCCAGCATTATACTTCACAAATTTATGAGAATATGTTGTGTAACTTGTCTCTGCCCCAAAAGCAATGCTTGGCGTGCCAATTGTCGCAGATACATCAACAACAGGGGACTGAGATGCTGTGACAGCCATGCTGAAAGTTGCATGTTCATGAAAATATTGTGCCTCCAACTAAAGAAACAGCAATAGGATGTCAGAAATTCTCTCCTTGTAGCAATAACTAGGAAACTCATGTTTAACAGAGTTGGTACCTTGCCAGCGTCATAATCAGGTAGCTTTAAGGAAGCAATAGCTCTTGTTGATGGCAAGATGTCTGTGACGATGAGGGTGGTTGAGATCTGCTGCACTAGTGAATTTCTTATTAGAAAAGAAGACGACATTGAATCCAAACTTTAAGAAGCAAAAGATGAGGAACTACATTTGATTCTGTGTCAACTTTGACATCAAGCACGGTGTTATCTCGCTTGTATTGTGCTGTCACATTCCCAGAGGACAGAGCTCCGTTCTTCCCCACAGTCGAGCTAAGGGCCTAAAGAAATTAAGTTAATATTTACATCACTCTCACAACTCAGGAAAAAGAGATGAACCACCCAACTGTATAATTTCACAAAGAAAGCAATAGTAAAAAGAGAAAACAAAATATCAAGGCACAGAGCTGATCAGTAAACCAAAAGCAGATGCCTCCAACACGATCAAAAGAAGAATGCATTCATGGTCACCATGAAAGAACCATAAATCAATTAGGTCAAGGAAACACATTAGACACCTGACATATGAGATAAGTGTAGCCCTATGCTGTTCTCAGCATCCTAACTCTTACACTGTTAAATAAAGAGAAAGAAAGTGAAAGGAGTTGTTTGGAAAGGATGGAAAATGAAAAGAATAAAATCAAATGATTCTTTTTCAATAAATCGTGCACAGATTGAACACTAGCTCAACCACACAATGCCTCAAAATAAGTGCAATCATAATAAGATGTTCATTCTTTTACCATTTGACTCCACTAATTGTCTATTTATGCAGCTGATGAAGCAACAAAGAACATCGAAAATTCATTCTTTCTAGAGAAAGTATTCAAGAAGCTATGTGTCAATCCTGCTTACATCTTTGAGGAAAAAAAGTGTGGACAATAGTCAAGCAGATAAAAAAAGCATCAATTTTTACTTGCCTAGGCATGGATTTAGATGCAAAATTGCTTCTCATTTTCATGTATTAATTTTACCATCACTCATTCTGGGAAGACAGCAAAGCAGCACTGACCCCATCTCTTCATACCAACAATAAAACATCGCAGCAAACTTCATAAGCAATATATTCTTAGCCCCTTTCCCTCTGTATAGAAGCCTTCCCCTCTTTGTCTTAATTAATACTAGTTTTTTTTTTTTTTTTTTTTTTTTCCAATGCCATTCTTCTCACAAAAGAGAAGAAAGAGCCATTACCAGTGCACGCAAAATTGAATTCAAGGCTATTCCATTTTTCCATCTATATAATTAAGACTTCTTTCTGTACAGAAGCTTTCCCCTCTTTGCCTTAATTAATACTAGTTTTTTTCCCCATCCCATTCTTCTCACAAAGGAGAATAAAGAGCCATTGCTAACGCAGGAAAAATTGAATCCAAGGCTATTACATTCTTCCATCTGTCTAATTAAGACTTTGATGCAAATGGTAGATTCGACAAAGTTTTCCGCACGCCCCAGCAGTAAATCTTGCTGGTCGCAACAAAATTGCAGACATTCTCAACTTCCTGTAACAGACATGAGCTCCAAACTCAAGCAACCAAAAAGAAAAAGACACTGCTAAATCCTCTCTGACTAGCTTCGCCGCCCTCGATTGATATGCATTCAGCACACGGCAAAAACACGGGAAGAGCAGCGTCGGGAGCGTACAAGGCGATTCGCAAAACGCAACTGGGACATTGCGCAAGTTCGGCAGCAATTGTGAACCGAAACAAATAAAATCAGGAAAAACTCGACGATAAAAAAATAACCAGAACGCGAAGCAAACACGAGGCGTCCGAGCACAAGGCCGAAGCGCACGGAATCAAGGAAAAGCGAAGCGGCATCGATTACCAGCCCGGTCTCGCTATCGCTGGCGAGAGTGAACTTCTGATCGGAGCTGTAGTCCTTCGCGAGCAAGTCTGCGAACGAACAAATCGACTCAAAAACCTCAAAAACCAGAAGCGCGCACGCGCGCAGAGAGAGAGAGAGAGAGAGAGAGAGAGAGAGAGGGAGAGGTACCTTTCGCCTTCTTTCCGAAATCGGAGAAGAGGGAGGGTCCTTTGCCGCTCATGCTTGTCCCGATCGGCGACGGCGGAGAATCCGGAAGAATCTTCTCGGCGACTGGAGATGGCGAAGGTCGAAGAAGAGAGAGAAACAGAGAAGGAGGGAGGGAGTGCGTACTGCGTAGGGTTTAGCTAAAACCCTTTAGAAAATTTCAGGCCGTTGTTTCCCACGGACCAAGCAAGCGGAGCAGGAAATCGAGAACCGCAAATGATATTTGCTGTTGCAGGTTCCTTTTATTTAGTTATTTAATTTTGCTCGATGGAATAAAAAAAAAGGGTGTTTCATTTGAAATTCAAAATAAAAATTGAGTCCCATTTTTTTTACCACGAATTAAAAGAAAATAGTCGATAATAGGTAACTTCGTCAATGATCAATCTTCCGACCAAAGGAAAAAAAAATCAATGATCAATATACTTTTAGGTACTTGATTAGGCCGCGCATGATAAGTATTTTTTCTCTATTCTTCAATTTTTTTGTTTCAAAAATAAGAATTTGTTTGATAGTGCAATTTAATTTTCTATTTCTGAAACAATTTTTTACTGCAAAAATAGATTTGTAACAGAAGTTAGAAATTAAAATTTTTTACATTTTTATTTCCAAAACAAAAATGAAATAAAAACTCTTTCCATTATTCGCTCTCACTACTAATAGTAATCGATTGCTACCACCGCTATTCACCTCGACATCGCTTGTTGCTATTTGAGAGGGAGAAATTATGTTTTGTCATCAAATAAATTTTTATTTCAAAAATATAAATTTTGTATCGTTATCAAACGTATGTTTTTGTTTAAAAGCTCATCCCAAAATTGAAATAGAAATGGTAGTGATCAACTTACTTTTTAGGTAAATTAAGGGTCAATATACCTTTATTTATTTATTTATTTATTTATTTATCTTGAATGACAAGTTATGTACGCGTACAAAACTGTGTTGGCAAATATGAGACAATAACCAATCATAGTAATTCAGTGACTTAATGCCATTAATTTTTTCTGATCAAGTAAAGTAATGCTCGGGAGTACCTCGAAAAAAAATCCTAAGAACAATACAAAGTGCATTGGAAATTGATTTACAAAACTTATTTTGTTTTAAAGGATGTGATATATTATTTGTCAAATTATATCTTGAGTTTGAGGTCGTGTACGGAACTTAGCCCGATCGGAGTAAACCGGTCCTTATGGGATGAGGCTTTCAAGAAAAGACCTAGTTGGACTTTGACTACCAAACCACCTTTAAAAATTTCATGCTTGAACCTCTTGTGCCAATTTTTGACCAAAAAAAAAAAAAAAAAAAAACCTCTTGTGCCAATTAGGTGTGCCGTGCACACACACATATGTATCAAGTTCCGTTTCTTTCACAGAAAATATAACATATCTAAAAGATATTTTCCGAGAAAATGACAATGAAAAATATTTTCCATAAAAAAAAAACTTTTTGTTTTTCAAAAGAGACATACACTATTAGCATGATATTAGGGATACTGGTGCTTGTCGCGACCCGATCTTGCCACCCTCAATCCCTCACCATTACGAGGAGAGAAAATGGGGAAATGTCAGATTTAGGGGTACTTGATTACGAGAGTTCCCTCACAGTTCATGTTACAAAAGACGTTATTACCTCACCTTTTAGATCAAACCTTTTGTGAGTTCTCTTCGAGATCGTAAGCTATTCCAAGCTCGTATCTTGCGTGACAGCGAAGTGTTGAGATCCATATCCACACAGGCGACACACCTCGGGAGAAGAGGTCGAGTGTGGATATTGGATTTAAGGGTATCTTTGCCATGGTAGCCCTCTCGACAGTATGCTTCGCCTTTAAGGATGACATCACTTCATCCTTTGAGATACTCCCATATCAAGTATGCTAAATCATAGTGAGTTTCATCAAAACTCGTACCCTGCACGACGGGTTTATTTATACGGTCTAATTGTTTATGACAACCTAAAAATAAAGCGGGAGTCGCCACTAGCCTCATTTTGGGGGTCGGCTAGAAAACCCAATTGAGGGTTGTGAGTGTTCCTTCGATTCCTATGCAATCAAATATTTAGATTTGAGGACTTTGGTTACGCTAAAATTTCTATTAGCATACTTTTGATACCTAAATAATATGTTGCGATTTCCTAACGTGTCCACCGGGCAAAAAGTCAGTTTTTGACCTAAGGTTGACTTTTAGTCAAAGGGTTAACTAAAAAGTCAATCATTTGACTTTTTGGATTTTTCTTGAAAATGAACTAAAAATTACTTAAAAACGACAATACAAAAGAAAGAAATTAAAAATGACACTTTTTGGCCGAGAAATGGGGCTCTGTCGCAATTGGAAACCCAAATTTCAATTTTTTACCTTTTATTGACGCGTTGACTAAAAATTAAGTGTTAAAAGTGCTATGTTAAATTATTTTCCAAATACTGAGGACCCAAACTCGAGCGTCTCAGATTTTACCTGCCTAATTGTCTGGAACCTAAGCCCAAGTGCTGAGATCTTGGTCGTAGGAGCTAGGTTTCTCGGACCTAGCCACTAAGGACCTGAATATGGGTGTTGAGTACCTAAGCCCAATCTCTTGGACCTAGGCTCTAGCATCGCAAACTAAGGTGCGGGAGCTTGGTGCCCAAGACCTAAGCTCAATCACACAATAAATGCTTAAGAGACTCGGTCACATCACAAACTCATAGTAATGGATTAATTAAATAAATTTTCAATGAGAAAAGTATGATCATTTTGAAGAGAAAAATGTAGATTAATGAATTTGAATTTTGAACAAACTCGACAAATTATGGATATTATTTCTAGCTTTGAATGAGTTAACAAGAATATTTTGACCAGAGAAGTAAAGCTCTTTAGAAAAATCCGACCTCGTGAGACAAAACGCTATTTTTTTGCTCTCAATTATTCACTGTTGTTGACACTCAATTCATTTAAACGAGCAAACAATTTCATTCTCACTCCTATTTTCAACCAGTCCCTGCGGCCACAATCAAGATGGTGAATTTTTCTCAGGAGAATTTCATCAAACATTTGCCTGCGGTGCATTCATTTCTTTCCCTACCTATCTTTGTTTCGTTGCAGTTTGTCGCTCTACCGAAAAACGATGATCGAACAATAAAATTAAAAGAAAAAGAAAATAAATCGGATACCGGATTTAAGTAGTTTAGTCGTAGTAATCTACGTCTACTATAATGAATTTCACTATAATTAGAGCGATATAATAAAGATTACACATTCAAGTCACTCAAACACTCTTAGTGTTTTCAAGCTCCAATTACACCCAATAACTTATATAATGTTTTGCCCAATAAATCCTTGTGAAATAATATTTCAATTTCACAAAAGAATGAACAAATCCTACTACAAGGACGCGCTATCAAATGCTAACCAATTATGATGCAATTCTCGACGATTCTCCAACAATTTGTGACAAGAACTTCCACAATTGGATGAGAACCAATTTTGAACGATCATGGTTTACTCTGCAAGGCGCCCCTAAAACCAAATCCTTTGAGAATATTTCTGTGTAAATCACTAACGAAAGACGTGGGAGTAAATGGTCAATGGAAGTCAACACTAAATTTTAATAGGAAAGAAATTTCCTTTTCCGTTGTTCTCTTTCTTCGCTTGACACATTGACCTAGTCAATGTTAGATTAAAACAACCTCAAGAGCTGAAGATCCCAAAAGATATTAGGAAAACTAACTACTAAGCTTGGCCTTAATTCTTTTTTCGATATTTAATTTTATCCGCAATTCAATTCGAATCGAATTTGTTCAATGATTTAAACTCAAGACGTATTTAATAATCTCCATCTTGGCTCATAAATCACAATCACTTCACCGAAAAATTCGAACTCTACCACTGCTCTCCCAAAGCCCCCAACGGGCTCAACCGCCATAGACGTCTTTCAAGTCCAAACCTCGCTTGGACTTCGCTGTAATCTAGGATCTCATCATGATACCAGCTTCACATGCACATTTAACTACTTTGTAAGGATTTTCTGACATAAGCTATTTTATCATAGATAAAATAAAACCATTGTTGCATCCATGTCTAGTAGGAGATTGAACACGTACCTTGTCAATATCAGTAGTTACAACAACCGTTGACTCTATATCCTCCACCTTGTGATAAGTACCAATCTATGTCTATTACTTCATTAGTACTCGTTACCTCAAGAGATTTTAGTTGTAACTCCACCTCAAGATGAACATTGCTCAAATCCGTGTAAACATTACTATAATCACTTCTAGCTAGAAGTATTGGAGATTCTTCAAATATAACTTCTTTTTTTTTTTTTTTTTTTTTTTGCTAATAACAGGTGAATTTAATTTTAGATACTACAACTTATATTTCTACTTGCCTTGTGCATAACCTAGGAACATGCACTTTTTTACCCTTCCATCAAGCTTATGATCAGATAGCTCGCTCTGTTAAACGCATCCGTTAGGAACATGACATGGTCAATCAAATGTTCTAAGAATAAAATAATCAATAACATTATCCAACCACACTTATTCAGGGATCTGACATCTAATCGTAGTTGATGGGAATCCATTCATTAGATAGCTCGCTGTGTTAAACGCATCCGTCAGGAATCTCCTAGCATACCAGCACTAAAGATCATTAGTTCTACAACACGTTGTAGTTCATTAGCATTAATGTAGTGTCTCATTATGCCTTCCTTCATGCATAATTCATTTAACAACCTTGAGCAAAAGTTTACAATACCGTCAATCCGCATATGTTTGATCGTTTTACTAATCTCCTTTTTGATCAAAGCAAGCTACTGATCCTGATAACAACATCAAACTTGTACCTTAGCACAAACACCCATTTCCTTCAATAGTGATCAAAACTATTAGCATATATCTAACACTTTTCCTCAAAGGAAACCGCAACAACCTGCGATGTTCATGTAAATTAACTCTACAATTTTCGTGATTTTTTTTTTTTTTTTTTGCAGTCATATTGAATTGCACTTTTCACTATTGATCTAAATCATAGTACCTACATATATCTAGTTTGTTAGCAACATAACCACATAAGAGATTTTTTTCTAAGAATCTTCAGGTTTCTCTCACTAATATGCCCAAACGCATATGCCACAATTCATACTCTCAAACAGATGTATGTGACGCCTCCACGGTAAAATTAGTCATTGTTTTACCTTGAAACTCATATAAGCTATTGTGCTTAATTCTTCTCATTATCACTAAAACACCTTGAACAACTTTTAGAGACCCACATTTTGAAGTAGGGGCGTGCAACAAGAACTACGCGAGTTCGAAACTACCTGAATCGACGGGTTCTGGGTGGTTCCATAAGCTACGGTCTGATTCTCAATTCTAAGGTGGGAACCAAATAGACTAATTGTATATATAATATATTTTAAAATTTCTTAAGAAACCCTAATTCTCAATTTCCCTCAATCATTCGTTCATTTCTTACTCAAGACCCTCATTCTCACTTGCCTCTCTTATGCTCGTTGCTCAATGATGGCGCTCTCTCCCTCTTGCCTCATGCATCGCCCTCGACAACAATGATGATAGTCTCTCCCTCTTACCTCATGCATCGCCCTCAATAGCAATGACGACTCTTTCTCACTATCTTGCCTCATACATTACCCTCGAGTCTCGACGACTCTATTCCTCAATCATTATTTTCACGACTCTTGCTCGAGTCTCAGTTCTCACCTCACGCATTGCCCTCAACGACTCTTTCCCTCGACCATTATTTCCATGACTCAACTCTTGTTCAAGTCTCAGATCTCACCTCTCGTCTCTCGCACTGGAGTTAAGGATCTCCTATATAACAACGGCAAGCCCTATTCCTTCGCTTAGGGCTCTTAGGTTCACAGTTGCAGCACCTTCAAGGTATTATTCAATGCCCTCTCATGTATCCATCGTTCTTCATGTGTCTATGTGAATTGTGATTGATGGAACAATTACACGAGTGCTCGTTTATGTGTATTGTTGTAGATGTTTTGATGAATGCGATCATGTCTAGTTGATTTTTGCTGTAAGAAGTCTAGCTTGATTCGAATAAATAGTGTGAAGTGAAATAGCTAATGAACTTGATCAGGGAATTCTCACTATGAAGGCTAAAATTGTAGCTCTTTATCTTTTATAGCTGAAATACTGGATGTCATAATCTCTCTCTCTCTCTCTCTCTCTCTCTCTCTCTCTCTCGCTCTCTCTCTCTATGTAGAATGCACTATGTTGAATTCTCTTCCCATTTTTGTTTGTTTGCACCTTTTATGATCATGCTACTTCTTGAGTAATCTAATAATTCTTATTTTATGACTTACAATAGGATGTTGGTGTTTGAAATGAGTGAATCATTCAATAAAGCTAGTTGCTAAAGCTCCATAGGTTTACTTGGAATCTACTTTCGATGAGGCTTACAAAGTTGGATTATTAATAGATATGCATAGCACGTTTAGCAACACAAAAGCAGATAAACAAATAAATGATGTTTGAGGAAGATTTTTGTTTCTATTTGGAAATCATACTTATGTACATTTTGAGGATTATCTTTATAGAGTATTCTGCTTTAGCCCTGCATTATGTTTTTATTTTTATTTTTATTATTTTTTTTGGATGACCCAGGGAACCCCGCACGGCCGGCAGCCGGAGATAAACCACTGGGGGCGACACGTGCTAACCACCACACACATGCCACTGGGTAAGTCGCCGATATCTCACGCCAGCCTCCCTGTAACTTGCGTCGCAGGGGCTTCGAACTCCAGACCTCTCAGCGAAAGGAAGTCTGAAGTCTACCCAGCGGAGCCACCATGTTTTTATTTGCTATTCTTATTTATCAAACTTGTAAAATTGTGCTTGTTTTAGGCTTTTAGCTTAGGATCTTAGCTATGCTTTTGGCTTGAAGAAATGCTAAATTTGATAACTTCAATCTTTATTTTGTTTGATTCAGGTGATCTATTCAAAATTCAAATGTCAATGGAAGTGGACATGGACAAATCCAGTGATCCTATGAATCCAATAATGGACTCACTATAATATGAAGGTGAAAATGACGTCGAAAAGGCATTCGGCATGAACAAGTTACCTAAATCTTGTCCTTTTGGTAAGTAAAAATCAGCAATCTAGCTTCATTTTTGTAAAGGACAAATTGAGAATGCGAAAATTAATGTGTTTTGCATTTATTGTGGAGCCAAGTATAGTTATAATATTAATAACGGAACTTCAGCTATGTTGAAGCACTTTATAAGGTGCAACAAGTATTCCCGCAATTTAGGTGAGAAGTAAAAATTATTTGCTGCATGTAGAATAGATGGGACTCAAATGACACTAGGGTATACTACTAAAATTGGTAGTGCTAATGTCTTAATGACATGGAAATTTGATCAGAATGGGGGTATACGAATGCTTATTTGAATTATTATAATAGATGAACAACCTTTTTCAATGGTTGAGTGTGTCGGATTTCATGATTTTATTTATTAGTTACAGCCTCTCTTCAATTACATTTTATGATTTACTATGACTAGGGATTGCATGAAGTTATATCTTTACGAAAAAACAAGTTTGAAGACTTATTTTCACAAGCTTAAGTCTAGAGTCACACTCAAGACCGATATATGAAATTCTGTTAAGAACTTGAACTAATTATGTCTCATTGCACACTTTATTGATGACGACCGTAAATTACACAAAAGAATCATCACTTTTGTGGTGATGTCTAGTAATAAGAGTAAGAGTATTGGAAAAATTGTTGAAAAATGCATCAACAAGTAGGAAATAGAGAAAAAAAACTGTTTATAATTACTGTGGATAATACTAATTCATATGATGTTGCCATTGATTCTTTGAAAGAAAAATTATCAAGAGATAGGCTATTGATTATAAATGGAGATGTTTTACATATAAAGTACATGGCTCATGTATTGAATTTTCTTTGTGAGGGATGGATTGATTGTATATATTTGAACTGTGATTAAGTATGTAAGGAGTTCTTTTGTGAGATCTCAAACATTCCAAGATTGCATGAGGAGTGCAAGCATTACTCATAAGGGTTTAGTGTGTTTTGATGTCACAACTAGATGGAACTCCACCTACCTCATATGAGATACTACCTTAAAGTTTCAAAAAGCTTTTAAAAGGATAGAAGAAGATGATCCTTCTTTCTTAATCAAGCTTGACTATGAAACTCTTACATGAAGATTAGGAAAATATCAAAACTCTTTTAGTAATTTTAAAGAAGTTTTATGATGCCACCAAAAAGATGTATGAGACTCTGTATATCACTTTTAATAATTATTTTAATGAGATATCTACTTTATATAAAACTTTGAAACAAATGGAGAAGGCATTAAGTCTTAGGGTGAAAGTTATGGGTGCAAAGATGAAGCATAAATTTGACAAATATTATGGGAGTTTCGAAAAAGTAAATATGATTATGTTGATTGTTGTAATATTGGATCCAAAGAAAAAAGATGAATTATGTGCCATATTGTTATAGACTAATTTATGATGATGGTGCAAAAGTTGATGAAATGTCCGATAAGGTGAGGATTATCTCGGAATGTTTGTTTCATTTTTATGAAAAATCTTATCTTGATATTTATGATAGAAATTTGGATGATCAATTTTTGATTGATACTAGCAATAGTTGGGATTTTATTAGTCATGAGAAGGGTAACAATGATGATCTTGTTTTGGTTGAGGATTTCACTTTGTATAAGGCATTCAAATCATTTTTACATGAGAAGAAAAAAGTGTGCCCGGGCAACTAATTTGAACTCGACAAGTATCTTAAAGCCAAACATAAAGAAAGTCGTAATCTTGACATTTTGATGTGGTAGAAAATTGCTGGCCGAAAGTTTAAAGTTCCCTCTTTGATGGCTTGGGATATTTTGTCAATTCCTTAACAACCGTTGCTTCGGAGTTGGCTTTTAGTTGTTGTATGCTTGATGACTTTCGAAGTTCTTTGACTCCTAAAGTGGGGGGAGCTTTGATTTGTGTTCAGGATTAGTTGAGATTGACTACCATGCTGATTAATATTGAAGAGTGCATCGAGAATGGAGAAAAGTTTGAGTGGGGAAGTTGTGGATATATCTTTTTAACTTGTAATTCTTTCGTATATGTAAGAAGAGATTGCTTTATTTAATATTTTGTTTTTCTTAGATATGGATAACGTTCACTCAGAGTTTATTGGTAAATAGAGTTTACAAGTTAGTGGAAGAAATATATATGTCAAGATTTTCCATTAATTATTTGAGTTCGATTTCTAGTAATTTTAGTTTAAAACTAATGTTCAATGATCATATATACTTTGCAGGACTATCCAAGTTGCATTTTGTTGTATTTTCACCGTAATAGTTCATTGAGAGCTATGAAACAACTATGATTGTAAGTTTTCAAGAGAATTTCCAGGTTGATAGCTTCGTACAAGTCAATTTAATGACATCCTCATGTTTGAATGAGAGTCTAACAAGGATGAAAAATTTATTGATGGAATATGCACATTTTAATGTTATCCGTAAATGCCTCTATGTAGTAGTATGTTTGAGTCCATCTCTCGTTGCTTTTGCAAAATGTCTATGAAGATATAAATGTTCATGGCTTGCTTAAATCTCAATGAACATATAGATTTCATCCAAGATACCTCTAGTCTTGATGATTTGCCAAGACCTCTAATGCCTTGTTAGTTTTCATTTGATCTCATGCCTTTGTGTTTTATTTTCATCATGACATACAAAACATAAATCTTTGGCATTGAGCAATGTCATGTAATTGACATGAACTGTGAAGAATACTTACCAATAAATATTTGGCATTGAGCAATGTCATGTGATTGTAAGTTTTTAGGTAACGTATAGATTACAACACGTTCAAGTGTGGTTCAAGGCTTTGAATCCTCCCAAGTTGCAACATTAATTAATTAATTTTTGGCTTGGAACAACAAACTTACCAATTTTACCTAACCAGGCTAGTCAGTTACTTCGGTTCCCAATTCCACCTTAGAACCGAATCGGACTAGGAACCGATCATGCTTATTCTGAAGTATACCAACATCCAATTGAATTTAAGGTACGTAAGGAAATCAATTTCTTTTTCAACTTTGGAATGTGCCACACTCTAGTCAATATCCTTGCGATACCATCATATATTCTAAATCTAACATCACCAACATCTAAAACATCGCACTTTGTGTTATTCCCCAATTGCACTTTACTATTATCCATGCATTGATAATTAGTAAGCTAGTTTCTATTTGGTGTAACATGAAACGAACAACCAAAATCTATAATCCATCCATCAAACGATTAATAATTAGTGATAGACAATACAAAATCAATACTATCCGGATTACCATCAGCTATAGCCACAACATTATCTGCAAAATTAACTACGATCCTTTTACTGTTTTTTAACTTAAGGTAATTCCTTCTAAAATATTTCCTCTTGCCACAGCTCCAATATATAGCACTATCAGTCCTCAACCGATTGTGTCTATTCATATTTATGCTCCTACCAACACATGTACTAGTTCTTCCTTTATTTTACTAAAGCAGTGGATATAAGTTCACCAAATCCCCTTCTATGGATGTCCTCACTCAGAATTAAATCTCAAATCACATCAAACATTAAACTTGTTGATCTAGAGGAATTACTAACAACAGTAACAGTAGTATTCTAACTATCAAGCAATGATGATAATAGAATCAAAGCATGTATCTCATCTTCAAGGCCAATCTTAATTGAACTCAATTGACTAACAATTACATTGAATTCATTTATATGATATACAACTAACACATCTTCGCTCATCTTTAAATTAAAACGAACGTCTCATGAAATAAACCTTGTTGATTGCAGAGAGCTTCTCATGCATATCTAACAAGGCTTTCATCAAACTTGCAATGGTATTCTCTTTTATGATGTTAAATGTGACGTTACGAGCCAACATCAGCTAAATAACACCCATAACTCATCTATCCAGTAATTCATAATTAGCTTGCTTCATCGTCTCTAACTTCTTTGTAGACGGGGGCATGTGTAGTTTCATCTAGTAGAGATAGTTTTCTATCTGTATCTTCCAAAAACTAAAATTCTTCTAATCAAATTTGTCGATTCCCACTTCTCCTTTTTCTATCGCCATTGATTCACTTCAAATCAAATTAGCCAAACCTGGGTCTGATATCAATCGAAGCGGAAAGTGAGCGATCAAACAATATAAGAAAATAAATTATACATCGGATTTACGTTATTCAATGGCAGTGATTTACATCCATAGAAGAGTAATAGTGAATTCCACTATAGATCAAGTGATATATGGAAATTACAACCATGCTCAAGTCATTCAAACACTCTTAGTATTTTCCAAAACCCCAATTATACCCAATAACTCGCGCACTATTTTGTCCCACAAATTCTCGCGAAATAATCTTTCAATCTCATGAAAATATTAATAAATCTTAATACAAGATCTAGCCATCAAATACTAACCAATCAAGATGCAATTCTCGAAAATTCTCCGACAATTTGCAATGAGAACTTTGACAATAGGATGAGAACCAATTTCAAATAATCATGGCTTACTCTGCTTGGTGCCCCTAATAATAAACACTAAGAATATTTATATGTGCAAGTCACCCCCTAAGGACGTGGGAATAAGTTGGTCAAAGGAAGTCAACATTGAATTTTGGCATGAAAGAAATTTCCTTTTCTATTGTTTTCTTTTGTTGCCTGGCATGTTGACCTAGTCAATGTCCGATTCGATTCATGTTGGACTTTCCCACCTCAAGAGCCGAAGATCCCGACCGATATTAGGAAAACTAATTACTAAACTTGGCCTTGGATTCTTTTAATGGTATTTAACTTGATCCACAATTCAATTCGGATCGAGTTTGTTCAATGATTCAAACTCGAAACATATTTCAACAAATTATTGACATCAAGTGCAAGATCTCCTTCGACGAGTTCCCATAGCTATCAAGGATAGTGACTTTCCTTACCTGTTGTGTTGTCTCCGTGTTTCTCTTTGTTATGCAAAGAAGACAACAGTTTTCGATGAAAACTTCGAAGGAAGGTTGGATGGTAATTTATGTGCTATTTTTTAAAATGCAAGTTTTGGGCTTGACTTGAAGGTTGAACTTTGCTACGAAGGTTCCATTATAAATCAACTATGGTTGACTTGAAGATTGATATTGAAATTTGCTATGTTTCATTGGAGATTTTGAGACGTGGGATAAGGTTGTTGCGTCCGAAGAAACTTGGATGATGATCTGAGTGGAGGTAGTGAGAAGATTGGGGGGGAGAGAGTGAGAGCGAGTGATGGTTGAAATGTACAAGAGTGCAAAGTTAGGAGAAAGAAGGATAATGATTATTTTTTTGACAATAGAAAAAGAAAGTCATTTTCTCTTGTTTTGAAGGTTTTTTTAATGATTTTTTTCTTGACTAATTTATTTCGTGCATCAAACGTCGAAAAATTTAATTATTTTTGTCAAAATTATTATTTGGGAGACGAACAGAGCACAAATCAATTATCCAAGGTTGACCGTAGAGCGAATCAAATGCAAGATTGACCGGGTAGTGGGAATCCTTAAAAAGGTGCTGCACAGTAGACTTGTTTCAGCCACATAAAAAAGAACAAAAAAGGTGGAGCACTCGTTTTAGCCGTGCAAAGGAATAGGAACACGCTGACAGAGTTTTGTCCAATCAAGGCATTTTCTTGCTGAAAACCATGAGCCTAGGATCTATTAGTAAATTATTTACGACTGATTGTCCGAGGAATAAGTATTAATATTAAATTTCTAGTATTTTTTTTATCATTATTTATTTATTTCTTTGGTAATTTCATTCACTCATATTGATTTAATTGTGAGATCCGTTAACTTTTTGGCATCATTTCATAATGTCATGTAAGATCGGTATTTAAACTGCCTATGATAAATTGGCCCAATCTGTTTGTTTGACACGAAAAAGGTGATTACTGGATTTTCTCCTAATGCGAGGGGATGTGAAGAAGCAGTGACATCCCGATCAGATAGGAAATAGGGGATTGTCCGCACTAAACCACGGGCAATGAGGGGGGTCTTTTCCAACGTGCATGCTTGTTGATGTTGACAGAGCAATCATTTGCGGTCAATGTACAAAGAGAGAGAAAGGTGAAGGGTGAGATTTGCAGGTTGTGGATTCTCCAATTCTCTCCCAAGACATCCAGAGGGGTTGTGAGAATCTATATAGATTTTTTTTTAATTGGATAGTATTAACAAAGACTTACATATATTGTATTAACATCAATTCAATTATAAACTTTTTAATTACACTAATGTAATCCTAAATCTTTTCACATAGATATCAATTAAGTACATCTAGCCAATTTAAATCGAAAATCGCTGATGTAGATGTTGAGACAGTCAATACGATGTTGATAGTTTTAATTATAGTTTAATAATATTGAATTTTTAAATTTTTTTTTTTTCTTTTTTCCCTCGATTTTGCTTGCTGCTTGCTAGCAAGGGCAAAGTGGTAGGGTTGCAATGGCCCTGAGCAAGGCTATTGCAGCCGTTCAATGGTTGGCGAGGGTTGCTAATGACCCTTGCTGGCCAAAATGAAGGGAAAAAGAAAGAAAGAAAATAAAAAAAAAAATACAATTATTAAAATATTGTTTAAAAATGTTCACGTTGCGTCGGCTATATCACATAGGATGACCGGCATTCACATTAGCAATTTGCAGCCTAAATTGATCGTATTGAATAAATTGGTACTATTGTGAAAAGATTTAGAACTAAATTGATCTAACTAAGAAGTTTAGAATTGAATTAGTATCGATACAATATAAGTTTAGGAAATTTTGGTGCTTTTTTTTTTTTTTTAAAATAGTCTTGATAAGATTAATATCGTTCAATGATTTGCAGGACATTTTATCTCGAATTGGAACCTAGACGCTTGAATTTCGTCTCTCGTTTCCTTTTCTTCTTTTTTTTTTTTTTTTTTTTTTTATCCGAAATCCAAATGAAACCATTCCTTTTCCACAAGAGTATTGATCGTGCAATTTTTGATGATTTAACACAACTGATCACATTGCAAATTCAAGGGGAAAAGAGGGTTTTGTTCATGAACTTGGACCCATGTTCCTGTTACATATCCCTTCATCATCAGTTCCACCAAAGTCAAAAAGCTTTCCCCTTCTCGAGCCCCTTCTCGAGTCCACGAATTGAAAGATCCGCGTTTTTCTTCTCGGCTCGATCCCGTTTCCCCTCAATCAAAACCCTAGCTCTCTAAAAAAAATATTTATGTCTCTTCACAACAGTCATCTCAAACCGCAACAGGTCTTATGGCGACGCCTACACCGATCAACCCGAAAGCACTTGCCGGAGCACCTGAGCCAATCGTCCTGGTGCAGTGAGATGCGGCAAGTGGCCCTCCGTGTCCACCACCTCCATCGTGGTCGGACCGCCCAAGTGGTTCATCAGGTAGGTCGCCGCCGACGCCGGCAGCAGAACGTCGTGAGCGGTCTGAATTATGCAACAGGGCACCGTCACGAGGCCCAGCACACCCCTTAGGTCGCTATTGAACACCGTGCGCAGCACAAAGAGAGATATGTCGGGCCTCATGTTGAACAAGGTCCGGCTGAACTCCTGGACGGCGGTCGGAACATCGGAACCCACGGCTAAGGGCGCATGACCGTTCACCCACGCCTCGTAATTCGACTGCATCGCCGTGAAAACTTGCTCGATCTGCTCTTGCTCGAACCCGCAATGGTAATCTTCATCGTTCAAGAACCTAATAACACACGTTCTTAGTGCTTGGGGTAGAAGTCGAAAAATCCACTTTGACATTGAACTAATTTAGTACTTGTCCTTATGTACGCATGAAAATCTTAAATTGAGGCGAGAAAATTCTAAAAGAATAGCTCAGTTAACGAGGACTTGCAAATTCTCACGTATGACATCGGGCTCTGATATCATTTATTCTCCTACCACTATCAATACAAGCACAAATCATTTCACTTATATTCCACAACCAATTGATTCGAGTCTACTTGAGTCCCGATTGTGCATACCTTGGAGAGGCTCCGATGAGGACAAGCTTGGTGAAGAGGCGCGGGCGGCGGATGGCCGCTAGGATTCCAATCATCGCCGACACTGAGTGCCCGACATACGCACAGCGGTCAATGCATAGGGTGTCAAGAATGGAGAGCAAGTCATCAACGTAGCCGTCAAGCGTGGAGTACCGCCGGAAATTGAAGTACCCCGGATTCACGCTGCCGGCGCACACGAGATCATAGAGGATGATGCGATAGTGCGAAAGGAAGTAGGGCAGGACGCGCTGCCACGCGGATTGGTCGGTCCCGAAGCCATGCGCGAGGACGAGGATCCGGTCGCCGTCCCCGACGACTCGGACGTTGAGGGCGTCCAGGAGGTTGTGGTTCATGAGTGTGGTTTAGAAAGAGGACACACAGGAGTTTACAGGCAATTCTGAGGGGGAAATGGGCATTTTTGGGGGCAGGTAGGCAAGTGTTCTGGAAGGGGTTGAGAGTGCTATTTATAGTGCTAAATTGAGGGCTTTTCTTCTCTGTATGCTAATAATTGCTTGGACTGGTTGTGTCATTAGATAAAGAGAAAGAGAAATGGAAAATGCTGGGGAGGACAATTTCCTTTTCGTAAAGTTGATGTCATTCAGAATGATGCCTCTCAACTGTTAAAAACCACGTTAGATTGGAGATTTCGTCTTCCAAGGAATAATGGCACATTAGCAATACGGTTTCACTGAAATTTAGCGTCAGTCGGTACTCGCAGACTTTTTGTCTCCTCCCCTTCTCTCTCTCACTCTCTCTCGCCCTCTCTCTCCGCTTAATGTCGGGCCCGACCTCTCCCTAGGTCAGGAAAGATGTCCTTCAAGGTCTAGAGGTGTGGGCTCCTCCATGTTCGCAAGCAAGAGCCGAAACGAGGCAAGATCTCAATGGCAATCTCAATGGCCATGGTAAGGCCGTTGAGATTGGGCTAGGAAGGTGTGGCTAAGGGCACGATGGTAGAGAGAGAGGGAGGTTGATGGTGGTAGGACCTCGACACATGGCCGCGGTTCGACCTCGAGACCATCCCACACGGAGGGGGGCGTGGCTAAGGGCACGATGGTGAAGAGAGAGGATTAATTGATAGGGTTTGGTGGAGATGTAAATCGGATGTGGCGAGAATTAGAATTGCAATGGACGTGAGTCATGATTTTGCGACAAAATAGAGATTGAGATTAAAGAAGGAGACGATTCATCTCTATGATTTAGTTTCTTCAGCGCTTTTTCAACTTATCTTAAAAAGTTAACTTTAGCAAAATAATCCTAGCATGAAACGAAAGATTGTATCGAAACAATTTAGAAGTTTGTACAATTCCAAAAGTCCACTGTACTGTACAGTTGATTCCTTCAATTTCGAAAGTCTCTTCTTCAATGGGAAGTCGAGGCCGACAGGACTGATCATTTGTCCTAAACGCTTGCCTGTAAATCCCGCCATTCATTCATGGATAACGTTGATGGGACGGCACCCCCCCACACCATCTCGCTTTCATGGCGCTGGTGTCATTGCATGTAGCGGAGCAAAATTGAGTGATGTTGCCAGGCAATACACAAGGGGCTGTCGTTTGGCCGACGATGAAGATAAGGAAGACGACACTGTAGATCGATCCGATCAATGTGATGGGAAGCTCGCAAACGCTGTCATTCGATATGATTTTTATAGGATCTCTTCTTATTACATTGAGCTAGTGCAGAGAAAGCACACCCCCATGTTGACATGGAATTTGACGGAGAAATAAAAGATAAGTTTGTCGAGTTGAAAAATTATTATTTTCGAGCTTGTTTGTTTAAGTAAAAGTAAAATATACCATTTTTACTTTCTAGCCAAAACTTGAACTATTATTGGAAATTTCAAAAATTTGCGTAAGAAAAATTGTCTTATGGGAAAAGATAAACTGTTATGAGAATAAAGACATTCAGATTTAATCTTTAAAGTTTTAAAGATTTAAGGAATTGTTTGCATATGATCATGATTCATCTTAAGAAAAGATTACGCTGAAACTCTTAAGACTTTTGCGCAAAATGCAATTGAATCCAAAATGTTTAAAATGCACAATTAAATCCTAATTTTTTTTTTTTTTTTTAAATATGGGCAGTTAAGTCCTAGCCTCATTGTTGATAGCGTCGCATCGCCAGAAACTCAAAACTTTCATCAAATTTAGCATGATTTGGACAACAATTATGTGAAAAGTATAGGGGATTTTCTTGCCCATGGACACTATCAGTGACAAGATTTGGACTTGATTTCATAGATTTCAGAATACTTAGGACTTACTTTCATTTTTTTTGAAATGTTTGAGCTCAACTTCACTCGTATCAAACATTTAAGATTCATAGGGTAATTTTTCCTGTTAATGACACAGGTGAGTTTTGTACATTATAACATTAACAATTTAAGATCAAAATTCTTTTTGAGTTTCCATTATTATATAGAGAGATATGCTTTGAGAGGAATGCCATCATATGACAGATGTTGAAATGACAAAAATCAAGAATCATGTGAATTCACTTTGTGTAGGCTAAAGATATTTGAGAATCTCAATGTATTGAGAGACTTTATAAATGGATGGAAAGAAAACGATTCCAAGGATCTCACATGTTACTTCTGACTCTGATACCATCTTAAATCGAATGCTCGAGAATGAGCAATATCTCTTTGCTGCAATGCTCAGCAAAACAGCTGGAGAGCATACAGTGCCCAAATCTCTGAGACAATCTTAGTTAGTGGTATTATATGAAAGGGAATCTGATTCAGTGGAGGTAGTCTTCCATCAAATAAGCTTCGCTAGTCTAAAGGCGTTAGTCCTTTTTCTTGGCCCTAGCAAATCCATTGGAGCGGAACTGATCAGTACTAGTCCAATTCAATTTTTGCCTTTAAAGCTTTCTAGCTTTGTATAGACTATTCTATTGTTAACAAGATAGAATAAGCATATTAAACAATTTCCTAGCATTGATGGTAACTAATTGGGAAGTCAGAAGATTCCATTTCATAAAGGGTAAGACGAAAAAGAACAAATCAAAATATACAAGTAAATGACTTAGTGTACATTTACTGAGGTCCAATGTGAGCTCCACAATGTTTAGTAATATATGCATGATCGGCTTGATCTAATAAATTACAACACACGTATTTCAACTATAAAATTCCTTTCAACCTATGTGTTTTTTGAAATATGTGGCAAAACCCGCTTTGTTAGTCCTTTAGTCATTCCCTCTCTCTTTTCTTTTATGGCTTTACGAAATGTGTTGTGTTAACTGATACCTAAATGGGAGGATGGGTTATGTGATTTATCGACATCAAAATTGCTTGCTTCATGTAGATATCCAACAAAGAAATCGGCAGTGATTGGAGACCCTTATCCTTCTTGCAACAAAAGGAAGAACATCAGGCAGAAAACTCAACATCCTTTCTGTCAAGTTCATGTCCCCATTACTTATCATTGTAGTGGCAGTCTACTTCAAAGCTGCAAAAACCCTAAACTGTTCAAAACCCTTTGATTCCTTCAATCACCTCTTGGATGCTCAAAACTTGGAAAGAAGCAAAATGATTAGCAACATGTGTTGCACAACGTGCGATTGGCACTTCAACTTTTCTCTTTTAATTCCTTTTTGGCCCCCAAAAAGAACTTTCTTATTTTCGGCCCCCACCAAAAACATGGAGGAACCTCTGGATAGTGGTCTTGAAGGTGAAGCATCATGGAAGGGCAGGGGCCCCAATCTCCAACACTGTCTTCTACTTGAAACAACGACGAGAGAGAGAGAGAGAGAGAGAGAGAGGAGAGGGAGGGAGGGAGATCTGTGACTGTGGAGGAATATTTAATGGGGATCTAGTGGCCGGTTGGATTGTTCATAGAACCTATTATCTTATCCATACCTTTCTTCTCAATTTCTCTGAGTCTTGCAAGTACCATGTAAAGTCCACTTCATGCGTCTGTGAGAAGGGGAGAATCTGCCCGACCATGTTTCAAGAGACATGAGATCTCGGATAAGTCTGTATAACGTCTTGGGACTGAGGTATTGGCTACGTCTTAACCTTTTAAAACCGATGTGAAAGATTTCGTTTTGACCATGTACCTCCCCGTGGATTCATGATGAGTTAACACGAAACTAATCCCTTGATTGGCGATGAACCGATGAGTTAATTGCCTAGCTAAAGAGAGAATCCAAGAAGGCTGGCTAAAGAGAATTACCCGAGACTTTTGTGTGAAATCAATAAACATTTAAGCTTCGTTGCACTTTTGATGGGGGGATATGATGTACGTTTTGACGAGGAGAGGAGCGAAGTCACGGGTCACTACTAAAAGTTGGGGAGTCTTTTCTTTTTCTATTATTAAAAAAGGTGGGAGAGACTCCCTATCTTATCTTCAGTTGGAAAATTTGTTCCAGAGTCTGGATTCGACACCCTCAATGACCTTTGTAAGTTAACCTCTCACTTGATTTGATATGGAAGACATTGAGAGTGGAGGACTCTTTTGGAGTCTCCCCTTCCACTTTTAGCGCACGCGCATGGTTGCCGTGGCCCTTTTTACTTATAAGTGGATTCCCTGACTCAGATTTGGGACTAATTGATTGCATATGAAAATTGAACTTTAATAGGCGGGCTTGTCGGGAAATTTGATTGCTGATGAATAACGATTGGTAGTTTATAGTTTATTGATGCGTGATGACAATTGATGTCCTTAGATATTATTTGCCCTTAGTTATTATTTGCCTCCAGTATTGTTACTACTGAGTTCAGAACAAATATACCTCCAGGATATACACAAAAATTACAGAGAAGCGAGTTCAGCGATTACCAATTTGAATGTATCGTCCAATTTCTGTTAGAAAAAAAGGTAAGAAGAGAAAATGTTGTGAATTAGAGAGAGTAATGAAGAAAATAAACTTGTTAAGACAATATATGATTTGGTCCTATTTACAAATAAACAACCCACACATCTCCAAGGAATACGTAGCTTATCATAACTATCATCACTTTTTATGATCAAGTACCACTTCCTTTCATGTCAACAATCACTTCTTTTCATATCCAATAATCACTTCTTTTTCAAATCTATCTCTTCTCTTAATTATGTGTAGATATCAAACTATTTCAATAGGGCCTAGGCAGGCCAAAGCAAGCATCGAGCCTGTAGTCGACTCTCAATGGATTCAATTATGTGGTATCTCTAGAATTCACAAGCCTCTCGACACGGGTCTTTCTTTGATATTAGTCATCACAACTACAATTTAGTTATATGTCAAAAATAAAGGAATGGCAAATAACCACAGCAAATAGAGACAACTAAAAGAGTAAGACCCCAATCAAAGAAATTGTAGCATACAACATTTGAACGAAAGCCAGCATTTAATTGGACTCTTCCCTTTGATTTGGCCTTTAAAGTAGGACCGGAAGAAAATAAATGGGATGTTTAGAAGGGGTCAGACTAGAAGAAATGAGATCGAGTGCAAGATACTTCTCTTTATCTCAGTGGTGGACTGATTTATCATATATAATTAGAGCAAAAGTCGCACTAACGATAATTACATGACATTTCATTTTATCTCTTTGATTGTCACGTGACACGACAGATGGCATACAGATGGCATAGTTTTGTCACTTGATACACATTCGATCAATAAATTTTTAGTGGAATAATTTTTTTTTTTTGGTAAAGGTAAGAAGATATATTGACTTTAAACCAGAAAGCTATATAGAGCTATACAGTCAGTACTTGGACCCAAAAACTTGCACTCACAGGGATAGAAGTTCGAGCGAGTGGAAGGGAACCAAGGTAAAATGAAACAAACCAAGCGGCTAAAGGAAAGGGCCAAACAGCAACCAAGGAAACTAGCTAGCCTACCCCAAAATAGAGAGCAAAGAGGGTATAGCAAACCCAAAAGCCCGCTCTAGGACAGGTAGAAAAGAAGGCGACAGTTGCCATAGAGAGGAGCGAAGACGTCCACTCCAAGCTTGCATAACAACATCTATGAATTGGAAAGAACCTCCGAAGATAGAAGTTGAAGGAGAAACCCCTACTCAAAAGCTGGAAGATCAAACAAGAAGATTAGTTCGCTAAAATGGAAGGATTGAGCGCCCAGCTTTGTAGCAGTCTTCTATTTGCAGCAGTGGGAGGAACATGATGGAAGGAAAAAGCTTTGTCCTTTATAACCCTTTCAAGACGTTCTTTCATGGCTGAGAGGCAAGGAGGTCTACCTTGGAAAAGTATGTTATTCCGCTCCATCCATATGATATTGCAAGGAGCGGCAAATCCGAACCTAGCAAGAGAGGAGCAAAAAGAAGTACCGAATAAGTACTTGATCGCCCAGAGCAAATTATCCACCCAAGATTTATTCCGCCAAGTGAAATTAAATCTAGTAGCCCAAAAAATGGTTAAGGCAGTAGGAATAAGGCAACCAAAAAATAAATGGTTGACCGAATCAGGTCGAGAAGAGCAAAAACCGCAATTCACAGCCGAGATACGGCCATGTGTGAGTAGTAGAACTTGAGTTGGTAGTCTGTCTTTTGTGATCAACCAAAGCAGAAATTGGTAGCGGGGAAGAAGTGAAGAGTTCCAAATGAATGGAGCCCACTGATTCAGTTGGCCTCTTGATCTAATAGCGTCCCACACTGAGGCTGTAGAGAAGTTGCCAGAAGGGTTGCTGAGCCAGGAGAAGTGATCGAGATCACCAGTTAGATGAGGAAGGGGGTTAGCTCAGGAGTTAATCACTTCCAAAACACCCGAAGAAGGGTCCGAAAAAGCCAAAAAGTCAGTAACGGTAGCTCCTTTGGGAAGTCGAGTTCGATAGATATCTGCATTGGAGAACAATAAGTTAAGCGGCCCTTTGGGATGCCAGTTGTCAAACCAAAAGGAAACCGAGCATCCATCCCCCACACGTCAGGAAAAGGACTTGCGTAACTCGCCACGGAGGTCTAGGATTTTCTTCTAGGACCAAGAACAAGTTGTAGGTTTAGAGACGAACCAAATATTTACATTCTTCAAGAAGACTAAATGGATCCATCTGCACCATAGGGATTCCTTGTTTGTGAATAAAAACCAAATGTGCCTTAGCATGGCAACCGTATTGCTTTCCCTTAGTCTTCGGATTCCCAGGCCTCCTTCAGACTTTGGGAGGCAAACGTCAGACCAAGCAACTTTGGCTCCACCCATGCCTAGGTTTGGACCCTTCCAAAAGAATTGTATCAAAATTCGCTCAATATTATCCAAGACCGATCTTGGTAGGATGAACACATTTGCCCAATAAACTTGAACAGAGTGGAGCACCGATCGGATGAGTTGTAATCAGCCTGCATAGGAGAGAAACCGTTGTGTCTACGATTGTACTCTTGAAGTGATGATGTTTACTAGAGCGATGCAATCAACTTTCCGAAGCCTGGACGAGATGACTGGAATTCCAAGATACCAGAATGGTAGGGATCCCTCCTCGAAGCCAAATAGAGAGATGAAGGCATTGCGGTAATTTGGGGTAGCCCTTGAGAAGTAGATCTCGCTTTTGAGGAGGTTCGGTTGAAGCCCAGACCAAAGGGAGAACTTGTCCAAACCCATTTTAAGGAGAGATAAGGCTAGCATAGATGCCTTCGAAAATAGCAATACATCGTTGGCAAAAAATAGATGAGAAAGTCTAGATGGTTTATATCTCTAGAAATATTGAAACAAGGGGTGGTCAGTTTGCATATTCAAAATGCCAGTGAAAACTTCCATGATAAGCGTAAAGAGATATGGCGACATGGGGTCTCCTTGTCTAATACCTCTATCACTAGGAAAAAATCCATGCAATTCACCGTTTAGAGAGATAGAAGTTTTTATCTTTTATTTGATTCAAAGGTTAGAAAATAAATAAAGAGAAATTATATGAAAGTTTCACTTATTATTGAACTTAAACTTTAAAAAAAAAAAAAAAAAAAGAGAGAGAGAAGAAGATTAATAACCTAGAAAGCATTTTCAATTATACTCTGTCATCTCCCAATCTTTACATTCCATTTATTATTGAACTTTAAATGTTAGAAAATAGATGAGAGGAAGTAAATATACGAATTACGAAGAGAGCCGTACCTAGTTGTGCTAAGTCTCACGATCCATGGACCGGTGGTTTTACTCGAGGCTTGGACTTTTAAAGTAAAATAAAACTATAAGTGCTTTTCCTTATGGGCAAATTACCATAAAACTCCTAAATTTATTGTACTTCAATTGTAACAATTTCAATTTGATCAATTTAATTCTAAATTTTTTTGTTATTTTGTCAATTTCATTCTAAAATTTTCAACTATGTCAATTTCATCCTAAGTTTTTTGAAAATTTTCCAATTTAGTCATTCGGGTCTACTCAGCACCGACAATCATACATGGAATAGGTGGAGCTGACTTGAATAATATGTAATGATTTTTATTCTTTTGATCTTTTTTTTTTCTAAAAAGAAGAGAAAAATAGAAAGAAAACAAGAAAAAGGGACAGCGCGAAAGAAGTTGAGAACCCAGAACGTGCAAAAGGTTCCCTTTTACGTGGCAAGGGCCGTACCAATAATTGTGATGTTACCCCTATGGACAATTCCCCTCATTCAATCACAACCAACCAAAATGTTTTCTTCGGGCGACCAATCACGCTTGTCAAAGAACAGACGTCTTTACCTTAATCCTCATGAATAGGAATTCGTTCCATGAACATCCCCGTCTTTGTGTCCCAAGTCCTCCAAGTCGAAACCTACTGGCCGCCCCCTTTCCCGTGCTTCATATGCAAACTCCGATAGGCTAAACCACGAGGAGCTCATACCTGCTTTCCACACCGACGACGAGTTCTCGCTCAACTAGATCCTACTTCGTCCTCCCTGAGCCCCAAGCTCCGACGACGGCTCATGGTATCGGACATGGCGGCTCTCATCTTCGAGGGCGGTGTCGCTCTCTGGAAGGTGCCTAAGCGAGGTCGGGGGTCCGCAGGTGGAGGAAGACGCAGATCTCTCCAGACTTGGAATTGAACTTCGACGGACGTGACGTCAAATACAGGAGCAAAAAGTTCGTGGTCACCAACAATTCACTGTACGGTCCCCCGTGCAAGCTTTTCTCAGTTTAAATCCATAAAAAGAAAATTGTAGACTTTATCTTCGATTTGAAAGCAGCTCGCGGTTCATTCGTGTGGTAAGAAATTGAGCATGATGCATGAAACTGTGAAGTTGGAAAATGATTTTTACTTTTTAAATTAGAGTCTTTTTATGATTGAATTCAATTTTCTGGTTAACTGAAGTCCTTTTTTTTTAATTATTATTATTCGCTTATTTTCCACAACACTGGAAAAAGGGAAAAACAATTTCCAATAAAAAATTTCTTTCAAAAAAACAAAGCCTATAAGGAAAATGCTTTATATTTTACATAATAAATCCGAACGGTAAACAAGGGAAGTTATTTCAGTTAAAAAGTCATAAAATTCTCGCGCGTGAGAGTACCATATTTCATCATGCAGTGAGTGCGGTCAAATACGTAGATTTTATGCAAATGGGTAGAATTTAGGAAAAGTACCAAAAAAAGAGTCTTAAATTTAATCATAAATGTTTTAATTGTACTAATTTAGTCTTGATTAATACTAATTGAATATATCTAGTCAATTTAGATTAGAAATTGCAGACATGAACGCTAGTCATCCTATATGGTGTAACTAACGTTAACATAAATATTTTTTTTTTAATTTTGAATAAATTTGCAAAATTTTTATTAATTTTTGCTATCCTTTTTATCTTCCTTCCCTTTGCTCATCCTCTCTGGCAATAGAGTTTAGTGAATGTAGGGCACCACTCCTCCATTCGCAATGGTTACAGAACCCAGGGGCTTGCTCAAATCCTCATAGTTCCTGACTACAATTGGATGTGCCTCAAGACAATCTTGCTCTTCTTGTTGTCTCCTGCGGCATTTCTAGCAAATTCCAACAACTAAACCCATCCAAACAAGCTTCATTTGGCTATTTTAAGTTGGAAATTGATAATGTGAACTCTGACCACTTTACGTGGCACGGCTAAGAATAACGTTGACATTGTTAAAATTTTCAAATATATTTTTTTCAATTTTGTATAAATTTAATCTTTTCTTCTTCTTTTTCTCCCTTCTCGCTCCTCATTGCAAGCTAGATGTGCCTTGAGACAATCTTGTTCTTCTCGATGTCTCTCGCAACATTTCCAATAAGCCCAAAACCTAAACCCATCCAAACAAGCTTCATTCAGTCAATTTAAGTCAGAAATTGCTAACATGAATATTGAATGTCTTGCATGATAAGGCTAGTGCTAGTGTGAATTTTTTTAAATTTAAATATTTTTTCAATTATTTTTTTTTTCTTTCCCCTTATTTCCCTCATTTCCCTTTGCCCATCTTCCTCGGCAAAAGAGTTTGGTGAAAGTAAGGCAACACTCCTTCATTAGCAATGGTCACACAACCTAGGAACTTGCTCGATTCCTCATCATTCCTCACTATTGGCACCTGAATTTTTGCCAATTTGCATTTGAAACGATAACAAAACAATAAAAATAACCAAAAACTTTGTAAAAAAATAAAAATAAAAAGGCTTCATGCCCATTTGATCAAAAGAACATGAGCGCGGCCCATCCGCATCACTTGGACTTCAGCATCCCAGAAAGCCCATGAAAACAATTCAATTCATAAGATAGAGAGAGCCCATCCAAAGCCCAGGTCCAAAAAAGAAAGAACACAAGAGGGGAGAGATCGAACCCAAAATGAGCTTCGAGGACACCGATCAACGCTGGAAATCCGCCGTCTACGGTCACCCGCATTCGCCGGCGACCGCTTTCCGCCGCACGCCACCGGAGTTACGGATTTAAAGAGAGGCCTTCGTACACACACATCCGTCAAAGAAGCGAGAACTCGACGTCCGCTACCTACAAATCGAAATCCCTTTCGGTTTGCTTTCCGTCATCTTCAATGGCCGGAGAACCATCACCGTCATCTATCTTCGCAGCTCTATGCTTTTGCATGCGGAAATCTCGAAGCGGTGAGATCGCGTGCTCAAGGCTCGTTCGTCAGTCATCCTGATCCTTCGCGGCGACCAAGATCTCTCCATGGTCAATTCGGCTCCCGTTTGTAGCTCCATTTGGCTTGTTGACCAGAGGAGTCGATCTTGGGTGAAAGAGATCATCTAGACATTGATCAAAGGCTCCCGAAGCGGTTCTTTTGCTTCACTCTCGATTTCCGATGTCCTTAATCCGTTTAAGGTATCGTCACGCTGAACTCAATCTGTCTGTCCATGTTTTCAGGCCGTGAATTCCCGAAAAGCTCATTGACTCGTTCGCAACTTCTCCGCCGACCCCTATCATCTGTGACAACACCTCGTGGCCAGAGAGATTCCGAGGCACGTATATCATTGCTTTGTTTTACTAAGTTGAATTCGAGATTTGTGATTGAGGCTTCGAGTACGATTAGAACGGAGATTGTGGATCTGTTGCTATGTTTAAAGACGTCCCGACGTCATTGCAATTGTCCGGATCGGAATTGACACTTCGATTATGACTTTGTGGTCTGTGTCTGAACCAATCACCAAGCGTTCGCTAAATGCCTGAACGATGTTGGGACGTCGGAATACAATTTTTAGATTTGGTGTCTGGAATGATCGTCGTGTTATGTACCTGTTCAACTCACTTACGTTGTCTCTGTTTCCAGTGATCTTAGACTATGGCCGAGGCATCTCCATGCCATGACTACTTGATTTATTGCTCAAATCGATCCATATATGCTGTCTCTAGTCCAGATATTCTGCCATGTATTGATTCACGTTAATTGAGTGGCTTGCATTGAAAAACTCTTTTGCTGCCGCTTTTGTTAAAGATCGGTCCCTCTAATCTTTGAGCCTGTTTGCACCCAAAAATGTCCGATTTTTAGTTATTGATATGTGATAAACAACATGAAGGAATTGTGAATGTAGAGTCCACAACCTCATATGCAACTGTCAAAGAATAGAGATAAAAAAAAGGGAAAATAGTAGAGAATATATTATTCAAGTATATTTGATCATTCATGGAGGAAGCCAATTGAATGAATTGAAAATTGGTTGATATCGCATGCTGTTTGATTATTTGGGGGAAATTACAAAAAAAGTCATAAACATATTGCTATTATGCCAATTCAGTTATAAACCTTTTCTTTTTTATCAATTCAGTCTTGAAATTCCCATTCTTAGTGGATTTTACCTTAGTGTGCCTACTAAGAAAGCTGTGGCACTTGTCGGTAGAAATGGATTCGGGAAAAGCAGCATCATTCCACTAATGGAATGGTTTTATGATCCTACTTTAGGTATGACAGCACATCCTAACTTTCAGTATTCCACCAAATGTTTCCATAAGATTTCCTTAACAACTTTAGCAACTATTTTTGCTTACAGATTCCAATTGTTTTCCCAATTTTTCTTGCAAGAGAAGTTCTTCTGAATGGTGTGAATATTAAAAACCTGAAACTAGCATGGTTAAGAAGTCAACTAGGTCTATTTACCTAGGAACCTGCTTTGCTAAGTCTTCGTATAAGAGATAACATAGCCTACGGACGCAATGCTTCATCAGATGAGATTGAAGAAGATTGATGGCTTGAAAAATCCAATTGACATGTTGACTAAGGTAGTAGACAGAAAGAAACATATTTTCTGTACTACTACCATTGGTATTACTCCATGTTGATTGATGAGGAGTATCGCAAAGGCACGAGTTTTTTAAGTACTAGTTCCTTTGAAAAAGATGGATGTAAAGTTGCTTGTGCTTGGGTATATTTGTCTTTAAGTGGGAGATTGTTATAGCTGAAGCCAAATATTTTTTATGGGCTTTTTTGTCTTTTCCATCATATTTGCTTTTAAGTTAAAAGTGATACATTTATATTAGCGATGGCAAGACGCTAGCCATTAAGACGTTGAAAAAGAAAATAGAAAAGCAAGAAAAAGAGAGAAGAAAAATGTGAGTTTTTTCTTTACGAAAGTTCTTAAATCACTTTGTGCCCTGATCTTGAGAGAAGATCATCGTTGTATTCCAATTTTTTTTTAAGTATAGTGGATTCGCAGAGTGCCTCTGCGTGGAGACGTAGCACAGGTTTGTGTAAACTTAGTTAACAAATTTTTTGCTGTGTTCTTCTGATTCAGTTCTTTTATTATTATATTTTACTTGGTGAATTGTTTGCAGCGTTATTTTTCTGGAATAGACGTGCGATTTCATAACACAGAGCACACATGTAACGTCGATATTTCTTGCGTTGGAACATTTTAAATGAAGTTCACCCAAATGGCCTAACATCATCATTGTCAAAAGACTATAACTCAGTAGCTATCACCTTGTTCTTCTTCTTCTCCTACTTCTTTACCATATAAATGAAGGCCTCATCCTTCGTCATCTCCCCCTCTTTTCTTATGCTCATCTCCTTCTTCCTCTTCATTGAATAGAATTAATAAAAACTCTTAGTAGCTATCACCTTCTTCTTCTTCTTCTTCTTCTTCTTTTCTTTTCTCGTTCTTTGAATAGAGCTGATATGAACTCTCCATAGCTCTCATCATCAACAAAAGGTAAATGATGATCATCATCCATGACTTCTTTCTTCTTGGGCCTACCATTAGACAATTTTTTAATATACTTTTCCTATAGGTACCGGGAATTGAATTGGGAACTGTTAGTTCCCAAAAAATTGGACCGGGAACCAAAACCTCCCTCCTTAGAATCGAGAACCACACTCACCCCTAGTTGGAATATGCACATAATACACACGATGCTGGCACAACACATGCACGATGCTAGCATGACACGTGCATAACACACTTAGGAGTCCATCACCTACTAAAACTCCAACGTTATCGTTGACTTCGATCTCAATATTTTATAATTCCTGCAAAGTAAGTCAATTGACACCTCATGTAAGTTAATCAATTGCGTAAAGTTGCAAAAGAAACTGTTTAAAGAGCCCAAGTATAATTGACAGGAAGCAATCCTGTTATCCAACCAAAGAGAGAATCATAGCATCAAAATAGGGGAAAAAAAACAGACACGCAAGAAAAAAAAAACATTTTGGAAACTTTAGTTGAAAGAATAATGAATAGTGACAAGAAACATTCCTTGCCTAGTTCATGAGTCACCGCTTTTTCTTCTATTTTAGTGGATAGTTCTACTATTTCAAGTAAGGGTCCCTCCTCTTCTTTTCCCCCATTTTTGCCACGGTCGTCTCCTTCTTCTCATTCATTAAATAGAATTAGTAAGAACTCCTGGTAGCTCTCACTTTCTTCTTCTTCTTCTAATTCTTTTCCGTATAAATGAAGGCCTCTTCCTCCTTCATCTCCCATTCTTTTGCGGTACTCGTCTCCTTCTTCCCCTTCATTGAATAGAATTAGTAAAAACTCTCGGTAGCTATCACCTTGTTCTTCTTCTTCTCCTACTTCTTTTACGTATAAATGAAGGCCTCCTCCTTCTTCATCTTCCCCTCTTTTGTTGTGCTCATCTCCTTCTTCCCCTTCATTGAATAAAATCAATAAAAACTCTCCGTAGCTATCACATTCTTCGTCTTCTTCTTCTCCTCGTTCTTTGAATGGAGATAATATAAACTCTTTATGACTCTCATCATCACCAAAAGGTACATATGACAATTATCATCCATGACTTCTTTCTTCTTGAGCCTACCATTAGACAATTTTTAAATATGTTTTTTTCTATAGGAAGTGGGAACCAAACTAGGAACCCCTGGTTCCCAAAAAAAGGGACTCGGGAACCGGAACTTCCCTCTTTAGAATTGGGAACCGTGCTCACCCCTAATTGGAATATGCACATAATACGCACGATACTAGCACTGCACATATACAACGCTAGCATGACATGTGCATAACACACTTAGGAGTCCAACGCCTGCTAGAAGTCTAACGTTATCGTTGACTTCGATCTCAATGTTTTCTAATCCTGCAAAATAAGTCAATTTGCACATCATGTAAGTCAATCAATTGAGTAAAATTGTAAGAGAAACTATTTAAAGAGCCCAAGTATAATTGACAAGAAGCAATCCCGTTGTCCAACCAAAGAAAGAATCATAGCATCAAAACAGGGGAAAAAAAGGACACGCAAAAAAAAAAAAAACATTTTGGGAACTTTAGTTGAAAGAATAACAAATAGTAACAAGCAAGCACACCCTGCCCAATTCATGAGTCACTGCTTCTTCTATTTCAGTGGATAATTCCACTATTTCAAGTAAGGGTCCCCCCTCCTCTTCTTCTTTTCCCCCACTTTTGCCGTACTCATCTCCTTCTTCTACTTCATTAAATAGAATTAGTAAGAACTCCTAGCAGCTCGCATTTTCTTCTTCTTCTCCTCATTCTTTTCCGTATAAATGAAGGCCGCCTCCTCCTTCGTCTCCCCTTCTTTTGCGGTGCTCGTCTCCTTTTTCCCCTTTATTGAATAGAATTAGTAAAAACTCTCGGTAGCTATCACATTGTTCTTCTTCTTCTCCTACTTCTTTTCCGTATAAATGAAGGCCTCCTCCTTCATCTCCCCCTCTTTTGTTGTGCCCATCCCCTTCTTCCCCTTCATTGAATAGAATCAATAAAAAGTCTCCGTAGCTATCACCTTCTTCTTTTTCTTCTTCTTCTTCTCCTCCTCATTCTTTGAATAGAGATAATATGAACTCTCTATAGCTCTCATCATCACCAAAAGGTACATGACGATCATCATCCATACTTCTTTTTTCTTGAGCCTACCATTAAACAATTTTTGAATATGTTTTTCCTATAGGAACAGGGAACCGAACTGGGAACCGCTGGTTCCCAAAAAAATGGACTCAGGAATCGGAAGTTCCCTCTTTAGAATCAGGAGCCGTGCTCACCCCTAGCTGGAATATGCACATAATACGCACGATATTGGCACGGCACATGCACGACGCTGGCACGGCACAAGCATAACACACTAAGGAGTTCAATGTCTGCTAGAAGTCCAACGTTATCGTTGACTTCAATCTCAATGTTTTATAATCCTGCAAAGTAAGTCAATTGGCACCTCATGTAAGTCAATCAATTGCATAAAGTTGTAAGATAAACTGTTTAAAGAGCCCAAGTATAATTGACAAGAAGCAATTCCGTTGTCCAACCAAAGAGAGAATCATATCATCAAAAAAAAAAAAAAAAAAAAAAAAAAGACACAAAAAAATATTTTGGAAACTTTAGTTGAAATAATAATAAATAGTAACAAGCAAACATACCCTGCCCAATTCATGAGTCATCGCTTCTTCTTCTATTTCAGTGGATAGTTACACTATTTCAAGTAAGGGTCCCTCCCCCTCTTCTTCTTCTCCCCCACTTTTGCTGTGCTCGTCTCCTTCTTCTCCTTCATTAAATAGAATTAGTAAGAACTCCCGATAGCTCTCACTTTCTTCCTCTTCTCCTCATTCTTTTTCGTATAAATGAAGGCCTCCTCCTTTTTCATCTCCCATTCTTTTGCGGTGCTCATCTCCTTCTTCTCCTTCATTGAATAGAATTAGTAAACACTCTCGGTAGCTATCACCTTGTTCTTCTTCTTCTCCTACTTCTTTTCTGTATAAATGAAGGCCTCCTCCTTCTTCATCTCCCCCTCTTTTGTTGTGCTCATCTCCTTCTTCCCCTTCATTGAATAGAATCAATAAAAACTCTCCGTAGCTATCACATTCTTGTTCTTATTCTTCTTATTCTTCTTATTCTCCTCGTTCTTTGAATGGAGATAATATGAACTCTTTATAACTCTCATCATCACCAAAAGGTACATTACAATTATCATCCATGACTTCTTTTTTCTTGAGCCTACCATTAGACAATTTCTTAATATGTTTTTCCTATAGGAATCGAGAACCAAACTGGGAACTGCTGGTTTCCAAAAAAATGAACCTTGGAACCGGAATTTCCCTCTTTAGAACTGGGAACGTTGTGACGTCCCAGGGCGTCACGTACTAAGCGCAAGCGGAATTAAATATTTTTATAATTTAAAAATATATCCAACTAGTCAATCACACTTCATACTAATTATCATATAACATTTAACATTGACGGTTAGCATGTATAACATGGATTATTTAAAAATCCCTAAATATGTAACATGAGAATTAACCTGTAATTCACCTTTTAAACATTCACACATATAAGAAATTAAACTTGAGCATGAAAGGCTTCCTTTTATTTACCATCACCGGGCTTAACAAAATCTATCCACATGAACTTTTCTTTGATATGTTCCTCGCCTAACTATTTACATTATATACAATACAAAAGTTAAGGCGCAACAAAGTCGGGGATAGGGGTAAGGGTGGCTACTCCGCGTACATCCCAAACCAGCCCACATCAAAAGAAAACAACAAAAGTCTATTCTCAAGCCTTCCATGAACCCTGGCGTCTAAGCGCCATCCATCCCGCCTCCTGGTCCACCGGCCTCAAAAGGTAACGGACCATAGATATCATCCTCGTGCTTGACAAACCATGCCACGAACTTCATTGGAATCAGACTAGCTCTACCGTCATCCATCCATAATATCGCTTCATACTTGGTAAACACCATATCTATATCAGGGTCATACACGTCCAGGAAAGAAACATCAATGTTGGCTATCACTCCATACCGAGCAACTGGCGGCACATCCATACTTTCAATCTGAAAATGTAAGGTATGAGCAAACATCCTTGCCCAGTAAAGAATAACAAAACTCTATTCTGAAATAATCCATAGCTATCAAAGTCACAAGCAAACTATCCAACCAATAGGATTCTAAGAAAACATATAGCAAGCATAAACAGTATTAATGCATCGTGTAAGAAATCACCTGACATGCATCCATCCTAAGCTTATCCTTCACAAATTCAACTACAATGCAAATATGATAGATGAACTCACTCGCCATATATAATTAACTTATAGTGTGCATAAAAATCCACCCTCGAATCAGTCACAACCGGGAAGCTACCGGCCTGATCGAGTCACTTCCGAAGGTACGTTATCCGGACTTCCACAATACCTCTAATTGTGGGCATCTCACTCCGAGGCATCCCGGTATCAACCAAACCGAGGTCCTCCCTGATCACACACAGGGGCATCTTACTCCGAGGCATCTCCGGCATCACACAGCCGAGGCATCCTTGATCACACACAAGGGCATCTCACTCCGAGGCATCTCCGGCATCACAGCCGAGGCATCCTTGATCACACACAAGGGCATCCCAAACTTCCGGGGCATCACCGGTAACTCGGTACCGATGGATCCGTTCACCTCATTAAACACACATTTCACACCACACCTTTGATTTAATGTGCATATCGTATGCAAAAGAAAAGACACCTAAGTATCTATCTAAGTCTCATGATCCTAGCACACGTGTGTGTCCGGATTATAAGATAAAATCCATCACGAACATGTCCCATACCATGCCGGACAAATATTTACCCCATAATCAAGCACTATGCTCCACACTCATTGCATACACATGAATCTAAGTGCAATTAAACCTCTATTGATGTATGAGACTCACTCAATCTTAACTAACATTTAATATAGGGTTTATTAGACTCCATGTTCAGCATACAAGTCCAAATTGTAAGTTATTACATCTAATATACATTCTCGGATACAAACAGTAATTTAGCTAATTGTGCAGTTTCGGTTTTTAAGCACTAAATAAATAACAATTCTTATCGAAATGCTACCAAATTTTAGTATGTTGTACTTAAGACATAGCTTAACATCTTTCATGAAGGAACTTAAGTCTAATTCTCACTGTATTAAGAGTAACAATTAACATCATCTTTGCTGAAATTCTGTTCTTAGTCCAGATTTTCTATTAACAAAGAAAAATCATTTCACCAATCAATTCTCATTCATTTAATCTCAAATTTTGACACGTTATTCCTTAAGATGTGTTTTACAACTTTCATTAAGGATTCTAAGTTCAATTCTCAACAGAAAATTACAGAATTTTCACACAATCGGCAAAGGTCATACAATTCTCACAAAAACAGCTTACTAAACTTACTAGTTTCACTTCTTTTCCATGTTATGAGTCCATATGGCTACAATTCCTTATACAACTCAATCCTATGGTTGATCTATCATGTAGAAAAGCTTCTTTCCTATTCCCATTAATGAACATGAATAAATTTACACACAAACAAAGCATTACTTGCACGATTTCATCAAAACCGAATGATATGACACGTTCGCCTCACTTTCAATTCATTTAAACCACTTTTCTTACTCAATCCTCACATCTAGAGGCTTCGGCACTTCCCCACAGCACCTCAAAATTTCACCATCAAGTCCTTTTTCCAATATTTAGTCCAATTCAAGGCTCGACTCAAAGCTTTAACACACCTGTGAACCGTATAGCAACATTATAAGCAAATCGGCACACTCGGCTTCCATCTAGGCGTCTCGCTCAACTAAACGACACTCCATGAACATAATTTCACATAAACACAGCACAATATTAACATGCAAGCAATTCTACACACAATCTAACACTCCTCAAGCTCAATCCAAGCATAAAACATCAACTAGAAACTAAATCCATCCTTGTATGGCTAGATTCGCATGATTCTTCGATAAATCAACGGATTTGTTTCAAACTAGAGTTAGATTATTCCTTACCTCGCTTCGGCTACAAATAGACACTTGGATTCTTCAAAATCAACTCAAAAATCTAGCATGCAAGATGAAGAAATCTTTGAATCCTCCTTGAGCAAGCTTCGGCCGAGAGAAATAAGGGAGAGAGAGTTTGTGTTTTTCGGTTTTCTTGAGTGTGGAGAGAGAGGATTTTGCTATTTATATGAAAGAATTAAACCTACAAGCTAGCCTAGATTAGAGGATAATGATTGGCAAGGTAATGATGGCTTTATGGTCGGTTTTGAAGAGAAAAACCGTGGGTACATATGCGTGCGTGAGATCCAAGAGAGAGAGAGAGAAGAAAAAAAATAGGTGTCGTGGCTTTGTGTGAGAAAAATCTTCGCCATTTGTCGATCGTCGATCATTACCAGTTAATCAGTGTCATTAGTTAGTTCATTAGCTTCAGATATTTTCATCTAATGGCATGTTGTTTCTACTTAATCTCAATCACACAAAATCATAACACATCAACTAAATAAAATTAGTCTAGAAAGAAATCAATCATAAAAGAACACTAAAATTATGAGTAATCCACTAACTATCTCATTTAACTAAAATTAATAAGTCTTAACTAAAAATTATAATCACTTGGGCCTAATTGTCTATTCCCGGCCCAACGGGCTCAATCTAAAATTATAAGGCCCACTAAACCTTATAAATCTTAAAATCCCGAACCTTGGCCCATCTCCAGCCAAATCCAAGCCCAGCTTTCTTGGCCCAATTCATAAGCTCGGTTCTAAATAAATATACGGCCCACCAAAATCCTTAGCCCACACGCTCCATAAGATCCAATGGGTTCACTTTCCGGCCCATTCTAAATAAATTAGATTTCTAAAAATCTAATTATGCTAACAACTATCGATCGGATTTTCGGGATGTCACAAACGCGCTCACCCCTAATTGGAATATGCACATGATACGCACGATACTAGCACGGTACATGCACGACGCTAGCATGACACGTGCATAACATGCTTAGCAGTCCAAGGCGTGCTAGAAGTCCAATGTTATCATTGACTTTGATCTCAATGTTTTCTAATCCTACAAAGTATGGCACCTCATTTAAGTTAATCAATTGTGTAAAGTTGTAAGAGAGTAACTGTTTAAAGAGCCCAAGTATAATTTACAAGAAGTAATCCCGTTGTCCAACCAAAAAGAGAATTATAGCATCAAAACAGGGGGAAAAAAAGACATGCAAAATAAAAAAAAAAAAAAAAAACATTTTAGGAACTTTAGTTGAAAGAATAACGAATAGTAACAAGCAAGCATACCCTGCCCAATTCATGAGTCACTACTTCTTCTTCTATTTCAGTAGATAATTCCACTATTTCAAGTAAGGGTCCCTCCTCCTCTTCTTCTTCTCCCCTACTTTTGCCGTGCTCGTCTCCTTCTTCTCCTTCATTAAATATAATTAATAAGAACTCCCGATAGCTCTCACTTTCTTCCTCTTCTTCTCTTCCTTCTTTTCCGTATAAATGAAGGCCTCCTCCTCCTTCATCTCCCCCTCTTTTGTTGTGCTCATTTCCTTCTTCCCCTTCATTAAATAGAATCAATAAAAACTCTCCGTAGCTATCACCTTCTTCTTCTTCTTCTTCTTCTTCTTCTTCTTCTTCTTCTTCTTTGAATAGAGATAATATGAACTCTCTATAGCTCTCATCATCACCAAAAGGTACATGAAGATCATCATCCATGACTGTTTTTTTTCTTGAGCCTACCATTAGACAATTTTTGAATATGCATTTCCTATAGGAATCGGGAACCGAACTGAGAATTGCTGGCTCCCAAAAACATGGACTCGGGAACCTGAACTTCCCTCTTTAGAACCGGGAACCGCATTCACCCCTAGTTGGAATATGCACATAATGCGCACGATACTAGCACGGCACATGCACGACGCTAGCATGACACGTGCATAACACACTAAGGAGTCCAACGCCTGCTAGAAGTCTAACATTATCGTTGACTTCGATCTCAATGTTTTCTAATCCTGCAAAGTAAGTCAATTGGCACCACGTGTAAGTCAATCAATTGCGTCAACTTGTAAGAGAAACTGTTTAAAGAGCCCAAGTATAATTGACAAGAAGCAATCCCGTTGTCCAACCAAAGAGAGAACCATAACATCAAAACAGGGGGAAAAAAAGACAAGCAAAAAAAAAAAAAAAAAAAAACATTTTGGGAACTCTAGTTGAAAGAATAACGGATAGTAACAAGCAAGCATATCCTGCACAATTCATGAGTCACTACTTCTTCTTCTATTTCAGTAGATAGTTCCACTATTTCAAGTAAGGTCCCTCCTCCTCTTCTTCTTCTCCCCCACTTTTGCCGTGCTTGTCTCCTTCTTCTCCTTCATTAAATAGAATTAGTAAGAACTCTTGGTAGCTTTCACATTGTTCCTCTTCTTCTCCTCCTTTTTCGTATCAATAAAGGTCTCCTCCTCCTTCATCTTCCCTTCTTTTACTGTGCTTGTCTTTTTCTTCCCCTTCGTTCAATAGTATTAGTAAAAATTGTCGGTAGCTATCACATTGTTCTTCTTCTTCTCCTACTTCTTTTCCGTATAAATGAAGGCCTTCTCCTTCATCTCCCCCTCTTTTGTTGTGCTCATCTCCTTCTTCCCCTTCATTGAATAGAATCAATAAAAACTCTCTGTAGCTATCACACTCTCCTTCTTCTCCTTCTTCTTCTTCTTCTCCTTGTTCTTTGAATAGAGATAATATGAACTCTCTATAGCTCTCATCATCACCAAAAGGTACATGACGATCATCATCCATGACTTCTTTCTTCTTGAGACTACTATTAGACAATTTTTTATTATGCTTTTCCTATAGGAACTAGGATCCGAACCGAGAACTGCTGGTTCCCAAAAAAATGGACCCAGGAAGTAGAACTTCCCTCTTTAGAATCGGGAACCGCGCTCACCTCTAGTTGGAATATCACGGAACATGCACGACGCTAGCACGACATGTACATAACACACTTAGGAGTCCAACGCCTACTAGAAGTCCAATGTTATCGTTGAGTTTGATCTCAATGTTTTGTAATCCTACAAAGAAAGTCAATTGGCACCTCATGTAAGTCAATCAATTACGTAAAGTTGTAAGAGAAACTATTTAAAGAGCCCAAGGAAGCAATCCCGTTGTCCAACCAAAGAGAGAATCAGAGCATCGAAACAGGGGAAAAAAACACGCCAAAAAAAAAAAACATTTTGGGAACTTTAGTTAAAAGAATAACGAATAGTAACAAGCAAGCATACCCTGCTCAACTCATGAGTCACTGCTTCTTCTTCTATTTCAGTAGATAGTTCCACTATTTCAAGCAAGGGTCCCTCCTCCTCTTCTTCTTCTCCTCCACTTTTGCCATGTTCGTCTCTTTCTTCTCCTTCATTAAATAGAATTAGTAAGAACTCCCGAGAGCTCTCACTTTCTTCTCTTTTCTCCTCATTCTTTTCCGTATAAATGAAGGCCTCCTCCTCCTTCATCTCCCCTTCTTTTGTGGAGCCCGTCTCCTTCTTCTCCTTCATTAAATAGAATTAGTAAAAACTCTCGATAGCTATCACCGTGTTCTTCTTCTTCTTCTCCTACTTCTTTTCAGTATAAATGAAGGCTTCCTCCTTCTTCATCTCCCTCTCTCTTGTTGTGCTCATCTCCTTCTTCCCCTTCATTGAATAGAATCAATAAAAACTCTCCATAGCTATCACCTTCTTCTTCTTCTTCTTCTTCTTCTTCTTCTTCCCTCATTCTTTAAATAGAGATAATATGAACTCTCTATAACTCTCATCATCACCAAAAGGTACATGATGATCATCACCCATGACTTCTTTCTTCTTGGGCCTACCATTAGACCTTTTTTTTAATATGCCTTTCCTATAGGAACCGAGAACCAAACTGGAACCGCTGCTTCCCAAAAAAATAGACCCAGGAATCAGAACTTCCCTCTTTAGAATCGAGAATCGCGCTCACCCCTAATTGGAATATGCACATAATACGCATGATGTTGGCACGGCACATGCATGATACTAGCACAACACGTGCATAACACAATTAGGAGTCCAACGCTTGCTAAAAGTCGAATGTTATCATTAACATCGATTTCAATGTTTTCTAATCCTTCAAAGTAAGTCAAATTGGCACCTCATGTAAGTCAATCAATTGCGTAAAGTTGCAAGAGAAACTGTTTAAAGAGCCCAAGTATAATTGACAAGAAGCAATCCCATTGTCTAACCAAAGAGAGAATCATAGCATCAAAACAAGGGGAAAAAAAGACGCCAAAAAAAAAAAAAAAAAAACGTTTTGGGAACTTTAGTTGAAAGAATAATGAATAGTAACGAGTAAGCATAGCCTACCCAGTTCATGAGTCATTGCTTCTTCTTCTATTTTAGTAGATAGTTTTACTATTTCAAGTAAGGGTCCCTTCTCCTCCTCTTCTTCTTCCCCACTTTTGCCGTGCTCGTCTCCTTCTTCTCTGTCATTAAATAGAATTAGTAAGAACTCCCGATAGCTTTCACTTTCTTCTTCTTCTCCTCATTCTTTTTCGTATAAATGAATGCCTCCTCCTCCTTCATCTCCCCTTCTTTTGCGGAGCTCGTCTCCTTCTTCTCATTCATTGAATAGAATTAGTAAAAACTCTCGGTAGCTATCACCTTGTTCTTCTTCTCCTCCTACTTCTTTTCTGTATAAATGAAGGCCTCCTCCTTTTTCATCTCTCCCTCTTTTGTTGTGCTCATCTCTTTCTTCCCCTTCAGTGAATAGAATCAATAAAAACTCTTCGTAACTATCACCTTCTTCTTATTCTTCTTCTTCTTCTTCTCCCCGTTCTTTCATGAACTCTCTATAGCTCTCATCATCACCAAAATATACATCACGATCATCATTCATGACTTCTTTTTTCTTGGGCCTACTATTAGACAATTTTTTAATATGCTTTTCCTATAGGAAGCGGGAACCGTTGGTTCCCAAAAAAAAGGACCTGGGAATCGGAACTTCTCTCTTTAGAACTGGGAGTTGGAATATGCACATAATACGCACGATACCGGCACCGCACATGCATGATGCTAGCACGATACGTGCATAACACACTTAGGAGTCCAATGCCTGCTAGAAGTCCAACATTATCGTTGACTTCGATTTCAATGTTTTCTAATCTTGCAAAGTAAGTCAATTGGCACCTCATGTAAGTCAATCAATTGCGTAAAGTTGCAAGAGAAACTATTTCAAGAGCGCAAGTATAATTGACAAGAAGCAATCCCGTTATCCAACTAAAGAGAGAATCATAGCATCAAAACAAGGGAAAAAAACATGCAAAAAAAAAAAAAAACATTTTGGGAATTTTAGTTGAAAGAATAATGAATAGTAACAAGCAAGTATACCCTGCCCAGTTCATGAGTCACTGCTTCTTCTTCTATTTTAGTAGATAGTTCCACTATTTCAAATAAGGGTCCCTCCTCCTCTTCTTCTTCTCCCCTACTTTTGCCGTGCTTGTCTCCTTCTTCTCCTTCATTAAAAATAATTAGTAAGAACTCCTGATAGCTCTTCTTCTTCTCCTCCTCCTTATTTTCCGTCTAAATGAAGGCCTTCTCCTTCTTCATCTCCCCCTCTTTTGCTTTGCAAGTCTCATTCTTCCCCTTCATTGAATAAAATTAGTAAAAACTCTCGGTACCTATCATCTTGTTCTTCTTCTTCTCCTACTTCTTTTCCGTATAAATGAAGGCCCCCTCCTCCATCTCCCCCTCTTTTATTGCGCTCATTTCCTTCCCCCCTTATTTGAATAGAATCAATAAAAATTCTCAGTAGCTATCACCTTCTTCTTCTTCTTCTTCTCCTCGTTCTTTGAATAGAGATAATATGAACTCTCTATAGCTCTCACCTTCTTCTTCTTCTTCTTCTTCTTCTTCTCTCTCCTCCTCATTCTTTGAATAAAGATAATATGAACTTTCTATAGCTCTCATCATCACCAAAATGTACATGACGATCATCATCCATGACTTCTTTCTTCTTGGGCCTACCATTAGACAATTTTTTAATATACTTTTCCTATGGGAATCGGGAACCGCTAGTTCCCCAAAAAAAGGACCCGAGAACCGGAACTTCCCTCTTTAGAACCAGGAAATACTCACCCCTAGTTGGAATATGCACATAATACGCACGATACTGGCACCCCACATGCACGATGCTAGCACGACACGTGCATAACACACTTAGGAGTCCAACGCTCGCTAGACCAAACCTGATAGGTCAGTCTGATCCGATTCCCAGTTTTAGGACCGTCCGGTCCAGTTCTTGGCCCAAGAATTGGAAATCGGTATTCTCAATTTGGTTTTCAATTCTTAGGTGGAACCAGATCGGACCAAGAATTGGACTGGACCAGGAATTGATTACCTCTAGGTGCAATGGCCAGTGTAGGTTTGTCGCCAAAAATAGTAAAACCCGAACAGTGTTAAGCTGTGTGACGAGAGAAAACGTTTCCTGATAGTCTACTCCATATATCTGCATGTTTCCCTTCACTATTGGCCCTACTTTTTATCTCTTGACGGATCCATCCCCCTTGTACTTAACCGAGAAGACCCATTTGCACCTCACTGTCTTCTTCCCTTCAGGCAACCGCACCAACTTCCAAGTCTTGTTCTTTTGCAACGCCTTCATTTCCTCCTCCACTGCCTAAACCCACTTTGGGTCTTCCAAAGCCTCTTACATCCCACTTAGGATGTGAACTGAAGATATATTTAACACAAACACCTTCAGTGGTTCTGATAGTGTTCTTGTCGAAACATAATTTGTAATAGAGTACTTGGATCTCTTCCCTTTTAGCATTCGAGGAGTACCGTTCAGGATGCTTGCCCCTATTATGTTTGTTAGATAACTTATATCCCACAGATAAATCAAAATCATCAAGCAAACAAGATTTAATAGTAAGAGAAGTAAGATTCAAGTGCTGAAGAAAAAGGGGACTATTTTTGTATATTTGGTCAATGTACACCCTCAATTGTCAATTGTAGAGCTTGCTCATTTTCACCTCTTTTACTAGTTGCTTTTCATTTTCTGGCAACATTCTCATCAGTTGTTGCTCATTGTCGAGCTGCACCTTTGACGTTCCTCTTCTCCTCCAGACATGACACCACTTACCTGCCACCAATTCACACTTTTTTCCTGTATCTCCCCTTGAAAAGAAGCATTGGTGCTCGGATAGAAAAATTCTAACTCAACAAACATGACATCCATTATCACATAGTTTCTTTTGGTAGTTAGATGATAGTAGTTTCTTTTGGTAGTTAGATGATAGTAGCGATAGCCCTTTTTATATGTGCCATATCCCAAGAAAACATATCGAACCGCACAAAAAACAAGTTGAATTCGGTGAGTCTTCAAAATATAGACATAAGCAACATATCCAAACACCCAAGGAGAAATAAGCAAGATATATAGTAAGGTTGCATGTGTAAACAATACTTACAAAGATGTCTTGAAATCCAATACCTTGGATGGCATTCGGTTTAGGAGGTGAATAGCTGTCGTAATTGTATTGTCCTAAAAGTATTTAGGAATGTGACCTTCAGTGAGAAGGACATGAGCCGTCTATAAGATGTGTTCATTCTTCCGCTTTGCTACTCCATTTCGGCTGTGGTGTGTCTAAGAACATGATGTCTCATGCAGTAGGCCATGTTCCTAAAAATATTCCTTTAGTTACACATTAGTGTACTCTCCATCATTATCACTTCTCAAAATTTGTAAGTTCCCACCAAACTATGTTTTTACCATTTTATGAAACACCCGAAAAACATTAGCCACCTCATCCTTATGGTTCAAAAAATAGAGCCAAGTCATTTTGGTTAGTCATCCACAAATATAACAAACCAACAAATTTTCGAAACTACAGTAATGGGAGAAGGCCCTCAACCATCATAATGGACTAAGGAAAATGCAACGCTACTCTTATTCAAAGTGATTGGAAATGACACACGATGGCTTTCAACCAAAATACAAATTTGACATTGAAAAATTAAATATGGTAAACTGGAAAATAATTCAGGAAATAAATATCTCATTTAGCCAACTGCCTTAATCGGTGATGCCATAGCCAGACCTGCATCTCCTTGCTACTAGATAAGTCTAGCATTTGGTGCACCCTCCCAGAACTGGTCATCCGAGTAATAGACCCCCTCTTAGTACCACGCCCAACTATCTCCTTCGTGAGAATATATTGAAAAAGACAATTGTGAATACATCATAATAACACAATTTAGATCTTCAACTGCTTGCCTCACTTATATCAATTTTTTGGACAAAGATGGCACAAGTAAATTAGTCGATACAAATATAGAAAGGGAAATAATAACAATTCCAACCTTTGTCACTAGATATACAACCTCATTAGCATTTGAAACATTTTTTTTACTTTGGTTTAGTAAGACTAACAAAATCATATGTTGTGAAGGTCATATGATCTGTAGCACCTGAATTAATTATCCATTGATTGCATTTATTGTGGGAGTTACTAATGAAAACATGACCATAATTACCTTCACCTCCACCGGTTAACTTACAGTTTGATTCTACCTGTGACATTAGTGATAGCTGAGCCTTCCCAATCATGAGTGATGCCTTTCCTTTTCCACCATTCACTGCACTATTTGCTTGTTTGCGTGCTTTTAGCTCATTCAATCAATCAGGATATCCAATCAATTTGAAACACGTCTCTTGGATATGCTTCAGACACCCACAATTAGAGCAACCACCAACTGCTATCGAGGAAGATTTGCTTTGCAGTGCTCCACTTAGTTGACCTCCTCCTATTAAACCACAAGCTCTGTCATTTGTAAAATCGGCATTTCCCAAGTTCAATCAAAGTCTGCAGTACAGATGGGAGTGTGGTATCTCCATGTGCTAGCATCACACTCTGTCGCGTGTCCTCCCGTCGAAAACGAGTATAGGCTTGCTCAACTGTAAGGAAAAAGGGTGTATCTTAAGCATGTCCACTCGAACTTTATCCAAATGGTCATCTAACCTGTCAAGGGAGATGTAGACTCAATCTTTTGAATAGCTTAATTATATCGCTCGATATCAGCAGGGCAAATCATCGGAATGGGTGGCGGAAGTCAATCTCTCTCTACAAACCTCGCAGACCATTATAATAGATCTCAGTAGGTCATCCAAATTGTCTCATCTTAGTCACACGCCATTTCAGATCATAAAACTGGGATGCATCAGTTCCATTAAAAAAAAAAAAAAAAAAATGGTAGCCATTGAATCATAAACTGCCTTCCTGGTTGTGAACTAGATAAAATTTCCAATCAATGTGGGTTCCATTGAGTTTATCAACCATCCCTTGACTGTGGAGTATGCTATTTTCCATTTGCGAAATTTAGGATCACTAGGTTCAGACTAAGGAAGGTCTCCATTGATGTACCTTAATTTAGGAGTATCAATGATTCGGTTTGATTTGATTTTTTGAAAAATCGAATAAAACCGAATCGTTAGGAAAACTACCTAACCAAACCAAATGAGACCTAAATTGAATACGCGGATTGATTCAATTTTCGGCTTTTGCATTTGTTTTTTCTTTCAATTGTATATTATAAGAGTAATTTTCCCAAGCCCCCGTTTGATTCGGATTTTCAATTTTGGGTTTTCGCTTTTGTTTTCTTTTTATTTTTTTGGTCGAATATTATAAGAGTAATTTTCTCAGGCCCCAGTTCAACGATTGGGTTCAGTTTGGTTCGGTTTGAATTTGTTATTTTCGCTTTTTTTTTGTCGTATATTTTCATATTGGTCCAACCCCAGTTTAATTAACGCCTTGCAAGATCACATTTTTCTAAACAGTTCACATCTTTAGATGATTATTGCAATTTGCAAGCACTTTCAAATTTGCATACCAACAATAATAAAACATGAGGATATTTAAAACTGATTGCGAGACATTGAACCTCAAAAAAACCAATTGGTTTACCCTAACCATGAGCACCAAACAAAAATTAACCAACAAAAAGAGGGGGAGAAACTCCATTCTTAAAGATCATGTGAAATGCCCATAACTTTAATAGGTTTAAGTACATAGCCCAAACTGACAAAAATCCTCATATCTTAGAGAAAATTTTCCGAGCCAAGCATTCATGTCGCTCTAAGTAAGACAGTTATCTTGATTTAGAACTTTCATTGGCTTGTTGAATATCTAGAATTCCAATACTTCTCGATTTCCTCAACTGTCCTTCCTGAAATTCTACCAACAATCAAAGACCACCTAATCATGAATGATATAGTTTCGGCCTAACGATATCATCTTCGTGAAAGAAGAAGAAAAGGAAATCATCAATAATAAAAGAAAAGCATAAAGGAAACAACAGAACAAAGTCTTACCTTTCTCCAACTAGATTGTGTTCTAATTATAACCATCTCCTCATATTCAAAAAAATCTATCTTTGATTCTTTGCTTCTCTTCTGCGATGAAATTGGATGAACTAATCATTCAAAAAAAAAAGCAAACTTCGATAAACTTCGCATCTCACCATTGAGGAGATCATCTGAATAATGAAGTGTGACAGAGATAGTGAGATGGTGAAAATAAGATAACCAGATGATAGCTTCAACCATTTAAAAATAGCTAAATAGTTGATTCCAAGCTAAAACCAACTGAGATGAATAAAAAAAATAAAGCATTATAAGCGAGCACACATATTTTATACACATATTTTACTTGACTCTAAATTTGTCAATCATCAAAAGAAATAGCTATTGAGTTCAAGTTTATGGTCGTAGTTGATAACTCTGAATTAAATTCACAATGAAAATGAGAATTGAAGTATCAATTATAATATTAAAAGACATAAATATTCCATGATTATTTTTTTCTCACCTAACTCAAAATTTTCAAGTTCTTCTAAGTCCTTCTCGATCGACTGTGAAAGTTATGCAGATTGTAGCCAATCTTGAGTGCATATAAGGGCTTCTACCATGATTGGGGTTAGGGAGCTACAAAACACGTCAAATATGTGACCTCTCGTGCTGAATGTTGACTCTGATGCTACAGTGGAGATGGGTACAACCAAAATATCTTGAGCAATGGAAAATAGGATCGGATATTTGGAAGAATTGACTTTCCACTAATTTAAAATATCAAAGATGGAGCTATACTGTTCATATAATTCTTCCAAATACTTATTTAATTTAGATTTTTCTTTTACATATTCTTGTCCCATTTGGCTAATATACATTGCAATCATAATGTCCGCACTAACCATAGGAGAAATTGACAAGTTCACTGTTCTTGTCAAATTTAATCTCACGTTGCTCTCGAGGCATGTACTGGTGCAATATTGCTCGAACAATAATGTTAGAGATTTTGTCACTCTATTTCGCAAAGTTTTTGCCAAGTTGCTTTCATACACTTGATAAATCATCCATTTCACATATTCCATCTTATGTCGAGGGTCAAGTATATATGCAATGAACCATGTTAGATTTATATTGTTCACATTGCCAAAATATTTATCAAACTTGATCTTTATTCTCTTGACTATTTCCTACAAACTTCTATCCTCATCCCTACAATATCTATCAATTATCATGGGATAGACATCTTTTGTTATATCATTGCAAGTGACATAAGAAAAGCCTGATACTTTCAAATTCTCTTCAAAAAAGGAAGAAATCGGCGGGCATAATCCCAATCATCATCAATAGGCAACCCTACCTTGGAAAGCTCTTCGGCAAATCTTCTATCTTGAATATCTAATGAGATAAAAGCATTTCGAAACCTTAAGGCCACTTCCAACATCAGGTATGTTGAGTCCCACTGAGTCTTCACATCCAAACATACAAGATTAGTGGACTCAATTTCTAGCAAAATGCATTCCTTAAACTGTTGCAACCACAAAGGAGAAGATCTCAACGTACAGCTGAGAATATTCTAACAACAGAATCATCTGTATCTTTCAAACTCTCTCACACAATCAAATTAAAAATATGACCACAACATCTCACATGGAGTAATTCACTTAATAATATCATAGCATTCCAAGAGTTAAGTCTTTTTTTCAAGTATTGAACTCTCGATTCATTGAAGCTAGCATTATCAATAGTGATGAAAAAAAATGCATTTGATCCCCCAACTAGTTAAGCATTTCTCAACCCATTTCCCTATCTCAGCCGAATATCCTGAGATATGACAAACATTCAAAATTTTCTTTTGTAACTTCCAATCAACGTCTATAAAAGAGCAGTAAGACAGATGAAACTTAGATTTTGATATGATATCCATGTGTCAGTCATAAGATAAACCCTTGGAGAAGTATTGGAAAAATATTTTTTCAATTTGCTTCTTTTCTCCAAGCATGATGTATAACAATCCTCCCTTAATGTGTTTTTTAAGGGGATTAAAAACTTCGGTTGGATTCTATTCACGAATTTCCGAAATGCCTTAAGTTCTACAAACTTGAAGGGTAGTTCATCAATAATAAACATCGTTGTCAGGTCTTTTCATCTAGCATTTTAATTAAATTTCCAATGACCAATTGAAATAGAACTAATAACCCCAACAAGTTCATTCGAGACACTTTTTTTGCCTTTTCTCCATATTCTCATATAGATAATTATTACATCTACCTATATGATTATGCATCGCACTAGTCCCTTGAGCACTAGAACAACCAATAATGGCCTCACAATATAAACATTCGGTTTTCTCTTGGCTATTTTCTATCATTTTAAAGTGTTCCCATACAACGGATCTCAGCCTTCTTCTATTTGTACCGCTAGATTCACTTGTTAAAGATTGGCTCATTGTATTTTTGGCTTTGCAAGTGATATTACTAGCTTGATAGGGGATCTACAAATGGGCATTGTAACAATATTTCAACGAAAGCAAGACTAGCATTTAATAGTTGCAACATATTAGAAGCATGCATTTATGTAAAGATGTATGGACAAGCTGTTTACTAATAAAAGGTTCTGTCGAGCAGCATCCTAAATAAAGAAATCAGCAAAAGTTGTTCAGCATAATGAATAAAAAATACAAGGGATAAGTGCTGTAGAAGTCCTAAAACTTGTCACGAAAATGCAATTGAGTCCTAAGTCCTAAGCAATTAAGTCATAAAACAAAATGTGTGCATATCCAACTCATCAACCATGTGCCTTTCATGGAGAGAGAGAGAGAGAGAGATTTGCGTAGATATGAGCCATACAATAGTTTTCTTGCTAGATTCTTGAAGTTCGCCAGCAGTCACAATCCAAGATATGATAGGCCTAAAATGTTCAAGCAACAAGCATTTCTCAATATTTATCAATATTGTTTACCATCACAGACTACTGTTATATCTCACTGAACAAGTATAAGTACCTTATGGAAGTTAAATATGAGGTCCAGATCACAAACTTGCAAGTCGTGAAAGAAATTGAGGTAAAATCAAGGACCTTTCATATGGACAAATTAGTATATACAGGTTCAAAAAAGTACAGCTATTCACTAACACTGCCGAAGTACCAGTCCAAAAACTCCACAAAATGATGAATTACTTCAAGAGTCTCTAGTTCATTATTGTCAGGATCAATGCACATGTAAAAAGAGAGACTCATATATCTACACAACATGATCAAGACGATAAAGCGCCACAACACAAGCCATTTAACTTTCTCATAGTACCTTTTGAAGACAACCTTTAAACCTCCCCACTCCATAAAATTGCACGGCTTAGGACCTCTATGAAGTATCAACCCACTGATATCTCGGATGACCTTCTCAGTTTAGATTCCCATCCATAGAAAGACGTGAGTCATAGTATTATTAAAATCAAGTGCAGACGACTGATATCTCAACAAAGCATTAATAAATAAGAATTCAAACGGTTTCAATTTTCAGCAAACAATTAATTTGTTATGACCTAGGGTAGCTCACGACAGAACTGTACATAGATTCAAAGCAACTAGCCAACTATGAACAACAAGGGTAATCGATTTCACGTCGAAGGAAGCCATAGGCTAAATGGGCAACTCCAATCTCAACACTCGATGAAACCAACACAAGAGAAGAGCCTAAAGAACCAAAAAAAAAAAAAAAACAGTAAAGTGTAAACATGATGTACCGAAACAGCATCAGATTCAATCGGAAGTGGCAAGGAGACCACCCAACCGCCACACCTAAAAGAAACAGTTTCAGAAAAAAAGGAAGAAGAAGCGGAAAATACCAAACAGACAGAATCTCCATAACAAGAGAAGCCAATGAAGTCCAAAGAGGGGAATCGGCTTCCTTCACCAGATAACCATGACCCAATTACACAACAAAACAAGGATTCCCACCAACAATTCCCCATGCTCCCACATACGGCATGAGGATTCGATCAAACAAACAAAAGTAACCCCCCTCCCCTCGTAAACATCAAACACGGAATCCAATCCATGGGGGATTAGCTCCATCGTAGAGACCGAGGATTGACATGGATATTAACGAACTGAAAGAGCCATCCCAGCAGAATTCGGAACCCCCCACAATAGAAAAGAAACTGCAAGACAAAATGAAAGAAATCGAACCCACATGGAGTTTCACGAGCCTCAGCCTGCCTGCGCGCTCTAGCGGAACGAGAGTGGGGAAAATAGAGGAGAAACGCACCTTCTCTGTTTCGGCCTCTATCTCTCTGGAAGGAGGTCTGTGGTGGTCTCAAAGTGAAGCTGCCAGACCCAAATAAGTTCGACTAGGAAGTGCCGAGGGGCGACGAGCGGTGACCACCGAGCCTCCCAATCGGACTGTGGTGCGCGCTGGTGCGGAGAGCGAGTACCCAAACAGGCGAGAAAGCCCGAATGCAATGGCCGCGTGAGCTAAGACGACAGCAAGAGAGAGGGAGGTGAGGGGAGCGAGTACAGTGTTGGTCGGGAAGAGCTCGAGAAGGATCGGAGACGAGATCGACGGATTCGACGACGGCGCGGGCGATCCATAGCGCCGGTCACAGAAGCTTCGTCGTTGGCAACTCGGCGCACCAGCTAATTTCGGAGCACAGAGCACAAGTGAGAAGACGAGAGGAGAGAAATGGGTTTCGGTTCTTGAGAGAGATTACTTAGGCCTATCGGTTTGATTTGGTTAACCAAATGGATAAAAACTAAATTAATTAAAAAGGTTTCGATCTTTACTGAGAACCAAACCAAATAGCAACTGAACCGAAAAATCAAACTTTTTAATTTGGTTCTATTTTTGATACCCCTACCTTAATTTATCTTGCCTGAATATGTACATATCGATGACTTGGGACCAACCACAATTGGTTCCATCCAACTTTATTGAAATCGTGGAGAAGATGACTCATCGAGTGGTGTCTGATTCTGGGTTTGATTCTAGCTCAAAATCTCTTCATCCGATTCGTCAAATCCTCCAAAATAATAATTGCAGTATTGGAGGTCTCTCCTTGTCCCTGATGAGGTACCACATCACCTTGGTCCATAGCTTCGAATCACTCTCCTAGGTAGTTCTCCAATGCAATCGAGTTGCTACCGTTGGCGTTGCTGCAAGGATCAAAGCGACGTCAAACTGACTTCCCTTAGGTCGGCATTGGTTAGATCGTGGCATAGGAAACCTCACGATAGCGGCACGACTGGAAGTAAGTCTGGTCAGTCTAATTAGTAAGGGAGTGGCAGCGGTGCAATAATTAGAACAACATAGTGACCCAGTAATCAAAACAGCATGGTGGCGGCAATAGTAATGAAGCACTAACTATTAGGTCTGGTCTAGTCTAGTCGATCTAATCAAATCTAGTTTGGGTCAATTTCAAATTCCCTAATTCAACTCTACTCTGATATCATGTTAAAAAACTAATTACAAAGAAAGGAAAATAAAAACGAGAATGATGAAAATATATTTTTAGGGCAAATTTTTCGTCTTCTTTTCATCCTTGTACATGTATAAATTTATAATACAAAATATAAGAATAACTGAAAGAATAAACAAGATTATAATAAGATTACGATTTCCTACTTTATCTCTGAGTATCTTTGATTTTCTCACTTTATCTCCAGGTATCTTTGATTCAATCGATTAAAATCAAAGTCAAGGTCAAGGGATAAAATCGTATTTATCTCCGACATCCCCTTCCCCAACCCTTAGTGCCAGCGAAGGCAGCAACCCTCACTCGCATCACGACACCCTTGCCCACTCCCGGTGAGGGTTGGCTAGTGACCCTTGCCGGCGCTAAGAGTAGAGGAAGGGTAAGGGGAGAAAAATAATGAAAATAAAAGAAAAAAAGAAAAAAATATAAATAAATTCAAAAAATTATTAAATAATTATTTTTAAAGTGCCACGTCAGCACCAATAGTGCCACGTTAGTGTCGGCCAGTCAAAATTGGTCGAACAGACTAAACTGATATAAATGCAAAAGGTTTAGGACTAAATTAGTAAAAAAAAAAATTATGACTGAATTGTTACATTTGCCATAGATTTATGATTTTTTTTTAAATTCTCCCACCATATAAATGTTGGCACATATTGACAAGCGGCAAATGATTGCAAATTATTTTACCAAAATTGTCAATGAGCATGTTAATTGAGGAGCAAGATGGTCCATTCAAAGGATTGCACCGAGGCTCATGCACGTGAAAACCCACTAGGGGAGATCGTGGATAGAAGTTTATTAATGTGGAGAGATTGACAATTGCTTTGAAGAAAAGAGTTGCCAACATGGGAATATGGGATTAAATTTTCGGAGGTGTGGAAGCACAGTTAAAAATATGAAGGAACTGCTCCCAAACGATTATGATAGAAGACCCATAAATATCATGTTTCCATCAATTAGAAAAGAGACCCTAAGTAATTAAAATGTAATCTTTTATTATCTTTTTTTTCCGCACTTTATTTTAATTTGGTTATAGCTTTCCAATTTGCGTTGTCAATTAAATTCCAATGCATATCTCTATCTTGAGTGTCATGTTATGGATTAAATTTTAGTGTTATATCTTTGCACGTTTTCAAGCTTTGTTGTCAATTAAATTCCAATGTAGTTCATGTATGTGTGTTGCTCTGAAAGTAATTGTATTTTCAAGCTTTGTCTTTGATTGAGTTTTGGCATGATTTGTACGTACCGTTTGGTTCAAAGCTCAAAATAAAGCCAAATCTATGATAGATTATATAGCATGAAAGAGAAAATTTAATTAGAAAATAGTTTTTTTTTTTTTTAGTGTGTGGGATAATGTGAGGCAATCTTCAAATATAAAATTTAAATTGTTAACATAAAATTCTCATGTAATATAATGTGAAAAATCGTTTACTTGAGTGTCTATTCATGCTAGTTTTCTTACATGGAATTTTGACTTTGATGTGGCATTTTTCAAAGAAATTCGAGTTGAACATGGACAATCTTACATTACTATGGCAAAAAAAAAAAAAACCCCTCATCTTAGAAGGGGACTGCAAGTATACACACTAGCATCTTGTCTTTCGAAAAGCCTGTCTAGAGTTTCGACTTGGGGCAACATGGCGGCAGAGCTCGTTGAGGACGAGTATCTTGCTTGGCCACCACGATTTGTTACTTCGTCGAACCCACACGATTGATCCTACTCCCAATCCCATGCCACATATGAATTGTTTTGATCGTTTAGAGTTGCACTTGTATATTATCTCTTTTCTTCTATTTACTGATTCGCAAATTCATGATAAAACATTTTGTTGTATATATATGCATTTGCTATCATATGGTTGACCATTAATTATGGGGATAAGCATATAACTAACGAACATCGTAGATAAATCCGATTAGATACTTGCATAGATATTATTGTTTTCTTACATATTCAAGCATGAAGGCAAATGCAACATTCCTTACTCTATTTATATTTAGTAGATCAATTTAATATCTTTCTCGCCCTCGAAAAAGAGGATGAGGAGTGGAGTAGAGTAGAGATGCACGTCAGGTAATCAAAGACAAAGAAGGAGAAAACTTATTAAAAGGTCACATTCGTGATCCAAATATCTCCCAACTTTCTAACTGTATTTATTTTTCAACTTCAATGAATACAAGCAAGAAAACACGTAAAATATAGAGGCAAAACACTTTTTCGGCCTAGCGCAGTATTGGTGTTCTCTCAATTAGCCATTGATGACCCGGCGTTTCCATCTTATCTCCCCAGCACTTCTAGTCAGATTTTGCCCATATTCCAATTGCTGCATCTTATCGAATTTTGCTCTCAAAGCATTTCTTTCCCCTCGCAAACAAAAGCCATCACAAACTATTGTTGAAGTTTCAAAAAGTTGCTTTCGAGCACGAAAGATTTCTTTGGACCAAAAAACAACACGAAAGATTTCAGCCCTTTTGTTTTGCGCCCGAGATGTGTTGGCCCATCTATGGTTAAAGTCAAGCTGTCATCTTAGTTTTCGGCCCAATGGGATCTTCATTGGCCCTTTCCTCGTCACTTGTTGTCATGACACTATTTTTTTTTTTTTTAACTTTGGGTAAAATTACGAAAATGCCCTCATTGTTGTGAAATTTCCTCCAAATACCCAAAATGAAGATACTTTTATTAGCCAATCGTTTGGCGTGGGTGTGCATTGCCAAAATGGATGTGGAATTAGTGCCGATCCAACCGCGGAAAAGATTGTTCATGGAACCACTATCTAGCTAGGTGCGTGCATGTTGAGTTCAAAAGATGGATGAAATTTTTATAAGATTATCAGTACATTCTAATTATCTATATTATCATATAAGTTAAAGATAACCTCTTAAACCACTGGATTTATTTTAGTGACCATCCTTCTCACATAAGAAGAGAGATAGAAGGTTCGAAGAAAGACGTTGGGATGGAGACGATTTAACTTTAAACGTAAGTGTAAGGCCGTAAAGCACGAAGGTAAAGCACTTTAGACATGAGTGCAAAGCAAAAGTCTAAAAGTAATTTTTAGAATATGAATAAAGTGGGACAAAAAAAAAAAAAAAAAAAGGAACTTCATATTTTAAATGGATTATAAACTTATTTTTCTCTTCCAAATATTCTTAATTAGTTATTTTATAAATGTTTAATTAATGAAGAAATGCGTAAAGTAATAATTTTATCTCATCTCATGCAAGGTTAATTTTGAGATTTCAATTTAATCTATCTTACAACAACCTCATTTAAAAATAATCTCAAGACACTTTTCTTTTCCCCCCTTATATGTATGTGTGTAATGTCTCGATGTTGAATTAATAATCTCCTTTCATTAATTAATATAATTCAAGACTTTAAGATGTATCAAATCAAAATTGTGCGCTGGAAGCTCTTCATCATTCATAATGACTCCGTCAACTATATATAATTTAAAAAAATATCTAAATATTAAATAATCGATTGAAAAATATTAATTCCAGAACTCATATAAGACAGGTCGTGAACAATAAAGAGATCCTGAATTTTATGCGATTAAAATATATTTTGTTAGCATTAGTGTAAAAAGATATTTATTTGCCATAAAATTATTTTAATTTTTTTTTTTCGTGGCCGGAACCCCGCACCGGATGTCGAGTAAATCACTGGAGCGACACGTCTTGTGGCCATCACACACGTCTGTAAGTCACCCCACGATGCGCACCGTTTCGAACCCCTCCTCACGGTCCCAGCCAACCGTACTCACCCAGGGTGGGTGGTTAAAATTATTTCATATTTAGCTTTATAATCTTGTACAAATTTTCTTCATCTTCATCTTCATCTTCTTCTTCTATTTTTTTGGGGAAGTTTGGATTGCGGCTTTGCGAATTCAGAAGAAGAAGAAGACCAAAATCCTCCGACCTTGTTTTCCCCTGCACAAGAAACCGACCATGTCATCGTCGACGGCCTCGGCTGCCGCCGGCACTTCACAAGAGGAGAGCTTCCCTCCGCCTCCCGTCCCGGTGCCCGCCGCCGACCCTGCCTCCACCTCCTCCTTCCTCGGCGGCGGCGGCGGCTTGACTCAGGCTTTTTGTTTCTCCTCCGGAAACCCTAGGATTGAAGAGACTCGCGGCGTTATGCACCTCTTCCCGGACGACGCCGTCTCTTCCTCATCCTCCGATCTCCCGGTAACCCGGCATTCCCTATGAGCTTGGATCGTTTGATATTCTAAGAATTGTGGCGTGGAATGATCCTAAACGTGTCTTCGTTAGCTTAGTTCGATGATTCTGTTGGAGAAATTGTGCTGATATAGGAAGGAGATCGAGTTAGAGGTGGTGGTTTGGTGTTGTTAGTTATTTAGTGCAATGCCGGGTTTGTGGCTGTTACTTTTGTTCACTGCACTCTTTGCTCTGTTTTGGTCTGTCAGACTTGATGGTTGGAATAACATTTTTGTGCCTTTTGTTTAGGTTGGAAGAAAGCCCCTTATCTGCGTGTGCGGGGTGCCTGATCACATGACGTATGCCGACTTTTGCCGGTTCTGTGCTTCATTTATCCATCATATACTGGAGATGCGAATTGTCAGGTTCAATTTTGGACTACTTTGCTCCATTTTCAATTGATGATTTTGCTTGTGCTTGTTCATCGAATATGTTGTTCTGATGTCTTGTTGGTGTTTAGAACTGATGGGATGGAAGACCGATATAGTATCTTGATACGAATGGATGGTCAAGATAGTACAGATAACTTTTACCGGTATTTTAATGGGAGGCGTTTTAATTCTCTGGAAGTACGTTGTTCTCTTTAAGTACTCCTTTTTTCTCCATTTATGTTAAATTATTCCATTTAACATTTCCTTAAGACTTTTATGCAAAATGCTTTATGCAGATAGAGGTTTGCCGCATTCTTTACACAGTTGACGTACAGTACACTGGTTATAAAGGTTCAGTTGAGCAGCCACAGACTTCTCCAGTGGCCACAAGTGAGCAGCCATCATGTCCAGTCTGTCTAGGTATGTTTGTCATTTTTCTGGAGTGATGCCTTTTGCTTGCTTGAACTTTCCATGCATTAATGATAAGAGTGATTTGCTTTAGGTTCTAGGCTTTAGAGTAAGAGTAATATTTCTTCAAATTTGATTTGGGATGCTTGTGCCTGGAAGTATTCTCCGAGCAGCAGACTCTAAGCTGCATCACATGGGTTGTCGATTAGCTACACTTTTCGTTTCGAGTCTCTTCACCGAGCATGACTTAGGTAGCTTAGCTTTGCCAATCTTTTTTAATTCCTTCTTTTATTTTATTTTTTTCAACTGTCTGGGGGACCCTGTCTTGTGAAGTCCTGACTCCACACTTAGCAAACCATGCTGAGCTAACATATGAGGCAGCTTAAGTATTTTGTGTTTGTGTCATTATTTTTACCTGCTTTTAGTCTCGTCTTTGGCAGTGCCCAAATTGGACCACATCTTTTCTTGTCAGGTCACTAGGGAATGTTTCTCATTCAAATCAAGTTGTTTTGTCATCTTTAAACATGACATGCTATTACATGGGTAACTTTGCAGAGAGGTTAGACCAGGACACGAGTGGCATTCTGACAACCATCTGCAACCATTCTTTCCATATTTCTTGTATTTCGAAATGGAGTGATTCTTCTTGTCCAGTAAGTTATTTAGTTATTTTTCTCCTAGTTTTGAATCATATTTGGGGTCTTCTTGAGACAAAAAAATTAATGGATTTCATTTGTTTTAGGTCTGTCGCTATTGCCAGCAACAACCAGAGAAGTCAATATGTTTTGTTTGTCAAACATCAGAAAATCTTTGGATGTGTGTTATATGTGGTTTTGTTGGATGTGGAAGGTAATGACCATTCAGTTAATATTGTATTTCTCCTTTTTAAATTCTTCTAATTTCAAGTTGTTCCTCCATAAAGCATGAACGCCTAACACGACCATTGATCAGGTATAAAGAAGGACATGCGAGAGTGCACTGGAAAGAAACGCATCACTGTTATTCTCTTGAGTTGGAAACTCAACGTGTTTGGGATTATGCCGGTGACAACTATGTGCATCGGCTCATCCAATCCAAAACTGATGGAAAATTAGTTGCATTGAATTCCCACTGTATGCACTCTAGAGATGGTTGTGGAAGCTGTAATTGTGCCGATTCTGGACTCAATGAAGCTCTTCTTAATAGCAAAGTGGAATTTGTAATGATTTCTAAACTCTACTTTAATTCTTTCTTTCAATGTTTCACTTGTTTCTCAGGCAAATGACTGCATTTTGTTTCTACTTTGTACACAGATTGTTAAGGAGTATAACGATTTGCTTGCCACTCAACTTGAGAATCAGAAACTAGTGAGTTTCCATTTTAGAACTTTTATTCTGAAAGATTTGTTGACTGGGTTCTGAGTATGTTGATTCTGTTATTTTGAAAAAATATGCGAGACTAGTTATTCTTTTATGGTTGTAGTTATCCTTTTTTTTATGTTTGTAGTATTATGAGACTTTGCTTCAAGAATTTGAAGAAGAAACTGAAAGGGAAATTTCTGAAGCTGTTGAGATGGCTTTAGGCACTAATAGTAAGGTGCAGAAAAAACAGGCTAAGCTGGACGAATGTGTCAGAGAGAAGAAATTTCTTGATGAAGTAAGTTTAGATTTAAAGAGTTGTTGATAGATATCCTGTCATGTATCTATTTTGTTTTTTCCACTGAAATTGGATTTGATTTTTCATGTAGCTCAATGAGAATCTTATGGCAAATCAGGAGATATGGAAAGCAAAGCTTTTAGAGGCTGAAGAGAGGTATGTTGTATGCGTAGTTTAGCATCAAACACTATAGCAAGCATGTTAGTTAGATGGAAGCTAAGCATTCACTCGGGTATCGAGGGTCAATTCTGTAATATGTAGACAGGGGTGTCTAGATCTTTTTCATGACAATGGTGTTATTGCCTTTTCATTTACTGTGACTTTTTCATGGTTTGTTTATGTTAACTCGATGCCCCTTTAAATAATTGGTAGAATGCCTTGGCTATGGGTAACAGACACAGGCTCTAAAATTTGTCTAACTGAAGGAAAATTTCAGCATTGAAAAAAATTGTTTCATCTTCTACCTGAAGAATTTTCTCCTTTTGCTTGAAGATTCTTTCCTCTAGCTTTTATGCAAGCATTGCAATTGCAATTGCCGATTCTTAGACTAAGTTCTCAGATGGTATTAAGGATTTTGTTCTGAAAATAAGTTACTTTTCCGTTTGATATAGAAGTGAGAAAGTTTAGCTGCATGCATATTTCTTTTGAGAATCATGGAAATTCCCTCAGACTCTTGATCCTCATTGATTGGCATAAAATGGCATACTTGAGTATATATGCATTCTAGTTTGTGATGGCTGTTGTTTGCACAGGGAAAGAAGTGCCTTGAGAGCAAAAGATGATAAGATACAGCAATTGGAAGAAGAGGTAGGATCTCAATGCTTTTGTTTTTTTAATGATTGGCTATTCAAACTACGACTTATTCAACTGACGATTTTGCTGGCAGCTCAAGGACTTGATGGCGTGCCTTGAAGAAGGTAATTCTAGCTAATCAGCTAGTTCATAGTGGATGGGGTTTGAAGACCGTTCTAAACTCAGGAAAGCTGGAGGCTTTTCTTCAAGAAATGGTTCTTAGGCGGATTAGGGAGAGCGGTAATCATAAGTTGGCCAAAAGAAAGGTAAAGGGGTAATGGTAGCAGGGCAAGCGACTGTTTGCTTTTCTGTATATAATCGGATGTCTATCCAGTGGCCCAAGGGATTACCGAACCCCGGATAGTCTGTACAGATGAGGGGCATTGAATAGATTGTAAATTCTACCCGTTTGCATGGAATCTTCATATTTGAAAGCATTCACTGCATTGTGAAATATGGTACTGTCCGGCATCTAGAGATTCCCATGATTTGTTTCCCGAAGTATAATCACTTCGTTTACTGATTGGATTTATAACCAAAAATATGAAGCATTTACCTCTTGGATTCTGATTGTTTGACAGAAAATATTTTATCGGGAAATGTTATACCCTCTTTTCTACTGTTGTGGGAAGTAAGCCAATTAAAGGAAAATGACTTCAGTCAACCAGAAAATTGAATTTAATAACAAAAAAAAATCCAATTTACAGAGTCTTTTCCAACTTTGTAGTCTCATGAATCGTGCTTAATTTCATACTAAATGAATGAACCACCAGCTACATTCGGATCGTAGATAATATCTGCATTTTTCTTGTACGGTGGACTGTACAGTGAATCGCTTAGGCTCCTCCTAGAGAGCAATGCTTGCCTTACCGTGTCCGACGCCATGACCCATTGCTGGAGCTTGGGCTCGGGGAGGACGGATTAGATCTAGTTGGGCGAGAGCTCGTCGTTGGGGGCGGAAAGCGGGTACGAGCTCCTTGTGGTGTAGCCTGTCGAAGTTATGCATATAAAATGCGAAGAAGGTGGCGGCGAGTGTTGCAGCCTGGAAGAGTAGGGACACGGAGGTGGGGATGGTGTGCCTCTCTTTCTCCTCGTTTATCTTTCTCTGTCAGTGGGCTCTTCCTTCAAAAGAATTTCTTTTCACGAAAATTAAGATGAAGACGTGTGTTCACTGTTCATTGGTAAGAGTCATTGGTCAATCAAAGAGAATATTTGGTTGTCAATGGACGAGAGGAATTGTCCCCCAGGTAAAATCATAAGTATTGATACGGCCCCTTACATGCTAAAGGGAAATCCTTTGCGTGGTTCTCAACTCTTTTTGTGTAGTCTGGCAGAGAGCAAAAGGTAAAAAAGAAAAAAGAGATAGAAAGAGGAAAAAGAAGAAAGGAATAATTATTTATATCAGTGTCAATTGTGTCACATAAGATGACTGACATTAATTAGACTGTCATCATATCAGCAATTTTCGATTAAAATTAGTTGGATTGTCAAAAAGTTTAGGATTAAATTGGTAGATTGTCAAAATATTTAAACTATATTACCTTAATTGAAAATTTTAGGATTGAATCGATACAAATGTAATAAATTTAGCTTTACCAAAAAAAAAATGTAATAAATTTAGTATTTTTTAGTAATTTTTCCATTTTCTTATTTATAATTAGGTGCCTAGTGATAATTCCATAAATTAACGAAAGCCCAAAGAAAACGTAGGCTAGTCACCATGTGTACAAAAGTCTCCGTTTCGACTTGGATTACAACCCAAAATCAAAGGGCGTTGTCCATAGGATAAAAGACCCGTGTTGAATGCACGAGAGGGATAATGGATTGTGTTGAAATTAGACCCTTTGCGGTTTCTACAATTTTAGACCTGCTAGAAACGTCTTCATGACCTTGGCTTGCACGTGGGAGAAGGCAAATTTCGGTAGCGTTACTATCCTCAAATCGAATCTGTAGTAGCGAAATTAACGTGGCCGAAACCAAACTTTCACATATACATCAATCAAAAGAAACAAAAATATAGACAAGAAAAAGCCCCGATTTCGAAAATTGGGGACCGATTGTGATGGATTTGATTTAAAGTTGTAAGTCCGAGACCTAACTATCCTAAAATTGAGGAGAGGGAAGAAAGAAACAAAAAGAGATTGGTTAGATTCTTCTTGAATTGAATGGAAGAGAGGATCCTATGTTACAGTCATTGCTTGCGTCACTCGCCCCACTTGGCCCGATATTGACATGTGCCATCCCGTCTTCCTTCTTCCACATAACATCCAGCCTACTCCCGAATCATATGACCAACCCACCTCCCTCCCTCCAAGTCCACACCGTCCTCGGCCTACTAGTCGTCGGTCACCACCGCTCGACCCACCATTGCCGCTGCCGCCGCTGCCGCTGCCACCTGCCTCCGTGACCGCTGCGACTATCAAACTGCTGCCCTACGTTGGTCTCCTCTCTCTCTCTCTCTCTCTCTCTCTCTCTCTCTATAGATTAATTTGTGGTGTTGGAGATGGCCACTGGAATATGTGGTGCTGAGGAGAGAGAGAGAGAGAGAGAGGAGAATTTGTGGGAGGTATCTTTGACTGTAATTACTAACGAAAAACTTTAGAAAAGAGATGCGTGTGCGGACCTTATAAAGGCAGATGACCGTAGCGCGGATCGTGGCAGAGCATCCTCGGTCTCATCATCCTAATAGAAAGATGCATTTCCTGTGTTGTTCTTTGGTGGCGTGTAAGAAAGACAACGTAATCTAATACATTATGCTAAAAGTGGATTCTGCTCATTAAGATTCATTAAATTTAAATGTAATTCATTGCCAATGAAAATTTAAGAGTTTTGCCAAAAAAAAAAAAAAAAAGCTTAAAAATATAGGGAAGATCTCTTGACAATATAGGAAATAAATTTGACCCGTAAGAGTAAGCAAATATTCTTTAAAAAATATCAACAATTTTTTTTTTTATAGTTGTAGATTTTAATTTTTTTTTGGCATCACTAATGTAGTTAGTAAAATTAGCTCCACGAGAATGAGAAAGTAATTATGTTTGTAGTTTTACACAAATTTAACTATGTTATACATAACATGAAGAGAAAAATTGACTTGTGTGCTTCCAATATGCTATACTATATAGAGTAAAATTACTTCGATTTTATCATATATACACAACATGCCGTAAATTACAAAATTGGAGTTAATATAAATTCAATTTTTGTAAAATATGACGTTAGAGAGATTTCGTAGGTGAATTCATATATAAGCTAAATGAACCCACAACATTTAATTATCTTGCAAATACATATATCATTTCCAAGTATTATTCCCTCTACAATTTCATAAGTTTTGCCATTGCTAACTTTAAAAAACTATTTTCATACAAGGGGAATGGGTAAGAGTAGAGAAGTAGTTTTAATGAAAATAAACATTTTTGCAAAGTACTTTTTGCATAAAACACATGCTAAATATAGTAAATCAAACTAGTTTATATGATTATTTGTGTGAGAATTCAATTACATAATTGATGTAGTGTATAAATTTCACAAATTTAACAAACAATGGTGTAAACATTGTCTTACTCCATCAATTATAATACCAATTTACAAAGCGTTAACCTTACAACAATATTCTACATCCATACTTCTCTCAAATGATTAAAAAGAAAAAAAATCCTCCTGAATTAGGCATGGCAAAATATCCATGTCACCTAGGGTCACAATCTTCCTCTCCTTCCAATTGATGAACTTCTATCGATCGAGAAACATAAAGCAAAAATTCACTAAAACTTTCTCTAATTCTCTATCGATGTGGGGGCATGTGCTGCGCGCTTGCACTATCGTCACGCAATCAAACGAATGCAATGAATAATTATTACATATGCGTAAAATCAAGCGGTTAGTATTAATGTAAATGCAAGGATGATCACATCACGTGCGAGATAAATGCAAATTTTTCTTTTGGCGTGATGTAGGCGGAGACTTTTGGCCTATATTTACAGCCGCTGGACTCTCCTAGAAAGCTCTCCCCCCATCCCGACAGGGACAAACCTCCGAGGAAAAAACCCCTGGCGCCTTGACGAAACCCACACGCCGTCCAAAAACGCACGCGTTTCTGTCCGTGTCTCCAAACGCTGCTGCGCCGAAACGACGCCACGTAGGTCCTCCAGGAGCCACACGCTCCCTCCCTCCCTCGCCTCGCCTCGCCTCGCCTCGCCACCGAATATTCTGATCCACCGGAATATCGTCAATTCGAATAATCCGCCTCCCCCACCACCACCACCAATTCTCATTTCTCCCTTTATTTTCTTTTTATTTCACTTTTCTTGGAAACACCCAGAAAAAAGTAAAATAAAATTGATTTCCGCCCCTCCTTTTTTGCCCTTTACGTTTTTTTTTTTTTTTTTTTTTTAAATTTTTTGCGTGTCTCGTTGCGAGTTCAGGAATCGTGCCCGGTTACGTAATATCTCTCGCCGCTTGCGTCTGCTTGCTTCCTCCTCTTATTTTGCGTCGAACGCGAGGCCGCTTCCCCCCCTAAATCCTCTCTCTCTCTCTCTCGCTCGCTAGCTCGCTCCCTCTCGTTCGCTCGATCTAAGAATCGATCTCTCTCTCTCTCTTTCTTTCTTTCTTGAAACGATTAATGGATACTTCATCCTGCGATCTGAGCCTGCTGTTGTGTTGCCTCGTCTTCGTCCAGCTCGATTCCATCGCTCTCTTGCTCGCCAAGTCTTCCCATCCTCAGATTTTTAGTCAACCCTGTATCCCCTCTTTCTGACTATAGGAAAAAATAAAAAGAAGGGGAAACACAGCGGGAATCGGTAGGAATTTCGTGTGTATTTCTTCCCCCGGAGCCGGCGTCGTTGCGGAAGCAGCAATGGGGAAGCGTGAGTTCCGGAACCCACTTTTCTTTTTGGCTCCTTGTTGTGTTTCTCGATTAAAGTTTTGTTTTTGGTCGTGGGTTCAGGTTCTTGATCATGGTTGGCTCCTAGGTTTTTTTTTTTTTTTTTAAGTAGATGTGCGATTGGTGAAATTCGGGATTAATTTCTTTTGTTGTTGCATTTTTTTATTTTTTGGCCTAGATTCTTTATATGGCTGCAGTTGATGGTTGCGAATTGATGTGAATTTGGGTAGATCGATTCCTGTTGCTGTTATCTTTCCGTGGGTTTCGTATGGATATTTCATCCAGTTCTTTTTTTTTTCACCTTCTTTTGTGTGAATTGTGGTGTTGATGAATTGGGTTCTTGCAAAACAGGTAGCTCGCAGCGTAAACATGCTGCAATGTTGGATAGTGATGATGATAATAGTAGTGTAAGTTCGTCGTCAACTGCCCGTTCGGACCACATGTCAGTCAGTGCGAACGAGGAAGTACAGCTTTATAAGGATAGCTTGCTCGATCAAACTCTTGATGCTTTGTATGAGAAGAGGTAATCTATATCGTGCAGCTTTTGGACCATTTATAGTCAGTTTCTGTTGGTTGCTGCTGTTTTAAACATTGTCTGTGACGCAAAGTCTTGTCTCACAGTGCGTATTTAATAAAGGAGGTATCTTTATATGCTAGTATTTCCATTTTAGAAACTAGTGTTTCCTTCTGGTTTTGTTCTACTTCGCTTGAACAATGATCCGTCACTATGCTGACCCTTGGACTAATATTTGCGTATTTTCGATGATGTCTTCCTAATGAAGGGGTTCTACACGGGAGAAAGCATTGTCAACAATAATTGAGGCTTTCAATAGTGGCTTGCAGCACGAGTTTGTGGAAAAGAAGTGAGCATCTTAAATCTTTTATTCCAACCATTCTGTTGGCCCAAAGTTGCCTGTATCAAACTGAGAAGATGATACTTGCATAGATTTAAATCACATTCTGGATTTTAGATGTGATAAGTCATACGAAATAGCTTTAAAATTTTTGCTTTGTGCTTTATTAGAGTTATTCATCTTAGAGAAGCTCTCAAATCTATATATGCAGATCGCAATTAAACTGTGTGAAAAGACAATAGCTAATTTTAGCATATCATTTTTTTCGTAGTTGACTCTTGATGTGGCATGTGTAAATCCATCTTTTTTCTGTCTGTTTTGTGATTAACTGAATTTGAGAAACAATTGTTTGGCGTCCAGATTTGCTACCTTACTGCATCTGTGCATAACTTCAATAAAGAAGGGTTCTGCCAAAGAGGTATCATTGGCATCACATGCTATTGGTGAGTATGTAATGAATCTCGTGTTTGACGTATGATTTTTCATGGGAAATTTGGTTTAATCTATTTGGAATTTCTTGTCTCAGGGCTGTTGGCTTTGACCATTGGTTGTGGTGATAATGCTCGGGAGATTCTGGAAGAATCTGTTCCTACACTATCACAGGCTCTCAAAATAGGAGCTGATTCCTCCAAAATATCTGCGGTATAAATCATTTTGGGCACTTGAATTATCTGGCTTTTTTACTCCTTATCTAGCTAAACTTGGTATCTGTGTGCCTCTAAATTCTAGTTGTTGGAGTGTTTGGCTATTGTCACCTTTGTTGGAGGAAATGATCCTGCTGAGACAGAGACGTCAATGCAAATTATGTGGCAGCTGGTGCACCCAAAACTTGGTTCCAATGTAAGTATTGTTTCTTCTCCTTTGTGTCTGAGTTGCATAGTGCACATCATTGCCTGAAGCTTCATGCTTCTCAAATCAGCATGGGAATGTGGAACATTTGTTCGAGATAATATTCTGAGAAGTTCACTGCTCCTCGCTTGTTTTGTATATCATGCTTTTCATATTTTGTTTTACTCCATTCCTGGTCTACTTTCCAACAACTAATGATCAGTTTGCTTTCCAATTAAGGTGGCTGCTGTTAAACCTTCACCAGCAATAATAACAGCTATGGTTTCTGCTTGGGCTTTTCTCCTTACATCCGTAGGTGGTTCAAGTCTTGATCCAAAATATTGGCAAGAGTATGTGAAGATCTTGACATAGTTATTTCTTCGTGATTATTGCAATTGACTTATCATTGGCTAAAGATCTCCAATGGAGAGTGAAATCAATAACTTGTGCTTGGGGGAATCGGTTGAGTCTCTGGATGGTGGATATTCTCATGAAGGATGATCTCCCTCTTGATATGCAGGTCTATTTCATATTTATCTGGATTACTAGATAAGGATGACCGATCAGTCCGCATTGCTGCTGGGGAGGCATTGGCTGTGATTTTTGAGATGGGAAGCCTTGAAAAGTTCTGTTCTCAAGTTAAAGATGCTGGTGGCGGCTCCACTCAAGAGGGAAAGGAGTTGGCGCACATGCATGGTTTGAAAGGAAAAGTTTTGAACCAAGTCAGAAACCTTGCAGTGGAAGCAGGCGGTAAAGGTTCTGCCAAGAAAGACCTAAATAGCCAGCGCAACTTGTTTAAGGATATCCTGGAATTTCTTGAGGTGATTTTTTTGTCTTGAGATTCTTTTTTGTGTGTTCTGGTTCAAAGTTTTCTTATGCTGTCCTTTTATGATAGTATGGATACTCTCCCGAGACCTCAATGAAAATAGGTGGAGATGCTTTACAGATATCAACGTGGTGTCACTTGATACAGGTTTTTGTACTTTCTTATCCTTGTTTTAATTGGTTTCTCATTTACTGGATGAATTTCTTCAATCAGTCGCAAGTGGTGTAATAAAAACTTTTTGAACAGTTAAACTTTTTAAAGCACTTCCTCGGTGGTGGTTTTGTGAAGCACATGCAGGTTTGAGATGTCTTCTCTAAACTGTAGGTTTAATTCCTAGTTTTCCTTGCATTTTGGCACCTTCTGATGGAACTTTTATCTACTGTTCAGGAGAACGAGCTCCTTCATGATATTTTTGACTTTACTCCGAAGAAAAAGCATAATTTAGGAGCTGAACACCAAATGTCTAGTGGTGAAAAGGTTTGTATAGCCCATCTGGCAGAGTTGCTTGCTGATATGGTTTACTCAATTGTTGTTTTCCATATCAAATTTGGAATGATGGTTGCCAAATGGAGTGGCAATGCAATTTTTCATGATACGCTGCCTCTTTTGCGTCCTGGCATGTGTTGCCGTTACTTTTGCATCTGGAACCAAAAAGTAAATGCTTTGTGAACTCGGTCATATAACTCTCATATTACTTGATGAAGTCATTGCAATCATCTCTTTCTTTTCCTTAAGAAATCGTCGAGAAGGGGTAGATATTTAGTTTCATGCAAGTTTTGTTTGTCAGAGGTGGCGTGTGATTGTCTTGGTCAATCATTTTGTGGGGCACTTGTGGAACTTGAAATCCCCTTCTGGAGGATTGCACTGTTTTTGTTCTCATTAAGATGGTGATTATTTTGGAGAATGCAATGGCTTCTTGGCTTAGCAATTAGGTTTTTGGCTTTGGTTTATATCTTATCTCCTTGAAGTATAGTGGGATGACTGGTATAGTCACTATCTTTTGCAATCAATTGCAACTTAATGCATCGAACATCTAAAGAAACTCGAGTCTGGTTTTTTAGTAGCTTGAATCTTTCTCATTTGTTATGGCCCTAAGCACATTCCTCCTATTGTTATCTTTTTCCGCCTTGGCTTTCTTCTTGCCTATTTAATCTAATGCTATTCATTTGCTGTTACAGAGGTTGTTCAGGTCCCCAAACTCGGTCCTTAACAAGGCGAGGACCCAATTCTTGAACAAGCAGCGAATGTTGTCCGAGGTAACTTTGTCGTTACTCTAGATCCTGATTCTTACTTAGGGTGCCTAAGTAGCTGCATAGTCTTGGTAGGTGTATTTGTAGGTCGACCGATAGAATAACAACACATCTATTCAATATGTGGCTTAAATTAGAATATTGGGATGGAATCATGTCTGTAACCGGTTTTCTTCTCATGCAATTATGATACACAAGAAGACATTTTGGCCTCCGTCTTGGGTTCAGAACGGTTCTTTTATTGTCTTAAAATTTATGGTTTGGTTCCAATATGGTCATTTTTGTTACTAGAGATGGTTATTCCATGATGTTTTAGCGTTGCAAATTTAGTTATTGATACTGATAGGAACACACTGAATTACATGACATAGAGAGCCCTTCTCTTCAATTCCTTTACTTCCTGTTGCTCCACGAGAGTGTGTTTTTTCAAATCGTCAGGAGGTCCAGCAATTAGCTCATCCCTTTTCTCTTTTGCCCGGCAATGCAGGGTAGAAACGTTGGGCGATTTGCAGTGGGTGCAGCCGACGATGAACTCTGAATTGGGTAGCGCTCACTACCAATTTGTACTTTTCTGCCGTAATTTGACTTGGCAGTTTTAAGGCTAATGTTCGATGAACTTGATCTCATACTCCATAGGTCCCATTTTAGATTCTGCTTTCATATACGTGATTTGGGCACTTATTGCCAACTGCCCATGTTTAAAAGTTCACTCTTATTACACTATCAGTTGAAAAAGGTGTATGCCATTCTTTATTCTCTGTCGTTACTCCCATTTGCTGCCCCGTAGAAATGGGAGTGAAATGGATGAATAAATTGAATTACATCAATCACTTCAGTTCATGATGTTGGAATTCGAATTAATTAGTACAAAAATCTGAGGCGAGTCGAGCACGTCAAGCAATGAACCTGAAAACGTAAGGATAGAACTTCTTCCAGGAGATTTTTTGTTTTGGGTTTTTTTTTTAATTATATATATATATGTAAATTTTGGGGGGTGGGGGGTTGTCAACATCTTATAGCAATATGGAATCAACATGTTGAATTAGTGTTTATATATCTAAGTTTACAAAAGTGGGAATAATTAGTAATTATGCCTGTTTATCAACGAAGTTTTTGGCACGGTGCGGGAAATTCATATTCTTCCCAACTCGAAAGTCTTTTGCCTTGCCAAAGAAATGGGGACTCTGCATGTTTTATTTGACCAAATAGGGTTCTTTCACAAAAGGTTGAAATCAGGACTTGTCCTGCTCTTTGTCGACATTTTAATCCTTGGCGTTAGTTTGGACTGTGCATGTCGTGTTTCGGAATGATTCAACTTGGCAACTGCGAGCACGCTCAGACGACAAGCAACTTGGGTTAGCTTTGCCGACGTGTTATACAGCAAATCCTAAGCTGGCGAAAGCAGACAGCCGGAGGCGAACCGCAATTCCGGAATCTTTTACTTATGTCTGACGCTTGATAACTTGAGTTGATCATTGAACAATGTAAGGTCCTGTTTGGTTTAGTATTTGGAATGCTCATTTGGACTCTAAAATCCCTTGGTCAAATGTAAAGGTGTTTGGTTCTGTTTTTTGCGCGACTTTGACGAGATGTAATTGCATCTCCAAGTGGCTCTAAAGGGCCTTTAGCCCAATGTACCTTTGGAGGTCCTTTGGCAAGTTGCATCTTATACAACTTTGGTACTCTTCATCTTCTTATCGGTATTGTTCATCTTCTTCGAAGAGACGAACGGAGGCTGACGACCGCTAGCCTCGGAGAGGCCCGCACCAGTGACCGTCACCTGAGGCGTCACTGACCACGGCGACCACCACCTGAGGTCGTGCGACCTCGAGCATCGTCTGGGTCGCGCGGCCTGGTCATCGGACCTCAGGTGTCGCGCAACCTAGGCGATGGTCGCATGACCTCAGGCGTCGCTTGGGTCGTGCGACCCAAGCGGTGGTCACCTAGGTTTGCGCAACCCAGGCGACGAAGGCTTGAGGTCGCCGGACCTCAGGCGACACCTGGGTCGTGCGACCCATGTGGTCGCGCGACCCAAGCGATGGTGCTTAGGTCGCGAACCCCAGGCGTCGCTTGAGGTTCGGCGGCAACAGGCGACCATCACCTATGTCACGTGAACTCAGGCGACCCTCGCTTGAGGTCGTTGAACCTCGAGCAAGGCTGTCCGTGGCTAGATCGGCTATCGGACATTGGCCGCCGGTGGTCAAATCGGCCACCGATGGCTACATTTAAAAAAAAAATTAAAAACTTTTTTTATATATAAAATTTACTAAAAATCCTTTACAAAATGTGGTTTTTACCAAACGGTATTTAAGCTAAAGTTCTTTCACTATACACTTTAAAAGTATAATTTATCAAACGCTATTTGCATTTGCACAAACCCCTTTAGCTTAAAGGTATTTGTATTTTCCCAATGGCATTTCCCCAACGTCGAACCAAATGGGCCCTAGGTTAACATGATCATTCAGTCATTGCAATCCCGAAATCTTTTAGTTACGTTTGACGCTTGACAGCCTGAGTTGATCATTGAACGATGTAAGTTGACATTATCAACCAGTCATGGCGACGTAAGGTCTAGAACCGATGCAATATCGAAGTTTGCTGTAGGTAACAACCATGTTCCAGGCCCGAGCAATCTCGAGTTCTGTGAATGAGAATACTTCTCGAAAATGCACCGGCGTCTCTTCAGTTTTTACTCGAGTTTAGATCGTGTGTTGTATACGTTCTACCCATCTCTATCAACTCATTGAAGGTAAAATCTCTCTCAAATCAGTTAACAAATTGAACCCATTGAGTATCGGAAGTCGCCACCTCAATAGCTAATGAAAGATGGTCGATGGTTACTGAAATGACTTGCGAACGGAGTCAATTGAGGATTAAAATACTTGGTCGAAATTGTGGATTCTATTAGTTTCCTTGGAGTCCACATTTCCAGTTCCCTAGGGAACAAGTCTCCATCCCCCATAAGAAAAGTACGCAACACATGCTTGCCTTCCGGTTCGCTTCCACTTCTCTCTATGCGTTATTTTGAGGAAAAGACTAGAAAGAAAATAAACCTAGGATTTTTCTATATTACTCATCAACTTGTGACGGATCATATAATCCTTTGAATTACCCGCAAAGTCAACGAATGAAATACAGCAGGTTGCATCTTATCCTGAGAGAGACTGAAAGACGGCACCCAACCAGTACGAATTGCTTCCATCTTAAACGATGATGACCACGTGATCATGTGAGGAACAAAATACTATTTCTTGAGTTGAAATTAGATGGGGGAGAAGGAAGATAGATATCGAGTCTGATACATCCATCGTCACTGAACCAAGCTCTTGTTCCTTAAATGCTTCATTCAAACTTCAGGGAAAACATTGTATAAGGTATGATATGAAATGAGATTTTCTTTGTATGGAAAACATACTTACAGTCACAGAGACAACATAAGATTAAGCAAAAATATTCCTCGACTCATCGCACACATATGCTTCAAAGTCCTCCTACCTCACGGCCATCAAATGTACACTCGAATACCTGCATTTTACTGTCCTCCAATACCCTGGCAGACAAAAAATCGATTGTCGTCTGAAATCTTGGGAAGGAAACAAAGGTGCTTGTTCATTGTACCTAAGAAAATTATACCACTTCCAAGTATTTCAAATAACCTCATGTTTGCGTTGAGCCACGCAAATGACATCCCTTCAAAGCATGTGTTTCATCTGCAGCCAAGAGAATGTAAACCTTCAAAACATTCTTAGACCAGAATATCAACTAGCTCTGCCTCTAGTTTCCCACAATTTTAACTCCGACAGTGCTTGATTCTATGCAAGAGATGCATCATCAAGAAACAAGAATGCTTGCGCCATCAAAGACAAGCCAGGCAAGGTGTGATTGCCACTAATAACCACTCAAGCCAGAGAAGTGCTTATTCATGGCTCTATCCTTCCTATAATTATTTCTTCCGCCTCCTCCTCTTCCTCTTCCCCTTCCCCTCTGGTTTCCAGAACCTCCTCTTGTGTTTGCCTCAGAAGCATCAGACCGTTCACTTTCTTCCTGCTCATTTGACTCTCTGTGCCTTCCGCCGCCTCTTCTACCCCTACCCCTTGAATTGGAACTCCCACCTCTTCCTTCTGTCTCAGGAAGATCAGAATGACTATCTTGTTCATTCTGAGACTCCATCAGTTTCTTAACTGCACCCAAGGGAAGGTTCCCACCTCGTCCAAGACCGTAAATCAATTCACTTTGTGCCTGGGTGACCAACGATGCTTCACCGGCATTTGCCACAGCAATAGCGCCCTCAACCTTGTAACTGTAATTCTTTCCATCCTTGACATAGTATTGAGGTTTCCTCCTAGAACCCCATTTTGCATTCTGTGCATCTTGGACAGGGTGCCCAGCATCTGCCCCACTTGACTTGCCCACGCTTGAGTTGATTTTGTCACCGAGTATTTCATTTTCCTCAAATCCCGACTCAACCCCTCCCAGGCCAAGATCATCAAAAGAATCATCATACTCATCTTCGTACTCGTATTGTGAAATCAAGGCAGATGTCCTAGCTGAATCCTTTTCATTTCTGTGATCTAAAATATTGGAATCGGGTGTGTCAGCTTGAGACTTCCTTACATACCTTCCAGCTGAATATGAGGATGACAGTGATGAGCCCCCATCCCGTTGCTCCTGAACCACAGGCGCAGCGTATGAAGAAGGGGCAAATACAGATTCTGATAACTTTCCTTTCCCTTTGTCATTAACCTTCCCCTTCCCTTTATCATCAGTCTCTAAAGTGGATGTAGTCTTTTGTACAGTAATGGTCTCTAGTGAAGGGTCCAAAGACTGAAGATCTTCATGAAGAGTTCCTTCTAGAATTCTCTGAATCACCTCCTCTGGATTCTCATCATACACTTCCAGGCAAGCAGCTAGGTATCCTTTACCATAATCAGGGAAGAGGTCCCTAATTTGACTAATCTTGGACTCCAGAATTGCAGAGTTTTCATCCACCTGGACCTCGTTGCTGGTCTTCCTGAAGGGTGCATGAGGTGATTCCTTGCTACTTATGGGTAGATAAGACATCAATATCCTAGATAAATATTGAAATTGTTCCTCATCCATGTATATCCATCCTGCATTTGAGTTACATAGATGGAGGCTATTATAGAGAGCTATCGTATGTTTTTAAGAAACATGCTTTTCATTCAGTAAGGCAAACACAAATCAAGTGACCAGTTTTAGATAATGGAGATAATTCCATAAAACTCCACTTCAATCACCTTCTCTTTTTTTTTTCCAGAAACAAAATTGTCCAAGTTACTAGAGAAATACATTACATAACAAAAATACTAATTCAAAAAATTGCCTGATGGAACTCTTCTATTGTACACTTAAGAAGCTTCTCTACCAGAGGTAATAGTGATAGAAGAATCTTTGGGGGCTAATTTTCCTGTTCTTTTTTTTAAAAGACAAGCACAGAAAACATTAATGTAATGGCAGATGAAAAACCAACACAGCATCAAAATTTCAAGTTACAGCAACATCATCCACCACATCTCACACCAACTTTAATCCTTCCTAATAGTAGACTTTCTTTTCCTGGGATAAAGGCTAACATTTTATTTAAATCAACAGGTAGAATTAACCCTGCAACACCGAGAGTAACCCGGAAAATCCAAACTTTGGATACATCTAACTTCTTCCTTCCATGGCTCTCAACTACTTTTATAGGAATCATCATCAATGCCTGTGCGAGTATTTGGTCTATTCTGCCTGAAATTATCATGCCAGGAAGACATCACGAGAAATCTTTGTTCCCGAATATTTACAAGAATTTACAGATGATACTGCTGAAAGATGCAGCTGAACTCTATGTCATCCAGTGTACATGACACTAATTTGTGCGGCTTGTGCCTCTTACTAGGTATGGGGTAACTAATCCTAGTATGCTGAAATTCATCAGAAGAATGCCAATAAGCTTATGCTAGGGCTACGGCAAGACCAGATACAAAGCTGACTGCATTGGAGGAGAAAATCACAGAATTCAAAGTACTCAGACCACATACCTCCATCTTGCAAGCTCCTAAGTCTGCTCATTACTTGGTAATTCTTCTCGACACTTTGAAGAAATGTCTCAATATTCTGACTCCCCTGTTCTTGGAGAGAAAAACTGTTCAACTCCCTAAAAGTTTGAATGACAATATCTGCCCTTATGACAGGATCTTCTACTTTTGCTGGGAACATCTTGGTGGCAGGAGGCATGTAATGGCCATCTTCAAACAATTCATCACTAAGATAACAAGCATCGAGTAATTTCCAACCAAATGCAACTATTCTCATCGATAACATTTTCAAACTAATAGAGATATTGGACTTTGCGCTATCTTCTCTTGATGAAAAGATGACTCTGAAACCCCTCCTTAATGATGGAAGAAAGGAATCATGTAGTTTCACAAGGGTAGGGAGCAATTCTTCATTCCCATAACTGCATGAATTAGTTGGCTAGTGTAAGAAGCAAAGTGAACTCTCCTAAAGTTTTCATTTGGAATGCAATAAAGTTGACACCAAGTGCTTAAACCATTGGATAGAAAACCAAAATTAGCAGAGGGTTGAAAAAAATGAATGATAGCAAACAATTCCTGATCCATTTTACAGAGGTGACCTGATTTTTAACTTAAAAAAAGAAGTGAACGAAGAACACAGATAAGCACATAGTCAGAGATTCTAAGAGCCAACTATGCTAACCACCTAAAAGGATTCACATAACCAATTCTCCCACCGAGGCAAAGTTAATGGAGCTGGATTGAGCAAAAAATTTGAATGAGATAACATCTCATGTGGAATCGAATTTAATCATTTATTACTTCTAGTTGTACCCACATGCTCTTTCTTAAAATATAAGCATAATTACCTTGTTTCAACAGGGCATGAAAAGAGCATTCCTGCGAGTTTGTATGCACTCACAAAAGCGTCCATAGATGAAACTGCATCATTTATAAAGTCCATGACCTATCAACAAAACAGCAAATATGCACAATCACAAAGAGAACCTCAATAGAGTTTCCATCCATTGTGAGAAAGTAATGCAGGAAAATTACTTATTGTGTAATTAACTTGCTAGAATTCATTCAAATTTTAGGCTTGCTCCTTGTTTAATGCAACAAGGGAAAATTTCATTTCAACCTTCTTATCCTGCATGCCATAAGTAACTCAAGTATACTCAAAGTAAAAGGCCATAAGTGATATAACTCCTTTCGCAACAAACAAGCAAATTAGAACAAAGTCACAGTTTTATATATTTCAGTTCATCCTTTCAGGAGAAATGTAAAGCCACAAAGAAGCAAATTAAAAAATATCAAACAAGACTTGACACGTTAGGGTCATGGACTCCAATCTATCTTTCTAGTATAAAAGAGACCATCACCTCCAAAAAGTCTGAGCAACGCTGATTGACTACATGATCTTCATGGCTTCCAGAAGAAAACAGCACCTGCACAAAATTTCAACCAGAAAGTCGATAGTGATATGTGATGATCTGCAAGTAGAAAATGCCTCCATGTCTTGGAGACTTTAATGAAGAAGTCGTAATAGAGACACAACAACATCACAAACAAGACTGAATCAACTGAGTATGTAAAGTAGAAACTTTGAAAATTAAGCAAAGAGGTTATACGTTGGGGGAACTAAAATGTCAATACAGCAATTGCAGACACAAATGACCTATATCGAGATTTCGGGACCAAGAGTGACTTCTGTACATAAATGATAAAATGGTTAATACCATAAAAAACCCCAAACTATGCCCATTATGACACAAATACCCCAAACTTTTGTTTATGTCGAAAAAAAAAAAAAAAAAAAAACCCTAAACTTGCCAATTGTGACACAAATATCCCCAATTTTTTCTTTTTTTCTTTTTTGTCGCAACAAAAACTAAATTTATACACGTGTGACATATATGCCATCTATTTTAGTTTCATCAAGGGTATGTTTGCACACTAGTATAAGTTTGGGGTTTTTTATGATACCAAAAAAGGTTTGGGTATTTGTGTCACAATAAACAAGTTTAGGACTTTACATTTCGTGATCCAAAAAAAAAGTTTGCCGTATTTACATCTCAATGGGTATAGTTTTGAGGTTTTTTGTGGTATTGACCCTAAAAAAAACTCAAAAGTACTTAAAGTACATGAGGATGCTTAGAGGAAGTGGACATACTGACTACTAGAAAGAAAGTAAATATTTTAATGAAGGACTCTGCTAGAAGGAGAAGATTCTTTTTAATGAAGAACTACCATATAAGCTCTTAACAGTCCTGCTCTACTCAGATGATCAGAAATAGTACCTCCAAAGATGTGCTGCATCTATCATACATTGTTTGGACTATACCCAGGAAGTGGGACACCATACTTATCAAATTATCATGGATCCAAGGTTGCACCTTCAAAGCATTGCAAACCTAGAAAAATAATCATGTAAATGGTTTATTACATGCACTTGTAGAGACATGCTAATAAGCAATAAGTGCTGATCAATAAACTAAGACAATACTGGGCAACAAATAAATCCAATAGAGTAACTTGAAACCTTCAATAATCTAGTGAAGAAACTTAAACCTGTAATATCTGATTGTTGGTATGTAATGGTGAAACTTACACGTAGAATTAATTGATCATCTGATTACCCACCACTGATGATCCCTGAGGGAGCAAGCATATTGTATCTAAGTATGACCATCACTTTCTTGCTATTTCACATGTTTCATTCCACCAAAGTCACAAACTTCTAATTCATTTCTTTAAATTTTGATAGTTCTCACCCTTCTTTTTCTTTAATAGAATAATATTTCATAGCAGAAGACAAAAATTCTTGATTAAAAACAATTATCAAGTGCTCTAACTCGCTGAGTATGCCTGATAGAAGCACCTCAAAACACCTGCTCAAGGAAAGCACGAAAGGGGGACAAAAAGGAGGAGATATATTTCAGATGGTGATTGAGAGTTCCGTGAAAAAGACTCCGAAGGGACAGTCTTTTGCATTGCAACATTATTACATAGGTCATCGAGTAACCCTGATGTCCTTAAAATGCTCACCAGCAATCTTGTCAGATCTTCATTTTCATGGCCATATATGGCACATATATCTAACAATTTAGGCAAGTCAAGCAACTTCTTTTCCTGCAAAAGAACTACAGGTCGAATTACTTAATGACACATACGTGAACAAATAAATTACCTGAATAGCTTTTGATCTCATGTAATAAGGAAATCCTCATTAGAGGTGTGACAAAGCTCAAATGAGACCTATTAGTGTGTTGTGACCATTAAGGATGTCCTATTCTTTAACATCAAGAATGAAACACAAAACAAAGAATATTGCAAGTAACATCAATGGTTCCTCAATTTATAATGAAAAAATAAAAAGAGGGGGGAAAATATTCATGCTACCCAGTTATGACTAATGAGTCATGCTTTCCTAGTCAGGGATCTTTATTACATGAGATAAGCTTTATAAAGGGCTTGTGCTTTAATGCAGCATATTGTTAGTAAAATCAAAAACTGCCCAGATATCCTGAGGAAACTAAAGGTGGCTACACATTATGAAGATCATATCCTTGTATACCTAACGATACTCAAACCCCATTATCCACTGGGATTCACAACAAATTAGACCTTTCGCAGACACAAATACATCAATAAAATTCGTCACACTTAAGAGCTTATGAAAATAATGTTTCCTTTTCATGCTGCAAGAGAAAAATCAATTAGCAGATAAACAACCCAACCTTAGAATCCCATTTATACAATATCAGGCCATGCACAATCAAATTAAGGAGGGTGTAGTACAACCAACCTTCATGATCATTTGTACTCAGGGCATCAGCAGCTTGTGCACCGGGATCTCTATTGGACGATCTGCACCAGGGGAAATAAAGGCAAGAAATGACCATAAGGATCATGACCATGAAAAATCAAAAGAAGAAAATGGAATGAAACCTGCGACCTTAGAAGAGATCCTTACATTCGATATAGAACCATGAAAACGCGATGACTCAACTCAAGCTCTCCAACAATAACCCCTGCAACTATTCCTTTGGCGCCACGATGAGGAAAGTCATACCATCTGCTTCTATATTTTAGGAAGCTATCCAGGAATTCGTGCAATGAAGTGTCAGTAGCCACTGAAAATAAAAGAAGGGATAAAACAGAAAGATAATTAACCCGTTAGACAATGCTTTTGTCCAGAAGATAATCTTAAGTATCTACCAGAACATTAATTTTGCAATTACAATAAGTTCTTGTTAAAAGGTGCTCCAGGGTGCTTGTTAAGTATACTTTATCTGGAATATTTCAATTTTCAAGACAATGATTGCATATAAAACAAGAGCAACAAATCCATTGGACAATGAATAGATTCCTTAATTGGTTGCTTAACAAGTGCCCCTAATAAAATCGTTAACAAAATCCATTACAAAATCAACAATCTTGCAAAACTTGGCTGAATATAGCAATTAAAAAAAAAAATTTATATACCTTACATAAGAATATAAGAACAGTACATCTCAAGCAATATTTACATGGAGATACTAAAACTATATATATGAACTTTAGTCGCTATAAAAGTATATCTTCTGCACTGTTCTCTAAAAGCTTAATCACTTAGAAAAAACAATTACACTCTCAACTTCAATGTTGTATCAAGTACAAGACGCTAGTTTGAATGTTGGCATCCTGTCATCTTTATTCTGCCAATTATTCCTGATATTATGTATGTAATGCTATCCCTGATTATCTCATTGATGTAGTTATGTCCACATCTTGTGTTTCGTGAGAGGAAAAGAGCTAAAAATATGATATATACCATTTTAAACCTTTTCCAACAACTTAAGCATTTGGAAAAAAAAAAAAAAAAAAAAAAAATTATAATCTTCAGTGGCTTCTGTGCAGTGCTCTTTTTCAGCTTTGGACATGTTGTTCTGACTCCATACAGTCTTGTCATGTATTCTTTTTCTTTTTTCCTTTTTCTGTTTTTAATTTTCTTTATTTCTTCTTTTGTATATTTCTGATGTTCGAGAATCATTACTTTAGTAAAATCTTTTATTAACTAAGTAAAAGCATTACATGAAAGGCAAAGATTTGTAGATTTCCCTTCCTTAGGCATCATGGGCATCTATAGAATTTGTCCACCCACACCCAGCCACAGCACACGAATCGAGTTTCTACACTTAACACTTCAATCACAGTTCCGTTGAGGGGAAGATTCAAGATATAAAATGCATTCCACACTATTCTCTAACTGCTTAAACTTTTAAAACAAAAACAAGCACTAACTTCAATAGTTGCAAAGAAAGGAAAAGTAAGAGAAAGGGAGAGATGAGAAAAGAAAACAATTGGAAGAAAATATCTATCTGTCATTAGTTACTTAGATGTAAGTTAAGAAAAAGGAAACGAAGGGTGGTGCAGGGATAAATTCCAAGGGCAGAGAAAAGAACAGAGAGCTGCAGAAAAATTTTGACCTCTCTTTTGCTACTTAGATGTAATCTAAGTGAAGAGAGTGATGAAATAGCATAAAAACCCGTTAATACTCTGTTTACAGAATCAGTAGTTTGCTGCAAATGGTGTAAATAATTTTCATCAGCTACAGTTCTCCTGCTTTTACGATGAAACTCAAGCCCTGTAATGAGAGAAATCTTTTTGTTCTACTGCATTTATGTTACATCCACTTCTCAATAATAAAATATCTTAAAAATATGTTTACTTCACATACACAAAGCAGTAGAAGAAGCCAACATTAAACCATGATAATGAGAGTCAGTAATGAATGCTTTGTGCTTGATATTTCTTGTCCCCATCCACTTCATCTTAATTTTTTAAGGACATATAAGCCTATGAGGGAAATTCTCTAGCTCTTCCATATTTACTTCCTGAAAAGTTCCTCAATTACAGCAGAGCTTAAAAAAGATGAGGGGCCCTTTGACATTCAAAAAGCAACAAGTAAAGCCAATTCACCATGAGAACTCAAGTTGGAAGAGAAATTGAATAAGAGAGCAATTGACTATTCATTGTTACAATGAAAGGTTTTCTAGTTACAATCACTTTAGATGAAAATTTTTTCTTTTTGGGCTGATTAATGTTATCTTATCCATGTGCAATTGATGTAACCATGAAAAGACATTCTTTACTACAGACAATTTCACATTTACCACGATCAAGACATATTACATGCGGTATGATTAGTTAGACCGCAAGTTGAAAGGACCTGTTTATGACCTGAGGTGTTCTGTTTTAAGGGCCAAATGGCAAAGGCCAATGGTGAGGAATCTCTCTGCTTTCAGAAAATCACACACTGCAAGGCAAAATTTTAGCGTATTTACTTTCGTTTTTCCCGGTTTATTCGGTCATTATTCATAGAAGCCAATATGCTCTAGTATCGGGGATTGGAAACTCAACACAAAGACTTTTTCGTAGTCTATCTTCTCTCCAAAATCTTCTCTTCTACTTCCTCTTAAACCTTACTCTACTTATAACATCTCTGCTAATCTTCTCCTTCTCCGAACTCTCTCTTAATCATTATTCTTCTCTCCATTTCTCCACTCTATTCCTATCGAATTCCGATGGCATCCCCCACGCGAAAAAAAAAAAAACTCCATAAAACAAAATCATAACCCGCTAACACTATCAGCACTCAAGACACTACCGCACGCAGTTCATCATCAGAGAAAACGAGCGTCGAAATTCAATCGCAGCCCACCCATACCTTCCCTCCAGAACTCTCTCGGCCTGAGCTTGAGCAACCGCGAGAGCTCTCTGTTCAGAAGGTCCACCACCCGCTGCGACTCCACCGGATCCAGCCCTCCCTCCTCGGCGCCGAGCCCGCTCGCCACGGCCTCGTCCTGGGGCAAGTACCTCACGAAGCGGCCGCCCGAGGCCCCGGACGGGACCCACCCTCCGCCGCCCTCGCCGGAGGGCCGGACCCTGCCGCCGGCGGGAGCGGCGTCCCCCGATCGATCCGAGGCCGGGGGGCCCCGGAGGGAGCCCGAGAGCGTGGCGACGGCGGCGCCAGCGGCCCGGGAGGCCTCGCCGTGCGGCGATTTGGGGACGAACCGCGGCTGCGGCTGCAGCTTGGCGGGAGGCCTGGCGCCGGGTTCGTGCCGGCTCGGAGCGTGCGAGCGTCGGTTCGACATGGTGGGGATCGAATGGAGGAGGATTCGTGGGCGACGGAGGAGATGATGGGAATCGGAGAAGGCAGGAAGGAAGGCGAGCGTTGCGCTCGGAGAAGCTGAACAGACTGCGCGAGAGAGAGAGAGAGTGTCTGCGGGTGATTTCTCTGCGGGTGATTTTAGCACGCGCGTCCACGTTAGCGTCGCCTGCGTGATGCGCAAGGAGGGAGTGGCGGGCGATCCTTATTTATAGTTTCCTTTTTCGGCTTTTTATTTAGGCCCGGTTTATTTTGCGAAGAAAATACATCCATAAATATTTTCCTATAAGACTCGCTCACTTGAGTATCACAAGTTTCAAAAATCAATTACTTGACTGTCAATTCTGATTTACTTCATTGGAAAAGTACTCTCACTTTCTTAAAGAAAAGTGCAAATGAATCTTATTTTAAATAAGAATTTAAAGTGATTATGATTATTTTAAATAAGAATTTAAGGTAGCATAATTATTTTAGATGAGGGTCTGATTTCACTAGTCGGCTAAATGTTCCAAGTAATTAAGCGCGTTTTCATTCAATTACAATTTTAAGTTTTAATTATTTTTTATTCTTTTCTTTTTTCACTTTTCTTTGCTTTTTCTTTTTGGCAAGGGCCAATAGCTGCCAGCCGCTAATAAAAGGCCAATAAGGGCTCGACCACCTTCACCAACCTTTGATAAGGGTCGACGAGGCCACCTTGTCAAGTCTGGCAATGGTCGACCTCACCCAAGGTCAATGAGGCCTTAGCAACCCTTGCCTAGATTTAGTAAGGGTCGACTTTGCCAATAGCCATGAGGGCAGTCTATCCTTAAGATGAGGTTGTCCCTCGCCAGCCGCTATCGAAGGCCAGTCTCACTGATGGCCACGAGAGCGGCCTCCTCAAGGCGAGGGTTGCCTCGCTGGCATGGGTGAAGTGACCCTTTTTTTGTCATTATTGTGGTTAGTCGACCACCAATGAAGAAGAAAGAAAAATCAGGAAAAGGAAAATAGAAAGAAAAAAGGAAAAAATATCTTTAAAAAAGTAAATGTTTAAAATGTCTTTGACCAACTGAAAAGTTAGGTCTTTATTTAAAACAAATATGGTTACTTACCTTTCTTTAATAAAAAATCCACTTCAAACTCATTTGAGAAAATGATAGTATTTTAAGCTCTTATTTAAAACAAAATCACTTCAAATCTTTATTTGAGAATATAAAAATACTTTGGGCTTTTATTTAAAATTTTCCCAAATATATTCATTATGAAAAATAATTTATATAAAAATGCTTTCGTGAACAACGAAAAATTTTCATTCATAATCAATACAAATAATCATTTTTTTGGAAAATATTTTCTAAATCATTCGTTTTTAATGAAACAAAAAATTATTGTCTAAATATTTCAAATGATATAAGTAATGATTTTAGAAATATATTTTTAAATTATTTATTTTTTCTGTAAAACAAAGGAGCAGTCTTATTTTATTACTTTGCGCGATCCAAAAACCTTCCTTTTCTACTTATAAGAAATAAAATGTTATTCCATTTAAGTCCATGATTTTGGCAAAAAAAAAAAAAAATTGTTTAGGCATTTGTCCACTCAAATTTACATCCAAAATTTTTCGAATGGACAATATGTCATAAATATTTAAAAAAACATTTGAAAGATTAGACGTTACATGGTAATTTGCATATTCGAGCGTTTCACGCCCAACAAAATTTAGATTTCAAAGGCTTAATGAGAAACAATGAGGATGAAAAGTGAAAGTCATGTTACATTATGTTAATAGTATTGACCTCGTTGCCACATGAAATCGAACGAACACGACATCTCTGAATATAGCAAAGGCATGGATTAATCACCTGATACGCACAAGGCTTTTCGACCACTAGCTTAAGCTATAAATTGAACAGCGAAACAAACTTAATAGGAACCACATGAGGAAGCAATTATAGGCATATCGTGCTTACTGTTCAGCATCCTATAACTTCTAGAACAAGCGTGCGATCTCGCGAGCCCATAGATTTTCAAAGGGGCGCGCGAAAGTGCATGCTCTCATCAATTGTGCACGTCTCCAACTAGGGTCAATTGATTTTCATGCTAAAGATGTATAGAATGAATACAGAGATAAAACTAAAAGGGAGCAAACATCTAGCTTTGAGACACCTTTAAATCCTAATAACTCGAACTTGACCTAGACTAAAGTACAAACAACTCCCTCCATAAGAAATTCTCTTTTCCAATCAGCGTCACACGAGCAAAAACATCTAGGAGCCAGAACGAATGCGATGCAGATTTCGCCGGTTCAGTAGAAGAGGAAGGATCCATTAAAAGACTTCCTTCTTCGACTGTGGGCAGCCTTTCATTCTCCCAAGCACGCCAGCCACACCGAAGACAGCTGTATCAGGGCTTTTTCAGTTCTCAATTTTCACAACATTTACAAGTAAGTACAGAAGGAAGGAAATACAATGTAACTACAAGGACATAGAATCTGAAACACTTCTATTTTCTTTGTTAAGGAAACCTGACAAAAGAAGTCATTCCACATGAGAGGGAACCAAAGTCGGCTGAGGTAAACAAGAAGAACCCATTTCATGAACTAAAAATCCATCCATGCTGTTAGGGTACTCCATCGCTTCCTTTCTATGAACAATTTCCTATTCCTCAGGGGAAAGATCCAAGTCTTCTTTGCAACTTCCTCAAAAATAATGTAAATAAACTAACATAACAGTGTCGTAAACAAAATGCATACATGCATCAATAAAAATCTGTTCATCCATCAAAATCATATTGCCTAAGAAAAAAAAAACCATGTCCTCGGGAAAAAGAAAAGCCTACGTAAGTCCACTAAATTTCTATGTGCATGTACAAGACTGTTTACCGTGTGGTATAAAGCACCAAAAGACTGGAATTCATCGATAGTCTATGCTGCACCTCACAGCCACAATTCTAAATGTCTTCTGCCATTATCAGTAGGGACTAATCCTTCTTAGTCAGAGGATCCATATCCCAAAACAAACCTCAAAGGGCCACTATCAGCTAGGAGGCTAGATAAGAAGCCATACATTTTAAAGTCTTCGAGGAAGATTCAAAACTACTATTTTAAACAAAAGCAGACGGTTCTTTATGTAAAAGTAGATTGCAGATATTGCTCCATTAACTCTTACCTCCAGCCACAGTAACGCTAGAGAGTTTGCAAGCCTGAACCATACTATACTTTATCAACTTAAAAAGTTCAGAAGTGTGCCGTCAGATCCTGAGGACCTGAAAGCTCCCCATGAGCTCAAACGGTAAGCAATCTTTAAGTTCCAGAAGTACCTGCTGATACCAGGAAGCAAAATTTTTTTCACGATGGTTGCTGTACAATGTACAATGTACACAGAACTGGTTAAACTAATTCTCCAACATGCCATCGAGCATTATTGGAGCCGGATCTGACCCCCCGCTCACAAAGGCACAGATGATTGCCAATGCCAACAGAATTTACTTTTCTGGGCAGTGCCTTCCTCATTACATGTCATACGACAATGTGAAGCAACCATCTGCAAGGCATTAATGTACAAGCTCTCAAACTGCCATTAACTTAATAAGATCACACCCACTCAAAGTTCGTTTCTTTTGGCAAAACCAACACAAGAAGGCAGTCGACTGGATTAGGAGCGATCGAGAGCAGAGAACAAATGTCCTGTGAATAAGGAAGAATAAACAGGAGCCTTGCCCATATAGAATTTACAGCAGGAATTTTAATAACTCCGGCACATTCCCTCTGCTTCAAGTACGATATAAAATCCTGAAACTGAAAAGAGTAAAAAAAAAAAAAAAAAAAAAACGGTGGTAAGACCTCAAGCAAATGTTTCACAAGGGGGCACATCCATGATCAATATGAATTCACACCACTACGCGAGGATACACAAATAATATAAAGACTTGTAATCAATGAAACGTGATGGAAGCTGATAAACACAATTGAAATGTTAGGGATTTGCAAGAATTCGCTTATAGTTGTCCAAACTACCATTTTTCACTGCTTCAAATCAGTGTGTCTAGAATACATTAAATTTCTTTTTTGATCAGTACAATGGTTTAGATTTTCATTTTTTTAGAATAGACTAGAACAACCTAAACATGTCGCCATTAAGCAAAAAAGATTTTCACCATTATTTAAGTGTCCCTTGCTGATTTGTCACAAACAAATAGATTCTTGGGCCAGGTCCATGCCATTTTTTGAAAAGGAAAAACTTTGACGGATCTACAATCCAATCAATTTCTACCATAAAAAGGGGTATGGATAAAAAGGTTCAGTTGATTTCATGATTTGATCAGTTGTTAGAATATAATAAAGAAGACAAGTTATCAACTTACGCCTCTACAGTCAGCTGCAGAAGACGGGATCAGCTGGCACACTTCTCTCTGCATCACAGGGGCAACCAATGAGAATAAAATTAAGAGTTCTGAAACAACTATTACAGGTGTTGAAAGAAATTTCTCTTTTCTCAGCATTACTTAAATTTTTGGAATTTAACAATATCAAGGATTTTGGTAACAAGCACCCCACACTAGTTATGAGGAAAGCTTGCAGCCATGCTATGTGTAGTCAATGCTTTGGAAATTGAAACCTACCTCATTAAGTATACTTAACCAGAGCTCTTAAGGAACTCATATACTTAACCCTGATAATAATATGACCAAGTTATAAGCAAATATATTGCTACAGCATTGTTCTAGATGCACATCACAACAAATCAAAAATAAGGTACCAATGCAATGATTAACTGCCCAAAGGAGAGATTAACAGCACACTTCAATATAAACACATTGACAATTTTAACCTGCGGCAGGTTAAAACATCAAATCTCTGGCATTACCCATTTGTAACAAACCAAATTCACTGATTAAGCTGCACAGTGAGAAAAATGAAGCGCAACAGGTTTGATGACAAAAATGAAGGGCAGAAGTTGATGCTAGGTATCCTCCTTAACCTAAGGCTTCAAAGTGTTCAGCACAAGAAGCTGCTCAAGGGACACCAGCATATCTAGAACAATATCTTCCTTGCTTGGATCCAGACTTTCTGGCTACAAACTAAAATTTCTCCTAGCAAAAGATCGGTTTACAATTCCAATCCTGAAGTGGCACCTTGTCAAACTTAAGTTTCACATTTCGAACAACCCAGGCCTAATTATATACTCACAGAGACAGTTTGGCTTATCTTGCAAGCATCGTTAGAAAGACTACACTAACTGAAAATCTCTCATACTTCCAGGATTTTTCTGATTCTATACCAAACTTTGAAAGCTCTATACAATCAAAATCCAGAAGTAGCAGTTTAACAAACAAAGAAATCGCAGTTGAAACCACACAGGCGTGATTGTATACACACAATTGCTTTTCTTCAACCTTGAAAGCTTAAAAATCCACACCCAAGTAGCTAGTAAATCCAATCTCTTAAGGATTTCTTTACTTTATTTTATATCTAACTTCCCAATCTACCCCCAGCTTTTATTTCTACAATTTTAATATAGGTTGCATATACAAATAGTATACACAGATCTGGACCATTATATAAAACTGGACAGATATGAACCATATGACTAGCAATTACTCGTGCCTTTGTTTCTTCTTTCTAGTTGATGAGGCATTATTTTAATGCCCCAATAACTACTTCTTAGAGGTCATATTGTCAGACTGACCAATTATTTAAGAAGGGATACATTTGAAACTGAAGGCAAAGTCAAGGGTGAATTGAAAGTTTTAGAACTTCAAGGTAATTAGGGTGGGTGGAACCATGAAAACACAGGATTTCCAAGGTAGGCCAGAAAATAAAATCAAATGTAAGATAGCAAATGAAAGAACAAGGAACAAGAAGTAGCGCACTCACCCTATGTGGCGGAGTACTGGTAAATGTTGACCTTACATGCCGAAAATCAGTACGTTTTGTCATATCTAGTTTGACAGGCCATCTGCACAAAATATCAGCATGAAAACAGCCTTAGTGATTAGTTCACCCCCAAGAAGTTGATGCAAAATGGCGACAACATTCTTACTCAGTAGGTTCAGAGAGGCCATTTGAATATTTGCACGTATTTGAATCCACTCTGAATGCATGAATTGTGCAGTAGTGAACTCCACTTTTAGATAATTTTCCCTGCCACTTGTACTGAGGATCATGTCCTGACCTTTTCTCGTTGGAGGATTCTCCAACAGGGGGAGGAGGTAGAGGAGGGGGAGGAGAATTTGGTGGAGGGGGGGCTGAAGGTGGTTGTGACTGAGGTAAAGGAGGGGGAGACGGAGGTAGTGGAGGTGGCATATCAGGCTGAGGTGGTTGGGATGTCAAAGGCGCAGGAGGGATAAAAGTTTGGTCATTCCTCACCATGTTTCCCTGTATCTGCGCCAGAGGGGTCACAGAAGGAGGAGGATAAGGGGCAGCAACAGCATTGGTTTGAAAATTACTTTGAACTGACCCTGTTATTGGATTCAGAGGCATGTGATGACTAGAACCTTGTACATCCCACGGATTGGGTGGGGTAAAATACATGGGTCTCATGTACGGAGATGCTGGAATTTGCTGAGGTGCCAGAACCGGTCCTTGTGCTGCGACTGGCATGCATGATATGCTCCCGGAAGCTGACTGCTGTTCAACTTCAGGTTTGTTGTACATCCATGCTCCTCCATTAGTACAAGAAACCACAGGTGGACCTGCAAGATTGGGAGTCAATACACAATTCCCGCTTCTAAATGGGAGATGACTTAGTGAACATAAATAAATACCACACTGTGAAGAATCCACCGCCATGTTCTCAGCACCAACAGAAGCATCCCATTGTGCAGCTTCTAATGCGGTTCCATTTTTTTCAGTTCTCAACCTTGGGGAGACTAAACCCATTGAACTACTCTCTGGATTTAATGAGACAGGAGGGACTTGTTGCTTTGCCAATTGACTGTTCAGAAATCCCCCAAAAAAAAAAAAAGTTCAAAAGGTAGGGAATTTCCCTAAAAGCTGATATGGAAGAATTAAAGGCAGATATTCCCATTCCAAAAACGCTAGCAGATAATAAACTACCTCAGAAACAGATTTTCAGAAAGCATACACAACTTGCGACCACTTGTAACAGATTTTATCCTCAACAATGCAAAGTTATGGTCTAGCTTTAAAAACAAAAGCCTCCACATTTGGACTCTTTCTGTGATTTTGATTGTGTGAGAGATGGAGAGACATTTTAAAACAACAGCTGCGATGACAACAATAATAAAGAACAAAGAAAGTAGATTTGATCAGAAGAATCCAATAACACAGCCCAAACCTGAATTCAATCTGAAGGAACATCTGAGGACAGGCCTGAAGATTTCTCAAAACAGAAATGGCAGCATCAACGCTACTGCATTCAACCACCCAGCCACATCCCACATGCATATTATTGCGGGTCACCTGAATGATGGAGCCTACATTGCCAATAGCAAGTTTGCAAATGGCCAATATTTCATCATCCATGATGTAAGAGTTGGCATTTGGGGGATGCTGTATCCAAAGAGTGCTTGATGGCATTTTATTTTCTCCTCTCAAGGTTGCAGATTGCCAGTTTCCAACATTATACTTAGAACGCAACGAAGAGAGTAAAGAATGTAGGGGAGACATCCTAGAGCTGCCAGCAGGGCTCTGAGGCACTCTCTGAGACTGAGGTGAGCCAATATTATTGTTAGAAAAGCTTGCATAGTTATTGCTTCTTGAAGATCCGGGAGTATCAATGGGAGATATTCTAAAATTACTTGGCCCTGGTGGCAGGCGTTTAATCATTTCCATTCGATACTGTCTTAGATGAGTCATCACAGCAGAAGCTTCCTCAGGAGTTTCAAACTCCAGTAGCATCGCACCTTCATTGCCTAGATCTGTAACTGTATAAGGACCTTTGTAAAGTGCTTTCCTTGATTCATTCAGTAACTCATCCTTCATCCATGGACCCAAAACATTCCCGATATATACAAAATTGCTATAACCAACGGCCACGCCATTTACAGATCCCCTAGTTCCTAGTCCTATGTCCAAAAACTTAATGCACCATGGAAGATGTCTTCGCATATGATTCCGAGCCCTAATAGAATCCATGATATTTCTATACTCAACCAGTGCAAACCGTTTTCTTGGATAGAAAAATAAATGTTCGACAGGACCAAATTTATCTGCCTCAAATCTCACATGAGCTTCAGATACATCATGACCCAAAGCACCCACCCACAGCTGGTTAGAAGCAGAGTATACATCCATAGCTGCTGGTTCACCATCTGAGAACCAAACCATTTGACTCGGAAAGCCACTTGGTACTGCATAATTACCTTTAGGGGAAAAACTATTTGGTGCACTTCCTGCAGATGATCTCATGTGAGGTGAGGTTGCCTCTGCTTTAAGGATGTGATTAGAGTCAATATAAGAAAAGTCCTTCCTGCCTTTCAAAGAATTAGTCCTGAAATATGATTGGGATCTGTTGCCAGGTGAAACCAACTGGCGCTCGGGCACATCTCTGGGTGTGCAAGAAGATATGCTACCCGAAAATTCACCATTTTCTACAATCTCAAGGCACAAGGACCTGGATCCTGAGCGACCATGATCACCAATCTTAGAGTGATGATCCATCTCAAGAGGAACCTCACAAGCCTGAGGTTCTAAATGTCGATTAGGGTATTTATGGCTAAAATCTTCACTGCACGATCCATTATGAGATCTTACATTATCATCTTCCCAAGATGATTTGCTGGGGATAGAACACTGATTAGAAACCCCATGCCTCAAATAATGTCCACTAAAAGATGTGCACGGATTAGAATCATCTTCATCACTCTCTCCTAAACTCTCCTCTAAGTGGACCAGTTCACTCAGAGACTCTAAGCAGCCTTCAAAGGCAGATAATGTTTCTGACATAGCTTTAGAAGATGCCAATCTTTTTAATTTCTTGCACTTCCTAACAATCCAAGTTCTCAAGGATGAATCTCTGGCAATTGCCTGCATTAAAAAGCTAGTCAACAGACGCTACCACTGAGAAGCCATAAAAAGATAATTCAGCAGGCAGGCACATCATCAACTCACATGTAAAGGATACACAACTTCATCAAACATTTGGCATGTACAAAAAGTTATCCTTGTCATCAATATTTTAATATGGGGGAAGTCCAATTTGAAATTCAGTTTGGTTATACAGTTTGCATCTTCATTGAAAATATGGGTTGGACCAGGTTTGCATATAATGGAAAGCCAACTGAGTCAACTGAGCAGGCCAGTCCAACCTCAGAGGTCCCAACTTTACACGATTTCAATCAAGTTACTTTAGACAGTCTTCAGTAAGGAAAAAAAATGTTTAAGATTGTTTGGCAGTTCAAGAACTCTCTAGTCCCTGTCTAGCATGTAGCTACAAGCCCTCGCTGCTAGAACATTGAACTACCCTGATGACAGTTATTAACCTGATCCCTTACAACTTATTGTCAACTTCAGTTTGAACACATACCCCTTCACCTATTTGATCAAATCATTTTGCTAAACCAAGATATGTGCATGATGCTAACAAGATCATCCATCCTTCAAAGGCAATTGTGAAATGCTGTGAACAGAGACCAGAAATGCCTTACAGTTATAAAAGTTCTCCCAAGTTCGTTTTGAGCAAAATATCCATTAGTTAGCAGCAGAATGAAACTAAATGTGACATCATAAAAGAACCACAACACAGAACACCAATAGCATTATGTAAATCACTTTTCATTCTAGTAAGTAGCAGAATCCAGAAATTTATAGTTCTGAAGGGGCAAGACAATGCAAGTAGCACACTCCAGCCAAGTAAAGCATTGCCTATGAACACTTCTAACAAAAAGCCGCCACTAGCAAAATACAGTAAAAATGAATGAAAAAACTAATGCTGAAATAAAGATAATGATGGGATGAAGAGAAGAGATCCAAGTATTACCAGTCCTAACAAGCAATTCTTTGGAACTAAAGATCCATTCATAGAGGAACTTTTGCCATCTAATGGTAGGTCCACACTCACAACCTCATTCCTGTCTCTGCTGGTTCTAACAGAACCTGTACATGACTTAGCTTCATCACTTGAGTCATCCATAAGGCAAGCCACATCATCAGCATCAAGCCTGCTCGTTACCTGATTTAGGAAATAAAATCCTCCATTTTGAGTTCCTTCCATTATAGAAGAGTTAAGGAGCTCAAAACAAGCCTCGAGCATGTTCTTAGTACAAGCACAGAAGATCCGAAGAGTACTCAGTGCACGAAACTTAGACAATCTAATAAGTGGAGAATCATCTCCATCTAAACATTTTAGCTTGAGCTCAGAAAAGATCTCATCAGAATCTGGCATCCTCAAATTTTGTTTACCAATGATCTGGATAATACTACTTCCCTCAAAAGAGGATATGAAAAAGTTGAGCACATTGTTAAAAACGGCCATGCATATGCCTCGGATAACAGATGATGTTGGTGCCAATGAAGAAGCTGCGCAGCAAACATCAACTAGACCAAGAATGCAGGCTTTAGTAGTCTGAAATGCAATTCCATCAGCATCCCCTCCCTTGGTCATAATTGCAAGGTTCCAATTGTACGTATTGACTAAGACTTTTGCTGCGGCTTCGAGAGCAGTCGGACAGTATGATACATATCGTGGAATAAGATCAACCACAATCCGTTGCACACTAGAACAACCTGTGTAGAGAAAAAGGAGTGAAGCATTCCTTCCGACTCATGTGCCTTTAAATGCAGAGGCAGGATAATTGGAAGCAAAAAACGAACAATAACTTCACATGGCACGGTCAAGGCATCTTCCAGGATACACGCATAGATTGATGCTCCCATACTAGATGGATGAGATGGATCACACACAGCGCAAAAAACATAGAAGCCCAGAAAATGCAAACATCCACAAGTTTGAGTTCTAAAATACCATAGTAAAAGAAAATCCTCAAACAACAATATAACCGCCAGCTAGAGGTCGAAATGAAGCAAGAAATCTTGTGATCACCAGATAAGAAACCAGATTAATCTTTTGGGTCAATTTTTTTTTTTTCATTGTCTAAAAAATGAAAGTAGAATAGATCCTTCATAGTGATCCACAACTAACAAATATCTCAAAAATCTGGAATCAAACAATCAACAAACAACTTTTTGCATCACAAAATGCTTCTCCTCGGGATCTAAAGCATATTAGCATTGTCAATTTAATGTTTCTGTATCAAAATCATCCACGACTTTATATTTATGACAGAATAATTAAGTTCTTAAACTCTTTAACGATTTCAATCAACTCCTTACATCTCTCATATATATCAGGCCAGAATCCCACATGCCACTTATATCAGTGAATTAAACTTCCAGCCTACTAAGAGACACATTTTTCTGAGAAATAAGTTCATAAGGGATCCAGCCTACAAAAGAAATTGCTTTTCTTACCAATTGATCTTCTAAAGCCAGCAGCTAGTTCCAAAAGACAAGTCAATACAAGAGTCTTGAATATAGAGAATCAAACGACTTCCGTCCTCTAGTTAGAGAGAACAAGATGAAGAATAAGGTTATATTTTGCTTCAATCCCTAGAGAATTTTCAACCCAAGGAGAGTACGCTGCTGATAATTCAACATAATGTGAGAAAATAGTAGAGCATGGACCGGAGATGGCTTAGAAGAACCCCTTTTGCTCGATCAACAAGATCAAATTTTATCTAGGGGAAAGAACAAAAGAGCACTCAGACATTAGATATTATCACCATTACCAAACTCAACAATCGAACAGACATAACGCAATCACCTCACTCCACCAGTCACTACACAAACTAAGAATCAATCCGAACAAGCGGAGACAATCGAGAAAGCGAAATCAACTCTCACCTCGCGCGGCAGCAATGAGGGACAGATAAGCCGGCTCCAATTCGGGCGCGGGGCACGGCTCCTTCTGGCCAATGCAAAACCTAATCCGCTTGTAGGCCTCGTACACGCCCCGAATCGCTTCCCTGTTCCTCCTCCTCGCGGCGATTTCCTCCTGGGACGGCGGCCCCGGGGGCGGCGCGGCGTGGGGGGCGGCGCGGCGGCGGGGTCGGGGCGGGCTAGGGTTTGGGGCGGCGGGGGCGGGGGCGGCTGCGGCGGCTGGTGGGGCGGGGGCGGCGGCGTCGGGGGCGGTTCCGGCTGGGGCTCGTAGAGCTTGCGCTTCTTCAGAGGCTGCTCGGACGCGGCCATGGCTGCGGAGAGGGGTGCGGTGCACGCGCTCCGGTATCTTCCCTTTTGTGGGAACGGAGGGCAATGGTGGAATTACACCTCCGAGTCGGAGAAAACCGGAACAGCGAAAGGACGCACGTGCCCCTGTTAATTAGCCCATCGGGCGTCTTACTTCTTGGGCTTTTTGTCCCCCCAAGCCAGGCCCATGATCTTGTTTGAAGAGGCCCATTTCCACATCCCCAACTTTTGTTGTAAAAAAAAAAAAAAAAAAAACTTTTTGGATGAGCCGAGGCTACAGGGGTAAACACCCGCTATCGGAAGGGCTGTGAAACACCTTGCAAAATCCCAAAAATCGGTTGAGTTTGACCTGTAGTTCATATCGGTTTTAGATGATATTATTGTAACCACTGGAGCTACAATGGCAAAATCATGCAAACTGTAGTGAGGTTGAAATACAATTTGAATGTACGTGGACGAGAGCAATGGATTACGATGATTGTCCCTAAACTTATTAGGTCCTAGAAAAAAATCGCTTGAGGAAAATTGCCTCCAAACTCGCGATCTTTCCCGTTTCTTTTCAAACTTTCTTAACTTCATGTCAAGACAAATCCGAGCTTTGTCTATCACATTGTGTATGTCCTTGATGATGAGGTATTTTATTCTCGCTAGGCAAACGGAATATCTTAAAGGTGTTAAGGCATTAAAATATCATGTTTACCAATTAGGATGAACCGATTTTCGGCGATTGATTAGCTAACCAATTGATTCATACCTTTTGCAACATCACCAGAAGTGAATGGAAAGTGACATAAGAAAATTAGGAGAGACTTTGGATTTAGCGGCATTAGAAAATTGGAGGTGACGTTTCAATGTAGGGCCACATATGGCAATCATCCCAAAAAGTACAAGAAACCGGAGAGGAAATGGAGTACGTGGAGCCAATTCGACGGTATTGCGCTCACGTTCTTAATTCTCCAATGTTGCGCAATCACCATTCACCACCTTCTGGGGTCTCTTATCTTTCTGTTTTTCATTTGTTTTTTTTGTTAAGTCTCGCATCTCTCTATTTAGTATCTTTTCAACCCGAGGGGTTGGATTATTCATCCAGACTAGGATAACATGGAATGAACTGATTTGGCCAGCGGATCAACTGATGAATCGCTGAACCGGACCATTATTTGGACCGAACTGCCCTAGTTTGGTATGTTAGTTGACGGGCTGACAGACCCTTTCGGCGTTGAAGTTGGACGGTCCCTCCACTAGCCCATTAAAGAAGTTAAATTCGATCCTAAGAATGGAACGTGGAATGACCGTCTTCACTTAAACGTGTATATATATATGCGCGATGAAAACATTGTATGCCATTATATTAAACTTTCACTATCTGCAAAAATCGATTGAACCTTGAGCTAACCGGTTGAACTGCCACCTAAATGCATAATCAATTTGCCCACCATTCGGGTTTTAGATACATATATATCTCAAAATAGTTAGTCTTAATCTTAGCAATAGAGGCACCACCAAGTTCTTGAATTTTTTTTTTTTTCAATTTTATTAGCTCTCTCAAATAATGTATTTAGAGCTACTGACCCCTTTTGAAATTTTTCTTCGTCTTTTAATAATTAGAACTTACTATGTCCAACAAATAATTAGTACTGTTATGAATTAATAGACGAAGTAGCTCTTTTTATTGTAATCAAGAATTAATGACCTACTATTATTGATTCTCGCTAGTTGATTTTATCTTAACCATGTAACTTACGAGTTGAAATGTATCAAATATCGATGAAATAAACAAACTATATAACCAGCTTATAAACATGACCCATGTTGTTTAGTGAAAATGACTTGGTATAACCTAATGTTGTTTATTATTAACAAATAAATGAAAACAAATTAAATGATTTCTTTTTGTTCATAAATGATGATAAATGTATCAAAAAGGCACTAACATTTTCAAAATATTTTTCAGAGAAGTCGTTATTGAGGAAAATGACAGTATTTTGGATGTGTGAAATGGAAAATTTTGAATTTTTTCCATAAAGGGAAATATGTTTAGTTGTAAAGGCAATGCGGCTATTTCTTCAAAATTTGAGTAAAATGCTAACTTAAACCTTTTTGGAGATGAATATTTTTATCCATCGAAAATAATTTATTTTTCTCTTATGGTTGAAATCACCGCCCTAAATGGGGAAGAAAAGTCTTTAGCTTACATTTTACACATCATAAAAGATCCAAGCTAATTATTTGAGTGACAGGATCTTTTTTTTTTTGGATATGAAGTAAGACTCGAGAAAGAGGAGGCTTTGTAATAAAATTAATTTTTTAAATAACCGAGACAATAATATCCAAGCCACGTCAAAATCAAAGAAAAGACATAAAAGTCATGTAGCGACAATGGTAAATAAGCTACATCTATAGCTATCTCCTCCTTTACTTATAAAGTTCTCCACCCCTACTCAAAAGTAGAGATCAGCACTCTTCACCAGGAACGTCTTTCCAGTTTTTTTCATCCTCCACTGGAAAGTCAAATGCAAATCCAATTGCAACTCCATCAAAACCGACGACGACTTCATTCTTGTTTATGCATCTATCCAAGTCGTTCCAACACTTCATCATAAAGCATAATAAATCGAGCTGTCTTTGATGCTTTCATCAAACCCATCATAATAGGTGTGTGCATCGGTCATGATCTAACTTGGAACTAAACCTAATCAAGCCGAACCGGCGGAACTAGCCAAATTATATATATTTTTATTTTTGAATATCAACAAGGACAAAAAGTATAGATTATTTATGAGAAATAAGTAACTCCCTCGTGATCAGTAAATTTATCATACATTAGAGTTACTTTTAATATAATTAGGACTTTTTAAGAAAGAAAATAAATAAAAATTAAAAAAGAGCATCATTAGTTTCCAAGACAATCTAGGAACTGGATTAGGATTGGCCAGATTCAGTCCAGTTCCAAGATGGATAGGGTCGATTTTGGGTTCTACATATTGGGAATCAATCATGTCCAATCCACTTTTAGATTTTAGTGTGGGAACCAATCCATTCTATGACCAATGATGCCTACATCAAAATCATTATCTAAATCAATAGGTGAGGTTAGTCAACTTCTGTAATCATTATCTCAATCATTATCTAAATTGCTTAGCAAAGTCTCCGATGGCCATGTCTTTTCCAATCACTCATCTTACCATACATATCTATCATCTCACCAATATAGAATTCATAGACAATGGTAAAGTTTCAAATATAAGATAATTGAAGCTCCAATTGAGTCAAATGTTTGATTATACAATATCTAAAACGGGGCTCGTATGTTCAGTCTGAGCCTAGGAGAATTCAATCTTAGGAGAGTCGAGCCTAGTTCAACTCGGAGCTCAGCCCGACATGATCACTCAACCAGTCTCTAGGCTTTGTTCGAATTGTTCTGTCGAAATTCTTTTTTGGTGTCACATGGTAGGTTTCCAATCTATCTGCTGTTGCTTATGTATCCCGTGCCTTCGAAAGAAAGTTTCTAACGGAATCGCCCGAACTGGAAAAGACTTGGCCTCCAGTGCTACTATTTTTGTGATTACCATTACAAAATGGGCACATTTTACATTGCACAATGCATGTATATCACACATCTTGCAGGGGCTCGCTAATTCACCTGTTACCTAAACATTTTCCATTTTTGCTTCACAGATCATACATGAATGACCCACTTTCTCAGGTCACATGAGAACGAGAAGTTTCAGGTTTTGGCCATGACAAGCACGGAAACCATAGGCAGGTAAATACTGCAGCAACAGATAACAGCAAAGCCACATACCACAACGAAATCATGGGATTCTCAATGCACAATACAATGCTTGGGGAGGAGATACATGGTTGTTAGATCACACTCGTTTGGAGATGCTTCTACTTCTGAGTTCTGAGCAGTTATTTCAGCACTTTTGCATGCATGAGAGGGACATCAAATCCTATAAATTCGAGACTCGCCTATTGTATTTTCCACAAAGAGCCTCTTTTCAGCTGACCAATTTGAGTCTAAAATAATTCACCAAGTTTGGAGCACAAGTTGAGTGCGTGGTACATAATTGGGGAAAAGTACCAAAACAGTTCTAAACCTTTTGTATTAGTACCAAATCAGTCATAAACTTTTCAATTAGACCAATTTAGTTATCAATCTTTTCATATTAGTACCAATTTAGTCCATCTAGCTAATTTAAGCTGGAAATTGCTGATGTGACCGCCGCAAGCGATCTTATGTGGCGCCATGTCGAACAAATTTTATAATTTTTTATATTTTTTTTCCAGATTTTTAAATTATTTTTTTTTTTTTTTTCTTTTCTCCTTAGCCCTTGGTCGGCGAGGTCACCGGTGGCTGGCTAGCCGACCATTGCCAGCCACAGTGGTTGGGGTGAGGGGCCTCGCACCCTCGTCGGCCACTAGCGAGGGCCGTCGTGCCCTCGTCGGCCACAAGCGAGGGTGTTGGCCCCCACCTAGATCCGTGCAAGGGCCGAAACCTTCGCCGTTGGTGGCGAGGGTGCGACGGCCCTCGCCTAGATCCGGCGAGGGTCGTCGCACCCTCGTTGGCCATAGGCGAGGACGCGGCAACACTCGTTCATGGGGAGGGCGAGGTTGTCATGCCCTCGCTTGGATCCGGGCAAGGGTCGCCGTGCCCTAGCCTATGGTTGACGAGGGTGCGGCGACCCTCACCCGTGGCCGACGAGGGCGCAGTGGCCCTTGCCTAGATCTAGGCGAGGACCGCCACGCCCTTGTTGGCCAACGAGCAAGGGTTTCTGCCCTCGCTTGGATTTGGGCGAGGGCCGATGCCCTCGCTTGTGGTAGACGTGGGCACAGCGGCCCTCGCTAGTGGCTGACGAGGGCGCGGGCCCCTCGTCCCAACCAGCCTATGGCTGGCAATGGTTGGCCGACCGGCGACCGGCGACCTCGCCGACCAAGGGCTAAGGAGAAAAGAAGAAAAAAAGAGAAAAAAAGGAAAAAAAGAAAAAAATTTAAAAAATCTGATAAAAATATAAAAAAATTATAAAACTTGTCCACATGGCACCATATAAGACCACCGGCGGCCACATCAGCAATTTCCGATTTAAATTAGCTGGATGGATTGAATTGGTATAAATATGAAAAGATTTATGACTAAATTGGGCAAATTGAAAAATTTAGAACTAAATTAGTACCAATATAAAAGGTTTAGAACTATTTTTATACTTTTCCCTATGTAATTGATATCAGGCATCTTTGTGACTGAGATTGATTGCATGCTTGAAGCAACAATATTTGCAATGTTTATAGTTGCTCACTTGGTATTGGATCATCATGATCCTATATTAAAACTTGCACTGTCGATATCAACTTCATTTTCAGGAACAACAACGGCATCTTCAATTACATTGACGATTTGTATGGTCCAAACTTTTAATTTTTTCCCACAAAATTGATGCTGCTATCCATGGAAAATGGTGGTGGTTTCCATATGGGGATCATGATGGTCCGCCATCAAGTGAGCCAGCAGGTATTGTTGTTTCAAGCACGATGGCGATCGGCGCTTCCTCACTTGCGATTAAAGTCTAAGCATGAAAGCTCAATGTTCTTCAATATCCCTCCGCCTTTTATGAATTGGATTGTTTTTTGTTTTCTTATAATTGTTGTTCCTTGTAATTGTTGTTCCTTGACACATTGCCGTGCAATGTAACTTTTCGTAATACCCCAAACTTTTTTTTGCACCATCAAAAATCCAAAACTTTGCAAACCGTGATACATTTATCTTATTAAGGGCATTTTCGTCTTTTTTTTTTTTAAATTCCTTTTCTCTTCCCTCTGCTGGCTCCAATGGAGGGAAGCCGGCGTCCGGTGAGGGTAGCCCTCGCTGGTGTCGGCCCAGGCGAGGGCGACCCTTGCCCGATGCCAGCGAGGGGTGCCCTCGCCCGTAGCAGGCGAGGGCCGCCCTTGCCAAGCCGGGTCGGGAGAGGGTGGCCCTCATCGGCGTCGGGCGAGGGCGAGCCAGTCTAGCGAGGGTCGCCCTCGCCCGGGCCGATGCCGGCGAGGGATGCGGCTTCCCTCCACCGGCTTCGAGAGGGAAGAGAAAAGAAAAAAAAAAGGAAAAAGTTTTTAAAAGTAAAATGACCAAAATGCCCCTAAGATTTAGGGTAAATGTGTCACACAAATGAAAGTTCAGGGTTTTTTATGTCACAAAAAATAGTTTGGGGTAAATGTGTCACGGTTTGCAAAATTTGGGGTTTTTGGCGGTGCAAAAAAAAGTTGGGAGTAAATTTGTCATTTTGGGCAAACTTTAGGGTTTTTGTGGCATTTTACCTTATATTAACTATAAATTTTGGTGAAAAATTTGAAATGTAGTAAGTTATAGAGATTCTCAATTGATGAAGTTGTATTGTAGTTCTCAATCCCGAAATGCAGTAAGTTGAAGGATAATGTGAAAATAGTCCTCATATCGTAGTTCTCTAATCCTACTATTTGGATTGAATCGATCTAGCAATTCTAATCGATTTCATTTGTTGCACGTGTTAGTGAACCTATAATCAAAATAAAAATAAAATAGAATGGAGGGAAAGAGTGGAGAGCCACTTGCCTTCACCATAACTTGTCTTCATCATGGGAGTGATTGGTTTCCACTCCGATCTGATTCCAAAGTGGAACCGGGAACTGGATTAGGAGGACCGGTTCTAGTTTCTTAGACTAGGGACCGAACTAGTTAGGTCGTGGGATTGGAAACCAGACCGCCGGATTGATCCGGTTTGGTTTAGTGGAATTGGTCAATTTGCTAATAACTAATGCAAGAAAGCTAGAAGTTTTTTCTAATTTATTCTCAACAAATTACCAAGTCGAAGTGCAGCATCTAACTCCATGAGGACTTAGCAGGTCGAAGTGCTTTCTTTTGTTTTTGCATGGGATACGTACCTTACAAAATGACATACTATGTCAAATGTTTCCTTTCACGTACTTGCGTGGGACAACAGCACAAGACTAATCGATGCCCTAAGTTGGTGTGTTCTTTTCTCTGAATATGCTGAATTGCCGCCAAGGATATGGAAAAGAAAGCTTTAGCCAATTGCCAGACCACGATGAAAAAGAATTTTGTCTAGGCTGACCGATGCAAGAAATCACACCTTAAGGACACAACCTGATTGAGGGAAATGGGGAAAGTTAGGATTTATTAATATATATATATAGTCAGTCTAGTTTGGTCGATCCAATTCCCACCCTAGAATTTGGAACTAGACCGACCGACCACTGCTCCCAAGAATAGGAATCGAGAATTGGACTGCCGCCTGTGGGAACCATCCAAAACCGACTAATTAGGTCCAGTCCAGGCAGTTGTTGGTCTGGGCAATTCTTGTTGCACACCCCCTGCTTCACCGGGATCTCAGCTAGGGCTAATAATGGAGAAGGGCGCCACCCTCAACGCCTCTTTCTGCCCCTCCTTCCTTCCCGGCTCTAGATTTTCTTTTATCTACTTCTAGATTTTGCTAATGTCGTCGTCAACATCAGTAAGACATGATTCCCACAGCTGAGTTAGATTGTCACGATAGATGTCAACTAAACTAAATTAAGTAGAAGCACTAAATTGGTTTGATTTAAAGAGTACAAAAACCAGATTGATTCAAAATTAAAGTTTAAATATTAAATGAGTATCGACATATAGCAAATGAATTATTTTTAACATTTCTCAATATTTATTTTTATGAAACTTTTTGATTGACATTGTCAATGAGCGATATCCATAAGCCACTGTCACATAGTCGCACCACTACTGTTGAGGTGCGCCTCAAACTCTTCATTGACAGGAAATAATGAGAATCCCGCTTCTTGGTGAGTGGGCATAGATCCTTTATAGTTTGGGCATGTATTTTATTAGTAGTTTGGGGTAAGGCTCGTAAATAGCTACAGAGTGGCCTAGCGGTTTTCTTCTGCTGCCTATATATTATCTATTCCTCTTGTAATTTAGAGTAACATAGAGGGGTGAGATGTGTTAATTATAAGCCATGTTTGGTAACTAGCTAATTTCTCACTATTTTTGTTCTTTATTCCTCAGAACAAAAAAATAACATAAATCCATTTGGTAACATTAGCTATTTTTTCTATTACTGAGAACAAATTGGTGGTTAGAGAATAGATTTGAAATAAAAACAAGAAGTGGAAAAAAAATTATTTCTTTATTCTAGCTAATGATTTCTAAAACTAGCCATTTTTTTTTTCCTTTTCTTCTTTTTTCTCCTCTAGCTGATCATCGAGCCTTGGTGATGGCAATCGACCGGCCAAAGACAAGGTTTAGCGACTTCATTGGAACCTCGCTAGTGGCCGTTGAGGCTCCCCCCAGGTCGGCGAGGTTGTTGACTCTCGTTTTTGGCTGGTCGCCAACCATTATTGAGTTCTGGCGACTGGCTAGAGGAAGAAGAAGAAGAGAGGGAAAAAAAAAGAAAATAAAAAATAGAAAAATCTCAAAAAATTTTAAAAAATTAAAAGAAATTCTATGTTACCAAACACAATCCTTTTTCTTTCCTATTTCGGGAATAGCAATTTTGTGTAGTTGCCAAATACATTCAAATGCTCAGAATCTCGACTAGGGAATATAATTAGAAAAAATTAATTTTGAGTAGAAATTGTTTTTGGAAACAAAATGTCTATCAAATGCATCCATAGTGGAATCCTTTGTTGGATGTAGCTCTAGTTAAAGGGTCAACGAAATAAATCATGTGTCTCAATTTTTTTTTCTCACATTCACTCTCTATTTTATTGTGATTATACGCCTAATCCTGATAACCACCGCCAAACAACCAACACTGGCATCATGGATATGTCAACCTGACCGATGACCGCTTTCTAAGTGCATCATCTAATCCAGTAATCCGCCAATCCTTGCTCATTTCGTGCCTTATGCTGATAAACTCTCGCTTTTTGGTCTCCACAAAGAATGCATCGCCAAGTGCATTGGACTACATCGTGTTACAATTGTTGTCCTTAATTTCTGATAAGAAAAAACATTTATCAAACGAACATTTCATGTAAAACAACCAGAACCTGCGATATGCTTCCTGATAGAGATGGAAAATGAATACTAGGTTAATGAGCTCATTCCTATATATCATGTGTTGGATTGACCTCATGTTTTCCTACTATGGAGCTTAGGTTATGTTGCTATTGGTAATTTGCTTTGGGCTGATTGTTTATCTTATTTGAAAATTTCGACTTTGAATTTTTTGATTGTTGCTTCTTACTTTTGCAGCATTAGTATGTATCCGCAATACATACCACGGTCCAAAAGTATAAAAATATCGCATTGCAGTACTTCTAAGAGTGTTGGAGAAATAGTGAAGTTGCAACGTCATCACTTGAATGACTCGAGTTTGAAGCCGACGTTCTCATGTCTTAGGTCCATGGCGTGGTCATTTTGTCACAGAATTTTATGGATTTTATTTAATAATGCTTTCAGAAACGCTACACAATACCAGTTAGGTAATGTTTTTCCTTTGGAAGGCTTTTTTTTTTTTTTTTTTTTTGCCTTTCTATTTTCCTTCTCTTTGGTGCAATGACATGCAATGTATACGCTTGCTAGTCCAGTTTCTTAAAGCTAATTCAATGCATATATCAAGCTGTTTCTTCTTAGTTTCCTCTTAAATAATTCATGATTTTCTCGTTGACTCAAGCTCTAGCCCATGGATTTGGAATGTACGGAAATAATCACTCCAAGAGTATGAAATTTGTTTAAGAATATGACAGATGTTCAATGGACTTGTCCATTAAATGCAGTTGAAACTCTCAAGTTCCATGAATCCTTCATGAGGATATCACCCTTAAATTTAATAAGATCCTTCTCTTCAGAACCCAATCAATAAATAAAAGAACTCATAGATGTGGAGGAGCAACATTTAATGTAGTTCCATGAACAAGACCATCTTTCCTGTGATCACCTGCTTTTTGATAAGCATGTGTTTAATGTAATTTAAGCTGTTATTTATTCGAAACAAAACGTATGTTAGACATGACTAAGAAAAAAATTGGTATGTAATCGACATGTTTCGAAATGGGTGCTTATCTTTGCACCCAGAGAAGAGTCTAGATATTTTTATGTATAATGAATCCTGTGCCATGTCTTCGACAAATCTGCATTAAAGAAATCCCAAGCTCCTGGCACGTCATAGTTGAGGAAAAATAATCTTGTCCAGGCCAATGTCTTTTCCATTGTAGGCAATAGGAGCATACATCCACAGATCATCAGAGCTCAAGAGCTGGAAACAAAAGAAACGGTCGAAAATGTTAAGATTTGTCTAATGCAGAACATGTCATATCTGTAATCCAAAATGATCATGAACAGTTATTATGATTCACTTCTCAAGACTCTCCACAAACCTTAATTTGGAGCTGCAGAAACTTCACATAATGCACTGCTTCTTCAAGCATTGTACTGATGTCAACCTGCCACATCAAACACAATACTGTCGTTATTGATTGGTACTAAATCATGCACTGCTTATTTGATTTTTCCTTTGCAAGTTTTTGTCAAAATGGACGAGAGATCTTTCAGACCGAGCATGCTAAATACCTTGGTTCCATTAGGAATGAGGTTCTGCAAGATCTTCAGTCTTTCATTAATCCTCTCGCGCCTTTTCTGCAAAGGATTCAAAAAAGAAGAACATCAAATTGATGACCCAACTAAAATTGGATCAAAGATTGCACTATCTACATTGAGGGGAAATATATTAAGAGATTATTTACCCTTGCATAGAGGCTCTGAGGATCAGTGGCGGCTCCTCTACCAGCTCTCGTTTTCACATCAGAACTGAGAGATTCAGAGGTCTTTGAATCTTTGAGCTCCTGAGAAGTGACATCATCCTCAGAACTGCAAGTGCTGGAGCTCTGTCCTTCTTCCTTGACATTGCTCTCTTCATTGTTGTCATCGAGGGAAGTGAGCTTCTGATTCTTTTTCGCTGGCATATTCTTCTTTCGGGTTTTCTGCACCAGCAATTTTACAGGTCTTTTAGAAAATTCTTACTGGACTCTCCCAGTTAGATGTCTGTATGTGGGATCCATGCAGCTTCGGAGTTAGTCTAAAGGACATGGAAACTGTTGATGTGAAAAACCTACATTTTGCTCCTTGGAAGATTCTTAATGTTTAAGCATATATGACTGAGAAAGAGAAAACTCGATCATGACGGCTTCCATAAGCATATTCCCTTATTTAGTATTTTGGGTTGAATCTGCTGTTTGGGAAAAACAAGAAAGAAGAGTATGATGTAGAATCTAGATTCTTTTCAAGGAAGGCTGTTTTCCGTGTAATTTACTGCAAAGCAGAGAGTTTCATTGTTTTTCTGAAAACAAGATGACTAACTTAATGTCAATATCAACTAAACAAGCACTTCGATGTACTTACATCTGAGGAGAGGCGTGGTTTTTTCTTTGTCTTCTTGGGCATTTCAACGTCTGTTTTATCATTCTTTGAGGCTGTCTTGCCTGATCTGGCAGGCTTTCTTTTCAGTGGCAATGCCTCGACTGGAGCAGAAATTTCTTGAGGCTGAACATTGTCGCTGTCCTTGATTTCGGCCTCGCCGGTCATGTTCTCTCCTAAGCACACAGTCTCTTGATCTGTGACAAAGGAGTCATTGTTCCCTCCATTCACACAAACATCCATGAACACAGAGACTTGATCACTAGCAACTGACATATAATTACAGCTGCCATAGTTCTCGAGGCTTGGAACGGGAACATTAAGAAAACTGTTGCTGCAAGCACTAGAAAAGCTGCTCTCTGAGAAGCATTGCAGATTAAAAGAGTCAAGATCAGAGACTGAAGAACAATACAAACTCTCGTGAACCCCTCCCATGTAGTCCATGCCCGATAAGGCTTTATCGGGATTGACAACAAGAGTCGGCGGGATCTGAAAGTTCGGTCTGTCTTCAAGAATGCTACTCGCAAAAGGGTACTGATCAGGCTCATCGTTGGAGAACAAAATTCTCAGCAAGTCCAGTTCTCCATCGGCAAAGCTTCCCAAGCTCTCCATTGCCCTGACTTCTCTTTGCTCAACTGAGAAAAAACAAATATTCCTTAGGGGGTTACGTAGTTGAGAAGCCCCTTGCCTGAGAACTGAGCAAAATATGTCGAGACATATTTATACCCAATTAGTCATTGCCCAACAAGCACCACCCCACAAGGAAAGGCATTGAGGGATTGACTTCATTTATATATTGAATTCTCTTGTTCATTTCTTGTTTAATGATTAGATTGGAATGTAAGGGGTGGTTATATTCATGAAACTAAACCACCCACCCCCCCCTCATCAGGAGTCCACTGTGGGACCGAGTATCAGGCAAAAGACAACTCAGAGATAGCCAAGTTCTTGCAATTTTGTACTTAAAATAAGGGAGAAATTCGATGACTTGTCAGCCTTCTTAGACTTGTTAAGCATACATTTATAAATAAATGAAAAGGGTCTAACGGCAATCATTAGGAGGTGACTAAGCAAAGCTGATAATGTTGATAATGCCTATTTAAAAAAGAGAAAAAAGCCTTTTAAACTTACATGATTCAGTTGATGTTTGTGTCTCGAAGGAGAAGGCCCTTTTGAAAGAATTAGCGGAGTTGAAAGTATATTATACAAAAATAAAATAAAAAAAAAAGAATCGTGTGCCAAAATAAAAAGGATTCAGTTAAAAGTATTTGTTACTATTTTAGTGGACAACTGGTACAGATAGGTCAAAATCCAATGTGCAATGAGTGAAACCCTAATGAAAACCAATGTGCAATGAGTGAAACCCTAATGAACTAGCCTCGGTAAGGCATACATAAGGAGAAGACTCCAACTTCAAATCATATATGGGTGAGAAATGGTGACTGCAATCGATGAAACAAATGCACCGATTTACAGTCCAGACCGTAAGTAATCTACATCTACAAGTTAATTTGCAAGGTTACAGGTTGGGTGTTTTCTTTCTTTTTTACTTGGATTGAGTCTTCGAATTGAGCCAAGACCTGAAATATGTCGACAAACGGGCGCAAGTACTTCCTTAAGACTAGAATTCTTTGGGGAAACTCGTCAGACTCAACATGAATACCGGCATTGGTGGGTGCTTGGATAACCATTGAACTGTCAACTCCTGATTCAAAGACAAATCCCCACATGCTGCTATCATTAGTGCTAACATCATTTAATCATGCAGAATTAGAGCGAAAGCACGCAGGGAGAGGAGACTAAAGTGTCCGTATTGGAATTTTTGAGAACGTGTGAGATAGTTACATTTAATAGTGAAGAGAGAGAGAGAGAGAGAGAGAGAGAGAGAGAGAGAGAGAGAGAGAGAGAGAGAGAGAGAGAGAGAGAGAGATTAAAGAAGAGGAGATCGAGGGACGGCATGATCGTGTGAATGAGTCCACTTCTATAAAGAGTACTTGTAGCCCGACAGAGAGCGAACAACTCGCTCAATGTCGTCCCATTTACAAGATCGATCCGAATCCTAGAACCAAGGCCTCCAAGGTTAAACGAGATCTCTTCATAGAATAGAAAAATCATAACGAGCCACCCGTGTACAACAAAGCAACCGCACCTTATCGTCTTGACAAGTTGGCATTGAACCCCGCAATGAAAAGGGCAGTTTTCATCTCTACATCGAAAGAAAAACACTCAACTTGTGCCATCTCGCACACGAATATGTGATGGAAAATTAAACAAAAGAATTATTAGAGTCGGACGTCGGCCACGACTTTAAAATTCCTAGTAAGTTATTTAATAAGAGCGCATCAGAATTCAAATTAATATCCGAGGGTTACTTCTAAAAGCTAATTAAGATGTACTGACCTTATGTATGTAATGCATGACTTTAGAAAAGCATTCATGGAATTCTGAACGGCCTTTCCAACGAAGGTTGTGCTAATCTTTCTAGTGTTATATTGATAATCGTACGAGTTTCGGTAAAGATAGGACAAAACCTCATGAAAATGGTGACTAATTAAGTATACAGAAATGCTTTTTTTTCATAAGATCAGTAACCGATTCTATACCATACTTCCATGCAAAAATGATCGGCAAGGGATATTAATCATCTTTCTTTATTAAGACATGACATGCATATAAATTCTCGAGTCGATAACGTTGGTGTTGGCATCAAGGAGGGATATTAATGAGCTAGGGGTACAATGTGTAACAATTCATAGGAGTGACTGTACAATATATTTTGCGAACCATGAAAGGGAATTGACAGGAAGAAAGCAAAGGTTTAGAGATTGTTGCGAGATCAACTAATCAGAACACTTCTCGACAAAGTCTCAGGATCGATTGCGCGGCTTTACCTCAATCCTTTAGGATCATGCAGTGAAAGGGAGTAAACTTCTCATGAATCCCCTAATCCTGTTGATATATAATGGAGTTTGCCGTTGATGAAGCTCTAGAAATGGGCCAAGTCCATGAGCAAAGCTAGTTCATTTAGCTTCCTGCAATAATAATAATAATAATAATAATAATAATAATAATAACAACAACACTATAGTAATAGTAGTAATTAAATCGTGGAAGACAAATGATTAGCAATGGTTGCAATAGACTTTTATAGAAGAGAATGTCTAGCGGAGGACTTGACACTAATCTTATTGACATTATCTCATGTCTGGTGATACTCTTTGTTAAATCCCATTTCAGGTACATACATTTTACTTTCTATAAGGACGAATAAAAAAATAACATTTTCACAAGTAGGAACAAGGCGATGTATCGTATGTTTTATATGATCCATTGTTAGATTTTCTTTAAAATCAAAGATTGTTCCCACAAAGTTTATTAACATTGACATTATGCTCAATATAAAAATCCCTTTGATTGATGACTCCAAGTGCATGCACCTCAGATCAAAAGGCCATTGATAGATATCCTTGGACCCAACACAGCATGTTCCCAAAATCTTAAACCTATCTGTGAAATCTCACTCATTAAGATTAAACCCTAGTTATAAGAACCCACATATACTCTCATCTCTGTCTATCATTAATAATCTCTCTCTCTCTCTCTCTCTCTCTCACGAACACACACACTGCAAGTACGATATTCAAGACGGAAACTCCGAAACAATTCTCCACAAACAACTGTCCCCTTCCTATCCCTCCCAAGATTCCGGCGGTTTTCAAGCTTTCATCAGTTCCACGCGTCTAGGAAAGACCTCTTCGCATTTAATTTTCTCTATTCTCTCTTTTTTGTAATAGACTCGGTTATTCTTGTGGAGGAACTTCGATGAGATCTTCTCTGTTTCGTTTGTTCTTGGAAACTGCCCCCGAGAGGACCCACAATCGCATTCCCGTGTAATAAACGTGTAGCACCTACTTCAATGCTGTATACAATGGATATAAATAATGCTAGAGTGGAGCAAGTATCGTATAAGGTTCTTTTAGATCACATCAATCATAATTCAAGAATATGTGGAATACACACCGAGTCTCACTTAAAAACACAATATTCTTTATAATTTTTATACTATCATTAGTTTTGTCCATCATATCCCTTTTAGATTAAGTTTCTGCGAAATCAGTTTATTAGATTTCGTAAAACTCCTGCAAGAAATATTGAGATTCATTTAGAAAAAATAGTATTAAATGATGTGGTATGCTCCTATTGAGTGGTCGAATATGATCCACTCATTTGAAAACCCATATATCTGGCTTACCACAACAACTAGTAAGTTTAATTTCATGAATCATTCAAAATAGGTACATTATTCAATTAATAATAGCCAAAATCAAACTCAATGTGTTACTTATTAATCATATTTCTCATTAGACATAATTGCCTGAAATTTTGATTTTGTCGATATATTAATCAAACATAATATGAGAAAAGCCAATGCGTAGATTATAAAACATTCGCGCAAATATGATGGACACAATACGTTTATGACCAGTCACCCGACTTGATGACTTTTACATTATGTCGATCTATAGAACTATGCATGTTAGAGTATGTCCAAATCAATTAAGATGTATTATATCCATTAAAGTAATCCCATATTACTTTTTAATGGGGTTTGTTCAGACTTTGTGCGCATGTAGCTTCCTTTCACCTAATAATTTGAACTTTTGAATCATAATTTCTAACGTGCCATTGGAGCCAAACGTCAATTCTTTATGATCCAATTGATATTTTAATCCTTGTGTGCTTCTTATTTGTCTTATGCTTTATTCCACGAGTTATTTTTCATCTCATTTGCATGTGAAGGGTGTTTAATCTAGATCACTAGATCAAGAGATTCGTCGAAGCCTTACATGTATGTAGTCTTTCTTCACCCAATAACTTAAGTTTTTAAGTTGAATTTTCTAACTATATTTTTAGTTTGATAAATGTAAATAGGTTGACCGAGTAAAAAATTCAAGTACACTTGATTGCCCATGGTATATATATGCGTGTAGCAATAGGTTGTGTAGATCAATACCACTAAGCACGGTAGCTCTATATTGAAGAGCTCACATTTTCTTAACTTGATCACAAGTTTGAGCTAAATTGTAAGCAAACCTTTGGCCAACTTGTAATTCACGTATTTGCTACCTCATATGAATAGAATTCCTGACTTTTCACATGTCGATGGGACTACGTTGACAAGTTTCATACACATATAGGTACTTAAATAGCTGTAGCTTAAACATTCAGAGTGGTAGTCCTGTAATAAAGAGGTCACATTTTCTTTTATAAGATCACAATTTGGCCTAGATCTTGAGTAAAGTTTTAACCAACTTGTGTCTTAGTTATTTGTTATCTCATGTAAAGAGATTTTTATGATTTTTTGAATTCTAGTGGGGCTACAATGATATAAGAGAGTAACATAAAAATATTTGAGTAGTTATGACTGAAATCGAAGATTCTATAATATATATAAAATTCTTAGGATAATGTCCGAAGACATAATTGTGCGGATCCCCCTAATCAAGTAATAAAGAAAGAGGCTAATCATTAGATGCCAACCCCATGGACCGCCCATTGCACGGGCACGACCCTTCAAACTGTAACTCCATTCAGGTGAACGAGAAACTGGGCGGCTCTGATATCACAGACAAGGCGAATAAAATCTAGAGAAGGCAATGCCAGAGAGTCGAGATGACACAGAAAATAAAATCAGATTATATTCCTCGCGGCCTGCACGACTCATTAGAGATCAGGGATTTTTTTTAGGGTTTTGTTGTCTTGTCTCTTCCCAAAAGCTGTCGCTTGGCGTCAAGTACCATTGTTGTCTTCCCCACGTTAAACTTAAAAAACCCCCCAACAAGTTACAGCTCCTCTGTGGACTCTGAGAATTTCAAGGTTTTCAACCACCAGCAGCAAAATTATAATTCTGCCTTTCCACCCAACGCGTGCCACGTTGCCATCCCTTGTCTTGCCACGCCTTCCTCCTTTTGCTTCTCTCCTTCCGGGGAGGGTTAGTTGATCAAGGGTGGCACTTAGTGGGAGTTGCGACTTGCTTTTTTTAAAGAAAGAACAAAAAGAAAAATGATTTTGGGAATATTGCGAGTGCAAAGTTTGGTGGGAAAGGTCAAATTCATGAGAAAACACTAAGGTCATGTTAATAAGTGCACCGGGCACTTGGGAGTGCACCTAATCTGCCGCATTCCCATTAAATCGTGGGTTGTAAGGAATGCACGCATCAGAGAGCCATGCCAAAGAGTGGGAGATTGGGGAGCTCATGTATATGGGATTGGAGTCGAGCTAGACAAAATCTTATGTAGACGACATGTATCATAGCAATGGTAGGCAGCGGCGTGACAATACATGCTATGGCAATATCGTGTGGCGTTGATGATGGCGATGGTCTGGCTAGAGGGTGGAGCGCGGTCCCTATTGGTTTGAAAAAGTGACGGGGGAGGAGAGAGTTATTTTTTTTTTATTTTTTTGGGGGTATTATTAGATGGATAACTAGTGAAACTTAATTGATTAATTAAATAGAGTAGTTTAGGGGGATTATACATGGGTACAGAGCCCCTCAACTATAGGCAAATGATATCAGATCTACAACGAACACACTAATATGCAATATAAGTAGGGATAAATGCAGTGGTAGTCCTAAAACTTGTCGCAAATGTGCATTTTAGTTCTAAAACTTGCAAAATGTTCATTTCAGTCCTAAAACTTGTCGAAACGTTACAAGTGAGTCCTAAAGCCGACACCGTTAACTTTTTCCATTAAAAATGCTAACGTGGCATTTTATATTATTTTTTATTTTCCAGGTGGATTTTTTAATTATTTTTAATCATTTTTAAATAATTTTTTAAAACAATTTTTAATAATAAAATTTTTATTTAATCTTTTTAAGTTTTTGGTGAAAATTAGATAAAATGAATAAATCTATTTTTTTAAAAAATGATTAAAAAATAATTAAAAAAATCCACCTGGAAAATAAAAAAATAATTTAAAATGCCACGTCAGCATTTTTAACGGAAAAAGTTAACGGTGTCGGCTTTAGGACTCATTTGTAACGTTTCGACAAGTTTTAGGACTAAAATGAATATTTTGCAAGTTTTAGGACTGAAATGCACATTCACGACAAGTTTTAGGACTTCCGCCGCACTTATCCCATATAAGTATATAATAAAAACTCTTCTCTATGAGTTGCGTCTAAGGTTGACGCATAAATCTTTAGATAGCAAAAGGTTGATCATTCTCCTTGCAAGGAAAATCTTTTTGGCGCTCTCCAACTATTCTTGCTTTCAAATAAGATGTTATGCTTGCCTCATTCAATATCATGAGTTTCGCTGAAAAAGAGGATTTTAATAGTATTGGGACCAATTATGGGAAATTTCGTCATAGATTTTGTTGTTTACTCTCAATATTATGAACAAGTAGTTGATTGCACATAAAATTTCCTTTAATAATATATGCTAAATAGCAAACGGATTTCTTTTCTTCTCACAGGCTCTTTTAATATGCATGGACTTTGGACATTTCGAATTCGGCCATTTCGAATTTGTTCATATTTCATTCATACTAAAAATACTTTAACAGTTATGTAAGCCCTCAGTCTTTGTATAAAACCGTGGTCTTACAACTATCATTTTGTAAAGCTAGGGTTTGTGATCGATGAGTTGAGAGCTAGGGAGATGTTTTGCGACAATCATTTGCTCATGAGATTTTGTGAGAGATGATATAAAGTTGACTTTTCTAACATAGAGAATGAAAAGTGATATTGGGCCAAATGTAAGGAGGACATTTGATTTTATCTCTCTAGAAAATCAACGGCATCAAGTTAATCTAATCTCGAAATCCTTGTATGCTCACTTCGCGAATCACCTCCTCACGTCTTGTGATTTTCCTTCCTACTATTGGAATGATCCTAAAAAAAATCATAAAGTCTATATCCTATCATCCTTTTATTCATTATACTTCTGTAATTGTTGACTTTGGTCAGGGCTTCATTCAATCTAATACCGGCACTTGTGCCAAAATAATGAAGTGGGCCCAATTGGTTAAACAATTGGTAAAATTCAATTCTATTTTAATAACCGATCGACTTGGTCATTTCTCTCCATCTTACTTTCCTTCTCAATCAACTTTTTTACGAATTTTGTCGACGTCATGTCCTAATAATTGACCAAAATAATCGATTAAATTGTGCAAAAAAGGTGTAACATGCGTGTGAATGAATTTTAGTCTATGTAATAAAAGCAAGTTGAGGAGTTTCTAAGTAAGTTATTGGCATCTACCTAAGGACAGATAAAGTCAGTCGCGCCCACCAAAATTTGTTAGGTCAGACTGAATTTCGCACGTTTGAACATGTACTCGATCTCTCAAAAAGAAACAAATAAATAAAAATATATCTGTATTATATAGCAGCTTTGGGCGTCAAACATAATAAAATAAAATAAAATAAGATCAAAGGAAAGACGTATATGGCAACTTCGGTTATTACCCCTTCATACCAAGCTCAAGCTGTACATTCAATTACTCGCATACAATCGCCTCAGAATTTTTTTTTAAAGGAAATAAATAAGCTTATGGCACTGCGCAATGCCCATATCACAAACATGTCAATAAATGAAATCGTCATGTTTGAGAACACCTTGAGATTTCTCAAGCTTTAAATCAGAAATATGAGCTCAGAAACATGGTTTTGTTCACTTTGTAGCAAATGATGTCGCGTAATTTTAAGTTCATCTTGATGACTAATCTAAATGACAATCTGCCTCGGAGCATATATATATAATAATCATCAAGAATGTTATATGATTAATTTGATAAATCAAGTCCATTTTTACGTTAAATCACACCAAATATAAAGTGTCTTATATAACCGAATTATATTCCAAAAAATCAGTGTCAAAATTATAACGTCAGTCCAAAGTTATGTGCCCTCAAATGAGTGAGCAAGTACAACATATAGATGAAGTTAGAAATGGCTAATGAGTTCCCTAATATAAACTTCTAAAAGGGTACATGGTTCCAAATTAAAAATAAGAGATAATCAATGTCAAATTTTAAAAACCCTTCGCCCTACTATATTCTATAGATGTCATGTCCACGATGCATAATTATTGAGGCAAATTCATGTTAACCACGGTCTACTGCTTGTTTTTCCCCCATTGGCTTCAATGTAAAACTATATTTTTTGAATCTTGGGTTTGGTATTGAAAATGGGAATTGACTTTTGAGTCTAGAATAAAATAGTTGATATAGACCCCTAGGGCCAACATAATCATCGATTAGCGATAATGTCGGGTCATAATAACGCTTGAAAGGCGCAAGACTCGTGTTCCACGAGATTCTTGATCGTGTCGAAGTAGATACCTGTCTCAAAGTCTCCATGCCATTAGCCGCCCATATTTATCATAAGTTTATGGTGAAAATGACCTTTTTTTTTTTTTTTTTTTTTTTAAGACATATCTTCAAAAGGACTTTCCTAAAGTAAGAATCTTTGTGTTATTGTAAGAATAATAATTTATTGTAAGCCACGGATTTTTAAAAGAATACACCTCATAATAATTTGTTATCATTTGTTATTTAGTTTTCTATGGTCCTAAGTAGACTGTTATTCTTATAATAAATTAAAGATAGTTGGCCAATTATTTCTCTTTCCAAAGTTAATGTTTTAAATTTGAGATGTGATGTGGATCGAAAACCCAAATTTTAACCCATTTTTAGTGTTATGACAAAAAGAAAATTAAATTAAATAAATTGGGTCATATGTGGGGTTAATTAATATTTTAAAAACTGACTTTTATGGATCTAGAGCATCAAAGTCTTACTAAATATTGATTTTGATAAGACTACATTATTACTATTTGTAATTCATGTTAATCAAAAGGGCAAAATTGAAAAGGGAAATACAAGTTTCACGACTCAAATAGAGAGACACAATAACACAAACTGAGAGAGAGAGAGAGAGAGAGAGAGAGAGAGAGAGAGAGAGAGAGGTCACGGAGGAACATTGGTTAGGTGATAACCAGATCGAGAATGGGTCTCTAAAATTGTATAGCATAGATATAAGTCCATATGAGGGTAAATGGATTGATTTGGATTGAGCCTATTTTAGAACCACACAAACCTGACCATTCCATCCATTTGATAGATCTACTTTTAATGCATCCAAAAATCGAAAGTCCTTCGCATCAAATTGAATAATCAAACACAAAATACGGTTTACTAATGCTTTAAGAGTAGGACACTGCATTTGATGACTAACTCCGAGAACTGCAACTGAGGATTTATCGTCTTGAGTTGTCAAATTCGATTTGCTCCAACCATTTTCTCTCTATCAACTTTCATCGCGCATTGGCAATACAATCATTATAAATGAAAAGAGCAAATCGTTTTAATTTTTTATTAGATTATAGGTTGGGTTTAATTCAACTCTGGAAATAAGCTTTGGTGTAATGTAAATGCTAAAAGTCAAAGCTCTGTGGGGAAATACAAATTGCATTTGATAAAAGCTCTTTGCAAAGCAACTTTGGGTTCATGTAGTGTTTTGCAAAAAAAGACTTTGTAAGAGGCTTTGGCTACATTTTATATACTTTTTATTAAAAAAAATTCAAACCATTCGCTAATGTTGGCAAAGGACTTAGGCTATTGGTGAGCAAAATCTTGTGTCGTTGACTCAAGTCACTTGATCTCAAGTGACCCTCGACGAGGATCCGTGACCCAAGCAACCATTGCCTAGGGTTGCGCAACTCAAGCAGCCATTGCCCAGGTCTCACGAGACCTAAGTGGCGATCCCCTAAGGTCAGGCAACCTCTAGTGGCAATCACTTGAATCACACGATCCTCACCCGCTAGATTTGGCCTTGGTGACTTTTTGCCAGCCGCCCTTCCGCAAAGTAGATGAACAATAATAACGAGGGGCAAAATTGAAAAATCCAAAGAATTAGTGAGGGTTGTTTTGGAAGGAAAAAAAAGTATTTTAATCCTAATTTTAGCATTCCACAAATGCTACTTGGGAAGGCTAGGTTAAAGTAGCTTTGGGCTTCAACATTTCAAAGGCTAGCATTCGGCCCATAGCTATTTCAAAATACTTGCCAAATACGCCAATATTTCCCTAAGGGGCTCTAGAGGCTGAAAGCTTCTTGGAAAGTTGAACTAAATGCATCCTAAGTAGTTGAGTAGGAAGCTCATTGAGAAGTTCAAAAGTTCTACAATAGAATGGCCATTGAATGATTGTATTGATTTAGTTGAATTACACAACGGGAACGCAAGTAAGCTATTAGTGCATTTTCTTTTTATAAAGAAAATCACGAGATTTCAACACAACTTAGGCATTTCAGTAGGAGACAGGCGTATTACAATCTCACGACATTCGGCCGGTTCACTGATTTGCTAGCGACATAATACAATATGCAAATATGAGGAACCTTCTAATCTGTAGCAGAAGATGAAGCTCATGATTAAATGAAATTTCATTTTAAACAGTTATATAAAAGGAAGAAGCTCGTATCTTCATGTCCACATAATAATTCAATCGCAGAGTAAGCTGTTAAAATCAAAAGGCGAGTTCATACCGCGTAATCAGACATCAATTATGGTCGTCTTCCTTGGGACTCTTGTTCATGTCCCAGGTTCCAACCTTGAGCTCTCCACAATCTCTCACGGGAGAAAGCAAGGAGGAAAGAACAGTTTGGAAGAACAGAAAAGAAAAGAAAACTAGCCAAACTATACCTCCTTGCCAAAAGGTAAAACAAATGTTTTATTACCGGCGAAACATCCACTAAATCTAGCGATCTTTAATAATCTCCAGCTCAAGAGCAGCATCATGAATGGTTCGCTGATCTGAATATAACTTGGTGTTTCGCTACTATTGCGTTCTAGATATCTGAACTTACCATAACGATTAGAGGTTTGTCACCCAACCGATCTCGACCCTGAAGCAAAAAAAAAAAAAAAAAAAAAAAAAAGAAAGGAACAAGAAACTTTAGACCCGAGTCGTGTGTCAGTAATAATTTGAAATGAGGATCAAAATTACAGTGCAAGTGTTTTTTTTATTTTATTTTGGAAAACTAGTTCATCATTTTACAATGATTGGGCAGTGAAAAATCAGAAAGTATTGTGACACCAATGCTGAGTGTATGGAGCACAGCCATAATATGTAAAAGTCAAAAGGAACTAATGTTATCTTCTGAGAATATGGTTCTACACACATTTAAACAGAAAACGAGCCCTATAAGATGAGTACATTCATTCACATTTGCTCTCTTCTTTGCCATGAAGCACACATGTGAGCAATTCCTTAGTGGTCAGTGGTCACTTGTGACTTACAGATATTCTTTCGGTCCTTCATCTTTCCCTGACATAATTACCTTTGTTGTTCTTTTCCATTACTAGAAAAGCTTACAGCCAAACAGAAACATTTTGTTTGGGTAATTTACTAAGATATATGACCTATCAATACGTCAAGCTTAAGGGAATATAGCTCAAAGTGGCTTCTTTTTCCGGCGGATACTGAATGTTCGAAAGGACGGGAAAAATCTCCTCCATAGACTGAAAAGTTCTCTACCCACAGCAAAGTTTTAGTTGGTTGCAGTACTTCTTTCCTATTTCGAGGGCCTAAATGTTCTTGCAAACTTTTTGATATCATCAATCATTACATATTGATCACCATTTCCTTCTTTTTTTTAATCTAATAACCTACTAACCGTATCCTTCTATTATATGTACGCGAAAACTACACCCTATTACGATAAATCTAATATAGTTTGCCAGACTCCAAACATAGAGATGAAAGATTGTTCGACCCACTTTAAGAATTACCTTTCTGCTCGGGGCCTAATAACCTACCCCACAATTGCTCTTCATTCAGTTGCAGCAATGAGCTCCCTTGCACTGAGCTAAGAATGATCAACATTTCATCAAGACATTCTGCCAAAGATATAAGTGTAAGAGTTTTTCCTGACGTGGGTTACATTAATTGATATTGTAATTTACCGTTTAACGGGATTTGATCTAAGGTGAGATAAAAGATTTCTTAATTAGTTTAATATGGGCTGGCTAGTGTAGGTCGAGTTGCACCTGGCTTGTAATGAAAGGGACTAGCTGTAAACTCTATAAATAGTGTTCAAGTCTCTCATCTAACCCTAATTCTCACATATCCTCACATAAAGAGTGTTTACCTAATGCTAAAGGGTGAGGGGTCGTCTCATTGAGTTAGTAATATGGAGAGTAATAGAGGAGAAGGACTTGCGCTTGGAACATTGTGTTTTCGCTTTTGCTTCAAGAACAATGGATTCCAAAATAGGTGCATTAATTCTTTTACTCAATCATGTATGTTCTTGTTTTAGTTATGGAGATCTTAGGGTTGCGCAATTTGCGTCATACATATGGTATTAGAGCCTTCATAACCCTAGAATTTGAACGCATTGAATTTTTGTTATAATTTGTGATTTTCATGATTTTTGTTCAATAAAAATAAAATTAAATCACAAATTTAGACTGAGCTCGACAAGACGAGCAAGATGGTCGGCGGCGTGTCGCCGGAGAAGGCCGCACGCGCCCCCACGTGCGGTCACGCACTCCCACGTGTTGGGCGTGACTCGTGCGTGCCGACATCATCGTGACGTTAGCGACCGGGTCCGTTGACCCGACCCGACTTGACCCGTTGACCGACTCGACCCACAACTCGTTGACCAACCCAACTCGATTGGTGGCCGACCCGACCGTTGACCCGACCCAACTCGTTGACCCGACCTAACCCGATCAACCGATCAGACCGGGCAATTGGACCGGGCGGTCGAATCGGTTTTGAATGGTCAGTACGCTTGCGTGTGGGCTCCACGTGCCGCGCACTCAAGCGGCGCATGTGGGCGCGTGGAGTGGTCGATTGGGGCGTGGTTGGTGGCGTTAGACTCGTATGATTCTCCTCTATTTTGTGGTGTATTTATTTTACATATTTGATGATTTTATGGATATGAAAATACACACAAAGCCCTAAATACATGTATTTTTAGTGTATTTTTGTGTATTTTTCTTGTATTTTTATGTGATTTTAAAAATACAAGTATTGGGTTTTTATAAAAATGTGATTCATTGATAATATATATAAATTTTAATTTTTTATTGATGAATAAAGATATTATTACTGATTAAAGCAGTGTAATTAGAATGATATGTGATTTTAGTGATTTACTGCCCCTATCACTAAAGTTAAAATCACTTGTATATGGTGTTTGTGAGATATAAAGTTTATATTCCTGGTATGAGAGAGTTTCAATGATTTAATTGAGCACGCTTGATTAAGTTTGAGAAATTTCGGTCTCGTATGATGATTGTGATGTCTCTTGATCTAATGCGTGGTCATATGCGCAAAGGAGGTAATAGTGTATTAGTTCATGGAGGGATACATGATAGTGTCGTGGAGGAGTAACGATCCTAGTAGTTCATATGCCCAAAGGTGATTAATTCACGAAGATTTGAATATATTCTCATAATCGCTATCATGTGGGAAGTGTACAATTGCATGTCATGTATTCTACCCAAAGATGATTATATAATTATGCGTGTAACTATCTGGAAGTGTACTTGTATGTCAAGTTACACGGTGCTCACATGATGCTAATTTTATACATTACTTGTTTTTCAGTCACTTTTTCTATAATTAATAATAACTCCACTATTATTGAGGTTTTTATTGCTTTAAATTTTAAGTTGTGGACATATGATTTGTTACTTGAGAAAAGAATAATAGAATTTGCTTATTGTCCATGAACTGTTCTATTTTGGAGAACTTGAAAAATGGTTTGCTTACGAACTGCACTGTCATAAGATGATGGAAGCCTTAGTGGCTTGAATTATATCTTGTCTAATACCGAAATTAGGACACATCTGCAAAGATTATGTTTAAGTCCTAATGACATATACATCTAGTATATGGTTAAAAGGTTGTTTCCAAAAATTTTCTATTTAAGGAAGATGACTGAAATAAAGAATAAAACAGTTACAATCAGTCTTAAAAGGTTATCAAGCTTACTAGTGGTCGTGAATATTTTGACAAGTATGACAATACGAAATAGTTTAAAGGGTCATTTGTCAAATACTTGGTAAATTCTGAAGTGGTAACTTAATTACTATGCTTAAAAATCCTGACAAAAAGATTTGGCCAAAAAGTATAAATGTACCATAATTAACATGGTGATGTGTAAGGCTAATTTATCCGGTTTCCTGTGGGTTGATATTTTAAAGGCAACCTTTTCACATACAAAAGGTGTTTCTGTCATTGCCTATACAAATAATTGTGATATAGACAATTATGAAATCTCCTGTATCATAGACTAAATTTATTGAGGTTTAAGGTATTATTCTTGAAATAGTTTATGATGAATTTTTTTTTTTTTTTTTCAAATCTCTCAAGTATAGAATGAAGTGGTTGTAGCTTTACTTAGGAGATTTGTTAGGGAAAGATGATTAATTATTCCATTAGACTATATAGTATATTTGTGAGTGCATGACTGCAATATTCACTACATAGTTGATTTAACAACATATATAAATGTTGTTTCTTATCTTGAATGAAGTATGTGATTAGATGCCATAAAAGGCGATATGCAATCTATGAAATATGGTTGTAAACTTACTAACTTGTCTAAAGATCACAAGTTCATTAGTTGTAAATTAGTATACAAAACTTAAAGTATTTCAAAGAAAGACTGTGGAATTTAAAGCCAAACTGGATAAGTAGTTTCACTTTGAAAAAGGGGTGGATAGTTAGCGAAGAAATAATTATTTCTTTATAGTATTTTTTAGATATTCTTTTAGAGTGAATGTGGCATTGATATATATATATATATATATATATATATATATATATATATTATATTTTTTAATATGGAGTTACGTCAAATAGATACAAAATTTATATAGTGCAACTGGAGTATTTTGCAGCAGATGATTTAAGTAAATTTGTGTGTAGACTGAAAAGTCTTATTCATAGTTTTAAGTAAGTTTCCAGACAATATTATTAAAGTTTTATAGTGTTGTTATTTTGTTTAATTGGGAACAAAGTATTTTAATATATACTGCAAGATCAGTGGGAGGAAATTTATTTTTCTCATACTCTATGTACATGATATTTTGTTTACAAGTAGCGACCTTGAGATATCTTTTATCTTTTGTACTGAGGTCCGTAAGGATTATTTTCACCATATTATATTAGATTTTCTTAGAGGACATTTGCTGATCGTATTTTGGAAATATACAATATACATCATTGCAAGCCAGGAATTGCTCCTGTTGTTAAGGATGATGGGCTGAATCTATCACATTGCCCTTATTTAATTATTAAGAAAATATAATTAGAGGGTGTACCTTGTGTCGGTGCATTTAAAAGTATAATATATACTCGAATTTGCACTAGACTAAATATCGTCTTTGTGATGGGACTTTTAGGCAGATATCAGTCAAATCGAGGACGCGATCATTGGATTGCTACCAAGAAAATTTTAAGGTACTTAAAAAGGACAAAAGATTATATGTTAATTTACAGACATGTTCAATTTTTGCAGCTAGTAGAGTATTCAGATGTAAACTTTGCTGGCTATTAGGATGACATGTGATCAATAATGGAATACATATTTATGATTACCAAGAAGTGCAGGTCTACTATATAAGTAGAGTTTGTAACATTCTTTTAGGTTGTTAATTGGGCTATTAGGTTCCGGAGCCTCATGAAGGAGTTGACCATTTTGACTTTATAGATAGACCCATACGGTTGTATTGAGACAATAAATTTGTAATATTATTTAATAACAAATGTCTCAAGGGGTCTAAATATATAGCGGTAAAATATTTTTTACCATAAAGAAACGATACAGAAAGATGACGTTATAATATAACATATTTTCACAGATGATATGATTGCAGATCTACTAACTAAAGCCTTACGCCATGTCATTAGTATGGGTCTAAGAGTATCTTGGGATATTGTTGTTTAGTGGGAGCTATTTTAGCTTTACTCTGATATAGTTCACATCTGTGTTTGTTACATTTTGTAACGGTTTGATATGTATCAACTTTTGCATGTAATAAAATATTTTTTGAAAGTGTTGTTATTATGTTGAATACATATTGATAAAGTCTCAAGGTACTGTATCAATCTTGAGTGAAGGATAGGGGCATCCAATTATTAGCCTTGTGCATATGCTTTGTTATATATAAAGAAAGGTTAACCGCAAGGATAAGGCATATATGGGTTCATTGGAACCATAAAGTCATTCTCTAATGGCACAAATTTTTTATGTCGCTTAAGGTAATAGAACGGTAACTGACAGATGGGATTTCTCTATGAGAGATGTTGTCCATTTGCACACTACCATATTGAATCCGTATCAATAAAGTTGAAAGCACTTATAACCATGGAAGGCTATGCGTATATACATGCAATTACCGCCATGATTCAGTGTTTGATACTTTATGGGATAAGATTGACTATTAAGAATTATTTCTAGATCAATGTGTACACATACAATACAATTTCCATTAATATAGCCTAAGTGGGAGAATGTAAGATTTTTTCCTGATGTAGGTTACATTAATTGATATTGTAATTTACCATTTAACGATTACCGTTTTACTAGGTTTGGTCTAAAGTGAGATATAAGGTTTCTTAATTAGTCTAACATGGGCTGGCTAGTGTGGGCCGAGTTGAGCTTGACCCATAATGAGGGGGACTAGCTGGAAACTCTATAAATAGTGCTCAAGTCTCTCCACTAATCCTAATTCTCACATATCCTCACATAAAGAGCATTTACCTAACGCTAAAGGGTGATGGGTCATCTCATTGAGCCAGTGATACAAAGGGCAATAGAGAAAAAGGACTTGCACTTGGAACATTGTATTTTCGCTTCTGTTTCAAGAACAATGAATTCTAAAACAAGTACGTTAATTTTTTTACTCAATCATATATGTTCTTGTTCTAGTTATGGAGATATTGGGGTTGTGCAATTTGCGTCCTACAATAAGTGCATTCCTTTAGCTTCGGTAATTCAATGGCACATGCACATTTGACCACGTCCGCCCCAACACGCTCTGCAAGAAAACCTTCTAGGATGAGTGCATAGACTCTCTGAAGAGAGGAAATAGTTGCAAATATGCAGAAAAATACATAAAGATACAGGAAAAAAAAAAACCACTTCTATTCTCAGCTCCAAGACTAGATATTCAATAGCGTAATAGGGCAGTAAACAGCATGCATTTGTTCATGTGCATGCGAGAGCGTGCACTAGATAGTCCCTATAACCAAGATCAATATAAAAAACAATGGACATATAGAAAGGCGGAGATCAGTTCATTATGTAAACTGAATACTATCATCAACGCCCTCTTACATTCCTTCAAACCACTTTGTGGGGAACACATCAGACTTCATATAGATTGGCTGGTCGATGAAGAATGGACCATGGTGACAATTCAGTCCGCTCCATATACACTTTTTGATGGAGCAAAAAGAAAATATATGTTACACACGCACGCATGCACATGTCAATACATGATATGGTCCCTAATATGATGTAGCATCGAATGAGGAAATAATATAAATTCTAATCATTAATTGTTCTGATGATATACATAATCAATGGTTTGAATATTGAGTATCTCCTTATTAAGTATGCTTACTAAATGTCTCGGAAGCACTCGGCAATGCAAAATAAGAAAAATATGAGAAAAAGGTGAAAAAGAAAATTACTGCAATTGCTAATACGAATCTCATACGATTTTGAGAAATGCTTCCCCAAACAGAGATGCACCTCCGATGAAACCAAAACTCTCACCCTCCTTAGGCGTTTTGAGTCATTCCCTCTCATTCTTGGGCAAAAAAGAAAAAAGAATAAGAAAAAAAAGTCATTTGCTACTGACCCAACTCAGGTAAATGAAAAGAATTTTGCATAAAAGCATTTGAAGCTGCGAAAAAACTTCATTTAGCGCCCGTTTGGTTACAATGATGGATAGATGGATTTCATGCTAATGATTTAAAGCGTTGATAATAAATGATGGACCATCGGGGAGAGATGGTGACAAAGGTCTATCAATCAGCTGTTATTGTTGAATTGACGATGGTTCCTACAAGAACTCAAAAGGGGACCAATTGGCATGTTCTAATGTATATATACTCGCCTTCATAATGCCGCCGTGTCCGTCGGACGGCCTTTTCTGCCTTGTCGTGGAGTAAAATAAGGAAAAGTTATTGGGAGAATCAGGCGGCTGATGATATTCATTTTTGGACCTGTGGCTCACAATGGTTGCCAATCAACAATGATTTTAGGGAAACCCCTACGGTTCAGGTTAAGAAAACAATTCACTTAAACATTATCGATAGGTATCGCAAAGCCCACGTGACCATCATCTGTTTTGTAGCCATGTTAATACGGAAGGTGACCACATTGTTAATTAAACAGATAAATGGGCGTGCATTTTACATATAGATCCAAAAAAAATTCACCGATCTCAAGTGCAGTTGACATTTGCTTATTTTTGAGATCTCTTATCTAACGACCTGTTCCGCCATGAGCCAAGTTCCCACAAATAAGTAGTCAACTGGTTACCTTATTGAGGATGAATTTTCACTTAGTGCCACTCAATAGGCACTCTTCAATCCACATGGATCTAACCTCTAACAGAATAGATATACTTCATAAAGTCTTCTCCCATTCAATATGGCTCTTTGGGATGTTACAAACTGCCCCTAATATGGCGGTAACGCCCTTATTAATTAGTGCATGCCCAAATAGCCTAGTCAATCCCATTCTTCATCGTGTCATTTGGTGCATTTCCCATTTTCCGCCATCATAAAGGAAGCTGCATCTGATCCAAGCCTTCTTAACATGTCAAGCACCCCCATATCGAGATGTGACCAACATTAACTCTTTGAAATGTGTTCTCAACCTTATTAAGTAACAGTTGAGTCAATTGATCGATTATTGTGACTTGATGTGCTATTTTCAGATGCTTTCTCATCAGGCCTAGAAAATTATGCTCTGAAATATGAAATAAATGAGTTAGAAATTAAATAGGGCTAACCTATTGCATGCCTTTGGAAATGGCTTCAAAAATGATTTTCTTATACTTTTTTTCTTTTTTGATTTTTTCTTTTGGGATCAGGAAGCATGAAGAAGGCTAGTGCTTAGAATTCTTTTTGGATGATATTTTCCTTTCATTATTAGATATCGTCACCGGGCTAATTTAGTGTACTTCAACACGTACTCAAAATTATAAATAAAATTGTAATATCATTGAATAGATTCAAAGGAATTACATTATTGAAATGGAAATTGCGGACAATCAAACCCCCAAAAGTGAAAACTTCGAAAAGCAAGAAATCCTAGAAAGCATGAAGAAGGCTAGTGCTTAGAATTCTTTTTGGATGATATTTTCTTTTGATTATTAGATATCGTCACCAGGCTAATTTGGTGTACTTCAACACATACTCAAAATTATAAATAAAATCGTAATATCATTGAATATATTCAAAGGAATTACATTATTGAAATGGAAATTGCGAACAATCAAACCCCAAAAGTGAAAACTTCAAAAATCAAGAAATCCTAGAAAGCATGAAGAAGGCTAGTGCATAGAATTCTTTTTGGATGATATTTTCTTTTCATTATTAGATATCGTCACTGGGCTAATTTGGTGTACTTCAACACGTACTCAAAATTATAAATAAAATCGTAATATCATTGAATAGATTCAAAGGAATTACATTATTGAAATGGAAATTGCGATCAATCAAACCCCAAAAGTGAAAACTTCGAAAAGCAAGAAATCCTAGAAAGCATGAAAGACTCTTCTGTAGAGGAGTGTGAAAATGAGAATTTCTTCACTCGATGATAGCATTTGCACCCTCGTCATGGTTAGGCAGAGGGTCTTCTTGACATTTGGTTGACTATCACTGAAAGAGAGCACTTTTGTATCCAAGAGGTTTTGGATCTTATACTTCAAGATGTGGCAATCATTAGTAGAATGGCCAGTCTCACCCATGTGATAGTCACACTTTTTTGAAGGGTCATAATTAGCAAAGCGTTCCGGGTTTGGACGCTTTGGATCATTGGAAATCAACCCTTTCTTTGGGAGGACCGGCAAAACTTGAGATTAGGGCCCAAGGAGAGGCGTGAACTATCTGCGTTGCTGACCAGAGGATTTGCGACTTCCACTTTGCTAATTTTTAGGGACATGAACAATTAGAGGCCTACTGGGGCCCGATTGCGCATATGTAACATCAACTTTAGAGGTTGTTTTGTCTCTCTCTCTCTCTCTCTCTCTCTCTCTCTCTTTTTTTTTTTTTTTTTTTTTTTTTTTTTTTTTTTTTTTTTTTTTTTGCAGTAAACCTTTGGCCCACATGGGTTGATTCATTGAACCATTTATCCCTTAGCCTTGTCTCAATTTGTTCACCCATTGGGATGAGTTGATTAAAGCTCTCAATATATTTGCTTACCATCCAATTGCAGAACTCAAATGGGAGGGTCTTGATGAACAACTTCATCAACTTTTTGTCAGTAGGCTCGGAAGTGATTTGAGCCACTAAATTTCATCAACTTCATCAACTTTTTTCATAATGTACCAATTCAGTGCGGGTTCGGCCAAACTTGCATGGAATGATTGGACTATGAAGCTCATTTTTTGTATGTTGGGCCATCTGCACATGGTACATTTTCAAGTGAGCTTTTGGGCAAGAAGTACCATCATATTTCTCGAACTCCGGTATTTTGAACTTGTTCGACATCTTAACATCCTCATAAACAGACAAGTCGAATGAAAGTGAGCTTTGCAATTCCTAAAATTTCTTTACTTTCTCCCCAAGCTTTGCAAAGTATTCACCTCGCTCCGTCTTACGAGCACTGTCAGACTTGGCCTTTTCAATGGTGACTAGTAGTGGGTCATCCTCTAGCTCGAACATGTCATCATCAATCATTTGGGTATTGTTTGCCTGCTTCGAGATTACCAACTGAGGGAGAGCGGGTGTAGGAATTGAGTTCACTCGGAGGGATTTGATTTAGGTCATCATAAGTTGCATAGAAGTGATCAACTGTTTGAGCTAACCGTCCACATTGGCAATATGATCACGCATCTCAATTTGGTTGGCCATTTTAACTCTTGATCATGTAATAATGGGCGAGCGTGGTAGATCCGTTATCACCTTAAATAATAAAAGAGGTAATGTAATAACCAAAGACAAGATAGGAAAATGGTCCATGATAATGGTCTAATCGCCTCATTTTACTCAAAACTCATTAACATTTGAAATATTGAACTAAAAATCAAATTCCCTAAACATTGAATTAAGAATTGAAATCAAAGTCCCTACAAATAGAACTAAGAACTGAAATCAAATTCTTTAAACTAAAAATTAAAATCAAACTCCCCAAATATTAAACTAAGAATTGAAATCAAAATCCAAAACGTCTGATATGCTTTTGGGAGCCCAACGTCTTTTGAAGCTTCTTATTCTCAGTTTCAATAATTTTCACTTTCCGCTTAAGATGCTTAATTTGCGCTTGCTAAGTGGGCTTCTTAGTCACATCAAGGACTACTGGACGTAAGGCAGCAGGAATCCGGTATTGTTGGATATAGAATGCCAACACATGGTCAATTTCCTCCTCGCATTTTAGTCTTTTAAGCACCAAAATCTTCTCTAGATGGCATTTACTCTATGTGGCATTGATCATCCGGATCTCGTTGAAGTAGTCATAACCCTACATGTAAAATGAACTCGGAACAATTCCGTCTTGAGAGGTGGAGGAATTTCTTGAAGAGCGTTGTACTAACGGGCCACCCTATATGGGTAATAAGAAGTAGCACCAGAGAGGCCTAGTAGCAGGATTGGTTTATCAAAATTATGAGAGAAACGAGCCTCTTCAACCTTGAACCATTCAGTGTGCCATAGGAATGCTTTAGGATTAGGATTTTTCAAAAAATTAATCCAACGTGAATACTGTTTATTCAAGGAAAAAACACTCTACGACCTCGAATTTTTGTGTGGGATGCCTAAAATCATCCATCTTAAGTTGTTTCATAAGTTGCCCAAATCCTCTTATGTGGGAGAAAAATTATATTTGCAAAAGCTCAAGAATGGCACGCATAGTCTTTTACTCATTTTTTTTGAAACAATTTAATGACAAAAATGTTTCAACTAAAATCATATTGACATAATTTAACCTATCACAAAATTGGCTAACCACTAATGAAATTGAATGATTAATGGCATTTTTTTTATAAGGAAAAACAATTAGCCCAAAAAAATGCTAAAATAAAAATCTTAGCCTTTGGAATCATTAGTTGATTTGCAAAACACTCAGCTAGAAATGAAAATGGGCATGCATAATATTTAGCTTTGACAACCTTCCCTACTGTTTTGACTTTGATTTTAAAAAACTTTGATAATTAAGAAATAGAATCTATGCCGATAGACAGCCTAACAAGTTCCTTTTCAATAGGCATTCATATGGCAACACTATATTCCTCCAATGTTGGGGTTAGCTCGTACTCACCAAATATGAAAGTGGAAGTTTGCGAACACAAAAAATGGTAGTGCCTTCCTAATACCGGAATGGATATTGATCTCTAGCAATGGGAGAAGTCGAGCGATCCTGGCTTTCATACATCTTTGGCCCTCTTGATGTAACTGATCCAACCAACTTTGAGCACTTTTTTTGGAGTGAAAATGAACTATACGTTGGTTTTCCCCATTGCATATAAAATGAGACTGACAACGAAACCTATTGTCATGGATCAACAAAATTGTAGTGAGGTAAGTAAATTGCAAAATGAGAGTTTAGATAACTTACTTTCACCGAGAATGGATGACAATCACATAAACATACGCATGAAGTATGAGGCTTGATTTTTATCTAGACAGCTTAACTAAGTGGAGCTAAGAGGATGGTCTGACTGTCGCAGTCTTACCTTCAAAGTGTTAGGTCCTCTTAACTTTGACTCAGTCGAATAGAATGCCCTATAGTCAAGAGTCTTGTGGATAAGGAAAAACACAGACGACACCATGAAAAACTTTGAAGAAGAAAATGTCAACCTCTATACAGCAGTCTCGCTTTCGAGGAAATGTCATTCTCAACACTATTTTAAAATCCTGTTGCGGACTAGGTCCGGTGGCATGATTGTGTGTGCAATAGTGTATAGCGAAAGCAATAAAACATGTACAACAATTTAAATGCAAATAACACTTCTAATCAGGAAATATAAATCATTCGTTCCAACACCTCATTGCAAGACAAGTATTAACAAAGACTACTCCCCTTTACACCTCTTATCTGTAAAAACATTTAATACTTGCTAATAGAGATGTACCTAGTATCCTCTCTGTCAAACAAAAACATTTTTAAAAAGAAAAGAAAAATTGGCTTAAGCCCACTAAAAGCTTTAACTAATCCCTAATGGAGTCACCAAGCTTTCGCGATCAAATCTCGGGTGCACTATTTAGGGTTTGGTTAATTGATTACTAAATCTAAATTTAGTTCGGGCTCTCCCAAACCCATACCAATTTGCGATTTATTGGTCAAGTTTTTTAACATGTAAATGATTATTCAATTAGGAGTTATCACTAATCTATTTTTTGGTGGATCGATTAGAAACCCAATTAAAGTAACATGAGATTTATTTTACTCATGCAAACTAGGGATTGTGGGTTCGGAAACTTGATTACGTTAGTTTTCTCTAACGCCCTTTTGGTACATTCTCTCTTTCATTCCGAAAAAATATTTTTCATGCAGCTTGGATTAATTTTAATTTTCTTTCCTAACATATGAGGTAACCATGCGAGTATGCAAACCACCAATTTAATACCCAAGAAAACAATAAATTACGGGACTTACCTCATAGTAACAAAATTATCTATAATGTTAGTTCAGAATTCACATCAACAGCCCTAAATACGATTTTTAATTAACACGCAGTCAATCAATCTTTTTTTAATTTTCTCTAGTTAAATGAAATCTAATCTACATGAGATGCAATTTAACCAAATGGCCTAATTCTAATGACGGACAATTTTTAATTAGATGGACCTAACAACAATCACTAAATGACATGTGTTTGTGAAACATGCACATGATATTTTTGTATTTTTTTATTAAAATTCGCAATTAAAAATTGCTAAAAATAAAAATCTACTGAGATATAATCTATTCTAAGTTAGGAAATGGACTCACCTAAATCCAATCTTAGCTTGGGTACATATCTCAATACGCAATTCTATCTAAAACTAGCCTAGATATTATCTAAACACACATTTAATTCAAAATGGGAAAACTATACACCTACTCCTATCATGCAATTTAAATGATATGATATGCCATGCAATCTTTTTTGTATTTTTGATTCATTAAAGCTAGCAATTCTATCTAAACAAAATTCCAAACATAGGAAAAATCATTCAACGTATCCAATAAAAGATTACGATATTCAAAAAAATAATCCATCATCTCGCGTCTTAAATTAACGAATATCGTAATCTTGATAGGGCACTTATTCAGAATCAAACATAATAAAAGAAATGATCCGTCGTCTCACAGCTCCAATTAAAGATTATTGCAATCTATGCAATTATCCAATAAAAATAATAAGTTGAAATAATTAGAAAAATGATCCAATATCTTTACGGGTCAAATTAGTAATTAAATCCACTTTATCAAGCCCTAATTGGATATGCTTAATATCACATATTAGATGACAATCAATCCGAATTAAGGAATGAAATATTCCAATTTGATTGGATAAAGATTGTTACCTAATTCGAATATGCGTAATCTGGATTGGAATCGGATGGGGTCATGGCTTGTGGATGATGCTCGAGGGCTCACTGGATGCTTGGCTAACCAAGGTGGTGGTGGGTTTCACCGGAAAGCTTCGATCCGTTTAAAATTCACCGAGGGTAAGAACTCCGAAATCTCCTTCTTTATTTCTTCTTCGAGCACGTTCTACGTGTGACCAACATAAATAGATCCTGGGGAAGAAAGTCAAACATAGTGGAATATAAATCTCAGTTCTTGGTTCCCTCTATCGTGTGCTGGATGTTGGTCAAGCGCGTGGAATCACATGCACAGGTGGAAGCCCGGGAGTCCTCAAAGAATTCGAACGCGGCTGGGAGTGGCTCGAGCTGGAGTTGCTGATCACCGCTCGGTTCCTTGATAGGGAGCAGCTCGGGCACTTCTCTCGTTAGGACCAGATCAGGTGTGTGCAATAGCTCCTGCGGGGAAAGATGTTAATGTGATCGAAAGCGATGCATGGCGGGAAGACTTTCAGTCGATGATGACGCGGGGGTGGGCCGAGAACCAATAAGGACGATCAGCTGCGACGTGAGGCAACGGCCTTCGCGTGGCTAATGCACGTTGGAAACTTGTCGGCTGAAAGGAACGACTTTGCTGAATTTGCTGGGGACACATGGCAAGAAGTTGTTGGACCCCAGTGATTGCAGGAACAACGTAGAAGTATTGCAGCAACAGTGATGGCTAGTGGATCTCAAGAAGCGGTGATAGAGCTATCCGAGGATTGGGACCGAAAGAGCACAAACAACTTTGGTATTGGATCCCCCCTCCCCCCGCTTTCTCTCCCTCTCTCTCAAGCGGGGTGTATTCAATGTGTTGTGTGGCCCTATATGGAATTGTGTCGCAGGTCCTTTTATACGTAAAGGAGGCGGTCTCCTCGAGAAAAAAGACCACATTTCTTTCCTCCTTTAATATATTTGCATATCACACGGTCAAAGATATATTCCTCCATGAGCACAATTAATTCCCTTCTTTGACTATGAGTATATATTCTACTGATCTGCCCAAAATTCTTTCCTATCTATGAATAATGTTAAGATCTTTTGTTGCTCTTCTTTTATTTATTTTGTCTGCACGCTTGCATTTTAGCTTTAATCCTGCATGTGCCCAATCCCTCTTGCTTCATTTATCTCATCACACTGTGAAGAAAAGATCTCCATGTCCATCAAATTTCGGCCATGCTATTTGATCAATGGGCTTTTGGCCAATTTTTAGCTCCCGTAGGCTTACTTCAATTAAATCGATTAAGCTCAAACTATTCATGTTATATAATTTAATTATAATATTTTTATTTAGGGATTAAAAATTAATTCCTAATTTTATATGTAATAAATAAATTATCAGGTCGCTAAAATTTAGCTATTAACAGCCCCTAAGATTAAAACTAAACCTCCATCTTTCTTACTAAAGATGCAGAACTGAACGCTTCTCATTTGCCCACCATCCATTCTCATCCTCTACAAAAGTCACGGTTGCCTACAGTCCATCACCGGAAGGATGAAAACAAAACACACCACGCGCACGTAAGTAACCATAATGAAGAACAGAAGCGAGGAATCACGACGATGACCTATAAAAACCAACAAAATATGAACAAAAGGATCTACGGATTCAGCATGAAGGACATAACTTTTTGTCACAGAGACATTTCATCGAACATCCGGTGGGCATAAACTGGAAGGCAAACGATAACTCGATCGGGACATCAAAAGGCGACCGATATAGAAACAGACAACCAAGCAAGGTCCAGAGACAACAAAACGCAGCACCGCCGGGGTCGGAACTCGGTCGAGCCGAAAAACCGCGAGCCCTGGTCCGGCGGCCTGAAAATGGAGCGACACGAAGCGCGCCTATGTGCTCGAGTGATGGGACCTACCCGGCTTGGCAACGGCAGACAGTAGATGGGCCCGGGACGAATCGACCCGTGGCCGACCGCCTTGTGTCGTCAAGACCAGAGTCCTCGGGTCAAAAGGGGTTGAACTCAAAAAATAGAGTTACCGGAAGAACGAGCGCTGGGAATAGCTTACTCCTCTCGCTTCTAAGCTACGGTGCGCATGCCTCCTGCCTTGCCAGCTACCGGCCTAGCCTCGACCACCAACTCCCGGTCGACGCTCTGCCTGTCTCCTCTGGTCTGCATTTTCGTGCGGTCCTCTGTCTCCTCTTTCTCTTCTTCAGCCAATGTTGCGAAAAAAGGAAAGGAACGAGAGAGAAAATGAGAAGGTTGGGCTTGGCGAAAAGAAGGAAGGTAGGCCCAGGTCCAAGCGGAAAGGAATCACTGGGGGAGAAGAGAAGAAAAGGGCTGGGCCAGTCTTGCCCTGGCCCGTGGTCCACTTTCTTCCTCCTAATTTCCATTTTCTTTTTGGATTTTCTTTTTTGAAAGTTTTGATAATTAATGCTAGCAATGCAAATATCTCTAAGATATACGTGATACATGAAAATTATTTACTCCACCATTTTATTTTAATTAACTAATTTTTAATAACAATTTTTAATTTAGATTTTAAATAAAATTCAGATTTTTTTTAAAATTTTTAATTAATACTAGCGATGCTAATGCTTCTAATGTCTATATGTGATGCAATTTAGTGAAAATTAATTTTTATTTAGAGGTTAAAAGTTAATCTATAATTTTCTATGTGGTAAAGCCTTTAATAAAATGACCAAATTTAGGTATCAATAAATCCTCTAAACCTAAATCCTCTAACACGAGCAGCTTTGGTAATTAAGTGCTCCAAGCAGTTTTTTTTTTTTTTTGTGCAAATTAGGTTCTATACTTTTTCAATTATCAAAACTTAATTATTTTGATGTGATTGTTCAATGTTCGCATTTTATAGAAGGATATATATATACATATACATACATATTTATATATATGAAGTCTTGTAATTAGTCGAATGAAGAAAAATAGAGAAAATCTGTTTTTGTCTTAATGATATGTTTATCATTTTTCTTTAGTTTTTTGTTAGACCATATTTTCAAAAGCTCCATTTGTTTTACAGAAAATGAATAATTTTGACAATATTTTTCTAAAAATCATCGTATGTATTACTTGAAATAATTTGTCAATAAAGAATATTTTCATTATCCTAAACATTTTTGTGGATAACAAAAAATATATATATTTTTTTGTTTATTCATTTTGTAAACAAGCGATGACTTTTAGGAAAATGTTTTTCAAATTATTAATTATCAGTGAAATAAATGCACCCAGAATTTGTAAATTTATTGAAGAATATTGTAAGAAACTTGGTAATGCTAACATACTTAGAGAAATTTAGGTTTTGCTTTCAAAAAGTCATTAAAAAAAAAAACTTGTTGAATGTCTATTAAAAATTAATTTGATTTGCAAGTAGTGAGCAAATTCGACATGGCTGCGAACAACTTTAAATGTCAATATTCGTATTTTTGTATAGCAATTCAAGACAGTCAATGTCAAATACAAGTAAACCTCAAGCGTTTAATAAAATTGTGGAGATGACGTTAACAAAAGAAATTTCAAGCCCACAGTTCGTAAGGACTCAAAAAAATCAAAAGTGGCTTTTTTTTTTACCATTATGTCAAAATTTAGACTATTATTCGAATTTTAAAAAGTATAAAAATTTTACATGTAAATTTACATGTCAAAATTAATATATTATGAAATTGTCAGGCTCGGATAATTTTCAAAAAACTCAGTGTATGCATTGCAAGATCAAAATTAAAAAGTCCAAAGTAAAAGTCCCTCCGAACAAACTCTCAGAAATTTGCTAGCTTTTGTTTTGGGCTTATTTATTTATTTATTTAAGTAAGCTCTTAAAATTCTTAATTAATCAAAAAATAATTCTTCAGTTGCAATCTAGTTCGATCCTTAGGTTGAGCCTTGGACCCGTATTCTACCGAGAACCGCGCCAGGGGTAGAATTGGCTTTCAACCATATATGATGCAGTCGGCAATCGGCATATGTATATGTTTTTTAGGAAAAAAGATCTATTAAAAAGTTAACAACTCGAAACAGTAATAAATAAAAAAAAAAAGTCTCTATGCCATATAATTGGTTATCTATATTTTAATATACTAAAAAAAATTGTAGGACAGGACAGGTTCCCCGTTCTACCCATAAACCGGCTTAGTCTAGTTCAGTTCTAGCACGATTTTATGAGGGTTTAATTCCTAGTTTTAGGTTTTTAACAACCTATCCCTTCCTGTTCGGTTTATCCCTTCTTATCGGGTTTATGTGGTTTCAGCTTTAGAGTCGGACCATTTGGATCTTGCTCACCCTAGTTGAATTTAACTAAACCTATCGACAATCGCCCCCTGCCTACGTTGATATGTGGCCAACTAGCATTACAAAGAAGAAAAGACTACTCTAAGAGGGAGGGAACGAGAACTTACCAAGTAGGTAGCTTTTATGATCATGTCAGCATCATAACCTTCAACTTCCTTGTCGTTAAGGACCGAAAGCATGACGTCCAAGAGATCTCTCGTACCGTTGGTCTCACTTGAATCCCTATTATTCCTCTTGTGTTCCTCTAACCAACTACCGATAATTTTGTCTAGTTCTTCTGTAGTTCTCTTCATAGCCATCTCAAGTCCACCTAAGTCGAGCCGCTTCAAGAAAGGAAGATCGTTTGCCGCTAAAAACATCCCAAAGAAGTGGAAGAGGTCTTGCAATGCCTTGTGGCACCGCTGCTCCTCTTCTTCGTCCTTCGCACAGTAGCGCTTTCCGGCCATGATTCGGACGACCACGTTCAGAGTCAACTTTGCAAACCACTGCTTTAGGTCGACTAGGACGTGACCTAATGAATCAGAAGGAATTAGATGTTATGCTATATTGATGTTTCGATTATTCTCATAAACTAAAAGAATTGATGAAACGGATACTCATTCTTGGAAAATACTTGATTGATCTCCTTTGTCATTCTATATTAGTTTCTTTTATGGCAAGAAAACTCATGGTTAGGTGATCAAATAACTGCAACTAATGTCATGAATTATGAACCAAGAAAGATGTGAATCGAGACTTAGATGGGTGAGCCAAGTGTCACCAGCCGATTGTACCTCGTGACCATGAAATAAATATGCGATCGTTTGTATTTGTATTGATTGCTAGGTGAATCGAACCAGTATTGCATGTCTACCACAGGGGAGTAGTTTCTGAACCGTCAACCAAATCCAGCAAATTATTAGAACATGGACTTCGTCAGATGCCCCGCAAGACTCACTATTTCATTTAGGGTGTCCATTTCCAAATAAATCCCTTTGACTAAGATTGCACAAGCATCGAATTTTCGTTGTCTGCCAGTATGGCAATATTTAACTCGAGCCTTTATTCATTAAACAGCCATAAACGTACTATAAGGTAGTAACAAGACTGTGAATTTGAATTTGAACCATTTCTTCAGCTAGTTCATCTATACTATGAAACGACCGTTGCTGACTGACAAAAGGAAAATTATAAAAACAACCTTGAAAAGGCCTGTCATCAAGCACACCAAAACAACATATCGAATGGTCATCAGTATTAGAAGAAGCATCACCTGAAGAATCCTTGTTCTCAATCCAAAGCTCGGGCAGCTTTTGAATGGCCATGTCAGCTTCCGAGGCCAAAACAGGAGTGACCAACAACTTGACCCTTCGGTTTGAGAGCAGCTCCAAGGTGGCCATCTTTCTCACCTCGCGCCGGTATGGGCCATATGGTGCGTATTTGAACATGGCGTCGCCATAGCCCATGATCTTCTGAGCCAATTGTTGGAGAAAATTCATTTACTGTTTTGAAGTTAACAAAATGTTTCCAGAAGTTTAGTCTAAAGACTTGCAGACTCAAGTGTTATAGTTTGAAAAACTACAGACTCTTTTGTCAAAGTCTGAAGACCGCTAGACACAAGATTCAAAGTCTGCCCTCACTGACAGTTTCCAAACCGAAGAATGAAGACCTATCTAGATGACGAATTATTTTTAAGGATTCGATTCGTATGATTTTTGGATAATCTTATGACTGGATATAGCATCTAGATGATTGATTATTCTTATTGGAATTTACTCCGATATGAAGATCTTTTGAAAGGTGAATAAACTTGGAAGGTTCTACTTATGGAAACCAAAGATTCTGATTGTATGGACAAACAGGATTGACGGCCTTTCATCATAATCATCTAATGACTCGAGATCTCCTTAATTGATTCCGTTCGACGAGTTGATTAAAAGAATTCATTTGGAAAGTGCCAAAGGTTGTGAAGGCATGAAGGAGTATTTAAGATGGACTCTCCAGTTGTTCGAAGTAGTGCGTGAAAGAATAATTTCAAAATCTGAAGCTCTCTAGTTCCTTGCTCTTTCCTTCATCAAGCTAAAAGTTTGTATACAAAAGAGAGAAACTCTTAGTGAGACTTTGTGAGAAACCGGTATAGACTTTTCATTGAGAAAGTCGAAGATCACAAGTTGTAAAATCTCTTTTGATTCATAGTTGAATCCAGCCAATGGGCTGTCAACGTGAGAGAGTGAACACAAGCTTGATTTAAGTCAAACCACTATAAAACTTGCGTTCCAATTTTTTTTCCTTGAACTCCTTACTTTTATTCGTAGCTTTATATGATTGTTTAAAGCTGTTTACATCCTTAGTTTGTTATCTCCAAAAAGCAATTTACTTTTACTAAGATTTGTGAAAATTTTTATTACACCTATTCACCTCCCTCTAGGTGTTTGCACTAGCCTGTTCAATTGGTATCAAAGCTTGTGTGCTTATTTATTGAAGTGTTTTTACTTCTTAAGCTAAAGATCCATGGCTAGTATTTTCGCTTCAAGTTTGGTTGAAGGCCAAAGCAACACCAGGCCTCCCTACTTTGATGGGAAGGAATATAATGTTTGGAAAAACAAGATAAATGCATTCCTGAGGTCGAAAGATCCCCTGGAATGGAATATGGTAGAAAAATGGATTATTCTCAAAGCTGCATCAACCTCAAGGAAGGAAGTTGCAGATGCTGGAGAACTGACACAAGCAGTGATAACCAAGAAACAAGCTCTTGATGCTAAAGCCATATATTCTATATATTGTGCTTTATCTCCAACTCAGTATAACATAATTTCATATTGTGAAACAGACAAAGAAGTCTGGGATAGGTTGCACGTTACCTATGAAAGAACTGATCGAGTTAAAGAAACAAAAATCAATATCCTACTCGGACAGTATGAAACCTTCAAGATGAAGTTAGGAGAATCCATCACTGACATGTTCAGTCATTTTACAGAAATTGTAAACAGTTTAGCATATCAAGGACATCCAATCTCAAGACCAATGAAGGTCAATAAATTGTTGCAAGGACTCTTCAAAGAGTGGAATCACGTGAAACCTCTATAAGAGAAACCCAGATGATTTTGCCTCTTTTAGTTTATGAATTGGTTGGCATACTTCAATCATATGAAGTAGAGCAAATCAATGAGAAAGAATATCCCAAAGGTAAGAAGTCAATTGCCTTAAAATCTAATGATGATTCTAATGCTACAGATTCAGAAGATGACTTGGACTATGAAGAACTAACACTTATGATAAGGAGGTTTTGAAAGTTGAACATGAAAGGAAGAAGGTTTAACTGGAAGAAGCAGGGCACTCAAAGATTTCATAAGAAATTAACTGAGGACAATGAGATGAACAAAGATTTGATCTGCTTCGAATGCAATAAAAAGGGTTACATTAGACCTAACTGCCCTCTATTAAAGAAAAAGAAAAAAAAAACAGAGAAATTCAAAAAGGCTTTCAAATTTGAGACATGGAGCGATACTGAATGCGAGAAAAGTGATGAAGAATATGTCGATATATGTCTAATGATAAATTTTGAATCAAACTCATACTCTAAAACAGACTCAGACTCACTCGACAAAGAAGTCGAGGTAAGTAATTTTAAAATTCCTGTTAAAGTCTCAAAGTATATAGATAAACTCTATCTTAGTCTCAAAACATCTCTTAAAAGGATTTCCGAGCTGAAAAATGAGAATTCTAAATTGAAGCAACAAGAAACTTCTTAGAAAGAAAAGTTTGAAAATCTAGACAAAAGTTTTGTTTTTTTTTTTTTTTTGGAACAAACAAAACTTTTGTTGATTTGAAAGAAAATAAAGATTATCTTTTAAAGGAAAATACTTTCTTGAAGGAAGACATTTCAAATATCACAAAGAGGTTTTCATTAGGATCTGAGAAGTTGGAAAAAATTCTTTCAATACAAAGACCTTATTTCAACAAATCTGGTTTGGAAATGACATCAGAAACGGGAGAAGTACACTATCAGTACTATAACTTGTGTATGACGCTTACTTTGGTGCCAAAAGTTTCCGTCGGATCACTTAAGAGCCAAATTGGAGGAAAAACGATCACTTTGGTGCCACCGGCGAGAAATTCCGGCCAAAATGATTACGTGGCTTTTATATATTTTTTTAAAAAATCGACAAGGCCTTAAATGACGTCGTTTTCCGTCCTCCTTAAGAAAACAATGTCGTTTTGCCGTCCTAAGTGGATGGCCTCAAGAAAACGACGTCACATAACTCATTTAGTTTTTTTTTTTTTTTTTTCCGGATTGAAATTAGGGTTTTTTTGTCCAATCCTCGCCCAACACTGGCCGCCATCGCTTGACCTTTGTTGCTCGGCCGCCGTCGTAGTAGCACCATGTCCCAATCCCGGTAACATTTCACTAACTTCAATGTCCTCAAATTTTTCGAGCTGGGAATGTGTCCAGCAGCTTTGAGTGGGCATGAAGGGCGAGCCTCTAGTGGCTCTGGCCTTTGATTGCGAGCCAGCGGCAGCACACGAGGGAGCATCGGCCTCGGTCGTTGGAGCCTAGGTACTGAAAGACGCAAGCCAGGCACTTGTCGGGGAGATCAGAGATGGAGAGGGAGATTGGGAGTGGCGCACTCGTCGGTGGCCTCCCCGAGCACCGGCCAGATCACGGCTTTTGACTTGGCCGCCAAGTGACCGTCGTCGGGGTTGGGGTTGGGGTCAGAGCCGCGGCCGCCGAGTGCGAGGGCCGTTGAGGACGATGACTAGCCCATCACCGATGGCTTATCTTCTCTCTCTCTCTCTCTCTCTCTCTCTCTCTCTCTCTCAATTTGGGAATTTAGGGTTTTGAATTGGAGGAGAGACACAAAACGACGTCGTTTTGTTGTTTAAATGTTGATTGTTCTCTTCAGCAAGCCACATAAGCTTCAAAAATTAATAAAAAAAATGCCACGTCGGATTTCTGGCCAACTGGATCGGAGTTAGCACCAAAGTGGGTGTTTTTCAAACTTTTTGACACTTAAGTGACTTGACAGAAACTGTTGGCACCAAAGTGAGCGTCGTACACAATTTATAACACTAATAGTGTATTTATCCCCATCAGAAACCATTCATTTAATTGATTTTCCAAAAGTGAATGAAAGAATCAAACAAAGATCTACAAAAACATTTTACATAAACCATTTTCAAAAGGTTTTGTAAAACCTATTGGCCGAATTTCTCTCAAATGTTCAAAGTGTAATAGCTCAGAACATTTTGAGAAAGAATATCCCAAGGATTGGAGACCTATTAAGAAAGATTGGACAAAGACTATATTTCGCACTAACTCCCCTAGACCCAAGAAAATGCTGGTACCAAAGAAAACTTGAGTTCTTTTTATGATTACAAGTCACTATCAAGAAGAAGATCAAATGATATTTGGATAGTGACTGTTTGAGGCACATGACAAGAGATTTAAGTTGTTTTATAAACATCGTGCAAATAAATGGTGGAAAAGTTTCTTTTGGTGGAAACAGAAAATGAAAAATTGTTGGATGTAGAACTGTAAAGATTGGAAGTCTCACAATCAATAATGTTTCCTTGGTGGAAGGTTTGAATTACAATCGACTCAGCATTAGTCAATTGTTTGACATTGGATTCAAGATAAATTTCCAATAAGGCACTTGTTCGGGAACTAGTAAAGATTTCTCTTAATCATTCACTGGACGAAGACATGGGAATATTTATCTTCTGAATATAAAACTAGAAAGTTCTCAGTGTCTAATATTTATTCAAGATGAAGCAAATCTTTGGCATAGAAAGCTTGGCTATGTTAACATGAAGCAGATTGCCAAGATCTCCTCCAAGAAGCTTGTTCGTGGATTGCCTAACCAGACTTATCAAACGTCTGAATTATGCACACCATGTGTTTTGGAAAAACAGGTTGGAAGTTCTTTTAAACCTATAAATAAAATTTTTACTAATCAAGTTTTGCAACTTCTACATATGGATTTCTTTGGACCAACCATAACTCAAAGTATTAGTGGAAAGAAATACTGTCTAGTAATCGTGGATGACTACTCTCACTTTACGTGGGTATACTTCCTGACAAGTAAGTCTGAAGCATTCTCTCACTTTTCAAAATTTGCTAAGAAGGTTCAGAATGAAAAAAGAAATGTTATTTCAAGCATACGGACAGACCATGGAGGTGAATTTGAAAATCAAGACTTTGCAAAATTTTGTGATGAATCTGGTTTTCAGCATGTTTTCTCTTCTTCATATACTCTAGAGCAAAATGGGGTTATAGAAAGAAAGAATAGATCTTTACAAGAGATGGCGAGAACACTCTTAATTGAGAGTAATATTTCCTCTCGATTTTTGGCTGAAGCAGTCTCTACAGCTTGCTATATTATTAACAAAGTATTCTTGAGGCCTATTCTAGAGAAAACTCCTTATGAGGTATTTAAAAGGAAGAAGCCAAATGTTTCTTATTTTTATGTGTTTGATTGTAAGTGTTTTGTTTTGAAAAATGCAAATGATCGAACTAGTAAGTTTGAAGAAAAATCAGACGAAGGAATTTTTCTTGGCTACCCAACCTCAAGCAAAGCCTACAAAGTATTCAATAAGAAGACTTAATCTATAGAGGATTCTATGAACGTCGAGTTTCAAGACTCTATGCAAAATCAACTTGACCAGACTCAAGTTGAAATCAACTTGACCAGACTCAAGTTGAAGAATTTGATCTTGCTTTAGACGTTATAAAGTTTACTTTCCCCGAAGTGGTTCAGACTCCTGAAGTTCAACAACAAGATGAACCAGAAGATTCAACTGAAGTAGAGGATCAGTAGACTCACAAACCAACTAGCAACTAGAAGCATAAGTCAAGTCATCCCAAGGAACTCATCATTGGCAACATTGATAAAGGAATTCGCACCAGATTCAAAAAGCAAGAAGAGTCTAGTACTTTAGCACTCGTTTATGAAATTGAACCCCAAAGTATAGAAGAAGCCTTAATTAATGAAAATTGGATTGAAGCCATACAAGAAGAGCTCAAACAGTTCAGCATCAACGATGTTTGGGAACTAATTCCTAAACCTAAAGGTAAATCTATTATTGGAACTAAATGGGTTTTCAAGAACAAGGTAGACGAGAAAGGAAAAGTGGTCAGGAATAAAGCAAGACTCGTGGCCAAATGATACACGCAAGAAGAAGGGATAGACTATGACAAGACCTATGCACTAGTAGCAAGGTTAGAAACAATAAAATTATTACTTGCTTTTGCTTGCTATAAAAATTTCAAGTTATTCCAAATGGATGTAAAAAGTGCATTCCTAAATGATTTCATTCAAGAAGTCTATGTAGAACAACTACCTGGTTTTGAATATCCAAGAAAGCCAAACTCAGTCTATAGACTGAAAAAGGCCCTATATGGATTGAAGCAAGCATCTCGAACTTGGTATGAAAAGTTAAGTGATTTTCTAACTCAAAATAATTTTGTTAAAGGAATGGTAGATACTACTTTGTTCATTAAAAGAGAAGGTAAATATTTTCTGCTCATTCAGATTTATATTGTCGATGTTATATTTGGATCAACTAATGAAAATCTATGCAAGGAGTTTTCTAGATGCATGCAGGATGAATTCGAGATGAGCATAATGGGTGAATTAACTTTCTTTCTGGGATTACAAGTTAAACAATCAAAGAAAGGTATCTTCATTCACCAAGAGAAGTATACAAAAGATCTCATCAAGAAGTTTGGATTAGAGAATTGCTAAAAGACAAAGACACCTATGTCAAGTTCTTCAAAGCTGGACAAAGATGAAGAAGGAAAGAATGTAAACCAGAAACTTTACAGGAGCATTATTGGTTTGCTTCTTTATCTTATTGCATCTAGATCTGACATTTTGTTTAGTGTTTGTATCTGTGCTAGATTCCAATTAAATCCCAAAGAATCTCATTTAAGTGCCGCAAAGCGCATCATCAAATACGTTGCAACTACTCCAAAGCTAGGTTTGTGGTATCCCAAAGGATAAGACTTTACTCTCATTGGATATTCAAACGCAGATTTAGCAAGATGCAAAGTTGACAGAATGAGTACTTCCAATACATGTCAACTGCTTGGCAACAACCTAGTATCTTGGTTTTCAAGAAAACAGAGTACTGTAGCTCTTTTAACAGCTGAAGTAGAATATGTGGCTCTTGGAAGTTGCTGCTCTAAAATCTTGTGGATAAGGCAACGGTTGAGAGACTTTGGTATTGAAGAATCGTGCACCGAGATCAAATGTGACAACGCCAGTGTCGTCAATCTCACAAAGAATCCAATTCTTCATTCAAGGGCAAAGCATATAGAGATTCAACGTCACTTCATTGGAGATTATGTTCAAAATAGAGAAGTAATGGTTCAGTTCATTGACTCGAAGAATTGGTTAGCAGACATATATACAAAGCCATTGGACAAAAGCTTATTTGAGTCTATTTGCACCAAACTGAACATCATATATTCTACCAGGCAAAGTGTGAAGATGTTCAGACTCAGAATGTCCAGAAGTAAAGTCTATAAGTTAATACTTTCTAAATGCATGTGATTTAATATTAGGATGAAATTTTTGAAAAGGTACATTGGTTGTTTGAATCGTTACTTGCCTATTTTATTTATCTTTTTCGAGGTTTGAATTTATGGTAGTTTTTCATTTTCGAAAAAAACAGTTTGTACTCTTTCCTTTATGATGTTTCATATACCCTGTTTCACCTATTATATATATCATCGATTTTCATCTTCTCCGTTTACACTCACTCAAACCCTAGAATATAAAATTCTACTTTCTCTCACTTTCTCACTAGTTTAATCCAAAAAGTTTTCACCTTTTTCACGAGCGAGTTTGAGAATTTCCCCAAGAAAGTGACAATGCCTTCTCAAAGGAAGTCTTCTAGGATTGCAAGCAGGGGACCACAGCATATGCGAGAGGGTCCTACCCTTTTTGATCTGACCGAGGAAGAAGATTCTCCTCAGCAGCAACAGCAAAGTCAGCAACAACATTCTCAACCACATCAATCTTCTCAACACAGGACTCAAGATCCTCCACAGCAACATCGAGAAGAAGAAGTTGTGGAAGATGTGGAACCTGTAAGAACGTTGAAACCCGAAGTTCTTTTTAAACTTTATTCTAAGTTGAAAGAGGGTGGTACTGCAATGACTCTCATAGATGATTCTTAAGAGAGAGGGGTTACAAGAATGAAACTTTATTCTTGCAATCCATGGAAAGGATGGGCATTACGCCTGAAGGGTTGGTAGCAAGGACATTTGCCAACTTTCCAAGTGATCCACGGTTCGGTACGTTTAATCAGCCTGAAGGGAAAGGCGATGATGAAAGGATGTTCATGAATTTTCTAGGATGTGCGTTGCTGCTAGTATTCGTGGTAAGGGAGCGAGTCTATTCCACTCTAAGGACCACAGGAAGACCTACTCGAAAATGCTGAAGAGAGTGGTTATGAACTCTAGAAGTGTGGATTTCGAGCTTCTTGATTCATTGGAAGTAAAACTGAGGGAGAAGTTTGCACTCCTTCAACTCGAACATTTTTGCTCTGAGACAATTGTCGCCTACCTAAAACTCACAGCTTATTTCTATTCAAATCTATCTTTTTTGGATGCGAATAGATTTTCTTTTACTGTTAGGGACAAAGATTTTGTGGTTGATGTAGACACATTAGCTTATGTGATTAATGTGGAAAGAGGGAGTTTCCAACCAATCAATGTGTCTATTGATCATGCTACTCTAGAACTTGTTTTGGACAGATTTGCTGAAGGCAAAATTTCCTACTCTAGGATGAATGCTTCCAATATCTTACTTCACAAGATCGTGATCAATTACATTAGGCCCAAATCAACGTCAAAGACTGATGTCTATCACTCAGAAGCGAAGTTGATGTATGCCATCAACATTGGTTACAAGTTCTCACTGCCTCATACTATCCTCATGCACATGTACAGGATAGTTGTGAAGGACAAGAGTCAACTCTCATACTCTTCGCTGATCACCCGACTCTTCAGAAACTTCAAAATTTACATTTTCACATCTCTGTGTGTCAGAACCATTGCTCTAATGGTGATTGGGCTGAAAATGGTTTTGAAGATGCGTCTGAAGGAGCTGAACAAGGTTTTGGAGCGCATGAAGGAGAAGTCCCCTGTCAAGGCAAAACAAGACTCTGCAGCAATAAAGAGAAAAGGCAAGAAGCCCATGAGCGCTCCAATTAAGAAGAGGAGAGCCCTTATATTGCAGGACGAAGAAGATGAGGACGAGATCACTCTCTCTGCCTTTGCCTTAAGGAATTTACGAAGTTTTGTTAGCTTTCAAGAGCCAGTGAACAGAGAGATAAGAGAAAGAGAAGAGATGGAGAAGAGAGAAGAAGAAAGAGAAGGCAGGAGAACAGATGAAGAAGAAAGGAGAAGAGAGAGGAAGAGAAGAAGAAGAGAATGAAAAAAGAGGAAGAGAAGAAGAAGAAGAAGAAGAAGAAGAAAAGGGTCAAGATGACTCTTTTGAGCCAACATTTGCTATATCCTTGTCTGATGACTTGGAGAAGACAAGGAGTGGAACTACAGGAGAATGAAGAGAAAAACATCACTCAGGTGCTGAAGTAGAGCACGAGCAGGAAGAATAATTCTTTTCTCTACCTGAAGGCACAAAAACAAGGGGAACTGCTGACAAAAGATGTACTTCTTCGCCTGTCTTTACTAGTGATGTTAGTATATCTCCAACAGATCTAGAGAATGTGTATGTCTCTCAATTCCCTGAAGAAGATGTTGAGGCATCCACTCCCAGTCTTGGTGATCGAACTGCTGATGTTCCCTCACATCTCAAGACTCTTGGAACTTATTCGGCTGGACCTAGTGCTACATCTGAGCCAACAGCAGACTTTTCAAGACTACTGGATATCCTTTTGGATTTTAGGAATTAGCAATATGGGATAGAGTTTGAGATAAAGGACCCCAAGAAAGCTTTATAGTCCACTCCAGTCTCTTTGCAAGAACAACTACAAGCCCTAAAGACTCAAATGCAAGACACTGCCAAGGGTGAAGATTTGGAGAAATTGAAGGAATCTATAAGGAAGCTTGAGGAGACTGTCAAGTCTATGGGGGAGTTCCAGCTCATTCGTATCTCAAAGCAACCATGATTTTTACCTAACTATTTTTTTGGCTATTCTCCACTTTTTGCCATTGACAAAAAGGGGGAGAGGTTGTGCAGATTTGACCTGACTTAACTTTTTGTTTACACTTTTTGTTTGGTTTGGACTTTGGTATTTTTGGTTTTGGCTTTGGACTGTTATATTTGGTCTTTTGACTGTTGCTTGATTTTGAATTCTTTTGACGTCTGCAGTAACTAAGTTTGTGATACTAATCATGGATGGATAGATATCTTATCTTGTAGGATTAACAAATTTTCTGTGGTTGCAGAATCGATGCTATTCAGGTCCTAAATCAACTTATTTTATAAGATATCATGTATTGCTTAAGTGTTGTTTTGCAAGTCAGAAGTTTTCAAATCTGCAAGAAAGTTTTGTCACCATAAAAAAGGATGAGATTATTGGAGAAAACTCATTTACTGTTTTGAAGTTGACAAAATGTTTCCAGAAGTTTAGTCTGAAGATTTGCAGACTCAAGTGTTATAGTTTGAAGAACTTCAGACTCTTCTGTCAAAGTCTGAAGACCACTAGACACAAGATTCAAAGTCTGCCCTCGTTGATAGTTTTCAAACCGAATAATGAAGACTTATATAGATGATGGATTATTTTTAAGGATTCGATTCGTATGATTTTTGGATGACCTTATGGCTGTGTCGCGACCTAATTTTCGGGTTAATATAAAATTAGGTTAATGGATTACTAAGCTTAGACTCAGCTCGGGCTCTCTCAAGCCCATACCAATTCGCGACTTAATTTCAAATATCTAGCATGCAAGAAGGAGTCGCCACTAATCAGTTTGCGATAGATCGATTAAACACTTAAGTAAAATAACGGGAGAATTATTTTACTTATACGAACCAGAGATCTTGGGTACGGGGACTTGATTACGTTAAATTTCTCTAATGCCCTTTCGGTACCTTTCTCTTTTAATTTTGAAAAAATATTTTGCATGCAGCTTGAATTGATTTTAATTCACTTTCCTAACATGTGAGGTGATCATGCGGGTGCGCAAACCACCAATTTAACATTCAAGAAAGCAAATAATAAAAAAGCAACACTTATCTCATAGCAATGAAAGCATCCGCATTGTCAAATCAGAGTTCACATCAGCAATCCTAGATTTGATTTCTAATTAACAAGCAATCACTCAATTTTTGGGTTCACTTTATTTAATGAAAATCATGCAGTGCATCTAATCTAACATGAAATGGTATGGCATGACAATGTGTTCTAAATAATAATTTTTTTTGTGTTTTCTTAATGAACATGCAATAATTAAATATGCAAATCTAAATTAACAAAATGACCTAATTCTAATGACGGACAATTTCTGATTCAATGAACTTAATAACAACTAAATGATATGCATTTGATATCTATATTCTTAAAATGCAATCTATTCTAACAATTGAGCCTAATTTATGCAGAGATGGATTTTATTTTTTATTTTTTATTCATGAAATTCGAAATTTAAGGAAAAATGCAAAAATGATCTAGCTAGATTAAGATTCTATCTAATTTAAACTAAGGATTAAGTCATATTAAATCCTAACTTAAACTAAACATTATCTTAATCTAAAATGCAATTTATCTAAAAGATGACCTAAGTTTAGAATGGAACATGCAATTCTAACCTTATATGCACAATGATTTTTGTGTTTTTCTTTATGAAATTCGAATTAAACATGCAACTCAAATAGAAAACTAATAACCTGAATGAATCCCTATTCTAGATATGCAAGTTAACAAAAGATATTCCAAAACAAACTGAATCCTAATTTAAATATTTTTTGGATTTTCTTAGTGGTTTTCTAAAACAAGCAATTATCAACCAAACATTAAATCTAAACAATCAAGATATTCAACAAATAAAGGATTAAAATAATCGAAAAAATAACCCGTTGTCTCACGAGGTCAAATTAGCGATTATTCTAACCTTAATTATCACGACAAAGATATTTAAAATAATTAAAAATCTAATCCGAAATCTTACGGATCAAATTAATAATTATATTGATTGCAATACTATCAACAAACCCCAAAATTAAAATAATTAGAAAAATGACCCGATGTCTCTCAGGTCAAATTAATAATTAAGATAATTTCGGACAAAACTCATGTGGATAATGCCTACAAAACTCACAAATATTAGCATTCAATATTGCAAATTAAATAAATAAACTAAAAAATATAAACAAAATAAAATAAATAAAATAAAAGCTACCTAATGTAATTTTCTTTTATCTTTTATCTTTTCTTCTTTTTTTCCTTCTAGTCACGTGCTTGTGGATCTCTGGGCTGCCGGTGAATAGCACGTCGTCGGATCGGCAGGGGGCTCCGGCGAAGGACAGCAGCAGGCGGGCGAGCGATGGAGAGGTGTCTCGGGTCAAGCTGGGATGCGGAGATCAACACGAGGGGAATCGAGCTGTGGTAAGGCGCGGCGGATCGGCGCGGCTTTGCAAGCGAGGCAGACGCGGCTGATTTGGGGCTTCGGTGGCGTCGGGTTGTGATTGGGTGCAGAGCTAGCGGAGCGGCCTGGGTAGGAGCACCGGCGGCACGGCAACGCCTTGGCACGGGCACGACGATCGGTAGGTCGGCAATTGCAATCGAGGCAAGGCGGTGGCTCCGTCGAAGGGCGGCCGCTGGTGTCAATGACGAAGGCTCGATCTGCGGGTACGGCGGTCGTCGAAGCTGGGTCGCGGAAGCTTGGGCAGATTGTGGGCTTCGAAGATGTGGCGACTGGCTTGAACGATTCTGATCACGGGTCAGCTGCAGTGGTGCTGAACAAGGGTGGGTCGCAGTTGGGTGGTCATGGATGACCGGAGGAACGGCGGCGTCACGCAGCGCGGGCAGCTGGCGCGGCGGACGGTGGTACGGCGTCAGGTGAGACTAGGAGGAGGCGCGGCGTCGATGGCATTGCTGGTGGTTGCAGGAAGGCAATGACGGAAGAAGCGGGCAGCAACAAACACCGGAGGGGAATTTTCACGAAGAAGATGAACAGTTCATCTTCTTCACTTTTTTTTTTTTACTTTACCTGTTGCACGTCCCTTCTCTGCGGTCTACCGCATGTCCCTTTTGTCTCTTCTCTCTCTTTACGTCACTTCTCTCCTGCTTCTCTGCTTTTACTTTTTACTTTTTGGCTTTCTCCCTTCCTTTGTTCTCTTTTCCGAAACCGAAACCTCCCTTTCTTCTCCTCTCTTTTCACTTTTTGATTTTCTTTCTTTTCCACTTTTTTTCTCTCTCTACTTCTTCCACCAAAAACCGAAGTCCTATTCTCTGTTTTCTCCCTTTTCACTTTTCAATTTTTTCACCCCTAGAAGCCCCCCTCACCGAAAAGGAACACACGGCTCCTTTTATAAGTAAAAATCATATCTTCCTAGAATATTTCAGTTTTCCTTCAATATATCCTATAACCTCTCGATCACCAAGATCTTTCTTATTCTCATCTCTTAATATTTTCAACCGATTTTATCTATTACTGAAGATAAGATTGCAAATTCGGTTTTTTCAAAATCCCAAAAACCACTGTGATATCGCCTCAAATCGCAATTTCCCATTAATTAATTAATTAAAAAATAATAACGGGCTTGGGCTATCATTTCGTGGGCCTAACCCGCCTGCCGAGCTAAAGCTCAAAAATGTAAATTTGAAACATTCCACTACCGGCCCAATAAAATGTAAAATGTTAAAATAAATGCACCTAAACCTATGTGTTATGCAACTAATTATTTTTTTTTAAGGATAAAATTAACCCTTAATTTTTTATGCAATAAATAAATGATCGGACCGCCAAAATTTAGGTGTCAACAGGCTGGATATAGCATCTACATAATTAATTATTCTTATTGGAATTTACTCCGATATGAAGATCTTTTGAAAGGCGAATAAACTTGGAAGATTATACTTATGGAAACCAAATATCCTAATTGTATGGGCGAACAATTGACGGGCTTTCATCACAATCATCTAACGACTCAAGATGACCTTAATTGATTCTGTCCAATGGGTTGATTGGAAGAATTCATTTGGAAAGTGCCAACAATCATGAAGGCATGGAGGAGTATTTGAGGCGGACTCTCCAGTTGTTCGAAGTAGTGCGTGAAAGAATAATTTCAAAGTCTGAAGCTCTCTAATTCCTTGCTCTTTCATTCATCGAGCTAAAAGTTTGTATACAAAAGAGAGAAACTCTTAGTGAGACTTTGTAAGAGACTAGTAGAGACTCTTCACTGAGAAAGTCGAAGATCACAAATTGTAAAATCTCTTTTGATTCATAGTAGAATCCAACCAGTGGGCTGTTAGCGCAGGAGAGTGGACTTAGGCTTGATCTAAGCCAAACCACTATAAACCTTATGTTCCAATTCTCTTTCCTTGAACTCCTTACTTTTATTTGTAACTTTATATGATTGTTTAAAACTGTTTACGTCCTTAGCTTATTATCTCCAAAAGGCAATTTACTTTTACTAATACTTGTGAAAATTTTTATTACACCTATTCACCCCCTCTAGGTGTTTGCACTAGCCCCTTCAAATTCCATACAAATGGGTGACGTACAAGTCTTGAAGCAGAGATTCCATTTGCAATAAGCTTCATCGAGGTGGATGTTAGTATTTTCGCAGGAAGAGCATATGACATATACACCTTCTCTTCTTGGATTATTAATTACTTCTATAAAGTAATGTTCCAATTGAGCTTAAGAAAGTTACAAAGCCTCGAAGGATTATTGTTTATTCCCCAATTGCTCCGAGAAAAGCACATCCCTCATGTTATAAGAAAATGATTCCTACGTAAGTTGGAGAAATTGGACTTTTGCTCTTGCTGATATTCTAAGCACGTCCGCAAGAAAGTGGCTGACTGAGTACGGAAAATGGCACTATTTACAAGATGAAAGAAAGACATTATGGCTTGCCCGAATTTGAAAAAAAGGAAAAATTTTGGGAAGATTACAAAAAAAATTGTAAATTTATTGCACTCTTATCAATTCAATCATAAACCTTTTTAACTATGTTAATTATGCCTTAAACATTTTCACATGTTGCTAATTCAGTTCATCTCATCAATTTTAATTAGAAATTACTGACATGAATGTCGGCCATCTTACGTGACACGATCGGTACTGATATAGACATCTTTTGATATTATTTTTGTAATATTTTGAATTTTTTTTTACATTTTTCCTTTTTTTTTCTTGTTCTTTGGAGTGAAGGCTACTGACTCTTTTTGGCTTTCAGCAAGGGCGTCATAGCCCTCATTGACCACTAGGCGAGGCTCGTGGCCCTCACCGACCAAAGCGAGGGCCGCGATGCCCTCACTATGGCTATTGAGGGCTTGGGTGAGGGCATATGAGTCCTTACTCAAAAAATAAGAAAAAAGTATGGTCAGGTAACATAGCTAAATTTTTCTATTCTAAAAATATTTGGTTGTTGTGTTATGCTTAAATGAATGATGGTGAACACGATGAAAGGGCAAGAAAGTGCATATTTCAAGACTAGAAAGGGCAAGAAAGTGCATATTTCAAGACTATGTACAAAATGATTAAGATTATCGATTATGATGTCCAAAATTAAATTCATTTGTTGTTAGTAGAGAACATATATTTGATGAGTTCTCAATACTTTTTGGTTGGAGTGATTGTGGCATTGTTCATAACGAATTTGGACAATGTTTAGCTCCAAATGGAGTTACAACCATTATTTCTTGAAATACCAGCATAGCCACCTAACACAATCATCACAAGTCGGGGACACTTTATTAGTACTTCTGCTGAGTATGTTAGAACAAGTCTAGCCCTGTAAGAGAAATCTGATCTAAAGCCCGGCCATTTGATTCAAATAAGGAAAGTTTCGTTGGACTTCGCAACAACGACACTTGCCGGAGTTCTTTGATTGAGTCGGGAAAAAGACGTGGAAATTGATTTCCATGCTGGAGCCGGTGAACAAAGAGTATCCTAGATTAAAATATGTATCTCGGGTTTCATTTGGTGCCATTGGTGATGGAATTAGGCAAAGTTGTCTTCTTCGTGGGATTAGATTTTACGCTCACTTGGTGCAACACTTCTCATCCCAGAGAAGGATTAAATGGAAAATCATTTCCATGTTGGAGTCAGTGAACAAATTGTTTCCCAGTTTAACGCGCACACATATATATAAATCTGTGTATGTACTTTTATTTATTTATTATCATGGGTTTGTTTTGGCGCTGCTGTTGATGTAAATTAGGCAGAGTTGCCTTCTTCGTGGGATTTGATTTTACACCCAATTGGTACGAGCTCATTCCATCCCAGAAAAACTAATTAGTGAATAGAGAGGGACAAAAGTACCCATAAAACCAAACGAGATTTTTCTTACCAAATGATGGAAAATATTTTCCAGGTCATTTTCAGATATTAGCCAAATTCCGGAAAATATCGTCATTTTTATAGAAAATAACTTCCTAGAAAATATTTTACAAAAATGTCATATTTTTTGTAAAATAAATTAAACCTAAACCTTTTAATAATTTGTCAATTTAGTCTTTTTGGCAATTTTAATTTGAAAATTACTAACGCGGCAATCTTAGTACCAAGCATTCACATGGCAACTTATTGATAATTTTTGTATTTTTTAAATTTCTAAATTTTTTTCTTGACATTTCCTTTTCTTTTCACTTTCCAATTTTTTTCCCTCTGCCAGCCATTTTTTAGCCTTGTTGATGGCCGGTGAAGGTTGCCAGCTTCAGGTGAGGGATGTTTGCTCTTGGGCTTGCAAAGGTTGCCCTTGATTGGCCCGGTGAGTGATGCCCTTTCTTGGGCATGCAAGGGGATTGATAAGGCGAGAGTTGCTCTCACTGGATCTAGCAAGGGCAACCCTTGCCTGAGGCCAACTGACTCAACTGACCATCAATGAGGCCTGATGATGGTTGGCTCTGGGAAAAAGAAAAATAAGAAAAGGAAAGGAATAATAAAAAAAATTAGAAAATTACAAAAATTACCTACGTAAGCGCCGGCCATGCTATTTAGGACGGCATATGACCAATGTTGACTAGACCACTGCATCGGTAATTTTTGGTTAAAATTAGCCATAATAACTAAATTAACTAATCATTAAAAGGGTTATGACTAAATTGATAAATCATCAAAAGATTAGGCCTAGATTGATATAATTGAAAGATTTATGACTAAATTGATAAATTGCCGAAAGTTTTAGAATTAAATTGGTACAAATAAATGGTTTAAAACTAAATTGGCCACCATAAAAAAGGTTTAGGATTTTTTGGATGATTGTCTCCTTTAATTTTGGAATTACCTCATGTGATCTGATGGGCAACCAAAAAGTATTGTTTTTGTTTAGGTAAATATGGTATTATTTACATGATCAAGTTTCATATATATATATATACATGTGTGTGTGTGTGTGTGTGTGTTTTGTGTGTGTGTGTTTATGTGCTTGTGTGGTAATTAACATGCAACATAACGGATTACTTAATGTAAAACGTGAAATAAGTTAGAAAAATAAGTATTTATATCTACCTATAATATATCACATGTATCATATGTTTATAAGTCGTTTTATCCGCAAAGAATGAAATTTTTCTCGTAAATTCAATGAACGTGAAAGAGACATAAGCTTTATCGAATATCACAATCATATTGTCACGACCTGCTCCTTGTAAGGGAGGGAGATATGTTTAGAGGTATTTGTTTATAAAGTGTAGGCTCTCCCAGGTCCATACCTCACGCGACATTAATTTTCCTAATTTATGTGTTCAAAATGAGTTGTCACTAGCCATTGTTGAAGGTTGGCTAGAAACCTTAATCAAGATGTAGGAGTGTTATCTTAATACATCCGCATTCAAAGATTTCAAGATCAAGGACTTGATTACCCTGACTATTTAACTATGGCTCTTTTAGTATCTAAATTTAACTATTTGCTAATCAAAGTGTCAAGACAACCTATTGAAAATTCCAAGATTTATCCTTACCATTCTAAAAATGAAATATATTAAAATTACACAATCAAGTTTAAGTGAATTGAAATGCTCAAGGAACGATCTAGCTTCCTCTCTAAAAAAGAAACTATACAAAATAACCCCTATTGTCAAGCCCTAAAGGCTTGCTCAAATTGGGATACAATTTTTGATCAAATGTTTTCGCACATTTTAAGAGAAAATTTACCCGAAAACTAATTTGTTAAAGCTTTTTATGAATTCTATAAAAAAAATGGTATTTTTAATTAATTAATTTTTTAAAAATAATTTTTAATATTAAATTAATATAATATAAAACTGACTCGGGCGGGATGTGGAGATCCAACCCGAGTCAGGACCGTCTGGGTCCACGACTGGATTGGTTAAAAAAAATAAAGAGAGAGAGAGAAAAGAAAATAAAATAGGAATAAAGAAGCCCAGCCTAAACCTCTGATTCGCCCAATCCGGTCCTAGACAAACTAGAGAGGCCCGTGCTTGTCAGGTCTAAATGAGGTCAAAATTCCTTTGACCGAAACCTTGATCCCTTCTTTTTCTATTTTTTTACTTTCTTTTTTCTATTTTCTTTTATTACTATTTATTTAATTCTCTTCCCTGCACGTGGTCTTCTCCGTCACTGAAACTCCCATTTTGATGTTGTCTTCTTTGCACGATGTCTTCGGGTGTGTTTGGTTTAGCATTTGCAAGGGGCTTTGAGTCCAATGCAAATGCTGAAAGCCTAAAGCTGCTTGGAGGAAATGCAAAGATTGTTTGGTAAATTTTACTTTGAAGAGCAACTTTGAGAGAAATGCTTTGTTTGGTAGAAAACATATTTGCAAAGCCCCTTTGGTGATTAATTTAAATATTTTAATTTTAATTTGTTTAAAATTTTAAAAAATAATGTTTGTGACTTTTTTTAATTTATATTTGACAACAATGTTAATGTTAAGAATGTTGTGTAAATAATTTTACTAAAATTAAAATTTCTTATTTTGCTATCAAATGAAAAAAATTTACGTGCTCTCTTTCTCAATTACATGAATAATACTTTCATTACAATAAAAACATTATAACATATGATTTGAGGAAAGAAGTGCATTATCCTTAAAAATTACAAATATCCTTAATTATTTCCTAAATTCATAGCTATTTGATCACGTAAATGTGCCATATCAGATGCTACATCATCATTTGAAGTATTACTCTCCTCACTTACATCATTAGAATCCGTTGTATATAAATTGGGATCCAAATCCACTCTAGCAAAATGTGCATCATTCAGGGCATTTCTTCGTATATAATTGTGCAAAGTCATTGTTACTATCACAATCTTCACTTGCTTTATATATGGATAACTTGGCATACTCTTTAAAATCTTCCACTTCTTCTTCAATACGCCAAAAGTTCGCTCAATTTCTGATCGTAGTGAGGAGTGAGCGCGGTTGAATACTTCTTTATAACCCGTCGGTTGAGGACCTCATTAAAACTCAGGTAAATGATATCTGACTTCTTTATATGGCCCCATATAACCCGTGAGATTTGGATATCCAGCATCAACCAAATAATATTTACCTACACAAAAAAGTTGTAAATTTAATTAACATATAACACGTACATATATTAATGCTTAAAAACCATTAATTAACGAACCTTTCGGGGGATGAGGAAATTGTAAATCATGTCTCCTAATAGCTTCATAAAAGATACGAGTATCATGAGCTGTTCTCTCCCAACCGACCCAAACATAAATAAAGACTATAATTTATTGCGAGTCACAAATTTTTTAAAGAATTAAACCCACAATATCTTTTAATTATTTATTATTTGATATTTTATAAATTAAAATAGAGTGTTATCATTATAATAAATTAAAGACTATAATCCATTTATTTTTCATTAGAATTCCACTGATGGGCCCACACATGGTCCTGAATTTCTAACTGTCCAAATGAACGAATCCCTCAGATGAGAATTGAAGTTTCGGGCAACATTACTGTCCGTCTCGGGATGTCTTGTCTTACAGAAGAAGTTGCCGGCGAGAGGATGGGTGGGGTCCACTTGGGGTCCACGCCGCATGACTTTTGATAGGCGCATCTCGAGCCTAAGTTGCACGGACACGCGATACAACACAATACGTCGACACGTCGTTTCTCAAAAATAAAAAATTCCAACATGCTAGGACGCGGTGTATATTAAATAAATATTTTTATTTTTAATTAATTTGATTCAAATTTATAAATAAATAAATAAATTCAAAAAAAGAACCTAAAATAAATTTACACTAATCATTCAACATTCAGTACTTTTATTTTTCGAAAAATATCCCCCTCCAAAAAATCGAAAATAAAGTCCTCGAGGGTCCCCCAAAAAAACTCCTCCCCTCGTATTTTCCCCCCACCCCAAAATCTTCCCCTCATTCCCAAATCTTTTTGCCCTTTTCTTTTCCTAACAGGCCATTAGCCAGTCACTTCCCCCTCCCTCCAACACGCAAGTCCCTTTGTCCTCTCTCTTCTCTTTTGCTAGTCGACTGAGCAAGGGCAGAGAACATTTCAGTTGTTGCTTAAAACACCCTCTTCTCTTTTCAATTTTCAAGCGTCAAGAAGAGAAACAATGATGCCTTCTCTCTCTACTTGAGCCCGAAATCAGGACCGAATAAGGAGCAAAAGACAAAGAAGCTCGAGAGGCCAATCGGTGGCCAGTGATTTCTGGAGCCGCAGCTAGAATGTCGATAAGGCAATGAGGATAGAGGCGAGGAGGGAAGCGCTTAGGGTGAATAAGAAGGCTCAAGAGGAGGGGAGCGCTTGGGGTCAATGAGAGGGCTTGGGACAAAGAGGAGAGGAGTGCTTGAGGAAGAGAGAGGCGGAAGTAGGAAGAAGAAGCGCGCGATTTGTTGAAAACAGGAGAGAGAGAAAATGCAGCAGGCAGTAGAGCAGAGGAGAGAGAAAAAAACAAGCTTTCGGTTTATTTTTTTAATTCATGTGAACGGACATGTGTCAAATTATTAGTGGACCAGCTAGATTCACGTGCATCACGTAGGACGATGACATGGTAATTAGCAATCAGTGAATATTTTCTCTGAAAAGAGGATAGTTTAGAAATCCCCATCAGGAAATCATTATGCTTGTCACTCATTTGTAGGTCCACCTTTACGTATGTCGTTCATCGCTCCTATGTCTGTCAAAATTGAAAAAGAAAATCTTATTTGCTATCCTAATGTCCAAGTAAATCTAACCATATACAAGAAATTGAAAACATTAAAAAAAAAATTGTGCCCAGTTTTTCTCTAATAATATATTATTACAAGATAAGAATGATGCAATATAAAAAGTACTCTAGACTTTATTTGAAATTAACTTGTTCGGCTTAAAAGGAAGAAGAAAAAGTGGATGATGTTATCCAAAATTATTATTTTTTTTTTTTTTTTTTTATGCATTAAAAATCAACCTTTCGCAATAGATTATTAGTTTTATAGGTAATAGAGCTAGACAAAAAAAAAGTGCACTGGCTAAATTATAGCCAATTTTTTTTTAGCAACATATTCGCAAAGATACATTATGGGTTCCAAAATGGATGACCAGCGGGGTAAGTCTTCCCGTGCTTCCTAATATTGGAGACATCACTTAAGAGAGAGGACTAACCAAAACCTAGCAAAATGCAGATGACGAGGGCCGCGATGGCACAGCCGAAGGCATACTTGTTCCAGCAGCGTAGGTTCACTTCCTCAAATCAAATTCGTTTGGACATTGGCGTTGACTTCAAAACCATTGTCTTCTAATTCCTGCAAAGTATGTCAATTGACACCTCATTTAAGCCAATCAATTACATAAAGTTGCAGGAGAAACCATTGAGAGAGCCCTTGTATAATTGCCAAGAAGAAATTCCTTTGTACAACCAAATAGAGAACTCATAATATCATAAACCAGGAAAAAAAAAAGACATTAAAAAAATGAACATTTTTGGAAATTTTAGTTGAGAAAATTACAAATAGTGACATGCAAACTTGCTCCGAACGATTCATCCGTCATTGCTTCTTCTTCAATCTAAGCAAATTGTGCAAAGCCATTTAAGCCGTCCTCTAGTTCTTCTTTGAATAGAAGTAGTAAGAACTAGGGGTGAGCATGGTCCGGGTTGGGCCGATCCACCCCCTAACCCTAGGACCAACCCACACAATGTTAGTCCTCAATTTTTGGGACCGAGGATCAACCCTCTTGAGCTTAGGACCGAGAACCGGATCGACCCAATGGGTTTGGTTCGGTTCCAGGGGTCAACCCGGGACCAACTGATAATTTTTTATTTCATTTTTTGTACTCCTTAAAAAAGACGATTGAAGATCAAATTGACCTAATGGGTTCAGTCTGATTTCAAGGTCAACCCAGGACTAACCAATCATTTTTTATTTCATTTTTTATACTCATTGAAGGGACAACCGAGGACCGTATCGACCCAATGGGTTCGATGATGAGCAAGGCCAACTAAAAAGGGCAAACAGTGAGGGTTAAGTGAGGTGAGCGTCGAATAGAATGAACATCGAATGTCGAGTGAGGAGCAATAAGCCAAGCGAGCATCGAGCAGTGAGCAGCACAAGTGATCCAAAGTGAGCGAGGCAAGTGTCGAGTAGTGAGCGGAAAAGTTTTTTTTTTTCGATTTTAGCAAATTGAAGACTAAGAGGACAAATAAAACATAAGAGAACAAATACTAGATGAGGATATCATAAGGTGCCTTTTTGGAGGCCATAAGGACTCCTCACAAAAACATTTTTCTCATTTGTAAATTATAACTATTTACACCGTAAAAGACATTAAAAACCTAAGTTATTAAATAATAATGTAAAATTACTTGAACTCTTCACTAAAGAGATGTTTAATATTGTTGACACTGTTTATTTTAAGGTTTTCTCTATATAAAAAAATTATAAATAATATTTTATATATATAGTCAGGGTTGGTTCGGATTGGACCGACCCGGAACTCTTAGGACCGCGGACCGACCCGCACAGTTCTGGTCTTGAAATTCTAGGACCAAGGACCGACCCAGTCTCCCTGAGAACTGGACCAAGACCGATAGGGTTGGGCCGGTCCAGGGTCGGTCCAGGGTTGGTCCAGGATCGACCCTAGACTGATACTCACCCCTAGTAAGAACTCCCTCCAAGTCTCATCATCCCCAAATGGCATGGTCGACCATGCCTTCTCTCTCCTTAACTACCACGAGAGATGGAACGAGAGAGAGAGGCTTTTACGTGAGGCTTTTCAAATATTCAAGTAAATAACCAGCTAAATTTGAATGTAAATAAGGCATTTACGTGCTTAGACAACAACACTTTCAATTTCCATATTCACGAAAACTCAAGGGCGCAGCCTCTTAAGGAATTCACACCTCAAATTTAGAAAAGGAGACTGCATGACTAACATTTTTTTTGTTGCAATGTCTTCATTGGAGAGACAAAAGCTTACGTGTATATGGAACATGCATGACATGTGCACGACAGATACACGAAACTGGCACGATAGTTGCACAGTAATGCATGACCCATTTATGGCACATGCTAAGGAAATTTCAGCAAAATTGTCGTTTTAGGATTTGCAATGAACCATTAGAGTAGTTCTAGCCGAAAATTTTAACCACGCTCAATGATTCTTCTTTAGCAGAGGCACAATCTCTCTCTCTCTCTCTACAAATGCTCACACCTAATCATCGAGGCCAGTGGGGATGAACTTTGCTAGCTATTGAATCTATGCATTAAGTTTGTGAAAAATTAAGTTGAGACTTGAACTCAAGTGGAGTGGAACTTTCTTATGCTGGTAAGACAACGCTTGGTTGGTGGAAACCTCTGAGCTTTGTTAAATTTGTGTTAAGTTTGCATTTTTAGTGAGTCCTGAAGATCACTCACCATCAGTTGTCGTTGCCGGCCTCAGGTATGAAGGAACATTAGAGATACTCTGCCCTCTCTTGCTTCACGATAGAGAGCCAAGAATCACAACTTTTGTCTAGTCCCATTTACTAATTAAGGAAAGGGAAAAAACTACGAAAAACCCCAAACTTTGCCCCGAGTGACACATTTACCCCGAACTTTTTTTTGCGCCGTGAAAAACTCTAAACTTTCCAAACCGTGACACATTTACCCCAAACTTTTTTTGCGACACCAAAAACCCTAAACTTTCCAAGTGTGACACATCTATCCCAAAATTGAAGGGCATTTTGGTCTTTTCATTTTTAAAATTTTTTTTCTTTTTTTTTTTTTTTTTTTTTTTTCCTTCTTCCCTCCGCCGACCATGGCGGAGGGAAGCCGGCTCCGGCGAGGGTTGCCCTCGCCGGCATGGGGCGAGGGCCGCCGACGCGGATCGGCGGGGTGCCCTCGCCGGAGTCAGCGAGGGCGGCCCTCACTAGATCCGGCGAGGGATGCCCTCACCCGACACCGGCGAGGGCCGCCCTCGCCCCACGCCGCGAGGGCGACCCTCGTTGGCGCCGGCTTCCCTCCGCGGCTCCGCCATGGCCGGCGGAGGGAAGAAAAAGAATAAAAAAAAGAAAAAGAAAAAAGAAAATTTAAAAAGACAAAAATGCCCTTATGGGGTAAATGTATCACAGATTAGAAAATTTGAGATTTTTCATGGCGCAAAAAAAAGTTCGGGGTAAATGTGTCACTCGGAGCAAAATTTGGGGTTTTTCGTGATTTTTTCCCTTAAGGAAACTTGAAAATCTTATTTTTTTTTAAGCTTCTCTTTGTCAATGTCGTTTTTGTTATGGACAAACATAAGTTCGAATTGAATTCAATTTCTTATCCAAAAGATGAATCCTTTGAGGCTAAACTACATCAAAGGGAGCCAATAAAACCTCTAAATTATATGCATAAAGCAAAGCTACATTTATCACTAGAATAAAACAACTAAATCAAGACCTACTTCTAAGCTATTTTCTTTCTTTATTTATTTTTTTTGAAAGATTGTTATATTTATTTAAATTCAGAACATGGGCTTTTGTGGACTTTCGGATTGGGGCCGGGGACACAAGACCATTGGGCTCTCCGTATTAGGGTGCTTCAATTAAAAATGAATTGGGCTCAACTCATAGAATTAAGCCCAATTCCTCTAAGTAACTCAAACCCAACTTTAATGGATCAGATTCAGCCCAAACCTGATTACCTGCCTGAGCTTCTCCAAGCCTAACGTCTTCTTCCGGTATACCCAGATGCTCTCCAACGCTTCTTATGGCAATTCCGGAGCATGACTTGCCATCGTCGCCAGATAATTACCGGATTCGTCGGCCACCACCGTCATTCCGCCTTTCTCAATTTCCAGTAATTCGAAGTGCACAGCTCGTGTATGGAAAGACAAACCAGTGCAAACGAGATTGGGCTGTCGAGCGGCCACCGAAACTACTTGTCAATCTTACCCGAGGAAATTTCGGACAGCGCTGACAAGTAAAAATCAGAATCGTCGTAAGGAAATGTCAATGGCGATTGGTTTTAGGCAAAAAGGCTTGAACGATACTCGAACCTTGTGGACGCCTCAACAGTAAAACACAGAATATGGCAAGAGACTTCTTGACGCTAGTAGAGACCCGATAAATGATGGCCTCTCGACAACGGGGCAGAACGGAACAGAGGCTCCGTTTGGGAACAGCTTTCCCAAGGGCCTTTAGGGGTCTAAAGCCCTTTGGGCTAAATATTAGGTGTTTGGCAAGTTTTTAACTTGCCTTTGCCAAAGGCAAAAAGCCTCCCCAATCTTGAAAGCCCAAGACAGAAGGGGCTGCCTTGGCTTACTAGCATTTTCGGCATGCTAGGCTCACTGTTCATGTACTTTTTTTTTTTTTTCCGAAATTGTCCTTACAAACATTTTGTTTTGCCGTCTTTTACCCTTTGGCGGATACTGTTCATCTTCTTCCCGCTGCAACACGGCCGACGACATCGAAGCTTTGACCGGCCGTGTTCCTCGAAGCTCTGAGTGGCCGCCGACGGCTCGGCATGGTCGCGGTGGCCCAGGCGACCGTCGCCGAGGAGTGGTGCAACCGCCGCCCTGTTTGGGTCGCGGCGATCGCCGTGGGTCGCGGCGAGGTTTGGGTCGCCGACCTCGCCGCGACCTAGATCCGAGGGCGGCGAGGTCCTCCCGCAACGTCACCACCCTAGATCTTGGTCGCGGCGGTCGTCGGAGGTCGCGCGACCTCGCCGCGACCCGGATCCGGGGCGGCGAGGTCACGTGACCCCGCCGGGACCCGGATCTGCGGCCGCGAGGTCGCGACGGCGTCGCGCGACGCACGCGACCTCGCCGACCAGATCTAGGGTCGCGGGAGGTCGCGACGGCGTCGCGCGACGCCCGCAACCTCGCCGGCCCCGGATCCGGGGTCGCCGGAGGTCGCGACGGCGACGCCCGCGACCTCGGCGGCCTAGATTTGGGGTCGCCGCCGGTGGTCGCCGCCGACCGCCGGTTGGAGCTGCCCTTGCCGATTTTCATTTTTTTAATTTTTTTTATTTTCTATTTTCGCAAAAGCCCTTTGTCCCCCAAACACTATTTTGCCCAAAGGTACTTCGCAAAGGGCTTCTAAATTACAATTTACTAAACACAATTTGCATTTTGCAAAACACGTATAACTCAAAGGTCTTTGCATTTTCCTAAAGACTTTCCCCAAAAGTCTTTCCGAACGCAGCCAGAGTACGCTTCCGCCATGCGGTTGGTGATGATGGTAGCGTGTTGTGATGGAGGTAGAGGAACAGCGGGGTAAAGTGACCGTTGCGATGGAAGACCGGAGGCAATTGGCAATGACGTTTGTTCTTCTTGGCCTTGAGATGGTAGAGCTCTCTCTCTCTCTCTCTCTCTCTCTCTCTCTCTCTCACTGAAACGGATAATCAATGCGAGGAAAGGCTTGATACGCCTTGAAGATCTTGAAAATGTTGCACGTCTTGATGGGTTGTCTAGCTCCAGAGTTATCGCTCACGGGCAACAAAAGCCAGGTTCTCTCCCTCTCACGCACGCACGCACGCACGCACGCACAGTGATGATTAAACCGCGAAGAGTTGAGACAATACATGGAAGGGAATTTTCAAAAGGGCACAGTGATGATTCAGTGTTTACCATTCTTTCTGTTGGCGATCGACCTTTCAAGCGGAAGATAAAAGCTGGTCATACCCCAATTTATTTAAGAAATGAGCACTGAGCACGCAGGCAGAGTTGAGCTCAAGAAGTCTTGACGGTTTTAAAACTATGTTCAGGACTTTAGCAAAGTTAAGGCTCCTTCAGGATCTCTAGGAAATATTTAGGAATCCTCTTAAATATTGGAGACTCGGCAGTGTATCAACCTTTTAGCTTGCTTTATTTTTGCAAAGGACATCTCTGTCTTCAAGCTTCTCTCAGGTGTCCGTATCATCCGTTTATTCGTCGGAGCTTCTTTTCAACTTACAATTATCAAGCCAGTTTTACTTGAAAAATATTTATGGAATTCTATTTTATAAAACAAAATTCAAGTCTCTTCTAAAACTCTACAAGCGATCAGCCAAAAGAAATTTGATTGTTTAACCACCCGGGCGTATATTTTAAATATCATAATCTTTGTATTTTTCCTTGTCTTTCTTTATTTAAAGAGATTAAGTTTGGATATGAGGTGATTTCTTTCAACTTTTAGTTATTATAACTTAGATATTTAATATTTAGCATGATAGAATATTTTATAGTTTATCTTTTTGCTATTTTACAATTAGAGTTGCTTTCCCTTTTTTTTTTTTTTTTTTTCAAATATAACTATGCATTTTTGTCTTGATAGTTTTGTGAGTCTTCAAATTTCACTCCTACAAATAACATGCATTTCTTCTTTGAAGGCGATTATGGCGGGTGGTACTCATACTACATCGGTCACCCTAACTTGGGTGGTTTCTTTGTTGCTAAACAACTTTCATGTTCTAAAGAAGACTCAAGAAGAACTTGATACTCAGATTGGCAAACGGCGACATGTGAAAGAATCAGACATTGCCAACCTAACTTAACCACATGCCATACTGAAGGAGACCCTTTGATTATACCTTTCAGGCCCGCTTGTTGTGCTACACGTATCTACTGAAGATTGCATTATCAATGGGTATTTGGTTCCCAAAGGCACGAGATTGATCTTGAACATTTGGAAACTTCAAACCAATCCAGAAGTATGGCTTGAATCAATGAAGTTTCAGCCTGAGGTTCTTGAGTAGCCATAAAAAGGCTGATGTGATGCGCCCTAATTTTGACTTCACGCCTTTTGGAGGTGGTAGAAGAATTTGTCCTGGAATATCCTTTGGCCTTCAAATGGTGCATTTTGTGCTTGCTAGGCTCCTACATGCATTCGAGGTATCAACTCTGGACAATTTGCCCGTGGATTTGTCGGAGATTAATGGACTAACTGTTGGCAAAGCAACGCCACTTGAAGTAATGCTTGCACCGAGATTGCCCAACGAGTTCTATGAATTTACATGAAGCATCAGAAGAGAGAAAAAAGCCGATGGGCACTTTAACACTTAGGGTGCGTTTGTTTGTGTTTCTGTGTAAAAAAAATTACATGGGCGTCGGCCGGCCAGAGGAAGGAGAAGAAGACCAAAAAAAAAAAAAAAATTTAAAATTTAAAAAATTTAAAAATTCGAAAAAAATATAAAAAATATTAAAAAATTACCTCGCCGGCCGGTTGTCCCCCGTCGGCGTCCACGTCAGCGCCGGCCGGCCAATTTTGGCCGGATGGACTGAATTGGCACAATTATAAAAGGTTTAGGACTAAATTGGCCAAAAAAAAAAAGGTTTATGACTGAATTGGCACATGGGCAATAGGTTTAGAACTTTTTTGGTAATTATCCATTTTCAATTCTTTTCACATTCCATTTTTTTTTCCCTCTGCCAACCATTTTCAAGCCTCGTTGATGGCCGGTGAAGGTCGCCAGCTTCAGGTGAGGGATGTTTGCTCCTAGGCTTGCATGGATTGCCCTTGACCGGCCCGATGAGTGATGCCCTTGCTTGGGCATGCAAGGGGATCGATAAGGCGAGAGTTGCTCTCATTAGATATGGCAAGGGCAACCCTTGCCTGAGGCCAACGAACTCAACTGACCATCAATGACGCTTGACGATGGTTGGCTCTAGGAAAAAAGAAAAATAAGAAAAGGAAAGGAATAATAAGAAAAAAATCAGAAAATTACAAAAATTACCTACATAAGCACAACCATGTTATTTAGGATGGCATATGGCCAATGTTGACCAGACCGCTACATCAGTAATTTTTGATCAAAATTAGCCGGAATAACTAAATTAACTAATCGTTAAAAGGGTTATGGCTAAATTGATAAATCATCAAAAGATTAGGCCTAGATTGATACAATTGAAATATTTATGACTAAATTGACAAATTGCCGAAAGTTTTAGAATTAAATTGGTACAAATAAATGGTGTAAAACTAAATTGACCACCATAAAAAAGGTTTAGGATTTTTTTGGATGATTGTCTCCTTTAATTTTGGAATTACCTCATGCGATCTGATGGGCAACCAAAAAGTATTGTTTTTGTTTAGGTAAATATGGTATTATTTACATAATCAAGTTTCATATATATGTGTATGTGTGTGTGTGTTTATGTGCCTGTGTGGTAATTAACATGTTACATAACGGATTACTTAATGCAAAACGTGAAATAAGTTAGAAAAACAAGTATTTATATCTACCTATAATATATCACATGTATCATACGTTTTTAAGTCGTTTAATCTGCAAAGAATGAAATTTTTCTTGTAAATTCAATGAACGTGAAAGAGACGTAAGCTTTATCGAATATCACAATCATATTGTCGCAACCTACACCTTGTAAGGGAGGGAGATAGGTTTAGAGGTATTTGTTAATAAAGCATAGGCTCTCCCAGGTTCATACCTCGCATGGCATTAGTTTTCCTAATCTATGTGTTCAAAATGAGTTGCCACTAGCCATTGTTGAAGGTCGGCTAGAAACCTTAATCAAAATGTAGGAGTGTCATCTTAATACATCCACATTCAAAGATTTCAAGATCGAGGACTTGATTACCCTAATTATTTAACTAGGGCTCTTTTAGTATCTAAATTTAACTATTTGCTAATCAAAGTGTCAAGACAACCTATTGAAAACTCCAAGATTTGTCCTTACCATTCTAAAAATGAAATATATTAAAATTACGCAATCAAGTTTAAGCAAATTGAAATGCTCAAGGAACAATCTAGCTTCGTCTCTAATAAAGAAACTATACAAAATAATCCCTATTGTCAAGCCCTAAAGGCTTGTTCAAATTGGGATACAATTTTTGATCAAATGTTTTCACACATTTTAAGAGAAAATTTACCCGAAAACTAATTTGTTAAAGCTTTTTATGAATTCTGTAAAAAAAAAAAAAAAAAAAAAGGTATTTATTAATTAATTTTTAATATTAAACTAATAATATAAAACTGACCCGGGCGGGATGTGGAGATCCGACCCGAGTCAGGACCGTCTGGGTCCACGACTGGATTGGTTGAGCCCAGTCCTGCGAGCCTCCACCCCTCCTACCAAAAAAAAAAAAAAAAACAGAGAGAAAGAAAATAAAATAGGAATAAAGAAGCCCAGCCTAAACCTCTGATTCGCCCAATCCGGTCCCAGACAAACCAGAGAGGCCCGTGCCTGTCGGGTCTAAATGAGGTCAAAATTCCTTTGACCGAAACCTTGATCCTTTCTTTTTCTGATTTTTTTTTTACTTTTTTTTTCTATTTTCTATTATAATTATTTATTTAATTCTCTTCCCTGCACGTGGTCTCCCCTTTCGATGTTCTCTTCTTTGCACGACGTCTTCTTCCACTGAGAGTCTGAGACCAGACCACACCATCACTGAAGCTTACTCAGGACGAGCTCAACATTGATACTTCACTACAAGAACTCACGCTAGAATCTCAACTAAAATTTAAGTGTCAACATATATGTGCATTGTTAGTGAAAATACAAGTGTTTACTAACCTAGAGCAAACGTCATTACATAGAAATATCACTTATGGGTACAGTTTACTATTTCAAAGCAAATGCATAATACAAATCTTGCTACTTAAGTTGCTCCACATTGTGGGCCTGTTTATTTCCATTAAAGTGAAAGCAAAACTTTCATTTAAAAAATCTATGAAAATTAATATGTGAAATTACATGTGGATATTGACGATTGAGTATGTAGTTCTTCTTAAGTCTATCTTAGGATGCCAACGTTAGGATAATTTACTTGTAGGATTCTTGGTGGGTATCGTGTAGATAGACATTGGGAGTTATAGTAAAAAATTGATTTATTTAGTGATGAGTTAAACTATAAGTAAATGTTTACATGAGAAATGTATGTGGCCAACAACAAAACGACGTCGTTTAGCGTCTTTCCCCAAGTAAGAATCCCCAAATTGAAAGAGAATCGAAAGCTTAAAATCTTAAATTCCCAATTTGAGTGCATATTTCAATTTTCTTCCAAAATTATCAGCTCGCTTTTGTAGATAGAAGGCATAAGCTTTAGCAGCGACTCACATTTGCGCGAAAAAAGCAAATTAAATGGTGAGTATTACTTTTATTGTAGGTTACCAAGTCCAAGAATAATACCTTGGACTTGGTTGAATCCTAAGAGAAAATTCCATAGATGTTATTGATATAGAGATAGTTCGAAGTACAAATATTTCAAATAAGTTGATATAAAATTCTCCAATCGAGTGACAAGAGTGATCTTGGAGCTACTTGAAGGCCAACATCAATACCTACATTAATGAACGAGTTGGAGGATATCAACTTAATGCAAGCTTAAATGAATGATTTAATATCTCGACCATTTGAAGAGAGAGATTTCAAGATTAAAAATTGAAAGAAACTTTTATCGAGTGTTAATTGTGTTGTTGTTCTCTTATGTAGTCTATTCAAATGTGAAGTGAGTAATGAGGATAAGTTTGTATGTCTACCATAATCGAAGACATAGAATATGTACTTATATTAGGTTATTTATAAAAGGTTGAGTGGTCACTTTTCACGAGTAATATAGAGAACCATGCAAGTCTTGTCATGAGTGAATCCTCACCTAATGTATGTAGATGTGGTGATTTATGCATGTTCTTGAGATTCTTCGAGTCTAAAGTTCAAAATACATGCTGGGCAAAGGGGAAAGAGATACATTCCAATCATCCAATGGATGATAATGATGTTTATGGTTATATGAGATCGAATGGCCAGATCTTATTGATGACGACTAAACTTGTAGGATTGGCATTTGGGCAAGGAAAGCATGAACAATTCCATATATTACTAGTTACACGGTATGCATGCAAGTGGTAAATGATAGTAAATGACATTCAACATCCTCATGCAATCACGAACTCGTAAGCCCTTTCATGCAAGTGATGTTCCAAGGCTAGCAACTTCACCTTATAAAGTCTAGATATGTGATTATGTCTTTTAAGAGCCTCGCATGGACAGAGTGCATGCACATTCACTTATAAGTACTTTCCAAAGAGCTTTCCTTTAATATATGAACTCTACGTTAACTCAACTAATAGAGCTCCTGAGTTAATCTCGGCTTGAGCAGAACCTCCAATAGGGTCGCTTTTAATATAGTAGGTCCGAAGATCTCGGACATATCCACTGATGAGTTGTCCACGGTTGATATCTCGAATGCATGTAAGAACTTAGTTAGAAGAAAGTGCACCATCTCCAATCCGAAAGATATTTCGGGGCATATTCGCCTGCCGCCTCCAAATGGGAGGAGCGCAAAGTTGGAGTCCTTCACATCGACATCCTTATGGCTGCTCAAGAACCTCTCGGGCTTAAACTCCAATGGATCAGGCCATGTCCTGGGATTGGTTTGGATTTTCCAGATGTTCAAGATCAACCATGTGCCCTTGGGCACGTGGTACTCACCGACTATGCAATCCTCGGTGAGTAGGCGTGGCCCCGAGAGTGGGGCCGCCAGATGTAACCGGAGGGTCTCCTTCACCATGGCTTGAAGATACGTTAGGCTGGCGATGTCCCCTTCTTTCACATGCCTTTGCTTGCCGATCTGAGCGTCCAACTCTTCTTGAGCTTTCTTCAGGCTGTGAAGGTTGTTGAGCAACAGTGAGATTGCCCATGTCAGGGTAACCATCGCGGTATCACTGCCGCCTGCGATCATCGCCTTTATATACAACAAACATGTTTTCCACGTTAGAACTAAGTTATGAAGGTTAACTACAACGTCGTTCGCAATTTAAATTCATGCGCCCTTCCACTTCTTATGGGCCACAAAAATGTGGTCCGATAACGAAAAAGAAGGTGCATAATTTGTAATTGAGTCCATATTTAGTCCCCACTTCTTCTGCCGGTGATCGTAGGATGTTGAAAAGGGACGCTGGCATTAATATAAAAAAATTTAAATAAGCCCACAATATTATACACGAATAAACTTTAATCCAACTTTAGCCCCTCTAATTTGAGCAGCTTTCCAAATTGAGTGCTCAAGCTTTATTTTATTGTGCAGATTAGGTTCTCTAACTTGATTTCCAATCTAAGTACTGTTTGATGATGAAACTTAATTGTTTCAATGTAATTGTTCACTGTGCGTATTTTCCATATCATAACACAAAAGGGAGAAAGTCTTCATTTGCAAAAAGAAAATTAATTACTTATTTTTTGATGTACTGGAAATAACAAAAATTATAGGACTAGACTACCTTGCAGTTCTACTTAGAACCGGCCGAAGCTGGTTCAGTTTTAAACTTTATTCTATGATAAATCGCTCTAATTCTCAATTTCAGTATTTCAAGAACGTGTCCCTCTCTGTTAGATTTATATGGTTCCAACTCTAGAGTTGGACTGACTGGACCATTTTCACCCACTTGACATCAACTAAACCTATAGACAATGGCCCCTGACTACTTGATGTGTGGGCAACTAGCATTAAGAAGGAGAAAAGACTGCTCTAACGGGAAGCGAACGAAAACTTACCAAGCATGTAGCTTTTATAATCGTATCAGCATCATAACCTCCAACTTCATCATCGTTAAGGACTGAAAGCATGAGGTCTATGAAATCTCTACTTCCCCTGGTCTCACCCAAATTCTTATTATCCCTCTTGTGATCCTCCAACCAACCACCCACAATTTCGTCTAGTTCTTCTGCAGTCCTCTTCATGGCCTTCTCACGTCCACCTAAGTCGAGCCACCTCAGGAAAGGAAAAGCGTCTGCCGGTAAAACCGACCCAAAGAAGTGGAAGAACTCCCGTAACGCCTTTTGGCACCGTTGCTTCTCTTCCTCGTCCGCTGCACGGAAGCGCTTTCCGGCCACGATGCTCAGGATAACATTCAGAGTCAACTTCGCAAACCACTGCCTCAAGTCGACGATGACGTGGCCTAATAGATTAGAATAAAGTAGATGTTATGCTGAATTGAAGTTTTGAATACTCTCATGAACTAAAAGAATTGATGAAAAAGATTCAATCTTGAACAATACGTCATTGATGTCGTGTGGCATTCTATCTAGTTTCTTTGAAAATATCACCAAAAAAAAAAGTCTTAAATCTATTATGTGTATGTCAATTTAATCATAGACCTTTTAATTTTGCCAATTTAGTTTTAAAATTTTTGACAATTTGTCAATATAGTCATTTTAGTCAATTTTGAATAAAAATCACTAAGATGAACACAAACCGTCTTATGTGGCGTTGTTCTAACATAAACAAATTTTAAAATCAATTCTGAATTTTATATTAGTTTTTTTTTTTCCCTTCTCTTCTCTTTCCTTTTCTTTCTTGTTCTTTGTTTTCACTGTGGCTAGCAAGAGTCGCTAGAGTTCATTGACTATGGGTGAGGGCCATAAAGGCTTCACTCAAATCTAGGTAAGGCAGCCTTGCTCGCAGCCACTGAGGGCTTTGCGACCCTTGCCTAGTGGCCGACGTGCCCCGAAGACCCTCATGGGTCATAATGGAAAAAAAGAAAAGAAAAGAAAAGAAAAAAGGACATAAAGAAATATATAATTAAAAAAATTAAAAAAATTGATCAATCATGCCACGTAAAACGACTGGTATTGATATTATTCATTTATAGTCAAAATTAACCGGAAGAGCTATATGGGCAAATAGTTAAAAAGTTTAGAACAAAATTAACCACACTGAAATATTTACAATTGAATTGACATCCGCACAATAAGTTTAAGAATTCCTTGGTAATTATCCAGGTTCTTTTTGTATTTAAAGGCAGAAAAGCCCATGGCTAGGTGATTGAACGAATACCCTCAGATCTATAAACCAAGAAATATGCTAATCGAGACCGAGAAGGGTGACCTAGTTATGGCATCGTTTTTTTTTTTTTTTTGGTAAAGGAAATTATGGCATCGTTTGTAGTTGCATTGAGTGATAAAATAATCGAATTTGTATTTTGTGTGTCAAACACACGGGAGTCATTCCTAAACCATCCACGAATCCAACAAATTAGTAGGACATGGGCTTCGTTGAATGCCTCACAAAACTCAGCACTTCATTCAGGTTGTCCCTTTCCAACAAAACCTCTTTGACTAAGATAGGACAAGCATCATATTTTCTTTGTCTGCCAGTATGGATGCCATAAAAGTGCAAGTCTTGACTCACTCTTAATCTAGAGAGAGTACTGCACCCAAAAGTTGTAAATTTGATCATTTTCGTGACCTTGTACTCTGAAAACAACTAGTGTTCGCCGAAAAAAGTAAAATAATTAATACAACCGGGGAAAGGCTTATCATCAAGAACCGCCAGAACGACATATAGAATGACCATCAACATCAAAAGAATACCTGAATCGTCCTTACTCTCAATCCAAAGCTTGTGCAGCTCTTGAATGACCCCGTCCGCTTCCGAGGCCTGGACAGGGTTGAGAAACGATTTGACCCTCCGGCTCGAGAGCAGCTCCAAGGTGACCATCTTCCTCACCTCACGCCAGTATGGGCCATAAGGCGCGAACGGGAACATGGCATAGGAGTAGCCCAGGATCTTCTGGGCCAAGTGCCGTGGTCGAGTGGACACTGCGATGTCGTTTTTGGTGAAACACTCCTTGGCTATCTCGGAACCGCTCACCACTAGGGCCTGGAACGTCCCAAGCCGGACAGTGAAGATGGGTCCATACTGGTCAGCCAGGGATGCCAAGGTCTTGTGGGGAAGCTTGGATTTCGCTAGAATGGGCAAGTGACCTATGATGGGCCATGCCCCCAAGGGTTCTGGTGGTGTTTTGAGCTTGCTTGATGATATCGATTTGAATAATACAAAGATTGATAGGACGAGGATGGCTAGGATTATTCCGGACAAGCGGGGTAGGTCTTGAAGCAGAGAGTCCATTTTTGCTGCGTGTAACGTGCAGAAGCACCAAGGAAAAAGGTTGTGATGCACTTGAGGGTTTCAAGCTCCAAACCTATTGCAGAAGACAGAACACACAAAGAAAATTCGTGGCTGGGTACATTGTTCGTGCGCCTCTCTTTGTTGGATAGTGGAAATCTATGACGAAAGATTTTATGTGCAAATCAATGCATGTCCCTATCGACTCTAATCATATTATCGTTTGGGGTAGTATTATTTTTCAAATGATAGGCGTATTTGTTACTTTTAGTTTGAAGTATTAAATTTGAATTACCATCTTTGTGCATTTTCTTGAAATGATCTCTAAGAACACAAAACCCCATGTCTCAAGTATAATTATTTGGTGTCTATGGACCACATTCAAAGGACATAAGTAGGATACTTAAGAAATCTCGAATACTCTATTAATTTAATGCGAGACATGTTTAATTGAGCATCTCAACGTGTTTGCTAACATCAATATGACATATTTATGCATGTTTTCAACTTTGTACATACTCACACATACATAATATATTTTTAATGAGTTTCATATCCCATTCTTAGATTCAGATTCAGTATAGATGATAATGGTAAAATATAAGATTCCTTTGTTTGTGCATTGCTTACTGATTTGGACAACTTCAAAGAGAAAAGGTCAAAGGATAGGTAGAGGAATTGGCCAAAGGATAGTAGGGATGCCTTTTTTTTTTTTTTTTTTTTTTTTTTTTTTCAATTCATGGGTGAAAATTCAACCATGAGTTCTATGGACTTTATTAGTATAACTATCTTTAGGCTATTGAGAAAATAATAATTATTGCGAGTCACAAATTTTTGAAAGAATTAAACCCACAATATCTTTTAGGGTTAATACCCTGAAAAACCCCAAACTGATACACTTGTGACAAATTTACCCCGAACTATTTTTTTGATCACCAAAAACCCTAAACTGGTAAACCTTTGACAAATTTACCCCAAACTGATACACTTGTGACAAATTTACCCTCTGCTATTTTTATTAAATTTTAATTAAGTTAAATGACACGTGATAGTTGACCAATAAAACAATTTGGGATTTTACACTCCGTTTGTCACAATTTACAATTTTTGTGATTTTTTTTGTGGTATTAATTTAATTTAGCGAGAGGGTATAATTGTTACAAATTGACCGGTTGGGGTTTTTTATGGTCAAATAAATTAATTTGGGGTAAATTTATCATAAATATACAAGTTTAGAGTTTTTTATGGTCGATCGGGGTAAATTTGTCATAGGTGTACCAGGTTTGGGGTTTTTTATGGTCAAAAAAATAGTTTTGGGTAAATTTGTCACATGTGTAAGTTTGGGGTTTTTCAGGATATTAACCCTATCTTTTAATTATTTATTATTTGATATTTTATAAATTAAAATAGAGTGTTATCATTATAATAAAGTAAAGACTGTAATCCATTTATTTTTCATTGGAATACCACCGATGGGCCCACACATGGTCGTGAATTTCTGATTGTCCAAACGAACGAATCCCTCGGATGAGAATTGAAGTTTCGGGCAACATTACCGTCCGGCTCGGGATGTCTTGTCTTACAGAAGAAGTTGCCAGCAAGAGGATGGGTGGGGTCCACTTGGGGCCCACGCCGCATGACTTCTGATAGGCGTATCTTGAGCCTAAGTTGCGCGGGCACACGACACAACACAACACGATATATCGATACGTCGTTTCTTAAAAATGAAAAATTTCAACACGTTGGAACACGGTGTAAAAATAAATTTTTATTTTTAATTAATTTGATTCAAATTTATAAATAAATAAATAATTTCAAGAAAAAAAAACCTAAAATAAATTTACACTAATCATTCAACATTCAGTACTTTTATTTTTTGAAAAATATCTCCCCTCCAAAAAATCGAAAATAAAAAGTCCCAGAGGGTCCCCAAAAAAAAAAAAAAAAAAAAAACCTCCCTCATATTTTCCCCCACCCCCAAATCTTCCCCTCATTCCCAAATCTTTTTGCCCTTTTCTTTCCCTGTCAGGCCATCAGCCGATCACTTCCCCCTCCCCACGTCGCTCTCCCCTCCCTCCAACATGCAAGTCCCTTTTTTCATTCTTTTAGTTCTCTTCTCAAAACCCTAGCGCGCCCTCTTCTTCTCCTCCTCCTCGCCGCACGACCCTCCTTCCTCTCCTCTTCTTCTCCTCCTTCGATTGAAGGGAGTTTTGACGTCCGCAAGGACGCAAACAGGGACCCACACATGACACAAGCACTCAAAGGTTTTCTCTCTCTACTTTCTCTCAAATTTAATAAAGGTGATCGCATGGCTAAGGTTGTTTCTTGTTGCCATTCTTCATTGGACAGACCAAAGCTTATGTATGCATGGAACATGTGCAACACAACGCATGAAACTGGCACAACACTTGCACGGCAATGCACAACATGTTTATGGTACATGCACAAGGAAATTTTGATGAGATTGCCATTCTTAGATTTGCAATGAATCGTTAGAGCAATTCTAGCCAAAAACTTCAACCATACTTGATGATTTTTCTTCAGCAAAGGCATAATATCTCACTTTACAAATGTTCGCATCCAGGAAAGGAGGTGAGCAAGCTACGATAGAAGGTAGGAGACATCTCAGCGATTTAGACAGGAGCGATAGTGAATGTATAGCCCACGCAAATATTGATGACGAGACAATTGAGCATGAAGGAGAACAAATTGGGCACAATGATTGTAAGGAGGCCTTGACGAAAAAGAAAGCTATTGCCAACACAATCTTATAGTGGTTGCTAATTCGATTGGAGGTCCACCCTACCAGTGTTGACTCAAGAAGGAGAAAATATTCAGTGGTTCATAATTGCCACGTCATCGTCCTATGTGGCGCACGTGAATCTAGGTGGCTCCACTAAAATGTGAACACGTGTCTGCTAACTTAGAGTGACTTGGAAAATAGAAAAGTCTAAAATGTAAAGTTTTTTTGTCCTCTCTCTTCTCTTTTGCCCGTCGACTGAGCAAGGGCAGAGAACATTTCAGTTGCCGCTTAAAACACCTCTTCTCTTTTCAATTTTCAAGCATCAAGAAGAGAAACAATGATGCCTTCTCTCTCTACTCGAGCCCGAAATCAGGACTGAATAAGAGCAGAAGACAAAGAAGCTCGAGAGGCCAATCGGTGGCCAGCGATTTCTGGAGCCGTGGCTAGAAAGTGGATGACAGCGACGAGGACAGAGGCGAGGAGGGAAGCGCTTAGGGTGAGTAAGAAGGCTCAAGATAGAGAGGAGGGGAGCGCTTGGGATTAATGAGAGGGCTTGGGACAAAGAGGAGAGGAGTGCTTGAGAAAGAGAGAGGCGGAGGCATACTAGTTCCAGCAGCGTAGGTTCACTTCCTCAAATCAGATTCGTTTGGACATTGGCGTTGACTTCAAAACCATTATCTTCTAATTCCTGCAAAGTATGTCAATTGACACCTCATTTAAGCCAATCAATTACATAAAGTTGCAGGAGAAACCATTGAGAGAGCCCTTGTATAATTGCCAAGAAGAAATTCCTTTGTCCAACCAAACAGAGAACTCATAACATCATAAACCAGGAAAAAAAAAAAGACATTAAAAAAAATGAACATTTTTGGAAATTTTAGTTGAGAAAATTACAAATAGTGACATGCAAGCTTGCTCCGAACGATTCATCCGTCATTGCTTCTTCTTCAATCTAAGCAAACTGTGCAAAGCCATTTAAGCCGTCCTCTAGTTCTTTGAATAGAAGTAGTAAGAACTCCCTCTAAGTCTCATCATCCCCAAATGGCATGGTCGACCATGCCTTCTCTCCTTGGCTGCCATGAGAGATGGAACGAGAGAGAGGCTTTTACGTGAGGCTTTTCAACTATTCAAGTAAATAGCCAGCCAAATTTGAATGTAAATGAGGCTTTTACGTGCTTAGACAACAACACTTTCAATTTCCATATTCACGAGAACTCAAGGGCGCAGCCTCATAAGGAATTCACACCTCAAATTTAGAAAAGGAGACTGCATGACTAACATTTTTTCTTGTTGCAATTTCTTCATTGGAGAGACAAAAGCTTATGCGTATATGGAACATGCAAGACATATGCACGACAGATGCACGAAATTGGCACGAGACTTGCATGGTAATGCATGACTCATTTATGGCACATGCCAAGGAAATTTTGGCAAAATCATCGTTTTAGGATTTGTAATGAACCATTAGAGTAGTTCTAGTTAGAAATTTTAACCACGCTCGATGATTCTTCTTCAGCAGAGGCACAATCTCTCTCTCTCTACAAATGCTCACACCTAATCACCGAGGCCAGTGGTGACGAACTTTGCAAGCTATTGAATCTATGCATTAAGTTTGTGAAAAATTAAGTTGAGACTTGAACTCAAGAGGAGTGGAACTTTCTTATGCTGGTAAGACGACGCTTGGTTGGTGGAAACCTCTGAGCTTTGTTAAATTTGTGTTAAGTTTGCATTTTCTAGTGAATCCTAGAGATCACTCACCATCAATTGTCGTTGCCGGCCTCAAATTTGAATGAACATCAGATATACTCTGCCCTCTCTTGCTTCACGATAGAGAACCATGAATCACAACTTTTGTCTCGTCCCATTTACCAATTAAGGAAACTTGAAAGTCTTATTTTACTTGAAGCTTCTCTCTGTCAATGCCGTTTTTGTTATGGACAAACATTCAAGTTTTCTCCCTTGATTCAATCAGTTGTCATCTAATTAACATACTTTTAGTACCTATAACTCGGAAGAATTGTTCATCTAATTGATCACATAGTTTTTTACCCATTTTATTATCCCATGCCACTAAATGATGTCCATACATGAGTGCGTAATTTTATTAAAAATGGGAGCATATGGGTTGGTTCGGATCAAGATGGATTAGTGGACAATTTCAATCAATGTGATAAAAAGTAAAATGCAGGAAACTAAGCTTCAAAAAAAGAGAAAAAAAAAAGTAATAACCTTGTTATTAAACCTTGGGACAGCAACCCTCATGAGCTAAGTTCGAATTGAATTCAATTTCTTATCCAAAAGATGAATCCATTGAGGCTAAACTACATCAAAGGGAACCAATAAAACCTCTAAACTATATGTATGTTAACTAGATAAAGCAAAGCTACATTTATTACTAAAATAAAACAACTTAATCAAGACCTGCTTCTAAGCTATTTTCTATTTTTTTTAATTGTTTTAAAGATTGTTATATTTATTTAAATTCAGAACATGGGCTTTTGTGGACTTTCGGATTGGGGCCGGGGACACAAGACCATTGGGCTCTCCGTATTAGGGTGCTTCAATTAAAAGTGAATTGGGCTCAACTCATAGAATTGAGCCCAATTCCTCTAAGTAACTCAAACCCAACTTTAATGGATCAGATTCAGCCCAAACCTGATTACCTGCCTGAGCTTCTCCAAGCCTAACGTCTTCTTCCGGTATACCCAGATGCTCTCCAACGCTTCTTATGGCAATTCCGGAGCATGACTTGCCATCGTCGCCAGATAATTACCGGATTCGTCGGCCACCACCGTCATTCCGCCTTTCTCAATTTCCAGTAATTCGAAGTGCACAGCTCGTGTATGGAAAGACAAACCAGTGCAAACGAGATTGGGCTGTCGAGCGGCCACCGAAACTACTTGTCAATCTTACCCGATGAAATTTCGGACAGCGCTGACAAGTAAAAATCAGAATCGTCGTAAGGAAATGTCAATGGCGTTTGGTTTTAGGCAAAAAGGCTTGAACGATACTCGAACCTTGTGGACGCCTCAACAGTAAAACACAGAATATGGCAAGAGACTTCTTGACGCTAGTAGAGACCCGATAAACGATGGCTTCTCAACAACAGGGCAGAACGGAACAGAGCACGCTTCCGTTATGTGGCTGGTGATGATGGTATCGTGTTGTGATGGAGGTAGAGGAACAGCGGGGTAAAGTGACCGTTGCGATGGAAGACCCGAGGCAATTGGCAATGACGTTTGTTCTTCTTGGCCTTGAGATGGTAGAGTTCTCTCTCTCTCTCTCTCTCTCTCTCACTGAAACGGATAATCAATGGGAGGAAAGGCTTGATATGCCTTGAAGATCTTGAAAATGTTGCACGTCTTGATGGGTTGTCTAGCTCCAGAGTTATCGCTCACGGGCAACAAAAGCCAGGTTCTCTCCCTCTCACGCACGCACGCTCGCACGCACAGTGATGATTGAACCGCGAAGAGTTGAGACAATAAATGGAAGGGAATTTTCAAAAGGGCACAGTGATGATTCAGTGTTTACCTTTCTTTCCGTTGGCGATCGACCTTTCAAGTGGAAGATAAAAGCTGGTCATACCCCCAATTTAAAGCTCCTTCAGAATCTCTAGGAAATATTTAGGAATCCTCTTAAATATTGGAGACTTGGCAGTGTATCAACCTTTTAGCTTGCTTTATTTTTGCAAAGGACATCTCTGTTTTCCAGCTTCTCTCATATGCCCGTAGCATCCGCTTATTCATCAGAGCTTCTTTTCAACTTAAAATTATCAAGCCAGTTATTACACCTGTAATTTTCATTGCCGAAATTCCTATTTAGTTGATACAGTGGTGATGATATTAGATAAAAACTTTAAGGGACATTGCGAAGGATCAAGAAACTCATAACACCGTTTATATTTCGAATTCGCGATGCATAGTGAAAAGCAAGTGATCTGAATTGACCTCGATTTAGGTTTCACAAGCATCGGTTGTAGGGCACCTAATAATTACCATGATGATCAGCTCAACATAGCCTACAAGGCCGATGAGGGGTTTTTCGACGCCAAAACAAACATGCAAGTGTCTACCCGGTCATCTACCAAAACAACCAACAACAATAAAGGAATCTTAGGATGTTCCCCAATGGAACCAAGAATTGTTACACATCAATGCCAGTTGCAGAAAAGGGCAACACATATTAGACAGGGCTTCATTTTGGTATGGGAATTATGATGGCGAGAATCAAACCTTGACAATTGACCTCCGTATTGATGTTAACTATTGGATCAGTATCTACTCACATCTTATATATATATGAAGAGATTGTTTACACTCCTCCATGAGATTATATACAAATTTGCTTGGTAAATGCCGCCTTGGAAGTTCCATTTGTATTAGCTCCCGAATTGCAGTTGCTAGATAACTCAACTCACTAGATCAATTATGGTGTACTTGTAACCGATTGGAGATATAATTTAGGAAGCATAGACACATACAGGTGATTTTCTTTGTTATTGCCCACGATGTCGGATGTTGACCACATTCATGGCTCTGTAAATGACATGTAAGTGCATTCACATTTTATTAAACATGTGTTTTCGCATTATGCAACCGCATGTCGGCTTGTTCATCATTTTGCACTTACCGTTATGATTATTTGACTGGCTTTGGCATTAGTGGACATCCACAAGACGTAGATAATCGCATTTGGAACTATAAAACTTATAGCGGAGGTTGGCCGTCGGTCAACAACGTGACGGTCATTGTGACAAGTACAAGCAATGATGCCTATAAGGCTCTGCCCGAAGTTTCGATGACAGCCACACAAGTACCAAAAATGTCGCTGATCCTTTGAGTTAGTTTTGGACCTTAGGCAACGCCACTGCTGTCTGGTACATATGCTTTCACTCTGTGGAATTGCAACTAAAAAGGGGCCAATGCAGAGAACGCACGGTATGCGCACAACATGAATTCGTGGAAATTGTCATGCTCGAGAACTTAAAGCCAATTATCATAGCCTCATTGCCGATGGACATAATTTGATCTTGACTGTTATTGTGATGGCCTGCTCTAGTCTGCAACCTCTCCTCAATGCCGTTGAGTTTTTCACTGTGGCACGGCTTCCAAATTCACCAACTTTTGTTGATGATTGTATAATTATATCTATGCTCCCACTTAATTTTTTGTCTCCATACTCTTTGATTTCCTTATGATTGTAGTTATTTATGTGGCGGTTTAGTTAATACCATGTATAATGTCAAGAAAGCGGAGGGTGTGATCAGAACTAGCTACCATGGTGATCCATGCATTCCTACATAGTACTCATGGAATGGACTGAATTGTAGCTACGATAATTCACCACAATATTTGTTTGCCACGTGACTTTTGAGAGCAATGCCATGGAAAATACGAAGTTTCTCGAAGATTGTAGGAATCATGCTATAGAAGCATCGTTCTACTTATTTGTCCTTTTGCATTGCATTTGAAAGGGCAAATTTTCTAAAGCATGTATCTCATCTTCCCACAATTTTTTTTCGCAAAATTTATGTCTATTCTACGTAACTTTTTGAGATGAAAGCCATGAAAAACACGAAATTTCTTGAAAATCATAGGAACCATGCTATGTGAGCGTTTTTCCACTTCTGTGTCCTCTTGCATTGAGTTTGAGAGAGCAAATCTTTCGGGGTGCGTATCTCATTGTTTCAACAATTTTTTCGGCGAAATATGTTTCTCTTCTACATAACTTTTTGAGAGAAAACACAAAGTTTCTCTAAAATCGTCAGAACTTTACTATAACAGCGTTTTTCCAATTATTTGTCCACTGGATGTCGAAATACATATGATGTTTGACTTTGATACGCTCCCGTGGGAGCAGTTCTCACAGTTTGCGCGTCATACAGAAGATGGTTTAAATAATCCGTAACGCTAAAGAATAGGAACATTACATTTGACGACTAAATCTGAGAACAGCAATCGAGGATTTATCAGTCTTGAGTTATTGAATTCGATTTGCTCCAACTATTTTCTCTCCATCAACTTTCATTGTGCATCAATAATAGGGGTATGCAAAATGAACTGCCCAAATCAAGAATTGCCCAAATCGGACCAGACCGGCTGGTGCAATCCAATTTTTGGGATTGTTGGTTCAGTTCTTGGTTCTTAAAAGGGGAACCGGTGTCCGGGCAGTCTGGTTCTCGATTTCAAAAGGAAACCAGACCAAAACAAATTGGATCGACTACATCTACTTTTTTTTTAATTGTTTCTTCAAAAAAATTACTAAATTGTGAACTAAATAGTAAAATTACTAAATTGTACCAGAAGCAACAACATTAACTCTTCACTCATCGTCGCTTCCATCAATATCTTAAGATTTATCACTCTCTTGCGTTGTGCATGACCATTCTTTAGCGAACAAAAAGAAAAGCGGTTGGTTCCTTTGGATCGGACCAGACCGGACCAAAAAGAACCAATAGTCCAGTTCTAGTCCAGTCTAGTTCCCAATCCTAAGATCAAATAATCCGGTCCCTGGTTCCCAAAATTGGAAACAAATCCTTCCGATCCAGTTCCCAGTTCTGCCTTGGAACCTAACTAGACCAAAAACCCATCACGTCTGATCAGTAGTACAATCATGAAAGATGAAAAGAGTAAATCATTCTGACTTTTTGTTAGATCTAAGTATTCGAGCAGGAAGCTCAATAAGAAGTTCAAAAGTTCTGCTACGATAGACTATCTACAAATGGCCATTGAATGATCGTATTGATTTAGCTGAATTACACAATAGGAACGCAAGCAAGCTAACAGAACATTCTCTTTAAAATATCACGGAATTTCAACTCGACAACTCGGGCATTTCAATAGGACACAGACAGATTACACTCTCACGACATTCAGCTGGTTCACCGATTTACTAATGGCATAGTAAACAATAAGCAAAATATGAGGAATGTTCTAATCTGTAGCAGAAAGATGCAGATCATGATCAAATTTCATTTAAACAGTTATTTAAAAGGAAGAAGCTCACATCTTCATTCTTCACGTCCACATAATAATTCAATCGCAAACTGAGTAAAGCTGTTTAAATCGAAAGGCGAGTTTACACCACAGAATCAGACATAAAACATAGTCATCTTCCTTGGGACTCTTGTGCAGGTCCCAGGTTCCAACCCTGAGCTCCCCACAAGCTCTCAAGGGAGAAAACAAGGAGGCAAAAACCGTCCGGAAAAACTGAAAAAGAAAAGAAAACTAGGCAAACCATGCCTCCTCGCCGAAAGGTAAAATGAAAGTTTTATTACCGGCGAAACATCCACAGGATCTAGAGATCTTCGATAATCTTTAGCTCAAGTGCAGCAACAGGAACGGTTCGCTGATCTGAACATGAGTTGGTGTTTCACTGCTACCGCGTTCTAAATATCAAAACTTCCCAGAGCAGATAGTGGTTTGTCACCCAACCGATCCTGACCCTGCAGCAAAAAACGAAGAAAAATCAAATGAAAAACAATAGGAACAAGAAACTTTTGACCCTAGTCGTATGTTGGTATTCATAAAAAAATGAGGTTCAAAAGAAGAGCGCAAGTGCTTTTTTTTTTTTTTGGGAAAACTATTTCTTCATTTGTCCAAGATTGGGCTATGATAAATAAGAAACTATTATGACACCAATGCTGACTGTATCGAGCACAGACAAAATATGTAAAAGTCAGAAGGAATTCATGTTATCTTCTGAGAAATTAGTTCTATACACATTTGGAAAACAATCCCCACGAGATGAGTACCTTTATTCACCGTTGATCTCTTTAAAGCACCCATGTGACTTTCCAGCAAATCTGTAGTGGTCATTTACTTGTAAAAAATTTCATTGCAGAAATGCTAGATATATCTGTTCGAGAGTCTAAATTGTGACATATGCATTTGGGATACATTGGTGAAATAAATCTGAAGGTTCTAAATGAAAGAAATCTATCGTGTGGTTATGTTACTAATGAACTAAATGTATACAAGTCTTACAACTTAGATCAATGGCAGGAAGTGCAGTTCAATACCATTATCAAAAAAACCACGAAAACTATAGAGTTAATTCACTTAAACATTCACAGGTTATCATGATTTTTTTTTATAGGTAGAGTGCTAGATTTTCACTAAAAATTATAGATGACTACTGGATGAAGGCATAGGTGTTTGTGCTTTTAAGTACACGTTTGATGTTATTATAAAGATTAAATAATTGAGAGTTTTGATCGAAAAGAAGAGTGATAAGACAACCAAGCATGTATAGACTAACAATAGTATGAAGTTTTGCTCGGAGCTATTCAAAGAATCATGTATGAAGGAAGGCATAGTGAAACTACGCACTCGTGCTAGTGAACCACAATAAGTTGCAAAGTTGATGAGCAGAATATTATTAGAGACAACTCATAAAATGACCTTTAGTACCAATATGGCTACGATCCCGAAGAAGTATGGTCGGGTAACGTTACTAGTTATTCCTTTCTTAGAATATTTAATTGCTAATATTATGTGCGAGTAAATGATGATAAACTCGATTGGAGGGCGAGAAAGTGTATGTTCATAGGTTATGCATAAAGTAGGGGTCATGGTGCTTGGAATTAAATTCATCTATTATTAGTAAAAAAGTTACTTTTAGCGAGTCTCTAGTATTTTTGGCTATGCTTGATTATAGCAAATTTTATGCGGATCTAGACAATATTTAGTTCAAGGTAGAGTTGCAACTAGATACTATTGAGGTAGCAAGTACTAACAAGATAATCAACACATACTTGTAATGAAGTGGAGTCTATAGAGCCAATAGTTGTTGTAACTATTGATATTGACATATAGATGCAACGATGGTTTTTCTTTATCTGTGGTTAAAGAGGTTTTTGTCAAAAAATACTTGTAGAGCAATTAAGGGTGCAAGTGGAGTTAGTGTTCTAATGAGGTCCATGGTTATGGCATTCATAGGCGAGATCTCTAGTTCAAGTTTAGAAAACTAATCTTCAGTTTGAAGGCCAATATAGAAAAATGCATGTATATGTTGCTCATCGGCAGTGTGGCTTAGACTTGGAAGATATCTATAATGGTTGGGCCCATTGAGGATTGTGGGAGAGTAGCAATGAAGTTAAGATATTCAATAAAACGATTGTGACTTTACTCAAACATCAAGTTAATGTACAAATTGTTGAAAATATATCTCAAGTTTGAGCCCCAAAAATAAAGTTTTTTAATTCAAGTAGGTTTCCTATTTTAAATAGGTTTCCAGGTTGAATGATTTCCTAATTTGAAAAGGCTTTCTATAAAGAGAATTCCTATTTGGAATCGAATTCTTGCTTATATAAAAGTGGGTGTCTCCTTGAAGATTATCAAAGAGGAGCTTCTACTCCTAAATTGCATCCCATGAAGTTATTGTTCAAATTGTGAAAATCTTGTGCTAAGATTTGTTAATTCCTTTGTAAGATTGAGAAATTAATTCTTGAGAAATTGTAGGGTTAAATATTGTGAAAATTATTAAGTATAATTAAGGGCTAGAAAATATTGAGAGTGTTTGAGTGATTCAGGTATCATTATAATCTTCGTTGTATCGTTTGATTTTTGGTGAAATTCGTTACTGCCTCCTTGTGGACATGAGTCACCCAACCAAACTAAATTTAGTATCTGATTTATTTTCTTATCGTCTATTTTATTATTTGATCACTTACTTTCGCAACACAAATACATTCGTTCAATTTGCCATTCTTTTTCAGGTGAAAAGGCAAGTGGCCTTCCGAGACATCAAGGATAATAGTATTAACCCTAAAAAAAAAAGGAAGGCGGCCAAGGTCAAACCAAACCAAGACTCCATGAAGGACGAGAGATGAAGACCACCCATTTGCGACAAAAAGCGGCCCATTGTAAGATCATCACTAGCAAAACCACGGAATCTCAAAGTCTCCGCAAATTATAGGGTAACCTGGCTTGGGAAAATTTGGGATGGCGCAGATCAAGCAGTTGATTTTAGCGAGATGAGGGTCTGGACTGCTTTTGGGTTACGGGTGTGCAAAACGGACCGTCTACACCAACCAGTTTGGTTCAATTTTTGAAAGTATCAGCCCGATTCCCATTCCTAAAAGCAAAATCGCGATTCCCATTCCTAAAAGCAAAATCGATATCGGGCAACCCAGTTTCCGATTCTGAAGGGAAATGCATACTTTTTTTTAATATTTTTAAAAAAAATAATAAAATGTGAACTAAACATTATTTCGTTCAATGATGACACAAGTTATGGCACAATGACTTTTTACTTGTTATTGCTATGAATATCTTAAGATTTGTTGATTTATCTCATTGTGCACGGACACTCTTTAGTGAGGGAAAAAAAAAAGTAAACCAGTTCCAATCACCTTTACTTTGGACTCGTGTTGATCTCTTGCCGGCTCGAAGCAGAGGCTGGCCGTAAAAAATTAGGTTGTCAGCAACGCAGGAGGGAGAGAGAGAGAGAGAGAGAGATAGCTCATCGTCGACTGAACGGACGATCGAGCTCAACCTACACTATAAAATAAGGATATGTACATTAGAAGTCCTAAAACTTATCATGAAAATGCAATTGAGTCCTAAAACTTTCAAAAAGTGCAATTAAGTCCTAAAACTTATCATGAAAGTTCAATCAAGTCCTAAAACTTTCAAAAGGTTCAATAAAGTCCTAAAACTTGTCTTGAAAGTGCAATCGAGTCCTAAGATTTTCAAAAAGTACATTCCATAGAATGACTTTGATTAAACCATTTTGATAAGTTTTAGGACTTGATTGCACTTTTTGAAAGTTTTAGGACTTAGTTGCACTTTGTGACAAGTTTTAAAACTTAATTGTACTTTTTGAAAGTTTTAGGACTTAATTGCATTTTCATGATAAATTTTAGGATTTCCAATGCACTTATCCCCTATAAAATATTAAGGAAAAGTTGGCCAGGCAATTCATCATCCCCGAACATCAAATGTCCATTAGGACACGTTCATTGTTCACGCCGCCCGTCCAAAGTCAAATATAACAAAATATCAATATTTTGTTCAGGACTTGAGTGGTTCGTTGCGATTTTTTTGGTAAGCGCGAGAATTCAAGATTTTACGGACGAGTATATTTAAAAGAAAGAGACATTTCATTAAAAAAACTGCAAGTAGAAGTGAACCATGTCGAATTTTAGTTATTTGAAAAGGAAAATTCTTTTGTTTGATCAAATATAAGTCGCTTAGATTCAGATTTTCGTATATATTTTCAAAAGTTAAAACAATAGGCAATTTTTTTTTGTGACTGCAAACTGCAAAATCGATTCTTCAAAAAGACAACGGATGAAAGCGATCAGAAGAATATATATTATTTATTTATTTGATGTCCAAAACCGGGTATTTACTTATCTGGACCCGAGCTGTGAATCTCCCGATCAAGGGGATCCGGGTCTGGGGTGAAGAAATTCCCGCCAGCAACCCCCTTCCCTCTACCTTGCCAACACAGTGAGAGGACTCGTCACTTCTTGAATCGCCACCAAACCAGAACCAAAAGCCTAAAACTTACCTGCCTTGGCTCCTTTCTGCACACCATTACTGTGCTCGAAGCCCGTCGTCATCCCAGAGCTCAAATTCAAATCCCAAGTTGCCTTGGCGGCCATGGTCTGGCGGCCAATCTATGAATGGCCATCAAATGATCGTATTGATGCAGTTGAAGTATACAACGGGAAAGCAAGCAAGCTAACAGCGCATTCTCTCTGTAAAATTTCACGGGATTTTGACTTGACAGCCCAGGCATTTTGAAAGGAAACAGACGATTAAAATCTCATGACATTCAGCTGGTTCACCAATTTGCTAGCAGCGTCATACGATATGCAAAATATGAGGAATGTTCTGATCTGTAGCAGAAAGATGCAGATCATGATCAACTTAAATTCATTAAGACGGTTATCTAAAAGGAAGACATCTTCATGCCCACATAGTAATTCAATCGCAAACAGAGTAAAGCTGTTTAAATTGAAATGTGAGTTTACATCACATAATCAGACATGAATTATGGTCATCTTCCTTGGGACTCTTGTGCATGTCCCAGGTTCCGACCTTGAGCTCCCCACAAGTTCTCATGGGAGAAAGCAAGGAGGAAAGAACAGTCTGGAAAAACAGAAAAGAAAAGAAAACTAGCCAAACCATACCTCCTCATTAAAAGGTAAAATAAATGTTTTATTAACGGCAAACATCCACTGGATCTGGCGATCTTTATGAATCTCCAGCACAAGATAAGCACCAGGAATGGTTCGCTGATCTGAATATAAGTTGGTGTTTCACTGCTACCGCGTTCTAAATATCTGAACTTACCAGAACAAATAGTGGCTTGTCACCCAACCGATCTCGACCCTGAAGCAAAAAAATGAAGAAAAATTAAATGAAAAACAATAGGAACGAGAAACTTTTGACCATAGTCAAGTGTTAGTAATCATATAAATTGAGGTTTAAACTTAGAGTGCAAGTGTTTTTTCATTTGATTTTGGAAAACTAGTTCTTCATTTGACAAAGATTGGGCTATGATAAATCAGAAAGTACTATTACACCAATGCTGAGTGTATGGAGCACAGACAAAATATATAAAAGTCATAAGGAACTAATGTTATCTTCTGAGAAATCAGTTCCATACACATTTAAACAGAAAACAATCCCTATGAGATGAGTACATTTATTCACACTTGCTCTCTTCTTTGCGATTAAGCACACGTGAGCAATTTCTTTGTGGTTAGTGGTCACTTACTTGTGACTTACAGATATTCTTTCGGTCCTTCATCTTTGCCAGACATTATTTCCTTGTTTGTTTTTTCCATTACTAGAAAAGCAGACAGCCAAACAGCAACTTTTTGTTTGGGTAATTTACATAAGATATATGACCTAACAATACATCAAGCTTAAGGAAATATAGTTCAAAGTGGCTTCTTTTTACTGCAGATACTGAACGTTCGAGAGGACAGGAAAAACCCCCTCCATAGGCAGATAAGTTCAAACCACAGTAACATTTTAGTTGGTTGCAGTATTTCTTTCCTATTTCAAAGGCGTAAATATACTGGCAAACTTTTTCATATCATCAATCATTACATATTGATCAACCATATCCTTCGATTTTTTTTTCACCCATAACCTACTAACTGTATTTTTCTATCATATTTACACGAAAACTACACCCTATTACAACAAATCTATTATAGTTCACCAACCTCCAAACAGAGAGATGAAAGATCTGATTGTTCGACCCTCTTTGAGAATTACCTTTCTGCTCGGGACCTAAAATTCTACCCCACAATCGCTCTTCATTCAGTTGCAGCAATGAGTTCCATTGCACTAATGATCAACAATTTATCAAGACATCGTGCCAGGGATATAAGTGCATACCTTTAGCTCCGGTAATTCAATGGCACATGCACATTCAACCACTTCTGCCCCAACACGCTCTGCAAGAAAACCTCCCAGGATGAGTGCACAGACTCTCTGAAGAGAGGAAACGGTTGCAAATATACAGAAAGATACATAAAGATACAAGGGAAAAAAAAACCACTTCTACTCTTTGCTCCAAGACTAAATATTGAAGAGCATAATAGGGCAGAAAACAGCACGCATGTGTCCATGCACATGCGAGAGTGTACACTAGATAGTCCCAAGAACCAAGATCAATATAAAAAACAATGAACATATACAGGGGCAGAAATCAGTTCATTCATTAAACTGAATGCTATCATCAATGCCATCTTACATTCCTTCAAACTACTTTGTAGGGAACACATCAGACTCCATATAGATTGGCTGGCCAATGAAGAATGAACCATTCCAATGAGCATACGGAAACCTTCTCATGCAAGTGATAGAATAATGGGGGTAAAGACCCAATTTCCATTCAACTAAACCGGACAAGAATAACAATGTTCCAGCAAATATCATGTCCATGTAGATTAAAGAAGAACAGAGCCAAAGTATGATACCAATAAGCTTGATTGCTGCACACAATGTTCCACCCGTTGCTATAAGGTCATCTACTATCAAGGCACGGTCCCCCGGTTGCACAGCTCCTACATGCATCTCCATCTTGTCTGTTCCATATTCCAACGAGTACTCCTCTGAGATGACTTCCCCTGAAGTTATCAAAAGCAATACCATGAGGGAAATTCCCACTTGATTATGATAAAAAAGGACAGACGATAGGATCAATTTTAGACATAAAAGACAGTATGTGGTATTACACAAAGTAATGGTCCCAGATAGGTACGTCTTTTTGTTGCAGAATGATTAAAACATTATCTAACCAGAGAAGGCACCAAGGCAGCAGCCGAACTATGATGCCAGCACTGTTGAGGCATATGCATCAAGTAGATTCAAGGGACAGCTTAAGGTGCATCACATTGACACTTGAAGCTTACAGAGGCAATGGGGATTCTAATATCAAAGGAGAAAAGCCTCATATACAGCACTGAGCCATCTACATGTAACTATATGATTGGATTCCCTTCCTCACCAGAAGAAGCGGCTTCTATAACAGTTGCTATACACTGCCCTAAGTGAAACCGATGTTATGTTTTCACCAGAAAAACTGGCAAGAACTAAAGAATATTAATGTACACGATATCCTTACCGCACAACAGTCATCAGGTCAAACGATTTACCAATAAATGCAGTTCCTATAGCGACAAAATTCATAGTTGCATTCAACAGTTTTTGAATTCTGTATCCATAATGAGAGACCAGATAATCTCAAAATCTTCTTGATAAACTGAAAACATTTCATGGAAGATGACTATGCTGTTCCATCAAATAAAGAGCAATTGCCAACAACCAACTACTGGCAACATAGGCCATTAATTTGTGAAAGCAGTTCAGTCAACAAAATATACCAGGTAATTTGTTGGGTTTTCTCATTGGGACAAATTTTGCACCAATAGCCAATGCAATGGGAGGGCCAAAAATAAATCCTCTTGCTTCAACACCTGCAGCATGTCATTCAACATACAATAAAAATATGAGCATATTATCTGTAGACATTATTAACCAGCATGTAGTGGTTAAATATTAATACAACTTAACATGACTGATGGAATCCGAGAAAACTCAAGAGATGCAAACCATCCTTGGCACAGGTGAGAGAACAGTTAAATCCATGACATGGAAACAAGAAAATTATATACCAGAAGCACAAGGAAGTGATTATTCAAGCTGATCCGGAAAAATGTTGAAAAGTGCATAGCCAACCACTCTGAAAGTTTTAAGCTACGATATAAATACCAGATTTATTCAGCTTGCCCACCTTCCATTAATTTCTTACTCCACATAAAAATGTAGAAGCATGGATCAGATTTATGCTGAAGCAACTAACTAATCTCCATATCTTTTTTGTTTTGGATAAACACCACCTAATCTCCATGATTAGCCAAACAACTGTAGAGTGCTGCATCGTCCCTTCCTTGAATTTTAGCTTTTACAGAGCATAAAGAAACTCGAAGGTACACGCAATAATGGACATAGGCTATTTTATTGTCCAAAGGAGAAGCCTTCTTTTGATGCACTCCAGCTTCACTAGAGGCAAAGAGTTAGATTGACAACTTTCTCATGCATTTTCCTATTCACTAGCAATTCTGCCAATGAGTACATGCCCTCCTCCTACTTTCAATCAAGAAAGTGATAGCAGCCATAGAAGAAATGGTAACACGAGAAAAAGTCGAGACAAGAATATCATTCGTATTATCACCCCATCTAGCAATGCTGCGATCATTTCACAATACTCAAATAAATCATAATCATCATTAATCTGTTTCTGGGTTCTACTTTAATATTTCTACAGTGTATCTAAATGCCATTGCATGAACTGGCAAAAGCTAGTTGAAAGTTTGAGCACATAAGTATATATAAATTTGAGAAACGAAATGGTAAATTAGTAGATCTCTTAAAGAATTCTCATTCAATGTTTGCTGTTGACACGCTCATGTGACAATGCACAGTGTCTGAACCGATCTTTGCTTATTTATTAAGATCAGGTAACAGCACATAAATTTTCTCATAGTTGGCAACTCTGACTGTCTAAAAGCCCCTAGACTGGTAAACAACAATCCTCTAATGATTATTGAAAGTGTTTTACTAGGAAGCGAAATGTCACAGCACCGAAGGTAGTCCGACGTGTATCTGTAGCAGAAGTTGAACCCCAAGGCTGTCCTTTACATACTTAACATGCGAAACCAATATAGATTCGTCGCCCTCTCTTTAGCTGCTTAGCAGCTGCACACATTTGACTCTTGACTAGAAAGAGAGCAATGGAAAAAGAATGCAAGCATAACCAGAGTTACCTGCCACAACGGAGATATTTTTATCTCTGTACCTCTCGACAAACAGATCAATGGTATCCTTAAACGCCTCAGGATTAAGAAGCAACGTCGTTATATCCTGAAACATAATCCCTGCCAAAAAACAAAGCAACCCGATTACCACAACCATATCCTCAGACACCCCAAAATACATTCGCTCGATTCACCATCTTTTCTCAGGTGAAAAGGGCAAGTGGGTTCCTCGAGACATCAACGAAATCACTTAAAAAGCGGGGGAAAAAAAGCCCAAAAAGACGGTGGCCCAGGTTCAAAACCAAAAACCAAGAACACGATAAAGGAAAGAGAGATTCAAAGGCCACCCTATTTGCGACAAAGCGAAACCGCGGAACCCAAAAAAAGCCCTTTTGCACATTAGAAAGCGGTACCTGGCTTGGGGAAATCTGGGATAACGCGGATCGAAGAGGCGATCTTGGCGAGACGAGGGTCCTGGCCGGCTTCGGACGCCATGTGTTGATCTCGCGCTGGCTCGAAGCAGAGGCCGAAGCAGCCAAAAGAAATATTGGCTCGTCAGCGACAGGAAGAGAAAGAGAGAGAGAAAGGAGAGAGGGAAAGGGCAAATGTTGCTCTGTCGTCGAATGACGGGACGATCGAGCTTACCAAACGCTATAAAGGCCGAGGAAAAGTTTGACTGAGGAATTTCCACCAACCCCTCCCGACATCAAATGGCCATTAGGACATGTCCATTTTTCACGCCGGCCGTCCAAAAGTCAAAAACGACGAAGAAAAGAGGGGAAAAGGGGAGGAAAAAAACATTAGGCATGGAAATCACGACGCCCGCTTTTTCACTTTGGCCGATATTTGCACGAACAGGAAAATTATCGAATTTCACTTTTAATAAAACCTCATGTGGGAAGACCCAATTGCCCTCCCTTGTAAAACCCAATTAAACATTTTGCTTAGGATTAGAGCAATTTAATCCCACTTGGGTAGGTGTAAGAAAATAGGATTTAAAACGACATCTTATTAAAAGAAAATGTAATTATAGGCTAACATGCTTGAATCACGATGAATTCTAAATTATTTGAGAGGGAAATTATTCTATTCAATCGGATTTTAGTCGTTCAAAGGCACAATTTCGTATATGTATTTTCAAAATTAAAACATTAGACAATAATTTAAATAAATAAATAAATAAGGCACACACACACGATAGCCAATTTTTTGTGAGGTGCAACCGCAAACTGCAAAATCAATTTTTCGAAAGGACAAAATCGACGAAAGTGATGAAAGGAAATAAAAATTAAAAATCAATATATATATATGTCCAAAACCGGGAATTTACTTATTCGGACCCGAGCTGTGAATCGACCCGATCCACCGGATCCCGGTCCGGGGGGAAGAAATTCCCGCCGGCTACCCCATCGCCTCCACCGTGCCAACACAGGCGAGGCGGACTCGCGACTCGTTGACTCGCCACCAAACCAGAACCCAAAAAAGCCTAAAACTTACTCGCCTTGGCCACTTTCCGCACGCCATTGCTGTGCTCGAAGCTCGTCGCCATCCCGGAGCTCAAGCTCAGCTCCCGATTCGCCTTCCCGGCCGTGCCCCAGCGGCGATGGGCGGCGGCGATCGTTCCCGGAGGAGCTCGGGTTACGCTGCGGGCTTCGATCCTCCGCGACAGAGGAGCGGAGAGGCTCGCCGCGAGCTTTTGAAGGGACAGCATTTTGGCTTTTTGCCTGGAAAGTGATCGGAGCAAAATGGAATCGGAATCGGGGAACAAAGGGAGAGAACGGCTGGACGACTTCGAATATGTATACTCATCGTAGCTTTTCTTTTTAATTCCACTAAAAAGGGCTTAACAGCAAATTTGCGGTACGAAATCGTTCTTTCGAGTAATTATCACTTTGTTGACGGAAAAATCCGAAAAATCCAAAAAAATCCCCCTGATTAAGGTCATAATTTCAAATTGCCCCAGTACTTGCCATTTATTTTAAATAAGCCCCCGCAATGGACATCTTTATTCCAAGTGACCCCTAGCTGATTGGCGGCAAGAAATGTTGGCCAGAAGGCTGACAAGTGCGATTCGGCCGCGTATTGCGCGCACATTTTGAAGGTGTTTTTAGTTCAAGAAATATGAGATTTCAATTAAATGTATCCAATTATAAGAAGGGTCTTGTTCACAAGCGTCTATGAACACTTTTAACTGTATCCAAGATAGAAATATATTGATTTTCAATGGATTGATTACATAAACCAATGAATTGAAAATGACAAATTTTCCATAATTAGGTATTTATCAAGTGCCCCTTAGTTCATAAGATTATAAGAGAGTGCCTTTATTGATAAAATCCGCATCAGAAATCGTTTCGCCATGTGTATATCAGTCCATAATGTTCTTCCTTTTTATGGTTTTTTATTTAGGGATTTTGACCTGATTGCATATAATTCATGTGCATTTGGATTGACGCATCATTTTTTAGGCTAAAAATCCTTCAAAATGCAAGCATAATGCACATTCAACTTGTATGCGTTCGCCATTAGGCCAATAATTTGACGCTTGGCAGAGATGATGGTCACTCAAAACAAAGTTGTCCACAATGACAATGATTTGAAATAGGAACAAGTCTCGGAGGTGAGAAAATTTTCATTGGCTGCTAATTGCCACATCATCGTCCTACGTGGCGCGCGTAAGCCTAGTTGGCCCACTAACAAGTCGACACATGTCCGTTGACGTGGATTAAAAAAATAAACTAAAAGCCTATGTTTTCTCTCTCCTTGGCTCTACTGCCTCATGCATTTTCTTCTCCTTTTTTCAACAAAGCACGCACTTCTTCTTCCCGCTTCTGCCTCTCTCTTCCTCAAGCACTCCTCTCCTCTCTATCCCAAGCCCTCTCACTCACCCTAAGCGCTCCCCTCCTCTCTGTGTCGAGCCCTCTCACTCACCCCAAGCGCTTCCTTCCTCGCCTCTGTCCTCATCACCGTCATCGACTTTCCAACAGCGGCTCCAGAAATCGCCGGCCGTCGATTGGCCTCTCGAACTTTTTTGTCTTCTACTCCTTATTCAGTCCCAATTTTGGGCTTGAGTATGTAGCCAAGGATTTTGAAGCAAAAGAGGTTTGCAAGGCTAGATATACTAGTGGCAGTGCTAAGTTTTGGGGTTTCGACGGCACCATGACGGCCGTGAGGGATATTGTGGTGAAGGAGAGAGAGGCGTATGGGTACCATGAGACCTCTCTTTCTCCTTTGCCTTTTTTTTCTTTTCTATCGCCTCTATTTTAGGAGGCATGGAGGCTTGGTGATAGTGGCTGCTTTGGCTTCTAGGTCGAGCCAGAGTCAGAGAACTTATCAGGAGGCTAAGGGGGAGCGTTCTTCGTCAGCTGTTTTGACTCCTAAAGCAAGTCGCGTCCTGCCGTTCCCACCAAAGTATTTGTCATCATGACCTTTGGTATGAAAGTTTTAACTTTATTATTGTTGCTGTGAGGAAGAGCGCATGAGTGATAATTGTCCATGGTCTACACTTGCTCCAACCAAGAGGCAAGAGAGACAACTCAAAGTAAGAAAAGTATTACTGTTTTGGGAATAAATACGTCCATTTATAGGCCCTTCTTTTGGGCTTCAACTAAGTGCAAACATTCTAATGCTTTTCTTGCTTTTCAGATTTTACAAAGGGCTTCCACTTAGTGCGCTAAGAGAGAGAATGATTTGCTTGGTTCAGTGAAGGTGGGGTATTTTGCTTAATTGCTTGAGTTTTGAACACCTTTATGTGAATGTTTCGCTGGGTGCAACTTTATGAACTAATTTTTTATGTACCTCTTTCATGCAAAAGTAGTGACTGGTAAATTAAAATTCTACCTTTTCAGAACTTATCGTGTGACACCATTTTAGAGAATGGTACTATTTTCTCTTTAAATGAACTTCAATCTGGTGGATTTTATTTTTTTTTTTTTTTTTTTTTTTTTTGGGGCGGGGGGGGAGGGGGTGGGTGGGATAGAAAAGTTATCTCTCAGTGATTTGTAGTGTGAATCCTTTAGTAGGTAAGAAGTTGATTTAAAACATAATTGTGTAGTTTGTGATTTGATATAAAACATAAGTGGTAATGATGAATAACTGCATCAAGAATATGCAATGAACAATGTTTCTCCACACATTGATGAATTTTGTCTTGATCTGGGTGCTCTTGTAATGTATTTCACTTCAATAAGTTCAATGGAATTTTTGCTCAAATAATATTGATTTCTCGAGATAATTTTCTCCATGTTTATATATCAGTCCCTCGAATTGAACGATGAGCTGATGGAAGAGCGCAAGGGAGGCGAATCACCTCCTGTTTTGAGCGAGGATGTATGTGTTGCAAACTCTGTGAAAAAAGAGGATAATGTTATTATTGTTCTTGAAGAAATGAATGAGACAGACTTCTCTGAGTGAGGTAATACAAGTTAAGTTTCAATTTTTTTCCTTCCTTACCCGTTCTTATTTGCCTCTGATACTATCTAATTCTTCAAAGAAAGGTGGCATGATTTTTCAACTTAGTTTTTTTTCGTTGGGATAGAATAATTTTTTTTTCTTTTTAACTAGATAGGAATGTACATATCTAGGAGCCAAAATGTTTGGACCAGATTCGGCAACAAATGAAATTGAGGCATCTCTCCCCTTGTCTTACAGAGGTCTTTGACTTTCTTTAAGCTCCCTTTAATAAGCTATTACTTTTATCTCATGGTTTATTTCTTCATCCTTCTAGTAAGGGTGTTTATTCAGTTACCAAGAATAATTTATAATTCTCACTCTCTATGAAGTTACAATTGGTAATAAAGTGATCATTCTTTAGTGCCAAGATCGTTGTTGATGTGAAAACTATAATGCTCTTGTGACCTTTTGCACTTTGAATCCTTTTCACATATTTCTTGCACTCACACTATGTCAATTATAACCTGATATTTGCTATTTGCAACTACACTAAATTTGTGATGTCACTAAACTTTGTCATGGTGATGGGAATGGCTTGAAATGGGTGGTGATTGATATGGTGATAGTTGTTACCCTTCTAGTTGCTTTGAAGAAATAACCCCCTAGTTTTTGAATGCTAGATTATCAATACTTATCATTTGGAAAAAAAAAAAAAAGGAAAAGGTGTCACGCCCCGATCCTCGGGCACGCACACATCCTTCTCTTTTGGTCGATTTTATAATGCGATATCCCAGGACTATGTATCGCCGACCCTTTCATTAATTAAGCACATGCGGAAGCAGTTATAAATCTCCAGACAATAAAACAATGGGATAGAAAAGCAGGCCATATTTTTCATATTGAAATCCACAACCAAACCTTTATACATGACACAAACCAAAGTACTTCACAACTATTCACAACTTATTACTCTAACTCTATTCATATCAAAATGGAGTTCACAAAAGAAGATGGAATCTCAGTCCATTCAGGTTGTACTCAAGATCCCTCTCGATATTATCTTCTTCTTCCAAAAATCCTTCTCCTCAGTTTTCACCTCAGAGTTCTCCTTCTCAGATTCCTCCTCCTCAGCTCTTCATCAGGATCTTGAAATATTGTCCCACAACCGGGATGAGACTACGTCTCAGCGAGTTCTACCCCACTAAGGCCCGATTAGTAAACCATTATACTATAGGCTGCCTAAACATGCACAAGTCAGAGGACTTACCTTGGCCTCAGATCCCACCTGCAAGTCAGTACAATTCATAATAGGCACCCATTTACTCAAAACAAATCGAACCAGTCGATTACGTGTCACCCAAATCATTCCTCACGATGGAATATCTAAAAGCTAAGCCACGTGCATTCTCCAGGATGACATCCCAAGTCTCTGAGCCACGTGCCTCAAACCTTGGGCCCACGTGCATTTTCTAAGGCACTAGTTCACCAAAATGACGCATCAGATCACCGAGCCACGTGTCTTTTTTACAATGCCCGGGCCCACATGCCTTCTCTTAGGTGCTAACTCACCAAAGTGATGCATCAATTCACCGAACCCACGTGCCCATTTTACAATGCCATACTCTATCACCGAGCCACGTGCATTCTCCAGGATGACATACCGAGTCTCCGAGTCACATGCATTCTCTCAGGCGACCTCTTCGCCAAGATGACATATTCAACCACTAAACTCACGTGCATTCTCTAGGTGATATTCCAATTCACCGAGCCCACGTATTTTCTTTCAGGTTATTACCAACTTACTTTCAATACCGACAACCAATGCCCCAACGATTTCTCAATCAAATAATCAAATCAACTCAATAATGATATATTTTAAAATTCACAATTTAAATCAATTCCATACAATTTGCAGCTCAATTAAATAAACGGACTGCGTCATGACAATTAGCACGAGATTTTGGTTGTCGGCCATCTCAGTCTTAATTTCCGAAAAATAATTAATTAATTAATTTCGAAAATTAATTAATAAATATTTAAGAATTCAATTTAGCTCAAAATAAAACCCAATTAAATAAATGGACTTCACCGCGGTCATCAGCATAATTTTCCGATCACTGGCCATCCCAGTTGAATTTTCAGAAAAATAATTAATTAATTAATTAATTTCGAAAATTAATAATTAATTACTAAAAATCTAATTTAGGCCCAAAAAGCCTAATTGAAGCCCGCTAAGGGTCGAGAAAAATCCTGAGATGCTTTCAATAAATAGTAGACCACATCTACGTGCTAATTGCACCATCAAATTTCCTAATTCGCATCACAATTGATTAATAAACACTAATCTATACTAATCTAAACCTAATTAATTAAAAATAAATAACCATTAAGTATAATTAGCCCACTAAGCAAGGATTAGTGAGATTACTCACCGGAATCGCGCGCAAATCGGATCAATCCGACGGGGATGATGCGAGGAATGATAAATCCCAAAGCGGGTCTCGGGTTCGGGGCCCGGAAATGGCCCAAAAGCGAGCCCGAACCAACTGGAAACCCACTCGGCAACTTGCGGAGTTGCTGCAAAACAGAGGAGAAAAGGAGATGGCTGGGGACGGAGAAGGGTCGGGAAGGCAAGTGGCGGTCTAGCGAGGCTACACGGCGACTCCGACGGCCTGCTCAGCCGCTCACAGTGGCTGGAATGAGGTCAGACAGAGGCGGCTGGAGGCTGGACGTGTTAGACTATACATATAACACTTTAATGTGGAAAATCAAAGGAAAACAATGATATTTGATCTTCATGATCTTCACAAATATATGAAACATACCTTTGTCTATAGCGTTATCGTTGAACTCGAACCAAACGAAGAAATCCGATTTCTCTCCCTTAACCCACTATTCTTTATTGTATTTTAATTGATGGAGAAGAAAAAAATACGTTCTTATGGGTGGAGAGAGGACCGAACTCTATTTATACGTTCTTCCAATTGGTGCCATCCATCAAAGCACATTTTCACTTTCAAAAGAGTTGTACCTCTTCAGAAAAAGATTATACCTTTTTCATTTTATTAGAGTCGCACCTTCTCATAACCAATATATAATTTATTTTATATATAGCCTTGTAACAATTATATTAGACCATATAATATAAATTATATCATGTGGGCCACAATAATTTTACATTCTCCCACTTGGCTCATATGGCTTTCCTTTCATGGTTTAATAAAGACTGTAATGTGCACAATAACATTATGCTATATAAAAATTTCATTAAATTGGCAATCACATAATAATCATAATTAAGTAAAGTAAACTAATGCGAGTCATAGCGGTTGTATGTCATTAATTGACATAGTCCATTTTATGTACTACAACTATAGCACTTTACTTAACATGATTCATAAATGAGAAGTACCGTGATAGTCCAACAATAATGTCTCCTTAGAAACCATCCTGTTTAACATTCATCTATTTTCCATAATGTATACTAAATAGAAAACAGGAAATATCAGAAACACATAAATGAGCTCAAAGTGTCAAATATATAAACTTAATACAATCATAATACAAACATTAATGATGTCCAATAATGCCCATCTTTTCAACATGCTCATTAAATGTTTTGGGCGGCAGTCCTTTTGTTAAAGGATCTGCTATCATAAGATTGGTGCTAATGTGCTCAATTGACACTCTTCGTTTCTGAACTTCTTCTTTAACAGATAAGTATTTGATCTCCATATGCTTAGCACCCTTAGAATACTTGTCGTTCTTAGAGAAGAAAACTGATGTAGAGTTATCACAATAAATTTTCAGCGGCTTGGCAATACTATCGACAATCACAAGCCCTAAAATAAAATTCCGCAGCCATAATGCATGAATAGTGGCCTCAAAGCATGCCACAAATTCAGCTTCCATAGTGAATGCAGCAATAATTGACTGCTTCGCACTCTTCCATGAAATTGCTCCTCTAGCCATAAGAAACAAGTAACCAAATGTTGATTTTTTTTTTTTATCGGCATATGATTCTTCGTTCCTTGCAAGTATCTAAGAACTTTCTTTGCAACTTTCCAATGATCCATTCCATGATTACTTTGATACCTGCCCAGCATTCCGACAGCAAAACTGATGTCCGGTTTGATGCAAGTTTGTGCATACATTAAGCTCCCCACAACAGATGTATAAGGAATATTTTTTATTTGTTCTCGTTCTAATTCACTTTTCGGACATTGCATAAGGCTAAATTTGTCACATTTCTGAATTGGAACTATTCCTGTTGAGCATTTACTCATATTAAATCTCTATAAAATTTTCTCAATATAGGCTTTCTGAAACAATCCTAATAAACTTTGTGATCTATCACGGAATATGTCTATTCCTATCACATATGTTGCCTCTCCCATATCCTTCATTTCAAAATTCTTAGAGAGAAACTTCTTGGTTTCATGTAACAAACCAAGATCATTAGCATCAAGCAAAATATCATCAACATACAAAACTAGAAAAATAAACTTGCTCCCACTAATCTTCATATATATACACTGATCAACGGTGTTTTCTTTAAAACCAAAAGAAGTTATGGTATCGTTAAACTTAAGATACCATTGTCGAGAAGCTTGTTTAAGTCAATATATTGACTTCTTTAATCTACATACCATGTGTTCCTTTCCTTTAACTGAAAAGCCTTCGGGTTGGTCCATATAAACCTCGTCTTCTAAATCCCCATTAAGAAAGGCGGTTTTTACATCCATTTGGTATAACTCCAAGTCATAATGAGCTACCAAAGCCATAATGATTCTAAGTGAGTCCTTCTTAGAGACTGGTGAAAATGTCTCTTTATAGTTAATGCATTCCTTTTGTGTAAAACCCTTTGCAACAAGTCTGGCTTTATGTCGTTCAATATTGCCTTTTGAGTCGCGCTTGGTCTTAAAGACCCATTTACACCCGACATTTTTACATCCTTTAGGCAATTCGACAAAATCCTAAACTTCATTTTGATGCATGGATTTTAACTCTTCTTTTATAGCATTAAACCATTCATTAGAATCTTCACATTCCATGGCTTGGGAAAATGAACTTGGATCATTTCCAATTCCTAAGTCAATTTCTGACTCTTGTAGATAAACCATATAGTCATTAGAAATAGCCGACCTCCTTTCTCTTCGAGATCTTCTTAATGCCATTCCTTGTGACTCAGCTATTGGAGGTTCAATATCGACATCTTCATTATGGAGTGTTTGTTCATTAATTTGTTGTTCTTGATTATTGTTAGGTTGTACTATAATATCTGAAACAATAACTTTAAAAGCTTTGGGTATAAGAACTTATACCCTTACTTCTTGAATGCAAGCATCATACACTCTTTTACTCCCACTGATGTCACCATTCTCAATGAACCTAACATTTCCAGATTCAACAATTCTTGTACTATGATTAGGACAATAAAATTTATACCCTTTGGATTTCTCTGCATAACCAATGAAATAATCACTGATCGTTCTTGAATCCAATTTCCTTTCATGTGGATTGTAAATTCTTACTTCTACTGGACAACCCCAAACATGCAGGTGTCGTAAACTAGGTTTCCTACCCGTCCACAGTTCAAAGGGAGTCTTTGGAACTGCCTTACTAGGAACTCTGTTTAATAGATACATAGAAGTCTTTAAAGCATACATCCACAAAAACAAGGGTAAAGATGAATGACTCATCATATTCCTAACCATTTCCATTAAAGTACGATTACGCCTTTCTGCTACACCATTTTGTTGTGGTGTACCTAGCATTGTATATTGAGCACAAATGCCATGTCTTTCAATGAATTTAGCAAATGGACCTGGACATTATCCCGATTCATCATACTTTCCATAATATTCACCGCCTCTATCCGATCTTATTATTTTCACCTTTCTATCTAATTGCCTCTCAACCTCTTTAATATACACTTCAAGTGCATTCAATGATTGAGACTTCTCATGCAAAAGATAAATATAACAATAACGTGAAAAATCATCAATAAAGGTGATGAAATAGCTTTCCTTACCAAAAGATGGAACATCGAAAGGACCACATATGTCAGTATGTATAATTTCAAGAAACTTTGTGCTTCTTGTGGCACCTTTCTTAATGTGCTTTGTTTGTTTACCTTTAATACAATCAATACACACTCCAAGGTCTGTAAAATCCAAATTTGGAAGAATTCCATTTTTCACTAATCTTTTCATTCTTTCCTTGGATATATGATGTTAAAGGAATAAAAGAAATAGCAGCATCTCAACTTGCATCTCAACCTTTGGCTGAAGAGACACCTGATGATCAACAAAGTAAAGACGTGGATCGCCAAGCTGGCTGATCAAAATCAATGGTGCAAGTGCATATGATGAAGTTGACTTGGATCGCTAAGCTGAAGGAATACTGAATTAACAAACTGTATTAGTCAACGAGCTGTGTTTCTGTTATTCAGTTAGTTAAGCTCGGTGTCTTTAGTTTCTTCTGTTACTAATCAAACAGAAGTTGTTTTGTTCTCTCTTTTGTTGTATAAATAGATTGATAGAAAAAGGGTGAATTAGAGATTGAGAAGTTCAGCCATGTGATATACACTGTAATACAGAAATACAGAGAAGAGAGAGTAAGAGAGATAGAACAGAGGAAGTAGAACAGAGTTTTCTATATTGCTGTAGTTGATACAATGTACAAGTATTCGAGTTTTTGATGAATGAAGATACAAAAGCATTCCTAGAAGCTGATTCCATTTCTCCTGGTTCCATGATTCATCGATAATCCACATTCTCACTTTCTCATGGTATCAGAGCCTTGCTATTACAGCAAATAAGAAGATCTTAAGCATTAGCAACCTACAATATCACGGTACTCATATCAAAACTTATAGTGTACTGTTATCATCTTCTTCAAGCTGAAAGATTGTATCAATGGCAATAAGAACACCAAAGTATCCATTTCCAATACATGTAAACATCTCGAATCTTGTCACAATCAAGCTTGCCGAAGACAACTTTCTCTTATGGCAAGCTCAAATCCAGAGATTTCTGAAAAGCCAGGAAATTTTTGGTTTTGTTAATGGAGATATTCCTCCACCATCTCGTGTGCTGCAAGCTGAAGTTGAAGGCTGTGACTCAGAACTTATTAATCCAGATTATAATGACTGGATAAGAACTAATTAGCCGATTTCCTCTTGGATTAGTGGGGCTATTACTGAGAATATTCTTAGCCTAATAATTGGATTAGAAACATCCTTTGAAGTTTGGCAAACACTTTTGAAAAGATTTACACAGAAGTCAATTGCTAAGGAGTTTGAACTAAGAGGGAAATTGCAGTCTTGTCAAAAGCTTGATCAAACTCTCTCTGTCTATCTCAGAGAATACAAATCTATATGTGATCAATTAAATGCAATAGGCAAACTTGTGGATGAAATAACCAAAATTTTTGGTATTTTGGAAGGTTTAGGCCTTGAATATGAAAACCTACGAACCACCATATATTGCTTAAAGCCTCAACCTGATTATGATGAGGTTATTGCCCAACTAGAAAGGTTTGAGTCAAGGATGAAGACTTATTCTAGAAGTCAATTCAATCCTAATATGGCCTATCTTGGGCAGAAACAATCTCAGGTACAGCATAAAGGAAATACTGATGGAGACTATCCCTCTCAAACTTCTGGTTTTATAGCTCAATGAGGGAGCTATAGGGGTGGTCGTAGTTATAGTCGTGGCAGAACTATTAGTAATAGAGGTAGAGGATTTGGTTATGCTGAAAGAAATCAGAATTATAGAGGAGATATCCCAATTCAAAGGCAAGAGGATCAATATTTTAGACAAAGGAATACCTTCTCTGCAGCTAATCAGGGGTTTCGACCCTATGCCACTTACTCTCAAAGGTACCAGAATACAAAAACCTATCCTCCTCTCTCATTAAACTCGAGTAAAACTCTGCAGGATCAGAAAGACACAAGCACTGCTAGATTGGAATGTCAAATATGTAAACAACCTGGGCATGATGCTCTTCATTGCTGGTATCATTTTGACAATTCTTACCAAGCTGGAGATATACCAGTGGCACTAACAGCAATGCATATTGAAGATCCAAAAGGAAGTGAATGGTACCATGATACTGGTGCTACAGCTCACATCAGTGATGATCCTGGTATGCTTCATACCTCTTTTAAATACCAAGGATCTGATACTGTGATGATAGGAAATGGATTGTGCTTACCTGTTACACATATTGGTAACACCTGTCTAAATACATAAGGGAATACATTACCCCTTAATGATGTTCTAATAGTACCAGAAATAAAGAAGAATCTTCTTTCAGTTTCTAAGCTCACAGACGACTATCCTTGCTCATTCATCTTTGATAAAACTGGTGTTTATGTTAAGGACAACCATACCAAAGTATCAGTCAAGCTCGGAAGGAAGACTAGAGGCCTCTATCAAGTTGATACACAGACTACAGCAGCTTTCTTCACTCAAAGGCAGAAGACTGTGGATGAAGATATATGGCACCAGAGGCTAGCTCATACAAACCCTCAAATAGTAAAATACCTACAAAAACAGAGGCTGATCCATTTTAATACAACCTCTTTGAATGTTTGTAACAGCTGTCAAATAGCAAAAAGCACAGCTCTTTCTTTCCCATTATCAGATTCTACATCAAATTTCCCCTTAGAAAAGATTCATTGTGACATTTGGGGACCCTCACCAGTCAATTCATTTCAGAAGTTCAGATATTATGTGATCTTTGTTGATAGTTTCTCACGATATAGCTGGCTATATCCCATGAAATTGAAGTCTGAGTTCTATGATATCTTTGTTCACTTTCAGTCATTAGTTGAAAAGCAATACAGCCATCAAATTAAAATCTTCCAAAGTGATGGAGGAGGAGAATTTGTAAGTAATAGATTCCAATGTCATCTGCAGAATTGTGGCATCAAACAACAGTTATCCTGTCCACATACTCCTAAACAGAATGGGGTTTCAGAGAGAAAACATCGACATATTGTAGAGCTGGGATTAGCCATGTTACATCATTCCAAGGTTCTTTTGAAATTTTGGGTGGATGCCTTTGTCACGGCAACTTACATTATAAATATTCTTCCTACATCAAAACTGAAGATGGATACACCCTATAATAAGTTGCATAACAGTCAGCCAAGATATGATCATTTAAGGGTATTTGGTTGTGCATGCTATCCATGCTTAAGACCATACACAAAGCACAAATTTGATCCCCGATCCCTTACCTGTGTATTTTTGGGATACAGTGAATTGCATAAGGGATATAGATGTCTTGTACCTACTGATAATTGCATCTATATCAGTAGGCATGTGATCTTTGATGAAACACTCTTTCCTTTCACAAAAAGAGTGATCAAAGAGTATGGACAGTACACACCATTATAGACACGCGGACCCTTAGAGTGCCATAAGTTGGCACAAAAGGGACACTTAAGTGCCAAAAGTTACGAAAGGTACACTTAAGTGCCAAAATCGGAGCAAAATAGTACACTTGAGTGCTAATCCGGCGAAAATCCGACGAAAACGCTGACATGGCGATTTTCCGACAAGGCAAAACAAAACGGCGTCGTTTTAGTGTTAACATGGAAAAAAATAATATAAAAATTAATTAAAATTATTTTAAAAATTTAAAAATAGCAAATTATAATATTAAAAACTAAAAAATTATAAAAAAAGTTACCACGTCAATGCAAAAATTAAAATAATATAAAATTAATTAAATTAAAATTAAAATTATTTAAAACATTTAAAAATAACAAAATTTAATATTGAAAAACTAAAAAAATTTTAAAAAATTAAAAAAAAAGTTGCCACGTCAATGCAAAAATTAAAATAATATAAAAATTAACTAAATTAAAATTAAAATTAAAAATTTATATTTTTAAAATTTTTAAAATTTTTATATTTTTTATAACTTTTTAAAAATTTTAAAAAATTTAAAATTTTTTAATTTTTTTAATTTTTTTGAATTTTTTAATATTTGTATTTGTATTTTTAAATATTTTAAGTAAATTTAGTTTTAAATTAAATTTAATTAATTTTTACATTTATTTATTGCCACGTCAATGCAAAAACGACGTCGTTTTGCACTTATTTGGCCACGTCAGCGTGCAAAACGGCGTCGTTTTGCACTTATTTCGCCGGAATTTGTACAAGTCAGCATTTTGGCCGGATTTTGGCCGGAATGGCACTTAAGTGTCCCTTTTATTTTCGAATGTGGCACTTTAGTGTACCTTTCGTAACTTTTGGCACTTAAGTGTCCTTTTGTGCCAACTTTTGGCACTTGAAGTGTTCTTCTGCCCACCATTATATAAACAATGGATTGGAGAAGTTCAATTTTTCGAGCCTCCAAATACTGACATCAAAAACAATAGCACTGTTCTTCATCAATCAACAAGCAAAAACCAGTATCATCCTAGCATAGATGGTCAGTATAATGATCATCTATATAGTGGACAAGTGCCACAAGATGCCTCATCAGCACCAATGCAGCATAATTCTATTACAGAAACACAACAGTTGCCTATCTCTCCAGGTGTTACAACTCCAAATATTTCTACTGACTATGAGCATCATAATTCCACTTCTTCATCTTCACCAAATGGAATATCTACTAATATCAGCCCTGAACCAGAACAACATAATTCTGGTCAGTCTTCTTCTCAAAATAATCCTGTCACTCATCCCATGAAGACTCGATTAAAATCAGGTATCATCAAGCCAAATCCAAAATATGCTTGTTTGGCTGAATATCGAGTTCCAATGGAACCAAAATCTATTAAGTCTGCACTGGCTGATAAAGCCTGGTATAGTGCAATGCAAGAAGAAATGAGTGCCCTGTATAATAATCACACCTGGACACTGGTTCCAAGGACAACCCAGATGAATGTTGTAGGCTGTAAGTGGGTCTTTAAGACCAAATTGGCACCTGATGGCACTCTTGATAGGTTAAAGGCTCGACTAGTAGCCAAGGGCTTCCATCAAGAAACAGGACTTGATTTTACTGAGACTTTCAGTCCTGTTGTGAAACATACAACAATTCGCATAATATTGTCCATAGCTCTGATCAAGCAGTGGCCAATACACCAGCTTGATGTGAAGAATGCCTTTCTTCATGGAGACTTAAATGAAACTGTCCATATGGAACAGCCACCAGGTTTCATAAATCCTCAAGAATCGAGCTATGTCTGTCTACTTCACAAGTCCTTGTATGGTCTTCGACAAGCTCCAAGAGCCTGGTTCAAAAAGTTCAGCAACTTTCTTCTTGAATTTGGTTTCTTCTGTAGTACTGTTGATCCCTCTTTATTTGTTCTTCATACTCAATCACAAACAGTGCTGTTACTGCTATATGTCGATGGCATCATCTTGACAAGTAGCTCACCACAACTGTTGACTACATTAATTCAGAATCTCAGTCTACAGTTCTGTATGAAGGACCTTGGATGTCTTCACTACTTCTTAGGCATTGAAGCCAAACGTACCTCACAGAATCTCTTCTTATGTCAAACAAAATATGCTATTGATTTGCTTTAAAAAGCTCATATGGAAGACTGCAAACCAATCTCAACACCATTGCCACTTCGCTCAGCTTTCCTAGACAATACTGCAACTAAGCTGACAAATCCTGTTGAATACAGAAGCTTGGTAGGTGGTCTTCAATACCTCACAATCACTCGGCCATATTTAGCTTTTGCCACAAACCTTCTTTGTCAAAAGATGCAACATCCAATAGTGGCAGACCTTCATCAACTAAAAAGAGTCCTTCGATATGTCAAAAGGACTATTCACCTTGGATTCTATCTCCACTCCAGGAGTTCAACACGACTATATGGCTTCTCGGATGCTGACTGGGTAGGCTGTCCCACCACTCAATGATCTACTATAGGTTTCTGTACTTTTCTTGGATCCAATTTGGTTTCTTGGTCAACCAAGAAAGAATCCACAGTTTCAAGATCATCCACTGAAGCAGAGTATCGGGCCCTAGCTTCTACAACAGCTGAACTAACTTGGATCAGCTTTGTATTACGTGATATTGGTATTTCCCTTACAGAAACTACATCTATACTCTGTGACAACAGATCAGCTATCTCTCTTACAGCAAATCCAATATTGCATGCTCGAACCAAGCATATCGAAGTTGATTTTCACTTCGTTCGAGAAAAAGTGTCCTCTGGTTCTGTTCAAGTCTCTTACATTCCAAGCTATCTTTAGTTAGCTGACATCTTCACTAAATCCCTCTCTCGCTCAGCTCATATATCTCTTCGCACCAAATTAGGAATGGCAGTTTTCACCCTTCCTAATTTGAGGGGGGATGTTAAAGGAATAAAAGGAATAGCAGCATCTCAACCTACATCTCAACCTTTAGCTGAAGAGACACCTGATGATCAACAAAGTAAAGACGTGGATCGCCAAGCTGGCTAATCAAAATCAATGGTGCAAGTGCATATGATGAAGTTGACTTGGATTGCTAAGTTGAAGGAATACTGAATTAACAAACTGTATTAGTCAACAGCTGTGTTTCTGTTATTCAGTTAGTTAAGCTCGGTGTCTTTAGTTTCTTCTGTTACTAATCAAACAGAAGTTGTTTTGTTCTCTCTTTTGTTGTATAAATAGATTGATAGAAAAATGGTGAATTAGAGATTGAGAAGTTCAGCCATGTGATATACACTGTAATACAGAAATGCAGAGAAGAGAGAGTAAGAGAGATAGAACAGAGGAAGTAGAACAGAGTTTTCTATATTGCTGTAGTTGATACAATGTACAAGTATTCGAGTTTTTGATGAATGAAGATACAAAAGCATTCCTAGAAGCTGATTCCATTTCTTCTGGTTCCATGATTCATCGATAATCCACATTCTCACTCTCTCATATGACCCAAACGTTTATGCCACAAGTAAGCAGAATTTTCATTCACCAAACTTCGTTTAATGCCAACATTATGATGCAAGGTCATTAATGTCTAAACAAAATTATTATCAAGTCTAAATTTGTAGAAATCATCACATAAAGTTCCAGTTCCAATAAGAGTATCACTCTAAAATAAACTGAAAGATTCAGAACCAAACTTACAATAAAATCCCGCCACATCAAGTCTTGGCAAAGAAACTAAATTACGAGAAAATGTAGGTACACAAAGGGTTCAAAACAAATCCAAATAATGCCCAATATCTAAGATCAAACGGTAAGTGTCAATGCCTTCAACTGGAGCTTTGTTTCTGTTCCCCGTAATCATATAACTTTCATTTGGCTTTATAGTTTGGATCGTAAGAAATCCGTACATCGTATTTGACACATGAGTGGTGGCACCAGAATCAATCAACCAAGTATTATAAGGAACTTCAGTAAAGTTTGATTCAAAACATACTAAAGCACAAGGCTTACCTTTCTTTTCGAACCAAGCCTTACATTTCAGACAATCTTTCTTCAAGTGTCCAATTTTGTTGCAAAAATGACACTTAATAAGATTGTGTTCCTTCTTGTGGATTTGAGAAGCTTTTGAAAAGTCATTCAGGACATGTAATCCTTTTTTCTTGCTCCTTCCACCTTTCCTTTTGAAGTTCTTTTGAGCCTCTTGATGACTTGAGAGATGAACAAAATGAGCCTTTTGATTCTTTATCCTTGTTTCCTCTTGAACTAGCATACTGGCCAATTCATTCACATTCCACTTATCCTTTATAGTGTTGTAATTCATTTAAAATGGTCCATATTGCTCATGAGGCAAGGAATTAAGTATAAACTGTACTAAAAAGTACTCATCCACGTTCATTCGTAAAGTCCTTAACTTTGCTACTAAATTAGTCATCTCAAGTATATGCTCATGCATGGTACGTGAACCATCATGTTTCATGGTGGTTAGTGTGCTCATTAATGTACCAACAAATGACTTATCAGCAGTTTGAGAACACTCTTCCACAAATTTCATAAATTTCTTAGCATTGTCAGTCATGGGAAGAGAAGTCTTTAAGTTGTTTGCGACTATCATTCGCATGAACATTAAGCTCAGTCTGTTCAATCTTTCCCAAGCTTTATGGAAAGACTTTTCATCATCGCTACTTTTATCAATAATAGCATTTGGTTTCTCAACTTGAAGAGCTAAATCAAGATCCAGGACACCTAAGTGAAACTGGATTTGTTCACTCCAATCAGAGAAATTTATCTCATTAAATAAGGGAATAGACGAAACATGTGAATGCAGTGAAACAAATACAGATACTGCAAATATACAAGAAGTACTCACACATTAATGCATTGAGAATATCACATAATCAGATTCAATCTAACTATACATATACATCACAGTTCTCCTTTGGGCGATCTTATGATATACAAATATATATAAACCATAATGATGCTAATAACTTTTATTTGGTAATTGTAAATATATATCTTATTAAAATTTATTTGCTATCTTTGGATATACAAACAAATTTAACAAGTCATATTAATTACCAACTATCATGTTCATGAATTATAAGAAAATAATTAACCTTTGGGTTAATCCCTAAGTTCTTATAATAAATGAATTTCAATATACCCATAACACCAATAAAGATATAAAACATATCAATTTCATATATATGGCATCAATTAATCATGGTAATTGAATAAAATAATTTATAATATCAAAAATTCAAATAACTTCAAGGTTTGGCCACTTTGGTGACTAACAAACCATTCATAATATGAATTTTTTAATATTGTAAAATACAGATATCTAACAAATTGCACACAAGGATAAAATTGTAATCAAAGCATAAGGGCGGAATCGTAAAATCATAATTCCATAAGGGCGGAACCATAAATTTAATATCCAAGGGCAAAATGGTAAATAATCAGCTGGCAGAATCGTAATTATAAATTAAACAGGGGCATAACTATAAATAACCATCAAAAAGAGGGCAAAATGGTAATTAGGAGCCGCAGGAGGGGTAAAATCGTAAAAGTGCCGCGCGGGGACATCAGGCACGTGTCGAGCACATGCCTTCGTCCTTGGCAGGCGCGTGCCCCGCACGCGCACGGTTGGCACGCGCCTGGCAACTGCCGCGCGCGTGGGATCCATGCGCCAGCCGTTAGCGCGCCCGTGTATTCCACGCGTGCAGCGGTTTTGCGCGCTTGACGGCGCGGGCGCGTGGGATCCATGCGCCAGCCGTTAGCGCGCACGTGTATCCCACACGCGCAGCAGTTTTGCGTGCTTGACGGAGCAGGCGCGTGGGATCCACGCGCCTTCTTCCTCGCACACAAACGCGATTTTTCGCCGGTTTTCGCCATTTTCAGCCGTGATTTCGCCTCTGATCCTTCTCCAGCAGCCATCCCAGACACAAATAAATAATGGGTTTTGAAGAGCATGCAACCATGACCACATGGATCCAAGTTTCGGCGAAAATGATCAAGAATTGTCCTCAAATCAAAACAAAAAATTTCTCCAAAACATAAACCCTAACCACCGCGACTTCCTCTGCCCGATTCGACTCCAGCGAACACCGATATGCTGGAAAAACTCATGCCCAATGTTCCTCATGGCGGGGCGACTTTATGGGTCAAAAATCAAGTGGTGGGTCGCCGGATTTTGCCCAGAATCGTCAAGTTTCTTACTCGCCCTCAAAATTCCGAATTCTTCCATTTTCGTCCTTTTTCATTCATTTTTTTTTTTAAATACTCCATAATTCGGATTTCAACGACAGAACCCTCCAAAACATTTCAACAACAATAAGTACTATGAACAGAGTCGTTCAACAAATCATCATACATAAATCATAATATTTCTATAAATGGAAAAATCATGAGATCATAAACCATGCTCTAATACCAACTGTTAGACTATACATATAACACTTTAATGCGGAAAATCAAAGGTATACAATGATCTTTGATCTTCATGATTTTCACAAATATATGAAACATACCTTTGTCCATAGCGTTATCGTTGAACTCGAACCAAATGAAGAAATCCGATTTCTCTCCCTTAACCCACTATTCTTTATTGTATTTTAATTGATGGAGAAGAAAAAAATATGTTCTTATGGGTGGAGAGAGGACCGAACTCTATTTATACGTTCTTCCAATTGGTACCTTCCATCAAAGCACCTTTTCACTTTCATAAGAGTTGTACCTCTTCAGAAAAGGATTATACCTTTTTCATTTTATTAGAGTCGCACCTTCTCAAAATCAATATATAATTTATTTTATATATAGCATTGTAACAATTATATTAAACCATATAATATAAATTATATCATGTGGGCCACAATAATTTTACAGGACGGCGCACGGCAGGGACGACGAGGCACGAAGGGGCGGTGGTGAAGCGCGCGAGCGGGGGCGCGCAAGCGGTCTAGCTCCGGTGCGACGGCAATGGGCAGCTGGTCCAGTCTTCAGTGAGCTGCTGTCCTTCTTTCTCCATTTCTAGTTTGCACGATGGAGAAGAAAGGAGAGGGAATTCGGTCACGTGGGGGAGTGGGGGGAAAAGAAGAGAGAGGAGAGAGAAGAAGAGAGAAAAGAGATAAGAAGAGGAAGCTTTTTGACTAGTCAAAGTGAAAAAGAAGGAGAGAAGAAGAGGCCAATTTGAAATTGGCAAGGGGGTGCTCAGTGGGGTGTCCGCACCAAGGGGGAGGGGAGAGGAGAGAGAAGAGAGAAAAAGAAAGGGAGAGAAAAAAGAAAATAAGAAAAGTAATCAAATAGTAAAAATCCTACTATTCAAATTACTTCTATTATTTCCCCTTCCTCTTTTTAAAATCTTTCGGTCTTCAAATTTTCCTCCGATAATTTCTTTCTCAAAATTTCGGACTCGTCAATAAATTGACGGACGATGAGACAGGATCCTAAAAAAAAGAATTGTGACACGCTCGAATATTCGATTCCTGTAACCAATTTAAATTTCATGGTTAGAATCGATCAGATGTGATTTTCGTCCAATCCAACTAATTAGGTAGCTTTTAGGGATTTTATCGCGGATACATCCTTTAACGGCTTCACCCAATAAGTTAGTTAACTCGTGAGTGATCAGCTCAGAGAAAAAGGACCATAGGCACATCGACGAAACGCTCATTTCACTTTATCGAAACGGGGTCGAAATTCAGGATGTCACAAAAGGAATGGATCATTTCTCCTTTTCTTTGGTAGGAAGAATAAATCCTTTATCAGAATGATTGTTCTATAACTATAAGTAAGAAGAAAATATAGGCCTCCATCTTTCAAGATTCTTGCAGTTAATACTTTTTATGATCACTTGTGTTTTGTAGATGGGAGAAATACCAAAGTGAGGAGGAAGCGGCTCTTGGTTGGGGAAAGTATGTCAGAAAAGCTATTTCTTACAGAGAAGCATATGCAGCACATCCAAGTGAAATGGCCAACGAGGTATTTTATCTAAATTGCCTTCTCTTATGCTGTTAGGATTGGAAACTTAAGAGAAGCTAATGTCAATTGTTCATTTGGTTAAAAGTCACTTCTATTTATGTATTTCTTCTCTTGTGCTATTAGGGTTGGAAACTTTAGAATAAGAGAAGCTAGTCGATTGTTCATTTGGTTAAAAGTGACTTTTATTTATGTACTTCTTCCTAATAACTTCAGCTTTGAGCAATAATTGTCGTTTTGGATAGTGCTATTGAATATGATGTAGATTTTGGGAGAAGTTTTAAAAGGTAAACTCGCTCTCCTGGATAATAATTTTCATAATTACTTGTGTGTAAGACACCCAAATTTTTACCACAAATGATTCAATCAAAAAGAACAAGTGCATGACGAGCTCATTTTTGTGGCAGCAGCACAATAATTATAAGAGTGCGTTCTTTGTTTTCCATCGTCCCTTTGAATTTCTTCTATGATTTAGTTTTCTCTGATACTTCCTTATATAGTTCTTTTTAGCGAATGTCATGCTTTCGAATTCATGAAATTGAATGCACAATTACATTTTTTAGTTTACACTCTTCTCGAAATTACTTTTACACTCTCATATGGACCAAATATTGGCATTGGGTAACATCACTTCTAAAAGCCTTAGATAAGGTAGCAAAACTCTCATCAAAACAGATTGGATTATCTCTAATTCTAAGCTCTTACATTTTCATGCTTTAGCATATACATCGGTCTTTAAGCTTGGGATTACTCTGGTTTGTGTCGACATTGACCAGAATGATGGATTTGATTTATACTTTCGTATCAATATCCATCTTAAGTTTTCATATGACAATTATTGCTAACAGTTCCTTTCTCTTTCCTCTTTGTCTTAAAAGTTTTATTTTTTCCGTCCTCTTGGAAGTCTTTGATGGGTTTTGACAAAGTTGGGCTATTTGTGTAGATTTTTTTTTTCTGCCAAATTGTTTAATGTAGGGGCTTCATTTATTCACTTTTGGAGCTATTGACCATTCATGCATAAGTTATTTTAACTATGTGAAAATAAATCTGAATTTTTTATTGTGGGTTATATTCTTTGGAAACTCTTCTGTTAAATAAATTATGTAATGGTAAGCTTGTTCATGGGGGTATGTTGAGCTTTCAGTTGGAGGAAGTAAAGTTCATACTCGAGTGAGAACAAAACCAGGAGTGCCCCATAGATAAGTGGGTATGGAATTTTCTACTATGACTTAAATATGCACAGTTTACAATCTTTTGAAGTCATTAACTTACATTTGTACAAATTTTTAACAAATTATTCTAAGTATTTAGCTACTAGCTTGACTTGTTCTAAGGATAAATGAGTATGACCCATCATTTTAGAATTAAAGTTAGTTTTCCCTTTATCTGCCCCTTTTAAATGATTGGATTTTTTCTTTCAAAAATTTGTAGAGGCTGCAGAGGATAATATATTATACATAATATTGATAAAAAATTTTAATTTAGAATTGACATGACATTTGCTACTGAGAATGAAGCATGTAAGACATACAATGTTTATGCAATTTCCAAGAGATTAGGAGTGAGAAAAAGACAAAAAACTAACAATAGTAAATGAATATTACGAACATACATATTTTCTTGTAATAGTGAATGACACTCTCCACCAATCCCACCTTATGAACAAAGTAATGTTTATAAAACTATTAAGAAAACTGAATGTTAAGCTTGTATAAAATTCAAAATCAAAAATGGAGTGTGGATAGTGGACAAGTTTAAGGATGTTCATTATCATCCTTTCATCAGTGATAAATAGAAACACCTCATACGATCATACTACACATGATGAATACTAATAAAAGTATTTTGACTTCTATGGCTGGAGATGGTATAAGGGCTATAAAAGCGTATTCCTACCTTAGTAGTGAAGTGGGGGGACAGGAGAATATTGATTTTACTTTACGTGATTATCAAAATTTCTTACAATCAAAGAGAATGAAGTTGATTAGTGCGGGTGATTGTTAAAGTCTTATTAACCATTTTAATTACTTACAATCAAATGAAAACAAACTTTTTTATACATTTCAACTAGATAAGAAACAGACATTAACCAATTTTTTCTGGTCTGATAGTGTATCCATACTAGACTATTAAAGTTTTAGAGATGTGGTAGTATTTGATACAACTTATTATATAAATAAGTACAATATGATATGTGCTCCCTTCGGAGAAGACCAAAAGGTGTACCAAATACTTGATTGAAGGGCGACAGTGAAAAGCGAAAAAGAAAAATGTCTTCATGCACTATAGGCACCTCATATAAGGTGTGACATTTTCTACTATGACTTAAATATGCACAGTTTACAATCTTTTGAAGTCATTAACTTACATTTGTACAAATTTTCAACAAATTATTCTAAGTATTCAGCTACTAGCTTGACTTGTTCTAAGGATAAATGGGTATGACTCATCATTTTAGAATTAAAGTTAGTTTTCCTTTTATCTGCCCCTTTTAAATGATTGGATTTTTTCTTTCAAAAATTTGTAGAGGCTACAAAGGATAATATATTATGCATAATGTTGATAAAGAATTTTAATTTAGAATTGGCATCACATTTGCTAATGAGAATGAAGCATGTAAGACATACAATGTTTATGCAATTTCCAAGAGATTAGGAGTGAGAAAAGGACAAAAAACTAACAATAGTAAATGAATATTATGAACATACATATTTCTTTGTAATTGTGAATGACACTCTTCACAAATCCCACCTTATGAACAAAGAGATGTTTATAAAATTATTAAGAGAACTGGATGTTAAGCTTATATAAAATTCAAAATCGAAAATGAAATAAGGATGTTCATTATCATCCTTTCATCGATGATAAACAGAAACACCTCATACGATCATACTGACACATGATAAATACTAATAAAAGTATTTTGACTTCCATGGCTGGAGATGGTATAAGGGCTATAAAAGCATATTCCTACCTTAGTAGTGAAGTAAGGGGACGGGAGAATATTGGCTTTACTTTACGTGATTGTGAAAATTTCTTACAATCGAAGAGAACGAACTTGATTAGTGCAAGTGATTGTTAAAGTCTCATTAACTATTTTAATTGCTTACAATCAAATGAAAGCAATTTCTCTTATATATTTCAACTGGATAAGAAACAGAAATTAACCAATTTTTTTTTGTCTGATAGTGTATCCATACTAGACTATTAAAGTTTTAGAGATGTAGTGATATTTGATACAACTTATTGTATAAATAACTATAATATCATATGTGCTCTTTTCATTGGCTTGAATCATCATTGGAAGAATGTCCTCTTTGATTGTGTATTTTTATTGGATGAAACAATTACTTCTTTTGTTTGGGCATTTCAATATTTTTTAAAGGCAATGGGTAACAAAGCACCCAAGATTACTTTCAGTGATTAAGATCACGCCATAATAAATGCCATTAAGACTATTTTTCCAAATACTAATCACAATTTATGTGTATGACATATTGGGAAAAACGCTACGCATCATATTGGGCATCTTGTTGGAAAGTCGGGTTTTCACGACAAATACTAACATAAGCTTTTATATCATTGTGAATCTGAATTGGAAACAAAAAATGTTTGGAAAGATATGTGTCAAGAATGGAGCTTGGGGGACCACAAATGGTTGGACAGCATGTATCGGTTGCATCATAAATGGTGTCCTGCGTTTGACTGAGATAGTTTTTCTTTAAAAATCACATACACGCAAAGGAGTGATAGCACAAATAATGTCTTTCAAGATATAACATGTAAGACTATAAATTTGTCAATCATTATGAGAAACAAGCAGAAAAAAATGCGCAACTCTGAAGTTGTTGATGATTTTGAGTGCGCTCAAGGAAATCCGCATATTGCAGTTGGAAATAATGGAATTTTGAAACATGTTACAAATGTATACACTCATGTCATTTATAAGAATTTTTAGGATGAGTTCTTGCATGTTTTGTCCGTGTTTATTTGCAGATAGAAAACTGATAGGCCATTATACACTTATATCCTAGCAACTGAAAATAGTGAAAGGAGGCATATTGTTCATTTTACTCCGAGTAATTTAACCATTACATGTAGTTACAAGTTATTTGAAATGCGAGAATGATTGTATAGGCATACTTTATGCATCTTAACAAATGTTGCAAATGTGTATTCATTCACAATACATTTTGAAGAGATGGACAAAAACAGCAAAACAAGGGACTTATTGTGATGTTGGACAAGGCTCTCATGCTGCAATAAAGTCAAAAATATTGCGCTTGAAGAAATTGATGCAATTGTCTTTCAGTGTTATGAATATTAGTGCAAATTATGATGTTACGAAAGAGCTTACATCTACAACCTTATTGCGTCTTCATCCACATATCACAAACAAAATGCAATATTTGACTAGTAATGATCATATTAATTTCTTGGCGAGAAACAATGAATTTGAAGATGTAGAAAACTATGAAATTCGAATACTTGATCCCCTTTAGAGAAGACCAAAAGGTGTACCAAATACTTGATTGAAGGGCGACAGTGAAAAGCGAAAAAGAAAAGTGTCTTCATGCACTAGAGGCACCTCATTTAAGGTATGGCATTTTCTACTATGACTTAAATATGCACAGTTTACAATCTTTTAAAGTCATTAACTTACATTTATATAAATTTTCAACAAATTTTTCTGAGTATTCAGCTACTAGCTTGACTTGTTCTAAGGATAAATGGGTATGACTCATCATTTTAGAATTAAAATTAGTTTTCCTTTTATCTGCCCCTTTTAAATGATTGGATTTTTTCTTTCAAAAATTTGTAGAGGCTACAAAGGATAATATATTATGCATAATGTTGATAAATAATTTTAATTTAGAATTGGCATCACATTTGCTAATGAGAATGAAGCATGTAAGACATACAATGTTTATGCAATTTCCAAGAGATTAGGAGTGAGAAAAGGACAAAAACTAACAATAGTAAATGAATATTACGAACATACATATTTCTTTGTAATTGTGAATGACACTCTTCACAAATCCCACCTTATGAACAAAGAGATGTTTATAAAACTATTAAGAGAACTGGATGTTAAGTTTATATAAAATTCAAAATCGAAAATGGAATAAAGATGTTCATTATCATCCTTTCATCGATGATAAACAGAAACACCTCATACGATCATACTGATACATGATAAATATTAATAAAAGTATTTTGACTTCTATGGTTGGAGATGGTATAAGGGCCATAAAAGCGTATTCCTACCTTAGTAGTGAAGTAGGGGGACGGGAGAATATTGACTTTACTTTATGTGATTGTGAAAATTTCTTACAATCGAAGAGAACGAACTTAATTAGTGCAGGTGATTGTTAAAGTCTCATTAACTATTTTAATTGCTTACAATCAAATGAAAGCAATTTCTCTTATACATTTCAAATGGATAAGAAACAGAGATTAACCAATTTTTTTTGGTCTAATAGTGTATCCATACTAGACTATTAAAGTTTTAGAGATGTAGTGATATTTGATACAACTTATTGTATAAATAACTACAATATCATATGTGCTCCTTTCATTGGCTTGAATCATCATTGGAAGAATGTCCTCTTTGATTGTGTATTTTTATTGGATGAAATAATTACTTCTTTTGTTTGGGCATTTCAATATTTTTTAAAGGCAATGGGTAACAAAGCACCCAAGATTACTTTCAGTGATCAAGATCATGCCATAACGAATGCCATTAAGATTGTTTTTCCAAATACTAATCACCATTTATGTGTATGATATATTGGGAAAAATGCTACGCATCATATTGGACATTTTGTTGGAAAGTCGGGTTTTCACGACAAATACTAGCATAAGCTTTTATATCATTGTGATTTGAATTGGAAACAGAAAATATTTGGAAAAATATGTGTCAAGAATGGAGCTTGGAGGACCACAAGTGGTTGGACAGCATGTATCGGTTGCGTCATAAATAGTGTCCTACGTTTGACCGAGATACTTTTTCTTTAAGAATCATATACACACAAAGGAGTGATAGCACAAATAATGTCTTTCAAGATATAACATGTAAGACTATGAATTTGTCAATCATTATGAGAAACAAGCAAAAAAAAAAAATGCGGAATTCTGAAGTTGTTGATGATTTTAAGTGCGTTCGAGCAAAATCCGCAGATTGCAGTTGGAAATAATAGAATTTTGAAACATGTTGCAAATGTATACACTCATGTTATTTATAAGAATTTTTAGGATGAGTTCTTGCATGTTTTGTCCGTGTTTATTTGTAGATTGAAAACTGATAGGCCATTGTATACTTATATTGTGGCAACTGAAAGTAGTGAAAGGATGGATATTATTCATTCTACTCCGAGTAATTTAACCATTACATGTAGTTACAAGTTATTTGAAATGCGAGAATGGTTGTATAGGCATATTTTATGCATCTTAACAAATGTTGTAAATGTGTATTCCTTCACAATACATTTTGAGGAGGTGGACAAAAGCAGCAAAACAATGGGCTTATTGTGATGTTGGACAAGGCTCTCATGCTGCGGTAAAGTCAAAAATATTGCGCTTGAAGAAGTTAATGCAATTATCTTTCAGTGTTATGAATATTAATGCAAATCATGATGTTACGGAGGAGCTTGCAACTACAACCTTACTGCGTCTTCATCCCCATATCACAAACAAAATGCAATATTTGACAAGTAATGATCATTTTAATTTCTTGGAGAGAAACAATGAATTTGAAGATGTAGAAAACTATGAAATTTGAATACTTGATCCCCTTCGGAGAAGACCAAAAGGTATACCAAATACTTGGTTGAAGGGCGACAGTGAAAAGCGAAAGAGAAAAGTGTCTTCATGCACTAGAGGCACCTCATATAAGGCATGATGCTTGTTTAATTTTATATAATGATTTCATTAATTAAAAGCATGAAGTTTATGATATTCTCACTTTTGTGTCGGATTGACCTTTGTGGTTATTATCGTCGCATCTTCCTTCATCTAACAATTTCTTTGCTAACTTAGACTACACAATCTCTATTACTAGTTATCTATTATTTTTTGTTCGATTTTATTTAGGAATCTACCTTCTTTTGCCCTTAAGTTCCTGATTGTGGTTTAGAACAAGCAGGAGTACACTATGAAGTAATTGGGTTTAGATAATGGACAATCAGTAGAAATGTGAGTAATATATATTGCAAATTTTATGGTAAAGAGATCTTATTTATGTTTCTCTATGTTTTTCCGTCTAGATCTATATAATCTATCTATCTATCTCTCTCTCTCTCTCTCTCTCTCTCTCTCTCTCTCTCTCCCGCAGTCTCTGACACTGAGATTCATTTTATCTTTAAGGTGCATTTTTGTTCCAATACTGGGATGAACAACCAGGCTGCTAAAGTTGCTCAAAGGCTTCTTTGTATCCTGTAGTAGCATTTTGATGCTTGTCTATCTACTTGTCTTTGGACATCATTGTAATATATTCTTAAATATCCAAAGAACGTAATCAGAGAAAGTAAGTGCAAACTTTCTTTCATTTGTGTGCTACATATAAAATGACAGTTTCAACTCTTAAGGAGTAAAATTTGTTTGTCTCTTGGATAATAACCAACAGAGTTTTTGATGAAAAACTCAACCTCAAAGGTTCAAGAGTGGTTTCGAAGAAGGTAATGAGTTTCGCTCTTATATATTTAATATTGCGAGACTGGGTTACTCTTCCACTCACTTTAGTCATGGCTGGGAATTTAACTAGAAATAGATTGCATTGTGTTACTACTACAATGAACCTAATGCAATCTCACTTTTTGATGATCCAGTCAGGATGTAATGCCATTGCCCACTCTGAAGTGCTTTGTTGGTGATTATTATCCAACTTTGGGTCTTGTATATAGATAGTTGAGAGTAAGTGGGATGATGAAAATCTAAAATGGGCGGACTTGGGTTGAAATGGTTGGTTTTGAATTGAATGGATCTTGTTGTAGTCTTCATCCAAATAACTTGTCCTTAATACCCATCTTGTGCCGGTATTTGTATCTCTTGTGCAGGGACTTTTTTTGCTTGTCTTTTTGTCGTCATTAGATTAGATTATATCCAGTCATTCTCTCGGCTAAGCAATTTTATCATGCATTTCTATGTTTTAGTCCTATTCGTAAAATTTTGTGATACTTCTCATCCCATCTTAAATGTATTTTTCTTCCTGTTTTTGTTATACTATTTTGAACACTATGTTTCTGGTCTTAAGCTGAATGTCTTCATTCCTTCAGTCCAATCCATGAATTCTCTTGAACCCCTGTATCCTTTTTCTCCACCCCGAATACATTGCTGCCGGTTTGGCTGTGTCTTTGGATGTTTCTTACACTAGAGTGATGCATGACAATGTTATCTCTAATTACTTCCAGCTATTGTTACAGCATACCTTGATTTTCTTTCTGATGTACTTTAGATACATTTATAGGATTTTGGCCACATTGGAGTATCACTCATATTTTCAATTGATTCATGACATGCTTAGACCACATGGTAGTTGCAAATGTGAGGAAGAATCTTTAAGATGAAGGACGACAGTTCACTTACGAATGACATAAGTAACAAAAATTGGGTGTTGAAACGTAAGTGAAGAAAGTTGCCATGTAGACAGGATTTGGTTAATGGTAAAGAACAGAATTCGATAGCCTTGGAGGTCCTAGAGACTACGACTTCTGCCAAGAACAAGCTAAAATCTGAAATTTCGCCGGATTGGTATTCATCAAAGAAGAAAGGAATTGATGGGGTAATATATTGTTAATTGCTTTGGCATCACATGCCACTTCTATTTATTCGTAACTATGCTATTTCTTAAGTCATGAGGCACCTTCTAGTTTTCCTTTATATTTAGACTGAACCCTTGTTGAATCATAACAGTGACCATAGGCAAAATTTTGTCGACAAGATAAAATTTTATCATCTTTTGTGTCAATTAGATGTCTTGAGGATTTGTATCATTTCGATGTTGAGGACTTTTTGAGGACCATCTATTGTTCTCTGACTGGTGGTTTTGTAACATTTTGTCTTGCAGTATTACTATGAAGGCGTTATTTGTGATCTTGGAGGCAACTTGTTATGTTGTGATAGCTGTCCCGACCTTTCATATTGAGTGCCTTGATCCTCCTCTCAAGGTAGTTCACAGCTATTTGAGGGGTCTTGCCTTGAGTTAGATGCATCAAATGCTATCATTTGACTTATCGTACTTGATTGAGATAATTTAGTTGTCTCATTTTATGGTTTTCCATTTCTAGCGGATTCCACTAGGGAAATGGCAATGTCCTAAGTGCCGCTCGAAAAATAATTCAGTTATCCCAATAAGCCATCTCGATTCCAGTTTGAAGCGAGCTGAGACGAAAATTTGTGGGTCAAGATCTAAGACATTGTCTAGCACGGAAAAAGCATCTCGAATGCTTGGTGGCTCCAATTTTCCAAGCAAGAGGTCTTTGAGTGGAGGGAACTCTGCCGTAACACCTGAAGTTCAGCCATTGGAAGGTAAGCCAGATCTGTCCCCAAGAAAGGACCCATGCACTAGCAAGCCTGGTACTTCAGAATCTGACCCTAATTCACGAGGATTAATTCACTGAATTTTTTTTTCAGTCATTTCTCTGATCACCGGAGCCCCTTTACCATTATGTATAAATGCGCCATTCAATTTATATGGACACGGGAGAAGGGTGCATTCAGACCTTCTTCTTATTTGTTCATTAGGGCCACCTTTTTATCTTCATTGCGGGAAAGAGCAGATGGGTAGCTCGCATGGAATTCTCCCTTTATGTGATTAGAAGCTCGGCTGGGGAAATTCTAAGGTACGATATTGGTGAAGAAAAAAAGACACGTTACATTCGAAAAACACCACAATTCACTATCCAGTATTAAATGTGCCAAGACAGGGTACTTTAGTGGTGTCTATTGGGGGTGTAACTACATGGTATCATGTCATCCACTCAATATGGGCTACCTTAATCCGTGAATGTAAAGTTAAAAATTGCATCCATTATTTGTCTACCATCGCGATGGGGAGAAGAGATATATAGTTTACATCCCAAATGGGCTCTGTAGACTTGGGCCCAAAAATTTTCACTTCGGGCCAAGCCCACCTCGTTCCTCTCTCCTTTCCTTGCGCTTTTTTCGCCTTGTAGTTTTCTTCCTCTTCTTTCGTAACCTCGTTAGTTGAAACTTGAAAGCCCACACAAAGAACCGAAGATAGAGCAAACCATTGAAGTGCAAAGACTAATTAAAGCTTGAAAATTGTTTAGGTGTCCCTAATCACACAAGGTATTGTCCGTTCACATGCGCAAATTACTACTGGCAAAGCATGGCATTGACATACTTATTTTTTCGGTCGTAGTCGACGATATATATACCACCTGATGATTGATTTAAATGGACGATGACATTGTGTATCAGAAGCATTGTGAATCTCTGCCATTTCCAAAAAGGAACCAAAAAAAAGTTGAATTTCTTCTCCATAAGATTAAAATACCTCGGGTTTTCCAAATTACCCAAAAATGACCGATTAATTTTTACCTGAGAGACTGGTGTTAACTTTTCTGTCCAAGCAAGATTACATAATACTAATACTGGCACTTTATAGAAATTGATTAGTCGAGAGAAGTACCGCGGTAACCTATAATATGTACGCGAAGTAGATGAGTGCTGATTAAGAGAAATCGAAAACGTTGCGCTTTAAACAAAAGTTGTCATTAGCCTTCTGCTAATTTGTCTATAGCATCTTTAAGTCATGCCATCATGTATCGCATCAATTTGGATGGACTAAAAGCGGGGAATTTACCCAAAAAATTCTAAACATATTATACTTATATCAATTCAATTTTAAATATTTTAATTGTGTCAATTGAGTTTTAATCTTTTTACCGATTTATCAATATAGCTTATTTAAACATTATTAATTGGAAATCGCTAGTATAGACATCAGTTGTCCTACTTGACATGATTGGTACTCACGTTGACAAATTTTGTGATATTTTATTTTATTTTTTTGAATTTTGAATTTTCTTTTATTTTTTATTCCTTTTACAAGTCCGGGTCACAATAACATGCGAGGGCACAGAGGCCCTCCCCCAGACCTCGCCAACCCACAATTGGGAAAAAAAGAAAGGAAAGAAAAGAAAAAACTCCAATTTTAAAAAAAAAAATCAAAAATTATTTACATCAATACCAATCATTCCATATAAGATAGTCATTTATGTAAGTGATTTCAAGCCAAAATTTGTCGATAAATTATATTAGCAAATTATCAAAATGTTTAGGATTAAATTATCACAATTAAAATGCTAGAATTGATTTAATACAATAACAATAAATTTATGACCGTTTTTGCATGATTTTCACTTTGGAATCTTAAAGGAGGAAATCTTTTTGTCTTATTTAAAAATTTGCGAACCTTTTGGATTAGGGCATTTCTTTCTCTCAAGTGAAAATTTGTGGAGTTCTCGGATTTAGCCCCAAATATTTCGTGAAATTTAGTGTTTGCCCTAGTTGTTGGGGGGCTGACTGAGCTGCCCTTTGTTGTCAAAAGTCCAACATCAAATTAGAAGCAAATTTGATACAGGATTTTACAGCGACACCTTCTATCAAAAAGTGTCGTTTTTAATACAAATTTTCGCAACCATTGGGATTCGCCCCAGTGACCACCCTTTCAACATGGAAGGGGGAGGTGTGGGGTTCAAACCCCCACCTTCTCAGGGAGGGATGGGGTGACGCACAAGTTTCAGGAGTGGGTTTTCGACTCCCACGCCCGCAAGAGCAGCGCAAAAAAGTCCGAAAGTGAGTGTAGAATAGGTATAGAGTAGGACTGATAAAAAAAAAATACAAATTTTCGCGATTGGACACCACTAGGGAAGTAGAAATTGGAAAACCCGAAACAACCCTAATCGACACGCACTCAAGATAGATTTTAATGAAAAGCTCCCAGATAACACGGCTTAATATAATATCATAATTTTAATATCGCACGGAACCCAAATCCTCGCAACTTGTCGGGACACATGAACGCTATTCATCTGTCATCAATCGACCCCTCAATTTGCAAATTTCAATATTACACGTGGAGCTAGCTGGTAACTACCTTACCTGTTGTACTTGTATCTCACCAAAGCCCTAATGCGTCAACAAACAAATCATGGTTGACCGCACTGTTTGGAGCACGCAATAAAAATCTGATATCTTTTCAAGAATTGTCAAAAAGAAGCCAAAGTCCGAACTTATTAATATATGATATGAGACCCACTTTCATTCAAAAATTTAAATTAATAAATTATACGTCAATTAGAATAATATTAATTGCTATACACCACACAAAATCTCAAATTTAGGAATCTCTAGCACAACTAATATGTGCGTCCTAACAATCTCCCCCTCATGTTCCCTTATCTCAATTTGAATCTCCAACTCTCACATTCATTCATGTTCCCTTTCTCCAAATTGAAATATGAAGGTTGCTCCCAAATCGCATTGCTATAACATAACGCCCACCTACCCAGAAATCATGTTGATCATGAGATTGATTCATGAGATATTCACCAAATATTGAAAAACAGATTAGGGGGTAACGCACCAATCAATCAGTAGCTCTGCTACCATTTATTAAGAGCATGTGCCAATCGATTATTGGCTTTGATATAAAGGAGGCAGATCGTGCGGATGATGACTTCACCACGCCACTTCAAGCTAATCCCTCTTGCGAAATGCAGGGTATCGTCGTCGATCCCAAATCCGAGCCCACGTTCATGAACACCTCCCGTTTTTTCTTGCACTTGGTGCATGAACGGATGACTCGGTGCATGAACGGATGACTCGGCCGCCCGCGATCTGATGGGACGAATTCGCGGTGCTAATTCATGCTTGCTGATTTGGCAATCGGCATGCCATCGATCCTGCCGATGGAGATGGCTATTTCGATTCCTTCGACTGACGAACAGCAAGATTAGTCAAACAAGGGCGATGTTCGGTATATTTAAATTACCTAAATAGGTTTTTGTCTTGTTCGATGATCTTTTTTTCAATCACCTGGACGAATAAATAGAGAGTTGCCACAGTTGACAAGAGCGATGCTGGCTAATCATTGAACCTAAAACGCAAAATGACGTGAAAGTTATTAATATTAAAATAAGTGGATTATATCCAACTCCCGATATGGATTGATTGCGCCGCTTATAGTATTATCACTATTGCATTGCATGGTAAGTGCTGCGAGAACGTAACTTTTGCATTTACACAAATTACACTGGCCTTTTTTGAGTGAGAGGTCAAATCGGAGGTAACAGGATTTGCCTTCAGTTATCATTTGTACTTGTAAATTACCCGTTCCTTGAGCACAACGTGAATTAAGTATATGTAATAATTCCAGTTAATTTTTCTTTGCTTAAAAACTACTTTCATTGAAATGATACTCTAGCAAGAACCCCAAAGGGAGGGAAAAGTGCCAAAAAAAGTCCTAAACCTTTTGCATTTGTGCCGATTTAGTCCTAAACCTTTTTTTGGTGCCGATTTAATCCTAAACCTTTTTACGTTGTGCCAATTCAGTCCTTTCCGGCCAATTTGGCCGGATTTTGCTGACTGGACGCCGGCCGGCTGACGTGGCCTTGTCGGCGCTGACGTGGACAACTTTTAATAATATTTTAATATTTTTAAATATTTTTTATTTTTATTTTTATTTTTATTTTTATTTTTATTTTTATTTTTGTTTTTATTTTTTTATTTTTCCTCCAACCGGTCGCCGGTCCCGCGACCGGCGAGGGCGAGGCCGACCTCGCCGGCCACCTCGCCGATCCGGCGAGGCGAGCCTCGCCCATGGCCGGCGAGGCTCGACCTCGCCCAGATCCGGCGAGGGAATGGCCGTCCCTCGCCGGATCGGCGAGGTCGAGCCTCGCCGGCCATGGGCGAGGCTCGTCCTCGCCCGATCCGGCGAGGGCGAGCCTCGCCCATGGCCGGCGGGGCTCGACCTCGCCAGATCCGGCGAGGTGGCCGGCGAGGGCGGCCTCGCCCTCGCCGGCCGCGCCTGCGGCCTGTCGCCGGACCGGCGACCACTGGAGGGAAAAAATAAAAAATAAAAATAATAAAAAAAAAAAAATATTAAAATATTATTAAAAGTTGTCCACGTCGGCGCCGACAAGGCCACGCCGCCGGCCGGCGCCCAAAAGAAAATCCGGCCAAATTGGCCGGAAAAGACTGAATTGGCACAACGTAAAAAGGTTTAGGACTAAATCGGCACCAAAAAAAGGTTTATGACTAAATCGGCACAAAGGCAAAAGGTTTAGGACTTTTTTGGCACTTTTCCCCCCAAAGGGAATATATAATTGAGAACGCAAAATTGATCCTTGTTGTCCATAAACTTTCTACTAAGAACAAGTCATGAAGAATCATATTTTTATTTGGGCGGATATACACTTTTAACTATTTGTTTTATTTTCCCTTTTTTGTTGATCGTGAAAGAATACTTCTTGACACCTATTATGCCATTCACATAAGAAAATATGCTATGCAACCAGTGATTATTGACATATATTAGATGTAATAATCAACCTTTTTTTATTACAATAAGGTCAATGCCTCTTAGAGGCATCGAGCATGTAAACAAATTTTAAAAAAGCCATATTAGCATACAATGAGTATGATACCGATGTGCAGTTCATGTATCATGTAACGTGTATGTGAATGAATACCTTATACCGTCCTCGGTTACTCAGGTTAAATCGCTCAATCCCCAACTACATGATTAAACTCGACTATGAATTGATCATGGAATAATATAAAAATAATTCATAAATCTATTGCATTAGGTACTAATTCAATCATAAAACTTTTTAATTGCACAAATTTAGTCCTAAACATTTTCATATTAGTATCAGTTGAGTCCATGTGACCGATTTAGGTCGAAAATCGCTAATAGACATCGACTACCCTACATGGCATGATCGACATTGACAGGGGCATTTTTAAAAATAATTTGTTGTTCTCTTCTTTTTATTTTATTTTATTTTTTTCCTTCACTTTGGCCAACAAAGGCAAACAAACCCTCGCCGGATTTGGCCTTGGGCCAAGGCCACCTTGCTTAGAGAAGGCGAGGTCACGATGGCCCCAATTGAGGTCATTGTGGCCTCATCAACCGTGGGCAAGGGCGCAAAGGCCCTGGGTGAGGGTTGGCATGGGTACCTAGCCAAAATAAAGGAGGAAAAAAGAAAATAATGATGAAAATAATTATAAAAATAAACAAAATAATTAAAATTTCAAATTTTGTTAAATTATTATTAAAAATGTTCATCAACGTCAGTTATGCCATATATGATAATTGACATTCCCATTAGCGATTTCTGATCTAAATTAATAGAATAAACTAAATTGGTACAAATATGAAAATATTTAAAACTAAATTAGCCTAATTGAAATGTTTAATATTGAATTAATACTGATACAATAATTTAGATATATATATTTTTTACCTTTCCTTTGTCTAATTGTTCATCAAGATAGCTAGCACAATTTTCAAGAGGTACCCACCATGTTAAATTCAGTTTGGGATTTATAAGGTACCCAATTTAGGCTTGTCTAGATTGACGAAGCCTTAAGCTCACCGCCCTGCATCATGGCCAATCGCTAGGCTGTTGGCCATCGCCAAGGCACGCAACTATCAGAGGAAGAAGGAGAAAGGAGAAGCAAGGAATAATATAAAAATTTTTGTTAACTAAGGACACAAAAATTAGGAAAATATTTGGAAAAATGTTTTTCAGTTTTTTCAAAGGGAAATTTATTTTCCTAAATTTAAGTTTTAGCATAAACACTTTTTGTTGATTACGAAATAATTTTACATTGACTCGTTAACTAAGCCTACTAGATGCCAAAAAACATTTTCTACAAAATAAATGCACCTTAAATAAATAATTTTAATGACACGATTACGCTCGCGATGAATTGATCATCTTATTTTCTATTGAGCAAACCAACACGATTCATCAACGAATACTTTATCAGTACAACCAACACGATTTTCACGACTTAGCCACTTTGTTAACTTCGGTTTGGGATAGCGTAAGGGTTCTCTCTCCTTTGTGAGGTCTTTGAAAAAGTCAACTATCCAAGTTTCATGAATTATATATTTTTCTTTTTTTCTTTTACCTAAGCGTCAATTATTTTTTTAATATAATTCGATTTGTTAGATGATCTTCTCCGCGGTCATCCGAGTCTGACCAAACCGGCGGCTGCACAGGTCCTGTGTCAGCACTTACTAGTTACTACTTCCCAAGTATCCACGCCTGTCTCGCCATTTTTTTTCATTAATCTGGATTTTCGAACAGTCAAACCCTCAACTCTCACTGGTCCACGTGGACGCTGTCCTCGCCACGTCACTGCTGACAGATGGTATTCTGCACTGGATTGAAGAAGTAGTATTTTTTGTGCATCCGATAAGTATGAAAGTTAGATGGATGGTGTGACGGTACAACTCCCCTCGACCGGTAGAGACTGGCCTATGTAAAGTATGAATTTATAGTGCGCTTTCATTTTTTTAATTAGTACGCACGTTACAATGTGATCAGTGACACCCACGACGGAAAAAAAAAATGCTATTAACTTATACTTGCAAGATTAAAATATTCCCAATTTTCGATTATTTAAAATGATGCACAAAAAGTTCTGCATGGAAATGGGCCAATTGCCTTTGATTTTTATGTCCATGTAAAGTGATGAATTCACTCTAATTATCGATTGTGAAACATAATCTCCAACTTAGGGCAAAGGAAACTAAGGTTCCGAGAATGTAAACTCTTTTAATTTGGGGGCTGTTCATCTTTTTTTTTTTTCTTTCCTTTGTTTAATTCGGAAAACTCAAAAGCAACATGGAGTTGTGTTTACCAGAAATGGTGTCATTTCCCCTTGCTAACATGTTTTTTGCACACACAATTGTTGTTAGTTGCGTTAAACGTTGCATAAAACGTGTAAGAATGTGAATCGAGCAAGGGTTTAAATACTTTTTCAGTACCATCTGAAAAGTGAAGATATTTTTATCCCCATAAGTGCAAACTAATGCATTTTTGCTTTAATTTTGGCCTTCACACGCATGCAAGGATCCATTGACTCACGTGTTTATATGACTGGCCATGTTTTTCTCCAATCACCTTTTCAATTGATATGATACCAGCGTCAATATCATCCACGTTTATGATTGGTTAATTTCCCGTGTCGGTGATGTCCATAATATATGAACCACCAACCATTAATCAATATGGTGGGTGGGGGAAGTTCTTTCGAATTGGATTCAACGAAAATTTTTGCTCTTTTGTTGCGACTGGGTAGCGTGTTTTCTGCTCAAAATTAGTCATACATTCGATTTAATACTAAATATTTTGATTATATCAATTGAATCTTAAATCTTTTTGTGTTGTGTCTATTGAGCCGATCCAATCATTCATGATCAGAAAATCGCTAACATGAACGATGATTATTTCATGTAACACGACCAACATTGATAATTTTTATTTTTTTATCAATTTTGTATTAAATTTACAATGGTTGGCAAGGTCTTCATTGCCCTAGCGAGGGCCTGGTGACCCTTGTCGGCCACAAAAATAAAAAAGAAAAGAAGGAAAGAGAAAAAAATAAATTAATAAATTAAAAATATATTAAAATATCATTTAGAATTGTTTGCGTTAGAGCTAATTGTGCTATGTAGAATGAGCAGTGTTCACGTTAGCAATTTACAGCCAAAATTGACTTGATAAACTCAATTAACAAAACGTGAAAATATTTATGATTCAATCGGCACAATCAAAAGGTTTATTACTAAAATAACAAAAATATAATAAGTTTAGGGTTTTTCGATAGTTCCTTTCCTTTATCTATAATATATGGATAATATTCATTTACCTTTCAAAAGATAGAGCAACGACCGAGGACGGCGACTGCATTTTTGTTCCTTGCTGGGTTGAAATTGCACGTGTAAATTACCTTTTTTTTTTCCAGATTACAATAGGGAATCTGTGGCGTGGTGAATTGGGGGATAATCTTCTAGAGAGAGAGAGAGAGAGAGAGAGAGGGGAAATTTCAGCGGAAGTTGGGACCGAACCGCGACGACTCCTCCACAGCAGGAGAGGCGAAACCAAAACGCGACTTTTCTCGATGGAGAAGAGAAAGTTCCGCGCACGCACCTCTTCTTTTGTCGCGAACCTCCTCGAAGCACCCCCTACTTCCTCTCCAAGGACTACTAAAATTCAGCGAAACCCTACTCAAAATAGAACGTAATAAAATAAAATAAAATGAATGATTAATGTGACAAAAATTCTCAAATTTGTATATTCATGATAAATTTATTTTAAGTTATTTTTTTATCATAAAAATCTTAAGTCAAGATATCTCGTGATAAATTTACATTTTCGTTAAATTTTACTAACAAATTACTGAGTTAAATAACACGTCGTAGTTGGTAGGTGATGTTAATTCAATTTAATGAAAAGTAATTGAGAATAAATTTGTCACAAAAATATTTAAGTTAAATTTATCACATATGTATCGATTTAAGGTTTTTCTTGATATTAACCTTAAAATGAAATGAATTTTCGAAACAAGGTATATATGACGTCAATTTCTGCCCGGCAGTGTATCATGCCGACCTCATACGGTCTGGAAGAGAGAACCGGTCCACTTTGCTTCTAGTTACGCACACCGCCCCCTCTGAGCTCAGTCAACTGCTTGACGTTTGACTTTCGACCGTCGCCGCGGAACCGAAGGAAAGGTAAGACTGGGCGGACCGAATTCATCCGCCCCCTTTTCCCACTCTCTCGAAGCTCTGCTGCTCTAATTAACGTGCTAATCAGGGTAGATAATACGTAATTAAACCCACACGGGCCCCGCAGTTTGGAAGGGCGGCGACCGAGCGACCGAGCTTGCAGATTGGGGGGGAGGGGGCTGCCGTCGCCGGCGGCAGCTGGTGAGGAATCTTCCGAACCGCGTGGGTTGGGGAGGTTGAGAGACTTGGTACGCCCTTGTTGACTTGGACCACGTCTCTCTCTCTCTCTCCTCTCTCTTTGGAGTTTGACCCACTCACTCTTTAAAATATAGAAGACATAAAGGCAGGCACTCCCCCCCTAAGTGGATCTCAATTAACTATGATAGTCCTCCCAATCGCATAACGAGGACACGAAACTGATGTTCGTTCTGATGGAACCAAATTTCGCCCGGTACTTTCCTCGTGGATTCTTTGTAAAAGCCGTAATCGGACACGTCCCTCTTATCCGAATACGCATTTGAAACCCATTTGTCTTATACGACTAATTACAGCGTACGCCACTGATATAGAAAGGGAATTTTCATGGACAGTGTCGTTCACCGTCGATTTTTGAAATCAACCCTCGACTCAATGGTGGAAAAGGCTGCGCGAGTGAAGATATTTCTTTTTCACTGGCGGTGTATGCTCTGATTTTTCTTGTTAGATGTGAATGGATGGATCGATTTTCCAAACAGCGGTGTCGAAGATAAGCATCGAGTGCACGTGGTGGATCTTGAGAGACGGAGGGGGAAAGATTTGGTGCGGGCAGGTTATTCAAGTTACACGTTTTTGGCCCGAAAGAGAAGAAAAGAAGCTCTCCATAGATGGACTTTCGGCAAAATTGCTGGCGGTCCACCAAACTCAAGAACCCTCACCGCCTAAATTTCACCAACCCAAAAAACACCCATCTCAATTTTATTTCATTTTCTTGCCGTAATTTCTCTTCTTCTTCTTCTTCTTCTTTTTTTGGTTGGCCCAAGCGAAATAGGACTAAACACCGGGGGGCCCACCCTCGCTAATGAAAACGGAATAATGTGAACGCAAAACACACGCACACACAGCTTTCCCCACTTCACTCTCCCCACCTTCCTTCCCTCCACTTGTCACGCAACTTCCTCTCTCTCTCTCTCTCTCTCTCTCTCATCGCGTTTTGTATTATATAAAGCCCCAAATACCTCACTTCACTCATTCACTTCCATCGAAGAAGAACACCTCAGAATCAACACCACCCCCCCAAATTTCTCTCTCTAAAATCCCACACCCCAACCGCCACCCTCAAACTTTCTCTTCCTCTCTCTTCCTCAGTGTCAGCCATGGCTTTGGAGGCCCTCAGCTCCCCCACCGCTCCCTCCGCCCCGTTCCAATTCATGAAGGACTCCTCCCCGCCGCCGCCGCCGCCGCCTCCTCCTCCTCCTCCGCCTACGACCTGCCGCTCGCCGAGCCCTGGGCCAAGCGCAAGCGCTCCAAGCGCCCCCACAACCCGCCCTCCGAGGACGAGTACCTAGCCCTCTGCCTCATCATGCTCGCCCGCGGCGGCGCCGGCCGGACCCTCCTCCCGCCGCCTCCGCCCGCGGTCGCTTCCGACGCGGCCAAGGTGACCTACAAGTGCCCCGTCTGCGACAAGGGCTTCCCTTCTTACCAGGCCCTCGGCGGCCACAAGGCCAGCCACCGCAAGCTCGCGTCCGCCGCCGCCGCCCCCGCCGCCGCCGCTGGGGACGACCAGCCGACCACCTCGAGCACCTCCGCGGCGACGACCTCCTCCGGCGTGTCCGGGAAGGTCCACGAGTGCTCGATCTGCCACAAGATCTTCCCCACCGGCCAGGCGCTCGGCGGGCACAAGCGGTGCCACTACGAGGCCCCCGTCCCCGCCCCCGCCCGCGCCTCCTCCTCCGCCCCATCCGCCGCCCCCGCCCCGGCCGCCAGCGGGGTGAGCGTCTCGGAGGGCGTGGGGTCCACGCACACGCAGAGCCAGGGGCACCGCGAGTTCGATCTGAACATCCCGGCGCTCCCGGAGTTCTCCCCCAGGTTCGTTGTCTCCGGCGGGGTCGACGACGAGGTGGAGAGCCCGCACCCCTCCAAGAAGCCCCGGCTCCTGGCGCCGGTCGTGAAGATGGAAGCGGCCTGAACTGGGTCGGCTCGAAAACGCACAGAAACCACGCCAAAACTCGGCGATTTGGAAACGGGAATTCGATCGAGCTTCAGATAGGAATAGAGAAATATACTAGAAACGATTGGTTTTTGTTCTTTCTCTTCTTGTTTGCTTGGTGATGCTGGACTTCTTTCTCGGGGAAGGAGGTGTACATACAGCTTCCAACTGTGGGTAGTTAGCTTTGCTTAGTTCGTTTGAAGTCGGTTTGATTCATTGATTGGTTGAAAATTCAATTCATTTCGATTTCCATTACTTCGCCCGCTTCGCTTCCCACGTTTTTCGATCTTTGCTTATTACAATACTATCATTCAATTCGCTGCCAAAAGCTGAAGACCCGAGTGGGGTTGCGACCGGGCGAGAAGAATCGGTCGATCAGCCCGCTGCTGATCTGGTCGCTTCTCCGCCGGTTCAAGCGATACGAAGCGTGCGAATCTGGATGTTCCCGGAAGCTGCGCGAGGTCTGCGGTCTCCGGCGGCGGCGGCGTCGGCCCGTCGAAAGGAGCCCCGGATTGTTGGGCGGCGGTGTATGCAGCTGGAAAACTACGGCGAGTTGCGTAGCCGTTTCGGTCGGTTATGGCGGCGATTTTCCATCCATCGATTGGAGGAATTGCTGTTCCATTTCGATTTCAACATTCGACCCCCCAACTTGCTTCCCACGTTTCGGATTTGTTTATTTATTTTTTTAAAATTTTTCTGCGGGGGATTAGAATAATTGATTATACAATTCAGTGACGCGCGGGCAAGTGGTTGGTCGAATCCGGTTAACGATCGGTTGAGCGATCGGGCTCTGGACGAAGTCGTTTGCCTTTTTTAAGGGTGGAAGCGAAACCGCGGGAAGAGTGCGTGAATGCTGGACCCGGTCGTCCCCGGACGCGCATGGGGCATTGCGAGAGACACGGCTCGTGGCGACGACGATGACGGCGACGATGGCGACGGCGACGGCCGGGCCATCTGATGAGGACCCCAGAAAGAGGGTCGCGTTCGAAGCATCTGGTTTTGGGTTGGTCATGCTCAAGAAAGCGAACATGGGTTTTCCCCCCGTTTTGTCACACATATGGGGATTAGTGATTTCCTATCGAAAATTGACCCGTTATCGAGCTTATGATTTGGGTCATGGAAGAAAGATGGGGTTTTTACGAGTTTGGATCCACCCAACTTAAAGCACGCGTAGGCTTTATTTTACTCCCTCATATCATGGCACATAAGGGATAAGAGGACATGAACTTGGTAAATTTTGGGAAAAATTATCAAAAAAATCATAAATCTACTACACTTGTCGAATCAATTAGATCATAAATTTTTTAATTATAACGATTGAATCCTAAACTTTTTGACGATTTCTCATTATAGTTCACCCAGCAAATTTTGATTGGAAATTGTTTACGTGACACCTGGCCCATCTTACATGGCGTGATTGGTGTTGACGTGCATAATTTTTTTAAATAAAAAATTTAAATTTTTTTTGTTCTTTGCTTTTCTTTTCTAATTTCTCATTTTCCTTTCTTCATTTTCTTTTTTGGGATAAGTGGATTAAAAGTACTAAAACTTATTACAAAAGTACAATTTAATAATAAAGCTTATAAAAAGTGCAATTAAATCCTAAAACTTATCAAATTTGTGCAATTGAGTTTTTAGTTAACTCTATCAAAAAATATTTTCTCTATCCTACGTAACAATAACATGGTTAAACTATGAAATATAAGGTTTTTTTCTTCTTCTTTTTTAACGACGCCGTTTTGGTCTATATCTAAATTTTAATACAAATTTTATTTAAATTAAATTAAAGATAAGATATTTTTTTTAAACGGTGAGAGATTTAACCTAATGGAATCAATGCATGTATTCTTCCGTGCGAAAATAGTGTGTTTGAACATTATCGATCCAACAGATGGAATCTTAAAATTTTTAGCTTTACTATAAAATAGGTATAGATCTACGGAATCTCAAATCTTTTTTCATTGTAATGGAAAATGGGGTAAGTACTTCCTTATGTTCTCAAATTTTCATGAACAATAATGGATTTGACCGTCTAGTTAGTACACTTGATAAATAATCATAATCATCGTTGGAGAAAATTTATGATGAATTATATTATAGTATAAAGACGTCAGTGATCTCTATTCTTTATCCTCTTAAACAAACCATAGTTGTGCATGATATATGAAACTTTATATTTAAAAATTTGTATATAGAGAAAATATGCATGTGCCAATAATGACTTTCCTTACTGACGGCCATAGTGGACCTTGAAGATGGTTGAAAAAAGCTTGAAAACGAACATTTAAACAATATGAAAGAAATTAGACTAAAGACCGACAGAAAGAAAAGTAGCAATCGAAGTGAATATTTTTAACATTCTGAAAAATTAAATCAAACTAAGAAAGGAAACTATTGAAAATTTATATAGTTGCCTTAATATATGGAGTTTTTATGGAAATAAAATAGGGAATTATCACCACATAAAAGGCAAAGAAATGATTTTAATGCCTATTAAATTTGTGATTGACCATTCAGATTTTGAATTTAATAGTAGAAAGAAAATGAATGCTGATATTGGATTTAAAATTATGCAAATAATTAATATTTTTGCGGAGGTGACGTCTAGTTGGCGGCTATTATTGTGGAGAAAATATTAAGATCTTTCTTATAATGAGGAGATAATTAGAAGATACAAAGAATCAAGAAGTTTTAAATCACATTCGGCTTTGAGAAACTTGTAGAGAGAAAAAACTCTCATTGGAAACTCTTTTCAACCGCCCACGTGCCCGTTTTGATTAAGTACTTTTCCAAGAAAGAATGAATGCTCATCTGGACTTCTTTTTTTTGGGGTAAAAAAATGCTCATCTAAACTTACAAGATGAATTAAGTTGAGCTACTTATGAGTAACTCAAGCTCTGTTTAATGGTTACTTGAGATCAATTTATCCAATTTCGAATCAAGTCGAGCCGTGAGTATCTTGTCTACTCTTGCTTAAGATCTTCGATTGTTGGCTCAACAAGGTTGTGAATCTAGTGAGCTTCCATAGTATTGGGAGCTTGACCTCAATCTTACCCAAGTTCAAATAATGCGGGTATATTTCAAAGTTGAAAATATTATGGAAGCTCAAATTCCTTCGTGCTTGATTCCAATTGAGATGAACCCGAGCATAAATTTTAATCCTCGATCTAGTTCTAGTCAAGTTGTGAGTGTTGAGCACGCAAGTTGAGTTGAGCTCGGTTGTTTGGGCTCGATTCAAGTCAATTATATACCTAAACTAGATAAGGCACATTTCCCCTAACTTTTAGTCTACTCATAAGAGGGGGAATTATTTTTTGTACTAAAATCATAATTAGAAAATCATATTGTCGCATCGAAACTTATCTCGCCGCCCTTTTAGCATTTCATCTACACGAACATGCTCTCACACCAAAATAGAAAGTGGTCTAATCAGGCACAAAAGAAGATGGGGAGAGCCATGATCAATGCATGAATTAGGTGGGGCTCCCCATATGTGCACATTACACATGGGATGACCAAACGAAATTCCTCACTCGCGCAACCTTTTCCTGGTCGCCCATCCACATACCGACTTTGATTCTTGACCGTAAAATGGCACACTAGAAAAGTGCCTTAATGAATACCTAATCACTGAAAGTTCAATACCCCTTTTTTCTAATCGGGTTCCCCTTGTCCAGCTCGAGTAAACAAAGCGACCCCATTTTTTTCAATGGCCGAGGCTGAAGCCAAGTGGCAGGGCGAGCAAAAGAGAGGCTGCTAGAACAGGTCAAAAATGCTGCCATTCAACCACTCATCAGTGGCGCAATTTGGCCAACAGAAGAAACCACAGTGACAGCGGCATCACTTGTATTATTAAATGGATCGCCTGGTCGGCCGAGAAATGAGAAAAGAACCAGCCATTTTCTAGTAGGAAGTCGGCAACTTGGGTTGGCCGTGGTAGGCCACAGGGCAGCAAGTGGAAGAGAGAGGAGATGGTCGTGTGACCATATTCCATTTCCTTTCGGCTTCTTATAACTTTACACCACTTTCCGTGTCCCGAACTTTAGAGCCGCCGATTCTGTCATGTGAACTTTTTGGACACTTGGAGTTACGTATTAGATGAGTAGAGTGGGATTTGCTGACCAAGAAACAACATAGACAAATCTGATCTTCATTGGATTACATCGAAAGCTACTACTTCCGCGTTCTTTTTTTCCTTTCGGGAATATGGATTGGGAGTTTGAGCCTTATTACTCTTTTGTGAAAAAGAATGAATTTCCAAAGGTCCAATCACCTTTCGTATAAATGGGGTGTTCTGTCAATCTGTATCTTTTTTCTTTTGTTTCTTTTATTAACTTGTTGTAAGGATCTCATCTTTTCTTTTTTCTTTCTTTTGTTGGTTTAAAAATGATTTATTTATTTATTTATTTTTATGTAAGGATCTCATCTTCTTTTAAAGAAAAGATCTGAGACAAAAAAGAGAACTTTTGTATCAAATCCATGTTGGAAGCAAATTTAGATTTCTTTCAAAAAGCGGAACCCTTATAATTTAAGAATAGATTAATACCACGAAAAATCTTAAACTGATATATTTATGACAAATTTATCCAAAATTAAAAAAAAACCTAAGCTATTACATTTTTGATAAATTTACCTCAAATTCATACACTTATGATAAAATTTACAATTTATTACTTTTCATTAAGTATTATTGTCAAAAAGCTAAATTATATGACATGTAATAGTTACTTAGTGTACCAGTTTGAGATTTTACTCTTCATTTATCACAGTTAGACTAGTTTTATGGTTTTTTGTGATGTTAATCTAATTCAATTGATGATATATTTATTACAAATATACTGGTTTGGGGTTTTTAACAGTAAAAAAATTAGTTTTGGGTCATAAGTATACCGATTTAGGTTTTTTTGTAGCCATTTGGAATAAATTTATTATAAGTATATCAGTTTGAGGTTTTTGGTGGTCAAAAAATTAGTTTGAGATAAATTTGTTACATGTGTATCAGTTTAGGTTTTTCATGATATTAACCCTTTAATAATTTCCAAAGTAAAGATAAACTTTTTGACGTACAATTTCTTCTCCTACCTATTTTGTTCTTCAACCCTCACCAACACACTACAGAATGTTTAGTGCGTTCTTTTTCCTTTTCCAGAATTATAAGTTTGACATTTATTAACACTAGATAGTTTCTTATTCTTACTCATTTTGGGCAATTTGTGATTTCTTTTTTACAAATTTTACATGATACATTTGCCATCTTAGAGGGATTTTTTTTTTTTAAATCAAGGAACTTATTGGTTTATTGATTGTGGGAAAACTACAAATAGATTTTTAAGAAAATGGACTTTCAAAGTTTAACTAATTTGTCGGCCGATTTCTTTTGAGATACCTGTTGATAACAAAAATTAATTAAAAAAAATTAGCTGCACCATAGTTAAAATTTCGGCACCCACTCAAAATCCTAACTTCATCACTGTTATATTGGCATCGTGCTATTGAAGTAACATTTATATAAGGATATCGGTTTAGTCATCATGAAAGCAGTCAAAACTAACATTCTCGAACCCGGGGAAAGTTCAAATTTTCAGAAAAGTAGGACGGGAGAATAAGAAAAAATAGTGTAATTAGAGCTCCTTCTTCTTCTTCCACCTCTTTTCTCTTTCCAGACAGTTGGGCATACTTTCCTTCATCTCCCTTTGACGACCTCGCATTTCTACTGTAGGAAAGTGCAACTCACAAATCTAGTAAGGCCAAGGAGATTCCTTCCACGCTACGCTAAGGGCCAAGTTCTCTGCACCTCTTGACCGTACGCCGAGACTGACTTAACGCTAAGGAAAATGGGCTCTTCTGGTTTGGTGGGCTGAACGCACGTTTTTCACGTCACAAAATACACGACATCCCACGAAAAAATTTCATACTAATCTGTAAGCAATATAACTTTTTAGCATGCGCCAAAAACATGGAAACATCCCCGCAATTTCAAACCCTATTCTAGAGTGGCGTCGATTTTATTCGTCTCATGACTCCAGGCTTTTCAAAACGGGCAATTGTTCATGCATGTGAGCATATATAATTTATTTTACGATTTTGTTTTCACTTTAGACAGTATGTTTTAAGTTTTTGCAGGAAATTATATGTAAATTAACTTTTATTAATTGAGCAAAAGGAAAATGTTTTGTCGGCTGCACTGTATATTAGTAGGACAAGAATAACGTCAGGAATATCAGATGATTATCTCATCACTTTGTAGATTGACACAACAAATTCCAATCAAGACTCGATCAAAACAACTTAATAGAGCAGGTGATTATCTCTATTTGCATTCTCCTATTCCAAACTTAAGTGTTTTTGGCCTCTGCAAACCAAGGCCATTAAGCCTTACAGGAGGTGTATTTGATCATCAGTCCAGAACGCACCTTTCCTTAGTCGGCTTTACACGCAACAACGACCCAAACCGGTAGCCAAGATTGATTGACGATCAAATGTATGCATCTGAGGCTATCGACCAAGGAAGATGTGGTATGTAAGATCTTATTCATGTCGATGATTCTATAACATTCAAAAAGGCAATGAGAAAGATCAAGGTAAATGAAATTCTACGGCCTTGGTCAAGGCGAAACTAGTAAGTGATTAGAGCCGCTAATACAAATGGAGATTGCCTCCAAAGACTATAGGCAGAAAATCTTTGAGGACTGAAACTTCACAATGGACTACTGTATATGCTTTTTACAAAACATGCCGAAGATCTATGCGGCAAGTGCCCTAGAGAGCAGAAAAAGAAGCAACCCACTACAAGTCTGTATTTCTTCTCCATTCCTTTTCTGTTCCCAGGCCAGCTCTAGAAAACAAAAGGAAACATGCCTTATATACACTTCCTTGGAACCTATAGACAATCCGTGTAGAACCTAGAACCTAGACTAGATGTTGAAACCACGGCCCTTCCTTTGGCACACTCGTAATGCCCATCGCCACATGCCTTCTCCTTCCCATGGATCATCATCCCAAAGAAAAGACGAAAGTTAAGCTCTTTGGTTTCAGTAGCCAAAACGGAATGTTCCATGCTGTTTTTTACCCCCAAATTGCCAAATCGTAGTACTGTTGTGAGATGTTAGCTTCAAACAGTATCAGTATCATGTTTCCGCTGAAAAGCTTGAGGTTGAGGGTGCAAACTGTACTTGTAAAAGGTGGGTTCTCAGGCTACTTTCATTTACCTGCCAATTAACTCAATTAATCAGTCTATATACTGGCTAGTCTCAATTTGGAAGAGGGCAAGGAAATTATAGGACTAGCTCATGGTTACTCTCTCTCTCTCTCTCTCTCTCTCTCTCTCTCTCTCTTATTATTACTACTGCTACTATGAGTTCCCCAGGGACTTGTGACACAACGCTAGTATGAGTTTAGCATCATTATTAATGCAGTTTCAACTCCAAATTCGACATGTAGAAAATAAAATGATATCGAATAACATTACCTGCATGGCAGCAATCGTTGACAAGAGATCTCTGCCTTGATCCAACATGCCACGCTCTTGTGATGTTACCCTTGCGAGTTCAGCTATGAGATCATTAACATTCCCAACCTATTTACAATTTTATAATAAAATAAATGAGCATTAAGTCAATTATAACATTGACAGGGAGATAGAGAGTTATTTTATGAGTTATTGAATGGACACATGGACATTATCTAAGACGAAATGTCTCAGAAATAGCTTTAGTTGAAAACCAGCCAAAAACAGTGTGTGGAGCAAAACTCATTGGAGCAGTTCTTATCAGTGAAGGTCCTCACAGATGTCTACATTGCAACCAAACTAAGAGGTTCTCCTTTAAAGTGTGGAAAATTGAGGCCCGTGGTCCTTTCAAGGAGTTGAAAATAGAATTGAGTAGCCATCCCTAACTATCATATCGGCAGTTCTCCTCACTCCATAGTTTGATTGAGCACGAACAGTGACATACGTAAGGGACCATTTTGAGCCAACAAATAAATAGAGGGGGGTTTTTAAGTTTTGGCAAAATTAGGTCAGAGAAAGCACTACCATATGCTGTAGTATTGAACACAAAGAACAAAGAGAATAATAGATTTTCTTTTCAGGTACTAAAAAGACCCTCATGGTGAACTTATGCCTACAAGTAAGCAGAATCCTAACTCTATTACATACAAAACTGAGCTAATCCCACCAACTAAAATGGGGATCGAGCATTACCCAAAGTAAAATAGTACAACCCAAAAGACTACAATTTTGTTAAACCACGGTCATGACAAAGTCATAAATTTCTAAAATGTCAACTTACTGCAAGCCGCTTGATTGTAGTTATGTTCTATTCTGATATTTCATGAAGGATTGTTAACGAGTGTCCTAGGGGCACTTGTTACCAACCAATTATAGAAACTTACAGTTTCCGATGCCTTATGCACAATCGGTATCTTGGAAAATTAAATTATTTCCTGGAAAGTATACTTTAGCAAGACCATGTATGAAATAGTAGAATATTTAGAGCAACAAACTCTTATCACAGGAAGTTAGCAACTAGCTAAGAAAATAAAGAGAAGCATATCATGCCACTTCATATAGGAGTACATAAAAACATGTATAAGACAGATCTGTCAGCACATGAACGCTCTCCCTAAGAGAGGTGAAGCACTTAAACCCAAACAAAAGAAATCCTCATTACCCACTAGGTACCATGTCCTCAAGATTCCCTTCTAACACAAGCTTCACCAAACAGAGACTTATGTATCAAATTGGAAAGTAAAATAACTCATTTTCATAAGGAAATAAAGATTACCTCTGAAGAAAATAAGCAGATGGAGGACGCCATGGTCTGCATTACCTCAACTGCTGAAGAAATAGCATTCTTCATTTTCTGTAGGTCAACCTGAATATCAAAGAATGTCATTAACCCATCTTGATGCGCATTTAAATCAATGATTCTGTCAGGAGTTTAGTAGCAAATTTTAGCACATACCCTTGCGCCTCCAATGACAGGAAGGCGAAGAGTGCTAGCCCGCAAGGCTTCATTGGCTCCTGACAAAGAATTTGAGTAGTCTTGATCCATCGAAGCCCATTCTTCCAAATATCTAATCTGTTCTCCAGAAGCGTAAACATCAAATTAAAACTTGTAGGAGATGGGGGAAAATAACAGTGAAAAGATCTTCTCTCCGCTCAAGTATACAACAAGTGATTCCATAAGTTACGCAGGGAACAGGAAATTAATATGCTTTGACTATTTCATACTAGTATTCATTTACTTTTAAAAAAATTTATTCAGTATCCAAAAGGACTCAAACACTAAAAGCAAGTACAAGCTAATGATTAAACACAAAAGCAAATTCAAACACACTCTAAAGTTCACAATGCTCAATTCACCCGAGACATTTTTAATTTCTGAACTAATACAACTTCTCCGAGCTAGTCCCTCCACTTTCAAGCTTAATAATGGATCAATAAAGGCATGTTTTCATGTAGCCACATCTGAACTACAACAGTTATTTTACAAGCAGATCTTACTTGTCCATGGACAACAGAGGTTAACTTCAGAATTTGCCTCTGCAACTGTAACTCGATTCTTTTGGCTTTAACAGATTCTCGAAGCTTGAAGATGCTCATCCAGGCACTGTAGATGCTTCTCTGGCAAAATAGAGGATGAAAGGGACATTTAGTCATTGAACTGTTGAGAAAACCCTGATAGATCTAACACTACTCATAATAAAGTTGAGAATATAGAAGCAAGGTATTGCACAGTTAGGCTAAACGGATGCAGTCATTGCTACTAGATCATGTCTCAAGTACACAAGATGCTGGAAGAATGGTATACCTCCCCTATTCCAGGGTGTGTTCAGGAGAACCAACAGATGCACAACACGTGAATTTCTTTAAACTACTCAGTGTCATGCCATTACACAAATTAATAACAGAACAAAGCTTAACTCAAGCATGCTCAGTTTAAGTGTCCATGTGAAGTGAAAGTCTAGCAAGTACATCTTCAAATGGGTTCCTCATTCAATCTCATGCCCCTAATACTGATGCTCAATAGAGACCTCTGCTTTATAAATGAGACAATATTCATCATATCACCCTTAAACATTACGAGAGGTAGTAGCATCTTCACGTGAAGCTTTTGGATTTCTTTTCCCATTCCAGGTCCACTGGCACTAATTTTCCACAGTCAGTAACTTGATGATAATGTCAGCAGTACTCAATTCTTTCTTCATTAATAACTGAAGGATCAAAACATTTTCACTTAAGCTTTTAATTCCAACATCAATAGTCTGTAGCTCCAGTGTCCATCTTTGGATCCATATATCAGAAATTTACCAAGAGTCCTTTAGGATGGCTTCTCATTCCCCTCACAAGTCTTGACTTGTCTAACTATTCCAGAATCTAGATAATTGTTTCTTCTTGTATTATTCTCTGATCAAACAGGTTTAGTAACATTTAGGACATTCTTCTCGTTATTGCTCATCACTTCAATTACCACCAAATTTTATCAAAATTACACCCATCTTTTTTCTGTGGTCCCAAGTTCATTATAAGCATATAAATAACTTTCACAGACTCGCTTCAAAATAACAAATCTCCAACATACTGTGTGCACATTTTGACCTGCTCCTCCTGTCAATTAAGAGAGAGAATTCACTGCAAAACCACCCAGTACTCTCTCATTAACTGACCAATCAGATTAAAAAGAAAAATAAGATTTGTAGTCAACTCATTTGCCTATACATGTGTGTGCCCATATTTTCTAAACTATATAAACATATAGAGATTCCCCTGTATCTTTCAGCAAGAATTTAGCATTACATTTATTGAAACTTCTATATAAGGACCATGCACTCAATTCATGGAGCAATTTCATGGACCAACCACCCATTCAAGCTCGAATACTAACCAGCAACAGTTTGTCTCGCATTTTCACAAGTTCAATGCAACCATCATGATAGGTTACCCTATATCCAAGTGCCAAAATGGGCATTTCTTCGTGGAGAATTATGCACAAAAGTAAAAGAACAAGGGTTTGGCTTGGTGGACATCCCAGCCTCACCAAGATTTAGATCTCTTGGGTTTGGCTATTGTCTTCCACTTCCTTCGATCTTATAAAAGGGAGGTTCTAGGGGCCAAAGCAATCCATACAAAAGCCATTGCATCGTCAAGCATATCATATGCCATGTCCTCTGTTTCTTCAATTCATTTTTTTCAAGCTCTGTGTACATTGCTTGCATGTAATAAAAATGAAGCTCCAGAAACAAAATTATGCCCAACCCAAATTCATTTGATGCATGTCTATGGATCCTATACTTCTTATGCATGACAATCGATTAATTTCACTTCCGGCAGTGCTAATAAATAATCAGAAATGACCAATCCAGTACACAAAATTCAGCATAAACCAAAAGCAAAATGTTTTCAGAAGTACATTGTGCCCTTCTGATGAACCTACTAAAACCACTTAGTGATGATGAAACGCAGCAATTCAATGTGTAGAATCCAGATTAATATTTTCACCCTTTTAGGACAAAATTTGGCTTACGTAGTCATACCTCTGCGTCTAATGTCTGGGCAGTCAGTGCTTCATCTGCTCTGGCATTCACAAAACGCCATTGCAGAAGACGGTTATGCAGCAGTCTCAAAACGTGTGCTTCAACTATACGGTTCTCCCCAATCTTCCCTCTCCTAGCCTCAGCAGCAAAACTCAAGATGGAAGGTATATTATTCGCACTAATATCAAGAGGAGTTCCTGCCACAGCATTCCTCGCCCAAGAGGGGCTTAGTCCTCTAGGGGATGATACTACCAAATGAGTAAGTTTACTTGGCGATGCTGGTCGAACTGCCTCACGGATGGGAGATGCCTGTCCCCGGCAACTCATAAGCCCTTTCGGAGAAGAGACTGGGCTATCGAAACCAGGCTTCTTAGGCACGACAAGTTTTGGTGTGGAGCCCATTTTTAGCACGGGGCTAGTCAACAACGGGGTGCCGACCTCCGGTTGACGTCGCACCCTGTTAATTGTCTCTTGCCAAAACCTTGCCGGTACCACAACTCCTCTAGGCCCATGCTGTTCTTGTCCACCATCACATTCCTGAACTCCTCCTTTAGTGCTACCAGAAGACACACTCTCATTATCAGAAGAACTACACTCGGTGCGTCCCTTGGATTCTTGCAAACCTGAATCTCTTTTACCGTTTACCTCGTTAGCTTTTCCCAGCACATGATCACTTGAATCAGAGTCACGCAATCGTCCATCCAGTGAAGCCCTAACGTCGATCATCATTGACGTCTGCAATGCCCTAACTACATTCCCCCTAGATCCGCCCGTCCTCCTTCTATCGTCACCGAAATCCACACTCCTGCTCAGGAAATTCTCCTGTCTCGACCTTCCCGGCCACCTCTGCTTCTCCGCCGGCTTAGAATTCTCCAAATGATCCCTCCGCGGAGTCGCTGCGGTCACAGGTTTCCGCCTCTCCGGCGTCCCTTTCCTCGTGCTGCTCGGAGCCGGCGCGGACTTCGCTTTGCTGACCGGAAGCGAGTACGACTCTCCCTGGAACGACACCGACAAGCTCCGAGCGGAAGTGAACAGCAACTTCTGCGCCGCGGTCATCTCACCGCCCTTCCCGCCGCCGCCGCCCCTCGAATCAGCCGTGTTAGGCCGGGGCGTCACCGGTCGCCTCTCCGCAGACTGGGACCGCCTAGCCGCCGCGGAGCTCGGCGTCGCCGTCGCCGCCGCCCTCCTCGAAACCAGAGGCGACGGGCACCTCCTGGAGGAGGAGCAAGACGACGCGGAAGAGGACGTGGACGAAGCGGAAGAAAACGTGGTAGTAGTAGTGGTAGTCGTCGTCGTCGTGGTAGAAGAAGCGGAGGAGGACAAGTAGCGAGAAGTGACCTCTCGGCCCTTAGGCCGGCGAGGGGCGAGCGCATTGTCCGGCTCGGAAGGCAGCAGCGGCGGCCTCGAAGGCCTCGCGCGACCCGCACCGCCTCCTCCTCCTCCTCCTGGTCCTCCTCGACCCGTCGCCCTCGCCGCCGCCGCCGCCGCCGCCGCCGCCTTGTTAGGGTTCACCGGCGTCGACACTGCAGCCACCATCGCGCTCGGCGGAAGCCGGCTCCCGGAATCACATGCGAGGGGGAGAGAAACCGCGGCTCCCTGCGAATCAAGCCACCATCAAGAGGGAGCTGACCCGGCTCCAGAGCAGCAGAATCCGACGGGAACGTCGGCGTAGAAGAGAGGATTTCGTCGCGAGGATCGAGGGAGAGCGCGATCGGAGATGACCGTTACGACTGGCCGGAAGAGAGAGAGAGAGAGTGAGAGTGGAGTGGTCTTAAGCGTTTTGGGCGAGATTTCGAGGGCATAACTGTCGAGTTAAAGAGAGGAGATCACGCTGCCCGCGTGCGTCAGCACGCGAGAGCTGGAGGGGTAAAAGGGGGAATTCATGGTGGCGTCCGGGAGCGGCAAGGCGTGTAGGTAAGGGCAGTTTGGGTAGTTCGGGGGAAGCCGGAAAGAGAGCCGCGGGGGTAAGGGGCGACACGTGGCGGGCGCTGTGTGGGGTCGCACGCCCTCTCTCTCTCTCTCGGGGGTGGAATTGGGATGTCGTCGAGTCGAGTGAATCTTCGGAGAGACGTTACGCTACCGGGCAACGACATCCCACGTTTTTTAAAAAAAGCGTGGATTTCTTTTTTTTCTTTCCTTTTGGAAAAAAGGGGTTTGGTTTTCGTCAATTTCCTTGTTTCTTTTTTTTCTTCTCTCTAAATGTTTCTTTTTTGGGAAAAAGAAGAAGGTTGACGTGATGGAGAACATTACGTAAAAAAGAAAAAAATGAGGGGCGAATAAGAGAATTTTATATGAAAATTTATATAAAATAATTAATATATAACCATATCTCATATATTATCATCATCGAGAGACGTCAGCATTCTCTCATTCGATGAATCCATCCTAATGAAAAATGTATATCTCAAAACCCGTTTCTTTTTCCACCCAAAAAAACTATTTTCATTAATTAATTGAGTTGAATTTATTAGACATATATTTATTTTGTAATAGAAAATGAACTTTTCAAAGATGTAAAAGCAAACTGACCAAAAAAAAAAAAAAAAAAAAAAGATGTAAAAGCAAAAAATGTTTGTGAAAAGCTGAGAGAAGAGAGGGTCTGAATTTCAATGCGGAAATGAGACGAAGGAAGGACTTTTGCATAGATTGGACGCTAATGAAACCGATGCATCGTGGGATCCCAATTAAGCAATTTTGATGTGATTATGAATCTTGGGCATTTAATTTTCGTTTTATTTTCACGTAAAATTTCCCCAATCGCATTCATTGAAGATTGTGGCATTTTCCGATGGTGATGCAAAATTATCAACACCAAACATAATGACATATGACACAAGCGCCACCCAAGAAAGTGCTTGATGTATATAGTCAACGACTTCGAGTTTTTTATTTTGGGTAGGTTGACACTAAATATCTTCCTTACATTGCACGATCAAAAAACCTTTTGAAGCCATTATGGCTTAAAGGTTCTGAATTTTTCACTACCGACTTGGCTAAAGATAAGCTGAAAAATTAGGAAAGATATAATTGAAGTCACGATCAAAATACGATATTTTTTATTTTTATTTTGGATAACCCAATAGCACGATTAGTTTAAATTGCGAGATTTTTCAAGGACGCAATCTTGAATCAAAGAAATGAAGCTATTATTAGCAAGATGAGGCTGCTGCTATGGATCATTTAATTGCTTGATTCTACATGATTAAATTCTCTTGGCCAAATAGATATAGAAAGAAAAACTAGGAATTCAAATTGACCAAGCCCAAATTTGATTTTAAAAATTTAAAAAGTTGCAAGCACCATTATCGAGCGAAAGGCAAACAAACTTCTAGTCTTAGTAAAGAGAAAAAGGAAACCCAGGTAACGTGACAAAAAAAAATTTCAATTATTATGCTTATGCAAATGAGTAGCACATTGACTATAATTAACTATCCAATCGCTCAACCCTCAATACTTTTTTTCCTTTAAGCAAAGATCAACAAGCACAAAAAAAAAAAAAAAAAAAAAATCCAAGCGGGTATCATTATCGAATAATTTCTCCAATTTATAGATAAAATCGATGTGCACTAAACTCCAAGTGAGTTTCGGAGTTGGAAATTTCCCATTCGAATGTTCGCATTCGAGTCAAAAATACTCCATTGAAATCCTAAGAATTGAGGGTCACTAGAATCACCATTAAGCAAGAGGCTGACAAGACTCATGGGATCTTAGGAAAGAGATAAAAGGGGGAAGTCCTCCTCCTCCTCCTTTGCCAATGATGGACTCTACTGCCTTTGATAAAACCCCAAGCCACACCGATTGCTTTTGTGCGTTCAAAGGAACTTTTGGTGCTTAATCATGATTTAGTTGCAAAGTTACCTCATTCCACACGTTTTTTGCCCTTTGATTAGATACCCCATTAGAAAGTAATGATACCGCCATCACCCAGCCCAGTCATTTCATGGTGACTGCTAACTACCTTCTTTCGTAGGTTGTTTATTTTTCTAATCGCATATGATAAGAAAAGCGCTCTTCGTTGAAGGTTAAGATCAATCTACTAAAACAATGTACTAAACAACATGGCGTAAATGGATTTGTCAATGAGGGAGTCGTACTCGACATTCATTAAGAGAAATTTTGTCGTGTTGTTTAGTATATTGATCTAACTAATCAAATTTTTAGTGTAGTTGGTGTTGCCAATCTTTTTGAGGTTGGTCTTCCCCAATTTCCATGAATTTACAGGTTGTGCAACTTTTTCCAATAGCTAAAAAGCTGATTGGGACTACAGTGGGTGGACATGGCATAACATCAATTTGTCTGGTAAAAAGTTTACATGTCAAAATCAAGCTCCACACTCGGATGCAAGACGTGTTAAGACCATGAATGGAACGGAAGAAAAAACATGTCCCTTCCTTCTCGGACACTCAACGTGAGAGGAGACCCGAAAAAAAAAAAAAAAAAATTTCAGAACACATGTTTCTTTTCTTAAGACAAACGAAGAAGAAAGACCAAGACCAAAACCATGCTTTAAAACTCTTCCTTGATCAGGACAAGTTAACGCCTTGTTGCTTTGATTAGTTGAAACCCTAAACTAATCCTGCATACCCACTAACATAACCAAACCGGATGGATCATTATAGTCATTTTACTTCGAAGACAACCCTTCTGATTAAAGCAGCAATCGAGTGATCATCATTACCTGCCAAGTTGATCGACAACCCTTGCTGGACGGGATTTCGATCGCCACTGTTTTATTGCCGAAGTGGGAGGGGATCAGCCATCCGTCCAGTCCCCACTGCTGACCATAAAGAGAGACAGCACATTGCCCGCACCACAGGCCAAGGCCATATCTTTATCTAAGCCAAAGCCATTAAAATAAGTGGAGAATGAACTTAAAAAATTGCAAGGGAAGGGCATCTTTCTCTAGGATGCTCCGTCCCATGCTGTCTCGTTGTGCGCCGTGGAGTCCCCCACTCTTCACTAGGTCTCTCTCTCGACCCCTTTATCTTGTGGGGGGCCAGCCCGACTCCTCCCCTCTTTTTTTTCCTTTTTACAGTCCCCTTATTTCTCGTGGGCGACTTTATGCATATTTCGGGTCCATTTTCCAAAGTCGGGGGGGCATGTTTCCGGGGTAGTCTCGAAGAAAGGTAACGAGGGAAAAAGTCGGACCATTGCTTATGGAACAGTTCGTTCTGTGATGGGTGTGGCGCCAGATGAGTTGAGTTGCACAAGACAATCGCTTTCGTAATGTATGCTGTGGGGAAAGTGTGTATCTTGTCCACCAAGTTGGTGATCAGTCGCGTATGGTCTTTGTTAGTTAAAGGGTGGTTAAGTGATCTTAGTGGTTCACAAAGTCTAGCCAGCACGAGTCGCAGACAGGCACCTAATTACTAATTATTCTGTGCCCTAAAATTGTTTGATTAGTGCAAGTATTCAAGCACACGCGAGGTTTGAGCATTCAGAGTTTGTGGAGGGCAGTGTTTCATCAACTTGGTTGCTTGTAATATGGAAGGCTAGGGACGTATTAAGGAAGTACAGACCGCTATAGGGTGAAGTAGAGAGACGGTGCTAGAGGAGGAGCAAGCAATTCTAATGACGTTAGACTGCCTGGTAGCAAGTGAGGAGCGACAAGTTGAATCGGAAACAAACAATAATCACCGGGAATTGGATCCACTGGACGGCATTTAGTAGACCTTCGGAGGAGATTGTGAGGACCCAAGCCGATGGGTAATGGGCATGCACCACAAGGACGCGAAGGGTGGACATTGAGCCTGGTCGAAAAAAATTTTGAGAGATAATAGACCAGGCATTCCCTTTCAAGCTCCACCTTGATCCACCAAGCCATAATTTTCTTGATCATCTTAGGAGGACGGCATTGACTCGGCGTGCTACCATTCCAATTTTATCAGATCCATAAATCATTTTGTCTTTGTTTTGACACGTGTCTTAACTAATACATGATATTCGTGTAGACTTCCTCAGTCATAAAAAAAGAAGAAGAACTTAGGATGCCACTATCAATCTCGAGTGATAATACGTGAAGGATTGATGCGCTTTTCGACTTGGCTAAGTAATAAGCGATGGACTAGATGTTAGCAAACCAAAGAAATTACTAGCAGTAGTAATTCATAAAGTGCCCTGAAATGCCAAATGCTACATAGGCTGGTCCAAATTAGGGTTCCTGGTAATGTGAAGCAAGAAGCAGGGAGAGAGGTTCCGTTGATGATCAGGAATTCGATGTCAAAAAGAAATCTTAAAAACCCTAATCCCATTCCCATGTGTCCTAGCAGATTTTATTAAATGGGATAAACAAGTTTAACGAGAAAAAAAAAGGATTTACATTGTCAAACTTACTATTATATTTTTATAATTAGAATATTTCAATAACCGAAAGCAAATTCAATTCAATGGACACGAGCTTTCATTCCTTTAGCACCACCATACAGGAAAAAAAAAAAAAAAAAAAGCATGCTACATTAATTATACAACAAATCTTTCCGATTAAGTAGCTATATCATTACTATGATTATGGTACTCGATGTCCCTCTCTCCCCAAACAAAATATCAATGATAATAGACAACCCACCGAAAGAAAAGGCATCATCAAACAAGGGCTTATGCTTATCACTTTTATGTGGAAAAACGACCCACCACTGTCCTCCTTATGTGTGGATTAACTACAAATTAGATTATAGAATTGTTGTGCTAGGGTAATAACAAAATGTGTTGATGGAAAGACTTATTAAATTTTTATGACGTGAAACAAAAGGAAAAATCCACTTTAGGTGAACAAACCTCCGCGGGTGAAATTATTTATGTGTTTATGTCATGCACTTAATTTGAAAACATAAGTTAGTTTGTTGAGATCATTAAATTAATCCTGAGTTCAGTTAGTTCTTGTTGCAACTGAAGTGCGGGAGTTGGTAATTAAAGCAAGCCTGACGTATTTGGATAGGTTTTTACTTTTTACCATTTACATAATCCATACATAATCCAAATCGTGCTACAGATGCATACTAATAATTTCATAACTCATAACACATGAAATATATTCAATAGCACAAGTTTTGACATGAAAATTCATATATGACTTTTTTTGTAATATTTGATGGAAAAGCAAGAGTTATTGAAGCATAAATGGCATGCAAAAAGGAGAGGCAAGGCAGTCTAAGATGGCACGACTGTTAAGATTCTTTGTATAATCACAGATAGAATAGAAAGTAAAAGCGACAAAAATAATTTAAGACACAAGATTTTATCCTAATTTAAGAATAAATTAGGGTTATGTTCAACTAAGGATTCCATTATAATTAACATTTAGCCCTTTTCCATTACACTCCTCAATTTACAAGAGAAAGAGTATGGGGTTGCATGGTAAACATTGTTTCTGTTCCCAGGAATAAAAATTTTTGTTTTTTTGTTCCTGGGAACAAAAAAAAACAAACGCGTTTGGACACGTTTTTGTTCTAGAAGTGTTTTTCTGTTCCTAGAAACACATCTAGAATAGAAACAAGAAACAAAAAAAAAAAGTTACTTTGAGAAACACTTCTCTCTTCTCTCTCTTCTCTTCTTCTTTTCTTCTTTTTCTTCTTTCTTTTTTCTTTGGCCGGTCGCCGGCCTCGGCCATGGCCGGCGACCATGGCCGGCGACCGGGCGAGGGCCGACGACGCCGTTGAGGGCCGGCGACCTCGCCGGAGCATCACCGGCCCCCGGCGAGGCCGAGCGTCGCCGTAGGCCGGGCGAGGCTCGGCCTCGCCTTGGCCGGGCGAGCTCGAGCTCGCCCCAAATCCGGCGAGGCCGAGCTCGCCCGGCCGCCGGCGACGCTCGGCCTCGCCGGCCACCGCTAGGTCGGCGTCGGCGGTGGCGGTGGCCTCGCGCCGCCGGGCGAGCTCGGCCTCGCCCGGCCGAGGCGGGCCTCGGCCTCGCCGTGGCGAGGGCGAGGCCCTTGTCGGGCCCTCGTCGGCGTCGGCCCATGGCCGAGGCCGGCGACCGGCCAAAAAAAAAAAAAAAGGAAAAATAAATAATAAAAAGGAAAAACAAAATAAAAATATTAAAAATTAAAAGAAATAAAAAAAATTATACAAATTTACCAAACGTGTTTCTATTCTTTTTATATTTCTGAAACGACAGTTTACCAAACGCATTTTTTGTTCAAAAATTGTTCTCTGAAGCGAAATACTTTTTTTCTATTTACGTTCCCGGAAATAATTTTTAAACGAAAACGTTACCAAACGCGCCCTATATGAGTTTAATTCCAAACTACCAATAAAATATGGGCTCAAAATACTGAAAAAAATATAAATCCCGTGTAGTTCTATTGATGGGGAGTATGAGCCACATTCCAATAAAGATATTGGTCGATGAAATGTTAACTGATTGCATGGTACTTGATAAGCCAATGTTATTTCATGAAATGGATTCTATTAACAGATGGCGATGAGTTAGGAGTACTTACGAAAGCGTCACCGCACAGGTCGTGCTGATTTTAATAGTAATGATGTTAAAGTGAACTGCAATTTCTCTCTCTTTTTAGGTAAACGCTAGTGAATAAACCAGAGCGTGGTAGCCCCACGTTGACAAGATCATGCGAGAGATTCCAATTGAGCATGCATGTTCTCCGCATGGTCCCCTTCTTTTCAATTTCATCATTAAAAATCTTTCTTATGTACATGTTGTCTAGGGTATCACTAGAACTTGTAGGTTTATATATATATATAAAGCAAATGAAATCTTTTACTACAGTGATAGTGATGATGTGGCTAGCTTGAAAAGCTTTGACCTTTTTTTTTTTTTTTTTTTTTTTTGAGTTGGGAAGAGTAGTTAGATATTACAATCAACCTTTTCACTACTCTAAATAATAAATTCTTGTGAATTTTAAATTTAAAATGACACTTCTAGACTGAATTTCATTCACCTTTAGTTACTCAATTAAATGTTTTAGAATAATTAAAATGTCAATGTCTATACCACCAAAAGTAATACATCATTTTAATGATTTTGAAGAGATGTTATTTTCGATGTCTTAAGTGGAAATATTCGTACTGCTGGCTACATTGGTAATCTGACACTTGCATGTGGTGGAATTTATTGGAAGTATAATATTTTTAAAATGCAAAACAATTTACTAACACAATCTTATGATATACTTTTAAGTTGATATTTGAATGTCATGCGAAAAACACTATCTACAGGTGATACTCAATGGCAGGATCATGTAAAATAATCTTCAAAACAATCAATTTGTGTTCAACAAAGAAAAGAACTAATGAACTATCGTATGATGAGTGTGGCAATGAATATAAAACATGATGAAGATTTGGCCTACTCCACTCTTCCGACTCCAACAGGTACAAGAAGACTGGAATCTATTAATCCTTAAAATTTTACTCGTAGAGAATCTGTTTCTACAAGAAATTTCAATAGAAGTCTCTCACAACACTATAATTCACTCTCTTTTTAGGTTACAAGTATTCAACCTTGAATAGAGATTTAGAATAGGAAAACACTCGATTTTGCTAAAAGGAAAGCTAGAGAAGTTGATGCGGCAGAGAGAGAATGAGAGTTCTTGATTTCTGCCAATCTCATAGCTTACTTTGTTCTGCTTAAATAAACCTCCAATATTTAGGAGTGTAAGTGGGAAGCGATCTTAGTCAGAGGAGCCATTAATCCGTCCTCCTTGAGCGTTGGACTTGCTTTTGCAAATATAAAGCAGGGCTCTCAGAAATAGAGCCCCTGCTTCTATACTTGGCCTCACATCCTGATCTGCCTTCACAAAAATAGCGAAATTGTCATGATATTCTCGATATTCCTTTTTGTAGATTCTAAGACTTATAAACAGCAGTGAGATGGCAATTTGAATTCAAATCAAATTGATAAAGAGTATGGATATTCTATTCCAAGAATGCAGAGGCTCGTAGGTCAATCATCTACACCGTCTGTAGCAACAGCTACTTTCTGCAAACGTCCTTCCAGACTTTCATGGCGTCTCGCTGAATCGATTATTCACATGTCACATCTTTACACACTGATCCTTCCGAGCACATTGACGTCCTCAATTTGCTTGACTATATAACTTGTTCAATTTCTACAAAAGTCCTTCCGATCTTAGACACATTCTCGTAAAATATCTTTGTTGTCCTTTCCTAGAAGCGGAGCCCTTCCATGCCTTCAGACATCCTGTTTATGTCTCCATCTGTTTATTGGCTTATGTTTATAAAAGCTTGCTCTGCACATTCAAATTCACACACTACTAACATCGAATTATATTGTCATCTTGAAAACATTGTAGGAGATTTTCCCAATGTCACAAGACCAAAAAAAAAAAAAAAAAAAAAAAACAATTACATCACTTATTAAAATCACCGATCAAGATTATAAAATCATCAGGTACGAATGATTTCTGCTGATAGGAATCAGGGCAAAATGTTGAATAGCTAGTTCTTCCCTCTCCACTCGGCAATTGTTGGTTCAATTCGCAGTTAAGAAGGATGTGACTACTACTACTTGCACAAGAAGTGTGCGGAATTGCCGAGAGAGCTGCCACAGCCTCATCGCGTAGACCGTCGTCCTCGACATCACTCAAATAAGACAGCCGTGCAGACTCGGCATCACGAACATGAATGGCTTACACTTGCAATTTCTCTCGGATCTCAACTGTGCTTTCCGTTCGTTCGACAGCGGACCATGCAGCTTGAACGTTCAGCCACGGAGGTCTCACACTTTCTGCCTCAGGGAGTTTGTCAATGGCAGAACCGGAGGATCCCAAACGTACATGGTCAATGCTATGACGAACTTGGCCTGGACACCTACGTCTCTGAGTGCCTAGACAATGATTTCGCCCTAGCGCTTCATGTCAGTTGCCTTCCTTTTCCTGAGCACGAACGGCATCTTCATCCACCGACCTACTGCAAACCTCTCGGCGAGGTCGAGGTCGAGGTCGAGGTCGAAACCGATGTGGTGTACTGTGACGTTTGAGAAAGGCCACAAAACAGTGATGAGACGTGAACGGCCTCTGTGCTTCGCTTGCTTGAATGTACTCCCACCATTTTTGTTGCCCACGTTTGTTGCGCCATCTTTGAGGTTAGCCTGCTCCACTGACTTTATACAACTCCCTTAAAACATACTACACAACATATAAATAGGGAAATGATTTACAACCTCACATAATTCCTATCGCCTTTATAATTCTCGAGAATAATTTCTGAATTTAGAACTACAGTGAGTTTTCGAATGAGTTTTTTGAAGGAGGTTCAGTATTGTACCTTAAAGTTTGGTCAGCACGTACATTGCAAATTTCATACATATTAAGAAAACAAAAAATAAATAAAAAAGTCTAAAAAAAAAAAAGGAAGAAAAAAGAAGTTACCCTATGCTTAAATTGAACAAAATAGATGTAACGCCCTCGGTTTCTATTGTACACTTATTGTTCGCTTTGGATACTAAGTTATACGATTTTGGTTTTCTTAGGACAGCCTATATTACCCCAAGAAAAACGTGTGTATAATTAGAGGACCTATTGCCTCATAAGGCAACCCAGAACTCTCTCCCTAAGCGATATTAGGATAGGAGATGCGCCCCCTACCCGCGCACGCCGTCTCTTCACCTCTTAGGCCGCACACTCTCCACCTCTTAGGAGCACAGCGTCCTCGCTATGGCCCCACATGTGGTCGGGAGTCGACTCTGCGCCCCTACCTTCACACGCCATCTCTTCTCACGCACCGCCGCGCCCCCTACCTACGCATGCCATCTCTTCTCACGCACCGCCGCGTGGACCGTCAAATTCTCCGCCCTCTACCTGCGCACCACCACCTGGGCCGTCACACTCTCCACCCCTTAAGAGCACAATCGACTATGATACCACTTATAACTTCTTGTGCAAGCCATCTCTTCTTCCCGTGCACCGCCGCCTTGGCCATCATACTCTCCACCCTTGTGGCCCCACACGAGGTATTGTCATTGTACACATATTGTCTCACACACGGTCAGGAGTCGAGGAGTCGACTCTCACTTCTCGCCCTGGGTACACATAGTCACTGTATACATATTGTCTCACACGCGGTTGGAAGTTGGGGAGTCAACTCTCTGGGTACACATATTGTCACCGTACACATATTGTCTCAGAATCGGTCGGGAGTCAAACGTGTGTATAATTAGAAGGCTCATTGCCTTATAAAGTAGCCCAGAACCCTCTCCCTAAGTGATGTGGGACAAGAGATGCGCCCCCTCCTTACGCACATTCGGGGACCAAGGCGCACCGCCATCCCTCTTCCTCGCGCACCGCCTCCTGGACCATCACAATAGAAAAAGTAAAAGGTCATTCCCAACACACATGCACTAATTAACTTGGCCGAGGGAAAAGAATACCTTTGACGGCTTCCGGACAACTAATAACGTACTGCAACATGAACATCAACTTGGTCGAGGAGAAAATTTTTTTGTATATGTTCGCCTCAAACAATTATTAAGCTCTTGCTTTTCATATTCGAAATTTTTATAAAAATAGATTAAATAAACTATAAATGAGCTACGCTGTTTCTGAAAAAGAATAAAGTTTAGCTTGCATTTGTTTTATGAAAAATAAAAATTTTGAAAAATATATTTCCAAGCCTGACTACTTGTATCATTTACAAAAATGAATAAACACAAAAATATTTTAATTATCCACGAAAATGTTTAGATGTGAACTGTTCTCGATAATGAAATTATTTTTCATTAACTAATTCTTTCATGCTACATAAGTGACAAAAATAATCATTTATAGAAAAATATTTTTCAAATCGTTCATTTTTTTCTCAAAACAAATGGAGTCTCAATCTTTTTATACGTGATATTTAATTAGGTTGAATGATGGAAGAGAGAGGGTGACTCTGTTGTCGTCTCGGTTACTAGTCTTCGTCAGTCTAATCCTTATAACCTCTTTTGGGCATATAGTTAATTGATATCTTAATTCTCAATTTAGTGTTGATTAAGTCGCACCAAACATCTCAACATAGTATTTCGTATTTATTAGCTCAGTTTTGACATTATGGGGAACAAAAAATTTCGGATGCTAGGACAAAATGTTCAAGCCCAATGGAAGGCCCGGCACGATTAGGCAATTCAATCATCTCAAGTCCGGCTCATCTAGACCAATGATTTGATTACATATTTAGTGGTTACGATAAATATTTTGCAACAAGATACAACTTAGAAGAACGACTCTCCCATAGACCACAAGGATTCGTTTATCAAGTCATGATAAATCACATTAGAATTAGGTTGAATGACGAGAATTCGATAGATGCAAGCGCTTGCTCGTTTGGAATTGAACTCAGAATGCGGTCTGTGGATGTTATACTTGTTCGGGATTGAGCAAAATTAAGAAGTTTCACGATATGGTCTCATAAAGAAAATTTCGGTTCTTTACACTATCTTCCAAGCTTCCTACTCCACATCAACGTATGAAAGCGGGAATTTTAGCTCATACTGTTCTCATGCAATGCACGGACTTAATTCTAATATTCTCTGTTGTGGATTATGAAAGGGGTCAGGAGGGGTGACCATACTACCACAATTCAGATATTATCCTCAGCAAGTCCTTTAAATACTTGAAATCTTCCTGTTCTTTCCAGTTTCCCCATTCCCAACATGTTTAGTCCACCAAACGCCAGCTCCATTTGAACCCCAGCTTAGAACTTCAGTAACTTCCCTATTTTGCCGGCATATGCAATGTAGTTCGCATTTACAGAGCTTGAGAATTGGTCGGAAATCTCTAATCAGCAATCGGTCACCAAAATGTGCCACTCTGGATCATGATCCAAGTCCTTTCTACATGTGTTGCCCCTGATTCTCTTCAGATACTGAATTCTGATGATGTTTTGCAGCTGCTGGAAGCTGATGCGACGAAAAATTGGCTGGTCCCATACAGAAGAAATTTCATTTGAGCTCTTTAGTTTATGTTGATTCATCATCTTTTGTGGAGGTGATGAGGCAGGAAGTGTTTTACCGGCCAAGCCGTCGGAGATCATGAAAGATGCAGAGATACATGCCCGACAATGCGAAGTGTGCCGGAAACCAGGAAAGATTCGGTGAACTCCTCCTGCCTATCTCTATCCAGTTGCCTCTCCTCGGCCATTTTAGCAGAGGGTTGAGGGGTTCCCTGGTCTTTGGGCGGACGAGTTAGCCAGCGCACTATGGGCGCATTGAGTTACGGTTAAGGATTCGACTGGCGAAACTCTGTCGACATTGCAGCCCTCAGGTCGACTAAATATCGAGTGTTTCATCAGATGTCACAAGTGACGAACCTAGGCGTCGAGATATCGATGTCAGGGGATGTGATCCTCGGGAGATGCAAAGCGACTCCGTCGGATTCGGAACGTGGAAAGCTTACCCCTTACTGGCATGGGCTCTTTATTCGTTTGCGTCGTAGTTACTTTGATACGAGTCATTGGTGCAATCATAACTCATACATTAACACTCCCTCTTGCGTGCAAATTCGGGTTTTACACACAAAATAAGGAGGATGTATCATGTTTCGAATAACTGGAGGAAAATACAAGTAAGGAATTAAACCTCTTTGATCAGATCATGCCACCTTACTGAAATTGTTACTTATTCACCAAAAGCCTAAACCGTTGGGTCGCGATGTATATCAAGAACATTGAGTCAAGAGTCTCGCTGAGAGTCATTAAATTTCTTTTATAACAACACAAACGTAGCGGTGCTTAATCGGAAAGGGGGAGACGAACATGCAGTAAGACCTGGTGAGATAAAGATTGGAGTTCAACTTGCAAAAAAGTTGTGAAAATAAATGATTGGACTGGTATTGGCATTGGCGATGAGATTGGCTCCAGTAAGAAGAGATATCTTGTTTGAAGCTTCTCGGTTCTTCTCTAATGAATACCTGTCCAAGAATCAAATTCGAGAAAAAGGCCATGCCTAGACAAACAACAAGGCTTATCAGGTTATCATAGCTGATCTCCGTTATTGGCTTTACCTTGACTTGATTCGTCGCTGGACATAGGCGAGTCATGAGCTCCAGACACGAAATTCTTGACTCAATGCGGAGTTTCACTCGTATCGGCTAGGGCGACTACAGGATCCAAAAGTTACAAATACCAGAATTAACAATTGGAAAAACAAAAGAAAAATGTACTATTCAATATGAGCCACATCGGACACAGTTCAGAGGGAAGAGAATCTGCACTTCAACTCTTCATTTGACAATTTAACTTCGAAATTTCTTAGCCAATGCAAATATAAACCACAGAGTGACAAGAGTCATGCCATGACAATGAGACATTTAGGACCAATAAGTACGGTTATAACACAAATATTCTAGGAAAATACGAACAAGTAGCTACACAGCGCTCCTTAAAAACAACCAATTTGCAAGGCAGTGCACATCTAGACAGAAATGCCTCCACAAGAACTAAGGGTCCAGGTACTGATTAGCCACCATGCTCAGGCGGACCTGGAGGTGAAGGCTTCGGTATGTATGGGATAAGAGGAGTTCCATGCACAATTGGTCCTGGCTTTATGGAGGTCTTTGAGCTTGGAGCTGGGTCGACAGGACTATAATCCTCCAGACTCACGCTTCCTTCTTCACTAATTTTCAACTCCGAGTTGAGACTATTTCCATTGCCCTGCAATTTCATGGGAAGACTTAATCAATGACTGATGAGAGGCCTGAAAAAAAGACTGACTTGGAAACTTGCGATGCCATTGAAAAAACCTCTGGTGTCCAGATTAATCTGATTGAGCAATGTGACTAAAAAAACTTGTGTCTTAGATGGAGGCACGAACCTTTAGCTTCCTGCCTGCAAGTGTGTTCAACGCTGTATCAACTTGCGGGGTGGATGCAACATCTGAAGTTACATTTGAGCAGGAAGAGGTAATAAGCATGGGAAGAGTTTGTTAACATTAAATCTAACAACAGATGATTTTATCTTCAGAATGTATTTGACGACTTTTCATCTCAGCAACCTAAATGGCTTAAAAGTAGGTCCCATGTTTAAGGATTATAAATTAAACAGCTTAAGCGACTTTGATATTCAATGCATATATTGGCTAACACATTGACGACATAAATAATTTATAATGTTGGCATGACTGGCCAAGATTTAAACAATTGGAGCAGGAAAAAGTTGCTATGCTGAGAAGAATTATGAGGCACTATAGGATCCAATATCAAAATCATGACATCGAAGAGAATGTAAACATAGTATTGGCTGCTCGTGCAACCTAAGGAAAGATTAACTAAAACAGAAAGAACTCAAACTCGAAGTAGGTCACTTCAATATCAGAAGAGACAAATACCAGCTATTGCTGCAATCTATGCACACTCAGGCAATATGACGTTCTGTAGCTCCAACGAACTACCACTTCAACATGACTTGATTCGAAATACCACACTGAAGTTGGCCGAAGCCACAAGATAATCTATGCATGACCCAACTCATATTTTTCCTGTGTAATTTCTTCAAGCAACGTCACTCTCCAAGATAATCCAACCTGACCCAGAGCAGCAACTTACTCCAGAGTTGCCCACAGAGCATTTTCACTAGTAGACATAATGAGGCAGTATATCGAGGTCTCAACTTTCTTCACCCTAGCAATTTGGCTTCCCCACAGTGTAATGTGATCACATTAACCAGGGATGTTCAACAGCCAAATCAAACCAAACCAGAATGATATGCGGGGCAACAGACAATTTAAGTTTAGTTTTGCTCTCAATTTTCCTGAATTGATGAACCAAGGGTATATCTTCTTTTGATGTGTTAAAAATCAAACATATGTTTTCTTTTTATTTATTAAATTTTCAATTCATGTTTCTAAAAGTCTTCATGATAAAACGACTCACCATAGTGTCGTCCACCAGGTCTAAGCAGAACCAATCCAAGACATACAGAACTATGTGAATATGGTTGAATTTCTCCCCTTCTAGACGTGATTTAACTCAGATTTGTTTTTCTCTCTTTGGAAAGATTCAATTTAGACCGACACCATGTAACAGTAGTCTAACTCTGAACTTCTATGTATCAACCAAACCAGCAACTTCTCTAACACCAACAGGCGATAACAAATGGATCCCACCGACACACACCCATAATGCCTTAAAAGAACAAATTATTGACATTGAGGCAGGGCATAAAACACGAACAATAGAAAAGGCAAGACAAGAAGATCGAACAAAACCAATGTCCGCACACAATTCATATCATCGAAACATTACCACGCGAAACAAATTCATGCGATGTGAGAACACTTGCCAGAAGCCGAGGAGTCACTCATGGCGTCCGAGAAGCCGAGCAGCGACGCGGGAGTTGCTCCAACCATGCAGAGCACGACAAGCAGCGCCAAAACCTTCATGATTCCAGCGCATGCAAACACAGCAAAACCACTCAATGTCGAGGAACCCTAGATGAGATTTTTACTCAGAAACAATGCTGCTTTTCTCTTCAAGATGGCACCCTCCTATCTAAGCCAGACTAAAAGCGAACTCAAGAACGAGGATCCCAGCTCATGTAACTGAATTTCTTTTCCCTTTTTGCACTGTGGGAATTTCGTGCTGGAGCGAAATTTGACCAGGAATGGCAAGGCAGTGCAACTGCGCGTCCTTGCGTCACCCCCAGATTTAGAGAGAAGACGCACCAAAAAGTCTACCAGAAAACCTGGCACGTAAAACAAGTAGCGAGCAATGAATGCCAATATCCCACCTCCCATAAAATAAGCACTCTTCTGTCGTGCCCGTCTCTCTCTCTCTCTCTCTCTCTCTCTCTCCACTTGAAGGCTTGAAACTTCTTCGAAAATGAGTGGCGAGTGAAAACTGAAAGAAGAAGAAGAAGAGCGCTTCAATATCTTCTAGAGAGAGAGGGAGGGAGGGAGAAAGCATTGAATTTGTTTGCAGGAGGGGTGGAGGAGTGACATTAATGATAGTGGGAATGCGGGATGTCGGGCACGTCGCTATCTGGAGTTGCAGCGACATACCGGGGAAATGGAAAACCGTGAACGCCTTCACTGCCTCTCGGGTCGACCGAGAATGTTACTCGTACATGCTTCGGTGAAAAGAGGAAAACAAGAATGGTAATAACGATAAGTATAGTTTACTAATTCCATTAGACAACTTCGGGGTGTAGCTCATATGGTAGAGCGCTCGCTTCGCATGCGAGAGGCACGGGGTTCGATTCCCCGCACCTCCATTTTCACGTCTTTTTCTCTCTCCGACCGATGAACTGTGCAACTCTTGTGTATTTTTACTCTCGTTTTTTTTGGCAGGGATGCTTTATTATTTTTCCCATATTGAATGCTTTTGTTTAAGCAAGGGACATCATCATTATATCAAGTCAAGCCATTGTATTTGGATAGGTATGAGACATGTAGAAATAGTTGGCCGGCTGTGTTGGGCTCGACACATTATTATGCTTGCCCATATGACTCGTTAGGATACGAATAAAGTGGATATGCTTTATTAAATTATGATTTATGGACTCTCCAACTAATGATGAACTGTGCAACTCTTGTGTTTTTTTTTTACTTTCTTTTTCTTGGCAGGGATGCTTTATTACTTTTCTCATATTATATGTTTTTGTTTAGGCAAGGGATATATCATCATTACATCAGGTCAAGCCATTGCATTTGGATAGGTATGAGACATGTGGAAGTAGTTGGCCGGTTGTGCTGGGCTCGACACATTATTGTGCCTACCTCTATGACTGGCTAGGATACAACTGAAGTGGATAAGCTTTATTAAATTAAGATTTATAGACGTATTTTTTCAAAGAAGAATTCAGTTTATATATGTACGTGTGTATTAAATGTACAAATTGCGAGATTTATTAAATATTGCAAGAAATGGGAATATATGATAATATTATAGGATATTTAAGAAATTACACAATACATTCAAAACATGAAATACTATATACTATAATTTTTAAATGATATTCCACAACTACATTTCGTCGGTCAGCCTAAACCTACCCACATGCCCTTTTCAATAGCAACGGTGCTCTTTATGCTACCACAAATGTCCCGTCTCGTTGTTTGGATTATAAAAAAAGTTTGTAGATATCGTTTGCACATTGCCCAATGGCCTATATCACATCAACCAGTGCCTCTTTCTCTCGAGTGATTACCCAATCGAGGTACATTGACGTTCAAACCTATTATTTGTTATCTACATGGATTGCTTAATGTCATGAGTGTAAGAATTTCCCAACTTGGGACTGTCAATTTTCGATTGTGATTGGTGAATGTCTCGTCCAAAATTAGTGCTCTATATATGGACGGAGCAGGTGGGTTTCATGGCGGTATACTTTATTTCTAAATATTAAGAATAATTCAAAAATCAATCGAGGAAAATTAATGATAAATACTCATTCAACTAAATAAGACTTAAATATATCTTCAAATTGAAGATAATTACATGTACAAGTGCCCTAATAAGGGTTAAAAACAAATCACATCCAATAGAATATCTAACTAATCTAATGTCTTAAGCATTGTATCCCTCACCGAAATTTGGATTAGTATAATCGTTCTTCACATTGCTTACGTTTGGCTAGTCATTTATGCAATAATCAATCATGTCCACAGGCAACTTTTCTAGCTTCTTTATTATTATTATTATTATCTCTTTTGGCAGTCGAGCTTCACCTATTTTCTTGAACACACTTGGCTAGTATTTAACATGGACCTTGATGGTATTGTAGATGTTGCGATATTTGTCATGAGCTATCGTGGAAAGAATGGGAAAATGTGAAGCCCTGCTTTTCCACCATTTTAAAATTTTGGTGTCATCTTTTCAATAAGGACGTTAACTTCATTCATGCAGTGAAGTTCGAAATATTAAATTTATTGGTGTATGCATCATACATGTTTTGGAGTTAATGTCTCACCATTACGAAAGGGAAATTATCCAAAAAGCCCTAAACCTATCATACTTCCGTCGATTCAATAATAAATTTTTTAATTTGACCAATATAATCCTAAATCTTTTGACAATTTATCAATATAATCTTTTTAACCAATTTTGATTGAAAATTATTGATGTGGATAATTTTTGTAATTTTTCAAAATTTTTGAATTTCTTTTTTTTTCCTTTTCCATTTCCTTTTCCTTTCTTTTGGTTTTTCCTATTTCCCTCCACCAGTCATTAAGGCCTTGATGATGGCCAGCAAAGGGAAAGAATAAAAAATAAAGAAAATAAGAAAATTTTAAAAAATTAAAGAAAATCTTATATATTTGCTCCTATCATATTACGTAAGATGACTAACATTGACTTTCTAACCAAAATTAATTAAAAGGACCGCATTAAAAAAATCATCACAAGTTTTAGGATTAAATTAGCCAAATTAAAATTATATGATTGAGCTAATAGCCAAATAATAAGTTTAAAACTTTTTTTTTTGACTATTCTCCCCCCTTGTGAATACTTGCTCCACTCAAACCTCCTCAAATGGCATCAAGTTGTCGTAACATGGAACAAATACAGTTGTTAGCCCCCTAACTTGAACATTAGATCCAAGATAGTGTATTAAAAAAACAACAGATGGAATGTCCTTCTAAGATTTGAGGATCGCCTTTACGGCCAGTGTTGCTTTACTAAATAAGGAATTATTCTCTTTGTTCACTAATTTACTAATGTTATGTACAGAAATGAACAACGTGGTTGCTTGATGGATAATTTTCGAACAACAACGCACCCGTTGCATCATCAAAAACTAGCAAGAAATCACTAAAGCAACCCTCCAATCTTGTTGTGTCAACAGCAAAATCTATGACATGAGTGGTGGAGTCCAGCTTTAGCGTCTCCATCTCCTTGCATCTTATACGTGGAATTCACCTCGTCTTTTTTGTGTAAGGCGATATTTTCAACTTCACCTCAACTTTTGATACTTGAGGGGGTAGATCTAATATGTCGAACCACGTATAATAATACAGAAGCTTGAAACTGACAAAAACCGTCTTACATGAACAGATAAATGCAGCAGAACATGCACCGTAAGTGGAAAAACCTCCCATTGCTAAAAAGGCTGAGCCATTGGATCAAACTCTGCATTAGGAATGCATTAACGGAGGCATTATCTAAGATGATGCTTAAATTTTTATCAGAAATGCCAAGTTCACGGACAGCTCTTGTTATTTGGGCAGCCATAATTTGGAAATCATGCGGCACTATTAATTTTTAAATCATTGTAATGACAAAGGAAAAAAATGTGATCAACGAACCATTTTAGAGAAAGAGTGAGGATTTGGACTGAAGGTTGAGAAATGGTGAAAATGATAGGGCAGGGAGAAAATTTGTTGCGCTCGAAGACCCTAGCCCCAAAAAAATCTTGAATGATTGATTGGATCTACCAATTTGGTATTGTCTAAAACATAGTCATACATAGAACGTTGGGTCTCTCCCCTAAGCTTCTCTCTCCCACGATCAGGCGTTGCCTCCCCATATCTGACTTCAAGAATTCCTAATGAGGCAAGGCAAGCAACTAAATTATGATGGCTCGACCCACAGGGATCAAGCCACATCATCACAATCCCTAGCAGCCATACCACGATAGAGAGGCAAGAAGACAACACAGCAGAGGAAAGACAAAGTAGAAGTCCAATTTGAAAATAGACCCATCCCATTGCAGCCGTTCCTATGAACAAAAGCCATCCACAGACATTAAACCGTTTCAGAGGATAAATCTTGGATCCAATATATCCATCAGGCATGGGCTCTCTCAGTCAATGCCATGTACTCAGTTTGCGCATGCAGACGATTCGCCAAATAGCAGAATCTGCATCAATGTCTGGAACCAGCACAACACGATTCTCTACCATAATGTTAGCGTCTACCACCAAGACAGAATGAGTATCCATGGCCCCTTGTCATCACAGACCGAACTCCAAAATAAAATGCAGAAACATGTTCCAAAGAATATTTATCGATCTACCGATTTACTCTAGACAAGTCTCGCAGTTAATAAGAAAATAACACTTGTGTCCGACCCTGACCATACTGGAGACGTATGTCAAGAGTTTTTGGGGGTTTTTGTTTATTTTCTTTTGGGGGGGAAGAAGAAACCCGCACAACAGTTGGATCATCAGTTGTACACAAATTACTAGCACAAGCAATTCCATAAATATTAAATTTCTTGAGAGGTACTCATGCTGATTTGTTTTTCTCTCAAGAGGTCAAATAAACCATGTCCATGTACCCCTGTAGACCAGGGTTAATCAGCTTCCAAAGGGCAACAGCCAACCAAACATATCCAAGAGAAATCTCAGTAACGCCTAACTTGGAGCAAGAAGATGAAAGAAAAGTTCGAAATTACACGTCCAGACAAAACTCTTTGCATAACCTCCTCCAATTGTTTTTGACATGACTCCCCCCTCAATTAGCGGTACTGCAAGAAAAAATTCATGACGATAAGACTTCTCCCCGCAGGAAAAGATGCAGCAAAGATTGGCCACATAAACCATTCGGAAAGAAAGGGCTTTGATAAAGACCATATCAAACCATTTTTGCCTTCTAATCATAAGTTACCCTTTTATAACAATACCAATATAAAAAGTGATGAGCAAAAAAACAAAAAGCATAACATTCATAACCTATGAAGTAGATGGACCTTTTTTTCTTCTTGGCCAACAAAGTAGAGGGACTAACATCAGATACGATTAATAATTGAAGTCATGCAACAAAATGTGGTGAAAGGATCAAAGTTTGGCGCTCGGTGAACTAACATTAACCGGAGTCTAACAAAAGTTCACCTTAATGAAGCCAATTTCCTTGGCGTTGCTGCGGAAGCACTGCCTACAGCACATCAGTCCATACTTCCGGATCAAACCATGGGGGTTTCCGCATACGCGGCTGCCGAAAAAACAAAACGGAAAGTTGAGAATACACGCCTAAAGCCAGCAGTTTCGACATTTTTCTTTTCTTCCCAGAAAAAAAGAACAATAAGCTCGATAAATAAATAAACTGAAGGAACATCAGCGATTAAATCTGCAGAACACGATTGTGGGGGCTACATACGTGTCTCCGATCAAAAGAAATATGAAATGACAAAAGAAAATCACAGATTAGATTCTCATTGTAAAACTTCACAAACAGTATTCAACATCAAGCTACCAAATCCTCCAAGGCAGGCAATGCGAACCCGTAAATTCAACACCGCCCTTAGCCTGATCTTCTCACACTAAAAAGATGGTCGACTGAATCTTAGCAGTGTCTAAACGACCCCAAGCATTTCCTAGACAAATCCTGAAAAGGGCACGACTACAGTGGGAGCTACAAACAGTATTCAACATCAAGCTACCAAATCCTCCAAGACAGGCGATGCGAACCCGTAAATTCAACACCACCCTGAGCCCGATCTTCTCACACTAAAAAGATGGTCGACTGAATCTTAGCAGTGTCTAAACGACCCCAAGCATCTCCTAGACAAATCCTGGAAAGGACACGACTACAGTGGGAACTACAACATCGACCAGCTATCGTACCCAGCGTCGTAATCAATCATCAATCAGCCAGTCGCCAAGTTCTAAGCTTTATCGTCGATTTGACCAAGCTCGAAGCGTAATTCTACGGAGGAAAGCGAAAGGGAACGATGGAAGATCGAAGGGAGGTGCGTTACCAAGCGCGAGAACCGGGGCCGTAGCTCTTGGGATGAGAGTTCCACACGTTGGAGTGACCCATCTTCTCTCTCTTCCTCCTCGGCGCGGAAAATCCTTCAGAGCTCGCCGCGCAGTTCGATCGCCGCCGCTCTTGTCAAGAAAAACTAGGGAGAAAAACCCTAAAAGCTGTTTTATAAGCTTCCACGTCCCTAAAACGCCGCGTTTAGGTGTGCATGCGTCCCGGATCGATCCGAAGAGGTAGAGGAGGGGGCCCCGATACCGTCGGATCAGTAGGATATTCGAACTCTACCGTTAGATCGATGTCCGGCAGACTGATCCCCAGCGCCGTTAAGATCGAACAGATCTCTACCGTCGGGAGATCGGGATAGGTGTTGAACACCGTTGGATCGACTCAATCTCATCCGTTGGATCAATGTGGCGATAATTGTGCCTTTATGCCGTTAAATCGCGATAAAGATCCACGGTTGCAAAAGTCTCAAGAAAGTGGCGTTTGACGGTTGAGGAACGTGTCACGGGCCGATCGATTTGGGATCGAACCGTGCGGCGACTCGGGCAACTTTGGATCACCCAAGCCAAGCCTTACTCGATCAATCGCTCAACTTGCTTGCACAACCGGGATCTTTTAGAGAGAAAAGTTTAGAGAGAGGGCTATGGAAAGAAAGTGAACTTTGATTCTTTGAAATGTTGGATGATTACAAATGAGAGAGGACACCTTTTATAGTTGAGGGCCTCGGCTTACAACCGTTGATCTACTTTTCATCCGACGGGCGAAATCGCACCGCCTCAACAACCGACATAAATATGAACTACCGTCTACCGACATAAATAACGGAAGCAACCAACCACCCACATAAATAAGGGGGCTTCTAGAATCAGGTGGAATGACGGTTTCGTCCGCCCTTGGAAACTTCGGGAAGTAGACTTGGTGGAAATCCGAGCGAGAGTAGGAAGTCCACGAGCGATTCGTGATCGTGCGCGGGGAACCTCTCGGGTCGACACTCTTTCGGCCCGTGACATTTTCCCCCACTCAATCGAGCGACGTCCTCGTTGCTCTCAGCTTGACGGTTAGTCTTCTTGGCATGAGCACGGGCTTTGGCACGGGCTCTCTTATTCTTGTTTCGTTTCGCTCGGATGCTCACGAACGAAGGACCACATCCTTCTATGGTCGGCTCGGGCTTGGCATGCGACTCCTCCTTCGGCCGGCGTGACATGCGGTGAGCACTCGACCTCGGGAAGAGTACTTGGATCGGCATAGAGTGTGTTGGAGTAGGATCCAACTTGGCCTTCGGCTTCACCTCTAGCTTGTTGATGCGCATCACGGCCTTCAAGCTCTTGTCGAGGCGTCGGATCGTGGCGATGGTCTTGGTGTCGACCACCCCTTTGATCATGGGGATCGTTGTTGGGTATTTTGGGTCGAGGATCACGAGGCACTTGGTTCTCATATCGATCATGGATCTCACACTATGGAAAAATTGAATACCAAGGATGAGATCATAATCATCAAGAGGGATTACCTCGAAATCCATCTTGCCCTTCCATCCACCAATCTTGATATCCACGTCCGAAGTCGATCCTACGCCTTGGACGCCTTCGAGTTGATTGGTTTGAACGTCTTATCGCTTGGTTCCACGCGAAGTTTCAAGGCCTTTGCAACCTCGGTCGACATGAACATGTTGGACGCACCCGTGTCGACTAAGGCATAAAGCGTTCGGCCACATACCTCAACTTCCACGAAGAACATTTCGGTATTTGGTGTGATTCCTTCTTCGGACGACGATCGGGCTCGGACGGAGTTGATTGTCTTCACACTTCCAAGTCGAATTTGCCGCCTTTTTTCTTTGGGCTCCTCATTTTCTTCCTCGATGGCAAGGAGGGCATTGATTCGGCCCTTCTTCGGGCATTTTTGAGTCTAGTGTGGACCTTGGCAAATGAAGCAAGGAGAAGGCGGGGGTTGATCGAACTTACTTGTCATGCAGTCCGATTGTGGTCAACCTCTTTGGAAGGACGGCTTGGAAGACCCTTCTCCCCATGTTTTGGCTCGGCCACCTTGATTGTGCACGCCTCGGAGAGTGTTTCTTCCTTCGTCCTCGGATCGATCCGACCTCCACGATCGACTCCTTGGTTCAGTCTTGGTGAGGTCGACGAGCGACTCGGCCACGCTTAGTGCTCGCGCAAGACTACTCACATCCCGACGCTTGAGCTCAAGAAGTGCCCATGGCTTCAACCCATCCATGAACGCTCAGAGAGCCTCCTCTTCGCTTATGTTGCGAATTTGGAGTTTGAGCTCCGTGAACTCCTTCACGTACTCTCGGATCGCACCTCTTTGCTCGAGGCGATGGAGCTTGCTACGGGCTTCTTGTTGAGCAAACTCAGGGAAAAAGTAATCGCGGAACTCCCTTACGAAGTCATCCCATGTTTCCACGGGATTGGCACCACGTCTAGTCTCGTCGCACCTATTTCGCCACCAAAGCATTGCCGTATTAGTAAGGAACATGGAAGCGGTTTGTACCTTGATCGACTCGTCGTGGATGTTGGCGGCGCCAAAGTATTGCTCCATGCTCCAAACGAAGTTGTCCACCTCTTTGGCGGATCGTTCGCCTTTGAATTCTTTGGGTTTTGGCACCTCGATCTTGGGCACCGCTTGAGTAGGCATCGCTCCATTGGCGATGCTCATCTTGCATAGGGCGAGCTCGGTCTTGAGCTCTTGGATCTCCGCCTTCATGGCTTCGACCTCGCCCTTCCGTGGACCTTCTTCCTTGATCACTTGGACACGCTCCTTCAAGACATCGATCGATGCTTCAAGGGCTTCATCCTTCTCGTGCAAAGGGCGGTAGCTTCGTTGAGGCCGGTCGTGAAGTCTTCACGGAGCGAGGTCTCAACCTCCATGATTCGGTCTCGCACATCGTCAAGACCTTCCATGAGTTCGAGCACGGCACTCCGGACCTTCGCGATCTTCTCATCGAACGCAGCTACGGCTTCCATCGAGGCGTCTCTTTTCTTTGCTCGGCCACGGGTCTCCTTGACTTGCGCGGCCTCTCCCTCCATAACAGCTTCTTGGCTCAACATTCCTTCGAACAATTGGCACTCCTTCTCCAAACGGAACTCTCCTTTGCTTTGATACCACTTGTCACGGGCCGATCGATTTGGGATCGAACCGTGCGGCGACTCGGGCAACTTTGGATCACCCAAGCCAAGCCTTACTCGATCAATCGTTCAACTCGCTTGCACAACCGGGATCTTTTAGAGAGAGAAAGTTTAGAGAAAGGAGCTCTGGAAAGAAAGTGAACTTTGATTGCTGAAATGTTAGATGATTACAAATGAGGGAGGACACCCCTTTTATAGTTGAGGGCCTCGGCTTACAACCGTTGATCTACTTTTCATCCGACGGGCGAGATCGCACCGCCTCAACAACCGACATAAATATGAACTACCGTCTACAGACATAAATAACGGAAGCAACCAACCACCTACATAAATAAGGGAGCTTCTAGAATCGGGTGGAATGACGGTTTCGTCCGCCCTTGGAAACTTCGGAAGTAGACTTGGTGGAAATCCGAGCGAGAGTAGGAAGTCCACGAGCGAGTCGTGATCGTGCACGGGGAACCTCTCGGGTCGACACTCTTTCGGCCTATGACAAACGCATGCGGCTATAGAAGGAAGATTTAGGCTGCGTTTGGCAACTTGCCAAATAAAAAAAAAAATCTAAAATATTAAAATATTATTAAAAATTGTCCATGTTAGCATTGATCATACCACGTCAGTCGGCCGGTGTTCAGTTAGCAAAATCCAACCAAAATTGACTGAAAATGACTAAATTGACACAACATAAGAAGGTTTAAGACTTAATCGACACCTAAAAAAAAAAATTTATAACTAAATCAGCACAAAAGTAAAATGTGTAGGACTTTTTCGACACTTTTCCCATGCTCAAGAAAACAACATAACTATGTTTTTGTTTTAGAAAAACTTCACAATAACAAAAATAAAAAATAAAAATGCTTTCCAGAAAATCATTCCAAATTAGAAAATTCATTTTCCTAAATTTGAGCATACATATTTTCAATGACTGATCATTTTTAATAAACAGAATCCATGAAAGTTCAAAAAACTAATTCGTGATTTCTCAAAAAGCATTTTTTTATCCCAAAACAAACACATCCCGAGTTCTTTATTACAATATTAAAATTCTTTATAAACAGCAACATGCTTCCATATGGTGATATATTACGAACAACACCTACATCAACTTCAACTATCGCTTTCGGCCACTTCTTTTCCTATGCTACTTCCATGGGGACAACAAATCTCGTATATGTGGAGTATTTGGTTTCGGGGTGCTGTATTCAGTCTCCTGGTCAGCGCGGTCGTGCACACAACGAAAAATGAGCCAGGTCTAATGACGGCCAACCGAACAGTCTTTCGGCTTTCCCAGTACTAGACGATTGTTCTAATTGCTCCCTAAGGCAAAGAGGAGCACTTTCATCTTAAAACAAACCATATTAGGGCCTATTTGGTAAAAGTCGTTTCGGTTCCCCAGAACAATTATTTTTGTTCTTTTGTTTCGGGAAACAAAAGAAGAATAAAAATCTGTTTGATAAAATTTTTGTTTTCGGAAACAAAAAATCTATTTTTTTTGTTTTCGGAAATAGATTTATAACATAAACAAGTAGAAAAAAGTAACGTTTTGCTCCTGGAAACAATTTATAGAATCTGTTTTTTCTTTCACCTCTTCTTCTCTTTCTTCTTCTTCTTCTTTGGCCGGTCGCCGACCTTGGCCATGGTCGGCGATGGCGACCAGCTAGATAAGGGTCGTCAACCTCGCTGGCCCCCAAAGACGCCAAGCCATGGCAAGGCTTGTCGGCCCAAGCCTCGTGCGGTCATGGTGAGACTTGACCTCCCCAATCAGCACAAGGCTAGGCCTTGCCAGACCAGGGCGAGGCTAACCTCATATCACCTGGGCAAGGTCGAGGCTTACCTAGCCACGACGAGCCTCGGCCTTGCTCTAAGAATCCTATCAAAAGTATTTCATTCCGAGAATAGAAATTTTGAGAAGTTAACAATCGTGTTCTTTTGTTCTTGTTCCCAATAATGGAATAAAAAAATCATTTCTCATAAAAAATTATTTCCCGAAACAAAATTGTTATCAAATGCACCCTTAATCTGTCTTAATGGGTATGTATTTCATTACATTAGTTTGCCAGCTAAATCAGCAAGATATAAAAAGGGCATGCATCATTTCCAGAAGAACGCATTTTTATAACTAAAAACATAATTCCCATCACCTCTGCAACTAAACTGCAATACAAATAACATCGATGGAATTTCATTAAACATAATCGGATTCCTATTATCCATCGGAATTAAATCAGAATTAGTCAGGGAGGTTCGGAGCTACTGAGTTTCATGCAATTAAGCATGCCAAACACCAAAGCAACCACTGCCTTGGAAACTTGAAATCAGGAGCCTCGCTACATGGCTAAAAACTTGGCTTCAACCATGTAATGTTTATCTGGCAAAATGTAACAGCAATATATGTATTGCCAGGTGATTGACAATCTATGATGAAAGAGTAATCAATACACCAAACCCATAGTTGAGTCCAAACGAAAAATCAAATCATAAAAAGTACAACAACCTCTAGTCGCTGCGACTGTTCTGTGCTACTTTTGCACATGGCTTCATCATCGTTCTCGATCAGTCCAGAGGGAATCAAGCTCCATGTTGCTCACATCACTAGATACCAAGGTTATCAAAAAACAACAGAGCCAGTGCATGCTTGATTCTTGATGATAACAATGACACAACAGCTCTTGAAATTTGACAAGGTTGGATGCCAAAACTTAACAAAATCTTCTTTCTAAATTGATAAAAGTACATTGTTTAATAAAAATGATGTATCATAACGAAATGAATCTTACACCCCAACCATTCATGGAGATTGATTGCGCTGTCAATGAGGATTGGACACGGTACAAACTAATTGTTTCCTTTCTTCAGTTTCCTGAGTTGTAGACAAACAATGTATACAGTTGGAGTTCACAAATCCCATCTTCAGTCAGAACTCGCTTTTTTCAAGCTTGCCATGTATGTTAAATAAATGCTCCACACATATGCACAAGAACTGTTCACCAGTGGCTGCCAACCATATGAAAAGAAGGGTTAATAGCTCACTCTCCCTCGGCCATTGCCATGATAAGAACACAAGTGTGAGAAGAATTCACATGTTATTTCAGGTGGGACAAAGAAAATAAACTGATTATTCCTAGACAAAATGTAACTTTTCCTAAGAATCCAATTGGCTCCAAAGAAAATTATAATGAGTACCCCGTGAGTCACATTAGTTGTAGTTTATTTTCCTTGTATGTCAGCAATGTAAACTTCTGGCATGCTTAAAGCAATCAAACATACCTGTAAATGCACAGGGATGAACTTGAACGTGAAAAAATCACAAATAGGCCAAAATAAAATGCCATTTCTCAACGTAGGCAGTAGATCTCGCCTCAATCTGCCAACAATATCACCAAAAGTTTCACCTGCATCAGGCAGAAACAAAGTTCACTAATAAAGAAGCATCTCCTGCTTAGGTACATTATCTTACAGGAAATTTGACTTCACTTGATACTAAAGATGAAGAAATATATGCCAATAAGTAGCCATTTGGCACAACCGAAGGCTATGGGCTCAATCATCAGGGCAAAATCTTATAACCAATGCAGAATTTACACAGAGGCATGAGCGTACGAGGTGGCACATGTATGCAGGCACACAGAAGAGAGGTTCAAACTAATGCTAATTACCCAATGGCTGCAAAGGAAAGGTATTCTGTTGCTCATTTTAGTCACTCAAACTATCTATTAAAGTTGTGGAATAGGAAGAAACTAAAGATAACATAAGTCATAGTCTCTGAGCTGCATAACTGGCACCATATCACATCCCCCTCTAATCCCCTAAAGTAACACCCTCCAAAAAACACTCATATGCAAATCAGTCCCATAAATCTTTTTTCTTTAATGGATTATGCAATTCTAGCATTTTTAGTGATAAGTGGTGATCATCAACACCAACCACAATTGGGATCTTCTCAAAAAGAGCTATTCATCAGTAGTCTTAGGATATTGTGGCAAAGAACTACTGCACCCATTAGTCAAATAGAGCAGAATGTCCAAAGTACATTAGGACCAGATCATGATCTATCAGCCTATTAAGACTTGCACTTTTGGCAAAGAGCTAGCATCAACATTATAATCTACTGTACACAAGTGATTTAGCCTGCTTTTCTTATGAGGAATAGAAGAATACTTTGCCACAACAGAGAAACTGACTCAGGGGTATGTTAAAATAGGATACTGCATCCAATTGACAACTTGAAAAGCTAAAATTTGAAAAATGAACCAGCAATAAGTCCCTCGATCATCCAAAGAGGCATATAGAATGAGGAACAGGCTTTGTGGCAAGTCAACTATACAACCAAACAGCTCGCTTTACCTCAGAAAAGAGAACATCAAAGAACCATCTCTTCACAAAGATTTCTATAAGTATTTTGTTGAGTTGGATTTAGTCAAATTTCTTGGCTCAAAAGAGAAAACCGCTTGTCAATAGTTTGCAATACGATAGTCGCTCATAGCCAACAGAATAAAGCAAAAATTGCTGTTAAAGTTTTGCTACGTGAAAGACAAAGGGCTTGTGAGAAGAGAAAAGATCGCTAAAGCATCTCCTCACCTTGTAGACCCGCATTGTATGAGAAGAAGACCGTGGTAACGCAAGGTCCATATATCGCCTGGCCCATAAATATTTTCTTCAGAGTGGTCACCATATCTCGCTTCGGTAGGACTCTCGACACAGTGTTGAACCACATGTGCTGGCTAGGCCCCAAGATAACCAATCCATACGCGGTCATCCGCAGCGTTCGTATCAGGTCCAAAGAACTGGAAGGCGGCAATGTGATCATCTAAAATAATTCGATAAACAGTAGTCAAGCAAAATCACGGTAGCCTAAGTAATCAGAATACAGACGTTGGGTAACACAGAAAGCTAACATACCCATATAATCTAAGTCGAAAAATCTATACTAATATTTTGAGCAGATGTCATCCCAAGGCCTGCCAAATGAATCATTCACCCTAAGGTAATCTCTAACCAGACGCTAGCTAGAATCAGAAGCAAGATCAACTTCAACGCTCCCAAAACAATTCAAACTCTCCAGACCATAAAAGCTAGGGTCTTTTCGTGCGGAAAACACGCTCGAAGTCGCAACCGACGTGGTCTCGGCACTTTTACCTGGGAAGTCAGATCGGCGGCGGCGTAGATGAGCGAGGACGTGACGCACTTGGTGACGAGAGGCCGAGCCTCGAGCGAGCCCAAGTACCAGGCGACGAAGCCGTCCTTCCTCGGCCGGCAATGAGGAGCGGGCAGCGAGAGAGGGGCTCGGAGGAAGGGATCGAGCTGCTCCTGGCGCCGCCGCGGTTGCCGGCCCCGTTCCGCGAGCCGGCGTACGCCCTGCGCCGCTGCGAGCTCGCGAGCGACGGGGATTCGAAGGAGGCGGCGAGACCGGCGGGCGAGACCGAGAGGTCCGTCGAGCGCCGGCGGAGCTGCTTCAGCACGGCGCTCGCCGCCATTTTCATACCCCACGAAATTTGGAGTTTTGGGGAGAAAAAGTGGGGTTGGTATTCTCTGCTAGGTAGGCACGTTCGCGTTTGTGCAGGCAGGTGGGGTGAGCCCGTACGACCGCTGAAATCAAGAACTGTCCGGACCGGACCTAACCGATCGGGTTTCGAGAGAAATCGGACCGAACCGATTTTTTTGAAATATATTTTTAATTTTTTAATAATAGCAATAAATTCTCAAATAGTTTATTTTATTTCTTAAACACACACACATATATATTCAATTTAAACTAAAATCTTCATAAAATAAAAAGTGGCTCTCCCGTTGAACCGGTTGGACCCGAAAACCAATGGTCCAATCCCCAGTTCTCAAAATTGGGAATTGAAGCTTAGGAAGCGTTAACACTCTTCGAGAATTTTCGTGTTGTGTAGACACTTCGATACATGTCCGATATTGTCGAATACTCTTCGACACTCGGTTAACACGTGTCGAAAAATCCGACACCTAGTCAATTTTTGATACTCGTCGACACTTGAGTCAAAATTTAGACATGCGAGTTTCCGACACACAATTTCGACATTTGAGGTCAATTTTAAAATTTTCAATAAATGAAGGGTCTATATATATGAAAATAACAAATTAAAAAAGAAGAAAAAATCTAATATTTTATTTTTTTCTCTTTTGACTCTCACTTTTCCGTGATACACAATTTACCCTCAAATTTTTCTTTTTTTCTTTCGACACATCTAATACGAAAATCTAGAATGTGAGTTACTTTTTTTTTTTCTTTTCCAAGTTTCATAGATTTATTAAAATGGAGTTGAATTTGTTAAGTTGAAATAACGAAAGATACTAATAACGATAGATTAATGTTGTTAGAGTAAATTTATTATATGATTTTATTATTATTTATTTATTTGTGAATTTGAATCAGATTACTTTGATTGAAATAATCATAAAAAAATAATATATTATTTATATATAAAATATATAATATACAACGTGTCTCAATGTGTCGGAATTCTCTATTTTTGAGAAACCAATCATTATAATAGAAAATGAGTTAGAAACTCATCCTTGAAGAGCGTGTACAAATAGGGCTTGCATCTACTGGCGCCGGTATAGGACAAGCGTTAGTATAGGAGAGGAGGGAAAACTTGCCTTATTCCCTGTAATTTGCAATGCTTCTATGTGTAGCATAACTGCCATAACGAATTGAAAATCATTTAACTAATCAACCAAAAACCCATCATTTTAATAAAAAAAGAAGCTAGAAACTTACTATTCAAAAGCTTGAAATTTACCATTCAAAAGCTTGAAATGTCTGTATATAGGGCTTCGAAATAAGGGATCTGTTGGCACCAGTATAGGAGAGGAGAGAGGACTTGCCTTCTTCCCTATAATATGAAATGCTTCTATGACGCGTCAATTATAATCAATCACACGTTCCAATTCGATTATTGCTTGCACAAGCATGATATATCGATGCACATCGGTCTTTTGGTGTAGCCAGGCTTTGTCTCGCATCATCGAGCATGGCAACATCCATCGACACGCATCGGGGACTGCATCCCGAAGGAGCTTTGGTCCAGAATCTACTACGACCGGTGCATAGAAGTACTCATAGATGAGCCAGGATGCCTAAGTTGAGCTCAAATGCCTTGGTAAGCTAGCGCCGAATGCCTTGGTTAAGCCAAGATGCCGTAGTTGAGCTAGGATGCCTAACTTGAAGTTGGATGCCTCGGTTGAGCCGGGAGGGCCTGTTATTAAGTTCAAAGATTAGCTCCTTCGTCCGTGGCCCATTGCACGGACCTTACACAAATCTTGCACGGACCTTGCACGAACCTTCCATGCCTCTCCAACCGAAGGGACTTGTACAAGGCGAGTCTTCACTCCAGCTTCTCACAAGCATCACCACACAGCCACCATCGATTGCCAATTCTCCCCAATCACAGTGCCGACGGTCCTCATGGAATATAAAAAATCAAAAAGCTACAAGTGAAGGATTTAATTGATCGAGAAAAAAACCTTAAATCTAATTAAATATTGAAAAGTTCCGTTTTGAATTTTTCCAACTGAGGGATATAGTGGAAGAAAAATCAAGCGAAGATGTCAATAGTTAATTTTTTCCATAAATCACAAAGAAATTTAGTTTTTTTTTTTTTGGTAAAGGCAAAGAAATTTAGTTATTTATTCTCAAGGAAGCCTAAAAAATCAAAAAGCTACACGTGAAAGATTTAATTGACCAAGAAAAAAATTAAATCTAATTAAATAGGGTTAATACCCTAAAAAACCCCAAACTGGTACACTTGTGACAAATTTACCCCAAACTATTTTTTTGACCATGAAAAACTCCAAACTGGTACACCTGCGACAAATTTACCTCGACTGACCATAAAAAAATCCTAAATTGGTACATTTATGACAAATTTACCCCAAACTAATTTATTTGACTACAAAAAACCCCAAACTAATAAATTTGTGACAAATATACCCTTCACTAAATTGGATTAATACCACAAAAAATTATAAAAATTGTAGACTCTAACAAACGGATCATAAAATCCCAAATTAGTATGCTAGTCAATTGTCACGTGTCATTTAACTTAATAATTTGACAATAAAATTTAACGAAAAACTAACAGAGGGTAAATTTGTCACAAGTGTACCAGTTTGGGGTAAATTTGTCAAAGGTATACCAGTTTGGGGTTTTTGGTGGTCAAAAAAAAATAGTTTGGGGTAAATTTGTCACAAGTGTACTAGGTTTGGGGTTTTTCGTGGTATTAACCAATTAAATATTAAAAAGTTTCATTTTGAATTTTTCCAAGTGAGGGATATGGTGGAAGAAAAATCAAATGAAGATGTCAATAGTTAATTTTCTCATAAATCACAAAGAAATTTAGTTATTTATTCTCGAGAAAGCCTCAATTAAAAAAAAAAATCATAATCTCATTTGCAAAACGTAAACACAAATTCACATTACATTTTTACATCCATTAAACATATATTCATGTTCATTCACATAAACAATATGTACAACAAATAGGAATTGCACTCAAATGTATTAGACTACATTGATCGACCGCTTTTATGAATCATCCGAGTATTGCTAACACATGTTGAAACTGTTAGGCTTATTATTTATCCTACCAAGAGCTGAAAACCTGATTGATAACACCATGTTATACTCATTTAACCTTCAAGTGCTGACACATGAAATAAAAGAAATTATAAGGAGGAACATAATTATGCAAATTTATTGCAGAATTAAGAGTCAAACCTTTTACAAAGCGTTGAGCGGCGGTATAGCCATTCTAACTTCATCCGGCAAACTGCGTAACAAACAAATTAGCTTTGTTTCCTATCCAAAAAAAAAAAAAAAAAAAGTTCCACACAAATATGAAGCACAAGTTGAATAACCCTATCCATCTTTGTCAATTAAGATCGAAGGGTATAAATGCTGTAAAATCTGGATAGAAATAATTCTTCGTGGCAACCTGTATATATCCTCATTCGTGACTCAACCTCACTTTGAGGTAGCAAAATAAACAATTGATTAATGGAACGTAACTAAAACTCAAATTACTTCAAATCACTTAAAAAAAACTCAAATTACTTAATGCTAACCAGTCAAGTGTTCGAGTCAACACTTTAGTGAACCCATAAATAGCTCTTGCCTTCACGGGAAGGCCGTATAACCTAAGCATTAAAAACGTCCAAAGCCTAGAGGTCTGTCGAATCTCTAGCAGAGTGATAAACTCCTGAGTGTTATACAGACAGCGATTACAATAAGGTGAATCACCCGATATATCCCGCAAAAAACTGTCCTCCTTTTGCGGATAATAATGAGAGCTTTCTCATTATATTTTTCTAAAAGTGATTAGACTAACAAAATGAAAAAAAAAAACGCTTAGGAAGTTAAGCCAAAAACCAGAAATATCCATCATTCATGGCCTTGCTACTTCCCAAATTGAATAAAAATGCAAAAGAGCCATTAAAATAATTTATAAATGAGGAAAAATGAATAATTAGTAAACAAATATAAATCAGTTGGGACAAAATTTGGCTAGATAAAAAAATGGAGGATTTGAAGTTTCAGTTTCATGGCATTGGAGTGTAGTTTTAATCTTTTAGCTTCTCTTACATTTTTGTGGCTTTGTTCTAAATCGAAACCAATATTGTAGACCAAGAAAATCAAGTGAATCTCCGACCTCTCCCTTCAAGTCAAATCCAATAGAGATGGACTTATCTATCAAGTATGCGGTTTCTATTATATCACAAGTCTACACATATTAGTTTGTTTAAAGAGATATAGTAGATAAAAGTAACAATAAGAAGAAAGTCAACTTCTTACAAGCAAATCCTTTCACTACTTGGCGATCGTATGAGATAACCAATCTCACTCGAGGCATACGACTTAGTTGATCGGATTGCCTTATGCGTCGGCATCACTCCGGCTTAGGCACAATGCTCCTCGAGGTTATTACTCAATAAATCTCGTTTGTCGCGTCTCGGACCTGTGAATAGTGACCGAAAATGTGGCATCTTAACAAACGCAAGACACGAGAATGAGTTAATGTGAATATTGAAAAAATGGAACTAACCGTCAAACATTAAAGCAAGTGTTTCTACAATTCCCTCAATCGAAAATCTTTCCATGTCTGCTTGTCTCGTCCGATGGTAAAATTTCGACTATATAGGGCCACTCTCTTCCTTGCATGTAATACGCAATGCTTCTATGTGATGCATGACTGCCATAACGAATTGAGAATCACTTGACTAATCAACCAGAAACATATCATTCTAGCAGAAAATGAAGCTAGAAACTCACCCTTCAAGAGCTTGAAATGTCTGTAAATAGGACTTTGAAATAAGGGATCTGTTGGTGCCAGTATAGGAGAGGAGGGAGGACTTGCCTTCTTCTTGTAATATGTAATGCTTCTATGTGATGCATAATTGCTATAACGAATTGAGAATCACTCAGCTAATTAACCAAAAACCCATCTTTCTAATAGAAAAAGGAAGCTAGAAACTTACCATTGAAGAGCTTGAAGTGTTTGTAAATAGGGCTTGGATGCTCACGCTAATATAGGAGGGGAGGGAGGATTTGCCTTCTTTCTTGTAATATGCAATGCTTCTATGTGGTGCATAACTACCATAACGAATTGGGAATCACTCAGCTAATCAATCAGAAACCCATCTTTCTAACAGAAAATGAAGCTAGAAATCCACCCTTCAAGAGTTTGAAGTATCTGTAAATAAGGCTTTGAAATAAGGGATCTATTGGTGCCAGTATAAAAGAGAAGGGAGGACTTGCCTTCTTCCTTGTAATATGCAATGCTTCTATATGGTGCATAGAAGTACTCATAATTGAGCCAAGATACTTGGATTGAGTCCGGATGCCTTGGTGAGCTAGCATCGGATGCCTCGGTTGGAGCGAGATGCTCTAGTTGAGTTAAGATGCCTAACTTGAAGCTGAATGCCTCGGTTGAGCCGGGTGTGCCTAGTTATTAAGTTCAAAAATTAGCTCATTCGTCCGTAGCCCATTGCACGGACCTTGCACGAACCTTCCACACCTCTCCCGGCCAAAGGACTTGGCCACAAGAGCGTCTTCACTCCGGCATCGAGCGGGTTTCCTTCTCACAGCATCACCATAGCCACCATCAATCGTCAATTCACCCCAATCACAGTCTTGAAGGTACTCGTAGAACATAAAAAATCAAAAAGCTACACATGAAGGATTTAATTGGCCAGAAAAAACCTTAAATCTAATCAAATATTGAAAAGTTTCATTTTAAATTTTTCCAAGTGAGGGATATGGTGGAAGAAAAATCGAGCGAAGATGTCAATAGTTAATTTTCCCATAAATCACAAAGAAATTTAGTTATTTATTCTCGAGGAAGCCTTAAAAAAAAAAAAAACTACACATGAAGGATTTAATTGAAAGAGGAAAAAATCTTAAATCTAATTAAATATTGAAAACTTTCATTTTGAATTTTTCCAAGTGAGGGATATGGTGGAAGAAAATCGAGCGAAGATGTCAATAGTTAATTTTCTCATAAATCACAAAGAAATTTAGTTATTTATTCTCTAGAAAGCCTCAATTAAAAAAACAAATCGTAATCTCGATTGTAGAACGTAAACACAAATTTATATTGCATTTTTGCATCCACTAAACACAAATTCACATTTATTCACAGAAACAATATGCATAGCAAATAGGAACTGTACTTCAATTTATTGTACTACATTGATCAGTTTAGTTCATGAACCATTTAAGTATTATTAACACATGCTGAAACTATTAGGTTTGTTATTTATATTGCCAAGAGCTGAAAACCCGATTGATGGCACCATGCTATACTCGGCCCCAGCCTTCAAGTGCTGACACATAAAGTAAAAAAAATTAAAAGGAGGAACATAATGATGCAAATTTATTACAAATTAAGAGTCAAATCTTTCACAAAGCGTTGAGCGTAGGTACAACCATTCTAACTTCATTTGGCAAACCTAGGTAACAAACAAATTAGCTTTGTTTGTATCGAAAAAGAAAAAATGTTCCACACAAATATGAAGCGCAAGTTGAATAACCCTACCCATCTTTGTCAAATTAAGATCGAAGGGTATAAATGCTGTAAAGCCTTAATAGAAATAATTCTTCGTGGCAATTGTATATATCCTCATTCATGACTCAACTTCAACGAGGTAGCAAAATAAATAATTGATTAATAGAAACGTAACTAAAACTCAAATTACTTCAAATTACTTAAAAACTCAAATTACTTAATGCTAACCAGTCAAGTATTCGAGTTAACACTTTAGTGAACCCATCAATAGCTCTTGCCTTCATGGGAAGGTCGTATAACCTAGACATTAAAAATGTCCAGGCCTAGAGTCATCGAATCTTTGGTAGAGTGATCAACTCACAGTGTTATATAGATAACAATTGCAATAGGGTGAATCACCGATATATCCCACAAAAAAATCTCTCCTTGTTGCGAATAATAACGAGGGCTTTCTCATTATATTTTTCTACGAGCTGTTAGACTAACAAAATGAAAAAAGACGTTCAGGAAGTTAAGCCAAAAACTAGAAATATCCATCATTCATGGCCTTGCTACTTCCTAAATTGGATAAAAATGCAGAAGAGCAATTATATAATTTATAAATGAGGAAAAACAAATAAGTAGTAAACAAATATAAATCGGTTGGGACAAAATTTGGCTAATTAAAAGAATGGAGGATTTGAAGTTTCAATTTCATGGCATTGGAGTGTGGTTTTAATCTTTTAGCTTCTCTTACGTGTTCGTGGCTTTGTCCTAAATCGAAACCAATATCGTAGATCAAGAAAATCAAGTGAATCTCTGACCTCTCTCTTCTAGTCAAATCCAATAGAGATGGACTTATCTATCAAGTATGCAGTTTCTATTATATTATAAGTCTACATATTAATTTGTTTAAAGAGATATAATAGATAAAAGTAATAATAAGGAGAAATTCAACTTCTTACAAGCAAATCCTTTCACTATTTGGCGATTGTTTGGGATAACAAATCCCACTCGAGGCATACGACTTAGTTGATTAGCCTGCCTATGCGTCGGCATCACTCGAGCTCGGGCACAATGCTCCTCGAGGTTGTTACTTGATAAATCTCGTTTGTAGCGTCTCGGCTGTAACAAGGGTGACAAAAATGTGACAATAAACACTAAACATCTTAACAAATGCAAGACATAGAATGAGTTAACGTGAATATTGAAAAAATTGAAACTAGCCGTCCAAACATTACAGCAAGTGTTTCCACAATTCCCCTCTAATTGAAAATCTTTCCATGTTTACTTGTCTCGTTTGATGGTAAAATTTCAACCGCATAGGGCCACTCCCTTCCTTGCACGTAATACAATGCTTTTATGTGATGCATGACTCTCATAACGAATTGAGAATCACTTGGCTAATCAACCAAAAACTTATCATTCTAACAGAAAAGGAAGCTAGAAACTTACCTTTCAAGAGCTTGAAATGTCGGGCTTTGAAATAAGGAACATGCCGGCGCCGAGTATAGAAGAGGAATGAGAACTTGCCTTCTTCCTATAATATGCATTACTTCTATGTGGTGCATAACGCCATAACGAATTAAGAATCACTCGGCTAATCAACCGAAACCCATCATTCTAACGAGAAAAGGAATCTAGAAACTCACAATTGAAGAGTTTGAAATGTCCGTAAATAGGGCTTGGATCTGCGGCGCCGTATAGGAGAGGAGGGAGGACTTGCCTTCTTCCTATGTAATATGCAATGTTTTTATGTGGTACAAAAACTGCATCAACCAAAAACCTATCATTCTAACAGAAAATGAAGCTAGAAACTCACCCTTTAAGAGCTTGAAGTGTCTCGTAAATAGGGCTTTGAAATAAGAGATCCGTTGGCACCGGTATAGGTGAGGAGGGAGGACTTGTTTTTTTCCCTGTAATATGCAATGCTTCTATGTGGTGTATAGAAGTACTCATAGCTGGTTGAGCTTAGATGCCTTGGTGAGCTAGCGCCCGAGGATGCCTCGGTTAAATCAAGATGCCGTAATTGAGTTAGGATAACTAACTTGAAGCTGGATGCTTCGGTTGAGCCGGAAAGGCCTGGTTATTAAATTCAAAGATTAGCTCATTTGTCCGTGGCCCATTGCACGGACCTTGCACGAACCTTCCACCTCTTTCCAGCCGAAAAGACTTGTACAAGAGCAATCTTCACTCCAACATCAAGCGGGCCTCCTTCTCACTAGCATCATTACAGCCACCATCGATTGCTAATTTACCCCAATCACAGTGCTGACGATCTCATGGAACATAAAAAATAAAAAAAGTTACATGTAAAGGATTTAATTGACTAAGAAAAAACCTTAAATCTAATTAAATATTGAAAAGTTTCGTTTTGAATTTTTCCAAGTGAGAGTTATGGTGGAAGGAAAATTGAGCAAAGATGCAAATAGTTAATTTTTCCCATAAATCACAAAGAAATTTAGTTATTTATTCTCGTGGAAGCCTAAAAAATCAAAAAGCTACACGTAAATGATTTAATTGACCAGACAAAAAAACCTTAAATCTAATTAAATATTGAAAACTTTCATTTTGAATTTTTCAAGTGAGGATATGGTGGAAGAAAAATCGAGCAAAGATGTCAATAGTTAATTTTCTCATAAATCACAAAGAAATTTAGTTATTTATTCTCGAGGAAGCCTCAATTAAAAAAAAAAAATCGTAATCTCAGTTGCAGAACATAAACACAAATTTACATTGCATTTTTACATCCACTAAACACAAATTCACATTCATTCACAGAAATGACATGCACAACAAGTAGGAACTGCACTCCAATGTATTAGACTACATTGATCAGTCTACTTCATGAATCATTTGATTATTGCTAACACATGCTGAAACTGTTAGGCTTGTTATTTATCCTGCTAGAGTTGAAAACACGATTGATGGCACCATGCTATACTCGGCCCTAGCCTTTAGGTGTTGACACATGAAGTAAAAGAAATTATAAGGAGGAACCTAATGATGCAAATTTATTGCAGAATTAAGAATCAAACTTTTCACAAAATGTTGAGCAGCACGTACAACTATTCTAACTCCATCCAACAAACCTAGGTAACAAACAATTTAACTTTTTCCTATCGAAAAGGAAAAAAAAGGTTCCAGCAAATATGAAGCACAAGTTGAATAACCCTACCCATCTTTGTCAAATTAAGATCTAAGGGTATAAATGCTGTAAAGTGTGGATAGAAATAATTCTTCATGGCAATTGTATATATCTTCATCCGTGACTCAACCTCATTGAGGTAGCAAAATAAACAATTGATTAATGAAACGTAACCAAAACTCAAATTACTTCAAATTACTTAAAAAACTCAAATTATTTAATGCTAACTAGTCAATAATTCAAGTCAACACTTTAGTGAACCCATTAATAGCTCTTGCCTTCATGGGAAGGCCATATATACCTAAGTATTAAAAACTTCCAGAGCCTAGAGGTCTATCGAATCTCTAACGAGTGATCAACTCTAGTGTTATACAAACAACAATTGCAATAGGATGAATCACCCGATATATCCTGCAAAAAATCTCCCCCTTTTTGTGGATAATAACGAGAGTTTTCTCATTATATTTTTCTGCGAGTTGTTGGATTGACAAAATGAGAAAAAAGATATTTAGGAAGTTAAGCCAAAAACCAAAAATATCCATAATTCATGGCCTTGCTACTTCTCAAATTGGATAAAAATGCAGAAGAGCCATTACATAATTTATAAATGAGGAAAAACAAATAATTAGTAAACAAATATAAATCGATTGGGACAAAATTTGGCTAAATAAAAGAATGGAGGATTTGAAGTTTCAATTTCATGGCATTGGAGTGTGGTTTAATCTTTTAGCTTCTCTTACGTTTTTTCGTGGCTTTGTCTAAATCAAAACCAATATCGTAGATCAAAGAAAATCAAGTGAATCTTCGACCTCTCTCAAGTCAAATCCAATAGAGATAGATTTATCTATCAAGTATGCAGTTTCTATTATATCACAAGTCTACATATTAGTTTGTTCAAGAGATATAATAAATAAAAGTAGCTTGAGTCAACTTCTTGGGCAAATCCTTTCACTATTTGGCAATCGTCTAGGATAACCAATCTCACTCGAGGCATACGGCTTAGTTGATCGGCACTGCCTATGCGTCGGCATCACTCCAGCTCAAGCACAATGCTCCTTTGAGGTTATTACTCAATAAGTCACGTTTGGCGCGTCTCGGCGCAACGGTGACAGATTATGTGGCATCTTAACAACGCAAACAGAATGAATTAACGTGAATATTAAAAAAAAAAAAAATGGAACTAACCATCCAAACATTAATGCAAGTGTTTCCACAATTCCCCTCTAATTGAAAATCTTTTCATGTCTACTCGTCTCGTCCGGTAGTAAGATTTTGACCGCATAGGGCCCTCCCTTCTTTGCACGTAATACGCAATGCTTCTATGTGGTGCATGACTGCCATAACGAATTAAGAATCACTTGACTAATCAACCAGAAGCCCATCATTTTGATAGAAAATGAAACTAGAAACTCACCCTTCAAGAGCTTCAAATGTCTGTAAATATGACTTTGAAATAATAGATCTGTTGGCACTAGTATAGGAGAGGAGGGAAGACTTGCCTTCTTCCCTATAATATGCAATGCTTCTATGTGATGCATAAGCGCCATAACAAATTGAGAATCACTCGGCTAATCAACTAGAAACCCATCATTCTAACAGAAAAAGAAAGCTAGAAACTTACCATTGGAGAGCTTGAAGTATTTGTAAATAGGGCTTGGATTTGCTCGCTAGTATAGGAGAGGAGGGAGCACTTACATTCTTCCTATAATATGCAATGCTTCTATGTGGTGCATAAGCGCCCATAACGAATTGAGAATCACTCGGCTAATCAACCGAAATCCATCATTCTAACAAAAAAAATAAAGCTAGAAACTTACCATTGGAGAGCTTGAAGTATTTGTAAATAGGGCTTGGATTTGCTCGCGCGAAATAGGAGAGGATGGAAAACTTGCCTTCTTCCTGTAATATGCAATGCTTCTATGTGGTGCATAACTACCATAGCGAATTAAGAATCACTCGGTTAATTAACCAAAAACCCATCATTCTAATAGAAAATGAAGCTAGAAACTCACATTTGAAGAGCTTGAAGTATCACGTAAATAGGACTTTGAAATAAGGGATGCATTTGGCATTAGTATAGAAGAGGAGGGAGGACTTGCCTTCTTCCCTATAATCCCTATAATATGTAATGCTTCTATGTGGTGCATAGAAGTACTCATAGTTGAGCCAAGATGCTTGGGTTGAGTCTGGATACCTTGGTGAGCTAGCGCCGGATGCCTCGATTGAGCCAAGATGCCGTAGTTAAGCTAAGATACCTAACTTAAAGCCGGATGCCTCGGTTGAGCTGGGAGTGCTTAGTTATTAAGTTCGAAAAATTAGCTCCTTCGTCTGTGGCCCGTCGCACGAACCTTGCATGAACCTTCCACGCCTCTTTCGGCCGAAGGGACTTGTACGAGGGTAGTCTTCACTCTAGCATTGGCGAGTCTCCTTCTCACCAGCATCACCATAGCCATAATCGATTGCTAATTCATCCCAATCACGGTGCTAACGGTCCTCGTGGAATATAAAAAATTAAAAAGCTACACATGAAGGTTTAATTGATCGAAAAAAAAACCTTAAATCTAATTAAATATTGAAAAGTTTCGTTTTGAATTTTTTTCCAAGTGAGGATATGGTGGAAGAAAAAATCGGCGAAGATGTCAATAGTTAATTTTTCCATAAATCACAAAGAAATTTAGTTATTTATTCTCGAGG